>JAQPPZ010003309.1:0-10000000 GCA_028583015.1 Wollemia nobilis
ATCCCTTCATGCCCTTTGCCATTTCTTGTTGCTTTTTATAATTCTATTTTCTTATATCCTTCAAAGATTGAGTCTTACAACCCTCATGCTCATAAGTTTTTGGGAGAATAATTATACCTAGTTCTTTAGCTATGGGCCCTAACCCTAGTCCTCTTCTTCAAGGGTATCCTCTAGAGTTCTAATAGACCAAGTTTAACTATTCAAATCCTTGTGGCTGTAGGCAAGTTGGTTAGGTGCTGTTGAACATTGAGCTTGGGCACTTGTTTGAATCCTATGGAATAGGGTCCATAGGGTGAATGTGTCCTTTTAGGCGATTTTATACTCCAAACCAAAGGTGTTGGGCTTGACTTGTGGCCTACAAAAATTTCTTATTGTTTTTAATTACCATAATGTTATTGTATTAATATCTCTAAGTTATTAATTGAAATAGTAATATCTCAATCATGATATAATAAATAGTTGAGACCTTTTTCAAATCCATATAACGAATTAAAAATTATAAACTAAAATTAAATTAAATAAACTTTTTAAAATAAAATATAAAATATAAAAGGAATGTATAAGAATAAATAATTAGATTTTAAGGAACTAAATTTTAATTTAGATAAATAAATTTATAAATATTATACAATATACTCCACAATTAAATAAATAAAATATTATTTAATTTAATAAAAATATTTTATAAATAAATAAAATTTATTTTCAAAATTCATATAACCAATTAAAAATTATAAACTAAAATTAAAATAAAATTTAAAAAATAAAAAAATAAATTTATATAAAAAACAGACAAAGAAATTAAATTTTAGGTCGAATGACTCAACCTAAAATAGTAGTATAACTATCATACAATACACTTGCCAAAACTAAGTTATTAAATTATAATTAATAAAAATATTTAAAATATAATTTTAAATATTTAATATTTTTGTGTCATCACATACACCACGTTATGCAGGTACCTTTCCATGGTCCATTATGTGCAAAGGAATGCATCGTTAGAATTAAAATATGCTTACGGAAACACTTTTTTAATTTAAACCTTTAATCACTTAAACTAAAAACATAATTTTATTTTTTTAATAATTATATAAAATTAAAATAGGTTTTATTAATATTACATATCATTACATTAACTAATACTAAATTTTAGCTAAATTTCCTTCTCAGAAATAAAAATTAAACTAATTAAATTATTAATTTAATAAATTATAATTATTATTTTTAAATTTAAAAAATAATAAAATTAGATAATCACATTAATTTTACTTTTCAATTGCTAATTAAAACCACCATCTTTTCATCATTATCTTTCAAAAAAAGGTGAGTCTATTAGGGAACTATGTTTGCTTAATTTTGTTATAAGAGAGAGTATGTTACAAATTAGGTTGGTTGCGGGAAACATTACATGGTTTTCTTATGATTAAGTTGAGGCACTTATCGAGAGGCCGTTCCTCCGCCTCCCCTCGGGTTACCATGTCCAAAACAGGGCGAAGCCCGTACCTCGCTTTACCCCCCCCCGAAATTAAATAAAAAAATAATAAACTTTTTTATATAAAAAAAAAAAAAAAAAATATGAAAATAAAAATGAGGCGCTCTTAAAATTTTCTCTTAAATTTCTAAAGGTGGCCAGTCTTAGTAAACGTAAATCCTGGTTCAAACTGGTCCATCCCCTTTTCGGATAAGAGGAAAATTAACTGGAGACTTAAACTTCATTATACAGTAATACATACAAAATATCACTGGTTCAAATTGCGCTAGTTCATGAAGCTTATCAACAACACCAACATAAAAAACGAGCAAACTGCAATGTTGGAAGCCTTGGGATGTATCACAAGTTCTTGGCAATATCACAATGGATCCAAATTGACTCCAAGTGCCAACTTCATAGTGTTCCTGCAAAGAAAATCTAAACATGAGGGAGTGTCATGCAAGCAAACAAGGCACAGATTATTTCAGACTACCAGAGAGTATGAAAGTGGTGGGAAGCCTGGGGGGGAAATTGTGGTTAAAGTTGGCAATAGGGATGATGAGATGGTAAGTGGAGGGGATGAGAGGACGCAGGATTTGCTGGCAGAGATAGCACTTTTAGAGACCCAGAAAGTGAAAGTGGTTGAATTCATGGAAGAGAGGTCTGACCATCTCAGGGAGATGGCAGAGGAGACCAATTCTGAGATGCAACAGATTGCAGAAGATACCATGAAAGGAATGGATGAGGCAGGACTCAAGGTATGCCATCTGATTACCTTATTCCCTCTTTTTACTTTACTTTGGAAGTGGGTAGATAGTGCTGGGATTTTATAACATTGTACTTGTGGAGATGGGTGCTTCAGTAAAAGCCCAAACCGGGGGCCATTGCAAGGTACCCACTTTCCAAGTTATTTTGCTGCAACTGATATGCCTTACGGGTAGACCTTATTGATAAGTACTCTGTAAAACAAAATTTATGTTAGAGAGGACCTAGCTACACAGGCTGACATTTGAAGTTATACCTAATTAGAGTGAATTTATTTTTTTTGTAGTAGTTTTAAGATTGCGGAAATTCCTTCAGTACATTGGTGCTTCAATGTAGTTTGAGAATTACTGAAGGCTAATGCACATGAGCATGGAAAACTCTGTTCTTGGCGTCGATGGCACTTTATAGCCTGCCCGAATAGCCCTTGCTCCAGATCAAGCCAATGCCCAATTGTATGGGGTGGACCCTCTTGTTGGGTGTGTAGAGGTAAGGCTATTGGGTATTTCTAATTTGCAGGGCTGGGGTGATTTCCTCTCTGATTAGGCTTCATCTCCGGGTCACTCGGACTCCCCGGTCTTTTGTGAGCAGTTTGTATCCACCATCAGAGACATTTTTCCAGGCTGTGAACCTGGACGCCCCATAGTGTCTAGAGAGCGTTTGAGGCCTGACACTTACAAGTTCAAAATCAAATCTCACTCTTAGGCTCTTAGCCCTCTAAGAGCATCATAAGAATCGAGTTAATTCTTAAAAGAAGTGACTTATCCTTGGAGATCAGTGCAGTAAATTTGTAGTTCATAGTACAAATGCTCTCACTGTATGTAAGGAACCAGCACATGTGCTCTCCTCCAACAAAAATGCGCCATTACATCACCCCAAGAAGTGGACAATGAAAGTCTCTCCTCTCCATGAGTCAATAGGAGAAAAACCAAGATTAATGATATTTTAGTCAAAGTTGTCCTTGATGACCTGTGTGTTTTTTTTCCTAATTGGTTGAGACGGTGCCATCCATATTACATCTATTTCAACAAACTACATTACTGTAGTGTTACAATCAACCATATTGTCACAAACTGGCTCATCACCACTGTGTCCATCACAATGGGGGGATTTGAATTCAGGTCATGCTCATACGGTTGCAACCCATGTCCTGTTGCTTCACAATGCCTTGGACTATTTCTGTGTTACAATAAGGATTTCTGTAAATTATTATCTAATTAAACTTGGAGAGTGAGATGCATGTGTCAAAAGTTAGTTGACTAAATTGACTTAAGTTTAATCCATTCTTAATGTTGCCCATTATGTAGTTTACGAAATTTCAGGGCTTCAGGCTATTTTTAATTTGAAAATATGTTCATCCTTCATTGAAAGATTTCAGATGGTACTTAAGCTTCTGAAAATACTTCCCTAATTTAAACAAGATATCTTTTGACATCTTAAAGGTGCTACAGTTATCCCCTGCTTTTTATTTTTAAAGATGATTTTGGTCTGGTACTAAAGCTTCTGAAAATGCTGCCCTAACTTAAACAAGAAACCTTTTGACAGCTTAAACGATGCCCCCACTTTTTATTTTTAAAGTTGGTTTTGGTCTTCAAGTGGGAAACACAGCTCTCCTTTTGTCATTTCTGTTCAAAACTCCAGTGTCCATGTGCAAACGTGTAACATATGCGTCTGACACCCTTTCTTTATAAGAGGAGTATACATATGAACAATAAAGGAGGGAGCTGGGCAGTAATGAGGAAATGTGAAAGGGATGCCCAGGTAAGTTTTGGGCTTGGAGAAGTGTGTATGAAATTTCAACAGTGTGAACAATTAATGATGTCTCCTAATCTTTGGGTGCTTATTTGCAAGCGTCCATTGTGCATCTTTTGGTTTAAACTGGCTCTTTGTTTCTCAATTTTGCTTAGTCTTGTTTGCACAAAGTTGTTGTGCCTTGACCAAGAGAATGGACCTGTTGGATTCACAACAGGTTGCAATTTGATGTCTAGCAACAAGTATGGCTTACAGAGGAGTTGCTTTTGGTTGGAGAAGAAGAGGGAGATGGATGCCTGAGGCTAGCCAAAGAAGTATGGAGGATGGACCTTATAGAAGAAAAGAAGCCTTGGATGATTTTTTAGGTCCGAAACAAACCAGCATGCTTACTGGGCATATGTGACCTTCTCATGGGAGCGAGGGATTTTTTTTTCTCATTTTATCATATATATTTTAGTTCAATGCTTACCTCTTTGGCTTTCAAACTTTCAACCCTTTAACCAACCTCATAGTAAATAGACGCTTGCCAATCTGTCTAAGCCTGAGGTACTTCATGATGATTTTGAAGATGAGGGAGATGCATATAGCATTATGAGAAACTACTGGTCCTTGGATTCTTGCCTAGGATCAGTTTCTTGCTGTTCACTGGTGCAATTTTGTATTTTGTACTTAACCCGTACTCCATTTCAGTACTTGCAAAAGATATCAAGCATCAAGCCTTTTGTCTGCTCCAGTATATTCTTGAAATTATTCAGAGATAGTTTTGATTCAAATAGTTGGAACCAATTATTGCTTTGATATTGACCTTGGGTGCAGAGATTGAAGACACAAGTAAAGGATGCAGAAAATCAACTTAATTCAATGGGTGATGATATGAGTGAGGATAGCTTTAAAAAATAATGTTGACTATAGTTACCCAAAAAGGAGAAACGGGAAGCATAATGGCAATGACAACATGATGAGAAGTGGAACAAACAAAGGTTGCCTGTGCATGCACGCACGCTCACACACATATATGTATTATGCATGTATAATATCATTAAACATTTATACAATAACTAAAAAAATTTATAATTATTCTAATTTTTTTACATTAACCTATTCTATTTCTATTATATGGTTCATGATACCGTGTATCTGAGCACCGCTTAATCTTAAAAAAACGACTCCTCATATGCATCCTATTTTAACGTATAGTTGAACGAAACCACAACCAAACAAAAGGAGAGAAGAAGAAGAAAATTTCATAGGGCATATCTATCCCTGTCAAAACATAACTAATATAAGCAGGCTAAATTAAATTCCCTGAAATGATTGGACTTGAGGGTGTACTGCAGTTGGGGGTTCCAGAGTGTTAGAGAAAACGTAAGCGAGGGAGGAGGAAGAGCAGTTGGAGGAGTATGCGGTGGGAGATAAGGAGCAGGAGATAATGCAGGAAGATGCATGGATGGTCATCTACTTTGAAGATAAGGGCCTTGTTTGTCAGCAGCTTGACTCCTTTGAAGAGTTCATTCGAAACATCATTTCAAAATTTTTGATGAATCTGCTAAAGGCCTCTTTGGACTTGATAAAAATGAAAATCAAAATCTATGAGATAGGCAAAGGGTTTGAACCTAGGTTATGGTTGTAGCAAGTGCCCCGTGCTTAATAGTGACACAGTTAGAATATAATGTGCACTATGCCTTGTTCTTGACACTTGTCATTCTCTTTGACATTTGTCATGTATTGATATAGGCCTCCTGCCTATATATTGTAACACATCTTGTATCAAAATAATATCATCTTTTGTTCATTCCTAACATACACAAAGAGAAATGGTGGTGGTATTGCAAAAGTGTTGCAGTCGAGAATAGAAGATGAAAATCGTGTTTGCGATGGGCGTTTCCATTTCAACCTCGGAAAATGCAAAACAAAGCTTCTTCGTTGCATATCTTGGAAATATGATGTTGACTTTCTTGGCATCGAGTTGAAGATGTGCATGACTACTATTGAACTGTCACATAAAATCACAGATCTCAATTTTGATGATTGAGTGGGAAGATTCTTCCGGAAGAGCAGAAGCCAAAATTAGAAGGAGAATACGGGCATTTGCAATGAATACCAAATTTAGAGGCAGCGTATAATAACCAAAAAAGATCAGGAGGACTCCTAGAACAAAGCAGTCTATATAAAGTCATCAACAGTTTCACAACAGAAATAAAGTTCACAATCCAAGAACTAATATTGTGAGAAATGAGGACATAAGGAAAAGGAATGCTAGAAGAAGAGTCATGATATGTAGCAAAGAAGACCAAGGGAGAGAACTCAAGATAAAACTTCGAGTCATATGTATAACATGTAAATTTTCCTAACTCTAGATAACTGCTGCCCTATATTTCTAAATAAAATCAGATTTGAGATGAATTTATTTTAAACATACAACAGTCACACAGATGGCTTGAAAAATAAATAGAATGAACAGCGGAAAATATACTACAGAACTTGCATATTTTATATAATGGAGGAGGTTACAGTTACAGCAGGACAACCTGCTCTCTTGATGCCTTTCTAGCCAGCAAATCACTCTTCACCTTTGCACAATAGCCTTGCAGTTCTCCTTCAGCAATTTGTTCACCTTCTTTTCTTTCTGTGTGTAAAACACTCTTGACCTTCTCCTTTTATCCTTGAAAAGGTAACCTTAATCTCTTTAATCCTAAGATTAGATCTCATCTCATCTTGAGATGTATGGTTAAAAATAGAAAATCACTTAAGTGAATTTCAAAATAGAAAATCACTTAAGTGAATTTCAAAATAGAATCTCTTAAGTGAATTTCAAAATAGAATCATCTAAGTGAATTACAAAATAGAATTCGAAATGTCTCGAACCACTTCTACCACGTTCATACTGAAGCCTGTGCAAGAAGTTCCTGTCCAAGCTACATTTCTCAACATAACACAGGAGATATGTGTCACAAAAATGATAGATGTATAACAAAGGTAAAAGGAATACAACAATGACAGCTCAAATGACAGACCACTATTAGAAGGGGTGCAAATGTGTTTTCTAAATCCTTTATGCCTGAATTATATAATAATTGGAATGAAAATTCAGAAGCATTGAGGCATATGACCTTAAAAAAAAAACAATTTTGAATAACTTGAATCTAAAGAAATGTTATTGGAAAGATTGTGGGGGTAAATGATATCTTGTGAAGTAAGAGAAAGTGGCATAATTAGTAAAATGCTGAATGAAGATTTTACAAAAAATAATTGATATTTTGTATGTGCCAGAACTTAGGAGCAACCTTCCTTTGGTTGGTCAAATGATGAAACACCACTATAGGACAGAATCTGATAGGGACCAATGTTTGATAGAGGGGAATTTGAATCCTGGTCGAGTAGTCACACAAGAAATCAAAGGAGTAATTTCGACAAATTTGGGTGGAATTTGTACTAAGTTATGAAAATTCAGAAGCATTTAGGCATATGACCTTCAGAAAAAACATGTTTGAACAATTTGAATTTAAAGAAAAGTCAGTGGAAAGATTGTGGGTGTAATTGATAGCTTGTGAAGTAAGAGAAAATGGTGTCATTGTAAAATACTGGAGAATAAATATGTTACAAAAATAATTTATATTTTCAATTTTGTATGTGCCCGCACTTAGGAGCAACCTGCCTTTGGTTGTGCAAATTACAAAACAACACTACGGGATAGATCTATGGTGACCAATGTTTGATAGAGGAGAAGTTGAATCATGGTCAAGAAATCACACAAAAAATCAAAGGAGTAATTTTAGACAAATTTGGATGGAAGTTGTACAACATTCAATTCTTCATGCAGATGTTGATTGGAATAGCCAGTTGTGACAAAGGAGGTCTGGGCACTATGGGAGGCCAAAAAAAAAAGGACGAAGGATAGCACCTGCCTTTAAGCTCCATTAAGCAGGGATTCAATGTCTTTCTGAACCCAAGAAAGCTGGGCTTTGATTAGCAAAGCCAAAGCTTACTATAATTTTTCATGATTCTAGGCTAAGTGGGGAATTATCCTCTTGCAATCATCTATTCTCCCGTAATAAGTAATAGCAACCAACCTGAAAGTCTGCCAAATTTATTTGCAACTCTCGCTTATCATTCAAGTCTTGCCTAGGAGGGATCTATGCCATGAAAACTAGGCAGTGCAGAGGAAATGAAATTCACTTGAAACCATATTCTCAAAATGTTTTGGTTGTAGAAACCTTCCAAAATTGAGAATACATTTGAAATAGACACTTCTTTCCTATGTTGGATGCAAAGAGAGTTGGGTATACTAATTTTCCAATTGCGATTTCACAATCAACTCTTGGTGGTTGGCTAGCCACCTGAAGACTTTCTGTTAAAGGTGACCTTGGTTTCCATTTGGTTTGACAATGGATCTGGGATGGAGTTTTGGATCGCTTATTCAGAATTATTCAGAATTCCCCATCTCCTATCTAATTTTGCAGAATTGGCATTTATGTCTTATCTGGTCATACATGTCCTTTGAGACATAATTAGTGAAATTCATACCATAAGATCATTGCAATCTCTCCAAATAGTTCCAGAGACTTGGAATGCATTTGAAACAAATTATTTTTAGGTATCATATTGCGTAGATTATGAAAAGCCAATTTGTCTGTAGAAGTCAGCATTTGAATGTGATTTAAATCTCATCATGTGAACCACTGCTAAGTCATGATTGCAAAGACCACCCCAACAAATATGCTGATCCTTGTCAATTTTTTCTTTGTAAAACAAGGTAGAAGGCCAAGTTGCCCTTTTGGAGGATTGGAAAGTCCAAGTGAGCTACAAAGCTAGATCCCAAGCAGCATTTTAACCCCAAAGCACCACTATAGTGAATCATCCCAAGATTGCAAAGCCACCCAAATTTGTTTTGTAGGATTTGGCATTAAATCAAGAATGTCTTGCCCCCTCTAATTCCATCACGCAATTGAAAAGAACCTTTAATTCTTTCAATATGTTTACTATTGCAGAGTTTTTGTTGGGATGCTAACATACATCTCCTTCCATTGCTCTTACAATCCATTTACTTGTAAGAACTGTGCATTGGGCTATGATATCTAGGATGTCCAAGCACCCCCGTTCCTTGGGGAAAATGGATATATCCCAAGCCATTGAAGCAAGGCCTTTAACCCCACCTTGTTTACCCCAAAGTAAATTTCTCAGGATATTCTCCAATGACTTATACATTGTCTTTGATGGGAAAAGGCAAGAGGTATTGTCTGTGTGATTGCAACCAAGATTTTATCCAAATTGTCAGTCTCAACAGGGGATAGATCAAGACAAATCCACTTTTGGTTCCAAATTTGGTGATTCTACACTGCCATCGATCAACCAAATAAAGGTTTAATACCAAATGAGATGCCCAAATTACACATAACTTTGATTGGCCTAATGAATATCCATTACTTGTTAAGCCAGTGTGAAGGATTGTCTTGATTAATCAACAGCACATGCTTTTCTTTGCTCACAAACACACTAGCTGCTTGGCAAAGGTGTCAAGGAAAAGAATCACACTATTAACTAGATGCTGGGTAAGAAGGCTAAGTTATCTGCAAAGTGAACATTTAGAAGTTGCAAGCCTTCTACCAAATAGGTCCCTAAGCTGTCCTTGACCTTGAAGAGTCTCCAACAAATAATGAAGGACATTTGCAGTGATTATATCCATATCTATATCTATATCGATATATAGGGAGCTAAAGAGTAGCTCTGTCTCATATATCTTTGTAAGTGAACGGGGCCTAAAAGTATCCTTTCATGCTAACCCTTACAGACATATGAGAAAAAATGGTTCACACTGCTCTATGAAAAAGATGCTAAATTCCATGTCTAGAGTGACGTCCCACACTATCCAATCCTATCAAATGCTTTATTAAAGTTGCTAGGGCCTATGGTTTCTGGGGCAAGGAAAGGGTGTGAACATCAGGGCCATCGTAGACTTTAACAATCTAAGCAGGAGCTTGAAGTAGACCCTTTCAATGCCATAAAGCAGGTCGATGCCAATGAAATGCATTTATCAAAATTTGAAGAATATAGGTAAAGGGGAGCCAGAATCCGAGGGCATATGTGATTGATTGTCAAGGGCGATATGCCCTTTGAATTCTACTTTAATTTTTTAAAATGAAACATAACTCAACTTGCACTTCAAGGTCCAAACCAGAATCTCATGGAGGATGAATTGTAAATTCAGAATATTTTTCAGGACCATTTCATCTTAGTAAGAGCTGATCCACTAAGGTCCACTTCTATTAACACTGTGCAATGAGTTGTGCCACTATAAGTTGAGAGCTATGAGAGAACATTCCTCTCACAGGAGTTGTAGTTGGGACTTGGAAGAGTTCAAGGCAAATATCAAGAAGACGATATGATCGAACTTCGGATCCAGATGGGCTTCCTGTGGAATTTTACAAGCAGATCTGGCTTGTGATTGGGCCAGTCTCTCTGAAAATGCATCTACAAACTATACAATGTACTGGGGGATCTTGTCAATGCAGGTCTTAACTTACTCCCAAAAGTTCCAAAAGGGAGCTGGTAGGAGGATGGTGATCTATCATTCTTAATGTGTCTTATAAAGTCCTATTTAAAAAACACTTACTAGGAGGATCAGATTGTTTGCGATGCATATAGTCCAAACTATTCCACTCTTACAATTTAAATTTTTTCTTACTTATCTTATTGACATGCATTTGCAAAACAACATATTCATGGCAGTGCCATTTTTAGCTTAAATGCTTTTCCTTGTGTTGCAAATTTCCATTTCATACAGCTCATTGGTATTGGAAGTGTGATTTCTTTACCGTCCATCTCATTTTGCCAGAGCATTATTGATACTCATTTGCATTTACTGTTCATTAAAGGTAATGGATAACATTTCTATTGTTTCAGCCTCAATTTTATATATATATATGTATGTGTGTGGACACACACATAATTTTTAATGGGTTATATGGGATTAAAACAGACCCCACCCGTATTACATCATGACCACATCGTGGTATTACAACAGCTTGGCAATTATTCATGTATTGCATGGCAAGATTGGAACCTTGGTCTCCTCTTTGAAAGTTGAGGAATTTAACCGGTTGAGTGAATGCCATTTGATCAAGTTTTATTCATGTTAAAAATGATAATTCTTGTGAAGATACTAATGTTTTGGTTATAAACCAAAATGTCCAGAGTTTCAAACTTCTATAAGAAGACATATTAGATTAGTATTTGGGGATGATGAGATAAATACCATTCTCTTCCTCTTAAGATTCTACTTTAGTGATTGGAAATGGCCTGGATACTTTTAGATAGAGCTGGATACAGCACTGCCATGTCTGACATGCATTTGGACATGAGAAGTTTGGGCATATTGGATAGATAGCCATGAAATATTAGTGTCTGAAAAATTTATCGGATAAACACAGATACAATTGAGGTACCCAGGAGTATCTAGTATCTTAGTTTCCAAGGTATTAGAGGCAGCTAATTTTGTCATCAAAGCCATTTGCTCTTGTGACAAATTCTGCAAATTAGTAATATCCACTGATTTTGCTCGTTACCCATTCTGTTCCAGGGTCTTCTTCAAACTCTGAAGCAGTCATTGGGGTGGACTTTGGACTCTTCTTGCCTTTTTGATATCAACCATTCTGGCTTAACAGGTGTTTTATCTTGCTTTTGTAGTCTTCTTGTCCAGATGATCAAGTAGATTGTCAGAACTCAAATTTTAACAACCCTTTGTAGGCTTCAAGGAAGACCTATTGGAACTATGCTTTGATTTAAAAAATGTACTCAATACTGTGCCCAATAAATATGAAGAGATGTTTATGGAACAAACATACAAAGAACACTACATAGAGATGCAGAAAAAAAGTTGGAGAGCACACTATTAATGATTTTTTAAACCACAATATAATCTGCTTTCAAAGTGCCAGTTGTTTGCATGGTTCTCATCTTGGCTCAAGGAAGACCTATTGGAACTATGCTTTGATTTTAAAAAATGTACTCAATACTGTGCCCAATCAATGTGAAGAGATGTTTATGGAACAAACATACAAAGAACACTACATAGAGATGCAGAAAAAAAACTGGAGAGCACACTATTAATGATTTTTTTAAACCACAATATAATCTGCTTTCAAAGTGCCAGTTGTTTCCATGGTTCTCATCTTGGCTCTTGATTGTGGCTTTGGCATATAGTCTCTCTCTCTCTCTGTGCAGGGAGACGATTTGACATGTCTGCATGAGTGCCCGTTTGCACGAACATAAAATGCATGAGCGGACATGTGTACAAACATCTACGTGCATGAATGCATGTGCAACATGTTGGTGATATGTGTAAATAGAAACATATACGCACATGAATGTATGTGCAACATGTCGGTGATACATGTACATAGAATTGTCATATATGTGTGTGTTGTCACGTAGTGTTGTGTGTACGTGAAAATGTGTTTGTAATAAATGTAATGTAATGTTTATGGGGTATTTTAATGTATATGGATAGTTTAGTGGTAGTTGGGTAGTTGCCAACCACCTACAGGTTGCGTAAATCCTATTAGTATGATCTGTGTGGGAGATGTAAGGTGTACAGGTTGTTAGAGTTGTTTGTCAAGGTATGGTGTTGGTAAGATGTTGGTCAAGGCAAGTCTGCGTGTTGTATGCTTGACTGAACCTTGATATATTGCAGATAATTGTTGTGTAGAGTACATGCTACATGCACAGTGTATCCATATGTATCTGCAAGTTATTCCCATTGTGTACCTTTGTTTATATTATTTATAATGGAATTATATTGTAGAGTATTGTATTCCATTTCTACACTTGAGCCCTTGGATGTGGAATCAATGTTCTGCTTTCAAGAAAAATGGGAAAAAAACAGCATTAGAAAGAAAAACAGCATTGATCTTACTTTGTTTGAGTTTGAAGGGACAAACACACACACAAAAAAACTCATGTTATAAGTTTATCCAAGTATTCAGCTAGAGTTTTTCCTTATTCAATGGAATCAGGAAATCTCAATAAGCATTGTGATCTCAAAATCTCTTAGATTACTTATTTAGCCAATTAATCTATCTGTTCCTTTAGGTTTTGGAGAATGTGGAAGCAGAAGTCCGAGCTTGTGAAGAAGAACTAGCATCAGAACGAGCGAAAATGCAGATAAAGGAACAACAAATAGACAGTTTTGAGAAACAAACTTGGGAAGGTCGTAACGAGGGTCTCTTCTTCAAGTCACTTTTCACTCCTGCAAAAAAATGGAAAGAGATTCCACCTGATAAAAAGAATACTATTCGAATGGAAGCTGAAACACTTAAGAATGTCACAAAAAAAACTCTTAATTCCAATATTAGAAGAACTCTTTATCTATTCCTTATACTTGTGCTAAGTGTGACATTAATAGATGCCATTTCATCAGGAAATGCAGACTGGCCAAAGCTTGCATTATATGCAGTACTGCTTCTAATTATAGTTACTCAATTAACTTATGAAACCATTTTCTCATCCAAGGAGAAATAGATGAAGCATTCTCTATATATTAAGATTCTTCCAGAGGCTCCCTACATCAGAACCTCTGAAACTTGTTTTAATAATATGGAGATGCTGCCTATGCAGCCCCCCTTGAGGCAGCTGATAGTGTGGTGTCTTGCTTACATAAATGCTTCAAGGAAGGAAGCAGCAGACCTTTGCTTTCATTCTTGTTGGAAATCCTTAAGCAGATAGGTATGGTTTATGGATGGAGAAGAATACAAAGGCAGGTAAAGTCGAATTATCAATGTAATACCAATGCCGTCTCTAATTATCAAAAAGATTCAGGAGATCTAGATTATTTATTTATGTTTATTGTGAATGGTCTTGAGTCTTGACAATGTGCTTCTGAGTGATTGTTTGAGTTGCAATGCATTTTCTTTCCTACTGACTGGTATATGTGGACGTGGCACTGGCATGTTTAGTACATATAGTTATATGGTTAAGCTTAAAGTGGGGATAAGCTTTAAATCTCAAGGACATGGACTCTGATGGATGCGATAGGTTTCACAATAGTTGGAAATGGTTCTACATCCAGAATAAAATACGAATGATTTGAAACTTGAGGCATCCAAGACGCAGAGGTAGTAGAACACTTCTTAATGGGGTTCAATATATTTTATTTTAACCACGATTTTTCATTTTAGATGCATATTCATTTTAAATAATAGACCAAGGCGGCCCCGCAAGGGGTTTTTCGCTAAATTCAAAAAAAAAAAAAAAACATGGAATGACCGACAATCCTGACTTTCATTTCTGGAATTTTTTGTGGATAATTTATATCTTGGCAGGGCTAGTGTGCTATAGTGGATCATTTCTGTATTAATGTTTTCTTGTCTTCATAAAAATAATTAAACAATCGAATGGTAACTAAGCTATTACTACATTTAGATAAAACTAACGTTTGGGTGACATTGCAGGGTTGTAATCTATATGGTTTACATCTTTTGCATAAGACTGGTAAAACCATATAGAAAATATGCAACCTATATGCCCTTCATTGAGTATATAAATTTGTTAAGATAATTCTTCGGAACAAGTTCAAGATTGACTCCCTAATTCTTTCCATCATAAAAACATCTTTTCAAATTTATTAATGTCATGGTGAAATAGATTAAGTTTCATTGGAGATTTGCATATCTTGAAATTGATATTGGACATTTGACATACTTTGTTGCCATTGAACATGCCTTTAAACACCTGACCAATTTGAAGATAAAACTCTGTAAAGCAAAGTAGTGAACTGTGTTCTCAAAGTAGCAAACAATAGATGCACTGTGTTTATACAATAGTCAGGTTTTAGTGTGAACTGCATCATGATCGGACTTGAAAAATGAACGAAATGCTAAAGCCTTTAGGGAAATGATAGAATGAAATGAATATCCTAAGGCATAATAGAAGAAACCATACATTCACAAGTAGAAAGAGAAGGTTTCAAATTTGACTGTGAAACAGATTATCAATGAGAAGGTACAGGGTTCATTAAATATGAAATGATAGTCACTCTTTAGCATACTGATGCAATTTATTAACCGAATTTCCGGGTAATATAGGTGGCCACAATATGTTGTTTTACTCAGTTTCACTTATGATACAAAAACAATTGAGTTGTGAAAAAGGATAAGATTACTAAAAAGCTTAGCAAGGTGGTCAAATTCCTGTTTGCTAGATGATTTTGTTATAAAGTTTCTGCTCATAGAAATTGTATGTCAAAAATACTATCCACGGCTTAGAAAAAGTATCATATGCATCTTACGGATTTAGATGACCAATATATTAATCTTATGAAGAGAAGGAAGAAGCATTGAATTAAACTTTCTCAACCTTTTGAGTAGGTATGGAAGGAAGGTCACACCCAAAGATCATTGTAAGAATTGTCTTAACCTTAAAAAAACAAACAAACTTAGTCCGTGTCAAAGCAGAAAACTAAGTATTTTTACTTTCTTTCATGTGAAAACATAAAAGCAAGCAAGGTCACAAATAATCAATCTTTTCTGTAGAAATATAAAACAAGGTGAGATAATGAATGGCCAACATTAAAATCCTATCACAATCCAAAAAGTTTTACAAACAAAGTATTGCAGAGAAGTGTGACATATAAATGGGGTATAATCAGGCAATTTGAGAGAGCTTGACACAAATAAAAATATTTTAAAGAAGTAAATTATCACAAGAAATGGCCAGAAAGTTCTGAGGGTTTTTAAAGACCAGTATAAATTGTATGTTTGGATATTCACATTAAAATAGTGCATGTTTTTTTTTTCTTGTGTTGCATAAACATGAATTTGTGGTTGCCATTTTTGATGTTGCCATACAACATGGTTTACAATGGCTCAGTACCATGTTTTGCTGTTATATGAATATTATTAAATAGGGTTTGCACTAGCCTCATTTTGTAAAACTATTTGTTTTGCAAACAAAAGGTACACCAAAAATGAAGATTTGCTTATTCCTCTTTCTAGTTTCATATTATTTACCTATGACAAGAAATAATGGATGTATGTTCTGAACTGTGTAATCCTTCTTCAGTGGCCAAGGCTGGCCTTTTATAATGTGATCTATTATGCAAGTCTACATGCTAACATTGTATAGTGTGATATGGGATCTACTGGAAGCCTATGGCCTATAGTGTAATTTGTAAAATTAACTTTCATCTTACTATATGTCGGTTATGGGTTATGTAATTAATAAAGGTATTTTTACACCTTTTCTACATAATCCATTGCATTGGTGTTTGATCATCTTATTATCATTAATGTTGGGTGCCCGTGTCTCTTTTTTATTTCTTTTCACTCTAAACAATTCATTGTCTTGAATTCATCTTGATAAATATTGTGAAATCCAATATGGTATCAGAGCAGATTTGAAGCACATTGTGCAATTTTTTTTTTTAATTCAATATTCTTCTTTCCAGTTATAGAGCAAATTAGACCATCCAAGGGTTCATAAGTTGTTATAGGTTGAAGCAACATAAGAATGAATGATGACTATTTTTTTGGCACATCAGTGAGTTATAATTCATGGGCATATTTTTACACCAAAAGAAGAGCCTTTGTGTAAAAAAGGAGATACCGGTTATTTTGGAGAGTTGTCTTCTGACATAATTTGAAGGTTTTACTCTGTTAGTAGGTGTTCAACTATTTTTTGTTCTCCAAACTACTTGCCCACTATGTGATCTTTGTTTTGGATGGGAAATTTAAAAATTTTAAACTCATTTTTTTTTGGGTGCCAAATGACCTATCCACTTTTCCCTCCATTTACTCTACGATCATGCTTTTTGGGTTAGGATTCATTTTTGTGCTATGATGGCACTATGTAGAATATACTTACCACTAGTTTAGCACTCACATAATGAAAAATAAATTAATATAAATGAAGTTACAAAGATTGCTACATAAATTCCTAAATTAAGTAAATTAAATTACCATATTTATATTTTATTATAGTTAATCTTTCATTAATATTTTTATAATTACAAGATACCATACCATATCATATATTAATTATCACCATAATTTTATAATTATAACATATTATAACTTACAAGATAAAGAATGTATCATACTATAACATACAAATAAACATAACATCAACGACGCAATGCAATAAAGGTTTAAGTTATCTATTTATTGTTTTATTGTATTCAAGTTTTGGTTACTATAGCCATTTTTTTGTATTTACACTAAAGGTTTAGTTGTTTTGACTTTGTAGTTTTCAAATATGCGACAAAATATATTTCATCTTTTTAAATTTAGATATTTAGTTGTTTGGAATATTTCACTCATTATCATCTTTATCTATATTGTTACATCATTTTCTAGCTCAACATCTTTTCTATCATCTGCAAGACTATCTTACAAGGCATGCTAGGGTGTTATCCTGGGGAATAGATTTCTTCCTTTTAAAAAGAATCTGCATGTGATTTACGTTTGTGTGTTGCAAATATGAAAAATAACTCATAGTAGTTTGCATCCATTCTAGACTAGAGAACCGAAATCTGATCCCTTGCACCTTGAATGAGACTTGTGTGATGGAGAAGCATCGTTTAGGGCAGACTGCGTGAGATACTCTCTCAAGAGGAGTTATGTCGCTGGATTCGGCTGAAACATTAAACTAGCCATGAAAAGAAATGGTGCAGATGATATATATTTATATAACCAAATTACCGGTCAATTTTGCTTGCCTTAAACTATCTTTGTGTTGTAAGAGCTGGTCCTTACAGAAAATGGAGAAAACAAGCCGACTGTAGCAACAACTTTTAAGCCAAATTATTTCTGAGAAATGCATGACTTCCTTTGAAAACCATGGTCTGGTTAGTCGATGCATGAAGTGCTATTCGTCTCTAGAAATTGCGTTCTCTAATTTCCTATTGATCTTATTATAATGTAGTGTACAATTGAAATCAACATTGTGATATAAATGAGTTTATCCATGTGCAATTGACATCTGCTCGTTGAATAAATTATCATTATGTATTTACAGCCTTTGGACCTTTGAATAAATGGAATTGCATGGCTGATTTTTACCTCTTTCAATGCTATGTTTAAATGATAGCATTTATTATGTTTTGAGACCTTCGGTAGAGCTTAGCAAATCACTGTGAATAACTTGGATATGAAAAAGAATAACAGTGGAACAACTGTTGCTCTTCATGAGGCTGTGTAAGGACGATGTGTATTGGATTACTTAGTAACATTTACTTTGTATGCCGGTTTGAAGCTTTTGCTAATATTCTTTAATGTTTAAAATAAACTGTGCTCATTGCTAGCTGATTTGGAAAAGAAAATAATTGTCAGATTTTTTAAAACAAACTAGGTTGGATGTTATATTCGAGTAAATAGTAATGGAGTGCCAACAAGACTTAAACCTGAGTTGAGCTGCTTATGAGTAAAGCAAACCTATGTGTTAACTAAGCCTTCAACGATTGAAGCCTCCTGGTTATATTAAACATGATAATGTAATTCATGTTTTATGTAAGAGTTATGTGGATAAACTTAGAGTTGGAAACCTTGTTTTTCATGTTGCTATGGTAAGCTAAAAATCTTCAAATAAGAATAGAATACTGAAGCTTAAGCTTAGGTTAGTAACACCGGCCCCAATCCGAATGTGAACTCTTAGATTTAAAGAACATATGAAATCCTATTGAAGATTGTATGAGCTTACTCGTCTCCCAATTGCTGTGAGCTATTCTATAAACCACTAGAATGTTTCAACAAGGTGATGATTGGATTATGACCATAAAATAAAAATTGAAATGGAGCCAGACTTAAAGTGAGGTAGTTGAGGTCCTAGTGAGTCAAGTTGGTCGTGTGGGACCTTAGCCGGCAAACATCTAGAATTTGTATGTTAGTGAATGCTTTTAGCAGGTTTTATATTGTTGGCAATAGTTGGAAAACTAAGTAAGTGAATGGTTATATTCCGGGTGTATATTTAAATGGGCACTTAATTCTTGCGAAAACTAATGAGAATCCTGCCCATTTTGGATATCATTATGAGTAGGTAGAATTTTAAATAATTTTTTTATATGATTTAATATTGCTATATTAGAAGCTAGGAAAGTCCATTGGAAAACTCTAGCTAATTGTTATAATGATACTTTATTCTTGATGAATAATATATGGTACTAGAGAAAACCTAGAATCTAGTCCTTAAACTCAAACCAGATTCACGAAATGAAAAGGGTAAATTTATTCATAGAGAAGGATGAATAGATATATAAACATTTGTGAACCAAAGTAAACATATACCAAGAAACATGTGTACATGATCATCAAGGAAGGATGAATGAATAAATAACACCCAATGTTGTTGAGGTGCGGGTATGCACACAACAAGACTCAAGAGTAACTATGGTCTGACAGAATCGGTCAAAATAAGTGACTTGGTCAGAACTAGTAACAAGGGACGGTATGAGATGCCACCTTTAAGTTGCTGCTCGGATAGTACAGTGATAAGTCCAATGTTCATTTGACTTAGCTAGTTCAACCACGACGTTTGGTATGGGACAAACGATCGTGAGTCACAATGGGCATTAGTGATCAAGACCAAGGTTAGGGTATTAACATAGCTCTAACTGACTCGAGGTAGTGTACAATCAGTTAGACACTAGGCATATGTACATTGATCCCTTGCATATTGAAGTTGAACAAGATGACTAGTTAGGTCGTGGGTTCTTGAATGCTAAGGGATGGGGAAAGAAAACGTTCCCCTCTAGGTGTTATGGGCCCTAAAGGATAACCTTAGTCGTGGATCGATCCTCATGTCGAAACACGAGGATGTTAAATGAGGTAAGTTGTTACCACATAATGACACCTTTTACGAGATTTGGCCAATCTCGTCCACTTGGGTGGTTGTTTGTAGCAGTCTTGAAACACAAAAATGGTTAGATATGCCTATATTGACTAAAACTTTATGTTAAAGATTCATTGGATAAAACGTAAATGCTATGAACCTGAAAGCATTGATTGGAATAAAACAATTAATTTAGGAAAAAAGTTACCCTGAGAAATTGATTGGCTTATATCTATGGTGCAACGAGGTGAGTAGACTTGGGTTGTTACATATGGTATCAGAGCAGAAGAGATTCTGATTAAATATTTTTGTCTAGATCAAAGTAAACCTATAATTTAACCTACTTATTTTACCTACATGTCAAATATCACGAATGCTAAAAGGTGGATCTTCAGGAAATCCTGCGGGAGGCAGGGAGGAAGAGGCCACTGAAAGACCTGAAAGGGGACCAAGGTCAGGCATAAGACGAGAGGGTCCTCAACGTGAAAGAAGAATGAAACAATTGAATGAACCTCCACCAAATGAGCTTGGGAGGGAGGATGGAAACCTTGCAAAAATGGTGCAATTGTTACAAACATATGTGAATCAACAACAAGACCTACTAGCGCAGCAACAAAAACTGATTGAGAACTTGATCAAGAAAAGGAAACCTGTAGGTAGCTCGATGGAAGCACCCGAAGAGCTAACAAGAGCGGATGGCCCTAGAGTGAGCTTTGAGCTGGTCAAATACCTCATGAAGGACGTGAATCCAATGTTCAATGAGGTAAGTGAGGGTAACGTAGTAGAGAAGCTCTAGGAATTCATCAATTTGCAACAAGGATTAATGTCAGTTCGAACTTATTATTAAAAATTTAACCAACTACTAAAATATGTTTTTGATTATGAGGGCATGAAGGGCATGAAGGTGCAAAATTTTATACAAGGATTATATCCTTGAGTTTGGGATTGAGGTGAATATGCTAAACCCTAAAAATCTTCCTAGAGCATTTGCTTTAGCTTGGCAAGAAGTCTATCAAGGAACTAAAAAGGTTTACTTCAATTATCAAAAATTGACTGAAAAGGAAAAATATGAGCTTAGGAAACGAAAGTGTGCTAGGTTTATAAAGTGGGAAAAAGAGCACAAGAAACCCAAAGGAGGCAAAATTAAAAATATTGCTCATGACAACAAGCTCAGAAAGGATGGCAAAGAATACCTTAGGAGAAATGATCCAAGGCCATAAGAACTAGGGAAGGCTAAATTTGCTGCATCTCAAAGTATCAATGAAAGTAACAATAGGGGAAGCATATCTCCTTCAAGCAAATATTATATATGCCAAGGAGCTCATTATGCTAACAAGTGCCCCCATAGAGTTGATATTTGGCAAAAAGCCCCAGAGGAAGCCACTCATAGGAACTTTGCGGCGACAGGTTGTCCCGTACTTGATGGTCAAGTTACTCCTTTCTTATTAAATGGTAATTTTTTTGATAAAGATGTGTATTTTGATAGATAGTGGATCAACTGATAGCTTTATTTCCACTAGTTTAGTGAGGGACATACTTGAAAGACCTAGGTTTTTGGCTAATGGTTGGAAGGTAGAGTACGGGTCAGGGCAAACCTACCATGTCAACCAATGTCTATTTGATCCTCACATCATTCTGCCACAAGGAAAAACTAATTGGTATTTTTATGTGGCACCTTTGCATGCTTTCGACATCATTCTTGGTGTTGACTGGTTAAAAGCCCATAAGGCTCTTCTAAATTTTGAGGAAATATGGGTGGAGTTTATGAATGATTCTAATCAAAATATTAGAATTCATTGTGATCGTGGTGTAATTAAGCCACATTTATTGTTTGCAATGCAAATAAAGAAAGTCATTAGGAAGAGGGGAATGATTTTTGTAGCTAAAATGAATAAGAAAGAGGGAACTGAAGTGGAATCTGACCTCTTCCAAAAGCATCATGTCTTGGGAGAATTCAAGGATGTGTTTCCGTAGCACCTTTCTGGGTTACCTCCTCAGAGAATTTTATTTTTCTATTGAGTTGTTACCTGGAGTTGCGCCTATTGCAAGGGCACCGTATAGATTGACTCCTATTGAGCTACAAGAGCTCAAAACGCAACTTAAGGATTTATTGGAAAAAGGGCTAATCAACTCGAGTGTGTCGCCTTGGGGAGCTCCTATCTTGTTTGTTAAAAATAAATATGATACCTTGAGAATGTGCATAGATTACCGGATGCTAAATAAGATTACTATCAAAAACAGGTATTTGTTACCTAGAATTGACAATCTATTTGATTAATTGAAAGGAGCAACCATCTTCTCGAAGATTGACCTAAGATCTAGCTATCATTAGTTGAGGATTCGAGAAGAAGACACTTCCAAAACAACATTTAGAACAAGGTATGGGGATTGCAAGATATTATAGGTGTTTTGTTAGAGGGTTCTAAAAAATTGCCCAACCCATCTTCAAAGAGAAGGAAAAGCCTTCAAATGGACATAACAGTATGAAGAGGCTTTTCAAGTATTGAAATAAAGGTTGACGATTGCACCAATTTTGTAGTTGCTTGATTCTAATAAGAAATTTACAGTATGTACTAATGCATCAATTGAAGTATTAGGAGGGGTTTTGACCCAAGATGACACGGTTATTGCCTTTGAGTCAAGGAAACTTAAGAGGCATGAAGTGAATTATGCCACTCATGACTTGGAGTTGGCAGTTGTTGTGCATGTCCTTAAGATTTGGAAAAAATATATGTTAGGGAGACCATTTGAATTGAAGACAGATCACCAGAGCTTAAGATATATATTTACTCAACCCTTATTGAATGCTAGAAGACGACGCTAGATGGAATTTCTAGTTGAGTATGATTTTGGCATCGAGTATATTAAGGGTAAGGAGAACAAGGTTGATGATGCTCTAAGTAGGAGAGGGTGCATTGCTGCATTGACAAAATATCAATATGATTTACTAGATCAAATTAAAAATGAGCAACAAAAAGTTGAATTTTGCCAGTCTTGCAATGCTCAAATGGAGAAAGAACTTGAAAAGGATACAAAATTTGTATATAAATATGACTTCTTGTTTTATAAGAACAATTTGGTAGTTCCAAACACAGGTGGATTAAGAGAAACAATCCTTAAGGAGGCACACAATACTCCTTATTTGAAGCATCCTAGAGGAGCAAAGATGCATGAAATCTTGAGAAAGACTTGCTATTGGCCAGGTATGAAAAATATATCATTGATTATGTGGCTAGATGCTTAGATTTCCAAAAAATGAATGTGGAACATTTGCATCCAACGGGTAGGTTGTACTCACATGAGATACCTATGCAAAAATAATAGGTGGTATCAATGGACTTTATAGTGGGTTTGCTTAAAACAAGGTTAAGGCATGATGCAATCCTGGTAGATGTGGATAAATTAACCAAGATTGCATATTTTATACCAGGAAATGTGCAAGATGATGCACCCGCAATAGCGAGCAAATTTTTCAGGGAAGTGGTAAGACTGCACGGTTTTCCAGAAGTCATAATTTATGATAAATATTCTCGCTTTACCTCTGAATTTTGGCAGGCTTTACATGAAGCATTGGAAACCAAATTGAACATTAGTACTGCCTATCACCCTGAGATAGATGGGCAAATTGAGAGGGTGAATCAAGTATTAGAGGATATGCTAAGAATGTATTGCATGGATCAACATACAAGGTGGGAAGACTATTTATACCTAGTGGAGTTTGCATAATAACAATTATCATGCATCACTAGGTATGGCACCGTTTGAAGCCCTATATGGGATAAAATGTAGAATCCCCTTATCTTGGGATAATTCGGAAGATCGGGTAGTGATCGGACCGAAAACTGTGAAAGAAATGGAAGATCAATTGAAATAAATTCAATGGAAGTTGAAGGAGGCCACATGTCGCCAAAAGAGTTACGTGGACCTCAAAAGAACACCGAGAGAATATTTTGTGGGAGACAGAGTGTTCCTAAGGGTGAAGCCAACTAAAAGTTCCATAAAATATTCCAAACTAGACTCAAGATATGTGGGCCCATTTGAAATTGTGGGCAAGATAAACCTTGTTGCATACAGACTAGCTCTACCACCAAGGTTATCCAAAATCCATAATGTCTTCCATGTGTCCCTCTTTAGAAAGTACATTTCTAATCCTACTCATGTTTTGGATGTTTCCAAATTGTAGATGATCGATCCACTAAAAATTGAAGTTCGGCCTATTCGTATACTTGGTTTTAGGACCAAGAACCTGAGGAAGAGGAGTATAGAGTAGTGTAGAGTCTAATGGGACCTCTACTCAGACAGAAACGCCGCGTGGGAGAACGTGGTAGTTATGCAACAACAATTTCCTTATCTATTTGAATAGACATAGACATTTAAAAAAAACATTTTATGATTTGATGATATATGTATATACGCATATGGACATGAGACTAGATATTGAGTAGAATAGTTTGTGTATATTTTGAGTTACTGAGTAGAGTAGCCTTGCTTATGTAAAGATATATGTTCTGGTTTATTCATGAAACTTTGGTTGAATGCAATATGACATATTAAATGATTTAATTACATGTTCAAATTTGAATGATTTGTGAATTCAAAGACAAATTTTAATACTGATAGTGAAGTATGATCTATAAAATTGATATAATTAATTTGACATATGTGAAAAGTTGTATTTAGATATATTCAACTTGTTTGACTATGCCATGAAACATAGGGATTGTGTTTATCTCTAGTGGGGGAGGATGTAATGACCCTCCTTGCTTGATCATTGATTATAGATTAATTAATGATTTGCACTTGCTTTTTCCTATAGAGCGTGGTACTGCTGATGTCCATTGTGTATGCAGGACCAACAATATGCATTCAATAGAAAAAGTTGATCAATGACGTAAAAAGAAAAAGGTAAAAATGGAAGTGATGATTTAGTTCGTGAGTACATGGAAGCTCACATGAATGCATATCATATAGGTGCATGTCAGCAGTTTGCTTGTGTTTAAAAAAAAAAAAAAAAAAAAAACAAAACAACACCCAAAAAAACCCCCCAAGTGTTTGACCCTAGCCTCTCTCCCTCTTGCGTCTAGGACCACCTTATGGATTAAGTCAATATCACCTAAATTTTCTCTCATTGGGTTGCTATCATCCAATTTTTTTACCTTGGAAAATATCTCCAAAACTTTTCTATCATAAGGCTCTTATCATCTAGTTCTTTGTCCTTAGACTGCTATTGTTTGATTATCGTATAGGTAGGTCATTATCGCCTATAGTTCTTTTGATGGGTTTTTATCACATATTTTTTCTTCTAATGGGCCTCTATAACCAATTTTTTCTTTTTATTGATTTCCATTGGTATTTTTCTTCTAATGGATCATTACTGCCAAAAATACATGGCATCATCAAAATTGGTGATTCTAGAATTCATGAGCTCAAAAAAACTAAAAAATATAATTTAGAGATCATTTGGGTTGTTCTACTCAAAGTCTACCTACCAACATGACATGAAAGACCCAATGATAAATTTTGCACCTTTCTAACCTACCTTGATGTGGGAAACACTCTTAAAAGGCAACACAAAATGGCACAAATGAAAACTGAGAATTGCATTAATCAAAAATATATTTATAGGTATGTCTGCCTTTACAAGTCGGTATTTAATACACACGATCCATGTGAGTATTAAATGCAATATCATGATCCATGTGAAAAGGGATAATATTATAGAATATAATATTAATCCCTATCATTCCTCCCCACCATAGAATCATTGGACTCCAATGCGCTCAAAAGGGAAGGAAAATCTTGAACCATATGACTATGAGAAATCCAACGAGCCTGATGTGGAAGTTGTCCGCGATGTCCAACAAGATAGGAAGTGGAAGAACCTTGGCGTGTGGTATGTGTCTTGGTGTCAAAAAGATGATATTCCTCCAATGGAATATGGAAATCAGGTACAACATCTATTGGATGACTAATGACTGGTTCACTCTCCAAAGTAGATTCATGGTACAATCGGAGTAAGTCAACATTGACAACATCATGGATGCCCAAGTGTGCTGGAAAATAAATACAGAAATAATTCTTGAAAACCTGTTGGATTATAGTGTAAGGCCCATAACGAAGAGGTTTGATCTTGCTATGTGCCTTCTTCGAAAACCTGCGGTGATCAAGGTACAACCAAACTCTATCTCCAACCTAGAATGAATGTGGAACACGATGATGATCCATGGCCTGCTTCTACTATTGTTGGATCTTCTACAAAATGTGAATAACCTTGGATTGGAGCTGCTGCAAATGCTGAATGAAAGAGTGAGCTCTGTCTTGTTCTTTGTGCATGTGTACTGTGACAGGGGATGAAAGTGACAAGGGTAACTCATATGAGCAAGAGGTTGAAAACCTAGACATACCTCAAATGGGGAATGACCTGTGGATGAATGGACAACCCTATTGTACGCATGCTCAATATGAGTTAGACTCAAATCCCACTTAGATGGACTTGAATGATGGAAGACACACAGAATTTGGACAAGTGTACGATTGACGACTTCTGTTTGACCATCTGACTATGGATGAAAGGCTATGGAAAAATTAAGGGACACTCCTAATAATTTCCACAAAGAACACCAAAAGTGATTGATAAAATGAGAATCACGACCAGACACAATACTGGTGGGAAGACCAAATGAACGCCAGACGACATCAAAGAACATTTGGGCTAAGTCAGCAATAGAACTGATTTTACGACAAGGAATGAACTTAGCCATTTTACTAAAATGGTCAACTATGACAAAGACACAATCATGTTGACGGACAGTCATAGGAAAACCACTGACAAGATCCATAGAAATACTTTCCCAAGGACGGGAGGCAATGGGTAAGGGTATACTAAGACCAAACTTATGGTTAGTTGGCTTAGACCGACTACAAAGGACACACTATTTCAGGTACCTGAGAACATCACGTTGCATGTGGGGCCAAAAAAAGAATCTCTACAAATGATGAAGAGTCTTATGTTTGCCAAAATGACCACCATAAAGGGTAGAATGGGCCTCCTTCAAAAGGGATTGTCGGTTCTCACGGGGGACACAAAGTTTATCGAGACAGTAAAGCAAACCCTCCTTAAGATGGTAGTCCTAGAAAGGGAACAAGTTTGAGGAAGAAGGATGCTGTAAATATTGATAAACTTGTGCAAAGTCAAGGTCATAAGGATACTCAGAAGGCCAATTTTGAAAACCCAAGTGAGAAGTAGTGACAGTGGTTAAAACATGAGCAAAAGGAGAATGACGAAGACAATCAACAACAAAATTTTGACTACCCTTTTTGTACTTGATGACAAGGTGAAACTGCTAAAGGTAGGAGGCCCATTTCATGTGGCGTGCTTCTTGAATCTTTGTTTGTGATTGGAGAAACTGTAAAGGCAAATGATCAGTGTGCACAATTGTTTCTTTGCCAAGGAGATAGTGATGCTAATATTTGATTGCTTGGACTAAGGCATATAGTTCTTTATCATATGTGGAGTAGTTCTATTTTGCTGTGGAAAATGACTCGAAATGATAAGCTATAGGATGGCCATTTTGTTTGAGGACAACACCAAGGGCAAACTGAGAGGCATCAATTTCTATTTCAAAAGGCTGTCTAAGATTAGGAATGGCTAAAATAGGAGCAAAACAAAGCTTATCCTTTAGAGTGGCAAAGGCATGATTGTGAGCAGTAGTCCAATGAAAAATAGATTTTGCCTTAGTCAAGGAATGTAAGGAAGCAACAATGGTGGAATATATTACAATGAATTTGCGGTAGAAGTTGGCAAATCCAAGAAAATTTTGTAGCTCAATGATGTTTGTGGGAGGAGGCCAATTGAGGAGAACTTCTACTTTGACAGGATCAACTTGGATACCTTTGGCATTGATGATGAAGCCAAGGTATGAAATGGATGTTTTCCCAAAGGAACATTTTGGCAAACTTGCATACAACTGATTCTTCTGAAGAATTGAAAGAACATGCTCAATATGTTGCAAATGTGCCTACCATGTGGTGGAAAAGATCAAAATATCATCCAGATAGATAATGACATATCTATCTAAGCACTCATGGAACACTTCATTCATTAGCCTCATAAATGTAGCAGGAGCATTAGTTAGACCAAAGGGCATAACCAACCATTCAAACAATCCCATTTTGGTCTTGAAAGTTGTTTTCCATGTATCCTCAGCCTGTATGCAAACCTGATGGTAGCCACTTTTAAGATCAAGTTTGCTGAAAAATTTTGCACCTTGAAGTTGATCTAACAAGTCATCAATGCGAGGAAGTGGATACCTATTTTTAATAGTGATTTTATTGAGTGCTCTAAAATCAATACAAAATCACCAAGTGCCATATTTTTTGAGAACAAGAAGAATAGGGGAGGCACAAGGAGAAATGCTAGGTTTGATGAAGCCCTTATCTAGCAATTCCTGTAATTATTTCTTTATCTCATCATATTGTAGAATGGATTGCCTGTACATTGGAACATTTGGAAGAGGTGTTGCTGGAATTATTTCAATACTGTGATTAATTGCTCTTTTAGGAGGCAAAGAAGTGGGTTCTTGAAAAACACTCTCATACTTGTGCAATATTTTATCCACCTGTGTGTTATTACTGCTTTTTGATACTTTTGCTTGTGTTGGCTGTGCTTGTGGGTGAATGAAAATTAGTGCAAGTTCTTATGCTTGATTAGTGGCTTTCTTGGATTGACGATAAGTAAGTAGAAGATTAGTGTTGTGCTTTGAAGATAGTGGAGTGCTTTTAATGAGATAGTGCTTTTGATATTTTTGTAATGTGTATGAGTTTTTATATGCATCATATGTTGCCCTTCTATCATATTGGTAAGGTTTCCCCAGAAGTAACCCACAACAATCCATTGGTGTGACATCACACGTGATCGAATCCCAAAACTTGGGGTCAAATGCAAATGTGATGGTGCATGTGTGTGTGATTTGTGATGTGTTTGTGCTATCCTTCCACCCAAGAGAGTAGGGGTGAGGATGTTTTGATGTAGGGAGCTTGAGCTTATCGACAATGGACTATGCAATCAGATTCTTTTGTGATCCATTATCGATTATACAATCTACTACAAAGTTATGGAGCAAGTGAGCACAAGTGACAAATAGATGGTCATGGTCACCTACTTTGGAATGGTGATTCATGAGTGTTACATTATTGAGTTGCCCTCTCAACTCCTCATAAATTTCTTCTTCTCCAGTAGTCTCGATGGGGTTATCACAAGTGCCCTCATAATATTGTACAAAAATATTCTTCTTATTTTGTAATTATGGACATTGATTTTTATCATGGCCTTGCCTCTTACAATAGTTACAAAATTTAGCAGTTTGAGCATGAGAGAATGAAGAAGAAGAGGAAGAAGAAAATGAATTTTTAGAAGCAAGGGGTGAGTAAGAGGTGGGAGTAATAGAAGAAGAAACATGGGAAGATCTCTTTAGTCCTTGTTGATGCTTGTGCACATCTTCTATCGAACCACCGGAAGAGTAGCGAGGCTCCCACCATTGTGCCATGAACTTCTCCTTAGCTAGTTGCACATGTTTGAATGCATCATCCAATGTTGTGCAAGTAGTATATTTGATCTCCCTATACAAGTGTGCGAGAAGACCACTTTTAAACTTTGCAATCAAGACAACATCAGAATATGAAATGCCAAGTAAGACTCAAAGGCGGTTGAAATGATGAATGAAATATTGTATAGATTCCCTCTTACCTTGACGGAGGTGTAGCCATTGATTCAGTAAGTCCTCATAATTTTATGGATAAAATGAGGCCTTCAAAACTTGTACCATCTCCTCCCATGTACAAATTGGATTGTGGTGATTGGAAATGAGGACTTTGGTGATGTTGGAAATTTTGAGCTTTGCGAATGGAACCTTTTCATCATTAGGAGTGTGAGTATATTCAAACCAGGTCTCCATGTCAAGGATCCAACTATTGAGTACCTTAGGGTCTTGGGAGCCTTCATATATTTTTACTTCACACCTTGGACGAGGAGGATGGGAGGAACATTGAAGGTTTTGCAATATGGCCACCATTTTTTCATTTTGGGCTATAGTGATTTCAGCCAATTTTTCAACAATGGCCATGTTGGTAGCCATGGGTTTACTAGGAGTGGCCAAGGATTTACTAGGCGCCAGTTCGGGTAGAAAATGAGAATATGCGGTAAAAATTTATGGTCAACTTTTAATGGGCCCTCCCTCTCTAATTGGACCAAGGAATTTGATTTTGAAATTTGTGAGACTCAACGACTAATGATCAATAAGAAGAATGTGGACCCAACACAAGGCACAACAGGAAACCAACAATCACAATTTACAACAGTCAATAGTGATCCAATGACCACAATGCCTAATAGCCCACCAACGATCACAACGTACAACAAACAATATTTCACCAATGGTCACAATGAGCTAATTGGTTAGTCAACCAACGATCACAGTGCCCAACAACCAACCAAAAATCCTAAAAATCAAGCGGATCGATAATAAAAGACAACAAGAGACGCACATAATCAGTCAATGGACACAAAAAAGTGCAAGATATTGAACTTAACCAATGGTCAGTAGCACAGACAACAAAGACATTGTGGGAGATACAACATAGGGTAAAAATAGCAAGGACACTATGGAAGACATTTAGTGACGAACATGTAGCAGTGAAAGGAGCGGATAGAGGGTGACCAAGTAGAGGGGGAGGGTAGCCAATGGAAGTTGGCTATCACAATAAGGAGGATGAGCATTTAATAACGTTTATTTTGTTTGTGATATGGTGAATGTGGGACAAAACACAAAATACGTTTATTCCATGTTGTGCTTCCTTACGACCGATGCTTCAAAATGTTCGTCGAAAATGACTACCCACCAAAAAATTCATATCCCTACCAGTATCCGATCATTGATTTTTTTTTAATTTTCAACTTTAGGAAATATGCTTGTGTCTCGTTGAAAGTTCTCGTGCTCATCGAAAATTACAAAAACTACCTCAAAATTTATAGAAATAGAGGAGCGCTGCCTGAAGGATGAAAATCTAAGAATGTATGCTGTCGAAAGAGATTTTTGTTCAAGTGTGTAGGTTCTATTCAATGCAACATGATCTATGGAGACATGAGGGCACCGGTTGAGACAGGAGGACGGTCTATTGTTATTGTAGCAGGGAGATCGTCAAAGGATGTTGCGTGATATGTGCCAAATGGTGCTGCAAAGAGAAAAAATATGTTGGAGAGGTGTTGATGCGCATAAAAAAATGGAAGGTACACAACGAGATCTACCAAGAAGCTATTGATTGGTCACAAAGGAAAATAAAGAGCTACCACCGACGAACAACAGGGCCAGACACACCAGAGCAATTTAGAGTGTTAGGAGGTTGAAAAATCATGAGGTTACTGAAAAACCATGAGGTGCTCAGATCGATTTTTGGCAATGGAGCACCGGATACTGAGCAAAACAATATACGGATAATGAGGATCCACTAGAATCTCGAAGATGTATGCAACATCAAGGTCAAGCATGGACAACAATAGATCGGCAAAGTGTGCAGTCCAAAATGATAAGAAACACTGGTTGGGAGTAGGTATAAGTAAATGGTGAAGAGTGAAGAGCAGATCCACTAAAACAATGTTTCAATGTATCACCATTAATAGCAAATCCGTGAGAAAACTACACGATATACCGTAAAAAATACACAATAAGATATATGCTCACCAACAAGAGATTTCGTCCACAATGACAGTCGTGAAAATACACCAAAAAGGATCCAAACACAAAGACAGATGCTTGGATCAATAGCTGAAGGTCAGAGTTAGAGGGACCCAATTAACTGAGGGTCAAAATTAAGAAGGATCCTAGTTGAGAGTTTTCAAGATCAAGAGTGCACAAAGGTGTTCACGGAAGAAAGAATGTTCACCACTCAAGATCCGTGGGTTGGTTTTCTCATTCTTTGCTAAACCAATTTGGTCTTAGGAAGAGGATACTCTCCAAACCATTGCACCTTGCTCTGATACCAATGATGTGGAAAACACTCTTAAAATACAACATGAAATGACACAAATAAAAACTGAGAATTACATTAATCAAAAATATATTTATAGACATGTATGCCTTTACAAGTTGGTATTTAATACACACAATCCATGCGAGTATTAAATGCAATATCATGATCCATGCAAAAAGGGATAATATTATAGAATATAATATTAATCCCTATCATACCCCTAGCTAGCTTAGCTATGTGATTATTTATTTTGCAAAATTTTAGTCAAAAACATAAAAATTAGGCATGGGACCTACCTAGTCCATATTGGCTCCTTGCTAACTAACCATTATATCTTGCTATGCTAAAACTATTGCTATGATGAGTGCACAATTTTATCAAGAATGTTAGGCGTGATCATGAAAAACAAAATTAAAAATCAAAGTTTACACTTATTTTTATTTTAGAATTATCAATTGCAAAATCAAGTTTTCTACATAACGTTTTGCTGAAATTTATAGGAATATCATAGGGGCAATGCTTATAGGGGTTTTGGATTAGTATAGACACATTTGCACACTTCGTTTTTGCGTGTTTTCCATCCAAGTAACATATTTATCACTTTATTGGCCTTTTGTAGGTCTAATTTATACTCCATTGTATTAGACAAGAAATCAACAATTCCATACCTCAAAAAGTTCAAGGAGCACACTAAGATAAGTATTTGGTATGTAACACCCTAACGGGATGACCTTTCTCTATTTATGTGCTCCCCTGTTCTTGGTCTATGTTCCAAGCTCACTAGAGACTCCCGCCTAGATCTTTTAGGATTGTTTCTAGTGCGTGACTGATTATTTGCAGTTGTATGGATCATATCGAAGTCTCTGTCCTAGATGCACTTGGTTTGAATGGTTTTTGGCTAGCCTAGTTGGGGGGTTGTGGCTTTTGAAAGGGGTTTGGCTTTTTTTACCTATCTTGATTACTCGGGATCACTATATACATTTTTTGTGGCTTCATTGGGGCCTCGTGTTTAGTGTCTGTAGATGGCCATCCCATATAGCTCCAGATATGGGTTTGCAATACCTTTGGGATCTCTTAGTAGATCCAACGTTTGTCTATTTCTAGGTTTTTTGGTGGAGCCTCTTGCTATAGTCTATCTTTTTGGTCTTGGGGGAGGATCCTGTGCTTCTTTGTGCAATTGTGGATCTGGATTTTATGGTTTTATCCCTAAATAGACCTTGGTGGGGTTGTGTGCTCTTCTAATATGGATGGTTGTTTGTTGGTTTGGTATTACAGTCTTTAAGGTCTTGGGACGGGGACCTCATGATTCATCGTATAGTGCAATTATCAAACCATGATTGACAATCCCTATGTTCAGTTTTGCTCCAGTCATGGGTTATTGTGCTAGCCGGTATCTTTGGAATTTTCCCTACAACATACATTTTTAGTATCCTTCACAAGGAGATCTTATGGTCTGCCAAGATCTCTAGTGAATGTTGATCCACTTTCTAGGCCATATTTTATTTGAACTATTCGTGGGATTCTTCTTATTGCAGTTGGAATTTTAGTTTTACCCAATAATTTGATTGGAGAATGATGCTTATTTCAGTGGGTAATATTATTCCAAACTTGAGTGGAATGGGTGTTTCACTCAAGGCCCTGCTTTCTTGGCTCATGTTAGGTGGGTTTGTGGTTTTACCGAGCCTTTCTGGTCGGGATTCTCTTAGCTGGAATGGACTGTGGTTTCCTATGCCTTTCTAGACAGGATTCACATTGTTGGACCAGTCTATGATGGTCACATACCTTCCTAGATGGGATCCTCCTATGTTGTAGTTGTTGTGTGATGGTCTAATCCTTGGTGGAAGTTCTCTGTTCATGCTATTTTTTCGGGCTTCCAGTAGATGGGTTTACTAGATATATATTTTTCGTTGTTAATCATAGTTGGTTTTCGGTTTTTGATTTCCTCCTAGATGATATTCCATGAATATTTTTATTTTTGGGATTGTCTTCCCAGGCCCTTCCTGAGCGAGAATATTTGTTTGATTTTTAGATTTTGTAATTCCTGCTTCTTCTTTCTGGTTTCTTGTTGGATTCATCATTTTAATTTCTTATGAATTGCTCTTCGCTAGTAGTTTTTCCAACTTAGATTTTGAGCAATAATTTGAGTTTAAATTTTAAATTTAAATTTCAAAATTTGGGACTATCTTTTGGTAGTTATGTTTGTACCTTTTTGTGTCTAGAACCACGCTAGTGGGATTACCCTGAACTTCCCTGCTATTCTTCGTGCTTGGTGGTTTTTTGTTATCGCTTTGCACTAAGGTTTTGGGGGCCTTTCAAAATCCACTTATCATTCCAAATACCAAAACAAAAGTATTGGTATGTAACTGCTTTTTTTATTATCCTTATTTTATTTTGTTCTTTATTTTAATTTCTTAATTTTGTGTAGAAAGTAAAGTTAAAATTAATTGCTTTTTAGATAGAATTTCATTTCTATTACTTGGGCTATCATATATTATTTTTTTCTTTTATCCTTAAGGACTCATGTCTTGCTATATTGTATGATGTCACATGCGGTCCTTAGGAAAGGGCAATATGTAATTAGAAAAAGAATAATAAGAGCTATTTTTTAGGTGGTGGATAGATCCGCCCTCCTAATTGTATACTTTTACCTTTTAATTTCATTTACTTGGTTGTTTTTCCTCTAATTGCTACATCACTAGCCTCTGAAAGACAAGACTTAGAGGGATAGTGTTGTATGGTTTTGATTTATGACTTGTCATTTGATTTTGATCTAACCATTGTTCCCTAGTCCCTCAAAGAAAAGGCTTATATGGATAGGGTTGTATACTTTTACTTTTTATATTAGTCTATTGTGCTTGGATTTATATTGCACCTAGTGTAGAAAGTTTTTTAATCCAATTTTGATTTCATTCTATACTAGAGTAGATGTTGCTTTTAATGTTTACTATAATTTAGTATAGATGCTTTTGGATTTCTAGAATTAGGTTTTTTGTGCTTATGGACCAACATAAGGATTCTATAATTTAAATAAAATAGTCTAATTCTAAAATTGCTAAAAGGTAATGAGCCTTGGAAGAATCTAGTTAATCTTTTAGTGCGAACATCTCACACTAATGAGGTCTAACAATTTATTGTGTACTTTGATAAAATTCTCAATGCTTAGTTTTTAAAATAAAGATGTATCAACTAGTCAAAGGTTTATGGACAAATTGGCAAGGTTTGACTAAGCTCTTAAAATGAGATGGCTCAACACTCAATCATGGTTTAAGTTTTACCACTTTCTCCATTTGTTGGAATCAATTAGTCTTCAGTGATGATAATCCATCAGCCCTTGATCCCTTAAAAAAAGATAAGCTTCTCTATATAATAAGTGTATTCTAGTTTATCAATATTTTTGAGATTAGCTTTTATGAATGGAAGGCTTGGAAATTACTCAAAAATCAATTCAATTTATCTTCAAAAATTGGTAATCGAAGAGCTATGGCTTAAGATATATAATACCTTGGTTTTCAATAGGATCAAGGATAAATGGTGGCATGATGGAAGAAGAATTGGTAATCCCTTGGTTAACACATTATACAGGTCCTATCCCTTTAATGATAATTACCTCTAAGCTAAAATAAACTGATCAAAAGTCAAATATTTAAAACATTTTGGCATATTAAGTGCTCATATTTGGAAATTTGGTGTGTCCATGTCAAACACGCTTTTGGATTGGAGAATTATACATTTTAAACACCCTTTTAAAGTTTTGTTAGAAAAATTTTATGTTACTCAATATAATTATACAAGTTGTGATAGGTCTAAGATGATTAAACACATATTTTGATCCTATACAGTTTCTAAATAAATGAGGATATATTTCCCAAGGTGTGTCCAACCATGCTTGATAACAAGATAAAGTTGAATAAGATAGTGTCAATGCACTCTAATGTATTTGATAATATCTTTTAGTCTTTTAGAAAGTTGATCTTAGAATACTTTTGATTAATTAGATGTGATAATTATTTTTATAAGATTCAAATTTCCTTGAAAAGAGAAACTCTATGAATGTACTCTAAGATATTTTTGCAGGTTAATGCTTTGAATGTAAAGTTTTAAGATGTGACATCAAAAAATATGCTCAATGTAGATATTAAACAATCCTAGAGGGAATGGGTATTTAGATATGTGTCAATAATGACACACTTGAGAAGCTCAAGGAAATAATTGTAAATAAGTTATATTTGATTATGAACTAGAAATATTTAAATTTGTATTTCATTATTGTATATTTAATATAGAAAATTATAAGTCAAATAGATATTAATTAGAAATAATTGAAAGAAATTGAGTAGAAAATATGGGTGGGAATAACAAGACAAGATTCATCCGAAAGAAAAATCCAAGAGAAAAGAAAATATAGAGGGAGAATAATTTTGGAAGCAAGAAATAAATAGTACAAATATTAACAAGAATTTATATTAGACAACATAAATAAGAACTAAAATTATGATAGAGATAATATTCTAGAATAGCTGAGATATAAATATAACTTTTGAAAAAAAATTAATCAAGCAATCAATGATTACTATTATCTTTATCATGTATAAATATACCCCTTGGAAAAATAATAATAAAGAAATCAATAATTATTATTATCTTTATCAAGAGTCTTAGATATTAAGAGGACCATTACAAGGTTTTTTATGGTGGTCAAAACAACCTTTCACAGTTTGTGAAATGAAGCCATAGTTTGCAGAGATTTTAGAGGATAAAATTGAATCTTGGGTAGAAAGCTTTTAGGTGAGAAATAAAACCCCAAATAACATAGGATTTTAAGATAACTTATTTATGCAGGGATCAAAATAGATGGGTAATATCATGCATTAGGGTTCTAATGGTGACCAGAACAACCTTCCACAATTTGTGAAACAAAGCCATTGCTTGCAGAGATTTCAGAGGGTAAAATTAAATCTTGGGTAGAAAGCTTTTAGGTTCTTGTTTTTAGTTTTTAATACACACTTTTTATAGCTTTTTACAATTTAAGTGATTTTACCAATTAAGATTTACTCTAGGCCCTCTGGAAAGGAGCAACCATGATTATTGCTTTATTGTTCAAGAATTATGCCAATTGGTGTTTTTTATTTCTCTCACATCCACCCTTGTTTGATCAAGGGAAGTTGGAACATATGGCTCAAACACTGAAATAAATATGTCCAATCCAACCATATATAGGTACAAGGAAAAGCTTTGAACCCAAGCTTTATGAAGCTCCCATAGTTGAGGTCCTATTTGAATTTATCTAAAGTCCAATCCTCACACTAACATTACAAGCTCTTGCATGCAAGTTTGTGGTCCAAGTCCAACATCCATCCAGAAATGGATTTCATCTACCTAGGAATCTAAAATATCTAGCTATGAGCTAATGATGCATGGAAGAGGCTATTTCATGGTCATCTTCTCCTAAATGGAGGAAACAAACTCAATCTTCCATGGAGGACCCTGGTTTTTAGGATCAAGCCCTTTATACATGATCCCATGGTCCACAAGCTTTGATCTATAAGTAGAAGAACTAGAAGAGGTTTCTATATGGGTCATGCTCTTATTCCTACCTCTACATGGATGGAATAAATAAATAATAGAACTTATAAGCAATACAATAGACACATTTGTAGATTGGGCTCACCCAAAAACTAATAATGTAGTTTATGCTAGAATGTGTGTACAAGTAAATCTAAAAAAAGATCTAATAGAGAGTATAGGAATCAAAGTACTCAATTGGATACATATAAAACTATTGGACTATAAGAACATTACCTTCAACAACATGGGAAATTATCTAGGATTTATCCATCCAAAGCCCAATAGAAAAATAAAGAAAAGGAACATGAATTTTTATTTATTAAAAGAAGACAATCGGGAGACCTAGAAGTCAAAGGATGAAACAAAAATAAATAGAAAAGTAAAGCAGAAATAGGTACTCTATTTTATCATAAGAGGAGGAGGAGACAAACTCCAAAACAACAATCCCCTAAAAACATCATAAAACAAAACAAAGGGAAATCCCCTAGTGAAAAAAAAATCTAAAGAGGAAGTTGAGGATACACAAATAAGAAAGGACAACTCCCTAAAATATGAGAATGAGGAAGAAGTAGAGGAGAATCAAGTTGCAATGATCACCATCCTTGGAGGTACTCTAACAACTAGATCCATGACAAGGGACATGAAGACAAATAAAGAGACAAGAATGGAACAAGCTAATATGGAAATTTAGAAGAAAAATCAAACAATCTTGGAATTCTCCAAGACTAAAAAGGTAACAAAAAAATGAAGGTCATCTCTTGAAATGGAAGGGGATTAGGTAGTCCCCTGAATAAAAACTACCTAAGATATTTAATAGATTAAAAAAATCCATATGTAGTCTACATACAAGATATATCATTGTCAAAGCAGACAATCAACACCGAATGGTACAGAATCTAGAAAAAAATTGACTTGGAAGCAATTAGTTCATATTTTTGAAGATACAAAGCATAAGGAGCCTGACTAAAAAAGAAATAATATTATTGAAAAATTTGGATATCCAAGATCTCTTAGAAACCAATGATATCAGAATCAAAGCTAGCTCGCCCAAGATAATGTATCCTACTCTATTTTTTGATGGAGCCTCCAAGGTTCAAGTCTGTTAAGTTTTTAATTTATGTACAAGTTCATTTAGTTATGTTCAAGTTTGTTAAGCATTTAGGTTAGCATAAAAATTATAGACTATCAAGAGTTGTACTAGTCTATCTGTTATAGGCTCTTAGAATTTTGTATCAACTTCATTCAGAACACATATGTTGTCTAGGAGCAAAACAACAAGGCCTATAATTATGTATATGAAAATTAATATAAATAATTTCTTTTAAAAATAAATTATTATTATATTTAATTGGTTTAAATACTATAAAGACAACAAATGAATAGTAGAAAATGTAGGAAGACATTCCAAAGAATAACAAGTTAAATGTAGTATCTTGAAAATATTGACATATTTACAAGCAAATAGTTTATTTGATGAAATAATAGTAGATTTTTATAAAAATAATTCATTGCAAACAATAGTACAACATTTCAACACTTGTTTTTTATAAAAATAAAATGTAACTTATACAAAAATATTTATATTAAAAATTTGAATAAATAGGTAGTGTAATGTCTCTGATCAAATAATTCACATTAAGTAGTTTTACTAATGAAGAGACAGGTTACAGAGTTCCACGGGGCAGGGAGGTCCATCCTTGTCAAGTAGTTCTTCGCCTCCTTAGAGATCTTGAGGTTATCCTTAAACTCGTGCAATTTGACTTCCCAGTTATGTTTTTGCCTGTGGATGGAGCGACTCCTCACCGTCTGTCCAGTTAGGGTTGCCAGAAGGTTAATATCAACTAAAATCTCACGCCCGTGGATAACCACTCTGCCCTCATCCCAGGATTCCATAAACTCGACAGTAATGCTGTTGTCCGGACCAACAAACATGTCGAAGAATTGCATGAACTTCCTCTCTGTAAGGATGGCTTCCGCAGTTGGCTCCATGACCACCATAATTGGCTCAATGTACGTCATCGTAATCTCGCCTCTGGGATCCTCTGAAACTTATCTGGCAGCTTGAAGGTAATGCTTGCTCTCGGAAGTAGAAAGGAGGGAAGAGTGGTGATGGCAAGAGAGGACTTTCCATCTTAAATGAAAAGGTTCATTAAGGCTAGTGCCAACTTTGATGGCAAGCCCACACATACCTACCACCTGGGTGCCATGCTGCATGGCTGATCTGGCATAGGAATTAGGAGACTTAACGTTCTCCTTCTGGGAAAGATACGAGTTGTTCTTGGTGGTCATCATGGTCGTTCGAGGGATCACGTGTCTCGCTATGGTGGGTGGGCCTTCCCACGCCCCAACTTCACATGAGACACAATTAACGAATTTACCATGAGACGTAGCCCGCCAAAGAATGTCAATCCTCGTGGAACTGTCCAATGGAGGCCCGAGGAGCCACCGCCACTTCTTTCTAGTCACGTGGTTATCCGGGGAGGATGCCTTAGAAATATTGATATGTTGATACGAGCAATCTTGACGTCGTATGATGGAATTTCTTGAAATCACTGCTTTTGAGAGCTGATTTGGATTAGCATTCCACATTAGACTTCACGTCATCGCTCTCCCTGGAAGATACCATCCACGTCCATCGGGAGGTCATGCGTCCACGTGGTCAAACTAACCGCATCAACACCTATGTTTGCCAGTTTGTTTGTCGCCTTGTTGGCCTCTCTGAAGACGTGTTGAGCCATGCTGTCACCTCTGTTGGTTAAGAGGTTCCTTGCTTCCTTAATGCAAGCCTCAAACTTCCACGGAAGATCCTCAACCAACGATCAGAGTGCCCAAAAACCAACCAAAAATCCTAAAAATCAAGCAGATCGATAATCAAAGACAACAAGAGACGCACATAATCAGTCAATGGACACAAAAAAGTGTGAGATATTGAACTTAACCAATGGTCAATAGCACAGACAATAAGGACATTGTGGAAGATACAACATAGGGTACAAATAGCAAGGACACTATGGAAGACATGTAGTGACGAACATGTAGCAATGAAAGGAGAGATAGAGGGTGACCAAGTAGAGTGGGAGGGTAGCCAATGGAAGTTGGCTATCACAATAATGAGGATGAGCATTTAATAATGTTTATTTTGTTTACGATATGGTGAATGTGGGACAAAACATAAAATACGGTTGTTCCATGTTGTGCTCCCTTGCGACCGATGCTTCAAACTGTGCATCAAAAATGACTACCCACCAAAAAAGTCATATCCCTACCAGTATCCGATCATTGATTTTTTTTTAAATTTTAAACTTTAGGAAATATGCTTGTGTCTCATTGAAAGTTCTCGTGCTCATCGAAAATTACTAAAACTACCTCAAAATTTACAGAAATAGAGGAGCGCTGCCTGAAGGATGAAAATCTAAGAATGTATGCTGTCGAAAGAGATTTTTGTTCAAGTGCGTAGGTGCTATTCAATGCAACGTGATTTGTGGATACATGAGGGCACCGATTGAGACAAGAGGACGATATATTGTTATTGTAGCAGGGAGATTGTCAAAGGATGTTACGTGATCTATGCCAAACGATGCTGCAAAGAGAAAAAATATGTTGGAGAGGTGTTGATGCACATCAAAAAAAAATGGAAGGTACACAACAAGATCTACCAAGAAGCTGTTGATTGGTCACAAAGGAAAATAAAGAGTTACCACCGATGAAAAACAGGTCCAGACACACCAAAGCAACGTAGAGTGTTGGGAGGTAAAAAACTCATGAGGTTACTAAAAAATCGTGAGGTGGTTAGATCAATTTCTGGCAATGGAGCACCAGATACAGAGCAAAACAATCTATGGATACTGAGGATCCACCAGAATCTCGAAGATGTATGCAACATCAAGGTCAAGCATGGGCAAAAGCATATCGACAAAGTGTGCAGTCCAAAATGATAAGAAACATTGGTTGGGAGTAGGTACAAGCAAATGGTGAAGAGTGAAGAGCAGATCCACTCAAACAATAATTCAATGTATCACCATTAATAGCAAATCAGTGAGAAAACTACATGATATACCGTAAAAAATACACAATAAGATATATGCTCACCAACAAGAGATTTTGTCCACAATGGCAGTCATGAAAATACACCAAAAAGGATCCAAACACAAATACAGATGCTTGGATCAATAGCTGAAGGTCAGAGTTAGAGGGACCCAATTAACTGAGGGTCAAAATTCAGAGGTATCCTAGTTGAGAGTTTTCAAGATCAAGAGTGCACAAAGGTGTTCACGAAAGAAAGAATGTTCACCACTCAAGATCCATGGGTTGGTTTTCTCATTCCTTTCTAAACCAATTTGGTCTTAGGAAGAGGATACTATCCAAACCATTGCACCTTGCTTTGATACCAATGATGTGGAAAATACTCTTAAAATACAACATGAAATGACACAAATAAAAACTGAGAATTGCATTAATCAAAAATATATTTATAGACATGTATGCCTTTACAAGTCGGTATTTAATACACACAATCCATGTGAGTATTAAATGCAATATCATGATCCATGCAAAAAGGGATAATATTATAGAATATAATATTAATCCCTATCATACCCCTAGCTATCTTAGCTATGTGATTATTTATTTTGTAAAATTTTAGTCAAAAACATAAAAATTAGGCATGGGACCTACCTAGTCCATATTGGCTCCTTGCTAACTGACCATCATCTCTTGCTATGCTAAAAATATTGCTATGATGAGTGCACAATGTTCTCAAGAATGTTAGGTGTGATCATGAAAAACAAAATTAAAAATCAAAGTTTACACCTATTTTTATTTTAGAATTATCAATTGCAAAATCAAGTTTTCTACATAACATTTTGCTGAATTTTATAGGAATATCATAGGGGCAATGCTTATAGGGGTTTTGGATTAGTATAGACACATTTGCACACTTCGTTTTTGCCTGTTTTCCATCCAAGTAACATATTTATCACTTTATTGGCCTTTTGTAGGTCTAATTTATACTCCATCATATTAGACAAGAAATCAACAATTCCATATCTCAAAAAGTTCAAGGAGCACACTAAGATAAGTATTTGGTATGTAACACCCTAACGGGATGATATTGCTCTATTTGTCTGATCCCCTATTCTTGGTCTATGTTCCAAGATTACTAGAGATTCCCACCTAGATCTTTTAGGATTGTGTCTAGTGCGTGACTGATTATTTGCAGTTGTATGGATCATATCGAAGTCTCTGTCCTAGATGCACTTGGTTTGAATGGTTTTGGCTAGCCTAGTTTGGGAGTTGTGGCTTCTGAAAGAGGTTTGGCTTTTTTTACCTATCTTGATTACTCGGGATCACTATATACATTTTTTGTGGCTTCATTGGGGCCTCGTGTTTAGTGTCTGTAGATGGCCATCCCATATAGCTCCAGATATGGGTTTGCAATACCTTTGGGATCTCTTAGTAGATCCAACGTTTGTCTATTTCTAGGTTTTTTGGTGGATATATTTTTGGTCTTGGGGGAGGATCCTGTGCTTCTTTGTGCAATTGTGGATCTGGATTTTGTGGTTTTATCCCTAAATAGACCTTGGTGGGGTTGTGTGTTCTTCTAATATGGATGGTTGTTTTTTGGTTTGGTATTGCAGTCTTTAAGGTCTTGGGACGAGGACCTCATGATTCATCGTATAGTGCAATTATCAAACCATGATTGACAATCCCTATGTTCAGTTTTGCTCCAGTCATGGGTCATTGTGTTGGCTAGTATCTCTAGAATTTTCCCTACAACTTGCATTTTTAGTATCCTTCACAAGGAGATCTTATGGTCTGCCAAGATCTCTAGTGAATGCTAATCTACTTTCCAGGCCATATTTTATTTTAACTATTAGTGGGATTCTTCTTATTGCAGTTGGAATTTTAGTTTTACCCGATAATTTGATTGGAGAACGATTCTTATTTCAGTGGGTAATATTATTCCAAACTTGAGTGGAAAGGGTGTTTCACTCAAGGCCCTGCTTTCTTGGCTCATGTTAGGTGGGTTTGTGGTTTTACCGAGCCTTTTTGGTCGAGATTCTCTTAGCTGGACTGGACTGTGGTTTCTTATGCCTTTCTGGACAAGATTCACTTTGTCGGACCAGTCTGTGATGGTCCCATACCTTCCTAGATGGGATCCTCCTATGTTGTAGTTGTTGTGTGATGGTCTAATCCTTGGTGGAAGTTCTCTGTTCATGCTATTTTTTTGGGCTTCCAGTAGATGGGTTTACTAGATATATATTTTTCTTTGTTCATCATAGTTGGTTTTCGGTTTTTGGTTTCCTCCTAGATGATATTCCATGAATCTTTTGATTTTTGGGATTGTCTTCTCGGGCCCTTCCTGGGCAAGAATATTTGTTTGATTTTTAAATTTTGTAATTCCTGCTTCTTCTTTCTGGTTTCTTTTTGGATTCATCATTTTAATTTCTTAGGGATTGCTCTTCGATAGTAGTTTTTACAACTTAGATTTCGAGCAATAATTTGAGTTTAAATTTTAAATTTAAATTTCAAAATTTGGGACTATCTTTTGGTAGTTATGTTTGTACCTTTTTGTGTCTAGAACCACGCTAGTGGGATTGCCTTGAACTTCCCTGCTATTCTTTGGGCTTGGTGGTTTTTTTTTATCGCTTTGTACTAAGGTTTTGGGGGCCTTTCAAAACCCACTTATCATTCCAAATACCAAAACAAAAGTATTTGGTATGCAATCGCTTTTTTTATTATCCTTATTTTATTTTGTTCTTTATTTTAATTTCTTAATTTTGTGTAGAAAATAAAGTTAAAATTAATTGCTTTTTAGATAGAATTTCATTTCTATTACTTGGGCTATCATATATTCTTTTTTTCTTTTATCCTTAAGGACTCATGTCTTGCTATATTGTATGATGTCACATGCGGTCCTTAGGAAAGGGCAATATGTAATTATAAAAAGAATAATAAGAGCTAATTTGTAGGTGGTGGATAGATCCACCCTCCTAATTTTGGGATAGGAGTGGACTAAATTTGTTATTCCTTGGGTTGGATGGTGGTAAATCAGTTGGCCAAGAAGTTTTCTTACCTTACATGGACTATATCCCAAATAACATGATCACATATTTTATTTTTTCTAACCAGTTTGCATTCAAACAATTCTCTACACACTAAGTTTAAATATAATCATGATGGGTATCCATGATTCCACATGTCCGTTAATACACAAGTCTAAAATATCAACGATTTTGCTATCATCTCTTTAAGAGGTGATAGTAGTCATTGATCATAACATTGGATACCTTAACATGTTAGGTATTTTATGCTAAAACGACATATTACCTTGACCAACAATCATGATTCTATAGCCTTGAAAGGGGTGTAAACAGACTGTTGGTTCAAAGTGAAAATTTATTAACTATCTTCAATATTATAAATTCTTAATTTTTTTTTGTTATTTTAATGACCATGATAAGTGATCTAAAATTCTATCATCCATCCAATTGGTAATCCATCAATCTTAGTCTCTCTTTATCTGTTGTAAATATGCTTTGATCACACAACTTCCTTGGCTTGTCTAGGTACCTACAAGCTTGTTGAATATTGGTTGAATGTCATCCAATAAATGAGGATGAGGTAATCCAAAAATTTATCTCAAACAAAGTTCATGCTTTTAATTAATGGATCTAATAGTTTGGGATCTTGTCCCTCCATAATATTATAAGTTATAGCCCCTTTTCTATGATTTTAGTAAAATTTAGGGTTTGTTGTTAGAATTCATTTTACTAACTTATTTTATTTTTAACTATTGCTTCATTAGTCCCACAAAGAAAAATCTTAGAGGTCTAGGGTTGTATACTTTTACCTTTTAATTTCATTTACTTGGTTGTTTTTCCTCTAATTGTTGCATCACTAGCCTTTTAAAGACAAGACTTAGAGGGATAGTGTTGTATGGTTTTGATTTATGACTTGTCATTTGATTTTGATCTAACCATTGTTCCCTAGTCCCTCAAAGAAAAGGCTTATATGGATAGGGTTGTATACTTTTACTTTTTATATTAGTCTATTGTGCTTGGATTTATATTGCACCTAGTGTAGAAAGTTTTTTAATCCAATTTTGATTTCAATCTATACTAGAGTAGATGTTGCTTTTAATGTTTACTATAATTTAGTATAGATGCTTTTGGATTTCTAGAAATAGATTTTTTGTGCTTATGGACCAACATAAGGATTCTAAATTTAAATAAAATAGTCTTATTCTAAAATTGCTAAAAGGTAATGAGCCTTGGAAGAATCTAGTTAATCTTTTAGTGCGAACATCTCACACTAATGAGGTCTAACAATTTATTGTGTACTTTGATAAAATTCTCAATGCTTAGTTTTTAAAATAAAGATGTCTCAACTAGTCAAAGGTTTATGGACAAATTGGCAAGGTTTGACTAAGCTCTTAAAATGAGATGGCTCAACACTCAATCATGGTTTAAGTCTTACCACTTTCTCCATTTGTTGGAATCAATTAGTCTTTAGTGATGATACTCCATTAGCCCTTGATCCCTTAAAAAAAGATAAGCTTCTCTATATAATAAGTGTATTCTAGTTTATCAATATTTTTGAGATTAGCTTTTATGAATGGAAGGCTTGGAAATTACTCAAAAATCAATTCAATTTATCTTCAAAAATAGGTAATCGAAGAGCTATGGCTTAAGATATATAATACCTTGGTTTTCAATAGGATCAAGGATAAATGGTGGCATGATGGAAGAAGAATTGGTAATCCCCTGGTTAACACATTATACAGGTCCTATCCCTTTAATGATAATTACCTCTAAGCTAAAACAAACTAATCAAAAATCAAATATTTAAAATATTTTGGCATATTAAGTACTCATATTTGGAAATTTGGTGTGTCCATGTCAAACAAGCTTTTGGATTGGAGAATTATACATTTTAAACACCCTTTTAAAGTTTTTTTAGAAAAATTTTATGTTACTCAATATAATTATACAAGTTGTGGTAGGTCTAAGATGATTAAACACATATTTTGGTCCTATAGAGTTTCTAAATAAATGAGGATATATTTCCCAAGGTTTGTCCAACCTTGTTTGATAACAAGTTAAAGTTGAATAAGATAGTGTCAATGCACTCTAATGTATTTGATAATATCTTTTAGTCTTTTAGAAAGTTGATCTTAGAATACTTTTGATTAATTAGATGTGATAATTATTTTTATAAGATTCAAATTTCCTTGAAAAGAGAAACTCTATGAATGTACTCTAAGATATTGTTGCAGGTTAATGCTTTGAATGTAAAATTTTAAGATATGACATCAACGAAGATGCTCAATGTAGATATTAAACAATCCTAGAGGGAATGGGTATTTAGATATGTGTCAATAATGACACACTTGAGAAGCTCAAGGAAATCATTGTAAATAAGTTATATTTTATTATGAACTAGAAATATTTAAATTTGTATTTCATTCTTGTATATTTAATATAGAAAATTATAAGTCAAATAGATATTAATTAGAAATAATTGAAAGAAATTGAGTAGAAAATATGGGTGGGAATAACAAGACAAGATTTATTCGAAAGAAAAATCCAAGAGAAAAGAAAATATAGAGGGAGAATAATTTGGGAAGCAAGAAATAAATATTACAAATATTAACAAGAATTGATATTAGACAACATAAATAAGAATTAAAATTATGATAGAGATAATATTCTAGAATAGCTGAGATATAAATATAACTTTTGAAAAAAAATTAATCAAGCAATCAATGATTACTATTATCTTTCTCATGTATAAATATACCCCTTGGAAAAATAATAATAAAGAAATCAATAATTATTATTATCTTTATCAAGAGTCTTAGATATTAAGAGGACCATTACAAGGTTTTTTATGGCGGTCAAAACAACCTTTCACAGTTTGTGAAATAAAGCCATAGTTTGCAGAGATTTTAGAGGATAAAATTGAATCTTGGGTAGAAAGCTTTTAGGTGAGAAATAAAACCCCAAATAACATAGGATTTTAAGATAACTTATTTATGCAGGGATCAAAATAGATGGGGAATATCATGCATTAGGGTTCTAATGGTGGCCAGAATAGCCTTCCACAATTTGTGAAACAAAGCCATTGCTTGCAGAGATTTCATAGGGTAAAATTAAATCTTGGGTAGAAAGCTTTTAGGTTCTTGTTTTTAGTTTTTAATACACACTTTTTATAGATTTTTACAATTTAAGTGAGTTTACCGATTAATATTTACTCTAGGCCATCTGGAAAAGAGAAACCATGATTGTTGCTTCATTGTTCAAGAATTATGCCAATTGGTATTTTTTGTTTCTCTCACATCCACCCTTGTTTGATCAAGGGAAGTTGGAACATATGGCTCAAACACTGAAAGAAATATGTCCAATCCAACCATATATAGGTACAAGGAAAAGCTTTGAACCCAAGCTTTATGAAGCTCCCATAGTTGAGTTCCCCTTTGACTTTATTTAAAGTCCAATCCTCACACTAACATTACAAGCTCTTGCATGCAAGTTTGTGGTCCAAGTCCAACATCCATCCAGAAATGGATTTCATCTACCTAGGAATCTAAAATATCTAGCTATGAGCTAATTATGTATGGAAGAGGCTATTTCATGGCCATATTCTCCTAAATGGAGGACACAAACTCAATCTTCCATGGAGGGCCCTGGTTTTTAATCAAGCCCTTTATACATGATCCCATGGTCCACAAGCTTTGATCTATAAGTAGAAGAACCAGAAGAGGTTTCTATATGGGTCATGCTCTTATTCCTACCTCTACATGTATGGAATAAATAAATAATAGAACTTATAAGCAATACAATAGACACATTTGTAGATTGGGCTCACCCAAAAACTAATAATGTAGTTTATGCTAGAATGTGTGTACAAGTAAATCTAAAAAAAGATCTAATAAAGAGTATAGGAATCAAAGTACTCAATTGGATACATATAAAACTATTGGACTATAATAACATTACCTTCAAGTGAATCTCTTGTCATCGACATGGGCAATTATCTAGGATTTATCCATCCAAAGCCCAATAGAAAAAGAAAGAAAAGGAACATGATTTTTTATTTATTAAAATAAGACAATCGGGAGACCTAGAAGTCAAAGGATGAAACAAAAATAAATAGAAAAGTAAAGCAGAAATAGGTACCCTATTTTATCATAAGAGGACGAGGAGACAACTCCAAAACAACAATCCCCTAAAAACATCATAAAACAAAACAAAATCTAAAGAGGAAGTTGAGGATACACAAATAAGAAAGGACAACTCCCTAAAATATGAGAATGAGGAAGAAGTAGAGGAGAATCAAGTTGCAATGATCACCATCCTTGGAGGTACTCTAACAACTAGATCCATGACAAGGGACATGAAGACAAATCAAGAGACAAGAATAGAACAAGCTAATATGGAAATTTAGAAGAAAACTCAAACAGTCTTGGACTTCTCCAAGACTAAAAAGACAACCAAAAAATGAAGGTCATCTCTTGGAATGGAAGGGGATTAGGTAGTCCCCTGAAGAAAAACTACCTAAGATATTTAATAGATTAGCAAAATCCATATGTAGTCTACATACAAGAGATAAAATTGTCAAAGCAAACAATCAACACCGAATGGTACAAAATCTAGAAAAAAATTGACTTGGAAGCAATTAGTTCATATTTTTGAAGAGACAAAGCATAAGGAGCCTGACTAAAAAAGAAATAATATTATTGAAAATTTTGGATATCCAAGATCTCTTAGAAACCAATGATATCAGAATCAAAGATAGCTCGCCCAAGATAATGTATCCTACTCTATTTTTTGATGGAGCCTCCAAGGTTCAAGTCTGTTAAGTTTTTAATTTATGTACAAGTTCATTTAGTTATGTTCAAGTTTGTTAAGCATTTAGGTTAGCATAACAATTATAGACTATCAAGAGTTGTACTAGCCTATCTGTTATAGGCTCTTAGAATTTTGTATCAATTGCATTCATAACACATATGTTGTCTAGGAGCAAATCAACAAGGCCTATAATTATGTATATGAAAATTAATATAAATAATTTCTTTTAAAAATAAATTATTATTATATTTAATTGGTTTAAATACTATAAAGACAACAAATGAATAGTAGAAAATGTAGGAAGACATTCCAAAGAATAACAAGTTAAATGTAGTATCTTGAAAATATTGACATTTATACAAGCAAATAGTTTATTTGATGAAATAATAGTAGATTTTTATAAAAATAATTCATTGCAAACAATAGTACAACATTTCAACACTTGTTTTTTATAAAAATAAAATGTAACTTATACAAAAATATTTATATTAAAAATTTGAATAAATAGGTAGTGTAATGTCTCTGATCAAATAATTCACATTAAGTAGTTTTACTAATGAAGAGACAAAAAACCATAGAGAGAATATGGATACAACATATCTTGAATTTGGAAAAAAGATATGCATTTTTTTTGAAACATTTCAAGGCAAGAGAGTCTAGAAATCCCTTCCTATCAATCTCAATGTGGCTCAATCCAATGCTAGTAGAATGCTCGCCAATCTCTTAAGAACTTGTATCATTCCCAAATCTAGAGCTTAAGATTCCTCAATCTGGAATTGCAGTGATTCAGGGCTTTTCACCATTAAATCGGCCTATTACCTTCAAGTTAATGCTCTTCCAGCTGGTTTCCTTCCAAAATCATATGGCTTAAGAACATAATTTATAAGATCATTTTATTTTATGGTTGGTGGTCCATAATAAAATCCTAACCATTGATAATCTCATTACTAGAGACATGACCATTCCTAATCACTACTACCTTTGCAATTCCAGTGTTGAGTCTAGCCATCATATTTTCTTGGAATACCCCTTTTCTTCCCAGGTCCTCCAAGACGTTCCTTTTATGTTTAGCATTTCCTGGGCCACCCACCATTCTATCATGGAACTTTGTCTTCAATGGATCAATCCCTTTAGTGGCAACCACCTAAAGCCCCTTTGGGATTTTTGCCTTCCCCACTACTTATGGAGAATTTGGTTTGAAAGAAACTCTAGGGCCTTCCGCAATATATCCAAAGACTCCATTTTTGTTACTCTATCACCAAAGAGAATGCTATTAAAATTCCTCAAATTGATGCTTTTGAGTTGCCCTCTTAAACTCTTTTTGCTAGATCCTTGGATTTCCTAAATAGAAACACCCTTACTCATTTTGTTGATAGGACCCAAGTCAGGTGGATCACCCCCAATTGGGTGGGCAAAAGTCAGTTTGGATGGAGTGGCTAAGGGCAATTCTGGGAAAGTTGGCACTCATAAATGTTTTAGATATTGCAATGGTAACATCCTTCTAGCCTATGCGAAAAATATTGGAGTCCAAACCAACCACTTTGTTGAAGCTAGAACTCTCTATCAAGGACTTGATCTAATTGACGACCTTCCCATGAGCAACCTCATAATTGAAGGAGACTCCATAAACATAATCAAATACCTCAAGGATAATCAACCTTCTTCATGAAATATCCAAAGCCTCATTAATGAATCCAAAATTTTCCTTCACAAACTCCGCAATTTCACCATCTTGCATGTTTATCGTGAAGGGAACCATGCTACTAACATGCTTTCCAATTTGGATCTAAAATAGGATGCTCTTACCATATGTCATAACAATTTCCCATAGGTCCTCACCCAATTTTGTTCTCATGATTGCTTATTTTTGGCTCTTTATCTATCTGGTTTGGTTTCTACTCTCTGATCCCAATGAGTATGGGGTTTTTTTGGGCTTTCTCCTTTGGTGTCAAGATTGTCTCTCACCTATGGGATTTTTTCTATGGATCTGAATCTCAATATTTTTTTCCAACTTGATAGGATTGGTTCTTGGAGGACCAATGATGATTACTTCTTCAATCATGATAGCCCTTGTTCCTCAAAAAATAGTGTTATGAAACACTTTTGGCCTAAAGATCAAACTAATTCAACTAGTATTTTTAAATATTTTTTCCTTATAATAATTTTAAATCTTATCAATTTTTGTAAACACTTTTACGATGACTTGAGAACCCTTTCTCAAGCACCATACACTCAAAATGCAAACCTATCCTATTGGTGTTTCTAAAAACCTTTGTCCTATCACAAGCATTTGTTCTATGAAAATTTTCCAATACACACTCATCGACATGCTTATTAGTGTTTAAACACTCCTACTTCGGTGTGGTGGCATGGTCCAACGACGTTTCTAAGAACTTATGACTTTATTCATGGACCACTCTTATTGGGGTCTCTAAACACCCTGATCCTAACATGAGTTTTTCCAAACACACTTTTCAAAATGCACATCAATATTTTTAAATACTTCTTTATAAATGTTTTTTAGCACTTTTTTATCAAGATTTTTAGACACTTGTGCGTTGACATAGAGCCCTCATTTGATGGTGTTTACAGACACTCGTTTCCCAAATTGAGAAATATTTTTTTGGATGTTTCTAAACATCTTTATCTTGTCACGAGTGTTTAATTCAATGGCACAAACAATCACTCTTTGTTTGAGATGGTCTAGCTTTATCTCATCACCATGAGTATCCTTCATGGATCTCTGTACAATACCATGTGGTTGCTCCATGTGGGTGGAGTCTAGCCATCCCCTTGCTAGTGTTCTTGAGACCCTAATATGCATCTTTTTGAGACTAGTTGGGCTCACTCCATTGTTGTGCTAGGTGCTAGGTGGAATTATTGGTTCTCTCATAATTATCCTATTGGTCTCCTTTCCACCTGGGTGAGTTTTCATCTCATGGGTTCAAGTTTTTTGTGCTGCTATTTCAATTGTCAAACCCTGCTATTTACACCTATGGAATTGGTGATGCATTATCATCACTTGCTTACTTCATGTCACATCCTTATGGCACTGTGTCATGTTTTTCATCCAATATATCTACATCACCACATTATACTCCATTATTTCCTTTTTTGTGGTCATGCTTAAGCAGATTATGAGGATTTCAATCTACTACCAAATCACTACCATTGGCCTCCACCCTGCTCTTTCCATGATTGAATTTCCCACAATGGCAATTTTATGGTATGGTTCTGATTGTCTTCATATTTTTTGGCACAAGGCTCATAATTCCTTAAATTGGTGGTCAAAGCTTACCAGTCATGATGTCCACAAAGTTTTTAAAGCTTGTTCAAATCCTAGAAATGGTAAATATCTTGATAATGTTCCCCTAAGTTTTGGAAGTTGGCCCTTGCTTGCATCCCATATCTATAATTATCATTACTCTCATCTCTCAATGGATCCCATGGATGATCTTGATTACCACTTTGATTATGAGTCCCTCTACTTGGATGCTCTCATTGAGGACATATTTTTTGATCATGGGCTTCTTCCCTTTCTTCAAACTTTTTTTAGGCATGACAAAGATCTATCGATGAAACTTCTCGTTCTTGGTATGAGGGTAAAGTTGTCATTAAAGGCTTTTTTTTTAGATATATAACAATATTTTGGATGAGATCATTGGCATTCTAGATGATGGAGAAATTATTCTACATGAAAAACACTCCATGGTGGCTGAGTTGAACCAATTCAAGGATAAAGGGGAGAGCTTAAGTCATGATAAATGAGGTATTGTTCGAGAATCCCTTTCCAAGCCTTGGTATAATATGATGATTATTGTATTGAAATACTTCACAATGAATGGGCCTAGCATACCTTTGAGGATCTTCCACCTTGATTTCCTCAATCATATCTAGGGAAATAAGGTTATCAATATACCTGACTATATGTTATTGAAAGAGTTGTTCTAAATTTCCAAAAGAGGTCGACAAGGGCTTCATCTAATCCTATTCAAAAACATGGTACACAAAGAATCCTAGTGGGTTCCCAACATCCTTGCTTTTGGACCTTCTTCGGCTAATCCTACTATAATTGGCATGGGTGGTAGCTCCAACGGTGGCAATCCTAAGGAGAATACCCTAGGTGGCCCTTCTTAAGCCACAAATTGGATAGTCGAGTATGTCTCTCCTTTTAATGATGGGGTAGTTTATGGTAAGTCTTAGTAGTTCCATCGATCGTCTAGAGCTAAGAATTAGATGGGAAAAAGTAAATCCCCTATAATTATTAATAATGATGGAGATATTTTAGAAAGACTCACCCCCTCCTCCTAAATTTAGTAGGAGATAAGAACCCTCTACAAGGTAGTCAATACTGAAAGTCATTGATTAGGGAAGGAAATTCAATTCCAAAGAGAAGTTGGCATCTCTTTCATCACCAGTCTCAACCATCTTCAAGACCTCAATGATGTTCTCAAGGCCATATCCAAGGTTACCAGAATGATCTTGTCCCTAATTTAGCAGGTTGAGGCCATCCTTTATGAATTTAAAATCTCTTTCATGAATTATCGTAATAATGGTCCATCTTCTCCTTCCATGGGCAGTGTCGATTAAAGGGTTTGGTTCTTGGATCTTGCCTTTGTTGTTTTTTTTTTTGTTTTTTGTGGATTATGGCCTTGGGGCCACATGCCCTATCTCTTATTGGACATCCTACTATTTGGAGTTTCTTATGGTGTTTAGGTGAGCCTCCCCCTATGTTGGGAAACTCAGTATTTTATTTTGTGGATTTTGCTTTGTAAAAGGTTTGGGGACCCTTTCAAAACCCCTTCCTCCAGCCAATAGAAAAAATATCTTGAATTTTGTTTAAAAATATTATTAGTCATGTTGTTATCCTAAATGTAATATTTGGATATCAACTTATTAGAAACATTCAAAACTAAGTTAAGGATATCTGTAGAACATAAAATTAGGTAGCTACATGTAGCATGACACAATTTTAAAAAAATATAAGGCCCATCCATAAAAACAATTCATGATCCATATTTTTTTTTCTTTGAACAATGGGAGATGCCATAATTTTAAATAATAGGTGACTATGACTTACATTTTAAATTTATCTGGACTTGTCCCCTTACTATGTCTAAAGTAAAGGAGTCTTCCCAAAGAAATTGGGAGTAAAATACACTACCTTGGTCATTGTGGTATCAATTTACCTTACCCTATCGATTAGCTTGGATTATTGTTTAGATGGATGTGTTGATACCCTTAAAGTATTGGATTATTGCTTAGATGGATATGCTAATTCATTTTTGTTTGGATTACATGGTTAATATGGAACTAAGTTATGATGGTAAGATGATTTGTTAAATTTACAATATTATGTATGGATCCATCTTATTGTTATTGCTTTATGAAATGTGTTGGAATTTGTGGTGGGTAAGCTTATCTTAAGGCAACGATTGACTATTTATACTTATATCTATTATATTTTTTCTTTGGTCCCATGACATAAATTGAATAAGGATTTTTGATAAAAACCTTAGGTAGACTTGGATTGCAAGGATCTCACTGGAATTAGTAGATTTTCTCTAGGAGAAATATTTGCTAATATGTTCCTTTCTCCGCTTACTGGAACTCAATATTTTATTTAAAATTTTTCTAACCAAATGGATACCCTAGTTTTAGAATTGGGTTTTTTGAATTTTTTTGAAACCTCAATTGTCTTTTATGTATTTTTTCAAAAACATCCATTTCCTTTTCACTTCCAACTTTTCTCATCCAATAGTAGTACATATGAGAGGGTAAACTACTTGGCCACCATGAAAAAAGGAAAGCAAAGGCTGGATTTGTTTATGTAGATCCCTATTACTAGGGAAATCATGGGAAGATTCTATGCTTAACAAAGACCTTTCAACCACTTGACAAATTTGTAAAAATGGTCTAGCAACTTTTCTACTGCATAGGCATGAGATGATATCCCAATTAGTTGTGTTTGTAAAAATGGTTGTGTAGGGAAAACCATAATAGATACAAACAAACCATCAATATTTTTGGATTCTTTTATGAAATTTTAGGAGGGTACCAATTTAGTACTTTTCTCAGTTTTGCCTCTAGGTGTTCAAAATATTTGTTTGAAAAAGTTTTACCATTTCCTTCATTTTTTGAAATTTTAAAATTTAAAAAAGAGATATTCCTTGAATGTTCTAGGGAATATTTCTTAAAGTGATAGTTTTCTATGTAAATATGGATATGAATGCCTATGTTAGCATTATGTAGGATTATGCAAGGCACATAAAAGGGGGCACTTGCTAACAAAGACTTGTTTAATTTTACCTTCTAACCTTTCCCTCCCAATATTGGAACTTAGAGGGTTGGTTAGCAAAGGCTCTTTAAGTCATTGGATCATGGGAGATCCCAAGCTTAAATCCCTCCCATTTTACACCCTTTTATTTTATTATGAAATCAACAAACACAACATGCAACCCTATGGAGATATGGTGATTTGTGATTACATGGTTCTCTATGATGATGTGGCACCTCCTTTGCATAACTACGATGGCAGGACATTACCATATAGATTTCATGTGGTAGGTATTAAACAAATATGGAAGTTTGTATAGCCAAGGTGATGGTAGGAGCATAATCCTAAGGTGACACATGGTAGTTTGTATAGTTGACATGGTAATCTATACAACTGACTTGGTAGTAGGTGCAGAATCATGAAGAAACACATGGTAGGTGGTGTGGTATTTTGTATAGGTGACGTGGCACAAATCCTACAATAACACATGGGAGGTGATACAAGGGTTGACACAGATAATGATATGGTAGATCATATAATGATTGAAATTAAAATCCATACACCACTTGGTGCATATAAATATAGGTATGCCCAATTACAAGGGTTTGACTAATCACATTTTGTTAACTCATCAAACTTTAATAACACATGAATTTCAAAATGGATCATGTGACAAGTGGCACAATGTGGTTCACAAATTAGACAATAAATTAGATCATGAAAAGTGGCATCATATGATTTAATGCTATACTACATAGTCAATGTATGCTTGGCACCTCTCATCCACTCATGCAAAAAAACATGGTGACCTCTCATTAACTACAAGGTACTAATTTAAAAAATAAAATCAAAGGTTTTTGAGGAATTTTTTTGATTTTAGGGAAAAACTTCCAAGGACCATAGATTTTATATATGGAAGAATTTTAAATCCATTTTTTCTAATCACATGGGTTTTTGAGATATCTATGTTGGTGGTATTGTTTTTGGTCACAATTGCATGTAGATTTTTCTATTTTTGTAGAATAGTTATGGATCATCATGTGTCCTTGTTGAGTGGTCCTAACTATACTACCTCAAAGATCAATATTGATGTTCTAATCTAAAGTATGAGGCTGCTCAAATATGTGAATGAGGAGCCTGATAATATTTATTTTGAATAAGTGAAATGACTCTATAGGGAAAAGAAGGATGAGTCTCATGGTGTCGTTGCTCTTCATGTTGATAATGCATATGATACTCATGTTAGTAGCCTCAAAAATCCTAAAGTGTTGCTTGAGAAAATTCAAGGGCTATGTGATTGAATTTATTCCATGAAAATTAGTAGATTGGAGGCTAAAGTAGCAACCTTATCCATGGAGTCATTTAATACTATTGATGAGTATATCATTTGGTTCAAGAAACTATAAGAGGACATTCAAATTATAAGAGGGATATCCAAGGAGAGAAGAGAAGGACAAAAAAACATTGGAAAAGGAAAGGAAAACTAAACTACTCAATACTAAATTCAATAATGTGTTTCGAATACATAATATAGTTGTTATCTTTGAGATACTTCATGTATACTTTCTAGATTTTCTTGCACCACCCATTAATGAGGTGTTTAAGTATTTTTTAAACCATCATGCTCGGAGAAATAGGTGTAGGGAAAATTCTATTTTTAATCAAGATCACCCAAAAGAAGCTATTTTTAAATCTCCAAAAGACAAAAACTAAAATAGAATGAGAAGAAGCCCAAGAAGCCTTTCAAGAAGCCTACTTGTAATTTTTTCAAAAATGAAGGGCACAAGAAATGTTTTTGTAGGATTCAGATCAAGAGGAAATAGAAAGAAATGGGGATGCTAATGCTACTCTCTTCTATTTACAAGATGAGAATAACTTTTATGGAGAAACTTTATAGACTTATGTAGCATTTCACTTTGCATATTCGACATCCACTTATTCAAATGACTGGATAGCAATTTTAGGGGTAACTAGCATATTACAAAACATAAACATTTACTTTAGGGCTATAACAAAACACATGCAATAAAATATGTTGTGATTGAAGATGACTCTTGATTTTAGGTTATAAGGAGTATAAACATCATCATTGGATCTTCATCATTTAAATGAGGTACTTCATGTTCCTAATGTTGGCCCTAACCTTTTGTCTATTTATTGCACTACTCATACAAATAAGAAGTTAGATTTTTGGCCTAATATATGGGTAATTAAGGATATAGACAATGGATTCAAAACTGTTGTTTTTGGTCATTGCGATGATGTTGACCATAGATATAAGTTGGCAGGACCTACCTATTCTAACTTCCCCAGGAAGAAATTTTTTGTTGCTATCATGTTGATAATGAGAGTTAGAAGTGGCATCATAGGCTTGGGCATCTTAGCTATGGTTCTTTGAGATACATGAGTCAACATAAAATGGCTATTGGGCTTCAATGCATATCCCTTCCAAGTGGTACATGTAAGTGGTATATTTTGGAAAAGCATCATAGGGAGACCTTTTCAAAAGGGTTCACAAGGAAAGCATCCCATCCCTTAGAGATCATACATAGTGATATTTTTAGACCTATGGTTACACAATATCTCTCAAGGAATACATACTTCCTTCTTTTAGTTAATAAATTATGCATAGGATAGGGCATAGGAGGAAAAAGGGACTAAAGGGCTAAGTTTAGGAGAGGGCTTAGGAGGAAAAAGGGGCTAAAGGGGATGAATAGTGATTTTTGGTAAATTATGCAAATTTTGAAGGGTTTTACAAATTGATCAACCATTAGCACTACATAAGGGATAATGTGACATTTTTAGGTGTCTACATTTACTCCTTTTTGTACCGCATTATGTGAAAACATGATGCAATGGAAAAAACTTATGACACTAGATTTATGGTTGATTATGAGAAAGGTGAATTGATGATGGATGGTTATAGTTGATCCATTATTGATTATGGTATTTGGTGCACCACAATGATCATTTAGAGAGGAGACACAAGATTATCTTGGTCATGAACAATGTAAGATAACCCAATTATGGAAAGGATAAATATCCTTAAAACTTTACCTTTGATAGATTGTTGAGCTTGATTGATTGAGCCAGTCTGATCGGCAAATGGTAGGTATTATTATGATGCTTTTATTATAAGTGATATCATTTATGCCACCTTGATTAAGGAAATTTATGAGTAACCCTATAGCCATAGGAATGGGGCATACCAATTTTTATTGGATTGGATTTTGATTGAGAAGAGAAATTCTAGAGTTTGATTGAGAAAAGGAATTCTACTTTTGTTTGCCCTAGTAAAGAAGGGCTTGAGATAATCTCAAGCAAAGTTCTTGGACAAAACACAATTCTAAGATTGAGTGTTTGATATTGATCATGTGCAATGTGACATTAATGGGTAATATCTACCCCCTCAAGAGATGAGTTGATGAGTGAGGACACTAAACATAACAACAAAATGCTTGACAAAAATGTGATTGTACAATCAGACAGTGGTTAGAAATGATGAAAATGATAAAAGTTGAAAATTTCAAAAAAATTGAAAAATGGTGGAGATCATACGGATGGGTATGATAAAATCCAATCGTACAGATCCATATAGTCTAGGCACACACCTTTATACAAAAGTATGGTTGAATGGCACGATGGTCATTTTCACTATGTGAGTTGGAAGAATTGGGAGGAGAGTGATGAGAGAGAAATATTTTGATGCAAAATAATGCCAAAATGGACACACAAACTCATAAGATGGCCAATGATGGTGAGAGACCTAGCGATGGAGGGTGTGCAGTGTGTGTTAGTTTATTTTTACCCCTATATGTGCTTTATTTGCATTTTAAAAATAAAATAAACCCTAGGGTCCATTTTTTAGCAAAATAAAACCGTAGAAAAATAGGTTAACATAGGAGGAAATGTTAAGTGTGTTATGGGCATTGGAAATTTGGATGTATGCTTGTGTTTTTGCTTGCTTGTTTTGTTGGCATGTTTTACGATGTGTGTGTGTGTGCTTTGTGTGTTTTTCAAAAAAATTGGCAGTTTTTGTTGAATGTTTTTTGTTGTGAGTGGGGGCTTTGGGAAAAGGGGTATCAAAAAATACCCTCGGTTGCCCGACCATATGGGTCCGTACAGTCATTCCAATCATACAGATATGTATATTTTTTTTGGTGAGGGAATATGGTAGGAGGGGATACTTTATAAGGTAGGATGGTGTTAGGTCAAGATGTTGTGGCTAAGACACCAATTTAGGCTACTAATTGGTGATATTAGGGAGGTGTGGAGTGTGGATGATCAATATTGGTTGAGGGCCATGGGGTTTTATGGGGTTGTGCATATGGTGGCCATACATTGTGATCACTCATAACTATCAGTATAATGTGAGTTTTGGGATCCTGATATTAACACCTTTATTTTATTGATAGTGGAAATGACTACCATTTTGGAGGATACATTTAAGATATATTGACTATTAGTGGAGGGTTGTACTGTGATAGCTACAAGTAGTTGACAAAATGAAATGATGATACAAAAGGTCTTCAGACTTAGATGGTTAGTGGTGGATACATATAGTGGTGGTATATTGTATGAGATGTACTATCATATAGAGATATTAATGTTGAGGCATGTGCTAGCAATGGTACTCATATCTAGCTATGTACAATTGGGTTCATTAGGAGTGATTTTTCCATGGAACTTATTGGGTATAGTGTGTGATTTAGTGGATAAGTATATAAGATATGCATGGGCATTGATGCTACTAGTTCAAACTTATAGAGAGATACACGGTGTCATGATGATAAATAGGATAGGATTGATTTATGGCCTACTAATAAAATTATGGGCATGGGAACACATAGCAGTAGTGCGGCCAATAAGATTACCCTATGCGGCTCATAGGTTGATGGAGGAGTATTTTCTCCATGCTTTGAGATGGTGTACTAATAGGGATGTACCCTATACTATTGAGGCAAGTTTAGGAGATTGAGGTCGAAGGACATATGTTGACAACCATGGAGAGGGGTGTCATCATGGGAAGAGGAAGTGACAAGGCTATTCAAAGTTAAGCATTCAATATGGGTTATCAATCATAGATGCACATTGGTAGATTTTTTTAACTAAACTTGGGTGTTGAGGTAGTATGGTTTACAACAGGGTATGCTTGATCCACCAATGATTACCTGGAGGTTCAAGGGAGATCGTGGGTCTCAACGATGGGTGGAATATTTGGAAGTGGATATGTATGAGATATAGTGGTATCTGATAATGATGATGTAGGGACTACCATAGAGTTTTATGCATGGTGGGCAACATAGGGATGGTATCCAAGGGAAGTATCAAGGGATGATACGAATAGATAGAAGCATACAACAAGAGTTGGTAGAGTAAAGTAGGTAGCTGGTGGGGAAAAGGTAGCAACTACTGGGGTGGATGAGGAGGAGGAGAAGGAGGAGGATTCACTACTTAGGAAATGAGTACATCACCATATAGAGGGTGGAGCATGCCCATCTGAGGTGGTAGCAAAGCTAGCACCAAGGACAACATTTCGGGAGGGATATGTTGATAATATCATGCAGTGGAACGATATCATGGAGGAGGTTGAGATACTGAGAGATAAGGTATGATAGATGGACATATAAATGGCCATCCAAGAGGTGGCCTAGATATTAGAGAGGATGGAACTGTAGTTTGAGAGGTATAGATTACAAAGTGAGAGGGACTCAACTATGGTAAAGAGGGAAACATTGATAATAGAGAGGGATGAGCTTTAGGTTTAATAACCCAAAAACTACCAACCCAAATTAAAAAAAATTGTAACACCCCTCCTTGGTAGAGCTGCTATGGAAAATAAACTATGTTTTGACATGATTATATAATGGCATAGTTTCTTTCATATTGATTAAATAATAGATTTATTTGTTTCTTTAAGTATGGAATGTGGTACTATTGATTAAGTACTTTCTCCTTGGTAGGGCTATGGGTCCAGGATCAGGTACTTTCTCCTTGGTAGGGCTATGAGTGTAGGATAACGTACATTCTCCTTGGTAGGGCTATGGGTGAACCACCTACCATGAAGGATATCTAGGTAAATGATGATGATGACTTGTTCATCAACAACTCAAGGTAACATGGATAAATACCTTTCATGTAGATGCATTATTGTAGGCTTGTTGAATATTCACACCATTGGGCCAAAAAGTTGCTTGCTCAATGAGCCTCCTCAACAAGGTTGGTGATAGCTTAGACTATCATAAAAGACCACCTTCTTGGGGATAAAACAATGGTGTAGGATATTATTGTTTTTATGCCATGCTTGTCTATATTTGACCTTGGTTGTTGTGCTAGAATATTTAATACTTTTATGGTTTCTTGTTTGGTAGATTAAATACCTTGGTAAAATGAGTATTGTTTGGACTCTATATTCATGTCTTACTTGCACCAAAATATTAATAAGTTACAATACAAGGTGTGTATTGATTTAAGTAACTTATTATGCTTTGAGCATTAAGTTAAGAATGACATGGTAACGAAGCCACCCCTCCTTGGAATATTAAGAGGCTTTAGCTTCATTAGCACCTTGAATAATTAAAATTCCCAAACATGCTCATGAGGGTGGTGCATAACACTCTTTGGGCATTTGGTGTGCTTAGGTCATGCAAGTGATTCTCCTTCTTTAAATAATATGGAAGGTAGATGATAGGGTGATGAACGGGGGAGAAGGTAGTGGAGTTTTAGTGGTTAAGGAAAAGGGTATTTGGAAGCAAGAAACAACATGGAGAATATCCTCAGGTGGTTGGAGCTTTAGTGTTTTAGGTGCTTTCATTATGGTTGTTTTCACCTTTTCTTTAAGCTTTTTCTTACGACTTTACACTTTGGTTTTTGACCCGTGGGCTTGTATATTGCCATAGTTCTTATATGTTGTGTTGGTGGTATTTTTCTCCCTTATTGCACCCTATATTATCTTTTATTGTTTGTATACAAACTATTCTAGTTCGTATATTGTGCCTAAGTATTCTTATTTTACAAGCTTATCTGATGTTTTTAGGGTGACAATGTTTTGTTGGCCTATACCTTGTGTTTACATCGTTGGTCACCTGTGTGTAGAGTGTATCTTATTGAAGCTAGGTCTATGTAGAATAGGTGTTAGTCTCTTCCTATTTTGGTGGTTGGGAGGACAATATTCTCTAGATTAGCTTGTTTGTTGGTGGTTGCCCTTGCTTAGTGGATGTGTTGTCTTTTATTTTGTATTACGTTACTCCTTCTTAGTCTTATTTTGCTTGTGCATATAAGGGAAGATTTGGAGAGCTTCTATCATATTTATATTAGGTTAAGATTTAGGTGGTAAGGTTTTGGCTACCTTATGTCTTAATATTTTTGAGTTTAATATTTTAGATGGTGCTATGTTGAGCTTCTTGTTAGTTAGGGTTTTCAAATGTCTTAATTTATTTAATTTAAAGGTTGCTTTATTTATTAGATAAATATTGTATCTTTAATTTATTAAAGGTTAATATTTACTTATGTTTTGATGATTAGAATGCTTTGATTATATTTAGTATAATAATAATATTGGATAATTTGTGCACTTTGATTAATTTGAAGTGGTTGATGTTATAATGCTTGATTATATTAAGTATAATAAAGTATTTTACTTTGATTATGTTGAGTATAATAAAGTGCTTAGATGCTTTGGAAATGTTTAATTTGGTTTTGCATGAGAAATAATTATAATGATTCTTGAGATCCATGTGGGTTAAGGGATCATTATAAAGAGAAGTATGGGCTTCTCTTGGATTGTTATGGAAATGTTTAATTTGGTTTTGAATGAGTAATTATAATGATTCTTGAGATCCATGTGAATTAAGGGATCATTATAAAGAGAAGTATGGGCTTCTCTTGTAATATCGTGGAATGTTTTATTATTGGTTATCCCGAGCCTTTTAACTGGAGAAGGGGGTTTCTCTTCTTATAACTTGTTTTATGATATGTGCATGGATGTTGCATATTAGAGTATGGCATGATTTAAGTTGCATTGCATATAGTGTTGTCTTGATCTCTAAGTAAACTTCAAATGGTGGGTGGTTTTTCCATCAAAGAATCTTGTAGATATTTGGATGGTTGGAGATCTCAGAAGGTGTTTTCTTAAGTTCTTCATAAGTGATGTAAATGAGCAAAGACTTGTATTTGCTTGGGAAATTTTGTAAAACTTGATTCTTGTATTAAAGGAAAGATTATGTGGCTTTAAAGTTTACTTTTTGTTATAGGCAATGAAGAGATGTTTTAAGTATCCCTTTATTTCTTAGATAAGTATGATGATGCTTTAAATGTGGAAATGAATCTATTGTTGAGTTCCTTAGCTCTTTTCATTGGATGAATAGAATGTTTCCTTGAAGTTATTTGATAAAGCCTTGGAATTTAAGTAATGTGGTTTAATGCTATCATGGTTTAGGTAGATTTTGCTTTATCTTTATATCAAGCTTTATGTAATGCATAAATGTGGCTTTTAGTAGAGGATATTTTGAATTTATTTATCAATTTTATGATTTATATATCATGCTTCTTAATGGTTTAGAAATGTTTATCTACCTTGGGATTGGGTAGGATTATTCCTCTAGTAAGCCATAAATCCCAAACCTAGGAGGAGTTGCATGAATGTAATAACTAGGTGGATATGAGCCCTAGAAGGAGTTGTGTGTATGCAATAGCTAGGGTACTTGTGAACTATCCTTCCCTAAACATGCAGGTTCAAGTAAAATATTTGCAAGAAATTAGTGGTGATCCCTTAATTAAGAAGGGTAAGGTAATCATGTCATCTATCATCAAAGTGGCAATGACCGTAGTTAGCTTATGGAGGTATGGTAACTAAGAACCAATGTTCTACATTGATTAACCTACCTAGATGTAATTAGAGTTAAGTTAGAGAATAAGCATCCCCTTTTTAGGACATGTAGGTCCTAAAGGATAGTCCCTATGCTATGGTCACATGGTCTTATGTCAAGGAGGGTATGGGATAAAGTGGGAAAAAGCACTTTGTACATCCTTCTAAATGAGTAGGTTTAGTAAGATGAACCCCAAACAAACCATGGGAGTTGGCCACTCTTGTCCACTGAGTGTCATCTATAATGACTTAGAACTCAAATGTGGTGTAACCTTGTAAGCTAAGATAAATAAATTAGGGGTGACTCCCTTCTGATCCTTAATGAGCCATATTTCTTCTTAATAAATAAAATAGGTGCTCCCCAAGATGATACGCTTGATTTCATTAATCCTTTCTCTAGAAACTCTTAAATTTGCACCTTCAATTCTTGCATCTCGATGGGATTAATTCTATAAGGAGCTCTATGGATAGGTTTTATACCTGGTATTAACTCTATAGTGAAGTGAAATTCATGTTTAGATGGCATTTCAGGTATCTCATCAATGAAAACATCCTAAAATTCTTGGAAGAGTGGAAAATTTCTAATCACTTCTTCCTTTGGATATTCCACTTTTTCCTTGAGCTTGGCTACATAAACCAGTCCTCCCTTTCTAATAGTTTTCTTCAAATGTATTGTGAATATTATTAGTGGTCAAAATTCCCTCACTTAACTATACATCTGTAACCATTTCTTATCTTCATTGGTAAACTCAATTCATCTCTTTCAAAAATTTACCAAGGCTTGGTGTACCTTCAACCAATCCATGCCTAAGATGATGTTGAAAGCATGTAAGGGTGCTACATATAGATTCCACCTAGTAAAGCCATTAGGTAAAGTGATTCTAGTTAGGAAAAAAAAATTGTTAACAAAATATGTTTGACCAGACCTATACTCAACTTTCCACCCTTGTGCCAAATATCCTAGATTTTCTGGCATATCCCTGACTAGGTTACTAGAAATAAAGCTATAAGTATCCCCACTAACAATTAAAATTTTAACTTACTTATCAAAGAGTTTACCATTTAGGAGTAGAGGAGTGGCATATCCCTCCAAGTCTTATGTTGTTGTTGTTGCATAAATATTGTGGTTAGGCATGTCTTTACTAGTTCTTGCATGATGTGGGCAATTTATGGCAAAATGTGGACCAAAATAAATGAAGCATTTAATTTTCTAGGTGGAATCTCCTTCTTGAACCTAATTTTTTGCATCCACTACTTGTAGTGGAACCGATTGCTTTAGAGCCTGATAGTTCTTATTGTTTTTGTTGGAGTGGTTGTGGTGGTTACTATTTTAGTGAAATCCTTTCTTGAAATTATTCTTGCCCATATTATTTTTCTTTTTAAACCATAGATTTCCTTTGTTCTTTTGACCACGTTCATGTTACCACTTCCTCTTCTTCTAAAACTTGCGTCCCTTTCTAGACCCATTTGTGGACTTATTATGGGTCTCATTCATTGCCTGGGTAGACTCTGTCCGTTGAGCCATATCATATGCTTCTTGTACAATCTTGTGATAGTGCACATCTATCACATCTCTTATCTAAGATTGTGTTCCCATAATAAATTTTTGCACCTTCATCTCATCATCTTGGTCATATGAAGGCACATACTTGAGCAATCTCACAAATTGCTCAAAATATTCATCCACAGACTTTGTTCCTTGTTGAAGCATAATAAATTCCTTGTATTTATTCAGATAAAATTGTTTTATGAGAAATATCTTCTTAAACGTGTCCACAAAAATTTCCCATATCAACTTGTTTGGCTTGATCTTAAGTCCCTTTCTATAGGTGTTCTACCATGTATGTCTTGAATCTCCTAGATGGGTGGTTGCAAATGTAGTTTTGGTTTCATAAGAATAATTTCTCATAGAGAAAAATGTTTCCAATTCTTCTAACCAGGTATCAACTGCATCTTCACCACTCTTTTCGATGAATTTTGTCACCCTAATGTTCTTTATATCCTTGCCTATTTCAGACTTAATACGAGCCAGGTCTTCTCGATCCTCATTATCCTGATTGAGTATAGCTTCATATTCTCTAACCATAGTGTCATCATTCACATCATCCATAGGATTTTTGACTCTCGAACTTCCCATCTCATGGTTATTATGTTGTGAACTAATAGTCTAAATAATCTGAGTAATTTGACTTTGCATCATGGAGATAGCCATAGTGAGACTCTCCATGTCCTTGTTGGAGTTTCCCAAACTTTATCTTACTTGTCTAGGCTCAGTACTACCTAGAATAGCTTGTTGCAAGGTTTCCTTTCTCTTACTTCTCAGGTTTATCACCATTTTTTCCTAGAGTAAAGAGTTGTGTTAAATTCCAATCATTTCCATAGTGGAAATTTTAGATTACTATCATTTACTATATGGTCTAAACATAAATTTCAACATAAATTCCCACAATAATATACTATTTATAGGTTCACTCCCTAGTTATTTTGATAACTTTGGTTGTTATTTACGCACACTTGAAAATAAGGAGTAAGTGAGTCAAAAGGCACATATGTCAAGTAATTTTCCAAAAGAGTCTAAGGTACATCGCTTAAAACCCATGGAAGGTGGAGGGTTCGCTTAGATCTTCCACTTTCGAATGATTGTGGATCTATTCGTGGGAGAAAGAAACTTGAACATTGGTAATCTTGAGTACTAACCTTGTCCTTACCAAGTATGTATCATTTAGAGTTATGGAATTTAGGCTTTTGAGTTTTCTCCTCACAAAAGCAGTTATCCCTACGAACTGTGCTCTAATACCAACTGTAACAATCCAATTGTTACTACTCATCCACTATTTTTTTTTTTTTAGCAAGTGGAGAACATAATAATGATCTAAGTCTATGATATCCCATTTATTAGTAAGTAGTTCAAGTAACAAGATATCAAGAGGCACTGGAACCCCAGTTACTCTTGAATAGAAGCACCAACTTCTACAATCCATCATGCCATCACCAAACGATATGAGGATGTTTCAATGGCTATATCCCTCATACCATCACCAAACGATATGAGGATATTCACAATGGTTTTACCATACATAAAGGTGAACTATCCCTCACCAAAGGGAATCACCTCCTCTCCATACTATCCATGAAGACTAGTAATTTGGAGAATACCATTAAAGTTAGATGGTACACCACCTTGGTGGCCATCCAATTCATAGTCTTGTTATTATTCTTATTCCCATGATGAGGTAGCCATTGTTAATTATTTCTCATAATAACTTAAGCTTTGGGATATTCGTCTTAAGAACCATTATATTCTCTACTTGTTTGCAAGGTGTGTAAGGTTTGATCCTCGTTAACCAAATGTGTTGCCTATTTGATTCATGGTTAATACTTATAGTTTACAGGTACATTCAATAGTTTTATCACCAATATACACTTCCCAACTAAAGAAATATATGTATTACTAACCATCAACCATAATCATTACAATTTGCAATAAACAATTAACAATAGTACTTCCATTTACTCTAACAATTTCTTTTCAAGGGTATGCATACATCTCTATTAATATCCAAGGTGAAGACTATATTATTTTGACTTCACTCCTAATTTACATGATTTTATACATAATTACATCAACTAGTACAAAGGCTTGGTGGAATAATCCTCATTTTTTATCGTCGTTACAATTACAATAGACTTCAATCAAATGAAACATACAATAGTCTTATTTTATCTAGTACAAGTCTTCTATGGTTTTCTTGATCTTCCTTGGTGTGAGAGATGATGGTGAAGGGATCAAGACAACTCGGATGCAAATATGACAAATGCAAATCAAGCAAACCATGCTTATCTATGTGGTATGCAACCATGCATCAAATATTTACCACAATATTTTGCAATAAATTCCCATAAATCATCAAAAATAAATTCCCATAAATCATCCATCAATAGCACTTATCAATACATGGATTATTTTTCCTAATCCCATCCATCATAAATACAAATTATTTTTATTATCACAAAATTATGGAATACCTCTTCCAAGGAATGAACATCAATCCATCCTTTCAAAGCTAATAGAACCAACATTTATTTCTTCCAATTGAATACATTCAATTACAAAATTTGACTTAGAACATGGTGTATGTACTATCTAATTCTACTCATTAACATGGCAATATACAAAGTCTATAATTTTACTAATTTAATAACCAAATTGACCTCACATCATTGTTCAACAATATTTAATTTTCAAACTTTATGAATCATTCTATTTTATGAAAAACATAACCAACATTTAAAAAAAAGAAGAAAGAAATTAAGTATCCATCATCTATATTCTCCATCTTTACTAATAATACAACAGAAAGAAAATAACTTAGTATTCTTCACATATCTTTCCTTTAATCAGGATATAAAACCAATCTTTAACTTCACACCATAAACCCTATTTATTTATATGTTACAAATTTTAAACTATTCTATTAAACCTTTTATATATTTCACAAAATATATAATTAAATCCCTATATGAATCGATTAGGGGAAAACTATTAATAAACAACTTGAGGTCCACTCCGTAATTTTATAAATCATCATTACCACAATGATACCCATAAATTTTGAATCCTACCTGAATGTAGTAAATGTGGACTTGTCTAAGGTTTTGTGGTCATACACTTTAGCAAGATATGAACACGACGCCCTACCCAACACACACGTAGTCGCATGTGGTGGTAGACCATGCAACAAAACATATTTATAAATTTTTTTTTTTTTTTTTTTTTTGGGTATATAGAAGCAATGGTTACAATCACGATTTTTAGTAACTATCAGCACAGCTGGTAGGGTTCAAACTATCTACGAAGGCTCCCAGGACTTCCACCGTCTCGGTACATGGTAACCCGGCGTGAGATGGGGTTTCCACATTTATTAGACACTTTATGCTCTTCGACAAACGGTAAGGCTTTAGCAGTAACCTATTTGTCATTAGTTCTCAAAATGCACCGTGGACGCCACCAACAATGCATTCAAATAGGGAATTTGTAGTTTGATATGTGGCTTTAGCCTGAGTATGGGTAGGTAAAAACTTGTAGTGTTGCGTTGGTATTCAAGGGAAAATAATGTCATAGGTTGAACTTCTCATAGGTTTTCATATATACAGGCAGAGAGATTTCTACGGGTGTATAACTAAAACTAAACAGTTTATATCCGTAATTCTCACGAAGAGGTTAGAGTAGCTATAGACCCAAGATAAAAATTTCAATATCCTAACTAATGAGTACATGCTAGGATATGGTTGAATCGACTAAAGATATTTATGACTGATCATCAAACTACCCATCATTTTTGAAGATACATTCAATCGATCAGGTTTTCAGTGGTGTTAATGATCAATATGAAAGTATGAAGTCACACAAAGTATTAATGATTGGCCATACTCAGTATACATTCTGCTTTATGAAGAGTTGGTTCGTCTGGTAAGGGTGTGTAGGGTTCGACTTTGTATTCACAATGGACAGAGTATAACAATTTAAATGACATAGAGCAACCAGTTATAGATGCTATATTTCCTTCAATCTTCATTATACAATCATATTGTAGGATTTTGTTGTACTAGAGTTTGTACAACATAGCATGCATGAATATTTAGGTTGAGATGTAGGCCTCTCGATCCTATGTTTTACCTAAGTCTTACTCCCATTTTGGTCAAGCAGTAAAAATACTATAACCTCATTCTCTCTCTTGAATGACGTCTGAGTAGAGCAAGGAATGCAGAGAGCATTTTTTTTGGGAACGCGGGTGAATAGCGATAAGTTTGATATAGTAAATTAGGGGTATTAAAAGGTGGACACGAATTCTATTATAGAAATAAAAATCCTTTTTATTACACTCCCAACATAGGTAGACAATGTTAACAGGGTCTCCTTCTAGTGTATATAAATCACTCAAAATAATCATACTATAGAAAGTATAGAGACGAAGAAATAAAACATAAGTAGTTAAAAAGAATTTTCCACACTTGGATCTTCTACAAAGCACAAGACCAAATTTACTTAAAAATTCTACTTCACACCTGGATCGTCCACAAAGCACAAGACCAAGTTTACTTGAAAATCCTACTTTCGTTGCCCCTGATCTAGCCTTCCTTCTCCCCCTCCTTTCCATACTTCTTTGGTTATTTATAGCACTTTACTCTTCGACAAGAAGATGCTACTTAAAATTTTATTTATTTTATTTTTCTTTCCCATGTGAAGGCTTCCACTAATATACTATATTTTAATGGAAAGGTAATCCATAGAGATAGGGTAAAGGTAGATTATTTGTCTTGTGTCCCCCACTCCTAGGGCACTACTACTATTATGAGTATGGGTGATAAGGGTTGAGACTATTAGAGATGAGAGAGGAATATCACCCACCATTTCAACCATACTAAAGTAGCCAAGTGGAGGAGAGATTGATTATTTAAATCTACAAGGTAGTCTTTTCATGTTTTGGTCCAATCAAAATTGAACAAGTTCATAAGAGAACAAATCACCTAATATCCTTTCTAAGATGAGAGTGATTAAATAAAATAAGCATACTCAAAAAGATAAATCTCTACTTTAGAAATTGCCCAATTTAATATTTTTACAAAATTACAATAAGCTTTGACATTTTTTTTAAATGCATAAGGTAATTTGTAAAATATAAACCCATTACATAATGTGCATTTTCCAAGGGTAAGATTTAAAAGTACCAATTAAATGCATCACACACAAATGGTAAACACAAGCAAACGATGCATGCTCATTATTCCTCACTATCATTTTTCTTTTAAGTGGACGGGTATTTTAAGATGCTCTTAGTTATCACCTCCCATATTTAAAGGAGACTAGTAATGATGGAAACATGAGCCTTACCCGTTGAGTTGTGATTATAATCATTTCCCTTATCATCTCTGGTGACAATCTCCACCAATGAGATTACCTATTCCTGCAATCAAGTAATGCAACGCAACATCATTTTCTCTTAACAAAAACATACATATTGTAAACATAGCAAGTATTGAAACCACACATCAATACATAAATAACATCTTAAGAGAGTTCTTCCAAGGTGGGTCATGATACCCCACCTTTCTTATACCCTCCATGGCATAGGATCATGTGATAATGACATAGAGATTATCCTTTAAAGCCCATAACACTTAAAAGGGGATGTTTATTCCCTAACCCACAATAAATCCATCTAGGTAGATTAATCAGGCGTAGAGCCTTAGTGCTTAGTTACCACATCTCCATGGGCTAACTAATATCATTTTCACTTCATCGACAACTAACATGATCCTACTCTTAGTTACCACATCTCCATGGGCTAACTAAGTTATCACCACTACTATCTTGTAAATGGTTCCACAAATCTAAGTTGAAGTACACTCAAGCCTACACGTTTAAGGTGTAACTATTCACAAGAACCTTGACTATTGTATTCACACAACTCCCTTTAGGTTCATGATTTTCCTAGCTATTGCATCCTTGTAACTCCTTCTATGCCTCATAACTACCTAGTTATTGCATCCACACAACTCCTTCCAAGATTAGGCTTTATGGTTTACAAGATATATCTAACCTCCCCAAGGATATACAATATTTGCAATAATAAGTATAATAAGCAAAACACTTTGTAGAATTTAAGCAAGACATAAACCATCTAATATGAAATGCTAATATCCACAAACAAATATTCCTTTAAACCATAAACCAGATTATGCATAAGTCAAAACTTGACATAAAGCTTCAAAAACAATTGCTTTCTATAACATAGATGCTATAACATAATAAACCAATTATTTAACATAAAGAAGCATTCATGTATTTAATAGAACCCAATACTAGTTATCCAAATAAAATATTCCCAAAGATCACTCTAATGTTCAAAATCCAAGATATCTTTATAACAACACAATTTTTCAGTATGTACAAATATCAAGTTTACAAAACTTATTGAACAATACATTGCTTTTACATAACCTTTATTTTTCTACAACATCTAAATATTCAAAATAATATGAATCCATCTAATAAAGATCCTTGAACCATATTTAAAACTATAGCTTCTTCATGATAGGGAAATCACCCATAGTTCATGAGGAATACTTAGGGATCAAAACAACTCTAGATGCAATGCAACGAAATCATACCATTCTATATTATGAAAACAACCATGCATAAAACATAAGCAAGCTATAAGAAGATAATCCCATACTTTTCTTTATAATGATCCCTTAACTCACAAATGTCTTAGTAATCATTATATTAGTTTCTCTTTTAAAACCAACATGCAAAAATCCATGATCCTTTAACTACCATAAGTATTAATAATTATTACCATAGTTTATTTTTCAAAACCAATATACAACATTCCATTTAAAAACAAAGAGTATACCATACTACTCTTTATAATGATTCCCTAACCCATGAGAGTCTCAAAAACACTTACCATAGTTTCTATTTCAAAACCAATATACAATATTTCATTTAAAAACAAAGAGCATTTCATTTAAGGTAAAGGTGTTTTAAGGCATCATTGGATAAATATTACCTCCTTCTTTCCTCAAAGTTGAGCACCCACAAAAGCATACCAAGCAATGATTATGGAGGCTTTATTAAGTTAAAGGAACCTTAATGATTTAATTAAATCCTCCTTTATACAACCTTTATTAATATCAAAGACAAATATTCATTATTGACCTTAATATTAATATATTAAAGCATTATAATTAATTTTAAAAAAAAATGCTAAATTGGTTCTATGCCAACTATATAGAAGCATATAACCACTCAACAATAATATTAAATTGGTTCACAACTAAGAATATAAACCAAACAAACAATAATATTACACACCATTATTTGAAACATTAAGTAGGTGGCCATTCTATTTAAGGTAGTCCAATGCTAGCATCAACCTTATCAAGGAGGCTCATGCACAAGCATATTCCCGATCTAGTGGTATGAATATATTTTTTTGGTAGATAAGATACTATAGCATTAATCCCGGGTTTTATAGGTTGACCCAAAACCTTTTACAAAAATCAGCCTAGGGCTGTTGATGAACATATCCTTACTAAGGATCCTATATATGTAAAATCTACATGCCGCCAAAGCCATTACATCCGGTAAGGCACATAGCCTGTTATCAAAAAGAAACTTCTCATACAACATTTTGGGTATACCCCGAGAAAACACACCTACATCATAATTAAAAAAAAAAATAGACACGGATCCCTTCCTTGAAATAGTGGAGAAACAAAAAGCTGCAGACACACATAACAGAGTATTGAAAAACTCCGAAAATATCTGTATTGACAGTTACTCTTATAATTCTTTGGTAATTGATTTCTTCCATATATGACATGCTTTGGGACTAGATCCCGTCTTGGCCAATCAGCCTTGGAAAAGTGAACCTACTGGCTAGATTTATGGCGATGGCTATCTGGTGGTCCACGTGGCTCTGGTTCGAAGTCCTATATTGTCGTTTATTTCCTGCTCTGTGATTATAAACCAACCTTAAATTACTAATATGACTAGGAACCATGTTATCTGACATGTGACTATCCCCAATAGTCTTTGTGGTATTTCCAAGCAACATCCATGAAGACTGATAGCTCCAAAAAATTTTATTGTGAGTCCATTTCAAAAAAGAGGTGGGAATTCTCCTAGCCTTTGAACTTAAAGTGCCTTCCTTGTTGGTAAATTCAACTATCATTCTTGGCATTCTTGTTGAATAAGCTCCTCTACTTCACTCGAGACACCGTGTTCCCATTTGAAAAGTTCGTCACCATCGACACCCAAATTGGCCAGCTTATCAGCAATTTTGTTAGCTTCCCGAAAGACATGTTGGGCTTTTTTGTCCTATCTTCCCTAGAAAAGGATCCTAGCCTCTTCAACAATTGTTTTAATCCTCCAAGGAGGTGTTTTCCAATTATTGAGGAGATTTATAACATGCAGAGTCTCCTTCTATGATCAAATTGCTTTCTAAGTCTTGAGTCATTTGAAGGCCTCCCCACATAGCTCTAGCTTCAGCTTCGTTGTTCGTCCTTATTCCCAAATATTCAACATACTTAAATAAAATGCATCTACATGAAAGGTATTTATCCATGTTACCCTGAGCTACCAATGAACAAGTCATCATCATCATTTCTTTAAATATTTCTCTTTGTAGGTGGTTCACCCATATGATCCCACCAAAGAGAGCACCTGGTCCTACACCCATAAATACATTAGTAGTACCATATTCCAAGCTCAAAAATATGAAATCATCCTATCAAAATACATCATAAAATATAGCTATGTCATGATATAAACACATCAACACATAGTTCACTATACATAATGAGTTCTACCGAGGAGGGATGTTATACCAGGGGTGATTGGATATGGTGACGACTACATAGGATAGGGTCTAAGTAGAGAGGGGGGGGCTACAAGAGAGTGAGATGCTATGGAAGATTATAGGTATATATTTTGAGATGAGGTGGAGTGACTAAGAGCTCAAGGTGATATGGTAGCCTTACAGGTAGATATTTCTCAACTGTGACAAGCTCAAGATGAGTATAGGATAGCTTATTCTAGAGAAAGGGATAGAGTGTGGTTAACAAGGATGTATTGGTTACCCATGGTTTAACTATTCTATCCTACTCAATTTTCATATATCGACATAGCCATAGGATCACAACATCAGTGACTCCAATAGTGTTGCATTTCATAGATCTAGCAGCATCGTAGGTAGGGGATTAGTTTTGATGTAGGGTGATGAGAGACCATAAGAGAGCATGGATGAGAGACCAAGAGGATAGGAGGGAAGTGGGGAGACTCTTAGTGATTCGTAGGGATGAGTCTATTTTTGATGTGACAGATGAAACACCATTTTTGTAGATCATTGTTTTGGATGAGATGAGCATAAGAATATATATTATAATATATATAGATGGATATATGATGTAGCCTTTGAGAAATTTAGATGATGTACTTGTGATTATTTGATATATACATGATGAGGATTTAGATATGTATCTTAATGTGATATACCTTTATTGTGTTATTGTGATGCAATGCACTTTTATACTATTACTTTGATGTGATAATGCATTGGTGCATGAGATTAGATAGGACGGATATGAGATGTGGTAGTTATTTGATATGTTTAATGTTATGAATGATAATATGCTGGTGCGTAAATGTATAAATTAAAATTCATATGTGTTTTTATAATAAAAAATTGGGTGTGTGTTTTTTAATTTCACAATCACCAATGGTTTAATTAATCAAGGATAGGTTAATAGTCACACAGATATATTAACATTACATGATACAAGCAAACATGCAATGTATATGATGAATGCAACTATAATAATGAACATAGGTAGGCTATGCATAGAATTATTGGATTCTTAAGCTAAATGAAAATGAACAATGAACATAAGACAATGACAATTGAACATTAGACTAATGAGTGAAAGGCTTTTGTATTGTTTTATGAAAATAGTCATGATGTTGTTCATTCCTATTTCCAAGAATTTTTGGATGCTAGAATAATTTATAGAAATTAAAACACCTTAGTTTGATCAATCAAACTCATTTTTTAGTTAGTCAGTATCTTGCAAAAAACTTGACCATCTTGACTAAGATTGAGCTTATCATAGACTGGTATGTGTGTGCAATGATGTTTATTTTTCCATTTTGAGTGAGGTTGGACTAACCAATTATAAGCTTAGCCAATATAATCTAGCTTATCCATAAGAACATAGTGGTCTATACAAAATAAGGTTGCTAATATGATAGACATGTCACCACTCGTAAGGTATACTCCACTATCAAATAAGTATCTATATCCCCGATGGATATTGGCCCTACAATCCATCAATATTGCTCCACTACTAGCTAGGCGTCTATAGCCCCAGTGGAGTCATTTAAAATACTCTATGAAACCAAGGATAAGCTATTAGTAGTTCTATTTTTCTTTTGATTATTTGGTGCTTTTTTGTGCTTGCTCTTTCTTTTTCTATTTTTTTGCAGCTTGTCCTTGGTTGGAACCTTAGATTTGGATTATGCGACTGATAGGATGAGTAAGAAAACTTTAATTTTATGGTAAGACTACTCATGGTATTTTATTTCCTATACTAAAAATTTGCTTAATATGTGAGATGTGATTGGTCCAACAAATAACTCAAGTTATCCATGGGAAGTCTAAAATTGCATTAGAACATGATGACATTCAACAAAGGTTGATTGAATAAACTAGAAATGGTTGAATAATAAAAATACCTCTATTACCAAGCAATAAAAGAATAGGATTAAACCAGATGCCATGACAATTTTGATTAATGTAGTATATGCTTATGGACTATTTTTCAACAGATGTAGGATGCTTATGTGGAAAGTGACTAACAAGATGACATGACAAAGGATGACATCACATTTAGACATATGGCAATGCTACAAATACATAATGCATATAAAGAGGAGAAAAAATGTGCAAAAAACATATCCTTGATTAATTATTGCAATTGGGATTGGTCAACGTGTATTCATGCATCCAAAAGGTGAAAAAATTATCACATTATGATCTAAGTGTTATTTATGCATGAATTCTTAATGAATAAAATGCAAAAGAATGATGAGGGAGAAAAGAATGTGGATTGGAGGAAGAATGGTAAAAATAAGAGATTGAAGAAATGGAAGTAAGAAGGAGAGAAGAATGAGAAAGAATATAAAGGACAAATCAAAGGTATGTAGCTACTCGTGGGTGACCATACAACGTTGACATAGGACCTAGGAAAAGAATGAGGGAAGATGCAAAAAATATTGATGAAGAGGAGAAGAGAAAAGGAGAAGTGATAAAGAAGCTAATTGAATTAAGAACCCTTGAGGTAGCTTTGTTGATTTTGTGGAAGAATTAATTTGAACTAAAGAAAGAATGATTTTGTAAATTGTTATTGCATTTGTTTGTTTGTGTTTGTTGATATTTTTTTTGTCATTGTTTTTTTTTTTGTGTTTTTGAGATAAGAATGTGCAAGAATTTAAGAGCCTTATGTGATGTGATTAGGCATAGAAGGAATTGATATGGATGATGTTGAGGGGTTTAAATTCCTCTACTCCTTTGATATTGATGAGCTTGTAAGTTCCATAACCAAATTTTTGTTTGACAATGTATGGACCTAGCCAATTTGGAGTTAATTTATCTCTCAAATTGCATGGTTGATTTGGATTATGTTGATTCTATTTAAGCTCAAGTTCTCCTACTTGGAATTCATGATCATGGACTTTTTTTTGTATGTATACTAAACATGATCTTGGTAAACCTTATGATACTCAATAGCATTGATTAGACGTTCATAAAGGAGTGTAAGTTGGTCTAAGTGAGCTTGGTATGTAGTATAATTATAAATGAATTATTGCAATAAAATTCACAAAGAGGGGATTTTCAACTCTAAGGGCATATTGTCCTTAGCACCATAGACTAATGATAATGGAGTCACCCAGTAGGTGTGTGAATGCTTGTTATGTATGCCTACAGTGCTAAAGGAATTTTAATGTATCAATCATGATGAAACTGCAAGATGACGCAACTGGTTTTGTTAGTGGCTTTGGCTTAGTCGTTGCCTTGAGGATAATAAAGAGTTGAGAAGCTATGTTGAATATTATACTTTCACATTGCTCAAACTTATTTATTCTTAAAGGATGTGCGATTGTCATAGATAAATTTAGAGTGAATGCCAAAATGACAAATGATGTGGTGCATGATGAATTCAACAATTTTGAGTCTTGTTGTTTGGACTAGAGGAATGGCTTTGATCCACTTGATGAAGTATTTATTTTTGGTAATAATGAAATTGTTTTTACGTAATTAAGTGGAAGTGATTTTTCCTACAAGGTCATGGCCCCATTGTGAAAATGGCCACATGGATTGGATGGGTTGCAAAGCCTATGATGGTAGATGGGTTAAATTGGTGTGCTAATGGTATTTAACATATTTCTTGATGTATTCATAGAAATCACATTCCATGGTGGGCCAATAATAACCCATGTGCAAGATGCACTTAGTGATGGTCATTCCACTAAAGTGACCACCACAAGTACCATCATGAGCTACAAAGATGACATGGTTGGTTTCATGTGGTTCTAAGCAACAAAGGAGGATACCATCATAGTTGTGCTTGTAGAGGATGTACCTCATATATTTTTGCTTAAATTTTTTCTTGTCAATGTGAGGTAAATCAAGTGGAACCATGCTAAGCTTAAGATAATCCTTAATTTGGGAAAACCAAGAATCATAAGGCTTTGCTTGAAAAAAATTGACGTCCACATTATCAGGATATAACTACTGAGAAATAGTAGATTTGTGGAGGGTTGTTACATACATGTGGGTTACTTTGTCATGTGGGTTATAAGGGATAATGAAGCCAAGATATTCCATTGTATCTATGAAACAATTTATGTACCTTGGCGAGGATTCAATTTCATACCACTCTAGTTGTGACAACAACTCTTCTACAATTTTCTTGTACTATCTGAGTATATTGCATTTACATTGGTAAATACCCTTAATTTGATTAACAATTTAAATGGATTCAACAATGAATTTTAGTTGCTTGATGCACATAGATATTATAGTTTTAAGGCCAAGTATGAGAGCTTCATATTTGACATTGTTGTTTGTGTAGGGGAATTCAATTTTAAAAGAAAAGGAGAATGGAGCCCCTTGTAGTGTGAAGAAAACTACTCTAGCACCTCCCCCTTGATTGCACTGAGAACCATCAAAAAAGAGTGTTAGGTCAGATTTATCTTTTGGTTTGACATAGTCTTAAATATTAGTGGTATGAAAGACAGAGCCATCAAGAAACTCAATGATGATAGGTTTACCATTGATTAGTTGTACTTTTAGAATTTGTTCTATGATGACCCGACACTTTATGGATTTTTGATTGATGAATTCAAGGTTGAATTCTATTAGAAGTATGATCCATTTGGTGGTTCTGTTGTTATTGTAGGATCTACCCATCATGTATCATAATGGGTTTTCTTGAGCAATAAGGTAAGTGGTATGTTTTAGCATATAATGGTAAAGTTTCTTGGTAGCAATAACTATTACCAAGCACAACTTTTTAATATATGCATATCATGTTTTATAACTCACCAAGGTATGACTAATGTAATATATGAATTTCTCTAAACTATCCTAATTCTTCTAAGTCAACATGATTCCTAAGGCAAAATTGGTGGCAAATATGTATAGGTGAAAGGAAAATCCTGGCCTAGGTGGGGATAAAAATGGTGGGGATGTGAGGTATTGCTTGATTTCCTCAAAAGTATCCTGACATTCTTGATTCCATTCGAATGTAACCCCCTTCTGTAAGAAATGGTTGAATTGCTTGCACTTATCTAGTAATTGTGCGATGAAGCAATGAATCACTTGGATCTTGCCTTGCAAGCTATGCAATTGCTTTAAGTTCATAGGGGGCAGCATTTTTGTGATGGCCTTTACTTTGTTGGGGTCCACTTCAATACCCCATTGAGAGATAATGAATCCTAGAAGTTTGCTTGAGGTAACACCAAAGACATATTTCTTAGGATTTAGTCTCACATTATGTTCTAGAAGTTGGTCAAAGACTTTGTGCAAGATGTCAATGTGTTGATTGTGCTTCTTGGATTTAGCCAATAAATCATCCACATAATATTCCATAATTTTATGCATGTAGTCATGGAAGATGTAGGTCATGGCACATTGATATGTAGTGCCTACATTTTTAAGGCCAAATGACATGACCTTATAGTAAAATATCCCCTAGGGAGTGGTGAAGGATGTTTTGTGTTGATCATCAGGATTAACCTAGATTTGGTTATAACCTGAAAAACCATCCATCAAGGAGAGCATTTCATGACCTTCTATGGAATTCACCAATGTGTCAATGTTCGGTAGGAGGAAGTTGTCCTTGGGACACACTTTGTTGATATCTCAAAAATTAGTGCATATGTGTATCCCTCCCTTTGGATTTCCAACAGGTACCATATTTGATACCCACTCAAGATAATTGATTGGTTGAATAAATCCCATGTCTAATATTTTTTATAACTCTTTTTTTACCATTAAAGTGATGGTGGGGTGCATTTAACTAAGTTTCTATTTGATTGGCATTGCGTTATTGTTGAGGGTTAAGTTGTGGATCACTAAATATGGATCAAGGCCATGCATATCTATGTAGGACCAAGTAAACAACTTCTTATACTATGATAGGAGCTCTATGAAGCTGACTCTCTCTTTAAAGGATACTTTTTCCAAGTTTGATAATGTGAGGGTTGGTGGGGTAAGAACTAAGATCAATGTTGATTGTGTCTTCCACAAGCATGTGGAAGCCATCCTTGAGTTGAGTGAGAGTGGGGATGAGATGTAGATCATCTACAATTTCTTCTAAAAATATTTCATCGGTATGGATGACTTTGAAGTGGTTCAAAGAAGAATATTGAGAAGAAAACAAAGGAAGATAAGCATTGGAGTGTGCTATTAATTATTCTAAAGGGAAAAAGTCAAGAGGGGAAGGATTAGTGGGAACTTGGTTGAAGTCAATACAACTTGTCTTGATGCTAAGAATCCTATCTAAATTGGTTGTGTAATGAAGTGGAGCGAAGTGGAGCAAAGAGATCAACTAAATTATATTTATAGTATGATGGTGATGAGTTTGGAAGATAGAGTTTCTCGAGGGTGCAGTCGATACTAACAGGCTATGCAATTGAAATAGGAGTTGTGGTAGGATAGGTGGAGGAGGTTGTGGTTGATACGAGGGCCAACAAGGTAAAATGATATGGGATGGTTGATCATTTTAATTATTAGTTATAGGGAGGATGTGAGAAGACACATCTTCAGAACTAGTAGAAGTGATCGAGAGATCATCAAAGTTCTCATCAAGCTTGTCATAAAAAGTATTTTTTGAAGTAACATGGATCAAGAAAAATTAGAAAACAATGGGGGAATATCCACCATGGATTGTGGGGAAATATTCCCACTAATATTATCATACTCAGGATTTATATCTTCTTCAATATTTTCCTCTATAGCATCAATAATGAGGTGTTGGAGTTTATCATCTAGAATGTCCATGTGGTCATGGTGATAGCCTAGGCTAGATTTATCCTTAGGTTACTGGTAAGGTGGATCTATAAGGTTCTTAGGACCCTGCTCATAGTGTCCTAGGCCAAACCCTTTCTGATTGAAACATTGAAAATATATTATGGCAAAGGAATGGTTAGACATATAATCAAGATTTTTATAAATTTGGGCTTCTAGATTTTTGGGCTCAGGATTTTTTGAAGAGGTGATAATGCCTCCATACATAAAATTTATTTTTTTCATTGAGGGGAAATTGGAATTATGATACCTATAGTCAAATTTACATCCCAAGGATGACCAAAATATATTTTTGGATTGAACACCTAGGTGGGGAGATACGAGCATTTTATACAATGTGCTCTCCTAGACCAATATTGGTCATAAGAATAGACACATGGGGTATCCCTTATGAGCTTGTTGTGATAGGGATATCTATTTTTCATGGTTTGGAAGGGAATAATAGGACAATAATATTTGAGAACCATAAAGGAGGTTTATGGGAAGAGAAGAAATGGAAGGGGTAAGCTTAGCAAGATGAAAATCATATTGAGCAACATGCCACTCCCAAGAGTTCTACTCTCTAGGAGTAAGTGAGAGAAAATCTATAGCATGAGTGAATTATGGGATAGGTAAATAAGTATTAGAAGAATGAGGAGGATGATGGCTTAAGGATCCAACAAATGATAATGGATTAGGAGAAAATTTGGGAGGAGTGGGGAGAATTGGTTCACAAGAATTAGTGAATATGAGTTAAATACAAGGGAGGAGTTGGAGGTTTTATCAAGGTAGAAGAAGAGAAGAAGCTAGGTGGTGACTAGGATCTATGTCATGAGGGAGTAGCTAGTTGGGGAGAAGGGTTTCGTAAAGATGAGAGATGAGAAGTAGAGTTGGCCAATGGAGGGACTAGTGGAGCTTTAGGTGAAGGAGTCAATTGAGTAGGCATGGTAGGGTTAACTGTAGTAGAGGAAAGGTGGGTAGAGGGAAGAGTGGGACCTTGTGGGAGGGTTACCATGTTGCAAAACTTGAATGGATCATCATTGATAGGGATGCGGTGTACCTACCCCTCATGAATGTACTTTAAGTAGTGATGGAGGGTTGAAGGTACACATTGCATCTCCTGAATCCATGGTCTTCCTAGAAGAAGATTGTATTGCATCTCTCCTCAATGACATGGCATAAAGTGGGTATGGTTTTGACACTTACTTTAATAGGTAGGACTATCATACCTAGTCTGGAGCACAAAGTACCATTGAAGGCCCACAAGTCGAGGGTTGGGGTGGCAAGATAACTAGATGGGAGGTTAAGGTGTTTTAGGGTGGCTATGGAGATTATATTGATGGAGGATCCAATGTCAATTAGCACACACTTGAATGTTGTGCCATCGATGCATGCCATGATGTGCATAGGGGGATCAACCCCTGTTCCCTCAAGAGTTGTGAGATCATGATCATAAAAAAAATTGAGGGTTGCACATAAGTTCTTACACTACCCACAAAATTGGTAAAGGTATTAGCATCATTGGTTTCAAGATATATTGATCATAAAATATTTTTTAGAGCCTCACGATGAGGTTTATGCTATTATATAAGTTCATATATTGATAGTTTTACTGGTGTCATTTAGATTTTGTGGGTAAGGCTACTCCTATGGTGATGATAGGTTGTTGAAGAGAAGGATAACCTTGTGAAGGGAGAGCAATGAAAATAGATAGAATTAGAGGAGGATAATACTTTTGAGGAGGTCACGCCTAATAGATTTGGTTCCTAGTTACAATATTAATCATCCCAAAAAAACCTTGGTGGTAAGGGATTTTTTTGACTTGATTAATTCGGTCAAGCATTGGTTGAGATGTTGATGTTCCAGCTTGTGTTTGTTGCATCCCATTTTGGGAAATGGATTCTTGAGCATGCCAAAGTTTTTGTTAGGAGAATCCAAGGGGTTGTCAATTTAAATGATTTTATGACCAATGAGGTCTTGAACCAGATTTCAAAAGTTGCAGTAATCATCAAGATCATGGTCTTATTGTCAATGATAAACATAGAAGTTATGCTTATTATATTCCTTTGATTTTGGCCAATTGGGATATTCTAGTCTTACACAAGGTAAGGGAAGGTTTCTTGTGGCTTGTAAATTTTGAAAGATGTTGATTAGAAAATCTGAGAGGGGTGTCCAATTATATGATGGACAATGAGGACATTGGGGTGAAAAAAAGGTTGACTAGTTTGGGGAGGGGAAAATTTGGCCCAAGGTGTTGATAATCCTGGCATCATGGTTGAGTATATTGTTGTTGTGAAGCTATTGTCATACTCAACATGACTTGATTAGTTTGGGGAGCCTTGGACTGGATAGGGTTTGGGTTGCCTTTACTAAACTTGGTGGTGAAGTTAGTCTTCTTACAAAGTTTGACCTCCCCTTCTTAGATCTTGATATCCTCTATTACTTTTGCTTGAGCAATAGTGTCCTCGAAAGAGCAATGTTGTTGTATTTGTAAAGTTGTAGATATATGCTTGGCATAGCTCTTTGTAAATATTTTTACCAACTCAGTGGGGGGAATGGAGAATTTCAAATCCTTGATCACCCCATACCATCTAGAAACATAGTCATTAATTGGATCATCATCAAATTATTGTAAGCTATAAAGATCAAGCTATGAGTTCTTTTTTATTTTTATTGAGAAATATTCCAAGAATATATTTGCCAATTTCTCAAATGAAAATAGGATGTGTTGGGGTAGATAGTTGTACAAATCTAGGGCTAGTACCCCAAGGGACAAAGGAAAGGTGTAGATCATGAGGGGGTCACTACCATGGATATGGTAGCAATAAAACCTATAATTTTGTAGATGCTCCTTAGGGTCCTCTTTGCCCTTGAACTTCTCAAATCTAGGTAGCTCAAACCTATAGGGATATGGGTGCATGGGGACCGAGGGATTAACAATATCATTGTGCATAGTTGGCTATAAGTAGGTTTCTAGGGCCCATAGCCACTTGTTCACAAGTTGAGATTCTTGAGTTGTTCCCACATGATTTGCATTTCATAAAAAATAGGGTTATGAGTCATCGGGGGAGGTTGGATGGGTGCATATATAAGGGGTGGTTCAAGGTAATGGGAGTAGGAATAGGTATATCGATATGGTATCAGAGGTAAATAATATGGATTGGTAGGTTGGCCAAAATAACTTGTGGGATTTTCCTGAGTGGGGGAATGTGGTAGTTGAAGAGGCACTGAATAGGATGGGTTAATGGATTCAGAGACTGGTGGAGGTTTACATTGTTCCTATGTAGCCCATGCATTAGGTTGGGCTATAGGGGGATGATTTTGGATTAAAGGAGGTTGATTTTGATATGGAAGAGTTTGATGTTGCGTGGGAGAATCTTGTTGTTGTGTTGGAAGAACTTGATGTTGAGTTGGGCGAGGTTGATATTGAGTTGGAGGAACTTTATTTTTCTATCAGGGTTATGCATTAGGGATCGGACCCGAAATAAACTTGTAAAAAAATGGTGAACTTGTTGCAAAACCCTGGTGAATCCTGGCCAACTTTGTGTAGGAGGACATGGCGAATTACCTTAATTTTTCAAAAAAAATGAAAAAATGGTGAATTTCAAAGTTCTGACCGGACCAGGTGGAAAATGAGTTTCGGTGATGATGAACAGGTTACAAATCATGATCTAGTCTTAGACCGAATGTAAAACATGATCCGATCTTGGTTTGAATGTAGAATATGATTCAATCTTGAATAGAATGTAGAATATGACCCGATCATGAACCGAATGTAGAATGTGATCTGGTCTCGGTCTGAATGCATAACATGATTTGGTCATGGATCGGATGCAAAATGTGATCCAATATTGGTTTGGATGAAAAATGTGATCTGGTATGGGTTCGGATGTAGAAAGTGATTTGGTATGGGCTCAGATGCAGAATATGGTCCGGTTGGATGCAATGTGTTGTTCATTATTGGATTGGATGTAGAATATGGTTTGATATCGAGCTTGATGCAAAATTTTTCCAACATTAGATCAGGTGCAGAAAATGGTTTAGTATGGGACCAGATGCAAACTATGGAACAATATTGTATCAGATGCGTAATATGTTCTGGTATTGGGCCTCATGCAAAATTAGGTTCAGGATGTATAATGTGGTCCAGTATCGGTCCTGATGTAGAATTTGGATCGGTCTCGGGCCTGATGCAGAATAAGGTCCGGTGCCAAGGCCTCATGCAGAATATGGTTTAGATGTAGATAAAGGTCTAGCTTTGAAAATATTCCCCCTTTGACTGATTGCCATGTGTCACACATTTGGCCAACCACACTGCATGTCCAATACAATGCTGCCACGTGTCAACCCCATCTCTTCTATCTATAAAAGGGCATCAACAATCATTTTTCTATTTCATTTCTGTGACTACACCCAACCAGAGCTAACCATTGCAAGCAACCTTCTGGTTCCCAATCCAATTTCTTCTGCTTCCAACTTCTTGCAATGGCCACCTCTTCCACCCCTGCACCAAAGTTCAAGAACCTTTCTTGCAGTTTAATTTTAGATTTACTAACAACCCCAGGTACAAACTTTTTGTGGCTAGATGATGCAGGGTTGACAACCTTGGTTTCAATGCCACAATTCAAAACTAATAAAGTCCTCCTGCAACACATCATAGCCGGTTATGACCATGACAAGGCTACAGTAAAAATGAAAGTATGACATAGAAATCTGGTTTTCACCATCACGCCTGTAGATATTAACATATTGATAGATCTTCCTTTCAATGATTGTCCTCAAGTGTCAACGAGGTTGCAGCTGACTCCAGATGACAAAGGATACCTCGAAACAACGTACGGTCTAGGATCAGAATATTTGGTAGGTATAATTCTTGTTATTTATATTCTATTAATGTTCAAAGTTTCAAATTTGTAAATTGTCATCTAATTTTGTTTTTGCAGCTTCCATCGCCAAGTCAAAAAGAGGGTTAACAATCGGTGATGTTAACCATGCAACTCTGAAGGCCATTATCGAGTTCTTCCAGGCAAGATTGATTCTGCTCGAAAGATCAAAAATTCTATTTTGGGCATTGGCCTATGTTGTTCACTGTGAGAAGCATCATAGGTTCGATTGGTGCATGTATATTTTGGATCGGATCAGGGGTGAGTTGCATTGAGTTCAAATGCAAACCAACAAGACACAACCCATTGTGGGCACCGTTAATTATATTTTAGCACTCTATTTTGAGTGTTTTTATAATTTGCAAACTACTCCTGTACCAACTGTAGTGCATGCAACACTACAAGCTATTGCAATGACAACAGAGGAATTGAAGGTGATAAGTCCATCTTTGACCATGAAATACTATTTTATATTTTATCACATTTTCTTTTTTTAATTTTTCTTTTCATCTAAATGCAGGGTAGGGCAGCCATTACAAGGAATAAATAGGATGTTGCCAATAGGGGTTACAAGCCAGAACAAACTGGTGATTCTAAAGACACTGGATCAAAAGTGACACCATTGCAGAGGTCATATAAACATTCCAGGCAAGCCACTCCTCCTGGGGGTTCTTGTACACCTAGGTATGCACAAAATGTGTAGGCTGAATCTAGTGTGGTCAACCCCTCACCCATTGGCACCCAAATTCAACAAATTTCATCGTCTTCAGGTAAATCTGTGTATTTAATTTAAATTAAGATTTTTTTCTATTTTATTTTCTAAAAAATTGTAACAAAATATTTTTGACTATTTTTAGTCGATTCTCAAGTTCAACGACAAGTACAACCTACGAAAATGAGAGGCCATATGCCGCCACCACCTCCATCACAGCCACCGCTTGCACCACAACCACCACTTCCACCACATCAATGACAGGCACAACCTACGCAAATGCGAGGCCATATGTGCGTTGGAAAACAATTGTTTTCATAGAGATCATAGGGGCCAACACCAAGTTCTGGGCATGGGTTCTCACATAGATCACAGGGGCCAACACCAAGTTTTGGGCATGGTTGGTCGTATTTTACATTTAACACAAATTCACAGGCACCAAAAGTTTCAACCGTGGGATTGGATAATATCCAACTCGATGATGATTTTATTTTGTAGGGCAACATTTTAGGCTTCAAGGCAATGAATGTGCTTCATGATCCATAGGGTGAAGTAGAACAAAGAGAAGCCCCTGTAGCTGACCAGACATCATTACCATCAGCTCAAGGAAATAACCCTCCTCCTCAGGGTCCTCAAACTGAGGATGATATTGTAAATTTTGATGAAAATATTTTAATGATTGAGAATACTGAAGCAACCATTAAACAGGTTGTGCTTAGATATTTGCAAGAGATGAAGGATTGGGAATATCGGGCCAAAGTCCTTATAAGGGAAATTAACGCCCGATATAATAATTATACAAAAAGAGATTCTATTTATTCTTTGGTTCAGTATGAACCAGAAAAGCTTGGTGGCCTGCTACAATAGGCCACATCAGGATCAGTGAAGTCTGATTTTGTTTATGATGATGATGTTTTAAATGTTGTGGTCGGTAGATTAGAGAACATTAATGCTGAAGCCCAAGCTTTTTATAACCATTGGACTTTCGATAAGGACAAAGTTGTAGTTGCTGAGGCTTCTAGGGACTTGGTTGAGGTAAGAAAAGTTTTTTATGTTTCAATTTTCTATTGCAGTTAAATTTTTATATTTCTTTAAAACATGTAATAATTTTCATATAACTCTTTTGAATTATGTTTTCAATTTCTTTTTGCAGTCAAATTTTGATAACTTAAAAAGACAAGTTAAGAGCATGGACATCAATATTAATAGGGCAAAGACATTTTTGCATAATGCAATGGAAATGAAAAAGAAAATGCAATAAAAAATAGTGGAGAATAATCATTTAAGAAAATATATCAGGGATAAGCTCAATGAAGATCTGGACCACGTACTAGAGCAACAGAAAGCAAAAGAAATGCTTCCAACAATACTCAAAGATCCAAACAAAGAGGAAGCAACATTGGTGGGGAGTATTGTGAAAGTACGTGAAAACCTAGTCAAAGTTGGAGCACTGCCAGAAGAGGGTGTCATGAAAGCAGATAAAGGAAAAGAAAAGGCAACTCCAACCGATATTGAAGCAGAAAACCCCCAATCAAATGTTTAACAATGTAAAATGCTTTCAAGTTGACTGTAGTCAACAATTTTGTACGATGTAATATATTTCTATTTGAATTAATGAAAAATATATTTTCTCATTTTGTGTCTTCCATCATTCAAAGGTTGTTTGCATTTATAAATTTGTGTTGCTATTTTAGTTTATTTCTGGCCAATATTGTTTACTATGTTCATCTCAAACAACAAAAGCATCATAGATAACATCATAGATCTTTATGCAAACCAAGCATCTTTAAGATCTCACGAACTATAATAGATCCTAAACTGAAATGAACTGTAATAGATCCTAAACTGAAATAAACCAAAACAATGATTTTAAGCATCATAGATAAGATCATAGATCTTCATGCAAACCAAGCATATTTTAATATCTCATGAACTGAAATAGATCCTAAACTTATTGTTGTTTAACATACATACATCAACAATAATATACAAATACTATGATTTAAAACACGAAACATAAATATTTATCAATGAAGGTAGTTGAGACACTATGACATAAAACATACAATTTTTAAAACCACAATGTGATATAAAACATGCAATTTATAAAACAACAATGTGATATAAAACATACAATTTATGAATAAACAAATTTTTTGAAATCTTATAAATCTGAAACAATATTGTGAAATCTGCTATCAAATGAATTCATGTTTATCAATGTCCATGAAATCATGGAATAATTAGAATTCAGGTAGCTGAAACATATCAACTTGTCCAGAATCATTATTAAGCATAGCGGATATTTGTGTCTCCACCATATGATCACTGAAAGCATCATCATCATCCTTATCGATCGTATTCGTGGTACCCCTTATACCTGCAAGGGAACTCTAGTATGCCAATGCTCTATCATACGAAAATTTGTCCAACTGATACGATGACACATAAATTCTTAAACAATTTTCTAAATTTTTGTTGAGCCTATTGCGGAGCTTAGATTTAACAAAAGATAGTGCATTGAAAACTCTCTCATCTTCCATAGACCCCAAAATCATTGTTTCACATAATTCATATAAACAAAAGTATTCACTTATCGTATCTTGTAAGATAGTACTTGGATATAATTTTTACCACAAACGTGCAATGGAACCAATCTCATGGATGCTAGTCATAAGTGATGTTTGCCCAACCATTGTTCTTCCAAAATGCAATGAATATTGTTTCAAAAGATCTTTGTTGAGTATACATTTGATTTCAGCACCATTGACATCCACACTCTTATTGAAATGGTTAATTAGGTTACCCATATATTTAATAAACAACTCATTTGTAGAATTGTATTTAGTACAAGGATCCCAAAACATGGGGTTAACCACACCCATGACCTCAAGCAAATCATATCTCTGAAATCATTCTCTTATCTCACTTGTCAAATATTTTACTATTTTTGACAAATTTGTCTTAATTTTGTGTAAAAAAACATGAAATCTCTTGTGTTATAAGAACTTCTTCTCCACAACTATACTTGATTACATTTCATAATAATAAAGTGTGATCAACTTTCTATGAACATTAATACAAAGATGATCATTGATGTCAAACTTCAAAAGGCTTTTTGGATTGTTCACATTTGTCAATGTATTCCAACTATCAAACAAGGGATCTACAGAATCTGCATTAGACACATATAATGTATCAATAAGTACACATTTGTTTTCTCATCCTCATTAAATCAACGATATAGATGGATATCTCTTGTGCAAGTTTAATTAATCTGTTCATTTCTTGTAATTTTGGAAGAATACCACATAAGGTCAAAGGGTTTCCAAGTCAATCAATTGAAACAATAAATATTTTGCCTTATCAACTATCCTACGTTTTGCATGCATAAACCGCATTAATTATTGATATTCTATAAAAAATCTATGAGTAGGTTGATATAGTGAAATCCATCTTGTATCCACATATTTTAACAATTTTTTCCTTCTGTAACTCCTAGTGCAAGCTGTTGAAACTTTACAAACCTTTTTGGGCTGCATGAGAAATAATAATGTATTTCACAAATTAGGTCTTCCACTCTACCAAAATTTGCAAAGGTACTCACAATTTTATATGCAATATTCACTCTATGAGCCATACAATGAATGGGAATCATATATGGGGAAATTATGGTTTGGAGTCAAACACAAATACCAGTATTGTACCCTTGCATAATAGTAGCATCATCAACTCCAACGCAAATTAAATTTATTGCTATGTCTATATCATTCATTCCTGCAATATCCTTTAAACTAGTCACAACAACATTATAGATATATTTTTTTTAAGGTGGAGATGCTAGGGTTTGATGAGGAAAAACTACTCTGCTAGGGTTTGATGAAGAAAAACTGCTCTGCGGGGATGGCAGCAACTTTCGGAGGAGGTCTAAAAAATTGGAGGAATGTCGTGATGGCATCGGGTCCGGCACAGAGAGTGCATGCTCGTGATGTTTTTTCATCTAAAAATGACTGGAAGGAACAAGATTTTCCAGTGCATGTCGGGAACCGCTTGTTAAAGAACAATGGATGTTTGGAACGATGTGAAGCCAGGCCAGTTCTAGTGGTTCAACCAGACTCGATGGCGGAAGATGTGGAGTATCTAACCAAACATGCCCTTATTGGAAAATTTTTGGGCATCCAAATTTCTCTCCCCTTTGTGGAGGCTTGGGTCAGGAAGACTTGGAATCCTGAAGGCGATGTGGAGGTGATGCTGAGTGCGAACAACTATTTTATGGTGGTTTTCTCTTGTATTGCAGATCGTAACAAAGCATTTGAAGGGGGTCCTTATTTCTATAACCAAGTGGGACTCTTTCTTAAACCCTAGCATGTGGGTTTCAACCCATCAGAGGAGCGGCCATCATGGGTTCCAGTATGGGTGCGGCTTCCATGGCTCCCATTGGAATTCTGGAGAACTGATATCTTGCATAAGATTGCCCTTCTGCTTGGGAAGTCGGTTGGACCGTCACAATAGACAATGGATAAAAAGGTAATCTTTGTTGCTCGTATTTGTGTTGAAATTGACTTAAATAATCCTATTCCAGATTCTATTGAAATACAATTTGGATCAACTACATGGGTTCAAAAACTTGACTATGAAGCTCTTCCATTTCATTGTCGGATTTACCGTGAATATGGCCACCTGCAAAGAAAATGCCCTAAGTTTGTCCCACCTGTGGCTTCAAATCCTAGGCCCTCTCAGTCTGGACAAAGTTTGGATAAAGGAAAAGCCCCGATAAAGGAAGGGGAATGAGATAAGGAAGGTTTTGTTCCGATAAAATCCCAAAACAGAGGACGAAGGGCAAACAAAGACCTTAAGGATAGCCAACCAGATGCTCTACTCAACCATTTTGAAATATTAGATGATCTTGATCAATGCATGGAGATACCTGAAACGTCGCTACCTGATGCAAATATAACAAGGCCAAATCAGATGTCTCTTCTTGAGGGGGAACTTAAGGAATCAGATCTAGGGGGTTTAAATGAAGAACAAAGGGCTTTGGATCTGAGTATAGGGGACATGGTTGGGTCTAGCCCTATAAGGGAAACTATTTTGGAAAGTGGTACAGATTTAGTTATGCCCTCTCCTACTCAGGCACTGATGCAATCATCCTTGGACTGCAAAACTCCTACGATGTTGGGATTGCAACAGAAAATAATTAAAAAAATTTTTCGGATAAGAATATGAAGGTGGGTCGAAAGAAGGACCAGGATAAAATTAAGTTAATGGGGGAGACTTTGGTGGAGTCAAGCTTGGTGAGAACATTGGACTCCCATTTTTATAACCCCCAAAAATGATTATCCTCTCATGGAATGTAAGGGGGTTGAACAACATCCCCAGACAAAAAGTTGTTCGTGATTTGGTTCGTGTGCATTCTCTGGATGTGGTGTTTATTCAGGAGACTAAATTGGCTATTGATAGTATGTTCAATATTGCTCCCAAGTTGTGGAGAAGGGGGCAATTCCAGTGTATTGGTGCATGTGGATATGCTGGTGGCATCGCTTGTTTATGGGATCCGATTAAGATATCCCCTCTTACTTGGATTTCTAGCAGATGGTCTATTTCGATGGTCGGGCATGATAATGAATCTGGTGAAACCATCCTACTTACAAATGTGTATGCTCCTATTGATTACAATGGTAAAGTGAATTTGTGGGAGCACATTTGCTTTGTGAGAAGTTTGGTTCCCCTGTACCCATGGATTTTGGCTGGAGACTTCAACTCTATCACTTGTCTAGAGGAGAAACGTGGTGGGGTGGACCGTCTCGAGCCTTTTTCTTCTGTCTTTAGTGCTCATATCCAGGCCCTAAACTTGGTTGACATCAAGCCAGATAATGGGATATTTACTTGGCACAATAGAAGGTGTGGGGAAGCTTCCATCTCAGAGAGACTAGATAGGTTTTTGATATCCAGTTATTGGATGGGTAATAACAGAAGTGCTAGTTCTATGATTCTGGAGGGTAGGGGATCTGATCATTGGCCTATCAAACTCTCTGCTTTGGAGTTAGGGCTAAAAATAATCCCTCCTTTAAGTTTCAACTTATGTGGCTTCATGATCCTAAGCTTCATGATTTCATGCGAGGCTGGTGGACCACTAGCAAACCTCCTCATGGCACCGCTATGTATTCCTTTATGAAGTGACTACAATTTGTAAAACATAAATTGAAGAGATGGAATAGACTAAATTTTGGGAACCTTTCCTTGGCTAAGTTGGCAGCTCTTAGGAGGATGGAAGAAGCTTCAAGGAAGATTAGAGATCAGGGATTCATGAAGGAGCTTCTTGTTGAGGAATCTGAGGCTACGAAAGACCTTGCTGAATGGGAACTGAGGGAAGAATTTTTTGGAAACAAAAAGCTCGAGTAGATTGGCTTCAGGAAGGGGATAGGAACACAACCTTCTTTTATAACTCAGTTAAGGCTCACCGTAATGGTAACTTGATTACCTCTCTTGTGAATTCTTAGGGTGCCCTGCTCTCTTCTTTCAGGGATATTTCAGAAGAGACTAAGAGGTATTTTTCCTCTCTCTTCAAGGAGGACTCCCTATCAGATGATGAGAATGAAAAGCTTATTCTAAACTGTATTCCAATGATTGTTTCTAGAGAGATGAATGAGCACTTGATGGGTCCAATTTCCCTTGAGGAGTTGGAAAATGTTGTATTCAAGATGAAAAAGGAAAAGCCCTAGGCCCAGATGGATTCCCGATTGAGTTTTATCAAGAGTTTTGGGATTTAATCAAATTTGATCTTTTGGAGGTGGTCCATGAGTCCCAAAAGAACAAATAGATGCTAAGGGCCCTAAATGCTACCTTTGTGGTGCTTATACCCAAAAAAGAGGGAGCAAATTCCTTGGATATGTTCAGGCCTATTGCTCTCTGCAATGTTGTGTATAAGATCATCACAAAAATTATTGTTGAGAGGTTGAAGATATGGTTGAGAAAAATCATCTCTGAGGAGCAAGGAGGGTTTGTTGTTGGCCGAAAAATCTTGGATGGGGTTGTTATTGCTACAGAAGCTATTCACTCGATGGAAACTTCTAAGGAGAAAACTATGTTCATTAAGTTGGACATGGCCAAAGCCTATGATCGGGTCAGATGGTCCTTTCTTCAGAAAGTTCTTGCTGCTTTTGGATTTGAGGAGGAATGGATTAGATGGGTGATGAGTTGTGTTTCTTCTTCCTCATTCTCTATTCTTGTTAATAATGAGCCATCAGAGTTATTTGAGGCCTCAAGGGGATTGAGGCAAGGAGATCCTTTATCTCCTTATTTGTTTATCATTATGGCGGAAGGGTTGGGAAGATTGCTCAAGTCTCAAGTCATGCAGGGTCTCATTCAAGGGTGGAAGTGGGATAGTAGTTTGCCACCTCTTTCCCACCTTCAATTTGTTGATGATACTGCTTTGTTGGGAGTTGCCACTATCAGGGAAGCTGGCAATATTAGATAGTCTCTTGACATATATCTTGGTGCTTCTGGATAGTTGATTAATGAGGACAAGTCTTCTATTTTCTTCTTCAATACCCCTCCTCTTATTCAAGCCAGGATTGCTCGCATTCTAAGATTCCAGGTTGGGACTCCCCCTTCATTTATCTTGGTATTCCAATTTCATCTCATCCTCTACCTAGATCTTCTTGGTAGTCTATGCTTGATAAGTTTAGAAGGAAGGTGAATCACTGGACTTTCAGATGGCTATCCACTATAGGTAGAGTGTTGCTTTTAAAATCTGTTGTTCAAGCTTTACCCATTTATAGATGTTTTGTACAAATAGCTCCCTCTCACTTCATCAAGGACATGGATGCTTTGTCAAGACAGTTTTTATGGTCTGGAAAACTTGATCAATCTAAATGGAGTTTGGTTAGGTGGGATTCTATATGTAGGCCGATGCAAGAGGGAGGCCTTGGGTTGCGACAGACAACTCTTTTTGGGTAGGCTTTGGCTACAAAACTTTATTGGAGATGGTGTACCTCTCAAGATCATATTTGGGCTAAAATATTATCTTGTAAATACTTGAGAGGTATTTTGAGGCTGAGATCCCTAGAGTCAGCTTGGTTGGGAAAGGTTCAGTTATCTGGGACACTCTGAAAAGAGGAGCTAATTTAATCAAGTAGGGTTTGTTCTGGATTTGCAATCAGGGATCAAATGCTCTTTTTTGGGAGGATTCTTGGGATGGTCACCCTCCTATATTGAATCAATATCCTAGGTTACATTCCCTAAGCATTTTTTTCTTGGAAGCAGGTTGGTCTCATGTGGAGGACTTTAAAAAATCTAGTATTTTGGAAATATGGAGATGTACAGGTGGAAAGATCCACAAGAATGGCCCTAGGGGGACTGCCAAGGACAGAGAGGTGCTTGCTCTTATTATTATGGGGAGGCCTTGTTCTTCATTGAGGGGTAAAGATATTCTAGCTTGGAACCCTGATCCTAAGGGAACCTACTCGGTAGCCTATGGTTATCAGGTTCTTGATAAGCAAAAGTATGGGAGTCTTCCTATCACTTGGTGGAAAAAGGTGTGGAACAAATTTTCCTGGCCAAAATGTAACTTCTTTCTCTGGTTGGTAGCTCGTAATAAATGCCTCACTTGGGATAATGTGAGGAAGAGGGGATTTCAGGGTCCCTCTTTTTGTGTCCTTTGCAGTAAGAATGAGGATGACTCTTCTCATTTATTTTTCCAATGCTCCTTTGCCAGAGACATTTGGCACCATTGGTGGAGCGCTTGGAACCATCCATGTTTTCATGTGTTGTCCCTGGTGGAGTTTTGGAGTAGTCTGGGCAGACCTCCGGCCAAGGCCCCCTTCCTTCGGGTGGCTTGGAATTTGGGCCCTTCTTGCATCATCTAGAAAATTTGGCTTGAACGAAACCGACGCATATTTTAGGGTAGTTATTTGGTTGTTCAACAGATCTGGCAAAGGATCCTGTATATGGTTCAGGAAACCATCCATAGCAAATGTGATGTGGACCCTCTTTTGGATTCTAGGGAGGAGAAGGTACAACAAGCCCTTGGTCTCTTTGGGGATGGTGTGAACTCTTCTAGCCCTAGTAGGGTTCCTCAGCTCAGCAAGAAGGTTAGGAGAGATGGTAGGTGGAGGCCACCCCCTAGAGGAGTTTTAAAAATTAATACTGATGGATCGTCCAGGGGTAATCCCGGACATGCCGGCATTGGCGGTGTTGGGAGAGATTCTACTGGTGGTGTCAGTTTTTTCTTTTCCATTTATAAAGGTGTTCACTCCAACAATTTTATGGAAGCTCTTGCAATTCTTGAGGCCTTGCGAAGGGGTTTTCTCTTGGCTGGCATAGGATTATCTATGAGTCTGACTCTCAAATTGTGGTTAATATTTTAAAAAGTAAAAGGGTGGAGGAAGTTAATTGGCAGTTGGCCTCTGTAGCCATTCAGATTCTCAGAATGAGTGAAGAGTTCGAATTTATATCCTTTGTGCACATTCCAAGGGAATGGAATGTGGTTGTTGATTACCTGGCCAAAAGGGCTTCTGAGCTGTTGGATCCTTGGAGTATCGATAATTGGGAGAGTCTCCCATCTGGGGACTCTCAACGCCTGTGGGAGTTGATCCACAAGGATGTACAGACTTAATGTGGTTTGTTCTTGTTGTCTTTTTTGGGTGTCATTCTAGTCTAGTGGTTTTAGCCTGTTTGGTTGTTTATTTGAGTCCTGGTTGGAAGCTCAGTTGTACTCTGTAATCCAAAATTTTTATCAATAAATTTTTACCCCTTTATTTAAAAATATATAGATATTTTTTGCATTTGAACTTTCCACCATATTATGTAATCCTAGCAAACTAGACCTCCTTACATGATTTTAGAATGTGTACATATGCATGCAAATCCAGGATGTGTTATCCATAGTCGTCACCTCATCAACAGAAAGTGAAATGAATCTGGTAAGTTTTACTTGCTCCCTCAAGTCTTCCATCTCAACTAATGATAGATATTTTACCATTTCTAAACCAATTTGATCTAACCAATGGGAATTAGGAAGGTTTTACACATTAGCTAGTTGTAATAGGTGCTTATAATCTATATAATTGGGCATGGGTCTAGCTTTATTGAGAATACTATATACAACAACAAACTGCAAAATTTTTGAAGCTAAGGTGGTCTTGTGAATTTTATGAAATTGGGCAAAAATCGTTCCATCTTTCTCAACAAGAGATTTTTGTTGCTTTAAATGATTGTCATATTCTATTGCATATTTAACATGCATACATTCTGATGCATCCTTCCACCTAACTCTTTACTAACTTCACCATTACTTCTTGTAACTTTTACATAAGCTTTGCCAACATGTTTTTCTATTGTATCTATCTTATTTTACAACCTAAGATCCTTACCAAGTCTCCAACTACAAATTTTACATCTACATTCTTTTTTATTGATTTGGTTGTCCTCAGTCAGGGCAGGCTCAATCCAGGGAAATTTTTCTACCCATTATTTCTTAAATCCCCTTCCAATAATCCAATTAGATGCTTTTCTTTTTTTTGGAATTTTTTCTTGAAGATTCAAAAGAATTGTGTAATGTATTTGATTTATCACTTTTGTTTTCAATTAATATGTCATTTTGAGGGTTTTCTTCAAGTGTTTGTTGGATGTCATTGTCAAGAGGATTTTTATTAGAAGGCATCTCTTTATGGGGAATATAATCAAGTCGAGGCATATCAGGGTCAATAGGGCATTCTACATAGTAGCATACCATAATAATTTTTATCATTCTTGGATTAAACAAAGTTACAAAAGAAACTTAAAAATAAAAAAAAATATTATATCGTCAAGCATATACTAAGAAGTAATTGTTTGAGGAAGAAAGTAGTATTTAAATTAATTACAGAATATACAACTAACTGTTCAGAAGTAAAAAATTATTTGTACCTTGAATTTGCATGGATGTCGTTGGCTCCTTGCATTTTGACATTTGGCTAAAATATTTGAGGATACTCTTTTCAGCAGAAGATTTGGCCCCCTTCTTTCCATCTCCAGTAGGTGACATTTTACTTGTAAAGAAATGTTTTTCAATTTAGAAAAGTAATCAAATATTTAAGAGGTTGTACTTCGGTTAGGCCTCAAGATAATATTGTAAATAGAATAAACAGATGATTGGCTGGTAGAAAATACATACTTATTTCCTGCAATACTTTATTGTGATTTTATTAGTCTATGTCACTAGTCCGTTTTCTGGTAATAGCACTTGTAAATAATAAGAGCACAAAAGTAATTAACATACAAATTGAAATCAATTTAAGAAAAAACTTGTCTATGCAAAAAATAATTAGAGATATGTATGTCGAAAAATATCAAATTATAGTACAAAATGGACTAGAAATAGAGAATCACAATGTCTTCGGAGAAACAAAGCATCACTATATATTTAGAGAACCAAATAATTTACCAATATATAATATTATAATAGAAAAGCAGATCTGAATAAAAATAGAGAACCAAAGAGTTTTAATAGAAAGAGAGAAAATAGGGGAAAACATGTAGAATAGGGAAAAATAGAGAAAAACATGGGAATAGAGCAATGACCATCCGAATGTAGAATAGGGCTCGAAAATTGGTTTAGTGCAGAACATGATTCAAAAATATTTAAAGATACATATCAAAAATATCATATTATAGTACAAAATGGACTAGAAATAGAGAATCACAATGTCTTCATAGAAATAAAGGATCACAATGTGTTTAAAGAACCAAAGCATTCACCTATTTATAATTTTATAATAGAAAAGCATATCTGAATAGAAACAAAGAATCAAAGAGTTTTAACAGAAAGAGAGAAAATAAGGGACAACATGCAGAACATGGAAAAATAGAGAAAAACATGGCAAACAAAGTAGTGATAGATAACTTGGTGTAGAACGTGATCTAGAAGTCTATTCTAGTGTGAAATAGAGTTCAACATTTAGTCCTAAAGAAGACCAGGGTCCAAAAATCAACCTAGTGCAAAAAGAGATCTAAACATTTTCCTGGTGCACAACAAGGTCAGGTCTTGTGTAGAACATGGTCCAATATTATCTGGTTTGGAATGGGGTTCATCCTGGTGTAGAATAGGGTCCATCCTAGTGTAGAACAGGGTTTGTATTGGTGTAGAACAAGGTTCGATATAGTACAAAAATGGGTTCAATCTTGTGTAGAAATGGTTCTAGCCTTATCTAATGCATAATAGGGTCTGACTTGGTATAGAACAGTGTCTAGATTGGTACATAATAGGGTCTAACATGGTGTAGAAATGTGTTCAATCTTATTTGGTGCTCAAATCGGTCTGATCTATTGTAGAATAGGGTACGGTCCTGTCTTGCACTATAAAGGGTCTGTTCTAGTGTAGAAATGGGTCCAGTCTTATTCAGTGCTATAAAATGGGTCCAGTCTTGTGCAGAACTAGGTCAGTATATCCGTCAAGTGTAGAAAAAGATCCAAAAATGAAAAAGTATTCCTAGGGTGTTAATTATATATAGTGGTATACTTGGCGAGTTGGGTGGGATAATTTAGAAATTTTAAAATTTTATGGCAAAAAGGGTCCTCTATTTAGGCGGGATTGCTAGTAAATTTTTAAAAATATCCATGATACTATTATCAACGCATGATGAACCGACACCCAAAAAAATTTTGTCCCAAAAATTACCAACTAAATGGCTAAAATTTGGGTCCTCTAAATTCACAAATATGAATTTTTGAAAATGCTAATATTCGTTCGAATAGCGAATATTCATCGTTATGCATAATCCTGGTTTCTATTGTGTAGCCCAAATGTGAAGTGATTGTTCAAGTTCCATAAAAAAAACTATTCTATATTTAGAATTGAGTTGAGAAAGCAATTGAGCATTGAGTTGAAACATACTGAGTCTCTAGCAATTCTCCTTATGTTTTTGAGAAAGTGATTGAAAGTATTTGAGCAGATTTGAGGTAAGTCTTTGAGAAGACTTGTGGACTTGTTGAGCATATTGAACAAGTTTTGTGTGGCCTTGTTGAGAAGATTGAACAAGTTCTGTGTGGACTTCTTAAGAATATTGGACAAGTTCTGTGTGGACTTGTTGAGCATATTGGACAAGTTCTATGTGGACTTGTTGAGCAAATTGGATAAGTTCTGTGTGGACTTGTTGAGTAGATTGGACAAGTTCTGTGTGGACTTGTTGAGCATATTGGACAAGTTCTATGTGGACTTGTTGAGCAGATTGGACAAGTTCTATGTGGACTTGTTGAGCAAATTGGACAAGTTTTGTGTGGACTTGTTGAGCATATTTGAGCAAGTTTTGTGTGGACTTGTTGAGCAGATTTGAGCAAGTTCTGTGTGGACTTGTTGAGAAGATTTGAGCAAGTTTTGTGTGGACTTGTTGAGCAAATTTGAGCAAGTTCTATGTGGACTTGTTGAGAAAATTTGAGATAAGTTCTGTGTGGACTTGTTGAGCAAATTGAGCAAGTTCTATGTGGACTTGTTGAGCAGATTTGAGCAAGTTTTGAGTGGACTTGTTGAGTAGATTTGAGCAAGTTCTATGTGGACTTGTTGAGCAAAGTTTTGGTGTAGATTTGAGGACAAATTTGTACCAGACTAGAGATAGAGATTGAGAAGATTTGTGCTAGATCAAAGGATTGTGTTTAGTGTAGATTTGAGATAGAGCTTTGGAGGTGATAGAGCAGAGAGGACAGAAGTCTCCAGTGGATAGAGATCCATTAGCTAGGGCAGTGAGGATAGGTCTTCTGAGTGGGGATAAGAGTCTTCAGTGGAGAGAGATCCACAAGCCAATGTAGTGGAGGTAGTTGTCTTCAAGAGGATCACCAGCTAGAGTAGAGGAGAAGGAGTTCTCCTATGGATAGAGATCCACGAACTTGATTTAGGGGATTGGTGTCTCCTTTGGAAAGATGGTCCATAAACATTGTAATAGGGAAAGGATTCCCAAGAGATTGATTGAGAAAATTTTAGTGAAATATTTTCTCTGTGGAGTAGCCCACATTGGGTGAACCACGTAAATTGTGGTGTCTCTATTGTGTGTGGTGATTTATGCATTGCTTTGATTACTACTATTGATATTGCTATCTATACATTGCATAATATTTATTGGGAAAGAAAAAGTAAAAAGTGGTCTTATACTATTCACCCCCCTCTCAGTATAAGCTTGTGTTCTTCAATTGGTATCAGAGCGGGTTCCTTTAGAAGATTTTAACAACTTGAAGGAAAAGCTAACAAGAACACAATGGATTCTAAGAATGTGTCCTCAAATAATTCAGCACCAATATTTTATGGAAGTGACTATATATATTGGAGTTTGATGATGAAGATCTACCTGATGGCTCTTGGAAATGAAATTTGGAAAGTAGTTGAATTTGGATACGATCCCTTGATTAATCCTCCTACAGATAAGGAAGGTAAGCTCCTACAACATTACAATTCAAAAGCAATGAATGCACTTTTGAGAGGTTTGCATAGAACAGAGTCTATAAAAGTTATGCATTGTCAAACTACAAAAGAAATGTGGGATAAGTTGCAAAATATTTATGAAGGAGATAAAAGTGTCAAGAAAGCAAAGATGTGAAATATCAAAGGAAAATTTGAAGAATTAAGAATGAAGGATGAGGAAAACATTAGTACTTATCTACTTTGAATTGATGAGTTTGTTAATGCTATGCAAGGACTTGGAATGAAGATTGATGAATCAGATGTTTGTGATAAAGTCTTAAGAACTCTTCCAAAGAGATTCAATGAAAAGGTTTCTGCTATAGAAGTGTCAATGGATGGTGATACTTTGACAAGAGATATGTTGCTTGGTATGCTCACAACATTTGAGATAAGAACAAAATATCCTATTCCCAGAAGGAAGCAACATTCAAAGCAATCAAGAAGACAAAGGGTAAGAAGTCAAAATCAAGCAATGAGTCATCCAGTGATGAAGAAGCAAATTATGGTAGAAGGAATAAGGATTCAAGAAAATCTAGAGATACAAGATTTGTTAAATGTTTCAATTATGGAAGGTATGGTCATTATGCAACAAATTTTCAAGAAGCTAAGAATAACAATGGTGAAGAAAAATAGGATCATAGGAACAGGGAATCAAAAAGATATAGGCACCAAAATAAAAGCAAGGATGGACAAAGAAGACAAGGAAAGAAGTTCTTTCAAAGAAAAAAGAGGAGCTACTATGCGGATAAGGCAAGTAAGTACTCAAGTGATAGTGATGCTAGTTTTTTAGACAATGATAGAGATGAAGTCCTTTTTATGATTGAAGAAAAAAACAAGTTAAGAAAAGGACTCCAGTAATTCTCAAGTGTTTTAGATGTGGTAACTTTGGACATCTTGAAGATAGTTGTACAAGGGATGGTTATAGTTTCAGTGATGATGAATATGAAGATACACTTGAAGGACCAGAAGAGAATATTCTAATGGCACTAGAAGAAGGAGAAGGTGATCCTATAGAAGACAAGCCAATAGAGAATAAAGATATGGACAAAGGTAAAAAAATAGAGGAATATTCAAAAAAGTATGGATATGATCTCAAGGGAGAACTTATTTATGCCCTTGACATGGTAAAGAAGGTAAGAAAGTAACACTCTAAACTTGAAATTCAGTTTCAATAATGTGATGAAGAAAGAAGATTGCTTATAGAGGATTTAGAAAAATCAAAGGCTAAGGCAAAAAGATTCAAAGATAAGTTAGAAGCAAAGATCTTGGAATGTGAAAAGTTAGCACAAGAAGTGGCACTACTTAAATAATATTTAGAAGACTCCAAGGTCAAGATGAAAGGGTTTAAAAATAGCTCAAAGAACTTGGATAAGTTCATCAAGATACAAAAGCCTACATCAAGCAAGACAGGTCTTGGATTTGAATAGGTTCAAAAGAAATGGGAAGGAGAGTCAACCTCAAGTTTTGGAGGAGAAGATACTTTAGATGAAGATACTTCAGAAGAAGACAATGTAAGAGAGAGTGAGACATCTGAGGATGAGTTGGATAATAGAGAGTTCAACAAAAATAGGAACAATGCACAAAGAAGATACATATGGAACAACAATCAGAATAGGTTATACAGATGGAACAACAATCAGAATAGGTCAAGAGAGACTAGGAGACCAATGAGGTCAAGACAAGGAAACTTCAATGGAAGATGCTTTTCATGTCACAAGTTTGGGCACATGGCTTCATAGTGCAAGACACAGGAAAGACAGGAATATGGGAACAGATAATTTTTCCATGGGTATTGCTACTCATGTAATCAGTTTGGTCACAAGGCAATAAATTGCAGGGTTCATGACAGAAGAAGGTATGGCTTCACTAGGATAAATCCTAAGATATTTGCACCTCCAAGGAATAATAACATTAAGTGTTATAAGTGCAATAATGATGGTCACACAACAAAGTGGTGTAGAGCAAACATTCCAGAAACAAGTATGAACATGAATAGGAACAAGAACATGGATATGAACAAGAACAAGAACATGGATATGAATAGGAACAGGAACATGAATATGAATAGGAACATGAACAGGAATAGGGACATGGACAAGAATATTGAAAGAAATAGTCAGAGGAATCAGAAGGATCAGATAAAAATAAGAGAGGATAAAGGTAAAGAATAGTGCCTTTTGGGAGTAGAAATACTCCCACCCTAGAATTAACCACCTCAAGAGGAGGTGGGGGAGGGGCTAAGCTAAGAGGCTCATTCTTAGCCCCGAGCCCCAAAGGTGACCCTTTGCCATTGATGTCAAAGGGGGAGAGATTTGAGTAAGGGGGAGATATTTGGTATTTGAGAAAAGAGGAGAGAGCATTGAGCCAGGGGGAGCAGAACAAAGGAAAGGTCAAGTTTTTGGTAAAAAGAAGTTGGGTTGCCATCAATGACAAAGGAGGAGATTGTTGGACATTTTGAGCTCATTTAGTTGTCATTGATGTCAAGGTGAAAAGTTGTCATTGATGCCAAAGTGAACACATGAAGCTATCATTAACACCATGGAGTACATCATCATTAACACCAGGAAGCAATGCAAAGAGATGGAGAAAAGTTGTCCAAATATGTTTTTATAAGGGTTTTTGTTAAAACCATGATGGCACATTAAAAGGTTTTTTATTAAAACCATAATGATAGTTCTCTAATATTGTGATGGCAGAATTAAGGTTTTTATTAAAACCAAGGTGGCAAAATTATTTTTCATCAACCTAGTGAAGTGCAAATGACAATTTGATATTAACTCAATGAGGGCTTTAATTTTTTATTAAAGTCTAAAGTTTATAAATTAAATTTATAATATTTAAATTCTTTTGAATTTAAATTAATTATAAATTATAATTTATACAAGCTGACGTCATCAAGTCGAATCATCCGTCGACATTGTATGCAAAGCAAATGAAGGGTATTTAAACCCTAAGACGAACCTTAGGAAAAGGCATCCTTCGAATTTGAGAAATGGTGAAAAATCCGAAGCCTTCAAAAATGTGAAAGAGAGATATTGCAGAGCAAGGCAACGCATCGTGTTTGAAGAAGCACATCATGTTCGAGCAAGGATCGAGGCAGAAGGTACAACACTCGTGGTCTAGCTTGGCGCTAGACGTAAGAGAAGGTCAAAGGCTTTGAAGCCTTTGTGAAAGGCTTAAGCTACCTTAGTGCTTAAGCTAAGCACATGGAGTGCTTAGCTCACATGGCTAGCAAGCCATAGCTAAGGCGCCAGCCGAGGGAGAAAGCGCAGGTTCAAAACTCCAAATTTGCGATAGGGGGTTTCACCAAAGGTTTTTATAATTTGATTTTAATTTTTGCATATTGCTAAGGTTTAGGAGGCATAAGGGAATGTTTGTGGAATTTGATCATTGTGCTAAGGTTTTAAGGGTGTTTATGATATTTGATTAATTGTGCTAAAGGTTAGGGAGTCATAAGGTGATATTGGTTTATTTACCTAAGTGGTAAATAGGTGCTTTATTAAGGTAAATATTATTTTACCTTAGGAGATAGAAATTAAGTTGGAATATCAATTTTGTGAAATTGAGAAATTGAAGGTGTGTTTTGAAAAGGAAATTTTTGTGAAGATATTATTGTCAAATATTGCTATTAAGATGGAGTGATAAGGTGTAATTGAGTTTTACATTATATTGTGAGAAATATTTATCTTCTAACCTCTTTGAGCTTGGTATAGAAGTGTTTGTGGTTGTGGCAGATTTATGAGATCCCTTCATCATCAAGAAAAAGGTATGAGCACATTCTTCCATAGTTGAATTGATTGATTGGTTTTCTAGAAAATAAGTTTGGAGTGAAAAGGACTTGGTTAGGGTTTCCTATTGAGTGTGTTGAGTGATTGCTTCAAGGTTTTCTGGAATAAAGAAGTGTGGTTAAAACCTTGTTTTATAAGCATTGTTGTTGAAGCCATTGATGAGTGAAGAACTTGAACTAGGACAGATGTTGTTGAAGCCATTGATTGAGTGAAGAACTTGAACAAGGATTTGAAAAGAACATGAGTATCATTGTTATGTGAGATTTGTTTTGTAAGCATTGTTGTTGAAGCCATTGATTGAGTGAAGAACTTGAACTAGGGTTTGAAAAGAACATGAGTATCATTGTTATGTGAGATTGGTTGTTGAGAATTGTTGGAAATATTTTGAGTAAGTGATCATATGCTTGGACTAGGGTTTGTGAGCAAGGATTATCTCATTGAGTGATTGGTTGAGTAGAGTTGGTTGAGCCTAGTCAAGTGGATGTGTGAAGTGATTGTTCAAGTTCCATAAAACAAACTATTCTATATTCTGAATTGAGTTGAGAAAGTAATTGAGCATTGAGTTGAAGCATATTGAGTCTCTAACAATTATTTGAGCAGATTTGAGGTAATTATGTGAGAAGACTTGTGGACTTGTTGAGCAAATTGAACAAGTTCTATGTGGACTTGTTGCGTAGATTGAACAAGTTCTGTGTGGACTTGTTGATCAGATTGGACAAGTTCTATGTGGACTTGTTGATCATATTGGAAAATTTCTGTGGACTTGTTGAGAATTGGACAAGTTTCTGTGTGGACTTGTTGAGCAATTGGAGCAAGTTCCAGGACTTGTTGGATTGCTATATGACTTGTTGAGTAGATTGACAAGTTATGTGTGGACTTGTTGAGCAGATTGGAGAAGGTTCTATGTGGACTTGTTGAGCAGATTGGACAAGTTCTGTGTGGACTTGTTGAGCATATTTGAGCAAGTTTTGTGTGGACTTGTTGAGCAGATTGGCAAGTTCTATGTGGACTTGTTGAGCAGATTTGAGCAAGTTCTGTGTGGACTTGTTGAGCATATTTGAGCAAGTTTTGTGTGGACTTGTTGAGCATATTTGAGCAAGTTCTATGTGGACTTGTTGAGAAGATTTGAGCAAGTTCTGTGTGGACTTGTTGAGCATATTTGAGCAAGTTCTATGTGGACTTGTTGAGCATATTTGAGCAAGTTATGAGTGGACTTGTTGAGCAGAGTTTTGGTGTAGATTTGAGGACATATTTGTACCAGAACAGAGATAGATATTGAGCAAATTTGTGCTAGATCGAAGGACTATGTTTAGTGCAGATTTGAGACAGATATTTGGAGGTGATAGAGTAGAGAGGATAGAAGTCTCCAGTGGATAGAGATCCATTAGCTAGGGTAGTGAGGACAGGTCTTCTGAGTGGGGACAAGAGTCTTCAGTGGAGAGAGATCCACAAGCCAATGTAGTGGAGGTAGTTGTCTTCAAGAGGATCACCAGCCAGAGTAGAGGAGAAGGAGTTCTCCTATGGATAGAGATCCATGAACTTGATTTAGGGGATTTGTGTCTCCTTTGGACAGAGGTCCATAAAAATTGTAATAGGGAAAGGATTCCCAAGATATTGATTGAGAAAATTTTAGTGAAATATTTTCTCCGTGGAATAGCCCACATTGGGTGAACCACGTAAATTGTGGTGTCTCTATTTGTGTGTGGTGATTTGTGCATTGCTTTGATTACTGCTATTGATATTGCTATCTTTACATTGCATAATATTGATTGGGAAAGAAAAAGTAAAAAGTGGTCTTATACTGTTCACCCCCCCTCTCAGTATAAGCTTGTGTTCTTTAGCTTGACCATAAGGAGGAGAGGAGAAATAATTAAGTTGAGAGTGGGGAGGAGGATGAAGATTAGAAAAGTCAAGCTACACATGATATTGAGAAGAATAAAATGAAGAGTGCTAAAGATAAGGAGGATATTGGGGATGGAAGGAATATTGATAATTAGAGGAGGGGGGATGGAAAGGAGGGGATGTAGGAAGGGTAAAAGAGGAAGGAGGGAGAGTTGGGTAAACAAAAGAAGAATATCCATGTGTGCTAGCTTGGAATGTATTTGAGCAAGGGAAATTTGAGAAAGAAGACATGATAATGAGAAGATTGGCCTTGAGAGGAGGGTTTGGAGGATACAAAGTTACATAAAGGATAGAAGAACCAAAATAAGAAGGTACCCCATGTGTGGATTGGGAAACGAGTTAGAATTAGGTAAGGCAAACAAGGGGGGTAGTCAAGAAGGATTTTGTGATGAAGAGGTAATATTTGAAGAAGAAGCATCATGTGAGTTAGGAGGAATAGGAGTGGTTGAGACTATGCCAATGATTTTGGAGATGATAGGTGAATCATTATAAATATAAGAAAGAGAAGAAAGGGGATGACTAAAAATATGAAGAGAGTGTAATGAAACTCAAGCTAATTTTGGTTGTGAATGATAAGATGAAGGTGAAGAATGATCGACATAAGATGTAGAAGGCATGTAGTTACTAGGCATAATGTATATAATATTCAAAAAAGTGTTGGGTGAAAGGATCCTCTTGGGAGGACTCTCGGGTGGCACATTGTGATTGGATTTTTATGTGTCCTTGATCATAGTTTTAAGGCCTAGGCTACAATGGGTTGGTTTGGTATTGGTTATAGGAATAGGCAAACATTTTTTGAGGTGGAGTGGAGGTTTCTTACTCTAGTTGGCTAAAAGGATTGATTTAAGGAAGAGGGGTTATTTGAGAAGCCTCCATGGCTAGGAACTCTTTCTCCCTTGATCGAATTCAGGTAAGCACCATTACAAAAGGGTGAATGGTAAGGAGATGGTTGTGAAAAGGAATTGTAACTAGTTTTAATTAAGATTTATAATTATTTATATAATCTTAGATGAAACTATACCTATTTAGAAGGTTTTTAATGGACCTTACTTGTTTGTACAGTTATGTGTGACCGTACATATCCATACGATTACATCAAAAACATATTTATAGAAAATGAAATGATAGAAAAAATAGAAAAGAAGATTTTAAGAGCGATTTATAGATCTATTTTTTTTATTTTTGTGATAGTTTTGTGCAAGACTAACTAATCAAATGAAGGTTTTAACAAATAACAAACAATTTTGTAGGAGGACATATTTAAATGTGCTTGTGTGCTAATGTGTTTGAATCTTAGTAGATATTTAGTTGTGTGATTTTTAATGTTTGTTTGATATCTTATGTTTTTGATGTGTTTTCTATTTTTGAAGACCTCTAAAATATTAAAACTAGGTAGATGGATGTAATCTACTAGGGTATGTTGATGCACGTTCACAAATATACCCAAGGTACATAAAGAGAAACTATGCAAAAATGGAAAAATGGATTTCTAATATGGGGATGGCATGGGGTAATCAAAAAGGGAAGAATGAACCTCTTATACAAGATATGATGTTGTCTAAGACCTGCGATAACCCATTTGGCTTTTGCTTCACCCTTGATTGGGCTTGGTCAATAATAAAAGCTACACACTCACTAATTAGTTAGCCCTATGAGAAGAGGTATCTACCCTAAACTACCATAGTATAATCCTAAGTGTAGTGATTTTTTTGATGAAGTCCAAAAAACTACTCAAAAAAGATATTATGGTGGCTAGGAGACAAGTCAATAGTTGGAGATGAAGCCCAATGTCATCAATATCGATTGATGGTTAGTGATGCTATCCAATTTTGGCAATTTGTATAATACATGCAAGTTTGTGAGAGTGTTTTTCTCAAGAAATTAAAGTGTGTGAATCAAAACTTTGTTATGAAAGCAAATGACTAACTTTTTTACTTGTGGAAAAAAAAAGTGCTTTTAAAATAAAATTTACACTAAGAAAGCAATGAAAGTTACTATTTTATAAGTGAAAAGTTATGTTAAGGACATGAAAAAAATAAATATTGCTTGTCTTGAGCAATATCTATACTAATATTTGCTAACTTTCAAGTTTGTCTACACTGGTCAATATTCACCTGTGAAGCTTATGACCAATTATCTTGTGAGAGCTTTCTACACAAGAAATATCAAAATATATTTGTTAGAGTTACTATGCTACAGTAACTATGATTATTACCTCATTTGGTAATTAGTAATAAACTCCTAGGTGAAGGTTTTCTACCTAGGTTAGATATTCGATAAATATCTTTATTTATCAAATATATTATTGTTGGTTTTTAGCACTATTATTTAGTTTATTAGGATCATATTTAATTATTGTTGGTGACAACCTAGGGGGATATGATTTACGTATTTATACATTTGTATTTAAACCCTGGATCATGAATAATATTTTTTATGCCTATGGTTTTCTTACATTGGTATCAAAGCAAGCATCTCAACCTAGCTCCATCCTGAGTGATCTGGTTCAAGTTCCACCACCATATATGGACAAGGCCCGAACTGCAAGGAAGCTAACCAGGTTCCACCATTCAATGTACAAGACATGGACAGTAGGTAGAAAAATGATGGAGGACTATGGTGGACTCCTTGTTATGAAAAATTGCTCTAGATGCAGGCCTGGACATAGGCATATGAAAGCCTGACATTGACAAGATGTAGGTTGGATGCATAGCGGCCTAAGAAAACTTACATGGTGGGGACAATCTGAGAAGGTGTGACTCGACACAACACGTGCAAACTTGATGCGATTGTGACCTGGACATGGGACGCTAAATGGGCTAAAACTGATATGGTGGATGACCAGAATCTAACTAGACATGGCTACAATATGGATACATCTACGTAGCTTGTGGTAAGATGAACTTAATAGGATGCATTGAAAGTTGATACATGGGCGTAAGGTCTGAGGTCGGGCGTGGCACAAGTACCAAGCGAGTGGGGGGTAGCAAAAGTCAATCAAGGCTTCATTTGACCATCATATGGTGGTTACATTTTTATTCATGAAAGAAACCCCTATGCCTTGCATGTGGGATATTTATCCCAGTATGCACTTTAGTCTTGCTAATTGTGGATTCTTACGATTATCGATATTTATTGGATATGAAATTTGAAACCTACCCTCATCCTAAATCAGTGAATCTGAGCATGAATATGCTCATTGCAACAAATAAATATCGTGTAGAAATGTCATTCATCATTATAGTGACACTTGCAGTACCTACATTTGTCTTGACAAGTATATTGGCATCGTTCGTTAGACATTGACATTGTTTTCATTAGCAAAAAAAATTGACATTGTTTCTAGATTTACAATGATATAGTTGTGTTGTAGATGAATTAATTTGATGGTGTCTTGAAACTCACAACATTATCTGAGTCTAGAGTTTACTAGATGGGATCCTCCTCGACCAGGTTGTTCACACCATATCCTATCATTATTTGATGATGGAATATATCATCTATAGGATGCTCGTGATTTGAATGTTAAACCACGAGTCTATGTTCCAAAACCTATGAAAGCCACAATGCCCAAGTCTATTAAGTCTCCTACCCAGACAAAGGCATACACCCAGAAACCCTTTGTTGATTCAAGACAGAGGTATTCGTAGCATAGAGGTTTTATATAGCTTCCAAGAGGAGCTCAATTTGTAGGCATTAAGTTGTTGAAGCATCATAATTTATAGTGGCAAACTTTTCTTTCACCATACGATACCTAGCTCACCCAACCATCGTTTCATCGTGAAGAGAACGCTCTGATTACAACTGGTTCCCTGATTGGATCACTAACAAACATTCACCCATAGTAGGGGATACATAGCCAAATAAGGTTGATCTAAAGTGTGGCAGGCAATTTGATTTCTTCCATAAAGGTAAATTGGATTTTTTGATAAAATTTCAGTTACAAGTGACGTATAAATATTTTGCTGACAACAAATTTAGTAGAAAACTAAAAAAAAATGTTGCTAAACACCAAAAATTCTTGACGTTTTTTTGTGTTGCAAAAGTTGCTCTACAACTTTCATCAAAAATTGCTGACAGTATTTGCCAAAAGTTGTTTAGACAACATTTTTACAAACACTGTTGCAACTTTTTACAATTTCTTGCAACAAAATTGTTGACAACTTTTTGCAATTTTTTGCTCCAAAAATTGTTGACAACACAATTTTGCTGAAAATTGTTGTAAAACATTGCAAAATTTGTGCATTTAATTTTCTCTCAAGGAGGGATATAACACAAAATATTGCACATTCATTTTTTTCAAACTGGAGAAATATCTCATCACATTGAAGATCTAAATTTTCACAACCTTGTTTATTTTGCAAACAAAAGGGGGGACAAACCAGATTTGGATTCTTCTTTTGCAAAATTGTAACACAAGGGGAAATTGTGAAAATCAAAGGGTTGAAGCAATGAAACTTGTTTATTTTACAACACAAAAAAAGAAAGGTAATTATTTTTGTCACATTCTTTGCAAAATTGTAAGACAAGGGGAGAATTTTGAATATCAATTTTTTTGCAAACACAAGATCAAATCTTTTGCAAAAATTACTATAATAAGGTGCATTTTCGATAGCATTCAACACCTTTTGTTAAATTGGTATTGTTAAATTAGGTGCATTTTAGGTAGAATCTGACTCCTAAGTGTTAAAATTTTGTGGGCACTTTTGATGGATTATTGCATTTAAATTCTTGTTTTTGCAATTACCTCTTAAGTTAAAATCAAACGAGCATAAGACCCCAAATTTTACACCCATTTGTGTAATTTATTGCATAGGTAAAGCCAATTTTTTGATATTCACTCCATATGCAACCCTAATTCACTCTTAGTATTTTGCTTAAATTCATCAAACTGATCATCCTTCTCATAAGGGTTTTTAGGTAGGTGCCATTGAATATCAGTTAGAGTGAATTATCTTTTAGTACTCTTTTAGGGTATATCAAAATAAAGACCAAGTTTTTGTGAAATTAGGAAAATTGTTTGCACTAATGGGGGATAATTCCAATATTCCTTCAAAATAGATTTTGACAAGAGGGAGATAAAACTTGTAAAGGCAATCAGATTAGCATAAGTCATTAAAATTATACCTTTTATTTTAGGCTTCATAATAGTAACTTTTGCTTGAAGTAGTTGTAATAAGGAGGGAATTATTTGGTGAATTTTTTTGATAAAAATACCTAAGAGGCAAAGGTTTTTTCAACATCTTATGCCCTAAAAGTGAAAAAAAAATATTGTTAAGGCAATCAAAAAGGAATACATCATCAAATTATACCTTTTCTTTTAGACTTCATAATAGCAAATATTTTTCTTGAAGTACTTGCAATAAGGGAGGATTGTTTGGTGAACCTTTTTGATAATTTTCCTAGGAGGCAAAGTTTTGAAGAAGTATCTTTTACACTAAATGGAAAACTTCAAAAAGAGCACACAAGGTGCTCATGACCCATATAGCTTTGTAAGAGAAACAAATTTGTCAACCTAGGCAGCACCATTGCAAACCTCTTTTTAGGCTTCATAAATAGCAAATGTTTTTGTTTGAATTACTTGCAATAAAGGGGAGATTGTACCTATTTTTAGGCTTCTTAAGTAGAAAAATATTTTTGTTTGAAGTACTCATAATAAAGGGGGGATTATTTTGGTGATTTTTTTTTAATTTTCCTAGGAGGCAATCTTTGTAAAAACCTTAAAAAGATTCATAAGTTGCAAATATTTTGCACTTAGGGGGGAATAAAAATTTGTTTCCTTCCTCACAAAATATTTTGCTAAAAAGGGAGGACAACTTATAAGGGTGCATTTTCAGCAGAGATCGACACCTTAGTCAAACTTCTTGCAAAATTTCCATTACAACATGTTTTGCAAAAAGGGATAAACTTATAAAGGTGCATTTTTTATAGCAACCGGCACCTTAGCTACCTTATCAAAAATTTTGCAAAATCATATTGTAACAGAGTGAACCTTTTATGTAGTGATCTACTCTAGTACACCTATCAGTTGTAGCGACTGGTTACCCATGCAATCCAATAGGATGAAAATATTACAATAAGGACATTCATTGTTGTTAACGCAAAGTGAGGGATGACCCATTTTTTTCTTAAGTACTTATTTTTCTTAGACCCAGAGGTGATAGACCCATAGGTGCACCTAAGTAAGAGCAGCTCAACCAAGATGAAAGAAATATTGTATGGCTTCTATAAGAACGATAAATCCTATGGTAGACCCAGTGGTAGATCCAGTGACATACCGAGTGGAAGATTCATAGGTAGATCCAGAGATATTTCAAGAGGTACACTTAAAGCCCGAGCCAGAGCAAAATCCAACATATCAGTATCTTTCATTTCTCTCCATCACTGTATTGGGGCAGTTATATACATTACCCAAATAATGTAATAAGGGGGGATGTTAGAGTTACTATGCTATAGTAACTATGATTATTACCTCATTTGGTAATTAGTAATAAACTCCTAGGTGAAGGTTTTCTACCTAGGTTAGATATTCGATAAATATATTTATTTATCGAATATATTATTGTTAGTTGTTAGCGCTATTATTTAGTTTGTTAGCACTATATTTCATTATTATTGGTGATAACCTAGGGGGGATATGATTTATGTGTTTATACATTTGTATTTAAACCCTTTATCATGAATAATATTTGTTATGCCTATGGTTTTCTTACAATATTAGCTCAACAATATGAAAAAATTAAAGTATTTCCTCAAACCTTATACAATATGCTTATCTTGTTTTATTGGCAAGTTAAGTGTAACCCATACAAGTAATCAACTAGAAAGAGGATTGCCCTTGAAAATAAAGCTATGCTAATGCTTATGAAAGAAAAGAGGTTTTTGCAACCAAGTAAGAAATTAAATTGAATGCTTTTTAAAGTTGACCAAAGCAATTTGGCATGTTTTGAAAAGCAAGAGAGTAAATTAAATCATTTATAATATGACCAAAACAATTTGGGGCCTTTTGTAAAGCAAGAAAAAAAGTTTTGGGAATGGCCAAAGCAATTTGGTGCCATGAAATTTGTAAAGAAAATTTTGATTTTGAAGCAAGAAAGAGGATTTGACTAAAAAATAGTGCTACAAGTGTTTACCTACGGTCTTAATCTACTAAAATATTGTTTGGAATGTTTGACAAGATCTAGAGTGTTGGTTTTTGGTGTTTGTATTTGATCGTATGTGATTGTGTAGTCAAGTCTAACCGTACCTATCCATATGGTCTACAATAAAGGGATTTTTTGGAGACTCTTTCCTACTAGTTGTGATTTTTCTACTATAGAAGGTTGTTTCTATGAAATTTGCTATAAGAATAAAGGGGTAGAAAGTTGGATTCCTTTAAAACTGCTTATTGAAATAGAAATAAAACTAAGCTACTAAAATGTGTATAACAAAATGCTAGATTCTTGGATTTTAAATAAACATTTAACCCATAAGATATAAATTCCATCATAATACTATCCTTATAGGAACATATCTCTCACATAAAACATGATCAAATTAATCATAAGAAACCATTAACATTAAGCCAACATAAAACATTAACTTAAATAAGACTAGTTTGGCAAGCTAAAATAAATAAAACATAATGCTAGCTTACAATATTTTCTTCCATAATGAAAATCATCTTCAATAAGGATCATCTCTAACACATTATTTCAATTGCTTAAAAATCCAAAATTTCCATTCATTCACATAGAGTTTTCCAATCCTTAATGATCAAGAGTAAAATAATCAAGATTTACATAACAAAATTTCCATTCACATAACATATTTTCATTACAAGTTATACTAGAGCAAGTCTTCCCAAGTGGCCCTTGTGCAACCTTCTTTTCACAATCTTCTTCATAAAGTAATCTCCTGTGGTCTTTAGAAAAAACTTAGGGATTAGGACAACTCTTAATGCAATGCAACTTAACATGCTTATATATAAATACAACCATGCAAAAATATATTTTAGAAAACAAGGATATAATCCCGTACTTCTTTCTGCAATGGTCCCCTTACCTACTCAAGTCTTAGGAAACCATTATATTTATTCATCCATTTCAAAGTTCTTTTCTCAAGCAACAATATAGAATACAATATAACACATAAGAAGAGAATCCCATACTTCTCTAGAGACTCCAATTCCAAAAATGCCATAATAAAAAACCACACACTAACACAGGATACTCCAACTTGAACAGTGCTTGATAGCCAACCAGGTCCACACTAGACCTTACCAACAAAAAATAAAGTATATCACTAAAATAAGATTTATTTCAAACCAAACCATAACAAATCTCTACCTAAGAAATTCAATTTATCCTACAATAAAAAATCAAACAACAAGAAGCCAGACTATAGCTATAATATCACCCAACAATACCACTATCATACTAACTAAAAATACCCAACAATAGCATCATACTAGAATGCAAAGAAAAAGCACTCAACCTGATAAGGAGACCTACAATCGAACTAACATGACCTTCAATTTTATCTTAAGGTTATACACATATTGAAATGTGATGTCGCAGTAAAGAACTCTCCCAGCCAAACATGCAACACCACATCCCTGATATACTACATGGAACAAAGGATACCATAGTCAAACTATGTCATAGAGAGCACCCTGGTGAAGAATTCCAAGGCTATCACCAAGGGAACCAACAACAAAAGACTCCAATGAACCCAAGAATAGAACCACATACAAACCACTAATTCAAAGCTACTATAGAAGGGTTCTATAAAGCAAGGATCCAATTATAATATATTTCTAAGTAGCAAGCCAAACTAGGAAGCTCACACATAAAAGAGAGGAACAGTACTAGAACCATTCATCTTAGACTACATAGAAAAATACACATCAACATGTAAGTAATATTACCTTATCTATGAGTGCAATTACTATCAAATTCTTACTAGCACTCCTTCCTCAAGTTGTTTGTTAGCCTCTTCCTATTCCCTCCTCTTGTCATTCCCCTTCCTTCCATCGATGGACTCCTAAAAAGAGCTCCCTTAGAAATGCTCTTCTCTCAAGCTTGTTGTCCATCACCAATATCAAGCATTACCAGATGACTCCTAGGAAGTAACACTCATAGCCTTACATTTTTTTAATGCCACATTTCTACTCAAAAGCATTTTTAATGAAAAGAAATTTATTAATCCAAACTAATGCAACTTAATAAATAGATTAATAAAGAAATTTTGAATTCATTTTAATAATTTTATTATTTAATATCCTAAATTCCAACATTAGAATATAAATAAGCAATTATTCATCTTATAAATTAATATCAAATATTAATATTAATTTATTAACATTGATATAAATATCTTTGGTATTATCATAATAACAGGATAATAATACCAAAATAGAAGTCAACCATTAATTTTTTCATGCTACAAACACATATGTATATCATTTAATACAAAACATTATTCACCAAAGTTACTCCTTGAGTAGAAGGTCCTTTTAAGATAACCTAGATATTATCACCTTTCTACTAAGGAGGGCTCATTTTCCAATAGCAATATCTTCACACAATGGTTTATTCAATCACAAAAAACATAGATATGAAATGCATCTATATGGAGGGTATTCCTTTACCCTCGAGCTACCAATGAATAAGTCATAACCATAATTTCCCAAATTTATCTCTCATCTCTGGTGGTTTTCCCTTGCTAATCCATCGATGAGAGTACCTGGTCCTACAACCATAGATTCATTAGCAATACTATATTCTAAACAAAGCATAAGGTGTAATTACCAACACATAATGGTAATACAAAGTGAACTATGAATTAGATATCCACACATCAATACATAAATTAATATTAATAATAAGATTGCCAAGGAGGATCATTACATACTCCCCCCTTGGACTAAACACAGTCCTCTATGATTTCTAAAAATAAAGCATACGCATATATTTTAGTCAAATAAATATGGGATTTACTTTCTCATTTCTTCATCATATTTCCAAGTGGCACAATTTTTAGAATATTGGTCCTATTTGACCTTACATTGATTTAGGATTTGTTTCCTCAATATATTGGAACAAAACCCTAGAATATTTATTGATCTCACATCAATGGTTGAGGGATCTACCATTTGCAATTTAGAAATATTCCAAACATAATTAGGATCAACAATATATTTCCTAATCAAGGATATGTAGAAAGTGTCATGGATCTTTAACATGTTGGGCAGCAAGGTGAGCCTATGGGATATGGGACTAATCTTATCAATGATCTCAAAAGGCCCAACATAGCAAGGATCCAACTTTGTTAACTTGATGGCACTTTTCATGGGTCTTACCTTCAAGAAAAATCTACCTCCCATAGAGAATTCTCTCGGTGACCCTTTTAGATCAGCATAGCTCTTTTGGCAATTGGTATCTTCCTTGAGCCTTTGGTTAATCCCTCTGAACTATTCTTCCATCTCTCTGATAGTGTTCAATTTGATCACCACCTGATCCTCTAGATTATCCCATGATAGAGGTGTTCTACATCTTCTATCATACAAGGCTTCAAACAAAGTCATTCCCAAGGATGTGTGGTATCCATTATTATATACAAATTCCACTAGATGCAAAAAGTATTTCCACTTCTACTTTTAATATATAAAATACATGCAAATCATATCCTCTAAAACTTGGTTTACCCTCTCTATTTGACCATATTTTTTGGATGATATGCAAAACTGATGTTCATCTTAGTGCCCACTACACGGTGAAGAGCTTGCCAAAATTTTGATATGAACCTAGAATCCCTATCTGATATGATCACCTCAAGAAACCATGTAACCTAAAAATTTCTTTGGTAAACTTATTTTCCACCATCGATGCATCATCCTTGATGTTTCTTAGTATGAAATGTGCAACCTTGGTCAACTTATCAACCACTACCAAGATTGCATCATATTGGTACCTAATATTAGGTAAAAGCACAATAAAATCCATGGATATTACCTACCATTTCTATGTAGGTATATCATATGGGTATAATTTCCTTGTTGGGTGTTGATGTTCTACCTTAACCTTTTGGTACTCTAAACATATTACAATAAAACCATTGATATTTGGTTTCATTCTTGCCCAATAGAAATAATTTTTCATGTTTTCTCTGATATTTGTCCTTCCTGGATGAGCAAAATATGGAGAATTGTGCACCTCTTGCATAATAATTCTCCTTAAATCGCCTATTTTGGGTATGAAAAGCTTATATTTAAAACATAAAAGACCATCCTTTCTGTTAAAATCCTTGTTTTCTTTAGAATTTCCCTCAATTTTAGCTCAGATTTCCATGCAATACTTATTTTATAATTACATTTTTTACTTTGTCCATAAAGTATATATGACTCCAGTTTAAGGCTTCTATCCTCCTCCTACTTAAGGCATCTACAACCTTATTTCATTTTCCTTTGAGATACTCAATACCAAAATCATATTTTGCTAAGAACTCTATCCATCTTCTCTATCTTGCATTCATCATAGGCTGGGTAAAAAATGTACCGTAGACTTTGTCGGTCTGTCCTTAGCTCAAATGGTTTACCCAACAAATAGTACCTCTAGACCTTTAGTGCACACACAACCGTTGCCAACTATAGGTCATGAGTAGCATAATTTAGCTCATGCTTCTTGAGTTTCCTAGACTTGTATGCTACTATAGCCTCATTTTAGGACAACATACCACCCAATACTTCTAAGAAAGCATTTATACACACTACAAAATTTTTAAGAGGATATGGTATCTTGATAATTGGTGCCATTTTCAACTTATTCTTTAAAGCTTCAAATATGGTTTCACATTTCTATGACCATTTGAACTCCTTTCCCTTTTTTTAAGGTTGGTGATAGATTAGGCAACCTTGGAATAATCCTTCATAAAATGCCTATAATAACTAGTGAGCCCCATGAAACTTCTCACTTCAGATACATTTATCAATGTGGATCAACTTAATATAGCCTCAAACATTTTAGGATCTACAACAATTCCTTCTGCTAAGATGATATGTCCCAAATACTACACTTGCAACGTATAGAACTCACATTTAAACAGTTTTCCATATAGTTGGTTTTTCCCTATCACTTTTAACACTAACCTTAAATGATGGTAATGTTCCTCTTTGGTGTGAGAATATATCAAAATATCATATAGAAATACCAAAACAAACCAATCTAGATATTTTTTGAACACATTGTTCATCATATTATTAAAATTTATTGTTGCATTTATTAATCCAAATGCCAACACTATGAACTCATATTGTTCATATCTAGTCTTAAAGGTTATCTTATGAGTATCCTCCTCTCGAATCCTCAACTAATGATATATAGATCTCAAATCAATATTTGAAAATATAGTGGCATCCTTTAGCTAATCAAAGATATCATCAATCCTTGGTAAAAGATACCTATTCTTGATGGTCACTTTATTCAGCATCCTATAATAAATACACAATCTCAAGGAACCATACTTCTTTTTCATAAATAGTACAGGAGTATCCCATGGTGGCATACTAGGTTTAATTAGACCCTTTTCCAATAAATATTGAAGTTTTACCTTTAGCTCTTGCAACTCAATAGAGGTCATTATGTAAGTTCTCCTTGCAATGGGTTCTACCATAGGCATTAGTTCAATGGTGAAATCAGATTCATATCAAGGTGGTAGGCTTGGAAAATATTCTAGAAATACATCCATAAATTCATGCAAAATGTGATTTTTCTTTAATATTTCATCATCCCCTTTATCACCTATCTTACCATTAACCTTGACTACATACAACATACTACCTCTTTTAATGGCCTTCTTTAGTTGCATAGCTGATAATAGATGGGGTCAACCTTGACTACATACAACATACTACCTATTTTAATGGTCTTCTTTAGTTGCATAGCCTATAATAGATGAGGTCAAAAAAAATATTTTCTACTTTGAACTCTTACTCTCCTTTTATTATTATCAGTGCAATCCATTCAGCTTTCTTTGAAGTTGATTAAGGCTCCATGAGCCTTCAACCAATCCATCCCTAGGATAATATCAAAATCATGGAGTGGTGCTACATATAAGTGCCATATAGTGGATACATTGGGTAAAGTTATCTTAGTCGTAGGTAAACATTGATCTACTAAGCAGGTATATCTAGATCAATCCTCTACTTTCCACAGTTGTGCCAAAAATCTAGGTCTTTTTGGCATATCCTCGATAATACTAGTGGAAATAAAACTATCTGTAGCTCCACTATCTATTGAAACTCTAACATATTTTCCAAACAACTTACCATTTAGTAACATAGGTGTTGCTTGTCCATCTAGGTTCTGATTCCCTATAGCAACATAGATCTTGTGTTGTTTCTCCTTTGTTTTATTGCTTGACTTTGGCCATTAAGCACACTTATTAGCATAATGAGTACCCCCATAGATGAATCAAACAATCCTAGGTGCCTGATATCTTTTATACCTTTTCTCCCATTTTCCATCTTTCTGTGCCAAATCATTCTATTTCTATGATTGAGGGTTGGAACTATCCTTTTTTTAATTTCTTATTATATTTTCTTTGGTTTACATTGTTCTTATTACTAAACTTTGAGTTACCTTTGATTTTCTTGTTTTGCTCCTTATCCCATTTCATAAACACAACACTCTTTATTTTCTTAAGCTCCTACCTCTAACCATCTCTCAACCCTAAATAGTTGAAGGATTTTTTGGTTTGAATATCAATATCTTGTTATCTAGCAAAATCATAAGCATTTTATAGAGTTTTGGGTTTGAGTAAATTGATAACTATCCTAATATTGGGATCCATCCTTGAAGAACACAAGCTTATACTGAGAGGGGGTGAATATTATAAGACCACTTTTTACTTTTCTTTCTAAATCAATATTATGCAATGTATATATAGAAATATCAACAGTAGTAATCAAAGAAATGCATAAATCACCACACACAATAGAGACACCACAATTTACGTGGTTCACCCAATGTGGGCTACTCCATGGAGAAAATATTTCACTAAAATTTTCTCAATCAATCTCTTGGGAATCATTTCCCTATTACAATGTTTATGGACCTCTATCAAAAGGAGACACCAATCCCCTAAATCAAGTTTGTGGATCTCTATCCACAGGAGAACTCCTTCTCCTCTACTCTGGTTGGTGATCCTCTAGAAGGCTACTACCTCCGCTGCACTAGCTTGTGGATATCTCTCTACTGAAGACTCTTGTCTCCACTCACAAGACCTATCCTCACTACCCTGGATAATGGATCTCTATCCACTGGAGACTGCTATCCTCTCTGCTTTGTCACCTCCAAAGCTCTATCTCAAATCTACACAAAACATAGTCCTTTGATCTAGTACAACTCTGCTCAATATCTATCTTTGGTCTGACAAAAACTTGACCTCGCTTTTCTACTACAACCCTAAATCTTATCACAATCCAATATTATCACAGTCTATCAGATATTAGAAAGTTCTTTAGTTACTTTCTAATTTTATCACAATCTAATATTTGATATCTGTGATAAGTGGCATCTATCAGATATTAGAAAGTTATTAGTTACTTTCTAATATTTGCTAGAAAAGGGGGAATAACTTTTTTTCATAAATTAAATATTTCTAGCACCCTTATTTTATTTATTAATTGGGTGGGAATATTTTTACATAGAATTATTTTCTAAATATTATTCTTTAGACTTTATATTTTAGTCTAAGAATAATTTACACAATGTTGCATTGCATATTCCAACACTCCCTCTTAATGCAATATTGAGGAAAGGAATTATGAGACAAAAAAACATTCTCCCCCTAAAGATACAAACGGGGATGAGAATCAAATGAGTAATATAGTTACAATGAGCTTCTATGATCAAGAATGGTCTATAATAAGGCACCAATACAAAATGGGCCAAAATGAGACTACAAGCCCCCAACGGAGTAGCTTCGGATACAAGCAACTTACAAAGCCATCCATCAACCACAAGTGGTTACAAATGACAAGAAGAAAACATCACAAGGGTGTCTTCAGTAAGCCTACAAAATCCCAAATGGAAGTACCTACAAGATACAAGCAGCTCAACATAAGATCAGTTAGATACATCATCATAAATATATTCACCACAACATATATGAATATCCAAAGATGATAATAAAACTTATATAGCAAATAGTGAACTATAAGTCATCACAAAAAGATGCCAATCCATACTTATAGTCATGTGCTATATAGTTGATCAAAAAATATCATGTACAAAGTTGCATAAAGCAAACAAGGAGTACCATGATAATGCAAACTCAAAAGTAGCACAAGGCTAACCAAAAAGTACCATGTACAAGAATAAGGTATATGAAAATAATAAAGTGTGCACACCGGTTGCATAAATCCAACCATAAAATATCATGTACAAAAGTAGCATAAATGCTAAAAAGAAAGTACCATGATAAACCAATTGCATAATGCCAACTACATAAAAACATGTACAAAGTTGCACAAGACAACAAGAAAGTACCATGTTAAAGAGTCGCATAAAGCAATTGCATCGTATACCATAATTGCACAATGCCATCTACAAAGTAACATGTACAAAAGTTGCACAAGGAAAACAAGAAAGTACCATGTTCAAAAAATATGCAAAAAGCAATTATACCACCAAATATCAACTCATATATAGCACAAAATATCTCATAAGGATGAAGTTGTCATCACATAAGTGTAACTACACTTCATTCCCCCTTGAGGACAACTTCACCAAACCTAGTGAGTCGCTCAGCTTACAAAACTGCTCCTTGGGAAGAGGTTTTGTGAAAAAATCAACAGAATTAGAAGATGATGGGCAATACTCCAACTGAATAGTCCCATCCAATACCTTCTCTCTGATAAAATGGGCTTGGATTTCAACATGTTTTGTCCTTTGATGCATTACAGGATTTTTAGCCAAGGCAATACTTGATTGATCATCATGAAAGATAATCATGAACTACTATAACCATCTTGCAATAAACAACTATAACCATATTACAATTGAATAAACCAAGATTAGCTTGCAATATATTAACTTGTAATAAGAAGGTAACTAACCATAACAATCATCTTGCAATAAAATAAACAAAACTGGAATTGAACCATAAAATATTTGTTAAATTTTAGATAGTCAATAAGTTAGTAAGTTAGTGTTCATTTTAGGTTTTGCTATAGCCTAATGAATTGCCAATTCATCTCACCCAAGGTCAACCAAGCTACCCAAAAGGGTACGGATACGAGGACCCGAAAAGGACTTGCTACCAATAGAGCGGATTCTTTTGGATTCAATAGGTGTTTAGCAAATATAAACTGTGTTGCAAGATTAAGTAAATTTTAATCAAATACTAAAGTTGTGGTTAGGAAGTTGTTTCATTTTTAACCTTCTTGATTAATATGAAAATTAGTAAATTGCAAGTTAGTTGGTTAGTAGATTGTTTAGTAGCAAGTTAGTAGTTAGATTAGTTGAGATGCAAAATGTAATAAAGATGAACAAAAGATAGTGGAGACACAAAGCAAAACACAAATACAGTCTCCCTCTCTCTCTTTCTCTCTCTCTCCCACTCTCACTTTAATTCTCTTTTACTTTCATAATGAGAGATACAAGTTACATTAATTCACAGTATGCTTCAAGCAAATACTGGAGAGATTAGAAGAAATTAATAAAAATAGGGGAAGAGAGTGAAAAAGTTGATTCGAAATTGCCTTGTATACTCCAAAACATACTTGGATAACCTTGCAAAACAAGCAAACTCACAAACAACCATTGTTAATGTGAGACAAAAAATATTGCATTTTAAGGAGAATAATAATAATTTTTATTACAAAAAATTGCTTAAAAAATGCAATTAAATTAATAAAATTTATTTTATTAATAAAAAAAATGCATGAAAAAGTTTAAAGATTTTTATAAAGCAAAACTTTTTCAAAAAAATAAAACTATTTTTTTTTTATAAAGCAAAACTTTTTTTTTTTTTTTTTTTTAAAAACAAAACTTTTTTTTTTTATAAAGGAAAACTGTTTGTTTTTGTTTTAAAAAAACAAAACTGTTTTTTTTTTTTTTATAAAGCAAAACAATTTTTTTTATTTATATATATATAGCCAACTATTTATTTTAAATAAATAAATAAATAACTATATATGGAAAGAAGGTTTTTTGGGTCTTCCGAACGCAACCATGGGGTCCGTTTGGCTTCAAAACCCTTCCAACAAAAGCTCAATGCCAAAAAAAAAATATAGATTTAAAATGAAAATACTATTTGCAAAAGATCTAACAACTAGATCTAAAAACATAATAAATCTATAAACCCTAATGGCAGATTTGCAAAATTAGTTTACATAAAATACCCAAATATCAAATGAATGCAAAAAAACAAATATACCTTAATGGGTTTTTCACCTCAAAGTATTGAAGACACTTGAAGGAGATCCCAACCGCTCTGATACCAAATGTGAGAAAAGCAAAGTATCCCCAAGATCGAAGAATGCTCCACAAGATCAATCACACACAAAAAAAGAAAAAACCACAACACTAATATTAAGTGGTAAAACCCTACTTCAAATGAAGAAGGGAAACATCCACTATGAAGCTCACTATATTACTCAATGATTCAATAGTACAAGAATGTTTCAATGTTATGCAACAATATGCATCAACATAACCTACAACACAAGTCAATATGACAAGATACGATAAGATATGATCAGATATGATATGTAGTAGAAAACACCCCTATTTAAAGAGAAGTTTTTCTACTACAACCCTAAATATTATCACAATCCAATCTTATCACAATCTATCAAATATTAGAAAGTGCTTTAGTTACTTTCTAATTTATCACAATCTAATCTTTGAGATATGTAATAAGTGGCATCTATCAGATATTAGAAAGTTATTAGTTACTTTCTAATATTTTTTAGAAAACGGGGAATAACTTTTTTTCATAAATTAAATATTCCTAGCACCCTTATTTTATTTATTAATTAGGTGGGAATATTTTTACATAGAATTATTTTCTAAATATTATTCTTTAGACTTTATATTTTAGTCTAAGAATAATTTACACAATGTTGCATTACATATTCCAACAAAATCTGCACCAAAATCTACTCTCAAATCTGCACTAAACATAGTCCTTCGATCTAGCACAAATCTATCCTCGATCTCTGTCCTCAAGCCTTAACTCAAGGCTTGACTCAACTCTTCTGGATCTGCCCTAAACCTTAACTCAAGGTTTGAACAAATCAATCAACTCTGCTCTCAAGTCTTCTCAAAGACTTGTCTCAAATATGCCTTGTAAGCTTCCACAAAAGCTCACACTAATCTGCTCTACAAGTCCTCTCTAGAACTTGTCCAAATATGCTCAATAAGTCCTCTCAAGAACTTATCCAAATCTGTATTGTAAGCTTCCACAAAAGCTCACACAAAATCAGTCCACAAGTCTCCTCAAAGACTTACCTCAAATCTGCTCAACAAGTCCACACAGAACTTGTCCAATCTCATAGAAACATAAAGAGAATTGTTAGAGACTCAATATGTTCTATACTAATCACAATGCTCAATTACTTTCAATCACTCTCTTAGAAACATAAGGAGAATTGTTAGAGACTCAATATGCTTCAAATTCAACTCAATGCTCAATCACTTTCTCAACTCAATTCAGAATATAGAATAGTTTGTTTTATGGAACTTGAACAATCACTTCACACATCCACTTGACTAGGCTCAACCAACTCTACTCAACCAATCACTCAATGAAATAATCCTTGCTCACAAACCCTAGTCCAAGCATATAAACATCAACTCAAAATATTTCCAACAATGCTCAACCACAAATCTCACATAACAATGATACTCATGTTCTTTTCAAACCCTAGTTCAAGTTCTTTCTCAACAACTCACTTCAACAACAATGCTTATAAAACAATCCTCACATAGCAATGATACTCAAACCCTAGTTCAAGTTCTTCTCTCAACCAATGGCTTCAACAACAATGCTTATAAAACAAGGTTCACATAACAACTCTTTAACCCATAAAACCTTGAAGCATTAACTCAAACACACTCAATAAGGAAGCCCTAATCAAATCCTTTTCACTCCAAACTTATTTTTAGAAAATCAATCAATCAACTCAACTATGGAAGAATGTGCTCATACCTTTTTCTTGATGATTAAGGGATCTCATAAATCTGCCACAACCACAACCACTTCTATGCCAAACTCAAAGAGGTTAGAAGATAAATATTTCTCACAATATAATGCAAAATCTCAATTACACCTTATCACTCCATCTATAAAAACAACCATCAACATACATAAAAATATTTTCCAATAACACCTTATAATCTCCCAATTAAAATAAATTTAACATCCACCAAAATTTAACTCAAAAACCTCTTTAATTAAATTTTAATAGCAAGAAGAACTTTGGCAAAAATCAAATCCACTTTCCTTATAACTCCAATAACATAAATCAATTACCAAACAAGCAACTTTTCATTCTACCCTTATAACTCCCTTTTTACCTTAGGAAAGACATTAGGCAAATAAAAATTTATTTAACAAAAATACCTTTGCCACTTATGAGATTCGAACCCCCAATCTCTGCCTCCTCGTGTGCCCTAGCCATGGGCTAGACCACCATGTGCGCTAGACGCACGCTTGGAATATTAAGAGCACCTTGTGCTCTTTCTTCTAAGCTTGGCGCTCAAACGAGCGCATGCCAAAATATTTTCCTCCGCAATGCTCAAGACAAACATGCCAACAACCTCCACGTGAATCGATCATGGTCACTTCCACTCCCAACGCTCTCGCAAAATATGCACTACCAATGGACCACCCTATCCAATGGGAGTGAGGCCTTAAGCCCTCCCATTTCGTCTTCTTCCTTGCGCTAAAAGACAACACAAAATTTGTCTTCTTCCTCAATGATTGCACGAATTACTCTTTTCTCTGTCGCATGAATATTAATCGATGAAGGGTAAGTTTAATGCCCCTTTGGCATAGCTTTTATATATGAATTTCACCTTTTGACATAGACGTCGGTGCTCCACTAAATTGATGATGTCGACACTTCTTTAAAACCTTTATAATTTATAAATTATTTAAATTCTAAAAGAATTTAAATTTTATAAATTATTTTTATAAACCTTTGACTTTAATAAAAATTAAAGCCTTCTTGAGATAAACTTTAAACCTTTCTTTGTACTCCACTGATTTGATGTAAATTATTCTACCACCATGGTTTTAACACAAACCCTTATAAAACAATATTTTGACAACTTTTCTTCAACTCTTCGCATTGTTCCTAGTGGTAGTAATGGTGTACTCCATGGTATTAATGATAGCTTCATATGTTCACTTTGGCATCAATGACAACTTCTCATATTGACATCAATGACAACTAAATGAGCTCAAAATGTCCAACAATCTCCCCCTTTGTCATTGATGGCAACCCAAATTCTTTTTACCAAAAACTTGACCTTTCCTTTATTCTGCTCCCCTGGGACAATGCTCCCCCTAGCTCAATGCTCTCTCAAATACCAAATATCTCCCCCTTACTCAAATCTCTCCCCCTTTGACATCAATGGCAAAGGGTCACCTTTGGGGCTTGAGGCTAAGAATGAGCCTCTTAGCTTAGCCCCTCCCCCACCTCCTCTTGAGGTGGTTAATTCTAGGGTGGGAGTATTTCTACTCCCAGAAAGCACTATTCTTTACCTTTATCCTCTCTTCTTCTTATCTGATCCTTCTGATTCCTCTGACTATTTCTTTCCATATCCATGTTCCTATCCATGTCTACATTCCTATTCATGCTTGATTCTGGAATGTTTGCTCTACACCACTTTGTTGTGTGACCATCATTATTGCACTTATAACACTTAATGTTATTATTCCTTGGAGGTGCAAATGTCTTAGGATTTCTCCTAGTGAAGCCATATCCTCTTCTATCATGAACCCTACAATTCATTGCTTTGTGACCAAACTGATTACATGAGTAGCAATACCCATGGAAAAGTTATCTGTTCCCATATTCTTATCTTTCATGTGTCCTGCACTGTGAAGCCATGTGCCCAAACTTGTGACATGAAAAGCATCTTCCATTGAAGTCTCCTTGTCTTGACCTCATTGGTCTCCTAGTCTCTCTTGACCTATTCTGATTGTTGTTCCATATGTATCTTCTTTGTGCATTGTTCTTATCCTTGTTGAACTCTCTATTGTCCAACTCATCCTCAGATGTCTCACTCTCTTTTACACTATCTTCTTCTGAAGTATCTTCATCTGAAGTTTCTTCTCCTCCAAAACTTGAGGTTGAATTTCCTTCCCATTTCTTTTGAACCTGTTCAAATCCAAGACCTGTTTTGCTTGATGTAGGCTTTTGTATCTTGATGAACTTATCCAAGTTCTTTGAGCTATTTTTGAACCCTTTTAGCTTGAATTTGGAGTCTTCTAAATCTTCTCTTAGTAGTGCCACTTCTTGTGCTAACTTTTCACATTCTAAGATCTTTGCTTCTAACTTATCCTTGAACCTTTTTGCCTTAGCCTTTGATTTTTCTAAATCCTCTATAAGCAATCTTCTCTCTTCATCACATTCTTGAAACTGAATTTCAAGTTTAGAGTGTTGCTTTCTTACCTTCTTTACTATGTCAAGGGCATAAATAAGTTCTCCCTTGAGATCATATCCATCCTTTTCTGAATATTCCTCTATTTTTTTACCTTTGTCCACATCTTTATTTTCTATTGGCTTGTCTTCTATAGGATCACCTATTTTCCTTCTTCTAATGCCATTAGAAGATTTTTATCTAGTCCTTCAAGTGTATCCTCATATTCATCATCACTGAAACTATAACCATCCCTTGTACAACTATCTTCAAGATGTCCAAAGTTACCACATCTAAAACACTTGAGAATTACTGGAGTCCTTTTCTTAACTTGTTCTTTTTCTTCAATCATAAATAGGACTTCATCTCTATCATTATCTGAAAAACTAGCATCACTATCACTTGAGTACTTACTTGCCTTATCCGCATAGTAGCTCCTCTTTTGTCTTTGAAAGAACTTCTTTCCTTGTCTGCTTTGTCCATCCTTGCTTTTCTTTTGGTGCATGTATCTTTCTGATTCCCTGTTCTTGTGATCCTATTTTTCTTCACCATTGTTATTCTTAGCTTCTTGACAATCTGTTGCAAAATATCCATACTTTCCACAATTGAAACATTTAACAGATTTTAGATCTCTAGATCTTCTATGAATCCTTATCTCTTCTACCATAATTAGCTTCTTCATCACTGGATGACTCATTGCTTGATTCTGACTTCTTACCCTTTGTCTTCTTGATTGCTTTGAATGTTGCTTCTTTCTGGGGAATAGGATCTTTTGTTCTTATCTCAAATGTTGTGAGCATACCAAGCAACATATCTCTTGTCAAAGTATCACCATCCATTGACACTTCTATAGCAGAAACCTTTTCACTGAATATTTTTGGAAGAGTTCTTAAAACTTTATCACAAACATCTGATTCATCAATCTTCATTCCAAGTCCTTGCATAGCATTAACAACCTCATCAATTCGAAGTAGATAAGTACTAATGTTTTCCTCATCCTTCATTCTTAATTCTTCAAATTTTCCTTTGAGATTTTGCATCTTTGCTTTCTTGACACATTTATCTCCTTCATATATATTTTGCAGTTTATCCCACATTTCTTTTGTAGTTTGACAATGCATAACTTTCATAGACTCTATTCTATGCAAACCTCTCAAAAGTGCATTCATTGCTTTTGAATTGTAATGTTGTAGGAGCTTACCTTCCTTATCTGTAGGAGGATTAATTAAGGGATCATATCCAAATTCAACTGCTTCCCAAATTTCATTGCCAAGTGCCATCAGGTAGATCTTCATTCTCATACTCCAATATATATAGTCACTTCCATCAAATACTGGTGCTGAATTATCTGAGGACACATTCTTAGAATCCATTGTGTTCTTGTTAGCTTTTCCTTCAAGTTGTTAAACTCTTCTGAAGGAACCCGCTCTGATACCAATTGAAGAACACAAGCTTATACTGAGAGAGGGGGTGAACAGTATAAGACCACTTTTTACTTTTCTTTCCAAATCAATATTATGCAATGTATAGATAGCAATATCAATAATAATAATCAAAGCAATGCACAAATCACCACACACAATAGAGACACCACAATTTACATGGTTCACCCAATGTGGGCTACTCCATGGAGAAAATATTTCACTAAAATTTTCTCAATCAATCTCTTGGGAATCCTTTCCCTATTACAATGTTTATGGACCTCTATCCAAAGGAGACACCAATCCCCTAAATCAAGTTCATGGATCTCTATCCATAGGAGAACTCCTTCTCCTCTACTCTGGCTGGTGATCCTCTAGAAGACTACTGCCTCCACTACACTAGCTTGTGGATCTCTCTCCACTGAAGACTCTTGTCCCCACTCAGAAGACCTATCCTCACTACCCTGGCTAATGGATCTCTATCCACTAGAGACTACTATCCTCTCTACTCTATCACCTCCAAAGCTCTATCTCAAATCTACACTAAACATAGTCCTTCGGTCTAGTACAACTCTGCTCAATCTCTATCTCTAGTCTAGCACAAACCTATCCTCAAATATACACCAAACTCTGCTCTCAAATCTACACTAAACATAGTCCTTCGATCTAGCACAAATCTATCCTCGATATCTATCCTCAAGCCTTAACTCAAGGCTTGAATCAACTCTATTGGATCTACCCTAAACCTTAACTCAAGGTTTGAACAAATCAATCAACTCTGCTCTCAAGTCTTCTCAAAGACTTATCTCAAATATACCTTGTAAGCTTCCACAAAATCTCACACTAATCTATCCACAAGTCCTCTCTAGAACTTGCTCAAATATGCTCTACAAGTCCTCTCTAGAACTTATCCAAATCTATATTGTAAGCTTCCACAAAAGCTCACACAAAATCAGTCCACAAGTCTCCTCAAAGACTTACCTCAAATCTGCTCAACAAGTCCACACAGAACTTGTCCAATCTCATAGAAACATAAAGAGAATTGTTAGAGACTCAATATGTTCTATACTAATCACAATGCTCAATCACTTTCAATCACTCTCTTAGAAACATAAGGAGAATTGTTAGAGACTCAATATGCTTCAAATTCAACTCAATGCTCAATCACTTTCTCAACTCAATTCAAAATATAGAATAGTTTGTTTTATGGAACTTGAACAATCACTTCACACATCCACTTGACTAGGCTCAACCAACTCTACTCAACCAATCACTCAATGAAATAATCCTTGCTCACAAACCCTAGTCCAAGCATATAAACATCAACTCAAAATATTTCCAACAATGCTCAACCACAAATCTCACATAACAATGATACTCATGTTCTTTTCAAACCCTAGTTCAAGTTCTTTTCTCAACAACTCACTTCAACAACAATGCTTATAAAACAATCCTCACATAGCAATGATACTCAAACCCTAGTTCAAGTTCTTCTCTCAACCAATGGCTTCAACAACAATGCTTATAAAACAAGGTTCACATAACAACTCTTTAACCCAGAAAACCTTGAAGCATTAACTCAAACACACTCAATAAGGAAGCCCTAATCAAATCCTTTTCACTCCAAACTTATTTTCAGAAAATCAATCAATCAACTCAACTATGGAAGAATGTACTCATACCTTTTTCTTGATGATTAAGGGATCTCATAAATCTGCCACAACCACAACCACTTCTATGCCAAACTCAAAGAGGTTAGAAGATAAATCTTTCTCACAATGTAATGCAAAAGCTCAATTACACCTTATCACTCCATCTATAAAAACAACCATCAACATACATAAAAATATTTTCCAATAACACCTTATAATCTCCCAATTAAAATAAATTTAACATCCACCAAAATTTAACTCAAAAACCTCTTTAATTAAATTTTAATAGCAAGAAGAACTTTGGCAAAAATCAAATCCACTTTCCTTATAACTCCAATAACATAAATCAATTACCAAACAAGCAACTTTTCATTCTACCCTTATAACTCCCTTTTTACCTTAGGAAAGACATTAGGCAAATAAAAATTTATTTAACAAAAATACCTTTGCCACTTATGAGATTCGAACCCCCAATATTTGCCTCCTCGTGTGCCCTAGCCACAGGCTAGACCACTGCATGCACTAGATGCATGCTTGGAATATTAAGAGCACCTTGTGCTCTTTCTTCTAAGCCTGGCGCTCAAACGAGCGTGTGCCAAAATATTTTCCTCCGTAGCGCTCAAGACAAACACGCCAACAACCTCCATGCAAATCGATCATGGTCACTTCCACTCCCAACGCTCTCGCAAAACATGCGCTGCCAATGGACCACCCTATCCAATGGGAGTGAGGCCTTAAGCCCTCCCATTTTGTCTTCTTCCTTGCACTAAAAGACAACACAAAATTTGTCTTCTTCCTCAATGATTGCACGAATTACTCTTTTCTCTGTCGCATGAATATTAATCGATGAAGGGTAAGTTTAATGCCCCTTTGGCATAGCTTTTATATATGAATTTCACCTTTTGACATAGACGTCGGCGCTCCACTAAATTGATGATGTCGATGCTTTTTTAAAACCTTTATAATTTATAAATTATTTAAATTCTAAAAGAATTTAAATTTTATAAATTATTTTTATAAACCTTTGACTTTAATAAAAATTAAAGCCTTCTTGAGATAAACTTTAAACCTTTCTTTGTACTCCACTGATTTGATGTAAATTATTCTGCCACCATGGTTTTAACACAAACCCTTATAAAACAATATTTTGACAACTTTTCTTCAACTCTTCGCATTGTTCCTGGTGGTAGTAATGGTGTACTCCATGGTATTAATGATAGCTTCATATGTTCACTTTGGCATCAATGACAACTTCTCATCTTGACATCAATGACAACTAAATGAGCTCAAAATGTCCAAAAATCCTTAAGATGAACTTATGCACCTTTAGTTGCTCATTTTTCTCATACTCCAAAACATACTTCAAAATTCATATCTTTGAAAGTATACCTCTACTGATAGTGAACCTTGCTAAAATGTAGAGAATTCCTCAAACTTCTCTACATAAAATTGATAAAAAAAATCTTTTCTTAAAGGCATTGATGAAACTATCCCATATAAGTTTTGTAGCTTGGATATTTTTGTTTGTCTTGAATGTGTGCCACCATTCTAAGGCTATATCCTAAATATGAAGGATATCTCATATGGTCTAGGTTTCAAAAGAGTAACTCTTCATTGAAAAGAAGGTTTCCAACCCATCCAACCATGACTCTACTGCATCATCTCCTTCCTTTCCATTAAATTTAGCTACTTTAACATTCTTAAAGTCTTTATCCAACTCAGCCTCTATCTAGACGTTACCCTCATGGCTTCTTCTAGTAGGATTCTCTCCTTACCTACCCTCTAAATCCCTTGTACTGGTTTTCTTATTGATTAGGTTTTCTAACAATTTCCATTATTGTTCCATCTATTCATGAAGCAAATTAACTATTGAAGAGAGATCTTCCACCATCTCATTGGAATATGTTGTTTTTTCAATTTTCTTGTTGGAGTTTATTTCCCTCCAAAAATTTCTACTAAGGTCCCTTGTTCTTCCAGTTCTGTTATTGGATTCCATTGTTTATCCAAACTTATTTTGGGTATGCACTAAAGTTTCCTCTTGTGTAATAGATCCTGCTTTCTTGGATGATCCTCCTCTTAAAATAGGTGTCATCTCCTATCCACACAAAGGAGTTGGGCAAGTGATAATGTCCCTCAATTATACTTATAATCAGTTAGTTTCATTTCTACAACTAACTTAGATCATTATATATCACTCGATAATGATCATGGTCACACTTACCTCCACAAGGTGCCATTCCCCAATAAGAAACTACACGTTCTAGGATTTTTACTCCTTGGTGTGACTGGTCCAGTTGGCATGTAATACCTAACTTATCCCAATCATGTTAAGGTCCCTAGTAGAGTAATCCCTAAATTAACACATCAATTCAAGATTCATCCTAAGCACATTCCATGGAAGCTTCTAGTCCTATGACCTAGAGTTTTGATACCAACTATAACAACCCACCAAAACCAACCCAAGAGAGAGAGATACTCTTTTTTTTTGCAAGTAGGTTTCACCAAGGTTCCAATATTATTTTTTAGCATTCTCAAGGCTTTACCATATTTTATTTTAATGTCACTCTAGATGACACTCAAGTTGAAAAGAGTGGCCAACATCCTGTATTTCTAGGGCTCACCTTACTAAACCTCACCATTTAGAAGGACACCAAAGTGGTACCACCACATTTTTTATACCCTAATTCATATATGAAATTTTGACCACAATATAGGGATTATCCTTTAAGGCCCATAACACTTAAAAGGGAATGTATATTCCCTAACATTACCATAAGTCCATCTATGTAGGTTATTCTAGTATAAAGCCTTGGTTCTTAGTTACCACACCTCTATGAGTTAAGGTCATTATCGCTCTCTTGGTAATGAGTATGGTTATTAAAAATTCATCAGTCATAGTACCACCATAATTATCTTGAAATTGATTCCATTACTTTCATAGTTATGAACACCCAAGCCTCACTGTTCAATGTATATCGACTACAAATATCTAGAAATTTCATCCTAACAAATCCTTCCAAATTCATGATTACTTGGTCATTGCATCACCACAACTCCTTCGAAGACTCACCACCACCTAGTTATTATGTCACCTCAACTCCTCCCAATATTGGGTTAACTCTTGACTTAGGGTTCCTAACAAGATTCTAAATCCATAACCCAAAACCCGTAATAAAACCAAGATTGTATAAAGCAAGTACTCTAACATTCATTCATGAAAATCATATAATTTATAACAATAATATCATGTCTATATTTAAAAAAAATGTTATATTCTTGGAATTAATGCTCGTAGCCTTACATTTTTTGAATGCCACATTTCTTCTCATTAGCATTTTTAATGAAAATAACTCCTTTATTGATCCAAACTAATGCAATTTAATAAATATATTAATAAAGAAATTATAAAAGTATTTTAATAATTTTATTATTTAAAATCCTAAAGTCCAACATTAGAATACAAATACGCAATTATCCATCTTATAAATTAATATCAAATGTTTATATTAATTTATTGACATTGATATTAATATATTTGGTATTATCGTAACAACAGGATAATAATACCAAAAGAGAGGAAAAGTCGACCATTAATTTCTTCATGCTACAAACACATATGTATATCATTTAATGCAACCCATTATTCACCAAATTTACTCCTTGAGTTTAATGTCCCTTTAAGGAGGGCTCCTTTTCCAATAGCAATGTCTTCACCCAATGATGCATTCAATCATAACAAACACAAATATGAAATGCGTCTATATGGAGGGTATTCCTTTACCCTTCAGCTAATGACAAACAAGTCATAAACATCATTTTCTAAATTTATCTCTCATCTTTGGTAGTTATCCCCTGCCAATTTACTGATAAGAGTACCTGGCCCTACAACCACCAATTCGTTAGTAGTACCATATTATAAATAAAGCATAAGTTACAACTACAAACATGTAATAGTAACACAAAATGAGACTATGCATTAGATATCTACACATCAATACATAAATCAATGTTGGTTCAAACCCCACTCAATAGGAGGGGATTAGGACCCCTCATAAAAACCTGTGTAAATTCATTGAAAGAAAGTACTATTTTGAGTTGCAAGCTTACTGTAGTGGTAATGGTTGTGGTATCTCTTTGAAAGGTCCAAGGTTTAAACCCCACTCAATATGAGGGGATCAAGACCCCTCATAAAACTTGTATAAACTCATTGAGTTTTAAGTCAAAACCTCTTCTTCCACCAAATAAAAAGTTATATAAATTAGTGTTAAGAATAATTTTTCCAAGGAGGGCTGTTAGAAGCGGTTTTGCCTAAGAAGGTAGTTTGATGAAGGGGAGGTAAATGGTGCAACCTTATACCTACCTACAAGGAGTATAGTTGCTATGATAACGATGTGTTGTATAGAAACTGGTGGCTGGCTTAAGTGGACCTAGTTTTTGGAGATCTTTAATGATCGTATGGATTTGTATGACCCTAAAGCCAATCATATCCCTATATATATTTTTGGTTCATAGACTAAAAAAGGATTTTACCTTGGACCTGATTTGGTGTATCAAGGTTTTGAGGGACTATGTTGATTTTTGGTACCTAAAACGCAAATAAATATAGCAAATATCAGTGAGATAGTAAAAATGCTAACACAATATAAAATGAGGGTTCATATATCCCACCATGATCACCGAAATGTGTTCAAAAAAAGCATGTCATTTAATTGATAAAAATATGTGTATTACAAGATGATTCTCTTTACAAAATATGCGCTATGGGCTACAATATGGGTCTTCCAAGCCCTCTCTCCAATGAACTGGTAACAACACCAAGGATTTTTGTGAGCACCTCAGGGGGAGTGGGTTTACTGCACATGTACCACTACTAGTTGCATAAGTCCTCTAAACCTACACAATCCAATCAAAGTTGTTAGTAGCACTTGTGGGCCTGTCATAATTAGACCCTTGTTGATGAAAGATAAGATAAAAGGAAATCTAGTCTATTGCATGATTAAAGTACTAAAAATGAGTGCAAAATAGGTAAAATAATGATTTTTATCTAAATTTGTATTTTTTTTACCTTTAGTTGTCTAGAACAAGTCCCTGGAGGGAACCATACCCCTAGGTATGGTCCAATATGATTGTACCTATCCTTGTGGTCAATTCTAGGTTAGGTAGATAGATACTTCTTTTAATGAAGAGGGTTATTCTGACCAAATTCAATGGCCTTTTGAATTTATACTTGCAAGCAGTTTACAAATACAAAAAATGACAATAAATAGGGCATGCAAGCATCCATGGTGGTTATTAGCAAAGGGGTTTTGAGTGCAATGGAGTCAAGTAATTTTTATAGAGTTTGGGTATGCAAATGTGTGATCCTTGGAAATGGAGGAAATGACCTTCTATTTATAAACTTTGGCCAAGGTTAGGAGGGGTTAAGATGTCCTATGAGGTGGCATGGTACACCATGCCTCATAAATATATTTGGGTGGAGGAAAGTCCCCACCCATCCATATGCTATAAATGGTCATGCATGCACCATGCCTCATAAATGCATGGGTGGAAGAAAGTATTCACTCATTTATGGCATGTGGATAGGGAGACATCAATTCTTTTAATGCATATGTGCAAGAAAGTCTTTATGGAATTTATGATATTGAATGCACATGGGGATGAGGGGAGCAAGATTTAAGTTAGACTAGGGTTATGGGTTAACCCAAGGTGAGGTGGAGGCTAGGCTAGTCAAAGGGTTGACTAGGGTGATGTTAGGATCCTCAATCCTAACATTATTAGTTAGTATTAGTTAGTATTATTAATCATTTAATTATTATATTATTAACTTATAAAGTGAACCATCACAACCCTTCATAACGTGAACCATCACGTCTCTTCATACGTGAACCATCATGTCTCTTCACCAATGTAGCTTTAGGGTAGATATATATATATTAGGTTGGCCATCCATATCAAATCATCCAAGAAGAAGAATAATAAGCATATATTCTAAGGAGGGAGCCCCCTATAGTGGCAAAGCGATTACAAGGGAGCCCCCTTTGAGTGGCCTGCGATTACATTTACATTAATTTGTTAATAATTTTATAGTAAGACCTTGGGGTCTTACCGGGTGAGGTGGCCCTAGGGTAGGCTAAAGTATTGGTCACATGGTGACCAGGGGCTAAGTGTAGAACAGGGCTTAAGAAGAAAATTGGCCAAAGAGGATGAATAGTCATTTTCGATAAATTATGCAAATTTTGAAGGGTTTTGGAAATTGATCTACCGTTAGCACTACATAAGGGATAATGTGATATTTTTAGGTGTTTGCAAAACTCAATTATTCACTCCTAATTATTGAAAATTTACCAAAAAATAGAATTAATAGGGATTGTTTCCTTCAATACCACTTCTAGTTCCTTCTATTTATCCCAAATTTCGATTATGGGGTCAACTTTTAGTACCATTAATGTTAGCTCATTGACTTTAGTTTTTAAATACTTGGTAATTACCTTTATATCATAGGTATTAAAGCTTTATAATAAATCTAAGACCTAGTGTTTTAGATGATTTCAAATATTTATTCTTGGTGGCACATTGTGAACTAACCTAATTTATGACTAATTTGGAGCCACCAAATACCTTCAATATCTTAATCCCCATCTTCTTGTCCTTCCTAGAACTTGTGCATAATGCTTCATATTTAGCCAAATTATGTGTGTAGTTGAACATCAATTAAGATGTAAATTTTTTTTTGGCCCTTGTGTGTTGATTATTTGAATGCTTGCACTTAATCCATTTTTTGTTTTTACATTGTTGAAGCACATTATCCTTACCTTATCTTATCCTTCTGCCTATTGGATAGTTAGAGTTGGAATATTAAATGGTTTTTCTTTACACTATCATCTATATTGAATAAAATTTCTAGAGTGATTAACCCTTTGGTAGTTGGTTTAACTTTAACTAGATTGTCCTATCTTTGATGTTGTCTCTATACTTGTTTTTATTTTTAGCATGTTGAGCTTATTTAATAAGAACTCAATGATTCTCTCATAATTATTGAAAACCTATCAATTATTAGAATTATCGAGGATTATTGCCTTCAATTCCACTTCTAGATCCTTCTGTTTATCCCAAATTTCGATTATGGGATCACATTTTACTACCATTAATGTTAGCTCATAGACTTTAGTATTTAAATCCTTGGGAATTGCCTTGATATCATAGGTATTGAACTTTCTAATAAATATAATACCTAGTGTTTTATGATTTCAAATGTTTGTTCTTGGTGGTACATTGGTAACTAACCTGGTTTATGACTAATTTGGAGCCATCAAATAGCTTTAGTTTATTAATTCCCATCTTATTGTCCTTCTTCAAACTTGTGCATAATATTTCATATTTAGCCACATTATGTGTATAATTTAACATCGATTAACATGTAAAATTAGTTTTTGCACCTTGTGGGCTGATGAATTGAATGCTTGCACTTACTTCATTTTTTGTTCTTACATTGTTGAAGCACATTATCCTTGACTTGTCTTATCCTTGTGTCTATTGGATAGTTAGAGTTGGGATATTAAATGGTTCTTCTTTACACTATCATCTCTCTTGAACATAATTTCTAGAGTGATTAACCCCTTTTATAGTTGGTTTAGCTTTAACTATAATTCCCTATATTTGATGTTGTCTTTATACTTATTTTTATCTTTTACATGTTGAGCTTATTTAATAAGAACTCAATAATTCATTCATCATTCTTGAAAACCTACCAATGATTAGAATTTTTGGGGATCATTTCCTTCAATACCACTTCTAGCTCCTTTCGTTTATCCCAAATTCTAATTATGGGGTCAAATTTTACTACCATTAATGCTAGCTCATCGACTTTAGTATTTAAATCCTTGGTAATTTCCTTGATATCATAGGCATTAAATATTTCTAATAAATCTAATACATAGTGCTTTATATGACTTCAAATGTTTGTTCTTGGTGGCACATTGCGAACTAACCTGGTTTATGACTAATTTGGACCCACAAAATACCTTCAGTTTTCTAAACCCCGTCTTCTTATCCTCCCTCAAAATTGTGCATAATGCTTCATATTTTGCCACAATATGTGTGTAATTAAACATTAATTAGCATGTAAATTTATTTTTTTCACCTTGTGGGTTGATGAATTGAATGCTTTCACTTACTCCATTTTCATTATTATATTATCGAAGCACATTATCCTTGCATTATCTTATCCTTGTGCCTATTATATAGTTAGAGTTAGTATATTAAATGGTTCTTTACACTATCATGTATATTGAGAAAAAAATATAGATTTATTAATCCCTTTGGTAGTTGGTTTGAATTTAACTAGGTTTCCCTAACTTTGATGTTGTCTCTATACTTGTTTTTATCTTTAGCATGTTGAGATTCTTTAATAAGAACTCAATGATTCACTCATCATTATTGATAACCTACCAATGATTAGAATTATCATGGATTGTTACCTTCAATGCTACCTCTAGCTCCTTATGTTTATCCCAAATGCTAATTATGGGGTCAAATTTTACTACCATTAATGCTAGCTCATCAACTTTAGTATTTAAATACCTATGAATTTCCTTCATATCATAGGTATTAAATCTAAGACCTACTATTTTATATTACTTCAAATGTTTGTTCTTGGTGGCACATTGGGAACTAACCTTATTTATGACTAATTTGGAGATACCAAATACCTTCAGTTTCATAATCCTCGTATTCTTATCCTTTCTCAAACTTGTGCATAGTGCTTCATTTTTAGCCATATTATGTGTGTAATTGAGCATCAATTAATATGTAAAATTATTTTTTCACCTTGTAGGTTGATGAATTGAATGCTTGCACTTACTTCATGTTTTGTTCTTACATTGTTGAAGCACATTATCCTTGACTTGTCTTATCCTTGTGTCTATTAGATAGTTACAGTTGGGATATTAAATGGTTCTTCTTTACACTATCACCTCTATTCAATAAACTTTATAGAGTGATTAATCCCTTTTGTAATTGGTTTGACTTTAACTAGATTGCCCTATCTTTGATGTTGTCTCTATACTTATTTTTATCTTTTGTATATTGAGCTTCTTTAATAAGAACTCAATTATTCATTCATCATTATTGAAAACCTACAAATGATTAGAATTCTTTGGGATTTTTGCCTTCAATACCACTTCTAGCTCCTTTTGTTTATCCCAAATTTTGATTATGGGGTCAAATTTTACTACTATTAATGTTATCTCATCAACTTTAGTATTTAAATCCTTGGGAATTTCCTTGATATTATAGGTATTGAAACTTTCTAATAAATCTAAGACCTAGTGCTTTATATGGTTTGTTCTTGGTGGATCATTGGGAAATAACCTGATTTATGACTAATTTGGAGCCGCCAAAAACCTTTAGTTTCTTAATCCCCATCTTCTTGTCCTTCCTCAAACTTGTGCATAGTGCTTCATATTTTACCACAATGTGTGTAATTGAACATCAATTAACATGTAAATTTATTTTTTGCACCTTGTGGGTTGATGAATTGAATTTTTTCACTTACTCTATTTTTTGTTCTTATATTATTGAAGCACATTATCCTTGCCTTATTTTATCCTTATGCCTATTGGATAGTTAAAGTTGGGATATTAAATGGTTCTTCTTTACACTATCATCTATATTGAGCAAAATTTCTAGAGTTATTAATCCCTTTGGTAGTTGGTTTGAATTTAACTAGGTTTCCCTAACTTTGATGTTGTCTCTATACTTGTTTTTATCTTTAGCATGTTGGGATTCTTTAATAAGAACTCAGTGATTCACTCATCATTATTGAGAACCTACCAATGATAAGAATTATCAGGGATTGTTACCTTCAATACCACTTCTAGCTCCTTCTATTTATCCCAAATTCTAATTATGGGGTCAAAATTTACTACCATTAATGCTAGCTCATCAACTTTAGTATTTAAATCCCTACAAATTTTCTTCATATCATAGGTATTGAAGCTTTCTAATAAATCTAAGACCTAGTATTTTATATGACTGCAAATGTTTGTTCTTGGTGGCACATTGGAAACTAAATTAATTTATGACTAATGTAGAGCCACCAAATACCTTTAGTTTCTTGTCCTTCCTCAAACTTGTGCATAATGCTTAATATTTAGCCACATTATGTGTAATTTTTTTTATTTGTGGAAAACACCCCAATTGGGATGCCACTTTTAGGTAAGTCCCAAGGAGGCAGGGGTATCTATTCCATAAAAACCATCCAGGGCTCTCACCTAGTCTGGACCCCTTCGCACACTTAAAGAGTATGCCTAAAACAATAAAAACACAAACAAACAAACACAAAAAACACAACAACAACAAAAAATAAAATTAAAAAATAAAATAAAAACACAAAAACAACAACAATAAAACACAACACAAAAAAACCATAAAACAACAAACAACACACAAACACAACAACAACAACAAAACACATAAAAAAAAACACAAAACACAAAAAATACAAAAACATAAAAAACACCAAAAACCACACAAAAAACACAAAAATAAAATAGAACGAGAATAATATAAAACAACACACACCGAAAAACTAAAAATAAAGAAAAAATATAAAACAACTTTGGCCTTTCTAGGCCAAAAGGCTATACAAGTAAGATTCAATAGAGGAAACATAAGAATGATTAGTCTGAGCAAGGGAATTAAAATATCCTGAATGAACCAAAGAGAAGCAAAAACATAGAAAAAAGAAACTACGTACCTTTAGTATTGGATCCATCTAGAGAAAGGATAGAAAGAAGAGTTTCCCTTTTGTGAATCCCACCATCTTGGAGGGTGGTCATAGTAAGTAATATCACCTTTGTCCAAAGCCTAATTAGCTAAATCATAAACACGCCTAATTTTTCTCTAACCACATGATTGTACTCAACTTTCAAAAAGTCCATATGGATTAATTGAATCTTCTCAACAATTATTTTTATTCTCCAATCAACCTTATGATTCTTAGGAGTCTTCAATAGATTAATCATAACTTGAGAGTCACATTCAACTAACACATTTTTCTATATGACCTTGGAAGCCTCTTAAAGTCCTCTAAGGATACCATACCCCTCAACAAGGTTTTTGTAAAGGATACCCAAATTCTTAGCAAAAGTGAAAACCAGGGAACCATATAAAAGTCTACCAATTCCTCCCACATTAGCTTTTTCAAGGTTCCCCCTAGAGGCTCCATCAGTATTGAATTTTCCAAAATACTTAGGAGGGGGCTACCAATTCCTCATTCTATCCATCTTTTGGTTACTCACATTCCCTTTAAGTTGGTTGCCCTTAAAAGATTTAATCTTCAATATTTGCATCACTTGATCCCATATTTGGTGGGAGGTTTGGGGGTGTTTAAGGAGTTGTTGAATTGATTCAACTAAGTTGTAAATGGTCTTATTCCATATATATTTAATGTCCTTCCTTTTTTATTAAAAATATGGTTGTTTATTTCATTCTAGATATTCCAAAGTAGAATGGTAGAACCCATACAAACTAGCTACCTAATAAAATGATCAACACCCTCCTGATTAGGCCAATCCCTCCAAAGTTATTCAAAAGTAAAAAATTTACCACTATAATCCAAGTAGGATGGTCATTATCCTCCATATATTAGAGGCTAAGGTACACTCAATAAAAATATGGTTGAGATTTTCAACATTCTCTTCACACATCTTGCATCTTAACGAGCCATGAAAACCAAATTTCATAATTTTCTCACTAGTAAGAAACCTCAAATGCAATAAAATCCAAGTAAATAACCTCACCTTAGGCCAAATATTTTTGTCCTAGAATTGAGTAAATATACAATATGATTGATTGGAATTATTATGGCATAATACTAAATAACCTTGAGCAGATGAAGACTCACCCTTAGTAGTGTTCCATCCAAAAAAAAATTTCATCATGGGACCAAGAGAGAGATCTCATATGAAGGATACTGTGTGTATCTTTTCTTTACCATTATACCATATGAATAAACTGATCCTGAACAAGGATCAATTATCTACCAACGTTTGGATTACCAGTATGGTACTGGCAATAATTAGCAATCTTTATCCAGTTAACTCAATGAAGCTCCTCCATCCAAGGCCTCCAATCATGAAACTGTGTTATCAAAGGCTAGTGACCATCCCAAGAATATATCCAAAAATTTACTTATTTATTGTTATGAGTGATCCAAAATAACTTTTTCTTAATCAAATCCTCACCAATATTAAGAACAGCTAAAATGGGATAACCTTTGGTAGGCAATTTATAACGAACGAGGTCTTTAGAAATTTTGCTCTTAGCATAGTTAGCACAAATATTCTTGGTCCAAATAGAATTAGGGTTATGCAAAATCCTCCAATATATTTTAGAAGCTAAAGCCTTATTGTTATTAATAGCAGACCAGAAACCTAACCCCCCTTCATTCTTGGGGAAGACAAAGTATCTCATTTCACCAAGGCCCATTTTCTTTTCTCCTTAGTACCACTCTAGAGGAACCGATGATTGATTTGATCCAATTCTTGAAGAATAGCCTTTGGGATATTCAACACAACATAAACATAAATAGGTATAGCTTCAAGGAATTATTTTACCAAGGTAATTTTACCCCCAAACAAAAGCCACCTATAGGTCCACTTACCAATTTTCTTCTTAACTCTATCCAACAACCAATTCCAATATTTTTTTCTATATTTGAATATTGAGAGGAATGCATAAATAAGTGATCGAAAGGGAGGTCTTATTATATATTAATTTATCCAATATTATGGAGTTCTATCTAGGAGAGCAGTAAAATAAAATAATTTTTGTTTGTCTTCATTGACCAATTGCCTAGTAGCATTAGAAAAATAGTTAATGATTAATTATAGAAGATTCCTTAACTATAGCTTTATCTAACAAAGTAGAGTTATCAAAAATTTGAATATGAGACAGACTTAGCTCCATGACTCCCTCAAGGGTTCTATTTCCTCCATTTTTTGTTATAGTCCTACCCAAGCATTCAGCAAGAATGATGAATAAATAAGGGGAGAGGGGTTCACCTTGCCTAATACCTTTAGAAGTAGGGAAAAAATAAGAAGGCTTACCATTTATAAGAATAAATTAGGACACTAAAGAGATACATCCCATAATCCAGTCCATACAATCCTAAGAGAAGCCAAATTGCCTTAAAAATTTGACAAGGAAGTGCCAATCCACTTTGTCATAAGCTTTAGATAAGTCTAAACGAATGAAAATAGATGGATATTTTTGCATTTCCATGGAATGGATGGCTTCTTGAGCAAGAATTATCTCATCCACTATTTGACACCCTTCCACATAACCCTCTTGTTTAGGGGAAATAATCTTATGCAAAATAGGCTTCAGTATTTTTGCCATGATCTTTGTAATGATTTTGAGAAGAACATTACATAAAGCTATAGGTCTAAAAGTTGAGATATGATCTGCCTCTTGAGATTTTGGGATAATAGAAATATAAGTTTTATTAAAAACCTTCAAAATATCTTTGGACTTCCTAGCTTCTTCCACCACCTCTAATAAATCAGCATGAAGGATATCCCAAAACTCTTGATAAAACTCAATGGGAAAACCATCAGGACCTAGGGTTTTTCCATTTTGTATTTTAAAAACCATCTGTTAGATCTCATTATTAGTAACTAGAGTATTCAAAATAGATTTCTCCTTAGAAGTGATATATTATGTGTGTAATTGAACATCAATTAACATGTAAAATTAGTTTTTGCACCTTGTGGGTTGATGAATTGAATGCTTGCACTTTATTTTTTGTTCTTACATTGTTGAAGCACATTATCCTTACCTTGTGTTATCCTCATGTCTATTAAATAGTTAGATTTGGGATATTAAATGGTTTTTCTAATATGAGGTAGTTCTCAACCTTAATTTCATAAAATAAGACCTTTAAATCCTCATCATCTTGAAGCACTCCAATGATTATGTCTATTTGAAAAATCTGATCATCCTCTAGTGATAAGGAACATTATCCATAAGAAATTAATATAAAATAAAAAACTTCTAGATACAAAGCACATGGCTAGCCAACACATGAATCATAAACTTCCTTATAGAAATAATATTAAATATGGTTGTTGGCCACACATGGTTATGGCCTATAGATTTTGACCCCAAAAGTGGTTTTGTAATAGGGCATATGGTACCTATAAATTTGTTTTTTATGATCAATGGAAATCAAGTTTTGGATTTTAATCACAATCTACATTAGATTGGTATTATATCATTTTGACCCTATGATATTTCTTAAGCCACCATATTGTGTAATTCATATTATCTGGAAGATCTCTCTATGTAGGCTTTGGCATAAATGGCCAAAGTACTTTACTAGAGCTTGTTTTAGATGTGTCAAAAATGGATGACATAGACCAAAACCTAGTCGATATATTCACCATAAATGACATATTAGTATTTAAGGAAGACATTAGAAAAACTTCCTATGTTGCCTGCATTAAATAGTTATGAATAATTTGTAAAGAAATTACAAGAAATCACCCTTACATTGAGAGGCCATAATTTGATTTTCCCTAATACAAAAATTCTTTGTGTCTATAGAGAAAAATATATCTCTAAAAGAGTTCTTCTAGGAAACAATATGGGTATAATTTCCTCTAAAATGCTGCAAACTAATTATAGGGTGCAAACCTTTACATTTTAGAGGGTCATCTAAAGTTTTGGGTTATTTCATAGAGATGGAGCATGGTCTAAAGGGCAACAACTTTCCTAATATGGTAGCCCATGACTTTTTTGTAAGTACTTACAACCTATTTAAACTTGAATAACATCACATTCACCACCCATTGACATTGAAGCCCTCTACCATAACATCTTCCCACTCTACTATAATCGTGTTCTTCATCTTTGCTCACCCAGGAAGAATCTACTCTTCCATAATATGATACTTGCAAAGAGATGTCCTTCTCATGGAATATGGAAAAATACACATTGGTAAGGCACTACCATTGATCCTATTCTCAACAAACCAATAAGGATAAAATCTAATGAGATCTCTTATGGCAAGCAGAGTTACAATGAAATATGATCCTTCTTTGAAATTACAATATTGGAAAGAGACATATGATCATTTCTATAAGTGGAAGGGTATTTATTTTCATGCTCATAAACAAGTGGTTTTATTTTGAACCATCAAATTCCATGTGCCCCCATGCAAACTAGGTGTTGTTATTATGCATCATTGGAACCCACGTGCCCCTGTGTCACTCCACTCAACCTAGGATACCCCCATCTACTCACAACCTAGTACTTGCATGTCACTTAGTGCCTCCATAATATATTATATATATCCACCACCTTGAAGCCACCATGGTTACCTCCTTGGATAACTATGTGGCATCCTTCATACCAGTAGCTTATGCATGGGCCTCATAGCTCACCCATTTCCAATCCACCCAAAAACCCACTCATGACCCACATTGCTCTACCTTCCCAACATCATAAAAAATATTAAGTCCATATAGGAGAGGTTCCAATGGGATCTCTCTACCCTACCAATTATTCTCTATAATACTAATAAGGTGGATATTGTTTTCATGAAGTTTCTCAATAACATGGGGTCCCTCAAAAATATCAGCATAAACAAGGAATTCTAGTAGTTCATGGATGAACCACTGATGCATTGAACCACCAAACTTTGGGAGATGTTTGAGAAGTACTACAAGAATATTTTTCTTTACATAGCTTTGACTAATAGAAATTTTTTTGATAGTGAGTCATACATGTTGTAAGAAGCCAAGCGAGTAGGGTTTTCTATTTTCTTGTCTCATTTTGTATTTCTTCAACTTCCATGATGCCTGGTCAAAAAAGTCTCTGATAGGAGTATTGCCCTTTCCTTTGATGTATAGGATTACTCAAAAGGTTCCAATGTTAGAGGTGGATTCCTATATAAGATTCTAGTAAGTTATTGTGCCTACCCTTGACCTCTATAATGGAACAACTAGTGAAGGTGTTGTCAAGAAACTTTCTCATGAGATAGTAAAGGTACTTTGGAGTTTTGTTCGATTGCCTAACTTTTAAGGAAATTACCTTGATACATTCCCTCCCCATGCTAGCTAGACCCACTGAAGAAACCATAGTCAATGCTAGTTGAGCAATACACACTCATTCTTCTAACCATAAATGCAAGCAACTTAGTCAACAAGCACTTACCCCACATGTAGTGTAGGAGGGCTCATGAAGCCCATATATTATCTTTTCTTAGAGTTTTGAATATAAATATAAATTAGATACCACTAATATATATATATATATATATATATATATATATATATATATATATATATATATATATATTAGAATATGATGAAGAATATTTCTTCCAAAATTCCCTTGTAGGAAAACCCACTCCTTTTTTTTTGTTACCTAACAAGATATTGTTTCTTCGTAATTGAGCCCTCCATCCAATCGTAAGTATAGAATTATATATACTTGTTGGAAATATTTTTTCAAGGCTAATACAGTGGAACCAAAATTTGTAAGTTTTGTAAAAACCTGCTAAGGCTATTATGACATTAAAGTTCCTACCTTTTAGCTACTGCAATCCTCAACTATCTCAAACCTTTTCTTCCTACTATTTTGTAATGCATTAGAATCCAATGTTTTTATTGTTGGGAGGAATACTAAGGAATGCTATCCATAAGAAAATAATATAAAATAAAAATCATCTAAATACAAATCACATGTTGTAAATACATGGTCAACGAACACATGAATAATAACCCACCTTATAGAATTAACATTAAATATGGTTGTTGGCCACACATAGTTATGGCCTATAGGTTTTGACCCTAAAAGTGGTTTTGTAATAGGGCATATGATGCCTATAAATTTATTTTTGATTATCAATGGAAATTAAGTTTTGGGTTTAAATCACAATCCATGTCATCCATAAATTTTGTTAGCTCATTCAAATTTATTATGTCATCTTCATCTAGCTTATATAGTAAGTAGTTTCATGGAGGATCATTCTCAATTCAAATGATCTTCTCATTTTGAGAAACATTCAAATGAGTATAGTCCATTTCTAATACCCATACTTAGTATACATATCCATTATCTTGACAATATCATGTCAAAATATAGAGTAAGGTTGACCACAATTACCTCTTGTACTACCACTAGCCCTAGATGCTTTAATATGGTCATGATCATATATTTAAAAAATCCTACAATGCACACCTGTGTACCATCCATCTGAACTGTATGCCTATTTATCTTGGTGTAATATAATCCCATATCTTCACAAATTGCTTCTAGCCTCATAGTTATGTCCACTCTTGAATCAACTATGCAACTCCTTAGCAAGTAATTTTTTATTTTATAGTCACATAGGATGGTGGAAAATTCAAGGTTTTAGAATTTGGATTATTCAAGATGTCTACTATATTGACCTAAATATCATATGGATGCTCTACTATCAAGTCTTGTTATTCAACTAGGCTAGGTTAGATGGGCTTAGGTTACCCATTCTTCACATAGTTTTTTTTTTATTCCTTGAGAACTTCTTGGAGTAGAACTCATTGGCCAAGAAGGGCTAATTATTCTAGAATTCTCACCTTGGAAAGAATTTTCTTCATTTCTTCTATGATTTTAGACCTAAATTTGGCCTATCAACTCTCAATATGCATTGTGAACTTTAATTATTGTCTAGAAGTTATTGTGTGTCCTTCACTCATGAAATAAAGGTATTTGATATGTTTCTCTACATCATTCAAAAGTTGGTATCTCTCTTTATCACCTCCTCTACTTATTACTTGTATCCTTTCTTTGGGTTTTCTCTTTTCTAATTTTGGCTCCTTTTTCTTATCCATTTTCTTATTCTTATTGGCCTATGTATATGCTTGGGATCAAGGTTATGCACAATGGCAAATATTCGCAAGTTGGATGAATATTAGGATTTCCAAAATTGGAAATTAGCGAATTTGAGGACCCTCGACATCGGCCCATTTGCCTAAAATTTTTAGGACCAATTTGTTCTTAGGGTCAATTTGCCATAATATATATCCAAACATAGGTAAATTTTTACCCATTGGAAAGCTCTTTTTGAGCCTAATCTAATGGTGGTGTTTTTATGAAGTTATAAAGTGTTTAAATATGTCAAAATTTATCCCAAATATGATCTTACTTTGTATAGATTCAAATGCCCCCAAATTTTGGTGTGAAGATGATTGATTTTATTTGCTTAGAATTCACCTTGATTTTTATTAGGATTCTCCATTTTTTTACAAGTATATTTCGGGTCCAACCCCTTATGCATAACCCTACTTGGCATGTATCTATAGTGTTATTTCTAGTGTTTTTCTTTTTCTTTTCTTATTTTATGGATTCTATTGACCCTTTATCTTTTAAGTCTAATGGTTTCCTCCCATCCTAAGCATCTTATTTTCTTTACTTACTTTAGCCTATTTTTGAGTAAAGGTCTGCTCTTCCAATGATTAACTTTTACCCTTAATGGTTTTCACATATGGTGTCATTCATAAATGTGTAATCTTAATCCATTTTAGTATCACTCAAGTTGGCTAAAATTACAATATTAGAATTTTTTAAAGCATGGATGACTTACAATGATTAAGATTACCAATATGTAGATCAATTCATTGTTGGTGCCATTTGATCTAAGATGACAAATTTTTTAGCATGTTATTACTAGTCATACTAATTTGTCTAGGAATACCTAATGGCTATCATGCCCCACAATTATGGCTTGTTAAGTCTTAATACTACCACAAATATCACAAAATAAAATATAATATAGCCACAATACAATAAGGTCAAGATAATGACGTAAGTAGATTAATATGAGAAAATTAATATGTATATCAAAACTACTAATATATCAATTAACATTCAATAATAAACAACAATATGAATGTAAATAGCTTGAATTATACATATACTAAGCATGTAGAACAACTTACAATATTAATTACTCAAAATGTATGCAATATTTATTACTCCTCTTTCTCTTACAAATATGATAAGATATGATGTGATATAATCTGATATGACGTGTTCTTAAGGAATATATACCCATAGTAGAATGAATATTTGGATAATTGATTGGTCCTTTCCATATGCAAAGTCTCATGATCTTTGGCTTTAACACTTGCATACTTGATGAACACTTGACTCTATATAGTATGTACACCTATAAATGATTCTTGACCTTCACTTTGCACACTCTAACCTAAGACACTTATGCACAACTTTACATTACATATTTGCACTCTTACATATAAGACACTTTTGCATATTGACTCAACTTACACTTATGTATTTCCTACACATGCACACTTACATAAAAGGAAATATAACTGACACTCTAAACTATAACTCAAACCTAATTTATTATTTATAATTTTACCATTCAGATATCATTTGGGTACACTATCATGTACCAAATAATATAATATACTCCAACACACATTATATGGAAAATACTATAATTCATTAGTCTCTAAATTGGTATTTACCAGGATATTTTTGGATAAGATGTTGATTTTTTTGTTGATTTGTAATGCACTACAAAGTTGTGGTCTTTATGAAAAATAATGAAAGAGAATATATTAATTGATGAGGAAAAATTGTGAGGGACGTTTTTTGTAGGACTGCCAAAACTGTCAAACTTTTTTTGGCCATATTTCACTCATCCAAACTTGGATTAAGCTAAAATTTTGATGGTGGATGCCTAACAAACCCTAGAATGTCTCCACCAATTTTTATATCAATTGAAGCAACATATATCCTAGTACATCCCTATGTGTGAATGAGATTTTTGGCAAACGACTGTGTGAGGGTTTCATCTAGGTTAAGTGCAAGCAACTCTAGAGGTTGGTTTTCAGGGCCTTCGAGCCCCAACGGCCAATATTTTTGTGGTTTATACTCAATATTTTAGAAGGAAATGTTGTAGGGTATTTAAGAAGGGTTAGAAATCTATATTTCAATAGATCTTCATGTTGTGAACTTGAGTGACAATGGCTTCCAATTTATTGCACAAAATAAAAGTGAAAATCATACCTTTCCATGATGTTTAGGGACTAAAGAGATCACGAAATAAGTTTCAAGTAGCTAATCAAAAAATAGCTTAAATCTCAAGTGAATCTGGTGCTAAGGTGCACCCACAAAATAAATCTATTGTGGAAACCCTTGTCAAGGGTAATAATTTCATAGAATCATCCCCAAAAATAAATTTTAGGGATGCCCTCCATGGTGGAAAACCTTAGCCTAATGCTAATATTAATCTTAGGGCTTCTCGTAAACCTCTAATAATGCCTAATATTGATTCTAGGAAAATGGAGTCATGATGTCTTAAAGCAATTGATGGAACTCCTATTATTAAGCTTGATATGGGCAACATTCAGAATGGCATTGAAGATCTAGAAAAAAAGAGGACTCATTTTTTGTTTTATGGGTTTTCATCTGAGCCTATCTACTTTCAAATTTTGGGTTGCAAAAATCTAGAAAACTAAAGGTGAGTTACAAATCTCTATTTATCCAAATGGTTATTTTCTTGTTTTATTTGCTAATAATGAATATAGAGAGTTTGGAAGGGCAGGGCTTTTCATGAAGCCCTGCCATACTAAATTTAAAGCCAAAGAAGAGATGCCTTCTACAGATCCTGTGTGGGTTAGACTCTTTGACCTCCCAATTGAATTTTGGAATCCGACTATTTTTTCTTCAATTGAAAACACTTTAGGAACATTTATGATGATTGTTTATTGTACTCAAAATTTTGAACATACTATTTATGCTCAGATTTGTGTTTTTATGGATTTTGACAAACCCTTACCTAAAAATATCACATTACAATTTGGGGAGGACACTTGGGAGCAAGTAGTGGACTATGAGAACATTTCTTTTGATTGTAGAATTTGCCATGAATATGGTCATTTGGCTAGTTTTTTCCCAAATAAAATTCTAGATCAAAAGAAATAAGATATAAATTCAGAAGGTTTCCATATGCCTAAGAAGAAGAACACTCATAAAAAACCAGTCATGAAGGATCAATCAAAGTTATCTGCTAATATGTTTGAAATTATTTCCACAAATGAGGTCCCAAATGAGGAAGAATAATTAATGGAAACATAAATATGAGAAACACAATCTAAAGATAAATGGAAGAACTCAGATACAAACCAATATATCAAGGTTTTCAACAAAAAAAAGAGAAAATATTCACAAGAAAAACAATCTTTTAAATGTTAAACCTTCAAATAATATAGGCCCCAATATAGACTCCGTTGAACCTTTTGGTAACATTTTGAATGTGTACAAGCATTCTTCAAGGCTAGAAGCCATCTCAGATTCAATTGGAGTAAGTTAAGAAATAGGAGGAAAAAAACCAAAGATGGACTCTAATCAAAAGACTAGTCGCGAGACTAATCAATATCATATGGTAAAAGAAGGTGAAAATATTGTAGAGGAAGGTAATATTAATGTCCTTCCCAACTTTTTTATCCCTGGTATTAATGAAGATCATCACTTGGAATATTAGAGGACTCAAAGGGAGTATTTCAAAACAAAATGAAATTAGAATAATGATTTAGATAAATCATCCACATCTTGTTTTCCTTCAAGAAACGAAGATATCAATAGAGGATATGGATTCAATTGCTAGTAAAATTTGGCCAGCTAGAAAATTGGTTTCCCTCAGTTCCCAGGGACTTCCGGTGGTATTGCTTACCTTTGGGACCCAAAAGAGGTAGTTATTCACCATATGGTTGGCATTTGGGGTCCTTTAGCTATAGTTATTTAAAGCAAACATTCCAACCAAACTATGCTCTACATTACTATTTATGCTTCGACTAATTTGGAGGAAAAAAGAAGACAGTGGAAGAATATTACTTGTAATATCTCATTTTCCTAAAGCTTGGATCTTGATTGGAGGAGATTTCAATACCATCATCTCTCTAGATGAGAAAATGGGGGGAAATAGAAATTTATATAGGAGCACTGACCTCATGATCGAATATATTACAAACCTCCATCTTGTGGACATCCAACCAGATAATAGCCTTATGATTTGGTCTAATAGAATGCAAGGCTTAGCTTGTATAATGGAGAGATTGGATAGGTTCTTACTCTCTGACAATTTCTTAATCCATGGTCACATTCCTAAAGTGAATATTCTTAACAATGCTAGTTCGGATCACTGGCCTGTCATGGTAGAAATATGGAAAACCAATGTGAGTTTCTCTCCTTTTTTATTTCAGTTAATGTGGCTTAGAGATAGTTTATTTAAACCTCAACAATGGTGGAAGGAAGGTAAACCTAGGTATGGGACTAAGATGTTTTGTTTTTCCAAAAAATTACAATATATTAAATCCAAAATCAAGACTTGGAACTGAAAGGAGTTTGGGGATGTTCATAAAAAAAAAATGAAGTTTTTGCTCAGCTTAAAAATTTGAATAAGAAAATCCATTTAGATGGCCTCACGAAGAGTACAAGTGCATATGATATTAAACTCACTGCTCAGTTAGAGGAATGGTAAAAAAGAGCTCTTGTGGAAGCAAAAATATAGAATTCAATGGCTCAAAGAAGGTGATCAAAACACAAATTTCTTTCACAAATATCTTCTAGTTCAAAGATCTCACAATTTTATTTCTTCCTTGAAATTAGATTCTGGAGATGTTTTCTACACTTGCAATGGCATGAACTCTATTGTTATCAATTACTTTTTTGATCTTTTTACTGCTACTCCTCTTGACTCGGCTTCTCAACAAAATATTCTTCAAGTAATCCCTTATCTTATCACTTCTAAGGAGAACTCTATTTTTACTACTCATATTACCATAAATGAGATTCAACAAGTAGTTTTTAAAATGTAAAAAGGGAAAACCCTAGGTCCTTATGGTTTTCCCATTGAGTTCTACCAAGAGTTTTGGGATATCCTTCATGCTGATTTATTAGAGGTGGTGGAAGAAACCAGGAAAGCCAAAGATATTTTGTAGGTTATCAATAAAACTTATATTACTCTTGTTCCAAAATCTCAAGAGGCTGAACATATATTAGCTTTTAGATCTATTGCTTTATGTAATGTTATTTTCAAAATCATTACTAAGATCATGGCAGAAAGGCTGAAGCCTCTTTTGCTAAATATTATTTCCCCTGAACAAGGGGGTTATGTGGAATGGCATCAAATAGTTGATGAGATAGCTCTTGCTTAGGAAGCCATCCATTCCATAGATATGCAAAAATCTCCTTCCATTTTGATTTGGTTAGACTTATCCAAAGCTTATGATAGAGTGGATTGGCACTTCCTTATCAAATTTTTGAGGCAATTTGGTTTCTCTCAAGATTGAATGGATTGGATTATGGGATGTATCTCTTTAGTTTCCTACTTAGTTCTTATCAATGGAAGGCCTTCTTAGTTGTTCCTAGCTTCCAGATGTATTAGACAAGGTGACCCCTTATCCCCTTATTTATTCATCATTATTTTTGAATGCTTAGGTAGGGCTATAAAAAAAAAGAGTGAAGACAAAATCCTTGAGGGAGTTACCATTGCTCATGTATCTAGAACTATCTCTCATATTCAATTTTTTGATGACTCTACTCTTTTTTGTAAAGCTACAGTTAAGGAAGCTTCTACTATTAAACAAATCATTAGTTATTTTTCTAATGCTATCGGGAAATTGATTAATGAAGATAAATCTAGTTATTTTCTTTCACTGCTCTACCAGACAGGAATCCATGGTCTTGTATAAATTAATATATAAGAAGACCTCCCTTCCAATCACTTATTTAGGTATTCCCATCAATATTCAAAGATAGAAAAAAATATTGGAATTGGTTGTTGGACAAAGTCAAGAAGAAAATTGAAAATTCAAGAAGAAAATTGAAAATTGAACCAATAGGAGTAAAATAAAAGAATCACCTTGGTAAAATTGGTCCTTTAGGCTATTCCTATTTATGTTTCTACCATGTTGAATATCCCAAAGATTTTTCTTTAAGAACTAGATCAAATAAGTCATCAGTTCCTCTAGAGTGGTACTAAGGAGAAAATAAAATGGGCCTTGGTGAAATGGGACACTTTATGTCTTCTTAAGAATGAAGGGGGGTTAGGATTCGGGTCTGCTATTAACAACAATAAATATTTAGCTACTAAATTATATTGGAGTATTTTGCATAACCCTGATACTTTTTTGGGCCAAGAATCTTTGTGCTAAATATGTTGAGAACAAAAGTCTTGAAGACCTTGTTCACTATCAATTGCCTTCCAAAGGTTCTCCCATTTTAGCAGTTCTTAAGACTGGTGAGGATTTGATAACTAAAAAAATATTTTGGATCATTCATAATGGTCAACAAGTAAATTTTTAGATAGATTCTTGGGATGGTCACAATAACTCAATTTCCCAATTGGAGGCCTTGGATGGAGGAGCTTCACCGATCTAACTAGATAAAGGTAGCTAATTACTGTCAGTACCATACTAGTAATTCAGAGGTTGGTAGACATTGGATCCCTGTTGAGGATTGGCCTATTCAAATTCCAGAAAGGCAAAGACAAGATATCCAGTGCATCCTTCATATGAGATATCTCTCTTGGTCCCATGATGAAGATGGTTTTGGATGGAACAACACTACTAAGGGTGAGTATTTTGTTGCTCAAGGTTATTTGGCCTTATGCCATAATAATCCCAACCAATAATCTGACATCTTTTCTTAGTTGTGGGATCAAAATATCTGGATTAAGGTGAGGTTCTTTACTTGGTTTTTATTGCATCGCATGGTGTTTACTAGGGAGCATATTATGAAGCATGGTTTTCATGGCCTTTTTAGATGTGAAATGTGTGGAGAGAATGTGGAAACTCTCAGCCATATTTTTATTGAGTGTACTTTAGCCTTTGAACTTTGGAGGAGAATGGCCACTTTACTTGGCTTACAGTGGTCCATTTTTTTACTTTTGAACAACTTTGGAGGGATTGGCCTAATCAAGAGGGTGTTTATCATTTTCTTAGGCAGTTAGTTTGGATGGGTTCTACCATTCTTATTTGGAATATTTGGAATGAAAGGAACAACTAAATTTTTAATCAAGAAAGGAAGGATATTCACTATATCTAGAAAAAGACCATTGCCAACTTAGTTGAATCATTCCATCATCTCCTTAATCACCCCCAAAACTCACACCATATATGGGATCAAGTGATGCAAATATTGAAGATTAACTCTTTAATAGCAACCAGCTTAAAGAAAATGTGAGTAATTACAAGATGGATAGAACAAGGAATTGGCAACCTCCTCCTAAGAATTTTGGAAAATTCAATACTAATGAAGCCTCTAGAGAGAACCCTAGAAAAGCTAGTGTGGGAGGAATTGGTAGAGTTTTAGATGGCTCCCTAGTTTTTACTTTTACTAAGAATTTGGATATTCTATCCAATAACCTTGTTGAGGGGTATGGTATCCTTAGAGGCCTTCAAGAGGCTACTAAGGTTGGATGGGAAAATGTACTAGTTGAGTTTAACTCTCAACTCATGATTAATATTTTGAAGACTCCTTCTAAGAATCATAAGTTTGATTGGAGAATAAAAAGAATTATTGAGAAGATTTAGTTAATCTAGATGGGATTTTTTAAAGTTTATTATAATCATGTGGTCAGAGATCAGAATAAGAGTGTTGATGCTTTAGCTAATTGGGCTTTGGACAAAGGTGATCTTACTTGCTATGGCCACCCTCCTAGATGGTGGGCTTCACAAATAAGGGAATCTCTTCTTTCTATCATTTCTTTGGATGGCTTCAGTTCTGGAGGTACCTAGTTTTTTCTTGCTTTATTTTTGCTTCTCTTTGGTTCGATTAGGGTATTTTAGTTTCCTAGCTCAAACTAATATTTCTTTTGTTTCCTCTATTGATTATTTCCTGAATAGTCTTTTGGTTTAAAAATGTCCTTGTTGTGTTCTATTTTTTCTTTTTAATTTTCTATTTATGTGTGATTTTTTTGTGTTTTTTGTGTTGTTTTTTGTTTTTCTTGTGTTTTTGTTGTTTTGTATTTTTTGTTGTTCTTGTTTTTTTTTTGGTTCTTGTGCTTGTGTTTATGTATGTTTGTGTTTTTTTGTGTTTTTGTGTTTTGGCATGTAAGTGTTTTCTATGTTTTTATTTTTCTTTGTTATCTGTTGTTGGTTGTTTTTTTATTTTTTATTATTTTTAGGTTTTGGTTGTTTTTGTTTTTCATGTTTTTATTGGTTGTCTTTGTAGCATTCTATTGTTTTTTGTTATGTTTGTGTTTTGTTATGTTGTTCTTGTATTTTTTCTATGTGGTTCGTGTTGTGTTTTTTTTTTATCTTATTGTGTGTGTGTTTGGTTGTGCTTTATATTTTTGACACACTCAAGGAGCATGTTTTTTTTGTTGTTTTTAATATTTTTGTGTGTTTGTGTTTATGTGTTCGTATTTTTTGTTGTTTCAGGGTTGCTCCTTGAGTATGTCAAAGGTGGTAGGTCAGGTGCGAGCCCTGGGCAATTTTTACAAAAGAGATATCCCTGCCTCATTGGGTCTTACCCAAAAGTGGCATCCCTTCTTGGATGTTTTCCACAAAAAAATGGCATTTACCATATTATTTTGAACATGATTTATACCCTAATTAGCACCTTATTTAGGCACTTAATATTTGGTAAGCTATGGGGTATTCCTAGGCTACTAGCCCCATTACTATTTTTTACCATTTTTTGACTACCATTATCATTTATAGTGTTGTTTTTATTTATTAATATCCTCATCACTTCTAGCATCTTCATATTGAGGTTATACTAGTTCATGATGGTTTTAACATCACTACTAGATGGTGATGAAGTATGTAGGGCTATTAATTATGGATAGAAGGAAATAATCGACGATGATCTTTAGCCAAGATGAATTATGATGTATGGAGAGGGATTTGGGTTCATATTTGGTTGGACATTTAGAATGGACAAAATGTAGGATGCAGTTCTAGTGTTGTAGATTTTAGGATGTAGGTGGTAGTTTTCCTACCCTAATGCAAACATATTTTACATGAGATTTTTCTTCAAATTTTTTAGCTAGAGTGTTGTGGTTAGTATTACAAACCATAAAAACCAAATTATATTATAATTCCTTGATGTAATACAAAAATTATTGTTCCTCATTTGGCATAATATTTTGTGAAATTCAATTTAATATCCTGAAGAATCTAGTGTTGTAATAATGAATGTTTTCCTAAGGTTTCCTTTACATAGAATTCAATTAAAATAAAACATAATTACCAAACTACCAAATGTATGCATGAAAGGTTCTACAATTTTTTTTTGGTAAGTAAAGTTATTCATTAATTATCGGGTTTTACAGGTTGACCCAAAACCTATTACAAAAGTCAGCCTTATGCTGATGTTGCGGATCCTATTCATGTTAAGGAATTTTTGTCCTTTACTACTGTTGGCCTTCCTAAAATTCCTTACCAAGCGGACATAGCAAACAAAAAATTGAGACATTTTAAACACAGCTGGGCATATTCCTTGAAAAACTTTACAAAAAGAGAAAAAAACATGAGCCAAGTCAGGATTGCATTCTTTGTACAAAATGTAAATAAAAAATTTAGGCAATAGATTACCTATCATTGCGTAGGATGTCCTTAACTTCACGTGGCACTCCTCGCATCCACATTGTCAAACTACTCGCCTCAACTCCTACATTGGCCAGTTTGTCAGTTATTTTGTTGGCTTCACTGAAGACATGGCACACCCCCTTATCCTGTATACCTTCAAAAAGGATCCTCACCTCAAGGATGGTAGCTTCAATCCTCCATGGGGATTTTTTGCCATTGGTTAGGAGGTTAATGATGATTTTAGAATCCCATTAGACCATAATATTGCCTTGGATATCCCTGTGCCACCTGTAGACCCCTCCAAAGCACTCTTGCTTCTACCTCATTATTAGTTTTGGTTCCTAGTGGTTTCGTAAAGGCCATCATCAAAAATCCTTGATGATCCTTGATTACTCCTCCAGCTCTCACCCTACTAGGATTATCCTTAGCCACACCATAAAAATCCAGCTTCAACCAATCCCAAGAGGAGGCTCCCAGGTGATCATATCCTAGGATTAGTCCTTGGAGCAACCACTATCTGATCAGGAAGGAAACCTAAGGATAGGGCAATATGACTTTCCCCAGGAGGAATTGTTTGGTTATCCATATATAGGATACTAATATTTTCTTTTGCAAAGGTAAGAATTATGTTTATGATGGTTTTAGGGTTATGCTTGGAATCATTAAAGGCTCTATGGTTCCTTTCTAGCCAAATTTACCAAAGAAAGTGGTGCCAACAGATCCTCTAGAGGAACTTGAGTTTTGGGCTTACAAAGGGAAGGGTCCATTGTTGGAAAACTTCTACGATTGAGGCTGGTTTAACCCAAGAAATTCTAAAGGCTTGGAAAATACCATCCAAGATGGAATTTGCCACTGGGTACTCCAGAAAGAGGTGTTGGACTGATTTCCAGCCTACCCTGCACAAGTAACAATAGTTAGCAATAATCATTCCTTTTTTCAACATGTTGTCAATGGTGAGAATCCTTCCTTGAATCACTAGCCACATGAAAAATGATATTTTGGGGATCAAACCCTTAATCCAGACTAGCTGCGATTGAAAATGGTGGTCATCAAGATTGAGGAGTAAATTATAGGCAGATTTAATTGTAAAATCTCCGCTCTTTGTTTCTACCCATGCCAGATGGTCTTCAACATTCCCTGTGGGTATGACATGTTGCCCTAATATGAAATGAAGTTCTTCAGACTCAGATTCAAACCCCTAGAACCTGATCAGCTGCAAACTAAGGATGTTCATGTCCTACCTTATGTAATTTACCACTTTAAACCCTATGGATCGTTCCAAGTGATCTTTGATCCTAGCTAACTAGAAAATAGATTATCAAGTAAACTTATATACCATAATGCAATAGATCAGTAATCATATCATAATGTCTTTCTCCTAGATATGATGGAGTAATTTGAGTATAGATTATTGATATGATCTAATGTTGTCTTGTTCTCACTCCCATCAAAGATAGAAAAATATTTTATAGTAGTAGGTAGTAGAGTGGAATAGAAAACCTAGATTTAACAACCTTTGATAGATCCAATAGGAAAGTTGGTTTTGAGGCCTACGTGGTTGAGGCATTAGGTTATTTTGTAGAAGTTTACCATGTTGTATTGGTTAAGGATATACTATGTAACTTGAGGTGGATACAGAAGAATTTAAGGATATTGATGTGGAAAATATTAAGGAAACAAAAAAGGAGGGTTTGACATTTTTAAAGGAGGAGGTGGAGGATTAGGACAAGTCCATTTTTTATTTGGAGAAGATTGGATATTTGGAAATAGAGGAAGATACTACAAGCCTTGTGGAGGAATATTCTAATTTGGAAGAGAACATTGTTATATGTTTTTTTTGTATTTTTTTATTGGATGTGGTATTTGACCTAAGGTTTCCCTAGGTATCTTGTATTTCCATTTGACCAATTGACATTTGCAAATTCTAAGCAAAACTACGATGTGGCTAGAAATAAAAATTATCCCTAAAGAACCTATATTTAGAGGTATATATTGTTTAGGAGGGAGGTTTGACATGTTAGACAAGCTAGATCCCAATGGACTTTGAGATGAAGTAATTCTAAGTGGAGGTGTAATCTATGCATTAGACGCTAGATATTGGTTTGTGTTAATTACATAACAAAGACTGAAAATAATGGATTGTTTATAGGGTTATTTACATCAAAAGTCATTCTATAAAGTGAATTTGTAGATTCAAAGTAGGGCATGCACTTTCCCAAGTTTGATTTGTGATAGTAGAAGAATAACTAAGTTCGTAGCCTATGAAATCAATCTCTTAAGATGTAGGGTTTTAAATGACTTGTTCAACCATTACTATTTTCCTTTTGAGATATTGGTATTAGACGTAGGAATATCTCAATCTTATCATCTTGAGGCACCACTTTGGCAATTTGTTCCTTCCTTTTCTCTTTCACATTCTTGTATTTTTATGAAATTAGCTACAAAAATTGATGTTATTTACCTATTCTTTATATTTTTATCATGTATTCATAATATTGCTCTCACACATGTATGTACCTACATAGAAAGATTTTCAAGGTCAAAATCTAATAATTTTCAAAATATGGTCTACAAAATTATTTTCTAGCAAAGTGGACCAAATCGTTAGTAGACTCAATTGAATCACTAGTGAATTTTCAAATATTTTTATGACTAGAGGGCTAAGCAAATTACTCATAGTGAATTACTTTATTCTAGGGTGAATCACTCTCCTTAAAGTAGTTTGGGAAGAATATTCTTTCTAAGAAAATTATCCTTCAAAAATAGGCAAAGTGCTCCTTGAATGTGACTTAAAATTGTTTTACTATCCATTGGTTAATCGCTAACTAATTTGAACTTTGACAAAAAAAATTCTAAAATTTATTCCATATAGGTCTTGCTAGTGATAGAACCAAAACTAGAGTCAATTATCAGATCTTGTAGATTTAATGTTATCTTGATTTCTTGCTTCACAAAAATCTTATAATTATAAATTATATAATGGATTCACCATTTGCACAACACCTATAAAAATCAAACACAAACAATAACAAATATGTGAAATTTGAGGTTAATTTGGGAGTGGGCTTGATAAATAAATTTCATGGACTTAATGAATCACTTTAGATTCAATTTATGAAAATTTGACACACTTAGAGGATATTGATATCTTTGTAGAGTAAATTGCTCCTAGAATTGGACCTAGGGTGTTTTCCAAGCAATTGGCTCAAATGGAGAGAATCACGTCAAATTTTGGTTAAATTGCTACTTATTTTAAAACTTTGTAAAAATCCTTCAATTTTGGACCAATCACTCCCACCTATGGTGGAATGCAAATATGGTACCAATATTGATAATTTTAGTCAAATGATAAGTTAAATAATTAATATTAGGTGAATTTTTGAGGATAACTTAGGCTTATTCACTTAAGCCTAAGTTAATTATTATTATTATATTAATTTCCTATTTCTTGCACTTTGTATTCATGTGAGGCATAGTATGCCCATGTTGGAAATAGGTTGTTTAGTTGTTTGGATGTTTAGTTAGTTGTTAGAGATCTCCTTTGTCTTCTAGAAGTTAGTTGTCATCCTAGGTTAGCATGTTGTTAACCATTAGTTAAGTGGTTGGCCATGAGTGGTAAATTGTTGCAACCACTTAACCACGTAACATTCCATTATACTCCTATATATATTAGCATTATGGATGAATAAAATAGCTTCACGTTTGATTCTACATCATTGGTAATCAGAGTCGAGGATATTTTTTTTTGTAGGAGGGAAGGCAAACTGCCACTTCATTGCTAGGTGCCTAGTGAGAGTGCTAGTGCATCAGATCCTAGGAAGGTGTTGACTAAGAGTTGGCTTGAAGCCACCTAGAGCACCAAGTGAAGATGAGGTAGCAGAGGGTAGAAATTACCCCTACACCTCTTATCTACCTTGAAGAAATGTTGAAATTTTTTTAAATTTGAAGTGGAGTTCACTGCTTTTCTCTTCTTCATCAAAATATTGTAATACTCATGCATAAATATATATTTTTTATAAAATATTGATAGTTGTATTAACATTTTATCAAAAAAAGTTGCATGAAATTTTATAGGATTTAGCCTATCTTAAGTTGTAGTTACCACCTCTTTTGGTGGACTACCGCATGGCCAGACAGCCAGTACCACCGTCGACGGTAACAACCGACTGGCCACCACCAGCCAGGAAGCCACCGACGTTTGGTAGCCCAACTGGCCAACCGACAGTGGAGACCATCGACGATGAAAAACCACTAACGCCAGCCACCGACTGCATTGGTAGCCCCATCGACCACTAGGCACTCGGCCACCACAGACGACACCGCAACCAAGCCGACGACCGGCCAACACCCGATGGATAACCAGACATCGAAGGTCACCCAACAGTCAAACACTAGAAGGATGTTGTCATCCACCAACCCAAGATGAGCTCCGATAAGGGAGACATGAGTTTTCAGGTAATTTTTGTGTAGTTTCGATGATAGAGAACAATTTTTGAAAAATTGATTCTAACCAGCGATTAATCTGATAGACTCTCAATGGTACGATAGAGTTTTCTGATAAAAATAGTGAGCAACAAGTAGACAGGGTTTGACCTATCTCTAGCAGATGTAGAGAAATAGAACTTTGATGATGTTCAGATCTCCCGATAACTACAAGTGTTGTAGATAATCACTCGCTCTCATCGACGGATTGATTTTCATTCGCAGGCATCACAAACCAATTTCCAGTAGCAAATAATTACATTTTTCCGATGAGGGAAGCAATTTTTGAAAAGGAAAAAGAAATTTTTCTAAGGGTTAAAGCATCACCGATCATCGAAAAATAAGTCATCGTCACCGACGATCGGCGACGTGAATACCCTTGTGAGGTTTTATCCCACATTGGGTAGGAGAGTGCTTGCAAGGGTATTGAAAGGTGCTCACATGCCAAAAGGAGATATCATGAGCACATCATGGTGCCCATGAAGGTCAACTTACGTGGGCCCATGCCAGTTTGTGGCACTACACCAATAGTGGGTGCACAGCTCCCGAGAGGACCAGAAGGTGGTGGTAGCCTTCGAGATAATTGACAAACCTGACTGTCCCACCCGTTGACCTGCTAGTTGGCAGATCCGACCGACTTGCCCGTTGACCTGTCTGCTGCCTAGTTGATCGGGGCAGAAAAACAAAAATTGTGGGCGTGTAAACAATTTTTTGGCGGGAAAACATTTTCAGCAAGAAACAAATTTCAAATTCAAACTTTTTGGTGCCAAAAACCTGCAACAAGGATAACAAACTTTGAAAGGTGATAACTTCCTCAATTTTTGTCCAAATTCAGCGAAAGTTTTTGTATTTTGTTGAAAATTTAGTAATCTATCCATCTATTTTGCCTCTTTATCCAATTTTTGCATTGTAAAGGCTAAAAATTGTAATTTTTAGTGCTAACTTTTTGTAATTGCAAATTGAGTTGTAAAAGCACTAATTAGCCTATTTTTGTAAAATTTTGGAAGGCAAACATATTGTAAAAATCTAGGCATTTCAGCATTTCAGCATTACATCTTCCAATTCAATAGGTTAAGGGTATTGCTTGGTGTAAAATATTTATAAGAGGACTTGATTAATAAATTCATTCATGGCTTGCAAGATTAAATTTCAAGGAAATAAAGTTCAATGTTTTACTCACCTTGGATGTGGCATTCAATCATGTCATTCTTGCAGAGGAGAAATTTGGTGCATATCAAAAATCTTGTTCATCACAGGAGAGCTCTTCCAGAGGTAGGAATCAGCATCAACAGAAGGTGAAGAAAAATTCTCAATATTCCCCTCATTCTTCTTCTCCTCCCATTTCTCCTAAAGCACATTCTTCTTCCTTTCATGCTAAATATTCTTCTTTTTCATTGTATTATGAATTTTGTAAATCCAAATGCTATACTTTTTAGAATTTTAAGAAGAAAAAATCCCTATTTGTACAGCCTACACATGAGTAACCACAATATGGCCCCATTTTGGCTACAGGGATAGAAAAAGAATATCCTACTTTAAAGGGTAAACTGAACAAATTTACCCTTATGTCAAATGTAATTGCTCAAGGGGTGCGTGACCATTTGTTTATCACTAGAGCCTACCTTACACATGATTTCTATGTTGATTGTATCATTGATAACGAATCGTACAAAAACCTCATTGTAAAGTCCATTGTGGAAAAGTTAAAACTTACCATCAAACCACATCACCAACCATATGCACTTGGGTGGAAAGATGTAGACTCCACATCCAACATCACCCACACTTGCACCTTGACTTTTGCTTTTGGTGACAAGTTTTTGGACAAAGTTAGGTGTGGTGTCACATACCTGGATTGTTGTGGTCTCTTTCTATGTAAACCCTATCAATTTGATAGGAATGCTATTTATCATGCTAAAAATAACACCTAAAAATTGGAGTTGCATGGTAAAACCTACTTGATACAAAGCACTACACCTGCTGCCAATTTTATGTTGATTTGTAGGCAAGTAAGGAAGCCATTAATTCAAGCACTCATTTTAGCTCCTACTAGCATCAGTTCCACACAAAATGAAGAACAAGCACCATCTAAGGAACATGAAAAGGAAGAAGTTTCACTCCCACCTAATGATCAATCACAAGAGCAAGTGGTTAAGAAACCCACCATTCTCACTCATGAGAAATATGTCATTCACTCCATTGGTATAATTTTGGGTACACCTATAGCTACAAAACCACTTGTTCCATAGAACTTACCTTTGGCTTTGCCCACTCCCACCATTTCACACATGGAGGAGCAATCTAAGGTTACTTCCTTCATTGTGCACTGACAGAGCCTTCTTGAAAAGATACCATAGGACTTCCAGGAGACTCCATAGGGAGTGGTGCGTAAGCATCACAATCCTCACTCACCATAGGATGTAGAGTTTGGGTTCCTTTGGATGAGGGCCACTTTCTAGAGACACCATTTCAGGACCCTCTTTTAGTACCTGATCCTATTTTCAGCCCTACAATAGTAGTGGCACCTGATCATCAAATTTCACTCATTTTAGATAGAGTTTTCGAGATGAAGACTCATCACACTGGATAGGGTTCTTCCACTACATACCTTATCGCTCGTCATGGTCGCTTTCCACACATGGATCGCTATATTCCTCACCATGAAATGGCCCATGACTTTCCACATTTGTTGAGAGCATTGGGGTCTAATGCTTATATGGTTGGGAGGAGTGTTGAGGATAATTTAGACTTATTCACTTAAGCCTAAGTTAATTATTATCATTATTATATTAGTTTATAATGTAGGAGCATCCAACGAAAGGCAAAATACCGCAAATAAAAAAAAGTGTCGCGATATCGCGACATGTCGGCAAAGAAGGAAAAGTGTTACGATATCGCGACATGTCACATTTTTGTGACCAGAAGACGAGAGGAGGCACAAGAGAGGAAAGTGTTACGATATCGTGACATGTCGCATTTTTGTGACCAAAGGATGAGAGAAGGTGCAAAGGAGAAAAAGTGTTGCGATATCGCGACATGTCGCATTTTCACGACCAAAGGACGAGAGAAGACACAAAGGAGAAAAAGTGTCACGATATCGCAACATATCACATTTTAGCGACCAAAAGACGAGAGAAGGCACAGGAGGGAAAAAGTGTCGCGATATCATGACATGTCGCATTATCGTGACTAAAATAGAAGAGGAAGAGCAAGAGGGAAAAGGTGTCGCGATATCGTGACATGTCACATTATCGTGACTAAAAAAGAAGAGAAAGAGTAAGAAAGAAAAAGTGTCGCGATATCGCGACATATTGGCAAAGAAGAAAAAGTGTCGCGATATCGCGACATGTCGCATTTTCACGACCAAATAAAAGGGCAGGCGGTTACAAGGGCCATTACAGAGGAAATTATCGAGCGATGGGTATACCGAACGTCATCATTGGTTGACAGGCGGACAAAGTCGACAGTGGCCGCACTGCACAAGCACGTGGCACCAAGGTGCAATGAAAGCAGACGAAGACCAAGAGTCGGAAAAAAAAACATTTTGAAATTCAAGACAACGAAGAGGCACGAGAAATGAAACAAAGGGGCCAAAAAAAGGAAATGGAGAGTCACGCCAGAGATTTTAAAAAGGGGAAGCAAAGGTATGCACAAGGGGGAAAACTGTTGAGACAGAGTTGCAGATGTGAAGGCAAAAGGAGAGGGCCATTCTGGACCTGTTTGGGCTATTTTTCTTCTAGGGTTGGAAATGTTGTAATATAAAAATAAAAAAATAAACTATCTTTTGGAATAAAGGAGTTTATTTGGCAGACTGCTACCATTTTTGTAAATTTTTCCAAATTTTTGAATGAGAAATAAGAATTGGATTTTGAGCAATTTTTGGCTCCCTATCAAGTGGTATCAGAGCGGGAGTTCCTGAGTGTGTGAGCAGATCGTCGAAAGTGAGGTAGTTTACACCAGGATTTGTGGAAGAGCGAGAGTTCCTGAGTGTGTGAGCAGATCATCGAAAGTGAGGTAGTTTGCACCAGGATCTATGGAAGAGCGGGAATTCCTAAGTGTGTGAGCAGATCACCGAAAGTGAGGCAGTTTGAACCAGGATCTATGGAAGATTTTAGGGTTCCTAAGTGTGTGAGCAGATCGCCAAAAGTGAGGCAGTTTGCACCAAGATCTATGGAAGGGTTGTGAGAAGAGAGCGAGGAAGAATGCCTCCATGAAGAAACCATGGTGGTGGGAGAAATGTGGTTCCTGAAGAAGATTTCAGAGCTTTGCAGAGGTAAGTGCAAGCCCTACAAGAGGAGTTGCGAAGAGGGGTTAAGCCAAGGAGAGAAGACCATAGTGAAGATGAAGCTTGGGAGGTTGATAATCCATCAGATGAAGAAGAAGCAATGGATCCTGCAGAAGCTAGATTAGTTAAGGCCATATCTCAGATCGTGAAGAAGCCAAAGTGTGATGTCTCCACGTATTATGGGAATCTCAATCCAGAGGAGTTGATTGATTATATCAATGATATGGAGGAGTATTTTGAGTTTAAGGAGATTGTAGATCTAGATTGGATCAGGTTTGAAAAAATGAAGTTGAAAGGTCATGCTAGCATATGGTGGAAAGAAGTGCAGCTAGAAAGAAATAGAAGCGGAAAGGAAAAGATAACCAGATGGGATCAAATGGTAGAGAAGTTGAAGAGACAATTTATTCCTATAGATTACAAATTGGATATGTTGAGGAAAATGCAGAGTTTGAGACAGTCAAACAAATCTGTCAAATAATATATAGAGGAGTTTTACCAGATCTCAATCAAAACTGGCCATTCTGAGGTTAACAAGGAGAAGGTAGCCCATTACATCAATGGATTGAGAACCAGTATTCAGGAAGAGTTGAGTCTGGTTAGGATGAGTACCATTGAGGATGCTTACCAGTTTTCTCTAAAAGTTGAAGAGAAGTTGAACAAAAGGTTTGAGGGTAAGCAGAAAAGAAGAGGTCATGGAGAAAGATCTGGTGGAAGAATAGATGGAGGATGAGATGAGAAGAAATAAGAAGCTAGCAACAGTCAGGATCAGAATGGAGATAATGATTACAGATCTCGTAATCAGAACAATGGTTACCAAAGAGGAAGAGGTAGATATGGAAGAGGAGGATTTCATGGAACCTGTTTCCATTATGGGGAAGAGGGACATCGGGCATATGAGTGTCCCCAACACCAAGAGAGGACGAATAAGAGACCTGAGGGTCATGCTAGAGCTGCTGTAGCAGATGAAGGTGTTGAATCAAAACATTCTAAGGAGGCAGAGAGAGGAGAAGTTATGGTCATAAGGAGAATCTTGTTGAATGAGGGGAAAGAACAAGACCAGAGGAGGAGCCTATTCCACATAAGGTGCAAATGTTCAGGTAAGGTCTGTAATGTTATTATAGATAATGTTAGTACTGATAACTTGGTCTCTGAAGAAATGGTTACTAAGTTACAGCTAGAGAGGAGGAGACACCCGCATCCATATCGGATTGCATGGTTGCAGAAGGACCATAGGGCATTGGTCAGTGAACAGTCCTTAGTCAAGTTTAATATTGGGAGATACCAAGATGAGGTCTTGTGTGATATCCTGCCTATGGATGCTTGCCATATTTTTTTAGGAAGACCATGGCAGTATGATCACCGTGTATTCCATGATGGACATGCCAACACTTACTCCCTAACAAACGAAGGAGTGCACCATAAACTAAAGCCATTGAAGGGGATGGATGAAAAGAGGTTGTTGACAACAATGAGAGTGGAATTTGTGGGGTTTGAAGAACTTAAGGGTTTGTACCTTGAAGACCTATATTTTGTTGAAGCTTGGAGAGCTTGTATAGCCCCAATTACTCTGGATAGGACTGTCAACAAGAGTACTAGTAAATCACCATTCCAAATTGTATGTGGGAGTAGTCCAAGGAATGCTTCTGAGTTGAGAATGATGGATAAAGGAGAAAAGAGCAGTGCTGAGGCTGAAGATTTTGCAAGTTTTGAGATGTTGAAAAAGAAGGTGACAGAACAGTATAGAAGTGAAGGTCACTTCTCAATCCACCTCGGTTGTCTGATGTAGGAGCATCCAACAAAAGGCAAAATATCGCAAAGAATAAAAAGTGTCACGATATCGCGACATGTCGAAAAAGAAGGAAAAGTGTCACGATATCGTGACATGTCACATTTTCACGACCAGAAGACGAGAGGAGGTGCAAGAGAGGAAAATGTCGCGATATCGCGACATGTCGCATTTTCGCGACCAAAGGATGAGAGAAGGCACAAAGGAGAAAAAGTGTCACAATATCGCAACATGTCGCATTTTCACGACCAAAGGATGAGAGAAGGCGCAAAGGAGAAAAAGTGTCACGATATCGCGACATGTCGCATTTTCATGACCAAAAGATGAGAGAAGGCATAGGAGGGAAAAAGTGTCGCGATGCCATGACATGCCGCATTATCATGACTAAAAGAGAAGAGGGAGAGCAAGAGGGAAAAGGTGTCGTGATATCACGACATGTCGCATTATTGCGACTAAAAGAGAAGAGAAAAAGTAAGAAGGAAAAAGTGTCGCGATAGCGCAACATATTGGAAAAGAAGAAAAAGTGTCACGATATCATGACATGTCACATTTTCACGACCAAAAAAAAGGGCAGGCAGTTACAGGGGCCATTACAGAGGAAATTATCGAGCGATGGGTATACTGAACGTCATCATTGGTTGACAGGCGGACAGAGTCGACAGTGGTCGCACTGGACAAGCATGTGGCACCAAGGTGCAATGAAAGTAGACGAAGACCAAGAGTCGAAAAGAAAAACATTTCAAAAGCTGAGACAACGAAGAGGCACGGGAAATGAAACGAAGGGGCCAGAAAAGAGAAACGGAGAGTCACACCAGAGATTTTAAAAAGGGGAAGCAAAGGTATGCACAAGGGGGAAAACTACTGAGACAGAGTTGCAGACGTGAAGGCAAAAGGAGAGGGCCATTCTGGACCTGTTTGGGTTGTTTTTCTTCCAGGGTTGGAAATGTTGTAATATAAATAAAATAAAATAAACTATCTTTTGGAATAAAGGAGTTTATTTGGCAGACTGCTGCCATTTTTGTAAATTTTTCCAAAGTTTTGAATGAGAATTGAGAATTGGGTTTTGAGCAATTTTTGGCTCCCCATCAGTTTCCTATTTCTTGCACTTTGTATTCACGTGAGGTATAGTATGCCCATTTTGGAAATAGGTTGTTTAGTTTTTTGGATGTTTAGTTAGATGTTAGAGATCTCCTTTGTCTTCTAGCAGTTAGTTGTCATCCTAGGTTAGCATGTTGTTAACCATTAGTTAAGTGGTTGGCCATGAGTGGCAAATTGTTGCAACCACTTAACCACGTAACATTCCATTGTACTCCTATATATATTAGCATTATGGATGAATAAAATAGCTTCACGTTTGATTCTACATCATGAATAATGAAGATTCATCCCATGGGCATGCCAAAAACCTATGTTGAATTATGGAAGAGTCTAACTTCTTAAGTACCTACAATTATGGTTGCAATGATAATTGGATGGAAGGATTAATGGCCTCTTCTAGCCTCTATATTTAGGCTATATCCCAACTATTCTTGCTAAATTATAATCTAATCAAATTACAGGAAATTAAAATGCAAAAAGGAAATGTGAAAATTAAAATGCATGAAAGATAAATTTGTAAGTTTAGGGTGTGAAATATTTAAAGTAAATACAATCATAATCATGTTGGAAAATATTACATTATTTGGTACATGACAATGTACCATCTTGTTACAATATTATATTAAGTATGTGTCTTAGATTAGAGTGTGATATTATAATTCATGTAATGTAATAATGTGCAAGAAATGCACAAGTGTCATGTAATCAAGTGTGCAGTGTTGTGAGTATGGGTGTGCACTAGTGTCCATTATAAAAGAGTGCACATCTATCATTAGAAGAGGAAAGTGAAGAGTTTCAAATAAGAGTGAATGTCAAGAGTATTTCATATGAAGAGTCACATACTATTATATACTTGTGACAAAGCATTGTAATTGTTATCGAAAATGCATTGCACATAGCATGCATTAGTAGACCTTTATTCAATATCATTTCCAGTATTTTTGTGAGCATTTACAAGTGATTATTCTATGAGTATTTCTAAGTTATTTCTAGAGTTATTATAGTTGATATTACTTTCTGAGTTATCTTTATTTTATTGCAACTTTATATTCGATTTTGTGGTTATTTACTTTAAGTGTTAAGCATCAAAAGCTATCAAATCATAGAAAGGAGGGTGTGTGATCAATCAACAAATGATAATCTAAATAACAATAATGTTCACATTGAATTTATATAAAATTATGAGGTAAAATTCAATATGGGTAAAAGGGCTATGCCTCAATCATTATGCATTTTGTAATCTTGGAGGGCAGTGCCACTAATGGAGAGGTAAAGGCTTATCAATTTTGCACTAATTTCATGTTTCAAGAGAATAATGTGGGTTTCATAGAGTATATCCATAAACTTCTCTTGGTTAAAATATGTCTACAATGAATCCTATGGATCCCATTTATAGAAAGAGTTTACCCCTGAGTTACCTAGGGAGAGAAACTATTACTTTAGTAAAAGTAAAAAATTGATGGCATATCTAACAAAAATATGCACCTTTAAATATTACATGCATCTAAAAGGATTATAAGGATTCTAAAATGAGTCATGGTGCCACTACATGCCAAAATATTACTTTTCAAATATCTTCCTTGGGATTCATGCTTGTACTTTTATCCCCTTCGCTAGTCCTATGAGTGATTTACTCTAGAAGATGATAAAATCTCTCCACTTTGCTAGTGATTTTCCAACATTGCTTAAATATTCACTCCTATAAGCTAATTGCTCCATTCTACTTTGGATAACTCCTAGAAAAATCAACACTTATGGATAAAATTGGTATTGGTTTTTAACTTAGCAAAACTAGGAGGTTTTTAAAGGCATTGGCTGAATAATTTTAATATTTTGTAACCTTCCAAAATTATGATTCCCAACGTAGTGACTTGTCAGTTCAAATCACTACAGTATTTTATTTCAACAACCAAAATTCCATATACCACTTTGACTTGAAAATTGCATGTCAAATGTTGTAGATGAGGTTACCCATGAGCATAATAAAGGATTATCTTGAATTGGAATTAAAGAGAAAATTTGAAGTTAATATTAAGTGGATGTGGAAAAAGCCAAAAAATATGAGGTATTCATAGCAAGAAGAACTATCTAGATACTATTAGAGTTATAACCAAAACACATATTTTCCACTATGATTTGAAAATTACATATTCAATGTAGTATATGTTGGTACCTATGAATTTGATACACTTGTTATAGAGTATCCCAAGCTTGTAAATTGTTATGAGGGTTCTGAATAACCATCCACAAGTTATAAATTTTAAGAATCGTCATTTATGAGACTATACCCATTTATGAAGATAGACCAATAACTTGAACCTAAGTAGCACATAAACTTATTTATTAAAATTAATGTCAAAAACTAACTAAAAATATTTCACATAGTATTTTTAGAATGTAAACTAACAACTATAGTTATTACTAGAGGATCCATATAAATGTACTCCTAAAGAATATATGGAAATAATTGGGACCACCAATATTATAACCACCTAAATATAGATTATTCAAACTAGACGACATAAAATTGAAGGGTATGGTAACAACACAAAAGTGAAGGAACATTGATTGATTTCTCATCTTGGACTTTGTTGCAATCACTCTATAAAAGGTAACCTATGTCATTTCATTAAGTCAAATATAGCTAATATATAATAGTGTATCATAGTTGGTAATAAATTACTTAAACCTCAATAAATATCATCATAAGTATTTATAAACTTCAAGAGGCAATTAATTAGGTATGATAGAATACCATGTAATGGTTTAAATTATTAAATTAAAGTATATTTGAGTCATTCATGAAATGGGGATGCTAATATGGATTGTTTAAATATAGTGGAAGATGGTATTTCCAACTTTGAGGAGTATTCAAAATTGCAACAAAGTCAAATAATGGTTTCTTCCATTAGAAAATGGACTATGAGATATCTCGACGAAAATATGTATATTTACAAATTGAAGGTGAGGCTAGTCAAGATAAAAAAATACGAGATAATAAGTCCTTTAAAATAGATAAGAGTAGTAAATTATGCTTTTAAAAGGGTGAAATGAATAACTTGGTCGTGACTATAGATAATGAAAAACAAAACAAAAATTATTTTAGATATTTGAAATTTCATTATGGATGTTGCATAAGTCTACATCCATGTACAAGTTTGGAAAATGAAACTTTTTAGAGAATCTAGAATTAAATTAAATATAAGATACCAAATATGATCTAGGTGGACTTGGGAATGGAAGCTAGTTTGAAGATCATTAAAATTAGGGACAATTCAAATTTATCTAAAGGCAATGCATTAAATATATTTATAATTTATAAGAATTTGTATGCAACAATTAATAAGGATATAAAGGTATGTTGCTTAAGTTACATCCATTGAATATATTTAGTTCAAATTAGTTGTTTATATATTATATAGTTATATTTCTAACTTATGGATTGTGGTAAATGCATCTAAGCATTGAAGTTACAATTGACTAGACAATCCTTAGAGTTATGATAGGCTAACAGTCCTAATATTTAAGATTTGAGGACTAGATGTATAATTGCCACATATAGTCTTACTATTATCTTTGATAGTTAGCAATAATCTAGATAGGACCATCCACTTCATTATCGTATTGGTAATGTTATAATTATTATATTCTATATTTGCATTTCATGCACTTATTTTATCACCTTTATTAGTTAAATAATTGGTTTGTTTACATGAATAGTAAATAATCTATAGGAGGAGGAAGACATAGGCATATGAGTGATCCAGATCATGTACTACACCAAGTTAGTTTACATGATTAATAATCATAGGTATCATAATGTTATACATATATTTATTATATTTTGATGTCATAATAAGCTAATAATAAATCATGTAGTGATTGACATATATTGCATATACGATTTTAGGGGTGCCATTAGGTTTTTTTAATTTATAGGTAATTGGGAAGGTATATATCAAATGGTATGAGCTCGACTAGTTAAATACCTTAACTTCAAAGGAGGATACCCATGTTTGAAACTTGCCAAGCAATACATGTATAATTGTAAAAATACTATTGTAAAGCAACTATGTAGTCATGATGTAATATGGGTTAGGCTTATTTCAATCATGTATAAACAATCAAATTAATAAAATGGGAAGATAATATAGTCATCATTTCCTAACTTCCATTTACAATTCCTTACGTTAACTCTATCCACTTGTTCTAGAGAATATACACTTGTCATATTCCCAACCATGTCATTTGCAAGGATTGTGTAATAGACTAGTTGAGAATGAGGATGGTTCATGTGTTCATATCTATATACCACATCTTGCATACTTGTGTATGTGAATCACCATTAGTATTTTTTGTCAAGCCAATAACATATTTTTTCATTACAAATTACTTTACTAGTTTACTACATTACTAAATTACATATGTTGTTGTTGCATCACTTGAATACACCCATGATATGTTATGTTGAATCTTATTTTCCTATTCTAAATTATGAAATACTTGGATAAAAATCATTGTCAATGACCATGTTAAAATCAAACAATAAACTTATTAATAAGAATACAATTACTAACTATAACATTATTCTAAAAAAAATCTTTAAATCAGTTATATGGGATTGAAATGGGTCCCAACCATATTATATCATGACCAAATAGTGGTATTAAAACAACTTGATAATTATGCATATATTGTGTGGTAATATTGGAACCTTGATCTCCTCCTTGAAAGTCTACTAACTTAATGGGTTGAGCTAATGCCATTTGATGCTAATATTATTGTACTTTCTTAATATAGCTATTCACATTTACATTTTTTTAAACCTAATGATCTCATTTTTATTAATTTAGTAGAAGCTAAAACCATGAGACTAGTAAGAAATAAATATTACTTTATTAGTTGGTTATTATGTTGAGGATATGTTATTTTACATTTTATTGCAAGTTTTTTGTACTAATTTATTGAATTATAAATTAGCATGTAAGTCCACAATTATACTTTCAATCTATTAATATTTTATGGTAATATTTTGATTTCATCACATATATTTATCTTATATAATACAATTACTTGTGAATCATAGTTTTTATTTAAATTTATTATCTAATCTTTAGTCTTTTTAAGTTTATATATAGTAATATCTATAAATATAAGAATAGTTAGTTATATTATAGCTATATTATGTCTTTTCATGCTATTTACTTCCTCAATGATGCTTCAATTTATATATATTCTTATAGTTTTGGGAATCTACTTGTGACATGTTATTTTCTTCTATTATACATTTATGGTACTTTGTGATTGAATTCTATTTTTTCTCTTATATCTAAATTACTATAATGGTGAGCAACTTATACATAGGTTTATCTTATTAACAAATGATTTTACTACTATAATTTTTACTATTGTATTTATTATATAAGAAATAATAAAAATAATTTTCAAACTATATTGATTGTCTTATATTAGGATGTTGACAAAACTAGAGGAAGATATAAAATATTTTTATATAATTTCCATTTAACATCAATCAATTCATTGATTTTATTATATATTGACCAACATGTTAACTCTTTCGTCTTTTTGTTCCTGTATTACCAAGAAGTATGATGTATATTTAGTATTTTTAGTCATTGATTGATTAATTAAATTTTCTTTATGGACTAATTGAGCCACGTATTTTTTGGCATATCAATTAATACATATCATGCAAAAGTTTCACTTTTTAGTGATGTGTGGAGATGTAGTTGTAAATTACATTATTTTTAAATTTAAACTTGACATTACATGCATTTATGTCACAAGTGGTAGCTTAAGAATTATAATAATGATAAGAAAACTATTGTTATAATATAGTGAGTTTTATCATTATAAAACATTGAGTGTTTGATATCATCAATTAAATATCAATAATGATTTAAGGTGGGTTACATTTAACATAATAATATTCATTCATCAAACATGATAAGTGTCATAAGAGTGATAAATAGAAAATAATCAATGATACAAATTATTATTTATTAACTTATTATTTTCTTTTTTTGATTTGGTGAAAGAAAAGGTTTTGAAAGGGTCCTTGAACCTTTTACAAATAGGAAGCAAAATCTTCCAAAGAGAGCACCTAGAATCTACAAAAAAAACTATCCCACCCAGTGGGACTCACCACAAGCCAAGCCACACCCTCAAACCATAGGACTACGAGAAAAAACAAAACAAGATCAAGGAAATACCAAAGAATATAGAGACCCAAAACCAAAGGATTCAAAACTACGATCCAACCAAAAACCCACAGACCATACAACCACACAACCCTGTGGGACATGCAACAAGATAGTGAAAAAACTACAAAACAGTCCAGAACCTAGAACCAAAACTAGGGAAGGGTGAAGCGATCCTCAATCCTCTAGGATGATATCTCCAGTTGAATCCTTTATCATCTTTGATCCTTTAAAATCCCACTAATCCTACCCCATAATTGTTTTGGTTTATTTAGCACAGGAGATGGAAACATTTAGGGTACTAATAAGTGATCTCATGAACTCCACCACCATTTTTTTAGAAGATTTTGGGGTTCTAGGAAGTTCTTGAGAACTACAAATCTTCATTATATTCCTTCCACAGATCCAATTGAGTGCTTAGGCTTTCTGCTAACAGGAGCCAAACCTTTTGAATTAGATTCTTTAATATATATGTTGGAAATATAAGTAAAATTTGTTGTCATTGATGTCAAAGGAATACTAAGCAAATGTCAAAAGAGTGTTAAGCAAATGGTTCATGGTTGATTTTCTAAGAGGTAAGGATATAATATTTAATATAAATATTATATGGTTGAAGAATAAAAAGAGAAGCAAGAAGGATAACAATATTATAATATTTGGACAAAAGAAAATGGTTGAAAAGATATCTCCATTCTATGGTGGTTGAAAGAAAATAATAAGGTTATTTTGCTAAGGTGATAATGGCAAAAGGTTTCCCTAAAAACCTAAGGAATTTTTTATTTTATTTTATTTAAAAAGGTCCAAAGGACATTTAAATATTTAATTATAATATTTAAATTCATTTTGAATTTAAATAATTATAATTAATAAATTATTTTCGAAATGCAAAGTCTAATTTCTCTATCCATCGATGTGAAGGCAAATACCTTGAAAAGTACATTAATAAAGCCTAAATCAAAGGCTTAAGGTGGCAATTTGAAAATCATGTATGCTTTGTTGTGCTCATCGATCGAACATAGAAGGGAGAAGAAGTGTGTCAGTGCTAACTCTGAGGAAGAGTAAGACATAAAGGAAAGCGATGCTAGGTTCAAAGTATCATCCGGGTAGCTAGCCTAGATGGTGATTGGCTTGGGAACTAAGTTGCAGCAAAGGGGAGGTCTCGGGTTTGAGACTTTGTGGTAGTGAAAGGGAGAAGCTTTTTTTTAAAAGCTTTTGGCGGCAACATAGGGAATAAGTTTGCGCGGGTACACTTAGGTCCCACGTGAGCACCTAACTCATGTGACGGTGGAAGCCGCAGCTAAGGTGCTAGTAGCAACGTAGTGTGGGTTCGATTTCCACCAAGGGCAAAAGGCATTTAATTTTTAATATTTAATTATTTGTCCTAAGGTTTGTTGGCATGATCATTTAGGGAGGTATAAGGTTTATGGAAATAAATTTTATATTGTGATTTTTGGTGATTAAAGTGTTGAAAGGAGTAATAAGGCTTTAGAGGAGTTTAAATATTATTTTAAAATAAAGTCTTATTGGGTTTAATAGTTGAAAGGAGAAAAATGTGTAATTGAGATCTATTGTTTTGTATGGTGAGAATAATTTGTGAGGAAATTATTGAATGAAGTTTTGAGAAGGTTTTTGCTACCTAACCCTTAAATATTGGAAAAAGAGTAATTGTGTTTGAGATAGGTTTTTAATGAAAATTCTTCATCAAACAAAAGGTATGGGTACATGTTGCTTGTGAGTGATTGTTGGATGTTGTGAATGCTAAGTTGGAGAGAAAAGGGTTGTTTGATAAGCATTGTTAAGTTTGATTGTTAAAGGTTTTTTTGAGTGAAAGTTGATGATAAAAACCTTGTTTGATAAGCATTGTTAGAAACATTGAATGAACCTTCATATGCATGATTAGAGTTTGTGCAATATTATGAGTATCATTGTTATGTGAAGTTGAGGTCTATCTTGAAACTAGGGTTTATGCAAGACCATGAGTATCATTGTTATGTGAGATTTTTTTATAAGCATTATTGGAAACAATTGAGTGAATGTTCATATGCTTGGACTAGGGTTTGTAAACAACGAGTGTTTCATTGAGTGATTGATTGAGTGGAGTTGATTGAGCCTAGTCAAGTGGAAGTGTTGAAGTGATAGTTCAAGTTTTGTGAAACAAATTTTTCTATATTCTAATTTGATTTGAGAAAGATATTGAAAGTGATTGAGAATTGTTGTGAGTGTGAATAATATTGAGTCTCTAACAATTCTCTATATTTTCTATGAGATTAAACAAAATGTTGTGTGAAGCTTGTCTAAGTGATTGAAGAGGATTTTGTGTTAAGTTGAGTTGAGTTGAGTAAGCTTTTGTGGAAGCTTAAAATACATATTTGAGGTAATTCTTGGTGAATACTTGTTGAGCATATTGGATAGGTTCTAGTGAGGACTTTTTGAGCATATTTGAGGTAAGTCTTGGTGAAGACTTGTTGAGCAGATTGAACAAGTTCTAGTGAGGACTTGTTGAGAAGATTTAAGGTAAGTCTTGGTGAAGACTTGTTGAGCAGATTGGACAAGTTCTAGAGAGGACTTGTGGATAGATTAGTGTGAGCTTTTGTGGAAGATTATAAGGAATATTTGAGATAAGTCTTTGAGAAGACTTGTGAGTAGAGTTGATTAATTGATTTGTTTAAACCTTGGGTTAAGGTTTGGGGTAGATATAGAAGAGTTGATTTGTGATTGATTCAAGCTTTGTGTTAAGGCTTGAGGATAGATTTTGGTGCAAATTTGAGGATAGGTTTGTGCCAGACCAGAGATAAAGATTGAGCAGATTTGTTGTGCTAGATGGAAGGATTGTGTTTAGTGCAAATCAGAGACAAAGATTGAGAAGATTTGTGCTACACTGAAGGACTGTGTTTAGTACATATCAAAGATAAACATTGAGCAAATTTGTGTTGGATTGAAGGACCATGTTTAGTGCATATTTGAGACAGAGCTTAGAGCAAGATTTGGAGATGACAGAGTATAGAGGACAATAGTCTCCATTGGATAGAGGTCTATTAACTAGGGCAGTGAAGATAGGTCTTCTAAGTGAGGGTAGGAGTCTTCAGTGGACAGATATCCATAAGCCAATGCAGTGGAGGTAGTAGTTCTCCTATAATATCACCATCCAGAGCATAGAAGAAGGAGTTATCCTATGGATAGAGATCCACAAACTTGATTATGGGATTGGTGTCTCCTTTGGATAGAGGTCCATAAACATTGTAATAGGGAAAGGATTCCTAAGAGATTTGTTGAGAAAATATTAGTGAAATATTTTCTTCATGGATTAGTCCACATTGGGTGAACCACATTAAATTGGTGTCTCTATTGTGTCTAATGATTTGTGTATTGCTTTGGTTACTGTTATTGATATTGCCATTGATTATATTGGATAATACTATTTGGGAAAGAAAAGTAAAAAAGTGATCTTATACTGTTCATCCTCCCCTCTTAGTATAAGCTTGTGTTCTTTAGTATATGGGAATATTCTTAGCTTTGATTGCTTTAGAAATAGATGCTTAGGACATTTATTTTTCTCCTCACTTCCACCGGTCCCTCTAGGAGTCTCAGGAATTTCACCCTCTCTTTAGCATCTTTGGCACTTTATCCCCATGGGTGGAGCCAAGGATGGTTGGATTACTTTCGAAGGCTTGAGAGCTGATATATTTTGTCTAGGAAGAGTTTGGTGATTCCTCTACAGCTAGATATTCCATAGGATTTTCAAGCAAAGATATTTTTACCTCCCCATATTTCCCCCCTTCTTGGACATATGATCAAAGATCAATTTTATGAGGCCCTGGTGAATCATATCTAATGCATCACCTTTTTTTACCTATAGCATTGACTTCTCCACCGACTTGAAGAAGAAGCAAGGAATGTTCAACTTTCTCTTGTGGTGAAGCTAATTTAGGAACGTGAAATGAAAACTCTTGAGAATATCCTAGTTGTTGTCCAATGTAAAATATTTCATAATTATAATCACTACTCTATTCCATGAAGGAGGCTCCTTTAGTATCCATTCTAAACTTTTCCAACTCTTCATATTCACCCAATAAATACCTAATTTCCTTGGCTAGGGATTATCTCTCCCTATTCATATAAGTTCCATCCAAGGGAAGGAAAATAAGCTCTACAATTAGAGGAATGGAGATTTCAAATCCAAATTGTCTACTTTTACCACACCATTCTTCCAAGAGAAAGATATTTTCCATGATATATCCTTGTTAAAAGTATTGAACTTCACTAGATACTAAATGAGGTATTCTTTCTTCATTATCTTTTTGATCTCCTCATCCATATTGAGGATAGCTAGTTCGATCACCACCCCTTCCATCCCAGAACTCAACACTAATGGCACTCCAAATTTTAGCACAATGCTCTATTGCTTCAAAAAATACCTAGCTCTTATAGACCAAAAGAATTGCCCAAGATGATGTCAAGGGGGGAGCCTCAGGAAAAATAAAAAAGTAACAAGAATGGTCAAATGTTAATTTACCCACCTTTAAAGAAGCAACCCATTTAAATCCATAATACTGACATAGGTAACAACAGACTTGTGTGTACTAGATACTCATCACCTTGCAACCCAGTAATCTCACCAAAGAAAAAAGGAAAGGTCCAAAATAAGAGAGCCTAAAGAATCTACCTCCATATTAGGTAAGGACCACAAGATAAATTGGAACTCCTCTCTATGATGATTAAGGATAATATTTGAAAATAAATGAGGAATTTACTGGAACTTTGTCACATGATTTAAAAACACATGAACCAACATCTCATATTTAAATACCACCTCATTCCATGAAATCTAATTAACTTACCTCCATTCAAAAAATGTTATGTTTGTGTGGTTTAATATCATTTCCTATTAGAACTTTCCCAATAATGAATCTCCAACTTGGAAAACTTAAGGTTGGACCTGTGATGATTATTTCTAAAGGGGTTCACAATCCATTTCAAATATTTTGAACTCTGGCACATGAGATTAAGCCACCATAACCACACTTGGAATTTCCCATATAAAATCCACATGAATAGAAGGCATCCAATCTATTTCCTCATATGATCAATCTAGACAGTACGTCCTCTATCATTTTTATTGAAGAACACTTTTCTAGTCTGAACCTGTCTCAACTGCCACCTAGGATTAGGATCCCAGATCTCAGTAGACTTATCACCACTTGGGGAGGATTCATATTTAAAAATTTGAAGCTCCCAAAACTACTCCTCAATAGACTAGTATGTGAAGGTCCTAGATAAAGGCCTTCTCCATCTCATTGTACATGAGTAATTTTTCAATAACAACCATCACAAAAAGAGCATGAAGAGAAGTAAAAACCAAATCAAAGACCATTACTCATTTAAGTGAGGCCTTGAGGTAAGTCTTCCCTCCAAGTTGAGAGTCCTATTTGATGTAGTCCCAGATAAGCAAGGACATCCATAGACATATTACCTAGGGTTTTATCATTTTATAGCTCTAATAAGAGTGTAATTCAGTCATCAGCATCAAAATAAAGTTATACTTTTCATCTATTATAAATACCCACTTCATCTCCTTATTTTCTCACCTTATCATCATACATCTACTATACGTGCTCTTGATGATTGCTACTATTAACATTGCTCTTAGGTTTTGGCCTTTATTACTTCTATAAAACATTATGTTCTTGATTTATTTTTGTCTATCTTCTCCTTGCAAGTAAAACCAAAGCCATTGATAACTATTTTGTTACCTTCCACTAAGGAGGATGAGACACTCTACGAAAATTTATAGCCAAAATTGAAGCTGTCACTTGAGGACCAGTTTCCAAGGCACATCAAATCCCCTATATTTATTCCAAGTATGATCTCTCCCTTTTATAATGGTTTCATTGTAAGTAATATAGAATATAAATGATCTCTTTATTATGTTTAATTATGGATGGTATGGTCCTTGATGCCCTAGGTGTCAATTATTTTATTTATTATATAGTAGAATTCAATGTAGCATATGTTGTTTGTCGATGATTTTATTGTAGTAAGCTCTTGAATGTTCTCTTTCAATTTTTTAATAGATGAGGATAATTTCAACTTTATTATTATGCGATTCTTGTTTTTTTGTCTTGGTTTATGTATTTGTGTACGTCTTGGAGTAATTCATGTAATTGTATGAGACATTTTCTTTTTCTTACAAATAGTTTGGTGCACTTGATGTGAATACCCCTTTTAAGGCACTCACCTTGTATTTTCAGTCCCTAGGTTTGAGTAGCACCAAAGGTTATGTGTTAATTATTTCCTTTTGTGTAAGTTTAGTAGTCCCATCATAGATTTCCTCTTTTTCTTAGGGCTACTTTTTAAAAAATATTTTTATTTTGTTATGAGATTTTTTTGTAGTTTAATTACTTAACGATAGAATCTTAGTTAAAAACTATTTGTCCTTGATTAGGTTTTGCTTTTCTTTATGGACCATCCTACTTCTTCCAAGGGCTTTGAAATGACTCCTACATCTAAGATGAATCAAATTCTAGAAATAGAAGAGGATTTAGATCATACAATTCCTTTGAATAATCATTCTAATTATGTTATCCCTCTGCCCAAAATTTATGGATATAACAATGAGGTCTAAATCAAATATTATATAGACATGGATTCAATTTCTAATGAAAATAGGGACCCAAATAAATATTATAATGAACCCTACTAGTCTATCATAGCATCCCATTGGGTATTGAGAACTTTATTCATTCACTAGTGATAACGAATGTCATACTAAACGATGATCGTTGCTTAATGTGGAAATCACATCAAATCTAGCACAAATGCAAATAGTGACCATAGTTCAACACCCCTAGGTCACATAATTTACACTCATGATGAAAACTATATATATATATATATGATAACCCTTAGATAATATCTTACTTAGAAGCTACAAAGTCATAGGAGAGATAAAGAGAAGTAGATGGAGGTCACTAGGAGAAAAAGATAAACAAATGTAGGATATTATTAATAACCTCACTAAAATTTTGATTGTTAAATAGAAACCTTGTAGTATAAGTTGTCCATAACTCTTTTAATTGAACCCCTATGCTCCTCCTCCACCTCCCTCAACTAACATTAGGGTGGTTCTTCCTATATCTATTGATCCTATTTTGACAAACTATCAAAGCCAATCTCTAGCACTTCATATGAAATCCATAGACTTGTGTGGGCATGTCCCTGTTGGCTTTTGAAGCTTTACTACCACAAAATATCATAGGTTATCTCATAGGTCCCAATATAAAATAGCCACAATATTAAAATTCAATAATAATAATAATAACCAAAATCGGAGGTCCAAGGTTCAAATCTCGGGCCTTGTCGGACTAAACCCTTGTCCCTTTCCTGGTTATTTTAGTGGCATAAAAGGTTTAAAATGATTGTGGCATGGTGGTTATAGGGGCATATTGCGTGAAGATCTGTGTGGCAGCTTTCCAAGGTGAACAACGTAGAATACTATGGCGGCCATAAAAACTGGACAGCCTACCCGGATTCGTGGCGGCTACCGATTCCACCATGTAAATACAAATAATAATAATAATAATAATATGAGTAGAATAATATGAGAAAATTAATATGTATGTTAAGGCTTGTATAATACTTAAATAAACATTCTCTTATAATCAAATATGAATGTAAATATCCAATATTTGTTGTAATACCACTATGTGGTGATTATGTAATATGGGTGGGACATGTTTCAATCTCATATAACCAATTGGAAAAATACTGAACTAAACATTCATTTATATAATCAAATATGAATGTAAATGTAAAGTGAAAAATCGACTAACACCAATAAAAGTAGTGTACCAAAGCAATCAAATACAATGTTGCATAAAATGAAATATTTTATTAATATATAACCAGGGAAGCCTGGATCTCTACAATGTACAAAAAATATACCCTGAATATGGGGTTACAATATGCTCTTATTTCACTCTTGATATTATATTACAAATGATAGGTTGTAAACCCTAGTTACAAAGAATAGTGGTGTGTCTTCATCAACTTTTGCTCCAAAAAAGTGTGAGGGTGGGCTTGTGTATCCCTACAGGACCATACTAGATGCAACAACTTCCAAAAATGTAGTTCATGCACCTCCAAATAGAAAACAACACCAAAATGTTTAATAGAACCTATGAGGGCTCCATTGTGTGAGGCCCTCTGAATGATAAAAATCTAAAAACCCTAAGTGTTTCAATATTAAACTGTAAACAAAATGTAGAAATGTAAATAGATGCAAATGAATATCTTACCTTGTCAAGAAAACAACTGTGATGCTAATATGTGCTCCTATTTCTATTTTTTAAAGTCACACGAATGTCCAGAAGCACATGATGGTTTGTAAACTGTAAATCGGCTATGAGAAATACCCAAAAGCATTTTGGAAGGATTGTGAATATCCAACAGTTTTCCAAGAATGCTCAATGGTATTCTACGAACTCTAGGAGGCATTCAAGGGTGGATGGCAATGATGCAAAACTATATCTAGTTTGCAAGATTTTTGCGATGATAGAAACGAAAGGTGTGATGGCAACGATGAGGGAGGAAGATGGTAGAAAAATGGCTAGGGTTTGGGAATGGGTAGAATGCTTGGATATTCTTGAATGTTAAACTTCTGGACCTTGATTCATCAAAATAAATCATCTTTTATAATCTACCCTTGATCATGTTAGGGTTTCGATGATACTAACGGATGGTCAAGATTAAAACATGAGGAAGGGTTGAGATTTAACTTGATCATGTGACATGGATTAAGATGGATGGGTGGCTGATATTAAGTTGCAATGGATGGCTAGGATTTATCCACATAAATACATATATATTTATTAAATATATAAATATAAATATAAAATATTTATATATTAAATAAATGCATATATATATATGTGAATAATGAATGGCTATGATTTGAGGATACGAATGGATGATGAATGGCTAGATTTTGGTGTCTACAGATGCCCCTTTTTGTATCGTGTTGCATGGAACACAATGTGGTGCAAAAATATGAGACACCTGGTTTGGTGTGGTGAAGCAGCTTTCTTTCTATGGAGCACAAAGAAGATCCTAGAGACAAAGAATTTCTTGGTGTAGCTTACCCCCTCAATTGGCGAATGAGTAAAAAATAAGTTTCACGAGCCAATTAACAGAATTGTGGGTAATGATGTAGGTGAATGGTGTAAGTGCAAGTGTATGATGTAAATGCGAATGATATGAATGATGTAAATACGGATGATATAAATGATGTAAATGCGTATGAATGATTGATGTCATTTTTTTCCAACGGAGAAAAGGGTGTTTGTATAATGCAAGTGGTTGATTATGTTTTTGCCCCAACAGAGAAGGGGTTTTTTGCCAAGTGTGGATGTAAATGAATTATGTTTTTATCCCCAAAAAATGGGTTTTTTTCAAATGTAGATGTATGATGTGAAATATATATCTCAATGTGGGAACTCAAAATCAAATTTAGTTGCCCCAAATTTGGGGTGATTCCATGTTGTTGGAAAACATGCCAATTGGCGTCATTGAAATGCAAAGTGATGAGAATGCAAAAATGAAAAGAGTCAACCTTGGAGGGTCGGCTAGTGACTATAGGATAATTCCCTCAATTGAAACCAATCAACCTAGGAAGGACCTATGTCCGTGATGATTTTGAATATAAAAGAAATATTGAGATGTGATTTTATCCATGTTTCAAGCCCTACGAACAAGGCTATCAATGACAACTTTTTGAGCAAGTTAACTTTGGCATAGTCTCACTTGAGAAATGAGTAATCCAAAATTATTTTGTGTTTAAAAAAGAGGATTTTGAATGATTATGGGCAAGTGTCCTTATGGTAATTTACTCATCTTACCAAATTGTATGGATAACCAATCATTGCAATCGCCAAGGGAGTAGAGTAGACCACTAGATATGAGGTTCACTCAAAATTGTAGGTGAATTTGGAAAATGTTTAATGCAAATGCAATGATTTATGGATTTGAAATGAGAATGTGCTAATTAATAATAACTTGATGATTGTATTACATAAATTTATGAAGTTTTGCATTGTTTTAGAGTGTTTTTAAAAGCAATTTTGGACCATTTTACAACTTTTTGGTCGCAAATAAAAGTTAACCACCCAAATCAGTTCATGTTATCACTAATAGTGATGAAATGATGGTATGGATGATGAGAATAATGAATTTCATCCTTTTATGAAAATTTGAACCATTTTGAGGTGTTTTGAAGTTTGTAATGTGATTTTACGACTTTTGATCACAAGCAAAAATTAAGTGCCCAAATCAGTTTGGACTTTCACAAAACATGATATGATGATGAAATGAATGCATGGATGAAGTATGGAATGATTTTGTGGGATTAAGATCCATTTTGAGGCCCTTTCATCACCTTTTACAATATTTTGAGGTCAAACACCTACCAACACTCATGTCTGGATAGATGTGAGCCAGCCTCTACCATGCTGCAAACGTTGGTGGGCATTTGGGTGCACCTGGAGAATGCACAAGGGCATTTCAATGTGCTCTAAACATTTTATAAAAGAGTTACAAGGGCCAAATTGATTTCATTCTTGTGTTCACAAGTTCCAAAAACTGCATCTAAAGGAGAGTGAGTGAGTGAAGGAGTGTGATGGAGTGAAGGCCATGGAGATGAAGGGAGCGGATGTGGCAACAAGAGTAGAGATGCAAGTGGCTGACGTAAGTGCCCTTGGCACTCTTATTTGGACTTGTGAAATTATTTTTTTGAATTATGCAATGAATGTGGCATTAATATGTTTGCATTGGTGTTTATGTTGTGTTATAGTTAAGGATCTTGAAGGCTCGACATCGGTTCTCGCCTATCATACCAGGGGTAAGAAATATGTTGTAGATGGAGCATTGGGAGTGGTTTGAGGTTGTGGGGCTAGCTAGAGTTGCTCAAATTGAGGTGATAAGGGTTGATTAGGGGTATCTCTCTACCTTTCTAGAGAGATGGGATCCAGATAGGAGGACCTTTCAACTTTCGATTGGTGAGGTGATAATGACACTTGAAGAGGTATACCGCATTCTTCGAGTACTAGTGGAGGGGATACATTTCAAGGTTGGACACGATAAGGGGTATGAGATGATTTATATTTTTGGAGATCGATGGAGAGGTGTGATTGTGAAGGGTGGAGGTATCATGTACTTAGCCATGTATACCAAGGAGTTGGAGGCATTGCCCACCTTGGTCATGTTCCTGTTGGCCAACATAGTGGCACCTAACAACACTGGTTATCGATTCCCATGGAACATGATTAGGCTAGTGTACAATATGATCTATGAGCCTTGGGTGTATGCATGGGTACTTGCTCTACTAACTTAGATGTACCTATAGTTATACAAGGTGAGAAGGTAAAGGTAGAAGGGTTTGGGTTATAATGTATTACTATAGTGTTGGGGCTGGGAGAACTTCAGTTTGGCTCAGCTTGTGGGCCTACCTAGTGAGGTGTGGGATGGGGAGTAGCCCTATTCTTTGAGATGGTGAGTTTTTGAGGAGTTTAAGTCAAGTCATCCTAGCCATAGTGGCTAGGAGTGTAGATATCTATAGGTAGGACTGACACCTGATCAGGTGCATTAGAGACCATGGCAAGGTGTCAGTTTAACTGGTGATAGGGAGCAACTACAAAGGGTTTAGTAGGCTAGGTGGGTGGTTGGGTGGCATGGGAGTGTGGAGGAGTTATGGGTGACCTTTGAGGATGAGGAGGAGATTGATCTTCCAGATGCGAATTATGCAGGAACTATCACTAAGTATGATGTATGGTTCACTGCATAGCCACCATGGGTACCTAGTTAGACGATGGATGAGGACAATGGGGATAATTATGAGGTAGAGGTCGAGGTGGATGAGACTCCTCATATTTAAAGATGTCATAGATCTGACAGTGGCAAGAGGTATGCTAGGGATGTAGCAAAGTAGCCTCCAAACATTGGAGTTGATGATGATGGCATGGATGGTATGGAGGAGTTTCTAGAGAGACCTCTAGGTCAGAGTGAGGAGGAGAGTATTCAGCTTGAGTTAGAGCGGGATCAACTCCAATAGATGGTGGTAGAGTAAGATGCAGATATTACAACATAAGATGCAGAGATAGCTTGGTTGTGGGTAGAGCGAGAGGTACGAATGGCTTCAAGTGGATGCAAGGATAGGATCATGAGATTCCAAGAAGAGCTAGCATAGAGGGACCATAAGTAGAGGTATGATATACTATGCCTTTGATCCTGAGAGGGATACATCTAGGAGTTTGAGGATCTACTGATGCAGCACTACATTGGGCTACCAGATCGACCCTCTTCCTATGTAGTGGGTTAGGTTAGGTGTAGTGACTGTAGGTATAGAAACTCTAGGTCTAGGGCTCCTTCGAGATCACATGGATATATTTTTGGATATTATTTAGTGCTTAGATGCACTTTTTGTGTATGAGCCTTGGCGCTCCATTGTATATAGCCTTCGGGTGTTCATTGTAAAATGTGATTATATATATACATGGATTTTGATTTTTGTGTTATGTATAAATGCATTTGTGAATGTATGTGTGAATGTATGTGTAAGTGTATGTGTAAATGCGTTGTATGGATGACAATGTAAATGCTTTATGTAGATGCAAGTGAACTGACACTCTAATGATCATTTGTAATTTAGATTTTGCTTGACCATTGTTGATCATTGTTGTTTAATCAGGGGTGCCAAAATGGTGGTGTGTGAAATGGAAGACTCATATAATGATATGGATGTTGATATGGATGTTGTTGGATTATGAATAACTGATTGTTTTGTAGACTCAGACATACTAGTGATTTCAACCAAACTCCCTAAGTTTTATGTAAATTCTCTAAGATCAAAGGTGTGTGCAGGCGAGATGTTCATTTACCAAAATATGAGTGTGGTAAGAACTCAAGGAAATCGAGAACCAATGTGTGTGCAAGTGAGTTCATTAACCCATATTGAATAAATTGAGATTAAACCTATCATGGAGGAGACCAAGAAGCTAGCATGTCCTTATGGGCAGGTCATAGGTCTCTTCAAGAGAGATGTATCACCATGCATGAGCGTACTCCACTACTAGCCAAGTGTCTATAGCCTCGATGGATATTATCTCCATAGTCCAAGCATATAATCTCTAAGATTTAGGGATTCAGACTAACTAACCATCTGAATAGAAATGTAGTTTTATCCTTACAACTTGAGGATCTGTGGTGTGTGATGTGTAAAATATTTAGAGCTTTTGGGAATTGTATTCTCAACCGAAGTGAGATGAGAATATTACCCTATCCTTACTATTCATTATTTTGTTTGGAAATGATTGTGATAGTGGTGAAAACCACTATATTTTATTTTTGGACTATGTGCATAATGGGACGGGTGGAGATAACTTTTTTGCTTCGAGGTTCAACCCAATCATGGTATTATCCCTCTTTGACACAAGAAGTTTTTAGTATGTGTAACATGTGGTTGGTTCAAGAGTGTTAGAGTCAATCCCAAAACTCAAGATTTTCTTAGTGAGAATGTGACTTGGTCCTAGAGAAATTTTGATGTGTATTGGAGGTTGCTTAAAACACTAGGAGTGGCTGAGTGATCAAAAACACCTAAGGGTAATGAAGTGATATTGCAAATGGTAAATTGACTTGTGAAGTGGTGTAATGAAATGGATGTAGACTTGGGGGTGCCCCTGATTAAGGCAACAAGATTTATTGGATCAATTATTATCTAAACTGAATAAATGACCTCCTAATATGAAATGAAATGTGTGAAAATGCAAATGAATGTGAATGTGGGATGAATGTATGAGATGCAGTGGATATGCATGTTGTTTTTGTGTTTGTTTTTTTTAGCCATGTATATATACATATATAAATCACATTAAGCATAGAAATTTTCACAGTGAAATGACAATTCGATTGGATCTTTCCTAGTAAACTATGCAATTCCTTCAAATTTTTTTGGGGATGCATCTCCATGATGACCTTGACTTTGTTTGGGTCCACCTCAATGCCTCTTTTGGAGATAATGAATCCTAGTAGTTTGCTTGAGGTGACACCAAAGACACGCTTTTTAGGATTCATCCTTACATTATGCTATAGAAGTCGATCAAAGACTTTTTCCAAGACACCAATGAGCTCTTGTCAAGTTATAAATTTTGCCAAGATATCATCCACATAATCTTTGATGATCTTGTGCATGTAATCATAAAATATGTATGTCATGGCACGTTGATAAGTGGCACCTATGTTTTTGATGCCAAATGGCATCACCTTGTAACAAAAAGTCCTCCAAGGTGTAGTGAATGTTGTTTTGTGTTGGTCATCGAGATTGATTCGAATCTTGTTGTATCCTAAAAAACCATCCATTAGAGAAAGCATTTCATGGTCAGCACAAGTATCGACAAGAGTATTATGTTTGGTAGAGGAAAGTCATCCTTAGGACACACTTTTCTAAGGCCTTGAAATTCAGTGAAAATGTGTATCACCCTGTTAGGTTTGTGAATGGGTACCATGTTTGAAAGCTACTTAGGATAATCAATGGGTTGAATTAAACCCACATCTAAAATATTTTGAAGCTCTTATTTTACCATGAGGGCAATGGTAGGATGCATCTTTATCAATTTTTGTTTGATCGGCTTAACATCAGGGTGCAAGGTGAGATTGTGGACAACCAAGTTAGGGTCAATACCAAGCATGTCTTTGTAGGACCATGCAAAAATGTCCTTATTCTTCTTGAGGAGAGCAATTAATTTTTGTTGTTCATAGATGGATAAACTTTTTCCAAGTTTGATGATTTGAGTATTTCTTTGTCTGAACTAAGTTTCACATCGATGGTATATTCAATGGACATATAGAAACCTTCCTCAAGTTGATGGAGTATTGGTATCAGATGAATGCCATATATGACGTTATCAAACTCTTATGACATAGTCTCTTCCATGTCTTCCTGGAAAACCTCAAGATCTAAAGGCGAATGTGAAGGTGAAGGGGAGGTGATGGAGGAATGTATTTGGCTAAAGCCCTTAACAATTCCTTGAAAATAATGAATTCAAAAAAGTATGGATGTGAGGAAATCTGATCTATATCAATAAGGCTAATGTCAATTAGAATTGGCTTTGCCAAATCGTATGGATTACGAAGTGGGGTAAATAAGTCAATAGGATTCATGTTCACTTAAAGGGGAAACTGGTGGTTGGCAATGTGAAGGATGGATAGATCCTATATGTTGGAACCAATGCAATAACTCTGAGAACCTAAAAAACAACGAGCAACATAAATAAATGCAATAGGCAAAAAGACATGTACATGCAATGCAATGATGATTTTGTTTTTGAATTTTTGTGTGTTTTTTATTTTTATTTTTTATGTACATATATTACAAAATTATCTAGTGAGGTGGATCAATGAAGTGGAGGTGGTTCACCGATTGTTTCATATTGCTTCCTATGGAGGAGCAAACAAAATATGGGCTGATGGATCGGGAACATTCTGAGGTAATACTCATATTGTTTGATTAATGGAGTGATGGGTATTGATTCCTCATCATATTCATCAAAATTTATTGACATGACATCGTATTATTCATATATTTCCTCCTCAAATTCATCGGTGTGATGGGTTTCTTCTTTTGAATTTAAATGGAGATTTTGAAAAGCTTGTTCAAAAGAAGTGGAAGAATTAGAATGATAGCCTAAACCTGAACGGTCATGGGCTTCTCGATATAAAGTATCGATGATCTCATGCATTCCCTGTTCATGTTATTCTAGGCCATATCCTTTCTAATTGACCCAATGGAAGTATCAAGATGGAAAACCCAACATGTGTTATATATTGGTAAGGTTTGATTGTTTGGGTTCATCTAGATAATATGGATTGGATGATGAATCAATACCCCTATACACAAATTTGATGTTGTTAGGCATTGAACCCATGTTGTACACTCCTATGGATAAGGGTGGGTCACATGGGTAATCATAATCCCTAATGGTTTGGATGCTAAGTTGTGTAACAATGATATCTTGGACCACATATTCACCAATACCATAACTAGTGAGGTGGACCGCAACTTGATATGATGTGTAAGTGGATGCTTGTGGCCCCAATAATGGGAGAGGTGTGGGATGGAATGGCATCTCACTATCTGTTAATTTAACTTGTGCAACATCAACTTATGTGGATGAAGGTGGATTTGGCTAAGGTTTCTAATGAATGAGCGATGATGTGGAGGGAATAATGATGGGGGATGTTGATGTTGATAATGTGAACAATGTGGATTGGGCTCGACCACATGTACATGCAGTTGATGGTGATAAGGATGGGGGCGTGAAGGTGGAAGCTTTATGTGGGGTAGTGATGGAGAGATTCTCAAGAATAGGAGCTTTGGATGAAGAGATGGATGGTGTGGTGGATGATGTGGTTGATGGGGTCAAGAAAAGGTGAGTGGATGGAAGAGTGGATTCATAGGGATTTGAGATGAAATTGTAATACTTAAATGGTTTGATGTCCACTAGTATGTAATGAATTTATCCCTCATGTACATATTCTAGACATTGATGGAGTATAGATGGAACACATCTCATTTCTCTAATCTAGGGGTGTCCAAGGAGTACATTGTATGCTACAGATCCTTCCAAGATGTGGAAAATTGTATGCAACATTTTTACCTCCACTTCAATGGGTAAAACAACAGCACGAACTATGGAACAGAGAGCATCATTTAATGCTTTCAAGGTGAAGGTGGATTTGGTTATTTGAGAAAGTGGAAGATCAAGATGTTGAAGAGCATAGGTGGTGATGATATTGATGGTGGAGTCAGTATCAATAAAAACTTGTTTGAATTATTTCCTATCAATTTGAGCCATAATGTGTAAATGAGGGTCCATCGATTCTGACAAAATTGGTTTGATTTTAAAAAATGTAAAATGTAATGGAAGGATCCACACATGTTCGAATATTCCCCATAAAATTTCTAAAGACATTAGTATCTTGAGATTGGAGTTTAATGGATTTTAGAATCTCCATTAATGCCTCGTAGTGTGGGGGAGATTGTTGTATTAGCTCTTAAATAGATAGTTTGGTTGAAGCCATTTTAATGCTAGTGGTTAATTGGCTACTCAAAGAGATGATTGGCCTTTTTGGATGATTGGAAAGATGAGTGGATGGAGATGGACAGCTTGGAATGTGAATTGGTTGGGGAGAATTGGTAGAGAACTGAATGGGTGATGATGAATTAGCAAGTTGAGGAGACACACTTACTTGAGGTGCTACGAGAGATTGGATAGGCTATTATTGTGCATTTTGTTGATTGTTGCATTATTGACCTCGGGTGACTACATGAATAGCGTCCATTAAACCTTGGTATTGTTGCACATGGTCGACCTGATTAGGATGAGTCTTGATGTTTGATCCTCATGTTGTTGGTTGTACTTCCTCATGATGAGGAAGTGGTGTTTTATAAATACCAATATTTTGAGTTTACTGAGCCAAGGGACTATCAAACTTGATGGCCCCTAGGTCAATAAGTTCTTGCACTATATCTTTGAATTGATAGCATTTGTTAATTTCATGCCCATTCTGTCGATGATAAGAGAAAAATAAATGTTCCCTATAGCGCTTGGTAGGATCATCTGGTTTAACCTCGAGCAAGGCAAGCTAATTTGTTTCATACAACTTACAAAAAATAGAAGCATATGATTCAAACAAGGGTGTGTAATGATGATTTTGTTGAACAGATTGTTGACGTTGATGATTATCCATAGTTGGCATTGTGTTATGAATTTTTTGGGATGGGGGAAACGCCTGATATAAAATTTGTTGTGGTTGTTGTTGCATTGATTGTTGTTGTTGAGCCATTATTGGCTAACTCATGACCACTTGATTCACTTGATTTGCTTGATTCAGCTTAGATTGGCCAGAATAACTTCCTTTTGATTGGCCCTTGTTCTACCATTCTTTCTTCTTAGGCTTTATCACACCATCTTGTATTTTTATTTCCTCAATTATGCTAGCCTAGGTAAGAGCTTCTTCGAATGATCTATATTGTTGCAATTGCAATAACCAGAAGATGGGTTTTAAGCAACTCTTGGTGAACAGTCGAGTTAACTCTTCCATTGATAGGGAGAATGGTAGTTTTGTGATAACGGCCCTCCAACGATTGCTAAAATCATATACTGACTCATCATCAAATTGCTTAAGATTATACAAATTAGACAGTGTGATTTTCTTATGAACATTGAGGGAGAATATTTCTAGGAATTGGTTTACCAATTTTTTAAATGTATAAATATTGTGATGAGGTAGATGGTTATACCAATCCAAGGCATCTCCCCCAAATATCAGAGAAAAGGTTCTGATAATTAAAGCATCTTGGTCTTGGATTCTGAAGCATGAGTGAATAAATGTGCTTACATGCTCTCTAGGATCCTCAACCCCTTTAAATTTATCAAATTTTAGCATTGTGAAATGTGCCATATATGGTGGTAATGGTATCAAAATGTGAATGGATTGATTGATTAGTTGCCTTAAGGTAGGCTTTCAGTTCATCATACCAGGATTGTATTGTATCAATCTATCAATTTATTGTTGCATTGCCTAAATATCACTTAATATCAATAATTCCAATACTTATTTTTGTAAAAAAATAAAAAGTTATTAACATTAAGATGTAGCATTAATAATAAAAAATGGCCACATCAAAAGTTAAGAGGACAAAGTCCAAAATTTACTTCCTTAACACTCCACCTAATATCAAAGCAAGAATTTATAGGTTACTTCAAATGGAGGACGCATATATACCAGCAACTTATCTAGGGATGCCTTTATTTGAGGAGAGAATGAGGATAGATTTATAGAATCCAGTTATTAGTAAAGTTTAAAATAAACTACCAACTCGGAAAGGTAGATGGTTGTTGTTAACAGAAAGAGTGTAGTTAATTAAGTCACTCTTACAGGTCATTCCAACATATTATATATCATTGTATACTATGTCAAAATCAGATGAAAAAATTTTAATCTATATTATGTGATCCTTTTTATGGTCGGATTTACATGATAAAAGGAATTTTTATTTGGTGAAATGGAATAAGGTATGTGATGATAAAACTAGGGGAGGTCTTGGTTCAAGAGTTCTTATAGATGCAAACTTAGCTCTTATGGAAAATTAATCCACAAATTGTACAAAGAGAGTCAAGTGCAAGAATTCTTCTAAGTATGTTGAGCCCAATGACCCAAGTTTAATATGTACTACATTCTCTCTACCAAATGGTTGTACTCTTTGGAATGATTTAAAAAAATATTTGATCTAATGATTAAATATTTAATATGGGTGGTGGAAACTAGAGAAAAAAATCTATTTGGATGGATACTTGATGTGATAAAGAACCATTCAATTTAAATCCAATTTTGAAACCTTGGATGAGATTGCTTCAAGACAAATATGGTGATAGGGTTTCAAACATTTTGTACAAGGATCATGAAGGAAGATACAAATGAAAAGAAGAATTTTTTACAAGTATACAAGGCATTGATGATAGGAGGCAATTGAGTAGAAAGATAACAACTATGATTATTCCAAGGGGAACCAAGGATAAATTGATTTGAGAGCTGAATAGCTCAAGAGAATACACAACAAGAATTGGATATAATGTAAAGCACCAACAAAATAGTAATATCGATAGAATATGGAGAGATATTTAGGATATCCCAAGCATTCTTAAAGTTAAAATGTTTGTTTGGCTAGTAGGTAATAGAAGAATTTTATCCTAGGATAACCTTATGAAAAAGGATTTTCATGGTCCCTTTTAATGTGTTCTTTGTAAAAAGGAGGAGGAGAGGATAGACCATCTCTTGGGACATTGTTCAATAGTCTGGAAACTATGGCAATGGATTCTTCATATGTTTGGTAAATGCATGGTAATGAATAGCATAATCGAAGATTGGCTAAAGCAATGATAGAGCTCTTATAAAATTGAGCTTTTGGTATTGTGAATTTTTGGTGAATTAAAGGTGAATTTTTGGTATTGTGAAGGCTGTTAAAGATAAATTTCAAGAAGGATGTTGAATACTAGAATATTTGTATTCTTACAAAAATTTAAAAGATTCAGAAAAATAAAATCAAGAATTTAGACATTTTATGTAAAATGATGTAGGTTTCTAGCTATAGCATCTCAATTGAGATGAGAAGTGTATTTATTTGTAAACTTTCAAGATCTAAAAAAGATATTTATAATTTGTCAAGGGTGGGGGACCCAAGTACAATCCCTTATTATCAACCAAAATAAAAATTAAAAAGCCACATCGTTTTTGCTTTTGACATTAGATTTAATTAAATTGATTATTTTTATTTAATTCATACACGTGACTAAAACAATATTCTAGGTTTCAAAGCTTGTTCAACATAATATTTATTACAAGGAATAAATTGACTTTTTTTCACATAGCATCAAAAGTAAAAGCAAAACTAGCTTTAAGATTTGAAGATAAAATATATGTCCCAATATTGCTAAAAAAACTATGGTGTCTAATAATAGCTAAAAGCACTAATACATCACAATATCATACCATTTTAATAAAAAAATGTTAATCTATACTTTTTTCTTAATTCATTACCTTTTTAGTTATTATTAATCTTTTAGTACAATGTATTGTCTAGTTATCAAATGTTTTAAAACTTTAATTATTACATACTTAATTATTAATTATTGGGCTAGTTTATTAGTTAATTTTTTCTCAATCAGTAGCATGCTCGATTATTTTGGTAGACCAAGCTATGGTTGGACTCTAGTGAGATCAGTAGGGTTTTTGCCTTCATAGATTTTCGTGTTGGAGGGTTTTCTTATCGTCGGGCACTCTATTGCAAATCGTCTCTTCCGCCTAGTTTTATTTTGTCTCCATGGTGTGTTTCGGTTTAGGTAACTTTATTGTGGTATAATTTTTCAAATGAGGTAGGATGGCGGGCGAGTCACATCTCAGGGTTCCAACGCTCACATTTTTATTCGGGATCCTCCCTTTTTCTCTCAAGTGCTGCACTAAGTGTTTTCTGTTTTTCTTTTCAAATGCCCTAAGAGTGGTTTTCTCCAACGGGATATGTGGGTTTCTTGGTGATTATTTATGATGTTTCCCGTATGGTGGGTCTTCCATTAGATAGATGAGTGAGCCCTGTGGGCTTAGTTTTTGATATCCTATGGATTTTATTGGTCGGTATTTTCTAGTGTTGTTTTCTTAAATTGGTTGTTATGAGGGGTTGTCCTGTTACATGCTTTGTTGGATGGATTCGTTGATTGTGATGATAGGATTCTCCTGTTCTCCTTTCTTGTTAGGTGAAAAATGCTTCGGTTTGGATGATCTTTATCTGTAAAGTTGTTTTAATTGATCACGTTTTCTTTATTCTACTCTTTTTATCTGATGCTTTAGATTCTTGAGCACACGGTGATTTGATCGTGGGGCAATCTCTTGTATTTATTTGATAAAAAATTGTAGCTTATTTGCTAGGAGGTTGCTTCATTGAATTTTAGGGTTTGATTCATGAAATCTAATATAGTCTTTCATGATGTTTTATTGCTAGATATAAGGTTTGGGAGTGTCTTTCAAAATCATACTTGTAATAGATTCAAGAAAACTTTAAAATCCCTTCTATCAATCAAAAAAACAATATTTAAAAAATTAATTATTTCATATATAATTCAATATTTGAAAATATAAAAAATAATCGGTGTTTCTATTAACATTAAGATGTAACATTAACAATGAAAAATGATTATATCGTTTATGCTTTTGACATTAGCTCTATCAAATTAATTGTTTTTATTCAAGTCTTATGTATAACTAAAACACAATACAAGGTTTCAAAGTTTGTCCAACATAATATTTGTCACAAGGAATAAGGAATGAATTGATTTTTTCCACATAGCAACGAAGGTAAAAGCAAAACTAACTTTAGGATTTGAGTATAGAGATTAGGATAAACGGAAAGTTATCATTGTATTCGTCTCACTTTAATAAATATTTTATTCGAAATTGAAAATTCTAAAAATATTAAAATATATACCTTATTCTATCAAAGCTTGTTCAACATAATATTTATTACAATGACTTTTTCCACACAGCATCAAAAATAAAAGCAAAACTAGCTTTAAGATTCGAAGATAATATATGTCTCAATATTGCTAAAAAAAACCATGGTGTCTAATAATAGCTAAAAGCACTAATACATGATAAAAAAAAAATGTTAATCTATGCTTTATTCTTAATTTATTATTTTTCAGTTATTATTAATCTATTAGTACAATATGTTATTTAGTTATCAAATGTTTTAAGATTTTAATTATTATAAATTTAATTATTAATTAATTTTATTTAAAAAATTAATTATTTTACATATAATATTTAAAAATATAAAAAGGAGTCGTTTCTATGATGTAACATTAATAATGAAAAATGATTATATCATTTATGCTTTTGACATTAGGTCTATCAAATTAATTGTTTTTATTTAACTCTTATGCATAATTAAAACACAAATACAAGGTTTCAAAGTTTGTCCAACATAATATTTATTACAAGGAATAAGGAATGAATTGATTTTTTCCACATAGCATAAAGGCAAAAGCAAAACTAACTTTAGGATTTGAATACAGAGATTGGGGCAATCGTTAGCAATTTTTGTTATATTATTTTTGCGAGTATGGTTTAATTTGAAAAACTATCACTATAAAATTATTAGTATATCCTGGTAAATGCTTTACTCGGAATTAGAGGATTTGAAGATATTAAAATATATGTAGATGCCCCTGAGGGTTAGGTGAATGGGTGGTCGGAATTGGAGGATTTGAAGATATTAAAATATATACATATGTGTTCCCTAAGGTTAGGTGGATTGATAGTTAAAATTGGAAGATGTGAAGATATTAAAATAAATGGAGATGTGCTCCTAAGGGCTAGGTTGGGGTTAGGTGGATTGGTAGTTGTTTTTTTGGCCAGGCACTTACTAAGAAGAGACCTAGGTTCAAACCTTGGGGGCATGCCTGGTGCAAAGGTAGTACTCTGATCTGAATCTTTTGAATGTGTGTTAAATTGATGACGATGGTACAAATATCGAGTGATTTGCGGTCTTCCTCACGTCAATTCAATAATAACTAAGAAAATACCTAAGTTCAAACCATGGGGGTATACCTGGTGTAATGGTGAATATGTGTTAAATTGATGACGACAATACAAATCTCTTTGGAATGTGTGTTAAATTGATGACAATGGTACAAATCTCGAGTGATTTGTGGTCTTCCTCACGTCAATTCAACAATAACTAAGAAGAGACCTAAGTTCAAACCACGGGGGTATACCTGGTGCAATGGTGAATGTGTGTTAAACTGATGACGACGATACAAATATCGAGTGATTTGTGGTCTTCCTCACGTCAATTCAATAATAACTAAGAAGAGACCTAGGTTCAAACCACAGGGGTATAGTCTGGGTATAAATCCCAAACGATCAATGGTCCTCCTCACGTCGATTCAACAATAATGAGATGGTATAAGTTTATTGGAAGTAGCTTCGAGTGATTTGTGGTCTTCCTCATGTCGATTCAACAATAACTAAGAAGAGACCTAGGTTCAAACCACGAGGGTAAATCTGGTGCAAAGGTAGTACTCTGGTCTGGGTATAAATCCTAAGCGATCGATGGTCCTCCTCACGTCTATTCAACAATAATGAAGTGATATAAGTTTATTGAAAGCAGCTTCTATGGTTTTGAACCCTACACTTAACAGTTACTAAAAATAATGTAGATGTAACCAACTTCACTATTTACTATAAATATTTTTAGATGTAACCCTAAACTTAACAGTTACTAAAAATATATATTGTTGCTAAATACTCTAAAAAAAACAATAGGGTTTATAGCTAAAAACATTAACACATCACAGTATCATACCATTTCTATAAAAAAAATGCTAACCTATACTTTGTTCTTAATTCATTGTTTTTTAAGTTATTATTAATATTTTAGTACGATGTATTATAAATGATGTTTTTATAAAATATTTCAAGATTTTAATGATTATATATTTAATTATTAATTATAATTTTATATTTTATTTATAATATAATATTTAATATCTGGAGCAAAAATGAGAGCGAGAGCGAGAACGGGAGCGGGAGCAGGTTCAGACACAGGCGCAGGATCCAGGGCGGGTGCAGGATCGGGATCGGGTTCGGGCGCATCGAAGCCCGGGCCAAGGCCCGCAAGGCCCTCGATGGGACCATAGGAGGGTTCAGAGGCTAAGCAGACTGGTGGCCAGGGCGGGGACGACATCTTGGGCTCAGGGCCTCCTCCCAGCCTCGACGTAATTGCAGGCCTAGGGAAAAAGCCTCCAAATCCTGGGCAAGGTTCTGCCCCGGGAGGGCCCAAACCCTCCTACCAGCAAATCCTGGCTGGCTCCAGGGCCCAGCCTAGGACCCTGGGCATAGGGCTCTCCCTCGAGAGCACCCACATTTCCATTCAAGAGGAGGTCTACTCATCCTTTGTCTCTGGATCCTCTACCTCCCTAGTTGAGAAGTTCCTGGGAGGGCGACCGGACATGGAAACCATCCGCAGATGGGTGACTTCCAAGTGTAAAGTTTCTGGACATATTCAGTTGGTGGCCCTTACCAAGGGCTTTTTCATTATCAAACTAAACAACAACGATGATGCTGAAAATATTTTGTCTGGCAAGCCCTAGTTCCTCGGACGCAAAAGCCTCTTCCTCAGACGAAATGGAGCTGACTTCCATCCCAGCACCCAAAGTATCAACTTCACCCCAATCTGGGTTCAGCTCCCCGAGCTTCCCATTCACTTGTGGTACGAAGACGTACTAAGGCTCATTGCTCAGTCAGTCGGTGAGCTGGTGGCCTTCGATCCCGCTACCAAGATAGGCTCTCGCATGGTCCATGCCAAATTTTGCATCAATGCAAATCTAGAATTTGAACTCCCCTCTTCTGTGTCCATCTCCTCTAGGTCCTTCTGGCATCAAACCCTGATTTACGAAAACAAATCTTCTTTATGCCCTCTCTGTTGCACTCAGGGGCACCTTCCCTACCAATGCCCCATCTCCAAGAAGGATTATGCCTCTCTCCCTACTAAAACCCCTTCTCGACCAGGCAGGGCCCCTTCCTACGGGCCCCCCTATAACGACCACAGATCCCAGGCTTGGAACAACAAGGAGGTTCACCTTCTATCACAAAGGAATCCCAGGCGGGCCCTTGCATGACGGATAGCCCTTCCCAGGCTCTCCCTTCCCCCGAACCCCTCCCTAGTTGCCATCCCAGGGCCTCGATCCCAGGCTTCCTCCCCTTGCCCGATGTGGATCCCTCCCCCTCCCCCTCCCCATAGGCCCTCGCTTGCACCCCCTCTCAGCCCTGCGAGCCACCCGGGCTCTCTCCCCCGTCAGCTCCCGCCTTCCCTTCCTCCCTTGTGGATGCCAGAGTTTCCTTCTCCCCCCCTCCTCGCTATCCCCCTCTCGACCCCCTGTCGCCCCTCCCGGCCTCCCCCATCAGAGTGTAGTTTCGAGAGGTCTGACGATGAGGTTGAGGGCAGCTCACTATCCAGGCCTGATGAAATCAGCCCTAAGATGACCTGAAGCAGGACATTCGCGACTTTGGCAGCAAACTCAAGAGAGGTCACCCCACCCTAGGTGATCAGCAATCGAGGATCACTGAAGACGACATAGCCAATGGCTCTTAGGCAACCCTCTCTGACATCGTCGTGAGCTTTTCCAAAGCAAACGCCCTTCGATCCAAACCCCTTGCTCATCTCGGGAAGGGGGGCAAGCGACCCCCCAAGGGTGTCAAATGAAGCTCATCACCTAGAATGTTAGGGGGCTCAATGGTGCCCCCAAAAAAATGATCCTCGACCAACTTCGTAAGGATCATCACCCGTCCTTCCTCCTCCTCCAAGAGACCAAAATAGATGAAGTGATCGTTGAGAGGGTCGCCCAAGCTACTTGGCGCAATTGTGAGTCACTGTCTACCCCTGCAGTTGGCACAGTCGGAGGACTGTTGTGCATGTGGGATCCTCGATCTTTTGAGGGGAGACTCATTTCATCTTCCCCTAAAATAATCAACATTCTGGTCCATTGTGTGAAGTCTAGGCGATCATGGATATTATCTAACATCTACGCTTCCAACAGCCCGGTTGAGAAAGTTGCTTTATGGAAGGAAATTAGCTCGATGAGGGAAGACTTTGCCCCCCTTCCCTGGATCCTAGCAGGGGACTTCAACAACCCCCTTTTCCTTTCTGACAAAAGCAGGGGCTCAGTGGCTCCGTCCAAAATCATGGAAGACTTTGGAGCCTTCATCGACCTCAATGAGCTCATGAACGTTAACCTAAAAGGAGCCAGGTTCACCTGGTCAAACAGAAGAGTGGGAGCAAGCCATATCCAGGTCAGGTTGGACAGAGTGTTCCTTTCTAAGGAAGCCATTCCCATGTTTGCTGACGCAACCTTGTTGGATCTCCCCAAAATTGGGTTTGACCATAGCCCCCTCCTCCTGGAAATCGACCATCACTCTTTCCTCAAGAGGCCCTTCCAGTTCGAGTCCATGTGGTTGCACCACCCCAACTTCAGGGCCCAGGTTGGTTGTTGGTTGTCTCCCCCTGTCCTTGGGTGCCCTATTGAGCAAGTCTACCACAAAATGAGATGTCTCAAAGAATAGCTCAAGGTACAAAACAGAGAGGTGTTTGGCAACATCTTCAAAAATAAAGTAGCAATCAAGAAAAATCTCGAAGACCTTGAGCTTAGGTTCCAGGAAGGCTCCCAAGATCGGAGGATCAGGGAAGAGGAACGTTCAGCCATCAACGAGTACCACAACATCTTGGTCAAGGAAGAAACATTCTAGAGGCAAAATTCAAGAGCCCTATGGCTCCAAGATGGTGATGCTAATACCAAGTTTTTTCACACGTCGACCCTCAGAAATAGGGGCTCTAACAGAATTTTTGAGTTGGTGGGCAGCGATGGCATAATAATCAAGGACAAAAAAGCTATTCGGATTGAAGCCATCAACTTCTTCTAGGAGCTCCTTGGTGACAATCCCCAGATGTCCTTAGAAGCGACAGACTCCCTACTGGAGCATATCCCAACTTTCGTCTCGGCCCTGGCGAACGAGATGCTCCTACAGCCCCTGTCTGACTCCAAAATCCATGCTGCTACATTTTCCATGAAGGCCGAGGCGACCCCGGGCCGGACGGGTTTCCCCCCTGATTCTTCCAATCCTTTTGGTACCTCGTTGGCCAAGAAGTGTGCGTAGCCATCCGGGACATCCAGTCCACCAGCTCCATCCCTAGAGGTATAAACTCCACCTTCATTGCTTTGATCCCCAAGTCTCAGGCAGCAAGATCCCTCTCTGATTTTTTCCCCATCAGCTTGTGCAATGTCTTATACAAAATCCTGACCAAATCCATGGCCTCCCACCTTAAGGATATCCTTCCCCTGATCATTGCCCCCTGCTAGGGGATCCTGGTCAAAGGCAGACTTACCACAGACGGAGTTATCATCATGCACGAAGCCATCCACTCGTCCCTCCTATCCAAAAAGTTCTCCTTTAAGCTCAAGCTAGATATGAACAAGGTCTTCGACAGAGTTTACTAGGATTTCCTTTCCAAGGTCCTTCTCAAGTTCAGGTTCCACCCCTCCTGGGTCAGTCTCATCAGAAATTGTGTGTCCTCCCCTTGGTTCTCTATCCTTATTGATGGATCCCCCGTCGGGTTCTTCCCCAATTCCAGAGGCCTTTGCCAAGGTGACCCCTTGTCCCCGATCCTCTTCATCATCCTGGTTGATGCCTTGGGATGCACCATTTTGAGTGATGTCTCTTGCGAACTTATCTTGGGCATCAGGCCTGCGTTGGGCCTACCCCTTATGTCCCATCAGCAGTTTGTGGACGACACCATCCTTGCTACTTCAGCTTTGATCCCTAAAGCCAAGACCATCAAGCACATCTTGACCCTATATGAGGAGGCGGTCGGGCAGAAAATCAACCTCCAAAAAAGTAAAATTTTCTTTATCCATACCCCCCAGCTAGGCAAATCAGAATCAGGTGAATTTTTGGATGTACCCCTGATTCCATCCCCTCCTCTTACCTCGGGCTCCCCCTGTTTATAGGAGCTTCCTCCAAGACCCTTTGGAGCGGGATGATTGATTCGATCTAGAGGAAGTTGGCCCCTTGGAAAGGCCACCTCCTCTCACAGGCAGGTCGAGCCACCCTCTTGTCGACAGTTCTTTAAAGCATTCTGGTCTACTTCATGTCGGTCTTCAGAATCTCGACCTCCATTGCATCTCACATCGAGCAAATCCAAAAATGCTTTCTGTGGTTGGACAACGAAGATAAGAAGAGGATTCCCCTGGTTTCCTGGCCCCTCGTCTACCACCCCAAAGGCAAGGGAGGGATCGGGCTCAGGTGGGTGACCCCCATGAACAAGGCCCTCTTGTCCAAGCATGCCTAGAAGGTGTTCACCAATGCCCCTGATGAATGGGTCAGTATCATGCGCAGGAAATACATCCACCACCACCCCTTCCTCAGCGACTCCTATCCCAGAGACGGATCAGCCTTCTGGAAATCCCTGATCTCCATTAAATACATCATTCGAAAGGGGACCAGATGGATCCTCAAGGACGAAACCAAGATCGACTTCTAGGAAGATAGGTGGATCCAATATTAGGCCCTGATTGCTAACAACGATCTCCTCGTCCTCAAATCAGACCTAGTGGGCAAAGGTCCCAATGTGTTGGACTATCTCACCCAGAACCATGGACAGGTAACATGGAAGCCCATCCTGAACCCCAGGCACTCGCTTCAATCCTCCAGGCTCCAGCGTCTCCTTGAGGTGATAGTTATCTCGTCTTCCGGAGGGAACGACAGATGTGTTTGGCACGACACTCCCAATGGTGTCTTCTCTGTCAAATATGCCTACAACTTCCAAAGAGTCCCTGATGAGGCCCCATTCCCAACCAAACAGGTGTGGGTCAAGAAGTTGATCCCCAAAATTAGCCACTTTGTTTGGGCAGCCATCCAAAATAAGATCCTGACTATCAAGAACCTGATCAGGAGGGGCTTTCAGATCTTGAACAGATTCTTCCTTTGTTGTGTTTCCTGGGAGTCCACTAATCACCTCTTCCTCAGATGCCCCTTCTCTTATGAAGCCCTAGGCCTCATCCTATCCCAATTTTCTATCCAGTGGGTGGCCCCCAATTCCATCTCTGACCTCCTATTCCAGTGGCCCAATCCCTTCGCCCACCCCTTCCTCCGCTTCCTTTGGGACTCCTACATCCCTCATCTACTCTGGAAACTTTGGCTTGAGCGCAACAGCAGAGCCTTCTCCTCCCCGACCCGCTACCCCCAGTCGATGGCGGCTAAGGCAGTTGCCTTCACCCTTGAGAACTCCTGCTCCCTCCCCTTGAGTGAGGTGCCCCGAATGCTGGTCGAGTCCACCCTCCTCTCCTCCCTCGGAGTCCATATCCCCCCCAGTCCCCCTCCCGCCCCTTCTTATCATTTTTTGATAAGGTGGACTGCCCCCCTCCCGGATGGGTTAAACTTAACTTCGATGGAGCTTCTAAAGGAAACCTCGGCCCCTCTAGAGCGGGTGGGGTCATCCGAGACAATCATCAGGACCTGATTTTTGTGTACGTCGAACCGCTTGGCATTCAGACCAACAACTTCATCGAAGCAACAGCTCTCCTTCGTGGGCTGATAGCCCTCAAGGAGACCTCCCCAAAAGTCATCATCGAGGGTGATTCCCTAGTCATCATCAAGGCCACCCGTAGCTTGGGAAACAACTCATGGCGTATCCACAACACCATTCGAGAAGTTCTCACCATCCTCCAAGGATTCACTCACCACTCCTTTCATCATGTATACAGAGAAGGCAACAGTGCAGCCGATTTCATGGCCAATCAAGCCACCACAGTGGAAGATCTCACTACTTGGACCACGAATTTCCCTGATGCTCTGGTCCAATTAGCGTCTCAATATAATTCAAGCCCCGATGAGAGTTCAGGCGCTTATATCGCCCTGAGCTAGGGCCCTGAATGTGCGATGTCACGCCCTCCCCACATGGACAGGGGATACTCCTTCCCGCTCTGCCTTGATGATTGGCCCCAACGACTCTCCCGCTCGAGGGCTGGACGATCCGATAAAGTGCCATCACGTCTCGCCAAGTGCTCCCTGCTTTAGAGGCCATGTCAGATTTTTGGCTTATCTTGATCCAGATAATCGCAGCCTCACTAGCAAACCTAGAAAGCCCAAGTTGGAGCGCGCGGCCTCTCACTCGGCCTTTCCCACCTCGAGCGCCGCTCCAACGGATCTCCATACCGAGTCAGACTACACGTGCAAATTGTTCTGTATAGACACGCCCTAGCAAACCAGCCACAACTACATTGCATCCCTCCCCTGTCCTCTGTTCCCCCCTTGAAGTTGCTGGCTCCCATGTTGCTTCCCCTGTAGCGTCCAAATCTAAGGAGACCCCATCCCCTGAAGCCTCCCCTTCCCCGAAACGGCGCAGACCCACCCGAAAATGCAGAACCCCGGCTCAGGCCCCAGGCGGGGCCCCGGCTCCTGGCACAAGTTCGATCCGCAAGGGCCCGACCCCCAGTAGCAGCAGTGCTACTGACAGCTCTAAGAAGGCCAAGGTGGAGGCCCTGAAAGCCACCGAAGTCAGCTCTGACTCTGAAAGTAAGTTACGGAACTTTTCGACCAGAGCCCTCCTAGACATCACGATCAGCTCCCTGATCGCTTCTGCACAAGCAGCTTCCTCAGCGGCCAATGCCCTGTCTGAACTCCAGCACAGGTTGGGCGACGGCCCTGACATGGAGGGGATCTAACCTGCCAAGTCGGGGCACCCGTTCAGGTCAGGCCCGGCTGCAGGGCTACCTGGAGCGATGGCGGCCAGTATTTTTTTGGGTTAACTGCTGGGCAATTTCGAGGTTTCTCCCTGTTTGGTGGCCTCAGGCCAAATTTTCTCTTGCTGGCAGCATAGATGGATGGACTTTTTGTAGGCACCAGGGCCTCTGGGCCCTAGCTTGGTCCCCAAGGGTGCAGACCCGGTCTACTCTAACATCGAAATTTAGCTACGACTACTTATGTACCTAAGGTTTTGGGACCCTTCAAAAAACCTACTGTAAATATTATTGTTACTTATCAAAAAATAAATATATAATATTTAAAAATAATAATAATAAGTTTGACAATTATATATAGTAAATTTTTTTAAACTTTTTAAAAAATAAAAAAAAATGATGACTATTAATCTATATTCCAAATAAGAAACCTTAAAAAACCTCGAAATTAGAGAATTTAAAAATATTAAAATATATGCAAATGATGTTGAGTATTGCTAAAAATAACCATGGGTCTATAGCTAAAAGTATTAACACTATTAACACATTACAATATTATACTTTGTTCTTAATTTATTGTCTATTTTTAGTTATTATTAATCTTTAAGTAGGATGTGTTATGAATGATGTTTTTATAAAATGTTTTAATATTTCAGTGATTATATATTTAAATATAAATTATAATTTTATTTATTTATTTTTCATAAAAAGATTACAATAAGTTTAATAATTATGTATATATTATTTGTAAGCTTATAAGTTAAGTGTGATTATAGTTGGAAGTCAATACGAGCACCAATCAGGAGTGAATGTAGTCAAAAGCGAGTGCGAGCGCAAGCCGAGAGTGAATGCAACCATAAGTGAGTGAGTGTAGTCAAAAGTGAGTGCAAGCATGAGTCGAGAGTAAGGAGGAAGTGTGAGCAAAAAACATAAAGCAAAGTGTGGTGAGGAGGAAGTGTGAGCAAGAAGTAGAAAGCAAAGTGTGATCCAGTTGAAGAAAACCTAGTTCAAGCTAGAGGAAGTGCAATCTAAGAGGGAGTGCAAGCCAAGATTCAATCATGGCCGAAGAGCAACAGGTTCATTCAAAGTGCATCAATGCTTCAGACCCTTACCACCAATGCGTGGAATATTAAGCGAAGGAACGATGAGAAAAAAAAGAGATAAGGGCTATTGTGAACCAAGAGGAAATGCAAGCTGGGAGTGAGTGCGAGGCAAAAGAGAGTGCAAGTTAGGAGCAAGTGCAAGCCGAGAGGGAAGGTGAGCTAAGAGGGAGTGCAAGCCAAGAGCAAGCCCCATTAGCTAGTATGGAAGGAAAGTCATATTTGAAAGCCCTAATGGGAAGTCAAGATGCCCTAGTTGGAAGTATGGAAGCCCAAGTTGAAGATAAGCAAAATAACGAATACATGGCAAGTTCGATCCATGTAGCAGATGTTACACCAAAAGTGAGTATAAAATATGAAATGATTGAGCATAATATAATGGTTCTTAAAAGTAGAGGGTTAATATGTAAGTTCCATAGATCAGCGTTTTTGGATATTCAAAATTGCATCAACTAAAAATGGGGATTAAATTCAAATTACTCTATGAATTTTCTTCCTAAAGGTTTCTTTCTCATCATATTTTCTAGTTCAAAAATTAGGGATAAAATAATGGTTGGTGGCCCATGGTTTAAGGGAAGAGATGCACTTTATTTGAGACCATGGAATGAAATTTTTTCAATTGAGGCATAAACTATTAAGAAGCTTCCAGTATAGGTTATGATTTCTAAACTTCCATATCAGCTTATAAATAGATATGTTCTAAAGAATATTAAAAATACCCTGGGAGAATTCATCAAGGAAGGACTAACTACTAAGGAGCGAAATCATGCTATATATACTCAAACATGTGTTGCTATGGATATTTTAAAACCTTTGCCACAATGCATTAAGATAAAATCTAAATCAAGAGAATGGGATCAACAAGTAAATTATGAAAATATCACATTTTGTTGCCACAACTATTTTGAGATTGGACACATGGCAAGAGTTTGCAAAGTGAAATCTTGAAGAAAAAGATAAAAAATTCTAGCCATGAGATAAAATTCAAGATGAAGCAAGGAAATCATATAGTAATAGAAGCTAGATATAATCAAGGATATTTTGCTCCAAAAGAAGAGGCAAAGAAAGTCACTTCCAAAGAAGAGGTAAAGAAAATCACTTCCAAAGAAGAGGTAAAGAAAGCCCATCTACAATATCATTTGGCAAGTTTCGAAGGAATTAAAAGTGCAAAAGAAGATGTGGAGAGAAATCCTAAAACAAAGACATCAAAAGAGGTCAAGTTTTTTCCAGGTAAATCATCTTCATTTTCCTCAAGTAGTATAGAATCCTCTCCAAGTAATAAGAGTGAAAGGGATGAAGATGTTATACCTTACACTTCAAGGTTTCAAAAGCAACATAGTAAAGAAATGAGGATGGAGGAAACCCATAATAATTTAGGTTTTTTAGAGCAGAATAAGAAGGTAAATACTACATAAGAGCATCCTTGCACTTTCGGATTTCTAAAGAAGATTGTGCTTTTGAGGTTATAACTTGCACTTCAGATTCTTCATAACAAGGTAAACCTAAAGATGATAAGTCTTACTATGAGCAATGTGAGAAGATTGAAGAGATATATGAAGATGACAGTATTGCTAGGAATGAAAAAAAAAGAGAGGAAGACCCAAGAAGCAAAAACAAAGAGAAAAAGAAACCTTGAGGGATATTGATATGGGAAAACAAAAGCAAATATCACAAGTGCTAACAACAAGTAGGATTAAACCTATAAATAAAATAAAATAAAAATAACAATGAAAATAATGTTTTGGAATATTGGGGGAAAGGATAAGAACCCTAAAAAAATGTATTAAAAAATTGTGAGGTTATTATAGACAAGATATTTATAGATATAGAAGTTGGACAACAAATATTTTAGCCATTAGTGGTGTTGAATTTCATCTTGGCATAATTTAAATTTCAAAAGACATTTGATATAAAAGGAGTTGATTGTGGAAACTTAGCAGTTTGAGGAAAATGGAGATTGATAGAAAGGAAAATGAAGAATATCTTTGATCGAAAAGCAAAGTGATAAAAATTGATCGAAATACAAATAAAGAATATCTTTGAGCAATGTAATGTTTTGTTTTTTTGTAATGAGAGTGGTCCCAATAGAAGCCACACATAGCTTATTAAAAAAATTACGCATATATCGCTTAACAAAAATTTTGAACTCTTTTTAAAAAAATCAAAAAATCTAATAATTGAACTAATACCATTTGATACTACTTATTCTAACATATGCACATACATACATTTACATTATCCACTAGAATAAAAAATAAGAACAACAAAGTAAATAATTAACCATTTGATACTACTTATTCTAACATATCTTCATGCATACATTTACATTATACACTAGAATAAAAAATAAGAACAACAAAGTAAATAATTAAAGTTCAAGTAATCTTTATATTAGTCTATTATTTAAAACGCAAACCTCTCACACAAGCCAAAGAAATAAAAACAATGTATATAAATTTTTGTTTTGCTATCTGCATCAGGTATCTTACTGGCAAGTTCCTTCAATCCTTTAAAAGAGGTTTAAGGTTCAAGATTAACGGCCTACATCGGATATAAAAAAACCCTTGGCTAGACTGAGTGATTCACCCGAATGGAATAGGTTCCATGAAACAAAAAGTCCTAGCCCCCAGAGAATACGGGGAACAATATTCCTTAATAAAGGTTTTATTCAAACCATGGTGTGGACGAGTGTGAGGGGTGTGTGTGGTGGTTGTGTGTTAAATTCCTTATTGATAAGTATAGCTCTCAACTTTATGAGGGGTCATGGTTGGAGGGAGACTGCTCAGCCATGTGCGTTGGTCGTAGGGTTTTTCACACTAACCAAATCTTAAAAACAAATTTTTTTCACTTAAATGCTTATTTTATACCTTATTTAAAATCTTGTGTAAATAACCCCCAAGGGCTAGGTAGATTGGTAAGTGCTTGTCTAGCCAAGCACTTATCAAAAAGACACTCAAGTTCAAACCTCGATGGCAACCTGTTTGCAAAGGTAGTAGTATGATATGAATCCTATAAGTGCACGTCATACCAACGATGGTGGTCCGAATCATAGGCGATTGTTGGTCCCTTCACATCAAATTAACAATAACAAGGTGGAATAGGTTTGATGGAAGAAGTCTTTGGTTTGAACCCTGCATTTGTTAATTACTAAAAATAGTGTGGTTGTGACTAATTCTCCTATGTAATCAAAATATATATAAACAACCCTGTGGTTTGAACACTATGCTTATAAATTACTAAAAATAATATGATTGTGACCAATTCTCATACAACCAATATACGTAAACAATTAAAAATAATTTTTTATAAAAAAAACTATTCTATTAAATAATTTATTATAAAAAACTATTCCATTATGCAATTCATTACTTCTTAAGCAATTGACTATTAATGCATACCATACCATGGTAAGTTCAACCATGACTATATATTGCTATCATCATTTTTATCTTGAACTTTGCTTTATCACCAAACTCCTTATAAATTACATGAAAATAATTCACCCTGTAAGAGTTGTTTAAATTTATAAAAAAATAATTTATTAGTGTTTTTATAATCACTATTTAAAATTTGTTTAAAATAAAAAATAATAATTATAATATTTTAAAAAAATAAAATAAATAATTAAATGATACTAATTTAATTTTTAAAATTTAAATTTTATCTTAAAAAATATTTTATAATGGTTAAGCTGTTATAATATTATAATAAAATAATAATATAAATAGAATAATTTTAAATTTATATAATTTTTTAAAATATATATTATAAAATAATATAAAATAGTTATAATTTTTCTATGGCATTAGTGGCATATTTTATGATTAGAATTTCCTTCCACTTTAATATCTATTTATCTATGTAAAAATTAAAAAATAAAAATTATAAAACAATTATTTTTATTTTAAATAACATTTTTTTTTATATAGGTTTTTTCCACTAGCCAGTCTCAGTAAACTTGGAGGGACTTGAAATTGGAGGGATTTAGAATTAGAACCACCAACCTTAAGCTAGCAAACACTTAACCGAAATTCGATTGGTCTACTACCTCTGCCTAAAGGTTATATACTTCCAAAGCTTACACAGGTTAATCATTTATTTATTTAGTTTTTATACAAAAGGGAATCGATTACATCCGCAGTCCTTTTCTACTACCAAGCAGGGTTCAAATCTTGGGGCTACCCCCTATAACCCCTATATCACCTTATTGTTATTTAACCCGATGTAGGTGGAGCAATGGTGGCTTGGGATTGGTACCATTGTCATCTAGCAAGTGCACACTTAGTGGACTCAAGTCGACTACTACCTTTGCACAAACATGCATGCCTCCACCAACCTCAAGCTGACAAACACTTAACCGAAAACCAATTGGTCTACTACCTCCGCCTGACAAACACTTAACCGAAAACCAATTGGTCTACTACCTCCGCCTAAAGGTTATATACTTTCGAAGCTTCCACATGTTAATCATTTATTTTTATTTTTTTATACAAAAAGGAATCAAGTTACATCCACAATTTCTACTAGCAAGTAGGGTTCAAATTTGGGGTTGTCGCTTATAACCCTTATATCACCTTATTGGTATTTAACCCGATGTAAGAAGGAGCAGTGGTGGCTTGGGATTAGTAACATCATCGTCGAGCAAACGCGCACTTAGCGGACTCAAGTCGATTACTACCTTTGCACAAATAGGCATGCTCCCAATTTGAACCTAAATCTCTTCTTGATAAATGTTAGAACTTATAAAATCATTTATTTATTTTTAAGTAACAAGAAGTACAACAAATTTCCATTAAACCACATTTTGAGGGAGCATAGCAATAAGGAACCTCCCTTCCTATATCACATAGTAATATAAAACCTTCTTTTATATATTACTAAAATCACTTAAATAAAAACAAACTACTAACTTTCAAAATATCCTTTAAAAAAATTAATCTTTTATTTTCATAACCTCCCTAACTAACCATATAAATTATCTTCCTTTTCACAATAAATATTTTCACGTAGTTGCTTTGCTATTTAATACTCCAACATATATAAATAACTTCTCCTACTCACTTTCATATTTAAGACTCCAAACAAATAGAAAAAATGATTGTTGATCCATATGCCACATGCCAAAAGTTATCTGTCTATATAAAAAAACGTAAATCGTTCTTTAACTTTCTATTCATTAAAACCTTCTTGTCTTCTATAATAAATCTTATAAAATTTACACATACGAAAGAGGAAAAACCTTTACTAGACTAGTTAGATAACGCTTTTAATTTTGAATATATTGAAACCGACCTTTCGTAAACCATTCAATGTAGTTAGTTGGTCTTCCTAATCATCTCTATGAGTGTGGATAATACCTGACACGACTATGCCCTTTAATTGGCAGAAACACGTTTATCTACGAGTCAATTCTCTTGCTTAATCAGATCAAATTCTAGACCCTCTAGTAGATCAGGCTAGCAGAGGGATCATGTGGAAAAATATGATACGATTCAACATTTCTTCTCTAAAAACAGTTTTTAGATTTTTATTTAAAAGATTTAAGTTCAAATTTTGGTATGAAAGGATAATAACTTAAGTTTAAATCAGAGGAGATATAAACTTAAATTCAAACCACCAAAACAATATTATAGTGGTGGGAGGGATATTATAATAGTATGTCTTTAAATTTTCATTTGAAAGACCAAAGTTCAAACTATGATAGCAATAAACCAAAACCCATCATAAAGAAACCACATTTTAAACTCAAAATTATTCAGAAAAAGAAAGACCGATTAATAGCAATCGTACTTGTCCAAAAGAAAATAGAGTATTTGATAGCATACAATGCTTGTTAGTAAACTTCTTAACTTATTTCTGAGGACTAGTTTTAAACAAAAGAAATCAGGTGAACAAATGAGAAGATCATGAGTTTGTTTGGCCAGGCACTTACCAATAAGAGATTTAGGTTCAAACTTTGGAGGTATACCTATTGCAAAGGTAGTAGTTTGTTCAAAATAACCTGAGTGCATTGATATCAATCCCAAACACGATAATCCCTTCATGTGGGATCAACAATAACTAAATAGTATAAATTTGTTGAACTTTATACTTAACAGTTACTAAAAATAGTATGAAAATAATCAACTCCCATCTTTATATTCGTCTATTTAAAACTCAAACCTCTCACACAAACCAAAAATAAATAAAAACAATACATATTAATTTTTGTTTCACTTAAATACTTATTTAATATATTATACAAACAATTAAAAATATATTTTTATAATTTTTTTAATTTTATTATGCAATTCAATGCTTCTTAAGCAATTGACTATTAATGCATACCAATTAATGCATACCATGGTAAGTTCAACCATGACTATATATTTCTATCATCATTCTAATCTTGAACTTTGTTTTATCTCCTTATACATTATTACATGAAAAAAACCATGACTATATATTGTTATTATCATTCTTATCTTGGACTTTGTTTTATCACCAACTCCTTATACATTATTACATGAAAAGACCATGATTATATATTGCTATCATCATTCTTATCTTGAACTTTGTTTTATCACCAACTTCTTATGCATTATTACATTAAAATAATTCACCCTCTAGAAGCTATTTAAATTTATAAAAAAAATAATTCATTAGTGTTTTATAATCACTATTTAAAATTTCTTTTAAAATAAAGAAAAATATTTTAAAATAAAAATTAAATGATATAAATTTATTTTTTTATTTTAAAGAAAAATATCAAAATTAATTTTTTTTAATAAGTTATGTGTGGTTTTTATTGGGGTTATTTCCATTACAAAAGCAAAATATTATATTGCTCTCATTACATTTCTAACAAGTTAATTAAAGCATACTTATCAAAGATATTATCCATCTTCCTTAAATTATTAAGTTCCCATAATCAACTCTTTTTTTAAGGAACTAACAACAAGAACAACCCTTACATAACACGTGACTTCAACATATAAAAGGAAAACAAACATAACAGTCAACCATCAAAGAAGAAATTAATTCAATTATTTTTCTTTTGTAGCAAAGGTTCTTCCTCCTTTAGAGTGGCAAGATCTGAGAATGTATTTTTGCACTTCAAGCTTTGAGGTAATATCTAGTTGTAACACATTTTGTAGGATCTTCATTTTCACAAAATTGGCATCGATTGTTTTATAATTAGTCGATTGTTTTATAATTAGCTTCAAGAATATCATCTGAGGTGCTAGTCTTTTTCATGGAATCGTTTGGATGGTCTTTAGTAACCATTTGGCTTTTATCAATGATTTGATTCAAATTCTCCTTTTGGGGTTGAGTCTTTTGTTGCTTGCATGATTCTTGTTGGAAAATTGGTGCATTTGGAGGATGAGCTTCTTTCTTTTGAACTGAGATATTTGAAGGTTTTGAATCATTCACATGCAAGGCCTTCTCCTCCACCAAGGAGGAATCAGAGCATGATCGGATGACCAAGCATCTCTTCTTCAAGTGGCCATATTGTTGACAACCATAACATCTTAAGGAGAAATTTTTATATTCAATATTTTGAACCCATTCTCCTTTGCTTGAGGAGATAGTAATGGATTAAGGACCAAGAACTAAAACGTCCATCTAAACAACTAATCATACTTTACTCATATTAATTTTACTGAACAAATTTTCCTCTGTTTGGGCATCCATATACTGGAATGCACCAATTGCATTACTGATTTTTGTGAATATCTTCTCTCCTCAAAACTTCACAAGGAGAGCATAAAGATTCACTCAGACTAGGAAACCATTAACTTCTTTTGTAAAGAGGTTGAAACTAGGAGTCCAAGTTCTTATATAAACACCCTTTGTCCAAAAAACCAATTATACCTATAATCCATTACCTTATATCTATCCGCTAAATTAAAAAAAAGGATAAAAATAAATTTTTGAGTAGAGAGTTACTTGGAATTTTGTACTATCCACCAATATTTAATGTATCATCAAAATTTAAATCAGGGTTATGAATAAGGGGTAGTACCAAAAAAGTAATTATAAATTCAGGGTGAATCAAGGTGAATTGTGTATAAACATCGGGGCGAATTTTTCAAAATTTTGCAAAAAAATTATCAAAATATGGTGAATTTTCAAAAATTTTGCATGTAAATTATAAAAAAATTTGGGGGTACTTTTGACCTATTAAATCATCTTGAAACTTCATAAAAACACCACCATTAGATCAGGCTCGAAAATATCTTTCCAAAGAGTATAAATATGCCTATGTTTGGATATATATTGATGTCTAAAACTATGAAATATTGTCAGTCGCCTTGTGACAGTCACTTATGTCAGTCGCCATATGGTGACTGTCACAAGGTGACTATCACATGGCGACTGATAATAATTTCATATTTTTAGGCATCAATATATATCCAAACATAGGTATATTTGTGCTCTTTGGAAAGCTCTATTCGAGCCCAATCTAATGGCAGTGTTTTTATAAAGTTTCCAGATGATTTAATAGGTCAAAATCTATCCCAAAATGATATTACTTCCTTACCACCATATTTGGGGCCACTTTTAACCTATTAAATCATCTTGAAACTTCATAAAAACACCACCATTATATCGAGATCAAAAAGAGCTTTCCAATAAGTATACATATGCATATGTTTGGATATATATTGATGCATAAAACTATGAAATTATTGTCAGTCGTCATGTGACAGTCACCACATGGCAACTGTCACAAGGCGACTGACAATAATTTCATAGTTTTATGCATCAATATATATCCAAACATAGGCATATTTGTACTCGTTGGAAAACTCTTTTCGAGCCCGATATAATGGTGGTATTTTTATGAAGTTTCAAAGTGATTTAATAAGTCAAAAGTGGCTCAAACAATAGTGGTAAGGAAGTAATATAATTTTGGGATATATTTTGACCTACTATATCATCTTAAAACTTCATAAAAATACCACCATTAGATCAGGATTGAAAAGATATTTCCAATGATTATACATATGCTTATGTTTGGATATATACTGATGTTTAAAACTGTGAAATTATTGTCAGTTGCCATGTGACAGTCACCTTGTGACAGTCGTGTCACAATCGTCCGTGTTAGTCGCCTTCTGTCAGTCGTGTTGTGTTAGTTGCTTGCTTTGTATTGTTTGCTATCGGATAAAATTAATGTTTTAATTGTATGAGTGTTGTTATCAAGGTTACCTATATATAATGGGGTACAAGAGGCGAATTGGGCAGGATAATTTTTTTTAATAATTTTAAGGTGAAAATTAGACGGGAAACCTTATGGTACTGGGGCAAATTTACCCTAAAAAAATTGATCCCATAATTTTCGAACGAATGGGCCGACCTCTAGGATCCTAAAATTAGTAAAACAAAAATTGTGAAAATCCTAAAATTCGCTCTAAATTGCAAAATTCGCCACTGTACATAACCCTGATTTAAATATTCTCTAAAGATGTATTTATAATTGTTAAGATTCTATAAAATAAAACCCATGAGGCCACCAGTCTTATCTAAAGATATATTTATAATTGTTAAGTTGTTATGATATTATAATAAAATAAGACCTATGAGGCCACCAATCTTTAATGTATCATCAAAATTTAAATCTTATCTAAAGATATATTTATAATTAAGTTATAATATTATAATAAGACCTGTGATGGATACCGTAGTGGTAAGTCCATGGATTTTCATCCAGGAAACCCAGGTTCAAACCTTAGTAAGAGGGGACTGGAACCCCTCATAAAAACTCATGTAAACTTAAGTTTTACCCCAAGGGTTAGGTGGATTGGTAAGTGTTAGTTTGGCTGGGCACTTACCAAGAAGAGACCCAAGTTCAAACCTTGGGGGAAACTTGTTGTAAAGGTAGTAGTCTAATCTGAATCCTCTAAGTGTGCGCCAAACTAATGATGGTACAAATCTCGAGCACCTAGTGGTTCATTTCACGTCGGGCTATAAAATAACGAGGTGGAATAGGTTTGGTGGATGCAGCCACTATGGTTTGAACCCTGTGCTTGCTAGCTACTAAAAATAGTGTGGTTGTAACCAACTCTCTTTAATATATATATAGTAAAAAACAATTTCAAATCTATATAATTTCTGCGAATATAGATTATAAAACAATATAAAAATTAAAAAACAATCCTTTTTATTTAAAGGAATAAAGGTTATATAAAAGGGTTTTTTTCACTCACCCATCTATGTAAGTATTTGGAACCACCAACCTCAAGTTGGCAAACACTCAATGGGAAATTGGTCAATCTACTACCTTCACCTAAAGGTTATATACTTCCAAAGCTTACACATGTTAAATAGGAGAATCCGTTAAATCCACAATCCTTTTCTACTACCAAGTGGGGTTCAAATCTTGGGGTTGCCCCCTATAATCCTTATAACACCTTGTTGTTATTTAACCCTAAAGGTTATATACTTCCAATGCTTACACATGCTAAATAGGGGAATATGTTACATCTACAATTCTTTTCTACTACCAAGTGAGATTCAAATCTTGGGGTTGCCCCCTATAATCCCTATACCACATTGTTGTTATTTAACCCAATATGAGGAGCATCGATGGCTTGGGATTGGTATCGTTGTCGTCGGGCTGACACACACTTAGCAGACTTAAATCAACTAATACCTTTGCACAAATAGACATACCCCCAAGGTTTGAACCGAAGTCTCTTCTTGGTAAGTACCAGAACTTACCAATCCACCTAACCTTGAGGGACAATCATTTATTTACTTGCCCCCAAGGTTTGAACCTAAGTCTCTTCTTGATAAGCATCGAAACTTACCCATCCACCTAACCTTGAGAGACAATCATTTATTTATTTTTAAGTAATAAGAAGTACAACAAGTTTACATTGAACTACATTTAATGGAAACATAACAATAAAAAACCTCCCTTCCCATATCACATAATAACATAAAACCTTTCTCACTAAAATAAAAACCAACTACTAACTTTTAAAATATCTAACCAAAAAAATTAATCATTTATTTTCATTACTACAAGTATAACCTCCCTGGCTAACCATACAAATACCGTCCTTTCCACAATAAATATTTTCACTTATTTGCTTTGCTATTTAATACTCCCACTAATATAAATAACTTCTCCTACTCACTTTCATATTTAAGACTCCAACAAATAGAAAAAAAATGATGGTTGATCCATACGCCACATGCCAAAAGTTATCTAGAAAAAAAATGATGGTTGATCCATACGTCACATGCCAAAAGTTATCTATCTATAAAAGAACGTAAATTGTCTTCTATAATAAATTTTAGTCCAGTAAAGTTATTAGTTGAGGTCTATGATCTATATTGTGGGTTCATTCAACTCCGATATAAATCACAGTGGTTATCATAAGCCTTTTAGTTGTCGAGGGATAGGTGGATTGGTAAGTGTTTGTCTAGCCAAGAACTTACCAAGAAAACACTTAGGTTCAAATCTCGAGGGTAACTTGTTTGCAAAGGTAGTAGTTTGATCTTGTTTGCAAAGAAGTTGGTGTGAAGCTACCAGCTGAAGTTTGCGATCCATACCGTGGGTCCATTCAACTCCGGTACAAATCACGGTGGCTACTATAAGCCCTTTAACCCCTGAAGGATAGGTGGATTGGTAACTGTTTGTCTGACCAGGCATTTACCAAGAAGATACCCAGGTTCAAACCTCGAAGACAGCTTGTTTGCAAAGGTAGTAGCTTGATCTGAATCCTTTCAATACGTGTCAAACTGACCATAACTGCACGAATTTCGAGCTACCGATGAAAATAACCCTTAAGAGCAACCCTCTAGTTTAAATCTCACGCTTACCAATTACTAAAAATAATATGATTTAAAAACTAAAAAAATTAATAAATTTTATAAAATTTTCACATACGAAAGAGGAAAAACCTTGACTACACTAGGTAGGTAACGCTTTTAATTCTGAAACATATCGAAACCGACCTTTCGTAAACCATTCAATGTAGTTTGATCTTCCTAATCATCTCATAGTGTGGATAATACCTGCTAGCTTTCCATCTCTTGACACGACTACCCCCTTTAATTGAAAAAAAAAAAACAATTCTCTTGCTTAATCGTATCAAATTCTCGGCCCTCTAGTAAATCAGATTAGCAGAGGGTTTATGATACGGTGTAATTACAGGTAGATTTTAATAAATTTACTATGAAAGGATTAAAATTTAACATCGAATTTTAAATATTAAATGTGAAAGGGATTAATATTTAAGATGAAAACTTAAAATTTTAAATATTAAATTTAATATGAAAAGATTAAGATTTAAAATGAAAACTAAATTTTATAGTAATATGTTTTTAATTTTTCATTTAAAAAACTCAAATTCAAACCCTAATACAAATAAACCAAAAATCCATCATAAAATCCACAATTATGAAAAAAACCAACAACTATCAAAAAAAAATAAAAATAAATAAGCACAATACTTATCCATAAACTTTACTTATCCATAAACTTCTTGGCTTAGTCTTTAACAGCAGACTAGTTCTAAAGAAAATAAATCAGGTAAACGAATGAGAAAATTAAAAATCTCAAACCACAGCCAAAAACCGGCAATAATAAAAAATCGTTTAACAAAAAGTTCAGAACGGCAGATGTGCAGACTTGAAAAAGACATTACCAATTTCCTCACAAAGTTAGATGTTAGATGACAACGTGGTGATGTTAGGTCAAATGGATTAAACTCCCGAAAGAACTTTTCTTTCTTTCTTTTATTTGTCGTTTGTGGAGGCGTTAGATTGTATGAAAAATGCAGACGTGGACATTCCAGGCGTTAATCACGACCACACGTTTTACAGGAATTTACCTAAATACCCATACACAGGAGTTGGAACATAGGCTGACTTCTAGTGCACGCCGTCAACGTGGCGCCACGAAAACAAAAATAATGAAAGGGAGAAAAAGAACATTTCTTTAAGGTTTGCTGGATCGTGGGCAGTGCTGCGGAACTTAGGCGAAAACGGCTAAGAGGGTTTGCAGGTTTTTGGATTTGCGAAAACCGTAAATGAATTTTTGAGAGGGTTTGCAGGTACAGATTATAAATTTTTTAAAGTCTTTTGAAAGTAAAAATTAGGGTTTTTTTTTGTGTAGGTGCAAGTATTTCCTTAAGGCTAAGTATTGTGTGTATAGGTTGTGAAGCGGGTGCTAATGAGGGCTTTTCTGGGCCCTCTCTTCAGCCCCCTTCCTCTAAGAGATCGTTTGTAGATACAGTTAAAGGGAAACAGGATATGGAAGACGTCTTGTTTAGAGACTCAGATCTTAATTCTATTTTCTGTGCAGCAGCTAAAAATCTAAAGCAACAATCATATCAGGCAAGGGTTAATGGTTGCCTTCTCCTGGCGGCCCTTTGTCCTACCCTGTTGGCCGATAACATTCTCTATAAAAGCAAGCATGACTTAATTTGTAAGTTTATTGGCATAAGATCATCTTTAGGATTTATGTCCTCTTGGATCCGGAATAATTGGAAGCCTTTTGGGATACCTCAATCTCTCTTATTAGCAATGGCTATTATATTGTGAGTTTTTCTTCTCAAGCAGACAGAGACAAAGCCTTTGATTCAGGGAGGAGAACAAATGGTGTTGCGAGCCTTTTTGTTCAGCCGTGGAAGTTGAGATTTGACCCTCGGATGGAGCCCTATGAGGTGATTGTTTGGGTTCGTCTTTATGCCTTGCCCATGGAATACTAATGGGAATCGGTTTTTGAAAAACTAGGCAATTTATTGGGTCATTATTTAGGAGTTTTCAGGGATACAATGAGGGGTGAATCTCTTGTTTATGCTCGGATCTGTGTGGAGATGGGTCTCAACCAACCTCTCCCAAATGAAATAGAAATTAACATGGGGGACTTATCCTGGATCCAACAGGTAGACTATGAGGTAATCCCATTTTGATGCAGGATCTGCCACGCCCGCTTCTGCCCGAAGGGAATTACGAAGAAACCATCACCAATAGCAAGTTTGCTGAGAAGAAATAAGAGAATTTGCTCGCAACCTCGAATGTTGTAGAGGGTTTTGAAGCTCCAAAGAGAAAGAAGAATAAAAAGAGTAAGATAACACGTTCCAACCAATCAACAAAAATAAATTTCAACAGGTATGAAATTCTTAATTCTCTCTTGGATATGGAGGAGACCACCTTAATAGATGAACCTCAGAAGGATAACCTTCCCCCTGTAAGGGTTGAGGAAATTGTCCATCATGTTTCTTTGAATTCAGATTTGGGGGCTAATCACTTAGCACTGATAAATCCAGGGAACCAAACCCTTGCAATGGTTGTGGTGGATAATGATGTTTCCATGAAAGATAGAGAAAAGGATAGAGGGAAACTTGACCTTGGGATCCAACAAGCGGAGAAAAGTTAAAAAATTCTCAAGCAAAGAGTGTAGGAAGAAAACCATACCATGATAAGTTGGCTAATAAGGGAGACCAACTAGTCATCTAGAGAAAGGTCAAGCAGATTGACACTTACTGGAATCCAAGTTCCCAATGATTGTCCAATCTTGGAATATAAGAGGCCTAAACAACAAACCTCATCAAATTGTTGTTCAGAGTTTAATTAAAAATCATCATTTTGACTTTATTCTCCTTCAAGAGACTAAAGCTTCCATTCAGAAGATGGATATCATTGTTAAGAAAATTTGGAGACAAGTTGAGTACATGGCGGTTGGATCCCAAGGGTCTTTAGGGGGAGTGGTGACTTTATGGAATCCTCTTCTCTGGATGACTTTAGATCACTCTATTGGTCAAGGTATCCTCACTTCTCTCTTCAAGAGCAAGAACTTCGAGGAGCTTTTATTAGTTTCCAATTTCTATGGACCATGGTGCTACGAATTTTGTGGAGCAACAACACCAATGGTCAGTTTTATAGGATAGAAGAACTAGAAAAGAGGAAGTAAATTGGATAGTGGCAGGGGATTTTAATGGTAAACTTGCTCTTAGGGATCAAGAAGGGGGAAATCCTTCTTTGAACTAGGGGGATCGATTTATGATGTCCAAAAATAATCAGCTCAATTTAATTGGTGTTCAACATGCAGGGTCTTTGTATACTTGGACAAACAAACAAGTAGGATCGATAAGTAGGAAAGTCAAACTTGACAGATTTTTGGTTTCTAAAGAGGCCTTCCTTCGTTGGTCTTTTAGGATGGAGATTCTTAACCACACTAACTCTTATCACTTTCTGATTCTTCTAGAATGGAAGCTGGGCCATAATTTTCCCCCAAGACCTTTTTGTTTTGAGAATTGTTGGTTGGAAAAGGAGGATCTTAAGGAAAAAATCCCCATCTGGTGGGAGGAGGGTCGTCCTTCCCATGGGAGAGCTATGTATGTTTTTCCAAACAAATCCAACATGTCAAATTTTGTCTTAAATTCTGGAAAAGAAGTAGCATATCTGACTTTCTGTCCCTAAAGGTTCCTTTGTTGGTAAATATGGAGGAGCTTGCCACCCACTTTAGGATTGAAACAATCATAGAGGATCTAAAATATGAAGATGAATTGGTCAGAAAAGAATTAGACTCCATCGACAATCAGGAGGAAATTTATTGGAAAGAAAGAGTGAGAATTGCTTGGCTATTGGAAGGGGATCAAAATATAAATTTCTTTCATTGCTCTGCATCGACAAGTAGACAAAGGAATTATTTGACTTACCTTCAGGATTCCAATGGACAGGTGATGGACACCATACCAAGTATGAAACATGCAACAAATATTTTTTTTTCAAAATCTTTTTACTGCACCTGCTATCCCTAATCTTGCAGTGCAACAAAAGATACTTAATTGTATCCCCATATTATTTTAATTGAGAAAAACCAAGCCCTTTTTAGACCTTTGGATAAAGATGAGGTGAGGAGCATAGTTTTTAGCATGAAATCAGGGAAATTTCCAGGGCTCGATGGTTTTCCAATTGAGTTCTTTAAGGCTTTCTGAAATGCCATAGGAGAGGATTTAACCCAAGTTGTTGAAGAATCTCATTCAAACAAAACTATGCTTCGGGCTCTAAATCATACTTTCCTCACTTTGATTCCTAAAGTGGGACAAGCCACCAACCTTGGAGATTTTTGCCCGATTGCTCTCTACAATGTGACCTACAAGATAATCACTAAGTTGATAACTGAAAGGCTTAAAAATATTATTGACAACATAATATCCTAGGAGCAAGAAGGATTTGTGGAGGGGCGTCAAATTATGGATGGAGTTATTCTAGCCCATGAGGCTATCCATTCTATGCAACATTCTGGTCGAAGAGGTATGTTTATGAAATTATATATGTCTAAGGCTTATGATAGATTCTCTTCGCAGTTTTTGGATCAAATGCTTGAGAAAGTCAGCTTCTCTTAGAAGTGGAGACAATGGATCATGAGTTGTGTCTCGACGGTTTCCTTCTCTATTCTCATCAACGGCTCTCCCTCGATCCCTTTCCATGCCTCTAGGGGTATTCGTCAAGGAGATCCTATTTCCCCATTTCTTTTTATTATTCTAGCAGAAATTGGGTAGATTCCTTCAAAGAAATAAGCAACGAAGTCTTTTGGAAGGTTGCAAATAGGTGAGGGGATGTTAACTCATCTTTAAATTGTGGATGATACAGATCTCTTTAGGGAGGCCAGCATTCGGGAGGCTAGAACATTGAAAGCCATTTTAAAAACCTACATGGATGCTACTGGTCAATAGGTGAATGCGACCAAATCCAAGGTTGTTTTCTTCAATACAAATAGAAGAATCCAAGATCAGATTCTATCCATTTTGAGCTTTGCCCAGGGTACCCTTCCGCTTGATTACCTAGGGATTCCCCTTCATTTTAAGAGCCTAAGGGCAGCTGATTGGAAAGCTTTAATGGATAGAATTATTGCTAAAGTTAATCATTGGACTCACCATTGGATTACCTTTGGAGGAAGAATGGATCTCATCCAATCGGTGATCCAAGCCATGTTTGTTTATAAATTTTCCATCCTAGCTACCCCTATGAGAGTCCTCAAAGAGTTGGATTCGCTTATGAGAATTTTTTTGTGGGATGGCCCAAGGATGAGTAAGAAGTGGGGTGTGGTTAGTTGGGTTAAAATATGTCAGCCTAAAACTCGAGGAGGCTTTGGTTTTCGTAAAGCAACTTTAAACAATCAAGCTTTTTTTGGGAAGCTTTATTGGAGATGGATATCCAGAAAGGAGGCTTTCTTCAGTAGAGTCATCACTAGTAATTATTTGGGTTATATTCCTCATCAAGAAGCTGGTCGTATTCCTCTAAGGGGCCCTAGCTCCATTATTTGGAAGGTCCTGAAAGCTGGTGAACAATTGGTAAAATTTAGACTTTTCTAGAAATTAGGTAAAGGAGACAAAGCTAACTTTTGGAGTGATTCTTGGGACTAGAATCCTTGTTTAATCTACGTGTTTCCATAGTTGCAGTCCTTGTAACAAAGCCTTGAGGGTAGAGGATAAAACAAAATATGGCTTCATACATTACTTCACGATAAATTGGAGATTTTCTTTCTTTGAGTGGAAGAGGTTAGAAGAATGGTCTATTCATATACCTATTTATCAAAGGCTTCTTATTGATAAGATCCTCAAGCAAAGGTGCCTTAAGGGAAAGAGGAAGAGGATAGGATTTCCTAGGGCCTTGGTACTCTAGGTGTCTTCACTATTCGTGATGGTTATAATGCTTTGCTCCCTCCTCTATTGATCCTGCAGGATGCCCCATGGGATAGAGTTTGGGTGGCTAAGGGCTAGCCTAAAATTAATTTCTTTGCTTTGGAAGTGATGCATAATAGTTGTCTCACCTATGATAATCTTATGAAGAGAGGTTTTTATGGCCCTTCCAACTACATCATGTGTAACTCCCAAGAGGAGACACTTGATCATCTATTTTTCCAATGTGCATTTGCAAGAGAGTTGTGGAAAATATGGTTAGACCTCTTTAAGGTTCACCTAAACTTTCAGGCGACTCTTTCTAATATCTGGGAAATTTGGAAATGCAAAAAAATCAAGAATACCTCCATTTAGCTAGGCAGGTCCCTAGGTCGAGCTTCATCTGGTGGCACATTTGGCTGCAAAGAAATTCCAATTTTTTTAGAGAGGAGTTTAGTCCAATGGAGTTGGTTTGGCATAAAATTCTTACCAAGATTTTTTAAACTATTAGGGCTCACTTTAGGGATAAGAAAACTTAGGTGAATGAGGGGACTCTTAAGCCACAAAATTTCAGACCATGGCAACCACCTCCCCTAGGTTGGGAAAAGATGAAGTCTGATGGTGCAACTAAGGATAACCCGTGGGTTTTAGGCATTGGTTTTCTCAAAAGAGATTTCAATGGGAAGATCCTCCATTGGAAGCTAGAGGGTCTTGGAAGGGCTACCTACAATGAAGTTGAAGACCTGGCTATCAAAAAAGGTTCACTCAATGCTTAGGAGAATGGGGTTAGAAAGATCATACTTGGGTCTAATTCATAAATTATGGTGGGGCTTCTGGATGCTATTAGAAATTTTAGACCAAATGCTTGGAGGATAAGAAACATTGTGAGCCAAATCAAGTCAATTTGGCAGCAGTTCAAAGATGCCATCCCGATCTATGTAAACAAACAAAATAATATAGCGACTAACTTTTTGGTTAAAAATGACAATGAAAGGTCAGTTGGATACATATTGAATTCTAATCAGGATAGGGATACTTCTGAATGGCGGGAGGTGAACCAAATGATTCTTAAATTAGCCAATAAAGACTTAGCTAAGGATGAGGATGGGTCCAGAGTCCAGTGAGTCTTGTGGATCAATGGGGGATGAACAACTTTTTGGGTTTTTGCTACCTCTTGTAGCACTCTTTGGCCCTTTTTGGGATAGCACGAGTAGTGTTCGCGGGACTATCAAGCCTGCTAGGTTTCTTAGGATCAATGTAAAGCAAAAATGGGAACAGGTTCAAAGTTTCTGCTCTGTAGATGGTACTCAATTTTTTTGTTATTTTTGGAGATGTTAATCCGAGTTTTATTCGGATTTTAGGGTTTGCCAAAAGTGGTAAACCTATGACTGTAATTTGATTCTTGTTTTATCAATATAATTTTTTACCTTTTCAAAAAATAAAATAAAAAGGGAGAAAAAATTGGAAGGTATAAAAATTGGTTAGGAGTTGCTGCATAAAGACTATAGGCAGCAAATCCACCTCCCAAGAAGAAGAAGTGATTTGCTCAATTTTGACAGTTTTGTGACAATTTGCTCAAGTTTTGTAAACCATACAATGGGGAGAAAATCGTATAGTGAAGGGAAAAATCATACAACTGGATTGGAAAATCGTACAGGGCACTAGAAAATCATACAGGGCGCACCGAAATTCACTCAAATGCAAAGGAAATGTAATTTCAAGATGAAATGGCGCATGGATTTGCTAATTAAGGTATTAGACTTAGGAAAAAGCCAAAATAATGTATTCAGTTGTACATGGGCAGTTGTGAATAATGGATTGTCTCAGGAACCACTTTGGAATGGCCTGGACAATGTTATATAAGGCCCCATTTTCAAATTTATAGGCCTGGCTACTAGTTTACTGGTTACTGGTTGCTAGAATAGAGAGTTAAGTACTTATAGTTGTGATTCCTGAGTTATTGCAATTACATTGAGATAGTTTTTCCACATTGTAATCGAATATACAGACATTAATGAGCATAAGGACGTTGTGGATGACTGTGTACGATCCTGATAAATTATGGATAATGAATTGTGGATGAATATTGTGTGATTGTGTTTTCTATCTTATTGTTATATGTTAGTTTTATGCATTGTTGCAACTTGGTTAGGGAAATTGGCACTGGTGAATCATGGAGAATGATTTAGGAGCATGAGGGCATTGATAAAGATGTATTAAAGAGCATTGTATGATTTTTGGGCGTAGTCAAGCGCATGGAATCTCTCACCAGCCCGGTTAGGATGTTTTGCCTATGAAGGAGATTGCATTGTTTGGACTATTAAACCTTTACAAAACATCCCGGAGAGAGATTGGAGTAGTAGAGCATCTCAAATAACGCCATGATGTACCATTAGTTCATACATATCGTACATCGACTTCCGTACAAATCGTACAAAGCACTTTTACCCGATTTGGTAAAACAGGCGATCGATAGAAACTTACCCGATTTGGTAGTTTTGGGGAATCGACTTGATCGATTACAAAACTGTGTACGACAGCCTCCAAAATAGCATCTGTCAGTTTTTCTGAGTACAATATCATACCATATTTGACACTGTATGATTTGAGATCGTACAGTGTAGGTAATTAAGGGTCGTACAAGGTGATTACAGTTCGTACAAGGGTAGTTTGAGTGAGCATGAGACCGTACGATTTGGCAAGTGAGTTGGGTTTAGCCTAATAATCATTATGACCTCTAGAAAACACCTCCCTACTAGGAATACTCCACCGTTGTGCTACATTTGGCATCGTTGCCTTATCGAATCTGGCATTCTTGTTAAAACGGGTCGAATTTGACTAAAGACTGGAGGTGATTTTTATGATGGACACTAGTACACGAAGCCGTGGGAGATGAGAACCATGAGACAACATTCTAGTAAGAAGGAGCACGAGGATTTCTCAAAGAGGAAACATGAGTAACTCAGATCAGAGTACGTATGAACCAGAAATAGAGCAAGTTTGGACATCCGAAGAAGGAGACTTTGAGGCATTGTTGATTGAGATAGAAGATGAGGATATAGAACCACCAAGTGTAGAGGAGAAGGTTGACAAAGAAAAAGTGCAAGATGATGGAGAGTGGATGGTAAGACCTGAGAAAGTGGTAGAAGGGTTGCAAGGGGGTGCAGAGGATGGGAGTCAGGCACCAGAGCAACAGGACGTGAGGACTCAGGAGGACAGACCAAGACCATCTCCATCACACCAGCGAAGGAGGTCGCAAAGTGAAGATGCACGAGAATTTGGTCATCGAGTGGTGGGACAAAACAAGATACCTCGAATTGACACTTTTGATGACAATGGGAGTAAGACACCTCCAAGGAGGAATCCGACAGAGATTCCATGAGATACCTCAAGTGAGAGCGATGACTCTCCTAAGATGGCTAATAGAGCAGCCAAACAAAGATGTCCACCATTCTCAGGTGAGGGTAAGGAAGACCCCACATGGCATATAGGGACTTGCATAACCATTTGGAGAGAAAATGGTGTAGACAGACCGGAGGATTGGGTAATCCTATTTCCTGCTACCTTGAGAGGATTGGCAATAGATTGGTACCTGAAGAGAGAAAATAATGTTGATTTTCAGACTTGGAATCAGATAAAGGAGAAGTTCATCGAAGAATTTTGACCTTTAAAGGATGATGGAGACATTGTTACCGAGCTTTGCATGACAAAACAGAAAGTTGATGAGGATGTGAAATCCTACAACCGTCGACTGAAGCAATTAGTCGATAAGATGCAGATGCCATTGGTAGATGTTCTAGTAAAATGGTGGTTCGTAGATGGGTTACTACCAAAATATAAGAAAAATATGAAGGTAGTACCATCCAAAACATATGAGGAAGTACTTAAACATGCAAAGAACTTTGAGAGTGAATCAAAATAGACGTATACGAGAATCTTATCTCATCCCAAGTCGAAGGATTCAGATAGTGAAGAAGATGACACTATACAGAGGATGGTAGCATCATTCCACAAAGAGTTTGATAAGATGGTAAAAGAACAAAAGATCAAGCCGGATAGGAATGAGCTGTGGTGCACAGAATGCAAAATAGAGGGACATACAAATATGAAATGTTCAAAGAATGACTATTGCCATATTTGTAATGTGATGGGGCATGAGGTAATGATCTATCCCTATAATGCAAGAGTACGCCCATAGGTACTGTCAATCCAGGAGCAGGAAGAGAAATCGAAGGCCCAAGGAGGCGGGCAACAAGCAACAAGTGGCGGTTACAAAAATAGTAGATGAGGTGGGAGACAAAACCAAGGTAATCGACAAGGAGGACAAAGTCATTTACAGTATGACTCGAAAGGTAGGTCGGTCATACAATGTCGCAATTGCCAAGAGTGGGGGCATTTTGCAAAAAATTATCCTGCACCTCCGATGCAAGGGACACCACAAACAAGCACTACACACATGTGTAGATGGTGTGGTCCGGGGAACCACAAAGAAGAGAATTGTCCAAAGCAGGCGAGTTCGAGTAACCCATAGAATGTTAGTTATTTGGACATCGAAGTTCCTCAAGTTAAGGAGGAAACTCAGGAAGTTTTAGCCATGATGAGGAATCAAGCTAAAAAGGATAAGTATCCTAAGCCAACAAAAGAAAAGCAACGTTGGCAAGCAGCAAAGAAAATATTGCAAGAAGAAGTTGAGAAAGCTAAACCAGTAGAATCGAGAGCAGATAAGGAATTAAGAAAACCATCAGATCAGGAGATAGTTGTGCAAAATCTGGCAGCACAAGTTTTGGATACCATAGTGGAACTTAAAGTATCCGACTTGCTAGAAGCTATCCCAGAATTGCAGAAGGCAATTGTGGAAGAATTACAACCACAGAAGGTGATGGAGGTAGAGAGCCAACCAATCCAAGAAGAAGAATGAAAAGATCAATTTATGGATCCTACTGTATTAATGATTGATGTGGGAAAGAAACCTGCATTACTGCATATGGAGATCTTAGGACACAAATTGATACAAGTTATCATGGATGGAGGATCCAGTGTCAATGTGTTACCTGAGAGAACTTGGCTAGAACTAGGTGCTCCATCCCTATGGGCACCGAGCTTCCAGTTATATGGGGCTGACCAGAATGGTATTGACATAAAGGGAGTCTTAACAGCACAACAAGTAATGATAGCTGAACAAGAATTTGTCTTGGATTTTGTTGTGATTACAATGCAGAAACCTGCATACGATGCTCTCTTGGGGAGAGGTTGGCTACGAGTAGCCAAAGTTAATCACAATTGGGGAAAGAATCAGATCACTTTTAAGAAAGGACAACATAAATACATGATTAATCTAGCTAATCAAAGAGTTAGTGAAGATGTAGCTACAACCGATGAATCAAAAAATTCCTCAGGGGATGAAGGGCATGAACCTGATGGAGAGGGAATGTTGTACCTAGATGAATGTAGTGAAGATGAAGCTTGATCTGATAGCGGACTTCTTCATTGGAAAATGGAGGAGTACGAAATGTTTCAGCCCAACTGCCTCTGTATTGAGTCAGAGGAGATCAAGGAAAAACAAGACAAACCAAAAGTCAGTAAAGAAACTAAGAAGGAAACAGAAGAGAAGTGGACATTTCCAAAAAGCTTTGTGGAGTATACAGTAGGAGATGCAGAGATTGATACAAGACCGACACACCCTGAGAATGTAATGAAAGCTATGAGTGAGCCAAAAAATATCAAGTATGAAGGACCTAAGATAGTGGACATCAATCTAGGAATGGAGGAGGAACCTAGGATGGTCCATTGTGGTGATGATTGGAATCCGGTATTGAAGGCAGCAACTTTCAAGATATTCTTGGAGTACAAGGATGTCTTCGCATGGACATATAAGGATCTGAAAGGAATCCCACCAGAATTATGTGTCCATAAGATCACACTAATGCCTGGCGCTCAACCTGTAAGGAGAAGGCCATATAGAATGAACCCAAAGTATGCGGCATTAGTAAACACGAAGATAGAAAAGATGTTGGAAGCAGGAATCATATTCAGGGTGACAAACAGTGAATGGGTTTCACCTATAGTGATCACCTTGAAGAAGGAAGTAGATAAGATCAGAATATGCGTAGACTTTAGGAGTCTAAATGCAGTGACCATTAAGGATCCCTTCCCCATTCCCTTCATAGATTCTATCTTGGAAGAAGTTGCAGGACATGAGATCTATTCATTTTTGGATGGATTCTCAGGATACAATCAAATCAGCATCATCGAGGAGGATAAGCTGAAGACCACATTTATTGTGGAGAATGGCATCTACGCATATAATCGAATGCCATTTGGGCTCTGTAATGCCCCAGCTACATTTCAGTGCATCATACTGTATATATTTGATCATTTAGCAATGGGGAACTTCAAAGCATTTTTGGATGATTGGTCCATCTATGGGAAGATCAAGGAGCATCTTCCTACCCTTAGTGAATGTATGAGTAGGTGCAAAAATGCACAGATATCATTAAACCCAGCAAAATGTTTTTTGATGGTACCATATGGGAAATTGTTAGGACACATTGTGTGCAGTGAAGGATTGAAGATAGATCCTGATAAAATTCGTGTGATATTACACATGGAAGAACCCTTTGATGTGAGTTCACTCAAAACCTTCCTTGGTTCGATAGGATATTACCGAAGATTTATCAAAAATTATGCCCATGTATCCTACCCATTAGATTCTTTGATGAAAAAGAATATTCCTTTCAGATGGATAGAGGAGCACCAAGGAGCCTTCGAGGAGTTAAAGGCTAAGTTGGTGAGTAGTCCGATTTTGGTGTTTCCTAGTTGGGATAAGGAATTCCATGTCCATGTTGATACCTCAAATTTTGCAATTGGATGTGCGTTAGCACAAGAAGGACAGTTTAAGCTGGATCAACCGATTTTCTTTGCTAGTCACCTTTTGTCAAGGCCAGAAAGAAACTATAGTACAACAGAAAGGGAAGCCTTGGGGATGGTATATGCAGTCCAAAATTTTAGGCATTACCTACTGGAAAACCCCTTTGCATTCTACGTTGATCATCAAGCTCTGTTGTACTTAATAAACAAACCAGTAATACAAGGATGAGTTAGTAGGTGGCTCGTCACCCTCCAAGAGTTCGTATTCCGAGTAGTGGTGAGACCTGGTAAGAAGCACGTGATTGCAGACCAGTTGTCATGGATACGATCAGGGGAGCCGATAGGAACATGAGTTCCTGATGAATTTCCAGATGCATAATTATTCGCCATCAACGTTGTTCCATCATGGTACAAGTTGGTTGGCCAATATCTATCCATAGGTGAGTTGCCACAAGAGATGATGACAACCAAAAAGAAGAAAATAATCATGAAGTCAACACCCTTCCAGATAATAGTAGGATTACTATACAATATGGGAAGTGATGGTATCTTGCATAGATGTGTAATGGAGGAAGAAGTCAAGGTGGCATTGAAAGAAGCCCACGTAGGCTTAGCAGGGGGACATATGGGACCAGATGCGACTACATGGAAAGTATTGTTAGCAGGTCTATGGTGGCCCACACTGTATAATGATGCAAAGGAACATGTGAAAGCTTGTGATACTTGCCAAAGAGCAGGTAAACCGGTAAAGAGGGACTTTATGCCCTTACACCCATCGCAACCACAGGAGTTGTTCGAACGTTGGGGCTTGGACTTCGTAGGACCATTAAAGACATCTCAGAGGTGGAAGTGTAGATATATCATAGTGGCAATAGAATACCTAACAAAATGGGTAGAAGCAAGAGCATTACCTGATAATTCGGCCAAAAGTACAATGAGATTTTTGTATGAGTAAGTAATCATAAGATTTGGTATTCCGCTATGAATAATGAGTGACCATGGAGGACACTTTGTTAATGAGATTATCAAGATATTGATGATAGAGTTTAAGATTTTACACTCATTGTCTAGTCCGTACTACCCTAGAGAAAATGGGTAGGTGGAAGCAACCAATAAAGTCTTAGTATCTACTCTATATAAAACCTATGGAATAGAGGGAGTAGACTGGGAGGAAAGGTTACCATCCATTTTGTGGGCATACAGAACAACTTTTAAACCAACAATGGAACATACACCTTTCCAATTGATGTATGGTCAAGAAGCAGTGGTGCCAGTCGAGTTCTTGATACCAAGTTTGAGAGTCGCAGTAGAGCATCACTTGGGGGATCAAGAAAGTTTGGAGGAATGACTGATGACATTGACCAAGTTAGATGAAAGAAGAGTCATGGCACAATGGGCAATTGAGATAGCTCAGAAAAGACGTAAGGCATGGCATGACAAGCACTTGAGAAAGTTGGAACTTAGTCCCGGTGACTTAGTTCTAAAGTTTAATGGAAAAAGGGAAATCAAGCTAGGTAAGTTGAAGATGCTATGGCTTGGACCTTATAAAGTTATTGAAGTAATGAGTAATGGAGCAGTCAAGCTATAGAACTTGGATGGGACAGAGGTACCCAACACTGTAAATGGCTCAAAGTTGAAGCCTTATAAAGTACAATGTTTATTCATTACTTTAGAAGAAATTGAATGATGAAGATGAGTGGAAGCTCAAGAAGAAGCTCATCATGAGCCAGGTCCATCACAAGAAGAACCTGATATGGGACTCACACACCTATTTGCGAAAGGGGAGGAGACGCAATTAATAATCATGCAACAAGAATTGACACCCCAAACTGGTGAGAGAAGAAGGATACGAGTACATGTCAGAAGAACTGATGGAACCACACAAGAAGAAGAGGGAAGAGTCTCTCTCAAACCAAGAGGCTATCAAGAGGTAGCACTATTACCTAGAACTAGAAGAAGGATAGGGTTAACAGTACGCGATGAGGATGGAGTGGGCACGACCGAAATGGAAATTCTAGAAGATGGTAGGAATGAAGTTGTAGATGAGGAACTAGCCGGACTTTCTCCATTGGCTCAAATTGGGCTATTTCAACAGAGGATGAGAACACAAATGCAACAATTGCAAGAAGAGTATCAAACATTGTGGAGTCACAATGCGAGGTTGAGGGAACAACTCATCGAGGAGTTGGATGAAACCATACGAAGACTGGATGAGCAGCAGGAAGTTAGCCTATGGGAGGATGAAAGTGAATCCGAAGAAGTAGATGGATTAACTCCAAGAGATGGTGGAGGAAATGAAGGCACCCACTCAAGTCCACTAACCTCACCAAGTGTACAATGAAGTACCAATGGAGGCACAAAAGCTCCTTATTGCAACATAGAGGAGGCTACCACAACACCTCAGTTGCAAGGAAACATATTGGTGGACATGATGAATTCTAATGAAGAAGGAATGTCATGGTTGGTAAGAGAGCTTAGTACAGATAGTAGTGATGAGGAGGAGCCAGAGAACCCTCATAATCCATAGAGAAATCATGATCCTCCAAATGGTGCATCCAGACAAAGAGAAGCACAGAGAATTTAGGAAGAAAGACCTTGTATTGATAGGCAAGCTTATGCAATAGCCCATCAACAACTGAGAAGAAAAAGAAGGGAAGTAAGGAGATTAGAGAGAGTGATGAATTTGCCAACCGATTGGGTAGAACAGAGGGAAGACGGTCGAACTGACTCTAGTTCTGAGATAGACTTCTCGGATGCATATAGAGAAGTATTGGCAGCATCACTTCCCTAGAGATCCTTTGAAGAAAGAAGATGGAGGCATCGCTTAGTCCATGCTGATAGAAGAATCTGAACCTTGCAACAACTATCACCTAATCGGAGTCCACTAGCCAATATTGAGTTGGTAGAAATTACTCCTGATAACCAAAGAACAAGAGGAGGAATTGGACGAAGACCTCTAAGACTCCACTATGGACGAGGAGGAGGTAGGCGACCAGAGAATAATCGAGACCATGATGATGTTGCAAATAGAGGAGGTAGAGGATGAGGAAGATTTTGACCCCCTACTCCTAGATGGCCAGGAGATAATCCTCTAGCATACATGAATTGGGTAAGGAATCAATGAGGTGTACCAAGAGTAAGAGGCATGTTACGACAGGCAGGGGGACATCCACCCATAATTAGGCAAAGACCTCAACAACCATTGGGTAATAGGCAATTACTCCAAGAAAGGGAGGAACCACCAATAGTACAGAGAAGTTTGAGGCCAAGAGGAAATGGAAGGGGTAGATACCCACATGGTAGAAACTTAGCTGGAAGAGGAAGGGTACATTTTGTAGAGGAAAGAAACCTAGGCCATCAACGAGTTCGATCACCAAGTTTGGAGCAAGAATTGATCCGGGGAGATAGGTGAAGAAGTCGCTCAAATGATAGTAGAGTGGTGAGGACACCACTACCTCGGGATCAATCACCTGTACAACAAGAGGAAGGACCACCAGGTGAGAAGACTCCAACTTGCCATTGTACAATTCCAAATTGTACACATTGTAGGGGAAGAGCGGAACAGGCAACAACATCACAGGCAGAGGTAAGCCAAGCAAGAGAACAAGAGGTACAAGAGGATACCACTAACCAAAATGTGATGGTCGAACCTCGAGGTCAAGATTTAGATGGGATCATACAAGTGAATGTCACTATACGATTACCAAGATGGTAAGTGTAAATAGACTAGGATGAAAAAAAATTAAAAAAAAAGTGTGCCTTAGTTGTGAAAATCCCTCGAGACGCAATTAGGAAGGGCGAGGTTGAAAACCGGAAACGACGGCCTCTCCAGAGAAAAAGAAAGCAAAATTTTTCTAAGTATAAAGATCGTACATAGAAAGAGTACAAGATGAAATCGTACAAATGAGGGATCATACAAAGCAAGAATGACATGGAAATCGTACAAACTTATATTGTATGATTTAGATCGTACAGTGTATGATTTAGGTGGATGTACGATTTTCCAACTACCTCAATAAATGTGGCATGCATGGGAGAAAGCAACAGTTGGAGGAAAAAGTAGGGGAAAAAGATGAAATTTAAAATTTTGCTGAGTTGTCGATCATCCATGCATTATGGAGGGAAAACATGCAAAATGGCATGATTTTGAGCGATCAAAATTAGGGTTTTCTTAGGGTTTGAAGCACTTTAAATAAGGAAGCCAATTACAAATTTTAGCAAACCATACAAGTAAAAATTTGAAATTTTTAGGAGAATGAAGGTGGAAAGCATGCAAACCGATGAGAGATGACCATATGAGCAATAAAATTTCACCAATAGCTTAATTTTACAGACTCATTTAAAAATTTGCACCAAGGAGTCTTTTCAGCTTCAAAGAATTGACCCAAGAGGGAGAAAACTAGGGTTTACTCCATACAAGAAGGAGGAATTCAAATTTTTAGAGCAATAGCAGCAAATATGGCAAAATACATCATTGTACGGACTGAGGAGCATAAAATTGCTGATTGGAGCCTGAGGAAGTAGATTGGAGTGTTGGAATTGTAGAAATTGGAGATTAGAACCCTAAAATCAGAACAATCTAGCAAAAATCAAGCTATGAAACATGAGGAAAAATATAGAAGTCCATACAGTCATACAATACAACCAGAAAATTAGCAAATTGAAGAAAATTATGCCAGGGTTGGAAGAATTGAAGAATTGTTGAAGACAAGCATTGAAAAAGTAGATCGGGGCATTCCGACAACTGGGTCGGTGGAGGATTTGACAAAGGAGGTAGAAACCCCAAATTTTTTATCTTTTAGGGTTGGAGAAGTCATACTATATGATTTGGGGCAGCTTGTATGATTTCTGGAAAAGATAGTGCAGTTCGGAGTGTTTTTTTCCATTTTCGATAGTTTTTCAAGAAGATCGTACGAAATTATATGAAATCGTACAAATTGAAAAGGGGAGGGCAGCCAAAAAATAACATCGTACGGAACACTATCATGTTGTACAATTTTAGGTTGCAATTGTATGATTTGGAGAAGTTGGGATGATTTGAAGACTGACAGAGTGGGAAAAGAATTGCAGAAGAGAGAAGAACATTGTACGATCCAGGAGCGGATGGAGGAGGGTAAAATCGTACAAGGAACATAAAACTATACACTGTACGATTTTACAAGGAGGCTGTATGATTTTTGGTATGCTTCTGATTGCAGAAGAGGAGGTTGAGCTAATCGGTGAGATGTTGAAGGAATGATCTCAATGGAAGAATTTGGATGTCGGTTAAGGTGGATTGTAGCTCATAGGGTGGAGAGATCACCAGGTCCACTGCATGAGAGGGAGGCATACCCATGATAGCATCAAGGGCATCAGTTTCAGTCCCATGGGAGGCATGGTAATCATCCTTGGAGGAGAGGAGGATATAGGTCATGGAGGGGACAATGACATTGGTAGGCACACCTGGATAGAACACCACCAAGGCACAGAGAGGGAAGAATGGCCCAAGAAAGAACCTCACGGAGGGAATTGAGGAGTGAGGTGCATGTGCCAGAATAGGAAGACCACCTGAGCAGTGGACAGGAGGAATGCTAGGTGGAAGTATCAAAAATCACATTTGTACAACATGGAGCAGATGCATGCAGGAAATGGTGGAATGATGAGAAAAATAGAGATCACCCTTGGAGGAAGACATTCACAGATGCGCATGTGGCGGTCATTGCATAGATTCCACCATTCCACCGGATATTTTTTCAGAACTATCTTTTATAGATAGTTCAGGCATATAATGCAGCAACCCGAGTTGCCTACGTCAATGTGGGCAAGAGGTCCGTCAAGGTGGATATCTCGGTAGAAACCTTTCAAAAAACATTTGGGTTGCCGGAGGACGGTATGGAGATAGTGAAAAAATGGTAGACCCAATAGAGGCATACCATCTTGTCACCACTATGACCACTATCAAATCATTGACAGAGGCAAATATTTTAGGTGTAGGGATGCATGGAATCAAATAGAGCCAGTTATGAGGAGAACATTGGGCATGTGCAATGAATACAATCATGGCTCGACTGTCAGGGGACATAAGGGTGACGGAGATGCCAATGTGGATGGCACAATACGTAGAAGGTATCACAAAGGGAATTCAATATGATTGGGGTACCTATCTAGAAAGAAGAATGCATGAGGCACTGACCAAAAGACCAAAGAATTTTGGGATGGCCTTCCATGCAATTGGATTGCTACTGAATGCAGTCACAGAAGTGGGAATGCAATTCCCAGGGTTGACGCCACCTAGAGAAATCAGGTCAGACCAACCGACGATATTGAAGTGGGTGAAGGTTGTACCAATAGCAAAAGGGACTCCAAAGAAACCATGAACAAGGAGCGAGTGACACCGGAGTGAAGCTCAAGGAGATACATCTCCGGAGGAGGATGTCGATGTACACCATCGAAGGAAACATTCTAGATGGTTGGAGCCGGAACTAGAACAAGTACCAACACAAAGGCAATAGGAGCAGCCTCTCATTCAAGAAAGGGAGAGAAGTCCCATACAAATAATGATGAGGAGGCAGTGGGAGAAAAGGGCAAGCAAACTAGTTTTAAAAATACAGGAGAAGGAACAATCAGATTCAGAAGTGATGAAACTGGAGGAGTTGTATTGGACAGAGGTGGAGAAAATAATGAAATATTCAAAAATATTTTCACATTTTGAGAAGATGGATGCCTCTGATTTCTTTAAGGGAATTGAGGTAGGGCATGATGGAATAGCCACTACCCAAGATGAAGTGATAACAAGAATAAGTACCATAGAGGAAAAACCCAAGAAAAAGCCTCATTACAAGTTTGTAACAGGAAGTTCAAGTAAGGGAGATGAGCCAGGAAATACAGAGACATCTCAAGAAAAAGAAGAATTTGTTGCTCAATAGGACACACAACAAATTCAAGAAGAAGAAATAATGGAGGAACAACATATGGGCAATAATGAACAAGAAATAGCCCAAGAAAATATTGAAGAGCAACAGGTGGGCACAGTGGAATCTGAAAAAGCCCAAGAGCAAGTTGAGCAGCAACAATCTCAGGAGGAGATTGTGAATATTATGGATAGTGAGGAGGAGAAAATAGTAAAACAATCTCCACCTCGGGAGAAAATAGATACAGTGAGAGCACTACAGGAGCTCGGGGGAAGCTCTAGCCACCTTATGGAGGAAGAAGATGTGAGGACTCCTACTGAAGAAGAACTATGAGGAATGCAATCCAGTTATCTTCTAGAAATACCATGGTTTCAAAGAATCACAACTGAGGAGGAGGCACGGGGAGTCGAAGATAAGGTGGAACACTTCTTTTCTCAGTTAGGCCATGTGATTAATAGTGCCAAATTGGAATTTTGCATTGGCCATGTGGGAGAACTGAAGTTGTGGGAGGAACAAGTGTCTCTCGAATTAGAGAAGATTACAGAATGGGTGAATAGTGTGGAGCGTACAAAGAAGATAGTAGATATCCACACACAACATCCATGGAGGTTACCCAGGGAAGAGGTAACAACAATGTTGGGAAGGGAAGACTTGCCAGAAGGGGTGGTCACCAATTACAGGAAAGATCCAAGGGTGTACTTGGATAGAATCAGCCATCCAACCTGTCCTACAAATACGATAGAGTTGGAGTATAAGAGAGTTGCGACGGGAGTGGCCATCACCCTCAGGAAGTTGAACTTCCTAACTCATTGGATAGAGTGGCTGAGCATTGGATTAGAACGAATTCATCAGCTCAAGGAGGAGCAGAAGGAAGAGACTACAACCACTCAAAAGGAATTGGTCGCAATGGAAGAGGAACTATAGAAGAGTAGAACTATGATGGAAGAGAAAATCAAGAAGCTGGAGGAGGATCTATCAGGCCTTAGAACTGAGTCTGAAGCTAGGATTAGCACACTTGAAAAGGAAAAGTGATAGATCTCATAGATGGTAGAGGATAGAATCAAGGAGTTGGAGGTACAACTCAGAGCAAAATATGAGCAGATGATAGCTCAGTTGGCCGAAAAGAATGAGCAAATGACTAACCAGGCCAAGAAGATAGAGGAGCTGACAAGGGACAACAAGAAGTTGAATGAGATGGTCTTAGAGAAGCAAGCTCAGATGAAGCTTAAAGAAGACTAGGTTCGAGCTTTGGAAGCAGATATCAAACACCACTTGGAGACCATTGATGAAAAGAATGAAGAACTCCAGGCGGTTGCTCGAGTAGAAGCTCATTGGAAGGAGAAGTTGAAGAAGAGTACCTCCGAATGGGAAAAGTAAATGATGGACTTCATGAAAGTTGTCGAGGAGAAGGCTAACCTTCATGGAGCCAAAGCCATCGAAATGGGGAGCTATGCAGCCAAGCTGAAGAATGAACGAGAGATGTACAAGTCACAGGTTAAGGACTTAATGACTGTCGTAGCAGAATATGAAGTAGCGAGGAAGAAATAGAATGAGTCGGCGAGGACACCGACCAAAGTAAAGGGGAGGGCAGATGTAGGCAGCAAATCCACCTCCCAAAGAAGAAGAAGTGATTTGCTCAATTTTGATAGTTTTGTGACAATTTGCTCAAGTTTTGTAAACCGTACAATGGGGAGCAAATCATACAGTGAAGGGAAAAATCATACAACTAGATTGGAAAATCGTACAGGGCATTAGCAAATCATACAAGGCACACCGAAATTCACTCAAATGCAAAGGAAATGTAATTTCAAGATGAAATGGTGCATGGATTTGCTAATTAAGGTGTTAGACTTAGGAAAAAGCCAAAATAATGTATTCAGTTGTACATGGGCAGTTGTGAATAATGGATTGTCTCAAGAACCACTTTGGAACGGCCTGGACAATGTTATATAAGGCCCCATTTTCAAATTTATAGGTCTGGCTACTAGTTTACTGGTTATTGGTTGCTAGAATAGAGAGTTAAGTACTTATAGTTGTGATTCCTGAGTTATTGCAATTACATTGAGATAGTTTTTCCACATTGTAATCGAATCTATAGACATTAATGAGCATAATGATGTTGTGGATGATTGTGTACGATCCTGATAATGATGGATAATGAATTGTGGATGAATATTGTGTGATTGTGTTTTCTATCTTACTGTTATATGTTAGTTTTATGCATTGTTGCAACTTGGTTAGGGAAATTGGCATTGGTGAATCATGGAGAATGATTTAGAAGCATGAGGGCATTGATAAAGATGTATTAAAGAGCATTGTATGATTTTTGGGCGTAGTCAAGTGCATGGAATCTCTCACCAGCCTAGTTAGGATGTTTTGCCTATGAAGGAGATTGCATTGTTTGGACTATTAAACCTTTACAAAACATCCCGGAGAGAGATTGGAGCAGTAGAGCATCTCAAATAACACCATGTTGTACCATTAGTTCATACATATCGTACATCGACTTCCGTACAAATCGTACAAAGCACTTTTACCCGATTTGGAAAAACAAGCGATTGATAGAAACTTACCCGATTTGGCAGTTTTGGGAGATCGACTTGATCGATTACAAAACTGTGTATGACAGCCTCCAAAACAACATCTGTCAGTTTTTTTGAGTACAATATCATACCATATTTGACACTGTATGATTTGAGATCGTACAGTGTAGGTAATTAAGGGTCGTACAAGGTGATTACAGTTCATACAAGGGTAGTTTGAGTGAGCATGAGACCGTACGATTTGGCAAGTGAGTTGGGTTTAGCCTAATAATAATTCTGACCTCTAGAAAACACCTCCCTACCGGGAATACTCCACCACTGTGCTACAAAGACTATTTGGAAGGAGTGTTTCTACGTGCGGGTGTGCTCGAGGTGGTCATGAGCTGTGTTGGGTGGTGATTTACAAGCAATAAATTCATGGCCATGTCGATGCATAGCTCCCATTCATCGCACACTACCCTTCGTCCTCGAATTCGATTTTGTTTTCTTGCAACTTCGATGAGCACTTCAAGGCCTAGAAACTTTTTTGAAGACCGCTACGGTTTTTTCTCGACGAGAAGATTTAGCAAGCTTTTCGTATCATCTACGATAATGACGACAAATGGATACACCAAGACTTTCCCTCTAGTCGATGTGGAAGGTGATGTTTGTGATGTCTATGGCAAAGATAGAGCTTCAGAGCATCAGATCATCACTCCTTGGAGCCGCACCGTTGCTAGATATTGAAAAAGAAAGAGGGTAAAAAAAGAAAGGTCAATCTAGTCAATACCCATTGGAGAAAGGTGGATTATGAGAGCATGGATGCTTATAAACCAAGTTTGTGAAAAGTGTATAATGAGAGCGTGGATGATTATAAACCATGTTTGTGGATTAATGTGAATGAGTGTGTTTACATTTTTGGGGGTGTGCTATGGAATTCTTGTTGGTCAAGTATGGGATTAAGTTGTTTGTGGTTTATGTAATGGTGCAATGTGTGTTGTTGACTTGGATTGGAAACAATGGGTATGACTTGTTGAGGAATCCTTGCTACAACAAAGGTTTGGCATTACTCAATTATCTCTTGTATGTTTCAAGCATTTGCTTCCCTCAAAATTGTATTTATTACTATGAGTAAATCACCTTCCATCTATACTCTGTTTCGTTTCATTTGTTTACATATTTTTAATCCTTCTAAAGCCACCTAAGCTTTAACTTCATTATTAGTCTTAAATCCACTATTGAAATCGTAATGAGACAAAATATATTCTCTATTATTTTTAATTATTCCTCCTCCTATTGGTCCTGGATTTCCTTTAGAGGCTCCATCAAAATTCAATTTGACCAACTCTACATATGGTGGTTTCCCCTTTATATTTTTTACCTTCTTTTAAATAGGAAAACAGAAAATAAATTTTTGGGTAAGAAAGTTACTTTAAATTTTGTATTGGTCCACAAATATTTAATGTATCATCAAAATTTAAATCTTATCTAAAGATATATTATATATCATCAAAATTTAAATCTTATCTAAAAATATTGTTAAGTTGTTATAATATTACAATAAAATAATAATATAATACAAAAGAGACCAATTTCAAATCTATATAATTTCTTTAGATATAAGGATATAAAAAATAATATAAAATAAAATAGTTACCAATTTTCCTATTAAAAAATAAAAAATTATAAAACAATCATTTTTATTTAAAAAATAAAAGTTTTTTTTTCTTATATACAAGGGTTTTTTCACTGGCCCGTCTAGGTAAATATCAGGATTAAAACCACCGACCTCAAGCTGGCAAACACTCAATGAAAAATCGGTCACTCCACTACCTCTGCCCAAAGGTTATATACTTCCAAAGCTTACACATGTTAAATAAGGGAATTAGTTACATCCACAGTCCTTTTCTACTACCATTTTTACTACCAAGCGGGGTTCACATCTTGGGGTTGCTCCCTATAACCCCTATATCACCTTGTTGTTATTTAACTTGACGTGAAGAGCACCGGTGGCTTGTGATTGATACCGTTGTCATCGGGTGGATGCGCACTAAACGACTTAGGTCAACTACTACCTTTGCACAAACCAGCATGCCCTCGAGGTTTAAATCTAAGTCTTTTCTTGGTAAGCACCAGAACTTTCCAATCCAACTAACCATAAAGGATAATCATTTATTTATTTTTAAGTAACAGGAAGTACAACGAATTTTCCTTGAACCACATTTTGTAAAGACATGTCGGTTTTCCTTAAACCACATTTTATGAGGACATAGCAATAAAAAACCTCCCTTCCCATATCACATAGTAGCCTCCTATATAATATTTAGTTCACTAAATAAAAAACCAACTAAAAATTACTGAGATATCCCTAAAAAAATTAATCAATTATTTTCATTACCACTTAGATAACCTCCGTAACTAACCATATAAATTAGCTTCCTTTTCACAATAAATATTTTCACGTAGTTGCTTTGCTATTTAAATACTCCAACAAATATAAATAACTTCTCTACTCCCCCTCTATTTAAGACTCCAACAAATAGAAAAACTGATTGTTGATCCATACGCCACGTGCCAAAAGTTATCTATAAAAAAAACTTGTGAGACAGGGTTTTAACTATTAGCAATTATATCTAATAAATTTATCTGTCTTGTTGATGGTAACCCGGCATGAGATGGGGACCGCGGCACATAGAGTTCGTATCATTGTCAGTCTGGTTCAACAAGCGGCAGAAGATGAAGACCACCGAACATACAGAAAACGGGCCACCGTCATGAATTGAATGCAACACACAGAAAATTCGAAGCAGATTACATGAACACGCTCATAAAATTGGAACCTAATATTTCAGCTTACCAATTTACGGACAAACGTAAACTAAAACCTCCTTGTCTTCTATAAGGAGTCTTATAAAATATTCACACACGAAAGAGGGAAAACCTTGACTAGACTAGGTAAGTAACGATTTTTAATTCTGAACACATCGAAACTAACCTTTCGTAAACCATTCAATGCAGTTGGTCTTCCTAATCATCTCTATGAGTGTGGATAATACCTGCTAGCTTTCTATTTCTTGACACGACTACCCTTTTAATTGGAAAAAAACATGTTTATCTACGAGTCAACTCTCTTGCTTAGTCGTATCAAATTCTCACCCTCCCTGTAAATTAGATTTTAATGTGGAAAATTATGATAAGGTTTAATGTAAAAAGGTTGAGCAGTTTCTTTTTAATCATTATTTATGTAAAGTTGATAGTTTATAATTACACTTTTTTTATTTAGTGAGTGTGAGAAATTTTTAGGACCAACGCACACGGTTGACCAACTCGACCCTCCACTAAATCAGATTAGATAAGGTTCATGTGGAAAATTGTGATACAATTCAATGTCATAATTACACTTTTTTTTATTATTTGGTTAGTGCGAGAAATTTCTAAGATCAACGCACGGGGTTGAGCAAGGTCCTCCCAACCATAACTCATGTAAAGTTGAGAGCTATGTTTATCATTAGGAAATTTAAGGATTCAATGTCATAATTACACTTTTTTTATTTGGTTAGTGTGAGAAATTTCTAAACCAACTCATAGGGTTGATTGAGGAGTCGGACATAGGGTTGATTGAGGAGTCGGGTTTTTGTAGAAAATTTTGATACGGTTCAATATCATAATTACACTTTTTTTTTTTTTTTTAGTGCGAGCAATTTGTAGGATCAGGATCAGCGCACATGGTTGAGCAGTCTCCTCTCAACCATGATCCATGGAAAGTTGAGAACTATGTTTATCAATAGGGAATTTACACGGTTCAATGCCATAATTACACTTTTTTTTATTTTGTTAGTGTGAGAAATTTCTAAGACTCATATAAAGTTGAGAGCTATGCTTATCAATAAGAAATTTAACACACAACCACCACACACCCACCCTTCACACACTTGCGTCACACCCCAGTTTGAACCTTGGAACTCTCGAAGAAGAACCAAAGCCCAAATCGGTGCGCTACCCCCGTAAGACATTACATTATTTTATTAAAATGTCTTTAAAAAGATATAAGATTTGTAGTGGTAAATTTTTAAATTATTTAAAATATTTAAGTTCAAATTTTGGTATGAAAGGACCAAGACCCAAGACCGATACCCAAATAAGTTCAAATTTTGGTATGAAAGGACCAAGACCCAAGACCGATACCCAAATGCTATACTGATATGTTAATAAGATTTCATTTAAGAGACTCAAATTCAAATTCTATACAAGTAAACCAAAACCCATCATAAAAATTCATATTTTAAACTCAAAATTACCGACATTCAACACCTATCAAAAATAGAATAATTAATAGCGCACAATACTTATCAATAAACTCTTTGACTAAGTCTTTAACAGCGAAGTAGGTGAACGAATGAGAAAATCAGAAATCTCAAACCACTGCCAAAAACCGGCAATAATAAAAAAATGTTTGACAAAAAGTTGTGCAGACATACATGGTCCAACGCCTACCAACTACGACTAAACTTAATTAAACATTTACGCGGCGAACCTGTTCGTACTCGCATTCAGCTGGGGAGTCACGACTCACCATCGCACATTTATTTACTACGATAAAAATGCAAAAACAATAGAATAGGGCTTCTTCAACGCGTTTCACGATATGGGCCCGGCTTGAATCAGCAAGCGAAAAAAACAACAGGAATCCGCTGCTTCGATTTCTTGCGGAGATTCAAAAGTTTCTGAACTATTAAAATTTAAAATTGTGAAATAATTGAAGAAACCAATGCAAAGTTACAAAATGCAAATGGAAATAACGTGGTGCATAGCGGGTTGAACTTAAAATATATAAATTAAAAAAAATGTATTTGTAAAAAAATGGCGAATCTTAATCAAAATCAAGGCGAAAGATGGAGAATTTTAAGAAAATTCAATCAAACAAGATAAATCATGGAGAATTCTAAGAAAACCCAATCCAGCATCTTCACACCAAAATTTGGAGTATTTGAAACCCGAAAACGGTAAACAAAAAGTTAGATGTTAGACGAAAACATGGTGATGTTAGGTCATATAGATTAAACTCCCGAACGAATTTTTTTAATTTGTCGTTTGTGGAGGCGTTAGATTGTATTTAAAATGCAGAGGTGGACATTCCAGGCGTTAATCACGACCACAGGTTTTACAAGAATTTACCTAAATACCCATCCATAGAAGTTGGAACGTAGGTTGACTTCTAGTGCATGCCGTCAACGTGGCGCCATGGAAGCAAAAATAATAAAAAGGGAGAAAAAGAACATTTCTCCAAGGTTTGCTGGACCGTGCGCACTGCTGCGAAACTTAGGCAAAAACGGCAGATGAATTTTTGGAGAGAGTTTGCAAGTCTTTGGATTTGCAAAAACGGTAGATGAATCTTTGAAAGTCTTTTGAAAGTAGAAATTTGATTTTTTTTTTGTGCAGGTGTAAATATTGTGAAGTGCTGTGTAGGTTGTGAAGTGGCCTATGGGTGTTAACGAGGGTTTTTTTGGGCTCTTTCCTGGGTCCCTCTTTTAAGAGATCGTTTGTAGATATAGTTAATGGGAAATAGTATATGGAGGACATCTTGTTTAGAGACTCATATCTTCATTTTATTTTTACAGCAGCAAAGCAACAATCATACCAGGCAAGGGTTAATGGTTGCCTTCTTCAAGTGGCCCTTCGTCCTAAACTAAAGATAGATCAAGCCTTGGTGGTCGATAACATTCTCTACAAAAACAATCGTGACCTAATTTATAAGTTTATCAACATAAGATCATCTTTAGGATTTATGTCCTCTGGGATCTGGAAAATTTGGGAGTCCCTTCGGGATACCCCTCAAACTCTCTTATTAACAATGGTTGTTATATTGTAAGTTTTTCTCCTCAAGCAGACAAAGACAAAGCCTTTGAGTTAGGGAGGAGAACATATGGTGTTGCGAGCCTTTATGTTCAGTCGTGGAAGTTGGGATTTGACCCTCAGATGGAGCCCCCTGAGGTGATTGTTTGGGTTCGTCTTTATGGCCTGCCCATGGAATACTGGTGTGAACCAAAAACTAGGCAATTTTTTGGGTCGTTATTTAGGAGTTGCTAGTGACACGATGAGGAGTGAATCTATTTTTTATGCTCGGATCTATGTGGAGATGGATCTTAATCAACCTCTTCCAACTGAAATAGAAATTAACATGGGGGACTTATCCTGGATCCAACATGTAGACTATGAGGCAATTCCATTTCGATGCAGGATCTGCCAAAACATGGTCATCTGGCCCGCTTCTGCTTGGAGGGAATTACGAAGAGTCCCATACCTCCAAAGAAAATTGTCACCAATAACAATTTTGCTGAGAAGAATGAAGAGAATTTACCCATAGCCTCGAATTTTAATCCCCTTGCAGAGGGTTTTGAAGCTCCAAAGAGAGAAGAATAAAAAGAGTAAGACAACACGCTCCAACCAATCAGCAGAAAGAAATTACAACAAGTATGAAATTCTTAATTCTCTCTTGGATATGGAGGAGGAGACCACCTTAATAGATGAACTATAGAAGGATAACCTTCCCCCTGTAAGGGCTGAGGAAACTGCCCATCATGTTTCTTTAAATTCAGATTTGGGGGCTAATCACTTAGCACTCATAAATCCAAGGAACCAAACCCTTGCAATGGTTGTGGTGGATAATGATGTTTCCATGAAAGATAGAGAAAAGAATAGAGGGAAACTTGACCTTGGGATCCAACAAGCAGAGAAAAGGTTAAAAAATTCTTAAACAAAGAGTGTAGGAAGAAAATTGAACCAGGAGAAGTTGGCTAACGAGGGAGAACAACTAGTCATCCAGAGAAAGGTCAAGCAAATTGAAACTTACTGGAAGCCAAGTTTCCAATGATTGTCCAATCTTGGACTATAAGAGGCCTAAACAACACACCTCATCAAATTGTTGTTCAGAGTTTAATTAAAAATCATCATTCTAAATTTATTCTCCTTCAAGAGACTAAAGCTTCCATTTAGAAGATGGATATCATTGTTAAGAAAATTTGGAGATAGGCTGAGTACATGGCGATTGGATCCCAAGGGGCTTTAGGGGGAGTGGTGACTTTATGGAATCCTCTTCTCTAGACGGATTTAGATCACTCTATTGGTTGGGGTATCCTTACTTCTCTCTTCAAGAGCAAGAACTCCGAGGAGCTTTTATTGGTTTCCAATTTCTATGGTGCTACGAATTTTGTGGAGCAACAACACCAATGGTTAGTTTTACAAGATAGTAGAATTGGAAAAGAGGAAGTGAATTGGATAGTGGTAGGGGATTTTAATGCTAAACTTGCTCTTAGGGATCAGGAAGGGGGAAATCCTTCTTTGGACCAGGGGGATAGATTTATGATGTCCAAAATTAATCAACTCAATTTAATTGATGTTCAACATGCGGGGTCTTCGTATACGTGGACAAACAAACAAGTAGGATCGGCAAGTAGGAAAGTCAAGCTTGATAAATTTTTCATTTCTGAAGAGACATTTCTTCGTTGATCTTTTAGGATGAATATTCTTAATCGCACTGACTTTGATCACTTTCTGATTCTTCTAAAATGGAAGTTGGGCCATAATCTGCTCCCAAGACCTTTTCGTTTTGATAATTATTGGTTGGAAAAGGAGGATCTTAAGGAAAAAATCCCCATATGGTGGGAGGAGGGTCATCCTTCTCATGGGAGAGTTATGTATATTTTTTTCCAAACAAATCCAACATGTCAAATTTCATCTTAAATTATGGAAAAGAAGTAGCATATCTGACTTTTAGTCCCTAAAGGTTCCTTTGTTGGTAAATATGGAGGAGCTTGTCACTCGCTTTAGGAATGAAACAATCACAGAGGATCTGAAATATGAAGATGAACTAGTCAAAAAAGAATTAGACTCCATCGACAATCAGGAGGAAATTTATTGGAAACAAAGAGCGAGAACTGCTTGGCTATTGGAAGGGGATCAAAGTACAAATTTCTTTCTTCACTTTGCATCGGTAAGTAGACAAAGAAATTCTTTGACTTACCATCAAGATTCCAATGGACAGGTGATGGATGCCATACCATGTATGAAACATGCAACAAATGTTTTTTTTGCAAAATCTTTTTACTGCACCTGATATCCCTAATCTTGCAGTGCAACAAGAGATAGATACTTAATTATATCCCCCATATTATTTCAGTCAAGCAAAACCAAGCCCTTTTTAGACCAGTGGATAAAGATGAGGTGAGGAGCATAGTTTTTAGCATGAAATCAAGGAAATCTCCAGGGCCTGATTGTTTTCCAATTGAGTTCTTTAAGACTTTCTAGGATGTCATAATAGCGGATTTAACCCAGACTATTGAAGGATCTCATTCAAAGAAAACTATGCTTCAAGCTCTAAATCATACTTTCCTCACTTTGATTCCTAAAGTGGGATAGGCCGCCAACCTTGGAGATTTTCGCCCGATTGCTCTTTATAATAAGACCTAAAAGATAATCACTAAGTTGATAGTTGAAAGGCTTAAAAAGATTATGGACAACATAAACAAGAAGGATTTGTGGAGGGGCATCAAATTCTAGATGGAGTTATTCTAGCCTAGGAAGCTATGCATTCTACGTAGCATTCTGGTCGAAGAGACATGTTTATTAAATTATATATCTCTCAGGCTTATGATAGAGTCCCCTGGCAGTTTTTGGATCAAATGCTTGAGAAATTTAGCTTCTCTCAGGAGTGGAGACAATGGATCATGAGTTGTGTCTCGACAGTTTCCTTCTTTGTTCTCATAAATGGCTCTCCCTCGACCCCTTTCCATACCTCCAGGGGTATTTGTCAAGGGGATCCTATTTCCCCATTTCTTTTTATTATTCTAGCAAAAGAATTGGGCAAATTCCTTCAAAGAAATAAGCAACAAGATCTTTTGGAAGGTGTGCAATTAGGTGAGGAGATGTTAACTCATCTTCAATTTGTGGATGATACAAATCTCTTTAGGGAGGCTAGCATTCGGGAGGCTAGAACATTGAAAGCCATTTTAAAAACCTACATGGATGCTACTAGTCAACAGGTGAATGCGGTCAAGTTCAAGGTTGTTTTCTTTAATATAGACAGAAGAATCCAAGATCATATTCTATCAATTTTGAGCTTTATCCATGGTACCCTTTCACTTGATTACCTAGGGATTTCCCTTCATTTTAAGAGCCAAAGGGTAAATGATTGGAAATCTTTAATGGATAGAATCGCTGCTAAAGTTAATCATTGGACTCATCGTTGGCTTACCTTTGGAGGAAGAATGGCTCTCATCCAATCAATGATCCAAGCCATGCCTGTTTATAAATTCTCCATCCTAGCTACCCCTATGAGAGTCCTCAAAGATTTGGATTCGCTTATGAGAAAAATTTTGTGGGATGGACCAAGGATGGGTAAGAAGTGGGCTTTGGTTAGTTGGGATAAAATATGTCAGCCTAAAACTCGAGGAGGCCTTGGTTTTTGTAAAGCAGCTTTAAACAATCAAGCTCTTGTTGAGAAGCTTTATTGGATATGGATATCCAACAAGGAGGATTTCTTCAGTAGAGTCATCACCAGTAAGTATTTGGGTTATATCCCTCATCAAGAAGTTGGCCACATTTCTCTAAGGGCCCTAGCTCCATTATTTGGAAGGTCCTGAAAGTTGGTGAACAATTGGTAAAATTTATACTTTTCTAAAAAGTAGGTAAAGGAAACAAAGCTAATTTTTGTAGTGATTCTTGGAACCAATACCCCCCCTTAATCTATGAGTTTCTAGAGTTGCAGCCCTTGCAACAAAATCTTGAGGGTAGAGGATGGATAAATATGGCTTCATACATTACTTCCCAACAAATTGGATATTTCTCTTTCTTTTAGTGGAAGAGGTTAGAAGAATGGCCTATTCATGTCCCTCTTCATCAAAGGCTTCTTATTGATAAGATCCTCAAGCAAAGGTGCCTTACAAGGAAAGAGGAAGAGGATAGGATTGCTTGGGGCCTTGGTACTCTAGGTGTCTTCATTGTTCATGATGGTTATAATGCTTTGCTCCCTCCTCCATTGATCCTGCAGGATACCCCATGGGATAGAGTTTGGGTGGCTAAGGGCTGGCCTAAAATTAATTTCTTTGCTTGGGAAGTGATGCATAGGAGCTGTCTCACCTATGATAATATTATGAATAGAGGTTTTTATGGCCCTTCCAACTAGATCATGCGTAACTCCCAAGAGGAGACACTTGATCATTTGCTTTTCCAGTGTGCATTTGCAAGAGAGTTGTGGAAAAGGTGGTTAGAACTCTTTAAGATCCACCTAAACTTTTATGTGACTCTTTCTAATATCTGGCAGATTTGGAAACACAAAAAATTCAAGAATAACTTCATTCAGCTAGGCTGGTCCCTAGGCCCGAGCTTCATCTAGTGGCACATTTGACTAGAAAGAAATTCCAAAATTTTTAGAGAGGAGTTTAGTCCAATGGAGTTGGTTTGGCATAAAATTGTTACCAAGATTTTTGAAACTATCAAAGCTCACTTTAGGGATAAGAAAACTCAAGTGAATGAAGGGACTCCCAAGCCATAGAAGTTGGGACCATGGTAGCCCCCTCCCCCAGGTTGGGAAAAGATTAATTCTAATGGTGCAACTAAGGATAACCCAAGGGTTGCAAGCATTGGTTTTATTAGAAGAGATTTCAAGGGGAAGATCCTCCATTGGGATCTAGAGGGTCTTGGAAGGGCTACTAACAATGAAATTGAAGGCTTGGCTATCATAAAAGGTTCTCTCAATGCTTGGGAGAATGGGGTTAGAAAGATCAAAGTTGAATCTGATTCACAAATTATGGTGGGGCTTCTGGATGCTATTAAAAATTTCAAACCAAAGGTTTGGAAGATAAGAAACATTGTGAGCCAAATTAAGTGCATTTGACAGTAGTTCGAGGATGCCATCCCGATCTATGTTGACAGATAAAATAATGAAGCGACTAACATTTTGGCTAAAAATAGCAGTGAAAGGTCGGCTGGCTACATGTTGAATTCTAATAAATATAGGGACACTTCTGAAAGGTGAGAGGTGAACCAAATGGTTCTTAAATTTACCAACAAAGACTTAGATAAGGATAAGGATAGGTCCAGAGTCCACTGAATCTTGTGGATCAATGGAGGATGAACAATTATTTGTTGGGTTTTTGCTAGCTCTTGCAGCACTCTTTGGCCCATTTCAATATAGCATAGTTAGTGTTCGTAGGACTGTCAAGACTACTAGGTTTCTTAGGAATAGTGTAAAGCAAAAATGGGAACAAGTTCAAATTTTCTGCTCTATAGATGGTACTCAATTTTTTGTTATTTTTGGAGATGTTAATCCGAGTTTTATTCGGATTGTTGGGCTTGCCAAAAGTGGCAGACCTATGACTATAATTTAATTCTTGTTCTATCAATATAATTTTTTACCTTTTCAAAAAATATATTAAAAAGGGAGAAAAAATGGGAAGGTAGAAAAATTGGTTAGGAGCTGCTACATAAGGACTATTTTGCAGGAGCATTTTCGCGTGGCGGTGCACTCGAGGTGGTCATGAGGTGTGTTGGATGATGATTTACAAGCAATAAATTCATGGCCATGTTGATGCGTATCTCCCATTCATACCACACTGTCCTTCGACCTCGAATTTGATTTTGTTTTCCTGCAACTTCGATGAGCACTTCAAGGCCTAGAAAATTTTTTAGAGGTCACTACAAATTTTTCTCAATGAGAATATTTGTAGGATTTTTGACGACAAATGGAGATGCCAAGGCTTACCCTCTAGTTGATGTGGAAGGCGACATTTATGATGTCTATGGTGAAGACAGAGCTTTAGAAGATCAAATCATCACTCCCTAGAGTCGTACTATTGCTAGGTATTAAAAAAAAATAGGGTCAAAAAATAAAGATCAGCCTAGTCAATACCCATTGGAGAAAGGTGGATTATGAGAGTGTGGATGCTTATAAACCAAGTTTGTGAAAAGTGTATAATAAGAGCGTGGAATATTATAAACCAAGTTTGTTGATTAATGTGAATGAGTGTGTTTATATTTTATGGGGTGTGATATGGAATTCTTGTTGGTCAAGTATGGGATTAAGTTGTTTGTGATTTATGTAATTGTGCAATGTGTGTTGTTGACTTGGATTAGAAACAGTGGGTTTGACTTGCTGAGGAATGCTTTCTACAACAAATATTTAGCGTTCCTCAATTATCTCTTGTATATTTCATGGAGTATTTGCTTTCCTCAAAATTGCATCTATTACTATGAGTAGATCACCTTCCATCCATACTCTATTTCATTTCATTTGTTTACATATTTTTAATGCACTTAAGCTTTAACTTAATTATTTGTCTTAAATCCACTATTGAAATCGTAATGAGACAATATATATCCTCTATTATTTCTAATTATTCCTCCTCTTCCTATTGATCTTGGATTTCCTTTAGAGGCTCCATAAAAATTCAATTTTACCAACTTCGCATTTGGTAGTTTCCATTTTATATTCTTTGCCTTATTGTTGTTTCTCCTACATCCAACATCATAATACCATTTGATGACTTGACTCCATCTATCAAGGCTCTTTGCTTCTAGATTAGGGATTGAATGAGATGATAAGGTTGGTTTATACTCCTTTGTGGCTAATTTTTTTTTCCTTTTCATTACCTCTAAATTACTTTACTTTCCTTTAAATGTTCTTCTAGTCCTTTCTAGTCATACAATCCAATGTATTATATATTTTGATATATCCTAGATTATTTGTATTGCCTCAGTTTTAAAAGTGATATGCCATTGATTTAACCATTCTTCAATTCTACCATTCATCACCATGCATTTACCAAACATATTAATAATCCATTGCCATAATTTCTAAACTATTAAGCAGTGTCCTAAGATATGGTCTATAATATCCTTATCCTTTTAACAAATAATATTCATAAAGTTATCCTAGGATAAAATTCTTCTATGACCTACTAGCCAAACAAACATTTTGACTTTAAGAATGCTTGGGTTATCCCAAATATCTCTCCATATTCTTATGATATTCCTATTTTGTTGGTGCTTTATATTATATCCACTTCTTGTTGTGTATTTTCCTAAGCTATTCAACTCCCAAATCAACTTTTCCTTTGCTCGCCTCAAAATAATTATTGTTGTTATCTTTCTACTTGATTACCTCCTAGCATCAATGTCTTGTATACATATAAAAAAAATTTCTTTCCATTTGTATCTTCCTTCTAGATACTTATATTGAGTAATTGAAACCCTATCACCATTTTATCTTGAAGTAATCTCATCCATGGTTTCAAAATTGGATCTATATTGAGTAATTTTTTATCACACAAAGTATCCATCCAAGTAGAAATACTTTCTCCAATTCCCACCACCCATATTAAATATTTATAATGCTTAGGCTATCCCAAATATCTCTCCATATTCTTGTGATATTCCTATTTTATTGGTGCTTCAAATTATATCCACTTATTTTTGTGTGTTTTCCTAAGCTATTCAACTCCTAAATCAACTTCTCCTTTGCTCCCCTCACAATAATTATTGTTGTTATCTTTCTACTTGATTACCTCCTAGAATTAATGTCTTGTATATTTATAAAAAAATCTTCTTTCCATTTGTATATTCCTTCTATATCCTTATACAAAATATTTGAAACCCTACCATCATATTTATCTTGAAGTAATATCATCCATGGTTTCAAAATTGGATCTAGATTGAGTGATTTTTTATCACACCAAGTATCCATCCAAATAGAAATATTTTCTCCAATTCCCACCACCCATATTAAACCTTTAATCACTAGATCAATTGATTTTTTTAAAATTGTTCCATAGTACAAAACCATTTGGTAGAGAGAATGCAATAAATATTAAGCTTGGGTCATTGGGCTCAACATACTTAGAATAATTCTTGCCCATTGTCTTTGTCTCTCTTTGTACAATCTCCAAATTACTTTTCCCCTAAGAGCTAAGTTTGCATCCGTAAGAACTCTTAAACTGAGACCTCCTCTAGTTTTATCATCACACACCTTGCTCCATTTAACTAAAGGAAATATCCTTTTATCCTATCATCTTGACCATAAAATGACTACATAATAAAATTAAACTTTTTCTATTGATTTTGGCATAGTATACAAGGACATAATATGTTGGAATGACTTGTAGGATTGATTTAATTAGTTGCACTCTCCTTGCTAATGATAATCATCTGCCTTTCAATTCCAATAGTTTATTCTAAACTTTAATTATAACTATATTCTATAATATTATCCTCAATCTCCCCTCAAATAAGGGTATCCATGTCTAAGTTGCTAGTAAATTTACCTCCTCCATTTGAAGTAACCTGCATATCCTTGTTTTGATTTTAGTTGGGGTGTTTAAGAAGTAAATTTTAGATTTTGTCCTATCAACTTTTTGCCATTATTCTCTTTTGTATTCCTTTAATAATTTATTCAAATATCTAGCATTTTTTATCCTTACCCTCCTAAAAAGGGTTGTATCATCTACGAATTGTTGATGGGTGATATTGTCGATGTTATTACTAGTCTTAAATCCACTTATAAGCCCATTGTTGTTAACCTTTTTCAATTTCCTACCCAAAACCTTTGCCATAATAATGAACAACTATGGTAATAGAGGATCTCCATGTCTAAGACCTCTCTTGGCTTTAAATGATTATGTTACTAACCCATTGACCAACACTGAATATGAAATTGTAGAGACACAAGCTTTAATTCATCTAACCCATTTCTTCCCAAATCCCAATCCCATTTAACCCTATCATAGGCTTTACTCATATCAAGTTTTAATATCATTGCTTTCTCTTTTCTTGAAGCTACTGAATGCATAACTTCATGAGCTACTATGATCCCATCTAGAATTTGTCTCCCTTTCACAAATCCTCCTTGCTCTTCTAAAATAATTTTGTCTAACATTGGTATTAACTAATTCACCATCATTTTGAAGATAATATTATATGTCATATTACATAGGTTTATGGGTCTAAATGAATCAAACAATTTTGCATCCTTCTTTTTTGGAATCATGGTAAGATATGTTGCATTTATTTTATAAGGTATGTATTGTTTTACCCTAGACTATTCCACTGCCACCAATAAAGAATCCTTCATTATATCCCAATTATGTTGATAGAATGCTATAAAGAGTCCATTTGGACTTGGGAATTTATCCTTATTAAAAGAGAAAAGAGCTAAATGAACTTCTAATGTAATAGGTTCCACCAATTTCCTATTGTCTTCATCTGTTATAACTAAAAATACTTCGTGCATAAGTTTATCATTAAGAACTTCAAGCTCCTTTGATCCTAGAATATTTAAAAAGACCTTGTATCCTTTTTTATTTCACTTTGGTCTTCAATACAAACCCCTTATAATGATTTAATTCTACTAACTCTAGATGTTGATCTCTATACTATAGTCATCCTATGACTTTTTTTTGTATTTTTATCTCCTTTTAACCAAGTTTATCTCGATTTTAATCTCCAGAAATTTTCTTCCTTACTCAAAATATTATGATATTCACTAAGCAACTCCCTTTCCTTCGAGCTTGGATTATTATGTGTTAGGAACCTACTGTTAAAAATAAACTCACTCACACAAAATACTAGAAATAAGCTAAGAGTCATACAATAACATTCTCATAATAGACACAAAAAGAAAATATCATGATGCAAAAAGAAAATGCAGAATTAAACACTCTCATAATAGACACAAAAATGCATGCCTCTTTAAGGGGGCAACCTCCTTCAATATTTCATTAATTTGCAAAAATATACCTTCGTACATGGCTACATGTCTTTTAAATAAAAGCTTCATGCAACCCTAACCCTAATCTCAAGAGTTGGCTTACATACAAAATGTCACTCAAGCTAGAATCTTGTACCAAACATCAGTTACATTCTCAATAATAGTTACATGAAATAGCCCCACTTATCTAGGCACCTTACTTGCCACATACCATTACAAAAGTATTACAAAATAACATTATAAGGGGTCCCCACATTGGAAGTGGGTCATTACATAATCAAATGAAAATTACAAAAATAATGTTAGGATGGGGTCTTAACATGTCCTTCCCCTTAAAAAAGCTTTGTCCTCAAAGTTGTAGATCAGAAAACTAGTGCTGGAGCTATTTAAGAGACTCCTATGTAGCATCTTCCAATTGCAGACCACACCACTAAATAAAGACCTTAGTAATGGCTTGGTTGTAAAGAGTGCACATCCTACAATCCAATAATTGTTCAGGCTCGAGCAAGATAGAACCTTCTTCATCCAATTTTGAGAGTGCATATTGAACCTATATCTAATTTCCCACAACCTTCTTGAGAGATGATACATGAAAAACAAGGCAGAGCTTGGATGTAGATCATAGGGCCAATTTGTAGGTCATGGCACAAAACCGTTGTAAAACCTGGTAGGCCCCATAGTATTTGGTAGTGAAGTTTTAGCACCTGCAAAGCTAGAGGGATGATTGTTTGTATGGTTACAAGCAATGGAATACCATATCACCAACATCAAAACTATGCTTAGAACAATGTTGATCAACTTGTTGGCGTATTTGAATATGGGCCACTTCCAAATTCATCTTCAGTTGACAAAGGAATTTAGCTTATTTGTTGAGTGTAGTGTCAATTGTATGGACCTTGGAGCTACATGGAATGTAGGAGGACGGCATAAATGGAGATCATCCATAAAATACTTCAAAAGGGGTGAGCTTGGCTACCGTGTGATAGGAAGTATTATACCACCACTAATTCATCCATTGTGTAGGATGATCAAAGGTAAAACAACAAGGTAGGTCTCCATAAATTTGTTGACAATCGTAGTCTAGCCATCTATTTGTGGATGATAAGCTAAACTCATTTTGAGTTGAGTTCCCTGTAACTTAAACAATTCTTGCCAAAAATTACTAGTGAATGTAGGGTCACAATCAGACATAATGGATGTGGTATGCCATGAAGACGAAAGATAGAATCAAGAAAAAATTGAGTAACTATGGAGGCCATGTAAGGATGGGAGAGGGAACAAAAATAATCATACTTCAAAAGATGATCCACTACCACAAAAATAATTGATTTGCCTTTGGACTTAGGTAACCCTTAAAAAAAGTCCATGGAAATATTTGTTCAAAACTATTAAGGAATAGGTAAGATTTGTAGAGTTCCTGGAGTATGCACCATTTCACATTTCATTCGTTGATAGGTATTACATGCTACCACAAAATTGTGTATGTCCTTCTTTATAGCTTTCCAAGAAAAAATACGCATAATCCTTTCATATGTTTTGAGGAACCCATAATGGCTTGTAGTGGGGGAAGCACTCATTTTATTCATGAGAAGTTCTTATATTGAAGACGTATGAGGAATAACAAGGCATTGGTGGTAGTGTAAATCTTGTCCATACCAAGTGTATCCAGGACATGAGGTAGGCTTTGTTTAAAGGGAGCAAACCAAAGTTTGCAAGCCTGAATCCTAAAGTACCTCCTCATGAAGAGAATTTATCCACTATGGGATGGGTGAAGAAATGGCACATAGCATATTGTGAACCTCAAATTGATGAGAGAATGCATCTACAACAATGTTCTCCTTACCCTTTTTATAAGTAATATCATAATCATAGCCCATGAGCTTAGATATCCACTTTTGTTGTTTGGGGACGACAACCCATTACTCTAAGAAATATTTGAGATTTTGATGATCTATTTTAATGGAGAAATTATGCCCAATGAGATAAGGTCACAAATGAGTTATCACATACAAAATGGAAAGCATTTCCTTAGCATAAGTTGATTTGTCTAGATTACGGTTGGAGAGCGCTTTACTAGTCAAAGCCAAGGGGTGCCCTTCTTGCATCAACATTGTGCCAATACCTTTTTCGAAAGCATCACTTTCAATTATAAAGAGGTTGGAAAAATTAGGTGTTGCTAAGACCAGAGTGATTGTCATAGCGTGCTTCAACTCTACAAAAGCCTATTCAGTTGGATAGATCCAAGTAAAAAAATTATTTTTTAACATGAATGTTAAGGGAGAGGTAATTTTCCATAATTGTAGATAAATTTACGGTAATAGCCTATAAGCCCCAAAAATCCATGAAGATCTTTTAGAGTGTGAGGTTTTGGCCACTCTTGAATCGCTTGAATCTTCTTAGGGTAAACTTTAACTCCATATTTGGTGATAATGTTGGCCTTTGAAAAAATCCACAACTTTCATGGTTTAGGGTGTAGTAATCTGACAAGAGCATTGACATAAATTTTTGCTTGTGGTTCGTCATGTATTTCTTCCTCATTTTGGGGTGGGTCTTCTACTAGCTTTGTTTCATCATCATTTTGGTCACTATTGATTGGATCTTTGACATATATAAGGAACAACTTCTTTTGGATACACCTATGTTCTTGAACATATTTTCATCATAATTGTAGCACAAACCTTGAGTGCATCGAGCATCCATTTCTTCTGTAGTCAAACGTTTGTGGAGAACAATTTTATTTTCATTATGAGTTGGCAACTTAGGCAGAAATGAGGGTTTAGTTTGTGGAAATTTAGACGTCCTCCTTTGAGTTGAGAATTTGTATTCAACCCACCATGCCAAGCTTATAGCTTGCATCATTGTTTATGGTTTGAAAATCTTGACCTCAGCCTGGAGATCATCCTTCAAGCCATTGATGAAACAACTCATAAAAACCCTTCATTCAACCACTTAGTTTTGTTAGCCAATTTCTTGAATTGGATTTGGTAATCACACACTGTAGAGGTTTGTTTCAACTTTGTCAATACTCTTGTAAAGTCATCATACTCACTAGGACCAAATCAAGTGAGTAATTAGGACTCAAAATATTCCCAAGAATATTTAGGAATGGTGTGTTACAACCACTAGTACCATTGTAAAGCTTAAAATTCCAAATTGAAGGAAGCCATCTAGACCCAAAAATATCTAGGGATATTATGGAGTTTAAAAAATTTATCAACACAACATAACCACCCATCTGCATCCTTCCCATTGAACTTAGAAAAGTCCAACTTAGGCATATTTAATGTAGGATCACGATCAAATAAAGGGTGAGAGTCTTAATGTGTGTGCCATGGATTTTGTAGTATAGGAAAAATCAGAGAGTCTTTTGATGTTCCATAACTGTTGGGTTACTTGAAAAGTCATTCCAAGGGTTATAGATAGAGAAAACATGTTAGTTTTTTATATGGTACATAGAAGCAAGTGTAAAAACATGAGGAGAAGCTGAATACAGACTTTGCAATTGTTCTAGGTTTATTTGAAAGTTTTAACAACTTTGGTTCATCTCCTTCTCTCTCAAAACGTGTGTGCAGACCTGGAAAAATTATTCAATTGTAGAGCAGGTAAATTTTGATTTACAGCTCCAATTAATGCTATTTTTGAACCGTTGGATAGGTATGGATGTCTAGAATATAATCACAAAATTTTAGCTCATTTGCACAATTTTAAGGCCTCCATTTTCTAACTATTATCACAAAGGTTGATTCAAGAAAAAATAGTTTTTACAACTTTTTAGTTCATAAACTTCACAAAGTTTGGACTTAACCTCGACAAGTTGTTCTTCCAAGCCGGTTTTGGAGTTAAGGTATTCACCTTTAAAGCATTGAATATATTTCTTTATGGTGTTATTGTCATGGTGAAGGATATCAAGGGTGCTTTGTATTTTTTCAAACATTGAAGTGACTTGATCTACCTCTTTTTGATGTCCACAAGTGCCACTAGATATTTTGGGAAGTTTTGAACCTCTTGCACTAAATTACTAAAAACAAGTGTGATTGCAAGAGTTACTATTTTTAGTAAGGAGTCCAAAAAAGTGTTTGGGTGTTATATATCAGAATGATCAACTTGAAAAGACAGACACAATGAGCTATATATCCCAACACTAATTTTGGACACCCCATACTTTTTTAATTTTTATTTTTTTAGTTGTTGTTTTGATGAGTCTACCAGTGTGGTCAATTTTTATTTGGATGTGGGTTTCAAAAGTTGAGGACTACGTCAACCAACTCTACCCTATTTGTTTCTGACTACTAATCACTTTAGACACCATACTAGCACCTATACTATGACACTATCACTATTTAGTTTATGTCACCGACAATCCTTTAATTACTAACACTATCTATTCTACATCTGTCACTAACAACCTTGTAATACCTTATTGTTATAGACTACTGTTACTACCACTGAAAATCATGATTTTTCTATTTCTAACTATGGGATTCTCTATGCTACTAACAACCCTGTAATTTACTAACTATTACTAAATGAATATCTAACTGTTATGGACACTTGCAAACTCTGCCTTGATTGTTTTTGCATGCAATTTTTTTATGATAAGGAAGTCTCCTCAGTATGCTCACTTTTGTGGGATAAAATTTTGATTACAGGTTTCATATTCAACAGAATAAAAGGGATTTTTTTCTTTTTATAGGTTAAATGTTTGACAAAACTGGGATTGCTAGGAAAATATGTATGTGATACCCATAGGCCCTATGTTATACTACAATTATGAATAGTGCTCAAATCAATATTTTAGACTACTACTCAAGGAGGATTCCACACATACCCTTGAGCACACTACCTACCTCTCCGATAGTACGAGAGGGTAATATTTCGAGATGTTTGTGTCCCATGTACCATCTATAATACAAGGTCAAAAAAACTTCCTAGTTTAGACCTAGATGGTCTCCCTAAATACCTGAAGATATGTGGGAGCTCAATTCCATGCATGGGTCTTGTTTGAGGTCTGGGTATTGGAGATTGATCACCCCTCACTTCACTAAATGCTTTATGGGCTATGTATATTAGCCAATAACAATAGATCCTCCATAATATTTTAAACCCTCACACAATGTTTCTAGCCTATACAAATACTATAGAAAAATAAAGGACTGTAATTCTTGTGTTGTTTTTTTTATATAAATAAAGGATAAACAAAAAATGAAAAACATAGGGAAATTATACCTAATAGTCAAAATGGATGGGCAAGAATTGTAGCAGTCACAACAAAACTTAGCCATGGAAAGTGCTCTGATACCACTTGTTAGGAACCTACTATTAAAAATAAACTCACTCACACAAAATATTAAAAATAAGCTAAGATTCATACAATAACAAAATATCATAATGTAAAAAGTAAATTCAAAATTAAACACTATCACAATAGACACAGAATCATAGGCCTCTTCGAGGGAGAAACCTCCTTCAATATTTTATTAATTTGTAAAAATATACCTTCGTACATGGCTGCATATCTTTTAAAAAAAAACTTCATGCAACCCTAACCCTAAGCTCAAGAGTTGGCTTACATGCAAAATCGACTCGAGCTAGAATATTTTACCAAACATCAATTACATTCTTGAAAATGGTTATATGAAATGGTCCCACTTATCTAGGCACCTTACTTGCCACATACCATTACAAAAGTATTGCAAAATAACATAATAAGGGGATCCCCATGTTGGAAGTGGGTCATTACATAATCAAATGAGAATTACAAAAATAATGCTAGGATGGGGTCTTAACATTATGATCACCTCTTTTAAATTTTGAAATTTTATCTTTTAGTTCTTCTCACTTCTCAAAAATATTTCCAAAAATGTTCTTGTTCCATTCTTTTATTCTAGATGTCATTTATTTAATTTATTTTGGAAGTGTATACAACCCACTATTACCTAAAGAATTCCATGTTTGTGCTATCATATCAACAAATTGATGATGGTATTCCAACATCTACTCATATTTAAAATATGATATTTTTAAAATTCACTTACCACTATTTTAATTCTTATTGGCCAATGATCTAAATTAATCCTTGTCAAGTTATTTATTTTAGCACAAATCCCTTCATCTAGCCAATGATCTAAGAGTATGCATCTATCTATTTTTTTTACTATTAGGTTATGACCTCTTCTATTGTTGGTTCATGTATAGTTGTCTTCTTCAAACTCAACCTCCCATAGATTATTATTTTGAATAAAATCTTAAAAATCTCTCATAATTTTGGTTAATTTTCTAATTCCCCAAATTTTTCATTTAGCTTGATTATCACATTAAAATATCCTATGATCATGAATCAGGTTTCTTGGTATTTACTTCTCATAAAGGCTTAAATCCCACTCCAAAATTCTAATTTGCCTGACTGATTTGTAGGTCCATAGAGATTGATAAGAATAAAAAAAATATCTACAAAGTAACATATGACTAAATATGCTATCCAATGCCTATTTTTATGAATGGTTATATGGGAGGTTTTAATAGGATTCCAAAAAGTTATAATTCCTCTTGTCGCTCTTTTAGAATCCATAGCATCCCATTCACATCTCACCCATATTGCTTTCATAGTTTTGGAAACTTCTTCTTTTGTCATTTTAGTTTCCTAGATACAAATAATATTAGGCTTATTACTTAAATGAAGGTCCTTGATACACCTCTACATTGAGATGTATTAGCACCCCTTATATTCTATGAGATTATAATCATGTCTCATTAGGGGCTATTTTCCCTGCCTATGAATTACCAATATCATTTTGTTGTTTGGTAAAGAGAAGTTCAACCAACTTAGTTTATGTTCCTTTCTCTATATTTGCTCTTGCTTCCTTTGATCTCGATTGATAATTTGAGGGTTTTCATTTTTTGCCTTGCCTATATTAGGAGTAGGTCTTATTATTCTATTCCTTAATATTCTTTCACAGCTTTCTTTTTTGTTAGATTTATCTTCTCCTGGCTCTAATACAAAAGATTTTGATTTATCTTACTCATTTTATGGTATTTACTTATTAATGGTAGAGGTATTAACATCCAACAATGCATTTTATTTACCAATTTTTTTCTCATGAATGGTGCATGGTATTTTAAGAGAGTATTCAAAAATTGATGAGACACGTTCCTTAGGTTCATCAAGAATATTTCTCCCTAAATCAGGATCATATTGAATAAATGGTTCCTTGTTAATATATTGAACTTGTTGTCCATTGTACTCTAATATTTGATCTACTTTTTCTTCATAGGCTAAAGCCTCAAAAGAGTTGGTATTTCTTCCAATATCCTTCCTTACTGGAATCTACTATTTAATAGATTTCATTTGTCTAGATCTATTTTGTATAAGTTGAATACCATCACCCATCTCCATTTGTAAGTTTATGTCGTGGTTTTCTACACATGATTTTGTTGGACTCTTCTTAAGGAATGATCTTTCAATATACCCAACCTCATGACATCTTCTACATGTAAAAGATATGTTTTCATAATCTATGGTTTGGATCCACATCTTATCCCCATACTTAATAATGATTAATTTTGGTAAAGCTTTACTTCTATCAATCATGACCAATATCCAAGCATAAATAGCCAAGAATCCATCTTTTGTAGTTTTTGAAATCTCAAGGAATTATCCCAGAGTGATGTCTATTGCCTTGAAGGTATCCATATCCTAAAATTCAATGGGTAACCTATATATCCTAACCCAAACTGGTACTACATATAGATTTATATTTTTAGGTGAAGTCTTCATAACAATAGGTAAGAAATAGTCATGCTCTTCCCATAAACCAAGGATCTCCTTTTAGGATTCTATCTCTTTCTTTCGTAGAACAAAAAATGGATAGGAAGAAACCTATGATAATAAAATGTTAGCTTTTGAGGATATATGTAGTGGGAGATATCTATCACAGGTCCTAATAAAATACAAAAAATATGAAAGAAAGTAATTCTATAATATGACTAAAATATACTATAAATAGAAAGTGGTGAAAATACAATGTAGTATGGAGGTGATGGTCACTCCATTAATATAAGCTAAAGAACTACATTGTACTCCATACAATGAGTTCTACCACTATCTACTACATTATAATATAATGCACTTGATATGTTTGATATCTCACTATGAGGCCATTTATATAAGAAGATAGATTCCTTGGCTAACACTCTACCTAGCTGTACAAAGGGACACCTTGCACATTGACACTTGTGCATTTATAATATTGCTTGAACTAGATAACTTCCCCCTAAAGTAATATTCTACTCTATGTACCAAAGGTGGTACATTTACATAACCCAATTGATGTAATATACTCTAACTCTAACACCCCATGTATTATATTATGTGGGTATTGAAGATTTTGATCTTCAACATGGATCTTCTTCTTGAGAATGGTCTTTGGCTTGCTCAGGGATATCATTTTCTTCTATCCATCCTCCCTTGTTTTCTTCTTTGTGAGTATCCTCATTTGATTTTGTTGCTTCTTCGGATTGTAGTTGTCTGAGTAGAGCATAGTGTTGTTGACCTCTCATCTTTTTTATTTTGTTTCTTCTATGCTTGCCTGTATGGTGTACCGGTTATTCATTTTCTTCAACCTATTTGATGTGGAATTACATTGAACTTATTTTTTCATTATTTGTGAGTGCTTAAATAGCACAAAGTATAAAAAATAAATGCAACAGATAGCTAACTTGAGCTAAAAAATGAACAACCAAATCTAATGTGAGTGAAATCTCATGTGAACAATCTATCCTCATAATTCCTCCCAACCATATAAGCATTAGACTCCAATGCTTTTACAAGAAAGTGAAAGTGGGAATGAACATGGGAGTGTACAAGTTCCCAAAATGCAGTCCTCGAATTGCTAAAGAAAATGAAGACCCTTTGGAAGGTTTTGCTCTATCACAAAGAGCAACCATCATCACCAAGGAATCAATACTACTCCTACAAAGGGAGTACCCAAAGAAACTATGCTCCAGGAGCTATTTTCTTCTTTCTCAAAATGTTGCCTTCTCCTCACATCAATCATGCTTCTAAAAACATGGTGATATGGAAACCCCAAAGTGAAACTCAGGAATATTCGGTGTAGGCACCTATCACCTTAGGAGCTTCACAATGATGCTCAAAGATATTCGGTGTAGGGGTAATATTCACACCCTCTATCACCTCAAGAGCTTCACAATGATGCTCAAGGATATTCGGTGCAGGGCCTATCACCTCAGGAGCTTCACAATGATGCTCAATGCAACAAGAGAATAAAATAACAAAGGTACAAATCCTCCAAGTGTCCTTATGGTAATATTTCCATCTTACCAGATTGCATGGATAACTAGTCGTTACAACCGTTAAGTGTTATAGAGGAGATTACTACTTACGAGGTTCACTTGTATTGAGGAGTGTTGGGTACCACCGATCATGCACTCCATATTAAAAATCCATGAGGATGAAAGACTATAAATCTTACAAATGGCTTAGATCCAAAGATAAAGTCCAAAATAGGACTAATAAAAGGGTTTCAAATAAGGCTTTATCATCCCAAACTTTAGAGCACTATAGGTCAAAGAAGACCTTTACAAAATGGTAAAATAATAATGTCATTAGAGCAGGTTCAAACAGAGATTTGCAACAACTATATGCAAGCCTATACTTGTGTTGTGTTGGGCATCTCTATAGCACACTATATGTGCGACATCTACTGCTAGTGTGGGAAAAATATTTGATTTACCCAAAATACATCATTGAATCTTGATCTGGTGGATCTCATAATGCATCCACACTTTACACTGTATTTTGAAAAAATAGAAAAATAATACCATAATTCAATGGGATAAAATAGGGATAGGTATGAATGCAAAATGGAATTACAGAGTGGGAGGGATAAAATTTTGCAAAAATAAGAAGGAATTTGTGGAAGTGAGGGGGAATTTCCAAAATGGAAATTCCCCCTCATAGGTAAGGAGCCACGAGGCTCTGATACCAACTGATGTGGAATCACATAAACCTTATTTTTTCATTATTTGTGAGTGCTTAAATAGCACAAATTAAAAAATAGAAATGCAACAGTTAGCTAACTTGAGCTAACAAATTAGCTAACAAATTAACAACCAAATCTAACATGAGTGAAATCTCACATGAATAATCTATCCTCATCATTGTTCCTCTAGAAATGAGTTAGTATTATTTTTAAATAAAATAATGTCTTGTGAGATTTACATTCTAGGATATATGTATTTCCATGGATTGATCATGTTACTTCTATCTCACTTTGGTTCATGATAAGGCATGTATTGATCTCATTCATATATTTGAAATTGACTGTCCAATTGCTTTCTACTAACTTTCTTACTAAAATGAGATTGGATGTTAATCTAGGAACATATAATACTTTTTGTAGTAGAAAGTTTAGAAATTATTTGCTTGGTGTTACACATCCATATCCATGTATAGGATAATTTTGGCTTTCTACAATTCTTAGTCTGTAATAATTAGTGATTTCAAGATAGTCAAACCATTGTAGATTACCAATCATGCCATGACTAGCTCCTGAGTCAATGTGCCATGTATTCTTCCACTTTGTTGAATTTTCCATGCTTGGATTATTTTTATATTTTTTAAATGATGTAGTGTGTGTGCCCGGTTCTTGTTTCTTTGTGTGAAAATATGTTCTTTCCATTGTGGTATAATAGAACCTTTGTAGTAGTCTTCCTTATGACTCCAAATGGATTGAGTACTTGATAAATTTTGAGATATGCTATTATTATAAAGTCTTGTAGAATACCTTATGTCTCCATAGTTATTTTTGGATATTCTAAATGATTGATAAAGTGTTTTTAAGAATAGTAGTTCAATTTTGGGTTGATTTTGTAAAGTTTTGTGAACAACAAAAATAAACTTCTATTACACCTTATTAATTCTATTGAACTTAAGAAATTTCTAATTTGATGAGCTCCTAATGGTTGGATTTATTTTGTCCCTTTAATGTGGTTTTGAGACAAGTATACCAATTAATTTCCAAACCTTGATAATATTTAATGAACCTCCCTTTATAGCCTTTGATATTAAATATATAATGTTTCTAGATTCTAATATCCTACTTTGGTGTAGTATTCCTTATAACTCCCTAATTTGGAATATTAGAAGACAATAATATTTGCAATAATAGAAATTTAATTTTTCTAGGTAGAAATCCTTATTTCTCCTATGTTTTAATTTGCAAATATTAAGCTATAATTCTCCTTTATTTTTGCTTTCAAATATGGCTGATTTCCCTATAGTTTCAACCTTATATTATACCCTTATAACTCCTTTTAATAAAAATAAATTAGAATAAGGTAAATTATTACCTTTATAATGTTGTAAATCTCTATGTACTTGATGCTGAATTCAGACATAGATGAAAACAATCTTTAGTATTCCTCTTGGCCGTTATGACCAATGGTAAGCTTTGTATTCTCCAACATATGGGCATAGATGAGATCAATGGAATTTAATGTTTATCTTGAACTTCTTCTATGACAGACGGCGGTTGATTTTTAATTCTCTTATGACTGTAATATTTTAACAATGGACGCCTTAAGACTGGATTCTTTGACTACCTTGACTAAGAGCTTTAAATGCTCTTCTCATTTCTTACATGCTGTAACTCCTTGCTGCTGTGAACATGCTTCCTTAGTCTCAGGTGCCTTAAATAGTAAGAGGATTTGTTGAATATGATAAGTTTCACGATAGTTTTATTTCAACGCTCAAATAAGATACTTGGAATTTGCTAGAGGATAGACGTTATAGTCTTTATGTGAGGATTTGTATGCCTTGGTTACAAGTGTCACCTCTTCTCTAACATAACTGATATTCTCCCTATGTAACGCTTCCTTTCACACGTGCAAGCTTGAACGTTATTTTAAGTGCTCGTTAGGGTTTCTTAAATGGTGAAAAGTGTCACCTTTTATATTTTGCATGAACCTTTCTCTTCAACATTGTAGGCAGTAAATCCACCTCCTAGAAGAAGAAAAAGTAATCCATGGATTTGCATAGTTTTGTTGAATTTTGCTTAGTTTTGATGAAAGTGTACGAATGTCAAATCATACAAGCAAAGATAAAAATATACAAGGGTGCACATGTATGATGTGAAATGAAATGAAATGAAGTTGGAATGTGCATTTGGGGTTAATTTTATAAAAATCAAATTAGACCTTAATAAACCTTGTAAAAAGAATTATTTTGGAAATCCGTTGGGAATGGCAGTTGTAAATGATGTGATGCTTCAAAAATCGCTTTGGAATGGTTTGGGCATGCATTATATAGCCCCTCTTATTCATTTTTTAGTTTTTCATTATGGTTCACTATTATTTTGTTTTATTTGAATAAGTTCACTATTATTCATTAATTGTTTACTGTTGTAATATTAGTATAAATTCATGGAGTATGGATTGTGGAGTAGAATTGTTGTTCAATGAGTGATATGTTGTTGAATGATGAAATGCTATTGATAATATGAATATAATATCCATTTCCTTAGTTCCTTGTCCTTGTGAATTTCTCCATTCATTCTGGTTGTTGCAGGTTGTGTAGTTAATGTTTAGCACATAACTTGGCATGTATATGGATGGAATTGCATTGTGAATGATCCTGTTACTCTACAAAATTGGTGTGAAGCATGGAGTGGATTATGACATGAGTTACAACTGTATTTTTATTTTTTCCCATAGTTTGATAATTTTTGGAATCATCCATAGTGAATATAATTCATTACTAATGAATTAGGGTTTGCATGTGATGGAGAATTAGAGCAATCGATGCTTGGAACCTTCCCAAAATATATCTTAGAATAATTTGTTGTATCAAGTGATAGATCTGGAATATAATTGCAACAAGAGTTCATACGAATCATACAAGGGTTTCTACCAAATCATACAAATTGTAGTTTTATCCTATTTTGTAATTAAGGCTGAAACCCAATTTTGCCAAATAAGGAAAGAATTCTAGCTTGAGAAAATGGATTACAAAATTGATCAATTTAACTTACAAAACTTGTTCTAATTAATTGGATGTGTACTAAATTGTACCAGGTGTAGGTTTGTATGATTTGAATCGTACAATAGTATGATTTGATGATTGTACAAGCTATTTTTGAAATTTGAACTAGTGTACGATGAAGACCGTACAGGCTATACGAGTTGTACAAGTTAGAATTTGAGATATTGAGGATCATTTCCATAGCTTCTAAAATACCTCCCCATTGGAAATACTACACTGCTAGCATATACATTTGGCATTGTTGCCTTATCAAACTTTGGCATTTTTGTTAAAACGGATCAAGAAGTGTTACAATTAAGAAGATCGTACAAGTGATAAACTTGAGTATAAAAATTGGAGGTGAATGATAGACACCAGTCTACAAAGGCGTAGGAGATAGGATCAAGGAGATGATATCCTAGTTAGAAGGAGTATGAGAATTGCTCAAAGGAGGAATGAGAACATCATTGAACATAATACAAATGAACCAGTAATAGAACAAGTGTGGACATCTAATGAAGCATATATTGAGAGGTTGGATACACTGCTGATTGATATGGAAGATGAGAAACAAGAAGTACCCAAATTTGAGATGAGAATTGATGTAAGAGAAGGTATTAATCAGGGAACTGTGCGAGAGCAAAGGGAGTGGATGGTAACACTTGAGAAAGTGGTAGACTGGTTGCAGAGGAGTGCAGGGGATAGGAGTTAGGCATCAAAGCAACAACACACGAGGTCTTAGGAGGAAGGACCAAGGTCATGACCTACACACCAGTGAAGGAGGTCACAAAGTGAAGATGCATAGGAGATTTGTAGATGATTTTTCTATGAATATAATATTTCTTGAGTAGACAATTTTTATGAAGACCAGTAGAGCGAATCACCTATAAGGTGGAATCAGTCAAGGATTCCAAGTGATAATTCATCAAGTGAAGAAGAAGAAACACCACCAATGGCCCATGTAGGCAATCATGCAGGGAAACAAAGATGCCCACTCTTTATGGGTGAAGGCAAGGAAGACCCAACAAGACACATTAGGACATGTATAATAATCTTGAGAGAAAATGGTGTGGATAAACCATATGAATGGTTACCACTATTTCCTACAACATTATGAGGACTGGCCATAGATTGGTACCTTAAAAGGCAAAAAACACCAAAATTCCAAGCATGGAATACAATAAAATATGAATTCATTGAGGATTTTCACCCCTTGAAGGATGATGGAGATATCATCACTAAAATTTGCACCACCAAGCAAAAAGCTAAAGAGGATGTGAAGTCATACAACTATCGACTAAAACAGTTGGTGGACAAGATGCAAATGCCTTTGGCAGATGTGATAGTAAAGTGATGGTTTGTAGACGGGTTGCTACCAAGATGCAATAAGAATATGAAGGCAGTATCATCAGCTACATACGAGGAAAACTTAAAATATGCAAATAATTTTGAGAGTGAGGTCAAACAAATAATTGTGGGGATGATAACACATGTAAGATGTGATGATTCAGAGAGAGGAAGATGATACAATCCAATATATAGTGCAATAATTTTAAAAGGATTTTGACAAAAAAATTAAGGAGGTGAAAGGTAAAGTGAAGCAAGATTGAAAGAACATTTGGTGTATAGATTGCAAGACCGAAGGTCACACGAATGTGACTTGTCATCGCAATGATTATTGTCACATGTACAATGTGCTTGGACATGAAATGATATAATGTCCATTTAACACAAAGGTGCATCCATAGATTCTCTCTATCCAAGATCAGGAGGAGAAACCAAAACCTCAAGGGAGTGGCCAACAAGCCACTAGTGGCGGTTATTGGAATAACCGTAGAGGGGGAAGGCAGTATCAAGGCAATCAACAAGGATGATAGATCCGGCTATAGTATGATTCATAAGGATGACCAATCATACAATATCGCAATTTCCAAGAGTAGGGGAACTTCATGAAGAACTATCCTTTACCAAAAAATAGGAGACACAACAAACAAACACTACACACATGTGTATATGGTGTGGTCTAGGGAACCACAAGGAAGCGAATTATCCAAAGTAGGTGAGTTCCAGTAACACAATGTAATTTTTTTAGACATAGAGATACATCTAGTTAGTGAGGAGACCGAAGAAGTGCTAGCCCTAACAAGGAATCGTGTTAGGAAAGATAAGTACCTAGAGTATGCCACAAAAGAAATGATGGCAAGTGGCAAAGAAGGTACTTGACGAAGAAGCAAAGAAGGTAAGAGAATTGAGAATAGCAAAAGAAAATGAGTTAAAGAAACCATTGGAAGACATAGTGGTTGTGTAAAATCTATCCGCACAAGTTTTAAATATGACTATTGAAATTAAGATGGCAAGCTTTCTAGAAGCCATCCCATCGTTGCATAAAGCAATGGGGGAAAATTTGAAACCTCATAAGGTGATGGAGGCAAAAAGCCAACCAATCAAAGAAGAGGAACAAAATAACTATTTTATGGATCCTACCATATTGATGATTGATGTTGGGAAGAAACTCGTATTGGTCCATATGAAAATTTTGGAGCACAAATTGATGCAAATCATTAAAGATGGGGGATCTAGCATTAATGTGCTACTTGAGAAGACTTGGCAAGAACTTGGTGCTCCATCTTTATGGGCACCTAGCTTCTGATTATATGGTGCTGACTAGTATGGAATAAAGACAAAAGGTGTTGTAACTGCATAATAAGTCAAAATAGTTGACCAAGGGTTTATCTTGGATTTCATTGTGATTATAATGAAAAAGTGAGCATACGATGCTTTGCTGGGGATGGGATGGCTAAGAATAGTCAAAGTTAATCACAACTGGGGAAAATATGATATCACTTTTAATAAAGGATAGAACAAATATATGATCAATTTGAATAACCATAGGAATTAGTGAGGATATGACCATGACTAATGAGTTGGGCAGTTCTTCGGGTGAGGAAGGTTATGAACCTAATAAAGAAGGCATGTTGTGCCTAGAAGACTATAGCAAAGATGAAGCTTGATCTGATAGTGGACTGCTCTACTACCAAATGGAGGAGTACAAGGTTTTTTATCCCACCTATATTTATATTGACACAGATGAGACCACAGAAAAACAAGATGAGATGAAGGTTAGATTGAAATCTCATAAAGAGGATGAGGAGAAAAGGTCATTTTCTAAGAGCTTTGTAGAATACACAATAGGAGATGCTAAAATTGATGTGAGACCCACACATCCTATGAATGTGGAAAGGGTAGTAATGGAGCCTACAAATATTAAATATGAAGGACCTCAGATGGTGGATGTAAACCTGGGAACAAAAGGAGAACCTAGGATGATCCATTATGATGATGACTAGGACCCAGTACTGAAAGCAACAACCTTTAAGATATTTTTGGAATACAAGGATGTTTTTGCATGGATGTATAAAGACCTGAAGGGGGTACCACCTAAGCTGTGCATCCATAATATTACACTAATGCTCAGAGCACAACTAATCAAAAGAATACCATATAGGATGGATCCTAAGTATGCAACATTGGTAAACACAAAAATTAAAAAGATGTTGGAGGCAGGCATTATTTTCAGAGTCATTATCAGTGAATGGATTTCACCTATTGTGGTTACCTTGAAGAAGGAAATGGATAAAATATGAATATGCATAGACTTTAGGAGTCTGAATGTTGTCACAATAAAATATCCCTTCCCTATTCCCTTCATAGACTCCATTCTGGAAGAGGTCGTAGGACATGAAATCTATTCATTCCTAGATGGATTTTCTGGGTATAACCAAATAAGCATCATTGAGGAGGATAAATTAAAGACCACATTCATCATGGAGAATGGCATCTATGCATATAATCGAATGCCATTTGGGTTGTGTAATTCTCCTGCTATATTTCAGTGTATTATTCTGTACATATTTGATCAACTAGCCATAGGAAATTTTAAGGTATTCCTGGATGATTGGTCCATCTATGGAAATATCAAAGATCATCTACCTGATCTCAGTGAGTGCATGAGCAGGTGTAGGAATGCATAAATCTCCATGAACCCATCAAAGTATTTTCTAACGGTACCGTACAGGAAAATATTGGGACATATAGTGTGCAACGAAGGATTGAAGACCGATCCTAACAAAATTTGTGTCATACTACACATGGAGGAGCCATATGATGTAATCTCTTTTAAAACCTTCATGGGATATACAAGATACTATAGAATATTTTGTCCTACCCACTAGATTCTTTAACCAAGAAGAATATTTCCTTCATATGGACAAAGGAGCACCAAGGAGCCTTTGAGGAGTTAAAGGCTAAGCGGGTAAGTAGTCCCATTTTGGTGTTTCCAAATTGGGATGAAGAATTCTATGTCTATATTAATACCTCGAACTTTGCAGTCGGGTGTGCATTGGCACAAGAGGGACAATTTAGGCTATATCAACCTATATTCTTTGCAAGTCGCTATTGTCAAGGGTAGAGAGAAACTATAGTACAACATAACAAGAAGCGCTAGGTATGGTATGTGCAGTGTAAAGTTTTAGGTATTACCTATTGGAAAACCCTTTTGCCTTCTACGTGGACCACCAGGCCTTTTTTTACTTGATCAATAAACTAGTTATACAAGGACGAGTTAGCATATGGTTTGTCACCTTACAAGAGTTTGTATTTCGAGTAGTGGTGCGACCTATTAAGAAGCATATAATTGTAGATTAGCTATCTCAGATACGATCAGGAGAACCTACAAGAGCAATAATTCCAGATGAATTTCCTGATGCCCAATTATTCATAATTAACATTGTGCCATCATGGTACAAGTTGATTGGACAATACCTATCCATAGGGGAGTTGCCACAAGAGTTGACAACAATAGAGAAAAGATGGTCATAAAATTAGCACCATTCTAGTTGATAGCGGGATTGTTGTACAAATTAGGAATTGGTGGTATCATAAGATGTGTAAGGGATGAAGAAATTAAAGTCACTCTCAAAGAAGCTCATGAAGGATTAGTAGGTGTACACATGGGGGCCAATGTCACTACTCAAAAGGTACTGTTAGCATAACTTTGGTGCCCCATAATATATAATGATGCAAAGGAATACGTGAAAGCATGTGATACTTTCCAAAGAGTAGGAAATCCAATGCAAAGATATTTTATGCCATTACATCCATCACAAACTAAGAACTATTTGAGAGGTGGGAATTGTACTTTGTGGGTCCACTAAGAACAACTCGTAGGAGGAAGTGTTGGTATATCATGGTAGCTATTGAATACCTAACAAAATGGGTTGAAGCACGAGCACTACCAGATAACTTGACAAAAAGTATAGCATGATTCTTGTATGAGCAAGTAATTACAAGATTCGACATCCCACTACAAATAATGAGTGATCACGGAGGTCACTTTGTGAACATGATCATCAAAATATTGATGACTAAATTTTGAATTTGGCACTCTTTGTCTAGTTTATATTACCCAAGAGTTAATGGGCAGGCAAAAGCAACTAACAAATTATTAGTATCAACATGATACAAAACATGTGGTATAGAGGAAGCATATTGGGAGTAAAGGTTACCATCTATTCTTTGGGCATACCGAACTACCTTTAAGCTAACGACAGATCATACATTGTTTCAGCTAATGTATGGTCATGAGGTAGTAGTGCTAGTCAAAGTTTTGATACCAAGCCTACGGATAGCGGTAGAGCATCGCTTAGGGGACCAAGAGAGTATGGAGGAATAACTAACGACACTGATTAAGCTGGATGAGAGAAGATTCATGGCACAATGAGTGATCAAAGTGGCCCAAAAGAGAAGAAAGTTGTGGCATGACAAACATATTCGAAAATTAGAACTCAAGCAGGTCAAATTAGTTCTAAAGTTTAATGGAAAATGATAAATCAAGCAAGGTAAGTTAAAAACCTTATGGGTTGGTCCCTTCTGAATTGTGAAATTAAGGTATAATGGCACAGTTAAATTACAGAACTTGAATGGATGGAAGTGCCAGATACTGTAAATGGTTCAAATTTAAAACCTTACAAAGTACAATATTTGTTTATCATTACAAAAGAAGTGGAACAAAGGAAATAAGCCCAATTCAATGACCAAAAAAGGATAATTCAAGGCTCGCCATAGGAGGACATTGACAGGGGACTCACTTGCATATTCACAAAAGGGGAGGAGATGGGACCAATTATTTAACAAGAAAAATTGGCACCTCGACCCGGTGAGAGAAGGAGAACACGAGTTCATGTAAGGTTTGTAGAGGGATTTCTCTAAGATAAGGAAAGAATATAGAGAACCAAGAGATGATGTATCTATATTTGGAGTATAGCGAGTTACCCCAACCATCAGAATATCGAAGAAGAATGAGATTAACGGTCAGATATACATATCAAAAAGAAGAAATCTTTCTATTGGCTTAGATAGGATGATTGCAATAGAGGATGCGAAACCAGATCCAAAAGTTACAATAGGAGTATTAAATATTGTAAAGTCACACTACAAGACTCTTAGAACGAACTATCCAATATTTGGATGATACGATGCAAATGATGGAGGAACAAAGAGTAGTGAGGTCGCACGGAGGAGAAAGCAAGGGAAAAGAACATGAGATGACACCATAAGTGAGTAGTTCATGACATGATGGTGCAAGTATGAGTAAAGGGGAAAACTCATAGAGAGCACCTCATGGGATACCCAATGACCCATCAATAACAAAAGAAGATGAGGATATAACTTGGTGAGACATTGAAAAAGATATTCCACCAACTAGACCACAAGGTAGTATCCATGAGGATTCAAGTGAATCTAGTGATGATGGAATGCCTTGGCTAGTAAGAGAAGAAAGTTCTAATAGTGGTGATGACAACTTCTTGGAACTATCGATACCTCATGTGCGGCCTAACCCAAAGACCTATGCAATTTCCTATCGGTAGTTGAGGTAACAAAGGAGAGAAGTATGAAGACTCCAAATATTAATTTTCTTGCTAGTAAATTGGTCAGAATAGAGAGATGATGATCATAATGATTATAGTTCTGAGTTTTATTTCTCGAAACCATATAGGGATACTCTGACTAATGTGTCACCACAATGACATTGGGAGCAAAGGTGATGGATACAATGACTATTACATACAAATCAAATAGTGAGAGCACTACAATAGTTGTCATTGACAACACAAGGAAACGAGATCACTTAGCCAATATAGAATTGGTAGACATAACCCTAGTAAGAAACTAGCAAGAACCCCCAAGACAACAGCAAGGTCGTGGAGGGGGAGTACATCCATTAAATATGCGGAGGGGTAGAGGAGATTTTCCACCTAGAGGAGGTAGAGGATGAGGAAGGATTTGACCCCCTAATCCTAGATGGCTGAGGCAGACACCATTAGCCTGTTTAAATTCGACCAGGAATCTACAAGGTATTCCTTGGTTGAGAGGGATTGTATCCAAATTGAGAGGAAGACAACCATGGGGACGACCTCCATTAAATCAACCTGGACCAAGAAGGATGGAATCCTAAAGAGGACGAGGCCAAGAAAGGGAAGTTCCATGGAATGTTCATAGAAGTCATGTAGTAAGAGGATGTGGTCGAGGAAGACCTAGGAAGGAAAGAGAGCTTGTCGACAGAGAACGAGTATGCTTTACCAATGAAAGGATTCAAGGACTACAAAGAACTCGTTCACCGAGCCTAGAAGTTGAATTGATATGAGGAGACAGATAGAGAAGTTGCTCCAATGATAACAAATCAGTGAGTGCAACCCTACCTCATGATCAATCAACAAAATGAAGAAAAGAAGTATTGCCAAGAGGGAGTCCTGCACACTGTAATTGCATGATTTCAAACTGTACACATGATAATAAAAGAGGAGATCGAACAGAAGGTTAGTTGACACCTATGGACGAGATCACCTATAATGTAGAAGTGGGAAACCCAACTAATGAGTCAACAAATGGTATCGTACAAGTGAATGTCACTATACAATTTCCACAATGATAAGCATCAAAATAGTTATTGAAAAAAAAAAAAAAAAATATATATATATATATATATATATATATATATAGAAAAGTATCTTAATTGTAAAAATCCTTTGGGATGCAATTAAGATAGAAGGGGTTGAAAACCGAAAACGATGGCCCCTTCTAGGAAAAAAAGAAATTATCTTAATTGTGAAAATCCTTTGGGATGCAATTAATATGGAGGGTGGTTGAAAATAGGTAACGATGACCCCCTCTAGGAAAGAAAAAGAAAAAGAAAAGAAAAATAACAAGAAATAAAAGAGGTAAGAAAAGGACAAAATAAGAAAAAATATAAAATCGCATGCACCAAGGCAATGAGTTTTCAATCATCAACATGCAAAGGAGCTAAGGTGGCAAAATTTAGAAATTAAAATGTTAGAATAAAAATCTATATAAAGTTAGTGCTATGCAGAAATTCCTTTTCCCACTCGCAGATCGTACAAGGTAACAATGGAATTTCGGAGGATTGAAGGCAAAAAGGGTGCAAACTAAAGAAATTTTGTATATGGGTAGTGGGAATTCACAAACCTACTCCGTTATTCATGACCCATTTTAACAAATTTCATTTTCAGAAAAGCAACCCATCAGTAGGAAAAAGCTGCCACATTTAGGGTTTTACTTTGAAGAAAATAAGTTTTTTTTGTCAAAAAATGAGTTGCAAGTAACAATAAGGGGTGGTACAAGTGAGGGCTTAAGGAAATAAAACACCTAGTAAAACCTTAATACAAAACAATGGAGCTAGGGTTTGATTTTCTAAGAATAGAAAAGGGGAAAGTTGCAAGGAGGGAAAATTAAGCAAATCCTAGAGCAAGAATTTGCCATAAAAAGCATGAAAATAATTTTTCTAAATCTGCATGTGTGAAAAATTTTGAAGGGAAAATTGTACAATACTACCATACTATGGGAAAATCCATTTTGAAAGAATATTGCACCAAAGGAAGGAGAAAGTGCATGTTTTGCCCTAAGATTGCATTAAACAAGGAGATTGAAGGATTCCAACAAATGGGGTGCACAAATTTTGCACTTGGGAAAGAAAAATGAGGTTTTTTGACCAAGTTATGATTTTTAAAGCTATATGTATGATTTGGAGTAGTCGTGGTATGATTATGAGATATATTGTATGGATTTTAGGCTCCCGACAACCCATTTTATGCAATTTGGAAGGTTATTATACGAAATGTTTTGTAGTGGTACGAAACTTGGTGAGGTTTTATAGAAGGGAGGCACCCCTGTACAATTTGACATTAGTTGGTATGATTTTGGATCATGCTTGTATGATTTTGAGTACCAGCTGTGTGATTTACTGCAAGCATACAAAATTGAGTGTGATTGAACAGATCCGATTGGAGTTGTACATTTTGGACAAAATTGTACAATTTGAAAGCATTCATGTATGACTTAGCTGAGGCCTTATACAATCCTGATAGTTTTTGTAGGTTTTGAAGGTATTCATATGGAATTTTGTAACGATTTTGTGCAGTATTGTCCTGAATTTTTGAATCAAGGAAAAGGTGTGAAAATGAGCTTTTCACTTAGTGATGGCAGAAGTATGAGCTTGTGGTAGGAATATTAGGCTCATGCTAATCACATTTTAGAATCTAGGGTTGATAGATCACGAGGAGCATTACACTAGAGAGAAACATGATCTAGGTGAGCTCTCCCAGTTTACCCCATTCAAGACCAAGAGCGACGATTTCAATCACCTAGAAGGCATGGCAACTATTCTTGGAGAGGGAGAGGAGGAAGGCTGTGGAGGGGTCAAAGGCATTGCCATGGTGGTAGGAGAATAACACCATCACAATATAGTATGGAAGAAATGGAACCACCTAGGGCACCTAGAAGAGAAATTCGCAGTGAGGTTCACCAAGAAAAGACCCCAGAAGAACACGAGGATCTGCTCGGTGAAATAGAGGAGGAGCAAGTGGACATCAAGGATGTCACTTTTGGGCAACCAACGGAAGAATTTTGCAAAAAATGGTGGGTGAGTGCTGACAATAAACATCCATTGAAGGAGGCACTAAAGAAGGTTGGAGTGAGTATTTTAGCGTAGATCCCACCACAAGATAAGGTATTTTTCAATGAATACTTGTTGCAGATTCTTCAGTCCTACAAATATGTTGAGAACCGTACGATCGTATGAGTAGGTAACATTTATGTTAAAGTGGAATTTATGACAATGACATTCCAATGAATATTTGTATTCCCCACAAACGAAGATCCAGTTGTGAAAAGAATAGTTGATTCCATTGAGATGAATAGGATGATCATGATACTTACATCGGTGAAGTCACCTGTAACAACCAAGATTTAGGGTACTGGTACCCATGGGATTAAACAAATTTAGTTAAAGACGAATGAGTTGGCTTACGCGATGAATGTAGTTATGGCCGAATTGTCTAGAGAATAATAAACTTTGGAGATGTCAATCTGGATGGCATATGTGGAATGTGTTTACAAGGGCATGAAGTACACTTGGGAAGAATTCTTGTAGGAACAGATGCAACAATAATTGCAAAGGAGAAGAAATGCATTTACCATAACCTTTCATGCCATTGCACTATTATTGAATGCAGTGTCAAGATTAGTAATTTACTTTCCAGGGAGAACCCAACCAAGGGAAATAACACCTGGTTAGCCAACCATACTGTAATGGGTAAATATTGTACCTTTATCGAAAGCCACTCCAAATAACAAGAAGACTATTAAAAGTACAAAGCAACCAACCCCACCGATGCAGGATGAGTCTGAGACTACATTTGATGAATATGTCCATATAAAGAGAAATAAAAGGTGACAGTTGGAACTGGACTTCGAACAATAGGTCCAAGTCCATAAGTAGTGGGAGTAGCCTAGCTCTTTTGTAGAGCAGGAGAAATAAGAGCATCAATATAACCCTGTACGGATTTATACGTGATGACAAATGGAAAAATAGGTGAAGTCGACACAGAAAATACAACCCGAGTCAGCACCAAAGGAAGGGTACTTTGATTCGAAGGGGTTAGATCTACTAAATTTGAATTTACTAGGTTTGGAAGGAATGGGAAAAACAATGGGATCACCAAAATTACTCTAGATCTTTGATGTTGAACTTTTGGATTCATCCATATTCTTTACTAGAACAATGATAGTACCGCTAGTTGCAAAAGTAAAGGCCATGCTAGAGGTGCCATTGGAAGCACCTAAAGAGACAGAAAATAAAAATTGTGATGAGAGGTGGTCATAGCCAGTGGGAGATGATAAATGTACATGTACCATAGGAAGAGCCTACTCCTGACCAAACGGTTGCAACTCAAAGGGGAATGCACCCAACCCCGCAAGAGGAAGGAGTGACAAACTAGCAATAAGAGGACTTGCCTAAGTTGTAGGAGGAAGTCCAACTATTTGTGGAAGAGCAACAGTTTCAAAAAGAAGTCATTACTAACGAGGAGACGCAATCCCTAGTAAAATAAGATACAAGTAAGGTAGTAGTATATAGTCCACCACCAGAGGGAATAGTAACCAGCATGATGAAAGAAGTCGATGAAAGTTCTCATCCATAGTGAGAAGAAGGATAGACCCCACCATAGGATAACATTGAGGAGCTTCGTACAAGCTTCCTAGTGGAAGTACCTCGCTTTGATCAGGTGGAGGATGTGGATGAAAATACAAATGAGCAGGTGGAGCACTTCTTTCGATAGGCTAGCGAGATATTTTCTAGTGCCAGATTGCAGTTTTGTATTGGTGGCATTGGGCAACTAAAATAGTGGAGGGAGCAAACCTTCATTGAATTAGAAAATATTATGGAATGGGTGTGCAATGAGGATCATACTAGGCAAATAGCACACATCCATTCACAACACCCATGGTTATTACTAGGAGGAGACAACCATGATGCTTGGTAGAAAAAATCTACCAGGAGTGAAGACCTATCTATTGAATACGTCAGGTACAAAGTTTTGAAGAGTACCCTGGGAGTTGGTCTTCACAATGAGGAAATTAAAAATTTTAACATATTGGATCGAGTGGCTCATCTTGGGTCTTGAACATATTTACCAAGCTAAAGAAACACATCGAGAGGAGGTAGAAGCTACTCAAAAGGAGATGGTTGCGATGGAGGAAGAATTGACACGCAACAAAACCATGACTGAGAAAAGAATAAAGAAAGTGGAAATAGAGTTAGCAAGCATGAAGCAAGCTTATGAAGAGTAGCTCCGTTCACTGGAAATATATAAACAACTTGTGATCCAACAGACAGAAGAGTGTATGAAACAGATGGAACCTCAACTGGTAACATAAAATGAACATTTAGCCAACCAGGCTACTCAGTTGGAAATGATAGAGGAACAATTGTAGGAAAAGAACCACAAAATTGAATATATGGAAAAGGATGCCACACACTATAATAAAATTATTTTGGATCATAAGACTATGCTAAAGGCTAAGGATGAGACTATGGCAACAATGAAAGCTGACCTTCATCAGCATCTGAAGGTTATTACTGAAAAGAACGAGTTAGCCATAGTAGCCCGAAAGGAAGCCATGCTAGTGAAAAATCTATGCAAGAGAGCATTCAAGCATGAGAAGGATCTAGGAGCACTACTAACCATTGCAAAAGAGAAGGCTAATAAGTAGGGGTTATAAACCCTATAAGTTAGTCAGTACGTAGCTTGCTTGAAGGATGAGTGTATCACATTAGAACTTTTGCTTATTGATTACCACAAAAACACATCAGAAAAAACAAATTAAACTGATATGATGAGGAAACTACCTAATTTAAATGGGAATGCAGATGTAGGCAACAAATCCACCTCCTAGAAGAAGAAAAAATAATCCATAGATTTATACATTTTTGTTGAATTTTTCTCAGTTTTGATGAAAGTGTACAAATGTCAAATCGTACAAGCAAATAGAAAAATGTACAAGGGTGCACATGTATGATGTGAAATGAAATGAAATGAAGTTGGAATGTGCATTTAGGGTTAATTTGATAAAAATCGAATTAGACCTTAATAAACCTTGTAAAAAGAATTATTTTAGAAATCCGTTGGGAATGGTAGTTGTAAATGATGTGATGCTTTAGAAACAACTTTGGAACAGTTTGGGCATGCATTATATAGCCCCATTATTAATTTTTTGGCTATTAATTATGGTTCACTATTATTCATTAATTGTTTATTGTTGCAATATCAATATAGAATTCATGGAGTATGGATTGTGGAGTAGAATTGTTGTTCAATGAGTGATATGTTGCTGAATGATGAAATGCTATTGATAATCTGAATATAACAACCAATTTCCACGGTTCCTTGTCCTTGTGAATTTCTCCATTCATTATGGTTGTTGCAGGTTGTGTAGTTAATGTTTAGCACATAACTTGGTATGTATATGGATGGAATTGCATTGTGAATGATCCTATCACTCTATAAAATTAGTGTGAAGCATGGAGTGGATTATGACATGAGTTATACCTGTATTTTTATTTTTCCCATATTTTGAAATTTTTTGGAATCATTCATGGTGAATATAATTCATTACTAATGAATTAGGGTTTGCATGTGATGGATAATTGGAGCAATCGATGCTTAGAACCTTCCCAAAATCTATCTTAGAATAATTTGTTGTATCAAGTGATAGATCTGGAAGATAGTTGCAACAAGAGTTCATAAAAATCATACAAGGGTTTCTACCAAATCGTACAAACTGTAGTTTTATCCAATTTTGTAATTAAGGCTGCAACCCAATTCTGCCAAATAAGGAAAGAATGCTAGCTTGAGAAAATCGATTACAAAATTGATCAATTTAACTTACAAAACTTGTTCCACTTAGTTGGTTGTGTATCAAATTATGCCAGGTGTAGGGTTGTATTATTTTAATCGTACAATAGTACAATTTGATGATCATACAAGTTATTTTTGCAAGTTGAACTAGTGTGCGATGAAGACCGTACAGGCTGTACAAGTTGTACAAGTTGGGGTTTGAGATCTTGAGGATCATTTCTATAGCTTCTAAACTACCTCCCCATTAGGAATACTACACCGCTATCATCTACAAACATATTCTTGCAATCTTCCTCAAAGAATTATTTCCAACTCATCTTTTGATGTGTTTTCTCCTTAATGCTTCAACGACACTTGGTATTTGATTTGGTTCTAGCTAGGATAATGAGCACTACTACAATAGTTGTGAGCTAGTACTATGAGAAACACTACTCCAATGGTGTTTTGAATTCTCCTTGTGGACATACATCTAGCTCTTGGGTATTGCTTTCTCTATGCTTGGATTTTCTTTTGCTTTCAAGCTACTTGTAATTCTACCTTTGTAGATGATAGCTTCTTCTTGTGCTATGCTATGTATGTTGTGGAGGTGGATTATTGTGGCTATACAAACCATGGATGATTTAAGCTCCTTGAAGGTCCCTTTTTACCTTGCTTGAATTGTGCTTCTCTACAACTGCTTGGAGATGTTTCTTCTTTATGAAGAATGTGTCTTTATGACACTTAGACCTTGTAATTTTTCCTACATAGGACAAAATATTATGGTGCAAGATAATGTAAATGAACTTGTAAATAGAATATCTTATTTTTGTACCTCTTTTACACTCTTATATGCTGGTTTTTATGGTGGTTTTCTTGTAGGAAAGGACTGATTTGATGTGGTCTCCTTTACTATACAACTCTCTCCTTTGCTTGGTTACTTTGGAAATAAACCCAAGCTAATAACCACATAGATATAAGATTTTTTAGAAGCAGTTTCTATACTAATTTTTTTTGTAACCTCTTCACCCAGAAAACTTACTCAAATAAGATTTAAGCTTTCACAAAAGCTTACTCAAATAACTACAAAACTTACATACAAAATTCAACTTAAATCTCTTTCAGAAAACCTCTTCACACACAAACAAGTTTCACTCAGAATCTTGTTTAACCACAGGAACATATAGAGAATGATAAGCTCTATCAAGATCTCAATATGTTTCACACTCACTAGGTTTTGTACTCAACAAAACACTCTATCACTTTCAAACTCTCTCTCAAATCAATTCATAATAAAGTATAATTTGTTTCACAAAACTTGAACTATCACTCCAATGCGTTCAACCAACTCCACTCAACCATTCACTCAATGAAACACAACTTGCTTACAAACCCTAACCAAGTGTTTCACACTACTTCCAACAACTCACACTATGGATCTCAAACCTTGACTCAAGATGATTCCAATATCACATAACAATGATACTCATGTTCTTTCAAGCATTCACCAATCATGCATATGAAAACTCACTCAAACATTTCCAACAATGCTTATCAAACAATCCTTTTCACTCCACCTTTGCATTTCACAACATTCAATCCAACAACATTTCAATCATAAGGAAGATGTGCCCATACCTTTTATTTTTATGGAGATATGTCTTCAAAACCTATTTTACTCACAACCAAAACCTTTTGCCAACTCTAGGTTAGATAGCAACAACCTATCTCAAAATCTCCACAAAAATATTTATCCCAACAAATATTTCACCATTCAAGTAATACACATAAAATGACAAATCACAAATACACCTTATTACTCCTTCCTTAAAAATCAATCTTCAATCAATGAATCATTCACTCACAAAAATAATTATAATGGCAATCTCCCTATAACTCCTTTTAACTCCAACTCAATAAAATATTTCAACCAAATTTCAACCCTCAAAATAAATTTCAAATAACAATAATAAAGTCCTTGAATACACCTTATCCTCTCCAATTCTCAATCCAACATAAATTCCAAATTATGCCAACAAAAATCCTTGCAAACCCTTATAAACTCCAAAATTTAATTAACACTTGGCAAAAATAAAAATTATTTATTCATACCTTAGCCACAAGCAAAAAATAATTTTTGCATGCCTTAACCAATAACCTGCACTCCATGTGATTCGAACTCATGTTCACCTACCCACCAAGCACCTTAGCCATGACTTAGGCAGCCACATGGGCTACGCACCCTCACAAAACCAATGAAGCACCTTCCGCTTCTTATTCCCTTCACCGATACCAAAAACCAAACGACAAAAATCCTACCAACAACTTATGCGCCAGGCCTTGCCACTAGACCACCCGAGTGGATGGTGATGGGAGTGCGCCCTCACTCCACCTTATTCGTTCATTGTCCACTTCAACCTTTAAAAAAATTAAAACCTTTGCCTTGCTCACGAAATCGCATGATAATGTTATTAACCCTTTGCATGCGCAATTAGAATTTTGGAGACTTACTTTATTGCATCCAAATGATATGGTATAAATACCATATCTTATTTTTGCTCGACATCGATGGGAAAATATTAAAATGAAATATTTTGCACCCAACCCTAACTTAGGGTTTAATTAAATTAATTTATATTATTAATTATAATATAAATATTATAATTAATTAACCTTAGGCTTAACTTAACACCTTTAATATTATAATAATAAATATTATAATATTATTTCCTTTGAGCCTAGGTATCTCCTTTCTTCAGGGTGTTTTGTCAATATTTTGACCAATCATGTGAAGCTTTAAACCAAATATCTTGGGCTTAAAATATAAATATTTTAACCCTCCTTTTGCCAATTCCTTGCACTGACTTATGACATCACTGACACTATTTCTTGACATCAATGACAACACAACTACTCAAAATATCCAACAATCTCCCCCTTTGTCATTGATGGCAACCCTTTTTCCTTAACCATTCCTTTTTCCTTTTTCCAATTATGCTCCCCCTAAGAAACTGCTCCCCTGACTAAATGCTCTCCCCCTAACTCAAATCTCTCCCCCTTTGACATCAATGGCAAAGGGCCACCTTTGGGGCTAAATATAAGACTCTTAGCTCAGCCCCCTCCCCACCTCCTCTTCTTGAGGTGGTTAATTTTGGGGTGGGAGTAGAACTACTCCCAACTTTCCTTGAAGATACTCAAAGGTCTCTTTTGGAAGTGGCTTAGTGAAGATGTCCACAATCTGCTCCTTTGTAGTAACATATTCCAACCTGACTTGCTTATCTATCACCTGCTCTCTCAAAAAATGATATTTGATCAAAATGTGCTTGGTCCTAGAGTGCATCACCAGATTCTTTGAGATATTTATAGCACTTGTATTATCACACAATATGGGAATAGGGTGATCATGCTTTATCTTGAAGTCCTCTAAAGTTCACTTCATCCATAATACCTGTGTACAACAAGCAACTGTTGCAATATACTCTACCTCTATTGTGGATAAGGATATTGATGCATGTTTCTTACTTAACCAAGAGACTAAACAATCTCCAAGAAAGAATGCTCCTCCACTTGTGCTTTTTTTATCATCAATGTTGCCAACCCAATCTGCATCTGTATATGTTGTGAGAGTGAAATTGTCACTTTTGGGGTACCAGAGCCCAAAATCCATAGTCCCTTTTAAATACCTGAGAATCCTTTTACTGCTACTACATGTGTCTCCTTGGGTGCTGCTTGAAACCTTACCACTAGTCCCACTACTTGCATTATATCTGGTCTTGTAGCTGTGACATACAGTAAGTTGCCAATCATAGATCTGTACAATTTTTGATTTGCCTCAAGAGATTCATCATCTTTACTTAACTTGCATCCTGTAACCATGGGGGTACTCACTGGTTTGCAATCTTCTAACTTAAATTTCTTTAGCATCTCTTTTATATACTTGGTTTGTGAAAGAAATACACCTTTCTCTGATTGTGAAATCTGAAGTCCAAGAAAGAAGGACAACTCACCAAGCATTGACATCTCAAATTCATTCTGCATGCTCTTTGTGAATTTTTGACACATCTTATCATTGTTACCTCCAAAAATGATATCATCCACATAAACAACCACAATTAGTAAGTCATTACCTTCATTTTTGATGTATAAGTTACTATCCACTATTCCTTTCTTGAAACCCTATTCCTGAAGGTACTTATCCAATCTTGAATACCAAGCTCTAGGAGCTTGTTTTAGTCCATAAAGTGCCTTCTTCAATCTGCATACATAGTCTAGTTTATCAGTTAAGTTGAATCTCTCTGGCTGCTCAATATAAACCTCTTCTTCTAGGACACCATTTAGAAAGGTTGATTTAACATCCATCTGATATACTTTGAAGTTTTTGAAACTTGAGAAGGCTAAGAACATTCTTATAGCTTCAAGTCGTGCAACTAGAGCAAATGTCTCATCAAAATCAATTCCCTCAACCTGTGCATAACCTTTGCATACTAATCTTGCTTTGTTTTTGACTACTTGACCATCTTCATTTAACTTGTTTTTGAATACCCATTTAGTGCCAATCACATTCTTACCTTTTGGTCATGGGACAAGTTCCCAAGTCTTACTTTTCTCTATTTGATCTAGTTCCTCATTCATTGCCTTAATCCAAAACTCATCTTCACTTGCCTCATTGAAATATTTTGGCTCAATTTTAGATAACAAAGAGAAATTTGCTTGCTCATTTGATGCTATTACCCTTCTCCTTGTCTGTCTCTCATCTGGATTCCCAATTATTAGATCTCTTGGATGATTTTTTTGTACATACCTAGATGGAGTCTTAGGAAAAAGTCTTTGTGTTTCTTCTTCTTCTTCTTCTGATTCTTCACGTAACTCTTCTTGACAACTTTCATCTTCTTGATACACAATTTCTCGAGTTGGTTCTCTTGACCCTATCTTCTCATCAACTGTTACATTTATACTTTCTATAATAGTACATGTCCTTTTGTTATAGCATCTATAGGCTTTGCTCTTAGTGGAATAGCCAAGAAAAATACCCTCATCACATCTTGAGTCAAACTTGCCCAAGTTTTTCTCTTCTCGTCTTATGTAACATTTGCTTCCAAAAATTTTGAAATATTTTACAGTGGATGGTCTTCCTTTCCAAAGCTCATATGGAGTTTTGTGATGATTTACTCTTATTTGAGCCCTATTGATGATATACACTATTGTATTAACTGCATCTCTCCAAAAACCATCTGAAACCTTGGATTCATTCAACATAGCTCTAGCCATATTTTCAACAGTCCTATTTTTCCTTTCGACTACTCCATTTTGTTGAGGAGTTCTTGTAGCTGAGTATTCTCTTTTGATCCCATGTTGTTCACAAAATTCTACAAATTCATTTGAGGTAAATTCTCCTCCTCTATCTGATCTCAAACACTTAATCCTCTTACCTATTTTATTTTCTACTAATTCTTTAAATACCTTGAACTTATCAAGTGCTTCTGACTTTTCTTTCAAGAAGGCTACCCAAATCATTCTGGAGTAATCATCTATAAACAATATGAAGTAACTTTCACCTAGAATACTCTTTGTCCTAGTAGGACCACATAGATCAGTATGTATTAGTTTCAATGGCTCAGATGACATAAATCCTTTTGACTTGAAACTTGTTCTAGTTTGCTTTCCATGTTGACATTGTGCACAGATTGTGTTTTGTGGCCTTTTTAGCTTGGGTAAATCTCTGACAACCTGTTTGTTGCTTATATTCACTATGTTGTCAAAATTCAAATGACCCATTCTTCTATGCCACAACCAACTCTCATCTTCTTGTGATAGAAAACACTTTTCTCCTTTAATCTCACTTAGCATGTAGAGGTTGTTTGTAGTTCTATTTGCACCTGCAATGAGTTTTCCAATTTTAGACTTTCTGATCTCACATCTATTTGGATGAAATGTAACCATGTGCCCTTGATCACAAAGTTGGCTCACACTTAGTAGATTGTGCCTCAACCCCTTGACATACAATACATTCTCTATTTTTGTTTTCCCATTATCTAAACTCAAAGTTCCTTTTCCACAAATTTTTGTTGATCCATTATCTCCAAATCTTATTGATCCTCCATCAGTTTCTTTGAGTACAAGAAATTTACTTTTGTCTCCTGTCATATGACTAGAACATCCACTATCAAGAAACCATTGTTTTCCCTTATCTTGAACATGAAGAGTTATTTGTACTAACATTGATCTAACTTTCTCATGCCCTTTTCTCTCTTTCCTAATTGTTGAAGTTGTATTCTTTTTACTTGACTCAGGAAATACCATTTTGCACCATCTAGCCTTATGCCCAAAATTATTGCATTTATAACATATGATATCATCATTCATAAGAGGTGCAAAAGAATTGAAATTTCTATTAACATTATTTTTCACATAACTAGTGCAATGTGCAGCTCTATGACCATATTTGTTACATGAAAAGCAATAGCCATGGAAGAGATTATGTAACCTATTTGAGTGCCTTGGAAAATATGGTCGAGTGCTTCTTCTTTTGTTGTTCTTGTGATTAACTCTCGTCCATGGTTCTTCTTTGCCCTCTTCTTTCCTGATGTCTTTTCCTTCCAGAATATTAGTATGAGTCACGAGCTTATCTTTGTTTGATGTCTCTATTTCTTGAGAGCTTGACTCCTCTTTCTATTTCCCTAACTTTATATCTTGTCGTAACTTGGTCTTTTCAACTTCATTCCTTAGAGAGATAATTTTTGCTTCCAATATTTCACACTCTATTTCCCTTGCTCTTAATAGATCTGTCATATCCTATTCAATTTTCTTTCCTTCTTCTACCTTTATCTTGAGTTCTGTGAGACTCTGTAGAAGTTCCATCTTTGCTTCTTCATCCTCTTGAATTTGATCCTTCAAACTTGAGTTCTTCTTTCTAACCTTTTCCAAGTTCCTGAGAGCAGCAAAGAATTCCTCTTTTATGTCGATCATGGTCTCTTCTTCATTTTCTGAAATCATGTGTGTTCCTATCGGATCTTCCTCCAAGTTGTTAGTCTTTTCATGGAGAGACCTGCTCTGATACCAATTGAAGAACATAAGCTTATACTGAGAGGGGGTGAACAGTATAAGATAAAACTATTTTCTTTTCAATCCATATGATAACATCAACAATATTAAAGTAGTAAGCATTACACAAAACATCACACACATGAGAGACATGATTTAACGTGGTTCACCCAATGTGGGCTACTCCACGGAGAAAATATTCCTTATAAATTTTCTCAATAAATTCTTTTGGGAATCAATTCCCTATTACAATGTTTATGGACCTCTATCCAAAGGAGACACCAATCCCCTTGCTCTGATTCATGGAACTCTATCCATAGGAGAAATTTGTCTCCTCTGCTCTGGCTAGTGCTCTTCTAGAAGACTTCTACCCCCACTACACTGGCTTGTGGATCTCTCTCCACTAAAGACATCTATCCTCACTCAAAAGACCTTTGTCCTCACTACCCTAGCTAATGGATCTCTATCCACTAGAGACTACTATCCTCTACTCTATCACCACCAAATCCTACTCTAAACTCTACTTAATCTTTATCTCAAAATTACACTGATCACTGTCCTCTAACTATTTCTACTCTAGCACAAATCTGCTCTCAAATCTACACCAAAATCTATCCTCAAATCTATCTCTTATTTCAAGTCTTCACCAAGACTTGTCTCAAATCTTCTCAACAAGTCTTCACCAAGACTTACCTCAAATCTGTCTACAAGCTTTCATAAAATCTTGCTCAAATCTTTCCTTAAGCTTTCACAAAAGCTTACTCAAACTTGTCCTTAAGCTTTCACAAAAGCTTACTCAAACAACTGCAAAACTTACATACAAAACTCAACTTAAATCTCTTTCAGAAAACCTCTTCAACACACAAACAAGTTTCACTCAGAATCTTGTTTAACCATAGGAACATATAGAGAATGATAAGCTCTATCAAGATATCAATATGTTTCACACTCACAAGGTTTTTGTACTCAACAAAACAATCTATCACTTTCAAATTCTCTTTCAAATCAATTCAGAATAAAGTATAATTTATTTCACAAAACTTGAACTATCACTCCAATGCTTTCAATCAATAATGCTCAATCAACTCCACTCAAACATTTACTCAATGAAACACAACTTGCTTACAAACCCTAACCAAGTGTTTCACACTACTTCCAACAACACACACTATGGATCTCAAATCTTGACTCAAGATGATTCCAATGTCACATAATAATGATACTCATGTTCTTTCAAGCATTCACCAATCATGCATATGAAAACTCACTCAAACATTTCCAACAATGCTTATCAAACAATCCTTTTCACTCCACCTTTGCATTTCACAACATTCAATCCAACAACATTTCACTCATAAGGAAGATGTGCCCATACCTTTTGTTTTTATGGAGATATATCTTCAAAACATGTTTTACTCACAACCAAAACCTTTTGCCAACTCTAGGTTAGATAGCAACAACCTATCTCAAAATCTCCACAAAAATATTTATCCCAACAAATATTTCACCATTCAAGTAATACACATAAAATGACAAATCACAAATACACCTTATTACTCCTTCCTTAAAAATCAATCTTCAATCAATGAATCATTCACTCACAAAAATAATTATAATGGCAATCTCCCTATAACTCCTTTTAACTCCAACTCAATAAAATATTTAAATCAAATTTCAACCCTCAAAATAAATTTCAAATTACAATAAAAAAGTCCTTGAATACACCTTATCCTCTCCAATTCTTAACCCAACATTAATTCCAAATTATGCCAACAAAAATCCTTGCAAACCCTTATAAACTCCAAACTTTAATTAACACTTGGCAAAAATAAAAATTATTTATTCATACCTTAGCCACAAGCAAAAATTAATTTTTGCGCGCCTTAGACCAACAAAGCACTCCACGCGATTCGAACTCGCATTCACCTACCCGCCAAGCACCTTAGCCATGGCTTAGGCAGCCACACGAGCTACACACCCTCACAAAACCAATGAAGCACCTTTTACTTCTTATTCCCTTCATCGGTGCCAAAAACCAAATGTGCAAAAACCTTTAACCTCCGCTGCCATCGAGAATCGAATGCGGGACCTCTGTCCTACCAACAACTTACGCGCCAGGCCTTGCCACTAGACCACCCAAGCGGATGGTGATGGGAGTGCACCCTCACTCCGCCTTATACATTCGTCATTTGCTTCAACCTTTAAAAAAATTAAAACCTTTGCCTTGCTCATGAAATCGCACGATAATGTTATTAACCCTTTGCATGCGCAATTAGAATTTCGGAGACTTACTTTATTGCATCCAAACCATATGGTATAAATACCATATCTTATTTTTGCTCGACGTCGATGGGAAAATATTTAAAATGAAATATTTTGCACCTAACCCTAACTTAGGGTTTAATTAAATTAATTTATATTATTAATTATAATATAAATATTATAATTAATTAACCTTAGGCTTTATCTTAACACCTTTAATATTATAATAATAAATATTATAATATTATTTCCTTTGAGCCTAGGTATCTCCTTCCTTTAGGGTATTTTGCCAATATTTTGACCAATCATGTGAAGCTTTAAACCAAATCTCTTGGGCTTAAAATATAAATATTTTAACCCTCCTTTTGCCAATTCCTTGCACTGACTTATGACATCACTGACATTGTTTCTTGACATCAATGACAACACAACTACTCAAAATGTCCAACAATATAATCTAATTTTGGTGGCTTCTTTGGGCCACAAAATGTTGAAGGTTCTGTACACCAAATAGTGTTTCTAGACACTTTTATAATCTGTTGGTTTTGTGCCCTTGATCTTTAACAATCAACAAACACAGACTAACCCTTTTGAGAGTAACTAGTTAAAGATCAACTAGTATAATGCTAATGGATTAATAATGCACTTTAATGGTAACAATTGCTCCTGTAAATAAACTCTCAAAATAATTCCAAATACACTTAGTAATCTCCACAACTTCTAAGAGTAACCTGTAATGAACCCTTAATGAATAATCTGCAATTTTCATTACAATTCATGTTGTAGGATGTAGTCTTCTTGCTTTCTAGGTAGATAATAGGTAGGCAATAATTTTCTTTCTTTAAAAAAATATCCAAGTCCTATTTAATGTGCAAATATATATTTAAAATGAACTCTCATTTTTGCACTTTATTGAAGACTATAATATAAGCCCTTTTCCTTTGCAACTCTAATCTAAATATGGTGCTTAATGGAATTTGATAATGAACCCTTATTTGAAGTTCAACTAATTACACCCAAGTTTCTTACCTTTTAATGGCTTTTGTAGATGTACATATTGGTGTTTTGATTCACAAAGTTGTTGCCTTGTAATGTATAAATTCGCAACTTCTTGTTGGTTGTCCAAAATAGCTTCTTGCTTCACCAAACTGTGGTTTCGAACCTTTTGTATTAAGCCTAGGGTTGTGTGGCTTGATCCTTCTAGTGATCTTCTATTTTTTGATGTAGATTTAGATAAATCTTATATTTAAACTATGCCTTTTTGCTATGAGATATATTCTCCAAGTATCTTGGATTTGGGAGGCTTCTTCTGTCTGAATCCTCCTTCAATATTCTTGTTGAATTTTGACTTCAAACATGATCTTCTTCTTCTCAAGATTTTGAATGTCTTGAAGTCTTTATTGGATTCTTCTTTGATGTTTGGCACTCTTTTGCCAAATTCTTCTTCTCTTGCGCTTATTGTCGGATGGTAATAATTGTCCCAAGTTTTTCACTATCAGGAGCTTCTCCTTGGTAGTGGATTTATCTAATGAGTTCTCCTAGGAACTATTTTGATGATGCTTCTACGAGCTCTACAAAAAGGCTCTCCGAGCCTTCTTCTTTTCCTCCTTGAGACCTCTCCAAGGTCTTCTATCTTGCAGCTTCTCCAACTGAGATATTTTCTTCAACATTCTACTTTTGGAAGTGTTGGTGATGAGATATTCTCAGATCTCTAAAATATTTAGTCCCTCTCTATCTCTTCCAAGATTGGAACTTTTCCAATGAGACCTACTTTGGATCTCTTCAGCTTCTTTTAAAAGAAGTATTTAATTAGTAAAAAAGATCATCAATCTCCTATTTCACGAACTCTTATTTGGAGTCTTCTTCTAAATTAGGAACTCTTCTTCTGAATCAGGAACTCCTCTCTAAAGTCTTCTTCAAAATTAAGGCTTTTATGGCCTTCTTTTGGATCAAGGCTTCTATAGTCTTTTCTTCTGTATCAAGGCTTCTATGGCCTTTTCTTCTAGATCAAGGCTTATGTGGACTTTTCTTTCTACAATGTGATGTTTTTCAATCTTGCAATGGAGATATCCAATCTCCAAACTTCACCACTACTCTTCTCCTAGAGTCTTTTTCTATAGCAAAGAACTAATATCTGCACAAGGAAAGCACATAGACTTTCAGGCAACGAAGGTGAAATCCTTCTTTATATATTGTAGGAAGTGTCCCAAATTCTATGAGTTAATTTTATCCAACAAAAAACTTTAGATATTAGTTAACATTAAAAAATACAGATCCTTAAATAGTCTTCACTAGTTGATTTTTCAAACTGATGGAATGAATGTTGAGTCCTAGTCTTCATGAGTTTTTCTACAACTTTGTGGAAAGACTCTAGCCAAATGTAATCTCAGAATTTTTGTAATTGAGATTTATTTCAGTCCTCACTTATGGATCTCCTTATTCCTATTGATGTATTGGACTTCTCTTATGACAGTTTTTGTAAGTGGCGATGCACAATGGCGAGTTTGATTTACAAAAGCGTAAAGAGGAACTATGATGGATGTAGGTCCTCCTATTCGTATCTCAATTCATTGTGGCTATGATAACACTATTCACTTTTGAGGATGTATGTCATGGGAGAGATCTATCACAAGTCCTAATAAAATGTAAAAAATATGAAAGAACATAATTATGCAATATGAATAAAATATACTATAAATAGAAAGTGGTAAAAATACAATGTAGTATGGAGGTGATGGTCACTCCATTAATATAAGCTAAAGAACTACATTGTACTCCATATAAGAGTTCTACCACTATCTACTACACTTTGATATAATGCACTTGTTAAGTTTGATTTCTCATTATGAGGCCCTTTATATAGGAAGATAGATTCCTTGGTCAACACTCTACCTAGTTGTATAAGGAGACACCTTGCACATTACAACTTGCACATTGACACTTGTGCATTTATTACATTGCTTGAAGTAGCTAGCTAACTTCCCCCTAAAGTAATCTCCTACTCTAACTATGTACCAAAGGTGGTAAATTTACATGACCCAAATGATGTAATATACTCTAACTCTAACAAAAAAATAGAACCAATCTTGGAGACTTCCAAATCCTATCAATCCATTTTCTCAAGGCTGAAGCCCCTGACTATTACCCATTAAATTTACAAAAAAATATATTATATTTGAGCAACAAGGATCGATCCTCTATGGTCTGCTCACTAACCTCTACTACTAGATATGATTCTCAGAATTTAGCTATAAATAAATCTATGGGAAGAGAACTAAAACTCAAAATCTACTAAAATTTACCAAAATATCCTATAGCGAATATAATATTTGATAAACATTTATAATAATTTGCATGCAAAATTTCTAAGATAAAGAAGGAAAAAATAAACTTAGCTGAAAACTCCTATGCACAAACACAATATATTACCTCATTGAAGCCCTAGCCCTCGATTGCTCCTCCCATCATCTGAATATTAACTAACAAATATTTGTAATTTTATTTTTCGCAACTTGAAAAATCATCATTGCCCTTGTTCCAAATGGCTGACTTCACAAGGTCGTATCTCCTTCAATATTGCTCAAATTCCTTCATATGACCACTCATTTTAAAGCTCTTCAAATTTTGCATAATTTGGTCCAAAGAATCAATTGAATCGAACAACCCTTTGCAAAGATATAGCTCCCAAAAGATGAGATATTTAAAAAAAATGCTCTAATACTTTGCAAAGATTTACTATCTTTGAGTAACTATATTTTAATTTGATTACTTATTTTACATCGTAATCATATGGTTGTATTACAATAAGCTTGACAATTATACATATATCGCTTAAGAATATTTTATCTCCTCTTTAAAAGTTGGTGAATCTAACTTGTTAAACTAAATACCATTTGATACTACTTATTCTAATATATATGTATGCATGCATTTACATTATACATAAAAATAAAAAATAAGAACAAAGTAAATAATTAAATTTCAAATAAAAAGTTGTAAGCTTATTGTAGTGGTAAGTGCTTTGGCCTCTCTATGAGAGGTCCAAGGTTCAAACCCCACACAATATGAGGGAAACAAGACTGAATACAGGTCGAATGCAAAATTACACCCGACCCGCATTCAGATGCAAATTCACACCCGAATGTGGGTCTAATGCAATTTGGCACCTGAATGCGGGTCAGATGCAATTTTGCACTTAACCCGTATCCAAATACAAAAAGGGTACCTCCGGGTGTAAATCTACTGTCGAATTCAATTTATTTTTTGCAGAGAATAACTGGAAGCATGAGAGGGAAAAATCATGTTTAGTTTTTTTCACAATTAAGGATTTTGGTGGGTAAGCAAAAAAATACCTCTTTTTTTTACCTCCTCACAACCACAACCAAAAATTCAAAAAACCAATATGACTTGATGTTTTTCAACCCATAAAAAACTCCACAGTTAAGCATGCCTAACTGGAGTAGTACTCGGATGAGGGACCTCTTGGGAAGTTTCGGTTTTGCACCCTCCAAACTAAAATAAAAGAAATTTACCCCATTGTTATAAATTTTGGTGGAAACAAAATGCAATTCGTCATGTCTCCTACACGATTTTGGCTAGGATTCACCTGGATTTCGAAACTGATTTGCCTAGATTTCGGATTTGACCCCTTATGCATAACCTTGATTTAAATTTATAAAAAAGAAATTATTAATGTTTTTTATAATAATCAAATAAAATTTATTTGTATATAAAAAAATTAAATAATTAATTAAATGGTATTAGTTCAATTAATTTAAATTTTTGATTTTTAAGAAAATTTTTAAAATATAAATTTTTTCCTACAGTACATTCATAATTGTTAAGCTATTATAATACTACAATAAAATAATAATATAATAAAAATATCAGTTTTAATTCTATATAATCTCTTTAATATATATGTGTGTGTTTTAAAAGTAAATATATGTATTAATTACAAAAATAGCCAAGAACAAAGAAAAGGACAATTGGTTGATTAGACCAACTAAGATCAATTACAAAAAAGATAAAAATACTAGTCTTGTTTCTATCATCCTTATCTAATATAATATCTAACCATAGTTGCAACACTGAATTCCTTAATCAAAATCTTAAACTAAATGCCAAAGTCATCCTTGTCATTAGAGTCTCTCGTCTCATATTCACTAACTTTGTTATCCTCAACCGGCTTGTTTTTGTAGACCTTGTCTATCCTTTTTTTGTGTCTTCTTTTATGCGCTCCATCCTCTCTATGATGAGTGATATAAAGCTTCATGTGTGTTGAGTATATAGCCACATTGGCCAGAGCATCTGCTTATTTGTTAAAATCCCTCTTGATGTGGGAGTAAATGACTTGAGTGAATTCGGATTCCAAATCCTTGATGCATGTGTAGATGATCCTTAATTGTAGTGATGACAGAGTTGTTTGATTGGTGAGAGTAGAGGTTATCAATTTAGAGTCCCCATAAACATGTAGTTTTTGGATGCCATTTTTGGTTGTCAGTTTGAGACCAACTTCACAACCAATTGCTTTAGCTACATTGTTGGAAGCTTGCCATAAACAAATCTTACAATTGAGAAGAAATCTTGTCTTGTCTTGGAAAATGATTCTTCTACCATCACCATTATTCTTGGATTAAACTTTTAAGCACCATAAAAAAAAGAGTTGGGTACTGGATCACGGGTATACATACTTTAGGGATGTTGTCCATACCCAACAAAGCTTGAAGATCTATTCTTTGCAACATGAGAAGGTCTAAACCAGTCAATTTTTTAGGAATTTAATTTTTGTATAGTTTGCTTTTGTATTTGAAACTATCCCCTAAATTATTTTGCTTACTAGTACTCCAATTTTGTTACCTTACAAAATTAATTTATTTTTGTCTTTCCATTTTATCCATATTATGTAGAAAGGGATGGATTCCCATAAATACTTAATCAAATGTTTACTTTTGAGACCTCATTTATACATTTGGCTCTAGTGATTTAAGTAATTCTCAGTATTCATGTTATCTGTAATTGTTAAGCCAAATTTAGATGCAATTCCTATTCAAATCTACAGGGCTACTAGGCATTCAAAGGGAATATATCTTATGGTTTCCTTGATTTTGAAGCATATTGGACATATATGAGGTCCCATTATGTTTCTCTTTTGTAAATTATTTTCAATGAGAATTTTATTTTGATGCACTAGCCAATAAAATAGTTAAAATTCTAGGGGGATCTAACGTTTCCATGTTGCTGCTAACTTTTTGTTTACATTTCCTACCTATTGGGCTTTACCTCCTATTTTGACTTGATATTTCCCTGTCTTGCTTACCTCCTCCCAAATCATCTTGGCAACCTTATCTCAAACCTCTAGAGGCTTTAAAGAAGGTTGTCGGTTCTCCATTAACTATGGGAGCTACCCAGGGATTGTTAACATAGGCCAATATCCAATTTATCAATTGTATAGGAAATCCAAATTTGACAAGACCTTTTCTAAAAATTGGATGTCTACTTTATCAAAGGCATTGGATATATCTAGTTTAATGAACATTGTTTTCTTCTTTGCCTTTGCACAAGATTGTAGAGCTTCATGCACCATGATAATATTATCATATAGTTGCTTCCTAAAAATGAAACCCCTTGCTCCTGAGCTATAATGCAATTGATTTTCCTCTTGATTTTGTTTGGTAGGATTTTAGTCATGATTTTGTATGAAGAGTTGCAAAGAGAAATTGGTCAAAATCTAGCAAAGAAATTAGCATTTTTTTCTTTAGGTATTAGTGTTATGATGGAAGAGTTTATAGCACTAGAGAGTTTACCTTGAGTTCATGGTTTGCTCTATCATTCTGAGAAGATATACTCTTATTATGTGAAGAAATTGTTGATAAAAATTGTTAGTAAATCCTTTTGGACCTAGAGCCTTGTATTTCGGTAAAGAGTGGATGACTTCTTCAAATTCCTCCATCTTAACCGGTTTGAAATTTTTGTTTTCCAAACCACCTGTGGGATAGTCGAGGGGATTCTTTGATTCCAAATTTCTTCCACTAGTGTGCTGAAATATTCCTGCTTTGCCCATACTGGATTATATTTAAAAGGAATCTTCCTTTTACTAAGCCTTTTTTTCCACACTGTCCAAAATAATAGGCTTGTGATCTGATATTGAACTTTAGATGATTATTTAAAATATATATTATAAAATAATATAATTATAATATTATTAAACATTTATTTTTATTTTTTTAAATAAATGTTGTATACCTCCCAATATTATACATGTTAATCATTTATTTATTTATTTGTTGAAGTAATGCGAAGTATAATGGGTGGCACAACTGGGACCACACTTCTTGAGGTTATAGTAACAAGGGCTTCCATCCTCATGATTCGAACTGAGGTTATTGATATGGAACGCCAATCACATACTATTGAGGTGTTTGATAAGGACTAAATCATTTGTTTTATTTTATTTTTGTTATGTAGGGAACCTTTAGAATCCCAAGCACAATTGGGGCCACACTTCTTGATGGTATAACAACAAGGGCCTCCCTCCTCTTAATGCAAATTGAGGTCACTGAGATGAAACACCAACAACATACTATTGAGGTGTTCAACAACGACTTAATTATTGATGGGGGAGCCAAAAATCACTCACCACAAACTCACAAAAACTCATTCATGAGCCAAAATTTTGCTCTTGCTAAATTCTCAATTCTCATTAAACAATTTAAACAAGACCAATTACAACACTAGCCTGCAGGCGTAGTTTTCTTTTCCTGATGCAAGCTGCCTCACATTCGACGATCTGCCTACGTTCCCAGGAATAATTTTCTAATATATTATAGCATCTCAACTCTGGATGAAAAACATAGACTTCACATATTCAGATAGGCCCTCTTGCCTTCTCGTATGCAACTCTGTCTCTATCATTTTTTGACCCTATCACCTTACTGTAATTCCAACTCTGGATGAAAACAGCCTCAACAGGTCCAGAATGGCACTCTTGCCTTCACGTCTGCAACTCTGTCTCAGCCTTATCCAACCCCTGGTGCATGCCATCGCTTCTCCTTTTAAAGTCTCTGGCGTGACTCTTCGTCTCCCTTTTCTGACACTTCATTTCATTTCCCGTGCCTCTGCATTGGCTTTGCTTTCGAAGCATCTTTCTTTTCGACTCTTGATCTTCATATGCTTTCATTGCACCTTGGTGCCACGTGCTTGTCCAGTGCTGCCACTATAGACTCTGTCCGCCTGTCAACCCATGACGACGTTCGGTATACCTACCGCTTGACAATTTCCTCTGTAACGACTCCTGTAATCGCCTGCGCTTTTGTTTCTTTCATTGGTCGCAAAAATGCGACATGTCACGATATCATGACACTTTCGGCTTCCCTGCCTTCCTGCTCTCTTCGAGTCACGAAAATGTGACATGTCGCGATATCGTGACACTTTCGGCTTCCCTGCCTTCTTGTTCTCTTTGAGTCATGAAAATGCGACATGTCGCGATATCGCGACACTTTCGGCTTCCCTGCCTTCCTGTTCTCTTCGAGTCATGAAAATGTGACATGTCATGATATTGTGACACTTTCGGCTTCCCTGCCTTCCTATCTTCTTCGAGTCACAAAAATGTGACATGTCACGATATCACGACATTTTTGGCTTCTCCACATTCCTGCTCTCTTCGAGTCACGAAAATGCGACATGTCGTGATTTCGTGACACTTTTGCCTTTCGGCCTTCCTGCATTTCTCGAGCCACGAAAATGCGACACTTTTCTCTCTTGCGCCTCCCATCATCTTCTGGTCGCAAAAATGCGACATGTCGCGATATCGCGACACTTTTCTCTCTTGCGCCTCATTTCATCCTTTGGTGGCAAAAATGCGACATGTCGCGATATCGCAACACTTCTTCTCCTTAGTGCCTTCTCTCATTCTTGAGTCACGAAAATGCGACATGTCGCGATATTGTGACATCTTTCCCTTCTACCTTCTCATTGCCTCTAGGGTCGTGAAATCGTGACATTTTTCTTCCTTGCCTCTTTTTTGCTTCTTCGATCGTGATTTCGCAACATGTCACAAAATTGTGACATTTTCCTTCCTTGCCTCCTTTCTGCTTCTTCGATCACGATTTCGTGACATGTCGCAAAATTGCGGCATTTCCCTTCCTTGCCTTTCCTATCTTCTTTTGGTCACGATTTCGTGACCTGTCATGAAATTGCAACATTTTGATCCATGCCTTCTCCTGTCTTCTTTCGGTCGTGTTTTCGTGACATGTCATGAAATTGCGACATTTTTTTTTCGTGCCTTCTCTCTTCGGTCGTGACATTTCTGCTCCGCGCCTTCTCTCTCCTTCCTAAGTCACGAAAATGCGACATGTCACGATATCGTGACGGTTTTCTCTGTCGCAATATCATGACATCCAGACGAACACTTAGAAAATTTTTATCAATGCAAGATTGCTCTACTACCATCGGATGCTCCTACATCAGACAACTGAGATGGATTGAGAAGTGACCTTTACTTCTGTACTGTTCTATCACCTTATTTCTCAATATCTCAAATCTTGTAAAATCTTCAACCTTAACCCGACTCTTTTCTCCTTGGCTCAATCCCTCTTCGCAACTCCTCTTGCAGGGCTTGCACTTGCCTCTGCAAAGCTCTAAAATCTTCTTCAGGTACCACATTTCTCCCACCACCATGGTTTCTTCATGGAGGCATTCTTCCTTGCTCTCTTTGCATAATCTTTTCACAGATTCTGATGTAAACTGCCTCACTTTCGATGATCTTTTTAGACGCTCAAGAACTCTAAGCTTTTTAACTGATCCTGGTGCAAACTGCCTCACTTTCGATGATCTGTTTACACATACTCAAGAACTCTAAGCTCTTCAACTGATCCTGGTGCAAACTACCTCACTTTCGGTGATCTGTTTACACATACTCAAGAACTCTAAGCTCTTCCACAGATCCTGGTGCAAACTGCCTCACGTTCGACGATCTTTTTACACGCTCAAGAACTTTTCACTCTGATACCACTTGATGGGGGAGCCAAAAATCACTCACCCCAAACTCACAAAAACTCATTCATGAGCCAAAATTTTTCTCTTGCTAAATTCTCAATTCTCATTAAACAATTTAAACAAAACCAATTACAACACTAGCCCGCAGGTGTAGTTTTCTTTTCCTGATGCAAGCTGCCTCACGTTCGGCAATCTGCCTGCGTTTCTAGGAAGAATTTTCTAATACGTTACAGCATCTCAACTCTGGATGAAAAAAATATCCTTCATAGGTTCAGATAGGCCCTCTTGCCTTCTCGTTTGCAACTCTGTCTTTGTCATTTTTTTACCCTATCACCTTACTGTAATTCCAACTCTAGATGAAAATAGCCTCAACAGGTCCAGAATGGCACTCTTGCCTTCACATCTGCAACTCTGTCTCAGCCTTTTCCAACCCCTGGTGCATGCCATTGCTTCTCCTTTTAAATTCTCTAACGTGACTCTCCGTCTCCCTTTTCTGACGCTTCATTTCATTTCTCATGCCTCTGCGTTGGCTTTGCTTTCGAAGCATCTTTCTTTTTGACTCTTGATCTTCGTCTACTTTCATTGCACCTTGGTGCCACGTGCTTGTCCAGTGCTACCACTGTAGACTCTGTCCGCCTGTCAACCCATGACGACGTTTGGTATACCTACCGCTCGACAGTTTCCTCTGTAACGGCTCTTGTAATCGCCTACGCTTTCATTTCTTTCATTGGTCGCAAAAATGCGACATGTCGCGATATCACGACACTTTCAGCTTCCCTGCCTTCCTGCTCTCTTCGAGTCACAAAAATGTGACATGTCACAATATCACGACACTTTCGACTTCCCTGCCTTCCTGTTCTCTTCGAGTCGCGAAAATGTGACATGTCGCGATATCGCGACACTTTGGGCTTCCCTGCCTTCCTGTTCTCTTCGAGTCACGAAAATGCGACATGTCGCGATATCGCGACACTTTCGGCTTCCCTGCCTTCCTATCTTCTTTGAGTCACAAAAATACGACATGTTGCGATATCGCGACATTTTTGGCTTCTCCGCCTTCCTGCTCTCTTCGAGTCGCGAAAATGCGACATGTCACGATTTCGTGACACTTTTGCCTTTCGGCCTTCCTGCCTCTCTCGAGCCGCGAAAATGCGACACTTTTCTCTCTTGCGCCTCCCATCGTCTTCTGGTCGCGAAAATGTGACATGTCGCGATATCGCGACACTTCTCTCTCTTACGCCTCCTTTCGTCCTTTGGTCGCAAAAATGCGACATGTCGCAATATCGCGACACTTCTTCTCCTTGGCGCCTTCTCTCATTCTTGAGTCACGAAAATGCGACATGTCACGATATCGCGACATCTTTCCCTTCTGCCTTCTCCTTGCCTCTAGGGTCATGAAATCGCGACATTTTTCTTCCCTACCTCCTTTCTGCTTCTTCGATCGCGATTTCACGACATGTCACAAAATCGCGACATTTTCCTTCCTTACCTCCTTTTTGCTTCTTCAGTCACGATTTCGTGACATGTCACGAAATCGCGGTATTTCCCTTCCTTGTCTTTCATGTCTTCTTTTGGTCACGATTTCGCAAGCTGTCGCAAAATCGCGACATTTTGCTCCATGCCTTCTCCTCTCTTCTTTCGATCGCGATTTCGCGACATGTCGCGAAATCATGACATTTTTGTTTCGTGCCTTCTCTCTTCGGTTGTGACATTTCTGCTCCATGCCTTCTCTCTCCTTCCTGAGTCACGAAAACGCGACATGTCGCGATATCGCGACGGTTTTCTCTGCTGCGATATCGCGACATCAAGACGAACACTTAGAAATTTTTTGTCAATGCAAGATTGCTCTGCTGCCATCGGATGCTCCTGCATCAATTATTTATTTTTTGCATAGAGAACCTTTATAATCCTTAACAAAACTGAGGCCACACTTTTGGAGGGTATAGCAATAGGGGCCTCCTTCCTTGTGATTCGAACTAAAATCACTAAGATGATATGACAAAAACATATTTTTAAGGTGTTTGATAAGGACTTAATCATTTATTTTATTTTATTTTATTTTTTGTTGCATAGGTAACCTCTATAATCTCTAGCCTTTCAAGTAAAAACAAAGTCAACGAGACCCAAACCCTTCAATAAATTGATTTGACACAATCCACCCAGAGGGACGCAAACCCTCCAGGAGATTGATCCAAGATAGCCCACCGAAAAACATTCAACCTCGCTATCAAACAACCTATCATTTTTAAAAAACTTAATCATTTATTTTCATTACTGCTTGGATAACCTCCTTATCTTTCTTTTTTTTATTAAGGTAGAATAAGGGGTTTTGAAAGGGACCCCAAATATATTACAATAAGCATCAAAGAATAAAATTTACACTCCAAATATGGTTCCAAAAATATGATTCCATACCTTAAACAAGAAGATCAAACAATCTATTTACTATCTAAATTTTTACTTTAGGATCATTTAAGATTACAAAAAATATAATAGACAAATAACAATCAATAGACCCAGACAAAGCTTAAACCAACAAAGATCAAAAACTATATTTGGGACAAACCATCCCTTTGTAGTCCAGTATTTTTTGTTCGGCCTTGAGCATCAAGATCCTCATTTTTATGTCCTCCAATTTATTTTTTGCTTCTTTTATTTTCCCAAGAAAAATTAGAGCAAACATTTTGACAAGTCAAAAAGGTATTTTAGAAAGCATTTTAGTATGCAAGTCTTTCAGTATGTAATTCTAGTCCCTTATTCAAGGCTCTAGTCATAGATTGTCACCTTCTATAATGCTTCCAAACTCATAATCAAACTTCCATATTGTTGAGTCACCTCTATCCTTTCCAAAAAATAGAAGGAAGATCATTGGCAAGCATGAGACTCTCGTGGAAACATATTACTCAATAGGATCAAGCATGTCATATTTCCTTTTGATGCTCTAGTTGCTAGAACAAAAAATGACTGATATTTTTTAGGTGGATTCAGAATCATGAGTATTGGAACTTAGAGAAGCCTCACATACCAGCTCTAATCCCATTGAGAAAATAAATACAACTTGTAGCTCACAAAATAATAATTAGTAAAAACCAAAGGTAGAGCAGACCAAACTAGAAAGTGAATTTCGTCAAAGACAGAATCTTGTTCGCTCAATAACACACGTTCCAGATCCAAAATAAAGGATCCACTATTGTTGGAGACTCACTATCAAGTCCTATTTTCTTTCATTCATCCCTGGTATTATACTTGTAGCAGATTGGTTTGTTCAAACTCCTCCCTCCAAATAAATTGTAAAGCTTTACTCATAAAATATTTAAAAACCCCTAACAAATTTAATCTTTGATCTCATTTTGTTCATCACGATTGGCTTCATTATTTATAATTTCTTGAACACTATGAGGGAAGGTTAACTCCCAACACTGCAATTCATCCAAAGATACACCCATGTTTTCTAGATAGTTAGTTTTCCCATTAGCCTCTCTGTAGACATGGACAATATGCACTTCTTCAAGGAGCTCTAGTTTAGTATTAATCTCATTTATCATATTTGCTATATTCCATCATGGTGGATGTTTTCCATTCAAAATGTTAATGATGTTTTGTGAATCTCCTTCTATTATTAGTTTCCTTATATTTAGCCTACCAAGAAGTGACACACCCATAAAGGCTTCTCTAGATTCAACATGGCTTGTTTGAACTCTTAAAGGCTCTGCATGGGCCAAGAGTGGTCTATGATGATGCTAAGAAATACCTCATTTTTGTTGCATTTGTGACATAAAAATACTACCTTCTAACATTACATAATGTTATTTTAGGCCAAATATTTTATTAGAGTACATTATTTGTTAATGTTTGCGTGGTTTTATGTTTAGAAATAGTATACCTCTGTTTTAACAGTTTTTCTACATTTTATGACTATTTTTGCATGATTTTTGTTGGCGAAATAGCATAGAGAATTGAGGGTGAATAAACATGTTGTTATTTGTGATTAAATAATATATTTCAAATGTTTTCCTGCATTAAAAAAAAGTTGTTAGGGTGATCTGGCACCAAAATAGTCTTTCTTGTAAAATAAGGCATTGACAAATTTTGCACAGCATACAAAAATCAACCAACTATCATATTAAAGGATCGCCTTGAAGTGATCAAAAACAACAAGAAAAAGTAGTTGGTATGTGTTCAAGGAGACCAAAGAAGACATTTGATCCACTTGGGTGCATCCCCACATGATCTAAACTATCGACAACAAGATATTCCACAAATTTGCCTAATATTTTGGAGCTCTCAGGAATGAAGGGCAGAAAAAGTTTGTTTCAACAGAAAAGGACATAGTTGCATCTATTTCATGGGGAATATAAGGATATAACACAAGGACAGGTGTAACAACCATTATCTCACCTATTTTTGACCTTTTCCTATCAATTAAATATGCATGGATAATTGTTGCAGCATATCTTGTCCTGAAATAGGCCAAATCTATTGCAACAACATAAGCAAATCACGCGTGGTCAACACAGGGTATTGATTTGGTAGTTGCAATTATTTTTTTAGGAAAAATTATAAATAGGACTACTCCCTCATTTTTTGAGTTAGTCCATAAGTCTGTTAGTGAGAATATAAGTCAAAAAAGTCATTGTAACCGTTGCAGTTTGAAATAGCAGTTTTTCAAAATAAAGTGCAGTTTTATTTCATGTGTTAATTTGTGAAGTACATGAGTGATTAGTTTTTAGTTTTGGAGTGAATATTATTTCTTCTAGACCAAGGAGCAAGGGCCCACTCTGAGGGTTGGAAGGAAGGAGCAATTATTGCAGGTTTTTGATAATTTTTTTCATAGCAATTTTGTCAATTTCTTGCTTTTTTTTTTTAACAGAACTAACCCCTGTTTTAGCATAAGGTTTTGTTATATTTTCAAGTGCAATGTATTATAAGTTTATTTACAACTAGATGACCCATGTTTTGTGTGTATCTATTTCCCTTGTATTTCCCCTATTTTCTACATTTCAATTTCAGCAACATTTTTTTTTTATAGTTTCTTGCAGCAACATTTTTTGATAAAGTTTTTGATAGTTTTTCTGACAACTTTTGGCATTTCCAATTTAGCATGATTGAATTAAATTAGATTTCAACTTAGCATTTTCTAATGATGCTATTTCAATTTAGCAAGCGTAAAATAGTTCATGTTTTAGCAATTTCAGTTTTGCAATTTAATTCAAAATTTGTAAATTAGAAGTAATTTTCATTCCTGCAACTTAAGTTAGTTTCAATTTTGTAAATTAGGATTAGTGTGACCTTGAAAAACTAAACAAATATCTGTTTCACTAAATAAATCTTATGAACTAAATGCTTGAACTGTAACTTGCCAAAGCCTTCTATCGCAGACAACCTTGGACACCGCCCTAGATTTGACAAATATTGAAAATTAAATGATGACAATAATGACACTCATTAGCCTACCACAATTATCTCGAAAGATGCCTCCTGCTCTAGCACTCCCAGGATTTCCTTTTGCCGCTCCATCAAAATTCAATTTTATTCATCCACTTGGTGGTCTTTTCCATTTTGGATTGGTTCGTGGATGAACCGAGGATGAGCAAGAATTCTAATAATTGGAAGCTAGCCCCCAAACTCTAGAAATTTCTTTCTCTAGGTCTGGTTCAAATTTATTTTTGAACTTCATGATACCTAATTTTTCTAACATTGCACTTAAAATTCTATTTGCCATTTATGTGTAGTTTCTCTTCTTGTCTTTGAAGATCCAATGGTTCCTTTATTTCTATACCCTCCATAGAACATGTGGAAGACTTAACCTCCATAATATTTGCAGCCTTTTACTTTTAAAGGGGAACTTCCATTGAAGACAAATATCAAAGAGAGACTTGGGGAGGACCCACTCTACCTGGAAGTTTTTCATAATCTTATTTAGTAGCTCAACTATAAATGGGCAGGTACAAAAAATATTATCAGTATCTTCCTCGCTCATTTAATGAGAACACACCTATTTGGGAATGTGAAGCCTCTTTTACATAAATTATCCATGGTTAAGACCTTTTTTTGGATTGGTAACCAATAGAAGTGTGTTATCTTAGGAATGAGTTCTTTGATCCAAATCTTAACTACTGGCAACCATCCAAAGCCCTCCCCTTCAAGGAGATAATAACTCGATTTGACTGAGTATGTTCCTTCCTTTTGGCTCATCCAAATAAGAGAGTCTGAAGATCTAACATTGTTCAAGAAATAGACCTGTAGAAGTATATTTAGCTTCCTTAGCTTTTGCTAAATTTTGTCATCAAGATTATCCACCAGTAAATATTTCTATTTCTTATTATTTTCCTCAGTGATTATATAATCTTTGACTAGGTCCCCATAAATAGCCTCAATAGAAGGTTTTAACCATGCAAAATCTAGATTCTCATAGAGAGGAATACTTTTAATCCATTTAACATTTTCCTTGTTGTAAAAGTGGCTTGGTTGGTTGAAGACTATTCCAAAGGTATGATCCTTTTGTAGATTATCTATCTCTAAGAAATTTGAGGTAGGTCTCAAATATTTTACCTTGAGGATGTGAGCCCAAGTAATATTTACATTAGTTGTCAGTTTCCATTCTAACTTACCCATTAGGGCCAATTTCATTTTCCTCGGCTTTCTAAAACCTAGTCCACCCACTTCTTTTCTAGAACACGCCTTATCCCAGGATACTAAGGTTAATATTTTCTTCTCCTCCGTTCTGGACCACAGGAATTTTCTCTGAATTTGCTCTATTCTCTCATAAATTTTGGTTGGCATTTTGAATAAATACATGGCGTAAATGAGTATGTTTTGAAGCGATGACTTGACAAAATGAGATTTACCAGCCTAGATAAGTAAGGAACCCCTCCAACCTAAAACTTTTTTTGTTAAACGCTCCACCACTGGGTTCCAGAGAGCTACCTTCATCCTTCCTTTAAATAGTGGCATTCCTAGATAGGTGGTTGGAAGGTCTCCAATGTTGCAGCCAAAGAGACGAGCTAACTTAACCTGTGTAGGGTCATGAGTGTTCAAAAAATAAATTTTGCTCTTATCATAGTTAACTTTTTGACCCGTATCTTGCTCATACTAATCTAGGATAGATTTTAGCTATTTTGCTTGTGGAATAGAGGATTTTAAAGAGATAAGTGTATCATCCAAAAATTGTTGGTGGGACACTGGATGCAAATTAGTAGTTGGGATGACCCCTTCAACCCTACCAACTATTGATGTCGTTGAGATTATCATCCCCAAGGCCTCAACGAGGATAGTAAAGAGATAGGGAGATAAGGGATCTCCCTATCTCAACCCCTTCTTGCTTGGAAAATACCCTACTGGAGATCCATTCACTAGGATGGAAAACATAGCAGAAGAGAAGCACCCCTTGATAAAACTTACCCATTCTTGATGAAAACCAAACCTGATCAAAACCTTAATTAGGAACTCCCAAGAGACACTGTCATATGCCTTGTTCATGTCCAACTTTAGTAATATTCCTGCATTTGCACTCTTATCAATGGAATGAATTACCTCATGAATGGTAATGATTCCATCTAAAATTTGATACCCATTCACAAAACCTCCTTGTTGGAAACTAATTATAAATGATAATACATTTTTTAATCTGTTGGCAAGGACTTTTGAAACAACTTTGTAAAGAATGGAGCAGAGACTTATCACTCAAAAGTCAGAAAAGACTTGGCTCCAGCTACTTTTGTTGTTAAAATTAGAAATGTTGAGTTGACATATCTTGGCATAAACTGATTTTTTTAGAAATCCATTATTGCTTGAGTGACATCCCCTTCAACAATATACCAAAAACGATGGAAAAAACAACTAGAAAACCATCAGGTCTTGGGACCTTGTCTCCATGCATCCCAAAGAAACTTTTTGAATTTCCTCTTCTTTGAAGGGGTTGAGCAAGTAATTATTTAATTAGTCTATAACTAGGCAGGGAATGTTCTAAAGCATTGAATTTGAAGCAGCCTCATTTACAGGATCTTCCACACCTATGAGGTTGAAGAAAAAATTAACAACCTCCTCTCTTATTTGTATGGGGTCAGAAGTTATTGATCCATTATTTTTAACCACTTTTTTAATTTTATTAACTCCTATGTCTTAAGGTAGAGAAATGAAAAAATATTGTATTCCTGTCACCTTCCTTTAGCCAGGTTACTCTGGATTTTTACCTACAAAAGGTTTCCTCATAAGCTAAAATATTGTGGAATCCATACAAAGCTCATTTTATTTTGCTCTTAAATCACAAGATAGATTTTCAGAATGAAGAGTTGACTCTAAATCATTTAGTTGTTTTTTCAACTCTACCTTTTTCTTTTGAAGATCGCCAAAAACCTTCCTATTCCACACCTTAATATTTTTCTTTACAAACCTTTTTTTTTTTGCCACTGGGGTTTACTTACTTTCAAAAAAATCTTATCGCAACCAATCCTCAATCCTATTTTCCAAATCGTCATGTTGGAGCCACATCCTATCAAAACGAAAAGGGCTCTTGAAGGTTATTTTTTGGACTTTTGACTCCCAAACTAGAGGATTATGATCAAATCCTAGCTTCATATGGGTTGTTAGGGTTGAATCCCCAAAAATAAGAGGACTCTCTTGTGATAGAAAAAAGCGATCCAAACAAATTTGAATTAATTGGTCTCTTAGTCATCTATTACTCCGAGTATACTTTGCTCTTCGAAGCTCTATATCCATAAGTTCATTTTCATTTACAAAATTTGCAAAATCTATCATACCTTCAGTAATGGATTGACTCCCTCCCTTTTTTTATGAAGGGTAAAGGGGAGAGTTAAAGTCCCTTGCCAAAACCCATGGAAGGTCCATAAAGGCATTCCTTAATTGGCTTAGATCCTTCCATAACTGTTTCCTTCCTATAAGTGAATTTGGAGCATAAAATTAGTAACTATCTATTGTTGGTTTTCCTCCTTATCAAAAAATTGAATTTCCATGAAACTTTGATTCAAAACTATCAATCTTCCTTCAAATATATATATTTTTTAGTAATACTTCTTATAGACATCCACCATGGGGATTGAACCCGGGTCATATCACCGATAATGCAAGTGGCATCCTTGTCGGTAGGCCACACTCACGGGGATTCAAATCTATTTTGATTCCACATATTTAAAAGGCCTCGTGAGGCCCCTACAATTGGTCCTACCACAAAATCGGTCCCTCTCCACAATATTTGTTTGATAAGTTGAGGTTCATCAAGTTTTTTTCTTGTAATAACATGATATTTGGATCAAATTCTCTTCTCAACGCTTGGACTACTTTATGCTTAGATGAGGCGTTGAGACCCCTCACATTCCAAGAAACTATCTTTGTTTTTTAGGTTTGATCTACTACTTTTCCCTCCACCCCAATCCAATATAGACTGGGTACCATTCATAATCTCAGCAGCTGTTTCTCTTTATCTAATTTCTTGATTAGTGGGTCTGCCAGTTTTCGGGTCAATTCGTACATCTACCCTTATTTTTTTGTTTTCTAGTGATTCTTATTAGGGTAGCTGAAACCTTTCCTTTTTTCCCCTCATTATCAGATAAAATTACTTCTTTATTTTGTTTTAAAACAATATTCTCCTTATTGGTTCCTGCATTAGCATCCCATTGAGTTTCTAGCACTGCCTCCACTTCTTGGGATTCATCATTTCTATCTACCAATTCTTCTATGTTCTCCCTTAGACATTCAAATGAATTTTTTTGATCAATTCTATTCCAAGGGTTACTAGATTTTAAAATTGGGGATCTTACCAGATCCATATTTCTGGATGAATCTTCTTCCTCTTGTTCATTCATCTCCTTTTGGCTTTGTTGGATTTTCTTCCACGATTTGTCCTTCTTCTAATATGTCCTGCTGGATTGGAACTTCCTTCTGATGTTCTTCCTGCTTATCATCCTTAGTTCGTTCATTTTTGTGTTGTTTAGAACTTTCTTCTCCGCTCTGCTTTTTGTGCCAAACCATTTTATTCTAGGTCACTTGTTTTCTAAACGAACATACACTAGCCCCGTGACCTAGTTTTTTACAGATACTACATTTAGCTGGTACATTCTTATATTCAATTCTTTGGTTCCAGACACCCAACTTCAAAACCAATCAGATTGACTCAGGCAAATCCTTCTCTAAGTCCACATTAACATAGATCCTCACAAAAATAAGCCTTGATCGAGTCTTAGTAGCAGGGTTTAGGGCTATTAATTGTCCAGATTCCTTTGCTATACCCTCAAACACCTCTTCATTCCAAAAATAAAATGGAAGGTTTGGTAGTCTTACCCAAATCGTAGCCTGGGAGAAAGTCTGCATCTTTAGATCGAATTTTGTCCTCCATCTTCACAAAAAGAGCCCTCGTCGCCTAAAAAACCATGGGTCTCCCGATAGGATCCTATCTGAATCCTCTTTACAGATTAACTTAACCATAAAAAACCTTTCGGCAACACCGCAATTTCCATGTGTCTGTTTGATCTCCATTTTGAGAAGGCCCATTTCTTCATTGCATCTAAATTAACACCCATAAAACATCCAACTAGGTTTAGAACCCCTTGGTATATTGTCATATCAACCAGGTTATCAAGAATGAAGAGTTCTCTCCCCTTCAAGCTGCAAAACAAAATTTGATTTTAGAGTTTTTCTTTTTCCACCAATTACATGCGACCAAGTTCATATTCCTGAATCAATTTAATGCTCTTTTGAATCCCATAACAAATCCACTTTCTAACTTAAATCCTCTAAAACTGACTCAAACATAAAACTATAATCTAAGAAACCTATCAAATCTATATCTTCACTATTCCTATGCTCTTGCTCCTCCGGTCTCTTAAGATAACCTCATTATCTAACCATATAAATTATCTTTCTTTTCACAATAAAAGACTTCACGTAGTTGCTTTGATATTTAATACTCCAACAAATAGACAAGACTCCCATAAATATAACAAATGACTATAAATGACTTCCCGTACTCAAATCCAACAAATGATCGTTGATCCATATGCCACATGCCAAGGTTATCTATAGAAAAAAGCCTTAATTTAACTTTCTATTTATTAAATAAATCTTTTAAATTTTTGACATACGAAAGAGGAAAACCCTTGAATGGGTCCGTAACGCTTTTAATTCTGAACACATCGAAACCGACATTTCGTAAACCATTCAATGCAGTTGGTCTTCCTATCATCTCTATGAGTGTGGATAATACCTGCTAGCTTTCTATTTCTTGACACGACTACCCGTTTATTTGGAAAAAAAACCACGTTTATCTTCAAGTCAATTCTCTTGCTTAATCGTATCAAACTCTGGACCCTATTAGGGTTTGGGTTTTTCTTTAAGAATTCAAGATTAAATTTTAGACCAAGCTCAAATTTTGATGTGAGGAAATCGAAACTGAAATTTAAACCATAATAAAAAAAAATGTTTAACAAAAAGTTCAGAAGGGCAGATGTGCAGACATGGATGTGGTCCAACGCCTACCAACCGCGACTAAACTTAATTAAAAAATTTACGCGGCGAACCTGTTCGTACTCGCATTCAACTGGAGAGTCACCATCACACATTCATTTACTACGATAAAAGTGTAAAAACAATAGAATATGGCTTCTTCAACGCGTTTCACGATGTGGGCCTGGCTTGAATCAGCAAGCGAAAAAAACAACAGGGATCCCCTGCTTTGATTTCTTGCGGAGATTCAAAAGTTTCTAAATTATTAAAACTTAAAATTGTGAAATAACCGACGAAACCAATCCAAAGTTAAATGTTAAAGATTTTGTGTATTAAAAAAAATAAAATTAAATAAAATTAAATGTTAATCGATAACTTAATAATGTTAAATTAAATATAAAAAACCATTTCTAATTTAAAATAAATAAATAAATAAATATTTAAAGACAATCAAAGACGTTACCGATTCCTATAGACAGCGTGATGTTAGGTCAAATGGATTAAACTCCCGAAGGAACTTTTCTTTCTTTTTTTTTATTTGTCGTTTGTGGAGGCGTTAGATTGTATGAAAAATGCAGACGTGGACATTCCAGGCGTTAATCACGACCACACGTTTTACAAGAATTTACCTAAATACCCATCCACAAAAGTTGGAACATAGGCTGGCTTCTAGTGCACGCCGTCAACGTGGCGCCACGAAAGCAAAAATAAGAAAAAGGGCGAAAAAATGGGAAGGTAGAAAAATTGGTTGGGAGCTGCCACATAAGGACTATTTGGCAGCAGCGTTTCCGCGTGCGCGTGCGCGTGCGCTCGGGGTGGTCATGAGTTGTGTTGGGTGGTGATTTACAAGCAATAAATTCATGGCCATGGCGATGCGTAGTACCCATTCATCCCACACTGCCCTTTGGCCCCGAATTGGCTTTCGTTTGCCTGCAACTTTGGTGAGCACTTCAAGGCCCTGCAAAAATTGGGTGAGATGATAAGTTTGGTTTAGACTCTTCTATGGCTAAACAAATTTTCCTTTACATTATTTTTAAATTGTTTTTCGTTTATTTAAATATTCTTCTAGTCCTTTATAGTTATACAGTCCAATGTATTATATCTTTTGATATATCCTAAATTATTTGTAAAACCTCACTTTTCAGAGTGCTGTGTCATTGATTTAACCATTCTTCAATTTTACCATTCATCACCATGCATTTACTAAACATATTAAGAATTCATTGTCATAATTTCTACACTATTGAGCACTCTCTAAGAGATGGTCTATAATATCCTTTTCCTTTTTACAAAGAACATATTGTGAGGGGCCATGAAAACCCATTTTCATAAAGTTATCCGAGGATAAAATTCTTCTATGACCTACTAGCCAAACAAACATTTTGACTTTAGGAATGCTTGGGCTATCCCAAATATCTCTTCATATTCTTGCGACATTCCTATTTTGTTGGTGCTTTATATTATATCCACTTCTTATTGTGTTCTTCTAAGCTATTCAACTCCCAAATCAACTTATCCTTTGTTCCCCTCACAATAATCATTCTTGTTATCTTTCTGCTCGACTACCTCCTAGCATCAATGTCTTGTATACTTCTAAAAAAATCTTCTTTTTGTTTGTATCTTCCTTCTAAATCCGTATACAAAATATTTGAAACCCTACCACAATATTTGTCTTGAAGTAATCTCATCCATGGTTTCAAAATTGGATCTAGATTAAGTGATTTTTTATCACACCAAGTATTCATCCAAATATAAATATTTTCTCCAATTCTCACCACCCATCTTAAACCTTTAATCATTGGATCAATTGATTTTTTAAAATTGTTCCATAGTGCAGAACCATTTGGTAAAGAGAATGTAATAAATATTAATATTGGGTCATTGGGCTCAACATACTTAGAATAATTCTTGCCCATTGTCTGATTCTATTTGTACAATCTCCAAATTATTTTTCCCCTAAGAGCTAACTTTGCATCCGTAAGAACTCTTAAACTAAGACCTCCTCTAGTCTTATCATCACACACCTTGCTCTATTTCACTAAAGGAAATATCCTTGTATCCTGTAATCTTGACCACAAAATGACTACATAATATAAATTAAACTTTTTTCTATCGATTTTGGCATAGTATACAAGGACATATAATATGTTGGAATGACTTGTAGGATTGATTTAATTAGTTGCACTCTCCCTGCTAATAATAATTGTCTGCCTTTCCATTCTAGTAGTTTATTCTAAACTTTATTTGTAACTAGATTCTATAATTTTATCCTCAATCTCCCCTCAAATAAGGGCATCCCTAGATAAGTTGCTGGTAATTTTGCCTCCTCCATTTGAAGTAACCTGCATATCCTTCCTTTGATTTTGGCTAGGGTGTTTAAGAATTAAATTTTAGATTTTGTCCTATCAGATTTGTGCCCTTTATTCTCTTTTGTATTCCTTTAATGAGTTATTCAAAGCTCTGGCCTTGTTTATTCTTAACCTCCCAAAAAGGGTTGTATCATCTACAAAGTGTTGATGGGTGATGTTGTCGATGTTATTACTAGTCTTAAGTCCACTTATACGCCCATCGTTGTTAGCCTTTTTCAAGTTCCTACCTAAAATCTTTGCCATAATAATGAACAACTATGGTGATAGAGGATTTCCCTTTCTAAAACCTCTCTTGGATTTAAATGATTGTGTTACTAATCCATTAACCAACACTGAATATGAAATTGTAGAGACGCAAGATTTAATTCATCTAAACCATTTTTCCAAATTCAAAATTTTTTACCAATACAAAAAGAAAATCCCATTTAACCCTATCATATGCTTTACTCATATCAAGTTTTAAGATCATTGCATTCTCTTTTCTTGAAGCTAATTAATGCATAACTTCATGAGCTACTATGATCCTGTCTAGAATTTGTCTCCCTTTCACAAATCCTCCTTGCTCTTCTAAAATAATTGTGTCTAACATTGGTATTAACTAATTCACCATCACATCAAGTGGTATCAACTCAACCGGTTAGATTCCTCAATATTTAAGGAGGAGACCGAGGTTCAAATATTGCCAGGAGATACATGGATAATATCCAATATTTATTATAATAACACTATGTGGTGATGATGTAATACAGGTGGGGCTCGTTTCAATCCCATATAACCAATTGAAAGAATAAGAAAAACTAATTCACCATCACTTTGGAGATAATATTATATGCCATATTACATAGGTTTATGCGTATAAATGAATCAAACAATTTTGCATCCTTCTTTTTTTGAATCATGGTAGGATTTGTTGCATTTATTTTATAAGGTATGTATTGTTTAACCCTAGACTATTCCATTGCCACCAATAAAGAATCCTTCACTATATCCCAATTATGTTGATAGAATTCTAAAAGAGCCCATTTGGACCTGGGGATTTATCCTTATTAAAATAGAAAAGAGCTAAATAAACTTCTAGAGGAATAGGTTCCACAAATTTCCTACTTTATTCATCTATTATAACTAAATGTACTTCTTGTAGAAGTTTATCATTAATAACTTCAAGCTTCTTTGATCCTAGAATATTATGATAAAAATACCTTGTATCCTTCTTTATTTCACTCTGGTCTTCAATCCAAACCCCTTGTAATGATTTAATTCTACTAATTCTAGATGTTGATCTCTATACTATATCCATCCTATGAAAAACTTTGTATTTTTATCTTCCTTTAACCAAGTTTGTATCGATTTTAATCTCCATAAGTTCTCTTCCTTACTCAAAATATTATGATATTCACTAAACAACTCCTTTTCCTTCGATCTTGAATTATTATGTGTTAGGAACCTACTATTAAAAATAAAATCACTCACACAAAATACTGAAAATAAGCTGAGATTCATACAATAATAGAATATCACGATGCGAAAAGTAAATGCAAAATTAAACACTCTCATAATAGACACAAAAACACAAGCCTCTTCTAGGGGACAACCTCCTTCAATATTTCATTAATTTGGAAAAAGATACCTTCGTACATGGCTCCAGATCTTTTAAAGAAAAGCTTCATGCAAACCCTAAGCTCAAAAGTTGGCACACATGCAAAATGCCACTCAAGCAAAAATCTTCTATTAATCATCGGTTATATTCTTGATAACGGTTACATGAAATGGCCCCACTTTTCTAGGCACCTTACTTGCCACATACCATTACAAAAGTATTATAAAATAACATTATAAGGGGATCCCCATATTGGAAGTGGGTCATTACATAATCAAATGAGAATTACAAAAATAATGTTAGGATGGGATCTTAACATGTCTTTTTCCTTCAAAAAGCTTTGTCCTCAAAGTTGTAGATGAGGAAACTAGTGTTGGAGCTACTGGAGAAACTCATGCAGCATATTTCAATTGTAGACCACGCCACTAAATAAATATATTAGTAATGGCTCGATTGTGAAGACTATGAGTCCTACAATCCAACAATTATTCAGGCTCGAGCAAGATAGAACCTTCTTCATCCAATTTTGGGAGGGTAGATTGAACTTGTATCTTATTTCCCATAACCTTCTTGAGAGAGGATACATGAAAAATAAGGTGGAGCTTGGATGTAGACGATATGGTCAATTTGTAGGTCGTGGCACCAATCTATTGTAAAACTTGGTAGGGCTCAGAGTGTTTGGGAGTGAATTTATGGCACCTATGAAGTTGAAGGGATTATTGTTTGTATGGTTGCAAGAAAAGGAAGACCATATCACCAATATCAAAACTACACTTAGAACAATGTTGATCAACTTGTTGGCATATTTGATTATGTGCCACTTCCAAATTCATCTTCAGTTGACAAAGGACTTTGGCATGTTGACTGAGTGTAGTGTCGACTGCATGGACATTGGAGCTTCCTAGAATGTAGGAGAAGGGTATGAATGGAGGCCATCCATAAACTGCTTCAAAAGGGGTGACCTTGGTCATCGTGTAATATAAAGTATTATACCACCACTCGACCAAGGAAGTCCACTTCACCCATTGTGTAGGATAATCAAAGGTAAAACAACAAAGGTAGGTCTCCAAAAATTTGTTAACAATCTCGTACTATCCATTTGTTTGTAGATGATAAGCTAAACTCATTTTGAGTTGAGTTCCCTGCAATTTAAACAATTATTGCCAAAAATTACTAGTGAATGTGGGGTCATAATCAGACACAATGGATGTGGGCATGCCATGAAGACGAAATATAGAATTGAAGAAAATTTAGGTAACTATGGAGGCCGTGTAAGGATGGGAGAAGGAACAAAAATGATCATACTTCGAAAGACGATCCACTACCACAAAAATAATTGATTTTCCTTTGGACTTAGGTAACCCTTTAATAAAATCCATGGAAATATTTGTCTAAACCTATTTATGAATAGGAAAGGGTTGTAGAGTTCCTGTAGAATGCACCATTTCACCTTTCATCAGTTGACAAGTGTTACATACTGCCACAAAATTGTGTATGTCCTTCTTCATACCTTTCTAGGAAAAGGTATGCGTAATCCTTTCATATGTTTTGAGGAACCCAAAATGGCCTACAGTGGGGGAAGCACTCATTTCCTTCATGATAATTTCTCGAAGTGAATACGTGTGAGGAACAACAAGGTATTGGTGGTAGTGTAAATCTTGTTCACCCCAAGTGTATTCGGGACATGAGGTAGGCTTTGTTTGAAGGGGGACAACCAAATTTTGCAAGCCTAAATATTGAAGCATCTCCTCATGAAGAGAATTTATCCACTAATGGGTGAAGAATTGGCACATTACATATTGTGAGCCTCAAATTGGTGAGAGAGAGCATCTGCCACAATGTTCTCCTTACCCTTTTATAAGTAATATCATAATCATAGCCCATGAGCTTAGAGACCCACTTTTGTTGTTTAGGGGTGACAACCTGTTGCTCTAAGAAATATATGAGACTGATGATTTATTTTAATAGAGAAAGATGCACAATGAGATAAGGTCACCAATGAGTGACCACATGTAAAATGGAAAGCATTTCCTTAGCATAAGTTGATTTTCTTATATTATGACTAGAGAGCGCTTAATTAGTGAAAGCGAAGGGGCTCCCTTCTCTCATCAACATCACGCCAATACCCTTGCTTGAAGCATCACTTTAAATTACAAAAGGTTTGGAAAAATTAAGCATTGCTAAGATCGAAGTGGTTTTCATAGCGTGGTTCAACTCTACAAAAGCCTATTCAGTTGTACCGATCCAAGTAAAAGAATCATTTTTAACACTAATGTTAAGGGAGAGGTAATTTATCTATAATTATGGATAAATTTGTGGTAATATCCTATAAGCCCCAAAAATCTATGAAGATCGTTTAGAGTGTAATATTTTGACCACTCTTGAACTGCTTGAATCTTCCTAGGATCAAATTTAACTCCATCTTTGGTGACAATGTATCCTAAATACTCCACTTTTAGCAACCCAAAAGCACACTTGGATTTTGTAAAGTTGATTTTGTGCTAAAAGTTGTAAAGTCTGATCCACATGGGAGATGTTGGCCTTTGAAAAAATCCATAACTTTCATGGTTCGGGATGTAGTAATCCAGACAAGAGCATGGACAAAAAAAAATTCTATGGTTCTTCATTTTTTTCTTCCTCATTTTGGGGCGGGTCTTCTACTGGCTCTTTTTCATCATCACTTTGGTCACTATTGATTGGATCTTCAACATCTATGAGGAACAACTTCTTTTGGGTGCACCTATACCCTTGAACATATTTGTCATCACAATTTTAGTACAAAACTTGAGCGCATCGAGCATCCATTTATTATATAGTCAAATGTTTATGGAGAAGGATTTTATTTTCATTATGAATTGGGAACTTAAGAGGAAATGGGGGTTTAGTTTGTGCAAATTTAGATGTCTTCCTTTGAGCTAAGAATTTGGATTCAACCCACCATGCAAAGCTTATAACCTACATCATTGTTTGTGGTTTGAACATCTTGACCCCGACCTGGAGATCATCCTTCAATCCATTTATGAAATAACTTGTAAAAAATCCTTCATTCAACCCCTTAGTTTTGTTAGTCAATTTCTTGAATTGGGTTTGGTAATAACGCACTATAGAGGTTTGTTTCAACTTTGTCGATGCTCCTGTAAAATCATCATACTCATGAGGACCGAATCGAGTGAGTAATTAGGACTCAAAATCTTCCCAAGAAGGTTCAGGAATGGTGTGTTGCAACCATAAGTACCATTGTAAAGCTTCAAATTCTAAGTTTAAGGAAGCCATTGGACCCAATAATATCTAGGGGCATTATGGAGTTAAGGTAAGATTCAACTTAGGCAAGTTTAAGGTAAGATCACAGTCAAATAAAGGGTGAGATTCAACCCCTTCCTTTACTTTTCCTTGACCTGATTATTTAGTATGGTAATCAAACCCTTTTGGGACACCTTGAAGTTTGGACTCAACCTCAACAAGTTGTTCTTCCAAGTTGGTTTTGGAGTTAAGGTATTCACATTTAAAGTGTTGAATATCTTCCTTTATGGTGTTATTGTCATGGCGAAGGCTATCAAGGATGCTTTATATTTTTTCAAACATTGAAGTGGCTTGATCTACTTATTTTTGATATCCACAAGTACTACCAGCCAATTTGGGAAGTTTTGAACCTCTTGCACTAAATTACTAAAAATAGAAGTGTGACTGCAAGAGTTACTGTTTTTAGTAAGGAGTTTGAAAAAGTGTTTGGGTGTTATATATCAAAATGATCAACTTGAAAAGATGGTCACAATGAGCTATATCCCAACACTGAATCTAGACACCCCATACTTTTTTTTTATTTATTGTTTTGACGAGTCTACTAGTGTGGTCAGTTTTTGCTTTGGAGGTGGGTTTCAAAAGTTGAGTACTACGATAGCCAACTCTACCCTATTTGTTTCTGACTACTGACCACTTTAGACAATGTACTAGCACCTGTAATGCAACACTATCACTATTTAGTTTATGTTACTAAAAATCCTATTATTACTAACACTATCTATTCTATTTTTATCATTAACAACCTTGTAATCCCTTATTGTTACAGATGTCTGTTACTGCCATTGATAATCATGACTATTCTATTTTTTAACTCTGGGATTCCTTATGCTACTAACAACCTTGTAATTTATTGACTGTTATTAAATGAATACTTGATTGTTACAGACACTTGCAAACTTTGTCTTGATTATTTTTGCATGCAATGTTTTTTGTGATAGGGAAGTCTCCTTGATATGCTCACTTTTGTGGGACAAGTTTTTGATTGCAAGTTACAAATTCAAAAAAACAAGAGGCTTTTATTTCCTTTTTAGGTTAAATTTTTGACAGAACTAGGGTTGATAGGCAAAGGTGTATGTAATACCCATAGGCCCTTTGTTATATCATAGTGATGAACAATAGTGCTTGGACCAATATTTTAGGCTACTACTCAAGGAGAATTCCACACATACCCTTGAGCACACTACCTGCCTCTCTGATAGTATGATAGGGTAATATTTCAAGATGTTATATCTCGTGTACTATGGATAATACAAGGCCAAAAAAGCTTCCTAGGGCTAAAGGTTTGTGTAATTCTAGATAGTCTCTCTAAATACCCGAAGATACGTGGGAGCTTGATTCCATGCACGGTTGTTTTCTGAGGCCTGGGTATTGGAGCTTGATTGTCCTTCACTTCACTAGATGCTTTATGGGTTGTCTATCTTAGCCAATAATGATATATCATTTGCAATATTTTAAAACCCCCGACACAAGGTTTCTAACCTACACAACTACTATAGAATAATAAGGATTGTAATATTTTTTGTTGGTTTTATCTATTCTTTTTATATAAATAAAGGACAAAAAAAATGAAAAACATAGAAAAATTATACTTAACAATCGGTATGGATCGGCAAGAATTATTGCAGTTGCAGTAGAACTCGACCTTGAAAAGTGCTCTAATACCACTTGTTAGGAACCTACTATTAAAAATGAACTCACTCACACAAAATATTGAAAATTAGCTGAGATTCATACAATAACAAAATATCATGATGAAAAATGTAAATACAAAATTAAACACTCTCACAATAGACACATAATCATAGGCCTCTTCGAAGGGGCAACCTCCTTCAACCTTCGTACATGGGTCCATTTTTTTTAAATAAAAACTTCATGCAACCCTAACCCTAAGCTCAAGAGTTGACTTACATGCAAAATGCCACTCGAGCTAGAATCTTTTATCAAACATCGGTTACATTATTGATAATGGTTACATGAAATGACCCTACTTGTCTAGGTGCCTTACTTACCACATACCATTACAAAAGTATTACAAAATAACATTATAAGGGGGTCTCCACGTTGGAAGTGGGTCATTATATAATCAAATGAGAATTACAAAAATAATGCTAGGATGGGATCTTAACATTATGATCACCTTTTTGGAATTTTGAAAGTTTATTTCTTAGTTCTTTTTACTTCTCAAAATATTTCCAAAAGTGTTCTTGTTCCATTCTTTTATTCTAGATGTCATTGATTTAATTTATTTTGGAAGTGTATACAACCCACTATTTTCTAAAAAATTCCACATTTGTGCTATCATATCAACAAATTGAGGATGGTCTTACCACATCTACTCATATTTAAAATATGATCTTTTTAAATTCACTTACCACTATTTTAACTCTTATTGGCTAGTGATCTAAAATAATCATTGTCAAGGTATTTATTTTAGCACAAGTCTCTTCATCTAGACAATGATATGAGAGTATGCATCTATCTATTTTTTTACTATTAGGTTATGTCCTCTTCTATTTTTGGTCCGTGTATAGTTTCTTCTTCAAACTCAACCTCCCATAGATTATTATTTTGAATAAAAGCGTTAAAATATCTTATACTTTGGGTTAATTTCGTAACTCCCCCAAAAATTTCATCCAGCTTGGTTATCGCATTAAAATCTCTTATGATCATGAATCAGGTTTCTTGGTATTTTCTTCTCATAAAGGCTTCAATCCCACTCTAAACTTCTAATCTGCCTGATTGAGTTGTAGGTCCATAAACATTGATAATGATGAAAAAAATATCTACAAAGTAACATGTGACTAAAGAGGATATCCAATGCTTAGTTTTATGAATGGTTACATAGGAGGTTCTAATAGGATTCCAACAAGTTAGAATTTCCCTTGTCACTCCTTTAGAATCTATAACATCCCATTCACATCTCACCCATACTACTTTCATAGTTTTGAAAACTTCTTTTGTCATTTTAGTTTCTTATATACAAAGAATATTAGGCTTATTACTTAAACAAAGGTCCTTGATACACCTCTACTTTGAGGGGTATTAACACCCCTTGTATTCAATGAGATTATAATCATGTCTTATTAGGGGCTATTATCCCCACCTGTGAATTACCAATATCATTTTGTTGTTTGGTAAATAGAAGTTCAACCAACTTAGTGTGTGTTCCTTTCTCTATATTTTCTCTTGATTCCTTGGATCTCTATTGATAATTTAAGGGTTTTCCTTTTTTTGCCTTGCTTGTATCAGGAGTAGGTCTTATTATTCTATTCCTTATTATTCTTTCACAACTTTTTTTTGTTAGATTTATCTTCCATTGGCTCTACTACAAAAGCTTTTGATTTATCTTACTAATTTTCTGGTATTTCCTTATTAATGGTAGAGGTATTAACATTTAACAATGCATTTTCTTTACTATTTTTTTTTTTTTGAATGGTGCATGGTATTTCAAGAGAATCTTCAAAATTTGATAAGACACATTCCTTAGGTTTATCAAGAAAGTTTGTCCCTAAATCAAGATCATATTGAATAAATGGTTCCTTGTTAATATGTTGAACCTATTGTATTGTTGTCCTCTAATCTTTGATCTACTTTTTATTCACAAGATAAAGCCTCAAAAGAGTTGGTACTTCTTCCAATATCCTTCCTTACTAGTCTCCACTATTTAATTCCTTTCATTTGTCTAGATTTATTTTATAGAAGTTGAAAACCATCATCCATATCCATTTGTAAATTTATGTCGTGGTTTTTCTACACATGATGATGTTGGACTCTTCTTAAGGCATGATATTTCAATATGCTCCACCTCATGACATATTCTACATCTAAAAGATATATTTTCGTAATATATGGTTTGGTTCCACATGTTATCCCCATACTTAAGAATGCTTTATTTTGGTAAATCTTTACTTATATTAATCATGACCAATATCTAAGCATAAATAGCCAAGAATCCATATTTTGTAGTTTTTGAATCTCAAGGAATTATCCTAGAGTGATGTCTATTGCCTTGAAGGTATCCATATCCCAAAATTTAATTGGAAACCCATACATCCTAACCCAAACTGCTACTAGGGATATATTTATATTTTTAGGTGAAAAGCCTTCATAACAACAGGTAAGGAAGATTCATGTTTTTCCCATAAATCAAGGACCCCCTTTTAGGATTCTATCTATTTCTTCCTTAGAAAAAAAAATGGATAGGAAGAAACCTTTGAGAAGAAAAATAGAACCATTCTTAGATATTTTAAACTCCTATCAATCCATTTTCTCAAGGCAGAAGCCCTTGGCCAATACCCATTAAATTTAAAAAAAATATCCTAAATAGAATCATTCTTAGATATTTTCAACTTCTATTAATCCATTTTCTCAAGGCAACAACCCTTTGCCAATACCCATTAAAATTACAAAGAAATATCCTATGTTTGAGCAACAAGGATCGATCCTCAGTGGTGCACTCACTGACCTCTACTACTAGAGATGAATCTAAGTATTTAGCTATAAATCAGTCTATGGGAAGAACACTAAAACTCAAAATCTACTAAAATTTACTAGAAGATCCTAGAGCGAATATAATATTTGATAAAACTTTATAATAATTTGCATGCAAAATTTCTAAGATAAAGAAGGAAAAAATAAGCTTAGATAAAATTTTCTATGTCTAGACAAAATATATTACCTCATTGAAGCCCTAGATCTCCATTCCTCCTCCCATCATCTAAATCTTAAATGATAAATATTTGCAATTTCATTTTCGACTTGAAAAATCATCACTGCCCTTGTTCCAAAAGGCTGACTTCACAAGGTCGTATCTCCCTCAATATTGCTCGAATTGCTTCATATGGCCACTCATTTCTAAGCTCTTCAAATTTTATATAAATTGTTCCAAGAATCAATTGAATCGAACAATCCTTCGCAACGATATGGCTCCCAAAAGATGAGAAATTTTTTAGTAAAAATACCCTAATCCTTTGTAAATATTTACTATCTTTGAGGAACTATATTTTAATTTGATTACTCATATTACATCACAATCATATGGTTGTATTACGATAAGCTTGAAAATTATACATATATTGCTTAACACTATTCTTTTATCTCCTCTTTAAAAGTTGGTGAATCTAACTCGTTAAACTAAATACCATATTCTAATATTACATATGCATATATACATTTACATTATACACAAGAATTAAAAATAAGAACAACAAAGTAAATAATTAAAGTTCAAACAAAAATTTGTAAGCTTACTGTAGTGGTAAGTGCTTTGGCCTTTCCTTGAGAGATCCAAGGTTCAAACTCCACTCACTTCACTCAATATGAGGTGACCGAGACCCCTCATAAAAACCTTGTGTAAACTTATTGAAAAATAACCAATTGAAAAAAAAATGAAGTTCAAATAACCTTTATGTTTATTTATTTTTTCCTCCTAAAAACGTCTCATCTTTTAGAAGCGGTATCTTCGCGAAGAGTTATCCGACTCAGCTGATTCTTGGACCAACTTATTGAACATTTTGAGGAGTGTTTGTTGTCATTGATGTCAAAAGCATTGTTGTGCTATGTTCGTCATCTTTGAGGACATTAAGTGTTTCCTCCAAAAGCAAGAAGGTCTTGAAAAGCAATAGGTTATAATATTTATTTTTAAATATTATATACCCAGGAGGGTTCAAAGAATAAAGAACCAAGGAAGGAGAAGCAAAGTCAAATTAAATAATAATATTTTATTATTATTATTTTGGATCAAAAACCGAGTTTAAAAATATTAAGGATCAAGTTGAAAAGACCCACAAGAGGATTTAATTTAAATTAAAATATTTTAATCTTTGATTAAAATTTTAATTTAAATAATAATGGATGCTAAGGTTAAGTTAAATATTTATTTAATATTTAAATTAACTTTAAATATTCGAATTCAAATAAAATTTGAATAATCGTCGACGTGGGAACAAGCTAAGGGTTGCATATAAATAATGCCAAAGTTGGCATTTGGAAGATCATCCATGCGATTTGTATTTTGGCTCGTGCAAAAGAGAAGTGTAATTTTTGCATGTGTATTCGAGCAAAGGAAAGGACAAAGGGTAATAGCCTCCAAAAAATATTCGAAGTCCCTCGCAGCTGAGTTGGCAGCCAAGGGCTGCGTAAGACATCGTTGAGATGCCTGGTGCAGGTTCGAATCCTGCACACACCATTTTGGTTGAAGGAGGTTCACGTTTTTGAGTTTGCACCATTCGAGGGAGAAGGTCAAAGGCACGCTCATGCCTTTTGGCTCTTGTGGAGCCATGCAGCCCAGTTGGTGGGTGCGAGCACTACGGAAGCGCTTGGGGGAGAACCAACGGTGGTTCGAATCCCGCCAAGGCCTTTTGGGCAGCACTATTGAGGTATGCGCATTGTGAGGTTTGATTTGGCTTGAGAAAAATAAAAAGGGAAAATATTTTTTGTTTCCAAGGGTTTAAGTTGATTAAAGTTTTTGCATAATTAATTTGATTATAAGTTGTTTAGGGGAGTTAAAAGGGAATGCAAAACTTTGATTTCTGGATTGAATTTTTAAGTGTTTAAGGAGTTATAAGGGAGTAAGGAAAGTTTATTTTTGAGATTCAAGGGTGTTGGATATTATTTTAAAAGTTGGAGATTATAAGGTGTATTTGGATATTATTTTTGTATTGAAGAAATATTTTTGAAGAAGTGTTAGGGTGATAATTCTTGTCATCTAACCTTTGTGCTTGGCAAGGAAAGTGGTTATAATTGAGACAGGTTTTGAAGTCTAATCTTCATCAAGTAAAAGGTATGGGCATATTCTTCCTTAGTTGAAATAATTGATTGGTTGAGATTTTCTGAAAACAAGATTGGAGTGAAAAGGATTTGGTTAAGTTTTCCTTTGTGAGTTTGTTGAGTTGATGAGTTTTCTGAAATGGAAGTAAATGCTATAAACCTTGTTTGATAAGCATTGTTGGAGATTTTGAGTGAGTGAATGCATATCTCATTGTTGTGTGATTGAGATCCATTTTTGTTGAGTTTGAATATTGGATTAGAGTTTGAAAGAACATGAGTATCATTGTTATATGAGTTAAAGCATTGTTGTTGAAGTGGTTGGTTGAGTGAAGAACTTGAACTAGGGTTTGCAAAGATCATGAGTATCATTGTTATGTGAGATTGGTTGATAAGCATTGTTGTTGAAGTGATTGATTGAGTGAAGAACTTGAACTAGAGTTTGCAAAGATCATGAGTATCATTGTTATGTGAGATTGGTTGATAAGCATTGTTGGAAATAATTGAGTGAGTGTTCATAAGTTTGGACTAGGATTTGTGAACAAGGATTATTTCATTGAGTGATTGGTTGAGTAGAGTTGGTTGAGCCTAGTCAAGTGGATGTGTTGAGGTGATAGTTCAAGTTCTGTGAAACAAATTGTTCTATATTCTAAATTGATTTGAGAAAGTGATATGAGTGTGAAACATATTGAGTCTCTAACAATTATCTATATATTTCTATGGTAAAAAGAGAGATTGAAAGTGATTGAGTGTTTATGAGTGTGAAACATATTGAGTCTCTAACAATTCTCTATATGTTTATATGGTAAAAAGAGAGATTGAAAGTGATTGAGAATTATTGTGAATGTGAAGCATATTGAGTCTCTAACAATTCTCTATATGTTTCTATGAGATTGGACAAGTTCTAGTGAGGACTTGTTGAGCATATTGGACAAGTTCTAGTGAGGACTTGTTGAGAAGATTTGGACAAGTTCTAGAGAGGACTTGTGGATAGATTAGTGTGAGCTTTTGAGAAAGCTTACAAGGAAGATTTGAGATAAGTATTTGAGAAGACTTGTGAGCAGATTTGATTGATTTATTTGTTCAAACCTTGAGTTAAGGTTTGGGGTAGATCCAATAGAGTTGATTTGTGATTAAGTCAAGCTTTGTGTTAAGGCTTGAGGATAGATATTGAGGATAGATTTGTGCTAGATCAAAGGATTATGTTTAGTGTAGATTTGAGGATAGAGATTGAAGATAGATTTGTACTAGATCAAAGGACTATGTTTAGTGCAAATTTGAGGATAAATTTTGGTGCATATTTAAGGATAGGTTTGTGCCAGACCAGAGATAGAGTTTGAGCATATTTGTGCTAGATCGAAGGACTATGTTTAGTATAGATTTGAGATAGAGCTAAGAGCAAGATTTGGAGGTGATAGAGTATAGAGGATGACAGTCTCCAGTGGATAGAGATCCATTATCCAGGGTAGTGAGGATAGGTCTTCTGAGTGAGGATAGGAGTCTTCAGTGGATAGAGATCCATTAGCCAGTGTAGTGGGGGTAACAGTTCTTCTAGAATATCACCAACAGAGTAGAGGAGAAAGGAGTTCTCCTATGGATAGAGATCCATGAACTTGATTAGGGGATTGGTGTCTCCTTTGGATAGAGGTCCATAAACATTGTAATAGGGAAAGGATTCCCAAGAGATTGATTGAGAAAATTTTAGTGAAATATTTTCTCCGTGGAGTAGCCCACATTGGGTGAACCACGTTAAATTGGTGTCTCTATTATGTGTGGTGATTTATGCATTGATTTGATTACTATTGTTGATATTGCTATCTATACATTGCATAATATTGATTGAAAAGAAAAGTAAAAAGTGGTCTTATACTGTTCACCCCCCTCTCAGTATAAGCTTGTGTTCTTCAATTGGTATTAGAGTGGGTTCCTTCGAAAGAGTTTAACAACTTGAAGGAAAATCTTACAAGAACACAATGGATTCTAAGAATGGGTCCTCAGATAATTCAACACTAGTATTTTATGGAAGCGATTATGTATTTTGGAGTATGAGAATGAAGATCCACCTGATGGCACTTGGCAATGAAATTTGGGAAGTAGTTGAAAATGGATACATACCACCAGCTACTCCACCTATAGATAAATATGGTAAGCTTCTACATCATTACAATTCAAAAGCAATGAATGTAATTTTGAGAGGTTTGCATAGAATAGAGTTCATAAAAGTTATGCATTGCAAATATGCAAAAGGAATTTGGGATAAGTTGCAAAGCATATATGAAGGAGATAAAAGTGTCAAAAAGGCAAAGATACGAAATCTCAAAGGACAATTTGAAGAATTAAGAATGAAGGATGAGGAAAACATTAGTGCTTATCTACTTCATGTAGATGAGGTTGTTAATGCCATGCAAGGACTTGGACTTGAGATTGAAGAATCAGATGTTTGTGATAAGATCTTAAGATCTCTCCCAAAAAGATTTAGTGAAAATATTTATGCTATAGAAGAATCAAAATATGGTGATTCTTTGACAAGAGATATGTTACTTGGTATTCTTACAACTTTTGAGATAAGAACAAAAGAGGAACCTAATATCCGAAAGGAAGCAACCTTCAAAGCTACTAAGAAGACAAAGGGCAAGAAGTCAGATTCAAGCAATGAGTCATCCAATGATGAAGAAGCAAATTATGGCAAAAATAATAAGGATTCAAGAAGATTTAAAGATGCAAAATTTGTTAGATGTTTCAATTGTGGAAAGTATGGTCACTATGCAACTGATTTTCAAGAAGCTAGAAATGGCAATGATGAAGAAAAATAGGATCATAAGAATAGGGAATCAGAAAAATACAGGTACCAAAAGAAAGGCAAGGATGGACAAGGCAGACAAGGAAAGAAGTTCTTTCAAAGACAAAAGAGGAGCTACTATGCAGAAAAGGCAAGTAAGTACTCAAGTGATAGTGATAATAGTTTCTTAGATAATGATAAAGATGAAGTTCTATTTCTGATAGAAGAAAAAGAAGAAGTTAAGAAAAGGTCACCAATAATTCTCAAGTGTTTTAGATGTGGTAATTTTGGACATCTTGAAGATAGTTGTACAAAGAATGGTTTCAGTTTTAGTGATGATGAATATGAAGATACACTTGAAGGACCAGAAGAGAATATTCTAATGGCACTAGAAGAAGAAGGAGGTGATCCTATAGAAGACAAGTCAGAAGAGAATGAAGATGTTTTCAAAGGCAAACAAATAGAGGAAGAATCAAAAAAAGGAGAAGTTGATCTTGAGGGAGAGCTTATTTATGCTCTTAACACATTAAAGAAGGTAAGAAAGCAAAACTCCCAACTTAAGCTTCAGTTTCAGGAATGTGATGAAGAAAGAGGAAAGCTTATAGAGGATCTAAACAAGTCAATAGCTAAGACAAAGAAGTTCAAGGATAAGTTAGAAGCAAAGGTCTTAGAATGTGAGAGATTAGAACAAGAAGTAGCTCTACTAAGGGAAGAAGTAGAAAAGTCTAAGGATAAGCTACACAAGTTTGGAAAGAGCTCAAAGATCGTAGATAAGATGATCAAGGTACAAAGATGATCAACAAACAAAATAGGTCTTGGTTTTGAACAGGCTCAAAAGAAACAAGAAGAAGAGTCAACCTCAAGTTCTGAAGAAGAAGAAACTTCAGAAGAAGACAATGTAAGAGAAAGTGAGACTTTTGAGGATGAGTTGGACAATAGAAAGTTCAACAAGGAAAAGAACAATGCACAAAGGAGAAACATATGGAACAGGAACCAACACAGGGTAAAAGAGACTAAGAGACCAATGAGGTCAAGGCAAGGAAATTTCAATGGATGATGTTTCTCATGTCACAGATTTGGGCACAAAGCTTCACAGTGTAGGACACATGAAAGATAGGAATATGGGAACTTCAGGAACAGGTAGTTATTTCATGGGTATTGCTACTCATGTAATCAGTTTGGTCACAAGGCAATGAATTGCAGGGTTCATGATAGGAATAGATATGGCTTCACTAGGAGAAATCCCAAGATATTTGCACCTTCAAGGAATAACAATATTAAGTGTTACAAGTGCAATAATGATGGACATACAACAAAGTGGTGTAGAGCAGATATTCCAGAACCAAGCATGAATAGGAATAGGAACATGAACATGAATAGGAATAGGAACATGAACATGAACATGAAGAGGAACATGAACACCAAAAGGAACCAGAAGGATCAAGAGAAGAAGATAATGGATAAAGATAAATATTAGTGCTTGATGGGAGTAGAAATACTCCCACCCCAGAATTAACCACCTCAAGAGGAGGTGGGGGAGGGGCTAAGCTAAGAGTTTCATTCTTAGCCTCGAGCCCCAAAGGTGACCCTTTGCCATTGATGTCAAAGGGGGAGAGATTTGAGTAAGGGGGAGAGATCTAAGTTAGAAGGAAAGCATTCAATCAGGGGGAGTTGGAAAAAGGTCAAGGAAATGGTAAAAAGTAATTGGGTTGCCATCAATGACAAAGGGGGAGATTGTTGGACATTTTGAGGAGTGTTTGTTGTCATTGATGTCAAAAGCATTGTTGTGCTATGTTCATCATCTTTGAGGACATTAAGTGTTTCCTCCAAAAGCAAGAAGGTCTTGAAAAGCAATAGGTTATAATATTTATTTTTAAATATTATATACCCAGGAGGGTTCAAAGAATAAAGAACCAAGGAAGGAGAAGCAAAGTCAAATTAAATAATAATATTTTATTATTATTATTTTGGATCAAAAACCGAGTTTAAAAATATTAAGGATCAAGTTGAAAAGACCCACAAGAGGATTTAATTTAAATTAAAATATTTTAATCTTTGATTAAAATTTTAATTTAAATAATAATGGATGCTAAGGTTAAGTTAAATATTTATTTAATATTTAAATTAACTTTAAATATTCGAATTCAAATAAAATTTGAATAATCACCGACGTGGGAACAAGCTAAGGGTTGCATATAAATAATGCCAAAGTTGGCATTTGGAAGATCATCCATGCGATTTGTATTTTGGCTCATGCAAAAGAGAAGTGTAATTTTTGCATGTGTATTCGAGCAAAGGAAAGGACAAAGGGTAATAGCCTCCAAAAAATATTTGAAGTCCCTCATAGCTGAGTTGGCAGCCAAGGGCTGCGTAAGATGTCATTGAGGCGCCTGGTGCAGGTTCGAATCCCGTGCACGCCATTTTGGTTGAAGGAGGTTCACATTTTGAGTTTGCACCATTCGAGGGAGAAGGTCAAAGGCACGCTCATGCCTTTTGGCTCTTGTGGAGCCATGCAGCCTAGTTGGTGGGCGCGAGCATTATAGAAGCGCTTGGGGGAGAACCAACGGTGGTTCGAATCCCACCAAGGCCTTTTGGGCAGCACTATTGAGGTATGCGCATTGTGAGGTTTGATTTGGCTTGCAAAAAATAAAAGGGAAAATATTTTTTGTTTCCAAGGGTTTAAGTTGATTAAAGTTTTTGCATAATTAATTTGATTATAAGTTGTTTAGGGGAGTTAAAAGGGAATGCAAAACTTTGATTTCTGGATTGAATTTTTAAGTGTTTAAGGAGTTATAAGGGAGTAAGGAAAGTTTAATTTTTGAGATTGAAGGGTGTTGAATATTATTTTAAAAGTTGGAGATTATAAGGTGTATTTGGATATTAATTTTTGTATTGAAGAAATATTTTTGAAGAAGTGTTAGGGTGATAATTCTTGTCATCTAACCTTTGTGCTTGGCAAGGAAAGTGGTTATAATTGAGACAGGTTTTGAAGTCTATTCTTCAACAAATAAAAGGTATGGGCATATTCTTCCTTAGTTGAAATAATTGATTGGTTGAGATTTTCTGAAAACAATATTGGAGTGAAAAGGATTTGGTTAAGTTTTCCTTTGTGAGTTTGTTGAGTTGATGAGTTTTCTGAAATGGAAGTAAATTCTATAAACCTTGTTTGATAAGCATTGTTGGAGATTTTGAGTGAGTGAATGCATATCTCATTGTTGTGTGATTGAGAACCCTTGTTGTTGAGTTTGAATATTGGATTAGAGTTTGAAATAACATGAGTATCATTGTTATATGAGTTAAAGCATTGTTGTTGAAGTGATTGGTTGAGTGAAGAACTTGAACTAGGGTTTGCAAAGATCATGAGTATCATTGTTATGATTATTTGATAAGCATTGTTGTTGAAGTGATTGATTGAGTGAAGAGTCAGAAATTATGTGAGATTGGTTGATAAGCATTGTTGGAAATAGTTGAGTGAGTGTTCATAAGTTTGGACTAGGGTTTGTGAACAAGGATTATTTCATTGAGTGATTGGTTGAGTAGAGTTGGTTGAGCCTAGTCAAGTGGATGTGTTGAGGTGATAGTTCAAGTTCTATGAAACAAATTGTTCTATATTCTAAATTGATTTGAGAAAGTGATTGAGTGTTTATGAGTGTGAAACATATTGAGTCTCTAACAATTCTCTATATGTTTCTATGGTAAAAAAAGAGAGAGAGATTGAAAATGATTGAGCATTGTTGTGAATGTGAAGCATATTGAGTCTCTAACAATTCTCTATATGTTTCTATGAGATTGGACAAGTTCTAGTGAGGACTTGTTGAGCAGATTTGGACAAGTTCTAGTGAGGACTTGTTGAGCAGATTGGACAAGTTCTAGTGAGGACTTGTTGAGCATATTTGGACAAGTTCTAGTGAGGACTTGTTGAGCAGATTTGGACAAGTTCTAGAGAGGACTTGTGGATAGATTAGTGTGAGCTTTTGAGAAAGCTTACAAGGCATATTTGAGATAAGTCTTTGAGAAGACTTGTGAGCAGAGTTGATTGATTGATTTGTTCAAACCTTGAGTTAAGGTTTGGGGTAGATCTAGCAGAGTTGATTTGTGATTAATTCAAGCTTTGTGTTAAGGCTTGAGAGGAAGATAGATATTTGTGCTAGACCGAAGGATTATGTTTAGTGTAGATTTGAGGATAGAGATTGAGGATAGATTTGTACTAGATCGAAGGACTATGTTTAGTGTAGATTTGAGGATAGATTTTGGTGTAGATTTGAGGATAGGTTTGTGCCAGACCAGAGATAGAGTTTGAGCAGATTTGTGCTAGATCGAAGGACTATGTTTAGTGCAGATTTGAGATAGAGCTAAGAGCAATCTTTGGAGGTGATAGAGTATAGAGGATGATAGTCTCCAGTGGATAGAGATCCATTAGCCAGGGTAGTGAGGATAGGTCTTCTAAGTGAGGATAGGAGTCTTCAGTGGATAGAGATCCATTAGCCAGTGTAGTGGGGGTAACAGTTCTTCTAGAAGATCACCAACCAGAGCAGAGGAGAAAGGAGTTCTCCTGTGGATAGAGATCCATGAACTTGATTAGGGGATTGGTGTCTCCTTTGGACAGAGGTCCATAAACATTGTAATAGGGAAAGGATTCCCAAGAGATTGATTGAGAAAATTTTAGTGAAATATTTTCTCCATGGAGTAGCCCACATTGGGTGAACCACGTTAAATTGGTGTCTCTATTGTGTGTGGTGATTTGTGCATTGCTTTGATTATTGCTATTGATATTGCTATCTATACATTGCATAATATTGATTGAAAAGAAAAGTAAAAAGTGGTCTTATACTGTTCACCCCCTCTCAGTATAAGCTTGTGTTCTTCACAACTTGTGCAGAATTTGAATAGCTTTAAAATGAATGGTCATATGCAAAATCCAAGGAATATTGAGGGAGATACGACCCGTTGAAGTCAACCATTTAGAACAAGGGCAATGACAATTTTTCAAGTTGCAAAAAATGAAATTGCAAAGTGCAAAGGATTAGGGTTTTTTCTCAAAAACATCTCATATTTTAAGATCCATATCTTCGCTAAGAGTTATCGAATTCAGCTTATTCTTGGACCAACTTGTGAAGAATTTGAATAGCTTTAAAATGAGTGGTCAACCATACGACCCTGTGAAGTCAACCATTCAGAACAAGGGTAGTGACAACTTTTCAAGTTGCAAAAAACAAAATTGCAAATATTTGCCAACTACGGTTCGAATGATGGGAAAAGCAATAAAGGGCTAGGACTTCAGTGAGGTAAGACATTCTATCTGGAAAAATAAAATTTTCAGCTAAATTCTTTTTTCCCTTTCTTTATCTTAGAAATTGTGCATGAAAAGTTTGTAAAGTTTTTATCAAATATTATATTTTCTATAGGACTTTCGGATAAATTTCATTAGATTTTGATTTTTAGTTTCCTTTCCATGGATTGATTTATAGTTAAATCCTTAGAATCATCCTTAGTGGTAGAGATTAGTGAGCACACATCGGAGAGATCCTCATTGCTCCAAGATAGGACAATTTTTGGTAAAATTAATGGGTATTGGCCAGGGGCTTCAACCTTGAGAAAATGGATTGATAGGAGTTGGAAGTCTCAAGGAGTGATTTTACCATTTCTTCCCAAAGGTTTCTTCCTAGTCATTTTTTGCTAGGTAAGAAAGAGAAAGAATTCTAAAATGGGGTCCTTGGTTTATGGGAAGAGCAGGGCTCTTCCTTACCCTTTAGTATGAAGGCCTTCACCTGAAAATATAAATCTATCCCTAGTACCAGTCTGGGTTAGGATGTTTGGGTTACCCATTGAATTTTGGGAAATAGATACCTTCAAGGCAATATGCAACACTCTAGGATAATTTCTTGAGATTTCATATACAACAAAAGATGGATTTTTGGCTATTTATGCTCGAATATTGGTCATGATTGATATAAGTAAAGCTTTACCAAAATCAATCATTCTTAAGTATGGGGATAAGATGTGGATCCAAACTATATATTATGAAAACATATCTTTTAGATGTATAAGATGTTATGAGGTGGGGCATATTGAGAGATCATGCCCTAAGAAGAGCCCAACATAATATTTTGTAGAAAACCATAAGATAAATTTACAAATGGTTATGGATAAAGATGGTGTTCAACTTCCAAAAAATAGATCTAAAAAATAAAATAAAATGAATAGTGGAGACCAATAAGGAAGGACATTGGAAGAAATTCCAATTATTTTGAGGCTTTATCCTTTGAAGAAAAATTAGATCAAAACTTAGAGGACACAATACAACAATTTCAACATATTAGCAAGGAACCATCTATTCAGCATGATCCTAATTTAAGGAAGAACATTCTCGATGAACCTAAGGAATGTGTCTCATAATATTTTGAAGACTCTCTTCAATTACCATGCACCATTCAGAAGAAAATAATTGGTAAATAAAATTTAGTTTTAGAAGTTAACACTTATGCAATTAAGGAAATACCAGAAAATGAAAATGATAAGTCAAAAGCTTCTATAATAGAGCTAGGAGAGGATAAATATGTTGAAAAACAAAATTGTGAAATAATATTGAGGAATAGAATAATAAGACTTACTCTTGATATAGGTAAGGCAAAAAGAGGAAAACCCTCAAATTGTCAAGCAAGATCCAAAGAAGCAAGAGCTAACATAGAGAAAGGAACACAAACTAAGTTGGTTGAACTTCTATTTACCAAACAACAAAATGATATTGGTAATACGCAAGAGGGACCAAAAGCCCCTAATGAGACATGATTATCATCTCATGGAATATATAGGGTGCTAATGCCCCCTCAAAGCATAGGTGTATTAGGGACCTATGTTTAAGTAATAAACCTGATATTCTTGTATCCAGGAAACTAAAATGACAAAAAAAAAAGTTTCAAATACTATGAAAGCAGTTTGGGCAAGATGTGAATGGGATGCTATGGATTCTGAAGGAGCAGCAGGGGGAATTCTAACTTGTTGGAATCCTTCTAGAACCTCTTGTCTAACCATTCATAAAACTAGGCATTGGATATCCTCTTTAATAACTTAGTACTTTGCAAAAATTCATTTCATCCTTATCAATGTCTATGGACCTACAACTCAGTCCGGTAGATTAGAAGTTTGGAGTGGCATTGAAGCCTTTATGAGAAGTAAAGACCAAGAAACCTGATTCATCATCATTGGAGATTTTAATGCCATAACCAAGTTGAATGAAAAAATTAGGGGAAATGGAAAATTGACCCATAGTATGAAATATTTCTCTGTTTTTATTCAAAACAACAATCTATGGGAAGTTGAGTTTGAAGAAGACAACTATACTTGGCCAAAAATAGGAGAGGTCTGAATCTAATAGCAGAAAAATTAGATAGATGCATTCTCTCAGATCATTGGCTAGATGAAAGAACTTGTGCTAAAATTAACACCTTAACAAGGATTGGTTCATATCACTGGCCAATAAGAGTTAAAATGATGGTAAGTGAATTAAAAAAATATCAGATTTTAAATATGAGAAGATGTGGGAAGACCATCATCAATTAGTTGTTATGATAGCTCAAACATGGAATTATTTAGGTAATGATGGGTTGTATGCTCTTCCAAACAAAATTAAAGCTATGACATCTAGATTAAAATATTGGAACAAGAACACCTTTGGAAATATTTTTGAGAAGAAAGAAGAACTAAAAGATAAACTTTCAAAATTCCAAAAAGGTGATGAAAATAATACAAGCTTAGAGGAAAGGGATTTGCTTAGTGATTATCATAATATTTTGAGTAAGGAAGAGAAATTATAGATATTAAAATCAAGACAGACTTGGTTAAAATAAGGAGATAAAAATATAAAGTTTTTTCATAGGATGGCTATAGTATAGAGATCGTCTTCTAGAATTAGTAGAATTAAATCAATAGAAGGGGTTTGGATTGAAGATCATAGTGAAATTAGAAAAGAGGTAAAGTTGTTTTATTAGAATATTCTAGGTTCAGAGGAGACCGAAGTTCTTAATGATAAACTTCTTCAAGATGTTCCTTCAGTTATAACAAATGAAGAATAGGAAACTGATGGAGCCTATTACTATAGAAGAAATCCATTTAGCTATTTTCTCTTTTAATAAAGATAAATTCCCAGGTCCATATGGGCTCTCTACAGCTTTTTACCAATATAATTGAGATATAGTTAAGGATTCTTTATTGGTGGTAGTGGAACAATGTAGGATAAAACAATACATTCCTTATAAAATAAATGCAACTTATCTTACCCTAATTTCGAAAAAGAAGGATGCTGAATTATTTGATTATTTTAGACCCATAAGACTATGTAATATGGCTTATAATATTATTTCCAAAGTGACGGTGAATAGATTAAGGTCATTGTTAGAAAAAATTATTTCAGAACAACAAGGAGGATTTGTGAAAGGGAGACAAATTCTGGATGGGATCATAGTAGCTCATGAAGTTATACATTTAGCAACTTCAAGAAAACAAAAACTATGATCGTAAAACTTTATATGAGTAAAGCCTATGATAGGGTTACATGGGATTTTCTTTTTGTAGTTTTAGATAAGTTTAATTTTGGGAAGAAATAGGTTAGATGGATTAAAGCTTGTGTCTCTACAGTTTCTTATTCAGTGTTGGTCAATGGCTTAGTGACAAATTTTTTTAAATCCAAGAGAGACCTTAGATAAGGAGATCCTCTATCTCCTTATTTGTTCATTATTATGGCATATTTTTTGAGTAGGAACTTAAAGAAGGCTTACAAATATGGGCTTATAAGTGGACTTAAGGTTAGTAATAACATTGATAACATCACCCATCAATAGTTTGTAGATGATACAACCCTTTTGGAAGGGCAAGGATAAATGAGACCAGAGCTTTGAATAACTTTTTAAAAGAGTATGAAAGAGCTTTAGGGCAAAAACATTAATAGGACTAAATCCAAAATTGACTTCCTTAACACTCCACCTAATATCAAAGCAAGAATTTATAGGTTGCTTAAAATGGAGGAGGCAAATTTACCAACAACTTATCTAGGGATGCCTTTATTTGAAGGGAGAATGAGAATAGATTTATGGAATCCTATTATTATTAAAGTTCAAAATAAACTTCCAACTTGGAAAGGTAGATGGTTATCATTAGGAGGAAGAGTGCAGTTAATTAATTCAGTCTTACAAGCCATTCCAACATATTATATGTCATTGTATTCTATGCCAAAATCAATTGAAAATTTTTTAATCTTTATTATACGATCCTTTTATGGTCATGTTTACATGATAAAAGGAAATTTTCCTTGGTGAAATGGAGCAAGTTGTGTGATGATAAACCTAGGCGAGGTATTGGTTTAAGAGCTCTTACTAATGTCAAATTAACTCTTAGGGAAAAAGTTATTTGGATATTGTACAAAGAGAATCAAAGACAATGGGCAAGAATTCTCCTAAGTATGTTGATCCCAATGATCCAAGTTTAATATTTACTGCATTCTCTCTTCCAAATGGTTATACTCTTTGGAATGGTTTAAAATAATCTATTGATCTTATGATTAAAGGTTTAATATGGGTGCTGGGAACTGGAGAAAAAAATTCTATTTGGATGGATACTTGGTGTGATAAAAAACCACTCGGTTTAAATCCAGTTTTGAAACCTTGGATGAGATTACTTCAAGATAAATACGATGATAGAGTCTCAAACATATTGTACAAGGATCGAGAAGCAAGATATAAATGGAAAGAATATTTTTTTACAAGTATACAAGACATTGATGCTAGGAGGCATTTGAGTAGAAAGATAACAATTGTGATTATTTTGAGGGGTGCCAAGGATAAAATGATTTGGGAGTTCAATAGCTCAGGAGAATACACAACAAGAAGTGGATATAATGTACAACACCAACATAATAATAATGTCACTAGAATATGGAGAGATATTTGGGATAGCCTAAGCATTCCTAAAGTTAAAATATTTTTTTGGCTAGTAGGTCATAGAAGAATTTTATCCTAGGATAACCTTATGAAAAGAGGTTTTCATGGTCCCTCTCAATGTGTTTGTAATAAGGAGGAGAGTATTGACCATCTCTTGGGACATTGCTTAATAGTCTGGAATCAATGGCAATGGAATCTTAATATGTTTGGTAAATGCATGGTGATGAATAGCAGAATTAAAGATTGGTTAAAGCAATGATAGAGCACTTATAAAAGTGAGGCTTTACAGACAATATGGGATAATCAAAAGATACAATACTTTGGACTATATGGCTAGAAAGGAATAAAATAATATTTAAAGGAAAGAAAAACAATTTAGAGGTAATAAAAAAGAAGATATGTTTAGCCATAGAGGAGTCTAAACCAACCCTATCAACTTACCCAGTTCCTAATTTGGAAGCAGAGAGTCTTGACAGATGGAGTCAAGTCATTAAATGGAATTATTATGTTGGGTACAAGAGAAGCAAAAATAAGGTAAAGAATATAAAGTGGAAAGCACCAGATGTAAAGTGGGTTAAATTGAGTTTTTATGGAGCATCTAAAGGAAATCCAGGAACAACGGGAGGAGGAGGAATAATTAGAAATAATAGAGGAGAGATTTTGTCTCATTATGCTTTTAATAGTGGATTTAAGATAAATAATGAAGTTGAAGCTTGGGCAGCTTTAGAAGGGTTAAAAATATGTAAATAAATAAAATGGAATAGAGTATGGATGGAAGGTGATTCTCTCATAGTAATAATGCAATTTTACGGAAAACAAAGGCTCCATGGAACATACAAGAGATAATTGTGGAAATTCAAGATCTTGCTAAAGAGTTTGAAGAAATTAGGTTTACACATATATTAAGGGAAGGAAACAAATGTACAGATAAGCTAGCCAATAGAGGGATTTTGATTAAGGATTGTGAAGTTAAATTCTTCTCTCCATGGTTAGAGGAAGTAGAAAGTTTAGTTGAAGCTGAAAAAAAATGTCGATTGCCTAAATCTATTAATGGTTAAGATTTACTTTAATGTTTTTCATTGGTAGTATCTTTTTTATTTTGTAACTATAATGTTTTTTTATTTAGACTATTTATAATAATTTTTGTGGTCGCACTTGTGTTTCAGAAAGGAAACTAGCAATCCAAATTTCGTAAAGCAAATTATGATAGTGTGATGTTTTGGAAATATTACTCTACTAAGATGCAAGGCATAGATAGTAGAGGTGAAGTTTTGGTATTTTGAAGGCTGCTATAGGAAAATGTCAAGAAAGATGCTAAATTCTAGAGCAATTGTATTCATACATAGATTTAAAAAGATTCAAAAAATGAAAATCAAGAATTTAGATATTTTATGTAAATTGATGTAGGTTTCTAGCTATAGCATCTCAATTGAGATGAGAAGTCTATCTATTTGTAAACTCTCAAACTCTAAAGAAAAGAGATGTAAGTTGTCAAGGGTGGGGGACTCGAGTATAAACCCTTATTATCAAGCAAAACAAAAAAAAAAAAAATTGTGAATGTTTAAAACTAAAACCTCTCACACAAGTCTAAAATTTCTAGTGGCATATTCCTATGTTGGAATTTCGTTCCACTTTAATACCTCCTCTTCTTCTACTTAAATACTTATTTTATACCTTATGTAAGATATTGTGTAAACAATTTAAAATGTTTTCTTACTTATGCAATTCATTGCTTATTAAGTAATTTACTTTTAATGCATACCATGGTAAGTTGAACCATGACTACATATTGCTTTCATCATTCTTATCTTGAACTTTGCTTTATTACCAACTCCTTATGAATAATTACATGAAAATAATTTACTCCTTAAGAGTTGATTTAAATTTATAAAAAAATAAATTAATAATGTTTTTAATAATTAATTAAATTAAATGTGTTTGTATAAAAAAAATAAAAATATTTTAAATAAGTAAATAAATGGTATTAGTTTAATTAATTTAATTTTTTTATTTTTAAGGAAAAAAATTATATATTAATCTTGTTCAACAATACATTCATAATTGTTAAGCTATTATAATACTACAATAAAATGATAATATAATAAATAAACTAGTTTCAATTCTATATAGTCTCTTTACTATATATATATGTGTGTGTTTTAAAAGTAAATATATGTATTAATTAAAAAAAATAGTCATAAACAAAGAAAAGGACCGTTGGTTGATCAGACCAGCTAAGATTAGTTACAAAAAAGATAAAAAATACATCAAAATTTTAAATTGAATGTCAAATTCATCCTTGTTATCAGAGTCTCTTGTCTCAAATTCACTAACTTTGCTATCCTCAATCAACTTGTTTTTGTAGACCTTGTCTATCCTTTTTTGTGTATCTTCTTTTATGTGCTCCATCCTCTCTATGACGAGTGATATAAAGCTTCATGTGTGTTGAGTATATAGCCACGTTGGCTAGAGCATCCACTTCTTTGTTAAAATCCCTCTTTATGTGGAAGTATATGACTTAAGTAAATTTGGATTCCAAATCCTTGATGCATGTGTAGATGACCCTTAATTGTAGTGATGACAAAGTTGTTTGATTGGTGAGAGTAGAGGTTATCAATTTAGAGTCCTCATAAACATGTAGTTTTTGAATTCTATTTTTGGTTTCCATTCGGAGACCACCTTCACAACCAATCATTTTAGCTACATTGTTGGAAGCTTACCCCAAACAAATCTTATAATTGAGAAAAAATCTTGTCTTGTCTTGGAAAATGATTCCCTTGTTGTCACCATTATTCTTGGATTAGACATTGAAGCACCATAAAAAAGAGAGTTGGGTATTGGATCACGGGTATACATACTTTAAGGATGCTATCCATGCCCAACAAATCTTGGAGATCCATTCTTTGCAACATGAGAAGCTCTGAACCAGTCAATTTTTTAGGAATTTAATTTTTGTATAGTTTGCTTTTGTATTTGAAACTATCCCCTAGATAATTTTGCTTACTAGTACTCCAATTTTGTTGCCTTTTCCTTACAAATTAATTCATTTTTGTCTTTCCATATTTCCCATATTATGTAGAAAGAGATGGATTCCCATAAATAATCAAAGTTTTACTTTTGAGACCCCATTTATACATTTGGCTCCAACGATTTAAAAAATTCTCTATATTCATGTTACCTGTAATTGTTGACCCAAATTTAGATTCAACTCCTATTCAAATCTATAGGACTATTGGGCATTCAAAGAGATGTCTGGCAGTTTCCTTGTTTTTGAAGCATCTTGGACATATGTGAGGTCCCATTATGTTTCTCTTTTGTAAATTATCTCCAATGAGAATTTTATTTTGATGCACTAGCCAATAAAATAGTTGAATTCTAGGGTGATTTAACATTTCCATATTGTTGCTAACTTTTTGTTTACCTTTCCTCCCTATTGGGCTTTACCTCCCTTTTTGACTTGATATTTCCCTGTCTTGCTTACCTCCCCCTAAATCATTTTGGGAACCTTGTCTCAAACCTATAGAGGCTTTAAAAAAGGTTTTCGTTTCTCCATTAACTATGGGAGCTACACAGGGGTTTTTAACATAGGCCAGTATCCAATTTATCAATTGTATAGAAAATCCAAATTTGGCAAGAATTTTTTCTAAAAATTGGATGTCTACTTTACAAAGGCATTGAACATATCTAGCTTAATGACTAGTCTTTTCTTATTTGCTTTTGCACAAGATTGTAGAGCTTCATGCACCATGATAATATTATCATATAACTGCTTCCTCATAATGAAACCCCTTGCTCCTGAGCTATAATGAAGTTGATCTTCCTCTTGATTCTGTTTGCTAGGATTTTAGTCATGATTTTGTATGAAGAGTTGTAAAGAGAAATTGATCTAAATCTAGCAAACGAATTAACATTTTTTCTTTAGGAATTAGTTCTATGAAGGAAGAGTTTATAACACTAGAGAGTTTACCTTGAGTTCTGGTTTGCTCTATCATCTTGAAAAGGTATGCTCTTATTATGTGAAGTAACTGCTGATAAAAACCGTTATTAAATCTGCTTGGACCTGGAGCCTTGTCTTTCGCTAAAGAGTGGATGACTTCTTACAGTTCCTCCATATTAACCTCCTTAGTCAAAAAAAATTTGTCCTTGTTTTTAAGAACAATAAGAATATTTTGGAGGAGAATTTCTTGAACTTGTCTATCCCTTGAGGCTTTGGTGAGAAGTTTAGAGAAAAGCCCAAGTGCTATCTCCTTGATATGGTCTTGATGAGTGTAACTGACTCCATATTGAATTTCCTAAATTGTGTTCCTTTGATAGTGTTGCATTGTCTTGAGGTGGAAGTATTTTGTATTTTTGTATCCTTTCTGCAACCAGGTCATTTTGGATCAAAAATACCAATGTGCTTCTTTTGTTTGATGCACTTTATCTAGATCTTGATATAATTATCTTCTTTGTTCTTCTTGAAGTGTTGTGGGAGACTGCTCTCCAATTTCATTTTCTAACTTCTCCATTTGTAGTATGAGTTCCTCCTTTTTTGTTATTGTTGATTTTTTCTTTGAAATCCATTTCCTTATGGTCTACTTGAGGTTTGAAATTTTTGTTTTCCAAACCACTTGTGGGCTAGTTTGGGGATACTCTGATTCCAAATATCTTCCACTAGTGTGTTGAAATCTTCCTACTCTACTCATACTAGATTTAAAAGGAATCTTCCTTTTACTAAGCCTTTTTTTTTCCACTAATTTAATACTAGGCTTGTGATCTGACATTGAACTTTAGATGATTCTTTAAAAATATATACTATAAAGAAAATAAAATAATATAATTATAATATTATAAAATATTTCTTTTTATTATAAAAAATAAATGTTGTATACCTCCAAAGCTTATACATGTTATTTATTTATTTATTTAAGTAACGTGAAGTATAATGGGTGGCACAACTAGGGCCATACTTCTTGAGGGCATAGTAACAAGGGCTTCCCTCCTCTTGATTCAAACTAAGGTCATTGAGATGGAACACGAACGACATGCTATTGAGGTGACATACTATTGAGGTGTTCGACAAGGACTTAATCATTTATTTTATTTTATTTTTGTTGTGTAGGGAACCTCTATAATCCCTAGCACAATTGGGGCCACACTTCTTGATGGCATAGCAATAGGGCTTCCCTCCTCTTAATTCGAACTAAGGTTATTGAGACAACAACACATTGTTGAGGTATTCAACAAGGACTTAATCATTTATTTTATTCTATTTTTGTTGCATAGAGAACATCTATAATCCCTAACATATTTGTGGCCACACTTCTAAAGGACATAGCAATAGGAGTCTCCTTCCTTGTGATTTGAACTAAAGTTTTTTTTTTGGTACATAGATAAATTATGAATTGGGTACAATTACAATTTGTAGTAACTGCCAAGGCAGGGTTTCAACCATTATCCAACAAACCCATCTGTCTCGTTGATGGTAACCCAATGTGAGATGGGGACCGTCGGACGCATAGGGTTCGTACTGTCATTGTTAGTCTGGTTCAACATGCGATAAGAGATGGGGGCCGCCAGACATGCAAGAAATGTACCGCCGTCGCCAGTCGGGTGCAACACGCAAAGAATTCGGATTAGACTACTGGATATGCATGGGCACGCCCGTGAGATTGGAACCTAGGTCTCCTCTCGGTAGGTGATTTGAACTAAAGTTACTAAGATGAAATAATAACATATTGTTGAGGTGTTTGTCAAAAACTTAATCATTTATTTATTTATTATTTTTTTGTTGTATAAAGAACTTCTAACTAACCCGCTAGATAAAAACGGAGTCAACAGAACCCAAACCTTCTAAGAAATTGAACCAAGGTAATCCACTTAAAAAGACCAAAACTTTCCAAAAGATCAAACTGAAGTAATCCACTGAAAAACACTAAACCACTACAAACGACCTATCCTTCTTAGACAATCATTTATTTTCTTTATTGCTTTTGGATAACCTCCTTGGCTAACCATATAAATTATCTTCTTTTCACACCAAAGGACTTCGACTACTACAAACGACCTACCAATCATTTATTTTCATTATTTCTTTTGGATAACCTCCTTAACTAACCATATAAATTATCTTCCTTTTCACAATAAAGGACTTCACGTAGTTGCTTTGATATTTAATACTCCAACAAATAGACAAGACTCCACTAGATATAACAAATGACTATAAATGACTTCTACTCAACTCCACTCAACTTCAACAAATACAACAAATGATTGTTGATCCATATGCCACATGCCAAAGGTTATCTATAGAAAAAAAGCCTTAATTTAACTTTCTAGAAATAAAATAAATCTTTTAAATTTTTGACACACGAAAGAGGAAAACCCTTGAGTGTGTCCGTAACGCTTTTAATTCTGAATACATCGAAACCGACCTTTCGTAAACCATTCAATGTAGTTGGTTGGTCTTCCTAGTCATCTATATGAGTGTGGATAATACCTGCTAGCTTTCCATCTCTTGACACGACTACCCCGTTTAATTGGAAAAAAAAACACGTTTATCTACAAGTCAATTCTCTTGCTTAATCGTATCAAATTCTTTAGGTTTTTATTTAAAAATTCAAGTTTAAATTTTAAATCTAAATTTAAAGAAAACCCAAATTTAAATTTAAATTGCTTAAAGAAAGAAATGTTTTAAGGAATATTATAATGACATTATTAAAAAATTTACATTTTAAATTCAAAATTATCTAAAAAATAGATTAATTAATAACAATAAACTAATAAATAATTTTTTTTTTAATGCTTTTTATACATATCCGCTATAAAGATCGATAATAAATAAATTAATTACAACCATACTTATCCAAAAACAAAAAAAACTAATTAATAATACAAAATGCTTATTAATTAACTTCTTGAATTAAGAGCGGACTAGTTCTAAAGAAAAGAAAACAGGTGAACGAATGAGAAGATCAGAAATCTCAAACCACCAAAAAAAAAAACCGGCAATAATAAAAAAATTGTTTGACAAAAAGTTCAGAAGGGCAGATGTCCAGACATGCATGTGGTCCAACGCCTACCAACCGCGACTAAACTTAATTATAAATTTACGCGGCGAACCTGTTCGTACTCACATTCAACTGGAGAGTCACCATCACACATTTATTTACTACGATAATAGTGTAAAAACAATAGAATACGACTTCTTTAACGCGTTTCACGATGTGGGCCCGGCTTGAATCAGCTAGCGAAAAAAACACAGGAATCCCCTGCTTTGGTTTCTTGCGGCGATTCAAAAGTTTCTAAATTATTAAAATTTAAAATTGTAAAATAACTGACAAAACCAATGCAAAGTTAGATGTTATAGATTAAAAAAAAATGATAAAAATAAATGTTAGAAGATAACTTAGTAACATTAAGACAAACATAAAAAAATCTTAACGGTGTATTTAAAAAAAAATTAAATATTAAAAAACAATTTAGTAACATTAGATCAAACATAAAAACCTTACGGATTTTCCTGTTTATTAAAAAAATTAAAAAATTAAATGGTACACCACAATTAAAAATGAAAATGACGTTACTGATTTCTTTTAAAAGACAACGTGGTGATGTTAGGTCAAATGGATTAAACTCCCGAAGGAACTTTTCTTTCATTCTTTTATTTGTCGTTTGTGGAGGCGTTAGATTGTCTGAAAATTGTAGACGTGGACATTCCAGGCGTTAATCACGACCAGGAATTTACCTAAATACCCATCCACACAAGTTGGAACGTAGGCTGGCTTCTAGTGCACGCCGTCAACGTGGCGCCACGAAAGAAAATTAAGAAAAAGGGAGAAAAAATGGGAAGGTAGAAAAGTTGGTTAGGATCTGCTACATAAGGACTATTTGGCAGGAACGTTTCCGCGTGCGGGTGCGCTCGAGGTGGTAATGTGAATGAGTTTGTTTACATTTTTTTGGGGTGTGCTATTGAATTCTTGTTGGTCAAGTATGGGTTAAGTTGTTTGTGGTTTTGTTTAAAGGGGCGCAAGGATTCGGGTTTTGGTTTTTTTTTCTCGAGAGGTCCAAGATTCAAATCACGTGGGCGAGTCTGAGGGGTGGGTGTGCGTTAAATTCCCTATTGATAAGTGTAGCTTTTGAGGGGTCATGGTTGGGTGAGCTTGCCCAGCCCTGTGCATTGGTCGTAGGGGTTTCTCACACTAACCAAATTAAAAAAAAAAAAATTGTTTGTGGTTTATGTAATTGTGCAATGTGTGTTGTTGACTTGGATTAGAAACAGTGGGTATGACTTGATGAGGAATCCTCGCTACAACAAAGGTTTGGTGTTCTTCAATTATCTCTTATATGTTTTATGGAATCTTTGTTTTCCTCAAAATTGCATTTATTACTATGAGTAAATCATCTTCCATCCATATTCTATTCCATTTTATTTGTTTACATATTTTTAACCCTTCCAAAGCCACCAAAGCTTTAACTTTATTATTTGTCTTAAATCCACTATTGAAATTGTGATGAGACAAAATATATCCTCTATTATTTCTAATTATTCCTCCTCCTTCTATTGGTCTTGTATTTCCTTTAGAGGCTCCATCAAAATTCAATTTGACCAACTCCACATATATTCTTTGTCTTCTTTTTGTTTCTCCTACACCTAACATCATAATTCCATTTGATGACTTGACTCCATCTATCAAGGCTCTTTGCTTCCAGATTAGGAATTGGGTGAGATGATAAGGTTGGTTTAAACTCCTTTGTGGCTAAACAATTTTTCCTTTTCATTACCTCTAAACTGCTTTTATTTCCTTTAAATATTTTTATAGTCCTTTCCAGTCATACAGTCCAATGTATTATATCTTTTGATATATCCTAGATTGTCTATAAAACCTCACTTTTAAAAGTGCTATGCCATTGATTTAACCATTCTTCAATTCTATCATTCATCACCATGCATTTACCAAACATATTAAGAATCCATTAGCATAATTTCCAGATTATTAAGCAATCTCCTAAGAGATGGTCTATAATATCCTTCTCCTTTTTATAAAGAACATTCATAAAATTATCCTAGGATAAAATTCTTCTATGACCTACTAGCCAAATAGACATTTTGACTTTAGGAATGCTTGGTCTATCCAAAATATCTTTTCATATTATTGTGATATTCCTATTTTGTTGGTGCTTTATATTATATCCACTTCTTGTTGTGTGTTCTCCTAAGCTATTCAACTCCCAAATCAACTTATCCTTTGGCCCCCTCACAACAATCATTGTTGTTATCTTTCTACTCGACTACCTCCTAGCATTAATGTCTTGTATACTTATAAAAAAATCTTCTTTCCATTTGTATCTTCCTTTTAGATCCTTATACAAAATATTTGAAACCCTACCACCATATTTGTCTTGAAGTAATCTCATCCATGGTTTCAAAATTGGATCTAGATTGAGTGATTTTTTATCACACAAAGTATCCATACAAATAGAAATATTTTCTCCAATTCTCACCACCCATCTTAAACCTTTAATCACTAGATCAATTGATTTTTTTTTAAATTGTTCGATAGTGTAGAACCATTTGGTAAAGACAATGCAATAACTATTAATCTTGGGCCATTGAGCTCAACATACTTAGAATAATTCTTGCCCATTGTCTTTGACTCTCTTTGTACAATATCCAAATTACTTTTCCCCTAAGAGCTAAGTTTGCATCCGTAAGAACTCTTAAACCGAGACCTCCTCTAGTTTTATCATCACACACCTTGATCCATTTCACTAAAGGAAATATCCTTTTATCCTATAATCTTGACCACAAATGACTACATAATATAAATTAAGCTTTTTTTAATCGAATTTGGCATAGTATACAAGGACTTATAATATGTTGGAATGACTTGTAGGATTGATTTAATTAGTTTCACTCTCCCTCCTAATGATAATCGTCTACCTTCCATTTGAGTAGTTTATTCTAAACTTTTTTTGAATAGGTTATATGTGGTTTCTATTGGAGGCCACTCCCATCACAATACCAAAATATTACATTTGTTGCAGCATACATTTTTATCATGACTTTTTTCTCTTTAATATATTTTTCAACTTCCTCAAAGTGTTGTTTCCACAATCAACTCCTTGACATCATTTTTATTAAGACATAAAATCTCACTTGGCTAGTTGCCTTCTAAAATTTGGAATTCACCGAGATGAAGATCAACACCATAATTCACTAATTTATCTGCTACTTGATTTCCTTCTCTATAAATATGCTCACACTGCCAGGAGATTACCTCTAGTAATAGACAATGAACATCAGCAATAATACTATTTTTTATCTAGTCCCCACATCCATTTTTGTTAATAGCATTGATAATAATTTGTGAGTCCCCCTCAATTGAAATATATTTCCATCCTTTTTTCTGTTGTAATTTTAATCCCTGTAAGAAGTACCCTAGCCTCTGCATAGTTGTTAGTTGAATTTCCATATGATTTTGAATAAGTGAGGAGAATTTTGCCTTCACTATTTCTAAAAACACCACCTCCACCAACTTTTCCTGGATTTTCTTTAGAAGCACCATAAAAATTATTTTTGATAAACCCAATTTTTAGATATTTTCATTTTACCATAGATCGAAGTAGATCCTTTGTTTTAATTTTGTTATTGCAGATGACTCTTTCATGTATGTGCAAATCTTGTAGCCAAGTTATTAGCACCTCTTTTTCTTTTTCTGCAATTAAGACTTCCCATGATGAGCACCATATTTTTAGACATTTTGCAAGAGAGGCACTAATACGGTTCCAAACTTGGGTATGATTTTGGTATTTATTTTTAAAAATTCTATTATTCCTTTCAAGCCATAAATTCCAACAAATAATAGCAGGGTCAATCCTCTAGAGAATACATAATGCTTTAGCTTTATTATAATTTTTCCAACATTTTATCAACTCTTTCAATGTTGATGGAGCTACCCAATATAATTTCATATTTTTTAAAAATTAACCCCAAATGGTGTGAGCAAATGGACAATGAAGAAGTAAGTGGTCTGACGTTTCTAAATCCTTCTCACATAAGGCACATTTGAAGGGTCCATAATATCCTCTTCTTTGTAGACTCTCTCTGGTAAGAATCTTACATTGAATTGCTAACCAAAGAAATTTTGAGGCCTTAGGGATAGCCTCTAATGACCAAACACTCTTCCAAGGAAAATCAATGGGAGAAGGAAATTTTGATTGTTCTAAATCTTCATATACCAACTTAACTTAGTATCTACCATCCTTTAATAAATTCCAAATCAACTCATCATTTCGTGAAAAATTGGCAAATAAAACTCTTGAAACATATTTTGAAGTTCATATGCAATTTGTTTGAGTTCCTCTCCTTCAACCAAGTTACTAAAAGAAATTCATGTTCTGGAGTTTTTGCTCATAATAATATAATCTTTAACCTTTGGATCTTTACATGCTATGCACGCTTAAGCCAATGGTTTCCATTTTGAGTTAGAGATAAGAGGATAAGGCTTCAACCAAGCATCAAACCAAAAATTTGCATAACTCCCCTCATTGACTCATCATCTAATATGTTTATTTATCAAATGCAAAATCTCTGATATGAAGTTCCATGTTGACGATCCTTTGGATAGAGTTATTTTCCTAAACAATTTTATTGCATCAAGAGAACCTATATATTTTTGAAGTAATATTTTTGCCCAATTCTTTTTTTGATCTCTAAATAGTCTCCATCCAAGCTTTTCTCCTAAAGCCAAATTTATAATTCTGCAATTTCGCAAGCCTGCTCCTCCAATTTTATTTCCTTTGCAACCCTATCCCACTTACAAAGAGGAAACCTAATTTTTTCCTCACAACCTTTCCATAGAAAGTCTCTTTGAATTTTTTTTTTATTGAGTAAATACTTCTTATACATATACATACCCGTCGTGGGGATTGAACCCGGGTCACATCACTGATAATTCAAGTCTCTTTGAATTTTATCCATTTCTTCTACAATACCTGTTGGCAGTCTTGAAAGTGACATCATATAAATAGGAATGGATTGTAAAGTAGTCTTTATGAGTTGTAGCCTCCTGCCATGGTTAAGAACTTACATTTCCAACCTGCCAAGCAAGCTTTCAAGCTTTCATTATATCCAAAAAAGAGATCCAAAGATCCTTTTTATTCTCTTTAATAGACAAAGGAATACCCAAGTAGGTTGATGGAATTTTTTCAATTAAAAACCTAAAATATTCACAATAATTTGTTGTAAATCTAGGGCAGTATTAATTAAAAAGATCCTAGATTTTGGAGTATTTACCAACTGTCCGGTAGCATTATAATAACACGATAATATTGATTTGAACTTCATGGCCTCACTGACTAAGGGATGGCCCAAAATAAAATTATCATCAACAAATTGGAGATGGGATTCGAAGGGGTCATTTTTTGCAACTTGAATACCCTTGATTTTTCCTTCCATTTTTTCCTTTGAAAAGGCTCTCCCTAATGTTTTTGCCAGAATAATGAATAGATAAGGAGAAAGAGGATCACCTTGACAAAGTCCACAAGATGGCTTGAAGTACCCAGCAGGAGAACCATTGATCAAAATAGAAAATTTTGCAGTGCTATAACAATATTTAATCCACTCACACCAACTATAATCAAAGCCAAACTTTTTGAGAATAGCATGTAGAAAATTCTAGGAAACCCTATCATATGCTTTGTTCATATCTAATTTTAAAAGCATACCTGGTTTTTTTAGAATGAAGAGAATGTATGGCCTCTTGTGCAATAATTATACCATTAAGAATTTGTTTACCCTAAACAAAGCCACCTTGTTCCTCTGAGATAAGACACCCTAGAATGCCCTTTAACCTGTTTGCCATAAATTTTTAAATGATCTTATAAATCATATTACAAAGGCTTATTGGAGGAAAGTTATCAAAATATTTTGTGTCATATTTCTTGGAAACCAAGGTAATACAAGTAGCATTGATCTCACTTATTATAGCCTTTCTTTTTCGATCCTTTTCAATTGCTTCTAACATATCATTCTTCAATAAACCCAAATTTTTTAAAAAAAATTGCAGGAAATCCGTCGAGGCCAGGTGCCTTGTTAGGATGGAAAGAGAAAACTGCTTCATGGAGCTCCTCCATAGAAATCTTCTTCACCAAGATTTCATTTTGTCCTTGAGTGATAAGTGATGGAATATTTTGCAGAATTTTTTTTTGTGCCTCCTTATCTTGCCTCGATTTTGACAATTTTTTTTTTTAATAATTTATTGCTTCCTTCCTTATATCTTCTTCATCCTCAATATTTCTTCCATCTGGAGTTATAATATTTTTAATATGATGAACAATTTTTTTTTTGTTGTATCATGAAGAAATTTTGTATTTCTATATCCTTCCTTGAGCCATTTCTCTCTAGATTTTTGGAACCATTATGACTCCTCCTCCTTCAATGCATTACGATAATCAGAAAGTAATTGTTTTTCTTTCACATAAGAATCCTAGTCCATTCCATTAATTTCTACTATCTCTTGTAAATTTTGAGTTTGATTTCAATTTCTTTTTTTTCTTTAAAAATGTTACCAAAATATTTGACATTCCATATATTTATTTTCTCCTTTAAATATTTTAACTTTTGAACAAACCTATACATATATGATCCTTCAAATTTTGACTCATCCCACTATAACATAACCATATGGAAAAAAGTAGGGTCTTGGAGCCACATAGATTGGAAGCGAAATGGCTTTGGATGACCATTGTTAGGTGACTCACAAGTCAAAAGAATGGGTTTGTGATCTGATCCTACTCGTAATAAAATATCCGAAGAGGTTGTATATTTTATTTGCAACCATTTATTGGATAACAAAAATCTATCTAATCTTTCTGCTACATGATTTTTCCCAATGCATCTATTATCCCATGTGTATTGAAAGCTTGAGGGACTAACATCCCAACGATAATTTGAATTGACAAATGAAGCAAAATCTTGCATTGATTTCGACCATCTTGGAATGTCATCCTTATTTTCCAAAGGAGATATAACAGTATTAAAATCACCCCCAAGAATCCATATATCACAATGAATCATCATTGTATTTGACAAAAATATACTAAAGGTCCTTCCAACATCTTTCACGAGAAGTAACTATAGTTGGAGCTTATAAATTTATAACCCCATATTTTATGTTTTCCTCTTTCATGCAAAATAATCCAACAACCCAATTACTTTTTTCTTCTAATAGTTATCCATCCCATTTGCATTTATCTCATATTATTGCAATACCGCCTAAAGCTCCTGTAGAAGAAATTGCTAAACAATCACCTGTCTTCAAATCTTCTTAAAAGCATCCTTACATTCCTCATTGTGTAATTTTGTTTCTTGTATCAAAATAAACTTTGGGCTATAACAACCTATTAATTCCTTAATAACTCTTTTTTTAGGGGTTTTATTCATAACCCTAATATTCCATGATATTACCCAGGTGTTGTAGGTGAGTTGGAGAGGAGAGTACAATCCTCCAAGGGAGGTCCCAGGTTCAAATCTCCACCTTACCAAAAATCTGAATTGGGTATCCAAAATCCAATTGATAATGCTAGTGCGGGCAGGGTCGGGTGCGACTCATGGGTGACTTTGACGGTGTAGAACCCCCTGTTCGTGGTCTCTCAGACCAAGGCAGCCCCGCAAAGGATTTTTTGCTTAAAAAATATATATATTCCATGATATCATTTTCATCATCAACACTTTTTATTTTTATTAGTGGGCTTAACCCCACTTCTTGTTAGCACTTGTGATATTTTTATTTGGCTTCCCATATCAATATCCTTTTGAGTTTATTTTTCTCTTTTTTCTTTTTGTGATAGCCTTCCTCTCCTTCCATTCTTGCCACCACTCTCATCTTCATCAATCTCTTCCATTTTTCATATTGTTCAAAATGGGACTTATCTTATAAATATTTATGTTGTCCTAAAGAGTCGAAAGTGCAAGGAATAGCCTCAATAACATTTTCTTCTTTAGTTTTCCTTGAAAACTCTAAACTGCATAGATGATCCTCCATAGTCATCACTTGTTTGTGCTGTATTGAAATACATAAATTTTCGTGAATATCCTCTATAAGAATTTTTTTACTATACTACTCTTGAAATCCTAAAGTGCAAGGAATACACTTCGTACTACTTTCATTTTTTTGTGAGAAGATTTTAAGCTACTTGAGGATAATAAAGGTTATTTACTTGGATTAAGCTTGACCTCCTTCGCATCATTTGCTTTAAATTTTATCTCCTCATCTTCCTTTATATTAAAATTTGTCTTCCTCTCTTCCTTCGCACCTTTAGCTCATTTTATATTTGAACTTGCGCATTGTACTTCCTCATCTCCCATATCATTATTTCCTTCTAATGACCGATTCAGGTGAACTGTAATGGCCTTCACCATCTAATGATGTAGAGGGATTTTCCTAGCCACTTTCTTAGGAGTTGAAAATCCTTGATTTGACCTAGCTTCTTTTGTGATATGGTCTCTTTGTTTCAAATTGAAAGCACCCTTATACCCAAAAAATCCATCTCTTCCTCCATTTTTACTTTGCAGTCTCTTGCCATGTGCCTAGTTTCATGACATTTACGACATCAGAATGCAGTGTTTTCATAATTTACTTGTTGATCCCATTCTCTTGATTTAGATTTAATCCTAATCAATTGCGGTAAATGATTAGAAATATCCATGGCAACACATATTCGAGTGTATACAACATGCCTTCTCTCCTTAGTAGTTGGTCCCTCATGGATGAATTCACCTAGGGTATTACCAATATTTTTCAAAACCTTCTTATCGATGAGTTGATAAGGAAGTCCAAAAAACCTAATCCATACTGAAAGCCTTTTAATAGTTTCTGTGTCCACAAAAAAATTCTCACTCTAAGGTCTTAAATATAATACATTTTTTTCCCTAAACCATGGGCCTCCATCCATTATTTTATCTCTTATTTTTGAACTAGAGAAAATAATGAGAAAAAATCCTTTTGGAAGAAAATTCATGGAGTAATTTGAATTCAATCCCCATTTCCACTTAATCCAATTTTGAATCTTAGAAAAACCTGGCCAATATCCATGAAAATTACAAATTAACCCTCTGGTTTTAAGAATTATTATATCATGCTCAATCATATCATCCTTTATAATCACTTCTACTGTAGAATTTGCTACCTAGACTGGGTTTTCCATAGATTCTCTCTTCTTATTATTGCTAGGTAGGGCATCCAAACTTTTGACTTGGCCATTCATACTTTTAGTAAGCACTTTTACAAATGAGTTTATTTCCATTTTGCCTAATTTTTTGGCACTCACTACTGGATGCACTCAGTCCTGGCTCATGCTTGCACCCACTATCGACTGCACTTGCTCCCAGCTCACAACACTCGCACCCAGCTGTGCTCACTCCCAGCTGGTGTTCACCCTCGCTACCAATTACTCTTGGTTGGCTCGCGTTTGCTACCAACTTTAACTAAGAGGTAATCTACTTGCTCAATGCTCCTCCCCTGCAAATTGTAAATCGCACTGATGTCGATGCTGCTGTTTCCACTCCTCTATTGATTGACTATACGAGTTTTATATCAATCACTGAATCAAGGTTGTGATATTACGAACTATTGCTTCCATGATATTACAAACTCCTTCTTGGGTGAACTCCTGCTTTGGTGATATTACGAACTCCTGCTTCAGTGAACTCCTTCCTAATTGTGTGTGCCTAAGTTCCCTAAAATTTTATACACATGGAAATCTAAGTAACATGTAACTTGGAGTTAACATAAAATGTGTCTTTCTAAACCAAATCCATATAGTTTATTCTAAACTTTACTTATAACTATATTATATAATTTTATCCTCAATCTCCCCTCAAATAAGGGCATCCCTAGAGAAGTTGCTAGTAATTTTACCTCCTCCATTTGAAGTAGCCTGCATATTCTTGCTTTGATTTTGGTTGGGGTGATAAAAAATAAATTTTAGATTTTATCCTATCAACTTTTTTCCCTTATTCTCTTTTGTATCCTTTTAATAAGTTATTCAAATTTCTAGCCTTGTTTATCCTTACCCTCCCAAAAAGGGTTGTATGATCTATAAAGTGTTGATCGGTGATGTTGTCGATGCTATTACTAGTCTTAAGTCCACTTATAATCCCATCATTGTTAGCCTTTTTCAAGTTCCTACCCAAAAACTTTGGCATAATAATGAACAAATATGGTGATAGAGGATCTCCCTATCTAAGACCTCTCTTAGCTTTAAATAATTATGTTACTAACCCATTGATCAACACTAAATATGAAATTGTAGAGACACAAGCTTTAATCCATCTAACCCATTTCTTCCCAAATCCAAACTTTTTTAATAATACAAAAATAAAATCCCATTTAACCCTATCATAGGCTTTACTCATATCAAGTTTTAAGATTATTGCTTTATATTTTCCTTGAGCTACTGAATGCATAACTTCATGAGCTACTATGATCCCGTCTAGAATTTGTCTCCCTTTCAGAAATCCTCCTTGCGCTTCTAAAATAATTTTGCCTAACATTGATCTTAACTAATTCACCGTCACTTTGGAGATAATCTTATATGTCATATTACATAGGTTTATGGGTCTAAATGAATCAAACAATTTTGCATCCTTATTTTTTAGAATCATGGTAAGATATGCTACATTTATTTAATGAGGTATATATTGTTTTACCGTAGAATATTCCACTACCACCAATAAATAATTTTTCACTATATCCCAATCATGGTGATAGAATGCTATAGAGATCCCATTTAGACATGGAGATTTATCCTTATTAAAAGATAAAAGAGCTAAATGAACTTCTAGAGTAATAGGTTCTACCCATTTCCTATTGTCTTCATCTGTTATAACTAAAGGTACTTCTTGCAGAATTTTATCATTAAGAACTTCAAGCTCCTCTGATCCTAGAATATTTTGATAAAAATACCTTATCTCCTTTTGTATTTCACTATGGTCTTCAATCCAAACCCCTTATAATGATTTAATTCTACTAATTATAGATGTTGATCTCTATACTATAGTCATCCTATGAAAAGACTTTGTATTTTTATCTCCTTTTTAACCAAGTTTATCTTGGTTTTAATCTCTAGAAGTTCTCTTTCTTACTCAAAATATTATGATATTCACTAAGCGAATCCCTTTCCTTCAAGCTTGGATTATTATGTGTTAGGAACCTACTATTAAAAATAAACTCACTCACACAAAATACTGAAAATAAGGTGAGATTCATACAATAATAGAATATCACGATGCAAAAAATAAATGCAAAATTAAACACTCCCATAATAGACACAAAAATACAGGCCTCTTCGAGGGGGCAACCTCCTTCAATATTTTATTAATTTGTAAAAAGATACCTTCATACATTGCTCCATGTCTTTTAAATAAAATCTTGATGCAACCCTAATCCTAAGCTCAAGAGTTGGCTTACATGCAAAATTCCACTTGAGCTAGAATCTTCTACCAAACATCGGTTACATTCTTGATAACAGTTACATGAAATGGCCCCACTTGTCTAGGCATCGTACTTACCACATACCATTATAGAAGTATTACAAAATAACATTATAAGGGGTCTCTATATTAGAAGTGGGTCTTACATAATAAAATAAGATTTACAAAATTAATGTTAGGATGGGGTCTTAACATGTCCTTCCCCTTAAAAATCTTTGTCCTCAAAGTTGTAGATGAGAAAACTAGTGTTGAAGCTATTGGAGAGACTCCAATGTAGCATCTTCCAGTTGTGAAGAGTGTGAGTCTTACAATCCAACAATTATCCAAGCTTGAGCAAGATGGAGCCTTCTTCATACAATTTTAGGAGGGCAGATTGAACTTGTATCTAATTTCCCACAACCTTATTAAGAGGATATATGAAAAATATGATTGAGCTTGGATGCAGATGGTAGGGCTGATTTGTAGGTCGTGGCACCAATCCGTTGTAAAACTTGGTAGGGTCCATAGTATTTTGTAGTGAATTGTTAGCACCTACAAAGCTAGAGGGATGATTGTTTGTATGGTAGCAAGCAAAGGAATACCATATCACCAACATTAAAACTATGCTCAAAACGATCTTGATTAGCTTGTTGGCATATTTGATTATGGGCCACTTCTAAATTCATCTTCAGTAGACGAAGGACTTCGGCATGTTGGTTGAGTGTAGTGTTGATTGCATGGACCTTGGAGCTGCCTAGAGTGTAGGAGGAGGATATGAATGGAGGTCATCTATAAACTACTTCAAAAAGTATGACCATGGTCACCATGTTATAGGAAGTATTATACCACCACTTGACCAAGGGAATCCACTTCACCCGTTGTGTAGGATGATCAAAGGCAAAACAGTGAAGATAGGTCTCCAAAAATTTGTTGACAATATTAGTCTAGCCATTTGTTTGTGGATTATAAGCTAAACTCATTTTGAGTTGAGTTCCATGCAATTTAAATAATTCTTTCCAAAAATTACTAGTGATTATAGGGTCACAATCAGACACAATAAATGCGAGTATGCCATGAAGACGGAAGATAGAATTGACAAAAATTTGGGCAACTATGGAGGTCATGATTTTGCATAGTGGCAAATTTTGCAATTTAGCATGAATATTCAGGTTTCCAAAATGCTAATTTTACGATTTTTGGGACCATAGATGTCTGCTCGTTCGCCCAAAAATTTTGGGATCCAAAATTTTTAAGGGTAAATTTGCCCCGTTGTCATAAGGTTTCTCGCCTAATTTTTGCCCTAAATTTATTAAAAATAAAAAAATATACCGCCCAATTCGCCCCTTGCACCCCATTATATATAGTTAACCATACCAACGACTCTCATACTATTAGTCGCCTTTTGCCAATCACCATGTGGCGACTGGCATAAGGCGAGTGGCATAAGGCGACTGACAGATGGTGAGTGGCATAAGGCGACTGACATATGGTGAGTGGCACAAGGTGAGTGGCATATGGCAAGTGGCACATGGTGAGTGGCACATGGCGAGTGGCACCTGACGAGTGGTACAAGGCGAGTGGCATATGACGAGTGGTAGATGACGACTAGTCGATGGTGACTGACAATCATTTTATAGTTTTAAGCATCAAAATATATCCAAACATAGGCATATTTGTACTCATTGAAAATATCTTTTCAAGCCTAATCTAATGGTGGTATTTTTATGAAGTTTGAAGATGATTTAATAGGTCAAATGTGGTCCCAAAGATGGTGATAATGAGGTAATATCATTTGGAGGTAGTTTTTGACCTACTAACTCATCTCAAAACTTCATAAACATACCACCATTAGATCGAGCTCAAAAAGAGCTTTCCAACAAGTATAAATATGCTTATGTTTGGATATATTTTGATGCCTAAAATTGTAAAATTATTATTAGTCACCATTTGCCAGTCGCCATCTGCCAGTCACCTTTTGCCAGTCATCATATGGCGACTGGCAGAAGGCGAATGGCATAAGGCGACTGACATAAGGTGACTGACAGATGGCGAGTGGAATAAGGTGAGTGGCATATGGCGAGTGGCACATGGCGAGTGGCACATGGCGAGTGGTAGATGGCAACTAGTAGATGGCAACTGACAGATGGTGACTGATAATCATTTTATAAGTTTAGGCATCAAAATATATCCAAACATAGGTATATTTGTACTCGTTGGAAAGATATTTTCAAGACCGATCTAATGGTGGTATTTTTATGACATTTAAAGATGATTTAATAGGTCAAATGTGGTCCCAAATATGGTGATAAGGAGGTAATGTCATTTTGAGGTAGATTTTTACCTACTAAATCATCTCAAAACTTCATAAAAATACCACCATTAGATTAGGCTCAAAAAGAGATTTCCAACGAGTACAAATATGCCTATGTTTGGATATATTTTGATGCTTAAAATTATAAAATGATTATCAGTCACCATCTGCCAATTGCCATCTGCCAGTCGTCATCTGCCAGTTACCATGTGGCGACTGGCAGAAGGCGACTAGAATATGGCAAGTGGTACAATGCGAGTGGCATATGGTGAGTGGCACATAGCTAGTGGCACATGGCGAGTGGCACATGGCGAGTGGCACATGTCGAGTGGCACAAGGTGAGTTGCATATGGCGAGTGTTAGATGGCGAGTGGCAGATGACGACTGACAATCATTTTATAATTTTAGGAATCAAATTATATCCAAACTTAGGCATATTTGTACTTGTTGGAAAGCTCTTTTCAATGCTGATCTAATGGTGGTATTTTTATGAAGTTTGAATATGATTTAATAGGTCAAACATGGTCCCAAAGATGTTTATAATTTATGTGCAAAAATTTTGAAAATTTGCCATATTTTGATAATTTTTTTGCAAAATTTTGAAAAATTTGCCCCACAGTTTATACATGATTCACCTTGATTCACCCTAAATTTATAAATACTTTTTGGTACTACCCCTTATGCATAACCCTGATGGAGGTCGTGTAAGGATGGGAGAGGGAACAAAAATGATCATACTTCAAAAGGTGATCCACTACCACAAAAATAATTGATTTGCCTATGGACTTAGGTAACCCTTCAGTAAAGTCCTTGGAAATATCTGTCCAAACCTATTTAGGAATAGGTAAGGGTTTTAGAGTTCTTGAAAAATGCACCATTTCACCTTCCATCCATTGTCAGGTGTTACATGTTGCCACAAAATTGTGTATGTCCTTCTTCATACCTTTCCAAGAAAAGATACGCTTAATCCTTTCATATGTTTTGAGGAACCCAAAATGGCCTGTAGTGGGGGAAGCACTCATTTCCTTCATGAGAAGTTCTTAGAGTGAAGATATGTGAGGAACAACAAGGTGTTGGTGGTAGTGTAAATCTTGTCCATCCCAAGTGTATCCGAGACATGAGGTAGGCTTTGTTTTAAGGGAGGCAACCAAATTTTGCAATCCTGAATCCTGAAGTACCTCCTCATGAAGAGAATTTATCCACTATGGAATGGGTCAAGAAATGACACATAACATATTGTGAGCCTCAAATTTGTGAGAGAGGACATCTGCCACAATGTTCTCCTTGCCCTTTTTATAAGTAATATCATAGTCATAGCCCATGAACTTAGAGATCCACTTTTGTTGTTCGAGGATGGTAACCCATTGCTCTAAGAAATATTTAAGACCTTGATGATCTATTTTAATGGAGAAATGATACCAAATGAGATAAGGTCACGAATGAGTGACCGCATGCAAAATGGAAAGCATTTCCTTAGCATAAGTTGATTTACCTAGATTATGGTTGGAGAGTGCTTTACTAGTGAAAGCCAAGGGGTGCCCTCCCTGCATCAACATCGAACCAATACCATTGCCTAAAGCATAGCTTTCAATTACAAAAGGTATGGAAAAATCAGGCATTGCTAAGACTGCAGTGGTTGTCATAGCGTGCTTCAACTCTACAAAAGCTTGTTCGGTTGAACCGATCCAAGTAAAAGAATAATTTTTTAACACATATGTTAAGGGAGCAGTAATTTTTCCATAATTGTGGATAAATTTGCAGTAATAGCCTATAAGCCCCAAAAATCCATGAAGACCTTTTAGAGTGTGAGATTTTGGGCACTCTTGAACCACCTAAATCTTCTTAGGGTCAAATTTAACTCCATATTTAGTGATAATGTGTCCCAAATACTCCACTTTCGGCAACCCAAAAAAATACTTGGATCGCTTAGCATAAAGTTGATGTTGTGCCAAAAGTTTTAAAGTCTGATCCATATAGGAGATGTTGACCTTTGAAAAAATCTATAACTTTTATGGTTTAGGGTGTAGTAATCCCAAAAAGAGCATGGACATATAATTTTTCTTGTGGTTCTTCATGTATTTCTTCCTCATTTTGGGGTGGGTCTTCTATTGGCTCTGTTTCATCATCACTTTGGTCACTATTGATTGGATCTTTGACATCTATGAGGAATAACTTCTTTTGGGCACACCTATGCCCTTGAACATATTTTTCATCATAATTGTAGCACAAACCTTGAGCACATTGAGCATCCATTTCTTCTGTAGTCAAGTGTTTGTGGGGAACGATTTTATTTGCATTATTAGTTGGGAGCTTAGGAGGAAATGAGGGTTTAGTTTGTGGAAATTTAGACGTCCTCCTTTGAGCTGAGAATTTGGATTCAACCCATTGTGTCAAGCTTATAGCCTGCATCATTGTTTATGGCTTGAACATCTTGACCTCGACCTGGAGATCATCCTTCAAACCATTGATGAAACAACTCATGAAAAACCCTTCATTCAATCCTTTAGTTTTGTTAGCCAATTTCTTGAATTGGGTTTGGTAATCATGCACTGTAGAGGTTTGTTTCAACTTTGCCAATGCTCTTGTAAAGTCATCATACTCACTAGGGCCAAATTGAGTGACTAATTAGGATTCAAAATCTTTCCAAGAAGGTTCAAGAATGGTGTGTTGCAACCACCGATACCATTGTAAAGCTTCTAATCCAAATTGAAGGAAGCCATCTAGACCTAGTAATATCTAGGGATATTATGGAGTTTAAAAAATTGATCAACATGGCATAACCACCCACCTGTGTCCTTTCCATTGAACTTAGGAAAGTTCAACTTAGGCATATTTAAGGTAGGATCACAATCAAAGAAAGGGTAAGTTTACCCCTTCCTTTCCTTTTCTCTAACCTGATTTTTTAGTATGGTAATCAAACCCTTTTGGGATACCTTGAATTTTGGACTCAACCTCGACAAGTTGTTCTTCCAAGTGGGTTTTGGAGTTAAGGTATTCATCTTTAAAGCGTTGCATATCTTCCTTTATGGTGTTATTGTCATGGTGAAGTCTATCAAGGGTGCTTTGTATTTTTTCAAACATTGAAGTGGCTTGATCTACCTCTTTTTGATGTCCATAAGTGCCACCAGCCATTTTGGGAAGTTTTGAACATCTTGCACTAAATTACTAAAAATAAAAATGAGTGCAAGAGTTACTATTTTTAGTAAGGAGTCTGAAAAAGTGTTTGGGTGTTATATATCAAAATGATCAACTTCAAAAGACGGTCACATAATGAGCTATATATTCCAACACTAATTTTGGACACCCCATACTTTTTTATTTTTTATTTTTTTATCTGTTGTTTTGACGAGTTTACCGATGTGGTCAATTTTTGCTTTGTAGGTGGGTTTCAAAAGTTGAGTACTACGTCAACCAACTCTACCTTGTTTTTTTCTAACTACTAACCACTTTAGACACTATACTAGCACCTGTATTTTGACACTCACTATTTAGTTTATGTAATTGACAAGCCTATAATTATTAACACTATCTATTCTATTTATGTCACTAACAACCTTGTAATCCCTTATTGTTACAAACTACTATTACTGCCATTGGCAATCGTGACTATTATATTTCTAACTCTGGGATTCCCTATGCTACTAACAAACATGTAATTTATTGATTGTTACAAAATGAATACCTAACTATTACGGACACTTGCAAACTCTACTTTGATTTTTTTTATATGCAATTTTTTTGTGATAGGGATGTCTCCTCAGTATGCTCACTTTTGTAGGATGAAATTTGATTGTAGGTTATAAGAGTGATTTGTTTCTTTTTGTAGGTTAAATTTTTGACATAATTGGGGTTGCTAGGCAACGGTGTATTTAATACCCATAGGCCCTCTATTATACCGTAATGATGAACAATAGTGTTTAGACCAATATTTTCGACTACTACTCAAGGAGGATTCCACACATACACTTGATCACACTACTTGCCTCTCTGATAGTATGAGAGAGTAATATTTTGAGATGTTGTGTCCCTTATACTATGGATAATACAAGGTCAAAAAATCTTCCTAGGGATAAAGGTTTGTTTAATCCTAGATGCTCTCCCTAAATACCCAAAGATACGTGGGAGCTTGATTCTTTGCATGGGTGTTGTATGAGGCATGGGTATTGGAGCTTGATCGTCCCTCACTTCACTAGACATTTTATGGGCTATCTAGCTTAGCCAATAACAATAGATCCTCCACAATATTTTAAAACCCCCCACATAGGGATTCTAACCTATACAACTACTATAGAAAAAAAAAATTGTAATTCTTTTGCTGATTTTTGCTAGTTTTTTATATAAATAAAGGACAAAAATAATACAAGGAAATTGTACCTAATAGTCGGAATGAATGGGCAAGAATTGTAGCAATTGCAACAAAACTCAGCCCTGGAAAGTGCTTTGATACCAGTTGTTAGGAACCTACTATTAAAAATAAAATCACCCACACAAAATACTGAGAATAAGCTAAGATTCATACAATAACAAAATATCATAATGCAAAAAGTAAATGCAAAATTAAACACTATCACAATAGAAATAGAATCATAGGTCTCTTTGAGGGGGCAACCTCCTTATATATTTCATTAATTTGCAAAAATATACTTTCATACATGGCTCCATGTCTTTTAAAGAAAAACTTTATGCAACCCTAACCCTAAGCTCAAGAGTTGGCTTACATGCAAAATCCACTCGAGATAGAATCTTTTACCAAACATCAGTTACATTTTTGATAATGGTTACCTAAAATGACCCTACTTGTCTAGGCACATTACTTGCCACATACCATTACAAAAGTATTAGAAAATAACATTATAAGGGGGTCCCCACGTTGAAAGTGGGTCATTACATAATCAAATGAGAATTACAAAAATAATACTAGGATGTGGTCTTAACATTATGATCACATTTTTTTGATTTTGAAAGTTTATCTTTTATTTCTTCTTACTTCTCAAAAATATTTCCAAAAGTGTTCTTCTTCCATTCTTTTAATCTAGATGCAATTGATTTAATTTATTTTGGAACTGTATACAGACCATTATTTCCTAAAGAATTCTATGCTTGTGCTATCATATCAACAAATTGAGGATGATCTTCCCACATTTACTCATATTTAAAATATGATCCTTTTTTAAATTTACTTACCACTATTTTAAATCTTATTGGCCATTGATCTAAATCAATCCTTACCAAGGTATTTATTTTAGCACAAGTCCCTTAATCTAGCCAATGATCTAAGAGTATGAATCTATCTATTTATTTTACTATTAGGTTATGGCCTCTTCCGTTGTTGGTCCATTTATAGTTGTCTTCTTCAAACACAACCTCCCATAGATTATTATTTTGAATAAAAGCTTAAAAATCTCTCATAGTTTGGGTTAATTTCTTTCCCCCAAATTTTTCATCTAGCTTGGTTATTGCGTTAAAATCTCCTATGATCATGAATCGGGTTTCTTGGTCTTTACTTCTCATAAAGGCTTCAATCCCACTCCAACCTTCTAATTTTCTTGACTGAGTTGTAGGTCCATATACATTGATAAGGATGAAAAAAATATCTACAAAGTAACATGTGACTAAAGAGGCTATCCGATGCCTAGTTCTATGAATGGTTACATGGGAGGTTCTAATAGGATTCCAACAAGTTAGAATTTCCCTTGTCACTCCTTTAGAATCCATAGCATCCCATTCACATCTCACCCATACTGCTTTCATAGTTTTGGAAACTTCTTTTGTCATTTTAGTTTCCTAGATACAAATAATATGAGGAGTATTACTTAAATACATGTCCCTGATACACCTCTAATTTGAGGGGGTATTAGCATCCCTTATATTCCATGAGATTATAATCATGTCTCAATAAGGGCTATTATCCTCGCCTACGAATTACCAATATCATTTTGTTGTTTGGTAAAGAGAATTTCAACCAACTTAGTTTATGTTCCTTTCTCTATATTTGCTCTTGCTTCCTTTGATCTCGATTGTTAATTTGAGGGTTTTCCTCTTTTTGCCTTGCTTGTATCAGGAGTAGGTATTTTTATTCTATTCCTTAATATTCTTTCACAACTTTCTTTTTTGTTAGATTTATCTTCTCCTGGCTCTACTACAAAAGCTTTTGATTTATCTTACTCATTTTTTGGTATTTCCTTATTAATGGTAGAGGTATTAACATATAATAATGCATTTTATTTACCAATTATTTTCTCCTGAATGGTGCATGATATTTCAAGAGAGCCTTCAAAAATTGATGAGACACATTCCTTAGGTTCATCAAGAATGTTTATCCCTAAATCAAAGATCATATTGAATAAATGTTTCCTTGTTAATATGTTGAACCTATTGTACTATTGTTCTCTAAGCTTTGATCTATTTTTTATTCATAGGCTAAAGCATCAAAAGAGTTGGTATTTCTTCCAATATTCTTCCTTACTGGTCTTCACTATTTAATTGATTTCATTTTTCTAGATCTATTTTGTAAAAGTTGAAAACCATCATCCATATCCATTTGTAAGTTTTTCTCATGGTTTTCTACACATGATTATGTTGGACTATTCTTAAGGCATGATATTTCAATATGCCCCATTGTGGGTGAAATTTTACACCCTCCACCCACTCTTTCCTTTTTGAGATGATGCTTTTCAAGGGTTCACCAAGTTTTGAAGCACTAGTGGTTGAGCGGAAGATAGAGGCAGCAACGGTAGTGATGGGTGGCTACAAGCAGCAGGCGGACGTAAGGTTGTTCAAGGAGGTAGGGCAAAAAATGAAAGCAAACAATTAAGTCCTACTTTTGGGTGGTGGTATTAAAAAAGAATTGTTCGCTCATCGGGAGGAAATTTCGACTGGCCAGCAAGGGCAAAACTATCTCAAACCCTTGTCCAAGATAAGAATGAAAACTCCCGCCCATTATTGGGAAAAATGCTGGGACATCAATAGGGCAAAACATTGGTAAACATCCACCCTCCTTCATAATGCCTTCACGGGCAAAAATATGTTATCTGATAAGACAAGTGACATAGTCACCCGATATTTAGACTCCCGCCATTATCTAAAAATTCAAAAGGGGAGGTATTTATTGCTTTAGCTACCCAGTTTCGATCATTCATGCGTAAAGGTGTTGATATGAAATAAGATGCAAGGTAATTAATACCTATCATTCATCACCTAACTGAGAGACCATTGGTTGTAAGAAAGGGCATAGTAGATAAAAATTAAAGACCTGGGCATAAATGACAAAAGAATCAAGGGCTCAGATCATCATAGAAGCATCTACCCCCTTCCAGAAGATCACCACCATCTTGAGGAGCAGAGTACTAGCTATGCGCCTATCTAATTCAACGTTATTTTCCCACCTATCTCCATTAATGCTTGTATTTTGAATTCATTGTAATTTTTCTATAAATAGTGGAATGTTGGTCATTCCCAAGGGTGGCTCTTTGGCCATTATAATTCTCATGTAATACTTATCATTGCTATGTGAATACAAGAATACGATTGTTTGGTTTTCAACCTCGTTCTTACATTTTGTGTTAAATGTGAATGCTTATTTCTACTTTGGCTACTTGAGTGATTCTCATTTAATTCTGCTAAACTAGATTTCGTGGGGTTTACTTGGTAGTTCTAGAATTCATATTTACAATTGGGTTGGGGGTTTATTTTTGCAAAAGTTGGTTGGATGAGAGCACTCTAATTTTGAATCCTAGATTTCATGCACCTATTCGTTGGTCCTGGAATTCGCTTTCAACCCACTATGCCAATTGCTAAGTGAGAACCTGGTTGGGTGGTCTATTAGGTAGTATGCTTGTGTTCACAACTGATGATGTTAAGGGTGCATGCATCTTGATGTGGTCATAACCCATCCTTATGATTTTTGGCTATGACCTCCCTTTTATTTCCTTTCTCTCTTCTGTTTTACCTTTCCCTGTTCGTGACATAGGTAGCTAGGACCCCCATAAGGAATCGACCTTCTCCAAAGATCGACAGCCTAGTCGTCTCCTTTTTGGGTGCTGCAATGGTAGTCGTTCGATGTTGGCGATGGTTTGCGCCCTTAGTGCTAGATTTTTGATCAACAATTTTTGGCGACTCCGCTAAGGACTCAAACTCTCTGTGTTTTAGGAAATTAGAGCTTACTGATACTTTGATTTACCCATATCCTCTTAAATCACTTGGAAAATCCTCTGTAAGACATATCTAGATCATGTAACCAGTTGCCCCATTCAATGTATTGAAATATCCAAACATCCCAGAGAAATCAAGATTTAATGAGCAATCTTGACCTCAAAAGTGGAGAAAGGATGCTCATTTCACGACTCCGACACAAGGACCAGGACTTTTGAAGACTTCACTATCATGGCTCAACAGTGTTATCCCAGATGGGATGACCCTGGTCCATTGAACCTCCAATGTTGGCATGAGATTTCCAAAAGTGCCCTAAAAGCCTTAAAAAATATAATGGCACTATGGGAACTGCTCGAGAGCACCTTGAAGATGTTGTTGCGCTAGCACCCCTCCATGGCATATCACATGAAGACATCATGATCAGACTTCTGGTCTCGTCTTTAGAAGGGAGGGTGCAATTAAATGGTATTAGTTCAATTTATTTAATTTTTTGATTTAAAAAAAAAATTAAAAAATATAAATATTGTCCAACAATACATTCATAATTGTTAAGCTATTATAATACTACAATAAAATAATAATATAATAAAAAAAACTGTTTTAATTCTATATAATATCTTTAATATATATATATATATATAGAGAGAGAGAGATGTGTGTTTTAAAAGTAAATAAAAAGATTTTAAATAAATAATTAAATGATATTAGCTCAATTAATTTAACTTTTTAATTTTTAAGAAAAAATTTAAAATATAAATCTTGTCCAATGATACATTCATAATTGTTAAGCTAATATAATAATATAATAAAAGAATACCAATTTCATAATGTTCTAGCCACGTTGGCTAGAACATCCGCTTCTTTGTTAGACTTCCTCTTGATGTGGGAGTAAATGACTTTAGTGAATTTGGATTCAAAATCCTTGATGCATGTGTAGATGATCCTTAATTGTAGTGATGACAGAGTTGTTTGATTGATGAGAGTAGAGGTTATCAATTTAGAGTCCCCATAAACATGTAGTTTTTGGATGCTATTTTTGGTTGTCAGTATGAGATCAACTTCACAGCCAATTGCTTTAGCTACATTTTTGGAAGCTTACCCCAAACAAATATTACAATTGAGAAAAAATATTGTCTTATCTTGGAAAACGATTCTTGGATTAGACTTTGAAGCACCATAAAAAAGAGCGTTGGATACTGGATCACAGGTATACATACTTTAGGGATGTTGTCCATGCCCAACAAAGTTTGGAGATCCATTTTATTGAGCATGAGAAAGTCTGAACCAATCAATTTTTTAGGAATTAAATTTTTGTATAGTTTGCTTTTGTAATTAAAACTATCCCTAAGATAATTTTGCTTACTAGTACTCAAATTTTGCTGCCTTTTCCTTACAAAATTAATTCATTTTTGTCTTTCCATATTACCCATATTATGTAGAAAGGGATGGATTCCCATAAATACTTAATCAAATGTTTACTTTTGAGACCCCATTTATACATTTGGCTCTCGTGATTTAAGCAATTCTCTATATTCATGTCATTTGTAATTGATGAGCCAAATTTAGATGCAACTCCTATTCAAATCTATAGGGAAACTAGGCATTCAAAGAGAAGATATAAGGTGGTTTCCTTACTTTTGAAGCATCTTGGACATATATGAGGTCTCATTATGTTTCTCTTTTGTAAATTATTTCCAATGAGAATTTTATTTTGATGCACTAGCCAATAAAATAGTTGAATTCTAGGGTGATCTAACGTTTCCATATTGTTGCTAACTTTTTGTTTACCTTTCCTGCCTACTGGGCTTTACTTCCCACTTTGACTTGATATTCCCTTGTCTTGCTTACCTCCCCCCAAATCATTTTGGAAACCTTGTATCAGACCTCTAGAGGCTTTAAAGAAGGTTATCAGTTCTCCATTAACTATGGGAGCTACCCAGGGGTTGTTATCATAGGCCAATATCCAATTTATCAATTGTATAGGAAATCTAAATTTGACAAGAACCTTTTATAAAAATTGGATGTCTACTTTACAAAGGCATTGGACATATCTAGTTTAATGACCAATCTTTTCTTATTTACCTTTGCACAAGACTATAGTGATTCATGCACCATGATAAATTATCATATAACTACTTCCCTGGAATGGAACCCCCTTGCTCCTGAGCTATACTGGAGTTGATCTTCCTCTTGATTTTTTTTGCTAAAAATTTAGTCATGATTTTGTATGAAGAGTTGCAAAGAGAAATTAGACTAAATTTAGCAAAGGATTTAGCATTTTTTCTTTGGGAATTAGTGCCATGAAGGAAGAGTTTATAGTACTAGAGAGTTTACCTTGAATTCTGGTTTTCTCTATCATCTTGAGAAGGTATGCTCTTATTATGTGAAGGAACTACTGTTAAAAAACATGAGTAAATTCATCTGGACCTGGAGCCTTATCTTTCGCTAAAGAGTGGATGACTTCTTCCAGTTCCTCCATATTAACCTCCTTAGTCAATTCTATTTTGACCTTGTTTTTAAGAATAATAGAAATATTTTGAAGGAGAATTTATTGAGCTTGTCCATCCCTTGAGGCTTTGGTGAGAAGTTTAGAGAAATACCCAAGTGTTATCTCTTTGATATGGTCATGATGAGTGTAATTGACTCCATATTGAATTTACTAAATTGTGTTCCTTTGATAGTGTTGCATTGTCTTGAGGTGGAAGTATTTTGTATTTTCGTCTCCTTTCTGCAACCAGGTCATTTTGGTTCGAAAATACTAATGTGCTTCTTTTGTTTGATGCACTTTCTCTAGATATTGATATAATTGTCTTCTTTGTTCTTCTTGAAGTGTTGTGGGAGGTTGCTTTCCAATTTTATTTTCTAACTTCTCCATTTGTAGCCTGAGTTCCTCCTTTTTTGTCATTGTTGATTTGTTCTTTGAAATCCATTTCCTTATGGCCCGTTGAGGTTTGAAATTTTTGTTTTCCAAACCACTTGTGGGTTGGTTTAGGGGATACTCTGATTTCAAATTTCTTCCACTAACGTGCTGAAATTTTCCTACTCTGCCCATATGGGATTATATTTAAAAGGAATCTTCCTTTTACTAAGACTTTTTTCCCACTATCTTAAATATTAGGCTTGTGATTTGATATTGAACTTTAGATGATTCTTTAAAAAAATATATTATAAAATAATATAATTATAATATTATAAAACATTTTTTTTACTTAAAAAATAAATGTTGTATACCTCCAAAGCTTATACATGTTAATCATTTATTTGTTGAAGTAATGCGAAGTACAATGGGTGGCACAACTAGGACCATACTTATCGAGGGCATAGTAACAAGGCCTTCCCTCCTCTTGATTCGAATTGAGGTCATCGAGATGAAACACACACGACATACTATTGAGGTGTCCAACAAGAACTTAATAATTTATTTTATTTTATTTTTGTTGTGTAAGGAACCTCTATAATCCCTAGCACAACTAGGGTTACACTTATTGATGGCATAACAACAAGGCCTCCCTCTTCTTAATTCGAATTGAGGTCATTAAGATGAAACACCAATAACATACTTTTAAGGTATTCAACAAAGACTTAATCATTTATTTTATTTTATTTTTGTTGCATAGAAAACCTCTATAATCTCTAACATAATTGAGACCACACTTATAGAGGGCATAGCTATAGGAGCCTCCTTCCTTGTGATTTGAACTAAAATCACTAAGATGAAATGACAAATATATCGTTGAGGTGTTTGACAAGGACTTAATCATTTATTTTATTTTGCTTAGTTTTGTTGCATATAGAGCTTCTATAATACCTAACCCGTCAAGTAAAAACAAAGTCAACAAAACCCAAACCCGTGTTTGACAAGGACTTAATCATTTATTTTATTTTGCTTAGTTTGGTTGCATAGAGAGCTTCTATAATACCTACCTCGTCATGTAAAAACAAAGTCAACAAAACCCAAACCCTCTAAAAAATCGAACCAAGGAATAAAATCACTAAAATGAAATGACAAACATATTGTTGAGGTGTTTGACAAGGACTTAATCATTTATTTATTTTTTTTTTATAGAGAACTTCTATAATACCTAACCTGCCAGGTAAAAACGAAGTCAACGAAACAAAGTTCTCTAAGAAATCGAAGCAAGACAACCCACCTAAAAGGATCGAAACCCTCCAAAAAAATCAAATTGAAGCAATCCACCCAAAAAAAAAATGGCCTAACAGCCTATATTTTTGGACAATCATTAATTTTCATTATTACTTTTGGATAACGTCCTTAGCTAACCATATAAATGATCTTCCTTTTCACAATAAATAACTTCACGTAGTTGCTTTGATATTTAATACTCTGTTCGCGTGGGATACCCATATGGTTAGGACTTTGGGTTTTTTCTCAGAAGACCCAAATTCAAACAACACTAAAACATAGTGTATGTATATATACATATATAAATGAGTTTGTTTACGGAAAAAATTAATACTCCAACAAAAAAGCAAGTCTCCAATAAATAAAAAATTTAATACTCCAACAAAAAAGCAAGACTCCAATAAATAAAAAATTTAATACTCCAACAAGCAAGTCTCCAATAAATATAACAAACAAATGATTATAAAAAGACTTCTCCTACTCAACTCCAACAAATCCAACAAATAGGCAAGTCTCCAATAAATATAACAAATGATTATCAAAGACTTCTCCTACTCAACTCCAACAAATACAACAAATGATTGTTGATCCATATGCCACATGCCAAAGGTTATCTATAGAAAAAAGCGTTAATCCTTAACTTTCTATTTACTAAAACCTTGTCGTCTTATATAACTTCTTAAATAAATCTTTTAAATTTTTGACACACGAAAGAGGAAAACCCTTGAATGGGTCCGTAACGCTCTTATTTCTGAATATATCGAAACCGACCTTTCCTAATTCTGAATGGGTCCGTAACACTCTTAATTCTGAATTCAACGCAGTTGGTCTTCCTAATCATCTCTATGAGTGTGGATAATACCCGCTAGTTTTTTATTTTTTTTGAAAACGTCTATAAATTATATTAACAAGTTTGAACACAAGATCACTTAAGAAACAACTACCTAGTCATTAGAGCAACTACCTGCTAACTTTCTATCTCTTGATACGACTATCCCTTTAATTGGCAAAAAAAAAAAAGTTTATCTACAAGTCAACTCTCTTAAGTAATCGTATCAAATTCATTTTGGATTTTTATTTAAAAAATTTAAATCTATCAAAATTTAAATTTAAACTAAGGAATGTGTTAAAAAACTATTATAATAAAATCATAAAAACTTACATTTTAAATTAAAAACAAACATAAACGGATTAATATCAACCTTTCTCATCCAAAAACAAAAAGCTAATAAACGGATTAATAACAACCATACTTATCCAAAAACAAGAAGCTAATTAATAATGCAAAATGGTTATCAATAAAATTCTTGACTTAAATGATTTAACAGCGGACTATTCTGAAGAAAAGAAATCAGGTGAACGAATGAGAAGATCAGAAATCTCAAACCAATGTAATAATAAAAAAATTGTTTGACAAATAGTGCAGAAGGGCAGATGTGCAGAGATGCATGTGGTCCAACGCCTACCAACCGCGACAAAACTTAATTATAAATTTACGCGGCGAACCTGTTCGTACTCACATTCAACTGGAGAGTCATCATCACATATTTATTTACTACGGTAAAAGTGTAAAAACAATAGAATATGACTTCTTCAACGCGTTTCACGATGTGGGCCCGGCTTGAATCAACAAGCGAAAACAACAGGAATCCCCTGATTTGATCTCTCGCGGCGATTCAAAAGTTTCTAAATTATTAAAATTTAAAATTGTGAAATAACCGACGAAACCAATGTAAAGTTAGATGTAAAAGATAAAAAGGACGTTACGTATACGCCTGTGTATTATTAAAAAAAAAACATGATGGATTGGTAAGTGTTATTTAACATGATGGATTGTTAAGTGTTATTTTGGTTGGGCACTTGCTAAGAAGAGACTTAGATTTAAACCTTGGTGGTGTGAGTTAGCAAAGGTAATAGTCGGTTCTCAATCCTCTGACCAATGATGAAGAACGACCGATGGTCTCCATCTCACGACAAGTTTACAATAATGAGATGGATATGTTTATTGTGTGTAGTCCATGTAGTTTGAACCCCACGCATAATTCGGAATTGCCCGTATAAAAACAGTTACTAAAAATAGTGGCTGTACCAACTCTCATATGTAACCCCCCACAAAAAAAGAAAGCATAAAATTAAAAATTAAACGAGACAATGATAATGTAAGAATATTAGTTTAAAGGTGTGGGGAGTGGATGTGTGGCTTTGTATTAAATTCCCTATTGATAAGTATAGTTGTCATAGTTGGGAGGAGACTACTCAATCATGTCGGTCATAGGAGTTTCTCACAATAACTAAATCCAAAAAAATTTTTAGGTCAGACATAAAAAGATCTTACTATAATTTTCCTGCGTCTATCAATAGAAGTTTCTCACAATAATAAATCCAAAAAAGAAAAATATTAGGTCAAACATAACAGATCTTACTCTGTATTAAACAAAATAAAAAAATTAAGTGTTAGAGGACAACTTAATAACATTAGATCAAACATTAAAAAGAACTTACAGATTTTTTTGTGTATTAAAAAAAAAAAAATTAAATGTAAAATCACAGTTAAAAATGAAAAGGACATAGGTACAAGGTGTAGACTAATTGGTTCGACCAAATCCTATAAGGGGACGGAGGTCCAAGGTTCAAACCTCAGATCTCGTCGGATTGAATGCTTGTCCTTTCCTGGTGCTTTCAGCAACATCAAAGGTTCAAAATGATTGTGTGGCATGGTGGTTATAGGCGCGGACGTCCTTTCCTGGTGCTGTTAAAGGTCTAAAATGATTGTGCATGGTGACTATAGGGATGGACTGCACGAAGATCTGTGTGGAAGCCAACAACACAAAATCTTTTGAAGCTAACAACACAAAATACGACAATAAAAGTGGGACAGCCTATCTAATCATGTAAATTTAAAAAAATATATATATGAAAAGGATGTTACTGATTTCTTTAGAAGACAACGTGGTGTTGTTAGGTCAAATGGATTAAACTCCCGCAGGAACTTTTGTTTCTTTCTTTTATTTGTCGTTTGTGGAGGCGTTACATTGTATGAAAAAATGCAGACGTGGACATTCCAGGCGTTAATCACGACCACACGTTTTACAGGAATTTACCTAAATACCCATCCACAGACGTTGGAACGTAGGTTGGCTTTAGTGCACGCCGTCAACGTGGCTCCACGAAAGCAAAAATAAGAAAAAGGGAGAAAATTTGGGAAGGTAGAAAAATTGGTTGGGAGCTGCTACATAAGGACTATTTGGCAGCAGCGTTTCCGCGTGCGGGTGCGCTCGAGGTGGTCATGAGTTGTGTTGGGTGGTGATTTACAAGCAATAAATTCATGGCCATGGCGATGCGTAGTACCCATTCATCTCAGACTGCCCTTCGGCCCCGAATTGGATTTCGTCTGCCTGAAACTTCGGTGAGCACTCTAAGGCCCAGAAAAAATTTCGGAGGCCACTGCGATTTTTTCTCGACGAGAAGATTTAGCAGGCTTTGTGTATCATCTGCGATAATGACGACGAATGGAGACGCCAAGGCTTGCCCTCCCGCGGATGTGGAAGGCGGCGTCCGTGATGTCTATGGCGAAGACAGAGCTTCGGAGCATCAGATCATCACTCCCTGGAGCCGCACCGTTGCCAGGTATTGAAAAAGAAAAAAGGGGTAAAAAAAGAAAGGTCAGTTTAGTCAATGTCCATTGGAGAAAGGTGGATTATGAGGGCGTGGATGCTTATAAAGCAAGTTTGTGAAAAGTGTATAATGAGAGCGTGGATGATTATAAACCAAGTTTGTGGATTAATGTGAATGAGTGTGTTTACATTTTGGGGGTGTGCTATGGAATTCTTGTTGGTCAAGTATGGGATTAAGTTGTTTGTGGTTTATGTAATGGTGCAATATGTGTTGTTGACTTGGGTTGGAAACAGTGGGTATGACTTGCTGAGGAATCCTCGCTACAACAAAGGTTTGGCGTTCACGGATGATGAAAGGGATTACCATTATCTGCGGGGCCTTTTGCCGCCCGCTCCTCTGTCACAGGAGCTTCAGGTAATTCTGGGTTCCTTTTATTGATGATTTTAGTCTTTTAAATCCAATGAAAATTTGGATGTGCCACTGCAAAAGTGCATTGTCTGTATACATTGCTTTTAGCTCATGCGTATGTTTTTGTCGGATCCTTGCAATGATGTGATACTAAGATTCCCAGGGCATGCTATAGTGCAATTGGGCCTATCTAAAAAGTAGGTCTAAGAATCTGTATATTATATTTTATTTAGGTATGATTTAGATAAATATCTATTAAGTGTTATTTTATGTCTTAAATAATCTTTAATTAAATAAACAACATTCTACTCAAGATTGTTTTTACTTTATGATGCTTTTGGATGAGTGAGCCATACATAATGGCTGCACACCCATATTCCTAGACTTCCCAAGTAACAACTCCATAGGGGTGCAAGCATATGGGGATTGGGTCGATGCCTTTTGCTGTTGACTCTTAACACAAATTGGATCTAGGTTAAGATGGAGTTGTATCTGTTCATAATTCTGTACATAAATTTATTACGAGTATTCCTTATGAGTCTGAATTTTGAAAGTACTCTGCCACATTATGGTTAGAGGTGCATTTGTATCCTGTTTGCACTGACACTTTCCAGACCTTGTGCAAGGCATGCATAATCAATCCCCTGTTCAGTCTACATCCGTAATCCTGGAAGAACTTTCATTTTCAGTGCCTCCCCTTTTCTATGGAGTGGCTAAGTGCATTTGTTGGCTAGTGGTAACAAGGCATTTGCTAATATATGCTTTATTCCTGGCGTGTCATGAAGTTGTATCCATCCTTCCTTATATCCTATCTCACTTTAGAAGGGCACATGTACTCTATTAAAATAGAGCTTATGTTGCTGCAATATCATGTGCATGCCGGGAGAGTCTCAATGTACCTCAGATTCTATTATAGTTTCTGGTGTAAGTGAGTTTTGGCTTACATATCCCTTCCCTTTTTATGTCAAATGGAAGACCTATGTAGCAACTCCCTTTGCAAGTCTCAATGTAGGAGAAATCACCCCAGCCATATGTAAGATGCAATCACTTCAACCCTTCTGGGATTACAGAGTTGAAGCAATCCTCCCTCCGATAGGCAACTAAGTAAGAGATCTGGCTTCATAAAGATATGAATGATTATTAGGATTTCCTTCATGGAAAATCAGTAGCAGGAAAATAATGTACAGTAAAATTTTATCCAGCAACTATTGCATGACTTAGCTTTATTCTTGGGTTTGAAGTCTATAATGTTTTTGAATTTAGGCTTGCAAGTGTTGTTTCTGACTTGAAATCTTTTCAATACAGGAAAAGAAGTTATTGAATATGATTCGGCAATATCACATGCCTCTGCAGAAATACATGGCTATGATGGACCTTCAGGTATTTCCTTTTTCATATGTCAAACTTTTGTATGTGCTATGAATTGATCTGAGCTATTTATTATTACAACTTTCAAATGATAATAACCAGAGTTGCAGAGGTAAATTTTATTTTATTTGAATTTTATGCGTGGTGTCTTGGACTGCTGGATAGAGATTAGCATATTGATTTTTCTATTCTTCCTGATATAGTTATAATCTTAGTTCTGGAGTTAGACGTGAATTTATCTCTCTTTTTCGGAGGTATTTCTGTGTGGTATTAGTTAATATTTTGTTTCAGATTCTTTGACCATCTATAGTTGTTGAAAATATTAATGTCGTCTAATAAGTAAGCATCCATGCCATTAAGTATATATGCCTGCAAAATGACATTCATATATATGGGCAGGAGAGGAACGAAAGATTGTTTTACAAGCTCTTAGTTGATCATGTTGAAGAGTTGCTTCCTATAGTCTATACACCCACTGTTGGCGAAGCTTGCCAAAAATATGGAACTATTTTCAGGCATCCACAGGGTCTTTACATAAGCTTGAAAGAGAAGTATGTATATCTCTGTCATTATATTTCCCCTCTCTGACTAACAAGGTTCATCTACCCGTACATGCATATAGTCTAATATCATGATGTACTCTTTTCTGTTTGGATTAATGTTTTGTATTTACACAGTTTTGTCTGGTTCAAAATATACTTGTGTGTGAAGATTTTGAAATGCACAAATACCTGAGTTGAAATCCATAATTTGTTATCATATCTTATGTCTTTTTGTGGATGCTAAACACTTGTGTCTTGCAACCTGCTTTCTGCAACTATGTAAATGTTTATGTGCTTCATTCATCAAATTGTCTGGTTTCCATGGTAATTAATATACTGCAATATACTTGTGTGTGAAGATCTTGAAATGCATAAATGCCCGAGTTGAAGTCCATAATTTGTTATCATGTCTTATGTCTTTTTGTGTGTGCTAACACTTGTGCCTTGCAACCTGCTTTCTGCAACTATGTAAATGTTGACATGCTTCATTCATCAAATTGTCTGGTATCTATGATGATGAATTTACTACAAACGGCTGCTATAAAGTTGCATACTATATGCTGGTATCCTGTTTACCATAAAATACTACTAATTCCGCTCTAGGATATAATTTCATCATATTGGAATTGGCAGGGGAAAGGTGCTTGATGTTCTTAGGAACTGGCCTGAACAGAATATTAAGGTCATTGTCGTCACTGATGGTGAACGCATTTTGGGACTCGGAGATCTTGGATCCCAGGTAAAACTTACGTGAGTTTGACTTTCTATATGCTAATACTCAACTCTTTGTACTCGGAAGAAATCACTCTTTTATTTCCCTTTTTATTTTTATTTTTTTTGTATTGGTTACCTTTGGTTTCTTAGCTATGTTGTGCCAGCAAAAGCAGCACATTTAACATGTCTTTTCTGAACAATGATTAACAGGGAATGGGAATTCCTGTTGGAAAACTAGCTCTATACACAGCACTTGGTGGAGTTCGCCCTTCTGAGGTATATGGCCTTAGTACTGATGGAGCTTGGTTTGAAGTAGCTTTCCTATAAACTTACTTCTGGTCAATAACATGAACTCCTTTCTGGTTGATTCTGTATAAAAGATATAGGGTCAAAGTTAGTGAACTGCTTAGATTGCTCTGTTTCTATTGGTTACTGATTCATTTGCAAATTGTTCCTGCACAAATTTGTTCAAATCATTCAGTATTAAATGTGAATTATCCAGTTAGATGACATGTAATGGTGTGAGCATGCTTCAAAAGGGTTAGCAATATACTGTGAAGTGTAATACATTTTGAGTTAAGGGGTTTGAATTTTATGTTATATAATATGGCCATATGACATTGACACTGTCCCAACGGCTGGCATGTGAGCAGTGCCTTCCGATAACGATTGATGTTGGAACAAATAATGCAGCGCTGCTAAATGATGAATTCTACATAGGACTTAGACATAAGCGTGCTACAGGCCAGGTTTTGTTCTTAACTAGACAAACATTTGATTTTTATTTTTTATTTTTGGTTTTATAGGCCGATTGCTGAAGTTTTCTAACTTTGCTTTGTACTTAAAAAGGAATATGATGATCTTCTTCACGAGTTCATGTGTGCTGTCAAACAAGCTTATGGAGAGAAAGTCCTTGTTCAGGTAAGGTGCAGAAATCTTGGTTAACTTTGGAAAATCTTTATTGCAAATTCTGCTGAGGATAATGCTCTTAGTTTCACATTCCTTAAAAGTTTCTTTCTAAGTAGCAACTATTGTGAATGCCTTCCATTCTATAACGATTATTTCTTCATTAACATCTCTGCTCTACAATGTATGGCTGTTGGAAACCTTATCCATGCTTTTGAAAGTTTAAGCTAACAGACCTAAGGTTCTAAAGAAAAATCTGTTCTTGTAACAGTTTGAAGACTTTGCTAATCACAACGCCTTTAATTTGCTGGAAAAGTATAGGTCGACTCACCTTGCCTTCAATGACGATATTCAGGTATGTTCATAGTTCACTATATTTAGATGCCAAATTGCTTGAATGACTTGTACATTTGTTGATCTCAAGTTGGAAAGTTGGATGATTATTGGAAATTCATAACACCGGAAGTAGGAGATGTGCCTCCTGACCTGTAGGATGCGTCTCAGTCTCAGGGGCAGGAGATGGTTTGCACATGCCTAGAAGATGCCCCACATGTCTTCGGGTGCCTCTTGATGTCTCTGAAGATTTTAGGGGGGCATCCCACAACTCTTAGAAGATATCTTCTAGGGGAATATGATAAACTATTAAAAAATAAAGATCCACGTATGCCCAAGCCTTAAAAACATCATATGCCCCACATGTAGCTTCTCAAAAGCATTAAAACAGTTGCTACGGATTCCTAAACATACCATTTTGTCAGAAACAGTCAAGAAGTGGTGCCTCTTGATGTCTCTGAAGATTTTAGGGGGGCATCCCGCACTCTTAGAAGATATCTTGTAGGGGATATGATAAACTATTAAAAAATAAAGATCCACGTATGCCCAAGCCTTAAAAACATCATATGCCCCACATGTAGCTTCTCAAAAGCATTAAAACAGTTAACACGGATTCCTAAACATACCATTTTTCAGAAACAGTCAAGGAGAGAGTGCAGGCTTTTTGAAAAGGAAAAAAATCCAGGGTTTTTTGATGTTAAATAAAGAAGAAAGAATTGCCGCCCATGGGCATCTATTTAGTATAATCATATTCCTATACCTGTTCTTTTGAAAAATGACATACCCATTCTTATACCTTTACTCATACTCTAGTATCATGGAATTGAAGACTATGCATTGCACCTTAACCATATGCTGTGTGTCTCCAGAGAATCGACTTTTCCAATATGTATATATTTGGTAGGAAAGTTTTGATAACAAAGTTTGCCGTTCATATTTGTGCATCTGGAATGCATAGACATGGTATTGTAGGTCACCTTTTGCTACTTGATTGACTCAACTCATAGGAACAACGTGTTTGGCATTTTGCAGGGGACAGCCTCGGTGGTACTTGCAGGACTGCTCGCATCGTTAAAACTGACTGGTGGAAGATTGGCTGATCACACCTTCCTGTTTCTTGGAGCTGGAGAGGTAAGGCCAAGACAGCAGTTCTATGTTTCCTGGGTCATGACATAAATAATCCATAAAATATCAAAAGTATGTAAGGAATTTGTGAAGAGTAATATATAGTTTACTAAATTATGTTGGATCCCAACACTGGACTGTTCAAAATACAATTCAAAATGAAAAGATTTAGAAATTGCCACTCAAATGCCATACTCTTACTGGGTTGCTATCAGATAATCAAAGAATGCAAGTTGAACAGCAAAGTTTAACTATCAAATCCAAATCGTTTGCTGATTGGTGATCCAAGGATTGATATGTTTATTAATTCCAGTCCTTCACATCCCTGTTCCCTGAAAAAGCAACTTTTAAATCTTGACTAGAACATGAAATTAATTGCACCTTCCAGGCTATGGCCTTACAGTCTGTTATTAGATACTGCCAATGTATCATAATGAAAAGTAACAGGCAAATTGGTTGTAATGAATTTAAATACTACTGTAGATTAGGTAGCATGAGATGTGGTTGCATTTAACTATGAAAAGTTATTAAATCATTATACTAATGTTCTTCGTTGCTACTTTTTTGAAGAGTAAATTAATATGACTAATTTACATTCATCTCTATAAATTTGGTCCACTGTCACAAATTTAGTATAATTTGTTTGTGCTATATGTTGCCCCCCCTCTAATGTGTTTGCTAGAGAAGACATTTAAATGAAACCCTCCAATTTTATTGTATTTATGATTATATTGCATTCTTATCCATCTATGCTTAAAATGAGTCTAAACATTAAACCTCGGCCTCATAAAATTGCACTTTTATCTCAGCATTTTTTGAATCTAAAATACTGTGAAAAATGTGCAGGCAGGGACAGGTATTGCAGAGCTAATTGCACGGGAAATAGCCAAACAGGTATTCGAATAGCTACATTTTATGAGGTTCCTTCCTAAGCCAGTTCATTGTCATGTTGGTGTTTGAATATCCTTGCTTTTCTGTTGGAAATTTTCAAGCTTATTGATAAACATTGCTTTTCAGGGTAAAATTTCATTGGTCGAAGCTCGCAAAAGAATATGGTTGGTGGACTCTAAGGTCTCTCTCTCTCTCTCTGCACACATGTGCATGCACAGAAACTTCTATCTGTCTGTTGATCTGAACTCAAGTTCCTAGATTAAGAATAGCAAGTTCTTGAGAGAATGAACTTTGATTTGTTTCTATGTTCATTTTCCAGAGATTGTAAAATTTTATGTATTGGAGAACATAGCAGAACTATCAGAAAGTGAAAGCATGAATTTTTGTTTCTTTGTTTTGGCATCTCAGGGGCTCATTGTAAAGTCAAGAATTGAGTCTCTTCAACACTTCAAGAAGCCATGGGCACATGAGCATGAACCCTGCAAAGGATTACTGGAGGCTGTGAAGGTTCAACTCCATTCTTCTTCTGATTATTAAAAATCTTGTGACGTGTAGGAAATTTATATTTACCCTTCTGGTTTGTTTTATAAATTAACATGTCTATTCCATTTGAGTTTATCAAATTCTAGATCTGCTATACTATTCTGATAGAAATGTAGAGTATCTGAAGTTTTATGTTTTTAACAGTCAATCAGGCCTACAATTTTGATTGGGACATCAGGAGCTGGAAAAACTTTCACAAAGGAAGTCATTGAAACTATATCCTCTTTTAACGAGGTAAATTAATTACTGGATCTTATTTACATTAAATAACAAACATTAAGAGGGATTATGATAGAAGCATTGGATATTACAAAGTGGTTTGTGCTGATTATTTAATAATGTGGGACCATCTTCTGTAGAAACCACTTGTTTTGGCTCTTTCAAATCCAACTTCTCAGTCTGAGTGTACAGCAGAAGAAGCATATACATGGAGTAAGGTAACCATTTTATCGCTGATAAATTGAAAAGACGACATCATTGATTTCCTCATCATTTGATTTCTAAGTAAAATTTTGGATATCTTAGTAACCAACATTGGTATAGGGATAGTTTCTTATTTTAGATATGTGAAGAATTGCATCTTATTCTTGTCAACACAAGGAATGATTTATAAGATACCGTTTCATGGTTATAATTCTTGCCAGGGGCGTGCAATATTTGCCAGTGGCAGTCCATTTGACCCTGTTACGTACAATGGAAAGACTTTTTTCCCTGGCCAGGTTTTTATCTTTACTTTCTCTACAAATACCTGTGAAAATCTAGCAAAAATCATTGTATGTACATAAATAGTTAGAGAAATGTGTACAGTCAATTTGCTCTTGCCTTTTGGCATTGATATTCCCCAATAGTACAATCTCAAATTCTGCTGTCCTAACTGACACTTTCCCTCGAGAAGATTTGGAGCTTACATTTGCTATTTAATTTTTTTGCAGGCCAACAATGCATATATCTTTCCTGGATTTGGCTTAGGTCTGGTCATGTCAGGAACAATCCGTGTACATGATGATATGCTATTGGCAGCCTGTAAGGCCTACTTCTGTTATTTTTCTAAATCTTATGAATGAAATATTTCTATGTTTGATTAGGCTTGGTATTAGCCTAAAATGACATGAACTTTGTAATGCTTTTCTGTACAGCCGAGGCTTTAGCTCAACAGGTTACAAAAGAGCATCTAGATAAGGGTCTCATTTATCCACCATTTCAAAGTATCAGGAAAATATCAGCTAATATAGCAGCAAAAGTTGCTGCAAAGGCCTATGATCTAGGTAAGTCTGCCCCTGTAAAAGGGAAATCTTGTTTAAACATTAGTACTTAGAAGTAATCTGCACTGAGCATAATTGAAAGTTAAAGAAAAGAAGAGAGAGGGAGTGAAATGGCTGTTTTAAGTCTTTGGTTAATTTTATTTCCAACGGGTCATATGAGATTGAAATGGGCCCAGCCCATATTACATCATGACCACAAAGTGGTATTACAACGGCTTTGGTAGTTATGTGTGTGTCGCTTGGCAAGATTCGAAACTTGGTCTCTTCCATGAAAGTCAAGGGATTTAACTGGTTGAGCTAATGCCGTTTGATAGAAAATTAAAGGTTCACCCATGAGATTTGAACCTTGGTTAAAGGTGTGAAACTTTCATTCCCTACCAATTACTCCAGACCTCATGGGCTCTTTGGTTTGTCTTTTTGCCTGCCTTTCTTTTACCAGTGACCACCATGTCTTTTTCTGGATGCAATAACTTGGGTGCAATTTAGATCATTTTACATCTTCTTCATGTCCTTTGCTCTTTCTCTGGATTATAGCAGAAATTACAGGTGCTTTTTATGACTTTTATTATTTGTCAGGTATCCCAACCTGTAGCCAATTACATACCACAGTTTTTTCTATTTTGAAGTATTTTGATCAGATCTCTTCGTTTTACACAACTGTGTTCAAAGGCTTTAAGTACATTTTTCCACACCTTCTCTTTGCAGTTTTCCTCATGATTCTTGCCAGTTCGATATTGTTATTGGCAAGACACCTTCCATAGGAAAAGAGGGGTTTCCACCAAACTTCTCTTTGCTCAACTTTGTATTTAAAATCACTTCTGCATAGTCTATTGCGGTGTGGTCTAGCCCTAAGTTGGAATACTTACGGTGACAACGACCCAAATCTCCCAACATGTATGCTTACCATAATTATATGATCATTGTACTCTGGTTTCAGGAATAAGTTTACTTAATGCCTATCGATGTCTGAGCAGCAGAATTTACACCTTGTTGGTTATTCAGGAGGCTGAACATATATGCATCTAGTCTGGCTCTATCCTGTTTTTCTTAATTAGTATGGACTATAAAAAATAAAAAGGTTTTTTATGTAAGGTTAGTATGAGTCCGTTACCTGCATTTGAGGTCAAGGTTTCAGGGTATGTGGTTACGAAATAAAATAGGCAAGTTGATATTATGGCCCTACTCTGCAGGAGATGATCATTTCTTGGCTGATGTCAACGCAAGCCTTCTGTTGCCCTGAGCATATCATTTGGAGTTGCACATTCCTATATGTTTTGAGTCCTCTCTTTTTATCCTTTCCGTACATATTTGGTGAGGGTATAGGCCTTTTATTGCTCAAAGGGGTGTACCATTGCCACGTGTTCATGGGTGTTATGGGTTCTCTTATTGCAGTTTGGAAGATCTTGAACTTGGGTCAATTGTTCTTGTTTTCATTGCAGTTTGGAAGATCTTGAACTTGGGTCAATTGTTCTTGTTTTTATTGCATTTTAAAATGTATAAAGTAACAGCTAAAGCATACAGCTGGAGTGCATTGGGTCACCTTCGAATGTGGGTCTTTATTAGGAGAACCCCGTGTTCTCTTATTGATGTTTGGAAGATCTTGAATTTGGGTCAAGTGTTCTTGTTTCAAGAACCCATGCCTTTACCAAAATGGTGTTCTGTCAAGGACGTTCCATGTGATTTTGAAAGAACAAGCTTTCAAATCTGATTTGATGCATACAATTATTGATAGTAATTTTATGATTTTTCATCAATTTTTTTTTTTTTTGTCTTTTCTTGCAGGATTGGCAACCAGCATCCCTCGTCCTGCAGATCTGGTAAAATTCGCCGAAAGCTGTATGTACAGTCCAGTGTATCGGGACTACAAATGAGACAAACGTGTACCCCAACTATACCTTCCAAAGTTCATTTCGAACTGACTTTAAATAACGACAGATCATAAATGACCTCCGTCTAGTTATCAATTTGCTAGTGATAGGGCGAGGAGCTAAGAATTGTAAGGCTCTTCCAATACAAACCCCATATTGAATTTTTCATAGACTCTCATACAAGCAATGATAGAGATATGTAGAAGTTGAACATTATTTCAATCAAATCCCAACACATTCCATGAACTCATCCACTATGTTTCTTCAATATCATGCAATTTCCTTTTTAAAATAATATACATGTACTTAAATGATCTTAAATTTTTATCATTTATATTACGTGTCCAGAATATTACCAGTTTAAATTACCGTTTAAAAAAAAAAATTAGTTATGCTTGTGAATATTACTCTCTCGACGAATGATTGCTTTAAACAATTTACACAATCAAATCTACGATAATATGAGAACCAAATTTTGAACAACTATGTTTTGATTTAAAATAAATATTTTTATTTATTGATTTCTAACCTAAAAAAGTAGGGATTATTATTTTTAAACGGATACAATTTAAAGGAAACAGCCAAAGAAATAAAATAGTTAATAGGTTATTTTTATTTTAAGAATTATTAAAATTTAAAAAATTTAAAAATAAAAATTGGTTATTTACATGAAGTACAAATAAATTCTTATTAAAAAATATGTTAGATTATTAAATTTAGATAGGAAAGTTTTCAATATAGATAAATATGAACTTTAATAATTTTTATAATAACAATTGATTCTTTGATATATATATATACATGTTCTTTAATAATTACATTATAATTATTTATTCAACATATTCTATATATATTCCTGCCAAAGTAAGTGTTTCTCCAAAATTACATCATCATAAAATTACATCATCATATATCGTATTATAACATCTTGTCAATTATATATTAGATAATTTAAATCATAACAAAATATTTAACCTTTTGAGTTCCTTTTATTTAATAACAAAATATTAAGATTGTAGGTCAAGTAGACCTTAACTATTAGATCGTTTAAATCATAACAAAATATTTAACCATTTGAGATCCTTTTATTTGATAACAAAATATTAAGATTGTAGGTCAAGTAGACCTTAACCTATTTTCCTTTGTATAAAAATTACCTCATTAATATCATTTCATTATAGGTTCTCCTTAGGTTTCCTTCTCTATAGATAAGAGGACATTTCCAAGATACTGTCTCTAATAATAGTGGATAGTGAAATATATCTATCTTTTTTTTTATGATAATCTTGATCCCCACAAGAAGGGTTTTAGCCTATGCATAGTTGTTTGTTGAAGTTCCATATAACTCTCAACAAAGAGAACTTTGCCTTCATTATTTTTTAAACCACCATCTCTTCTAGTTTTTACTAGACTTGTTTGAGAAGCACCATCAATTTGATTTTTAATTGGTATGTGGGATTGAAACAATCATATCACATCATGACTATTTAGTGGTATTATCACCAAACATTATGTTGCGTGACATCAAATATTTTTGTAAATTTATTTGTTGTGTCAACCATCATGATTTGGAAGCAATGTTTTATGTGAATTAATATAAGTTAAAGTGTCATCAAGGAATATTAGTTGTTGAAAAAACAAGTGAAAACTAAAGACACAAAAGTATTTTTCATTATCTCAATTAACTGAGAAGCATTATTCATATATTTCTACAAATTTGTCTCTTGGTTTTAAGAGACTTTTGGTGCTTTGGAGACCAACATGAGATGTCTCTTGATATTCAAGGTCTTCTATAGTGATTCCAAAAAATAATGTAATTATTATTCCTAACATCTCCTCTTTATTATAATATTTATACAAAGAGAACTACAAAAGGATTCAAAGTTGACTCGTCTTAATGCCTTTGTGAAAATGTTTGCGAGTTGATATTCAATGGGAATATATTTGAGATGAATAGCTTTTGTTGACTCGTCCTAATGCCTTTGTGAAAATGTCTGCAAGTTGATATTCAATGGGAATATATTTGAGATGAATATGATGATTCTGAACATGCTCCTAAATAAAATGACATTGTGCTTCAATGTGTTTTTTTCTCATGAAATATTGGATTCTTAATCAGTTTCAGAACTACCTAATTGTCACAATGCAATAATATTTATTGTCTTTTACACACACCCATATATGATAGAATGAAATGTAACCATAGTGCCTCACATGTAGCATCTTGTGTCTCATGATATTTTGTCTCTGTGGATGAAAGTACCATTGCATGTTGCTTTTTGCTATGCCATGAGTTAGATCCAAATACAAGATGAAATACACATTTTGATGTTGATTTCCTATCATCAATAGATCCATCATAGTCTGAGTCTATGTATCCTTGTACGTACAAATTATCGTTCTTCTTATATTTCAAGCCATAGACATGTATAATATCCTTTTTGCAGCTTTCCAATGACACTCCTGAGGGTCTTGCATGAATCTGGAAAAATAATTTACAACAAAAAAATTTCTAGCTTGGTATTAGTCAAGTACATACGACTTCCAATCAATTGATGATACAAGGTAGGAAATACCCGAGGTGATTTATTTTACCTTGACAATTGTAATCCTTGTTCCATGGGTGTTGCTTTAGGTTTACAGTATGTCATCCTGTATTTTTGTAGTAATGTTTTGGCATAATTTGTTTGTGTGATTACAATGTGATTCTTTCTCTGCCAAACTTCTAAGCTAAAACAATAGTGTAAGATTCCCAAGTTTGTCATTTAAAATACCTTTTTCAAATCATTCTTCACACTATCCACCAATTTATTTTAACTTTATGTGATAACCAGATCATCAACATACACCACAAGGATCACCCCCAAATTTCTTGATATAGAGATTTGGATCAGAACTCCTTTTAAAACCATGTTGCAAAATATGATCATTAATCTTGATATACCAAGCTTTGGGAGCTTGTTTTAACCCATATAGTGATTTGGTTAATTCATAAACTTTTTGCTTTTGCCCTTAACAACAAATCCTTCTAGTTGAGTCATTTACACCTCTTCTTTGTGATCACCATTAAGAAATGTGCTTTTAACATCCATTTGATGTATTTTCCACCCAAACTATGCTACTAGTGCACAAATTGTATGAATAGTAGTCATCTTAGTTGTAGGTGCAAATGTTTCTACATAGTCAATTCCTTCTCTTTGTGCAAAGCCCTTTGCAACAAGTTGAGCCTTATATTTGTCAATAGAGCCATTTTCTTCGCACTTAATTTTGTAAACCCACTTGCAACCTATAAGTTTTTTTCTTTAGACAAATCGACTAGATTCCATGTTTTGTTCTTCATCAAAGATGTGTATTCTGCTTCCATTATTGTCTTCCATTCAGGTGAATTGATAATATCCTTTACTGAAATTGGTTTTGTATTATCTATTATTGAAGTCATCAAACCCAAATTTACTTCGTCTTGTGTGCTATTATGAGTACAAGGTCTCATGGAAGTTAGGTCAAGTGGTGTATCAAGCTTTGCATCTTTGAGAGTATCGATTGCTACTAGTTCGTCAACCACTTATGATTTGTCTTCTAAAATTTCTTCACGAACTTTTTCATTTGACTCAATGCCCACAATAGGAGATGTAATGTCCTTAGAATCTTCGATGTCTATCTCGCATTCTTCATCAAATACTACATCTCTACTTACATAATTTATTTTGGTGACTAGATCAATCAGTCGATATGATTTTGATGGCTCATCATACTCAAGGAATATACAAAGACAATTTTGGAATCCAATTTTATCATTTTCTATTATGGCACATGCATGTATGCCTTGCATAAAAAACTCTTAAGTGTGCTATTGATGGTTTTTTCCTTGACCAAAGCTTTTTCAGGTGTAGTGTCTTAAAGGACTCTTGTGGGTGCCTTATTTGGAAGATGTACTATAGTATTGATTTCTTTAGCCCAATATTGTGGCTCAAGATTTTCTTCTAAGAGCATACATAGAACAATTTCCATAATGGAACGATTTCTTCTTTTTGCAACCCAATCCTATTTTGGAGTATAGGCAGTAGTAAGTTGTTGCTTAATCCCATGTTGTGTTATTTTTTTAAATTATTGGATGTATATTTACCCTTGATCTAAGTAGAGGACACATATAGAATACCCTATTTATGTTTCAACAAGTTTGAATTGTCTAAAATATGTCAAGGCGTTTAATTTTAAAGGCAGGAAATATACCCACATATTGTGAGTAGTCATTAACAAAAATTTGACAGTATTCGTGTCCACTATGACTTGTAGGTATTGATCTGCATAGATCAGTGTGTACAACATTATTGGTCCTTCAACTTTGTGAGAGCTTAGATCAAATGGTACTTGATGTTGTTTTCCTACTAAACAACCTGGGCAAACTATGGTGTGCCATGAGAGGTTGGGCAATCCTGTCACCAATTGATGTTTGTTTAGTTGGATTAGATATCTAGAACTCAAATGTCCAAATATTCTATGCTAGAGAGCATTTGCATCTTGTGCGACCATAACAATGCAACATTAGGATATGAGACAACATATAGGAAAACAAGCCATTTTTGAAAGATCTAGTAGCTATAAAATTTTCTTGTTTTGTAATGAAACATTTCTTCTTTTTAACAACAATTTTGAATTTAATTATCATTTTCTGATCTAACATATTTGCTAACCCTGGCATATATAGTACATTTTAAATTGTACATTTTTGTAAGGTATATTGACAGAAACATTTCCAACTCCTTTAACTAGGTATGTTTTATAATCTACAATTGTAATTGGTTTGTTAACCTTTTTTTAAAGAGAATCAAACCATTGTTTGTCTTAAATTGCCCCTAAATCAATATACCAACAATCCTCTCTTGATTTTGTCATTGTCCAAGTAATCAATACTTTGTGTGCTATTTCTAACTCATAATCTGATTCTTCTTGGGATGATTTGATGATTTGATTTCCTTGAGTTAATGAATTGTATCTACAAAACTTGATATAATGTCCTTCCTTTGCATAGATGTGAGAAAAGCTCTTTTTCTTTGAGAAAAAATGATGCAAGCATATTGGACAACTTGTTATTTAAATGATTGTTTGTCAACTCAAAGTTTGAGTCTTTGAGCCACTATGATTATGTAAAAGCCATAGCAAGGGTTTCTTATGTCTCCAAAAGATCCACTTTTCTAAATATCACCATTCTTATGTGTCAATCCTTTTGATATACTCACCCTTCCTATATACTTATCGATACATGGAAGAAGTTAGTCCTCTCTAAATACGTTGTTGTACATGAGAGAGACCTTGATGTATGTGAAGAGATCGATACATGATACCAAGGTAGTACCAAAAATGATTTGTTCTATCAATTACACTTGCTTTAAGAGAAATCCTCATTCATAAGCGTAACTTCCCTATATAATTAGATTTTCTTAGTTTCAATATTTATGTCTAATGATAATAATGAATGGGATAAAAATTGAGTGAAATAAATTATCACAAATATGTTGTCTTATTCCTCCCCAAAAATTTATAAGGTTGATGCCAAGATATCATTATGACAACTATTTAAGGCTTTAGACACAATAATTTAACATGATAACATTACCTATAAACACGAGTGAGACATGTCGTTTATACCAAATGTTGAAATTGTGCAAAGCACATATTTTTATTTTTGTGTACAAAATAAGGTGTTGGTCACTATCGAAAATGCACATTTTTACAAAAAAATATTACCTTTGCAAAAATATTCACTACAAACTATAGGACTCTTAAAAAAAACTTTCAATTCTCTTTCAAATATTTATCCCCTTTTAAAAATATAATTATAGAAAATTACTTGCAATAATAAAATAATATTAATATAGTAAATATCCCTTTCAAAATTTACCCCCAATGAGAATTGAACTAGCGACCCTCTAATAATTTTTTTAAAACCTATTTACAATGACCAATATTCCCACTATGTTGTATGTGACTTTAAAAAAGAGAGTTTAAAATTTATCCCTTGTTGATATATCTTATACAAGAAACAAAGAGTCCTTCCACACATGAGGTCAACTCAACACTAAATGTCCACATTTTTTCCTTAAATACTACCATGTTTCATAAAAAAATTCTCCTATTTGCTAATGCTAAAACCTCAATCAAAATAGTGTTTTGAAGCCTATAGAGGACAATTCCTAGCACTCGAAAATGTTATTGAAACTTGCAAGAGATGTTTTCAAGTACTCTAAAATTAATAGGTAGTTCTATAATGCTCTTGTATGACATTTTATATTTTGGGTTGTAATTTCAAATCTGTGAAAAATCCTTTTGCATGAAATTCTATAGTAGAGGACATACAAAGATGGAGTTCTTGGCTATGTTGCATATTGAACACATGGTGGCATGACTAGGGTAGTATCTATTCAAATGCTTGTGAAGAGAGGTCTCAGGTATTGAGACATAGTTTTTTCTTTTTTGCTAAATAGCATATATTTTGAATAAAGTGTGTACCATTGTTTATGAAGGCATCCATAGTTCATTCAACATAACATTGATGGTCAAGTTAGTTGTGCAAATTGTGTAAAGGTGTTTTGAGGTGGAATGTCATGTGTTCAAATCTTTAAGCAAAACAACCCTTTTGGAGATTTTGATAAGGCACTATGGTAACTGAGCTCTTATTCTAAGGCAAGATGGGATAATAAGCACACCAAAAGCATCAACATCTTGGATAGTATAAGGTTTCTTGTTCATTAAAGAGCCAAGTTCAAACCCCCATAGATCCATTGGCACTTATGGGGGGATGACATAAACTTTTTTTAGGTGTATTTTCTATGGGGGGATGACATGTAGATCCTTTGCATGCTACCAAATTGTATTTTCTCCTATTTATATCAAATTGACTAATGACAATCTGATAATTTCTAAAATATCATTAGCTATACATGTCTAATGGAAAATAGGTGGTAGAATATCAATGGTAGGTATCAATAAATCAATGGATACCAAGTGGTAGATGTAGAATAGATACAACAACTCGAAAGTTTGATTTATAATTTCTTTAAATTTTTGAGGATTACTAGGGAAAATCTTTTAGAGACCACAACTTTTGCATACAAAAGCATTTTGAGCCCCCATTTAAATCACACAATGTTTTTATATCTTCACATTGGTGACATCAATTCAAGGACTTGATATAGTATTAGGGGCCAAATTGTGCATGATAGTCTTCAAAGCGTATTGATATTTTTTAAAAGGAAAAATTTATAAGATATTATATAATTAGAATGTTTAGTCTATATTTATGGAAGAGACAATTGGATTTGATACACTTGTAGTAATTATTGAAAAAGGATTCAAGATATGCTGTAGTTAATCATTCCTCTTCCTTTGTGTTATTGATTCATCTTATGCATGAAGATCTAACCCTTCATGATCTCTTCTTACTTCTATTCTTTGTCTAAACTTGTATTCATCATAATATGTTTGCTAATGCATTCTCTCCTTGGCCTCTCAATTTAGATTATAAGGGGGTGTTGAAAGTGTAATTTGACTTATGGCCAAAGATGACATTGTATGATGCAATATTATATAAGCCTACGAGTAATCATTATATATATTTAATTTATTGTATATCATTTAATTATGTAACCCCTATGGGCCATGATTAACCTTGTTATAATTAAACCCACCTTATAACTTATAATAAACATAAATCCTTATTGTTATGCCAAATTAGGCTTATTTATTTATGTAATTAATGTTTTTCTATTGGTATAGATACACCCATCACTATTGCAATAGAGTTTTTCGATCCTTATCCACAAATAATATAGTGATTATCTATGGTGATCAAAGGCACCCACCAATTTTGTATCTTTTGTCTATTTTTATGCTTTCTATATAAGGTTTAAGTGGATGGATTGCTTCTTTTCATTTTTGGAGATAGGTGACTTTATGTATAAGATTTGATTCGATGGATTGATTCTATTAGTTTTTGGAAATAGGTGTGAAATCCAAGAAAATACGAGTAGGGATGGATTGATAAAGGGGATGGAAATACCATTTTTTTCATATTATTATCAAAATATATTTGCCTTTCCATAAAATAAAAAAGATTTTAGTTCTATATGGAAGAAGTATTAAACAAGAAGAAGATATTAGGAAGGAAATTAGTTATTATAGAGATATTGTATCAAAATTATGGCAAGAAAATGAGGACTACATTAGCATTTTGTGAGATGTTGCATCATTTATCACATAAAGACAAGGATTTTTAGGTGATAATTTTCTCTTTCCATTCTTATAAGGTACATGGCCCCCATTGATTTTCTATATTTTTCTTTAGGATTTGTTAAAGAGTAATTGTTGGATTCAATTTAAGAGGATAATAAAGAGAAGGCTATATCAATGCCACATTTATTGAATTATTTTCCAAAAAAGGTTAATACTTTTCATCCAATAAACCTTTACAATATGATTTATAAAATAATTTAAAAAATTATGACAAGTAGATCGAAAAAAATTCTACATTATGTTATCATATAGAAACAAGGTGGTCTTGTTCATGGTAAACAAATCCTTGAATGTATATCCATTGAATAATAGGTTGTACGTTCTCTTCATTCCATGAAAAATCTAGGTATACTTGTAAAATTAGTAATGAACAAAGCTGATGATACGATTTGTTGGCATTTCTCAATGATATTCTAAAAAGAAAATGGTTTTGATCAAGGTTGTGTTAGGAATAATTTATTACATTATTATCTCATGAGAGGTGACATGAGTTGTATCCAACTTATTCATTAGCTATATCAATTTCATTGTTTATAACAATCTCCTTGTGAGTATCGATCTTTTTTTATAATTATCATTGATCATAATGAAGCATCATGTATTAAATAAGCAACATTGCATCAATAAAGTTGATTTGCTTTGCAATAAATGGTATCAAAGCAAATCTAGACTCTTAGAAAAGGTAACTTGAGTATGCTCTAAACTTGTGGTATTAAACTGATCTTGTTTATTAGAAAGGAATCCTTGCTATGTTTTGAGTGTACCAGATCTAGAGTACTAGATCCATAAGGGAAGTAGGAAGAGAGAAGTCAAATGTTTGATATCCTCCTCAAAGGCACTATCATCTATGTTGATCGTCTTATAGCATCGACTGCCTAAGATTGTCTCAGTTCTCTCCATAGATCGAATGTAGTCCATGAAGGACTAAAATGCCTTGGGTGAACAACGAGGTCTGGGATACATCAACCAAATTTGTTGGACCATGGAAGTGGATCAGACCGATGGAAGCAATCGACAAATATAGATGTCAAATTGATTTGATGTCACATGGTACTAGAAAATTTCATGTTGACATAACACTATTTGGTGGTTTGAATGTTGGAGCTCGTATCCTATGAATCCAAATCACATCAATAATGCATGGGCTGAGTTGACTTAGCACCCTGCTACATTCAATTGTGGTGCTAAATTTTAAGGTAAACAATACACCCCACCATGAAGCACCCCACAAGGCCCAAGTGATTGAAATCCTATTGGATCAGTTAATGCTTTAGAACCTACAAGTCAAAAGCTAGGTGACACTACTATAAATGCTATCCTGGTCAAATTTTGAGCATAAAAAATGGGCTTAGCAGTGGCATGGAACATGCAAGTTGAAGAGTCAATGATCCAATAGGCCACCACATCATTGTTTGTGAATGCTATAAAAATTCTCATTCATGTCCTTGAAAAAATAACATACGATGACATAGAGGGGTTACCTTCGATCAAGACAGAGCCTACAGTCAAGCCTGATTTTGTATCACATTGATGATAATGGATAGTATGCTATAAGGCATGAGAAGTTGATGCTAATATAGACCTAATATCCTAGAGCATTGGCACTAGGGTCAAAAGTTTATAAAACATAGGTGAAAAGAGAGGGGTAAGAAAGCCCACATAAAATCAAACACCTAATTAGTAGAATACTGTGTGGATGACATTCTTCCATCTAAGATGATCTAAGAAAGAAAGTAGATATAGAAGATCAATATCATCAAAGAAGAAGTAGAGGAAGAGGTAAGGCTAAGTTTGGAACACATTGAGGGCTCATATTAACTTGTTTTGGGCTCTGTTTATGGAAGTTTTAGTGCTTGGGGTCCTTTTCAAGACACAAGAACATAGGTCACATTGAAAATTAGTGCATAGAAGTAAAATTCTTCATGGTAGGAAGTAGCCTAGTTCAAATCCCTTAGGTGCCCTTATCTTTGCTTTAAAAACTTGAAGGATTTTTTTTAAGGAGTTAAATAGTTCCCTTATCCTTTTTCATGCACATAAAACTCAGTGAAAGAGTTGGTCATCGAAACCAAGCCCAAGTATTTTGTATAGAGGTACCATGTTCAAAACCCATAAATAATTCTTTTAAAGCACATTTTAAAAAAGAAGATTTTGATATAGTTCTATATTTAAAAAGTAATTTTTTGAAACTATATAATATTATTTTTTGAAAAAGGGAATGTACTTTATATTATTGTAAAAGTGCAATTAGGAGCTATAAGGGTGTTAAAGTGAAAATTTTGACCTCTATTTCCATTGGTTTAAGGGTAATTCATTAAATTTTTTCAAAAGGATAGTAACATTAATTTTGCAAACTTTCAAACTCTATTTTGCAAAATTAAATGAGAATTATGATTGTAAAAGGCGCAATTTTAATGAAGATCAACATCTTAATTTTTCATGGTTTGCATTTCTTGCTTTCAAATTAATTTCTTTGTATACAATTATTCAAACAAGAAAACAATCACCCTTTATCAAACCTTAAAGGTTTGAAGTAGTGTTTGGTATATACAATGTCTTTGATAGTCATTTACAGGTAACGTTGCCACAACTCGTCACTACACTTAACACCTAAAATAGTTGCAACAATGACATCTAAGGTCTATCCCTATTAATAATTGGGGAGTAATAAGACAAACCCATTTTATTTTACTCACTCCATGATACATCCTATTTGCCATTGTCTCTTGACATATATCCTAATATTAAGACTCTCCAAGGGGATATTTTTAAGTAGGTGTCATAGACATGAAAAATCCCTTTTTATACTACCTAAGTACCATGAATCATGCTCTTTCACATACCTCATGGTCTCTCTCATGTACAACAATGTATATCAAGAAGACTAGCTTCTTCCATGTAATGATAGGTATATTATAAGGGCAAGTATATTGAAAGGTTTAGTATATCAAACTAATAGTATATTGAAAGGAGGACCATCTAGAGAAATGAGGAACCCTCATAATGTCCACCCCAAAAGTATTTCTTACAGATTCAAAAGTCTTAGAAGATCCCAAATTTGGACCATATAAGACAAATATGAGAACCATATTATAGGTTGAAAAACTCTAGGATATTGTGACTAACAAAGCTATGCGACCTCAATATTTTTACCAGGCAAAAAAATATGATGATGTAGATGCAAGAGCACTGATGCTCATCACCCTTGCTATAACTAATGTGATCTAGCCATATATTTGTGAAGCAGAGACATCCAATTAAGCATGGGATACCTTTACTACCATATACAAATAGAATTATAAATCCACTATTCTTGCCCTTCAATCACAACTCTACACATTGAGAGTATTATATTGAGAAGGTATCAATGACTTTCTTTGTAGAGTTGTAGAGTTGAAGGTAAGACTGAATGACATGGGTGAACAAGTGGAAGACAAGATCTTACTTCCAATTATACTTCAAGCTTTACAATATTTATTTAGAGTGCTCATAACCTCATTACAAGTGTCAAATAAGATGATTTCCTTTAAAGAGTTGGTCAATTTGTTATAGCAAAAAAGAAGTAACCAACAAATTGAAGGATCAATTGTCAAACAATGCATTCTTCACTAAGAATTATGAGAATAAGAAAATATAAAAGGGTTCTTCATATAAATTTCCTTCCTCCTCCTCCTCCTCCTCCTTATAGAAGAAATCTCAAAAACAAAAGAAGTAATGTCATATTTGTAAAAAAGGACACAATACCAAGTATTGTTGGTATAATTCAACAACATAGGGTGATAAAGTTTGTCAACCTTAGAAGAAGAAGAAACAATACAAGCCACATCCAAAATAGAAGAAACAAAAATGGCATATTGCAATTGAAGAATTAAATTTTTATTTTGAATAGGTACACAAGGTTCTAATGACCAAGATCATCACCAAACCCTAAGATAATGTCTGGTACATTGATTCTAGTGCTAGCAAGCACATGATAGGGAATAAAGAGTGGTTTTATTCATTAAAATCCAAATAAAGAAAATAAATGACTATTATAAATGATAAGACTTATAATATCAAATGAGTAGATGATGTTTTAATTAATCTTCTAGATGATAAACACATAAGGTACTATATGTATTAGGTCTGGCAAACAACTTGTTGTCTGTACCAAAACTACTAGATCAAAATATGATGGTTGATTTTAGAGTTGATAATGGTCACAATAAGTGTTTCATCACCTAAAATTATGAGAATGTTTTCACTGGATCCTACAAAAATGGATTGTTTACCTTAGATGTCCTATCTTCTTCTAATGTAGCACTATTTGTAGCCACGACAGATGCAACCTTCATTTGGCATTAGAGATATGACATCTCAATTTAGTACTTCAACTCAGTAAGCATCACATGGTGATCACTTTACCTGATATTTCATCCATATTTCTAATTTTCTTACATTATTTAGCAAGGAAGCAATGCCAAGTACATTTTGAATTGAGCACTCATATATCCAAAGGTCCATTAGATGTGATACACATTGATTTGTATGGAATCATGATAACTAGTATTTATTACAAAATATATTTCCAATTGTTTGTTGATGACTACTCTAGGAAGATGTAGGTGTTTTTGTTGCAACTAAAGTATGAAGCATTCCAATATTTATATCATTTTAAATAGTGTGTGAAAAACAAAACTGGGTATTCCATTAAAGTCCTCCACTCAATTTGAGTGAGGAATATACATCCAATGAATTTTCAATATTTATTGCATAGAATGGGATCAAGTGACAAATCAGTACAAATTATACCCCATAATAGAATGAAGTTGTTAAAAGAAGAAACCATTCCATCATGGAAATGATTCACTGTATGCTCACAGAAGCCAATTTGGATTAGTAGTATTGGGATGAAGTTGTCACAACTACAATGTATCTTCTAAATAGAGAGTCCACAAAGTCAATTTACGGAGTTACACCTAAAGAAGCCTGGTCTAGGAGGAAGCCTTCAATATCACATCTTAGAATCTTCGATACCAAAGCATACATGCATGTGCCAAACAAAAATAGGACCAAAATGGATGTGATATCCTTGCCATGCATATTTCATGGGTATGATGATGAATAAAAAGGGTATTGATTAATAGACCCAATAACCAATAAATTTTATATAAGTAAATATGTGGTATTTGATAAAACAGTCAAACCTAAATAAGATATTGATGCCTCTAAAGAGGCTTAAGGTGCTACATCTCCTTTTATGAGCTTAAAATTTTATGAGGAAGTCTACGAAGATATTTTAGTCATTGTTGATGAATCTGAAGTAATTACTCCTTCATAAAAATGCAAAACTCTAAAATGGATCACAAGTACCATTAGAGATGCCAAGATTGATGCACCTCCTAATATCACTTCCACTTGACCATGTAATTGTAGTATGTTATGTCAAGAAGTAAATTTATAATTGATGTCTTAAGTAATGGAGAATTTAGAACCAACATTAGTGAAGGATGCACTTAACTAGCCCAAGTGGAAGGTAGCTATGGAAGTGGAATATAACTCTCTAATGAAAAGCAAAACATGGGAACTCATTGATATACCTAAAGGAAAGAAGACAAGTTGATTTTCAAAAGCAAGTACAAGGTAGATAGATCACTTTACAAATACAAGGTATGACTTGTTACAAAAGGCTATGCACAAAAGGAAGAGATTGACTATGAAGAAAATTTTGAACCCATACTAAATATGACAACCATCCATGTTCTCTGTGCCATCACAATACAATTTGATTAGAATCTACATAAAATAGATGTTAAAATCACCTTCCTTGATGGTCATCTTCTAGAATAGGTGTATATGACTCAATCTGAAGGATTTATTGTCAGTGGGCAAGAACAAAATACAAGCATAATTACTAAGTACTTGTATGGGTTGAAGTAGGATCCCAGAGATTGGTACATCAAAATTTATGAGCACCTATAGTAGAACAATTTCAAAAGAAGTCCTTTAGACACAATTCTCTATCTCAAGAAAGTTGGATTTGAGATAGTGATACTTGTGTTATATGTTGATGATATGATCATTACAAGTAGTTTAGATGAATTGGTGGATGTAATAAAGAACGACTTGAAAAAGTCTTGATATGATAGATTTGGGACTTCTACACTATTATCTTGGATTAGAGGTTTGGCAGAGGAAAAATCACATTGTGATCTCATAGATAAAATATGCCAAGACATTACTAGAAAATATTAGATGATAGACTATAATCCTAAGGCAAAACTAATAGATCCAGAGTTACAACTATCCTAATATGACATGCCTCCTAAGGTATTTGGAACTCTTTATCATAAGTTGATTGGGAGTCTTATATACCTAACAAACACCAGTTTTGACATCAATTTTGTTGTAGGTTATATTTTAAGATTCTTGTAGGATCCTAAAGAAAGTCATTGAAAAGCAACAAAGAGGGTACTACATCATGTCTGTGGCACAACAAAATATGACCTAGAATATAAGAAGAATTATAAATTCTTCTTACAAGGATACATGAAATTTGATTATGTGAGATCATTGGATAACATAAAATCAATGCCTAGATATGTGTTTCATCTAGGATCTAGATATATCTCATGGCATAGCAAGAAACACCATGTAAAGCATTATCATCCATAAAAGGTATAATATCATGTTGTACAAGGAGCTATGTGTGAGACAATTTGGTTACATTACATTCTATTAGATATGGGAGTACAAGAAAAATATCTAACACTATTGAAATGCAACAACCAAGGTGTTTTAAAATTGGTTAAGAATATAGTGTTTCATGAAATAATGAATCACATTGAAGCTCAATGCCACTTCATTCAAGACCAAGCTCAGAATCATAAGATCCAACTCTAGTACATCAATAACAAACATGTTGCAAATATTTTTACAAAGGCACTTGCATGTATCAAGTTTGATTTATTTCACAATTCTTTTTATATACCAAATAATGTAATAAAGGGATATGCAAGAAATGATTTATTACATTATTATCTCATGAGATATGAGATTATTTATATCCAACTCATTTATTGGTTGTATCAGTTTCATTGTAACTCTTGTCCTCTCCTATTATCCTGGTTGAAACAATCACACCTCGTGCAAAGTGACACAATAGGGCCTCAATCGAGAGCATGCGATTTGGATTAATTAAGGGTATTTAAGAGATTTTACAAGAATATATCCTTGTTTTAATGTGATATTTAGGCACACTTGAACTCAATGGAAAAAGGGATGTGAGAGATTAAAATAAAAATTTAACTAAAGAAAACCTAAGCTACTAGGGTGGTGATGCGCCAAAGATCCGCTAAGATATCCCTATGCAATGTTAGGAATAAAAATTGATGAGATTGATTTTATTGATACAAATGGTTACAATATATAGGCATAAGCCTATATTCAACACATGACACTTGTCAAGAGAAACTGACAAGTGTCAAGGTGAAGGCATAGTGCACTTTAACTCTAACATTCCCCCTTAAAGTGCACTATCCTAACTAAAGAAGAAACAAAACAAGTCAACATTAGGTAACATTCCCCCTTAATGTTGACTTCTGGAAAACAACCTATCATCCTCTCTTATTGCTGATTTGGTCTAGGCTGGTGCTCTTTGCACTTGGCTCTCCAACTGTGAATAATGCTAGATTCACTATGTATACATCTCGGTCTGTTGCCTCAAGGTCATCCACTTCCATGGGTCTGTTGCCACTGGGTCAGCTATCTAAGTGCCTCAGGGTCAGCCACTTCTGGGTCTGTTGCCTCTGCAGGTCATCCTTAGAGGATGTTGCCTCTCGTAGGTCACTGACTAGATTCACCATAAATATCAAATCCTTCCTTATGGTGAACTCAATCTAGAAGGTGTCGGTCTCAGCCGAAAATGCACCTTAATACAAATGAAAAATGAGCCATATAAGAGTGTCGGTATTTGCCAAAAATGCACTCAATACAATAAAATGAGCCATAGAAGCCAAATATGGAGGAGAAGAAGAAAGAAGAATAGAAGAGAATCTTCTGAAGTGTCTTCGTCTATAGTCTTCAGAAGTAGATCCGAAAAAACCTTGGATAGAGTCTAGGGTGTCTATGTCTGTAGTCCCTAGAATAAGTGTCCTTATGGTAGGCACCTCATCTTATTGAAATGCATGGGTAACCAGCCGCTACATCCGCCAAGTAGAAAGAGGTGAATACTAGATACTAGGTTCACTTACAAGTACCTTGGGAGTGTCGGGTACAACCGAAAGTGCACTCCAAGGTAGAAAAACTTTGAGGCTAAAAAAATAAATTGAAACAACCTCAAAATTACAATTTGACACCACCATTGTGTCCGTCATAGAAAAACGTTTCCAACGACTATAAATACCCCTATACTCCACCATCAAAGGGGCCTTCATCATGTGGAAAAAACCAATGTGCCTCTCTACGCAGCAGAAAAACAATCCAAGTATACCCTTGAAAAGCAAAAAATACAGCCCATTACATGAAAGTGGTGCCCTCCACTTTATAAAAAATGCCCCCATTGTATTAAAGCCATGACCATAATTTAAAAAACTCTTCGAAGCCATCCATCGATCATTTTCATCGGACGCACACTTCAGATCACCCGAATCTTATGGTGCTAGCCACCATGTGCCATTTACTATAATAAAAAATTCTTCTATTTTCTAGCTGTTCGACAGGGCACCAAAAATTAATTCCCCGCCAAAAACTTCACACCATCGACATCTTCACTCCACATCCAACCTTGCACAATCGTCCGTCACCAATGCTTGTGTCGCCCTTTAGAAAATTTAATTAAGCCATGTCTCAGGTAGTGCACACTGGAAGTTGACTTGATTGATCTAAAATAATTTCTCGACATGCATCATCACATACATGTACTCGTCCAGTTTTATCATAGAGAAACGAATCCCCAATTTGAGAGTAGGTACATGTTCTTTCCATGCACACGCACGTGGCTTTCCTTTCAATTTTTTTGGTGAAGGCAAACCCCAACGCATACAATAAAGACGACGCCATAAAGCTTCATCTGATGCTGCATGGTTCAGAAAACTACAAACTAATGCACAAGTAACGAGGTCCTCTGAAGATAAAAATTTAAGGATCTTTTGAAATAGCTCTATCGGTATCTTGCTGAAATTTCCATTTTCTATGGTAGGTTGAGTTTTGGGGGCCTGATTATTTCCACAAGCTTCTATTTGGCTTTGCAAATCTGGTCTTAATTTTGTGACGAATCCACCTTCAATGGGCACCTGCTTCCCCTCACAAGCAGAATCAAAACATTTCTCCCCATATGCTATTTCTGAACTATTTTTCATATCTTCCTCCAAACAAAGTCTTTTAGATGGCCTTGAAATCATATCTTCCTCGTCCGATTCTTCAGCGAGAACCTCGGATTCAAGAAACTGCGCAAGCAGGTCATCTTCATTTTTGGTGACATTTTCGTAGCTCGAGAGTCCAGATTCTTCATATGAGGGAGCCTTCGAAACATTTTCGCCGCCACCACTAATTGATTTCCAAAGGAGGTTTGACAAGGGAAAATTGGCTTTCATTTGTCTGATCAATCTATCTCATCCAAGACAGTAAGAGGGTTTCTCTGCATTTATTTCTGTCGTGGAAGTTGAATTATAAGGGTTTGGGCGAATAGAGTCTTCTTCGTCCCTGCTTTTGGAAAGTCGAGGTTGTCCTTACTTTGTCCACAGTCTGTCATTATGAATTTTGGGGTCCCCCTGCGAGCAGAAGGCGACAGTGATATGCGATATTGGCTACCCCCACTCCTTTATAGCCTTGGCGACCGCCTCCTTTTCGAGATTTCTTGCACGATCTATTGGGCTTGATGGTGTGGGAGGACGCCATTTTTAGAAGCTTTGTAAACCATCAAACCTCGTCACACGCTGCTCCCAAATTGGATTCACTACTCTAATTGAAACGAGGACCCATAACAATTAAAGCCCATAGATGCAGAAAGACTAAGCTTTGGCAGAGACTAAAAAAAATGGATTTAAAAAAAATTTGGGGGCAGCCATTAATTTTCAAGCTATCTGGTTTCTGATCCATTTTAAAAAATGGAGAGCATACTCCCTAGGCTTGGAAAAAAAATGGGGGAAAAAAGATGAGGGGGAGGGAGGATTTCCATGAGGGAAATCCCCCCTCAAGCTCACAAGGCCAGAGAAAGCCTGGAGCTCTGATACCAAATTTTGGGACTGAAACTGATGGGATTATATTATCGATACAAATGGTTACAATATATAGGCATAAGCCTCTATTCAACACATGACACTTGTCAAGAGAAACTGACAAGTGTCAAGGTGAAGGCATAGTGCACTTTAACTCTAACATGCAATAGGCCTGAATGCTATGTGCTAATGTTGAACACTTCCTATCCTTAATACAAATGAGCCCAAATGAGATATACCAACATGCACATGTGTGGAGAGATAGGTCAGCAGGAGAACCACAAATGACTAGTTTGAAAATTGATGTATAGGCCTCCCACACACACATACATGCATGATAAAATTTAAAAAAGGTAAAACTTTGATATCATAAACACACATATAGTTATGGGTCAACAAGAGAACCATGGATGTCTAGTCTAAAAATTGACACGTAGACCTCCAATATATATATATGCAAATAAATTATAGAGATTATGCCTGGAGTGAGAGTTCACTTTGCCCGCAAGTCGCTTAAGAGTCGATTTCTCTATAGGAAGAAATGAAAGGAAATATCACAAGAGATTTGCAAATACAAACTTGTTGATCCTTTACAATGCTAAAACTAGTCCTACTTATAGATTACCAAGAGGAGGGTTTCCCTCCAAAAGCTCATGTAGGTGACTAATGTTGTCTAACATATGGTCACATCTTCATTTAAGTTGTTGGTTTTCTCAAGGTCTCTAGATCTGGAGTCATGAATGTCAAATTATCCTGAGTCATTAGATGAACAACTACCACCATTATTACCATCTACCCATTTTTGGGAATTCCCATAATCTAGGTATAGAATATTTTTTCATTTAATGCTTTAGATTCGTGAGTTGCTTTTGTTGTGGCTCCCATGTTGCTATTGTCCTTTCAAAGAGATGTGACATTATTTTGCAAGAAAGGATGATACTATCACAAGATTGTACACTTCAAGAATTTTGACTTTTGGAGTAAAGGTGATTCTCTTTGAAAGATTCCTCACCACTTAGACATTGTTTAATTGAGAAAATTTTACCTTGGATCTTTTTGACCATGGGAACCTCTTGTCGAAGCTATTGGTTCTCATATTTGATTGGGACTAGATATAATTCCAAACTTCAGACATAGCCTTGTATATGATAATTACCCTCCAACCTTTGGACCTTTTGATAGGAGGCTTCTTTTGTGATTGTCCATTGCTTTTGCTTTCGCTTTCTACTATAAAAAATGGTGTAGTGAGAAATCACTATAGTTCTGGTTATTCATAGGGGGTCTTTAGCCTACTAAATATAAGGAACCTAGAGAAGCTAATACCTTATTCCATTAGGCATGGATTTAGGATGAGAACCCTTTATTTGGAATGGAAGCAAAGGTGGAAATTTTAGTAGTTAGTTTGCATCTTCACATCTCTGCAACTGTTAGATCTTTCACAATCCCTCGAAGCTGAGACTACTATATATAGTTCATAGGTAAAAGGGTTAAGTGGATGACCTTATCGATTGGGCACAAATTCAAAATAGGTCCCCCCACTTATTCCCCAAGCCTTTTATTACTTCTACTTATTTTTCCAATTCTATGGGTGAATTACTTCCACCTCCTCGGAGCTTGAATTTTTAAGTAACTTATTTGGCTTAGATAGATTGGTGTCAAGGATGAAAAATCTACTTGGTTAAGTAGGACTGGTACCAATGTTTATGAATCCTTTGTATATTACCTAGTTGGCATGCATCTTCCACCTCCATCTCATCTCTTCTACCTCTCTTGTGCTTCAAGAGGTGGAAAGTCCTTCCTTAAAGCTCAAAAAAATGTTCATGCTTATTGGTCTAAACACTTTAGGGAGAGTGGATTCCACTATATTTGCTATCCTTTGGCCCATCGGATTGTCATTCTAGTTTTGGGGCCTACTAGGAATTGCTACCTCTACCTCTATGTACCTTTCTTCCTTTTCCTAGATTGGCATAATATGGTTGGAAGTAGTAAGTTGTTGAGTGAGAGAGGACTAGGTAGCAAGTCAAATAATAGGAGTTGGTTGCTCCATTCCCTTAAATCCATATATGAATAAGATATTAAGCTAGTCCCATTCAAATTTCAAGTGTGGGACAAGGGATTAAAATCTATTACAAACCCTTCCTTTGAATGAATCCACTAGTAGCCTCAAAGCCATGTTTTGCTTTGTGATGTTATGAATTGGTAAAAGAAGACCATATCTTGTAGATGCTCTGATGGGGTTGAAAAAACTTTTTCATCATAATATGGAAGATTCTAAAATATGTACATTGGATAGTCATCCTAAATATCTAGTGGCACTGGAGGTCACAAGGGGTTTCTTTTGCTCCATGCTAAAAAGTTCACGAGGAAGGAGACATTTATTTTTTGGTATGTAATATCCATAGTGGATATTTAATATTCTTTTGGTCTTTTCATTTGAGTGGAGTTGCCAGGTGAATGTAGGACATGCTCTCAAGAGCAAATAGATTGAGGTCTTTACCAAAATATTAATCTAATGTCTTCAAACAACTTCTTCTAATGTTCATTCTATAGCAAGGTTGCCAAGTGAGTGAAAATACACTTCAATAAGCAAGGGTAGACATAGACCCTCACCAAGACTAAGCCTAACTTGTTTTTTAATTATGGGACCAATGATATATCATTGGGGTCCCATCGGGTATTCCATTAAATTATTTTCCTCTTTGATTGTCCCGATAAGAACAATCATACCTCACATAGAGCAACATAGTAGGGCCTCAACCAAGAGCATAGGGTTTTGTTGAGCAAGGTGCAACAACAGTATTGTCATTGTTGTCAACATAGTTAGATAGATTTGTTGATGCAGTGGACAGGAAGTTCAAAAGCTATCCAGATGCAAAATATAGGAGTTCAAAGGTTATTCATAGTATGTATAGTGATTTTCCAAGAAGACCGAAGTGGCCCATATGCAAAAGATCAAAGAAAAAAGACAAGTAAGAAAAGTGTCATGATATCGCGACATATACAGCAGGCAAGAAAAATTGTCGTGATTTCGTGACATGTTGGAAGAGAGAGAAAAATCAGGAAAAACTGTCACGATTTTGTGACATGTTGGAAGAGAGAAAAAGCAGGAAAAACTATCGCTATTTCGTGACATGTTGGAAGAGAAAAAGGCAAGTGGAAAAACTGTCACGATTTCGCGACATGTTGGAAGAGAAAGAGAAAGCAGAAAAAGTGTCACGATTTTGCAACAAGTTCGAAGAAAGAGAACAAGTAAGAAAAGTGTTGCGATTTCGTGACATGTCGCATTTTTGCGACTAAAATAGGAGAGAGAAAGTAAGTTTGAAAAGTGTCGCGATATCGCGACATGTCGCATTTTCATGACAAAAGAAAGAGAGGAAGCGTACGGAAGCAGAACTATCGTGATTTCACGACAAAAGTAGAAAGCAAGACTTCGAAAGCAAAAGTGTTGCGATTTCGTGACAAAAGCAAAGAAGTAAAGTATAGAAGCAAAAGTGTCATGATTTCATGACAAAAGCAGAGAAGAAGACTTCGAAGGCAGAAGTGTCACAATTTTGTGACAAAAGCAAAGAAGCTAAGTACGAAAGCAGAAGTGTCATGATTTCACGACAAAAGCTAAGTTGAAGACTACAAAGGCAGAAGTGTCACGATATCATGACAAAAGCAAAGTCGAAGTCTATGGAAGCAGAAGTGTCACGATATCATGACAAAAGAAAAGATGAAGTCTATGGAGGCAAAAATGTCACGATATCATGACAAAAGAATAGAGAAAGCGTACATAGGCGAAAGTGTAGCAATATCATGACATGTTGTATTTGTGCAGCAACAACAACAAAAGAAGCTATAGAGGCAGAAATGTCACAATTTCATGATAGGTCGTAAATGCGCAAGTCAAGAAGGAGAACCCGACTGAAATGAGAAGTATGACAGTGGACCGACATCACTACGACATTTACAAGGGCAGTTATAGAGTGATTTTATACTACTAAAATACGAAGAGTGATCAAAAGTCAGTATGGCGGTTATAGGGTCTGTCTAGAATGAAATCATCAAGTGATGGATAAACCGAACATCTTCTTGAGTTGAAGCCGACGAAGACCGATGATAGCCGACTAAAATTAGGGTTTATAGTTGTTATGAAAGCCGACTAAGATTAGGATTTACAACCGACTAAGATTAGGGTTTTCATCATAAAAAATATTGTTATAAAAGGAGGGCTATTTGGAGAATTGAAGTGGAGTCGAAGGTGTGTGAAATACGATCGTTGTGGGCAGAGAGAAAGTCGTGTCGAATCATGCTAAGTGCAAAAATTTGCAAAGAGAGCAGAGTGCACAAAAGGGAGAAGATGATCGTGAAGTTTGATTGTAACAAAGCAGAGTGTGCGAAGTGATTGCGCAGAGAGAGTAGAGTGCGTAGAGAGTGAAAAGGTTGAAGTTCGACCAGGTGCTATTGTGATTGCGTAGAGAAAGTAGAGTGCACAGAGAACGCAAAGGTGAAGAAGACCAGTCAGGGTCTTGCAAAAGCAAAGGTATCTTACTAACAAACTTATATATTCAAATTGAAGTCCAAGTTGCAGCTTGGCATCAGGGGTTGGTGCTCCTTTTTGTTGGTGCAGATAAATAAGGTGTTGGTGCTCCTTACAGTGGGTGCTGGTAAATTGATTGTAAAGTTGGTGCTTTGCAAAGGCTGGATTTGGATGGTAGTCTAAGCAATCAATTTTTTAGGAGTAGCCACATTAGTGAACCTCGTTAAATCTTGTGTCATGTGATGCTCTTTTGTTATACTTGCTAATCTAGTAATAAGTTTTAATTGCTACGATATTAAGAGCTGTAAATTCAAATTTAAAGAGCTACACTGATTCACCCCCCCTCTTAGTGTCATTGTAAGACTAACAATTGGTATCAGAGCTAAGTTCCTATATAAGCTTAACCGGCTAGGGTGATCTTGGAAGTAACACAATGGCAGGTGGTGAAGGCTTCTCATCAAACAAAGCACCATTATTTGACAGATCTAATTATGCGTTCTAGAGAAACAGGATGCAGACATATCTCTGTGCTTTAGGATACGACATCTGGGATTCAATAGTTAGTGGATACACAATACCCATCACTCCTCCAAAAGAGGCTAACGAAAAGAAACTGTTTGAAAATAACTCAAAAGCAAAGAATGCTATCATGTGCGGATTAGCAGACAGTGAACTAGTAAAGATCATGAGCTGTAAAAGGACAAAATAAATATGGGACAAACTGAGGAGTATTCATGAAGGAGATGATAATATCAAGGAGGCCAAGTTACAGACACATCGAGCCCAGTTCGAAGCATTAAAGATGAATGACGATGAAAACATTGAGGCATATATGCTGAGAGTTAATGGAATCATTAATGCAATCAGAGGACTCGACGAGGATATTGAAGACTCTGCCATCATGAAAAAGGTATTAAGATCTCTTCCTCAAAGGTTTGATTTTAAAGTCTCAACGATAGAAGAAGCTAAAAATCTAAATTATTTTAGTATAGATGAGATGTATGGTTCTTTGATTGCATATGAGATGAGGATAGGAATATCTAAACCCACAGATAGAGAAGCGGCTTTTAAAGCCCTTAAAAATAAAAATGCAAAACAAGAGTCCGAGGAAGAAGAGACATCAGATGAAATGGAAGCAAACTTTGTTAGAAAACTAAAAAGGGGAAAAGAAAAATACAGAGGAAAGCTACCGTTTAAATGTTTCAACTATGGAGGCATTGGGCATTTTGCGACTAAATGTCCACTTAATGAGAAGAACAAAAATGATGAAGGATCACACCAAGAAAGAAGTGACTGGAAGAAGAAAATGAATTTCAGAAAAGGTAACTTCAAGAAGAAAAGTTTCATCTCTAGGAATGCCAGTTCATCAGAAGACAGCTCCGGTGAGTATTCTGAAGAGGAAACAAGTGAAGCTCTTTTCATGGCATTTGAAGAAGTAAAATCAGAAAAGGAAGGAGTGAACTCTGAAGTATGTGGTGAAAACCCTGAGACTGAAGTAGATCTACAAGGTGAGTTGATATTTGCACTTGAAGAGTGGAAAAGAGAGAGGAAAAAGAATAAGAAAATTTCAAAAAAGGTTGAGGATGCAAATGAAATCATAACCAGTCTGAAAGTATAGACAGAAGAATACAAAAAAATATTTGAAGATCTCGAAGTACAAATTACCATGAAAATAGATTATTGCTACAAACTAGAAGAAGAGAATGTTGGTTTACGGACGTAGATAGAAGAGATGAACCACAAAATTAGTTGCTATCACAAACGCAAAGAAAGTTATATGAAGCTGGATAAGATTATAAATGACCAAAGACCTGCAGGCATCAAATTTGGTCTGGGTTTCGTCAAAGGAGAATCATCAAATGGATCAAAGGCCGGAAATGTAGAATCCATAAAGAATGAAAATAAGAAACAAGTTGATCAAGGAAAAATGTCTCATGCAAAAGAAAGCAATAATGCCAGGCACGAAAGGAGAATTGACAATGATGGATTCACCAATGTCACACATCAAAGAAGAAGAAGACCTATGGCTCCTACGACAACATGGCAAAGACCATCACCCAGGTTCAATTATCCATTTTCTAGTTTCTATTTTAAATGCAATGGCTATGGACATAAAATCTCAGACTGCAAATATAATGTAAGACCAAGGAATTTCACTAGTAGAAATGCTTTTTCTCCTTTGATGAATTATATAGTAGAATGTTATAACTGTCATAATTTTAGGCACATTGCAAGAAACTATAGAAGTACATTTGCATCAAATCAGTTTTAGTGATGTAGAAGCATCCGACGGCAGCAGAGCAATCCTACATCAACCAAATTTTTCTAAGTGTTTCCAAAATTTATTTATGTTTTGAAGTGTTTAGCAGGAACAAGGTAGAAGTTGGAGGGTCGCGAAATCGTGACATAAAAGCGGAGTATAGGCCTGAAGGAAAAAATGGTCGCGATATCGTGACAAAAAAGAGGAACGTAGGTCGAAGGCAAAAATGGTCGCGATATCGCGATGCGCGATATCACGACAGAAAAGCAGAACGTAGGCCGAAGGCAAAAATGGTCGCAATATCACGATGTCACGATATCGCGACGTAAAATCAAAAGCAAGGATCAAATGCAGAAAACATAAGGCATGGGCTTGAAGGTGAAAGGCGGAAGGCAGAAGCAAAACTCAGAGGCGAAAAGCCCAAGGCAAGGGGCTCAGAGGCAAAATGGTCACGATGTCGCGATGTCACGACGACAGTTGGAGGTTGAGACAAGGCGGCAGTTCTGTTGTGATATCGCGACGTCGCGATATCACAACCAGCAGTTGGAGGTTAAGACAAGGCAAAGTTTTTGTCATGATATCGTGGCCCGAAAGAAAGCAAATCAGAAATGGACACATGGACGACCATGCGCATGGGAAAAGAGGCAACAGTCATAGGTGGACAGTCTGACAAAACAGCAGTTGCAGGTCAAGGGCCTATTAAATGCATGCTTTCATGGCGGATCAGGGAGTTGGCCAATTACGAAAGGAAAATTGAAGACTCGACGGGGGAAGCCGATTTTGCAGGTTTTGATTAATACTTTCATGCAGGTGGGTCATTAATGGCCTAGAGGGTTGAGACCTCGATAAAAACTCGGTGTTTGTAATAGATTTGGGGGGGGGATCGAAGAACGCACACAGAAGTGGGATTGTGAAGACCAAGCTGAGCGCTGGTCATTTGTAATCCTGTGGGCTATTTATGTAAAGGATTTCAGATTAAAGTAAGAAATTTTTGAATTTGCGGGTGTTCGATTTTTTTGGTCCCCCATCAGTGGTATCAGAGCCGAAAGTTTCTGAGTGTGTAACAGATCACCGGACGTGAGGCAGTTACACCAAGATCTATGGAAAGGCTCATGAGAAAGTGAGTAGAATGCCTCCGAGAAGAAACCCCGTTGGTGGGAGAGGCATGGCGACAACAGCAGATGTTCGGGCTTTGCAGCGGCAAGTTCAGGCCCTGCAAGAAGAACTGCGCAGAGGGCACGAACCAAGAAGAGATGATGGTAGTGAGGACGAAGTGGATGAAGAAGAAAACCAGTCTGAAGAAGAAGAAGAGGCTATAGATCCGGCACAAGCCAGACTGTACAAAGCCATATCCTAGATTGGGAAGAGGCCAAAGATGGAAGTTTCCACGTATTTCGGGAACCTAGATCCGAAGGAATTGATCGACTGGATCAATGATCTGGAAGAGTACTTTGAGTATGAAGAAGTTGAAGATCCTGAGAGGGTCAGATTTGCCAAGACCAAGATGAAGGGTCATGCCAGCATATGGTGGAAGGCGGTACAGCTGAAGCATAATAGAAGAGGAAAAGAGAGAATAACAAAATGGAAACAGATGGTAGAAAAATTGAAAAGGCATTTTATTCTTATAGATTATGAATTGGATATGCTGAGAAAAATGCAGAGTTTGAGACAGATGAACAAAACTGTCCAAGAATACATGGAGGAGTTTTATAAGATCTCCATCAGAACTGGCCATTTAGAAGCAAGCAAGGAGAAGGTGGCCCATTATATCAATGGGTTGAGACCCAGTATCCAGGAAGAGTTGAGCTTAGTTTAGGTGAGCACCATTGAAGATGCTTACTAGTTTGCTCTGAAGGTTGAAGAGAAACTAAACAGAAGGTTTGAGAGCAAGCAAAGGGGAAGAGGACATGGAGGAAAGACTGGTGGAAGAAAAGATGAAGGAAAAGAGGAGAAGAAAGAAGAAGCTAGCAGCAGTCGGGATCAGAAGGAAGATGAGGAACCCAAACCCCAAGTTTAGAACAATGGCTACCCAAGAGGAAGAGGTGGATCTGGATGAGGAAACAGAGGAGGAGTGTTTCGTGGAACCTGTTTCCACTGTGGAGAAGAGGGACATCGGGCATATGAGTGTCCCCAGCACCTCGAGAGGGTGAACAAGAAACATGTGGGTCCTGCCAGAGCTGTTGTGGCAGAGGAAGATGCTGAATCAAAACATTCTGAGGAGGTAGAGAGAGGAGAAGTCATGGTCACAAGGAGAGCCATGCTGATTGATGAAGACAAGCCAGAGCAGAGGAGAAGCCTGTTTCGCACGAGGTGCAAAAGTTCAGGTAAAGTTTGTAATGTTATTATAGACAATGGAAGTACTGATAACTTAGTCTCCGAGGAAATGGTCACTAAGTTGCAGCTAGAAAGGAGAAGACACCCGCATCCATACCGAATTGCATGGTTGCGGAAGGACCATAGAGCATGGGTCCATGAACAGTGCTTAGTCACGTTCAATATTGGGAAGTACCAGGATGAGGTCCTGTGTGATGTTTTCCCCATGGATGCTTGCCATTTGCTGTTAGGGAGGCCATGGCAGTTTGATCGATGTGCAGTGCATGATGGTCGTGCAAATACTTACTCCTTGATGAAAGATGGAGTGCGCCACAAGTTAAAGCCATTACAGGTAGTGGACGAGAAGGTGTGCAGCAGTGCCAGAATTTGTCTGGTAGAAGGCAAAAAATATTTTTGCCAGGAGATGGGGTTTAAGTGGGCTACAGAGGCAGGTGCACGTTTGGAGCTATTACAAGAGACGTGGACCGAACAACACATAAGTGAATGTCACTTCTCCATTTACCTCGGGTGTCTGATGCAGGAGCATCCGACGACAATAGAGCAATCCTGCATCAACCAAATTTTTCTAAGTGTTTCCAAAATTTATTTATGTTTCGAAGTGTTTAGCAGGAACAAGGCAGAAGTTGGAGGGTCACGAAATCGTGACATAAAAGCGGAGTATAGGCTCGAAGGCAAAAATGGTCGCGATATCGCGACAAAAAAGCGGAACGTAGGCCGAAGGCAAAAATGGTCGCGATATCGCGACGTAAAATCAAAAGCAAGGATCAAAGGCAGAAAACACAAGGCATGGGCTCGAAGGTGGAAGGTGAAAGGCAGAAGCAAAACTCAGAGGCGAAAAGCCCAAGGCAAGGGGCTCGGAGGTGAAACGGTCGTGATGTCGCGACGTCGTGATATCATGATGTCGCGATATCACAATAGCAGTTGGAGGTTGAGACAAGGCGACAGTTCTGTCGCGATATCGCGACGTCGTGATATCGTGACAATAGTTGGAGGTTAAGACAAGGCAAAGTTTTTGTCACGATATCGTGGCCCGAAAGAAAGCAAATCATAAATGGACACGTGGACGACCATGCGCATGGGAGAAGAGGCAACAGTCATAGGTGGACAGTCTGACAAAATAGTAGTTGCAGGTCAAGGGCCTATTAAATGCGTGCTTTCATGGCGGATCAGGGAGTTGGCCAATTATGGAAGGAAAATTGAAGACTCGGTGGGGGAAGCCGATTTTGCAGGTTTTGATTAATACTTTCGTGCAGGTGGGTCATTAATGGCCTAGAGGGTCGAGACCTCGATAAAAACTCGATGTTTGTAATAGATTTGGGGAGGGATCGAAGAACGCACGCATAAGTGGGATTGTGAAGACCAAGCCGAGCGCTGGTCATTTGTAAGCCTGCGGGCTGTTTATGTAAAGGATTTCAGATTAAAGTAAGAAATTTTTGAATTTGTGGGTGTTCAACTTTTTCGGTCCCCCATCATTTAGGAAAGAAAATTTCAACCAAATAGGATGAGACAAAATAGAAAACTTCTCAAAAAACATGCACAAGCTATTGATAAGGGAAAGGCAAAACAAGAGCCCAAAACTACTATCAAAACAGAGTGGAAAGAAAAAGAGCGACTTAAGGAAGAAAAGGAATCTTTAATCGTACAAATAGCATTTAAAGCACAAAATAAATATGTACCATAGATACTTGATAGTGGATGCTCCAATCATATGACAGGTGACAAACATAAATTTGAGAAGTTACAAAAATATGAAGGTGGTTCAGTAAAGTTTGGAAATAATGATGGAGCTAAGATAGTTGGCAAAGGTTTAGTTAAAATTAGTGACGAAAAAATTAAGTTAGAAGAAGTCTTGTTTGTGGATGGTTTGAAACATAACTTGTTGAGCGTAAGTCAGATTTGTGATAAAGGTCATGAAGTAGTTTTTAAGAAGTAGGGTTGTGAAGTCAGAAAAACAAATAGTGGAAAATTGATAGCAACTGGATCAAGGACATCTAGTAACCTGTACACGCTCCCAGAGACTTCAGAAGGAGCTTGTTTTATTGGACAGGAAGAAGAAAATTGGTTGTGGCACAAGAGACTCGGTCATATCGGTTTTGATAATCTAGTAAAAATCAACTAAAAAAGGGTAGTGAGAGATATTCCCACCATCAAAAAACCTACAAACAACATTTGTGCTTCATGCCAAAAGGGGAAGCAAACTAGAGTCACTTTCAAAACAAAAGAGTACTACACAAGCAAACCTTTGGAACTAATACACATTGATTTATGTGGACCCATGAGAACACATAGCATAAATGGTGACAAATATTTTATGTTGTGCATTGATGACTATTCCAAAATGACATGGACATTTTTCTTGAAGCATAAATCAGAAGCTTTTGAAATGTTCAAGACTTTCAAAAACCAAGTTGAGAATGAAACAGGAAAGAGGATCAAATGTTTAAGATCATATAGAGGAGGATAATTCATTTCAGAGGAGTTTACAGAGTACTGTGAAAAATACGATATTAGGAGACAGTTTTCAGCAGCCAAGACACCTTAGCAGAATGGAGTGGTAGAAAGAAAGAATAGGACAGTGCAGGAAATGGCACGGACTATGTTGGATGAAAGCAAAGTAGCAGACAAATTTTGGAAAGAAGCAGTCCATACTATGGTGTATATCCAAAATAGGTACATGCTAAGAACACATGAAAGCAAAACTCCTTATGAGTTGTGGTTCGATAAAAGGGCAACATCAAAATACCTCAAAGTTTTTGGTAGCAAGTGCTACATCAAAAGAACTAAAGATAATTTTGGTAAGTTTGAAGATAGAGTAGATGAAGGTATTTTTGTTGGTTATTCATCAAAAAGCAAAGCTTACAAATGCTACAACAAGAGGCTAAAGAAAATTGTGGACAATGTCGATGTTAAATTTGATGAAGGTAGAGAACGAGTAATTAGCTATGAAAATAACTACCCAATTTATGAAGAGGTTATTGAAGGAGATGAGAAAAACGAAATGGAAAAGATACAAAAAATTGACTCAGATGATTTAATTTGTGATTCAGGAGTGGAAGAAAATAAGAAATTCAAAACAGGCAGCTGGCAAAAAAATCATCTTAGAGAGCAAATAATTGGAGACCCCAAAGTTGGTGTTCAGACAAGAAGAAGAGTAGTAAGTAACTACTCTCTATTATTCAGCATTAAGCCCAAAAATGTTGCTGACGTAAGCCAAGATGAAAGTTGGATGAAGGCAATAAATGAAGAATTATATCAGATCAAGAAAAACAAAACTTGGGAGTTAGTACCTAGACCTGCAAATAAAAATATAATCAGGACTAAATGGATTTTTCGAAAAAAATTGAATGAAGACAGACAGTAGTCGTAAATAAAGCAAGATTGGTATGTAAGGGTTATGCACAAGTTGAAGGCATTGACTTTGAGGAAACTTTTGGACCAGTAGATAGACTAGAGGCAATTAGAATGTTTCTGGCTTTAGCAGTCTACAAAAATTTCAAAGTTTATCAAATGGATGTGAAATCAGCGTTTTTGAATGGGAAACTTGAAGAAGAGGTTTATATTGAGCAACTAGATGGTTTCCAACTTGGTGATGATCCCAACTTGGTTTGAAATTTGAAGAAAGCATTATATGGCTTAAAACAGGAACCTCGAGCATGGTATGCAAGGCTAGACAACTATCTCACTCAAGAAGGGTTTAAGAAAGGTATGGTGGATAGTAATTTGTATGTCAAAACAGAAAATGGGCATCTTATTGTTCTTGTTGTATACGTAGATGATATCATATTTGGCAGCAAAAAAGATGAGTCGTGTAAATATTTAGCAAATAAGATGCATAAAGAATTTGAAATGTCAATGATTGGTGAACTTTCGTATTTCCTCGGGTTGCAAGTTAATAAAAATAAGAAGGGCATATTTATTTCTCAAGTTAAATATGTGAAAGAGATGTTAAAAAAGTTCACAATGGAGGATTGTAAGCCAGTTAGCACTCCCATGATGACAGGTTGCAAGTTGAGCAAGGATGACAAATCTCCACCTATTGATCAAACCATGTATAGATCTATGATTGGGAGCTTACTGTACCTGACAGCTACCAGACTAGATATTTTGCAGGTAGTATGCATGGTAGCACGATTTTAGGCTAATCCCAAGGAGACTCATGTGACAGCAATGAAGAGGATTCTTCGGTACCTCAAGGGTACTATGGAATATGGGTTATGGTATCCGAAAGGTAAATACTTCACCCTTATTTTGTATTCAGATGCAGATTGGACAAGAGATGTCAATGATAGAAAGAGTACCAGTGGAGGTGCATTCTATCTTGGAGACAGATTGGTCGCGTGGCACAGTAAGAAATAAGAGTCAGTTTCTTTATCGACAACAGAGGCAAAATATATTGCAGCGATAACATGTTGTACGCAGGTATTGTGGATGAAACAAACCTTGAAATATCTCGGTATTAGCTTTAGTGAGCCAAAATCAGTTAAGTGTGATAACACCAGTGCCATTAACATCTCCAAGAATCTGGTTATGCATTCACGCACAAAACACATTACTATCAGGTATCACTTTTTGAAGGAGAAAGTTGCGGAAGGTGAGGTTAAGTTGGATTTTGTTCCAACTACAGAGCAAGTAGCAAATATCTTCACAAAAACATTGCCCAAGGAAGTTTTTGAGTATCTTCGCAATAAATTGGGAGTGGTCACACTTTCCAAGAATTGACTAGCTACAGGGATCACATTCTCAAGGGGAGCATTTAAATATTTGATTATCTTTTTGCTCGTGTTCATGATTTTTGCTAAGTGTAATAAATTTTTCCTGAGAATGTTGTGCATGGACTCAGGGGGAGTTTGTAGTAGCCCTTTGGTATTATTGTCAAAGGGGGAGAAGAGTTACAAGAAATTGCACATGTGTTGCCAAAAATTCCAAAGGGGGAGATTGTTGAGCAAGGTGCAGCAACAATATTGTCATTGTTGTCAACACAATCGGATAGATCTGTTGATGCAATGGACAAGAAGTTCAAAAGCTATTCAGATGCGTAAGACAGGAGTTCAAAGGTTATTCAGAGTATGTACAGTGATTTTCCAAGAAGACCGAAGTGGCCCATATGCAAAAGATCAAAGAAAAAAGACAAGTAAAAAAAGTGTCGCGATATCGTGACATATATAGTAGGCAAGAAAAACTGTCACGATTTCGTTACATGTTGGAAGAGAGAGAAAAAGCAGGAAAAACTGTCACGATTTCGTGACATGTTGGAAGAGAGAAAAAGCAGGAAAAACTGTCGTAATTTCGTGACATGTTGGAAGAGAGAGAAAAAGCAGGAAAAACTGTCACGATTTCGTGACATGTTGGAAGAGAAAAAGGCAAGTGGAAAAACTGTCACAATTTTGTGACATGTTGGAAGAGAAAGAGAAAGCAGGAAAAAATGTTGTGATTTTGCAACAAGTTCGAAGAAAGAGAACAAGTAAGAAAAGTGTCGCGATCGTATTTTTGCGACTAAAATAGGAGAGAGAAAGTAAGTTTGAAAAGTGTCGCGATATCGTGACATGTCACATTTTTTGTGACAAAAGAAAGAGAGGAAGCGTACTGAAGTAGAACTGTCGCGATTTTGCGACAAAAGCAGAAAGCAAGACTTCGAAAGCAGAAGTGTCACGATTTCACGACAAAAGCAAAGAAGTAAAAGTATGAAAGCAGAAGTGTCATGATTTCACAAAAAAAGCAGAGAAGAAGACTTTGAAGGCAGAAGTGTCACGATTTCATGACAAAAGCAAAGAAGCTAAGTACAAAAGCAGAAGTGTCATGATTTCACAACAAAAGCTAAGTTGAAGACTACGGAGGCAAAAGTGTCACAATATCGCGACAAAAGCAAATACAAAGTCTATGGAAGCAGAATTGTCGTGATATCACGACAAAAGAAAAGATGAAGTCTCTGGAGGCAAAAATGTCATGATATCGTGACAAAAGAATAGAGAAAGCATACGGAGGTGAAAGTGTAGCGATATCGCGACATGTTGTATTTGCACGACAACAACAACAAAAGAAGCTACAGAGGCATAAATGTCACAATTTCGTGACAGGTCATAAATGCGCAAGTCAAGAAGGAGAACCCGACTGAAATGAGAAGTATGACAGTGGACCGACATCACTATGACATTTACAAGGGCAATTATAGAGTGATTTCATACTACTAAAATACGAAGAGTGATCAAAAGTCAGTATGGCGGTTACAGGGTCTGACTAGAATGAAATCATCAAGCGATGGATAAACCGAACATCTTCTTGAGTTGAAGTCAACAAAGACCAATGACAGCCGACTAAAATTAGGGTTTATAGTTGTTATGAAAGCCGACTAAGATTAGGATTTACAACTGACTAAGATTAGGGTTTTCATCATAAAAAATATTGTTATAAAAGGAGGGCTGTTTGGAGAATTGAAATGGAGTCGAAGGTGTGTGAAATACGATTGTTGTGGGTAGAGAGCAAGTCGTGTCGAATCGTGCTAAGTGCAAAATTCATAAAGAGAGCAGAGTGCGCAAAAGGGAGAAGATGATCATGAAGTTCGACTATAACAAAGAAGAGTATGTGAAGTGATTGCACAGAGAGAGCAGAGTGCATAGAGAGCGAAAAGGTTGAAGTTCGACCAGGTGTTGCTGTGATTGCACAGAGAAAGTAGAGTGCACAGAGAACGCAAAGGTGAAGAAGACCAGTCAGGGTCTTGCAAAAGCAAAGGTATCTTACTGACAAACTTATAGATTCAAATTGAAGTCCAGGTTACATCTTGGCATCAGGGGTTGGTGCTCCTTTCTATTGGTGCAGATAAATAAGGGGTTGGTGCTCCTTACAGTGGGTGCTGGTAAATTGATTGTAAAGTTGGTGCTTTGCAAAGGCTGGATTTGGATGGTAGTCCAAGCAGTCAATTTTTGAGGAGTAGCCACATTGGTGAATCTCGTTAAATCTTGTGTTGTGTGATGCTCTTTTGTTATACTTGCTGTATCTAGTAATAAGTTTTAATTGCTGCAGTATTAAGAGCTGCAAATTCAAGTTTAAAGAGCTACACTGATTCACCCCCCCTCTTAGTGTCATTGTAAGACTAACAGGTTTGGCTCAATTGAGGGCCTCCAGGTGCTTTTACAAGGTTGAATCTTTGTTATGATGTGATCTTTAGGTGCACTTGAACTCGAGGAAAAAAAGGATGGAAGAGATTCAAATAAAAACAACTCAACAAAAGAAAACCTATGCTACTAGGGTGGCAATACACAAAGGATCTGCTAAGATCTCCCTACACAATATGCCTGAATGCTATGTGCTAATAGTGAACACTTCCTCTTATCAACACAAATAAATCCAAATTAGATTTACCAGCACACACATGCAAAAAGAGGTGGTTAGTAGAACTACAGATGACTAGTCCAAAAATTGATGTATAGGCTTTCCATACACATACATGTATGATAAAAATAAAAAATAGGTAAAAATTTGAGAGCATACACACATATAAAGACAAGTAAACAGGAGAACCATAAATGGCTAGTCTAAAATTGATGCGTATGCCTCCAATATATATATGTGAATAATTTTTATAGATATTGTGCCTAGAGAAAGGTTTTTATTTTCCCAAAAGCCACAAAAGAGTTAAGTACTCTATATGAAGAAATGAAAGGAAATCTTACAAGAGATTTACAAGTGCAAAATTGTTGATACTTTACAATGATAAAAATACTCCCGTTTATTGATTACAAAGAGGAGGGTTTCCCTCCAAAAACTCATGTAGATATTTCAAGATGACTGGTGCTTTCTAACGTCTAGTCATATCTTCATTTAAGTTGTTGGTCTCCTCGAGGTGTTTGGATCTAGATTCATCAATATCAAATGGTTTTGAGTCCTTGGATGAGCAACTATCATCATTATTTCCATCTATGATTTTTTGAAAATTTCTATAATTTGGGTGTAGAATATTTTCTCATTTAATGCTTCAAATTTATGGGTTGCTTTTATTGTGGCTCCCATTCTATTATTGTCATTTCAAAGAGATATTCATTATTCAGAGACAACGATACTACTAGAAGATTATACACCTTTGTAATTTTAACTTTCAGGGCATAAATAGTTCTCTTTGAAAGTCTCCTTGCCACTTGACATTGGAACATCAAGACTTTTTACCTCGAGCCTTTTTGACCATGGGATCCTCCTCACATTAGAGTTTTTCTCTTCTCATATCTGATCGAGACAAAATAAAATTCTAACCTTTGGAAAAACTCTTCTTGTATATGAAAATTGCCCTCTAACATTAGACCTTTTGATTAGAGGTTTTGTTTATTTTTGTCTATTGCTTTCACTTTCGCTTTCTTCAGTCAAAAAATATAGTGAGAAATCACTACAGTTATTTTGACTCCTAGGGGATCTTTAGACCACTAAAGCTAAGAAATACAAAGAAGTTTTTACCTTAGTGTATTAGGCATAGAGTCAAGATGAGATCCCATCTTTTGGAATGGAAGTGAAGATGGAAATTTTAACAATTGATCTACATCTTCACATCCCTATAACTATTAGATATTTTGCAATCCCTTGAATCTGGGACTACTATATATAGTACATATGTACAAGGGTTAAGTGGGTGGTTCTTTCCATTGGGCATAGAGTCAAAAAGCCCCCCCACTTATTCCATGAGCCTTTTATTGCTTCTTCCTCTTTTTCCAGTTCTATGGATGAATTAATTCCACCTCCTCAAAGCTTGGATTTATATCCTCAAAATTTAACACTACAACACCTACACTTACCATCAATCCCATTCCTTCTACTACAACCCTTCCTCCCAATGGTCTCAAGATGGTAGAAAAATAGCCTTGTATAATATTTTCTATACTATGTACCTCCTTTTGTTAAAAGAATTTCTAATATGAATAACATGGTACCCTTCCTTCCTATATTGAGTCCCCTCCTCCTTAGAATCTATGAATTTATTCGAAGAAGCCATGAAAGGATCCACTACAACACTTACACTCACCATCAATCCCATTCATCACACTGCATCTACTTTGTTTAACAATGTATCCTTTTTTATCTTTCCCTTAATATTGAGATTGTCCTTGTGTTTATTGATATTGCCTTTTATTAAATCTATGAATTTAGTGATATGTCTTCTTTTTCACATATATAACAATACTTTTTTCTCCATTTTGGCTGATTTTATGATGAAGATGAAGTGGAAGGAATTTTTGTGCTACTTTGTGATTTCTTTGTTGATATAAAGAGATTTTTAGATAACTCATCTCTTAATTGATTTTCTACTTCATATTGTTGGAGAATATCAAATAATTCCTCAAAAAACACCTTTCTATTTGATATTTGGAGAGATGTGATCAATATTTTAAATGATTCAAGAAGTGCTCTAAGTAAAACTAAAACTAGAAGCCTATCTTCAATATTTTCTCCCATGGTGTATAATTTTAATTTTAATTCTACTATCCTTCTAAGGAAGTGTTCTATATATTCACTATCTTGGACTTTTAGTGAATATATTTGTGATTGTAGATGAAGAATAGTAGCCTCATTTATTCCCTCAAATATGGTATGGAGTATATCCCTAGCATTTCTTAAGTTTTGGCCTCTCTTATATGTGCTTGTATTTCATCTAACACACCAAAAATAATTATCATAAATTATTTTGCATCCCGTTATTTATATTTATGTTTTCTGTGACATCATCAGGAAATGTTTCATATTTAGTGACTATATCCCAAAGTTTTTCAACTACAAGTATTGATTTCATTTTATTTTTCCAAGGAGTGAAATTTGGTCCCTTAAGTAATTGAGATTTTGAGAGAAATATTTTTGTATTTGACATGGCTAGGATTCCTTGTATTTAAAAACTGTTTCCTTCAATTGTTTTCCAATTCTCCAAATAAATGTGGAACCTCTGAATAAAATGTGGTCTTTAAGACATTAATGTCCACTTTTTTTTCTTTATCTCAACTCTTCTAATTTTGTCTTCCCTTGTCTTTTATTTTCAAAAATTGTCCACTTTAAAAATTCCTTATGGACCCAATAATATTTTCCTTCTTTTATAAAGTCTCCTTTTACTTTTGTCTTTTAAAAAAAAAAATAGAAAAACTCCTTTTTAAATAAATATTTCTTTTGGATATACCTCCTTAAAAAACATCATTCTAACATGTGCTTCTTTGACCATATACCATATTTTCTTTAATTTTTTCTAGAAAATAAATTTTGTTATTCCTTTGAATAAATTCTCTTATGAAATTTGTTCTTTTTTTAAAAGAAAAAACTCCCTTGTACTTAATAACCTTTGAACAAATCAAATTCCTTTTTAACTTCCAATATCAAACTTCAATATTGTGCTCACAACAATAAATTAAAGTAGGTGCCTTAAGATAATACCTTATTAGTTTCCTACTCATATACTTGATGACTCGAATCACTATCTCTTCCTAATTTTTGATGATAATGAACCTCTACTATTGCATGTTTCTAGATCTATTCTGCTTACTCCCATGTGTTAACTCTAACAACTCTATTCATTTTCTTACCTCTTTGGATATCCAAGCTCTTCTCCAACATAACAACTTTAGCAAATTTAATGTCTTCTTTTGTTATCAGGCAAGACATCTTATTCTCCAATATAGGCTATTTGTTGTTTAGGTATGCTTCTTCTCTTTAGATGCCAATGCTTAATTTTACTCTGGCATAGATTACACTCTCAATTTAGGGCATTTAGACTTGACATGATTCTTTAAAACATACTATACATAGATTTGCTTCCTAGGTAAGCAAAAGATAATGACTCAAATATAAACGCTTTAACAAGGTGACTCATTTAACCAATGTATGGCTTACTCCTATGTATACCAACCAACACGATAAGTTTAAATGATTTCCAAACTTCTTGGTGAATGATATTGAACAAATAACAAGGGTTTTTATTGCAATCCTCACTTAATAATACCTCATATAACAACTACAAATAATTTTTTTCTATCTTCAACACATTGCCATAAAGGCAATAGGTAGTATTATAAGAATGGTAATAGGAGGATAACAATGGCATATGAGTCTATAGTCAAAATTACTACAATATTCTTTCACAGACTCAACCTTATTCAATATTGGACTTATTCCTATAACTTCTTACAATACCTTCACTCATATTAGTGTGGCTTTGATACTGTTGGAAATATGAGTAGGATTTGTTGTCATTGATGTCAAAGGAATGTTAAGAAAATGGTTCATGATTGATTTTCTAAGAGGCAAGGATATAATATTTAATTTAAATATTATATGCCTAGAGATCCCAAAAGTTGAAGCATCAAAAGAGAAGCAAGAAGGATAACAATATTATAATAGTTGGGCAAAAGAAAAGGGTTGAAAAGATATCTCCGTTCCATGGTGGTTGAAAGAAAATAATAAGGTTATTTTGCTAAGGTGATGATGGCAAAATGTTCCCCTAAAAACCTAAGGAAGTTCATATTTTTTTTATTTGAAAAATCCCAATGGACATTTAAATATTTAATAATAATATTTAAATTCATTTTGAATTTAAATAATTATAATTAAATATTATTTTTGAAATGCAAAGTCTAATTTCTCTATCCGTGGACGTGAAGAAAAATGCCTTGAAAGACATTTTAATATAGCCTTAATCAAAGGCTTATTTTAAAAAATTAAAAATTGTGTGTTCTTGGTTGTGCTCGTCGATCGAACGTGAAAGGGAGAAGTGTGCACAATGCTAACTCCGAGGAAGAGAAGGGAATAAAGGGAAGTGATGCTAAATTCATAGAACCATCCGAGCGGCTAGCCTAGATGAAGATTGGCTTGGTCCGTAAGTTGCTACAGAGGGGAGGTCTCAGGTTTGAGTGCGGCTGCAAAAGGAGGAAGCTTTTGGCGACAGTGTAGGGAATAAGTGTGCATGGATACACTTAGGTCCCATGTGAGTGCCTAGCTCACACGATAGTTGAAGCTATGACTAGGGCGCTAGTGGTAGTGCAATGTGGGTTCAATTCCCACTAAGGGCAAAAGGTATTTAAATTTAATTTTTTGTCCTAAGGTTTGTTTGGCATGAGATTTTAGGGAGATATAAGATTTATAAAAATAAAATTTTATATTGTGATTTTGGTGATAAAATTGTTGAAAGGAGTAATAAGGCTTTAGAAGAGTTTAAATGTTATTTTAAAATAAATTCTTATTGTGTTTAATAGTTGAAAGGAGTAATAAGGTGTAATTGAGATCTAATGTTTTGTATGGTGAGAATAATTTGTGAGAAAGTTATTGAATGAAGTTTTGAGAAGGTTTTTTTTTCTACCTAATCCTTAAATATTGGCAAAAGAGTAATTGTGATTGAGACAGGTTTTTAAAGTCAATTCTTCATCAAAAAAAAGGTATGGGCACATCTTCCTTGTGAGTGATTGTTGGATGTTGTGAATGCTAAGTTGGATAGAAAAGGATTGTTTGATAAGCATTGTTGAGTTTTATTGTTAAAGGTTTTTCAGAGTGAAGGTTGATGATAAAAACCTTGTTTGATAAGCATTGTTGGAAATATTGAATGAACCTTCATATGTAAGATTAGGGTTTGTGTAAGATCATGAGTATCATTGGTATATTGTTTGATAAATATTTTTTACTAAACTTTCATTGAGTGATTGGTTGAGTTGAGTAAGTTTTTGTTGAAGCTTACAAGCAGATTGGACAAGTTCTAGCGAGGACTTGTTGAGCAGATTTGAGACAAGTCTTGGTGAAGACTTGTTGAGTAGATTTGATAAGTTCTTGAGAGGACTTGTTGGAGAGATTTGGGGTAACTCTTTGAGAAGACTTGTGAGCAGAGTTGATTGATTGATTTGTTCAAACCTTGAGTTAAGGTTTGGGGTAGATCTAGTAGAGTTGATTTGTGATTGAGTCAAGCTTTGTGTTAAGGCTTGAGAACAGAGTTTGGTGCAGATTTGAGGACAAGTTTGTACTAGACCAGAGACATATATTTAGTAGATTTGTGCTAGATAAAAGGACTATGTTTAGTGCATATCAAATATAGGTATTGAGCAGATTTATGCTAGACCTAAGGATCGTGTTTAGTGCAGATTTGAGATAGATCTGAGAGCAAGATTTGGAGGTGATAGAGTATAGAGGATAATAGTCTAGCTAGGAAAGTAAGGACATGTCTTCTGTGTGAGGGTAGGAGTCTTCAGTGTATAGAGATCCATAAACCAATGCAGTGGAGGAAATAATTATTCTAGAAGATCACCAGAAAGAGTAGAGGAGAAGAAGTTCTCTTATGGATAGAGATCCATGAACTAAATTAGGGTATTGGTGTCTCCTTTGGATAAAGGTCCATAAAATTTGTAATAGGGAAAATATTCCCAAAAGAATTTATTTGAAAAAAGTTTATAAGGAATATTTTATCTATGGGGTAGCCCATATTAGGTGAACCACGTTAAATCATGTCTCTCATGTGTGTGATACTTTGTGTGATGTTTATTGCTTTAATATTGTTGATGTTATCATATGGATTGAAAAGCAAAAAGTTTGATCTTATAATATTCACCCCCCTCTCAGTATAAGCACACGTTCTTCAAATACTACATGTTGGTTAAGGCCTAAGTTCAATAAAAAAAATCATATTCAAGAACAAAGATAATTTATAATATTCCAAGCATGAATTAGATTATGCACAATATTTTCATACAATTTTATAGACACCACAAATAACTAGATCAAGCCACGACAAAAAAAAATTATACTCAAAATAATCTACAAACATATTCTATTGAAAAAATATACAATACTATAATAATTTTTTATTACATATCTCATCCATATATACAACTCGAACATAGAGTCTCTTCATATTAGGGAGACTCTTCACTACTATGTAGCTCTTGAAATTTCATCTTTAGCTATCACTTCACCTCCTCTCAATCTCACGTGAGATGGAACTATTTAATTTTCTTGTGAAATAAATATTTATTAAACTTCCAAATATCAAATGACTACATAATGCCAAATAATGTAATATTCTCCTACAAGGTAGTCATTTGTAAATTTAATAGGTCTTAGCCAAGGGATTTTTATCTAAGAAAATGGATTGGTAGAAGATGGAATTCTATAAAAGTGAGTCTATCCTTTCTTCCTAAAATTTTATTCCTAACCATTTTCTATTCCATGGAGGAAAAAGTTAGAATCATAAAAGGGGTTCCTTGGCATATGAGAAGAGAGGACTCTTTCTTACCTACTACTTTGAAGGCTTTGCACCCAATAATGTAAATCTATCCCTAGGATCAATTTGATTCAAGATGTATGGGTTTCTCATTGAATTCTAGGAAAAGGTTACCTTTAAGGCAATAGGAAATACTATGGGATAATTCATTGAGATTTTAGAAACTAAAAAAGATAAAGTCTTGGCTATTAATACCCGAATATTGGTCATGATTTATATCAGTAAATATTTACCAGAATTAATCATTCTTAAGTATGGAGTAAGTTGTGGACCAAAATCATGGAATACAAAAATATATATTTCATATGTAGATTATTTCATAATGTGGAGCATAATAAGAGATCATGCCCTAAGAAGAGTCCAAAAAAAACATATGTACAAAACTGGAAGAGAAAATTGCAAATGGATATGGATGAGCATGGTTTTCAATTTCTAAAAAATAGGTCTAGATTGATGAAAGTAAATAAATATTGCAGACTAGTAAGTTTTTTTTTTGGTAGATAAGATACTATAGCATTAATACCGGGTTTTACAGGTTGACCCAAAACCTTTTACAAAAATCAGCCCAAGGCTATTGATGAACATGTCCTTACTAAGGATCCTATATATGTAAAATCTACATGCCGCCAAAGCCATTACATCCGGTAAGGCACATAGCCTGTTATGAAAAAGAAATTTCCCATGCAACATTTTGGGTATACCCTGAGAGAACACACCTGCATCATAATTACAAAAAAAGAAGCAGACACAGATCCCTTCCTTGAAATAGTGGAGAAACAAAAAATTGCAGACACACATAGCAGAGTATTGAAAAAAACTCCCACAAGCTTTGTATTGACAGTTACTCTTAATAATTATTTGGTAATTTATTTCTTCCGTATATGACATGCTTTAGGACCACATCCCGTATTGGCCAATCAGTCTTGGAGAAGTGAAACTGTTGGCTAGATTTATGGCGATGGCTATCTAGTGGTCCACGTGGCTCTGGTTTGAAGTCTTATATTATCGTTTCTTTCCTGCCCTATGATTATCAACCAACCTCAAATTACTAATATGACTAGGAGACATGTTATCTAACATGTTACTATCCCCATTAGTCTTTGTGGTATTTCCAAGTAGCATCCATCAAGACTGACAACTCGAATAATTTTTATTGTGAGTCCATTTCAAAAAGAGACGGGAATACTCATAGCCTTCGAACTTACAATGCCTTCCCTATTGGTAAATTTGACTATCATTATTAGCATTCTTATTGAATAAGCTCCTCTAATTAACTCGGGACATAGTGTTCCCATTTTAAAAGTTCGTCACTATCGACACCCAAATTAGCCAGCTTATCAGCAACTTTGTTAGCTTCCCGAAAGACATGTTGGGATTTTATGTCCTGTCTTCCCTAGAAAAGGATCCTAGCCTCTCTAAAAATTGTTTTAATCCTCCAATAAGGTGTTTTCCAATTATTTAGGAGATTTATAACATGCATAGAGTCTCCTTCTACGATCAAATTGCCTTCTAAGTCTTTAGTCATTTGAAGGCCTCTTCACATAGCTCTAGCTTCAACTTCGTTGTTCGTTCTTGTTCCCAAATATTCAAAAAATGCAAGCATCATATTTCCATTATGATATCGTACAATGTTGCCAATGCCTGCTTTACTAGGATTGTCCTTAGTTGCTCCATAAAAATTAAGCTTAAACCAACCCCTAGGAGGCGAGGACCACTTAACATTGGATCTGGGGTTGACTACCCTAGGCACAAACTCATCTAACAAGGTTAAGCTTAAATATTGAGCAATTGTGGTCTCCTGTAGATGAGGTTTACGAATATCAAAATGGATAAGGTTCACATTCTCATTGGCAAAGGATAGGATCCTAGAAATGATAGTTTGATGATCATGGATAGACTCATTAAAGACTCTATGGTTCCTTTCTAACCACACCTACCAAATATAGTGATTGAGACAAGTTTTCCACATGTATCTAAGTCTTTAGATTGAAAAGGGGCAAGGCCACAAGACGAAAAAATCAAGTACAATGGTTGGTTTAACCCAAGAAATATTGAAGGCCTGAAAAACCCCACTTAGGACAGTCAAGGAAAAAGGGCACTCAAGGAAAATGTGATAAATGGTCTCCCAATTAGCCCTGCATAGATAACAATGATTAGTGATACAAATACCTTTACGCATCATATTATCAATGGTTAGAATTCTTCCTTGGATAACCAACCATGAAAAGATTGCAATTTTTGGAATTAAATTTTTTATCCAAACTAAGTCCTTTTGGAGGATAAAATCCTCGTCATCAAGCAAAAGCTTGTAAGCTGATTTAATAGTGAACTACCCATTTTTCATAGGAGCCTAGGTCACTTGATCTTCCTTGGGTCTCATAGGGATAAAATGTTTCCCAAGAATGTTACAAAGATCATTTGATTTCGCTTGAAATCCTTGAATCCTTATTTGTTTCCACTTCATTCTGCCTTTGTCCTCAACCATATAATTAGAGATTTTTTTTCCAATGAGTTCTTCTATGATATATCTGATTCGGGCTAAGTTAGGATATTGCGTCAGTGGTTCGTCCTTAGCCCACCCGTCATTCCGACAATTTATCCTCTCACCATTGCCTAAAACCCATATTAAACCTTTTTTGATGATTTTCTTACAATTGAGAATTGCTTTCCAAAAAATAGAACCTATGATTGGAACTGAGTCACTTAGAAATTCCATATTTTGAAGATACTTTCATTTGACGATAGCTTTCCATTCTTTTTCTTCACCAGAAATGAGGTGCCACGCCTGCTTAACTAGTAAAGCTAAATTCATATGAGCAATTCTCCTAAGACCTAAGCCCCCATTTTCCTTGGGTTTGCACACTTTGGTCCATCCTACTAGTAAGTAAGGATATTGGAAGAAACATCATTTATTTTGAGGATTTATCCTATGAAGAAAAAATAAATCATACTTAGAGGATATGGTATAATAGGATCAGAATATTAAGAAGGAGCCATCCACTTAGTCTAAAACCAATTTAGAGATGAACATTCCTACTAAGCCTAAGGAATGTACCTTACTAGATTTTTAAGACTCTCTTAATTTACTATGCACCATTCATTAAAAGGAAAGTGGTAGAGAAAATGTAGTGTTACATGTTAATACGTCTACCATTAACAACTAAATACCAAAGAATGAATAGGATAAATCAAAAGACTCCTTAGTAGATCCAGGAGAGGATATATTTAATGAAAAAAAAAGTTGTGAAAGAATATTGAGGAATAGAATAATAAGACATACCCTCAATTAGCAAGGCAAAATGAGAAAAACCTTAAAATTATCAAGCGAGAGTCAAGGAAGCAAGAGCAAACATAGAGAAAGAAACATAATCTAAGTTGGTTGAATTTTTCTTTATCAAACAATAAAATAGTATTGGTAATTCATAGGAAGGCTAATAGACCCAAATAAGACATGACTACCATCTCATGGAATATAAGGGTACTAATGCCCCCTCAAAGGAGAGGTATATTAGGGACCTCTATTTAAGTAATAAACTTGATATTATTTGTATCTAGGAAATTAAAATGACAAAGGGAGAAGTTTCCAAAACTATGAAAGTAGTATGGAAAAGAGGTGAATGGTATGTTGTGGATTTAGGAGTGGCAAGTTGACTTATAACATGTTGGAATGTTGTTAGAACCTCTTATAAACCATTCATAAAACTAGGCATTGGATACCCTCATTAGTCACATGCTACTTTGAAGATATTTATTTCATCCTTATAAATATCTATGGGCTGTTGGTAGTTTTGTAGTATGCCACATTAAAATTTTTTGATGGATTTTTTATTGTAATACGACAAAATATATTAATGTTATGATACAATATTTTGATTGATATAATATGTTGCAGTTTATGTTTTATTTTTTCTTCTTTATGCATCCTTTTTTTTGGCTTGAAAATAATGGGTGTTTTAAGGGAAAATGGCTGGGAGAGTTGATTGGTGACTTCGGTTAAAATCACCCATAAATAGTTGTAGAAAATGGTGCTAAAAAATCGCATTCGCATCAAACATTGGGTGAAAGGCTCATTCGCCTCATTTCGGGGTGAACGTAAAAGAAAAAGTGAATGACAAACTTTGGCAAAATACATTCATCCCAATTGAGGGGCAAAAGTCCTTTGTGCCCCTCGTTTGGGCAAAAGAGGAAATTAAAAAATGAAGTTTTAAAGTTGGCTAAGTGTTGAAGTTGCCTCGAAGTCAAAATGCAAAAAGAATCACGTTCACCCCAAAGTTGGGGCGAAAGCTTCATTCGCCCCACTTTGGGGTGAACATCTCCAAAAATTTGAAGAGATGCACCCGACTGGCGCCTTTGTTAGATGAAGATATATTCGACAAAAATCCTTTGAAGCACCTTGAGTTATAGTGAACTTAGCACCAAATTCGACAATTTTTTAAAGGGTGTGTTCGCCCAAAGTTGGGGTGAAAGCTTCGTTCACCCCAAGTTGGGGCGAACGTCATTGAGAGTAAAGTGTTGAAAAGTCAACAGTGCGTTCACCTCGGTTGAGGGGTGAAAGCTCCATTCGCCTCTCCCGGGGGTGAACGCGCTATGGATGGTGAAGTGGGTGAAAGTCATGAAGTTCGGAGTGACTTTGAATAGTCAACTTCGCGTTCACCCCAAGCGAAGAGCGGTGACTCCTTTCACCTCTTTTGGGGGTGAACATAGATTTTAATGGAACAAGGCAGCTATTAAAGGTGCTTTTGCCTGGGAGAAAAAGGATGATTGTTGTCATGATTAGGAAGGGAATACAATCCATTAAATCGATAAAGGTTCCCTCTCCACCAATGAACATGATTGAAAGAATAAATGTGCATTCACTCATCGTTTAGTTTGGGCAAATTTTGCTACTAATGACATCAAATATTTTTGAGAGCGCCTAAGACATGCATTGAATGATTGGGACAAGGAGTAATTCAAATTGTGGATCTCAAGCAAAGGGAGTAGTAGTATTAAAAGCACCAGGTGATTTTCATGATTTCCAAGTAGAAGCGTATTTTTGAGGATGGTGAACGTATCAAGTCAATGACCAAGCCTTGCAGTTTTCCATGCACCGACACCCAGAGATGCTGATTTCTTGGAGGAATTTCCTTAAAAGCTGGATCGTTGTCTCAAAAGGATGAATGTTCAATATTCCTGAGAAGGAATTTTCTCGCTGTGGTTCTTGATCTGTAAACATTTTGTCTCTATGTGCATTTAATGAAAGAGGTGAAATCCTCTATAAATACTAAGCATTTTGATGTAATAAGGAGGTTAGACATTCTGTAAAAAAACTATTCAAGTTCTCTGCATCAATAGAAGATACTTGGCTTCTGAATTTGCAAGTGATCTTGTGTGTGATTTCCTTCTATTTTATGCATTTCTATTTTATGCTCATATTCATTGTCTGTTGTTAAGTTTAAATTCTGCATCTGAATTTGAACATTGTTGGTGAGGGAGTGAGTTCTGGAATGCGATCCTAGAGGTTGTCTCTACAAGGTTGTAAGTAAATCCTATTGCTTTCTTTTATTACATGTTGCTTCAATGCTTGGGTGGAATTCCTATTGCTAGTCTGTCCCCAATCCTACACCTTTAGCCTGTGGCCATATTTCCCATTTCTTTCTATTATTTCCAATTTCTTTCCTGCAACTCTAGTCTTAACCCGTGTAGGATTTAGTAAGGGAGCCAACCCTCTCTAGAGATTGGCATGGAGGACATTCCTTTCCTCTAGCCTTTCAATGTTGGCCATGTCTAGGGTGCACAAACGCATGTTTGTATAATTAGGCAGATATTTGACCAACAATTTTTGGCACGCCCGGTGGGACCCCGAAAGTTCCACTTTCAACAGTATTGAGGTTTGATGTTCACCTTCATGCTGTATAGTTAGAACATCTGGTGACTCAATTATACCCAGAAGCCTCCGAATGTGAAGGCAGCGAAAGTTGTGCTTCATGATTACAAGATCGAAGGCCAAAAATCTTGAAGATCCCATTGAGTTTTATGAACTTGATACCGAAATATTAGGTGAACACCCTAGGTTAGTTCCTTCACCTTATACATCATCCACAACATCCTCACAGATAGCTGGTGTATTTTCTATTCCATCAAGTCCAGCTAGTACTGCTACTAGCATCCCACCTCCACAACCTCATACACCAGTTCAAATGGCTCAGAACCCACCACCACAGTAGCCACAACCACCAAGGCAGTTCCTAGCATGGAATAACTCAAGAGCCTTAAATTTACAAGCACAAAATCTAGTCCCCCAAGCAGCTTTGAAGGCTTTGCCTACCTATGATGGTATTGGTAAGACCACTTATGAGCATATTCAAGATGTGGCTTCTTTGGAAACTATCCATGGCATCACAGATGAAGACATTATGGTAAGGCTGTTGGTGTTGTCACTTAGAGGAAAGTTGTTGTATTGGTACCGATATTTACCACCCACTACTATCACCACATGGGATCAGTTGGTGGAATTGCTGATCAAGAATTTTCATGAGCAAGCTGATCCATTCTCCTTGCTGCATCAATTTACGATGATCCAAAGGCATCCGTAAGAGGAGATAGTGGACTTCAATGTCAGATTCACCTAAAGCTGGCAAAGAGTTCTTGATGGTCTTCAACCCATGCATGAACAAGCTACATTTTACTATCTCAGAGCATTTAACTCTGATATTGGCATGGTTGTTCGATAGGCCAATGTGAATACGTTCCCAGATCTGTACACGTAGGCACAGAAGGCCGAATCAGACTTGATCGCCATAGGTAAGCTTCCCCCAAAAGTGACTATGCCTATCCTTCTTGACCTTCCACAACATTTATATTCAAGTGCATTCTCACAGCCTATGCCTTCTATGTACCCAGTTCCCTCATGGAGCTTGGGTCCACCTCAAGTCGCTCCGATTCCTATCCCACAACTTCCTGCTCCAAGATTTCCATAGTTACCCGCACCAGCAACACCATAGTTGCTAGCACCCGTTCCTTTCCTAGCATTACCAGCGCCACCAGTTCCACTACTATTTCCTACCCCATCAACACCTCTACCTTTACTAACACCTCCTACACCCTCGAATCCTGATCCTTATATGAAGTTGTTACAAGAGGTGCAATATGTTAATTCGGTCGTAAGAACGATGTCAAATGAAATCACCGTAGTAAGGAAGAAACAAGTAGAAGCTGATTTTTGGTCAAGGAGATTTCAAACACCATCAATTACCAAGGAGCAAGCAACCACTAGCAAGGGCCCTAAAAGGAACACAACTATGTTAACAAATGAAGAAACTAGTACATCAGAGAGAGCATACTAGTGCTCCACCTATAATGATCCTCATGGAGAAGACACGTGTATGGTGCATTTGAATTATGTATAGAATTTAGCAAAAATTTATGTTGGCGAACAAGTTAATATGATAATGGAAGCTGATCATAATTTGATGGTCCCATATTTGGAGCAAGTTTCAGTTCTTACGAGGACCGAAAAGAAGCCAGTGACTGTAGATCCAATGGAATTGGAACCCCTGAAGGTCCCCACTGAGTAGAAGGTACAAAATGAAAAAGTGCAACCGCCAATGAAAGCATATGGTCCGATGGTCAAGCAACAAGATTCTATCCTATTGAAAGATATATTGCCTAAGCAAGCTCAGGAGAAATTGCAGATGAAGGCATCAACTTCACAACCTGCAGCTACTCAAGAACAAAATGAAGTGAAAGAGCAAGCCAAAGAGTGCCTCAAGTATCCATCATTGACAAAGAGACAAAGGGTGGAGGCTACTCAACAATACCAAAATAAGTATGAGTAGGTTGTAGAAGAAAAGGTTCCTAGTACCTCCAGTTATAACATTGTGGAGGAGATGAAGAAGATACCAATAAAAGTGAGCTTATACGATGCACTGCAGTTACTAGGGCAAGTTGACCTACTGCAAGAGTCTCTCAAGACTACAAAAGACCAAAAGAAAAGTCATTCCCAGACTATGCTAGCACAAACCTTACCTACCTCAACCATCGGTAAGAATAGACCACCCCCATTCTATCTGTCTCTCAGGATGGAAGGGTGGGTAGTGCATAATTGTATGATTGACTTTAGTGTCGCAACTACTATCATGCCAAAGGTAGTATGCAAAGTCATGGGAATGGAATACACAAGAAGTAGTCCAGGAGTATTGCAGTTGGATGGGACCCCAATCAAAATAGTGGGAGTAATCAAGGATATTCCTATTGTTCTACATAGTATGCCACAGATCACTATTATTCAAGAAGTAGTGGTGGTTGACTTGGAACCATACTTCAACATGTGTCTCTCAAGGGAATTCACAATGAAACTAGGAGGGTACCTTTCCTTGGACTATTCACATTTGGAGATTCCATTCAAGGGAAGAAGAATCCACATCTATAATGAGAAGCCCTCTACTTTTCATATAGAGAAATTGGAAGAAGAGGAAGAAAAATCCATAGGTGCAGTCAACATGATGACTAAAGAATTACAAGAAGTTGATTTTATGGAAGAAGCGCTTGGTGAGCTCCACCTTGAAGATGAATTTTCACTCATGGATTTCAATGCAATGGTCGAAACTGACATTGGTTGTTACACTATAACCAAACCTGAGCAGATTGAAGAAAAGGTCCCTGATTCCCCAGACCCTATTGCAAATCAGTTATGGAAGTTGTATTTTGATGGTGCAAGGTGCAAAAATGGTGCAGGGGCTGGTATTGTTCTTGTTTCTCCTACTAGGTTGCAGAAGACCTATTCATATAGATTAACTTGGAGTTGCACAAATAATACCACCGAATATGAAGCATTGTGTCTTGGTTTAAAGAAAGCTAAGAAATTGGGCATAAAATAGTTGTAAATCTTTGGAGACTCTGAACTCATTGTCAACCAGACTACAAACAAGTGTGTGTCAAAGCAACACTACTTGAAGGCCTATCACAACAAGGTATGGGATTTGTTTGAGTCCTTTATAGCCTTGAATATCCAAGCAATTTCGTGAGAGCAAAACAAACATGCAGATATTTTAGCTTCCCTTGGTGCTAATTACTCTCCCATGGAGCAAGTAGTTAGGAAACCCAAGACTGTCAGGGTGATTTATAGACCCTCAGTCCCTGATAAGAATCTCTATTGGCAAGTGTTTGACAATGATGAGAAAATAGTCAATTTTATGATTAAGGAAGTTGCGAGTGCAGATGATAGAGTACTTGTCAAAGAGGAAATGGAAGGAATGATTCAGTTGAAGAATAATCACATTCCTAGGGGACTGATTTCACTGGAAAGTCTGTTCAACCAAAATGATAGGGTTGAGAAGCATAAAATCAAGGTAGATGCAAAGGAATATAAGGAGTTGCAGCTGGAGCCTAAGAAGATCATCAAAATCGGAATCGATTGTACTTCAGTAGAATTGGAAGATATCAAGAGCCTGTGTTACGAATTTCTCGATATCGTTGCATGGAGCTATCATGATTTGAAGGGATATGACAAGAATATAATCCAACATACCATTGAACTGCAGGAGGGAGTAAAACATTTTTGATAGAAACAACGGCCTATCAATCCCAAAATTGAGGTGCTCATGAAGGCAAAACTGTTAAAGATGCTGGAAGCAAAAATAATATATCCAATTAAGCACTCAACATGGGTGGCGAACCTAGTGCCAGTTTGGAAGAAGAATGGAGATATCCATCTGTGCGTAGATTTTTAAAATCTGAATCAGGCATCATTAAAATATCACTACCCCCTATCGTAGATTGATCAAATCCTCCATGTAGTTGTCGGAGCACAAATATTTTCTTTACTGGATGGTTTCTCTGGTTATAATCAGATTTGGGTAAAATATGAGGACCAACATAAAATGACGTTCACTACCAAGTGGGGCACGTTCACCTATCAAAGGATATCATTCGGTCTTTCAAATGCTGGCGCTACCTTTTAGAGAGCCATGGACGTCACTTTTGGTGAGTTGTTGAATAGAGTTATTGTGATTTACCTTGATGATATGACTATGTTTTCGCATCGCAGAGAAGAGCATGTTTCTCATTTGAGGTAGGTGTTCGAAAAATATCAAGAGTTTGGGATTTCCATTAACCCAAAAAAGTCCATATTTGCTGTCAAAGAGGGGAAGTTGTTAGGTCATGTGATCTCACAAGAAGGACTGGCGATTGATCCCACAAGGGCCGAAGCGCTCTTGAAACTACCACTTCTAGTTAACAAGAAGGACCTGCAGTCATTCTTTGATCAGATAAATTTCATTTGAAAGTTCATAGCTGATTTTGCTCAAGTAGTGAAACCCATGACCGAGCTCTTGAAAAAGAATGCAGATTTCAAATGGACCGAGGAGAGAAGATAGGATTTTTGGGAAATCAAGGAAAGAATCACTCAAGCACCAGTATTAATTAACTCGGATTATTCAAAAGATTTCATTCTCTATGCAGTAGGCGAACAAGAGAGTTATGTCGCTGTTCTCACGTAGAAACAAGAAGATGGAGATGAAAAGTCGATTGCCTTTTTGAGCCAAGTTATTGCGCTGCACTAGGAGAAGTATAATTTCATTGAAAAATAGGTGTACACAGTGATGAAATCCCTGAAGAAATTTTAGCACTTTGTCTCACAGAGCAAAACAATCGTTTATGTTATACACCCAGATGTCAGAAACTTCATTCTTCAAGGGGAGTTAGGCGACAAAAGAGCGGGTTGGGTCTCAAAGATTCAAGAGTATGATGTGGAGATCTGACCAACAAAGCTAATCCATGGATGAGCTCTCTACTAGGAATTAGCCAAAAGCGCAACATCCAAATCATTGGCTACAATACATAAAGAGGATATCTGTGAAAGCATTTGTGCAAATCATGCTATAAGCGATCGTGACTGGACAGAGGACCTTGTCGAATTCTTTACCTTAGGGAAATGTCCATCACATCTTGATGCTTCATAGCGTCAGAGGTTCAGGCTGCAAGCACTCAAATATGTCCTATTGCCAAGTGGATTATTCCATAAGAATATAGATGGAGTGCTCCTCAGGTGTGTGAAGGAGTCAAAAAAGGAGAAAATATTGGAAGAATTTCACTCTGGCTTATCCGGTGGCCATTATGCAGGAAGGCCTATGGCCTTGAAGATCATTCGAGCTGGCTACTTCTGGCCTACCCTTTTCGTATATGCACACAAGGTGAGCCAAAACTATGATAATTGTCAACGGTATGTTGGCAGGACTAGGAAAGGATCATTGATCCCTGCACCCGATTCAAGTGGAAGCACCATTTCAGCAATGGGGTTTGGACTTCATTGGAGTCATAGACCCTCACTCGTTAGCTGAGCATAAATACATCCTAACTGCAATAGATTATTTCACTAGGTGGGCAGAGGCCATCCCTACCAAAAAAGTAGATCAAGCTACGATTATCTCTTTCCTTGAGGGATTGATCACCCATTTTGGTGTTCTAGATGCTATTGTAATAGATAATGGGACTCCATTTATTGGGGCTAAGATCATCGAATTTGCAAGCAAGTACGAGATTTATCTTAAGATATCATCCAATTATTACCCGTAAGGGAACGGCTTGGCCGAATCCACCAATAAAAACTTGTTACGAATCTTAAAAAGGACACTAGGAAGCAATAAAAGGAGTTGGCACTTATTATTGAATCAAGATTTATGGGCAGATTGAATATCAGTGAAGAAGTCTATTAAAGCCTCTCCTTACTCCCTCGTGTATGGGAAAGAAGTAGTCCTGCCCACCCACATCGAGCTTCCAGTGCTCCAGACATTGCAGATGTTCCAAGGAGAAGATGATGAGTTTGATCCTATGAGCGCAAGGTTGGCTCAATTATTGCAGTTGGAGGAAGAAAGAGAAAAGGTGTATCAAGATTTCATCGAACATACAAAAATGATGCAGAAATGGTTTGGAAAAAAGACAACAAAGTGCAAGTTTCAGGTGGGAGATTTAGTCCTCAAATGGAACGAGAACAAAGCCAAGTCGGGGAAGCACCACAAGTTTGATGCAATCTGGGAAGGTCCATTTTAGATCTCTATAGTGAATTCAGCAAATGCATATCATCTTCGGGATATGGATGGTTGGGATCTTCCAATTCCAGTAAATGGTCTTCATCTGAAGGCCTATGTTCAATGATGAACTCAAGAGGTACCAATTTGTAAATATGTACATATTTCTATTTTGCAAGCAATTTTTATTTCATACTTCTTAATATAAATATATAAATATATATATATATATAAATATATATATATATGCTCCATCTCTATTATAGAATCAAGTTCACCTTGAAATGGTTCAATGAAGACATATTATGATTTCGGGCAGAATTAATTGTTATACTACAAAGAGGAAGTTGTAAGAAATCTAAAGGCTCCAAAAGTTTTAAGTTACTTTAGGAATTTGTAAGTTTATATGTTTTAAGGAAGCAAGACGTCAATGTTGAGAAGCAGCAAGTAAATCAAAAAATCAAATATAGAGCTCAACTTCGAAACTATGGAAAAATAGTTAATTGAAAGCGCTTTCACCTCGGAGAAAGGGCGAAAGTCCTGTTCGCATTCCACTAGGGTGAACGCATCCTGAAACTAAATAATGTTGAAGCTCATGATTAATAATCGAAAGAATGCTCATTGCAGTCAAAAGGGAAAACCAAAGTCATAAATGGTCAATAGTCCTTTTGCTTGACAAAAGGGATGAAAGCCCCATTCACCTATAAGGGGAGGTGAACGCATCTTGCAGTGAAGAAAACCAAAAGCAAAGTCAAGAGAATGAAAATTCAAAAAGGGAGTCAAAGGAAGTTTCACCCCAAATGAGGGGTGAAACTCTCGTTCGCCCCTCATTGGGGCGAAGACCCATATTTAATGTAAAAAGCGCACATCGAGATATTCAAAGGGGATTTAAAAGAGCTTTCACCCCAAAAGAGGGGTGAAACTCCCATTCACCCCTCGTTGGGGTGAATATGTAGATGATATTTTTAACTTGCACCAAAAGTGCTTTCGCTTTAGGTTTGAAATGAGAAGTGCTTTACAATGGGAAAGGTGCATGCACTGGCCCTTTTGGATGAATGCATTAAAATTTTAATGCAAGGTGCGAGCGAAATTATTAAAAGGAGAAAAGGAAAAGAAGAAAAAGGGAAAACACAAAAAGCACAAATTGTATAGTTTTGTCTTTGGCATGCGGGCGAATTTAAAAGAAAGGAAAATCTAAAAAAAGAAAAAGCCATAAAACCAAGTTTTTTTAGAAAAAGATAAAATCCATGCTTTTCCTAAATTTGGGCTAAATGAGAAGCAAGAGATGGTTTTAAAAGAGAGAGACATTCACCTCGAATCTCAGCAAGCAGGTAAAGAGCACTTTCGGAGCAAAAGAGAAGTATATCAAGTGTGTTTCAGTGGTGTTTTTGCCCTCATTGTTCTTTGGAGTGTGATGATTTTTCAAAGGCGAAAGAAGATTAAGAGTGCCCTCAGAGTGGTTTCACCCAGAATGTGATAGAGTTTGGGAAAGAAGTGGGTGCATTAAATGATGCATTCTCGAGGTAGTTAATGTAAAACGTGCACCCAGGTTGCATTGGGAGGTATTTTTGCTTTCTCGAGAGCCAAAATTTCACCACGTCAGAGGTAAAGGGACCCATTAATCCGTAGGTGGTAAGTTTGTTGTTTCCTAAGCAGTTTAAATAGCCAAGACATGTTTTTGGGGCATTTAATTCAAAACGTGCACTCGGATTTGCATTAGAAGGTAATTTGGTGTTCCCAAGGAGCGAGAATTCACATCATTGGTTCTTGAGCGGTCGATTTATTTTTCCAAGATAGTTTCAATAACTAGGGCATGTTTTTCAAAGGCACAATGCAATGAGCAGGGCATGATTTCCTAAGGATATTTTGCAATGAATTCCATTTAGTTACCTATTAGCTTTGGGATCAGTGTCGATTACGAGAAATAAGGCACGCACCCTCCCAAATTCACCAGGAGCATTTTTGGCATTTACTCCGATGGGTGGCATGCGTTCTATAAATAGAGCACAGGTAATTTTTCTCTAAAGTTTAAATTCTTTAAAATTTTCTTTGCCAGTGGTTTTCGAGCTTTGTTGCAGAGATTATAGAGAGATTTCAGGGTAGCCACCAAAGGGATATAATGGGAAAAATAAGTAAAGAGGCGCAGGAGGCTACAGAGCACAAGAAGTCTAGAAGAAAAGTAGAAGGTGGGTCAAAATCCAAGAAGGCCCAAAGAAATGAGAATGTGGATTTAGACCCGTACTCTAACACCATGGCAGAGATCAAAGACTATGTGATTACTAACAAGGGCATGGAGAAACTATGACAAGATGTGGAGTTCGTGGTAAACTAGGGATTAACAATAGAAAGCCCTTTAACTATGTCATTCCATGCATAATTATCTTGGTATTTGTGTACGCCCGTACACCCTTGTCCGGAGCTAGTGAAGATAATTGCTCGATTTTATAATCCGGTTACTAGGACGGTGCGTACGAAAAATAGAGAACCACTTTTTCTATTTTTGCTGATGAAGTGCGGGAAGCATTTGCCTATGGCTTGAAACCTCCTTCATATGTGATCAGCAAGAAGCTACATATAAATGAGTAGGAGGACAGATATGTATCTACTATGACGATGTATCAGTTCATGGAGACATAGTTAATTAAAGAACCACAACTAGGGCAACTTCTAAACTTGCCAAAGTTGCTCACAGAGTTCAAAAGTCTAGATATTTACTCGATGTTAGCATGGGTTGTTGGTTTACCAATAGATTCCATAGTTCATAAGTGGCAAGCGGCCCTAGCACAATGCATATGCCAGGGAGAGTTTTATGCTCCATCAGCCATGAGGTAGGGCACCAATCTGATTTACTTCGATTGGGCTGATTTTATATCTTAGAAACTACATTTTCAACTGGAGAGGTTGCATACTGGAGAAGAGACGTCATTCAAGCATACCTCCTTTCTGGTATGGTATTTATTTTTTCATCTACACCAGCATTTTTCGTTCATCACAGTAAGGCAAATGGATGAGAAAGATGAGCTTTTTCCAGTATATATGTGGACTTCCACTCTATCGAGCAAGGAGTCATTTTATAGTTTCAACCATTTGTTTTTGGGGCCTGCAATAGAGCTGCTTTGTGGTGCATGTGAAAGAGTGCCACGGGAGATGAGAGAAGCAATGGCTACAGCCAAAAAGGGTGACATATTTTTGTTGACTCAAGGTGTGGTCGTAAGAATCTATGGCTTCATGGGTAAGCCATTCCTGCTCCCATACTTTACCATCGAACATGTTTTTGCCATGGAGGTGGTGCACCAAATAGACTATGCTAATGATGTGTATGGAGCAGGGTGCGGCAAGAGGATGACTTACAATATGCCTTTCAAGTTCGGCAGTATAGAGGTGAACCAGGTTGGGAAAAATAGGCTACTCACAGTGGCACTTCAGGACCTAGGTTTAATAGAACTACCGCAACAATGGAGGTATGACCCGTTGGGAAAATTTATAGAAATAATCAAGGCCAAGATATTTCATTGTTGTCCATGACCCGAAATTGAAAAGAGGTGCAATAATTTTGATGGACCTGACTTAGAGTGGCACATTGAAAATATGATGTCGCTCCCACCTTGGCACAAGTACAATATGACATTATATAAAAATTAGATTCCTCCACCTAGACTATTTAGTCAGGTAAAAGAAAGCCAACCCCTATGGACTGAGGAAAAAATTATGAACTGGTGGATAATGTGGGTCCATAGAGGAAAAATTACATCTCCTTATGGGTTGAAGATGGATGAGGCATTTTTAGAAGCCTATGATGAATATGTCAACGCCTATCAACCCATCACTTTCACCAAGATCTTACCTCAAATTTTTCAACATTCTGATAGTGATGAAAGCAGGGCAAAGGGAGAGCACCCGACAATTGAAGAGGAGACCCCTAAGGAGGAGGAACAACAATATGTGTTTCAACGGAGGTCACAGTGGACAAAGCGTAAAGTTGATGAGGCACCTTTGGTGGAGAAGCAAACTATCTGAGATGCACCCCCATTTCTGAAAGCTATGAAGAAGCCAAGGACCAATGCTACTTCCTCATCTACTATTGTAGTTTTGGTCATTGTAGTTCCCACAGTTGCAGTTGTTTTAGTGACTGTTAATCCTCCTCTACTGGTGACAGATGCTCCAATGACGGTCACACAAATATTTCCAATGATTCATGAACAGTCGAAGGACCAACAGATGGAGGAACCATAGGTGGAGGTCATTAACATTAAGGAGGAAGTAGAGGAGTGATAGGAAGAAATTATTTTGTAGTCGCTTCCATCACCAAAACACATGGTGCCTGTACCTAAAGGTACATCTTTCTTTCCCCCTCCTTCAGAGCATGTAGTGGCTGTCAGTTTATTTTTGTCAGTTTCTACATTAGTCTCTCCCCCTTTTGGTATGCCCTCTATGTCCATTTTGCTCCCCTCTTCTTCCCTTTCGCAAGTCACTACTGCTCCTTCTTTTCCTCTTTCTTCGGCCTCCCTTTTTTTTAGTTCATTCGCATCAAGGCCAAACCCATTTTTGTGCCCTTCCCCTTCCATTATCGCTACCACTTTCATCGAGGCTGTAAGTATGCAAGCTCCTCCCAGAGTGAGCGTAACTATAGTTGAACCTGGTTCCTCCACTCACTCTACCATTTTGGTCCCTCCCCTTCTAGCCATCTCTTTCGCTTCCTTTGAGCTCGATCGCTCACAAATTTTGATACCTTTCACACCATTTTTGGAGTTACAAGTACTACCAGAAGTTGAGGTGGCATCGAAGTAGCCTAATGTAGAGAAAATCAATCGGGCGCACCTTAGTTCATCACAGTGGTTGAAAATATACAGGCATAAAGAAGTGTTGGCTCTAGCCCAACCACTCAAGAAGGTTGCTTTTGATCTAGTTGCCATGGAGGCTCACACAACCAAGATCACTCCCCTGGTCCAGAAGCCACAAGGAGAAATAACTCTAGGCGATTACGTTTGTGAGACTATAATAGAGGACCTGACCAGGATTGATCCCATAAATAAAATGGGTAATATACAGGTTGATATGAGTTCGGTATACTTGCATGGAAAATATTATAAGAAGAGATATTTTGATAATGAAAATAAAATTATTGAACTCAAAAATGCCTTGGCCACAAGTAGAGCACAAGAGGAGAAGACAACCACAGAGAATGAATACTTGCACCTGTTAGAATATAATATTATATCCTAAGTTGTTACTAGGATAATTTGTATGGTTGAGATTAGCTCAGTTAGTTATGATCCAATGGATCAGATTGTAAGAAATTGTTATTTAAGAAAGGTACTTTCAAGTGAATAATATCAAGTCATTTAATTTTCCAACATGGTATCAGAGCAGGCCTTCCCTGCCCTGTGATCCTGAGGAGCTTTTCCTCATGGAAATCCCCCCTCTTTTTTTTCTCCCCAATTTTTTTCTAATTTTTTTATCGAGGGAGTATGCTCTCCATATTTTGATGGATCAAAAACTAGATGGTTTAAATTTTTTTAAAGTTTGAGAGGTTATTTTTTAGTTTTTTTAGGGTTTTCAAAATGGAGATCGTTGCCTGTTGAAGATTCCACGTTCACTGCCTGGATCATGGAGTGACATGCATTGGAGCAGCAGAGATCTTGATCGAGGTCAGAAGGTTATTTACTGAAAGAACCATTGTGGTGCTTCGCAATGGGATATTTTTTAACCCTCTACACTTTGCTACCATATGACACATTCATATTTAGCATTTGGGTGCTTAATAATGGAAGCAAGGTCTTTGAGGCGACATCGTTTTTTCATTTGCACATTACGCCAACTTTATTCCAGTTTGTAGGCAACAACTACAACAACTGATGATGTTTTTTTGGTGGAGGTGAATGTGATGTCTGAGCGCTACGTGACCTATGCTACACAATCTAAAATACGTGCCTTTTTTCTATGATTGGTCATGATTATACTATGCATTGGACCTTTTCTTAACATCATCTGCATGGCTATTTTTTGCTTCCCTCCATGAAGACGACGACTTGTGTGGTGGCAGTTGTGGTGCATCCACATGGTAGAATATTTGCCTCTACCTCTATCATAATGGAGCAATATGGTGTTGATGGTGTCAATAGGTGGTGCAGAGGGTTGTGTGCTCTGTCAAGATGAATCAATCGCACATACAGTTTCTCCCTTGCACCAACAGAACTGAAAGCTCGATGCAATAATCTTGGCGTGTTCCATATAAATTCACAAATGTTGTTTATTATTGCCTGGAGGATTATTTTTTAAATCCATTGAGAAAGCTCAACGATGGGGTTGGTGATGCAAGTGCGATGATGTGGGATGTGCAGGCCCTAGAAATTATGTCGTCAACGTCTCGCGAGGGGACTGTTTGGCTTTGATGGTGATTAGTGGTTGTCTGCTTAGAAGCTTTTTTCCATTGACTGGTATTCTGGGGCATTATGTGTAACTGAGGCTCCCCATGGAGAATGTCATCGCTGAAAAACAATATCAAAATGGTGGACCAAATCTACCATGGATGCCAGTTTTTCGATGATCTTCAGACGTAGCCTTCACATTTAGAGATCGTTAAATGCGATTTTTTCACCATGCACTCGTGGCCGACTATGGACTAATTTTTTTGCAGTGATTGTTTAAATGATGTAGGTCAGGAGAGTACAAAAGTACATAAATTCTAGTTTTATTACATGTTTTTAATGGAGTTTATTGTGCATTGTCATGGTGAAGAAGACCATTTCAAAATTATTCTCTAAAAATTGTGATGATGGCCTGTTAAAAGATAGTGAGAAGCGATGGCTACAATTTTTTTGATCCACAACGCTAAGATGGAGTATGTCTTCATTTGACCATGCTTGAACAAGACCGTCTGGTTTCATTGGAGTTATACAAGCAAGAGAAGAGAGACACGAATCTGTAGTGTAAGGTATATCTGATGTTGCGATGAAGGATCGCAGGTGGTGCACCCTTTCGACTATGATATGCTATTTGTTTTCTGTAAACTATCGTCAATATTGATCAGAACATGCCATTTGATCATTTCTTCGATGACGGAATTTTTTGCCATAAAAGAGCCATATTTCAGGCTTGAAAGCCAGGAGTGGAGGAGAAATTGGATGCTGTTACCTTTAACATTGAGCATGGAGGTTGCCGTTGATGCTGATTGGGATTATTTATGTTCCAGCTTGATTAGGTCATGCATGGTGTCACCTCTATTGGTTTTGAGGTCGCCAAGATGAAAAATGATGCACTTTTGAGGAGATTTCAGGCGATGGAGTGGGATCTTCTCATGTATGGCTATCACCATGTACGAGAGAATAAGATAACACTCAGATATGGTGATGTTGCAACAACACTAATGCTGTGGTTGTTTACCGATCAAAATATGGTAATTTTAATGTGAAGCTGGCATGCAACGAAGGCTTTCCAGAGTGAGGGTCAATCATCGACGGGTTTCATGTGCATGAAGGGAAGAATGCTATGGATCAACTCCTATTCATGTTTTGAGTGGCAATAAGCGGTGTAGTCATAATTTTTTCATCGATGGGAGGTCACAAGGAGGAAAATATGCGATGTTGGTCCTTATGCACTACACGCACTAAGGGGCGGTACCATGACGTAAATGCCTACTCGAAACCCTCTGGGTCATGGACGCTAGTGACGCTGCCAATATAGCTCTCCATAAGGACCACCATATCCAATAAGTTGGTGATGATGAAAATTAAAATGCAAATATTTTTTTAATGTTCCCTTTTATATCCATTAGTCTTATATTTATTGGCAAGGATTTTTTAAGGTAAAAAATCTAGTGGGGGGCTAGCCCGAGTGTGGAACAATTTGTTTTCATTTGAAAGGAGGGGCTAAATGGTATAATGCAGCGACGTGGTGGGGTCCACTTTGCTTCATGAAAATTTCTTTTAAAGTGAAAAGGAGCCACTTTAAATCTCTTGCACTGTAAAAATAAAGAACCTTGTATTTTCTCTTGCAAGAGAAATTTTAAAAACCATGCTTTATTCCAAAATATTCCTTTAAACAGAAAAAGAGAAGATGATTGTTTTTCCTGCAATGGAGGACTTTTTCACACCCGATAATAGGGGCGTTTATAGTCATCGAAAAGGTTTTTTTGAGCTGACCAAGATGGTGAAGTCTATTTTCAATTTTAAAACTATTTCCCACATTTTTATGTGGCTCAAAAATTATTGTATCATGGAGTGCACTCTCGGTTGAACTCGACACTCCCATTGCAATTGTAAGTGATCCTAGTATTTAGTCATCTCCTCTATATCACCTAGTGGTTGTAGAGGCTGGTTACCCATGCATTTCGGTAGGATGAGGAGGTCACCATAAGGACACATTCATAGCTACCTTGGTGCTTCATTTTTATTCCCTTGTTTTAAGTTGTTTGTCCACACAATTTGGACCTTGTTATCAGCCCATTGTGTTCATATAGGTGGAAACCACATACTTATGCTTGTGGAGTCATTTTGGACTACCCTTATGATTTTTGTGGTTATTTTTCCACACTATATTCACACTCTACTTTTATGAGACACTTTGGTTTTGAGGGGTTTTTATTTAGTGAACTTTTTTCATGGTTCACAGCCTTGATATGTGTCACAAGCACCAATATGGGAAGTAATATTTCATTCATTTTCATGATGAGGCTTCTTTATTTTTTGAGACATCTGATGGATTGTTTGCAGGTTTCTTGATGGAAGTTGTCCTATAAGGGGTTGAAGGACATCTTCCTTCCTCTCCATCCTCCATGCACATCTTCCTTCTTCTTCTTCTTCTATTATGGCAGGTGGTTTTCTTCCTTGTGATTTTTCATCATCTTTCAACAGAGATTTTTTATGGATATATTGTACATGAGTACCTTATCAGGCCTTGTTGTCGGGACTCATTTCTATGGATATACCACTAGTTTGGTTATGTTATTTTTCACTACCTCATAGTACCGATTAAGGGGGGTGTTAGTATATCCTAGTACCACTTAAGGGGGGTGTTAGAATAAAATATTATATCCTAAGTTGTTACTAGGATAATTTGTATGGCTGAGATTAGCTCAGTTAGTTATGATCCAATGGATCAAATTGTAAGCACTTGCTATTTAAGCAAGGTACTTTCAAGTGAATAATATCAAGTCATTTTATTTTCCAACAGTGCCAACAGGTAGGAGTGCACTTGAAATAAATGGGTGTAGCAAGAATAGAGATGCAAGCACTTAGAATGTAACTGGAGGCCATACAAAATTAATTGGCTGAAAAGCCACACAGGTCGCAGGCTTCTCCCAAAAGACAATCAAAGAGGCTCTCCTTCACTCGGCCTAGACTTGCAAAATGTTGGTAGCCAAAGCAGTGCAAGTTTTTTATTATCTCTGGGTAGCTCGAATACAGATTCAGATGTGTCAACAGTTGATTGACACCACATCGGAGATGCTAGAACCCCACATGGAAATGGCTGTAAAGGTCCAAGCTCTGGCTCAATCTAGCATGCAAATTTACCCCCTGAGTGAAATGGATCACACATGGTTTGCTACCAAGATCATGCTGCAAAGCTATTTTTAGAGAATGGACCTTGTGAGAGAAGGCAGGAAGATCCTCAATGACATAGAGTGGGAGCATATTGTTTCCATGATTCATTTTGATGCTCTCATTGACATGGGTTTTCCAATTTTTATTGATGAATGGGGTGAATATTTGTCAAAAGAACAATTAGAAGTGGTTTAGAATAAGTTCATGGAGGATACCTAAGAAATTGATACATGGGAGGAGCCCATCACAGAAGCACAAGTGTTACCGCTTATGCAGAAGTTCACCCGCATGGAGCTGGCATTGTTTGAGTTAGCCTAGCGAGCGAAGCGCCTTAGTCTAGAAGATATACAAAAATTGCGGTATGTGTATGAGTATTTGAGTGTTCCTTGCTTATTTACTACACATGCTTGGGAGGAGATGGTTGCAGTCTATAAGGTTACCTACGAGAGCTTGAAATAGTAGGAAGAGCGGGAAGTAGCAGAGCGAGCAACACCTGAACAAGTAGCGATAGAAGCATAATGGGCAGAAGTTCTTCGAGTAGCAGTAGAGGTTGAAGCCGTTGAGAAGGCAGAAGAGCAGGCACAAAGAAAAGCATCCACATCATAAGTGCCCAAATCAACCAGCAAAATGAATCCAAAGAAACCTAATGGATAAAGGCCTGAGATCGCTTGCATCCATACGACCTGGATACCTCGTGAGCCACCATAAATGTTGGCAGTTTTATAGTATGCCACATTAAATTTTTTTGATGGATTTTTGATTGTAATATGACAAAATATATTTATGTTATGATATACTATTTTGATCGATATAATATGTTGTAGTTTATGTTTTATTTTTCCTTCTTTAAGCATCCTTTTTTTGGATTAAAAATAATGGGTGTTTTAAGGGAAAATGGTTGGGAGAATTGATTGGTGACTTCGATTAAAATCACCTATACATAGTTGCAGAAAATAGCGCTCAAAAACTAAGTGTGTAAATTATGGGAGCTTCACCAAAAGGGAAAATCGCATTCACCTCAAACATTGGGTGAAAGGCTCGTTTGCCTCATTTCGGGGTGAATGTAAAAGAAAAAGTGAATGACAAACTTTGGTAAAACACATTCGTCCCAATTTACGGGTGAAAGTCCTTTGCGCCTTGTTGTGGATGCTCCACAACGCACCCCAAAATTGGGGACCCACATTTTTGTTTTGATATTTGGAGGTTTTTGGTTGTCTTTGAGCGATCATTTTTGATAAGTACCTCTCCATGGAGGTTGCAATGCAGTTTGTCAAGGTTCCTTAATTTGGAAGTCTTCTTGTCTTCTTGAAGGAAGTTCACCTCTTGAGTTTGAGTGGAATCATAAGTTCAATATCTTGCATTTCGAATCCATTTGGATAGTGTTTGTGTTCTTTGGGTTTTGTTTCATGGGTTTGATTTGGTGATGTTTTGATTAATGATAATGTTTCGACATTAGATTAATTAAAACATATAATTTTAATAAAATAAAATGAGTTCTCTTTTCAAATAATAAAAATAATAAATATATATATCTTTATATATATTTAAAATAAAAACAAAGTAAAATAAACTTTTGTATACATTTATATATAAATTTTTTAAAATATAAAAAATATATACATATATACAAAAGATAATAAAAACAAGATTATACCTGTATAAGTATATATTCATATATATACTTATAATTTTGAATAAATAAAATATATATATTCTTTTATTTATATAAAAATATAATAACAATAAATAAATAATTTTTTTTTAATAATAAAACAAACTTAAGGGCAATAATATATTAGTAAAATTTCATCTAGGTGTTGTAGGTGAGTTGGAGAGGAGAGGGCAATCCTCCAAGGGAGGTCTCGAGTTCAAATCTCCACCCTACCAAAATGCTGAATTGGATATCCAAAATCCAATTGATAATGTTTGTAAGGGATTTTTCGCTTTAAAAAAATATATATATATATTCAAATTTTTTTATAAAGCTCCATTTTGGTCTTTTTATGCTTTTGTTAATATATCCTTTCTAAATTTCCTATAAAGCTCTAATTGTTGTATTTTTTGTATGGAGTGTGAACTTGTAGGTGACCCGACGGAGGGAGACACGACGATGGGAGCACCTCGGTGGGGTGGAAAATGACCCAATGATGACATGGCCACGCCCGCTTGAGAGCTATCGACGGACGAGCATGACTTGCTGATGTGGAGCCGCGTAGGTGGTGTTATAGAGTTGAACGTCAAGGTGGACGACGACTGACGGCTACGACGATTGAGGTGTTCGTCAAAATTTAACGGTAAGCCAAAAATAGCATTGGACGGGATATCTCTAGCTAGGACATGCATGCATGTAGTGCTCGCCGAGTGAGTTGAGACCATCCATTCGACACACGGATTTTAACTGTAGATGATGATCGTGGCCACTAGGGGGGATAACTAGTGGCATCGAGCACGACAAAAGACAAACCGGGTAGAAACATTCGTAGAGGATTCATTGGTCATAGTGACAAGCATGCCTAAATGTAGATGGCGACAAATGCAGTCTTCTCAAAACATCACTGCAAACATAAGAAAATGCCCTCGTCCAGTGCCCACTTGATGAGAGTTTGATTGTTACGTTTCGTTGAAGGCATAACCATTACAAAGAATAATGTGGGGTACGACGAACAAATCGCACATAAGGGCGGACCATGCTAGCGTTAAAAGTGGACCATGATGGACGTTTTAAAAGGTTTTAAATATTTTCATATGGTTTGTTATTATAATAAAGGCCACTGTGATAAATATTGGTAAAATGGTACCAAACGAAGTGAAATGGCATTATGGAATGCATTACAAAAAAATTATCGCACGTTATGATTATGAGGGCAAGAGGAAGCCCAAAACGAGGTAAAATCGAAACTGAAGATAGAAAAAGAAAAACCAAAATAAAGAAAGCGAAACCAATGTCTTTCATCAAACAAAGAAAAGGAAACGAACCAACAAAAGGGAGATGAAAATGAAAGGTTGTCTGCATCTTTAAAGATCCCACGAAATTGAGGAAGAAGGGCTGGACCTTTTAGGAGGCCACATGCTGCTGGAAAGTGATGTAATACAGAGATGTTTTTAATACAAAAGAGGCCAGAAATTTGCATTTAATGTGTAAGAAAGGAGGAGTTTTATTTTGCATGCTTGGTTTTACTGCTTATCTTTCCCCTTCACGTTTTAGGATTAGTAGATGATGTTGAATGCATTTTTTTATGGTTGCATCATTGAATATGTTAAAACATGAAGTTTATTTTCCGTTTTCCTTAGAAGCTCGCACCTAGATTATTTAGAGTTGTGCAAATGCAGATTCGGTAAACTAGGTTGCATGCAAGATTTTCTCACATCTTCGGTTTTGCAGAAATTGGGTGGCAAAATACTGGTGATATTTTGCATGTTTATGTTTCAGTTTTCTGTCATGTTTTCCAGATTTTATTTTCTGTTTTCTAAATTTTCACTGTTTTCTAAATTTTCATTTTGCAGATTTTTTTTTAATTTTCAGGCAGTAAAATAAAATAAATAAGTAAATAAATAAAATGATAAAATTAATTACATGGCTATGAAGAACGATGTAAAATATATCATATGTAACAGATCCGGACTCATTCCGATGTCATTTTGGTTTTATATTAATTTTTGAAAACTATTGTTTTTAAGAGTTTTTTATAATTTCGAAAATTCATTTTTTACATTTTGGAGGTAAATCAGATTTTTAAATTCTGCAGTTTCATTTATAGGCAGGAGATGACTTTTCCTTTACGAAAATTCAATTTCATAAGAGGGGAACTTTTCATGGCATTTCATGAGCCTTAATTTCCAGAGCAATAAATGCACCTTTCTTCATGAAAATTCTGATTTCATTGAAGAGGGGTAATTTGTCACTACATCAAAGGATAGTGTTTTAAAGCATTAAATTATGTCTCTTTATGAAAATTCTGATTTCATAAAAGAGGGATAATTTATGATGACATTTTGAGGTCATGATTTTCAAGCAATAAATTGGTGTTTCTTTATGAAAATTAATTTCATTAAAGAGGGATAGTTTATTAATTACATCAAAAGCTTTATTTATCTTCATGATAAAAGCTAAATTTAATGGATATTTTCATCATTTTAAATTCACTTTCATAGATAAATTTAATCTTCTATTTCATGCTTAAAGTAGGATTTAATGCAAGATAAAAACTTGTTTAAAATCTACTTAATCCAAAGGAAGATAAAATATACCTTAAAATCATTCAAGATAAAAGGAATTAAGACTACATCGTGGTCATATGAGGGTCAATCTACATTTTATTTTATTTGGTTTTATGAACAATCACTAAAGTAGCATAGTATAATAAACCAACACATACCCCTTGTTTACAGTTACTTGCAATCACTAAGGTGTTCCTAGCATTGAATTGATATATTTGATTGAGATTACTAATACACACATGCAAATGCTAATATAGCGGAGACCTTGGAGAAGTTGTTTGTTTAACTTATTTGCAAGAGAGGGTTTTGGGATCCAAACCCTAAGGGAGAGTGTAATTTCACAATTGGGTAAAATTAACACTCAACACGCCTCTCGCTCGGGCGAAATAGGAAATTAAAAAATGATGTTTTAAAGTTGGCCAAGTGTTGAAGTCACCCAAAGTCAAAATACAAAATGTGGGATATATCGCTCGTTGGATTTCGTCCATCTAATTTGATGAATCCATCGCAGCAGGGCAATGTTACAACATCAACGTTTCGGTTTGTAGCATCAGTAAACGTCTTGGTGCAGTGTCAATCACCGCAGGACCACAGGGAACAGAAGATATGTTAGCGACTTTGACAAGGTAAATGAGGCCGAGAAAACAATGTCAAAATTAATGCTTTCGAAACCTAAATTTTTGTCCTACAGCGAAGGGAGGTCGTCAAGCGGCAGTGGAAATATTGTCAGTCGGGTCATGGCATCAGGGCGTGATTTAACCGCAGGTCAACGAACATAAAATCGTGAATGGGTGGCCTAAAAAGGCCCAATCATTTGGCAAAAAATGCCCAGTCGAGAAATGACGTTGCAACCCTATTGCTAGTGCTGTACACGACAAAGTTCGTGGTCCTCGACAGCTGTGATTAGGCACACAAATCAACTATAATGCACTAAATTATATCTTATCATATGTTAGATCGTGTAGGGATCTATGAGTGGCAGAAATTCGTCAAGCGTTTGCAGAAATTTGGCTATTGGTTGCTTTAAAGAAAAACCTCAAAACAACGCTGCAACTGTCTTTCGCTGCCTGCTAATATCTGCATAAGAGGAAAAACTTTGATTCCTCAATTTTTAATTGATGCCCAAATTACCAATTTGTGGTAAAGGCAATGTTTAACAAAATTGGCTCAAATAAAAATTGTTGCTGCAATAATTTTTTTTTGTTTTTTGAAACAAAAATTGCTGATGCCAATAGTATTTATTGACAATAATTGAAAACAATTTTACTACAAAATTTGTTGGCAAGAACAACAATTACGCAACAAAATGGCAGCAATACTAGAAGCTTCAAATGAGACAAATTTGGTTGGAAAAATCTAACCAAAGGAGATCAAAAATGACCCAAAATCCCCTCAATGCACCTGCTCTGATACCAAATATGATATGGAAATCTGAAGCTAAAGTTCAAATTAAAATGCAAATATAAATAAGTACAAATACAAATGAACTATCCGAGGAAGAAGACTCAGATCCAAGGAGTTCGTAACAAAACTAATCCTAAAAATACAAAGGATAAGAAAAAGGCCTATGATGCTATGAAGAACATGCCACCTAGCCTATGACCTAACTAACATGAGCGATAAATCACACTCATGTGGACAAGCCTTATTACAACAAAGACTAAGTCCTAAAGGCTAACAACCTAGGCTAAACCTAAGTGCAAGAAAAATAAAATTAAGCCTCATCACGCGTTCGCCCCAAAGTTGGGGCAAAAGCTTCTTTTGCCCCACTTTGGGGTGAACATCTCCAAAAAGTTGAAAATATGCGCCTGACTAATGCCTTTGTTAGATGAAGATATATTCGGCAGAAATCCTTTAAAACACCTTGAGTTATAATTAAATTAGCACCAATATCGATAACTTTTTAAAGGGTGCGTTTACCCAAAGTTGGGGCGAAAGCTTCATTCATCCAAAATTGGGGCGAACGTCATTAAGAGCAAATAATTGAAAAGTCAATAGTGAATTCACCCTGGTTGAGGGGTGAAAGCTCCATTCACATCTCTCAGGGGCGAACACGTTATGAATGGTGAAGTGGGTGAAAGTCATGAAGTTCGGAGTAACTTGGAATAGTCAACTTTGTGTTCACCCCAGGAGAAGAGTGATGACTCCTTTCACCTCTTTTGGGGGTGAACATAGATTTTAATGGAATAAGGTAGTTGATAAATGCACTTTTTCCTGGGAGAAAAAGGATGATTGTTGTCATGATCAAGAAGGGAATACAATCCATTAAATCGATAAAGGCATCCTCTCCACCAATGAACGTGATTCAAAGAATTAATGTCCATTCACTCATCGTTTATTTTTGGTAAATTTTGCTGCCAATGACATCAAAGATTTTTGAGAGTGCCTAAGATAGGCATTGAATTATTGGAGCAAGGAGTAATTCAAATTATGGATTTCGAGCAAAGGAAGTAACAGTATTAAAAGCACCAGGTGATTTTCATGATTTCCAAGCAGAAGCGTATTTTCAAGGATGGCGAACATATCAATTCAATAACCAAGCATTGTAGTTTTCCATGCACCGACACCCAAAGATGCCAATTTCCTGAAGGATTTTTCTTAAAATCTGGATTGCTATCTCAAAAGGATGAATGTTCAATATTCTTGAGAAGGAATTTTCTCGCTGTGGTTCCTGATCTGTAAACATTCTGTCTTTATGTGCATTTAATGAAAGAGGTGAAATCCTCTATAAATACTAAGCATTCCTATGTAATAAGGGAGGTTAGACATTTTGCAGAAAAACTATTTAAGTTCTCTGTATCAATAGAATATTCTTGGCTTCTAAATTTGCAAGTGATCTTGTGTGTGATTTCCTTCTATTTTATGCTCATATTCGTTGTTTGATATTCAAGTTTAAATTTTGCATTTGAATTTGAACATTGCTGGTGAGGGAGTGAGTTCTGGGATGCGACCCTGGAGGTTGTCTCTACAAGGTTGTAAGTAAATCCTGTTGCCTTATTTTATTACATGTTGCTTCAATGCTTGGGTGGAATTCCTGTTGCTAGTCTATCCCCAATCCTACACCTTCGACCTGTGGCTATATTTTCCCTTTCTTTCTATTATTTTAAATTTCTTTCTTGTAACTCTAATATTAACTAGTGTAGGATTTAGTAAGGGAGACAACCCTCTCTGGAGATTGGCACAAAGGACATTTCTTTTCTCTGGTATTTCAATGTTGGCCATGTCTAGGTCACACAAACACATGTTTGTATAATTAGGTAGATATTTTACCAACATGGACCTACAACTCAGTAAAAATAAATTAGAAGTATGGAGTGGGATTGAAGTCTTTATGAGAAGTAAATACCAAGAAACCTTTTCATGATCATAGGAGATTTTTATGCCATAACCAAGTTGGATGAAAAAATTGGGAGAATTAGAAAAATTACCCAAAGTATGAGATATTTCTCTGCTTTCATTTAAAACAATAATCTATGGGAAGTTGAGTTTGAAGAGGACAATTATAAATAGAACAACAATAAGATATGCCAAAATCTAATAGCAAAAAATTTGGATAGATGCATACTCTCAGATCATTGGCTAGATGAAGGAACTTGTGTTAAAATGAATACCTTGACAATGATTGGTTTTGATCACTAGCCAATAAGAGTTAAAATGGTGGCAAGTGAATTCAAAAAATATCATAGTTTAAATATGAGTAGATGTGGGAAGACTATCCTCAATTTGTTGATATAATAGTGCAAACATAGAATTCTTAAGGAAACGATGTGTTGTATACACTTTCAAAACAAATTAAAGCAATGACATAGAGATTAAAAGAATGGAACAATAACACTTTTGGAAGCATTTTTGAGGAAAAAGAAGAACTAGAAGAGAAACTTTCAAAATTTCAAAAATACGAGTGCAATAATCCAAGACCAAAGAAATGGGAGTTGCTTAATGAGTATCATAATATTTTGAGAAAGGAAGAGAAATTTTGGAGATTAAAATTGAGTAGAGTTGGTTAAAAGGAGATAAGAATACAAATTTTTTCAAAGGATGACAATAGTATAGAGATCAATATCTAGAATTAGTAGAAGGTGTTTGGATTGAAGACTAGAGGAATATTTGAAAGGAGATAAGGTTTTTCTATCAAAATATTCTAGGATCAGAGGAGATTGAAGTTCTTAATGATAAGTTACTACAATAAGTACCTTTAGTTATAGTAGACGAAGAAAATAGTATTGTAATGGAGCCAATTACTCTATAAGAAGTTCATTTAGTTATTTTCTCTTTTGGTAAGGATAATTCACCAAGTTTGTATGTACTCTCTACAAAATTCTATAGCATAATCAGGAAATAATGAAGGATTTTTTATTGGTGGCAGTGGAACAATCTAGGGTAAAACAATACATAGCTTATAAAATAAATGCAATATATCTTACCCTAATTCTAAAAAATAAGGATGCATACTTGTTTGATTCATTTAGGCCCATAATACTATGTAATAAGATAATATCCAAAGTGATGGAAAATAAATCATTTTAGAAGAGTAAGGAGGATTTATGAAAGGGAGACAAATTATAGATAGGATCATGGTAGCGCATTAAGTGATGCATTTAGCAGCTTTTAAAAAAGAGAACAATTATGTTAATAAAGCCTATTATAGGGTTAAATGGGATTTTATTTTTGTAGTATTATAAAAGTTTATATTTGAGATGAAATGGGCTATATGGATTAAAGCTTGTATCTCTACAATATCATATTCCGTATTGGTCAAAGGGCTAGTAACATAATCATTTAAATCTAAGAGGGATCTTAGACAAGGAGATATTTTATCACGATATATGATCATTACTATGGAAGAGGTATTGGGAAAATCAAAATAATCCAAAGATGGGGTAATAAGCAGACTTAAGGCTAGTAATAACATAGACAACATCATCCATCAATAGTTTATAGATGATACAAACATTTTGGGAGGGTAGGGAAAAGTGAGGTTAGAGCTTTAAATAACTTATTAAAGGAACATAAAAGAGAATATAGGCAAAAATTTAATAGGGAAAAATCCAAAATTTACTTCCTAAACACTCTAGCTAGAATCATAGTAGGGATAATATAGGTTACTTCAAATGAAAGAGGTAAATTTGCTAGCAGCATAAACTACCAGTATGGAAAGGTAGATGGTTATTATTGGTAGGAAGAGTGTAGCTAATTAAATTAGTCTTACAAGCCATTCCAACATATTATATGTCCTTGTATATTATGCCAAAATCAGTAGAAAATATTTTAATCTATATTATGCAGCTATTTTTGTGGTTAGAATTACATGATAGAAGGAAAATTCCTTTGGTGAAAATAAGCAAGGTCTATAATGATAAGACTAGTGTAGGTCTTAGTTTGAGAGTTTTTATAGATGCAAACTTAGCTCTAAGGGGAAAAGTAAATTGGATATTGTACAAAGAGAGTCAAATACAATGGGAAAGAATTATTCTAAGTAAATACATTAAGCCCAATGACCCAAGCTTAATCTTTACTGCATTCTCACTACCAAATGATTCTACACTATGGAATGGTTTAAAAAAATCAATTGATCTAGTGATTAAAGGTCTAATATGGGTGGTGGGAATTAGAGAATTTTTTTCTATTTAGATGGATACTTAATGTGATAAAAGATCACTCAATCTAGATCTAATTTTAAAACCATGGATGAGATTAATTCAAGATAAATATGGTGATAGGGTTTCAAATATTATGTATAAGGATCAAGAAGGAAGATACAAATGGAAAGAATATTTTTTACAAGTATACCAAACATTGTTGCTAGGAGGCAGTTGAAAATAAATATAACAATAATTATTCTAAGGGGAGCCAAGGATAAGATGATTTGGGAGTTGAATAGCTTAGGAGAATACACAACAAGAAGCATATATAATATAAAGCACAAATAAAATAGAAATACCACAAGAATATGGAGAGATATTTGGGATAGTCCAACAATTCTAAAAGTTAGAATGTTTGTATGGTTACCCTAGGATAACCTATTGAAAATGGATTTTCATAACCCCCCATAATATGTTCTATGTAAAAAGAAGGAGAGTATAGACCATCTCTTGGGACACTACTCAATAGTCTAGGAACTATGGCCATACATTCTTAGTATATTTGGTAAATATGAATGGCAAAATTGAAGAATGATTAAAGTAATGGTAGGAAAATTTTAAAAGTGAGGTATTATAGACAATCTAGGATACATCAAAATATACAATACCTTGGACTGTATGGCTAGAAAGGAACATAAGAATATTTAAAGAACAAAAAACTAGTTTGGAGATAATGAAAGGAAGATTTATTTAGCCATAGAGAAGTATAAATTGCTCCTATCAACTCACCCGATTCCTAATCTTGAAGCAGATAGCCCTGATAGATGGATTCAAGTCACTAATTGGAATTATGATGGTGGGTATAGGAGAAACAAAATGAAGGCAAAAAATATAAAGTGGAAACCACTAGACATAGAGTTGATCAAATTGAATTTTATGGAGCTTCTAAAGGAAATCTAAGACCATCAAGAGGAGGAGGAATAATAAAAAATAATAAGGGTGATATTTTATCACATTACACTTTCAATAGTGGATTTAAGATAAATAATGAAGCTAAATCTTGGGCAGCTTTGGAAGGATTAAAAATATGGAGATAAATGAAATGGAATAGAGTATGGATAGAAGGCAATTCACTAATAGTAATAAATGTAATTTTGAGGAAAGCAAAGGCTCCATGAAACATACAAGAGATAATTAGGTTTATACCTTGCCTTGCTATAGAGTTTGAAAAAAATTAGGTTTATACATATTTTAAGGGAAGGGAAAAAATGTGCAGATAGGCTAGCCAATAGAGGGTTTTTTTGTAGAGTATCGTAAAGTTAAATTATTTTTTCCATGGTTAGAGGAAGTAGTAATTTTAGCTAATGCTGAAAAGAAAAATATAAAAGGAGAAAATTCAAAATAATGTTCTAGAGGATTACAAAATATTTTAGAGGAACCATTTATAGATCAATGGATTGGAGGAAACTAGCAGTTCAAATTTGGTAAAGTTGACTATGATTTCGTAAAGCAAGTAGAAATTTTGTATGCTGAAGCAAGAGAAGATGATATCATATGGACTTTAAGACTAAATGGATTATTTGATTTGTTGGTAGTTGGTTGGATTATGGGATAGAGAAGATGATATCATATGGACTTTAAGACTAAATGGATTATTTGATTTGTTGGTAGTTGGTTGGATTATGGGATAGAGAATGGATTGGAATTTTCAACTTTTTGAGACTACTAAACTATTTATTAAAATAATATTATTATGATTTGTTAAAATTTCATTATAATATGAATGAGATTCACTTCATACCTCATTAAAATGATTAAAAATAATAATTGTTTATTTAGGATTTAACTGAATTCCACTTGTACTATATAATTACCCATAGTTTAGTTATTATGCATATCTTCCTTGTTAAGATTTAATCATGAAATTTCAACTTTTTGAAATTACTAAATTATTAGGCTATTCATGGGGGAGGTGGGAGGCTTCCGCCTCGATGGGATGAACCCACTCCATTTGCTTACTCCCCTGCTCCTAGCCTGCATTCCAAGCTCACTCAAGGCTCCTACCTAGATCTTTCAAGCTTGTTTCCAGTGTGTGATTATTTACAATTGTATGGATCATCCCGAAGACTCTATCCCAAATACCCTTAGTTTGGATGGGTTTTAGCTAGCCCAATTGGGGTGTTGTGGCTTCTGAAAGGAGTTTGGCTTTGTTTACCTGTCTTGGTTGCTCGGGATCACTATTTGCATTCTTTGTGGCTTCATGGGAGCCTAATGTTTAGCATCTGTAGATGGCCATCCCATATAGCTCCAGATTTGGGTTTGCAATGCCTTTGGGATCTCTCAGCAGATCCAACATTTATTTATTTCTTGGTTTTATAGTGAATCCTCTTGCTACAGTCCATATTTTTTATCTTGGGGTAGGACCCTATGTTTCTTTGTGCAGCTAAGGCTCTAGCTTTCATGGTTTCATCCCTAAACGAACCTTGGTGGGATTGTGTGCTCTTCTGATATGGGTGGTTCTTTATTGGTTCGGTGTTACAGTATTTAAGGTCTTAGGATGGGGACCTCATGATTCATCACTTACTATAATTTTTGAGCCATGATTTATAACCCCTGTGTTCAGTTTTGCTCCAATTATGGGTCATCGTGGTAGTTGGTGTATCTGGAATTTTTCCTACAACTTGCGTTTTTAGTCTCCTTCATAGGGAAATATTGTGGTCTGCTAAGATCTCTAGTGACTGTTGATCCACTTTCCAGGTCATTTTTTGTTTTAGTTGTTCATTGGATACTTGTTACAGTTAGAATTTTAGTTTTACCTGATAACTTGATTAGAGAACAATGCTTATTCTTGTGGGTAATCTTATTCTAAAGTTGAGTAGAAAGGGTGTTTCAATCAAGGCCCTAATTTCTTGGCTCATGTTGGGTGCATCAATGGTTTTATCGAGCCTTTATGGTTAGGATTATCTTAGCTAGACCGGATTGTGGTTTCCTTCATCTTTTTGGATGGGATTCACTTTGTTGGACTAGTTTGTGATGGTCCCATACCTTCATGGATAGGATATTCTGTGTTGCAACTATTGTATGATGGTCTAATCCTCAATGGGAGTTCTCTGTTCTTGCTACTTTTTCTCGAGATTCCAGTAGACGAGTTTACCAGATTTGGATTTTTCATTATTTATCATTGCTGGTTTTAGGTTTTCAATTTCCTCTTGGATGAGATTCCGTGAATCTTTTACTTTCTGGGATTGTCTTCTCGAGCCTTTCCTAGGTGAAAATCTTTGTTAGAATTTAAATTTTTGTAATTCCTCCTTATTATTTTCGGTTTTTTGTGCCCTTTTGGGTTGGATTCCTCATTTTATTTCTCAGGGATTGCTCTTCACTTGTAGTTTTACCAACTCAAATTTTGAGTGGGAATTTGAGTTTAAACTTTAAATTTTAATTTCAAAATATGGGATCATCCCTTCGAGACCATATTCCAGTAGTTATGTTTGTACCTTTTTGGGTCTGGGACCACCCTAGTGGGCTTGCCCTGACCTTCCCTATTGTTCTTTGACCTTGTTGGTTTTTTGTTATCGCTTTGTAATAAGGTTTTGGGGCCCTTTCAAAACCCGCATATCAATCCAACTACTAAAAAATGCTAAATTATTTATTATAGTTCTTGTGGTTGTGTGTATGCTTTAGGAAGGAAAGTAAAAATCCAAAGTTGGTAAAGTAGACTATGATAATGTAAATTTTTGGATATTTACTCTACTAAGATGTAGTGCATAGACAATTGAGGTGGATATTTGGTATTGTGAAGGTTGACGTAAGAAAATATCAAGAAGAATAATTTTGAATTTTGGAATATTTGTATTTACAAAGAAAATTGAAGAAGATCCAGAAAATGAATATCAAGAATTTAGACTTTTTATGAAAAATATATAGGTATCTAGCTATAGCAACTCAATTAAGAGGAGAATTAAATATTTTTGTAAACTCTCAATCTCTAAAGGATAGAGTTGTGATTTTTCAAGGGTGGTGGGTACAAATCCCTTTTCTAAAAAAATAATATTGGGGTACCTATGAGAACCCACCTAATTTGTATCCTTTCTAGACTTAATGGTGGTGAATGTATTTTTTAGCACATTTTTGGACAATATTACAAATTCAAACGTAAAATCATAACAAATTCCTAGTTGATTCACTTCAAAAAGGAAGGATTTTCAAGAGGTAACAAAAGTCTTGAATATATGTTTTTTAGGAGAAACAAATTATTTGAAAAAAGGGTGTCAAGCCATTCCCTTATTTTTATGTGCACACACTTACAAATGCATGCAAGGCCATAATCATTTTGTCAAGCATGCACATCCACTTGTGTGTCTTTTATTTATACTTGCATCTGGTACCCTTATCCTCTATGGGCTCCTCCTTGTCCATGCATGGAGAAGGATTTGTGCCCTTATTTGTTTACCTAACATTGTGTGTTTGATGCCCTCTTTGTAATTTTATCCTTTCTCTTTGCTCCATTGTGGATCTTCTTGAACCTTGAACCATCCTCCCCCACATCTAAGAGAGCAATGAAGTGGTAAGGCATTATCAGAGTAGATGGATGGTTGTAGTTTAATTCCAAAAGAAGGGCTCTTTTGGTATAGTCTTCTAAGAGGGCATCTCTCATAGGAGAAATATTTAGTGTACACATTATCCTTGACCCATAAAGTGGATTAACTTACATTCAAGGAACAATGTTGAGCTATGGCAAAATGGTTTTATTATTGTTTTGGTAATAGGGTGTCACTAGTTTGATTCTCAGGAACACCCCTTTTATAATAGTTTTAGAATGTTCTTGTCATTATTATATCAATTTGTCTTCTCTAATATTTAGACAATGAATATGGTGCAACAATTGGTTGTATTTTATACTCATAGCATGGTATATGTTTGAATCCATTAGAGGCTATTTTTAAAAGGAATTAACACTATTATTGTGCACTCATGGGCTGAGTTTGGTGTATGCAATTGACTCTAGTGGTATTGAATTTGCCTTGATTACCAAGCCAAGTGGTATGGTGTAGTAGTTATAGTACTTATTTATGGTCATTTGGTATAGGGTTTGAGACCAAACACTCCTTTTTAAAAAAGAGAAAGGACAACATAGTTATTTAGAAGCAACCTATAGTCACTCTCTCAAGGTGCATACACAACACATTGGTAAGGTTGTTTATTCTCTTGGGAAAGATCCAAAGTTCAAGCCCTATCAGATTCAAATCCTTTAAAATTTATATATATATATATATATATATATATGTGTGTGTGTGTGTGTGTGTGTGTGTGTGTGTATTTTCCAATTGAAAGTGTAGTATCCAATCTAGTGGTACCAAATGGCAGACTTTAATTTAAAGTTTTTGTATAAAGGTTTGGTATTTTTATTTTTTAATTTAAGTGCTAATATAACGAATATTTCTAAGGACATAACATTTGCACATGAAAGCGTTTGATACCTTTTATTTTATATTGTATATTTTTTAGCTATATGAAGTAGTGACATTAGTTTACAAACTTGTTATAATTATAATAAGGGTTTTGTTTGTAAAATTGATTCCTTAGAGTATGTTACTTGTCTTAATAGTCAAAATTATAACACTTTGTCTGTTCAAATGGTAGGATTACTCAAAAACTAGAATCTCTTGTTCATCTCTAAACTCAGTAAGAGAAAGGAGGAAGCTCTTGGATTCTTCTCATGTTAATGGAACCAGATGTAATTTTCCACATTAGGGAGAAAATTGATCCTATTAAGGTATGGCCTACTTTGAAATTTCTCTATGAAAGAGTAAGTGCTAGTGAAGTTAATAGAATATCTATGGAGCTTTCCAATATCAAAATTTTATATTTCAATAATATTGAAGATTATGTATCTCAGTTCAAATCACTAAAAGTTGAGCTAGCTACGATAGGAGGTAAGGTAAAGAGTGATGAAGAATATTTCAAATATCACTTCCAATGTTTATCATCCCTTTCATACGATTGGATTGGTTCTTTATGTAAATGCTATGACTATTAAGGATCCACATCCTATCTCTCTTGAAGAAATTTTCAATATTCTAATCCATTTCTAAGTAGTAATAAAAAATTATGGAGATCTTTCTCATACACAAGTTCATTCAAAACACTTCAAATCAATGGAATATAAGGCTCAATGACCCAAGGGTATGTCTAACATTTCAAATAATTTAAATACTTGCAAGTATAATTAAATGGAAAGATATTTCATCAAAAACTACATTACAAGGATGAAGAAGATTGAGATAAAATTTTTGAGGTCTAGACACGAGCTTTTTGATGATGAAAATAAGGATGAATATGGAAAAATGAAGGCCCACTGAAGCAACCATTATTAGAGGAGGTGTTATCTCTAATACCTTATCTCCTTGCCCCTCTAAAATCATATTATGGGGGTGTTGAAATATGTGTAATTTGATCTTGTTAAGCCAAGGCCAAAAGTGTGATGAAGTGCTTATGAGCACTACTCATGTAGCCCATGGGCATATAATTATGTAATCGTATAAGCATTCATCAATTATGTAAGCCTACAAGGATTTTTATATAAGCCTAAGAGGCCCTTTCATATTTCACCCTTAGTGGTATTGGGCAATCCATATTTATGGTTTACATTGCTTAAAGGGTGCAATTTATTATTATTTTATTGTAATTTAACATCAAGGTCAATTCAATGTCAACTTAAGGTTAACCTCTCATTGGAATTTTGTTATCATTATAAAAACCCCTCAATAAGGATCCATTTGTATTATAAGTGTGAATAAAATATGATAAATTGGGATTCCTACAGGCACCCACCTTATACCTTTTATCGTCTCTATCTTCAAATCACTATTTCATCCTTTCTAAACTTAATGGTGGTGAATGTATGTTTTGACATATTTTTGAAAATTATTACAAATTCAAACAAGTGACCCATGGTTTAGGATGAGAGACGCATTATATTTAATAACATATAATAATAAGTCTTCCATGGAGACCAAAACTATTAAGAGGTTTCTACTGTGGGTTAGGACTTTTGGACTTCCATATCATATTATCAATAATGGGGTTTTGAAGAAAATTGTCAATACTCTAAGGGATTTCATCCAAGAGGGATAAAATAATAATGAGTAAAGGCATGTTTATATATATATATATAATATATATATATATATATATATATATATATATATATATATATATATGTGTGTGTGTGTGTGTGTGTGTGTGTGTGTGTGTGTGTGTGTGTGTGTTGCCATGGATATTTCAAAAAAATTTCCACCTTCCATTAATAATAAATCTAAATCAAGAGAATCAGAACAATAGATATATTATGAAATATTGTATTATAATGCCACAAATATTATAGTGCTCACATGAAAAGATATTGGAAAGTGTAAATTAGAAAAAAAGAGGAGAAAAATTTAGCACACGAAACAAACTTTAATATTGAGCAAGGATCTCCTACCATAGTAGAAGATGTATTAGATGAAGCATTTTCCACTCCTAAGAAAGTGGCAAAGAAATCCTCTCTACATCATCAAATGGTGAAATCCATTACAATTTACTTGGGATAATTATTAGAAAAAATAAAGGACACAAGATATTAGAAAGTACAATGCACAAGTTCAAATGCAAAAGGAATAAAGGTGCAAAGGAATATGAGTAGGTCAATTTTAAAGAAAAAGATGTAAAATACATCAAGGTTTAAAACCTAGTAAACCATATTCACTTTTCTCAAGTAATATAAATTCTCTCACAATAAAATAAAAATAGTGCAGAAAATATCTTGCAAGTTGGGTTTAAATACTAACATAATAAAGAAATAATTATGGAGTATATTGAGGGAAATTTAGGGTTTCCATAAAACCATAAGAAGGTAAATACTATGGAGTATCATCCTTACCCTATAGGAATTCTAGGCAATATGTAGGGTTTAAAGAACCATAAGAAAGTAACTAATATGGAGAGTAATCCTTTCAGTTTAGGGTTTTTAGGGACACATAAACAAGAAAGTGTTGGTGAGGTTGTTCCTTTAACTTTAAAATTCTCTAGGGCAACATAAGACTCTAGAAGATAAGTCTTACTATGTACAACATGGAAAAATAGAAGAGATTGATGAATATGAAAGGATTGGTGGTAATGGAAAAAGGAGAGGAATATTCTCATAGTAAGAACAAATAGAAAAGGAAACTTGGATGGATATTGACTTGGGAAACTAAAAACAAGTATCATAAGTGTTAACAAGAAGTGTGGCTAAGGCCACAAATAAAAATAAAAAATGAGGATGAAAATTATTATAAAACTTTATTCTCATAAGCATGTATCATCCATATTATATTAAAATATCAAACTATTCATCTGTAATTATAGATATGTTATACAATAACCCACAAAATGAGATAAACATATATATTAGACTTAAGATAGGGTAACACCCATAATAGTCTTGATGTGTATAGTATTTGGTATATGTATTCAAATTGTTTCACATGTGAAATAATTCAAATAGTCAATTTAGTCAATGTGTTCACATATTAAAATGTTTTCAATGCATTCATGTGCAAAATGATATAAACATCCAATTTAATTGTGGTGTTCACATGTGATAATGTTTTCAATGTGTTTGCATGTGACACTATTTCACATTGGAAAAGTTCTATAAATAAGGGATCGTGAAGTTAATTAGAAAAAGTGAAAATTGTAAATTTTAGAGCATTAAGTGTAGATCTAGTACAAATGCATTTTGGATAGGATCCTTCCCATAGTTGGAGGATTTTCACTATGTCAATTTAACATACACTCACTAGGAGTCAAGTTTATTTTTTGTTTCTCTCATTCTACTCTTAGACACCCTTAGACCTTCTAGTAACTTCATCAATGGATGACCATCCACATGCATTATTGGTGTAATTGGTAAGGTATCACACCAAGTTTCACATCCAAGTACCCTAAAGCATTTTGCCTCTACAAAGAAACTCCGACCAAATACCTATCAAAAAAGCTAGTAAAAATACATTTTGGATGAGATCCTTTCCATAGTTGAAGAAAGCTTACTATGTCCATTTGACACATTTAATTCACTAAGTGATAATTTTTATTTTTGTCTCTCTCTTTCATTTGAAAACACCCTTAGACATTTTCATATGATTCATCATTGGGCATACATTGGATTCCCATCAATGGATGATTGTCCACATGCATTCTTGGTGTAAGAAGTAAGGTGTCACATCATGTTTCACATTTAAGTACCCTAAAGCATGTTTCCCCTACAAAGGATTTCAAACCAAATATATATTATAAAATCTAGTACAAATACATTTTGGATGGTATCCTTACCACAACTAAAGGAAGTTCACTATGTCCATTCGACACGTTTACATTCATTAATAGATAATTTTGCATTTTTGTCTCTAATTCTATTTGTACACCCTTATACCTTTTAGTATACTTCATCATTAGATACCAATTCACATACATTCTTGGTGTGAGAAACAATGTGATACACTAACTTTAATATTCAATTATCCTTAAGCATGTTACCCCTAGAATACAACTCAAGCAAAGATGAAATCAATATCTCAACTCGAACAACTCTTATTACTTTATAATCACCATTTATAGAGTGATGATGAGCAAAATTCTAAATTTTGAATCATAAACAAGCAGGAAGTAGAAAGGTTGTAGTACGAGAGCAGGGAGTGGATTAGGAGCGAGCAGGCCAAGAAAATGGGATCGAAGCAGCAATAAAATTCTAACACGAGGGTTTCAGATGATGTGAACGATGGCTACGGGAGGAAAGAACCATCGGATAGAGCACCGACGAGAAGAAGAAAAACCCACTCAGCATCATTTATAGAAGCACTCAAGGTAAAGCCCAAATCCCCTCCAATCACACTATGCACTTTCATCCTACAGGGCTATGATGTTATCCTTCCAGATGAAGTCATGGTAGGGTATATTTCCCTTGATTCCTTCTCCCCAGTTGGGAAGTCCATAGGTGGAAGACCCAATATGGAGGTTATCCATCAATGGGTGGTGATAAAATGGAAAACCAAGGGCTATTTGGAATTTATAACCATGTTTAGAGGCTTATTTATGATACGACTCAATACCTAGGAGTGCGCAGATCACATTCTATTTGGGGGCCCATGGTTCTTCTAAAGAAGGAGCCTTTTCCTTCGCAAGTGGGGAGTGTATTTCAATATGGAGACCTAGAACATCAATTTCACTCCTATTTGGGTCTGGCTTCTAAACTTATTATCTCACTTCTGGAATAAGGATGTGCTCCAAGGCATAGTTGGAGTAATTGGAGAACTCGTTGCTATCAATCATACAATGCGTGGTCGATCTCAAATGATGCAGGCCCACATCTGCGTTAATGTAAACTTGGATATCCAACTCCCGGATCATGTGAATTTGATCTATGGGTCCTACCATCTATGCCAAGTGTTGGAGTATGAGAAAAAACCCTCTTTCTACTCCAAATGCCTCTCTCAAGGACACCTCCATAGCTAGTGCCCAAAATTGAAACCTGCTCAAAATGATTACCAGGAGACACTTCGCCCACCCAAAGGAGAAGTCTAGAGGATGAAAGCTAAAGTGGGCCAGTGCCATGAGCCCAAAGGCAAGCATGCTCCCCCTCCTTCGAATGATGACATGAGTAAGGCAAGTACCCTGTTTGCTTTTTCCAATAGGTTTAGTTTACTCAACAATGCAAATTTCAATATAAATGGTAAGGATGTGGAGAATCCATGTGAGGAATTCCCTAGAGAAAATCAGTTGGATCAACCTTCTGAGAAGGCAAGGCCTCCCCAATAAACTCATTTTTTATCCCCAGACCCATGCCCTAATTCTCCATAGGCCATGGCACCCGAATCCCATGCCCCTTCACCCAATCCCCCCTATCGCCTAATCCAGCAACCAGCTCCCCCCACCCATCAGGTCTGGGTTGTCCCATCCCCCACCCAAAACTCATGGTGATGAGGTCGATAGTTCTGAGTCATCTCATGAATCCCCAGAGGCTTGGAGCCCTAAATAGACTAGAAGCTTTAAAAAATCCCAAATTGATGTTGGATGTGACAAAAAGAAGGGCAGGCCCTCTAGTGCAGAGCAGAGGAGCAGAGACACAGTGGAAGACATAGCCAATGGCACCCAATGAACTCTCTTCCAGGAACTGGGAATTCCCAACAGAGAAGAATCAAAGAGATCCAAACCTCCTATGCAACAAGGCAAAGGAGGCAAAAAACCCTCCAAGAGTTCCAAATGAGAATCCTCTCCTGGAATGTGAGAGGGTTAAATGGAGTAGCAAAATAAAGACTTGTTGCTTCTCTACGAAAGGATTCAAATCCCATAATTTTTTTAATTCAAGAAACCAAACTAGGCATGCAGTGTTCACCTAAAGTTACCAAAGTTATTTGGAGAAAATGTGAGTTTTCCTTTAGTCCTACCTCTGGAACCTCTGGTGGCCTTCTCTGCCTCTGGGACCCAACCAAGGTGGAAGGAAGAGAAATTTTAGGTGAAGGGTGAATCTCCAACATTTTCTTTCATGACTCTATTACTAAGCAGTCTTGGGTTCTGATGAATATCTATGCCTCGAATAGCTCTCAGGATAGATTGGCCTTGTGGAATACTCTCACTCAGATGAGAGAGATATTCAGCAACATCCCTTGGATTCTTTCTAATGATTTCAATGCCCCATTACACCCCTCTGAGAAGAGAGGTGGGAAAGAGATCACTCCTAAAATCACAGGGGACTTCAGCCATTTCGTGGATGCAAATGAATTAATGGATGTGCAGCTGCGGGGTTCTCAGTTTACCTGGAGTAACAGAAGGGTGGGGGTGACCTCATTTAGGAAAGGCTTGACCATTTCCTTCTTTCTTAGGATGCACTTCCCCTATTCGAAGATGTCAGCTTACAGGCCATGCCTAAGATCGGGTCTGATCACAGCCCCCTTATCTTCAAAACAACCAATAGACCCCAGTTCAAAACCCTATTTCACTTCGAGGCAATGTGGACCCAACACCCTAAACTTAAAGATCACATTGTTGAATGGTGGGGGAAAGCTTTCCTAGAACTATCACAAACTAGGTTACTCAGAAACTGTGGTCCATTAAAGTAAAACTAAAGGTGTGGAATAAAGAAACCTTTGGTAATATCTTCGAGAACAAGCAGAACATCAAGAACAGACTCCAAAATATTGAAAATCAATTTTAACAGGATCAAGGGGATGATAGCCTGAGGGCCGAAGAAAAACTTCTCCTCTCGGATTACCACAACACTTTGAGGAAGGAAGAGATGTTTTGGCATCATAAATCAAGACAGTTGTGGCTCAAAGAAGGAGACTCCAACTCCAATGTTCTTCCACATTTCCACGCTCAGACATAGAGGGGCAAACAGGATCAAGGGTTTGATCAGACAAGATGGCTCTTTCACTTCCGATATCCATGAGATCCATGATGAAGTGGTCAGCCACTTTGAGTCCCTCCTCGGCTCCTGCCCCACCCACTCTACCCAAGCCATGGATTCCCTTCTTAAGCATATCCCCAGAACTATCACTGATAGCATGAACACCTATCTGCTTAGCCCGTTAAGCTCTGAGGAGATCCACCATGCCCTTTTCTCCATGCATCTGAACAAAGCCCCAGGCCTCGATGGTTTCTCCCCTAGGTTCTTCCAAGCCTACTGGGACATCATCGACCCTGACCTATGCCAAGCCATCTCAAAAATGTAGAGTTCTAGAGTTATTCCTAGGGATGTAAATTCCACCTTCCTCACCCTCATTCCCAAAGGGCCCAGATCCAAATCCCTGTCTGATTTTTGACCCATAAGTCTGTGTAACATCACCTATAAAATCCTATCCAAAGCCATGGCCAACAGACTTAAAGGCATCCTCCCTTCCTTGATCGACCCTTGCCAAGGAAGTTTTGTTAAGGGTCGAAACATAGTGGATGGAGTCATAACCATTCACGAACTCATTCATTCTACCCTTAACTCTAAAAAATATGCTTTCTTCCTTAAGCTCGACATGAACAAAGCCTTCGACAGAGTTGATAGGGAGTTCCTATCCAAAGTCCTTCAAAAGTTTGGGTTTCATGACAATTGGGTCCATCTGATTTCGCAATGCATCTCCTCCTCCTGGATTTTTGTTCTGGTTAATGGCTCTCCGATAGGTTACTTCCCTAGTACTAGAGGGTTGAGGCAAGGGGATCCCCTCTCCCCCATCCTCTTCATCATCTTGGATGAGAGCCTCAGATGAGCCATTAAAGCTTCCTGCTCCAGGGGATTGATCTCTGGAATTAAAGTTGCGTCCAATCTTTAGCCCTCAACTCACCAGTAGTTCATGGATGACACCCTATTGGTGACTGTTGCCTCTGTCTCTGAAGCAAGAGTCATCAAATCCATCCTCAATCTCTATGAGGAAGTTGTCGGGCAAAAAATCAACTTCACCAAAAGTAAGATTTATTTCATCAATACCCCACTGGCTCGACAAACCAAAATAGCAAATATTCTGGGTTGTTCCATTGCTGCATTCCCAACCACCTACCTTGGCCTCCCAATGTTCCAAGGGAGACCAGCCAAGTCAATGTGGAATAATATTACTGAGCGGTGTCATAAGAAGCTCATTGGGTGGAAAGGTGCCCTTCTTTCTCAGGTGGGGAAGGCCACCTTGGTCATGTCTATTCTCCAGAGCATCCCTGTGTACTTCCTTTTAGTATTCAAAATCCCTACAATAGTTGGGGTAGCAATTGAGAAAATTCAAAAGCGCTTCTTATGGGCTGGAGCCGACAATCAGAGAAAGTTCCATCTAGTGGCCTGGGATAAAGTGTGTTCACCAAAATATAAGGGAGGGCTTGGTTTTTGTAGGATCAACAAAATGAATCAGGCCCTCCTAGCGAAGCAATCTTGGAAGGTGTTCACTAATGAAAACTTGGAGTGGGTCTCAATTATTAAAAGAAAATACTTGCAACACCATTCTTTTAGGGATGAAGGGATTCCTCAAGTAGGGTCTCATTTTTGGTAGTCTATCATTCAAACCAGACATTTTCTCCAACAAGGCACTAGGTGGCAGCTCGAAGATGGGAAGTCCATCGACTTCTGGCATGACCCTTGGGCAAGGGATGAACCCCTTATCAGGGATCCTGATATCACAACAATCAAACACCTCATAGACCGTAGGTTTGGGATAAAAGTCATAGATTTCATAGTGCAGAATCAGGACTATCGTAATTGGAGGAAGCTTCATTTCAGAGTAAGCAACGCAGTCCTTGATAGAGCCATTTCCTCTTTGCAGGCTATTTTCAGGGTAAATTTCATTCCCAAAGCCTAGAAGGATGACAAACCCTTTTGGAAAGGCACCAACAATGGCTCCTTTTTGGTTAAGTCTACTTTTTTCTTGATTGACCCTCCTCAGAGCAAGCACAAAAATAAGGATACCCCAACAGTAGTTAAAAGAGTTTGGCTCAAGCATCTCATCCCGAAAGTGGCTCATTTTTGTTGGTTAGCTTTCCATAACAAGATTCTCACCATAGAAAATATGATTAAGAGGGGTGTCATTATCCCCAATAGGTGTTATTTGTGCTTACATGCATGGGAGTCCACTCAACATCTCTTGGTAGAGTGCCCCTTTGCCTACGATGTTTTCTCCATGTTGATCAGCAAGTTCTAGGTCCATTGGGTTTGGCCCCAGTCAATCATTGATCTGTTTACTCAGTGGCCCTAGGTTTTTAGGAATCTCATACTCAAGTTCTTGTGGGAAGCATTGCTGCACCACACGTTGTGGTAAATATGGCTCGAGCATAGCAACAAAATTTTCAAGGATTGTCCCAAGGACCCAGAAGTCGTGGCTAACAAAGCCCTCTATTTTGTAATTAAAAATGCAAACCTGGTCCCCTGTTTGGATGTTTCCATGTCTGAGTTGGAAGCTACCCTGTCCAATTTTCTTGGCATATCCCTTGAGTGTGCCAGATCCTAGACCCATACCAGTTGTAGATCCACTATCAAGTGGAACCCTCCCCCCTAGGGTGGCTCAAGGTGAATTTCGATGGATCGTCTAAAGGCAACCCTAGATATGTTGGGGCTAGAGGTGTCATCAAGGACCATGAAGGTAAAATTATCAAAGCTTTCACCAAAAATCTGGGGATCCAGTCAAACAACTATGCGGAATCCCGGGCCCTATGGAGGAGCATTGAATTCAGCAAGGGTCTGACTAATCCTATAATTTTTTAGGGGGAACTCCCTTAATGTGGTCAACCACATCAAGAAAAACACCAAGGGTGGATGGAATATTCAAAATATTATCCAAGAGAGCCAACTCACCCTCAGACAGTGCCCACTCAACACCATCCAGCATGTGTTCAGAGAGGCCAATACGGTGGCTGACCTTCTGGCAAACAAAGTAGCCAATCAGAGTGAGCTTACCATTTGGGAAGACTCCTTCCCATAGGACATCATCGATGCTGCCAAGAACGATGTGGAGTGCATGTACAAATAATAGCAAGCGGTACTCCAATGGTGTTTTTATTAACACCAAGGATGTTTATTTCAACACCAAGGATTTTTGTTCCCCTTCCCAAATCATCACTGTCTCTAGTAAAGTCGACGGTACCACTCACCACGTGAGCCATTCGGATCATGGTAAAGCTCATCCTCACCCTTGCTTCCATTTTTTCTCCCCGTGCCTCCACTTCACCCTCCTTGTTTTCCTCCATATCTCTTTGTTTTTCCCCCCCCCCTTCCATTTCCTCCACCCTTCCACTTTTTGCCTCATCGGCTTCTTCTCGGATTGTTAGCCCCATCCACCCTGGCACCCATTCCATCCCCTCGTGTGGTCGTGTTGCCTCCCTATCATGTGCAGGTGATGAGATTGGTCTGTGTTGGTGCTTTTTGGTGGATTTTTCGACTTGCATCGTTAAAGGCCCACTTTCTAGCACTCTCGAGTGTACTCACTTGTGTTATAGCTCTCTTGTTGGTGGGTTCCATTTTGGGTACTTGAATTCCTACAGGCATTATGGTACGATGGCCATTCTTGAACCATCGGAGCTACAACTCGACCCTATAGCCGAAGCTATGCTAGAAGCCAAAGGGTTCATCCCCTTTTTCAAAATTTTTAGTGGAGTGGACGAGCGCATCACCAGCAACTTTGTAAGCTCATGGAACAATGAAGAGGTCCAGGTCCGGGGGATCCACATTGAGGTAAATGCTCATCTGTTAGCTAAAATTTTTAGTTTTGCTCCTAAGGGTAGGGCAATGCATCGAGATAAGCACAATTTTAAAGAAGAAACTGAACACTTCCCTGATAAAGGCAAGGAGTTGATTTGGGAGAAGGGGGGAGTCCTCCGTTCCTCTCTCCCTTACCCTTGGGACTCCGTCATAGTGCCCATCATTCAGTTCATCACTATTGACAATGTCAGCAGCCCCCTCCACTCCTACCATCTAGCCTTCATCAACCACCTCCATGACATCAAGCCAATAAACATCCCAAACTTTCTACTTAGGTCCATCAACATCACCATTGAGAACTTCAGGGACAAAAAATCCTCCAAATACCCTCTGCACTAGGGCCTATTCCTAGTCATCTACAAGCATGCCCTCCTATCTCACCCTTTCTTTGACCCTTCCATTCCTCCCCGATATCGAAGCCCTCCATTGAGCCAACCCATAAGCCCAAGCCTTGTGACCCTAACCCACCATTGGAGTCCCTCAACCCCTCTACCGGTGAGCCTCTGCTTTCTGCTTCCCCCTTTGGTGGTCCTCCGAAAGCCGTTAAAATTGTTTAGTCTAGCAGCAAAGGGGAGGAAAGTCCTCTGCCCAACCCAAAGGACACAACCCCGGTGGAGACCTATCCCACTAGAATTCACCTGAGGAGCAAGAGGAAAGCCATTCATCCCCTTGAATGTAGAAGCTCATGTCGATTGAGGAAGAAAAGTGTGGATGACTCTCGACCCTCATCGGAGATCATTTTGGATGATGATGAAGATTCCATGAATAATGCAGTTGACACAATATGCACTAGCACTATCAATCACATCACTGGAGTAGTGGTGAACCTCAAGGCTATAGTTAACATGATCAAGGAGGCGGGTGTCATCCTTTCAAACATCATTAATGAGGTCTAGGAGCTCCCGACTGTTCTTAGTGTCCTTGCAAAAGACCAAAAGAGCACTGTCAAGTAGGAAGATGTCGAAGAATCCCAGTAGGTTTGGGGCGTTGGTGGATGATAGATGGTCAACCTATGATTTTTTTTTAGTTTTTTCTCTAATGTTGCTTCCCCTCTTAAGGGCTCTTTTTCTCGGACCCGATCTTCTTTTCTTTTTTAGTTCTTGTAGATAGTCTATTTCAGTGTTCTTTAGAATGTAGGTCTTTGTTGGGTCTATCCCTATGATGACGGGATGTGTCTTTTTGTAATGTTGGCATTTCAAATACCTTATGTAATAGGGATTGGGCCCTTCAACCCAACAAGTAAATAAATTTTTTTTACCTACCAAAAAAAAAAATCTCTACTCGAGACCAAAACCCAGGATGTCAAGAATATGATTTGAGATGTCATGGATGAAAAACAAAAAATAAAATTTTGATAAATCATGTATGAACACATTAAAAATACTATCACATGTGAACACATTGATCAAATTGACTATTTCGATAAATTTACATGTGAAACAATATGAACTACTAACTAGATCCTATACAGACCAACTCCTCAAAGAAAGAATAAATCCACAAGATTTCCTAGATGAGATATCCACTTCATGGATAAAGATGACTACAAAGCAATATTTGATATGATCAATGAATTATTACAATGAAAATATCCCTTCTTTCTATACCCATAATTAAATTCTATTTTGGGGAGGGTATAACCCTAACTCTAACCACCTATTAAATCTTTATCAAACTCATTATTATAATGTTATATTTTAATACAATAAGCCTTGATGTTTTTCCTATTACAACTATCCATAACACCTATATATAATATAATATTATATCCCTATATACCTACCCCTTAGAGCCACATCAAAAAAGGTATTGTGGAATATTACATGTACAAATAAGACCCCTAAATAAGGAGTTAATAAATTAATAAGTTGTTATAGTCTTGAGTTTATTTTGATACCAAAATAAAATTAAATAGTGAGGAATGTAAGGGTGCAATAAAACATATTTGACATATTTGGGATTGTCTAGAAGTTTCTATAATACAAGCTTCCAAAGGTATTGCAACAATAAAAAACAAACATAAATGGGATGGGCAATTTCTAGAAGCAAAAATTATTTATACTATGGGTCTATTTTGTAATAAAGAAGAAAATGTCAAAGTTGGGTTTATAAATGGCATGCTTCAACTATAGTTGCTCATAAAATATATTAGATGACCTTAGCATATTTTCATCAAATATAATGATTATTCATAATTGTTATTTACTCTTGAGGTTTTAGTCTGTGGATCCAAGACCATGATTCATTCCTCATGGTTATGTTGATGAGATGAAGAAAATTTTGAAAGATCAAACATGTATAAGTTTGTGCAAAAAATGAAATATCTAAAGGGGTAAACAAATATTTAAAATATTTTAATAATATATTTAAAGTAACGGATGAAATTGTATTCATGCTCAAACCATTCTAGGAGATAATAGAAATCAATAGAATAAAGTAGGATACTTATATGTAAGAAAAACAATTACTTTTTTGTTATGATATTGTATTAAAAATGAGTGATATTGATTCCAAAAATCTAGGTAGAAATGGTTTAAATATGGTGATAGGAATACTAAATTATTCCATGCTACAACCAAAATAATTTATATTTTCAAAACTAATTCAACTCTAGATGGAAAAAATATTAAGAAAGAAAAAGATATTAAGAAGGAAGCAACTAGTTATTTCAAAGATATTTTATCAAATGTTAGGCAAGATAAGGAGGTTTAACGTAATATTTTATGAGATACTCCATCAATATCACATAAGAAAAAAATGAATCTTAATGAAGAATATATCTATGGAGGATCTACACAAGGAAATTTTCTCTTTCCACCTTAATAAGATACTTGGCCTTGATGGATTTCTTGTAATTTTATTTCAAAATTTTTATAATTTGTCAGAGTTATATATTTTCTATAGTTGAAGAGGCCAAGAAAAGAAGGATACAATAAGTGAGATCAATGCCACCTGTGTTTCATTGGTTCCCAATAAAGATGATATAAAAAAATTATAATGTTTGTTCAATAAGCCTTTGTAACAATGATATATAAGATTATTTAAAAATTATGACAAAAAAATTTGAAAAACTTATAGATTCTTTTGTCTCATAGGAACAAGGTGGTTTTTTTCATAGTAAATGAAATATTGATGGTGTAATTATTGCACAAGAGACCACATATTCTCTTCATTTCATGGAAAAGCCAAGTATGCTTATGAAATTAGATATGAACAAAGAATATGATAGAGTTTGTTGGAGGTTTTTAGATGACATTCTCAAAAAATGGTTTTGATCATGGTAGGTGTAAATGGAATAGAAGTTTTTGTAACACTCTAAAATATTCTATTTTAATAAATGGATTCCCTATTGGATACTTTTAATCATCATATGGATTCCATAAGGGTGACCCATTATCTCCTTATTTATTATTCTTGCAAGGCATTGTAAAGAGATTTCTTAAAGGTAAAAATAGAAGAAATAAAGAAAGGTATTTAGGTTGCAACAAATGGTCCCTTTGAATATCATATCTAGTTTGTTGATGATACTTTTCTTTTGGGTTATCCCTTAGTAAACATGGCCATAAAGTTTATATCGATAGTATCAAGTCATGAGAAGGCTATTGGACAATTGATTACCATAGTATCTAGGATATTTTTAATTCACATTTCCCTATATTTACAATGAATTATTATGGATATTTGAGGGTTGAGAGTTGGAAATTTCCATCAATATATTTGAGTATTATTTTGTTTGATAAATGAAAGAAGGAGCTTTGGGGTCCACTTTTGGATGGAATGAAATATTGTTTGGTTGGTAGGTTGGAAGGTAAGTTATTAACTATGGATGAAATATTACAACTCAAAGACTACAATGTAATACATTCATATATATGATAGCACTTTCAACAATGTTAATAAGTATAGCATTCATATTTGATGAAATTCAAAGAGAAATTCTTTGGAAAGGAAAGAATATGGGAGGGGAAAAATTATAGAATTATGAGTTTTGAATGAAGGATAAAACTTTGCTAAATATTATTGAAATTTTAAGGAAATATGGGAAAAATGATACTTCAAAAATATATAGGTTCTCTATATTCAATGAAATTATTTAGAAAATAAACCCTACCCAGGAAATTGCCAACATGGAACTCCATATTAAATTATTTGTAATTAACCAACAAACATATTATCATGTAAGTTAATAAGGAATATTATATAAATTTTTGGTTTGTTTCTTGGTTGAAGCCTTATCCTCTTATTTCTAACCAAAACTTAAAACCATTAGCTTGAGCATGGATAACTTGTAAATCCAAATATCAAAGATTATATTAATGTGAGCAACAAATTCAAATCATAGACTTATTAGTAACCTAGTTAAAGGAGAGGAACTCAAACAAATAATGAATAAGTTTCAAAATATGCCTTAAGAGTCTTACTTGACTATTCCTACATGGAAGGATTGTAAATCTAAATATCAAATAGTATATTAATGTGAGCAACAACTTCAAATCATGGATTTCTATTAGTAACCTAGTTAAAGGAGAGGAACTCAAACAAATAATGAAAAAGTGTCAAAATATATCTCAAAAGTTTTATTTGACTATTTATACATAAAATGATAAGTTGATTTCGAACTATCAAAAGGTGATGGATACACAATCAAGTTGGGATATGAATATTTAGAGCAATCCAAAACTCCTAATCCTCATAATTTCTCTTAGAAGAACATTTGGTCTTTAGAGAACCTCCCTAAGACCTCAACATTTCTTTATTGGCATTCCAAATAAATATTCTAATAGGAAATGGCCAAAAAAGGAGGATATCAAGGTCATTTTGGTTGTGTATGAGTAATAAGGATATAGAAACATCAAATCATTTACTTTTTAACTGCCTCTTTTCTCACACCATTTTAGTTCATTTTTTAAATTATGAATATATATTGGGTAGATCCATTTGTTAAAATATATAATGGTTAATCTTCACTTTAGGCCACAACTTTGTATTATTTGTATAAGACATTTGGGCCCTTGTAAACCTTGTAAAGGTATTTTTGTAATATTTTATTATTTAATCTAAAGGTCGATTCCTTAACCTTGATCTAAAGGTAACTTGTAATTGGGTATAAATACCCCCTCATACCAACCATTTTATTATCAATTGGAATGTATTATATTTTTCTTTAGTGATATTATTTGGTGCCTACAGACACCCCTTATATGACATGCATTGCTTTATATTGATTCCATCCATTTTTGGAAACCATTGTAAAATCCATTATAGTATTAGAGTGGGTATGAATCTATACTACTTTATTGTTTTTCTTTGACAAATTAGATTTTACAACATACCTTCAGGAAAATAGTGTTTGGAGCAACTAGAAGATTTTTTGTAAGAAAATGATAGTTTGTAAAAAGGTTTTTCTAATAAAATATTAGGTGACCTTGAACCCCAAGGATCTAACTAGACTCAATAAATTTTCTCAAGGAGAAAAATTCACCCATAGGTTTCTTTGTTCCTCTCTTAGTACTCAATACATTTGTAGATTAAAAATACAACGCCAAACAAAAGATAAAACCACAATAATGGAATACAGGAAAGTTGCACAAAACAAACGATTTCTATTAATCGATGGAGTTTAAAAACTCCTTTTTGAATACAACTGGGCCTGTAACCCTTTATTTGTGATACACAGATTACAGTTATGCTAGGGTTCTCCGAAACCCTAGCTGGCACAAATGGTGGCGTCTCCGAAGAATGTATCTTCAATCCCAACAGAGTGAGTGGGCTTTGTTGTATCCCTTGCTTGGACCACTCCGACCTTAATCACCGCCATCAATAAACCGGATCCGCCGTCAAAAACCCGCACACATTAACACTATCAAGGAGTTAGAAATTAATAAGAGGGCTCCACCGTGTGAGCCCTCGAAAACAATCTAAAACCCTAGAAAAATGGAATGCAGGAATTCAATAACAGATCAATAAAAGAAAAGAAGTTACTTGCTTTAAACTAATTTATACCGTTCTCTCGTTAACGCAGCTAGACCAGGCGACACCTGGAAGTAATGTGGCCGTCAAATCGGCTACGGAAGGCGCCCTGGTGCACTCGCTGAACGCCCGCGTGCTTCTGGATTAAGGTTTCAGACGCCGGTCTGAGTCTGTGGCTATGGGTAAACGCCGGGCACTTGCCGGGGCCCGGGGCACTTGGTAAAGGGGTAAACGCCCGCGGGCACTTGCGACAAGAATGGGGGATTCTGCGAATGTCGCAGAAGAGATGGCGGTGAAAGCGAAACGGCGATGGATGCGACGATGGATGCGACGAAAAGGTAGCAGAAGAGAGATAGAGGAGATAAGAAGTAAGAAGAATTAGAATAGAAAGATAGCGATAGCAGAAGATAGGGTTTGAGCCATCAAGGTGACTCAATTTATAATCTACTCTTAGGGCACACTTTAGGGTTTTAACGACACTTTGAACGTGTGGCTAAGATTAAAGTGGATCCAAGGGTAGAGAATAAATCTAGGTTGTGAAATGGATTAAGATGGATGGACGGATGAGATTAAATGAAGGACGGACGCCCAGATTAAATCACTTAAACTATTATTTAAATATATATATTAAAATATTAAAATATTAAAAAATATATATATATAAATATTAATTTAAATAAATTTGGGGATGAAAAATGGCGGGAAAGGTGAAATTGGGCCAAATAATGGCGGGAAAGTGTGGATTTGGGCCAAATAATGGCGGGAAGGTGGATGACCGACACGTGGCCGACAGGAAGGTATAGATGACTTGCAAGTGGCTGGATTTTGGTGTCTACAGATGCCTCTTTTGAGCCGCTTTGTGTGAAGACACAATGCAGCACAAAAACTTAGGACACCCGAAAAGTCGGATCAGACGCAACTCTCTCTCAAGACTAAAGCACAACTTTGAAGACCAAAGAATAAAAGAATATTTAAAATTTATCAGCTTACCCCCTCAATTGGCGAGCGAGAATGGTTCTCACAAGCCAATTGGAAGAAATTCGGAAGAAAATGAACCGTTTTTGCCCCAACGGTGAAAAAGGGGTTGGTGTATGAACCATCCGTTTATGTCCCAACAGAAAAGGGGTTGGTGTACAAACCAGAAAAGAATATGATTGAAGACGATATGAGTGATGTGAAAGATGAACCGTTTTCTGCCCCAACGGTTAGAAAGGGATTTTTGCCAAATTTTAAATTCCATGATCATGTAAGATGAATTCTACTATTAGGAAAGTTAAAAATTGATAACGGATGCCCCAACTCCTGTGGGTGAATCCATACTGTTGATGAAATTGCCTTGTTGGCGCCATTGATATGCAGAGATGCAATATGAAAGAGTCCGGAACTTCGGAGATGCTCCTAGTGACTCGTATGGATAATTCCTCGGGTCGGAACCAATCAACCTAGGTAGCCTTAATCTCTAGCAAGACTCAAAATAATGATGATATTGAAGATTGTCCACGTTTAAGGCCCCATGAACTAGGCCATCAATGACAACTCGTTGAGCAAATTAATCTTGGTATGAGGTCACTTGAAAAGTAGGATACCCAAAATTGATTTCCAATTTTCAAACAATGAAATAATTGATGATGATAAATGGTAAGTGTCCTTATGGTGGTTTAATCCTCTTACCGAATTGCATGGATGCAAATCGCTGCAATCGCCAAGGTGATAGAATATACCACTAGATACGAGGTTTACTTTAATTTAATTTGGCAAAAATATGCATGATGAAAGAAGAATGAATGAAATTGACGATAGATCAGAAGAATTGATGAATGTTGTTAATTTTGTGAAGGTTTTGAATGTTTTTAACCCAATTTGTAAATCAATGATGAATGATGCGCTTTTTGAGCAAAATGACAAAATTTGTTTCCAAAACTAGTTGTAACCTTCACAAAATGTTTTATTATGATAAGAAGAATGGATGGATGCAATTTGATGAAATTTGGAGGAGGTAAGCTTCAATTTTGTAAGTTTTGTTCTTTTATTCAATACTGACACCAAACGCCGGTATGCATTTGGAGGTGGCGGAAACGCCCGCCGGTGTTTGAATGCATCATGAAATGCCCCACTGCGTCTGAATGCGCCATGAAATGCCCCACTGCATTTCAGGGCGCCAAAACCAGCTATTTAAACAGTTTTCAGCAAGAATTTCGCTCATTTGTGCGTTCGAGCTTGAGAGAAGTGCGTCTGAGGGAGTGGAATGAAGTGAAGTGAAGTGAAAGGTTGTGTGGGAGAGTGAAGCACGCGGGAGCTATGGCGGAGATGGGAGCGGACGCGCCAGTGCAGCCAGCTGAGGTATTTGTTTATTTAAGCAAGTACTTATTATGTTTTTTTTTTTTTTTGTTTTTTTTTTTTTTTTTTTGGAAAAAATTTGTAACCAATTTTTGTTTTGTTGTTTTGCAGCTTAGGGTGTTAGAGGCACGACACCGATTCTCCCCTATCATTCCGGGGATGAGGAGGTCATTGTCCCAGGCAGACTGGGAGATATTGGAGGCAGTAGGGCTAGCGGAGGCAGCCCGGTTGGAGGTAGTTCGGGCAGATGAGGGGTACCTCTCGGCTTTGGCCGAGAGGTGGGATCCAGATCGGGGGACGTTCCAGCTCCCGACTGGAGAGATGACGGTGACGCTTGAGGATGTATACCGCATCCTCAAGGTGCCCGTGGAGGGGGCACGGGTGGAGGTTGGATGAGATAGGGCCACGGAGATGGCCAAGTTGTTTGGGGATGACTGGAGGGAGATCCGGACGGAGAGCGGGGGATCCCATACTTGGCCATGTATACGGCCAAGGAGTTGGTAGCGGTGGAGGCTCTGATGATGTTCGTATTGGCCAACATTGTGGCCCCGAACTAGCACCGGGTGCAGGTTTCCATGGAACCTGATGGGTGTAGTGAGCGAGATGCTCACTAATAGGGTAGTGTATGCCTGGGCGCCCGCTTTATTGGCGCAGGTGTACCGGGAGTTGTATGAGGTTCGGAGACGGGGCCGAAAGGGCCTAGGCTGCAGTTTGGTTCTCCAGTGCTGGGGCTGGGAGCACTTCAGAGTGGCCCGACCGGAGGGGTTGCCATGTGCTTACTGGGACATGAGCCAGGCTTATGGTAGGAGATGGCTAGTGGCGGAGGAGAGACAGCCGAGCCGCCCCGTGAGATCGGGGCAATGGTATAGGAGTTTATGGGCAGACTTGACAGATGCCCAAGTCATTTGGAGGCCCTGGCGGGAGGCAAGGTGGATCGGGGATGGAGAGCATCTGAGACGGGTGCGACAGGCTAGATGGGTAGTGGGTCGGGGCCACAGCGAGGCGGAGTACATATAGATGTCTCGAGTGCTCCGCCAGGTCGGATTGAGACAGGATGTCCCCGGTGAGCCAGTGCGCTACCGGAGGCACAGATCAGAGGGGGATTTGCCATGTGCCGAGCCATGGAGGGAGGCGGCAGAGGACGATGAGGACATGGAGATCCTCGACGTGGACGACGTCGGGGTGACAGCTGAGTATGCAGCATGGATGGCCGCAGAGCCGAGGTGGGAGCCACCATTGGTGGCTGTTGGAGCTGGAGAGGACGAGGGAACCGCAGAGGTTCCCAAGCGCAGGGAGGGTCCCCGCCTTCGATCTGACAGTCGAAGGCGAAAGGGGAAGATGGCACGGCAGGCACCGAGGAGCGGAGATGACGAGGAGGATGATGGCGAGGGCCTAGGAGAGGCCATAGGAGAGACTAGGGAGGTACCCCCTAGCGGGCACGAGGATGATCTGGCGCAGCTACAGCAGCAGATAGCAGAGCGCGATGCTATGCTAGCTATCCGGGATGAGAGGATAGCTCGGCTGGAGCAATAGGTTGCAGAGCGGGATGCCCTGATAGCTGTTCAGGAGGAGAGGATGGCCCAGATGCAGGCGGACTTGGATGGAGCGACTAGGGTGCCCCAGGATGACAGGGTGACGAGACTCCAGGCAGAGCTAGCGGAGCGAGAGCGACGACACGGGATAGACATATCTAGACTTAGGTCTAGGACTCGTTATATTGAGGCTCTGGAGGACACATTGTTTAGGCATCACATTGTGTTGCCTGATCCTCCATCCTCCTCTGGTCTCTAGGCGTAGTGAGTCTAGGCACACCACTAGGTCTAGGGCTCCTACTAGGTCACAGGGATCCTCTTTTGATGGTTAGCTTAGTGCTTAGATGCACTCTTTATGAGCCTTGGTGCTCTATTGTATTTTGTAGCCTTTTGGCATTCACTGTACGTTTTGACCTTTATACATATATATACATGGATTTTATTTTTAGTGTTTTACTTTCTTTTGTGTGAATGCCTATGTTTTTGTGATGCATGTTTTTATATGTTTTAATGCATATGTGATGGAATGGAATGCAAAGTTATAGATGATTAATGCGAGACTAAGTAAATGAAATATGCACTAAGAAGCACTCATACTTTTAGATAGTTAGATTTAGCCAACTCTTATCATAATTGTTTAATCAGGGGCACCGAACTTGGTAGCTTGTGAATGAATGACGTATGGAATGACATGAATATGGAAGAAGATATGGAGGTTGATATGGAAGAAAATATGGAGGAAGACTGTTTTACAAAGACTCAAACATGCTAGTGGTATCAAACAAACTTACTAATACCGCCTAATTCAACTAGGACCAAATGTGTGTGCATGTGAGTTCATTAACCAAATCAGAAGCATGGTAGTGACTCTAGGCAATCAAAAACCCGTGTGTGTGCAAGTGTGTTCATTAACCTCATCTTGCATAAATTAGGTAACCCTGTTATGGAGAAGACCCCAAAGCTAGTTTGTCCGTATGAGCATTCAGAGGTCTCTTTTTGAGGAGAGACATGTCGCCACGCAATGAGTATACTCCACTGCCAGTCAAGCGTCTATAGCCCCGGTGAAGGTTAACTCCATAGTCCATGTTGTTTTTGACCTTTGTAAGCCTTGGGGATGACTACCTATCCGTCTGACCGGACAAGTAGTACGATCCTTACAACTTATTTGGGATCAGTGGTGTGTGAAAAATGTTCATTTCCTTAGAGCTTTGGGGAATCGGATTCTCAACCGAAGTATGATGAGAATTTTACCCTATCCTTACTACTCGGTTTATATTTATATTTTGTGATTGCTTGTGATAGTGGTAAGAACCACTGTTTTATGGACTATGTTTGCATGATAGGACAAACGAGGATTACCCTTTTCACTTCGAGGCACAACCCAAGGATGGTGTTATCTCTCTTTGACACAAGATGTTTTTAAGATGTGAAAATGTGATAGGTTCAAGACCGCTTTTGAAATCATTTCCCAATACTCAAGATTTTATTTAGTGTAATTTGTGATATGGCCCTAGAGAACTTTGACATGCATTTCGAAGTTTGCTTAAAACACTAGAAATGGCTGAGTGACTCGAAAACATTTTGGCAATGTAAATATGTGCAAATGGAAAATGGATGTACGAATGACAATTCGGTTTGATGGATTTTATGAAGGTGCCCCCGATTAAGGCAACATGACTTTTGCTTGACCAAATTTTATATCCAAAAGATAGAATGGTCTCTAACATGATATGCAACTATGGCTGAAAATGAAATGTTATGGTTTTCAATGAGATGTATGCACATGAAATGCAATGTTTTTGAATGAGATGTATGCAACTAACAATGAAATGCAAATTCTTTTTATTTTATTTGTTTTTTTTTTTTTTTTTACAAGCCATGTATATATGTACATATAAAATTCAAACTATGCGTAGAATGCCCTCAAGTGTATAATATTAAGTGGTTCGGGTTCTTCCTCTCCCTCTAAACTGGCAAGTCTATAAGTTCCATTACCCACTCTTTCAGTGACCATATATGGACCTAACCAATTAGCCACGAATTTATCTCGAAGATGCGGCAATGCATTGGTGTTTTGTTGATTCTCTTTAAGGACAAGATCCCCTACTTGAAATTCTCTTAGATGAACTTTGGCATTGTAAGCACGTTTCAATCGGTCTTGATAAACTCGCAAATGCTCTAAAGCATTGATTCGTTTTTCATCTATGAGTGTGAGTTGATCAAGACGTGCTTGTCTAGCAATATCATCATCGATAAATTCCTGCAAAGAAATTCGCAAGGAAGGGATCTCGAGCTCAAGAGGCATGATTGCTTCAGCTCCATAGACCAAAGAAAATGGCGTTGCCCCAATGGGAGTTCTCGATGCTTGTTCCGTAAGCCCATAATGCCAAGGGGATTTGTGTATGCCAATCTTTATGATTTTCTTTAACAAGTTTCTTAAGAATAGCAATTATGGTCTTATTGGAAGCTTCACTTGTCCATTGGCTTGTGGGTAGTAAGGAGTTGAGAAACTATGTTGGATATTATACTTTTCGCAAAGAGCTCGAACATCCTTATTCTTAAAAGACTTGCCGTTATCGTAAATGATTTTAGAGGGAATACCAAAACGACAAATGATATGGTGAAGTATAAACTCCACAATTCTAGGACCCGTCGTATCGGTTAGAGGAATAGCTTCAACCCACTTTGTGAAGTATTCAATGGTCGTAATGATGAAAGTATGTCTGTCCCGAAGAGGCAGTGAAATCTTGCCAATTAAATCGAGACCCCATTGTGAGAAGGGCCAAAGGCTTTGGATGGGTCAGTAAAGCTTGTGATGGTATATGGGTTAAATTAGCGTGTTCTTGACACTTTTTACATTGTTTAACATATTTGCAACAATCTTGTTCCATAGTGGGCCAATAATACCCCATACGTAAAATACGCTTCGCAATGGCCATTCCACTAAAATGACCACCACAAGTACCATCATGGGCTTCAGCAATAGCTCTATGTGTTTCAAATTAGTTGGGGGACACATTTCCATAATGGCTTTGACCTTGTTTGGGTCCACCTCAATACCTCATTTAGAGATAATAAAACCTAGGAGTTTTCCTGAGGTAACACCAAAGACACATTTCTTAGGGTTCAACCTTACTTTATGCTCTAGAAGCCTATCAAAAACTTTTTCCAATACATCAAAATGCTCTTGTCGAGTTTTAGATTTTGCCAATAAATCATCCACATAATCTTCGATAATCTTATGCATATAATCGTGGAAAATATAAGTCATGGCTCGTTGATAGGTTGCACCTCGTTCTTAAGGCCAAAGGGCATCACCCTGTAACAAAAAGTTCCCCAAGGTGTGGTAAATTGTTTTGTGTTGATCCTCCGGGGTTTATTAGAATCTGTTGTATCCTGAAAATCCATCCATGAACGAAAGAATTTCATGACCAGCAGTGTCGACAAGAGTATCAATGTTTGGAAGAGGAAAGTCATCCTTAGGACATGCTTTATTTAGATCTTGAAAATTGGTGCAAACACATTCCCCCCGTTAGGCTTACGAACGGGTACCATGTTAGAAAGCCACTCAGGATAATCAATCGGGACGACAAATTTAACATCCAGAAGTTTTTGAATCTCCGATTTAACTATGAGGGCCACGGTAGGATGCATTTTCCTAAGTTTTTGTTTGACAGGTTTAGCACCTTTTTGTAAGGTGAGGTTATGGACAACCAAATTAGGGTCTAGGCCTGGCATGTCTTTGTAAGACCATGCAAATATCTCCTTCTTCCGCTTGAGTAGAGCGATCATTTGCTCTTGTTCCTCTGATGATAGACTTTTAGCCGGTTTCATAATTTGGGTGCCATCTTGGTCTGTACTAAGGTCTACATCGATAGTTTCTTCAATAGACATGTGGGAACCTTCCTCAAGCTGATGGGGAGTAGGGATCAGATTTATGTCATCTAAAATGTCATCAAGCTCCTGTGCCTTGCTCTCATCTATGTCTGCCTGGAAGACCTCTGGCTTAGAAGATGAAGGTGAATGTGGAGGTGAAGGAGGAATGTAGTTGGCGGAAGCCCTTAACAATTCCTCGGAAAGGATGAACTCTGAAATAGATGGAGGGGATGAAATCCGATCCATGTCAATCAAGCTTGGGTTGATCGGGATTGGCTTATCCGGATCATATGGATTATGGAGCGGGGTGAATAAGTCTTCAAAATTCATTGTCGACTTATGGAAGAAAGGATGGGCGGAATGGAAGGGAAAACCGGTGAAGACCTCGGAAGACCTGAAATGCAAAACAACATAGTTTTTCAATTTTTTTTTTTTTTTGTAGTTTGAGTTTTTTTTTTTTTTTGTAGTGGTGAAAACCACTATTACACACATACATAAAGCAATAAAAAAAAAAATTTTATATATTTTGATTGTTTTTTTTTTTTTTTTTGGAATTTTCTGATTTTTTTTTTTTTTGGTAGTGGTGAAAACCACTATTTTAGTATATACATATAATACAGGTTTGGATTATGTCTTATGGATGTGGCGGAGGGGGTGGTTCACCTCGTTCTTGTGGAAGAAGCAAGTGAAAGATGGCCTCTTGGAGAGGGAACAATTGGAGATAAAACTCGTCTTGTTTAGTGAGGGGAACAATGGGCACCGACTCTTCTTCAGATTCATCACCATTTGACATGACGTCAAATTCTTCATAGGCTTCATCTTCGGATTCGTCGGGGTGGAGGATTTCTTCTTCGAAATTAAGATTAATGCTTTGAAAAGCTCGTTCAAAAGAAGAAAGGGATGGAAGTGGTTGGTAGCCCTGACCAAAACGCTCGGTGGGTCTCTGATATGGCATATCGATGCGTTCAGTTACCCCTTGCTCGTATCGACCTAGGCCAAATTGCTGCCAATTATGTCTGTGGAAATAGCGAGAGGGAAAACCCTCCATCCTTTCGATATTGGCGGGGACTGGATGCTTAGGTTCTAGTATGGTGGTAGGACTAGAAGATGACTCTATTCCCCCATATACAAAATTAATGGAATTTGGCATAGAACCCATGTTATAAACCGATCCAATGGATAAATGTTGGTCATGTGGACGACCAAAATCTTTAACTGTTTGCACATTGAACGGTGTGATGTGGACATCTTGGATGGCATACTCACCAATACCCGCATCAGTGAGATGGACCTTGACTTGGGAGGGAGATGGACTAGATGATGGAATAGAAGAATGTGGGATAGAATAATTGGAAGGATTTGGTTGGGTTGATGCTTCACTAACTTGTGAAACATCAGTTGGTGATGGTTGGGAAGATGGAGGAATAATAGGTGATGTTGAAGAAGGTGTAGAAGAAGGGGGTAATGACGTGGAAAGAGATGATTGGTCATGGCCACATGTGCATGTGGTCACTGATGAAGAAGAAGGAAGATTAGGAGATGAAGAAAGTGGTGAATGAGATGGAATAACGGAAGATGAAGGTGGTTGCGATATGATGGGTAGCTCCTCAAGAATGGGAGCTTTAGAAGAAGATGGTATAGAAGAAGTAGATGGGGTCAAGAAAAGATGAGTGGATGGCAACACAATCTCATAAGGATTTGAGACATAGTTGCAATGTTTGAAGGGTTCAATGTCGGCAGGTACACAATGAACCTGTCCCTCATATACATACTTCGGACATTGATGCAGTATAGAAGGGACACATCTCATCTCCCTAAGCCAAGGCCGTCCAAGCAATACATTGTATGCCATGGACCCTTCCAAGATGTGAAACAAGGTATGCAAAGTTCGGGCCCCTACCTCAATGGGCAAGATAACCGTGCCAACCGTGGAAGATAAAGCATCATTGAATGCTTTAAGAGTAAAAGTTGACTTTGTGATAAGGGATGGCGACAGCTTTAGATGACTCAACGCCGATGTTGTAATGATATTGATTGAGGAACCGATGTCAATTAAGACTCTCTTGAATGGCTTGTGATCGATCTTGGCCATGATATGCAAGTGGAGGATCTATACTTTCTGTTGACATAGGTTTGATTTCAAAATCATAGAAAGTGATGGAGGGCTCCATGCATGTTTGAATACTCCCCACAAAGTTGTTGAAGGCATTAGTATCTTGAGTTTGAAGCTCGATTGACTTTAATATTTCCATTAATGCCTCTCTATGCGGAGGAGATTGTTGAATGAGGTCATAGATCGATAACTTGGCAGAAGCCATTTTTAAACCGGTAGTTAACCGGCTACTCAATGACATGATGGGTCGTTGGCATTGAGTAGAATGATTTAGCGGTTGTTGAGAAGTACTAGCACGTCGTTGGGTCACTGTTACATGAGGTGGACTGGGGGTTTGTACAGGTGGTTGTGGTTCAGCCTGATTTGGTTGGTTCGCCCTTTGACCCCGGGTTACTACGTTAATAGTACCCACAAAACCTTGGTATTGTTGTACATGGTTGACTTGATTAGGAGGAGTTACCCGAGTTACTCCCCCTGAAGTTGTTGGAGCTTCCTCCCGATGTGGAAGGGGTGTTTGAAATATACCAAGATTTTGATTTTGTTGGGCTAAGGGACTATCCAATTTAATGGCTCCAATCTCAATAAGATCTTGGATCACATGTTTGAAAGCTGTACAATTATTGATTATTTAGATTTAACACTTTAGATTGATTCCTTTTTAAGACCATAACGCAATAAATCTAAACAAATTTAGAAAAAGAAGAATGCAAAACTGGAATGATAAATTTACACTAAAGAAATTATCAGAAAATAGTCACAACCTAGGTTTCAACCAATATGTCTTACCTGCGGTTAATTAATTATTTTATGATCTTAATCTGTAGTAAATTTTAAGTGTCCGATTTATGAGTTTTGCATGTGATCTAATCTTGAATTATTCACAAAAAAAAAGGTAAAAACTATGGCTAGGAAAGGACAACGAGATTCTTACTGGTGATGAAATCCAGCAAGTTTGCTCGGGGGTGACCTATGGTGTCTGAGGCAGAAGTTTAATGGATGGAGATGAATTCCACCGTCACTAAACTTCAAGCAATACCCGGTGATGAAATCCGAGATATCACTGTTTTAAATGCAATATGAAAATGCAATGAATTTTTTTTTTTTTAAATGTTTTAGTTATCTAATGTGTACATACAAGGCTATAAATCAAAAGTTCTAATGATCTAAGCAAGAGGCTACCGAAAACATATCATTTCCTCTGAAGAAGTGGAGTACACCATTTAAAACCCCCTGCCTACCAATGATATCGGATATCAAAGGAGCAACCGGAAGGTTCGTCCACTTCTCTGCTCGGAATCACCCAATGGCGGGAGTACTATTGACATCCAATCAATAGTCGTACTTAGATAATTAAAACAAATAATTTGTAGCTATTCTAATATGCGACTAGGTATGCAATTTTTTTTTTTTTTTAATGCAAGCAACAATCAATAATGCAATGCAAAGAAAAATGTAATTAAAAATAACCTGTTCTTTTCCAGATTACTTAGTTTTTGTTCATTTTAAAGTAATGATCTAAAAAAAAAACAAAATATGGCAGAAAAACCAAAAACGTAAAAAGTACAAGGACTTACTTGGAAGCCTACGCTTTTCGTAAACCGACTTCAAATGCCCACGGGAGTCTGCATAGGCTGAAACGCACCTCTATGTTTTGTATTGGACTTCCAGACGCCCCTCTGCGTCTGCTGCGTTTTTTGCAAACTCAGAAACCCTAGTTCACTGGAACAGCGAATTTCACGATTTCTAGAACCTACAAAATAAAACAAAAAATAGGAACAGATTAGTAAATCAAGTATTAAAAATATGAAACCCTAGGGTGTCCCATCGTGATCGCCATTTGTAGATTAAAAATACACGCCAAACAAGAATAAATAAAATCACAATAACAGAGTACATAATAGTTGCACAAAACAAACGATTTCTATTAATCGATGGAGTTTAAAAACTTCTTTTTGAATACAACTGGGCCTGTAACCCTTTATTTGTGATACAAGATTACAATTCGTGCTAGGGTTCTCTGAAACCCTAGCTGGCACAAATGGTGGTGTCTCCGAAGAATGTATCTTCAATCCCAACAGAGTGAGTGGGATTTGTTGTATCCCTTGCTTGGACCACTCCAGCTTAATCAGCTGCCATCAATAAACCGGATCTGCTGTCAAAAACCTGCACACATTAACACTATCAAGGAGTTAGAAATTAATAAGAGGGCTCCACTATGTGAGCCCTCGAAAACAATCTAAAACCCTAGAAAAACGAAATGCAAGAATTCAATAACAGATCAATAAAATAAAAGAAGTTACTTGCTTTAAACTAATTTATACCTGTTCTCTGTTAACGCAGCTAGACCAGGCGACACCTGGAAGTAATGTGGCATCAAATCGGGCTGCGGAAGGCGCCCTGGTGCACTCGCTGAACGCCCGCGTGCTTCTGGATTAAGGTTTCAGACGTCGGTCTGAGTCTGTGGCTGTGGGTAAACGCCCATGGGCACTTGGTAAATGCCCGTAGGCACTTAGTAAACGCCCGTGGGCACTTGGTAAAGGGGTAAACGCCCACGGGCACTTGTGACAAGAATGGGGGATTCTGCAGAATGCTGTAGAAGAGATGGCGGCGAAAGCAACGACAAAAGCGGCGATGGATGCGGCGATGGATGCGATGAAAAGGTAGCAGAAGAGAGATAGAGGGGATAGCAGTAGAAGAATTAGAATCAGAGATAGCGCATAGGAGATAGGGTTTGAGCCATCAATGTGACTCAATTTATAATCTACTCTTAGGGCACACTTTAGGGTTTTAATGACACTTTGAACGTGTGGCTAAGATTAAAGTGGATCTAAGGGTAGAGAATAAATCTAGGTTGTGAAATGGATTAAGATGGATGGACGGATGAGATTAAATCACTTAAACTATTATTTAAATATATATATTAAAATATTAAAATATATATATATATATAAATATTAATTTAAATAAATTTGGGGATGAAAAATGGCGGGAAAGGTGAAATTGGGCCAAATAATGGCGGGAAAGTGTGGATTTGGGCCAAATAATGGCGGGAAGGTGGATGACCGACACGTGGCTGACAGGAAGGTATAGATGACTTGCAAGTGGCTAGATTTTGGTGTCTACAACATTCATTTAATATTTTATTTATGACAATATGAATTCCCTAGTTTTAGAATTCAATTTTTTGAGGTATTTTGTTAACCTCATTTGTATTTTATAACTTTTTCAAAAAAACTATTTCCTTTTCTCTATCGTTATTTTGTGTCCAACGAAAGAACAAATGAGAGGATAATCTACATGGCCACCATGAAAGAAGAAAACAATATGCTAAATATTTTTTGACAAACAGTGAATGATAGTAAAGTCATGGAAGATTTATATGCATGGCAAAGACCTCTGAGTCACTTGAAAAAGTTGCTAAAATATTTTGACAATTTTTTGTTGCATTGGCATGAGAAGATGTCTCAATTGGTTGTATTTGACAAAGAGGTTGTGTAGATAAAATTGTGATAGATACAAATGAATTGTTATCATTTTTGGACTCTTTACTAAAATTTAAGGAGCGTTCTAGTTCAATACCTTTTTTTCCTTTAGGTACCTATTTCTTTATGTTGGAAAAACTCTCTTTACCTCAAAACTTTGAACTTTTGAATTTTAAATCTTGGAATATTCCAAGGAATATTTTGGAGTTGGGTAGGAAAGTTATATGCCTATGTCATACTGATGCAACATTGACCACATGGATGCAAAAAGGACAAAAAGATGTTTTGGTGCGTAATGTGCAACGTATAAGAAATAAAGCCAATGAACTTGGTTTTCTTTATTGCATGTGCACCTTGGCTCAATTGGCTAGGGTAATATCCTCTAGCGCTTGGTACCTTAGAGGTCTAAGGGTTAAATCCCATGCCCTCAACCTTTTTAATAGAATATATGTTGTTAGAACAGACCTTGATGACCCATTAAGCAATGACATGGTACTTGATGATGTCACTTTATTTTCATCAACATATATTGATGTGGCATCTGGTACCATACCCCATGATGACATGGAAATTGATGATGTGGAAAGTGACAGGGTGCTTTCTAACATGGAGCATGATGACATGTCACAAGATGATATAATAAGTGGTGACATGGTAGGTTATGACATGGTTGATAACATGGCACTTGTTGATGTGGCATAGGATGATGTCATGTAGAATAATATGGTAGATGATGATATGGTAAAGCTAATATGTAAATGGTTAATGTGGTAGGCAAAGTGTCACATGAAAGATTTAAAAATGGGTTCAAGCAATAATATTTTTCCATCTCACCAAACCTAGTGATCATACAATCACACAACCATTAGTAGACTTGGAAAGGCATAAATTTTAGCAAAAATAAAAAAGCACAAGTGGCACAATGTGGTTCTTAGGTTGTAGAGTGAATCAAAGAATTACAAGTATGGTACACTACCCAATGACTTGCATAGTCAACACCTAGTTGGAAACTCCCTCTTCTAGATTGTGACAAGCAACATCACCTCATCTATAGGTACACTCTCTAGTCTGTGCATAGTTGAAACCCCTTATCCACTCATGTAATGATATGGCAACCTCTCATTTTCTATGGGTATAATTTTTTAAAATTTTCAAAGACTTTGGGGGCATTTTGTATGATTTTTGGGTTAAATTTTTGGGGGCCATAAATTTTACATATGGAAGCATTTTGAAGTTATTTTTTCAAATATCATGGTTTTTTTATATCTTTGTATTGGTATTGTTGCTTATAGTCAAAGTTATGGGTTAGCATGTGCCCTTTCCAAATGGTCCAAACTATGTCACTTGGAAAATCAAAATTGAAGATCTCCTTTAGAGTAAGGGGTTGCTCAAGTATATGAATGAGAAGCCTCGAGAGACTAATTATAAAGAGAGGAAGTACTTGTATAGGGGTAAGAAGGATGAGGCTATTGGTTTGATAGCTCTTCATGTTGATAAGATCTACGACAATCATGTTAGCAACACTATTAAACCTAAGGAGTTAAAATTTTAGGTATTGTGTGGTCACAATGATTCCATACAAACTAGAAACTTGGATGTAGAGCTTGTTGCCTTGACTATGGACTCCTTTGATATCATTTATGAGTATATCAATCAATTATAAATTTTCAAGATGAAATTTGGATTGCTAAAGGAATACCAAAGGGGACAGGATAAAAACAATAAGTCATGAACAAGAAGAAACCATTGAAATTTTGTTAGGATCCTATCATAACACCATTTTGTAATTCTCATTTACTTATGTAATGACCCACTTCCAACATGGGGGATCCCATTATGATATTATTTTGTAATACTTTGTAATGTATGTGGCAAGTATGGTGCCTAGCCAAGTGGCACCATCTCATGTAACCATTTTTATCAAGATTGTAACCGATGGTAGGTAGGATATTCTAGCTCGAGTGGCATTTTGCATGTAAGCCAACTCTTGAGCCTTTAGGTAGGGTTGCATGAAGTTTTTATTTAAAATATATGAAGCCATGTACGAATTCATCCTTTTGCAAGCTAATGAAATATTGAAGGAGGTTTTCCCCTCAAAAAGGTCTGTTATTATGTTATTATATTCACAACCCCAAAAGTGAGCATATGGAGAAGCCATTCCTTATTACAAAAAATAAACTTGCATGTACCAAAAGTTATTTTGAAAGTGTTTGCAACAATCATGGTAGATACAGAATAGTCAGGATAGTGACAGAAATAGTCTGGTCAGTAATAGTGATAGTTAGGTCAACTGTAACAACCCTCTATAACAATCCAGAATTATAGACCTCGAGTTTCAAAAATAGTACTATCAGTGTTAGAGAATCCCCAAGGTCAGTAACATAACCGTATCAATAACCGCAATACAGGTGATAGAGGAAGAGATAAAATAGTGATAGGGTGGTCAGAGGGCAGACTATAGGTCAAGGATAGTTGATTATGGACCCCAACCTTTGAACCATAACTCCAAATCAAAAACTGACACCAGAACACAAAAAAAAAGGTATATCTATTCACACAAATCTCAGATTGACTCAAAAATTTAGCAGATAATTCTACACTCTATTCTAGACAAAATTGCCCTTGGCAGTCCTTGGTCAAATTTTGCACTGATTTTCCAAAAATCGCAATTTTTTATTTTTCTTGCTAAGGCTATAACATTTCAACGATTAATCAAATTGATCCATTTTTTTTGGAATAGAAGCTACTTGTTATTATGCACCAAAGACCCTCAAGGACTCACTGGTGAAGTTTTAAGTCCAAGTGGAAGAAATTACCTTGACATTGACTTGCAACCAACCAGGAGATCACAAAAATTTATGAAATTTAGTATATCTCCTCATTGAGTGCTCAGATCAAGCAGCCATCGAAGTGGACCCTATCCTAAAATTAGTATCACAACCCATGTCCCAAATTAAATTTTGGACCCTTACTAAAAATAGTAACTCCTGAAACCCCACATATATTTTTAGTAACTGAGTAAAAGAGGGCCCACAATGGCGAGCGGTACTCATGGACAAAAGGAGTTAGAACTTGCCATAATATTGGTCGATATGAAAAGAGCCCTGGACTACTTGACCACTACAAACCACACCATAAGAGAAGAGATTCGAGAGCTCCAAACAGATCAGGATACCACTAGACTACGCTTAGAAAAATAACTTACAGAGGTGGAGATACAATTGTAGGGTACTCTCACATCTGAACACCAAGCTTAGAACTCTGAATGAGGTCGAATAAGGAAAAAAAAAAGACCGAAGAAGGGTAACCGAAGACACTCACTATGACCATGATTCGACCTTCAAAATACCTAAATTAGATTTCCCTAAGTTCAGTGGAAAGGATGTCAATGGATGGTTATGTCGGGTTGATCAATTATTTAGACTCCATAATGTCCCTATATATCATATAATCTAAAGCCTTACATTGGTTCCAATGGCTATGAGCCACTACCCCTGATCTATCTTGGGAGGAATTTGAGTCCCAACTACTCACTCGATTTGGCCCTAGTGACTATGAAGAATTTATAGGAGCATTGACAAAGCTGAAATAAACTACCACAGTTTGTGATTACCAGACACAATTTGAGAAATTGGCCAATAAAACAAGGGGCTTGAATGAGGGATTTTTTATGAGTTGTTTTGTTAGTGGGTTGAAAGATGATCTTCAAGCTGAAGTCAAGATGTTTAAACCACAAACCATGATGGATGCTATCATTTAGCCCGATTGGCTAAATCTAAACTCTCAGCTCAATGGCGGACACCATAATTTTCTCAAGATCAACCTCCCTTTCCTCCTCGATTCTAAAATAATACTAATAATAAACATCCTACTCCTAAGTGACTGACTACAGATGAAATGGATGTGCATTGCACCCAAGGGATATGTTATAATTATGATGAAAAATTTGTGAAGGGGCATAGATGTGCAAATAAGAGATTGTTCTTAATAGATGCAGAGGAACCCGATAGCAGTGACCATAATGATGAGGAAAGTGACACGGATGATGCACCAACTCAACAAGAAGAGGAAACCCAAGAAACTCAAGAAAACATTTTCATCCATGCTCTTTTTGAGGTTACCACTTCAAAAACCAAGAAAGTTGTGGGTTTTTTCAAAGGCCAACGCCTTACTATTCTTATTGATTCAGGAAATACACAACTTTATTGATCCTCAAGTTTCTAAGAAAACCAATTGCTATATACACACATGCAATTCATTTGAATTCATGGTGGCAAATGGAGGCACTTTACCTTGTAAAGGTAAATGTCGCAATGTTAAAATAAATATAGGGGATTATGAACTCAAGCAAGATATGTTTGCCCTCCAATTAGGAGGATGTGACATTGTGTTGGGATCCCAATGGTTGAGCACCTTAGACACTATCTCTTGGAACTTTGCATAACTATGGATGTAGTTTTCACAACATGGACAAACACACACCCTCCATGGTGCCAAAATAGGTCCTTCCCAAATTATCAGTTCCAATTGTATGGAGAAATTGTTGAAAATTTCATCCTGTGGGGTCATTGCACAAATATTTTCAACTCAACCAAGCACTTCCACAGTCGATCAAATTCTAGGAGATTTACAACTTGTTTTGACCAAGCACGATGGTCTTTTTTAGAACCAACTACCCTACCACCTCGTCGCTCACATGACCATGCTATTCCACTACTACCAGGTAATGCACCACCCAAAATCAGACCGTATTAGTATCCTCATGCTCTCATGTCTAAAATTGAGTAGATGGTACAAGAATTCTCAAATCTGGTGTCATTCGACCTAGTACCAACCCTTACTCTTCTCCAGTTTTACTAGTTCATAAGAAAAATGGCTCGTGGCGATTGTGTATAGACTATCGTGAACTCAAAAAAATGGCCATCAAGGATAAATTCCCCATTCTGGTAGTGGATGAATTACATGGAGCTATGTACTTCTCCAAGTTAGACCTTCATTTTGGGTACCATCAAATCAGGCTCAAGGACGAGGATATTCCCAAAACTGCATTTCATACTCATGAAGGTCACTATGAGCTCTTGGTAATGCCATTTGGTCTAACAAATTCTCCTTCCATATTTTAGATCCTGATGAACAACATCTTTCACCCTCTCTTGTGAAAGTTCATCCTAGTTTTCTTTGATGATATCTTGGTTTATAGCTGCTAGTGGGAGGAACACCTTATCCATGTGTATCATACATTACAATTATTGGCACAACATCAAATTTTTTCTAAGCGGTCCAAGTGTTACTTTAGTCTGACTGAAGTGGAGTATCTAGGACACATTGTTTCCAAATATGGCATAAATATTGACCCCAAGAAGAATCAAGTAGTTGAATACTGGCCAAAACCTTGCACTCTCAAGGGACTTTGGGGATTCTTAGGGCTTACAGGTTACTACCACAATTTTTTTCGTAATTATAGTAAAATAGTAGCCCCCTCACATCCATGTTAAATAAGTACTCTTTTACTTGGACAGGGCATGCTGACCAAGCCTTCCTCGAATTGAAGCATGCTCTGACCACAACACCAGTTTTAGCCATGACAAATTTTTTCAAGCCTTTCGTCATTGAAAGTGATGCTTTCGGTCATGGCATTAGGGCAGTGTTGATGCAGTAAGGGAGACCCTTGGATTTAACTAGTAAGGTACTCTCTGATTGTAACTTGGGAAAATCTACATATGCCAAGGAGATGTTGGTAATCTTACTTGTCGTAACCCATTGACGACCATATCTCATTGGGTGTCATTCTCCATTAAAATAGACCATCCGAGTCTCAAATACTTCTTGGAACAATGGGTTGCTACCCCAGAACAACAAAAATGGGTTTCTAAACTCATGGGATATTATTACTGTAGATTAAAAATACACGCCAAACAAAAATAAATAAAATCACAATAACAGAGTACAGAATAGTTGCACAAAACAAACGATTTCTATTAATCGATGGAGTTTAAAAACTCCTTTTTGAATACAAGTGGGCCTGTAACCCTTTATTTGTGATACACGATTACAAGTTATGCTAGGGTTCTCCGAAACCCTAGGCGGCACAAATGGTGGCGCTTTCGAAGAATGTATCTTCAATCCCAACGAGTGAGTGGGCTTTGTTGTATCCCTTGCTTGGACCACTCCAGCTTAATCAGTTGCCATCAATAAACCGGATCTGCTGTCAAAAACCTGCACACATTAACACTATCAAGGAGTTAGAAATTAATGAGAGGGCTCCACTTGTGTGAGCCCTCAGAAACAATCTAAAACCCTATAAAAATGGAATGCAGGAATTCAATAACAGATCAATACATAAAAGAAGGTTACTTGCTTTAAACTAATTTATACCTGTTCTCTGTTAACGCAGCTAGACCGGGCGACACACGGAAGTAATGTGGTTGTCAGAATCGGCTACGGAAGGCGCCCTGGTGCACTCGCTGAACGCCCGCGTGCTTCTGGATTAAGGTTTCAGACGTCGGTCTGAGTCTGTGGCTGTGGGTAAACGCCCGTGGGCACTTGGTAAACGCCCGTGGGCACTTGGTGAAGGGGTAAACGCCCGCGGGCACTTGCGACAAGAATGGGGGATTATGCAGAATGCTTGCGGAAGAGATGGCGGGAAAGCGACGGAAGCGGCGATGGATGCGGCGAAAGGGTAGCAGAAGAGAGGAGATAGCAGTAGAAGAATTAGAATAGAGAAAGAGATAGAAGTAGCAAAAGACATAGGGTTTGAGCCATCAAAGTGACTCAATTTATAATCTACTCTTAGGGCACACTTTAGGGTTTTAACGACACTTTGAACGTGTGGCTAAGATTAAAGTGGATCCAAGGGTAGAGAATAAATCTTGGTTGTGAAATGGATTAAGATGGATGGACGGATGAGATTAAATGAAGGATGGACGGCTCAGATTAAATCACTTAAACTATTATTTAAATATATATATTAAAATATTAAAAATATATATATATAAATATTAATTTAAATAAATTTGGGGATGAAAAATGGCGGGAAAGGTGAAATTGGGCCAAATAATGGCGGGAAAGTGTGGATTTGGGCCAAATAATGGCGGGAAGGTGGATGACCGACACGTGGGTGACAGGAAGGTATAGATGACTTGCAAGTGGCTGGATTTTGGTGTCTACAGATGCCCCTTTTGAGCTGCTTTGTGTGAAGACACAATGCGGCACAAAAACTTAGGACACTGAAAAGTTGGATCGGACGCAACTCTCTCTCAAGACTAAAGCACAACTTTGAAGACCAAAGAATAAAAGAATATTTAAAATTTATCGGCTTACCCCCTCAATTGGCGAGCGAGAATGGTTCTCACGAGCCAATTGGAAGAAATTCAGAAGAAAATGAACCGTTTTTGCCCCAACGGTGAAAAAGGGGTTGGTGTATGAACCATCTGTTTATGTCCCAACAGAAAAGGGGTTGGTGTACAAACCAGAAAATAATATGATTGAAGACGATATGAGTGATGTGAAAGATGAACCGTTTTCTACCCCAACGGTTAGAAAGGGATTTTTGCCAAATTTTAAATTCCATGATCATGTAAGATGAATTCTACTATTAGGAAAGTTAAAAATTGATAACGGATGCCCCAACTCCTGTGGGTGAATCCATACTGTTGATGAAATTGCCTTGTTGGTGCCATTGATATGCGAGAGATGCAATATGAAAGAGTCGAGAACTTCGAGAGATGCTCCTAGTGATTGTATGGATAATTCCTCGGGTCGGAACCAATCAACCTAGGTAGCCTTAATCTCTAGCAAGACTCAAAATAATGATGATATTGAAGATTGTCCACGTTTAAGGCCCCATGAACTAGGCCATCAATGACAAGCTGTTGAGCAAATTAATCTTGGTATGAGGTCACTTGAAAAGTAGGATACCCAAAATTGATTTCCAATTTTCAAACAGTGAAATAATTGATGATGATAAATGGTAAGTGTCCTTATGGTGGTTTAATCCTCTTACCGAATTGCATGGATGCAAATCGTTGCAATCGCCAAGGTGATAGAATATACCACTAGATACGAGGTTTACTTTAATTTAATTTGGCAAAAATATGCATGATGAAAGAAGAATGAATGAAATTGACGATAGATCAGAAGAATTGATGAATGTTGTTAATTTTGTGAAGGTTTTGAATGTTTTTAACCCAATTTGTAAATCAATGATGAATGATGCGCTTTTTGAGCAAAATGACAAAATTTGTTTCCAAAACTGTTGTAACCTTCACAAAATGTTTTATTATGATAAGAAGAATGGATGGATGCAATTTGATGAAATTTGGAGGAGGTAAGCTTCAATTTTGTAAGTTTTGTTCTTTTATTCAATACTGACACCAAACGCCGGTATGCATTTGGAGGTGGCAGAAACGCCCGCCGGTGTTTGAATGCATCATGAAATGCCCCACTGCATCTGAATGCGCCATGAAATGCCCCACTACGTTTCAGGGTGCCAAAACCAGCTATTTAAACAGTTTCAGCGAGAATTTCGCTCATTTGTGCGTTCGAGCTTGAGAGAAGTGCGTACGAGGGAGTGGAATGAAGTGAAGTGAAGTGAAAGGTTGTGTGGGAGAGTGAAGCACGCGGGAGCTATGGCGGAGATGGGAGCGGACGCGCCAGTGCAGCCAGTGAGGTATTTGTTTATTTAAGCAAGTACTTTTATTTGTTTTTTTTTTTTTTTTTTTTTTTTTTTTTTTTTTTGGAAAAAAATTTGTAACCAATTTTTGTTTTGTTGTTTTGCAGCTTAGGGTGTTAGAGGCACGACACCGATTCTCCCCTATCATTCCGGGGATGAGGAGGTCATTGTCCCAGGAAGGCGGGAGATATTGGAAGCGGTAGGGCTAGCGGAGGCAGCCCGGTTGGAGGTAGTTCGGGCGGATGAGGGGTACCTCTCGGCTTTGGCCGAGAGGTGGGATCCGAGATCGGGGGACGTTCCGGCTCCCGGCTGGAGAGATGACGGTGACGCTTGAGGATGTATACCGCATCCTCAAGGTGCCCGTGGAGGGCGCGGGTGGAGGTTGGACGAGATAGGGCCACGGAGATGGCCAAGTTGTTTGGGGATGAGCGGAGGGAGATCCGGACGGAGAGCGGGGGATTCCTTACTTGGCCATGTATACGGCCAAGGAGTTGGTAGCGGTGGAGGCTATGATGATGTTCGTATTGGCCAACATTGTGGCCCCGAACAGCATCGGGTGCGAGGTTTCCATGGAACTCGATGGGTGTAGTGAGAGAGATGCTCACTAATAGGGTAGTGTATGCACGGGCGCCCGCTTTATTGGTGCGGGTGTACCGGGAGTTGTATGAGGTTCGAAGACGGGGCCGGAAGGGCCTAGGCTGCGGTTTGGTTCTCCGGTGCTTGGGGTGGGAGCACTTGAGTGGCCCGACCGGAGGGGTTGCCATGTGCTTGCTGGGACATGAGCCGGGCTTATGGTAGGAGATGGCTAGTGGCGGAGGAGAGACAGTCGAGCCGCCCCGTGAGATCGGGGCAATGGTATAGGAGTTTATGGGCGGACTTGACAGATGCCCAAGTCATTTGGAGGCCCTGGCGGGAGGCGAGGTGGATCGGTGATGGAGAGCATCTGAGATGGGTGCGACAGGCTAGATGGGTAGTGGGTCGGGGCCACGGTGAGGCGGAGTACATACGGATGTCTCGAGTACTCCGCCAGGTCGGATTGAGACAGGATGTCCCCGGTGAGCCAGTGCGCTACCGGAGGCACAGATCAGAGGGGGATTTGTCGTGTGCCGAGCCATGGAGGGAGGCGAGAGAGGACAATGAGGACATGGAGATCCTCGACATGGATGACGTCGGGGTAACAGTTGAGTATGCAGCATGGATGGCCGCAGAGCCGAGGTGGGAGCCACCATTGGTGGTTGTTGGAGCTGGAGAGGACGAGGGAACCGCAGAGGTTCCCAAGCGCAGGGAGGGTCCCCGCCTTCGATCTGACAGTCGAAGGTGAAAGGGGAAGATGGTGCGGTAGGCACCGGGGAGCGGAGATGACGAGGAGGATGATGGTGAGGGCCTAGGAGAGGCCGTGGGAGAGACTAGGGAGGTACCCCCTAGCGGGCACGAGGATGATCGCGCAGCTGCAACAACAGATAGCAGAGCGTGATGCTATGCTAGCTATCCGGGATGAGAGGATAGCTCGGTTGGAGCAACGAGGTTGCGGAGCGGGATGCCACGATAGCTATTCGGGGAGGAGAGGATGGCCCGGATGCAGGCGGACTTGGATGGAGCGACTAGGGTGCCCCGGGATGACGGGGTGACGAGACTCCGAGGCAGAGCTAGCGGAGCGGGAGCGACGACACGGGATAGACATATCTAGACTTAGGTCTAGGACTCGTTATATTGAGGCTCTGGAGGACACATTGTTTAGGCATCACATTGTGTTGCATGATCCTCCATCCTCCTCTGTCTCTAGGCGTAGTGAGTCTAGGCACACCACTAGGTCTAGGGCTCCTACTAGGTCACAGGGATCCTCTTTTGATGGTTAGCTTAGTGCTTAGATGCACTCTTTATGAGCCTTGGTGCTCTATTGTATTTTGTAGCCTTTTGGCATTCATTGTACGTTTTGATCTTTATACATATATATACATGGCTTTTATTTTTAGTGTTTTACTTTCTTTTGTGTGAATGCCTATGTTTTTGTGATGCATGTTTTTATATGTTTTAATGCATATGTGATGGAATGGAATGCAAAGTTATAGATGATTAATGCGAGACTAAGTAAATGAAATATGCACTAAGAAGCACTCATACTTTTAGATAGTTAGATTTAGCCAATTGTTATCATAATTGTTTAATCAGGGGCACCGAACTTGGTAGCTTGTGAATGAATGACGTATGGAATGACATGAATATGGAAGAAGATATGGAGGTTGATATGGAAGAAAATATGGAGGAAGACTATTTTACAAAGACTCAAACATGCTAGTGGTATCAAACAAACTTACTAATCCTGCCTAATTCAACTAGGACCAAATGTGTGTGCATGTGAGTTCATTAACCAAATCAGAAGCATGGTAGTGACTCTAGGCAATCAAAAACCTGTGTGTGTGCAAGTGTGTTCATTAACCTCATCTTGCATAAATTAGGTAACCTCTGTTATGGAGAAGACCCCGAAGCTAGTTTGTCCGTATGAGCATTCGAGAGGTCTCTCTTTGAGGAGAGACATGTCGCCACGCAATGAGTATACTCCACTTTGCCAGTCAAGCGTCTATAGCCCCGGTGAAGGTTAACTCCATAGTCCATGTTGTTTTTGACCTTTGTAAGCCTTGGGGATGACTACCTATCCGTCATGATTGGACAAGTAGTACGATCCTTACAACTTATTTGGGATCAGTGGTGTGTGAAAAATGTTCATTTCCTTAGAGCTTTGGGGAATCGGATTCTCAACCGAAGTATGATGAGAATTTTACCCTATCCTTACTACTCTGTTTATATTTATATTTTGTTATTTGCTTGTGATAGTGGTAAGAACCACTATTTTATGGACTATGTTTGCATGATAGGACAAACGAGGATTACCCTTTTCACTTCAAGGCACAACCCAAGGATGGTGTTATCTCTCTTTGACACAAGATGTTTTTAAGATGTGAAAATGTGATAGGTTCAAGACCGCTTTTGAAATCATTTCCCAATACTCAAGATTTTATTTAGTGTAATTTGTGATATGGCCCTAGAGAACTTTGACATGCATTTCGAAGTTTGCTTAAAACACTAGGAATGGGTGAGTGGTTGAAAACATTTTGGCAATGTAAATATGTGCAAATGGAAAATGGATGTACGAATGACAATTCGGTTTGATGGATTTTATGAAGGTGCCCCTGATTAAGGCAACATGACTTTTGCTTGACCAAATTTTATATCCAAAAGATAGAATGGTCTCTAACATGATATGCAACTATGGCTGAAAATGAAATGTTATGGTTTTCAATGAGATGTATGCACATGAAATGCAATGTTTTTGAATGAGATGTATGCAACTAACAATGAAATGCAAATTCTTTTTATTTTATTTGTTTTTTTTTTTTTACAAGCCATGTATATATGTACATATAAAATTCAAACTATGCGTAGAATGCCCTCAAGTGTATAACATTAAGTGGTTCGGGTTCTTCCTCTCCCTCTAAAGCGGCAAGTCTATAAGTTCCATTACCCACTCTTTCGGTGACCATATATGGACCTAACCAATTAGCCGTGAATTTATCTCGAAGATGCGGCAATGCATTGGTGTTTTGTTGATTCTCTTTAAGGACAAGATCCCCTACTTGAAATTCTCTTAGATGAACTTTGGCATTGTAAGCACGTTTCAATCGGTCTTGATAAACTCGCAAATGCTCTAAAGCATTGATTCGTTTTTCATCTATGAGTGTGAGTTGATCAAGACGTGCTTGTCTAGCGGTATCATCATCGATAAATTCCTGCAAAGAAATTCGCAAGGAAGGGATCTCGAGCTCAAGAGGCATGATTGCTTCGGCTCCATAGACCAAAGAAAATGGCGTTGCCCCAATGGGAGTTATGATGCTTGTTATGTAAGCCCATAATGCCAAGGGGATTTGTGTATGCCAATCTTTATGATTTTCTTTAACAAGTTTCTTAAGAATAGCAATTATGGTCTTATTGGAAGCTTCAGCTTGTCCATTGGCTTGTGGGTAGTAAGGAGTTGAGAAACTATGTTGGATATTATACTTTTCGCAAAGAGCTCGAACATCCTTATTCTTAAAAGACTTGCCGTTATCAGAAATGATTTTAGAGGGAATACCAAAACGACAAATGATATGGTGAAGTATAAACTCCACAATTCTAGGACCTGTCGAACTGGTTAGAGGAATAGCTTCAACCCACTTTGTGAAGTATTCAATGGCTGTAATGATGAAAGTATGTTGTCCTGAAGAGGCAGGTGAAATCTTGCCAATTAAATCGAGACCCCATTGTGAGAAGGGCCAAAGGCTTTGGATGGGCTGTAAAGCTTGTGATGGTATATGGATTAAATTAGCGTGTTCTTGACACTTTTTACATTGTTTAACATATTTGCAACAATCTTGTTCCATAGTGGGCCAATAATACCCCATACGTAAAATACGCTTCGCAATGGCCATTCCACTAAAATGACCACCACAAGTACCATCATGGGCTTCAGCAATAGCTCTATGTGTTTCACCTGCTTCTAGACAGCGGAGGAGTACTCCATCATATCCACGTTTATACAACACATCCCCCAAAAGAACAAAACGAGCTGCCTTTTGCTTAAAACAGCGGTGGGCAGTTCGAGACAAATCAGGTGGAAGTGTTCCAAACTTGAGGAAGGCTACTATCTCACTAGACCAAGGCTCATATGGATCCGAATGGATAAAGCAAACATCTTTTTCATCTTTAGACTCAGCACGGACAATTGCAGACTTAGAGATTGTGGAAATGATTAGGGGTTGTACCTCTCCAAGGGAGTCCTTTGGAATCAATGATCCAAGAGAGGCCATGGCATCCGCAAATCTATTAGTCGAACGAGGCAAACTAGTGATCTCATACCAATCAAACTTAGAGAGCAACTTCATTGCTACATCATGATAAAGCTTAATGGTAGGTTCTTTGGCTTGGTATTCTCCTGTAATTTGTTTAACCACGAGTTGAGAATCCCCAAATATCCGAATACGCTTAATGCTCATAGCTATGGCTGATTGAAGACCTAAAATTAAGGCTTCATACTCTGCTGTATTATTGGTGCATTGGAAGTCTAGTTTGAATGATAAAGGGATGGGAATCCCTTGAGGTGTATGAAACACAACTCCGGCACCTCGACCTTTCGCGCACTTAGAGCCATCAAAGAATAGCGTGATGTCAACATCTTCCTCCGGAATGATGTCCTCTTCTTGTTCGGTGATAGCAAATACCGAATCATCCGGGAGCTCAATAATCAAAGGATGATCACTAGGTAGCGGAGCTTCCGCAAGTTGATCGGCTATAACTTGACCTTTAACGGATTTTTGGCTAATGAATTCAAGATCGAATTCGGTAAGCAACATTATCCATTTAGCGGTACGAGTGTTATTATAAGTGCGAGACATCATATAACGCAGAGGGTTTTCTCTAGCTATGACATATGTTGTATGGCTAAGCATATAATGACGAAGTTTCTTAGTGGCAAAAACCACTTCTAAGCACAACTTTTCCACATAAGCATATCGGGTTTCATAGCTTACCAATGTTCGACTAATATAATAGATAGCTTGCTCGCGATTTTGTTCATTCTTTTGTGCAAGCATTGTCCCTAAGGCAAAGTCCGTTCTTTGAGATATAAAGGTTGAAAGGGACCCCTGGACGAGGCGGAGCTAAGACTGGCGGAGATGCTAAGATCTTGCTTGATGTCATCAAAGGCTTTACGACATTCATCTGTCCATGAAAATTGTACCCCCTTTTGTAGTAGGTGGCAAAATGGCCTACATTTATCGAGAAAGTTGTGCAATAAAGCGACGGATTGAATTAATCTTTCCTTGCAAACTACGCAACTCCTTCAAATTAGTTGGGGGACACATTTCCATAATGGCTTTGACCTTGTTTGGGTCCACCTCAATACCTCGTTTAGAGATAATAAAACCTAGGAGTTTGCCTGAGGTAACACCAAAGACACATTTCTTAGGGTTCAACCTTACTTTATGCTCTAGAAGTCTATCAAAAACTTTTTCCAATACATCAAAATGCTCTTGTCGAGTTTTAGATTTTGCCAATAAATCATCCACATAATCTTCGATAATCTTATGCATATAATCGTGGAAAATATAAGTCATGGCTCGTTGATAGGTTGCACCTGCGTTCTTAAGGCCAAAGGGCATCACCCTGTAACAAAAAGTTCCCCAAGGTGTGGTAAATGTTGTTTTGTGTTGATCTTCAGGGTTTATTCGAATCCGGTTGTATCCTGAAAATCCATCCATGAACGAAAGCATTTCATGACCAGCACGAGTGTCGACAAGAGTATCAATGTTTGGAAGAGGAAAGTCATCCTTAGGACACGCTTTATTTAGATCTCAAAAATCGGTGCAAACACGTATCCCCCGTTAGGCTTGCGAACGGGTACCATGTTAGAAAGCCACTCAGGATAATCAATCGGGACGACAAATTTAACATCCAGAAGTTTTTGAATCTCCGATTTAACTATGAGGGCCACGGTAGGATGCATTTTCCTAAGTTTCTGTTTGACAGGTTTAGCATCTTTTTGTAAGGTGAGGTTATGGACAACCAAATTAGGGTCTAGGCCTGGCATGTCTTTGTAAGACCATGCAAATATCTCCTTCTTCCGCTTGAGTAGAGCAATCATTTGCTCTTGTTCCTCCGATGATAGACTTTTAGCCAGTTTCACAATTTGGGTGCCATCTTGGTCTGGACTAAGGTCTACATCGATAGTTTCTTCAATAGACATGTGGGAACCTTCCTCAAGGCGATGGGGAGTAGGGATCGGATTTATGTCATCTAAAATGTCATCAAGCTCCTGTGCCTTGCTCTCATCTATGTCTGCTGGAAGACCTCTGGCTTAGAAGATGAAGGTGAATGTGGAGGTGAAGGAGGAATGTAGTTGGCGGAAGCCCTTAACAATTCCTCGGAAAGGATGAACTCTGAAATAGATGGAGGGGATGAAATCCGATCCATGTCAATCAGGCTTGGGTTGATCGGGATTGGCTTATCCGGATCATATGGATTATGGAGCGGGGTGAATAAGTCTTCAAAATTCATTGTCGACTTATGGAAGAAAGGATGGGCGGAATGGAAGGGAAAACCGGTGAAGACCTCGGAAGACCTGAGGTGCAAAACAACATAGTTTTTCGAGTTTTTTTTTTTTTTTTTTTTTTTTTTGTAGTGGTGAAAACCACTATTACACACATACATAAAGCAATAAAGTATTTTTTTTTTTTTTTTTTGGAATTTTCTAATTTTTTTTTTTTTTGGTAGTGGTGAAAACCACTATTTTAGTATATACATATAATACAGGTTTGGATTATGGCTTATGGATGTGGCGGAGGGGGTGGTTCACCTCGTTCTTGTGGAAGAAGCAAGCGAAAGATGGCCTCTTGGAGAGGGAACAATTGGAGATAAAACTCGTCTTGTTTAGTGAGGGGAACAATGGGCGCCGACTCTTCTTCAGATTCATCACCATTTGACATGACGTCAAATTCTTCATAGACTTCATCTTCGGATTCGTCGGGGTGGAGGATTTCTTCTTATGAATTAAGATTAATGCTTTGAAAAGCTCGTTCAAAAGAAGAAAGGGATGGAAGTGGTTGGTAGCCCGGACCAAAACGCTCGGTGGGTCTACGGTATGGCATATCGATGCGTTCGGTTACCCCTTGCTCGTATCGACCTAGGCCAAATTGCTGCCAATTATGTACGTGGAAATAGCGAGAGGGAAAACCCTCCATCCTTTCGATATTGGCGGGGACTGGATGCTTAGGTTCTAGTATGGTGGTAGGACTAGAAGATGACTCTATTCCCCCATATACAAAATTAATGGAATTTGGCATAGAACCCATGTTATAAACCGATCCAATGGATAAATGTTGGTCATGTGGACGACCAAAATCTTTAACTGTTTGCACATTGAACGGTGTGATGTGGACATCTTGGATGGCATACTCACCAATACCGCATCGGTGAGATGGACCTTGACTTGGGAGGGAGATGGACTTGATGATGGAATAGAAGAATGTGGGATAGAAGAATTGGAAGGATTTGGTTGGGTTGATGCTTCACTAACTTGTGAAACATCGGCTGGTGATGGTTGGGAAGATGGAGGAATAATAGGTGATGTTGAAGAAGGTGTAGAAGAAGGGGGTAATGACGTGGAAAGAGATGATTGGTCATGGCCACATGTGCATGTGGTCAGTGATGAAGAAGAAGGAAGATTAGTTGATGAAGAAAGTGGTGAATGAGATGGAATAGCGGAAGAGGAAGATGGTTGCGATATGATGGGTGGCTCCTCGGGAATGGGAGCTTTAGAAGAAGATGGTATAGAAGAAATAGATGGGGTCAAGAAAAGATGAGTGGATGGCAACACAATCTCATAAGGATTTGAGACATAGTTGCAATGTTTGAAGGGTTCAATGTCAGCGGGTACACAATGAACTCTGTCCCTCATATACATACTTGAGACATTGATGCGGTATAGAAGGGACACATCTCATCTCCCTAAGCCAAGGCCATCCAAGCAATACATTGTATGCCATGGTCCCTTCCAAGATGTGAAACAAGGTATGCAAAGTTCGGGCCCCTACCTCAATGGGCAAGATAAGCGTGCCAACCGTGGAAGATAAAGCATCATTGAATGCTTTAAGAGTAAAAGTCGACTTTGTGATAAGGGATGGCGACGACTTTAGATGACTCAACGCCGATGTTGTAATGATATTGATTGAGGAACCGGTGTCAATTAAGACTCTCTTGAATGGCTTGTTATCGATCTTGGCCATGATATGTAGTGGAGGATCTATACTTTCTGTTGACATAGGTTTGATTTCAAAATCATAGAAAGTGATGGAGGGCTCCATGCATGTTTGAATACTCCCCACAAAGTTGTTGAAGGCATTAGTATCTTGAGTTTGAAGCTCGATTGACTTTAATATTTCCATTAATGCCTCTCTATGCGGAGGAGATTGTTGAATGAGGTCATAGATCGATAACTTGGCAGAAGCCATTTTTAAAGCTGGTAGTTAACCGGCTACTCAATGACATGATGGGTCGTTGGTGTTGAGTAGAATGATTTAGCGGTTGTTGAGAAGTACTAGCACGTCGTTGGGTCACTTTTACCTGAGGTGGACTGGGGGTTTGTACAGGTGGCTGTGGTTCAACCTGATTTGGTTGGTTCGCCCTTTGACCCCGGGTTACTACGTTAATAGTACCCACAAAACCTTGGTATTGTTGTACATGGTTGACTTGATTAGGAGGAGTTACCTGAGTTACTCCCCCTGAAGTTGTTGGAGCTTCCTCCCGATGTGGAAGGGGTGTTTGAAATATACCAAGATTTTGATTTTGTTGGGCTAAGGGGCTATCCAATTTAATGGCTCCAATCTCAATAAGATCTTGGATCACATGTTTGAAAGTTGTACAATTATTGATATCGTGCCCATTTTGCCTATGATAAGGACAAAATAGGTACTCCTTGTAATACTTCCCCCTTCTAGATGGGTCTAAAGGTTTAAACTCAGGTAAAGTTAACTGATTTGTGCTATATAACTTGTTGAATATGACCGCATATGGTTCATCTAAATCTAGGTTGTGAAATGGATTAAGATGGATGGACGGATGAGATTAAATGAAGGATGGACGGCTCAGATTAAATCACTTAAACTATTATTTAAATATATATATTAAAATATTAAAATATTAAAAAATATATATAAATATTAATTTAAATAAATTTGGGGATGAAAAATGGCGGGAAAGGTGAAATTGGGCCAAATAATGGCGAGAAAGTGTGGATTTGGGACAAATAATGGCGGGAAGGTGGATGACCGACATGTGGCTGACAGGAAGGTATAGATGACTTGCAAGTGGCTGGATTTTGGTGTCTACAATTACGATATCACCTATAAGAAGGGCAAAGAGAATCTTGTGGTTGATGCTCTCTCTCACCAATATGAGACCCTTAGTATGTTATGTGCCATTTCCTCACTGGTTTCTCAATGGATAGATTCCTTATGATAGGAGGTACTTTAGGATGCAGACTTGCAAGCTTTGGTGGCCTCACTCCATGATTATTCTACTTTATTCTTGGGCTAAAATTGGGATGGACATGACCTGTGTTATCGCCAATGCCTTATTCTTCCTTGCATGTCCCCACTCTGTGACCTTTTCATGAAGGAAATACATACTACTCCTTCTGTAGGACATTCAAGATTTCTTAAAACATATGAGCACCTCAAGTACACGTTCTTCTGGAAAGGTATGAATAGCACATCCAATGATTTTGTAGTAGCTTGTGTTACCTACCAACGAATGGAAGGTGAAATGGTACGTTCTTCGGGTACTCTTCAACCCTTGCCCATTCCAGATCAAGTTTGGACTGATATTTCCATGGATTTTATAGAAGGGTTACCTAAATCTGGTGGTAAGTCTGTTATTCTCATGGTAGTGGATCACCTTTTGAAGTATGTTCATTTTTGTTCCCTTGGCCATCCTTACACAACCTTCACCATTACCCAAATATTTCTCGATTCTATTTTTTGCCTTCATGGTATGCCCACCTCCATTGTGTCCAATCGAGACCCAACCTTCACTAGTCATTTATGGCAAGAATTGTTCAAGTTGCAAGGAAATCAGCTCAAAATGAGTTCATCCTACCATACATAAATGGATGGTCAAACTAAGATTGTCAACAAATGTTTGGATATCTATCTTCGTTGCTTTGCATCAGATCATCCTAATCAATGGGTGAAGTGGCTTCCTTTGGTGAAATGATGGTACAATATTTCCTATTATACAACAACCAAACTCAACCCTCTTGAGGCTATTTATGGGTGCCCTTCATACATCCCAAACAGCTCCAAGGTCTAGGCAGTCGACACTACTCTCAACAAACATACCGATGTTTTTTGCCAGATGAAGCAAAATTTGGACATGGCCTAGAATTGGATGTGAAAATAGGCTAACTAACATCATTTTGAGCATAGCTTTGATGTGGATGATATGGTCTTCCTTCACTTGCAGGCATACAGACAATCATCTCTACAACTCCATCGGTACCAGAAAATTACTATAGAATACTATGGACCCTACCAAGTTCTTCAGCATATTGGTTCCACTACTTACAAATTGGCTCTTCCACCCACCTCCAAGATCCATATTTTTTTCTATATTTCCTCTCTCAAAAAATTTTTGGGCACACAGGTACAGGTTCAGTTAGCATTACCAGAATTGGATGAAGAAGAGTCTATACCTAAATAATTGTTGGATCATTGAACCCACACTCTCTGCAACTATACCATCATAGAAGTTCTTGTTCAGTGGCATAGGCTCTAGCCAGAAGATCCTACATGGGAGTCTCTCCATAACCTCCAACTCCAGTTCCCTTATTTTTAGCTTTAAGGACAAAAATTTTCGAAGGGGAAGGACATGTTAGAATCCTATCCTAACACCATTTTGTAATTATCATTTACTTATGTAATGACCCACTTCCAACGTGGGGGATCCCATTATGATATTATTTTTTAATACTTTGTAATGTATGTGGTAAGTATGGTGCCTATCCAAGTGGCACCATCTCATGTAACCATTTTTATCAAGATTGTAATCGATGGTAGGTAGGAGATTCTAGCTCGAGTGGAATTTTACATGTAAGCCAAATCTTGAGCCTTTAGGTAGGGTTGCATGAATTTTTTATTTAAAATATATGAAGCCATGTACGAATTCATCCTTTTGCAAGCTAATGAAATATTGAAGGAGGTTGCCCCCTCGAAGAGGCCTGCAATTCTATGTTATTGTGAGATTGTTCCATTTATGCATTTAATTTCTGCATAGTGTTATTGAGTTATTTGATGTATTTGAGTTATTTTTCAGTTTTAACAATGTATGGAATACATATGAGATAGTTTATGTTGTGTTGAGATGCTTTTTATATACTTTCTAACTTCTCCTTCACCTCGAATTAATGAAGTGTTCACCATCAAGATTGAATACAAATGTGTGAGGGTCATTCTTTCATCAAAAAGTCTCATGCAAAAAAAATAGTCAAAGCTCAAACTGATAAGAAGTCAAAGTAGAATAAGAATAAGTTTAAAAATCTCTTTGAAAATACAACTTGTGATTTTTTCAAGTAAGAACACAAAGTAGAGTTTTATCATATTTGCATCAAGAAACTTGAGGAAGTAGCCAAAAAGGAGGGTGTTGATACTACTCTCTCTTATGCATTGGGTGAGGATAGTTTTGATGTTGAAACCTCACAAGATCATGTACTTTTTCATTCAACATATTGGACATACACCTCTTATAATTAGTGGGTTGTAGGTTCAGGGGCAACAAGGTACATGATGAAGTACAAAAATCTTTTATAAGTTTACAATACATTGCATTCAAGAGAGCATGTTGTCATTGAAGATGACTCTTCATTATAGGTGGAATATTATGGAAAGGTTATTATTGGATGTTATTCTTTTGATGAATTTTGTGTTTCTAGTGTTGACCCCAATATTTTGTGTATTTTTTGCATACAAACACAATAGTAGATTTATAGCCTAATTATTGGATGATTAAGGACATTGATTATGGATTCAAGATAATTACCTCTGGTTACTATGATGAGTCAAATCAAATGTACAAAGTGGGAAAAAACCAAGTTCTTCTATATCTTATTCTCAAAAGAAATATTTTGTGGCCATGGTAGCACAAACAAATGATGAGGGCCAATAATGACACCATAGACTTGGGCATCTTAGCTATAGATCACTAAGGTACATGAGTTGTCGTTAGATGGTTTTTGAGTAGTGCATGTGAGGGTTGTATTGAAATATCATAACGAGTCCTTTATAAAAGGAAGAGCAAGGCATGCTACATGACACTTGGAGCTCATACATAGTGATATATGTGGGCCCATGGTTACACCTTCCATTCTTGGAAACATGTACTTTATCCTTTTAATTAAATATTTCTCTATATATGTGTGGTTATATATTATGCATATAAAAGATGAGATCTTTGAGATATTCAAGGCATTAAAATCACTAGTAGAGAATTATCTAGAGGGCAATATTAAGTATCTTGGGTTAGATAGGGAAGTTAAGTACATGAGCAATACATTCCATCATTTTTTGACTCTTCGTGGTATAGAATTTCAGAGGATTGTTCACTATATCCCACAAAAAAATGGGATAGCTCAAAGGAAGAATAGGGTAATCATGGAGATGGCTCATTGTATGATTCATGACAAGGGGATGAAGCACAAATTTTGGGGTGAGGATATCACTTATGCAACATACATCATCAACAAGGTTCCCACTAGAGTAGTCCAAGGTATGACACTCCTTGAGAAGTTGACAAGCAATAAGCCTGTGTCCTAATTTCATATCTTGGGATATTCAACATGGGCTTACATACCCAAAGAATTTTTGAAGGAGGTACAAAGTAGTCAAACATGTATATTTTTCTAGTATTTAAATACTTATAATGTATTTCATATCTATGATCCTTAGAGGCATGTTATTCTCATTCAGAAAGATATGGTTTTTAGTGAGGTTCTTTCGTGCATTCCATATAGTTTACCTTGAGGTTATATGAATATAATCATTTTTTTATTAATATAATAAATATTTAGATATTCTTGTGGTTTCTATTCCTATGGGGGCTTATTCTTCATCTTCTATTGAAGGCCATATACCTCTAGATTTGACCCTTCCTTGGATAGCATCACCTTCAACACATTTAGTATTTGACTTAGGGAATGATAAGGTTGAAACAATAGTTCCTTGTACTATAGTATTGGATGATGAGGTGGGTGGTGATTTTGATTTATATATTTAGGTTTGGATTTTTATGTTTCTTTGCCACAAGATATACCTAGATCTTCCTTAATTTTTCCAACACCCACCTAGGTTTAGACTCTTTTGGAAGATGCTTAACCTATTCTCTCAATGGAGTGACATTAGAAGGCCCCTTTTCAATATTTGATATAAATTATTATGGATATCCTATCATGTATGATTAGGCCAAGGGTCAACTAGTATGGGAAGATGCCATGCTTGCAGAGTACGAGTTTTTGATGAATAATTAGACATCAGAGTTTGTTCCTCTTCTAAAGAGGAAGAAACTTGTTGGGTGAAAATAAATCTATAGGACCAAGTATACTTTAGATGGTCTAGTGGATAATCATAAGGTATGCCTCATTGTTAGGAGTTTTTCTTAGAAGGAAGGAATTGACTACTCAAATATATATTCCCTAGTTGCCATAATGAATTTTTTGTAGAGGATTATTTTCTTAGTTGCTTGAAGAACACAAGCTTATACTGAGAGGGGAGGGTGAACAATATAAGACCACTTTTTACTTTTTCTTCATATTCAATATTATGTTGTGTAAAGATAGTAGTATCAATAGGAGTAATCAAAGAAATGCACAGAAACCATACACAATGTGGGCTACTCCACGGAGAAAATATTTTACTAAAACTTTCTCAATCAATCTCTTTGGGAATCACTCCCAATTACAATGTTTATGGATCTTTATCGAAAGGAGATGTTAATCCTCTAATATAAATTTTGTAGATCTCTTCCACAAGAGAACTCTTTCCCCTTCTGCTCTAGCTATGTGATCTTCTAGAAGATCCTGTCTCTATGCTGCACTAACTGGTGGACCTCTCTCCACTTGAATACTCCTCACTTAGATCTATCTTAAACTGTGCTGCTACTGGATCTCTATCCACTAAGAATCTGTACTCTGTACTTTGTCACCTCCAAATATTTGTCAATAGGCTCACTAAGAACCTGCTCAATAGGCTCACACAGAACCTGCTTAATAAGCTCACACAAAACTTGCCCAAAACTGAATAACAAGCTCACACAGAACTTATCCAAAACTGAATAACAAGCTCACACATAACTTGTCCAAATATTCTCTAGCAAGCTCACCAATAACTTGGTTTCACTATTGTGAATCATTGGTGGTCTAGTTATCGACATTGGTTTCAACATAGTGGTGATTTCATTCTCAGGCAATGACTTTGTCTCGACTACAAAACTAGGTGATTTTGCTCTTGTATTTCAAACATATATGATTTGGCATTATCTTCCTACTCTCTATTGTAGCACCAGGTTCCCTATTTTTTGCCTTCTTCACATGATAAGGCAAAATACATGAATCTAATTTAGTTTATAAAATTCCTTTCCATTTTCTATTTAGGCAATAGATTTGAAAATCATTTCATTGCATACGAAGATATCTTTGTTTGTGCATTCTCTTTCTTGAACCCTTGCTCTTAAAATAAAGATGAAAACTTTATTTTTCTTTCACTCATTTAAAATCAAGACTCATATAGGTTAGAATCATGTATTCTTGCATCGTATTGTCTTCTTGCATTTTATCCTAGACTAGGTTTTACTTAGATCATAAAAAATTTAAAAGGTTAACCTTTTGGTATCCTTAGAAAAACCCCTAGGGGTTTGATAATTAATCCATAAATAATATAATAGGATCCATAACACATAACATCCCTTTAATATTTGAGGAAATAAGAGGGATCTAGGTTTACCCCATGTTGTTGAGAAAAAATATTAGACCTCGTATTACACTACTCAAGATCTTTCTTAAGATGCTTGGTATCCCACCTTGGAATGGTACTACCAAATAAAAAGGCATTCCTTGAAGAGCTTTAAAGACCTTGTTGAGATGTTTATCAATTAATTATCTATCTACATTAAGGAAAAGGTCACAATTAGTGACATGTAGCAACTTAAGCAATTGAAAGACAAGAATTTTTCCAACTTCTTAGAAATATGGTGAGCCCTCATGGAAATACTTCAATATACCCCTCCACCTAGAGATATTCTATACATATTTATAGGTAACCCTAATAATAAATTAGACTTCTATTTAGAGATGGCCAATGTATCTTCTTTCAAAGATGTGATCGACATGGCTAAGAGAGTAGAGACCACCCTTATCAAAACAGAATAATTAAAAACCAAATCCTATAAAGAGGAATATAATCATTCTTCTAACTTGAAGGGGTAGTACAAACATATTGTAGATGATCGAGTTACAAACTCATGCTATATCAACAATGTTAATGTTATATACAACCTTTAAAAACTTGTTTTAGGGAATCCAAAACAAAAAAAACCTAAGTGAAAGAACTCCTAACTAGATAAACTTCTTTCAATGATTCTAGATCAACTCTTGAATGCCAAAATGGTGGAGCTTCTGCCTATCGATCCTTGAGAACCTAGAAGGAAAAATCTCATTAGTTTTGACCTAATAATTAATGTGCCTTTCATTGCATTAACAATCATACAACCAATAAATTCATGGGCCTTAGAAACCTAATACAAGACCTAATTGACAAAGGTCAAGTTGTTCTAAATTGATCTAATTCTCATTCTTTTTCTAATCAAGATCTTAGAAGTTTCTGAAGTCTACTACCAAATCATAATTAGAACTAAAATATAGTAAATAACATTCACTACAAGAACATCCCACCTCCAAACCAAAAAATGGTTGGGATGCTCCATTCTATTTATATATCCCACATTTGTATTGTAACTAGGTAACAACATAAGAATCCCTCATATGATCAACCTTCTAGACCTCATTTTTTCCTTCATGCAAAAATAACTTCTCTAGAATGACCTCCATTAATCATCCAAACATTAGATAATGCTAAGGGTACTTTAAATTTGCTTCATCAAATTGAAAGTTCCCTAGCCAAAATATCCCTTCTTGAGCTTCTCAGGACCTCTCTAGCCCATAGAGACATCTTACTCAAAATTTTTAGTAAGTCATTCCTTAAAATCTCAACTCGAATGATCTTACTTATGTCATGGGATCCATTATGGTTAACCATGTGATTATATAATTCCATGAGGATGTTATCCCTCAATCCTCTATGGTCAAAGACCTCTTATTGTACATCACAAGCCACATCGATAATATATTCATCAAGCAAATCCTAGCCAATAATAGCTCTAGTCTCAATATTTGTAGCCTAAGATTCATTAGTCATTTTAGGCTAATTAAACAAGATTTGGATAAATCTAATCTTGTTATATAGGCTTTCGATAACGAGAAACGTGAGGCTATTGGTACTATAGTATTACCCCTCAAAGTTGGACCCCAATACTGTATTCTACGTCATGCCTTGTAATAACCTATAACATTCGTCTTGAGAGGCCATGGATCCATGAGATGTGGGTTATTCCTTTAACTCTTCATCAATGTATTAAAAATAAATATAGGGGTAAGATTTGTCATGTTCTAGCCAACCCCAAATCCTTTTCCTTATGTTAGATAACCAATTTTGAAAACCCTAAAGCTTGTCTTTGCCCTTATCTCAATTCATATCTTGAATCATCTTCTTCTTAGCTTCCAATCATTGGTGCATTGAGGTTTTTAACCTTAAATAATTTACCTAAAAATGAATTCAAGGGTTCAAGATCTAATCCAACCAACATTATCAATAATAATAAACTTGTCTTAGACCTAGAGAAGTGTTAGCTTTTGATACTATATACTTAATGAAAAACAACCACAAGATCTAGAATAAGCATGCTATATCAAATATAAGATAATGGCATTATACAAAGCATGTAAAACTCATAAGAAACTTTTGTAACTACTCATAAAACTGCCATTAATGAAAGCTCACGAAAATAGTATCTTCATACAAAATGTGGAGATCTCAAATACTCCATGCTCCATACAAGTTCTACATTGTATCTAACTTGTACTCTACTCTACTCTACATTGTCCTATGAAATGACAAGGTGATATATTTTTTGTTCACACAAAAGGCCAATATATAATGGGATGTGACTCTTGGCCTTCCATATTCCTATGACTCTTCACTTTCCTATTCTATGGACTCATGTGCACATGGACTATGATGCACATTTACATTATTGAATACTTTGCACATTCTAATATTACTTGTGCATTTATTACATTGCATAAAGTAAATACTCAAACCCTAATCTAAGACACACTCCTAATCTAAAGATGTACCCAAGGTGGTACATTAGCATGTACCAAATAATGTAATATATTCCAACACCCCCTTGTATTACATTATTTGGTTATTGAAGACTTTAGTCTTCAATATGGATCTTCATCCTATAGGTACTTTTCAATCTGATCAGGTTTATGTTCTTCTTTGATCTGTAAGTGACCCTGTAGTGCAATCTTTTGCTGCCCTCTCATTTTTCTTCGTCTGGATCCTGTATTCACCCATCTGTTTCCATGGTAGACTGATTTCCTATTTCCTGTAGTTTATCTCTCAAAAAATCTATTAGTGTTATTTTGAACTACAACAATATCTTGTGAAATCCCAATTGAGTCTAGAGCATATATATCATTGTGAATTGATCATGTAGCTTCTATCTCATTTTGATTTATAATGAGACACTTATTGACTCCATTTATATATCTAAAATCAACCATCCTTTTGCTCTCTACCAATTTGGCTACTGAAATAAGATTTGATGTTAATCTAGGAACATACATTACATCATGTAACAAAATATTTGGAAATGATGTACTAGGTGTTACACACCCATATCCATGTATAAGATAGGTTTTGCCATCTGCAATTTTCAACCTAAGATTGTTAGTGACTTCAAGGCAATCAAACCATTGTAAATTTCCTGTCATGTGATGACTTGCACCAGAATCAATAAACCAAATGTCTTTTCCATTTTGACTTGTAGAATCATTTGTGCTTGAAGTGATTTTGCATTTTTGATATGGAATATTGTATGAACTTTGATCTTGAATCCTTTCATAGTATATCTTGTGATGATATGTTCATCTTGCTAACTTATCCATTATCTTAAGAAATTGTTGTATTCCTTATGTCTCCCAATCTCTTTAACTTTTAAATTTTAAGTTGAATTTGATTATATGATCAAATTCTAACTTTCAATTCTTCAAATATTGTAGTATATCTTGTTTTCCTAATGTTTGGAGAATGATCAAACAATAGTCAAATCTCTAGGTAGAATTCCTTTTAGCTCCCTAGTATTTTGAATGTAAAATAGCTTTGATAAAATACTTAGCTTTCTAAGGTTTCCTTTGAGTTGAATCCCTTTTGTCTCCCTAATGTTCAACTTCTAGTCTTCACCTTATTTCTCCCTATTTATGAATAGAAAGCTAAAGATAATTTTGATGCAATTTCAATTGATAAAATTCTCTATCTTCAAGAACTTTAAGTTGGATTCCTTATGTCTCATTAATTTGAGCAAGAGACTAATTCCAATGTAGTTTTCCAACTTTCTAACAACTCTATGTTGTGCTTCTTATATCTTTCAATTTTCAATAATATAGTTTCTAAATTTCAAGAACCTATGATGGTGATGAATTCCTTATAACTCCCTAATTAGAAATTTAGAAAATAAGGATATTTGCAAATTTAATATTTCAATTTCTATGTAGAAGTCCTTATTCCTCCAAGTCAAGTTATTTGCAAATATTTCTATGCTTGAATTTCAAATAAAGTAATTCCAAAATCTTTCAAATTAAATCCTCCTTACTTCAAAAAGCTTTCAAATCATTCAACAAATCATCTAAGGTTATAGTTCATCAATGCAATTCCTTATACCTCCATTCATTTAATTAATCTCAAGCATAATAGATTAACTAAGCTTAACCTTAGTATTGATATTCCTTATACCTCCTTGACCTTTATGAAAATGCAAATTGATTTGAATATTTTTATGTACCTTCTTGAATATGGTGTGCTACGTATTCGGTCTGGTTCTCCCGTGACTTCTTTACTCTGCAAGTTGCACTTTATTTTAGGTGCTGTCCACTTTTCAGACTTCAATGCACAATGATGTCTTTCTTCACTGCATTTAATGTTCTTCCTTATGTATGGTGCTCTCTAAGACTTTGACTGTCCTCCTAGTGTTGGCTGGTTTCTCTGACCATCGAATGTGTTGTGCTCTACTCACTTGCATTACATTCTTATCTCAAGAATATGCTTGTATGACTTGTCCTTCATGCAAAGAAGATGTTTCACTTCCCTTACATTAGTTGGAGTTACCTTCTGCACTATGACACTTGGCAATGTAACTCTTCACTCCTCTTATGAATATATTATATCCTTCCAAGTGGTGGTGCTTCTCTTCTACGTAACGTCTATTCCTCTTCTTTGTAACGCTCCTCTACTCTTCTTTTCTTGGTAACGCATTGCTTCTCCCCTACGTAGCATTTTTTCTTTTCTTTGTAACGCTCCTTTACTCCTCTTTGCTTGGTAATACATTGCTTCTCCTCTACACCTGGCAACAACTTAATTCTTTACCACAAATGCTCCTACTTTTTAGTTCCTCTATACTCAATATCTTCTTTCCAACGTAACCGTAAATGGCGTTTGGCTTTATCTCAATGGCTCACTAATTTTGGTGTTCTCCACTTCTTTGTAACGGTGCTTGCTCTTGGCTTTGGTGGCTCCTTGATTTTTGGTGCTCAGACTCTACTCTTCAACGTCTCAACTTTTCTTGAGTAACGCTTTCTTCTATGGTGCTTAAGATTTCTTTCAATGATGTTCTATCTTCCTCTCTATCCAAAAACGGTGGCTCTTCTCCACTATGGTGGCTCCTCCTTCAATATGGTGGTGCTTTCGCTTGTGCTTGGTGGTTCTTCAACGCTTGGTAATGGCTCTTCTTCGGTGGTTTCTCTTCCATGGTGGCTCCTCCTCATTGGCTACTCTTCTACAATGGCTCCTCCTTGGCTCTATGCTTGGTGGTTTCTTCTTTGGTGACTCCAAGATTCTTAATTTGTGCCAAAACCTTTGCCTTTTTGGATAGTATATTACCTCCAATATTTGCTATAAAATATTGGCTTATTTGTCTTTCAAAATATAGTAAGGAGTTGATATTTTATCTTTCCTTATATCATATCTAACTTCTCCTTTCTTTGTTGCAGATTTTAATCCGATGTGAATGCTATCTTCTTCAACTTTGAAGACATAAACTTGAGACCTTTCCTTTGCTGTTTTAGAAACTCGAATATGGTGCTTTTCAAAAACTTAAATAATACTTGGATAAAATACTTTAATAACACCAATTTTCAAACCTTTTTTGGCCTCCTTTGTATCGATCTTTCTTGGTGATTTGATTCACCTTTTGCTGTCTTGAATTTATGAATTTTGTAGCTCTCCTTTCTACTCTATTACTGCCTCAAACTTATCAATTTTGTAGCTCTAATTTCTGCCCAAATTTTCTGCCTTTTAGCTTTTAATTTGCTGCCCAAAAATCTTATTTTTGTGGCTTCAATTCTCCTCCAAATTCATTTGCTCGAACTCTAAAATTTGCAGCTATTAGTGCTGCCCTCTTGCTGTCCAAAATTCTGCAATTTTGCAGCTTCAAATGTTGCCAATTCCTCCTTCGCTTTGCTGTCCAAAGCTCTCTCAAATCTGCCCTGAATTTCTCCAAATCGTAGCTCTCTTTTCTCCTTCTAATGCTGCCCAATTTTGCAGTCCAAATCTCTTAATTTGCTGCTCCAAAATTTTGATTTCTTCTCCTTTATCTTGTTGTCCAAAAACAACATTCAATTCCTCCAAATTGCTGCCTTCTTTTTTGTCAAGCCTTCCTTCAATTGGTTGTTCAAGGGCACTTCAAAATCTGCCCAAATATTCTTCTATTTGCAGCTTTATGCCTTCTTCAATTTTTTTCCTGTGACCCTTCAACTTCTGCCTCGAAAATCAGCAACCTCCTCCTTTGCAAATCAGCCTTCAAATCCTTTATGGTTGTCTTCAAAACTTTCAAATCTAGTGGCCTCTTCTAGCTTCTTTCTCCTCCAATCTTCTTGTCAAATTCTGACTTTAAATTTGGCCTCTTTCCTTGGCCTCTTTCTCAAGAATCTGAATGTCTTGAGGTCTTCAAAATTCTTTCCAAAATTTGGCAAACTTCTTGCCAAATCCTTCTTCCTTTTGGGCTTGTTGTCGGATGGTGATAATTGTCCCAAATTCTTCTTTTCAAGAGCTACTCCTTGCAATATTCTACCTTGAGATTTCTTCAAATATCCTCCAATGGCCACTTCTTCAATTTCTTCAATAGGGCTTCTCTAGCCTTCTTCTTCTTTCTCCTTCCAAGTTTGCTTGAGACCTCTTTCCTTGGGTCTTCAAATTTTGCAGCTCCTCAAATCTTCAATAGGACTTTTCCTAGTCCTCCTCTATCTTCAATATTCAATCTTCTATCTTCCAAATCTGGAATTTCTTCAATGGGACCTCTTTCTTGGGTCTCCTCCTTCTCAATCTTCACTAGAGTTGCTTTCTTCTTTCTTCAATCTGCAATCTGCAGTCTTCAATATTCTATGGGGACCTCCTTCTTGGGTCTCCTCAATATTCAATGTCTACTCTTTTGCTACAACTAGAAACTAATATCCTGCAATAAAACTTAGATAGCAACAAGCAAATGCATCTAAATCTCTAGATCTCTAAAAATCAATAAACTTCACTAGTTATCCTTCAATCTAGTGGAAAGAGATCTATGTTGAGTCCTAGTCTTCACGAGTTTTCCTACAACCCTGTGGAAAGACTCTAGCAAAAAATTAATTTTAAAATTTCTAAAAATGAGATCTCCCTATCTCCTCTCAATATCTCTTGTGGCTCTGATACCACTTGTTAGCTTTTGATGCTATATATTTAATGGAAAAACTACCACAAGGTCTAAAATAAGCATGCAATATTAAATATAAGATAATGGCAATATACAAAGCATGTAAAACTCATAAGAAACTTTTGTAACTACTCATAAAACTACCATTAATGAAAGCTCACGAAAATAGTATCTTCATACAAAATGTGGAGATCTCAAATACTCCATGCTCCATACAAGTTCTACATTGTATCTAACTTGTACTCTACTCTACTCTACATTGTCCTATGAAATGACAAGATGATATCTCTCTTATGCTCACACAAAGGCCAATATATAATGGGATGTGACTCTTGGCCTTCCATATTCCTATGACTCTTCACTTTTCTATTCTATGGACTCATGTGCACATGGACTATGATGCACATTTACATTATTGAATACTTTGCACATTCTAATATTACTTGTGCATTTATTACATTGCATAAAGTAAATACTCAAACCCTAATCTAAGACACACTCCTAATCTAAAGATGTACCCAAGGTGGTACATTAGCATGTACCAAATAATGTAATATATTCCAACAAGAAGATTTCTCCATCTCCTTGAACCTTAGTCTTTCCTTCTAGTAGTAAGGTTAAAAAGGTACAAATAAGAAGTTGTGCCTTCATTTGTAATCGTATTAATAACAATGAAAATCCATGGTAGTAATCCTTTCCTAGTTGAATGATAGTATGCTTCATGCTTCTTGTCAAACTCATATTCCATTCCAAAGCATATGTTTTCTAACATGGGATATCAAGGTAAAGGACTAGGCCTATATGAGCAAGGCATCAAAGATCCCCTATAAATTGAAGCCTAGACAAGATGCTATGGGATAGGTTACATTCCCAACCATAGTTAGTGTCTTCCTTCTTCTTCCTCCAGTAGCAAAGATGAACCCAACCTTTCTAATAGGGCATCCAATACCAACTATGTTTTATTAACAATGGTTCATCACTCCTGCATCTTTTTATTTACATAATTTGTTAGTATAAATATTCCAACCCTATTCTATCCCAATTTAATGATTGAAAAAGATAACCATGAGACAGAGGATGTCTTAAACAATCCTCCTCAAGATGGTCACTTGGACTATCTAGCCTAAAATTACTTCTATTTTGGTGGATCTTTTTTCCAAATTATGAATGTTGTTATCTCACAACTAATCAACCATGATCAACCATCACTAGATCCTGCAAATCTTTAGAGCCTAGGAGTGTTACCAAATCCCCCTAAATTGGAAGATGAGCCTCATATTTTGATTAAAAAAATTGTGGACAATGATATTGGGACTTCTGAAGATCCCAAGATCCTTAAGCTAGGAAAATTTCCTAACCTTAACCAAGTGTGAGGAATACATTAAGCTTTTGATGAAGTTCAAATGTTGGACATTTTGAGTCCCTAAGTCAAAGTTGTCATTGATGTCAAGATGCCAGTGATAGCTCTTCTTCAGTTTGAGTGCAAAGTTTAATGGAAGTTATAATGGGTTAAAATATCTTTATTTTACACCCAAAAGAATGGGTCAGAAAATGGTTTCATTTCTCCTTTGGAAGCAGATGTATCCGAAGCAGTGGAAGAATATAATATTATAATATTTATTATAATATTTAACCAAGTTGGTGAAAAACCCAAATAAATTATTATAATTTTAATTATAATATTATTGGGTTTACAAAGGTCAATTAATTATTTTTATAAACCCTAAGGTTGGGTTTTGAAAGGAAAAATATTTCAAAGCGCAAAGTTTAATGTTGATTAAACCCAAAGGTTGGGTTTAAATTAAAGGCATTCGAAGCCTTTACCACCGACGTCATGGAAGGAAGCATGGTGAGCGTCGACATCATTAATGCAATGGAGGAGCATATAAATATGCCCAAAGTCCTAAGTTTTATTTACCCTTGCTCTCGATTTTAATGTTTGGCATGCGAAGAGGAAACAAAGCTCGTGAGATTTGATTTTCATGGACAATGATTCATTTAAGAAAACAAGTGCTGAGTGTTGAAGCCCAACCAGGTAGCATGGCCTAGTGGTGAGTGGGCAAGTGCAAAGGTGTTAGTTTGCTGTAGGTCCTACGTTTGAAATGCGGTGACTATGTTCGAGGCAGTGTTGATTGGAAGCGCCCAAGGTGCATGTGGTTTTTGGCCAAGGCAAAGGGAGAACGTGCGTATTAGAAGCACGTGGTGCTTTGTTGATAGCGAATGAGCTTGGTAGCTCATGTGGTGGTTGAGGCCATGGTTAAGGTGCTTGGCACATGGGCAGAGTGAGGGTTCGATTCCCTCCGAAGATGAGGTACAATTTTTTTATTTTAATTTTTATTAGTTGCCTAATGTTGGAGGAATAAGGGTGAATAATTGATTATTATTTTTGAATATACATTAAGGCATAAATTTTATGGTGAATGATTGTTGAGGATTATTTTGGAGGGATTGGTATTTGAGATTTATTATTTTAGGAGTAATAAGGAGTTTTTAGTAAAGTCTTGATTAAATTCTTATTAAGACTTTTGAGCATTATTTTTGTATAAGGGTTTTTCTATTAAAAGAAGACTATGGTGAATGTTATTTTTGAGTTGGAGTAATAAGGTGTATTTTGGGTCATCATTTTGCATTGTGTTATTATTAAAGTCTTCTAACCCTTATTGAGATTGGAAAAGAGAAATTTGTGAGTGTGGCAGATTTGTGAGATCAACTCCTTGTCAAGCAAAAAGGTATGAGCAAATTCTTCTTTGGTTGTGTTGGTTGATTGGATTTCTTGAAAATTAAGTTTGGAGTGAAAAGGATTTGATTAGGGTTTCCTTTTCGAAAGTGTATGAGTTAATGCTTCAAGGTTTTCTGAAATTGAGAGTTGTGATTAAAACCTTGTTTGATAAGCATTGTTGTTGAGACCATTGGTTGAGTGAAGTGTTTTGAGTTAATGCTTCAAGGTTTTATGAATTAAGAGTTGTGATTAGAATATTGATTTATGAGCATGGTTGTTGAAGTGAGTTGTTATGCAAAGAACTTGAACTAGGGTTTGAAAAGATCATGAGTATCATTGTTATGTGAGATTTGTTGTTGAGCATTGTTGGAAATATTTTGAGTTGGATGATACATGCTTGGACTAGGGTTTGTGAGCAAGAGTTGTTTCTTGAGTGATTGGTTGAGTAGAGTTGATTGAACCTAGTCAAGTGGATGTATGAAGTGATTGTTCAAGTTCCATAAAACAAACTATTCTATATTCTGATTTGAGTTGTGAAAGTGATTGAGTTGTGAGTATAGAACATATTGAGTCTCTAACAATTCTCTTTATGTTTCTATGAGATTGGACAAGTTTTGAGTGAGCTTGTTGAGAAGATTTGAATAAGTTCTGTGTGGACTTATTGAGCAGATTTGAGCAAGTTCTAAGTGAGCTTGTTGAGCAGATTTGAATAAGTTCTATGTGGACTTATTAAGCAGATTGGACAAGTTTTGTGTGGACTTGTTGAGCATATTTGAGCAAGTTCTGAGTGAGCTTGTTGAGCAGATTTGAATAAGTTCTATGTGGACTTATTGAGCAGATTGGAGCAAGTTATGTGTGGACTTATTGAGCAGATTTGAGCAAGTTCTGAGTGGACTTATTGAGCAGATTTGAGGATAGGTTTGTACCAGATCTGAGATAGATATTGAGCATATTTGTGCTAGACTTACTAGACTATGTTTAATATAGATTTGAGTGAGCTTATTGATCAGACATGTGCTAGACCGAATAGACTATGTTTAGTACAGATTTGAGCAGATTTGTGCTAGACCAAATGGACTATGTTTAGTACAAATTTGAGTGAGCTTATTGAGAATATTTATGCTAGACCAAATATACTATGTTTAGTGCAAATATTGAAAAGAATTGTGCTAGACCAACTAGACCATGTTTAGTACAAATATTGAGAAGAATTGTGCTAGACCGACTGTATCGAGTTTAGTACAGTTTGAGATAGAGCTTTGGAGGTGATAGAGTAAAGAGGATAGAGTCTCTAGTGGATAGAGATCCATCAGCCAGGATATTGAGGATAGGTCTTCTGAGTGGGGACAAGAGTCTTCAAGTGGAGAGAGATCCACAAGTCAATGCAGTGGAGGCAGTAGTCTTCTAGAGGATCACCAACTAGAGCAGAGGAGAAGGAGTTCTCCTATGGATAGAGATCCACAAACCATATTTAGGGGATCAACATCTCCTTTGGATAGAGGTCCATAAACATTGTAATCGGGAAAGGATTCCCAAGAGATTAACTGAGAAAGTTTTAGTAAAATATTTTCTCTATGGAGTAGCCCGCATTGGGTGAACCACATAAATTATGGTGTCTCTATTGTGTGTGGTGTTATGTACATTGCTTTGATTACTATTATTGATATTGCTATCTTTACATTGCATATATTGGTTTGAGAGAAAAAGTAAAAAGTGGTCTTATACTATTCACCCCCTCTCAGTATAAGCTTGTGTTCTTCAATTGGTATCAGAGCGGGTTCCTTCAGAAGAGTTTGACATCTTGAAGGAAAAGTGGTCAAGAACACAATGGATCAAAAGGATCAAAGGGACGGGTCCTCATATAATACAACACCAGTATTTGATGGAAGTGACTTCTTGTATTGGTGTATGTTGATGAGATTTCACCTGATGGCACTTGGCAATGAAGTTTGGGATGCAGTGGAACTTGGATATGATCCAAAAATCAATCCTCCTATAGATAAGGAAGGTAAGCTTCTAATGCATGCAAATTCAAGAGCTATGAATGCAATTATAAAAGGGTTGCATAGATCAGAATCTATGAAGGTTATGGATTGTAAAACAACAAAAGAAATGTGGGAACTACTGCATAACATATATGAAGGAGATAAAGGTGTCAAGAAAGCTAAGATCAAAAATCTCAAAGGAGAATTTGAAAACTTAAGAATGCGGGATGATGAAAACATTCATGACTATCTCAGTAAGATTGATGAACTTGTACATGAGATGAGAGGACTTGGAATGAAGGTCGATGAATCTGATGCTTGTGATAAGATCTTGAGAACTCTTCCAAAAAGGTACAGTGAAAAGGTCTCTACTATAGAAACATCAATTGATAGTGATTGTATGACAAGAAATTCTTTGCTTGGCATGCTTACAACCTTTGAGATAAGAACAAAATATCCTATCCCTCCAAAGGAGGTTGCATTCAAAGCGAACAAGGAAACAAAGGGTAAGAAGTCAGAATCAAGCAATGAGTCTTCTAGTGATGAAGAAGCCAATTATGGTAGAAGAGATAAAGGTTCCAGAAGACCCATAGATCTAAGATCTGTTAAGTGTTTCAATTGTGGAAAGTATGGACATTTTGCAATAGATTGTAAAGAACCAAAGAACAACAATGGTGAAGAAAAATAGGATCACAGGTACAGGGAATCAGAAAGATATAGGCATCAAAAGAAAAGCAAGGATGGACAAAACAGACAAGGAAATAAGTTCTTCCAAAGACAAAAGAGGAGCTACTATGCGGATAATGCAAGTAAGTACTCAAATGATAGTGATGCTAGTTCTTCAGATAATGATAGAGATGAAGTCCTATTTATGATTGAAGAAAAAGAACCAGTTAAGAAAAAGACTCCAGTTATTCTCAAGTGTTTTAGATGTGGTAACTTTGGACATCTTGAAGATGATTGTACAAGGAATGGTTATAGTTTCAGTGATGATGAGTATGAGGATGCACTTGAAAGACCAGATGAAAATCTTCTAATGGCATTAGAAGAAGAAGTGAGTGATCCTATAGAAGACAAGCCAAAAGAAAGTAATGATGTGGACAAAGGCAAACAAATAGAAGAATATTCAGAAGAGAATGGATATGATCTCAAGGGAGAACTTATCTATGCCCTTGACATAGTAAATAAGGTAAGAAAATAGAACTCTAAGCTTGAGATTCAGTTACAGGAATATGATGAAGAAAGAAGACTACTCATAGAGGATTTAGAAAAATCCAAAGCTAAGGCAAACAGGTTCAAGGACAAGTTAGAAGCAAAGATCTTGGAATGTGAGAAGTTAGCACAAGAAGTGGCACTACTAAAAGAAGACTTAGAGGACTCCAAGATCAAGATGAAGGGATTTAAAAATAGCTCAAAGAACTTGGATAAGTTCATCAAGACACAAAAGCCTACATCAAGTAATACAGGTCTTGGATTTGAGAAGGCTCAAAAGAAATAGGAAGGAGAGTCAACTTCAAGTTCTGAAGAGGAAACTTCAGATGAAGATACTTCAGAAGAAGACAGTGTAAAAGAAAGTCAGACATCAGAGGAAGAGTTGAACAATAGAGAGTTCAATGGAGATAGGAACAATGCACAGAGAAGATACAGATGGAACAACAATCAGAACAGGAGACCAATGAGGTCAAGACAAGGAAGCTTCAATGGAAGATGTTTTTCATGTCACAGGTTTGGGCACATGGCTTCACAGTGCAGGACACATGAAAGATAGGAATATGGGAATAGACAACCTTTTCATGGGTATTGCTACTCATGTAATCAGTTTGGTCACAAGGCAATGAATTGCAGGGTTCATGATAGAAGAAGATATGGCTTCACTAGGAGAAATCCTAAGACATTTGCACCTCCAAGGAATAATAACATTAAGTGTTATAAGTGCAATAATGATGGTCACACAACAAAATGGTGTAGAGCAGACATTCCAAAAATAGGTATGAACAGGAACATGAACAGGAACATGAACATGAACATGAATAGGAACAAGAATAGGAACAAGAACAAGAACAAGAATATGGATGTGAAAAAGAACAGGAACAGGAATGATGACATAGATAGAAATAATCAGAGGAATCAAAAAATTTAGAAAAGAAGAGAAAAGGATAAAGGTAAAGAACAATGCTTTTAGGGAGTAGAAATACTCCCACCCTAGAATTAACCACCTCAAAAGGAGGTGGGGGAGGGGCTAAGCTAAGAGGCTCAATCTTAGCCTCGAGCCCCAAAGGTGACCCTTTGCCATTGATGTCAAAGGGGGAGAGATTTGTGTAATGGGGAGAGATTTGATATTTGAGAGAGCATTGAGCCAGGGGGAGCAATGTCCCAGGGGGAGCAGAATAAAAAGAAAGGTCAAAGTTTTAGTAAAAATAATATGGGTTGCCATCAATGACAAAGGGGGAGATTGTTGGACATTTTGAGTCCCTAAGTCAAAGTTGTCATTGATGTCAAGATGCCAGTGATAGCTCTTCTTCAGTTCGAGTGCAAATTTTAATGGAAGTTATAATGGGTTAAAATATATTTATTTTACACCCAAAAGAATGGGTCAGAAAATGGTTTCATTTCTCCTTTGGAAGCAGATGTATCCGAAGTAGTGGAAGAATATAATATTATAATCTTTATTATAATATTTAACCAAGTTGGTGAAAAACCCAAATAAATTATTATAATTTTAATTATAATATTATTGGGTTTACAAAGGTCAATTAATTATTTTTATAAACCCTAAGGTTGGGTTTTGAAAGGAAAAATATTTCAAAGCGCAAAGTTTAATGTTGATTAAACCCAAAGGTTGGGTTTAAATTAAAGGCATTTGAAGCCTTTACCATCGACGTCATGGAAGGAAGCATGGTGAGCACCGACATCATTAATGCAATGGAGGAGCATATAAATATGCCCAAAGTCCTAAGTTTTATTTACCCTTGCTCTCGATTTTAATGTTTGGCATGCGAAGAGGAAACAGAGCTCGTGAGATTTGATTTTCGTGGACAGTGATTCATTTAAGAAAACAAGTGCTGAGTGTTGAAGCCCAACCAGGCAGCGTGGCCTAGTGGCGAGTGGGCAAGTGCAAAGGTGTTAGTTTGCTGTAGGTCCTACGTTCGAAATATGGTGACTGCGTTCGAGGCAGTGTTGATTGGAAGCGCCCAAGGCGCATGTGGTTTTTGGCCAAGGCAAAGGGAGAACGTGCGTATTAGAAGCACGTGGTGCTTTGTTGATAGCGAACGAGCTTGGTAGCTCGTGCGGTGGTTGAGGCCATGGTTAAGGCGCTTGGCACATGGGCAGAGTGAGGGTTCGATTCCCTCCGAAGATGAGGTACAGTTTTTTTTATTTTAATTTTTATTAGTTGCCTAATGTTGGAGGAATAAGGGTGAATAATTGATTATTATTTTTGAATATACATTAAGGCATAAATTTTATGGTGAATGATTGTTGAGGATTATTTTGGAGGGATTGGTATTTGAGATTTATTATTTTAGGAGTAATAAGGAGTTTTTAGTAAAGTCTTGATTAAATTCTTATTAAGACTTTTGAGCATTATTTTTGTATAAGGGTTTTTCTATTAAAAGAAGACTATGGTGAATGTTATTTTTGAGTTGGAGTAATAAGGTGTATTTTGGGTCATCATTTTGCATTGTGTTATTATTAAAGTCTTCTAACCCTTATTGAGATTGGAAAAGAGAAATTTGTGAGTGTGGCAGATTTGTGAGATCAACTCCTTGTCAAGCAAAAAGGTATGAGCAAATTCTTCTTTGGTTGTGTTGGTTGATTGGCTTTCTTGAAAATTAAGTTTGGAGTGAAAAGGATTTGATTAGGGTTTCCTTTTCGAAAGTGTATGAGTTAATGCTTCAAGGTTTTCTGAAATTGAGAGTTGTGATTAAAACCTTGTTTGATAAGCATTGTTGTTGAGACCATTGGTTGAGTGAAGTGTTTTGAGTTAATGCTTCAAGGTTTTATGAATTAAGAGTTGTGATTAGAATATTGATTTATGAGCATGGTTGTTGAAGTGAGTTGTTATGCAAAGAACTTGAACTAGGGTTTGAAAATATCATGAGTATCATTGTTATGTGAGATTTGTTGTTGAGCATTGTTGGAAATATTTTGAGTTGGATGATACATGCTTGGACTAGGGTTTGTGAGCAAGAGTTGGTTCTTGAGTGATTGGATGAGTAGAGTTGATTGAACCTAGTCAAGTGGATGTATGAAGTGATTGTTCAAGTTCCATGAAATAAACTATTCTATATTCTGATTTGAGTTGTGAAAGTGATTGAGCTTTGAGTATAGAACATATTGAGTCTCTAACAATTCTCTTTATGTTTCTATGAGATTGATTAAGTTTTGAGTGAGATTATTGAGCAGATTATCTCTAATAAGTCTCTATGTGACTTATTGAGAAAATTTGAGCAAGTTCTGAGTGAGCTTGTTGAGCAGATTTGAATAAGTTCTGTGTGGACTTATTGAGCATATTGGACAAGTTCTGTGTGGACTTGTTGAGCATATTTGAGCAAGTTTTGAGTGAGCTTGTTGAGCATATTTGAATAAGTTTTATGTGGACTTATTGAGAATATTGGACAAGTTATGTGTGGACTTGTTGAGCATATTTGAGCAAGTTTTGTGTGGACTTGTTGAGCATATTTGAGGATAGGTTTGTACCAGACTTGAGATAGAGATTGAGTAGATTTGTGCTAGATTGACTGGACTATGTTTAGTACAGATTTGAGTGAGCTTGTTGAGCAAACTTGTGCTAGACTGACTAGACTATGTTTAGTGTAGATTTGAGCAGATTTGTGCTAGACCAATGGACTATGTTTAGTGCAAATTTGAGTGAGCTTGATTGAGAAGATTTGTGCTAGACCAACTGTACTATGTTTAGTGCAGATATTGAAAATAATTGTGCTAGATCGACTGGACTATGTTTAGTGCAGATATTGAGAAGAATTGTGCTAGACCGACTGTACTGAGTTTAGTGTTGTTTGAGGTAGAGCTTTGGAGGTGACAGAGTAGAGAGGATAGAGTCTCCAGTGGATAGAGATCCATCAGCCAAGGCATTGAGGATAGGTCTTCTGAGTGGGGACAAGAGTATTCAAGTGGAGAGAGATCCACAAGTCAAGTGCAGTGGAGGTAGTAGTCTTCTAGAGGATCACCAACCAGAGCAGAGGAGGAGGAGTTCTCCTATGGATAGAGATCCACAAACCAGATTTAGGGGATCAACATCTCCTTTGGACAGAGGTCCATAAACATTGTAATCGGGAAAGGATTCCCAAGAGATTAACTAAGAAAGTTTTAGTAAAATATTTTCTCCGTGGAGTAGCCCGCATTGGGTGAACCACGTAAATTGTGGTGTCTCTATTGTGTGTGGTGTTGTGTACATTGCTTTGATTACTGTTGTTGATATTGCTATCTTTACATTGCATATATTGGTTTGAGAGAAAAAGTAAAAAGTGGTCTTATACTTGTTCACCCCCCCTCTCAGTATAAGCTTGTGTTCTTCATCAAAGACATCTTTGCTTGCTCCTATGCCAATATGCTAGATCTTGACCCATACCTCGTTACCACGTAGTCATCACTCCTAGTGCAAAACCTATAAAATAGAAATTATGGAAAATACATTGAAAAGTTGTTTTACTAGTGAACGAGGAACTTCAAACCTCCTCAACTTTGAATTCATTAGAGCAATCGACTATTCCAATTAGATCTCTAATATCACCCTTATTGCTAAGAATATAGGTAGCATTAGAGTATGCACTAGCTTTTGAGACATCAATAAAATATATCCCAAAGATGACTTCCCTCTATCCAATATTAACATAACCATTGATTTCATTGGAGGATATAGAATTATATCTTTTATGAATGAATTCTTAGGCTATAATCAAATCAAAATTTCTCTTGAGGACCAAGCCAAGATAACTTTCACCACCTCATATGGAACCTTCACTACACCAAAAAAGAGCTTTAACGACATTTTTTAACCTCCCTTAAAGGTATTTAAATGCAGTTATTCAACCATTGTCTATGAGCACATTATAAAATATCCACGTCATATGACAAAGGCTAAAAAATACCTAAAAAATCCACCCTTTTAGGGCTACGAGGATAGTTTATAACCGTCCTCTTAGGACTAAGAGGGTGGTTAAAAAATGCCCTCTTAGGGTTAAGATCTCTTAGGGTCTCACCTTAAAAATATATATAAATGATACCTCAATTGAAATAGCATAACACTCAACAGTGGTTTACCTCAATTGAAATAGCATAGCACTCAATCAAAGGAGCACCTAAATCCAAACCAACATAGTGCCCATTTTTTATGTTGAAGAGAATAAAAAATCTTGCACCCACAATCAAAAGCCTTTTAAATTCAATGGAGTAAATAAAATACTACAACTAGGATGATGATCCCAAACAATATTAAAATCAATCTCCTTAGGCTATTGCATGCTAATATCAACCTTCCACCCAATAGAAAAACCTAGCAAAAACCAACCATATGCTCAATAAAGTCTCTTTGAATATCAATTACTTTGAAGACTTGGTACTCCAGATAAGAGGTCCAAGGTTCAAGTCCAAAAGGGGGGTTGGGTATGTATACCTTATAGGCAGATAGCACAACACAAGTGTCTACTCCCACATATAGTGGACCCAGGGAGTACAGGGTGGTCTGATATGTGTAATGCTTGTGGACCTTAAGAGTTAATTGATCAAATGTTATGTTCTACAAGGCAACTATTAGCATGAAACTGTATGAATTAAGCAAAGGGACTAGTGCTAGTGATATTTCAAACCAAAGCAGGCATCTTACCAAATATTACAAACATAGTGGTCATTGATTATGCATACATGTATGCAAAATTGAATATATAACCTAAATACTATTAGGAACACTAAGGATTATGTCAAATATCAAATGCATTGTTAGTGTGACACTCTCATTTGGATTCAAGCAAGCATAATAGACTTGAAGGCCAGCCTAAAGGAAAGGTTGTAGTACACCATATGCAAATGAGTATTCTTCATGTAACTATATTGTATATTGTACCTATGATAAATATGAAATGGGTCACTAAGGAAGAGCCTATTGAGCACATTGAAAATTCCCATCAGAAGGACTCTGCTAGGAATGCCACCCCTTAATGACAAGAGCTAGGAATTCTTCCAAAGAAACTTGTCCAATGGGGACATGCTTTGTTCAAGAAGTGATTTGAAGGTAAGGCTTAAGCTCCATATGTGCAACAAGAAATCATGCAAAATTGTAACCATACTCCAGTCAAGTCAAAATATGTTATAAAACTTGTGAAAACACATAGGAAGAAACCTTGAAATCAATGAAATAAAACATCCATACAAGAGAACACCAATCTACAGTTAAGTTCCACATCTGGTCAATAGAATTACAAATAGAATAAATTTAAGCATATTTATCTGAGTTGCATTAAAGAGTAATCTACATCATGAAAAATAAACCTCAAGTTCAACATACCATCTAGAGCAAGTCATAAAAGTTTAGATCTAGCCTACTGAAAAAAAAAAATTAGGGTGTTTCAGGAAGATCAAATAGGAATTCCATCCTAGTTTTGAAACAGTCCAGAGCTAAGACACCATTAAGAATAGAATATTTCCCCTTGTTCAATGTATTATTAGTATATGATTTGAGGACCAACATTCTCTATCAGATATTCTCAGACAACATAGAGCCATGCATGTAAATTCAAGAAGTTCAACTACTGCTAGACAAGGTTGTGCTTGAAAAGCTATTCCCAACCATATCTATAATATCTTTGTAATGCAGCCAACAACTACTCATGAAAAAGGACAAGATGAAAGCAAAAGCAAGAAAATGAATTCAAAATGTTTGCATTCCACCATGGGATAGAAAAGCAATACCAGTCTTGATCTCATTATAACATAAGATGAGTCCTTCAAAGGGGCTACATACCTAAACTCTGAAGCAGATATAAGTTAAATTTACTCTTTGTATTTTGTTTAGAGTATCAAGCACACTAGTTCTCTACATAGATTTTAGAGTCCACAGTCAAAATACAATAAATAGAATGCTATAGCTACCAAGGTTACCATAAAAATATTGATAAATTGGATCTTGAAGCTTAGCATTACACAATTTATTTTGAATAATATATGGAATATTTTCTCTTAGATTGTTGGATGAAAACCAAGTTATTATTTACGAACAACAATGATCTATTGCACCTCTTACATGTACAAAAGCAAGAAATAAAGAAATTATATTATGTCCAAGAGTGACCAAAGGAGGTAAATAAAATTCAAAGACCACATCTAGTTAGAATATTTAAGTACTAGGGCAAAAAGAACCCAAGGAGCTCAAGAAGTGACTAAGAGATAAAATAGTAAACCATTGTAAATATAACCACAATGGGCAAATCCAAAGTGAACAAACCCTAATTCTGTAAATCAAGTACAAATACAAACAACCATATGAGGGGGATCCCCTCAAGGTAAAGTAATAGCAGATGAAGGTCAACAGTGGAGACTGAGGACATAAAGAAGAATGTGTTTATGCCTAATGGAGAAATAGAAAGCATGGTTGTAAGAATGCTAAATGAATAAAAAATTCTTATTTCAAGTGCAAAATTAGTTATGATTATATATGTAAATGGAAAATTATTATTTCAAGTGCAATTCTTATTTACATATATAGGTGAATGGACAACCTGAGCCCTCCATATAATGGGCAGATGTCTAAACATCCCTACCCACCCCAACCATCAGAGATGAGGTGAGAGGGTATCTTGAGACTTTTGTTAGATACATAAATATCCATCTATGCAAATCAAGTATTGCTGCTAAGGACTAGGACTAAGAGTCAAACATGAAACATCAATTTCATAACTAACACTCACTCAACACAATAAACCTTCATTTCAACACATTACAACATGCATGTATGATTAGACTCTTAATCCTATGCCCTAGAAACACTTGCATTCTCTCTTTTTTTACCAAATTACCTTCTTGTATCTAACTGGCCAACCTCATGCTCAGGATACCTACTCACCTCACTCCTAGCTTGGCTGCCCATTATTTGTAAACAATATCTGATTTAGGCCAGGCAATGAAGGAGCCCACAACATCCTTCATTGTGGCCATCTCATCATTCCTTCTAAACAATATTGTTTCCTCTTTATGGGTGACGTGCACATTGACTTTCCAATAATATTCATCCAAACATTGACCATGTACAAGGTCTTTAGGGTCAATATTGATCATTGTACCTTTAACCACTACATTATCATTATGGATCTGAGTCAAGTAGCATTCCCTTCTCTTAGTTTGAGTGATCAATGTCATTTTAAGTACCTACATGGAAAATCAATAGCCTAGATAAATTCACTACATAGCATACAATACAAACTAAGTCAACCATTTTATATTTGAAATAATAGTCATACCATTGATGACTCTAGCCTAGAAGGTATTGAGCAATTACTTGTGCCTTGATCACCACCACCAATGTTGTGTCCAATTGTAGGGGTAGCATGTAGTGATGTTGCCTATGGAATTATATGCAAGGGATCATTACAAATTTAGGGGTGCAACATGTAAACATTTCAAATATGAAATCATGAAAAAACTGACACACCTCTATCTGTGAAAGCCATGTCAAAATATCTTCAATATTTTTCTCTTTCTCTGCAAGCTTCTCTTCCACTTTTTTTCATTCTCTGCAAGCTTCTCTTCCAACTTTTGCTCTTTCTCTATCATATGCTCTTGCATCTGGTGCAACTTCTGTATGTAACCCTCACCAGCAAATAGAGTAGTTGGTGATACTCCTTTATCGACACCCCAAACCCAACCCAATATTTCGGGTCCTAAAACCTTGGTGAGGACATCATCCTTAATACATTGATTTACGGAGCTCATAGATGATATTTCATCATCCAATTTTTTTTGGCAACATCACATGCATAGTTAACTAGTAACATGTTAAAAAAACAATCGATATAACAATGGTTTGAAGTTCAACGTATTGCTATTTCCAAGGGAATTTCACTTACGATTGTCTTCTCAAGCTTCTGGTGAAACAGGAACCCCATCCTTCTTTGTATGAGCTGCCATCCACATAGTTGCCCTTGGTAGTGGAGTTTTCGCATTTGGTTGGCTCTTCCTCTACAAGATATATAGTTGGAGAGACATGGGGATAAGTCATATGACAAAACAATAGAGCTATGTTTGTCACATATAATGGATGAGTATGATAGAATACCATTTCATGCTCTAGTCGAGCATATCTTGTTCGACTGCAAGTGTGCATGATGGATTGGTGAGATCTATTTTATTTATTCCTTTGCCTCACCACCTACAATGCAATAAAGAAACCAATATATAAATTCATTAGGGAGAGCAAGGTCAGCAAAATTCACATGAACATAACAATGATATGAACTACCATAGCAGATTGGTTGGTACTTGCCTTAAAGTTAGCATTGCTCCTACCATTCACAAAGGCTTCCCAATATTTTTGTGATACATGAGGTGGGGGATTAGCAATTCTATCTTCATCATTATCATTCTTATCATAGTTTTTTTCACAAGTTTTTGTTTATGTTCATGCCATTGCTTATCCATGGTTGCAAAGACCCATTTCTTCATTGTGTTCGAAATGATATATTTTTGCTACATCAAACTAGTATCTTATTAGATGCAACATTTATATAAGTATTCAAAAATGGACACTATGAACTCCATTGGCTAGAAAGTTACCATAATGAGTGTCCATAACTGGTTTTTAACTTCCACTAGGACTGCTCTCCAGTTTGTATGGGTGATAGGGACAATCTCCCTCACAATCACCCCCAAGTAAGATGTAAACTTAATAGAATTTTTTTCCTACGGGCTATCCATTTAGATTGCAAATGATCTCCACCTTATCTATGCTTCTTGACTTTACTGCACATCTTGTTGGACCTCTATTTCTACAATATTTAGTGTTTGAAGTGTGTGATGACCTAGCATCAACACCTATAATGTTGACACCATCCAAACATCATTATGCCATATAGTATGACAACAACGAGTAACCCAACATCACAAGCAAATTTCTTGTGCGGTCTACATACCTTCTTCATTAGCCAAAGCATTGTCAACCTTATTTCAAGTATTCTCACCATCAGAATTCATTTATGTTATGGGTCACCTCCTTATCTTCCTCGTTCATGGAACTTCGTAGCTGGTATCTTCCACCAATTTCTACAATACACCATAGTCGATGATAAAACCACGATCAATTCTAATATGCCTAGGTCAACCACTATTGAACAACACTATCAAATTTCAAGTACTTACTAGCGTGTGAGGCATCTATCACTGACTCCTGATTTATTGTGATAGCCTCAGCTACCCATGGTGTCTTTCTTGGTATTTTTTATTCATATTGCCACTTTGAATATTGTACAGACACATCGTAAAACCAAAATAGACATAGATAAAACAAAAAGCAAAATTTTAATTTCCAGAAAGACCCAAATCAGAATCCATGTATAAAACAAAAAATCAAGATCTAAATTGGACTTATTTCTTCTATTTCCACTTGCAGAGAGAGCAGAGAGAAGGTGTAATCAGACCCAAAAAAAACTCATTTGCATAACCCAAAATTTTTCTAGTTTTCAAGAATCTAACAGCCACCCAATAGTTACATTTGAGGTAGAAAAACAAGAACCAAAAGAAGGCTAATGCCACAAGGCCCACCTAATTACAAAGGACCATAGACAAAAGGAAAAGAACAATTAGTCAACAAAGTACAAGGATAAGGTCAAAGAAGATCAACAATGCAAGTTGAGACCAAAAGGGTAGACAAAATTTAGAGGAATCTAAACCAATCTTGTATGGATTTCCATGGCAATATGTCCCACCCCATGCAAAGTGTAACATAATCAAGAGCAAAATTTCTTTGCACTTCCTTGTAGCATACATTCTCTAGAACATTCATCTAACCACTAGGTCTAGGAACAAACAAATGCTTTCAAAATCCTAACCAACAGGAAACATTCACCATGTTTGAGGCAACTCAAAGGCATCAAGAATTAGACATGAAATATTGGAACAATATAATGTTGGGCCCTCTCACAACCCCAGTGAGATTTACAAGATGCACATAAAATAGCAAGAGGCCATTTGAAGAAGCACAAAATAGCAAGAGACCATTTGTTGAATCAGGTTAACTCAATTCAATCAGAATAATGGAATGAGGAATCCATTGAATTTTAGTTTTAGATGAGATAAGATTTAGACACTCAAATACCAGATAAAACTAAAATAGAACTATACCTAGAGGAGGTAGCAAGAAAAATGAGAGAATTTAAACAACAAATTCTAAGATAAAAAGCAGAATAAGCTGTTGCAAAATAAAAGGAAGAACCCTTAGCTAAACAAAAACTAGAAGAGTTAGTTGAAAGAAAAGAACTGGTTTAAAACAAAAGAAAGAGCCATGGTTAAATCTATCTCCATTAGCATTAGTTGTTGTTACATCAATGCTTTCAACTACAAAAAGTTTTAGAGCACCACAAATGAAGACTGCTTCTTCATCAAACAACACATACATAGTCCAACATGCACACATGGACATAGACATAAATGTTTGTCACTCTTTGGAGAAAAATCAAAAGGCCAGGAGAGACAAAAAAAAAAGAAAAGAAAAAGAAAAGAAAGAAAAAAAAATAAAATAAAAAGAAAGGAGAAAAAACAAAAAATATATAGTCAAAAAAAAAAGAAATAAAAATTAAAAAAAAAAATAAAAAAAAAAAAAAAAAAAAAAAAAAAATGATATCTACGGATAGTATATATTCTTGTTTAAAGACTATGAGATGAACATATGACTGTAAAACTTCTCATTTGATCAAGAGATACAATGTTATCAAAGCACATAATCTAAATACAAATTAGGTTTGTATAATGCCAATGAGTCTCAAAACACATGTAACTATAAGATTAAATAGAATGGTATAATTTTATTGAAGGTGGTGTACATGTTACTTTACTAATGCTAAATAGAAAATGCAAGAAAGGGTACCCCTAAGGGAAATATTAGCAAGTAGAATTTAGAGGTTGTTTCTAATTCAAAGATAGGAAATAATCACTTTTTCGGAGAGATACCCAATTCAAATATAGAAAATATCAATTTGAGGCCATGCTAATAGAATAACCACTCATGGTTGGCACTATTGTCTATTAAAGGTAAATCCAAAGACTATGGATCCTTACCTAAGCATACAACTTGTATCTTATGCCTCAATCTCCAATCTATAAACTTATGTCAAAACATCAAGAAAATTGATATACTAATGCATGTAATATAAATGTTTATCTCAAAATAGATTGATTGCATTTGTATGGAAATAATGGGTTCATATTTGATTGTTTATAGTATAGATAAAGTAACTATTAGAAATTTAAAAAAAAAATACATGGGCTACCCAACCAATTAAGGATTGAAAGAAACAAAACAACAAATAAACACGCTCAAATATCAGTATGTATGACATCCTTGTTTTGTCAAACAATGTAATAAAATAGTTGAATAACAAAAACAACAACAATATAAAAGACTGGAAAAATTATACCAATTGTATTGACAACAGGAAAAGTACAAATAAAAAGGATCCTCTATTTTTTTTGTGGAAAACATCCCAGAAGGGATGCCACTTTTGGGTAAGACCCAAGGAGGCAGGGGTATCCATTCCACCAAAATCACCCAGGGCTCGAACCTGGCCTACCACCTTTGACATACTCAAGGAGCAAACAAACACACAATAAGATTAAAAATAAATAAATAAATAAAAATAAAAATAATAAAATAAAATAAAAAACATGCTCCTTGAGTGTGTCAAAAAGATAAAGCACAACCAAACACACACACAATAAGATAAAAAAACACAACATGAACCACATAGAAAAAACACAAGAACAACAAAACAAAACACAAACATGACAAAAACAACAGAACACTACAAAGACATAACCAACAAAAACATGAAAAACAAAAACAACCAAAACCTAAAAATAAAAATAAAAAACAACCAACAACAGACAATAAACAAAAACAAAAAACATAGAAAACACTCACACACAAAAACATGAATTAACACAAACATACAGAAACACAAGAACAAGAACAACAAAAACACAAGAACAATAACAAAAAACACAAAACAACACAAAACACAAAAACAAAACAAAACAAAAAAAACACACACCTCAAAAAACTAAACAAAAAAAAAAAAAAAAAATTGAACATAACAATGACCTTTCTAGACCAAAAGACTTTTAAGGCAAGAATCAACAGAGGAAACAAAAGAAAGAATAGTTTGAGCTAGGGAACTAAAATACCCTGACCGAACCAAAGAGAAGCAAAATAAAGCAAGAAGAAACTAGGTACCTTTAGAACTGGAGCCATCCAAAGAAATGATAGAAAGAAGAGCTTCCCTTATTTGTGAAGCCCACCATCTAGGAGGGTGGCCATAACAAGTAAGATCACCTTTGTCCAAAGCCCAATTAGCTAAAGCATCAACACTCTTGTTTTGATCTCTGACCACATGATTGTAATCAACTTTCAAAAATCCCATCTGGATTAATTGAATCTTCTCAATAATTCTTTTTATTCTCCAATCAACCTTATGATTCTTAGAAGGAGTCTTCAAAATATTAATCATGAGTTGAGAGTCAGACTCAACTAACACCTTTTCCCATCCAACCTTAGTAGCCTCTTGAAGGCCTCTGAGGATACCATACCCCTCAACAAGGTTATTGGAAAGAATACCCAAATTCTCAGCAAAAGTAAAAACCAGGGAGCCATCTGAAAGTCTACCAATTCCTCCTGCACTAGCTTTTCCAGGGTTCCCTCTAGAGGCTCCATCAATATTGACTTTTCCAAAATCCTTAGGAGGAGGTTGCCAATTTCTTGTCCTATCCATCTTACAAATACTCACATTCCCTTTAAGTTGGTTGCCCTTAGAAGATTTAATCTTCAATATTTGCATCACTTGATCCCATCTTTGGTGGGAGTTTTGGGGGTGATTAAGGAGTTGATGGACTGATTCAACTAAGTTGGCTATGGTCTTTTGCCAAATATAGTGAATATCCTTCCTATCTTGATTAAAAATTTAGTTGTTCCTTTCATTCCAGATATTCCAAAGAAGAATGGTAGAACCCATCCAAACTAACTGCCTAATAAAGTGATCAACACCCTCTTGTTTAGGCCAATCCCTCCAAAGTTGTTCAAAAGTAAAAAATTGGACCATTGTAAGCCAAGTAAAGTGGCCATTCTCCTCCATAGCTCAGAGGCTAAAGTACACTCAATAAAAATATGGTTGAGAGTTTCTACATTCTCTCCACACATTTCACATCTAAAAGGGCCATGAAAACCACGCTTCATAAGTTGCTCACCAGTAAGCACCCTACGATGCAATAAAAGCCAAGTAAAGAACCTCACCTTAGGCCAGAGCTTTTGAGCCCACAACTGAGAAAATATGTCAGAATATTGGTTGGGATTATTATGGCATAAGGTCAAATAACCTTGAGCAACTGAATACTCACCCTTAGTAGTGTTGTTCCATCCAAAACAATATTTTTCATGGGACCAAGAGAGAGATCTCATATGAAGGATGCCTTGGATATCTTGTCTTTGCCTTTCTGGGATTTGAATAGGCCAATCCTCAATAGGGATCCAATATCTACCAACCTTTGAATTACCAGTATGGTACCGATAATAATTAGCCACCTTTATCCAGTTAGCTCGGTGAAGCTCCTCCATCCAAGGCCTCCAATCGAGAAACTGAGTTATCAAAGGCTTGTGACCATCCCAAGAATCTATCCAAAAATTTACCTGTTGACCATTATGAATGATCCAAAATAAATTTTTCTTTATCAAATCCTCACCAGTCTTAAGAACTGCTAAAATGGGAGAACCTTTGGTAGGAAGTTGATAGCGAACAAGGTCTTCAGGACTTTTGTTCTCAGCATATTTAGCATGGAGATTATTGGCCCAAAGAGCATTGGGGTTATGCAACATCCTCCAATATAATTTAGCAGCTAAAGCTTTGTTGTTATTAATAGAAGACCAGAATCCTAACCCCCTTCATTCTTAGGAAGACATAAAGTGTCCCATTTCACCAAGGCCCATTTTCTTTTCTCCTTAGTACCACTCCAGAGGAATCGATGACTGATTTGATCCAGTTCTCGAAGAACAACCTTTGGGATATTCAACATGGAAGAAACATAAATAGGAATAGCTTGAAGGACTGATTTTACCAAGGTGATTCTACCCCTAGAAGAAAGCCACCTGTTGGTCCACTTTCCAATTTTCTTCTTGACTTTGTCCAACAACCAATTCCAATATTTTTTTTGCCTTTGAATATTGATGGGAATACCTAAATAAGTGATCGGAAGGGAGGTCTTCTTATATCTTAATTTATCCAAGACCATGGATTCCTGTCTGGTAGAGCAGTGAAAGAAAATAACTTTAGATTTATCTTCATTGATCAACTGCCCAGTAGCCTTAGAAAAATAGCTAATGATTTGCTTAATATTAGAAGCTTCCTTAACTGTAGCTTTACCTAAAAGAGTAGAGTCATCAAAAAATTGAAGATGAGAGATAGGTCTAGCTCCATGAGCAATGGTAACTCCCTCAAGGGTTTTGTTTTCCCTCTTTTTGGTTATAGTCCTACCCAAGCATTCAACAAGAATGATGAATAAATAAGGGGATAGCGGGTCACCTTGCCTAATACCTCTGGAAGCTGGGAACGACTGAGAAGGCCTGCCATTGATAAGAACTAAGTAGGAAACTAAAGAGATACATCCCATAATCCAATCCATCCAATCCTTAGAGAAACCAAATTGCCTCAAAACTTTGATAAGGAAGTGCCAATCCACTCTGTCATAAGCTTTGGATAAGTCTAACCGAATGAACATGGAAGGAGATTTTTGCATATCCATGGAATGGATGGCTTCCTGAGCAAGAACTATCTCATCTACTATTTGACGCCCTTCCACATAACCCCCTTGTTCAGGGGAAATAATCTTATGCAAAAGAGGCTTCAACCTTTCTGCCATGATCTTAGTAATGATTTTGAGAAGAACATTACATAAAGCAATAGGTCTAAAAGCTGAGATATGATCAACCTCTTGAGCTTTTGGAACAAGAGTAATATAAGTTTTATTGATAACCTTCAAAATTTCTTTGGCTTTCCTGGCTTCTTCCACCACCTCTAATAAATCAAGCATGAAGGATATCCCAGAACTCTTGGTAGAACTCAATGGGAAAACCATCAGGACCTAGGGTTTTTCCTTTTTGCATTTTAAAAACTACCTGTTGAAGCTCATTGATAGTAATAGGAGCAGTCAAAATAGAGTTCTCCTCAGAAGTGATAAGAGAAGGGATTGCTTGAAGAACATTTTGTTGAGAAGTTGAGTCAAGAGGAGTAGCAACAAAAATATTGGAAAAGTAATCGACAACAATAGAGTTCATGCCATCCCAAGTATAGACAACATCTCCAGAATCTGATTTCAGGGAAGAAATAAAGTTGTGAGATCTTCGAGCTAGAAGAGATTTGTGGAAGAAATTTGTGTTTCGATCTCCTTCTTTGAGCCATTGAATTCTAGATTTTTGCTTCCATAAGAGTTCTCTTTTTTCCCATTCCTCTAACTGAGTTGTGAGTTTAATTTCATCTGCACTTCTATTCTCTATGAGGCCATCTAAACGGATTTTCTTATTCAAATTTTCAAGTTGAGCAATAACTTCATGTTTTTTTTATGAACATCCCCAAACTCCTTCTAGTTCCAAGTCTTGATTTTGGATTTAATGTATTGCAGTATTTTGGAAAAATAGAACATCTTAGTCCCATACCTAGGCTTACCTTCCTTCCACCATTGTTGCACACGAGGTCTAAAGGAACTGTCTCTGAGCCACATTAATTGAAAACAAAAAGGAGAGAAACTCACATTGGTTTTCCACATTTCCACCATGACTGGCCAGTGATCCGAACCAACATTGTTAAGAGTCTTCACTTTAGGAATGTGACCATGGATTAAGAAATTTTTAGAGAGCAAAAACCTATCCAATCTCTCCATTATACAAGCTAAGCCTTGCCTTCTGTTAGACCAAGTCATAAGGCCATTATCTGGTTGGATGTCCACAAGATGGAGGTTTGCAATATATTCGCTCATGAGGTCAGTGCTTTTGTCCAAATTTCTATTTCCCCCCATTTTCTCATCCAGAGAGAGGATGGTATTGAAATCTCCTCCGATCAAGATCCAAGCTTCAGGAAAATGAGAGATAATATGAGTTATATCCTTCCACTGTCTTCTTTTTTCCTCCAAAGCAGTCGAAGCATAAACAGTAATGCAGAGCATAAGTTGGTTGGAATGTCTACTTTGAATAGCTATAGCCAAAAGACCCCAACTGCCAACCATATGGTGAATAACTACCTCTTTTGGGTCCCAAAGACAAGCAATGCCACCAGAAGTCCCCTGGGAACTGAGGGAAACCACTTTTCCAGCTGGCCAAATTTTACTAGCAATTGAGTCCATATCCTCCATTGACATCTTCGTTTCTTGAAGGAAAACAAGATGTGGATGATTTATCTGAATCATTCTTCTAATTTCATTTTGTTTTGAAAGACTCCCTTTGAGTCCTCTAATATTCCAAGTGATGATCTTCATTAATACTAGGGCTAAAAAAGTTGGGAAGGGCATTAATCTTACCTTCCTCTACAAGCTTTTCACCTTCTTTTACCATATGATATTGATTGGTCTTGCGACCTGCCTTTTGATTAGAATCCATCTTCAATTTTTTTCCTATTTCTTGACTTACTCCAATTGAATCTGAGATGGCTTCTAACCTTGAAGAATGCTCGTACACAACCAAAATTTTACTAGAGGGTTCAACAGAGTCTATATTGGGACCTGTATTATTTGAAGTTTTGACATTTAAAAGATTGTTTTTCTTGTGTAAATTTTCTTCCTTTTTTTCTGTTGAAAACCTTTGATTTGTTGGTTTGTCTCTGAGTTCTTCCCTTCATCTTTAAATTGTGTTTCTAAGATTTTTGTTTCCATTATTTCCTCTTCCTCACTTGGGACATCATTTGTGGAAAGGATTTCAAACATATTAGCAGATGACTTTGATTGATCCTTCATAACTGGTTTTTTTGAGTGTTCTTCTTCTTAGGCATTTGGAAACCTGTTGAGTTTATATCTTCTTTCTTTTGATCAGGAATTTTATTTGGGCAAGCACTAGCCAAATGACCATATTCATGGCAAATTCTACAATGAAAAGGAATGTTCTCATAGTCCACTACTTGCTCCCAAGTGTCTTCCCCAAATTGTAATGTGATATTTTTAGGTAGGGGTTTGTCAAAATCCATTAAAACACAAATCCGAGCATAAATAATATGTTCAAAATTTTGAGTACAATCAACAGTCATCATAAAAGTTCCTAAAGAGTTTCCAATTGAAGAAAAAATAGTAGGATTCCAAAATTCAATAGGGAGGCCAAAGAGTCTAACCCACACGGGAGCTGTAGAAGGCATCTCTTCTTCGACTTTAAATTTAGTATGCCAGGGCTTCATGAAAAGCCCTACCCTTCCAAAAAACCAGGGACCCCCTTGAAAAGTTTTCTCTCTATCTTCATTATTAGCAAATAAAACAAGAAAATAACCATTTGGATAAATAGAGATTTGTAACTCACCTTTAGTTTTCTAGTTTTTTGTAGCCCAAACTTTGAAAGCAGATAGGCTCGGACGAAAACCCATGAACCGACAAATTAGTCCTCTTTTTCTAGATCTTCAATGTCAGTCTGAATGTTACCCATATCAAGCTTAACAATAGGAGTTCCATCAGCTGCTTTAAGACATCCTGACTCCATTTTCCTGGGATCAATCTTAGGCATTCTTAGAGGTTTATGGGAAGCCCTAAGATTAATATTAGCATTGGGCTGAGGTTGTCCACCATGGAGGGCATCCCTAAAATTCATTTTTGGGGCTGAGTCTTCAAAATTCTTACCCTTGACAGGGGTTTTCATAGTAGATTTATTTTGTGGGTGCACCTTAGCACCAGATTCACTTGAGATCTGAGCCATTTTTTGATCAACTGCTTGAAACTTATTTCGTGATCTCTTTAATCCTTGCCCTAGACATCATGGAAAGGTATGGTTTTCACTTTTATTTTGTGCAGCAAATTGGAAGTCGTTGTCACTCAAGTTCACAACATGATCTATTGAAAGATAGATTTCTAACCCATATTGGATCCCCTGCAACATATCCTACTAAAATATTGAGTATAAACCACAAAGATATTGGCCGCTAGGGCCCGAAGGCCCTAAAAACCAACCTCTGGAGCTGCTTGCACTCAACCCAGATGAAACCCTCGCACAATCGCTTGCCAAAAATCTTGTTCACACATAGGGATGTGCTAGGATCTGTGTTGCTCCAAATGATCTAAAAATTGGTGGAGACGTTCTAGGGTTTTTCAGGCATCTACCCTCAAAATTTTAGCTCAATCCGAGTCCGGATGAGTGAAATATGGCCGAAACAAGTTTGATAGTTTGGGTAGTCCTACAAAAAACGTCTCAAAGGATCCCTTGTTAAAATGTAGGTAAATATCACTTATTACTGACAAGAAAAAACAACAGAAGAAATCAATTTGCAACTTGTCTTGCCCAATAAGAAGTGAAATTGTTGGTTATCCTTCATTCACTCTGATTATTTTTATGGAAGTCATGGCAATCAAGTTATAAATAAGGAGACCAACATTTTGTTAGCACACTTTTAACAATAACAGTCCTAGTAAAAATATGCATCAGAACCAATCTTTTAAGTGTTGACAAGTTTCTTGGCTTCTTGTGCCTTCTCAATCTTGATGAACATGGGCAATGTTTTAGTGAAAAGATTTTAATTTGGACCTATACAACATTTATAATGTTCGAATAAATAATGCAAATATATTGATGTAGCATTGTAGGATAATTCCAATGCTTTAAGTGTTTGATAACATCTAAATATTTTTCACTCTCTATGATATCTACCTGACAGTTTGTATCATGTTTAGGCATGTGTGTACATACCCCCTTCTCTTAGATCAAGAGAACCAGTTTCAAAGCACAACTCTTCAGGTTTGTATAATGCCAATGAGTCTCAAAACACATGTAACTATAATATTAAAGAAAATGGTATAATTGTGTTGAAGGTGGTGTACATGTTACTCTGCTGCCCCTGAGGGAAATATTGGTAAGCAGAATTTAGAGGTTGTTGCTAATTCAAATATAGGAAATAATCACTTTTTTGGAGAGATACCTAATTCAAAGATAGGAAATAATCACTTTTTGGAGAGATACCCAATTCAAAGACATGAAATATCAATTCAAAGACAAAAAATATCAATTTGAGGTCATGCTAATAAAATAACCACTCATGGTTGGCACTATTGTCTATTAAAGGTAAATCCAAATACTATGGATCCTTACCTAAGCATATAACTTGTGTCTTATGCCTCAACCTCAAATCTATAAACTTATGTCAAAACATCAAAAAAATTGATATATTAATGCATGTAATATAAATATTTGTCTCAAAACAAATTGATTGCATTTATATGGATATAATGGGTTCATATTTTATTGTTTACAATATAGATAAAGTAACTAGTAGAAAATAAAAATATATATATACATGGGCTGCCCAACCAATTAAGGATTGAAAGAAACAAAACAACAAATAAACATGCTCAAAGATCAGTATGTATGACATCCTTGTTTTGTCAAACAATGTAATAAAATAGTTGAATAACAAAAATAACAACAATATAAAAGACTGGAAAAATTATACCAATTGTATTGACAATAGGAAAAGTACAAATAAAAAGGATCCCCTACTGAAATGTAGGTAAATCTCACTTATTACTAACAAGAACAAACAATAGAAGAAATCAATTTACAACTTGTCCTACCCAACAAGAAGTGTAATTGTTGGTTATCCTTCATTCACTCTGATTATTTTGATGGAAGTCATGGCAATCAAGTTGATAAATAAGGAGACCAATGTTTTGTTAGCACACTTTTAACAGTAACAGTCCTAGTAAAAATATGCATCAAAACCAATCTTTTAAGTGTTGACAAGTCTCTTGGCTTCTTGTGCCTTCTCAATCTTGTTGAACGTGGGCAATGCTTTAGTGAAAATATTTTAAGTTGGACCTACACTACATTTCTAATGTTCGAATAAATCATGCAAATATACTGATGTAGCATTGTAGCACAATTCCAATGTTTTAAGTGTTTGATAACATCTAAATGTTTGTCACTCTCTATGATATCTACCTAACAATTTGTAACATTGTTAGGCATGTGTGTACATGTTAGGGTCCTATCCTAACATTAATTAATAATAATAATAGTAATAATGTATTTCATATCCTATAGTTATAATAATAAAATAATATAATAATAAATAATATAATAATTAATATAATTAATTATTATATTATTATTATAAGATTAGGGTTAGGAAGCATTGCAACCTTTCACCTATAACCCTAGAGTGGGTATAAAATATTGTAAGAACTTATCATTCCAATATCCATGAATATGAAATATAATACAATTTATTGAAGGGACTTCCCGACAATACAAAAGGCGATTCTTTTAGTTTTAGGTCTATTTATTATTTATTTATCATTTTATGTGCTAGGAACCCTAGGTTCCTACCATCTGGTATCAGAGCCGTATGGATCCAACCATATGGGACATAAATATCAAAGGAATAAAAAATGACATTGCAAAAATTAGAAGAATGATTGAACGAAAACAAAATAAACAAATGGAACGTTCTGATCGTATTATACAATATTTAAGGGAAATGCAAGAGGAGACCCTAGCCATGGAATCTCAGGTAGAGGAGGAAGAACCCATAACCAAAGAACTTTCAGAAATACCCATTGCACTTTCAAAGGAAGAAGATAATTCAAACCCTAAATTTTTTTTCTCGGAAGAAACCAAAACCATAGAACTTCAAAAAGTACTTATTGAATTTTCAAAAAAAAATCGAAACCCTAAACATGCAAATTTTTTTATAGAGACGGAAAGTAAGATTCATAAACTTGCACTGGATGTTTATATTGCCAAAATTGGAGATATAATTTGTGCTGACCTTGGTGCATTTGATATTAATATAGACGATGCTAAGAACCATGAAAATAAAACCATCATAAAAGAAATCCAAAATTTTGATTATCTACTGAATGTATTGAACAATATGAGTCTTTCATCTACAAGACCCCCACCTTGGCCACCACCATTGTTCAAAGAAGCTATCAAGATATGCCCTTCCCAATAGCTAGTACACCTGCAATTTTTATTATTTAATCTCCACAAGATACTGAGATATTGAATCTAGGTTCCTACCTACAATTTTTGGCTGAATCTAGGTTCCTACCATGTACTGTCATGTCTCTTGTTGAATGGCTGTACCTGGTTACATATGAACTGATGTAGAAGTAATCATAGATTCCCAGAAATCAAAAGCCTCCACCAATAAGTAGCAACTCGAAGAATGACGACAGAAATTGGTTTTGTCAAAGGCAATCCTGAAGTGCGGACTTATGAACATCAGGCTATGTGACAATATTTATGATCCTAATGGCAGTTTTTTTTCCCAACTTCACTAGACCTGATATCATATGGCACTATTTTTGAACAAAAACCTTAGCGTATTCATGTTGATGAAACAGGCTATTTTAAACGAATTGCTAAAGAATTTTAAATACTTCCCAGCTGGAAGATAATTTTGTTATTTTTCCATTCGTAAGCACAACAGGAGAATGGCAAATAGCATGAGTTCAGAACATAGTTTACAGGGGATCAACCAGATATTATTATTATTTTAATACAAGGCACATAAAAAATTGTGCACTCCAACAATGTGAGACTTGTCTCCAACATACTTATTTGAGATACTAGGATGCCTGGAAAGGAAAGGGTTGCACCTATCCAGAATCTGCATTGTCAAATATAGTTCATGAAACTGTTTTTGCTTTCTCCATACAAAAAAATAAAAAATAAAATTGTGGTCTGTTAAAGGGCAAGACGTATCCCTTACCAGAAAACTTTCAACATCACAGTGTTGTCGGTGCACAAATTATAGTTCATGGGCATGGTCTCCTCGTCATTTGAACTCTTTACTTTAAGCTTCAGAAGATATCATAACACAGAGAATTTTCCCATTTGGTAAAGCTAAATTCTCTCAATGGTGATTACTCTTTGATACTGAGTACATTTTACTGCAATGGTGTAATGTACTTACCCTTTATTAGAGTTAGAGCATGAATTGAACAGAGACATCAAGCACAAATTAGATCATACTGCAATGGTTTAATGAAATTACCCTTTATTAAAGCATGAATTGAAGAGAGACATCAAGCACGAATTAGATCATATTGAATAGAACATTGTTGATATTGTTGATGGATTGTATTGGCAGTCTTCCAAAGCATAAGGATTTGATGCGTCTATCAGTAGGTTACTGGCCTTCAAGTGTGTGTTTTGAACCAAGTTTCTTTAGTACTTAAAGCAAATATTTGACATGAGAAAAGTTGGAGACAGAGACTCTTCAGCCCCTAATGATATTCCTTCAAATAAGAAAATAAATAAATGAAAATTGTTAATTCATGTGAGACAAAATGAAAGGACCAGTTCGTTTCGATGCTGAGCAGAATTGGCAACGGTAGCCCAGCAATGGGGTTTTTTCCAAATTCAAATAATTCTTATACATATACATACCCATCATGGGGATTGAACCCGGGTCACATAACCGATAATGCAAGTGGTTGGCTTACCAGATGGCTTTTCCAAATTATTAATCACGAAATCTCCATTGATCTCATCCAACGCCTGCAGGTCATGGGTAGAGAGTTTTTCGAACTTCCACAAGAGGAAAAGGAGGCCTACGCCAGCAACGCGGCAACGAGAGTTATGGAGGGTTACGACACCAAGTTGGCTCACCAGATTGACGAAAAGCTAGAGTGGATTGATTACTATTTCTATATGCTATGGCCTCCTTTCTCTAGAGATTTGAACAGCTGGCTCAAACACCCTGCCTCTTACATAGAAGTGAACGATGAATATGCACGAGCACTTGTGGGGGTAGTGAATACGCTTTTATCGGCTCTTTCCATAAATATGGGGTGGCAGAGTCGGTGATGAAGGAAGCACTCGACAATGAAGATATGGAAATGGAAATGAAAATAAATTACTACCCGCCTTATCCACAGCTGGAGCTCGCTCTCAGGGTCGAAGCCCACATCGACATGAGCGCTTTGACTCTTCTGGTACCCAACGAAGTGCCAGGACTCCAAGTTTTCAAGGATGGTTGCTGGGTTTCTATCGATTACGTTGCAAATGCCATCATCGTCCAGAGACCAGCTTGAGATATTGAGTAACAGCAAGTACAAGAGCGTTCTACACTGAGTTTGGTGAGCAAGGACAAAGTGAGAATGTCATGGCCGATATTCTGCACTTCCCCTGCAGATAAAGTCATCGGTCTCATGAAAGGAATGGTGAATGAAGAGAATCCTTTTCGCTTCAATGCCAAAACATATGCGGAGTTCAAACATCGCAAGATTAATAAGCTTCCCAAGGAGGTGGAATATTTGAAGAGCATATACTTACACACTACAATTCCAAGCTTTGAGGACAAATCTTGTTTTAAGGAGGGTGGAATGTTAGGGTCCTATCCTAACATTAATTAATAATAATAATAGTAATAATGTATTTCATATCCTATAGTTATAATAATAAAATAATATAATAATTAATAATATAATAATTAATATAATTAATTATTATATTATTATTATAAGATTAGGGTTAGGAAGCATTGCAACCTTTCACCTATAACCCTAGAGTGGGTATAAAATATTGTAAGAACTTATCATTCCAATATCCATGAATATGAAATATAATACAATTTATTGAAGGGACTTCCCGACAATACAAAAGGCGATTCTTTTAGTTTTAGGTCTATTTATTATTTATTTATCATTTTATGTGCTAGGAACCCTAGGTTCCTACCAGTACATACCCCCTTCTCTTAGATCAAGAGAACTAGTTTCAAAGTACAACTCTTCAAGATTGCATAATGCCAATGAGTCTTAAAAACAAGTAACTGTAAGATTAAATAAAATGGTATAATTGTATTGAAGGTGGTGTACATGTTACTTTGCTAATGCTAAATAGCAAATGCAAGAAAAAGGGTACCCCTGAGGGAAATATTGGCAAGCAAAATTTAGAGGTTGTTGTTAATTTTGTTATGTCAATAAGTGCCCTAGCTAAACTTCAAGTGAGATCAGAAGGGAAAGAGCACTTTACAAATGCACTCCACTAACAAATGGAGGTTGAATAAAATGGCATTCATACACTAAATCCTTAGACCCAATTCAACTAATAGGTTTCTTGTTTTTTCATTTGTTGGGAAAGTCTCTTCTATGTGATCGAATTGAAAGAAAAATGACCTAACATATATGGTTCGGTTGTGAAATTCATTACATTCATGCATCTAAGTTATGACAAAAGCAATAGAAGAAATTAAATTATACCCATTCCCTCTATCAATGCCTGTTTTCCCCATAAGTTTTAGGCATATCTTGCTCATTAACTCTGTATTATTATCATTATTATTATTATTCATTTCAAACATTGCACCGAGGGTTAAATATTTTAGTTGTCATTCACAGTAACCCAAACCATCCCCAATAATTTGACTGACAATTAAAACTACACACATTCATCCCATAAAGTATGTGGTATTACAAAAAAAGAATATGAGCTCAGAGTCAATACAAATGTGGAAGAAATCATAAGGAAATCCCAAAGGGACTCTAAGGTTTCTAGGAGAAGGTATAATGTGTTAGTTTTTTATGAGTTTATGATATAGGAAATGCAACCACAAGATGTAAGATATGTAAGCTATGATATCTATATGATAATGACACTATAATATACAGGAAAACAAAGAGATAAACTTTTGCAATAACTCAAAAATATACCATTAATGAAAGCTCACAAAAATAGTACAATGTAGTATAATGGAGGACATGAACACTCCACAAACTATTTTTAAAGGAACTACATTGTACTCCTCTATCAATCTATACTATGTACTCTCTATATTCTCTTCTCTATTTCACTCACTATAAGGCCTTTATATACGAAGATAAATTTCTTGGCCCTCACTCTACCTTTGACTCTATCCTATAACTATTGTACATGTGGACTACATGCATATTGACACTTGTGCATTTATTACATTGCTAGAAGTAATTACTTAAATTTACTCTAACGTAAACTCCTAATATAGTAATATACCCAAGGTGGTACATTAGCATGTACCCAATAATGTAATATACTCTAACACCCCCTATATTACATTATTTGGGTATTGAAGACTTTAGTCTTTAGTATGGATCTTCATCATGGTCCTGGAGTTTGTATTCTCCTTCTCTTCTTATTGTATCATGTTCAAGCAAGTAGTTAGTGTCTTCATAAAATGATATCTTCACTGAGAGAGCTTTAACTTCATGTTCATTTTTGGTTCTTCTAGTTCTTTAATTTATTGAATCCTTTGAGCTAGGTGTCCTTTTTGATTCCCTTCTTGATATTCCAATTGAGGGTAATTGTATGGATGCTAAAACTATTACTGATGAGGATTATTTTGAGTTTGATATTGCCTTGGTTGGAATGCCCTATTTGGTTGGCTTCCATATTTTGTTTTATTTTTGCTAGCTTTTGATTGGGAGATACCATTCACAAGATATAGAAAGAAATAAAATAGATATGTGAGCTGACTGAAATATGCTATAAATAGAAATGACAAAGATATTACAATAGTAGCAATGGAAGAAATGGGCACTCCATAAGATATGCTACTACTCCATGAGGGATATTTGAGCTTATAGCTCACACACACTACCCTACTACCTATCTACCACACACTCACTGTGATGTTGCTCTATCTTGTTGTTTCTATGATCTATCTATGGTCATTATATAGGAATATAAGTTCCTTGGCCGACACTCTATCTAGTTGTACAAGTAGGCACCTTACACATTACAGATTGCACATTGACATTTGTGAATTTATTACATTGCATGAAGTAATTAGATAAATTCCCCCTAAAGTAACCTAATTTCCTAAGTATGTACCAAGGAAGGTACATTTACATGACCCAAATAATGTAATATGCTCTATTTTCTAACACCCCTTGTATTACAATATTTGGGTATTGAAGACTTTAGTCTTCAATGTGGATCTTCTTCCATTTGATAGCTTTGAATTGGATTTTTGTCTTTGAAATGATCTTTGGCTTCTTCAATAGATGCTTCAGTCTCCAAACAATGCAAAAATAGGCTGAAGTTGTAGACCCTTATTTTAGATCACCTTGCATTGTATTCCTCCTTCATTGATCTCCTTGCTGGTATTTTGATTTTATCTTCATGATGACATGTTTTATTTTAATATGTCTTTTCTTTCTTTTCCTTCTTCTTCTTTTCTGGTTCTGCAATGGTGTTGATGGAGTTTCTACTTCATGACAGGTTAGTATATCATCACAATAATAATATTTCTTTTTATTGTTATCTTGTTTCTTGTGTTGATTGAGTACAAACACAATTAGAGATAGATACACCATCAGACATTCTTCTGGTGAGAATATAACCAATCCTTGTGAATTCCACCATGTTGTGAAGAGGATATCATGAAGATAGTTGATCAAGGTTGTAAATATACCTTCTTTAGCTTCTTTAAGAAATAGGGAGAACTTTTCTTTGTCACTAGAGGATAGATACTTGTATCCTTCTAGAGTATCTATTAAGTTTTGAGAGTAGTATTCCACTTCATGGAATAATTCTTCATTATTGAAGGTATTTCTCAAGATATTATCCATTGATAGATATGATACCTGATAAAAATATATAATCTTGGTTTGATAAAACCTATATTGATCCTTGATCCTTGTGGGCTTCCTTATGTCTCCCTAGTAATGAGAATGAGTACTCTTAAGGATTTTTAGATTTTGTAGATACTTATATATATATATATATATATATATATATATATATATATATATAATGGATTTGCAACTTGATAAACAATAGAATCTAATATTACCAAGTTTAGTAGAATGCCTTATGAATTCCTAGTTGAATTGGACAAGATATGAAGTGATTTTGAGAGATATAGTTCAATCTTGGTTGATTTTGTAAAGTTATCAAAATGCTAAAAATCAACTTCTATTGTCCTTATTGTTCTTATTAAACTAAGCACTTTTTCCAAATATCAAGAGGTTTTCAATGTTGGATATTTTATCTCTATTTGAGAGGATTTGAGACAAGTAAATATTATAACGTCTAACATTTATATGATATTGATAAACCTCCTATAATGGCCCTTTGAAATTTGATTTCAATTTTTCCTAATTTCCAATAAATCAATTTGTAGTAGTAGACCTTATGACTCCCAGCTATGGAAAATTAGAAAAGATAATAATATTTGCAAAATATTAAAATGATTAAACCTGAGTAGAAGACCTTATATCTTCTAGGTTAATTTATAAATAGTATTTTGATTATTAGGTAAGTTATCTCCTACGACTTTGCTTTCTCAATATTAAAATCTAATCCATAAAAATATATAACCTAATGTTGGTACAATTCCATAAACGTATTAACATTAGCATATTGGATACTCATGCTAATATCAAAGTGGAACGCCCTTAGGTAATAGAATGTTGTCTTCTTAGATGTGGGCCAAAGGTCGGGCATGACTCTCTGCCAGGTTCGAGCGAACCTAACATTGAAGTTAGTTATCTCCTACTGAGGGTGCCTCTGGATAGAGGTAAACTGGTATAGCAGAGAGAAGGGGTCTGCTTGCTCACTGAATCCCCTTATGAGTTTCCCTTCCAGGTGATCCCATGAAGTGATGGTGTCAATCGATAGTAACCGGTACTAGTAGAGGAGCTTACCTCTTACTAAAAGTACCAACAACTTCACCATGATGTCTTCTTCTGTAATTTGGTGGATAGTTGCCAGTCTTGTGACATCTTGAATGTGCTCATGCACTATCTTTCCCATGTCATCGTAAGTGGGTAAATCTTTCACGATGATAGGTAGTACAATGTGTTGATTCTGTAGGAAAAGAGGTCTGGTGTGATTCCAGGACTAAAACAACATGGGCATATTTGGTTGCGCCATATGGGGTGGTGGATTTGCTTGGAGTGGTGGTTGCAATGGTTGAGCCGAAACAATGGGAACACTCAAAGCACTCGGATTAATGTTAGGTAGAACTGGAGTATTTTGATGATCCAAAGAATTAGGTGAAACTAGGGGTAAGCTAGTTGCTATGTTGTCGGGAGTTGGATTTTGTGTAGCAATAGTAGCTTCCTGTGAAGATATCCCATCCAATAGGACATTTGGCCTAACCACTCTAGGATGCTCTCCCAGAGTGTCAATGTCAAGTTCATAGAACTCAACTTCTTCTATATTTCTAATCTACCACCTCGTACACATGAAGGCATACTATTTTAAGTTGGTTTACGAGGTTCAAAGGTGTTTGAGTTTGGGTGAGTCACCAGATGTTCAAATTTATCAGCAATAAGATGAACATCAACTTCTTAGTACTGCTCATGGAGTGGAATATTTGGGTCCCACTGAGCATGCCAAAAACTATTGGTTAGATATTTACCTTAGGTAAGGGTTTGGTTATTAATGCACCTTAGACTCGACCAACATTGAAAGACCGAGAGGAAGAAATGCCTCCCGTGCCAATCTCCAGAGATGGGTTGGTTTCCTTGCTATTCTAACTGGGGGTTTTAATATTAAATAACTAGAAAGGAATGGCAAATGACTGAAAGAGATGGGAAATATGGCCATAGGCCATATAGAACAGGGGTGATGGACTAACAGCATGATAACTCTACTACAAACCAAACCAAATAGCCCTCAAATATAGACAACTAATAAAAATTAAAACTAAACATCTAACATGCATAATCTCAAGGGCTACTCCAAAGGTTCATGTTTTATCAGAAGCTAAATCCATATATTAGAATTCAAGCCTACATATAAAGTAGAGAACTTAATAAAAGATAAGCAATAGAAGGCATATACATAAAATAGAAGTCCAGAGTTAGAGCTAGACATCAGCTATATTGATAGTAGAATTTGGGTTACATCAAGCTTCTAGCAAACATCCATCATCTTTACAACAAAAGAGCAGGCTTATATAGCAAATTTTGTTGCTTGAATATTAAATGCACACCAACAAACTATGGTGGTGGTAGCTAATATAAGAGTTACAAGAGATTACAGTCATGAAATAGTTAGTAGGCATGGCCAGGACTGATGACTCCTTGAAATAGTAATTGAGATCCTTCTACGCCCTAACAAGTTTGACTTTCTGGTGTTGCCTCCTCACTCGCGGGGACTACTTCCATGGAAGATAGACTTGAAATCCTAAAACATACAGTTTGGAAGCTTCTTAGAATGGTTGCACTCAGATGGATAAGGATGCACCTTAACTTTGCTGATGTGGAGTGTAGTTGAGAAAGACTAGTGCAAGAGTTGATTGGTTTGAAGGTGAAGCACAATAAGATAGTGCACAATACTCTTGCATGCTGGAAGGAGTGTGCCAGATTTTGGCACACCTGAAGGAGTGCGCCAGAGCCTGGCACACCTGAAGGAGTGCGTCAAACCCTGGCACACCTGAAGGAGTGTGCCAAAGCCTGGTGCACCTAAAGGAGTGCGCTAGAGCTTGGCACACCTGAAGGAGTGCGCCAGATCCTGGCACACCTGAAGGAGTGCACATGAGCCTGGTGCACTTGAAGGAGTGCACCAGGGCCTAGCGCACCTAAAGGAGTGCACCATAGCCTTGCCTAAACTAAGTTATTTTTCAAGTTGAGATTGGGTGTTGTGCCTTTGACCATTTTAATAGGCTTTACACCTTGTTGGTAGTGCGCTCCTTAAACAGGGCTTATCTGTTTTGTCCTAAGATTGGGCTACGATATTCCTTCTTGATGGGGCCAAATTGCATCAGGGTACTTGGCACAAAACACCATCACCATCGAAAGGAGGATTTTCTTGCAGGGTCAGTAGATAGAAACAACTACACACCGTTTTAGGCTTTGTAGCAAGGGTTTGGAAGAAAAACTTACGAGAGAGAAAAACATATTGGAAAAATGAGAACAAAGTTTCAGAGGAGTAGGAATTATTGGAAAGATTAATGTACACCATGTTGTAGAAGTGACAACACCTTATAAATCTAATATTTTAAAGCAATATTAATGAGATATTTTTCTTACCTTAGCCCTCTTAACTTCACACTTGGATGGCATTGATTTGGTTGAAGTATGACAGTCCTCTATGTACCCTTTCTACGATGCTTGATTTGATGAGGTTGAGGAAACAAGTGTGGTATGGCTGATGGGCTTCTTCATTGATGCTTGGAGAGTATATGTTGGTCCTTTCAACAGAGTCTTTAATACTCATATGTTATCCTTCTTCCATGCTACGGATTCACTGGATTGTGCTTGCTTTTCACACTCTATGGATGTTGGACGTGAATGCTATCTATTCTTTTCTTTGCATTGCATATATGGGCAGTCTTTGGCGGATAAATGACACTTGATTTGCTTAGTAACATTGCCTCCTCTTCTTGTAATGTTGCTCTACTAGCTAGGTAGTCTTTGATGGACAAGTGGCACTCAAGTAACTTTGTAATGCTACCTCCTCTTCTTGTAATGTTGCTTTGCTAGCTGTTACGTATCCTTCTTGCTTGAGTGCTCTCAAAATTCATCTCTTGAGCATTAGAGAAATGATAGCCATGAGGGAATAATGTGCCAAGTGGCACTCAACCCTTTTGTATGGATTTTCCTATGTAACATATCTAATAAGGAGATTATAACTCCTTCCAAGTATTTCTCCTTAGCTTGCATCGATTTCTTGGAGAGCAAGCAATGTATTTTCTTTTGTAAGTGATTTGTGAGCCGTATTGGAGCTTGGGATGAAGATGTGGTAGCTCTCTTGCTACCCTTTGTCGATGCTACTCTCAACGTAGGATCCACCTTGTTGTTGTGCACTTATCCCTACGTTGTGCTCCTTGTTCACAATGATAGAGGTGAAGCTTGATGCTTATGAATGATGCAATACGCTCTATCTTTTATTTTACATAGATAACTTTACTACCTTGCTTGTGATTTGTGTAAATATGTGTGATAGAATTCCTTTGGCTCCTTTAGCTTACATAAGTAACCTTTGAGAGGCTTTTTTTTATTTATGTAAAACTTCCTTTGACTGCAGGTTCAATGCTGGAGAGAATGCCCCTTTGGTGATGGAGAATGTTTGATCTTTGGCCCCTTCATTTGGCCTTTTCTTTGGCTACTTCTTCCCTGTACCTATTGTGCCTATTGTGGCACCTTTAAATCTGCTCCTTTACCTGTATTTGATGTAATGTAGAAGTGCAACACCATGTAATATAGAATCCTTATATTGCACCTTTTTCTTGCACTCTTTTGTAGGTCTGAGATTCTTATTTTTGTAGCAGATTGATGAGTGCAAGAAGAGGGTTTTAGGGAAGTCTCTTTGGCTGGAATCTATCTTGGATGATTGCTGGTGAATCCAAGCCTTGTAAATGTTGTAGAATAAAAGCTTTCTTTTAGTTGCACTAACCCTAAGTGCTTGGATTTGAGACTCACGAAATATCAATCTTAAAAGCTTCTTTTTTGTTAGATTTTTTTCCTTTTTCCTTTGCTTGTACTAACCAATTTTGGTGGCTTCTATTGGCCACTCTGAGTCACAGGTTTATATGCTTTAAAAAAGTGTCTTTAGACACTTGATTCGAACTAGATTTTGTAGTCTTTATTTCAAAGCACAAAATTAATTTCTTTTGAGAGTAATAATAGTGCAAATAGCTCTAACAAATTCTACTTTTAATGCACTAACAAATTACACCTTATCATTCCAATCTACTCTCAATAAAATACACTTAATCAATTCACTACAACTATTCAAGAATAATCTCAAATGAACCTTCAAGATTTATTTTGTATATTCCTTACAAGAAAGATATTAGGAGATAGTATTCCTTTGCTTTCCAAAGTAGATAATAGACTAGTTGATAGATTATTAAAAGTTCTAAAATCTAATCAACTCCTAATTTGCAAATGAACCTTAAAAAAAATCTTTCTTTTTGCACACTTGAATACTGTAATACAAATATCCTTTTTACAATTTTAATTAGGATGAAGGTGCTTTAATAAATTTGATAAGTAATTCACCTAAAGAATCTACTTGCACTAATAGTTGCATACCTTTTTCTGAATTATTTTGTAGCTCCTTTTCTGCTTGTGTAGAGCATATAGATCTTGGTGCCTAAGAATACCAAGTTGCTACCTTGAATAGGATCTTGCAGCTCTTTGTAGACTATTTTGAACAGTTCCTTCTTCACCAATTTGATGGTCTTGAACTTTCTTTCATGAGCCTAGAATTTGGTGACTTTGATATCCTCTTGTAATCTCCTCCTATTGTAGATTTGGAGAAGTTTGTATCTTTGAAGCAGTGACCTCTTTTTGTAGGAGGTAATCTTCAAATCTCCTAGATTTGATAAGCGTCTCATGCTTTCAAGTCTTCTTATCAAATTTTGACTTAAAGCAGGATCTTCTCCTCAATATTCTGAATGTCTTGAAGTCTTTACTGGATTCTTTTTCTGCTCAGATTTGGCACTCCTTGCTAAATTTTCCTCCACTTGGATTTTTTTTCATATGGCAATAATTGTCCCAAGTCCTTCACTATCAGGGGCTTCTCCTTGGTAGTGGATTTCTCTAGTGAGTTCTTCTTTGAGGATTTCTTTAGCAAGGCTCTCCTGACCTTTTACTGGATGATCATCGAGACCTAGTAAAAGTCTTTGATCTTGCAGCTACCCATGGTGTTCCTAGAGACCTTATCTTCAACCTTATGCTTCTGGAAGTGTTGGTGTTTAGATCTTCTCCTGGATCTCTACTGCTTCTGGATACGAGCAGGACTCTCTTAGTCCCTCTTCTTCTTCTTGGACTGGAATTTCTTCAATGAGATATCCTCCTGATCTCCTTTTTGCTTTAGGTACTAGATTGATTCTAAAGAAGCTTTTCTTCTTAACTTTCTTGTAGGAAGCTTTCCCGACTTACTGGATTACCTATACCTGCAACAAAAATATTAGTACTAAAATATTCTTCTAAATTAGATCATTTCATCTGGAATATTTTTCAGGATAAAAGGTATCTAAGGCCTATTTCAGTATCAAGACTTCTATGGACTATTCTTCAATGTCAATGCTTTTATGGCCTTTTTATCTAGATCAAGGCTTCTATGGCATTTTCTTCTAGATCAAGGCTTCTATGGCCTTTTATTCTATATCAAGGCTACTATGGCCTTTTCTTCTAGTGAATTTCTTCAATCTATCAATTGAGATCTCCTATCTCTAGACTTCACCACGATTCTTTTCCAAAATATTCTTCTAAAGTATTCCCCCTTCTGCAACAACTAATCTCTACACTATGAATGCATTCCAACCTTCGGGAAACGAAGTTGAGGTTTCTTAGCTTTATGTTTTAGGAGGTATCCCAATCATCTGAGTATAAATTTCCTGTAAAAAGAAACTTTCAGGTAAGTATCTCTAGATCTCTTCGCTTCACTAGTTGATTTGTCAACCTAGTGGATTAAACGTTGAGTCCTACTCTTCACGATTTTTCCTTCAACTCAATGGAAACACTCTAGCCCTATGCAATCTCAATATTTTTAAAATTGAGATTTCAGTCCTCACTTGTAACTCTCCCTAATTCTACCACCTAGACTCTTCTAAGAAATTTTGACAGTGATTGGTCCAATGGCGCATCAGGTTCTCAAAAAACTCAGGATCAAATAATGGTGGTTCCCTCTAAACCTATTGTGGCTTGATCTACCATAGCTTTGATACCACTATTAGCTTTTGATGCTCTAATCTTGATAAAGTGCTTAGCAACTATAGTTCACATTTTGAGTTGATTTTGTAATGTTTTGGGAATGATAATTATCAACTCCTATTTTACCTTATTTCTCCTATGAACTATGCACTTTTCAATTTGATATGGTTGGATTCCTTTTGTCTCTTTAATGTGACTATGAGACAGGTATAAGCAGTAAATTCCAACTCCTTTAAGTAACCAACAATTTTACCTCATCTAATATTCAAGTCTCAATGAAATAGTTTTCTAAATTTCAATAGTTCAATGTTTGGTGTAGAACTCCTTATATCTCCCTAATGTAGAAATTTAGAAGATAATAATATTTGTAAACTAATATTTCAATTATTCAATGTTGAAAACCTTATATCTCCTACTATGGTTATTTGCAAATATTATAATATATATGCACTTCAACTAATGTACCTTGAAATGTCACTTGAAGATATAAACTTGCTTTATAATTCACTAATGCTTGGTTAATTCTTATTACTCCAATGCAGTAGTAAATTTAACCTTATATGGTTCACCTTATAACTCCTTTTAACCTTAATGAAAGCAAGTAATTAATTTGATATTACCTTTATAATGTTGCACGCGATATACCTTTATCTTCGCTCCTCTAATGGATCTTTCGATCGTTATATTTGTTGAACGATAATGAGCATTCAATGCTCCTATTTTAATGGATGTTTTGTCAAAGTCTTCTCCTCCTTTAATAGGATTTGACCTCCTTGTGCATAAGTGCTTTGATGTTGAATTTGCATGTCTCCCTTATTCACCTCTCTATCGTTGCTTGACTTCACAATGCGCTCTCTTCTATGTGCTCATGTGTAGGCCCTTTAATATCCTTGTCTCTTGTGTAATGTATGAAAAATAGCATGGATCTTGAATGGTAACGTAAGTTCCATATTGTTGGAAATTTTAGAGTGAGTAAGTCTTGAGACAAGTGGTATCAATCTTTCTTTTAGCATAGGTTATGCGATTATGAAGTGTTACAAGCTATGACACTAATGAGACAAGTGGCACTAATTTTATAAGAAACACTTTGAGAAATGATGTGATTCCCTTGGAGTGTTATTGCATTCATTGGCATCTTCCTCTCTTTAGATGAGTGTTACTTTGAATGAGTGTCTTTCTTCTTGGGTGCAGCTATTATGAGATGTTTTTGCTCCCTTGTGCCAAGTGGCACTATATTCCTTACAACTTTGTGGCAAGTGTCTAACCTCCCTTCGCATGCAAGTTACCTCCAACATACCAAAATTCTTAGGGCTTCAACGCTTATCTTTGCCAACTATTTCTAGGTTCCTTTGCTCCTTTGTGACAGTGAAATGTGAGATGGATTTTAGCATAGATGGTTTCTTCTCCAACATAGCTCTTCTCCAATGTGGAAGGTTTCTCCAACATAGCTCTTCTCCAACATGGATGGATGGCATTTTCTTCAACATAGATGGCTTCTACATGATGGCAAGATGTGCAATGGCTCTCCTTACTTCTTGGGTAATGATGATAGCTCTTTTTCCTTGTCAACTAATAATGATATATTCCTTCTTGCACTATGTTTACCTTCTTGTCCTCGTGTACTGCAGGTTTCCAATGTGACAGTTATCTTTCGCTATGGTGTTGCTCTCATGTTGCTTGTTGCACTGAACTATGGTGTTCTTTAACACCTTGATGAGGTGGATATTGAGCTCTTTTGGATGGCTCTTCTCTTAAGAACCTAGGGTTGTGCTTACCTTGCTAATGGGAAGGAGCCTCTGGATGCTGTGGTCACTTGTAGACGTGATCAAGAGCTATGTAGTGTATCCTTGAGACACTTAAGCCTTTGTCTCCCCTTAATGTAATATAGGAGACAAGTATGGTGCTTTGTAAATAAATAACCTGTAATAGGTTCCTTAGTTGCACCTAGAAATGGAGACTCTCCTAATATCCCTTGTAGCTTGTTCTTCTAATTTCAAATGGCATCTTCTTTCTCCACTCCTTGGAGGTATATCACCCTTTTAGGTGGTTTTACTATGCCACTATAATTTGCAGGTTTTCTACACTTAATAGTGTCTTTAGACACTGATATTATGCTGATTTATGCACTTTGGTCTTCCACCTTAACTTAAAAACCAATGCACTTAATAAAATTTTAATAGTAATGAGTATAATGCACTAGTAATTTCTTCTTATTGCTCCTTGTAAAGAACTCTTAAAAGTAACTTGAATCTTGCACTATAACCTATGCAAATTTATAATCTCTACAACTTTCACTTAAGAGTAATGTCTTCTTTACTTTAACTAGATAATAGGAAGATGATATTTTTCTTTCTTTCAAAATATATCTAACTCCTATTTTAATGTGCAAGTATTATCCTTCAAAGAAACTATCTTTTGCACTCCCTTAAAGACTCTAATATGCAACCTTCTTCTTGCAACTTTTAAACTCTAATATGGTGCTTAACGAATCTTAATAATGAACCAAAAATCTAAAGTTCAACTAATGAACCTTTTGCACCATAGTTGCTTACCTTAATGAACTCTATAGATGAAGGATTGCAAGGTGATTAGATTCACCTTATTGCTACCTTTTACTAGATGAACTTGCAACTCTTCTTGATTGTTCGAAATAGTTCTTTAGCTCACCTATTTGCAGCTTTGAAACCCTCTAATTTGCTACCCTAAATCTGTAGTAGGTGACTTTAATTATCCTTCATAATGCACTCTATAAATCTGAAGTTTTGCAACTAGTAATGTTGTCCTAGTTATTGCTTTCTTGTTGTCCTCAAATATATATTTTTTTAGATTGCAAAGTATTCAATCTCTCTCACTAAAATGTTGTCCTTGAATATCAAAAATTTGGTAGGAAACTCCTCCAAATCGCAATTGAGATTTTCCTTCAAGAACCCTTCAGTTTTCTATTATAGAAACCAACATATCTCCTTTCTTTGAATGAGCCTTCTAGCCTTCAAAGGTAATCTTCAAACCTCTTAGGTTTGGTAGTAATGTCTAGATCCTTTCTCCTTCAACCTCCTTGTCAAATTCTAACTTCAATCTAGACCTTCTTCTCAAGAATCTAAAAGTCTTGAGGTCTTCACCAATCTCCTCCAAAATTTAGCAAGATTCTTGCCAAATCCTTCTCCCTTGGGCTTGTTTTTGAATGGTGATAATTGTCCCAAGTTCTTCCTTTATCAGGAACTTCTCCTTGGTGGTAAATTTCTCCAATGAGTTCTCCTAGGAACTCCTTTTAAATTTATGTGGGTCTCTTCAAATTTTTTAGGGTGAAGTCTTCAATCTTCAACGAAGATCACCAATCTCCTATCTTCATCGGGACTCTTCTCTAGAGTCTCTTCAATCTATTATTTGTAGTCTTCAATGGAGATCACCAACCTCCAATATTCTCCTGGACTCTTTTCTAGAGTCTCTTCTTCCTCAAATCTGCAATAAGGCTCCTATGGCCTTTTCTTCTTTTGCTCTTTGTAGGTCTACAATCTCTAGCAATGGGACCTTTTCTATAGGCCTCCAAATATTTTCTCTTCCATTTGTTGCTTATGGTGTTGGATTTATTCTAAAGAAGATATTCTTCCTAGCTCTTTTGTAGGAAGCTTCCCAACTTTCTTTGAATCTCCTTTTTCATGCAACAAAGTATTAGGACTGTAATGGAAGAAACTCTAAATCTAGAGATAATCAATCTTCACTAGTTGATTTGTCAATCTAGTGGAATTAATGTTGAGTCCTAGTCTTCACAAGTTTTTTTACAACCATGTGGAAAGACTCTAGCCAAATGCAATCTCAAAAATTCTGAAAATATATTTTTTGGATTCCTCTCAATCTCACTTGTGGCTCTCCCTATTTCCTATCGATCTACCATGTGCTTTGATACCATTGTTAGCTTTTTATGAGTATATAATATAGAAAATGCAACCACAAGATGTAAGATAAGCAAGTTATATCTATATGATAATGACACTATAATATGTAGGAAAACAAAGAGATAAAATTTTGCAATAACTCAGAAATATACCATTAATGAAAGCTCATAAAAATAGTACAATGTAGTATAATGGAGGACATGAACACTCCACAAACTATTTTTAAAGGAACTACATTGTACTCATCTACCAATCTATACTATGCACTCTCTATATTCTCTTCTCTATTTCACTCATTATAAGGCATTTATATAGGAAGATAAGTTCCTTGGCCCTCACTCTACCTTTGACTCTATCCTATGACTAATGTACATGTGGACTACATGCACATTTACATCATTGCACATTGACACTTGTGTATTTATTACATTGTTGGAAGTAACTACTTAACTTTACTCAAAAGTAAACTCCTACTCTAGTAATGTACCCAAGGTGGTACATTAGCATGTACCCAATAATGTAATATACTCTAACATAATGTACACAATATCATTACTGGCATTGCATCTTCCACTCTCCACTCGATCACCATTTTCCTCAAGTGGAAAATTCATCAAAATCATCTTGCCTAGTGTTTACTACTTTACAGTATGTGGCACAAGTGAGAACATTATTATGATTAAACAACAAAAAGTTATGATCATAATGAAGAACAAGGTGCCAAGGGTCCTTTGGATCAATGTTCTCAAGACTAAGAAGTACAACTTAGAAAAATTAAATTTTTTTATAGATTCTAATACTAACATTAACATGTCAAGAAGTAAATATGGTGAAGCATGGAGATTGGGGCCTACTCTATGTCTCTGCAAACATTTTTGATTAATGTTCTCAAGACTAACAAGTACAACTTAGGAGAAGCAAATTTTTTTCATCGATTCTAATACTAACTTCAAAATATCAAGAAGTAAATATGCCATTACTGAAAGCCCACAAAAATAGTACAATGCAGTATAATGGAGGACATGAACACTCCACAAACTATTTTTAAAGGAACTACATTGTATTCCTCTATCAATCTATACTATGCACTATATATTCTCTTCTCTATTTCACTCACTATAAGGCCTTTATATAGGAAGATAGGTTCCAAGGCCCTCACTCTACCTTTGAATCTATCCTATGACTAATGTACATGTGGACTACATGCACATTTACATCATTGCGCATTGACACTTATGCATTTCTTACATTGATAGAAGTAACTACTTAACTTTACTCAAAAGTAAACTCCTACTCTAGTAATGTACCCAAGGTGGTACATTAGCATGTACCCAATAATGTAATATACTCTAACATAATGTACACAATATCATTGCTGGCATTACATCTTCCACTCTCCACTCGATCACCATTTTCCTCAAGTGGAAAATTCATCAAAATCATCTTGTCTAGTGTTTACTACTTTACAATATGTGGCACAAGTGAGAACATTATTATGATTAAACAACAAAAATTTATGATCATAATGAAGAACAAGGTGCCAAGGGTACTTTGGATCAATGTTCTCAAGACTGACAAGTACAACTTAGGAGAAGCAAACTTTTTTGATCGATTCTATTACTAACATTAACATGTCAAGAAGTAAATATGGTGAAGCATGGATATTGGGGCCTACTCTATGTCTCTACAAAAAGTATGCTTGAATGATGGTATTCGACAAGGCTGATGTGTTTTCGGTAGTTTTTGGGTTGCTCTTTTTTTGTGTTTAGTATTTCATTCAGTTGGTCAAACCCAAGTTGATTTAAGCCTCATTTGCAATCAATCTTCATCTCTCTGTGATTTACGTCCTTAAGGACTTCATCCCCATGAATGATAGTTCCTCCTAATCAATATATATATATATATATATATATATTGATTAGAAGGAACAATTTGATGTTCGATAAGCAATAATTCCAATAGTAGAATTCATATTAGCACTATATGGTGCAATATTTTAGATAGAACAACTGAATGTGATTGCACCTAGCTCTCCTGACCCATGGTTTCAATTGACACATCAGCATGCAATGGAAAGTTTGAATATTTAATTTACTATTTGAATATGTCTAAAATATAAAAATATTGTGCTCATGATTAACATTCATCATAGTTCTTTGTCACCCTTTTATATCTTGAAATATTTAGTAGATGAAAGATGTGTACTAAAGCTACACACTGACTTGTATTCCACTTCTTTCAATCATGTAATCAATGCAATCATTGTATTTTGATATATTAAAGGGGCAGTACCCTTTATACATATCTCCTAAATTATCAATTAAAAAAGTCATCGATAAAATCTAATCTGATATCTTTCTAGAGTTATTATCCTTGGAATTTTGTTTTCCACAAATGTAAAATATACTATGATATTAATGGAGGAAAAGTGTACAAATAGTATGAGACAAGTCCACCAAATGATTGGAACATCCATCTCCCCAAGCTTCTTTAACAGAGTATCAAAAACTTAAAATGCGAAAAAGTTTAGGTTGCATGGCCTTTCAATGTCTTATATATCAAATATCCATGTGCAAAATGGACTCATCCCAAAAGTATATTTACATGAAAGAAAAATCACCTAAGAAGTTGCTAGGTTTTTTCCATTGAAAATATGCAGCAAATAGGAGCTATTTGATTAGATATGACATGCCTTTTTTGGTGATTTGAATTATTTGATTAAGCAATGACTAATATCCACCTGCTTATGTAGATTAATGCAAACAATGCTTCTATAGAAGAATGTTATGTCAATTACAACAATATCTTGTTTGCATTGTTAATTTCTATTATGTTTCCAATTTGGAAAACTCTATGTAGAGAAGGATATTTGTTAGTTACAACAAAAGTGTAATAGGAAAAAAATGTGAAAGTATCCAGATATGACCACCTAATACCAAGTCCTCCTGTATGTGGCCTAGTTTACATTTTGTACTACCTATCAGAGATTAGGGTGTTTAATGGCAAATATGCTTCATAATAGTGTTGTTTCCCTGGCCAAGGTCCCAAGAAGAGAACCTGAATTCCAAAATTCAGTTCCTTCAGTAAGCCTTTAGTTTTACCACACCCTCCAAAAAAAACATACCATTTTTCAACATTTTAATTTTTCACAAAAGGCACATTGTTTATCCTACAATTAGTAATGTGATCTTTGAAAAGTAATGTTTCAAAAATACCTTTCCAAGCTACAAGTTGTGTGACTTCATATTAAAATAGTTTATGTTAATTTAGAGTGTCTTACTCTTATAAAGGTCATATTTCCTTCGTTATTAATATAATCAGTCTTTCAACTGTTAAGTTCAAGAAAAGCAAGAAGTATTATGTATTATGGTGCTTTTAATACTGAGCCATGTTGAATCATGACCAGGTGAAATATAAAAGTCGGTATATAAGTTGAAAAGAGGATGATCTTTAGTAAAACAATAAAACTTTACCAATGTTTTTTTTTTCTTATTGTAGTAAAAAAGTTTCCTTCAATTCAATTCTATCACTTTCCAACAACCATTCTTGATGTCCTCACATGTTTGATTTGACAAAAATGAATCCCTATTAATTTGAGGAATCCACATTTTCGAAAAGAAAGAGCTATAAAATTGGCTCCAAACTAAAGTAATTTGCTTCACAACATATTATAGGAAGCCATATTTATTTCTTGCTATAAGCCAACCCTATCCCAATAGACATGGTGTAAATCTAGCTCCCTTTAAAATTTCAAGTCGATCCAATGATCAGATCAAAAGTTATGCCCTTTGAAATATAGGCTCCTGCATCATTCTCCTCTAGTTGAAAAGAACTCTACTCCTACGAGTTCCTTTGATCAAGCTCTTGCAACTACACTCAAATAATTTTGTTCTTCTGCTTGCATTTGTGGCTACTATGTACTTTGCATTACTATCTTACAACTTCTTTTTGACTCCTTCCTGCAATTCCTGCATGTGCTCATCATCTGCATACTCTTTCAACAACTTTGTTGTTACAAGTGGTATAGTGACATCCTTAGTATCCACATTCTTTAATGTTATCACATAACAAGACCCAACTTCTTTCATACCCATGATAAATTTCTTAATCATAAAAATAATTTCACTTTGTCCTTCTTCCTCATGTGGTAATAAGACCACTTTTACTCCATCCTTCTTGAATGTGTAAGTATTCTTTCCCCCATCATGGGTAGCCTTCCTATCATATTTCCAAGGCCTCCCTAACAATAAGTAACATGCATCTATTAGAACTACATCACACCATACTTCATCCTTGTAGGTATTCCTAATTGAAAACTTAGCCAAACACCTTTTATCTGCAATTACCTTGTTCCCTTTCTTGAACCACAATATGCGGTAAGGATACAGGTTCTTCTCACACTTCAAGTTAAGTTTCTCAACCATTTCATTTAAAATCATATTTTTACAACTATCATTTTCAATAATCATCTTACATACCTTTCCTCCAGATGTGCGTCTTGTTTGAAATATATTTGTATGTAGCTAGGAATCACCACCGTCACTGTTAGGTACTTTCTCCCTCCTTGGAATGATCATCATCCTCTTTATCATGATGTTTTCCCCCACGTCTACAACAACTTATGTCTCATATTGCTATTCTACCTCAACTAGATTGACTCTAGCTTGTTATCCTTGTTTTATTTCTTGTGTAGGATAGTGCAGACACTCAAAAGCTCTGTGCCCTTCCTCACCACATCTATAATAGGTATATTACCTTTGTGGGCCATACCAATTTCATCCTCCACCATAGCCTCTTCCTATTTGAAATCCTCCACCTCTCTCATGGTCACTATGACCTTGCCCAGATGCTTCTTGTTTTCTTGTATTAGTAGATCCTCCCTTTGAGGGATTAAATCCACCACACCCACTAGCTGGAGGTGATGATGGTCCTTTCCTCACTCCTCTCCTCTTATGTTTCTCTTCTACTTTTAATGCAAACTAATATGCATATTCTACACTATGGATCCGAAGCATACTCAACTCATCTTGTATGGCATAACTTAATCCATTCACATAACTTGCAACCTTCTATTCTTCTGACTCTTCAAGCCCCACTTGAATCAATAACTTGTAGAATTCATTGGTGTAGTCCTCGATGCTTTGATACTTTTGCCTGAGGTTTTGAAGTTTATGAAACAACTTCTGAGCATAATATTTAGGCAAGAATTTCTCCTTCAATTTTTTTTCTATTTTACACCAGACTCTAATCTTTTCCTTTCCTTTTCTTTGCCTCTCCTTCTATAGATGATCCCACCAGATCAATGCATGCCCTTTCAACTTCGTGCATGCAAGATTCACTTTCTTTTCCTTTGAAACAATTTTCCACTCAAAGAACTTCTCCATGCTATTCAATCAGTTTATTAACTCCTTTGGTTTTAACCCTCTTGCATACTTAGAGACATCAATCTTGATCCCATATTTATTTTCTTTCAAGGCCCTAATTAGCCTATCCTCAAACTCTAGCTTCTCCTCTGGTTCTTCCTCGACAGAAACCTTTGTCTTGTTGTCTCCTTCCATAGTCTCATTATAAGAATCCAGATCTGCAAATTCCATGGGATGTCTTTCCCTCATATAGACCATCATTCTAGTCAACTGAGCAACTTGTGCCTGTAGCTCTTGCATATTCCTATTGAGTTGGGTATAACCTCCTCATCCTCTCCTCATGCTAATATGATCTATGTTATTTCAAACAAAAAAATAAAAGTAGCAAAATAAATATAATCAACAATATTACCTTATCTTCCCCAGCAAAATCCAACTTGCTTTGATACTGAATGGTGTAAATCCAACTCTCTGTAAAATTTCAAGTTGATCCAACAGTCGGATCAAAAGTTATGCCCTTCGAAAGATAGGCTTTTGCATTAAGACCTCTCTACATGCATCCTCAAGGCCTTGTATATTCTTTTGAAAGAGTGCAATTTTAAGTTCTTACATTATAATATGAGATTTAGGCTTAGACAGATTGGCAAGGTTCAATTTACCATAAGTCTTAGAATAGAAACCAAAGAGGTATAGAATTTGAAAAATATATATAAGAAAACTAAAACTTGTATTTCACAAGGAGTGTTATGTCAATAAGTTCCCTAGCTAAATTTATCGAAGATATACCCAAATCAAAGACATGAAATATCACTTCAAAGACAAGAAATATCAATTTAAGGCCATGCTAATAGAATAACCACTCATGGTTGACACTATTGTCTATTAAAGGTAAATTTCTTTCTTCCATGTTGGCAAATTCTCAGGTTTGAATTACCACTGAAATCTAGCCTCTCATTAGGGTTTTCTTATTGGTATTAATAAAACTAAAAACTAAAGGAAGACCAAATGAAGCTCTAAATGAAAATAGAAAGAACACCCAAATATGAAATCTAGCCTCTCATTAGGGTTTTCATATTGGTATTAATAAAATTGAAAACCGAGAGAAGATCCAACGAAGCTCTAAATGAAAATAGAGAGAACACCCAAATACATATACATAGTAATCAAAAAAATATATTCAAATATCTACTTGTCACAACATAAGTTTTTTTAGATCAAATGGTATAAGCTCAACTCTTATATTCAAGTTTAAATTTTACGTACCAAAATATACAAGTTTATATTCAAGTTTAAGCCCTAGCTCTACTATTCCCGTGGTCCCTCCATCATGCATTGCTAAAAATATCAAAGCCCTAGCGTTGCTATTCTCGCGGTCCCTCCATCACGCATTGCTAAAATTCTCAAAGCCCTAGCTTTACTATTCCTACAGTCCCTCTGTCGCACGTTGCTAAAATTCTCAAAGCCCTAGCTTTGCTATTCTTGTGATCCCTCCGTCGTGTGTTGTCAAAATGCTCAAAGCCCTAGTTTTGCTATTCCTACAGTCCCTCCGTCATGTGCTGCTAAAATGCTCAAATCCCTAACTCTGTTATTCTTGCAAAACCTCCATTGTGCGCTACTAAAATGCTCAAAGCCCTAGCTCTATTATTCATGCAGTCCCTCCATCGTGATTTGCTAAAATGCTCAAAGTGTCGAAATGCTCATCTTTGGGCTTTTCCTGCGGTCTTTATATTTTTTCATTGAGACCCTAAGAGGGCGGTTATAAACCGCCCTTTTAGACCTAAGAGGGTGGTTTAAAACCACCCTCTTAGGCCAACCTAAGATGATAATTTATAATCACCATCTTAAGGTGACCTAAGAGGGTGGTTATCCTAATATGGTAGTTTTTAACCGCCCTCTTAGGATCTATTATGACAATTTTTTATGGCATTTTAGAGCCCTAGTTATGCTATTCCCGTGGTCCCTTTTTTGTGCACTACTAAAATGATCGAAGCCTTAGATCTTCTATTCCTATAGTCCCTCCATCATACACTGCTAAAATGCTCAAAGCCCTAGCTCTACTATTCTTGCAGTCCCTCCATCATGCACTGTTGAAATGCTCAAAGTTCCAAAATACTCATCTCTGGGCTTTTCTTGTGGTCTTTATATTTTTTTTCATTGAGACCCTAAGAGGGCGGTTATAAATTGACCCCTTAGGGTTGCCTAAACCGCCCTCTTAGACCTAAGAGGGTAGTTTAAAACCACCCTCTTAGGTCAACCTAATATGACAATTTATAATCATCATCTTAGGGTGACCTAAGAGGACAATTTTAATCGCCCTCTTAGGATCTATTAAGATGGTTTTTTACTGTCGTAAAAAACCACCTTATTTTAGTCGTCGTTAAAGCCCTTTTTTGGTGTAGTGCTTATGCTATAAAATCATACCTTTTGTATTGAAGAATGTAAGAGATACCTACTAAAGAGTGCTGACATATATATTTCATGACATGATACATGACATTATGGAGGACTATGTCGATGATCCTCTTAGTCGATCTTAAAATTGAGGTCATGTTTGAAATCTAAGGTGCATATTTGAGTGGCTACAAGATTACAAGGTACACCTCATACCTCATAAATTCAAATTTGGGGTTATGTTAGGAAAGTATTGGTGTTCATTATAACCCAGCATGGATTCAAAGTTGATCTTGATAAGATATTGGCTATAGTTGATATCTTGCACCCTTGAACTCTAACCCAACTTAGGAGTCTTTAAGGAAAGATCCAATTCATTTTTAAGCTTGTTGATAAGTGTTAACCTTTACCAAGCTTTTAAGGAAGGATGAGTTCTTTTATTGGGATGTTGACTATCAAGCGACCTTCGATGCTCTCAAATCCTACCTTTTGTCTCCTTTGTCCTTATCCCTCGTAACCTTTTTAGACCCTTATTATTGTATATAGTAGCAACAAACCATGCTTTAGGAAATATGATGGAACAATACAATGACCAACATAGACAACAATTCATTTTCTACATGAGAAAGATTTTGGTCAATTATGAAGCCCACTATAGCCTTTTAGAGAAACTTTGTCTAGTTGTAGTGTTTGCTTCCTTGAATTTTAAATACTACATGCTTACCCATATAAAATTTGTCATGGCAAGGGTTGATACCTTATGTTATCTCATGTCCAAGCCTCACCTCTTAAGATGAATCCCTAAGTGGGTCATTATGCTCAATAAATTTGATCTTGAGTTTGTCAACCAAAATTTTATGAAAGGTTAGATCATTGCTGACCAATTAGCAATTGTGCCCTTAAAATCCAACCACCTCTTAGCCATAGACTTCTCGTATGAGTCATTCTTCACTCTATAAGAAAATAAACCTGACACTTGAACTCTATACTTTAATGGTGCTAGATGCATAAAAGGAGTGGGGGTAGGATTCATCTTGGCTAGTCCTCAATAGTAGCTTATCCCTTTGTCCTTTAAGCTCAAGTTTTTCTATATCAACAATATTATTGAGTATAAAACCCTTATCCTATTGCTATGTGTAACATTAGCCCTTTAGGTTAGAATCCTCCCTATTTTTGGAGATTCTTAGCTTGTATTAAATCAAGTTAATGGTTTTTATCAAACTAAAGATGAAATAATAAGCCATACAAATACATTATCACTAAACTAATGGCTTCTTTTGACAAAATCACCATTGAATCTATCCCTATATCTAGTAACCACCATATCAATGTTATGGCCAGGGTTGCATCCTTAATCCCCTTAGAGGTAGATAACAAACAAGCCATTATTGCCATTTGAAAAAATAGAGAGCCTTCAACCTTAGAGACTAGTCAACTTCCTCTAGGAGTCTTTCTTATAGAAGCAAATCCTTTCCTTGATCCTTAGTACAAGGATAATTTTACTTTCCTTAGGGATGGCATTTTGCCTCATAGTTTAAACCACTATGAGTGTAAGAACCTCAAGCAATGTGCATGTAGGTATGTCATAATTAGTAATATATTATACCATCACATCCTTTATGGCATTTTTATTAGATGCTTAGCCTCAACCAAATCCCAAGTAGTTGCCAAAGAGGCCCATGTAGGATCATGCAGTGGTCAATTCAATGGTGTCACCATCACCAAAAAAATTATATGGATGATTTATTATTGGCCTTCCATGTAAAAGGACTCTTGTGATTATGTTAATAGGTGTTAAAAGAATGATAACCTTATTCATTCATCCTTCTAATATCTCCAACCCTTGAATTCTCCTTGACCCTTTTTCATTTGAGGCTTAGACATCATTGGTAGGATCAACCCAATATCATTTGATGTCCATAATTTTATCATCATTGCTATTTATAACTTCATTAAATGAGTTGAAGCCATGAATTTAGGCTGAACCACTACAGTCCAAGTTTGCCATTAGAGTCCAAGTCTCCAAGTTTATCCTTAACTAGATCTTTTACCATTATGGGCACCCCTTTTTTCTAATATTTGATAATGAAACACCCTTCAATAATAAGGATATATATCAAGTGACAATAGCTCAATTGGTTAGATTCCTCAATATTTAAGGAGGATATCAAGGTTTAAATCTTGCCAAGCGATACATGGATAATATCTAAGCTTTGTTGTAATACCATTATGTGGTGACAATGTGATAAGGGTGGCGCCCATTTCAATTCCATATATAACCAATTGAAAAAAGAATAAGGATATCTAGAAAAATTATGCTAAATAAAAAATTGAACACATATGGTCAATGCCTCAATATCCTTAAGGTAATGGCAAATATAAAGCTTCTAACAAGACTCTTATCGATATCCTCAAGAAGATCATTAGTAAAATTAATCAAGATTGGTATATCTAGTTATACCTTACCTTATGGGCCTATTGCACTAGTGTCATAACTCCCACTGGCATTACACCATATGCTTTGGTTTATGGAACTGAAGTCATCTTCCATTTTGAGCTACAGGTACCTTCCTTATGAATTATGTTGTAGGAATCCTTTATTAGCTATGAGTATCATCTCAATTATTTGAGCCTATTGAAATTGCTTGACAAAAAGCAGATCCATGATCTACTAGCAAAGGCTTAAATAGACCTATAACAAGAAGGTATGATCTCATTCATTTTAAGTTGGTGATCTTGTCCTATAAAAGAATCAAAAGAGCACCAATGTCAAAACTAATATCAAAGACAAATTTGAGCCCAATTGGCTAGGTCCATACATCATAACTGCCAAGTACAATTCAGATGCTTATTGCCTTGCCACGCCTGATGCAAAAAATTTAATGAACCAATTAACATAAGGCATCTTAAAACATATTACATTTGAGTCTATATTGGTTGCTTGTTTCCTTTCAACTACCTATTATTATTTGATTTCATATCTACCTACATGCATGTGTCTATATTTCTCTATATTATTTGTTGTATTTCAAGTCAAGAATCTACGATGACGTGCAAATGATGATCCTAGTGAAGATAGTTAATTTTCATGCACTAGGTGATTGATGTGTGTGGATCCTCCCAATTCCATATTTACAAATAAAATTATGTCTTGGAAAAACATCAATCTATATCTATCTACCTCAATCCAATTTGCCTCAAACATTATATCTAATGATTCTTTAGAGCTACTGAGCTCTTTTTGCATGATGAATACTATGAGGTTCATAGGTGATGATGGAAAACCAGTCAACTCAAATTCTTTTATCTCATCAATCACTACATGATGAACACTATAAGGTTCACAGGTGTTGATAGCAAGATCAATCACACCATTTTTTTGTCTTTCATGCGTACCATGCATGGGGTAACTGATCAATAATGAACATACACTCCCAATTGAGGGTATCATTTGTTGCCACATCAATCAATTACAAGTTGTCTATGATACTTCTCTACAAGGAAAATCAACCCAAGTAGTAGTTTTTTAGGTATTTGTTTAAAGGTAAATATCCAAAGCTAAATTAAAATTCGTATGAACAAAGCTATATCAAAAGTATTCTGAACAAAGCTATATCAAAATTCTTATGAACAAAACAAAATCCCTTTAAGCATTTGTTTAAAGGTAAATCAAAAGTACTACAGGTGAAGTAGAATTCCTTTAAGCATTTGTTTAAAGGTAAATCAAAAGTCATACGAGTAAAGCAGAAGTTCTTTAGTTATTTGTTTAAAGGAAAATAATTTATTTATCATGTTTGTACATATGTTTGTATCATAGAAACTAACCAAAAGTCCTTTAGGCAAAGCTAGCTAAATTCCCCTTGGAAAAATCTCTAAGCATATCTCCATGTATATAGTTGTACACACTTGTACATATATTTGTACATATGTGTACTATAGTAACGCCCTTTTGGTCACATCATGCATCCTATGTCTTTAATCACATCCAACCATTTTTAATCCTTCATCTTTTAACCTTTTAATTGATCACCATTGGTTAATTAAATCAATATTTAAACATATCACTTCCATTCATCATAATTTTATTAAAAATTTAATCTTAATCAAATAATCACTCATCTCAAATCATTAATGATACATAAAATATTAAAGCAATTAATTATCACATAATCACACATCACAACACCATAACAAATAATCTAACGTCAATCATATGTATTAATCTCTCAAAGTGCATCATGATTATAATAATATATCAAAAAATACATCATAATCCTCAAAATTGTAGGACAACCAACAATAGCTCTAGGAACCCGTATTTGACACTCCTCCTCCCATAGGTGGTGGCATCTACATCGACCACTATGACTAACAAGTCATAGACCTCAAGTAGATTTATGATTGTATAACTATCGATAACAATAGATATATGTTCACCAATATATTTGAATGATATGCAATCTTATAATGTGTCACCTATGTACTCTTTGTTGCCACATCCCCATGTGCCTAGGCTAGTTGGTCTTGCAAATTCTATACTACCTACCCCCACTAGATCTTATCACCACAACTCTCACTATAATTGCATCTCTCTTTGTAATCAAGCTCCAAATAGTCTATTGTATCACTGTGATTATGTTGGAAATTGGTCTCTCTTTGTTATCCTCCTCGTTAGAGCTAGTTGTAAGCTAGCAACCTACCTTGCCAAGGTATCCTACTTTGCATCAATGGATGATTGAGGTGACCTACTTGGTCCTACCTTGTTGGTTGTGCTCCCTAGCATTAATAACAATAATAACATAGGTATTATTGTAGTTTTTGTTTGTCTTTGTGCCTCCCTATACCTCTGGGTTGTGCTTTATCAAAATGAGTGCCACTTGTCTAGCCCTACATAGCCTTGGTCTCTAAGGTTGCACTCTTAACACTACAAACATCTTGGGCATGATGGTTTGATACCATCTCCTAGGTGATCTTAAGATCCAAGATGGTCAAATTTGTCTAGATCTATCTTTGCATATATAGGTTTGAAGGTCCTCTCTCATGAACCTATGGTATTAGACTAGTTCTATTGGTACCCCCTATCGAGCATTGAAATAGCAAACCATCGATTAAAATGATTGAGCTCTTACTCCCCCTATGGTCATAGTAGCCATCTAACTTGTTTAATATGTGCTAGATGGTAGGCATCAACATGCCATCCAAGATGATACCTATATAACCTCTAGATGATCTACTATCTCTATAGATCATCTTTCACTCTTTGTGTTGTTGGTACTCCCTATCAAGCATCAAAATAGTAAACCATCGATCAAAATGATTGAGCTCTTACTCCCCCTATGGTTCTAGTTGCCATCTAACTTGTTTAATGTGTTTCAGATGATAGGCATCAACATGCCATTTGAGATGATGCCTATATAACCTTTAGATGATCTACTCTATTTATAGATCATCTATCGTTCTTTGTGTTGTTGACAATACACCTGTATGAGACTTGCCCTATCTCGTATTGAAGTGTAGGTCCCATATATATACCATCAATACCTCGTAGTCATATATTGCTATTTGTGTTGCTAATAATACACCTCTATGAGACCTACACTATCTCGTCTCAAAGTGTAGGCCCCATCTATATACCATCAATACCTCTTAGTCATATTTTGCTCTTTGTGTTGCTAACAGTACACCTCTATAAGGCCTACCCTATCTTGCTTCAATGTGTAGGTTCCATTTGTATGCCATCAATACCTCTTGGTCATCCACCTATCCTAGTAGTCTTGGGGGTCTCATTATAGCTATATGCTTCCAAGCCCACACCTAAAGTAGTGTACGTGTTAGGCTCCTCTTGATTCTATAGACTATCTAGTGTAATGTCCTGTATAGTCATGGTAGCACCATTGACCCCTATGCAAAGAATATATGCTAGTGTTGCATGTTTACCACTACCTCACCCTAACCCCAATGTACGACCATCTTGCTCTTATCATTGAGAAAAACCCTAGAAATCAAGATGAACAAGAGAGTCATTTGTCTATATAGCCAACCCCTACTATATGCAAAATTAATATCAATGTTAAATTTTATAATAAGGAAGACAACATCTCCTATCAACCTCTATAAATCCTACCTCTAGTCATTGATCATGTAGATATCTACTCTCGAGATTGGTACTTTGATGATCCTCTAAACATCCTCTAGAGTCATGGTCATCTCTCCCATGGGAAATTGGAAGATATTTATCTTTGAATACCAACATTTTGTCAATATTGTGAGTAAATCTCTATCAAACTCAACCTTTAGAAAGAGGGCTATGTGATACAACTCTATTGCCACCAACAACATATGGTTAACAAAATCTAGTAGCCCTAGGATGGTCTCCAATGCATGGGGTCATCTCTCTTGATGCTCAAGTATTTGTAGTTGAACCTTCACCCAGTCCAAATCTAAGATATGTCAGCCTCAAAATAAGCAAATAAAAAGCAATGAAAGTGTATAATTTTATTTAGGCATAACAATGCCACCAGACAATAAAATTGCCACTTAGACATAAAAGCATCATTTTTTATGAAGGTGATACCCTTTTCTCCAGGTATATTTTTCAAAACAAAAATGTAAAAAATTGGTTGGGTTTTTGAAACTTATTAATGCTAATGCTCCTCCTCCTACTATAGGTACCCTCACTAGGTCTACATGGTGTGGTGGTCACACCCATTGAGGCATAAAAAAATCAAGTCAATATCATTGCTCCAAAGCTCTATTTATCTCCCTCTCCACAATAAAAATAAATTCATTTTTACCCTCTAGCCCTTTTACCCCCTCGACCTCATTTTTACTATTTATCATTAGTTTTTTGTCACTGCACTAATGTGGATCATAATGAAGTCTTCTTGATTCAACTTAATTTTCCCTCTAAAAATTAAGGGGGCACATTGGGGCAAGACAACATTTAATGTGGCCCAAAACATAAATTTTTACATCACTTCTAAGCAAAAATCATAGCATCAATCATCTTACATCACTAACCATAAGCAATAACAAATCTTCCTATCTCAAGATCGGGGTATCTATGTTAGTTTTTAAAGCATATAAACACCCAATTTTGAGTGCATGACTAATCTTCAAGGTTTTCAATCCCTTCATTAGTCAACCTTTTAATCAACAAAATTGAATCAATCTTTCTTATGCCCAAATTTGGAGCATTTATTGTTCCAAGAGTGAAAGCACCAAGTCAAGAGCAATAACACCATCTGGAAACGCTTTTAACAAATTTTTTCATTTGATATTTCCTGCTAAAATTTTACCTCCAACGATCATGACATAAAAAGCACCATTGGCACTTCCATCATGTTAGCGCTTTTGACTGTCATGCACCAAAATCAAGAAAATTTAGTTTTTTACCTCTTAGACTACTTACCATTAATGGATAATATCCCTACGATGCAATTCATAGCTCCCAACAAAAATTCAAAATCTAAAATTTGTTATTTTCAATATTCTTGTATTAATGGTATTTTGATCTCTTTTCAAATTCTTACCATCTCTAATCCTATCATCTTCAATGCAATTCTTCCCCCAAGGAGCCAAAGTTTCCTATAAAAGCCATCACTTGGGAGAGCCTAATCCATGGCCTTCCAAAGAGATAAAATCTACCAAAATATCTCTACAATATAGAAATTCATCATTTTGCATGGCAATATTATGCCAAAATATTACCACAATCTTATGAAGGCCATCTTTGCAAGCATTCAAGCTCTTGTTCTTACAAGCATCCAAGCTTTCTTTAAACAATCAAGTCTCCAAGCACTCATTCTCCATGCACTCAAGAATCAAGCATTCAAGCCTCCAAGCTCAAGTTCTCAAGTGTTTACAAGCAAGCTAACAAGCTTTCAACAATCTTTCACAAATAAGGGGAAAACAATCTTGACATCTTGGGTTATAGTCTTTTCTCTTATTTGCTTTTGGCATTTTTTGTCTTGTAGTGTTAAGCTTTTATTTTGTTGCATGTTAACTAATTTTGCATATTGTATTTGCATCTAGTTAACATCTCATTTTGTCATCTTAAGCTTTATTTCAGCAAGCAAATATCTATTTTTTCATCATTTAACAAAGTCTCTATACTCCCAAGTCAAAGACCATTTTAATCGTTAAATTGGCTCATTTGCATCTAATATTTGCTTTGTTACTCTTTGAAGCAAAAGTATCGTCGAATTGTAGGTCCGATGGCACTATCACTCTTTGGTTTACATAAAGCAAAAGTGTCGATAATGCTATTGTTGGCCCTATAACACTTTTGCCATATAACATTTATTTTGTGCATTTATTATTTCTATCATTTTTACATTTGTTTGAATAGGGGTTTGATTACTTTCTATGGGACTTCAACATTCTCTGTCATATTAGATAGGACCCTCTATTATTATTATTATTTTTGCGTATACTAGAGGAATTGGTAACTTGTTACATTTTTCATCACCTCTTTGTGGGTTCGAATCCTACTCCTTGCTACCACTATAACTTCTAGTTGCATCGGGTAAACCTTTTAATGTAGCCCCCAGAGCTGGTGCGACACACCCTTCGATTCTATGAGGTCTAAGAGATTCAAATCATGGTCTCTACCCTCCCAAGGGAGTACTTTGACCAATGGGCTAGATCTTTCGATTTGATAGGCCCCTCTATTGTTAATCTAATATTTTTTGTCTATTTTATAAGAAAGTAAAATCATTGATGACCCTTTTGCAGATTGTGACACTTCTACCTTTATGGTTGAAACAACTTTTTTTGCTCCATAATCTCTATTAGTTTAGCATCTAGGACTTAATCTTGTTTGTTGCTTGCTAGATTAGTATATGATTTTTTATTTATTTGGTTAAATAAGAAAAGAAAAAGAAGAAACTTGTTTAGTCTTAATTATACAAGACCAACTAAGTCTTCAAGCTTTAGTATTAAATCAAAATTGCATATAACTGCATCTAAGACTTGTTTGATACATTCTTCTTGCACCCTCGTCTCTTAAAGAGAAATCATCATTTATTTCATAATAAAAAAATAAAAACATTTTTGTTTTAGGTCTTGTTGTTGCATTTGTATGTTGCATTAAGACTAAATTAGGGTTAAGCTTAGTCAAAGAAGTATCTTAGGAGAAAAACAAATGTTTTTCAAACTAATCCATCAAAGAGTAAACCCTAAACTCACAAACTGTCCTTATCCTTGAGGTGATTGAGGAGATAAGAGGATTAAAATAAATCCCCCAAGAGACCCTTCATGATATTTCTTTCTTATCCTTTATTAGAGTCAATACCACATGGATAAAACTTCATTTTCATATAAAATACTTTTAACAAAAGTAAGTACTTTTTTTTTGTATAGAGATAATTAATATAATTTATCTTATAAACTATTTAAAAAAAAATAAAAAATTTAAATGTCAATCACTACTTAAAATACATAAGTAACTAACTAGCTAACTAAATAAATAAGACAACAACTAAACTAAATATCCAAATAAAAAATATATATTAATAGGTTATATGTAACTTCTATTGAACACCACTCCTATCAATATAATGTCCAAATAATATTAAAAATATAAAAATTTATAAAATAGTTTTTGTTTGATAATTTATAAATAAAAAATCTAAAAAAATACAAAATATTATCCCAATAAATTAAATCTTATATATAAAAACGTATATATAAAAATACTCATAATCTGATTAAGGACTAGCTAGCATTGCAAGATACAAATTTAAAAAACCCACCAAAAAAGAAAAGAAAAAAAAAGAAAAACAAAGAAAGGACATGTGCTTCTTACAATGTAAATTAACGAGTTTATAATACAAATACTATAAACGAGCAAAAAAAAAATTATGATTTTTTCAACAAAAAAGAAGAAGCAACAACTCAAATTTCAGTTTGCAGGAGAACCGCTTGATGTAGTAGTAGAATACAAATACTTGGGCATAGACTTTCATGACAAACTTAATTGGAATACATGTAGGATGAAAAGAACTCAAAGTGGTCGGAAAGCACTATATGCATTTCAAAACGAGTGTAGGAATGCCGAGTTGTGGGACCGGAAGACCACCAAGGTCTTATTTGGCCTACTTGTTACATCGGTTCTGTTGTATGGTTGCGAGGTGTGGGCTAGTGGCACAACAAATGCAAAATGGAGACAAATAGAAAGGATTCAAAAATATCTAATCACAAACTTTCTCAAAATTAAGGCCACAACCCCTTATGAAATTATTCTAGCTAAAACTGGAATGTTCCCTTTAGAAGCAATTGCTATGACCAAGCTGTTATGTTACTTGAAAAAAACAAAAAACATGACAAATGATAGATGGCCTAGAGCAGTTAGAGACGAAGAGTTACATAGGCGAAAGAATACGTGGATGAAACAAAATCGAAAATGGATGAAACGTTGGGAAATCAACATAAATGAATGCCCAAATGTCAACAAAGACATTAAAAATTATGTGAATGAAAAGTTCGGAAGTGGAATGTGGAAAAATGCAAGCGAGGAAAAGACAATATTATATTGCAAATTTTAACCCAACGTATGACCACAAGGAAAAAAGCGTATATAGGCGCCGAAATCAAGTGGAAGGAAAAAATACTCATTGCTCAGATAAGGACTAGCTCTCATAGGCTTAGATGTGAAATAGGAAGATGGACAACGCCCAAAGAACAATGGGAAGAAAGGATATGTACTCTATGCAGCACAGAGGCAGTAGAGACGGAGGAACACTTCATCTATAAATGCCCGAGTTTTTCAGATATCCGTGACAAATACAAAGAAACACTTGAGAACGAGTTTATTACAGATTTATTTGAAGACAAGAAAATAAAAAAAGTTGGAGAATTGCTAACACAAATCAGCGAGGAGAAGGAACAACCTTCTCAAATATATTAAAGATCATATGATATGATTTGAGTAATTGTACTTCCATATTTGAGGTCCCATAGACCATATTTGGGTCTCACGGATGTAATTAAAATCTTTCATTCATTCAATACCAAAATGTAAGGATCTTTTAAATAATAATTTAAAAAAATCAAATGTAGGGATCTCTAAGTTTAAGTAGTTTAAACATTATAACCAACACATGTGAGTGTGAGTTTTTGCAGCAACTTGAGTTAGTGAACCTAATATTTGAAATTAAGAAAATAATTTTTTTAAAATTTAAATAAAAAAATTAAAATTATATATAATATTAATAAATATCCATTTTAAAAATTGTTCTCATGACTTACTACCTTACCAAAAACTTTAAAAACTACTACAGCGAACGACTAAGCAGCTCCCGTGCATCTATCTTTTAGAGAAGACGGTAATTCAACATTGGGTTTCTAGTTAAAACTTTGTGATTCATTCATGTGATATTAAATTACAAATTTTTCGTATGAGATAAGTATTTGTGGAGCAGTCAACAACAATTCGTTCAACAATTCGTTTAACTAAGACCATGTCTGTAATGATTTTCCATCATTTTTAAGGAAAAAAAACCCCGCTGATAACCCGCTTTCGAAGTGGTGGGGAACCTGTTATTTTGGGCGGGGTGCAAATGCAGCAGTGCCCAGTTGAATACGATATAAAACGAAAAGATTAAACCTCTGTATATCGAAAATACTGATCAAGATCACAAAGAGAGTGCGGAGTGATTTGAAGAGAGGCGAAGACAAAATGTTGCACGAATTGCTGCTAGCACTCGTGGGATGCACCGGGGATTTCATTATAGACGAAAGAGAAGAGCAAAAGCTTAATGTTGCAGCAGATTCCACTTCCTCATCAGTGGAGGAGGGAGGAGAAGAGGAGGAAGAAGTTGCTGCAGAATGCACCTTCAAGCTTGCGCCTGATCTCACCTTCCTCAAAAATTCTGAGAGGTATTTGTTAATTGAATTCTCTGATACCCATTGTTTTCTAGGCTTCATGGAAAATACCATCCGTAAAATGGATATGTGCTGAATTTCTGGTTTTCTATATAAAAGCTCCGTCTTGCATTACCTTTAAATTCCACGCTTTGTCTGCTTAGGTGTTTCTTTATCAACGAGTAGTAGATTCATGTTTTTATCTATTTTTCATTTTTCATGTTGTTCTGATCTTTTTCAGTTTCTTTAGTAGGGCCCACCCTTTCTTGAATTCCATAAAAATTAAAAAAAATAAGAAAATTGGTTAATTGCAACAGAGTCTCATTCTTATTACATTGTGATTGCATAGTGGTATTACAATAGTATGGCAAATATGTATGGTAAGATTTGAACCTAGATCTTCTCCTTGAAAATTGAGGAGTTTAACTGTTTGAGCTAATGCCATTTAATCAATCTGTGATTTTTTTCAATTTATATAGTTTTTTTTTTTACGTACCCTGTTTTTAAAAATGCCTACTTTTTCATGAAAATTTTAAAATTGGAATTGTGACTGATGATGAACGACAAGTGACAATTGCAGGCCTTGCAGATATAGGCGCTCAGTATGCACAGAGTTACATATGCAACCTAAAATCATAATAATGTCCCTCGAAAATTTAAACAATGATTTATTTCCTTGTACATTCCCAATCTACCTGTTTCAGTATTGCTTTCTTCCTTGTAATGGTAATCCTGAGAGGTGGTGTTGCTTGCCATTTTTTTGATCAAACTGCAGTGTGGCAGCAGATCCTACTGTGAGGTTCAATTATTGTGCTTAAAATGGGGGTGAAGGAAGCATTTGCACGCAAAATATGTTGTAATTAGACTGCTATGAACAATATAGATTAGTCGTAGTTATGAAGCCAATTGAAGTTAACAAACAACTTGAACAAGAGAACAAATTGGAAGAAACAATGAAGGTCGAGGATTCTCATCTTGGCATGATAGTAAGTTTTGTGGGAATGAAAAGCTTTAACTTTTTGCAAATTTTTGAAAAGTAAAAGGCAAGGTTTAATAAACTTCTTAAAAGAAATTCAAGAGCAAAGCAAATTATTCAAAGAACAAAAGAATGAATTGAAAATTATAATAAAAACACATCTCAAGACTTAAAGAACAAGAACAGGAAAGCGTAGAGTTAAAAGGAATTTGAAACATAATGTGGAGGAAGCAAATTAGTTGCAAAACAAGAACCATACACTCATTAATGAAGGCTAGGTATTGTGACAAAAATGAAAAGAAATGAAATCCATCAAGGAGGAATGAAATCTCATAAAAGATGTTTGGCAAACCAATGTGAGGATATATACAAGTAGTGGGATATCATTTGATTTTTTTCTGAGAATAAAACTAAAACCATAGGATAATTTTTGAAATGTTGAAGAAATAGATGCAATTGGAGACATGTCTCAAAGATGTTGCAGCAAAACACAATGAAATTGCAAGGCTAAGAAATCATAATCAAAATCTGGTTGATGGCAAAAAAAGCTAAAAATGGGAAAAAAACAGTCAAGAGTTAACAAGCTGAAGCCATGCTGAAGACTATATTGTTGTCGAAACTGCAATTTTTATTAAAGCGAACATGATACTAAAACACTTACATATTGGGTGCAAGGAAAATGCTTCTAATGAAGATTTTAGAGTGACCAAAGCCAACCTGTCTCAACAAGCACATTATTTTTAAATTAATAATCAAGTTGACAAAATATCTATTAACATCCTTGTTATTATAAAGGTCGACAATGAAGAAAACAAAATGTGCATTTTTTTTAAAAGAGTAGGGTTTTGAGAGGTTGCCCTTTCCCTTTTACATCGACTTAGTCACATTGAGCTATTTGGTGCTGCCAAGATTTGAACCTTGGTGTGGGATACATCAACTATTTTTCCCAACCGTTGAACCAAGGACCTGTTGGCCAGAACAAAATGTGTATTGATTTTCAGACTTTTTGAATGTTAATCGGTGAAAAAATGAATATACATCGAATTGAGGAAGCAACTATGCAAAACACATAACTATAAAAATATAAGAGCTATGAATTGAACTATTTATAGATATGTGTGGAGTCAACTAGGAAGAGATCATGCAATAACAAATCATTTAAAGTCAACACCAATATTAGTGTCACAAATAAATGGATAATCAAGCATAAGTGCAATTTTGAGAACATCTTACAACCTAGTTTTATCAAATGCTTCAGTCAAAGAGTTTCAAAGGGAGGGAGTAATGCTATATACCAAATATAATTAGAAAGGGTGTGTCCTACATGATTTATGTATTGTCCTAGGGCAAAGGATTATATTAGATAGCAAATAATCAATGAATTTGTATGTATATGGAGTTGTCACATGACGAGGGAATTACTATCATATAATTGAATTCATAATTGTCTTGGATCCCATTTGGAATATTCTCCTCAAGCATTTGGAGATTGGGCGCACTGAAGTTGTTCACTTTGTTTGGGAAGTGGTGTTTTTCTTCAACATTTCTGGTGCTACTAAATTGGGGTTGAAATGGGGCCCTTCCCATATTACAACACAACCGTATTATGACAAGCCACCTTATCCATAGGTATGGGCTGCTCTATCATAGTGCAGGGACTGGAACCCGTGCCACACTCTTATGAATGCAACCCTTTGACTATGACTCCACAAAGCCTTGGACAACTTCATTATCAGTTAATTATTCATCATTGTTATAAAGTTATTAGATACATACAAATATTGATTTCACTATCAATGTTCATATAAAAATTTTGAAGTCCTTATTTTTGTAATATGCCTCAATTGGTTTTAATGACCATCCTAAAATATAATTTGAAATATATTCTTCTAACTTGAAAAACGCCCTACCCATTGTCAAGGCCAACTAGCATATATTATTTTTCTTATTTTTCATTCTGATGCCGGCAATAGGCGTCAATGTGTAGCTACCTGAAGAATTTACTCCATTTATGCTTTACAAATGTCTGGGCAGGGATATGATGGGCAGTTTATGGCTCCATTTCTCCAGGCTGCCACAAACAATTTGACTATATTGCTCCAAGAAAATGACAAGCAATGTTAAACTTCTTGCATGCTTCATGTAAACATTCATTTGGGCCAAGTTTTTGAAGCAGCTCCAAATTAGATTTGTCTATACGCTATTGCAAAAATGAGCATTCATTACACACAAGAAAAACAATTAACCAATCATTACAGCAACAGGAAGCAATGAAAGCTATAAGACGTTTTTTTCTTTTATAAAATTGAGTCCATTTATTTTACAAAATGAATAATTTATATCCAAGGCAAACTCTGGCTTGCAACCTGTGCACACTATAATCACTGTTTTAGCCTCAGTATAACATATATATGAACAAATATGTTGTGTTCCAAGGGCCTGTTTATTTGAAAATCTGCTTTTATGATACTGTTGTGCTTCAAATCCGGAACTTGAAATCTAAAATTAAAACCGAGCAAAATCTAATTTGAAAATCTGCTTTTATGTTACTGTTGTGCTTCAAATCCGGAACTTGAAATCTAAAATTAAAACCGAGCAAAATCTGATTTGAAAATCTGCTTTGACACTGCTGTTGTGTTCCTGTTGTGAAACTTGCTGGGAATCTGGAAACTTGAAACTATGGCAAAACTTGAACAAAAAGAAATGTAAATTTTTTTTTTTTAAAGCGAAAAACCCCTTGTGGGGTCGCCTTGGTCTGAGAGACCACGAACAGGGGGTTCTACACCGTCAAAGTCACCCGGGAGTCGCACCCGACCCTGCCCGCACCAACATTATCAATTGGATTTTGGATACCCAATTCAGCTTTTTTTGGTAGGGTGGAGATTTGAACCTGGGACCTCCCTTGGAGGATTGCCCTCTCCTCTCCAACTCACCTACAACACCTGAGTAAAGAAATGTAAATTTTAAATTATCAAATTTGGAGTTGAAAATTTGATTCTTTTTGATATTTTCCTATTAAATCTCTTTGTTATGAAATTAGAAATTGGAAGCAATATAACATCAGGGCAAAATAGCTTATAGATTTATAGCTGAAAAGAAATAGCAGTAGAACTCTAATTGAACTAAACTTTTTTATTTTATATTAAAATTGGCTATATGGGATTGAAATGGGCCCCCACCCGTATTACATCACGACCACATAGTGGCATTATAACAGTTTGACAATTATGCATGTATTGTGTGGAAAGATTCGAACCCAGTCTCCTCCTTGAAAGTTGAGGAATATAATTGGTTGAGCTAATACCATTTGATAATTGAACATAAGCTTATAGTACATAATGAAAAGATAAAGTCTCCTCCTTGAAATTTGAGGAATTTAACTAGTTGAGCTAATGCCATTTGATAATTGAACATAAACTTATAGTACATAATGAAAAGATACACTTTCCTGAACAGCTATGGGCTTCAACCTTGGCCTAAGCTCTCAAAGGGCAGTATGCTTGCTGCACTTGGCCAATCAAATTAGTCTTTCGTAGACTAACTGCAAACCACTCTCCAAAAAACCCCTTCATTAACAACAACTTCCTATATATAACCATTTCCTACTTCAAATATGCATGTGGGATTAATACATTTTTATGTAATGAAAATAATATGATGGTCCAGATTCCAATGCATCCACAAACATTTCCTACAATTAAATTTCTGATAGACCCACTATCTAAAAGGTGAATGAGGGGATCCACTAATAGTGTTGTGGAAAAATAGGAATGAAAGTGAAAAGCTTATAGCTATATATTTATATATGTATGGTTAACTGTAGAATATACAAAATGCACCGAACACTTTACTGCTACTTGCACTAACCATTCTTGGGCAGTTAGAGGGATTTATGTCTTCTAGCAAAATCTTGGTACCAACTGCCCGTTTTGCTCTATGTCATCAATCCTTTATATTCAAGCGCCTTTTTTTTGCATCCCGGGACAACTTTAGAAATTTATGGCACTAATCAGTTGCCATCTCACTTAGGGCACCAAAAGTGTACAAGAATTTGGTATCAATTATTTTTGTGCTCTCATACCACTTGATGTGTGTCAATGAAGTCAATAGATAGAGATAATAAAATATATTCTTGTGTTGATGGATGATGATGAGTATAGTTGATAGATGACAACATATGAAGTACAAAAGGCCACACAATCAAAAGATGTGATATCCAATGCATAATAATAAAATGGACTGATTTGTTAATAAAGCTTATAACAAAAATCACAGTACACAACCATAATAATAAAGCATATACACAAAGGATTTGTGGTGGGTTCCAAACCTACGCAAATATTGTATTAAGCGAAGAAAAGTTGGTTGGAAATACAAGATGATAAATGGTTGTGATAAATCATCTATACACACATCACAATTCAAGTAAAACCCTATTTGGATAAGATGCCGACTTGGAATAAAGGCTAAATAGTAAAAAATGATAACATGAATTGAAACCACTAATTGGTCACATATGGTGTTATGAAACAAATATCTTATATCATAATTCTAATAACAAAGTTGTGCATAAATCTCATTTTCCTCTCAAATGTAAGAATAGAGCATTTAATTGAAATATAAGATAATGCGGAGGTAAGTGTTTGATATGAATGAGAGGCACTTTATAAATGTTGAAATGTTAGAGTTATACATTCAAAGGTACGGACATAACTAGTGGTGGTTATAATACCTATATTATTAAAAATACTAACTAAAATAACATTATTGATTGCAAAACTTAATCTTCCTTCATGAACCATTAGAAAATGGGGGGCATCAAGAATGCTGTCTCAATTAACGAGCATAAAGTCTTTAACCAAAATCTTCAATTAGAAAGAATAAATATCTTTCACTTTTCCTGAAGTTTCAGCAAAATTACTTTCCTATCGTTTTCAATTTTTGGAATAAGAAGCCTTACAAAACCTTGCAATATGACCTGTTTACCACATCAATAGCATATTGACCATGGTTTACCATTGCTTTGTTTGCTTGCATTTTGCTTCAACTTTGGTTGTCCTTTGCCCTTATGTTTTGTTTGTGCTAGAAGAGCTCACTCTTCTTTGAACTTTTTTTTTTTTTTTTTGTGGGTGGCATCTGTTGCTCTTTCTGCAGCAAGTAATTTGGAATCTTCTTGGAACCCTAGGCTGTTGCTGCAATAGACAAAGTTTCGACTATATTTTGTATGATCCAAGCATACTATTTAACACAGTAAATTTAAATTGCCTATTACCAATGTTTTCATCTATGCCCCTTGTTTTAAATTAGTTATTTGGTTTAAAAATGACCTACACTTGTATTATGTCTATTTTGAAGAACCATGTTATCGTGGTATTACAACAAAATGTATTGTTACAAGCCACCTTATTGCCAGATTGACCATTACAATGTGAGGATTTGAACTCAGTTTGCCCTTATTATATTATCATAAAAAAATTGGACAGACTTATCAGACCTTAAAAATGATTAAAAAGTGAAAATACTAATTGGGTATTTGAGTAAAATACCCAAAAGTATCACTTGAAAAAAAAGAATATGGGTCCATCATTGACGAGTGGGGAGTGAGCCTCATCTTTAGACTTCTTGCTCCATATCTTGGGAGAAATTCAAAGACTGCAGGACTGTCATGAGGAAAAGCTGGGTAGTAATAAAGAAAAGTCCTTTAAGGAATCCCTTGTTGAAGGAAACAACTTTTTGTTGATCAAGAACAAAAGGAAGAGTGAATTCGTAATAATCCCCATCCAGGCGACAAACCCGAGATGATCTAGCATGATATATTGGTTCTTAAAAGTAGAGGGTTAATATGAATTTAATAGATTTTTGCTAGGTTCTCTTGAGATTCCAAAGTCGATTGAGAGGAGGTGGGTACTAAGTTCACATTATTCAATGACTTTCCTTCTCAAGGTTTTTTAATTTTTAATTTTTTCATCAACTTCTTCTGTTCAAAAGTTGAGGACAAAGTAATAAGTGGTGGCCCAGGGTTTACAGGGAGGGTGGCTTGTATTTAAGACCATAGAATGGATATTTTCTGTAGAGATGAAAACTCTTGAAAGGATTCTAGTGTAGGTCAAGATTTTTGGACTTTCATATCAACTTATAAACAAAGAGGTCTTGAAAGATATTGGCAATACCATATTGGAGTATATCAAGGAGGCAACAATTTTTGGACTTTCATATCAACTTATCAACAAAGAGGTCTTGAAATATATTGGCAATACTATATGGGAGCATATCAGGGAGGCAACAATTGGTAATGAAAGGTAGCCATGTATACATGGATATGTGTTGCCATGGATATTTCAAATCATTTTCTAAATCCATTGTGACTAAATTTGAATCAAGACAATGGATTCAACAAGTGGACTATGAAAATGTTGCATTTTGGTGTCGCATATGCCATGATATAGAACACATTGCAAAAGGTTGCAAAATGAAAATGGTCAAGAGAGAGGTGAAAGGTTATGGTCATGGGACGATCCTAGAGCTAAAGCAAGGGGATTAGATTGTAGTAGAAGATGGCTCAAGACTTCTAAAAAAGTGGAAAAGAAAGCCCCTTTGCGTCCTCGGATGGCAAAAGCCATCATGATTCATTTAGAGAAAACGTTAAGAAAAACCAAAAAGGATGCACAGGATAATCCATTGCAAAGTGTGAGTTCAAATTTAAAAGGAATTAAAGTTGTGAAGGAAGATTTGCAGTTGATTTTCAAAGCGGAATTTGAAGAGGCTAAGGTCTAATCCAGGTAAATCCCCATTTTCTTTAAAGAGTAGAAAATCATATCCTTGGAAGAAGAATGAATGTAGCATGGCGTTTGAAGTGTTTTTGGGACAGCATAATAGATAAGATAGGATAATTCAATTAATGTCCACAAATGTTAAAGTAGGCCAATGGGACTCATTGAAAAGAGCTATTACAATGCATTGTAGTAACTAGTAACCACAAAGTACTACGAAAATAAGCGAAACTAGAGTAAATAATCTAGTTTAAAATACTCTAAAGTGGAACAATTGTGTGACATAAAATTACAGTCTCAAGGGTTACCCACAATGGATAAACCAAAACATGCTAAAAGAATCAATTAACAAAGATCTAGAAGCTAAGGTACAACAGAGATAGAAAGGAGCTCCAATGGATCCAAGCGCCAACTTCAATTCATAGTGGGATGTAAAGTAGAAGCATAGTCGTTGTCATCAGCAACTATCCCAAAAGGGCCAACATAGGATCTAATAATGCTCCTAGGAGAATGGCAAGGACAAAGAGGACTTGGTAATCCTTGGAGGACATGGAGTTCGATCCCTCAAGACTCTTCTAGCATCTATGTCTATGGAACCAATAGAAGAGGACAAGAAACTAGTAAGCTATGCCTGTCTACAACTCCTCGGTATGTGAGGGGTGGCCAAAACCCGATGCTGAAGAACTGTAGTCTTGTCCTATCACAAGCAAGAAGAAAGAACTAAAGCCCTAGTAGCCACTCTTGCATGCAAACAAGGGCATACAAATTTGTCATTAATATTATGGATAGTTATAGTTTCTAGTGAACGGTTGCTACTCTTGACTGCAAGGATAGGGTGAAAGAATGAGGTGATTAGTCGAGTACTAGTTTGTCTCCCTTGTAATAACTTGATGAGGAACACTAATGATGTATGATGTAATAGTTAGGCTTAGGATTGTTTCTTAGGCTTAATAATTTTTATTTTCTCCTATGTACCACGTGAAGCTTCTTACAACTCACGTTAGCTCTAGTTTGTTAGATTTTTGTTAGCTTCTAGAATTAGCTTGTTAGGTTGTTATGATCTCTAGCTAGTTGGTAGTTAGATCTCTTATCCTGCTATCCAAATTTAGTAGGCAGATCCTTGTATGTTTCTTGTTGTTTGTTTCATGTATGTTTCTCCTTGGTGCTTATTTAAGCATCTACTATAATGCAAATTTCAGCTTCATGTTAATTCCACATCAATGGTATCAAAGCAGGTTATCAGTGGCGTCAGGTTATTTCCAGCCCTTGTTCTGCTCGTGAGATGGTTTTGGGTTATTTCCGGCCATCATTCATGCATAGTGCTTGAAGAAGCTTTGGTAGACTTTAGTTTGCTTAGGAAAGTGATTGATAATTTCAACCTTGTTTGGAATGAGGAGTTCTTGCCTCTCGGCTACGTGCTTTTGCTCTTGTTTCTTGCTTAGGAGCCCACTTGGATGGCCGAACTCGGGAGGTTTTAATGTCAAGTTCTGTTCGAACAAAGACTACAAGTGCTGCCTAGCGAGGCCTTGATGAGGAGACAATTCCTGACGTGGCTTATGTCAACTTGGACGTCGACAATTGATGTCTCACGACGACCGCAACTCTCACTGAACCCCGTTACGTGTTCTACTTACGTGCGTTGTTTTGGTGCCCCTTTGCCATTTTAAATGTTTGATTGGACCATTCTTGCCTTTCCGCATGAATTTCCGGTAGTTTGAGCCACACCACAAACTAGACTATTTCCAACTCCGTAGGCAGTTTGGTGTTGAAGATTGAGGACAAAAAATCGGTTGCATGATAATTTGCTTGTACGGATTCGACCCAAGTCCAATTCGAGTTGCTCTAGTGGTAGCTTCCTGTTGATGCTAGTGCAAGGTGAATGGTGTTAAAAGAGATCTGTAAACGTGGAGCGATAAGGGACAATCACCTGTGTCATGCTTGCATTTTCTATAGAAATCTATGATAAAACAACGGACGGATTCGACGTAAGTGCAAAGCGAATAGACAAGGAAGAACCTTGCTTGGGCTAGCAAACGGATTTGATGCCAGTGCAATATGTGGCACTCGACCATTGGTGCCGCTTAAAGTCCTTCACCATTGGTGGATCGAGTTTTGATTGTTGGAATTCAAAAATCTCCATAGGCGCTGAGAAAAATCAAATTGCAAAACAAAGGGGGTAAAATTTTATTTGTTTATTAGTAATTAACTAATTAAGTGCTTTTAATTAATTAATTACTTCAATTATCTTGTGCCTTTTTGTATAAAACTAGTTTGCCTTTTCATTAAATAGCCCATTATTTATGAATTGGTGACTTAGTATATAATTTTCCAAGCCTCACCTTTGTAATATACAAGAACTTTTTCTTATAATTGCTTGGAAATTGCACAAGCTTTGTAATCCCTTATTGTCAACCCTTTTGGTCCCTTAGGGCAATTGTTAAACTCCATCTGGCTATCACTCGTTCTGCTATGGCTACCAATTTAGTGGAACAAATGGTCACATTAGGCAATGTAGTTAGTGTCTTGGTTGATAAGGTCAATGACATAACTATCCAAAATGCCTTAAGTGATGTAAAGATCTACAATAATGACTTTTGCTCCAAGACTAAATGTGAAGTCAAATTGTATGATGGTTCTCAAGATCCAAATGTGTTGAGTAATTGGATCCTTGATATGGAGACATGGTTCTCTTATACTCAGACTCTAGATGAGGAGAAAGCCCCCTTTGCAAGACTCAAGCTTTCTAGGTTAGCAAAGATTTTGATAATGGAACGACATGAAGGCCAAAATCCACTCAACACTTGGGAAGACCTTATCAAGGCTTTGAAGGAGAATTTCTATCCTTCTAATTATGAACAATATCTCATTGTAAAGTGGTTTTGGTTGTGGCAAAGTAACAACATGTCTGTGCAGGATTACATTTTTCAATTTAACAAGTTGCGAATCCTACTTGGTGTGGCAGATGCAACTGTTGCGCTTATCATTAAGTTCAAAAGTGGCTTATAGGAGCACCTGTATAGGGAGTTGAAATATATTCCCCTTTCCTCACTAGATGCGACCTTCAACCATGCCTAGCTTGCCAAAGAGAAACATGCTGCACAATCGAGAAGGTCTTGATCTTTGTTTTCTACAAGCACTTCCAAGGCTCCAAATCAACAACAACAAGAACAAAACATGAAAAGGCCTTCTTCCTCCTTTTCTTCTTCTTCTCCCGCTTCATTTATTTCGTCTTCTTCTTCTTCATCCAAAACTACTTTCTCTAAATCCCAAAAGATTTGTAATTTTTGTAATAAGAAAGGACATCTTCAGTTTCAATGTTACAAGTTTAAAAATATGAAGACATCATTGGTTGTACAGTCTCCAAATGAGGACCCAAAAGATGGTCCCATTGAGACTATGGGGGAAGATAGAACATATAACGAGTTAAAAGGTAGACTAAACAATGTCACTTTGATGAATCACAACTCTTTAGTAGGTGACCGTGACAACTTGTTTGTCACAAGAGCTCACCTCACTCATGATTATTCAATTGATTGCATAATCGACAACGGCTCACAAAAGAATTGATTGCGAGGTCCATTGTTGATAAGTTGAAGCTGCCTCTGAACCCACATCCTTGTCCTTATTCACTTGGATGGAAGGATAGTGGGACCACCTCCAACATCACACACACCTGCACGGTCTCATTTGCTTTTGGTCCTAAGTTTGTGGATAAAGTAACGTGTGATGTCACTCCCATGGATTGTTGTGGATTACTGCTTGGCAAACCCTATCAATATGATAGGAAGGCTACTTATGATGCATACAAAAATACTTACACTTTGCAATTAGATAATAAGTCATATCTAATTAAGTGCACTCAACAAACAACCAATTTGGTATTAAGTTGTAGACAAGCACGCAAAGCTGTAAATCAAGCACAAGAATTGGCACTCATCTTCATAAGGCCACAAAATGAAGGAATCCAAGCACCACTTCACAAGTCTACCTTCACTAAACAAAATTTTGCAATCATATTCTCATGTGTTTAAGAAATCCTCCACACTTCCTCCTGTTCGAGATATCAATCATAGCATAGAGATTGTTCTTGGTGCTTCCCTTCCCAATGCACCAATGTACAGACAATCAGTGCTTCAAATGGAAGAAATTAAAAAGCAAATCCAGGACTTGTTGTCCAAAGGATTTATTAAACCAAGTACCTCTCCTTGTGCCTCACCAATCTTGCTTGTGCTCAAGAAAGATGGTACTTGGAGGCTATGTATTGATTTTAGGGCCTTCAATAAAATAACAATCAAGAACCAATATCCACTTCCCAGAATTGATGATCTTTTGGATTAGCTACAAGGGGCTAAGTTCTTTTCCAAGATTGATCTCAAGAGTGGGTATCATTAGGTCAGGGTTCAGGCATAAGACACATGGAAAACAACATTTAAGACTAAGTTGGGCCTTTTTGAATGGCTTGTAATGCCCTTTGGTCTTACTAATGCTCCAACTACATTCATGAGGTTAATGAATGAGGTGTTCAAAGACAGTTTGAACAAATTTGTGATCAGTTTGAACCATCTAGAGCATCTAGAATAGGTTCTTAAAACCCTTCAAATGAATCAATTGTATGCAAACCTTCCAAAATGTTCTTTTGCTTATCCCTCCATTTCTTATCTTGGCTCTATCATCAATGAGCAAGGCATTCATGTGGATCTTGCCAAGGTTGAAGTCCTCAATTGGCCAACTCCTTCCACCATCACTGATTTAAGGAGTTTCCTTGGACTTGCAAATTTCTATCGCAAGTTCATGCCTGGATATTCCACTATTGCAGCCCCCTTTCATCATTGGATTAACGCCAAAGTTGCGTATCAATGGACAAAGGATCATGTTGGCCCTTTGATACATTGAAACACAAACTACGGACAACACTTGTCCTTGTCCTTCCCGACCTCTCTCAACTTTTTGAGATTGAGACAAATGCATCACAATTTGCCCTAGGTGTATTGAAGCAAAATGACCATCCAGTGGGCTACCATTCTGAGATATTTTCAGCTGCCAAACATAACTATTCCGCCTACAACAATGAGTTTTAAGCTTTGGTGCAAGCTATTAAGTGTTGGAGAGATTAACTTCTTGGTAAAGAGACTATTGTACATAAAGATCACATGCCCCTTAAGTTTCTTCAATCACAAAACAAGATTGAGGAAGCTCGTCACATGAAGTGGACAGCCTATTTGCAGCAGTTTCACTTGGTGATCAAGTACAAGAAAGGGACTAACAACACTGTGGTAGATTGTTTGAGTTGCCCTCTAGCAGCTCAAGCTTTGACAGTTGTGACTACTTCCCACATTGGTTTCCAAACTTGGCCTACACGATATGCTCTTGATCCAGATTTTGGGAAAGTTTACCAACACCTTTTACATCCTTCCTCTTCCAATCTAAGTCCTTTTTAGGATTTTCATATGAAGGATGGTTTGTTGTATAGGTTGGATAAACTTTGTGTGCCATAGGAGCATTGGTTGTCTCTTCTCAAAGAGGCCCATTCTACACTCTATGGTGGACATTTTGGAAAACACAAGACTCTTCATCATTTGCAACGGTTTTTCTACTGGCCTCACATGCAATGTGATGTCTTGTGGTTTTTGAGGCAGTGTGCTGTTTGTTGCCGTTCTAAGCCATCTAACAGGAAGTTGGGCCTCAATGTTCCCTTGCCTATTCCTTCTTGTCCTTGGGAAAGTATTTCCATGGACTTGGTGATTTGTTTTCCCATGACAGTTTGGCAGCATGATTGTGTTTTTGTGGTTGTGGACTGATTAAATAAGATGGCTAAATTCATTTTGTGCCGAAAGACCAGTTCTGCACTAGACTTAGCACACCTTTTCTTTGACACTTTATGGCGCTCCTTTGGTCTCCCTACCAACATTTTATCTGACAGAGATTCATGCATTATATCGCCACACTTCTCCAGCTAAGTGGGATTTTAGCCTCACTCATGTAGAGCATGCCTACAGTTCACACTTCCACAAGACACTCTCCTTTTGAAGTTTGTCTTGGTTTTCAGCCTTTGGCTCCATATGAGTTGCCTTTATCTTTGCTCTCTCTAGTTACCATACACATTCAGAAAAAGCAAGATAAGGCAAACTCCTTCATACAACACTGGCAGAGTCTTTAGTCAAAGGTGGTCCAGATTTTATAGAAGACTCAATAGCAACAAAAGTGAGCAATGGGTCAACATCGTATTCCTCATCCTTTTCAGGTTGGAGACAAAGTTTGGCTTTATTTGGATAAACGATGTTTCTCAGAGAAGGCACATAGTAAGATCAAAGCCCTCTGCTATGGGCCTTACACCATACTTCAACAGTTGTTTGTGAATGTCTTTCGCCTTGATCTTCCGAATCACCTTGGCATTCATGACGTCATCAATGTGGATTTTGTGAAGCCGTATCATGATTCTACTTTGGAGACCAATCCTATCATCAGTCTTGCAAATGTGGTACTTGATTTTCAGCTTCCGCTTGCTTTTGACTACGTGTTCGACATGAAGACTTGTCAGACTCGACAGGGTTCTTCCACTTCTTACCTTGTTGCTTGCTAAGGTCAGCTTCCACACCAGGCTCATTGGATATCACACCATCATTGTCCCGAGATTTTCCTTCTCTCTTGCGAGCATTGGAGTCCAATGCTTCTATGGTGGGGAGGGATGATGAGGAACACTAATGATGTATGATGTAATAGTTAGGCTTAGGATTGTTTCTTAGGCTTAATAATTTTTATTTTCTCCTATGTACCATGTGAAGCTTCTCACAACTCATGTTAGATCTTGTTTGTTAGCTTTTTGTTAGCCTCTAGAGTTAGCTTGTTAAGTTGTTATGATCACTAGCTAGTTGGTAGTTAGATTTCTTATCCTGCTATCTAGATTTAGCAGGTAGATCCTTGTATGCTTCTTGTTGTTTGTTCCATGTACATTTCTCCTTGGTGTTTATTTAAGCATCCCCTATAATGCAAATTTCAGCTTCATGTCAGTTCTACATCATAACCGATGCCAAAGAGTCATAGCTTCCCTAAGGTAAAGAGCCAAGCATATTTGGTCAGGATAGTTGAAAAAAGTGGCAAGTGGTCCACTTGAGTCTCTATACAAGCAATAGTACCTCCTTCAAATTTCAAAATAAACAGGACACCTGAAGATGAAATGTTCTTCAATCTCCACCTCTCGAATAGAGCAAAGATGACATACCCTATCCTCTCGAGCAATATGGTGGTCTGTCTCCACCCGGAATTGACGTGAGCATACTCTAAGTTGACCAAGAGGAATCCTAAGGTTGTGTGTCCAATGTTGCTCAACATAATTAGGACGAGTAATAATGCCATTTTTAATCCTCATGAAATGCTTAGTGTAGAAGGCCAACTTAGAATTAAGAGGTTGAGGTGGAGTGATCCAAGTGATCTGAATATATTGTTTTTAAACATCATCCCTGACTACTTGATTAATTACCCTCTTATTAGGAAGAAGGCGAGGAGGAGCATTTAATGAGTATTTGGAAGGAGGTAATTGGTCTATGGAGATGCCAACTGACTGGAGAAGAGAAATAACTTCCGAGTACGATCCATGATGAGGACCAAAAGAGCCCTTGGAGGTAATGCATTTTGAGGAGCAAAGCGCCAAATATGGGCCTTTCTCGACCTGAGGTGCAGTCACCCATGGATCTAAGGCAATGAAGCTGAAAAATAAAATTTGAAGATGCTCTCAAGACGAATAGGATGAACGCTAAATTCAACCTTAACAATACATTGGGGAATTGTTCTTTTACATTGGATAAATCATTGAAGCAAAATAGCATGGATCCTCTCAATGTGAACCCAATCAACGCACCCTAGACTTGGACCCCAAATCTCAGATTCATAAAGGGCTTTGGGTTTTATGATGCAATCAAAGAGGTGCATCTTTGTAGGTATGTCTTGAAAGTGCCATTGGAAGCATTGGTGTTCCAAGAATGAGAGAGATGTGTATCCTCTACGAAGACGTGACTCTAAAGCTAGTCGAAGTTTAAGGGAATAGGTGTAAGCAATGGTGATCTCAATGGACTTGCCCTTATAGAAGAACTAAAACTTAGATAGGGTACTCTTTGATGCGTTAAAGATCATCACCTTAGTCTTTCTAAGATTGATTGCTAGTTGTTTTGAGTCACAAACCCGAGCAAGAGCATCCACCTGTTTTTGTAGGCCCTCAGGAGTATGAGCAAGAAGAACGTAATCTGCAAAAAGCAATATAGCTATCAAGACATGATGTAAAAGGAAACCATCGTCAACATGTGTGTATTGACAAATAAATTCTTTAAGCTCATCAATGTAGATCCCAAAGAATGAAGGAGGAGAACAACCTTGTTTGATGCCAATGGTGCTTTGGACATCCTCTGAGAAACTAAAAGCTGTCCGAAAATGCGCAACAACTACCTTATATAGTCTCTTGATGGCAATGATAAAGAGCTTTGAGATGCTGATGCCATGTAGTCTTAGAAATAAAATATGCCTCTCGGAACTGTCAAAGGCTCTTCTAAATTCCAAAAAACTTTAAAACACTTTAGAGGACTGTTGGCAAGCCTCCTCAATAATAGCCTTGAGAGTGAGAACATGATCAATAGTGTGATAATCCCTTCTAAAACCAACCTACCCTCTCACTCTAAGCTTGCCTTGATCCAACAATTTTGAGAGTTTCATATTTTAAATTGTTGCATAAAGCTTAGCAAATGTGTGCCAAATCATGATAGTGATGCAGTAATTCGGATGTGAATAGTCCCTTGATTTGTGGATGGGGTTGATAATGTGTTGTGACTAGGAGGAAAGGAACCCAAAACAAACAACCTCATTGAATAATTTTGCAATGGGATAATCAAGAACGTCAACACCATACTTAAAGAACTCAGCCTGAAATCCCTCAAAATCAACAACCTTGCTAGTGCTTAATTTATGTATAGCTCTTTTGATGTCCCTTGAAGAGAAGAGGTGACATGATGTTGGGGAGGAAGAGACATGAATGGTGGGCTGCCTTGGGATATCATATAAAGAATTAGCATGGGAGACCCAAGACTTGTCATTGATGCATATGGGATGGGGCTTCCTAGGAAGAATGTTAGCATATCATATAATAGTGCATAAGTTTATTTCATTATTGGGTGGGTATATAAAATAAGCGCTTTAGCGCTCTCTAATTAATGAGTTGGTTGGAGAACCAACTCGATGGTTCAACCAACCGAACCACTCGCCTTGAATGTATTTAAACCTACAACTTCATCATTAATTAATTGCTTCGCAGTTCGTTCTATAATATTTTTTTAATGGTGTCTCATTTCTTTATGGTACTAGAGCGGTTCTTGGACATCGATCAGAGAAGATGGTTATAGTAACCATTCCATAGATGCGAGACTCTGGCGACTGACAACACGAAGCACGAAGACAGAGACCTTGGCGATTGACATCACGGAGCACGAGGCCTGAGAATGAGGCCCAAGACAACACGGAGCATGAGGCTCGAGGCAGCATGGAGCAGGAGGCCCAAGCACGAGGCCCGAGGCAAATAAGACTCGATCTGACGTGGACAGACCTGACGCTGACTGGATCGTTGACGTGGACTGACTGGACCGCTGACGTGGACAGACCTGACGCTGAATGGACCGTTGAGGGGGGGACAAACAAGGTGATAGTGACGTGGCAGACAAAGTGGCGGTGACGTGGCCGAAGCACTTGGCTCGAGGCAGCAAAACTAGACACGGGGGAGAGGTGACCGCCCGCAGGTAGTCAACCTCAAAGGTGTGCTCTCGATGTTTTAAAGAGCACACAATGCATCCTGGGATGCATGTGGGATAAACATCCCACAATTTTTTTTCTTGTCGGCGCCTGCCAGTGACCATAAGGCCGCTGTGGTGTTTCCCTTGTCTCAACCAGCGGTGTAGCACGGTTGGTAACGTCTGTTTGTTTGCGTGGACGAGGTCCACGGTTCAAAGCTCGTTGCTGCCATTTCTTGCTGTCCGTGCTCGTTTTTTGATCCGCGCTTGTTTCTTGCTGCCCGTGCACCAATTTTTGCTGCCCGTGCACGTTTCTTGCTGCCCGCGCGTGGTTTTTGCTGCCCGGACAGATTTTGCTTAAAAAATTTGTTAAAAATTGCTCTTAAAATTGCTTGACAATTTTTTTTGTTGACCAAACAACAGTTTTTTTGTGCTCCGGGAGTTTTTGGACTATTTTCTCACTACCAAGACACATGGAAAGGGCTATTTTTTGAGGTATTCCTCTCATTTTTTTTCCTTTCAAAGTTGTGCTTGGAGGGATAAGTCATTTTTTTTGGAATTGGAAAGGTTAAATTTTTTCCCATTTGTTTATTTTGCAACAAAAAGGGGGGATTTCATATGCATTTCTTTCTTGCAAAATCCTAAGACAAAGGGGGGAATAAAATTATGGAATGTGAATATGTGCTATTCATCTCAAAACTGGCATTGTAAGAGGTGCATTTTCGGTTGAACCCGACACCTCTAGTAGTTAAATTTGTGGGCATATGTGATTGATGTTTTGTATTTAAATTTTTTGTTTTCTTGCATTAACAATCACACAAATAAAAAAAACAAAAGACCCCAAATTTTTACACCTATTCGTGCAATTTATTGCACAACAGCGTTCGGTATTTGTGATACCTCTGGCCCACACTTACAGGTAATGTTGTCGTGCTTTGGGCTACTGTATCCGCCGCCTAATATAGCTGCAACAATGACGTCTGAGCTTGTTCTCTATCAATCGTCGGGGAGAAATAAGGCAAACCAGTTCTATTGTTCACTCCATTTCATACCCACATCGTGATTGTTGTTAGGCGTAAATCCTGACGAAGGTTTTTCCAAAGTGTTTAGGGGAAGTTACGCCCCACGCATGAGGAATAAACTTTCTATGGTAGGTGTCATTAACAACACGATGCCCTTTCAGTATCGCCTAAGTTCAATATATCGTGCCTCTCATATGTACTTATAGTCTCCCTCACGTAAGGGCGGGTACATATTGAGTGGTGTGCTGTTCATATATACCTACAGTCTCCCTCACGTAAGGGCGGGTATATATTGAGTGGTTACGATATATAGATCCGACAGGTATAAAGAAAGGGAGACCAATTGGTGATATAAGGAACCTTCACAATGGCCACTGTTCACAAGTATCTCTCAGATTCACAGTTGTTGAAAGGTCCTAACTTTGTTCCATGGAAGACAAAGATGAGAGCCATTCTTCAGGTGGAAGATTTATGGGATGTAGTGACTGGCACTACAAAACGCCCTCAAACAACAGGAACAGATCAAGAAGCTTGGGATAAGAAGGACAAAAGAGGTCTCATGTTTCTCCTGCTTGCTACTACAGATGAGGTCCAACCTCATATCTGTGATGCCAAAACCAGTAAGGAAGCTTGGGATGCTTTGATTACTGTGTATGAAGGAAAGAATCAGTCCACTATTCTACACCTTCAAACTCAACTACATACCCTCAGTATGAATTCTGGGGAGACAGTTGATCTATTCCTTTGCAGAGTGGCTGACTTGAAAGCCAAATTGAATGCTATGGGAAAACCAGTGGATGATGATATCTTGAATTCTGTCATCTTGAGAGCATTGCCAGATTCCTACAAGATGTTGATCACTTCCCTCAATGTTTCTGGTAGACAAGTATCTTTTGTGGAGTTGGTAAATTTGCTTCAGACTGAGGAGGCAAACCAGGTTCAGAAAGATGAGGTGCCAGATAATGCCCTTTCCACCCAACAAAGGGGTAAGAAACAAGGTCAGTTTCAAAAAGGGGGTTCTTCTTCCAAGGGAAAAGGGAAGCAAAATCAGTAGAAGGATAAACAATATTGCAAGATTTGTGATATGAATAACCATGACACCAACAGGTGTTGGTTCAAAAACAAGCAACAAAATGACCAACCTCCTAAGAAGAAAGGCAAAGAGAAACAAAAATATAAAAAGAAACATAAGCAACCTAAGGGACATGTTGCTTATGCTGACTCCAACTCAGACTCAGATTCCCCTGGGTCCGATTCAGATTTTGACTCTGAAAGAGCACACAAGGTGCTCATGACCCATACTTCATCTTCCCAGATAGATGTTGTATGGTATATTGATTCAGGAGCTAGTAAACACATGACCGGAGACAAATCATGGTTTGAAACTTTTGAGGAGAAAGAAGGTAAGCCAGTCACAATTGTTGACAATCAAGTCTACCAGGTGAAGGGTGAAGGGGATGTTTCTGTCTCTCTTCCAGATGGTAAATGTCAGATAGAGAAGGTCCTCTATGTCCCTGGATTAGCCAATAATCTGTTGTCTATTCCACAAATGTTGGATAGAAATATGGATGTTGTGTTCCGAGTTGTGAAAGGCAAGAAGAGATGTTTTATAACCCACAAAGGTAAACATGTCGCAACTGGATCCTACAAGCATGGCTTGTTCATTCTAGATGCTCTTTCAACGCCTCATGTTGCTCTGGTTGCAACTACAAAGGAGGCCACTTCTCTCTGGCATAGACGTTATGGGCATCTAAGTTCAGGATATTTGCTTGAATTGCGCAAATATGAGATGGTGAGAGGACTTCCTCACCTCTCCCATGTCTTACCAGTTTGCTCGGATTGCTTAGCAGGGAAGCAACACCGAGTACCTTTTGAAGCTAGCTCTTCCAGAGCTAAGAAACCTTTAGAGTTGGTACACACCGATCTGTGTGGTCCTATGCCAACCAGCTATGGTGGAAAGAAGTATTTTCAATTGTTTGTTGATGATTACTCACGGAAGATGTGGGTTTTCTTCCTTCAGTTGAAATCAGAGGCTTTTTCGTACTTTCAACAATTCAAGAAACTTGTTGAGAAGGAGTCGGGATGTTTCATCAAAACCCTCCGCTCAGATCGAGGGGGGAATACACCTCTGAAGATTTTTCATCATTTTTGAAAGAACATGGGATTAAGAGACAACTGACTACAACCTATACACCTCAGTAGAATGGAGTTGCAGAGAGGAGAAATCGTTCCATTGTGGAAATGGTTCGATGTATGCTAAAGGGAGCACATCTTGAGGATCAGTATTGGGCAGAAGTAGTGAACACAACATCATACCTCCTAAATAGAGCACCCACCAGAGCTCTACAAGGAAAAACACCACAAGAAGCATGGAGTGGTAAGAAACCCTCCATTTCTCATCTAAGGGTTTTTGGATGTAAGGCATTCATGCACATCCCAAAACAGAAAAGGAAGAAGTTAGATGAGAAGACCCTGCAATGTATTTTTCTTGGTTATGATGAGTTTTCAAAGGGATATCGCTTGATAGATCCTATAACCAAGAAAACACATATAAGTAGAGATGTAGTATTTGATGAAGCTTCCACATCAGATATCACATCTACAAATGTATACCTTGAAGAAGAAGAAGAACCTAAGAAAGAAAGCTCATCTCCAAAGAAGAAGGTTCCAAAATGGTATACTAGTACATTGAGAGATTCTAAACTGAATACACTTCCAGATCTAACTCAAGATCGACCATGCACTCGGAGTATGACACAACAGAGAAGAGCAGAGGCATCATCTTCAGAGGTTGATGAGCTTTGCCAACAGTTTGATGATCTATCTGTAGATGCAGAGGAAGACAGAGACACAGATATGGATAATGAACAGGTTTATATGACAACATTGGATGAAAATGAGCCTGTAATAGTTCAAGATGCACTTAGTGAGCCTCAGTGGAAGGTTGCTATGGAAGCAGAACACACATCTCTCATGAAGAATAATACATGGAAGCTAGTCAATCTGCCTACAGGAAAGAAGCCCATTGGCTGCAAATGGGTGTTCAAAGTAAAGTATAAAGCAGATGGTACTATTGATAAGCATAAGGCCCGTCTTGTTGCAAAGGGCTATGCTCAGAAAGAAGGCATAGACTATGAAGAGACTTTTGCCCCTACTGCAAAGATGACTACCATTCGAGTACTTTGTGCCATGGCAACTCAGTTTGGGTGGAAGTTACATCAGATGGATGTGAAAAGTGCCTTCTTGAATGGTGACTTACAAGAAGAAGTATACATGACCCAACCAGAAGGATTTGTGGTTGAAGGGCAAGAACATAAAGTTTGCAAATTGATCAAATCCTTGTATGGGCTCAAACAAGCTCCTCGAGCTTGGTATATCAAGATAGATAGTCACCTAGTGCAACATGGATTCAAAAGAAGTCCTTCAGATGCGAATCTCTATATTAAGAACAATGGTTCTGATATAGTGATTATGGTGTTATATGTAGATGATCTGATCATAACAGGAAGTTCAGAGAAAATGATTGATGCAGTAAAAGATGATTTGAAACAATCTTTTGAAATGACAGATCTAGGACTTCTTCACTATTGTCTTGGTTTGGAAGTAACTCAGAAAAAGCACCATATCAGAGTTACACAAAAGAAGTATGCCAAGACATTAGTCAAAAAATATCGAATGACTAACTGTAAGTCTAAAACAACTCCAATGGAGCAAGGACTTAAGTTATCACGATATGATAAATCACCTCAGGTAGATGGTACTCTCTATCGCCAACTGATTGGGAGTCTCCTATATCTAACCAACACCAGGCCTGATCTCAGTTTTGTTGTGGGTTATCTTTCACGGTTCATGCAGGAACCCAAGGTAAGTCATTGGAAAGCAGCAAAAAGAGTTCTACATTATGTCCGTGGTACAACAGATTTTGGCTTGGAATACAAAAAGAATAACAAGTTCTATCTACAAGGATACACGGACTCCGACTATGTTGGATCCATTGATGATCGAAAATCAACTTCTGGATACATATTTCATCTTGGGTCTGGTCCTGTCTCTTGGCATAGCAAGAAGCAGTAGGTGGTTGCTATCTCTTCTACAGAGGCAGAATATCGTGCAACTAGTGGAGCAGTCTGCGAGATAATATGGTTACGTCGCATTCTTACAAACATGGGCCTTCCAAGGAATCTTCCACTGCATTTGTTTTGCGACAATCAAGGTGTTTTGAATCTTGTCAAGAATCCAATTTTTCATGATCGCACCAAACACATTGACACTCGCTGTCATTTCATTCGTGATGAAGTTCCAAAGCACAACATTCAGCTCCAATACATTCCCACTGATGCGCAAGTTGCAGATATCTTCACCAAGGCACTTGCACGTGTCAAATTTGAATTGTTTCGCAATACTCTTGGTATTTGCCAATAATGTAATAAGGGGGGATGTTAGCATATCATATAATAGTGCATAAGTTTATTTCATTATTTGGCGGGTGTATAAAATAAGCGCTTTAGCGCTCTCTAATTAATGAGTTGGTTCTCCAACCAACTCGGTGGTTCAACCAACCGAACCACCACCATGAATGTATTTAACCTGCAACATCATCAATAATCAATTGCTTCGCAGTTCGTTCTATAATATTTTTTTAATGGTGTCTCATTTCTTTAGAAGAGCACGCCAAAAGACTTTGGGATAGTGATGGAGAGCATCTAGAAGCTCACAACGCATAGTGACAAGAAACTTTCGCTTCTTATGTCAACTGAGGCATTTATATTCCCTTCAAGTGGAAGATATAGTTGTAGGCTCATAGATAAGAGCAAAATAGAGCTTTAGATGCATGGACTTACATTCCTCATCATACCAACGATTCATGGGGCAAGCACCAATGCGACGAACAGGCTTTGGCCAAGGAAAAGTGTGGGGAAAGGAGTCAAGGGATGCATCCCATAATGTACGAGACAAAAATTCATATTTGGTTGTTGTTGTGGTGGAATTAAGAGAGTAGTATTGGGACATTAATTGGGAGAGACGAACAACATAATCATTGGCCAAACATGGATCAAAATGAATCATGGGATGGTTGGTAGGATTGTTTGGTGGAGGAAGAAAAGATGGAGAGGTGAAAGAGGAGGAACTCAGGGAAAAAGTCAACATTACATGATTAGCCAAGGGAAGCTGACTAGATACTTGAAAGTCGTGAATGTCAAAAAGCAACTTTCTAATGGTGATGACATAGTCAACCACACTCGCACCTCCCGCACATGGAAAACAAGTGAACTTGGAGGAATTAGGAAATTGAGGAATTCCATTGAGAACCAAGAGGCCATGTGACTCGCACAACTGAATCAAGTGTTTTCCATAAGCTGTAACAGGATGCTTCTCATATGCAGAGGTCCTAGTGAATGCAAGATCCTTGGGGTTGAGTTTGAAGAGACAAAACTTGTCCTCTATAAGATCATGAAAAGGTGCTTGGTGGGTCCCAATGTGGGCATTGAAGTCACCTAAAAGAATGACATCACCCATTGATGAATATGTAGAAATCTTTAGGTAGAGATCCAAGTATGGGTCACCATCAGAGTGGATGGCAAAAGTTGACGACATTGGAGGAAAATAACATATTGTTATGAAGATGTCTCTAAGAGGGGGTGGTCCCCACTTGATCTGAAACCACATATATCTGGAGTGGTCATCTGGCAAGACCAATGACACATGTTGACGAAGGTAGTCCCAAATGAGGCATACACCACCTGAACCATGAATGCCACCTGATCGATGTGTCACGTGCTTGAAAGTAGAAACACAAAAACAACCATTGACTTGTGGAAGAGATTGTTTTGGGCTCTCATGGGTCACTATGATAAAAATAAGATCTTGTGAAGAAAGAACATCTTGGAATGTATTCAGGGAAGACCATATCGCCTCATTATAGTTCCAAAAAGCAATAAAGAGGCTATTGTTACCTATTAGGATCCAAGAACACCTTCATTTTATAGTCCAAGGACGTGACCACTATGAAGGAGGGGAGTCACGAATCACAAAATGACCCTTGGACTTCAGAGTTTCTAGAGCAACATACAAAATAAAATAGTTTGGAGGATTTCCTTTGCACTCCAAGTTCTCCAAGGCAACATAAACCTATAGATGAAATATCAAATTAGAAACAATCTAGAAAAATGGAAGAGATTGAGGAGGATAAAAACATTGGTAGGAATTGAAACAAGAGAGGAAGACCTCCAAAGGAAAATCAAAGAGAAAAAAAAATGAGATAGGTGGTTGTTGTCGAATAGTCAGATACAAACATAGTTTACACTATTTTCAGATATTCTATTGTGAGCAAGATCAAATCACTAATCACTTCTCTTGAGATGTGATCTTCTCAATTATGGTTACCCAAAGCCATTTCATTTTTAGTCTGTGGCTCCATGACCTTGCTTTCTTCCATATGTTTATGTTGTGGTGAGATGAAGCAAAGTTTGAAGGATCACATATGTGTAGGTTTGTTCAAAAGCTGTCATGTCTAAAGGAACACATGGAAATTTGGAATATCAAATCCTTTGGTAAGCATTTAAATGAAAGGAGGAAAATAAATCCGATCTCAAGGGCTTACACGAGATTGTGGAAATCATTGAAGGATCGACAGACTTAGGTGTGAAAAAGTAAAAACAATTCTTTGCTGATTACCATAGCATATTACAAAAAGAAGGGTCATCTTGGGACTAAAAATTTCGAAAGAGATGACTTAAGAAAGGTGATAGAAGTACCAAAATTTTCCATTCTATTGCCAAAAATGGATTTTTCCTTTCGTTAGGTAAAAACGATTTTCAACTCAAGATGGGAGGAATATTGAGGAAGAAAAGAAGATGAGAAAAGAAACTGTCCATTATTTCAAATATATTGTATTTGAAGTTGTGTATGATAAGGAGGCTTAGGGTGACCTTTTGCAAAACACTCCATCAATTATCACACAAAGATAAAATGAAAGTTTGATGAGGAAGATCACTATGCAGGAATTGCACGAGCGAATTTTCTCTTTCCAACTTGAAAAGTTACATGGTCTTGATGATTTCCTGCATTTTTCTCTCAAAATTTTTGGGATATGTTGAAAAGTGATATGTTGGCTATGGTAGAAGAGGCTAGGAAAAAGAAGGCTACAATAAGTAAGATACATGACATCTTTATTGCTATAGTTTTAAAGGTTAGACCAAATATTTTGATAAGTTTTGTTTGATAAGCCTTTTTAATAAGATAATTTTAAAAATTATACCAAATAAATTGACAGGTATTGTTGATTGTGTTATCTTGGAGGAACAAGATGGTTTTCTTCATAGTAAGTAAATCCTTGCTGGTATAATCATTGCACAAGAGGCTATGCATTCTTTTCAATCGTTGAAAACCAAGAATACTTGTAAATTGGAAATGAATAAAGCATATGATAGGGTTTGATGGAATTTTTTATATGATGTTCGTAGAAAATTTGGTTTTGATGAAGATTGTTCTGAATGGATAAGATGTTTAAACAGTCCAAAATTTTCAATTTTGTTCAATGGATCCTTTGTTGGGTTATTTGAATAATCTTATGAACTTTGCCAAGGTGACCCACTATCTCCCTATCTCTTCATTATCATTGCCGAGGCATTAGGTTGAGCTCTCTTAAAGGCAAAAATAGAAGACAAAATGAAAGTTATTCAGGTTGTGACAAATGGTCCCTTTGAATATCATCTCCATAATGTTGATGATGCTCTTCTTTTGGGTCATCCTTTTGTCAACAAGGTCATGGAAGTTAATTCAATCCTATTATGCTATGAGAAGGCAAGTGGACAATTGGTAAATACAAAAAATTCCAGGATCTTTTTTTATCAACATTGATTGTGATTTACAATGTACTATTGCAAAGATTTTAGGGATTTGGAAAGCTACTATAACACTAGGTATCCCTTTGTGCGATATAAGAGAGGAGTGTTGGTACTCAATTCTGGATAGAGTGAAATCTTGTCTAGCTGGTTGGTAAAGTACATTCTTTACCATGGCTTGAAGAATTCAACTCACAAAAGCTAAAATGAAATCTATCCCAATAACCTTTTGACAAATTCATAGAGATTTTCTTTAAAAAGGAATTGAGGAGAAGTTTAAATTTCCTTTTTGAAAATGGGATAAGGGTTGGAAAGGAAAGCATATGCGAGAAGCATATGGGAGGTCAAGCTTTTGAAATTGTAGATTTGTGAGTTCAACATTAGGAACAAAACTTGGTTGGCAACTATTCAAAAATCAAGGAAAGAGTTGGATGAAAATTGAAGTACTTTAAAAAATAGACAGGCTTAGTGGATACAGTAAAATTGTTCTTCATAAAAGAAAGTTTGCAATTAATCAAGAGCCATATTAGATGGAGGGTTAGTTAGGGGAATTTTGCAAATTTCTGGTCTGATGCATGGTTGAAGCCTTATCCTTTTATTTCTAATCCAAAGATCAACCATTGACCTAGGCCTCTTGGCTTGTAGGGTGTGAATGTTAAAACTTATATTTATGTGAGCAACAACTCTAGATTTTGAATTTCCATTAGCAATATGGTTGAGAAGGAACCTTGGAAAAGCAAGAAAGGAGCCCAAAAAGATGCTTCAAGAGTTCTATTTGCCATTTTTTTGGCAGAAGAATGAGCTGGTTTGGAATCTATCAAATTATGGTAGAAATTGGGATATAAGGCTTTGGATCAATTAGAATTCCCCTTTCCTCCCAAGGATTTTCTCTAGAAGAAAATTTGATCACTTCAGGCCCTTCCTAAGGCTTTGATTTTCCTTTGATTAGCAGTCTGAAGCAAATTTTTTACAGGTGACAAAGAAGAGGATATTATGGACCTTTTAGATCTATTTTGTGTGAGAGGGAGCTGGAAACATATACCATCTTCTTCTTTATTGTACTTTTGCTTCTACTATATGGGGTCGCTTTTAAAAAAAATGAAAATCTACTAGGTTGCTCCAATGACATTGCAATTGATGAAATGTTAGATTACTTGTTTCAAAGCCAAAGCATCAAGCATTTTGTGGAGGATCTAGAGATCTTGGAAGGAATAGTGGAATTTTCAAAAACAAATCTCATAATCATAGCCAAGTTTGGATTCTTATTGTTGTTGCCTCTTTTGCGAAGTGTTTGAAGGCATGTTCTCATTATGGGATGTCTTGGATGTGGAAAAGGATGTTATAGGATTTGGATATGTGGGGGTCATATGCAACAATGGAGTTAGCACAAAGGATCTAGGTTGATCCATGGTAAAATTGAAATGCCCATAAGTTAGGTTTATCAAACTTAATTTTGGTGGTGCTTCCAAAGGAACCCTAGGAAATCTGGCAGAGGTGGTGTTTTTTGGTATAGTGAAGGCAAAATTCTTCTCATCTACTCAGGAATATATGGAACTTCAACAAGCAACTATGCAGAGATTAGAGATTAGGGCACTTCTTACAGGGATCAGGATTGACATAGAAAAAGGATGGAGAGATATATTGAATTTAGGGGGATTTACAAATTTTAATGTTGTGAAGAAAAATGGATATGAAGATTTGATAAACAATGATATTATTTTTTCTATTAGTCATTGAGGGAGGCAATATATTGAAAATGTTAGCATATCTATAGAGAAAGAAAGAGGGTGGCAGATAATTTAGCCAATCATGGTGTTAATTTCCATCTTGGAGAAATTCAAATTTTAGAAGGTAATTGGCCTAAGGAGATGTTATCTTTTAATGAAAATGTTATCAAGTTTTTGACAGGGGAAAAGTAGCAGTTTGAGGAACTGGGAAATATCTTTGGTAGAAAGGCAAACTGGAAATGCTTAAAGGAAATGTTGTTTGGATATGGTCTAATTGACCTAATAGCACATGTAATATTTTGATGGAAGTGGCCCCTAATAGAAGCCATATATAACTTAATAAGAAAAATGGACTCATTTTTCTCTGCTTGGTTATTCAGACCCTCTTTGTTATTCTAATCCATCTTCTTATACATGTTTGTCAGGTTCAAACTATCATTGTTTAAACTGATGGTCTGTTCTTTTAGATCTTCGGGACTGCACTGAATTTGATATTGAACAGTGATGAGATGCACAAATTTTGAATTGCCTCAATGAGGTCCTAAGAAATTATATCTAACATGTTTACGGCTGCTCACACTTGTATATACTGAATACTTTAATCACGGCAGTCTTTTCAAGTGTGATTATCAGGCCTTTTGTTATTGTCCAGATTTGACTTGCTACAACGATCGACTTGGCCAATCCCAGACTATGGAAAGTATGGCAAACTATTTGACTTGTTGGAAAGTTTTTGTACTCAGAAAAAGGATGCTTTTATATTAATGATAAAGAGATATTACAAAATCTTGCTCTTTACACAATATGCCCCATGGGCTACAATTTGGGTCTTCCAAGTTGGAAGCCCTCTTTCAGTAAACAAGTGAAGGCACCAAAGGCTTTCCATGCGCACCTCAGGGGGGAGTGGGCTTACTGCACGCGTGCCGCTGCTAGCTACATAGGTCCTCTAAACCTGCACAACCTAATCAAAGCTGTTAGTAGCATATGTGGGCCTGTCTCAATCAGACCCTAGTTGATAAAAGACAAAAATCAATGAAATCTAATCTATTGCATAGTTAAAGTGCTGAAAGTGATTGAAAAACAGGGAAACTAGTGACAGTTACCTAATTTGAGGACTTGCTGCTCTGTATCTTGCTGAAACAGGTCCCTGGAGGGAACTGTACCCCTGGGTACGGTCCAATATGACCGCACCTGTCTGTACGGTCGGCTCTGTGTTGTCCAGACAACAACTTCTTTCAATGAGGAAGGTTTTGCTGGTCCTGTGGAAGCTCCTGCCCGAGTTTTGTAGCTTTTTGTACCTGTACCTGCAAGCAGTTTACAACCTAGCAAGGGATAACAAATGGGATAACCTATGTTCATTTGCATTCATCATACACATTGCATGTTTGCCTCTCTCATGTTTTGTTAATATGTTTGTGGGACTATTAACTTGTCCTTATTTAAACCATTTGTGATTATGAAATTAAAAAACACACATCCAAAATTTTGATTAAACAAAACACATATGACGTTCAATTCATCCATTTACGCAACAACATATCATTATTCACAAACATCAATCATATCAAGTGAATGCCACATCTCATATCCAATCTATCTAACCACATGCACCAGTGCATCATCACATCAAACCAACAGCATAAAAGTGCATGACATCGCAATAACAAAATAGAGGAATATCACATCAAGATACACATCATAAATCCTCATCATGTATATATCAAAAATCATGAATACATCATCAAAAAATTTGCCCAAAGGCTACATCGCATATCCATCTATAACTATCACAATATACATCCTCATAATCATCGCATCAAAACAATGATCTACAAAAATGGTGGCTCATCTGCCATATCAAAAACAAGATCTTCACTGTTGATCGTCAAAAGTCTCCCCACTACCCTCCTGGTCTATCACCTCCACTCTGCTGCGGTCTCTCATCACCTTGCGCTTGAGCTGATCCCCCAACCTGAGATGCTGCTGCCTCTGTGAAACGTGGCACTACTAGTCATTGATGCTGTGCTCCTATGGCTGTGCTGAGATCTGGAGGCTGAGTACGATGGAACTGGAACACCCCTCATCATCATTGCGTCCTTGCACACCAACACTCTATCCCTCTCCCACAAATAGAGTCCTAAAGTCATCTTGAGCATGTTGTAGTTGAGTGACCTCTGCTTGTAAAGCCGCCAAAACGCCTGCGTCCTAAGTCGTTCAACCTCCTATCGGATTCTATCCCTCTTTGCTATCACTCCATCCCTCTCTACAACAACTGTGTCTCTCACTGCTACCGCGGCATCTCGCTCTCTCCACAACCCCCACCTATAGCTACAACCTCTCTTGCTCCGAAGTCAATGTGTCCAGTTGCCCCTGGACCTCATTTCTCTCCCTCTGCAACCTATCTCTCAAAATTTGCAAATCATCCTATCAAATCTGCATTGCATATCATATGTGACTCCTACATCACATCATTAATTCATAACAGCCTAGCATGGCATCCATCGAATTATCATCATATCAATCATTGTTGCGGAGTGACCTTCGTCAAGCGCTTCATCGTTGTGTTTCGTTTCTTCACCCATCAACTCATTGCTTGAGGGGGTAGATATCACCCATTAATGCTGCCTTGCACATGATCAATATCAAAACACTCAATCTTGGAATTGCATTTTTCCAAGAACTTTGCCTAAGACTATCCCAAGCCCTCCTTTGCTAGGGCAAGCAAAAAGCAGAATTTCTCTTCTCAATCAAACTCCAATCCAATCAAAATTGGTACGCCCCATGCTTGTGACTATACGGTTGCTCATGAATTCCCTTCTTAGAGGTTGTAAGGATAAGACCACTTGCGATTGAAGCATCATGATAATACCGATCACTGGTTGGTAGGGCTTACCAAACCAAATCAAGCTCAACAATCTGTCAAAGGTAAAGTTTCAAGGATATTTGTCCTTTCCACAATTGGGGCATCTTGCGTTGTTCATGACTCAAGACAATCTTGCATCTCCTCCCTCAACAACCATTGCGGCGTGCCAAAAGCTGTAATCAATCATTAATCAATCATGGGTCAACCATAACCATTCATCATCAGTTCATCTTTCTTACAATCAACCATCAATCCCGTGTCATAAGTTTTTGCACTGCATCATGTTTTCACACAACACAACACAACGCATTACAAAAAGGGGCAAATGTAGACACCTAAAAATGTCAATTTTTTCCTTGTGCAGTGCTAATGGTCAATCAATTTGCAAAGCCCTCAATATTTGCATAATTTCCCAAAAAACACTATTCATCCTCTTTAGCCCCTTTTCCCTCCTAAGCCCCTTCCTCCGCTTAGCCCTTGGTCACCATGTGACCACCCCTTTAGCCTACCCTAGGGCCACCTCACCTTAGTCTACCCTTTGACTAGCCTAGCTTTTACCTAAGCCTAGTCTACTCTAGCCTAACCTTGGTCAACCCTAAACCCATGGTCAACCTAACCCTAGTCAACCTTAACTCTTGCCTCCCACATCTCTATGCTCATTCAATGCCATAAATGACATTTGAAGACTTTCCCATTCAAGGCATTCAAGGCATTGATGATTCGTCATCCACCATGCCATAAATGGGTGAAGACTTTCTTCCCCCATGCATTTATGAGGCATGGTGCACCCATGCCCATTTAATGCATGTGGGTGGATGAAGACTTTCTTCCACCCAAGGGCATTTATGAGGTATGGTGCACACCTCCACCTCATAGGACACCTCACAAGACACCTCATAGAACACGTCAGCTCCCCCCCACCCCCAAACCTCGGCTAAGTCAGAAGGCCATTTCTCACATTTCAAAAGGATCACACATTTGCATACCCAAACTCTGTAGAAATCACCCTAGACTCCATTACACTCACATCCTCACTTGCCATCAATCACCATGGATGATTTTGTATGCCATTTGTTGTCCCTTGCCATGTTGTAAAGTGCATGCAGGTACAGGTGCAAAAGGTTACATAACTCGGGCAAGAGCTTCCACAGGACCAACAAAACCCTCCTCATCAAAAGAAGTTGCTGTCTAGATAACATAGAATCGACCGTAGGGACAGGTATGGTTAGATTTGATTGTACCCAGGGGTACAGTTCCCTCCAGGGACCTATTCCAGACAGCTACATGCTAGCAAAACATAGATTCAGGTAACTGTAACTAGTTTTCCCTGTTTTTCACTTGTTTCAACACTTTAACCATAGATTTCACTTGCTTTATCTTTCATCAACAAGGGTCTGATTGAGACAGGCCCACAGATGCTACTAACAACTTTGATTGGGTTGTGTAGGTTTAAAGGATGTATGCAGCCAATAGTGGCATGCGTGTAGTAAGCCCACTCCCCCTTGAGGTGCCCACAGAAGACCCTCGATGCCGTTACTTGTTCATTGAAATAGGGCTTCGACGTTGGAAGACCCACTTTGTAGCCCATGGGGCATATTGTGTAAAAAGCAAACATCTTGTAACATATTGAAACATATTGTAAGATCCCTATGGAAGCTCTTGCCCGAGTTATGTAACCTTTTGCACCTGTATCTACATGCACTTTACAACATGGCAAGGGACAACAAATGGCATACAAAAGCATCCATGGTGGTTGATGGCAAGTGAGGGTGTGAGTGTAATGGAGTCTAGGGTGATTTTTGCAGAGTTTGGGTATGCAAATGTGTGATCCTTTTGAAATGTGAGAAATGGCCTTCTATTTATAGACTTAGCCAAGGTTAGGGGGTGGGGGGGAGCTGACGTGTTCTATGAGGTGTCCTATGAGGTGGAGGTGTGCACCATACCTCATGAATGCCCTTGGGTGGAAGAAAGTCTTCATCCACCCACATGCATTAAATGGGCATGGGTGCACCATGCCTCATAAATGCATGGGGGAGGAAAGTCTTCACCCATTTATGGCATGGTGGATGATGAATCATCAATGCCTTGAATGGGAAAGTCTTCAAATGTCATTTATGGCATTGAATGAGCATAGGGATGTGGGGGAGCAAGAGTTAAGGTTGACTAGGGTTAGGTTGACCATGGGTTTAGGGTTGACCAAGGTTAGGCTAGAGTAGGCTAGGCTTAGGTGGAAGCTAGGCTAGTCAAAGGGTAGACTAGGGTGAGGTGGCCCTAGGGTAGGCTAAAGGGGTGGTCACATGGTGACTAGGGGCTAAGCGTAGGAAGGGGCTTAGGAGGAAAAAGGGGCTATTTAGGGAAATTATGCAAATTTTGAGGGCTTTGCAAATTGATCGACCGTTAGCATTGTACAGGGATAAATGTGACATTTTTAGGTGTCTACAGTTTCTAAACTAGACTCACTCAAATACGTTATGTTTGGATTTGTCTTGTAAGTTTGTCATCTATCATGTAATAGCGATTGTATGGTTTCGAAATCAAAAGTAAGACATTAACCATTCTTTTATATTAATTATGTCTAAGTTCGCTATATTAGCGTCAATTGATACGCTTTATACACAATGTATATGTAATATTTTTTCAATGAGTTTACACAGGTTTTTATGAGGGGTCCTGGTCTCCTCATAGTTTACCATGTATATGTAATATTGTATATCATTTTTTTTCATTATTTAATACGTTTGGAAATGTATTACATTTATATAAAACATTTATTTTCTTAGAAATTTTCCTTGAGACTTGGGAGGTACCTGATGCATTGTGGTATTTTTATTTTCTTCATGATGTTGTTTAACTTGCCTTTACAATGATGTAGTGTTCACTTGTTGACGTGACATGGAACTGGCTAGCAGTTGTACTTATTATGCTGAAGATATTTCTTCTTTTGGCCTGTCAGATTTCAGATCGCCCAATCCTTGTTGATCACTAATGAGTTTATTGTCAACCATAAGTTCTATCTTTTTGTACATTCTTGGGTTTTGCTTCAATTTTCCTTCCAATCATGAAAATTTGTTGTTGTCCTTTGTTTATGTTTGTGACAAGTTTTTGGTTGCCTATTTGGTTCCTTATTTGTTATTCTGAAAATATGACATTCTATTTATAGCTTTTTCTTTGACTGGTCTTCGTTTACATTGATGAATTAGTCAATGTAGTTTGTTAGCATATTGCTTGTCTTCATCTAACAACCAACTCTCATTATTTTTTGGCCTTTCTGATATTGTTAAACCCAGTCATACCCTGTCCTAGTTTTGAATATGGATCTGTAAATGGTAAAATTCACCATTTTAACTATGCATCATATTTTATAACTATACCCTTGCAGAGATTCAAATAGTTCCTCATTCTTCAGATGGCTGCCTGTTTATGACTTATTCATCCACCAATGCATTGTGTTCTTACCTAAAACCCACATTAAGATTTCAAAATCTAAGCGGTCTTCGTGTATTTTTGCTGTTGTAGATTCTATGTTCTCTATCCTTGATCATCTCTGTCAACATACTTTGCATAAACTAGTGACTCAGACCTCCTAAAGAGATGAAAATAATGGTGATGTGAAGTTTCAGATTTGTTCAAGAAGGAAGCAAATAGAATCAGACGTGATTAACATGTCTAGCTGTTCTTTGCACTATGTGAATCATCAAAGTATCTTGGTCCTCCATCAAGAAATGGATCTTTAGATTATCTGGTTACTTTTGTACTTTAGAACATTAGCAATATTATGATTTGTTCTTTATCGGTAAAATGCTTAATTTACTTTTATGCTAATTGTCTTCGCAATAGCCTGAGTCAGGAAAGGAAAAAATGTTTAAAATGTCAGTTAGTTTGGTACTAAGAACAAGATGCAACACTCTTTGACAATTTCAGGGAAATTGTGGAGCGACTCCTTCGCCTTGGATTTTACTATCATGAACTAGACCGCTTTGCTGTAAAGTCACGTAATCTTAGCTGGATAACTTCTACACACCATGATTTTCAATTAGAAGATCCTGTTGCATTGAAAGGGAAAAAGACAGCTCCAAGTGTCTATCGCAGGGCCCTTGCAAATGGTATATCTGAGGTGTTGTCAATTTATAGGTCTGCAGTCCTGCAAGTAGAACAGAGCTTCTTGGCTGATCCTGTGCCAGTATTGGCTAGTGTAACACAGGGTCTGAATAAGGTTTGTTTATTGAAATTCTATACTAGAGTACATCTGAGAACTCATATTTTGAATTCTTTGTAGAACTCTTGCTCAACTACTTGGAATGTTTAGCTGCATTTTTCATATGTACATTGGTCTTTTCATTTTCTTGTTTGTACTATTTGCCTAAAGAAATAAAATGTTCCAAAAAAATATTGGTAAAAGCAATTGCTGTTATGAACCTTGCAGTAAAATAAAAACACATCCACACAATATTGCAATAATAATAGAAAATGATCTTGAAATTAACAATATTGCAAGATGAAATGGAAATGCAGCATATTATACTGCAGAAAAACAGGAACACATTACAGAATCGCAGGCCTCTTCAAAGGGGCAACCTCCTTAGAAGCAGAGCTTCGATACAACAAAATATGAGATGCCTTTAGTTATGGCCCCTTGCCTTTTTAAAGACTCTTTGTAACCCTAACTATAACGCTCAAGGTTGGCTTCACATGCAAGTGTCCACCCGAGCTAGAATCTTCTACCAAACAATTACATTCTTTATAACGGTTACATTAAATGGCCCCACTAATCTAGGCGCCTCAAATGCCACATACACATTACAAAACATTACATAATATTATTAAGATGGGGTCCCCACGTTAGGAAGGGGGTAATTACACAATAAGGTTAGGATGGGGTCCTAACATGCCCTTCCCCTTCAAAAAGCTTTGTCCTCAAAGCCGGAGATGAGGAAACTGTAGCTGTTGGAAATGTTGGCGGAGACCCCCTTGTTGGTAGAGAAGATAAGCGTAGAAGAAATAAAAATAACTGAATAATGCAGAACTTAAAAATGTATTGCACTGAAGAGAAAATAACATTACAGAAGGAAATCAAAACATGCATGAACAAAAATATTTAACACATAGATTGCAGGCCACAGAGAAAGATTGTATTTCCTTCAATACAATAATTACATGCATGAACACAGGATAGTTGCCCCAAACAACCCTAAAGTATATAAAGATGATCCTCCCCCAAGAAACCCTAAAATATATTATTATTTTATGTTATCTTGGAAACCCTAATTTTTACCTTGTGAACAACTACCCACAAAAAATAGCCGCAACTGCAGTGTCGTAGTAGTTGCCAATCTTAACAATCTCCCACTTGGCGACTACTGCGGCCAAGTGCTTATCCCACTTTGGTCTCGGCACCAATTGAATTTTTTAGTACTCACTGCCTTTGTCAAGGCATCAACTATGTTCACATCGGTCTTCACCTTCTGCAGATTTACTTCACCTTCTTCAATCATTTCTCTGATGAAGTGAAACTTTACCCTGATGTGCTTTGTCCTGCTGTGGAATTTTGGATTGACAATAAGGTCTATAGCACTTTTGTTGTCACACTATAATGAAATTAGGTCCTACTGCACACCAATATCTTTACAATAATTTTAGCCATATTGCTTCCTTGCAAAACTTTGCTGTTGTAATTATTCAACCTCTGTTGTTGACTGTGCAACAACCTCCTGCTTCTTGCTTCTCCAGCTAATGGCTCCCCCAAATAATTCAAATACATATGCACTTGTGGATTTTCCTCCATCCACATCACCTGCAAAATCAGCATCTACATATACCTTCAACTGGCTATCTCCTGTAGCCTGATAACAAATCACAACATTTTTTGTATGTTGTAGATACCGAAGTATCCTCTTCACGGCTATCTAGTGTTGCCTGCCTGGATTTGACATAAATCTGCTCACAATTCCCACTACGTGAGCCAAGTCAAGTCTTGTACACACCATTGCGTACATCAACTTTCCGACTGCACTTGCATATGGCACCTTTGCCATTTCATTCTTTTCTACTTCAGTATTTGGGCTTTGTTCATTGGACAATGTAGCACCCATCAGGAATGGAGTGCTTACTGGTTTGCATGCCTCCATCCCAAATTGTTTCAAGATATCAACCACATACTTCTTTTGGCTGATCCATAACTTCTTCATTGAGCGGTTCCTCCTGACCTCGATTCCCATAAAGTAATGAAGGGCTCCCAAATCCTTCATGTCGAATGCCTTTGACAACTTTACCTTTACTTTCTGAACTGCATGTTGTGAATTACTTAGCAGCAGTATGTCATCAACATACAATGCAAGTATAACAAACCCACTTGAATCTTTCAAGTAGTAAATGCAGTGATCTGCATTGCTCCTGACAAATCCATGTTCAATCACATAATGGTCAAATCGTTTATACCATTCTCTCGGTGATTGCTTTAGGCCATACAATGATTTCTTCAATCTACAAACCAGATTGCTCCCACTGGTTTCAAACCCCTCAGGCTGTTGCATGTAGATTTCCTCCTTTAATTCTCCATGAAGAAATGTTGTCTTCACGTCCATCTACTCAATCTCCCAATCATTTGCTGCTGCCATTGCCAACAACAATCGAATTGAAGCTATCTTGGCTACCGGTGAGAATGTCTCAGTGTAATCAATTCCTTCAACCTGAGTATAACCCTTCGCAACCAGCCTTGCCTTATACCGCTCCACCGAGCCATCTGGGTTATATTTCTTCTTGAAGATCCATTTACAGCCAACCAATTGTCTCCCTTTTGGCATTGGTTGCAAATCCCAAGTCTGATTATCACTAAGAGACTTCATCTCTTCCTCCATTGCCATTCTCCATTGCCTAGCTTCAATGCAATTCAGAGCCTCCTTCACATTCTTGGGCTCTTCACAAAGTGCAGTTAGTGCAGAATAACTAAAATCACTAGGATCATAACCATACCTTTCCGATGCTCTCTTTTGGCGTTGACTCCTTCGAAGTGATTGGCTATACTCCTCAGCCTCTGCAACTTTTTTGGTCTGCACTTCATTTTCTGGTTGGGTCTCCTCTCTAATTTCATCATTAGCAAATGTCTCACCATTATTGCTGCCAATTTGACTATCGACAGCTTGTGGTTGATCACAAGGGCCTGCTATGGCAGGTTGATTTTGGCTGTTGTTGTCACCTACAAAAGGTTGTTGACCAACTATGGAATGTTGTTGTGAATTGGAAAGCTCTTGTTGATTGCTATGACCAGCTACAGAAGGTTGATAATGATCTATAAGAGGCTGTTGATCATTCTTTTTCACCTGAATTTCATTTTCTTGACCTTCCTTCCTTCCACCAACCACATTTTCCTTAAATATCACATCACAACTCACAGTATGATGCCTCTCTGATGGTATCCATAATCTGTAGCCTTTCACACCATCAAGATAACCCACAAAAATGCATTTTACAGATTTACTATCCAACTTGCTCCTTTTCTCCTTTGGAACATGCATGTAAGCTTCGCATCCAAACACCCTCAAATGCTCTACAATGGGTTTCTTTCCACTCCACTTCTCCTGTGGAGTAATTCCTCCCAAGATTGAACTCGGGGACAAATTATTAACATAATTGGCAGTGTGAACTGCCTCAGCCCAAAACCTCTTGTCTAGACCTGCATCTACTCTTATGCTTCGTGCCTTCTCCATGAGAGTCCTATTCATCCTCTCTGCCACACCATTCTGTTGTGGAGTGTAAGGTGTGGTTTTCTACCTTGCAATCCCATGCAATTTGCAGAAGGCATCAAACTCTCCAGAGCAAAACTCACCTCCATTATCTGTCCTCAACACTTTAACCTTCTTGTCGGTCTGCCTCTCTGCTTCGACAACAAAGTTTTTGAATTTCTCCAGTGCTTCACTCTTCTACTTCATGAAGAACACCCAAGATTTCCTAGAGAAATCATCAATGAAGCTGATAAAATATTTGGACCCTATCATGGACTGCTCCTCCATGGGTCCACAGATGTCTGAGTGCACTAACTCCAAAACATCATCACTCCTATACTCACTAGAATAGAAGGAAATTCTCTTCTGCTTCCCCATGACACAAGCTTCGCAAAAATCAAAGGAATCAAACTTCTTACCTTCCAAGCCTCGTACCAGTTGTTTGCTACACATCTCCCGCAAACTCTTTTCACCTGTGTGTGACATCCGTTTGTGCCACAACATAATTTTTGATGGACTATTGCTTGCTGCTGCACTTAGGTATGAACCGGTAATACTGACAGGTTCTGCATCCAACTTGTACAAAGATCCCTGCCTTACTCCTCTTATCATTACCATGGCTCCCTTTACCAATTTGCAACCATTTCTGTCAAAAACAGTCTCCAAACCAGCATCAAAAAATTGGCTCACTAAGAGCAAATTTCTTGTCAGTCCAGGAACATGTATCACATTATTGATGTACTTTTCCCGTCCATCTCTAAGCTTTACTCTCACTCTACCTTTTCCTATCATGTCATAATGATAGCTATCCCCAAGAAATACTCTCCCATAGTGACCCTCGTGGTACTCCTCAAACCACTCTCTATGGGGTGTCATATGAAATGATGCACCAGAATCAATCAACCATGATTCCTCCTGGGCATTATTCACCAAGCATACAATAAGACCTACAACTCCTTCTAAGGCAGATGCTGTTGTAGATTCCGCCTTCTCTCCTTGAGAATCAGCTTTGCACTCACTTTTGATGTGCCCTTTCTTATCGCACTTCCAACACACCAAATCTTGCTTCCTGCCTTTGCTTGGAAATCGCTTTCTCGATTTTGATCTATGCCCTTTTCCTCCTGCCTTCTCATAATATTTCCTTTCTCTATTCCTGCCTCTCACAGTCAAGGCCTCAACACTCTTTGTGGGTTCTATGGTCTTTCTCCTCGTCTCCTCTTGCAGGAGTTGTCCCACAATGACATCCATCTTTAGATCAGTCACCTTTGTGCTCCCACTGATCGCAATGATCAAATTATCCCAAGAGTCTAGGAGACTGCACAATAAGCAGATACATTGCTCTTCATATTTGACTTGATCTCCTGACCTCAACTGATTGATCAAGGTATTGAAGGTGTTCAGGTGCTCTGCCATGCTTCCGCCATCCACCATCCGCAGCCCATACAACTTTTTCCTCAACAGGATCAAGTTCATCAGAGATTTGGACTCGTACAACTGTGCCAACTTGTCCCACATCTCCTTGGCTTTCGTGGCTTCGATGATATTTGAGAGAACTGAATCAGCCAGATTCAACCCTATCAATGCAATGGCTTTTTCATTTTTCTTGTCCCAATCCTCCTGGGACACTGCACCTAGCTTTGTATCGTGCATGATTGCTTCCTTCAAGTCTCTCTCCACCAGAAGATACTCCATCTTCCATTTCCACATATTGAAGTTCTGCCCATTGAACTTCTCAATGGTTGACCTCTCCATTTTGTCTTCTACGATACTCCTGTGACTGCTGTAGCCACCCTCAATTTTGCCCTAGACTCCACAGGCCAGAACTACGCTTGAGTTTCCTCACCGAAGAACAACCCTTGTCCTTCACGCTCTGATACCATTTGTTGGCGGAGACCCCCTTGTTGGCAGAGAAGATAAGCGTAGAAGAAATAAAAATAATTGAATAATGCAAAACTTAAAAATGTATTGCACTGAAGAGAAAATAACATTACAAAAGGAAATCAAAACATGCATGAACAAAAATATTTAACACATAGATTGCAGGCCACAAAGAAAGATTGTATTTCCTTCAATACAGTAATTACATGCATGAACACTGGATAGTTGCCCCAAACAACCCTAAAGTATATAAAGATGATCCTCCCCCAAGAAACCCTAAAATATATTATTATTTTATGTTATCTTGGAAACCCTAATTTTTACCTTGTGAACAACTACCCACAAAAAACAGCCGCAACTACAGTGCCGTAGTAGTTGCCAATCTTAATAGGAAAGGTTCCCATGTAGCATCTTCTGGCTATAAACCTTGCCACTGGACCAAAACTTTAGTGATGGTGCGGTTATGGAGAGTGCGGGTTCTTCGGTCCAAAATGTTGTTAGGCTCCAAGATGATCGAGCCTTCATCATCTAACTCAGGGAGTGTTGACTGGACTTGAATGCGATTGCTGAGTACCTTCTTGAGACAAGAGACATGGAAGATTGGATGGATCTTGGAAGAAGGTGGTAACGCAAGCTTATAGGCCACTTGTCCAATCCACTGCAATATCTGGTAGGGTCCTAAAAATCGTGTTGCCAATTTTTGATGAGCTGGAAGTTGCACGAAAGATTGTTTGTAGGGTTGGAGTCGAAGAAAGACCATATCGCCTACATTGAAGCTACGCTCATAATGGTGTTGGTTAATCTGTTGTGGCATCTCGTTTTGAGCCAGCACCAAGTTCTCCTTCAACTACTGCAAAAGTTGGGCACGCTCCTGAAGAGTTGCATCCACCGCCTAAACTTTGGAGTTTCCAAGAACATATGAAGAGGGCGACGGAGGTGGGTACCCATACACTACCTCAAAAGGAGTCATTTTGGAAGTTGTGTGGAATGAAGTGTTGTACCACCACTCAGCCAAAGGCAACCACTTAGCCCACTATGTTGGGTGCTCGGAGGTAAAACAACGAAGGTAGGTTTCCAAGCACTTGTTGACAATTTCAGTTTGCCCATCCGTTTGCAGATGGTAGGCTGAGCTCATTCGCAATTGTGTTCCCTACAGTTTAAATAGTTCTTGCCAAAATCGACTGGTAAAAGTGGGGTCATGGTCAGACACAATGGATTTGGGCATACCGTGGAGTTTGAAAATGGAGTCCATGAATATTTGAGCAATGGTGGAGGCATGGTAAGGATGGGCGAGGGAACAAAAATGAGCATACTTTGAGAGACAGTCCACCACCACAAAAATAACCGATTTTCCTTCATATTTAGGAAGCCCTTCAATAAAATCCATGGAGATATCACTCCGTACATTGTCTGGTATTGGTAATGGTTGTAGAGTGCTTGGAGTATACACTGTTTCACCTTTCATACATTGGCAAATTTCACATTTGACCACAAAAATTTGAATATCTTTTTCATTCCAATGGAATGACCTTTTAGCTCTCTCATATGTCTTCAAGAATCCTGCATGGCCTGCGGTAGGCGAAGCATGCATTTCCCTCATAATATCCTCATAGAGTGATGAAGTTTTGGAGACCACAATGCGACCCTAATATTTTAATAGGTGTCCATCCCATGAATATTTGACATGCGAATTGGGATCCCTTTGTAGTTGTTCCTGTAAGGTCTATAAAGATTGGTCCACCACCACAAAAATGACCGATTTTCCTTTGGATTTAGGAAGCCCTTCAATAAAATCCATGGAGATATCAATCCATACATTGTCTGGGATTGGTAATGGTTGTAGAGTGCTTAGAGTACGAACTGTTTCACCTTTCATCCATTGGCAAATTTCACATTCGGCCACAAAAGTTTGAATATCTTTTTCATTCCTTCCCAATAGAATGACCTTTTAGCTCTCTCATATATCTTCAAGAATCTTGAATGGCCTGTAGTAGGTGAAGCATGCATTTCCCTCATAATATCCTCACGGAGTGATGAAGTTTTGGAGACCACAATGCGACCCTGATATCTTAACAGGTGTCCATCCCATGAATATTTGACATGCGAATTGGGATCCCTTTGTAGTTGTTCCTGTAAGGTCTATAAAGACTGGTCCTTGGTCACATCTTCTTGAAGTTGGGAGACCCATTGGGGAAGTGGGGATGAAAGGGCACACATTGTCACTTGATCCTCAAACTGACGAGAGAGGGCATCTGCTGCAATATTCTCCTTTCCTTTCTTATACATGATGTCATAGTCATACCCCAACAATTTTGAAACCCATTTCTTGTTGTGCTGGAGTAGATACCCTTTGTTCCAAGAAATATTTCAAACTTTGGTGGTCCATTTTAATAGAGAAATGTCTCCCAATGAGATATGGTCGCCAATGATTAACAACATGGAGGATGGCCATCATTTCTTTTTCATAAGTAGATTTTCCCAAATTTTTGCCTGATAGCGCCTTACTGGTGAAAGCTAAGGGTCACCCTTCTTGCATTAATACAACCCCAATGCCATGACCCGAAGCATCACTTTCAATTATAAATGGTTTGGAAAAATCAGGAGTAGCCAACACCGGGGTCGAAATCATAGCCTTCTTAAGATCTACAAACGCCTGTTTTGCTGGAGCTGACCACATAAATGAATTCTTTTTCAACATGGCCATTAAGGGGGCGGCTATTTTTCCATAATTTTGTACAAATCGGTGGTAATAGCCCATGAGCCCCCAAAACCCATGAAGCGCCTTGAGAGTTTGTGGCTTAGGCCAATTTTGGATAGCTTCAATTTTCTTGGGGTCAACCTTGACTCCCTCCTGTGAAACAATATGCCCCAAGTATTCAACCTCCTGCATGCCAAAGGAACATTTGGATCATTTGACAAATAACTGATGGTCCTGCAATAATTTCAAAGTTTGATCCAGATGTTGTAAGTGCTCGGCCCAAGTGCGACTGTAGATGAGAATGTCATCAAAGAAAACCAAAATAAACTTGCGAAGAAATGGGCGGAAGACATTATTCATGAGGCTCTGAAATGTTGATGGTGCATTAGTTAGGCCAAATGGCATGACCAAAAATTTGTAATGGCCCTCATGAGTTCGGAATGTTGTTTTGGGGATATCTTCCTCCTTGAGCCTTATCTGATGATAGCTAGAGTGGAGATCCAACTTGGAGAAAAACTTTGCGCCATGTAACTCATCCAACAATTCATCGATCACAGGGATAGGAAATTTGTCCTTAATGGTGAGCTTATTGAGCTCACGAAAGTCTATACATAGCCGCCATGACCCATCTTTCTTTCTAACCAATAGTACTGGAGAAGAATAAGGATTGTTACTAGGTCGAATTACCCTTGTTTTCAGTAACTCTTGAACCAACTTCTCAATTTCTGACTTAAGCGCATAGGGGTATCTGTAGGGTCTGATGTTAGGTGGCAAGCTACTTGGTACCAACGGTATTGCATGATCATGGGAACGATGTGGAGGTAATTCTATTGGTTCTACAAAAACTGCATTATGTTTAGTCAAAATGAGTTGCAAATCCCCTTGGGGTTCGTCTACTTCTAAAGTCTGCGGTTGAATTGCAAACAATTGGGCTACTACCCCACGTGAGGATTTTTTTAATAACTTCTCCATACGGCTTGAACTGATAACCTGTGGAGATCCTGTCGGTGAACCACGGAGAGTGTAGGACTTCCCATTCTACGAGAATTGCATCCATAATTTGGCAAAGTTCTAGGCTACTGTTCCCAAGGTACGAAGCCACTGTGCTCCCAACACAACATCACATCCTCCAAGTGGAAGAGCAAACATATCAATTTTGAGTTCATAGTCCCCTATCTTCAACTTAACATTTTGGTATTTACCCTTACAAGGTAATGTTCCTCCATTTGCCACCATGACTTCAAAAGAGTTGCAAGCATGTATGTAACAATTCGCTTGCTTAGCTACTCGGGGATCAATAAAATTATGTGTACTGCCTAAATCAATAAGAATTGTAATTCTTTGCCCTTTGAAGAATCCTACTACCTTCATAGTCTGAGGGGTCGAGATTCTTGCAAGTGCATGGACAAAAATCTCTGGTTGTGGTTCTTCCTATGCTTCACCCTCATCCTGAGGCTCTTCCTCCTATGGTTCTACTTCTTCATCAAGTATTTCATTCACTGTTGAGTCATCCACATCCAACAAAAACAACTTTTGTTGTATACATTTATGCCTCGATGAATATTTCTCATCACAATTATAACATAAGCCTTGTGCTCTATGGGCATCCATTTCCTCCCTAGTCAATCGCTTGATTGGTGGAGATTTATTGCTAGTATTCGATGTGAACTTGGATGGAAATGTAGGTTTGGCTTGTGGGAATTTAGATGACCGCCTCTAGGCAGAAATTTTTTCCTTCGCTAGTCTAGCCAATCCTATGGCTTGCATCATAGACTGTGGTTTGAACATTTTTACTTCTGCCTTGATATCATCTTTCAACCCATTGATAAAACAACTTTGAAAAAATCCTTCATTCAAACCCTTTGTCCTATTAGCCAATTTCTCAAACTGAGTCTGATATTCCCGAACAGTAGAGGTCTATTTCAATTTTGTTAAGGCTCCTGTAAAGTCCTCATACTCACTAGGGCCAAAACGAGTGAGTAATTGGGACTCAAAGTCTTCCCAAGAAGGGTCAGGAGTCATGTTTTGTAACCACTGATACCATTGTAGGGCCTCAGATTCAAAGTTAAAGGATGCCATGGTGACCCATAAATATCGAGGAACATTATGGAGTTTGAAGAATTGATCTGCCCGACACAACCAACCATCAAGGTCCTTGCCATTAAACTTGGGAAAGTCCAATTTGGGCATTTTAAATGGGGTATTAGTGTCAAAAAGAGCATGATGGGTTTCTTCATCTCTGTTTACTGAACTACCACCTGATCCTTCAATGTTAATCTGTTGGTATAATTTCGGGCCTTCCTTTAACCGCTCTTCAACCTCAAGGAATTTTTCCTCAATCCTTGTTTTGACTTTAAGCTGGTCAGATTTCAGGACCTGCATGTGATCTTTCATATGTCTCATTTTTGTTCCAATGTGTGACATTTGGCTCTGTAGGTTACTAAGTGTTTGATTTAATTGTTCCATATATTGGCTTTGTTCCAACTCCCTCATTGCTCCTCTAGTCCCTCCAGCCATATACTTGTGATTTGGACCACCCCAACTGACTTACTAAAAATAGAAGTGTTGTTTCAAGGGTTACTATTTTTAGTAATGGTCCAGAAAAAGTGTTTGGGTGCTATATATCAAAACGATCAGCTTGAAAAGATAAATACAATGGGCTAGGTCTCAAAATGACATTTTTCGACACCCTATTTTTTTCTAGTCAAGTGTTATTTTCTCCTAAAGCTTTCCTTCACCTAAAAAAATGACTTTCTTCTTTGGTCCTCAACAACTGCCATATCAGTTACTAGTCAGTCTGTTATCCTCAAGTACCTTGTCAGATTCTATCACTGACACTGCCCTGTTTGACACTATTACTGACAACTGTCCTGACAGACTCTATTTTGATTGTTACTGACAATTACCTGTCTGACACTGTTTTCGTCTGTTATTGATAATTGCTCTATCTGACTCTGTTCTTGACTGTTACTATCCCCAACAGTTTCTTCTTTAGCAAGGAATTTTTTTAGTATGGTCAAATTCATGCTAGGTGTAGTCTCCGTAGTATGCTCAAATTTGTGGTTAGGGTTTTGGAGGTGTAACATATGACTGTAATAGGGTAACACTAGGCCAAGGTGTGTGCATTGTCCATAGCCCTCTATTATACCGCAACAACGAACAATAATGCTTGGACCAATATTTTAGGCCACTACTCAAGGAGGGTTCCACACATACCCTTGAGCGCACTACCCACCTCTTTGACAATACGGGAGGGTAATCTTCCCAAGTGTTGTGCTCGGTGCACTATGGATAGATACATAGTCAAAAATATTCCTACGGCTAAAGGTTTCTCCTAATCCTAGGGGGTCTCTTGATATACCCAAAGATACATGGGAGCTCAAGTCCATATACGAGTGTTGTCTGAGGCCTAGGTATTGGAGCCTGATCACCCCTCACTTCACTAGACGCTTTACGAGCAATCTAGCTTAGCCAATAACGACAACTCCTCCATGATATTTTAAAACCCTCGACATAGGGTTTCTAACCTATTAAACTAAAAACAGAGGGGAAAAAATGGCTTGATTTTTTTCTCTTTTTCTTTATAGGAAAATAAGCAGGAAAATGAAAACAAGGAAAATTTATACCTAACAAGTCGAAATGGCAGAACACGAATTGTTTGCACTGCAACAAGACGTGGCCCTAGAAAGCGCTCTGATACCACTTGTTATGAACCTTGCAGTAAAATAAAAGCACATCCACACAATATTGCAATAATAATAGAAAATGAGCTTGAAATTAACAATATTGCAAGATGAAATGGAAATGCAATAGATTATATTAGAAAACAAGAACACATTACAGAATCGCAGGCCTCTTCGAGGGGGCAACCTCCTTAGAAGCAGAGCTTTGATACAATAAAAATAAGATGCCTTCATCTATGCCCCCTTGCATTTTTAAAGACTCTTCGTAACCCTAACTATAATGCTCAAGGGTTGGCTTCACATGCAAGTGGCCACCCGAGCTAGAATCTTCTACCAAACAAAAAAGTTACATTCTTTATAATGGTTACATTAAATGGCCCCACTTGTCTAGGCGCCTCAAATGCCACATACACATTACAAAACATTACATAATATTATTAAGATGGGGTCCCCACGTTAGGAAGGGGGTAATTACATAATAAGGTTAGGATGGGGTCCTAACATGCCCTTCCCCTTTAAAAAGCTTTGTCCTCAAAGTTGAAGATGATGAAATTGTTGTTGGAGCTGCTAGAGGGACTCCCATGTGGCATCTTCAAGTTGTAATCCTCGCCACTGAACAAGAACATCGGTGATGACACGATGGCGAAGAGTGTCTGATCTCCTATCTAAAATTTGTTCAATTTCGAGAATGATGGATCCTTCTGGAGGCGAAAAAGCTATGCATTCCATTGATCAATGAGTTTAAATAATACAATGGAGTGCTCGGATTAGTCCACAAAAGGTGGATCTAATCAACTGCATAAGCCGAAAATAAAAGATGTTTGTAACAAATAACAATACACCCAAAATAGTGAAATAACAATCTACCCAATTATATGCTTATCTAAAACATACGCTAACATCCCCCCCTTATTACATTATTTTGCAATACAAAGAGAGCTGCGAAACAACTCAAATTTGACACGTGCAAGTGCCTTAGTGAAAATATCTGCAACTTGAGCATTGGTGGGAATGTACTAAAGCTGAATTCGGTGCCTTGGAACTTTGTCTCGAATGAAGTGACATTGTGTGTCAATGTGTTTGGTTTTGTCATGATGCACTGGATTCTTAACAAGGTTCAAAACACCCTGGTTGTCGCAGAACAAGTGAATTGGAGATTTGGATGGATGACCCATACTTGTCAAAATGAGACGCAACTATATCACCTCACATACTGCTTCATGTGCGGTGCGATATTTTGCCTCCATAGATGAAATAACAACCACCTGTTGCTTCTTGTTGTGCCAAGAGACAGGACTGGATCCAAGATGAAAAATATATCCTGAAGTTGACTTTCGATCATCATATGATCCGGCATAGTCGGAGTCCGTGTATCCTTGCAAGAAGAATTTATCATTCTTCTTGTATTCTAGGCCATACTCAATAGTACCACGGACATAGTGAAGAACACGTTTTGTTGCTTTCCAATGAGTGGTCTTAGGCTCTTGCATGAACCTCGAAAGATAGTTGACAACAAACACGATATCTGGCCTAGTATTCGTCAGATATATGAGACTCCCGATCAGCTGTCGATAGAGAGTACCATCTACCTGAGGTGAATCATCATACCGCGATAACTGAAGCTTTGATTCCATCGGAGTTGCCATTGGCTTGCAATCAATCATGCGATACTTTTCTAACAATGTCTTGGCATACTTTTTTTGTGACACTTTGATGTGGTGCTTCTTCTGGTTCACTTCTAGGCCAAGACAATAGTGGAGAAGTCCGAGATCTGTCATCTCAAAATATTTGCACAAGTCTCTTTTGACTGCAGTTATCATAGTTTCTGAGCTGCCTGTGACAATCAGATCATCCACGTAGAGTACAAGTAACACTATTTCAGAACCTTGTTTCTTAAAATAGGGGTTTGCATCTGACGGACTTCTCTTAAATCCATGCTGCAAGAGGTGATTATCCATCTTTATATACCAAGCTCGAGGAGCTTGTTTCAAACCATACAAGGACTTGACCTATTTGCACACTTTCTGCTCTTGGCCTTCCACTTCAAATCCTTCAGGTTGTGTCATATAGACTTCTTCTTGGAGATCACCATTCAAGAAGGCACTCTTGACATCCATCTGATGAACTTTCCACCCAAACTGTGCTGCCATAGCACAAAGAACTCGAATGGTGGTCATCCGAGCAGTAGGTGCAAAAGTTTCCTCATAGTCAATGCCTTCCTTTTGTGCATAGCCCTTTGCAACAAGACGGGCTTTATGCTTATCAATTGTCCCATCTGCTTTGTACTTGACTTTGTACACCCATTTGCAGCCAATGGGCTTCTTTCCATGCGGCAGATCAACAAGCTTCCAAGTCTTGTTTTTCTTCAGAGACATGTACTTTGTATCCATAGCAGCCTTCCATTGTGGCTCACTAAGGGCATCTTGTACTGTGGCGGGTTCATGCTCATCAAGTGAAGACATAAACACCCTGTCATCATCCACGTCCATATCCTCTGTTTCTCTCTCTAGATCTACTGAAAGCTCCTCGAAAGATTGACAAAGATCATCAACCTCAGTAGTCTCTGCTTCTGCTCTATCTTGTCGAGCCATACTGCGAGTACGAGGTCTATTCAAAGTCAAATCTAGTGGTGTGGATAACTTTGAGTCTCTGATAGTACTTGTATACCATTTAGGAATTTTATTCTGTGGTGAAGAAGAAGAAGATCCTCCAGTCTGAGGTGACGAAGGAGACTTCTCATTTTTAGATTCTGCAAAATCTAGGTATACATCAGATGTGCTTTGTGATGTGAAAGCCTCATCAAAAACATCTCTACTGATATGAATCTTCTTGGTCAAAGGATCAATCAAACGATAACCCTTAGAGTGCTCATCATAACCAAGAAGAACACATTTCAATGTCTTCTCATCTAGCTTCTTCCTTTTCTCTTTCGGTATGTGCATAAAAGCCTTACATCCAAAAATGCGTAGATGAGAGATGGAGGGTTTCCGACCACTCCATGCTTCCTGTGGAGTTATTCCTTTTAGGGCCTTTGTGGGTGCCCTATTCAACAGGTATACTGCTGTGGTGACAGCTTCTGCCCAAAACTGTTGCTCTAGATGGGCTCCTATGAGCATACAACGAACCATTTCCATGATGGAACGGTTCCTCCGTTCAGCAACTCCATTTTGTTGAGGAGTATAAGCAGTAGTGAGCTGTCTCTTGATCCCATGTGTAGTCAAATATGCAGAAAATTCTTTAGAGGTAAACTCCCCCCTTGATCTAAGCGGAGGGTCTTTATAGAAGTCCCTGACTCCTCAATAGATTTCTTGAATTGTTGGAAGTAACTAAAGGCTTCAGATTTCAGATGAAGAAAGAAAACCCACATCTTTCGTGAGTAGTCATCGACAAACAACTGAATGTACCTCTTCCCCCCACAACTGTTTGGTGTGAAAGGACCACACAGATCGGTGTGAATTAACTCCAGTGGTTTCTTTGCTCGTGTAGAGCTCTTTTCAAATGGTACTCTATGCTGCTTTCCTGCCAATCAATCAGAGCACACTGGAAATGTAGAGGAAAGGGAGGGAAGACCCTTTACCATCTCATATTTACTTAGCTCAAGTAAATAGCTAGAACTTAGATGCCCGTATCTCTTGTGCCAAAGTGAAGTTGCCTCCTTTGTAGAGACTGTCATGGCAACATGAGGGGTAGAGATAGCATCTAATGCAAATAAGCCATGCTTGTATGAAGTTGTTGCGATGTGTTTACCCCTCTTGGTGATAAAGCAACACTTCTTTCCATCCTCAACACGAAAATCAACAACCATATCTTTATCCAAAATTTGTGTGACTGACAACAAATTGTTCGCCAATCCTAGAACATATAGGACTCTTTCAATCTGACATTTGCCATCGGGAAGGTTTACTGAAACTGTACCCTCACCCTGAACCTTGTAGGTTTTATCATCAACAATAGTGACGGGTTTGCCCTCCTTGGCTTCATATGTCTCAAACCACGATTTTTTGCCAGTCATATGATTATTGGCGCTAGAATCAACATACCATACAAGATCCTTTTGCTTGGAAGCTGTGGTAGTCATGAGCACCTTGTGTGCCCACTCAGAATCGGAGTCAGATTCTTCAACAACAACATTCACCTTGGGTTGCTTGTTTTTGTTTTGTGGTTTGTTATGGCCCTTGTTCTTAGGTTGTTTGTTTTTGTGCCAACACCTATTTGTGTCATGGGTATCCTTGTCACAAATCTTGCAATATCTCTTCGCTTGTTGAGGTTGTTTTCCCTTGGAATCCGTTGGTTACGAATCTGCCATGAGGAAAGGATTTTTGGTTAATGCGCCCAGATTCGCCCACCAGCATGAAAGGCCGGAAGGAAGAGATGCCTTCCGAGCCAATCTTCGGAGAAGGCCGGCTCCTTTTAGGGGGCTTGATTTAAGCTAAAGGGAATAGGAAAGAAATAAAGGAACGGAAAGAGACAAATGTACAGAAAGAGATACAAATATGTCCAAAGGTTGGTGGGGGGAACTAACAGTACGGGAACACACCAATCACCGCTACTTATCGCATACAAACACAGAGCATGACAAGGAATTGCAAAACCTAGGCGTACTTCCGATACACCAGCAGCAGTATGCACGACTTCAATAGCTCCCTAGCAAACATTCCCTACAAGGAACTAACAAGGGGGGATCGTATCAATCACCGGATACGTACACCGACGGGGGTAGAAAGTAAACCTAGAGATGTCGAGCCGGTATATGTGTTAGGTAGAGAGTTTAACCGCACAGCCTCAATGGCTCCCTAGCAAACATTCCCTACAAGGAACTAACGATGAGGGATCGCATCAATCACCAGATACGGGCCAACAACGTCACACACAACTGATGGAACTGCTACCAAATTTATAATGAATGCTTTAAATAATGAAGTACAAAAGGTGCTTTAAGCAAGCAATGCTAGAGGAACCTGATCGCCAAATGCCAAAGTGAATTAACGAGCAGCGACACAGGTGGGCCTAAGGCATATAATGAAAGACAAGATAAAAGAATAAAGATAGTAGAACAGAACCAGGCATACAGATTGTATTTATAAGCAGAAGCACGGTTACAGTAAACATAGTAGTTCCCTAACAAACATTCCCCTTCCACACTTTACAATGAATTTCAGATGGGCTTTTATAGCCCGAGTCCCACCCGTTACATTAATGGGCACAGAGTCCCAGTCAAACATGAGCTGACAGAAGCGGCGAAAGAGCTGCAAATGCTGACCTTTTGTCGGACTGGGCTGTACCCGCAGCATGGTCTTCCTGGAAGCTGGACAGCTACGTGGCGGAGTGCTGGGTAATTCTTCAAGTCGGCAGGCTTGCTAGTAGAGCGTGAAACTGTCGTTAAGAGCATAAGGTGCAGCAGCCCATGCTTATCCCTTTTGGTCGGCAGTCTTGGTTCAAATCCCGAGTCGGACACTTGTCTGATGATGGGTTATGTCGTGTGACACATGCCTGCCTTAGAGGGTAGTCTATCCATCTTTGCTTGGGATCGGGGCTCCTTGGGATGCGTGCAGAAATCAGTGCATTCGGGGAAGGCCTTCAAGCCTTGGTCAAATTCCGGGTTTGTTCCCCTACTGTACACCTGTCAAGGGCGCATTCCCGCTCCGTTGAGAAGTCGAACCGCGCACGAGCGAACACCGGTGTCTCGCCGCCATATGGACTCGCTCCGGCATTTTACCTTTTTTCTGCATTGACTCGCCGGTCTGCACGGTGCAAGGTGCGCCCGAAAGCCGGGGCGAAGTACGCACTCGCACCAAAATCGGGCGAAGTACGAACTCGCACCAAAACGGGGCGAAGTACGCACTTCGCACCAAAACTGGGCGAAGTGCGAACTTCGCACCCAGACTTAGCCAATTTCAGATAGACCTGCTGGAAAGCTGGAAAATCAACTGGGGAACTCCAAGGAAAAAAAGGGGGGAGAGAAAGAGAATGGGAAAGAAAAGGAAAGGGAGAGAAGGGAGAAAAACGGAAGGAGGAAAAGAAGAGCAGCATTGTTACAAAACAACATTGAAGACATTGCACCCCGTGCAAAATGTGACAACATTTCTGGCGGCTCGCGGGGTGTCGAGCTCGCCTCGGCGCAAAGAATCCATGCCTTCATCCTTTGGGTGTAGAGGAACTTGCCTCCCCTGCCTTTTGCTGCTCTAATCGTTCTCCTTGCGGCAACTGTTCTTCAGATTCATCTTTGTCAGTCGCCTCATCAGTATCTCCTTCTGAAAGGTCTCCATTTCCTGCTTCTGCCTCGCACATGCGAGTGTATGCCTCTTGGGCAGAACGCCAGGCTTCCGCTTCGAATGGCTTGCGGTCAGCTATGTCTTCTAATGCTCCGTGAAAAGCAGCGACCGCGTGCAGGTCGATGGTGAGGTATCTTTTCTCTAACTCCCGAAAATAGGAGCGGATCCTGGAATATCTCGGACACCATCCGAGTGACTCGACTGTCTTGAATTGGCTCAGTCCAGCTATCAATTTCAGCTGTATCTGCTTCAAAGGACTGCCAATTCTTCTTTACCCGATCTAGGGTAAGGAGCTCGCCATTCTCAACAAAACCTGGACACCCAAGTTTTGAAAGAGCGTGAAAGGGGGCCAGACAGATATCTTTTTCATGTCCGAATGCGTCAAGCATTCGTCTGGCCACTCTCACCTCTTCAACTTTTCTAAAATATTTGTGCAAGGTCACCCTTGCACCTGCCCATTCTGCAGCGAATGAGGACACGGGGGAAAAAGGACGCCGTCGCGCTCGCGCTCCCGAAGGTTTATCGCCGAGTCCAAAGAATTGCTTTGCTCGGCGCTCGGCCTCCTCTACCACAGGCTTTCCCTCGGCGAAACTTCTTGAATCCTGGATGCGAAGTCCAGGACCGCCATTGCCTTAAAGGTATGGGGCTTGCATTCCCTCAGCAAACCAGCCCTCATTTCCTTAACTTTTGTCTTTGAAAAGACAACCGCTTGAGATGTTTTTTCTGCAAGTTGCGACTGTGCCTGCTTCAAAGACTCCTTGGAGCCGAGAAATCTGCTCCGAGGCTGCTTTCTTTTCGGTTGCGGCTCGTTGTCGAGAAGCGGCTAGCTGGGCTTTGAATTCATCTCGTTTCTCGCCGCGCCGCTTCCGACTGCTCGATGGACCTAGATAGGTCCTCTTCAAGTTGCCTTACTTTGTCCCGCAACGCGAAAGTTCTTCCTCGCTCCTCCGGACTCTTGACAAAGAGATTGTCGACTTTGCGCATGATCGTCCGAATCTCATACTGTTTATCAATGTCGTCAAAGCTTTTCTCCTTTGTCTGGAGCACGTAGTCCGCCTTAGTCATTTCTCGGAGAGGCTTCTTCACTATTGGGATTATTTTCTCCGTTGTAATCACTCTCCTTCCGAAATCATACTTTGCGCGTTTTGCCGGGGCGGCTATCTCTTCATGTCTCCTCCGCTTCAGGTCTTGGCGGAAAGAGACAGAATACTCTACGGCTCTTGTTGCCAGGGGCAAGTCATCTGAGTTCTGGAGGTCGTCCATAAAATCTGGTTCCCCCAGCCTAGGGATCTGCTGAGACGTCTCTCCTGCGGGGATTGGATCAGGAGGAACCGGACAGACCTTGGAAGAATCGGTCGCTTGTGGGGGCGACCGGGAAATGGAAATGGGAGAGGCTGACACTGTGAGGGTTTGAAGCGGCTGAGGCGGAGGATGTGATGGTGAACGGACAGCCTCGGCACTAACCTCGGGCGAAGGGTTTGGAGTTGTGCTCGGAGAAAGAGAGACGTTAGGGTTCCGAGCAACCGATCGAAAGAATGGGGACCGCTAGAAGGACGCGGAGACGGGGGGGAGGATGTGGTCATGGCTCGCCCGGATTGAGCGGGGGACCGAGTGGAAGTAGAACTGGGTGAGACTAGAGAGACAGGGACAGCGAGACGTACTCGCGGGCTCCGCCTGAGCCGATGCCGGTGAATGTCTTCGCTTATTGTCTCGGCGGCTGGCTTGGGACTGCCCAAAGGAATTGCCTCTGCGGCGGCAGGACGCGGCTGCGGCTCTGCGACTGGCTGCTGCACTATCAGGCTAGGTCGCCTGATTTTCTCAACTCTCCTCCGCTTCTTTTCTTCTGGAACAACTGTCGGATCAGGGGAAGGAGACGAAGCAGGTGCAGCAGGCACTGATGCTCCCACGGTAAACTTGTACCGGGGTTTGACTTGCGGAAGGTCTGCCGCGACCGGTCTGCTTTCTGGCGGTGCCGGCGCTTTTCTTGCCTGAGGAAGTGCCTCGGCGCCGCCTTGACTAACTTTTTTCGCCTTTTCGGGCGTCGCCTTAGGAGCCACGAACCGCATTGGATCGGCTCGGGTACTTGTCGGGCCGGCGCCGGCGCTGTCGAAGTGTACAATCGCTGGGAGGAGACCCACTTTTATAATCCTCAAAGGGGCCTCGGGGAACGTAACCTTGATATGCGAACGGCCGCCAACTGTCATGATGCTGGTCATAGAGAACCGAGAAGTCGTCATCTACGGCCAGGTTTCTCCTTGTGGATTTGTTGTGCTGCGTGCGACATCTCATTTTCCAGCATTCAATAATCTTTTCTTTAGACCAGTTAAGGCCTGCAATCTTGGACAAAAATTTTTTGAACCCTGGAGATGAGAAGTGATGGTCCCGGTTTCTCTTGGGGTCATATGTCACCTCCTCGCAGTAGAAATCCTGCCAAGGGGGAGAAGCTTCCATTAATTCAATCTCCCAGTCAAGGTCCACATGGACCACGTCGCATCTATCTTCGGTTATGTCCCGGGGGCACAGATGTGCAAACTTTCCTCTTACCCCATGAGGGTCATATTTCCAGCGCTGCGGCAGCAAAACCAGGCCAATCCGGGACAGCGCTTGCTCTAGGTAGACATGTTGTCCTACCTCGATAATCTCAACATTGGCCCAGGAAAGAGGGTATTGAAAAATCTGTCCTCTTTTCTTCCCTAGGCCAAACTCTTCTTCCACATAGTCCATCTGTCGGGCAACTTCCATCCCGAACAGATGCTCTGAGCACCAATAGGGCAGCAAATAGGGTTTGCCCTTGAATCCGTAGATTCCGATCACAATCCCCTGCGTCGATCCAAAACGTCCCCAAGCTTCTGATTTATCAAAGCACTCGTCATTTCTCTCGGGGGACGGGGGATTTCACTTTCGGTGAAGACTGACATGACGAATCCCAGAAAGTTGAAGTTGAACTTGTAGTAGGACCCTTTCCGGTATAAGTCATCCGTCCAGTTATAGACGGGCTGGGGTTCTCCCTTCTCGTTAACCTTCTTCGAGTTCAGGATCGGCATTTGGGGGTGCAGATGGTACAAAAAAAGCCAGACGAGAATGGAACTGAAACGAAAATTGGTTGATCGGCGCTTCGGATTTTCAGCAGATCGGAATGAATGGCGTAAGCCACCGATCTGCCCGACCGAAAGAGATGGGGCGTTTTCCGCTCCATTGCGCCGCCGGTTCGTAAGATTCTCCACACAGAGGCATTCACGCGCGCCACTGGTACGGGTGCACCGACTCATCGGAGTCGCAGCCGAGGATTCATGCCAAGATGGTATATAGATACTTGCTCCGAAATTTTACCAAAGGCATGGGGCCGTCGGCCATTGTCCAGTGGGAAGCGGGGCGCTCGGCTACGAATTGAGGAAATCCCTCATTCGCTTGGTGTGCGTGAAACGTCCCGCTTGTTCGCCCAAATTGATTTTTTCGAGGATGGTGCCGGAGTCATACTCCAGCCTCGGGGCGAAAGTCGGTCGCACAGCTCTCCTGCGCGAGTGCGAACAAGGGTTTGCCGCTGGAACCGCAGATTTGCCGGGAAGCTGGTTTATAGTGTCCGACAATTAAGTCTATCGACTCCGGGCATTGGTGGACGGGAGGGCACATGAATCGAAGAGGTTTGATTTGTACGCCGCTCCAAAATGATGGGAGGGCGAAACCTTGTCGACCCAGCTCTCCACATTCGCTCTCGACTGAGTTAGGCTCATGGAAAACGAGCCGTCCACATATCCTCGCCGGGTAATTCACCGGGAGGTGGTGGGGATTGCCCACGCTGTACCTTCTTCGTCCGGGTCTTTGACTTTTCTCTCGGCGGAGGATCGCCTTTGAAAACTCCCCGGCCGCGGCAAATCCCCACGGTTCATTGCTCACTGGATCTGCGCCGACACGAGCATTTTTCCCTTGTCCATCTCTCCGAGTCGGCAATAATGACGAGTTCAGGCTGTCTGCAACAAATTTCGCTATCAGAGGAATAATTAGCACTGTCCGAGGAATAATCTCTGCAATCTGGAATGTTGGCATGATTCTGACCCCCTTTTCTAGATAAAAACAGCGCCATTAATGCAACGCAGGAGGGGTAGGTCGGCTGAGTTAAAACCCTTGGTGGCCGCGCAGGAGAACGTTTAGGAAAAGACGCGCCCCCAGCCGTGCCTTGCTTTTTTTAGTTGCGTTTTCGCTTGAAAAACGCGCAATCATTAACTCAGCGTTGGGGACTGCACCATGGCTGACGTTGCTGCCACCACTTGGGCACACTGATCAAGACAAAACCTTCGGTGCGGAAACCCACATAAAAACAAGTGCAAACGCGCCTTGGGCCCAGCTTGGGGTTTTTGAATTTTTTTATTATTCTTTAAACCGCGTCCCAATACTGGCCCGGAAAACTAGGCGCAGCCGGGCTTCGCCCGAAGTTGGGCACGGCCCGACCTCGCCGGCGAAGTCGGACTTCTCCCGAATTTTGGGCGAAGTACGAACTTCGCACCGAAACTGGGCGAAGTACGAACTTCGCGCGAAGCGCATGCTTGAACTGTTCTACCTACTGTTTTAGTCGCGCCCAAGGTTTGGGCGCGATCTGGGTTTTTGCCGCCTTTCATCTTTAGATGGACTTCGCACGGCGCGGCCGCTTTGTTCGGACTTCGGCCGAAGCTTGATGCGAAGTGCGAAGTTCGCGCGAAGTTCGCACTTCGCCCAAGCGTTGAGCGCAGCGCGGACTTCGCACGGGCGCTGGCCGAAGTCGGACTTCGGTGCGAAGTTCGCACTTCGCACAAACTTTGCGCGCAGTGCGTACTTCGCACGAAGGGTTGCGCAGTGCGGACTTTAGTCTGCTTCAGCTTTTCTTGGACAAACTTCGCAATTCGGCTGGGCCGAAGTCAGGCTTCGCTGCGAAGTCGGACTTCGGTCAACACTTAGTCGATTTTTGCTCTTTTTTCTCCTTTCTTTCTCTGCATAGCCGAACTTCGCCCCTCCTGCGGGGCAACGACAGACTTCGCTGCGAAGTCTGTCTTTCTCTCCCATGCCGCATTTAAGCTCAAAGAAGGAAAAATAAACTGAATGCTAAAACTGGAAACTATACATGCGGGGAAAAATAAAAACACAAGGCAAAATTTTTACAGGGAAGGGCCCCTCAGGCACCTTCAACAGTGATAAAGCTTCAAGTGGAACCCGTTGAAAGGGATGGGGAGGAGCTGACCCTCCATATCCGAAAGTATGTAGGCATTGAACTGATTCACCCGGGCAATCTGATAAGGGCCCTCCCAGAGAGCGTCAAATTTTCCGTGATTACCCGGTTTTGCCTTGTATGAGTCCCACTTCGACACTGGGTCCTCGACTTCGAAAACTCGGGCAGTGGTGCCTTTGGCAAACTAGCCTTTAGTGGCTGCAATGTGATCGGCGAAGGCCTGGTATGCACTTTCTCTGTCTTCTTCCAAGCTGCAGGAGTTGGCACAACCTGTCGTCTACCGGGTCTCCGCTGCTCCTGTCTTCGTCAATCATCCACAGGGCGGGGATTTCAATGTGTGATGGCATAACAGCTTGCTTGCCATAGACGAGCGCGTAGGGGGACGTCTTGAGGGATTTCTTGAACGCAACTCGGTCCGCCCATAGCGCCCGGTTCAGGAGCAAGTGCCAAGTCCGCTTATTTTTTTCAATGGTCCTCCGGAGAATTTTCGGGAGGTTCTTGTTAGTAGACTCGGCAAGGCCATTCCCTGCGGGTAGTAATTAGAAGACATCTTGTGATAGATGCCAAGGCCGCTGGTGTACTCCGTGAGTACGACGCCTACAAATCCCGGACCGTTGTCTGTCACAATCGACTCTGGAACCCCAAGCGGGTAATCAGGCTCTCAATGAACCTGATGACCGTTTCTTGGTCGGCGTTCTTGGTCGGGATCGCCTCCGTCCACCGTGTGAAATAGTCAGTAGCTGTGAGAATAAACTTGTGGCCGGCGGAGGAGTTAGGAGAAATCACCCCAATGAAGTCCAGACCCCATTGCTGGAACGGAGCTTCGGCTTGAATCGATTGAAGGGGCAGGGGTGCTTTTCTGTTTCGGCCAGCATACCTCTGGCATTGATCACACTTGGCACAGACCGCATACGCGTCTGCGAACAGAGTGGGCCAATAGTATCCAGCCCTTATTATTTTTAAGGCCGTTGGCCTTGAAGAATGGTGACCCCCAGGCATCCCGGAATGAAAATCTCCGAGGATCCTAGGCTGGTCAGATTTTATGACGCACCGCAACGGGATGCCGTCAATGTTTTTGAAGTAAAGCCCCTCGGGGCGAAGAGTGTACCTTAATGCACCTAACCGAAATCTCCTTCGTTGTGAGGCGTTCAGGTGATCGGGACATCTTCCGGTGCAGAAGTATCTCACCAGTTCATCCGTCCAATCACTCCCCTCCGATAAGGAGTTGGCTAGGTAGACGCGTGTCGCTGTGTCCTCCCACTTACAGGCGGAGATGCCGGCTACAGCGCTTCGGGCCAATTCCTGACACAAGGCTCGGCCTCTGATAAGCTTGGTGGGCCGTACTTCGATGTCAAACTCCTGGATCTTGGCAATCCATCCCGCTCTCTTGTGACCCGGTTCCCCTTGCAAGATGAAACTGCGAACATCGGGGTGAATCACAAAGACAGTGGTCTTACTCTGGGAGACAAAGTGCCTGAGCTTTCGAAGGGACTTCATGACCGCATGGACTCGCCGCTCTATAAAATTGTACTTCTCTTCGTGTGGCGAGAATCACTTGGCTTAGGAACGCAATGGGGCGCTCCTCACCGTCGTCTCCCTTCGGAGTCAGGACTGCAGCGTAACTTTTGGGTTCTCCCACTGCATACAGGATGAAGTCCTTGGAGTAGTCCGGGTTTGTCAACACCGGAGCTTGCGCAATTCGAGCCTTGATTTCCTCGAAAGCTTGCTCTCTCTCATCGGTCCATTCGTAAGGTGTATCTTTCTTCAACGGTTCGGCCATAGGCTTGATCACTCGTGCGAAATCCGGAATGAACTTCCGCACGAAGTTAATCCGACCGAAGAAGGACTGCGGACCTTTTTTTATCGGTGGGGTGCGAAGCGAACGAGGGCTTCTGCTCTGTCAGGGTCAATGGCGAGGCCTTCCTCGGAGATGACATGTCCCGACAGCTTTCCTTCCTTTACCGCGAAGACGGACTTCTTCGGGTTTATAGAGATGCCGAATTCTCGACAACTTTCAAATATCTGCCGCAGGTGCGAAACATGATCTTCTCGTCGGTGAGAGAAAACAGTCATGTCATCAAGATAGATGACAATAATCTTGTTGAGCAGCTCTCGGAAGGCCAGGTCCATGGCCCTTTGGAACGTGGCACCGGCATTGGATAAGCCAAACGGCATGCGCCGATAGGCGAACGTCCCCCACTTCGTGGTAAACGCCGTCTTATGCTTGGTCTTCGTCTTTGACCCAAATCTGGTTGTAGCCGAAAAATCCATCTAAAAGTGAAAATCTCTGGGCTCCAGCAACGATATGCAAAATTTGGTCGATTTGGGGAAGCGGATAGTGGTCCCGGAGGGAAGCCTGATTTAGGTTTCTGAAGTCGACACAGAGACGTATGTCGCCATTCTTTTTCCTCACGGGCACCAGATTCGCGACCCAGGATGAATGTTTGATGGGGTAGATGATCTTGGCCTCCAGCATCTTCAAGAGCTCGGTCTTCATCATGGCCTCAACCTTTGGATTTACGGCCCTTTGCTTTTGTCGGAACGGCTTGGCGCCATCCTCTAGCTCGATGGTATCTTCGGATGACGGATCTGTCATACCCCCTCAAATCTTCGTAGCACCGGGCCACGATGTCGGGGGAACTCTCGGCACGATGATCTAATCCGCACCGGCTCCTCCGACGTGCGACTGCATTCCGACCTTGATGGTTTTACCGAGTTCGAGCTCCGGGTCGACATCTCGCCTCGGGTCTACTTTGATCCTGTGGGATATTGCTCTGTCATTTCGATCAAAGAGACTTTCTAATGTAATCGGTCCTTTTGGGACGTGATTATTCCGTAATCGTATCAACCCCTCATATTGCTCGTCATCGGGGTCTCTACCTTCGATTACACACACTTCGTTAACCGGGAATGTGACGATCTCCTCGTCACGACTGAATACCCGCGAAGGTATCCCTATCGAGCACGAAGGCTCAGTAAATGGTGCGGATCGGCTTCGGTTTACGGACGACGTCTTCGATCGGAACGTACACGGCTCCAACGGACGCGAGAATATCCGCGTGCTTGTTTCTCTCACGCGATATTGCCTTAACGTTCAATGAGTCAAACGATTCCATCGGGTCCCAGACCCGATTGCGGTACGCTCTAAGATAGTGATGCTTAGACGCGCATTTATTCGTAACTTGATGACACACTAACTCTGAATCTCCGAAAATTTGGAGATGCTTGATTCCTAGCCTTTCCGCCTTTCGCAGACCCAAGCACAGGGCTTCGTATTCCGCCGAATTGTTAGTGCAGCTCCAGGCCAGCCTGTAGGCATAGTCCCTCTGGACTCCGGTTGGAGAAACCAGGAGGACCCCTGCACCGGCGCCATTCTTGCAACGGGCGCCGTCAAAGAAAAGCTTCCACAGCTCTTCGGGTGCGGGTCCTACTTCCTTCGCAACGGACACGTCAAGCTCCTCGGGCTGCTTAATGGAATAACAGCCCTGCTCTGTCCCGATTACGGCATTAAAATCCCGCAACGAGAACTCGTCTTCTAGTTGTAGCACTTCGAGAGCTTGCTCGGTCAGTTCTACTGTCACTAGTTCTTCTGACAACTGGACCATGCAGTCCATCTCTCCCCCGGGTATCTTGTCTACTAGAAAAGGGGAAGGCTTCTCATTGAAAATTTTCGGTCTCCTTCCTTTGAAGGGCACTTCCATGTGCGAGTAGTCTAGAGACAGGTACCCGCCCAACTTCGCAGGTGAACTCCCGAGAGAGACACATGCCGAAGTAAGGCTCCAGTTCAACAATCACGACCTCTTGGATGACCACAATGTCGAGAGCTTTGTGCAGCGGATAGGGATGTCCTTTATGACACCAACTGTCTTGACGAGGGTGCCGTCTAATTGCAAGCACACCTTGGCTGCTCCGTGTGTATTCCATCCCGATCTCATCGCGGACGGCCTTCGGCATCACGGTCGAGGAAGCACCGGAATCCACCATGCGGTTGTGAACTATGTGCCCTTGCATCCGCAAAGACGAGATAAAAGGGTGGCGGTCTGTTCTTCCCGATGGCGGAGAGCGTCAAAGGTTGAACCGGGACAGCGAGTCGCATCCGCTTGCCGTTCTTCATGTTTTTCGGTGATTCTTGCGACGAGATCTACCGGCCCGGAAGCGGAAGGGCATCGTACATGCCGATTCGCGAGAGTCTTCTTTAACTCGTCTACAATGCTGTAGCCCGAGGTACTAGCTCCTTCTGCTGGTTTAGCCGGTTCATACTTGGTCCGATACTGTTGGGTGGCCTCAACTCGCTGTCTCTTGGTCAGAGACGGGTACTTCGACTTCTCCCTGGGCTTGTTCTTTGGTTTCGGTGCGGGGCTGAAGTACGGGAAGCTTAGCGGGAGTTGGGGCCTTTCTTGGAGGCTTAGGCTGGAACAGACAACGGTCTTTGCTAGAGAAGGTTTAGCGGGAGCTTTATCTTTGGATGCCTTCTCCGGGTCGTGTAAGGCCACAGCCGCTTGTACGGTGGCAGCCCATTGGGCTGCGGTCTTTCTCTTCTAGCATATACCTGCAAAGGTTTAGCCGCGTCCGCAGCTTTCTTTTCTTCCTTGGCGGGCGTCACTGGGTTCTCTTCTGGCAGGGCAAAATTGGCCTCGCCGTCCAAGATCATGTACGACTCATCATTTTCTATAGTCTTGCCGGCCAAGGTCCGGATGTAGTGCTTGGTGCAAAGTGCAATCTTCCTCCGAATGCGGGTCATTGCACGTAGTGCACTCGCTTGACTTGGTCGGGAGGACCGGGTGGGTCATCTATAGCAGCATTTCTCGGAGGCGGACGCCTCTGCGGTTGGTTTTCTGGGGCTTTATCTTTTGTCAGCGCCGGCGGCGCATACGGCCTTCTAGGAGCAAAGTCCATTTGGGCCTGCTTCTTTTTCATAGTTGTCATGTCATTGGACATGGCATGATATCCGGAGGCCAAAGCCCGCACTTCTTGTAGAATCGTGTTCTGGATGCTGCTGTCGGGAGGCGGCAACTGTGCCGGTGGAGGCAAAGCGGCCAATGGAGGAGGGTTAGAATAAGACGCATACTGCGGGGGAGCAGAAGCGCTGGAAAATGCGGAGGCGGGAGGAGGCGGATGAGGGTAATGCAACTGAGGCGGGCCGTATTGAGTTACGACCGGCGCCGGATTCCACTGCGGCTGGGGCTGCTGCCCTGAAGTAGACGGCACACCACCAGAAGCAGAAGGATACTGCGATCTTGGAAAGTCGGGATGAATCGGCTCCTGCACTCTGGACGGAAGCCTGCCGATGGAGATAATGTCGGCCTCGACTGTCGGGCAGCTTCGTACAGTGCGGGGAACTCGTCAATTCGGGCGATCTTCGACGGCGAGGCATATGTCCGAGTTGAAAGACCTCGGATAGTAGTGAGCAGACCATGCCGGTCGAAGGCCGAAGTTCGCGAGGTACCCGTTTCCGGGATCTCGCAAACCTAATGTTAAAATCGGACACCTCCTCTTGAGGATGCCTCCGGATTGCTTGGACCCGATGCGATAGAGAGGTAAGATCAGCAGACTCGTTGCATCCTTTTACGAGCCTCCGGCAAGCTGGGGCCACCTAGTGATGGATCCCTCTGGCAGCGATCTCCACCAGTAGAGAAGCTTTCCCCTCAGGGAAAGGGCCGGCAGACGGGTCTTCACACTTTCATCGGTGATGGTATGCAGTGCGGCCAGGGCAAGGATGTCCTGGATGTGCTCGTACGCCGTCTTACCGTAGCCGTCGTATGTGGGAATAGACTTTAAAGCGAGCGGGGGCACAGCTTGCTGACCGATCAGGGCCAAAGGCCCTGTAGAGTCCACCGCCGGGAAGAGATCATCGTCATTCGGCTGATGATCAGCCATTTCTTCTTCTTCTCCGCCGTCGGTTGTGTACTCGGTATCGGTACTTTCCGAAGATACAGGATTTTCCTCTTCCTCGGCCTCTTCTACTTCGTACTCGGCTCTTCCGACCTCAGCTTCGGCCTCTTCTTGGATCTCAGCCTCGGCTTCGTCGAAACGAGCTTGCGGATCAGCCAGCTGGGTATCTCGCCTCGAGCGTGGATGTCTAGTTCGTAGAACTCGGGCGGGCTTCTCGGATTTCTTGTTCGCCACCTTCTCGTGCGCATGAAGGTGACCGGACCGGTCTTCTAGACTCGAAGGATTTGTTCGTGCAGAGTCGCCGGTGTTCGGATTTGGAACAGCAATGAAGCGAACACCGGTGCTTCGATTTGTCGGGGGTGAGAAACTTCCTTGTCTCACCAAGAGCTCAGGAACTGTCAGCGCCAGGTGGAGACTGATCAGAAAATCTCTCGTCAGATGTAGGACCCGTGTTCCGCCGAGCGGGTCAGAAGAACTGTTGCGCTAGGTGGAAACTAGATGGGTACTCTTTCTTTAAATCGTGGGACAAGCGTCCCACCGGGCGTGCCAGAGAAACTGTTGGTTACGAATCGCTATGAGGAAAGGATTTTTGGTTAATGCGCCCAGATTCGCCCACCAGCATGAAAGGCCGGAAGGAAGAGATGCCTTCCGAGCCAATCTCCGGAGAAGGCCGGCTCCTTTTAGGGGGCTTGGTTTAAGCTAAAGGGAACAGGAAAGAAATAAAGGAACGGAAAGAGACAAATGTACAGAAAGAGATACAAATATGTCCAAAGGTTGGTGGGGGGGGAACTAACAGTACGGGAACACACCAATCACCGCTACTTACTGCATACAAACACAGAGCATGACAAGGAACTGCAAAACCTAGGCGTACTTCCGATACACCAACAGCGTATGCACAGCTTCAATAGCTCCCTAGCAAACATTCCCTACAAGGAACTAACAACGAGGATCGTATCAATCACCGGATACGTACACCGACGGGGGTAGAAAGTAAACCTAGAGATGTCGAGCCGGTATATGTGTTAGGTAGAGAGTTTAACCGCACGGCTTCAATGGCTCCCTAGCAAACATTCCCTACAAGGAACTAACGGCGAGGGATCGCATCAATCACCGGATACGGACCAGCAACGTCACACACAACCGATGGAACTGCTACCAAATTTATAATGAATGCTTTAAATAATGAAGTACGGAAGGTGCTTTAAGCAAGCAATGCTAGAGGAACCTGATCGCCAAATGCCAAAGTGAATTATCGAGCGACGACACAGGTGGGCCTAAGGCATATAATGAAAGACAACATAAAAGAATAAAGATAGTAGAACAGAACCAGGCATACAGATTGTATTTATAAGCAGAAGCACGGTTACAGTAAACACAGTAGTTCCCTAACAAACATTCCCCTTCCACACTTTACAATGAATTTCGGATGGGCTTTTATAGCCCGAGTCCCACCCGTTACATTAATGGGCACGGAGTCCCGATCAAACATGAGTCGACAGAAGCGGCGAAAGAGTCGCAAATGGTGACCTTTTGTCGGATCGGTCTGTACCGCGACATGGTCTTCCTGGAAGCCGGACGGCTACGTGGCGGAGTGCTTGGGTAATTCTTCAAGTCGGCGAGCTTGCTAGTAGTCGGAGCGGGTGAAACCTCGGATCAGCTTTGAATGAGGCTATTAACGCAGCGGTGCGGGCAGCCCATGCTTATCCCTTTTGGTCGGCAGTCTTGGTTCAAATCCCGAAGCTGGACACTTGTCCGATGATGGGTTATCTTTGTGTGACACATGCCTCGCCTTAGAGGGCGAGTCTATCCATCTTTGCTTGGGATCGGGGCTCCTTGGGATGCGTGCAGAAATCAGTGCAGTCGGGGAAGGCCTTCAAGCCTTGGTCAAATTCCGGGTTTGTTCCCCTACTGTACACCTGTCAAGGGCGCATTCCCGCTCCGTTGAGAAGTCGAACTGCGCACAGGCGAACACTGGTGTCTGCCGCCATATGGACCTGCTCCAGCATTTTACCTTTTTTCTGCATTGACCTGCCAGTCTGTCGGTGCAAGGTGCGCCCAGAAGGTGGGGCGAAGTACGCACTTCGCACCAAAACTGGGCGAAGTACGCACTTCGCACCAAAACTGGGCGAAGTGCGAACTTCGCACCCAGACTTAGCCAATTTCAGATAGACCTGCTGGAAAGCTGGAAAATCAACTGGGGAACTCCAAGGAAAAAAGGGGGGGAGAGAAAGAGAATGGGAAAGAAAAGGAAAGGGAGAGAAGGGAGAAAAACGGAAGGAGGAAAAGAAGAGCAGTACTGTTACAAAACAACATTGAAGACATTGCACCCCGTGCAAAATGTGACAACAAAATCCTTGGAAGAATTTCCTCCCTTCTGAAAATTACCCTTCTTCTTAGAACCCTTCTTGGTGGAATAGAGGGCTGGCTTCATCTCTTTGAAGTTGGCGAGCCTCCTCTTCCTGAAGCATATTGATCAACTCAACAAAGGTAACTTTTCTCTGTGACACTTGAAGAGAGGTTATCAACATTCTGTAAGAATCAGGTAAAGCTCTCATTACTACTGAAGTAATGAGCTTATCATCTACAGGCTCTCCCAAGGAATTCAACCTTGACTTCAACTCAGCCACTCTGCAAAGAAAGAGTTCAACTGTCTCACCATGCTTCATACTCAAACTGTGAAGTTGAGATTGAAGGTAGAGAATGGTGGACTCATTCTTACCCTCATAAATGGTTTTAAGGGCATCCCATGCCTCTTTACCATGGAACAGGGCCTGAGAAGTGCTCTGATACCACTTGTTAGGAACCTTCTAGTTAAAATAAGCACATCCACATTTTGCAATAAAAGCAATAATTCATGAAAGAAAAAAATATTGCAATATGAAATGGAAATGCAAAAATATATGTTAATCTCACAAAATCACAATATTGAATTGCTGGCCTCTTCGAGGGGGCAACCTCCTAAACAAAACTTTGATTCAATATGCAAAAAGATACATCCATCTATGCCCCTTGCATTTTTAAAGACTCTTCATAACCCTAAACCTAACGCTCAAGGGTTGGCTTACATGCAAAATGCCACGCTAGCTAGAATCTTCTACCAAACACAACGGTTACATTCTTTATAACAGTTACATTAAACGACGCCACTTGTCTAGGCACCTCTAGTGCCACAAAGTATTACAAAACATTACATAATATCATTAGGTCCCCACGTTAGAAAGGGGGTTATTACATAATAGTGTTAGGATGGGGTCCTAGCAATAATAGAAAACAAGCTTGAAATTAACAATATTGCAAGATGAAATGGAAATGCAACAGATTATATTGTAGAAAAACAAGAACACATTACAGAATCGTAGGCCTCTTCGAGGGGGCAACCTCCTTAGAAGAAGAGCTTTGATACAACGAAATATGAGATGCCTTCATCTATGCCCCCTTGCCTTTTTAAAGACTCTTTGTAACCCTAACTATAAAGCTCAAGGGTTTGCTTCACATGCAAGTGGCCACCCGAGCTAGAATCTTCTACCAAACAAGCAGTTACATTCTTTATAACGGTTACATTAAATGGCCCCACTTGTCTAGGGCCCTCAAATGCCACATACACATTACATAATATTATTAAGATGAGGTCCCCGCGTTAGGAAGGGGGTAATTACACAATAAGGTTATGATGGGGTCCTAACAATTGCATTATATTGAAGAACTTACATATGTTTCAAGTCAACCTAGTCTACCTTGGATTATGACACCCTGCCATATCAGAACTTTATATTTTTATGTGTGTAACTTATAGTATAACCTCTTATAAGCTGCTAGAATCTTTTGTTCTATATTGTGATTATCTCTTCTTCTGCATGGGGAAGTTCATTTTAGCCCTTCTTTTCTGCATATGTGATACACTAAGATGTCTCTGCATTCTTGGTCATTGAGTATGTGAAAATTGAAATTAATCGAGGTTTCTTTTATGTCTAATCACTGAATGGTATGCATGTGCCCCTTATCTGTCCAAGGCTCCTCCTCATCCTTGTGCTCTATAGATATAAAACAACAAACTGTGTACATCACAGCTGTGGAAGCTGATTCTTGTTTAATATTTCGAGTTTTTGTTCTATCAATTTTGGTATAGGGGCCTCAATTGGTTCTATTCCTTTATTTGCTTATCACTCAAATATGTCGCTGTAACTCAAATACTTTGCTTCTATTTTGAAGCCAACTAATGCTGTCTTAGGGCCAACCATTTTGAGATCTGGGTGTCATTTTGCACTGCTTTGCTTTCTCCTTGTAGCCAGACTTCTACTTGTGAGGTTAGGACCATAGCTGTATCTAATATCAGCATCGATTTTTTTCTTGGGTGCACACAGTCTTGCTTTTGTAGATATCTTGGTATCAAAGCTCAGCTACATTCAATGCTTGTGAATTTGCCTGGCTGATTGTGAGATGCTCCATTCTAGGTGCTCCACTGCAACTTTGTAGCATAGAGTTAGACACTTCTTGCAATAGAAATTAATTCATAGATTTTCAAAGGGCAATTATAGCATTTGTAAGTGATGTTTTAATTAAATTTTTAGAATCATACCATCCAGGTTGTTTGTGGGAGAGATGTGTGGGGTTTCTAAAGTCTAGATCATTAAAAGGGTTTTCTTCACAAGTTTTTCCTCTCTATTGTCATTAAGGTGTTTCCTTTGTTCTTAAACAACGATTTTGTATACATATTTATAAAGGGGTTCTTTTTTGTATGTGTCATGCTAATTTTATTTATTTATAAAAAATAGGAGAAAAGCAGAAAAATAACTTATTGAAGAGCCACTTCTCTCTTCTCTATCTCCTCCAACACAATCCCCAGGAAGGGGAGTACTTCTCAAATTGGTTATAATAGGGGGTTCAACTTCTCCGTTATGGAACAAAAAGAAAAAGTATTGAGGGTAGCATAAATGATCTGGCGATTTAAGTGAAGAATGCATAGTTCTTCAAGACAAGAAGGCGAAAGGTCTTTGGCAACACAAAAACCAACATTTGAGGGTTCTATGATTCCAGTGTTCAAACTCAGCGAAAATGAGTCTCTATCATCCTTATGGTCAACAATTACTATGCTAACAATTTAGATGCACTTTATATCCACAATTGTCAAATCAAGGATCAATTGAGCTTATTATAGACAGTAACAAAACTCGTTGATGAAATTCAATTGCCCACTTGTGTGTATCCACAACCATACTTGTTAGGATGGGTTAAGAAGGCAATACAACAAACAATCGCGTCATTCATGTGTATTATTACATTTTCAATTGAGCCTTTCTAAGATACAATTAAGTGTAACATTATTCTACTCATGTACTGCTGTATGGTTCTTGACACTTCTTACCATTATGATTGAAAAACACTCTTTGATGGCCAACAAGTCCCATAAGCATCCAAAGAATGGTGAGGCGTCAAATTTGATTCCTTTGTGAATTCTTTGCTTTTTGGTAGATGAAGAGATATAATACCCCGATAAACAAATTCCAGAAAAACAGTAATTGCAGAATCAAAGGAAAAACAAAGAAGAAGAACACATTACACAAGAATTTATCCTGGGAAACCCTTTCGGGAAAATCCCCAACAAGAATATTTTCTTATTGTATAAACTTGACCATCTTCAATACAATAATATCTTTTTGCTCGCTTTTCGCTTGCGATTACATTTTTTGCAAATTCATTACCAAACCCTCATGCAAGTGTTGCTTTATATACCAACAACACAAGAAGGGGTTTTACAATACCATGGGCACAAAACCATGGGTCGACATTACATTAACCCAAAAACACCCATATGGGTCTAAAAATAGATTAAACCCCCCAAAAAAATTTCCCGCTCGGGGCCCGGCCCAGCCCCGAACCTCGACGAGGAAATTTTTACAGAGTGTAAAGTCCTTTCAGAGTTAACCCCTCCTGAATAACATGGAAAATATTCAACATAATTCCAATAGTAGGCAAATTATAAAGCAATTCAAATTGAACAAGTTCGTGACTCTATATCGTTTGGGAAACTAAGACAAACAATGTTCATAATCTCTTTCGTATTGCATTTAAATCTGTGTTGGATGCATACATTGATGTTTTTGATAAAACAAAAAGGAATCTCTCTCATTATTGTTGTAGCTGTCATGGCTCATGTTAGTGCTTCACTGTCCATTCTGATTTCTGCTACACTCGGGAGGTGGATTTCTGCTGCGCTCAGGAGGGGATTTCTGTTGCGCTCAATTGGTTTTCTGCTGCGTTCGGGAGGGGATTTCTGCTGTGCTTGGGAGATTTCTGCTGCGTTCGGGAGGGGATTTCTGCTGCGTTGAGGTGGTTTTCTGTTGCGCTCGGGAGGTAATTTTCTGCGGCGCTGAGGTGGTTTTTTGTTGCGCTCGGGGGATTTCTGCTGCGCTCGGGAGGGGAGTTCTACTGTGTTCAGGAGGTGGTTTTCTACTGTGTTCAGGAGGTGGTTTTCTGCTGGCTGAGGTGGTTTTCTGTTGCGCTTGAGGTGGATTTCTGCTGCGCTTGAGGTGGATTTCTGTTGCGCTTGAGGTGGATTTCTACTGCGCTCGGGAGGGGGATTTCTACTGCACTCGGGAGGTTGATTTCTGCTCCGCTAAGGTGGATTTCTGCTGCGTTGAGGGGGATTTCTGCTGCGCTCAGGAGTTGGATTTTTGCTGCGCTGAGGTGGATTTCTGCTACGCTCTAGGTGGATTTTTGCATGTGTCCTAGAGCAGCCCCGACTGTGCCCTAGCATGTCCCAGTTGTCCTCATTGTGAATCGTTTAGCAGCCTGATGTTCTTGGTGTTATGGGGATACTTGAAGGAGGAGGAATGGTGGAGACACGGGCTTCTCCTCTTAAATCTGTCCAACGCCTTCATAGAACAATTTCGTATCAGCGTTTGTCTAAACAGATTAATTCTCTCCAGAAACAGCTAGACATGCAAGCTAGTATTATACCCTCCTTGCAAGACCAAGTGAAAGACGACAATCGCATTATCACGGATCTCCAAATTAAACTTCAAGATCAGCAAGCCATCATTACTCAATTGCAGACTGCACATACAGAACAACCTCCTCGAATCTTCGTGGAATTACACTCCGAAATTTTAAAAATTCGAGATGAACAAGTCTGTTCTTCTTGCTGAGCGAGAACGTCTCAAGGAAGCGTCAACTGCACAAAGCCAAAAATTAGCCGACCAACAATCTTGGGTAGGTTGTAGCCGGAAAGAAGAACCCCCCCCTCCCCCCCCCATAGTTGAGTTGGTTGTCCAAGCTAAATTTGAAGAAAGGATCCATAATGCGAAAGCGCTCAATCTCAAGGTTCATGGGATGCCCAAACCTACTGATCCACTTCAAGCTGGAAATGCCTTCATTCACAACACTCTTGAGTTAACAGACATTACTCTCGAGAGAGCATGGTTCTCGCCCGACTCCACATTAATCATACGCTTCAAAAATGCGGAAGAGCGTATGAAGGCATTGAGGGCCAAATGGAAATTATTTACTCTTCAGGACAGGATCTACCTTGATGAGGACCTTACGCGATTCTGGGTTGAAGAATTGAAGAAAGCTAGGGAACAAGTAGCCGTAGCCAGGAAAGACAACAAATGGGCAGTTATTCGTAATTTGCGTGCAGTGATTAGGGACTCTCCCCCACTTGGGTGGTCCAAACCCTTGCCTAACAAATGACTCCATCGACACGGAAGGGGGGTGGTAGATAAGCTAGCTATAGCTTGTTGGAATTGCAATGGTATGATGTGGTCTACCCCAGGGTCCTTTCTTGATGTGATTGGTAGACATGACATCTTTCTTATTTGACGAATAATCTTTTCCAAGCTTTATCTTCTTGATTATCGGTTATCTTCACAGGATCCGTACTTTCGGAGATACCCTTGAGGGTTGCAAGCGGTACCCTTACCTCACCCTTCGCTCCTCGATGGAACTCTCTCCGAGTTCTCGAGGAGGTCGAAGGAGCTGGTATTTTCAGGTTTTTGCTCTCCTGGCTAGCATTCAAATACGGATAGACAGGCTCCCGCCTTATTCTTTGGGGGTTCTCCCCCCCTCTTGGCTTAGTAAGGAGAAGATGCTCCACGAGATTCGGAAGGATGTTAGTCTCCAGTACACCAGATGCACATGGATCTCTCCTGTTGCCCCTCTTTCCCCCAAGTTGTATTTCTACCATGAGCACTTCTTATAGATTCAGGAGGGCAAAATAGTTCCTCCACAATACCTTCAGCAGCACACAATGCATAGTCTTCGGATCACTATTGGGCAACTCAGGGTGTGTTCTCACCAACTCCGGATTGAGTTAGATCACCATCTTCCGACGAAGGAGCGTATTTGCTTGTTTTACTCCTTGGGTGAAGTTGAAACCCTTCATCACTTTATTTTTTGTTGTCCCAATTATTATGGGATCCGAGGTAGGTTCCATTGCCTTTTTCGGGACAACTCTCGATCTGTTTCTACTTTCTTCAGATACCCGGACCAACGTTGTCTCGCACTTTTTCGTAAGGTGATAACTTAGCTTCGACAACATAAAAGTTCTCCAAATGGATCTCACCCTCAACATTGGCTCATCACAACATACTTCACCAACTCCGACGGACCAGGTGACTTCAATCGGAAACGCCCCACATCATCCAGTTCGGATAGAAGTAGGGTCACTAGATAGCGCACCAAAAGTTTGTCAGGGTTTCGAACTAGCAATGGGCAGAGACATATCATGGACTTCTTCAGCTCCGGTACTTCGGCCTCGACTGTTAGGAGAGATTAGTTTCTGGTGGGTTCTTGGAGCTTGCCCCCTCGGGCTGCTCCCTCCCCCTTCTCTCTCTCCGTTCTTCTTGGCGTGCACTCCTCTCTGTTGGATTGCAGCCCTCCCCCCCTCTACTCTCCCTTTTCTTTTCTTTTCCCTTTCTCTTTGGCCCGTTTTTCGGGTTTCATCTTGTATTTATCTTAGTTCTTTTCTTTGTTGGGCTTTTTAGCCTGCTAGCTGGCAGTCATTATTGTCCTTCTTATAGCCCCTTGGGTCTTATTTTGGCCCACCGCGGACATTAATAATATTTCATTTCATTTCATTTCTCATGGTGTCTATCCAACATTTTATTGATCTTGTGCTAGGTTTTCTGCTAGCCAGTTGATGCCTTATTGCACTACAACCATTGAAAATGCAGAAAACGAGCAATAAATCAAATAGTTGCTTGATAAGGGAAAAATTCGACCTAGCATCTTTTTCTAGATTTCCTGCTCTTGTGATGTTCGGGAAAGCACGTAATGAATGGTGGTTATGGTACAACATACGTGGGCTTGCCCATGTTCAAATCCAATGGCAGAAGGGTATTTATGCCTAGTATTATGGTAGCATGACACTGTGCCGCACCATTTATGCATAGTGGGCATATAGGAGTACAGGTTGGTTGGTCTCATATATTTCGATTGAGGTAAGCAGCGTGGAGCTTAAAAGTAACTTATGGACTATTTGTGGATTATTGAATTATATTATGGTGAAGAACTGCTACCTTTGGATCAATGATCTCTTGGACCTGCTAAAAGATGCAAATGCTTCATCAAGATTGATCTGGATGCAGTTTGTCCTCAAGTTCAAATGAAGTCTTGAGATATTTGAATGATAACTTTTAAGATGGAATCTAGGCTCGTGTGCCATTTGATGTCCAAGTTCACATGCAACCTTGAGATATTGGAGGATAGCTTCCAAGACAAAGTTTGAGCTTTATGAGTTATTGGTTTGTCTATTTGTCTTATTAGTGCCTTTGCTACGTTTATGCAGCTCTTTAATTTCATTATACGGCCACATCTTGTTGTGTAGCTATGAACTTTTTGTGAGTCCAACAAGTAGTTGTGGGTCTGCGAGCTAGGTGACCAAGGGTGAGTCATTTGGCCTTGGGGGAATTTCTTTTTATGAAATCTACTATATACTAACTTTTTTCATATTTGTTTAAGTCATTGTCAAGCATTTCACTAAGTATTTCCTTGAGTGCAAGTCTGAGTTAAGAAAACAGGCTTTATTGGGTTTGAATCTTGATATTATGGACAGAGTTACCATATCTAGTAATTGTCCTGCTTGGATACTCGTACCCGCATATCAAATACAGACATGATACTTCTTGGAGACTGCATCCAAACGTATCCAAATATATGGGTACCATATCTAGACGTATCTTAAAATATGTCTCTATTTGGTCCATATCTAATGCCTTAGGATATGGCATAGGCGCATCTAGAGTTGTATCCATGACGTGGGATTAAAAGAAGAGTACAAATTTTTTAAAAAGTACAATTTAAATTTTAAAAAACAATAACAAGCCTCTTCTTAATAAATGAAACTATCTTATTCAAAACTTATATTTCTGTATCAAATGGCCTGAGTTCAAGTGGTTAAAAACATGGATTTTCAATGCAGAGACCCAGGTTAATATTGCCAGACGATAGATGCATAATTACGAAGACGACTACCACTATCCATTTTGTTGAAATGCGATAGTAACATGGACATGATGAAATATGGGTGGCGCCAGTTTCAATCTCCCATAATCCATTTTAAAGGAAAAGAAAAACTTATAAATATGTAAACATGTTTGTGTTATATGTTTTTTCTTTTAGTATGTAAAATATATATGCTTTTTAGAATGTTGTATCCAGCCGTATCCATATTAGAGGATCTTGAAAGTTTGGCATATCTGTATCTGATACTATATCATAATCTTCATATCGTTCAATGATTTCTGTTTTAAAGATTGGTCTGTTCACCATTGAGAGTGGCTCACCTCAGAACTTGAGCTGTTCTAGGCATAGTTGAGAAAATCTGCAAAAAAATCCCGATTTTGCCGATTTTTTCCCGATTCACAGGCTAGCCGATTTTTTTGCCAATCTTGCCGATTTTTTCCCGAAAAATTCTGATATGCATGAAAAAAGCTTTTTTTCAATGAAAAATTACATTTTCTTCGGTTTTTTCAATAAAAAATGCCGATTTTTTGCTGATTTTTTCCCGATTCTTTGCCGATTCCGATTCTTTGCCGATTTTTAAACCAGCCGATTTACTACCCGATTCCGATTTTCTCAACTATGGTTCTAGGGATGATATAACAGATAGTTTCTGTTCTTATTTTAAAAAATCTGTCTTTTCAAGTACCTAGCTTAATTACATTCTCATATTTATTGTTCAGTTCAATTGATGTTCAGTTTCTGCTTCTGTTCCTTTAGCTTTTTTTTTGTTTTTTAATAATAAACTTTTAGCTGATTTTTAGTTCCTGAACTTAACTTTATGAGGATAGTACTACTGCTTCACAAGTTAGAGTTTTTTTTATTCTTCCGCTGGGAAAGTTACACTATATGTAACTCATATTAGTTTAATTACAAATCTTTAGAAAAATTAGTTTGTCTAATAAAATAGAAATTTCTGAATTATATCTGAAAAGATTTCTTCTATATAAAAAACACTTTTCTAATATTTCGTAGGGCTGCAACGCGTGTACCACCCCCTGATGTTTGAGGGGAGGTTTCTCCAGTTGCCCCTGAAACATGGCCCCTCTATCCCCACATCCCCCAAAATTTGGCAAACAACAGTTTCAAGTGAAGGGTTTGAGGAACTGCACTAGATGCCCCAAGGTTTATCTATCCATCTCCATGCACACTGTTCATGAAGCAAGATCTTTAATGAGATTGTTTCTACTAAAAAGAAGCATAAAATTATCTTGTGAAATTTTTTCTGTAACATTGTTTTCAAACAGCTTGGTGGACAACATTTGGGTCTTCTTAGTGTCATTCTATTTCTTCCCTTCATCTCCCATTATCTTTGTTTTTTTAAAATGAACCTGCAAGAATCTCATTGTGAGAACCATTGGGATTTTTCACTATAACAGAAATTCTGTGTGGCATGATGCCTTTGCTTGCTGTCTATTCAGGTCACCCAAATTTGTTTGAACATTTACGGAGTTGTATGTCAAATTTCCTTGAGAATTGTATTTTTCTTTTGGGGTTCTGCTTAATGGTTTGGTGCAAATGTTTTCTTTTCAATATACGAAATTTAATTCAATTATTGTTCGCCAAATATGCTACAAATTTGAGCCAATTAGGGTTATACAGGAGGATTACTTTGTATATGTGTATTTTAGCTATTGTTAGACAACACGATTTATGACATTTTTGCTTTTTTCAGTTTGAAGTATTGCTGCCACCACTACATGCCCTTGTCTTGGAAGTTGAGCGGGAAGATGTCCGAGGGGGACGCCTTTTGAATTTACTCCACAAGAAATGCCATTGTGGGGTTCCTGAATTACAAGCATGCATGCAGAGGTATTCATCAATTTCAATAAATGCAGGACTAGATCGTAAAGCATAAGAGTTTTTCTTTACATCCTTTACTGGGTATATGAACAGATTCTTGCTCAAAAAGCTGCACTTAGATGCACGGTATTTGCTTTAATTTTTTATTATTGAATTTGTGACTTATAGTTGCAAAACATGGTTTCTGAGTTCTGTACCATTGGATTTCTACAAGTTCTGGATATATATGAAATAAGGGAGAAACATTAGAATGTGTATCTTTGCTGAATTCTGAAATGAGCCCGTTTCACTTGACATGTTAAAAAATTAACAATGAATAAGTTTCAAGTGGACAAAATGTTATGGTCTAGATCCCAAATAAAAAAATTATGATTGACACAATATTAGAACACTTTATTCCATGCCAAAATGTTTGACTGAAGTGAAGTGAGGTTGCCGTTAGACCAAACTCAATTCCAAAGGTGAGATACAAAAAGTTTTGATGGTCCAGTCTGCAACTACCTGCGTTCTGTTTTGGGCTACTTCCTAACCATGTGCCTGTTTAAAACTGTTTGGGCTCAAAATTTGGCCTGCATTCAGGCTGTTTGAAATCTGATTGTTAGTTGCTAATCCGATTTTTTCTGTGCCCTGCTTTGTTGTTCATGATTTTTTCAATTTTCCTATTACTTAGGATGTTATAAACTACATAAATCTAGCAAATATAATGGCAAAGCAACAAAACATAGTGAAATTAGTGAAAGGACATGTGATATAGCCTTTAACTTGGTTTTTGTACCATCCACTATGTGTTGAAATTTGTGTAGTCTGATCTTGTTTAGGCCAAGGCCAAAAGTGTAAAGAAGTGCTTATGAGCACCATTAATGTAGCCTATGGGCATGTGATTATGAACTTTATCATTATTTTATTGTAAGGTTAACCTTAAGCTTAAGTTTATGTCGGCCTGAGGTCTTGCCAAAGAATAAGAAATTAACAGCCCATGTGATAAAAGTATTTCCCAAAGGTCATAGAGTGTGATTTCTGGTAATAAGTGGACAACACTTTTAGCCAACATATCATCCTCCCTTCCCCCCTGTTAACTTTATACTTTATTGTTTGGATGAAGTCTGATAATATTCACTGCTTATACTGACATCAGGTTATATAAAAACAGATGTTTGAGTACCATCCAAAGGCCCTAAATGTGTTCCAGATTTATGACATTTCTGGTTATTCATGGCCCACTTTATGGTCCTAATATCATTTTATTCTTGTCCTATTCATTTCCCTTTGTGGCATTAGTCATTGATCCATGCTGACATCATGTACGAACATGACATTAAGTACCATCTATGTGTAGCCTTAGGGCCTCCCATGGCCCAAAATAGCTGCTGATTTTATTACCTATCTTCCTTTAGGTTATCCATGCCTGCTTTGTCTTATTTCTTGTAATGTTCATTTGCATCTGTGGTCTCTTTGTAGGGGTGATAGGGCTTGGAATCGTTGTATCAAGGAAATTTATATCTATAGGCATAAATTGGTATTATAGTAATCTAAAAGTCTAGCCAAAATAGAGTAGCTTTCGTTAGGTGGCAGTCATAAGCCCAAAGGATTGAAAGAAAAAGAGAGAAGCATTAATCAAGTTAAACGATATTAACATAGGTAAGGTGATGCCAAACAATGTTTACGAACAGTAATGTTCAGCAGATGATGATAATAAGCAACCAGACTACAATACTACTTTCAAAATGCATGCATACTCCAATTGGTAAATGAAAATCAACATGCTCTCCTCTGGTCCATTTTAAGTGTAGGGGCTGGTAACTGCACACTGTCAAAAGTACTCCTTGGTCAATTGGTTCAATTGCATGTGTCACTTATTGTTTCTCAAATAAAAATGGTGCTCTTGTTCACCTTTCTGGCATGCATGGTATCCACTTAGAACTGTGTTATATTAAGCATATTTTATATGGAGTAACTATACTAGGCAAAATATGTTGCATATGACCCTAGGTTACTTGTGAAGAGGTTAGCATCTGTAAATAAAATGGAGTGAAATAATGAGAAATTTAGCAACAAGTGTATGATGGATTGGATTAGAGGAACTACACAGCTTGTGTGTATCTGATAGAGTTTCCTGTGAGAATGTGATCTGAAGAACAGAAGGGAGATCTTGCAGCTCTTTGAAGGCTCTTTTTATCTCCTTTTATCACTCATACACATGATACATAAAATAATTACTTGATCCTTTACTGTTGGAACATGCAGGCATTATAAGTTATTTTCTTAAGATTAACATCTAGACTGTATCATTTTGTTTTAACCTCAAGAGCTGGGGATACATCAAAATTTAGTTATTTCTTTTGTTGCATAGGGTAACATCTCTGTTGTATCTTGGGAAGTTTAGAAGATTCCTGAATTTCACTATTATCATTTTTAAGCGTCTGAAAACTTTTGTGTATTAAGCATCGTTAGTACTCGTAAGAGGAGAATATTGCTATAGCATAGTTTGCTATTTTGCTCTAGCATAATCAGATTCATAGCTGTTGCTGGGAGATAGTTTAAATACAAGAACGTTTTTGGGCAGTTTGGATCTTAGTGTTTTTCTGCATTCGTAACATAGTAGGCTGGATTTCAGGCTTCTTTGGCATGGACATCAGGTTATGTATCGCCAACTAGCTGCTTGGATGGTCTATGGTATCCTTCAAGATCAACATGGAGAATTTTTTATTAGCAGGTAAATATCTATCTGCATCTTTACCAGGTGGATTTGTATTTTATTATCTTCCTGGGAATCATTTGTAACAAGACCAAATCTGGTTGTTACTAGAAAGTAAAAAAGGAAAAAGCAGAGAATTAGTTCTGATTAAGTAATTTATTAACTCAGTGGAGAAAGGCATAAACCGTAGCAATAGTAGCATTTATGTTTAGACCAAAAAAGGTTGAGATTTAGTGTTGTTTGAGAACCTTAGTTTTTGTAAAATTCTAAGATCATTTGTAAGCTTTGATGTTGTATCACTTACGGGTGGATAATCTGCTTGTGGGTTCTAAAGAATGACAATTTCTCATGAATTTGCTTCCTTGATGTTCTTTTAAATTGCAAAAGCTTTGTATTGTTTTAAAATGGCAGTTATGTTTGCTAAAGATTTTTTATTTGAACTTTGGAGCAAATTTGCATAGAGTGTGAGTAGAATCTCATATTGAGTAGCATTTAATCCAGTTTCTGTTCTGGTATTTATTGGTATAATGCATTCAGTTAAAGGAGAGACAACAGTGAAAGGATATAAGGGAATGAGGTTTGTTAATTGAGTTTGAATTTCACTTATACATCTTCAAAAGCAGGCATATAATGACCAAATAGGTACGACAATACCTAATAGTTCTAGTTAACTCTGATAACATAATGTCTAAGTTTTGTAGACCTTATTATATGCTAAATATAGACTTGTCTAAATGATCATTATTTTTAGATACATTCTTTATGACTATTTGTATAAGATAATTCTATTAATATCCATCGATGACGAAAGTAAGCCAATGGGAGTCATCAAAACCACCTGTTTAAAAGCATTGTAGCTATGCAAAGTGTCATGTGAGTTAGTGTGCAAGTGTAGGGTGAGTAAATGTGCACAAGTGGCTTGTATGCAAGAGTGCAAATATGTAATGTAAAGATGTGCACAAGTGTCTTAGATTAGGTGTGCAAGTTATAGAAGTGTAAGAGTCATGTAAAGGTGTGCAAGTATTATAGAGTCAAGTGTTCATCAAGTATGCAAGTGGCAAGTAGATAAGCCAAGAGTCATGGGACTTGGCATATGAAGAGTAATAGTCAAGTATCCAAAGAGTCACATTACTATGGCTATATTATGGAGGCAATGCTCCATAGTGATATATAGAGAAAAGATCATAGAGATTGTTATTTGATTGTAAGAAGCAGAGAAGTAATAAAGCTTGTATACATTTTGAGCAATTAATATTGTAAGTTGTTCTTCATGCATAGTACATGAATGATTTAGGCTATTTACATTCATATTTCAGCATATTATTGAATGCTATTTCATTTATTATAAGCCTTGATATACATATTAATTTGCTCATATTATTCTACTCTTATTATTATCTTGATCTTTATATATTGTGGCTATTTTATATTGGGTCTTGTGATATTCTGTGGTAGTATAAGGCTTCAAAAGCCATCAATTTTGTTGGTATTGTCTTCCCCCACGATGATTATTTCTATAACCATCACTAGTCGCTCCTTGTCCATTCTTTGAGGTATTTGGTTTTTCTTCTTCTTTTTGCATCGTCATCGTTTGATGCCTCGTGCTTCTCAAATTGAATAGACACTCTTTGACAACATGCCCCAACATGTTGCATATATTACAATATGTGCACTTCGGACAATTTACGTTCGTGCGCTCTGCAAATTTGTGATCTGAGCACCATACATCTTTCTTCTCTTTCCTCTTTTCGCCTTTCACCTCATTGATCATCCTTTCAAAATCCTTTTTCATCAACTAAATTGCGACATGCAATTCTTCCTTAACACTATCAGAATCATCACTTCTGAAGTGACCTCTTATACCGGTTGCCGTTTGCTTGGCCTCACCCTCAAAGTTTCTCACCCTCTTGTAGGCTTCTTCATATGTTGAAGATGGTATAATCTTCATTTTCTTCTTGTATCGTGGCAATAGCCTGTAGATAAACCATCTCTTCACCATCCCATTTGTTGGTTGCAACTCCATCTTATCTGTGAACAGCTTCAAATGTCGATTATAGGACTTGATATCTTCATCCTTTTTTTGTTTAGTGGAATAGATTTCCGTTATGATTTCAGTATCATCTCTTAATGGTCTGAATTCTTTCTTGAATTCGTCCACTAAATCTTGCCATGTTGTGAAAGGTCTTGTCACTTCTCCCTTGCAATGTTGTCGGAAACAGTTGTAGCCATGCATCAGGGTCCCTGACTCCATTGGCCTTCCAAATTGTTGTTTATGTACCTATATGTCGAATAGGGTCTTCCTTACCTTCTCCTGTTAAAGGTGGGCATTTCTACTTTCCTGCCTGATTTGCAATATTTGCCATTGGTGGCTTTTGGTTTCCTCCTCCCAATTTGTCCCCACTCAATGATTGCTCAGACAACACATCTTCTCTACATGCTTCTGTCCTAGGCATTTCTTCACTTGGTGCCTGTTCATGTTCTATATTGCCTTTAAACAACTATCTAGTAAACTCATGTGGACCTTCACTTTGTGACCTCCTTCGTGAATTTACGATCGTTGGATCTGGCCAAGCACTTTTGCGTGGTTGCTCTGATGCCTAACTCTCGTCCTCTGCACCCCTTGGTAAACTCCTTCCCACTTGCTCCGACATCAACATCCACTCGTCTTCTAATTGTGCATGCTCCATGTTGGCGTCTTGTCTTACGCGGATTTTTTCTTCAGTTGTTTGGTGCAACTCGCCTCGCACCTCCTTTTCCGTTGTTAATAGCAATGCCTTCCATATTCCGCTTTCGTCATCAGAGCTATCCTCCTCTTCAGAATTCCAAATTCGTTCAACCTCAGGTTGTTCAAGTCTGCCCTTGACTGCAATTTGCGATTGGCGTTTCTTTCTCTTCGTCTCACTAGTTGCTTTGGAGCTCTCCCACGATTTCTCCTTTTACGTCTGTGCAACCCAGTATTTGTCATCCACCTCATCAATCTTCACACATGCTATCGATCATGCTAACTCATACTTTGGTTAGGCAATGACGCCAAATGTAGCACAACCGTGAGGTTTCCCGGATACAAGACAGTGACAAAGTTTAAGAGCCAACAAGTCTATAGTCGGCAACTTTGGTACAAATTGTCATCATCATTAGCATCTCAAACGACAATGTACATGCGACGACAATATCCACTTGACAATGGTATTCACTTGACGACAAGTTAGACTTTAGTCAACATGGCGACACTTCCAGACGACATCCTCTAGACAACACTCACTAGATCACATCCTCTAGTTGACATTCACAGTCAATTCCACATGATGGCATGACGACAACTCTCCTCCAACGGGATGACGACTCTCCACAACAATGTCCTCTACGTCGTCTAACGGTGTTTGCACTTCGTGACATCAACTTGCAATTGGCTTACCTGATTGCATCTTCTGACCTACAATCAATTATCTTTACAATACAAGTCTAGTAATCTAGCAATTCACACGGACATCAGCATGTAATTGGAAAATGATCCTTGCATTGTGATCTGCCATAATGGCATACAAATTATAGCATCAGACTTGCAATATGCTCATCAATGGCAATGGCTCTTACAGCGTATGAATATGCCTCTCCGCACATATGTCTCTCTCTATGCATATAGATGGATGGATCAATATCCCACAAATGAAAGGGTGTTCTACTTATAGTGTAGTCTTGGCCATTGGTAGCAACGGTTTCTAGGACACCTTGCACATAACTGTTTCCCCCTTGCCTACGTTCCTAAGACAACACCATTTTACAATATATCAAATATTTAAGCGCTCAATTATGATGGCTATGACATTTGCATTGCATTTCCTTGCATTATATTTCATTTGCATTTACATTTCATTACATTGCATTACATTTTATTCCCTTTTGGACTAGCTTAGTGCCTAGCACTTGGACATTTCTAAAAACATTTTCATTTATGTTTCTGCTTAGAACTAGTGCCTAGAGTGGCAAATCCTATCCCTTTCGGTAATGTATGATGCCTGACACAATTGGGGTGAGTGATGATGATATTCACAATTTGCATAATGTGCTCAACGTAGAAGGCCATCTTGGAGCTAGGAGGCTAAAGAAGAGAAATCCATGTATTCTAGGTGTGATGCCGATGGGTGTCTTTTTTCACAGACCTATTAATTACTGTTGTCTCTAGGAGAAGATGGTGGCATGTGCCTAGTGAATACCAAAATGAATGGAGGTGGTCGATTGACATTCCGATAAAATTGTAGAGGTAAACTATTCTCTGGGTGCCAGCCTCTCCTTAAGTTAGGGAGATTCATAGATGCAACTCTCTTTGAAGAGAAGAGGGCTAGGAATGGGCATGCCTCTTGACCTAAAGCATGGTCCTTCTCTGCATTGAAGTTGATGGCAATGGAAAGAGAGTTTGAAATTGCTGTCAAAACAAAGTGGGTCTTCTACAAAGTTGGATTGTACAATGCATTGTGGAATTTTTTGCTTGTTGCAGATGCATGTTGAAGCAAAATAGTCTAACTCCCTCAAGTTCTTGTTGGGAGGAGAGTGCACTAGAATGTCTTTAGTGAATGGTGAAGAGCATTCAAGAGCTTGCTTTGCCAAAGCACAACAAACTCATGGTTCTTAAAGCAAATGAGATGTTGCTTTTTTCTCTGTATAACAATGATAAAGGAGGGGCCATGAACAAGAGTAGAGCAGAGTCTTCAATGCATAGGTGTGGACTGTTGTCACATTTTGCACAGGGGTACCAATTCTGAAAATTTTGTAAAAGTTGCTGGTATTCCTTCCCTCTCTCTTCCCTTCCAATCTTCTTCATGTTCTGTACTTTTCAGCTGTTAAATTTTCAATTCTACATCTTTGTTATTTCAGTATTTTCAGCAGATGGGCAAATTGCCTCAGAAATTTCTAAGTGTTGAGCCCGCCCGACTTCGCTGCGAAGTCGGGCGGCGCTCATTATTCCAGCGCCATCGGGCAGTCAGTGATGTTCAAATCATCAAAATTTCCTAAGTGTTGAAGGTTGGCGCCGTCCGACGGCGCCCTGTTGCGCTGCGCCGCCCGACTTCGCGCCTAGTTTGCTGCACCATCGAGCGGAAGAGAAGGTGAAAAGTGAAAATATTCTAAGTGTAGCTTCTCTACGCAGTCCGACTGCGCTGCGCCGCCCGACTTCGGGCCCGCTTTCATGCGCCATCGGACGGGATGATTAATTGCGCAATATTTGGCTAAGTGTTGGCCGCCCAACTTCGTTGCGCCGTCCGACGTCGCGTCACTCTTCCAATGCCATTGGGCGGACAAGGAGGAAATAAACTGAAGTAAAATTTCCTAAGTTAGGAGCCTCCTGCTGTCGCTGATTCCAACCTGCGCCGCCCGACTTCGCGCCAGTTTTGTGCGTCGTTGGGCAGAAGGAGAAAAAGATAAAGTTTTTAAGTCCAAGCTATGGCCTCCCCCTTTGACAGCGGATATTGGCAAGTGACTTCGGTCATTCCCTCCTTTCGTCAGCAGACTTCAGAATCAAGGACAGGTGTGCAGTTTCGGGATACACGTCGAAGATGTGACAGAAGGTGTGCTGCCAGAGTACAGAGTAGTTGAACATTAAAAGATAAACTGTACCACATCTACCACCTTTAACCAGATTTGACTGCCCACTCACTAAATCCCCACGGAGCTGTTACATTCCTAAGTAGACCATGCTGCAAGTACACTCATGGCCCGCAGGGGTCAAATCTCAGCAGCTTTTGGCCGCTTTTGACAGATTTTGCAGCTTTTGTCAGGTCTGGGATTCTGTGCCTAAATGTAATTTGGGGGGAAAGTTCTGCTATAAATAGCAGTGTGATTTCATTGTAAAAGGGTGGAAGGGGGATATATTGCTAAGAAATTTTTGTAGCTACACACTTGCTTTTAATTCAAAGTATACTTGGCTCCGTTAATTGTCTTTGTCTTTTATGCTGCCTTTTATAGGTATTTCTGTTTCATGTTGCTTATTTTTCTGATTGTTGTCATTCTGCATTTCTGGATCTCAGCATTGGCAATTAAGTATATCTGGAATACTGAAGGAAGGATACATAGGATAAAATTGCACTAACGGTTTTTGTTACATACATTGTTTTGATTGTTGTTGGTATAGTGATAGGTTAGTAACTGTGCTGCTTATCTTCCCCACCCCAAAACAAATGATATTTACATTTCTTTCTGCACTTTATAATCTCTTTCCTGCACTCTCAACTAAAACCCCAAATTAGATTAGTATAGGAAGCCGGCCTTCTCCGGAGATTGGCACGGAAGGCGTCCCTTCCTTCCGGCCTTTCAATTTGTTGGGCGAATCTAGGGCGCAATAGATTAAAATCCTATCCTAAGTGGCAGATTCGTAACCAACAGTTTCTCTGGCACGCCCGGTGGGACACGAAAGTTTCCCACCCCAAAACAGAATCGAAGCATCGGTGTTCGCTTCATTGCTGTTAAATCTGAACACCTGGCGACTCTGCTGAACCTGAATACCCTCTGAGTCTGCAAGACTGGTCCAATATCAAGAACGCCTTCATGCATACAAGAAGATGGAGAGCTAGGAATTCGGGACAAGAGCCTGAGTTTTACGAGCTTAACCTCGGCGTTGCTGGAGAGCACCCGAGACTGGTTGACTATCAAGCACATCAAGACGATAGATTCGAGCAAGAAGCTGAAGTTGAAGAAGTTGAAGCTGAAGAGCACCATACCACTTCAGACAGTACTGATACCGATTACACTACTGACCAGCTTGAAGGAGAAGATCAGGACGCGGACATGGCCAATCCTCAGGCAAACGCTAATGACCTCTTCCCAGACGTTGACTCCACGGGCCCCCTGGCCTTAGCTGGACAAGATGTTGTTCCGCCCGCTGCCCTGAAGGCTATTCCCACATACGACGGCACCGGGAAGACAGCGTACGAACATATTCAAGACATCCTGGCCTTGGCTGCGCTTCATGCCATCACCAATGAAAGTGTCAAGACCCGGCTGTTAGCTCTCTCCCTGCGAGGGAAGCTCCTCTACTGGTGGAGATCCTTGCCAGAAGGTACTATCACGGGATGGGCTCAGCTGGCTGGCCGGCTAGTTAAGGGATTCAATGAATCCGCGGATCCCTCCTCGTTGTTGCACCAATTTCAGAGCATCCAACGCCATCCGCAAGAGGAGATATCGGACTTCAATGTGAGGTTCGCAAGATCCTGGAAGAGAGTGCCCCTGAACTACGCCCTTCTGAAGGACAAGCTGCCCACTACTACCTCAGAGCTTTCAACTCGGATATTTGTTTGGTCGTCAAGTTGGCCCGTGTGAATACTTTCCCCGAGTTGTACGAGGCTGCTCAGAGGGCAGAACTGGATATGATCGCCATAGGTAGACTCCCGCACAAGATGCAGCCCCCCATTTATCCAGATTTTCCTCAGTCACAATATCCACCTGCGTCTGGAGGGGCACCTTCCTCATCCAATACATATCCCAACCAACCGTGGAATCCTGCGCCAGTCGTAGACCCTTATGGTCCGCCCCAAGTGCATCGTCCCAATCCGCCTGCCCCTCAATATCCAGCACTTCTTGCTCCTCCACAATACCCGGCATTGCCTGCTCCTCCACCGTTAGCTGCATTACCTCCGCCGGCCCGCCCGGCACCAGCTGATACTGATATACAGACCAAGATCCTCCAGGAAGTGCGGGCCCTTGCTTCCGGTTACCAGACGTTGTCTAATGATATGACAATCATGAAGAAGAAGCAGGCTCAACAGGAATTTGTTCCTAGAAGGCCGTACCCTCCTCCCGCGCTGACAAGAGATCAAGCAGCTCAGGCTCAAAGGCCCCCAGCGCGCAATGCTCCCAATAACGCGCAGCCGAGCACTTCAGATAGCGTGCAGTGGTGCTCCACATGCAACGATCCTCACAGGAAAGACAGTTGCATGCTGCATCAGCACTACATTCAGACCCTTGCGGGTAGTACCATAGAAGATGAAGCGTACATGATCCGGGATGAAGAGAGCAACTTTGCGGTCCCTGAAGAAGATCCTGTGTCAATCTTGACCAAGGAGGGAAAAAAGCCAATCGAAGTTGATACGGCCCAGATGAAGCCATTAAAGGTGTATACCAGGAGGGAAAGGACGCAGCCTGCTGCGGCAGCTCCTGATAAAGCGCCTTTGCCTCCGACTGCTAAAGAGAAGCCTCCAACAATCAAGGCTCCAGTGACTCAACCTCCTGCTGAAACAAAAGAGCAAGCTCGGGAAAAGCTGAAGTACCCGTCGCTGACGAAGAGACAGAGGGTCGAGGCCACGCAGCAGTACCGCACCAAGTACGAGCCAACAAAGGAAGCAGAAGGGCCTGGTACTTCAGCCTATAACATAGTTGATGAGCTCAAGAAGACCCCGACAAAAATAAGCATGTATGATGCCCTTCAGCTCCCGGGCCAGGTAGATTTGCTGCAAGAGTCCCTGAAGACTGTGAAAGGTGGAAAGCCACCGCAGCCTGCTGTGTTAGCTCAGCCCTTGACAACTTCAATCACCGGAAAGAACAGACCGCCACCTTTTTACTTGTCTTTGCGGATGGAAGGCCACATAGTGCACAACTGCATGGTTGACTCCGATGCATCGACCACCGTCATGCCAAGGGCTGTCTGCGAGGAAATTGGTATGGAATACACGAGAAGCAGCCAAGGAGTTTTGCAGCTAGATGGCACTCCAGTGAAGACAGTGGGCGTCATCAAAGACATCCCCATCCGGTTGCACAAGGCGCTCGACATTGTGGTCATCCAAGAGGTCGTAGTTGTTGATTTGGAACCCTACTTCGGCATGTGTCTCTCAAGGGAGTTCACTGCCAAGCTGGGTGGATACCTGTCTCTGGATTACTCACACATGGAGGTCCCTTTCAAAGGAAGGAGATTGAAAATTTATAATGAAAAACCTTCCACTTTCCTGGTTGAGAAAATACCCGGGGAAGAGCAACAGAATGATATGGTCCATTTGACGACCGAGGAGCTGGTAGAAGTAGACCTGGTGGGAGAAGCCATAGAACAACTGCAAGTGGAGGATGAGTTCTCCTTGCTGGATTTCAACGCCATGATCGAAACTGAAATAGGCTGCTATTCCGTCACTCAACCTGAAAAGCCCGAGGAGACGGCGAAAAAAGATACAGGGCCTGCCCCCAATGAGCTATGGAAGTTGTACTTTGATGGTGCCCGATGCAAGAACGGCGCCGGAGCAGGGTTCTCCTAGTCTCACCGTCTGGCATACAAAAGGACTATTGTTACAGGCTGGCCTGGAGTTGCACCAATAATGCAGCAGAGTATGAAGCCTTGTGCTTAGGCTTGAAGAAAGCAGAGAGGTTGGGAATCAAACACTTGCAGATTTTTGGCGACTCAGAGCTGGTGTGCAATCAGATTACCAACAAGTGCGCCTCCAAGAAGCATTACCTTAAGGCGTACCGCAACCGTGTCTGGGACCTGATGGAGTCATTCGACTCCTTGAATGTCAAGGCCATCTCCCGTGAAAAGAATAAGCATGCTGACATCTTGGCGTCTGTTGGAGCCAGGTACGTCCCGGCTGATGACACTATGCAGAAGCCGAAGCCGGTTCGTACCATTTACAGGCCTTCTGTGCCTGATAAGGACACCCACTGGCAGGTGTTCGATTGTGACGAGGATATCGTCACCTTTTTGATACATGAAGCGAGTTCAATCGAAGGTAGAGACCCTGATGACGAGCAGTATGAGGGGTTGATACAGTTAAAAAATAATCACGTCCCAAAAGGACTGATTACCCTAGAGAGCCTATTTGATCAGAATGATAGGGCCATATCCCACAGGATCAAAGTAGACTCTAAGCAGTACAAGGACCTGGAATTGGAGCCTGGAAAGGTGATCAAGGTCGGAACAGACTGCACCGCAGAAGAACTAGAGCAAATCCAGGCCTTGTGCGAAGAATACCCAGACATTGTAGCCTGGTGTTACCAGGACTTGAAGGGATACGACAGGGAGATGATCCAACACACTATAGAGCTGGAAGAACATGTGAAGCCCTTCAGGCAGAAACAAAGAGCGGTCAACCCAAAGATCGAATCTATGATGAAAGCCGAGCTCTTGAAGATGCTGGAAGCAAAAATCATTTATCCTATTAAGCATTCTTCTTGGGTCGCAAATCTGGTTCCCGTGAGAAAGAAGAACGGAGATATCCGCCTCTGCGTGGATTTCCGCAATCTTAACCAGGCTTCGTTGAAGGATCACTATCCACTCCCACAAATTGATCAAATCCTTCACGTGGTTGCAGGGGCTCAGAGATTCTCTCTCCTGGATGGATTCTCAGGCTATAACCAGATCTGGGTAAAAGACGAGGACCAGCACAAGACAACGTTCACCACCAAATGGGGAATGTTCGCCTATCAGCGCATGCCCTTTGGTCTTTCCAATGCGGGGGCTACATTCCAGAGAGCTATGGACCTGGCGTTCCGTGAGCTGCTCAACAAAATCATTGTCATCTACTTGGATGACATGATTGTGTTTTCACACAAGAGAGAAGACCACACCTCCCACCTGCGCCAAGTATTTGAAAGATGTCGTGAATTCGGCATATCCATCAACCCTAAGAAGTCAGTCTTTGCGGTGAAGGAGGGAAAACTGTTAGGCCATGTTATTTCTGAGAAGGGCCTTGCAGTTGACCCCAATAGAGCAGAGGCTCTTCTTCGTTTGTCCATCCCGGTCAACAAGAAAGGGCTGCAGTCGTTCTTTGGCCAGATCAACTTCGTAAGGAAGTTTGTGCCTGACTTTGCCCAAGTAATCAAGCCTATGGCCGAGCTTTTAAAGAAGGATGCTGACTTTGTCTGGACTGAAGAGAGGAAGAAAGCCTTCGAGGAGATCAAGGCCAGGATTGCTCAAGCACCAGTATTGATAAATCCAGATTACTCTAAGGACTTCATCCTTTACGCGGTGGGAGAACCCGAAAGCTACGCTGCAGTTCTGACTCAAAAGGGAGACGACGACGAAGAGCGGCCGATTGCATTCTTGAGCCAAGTAATCCAGCCGCACGAGGAAAGATATAATTTCATTGAGCGACAAGTGCATGCAGTCATGAGATCCTTGAGAAAGTTCAAGCACTTTGTCTCTCAGAGCCGGATTACCGTCTTCGTGATACACCCCGATGTCAGAAATTTCATCATTCAAGGGGAACCTGGTCACAAGAGAGCAGGATGGATTGCCAAAATCCAGGAGTTCGACATAGAGGTACGACCCACCAAGTTAATCCGAGGTCGGGCTCTATGCCAGGAATTGGCCCGAAGTGCTGCAGCCGAAGTCTCTACTTGCCAGTGGGAGGATCCAATGATAGAAAGTAACCTTGCCAACTCCTTATCAGAGGAAAGTGACTGGACAAATGATCTAGTGTGGTATTTCAGCACAGGGAGATGTCCAGATCACCTCAATGCCTCACAAAGAAGGAGGTTTAGGCTCAATGCCTTGAAATATGAACTACGCCCCGAGGGGCTGTATTTTAGAAACATTGACGGCATCTTGTTACGATGCGTCAAAGAATCAGATAAGCCGAAGGTCCTCGGCGAGTTCCATTCTGGGATGCCAGGACGACACCATTCGGGAAGGCCGATAGCCTTGAAAATCATCAGAGCGGGCTATTATTGGCCCACCCTCTTCGCAGATGCGCATGCAGTCTATCAAAAATGCGAGAAATGCCAAAGGTTCGTCGACAGGAATCGGAATGCACCTATGCCTCTCCAGCCAATTCAGGCTGAGGCTCCATTTCAACAATGGGGCCTGGATTTTATTGAAAAGCGCCGGCGGGAGGGGAGGCCCGCCCCAGGGTGGGACAATAACGCCAAATTCTTCGGAAGGGCATAAGTTCATCCTAACAGCCACGGATTATTTCACCCGATGGGCTGAGGCGATACCTACCAAACATGCCGACCAGGAGACGGTCATCGGTTTCCTTGAAAGTCTGATCACCCGCTTCGGGATCCCAGAGGCAATTGTGACAGACAATGGTCCAGGGTTCGCAGGCGTTGTACTCACGAAGTTCACCGGCAAGTACGGGATTTACCACAAGATGTCTTCAAATTATTATCCGTAGGGGAACGGCCTAGCCGAGTCCACAAATAAAAATCTCTTGAAGATCATAAAAAAGACCGTGGAAAGAAACAAGAGGTCCTGGCACCTGCTTCTGGACCGAGCGCTATGGGCAGACCGTATTTCCTTTAAAAAATCCATCAAAACGTCGCCATATGCGCTCGTATACGGGAAAGAAGTTGTCTTGCCAACTCATATTGAGATGCCCGCACTATGGCTGTTAGAAGATGAAAAGGGCGACAAGGACCCCGTTGATGCCCGACTGGCTCAGTTGCTGCAATTGGAAGAGGAAAGAGAAAAAGCTTATCAAGCTTTTGCCAAGCACGCCGAGACGACACAGAACTGGTTTTCAAAGGGAACTACCGCCCGAGTCTTCAAGATTGGGGACTTAGTGCTGAAGTGGGACTCATACAAAGCAAAGTCGGGCAACCATGATAAGTTTGACGCCTTCTGGGAAGGCCCCTTCCAGGTCGCCCGGGTGAACCAGTTCAACGCATTCGTGCTGAGGGACATGGAGGGTCAGATCCTCCCGATACCTGTTAACGACTTTCATCTGAAAGCCTACCACCATTAAAAAGTGTCAAAGGTCCTCCCTTGTACATATTTTATTTTCTGCAGTTTTAATTCATTTTCCTTCCGAATGTAAATATTGCTTTCAGTAGAAGTAATTTCCTGCTTTAACCCAAGAAAAAGAGCCGAGTGTTCTGTGGAAGAAATGCCTGGCAGTGTGGAAGAAAGTCGGGATGGAAAGCAAGAGGGCAAGAAAACCAAGTGCCTGGTGTCGCACATTCTTTCAGCGACTCCCGGAGCCGCGCACCAATTTCAGCGACTTTGGAAGAAGGGTGAAAACACAAAAAATGGCTAAGGCAAGTGGTGTCGTCCGAGGGCGCTCTAAAACCCTGCGAAGTCAAACGTCGCCCTCATATTTTCGCGACCTTGGGAGACGCCGAAGTCAGCAGCAAAGGAAAACAAGGAAAAATTTTCTAAGTATGGCGCACCGCCCGAAGTCGCAACTACGCCGGACGGCGGGCCCTGCTTTGTGCAACGGCCGACTGGGTCCAAGCAGAAGAGAAGAAAAATTTCTAAGTATTGCCGCCCGTTGTCGCAAAATTTCCCAGCGCCACCTGACGGCGCGCGTCAAAACTCGCAAAGTTCGGCGGGCACGTTCCAAAGCCGTGATAAAATAAAGAAAAATTTCTAAGTGTTAGACGCCCAAGATCGCAAAATCTCCATGGCGAAGTCGGGCGGCGCTCACTTTCTGGGCGCACTTGGGCGGAGTGATAAAAAAGAAAATGCAAATTTTCCCCAAGTCTTCCGATGCAGTTTTCAAGTAAAGAGCCTTGTAGCGCGTGCCCAGTTGGCGGCGGATGACGTCATCAACGACAGATTTTAAAAAATGGAAAATAAATTGCGCAACTTTCAAGACGGATTTCATTAAAGAAAAAGCGCAACCCAGGCCAATAAAGTACGAATTGCGCTCCCCAATGAGGATCCCACGCACGGCTGCCGGAGAATAACGGCGCCACTCACCCACTTTGCGCAATAGGCTTTAACTCTGCCATCCGCCATTAATGCTTGCTTTTTGCCCATTTCAGTAAAAGGGGGTTATTCACTCAGTTTAATATCAGAATTCACAGAAGTTCGAGCTGCGCGAGAGAGAGAAAAATCGAATTGCGCCGAAGTGCAACTGTAAATTCTGATTGTTTTCACCACCATGGGTAAGAAACCGAGCGCAGCGAAAGGAAAAGCGCCTATGCAGGCAGCGTCCAGCACGTCTCAGGACAAATCTGAAGAACAAGCGGTTTCAAGCGCCCCTGAGAGCGAATTGCCGAAGGAGAAGAAAGGAAAGGGCAAGGCGAGCAACACTGAGAAGAAAGTTCCTCCCCCGCCACCTATAGACCACCTCAGCGGGTACAGAGATGGCGAGTACTCACTTGGCATCACGTAGCTGCGACTTACCGTAAAGCAATTGTGGGAGAGGGTGTCGCCCTCACATCATTTCGGCGCGGCTTATCGTTCGAACCTATTCTGGTTCTTAAGCCCGCCTGTCCATCACTTCCCGGAGCTGATTGAGTCTATCGTGGAGTACTATAAACCCGGCACCCGACAGGTCTGTGACTACGAGGGGAGGGTATTGTTTTCTCTCTTCAAGGAAAGCGTTCAACCAACTTTTGCGCCCGGGCATGAACCAGACCCTAATTGCATAATCAGAAGGGTCAATCTAGACGATCTGGCAGGATGGTGTATGGACATCAAGAAAATGAGGGATTTCCTCAATTCTGAACTAGAGCAGCCACTCCCAGCATCAAGATGGCCGTCACGCCCAATACCCCTAGCAAATTTTAAAAGTCATTACATATATTCCATACTCGCCTGGGTTTTGGGTTGCGGCACCGACGAAGTGGTGCACCCATATCAAATCGCTCTTGCCGAGTGCATCTTGCATGGGGAGTTCTATGACCCCAATGCCCCGAAAAGAGGAACGCGACCAGTTTATTTCGACTGGGCAGACTGGATAGCGTACGCCATCCATTCGAATCTTGTGGAGCTGCAATAGAACACGGAATTCAGGCACTGCTCATTTCTGGTATGGCTGTGCCTGTACCATATGCATTACAGAATGAAGATTGTTCCAGTCCAGAAGGTGGACGAAAAGGGCGCGCCGCTGCCCGTGTATGAATGGACTGATCTCTATAAGAGGGGGGGGTCAATACTACAGATTTATAATATTCAAGTTCCTGGGCATTGCCCTAGCCCTCTTCAACGATCGAGCATCACGTCCCCCTCTGTATATGACAAAGCACCTGGTGCAACAAGAGTTTGGAGATACATTTAGGTTGACTCAAGGCATCGTCATCAGGGTTTACGGGTTCAAGGGCAAGCCGTTTCTGCTGCCATACTTTTGTACAGAATATCACTTTGGCCTGGAAGCATCGCGGCAAATGGACTACGTGGAGCAAGAATTTGGTCAGGGACGAAAAAAGAGCCCCATCTTCACCTATCCTTTCGTCTGGGGCGATGTCGAGGTCCGCGAGGTCGGGTAGCATGTATATTTGACAGATACCCTCCTAAGTTTCGGCCTAGTGCAGCTTCCTCAGCGCTGGAAGTATGATCCGCTTGGAATAAAACAAAAGTTCGTACATGTCTGCCCGCGGAAAGAAATCATAGAAGAAAGGAATAATCTGACAGGAAGCGATCTAGAATGGCAAATTGAAGAAATGCAGTCATTTCCACCATGGCACGATTTTTATTGTATAGAAGCGGAGTATGATCCCAAACACAACGATGATCACAAAATGGGATCGGTCGGTTTCAGGAAAATGCTCGCAAAGGTGGCGCCACTAGGCTGGAGTAAAGACAAAATAACCGAATGTTGGATAATGAGGTGTCGTACACGACATGACAAATCAGAGAAAAAGTCGTTGGCCGTTGACGATGAGTTCTCCACACTATACGACAACAACTTTGACAAGTGGCAGCCGTTTGTGTTCCGTGATATCGTGCCCCAAGGCGTCCGACCAAGGCATAAAAGGAGGCGCCCACCTCAACAGTCAGTTGCACAAGGGACTTCCAGCAGTGAAGAGTTAAGAAGCCAAGGAGTGGGCCCAATGTTGCACTCGACTCCTGAAAAGTCGCAACAGTCTGATAAGGAGCCCGAATAGTCAACCGGTGAGGCAGAAAAGAGTGCTCAGCCATCGAAGTCAAAGCCCAAATACCGGTTTACTCTATCAACCACGACTCTTGACGAATCAACCACCGTCGTTGCACCCGAAAAGGCGGCAGCGCCCAAGGAAAAGAAAAGAAAAAGGTCTGAGAAGACCAAGGAGAAGTGACTTGCACCTGTAAAGGAGACCGTGCGCCAGACCAAGGCGACTCCACAAAAGGGTGCTGCTACAAGTGAAATCATTTCCATTCTTGAGGACAGCCCACAGAAGGAGACAGAAGCGTGGGTCGCTGGAGTCATTCAAACGCCAGCTCAGGCGGAGCTCGCAGGTACGCATTCTCTGCCTCTGCAACAAACCCCAGAAGCCCTACCTGCTACACCTTCCTCCTCCCCCTCGGGGCCCATTCAAGTTGTCTCATCCCAATCCCCCTTTACGCAGCCCCAGCCTGGCCTGCAGACTTTTGGCCATTTCGCCCAGAACCCCAACGTTTTTCAAGCCCTAGGCCAAACCCTAGGTCTATCTCACGCAGCCGCTGAAGAAAATCCTCCATCCCCTCATCGTTCATCTCCCGCTGCAACAACCCTAGAAAACCCATCTCCACCTCCGCAGGAGCCGCCCACTTCCCCTAAGGCTCAGTCGCCTTCAAAAGCGGTTGTATCTTCTGGCGCCCCCCACTTCCCTGTTCGCTGGAAAAATGCCGCAGCAGGATTTGGCTGTGATATACCCCATGTTCGAGGAGCTGGAAGTGGCAAAAAAAACAGTTACAAATTGCTGATGACCAGCCCCTAGCCGCCAAGGCCGCCCAGAGCTCTCTTACTTTTCTCCAGGGCGTCAGGAAGAGGAGAGCAGAAGAGATGCTGTTCCAGAGAAACGTGCAAAGTACGACCTGGAGAAAAGGGTGGTCCGTACAGAGAAAAGGGTGCCCAAAGTCCAAAAGCCCATCCAGGACATGATGGATGATGACTATGAGTACCGGACCAAGGACAAACGTTTTGACGACATAGTCGAGGAGTATGAGATAGGCGGAATCCGGAGAAAGGCTGACAACCTTCTTGTCAAGCAGCTTGAGACAAAGCAGCAACTCTACCAGCTCAAGGACGACAAGAGACAGCTAGAAGAAAATCTAGCCAAGGCGCAAGCGCAGCTGGAAACTGCCCAGGAGGAGGTCAAAAAATTGAAGGATCAACTTACGGCCTCTCAGCAGGAGACAGCAGTCCAGAAGGCGGTCGCTGATAAGTTGACAGAGGATAAGAAAGCAGCACTGACGCACATTACCCAATTACAGGATCAACTTCGGCAGACTCAGGCGCTGCTAGAAGAGAAAGCGTCCCAGGCTGCTGCCTTCTCAAAGGACAGAATCAAAGAAATAAGGGCCAACCTGTTGAAGGGTTGCAGAACCAATGTTTCCAGGTCGCTATCGGTCCTCAACTTCATCTCGAGGATTCAAGAAGTATCTGCCTAGGGAAAGCCTGCAGTAGAGGGGACCGAACGCCAAGCACAATAGTGGCTGGACTTGGCAATCAAACTTGAGGAGCTCGAGCGCAAAGGCCTCCAATTTCCCCCCATGTCACAGATTGCCCTAGACTGGGCCGATGCAAGGGTAACCTTGCAAACCTACTTTGAAAAAGTGGAAAGGATCAGGACAACAAGAAAGATGTTGGACACGTTGCTCAAGGAGAAGGACATCTGCCTGGTCCCCTTTCACACCCTCTCATCGCTCGGATTTCCGAGCTTTGTAAAATATGGAGAATGTCTGCCCAGAGAGCAGCTGAAGCCGATCTGGGAAGCCTTTGAGGCAGACACTTCTGAGATTGATAGTTGGAGCGACCCAGTTCGAGAAGAGCAGGTAACCCAAATGGTGTCTAAATTCTGTAAAATTAGCACCTGTCTTCACGAACTGGGAGAAAGGTACACCACCATTGACGTGCACCAGGTTGCGGCCTTCAAAAAAGCGCTGAAAGACATCAACGATTCAGAGCCCTTCCAGGAGGCAGTCTGGGCTCATGCTCGAACTGCATATGAGCATGTCCGCGAGAATGTTGATCCCTCCGAGCAAGAAGAGGAGAAGGACGCAGATCAATCTGGTTCAGAGAGGGGAGAAGAAGAAGACTCGAGAGAAGAGACCGCTGAGAGCGATGCAGAAGAACAACTACCAAAGCGGGAAGCTCAACAACATCAGCAAAAGGATGCAGGGGCCGGGAAAGACTCCGTGCCCAAAGGATAAAGGCTAGGTTCCTTGCATCGAGGCGAGCTCGATACCCCGCGAGCCGCCAGGAATGTTGTCACATTTTGCACAGGGGTACCAATTCTGAAAATTTTGTAAAAGTTGCTGCTATACCTTCCCTCTCTCTTTCCTTCCAATCTTCTTCATGTTCTTTGTACTTTTCAGCTGTTAAATTTTCAATTCTGCATCTTTGTTATTTCAGTGTTTTTCAGTATTTTCAGCAGATGGGCAAATTGCCTCAAAAATTTCTAAGTGTTGAGCCCGCCCGACTTCGCTGCGAAGTCGGGCGGCGCTCATGGTTTCCAGCGCCATCGGGCGGTCAGTGATGTTCAAATCATCAAAATTTCCTAAGTGTTGAAGGCTGGCGCCGTCCGACGACGCCCTGTTGCGCTGCGCCGCCCGACTTCGCGCCTAGTTTGGTGCGCCATCGGGCGGAAGAGAAAGTGAAAATATTCTAAGTGTAGCTTCTCTGCGCCGTCCGATAGCGCTGCGCCGCCCGACTTCGGCCCCGCTTTCATGCGCCATCAGACGGGATGATTAATTGCGCAATATTTGGCTAAGTGTTGGCCGCCCAACTTCGCTGCGCCGTTCGACGTTGCGTCACTCTTCCAGTGCCATTGGGCGGACAAGGAGGAAATAAACTCAAGTAAAATTTCCTAAGTCAGGAGCCTCCCGCCGTCGCTGATTCCAGCCTGCGCCGCCCGACTTCGCGCCAGTTTTGTGCGCCGTTGGGCAGAAGGAGAAAAAGATAAAGTTTTTAAGTCCAAGCTATGGCCTCCCCCTTTGACAACGGATATCGGCAAGTGACTTCGGTCATTCCCTCCTTTCATCAGCAGACTTCAGAATCAAGGACAAGTGTGCAATTTCGGGATACACGTCGAAGATGTGACAGAAGGTGTGCTGCCAGAGTACAGAGTAGTTGAACATTAAAAGATAAACTATACCACATCTACCACCTTTAACCAGATTTGACTGCCCACTCACTAAATCCCCACGGAGCTGTTACATTCCTAAGTAGACCATGCTGCAAGTACACTCATGGCCCGCAGGGGTCAAATCTCAGCAGCTTTTGGCCGCTTTTGACAGCTTTTGCAGCTTTTGTCAGGTCTGGGATTCTGTGCCTAAATGTAATTTGGGGGGAAAGTTCTGCTATAAATAGCAGTGTGATTTCATTGTAAAAGGGTGGAAGGGGGATATATTGCTAAGAAACTGCTGTAGCTACACACTTGCTTTTAATTCAAAGTATACTTGGCTCCGTTAATTGTCTTTGTCTTTTATGCTGCCTTTTATAGGTATTTCTGTTTCATGTTGCTTATTTTTCTGATTGCTGTCATTCTGCATTTCTGGATCTCAGCATTGGCAATTAAGTATATCTGGAATACTGAAGGAAGGATACATAGGATAAAATTGCACTAACGGTTTCTGTTACATACATTGTTTTGATTGTTGTTGGTATAGTGATAGGTTAGTAACTGTGTTGCTTATCTTCCCCACCCTGAAACAAATGATATTTACATTTCTTTCTGCATTTTATAATCTCTTTCCTGCACTCTCAGCTAAAACCCCAAATTAGATTAGTATAGGAAGCCGGCCTTCTCCGGAGATTGGCACGGAAGGCGTCCCTTCCTTCCGGCATTTCAATCTGCTGGGCGAATCTAGGGCGCAATAGATTAAAATCCTATCCTAAGTGGCAGATTCGTAACCAACATGGACATATGGCAGACCATCGATTGATGGAAAAAAAAGGAAAGTGGTTTGTAACTTCCACGAGACCTTAGGCCATATGGGATGATGCCTTTCAGTATGGATGCACTATCATAGCTGGATTGGATTTTTTTTGGAGCACACCAGAGCATGGTGTACAACCCTACCTTCCATAGGATTTGAACCTTGGACCTCCTATTTGGAGTTCCAATTTCCTCATTGTGTGGTCCACTCAGGTTGTACCATGTGGATAAGATGGGTTCAGGTGCTGAACCATATAGGAAAAGGAGCCTAGTGTTGATTCCTGAAGGACATGAGGCTGGGATGCTATGAGGATTTGATAAGATCTTTCCAACTTTAATAAACATGAAAAAAGTAGAACAAGCAGCACATGGTCTTCTTGTATGGTCCAACCAACCAATTAAAAGAAAAGTGAAACATGAAAATATCTTATTGTATGGTTCAACCAACCAATTGAACTGGCTGCTTGTAACCCTGCAACTTCCATGAGAAACTGACGCTCATTGAAGATGACACATACTGTAGCTGAAGTAGCCGTTCTTATCTTCAAAATAATGAAAATAACTTCATTTTGATGTTAAGGAAATATATTAAACTAAACAATAGAAAAGAGAATAAAACCGTCATTTAATCCATAAGTGTGGAGATCCACAAGAGTTAAACAAACCCATGAGGATTAACTGGATCATGATTTTCACCAGGACATTAGAAATAGGTATTGGAGAAGCTACTAGTGTATGATAGATACGTAGACATGGTAACCCTTGGACCAACGATATTAACATTAGGTTCAAGTGTCAAACTCTTAGGGCAATGTCTTTTTGGGCTATTAGAGAATGCAGGATGGTGATGATGGAGTTGGTTAAACCAAAATATTAGGGAGCCTAAATTCGAAGAGGGTAATCAACCTCAAAGGGTGTTTATTGAGCTATGAAAGATTTGGTGATGAGCATGATCCAGTCCTCACCATAAGGGTTCAATAGTATAATTTATTAATTTATGTACTGATGCTACAACATTATTAAAATTGTTAATCTTTTCCTAAATTTTTTTGAAAAATCAAATGTTTGATCGGGAAGTCAAAACAACATTTGAATATGTGATGAATAAATTGTGGATACCATGTTTAATTCTTGAGCTTATTGCCAACATCACTAATTTAATTTCTCATGTTCTTATGATTTTAAATTTCTTCCTTTCATGTTTTCCAATTTTGTCATTGAATATTTCTACTTGGATCTCTCCAAAGCTTAGACACACATCATACTTGTTCTAGCTATCCATTGCATGCTTTAAATGTTACCCTTAAATTCACATGATAAGGTGTCTTCTCAAAGAATGGGGACATATTTTCATCTCATCCTAATGCTAAACATTATGTGAACAAATGTTCAATGTGATTGAAATTGAAATGGCCTCGAACTACAATATCGATGATTATTCTCCTGAACATCTTTGCAATTTGATATTGAACTTGATTATTTTTATTTCAGAATCTTTGTATGATCATGGTGTTTCTTATATTGCAATTTGGATAAATTTTTAGAATAAGGTATTCATTAGTATAAGGTTGAGGTGCCAAATAAGGCATCTTAATGCTTTCAATGTTGAAGGAATTTCTTCAGAATAGGTCTTTGTAATATGTAATTGAACTTCTTGATTTTTATTTTGGAATCTGTGTGATTTATGGTGTTTCTCATATGGCAATTTGGATACATATTGGACTGTTGTGTTTGCTGATATAAGGTTGAGGTGCCGAATAAAGCATATTACTGCATGTAAATTTCAGGGGATTTCTTTTGAATATCTCATAAGCATGTTTGAATCTGGCCCTGAATTGTTTTTTGATATCATTTGCTTGATTATAGATCAAGCTTTTTAAACGTTCTTCAAATCTTTAACACCATTGAAATATTTTGTAACCAGTCTCGCTTTTAGTAAATCCTAGCTGATAATATATATTATTTTTCAAAATGTAGACAGCATGGTGGGAATATGCAACATGGTTCATTGCAAACTGAGCCTACTGTTGAGAAGTCAAACTGGAATACTACTGAAGATGTACATTTGACAGATTGGCATACAGGGTTTCATGTTTTCCTGGTATGAGGCCTTTCTAATCATCTTATTTTATTTTAAATGTTACAGTTAACATGATGCCACTTTATTCATTTACCTATAATTTGTTGTTTTAAAGATACAACTCATTAAGCATCTCCAAGCTTTGTATAGATGAGTTTGGCTATCATGGAAATGCACTAACTGGATCGAGGCCTGACTAGAGGGACTTTTGGCAAAGCTCTGGGTTTATTGCTAAAGAATGATACTAGGAAATAAAAATGCCATTAAAACTTTCTGCGTAGGTTACAGAAATGTTAGAATTCCTGGAACTGCAAATTTAAGCATGTAATGCATGTTATTCAACACGTATTCATCCCTTTAACAAACTTTGTCGAGTGGATTTTGATGTCAGTATGCCCATGCGCATGTGTTGGTTTAAAAGTTGTACTATTTATATTTTCTCTTTTTAAGACTCAAACTAAACTCTAAGATAATTATTATCTATGCAAATTTCCTACATGGGAAAACATAAAATGATATATTAATTCTGTAAAAGTTCATAGATATGAAATTGTATGTGTTTATATCAAATTGTTGGAACAAAAGCTTCATTATCAGGCTTGATATGAAAATGTTGGAATTATATAAATATCTCTTTTTGGTTATATCATATTTTGATGAACATTGACGTCGATAAACAAGTGACTTTTCTTTTTGGTGTACTGTATGACATTTTTGAATCATGTTTGTTTTCATTTCTTCTTGTGTAATTAATGGTATTATTATTTCCGTAGTTGATGATATAATGAATATGATGGAAGGGGTAGGCATCATTTAAAAATAATAGGTTTCCAAATGAATTCGATAAATTGGTGATGGAATCTGATTCAAAGATGTTGACATTTGACAACATATAGCCATCTTACCTTCAGAATGACATTGATGGTTTTTGGTAGTAATTCATCAGTGAAATTGATTTTCTTTTGACAAGTGGATAATTTTGATGACGCTTCTTGCATGATTGTACATGAGTATGCTGTTTGGAGTGAACAATGTTTTAAACCTATGTTATTATGTTTGATTATGGGTGTCACCCACATGCTTGTCTTACTGAAGGTGATGCTTGCATTGATAGGGTTTGCTTCCACTGAAGGCTAATAGAAACAATTCTGTTTTATTTTTTCAACATTTCAATTGATGGGGTGATTCCTATAGTAATTTAGTCTAATCATCAATCCTTGAGTCACTGGCATAGTAATGAGAGCTGAAAATCCGGATTTGTATGGGAAACCAAAATTTTCATTAAAATCTGAGAAATTCAAATTCAGTTGGGAAAACAAAAAGATAAAATGATAATATAAACACATCAATATGTGAAGTATACACAAATAAGTACAAATATCCAAAACATTTGTTATAGTTTAGAGCCAAAGCTCAAAATTGTATTGGAAATTTTTTCAATTCTTTTAAGTAATGTATACTTCCAAAACTAATAAAGGGCTCTGGATTAGAGCTATTAGCTAACTAATCTGGACAGTCCAGTAGATCAAATCCAATTCAGATTTTGTGTACGTTAGTCATGATTTTGTTACTATTGTTCCTGTCATAGCCTATGTGCAATTTGAATCTTGCTCAAGCTCTTGCGGTATTATTTTTGCATTTATTTATGTTTTGTGCATTCCATGTAGATTTTTATACAATACCTTATTTTTTACCTCTAAAATTGTGGAGATGTAATGCAAGTGTTGTAAAACTAAATGGCAGGAAACTGAGAAACAGGATCGGTTTTCCGAAATGAAAACACGTCTAGAAAATTTGATCTCTTAAATCCCTTGGAAATTGGGAAATGATGCATTAAATAATAAATTCTAGATCGGAATGAGCAAAGAGAATTTCAAATGCACGAGGAACACACATCAATTTCATCTTATTTGTTTTTCTTTCCTTTTTTCTTAGTACCTTTTTTTTCACTATAAATTATTATTATTGTTGTTTATACAAGGGAGTTAGTGTGGGCCTTACACGGGACTCACATGGCCTCTCATAAGGCCAAAACTGGGCATAGATCAGCCAAAATGCTGGGAATGACTCAAAATCCAATAAAATAGTCTTAGCCTTAGGTGGCATTTCTATTTTGAGAGACATTGCTGAAACCATTCTGTTTATAATGATGTTTGGTCTGTTTTTGGGCCATTTCCTCGAGTTCACTGCAACACAGGTGCAATTGGTATAAAGAATGTGTTGCCTTGCAAGGATTCATAGCTACGACTGAGTGAAAACTATTCTTATAGGTGGATTCTGCAAAGGTTAATTCTTTCAAAAATAACTGTTTTGTTACATGTGGCCTTAAGATATATTTTTATAAGTTGGTAAACTGTTTGCAGTTGGCTATCTATTTGGGGTAATTGTTGCCATTTTTGCAACATGGTGTATTATTAACCTTGTGAGAAAGCTTCCGAAAAGGGGATCATGAAGTTTCAGCTTTTGGCAAATCTAACACCTCATTTTGGATGCGCCCAAGGCTGCGCACTTCACACTTGCGCCAGAGATCGGGCGCACTTCACACTTGCGCCAGAGATCGGGCGCACTTCACACTTGCGCCAGAGATTGGGCGCACTTCACACTTGCGCCAGAGGTCGGGCGCACTTTGCCAGTATATCAGATTGACTTTGGCGCTGGTTTCTTTCGGAAGAATTCCACCTCAGCAATTTGGAGTATATCCTTACCCGGTCACCCGCAGTTATTGGGAAGCTTATGGATTAGACGTTTCGGGAATTCAAGCATATCTCCTACAAATGCGGTTCTTGCAAGTAAGGAGACTGCGCCAGCAAGTCAAGTATGTCAGGGCATTGAAGACATTCAACGACATTTTGAGGAGTCACCAGCCCTTGCCATACCTGTTTAATATCTTGTTGCTGTATCACCTTGTAATGTTTATCTTGGCTTCCACCGCCCTATTATGTTTATGAGCATTTATTGCTCAAGCGGCAGAATTCTCTATATAAGGCTGCTCTTTTATTGTAAAAGGATGGATGTTTGCTAGAGGCTAAATGAAAACCTGAATTCTGCTATCAATACAGCTGATGTCTGGCTCTAGACTTGGACTTCTATCTTCATGTGTATGTCTTCTATTGCTTGTCTTCTATCGTTTCTTACTTTAAACTGTAACTTGAATTCTAATATCTGGATTTAGTTGCTGATAAAGTAGTAACTCTGAAGTAGTCCTGGAGATTATACATGCTAGACGTTCTGGTTCAAATTTCTATTAGTTATCTGTATTTGAGGGCTATTTGGTTCAGAATGCAATAGAGTTTTCGTGCTGTTAGTCCATCACCCCTATTCTATCCGGCCTGTGGCCATATTTCCCCTTTCAGTCATTTCCCATTCCTTTCAGTTCCTTGATCTCAAAACCCCCCAGTTAGAATAGTAAGGGAACCAGCCCATCTCTGGAGATTTGCACGGGAGGCATTAGTTCCTCTCGGCCTTTCAATGTTGGCTGGATCTAAGGCACACTAAAATACTAAATCCTTACCTAAGGCAGATCTCTGACCAACAGTAATTTCTACAACTAAAGTTTAACTAAGTTCCCAAATGTTGTAATGGGTCCAGATATTCTCTTTGATCTTGGGTCCCTATCACTCAATATATTAGGTAGTTCATAGTCATACATCGAGAATTTGTTCAAGAATGGGCACAATGTTTCATTCCTTACAAGTCACTTGTCAAGAAATTATTCAGGCTACTCTAGATAGCCTGTCTATTGTTACTATCATAATTTCACCATTTTTTTTTGAAGTTCCAAACTTCCAGGTAGCTGAGTGACAACGTCAATGAATATATTTATCCATTTACTGTTGAATGCTGATAGATGGATGGCATTGCTATCTATAAGCACTCTTTTGGCTTTATTCACTTGACATTTATTGCAAATGGTTACATTCTTATCTGTGCCTTTTTTTCATGTTTTTTAATGTACATCTTGTTTTCCAGTTCTATACTTTTTGTTTCTTCCTACATATTTGCGGTGGGACTATTATGGAATTCATAAAGAATTTTTTACTTTAGGGGATCCTGGCTAGGTAATACTATTATTTGTTTCTTTTTAATGGGTTAGAACTTATATGGGATTGAAATGGGCCTCACCTGTATTACATCATGACCACATAGTGGCATTAAAACAGCTTGGCAACTATGCGTATATCACTTGGCAAGATTTGAACCTAGGTCTCCTCAAGTTGAGGAATATAACCGGTTGAGCTAATGCCATTTGATGTAAAACTACTAGTTGTTGAGATAGAGGTATAGTCTCATTAGGACAAACACATTGTTTTGCTCAAGGAAGTTGATGATATTTAGGTATTCATGATTCTTTGCTTTTTCTTTCTCTATTTTCTCTCTTTAGTTTCCTTTGCATATCTTGGCTAAATATACTTGGGATAAGGCATCAATTGCTATATTTTCTCATCTTGGTTTGTAGACAAGTTTGGTTTGAACTTTGCCTCTATTCAAGTTTTTGGTTTTCCCTCTGAGGATTATCTAATAAATATTGCATAGCATTAGTTATCTTTGCTACCTAGTCTCGTAACTTGAATATGCAACACTAAGGGTATACAGATGTTGTTCTTGTCCTCATAAAGTTTTGTTTGCCTACTGTTGGTTACGAATCTGCCACTAGGATAGGATTTAGTGTAATGCGCCCTAGATTCGCCCAATAGATTGAAAGGCCGGAAGGAAGGAATGCCTTCCATGCCAATCTCCGGAGTAGGCCGGCTTCCTATGTTTTTTCTCGATTTGGTTTAAGCTCAGAGTGCAGGAAAGAAATTAAAGATGCAGAAAGAAATATAAATATGATTGTTCCGGGTGGGGAAGATAAGCGGCCAATCACCACTACTAACAGCAATTAAACACAAAATATGTTGCAGAAACTATCAACACCATTCATCCTATGTATCCTTCACTTTTGCATTCCAGGAATACTTAACTATCAAATACCGATATCCAGAAAAGCGAAATAACAGTAAGCAATAACATAAGCAACATGAGGCAAAAATACTCAGTAAAGGCAGCATACAAGACAAAGACAATCAATAGAGCCAAGTATATTTCATATTTAGAAGCAAACACACAGCTACAACAGTTCCCTAGCAAGATATCCCCCTTCCCCCATTTTACAATGATATGGCGTAGCTATTTATAGCGCAATTTTCCCCCCAATTACAACTTTGGGCACAGAATCCCAGACCTGACAATAGCTGACAAAGCTGACAAAAGCGGCTGATGTCGACCTCTACGGGTATGGAATGTACTTGCAGCAAGGTCCGCCTGAAAACCTAGCAGCTACGTGGCAGTGCGGTAGATGGAACCTCGAGTCAGCTTGAATGAGGGTAGTTGCGGTACAATAAGTAAGTTCACTCTCGCACACCTTCTGTCACATCTCTGACTTGAATCTCGAGGCTAGACACCTGTCGGAATTTGATAAGGGGAAAAATCTGCCTTTGGAGCTCATACTTTCTCTCCTGCCCGACTTCGCCCAAAATTGGAGCGCAACCGAGCAGCACAGGGTGGAAGAAGCGCAGTTGGGAAGGCCTTCGTGCCTTAGAAATTTTCTGGGCAGGTTTTAACGTTCTTCGCCCGAGTGCACACAAGTCAGCGAGCGCAGCCCGACTTCGCTACGAAGTCGGGTGGCTCAACACTTAGGAAAATTTCTGATGTCTTCAAGCGAGCCGCCTTACTGCGCACAAACCGGAGGGCGCAAAAGTCTGGCGGTCCCAACACTTAACCATTTTTTGGATATTCTTCTCATTGATGTCGCCCAGGTGCGCATGAAATTAGGAGCGCAGCGGCTCAGGACTTAGCATTTTTTTGGGCTCAGCTCTGACAATTCTGCCCAGGTGCGCACAGATAGGCAAGCGCAACCCGACTGCGCTGCGCAGTCGGGCGAACAACAACACTTAGAATATTTTTGGGCAGATTTGCCCACTCAAAGAAACAATCAGAAATATGGGGGAGGAGATGGAGAGAATGAAACTGATGGCAGAAAAGAAAGGGGATAGTGGAGAAGGGGAGAGAAGAAAGAGGGAAGGGAAAGCAGCATCCTTACAAAAAATTCGAAGACATGGCACCCCATGCAAAATATGGCAACACCTACCTGTTTCAGATTGAAGGACATGGACTTTAGGATGCAGTAAGACATTGTTATAAGTCTCTGTGTAACAAATTCACTTCATACCTACCTATTTGCATGACATCAGGCATTTTTTTTTTTTTACCGAAAAAAATTAAATTAATTGAAAATCAGATTACATCTGCCTTTCCAAGATTGAATGCTTTTAAGCCAAGTTTTAATAGAGAATGTGGGACTATTCTCCCTCACATCTAATCTACTACAACTATCTATACAAACAAAGAATAACCATGTAAAGCAAGGATATATAAATCTATATACAACAAGCAGTACTATCATCAATGGTAAGAATGGAAAAAAGAGCTTCCTTGGTCCGTTGAGGCCACCATCTGGGAGGATATCCATAGCAAGTGAAGTCTTTTCGATCAAGAGCCTAGTTAACCATTGCATCTGTCACTCTGTTATGATCTCTAAAGATGTGTATGAACTCCATTGCCTCAAAGCGTTGTTGGGTCATTTGTATTTGCTCAAGTATTCTCTGTATTCTCCAATATTTATTCTTTTGCTTATCTGGTCCTTTTAAGTGGTTAATCATAATTTGGGAGTCTGATTCCACTTGAATTTTCCTCCACCCCATCTTTAGAGCCTCTTGTAATCCCCTTAAGATGGCATATCCCTCTGCCAGGTTATTGGATAAGATACCAAGTTTTTTTGCAAAGATAAAAGCAAGGGCGCCATTCGAAAGGCAACCTATTCCCCCCATACTTGCTCTTCCTGGATTTCCCCTTGAGGTTCCATCCGTATTAATCTTACCTAGTCCCTCTAGAGGAGGTTTCCAATTCCCAGTTCTAATTACTTGTGCATGATTTGGGGTTACCCTTTTTGATGTGACCACTGTTGGAGACACTTGTAATCTGGATATTATTTGAATCCACTTTTGGTTAGGATTTTGGGGCTCTTTTAACAGGTATTGGATTGATTCCCTCATATTGGCTATGATCCTTTGCCAGACAAAGTGGCAGTCTTTGTATTCTTGGTTGAAGATATGATTATTTCTCTTCTTCCACAAATTCCACAGAAGGAGAGTCGTTTCCACCCAAAAAATAATCTGCTGAGTGGGTTGGTTTGTTTCCTCCCATTTAGGCCACTCCTTCCAAAGTTGTTCTATAGAAGATATCTCAAACTAGTGGATGCCTAGCGAAGTTGCCATCTGTTTCCATAGTTTAATTGTGATGGGACGTTCTATAAAAAGGTGATAGATCATTTCCTCATTCTCCTAACACATCTCACATCTGAAAGGCCCATGCATCCCTTTTTTCATCAATTGTTCCCTTGTTAGCACCCTTCTATGAAGTAGAAGCCAAATGAAGAATCTAAATTTGGGCCAAAGGTTTTGTGCCCATAGCTTCGTGAATATATCACTTAATTGGCATGGGGTACTCTGATAGAGTGCTAAGTATTCAAAGGCAACTGTATATTCACTTTGATTTTTCCTGCTCCAACCAAGAGTATCCTCCTCTTGAGACCACGAGAGTGATCTTGTCTAGATGGTCCTATAGATTTATTTTCTTTGATCCTCTGGGATTTGGATTGGCCACTCCTCTATTGGGATCCATTGCCTTCCTACCTCCCAGCTACTGCTTTGAGGCTTACAGTATTTGGCTACCTTAACCCAATTGTTTCTATGGAGATTCTCCATCAGTGGTCTCCAAGTTGGGAATTGAGTTATTAGAGGAGGATGACAATCCCGTGAATCTGTTCAAAAGTTAGCCTTTTGTCCATAATGGATAATCCAAAACAATCTTTCCTTGATCATATCCTCTCCTATTCTAAGTCCCATTAAGATGGGAGATCCTTTGCTAGGAAGCGGAAACCAGATAAGCTCTGTTGAGGTTTTATTCTTTGCATATTTGGCCCTCAGAATTTGAGCCCACAATTCCTCAAGGGATTTTAGCAATCTCCAATATAACTTAGCCGCCAGTGCCTTGTTATTCTTGACAACTGATCTGATTCCTAGTCCTCCCTCCTTTTTATGTAAACATAAAGTATCTCTTTTCACTAGTGCTCGTTTCCGTTCTTCCTTGACACCATTTCAGAGGAATTTATAACTTATTTGATCCAATTCTTTAAGAACTTCCTTGAGGATAGCTAGCATTGAGGAGATATAAATAGGTATGGTGTTGAGGACTGTTTTTATCAAGGTCATCCGTCCTCTTGTAGAAAGCCACCTAGTAGTCCATTTTCCCAATTTGGCTTTCACTCTCTCTGACAACCAAGTCTATTCCTCTTTTTTTGCCTCCCAACCGTAAGTGGAATTCCTAGGTAGGTGATTGGTAGAGATGTCTTCTTGTATCTCAATTTATCCAACAACATTATTTCCTGCCTAGGTGAGCAATGGAAAAAGATGACCTTTGACTTTTCTTCATTTCTAAGTTGTCCAGTTGCTTTTGTAACTGTCCTAGAATCACTTTAAATCTGGAGGCCTCCCTTGCTGTTGCTTTTCCTAATGATGTAGAGTCATCAATAAATTGTAGGTGAGTAATTGGTTTAGCTCCTGTTGCTATCATTATTCCCTCCAAAGCTCTGGTGTCCCTATTCTTAGCTAATATAATGCCTAAACATTCAGCCAATATGATGAACAAGTATGGGGATAAAGGGGTCTCCCTGCCTGATACCTCTGGAAGCTGTAAATGGCTAAGTAGGAGATCCATTTACTAGAATCAAATAGGATACCGAGGAAATACATCCCTTGATCCATTCTACCCAATCACCCGAGAATCTAAATTGTCTCATCACCTTTAGGAGGAAGTGCCAGTCAACTCTATCATATGCTTTGGATAGGTCTAACCTAATAAACATGGAGGGTATTTTTTGTACCTACATAGAGTGGATGGCCTCCTGAGCTAAGACTATCTCATCCAAGATCTGTCTTCCTTCCACAAAACCACCCTGTTTTGGAGAAATAATTTTGTGAAGAAGAGGTTTGACCCTTTTTTCCATGATCTTAGTGATAATTTTATATAAAACATTACAAGGGGCAATTGGTCGGTAGCCAAAGATGTGTTCAGACTCTTGGGTTTTCGAACCAACGCTATATATATCTTGTTCACCTCTCTGAGCACCACTTTGGCTATCCTAGCCTCTTCTACCACTTCCAAGAGTTATTCCTTAAGGATATCCCAAAATTCTTTTCAAAAACATGTCAACTTTTGTAACCATAGGTTCATGATGACCACTGGAGCTCCTTGTACCTCCAATTTTTATCTCCAGTATAGAGTGTTAGGTACTTTGCAAACACATTACTGACTTCTTTTCTGCATTAAAAGAATGTGGGATGTGGGTGTTTATAGGCATTACAAGAAGAATATTGTGTCTTCAGTTTTTCAGGCCAGCCATCTTAGCTTTAGCCATTTTCCTGATTGCTTCCTTATTTCGGACTTTCTGATCCACAAGAGATGTCAAGTTCCCGTTAGCCTCAGCAGTTACCATCATAGAGGTGATAGGTCCGTGAGATAGCATCCCTTTTGGACCTCAAATTTTTATTCCTAGTAGAGGGTTAGATACTTTGTAAACACGTTATTGATTTCCCTTGTACATTATAAGGATCAAGGGCTGTGGATGTTTGGAGAGTATGAGGGGTAGATCCTGTGTCAAAAATGGTTTTAGGGAGGCCCTAGCATGAGTCATTTTCCTCAGGATGTGATCAGACTTTGTATTTGCCCTTTTATGGTGATTGACAATGGTGCTGGTCCTGCTTTTACTCTTGACTCTTATGGAGGCTAGAGCCTTCTTCTCCTTCGATTCTCTTTCCCTGACTCTTTCTTAGTGTGGGACTTTCCTTTCTTGAAGTGATATTGTATTTAATGGTGTTGTATATACTGATTTGTCTAGGGTTAATCTGTTTTGTAACTTCGTTTACCCCTCTCTTTGCATGTTCTTTTGGTCCTGGGTATAATTCTGGTTTCAGTTCAACATTTTTCATTTGTGGCTGAGTCATTTAGTCTAAGTTACATGGAAACCAATACGGTATTTCATACAAACACAGTATTGGATATAGATATGACAAATTTTCAAGGAATACATAGATGTGACAAATATGTATACGGCTGGATACTATGTAATTAAAGGATATACATTTTATATATAAAAAAAAAACATGTAATGCAGAAATGCTACACACAAATATAAGTTTTATATAGGATTTTTTTATTAATTAAGAAGATAATTGTTGTTGCCTCTAAAATTTATTTTTCAAAGATTATTGAATCTTTGTTTAATCTCATGGAGTGGACACAACTCTAAATGTTCTTAGGCCATATTTGGATGTATTAGATATGGATGAATAGGGGCATGTATTGGGATATGTTTGGATACTATACCCATGTATTCAGATACATTTGGATACAGTATCTGAGAAGTATCTTATCGTTATCTGTATCTGATGTGGATAGGAATCTGAGTAGGAGGATTTTTGGATATGGTAACACTGCATTTAGTACTCTTGATTGGCTATTGTGATTGTTTGTGGTTGTGATTCCCGTTGACCTGCTTTGGGCATTCTTGGACATCAATATAATTTCTTTCTTAGAAAATAACTATACAGGGATGAAATAGAGCTCCACTAAAGTTAAGTTTCTTACTCTCTACCGCGATAAATGCTGAACTCCTTACCTTTATGATTCCACTTTCTAGGGCAAACCATAGGTTTTGGCAACAATATTGTGTCTTATGAGGACAGAAATGCTGTTAAAACCAATATAATTATTATAGAGGCCAGAAATTTGGAAAATCACAATTCAACGCTGCTCCATTTCTAGCAGAGAATTGGAAAAGGGTGTAGAGTGTAGACTATGATATTGATTCTTGTCAATTGAACTGGCTCCGTTATAAAGTTGGTAATGACCCAAAAAGTGTTAAAATGTCCAGTGTGACCTGTCTGGACTCTAGTTCAAACTTGTTTTCTGGGAGGTTTAGTAGCTGCATTATGTTTATAACATCCATGTTTATTAAGAACTATGTTCCATGAAGTTTCGGGACAGGGACGGTGAGACAACTCTTTGGGACAGCAGGACATATTTCGGGAATGACAGGATGCGTTTTGGGGATGCATCTCCAAGACGGCCCCCAAATCCTAGGACATGTCCCCATGGAACATAGATTAGGAATATTAGTTGACATCTTTCTGGGATTTTACAAGAATTAGTTCCACTGTTCTTGTGATCCCATCACGTGCCTATTTTGGTTATTGAAAAGGTTGTCTATTGTGAATTTGATATGGTTCCTTTTAATTGACATATTTTCAGCTTTTCATTTTTAGGAAGACTTTAACTGCCAATATTTTGCAACTGATCAGTATGGAATTTCTTCTTCCGTCTCTAACTGTTTTTAATTCGATATTGTGCAGGACATGTTACCAGATTACATTCAGTTGCGAGTTGGAGAGTCCATTCTTTTTGTGGGCAAAGCAGTTAGAGTGCTGCGCAATCCGAGCCCCTCATTTCGAAACCAGGAGACAGGATCTCATCAACAAGGCTTAAAGACTTTAACTAAGTTGTCTGGAGTGACAGGGGGCTTTCCTTTACAAAAGGAGTCTTTTTTGGCAGTGAAACCTCTACATGATATAAAGCTTCTTCCACAATCTGAAGCTGATAAAATTGCTGCAATGCTTGAAGAGTTGAAGGTATTTGTTATAATGAGATGAGGCTAATCAGTTAAAGAGACTCCTAAGATTATATCAAACTTAATGGGGCTTCTGGGCTTGTTAGTATCTTCTTTAATTGATTTTTTTAACAGAAGCAGTACATATGACCAAAAGGATGAGTTAATGCAGCTTTTATGTGAATTTTTTTATTTTTGGTTTCAAATGTCTCTGTTAAGGTTACTTCATGTGGTCAGAGCTAAAATTACCATTTGCTTTCACTTTTTACCTGTGACCAATATTTCTTGCATAACTTTTGATTTACTGGTGGATATGCAGGAGATGCCTGAGTTCCACAAGAGGTCTTTTGAATGTTTGGTTGATTCTATCCGTACTATTGCAGCTACACATCTTTGGCAGGTTTGAAAAGACAGATATGTGAAAAACTGCATTCAGTTTGGGAAGGTATCCTTCAGTATTAATTGGAATGTTCATATTTTAGTTTCTTATAATAGGGTTTTGCAGCTTGTTGTTGTACATGCAGACTTAAATGGCCACTTGAAAGCACTTAAAGACTACTTTCTTTTAGCCAAAGGAGATTTCTTTCAGGCAAGTTCTATAGATCTGAACTTAACTGCAAACTGCTCGTTACTTGTTTGTTAGACTACAATGTGAGCATATACATGAATATGGCTTATGCATATATAATTGAAGAATAAACATCAGTGTATGTGTTCTACTCAATCTGTATCAAGTATGATAGTATGAAATTACAAATGTAAGTGCTTAAATGCAGTTGCAGTTACAGTGTTTGACACACACTCTATATAGGCATGAGTCTGCTCTTTTATATAGGCAGGGGATCTTACATTTCTGGCAATCATCAATCTTATATCAGGCTTTAGAATTAAGATATGATTGTTTGTATATGCAATGCTGCATTACTAATACAAGGACGTATTGCACATTTTGTTGTGTGAGACCATTTGCATTTTCAATATTCTATTCTATGCTCTTTGTGCTTCCGAAGATTCATGTTGAATATAATTGAAGAAAGACTATAAAACTGTTCTCTTTGGTCTTTTTCATTGTGTGCAGTTATTTTGTCTTTATGCGTTGTTTTTATAATGGATTTTGACTTACTTTATGTTGGCAATTGGTGATTCCATTATCTTTTACCATCTTGGTCCTACCCCTTCCAAAAAGGAAGGAAAGATAAAGAAGTCAACCCAATAATTTGTCTTGTTCACTGCTTCCTTCCTTTTTTCGCTTTACACAAACTACAATCATAGAGACCAGCAAAGTGGTTTCTCCATGTTTCTCTTGTTACTCTTTTAGCTTCTTAGGTCTCTTTACTCTAGTACCTTCTATTGCAGCTAGATAGACTTTCAAGTACCATTGACCTCTTTTGGTCACTTGTGGACATTAATATAATTTCTTTCTTTCTTCTAGGCCTCTCATTATTCCAACATGAATTTTTCGGGTTTATCTGATTGATTTTATTGTATAGGATATCCTAATATGACCCAATTTGCATGCCTATTATTTTTTGTTTTTTGTTCTATGCTTGTATATGACCATTGCAACTTGTTAGTTGCAGAACAAGACAATAAGATGGATTTGCAAATAATTGACAATTGCATAGGGCCACAATTGCAGAGAGTTATTACTTTAGGTGTAATGATGGTAGTAGATAACTTAAAGATTTTTTTATTAATGACCACGGATGGCCAACATAGGACAATGGGAATCATTGAAAAGAGCTGTAACAATGCATTGTAGTAATGAAAAAGTACTATGAAACTGAGCTAAACTAGAGTAAATAAACTAGCGCAAACTACACTAAAATGAAATAGCTATATGGCATTAAATTACAAACTTGAGGTTTGGACCCAAAATGGATAAACCTTAACATGCTAAAAGTAATGATGAAGAGAGAGCCAATAGTCAAGGTAAAAGAGAAATAGAAAGGAGCTCTAATGGATCCAAGTGCCAACACTAATCTGTAGTGGGACACATAGTTGAGAAAATTGGAATCAGGAGTGAATCGGCAGTTTTAAAAATCGACAAAAAAAAAACTGAAGAAAACGAATTTTTTTTATTATTTTTCATGCATATTACAATGAATTAACATTATGCAAATCAAATATTGCAAAAAAAACAATAATTCATGTCAAAACTTCATACAAGGCTCAAGCTTTAAGTACACATGAAAGTGACAAAACACATGCTTATGATATGAAAAGGTACAAAGTTACAAGTAACAAGAAGGAAAAAAGGTTTCATTTTTTATATGCTTGCACATGGAAACAAGTAACAACAAAGTTACAATCACTTGAAAAAAAGGAAAAAAACCTAAACCCTAAACCAAAAGGCTAGGGTTTAGGGTTTAAAATTGAAACATTGACAGTTGAAAAATGGGCTTACATACATAGTTATCAGGCAACAATATTTACTTTAAAAAAGGAGGGAAAAAAACCCAAAACCCTAGGGCCTAGACTAGGGTTTGGGGTTTAAAATTCAAGTTCAAAGTTTCAAATTCAAACACTAACAACTGAAAAATGGGCTTGCATACATAGTTACCAGTGTTAGAGTTACTATGCTACAGTAACTATGATTATTACTTGATTTGGTAATTTGTAAGATTCACCTAGGTAGTTTTTATTTACCTCATGGTAAAAAGTAGATTGTTACTTTTTACCATTAGTATTTACTTTTTACTATTAAACCTGGATATTTATCTTGGTTAGTAGGTTAGTTGTTAGCTACCTTTAGGGGGGGGGCAACCTATTACGCGTTAGTTAGCATTAATTAGGGATAATATTTTATTGTTATTCCTAATGCTATTCTAGCTACCTATGTCCTATTTAAACCTTTCATTATCAAATATATTGCTAATACTTATGATTTAATTACCTTGTTATTGCTCTTCTTACATTGGTATCAAAGCAGGCATCTCGGCCTTGCTCCTTGCTTCTCTCCGAGTGATTTGGTTCAGGTTCCTGTTGGTTACGAATCTGCCATGAGGAAAGGATTTTGTGTTAATGCACCCAGATTCGCCCACCAGATTGAAAGGTCGGAAGGAAGGAATGCCTTCCGTGCCAATCTCCGGAGAAGGCCGACTTCCTGTGGGGGTTTTATAGTTTAGGATGAGAGTGCAGGAAAGAGATAAAAATGCGGAAAGAATTTACAAATGTGATTGGAGTTGGGTGGGGGGAACTAACAGTACGACAACGCATCAATCACCACTACTTACTGCAACATAAATACAAAGCATAACCGAAACTACCAAATCTAAGTATACTTTTTATATAAAGAAGTGTACGCACAGCTACAATGGTCCCCTAGCAGACATTCTCCCTACAAGGAGAACTAACAGCACGACAATGCATCAATCACCACTACGGACAGCAACATAAATACAAAACGTAACCAAGAAATGTCAGATCCAAGCATATGTGTTATGCAGGGAAGTGTACGCACAGCTACAATGGTCCCCTAGCAGACATTCTCCCTACAAGGAGAACTAACAGCACGACAATTCATCAATCACCACTACGGACAGCAACATAAACATAACACACAACTGTAGGAACTGCTACCTCATTTATCCTATGTATCCTCTGATCTATGAAGTCCAGGAGTACTTGGCCATCAAATGTTGGAGTTCAGAGTTCAACACAACAGCGAGCAATGACACAAGAAATATGACAAAGAGAGGCAGCATACAAAATAAAAGTAGTAAAACAGAGCCAGGTATATACTTTATATTAAGAAGCAGAAGCACAGCTACAATGGTTCCCTAACAGACATTCTCCTTCCACCACTTTACAATGAAAATGTGGTGGGTATTTATAGCCCAAAGTCCCTCCGTTACAATTTATGGGCACAAAGTCCCAGACAAACATTAGCTGACAAGAGCGGCCATGGAGCTGTCGATGTTGACCTTTGTCGGGCAGGACTGTACTCGCAACATGGTCTCCCTGAAGGCTGTACAAATACGTGGCAGCGCGTTAGGTAGAACTTCTCATCGGCAGGAAGGCGGGTAGCTGAAGCAGGTAGAACCTCCAATTAGCTTTAAAGGCGGTAGCTGGCATAAGTAGTGCATCACATGCTTGTCCTTGTGCTCGGCACGTCTCGGCTCGGACCCCAAAGTTGGACACTTGTCGGATGATGCTGCTTGACACGTGTCTGCCTTGAAAGGCAGTTTATCCAACTTCGCCCAGGATCAGAGCATCGTCGGGTTGCGTAGGTGAAAAACAGCGCAGTTGGGGAGGCCTTTCATGCCTTAGTCAACTGTTGAGTTTGTCTTCCTATTGCGCACCGGTCAAAGGGCGCACTCCGACTTCGCTGCGAAGTCGAGTTGCGCACCGGTGGAAGCTGATTTACACTGCTGTTCGGACTTCTCCCTGGAAAGGGGGCGCACTCCGACTTCGCTGCGAAGTCGGGTTGCGCCCCAGCACTTAATCATTTTCCTGCCAGCCTGCTACCAAGTGCGCCCAGAAAGCAGGGCGCAGTCCGACTTCGCTGCGAAGTCGGGTTGCGCCCAGACACTTGCTCTTTCCTGTCTGTCTGTCGCACTGCGCACTTTGCATTCCTGCTGCGCTCCAACTGAAAGGCGCACTCCGACTTCGTTGCGAAGTCGGGTGGCACCCTGAACACTTAGAATTTGAAGTCGGACTGCGCCCAGACACTTGCTCTTTCCTGTCTGCCTGTCGTATTGCGCACTTTGCATTCCTGCTGCGCTCCAACTGAAGAGCGCACTCCGACTTCGTTGCGAAGTCGGGTGGCGCCCTGAACACTTAGAATTTTTCGGAGCAACTGTTGTCATTTTGGAAAACTGACTGAGGGATTCAAGAGGAAGGGGGAAGAATGAAAATGCAAGGAAAAGAGAGAAAGGGAAAGAGAGGAAGGGGGAAAGAGAAGAGCAGCCCTATTACAAAAAATGAAAACATTGCACCCCGTGCAAAATGTGGCAACATTTCTGGCGGCTCGCGGGGTGTCGAGCTCGCCTCGGCGCAAAGAATCCATGCCTTCATCCATTGGGTGCAGAGGAACTTTCTTCCCCTGCCTTCTGTTGCTCTGACTGTTCCCCTTGCGACAACTGTTCATTTTTAGGTTCGCTTCCGACAGTTGCCTCCTCGGATTTGCCTTCCGGATCTCAATGCTCTCCATCGTCGGCTTCTGACTTGCAGATGCGCTCATATGTAATTTGGGCCAGATCCCAGACTTCTGCTTGGAAGTGCCGAAGGTCGGTGATTTCTTCTAACGCTGCGTGGAATGCAGCAACAACGTGCAGGTCGATGGTGAGATATCGTTTTCCCAGCTCCTGGAAGTAGGAGTTGATCTTGCAGCACTTGGACACCATCTGAGTAACCTGAGCTTCCTGGATTGGCTCGGCCCAGCTGTCGATTTCTGCTGTATTTTTCTCAAAGGCCAGCCAATTCTCTCTCACCTGCTTAAGGGTGAGAAACTCACCGTTCTCGATATAGCTCGGGCATCCTAGTTCAGAAAGAGCGCGAAAGGGGGCCAGGCAAATGTCTCTTTCTTGCTCGAATGCATCCAGCATTCGCCTGACAACTCTCACCTCTTTTGCTTTCTTGAAATATTTATGCAAGGTTACCCTTGCATCTGCCCATTCTGCAGCGAATGGGGACATAGGAGAAAATTGGAGGCCATTGCGCTCATGTTCTTCAAGTTTTATAGCCAGGTTCAACCATTGCTTCGCCTAGTGTTCGGCCTCCTCTACCACAGGCTTTCCCTGGGCAGAAACTTCTTGGATCCTGGATGCAAAATCCAGGATTGGCATGGCCTTACAAACGTGGGGCGCGCATCCCCTCAACAGATCAGCCCGCATCCCCTTAACTTTGCTCTTTGAAAAGGCCGTCGCTTGTGATGCTTTCTCTGCATGTTGCGACTGTGCCCGCTTCAAAGATTCTTGGAGTTGAGAAACTTGCTCCAAGACTGCCTGCTTTTCCACTGCGGCCTCTTGCTGAGAAGTGGCTAGCCGGGTTCTTAATTTTTCTATCTCTTGCTGCGCTGATTCTAGCTACGCAGTGGCCCCAGCCAGGTCCTCCTCAAGCTGCCTTATCTTGTCTTGCAGCTTGAAAACCTCTTCCTGGTCCTCCAGATGTTTGACAAGGAGAGTATCCGCTTGACGATGGATCCCATGAATCACATATTGCTGGTTGATATCGTCAAAGCTTTTCTCCTTCCTCTGAAATTCGTAGTCCGCCCTGGTCATCTCTCGGAGAGGCTTCTTCACTTTTGGTGTTATCTTTTCTGACGTGAGCACTCTCCTCTCAAAGTCAAACTTGGTGCGTTTTACCGGGGCGGCGATCTCCTCAGGTCTCCTCCGCTTCCAGTTTTGGAGAAAAGAGGAAGAATACTCTACAGCTCTTGTTGCCAGAGGTAAATCGTTTGTGTTCTGGAGGTCATCCATGAAGTCTAGTTCCTCCGACCTAGGGTTTTGTTGCGGCATTTCCCCTGCGAACAAGGAAACAGGAGAAACAGGAAGGACTTCGGAAGGGGTGGCCGCTTTTGAGGGCGACCGGGGAGCGGATAGCGGAGTGGGTGACGCTGGAAGGGTTTCAAGCGGCTGAGGGGATGAATGTAGGGAAGAATGAGCAGCCTCAGCACTAGCTGCGGGCGAAGGGTTTGGGGTTTGACTCAAGGACAGGAAGGCGTTGGGATCCTGCGCAAACTGGTCGAAAGAGTGGTGGCCGCTAGAAGGTTGCGGAGATTGGGAGGAAGATACGGCCACGGCTTGCTCGGATTGAGCGGGGGATGGAGTTGGAGTAGGGTCGGATGAGATCTGAGGGAGCGGGGCAGCGAACGTACCTGCGGGCTCCACCTGAGCCGACACTGGATGGATGTCTTCAGTTCTAGTCCCGGCGGTTGGTTCAGGACTATCCAGAGAAACAACCTTTGGAGCGGCTGGACGCGGCTGCGGCTCGGCGACTGACTGTTGCAACGTTAGACTAGGCCGTCTGAACTTCTCAACTCTCCTCTTCTTTTTCTCTTCTGAGGCACTGGCTGTTCCAGAAGGAGATGAAGTGGGCGCGGCAAGCGCTGACGTTCCCACGGTAAACTTGTACCGGGGTTTGACTGACGGAAGATCTGCCGCGGCTGGCCTACTAGCCGGCAGCGCTGGCGCCTTTTCTGCCTGAGGGGTCACCTCAGGGGTTGACCTTGCTGATCTTTGCGCCTTTTCGGGCACCGCCTTGGGAGCCATAGGCTGCGTTGGGCCCTCTTGAAGGACTACTGGAGCTGCGTTGGAAGCTGCAGAAGCGTACAACTGTGGAGGGGAAGACTCCCCTTTATACTCTTCGAAGGGACCTCGGGGAACGTAATCTCGAAAAGCGAAAGGCTGCCAGCCATCAATGTATTGGTCGTATAAGGCCGAGAATTCATCATCAACGGCCAGATTCCTCCTGGCAGACTTGTCGTGCTGCGTGCGACACCTCATCTTCCAGCACTCAATGACTTTGTTCTTCAGCCAATCTAGGCCCGTCAGCTTGGTGATGAGTTTTTTGAAACCCGGAGAAGAGAACTTGTGATCTGGGTTTCGGTCTGGATCGTATGTCACCTCCTCGCAATAGAATTCATGCCATGGAGGCCATGATGTCATTAAATCAACGCTCCAGTCGAGGTCAACATGGATTATGTCGCATCTGTCTTCCTCTATCCCTGCCCGGGGGCAGACATGTGAAAACTTTCCCCTTATCCCATGAGGGTCGTACTTCCAGCGCTGCGGCAGCATTATCAGGCCAATGTCATAGAGCTCCCGCTCGAGATAGACATGCTGGCCTATCTTTGACAGTTCGGTGTTCGCCCAGGAAAGCGGATATTGAAAGATATGGCCCTTTTTCTTTCCCTGGCCGAACTCTTCTTCAACATAATCCATCTGCCACGCAACCTCCATCCCAAATTGATGATCAGTACACCAGTAGGGCAGCAAATAAGGTTTACCCTTGAATCCGTAGATTCTAACCACAATCCCCTGCGTTAGTCGAAAAACGTCCCCAAGCTTGTGGTTCAGTAGATAATTAGTCATTGCTTGCGAGGGGCGAGGCATTTCGCCATCATTGAAGACCGCCATGACCATGCCCAGAAAGTTGAAGTTGAACCTGTAATAAGACCCTTTCCGGTATAGGTCATCCGTCCACTTATAGACAGGCTGCGGCTCTCCTTTCTCACTCACCCTTTTCAGATTTGGAATTTGCATACGGGGGTGCAAGTGATACAAACATAGCCAAGCCAAGAAGGAACTGAACCGGAACTCAGTTGTCTGTTTTTTCTGTAGCCTCACCAGGCTGGAGTGAATGGCGTAAGCTAGCCAGTCTGCCCAGTCAAAGAAGATTGGGCGCCTCCCGCTTTTCTGCGCCGCCAGGTCATAAGATTCTCCACATAGGAGACATTCTGCCAGCGCTAGCTGGTACGGCTGTACCAGCTCGTCAGAGTCACGGCCGAGGACCCACGCCAGAATGGCGTATATGTATTTATTTTGAAATCTCTCCAGGGGTATGGGGCCGGTTGGCCAATGTCCTACTGCGAGCGGGACGATTAGCTCTGAATTGAGGAAATCCCTCGTCCTCTTTGATTGCGTAAAGCGCCCCGCTTGCTCCTTAAGATTTATCTTTCTAACAATCGTGTTGGAGTCATACTGCAACCCTGGGGCGAAGGCCGGCTGGACGGTCTCTTTGCGAAGTGTGAACAAGGGCTTTCCGCTGCAGTCACAGACTTGCCGGGTAGCTGGTCTATAATGTCTGACAATTAGGTCGACCAGCTCCGGGCATTGATGGACAGGAGGGCACAAGAACCGATAAAGGTTCGACTTGTACGCCGCTCCGAAATGGTGTGAAGGTGAAACCTTGTCAGCCCAACTTTCTATGCTGGGCCGCAGTTTAGTAAGACTGATAGAGAACGAGCCGTCTTTGTACCCGGATAAGTGATTAACGGGTGGTGGTAGAGCTTGTCCTCGCTATACCTTCTTTATCCGGCCCTTCGCTTTCAGGTCCTGCGGCATTTTACCCTCAAAAGTACTTGACTGCGGTAAATCTCCCAGTTCGCGCCCTTTGCTGGATTGCGCTGGCATTGGCAACTTTCCTTTGTCCATTCCTTCGAAACTGCAATAATTATGACCTCTAGACGACTGCACAAGATTTCGCAGTCACAGGAATAATCTGCACAATTAGGCATGTCTGGGTGCACCAGACCTCCTTTTCTAGATAATGACAGCGTCATTAATGGTGCGCAGGAGGGGGTAGGTCGGCCGGCTAGTGAAGACGTTATGTTTTTTGGTGTCTGCGCGAGAGAACGTCTTGAAAGATGTATCCTGGTTACCACGCCATGCCTCCTTGATTGCGTTTTCCTTGAAGGTTGCGCAATCATTAAATTTGACTTTGATTTCTGCGCCATGGCTGACGTCACTGCCACAATCTGGGCGCACTGCTCAAGGAAAAACCCTTTTGGTTCGGAAACCCAACCTTCACAGCCGTTGCGCGCCCTGGGCCCACACTTGGGAGTATTAAATCTTTTATTTAAAATCATCCAAGCTGCGCCCGGAAAACGGGGCGCACTCGGACTTCGCCCGAGGGTTGGGCGCGCCTTGAACTCTGCGCGAGAGCCGGGTGCATTCGGACTTCGCGCGCGAAGTCGGACTTCGCCCGAAAACCGGGCACAGTCTGAACTCTTGTTTAACTCCTTTTAATGCTCCTTCTCCAACTGCGCCCTTCGGGTGGTGCGCAGCCCGACTTCGCTGCGAAGTCGGGTTGTGCACCCAGATAGCAGATTTTTACTGTTTTCTTGGGTAGTCCCTTCTACTAACTTCGCTCTTTCTCAGGGGCGATGCCTGAATTCGCCACGAAGTCAGTGTTTTCTCCTTCTGTCCGACTTGGGCTCTTCTAAAACGAAAAAACTGAAAGCAGGAACTGTACATACTAAAAATTAAAAATGCAAAAAGGGAAATTTGTACAAGGAAGGGCCCGATTGGGCACCTTCAACAGCGGTATATTTTCAAATGGAACCCGTTAACGGGAATAGGCAGGAGCTGACCCTCCATATCCCGAAGCATGAAATCGTTGAACTGGTTCACCTGGGCAATCTGATAGGGGCCCTCCCAGAGAGCATCGAATTTTTCGTAGTTGCCCGGCTTCGCCTTAAATGAGTTCCACTTTAACACCAGGTCCCTGATTTCAAAAACTCGGGCAGTGGTGCCTTTCGCAAACCAGTCTTGAGTAGCTTCGGCGTGCTTGGTGAAGGCCTGGTATGCTTTCTCTCTGTCCTCTTCTAACTGCAGAAGTTGGCACAGTCTGTCATCCACCGGGTCTCCACTGCTCCTGTCTTCGTCCAACATCCATAGGGCAGGGATTTCGATGTGGGCTGGCATGACAGCCTCTTTACCATAGACGAGCGCATAGGGGGACGTTTTAATGGACTTCTTGAACGAAACTCTGTCCGCCCACAGTGCACGGTTCAGGAGGGAATGCCAAGTTCGCTTGTTCCTTTCAATCATCCTCCTGATGATCTTCAGAAGGTTCTTGTTGGTGGACTCGGCAAGGCCGTTCCCCTGCGGGTAGTAATTTGAGGACATTTTGTGATAAATGCCAAGTTTGCCAGTGTACTCCGTGAGTACAGCGCCTGCGAACCCCGGGCCATTATCCGTCACGATTGATTCTGGGACCCCGAAACGGGTAATCAGGCTTTCAAAGAACTTGACGACCGTCTCTTGGTCCGCATTTTTGGTGGGGATCGCCTCTGCCCACCGTGTGAAGTAATCGGTGGCTGTAAGAATAAACTTGTGTCCGGCAGAGGAACTAGGCAAAATCACCCCAATGAAGTCTAGACCCCACTGCTGGAATGGAGTCTCGGCTTGGATCGGTTGAAGGGGCAGGGGTGCTTTTCTGTTTCTACCAGCAAACCTCTAGCATTGATTACACCTGGAACAGACTGCATGAGCGTCTATAAATAGAGTGGGCCAATAGTACCCAGCTCTGATTATTTTCAAGGCCGTAGGCCTTGCAGAATGATGACCTCCAGGCATCCCGGAATGAAAATCTCCGAGGACCTTGGACTGGTCTGATTTCCTGATGCACCGCAACAGGATGCCGTCAATATTTTTGAAGTAAAGACCCTCGGGGCGAAGAGTGTACTTGAGTGCACCTAGCCGAAACCTCCTTCTTTGTGAGGCGTTTTGGTGATCTGGACATCTCCTGGTACAGAAGTATCTCACCAGTTCATCTGTCCAATCACTCTCATTCGATAAGGAGTTGGCTAGGTTGATGCTTGTTGCTGTGTCCTCCCACTTACAGGCGGAGATTGCGGCTGCAGCGCTTTGGGCCAGCTCCTGACACAAGGCTCGACCTCTGATAAGCTTGGTAGGCCGTACCTTGATGTCGAACTCCTGGATTTTAGCAATCCATCGAGCCCTCTTGTGACCCGGCTCTCCTTGTATGATGAAGCTTCGAACGTCCGGGTGAACCACAAAGACGGTTGTTTTGGTCTGGGAGACAAAGTGCCTGAACTTTCGGAGGGGGTCATGACCGCGTGAACCTGCCGCTCTATAAAGTTGTACTTTTCTTCATGCGGCTGAATCACTTGGCTCAGGAACGCTATGGGGCGCTCCTTGCCATCGTCTTCCTTCTGTGTTAGGACTGCGGCGTAACTTTCCGGTTCTCCCACCGCGTAGAGGATGAAGTCCTTGGAGTAGTCCGGGTTTATCAACACCGGAGCTTGCGCAATTCGGGCCTTGATTTCCTCGAAGTCCTGCTCTCTCTCATCAGTCCACTCGTAAACTATATCCTTTTTCAGTAATTCGGCCATGGGCTTGATAACTTGTGCGAAGTCCGAGATGAACTTCCGCACGAAGTTAATCTGGCCGAAGAAGGACTGCAGCCCCTTTTTATCGATTGGGGCTGGCAAGCGAAGGAGAGCTTCTGCTCTGTCAGGGTCAATGGCGAGGCCTTTCTCTGAGATGACGTGTCCCAACAGCTTACCTTCTTTTACCGCGAAGACAGATTTCTTCGGGTTTATAGAAATGCCGAATTCCCGACACCTCTCAAATATTTGCCGTAGGTGGGAAACATGGTCCTCTCTTTGATGAGAGAAAATAGTCATGTCATCAAGGTAGATGACAATGATCTTGTTGAGCAGCTCTGGGAAGGCCAGGTCCATGGCCCTTTGGAATGTGGCACCAGCATTGGATAAGCCGAAAGGCATGCGCTGATAGGCGAACGTCCCCCATTTGGTGGTGAACGCCGTTTTATGCTTGGTCCTCATCCCTGACCCAAATCTGGTTGTAGCCGGAAAATCCATCTAGAAGTGAGAATCTTTGGGCTCCAGTAATGATGTGTAGAATTTGATCAATTTGGGGAAGCGGATAGTGGTCCTTGAGGGAGGCTCGATTCAGGTTTTTGAAATCGACACAGAGACGGATGTCGCCATTCTTCTTCCTCACAGGAACCAAATTCGTAACCCGGGATGAATGTTTGATGGGGTAGATGATTTTGGCCTCCGAGCATCTTCAGGAGCTCGACTTTCATCATGGCCTCAATTTTCGGATTTACGGCCCTCTGCTTTTGTCGGAATGGCTTGGCGCCATCCTCTAGCTCAATGGTATGCTGGATTACATCTCTGTCATACCCCTTCAAATCCTCGTAGCACCAGGCCACGATGTCGGGGAACTCTTGGCACAGTGATCTGATCTCGCTCAAGTTCCTCTGAAGTGCAGTCTGTCCCGACCTTGATTATTTTACCAGGTTCAAGTTCTATGTCGGTATACTGCTTTGGGTCTACTTTGATCCTGTGTGATATAGCTCTGTCATTTTGATCAAATAGACTCTCCAATGTAATCAATCCTTTTGGGACATGATTATTTTTTAACTGTATCAACCCCTCATATTGCTTGTCATCAGGGTCTCTACTCTCGATTGAACATGCTTCATTTACCAAAAATGTGACGATCTCCTCGTCACAATCGAACACCTGCCAGTGGGTGTCCTTATCAGGCACATAAGGCCTGTAGATGGTGCGAACCGGCTTTGGTTTTTGGACAACGTCGTCAGTCGGAACGTACCTGGCTCCAACAGACGCCAGAATGTCAACGTGTTTGTTTTTCTCACGTGATATCGCCTTGACATTCAATGAGTCAAACGACTCCATCAGGTCCCACACCCGGTTACGGTATGCCCTGAGATAGTGCTTTCTGGAGGCGCACTTGTTCGTAACCTGGTGACACACAAGCTCTGAATCTCCAAAAGATCTGCAGGTGTTTAATCCCCAGCCTCTCCACCTTTCGCAAACCCAAGCATAGGGCTTCATACTCCGCTGCGTTGTTGTTACAGCTCCAGGCCAGCCTGTAGGTATAGTCTTTCTGGATCCCGGTTGGAGAAACCACAAGTACTCCCGCACCGGCGCCATTTTTGCATCGCGCGCCGTCAAAGAAAAGCTTCCACATCTTCTCAGGCGCAGGCCCCACTTCCTTTTCAGCTGACTTGTCAAGCCTCTCGGGCTGTACAATGGTGTAACAGCCCTGCTGTGTCTCGATTACGACATTGAAATCCCGCAATGAGAACTCATCTTCAAGCTGTAGCACTTCGAGGGCTTGCTCGGTCAAGTCCACAGTCACCAGTTCTTCCTCAGTCAGCTAGACCATGCAGTATTGCAACTCTTCTCCGGGTATCTTCTCTACTAGGAAGGTGGAAGGCTTCTCATTAAAGATTCTCACTCTTCTTCCTTTGAAGGGCACTTCCATGTGTGAGTAGTCTAGAGATAGGTACCTACCCAGCTTCGCAGTGAACTCCTTGGAGAGACACATGCCGAAGTAGGGAGCCAAGTCAACAACCACGACTTCTTGAATGACCACGATGTCGAGAGCCTTATGCAGCCGAATAGGGATGTCCTTTATGACACCAACTGTCTTGACGAGAGTGCCGTCTAGTTGCAGCACGCCTTGGCTGCTTCTTGTGTACTCCATCCCGATCTCGTCGTAGACGGCTTTTGGCATAACGGTCGTGGAAGCGCCAGAGTCCACCATACAATTGTGTACTATGTACCCTTGCATCCGTAATGACAGATAGAAGGGAGGTGGTCTGTTCTTCCCAGTGGTTGAGACTGTTAGAGGTTGGACCAGGACAACGGGCTGTATCTGCTTGCCGTTCTTCATGCTTTTCAGAGATTCTTGCAGCAGATCCACCTGGCCTGGGAGCAGAAGAGCATCGTACATGCTGATTCTAGCGGGTGTTCTTTTCAACTCGTCTACTATGCTGTAGCCCGAGGTACTAGCTCTTTCTGCTTCTTTTGCCGGCTCATACTTTGTCCGGTACTGCTGGGTGGCCTCGACTCGCTGTCTCTTTGTCAGCGACGGGTACTTCAGCTTCTCCTGAGCTTGTTCTTTGGTTTCAGCTGGAGGCTGAGGTACGGGAGCCTTTGCCGGAGCAGGAGCAGGAGCCACCCTAGCTATGGGGGGCTTTGCGATCGGGGGGTTTGGCTGCGGGAGCCTTTGTTGGAGAAGCTTTCTCCTGAGCTGTGTAAGGCCACAACCGTTTGTACGGTGGCAGCCCGCCAGGCTGCGGTTTTTCTCTTCTGGTGTATACTTTCAGAGGTTTTTCCGCAGCATCATCAGGCTTCTCGGCTTCCTTGGCAGGTGGCGGCACTGGGTCTTCCTCTGGGAGTGTAATGACTAACCCCAATTTGAGAGAACTGATACTCTGCTTTGTTTTTGGTAATGCTTGGTATTTTGTAATTTTTTTTGTAGTTTTTTCAATATATGTTTTTTTTTCTTTTGAGAATGATAACACACAGCTGGAAATGAATACTATCGTAACTTTCAAACTACTTAACAAACTTCTTTTTATCATAATACATAAACCCAATGAAGGAAAATGTAGAAAGATAAGTTTACCCGTAAAAATCTCTGGTCTGATATTAAACTAGAAATTTGCATCAGCTATAGAAAAACATGTTTTGCTCATAACTTATAAAATACTGACTTCTCCATTGATTGGAAAATAGTTACAAATACCCCTTTTTGCTGCTTAACAAATTCCACTAAGTATCTCCAGTGCAATCGATGAGGAATGGACCCAAACACCCACGTGGGGCTGCAAATGTACGACCCAATGTTGCAGAGGTACGACTGCCCTGTAGGTTAAACTGACTTAGAACCCTCATTACAGTTTGCAAAACTGCTGGTAAGCAATGCCAATGTCTTTCTTGTGATATGCAGCTCGAACTCACCAAAACCCTTCCAAAATTGTTCGGCCAGCTGGGGAAAATGCCCAATAGAGATTGAAGCTGGAAACTTGATAATAACTCTGCATATGATCTGAGATAACTTCACACATTTATTAGAAAACTGCCTTCAATGTCTTCTTCACCTGTAAACTGAAAATCCAAGCATTGTGATGGTGTCTTTCAACCACAACAACACTGTCCTTGAGGGTGGGCTACGTCACCAACAAGCTGAAGCTTCGAACTCCTGCTCACAGCAAGAACTCTCATATAGAAAAAAATAGTAAATGCTCATCCCCAAATTGAGTTTTCAAACCCTTGCTGTAGATATGGTAATATTCCTGACTAAAATTAAATGCCCAGCCACAAAACTGCTAAACTCTGCTGCAAAAATCTGAAACTATAATGCCACACCAAATCTGAAATACCACACCAAGAAGGGTTCCCAAAACCCCAAATCTGATCTCCCCAAATTTGATATGAATGCTATCGAAGAAATCCTCAATAAATGATGCAAAATGTCTCAATAAACCCAATTGTAAACCCTGGCTAGATTTACCTCAAAGAAACTCTAGGGTTTTCGTCCTAGGTTTCTAGCCAAGAGGGTTTTCATCCTCAAAGCTATCCCTTGCGTGGTTTCGTCCGCAAGAGAGAATTCTCTCGTAGGGTTTCGTCCACAAGAGAAAAGTGTATTAGCTGCAAAGCCAAATACAACAATGTAGAAGAGATAAAATGATCCAAGCTCCCTCAAATGAGCCCCCTACTCCTCTTTATATAGACATTTTTTTAATTCTTTATTGAGGTTGCACTTTTTGATTTCACTTAATAATACCTTAGAAAATAATAATAAAATGATATTTATTCTCCTAATGGGGCATACACCCTCATTTCCCCCTTTTTATTATTTAATTGCCAAATTTCACCAAAAATACTCTTAACACACCAAAACACATCAAGACTCCACTCCACAACTATGTATAATAAAAATATGAAAAATGGGGACATTACGGGGAGGGCGAAGTTTCCTTCACCATCCAAGATCATGTAGAGTTCGTCATCTTCAATGGTGCTGCCAGCCAAGGTCTGAAGGTAGTGCTGGTGCAGTGTGCAGTCATCCTCCGAATGCGGGTCATTGCACGTAGTGCACCAGTTAACCTGGTCAGAAGGACCAGGTTGGTCTTCTATAGCAGCATTTCTCGGAGGCGGACGCCTCTGCAGCTGTTGTTCTGGAGGTCTGTCTTTTGTCAGCGCCGGGGGCGGATATGGCCTCCTAGGGGCGAGGTCCATCTGGGCCTGCTTCTTTTTTAGAGCTGTCATGTCATTAGACATAGCGTGATACCCTGAGGCCAAAGCCCGTACCTCCTGGAGGATTGTATTCTGAATGTTATTGTCAGGAGGCAGCAACTGTGCCGGTGGAGGCAATGCAGCTAATGGGGGAGGATTGGAATAAGGTGCATATTGCGGGGGAGCAGGAAGTGTTGGGAAATGCGGAGGAGGAAGGGGCGGGTGAGGATAATATATTTGCGGCGGGCCGTAAGGGTTTATGACCGGCGCCGGATTCCATTGCTGCTGGGGTTGCTGCCCTGATGTGGACGGCGCATCACCGTAAGTCGATGGATATTGGGATCCGGGAAAGTCGGGACGAATGGGCTCCCGCACTACGGACGGGAGTCCGCCAATGGAAATGATATCCGCTTCAGCTTGTCGGGCAGCATCGTACGAGAGCAGAAACAAGTCTATTCCGGCAATCTTCAGCGGCAGACATATGTCCGAGTTGAAGGATCTCGAGTAGTAGTGGGCAGCCATGCTAGTCGAAGGCCGAAGTTCGCGAGGTACCCGTTTCCAGGATCTCGCAAACCTGATGTTGAAGTCAGACACCTCCTCCTGGGGGTGTCTCTGGATACTTTGGAACTGATGTAGCAAAGAAGTAGGATCAACAGACTCGTTGCATCCTTTCGCGAGTCTACTGGCGAGCTGGTGCCACCCCGTGATTGATCCCTCTGGCAGTGATCTCCACCAGTAGAGAAGCTTTCCCCGTAGGGAAAGGGCCAGCAGACGGGTCTTCACACTTTCATCGGTAATGGAGTGTAATGCAGCCAGGGCAAGGATGTCCTGGATGTGTTCGTACGCCGTCTTGCCGTAGCCGACATACGTCGGGATGGATTTTAATGCGGCAGGGGGCACAGCTTGCTGTCCGGTCAGGGCCAAGGGCCCCGTAGAGTCTACCGCCGGGAAGAGATCATCATCATCTTGTTGCTGGGCAGCCATGTCTTTTTCTCCTCCGTCGGTTGTAGACTCAGTGTCGGAACTTTCCGAGGATGTAGATTCCTCTTCTTCCTCGACCTCTTCTAATTCAGCTTCGACTTCTTCTCGGATTTCGGCCTCGGCTTCGCGAGCTTGTTGATCAACCAGCCTGACGATCTCGTCTCGAGCGTTAATATCTAGTTCGTACAGGGCAGGCGGATTTGCCGGATTCCTCGCTCGCCAACTTCTCGTTTGCATGAAGGTCTCGGGACCGGTCTTTTGGACTCAGAGAATATGCTCGTGCAGAGTCGCCAGGTGCTCTGATTTTGAACAGCAATGAAGCGAGCACCAATGCTTCGATTCTGTTTGGGGGTGGGAAACTTCCTTGTCCCACCAAGTGTTCGGAACGAACTGTCAGCCCGAGTGAAGACGAGCTTGAGATTTTTCAAATGTGGGACTCGTCCCACCGGCGTGCCAGAGAAACTGTTGGTTACGAATCTGCCATGAGGAAAGGATTTTGTGTTAATGCGCCCAGATTCGCCCACCAGATTGAAAGGTCGGAAGGAAGGAATGCCTTCCGTGCCAATCTCCGGAGAAGGCCGGCTTCCTATGGGGGTTTTATAGTTTAGGATGAGAGTGCAGGAAAGAGATAAAAATGCGGAAAGAATTTACAAATGTGATTGGAGTTGGGTGGGGGGAACTAACAGTACGGCAACACATCAATCACCACTACTTATTGCAACATAAATACAAAGCATAACCAGAAACTGCCAAATCTAAGTATACTTTTTATATAAAGAAGTGTACGCACGACTACAATGGTCCCCTAGCAGACATTCTCCCTACAAGGAGAACTAACAGCACGACAATGCATCAATCACCACTACGGACAGCAACATAAATACAAAACGTAACCAGGAAATGTCAGATCCAAGCATATGTGTTATGCAGGGAAGTGTACGCACAACTACAATGGTCCCCTAGCAGACATTCTCCCTATAAGGAGAACTAACAGCACGATAATGCATCAATCACCACTACGGACAGCAACATAAACATAACACACAACTGCAGGAACTGCTACCTAATTTATGCTATGTATCCTCTGATCTATGAAGTCCAGGAGTACTTGGCCATCAAATGTTGGAGTTCAGAGTTCAGCACAACAACGAGCAATGACACAAGAAATATGACAAAGAGAGGCAACATACAAAATAAAAGTAGTAAAACAGAGCCAGGTATATACTTTATATTAAGAAGCAGAAGCACACAGCTACAATGGTTCCCTAACAGACATTCCCCTTCCACCACTTTACAATGAAAATGTGGTGGGTATTTATAGCCCAAAGTCCCTCCCGTTACAATTTATGGGCACAAAGTCCTAGACAAACATTAGCTGACAAGAGCGGCCATGGAGCTGCTGATGCTGACCTTTGTCGGGCAGGACTGTACTCGCAGCATGGTCTTTCTGAAGGCTGTACAAATACGTGGCAGCGCGTTAGGTAGAACTTCTCATCGGCAGGAAGGCGGGTAGCTGAAGCAGGTAGAACCTCCAATCAGCTTTAAAAGCGGTAGCTGGCATAAGTAGTGCATCCCATGCTTGTCCTTGTGCTCGGCACGTCTCGGCTCGGACCCCAAAGTTGGACACTTGTCGGATGATGTTGCTTGACACGTGTCTGCCTTGAAAGGCAGTTTATCCAACTTCGCCCAGGATCAGAGCGCCGTTGGGTTGCGCAGGTGAAAAACAGCGCAGTTGGGGAGGCCTTTCATGCCTTAGTCAACTTCTGAGTTTGTCTTCCTACTGCGCACCGGTCAAAGGGCGCACTCCGACTTCGCTGCGAAGTCGGGTTGCGCACTGGTGGAAGCTGATTTACACTGCTCTTCTAATTCAGCTTCGGTTTCTTCTCGGATTTCGGCCTCGGCTTCGCGAGCTTGTTGATCAGCCAGCCTGACGATCTCGCCTCGAGCGTTAATATCTAGTTCGTACAGGGCAGGCGGATTTGCCGGATTCCTCGCTCGCCAACTTCTCGTTTGCATGAAGGTCTCGGGACCGGTCTTTTGGACTCAGAGAATATGCTCATGCAGAGTCGCCAGGTGCTCTGATTTTGAACAGCAATGAAGCGAGCACCAGTGCTTCGATTCTGTTTGGGGGTGGGAAACTTCCTTGTCCCACCAAGTGTTCGGAATGAACTGTCAGCCCGAGTGAAGACGAGCTTGAGATTTTTCAAATGTGGGACTCTATGTCCCACCGGGCGTGCCAAAGAAACTGTTGGTTACGAATCTGCCATGAGGAAAGGATTTTGTGTTAATGCGCCCAGATTCACCTACCAGATTGAAAGGTCGGCCGGAAGGAAGGAATGCCTTCCGTGCCAATCTCCGGAGAAGGCCGGCTTCCTGTGGGGGTTTTATAGTTTAGGATGAGAGTGCAGGAAAGAGATAAAAATGTGGAAAGAATTTACAAATGTGATTGGAGTTGGGTGGGGGGAACTAACAGTACGACAATGCATCAATCACCACTACTTACTGCAATATAAATACAAAGCATAACCAGAAACTGCCAAATCTAAGTATACTTTTTATATAAAGAAGTGTACGCACAACTACAATGGTCCCCTAGCAGACATTCTCCCTACAAGGAGAACTAACGACACGACAATGCATCAATCACCACTACGGACAACAACATAAATACAAAACGTAACCGGGAAATGTCAGATCCAAGCATATGTGTTATGCGGGGAAGTGTACGCACGACTACAATGGTCCCCTAGCAGACATTCTCCCTACAAGGAGAACTAACAGCACGACAATGCATCAATCACCACTACGGACAACAACATAAACATAACACACAACTGCAAGAAGCTGCTACCTAATTTATCCTATGTATCCTTTGATCTATGAAGTCCAGGAGTACTTGGCCACAAATGCTCGGAGTTCGAGTTCAAGCACAACAGCGAGCAATGACACAAGAAATATGACAAAGAGAGGCAGCATACAAAATAAAAGTAGTAAAACAGAGCCAAGTATATACTTTATATTAAGAAGCAGAAGCACAGCTACAATGGTTCCCTAACAGACATTCCCCTTCCACCACTTTACAATGAAAATGTGGTGGGTATTTATAGTCCAAAGTCCCTCCCGTTACAATTTATGGGCACAAAGTCCCAGACAAACATTAGCTGACAAGAGCGGCCATGGAGCTGCTGATGTTGACCTTTGTCGGGCAGGACTGTACTCGCAGCATGGTCTCCCTGAAGGCTGTACAAATACGTGGCAGCGCGTTAGGTAGAACTTCTCATCGGCACTAAGGCGGGTAGCTGGAGCAGGTAGAACCTCCAATCAACTTTAAAGGCGGTAGCTGGCATAAGTAGTGCATCCCATGCTTGTCCTTGTGCTCGGCACGTCTCGGCTCGGACCCCAAAGTTGGACACTTGTCGGATGATGTTGCTTGACACGTGTCTGCCTTGAAAGGCAGTCTATCCAACTTCGCCCGGGATCAGAGCGCCGTCGGGTTGCGCAGGTGAAAAACAGCGCAGTTGGTGAGGCCTTTCATGCCTTAGTCAACTTCTGAGTTTGTCTTCCTACTGTGCACCGGTCAAAGGGCGCACTCTGACTTCGCTGCGGAGTCGGGTTGCGCACCGGTGGAAGCTGATTTACACTGCTGTTCGGACTTCACCCTGGAAAGGGGGCGCACTTCGACTTCGCTGCGGAGTCGGGTTGCGCCCCAGCACTTAATCATTTTCCTGCCAGCCTGCTACCAAGTGCGCCCAGAAAGCAGGGCGCAGTCCGACTTTGCTGCGAAGTCGGGTTGCGCCCAGACACTTGCTCTTTCTTGTCTGCCTGTCGTACTGCGCACTTTGCATTCCTGCTGCGCTCCAACTGAAGGGCGCACTCTGACTTCGCTGCGAAGTCGGGTGGCGCCCTGAACACTTAGAATTTTTTCAGGGCAACTGTTGTCATTTTGGAAAACTGACTGAGGGATTCAAGAGGAAGGGGGAAGAATGAAAATGCAAGGAAAAGAGAGAAAGGGAAAGAGAGGAAGGGGGAAAGAGAAGAGCAGCCCTATTACAAAAAATGAAAACATTGCACTCCGTGCAAAATGTGGCAACAGTTCCACCATAGGTGGACAAGGCCTGAACTGCAGGAAGCTGACTAGGTTCCACCATTCGGTGGACAAGACCTGGACAGGACACGCTATCGGAGGCACTGAGCACGTTTCCCAAGGCGCACGAGAATCGAGATGAATTTTTGATTGGTTGTTGCGGAACTTCTTGAGGCGTCGAATCACGACTTGCAGAATTTTGTTTTCGCAATTTTTTGAATTTCATTTGTTTTCTGATAGAATCTACCGGGCGCAGATTTGATTGACAGACACACAACTTGCTGCTCACATGAGTCTGCACCGCTGTCAGTACTGACTGACAGCCTCCGAAGGAGACCTTGACTAGCGCCACCCGTCGGTGACCTCCTGCCGTCGAGGCCCGAACGACGGGCATGAGTGGACTCCGTAGCTACGAGCGGATTGACACCGCGGCCTAACGTCAAGCTGATCCTCCGGGCCGTTGACATGCGTTCTGACAGCTACTGCAAAGTATCTGCGGGCGTGCGGACTTTGGAGGTTCCACAGGAACCAGCAACAGAACACGTGATCTGTGCAGAACCAGGCATTGAATCTCACATCCGTGCTGACACCGCCTGACATGCTCACCATAAACTGACACCCTCCACACGGCTGCACAAAATTCTCGCACCCTGCAGCTGCTCCCCACACAGAAACCGAACCGGCGCGGACTTCAAGGCAACCTTTCACGCGGAACACGAGATCTACCGACAACCCTCTGACGCAGATCTGTTTGGCACGCATCTCGAGTATTGATCTGGCAGAGGTATGGCAAGCTGACGTGGAGATCGATTGCTGACGTGTCTCTGCTGATATGTCATTATGACGTGGCGGTTGGTGGACACGTGGCACGGAATAGCAAGCGGAGTTGGCACAAGGCTGACACGTGGCGACTTCCAGTGAACTGTCGCACAAACCGAGGAATCCAACGTGGTGGCTTCCAACTTGTTTGACATGGCATCAATTGATTGGCTTGAACGGGCGACAAAAGGTTGGTTGTCTTCATTGATTTCCAGAAGGCAATCAAATGGTAAAAGGCGTCGTTCTGAGTTTTAAACTAGTGAGGCATGCACCGCTTGGTGCATGTGGGATATTGATCCCAAAGCTTTTTTTTTTTAAAAGCTTCCTCCAATGTTTCTTAGAGCCTTTTCAAAAGGCGCGTGAAGTCGCGCGTGCGCCCATGCGCACCCCCGCGTGCTCACATGAGCGCTAAGGTAATGTTTTACCTTAAGCACAAAGAAAAAAAAATTAAAGGTTTTAATTTTTTAATTTGTTTTTTTTTAATTATTATTTTTTATTTATTTTTGTTTATATAATTTAAATAAAATATATTTTTAAATCAATTTTTATTTAAACCATTTAAATTGATTTTCTAACATATTTTATTTTTATTATTAATTAAAATATTTGATTAAAATTTGGTTTTAAAATTTTGCAAATTAAAAAAAAAAAAAAGAGGACATTTTTTTTGCAAATTGTGACAAAAGAGTTTTTTGTTTTTCTCCAAGAGGGGAATATAAGACAAATAAATAGCATTTTTTTTGCAACATTAGGGAGCCCTAAAATCTTCTCAAACCTTGTTAATTTTGCAACCAATAAAGGATCAAACTTGAATTCTTTATTGCAAAATTGTAACACAAGGAGACATCAAACTGCTGAGCTAGCGTGAGAAGAGATTTAAGACCTTGGGTACACTAAAACCAAGTTGTGTGTCGACTGGTTCTGGAAAGCCTTTCAAACGCGAGTCGTGTGTCAACTTGACTTGAAAGGAGTGCTACTTTGTTCATTTTGCAAATCAAAGGGGGGAAGATAAGAAATTGTATTTCTTTGCAAAATTGTAACACAAAGTGAGGAGCACTTAAAAATCAAACCTTGTTTATTTTGCAAAATCAAAAGGAAAGGCAATTGTTTTATGCCACATTCTTTGCAAAATTGGAAAACAAGAGGAGACATAAAATATCAAATTTTTTGCACAACACAAATCCAAAATTTTGTTGCAAAAAGTAGTAGATAAAGGTGCATTTTCGATATTACTTCACTTTATTACAAATTGGCAAATTAGGTGCATTTTCGGTTGCATCCGACACCTAAGTGATAATAATTTTGTGGGCACTCTTTAATTGATTATTGCATTTAATTTCTTGTTCTTTGCAATTATAAGTCATCAAAATCAAGAGCACTCAAAACCCCAAAATTTCACAAATAATTGTGTAAATCATTTGCACAAGTATAAGCCATTTGTAAAATTGATATTCTCTCCTTACAAACCCTAAAATTCACTCTTATTTGTTTGGCTCAATATCCTCAAACTAATTATTCCTCTTCAAGAGGATTTTTAGGCAGGTGCCATTAAATATCTTTTTGAGTGAATTCTCTTTCACTTCTTATTTGTTTGGCTTAAATATCCTGAAACTGATCATCTTTGTTCAAAGAGAGTTTTCAGGCAGGTGCCATTAAATACCACTTAAGAGTGAGAGAAAGATCATCTTAGTGCAAATTTTAGAACCTTGATCATGGCAACTATCAACAAATACCTAAATAATACACAATTGCTTAAAGTTCCTAACTATTCAGCATGGAAAACTAAGATGAAAGCCATCCTGATTGTAGAGGAAATGTGGGATTTAGTAGATGGCACTAAAACAAAACCCACATCAGCAGGAGCAGATCAGAAAGCATGAGACAAAGAACAATCATCTTCTCATGTTGATTCTCCTAGGTACTACTGATGAGATCCAGCCTCACATAAGTGAAGCTAAAAATGGTAAAGATGCATGGGATGCACTTTGTACCATTTTTGAAGGCAAGAATCAATCGACTATTCTAAACCTTCAAACACAACTTCATACACTCCATATGAAGTCAGGAGAATCAGTAGAACTATTCCTCTGCAGAGTAGCAAAATTGAAGTCAAAGCTAAATGCTTTAGGATCCAAAGTAGAAGATATTATTCTGACTTCAGTAATATTGAGGGCTCTTCCAGAATCCTACAAGATGTTAATAACATCCCTTAATGTATCTCAAAGAACAGTCACCTTTGTGGAGTTAGTCAATTTGCTTCAAACGGAGGAAGCAAATCAACTCCAAAGCGATGAAGTGTCAAACAATGCACTTTACTCAAACAATCAAGGTGGAAAGAAGAAAGGAAACTTTTAGAAGGGAGGATCATCTTCAAAGGTAAGGGAAAGCAATCTCAAAAGAAGTTTTGCTCACATTGTAAAAAGGACAACCATGACACCAATCAATGTTGGTTTAAAAACAAGCAAAACAAAAGTGACAAAAGCACATCAAACAAGCAAAGCAAAGGCAATGTTGCTAGTGAAGTGTCTGATTCCGATTTTGATTCTAGTTCAGAAAGAGCACACAAAGTGCTCATGGCTAAGACAATATTGTAAAGGGGAAACAAATTTGTCACCTTAGGCAAGCACCATTTACACTCTCTTTTTAGACTTCATAGATAGCATAAGTTTTTGTTTGAAGTACTTGCAATAAAGAGGTGATTGTACCTCTTTTAGGCTTCATAAATAGCAAACTCTCTTTGTTTGAAGTACTTGTAACAAAAGGGGGGAATTTTCTGGTGTAAAATTTGCCTAGGAGGCAATCTTTGTAAAAGCCTTAACAAGCTTCATGAGTTGCACATATTTTGCAATTAAGGGGGGATAAACATTTCTTTTCTTACTTCACACAAATTTTTGTAAAAAGGGAAGAAGACTTATAAGGGTGCATTTTCGGTAGTGACCGACACCTTAGTCTCACTTCTTTCAGAAATTCCATTACAACATGTTTTGCAACAAGGGGGGAAACTTATAAGGGTGCATTTTCGGCAACAACCGACACCTTAGCTACCTTATCAAAACTTTTGCAAAATCATATTGTAACTGAATGAACCTCGTATGTAGTGATCTACTCTAGTACACCTAGCGGTTGCAACGGCTGGTTACCCATGCAATTCGGTTGGATGACAAGATTACAATAAGGACATTCGTTGATGTGAAGACAAAGTGAGGAATGACCCACTTTTTGCTTAGAGCATCTAGAGCACTGTGATAGAGCCCAAGCTAGAGCAAGAGCAAGCAGATCAACATCTTTTTCACTTTATTGGGGCAGTTATATACATTACCCAAATAATGTAATAAGGGGGGATGTTAGAGTTACTATGCTACAGTAACTATGATTATTACCTCATTTGGTAATTTGTAAGATCTAGGTAGTTTTTATTTACCTCATGGTAAAAAGTAGATTGTTACTTTTTACCATTAGTATTTACTCTTTACTATTAAACTTGGATATTTATCTTGGTTAGTAGGTTAGTTAGCTACCTTTAGGGGGGGGGCAACCTATTACGCATTTGTTAGCGTTAATTAGGGATAATATTTTATTGTTATTCCTAATGCTATTCCTAGCTACCTATGTCCTATTTAAACCTTTCATTATCAAATATATTGCTAATACTTATGATTTAATAACCTTGTTTTTGCTCTTCTTACAACCAGGCAGCAATATTTACTTATTTAATTAAAAAAAAAAACAAACCCTAAACCCAAACCCTAGGGTTTAGGGTTTAAACTTCAAAGTTTCAAACATTAACAGCTGAAAAATGGCTTGCATACATAGTTATCAGGCAACAATATTTACTTTAAAAGAGGAGGAAAAAAAACCGAAATATTTAGGGTTTAAACTAAGTTCAAACATTAACAACTGAAAAATGGGCTTGCATAAAAAAACCCTAAATCGACCACAACCTAAAAAAAAAGAAAAAAAAATTATTATTTAAAAAAAAAAAAAAACGCAGATGTTGATTTTTTCAAAAAATCGGCAACGAATCGCCGGACTCGTGATAATTTGCCGATTGAATCAGCCAGCGAAAAAATCGGGAGTCCGCCGTTTTTTTGCCGATTTTCTCAACTATGGTTTAGACAATGAAGGATGCCATTCGGATCAAGAAGTAGGCCACCTAATTGAGATTGAAGGTCATCCATACGATGAATGTTCTCTCGATGAGGACGTGGGATGTTCAAATCGTGGAAGATGACCTAAAAGTAGCTGGCGTCATGTGGGAAGTGTGTCGGATGATGACATAACTTGAAAAGCGTCTTAGAAGATGGATGTATCCTAGGAAGTGTGCAAGAGGATGAAGATGAATGTAGTTGGTAAGAGAACACTATAGAAAACAAATAAGGAGTTGTAGAAAACAATTAATGACAAGAAGATTACTCGCCAGGCGAATATGGTGTTGTCTACGAGATTTTTGAGGAAGGCTTGTTGAGTTTAGACCAGCATCAAGGCCAACCCATCATAGCCATCCTGGTTGATATATTGTTCTATAAGGATGCATTTGATTTGGAATCTTTGGAAACTATAGAGGTCTCAGAAGATTAGTGTTGTATCTGGATTGATCCAGTAGAATAAAATGTAGTCCAGGCTGTTGCCTCCCTCTAAATCATCAGGATCCACTTCACTAAGGATGTAATTTCCTTTCAAGTGGCTTGCTGAATAAACGCTGAGTGGAAGAACGAGTTGTGCAAATGTCTATAAAGACATGATCAAAAGCATTTACGTCCAACTTAGTCAAGGAGATTGGAATCTAGGTATTTCAAACGTTGCAACACTATGATTTTTGTGAAATGTCTATGCCTATAGGTTGATGATGACAAAGGTGTAACACAAAACCTATCTCCACCCTTGATTGTTGATGAAGACGAACACCAAGAAGAATGCAATTTAGATAATGAGGGATGCCATTTAAATTAGGAGTAGGCTACATGATTGAGGATAAAGGTCATCTAAAAATGAACGTTGTTGTCTGGATGGGGAAGTAAGACGATTGGATGATGAAGGATGCCTTGAATGCAAGTTGGGTCATTTGGGAAGTGCATCGAAGGATGGATGTAACTTTAGAAGTGTCTCGAAAGATGGATGTATCCTAGGAAGTGTGCAATAGGATGGGTGTAGTTGGGCAGAGGACAAAAGTGGTGATAGATGAAGAGTTGCAACAAACAACGAACAACAAGAAGAGTACTGCCTAAGGCGAATTGATTGTTGCCTGCGAGGACTTCAAGGAAGATTTGTTAAGTTTAGACCAACATCAATGGTGAGGATGCATTTGATTTGGAAGCTTTCGAAAAATAAAGAGATATCAAGAGATATGTGTTATGTCCTTGCTGTACTAGTTGTAGATGAAGTAGTTGAGGTTGTTGTTGGCCTCTAAATCATCATTGTCGACTCTACCTAGGTTGTCCTTTCCTTTTAGGGGGTCATCTCAAAGCTTAGTATGGATGCTTGGAGGAAGAATAGTCAAGTTTGAGCCATCACCTTCTACATATTTAGTGTTTGCTTCATCAACAAGTTGCCTAAAAGAGTTAGATTCCAGCAAGGTGTTATTTGTGCCAAAGAGGTTATCCCTCTTGTCAAATTTGTTCTTGTGCCACTTTTGGTAGTCACTTAGCTTGGAGGTGTTATCCCAATGCTACAAAAGCTTGTAGGAAGTTGAAGGTCATATTGGGCCATTTCCTTGGACAGGTCTTTCCTTGCCTTTCCACCTGCCATCGCTCTCATTACCAACATTGTCATTCACCATTAAGGAGCCTTTGTTATGTTGGTAAGGGCAGTATAAATAATTTTAATGGAGGAAGCCACCAAGGAAGTCATCTCCTTGAAACTAGTAGAGAAATCATAGGGCATGGTCATTAGTCCCTTACCTAGGGCCACATTGGTTATGTGAAAGATTGTGGTTCTCTTTGTGAAGATTATCACTATTTTGGATGATCACCGAAGGATATGTTGAGAGGGCAACATGGGAGGGTTGTCACAAAGGGAAGTTGAGAGGACGTGAGAGGGCCATCACCAAAGGAGAACAAAGAGGAAACCATCATCAATTTGTTGGTAGTAGAAGAAATTTAAGTATATGCGCCCTCCCCACTTTGCAACACCATTTCTAGTTCTAGGGCCATCAATTTCCTCGCAAGGATTGTCACTTCCCTTGGCAGGGCCGACCACGCATTGGGTCAAGTGTTTGAAAGCATTAGGATTGTCGGAGCCATCGTTATTGAGGCCATCATTGGCCCCCTATATGCTTGAGAAGTCACTGTTGGGTGAATTAGATACCTGTTGTCAAGAAGATCATCCTCATGCCCAACTCATTATTGGTCAAGTAGAGAAGAAAGGGTAGGCCACAATTGGGCTTGTGTCTTCCCCCTATGTGAAAGAGAGTTGGTACAATCCAGGGCCATCACTTTCAAAACTATCTCATCTTATACGGGTTGCCTATTTCTAAGCCCTTTGTCTCCTTCATAGAGCAATTACCCTCTTGACTAGGGCCATCACTCCTTGTGGCAAGGCTATCACTAGTCTAGGAAGTTACTTGAGAGAATGCAGGGAAACTTTACACAAGTATAAAGCATCTAGTGATTCAACGATGTTGACATCAAGTCTAGGGTGAGAGGGAAGAGTAGAGGTTGTCAAAAACACAAAGAACTTACAGATTAGGCTAACCCCCTTTCCCAGCTCATCATTGTCACTTTGCATATAGAAGCCCCCCTTGTGAATTTCAAGGTTTTCGTTGCACCTGGAAAACACTTGAGAGAGTTCCAAGGAAAGTTTGAAGGGTGTCACTATGAATGCTAGGGCCATCCTTTGCCTTGTCCATGTTGTCCCCTAGGAGAATGTCGTCCATGCGATTCACATTGAGAGAATGCCATTTAGAAAGAAAATTTGGACAAGAGAGCGAAAAATTTGGCAACTAATTCATTGATGTTTTGGGTGGTCCCCAAGCCCTATGGGGCATTGCCGTCAACCCCATAGGGGCATTTGTAATGTCTCCCCCTGTTCTGATATTTTTAATATTTGGAACACTATACTGTTTCTTAAAATCAGAAAATACAACTCCAAGAAACAGGAAATAACTAGCAATTTTATTTTTCAAATTTCTTTCAAAATAGGGTTCAGATTACAATATTTTAAAAATATAATCTTTCCACAATATGTCTGCAAACCCTTGAAATATACTAAATCAGCAAACATGGAAAGATACCTCTGAAGATTGATGAAGCTCCAAGTGTGAATCCTGTGTGAATTCACCAACAGAGAACTGGGGTTTCATCCAGCTCCAAAAATCTGAGGGGTTTCGTCCTCAGCCACACCGTTGGGGTTTCCGTCCCTTCGGAGAAGAAGTCTCAGCCACTGGCCTCAAACTCTAGAGGAAATAACTAAAATCCAGAATATATCAAATGAAGCTCTCAATGCCCTTTTATAACCCACAAGATGCAATGCCCTAATTAGGGTTGCACATAATATAAAATATTATAATATCCCTTTTTGCTCCGAAAATTAGTCACTTATATAATATATTTCACTTTTAAATGACTTCCCTTTAAGTTCTTTAATATCATAAAGTTTGACTATATAAAAATAATTAATATTTCACTTTTCACATAGCCAAACCTTCAGGCATTAAAATCTCTGACCTCTAGCGAACCGATTGACCAACTAAAACCTGTTCTGAGTACCCATTTTGCTGAAGAATATAATTCCACTGTTTGCTCGACCAGAAACCCTAAAAACTAACTTACTAAAAATAGTAAGTCAAGGCTCTGTCCATCCGATTCAACATCTGAGAGTGAATTCGAATACCCATTTCGCTCGATTATCCGCTCCCAAAACTCCAGTTAGGCTCCCCTGCAATCTTCCCTAGCCTACGGGAACCCGTGAGTAGGCTAAACCACTGCATCTAACTGCTCAGAAAGGGGACATTACAGTCCGCCCTTCCCAAAGATTGCTTGTCCTCAAGCAATGCTCATGAATATCCCAATCAACTGAAAATTCCTGGTTGTCGTCAATGAAAATACCAGGATCCCAAACAAACCTGATGAATGTCCCATGACAATGACAGCCACCAACTGCCACTACAAGAACTGACAAAGCTGGTAACCCCTGTCATCCATCTGAATCTGCTAAAGCTGACAACTCTCCCAGACTCCATCACTAAACTGAAAAATGATCCGTCGTTGAAATCAAGTAGATTCCCGGGGTCCCAAACCAGTATCATGTCAACATCACCATGCTGACGTTGCGTCACTCTGATCATAACTATAGAGTCCATGTGCCTCAGCTGAACTAGCCTCACCAATAACTCGGTAATGAATCCATCATAACCATCCAAACTGCCATACCTATGAGAGTCGGAATCTGAAACATGAAGGACCCCCTGCCATGGCACCTCTATGTGGTACATATATGTAATCTCTCTGTCAATCACGATCTTGGGCAACAAAAAATTCAATATGCTCAACCGATCACCATTAGTCAGCTTTGAAAGATGAACATCATGCCAAGTGATAACATCACCATCACTAATCTGATATCTCCTAATCCTCCAAGGTTCACTGCTAAACACCTGTATGATTGGTTGGTGATCCCTGTCATGCATAGATGATATTGTATTAGCTGCATTCATACCCTTGTGAGGCTCACCGGGATCCCATACCTTGTGACTGTCACCAAACATGCTACTGGAATCAGGAAGCGCTCCACCATCCAACTCAAAGAGTGGATTGTCAAAAGTAACCTCTACATCCCACTCAAAAAGAGGATTATCAACAAACTGAAAATTACCTCCATTTTCTTGATGTTCACCTGTAGTCTTTGGAAACTGATCTAAATCAAAATTTGTATGGAGTCTATCTAGCTCATCAATCACCTGTTGGATTTCCTTAGCTCTTTCCTCATTTTCATACTCCCTAAATTGTTCAGCAATAGCAAGGTGATTTTCTGCTTCTTGTAGAGCCATTTGAGTATTCTCCAATGAATCCTTAGTAGACTTAAGCTCAAAGGTGAGCTTATCAACTTCGTCTTCTTTTTCCTTCAATGCAATAAGAGTCCTTTCTGCAAGCTTGATGGAATGATCTCTGTCTGTAAGTAACTCCAAGAAACCTGATTTCAAATTTTCTAAAGCTTCTATGACTGTCTGCAACTCAACAATAGAGGTTACTCCTTCAACACCCTTCTGTCTCTTCTCAATTTGAGCCTTCCAACAAAGTTTTTCAATGAGCTTGTAGGTGTTATCAAAATGTGTTAAGGCAGCAACAATCTTATCTTCACTAAGCATTTGATAAAAATCAGCTTCATGTAATAAATTTTCTATTTTGCCTTCTAAATCTTGACTCATAAAATCAGATTCTTCTATGTTATCCACTTCGCATATTTCATGTTTTGAAGTTTGGGCAACAACTATTTCAAAAGGAAATTCATCTCCACTTCCCAAAACTATAATAGTCTCAGGTTCATTTTCTAGGCCAGCACTCTGCTTAAGAGGAAAAACATCATCAATTGCAGCTTCATCTTTTAAATCTGTAATAGTTTCCATCACATTGGAAAAATCTCCTTCCAAAAACCTATTGATTTTGTCTTCTTCAGATTTCAGCTGAGACTCATCCTCAACAACGTTGATTTCTTCATCAAATTTGGGGTTTATAGAAACTTCATCATGAAAAACATCAACATGCATTAATGAACCGATGCTAGGAGATTCATCATACCTCATATAAAAAATCTCACAATCCTCACTGGATTGTTCTGAATGCATTTCCACAATGGTTATTTTGTCTTTCTCATCATCACTAAAATCATCCTGATTCTCGGTTATGCATGATACCTGAAATGAAGCATCTTCTCCAAACTCTAAGGTCTCAACTTTACTGTTGTCCTCAACTTGATTTGGCCGCAAAAAATCATTGTGCGTGTTGTTTCCACAGATGTGACCAAGTGACCATTCCCTTTTGCAAGTGAAACATCGCCCTTCTCTCCTCAACTGATTTTTGCTTCCGTGAGGAAGTCCTGTAACCTGCAGATCACTCGGTTTCCTTTCCTTTCTAGTTAACTGCTGTTTACCCTTGTCAATCTTCTTTGGGACAACAAACTCAACTTTATTAGCCGCAATATTAGCTGCAGTTTTAGGATCTTGTAAAGTATTTTGTTCAACTTCTTTCTTCGACAACTTTATGAATGAAAAATCAACCTTATCCTGAGGAAAAACTGAAGGTAGAGAAATTTGCATCATTGCAGTTAATTGATTGATGGATTTTTGTATTTCACTCTGAGTCCTATCCCAATCACGCTGTCTCCTAGACCAATCATTATAAGACTCCATGAATCTGAAATTTAATTAGGCTTCCACAGGCTGGCAGAATAGACTTGCTCTGAATTAACAATACCCAGAACTCTTAAAGCCCAAATCAACCAAATGGGTATTCAAATCACCAATACCCAAAAACTGGAAACCCTAGATTTGAAAACGACAACCAAACCCTAACTTCCAAGTCTGAAAAATACTCACGGCTTCTGAATTTTTTTTTTCACACAAAACCCTATCGTCTGCTAATCTTCTATACTCCGCAAATTTCAAGCAATATAGACAAAGAATTATTTCCACCAAATCAAACCTGAGAATTTTGTCTTTGATAGAAGACTTCACAAAATTCGCAATGAAACCCTGAATAGGCTGGCAGGAAAAACCAGCTCTGATACCACTGTAATGTCCCCCCTTGTTCTGATATTTTTAATATTTGGGACACTATACTGTTTCTTAAAATCAGAAAATACAACTCCAGGAAACAGGAAATAACTAGCAATTTTATTTTTCAAATTTCTTTCAAAATAGGGTTCAGATTACAATATTTTAAAAATATAATCTTTCCACAATATGTCTTCAAACCCTTGAAATATACTAAATCAGCAAACATGGAAAGATACCTCTTAAAATAAATGAAGCTCCAAGTGTGAATCCTGTGTGAATTCACCAACAAAGAACTGGGGTTTCGTCCAGCTCCAAAAATCTGAGGGGTTTCGTCCTCAACCACACCGTTGGGGTTTCCGTCCCTTCGGAGAAGAAGTCTCAGCCACTGGCCTCAAACTCTAGAGGAAATAACTAAAATCCAGAATATATCAAATGAAGCTCTCAATGCCCTTTTATAACCCACAAGATGCAATGCCCTAATTAGGGTTGCACATAATATAAAATATTATAATATCCCTTTTTGCTCCGAAAATTAGTCACTTATATAATATATTTCACTTTTAAGTGACTTCCCTTTAAGTTCTTTAATATCATAAAGTTTGACTATATAAAAATAATTAATATTTCACTTTTCACATAGCCAAACCTTCAGGCATTAAAATCTTTGACCTCTAGCGAACCGATTGACCAACTGAAACCTGTTCTGAGTACCCATTTCGCTGAAGAATATAATTCCACTGTCTGCTCGACCAGAAACCCTAAAAACTAACTTACTAAAAATAGTAAGTCAAGGCTCTGTCCATCCGATTCAACATCTGAGAGTGAATTCGAATACCCATTTCGCTCAATTATCCGCTCCCAGAACTCCAGTTAGGCTCCCCTGCAATCTGCCCTAGCCTACGGGAACCCGTGAGTAGGCTAAACCACTGCATCTAACTAACTGCTCAGAAAGGGGACATTACAACATTGACCTATGATCTTGCAAGAGGAGTTGCCACTTGATCCCTACAAGGGGCTTTTGGCCCCCTTGAATCCCAAGATAGATCATGATGGGCGCTTCTTGTTTAGACTTGCAATGTGGTCAATTGCACACTACGAATCAAGAGATTGGAGAATAAAGTTGCATTGGTAGAGATTTGCATATTATAGTTTTGTAGAGCTTATATAGAACATGAAGAAACATAAGGAGTATGATAGGTGTTGATCAATATCCCTACCCCACTTGGTTGAATTAGATGGTTTATCGACAGGGATGTTGACAAGTCTAAAGGAGTGAGTAAATGTAGCCAAATAAGCTGGTCTACATGAAGATGCATGTGATCGTAAACAATCTTATGAGTGTATTTGTAAAGGATAACTTGAATATATGGACGTCCACAAGGGCCACATCAGTGATGAGTCATGCATGAGTTGTACATAATGTGTTTTGCATAGTGTGTCATATGATGTTATGATTTGATGTAATAAAATAGCATGTTATCGGTTATGGGTTACTTTCATTCTTTCATATATACGGGTAATGTGTAGTTAGGTGGTAGAAGCAAGTATGTCCAGTGCCAACCACCTGCCTTTTTCCATTAGACCTATATGTATGCCCGCCTACTAGGGTGTAGGTGTGTGTGTTTTGTAGGATCTATTGGTCAATTGTCAAATGGTGATTGAGGTATGCTCATCGTTTGTGTTGTACACTCAACCAGCCCATAATGTATTGTAGATGATTGGGATGTAAAGGATACATGCTGTATACTGCGTCTTCACATGCATCTGAGTGTTCTTCCCATTGTGGGGTTTTGCATACAATATTGAATTGTATTTCAGTGTGTTCTATTGTATAAATATTTGTGTGATTGGAATATTCCCCACACGCTACAAAAATATCAGGTCAGTTACTTGCAAAGGGTCAGTACTTGAGATTCTCAAGTGTAAAATGCAAGAAAATTTTTGAGGACTGGAAATATTTTATTAATGTAGAGCAGATAGCAAAAGTTACCATCCGATGAAATGAAGTAGTATACATTACTATGTTCCAGCATTAAATAGCAAGCAGAGAATTTATTGTGAATGTGTGCAAATCCTGAGGAATCAATTAGATGAATTATGGACAAAGGTCTGGCTTATATCTTTGGGAAAATTTGCCAAGCAGTGAATCAAGTTTTCAAAAAAATTAAAATAATATTTGAGGATTCATGGGGATGCATTCCCAAGGTCCAGCTCCCCATATTAATATGCAGCTAAATATTAGGAGCAAGTCATGTCTGAGAGCACTGCCTTTTACGATCATGATGCTAGCAATTGGAACTATTATTTTATCAGACTGGTCAGAGTATATAGACTTGGAGAAGAGAAGACTTAGACATTGAGAGATATCCTTCTTAGAGATATATTTGCCAAGAAGATTTGTGAAAACTGATGTTAATCGGTTTTCTTTATTAGAAGATCTAAACCACACACAGAAATTTCACAAAGGACTGACTTTGTAATAGACTATTGAATTTATTATTGCAATTATATTGATATGTGAGGCAGTCCATGCAACCTAGATTCTCTAACTTTTGTGTCTTTACAAATTTTCTCACTTTTCAAGTATTCTATGTCTAGTAACTTGGAAATGGAAAACAAATGTTTCTAAGTTCTGAAAACTGGATATATTCATGTATTTCATGGTTAAGATAACAGTTTAGGTCAATCCTAAAGTGTTTTCCCTAGAGCTGAATTCATATTTCTAGTATCATATTTCAGTTATATATAAACCGTCTTTCTTTGAGACTTTGTGTTATTATATGTTGATTGCTTTAGAAAGGAAATCAAGCAAGTAATGTCTATCTATGCACTGCTGTCTTATTTGTCAATCGTTCTTGAACACAATATATTATAAACAGTTGATTATCTTGTAGTGCTTTCTCGAGGAGAGTCGATCTTTGATGCGCTTGCCACCTCGTCCATCAACTGCTGAAGCAGACCTCAAAGTTCCATTTCAACAGGTAATCTTGATTATATTATTATTATGATCTTAGATATTTGACGATTTTCAAGTGATCGTTTTTGACTAATTATTTTATTCTTTCTACTTGAACTTGTTTATTCTGAAATTATATGGGTTATGGCTAATCAAAGCTGAGATGCTTTTTATTTTGATATCAAGGCTCATCTTTCTATCCTTTACATGTAAGAAATACCAGTCTCATCCACACTCATAGAAACTGGAAAATAATAATTTTAGAAATAATATTATGATTATTTAGTAACGAACTTTGTATTGCTTGGTACAGAAAGTCATTGTTTATGGCCATGCAATAAGTTTAATCCAAAGCTATAGTTGTTTTAGACAAAAACCAGCATTCATAACTAGCTATCCTTCATTGGCATAGAAAAGAAAATGATAAATGTAGTATATGGCCTTGCAGGTGCATTCAAAGCTTAGGTAGATTCTATTCACTTAAGTGTTGGTTCTAGTTAGAGTTTTGAACAATGGAATTTAGACACTTAGTGTTGCCATACCACTTTTGTTTTTAGTTCATGATAGCATCTTAAGGTTGTATATGCTGTATCATTAAAGGGATCTCATTCTCATACAACAGGTCCATAAAGGCTCACAGTGTATGTTGTTTACAATGCACATAGAAGAAATGTTTTGGCAGGACTATGACTGGCAACCCTATTTATTGGTTTTGATGAAGGTGCCAACAATATGCATCTCTGTCAACAAATGGGGAAGCAATTTAAACTTATATTTTTAACTTTGAACATATTTAAAGATGGTGGAAGGAGTTTTAATGGACCATTCAACAATCTAGCTGTTAGCATGATTGAGCCTAGTTTTGTCATGAAATGTGTATAGATGTGTGTGCAAGAACATTATTTTGTGCAGGAAAATTATAATATTATTCAAAGTGAGAATATTCCATACTGTTTATATCATAGTAGTCAGACTCTTTTGGACTCTCGAGTACTCGTCCGAGTCCGAGTCCGAGTCCGAGTGGGCTCAGCTGAGCCGAGCCCACTCCTACTCCTTTTTTTTCTGGACTCCTCCGAGTTCGACCGAGTCTTGGGCCGAGTCCGAGTCCGAGTCCGAGTCCGACTCGGACTCCCGAGTCCCGACGTCAGAACTCAGCTTGCCCAAAAAACATGGAAGTTTAAAAAAAAAGAAAAATTATGTCTAGGGAGGTTAAGTGTTGATGATGCTCCACAACTTAAGCATCCACGTTGGCCAGTGCGCAATCACGAACAAGACGCTGAAATCTTTGTTTATTATATTAACGAGAGAATGTGCAATTTTGCTTCTCAAACCTTCAGAATGCTTATCCCTCAATTATAATTTATTTTAATACAAATATATCTTTCTCCGATGGATACATCATCCGCGTCTTCTTTGGGAATGAGAACCGCTTCAGAATGCATGTATGCATGTCTTGTGGGGTGTGGCGGTTCGGGCGAAGAATGGCATGAGTTTTGGAGGCATTCGATCAAGGAAGGCTTGAGGCCGTCAGTGCTGAGACCTCTTCTAGAAAGTTCGTCGCGCAGTTCTTTCACCTTCATTTTCTTCCATTCTTTTCTCTCCTTCAATGTACCCTCTCCCGTTGTCGTCCGGCCACCGTCGCCATTGCAGCCAATACACACCACCACGCGACAATGGAAAAAAATTAAAAACGATAATTTATTTCGCTCTGAAACCCTTGACCGCCAACGAAACAACCCCAGAATAATGAATGTCGCTTCTACCTTGAATTTTGGTTAGCAATTTTAAAAAACAGCTTCCCATTCTAAAACCGGAAAAATGGCTAGGATTAAATATTAGCTTTATTAATATATGAAGAATTTTATTTTCAATTATTTTTCTCAGGAACCTTTTAATAAAAGTAAAGTTAATAGATCCCAACCAACCATCTAGGAAATCGAATATAGACAACCCACCGATTATAATTAACCATGGTATTTGAATATTTTATTTATTAAACATGGTGGACTAAGTTAGGGTGATTCCGTCCCATGGTTTCTCTATTAAACATGGTATTTGAAATTTTTATTTATTAAACATGGTGGACTAAGTTAGGGTGATTTCGTCATATAGTAAAGTTTATTATTATTTAATGTTTTGTAAAATGTTAATAATGTTTTTGAACTTTATATATTAAGTTTATTTTATCATTATATTATTTATTTATAATTTTATAGCCCAAAGTGGTCATGCCTGCAAAGGTCATAGTCTGCTCCGAATCCTGAGTGCACGCCAGACCGACAACGATGGTATGAATCTCGAGTGATCGGTGGTCCTCTTCATGCCGGGTTATAAAATAATGAGGTGGTATAGGCTTGTTGGGTGCAGTCCTTGTAGTTTGAACCTTGCACTTGGTAGTTACTAAAAAATAGTGTGGAAGTAACCAAGTCCCTATGTATCCAAAAAAAAAAAAAAATTATAAAACAAAATTATTAGCTTGCTATTAGAATATGCTCCTTCCTCTTGTTAATTTCTTATTTGTATAATGTTGAATGTTGAGTAAGTGTGTTAGAATATACTAATAAGTACTATGCATGAAAAACTTTTTTTTCCAATAAAATTTTGTATTTTTTTTCTTTTTTCCGAGTTTTTACCGAGTCTTGCCAAGTTTTTTTGCCGAGTCTCGAGTCCGACTCCCGAGTCGAACTTTCCGAGTCCGAGTCGAGTCCGATTTTTGCTACTATCGTTTATATACATTGAAAGTACAATCTTTAGTGAACAAAATTGAGCTGGCAAATCTCAAGATAAAACACAAAATCAATGGGACACAGTTCCCAAAGTCAAGTTGGATGCCAAATATTTGTTTTCTTAAAGTCAATAAAATGAGTTGGAGACAAGTACGTAAAAGTTCTTCTATTAGATATTACCTTTTTTTTTGACAACTACTAATATCTAGATGAAGTGAAACATGGGCCTGTTAAAAAATAACACTCACTTTGTTATGGTATTGATGCAGTCAATAAACTGCTATAGCAAAAAACATGGAACCAAAGAAATCAACCAAACTCCAAACTGATGCAGTCAATAATATGGAGGAAAATAATACTGAACTTTTTATTAATTCTTCATATTTCCCAGTTCCAACAACCTGAGGAACGAAGAACCAAAATTCTTTTTCATTCTTCACATTCTCCCGAATGCAATTACATCGCCCTGTATGTAAAAGCTTACTACTATTATTTTCTCCCCAGTGTTGTTTTTTTTCCTTCCACTTGACTAAGTATTCCTTGCATTGTTTGCCTTGTGTTTATTTGATCATTCGAGAGTCGATGATAGATTCAATCTCCTCTCTCTCCTTTTCTGGCAATTGTGGTCTCCAGTCTAGAATCGGTAAATCTGAATTGGCAACAATCTCACTTGGCTGTCCTTCTTGATAAGGATACAATCGGCCACATTGAAGATAGGTGAGATATCGATGCTATCTGACAATTCTATATTATAGACATTGGATGAAAATCATTTCAGTATCCTGCATGGACCTATCTTTTTCCACTTGACCTTGTTATAAATTCCCTTCGGTAATTTTTTCTTTCTTAAATGAACAATGACTAAGTCCCCAACCTGAGATTCCACATTTTTGCTCCTCCAATCAGCATGTTGCTTGTACTTGGTCTTCTCTAACTATTCATACACTTACTCATGCACTTGTTCAATGAAATCATCAAACTTTTCTGCATCAGTACATCTCAGACCAACATCTTGCAAATCTCTCAACTCTGTAAACCCTCTTTGAGTAAACCCATAAATAATCTGAAATGGAGTTCTACCTGCACCTCTATTAACAGATTTGTTATAGGCAAACACTGTGTGCTAAGACTAGATCCCAACTCCCCAGTTTATCACCTACAAAACACCTCGACATGTTTCCAAGGCTTCTATTTGCAACTTCCGTTTGACCATCAGTTTGTGGATGGTAGGCTGAGCTGAACTGCAACTTGGTGTTGAGTTTCTTCCGTAAAGTCCTCCAAAAATTCCCAACAAGCTTTGTGTCTCTATTAGACACTGTGCTTCTGGGTAATCCATGCAAGTCAAACAGTTCCCTAAAGAACGAATTTGCCACATTCGTAGCATCATTGGTGTTTTTGCAAGCCACAAAATGAGCCATTTTGGAAAATCTATCAACTATCACAAAAATAGAATCATTTCCCTTTTGTGTCTTAGGGAACCCTAAGACAAAGTCCATACCAAGGCATCTTTGGAATGGGCACTGGTTTATTCAAACCACTAGTCTGACTCCTCCCTTTTGCAAGCTGGTATATTCCACAACTTTCTACAAATGTCTTTATATCTCTGTCAACTTGGACCAATGATACCTCTCATTCAACTGTGCAAGAGTCTTATCAATTGCAAAATGTCCTGCCAATCCATCACAATGCATCTCCTCGATCAAGTTCTCCCTCATGGATCCTTGGGGCACACATAATTGTTGTCCTCTAAACAATAAACCATCATGATGAAAGTAGTCCAGCCATGTAGTTCTATCCAAGCCGACAAATTTCTTACGTGCTATCCATGCTTTGCTGAAATCTGCATCTTCTTGATACAACTCTTTCAAATGCTCAAAACCAACTACTTCTACTTGTGTCTCATTCAATAAGAGAACTTTTCTACTACCTTGTTAGAATTGCCACTCCTATGCTTAAGAACCAATGAATAACTTTGCAAAATCTCTATCCACTTCATATGACACAAATGTAATTGATCTTGATTGTTGATATACAACAAGGCTTGATGATCAATGTACAAGACAAACTCCTTAGGTAGCAAATAGTGTCTCCACTTTTTGAGAGCTTGTACTATGACATAGAACTCTTGGTCATAGACTGAGTATTTCCTCCTAGTGTTATTGAGCTTCTTACTTAAATATGGTACAGGTCTGCCCTCCTGACTTAGGACAACACCTTTTGCTTTCCCACTGGCATCACAGTCAACTTCGAAGACTATGTTGAAATCTGGCAATGCTAATACTAGCTGCTCTGTAATATTCCTTTTCAGTAGCTCAAAGCTTCTTTGTGCTGCTGCTGTCTATAAGAACTCCTTGTCTTCCCATATGGTTTCTGTAATTGCTGCACATATCACTGAAATTTCCAGTGAACTTCCTGTAGAAGCTAGCAAAGCCATGGAAATTTCTCATATCGAAAGTGCATTTTGGAAGCCACTCTCTTATGGCCTTTACCTTTTTTGGATACGTCTTCAATTAATTATGAGATATCACAAAACCCAAATAAAGTAATTCCTTTTTCATAAAACTACACTTTTTCCAATTGACCAGTCACTTCTTTTTAACTTCTCTAGTACTTGTCTCAAATGCAACATATGTTCCTCCTTTGTTTTATTGAATATAAGAATATCATCAAGGTACATAATAACAAACTTACCTAAGAATGGTTTCAATACCTCATTCATGAGACACATGAAGGTGCTTGGTGCATTTGAAATCCTAAAAGGCACTGCCAACCACTCATACAACCCTTTCTTTGTCTTGAAGGCAGTCTTTCTTCGTCATTGTGTTGGATCCTAATATGATGATATCCACTCTTCAAATCTATCTAGGACAAGTTCTTGGTTCCACTTAGAAAATTCATGAGATCATCCATGCAAGGCAATGGAAACCAATACTTGATAGTGATCTTGTTGATGTCTCGACAATCAATGCACATCCTCCATTTGCTGCCTTTCTTGTGTGTTAACATTGCTGGTACAACACACAGACTTAAGCTTTCTTTCTCTTGTCGATTTACCTCCTCATTTTCTGTGGGAGTCAACCTATACACCGCCTTGTTTGGGAGACTCGATCCCGGTATCAAATCTATATGGTGACTAATACTCCTTGTTGGTGGCAAACCTTTTGAAAGGTCATTGGAAATGATCTCCTCATACTCGTTAGACAACTCACTCACTTCTTTTGGGGTGTCACTTGCCTTCTTTGCCGTCCCAAACTTCATTGATCTGGGAATGATGGCATAACATTGTGCTGCCTTCTTTGCTATCCTCAAGAATTGTTTGCCTGTCATTAAAAAAACTTTGCTATTTGGCTTGCTCTATGCTTTTTTTCCTCAAAAGGACTTAAGGTGTATTTCTTACCACTCTTCTCAATCATTATATTCTTTGTGCTTCCATCATGAATGGCCTTCCTATCATATTGCCATTGTAGAAGCTAGTTTTGACGAGCCTCAACCGAAGGAGTAGAATAAGTGCAATGTGCATAATTGTAAATGTAAATCTAAATGTAAATGAAAATGCAAATTAAATGTAATTTTGTAGTATTTGTATGACATCATAAGTGATGGCATAAACAATTTTGATAATCCAAAGTTTGTAATATGTATGGCATAATACATGTAATTAAGTATGTACGAACATAAGGTAGTTAGAGATGAGGTGTCTTGGGCAGTAGTTGTTGTTAACTATTGGCCCTCGAATAAATAAGACCCATCATTCATTCAGACGAAGAGCATGGTGGTATACAAAAGTATCAATTGAGGAGTTTTGTATCATCAAAGTATCTGCGTTGATCTGTATTGTGTCAAGTAGAGAGTAGATACGTTTGCATAGATTGTGATGTAATACAAGTGCCATATAGGTAGCCGTAGGAGTAAATGCAATATATACTCATTTCATTCTTCATTTTTTGTTATGGTGTATGTATTCTATGTAATGCCATTGTGGGCGGCTATAGCAAGATAGATCTGTAGGTGTTCTTTCCAAGTTTTGTGTGCAGGATCAAAGCATTAGTTGCAGTTCGGGAGTGTTGTACGAAGAGTGTTGTCAGGAGAGTGTTGTATCAGGAGTGTCGTACAAGTGCTTGTCATACAAGTGCTTGCCATTCTAGTTGTTGCCGTACAACCATTTATTGGATTAAATTGTCATAAGTTTGTATACTAAAGTGTTGATTGCAGTCATTGCTGATTGCTAAATCTATCATATCAAATTGTTCCTCCAAGAGTGGAGTACAAATCGCTATACTACATTTGGTGTCGTTGTTGTTTTGAAGAACAAATTATCATCGTGTGAGCTTTGGAGAGGTAAATGGCATCTAACTAGTCACGAGGATGCGGGAGACGTAGATGCCTAAGAATTGACAATCAACCAATAAGGAGGCGAAGGATTGTGCAACAACGATGGAGTGTTGTGCAAGATGTTGTTGATGAATGACAACAAACGAAATTAATTGAACTTGGAGAACCAGAAGTGGAATGTGTGTGGAGTCCTCAATTGGAGCATAGTTTGGGTGAAGAAAGCGAAAGGTGGCAAGGGTAGGGGAACACCAATAATAATTATCCACAATAATAATCCACACAATGAGGCAAAGATAGATAATACCCTTAGGGTAGGGCAACACCAATAATACTCCTTAAGGAAGGAAAACTCCACAAGATCTCCCAAGATGAGAGTGCCACTTAGAGAGGGCAAAGTCTCATAAGCCACTTCGTGGGCAAAGACAATTACAAGTAATACTTCATATGAATGATCTCCATGATGATTACAATGACAATATCCCTTCTTTATATACCCATCTTCTAATTCTACTTTGGGAAGCCAACTACTAAACCCTCATCCCACTCATTATTATAATATAATATAATAATATAATCAACCTTGGGTTATGTGTGACCCGTTGGTTACGAATCTGCCATGAGGAAAGGATTTTGGGTTAACGCGCCCAGATTCGCCCACCAGCATGAAAGGCCGGAAGGAAGAGATGCCTTCCGAGCCAATCTCCGGAGAAGGCCGGCTCCTTTTGGGGGGTTTTCTGATTTAAGCTAAGAGTACAGGAAAGAAATAAATGTACAGAAAGAGATAAATGTACAGAAAGAAATTACAAATATATTCAGAGGTTGGTGGGGGGGAACTAACAGTACGGGAACACACCAATCGCCGCTACTTACTGCATACAAACACAAAGCATGACAAAGAACTGCAAAATCTATGAGTACTTCCGATACCTAAGCAGTGTATGCACAGCTCCAATGATCCCCTAACAGACATTCCCTACAAGGAACTAACAGTACGACAATGCACCAGTCACCAGATACGTACACTGACATGGGTAGAGAGCAAACCTAGAGATATCAGAGCCAGGTATATATGTTTATGTAGAGAATTTAACCGCACAGCTTCAATGGCTCCCTAACAGACATTCCCTACAAGGAACTAACAGTACGGGATCGCATCAATCACCAGATACGGACCAGCAACAAAACACATAACTAATGGAACTGCTACCATGTCTATTCTATGTATCCTTTTAATTAATGAAGTACAGAGGGTGCTTTAAACAAGCAATGCTAGAGGCACCTGCTCACCAAATGCTGAAATGAATCAACAAGCCGTGACAGGTTAGCCTAAGGCATATATTTAATGACAGGCAGCATAAAAAACAAAAGCAGCAGAACAGAACCAGGCATACAGATTGTATTTATAAGCAGAAGCACGGTTACAATGGGCACAGTGGTTCCCTAACAGACATTCCCCTTCCACCCTTTACAATGAATTCATGGTGGGCTTTTATAGCCCGAGTCCCACCCGTTACATTAATGGGCACAAAGTCCCAGTCAAACATAAGCTGACAGAAGCGGCGAAAGAGATGCAAATGTTGACCTTTTGTCGGACCGGACTGTACCCGCAGCATGGTCTTCCTGGAAGCTGGCCAGCTACATGGCGGTGTGTTGGGCAGAACGACCCTTTGGCAGTAATGCGGGTAGCTGGAGCAGGTGAAACCTCAGATCGGCTTTGAATGAGGCTACTGGCGCAGGCAGTGCAGCCCATGCTTATCCTTTTGGTCGGCACGTCTTGGTTCAAATCCTGAAGCTGGACACTTGTCGGATGATGGGTTATGCTCTGTGACACATGTCTGCCTTAGAGGGCAGTCTATCCATCTTCGCTTGGGATCGGAGCTCCTTGGGATGCGCGGGCAGAAAACAGTGCAGTCGGGAAGGCTTTCACGCCTTGGTCAAATTCCGGGTTTGTTCCCCTGCTGCACACCTGTCAAGGGCGCATTCCGACTCTGCTGAGAAGTCGGACTGCGCATAGGTGAACACTGGTGTCCGCGCTCGTACGGACTCGCTCGGCACTTATCATTCTTCTTTGTCGACCGCTGCCGTCTGCCGATTGCAAGGTGCGCCCGAAAAGTGGGGCGGAGTCAGACTTCGCACCAAAACTGGGCGAAGTGCGAACTTCGCACCCAGACTGGGCGAAGTGCGAACTTCGCACCAAAACTGGGCGAAGTGCGCACTTCGCACCCAAACTTAGCCATTTTTCAGGTAACCTGCTGGAAAGTTAAAACATCAACTGGGGGACTCCGAGAAAGGGGGGGAAAGGAGAGAATGTGGGAAAGAAAAGGAAAGGGAGAGAAGAAGGAAGGAAAACGGAAGAAGAAGGAAAAGAAGAGCAGCACTGTTACAACATTGAAGACATTGCACCCCGTGCAAAATGTGACAACATGACCCATGCCAACTATCCATAATACCCTTATACAATATAATATCATATCCTCATATACCTATTCCTAGGTACCATAACATTCCACCCTCCTTACAAATGTTTTGTCCTTGAAACATAAGAAGAAACTAAATGATATGATCTTTTAAGCAATGATGATAATTGGTACCAATTGGTGGTGGTCTTCGATGATGCCAAGCTGCCATTGTGCCACTTGAATATCCAAAACTGCTTTGCTGGTTCCATGCTTCTACTGCTTGACTCTGAAATTTTGAATGATTGGTCCTATTGTTCCTTGATGCTACCACTTTGCAATCCAAAATCATTATGCTTTTTCTGCCAAACACTACCATACTTGATGCCTTTCTAACTCCATGTAGATCCATAATATTGATGCCCTAAGCCATGCCTCCAAGATTGTTGCCACTCAAGGTGGTTTGGGTGGCGATATGCTTCAACCTTAACTTGAAATTCTATTTCTTTTGATTCTTCAACGGTTTGTTTCTTTATTTTAAATTCTTCCTCATGCTCTTCTCTCTTGTGCCCTTCTTTTGGTGCATCCATGTGCACTTTTGACAGAGCTTCCTTGGACTTTGCTACTACTTCTTCCATGGACTCTATTGTTGCTATTACTATAGATTCAACTTTTGATTTTTCTGTTGGTTCTGTAACTTGTTCCTCTACCATAACTCCTTCATGCTTCTCTTTGGATCATTGCTTCTTAAGCTGAGAAATATCCTGCAAAGTTATCTTCTTTTTCGTGTACCATAACCTCATAAACTTCTTTTGCACATTAATGTTAATAGTACCTAAGGTATCCAACCAAGGATAACCAAGAACAATATTCACATCATCCATCTTAGGAGCATGAAAATCTGAATGTAAAACATATTTATCTATGGTGATATTCAAATCTTCAAAAATCTTAACATTCTCACCCTCAACATGTATGTCCTTAAGTTTTATTGCTTGAACTTGCAACCTCTAAGCCAAAGCAATATTAATAAAATTATATTTGTTAGTAGGGTTTATGGAAATAATAACCTTTTCCTTCTGAATGCAACCATGAACTTTCTAAATATAATTTTATATTCAAACAAATCCGTTAGTCCACTTTTTAGCTTATCTGCCACCAGAGGTGTGGTTCCCTCAGCGTGCACATTGTCATATGTATATTTTCCTTCTATCATGTCCTCTTTATTCATTTCTTTATGTTCCCTCTGAAGCCTTTTTATTTCTTATTCCTATCCCTTGATGGTGACCTTCAAACTAGCTATATTTTTTTATGGGTCTCATTTACTCAACAATGCATACTCCATTTTGTCCCAAGTGTAATGATGATTCTTTTTCTTAGCAAAACTTGCACACCAAAAATAAGCTTCCTTTGTGAAAATTCTGCAAAGGTGGCTTTGCTAAAAATGGTTACCAAAATATACAGATCTAAACATCATCCACCATTCTCAAACATCAATATCATCCCTTCTAGTGAATATTGACAACTCCATGACTTCAACCCGAACAAATTTCGGGGATGACGGGGGGATGAAAAGCCGATTTTAGGAAACGGTTGGGGGACGACAAGTATAATAGTATCTGATGGGCTGCCCTCATCATATTTAGAATAATTTACACAACAAAAATAGTCTCATTTACAACAAAAATAGTTTACAACAAAAATATTTAGAAGCCATTAGAATAATTTCAAAAATTGTCTCATTTACAACAAAAGACACAATGTACCTACAAGAAATTAAACTTTTATACTTTTGGTGATGTGTATTCACCATGTACTCGCTTGTGCTTGATAAGAATGAATAGAAGCTGAACAAATGTAGGTGCTTTGCATGTTATTGAGAAAGTGATTCTTAAACAATATGAGGAATGCATGAACAAAGGCATTGGTGTGTGGTAGATTTGGAGGTAAAATAGAATGAGACAGGTTGATAGATGGGTATAAACAACTACGAATATGGTGAGTAAAACCCCAAGCAACATGTGACCGAAACAAATGGATAGCGCATGGATGACATGACAATCAAAGGACAAGTTAGAGTATGTGATCCAGGAAAAACATGGTAAAGAGGTGAGGAAATAATATTTGATACAGAATATATATAATATTCATCATTTTGTAGATTGCAACTAAAGACATAAATGACTGTACTACAAATCAACATCAGTTACAAAATATTCTCGAGGTAAGACAAAACTACATAAAGCATCATGAATGCAGAATGCAAATTAAAATGACAGAGGTGACATATGAGAACATGCAATAATGCATCTTCTATTCCAACCTAAAGATGCATATCTTTATTTATTTTTGAATACACAACTGATCTACAACAATCTATACACTTTTTTTTTTTTTTTTGTTTTTTTGTTTTTTTGTATTTACATGGTGGAATCGGTAGCCGCCACGAATCCGGGTAGGCTGTCCAGCTTTTATGGCCGCCATAGTATTCTGCACTGTCTGCCCTGGAAGCCGCCACACAGATCTTCGCGCAGTCCGCCCCTATAACCACCATGCCACAATCATTTTAAACCTTTTACGCCGCTGAAAGCACCAGGAAAGGGACAAGCGTTCAGTCCGGCGAGGCCCGAGATTTGAACCTTGGACCTCCGCCCCCTTATGGGATTTGGATGAACCAATTGGTCTACACCTCAGACCTACAATCTATACACTTTAGAATAATAAATTATCATGTTTAATTTAAAAGAAAAAAAAAATTGAGTTTTTTTTTAATCTTAAGTGATGCCCAGTCGTCCCCCACGATGTCCCCTTATAGTAGGAGTACCGGGGACAACCTCTTGCTTCCTGGTGGCGTCCCGAGGACGCTCCGCCTGTCCCTCCCAAAAGGGGGATGATGGGGAAACGTTCTAGGGATGATAGGGACTGGGGGAGTGTCCTCGTGTATCCTTGTAATCCACACAATGAGACAAAGATAGATAATACCCTTAGGGTAGGGCAACACCAATGATACTCCCGAATGAAGGAAAACTCCACAAGATCTCCCAAGATGAGAGCACCACTTAGAGAGGGCAAAGTATCATAAGCCACTTCGTGGGCAAAGACAATTACAAGTAATACTTCATATGAATGATCTCCATAATGATTACAATGACAATATCCCTTCTTTATATACCCATCTTCTAATTCTACTTTGGGGAGCCGACTACTAAACCCTCATCCCACTCATTATTAATAATAATAATATAATCAACCTTAGGTTATGTGTGACCCATGCCAACTATCCATAATACCCTTATACAATATAATATCATATCCTCATATACCTATTCCTAGGTACCATAACATTCATATGAAGGGGCTGCATTTGAATACCCATTGTATCTAATATATATGTTTGTATTTTGTGCATTAGGACACTTGCAATTTTACATATATGGGCTGCATTTGTTATAACCGCAAAAACATTAGATGGGCCAACCTCTTTGTCGCAGAAAACACCTCCAACTGAAATGTCGCATTTTTCTCTAGAAGACTGCAATCAATGGTTCTTGCTAAACAGTGACTTGTAGGACAAGAAATTGTGATGTTCAGCAAAGACCTATTTTTGGTATTTGTCCATTTATCCATGATGATTGTGCATAGCTCCTTCCTCTACTCATTCTCAATTGTTGAAAGTGAATTTTCAACATGCAACTTTCCTTGGTTGGAAAGGGTGGTGCAAAGTTTTCATATGTGGAAGGCTTTTACCCGTTAGGACCCTTGTTGACAACATACACCATCTCATGAAAATTAGGAGTCCATTCTGCTTTGAAACGAATACAACATACATATAACTTAGTAATGGAGGTATCCATTTTGTCTCTGTTTTGATTGTCAAACAAAGATGTAATGGAGTGAACACTTGTTTAACATCTGGAACTGTATGCAGGGTTACTTGTGTCCCACACTATCTTCACCACCAATCCCACCACCCACATTCGAAGACTGAAATATAGTCATGCTGACCAACAAGAAGTTGCTCATTAGGAAGACTTGGTTCTTTGCATCTAATCTCTCTCAAGAGAAGTTGGTTTGTATATATGCTTTTGTAGTCTTCCACACCATAAGATGCACCGCCCAATAAATGAGCTTTCACATGAGAGTAGCCGCCCCAAGAGCTCTCATTATAGAGATTGCATTTGATATTTTTGGTGTCCCTTCCTTTCCTATCTTCATGTATTCCCACAAGGGTTATCTTGAATCTCTCTTGGATACCATACTTGATTTAAGTTGAAAATTTTAAAAAATAATAGTTACACTTGATGAAATAAATGTGAAAAAGTAAAACACTTTAAAACCAGAAACCCATTATAATTATAGTCACAATGAACATAAACTAGTCAAATATAGCTTTCTTTCTCATTAATTTCTAGATAAATTAAAAAAAAAGAAATTACAAGCTATTAAATATTGAAAAAAAGTCTAATTTTCTTAAACCAAGACCTAACATTTCAAAACTCAAGGGAAAAATCATATTATAACTAATATTTATATATGTGCATTTTTATATTTTCATTTCCTTCATTCAACATTAAATGAAAAATAAAATTAATTTTAAAATAAATTATCAAGAAATTTTAAATAGAAGATTTAAGACGCATGCTTTAGCACAAAACTAATAGTAAATCATATGCAAATTCAACTACCACTTAAAAGTTTTAAGTGAACTTTAAAAATAAAAAAAATGTGAATTAAAAATTTAACTGTAAAAAACACCAAAAAGAAAAACCAAAAGTAAGGTCAGCCTAGCTCACTAGTAACTTTGGTTTGATTAAAAGTGGGCGTCCAAGTAGCAAGTACAAGCAGCTGCATAGATTGTAGCCAAAGAGCTAGGAAAAATTAAAAAATAAATCAAATTAACATTAAAAAAATTACTTTTAAAATAAATTAATGAAAAATTTAACATAAAAGAATTAAAACATATGCTTTAGCACAAGAATAATAATAAAGCTTTTGAAAAAAATAAAATAAAATTTAAACATAATAAAAATGCGAATTTAAAATTTAAATGTAAGCTTTAGGACTAGAGAGTTTTAAATAAAATTTAAACATAATAAAAATGTGAATTTAAAATTTAAATGTAAACAGCACCAAAAGAAAAGCCAAAAGGAAGGTCCTAGCCAAAGAGTTGGGAGTAAAAAAAGAAACAAAAAAGGAGAGAGAAGGCTGAAGCATTGAAGATATTAGCTGGAGCTAGTTGGAGGAGACATGTCCAGGATGATGGAGAAGTATAAGTAGATCCTACAAAATGTTGACTATGTAACATGTATGCAGGGGTAGAGGGTGTCAAATACTGCCAAGGTGAGAATGGTTTGAGTTATTTAAGCTAGATGCCATCGAGGTTAATGTCCTCAAGGCCAAAAGCACAAATGTTAGTTTGATGCAAGTGACCTCCAATACAACCCACATATATCTTATAAAAAAGTAATATAAATATTAATAATTAACAATATTTTTATATTAAATCACATAAAGATTATAATTTTTTAATATCAATCTTTTAAAATAATAATAAAAATATTAGATTTTTCTTTAAATCAATTGTGAATTGAATAATCCATTACGTCTTTTCAAATTTTTTTATCCTTGTATTAGAACACAAATTCAAATTAAGCAAGTTAGGTATTGTTGGTTACGAATCTGCCATGAGGAAAGGATTTGGTATAATGCGCCCCAGATTCGCCCACAGATTGAAAGGCCGGAAGGAAGGAATGCCTTCCGTGCCAATCTCCGGAGAAGGCCGGCTTCTGTGGGTTTTTAGTGTTTAAGATAAGAGTGCAGGGAAAGAGATAAAAGTGCGGAAAGAGAATCCAAATGTGATTGGAGTTGGGTGGGGGGAATAAGCAGCACGACAACGATCAATCACCACTACTAACAACAATTTAAATACAGAACATAACATAGAAACTACAGCTATCACTTATCCTATGTATCCTCTATCTATGCATTCCAGGAATACTTGATCATCAAATACCAGAGTCCAGAGTTCAGTACAACAGTAAGCAATGATACAAGAAACATGAGGCAGAAATGACAAGGAGAGGCAGCATACAAGATAAAGACAGTAAGCAGAGCCAAGTATATGCTTTGTATTTAGAAGCAAACGCACAGCTACAATGGTTCCCTAGCAGTATATTCCCCTTCCCCCTTTTTACAATGAAATTGCATGGCTATTTATAGCCTCAAGTTCCCCCCGATTACAATCACGGGCACAAAGTCCCAGACTAGACATTAGCTGACAAAAGCGGCAGAGGAGCTGCTGATGCTGACTTCTGTCGGCGAGGACTGTACCTGCAGCATGGTCTCTCTGAAAGCTGTACAGCTGCGTGGCGGTGTGTTGGGTGGAAATTCTAATCAGCGGGAATGAGGGTAGCTGTGGCAGATGGCACTTCACATCAACCTTAAATGACAGCAGCTGGCGTAGATAGTGCGGTCCATGCTTGTCCTTTTCCCCGTCATGTCTTGGCTCGAATCCCGAGGTTGGACACTTGTCGGATGCTGATGATTGACACGTGCCTGCCTTGAAAGGCAGTTTATCCAACTTCGCCCAGGATCAGAGCGCTGTCGGGTTGCGCAGGTGGAAAACAGCGCAGTTGGGGAGGCCTCCGTGCCTTAGTCAATTTCTAGGTTTACTTGCCCAACTGCGCACCGGTCAGAGGGCACACCCCGACTTCGCTGCGAAGTCGGGTTGCACTCCAGTACTTTGCTGTCTTCTCTGCTGTTCGGACTGCACACTAGGAGGGGGCGCACCCCGACTTCGCTGCAAAGTCGCAAGTGCGCCCAGGAAGAAGGGCGCACCCCGACTTTGCTGCGAAGTCGGGTTGCGCTCTGACACTTAGTCAAATTTCGCCTGTTCTTGTCTGCTTGCGCACTTCGCATTCCCTACCGTGCTCCGACTGGGGGGCGCACTCCGACTTTGCTGCGAAGTCGGGTTGCGCCCTGACACTTAGAAATCTTCAGGGAACACTTGCTGGAAACTTTACTGGGGGAAGTTCAAGGGGAAGAAGGAGGAATGAAACTGCAAGGAAGAGGGAGGAAGGGAGAAATGAAGAAAGGGAAAAAGAAGAGGAGGGAAGGAAAAGAGCAGCTCACTTACATAAACTGAAAACATGGCACCCCGTGCAAAATGTGGCAACAAGTACTTCGTATTAATCTAGTCCACTATATTTCTGTTGGTACATATTACTTTTGGATGCTGTATTTGCTTGGTATTTTTTAAGGATACCTAATTGGAGATGGTTACATTTTTATTTATTTATTTCTAAGAGTTCAATGTATTTGTAATACCATGTTACTCTGGTTACCTCTTTCTTATGTTTTGATGCAAAGTTCACACAGGCTGCAATCAAAACTATTGGCGATGATGATAAATACTTTTCAAGGGTCTCACTGAGGTTTGGAAGTCATTCAATGCCAATTCCATTTCAGAAATACAGAATATTTCATCCTTCTTTGTGCTAGTTTTTTTAAGAATTGGAAGAAATATATATTATTATAGTTACTTAAAGACTTCATGCAATCTAATGGAAATTCTGTTTCACACGAAAACTTTGGTACCTTTTGGTAGAATGCCTGCATTAGAAACATCTCAAGGAGATACATCAAGATTGAAAGCTGGTGGTGGAAGTTCTGTTCCCTTGTTAAATACGCATGGAAATTCCTCAGCAGGTTCATCATTAGATGGTTGGGATGGTATTGCACTAGAATATAGTGTTGATTGGCCACTGCAGCTGCTTTTTACTCGAGAAGTGCTTGCCAAGTGAGATTCTAGTTTTTTCTTATAATGATGTTTTTTCGGTTTATCTATTTAAGTGAGAGTGATTTTGATAGATTTCTTTAGCAAAGAAGTACTCTTTCATTTATGAGTTTAAAGGATGGTTCATCATGTCAATAATCATTTTAGGCACTCAATTTCATAATAAATTGTCATACAGGTATTGTAAAGTATTCCAGTATTTGTTACGGCTTAAGCGGATTCAACTTGAACTGGAAAAGTCATGGGCAGAAGCAATGCAACAAGATCATGCAGATTCTGCTCGTGAACGCAAAGATCGTACAAACTGCGTTATTTCCCAGCAACGCCGACAACAATGCATGCCGATGTGGCAAGTTCGACAACATATGACTTACTTGATTACCAATTTACAGTTCTATATACAGGTCCGCTTCTTTTGTAATTTGTAAAGCTTTTATTTTGTTAGGATTGAAAGATGGTACATATGTTGGAGTAAGGGAAGATTTGCAAGCAAGGTCCTTTTTCTGATTGATTAAATCTTATATTGGAAATGTGGGTTTATGGTTTTCTGGTATTTCCTTGATTTTTGGCTCTCCTGTCGCTTCTTGTATCTTTGTGCCTTTGCTATTATTATCTAATCCCCTAGTTTTTATCTTTTGGTCTTTATGTGTTACTTGGATGTCTGCATTTTCACCTTAAGAGGACTTTCTCCACTCAGTATGAGGGGACGAGGACCCCTCATAAAAACCTGTGTAAATTCATTGAAAAAAATTGAACAAAACTCCAGCATTGACAATCAAAGAGCTGATGATTTTCACGTTAGCCATGCGTGACATAACCAATAAGGGACACACATCTAATGATAATTGGCTGTCTGTTTATGTTTCCTTAATATTTACATTTTAGTTATGTATGGTGGTGGTTAAACCTCTTAAGATTTGTATATGAAAACAGTTAAGATTACTATCCCCTTGAATAAAGATAGAAGGTGTCAATTGGACTTTCTTCTTAGTTTTTATAATATATCCATACACTTCAACTATGAAATATACATTTTATTTAATGTAATGAGCTGAGATGTTACCATTACCATCTTCAACGAATGGCTGTAAAATATCTCCCTATTCTCATACATGGTGTTTATTAAAAAGATCTTTACCATTTTTAACTAAGATATCTCCTTATTCTCATACATGGGCTTTCTGATCCTTGCGATGAGCAAAGAGAGGCATTTCACAAGAGCTGCAAGAGCGCAATTGAAGATCAAATAGGCATTTTAATCATAATACATTGGAATGAGCAAAGAGAGGCACTTCACGAGAGTTGCAAGAGCGCAGTTGAAATGTCTTTATGCGGACGTTGATAATAAAAATAGGATCTACTCTTATTACAAAATTTCAAGTATATTTATGATCTATGTATGAGATTATTATGCCTGCATCCATGTGTTCAAAAGAATGAGAGACAGTTTCATCTGCAGTTTTATGTACAGAAGTCATTTATAGATGAAGAGATAGTATTAGAAGATCTTGAAACTGTTTTTATCATTAATGGATGTAGATTACGATTGTTGGGAAAGTTGTTGGTCACTGTGCTTATTACAAATAAAGCTTCTAAGATGATCTTGTTGTCATTCCCTTGGCCAATAATGCCTGCAAGCTGGGATGGGTAATGCCAGATATTTTAAAATGTTAGCATGTTTGGTAAATACGAATTAAAGGTGGAAAAGCTTGGCAAATACTTTATCCCATTGTCTTCTTTGTGTCAGAGATATCAGAGTTGCGACTATTAGTGAGCCCCCAAAATTTGATCAATGCACTAGATGTGCCACCTTGCACCTAGTGCATTGTGGGTGTGGAAATGGGTGTGTTTTGCACCTGCAGCCATGTACCTCATATGGGTGTGCCTTATTTTTTGCATGAGTATGTGCACTTGGACAACTTGGATTGAAAATGGTCAAGAGCAACATGTTAATTTATTGAATAGATTCAAAATTCTTGATTTTTCAAATTAAAAAAATATTTTGAACAAAGAAGGGTCCTTCTGGGCAATAAAAGTCCATTTTGGAGATGCTTATTGATGTTTACTCCACGTTAAACCAATCCGTTACATGTATGTACTGCCATTATGTTTGGCTTTTTTTTTTTTTTGTTTTAATTGGTTATATGGGATAGAAACAGGCTTCACCCTTTTTATTTTATGACCACATAGTGGTATTACAACAGTTTGGCTATCATGCATGCATTGCTTGGCAAGACTTGAACCTATGTCTCCTCCTTGAAAGTTGAGGAATATTACTGGTTAAGCTAATGCCATTTGATTATTGCCAATATATTTGTTACTTTGTTCTTCCTTCCTATTATATTCAACTCTACATATTGTTAAATTTTTTGATAATTTTAGATTGGAATTTCGTTCCACCTTAATGCCTGGTTCTCCTTTTCCATGCACATCGAGTGAATTTACAACACATATGCATGAGAGAGTAGACGTTTATCTTCTAAATCAAATAAAACCCGAGCATTGACAATGGTTTTGACATCAGCCATGCTTGACATAATTGGTCAGGCAAGGAGACGCATTTAATGCTAAATTACTGTTTAATTATTGTTCCTTCTTATTATATAAACTATGATTATGTGGTGGTGGTGGTGGTGGTGGTGGTGGTGGTGGTTAGACCTCCTAAAAATTTTATATGAGAACAAGTATGATTACAATATCCTCGAATAAGGATACAAGATGTCAATTGACTTTTCTTTCTAATTTTAATAATATATCCATACACTTCAATTGTGAAATGTGTATTACTTAATATAATGAGCTTAGTCACTACCATTACTATTAGATTTTGATACTAAATACTTAATGAAAAGCAACCACAAGATCTAGAATAAGCATGCTATATCAAATATAAGATAATGACAATATTTAAAGCATATAAAACTCATGAAAGACTTTTGCAATAACTCAGAAAACTGCCATTAACAAAAGCTCATGAAAATAGTATTTTGATATAGAATGGAGATCTCAAACTCTCCATACTTCATACATGCTCTACATTGTATCTCTACCTTACTTCTCCTCTACATTGTGTGTATGTGTGTATCACACTTACATATATGCCTATTTATATAATGAGAAGTGACTCTTCATATGGAGTACTCTTGGCCTTCTATCTTCCTGTGACTCTTCACTTTCCTATTCTATGGACTCATGTGCACATGGACTAACATGCACATTTACATCATTAAATACTTTGCACATTCTAACAATACTTGTGCATTTATTACATTGCATAAAGTAAATACTCAAACCCTAATCTAAGACACATTCCTAATCTAAAGATGTACCCAAGGTGGTACATTAGCATGTACCAAATAATGTAATATATTCCAACACCCCCTGTATTACATTATTTGGTTATTGAAGACTTTAGTCTTCAATATGGTCTTCGAACTGGTTTTGGAACTTGAGCTTTTCTTTTTTGCTTTCTTCATTCTGATCCCTGTCTGTATCCTGATCAAGTAAATAATTAGTATCTTCATAAAATACTATTTTTGCTGAAAGAGCTTTAACTTCATGTTCTTCTGTAGGTTCTTCCAGTTCTTGAATTTCCTGAATCTCTTGAGCTAAGTGTCCCTTTTGTTTCCCTTCTCTATATTGTAGTTGAGGTTGATTGTATTGATTCTGAGAAGTATATGGATGCTGAAATTGTTGCTGATGTGAATTATATTGATTCTGATATTGTCTTGATTGAAATGGCCTATTTGATTGGCTTCCAAAATTTGTTTGATTCCCTTGATACTGATTTCTTGGATTGAATCTACAATAATTTGTACTATGTCCTTTCTTTTTGCATACTTGACAATATCATTTATAACATTTAGATCTACCCCTTGAGAATGAAGCAATATTTCCTTGTGGATTATCTTTTGAGACTAAGGCATTGTTAGTCATTTCATCTTTCACTGAATTTTCCACCTCATATTCTTGTAGTATATTGACTAACTCATCGAATGATGTATCTTTACTTAAAATTTGTAAAGATGTGACTAGATGCTTGTAGCTTTCTGGAAGTGCTCTTAGGGTTACTTGGACAAGAAACTTGTCTTCTACCATTTCTCCTAAGGTTAACAATTTCCCTTTTATATCTGCCACTTTTCTTAGAAACAATTCTATACTTTCACCACTATTAACTTTTAGAGAATGCAATTGGGTTTGAAGATTCAAGATAGTGGCTTTATTCTTTCCTTCAAATATCTTGGCTAAAGTATTCCAAGCTTCTGTAGAGGTTGTTGTTGAACTAATGTATGGTTGTATATCATCTGTAATTGCAAATGTTATTATCATAAGTGCTTTTGCTTCATCTTCTTCATACTTTTGAATCTCTCTAGCATCTGCAATAGGTTTAGTTTTTGCTCCTTTAACAATATCCCAAAGCTTTTCAACTATTAATATTGACCTCACTTTGTTTTTCCATGAAGTGTAATTAGGTCCTTTAAGAAGTTGGGATTCTGAAAGAATGAATTTATTTGTTGTCATGATGATACTTGTAGACTACCTTATATCTCCCTAATGTTTTGAATATAATATGTCTTTGATAAAATACTTAGCTTTCTAAATTTTCCTTTAAGTTGAATTCCTTTTGTCTCCCTAATTATGAATAGAAAGCTTAAAGATAATTTTAATGCAATTTCAATTTTGATAAGACTCTCTACTTTCAAGAACTTTAAGTTGGATTCCTTATGTCTCATTAATTTGAACAAGAGACTAATATCAATGTAATTTTCCAACTTTCAAAAGGCTCTATGTTGTAAGCTTTATATCTCTCAAATTTTCAATAATATGGTTTCTAAATTTCAAAAAACTAATTTGATGTTGAAGTCCTTATAACTCCCAAATAAGAAATTTAGAAAACAAAGATATTTGCAAATTTTAATATTCCTAGTTTATGTAGAAATCCTTATTCCTCCAAGTTAAACTATTTGCAAATATTTCAATGTGGCTTGAATTTCAAATAGAATGAGATAATTCTAAAACCTTTAAATTGTATTTCCAAAATACTTCAAAATTGATCAATATAGTTTCTAAGGTTCTAAATATTCAATTTGCTACCTTATCTCTCCATTAATTCAATTAATCTAAAATGTACTAGATTAATTAATCTCAACCTTAGAATAATTAGAAGTAATATCCCTTATGGCTCCTTAACCTTTGCAATAATTGAATTAAATCAAATTTTATGTACCTCCTTGCGAATGGCGCGCGCTAATATCATTTTTCAATGCTTTGACCTTCCTCTAGTTGCTTGCAGGCTTCTCTATCAGCAACAATTAATTCCTCTACACAATCGCACTATATTGTAGGCTATGTTCTCCATGAAATCTATGTTCTCGACTCCTTCATTCTTGATGACCTTTCACTTCCTCTTGCGAATAGGTTTGAGGCTCTTGACATCCTCCACGTAGGAGCTTTAAAGCTCTCAATCTTCTCCACGTGTGCGCTCCTCGAACACGTTGGTCTCCTTGGTGAATGATCTTCTCCAAACTCAGCAACACCTTTGCCTTTCTTACGTTCCTCGAACACGTTGGTCTCCTTGGTGAATGGGCTCTGAATATGTTCTTCAGACTTAGCAATAACTTCACCTTCAATTATGAGCTTCTCACACTCAAAATAGTTTTCTCCTTCAGGCGCTCTTCAACTACAAGCTCGGGATTCAATATTTTTAGGCTACGTTCTTCCTTTCACTCTGCCCTCTACAATGTAACCTCCTCCAATGTATTTAATGTTGTTCGTAAGGCGTTATTGCACCTACCAATAACCCTTGGCATTTCTCCTTCGACATGCCAAGTGGCAAGAATATTTTCAATGGCCTTTTCAAATGGCTCTTCTCCTTCTTTGCAATGCTTGTTCTTTTGTAATGCTTAATATTGCACTCAACCTCCTACGAATTCTTTCAAGACAATGCCTGAGTAGTTGAGCATTTGTTCTACCTCACCATGCAACAACCACCACGTTCTCTTTAGTATGTTGGTGGTTATGGAAGCCAATGTTTGCTTCTCCTTTGGCTGTTGCGATTCCAACTGACCCTATTGTCTTCTCCACATCCTTTCGACTTCCTCTCAAAGTCTCTTCACTTGCACGCTCTCCTGCGTACGTAGACGATGATTCAATGGCTCAAGATGGAGCTTCTGGTGGCTCCTCTGGTGGTTGACTGAAATGACACTCCTCCTCCTTGGCTTGTAAGGTGATTTCACTTCTTAACTTGGTGGTTACCCTTCTCAATGTGGTGGCTCCACTTCTCCTTGGTGGTTCTACCACTCCTTTGGTGGCTATTCTTCACCAAAACTTGATGGTGGTTTCCAATGCTCCTCGTTTGGCCGAATGGTGAAAATGGCTATCTCCTTCAATATGGTGGTTTTGCCACTTCTTTAGTGGCTGCTTCTTACCACTATCTTCTTCAATCTATAGTGCCTTACTTGGTGTCTTTAGACACCTTAAGCCTGCTATTTTTGAGCACTTATTCGGCCTTCTTTCATTCAATAGATTCTGCACTTATATATATGATCTTCCTTTCTCCTTATTACTCCCTTTCAAGCTAACTTTTAACTCTATATTTTTCTATTGTATTGTGCAGGTTCTAAGATAGCAATGATGCAATCTTCTTCAACTTTGAAGCCTTCTTTTTGCTACTTTAAAAAACTCAAATGTGGTGCTTTTAAAAACTTTATAATAAGCTAATGTGAATGTTCAAATAATGAACTTTTATAGCACCAATATTGCATACCTTTTGGCCTCCTCTTCTTGGTGATTTGATTCACCTTTTTGCTGTCCCAAATTTGTAAAATTTGTAGCTTCAATTCCTTTTGCTTTGCTGCCCTAAAATCATTAATTTTGCAGCTCTAATTGCTGCCTAAATTTTCTGCGTCTTAGCCTTTAACTTGCTGCCTAAAAATCTGATTGTTGCAGCTTCAATTCTCCTCCGAATGTGTTCTTTCAACCTCTGAAATTTGCAGCTACAAATGTTGCCTTCTTGCTGTCCAAATGTCTTTATAATTTGCAGCAATTATCCTCCTTCAAATGCTGCCAAATATTCCTATCTTTTTGTTCAAAGCCCACCCTAACCCACCCCAAACCACCCCAAACCACACCCCCCCCCCCCCCCCCCCCCCTCAATTTTGTAGCGCTAAAGCCTTCAATTCGCTGCTCTCTAAATCTGATTTCTTCTTCTTTATCTTGCTGTCCAAAAACAACATTCAATTCCTCCAGATTGTTGCCTTCTTTTGCTGTCAAGCCTTCCTTCAATTGGTTGTTCAAGGGCACTTCAAAATCTGCCCAATTCTTCTTCAATTTGCAGCTCTATGTCACCTTCAATTTGTTGTCCTGTGACTCTTCAACTTCTACTACAAAAATCAGCAATCTTCTTCTCCATAAATCAACCTTCAAATCCTTTATGGCTGTCTTCAAAACTTTCAAATATGGTGGCCTCTTCTATCTTCTTTCTCCTTCAATATTCTTGTCGAATTCTGACTTCAAATTTGGCCTATTTGTTGGCCTCTTCCTCAAGAATCTGAATGTCTTGAGATCTTCAAAAATCCTTTCCAAAATTTGGCAAACTTCTTGCCAAATCCTTCTTCCTTTTGGGCTTGTTGTCGGATGGCGACAATTGTCCCAAATTCTTCTTTTCAGGAGCTTCTCCTGCTTGCAATCTTCTACCTTGAGCTTTCTTCAAATCTTCTCCAATGGCCACTTCTTCAACTTCTTCAATAGGGCTTCTCTAGCCTTCTTCTTCTTTCTCCTTCCAAGTTTGCTTGAGACCTCTTCTCTTGGGTCTTCAAATTTTGCAGCTTCTCAAATCTTCAATAGGACTTTTTCTTAGTCCTCCTCTATCTTCAATCTTCAATCTTCTATCTTCCAAATCTAGAAGTTCTTCAATGAGACCTCTTTCTTGGGTCTCCTCCTTCTCAATCTGCAATAGAGTTGCTTTCTTCTTTCTTCAATCTGCAATCTGCAGTCTTCAATCTTCTATGGGAACCTCCTTCTTGGGTCTCCTCAATATCCAATCTCCAATATTCTATGGGGACCTCCTTCTTGGGTCTCCTCAATCTTCAATCTTCTATGCTATTGTTGCAACTAATCCCTTCACTAGATATCCTCCAATCTAGTGGAAAGCAATCTTTGTTGAGTCCTAGTCTTCACGAGTTTTCCTGCAACCCTGTGGAAAGACTCTAGCCAAAAAGTAATTTTAAAAATTCTAAAAATGAGATCTCCCTATCTCCTCTCAATATCTCTTGTGGCTCTCCCTATCTCCTATCAATCTCCCTTGTGGCTCTGATACCACTGTTAGCTTTTGATACTAAATACTTAATGAAAAGCAACCACAAGATCTAGAATAAGCATGCTATATCAAATATAAGATAATGGAAATATTTAAAGCATATAAAACTCATGAAAGACTTCTGCAATAACTCAAAAAACTGCCATTAACAAAAGCTCACGAAAATAGTATTTTGATATAGAATGGAGATCTCAAACTCTCCATACTTCATACATGCTCTACATTGTATCTCTACCTTACTTCTCCTCTACATTGTGTGTATGTGTGTATATCACACTTACATATATGCCTATTTATATAATGAGAAGTGACTCTTCATATGGAGTACTCTTGGCCTTCTATCTTCCTGTGACTCTTCACTTTCCTATTCTATGGACTCATGTGCACATGGACTTGTTGCCACATTTTGCACGGGGTGCCATGTCTTATTCTTTCTTGTAAGTATGCTGCTCTTCCTTCCCTCCTCCTCCTTTCCCTTTCTTCACTATCCCCTTTCTCCCCTTCCGTCAGTTTCATTCCCTTCATTTCCCCCCTTTTTTCCTCTTTTACCTTCTTCTGTCAATTTCCCCAAAAAGAGCAAAAGGTCCCTAAAAATTCTAAGTATAAGAGCGCAACCCGACTTCGCAGCGAAGTCGGGGTGCGCCCTTAAGTTTGAGCGCACTCGGGGAGCCGAAGTACGGAGAAATGATCAAAATTTGGCTAAGTACGAGAGCGCAACCCGACTTCGCAGCGAAGTCGGGCTGCGCTCTCATCTTCATGCGCAGTCAAAGCGGTATGAGCAAAATTGGCTAAGTGTTGGGTGCGCAACCCGACTTCGCAGCGAAGTCGGGCTGCGCCCGCTTACTTGTGCGCACTCGGGCAGGATGTTGAAAGCAACCCGAAAATTGTCTAAGGCACGGAGGCCTCCCCAACTGCGCTACTTCCCCCTTGCGTTGTCTAATTGCGCTCCAATTTCGAGCGAAGTCGGGCATGAAAGAGGGACGAGATTCCACGGCAGATTCGTCCCTTATCAGATTTTGACAGGTGTCCAGCCTCGGGATTCGAGTCAGAGATGTGACGGGTGGTGTGCAAGCGTGAATCAAATTATTGTATTGCAACTACCCTCATTCAAGCTGACTCAAAGTTTCATCTACCGCGGCTACCCTCATTCAAGCTGACTCAAAGTTTCATCTACCGTGGCTACCCTCATTCAAGCTGACTCAAGGTTTCATCTACCGCAACTACCCTCATTCAAGCTGACCCGAAGTTTCATCTGCCGCATTGCCACGTAGTTGCCAAGTTTTCAGGTCGACATCAACCGCTTTTTTGCCGCTTTTGTCAGCTTTGTCAGCTATTGTCAGGTCTGGGATCCTGTGCCCGAAGTTGTAATTGGGGGGAAATTGCGCTATAAATAGCTGCGCCATATCATTGTAAAGGGGTGGAAGGGGGATATACTGCTAGGGAACCATTGTAGCTGTGCATTTGCTTCTGAATACAAAATACACTTGGCTCTATTGATTGTTCTTGTTCTTTATGCTGCCTCTATTTAGCATTTCTGCCTCATGTTGCTTATGTTATTGCTACTATTTGGATATCGGTATTTGATAGTTAAGTATTCTTGGAATGCATAGTTAGAGGATACATAGAATGAATGACATTGGTAGTTTATGTAATGTATTCTGTGTTTAGTTGCTGTTAGTAGTGGTGATTGATAGTTGTTGTGCTGCTTATCCTCCCCACCCAATACAAATCACATTTATATTTCTTTCTGCATTTCTAATTTCTTTCCTGCACTCTGAGCTTAAAACCAATTGAGAAAACATAGGAAGCCGGCCTTCTCCGGAGATTGGCACGGAAGGCATTCCTTCCTTCCGGCCTTTCAATCTGTTGGGCGAATCTAGGGCGCATTACACTAAATCCTATCCTAGTGGCAGATTCATAACCAACAGTTTCTCTGGCACGCCCGGTGGGACACGAAAGTTTCCCACCCAAAAAAGAATCGAAGCATTGGTGTTCGCTTCATTGTTGTTAAATCAGAACACCTGGCGACTCTGCAAGTACCTGAATATCCTCTGAGTCCGTGAGACCGGTCCAAGCGCCTTCATGCATACAAGAAGGTGGAGAGCAAGGAATCCGGAAAACCAGCCTGATCTCTACGAAATTGACATCAACGCTCCTGGAGAGTGCGTAAGGCTGGTTGACTACCAAGCTCGCATAGACGAGTCCGAAACCGAAGTCGAAGAAGCCGAAGTTGAAGAACAACCTACATCTTTGGACAACACCGATACCGAGTACACAACCGGAGGGGAAGACATGGCTGCCCAGCAGAATGATGACGAACTCTTCCCAGAAGTTGACTCCACAGGGCCCTTGGCTCTAGTCGGACAAGAGGCTATGCCCCCCGTTGCCTTGAAGTCCATCCCTACTTACGATGGCTACGGAAAAACGACATATGAGCACATCCAAGACATTCTGGCCTTGGCTGTGCTACACTCTATTACAAATGAGAGTGTCAAGACCCGTCTATTGGCTCTTTCTCTGAGGGGGAAGCTTCTCTATTGGTGGAGATCTTTGCTAGAAGGATCTATCACGGGGTGGCCTCAGTTGGCAGGCAGGCTCGTAAAAGGATGCAACGAGTCTGCCGACCCCTCTTCATTGTTGCATCAGTTTCAGAGTATCCAACGCCACCCACAAGAGGAGATATCAGACTTCAACATAAGGTTTGCGAGGTCCTGGAAAAGAGTACCTCGCGAACTGCGACCTTCGGCGGGTCAAGCTGCACACTATTACCTGAGGTCCTTCAATTCGGATATTTGCCTACTTCTCAAGATAGCCCGAGTCGATACTTTCCCTGCCCTATACGAAGCTGCCCAACAAGCAGAATTAGACATAATCTCTATAGGCAGACTTCCGCATAGAGTGCAGCCCCCCATTTATCCTGATTTTCCTCAGTCCCAGTGTCCATCGGCGTCTGGTGTAATGCCATCCTCCTCAAGTCGGCACCCCCAGCAACCATGGAATCCAGCACCGATTATAAGCCTCAGATTCATTATCCTAATCCGCCACCTCCGCCTCTGCAGTATCCCGCACTCCCAGCCCCCCATCATTACGCGGCGTATTCTGCACCTCCGCCGACCCGGCTGGCGCCTGCAGATAACGATATTTAGAATAAAATCCTTCAAGAGGTACGGGCTCTGGCCTCTGGGTATCATACTATTTCCAACGATATGACGATAATGAAGAAGAAGCAAGCCCAGATGGAGTTCCTTCCAAGGAGACCATATCCTCCTCCGGCGCTAACAAAAGATCAAGCTACACAAGCCCAAAGACACCCCCCAACAAGGAATGCTGCCAATGAGGTTCAACCTGGCACTTCTGACCAGGTTAACTGGTGCTCCACATGCAACGACCCACACTCAGAGGAGAGTTGCACGCTACATCAGCATTATCTTCAGACCCTTGCGGGCAGCGCCATAGAGGATGAAGCATACATGATCCTGGACGATGAAGGCAACTTTGCGGTCCCAGAAGAAGATCCTGCGTCTCTCTTGACCAAGGGAGGCAGAAAGCCCATTGAGGCTACCACAGCCCAAGCAAAGCCCTTGAAGGTATACGCCAGAAGAGAGAAGGCGCAGCCTGTTAGGCTACCACCTGACAAGTCACCTTGGCCTCCTACAGCCAAAGAAAGTTTCCCTACGCTCAAGGCTTTTGCAATGAAAGCTCCCGCAGCCCAACCTCTAGCCGAAACAAAAGAACAAGCTCAAGAGAAGCTGAGGTATCCGTCACTGACGAAGAGACAGAGAGTCGAAGCCACGCAGCAATACCGGACCAGGTATGAACCAGCGAAAGAAATAGAGGGAGCCGACACTTCAACCTACAATATAGTTGATGAGCTAAAAAAGACCCCGGCGAAGATAAGTATGTACGAGGCTCTTCTGCTCCCAGGACAAGTTGATCTGTTGCAGGAATCCTTGAAAAGCGTAAAAGATGGAAAGCCGACGCAGCCTGCTGTGTTAGCTCAACCCTTGACAGTTTCTGCTACCGGGAAAAACAGGCCACCTCCTTTCTATCTGTCATTGCGGATGGAAGGCTATATAGTACACAACTGCATGGTGGATTCTGGTGCTTCCACTACTGTCATGCCGAGAGCCGTCTGCGAGGAGATCGGTATGGAATATACAAGGAGCAGCCAAGGTGTCTTTGCAGCTAGACGACACCCCTGTCAAGACAGTTGGTGTCATCAAGGATATTCCGATCCGACTGCATAAAGCCCTCGACATAGTGGTCATCCAGGAAGTCGTTGTGGTCGACTTGGAACCCTACTTCGGCATGTGTCTCTCCAGGGAGTTCACTACGAAGCTGGGTGGATATCCATCTTTGGATTACTCACATATGGAAGTGCCCTTCAAAGGAAGGAGATTAAAGATCTATAATGAAAAGCCTTCCACATTTCTGGTAGAGAAGATACCTGGAGAAGAGCCACGAGAATGGCATGGTTCAGTCGACAAGCGAAGAAGCTGGTAGAGGTTGATATGACGAGAAGAGGCCCTTGAGTGCATTACAAGTGGAGGATGAGTTCTCCTTGCTAGACTTCAACGCCATGATTGAGACCGAGCAAGGTTGTTACTCCATCACCCAGCCTGAAAGACTTGACCAGTCAGCAAGAAAGGAGGTTGGACCCACACCAGAAAAGCTATGGAAGTTGTTCTTTGATGGCGCCCGATGCAAAAATGGCGCCGGTGCAGGTGTACTTCTGGTTTCCCCGTCCGGAGTCCAGAAGGACTACACTTACAGGCTGGCTTGGAGCTGCACTAACAACGCGGCGGAGTATGAAGCTTTGTGCTTGGGTTTGAGAAAGGCAGAGAGACTGGGGGTGAGACATTTGCAGATCTTTGGCGACTTAGAGCTGGTGTGCAACCAGATTACGAATAAGTGCGCCTCCAAAAGCATTACCTCAAGGCGTACCGTAACCGTGTCTGGGACCTGATGGAGTCATTCGACTCTTTGAATGTCAAAGCCATATCACGTGAGAAGAATAAACATGCTGACATTCTGGCGTCTGTTGGAGCCAGGTACGTTCCGGCTGATGACACTGTCCAGAAGCCGAAGCCGGTTCGTACTATCTACAGGCCTTCTATGCCTGATAAAGACACCCACTGGCAGGTGTTCGACTGTGACGAGGATATCGTCACTTTTTTGATAAACGAAGCAAGTACGATAGAAGGTAGAGACCCTGATGACGAGCGATACGAGGGGTTGATACAGTTAAAAAACAATCATGTCCCGAAAGGACTGATTACCCTAGAAAATCTCTTTGATCAGAACGATAGGGCAATATCCCACAGAATCAAAGTGGACCCTAAGCAGTACATGGACCTGGAACTGGAACCTGGAAAAACGATCAAGGTCGGGACAGACTGCACTGAAAAGGAACTGGAGCAGATCAGATCTTTATGCGGAGAGTTCCCTGATATTGTGGCTTGGTGCTACCAGGACTTGAAGGGGTATGATAGAGAGATGATCCAGCATACTATAGAGCTGGAAGATAATGCAAGACCTTTCCGGCAGAAGCAAAGGGCAGTGAACCCAAAAATTGAAGCTATGATGAAAGCAGAGCTCTTAAAGATGCTGGAGGCCAAAATCATCTACCCCATCAAGCACTCATCTTGGGTCGCGAATCTGGTCCTTGTAAGGAAAAAGAATGGAGACATCCGCCTCTGCGTGGATTTCAGAAACCTCAATCAAGCTTCACTGAAGGATCATTATCCGCTTCCCCAAATTGATCAGATCCTCCACATAGTTGTTTGGAGCACAGAGGTTTTCTCTCTTGGACGGATTCTCTGGATACAACCAAATATGGGTAAAGGACGAAGATCAGCACAAGACAACGTTCACCACCAAATGGGGAACGTTCGCATATCAGCGCATGCCCTTCGGCCTATCTAACGCCGGCGCTACATTTCAAAGAGCTATGGACTTGGCGTTCTGGGAGCTACTCAACAAGGTCATTGTCATCTACTTGGACGATATGACTGTATTTTCACATAAAAGAGAGGACCATGCTTCCCTCTTGCGGCAAATATTTGAGAGATGTCGTGAATTCGGCATTTCCATCAACCCGAAGAAGTCAGTCTTCGCGGTAAAGGAAGGTAAGCTGCTAGGACATGTCATTTTCGAGAAAGGCCTTGCAGTGGATCCTGACAGAGCAGAAGCCCTCCTTCGCTTACCCATCCAGTTGACAAGAAGGGGCTACAATCATTTTTCGGCCAAATCAACTTTGTGAGGAAGTTCATACCGGACTTCGCACAAGTAATTAAGCCCATGGCCGAACTCCTAAAAAAGAATGCCGAATTCTTGTGGACTGACGAAAGGAAGCAGGCCTTCGAAGAGATCAAGGCCAGAATCGCGCAAGCTCCAGTATTGATAAATCCAGATTATTCCAAGGATTTCATCCTGTACGCGGTGGGAGAGCCCAGAGTTACGCCGCAATCCTGACTCAAAAGGGAGATGATGGCGAAGAACGCCCCATAGCGTTCTTAAGCCAGGTGATTCAGCCGCATGAAGAAAAGTATAATTTTATTGAGCGGCAGGTGCACGCAGTCATGAGATCCCTCGGGAAGTTCGGGCACTTCGTCTCCCAGACCGGATAACTATCTTCGTGATACATCCGGACGTCAGGAATTTCATTGTACAAGGGGATCCAGGACACAAGAGGGCAGGATGGATAGCCAAAATCCAAGAATTTGACATCGAGGTACGTCCAACGAAGCTGATCAGAGGCCGAGCCCTGTGCCAAGAGCTGGCCCGAAGTGCTGCAGCTGAAATCTCTGCCTGCCAGTGGGAAGATCCAATGGCGGAAACTAACCTTGCCAACTCCTTATCAGAGGAGAGTGATTGGACGAATGACCTGGTGCGGTATTTTAGCACAGGGAGATGTCCAGATCATCTCAATGCCTCACAAAGAAGGAGGTTTAGGCTGAATGCCTTGAGATATGTATTGCGCCCCGAGGGGCTGTATTTCAAAAATATTGACGGCATCCTGTTGCGATGCGTCAGAGAATCAGATAAACCAAAGGTCCTCGGAGAATTCCACTCCGGGATGCCTGGGGGACATCATTTAGGGAGGCCTACGACCTTAAAAATTATCAGAGCCGGGTATTATTGGCCCACTCTCTTCACAGACGCACATGCGGTCTGTGAAAAATGCCAAAGGTTTGCCGGTAGGAACAGGAAGGCACCCTTGCCCCTCCAGCCAATTCAAGCCGAGACCCCGTTTCAGCAGTGGGGTCTAGACTTCGTCGGGACCATCACGCCTAACTCTGCAGCGGGACATAAGTTCATCCTTACGACCACCGATTATTTCACTCGGTGGGCAGAGGCGATCCCCACTAAGCACGCAGACCAAGAAACGGTCATTGGGTTCCTTGAGAGCCTCATCACCCGTTTCGGGGTCCCGGAGGCAATAGTTACAGACAACGGTCCGGGGTTCGCGGGTGCTGTACTCACGGAGTTCACCAGCAAATACGACATCTATCACAAGATGTCCTCAAACTACTACCCGCAAGGGAATGGCCTGGCCGAGTCCACTAACAAGAATCTACTGAAGATTGTTAAAAAAACAGTAGAAAGGAACAAGAGGACGTGGCACCTACTTCTGAACCGGGCGTTATGGGCGGATCGCATATCTTTCAAGAAATCTATCAAGACATCCCCCTACGCGCTCGTATATGGCAAGGAGGCAGTTCTGCCTACCCACATAGAAATGCCCGCACTCTGGATGTTAGATGAAGAAAAAGGCGACGGAGATCCAGTGGACGCCAGACTTTGCCAACTATTGCGGTTAGAAGAGGAAAGGGAGAAGGCATACCAGGCCTTTACCAAACATGCCGAGGTAACCCAGAGCTGGTTTGCAAAAGGCACCACCACCCGAGTTTTCAAAATCGGAGACCTAGTGCTAAAGTGGGACTCACTCAAAGCAAAGTCGGGCAACCATGACAAATTTGATGCCCTCTGGGAAGGTCCCTATCAGATCGCTCGGGTAAACCAATTCAACGCATTCGTGCTCAGGGACATGGAGGGACAACTTCTCCCTATTCCTGTCAACGGTTTCCACCTAAAAACCTATCACCACTGAAGGTGCCCAAGAGGTCCTTCCTTGTACATATTCTTTTCCTGCATTTCAGTTTATGTCAGAATGTAAATATTACTTTCAGTTATTCAGTTTTCAGTTTTCAAAACCGAAGTGTGAGAAAAGGAGCAAAATTTTGCGTTGCTTAAAAATCTGACCAAGCATAGAGCGAACCCGGACTTCACAGCGAAGTCAGGCATCGCTTCATGAATTGTGCGACGTCGGGAGTTTGAGAGAAAACAACAAATGAGAAGTCTCAGAAAATTTATAAGTGCTGAGTGCGTAACCCGACTTCGCAGCGAAGGCGGACTGCGCACCATCTTGGGAGCGCAGTTGGGCAGCAGAGGAAGCAAAAAATTGGCTAAGGGTGGAATCCCTGCTGCGCAACATTTTCCGGGCGAAGTCGGATTACGCACGTTTTTTGAGCGAAGCCCGAGTGCGCTCTTGATTTCGAGCGCACTTTGAACGACCCGTCAAGGAAAACAAGGGGCATAGTGGCAAAAAATTTCTAAGTGTGGGCCCAGGCGGTGCAATGTGCATAGCGTGAAGTTAGGCTGCGTCCCTCCTTAAACCCTGGGCCAAAGTCTCCCTCGAAGTGTGTGCCCAAGCGGCGGATGTGACGTCATTGGAGGCACGAGGTTCAAAATTTTAAAGAATGATTGCGCGTCTTTCGAAGCAGATGTCATTAAAGAAGCAAGCGCATTAGGACCAACCGCAACCAAGGTGCGCCTTCCAAGGAAAAGGCCCACGCGCGACCGCCAAGGAATAACGGCGTTTCCTACCTACTTCGGGCAAATCACTTTAAACCCCCCCTCGCGCCATTAATGCTGCATTTTTTCCTAGAAAAGGGGCCCTGGCATACTCAGAACATTCGAATTATCAAGCTAAGTCTGAGCTGCAAGGCGCAGAATTGAAGAACTAGTGACCAGAATCCCCGTCTCTGCCACCACGAACAGAAAACAGAAAATGGACAAGGGAAAAGCGCCAATGCAGCCGCAGTCCAGTGAGACAGAGCAGGAGGCTGAGGAACACATAGAATCCAGCGCTCATGAGAGCGAAGCGCCACAGGAGCAGACAAGGAAATCTAGGTCAAAGAGAAGCAAAGGGCAAGCTCCGCTGCCGCCCGTCAATCGCCTGGTCGGGTATAGGGATGGCGAGTACTCCATTAGCCTCACCAAGCTGCGGAAAAATATAGCAAAGTGGGCAGGCAAAGTCTTGCCCTCGCACCATGTCGGAGCTGCATACAAGTCGAGCTTGTACTGGTTCTTGTGCCCTCCCGTCCACCATTGCCCGGAGCTGGTTGAGTCTATTGTGACATATTACAAACCAGCTACCCGGCAAGTCTGCGACAACCAAGGAAGGGTGTTGTTCACCCTCTTCAAAGAAAGCGTCCAGCCAACCTTCGCCCCGGGGCTCCAGTACGACCCCAACGCCATTATCAGAAGAATTAACTTAGATGAGCAGGCGGGCAGGTTCGCTCAGAGCAGAAGAATGAGAGAGTTTCTCGACTCAGAACTGAAGACCCCGCTACCAGCAGGACAGTGGCCAACAGGCCCTATACCCCTAGAGAGGTTCGAAAATAAATATATATATATTATCCTGGCATGGGTACTCGGCTGCGGCACGGATAGAATGGTGCACCCGTACCAGCTGGCGCTCGCGGAATGCATCTTGCATGGAGAGTTTTATGACTCCACTGCGCAAAGGAGCGGAAGACGCCCTATTTTCTTTGATTGGGCAGATTGGGTGGCGTACGCCATACATTCGAATCTGGTCAGGATACAGCAAAAGCAGACAACAGAGTTCCGGCACTGCTCGTTCCTCACATGGTTGTGCCTGTACCATACGCACTACCGGATTAAAGTGCCTGACCTAAAAAAGGTAAATGAGAAGGGAGCGTCGTTGCCTGTGTATGAGTGGACAGAAGCCCTGTACAGGAGAGGGTCTTACTACGATTTCAACTTCAAATTTCTAGGTATGACCCTGGCGCTGTTCAACGGCAAAGCATCTCGCCCTCCATTGGCCATGACGAACTACCTGAGGAAGTACAAATGCGGAGATACCTTCCGGTTGACTCAGGGCATTGTGATCAGAATCTACGGATTCAAAGGGAAGCCGTTCTTGCTGCCCTATTTTTGCACTGAGCATCAGTTCGGTATAGAGATATCGCGCCAGATGGACTATGTAGAAGAGGAATTCGGCGAGGGGAAAGAAGAGGGGCCATATTTTCAAGTATCCTATTACCTGGGAAAACATTCAAGTGCATGAGATTGGGTAGCATGTTTACCTCGAATAAGAACTCCTCAACATGGGCCTGATACAGCTACCTCAGCGCTGGAAATACGACCCGATTGGGGTCAGGGGAAAATTTGTACATATTTGCCCCCGAGCAGAAATCATGGAGGAGAGGTGCAATAAAACAGGTGCAGACCTGGAATGGCACATCGAGCGGATGCAATCATGGCCACCATGGCAGGACTTTTACTGTGAAGAAGTGGAGTATGATCCGGAGCGCAATCCAGATCACAGGTTAGACTCAGCGGGCTTCAAAAAATTCCTCTCAAAGGTGACGCCCCTAAGTTGGGAAAAGGACAAAATTATTGAATGTTGGAAAAAATGTTGGAAAATGAGGTGTCGCACACAACACGATAAGTCTAACCGAAAGACATTGGCCGTAGATGATGAGTTTTCGGCCTTATATGATAAATACGCCGGCAAATGGGAGTCGTTCACGTTTCGAGATTGCATTCCCCTAGGCGCCAAAAAGAGATATAAAAGGAAGCCCCCATCCTAGCAATTACCCATTCAAAAACCTCCCAGCGCAACGCCAACAAGCAGTCAGGTGGGCCCGATGTTGCCTCCAGCTCCCGAAGCGTCACCTCAAAAAGGACAGGAGCTAGAAAAGTCAACTAGTGAAACGGTGCCTCAAAAGGAAAGGGCGCCAGAAGGGTCAACCGGTGGGCCTTCGGCAGCAAACATTCCTCCGTCAAAACCCAGGTACAAATTCACCGTGGGAACACCGCTGCCAGCCGCGCCAACCTCCTCCGCCTCCTTCGAGCAAACTGCAGCTCCAGAAGAAAAGAAGAGAAAAAGGAGCGAAAAGACCAAGCGGCCTAACGAGTCTGCGCAGCAAATTGCTGCAACACGAACAAAGACTGCTGCGCCCGAAATCATCTCTTTGGACAGCCTAGGGAAAGAAGCAGAAGTTTTGGCAGTAGGCGTCCTCCAATCAGCGGCTCAGGCGGAGCCCGCAGGTATGTCCTCTTCCTCGGTCCCCCAGATCCCAGTTGGCCCTGTCGTAACACCGTCCCCCTCTGTATCAGGGCAAGCCTTAGTTGCATCTTCCTTATCGCATATCTCCCAATCCTTCCACAGTCCCCATTCTTTCGAACAGTTTGCCCAAGACCCGAACGTTTTCCAAACCCTGAGTCAAACCCTAGACCCCTCATCCGCGGCCAGTGCCAAAGCTGTACCTACATCGCCGCGCCGCTCACCTTCATTATTCAAGACCCTACCTTCACCTCCCACTCAGCCGCCCATTTCCCCTAGGACCCAGTCGCCCTTGAAAGCGACCACACCTTCTGGGACGTCGACAATCAAGACCCGCCACCTCACTCGACACCATTTCCCTAGGACCGGGCCTTGAAAGCGACCACACCTTCGGGATATCTCCTGCTTCATTGTTTGCAGGAAGGATGCCACAACAGGATTTAGCCTCGACGTATCCTATGCTGGCAGAACTTGACTTCATGGGGGAGTAGCTGCAGATTACTGATGATCAACCTCTGGCAGCAAAGGTCGTAGGGTGTTTCGCCTCTTTCCTCCAGGGCGTCAAACGAAGAAGAGCCGAGGAGATAGCTGCCTTGGTGAAGCGCACCAAGTTCGACTTGGATAGGAGAGTGCTGCGAACTGAAAAATTGATCCCTAAAGTAAAGAAGCCTCTCCGAGAAATGACCGAGGCTGACTATGAACACCGGGTCAAGGAGAAGAATTTTGATGACATAAGCGAAGAATATGAAATCAACGGTATTTTCCGTAGAACTGACAATCTCCTTGTTAGCGACTCGAGAATCAAGAGAAGCTGTTTCAGCTTCAAAATAACTCGAATACAACTAGAGGAAGATCTGGCCAAGGCCACCACGCGACTGGAGTCTGCCCAGCAGGAGATTGAGGACTTGAAAGCACAGCTCGCCGCCTCTCGGCGGGGAGGCTACAACACGAGAGAAGGACGGCCGAACAGCTGTCGGAAGAGAAGAGGGCGGCAATGGAACATGTATCTCAGCTGCAGGATTTGTTGAGGCAAGCCCAATCTTAGCTGAAGGAGAAGGCGTCCCAGGCGGCGGCCTTTTCGAAAAACAAGGTCAAAGAGATGCGGGCTGGTTTGCTGCAAGGATGCAGGGCTAATGTGGTCAGGTCCCTGTCCGTCCTGGATTTCGCATCCAGGATCCAATAAGTATCTGCCCAGGGAAAGCTTGTGGTAGAGGAGGCCGAACACCAAGCGAAGCAGTGGCTGGACTTGGCAATAAAAATTGAAGAGTTCGCGCGCAAGGGCCTCCGATTTCCCCCCATGTCACGAATTGCCCTAGATTGGGCAGATGCAAGGGTAACCTTGCATAATTACTTCGAAAAAACAGAAAAAACAAGGGCCGCCAGGAAGATCTTTGGACGCATTGAACCATGAAATGAATATTTTTCTGGCCCCCTTCAACACTCTTTTTGAGCTCGGATGCTCGAGCTTCGTCAAGGATGGGGAGTTTCTGCCCCTTGAACAAGTAAAGCTGGAATGGTTGTCTTTCGAGGCAGATACATTAGAAATTGACAGCTGGGCCGAGCCAGTCCAGGAGACACAGGTAACTCAAATGGTGTCAAGATATTGCAAGATCAACACCTCCCTTCAGGAGTTGGGAGAGATGCATGACACCATCGACATACACATGGTTGCAGCATTCAGAGCAGCGCTGAAGGATGTCAGCGATTTAGGGCCCTTCCGAGCGACAGCTTGGGACCAGGCCAAGACTGCGTACAATCACATTCGCGAGTGGGAGCAACCTGCCGAGCGAGAAAGTGACAGTGGTGAGCATTCGGATTCAGAAAGAGGAGGAGAATCAGAAGAAGAGACTGCTGAGAGTGAATCCGAAGAGGAGCAGTTACCCAAGAAGGGGACTCAGCAGCAGCAGGAGCAGCGGGATGCAGGGGAAGGGAGTTCTTCTGCGCCCAAAGGATAAAGGCCTGGTTCTTTGCGTCGAGGCGAGCTCGACACCCCGCGAGCCGCCAGGAATGTTGCCACATTTTGCACGGGGTGCCATGTCTTCTTTTTTCTTGTAAGTATGCTGCTCTTCCTTCCCTCCTCCTCCTTTCCCTTTCTTCACTACCCCCTTTCTCCCCTTCCGTCAGTTTCATTCCCTTCATTTCCCCCCCTTTTTTCCTCTTTTACCTTCTGTCAATTTCCCCAAAAAGAGCAAAGGGTCCCTAAATATTCTAAGTATAAAAGCGCAACTCGACTTCGCAGCGAAGTCGGGGTGTGCCCTTAAGTTTGAGCTCACTCGGGGAGCCGAAGTACGGAGAAATGATCAAAATTTGGCTAAGTACAAGTGCGCAACCCGACTTCGCAGCGAAGTCGGGCTGTGCTCTCATCTTCATGCGCAGTCGAAGCGGTATGAGCAAAATTGGCTAAGTGTTGGGTGCGCAACCCGACTTCGCAGCGAAGTCGGGCTGCGCCCACTTACTTGTGCGCACTCGGGCAGGATGTTGAAAGCAGCCCGAAAATTGTCTAAGGCACGGAGGCCTCCCCAACTGCGCTACTTCCCCCTTGCGCTGTCTAATTGCGCTCCAATTCCGAGCGAAGTCGGGCATGAAAGAGGGACGAGATTCCACGGCAGATTCGTCCCTTATCAGATTTTGACAAGTGTCTAGCCTCGGGATTCGAGTCAGAGATGTGACGGGTGGTGTGCAAGCGTGAACCAAATTATTGTACCGCAGCTACCCTCATTCAAGCTGACTCAAAGTTTCATCTACCGCAGCTACCCTCATTCAAGCTGACTCAAAGTTTCATCTACCGCAGCTACCCTCATTCAAGCTGACTCAAAGTTTCATCTACCGTGGCTACCCTCATTCAAGCTGACTCAAGGTTTCATCTGCTACCCTCATTCAAGTTGACCCGAAGTTTCATCTACCGCACTGCCACGTAGCTGCCAAGTTTTCAGGTGGACCTTGCTGCAAGTACAGTCCATATCTGCAGAGGTCAACATCAGCCGCTTTTTGCCGCTTTTGTTAGCTTTGTCAGCTATTGTCAGGTCTGGGATCCTGTGCCCGAAGTTGTAATTGGGGGGAAATTGCGCTATAAATAGTTGTGCCATATCATTGTAAAGGGGTGGAAGGGGGATATACTGCTAGGGAACCATTGTAGTTGTGCATTTGCTTCTGAATACAAGATACACTTGGCTCTATTGATCTGTTCTTGTTCTTTATGCTGCCTCTATTTAGCATTTCTGCCTCATGTTGCTTACTGTTATTCTGCTATCTGGATATCGGTATTTGATAGTTAAGTATTCCTGGAATGCGTAGTTAGAGGATACATAGAATGAATGACATTGGTAGTTTCTGTAATGTATTTTGTGTTTAGTTGTTGTTAGTAGTGGTGATTGATAGTTTTTGTGCTGCTTATCCTCCCCACCCAATACAAATCACATTTATATTTCTTTCTGCATTTCTAATTTCTTTCCTGCACTCTGAGCTTAAAACCAATTGAGAAAACATAGGAAGCCGGCCTTCTCCGGAGATTGGCACGGAAGGCATTCCTTCCTTCCGGCCTTTCAATCTGTTGGGCGAATCTAGGGCGCATTACACTAAATCCTATCCTAGTGGCAGATTCGTAACCAACAGGACTAACATACACATTTATATCATTAAATACTTTGCACGTTCTAACAATACTTGTGCATTTATTACATTGCATAAAGTAAATTCTCAAACCCTAATCTAAGGCACATTCCTAATCTAAAGATGTACCCAAGGTGGTACATTAGCATGTACCAAATAATCTAATATATTCCAACAATTACCATCCAAAATGAATGGCTGTAAAATATCTTGCTACACTCATACATGGTCTTGGCTATTCTCCCTAATTTTAATCATATACGAGATTCTTATGCCTGCATCCATGTATTCAAGAGAATGAGACATAGTGGCACTTACAATTTCCTGTGTAGAAGTCATTTACAATGGTGAAGTAATGTATTAGAAGATATTGAAATTGTTTTATTTAGATTATGATCGTGAGCAATGTCATTCCTTACCATGCTTATTACAAATAATGCTTCTGAAATTATCTTGCTATCATTCCCTAGATCAATAAACCTGCAAGCTAGGATTGGTAATGCTGGGTATTTTGCAATTGTTTCCCATCGTTAGTAGATTTGGTAAAACACAAATTAAAGGTGGAAAGGCTTGAGAAGTACTTTCTCGTCCTATTCATGTCAACTAAAAAATAAGGAAAATATCAGACTTATGACTATGAGTGTGCCCCCAAAAGGCGATTAATGCACTAGATGTGCCTCCCCACACCTGATGCATTGTGGGTGCATCAATGGATTCGTTTTGCACGTGTGCCTTGTACTGATATGGGTGTGGTTCTTCTTTTTCCTGGGTATGTGCACTAGAACAAATTTGGTGCAATATGGTCAAAAGCACACCCCATGAGTTATTAGCAAGGTTACAGAAGTACCAGGGACAGAGGGACGGGGAAACGGGTTTCGAGGACGGCGGGGGATAGCGAGCCAATTTTGGGAAATGGTTGGGGGATGGCTAGGGGATGACAAGTATAATAGTATTAAAATTTTTAGAAATTTTCATGCAGTAGTGTGCCTTCTGCTGGGCTATCAGTATTTGTATCTGATGAGCTGCCCTCATCATCTAAGTGAAGAGCCTCCAATGGAACTCCAACCAACCCCTCCTGATCCTGATCCTCATTAATCTGTCTCGTATCCTCTGGATCAACATCCCATCGTGTAGTTGGAGATTTCCTGTACTCTGGATTAACTCTCTCACGAAGGCGAAGAGAGCTATGCATTGCAACTAGCTTCTCTGCTTTGCAAGAGGTAAGCCTGTTCCTCCTCACACTGTGGATAAAGTTGTACGTGGACCAATTGCTTTGAGCAGCAGAGGAACTAGCAACCTGGCAAAAAAGCTTAATTGCAAAATGTCGCAATTTAGGTGTATCATCTCCATATAGCTGCCACCATGCAATGGAATCTGATTGGGCAATAGTAGCTTTATCCTTTCTACACTCTGGTTGGCTGAAGCAAGGGCCCCTAAGATTCACAAATTTGAGGAACTTGGTTAAGGAACTTGAAGGTCTTTTTGTAAAGGATGGGTTTAGGGTGTTTAAGAGTCTATGCATTGCCGAGGTAAATCCTCACTATGGATCATTATGTATGATGTGAATTCAAGAGCTTTTGCTTGCAAAGTATTTTCTTTCTTGTGGAGATCTTTTTTACATCATTGGTATGACATTAATATTCCTGTTATTGGTATTTGTTGACACTGTACAAGACAATATTGTATTGCAAATTTTAACCCAACGTATGACCACAAGGAAAAAAGTGTATATAGGCGCTGAAATCAAGTGGAAGGAAAAAATACTCATTGCTCAGATAAGGACTAGCTCTCATAGGCTTAGATGTGAAACAGGGAGATGGACAACGCCCAAAGAACAATGGGAAGAAAGGATATGTACTCTATGCAGCACAGGGGCAGTAGAGACAGAGGAATACTTCATCTATAAATGCCCGAGTTTTTCAGATATCCGTGACAAATACAAAGAAACACTTGGGAACGAGTTTATGGCAGATTTATTTGAATACAGTAAAATAAAAAAAGTTGGGGAATTACTAACACAAATCAGCAGGAGAAGGAACAACCTTCTCAAAGATATTAAAGATCATATGATATGATTTGAGTAATTGTACTTCCATATTTGAGGTCCCATAGACCATATTTGGGTCTCGCGGATGTAATTAAAATCTTTCATTTCATTTCATTTCACATTGTATTTTGACATCTCTTTTCTTTTGATTGCTTTGCACTTAAAAATATCTTGGGCATTGTTCTAACACTAAGCTGCACCCTAGAACAATTCAAGCCCTATCCAATCACTTATGTAGTACAATGGCACAAAAATATGTTTTCTATATATGGATGGATGACATATCATGTACAAACAGGCCCCTCTTTATAGCTCATAGTTAGGATCAGAATATTTCCCACATCTTAGAAAAATGCTTTACCTAAATTATAGTGAGAGCTAAATAAACTGTAACAGATGGAATTAATTATTTTTTAAATTTTTGGATAAAATTCCTTCTAATCCCATAGATATCCTTAGATGTGTTTGGAACATTGATGCTCATCTACAGGCTTAGGTAGTACTTCGATTGCATGGCAGTATAAGATGTTCAATGTTCATGTTTTTGAAATGACCACCTCCATGCAGCAACGTTACAACAGTTTTGTTGTCCAAGCCTTAATTCCATGAAACACATGTTTTTGGCCTTCTCAGTGAAAAATCACTGCTTGTCATTTCATTGTATTGAGTTCTTGCGTCACTTTGGCTTAGAGTACTCTATCCAATTCACCCAGAGGCAGAGCATTTAAGGCCTTTCCAATATTGAGATTTTTCATTTTTGTTATGACCTTGTCACGCTTTCCTTTAGAAGATCTTATAGCACCATCAGTTACCATCATATCAAAGTCTTTTACAGGATAGACAAATAGATTTAAAGTTCTCATTATGTTGATATCAATAATATTTTGTGTATAACCTCTATCAGCCAGAATTGCAACTTTCTTCTTATTACCCTTTTAAGTTCTATAGATAATTAATCTTTGTAATTGTTTCTAATGATACTTTTGTCTCCATTGGGGGTTCATATTTTGAGCAGGGACTATTAGTACAAACAGCTTCAGTTTCCCTTGAATTAGAAACAGAATTGCTTTTGTATTAGTTTATAGTATTTCGAGAATTCAACTTTTTCTGGTTATCAGACTTTTGAAAATCTTTTCTTCGTAAAATCACTCTTGTTATAGTTATTTGGATATGTTTGTCGAAGCTTTGGTTTTTTATTATTTAGTTTTACCTAATGAGGACGGTACAAAAAACCTTCATTGGCATGAAAGTTTTTCCTTTTGTTAAGCTAGCTTTATTCATTGCATCCTAAATCAACTTGAACTTTTGCACTTCTAATGCCTCAGATATTAGACCAAATTCTTCAAACATAGCTCTCCAGCAATAGATGTTTTAGAATATGGTTTACCAGGGAAGTTAAGGATTCTCATATTGATGAATATTTTCATACTGATCTTGTTTGTCACAATCACATATGCTGATTGAAATAATGAGTATTCTTGGGCTGGAATTGCATAATTAAAGGGTAAATTAAGAGAACGCAATGATAAGATCCATAAATCTATGTTCCATAAGGATGCGTCCTGGGTTTTGGGGGCTGTCTCGGAGATGCATCCAGACATCTGAAATCATGTCCCATCGTCCTGGAAGCATGCTTGTCATCCCAGAAATGTGTCCCTCCATACATATTGCATTGTACATTGAATCCTTTATGGATTTCATTTAAGATACCTATTGATCCCTTATAGTAGCGAGATTAGAGGAATTGCAAAAGGAAGATAAGTTTTTGGCAAACAGCAAATGTCATATAAATTTCCTAGTGGTTGAATACCAAAACAATGGAAATGTAATTGATGGGTGTCTATTTTGAAAAGAGAAGAGACCATCTTTAACTTGAGTTTGGTTGAAAATATCAAACATATGCAAACTATGATAATGATGTCCATTTGGACGAGGAAACTTTATTTATGCCCAACGCTTATGTGGTGATATAATAATTTGCAACACAGCTGTATTTAAAAATGTCTGTTTAGTTTCTTTTCTTAATCTCTAAAAAATTACCCGTAGTGATATTTTCTAATTGATCAAATGTGGGATATTACCCTTTATATTTTTTTAATGTGTTCCTTTGTTATAAGTATTTGCTTTTTGGCATTGTTTTTCATGTCTGAAATATGCCTTTTTTAATTCTGAAGAAAAATGGATTTAGCAATCTTATAGTGAAGGAACATTGGCCCATTGAAATCTTTCATTTTCATGATAGCAGGCTGATGTGATTCAAATCATTCATTATTTATGTCCAACAAGTATGTGGTGATATACTGATATGCTAACACAGCTGTTTTTAGAGTTTAAACAATGTCTGTTTAGTTTCTTTTTCCCATTTTTAAAAAATTATCCTTAGTGCATATTTTGTCATTGAATCAAATGCAGGACACTCCTTCTTTATATAAAAATTATCCTTAGTTTTCATATATGTCTGAGGATGCCTTAATTTTATGTTTATTTATTTTTTTAATTGGTTATATGGGATTGAAATGGGTTTCACCTGTATTACATCATGACCACATAGTGGTATTACAACAACTTGCCAATTATGCATGTATCACTTGGCAAGATTTGAACCTGTGTCTCCTCCTTGAAAGTCAAAGAATTTAACCGGTTGAGCTCATGCTATTTGATTAAATGTTAAGATTCACCAATGGGATTGGAACCTTGGTTGATGGTGTCAAATTCTTCACTCCCAACCAATTGCCCTAAACACCATGAGCAGAAGATGCCTTTTTTTATTCTGAAGAGAAAAGGATTATAATGATCCTTGGCCCACTGAATTCTTTCATTTTGATGATAGCAGGTTGATGTGATTGAATCCCAGTGGAATCTTTTGCAAGAGCGCGTTGAAGCATCCAAGGATTTCACTGAGCTTGCAAGATATCATCAAGAGTGTGTATATCCTTGTCCCTCTTATTATGCTTACAGTTTTCTTATTTGGTTTTTGTTAAATATTACAGCTATTAGAAAGAAAACATGGCTCTATGGTCTAAACTAGCTGACAATGAAGAAGCAAGTAGTGGATACAAAGGCAGGACTACCAAAATTCAAGGAAAGTAGATCTTTATGTATGCATTCTGTGGATAATCTAACCAGAGATACACGCAGATCTCCTAGGGGGTCAAGGGAGACAATCAGATTGATTGTGACCAGAGTTGATGTCCATGGGGATGGTAATAAATCTGTTAGTCATTGCCCTCTTGCATGGACTACAATTGATTACTTTTGGCCCCAAGGCCTCACTAAGATGGTACGATAAAACTCACTTACCATTTAATGATGGTCAGGACCCACTGAAATGGACAGATCACTCAGATTCTTTACTTCAACCATGGGATTCTTTGGCATTGAATTCCAAGTTAGATATCTCCTATGTTTCAGAAGGGAATATGCTTATGCCTCTCTGCATTGTTTGAAGGACCCTATAATTTGGTCATTCCTTTGACTGCATTTTCAGAGACATTCTTGGCAACCAAATCATGATTATTAATGTTGATGATACTTTGATACCAGGAAGGTTACCACAAAGGAGTTATTTTTTGTTTTCCTTGTCTATATTTATATTTGTGCTAATCTAGATACCCTCCTTTTATTATTGTTTCTTGCATTATGTGGATATCTCTTTTTGATATTTTTCGTGCTATTTTATTTTTTATTTTTTAAACACAGAACTTGTATTCTGCACTTCTTTAGCATTTTAACATCACTATGTTCTTTGACTTTCATTGGCCTAATTTTGTATAATATATTTCCTTTCTTTCTCTTATTGTCCTTTTCATCCTCAATATATTGCTTTCTTTATCAAACTCCCAAGCCTTATTAGGTGCCTTTTTAAGCCATGCCAGTCTATGGTCTCTTTCAGCCTTATGAAGACTTGCAGAATCAGCTATTTGATTCAGAGATTTTAAGGTTCTAAACACCACATTTTGACAGGCCAACATTATATGGTCATATTTGAATTCTCTGCTTCCAACTTTTGTAACGTGCATAATCCACAACCTGATTATAACAAGTGCCTGAAACTTTGAATTTCAGAGTTACCTCTTCAGGCAGTCTCCTAAGGAGATCTACTTCCAAGTAAAAACTGGCATAAACTACCAAATCATTGTCATGTAGTTCGTGGGCATAGAAAATGTTTTTCTTTTTTAGGGATTCTTAACTTCTTGTTAAAAATACCTTACACTTCTGTGATAATATGGTTTGTTGTAATACTAGGTTAATGTGGTTTCTTGAAATATTGAGATAATGTGGTCAGGATATAGTATGGTGTGTAAGTTTCTTCCATATAGTCAATTTATTTATTGAAAAAGAGAACTTTGTACTCTACCATGCAAGCAAAAGCCTCTTAAACGTATATATGTAGTATATTAATTCTTTGAATTGCATTTATATGACCAATCGTACCAGCCAAACATTGATGATCTCTTTTGCTGGGACTTATTTTACTTGCATATTAATACCTATTTTGAGAAATCATGTACACCTACCAAGAACTATGGTAAGCAAGTGGCCTAAATTAATAAGGTATGGAGCCACATGGTGGAGATAGTAGTCGCAAGGAGTTGGGGCCATTAGTAGCATTTAATTATTGCAATGATTGTTGGTCAAAGGTGTACGAGTTATTGTGTAATATGTATATATATATATATATATATATATATATATATATATTTCAATTGGTTATATGGGATTGAAACGGGCCCCACCCATATTACATCATCACCACATAGTGGTATTACAACAAAGCCTGGATATTATCCATGTATCGCTTGGCAAGATTTGAACCTTGGTCTCCTCCTTAAATGTTGAGGAATCTAACCAGTTGAGCTAATGCCACTTGATGTGTAATACATACATATTATAAATAAGAGTGAAATCATTATATCATGGGAATTTTCTTTATTGGATTCATTTGGAGATATTGCTTTGGACATTGGAGATTGGACACTCATGGTCTACCATTATCTAGAAAGTTGCACTTCCCTTGTCTATCTACTCAAAGCAGTGTCTGTGTTATTATTTCTCAATATTTATCATTGTTAGTTAAGATGGCATAAAAATCACCGAAATCATTGCCTCTAAGAACTAAGAAAAAAAAAATGAAATCATAATCAAATGGAAAAATGGTGGAAATAATGAAAAACCGGGGAGCAAAGAAAAAATTGATCCACTAAAAACAATGCTTGTAAAAGTCTTTTCCCCATATTTATTGTTCATAGCTAAATTAGAACAAGGGTAGCATTTAATGATCATTAGTAGTTATCTTTAAATCACTACTAACTAGTGATACATGGGAATGTGCCCCCTCTCACCCTCTGGGGCCTATGTTTCACTGCCCCTTGCGTTTCAAGGATAGGGGAACATAGAAAAAACATTCCCATTTTTGGGGACCTAAGGGGGGCCGTCCTCAAAACATCCCATGCCCCTCCAAGGCCAGCCCCAAAATGGGGCTGTCCCAAAGATGGGATGTCAAAACATCCCCATGATTTCTTCGGGATGCTTAGGCAAATTTGAGACTCCTAGGCGACGTCCCATGACTACCCTTGAGGCGATTGGGCATCCTGGACGACATACACCCCTTTCACTTTGGGGGAAAAAAAGAAAAGAAAATAGAACAAATAAAAATAATATGATTGCAGCACCTATGACAATGTAGATGGTGGTAAGGATGATTGAAGACTTTGATATTTCACTATTTTAGTGTTTTTGCTATTTGGTTTCATTTTGGCATTTTGCTTATGTAGTTGGAACTTGAACTATAGCTGAAAATTTGAAATTGAGAATTCCTAATTTCCTGTGGTTTTCATTTATTGTTACATGAATGATGGATGTTTGATGTTTTCATTTATTCCTAATTAGTAATTTCCTTCTTTTTTTGCTTTTACATTATGTTATGTTACATATTCCTGCTTAAAGACAGAATTTGGGGCTTATATTTATTTATTTCTATATATTTATCTAAGCCATCTCCCAGTCAGCTTGCTGTTGTCTTGGATTTTGGAGCCAAACCCCCGTTGTACCAGAGACATGTCTTGTTGTATCATGCAGTCCACATTCCAGAAACTTCATGAAACATATAACTATTAACACAAATCAAACACGGTAGCAATTGAATTGAGTAGAGCAAAGTTTTTCTTTCCAGCTTCAAAACACAAGAATTGAAAGAAAAAAAAAATGGAGGGGACTGTCAGAAGGATGCCTTTAGTGACTGATTGTTTGCCAAGAGTAGGTTTGAGATATCCCTTAAGCTCTTAAATATTTTTTTTCCCCTCATGGTATGTGTGTACAAACCTGAGATGTTGACTCTCTCCCTCTCTAGAGTTTGTTATTAGAGATATTTAGTGTGGTTGGGGCTTCTTGTCATGCCACTTGATGATACAAGAAGATTGCTTTTAGCAATATGGGAGCCTGATCATGAGGAGTTGAACAAAGTACAATGTATGCCTTGAAAAGGTTCTTAGGAGCATTTATCTCTTCAAAATACATTTGGTGTGGCTACTTTGGATGTGGATGTGGAGTTGTGTCCAAATACATGCACCCGAATTAGGGCACAAGCAACAACAACGATAGAATCTACAAAGGAGAAATGAAATGAAATATTATTAATGTCCACGGTGGGCCAAAATAAGACCCAAGGGACTATAAGAAGGACAATAATAGGCTAAAAATCCTAACAAAGAAAAGAACTAAGATATATACACGACGAAACCCGACAATCGGGCCAAAGAGAAAGGGAAAAGAGATGGGAGAGAAGATTGGGGGAGGGCTGCAATCCAGAAGAGTGGAGTGCACGGCAATAAGAACGGAGAGAGAGAAGGAGGGGGGAGGGAGCAGCCCAGGAGGGGCAAGCTCCAAGAACCCCTCAGAAACTAATCTCTCCTAAAATTCGAGGCCAAAGTAATGGAGCTATAGAAGTCCATGATATGTCTTTGTCCATTGCTAGTTTGGAACCCTAACAAACTATGGGTGCGTTGTCTAGTGACCCTGCTTTTGTTTGAACTGGATGATGTGGGGCATTTCCGTCCGGTGTCACCTGGTTCGTAGGATATGGTGAAGTATGTTGTGATGAGCTGATGTTGAGGAGGGTGAGATCCATCTGGAGGAGAACTTTTATGTTGTCAAAATTGAGTTATCTCCCTAAGAAAGAGTGCGAGACACCGCTGGTCCAGGTATCTGAGTAAGGTAGAAACATATCGAGAGTTGTACTTGAAAAGGCAATGGAATCTACCTTGGATCTCATAATAAATGGGACAGCAAAAAATAAAGTGATTGAGGGTTTTAGCTTTACCCAAGGAGCAAAACAAGCAAATCCGCTCCTCCGTCAGAAGATGGTGATCTGACTCAATTCGGAGTTGGTGAGAACACACCCTGAGTTGCCCAATAGGGATCCGAAGACTATGCATTGTGTGTTGTTGAAGGTATTGTGGAGGAACTATTCTGCCCTCTTGAATCTGTAAGAAGTGCTCATGGTAGAAAGATAGCTTGGGGGAAAGAGGGGCAATAGGAGAGATCCATGTGCATCTGGTGTAATGGAGACTAACATCCTTCCGGATCTTGTGGAGCATCTTCTCCTTACTATGTCGAGAGGGGGGGAGAACACCCAAAGAATAAGGGGGGACCCTGTCTCTATGTATCTGAATGCTGGCCAGGAGGGCAAAAACCTGAAAATACCAGCTCCTCCGGCCTTTCAAGAACTTGAAGAGAGTTCCATAGAGGAGCGAAGTGCAAGATAAGGGTACCGCCTGCAACCTACAGGGGTATCTCCTAAAGTACGGATCCTGTGAAGATAATCGATAATCAAGAAGATAATTTCAAGCTGGAGAGGAGATGCCCCAAACTCTGCCAGAATAATAGAGTGGGGGACTGTGCCCTTGCAATGAATGAATCGTCTAAAAAAGAGTGTCTGGACTCGTTCAACTTGTGACCACTCAGTCGGGCCAAGACTAGGACCCCAAACCTCTAACCCATAAGTAATAGTTGGCTTGACCAAGGCGTCAAAGATCCTCATCTTCACAGGTATATCCTGTAAATGTGCTTTGAAGCAATTCCTCTCGAGCAAAGACAGAGCTGCATACCCCTTACACACCCGGGCCTAGGTAGCGGGTTTCATACCAAAAGTGAGACTGGTGAAAAGAACCCCCAAGTACACATAAGAGGTGGTGATCTTGACCTCTCGACCTTGGAAAAAGAAGTGGAGATGGGATAGAGCCTCTTTGGTAGTATTGAATACCATAACCTCGGTCTTAGAAAGATTCACTATCAATTGTCTCAAGTCACAAAAAGCGGCAAGTGTGTCCAGATGATCCTGAAGCCCCTCAAGGGATGAGGCCAAAAGAACAACATCATCAACAAAGAGGAGAATAGAAATTAGCACATAGTGGAGAAGGCAACCATCCTCTGCGTGAGCGTTCTCCTTAATAAAAGTCTCAAGCTCATCGATGAATATCCCAAACAGTGTCGGGGAAAGGGGGCACCCTTGTTTCACTCCTATGGTGCCAAGATATTGGCTGAAAGCCCTTGAGGGGAGCGAAACCGACCCTTCACAGTCTCATAACCGTGAAACCGTTGTCAAAAGTTGCCCAGAAATGTCAGCTGACCGAAGTCTCTGAAGAAGCAAATGTCGAGGCATCATGACGAAAGCTTTCTTGAAGTCTACAAAGCAACAATAAACCTTCGAGGACCTAGAACGCGCCTCCTCAATAATAGCTCTGAGGACTAGAATGTGATTTGTGGTTTGGTAGAAATGCCAACTAACTGAAGTCTCTCAAGAAGTAAATGTTGAGGCATTGTGTTGAAAGCTTTCCTGAAGTCTACAAAGGAACAATAAACCTTTGAGGACTTGGAACGCGCCTCTTCACTAATAGCTCTGAGGACTAAAATGTGATCTATGGAGAAAAACACAAAAAAGATAGTTGTTCGAGTAGTGTTGGCATCACAATTTGAGCATAATAGGTCAAGTAGTACCACATCCACCATTGTTGCTGCTCAAGTGGCTGTTTTGCATGGATCAGGGCTAATGGCCATAATATTTCAATGTCATGAGCATCAGAGGTCTTGTGACACTGATGTGTTTGCCATTATGGTTGTATCTAGAAGGCCACCTATTGCTATAGGGTCAAACCTAATGCGCCAATCATAATCTTTTCAAACCTAGGTGTTGTACAGGATTGAAGTTTGGTGTCACTAGATTTGTGGATCAAATTTGTCACCTTAACCTTATTTTATTTTTAAAAGGTAATAATCCAAACTACCAAGGTAAACTTCTTTAATTTTTTAATTAATATTAAATATTATTTATATATAATTAAGGTTGTGGGCTTTTTTACGAGACTCAGGCAAAAAAATATGTATATGTATGGGAATTTGAGGTCCTCCATTCTGGATCATTTGCAGTTAATAAAGTCTAGATGTTTTAACGAGCGATACACGAAATACACCATTTGACCCGCCGCAATTGGTTTTACATGCAGATTCTCATTTGTGCCAGACACGAACAAATTAAGATGCTGCACACCACACTTTGAGCACCGTTTCTTGACCGTAAATTCATATGGCTCCTTTTTTTCGCCCTTGTAATGTCGATGCCGATCCGCTTGCACCTTTCTTCCATGTCTGACAGTTTACACTGCCTTGCAACTTCAGAATAAATAAAATGACTTACCCTATGCCAATGCTAAACTGAAGATGCCGCATGTAGAACCAGGAAAAGGAGAATTCATAAATATTAAACCTGTTTTCTACCAAAAAAAAATTCAATGCCGAATTTTAGGTTTGTTCGTCGAATAAATTCGCTAGGTTTTTAAATTCGACGAATTTCGAATTTTATTGCAAAAATTCGACGAATTTGATAACTAAGCTTGTAAGGAACAACCTTATTTTCTAACATACACCTAGCCATCTCCACAATGGTATGATTTTGCCTCTCTACCACTCCATTTTGTTGTGGAGTGTAGGGTGTGGTATATTGCCTTTGAATGCCTTCTTGAGTACAGAAATCAAGAAAATCCTTAGAGCAAAATTCTCCACCATTATCAAATCGGAGGCTTTAATGCTCTTCCGATATTGGTTTTCTACCAAAGCCTTGAACTTCTTGAACTCATTAAACACATATGATTTCAACTAATAAAAATACACCCACATCTTCCTAGAAAAGTCATCTACAAACAACAAAAAATACCTGGCACTAAAGAATGATGTTGTTTTCATAGGCCCACAAATGTCAACATGGATCAACTGAAGAACTTCCTTAGCTCTCCAAGCTTGCCCTTCTTCAAATGGAGTCCTGTGCTGCTTACCAGCCTGACATGCTCCACAAATTTCTTGCTGATTTTGTATAACTAGAAGGCCATCAACCAAACTTTCTTTAGCCATATAAGAAAGAGATCTCAAATTCAAATGCCCATACCTTTGATGCCAAAGTTCACTGCTATTTTGACCACTCTTGGCCATCAAAGCATTACTCTTTCGTCTCCCTTGCATCAACCAGCCTGAAAATCCTATGCTCTTCAATACCGAGAGTGATTGTCTTCTTATTGACCTTATCCACAAAGTAGCATTTGTGATTTCTGAAAATCACATGTAAGTGGGTGTTGTGCTTCATATTTCACTAACAGATAGTAGATTCTTGTCCGTTCTTGGAACATAATGAACTTTAAGAAATACCATCTCTTTACCTGACAAGATTATCTGCACATTACGTTTGCCTTCTACCCTGTATTCCTCCCCACCACCGAACACCACAGATTCATTAGAAGATTCATTAGCAGCATAACTAATATACCAATCTCTCCTATTGGTAAAATGACAAGATGCACCCAAATCTATATACCAAGCAAATGTTTTCACATTGTCTGCTTTATCATGTGCCATAAACACAAAGAGGTCTTCCTCTTCCTTATGTTCTGCAACATTGGCCTGCTTCTTTGGCCCTTGGTTATTCTTCTCATCATATAACCTTTTCCTACAAAAATTTTTTATATGGCCCATTTTTCCACAATAATGACACTTCAAAGTCTTGTGATTTTACCTGAAGCATCTGTCTTGCTGCCCTTGTGATTCTTAGCAAAGTTGTTGTTGCCCTTGAAGTTGGCTATCAAAGCCATTTCTGAACCCTCATTTCCACTGCTACTTCCAAAGTGCTTTTTCCACCTATCTTGTTGCAAGAGCTTGGTGCTCAAATCCTCAAACTTCAAGTCAACATCAATAGAAGTAATATTTAGGGTTTCAATAAGATGCTCAAATGAAGCTGATAAACTCTTCAAAGTGATTACTACCATGTCTTCTTCCATTTTTCGTCCAATGGCATTCAATTGTTCTCGAAGGTCTTTTATCTTTAACAAATGATCTTGTAAAGATTCACTTTCATCCATTTTGCTCCAAAACAGTAAATTTTAAGGGAGAAGGCTCTACCTTTATCAGAAGTTTCATGTAAATCCTTCGGTCGCATCCAAATAGTTGTAGCATCACCCCCAGTTTGCACTTTGAGAAGCATTTCATCAGTCATTGAAAGCTTTATTAGCATCACAACTTCTCTATTTTGCTCATCAAACTTGGTTTGATCATTTCCAGCTGTTGTTGGTCATGTTTCCTTGCCAGACACAATTTGATCTAAACACCTTTACTAAAAAGTGGCCAACATATGCTGTTTCCAGGTACTATAAGTCTTCCTAGAAAATTTTTGGTTACCCTCTAACATAATGATGGACAAACTAGCCATTAGGGATAAGAAAGTTGTGTTTTTCCTCCACCAAACTAAAGGTTACAGAGAGAAAATAAAATATTCTTGCCAAAAGACTCCCAAAAATGCACAGATTTGTTGGAAGATTCCCAGATCTGCCTTTGCCCAAAAGCACCTTCTATTTATTGGTATCGAAAAGCGGTACCTCATTCGTCACTGATCTACGCAGTCCCTAGGCCTTCACCTGCTTCAACTTCCCCTCATCGTGGCTCTGATACCATATTAGAAAAGAAACCGAACACACAAAGAAACCAAGAACACAAAGAACTTGAAAGAGGGAATGCTTATTTCCTTATGAAATGAGGAGAGCACATGTCCTTTTAAAGTCAAGGAATGACATAAACCCTAAAATGACTTAAATGTACTTTAAGTCATTAATACAACACTAAAGCATAAATTAGACTAAGTCAACAAGTGATTTTATTAATATGCCTAAGTCTATAGTCTAGATGACCATTATGAACTAAATAACTCTAACAAGGGAGGCAAATTTTGATATACACCTCTAAGTTCAGTTCATGAGGGGCTAAGAGCCTCTCCACTATGGAAGTCTGGTTTGTAAATTGTCATAAGATTTTAACGTCTTCTTGCCCTCAAGGTCACAAAAGACAAACAAGACAACAGATACAGGGAGAGAACATTGAAATAAGCAGCTTTTTATGTTACTGGAAAGAAAGAGGAAGAGGAAGAGGAATTTTAGTTTTGGAAGCTTCTAGCTGCAAAAGTCGGGAAGGAAACTTGTATCCAACATACAGAGGAGTGCACAAAAGTTCTAATTTAGTTCCCTATCCAATTAGGATCATATTCTTACTCTATTCGTTACGTATTGAGCAGTGAAAATCCATTTCTGCATTGCTTTATAGTGATTTTCCCAATGTGGGTTTTACTCCATGTTGAATCATTGTGTTACATGTGTTTGCTTCCATTCTATCTACAATTCTGCTCTGTGTACATTCAACTGTGCATAGTATTACATTTAGTGCTGTTTCTCTACTTTTCTATGCGTATTGGAGTGAGGCTTTACAATGTATGCAAGAGAGTAGGGGTCAAATAAGTTCATATTATTCACACGTCTCTAGAATTGTACAAAACCCAATTTTTTTGCAGATTTGTTAGCACCCAATGTGGAGACTCAAATATTAGTATAGGTGGGGTTGGAACAATACATGCTAGTCTATGAGTTGTTTAGATTCCATATGGAACCTAGGGGTTGAACATAGTAGGAATTCTCTTCCTACATAATAGGTGAACTATCTATGTTCAGTAAGATAAGATAATTCTATTAGTGTCAATGAATGACCAAAATAAGCCAATGGGATTCACAAGAAATAACTTGTTACAATATTCTGCGCTAGACCAGAAAAATACTTCAAAAATAAACCAACAAAATTAAATAACTAAAATGAGTACACTCAAGTAAAATCATTCTATAACACAGATCTCAACATCATAGGGTGGACCCAAAAACGGTAAACCCTCAAATATGTTCTAAGTAGAGATGAGATGGGGGAACCAACCACCAAGGAAGAAGTGCCCAAGTGGATTGAAGTGTGAATCCTAACCAGCAACAAGATGCAAAGTAGAAACAAAATCATCATCACCAACAGTCCCAAATGAGCCAACACAAGGTCTATTGATGATCCTAGGACAATGGCCAGGACTAAGAAGGTCCAATTAAGCGATCTTGGGAGGGCACAGAGTTTGATCCTTGAAATTCTCAAAGCACCCATGGCCGAGGAACCAATGGAAGAAGTCAAGAAACTTGTAAGTTGTATATGTCTGCAACTCCTTAGTAAATGAGAGGTGGCCAAAAATTGGGGCATGCAAGTCATAGTCTTATCCTCTTGCATGCAAGAATAAGAAGTTACCAAAGGCCTAGTAGCTACTCTCATATGTGGGTAAGGATGCATAGATCTATCATTATAGTTTTGGACGGTTGTAGCCTTAGAAGGGTGCTTATTGTTTCCTCTGAAAAAGATAAGGTGAAAGTATGAAATGATCAATCAAGTGGTAGTCAATTTCTCTTGTAGAAACATGATGTTGAAGAGTGATGGCTTCCCAAAGGTATAGAGCGAGGCATCTTTGGTCTAGATAGTGGAAAACAATGGCAAGTGATCTTGTAGAGTCTCTATACAAACAAAACACCTCCCCAAAATCTCGTAATAAACATGATACTTGAAGATGAAATGCTCTTCAGTAGCCACCTCCAAAGAGAGCAAAGGCAACATATCCTATCCTCTCAAGGAATATGGTGATTTGTCTTTGCACTCGACTGATGCAATTGAAGTCTGAGCTAACCAAGAGATAACCAGAGGCCATGTGTCCAATGTTGCTGGATATAATCAGGACAAGTGATAATGCCATCCTCAATCCTCATGAATTGTTTAGTGTAAAAGTCTAACTTGGATTGAAGAGGCTGTTGTAGAGCAATCCAAGTGTTCTGAATATATTGCTTGTACATGTCATCCCTAACTGCTTGGTTCATCACCTTTTTGTCAGGAAGAAGGTGGGTGTTGCCACATTTTGCACGGGGTGCAATGTTTTCAATTTTGTAGCAGTGCTGCTCTTCCTTTTCCCTCTTCCTCTATTTTCCTTTCTTCCTCTCTCCCTTTCTCTTTCTTTCCTACATTCTCTTTCTCCCCCCTTTCTTGGAGCCCCTCAGTTGGATCTCAAGTTTGACAGCAGTTGCCCTGGAAAATGGCTAAGTGTTGGTGCGAAGTTCGCACTTCGCCCAGTTTTGGTGCGAAGTCCGACTTCGCCCCTCTTTCTGGGCGCACCTTGTAGCAGGCTGGCAGGCTAACAGAAAAATGACTAAGTGCTGGAGCGAAGTCCGTACGGCGGCAGAGATCAGCTTTCACCTGTGCGCAGTCCGACTTCGCAGCGAAGTCGGAGTGCGCCCTTGACAGGTGCGCAGTAGGGAAACAAACTCGGAAATGCACCCAAGGCATGAAGGCCTTCCCGACTGCGCTGTTTTCTGCCTGCGCAACCCGATGGCGCTCTGATCCCAAGCGAAGTTGGATAAACTGCCTTTCAAGGCAGACACGTGTCAAACAGCATCATCCATCATCTGACAAGTGTCCAGCTTCGGGATTTGAGCCAAGACGTGCCGAGCAAAAGGACGAGCATGGGCTGCACTACCTATGCCAGTGGCCTCATTTAAAGCTGATTGGAGGTTCTACCCGCTCCAGCTACCCGCATTCCTGCCGATAAGAAGTTCTGCCCAACACACCGCCACCTAGCTGTCCAGCTTCCAGGAAGACCATGCTGCGGGTACAGTCCGGTCCGACAAAGGTTAGCATTTGCAGCTCCTTCGCCGCTTTTGTCAGCTTGTGTTTGACTGGGACTTTGTGCCCATTAATGTAACGGGAGGGACTCGGGCTATAAAAACCCACCATGTTTTCATTGTAAAGGGTGGAAGGGGAATGTCTGTTAGGGAACCATTGTAACCGTGCTTCTGCTTATAAATATAAATTGTATGCCTGGTTCTGTTCTGCTGCTTTTATTTCTTTATGCTTATGCTTTACGCTTCCCTGTGTCACGGCTCGTTGATTCATTTCAGCATTTGGTGGTCAGGCGCCTTTAGCATTGTTTGTGCCATGGCTTGTTGATTCATTTCAGCATTTGGTGGTCAAGCACTTTTGAACTTTATATAATAGATGTGGTAGCAGTTCCATCAGTTGTGTGTTACGTTGTTGTCCGTAGTGGTGATTGATGCGTTGCCGTGCTGTTAGTTCTCCTTGTAGGGAGAATGTTTGCTAGGGGACCATTGTAGCTGTGCGTATAAATTCTCTGCATAACACATATACCTGGCTCTGACATCTCTTAGTTGCTTTCTGTTTGAGTTTCCGTACGTAGTGGTGATTGATGCATTGTCGTGCTGTTAGTTCTCCTTGTAGGGAGAATGTTTGCTAGGGGACCATTGTAGCTGTGCGTATATTGCTTAATACAGAAAGTACACTTAGGTTTTGCAGTTCCCTTGTCATGCTTTGTATTTATAATGCAATAAGTAATGGTGATTAATGTGTTGCCGTACTGTTAGTTCCCCCCACCAAACTCCAATCTCATTTGTAAATTCTTTCCGTTCCTTTATCTCTTTCCTGCACTCTTAGCTTAAACCATAAACCCCCCAAAGGAGCCGGCCTTCTCCGGAGATTGGCACGGAAGGCATCTCTTCCTTCCGGCCTTTCATGCTCGTGGGCGAATCTGGGCGCATTAACCCAAAATCCTTTCCTCATGGCAGATTCGTAACCAACAGTTTCTCTGGCACGCCCGGTGGGACCAGGGTCCCACATTTGAAGAGAGATTTTCTGATCAGTCTCCACCTGGCGCTGACAGTGGTTTCTGAGCACTTGGTGAGACAAGGAAGTTTCTCACCCCCAACAGAATTGAAGCACCGGTGTTCGCTTCATTGCTGTTCGAAATCTGAGCACCTGGCGACTCTGCACGAACAAATCCTCTGAGTCCGAAAGACCGGTCCCAGCACCTTCATGCAAACAAGAAGGTGGCGAGCAAGGGATCCGAGAAGCCCGCCTGACTTTTACGAACTGGACATCAACGCTCGAGGCGAAATTCCCAGGCTGGCTGATCCGCAAGCTCGTGTCGACGAAGCCGAGGCTGAAATCCAAGAAGAAGCCGAAGCTGAGGTCGGCGGAGCTGAGTACGAAATAGAAGAGGCCGAGGAAGAAGAAGCATCTGCATCCTCGGAAAGTACCGACACTGAGTACACAACCGACGGCGGAGAAGAAGAAGAAATGGCTGCCCAGCAACAAAATGACGATGATCTCTTCCCGGCGGTGGACTCTACAGGGCCCTTGGCCCTGGTCGGACAGCAAGCTGTGCCCCCTGCTGCTTTAAAGTCTATCCCTACATACGACGGCTACGGCAAGACGGCGTACGAGCACATCCAGGACATCCTTGCCCTGGCCGCATTACATTCCATTACCGATGAGAGTGTGAAGACCCGTCTGCTGGCCCTTTCCCTGAGGGGAAAGCTTCTCTACTGGTGGAGATCGCTGCCAGAGGGATCCATCACAGGGTGGCCCCAGCTTGCCAGAAGGCTCGTGAAAGGATGCAACGAGTCTGCTGACCCTACTTCTTTGCTGCATCAGTTCCAAAGTATCCAGAGACACCCTCAAGAGGAGGTGTCTGACTTTAACATCAGGTTTGCGAGATCCTGGAAACGGGTACCTCGCGAACTTCGGCCTTCAGCTGGCATGGCTGCTCACTACTATCTGAGATCCTTCAACTCAGACATATGCCTGCTGCTGAAGATTGCCAGAATAGACGAGTTTCCTGCTCTGTACGAGGCTGCCCAGCAAGCTGAAGCTGACATTATTTCTATCGGCAGACTCCCGTCCAGGGTGCAGGAACCCATTCATCCTGACTTCCCCAGATCCCAGTATCCTCCTGCTTCTGGTGGTGCGCCGTCCACATCAGGGCAGCAACCCCAGCAACAGTGGAATCCGGCGCCGGTCGTAACTCCTTACGGCCCGCCTCAATTGCATTATCCTCACCCGCCTCCTCCTGCTCCGCATTTTCCAGCACTTCCTGCTCCCCCTCAGTACGCACCTTATTCTAACCCTCCTCCATTAGCCGCATTGCCTCCACCGGCACAGTTGCCGCCTCCTGACAGTAGCATTCAGAATACAATCCTCCAGGAGGTGCGGGCTTTGGCCTCGGGATATCATGCCATGTCCAATGACATGACCGCTCTGAAGAAGAAGCAGGCCCAGATGGACCTCGCTCCTAGGAGGCCATATGCGCCCCCGGCGCTGACAAAAGACAAGCCCCGGAGCATCAGTTGCAGAGGCGTCCGCCTCCGAGAAATGCTGCTATAGAAGACCCGCTAGGTCCTTCCGACCAGGTTAACTGGTGCACTACGTGCAATGACCCGCATTCGGAGGAAGACTGCACTCTGCACCAACACTACATCCAGACCTTGGCCGGCAGCGCCATAGAGGACGATGAACTCTACATGATCCTGGACGGCGAAGCCAACTTTGCCCTCCCAGAGGAGAATCTAGTGCCGCCCGCCAAGGAAGAAAAGAAAACCGCAGATGCTGCCAAGCCTTTGCAAGTTTACGCAAGAAGAGAAAAACCGCAGCCCGGTGGACTGCCACCGTACAAACGGCTGTGGCCCTACACAGCCCAGGAGAAGGCATCCAAAGATAAAACTCCAGCCAAGCCTCCTCCGGCAAAGGCTGCCCCTGTTCCAGCCAAGCCTCCTATAGCAAAAGCTCCAGTTCCGGCTAAAGCTCCCGTACCTCAGCCTCCAGCTGAAACCAAAGAACAAGCCCAGGAGAAGCTGAAGTACCCGTCTCTGACCAAGAGACAGCGAGTTGAGGCTACCCAGCAGTACCGGACGAAGTATGAGCCGGCAAAAGAAGCAGAAGGAGCTAGTACCTCGGGCTACAGCATTGTAGACGAGTTGAAAAGAACACCTGCTAGAATCAGCATGTATGATGCTCTTCTGCTCCCAGGCCAAGTGGATCTGCTGCAAGAATCTCTGAAGAACATGAAAGGCGGCAAGCAGATACAGCCCGCTGTCCTGGTTCAACCTCTGACAGTCTCAGCCACTGGGAAGAACGGACCGCCTCCCTTTTATATGTCTTTACGGATGCAAGGGCACATAGTTCACAACTGCATGGTGGATTCTGGTGCTTCCACGACTGTGATGCCGAAGGCCGTCTGCGACGAGATCGGGATGGAATACACACGGAGCAGCCAAGGCGTGCTGCAATTAGACGGCACCCCTGTCAAGACAGTTGGTGTCATAAAGGACATCCCTATCCGGCTGCACAAGGCTCTCGACATCGTGGTCATCCAAGAGGTCGTGGTTGTTGACCTGGCTCCCTACTTCGGCATGTGTCTCTCCCGGGAGTTCACTGCGAAGTTGGGCGGGTACCTGTCTCTAGACTACTCACACATGGAAGTGCCCTTCAAAGGAAGGAGACTGAAAATTTTCAATGAGAAGCCTTCCACCTTCCTAGTAGAGAAGATACCCGGAGGAGAGTTGGACTGCATGGTCCAGTTGTCGGAGGAAGAGCTGGTGACATGGAGCTGACTGAGCAAGCCTTCGAAGTGCTACAGCTTGAAGATGAGTTCTCTTTGCGGGACTTCAACGCCGTAATTGAGACAGAGCAGGGTTGTTACTCCATCGTACAGCCCGAGAGGCTTGACAAGTCAGCTGCAAAGGAAGTGGGACCTGCACCTGAGAAGCTGTGGAAGCTTTTCTTTGACGGCGCGCGATGCAAAAATGGCGCCGGTGCAGGGGTGCTTCTGGTTTCTCCAACCGGAATCCAGAAGGACTATACCTACAGGTTGGCCTGGAGCTGCACTAACAACTCGGCGGAATACGAAGCCCTGTGCTTGGGTTTGCGAAAGGCGGAGAGGCTGGGGATCAAACACCTGCAGATCTTTGGAGATTCAGAGCTGGTGTGTCACCAAGTTACGAACAAGTGCGCCTCCAAACAGCACTATCTTAGAGCGTACCGCAACCGGGTGTGGGACCTGATGGAGTCGTTCGACTCGTTGAATGTCAAGGCGATATCGCGTGAGAAAAACAAACACGCTGACATTCTGGCGTCTGTTGGAGCCAGGTACGTTCCGGCTGACGACGTTGTCCAAAAACCGAAGCCGGTTCGCACTATTTACAGGCCTTCTGTGCCTGATAAGGACACCCACTGGCAGGTGTTCAGTTGTGACGAGGAAATCGTCACATTTTTGGTTAACGAAGTTGGTTCAATCGAAGGTAGAGACCCTGATGACGAGCAATATGAGGGGTTGATACAGTTAAGAAATAATCATGTCCCAAAAGGACTGATTACATTGGAGAGTCTGTTTGATCAGAATGACAGAGCAATATCCCACAGGATCAAAGTAGACCCGAAGCAGTATGCTGACCTGGAACTTGAACCTGGTAAAACTATCAAGGTCGGAACAGACTGCACGTCGGAGGAACTTGAGCAGATCAGATCACTGTGCCAAGAGTTCCCCGACATCGTGGCCTGGTGCTACGAGGATTTGAGGGGGTATGACAGAACTGTCATCCAGCATACCATTGAGCTAGAGGATGGCGCCAAGCCATTCCGACAGAAGCAGAGGGCCGTGAATCCGAAGATTGAGGCCATGATGAAAGCCGAGCTCTTGAAGATGCTGGAAGCCAAAATCATCTACCCCATCAAACATTCATCCTGGGTCGCGAATTTGGTGCCCGTGAGGAAAAAGAATGGCGACATTCGTCTCTGTGTCGACTTCAGAAACCTGAATCAGGCTTCCCTCAGGGACCACTATCCGCTTCCCCAAATCGACCAGATTCTACATATCGTTGCTGGAGCCCAGAGATTCTCACTCATAGATGGATTTTCCGGCTACAACCAGATTTGGGTCAAAGATGAGGACCAGCATAAGACGGCGTTCACCACCAAGTGGGGGACGTTCGCCTATCAGCGCATGCCGTTTGGCTTATCCAATGTTGGTGCCACATTCCAAAGGGCCATGGACCTGGCCTTCCGAGAGCTGCTCAATAAGATCATTGTTATCTACCTTGATGACATGACTGTTTTCTCTCACCAAAGAGGGGATCATGTTTCACACCTACGGCAAATATTTGAGAGGTGTCGAGAATTCGGCATTTCTATAAACCCGAAGAAGTCTGTCTTCGCGGTAAAAGAAGGAAAGCTGCTGGGACATGTCATCTCCGAGGAAGGCCTCGCCATTGACCCTGACAGAGCAGAAGCCCTCCTTCGCTTGCCAGCCCCCATCGATAAAAAAGGGCTGCAGTCCTTCTTCGGTCAGATTAACTTCGTGCGGAAGTTCATTCCGGACTTCGCACAGGTGATCAAGCCTATGGCCGAACTGTTGAAAAAAGATACAAATTACGAATGGACTGATGAGAGAGAGCAAGCCTTCGAGGAAATCAAGGCTCGAATTGCGCAAGCTCCGGTGTTGACAAACCCGGACTACTCCAAGGACTTCATCCTTTATGCAGTGGGAGAACCCGAAAGTTACGCTGCAGTCCTAACTCAGAAGGGAGACGATGGCGAGGAGCGCCCCATAGCATTCCCGAGCCAAGTGATTCAGCCGCATGAGGAAAAGTACAACTTTATAGAGCGGCAGATTCACGCTGTTATGAAATCCCTCCGAAAGTTCAGGCATTTTGTCTCCCAGAGCAAAACGACTGTCTTTGTGATTCACCCGGACGTTCGAAGCTTCATCATACAAGGAGAACCGGGTCACAAGAGAGCAGGATGGATTGCAAAAATCCAGGAGTTCGACATCGAAGTGCGGCCCACCAAGCTTATCAGGGGCCGAGCCTTGTGTCAGGAATTGGCCCGAAGCGCTGTAGCCGGCATCTCCGCCTGTAAGTGGGAGGACACAGCGACACGCATCTACCTAGCCAACTCCTTATCGGAGGGGAGTGATTGGACAGATGAACTGGTGAGATATTTCTGCACCGGAAGATGTCCAGATCACCTGAACGCCTCACAACGAAGGAGATTTCGGCTAGGTGCACTTAAGTACACTCTTCGCCCCGAGGGGCTTTACTTCAAAAACATCGACGGCATCCTGTTGCGGTGCGTCAGAAAATCAGACCAGCCCAGGGTCCTCGGAGATTTTCATTCCGGGATGCCTGGGGGTCATCATTCTGCAAGGCCTACGGCCTTAAAAATAATTAGAGCTGGGTACTATTGGCCCACTCTATTTACAGACGCTCATGCGGTCTGTTCCAAGTGTGATCAATGCCAGAGGTTTGCTGGCAGAAACAGAAAAGCACCCCTGCCCCTTCAACCGATTCAGGCCGAGACTCCGTTCCAAAGCAATGGGGTCTAGACTTCATTGGGGTGATTTCGCCTAGTTCCTCTGCCGGACACAAGTTTATTCTTACAACCACCGATTACTTCACACGGTGGGCAGAGGCAATCCCGACCAAGAACGCAGACCAAGAAACGGTCATCAAGTTCATTGAGAGCCTGATTACCCGCTTCGGGGTTCCAGAGTCAATTGTGACGGACAACGGTCCGGGATTCGCAGGCGCTGTACTCACGGAGTACACTGGCAAACTTGGCATCTATCACAAGATGTCTTCTAATTACTACCCGCAGGGGAATGGCCTTGCCGAGTCTACTAACAAGAACCTCCTGAAAATCATCCGGAGGACCATTGACAGAAACAAGCGGACTTGGCATTTACTCCTGAACCGGGCGCTGTGGGCGGACAGAGTTTCATTCAAGAAATCCATCAGAACGTCCCCCTATGCGCTCGTCTATGGCAAAGAGGCTGTCATGCCATCCCACATTGAAATCCCTGCCCTATGGATGTTGGACGAAGACAGGAGCAGTGGAGACCCGGTGGACGACAGACTGTGCCAACTCCTGCAGTTGGAAGAAGACAGAGAAAAAGCATACCAGGCCTTCACCGATCATATTGCAGCCACTCAAGGCTGGTTTGCAAAAGGCACCACTGCCCGAGTTTTTAAAATCGGGGACCTGGTGCTGAAGTGGGACTCATATAAGGCAAAGCCGGGCAATCACGGGAAGTTTGATGCCCTCTGGGAGGGCCCTTATCAGATTGCCCGGGTGAACCAGTTCAATGCCTATGTACTTCGGGATATGGAGGGTCAGCTCCTACCTATCCCTGTTAACGGGTTCCACTTAAAAATTTACCGCTGCTGAAGGTGCCCGAGTGGCCCTTCTTTGTAAAAATTTCCCTTATGCATTTTTGTTTTCCAGCATGTACAGTTTCCAGCTTTTAATTTTTTATTTTTTGAGCCTAACTGCGACATGGGAGAGAATACAGACTTCGCAGCGAAGTCTGTTGTCGCCCCTCAGAAGGAGCGAAGTTCGTGAAGGGGCTGCTTGAGTGAAGAAGAAAACAAAGCAAAAAACGGCTAAGTGTTGGCCGCTGCCCGACTTCGCAGCGAAGTCGGGCTGCGCGCCAGCCAAAACGCGAAGTTTGAATGGAGAAAAAACTGCAAAGGCACGAAGAATCGGACTGCGCTCAGTTTTGAGCGAAGTCCGACTTCGCGCGCGAAGTCCGACTTCGGCCGGCTTGCGCGCGAAGTACGAAGCGCGCAGCTCGCGCGAAGTTCGAACTTCGCCCGAACTTCGGGCGAAGTCCGAACGCGCTTCATTGTTCAAGCGCAGCTCGTGCACCCGGTCCAAAGAGGCAGTAAAGTTCTAAGTGTTCGCCTCTCTTCCAAAGTCTGCAAAGGGCCGGATTGCGCTCAACCCTCGGGCGCGGTAAAGAAAAAAGAAAAGAAAGTCTCAATGCAAGAACGCGAGTTCGAACTTGAAGTCCGACTGAAGTCGGATCGCGCCCAACTTTGGGCGAAGTCCGATTCCGCCTTGTTTTCTGGGCCAGCTTGGACAATTGTTTAAAAAAATGAATAAAATATTCTAAAAGCTCCAAGCTGGGCCCAAGGCGCATTGCGACCGTTTTGAGATGGGTTTCCGCGCCAAGGGGTTTTTTCTTGAGCAGTGTGCCCAGATAGCAGCAGTGACGTCAGCCATGGCGCAGCGTTCAAGGTAAAGTTAATGATTGCACAGTCCTCAATGAAAAGTGCAATCAAAAAAGCATGGCACGGCAGCCGGGATACCTTTTTCAAAACATTCTCCTGCGCGGCCACCCAAGAAACATAACTCCTTCACTTGCCAGCCGACCTACCCCCTCCTGCGCGACATTAATGACGCTGTCATTATCTAGAAAAGGGGGTCAGATGCATCCAGACATGCCAAACTGCGCAGATTATTCCTGTGACTGCGAAATCTGCTACAGACGCCCTGAATTCGTAATTATTGTTGTTTCGGAGAGATGGACAGAGGAAAGATGCCAATGCCAGCGCAATCCAGCGAAGGGTGCGAACCCGAGGATTTACCGCGGCCAAGTGTTTTCAGAAGTGAAACACCGCCGGAGCGAAAGTCAAAGTCCCGGCCAAAGAAAGTACAGCGTGGGCAAGCCCCACCACCTCCGGTAAATTACCTGGCGGGATACAAGGACGGCTCATTTTCTATGAGCCTGACTAAGCTGCGGACAAATGTGGAGAGTTGGGCTGACAAGGTTTCGCCCTCTCACCATTTCGGAGCGGCGTACAAGTCAAACCTCTTCCGGTTCTTGTGCCCTCCTGTCCATCAATGCCCGGAGCTGGTAGACCTGATTGTCAGACACTACAGACCAGTTACCCGGCAGATTTGCAGCTCCAGCGGTAAACCCTTGTTCGCGCTGCGCAGGGAGACTGTCCAGCCAGCTTTCGCCCCAGGGTTGGAGTATGACTCCAACACAATCGTCAGAAAGATAAATCTGGGCGAGCAAGCGGGACGCTTCACGCATACAAAACGGATGAGGGATTTCCTCAATTCAGAGCTGAACGCCCCGCTTGCAGCTGGACAGTGGCCAACCGGCCCCATGCCCTTGGCGAGGTTTCAGAACAAATATTTATACACCATTCTGGCATGGATCCTCGGCTGCGACTCTGATGAGCTGGTACAGCCGTACCAGCTAGCGCTGGCAGAATGTCTCCTGTGTGGAGAATCCTACGAACCAGCAGCGCAGAGAAGTGGAAAGCGTCCCATATTTTTCGACTGGGCGGACTGGCTGGCATACGCCATCCACTCCAGCCTGGTCAAGCTCCAGAAGAAGCAGTCCACCGAATTTCGGTTCAGTTCTGTTCTAGCTTGGCTATGTTTGTATCATTTGCACTCCCGGATGCCGATCCCGAACCTGAAGAAGGTCAACGAGAAGGGAGAGCCACAGCCCGTCTATGACTGGACGGATGACCTATACCGGAAAGGGTCTTACTACAAGTTTAACTTCAACTTTCTGGGATTGGTCATGTCAGTCTTCAGCGAGGGCGAAATCCCTCGCCCCCCGCGAGAAATGACGAACTCTTTGCTGAGTCAGAAGCTCGGGGACGTCTTTAGACTGACGCAGGGGATTGTGGTCAGAATCTACGGATTCAAGGGCAAACCTCATCTGCTGCCCTACTGGTGCACGGATCATCAGTTTGGGATGGAGGTTGCCCGTCAGATGGATTACGTTGAGGAGGAGTTCGGCCTGGGAAAGAAAAGAGGCCAGATTTTTCAATATCCTCTTTCCTGGGCGAACGTTGAGATTTCCGAGGTAGGACAACATGTCTACCTCGAGCGGGAGCTTTTTGACATTGGTCTGATTCTGCTGCCGCAGCGCTGGAAGTACGACCCGTACGGGATAAGGGGAAAGTTCACACATCTCTGCCCCCGGGCGGATATAATCGAAGACAGATGCGATGTGGTCCATGTGGACCTTGACTGGGAAATTGACTTGATGGAAGCTTCGCCTCCATGGCAGGATTTTTACTGCGAGGAGGTAGCATATGACCCCAAGCGAAACCCGGACCACCAGTTCTCATCTCCAGGGTTTAAAAAATTCCTCTCCAAAATAGCAGGCCTTAACTGGCCAAAAGAAAAGATTATTGAATGCTGGAAGATGAGGTGCCGCACGCAGCACGACAAATCCACCAGGAGAAATCTGGCCGTTGATGACGACTTTTCAGTTCTATACGACCAGCACCATGACAGTTGGCGGCCGTTCGCATATCAAGATTACGTTCCCCGAGGTCCCTTTGAGGGTTATAAAGGAGGGTCTTCCTCCCAACAGTTGTACACTTCGGCAACTGCCAGCGCGGGCCCAGCAGACATCCAAGTGGACCCAATGCAGCCCGTGGCTTCCAAGGCGGCGCCTGAAAAGGCGCAGAAACCAGTCAAGTCAACGCCTGAGGTGACCCTTCAGGCACAAAAGGCGCCAGCGCCACCAGAGAGCAGACCGGTTGCGGCAGACCTTCTGCAAGTCAAACCCCGGTACAAGTTTACCGTGGGAACATCAGCGCCTGCTGCACCTGCTTCATCTCCTTCCCCCGATCCGGCCATTGTTCCAGAAGAGAAGAAGAGGAAGAGAGTTGAAAAGATCAGGCGACCTAGTCTGACAGTGCAGCAGCCAGTCGCAGAGCCGCAGCCGCGTTCAGCCGCTCCAGAGCATGTTTCTCTGGGCAGTCCCGAGCCAGCCGCCGGAACCAGAATCGCAGACATCCATCCAAAGATCGGCTCGAGCGGAGCTCGCAGGTACGTTTGCTGCCCCACTCTCTCTGGTCTCATCTAGCCCTACTCCTACTCCATCTCCCGCTCAATCCGAGCAAGCCGTGGCCGCATCTTCCTCCCCGTCTCCACACCCTTCTAGCGGCCCCCATTCTTTTGACCAGTTTGCTCAGAACCCCAACGTTTCCCTATCTCTGAGTCAAACCCCAAACCCTTCGCCTGAGGTTAGTGCTGAAGCCGTGCATTCACCGTTACATCCGCCGCCTCAGCCGCTTGAAACCCTTTCAGCATCAGCCGCTCCCATCTCCACTCCCCGGTCGCCCTCAGAAGCGGCCGATCCTTCCAAAGTCCGTCCGGTTCCTCCTGATCCCATTCCCGCAGGAGAGACGTCTCAGCAGAACCCTAGGCTGGGGGAACCAGACTTCATGGACGACCTCCAGAATACAGACGACTTGCCCCTGGCAACAAGAGCTGTAGAGTACTCTATCTCTTTCCTCCAGAACCTGAAGCGGAGGAGACCTGAAGAGATAGCCGCCCCGATAAAGCGCACCAAGTTTAACTTTGAGAGGAGAGTGCTTACAACAGAGAAGATAATCCCGAAAGTGAAGAAGCCTCTCCGGGAAATGACCAGGGCGGACTACGAGCTCCAGACAAAGGAGAAGAGCTTTGACGATATCGACAAGCAATACGAGATTCAGGGAATCATTCGTAAAGCGGACAATCTCCTTGTCAAGAGTCTGGAGGAACAGGAAGAGCTTTTCGGGTTGCAGGATAAGACAAGACAGCTTGAAGAGGACCTGTCCAGGTCCACTGAGCAGCTGGAAGCGGCGCAGCGAGAAATAGATGAACTAAAAGCCCAGCTGGCCGCTTCTCAGCAACAAGCCGCAACGGAAAAGCAGGCAGCCTTGGAGCAGATTTCTCAGCTCCAGGAGTCTTTGAAACAGGCACAGTCGCAATCTGCAGAGAGAGCATCTCAAGCGACGGTCTTTTCGAAGAGCAAGGTTAAGGGGATGCGGGCTGATCTGCTGCGGGGATGCAAGCCCCACACCTATAAGGCGATGTCAGTTCTGGATTTCGCATCCAGAATTCAAGAAGTTTCTGCCCAGGGAAAGCCTGTGGTAGAGGAGGCCGAACGCCAGGCGAAGCAATGGCTGGACCTGGCAATAAATCTTCAGGAGCGCGAGCGCGATGGCCTCCAATTCTCCCCCATGTCCTCATTCGCTGCAGAATGGGCAGATGCAAGGGTAACCTTGCATAAATATTTTAAGAAAGTAGAAGAGGTGAGAGTTGCCAGACGAATGCTGGACGCATTCGAACACGAAAGAGACATTTGTATGGCTCCCTTTCACGCTCTTTCCGAACTAGGGTGCCCGGGCTTTGTTGAGAATGGTGAGTTTCTCACCCATGAGCAGGTGAAAAAGAATTGGCGGTCCTTTGAGGCAGATACAGCTGAGATTGATAGCTGGACCGAGCCAATTCAAGAAAGTCAAGTCACCCAGATGGTGTCCAAATGCTGCAAGATCAGCTCCTACTTCCAGGAGCTAGGAAAAAGATACCTCACCATCGACCTGCACGCGGTCGCTGCTTTCCACGCAGCATTAGAAGAAGTTGCTGACCGCCGGCCATTCGAAGCAGAAGCCTGGGGCCAAGCCCAGGCCGCATACAACCGCATCTGCGAGGCAGAAGCAAAAGCTGGAGAGCCTTCGGAAGATGGTTCTGAGGAGGCAACTGACGAAGGTGAATCTGAAGAACAGTTGCCGCGAGGAGAACAGCTAGAGCAGCAAAAGGCAGGGGAAGCAAGTTCCTCTGCACCCAATGGATGAAGGCATGGATTCTTTGCGCCGAGGCGAGCTCGACACCCCGCGAGCCGCCAGAAATGTTGCCACATTTTGCACGGGGTGCAATGTTTTCAATTTTGTAACAGTGCTGCTCTTCCTTTTCCCTCTTCCTCTATTTTCCTTTCTTCCTCTCTCCCTTTCTCTTTCTTTCCTACATTCTCTTTCTCCCCCTTTCTTGGAGCCCCTCAGTTGGATCTCAAGTTTGACAGCAGTTGCCCCGGAAAATGGCTAAGTGTTGGTGCGAAGTTCGCACTTCGCCCAGTTTTGGTGCGAAGTTCGCACTTCGCCCAGTTTTGGTGCGAAGTCCGACTTCGCCCTCTTCCCGGGCGCACCTTGTAGCAGGCTGGCAGGCTGGCAGAAAAATGACTAAGTGCTGGAGCGAAGTCCGTACGGCGGCAGAGATCAGCTTTCACCTGTGCGCAGTCCGACTTCGCAGCGAAGTCGGAGTGCGCCCTTGACAGGTGCGCAGTAGGGAAACAAACTCGGAAATGCACCCAAGGCATGAAGGCCTTCCCGACTGCGCTGTTTTCTGCCTGCGCAACCCGATGGCGCTCTGATCCCAGGCGAAGTTGGATAAACTGCCTTTCAAGGCAGACACGTGTCAAACAGCATCATCCATCATCTGACAAGTGTCCAGCTTCGGGATTTGAGCCAAGACGTGCCGAGCAAAAGGACGAGCATGGGCTGCACTACCTATGCCAGTGGCCTCATTTAAAGCTGATTGGAGGTTCTACCTGCTCCAGCCTACCCGCATTCCTCGCCGATAAGAAGTTCTCGCCCAACACACCGCCACCTAGCTGTCCAGCCTTCCAGGAAGACCATGCTCGCGGGTACAGTCCGGTCCGACAAAGGTCAGCATTTGCAGCTCCTTCGCCGCTTTTGTCAGCTTGTGTTTGACTGGGACTTCGTGCCCATTAATGTAACGGGAGGGACTCGGGCTATAAAAACCCACCATGTTTTCATTGTAAAGGGTGGAAGGGGAATGTCTGTTAGGGAACCATTGTAACCGTGCTTCTGCTTATAAATATAAATTGTATGCCTGGTTCTGTTCTGCTGCTTTTATTTCTTTATGCTTATGCTTTACGCTTCCTTGTGTCACGGCTCGTTGATTCATTTCAGCATTTGGTGGTCAGGCGCCTTTAGCATTGTTTGTGCCATGGCTTGTTGATTCATTTCAGCATTTGGTGGTCAAGCACTTTTGAACTTTATATAATAGATGTGGTAGCAGTTCCATCAGTTGTGTGTTACGTTGCTGTCCGTAGTGGTGATTGATGCGTTGCCGTGCTGTTAGTTCTCCTTGTAGGGAGAATGTTTGCTAGGGGACCATTGTAGCTGTGCGTATAAATTCTCTGCATAACACATATACCTGGCTCTGACATCTCTTAGTTGCTTTCTGTTTGAGTTTCCGTACGTAGTGGTGATTGATGCATTGCCGTGCTGTTAGTTCTCCTTGTAGGGAGAATGTTTGCTAGGGGACCATTGTAGCTGTGCGTATATTGCTTAATACAGAAAGTACACTTAGGTTTTGCAGTTCCTTGTCATGCTTTGTATTTATAATGCAGTAAGTAATGGTGATTAATGTGTTGCCGTACTGTTAGTTCCCCCCACCAAACTCCAATCTCATTTGTAAATTCTTTCCGTTCCTTTATCTCTTTCCTGCACTCTTAGCTTAAACCATAAAACCCCCCAAAGGAGCCGGCCTTCTCCGGAGATTGGCACGGAAGGCATCTCTTCCTTCCGGCCTTTCATGCTGGTGGGCGAATCTGGGCGCATTAACCCAAAATCCTTTCCTCATGGCAGATTCGTAACCAACAGTGGGAAGGGGCATTCCAAGAGTATTTGAATGGAAGTGGGCAATTCATAGAGTTGCCAATTGACTGAAGAAGTGAAATAGCTTTTGAGTATCAGAAGTGCCCCTGGAAACAGTCTGTTTTGATGAACAAGATGCTAAATACTTCTTTCAACCTGATGTGTGATCACCCATGAATAAATGAAGTTTTTGGTTTGGGGATGGCTGTAAACAAGGGGATAAGTACAAGTTTGTGGGAACTGACCTTAGTGATATTTCCTTGTTTGACCCTATTATTCTGGGTCTCCAACCTATATTGAAATAATCAAATTGTCTCTGAATTTTACCAATGGACTCTTCTTGTCTTATTGATCACTTTCATACAATGTGTCAAAGTTTAATATAGCTTCTCATTGCAAATTTTGCTAAAGTTGTCAAAGCAGTCCAAGTTTTTTTTGTGATTTATTTGTGTCCTGATCCATTTTTCCCTCCACACCAAAAATTGATTTAGCACCTGTCCTGCAATTTTGGCCAACCTTTTAGATTTGACCTTGTGAGAGTACTGTTTTCAACAAGAAAGAGGACTGAATTCACAATTGGTAATAGATAATTGTGGACTAAAATCAAGTATTATGGGAAACATGGTGGTGATTTGGCATATGTTCACCTTGAAGGCAAAGCCTATATGTAGTGAAGGGAAGACCCATTTGATAGAGTGAATAAGGCTTGGGAAAAAGTGAAATCAACTATGCAAGTGTAACTTGTAAATGGACAATAACATTCTCAAATCGGCATAATATATGGAAATATATGAAGTGAAAGAGGAAGAAGTCATGCGACAACAAATTACCCAAGCTCAACACCAATATGTATCATCCTTGCATGGACAAAATCGAGGTTAATGACATCAAGTTGGTTTCATAAAATGCTTTGCACGAAATATTTTGAATATGTCATGTACAGAAAATGATGGTAAGGTTGTGGCCTACATGAATAAGACAAGAGCCTAAATGGTAGAGATAGTTGTCCTCAGGAGTTGGACTTCCATGTTATTGATACTTTGTTATTATTATGTGTAGTCCACTAAAGGGTTAAGAGTTGGTGTTATTGCATAATGAGAGCGGAATCATTATATTGTTGGAGATATTGTTATGTAGGATCTTGTTTAGGGATATTGCTTTGGACATAGTAGATTGGACCCTTTGGAATGGGTCTACCAATAAATGTGAAACTGTGCTTCCCTTTACTGTTATTACTTGGAGTTGTGCTCTTTCACTGGTCATTTATTATATTTGTTACAGATTTACAGAACTCTGTAACATTATCACACTTGCCTAGTGTCTTATCTAATGCTAACTTAATTGATAAAGAAACTTATATATCCTCGATGAATAGCCCCAGGACATTCCTGGGAGAGGAAAGAATATTTGCTTAGCTTGGAAATTCTATGAGTTTCTGGCCCCTTAACTAACCTGAAATTTGCAGATTATCTTTGAAACGATTTTGGGGTCCACCAACGACAACCTGAAATGAGCTTTCCTTGAGGTCCTCCTTACCTGACAAACTCAGGAACCTCCATTGTTTCTTGTTAAACTCAGCTGCATCAGTATTTCATTGTTGCACTCCTCTTCCTCTTATGATTCACATTTAGTACTGGGACAGTTGTTTTGTTGCCTCAGAAGCTATATTTGCTTCTTAAGTGTTTATGTGATGATATCACTTGCTTTCACCACTATGATTGTGTGTTTGGTTCCTTGGTTTCGTCTTTGGTATAAATCTTCAATGTTGTTAAATTGTTGATCTTAATTGCAGTATCTTCTTTAAACCAGTGTTGCAAAAATCTTGAAAAATTTGTAAGCAGCACGGTCTTTTGAGTCTTGCCGATTTAAAAAAAAAAAAAAAAATTGGAGAAAAAATATAAACAAAAAAAAATCGGGAATAAATTGGAAAAATGAGGGAAAAAATAAGGGTCTAAAAGTAAAAAATTGGGAAATATAGCAATAAATTGAGAGCATATCCGAAAAAAATCTGAAAAATGGGGAAAAACCAGATTTCATCTTCAAGATTATATTAAAATCTGTTTTAAAAATACTTTTTAAATATTGCCGACTTTTTCCTGATAAATTGCTAATAAATTCCTTATCCAATATTTTTCAGGTCTTACTGATAAATTGCCAATCACGATTTTTTCAACATTGCGTTAAACCCATTGTGTAATGTTAACATGGTGAATTCCTGATTAATCTCATGATATAATGATCATCATTTCACATGTTCCAAGAAAAAATCCCTTAGAAAACACATGCATCTGTTCTAAACCTTGTTGCAAATTTTGTCATGGCAGTTTTAGGGTATGTTAATCTTGAATCTAACATTGCCACACAAAATTCATTGTCGTAAAGAAATGTGAAGCCCTTTTATGTTTTGTTTTTTTCTATTTTTTTATTTTTATTTATGTCTTACAAATTTTTGGTAGGTGAGCGTATAATCTATATACAATATTAAGTGAAGAAGATGCATCAAAGAAATGAATTTCTGATCTGCTGTTCCCTCATTTTGCAGATACTTATCAGCTCTGATTTCTCAATCTTTTTTGGATATCGGATCGGTGTCAAGGATTCTGGACAGTATCATAAAGTTATGCTTGCAGCTTTGTCGCATAATTGAACTATATGAAGGTACCCCAAATACAACAGAATTGGAGCAAATTACTGAGGTTAGTTTTATTTTTAATTTGTAGCAGAGTCTTCTCAGTTTAAGCTTATATTTACGTGTTCTCTGACCAAAATAGGAGATTGTTCATCCTTTTCCTTTCAACTGTAGCCTGTTCTCTGACCAAAATAGGAGATTGTTCATCCTTTTCCTTTCAACTGTAGCTTTGGTAATTTATTTTATCCTCCTCAAGGGGGAAAAAATATTCTTAGCATTTAGTCCATAGATTGTTATCATTAACGGAATAATAAGATAGGTCATGGAATGAATGCTCAGGAATTCATTGGATCTATATTTGTGCCTTGTATAGATTGACTCATTACTTCATAGTTTGAAGTAGCTTGTCTGATATAGTCCATCACTGCAGAGTAAGGCATCACAACCTTCAACTAGAACATTTATTTTCCAGATTTGACTGTTTCTTTCCTAACAATAACTGCTATTAGCCAGAAATGAAATGAAATGAAATATTATTAATGTCCGCGGTGGGCCAAAATAAGACCCAAGGGACTATAAGAAGGACAATAATGACTTCCAGCTAGCAGGCTAAAAAGCCCAACAAAGAAAAGAACTAAGAAAAATACAATATCAAACCCGACAAACGGGCCAAAGAGAAAGGGAAAAGAAAAGAAAAGGGAGAGCGAGAGGGGGGAGGGCTGCAGTCCAACAGAGAGAAGTGCATGCCAAGAAGAACGGAGAGAGAGAAGGAGGGGGGGAGGGAGCAAACTAGGAGGGGCAAGCTCCGAGAATCCCCCAAAAACTAATCTCTCCTAACAGTCGAGGCCGAAGTACCGGAGCTGAAGAAGTCCATGATATGTCTCTGCCCATTGCTAGTTCGGAACCTTGACAAACTGTTGGTGCGCTGTCTAGTGACCTTGCTTCTGTTCAAACTGGATGGTGTGGGGCGTTTTCGATCGAAGTCACCTGGTCCGTCGGAGTTGGTGAAGTATGTTGTGATGAGCCGATGTTGAGGAGGGTGAGATCCATTTGGAGAAATTTTATGTCGTCGAAGCTGAGTTATCTCCCTAAGAAAGAGTGCGAGACAACGCTGGTCCGGGTATCTGAAGAAGGTAGAAACACATCGAGAGTTGTCCCTGAAAAGGCAATGGAACCTACCTCGGATCTCATAATAAATGGGACAACAAAAAATGAAGTGATGCAGGGTCTCAACTTCACCCAAGGAGCAAAACAAGCAAATCCGCTCCTCCATCGGAAGATGGTGATCTGACTCAATACGGAGTTGGTGAGAACACACCCTGAGTTGCCCAATAGTGATCCGAAGACTATGCATTGTGTGTTGCTGAAGGTATTGTGGAGGAACTATTCTGCCCTCCTGTATCTGTAAGAAGTGCTCATGGTAGAAAGACAGCTTGGGGGAAAGAGGGGCAACAGGAGAGATCCATGTGCATCTGGTGTACTGGAGACTAACATCCTTCCGAATCTCGTGGAGCATCTTCTCCTTACTAAGCCGAGAGGGGGGGAGAACCCCCAAAGAATAAGGGGGGAGCCTGTCTATCCGTATCTAAATGCTGGCCAGGAGAGTAGAAACCTGAAAATACCAGCTCCTTCGGCCTCCTCGAGAACTCGGAGAGAGTTCCATTGAGGAGCGAAGGGCGAGGTAAGGGTACCACCTGCAACCCTCAGGGGTATCTCCGGAAGTATAGATCCTGTGAAGATAACCGATAATCAGGAAGATAATCTCAAGCTGGAGAGGAGAAAATCAAATTTGTCAGCAGGCTGAAAATAAAGGGATAAATTAGCTTGTCATAATATTATTTGTGTGTAGATGTTTTACCATTTTGTTACTGTAATTATTAAATAAACAAGATAGTGTGTTTCATCAGAATGAGTAGGTGCAAAGCGATGCAATGGGCTTAATTAAATTATATGAGGTTACGTCCATTTGACGATACTTTATCATAGCCTACCATTTATGAACATTTTTGTTGATGATTGAGGGAGCCCTCTCACATCTCCACAGATTGTCTTTCCTGTAAATTAGAAATGTGCATAATGAAAATACTCCCATTTCCACAAATGGGTCAGTTTCTCACATGATGCTGCTTGGAAGGCCATAGATGAGAAGGTTACATGCCTAAAACAATTGGAATGAAGGATATACGAAGGTTGTAGGGTAATATACCCATGGTTCCTCAAATCCAAGTCCAAGGACTCACAAAATGAGAAGACAAAAGTGATGATCGGGCATTTTTAGTATATTCCAGCACCAGCAAGGTGGGCATTGATAATGAGGATGTTGATATGAGCATTTGAATGCTCATGTGTGATTCACCTGAAATTTTCACAAAAAATGAAAGTGGAAAATCAATTGCAGCAGATATAGTTTGGAGATGCTATAAAAGAGCAATACAGGGAAGTCCACTTTGAGCTTTCCCACAGGTATATTCATATTTCCATGTTTGACCATAAATAGCTATGCCAGGTAAGTTGGGTGGACCAATTCTATAGAGTTGATGGATGATGCTGATGTACTCAAGCAGATGTCATACAGAATGATTTTTTCTAACTTTGTTGTTGACGAAGGAAGAATATTTGAAAGCTTGGAATATGTGTTGTCTATAGGAAGCCAAAACAAGACCTTCAAAATGATCACAATTCTCTAGATGATGCAGGAGGGCATGATTGCTACACCTTTGTAGATGGTTACAATGTGCATGACCAGATGCATATAACAGAAAAAAAACTATATTTCATGGGGACCCGTTCTGGGATTTGGGAGATGCATACCAACATCCCAAAAAGTTGTCCTGATGTCTTGATGTCCCAAAAAGCCATCCCGTTGACCTTGTCTCAGATTTTCATGTAACATAGGAAAAATAGGTTCAGCTAAAGACCTTGTCGACCACTCCTTGGGGTAATGTTTCCTTATCAAGTTAGGCCTTTGGATTATGTAATCCACCTTTAACATTTCAATTGGTAATGGATAGTTTTTGAAGCTTATTTTGAGAGTTTCTTCATTAGAGGAGTTTTTGGTTATGTTCTATTGCTCTAAATTCTTTTTCTATGCATGTTCTATAGAGGGTTCTTATGGCTTATTGTATAGTATAGGAGCTTGTTGCTGATTTGTGACCTATACTTTTGTCATAATCATTGCCTTAATTTTGAATTCCGATTTGTTTGAGGATGACACTTTGTTTACCCCATAGGAGGTGGATAGTAAGTTGGTGTGGAATGAACATTTTGAGAGATCGATGATATTGCTTCTAAGGTTTGGTCTTGAGAATTCATAGACAGAACATTCAAAAAGAACATGAACACAAAGTGGAATGTCAATGAGTTCATAAATACTGTGAAGGAAGTGTACGGAAGTATAGTAAGGAAAAACATGAGTATTGGAGACAATAATGATTTATGTCTTTTGTGCACCAAGAGAACAAATAAAGTTGAGGCAGCAATGCTTGAAGTGGCAGTATACACATTCAACAACATTGACATTGGCAATTTTTCCATTTTGGATAGATAAAAAATTACCTAAATTTAATGGGGATGGAATCAAGACCCAGAAAGGCAAGGTTTATGCATCAAATTCTTTCTAGTGATCTTAGAGGCATAGTGATAGATTGGTATGAAATTTGATATAATAAAAGGCCATTTCAAAAGTCAGAGGGAATTAAAAAAAAAGACATTTGAAAAGATTTCAAACTGCTAAGAGATAATAACAATTAATTGTGGCCAAAATCTATAATATTGTCCAAAGAAAATTAGACACAATGCATGCATGCAACTGAAGGTTGAAAGTGTTGATAAGCTGCTTTGTCTATGGGGGGTGTTGATTGGGCTTGCATTAAGAGGGTCCAAACTATTGCGCTTCATTTATTAATTCGATCTAAAAGAATAGTTCCACAATGTGTTGTTCAAACTAACTTTTACATTTATCCTCTTCACCTTGAGAGCATCTACATTGCAACAACTCTTTTTTGGTGAGTCCCATTGGCCTACTTTGGTTATCTATGCACATTAATAGATTTATCTTATCTTATCTAGCAATGAGCAAAGCAGGATGACATCTTAGATATGGCCAAAAGCATCGATAGAATTCAAGAACGTTATCTTCTATGTTGGTTCCACTTAAGCTGAATACCAAAAACACTCACCCACAACATGTAGGAAATGTGCTAGAATTAGTCTTATCTTTTTCTATAATTGCCTCACTTTTTCTGTTACGTACAATGAACCATTACAAGGTCTTACAGAATATTTGAATCCCTGCACATTGGAATACTTTTGCAATTGCACACAAGAGTGCTGCATCTCGGATACTTGTCTCACTTTCAATTGAAATGGGATAAGGCACACTTCAATTATCATTAAGTGTTATAACATTAAGTTGTGACTACTAATAAGTCACTTCTAATATTAAGTTTTGATATTATGACCCTCTTAACAAGTCACATCAGTTATTTCTAGGTATTACAACTTTAATTTGTGACACTTGTCACCCTTCTAATAATAATAAAATGAAGTGTGTTAGGCAAATTAAAGTGAGACAAAAATAATCATCTTTTTTTAATAAACATTGATTCCGACACTTTCATAATGTTTACTTGATGACTTCTAATTGAAAGAGTTTTTATCTAGTGTTAAAACCTCAGTTAGAAAAATCATTGCTATTCCACGATTTCTCGCGAAACTCGCAAGAAATTGCAAGTGTCGATATATTTTTTTTAATTTATCAGCGTTGAGAAAATTGTTGACTCGCGACAATTCTTTTACGCATAAACTTGTCAATTTCTCGCAAGTTTCTCGGCTACACGCACACAATGACAAGAACAGGCAAAATTTGCTTTTAAAAAGGCATATTTGCCACATTTTCTCACTTTTCCTTCTCTCCAACTATGTGGACATTGTTTTCAGAGGTCAAAACACTGATTCTAAACCAATTTTTTAGATCACATCCAAGATTTTACACTGTTTAAAGGATATTTTGATCAAGGTTTTTTTCCTCAAAAGCTAGGGTTTTGTTAGAATTTTTTCAAAATTTTCTTTTTGTTTGTTCTTTTTAAGCATGTACACTAGGACCTAGGGCATTAGATTGCTTGCTTATTTCTCTTTTCTCCCCTCCCCTCTGAAACAATAGATAGATTCTTTTGGTGAGGTCCTTAGAACTATCTCGGGCAGCAATGATCTCCTTCGAGTGCAACCCAACTAAATTTTTCAATTACAACCAGAAGTCCAAGCCCAGGAAGAGACCCAATGTGGAAGCATGGGGTTAAGGGAAACTTGTCGAATCGTAAACACTACAAGAAGGACATGTGAGGAGGCATCCATTGCCTCAAATACCATCTACTTGGGCAACCAGGGCATGATGTGGACCCTTGCCCTAGAGTAGATGATTTAATTAGAAATGAGGTGAAGGCTTGGTTGTGTAGCAAAGAGGCCAAAAAATCGAGCACAAAAGGACAAGAATTGCAATGGGACATGGAGTGGGGCCTTGGGCCTCTTTTTATGGGGATGAGGCTGAACTAGAGGATGTTGATGTTGTAGTCGAAGAATTTGTTCTTAGCCCTCACATTTGGCAAGGTAGTACTAGTGGGAGTTGGAGGAATGCGACTGCTTGACGAGGCTCCAACACAAGACCAACCACACTTCATAATACCGCATGGGAAGGGACAAGGCAAAGGATGTAAGGATAACCACAACCAATTTTTGGTATTACTGCAACATTCCCTTCAATTGTGCGAACAACCCCTATTGGGAAGCCCTAGTGAGGGCATTGAGCAAGGCTAGCAAAGGGGTTAAGCCACCTTTGGAAAAATATTTTAGTGGACCATTGTTGGAGTGTGTCATCAACACACATGCTCTTGTAGAAGAGCAAAGGAAGAAATGAAGGACAAGGGGTGCAACATTCTTTCTGATGGGTGGACAGATGCAAGAATCTGCATGCTCATGAATTTCATGGTGGCTTTGGGTGGATCCATGGTCTTCCTGAAGTTGGTTGATGCCTCGCAAGAGGTGAAGAATGCACAATTGTTATTCAATTTGTTGGAGGTTGTGCTAGAAATAGGAGTGGAGAATGTTGTCCAAGTAGTGACAAACAATGCAACAACATATGTATTTGCGGGTAGACTTCTCAAGGAGTACCCTTCTATTTTTTGGAGCCTATGTGCTACCCATTACATTGACCTTATGCTTGAGGACATTGGCAAAATGACATGAGTGAAGACTGTGGTAGGAGAGGTGAAGAACATTACACGGTTTATATATAACCACACATGGGTGCTTAGCTTGATGAGGAAGCCTAATGACGAGAGGGACATTCTTCGCCCAAGGATCCCTTGATTTACCTCCAATTTCATCGCCTTGCAAGGCCTTCTAATGGCATCACTTGCTTTGAAGCGGATGTTTGTAAGGAATGGTATGCCTCACCATTACATTCAAAATAGGAGGGGCAACAAATCTAGAGGCAAGTGTTTAATGATTCATTTTGAGTGAGCATCCAGGAAATTCTCAAGGTAATTGCTTGTTGAGTTCAAATTTAAAATTTAAAATCTTATTTTATACTTGAAAAATTTAGTATTACTTTTTCTAAATTTTAAGTATTTATTATTTAATTGCAAGTGATAAAACCTTTGGTAAGGGTTCTTTGCCTTGTAGATGGTGAAAAATTGGCAATGGGTTATCTAAATGACGCAATGGATAGGCCATTGAACACCATTATGATGGCAACCAATGCAAGTATGACCCAATTTGACGCATCATTGATAAGAGATGCATGAGGCAATTCCACAAACCTATTCATGTCGCAGTGTGCTTCTTGAACCCCAAATTATTTTACACTAGCAATCTTAGCGGTGATGAAGAGGTCCATGCGGAGTTCTATACTTGCACATAGAGGATGATAGATAACCCTTCCAAACATCACCTCATCCTTGCTGAGTTGCAACTTTATAAGGCCACGGGAGGGAGCTTGTTTGCATCCTCCTTCACTAAAGAAGCAAGGTCAACCTTGCAACTAGGTAAAGCATTTAAACTTTTAAAGTTTAATATTTTTCAAAATTTTCATGTAGTTTACATTCTTGTAGTTAACAAATGTAAATTAATACTTTGAATGTAATTTTGTTTGTAGATTTATGGTGGGAGGACTATGGTTCCAAAACACCTCTTTTGGAGAGGATGGCTTTCTGCATCCCGAGTCAGCCTTGTAGCACATATGGGTTTGAGCGCAATTGGTCTCTATTTGAGGCTGTACACAACAATAAGTGCAATAGATTGACACAGGAGCGCCTCAATGACCTTGTGTTTGTAACTTTGTATAATATAATTTTTGGCTTCGCACTAGATAAGTGGAGGCTTGTGAACCCATTGAGGCAATTGAATTGGATGAGCTAGATCCATTATGTGATTGGATTATTGAGTCCTGTGGATACCAATTTTATTGCAGAGGACATTGAGGTACTTGAGGAGGAAGCAAAACATTTAAGAGGATTGGAGGAGATATACCATGATGATATCGTGCTTGAGGAGCCTCTAATTTAACCACCTGTTTAGAGCCAAGGACAACCATTTGGTTCGTTGGGAAGGAGGGCGGTTTATAAACTGCTCCATATTTTGAAATGTTGCATTTCTCTGTTGTATTTGGTTGGATTTGATAATCATGAACTGTAATCGTATTCTTTTTTATGAATATCTAATATATCAACTTTTTGGCTTTGCAACTGTTGTTTAAAATGTTTTTTTTTTAATTGAAAATTTTTCTTTGGTTTTTTTTTGCTGAGTTTTCCCGGAGTTGTTGACAAAATCTCCAAAATTGGGCTGCCAAGTTTATTGTGAGTTGAGTTTTCCAACTATGGTTCAAACCATAGTAGAGAAACTTGGAATCGGTTTGGGGAGGTAATTGAAAAAAAATTGGGGGAAAAAATAGGCAAAAATTAAACCTGAAGAAAACGCAAATTTTCATTGAAAAAAAGTTCTTTTCGTACATATCAAAATGAATTAACATTATGCAAATCAAATAATAATGATGTGAGATTGTAAGTTTAAACTACACATGAAAGTGGCAAGTGATACAATGTACATCATACAAGGCTCAAGTTTAAAGTACACATGAAAGTGACAAAACACATCTTGTATTGCTTATAATATGAAAAGGTACAAATTACAAAATGTGTCAAAATGCCTCAATAGGTCCACCATCTATTGTATCTATTGTCTTGTAATTTCTTTGCCCTTTGCTCTAGCAGAAGACCTAGTATGCTTAAGTTTAAAGTACACATGGAAGTGACAAAACACCTCTTGTATTGCTTATAATATGAAAAGGTACAATTTACAAAATGTGTCAAAATGCCTCAATAGGCCCATTATCTATTGTCTTGCAATTCCTTTGCCCTTTGCCCTAGTAGAAGAACTAGTCCCTCTTTGTTGTCGTGCTCTTGCCGCTTCTTGTGCATGTGCCTCTTTTTGGTCCTTGGTTGCTATCTCCTTCTCTAGGTCTTTAAAGTGTTGTAATTCATCCAGAGAGAAGAGAGGCTCTTCCTACTGCTCTTGCACTGCATCTATGATCCATTCAAATGATGGATCAATGTCACTCTGGTCAGTGGGATGAAGACTTATTTTTTCAAAACTTCTTTGGTGGAGGTGAAGGTTGTAATGCACAAACACAAGATAATTCAACTTTTCTTGTGTAAGTTTGTTGCGCTTCTTAGAGTGTATGTGCTCAAACATACTCCAATTGCGCTCACAACTTGAAGTGTTCTGATGGTCATGCGCTGCAAATTGGGCATAAAATCACCAAAGTCCTCCCACCATAAATCTAGAAAAAGAAAAAAATTAATATTTCACTTGTAAAATAATAAATTGAGATTATTTTTAAAAACAAAATCAGAAGACAATAAATAATAATCCGATGAGGGTTACCTGGCCTTAATGTTGACCTAGCACTTTTGCATTGCTTGAATTGATGCCCATGAGATTCCTTATAATCCTGTATCTCTTCATGCACTTTATCGCGTGATTGTCTACTAGATGAGAACATGTGGTCAATGCAATCTTGAACGCCAAGCTTCACCTCATAATCGGCATGAAATGTAGGAGAAAAAAAATTGAGGGTTCAAGTAGTAACCTGCTGCATGAAGAGGGTAATGGATTTGAGATGTCCATTGGTTATCAATGATTGTCCAAATGTGATTGCATTTGGTGTGGGCATATCCATAAAATGCAACAATTGCCTCTTTTGCCTTGTCCATAGCCTCATATACAAATCCCATTGCAAATTGTTCTCCATCAACAAGACAGAGAACCTTCACCAAAGGCTCTAACACCTAAAAAAAAAAGGAAAAATAATTTAAATGAAAATATTTTACAACAAAAATAAAATAAAATAAATTAATAAACTTAGTCTTGTACCTTGATGGCCTCATCCATAGCTATCTAGAAGGCCTCCTCAAACAAATAAGTATATACATTCTACCCCTCAAGTGAGATTCGGTATCTTGCTGCTTGTAAGGAATTCCAATTCATCACTCACAAACATTTGCTTCAGTGACCCTCTTGCATCATAAATGCTATGCAATGTCACAGTTTGTGGCGAAGCCTGTAATTCCAGGCCGCACTAGCTCCCTCCCATTAGTAAATCGCTTCATGAGGCTAAGGACCCATGCATGGTTGTAAATGAATTTTGTGATAGCCTTAGCCTTCTTAACAACCTTTTCCACCCAAGGTAATTTCCCAATGTCCTCGAGAAGCAAATCGAGACAATGGGTTGCACATAGGGTCCAAAAAATAGTGGGGAATCTCTGCTCCAAAATCTTACTGGTTGCCATATATGCTACTGCATTGTTTGTGATGATTTGGACAACATTCTCCTCCTGACCTCCAACACAACCTTCTCCAACAACCCTACAAGCATTTCGACACTCTTAACCTATGCCGATGCATCTACTGATTTGAGGAAAGCAGTTCCTCTTGCAGAAGCAACCAAAAAATTAATCAAGGTTCTCCCCTTCCCATCTGTCCAGCCATCAGACATGATACTGCAACTCTTTGTCATCCACACCCTGCGTTGGTCTTCAAGCACAATCTAAAGTATAAAAAAATATTTAGTCATGCATATTTATAAAAAAAATTAGTCATGCCATATATATATATATTTATTCAATCACAACTTGAATGTTGTCCACAAATTGTTGAAGGAGAAGGCCCCTAAGGTCATCATAAGTTGGCGCCTTAAATCTTGTGCTGCAACTTACGACGACATTTATCATGTGCCGCCAGTATGGAGACCTTACCACATTGAAGGGAATGCTAGAATAATATCAAAAAGTGGCAATGGCTGTCCTCGCCTCATTGTGCTTCTCTTGGTTCGACGCGACCATACCCTCAAGCATAGGTTGTGCCCTTAGCACGAAACGCTCTACAAAATGGGACTCTCCTATCCCACTAGCTGTTTGTGCACATGATGGATTCAAACTCTCCTGCTGAAACCAGCCAAAGTTGTTGCTGGTATGGGGAATTCAAGAAGGGGGGCTTGACATGGCATCGGTTTGACTTCATTTGAGATCTCTTTTTTTATCTGAGCCAAAGATCATGGCCTCTATTTTATTTGGCACCTTAGAGCATGTCCTGACATCATTGCCAAGTCTCTTTGCCAAATGGAATTTGAGGCGGAAAATACTTCCACTAAAACATTCACCACAAAAATTGCATATAGCTTCCCCTTTCTTTTCCCCTTGCATTTCATACACCAATGCTGGATCTTTTGCTTTCATTTTTTCTTTGCCTACACATGGAAACAAGTAACAACAAAGTTACAAATAGTTTCTTTTTTTAAAAAAAACCTAAGCCCTAAACCAAAAGGCTAGGGTTTAGGGTTTAAAATTGAAACATTGACAGCTGAAAAATGGGCTTGCATACATAGTTATCAAGCAACATTGAGCAATATTTATTTAAAGGGAGAAAAAAAAACTAAACCCAAAATCCTAGACTAGGTTTTAGGGTTTAAACTTGAAAATTGAAATATTGACAGCTGAAAAATGGGCTTGCATACATAGTTATCAGGCAACAATATTTACTTAAAAAGAGGAGACGTAAAAAAAAAAACGCTAAACCCGGAACCCTACACTAGGGTTTAGGGTTTAAACTTCAAAGTTCAAACATTGACAGATGAAAAATGGGCCTGCATACATAGTAATTGGGCAACATTAAGCAATATTTACTTAAAGGGAGAAAAAACAACATAAACCCAAAACCCTAGACTAGGGTTCAAAGTTTAACTTGAAATATTGACAGTTGATAAATGGGCTTGCATACATTAGGCAACAATGTTTAGTATTTACTTAAAAGGAGGGAAAAAAAAACCGAAACCCGAAACCCTAGACTAGGGTTTAGGGTTTAAATTCCAAACATTGACAAAAACATTTGCAAACAGCCCTAATTTAAACCTTGTTTCAACTTAGAGAAAAAAAAAGAGCTTTCAAAAGTTTTTCTTACCTCGGATGAATTCTCTGGGTGGTTGTCACTGGCTACCGAATTTCTTCAAACCACAATCCGCTTGCTCATAGGATGCCCTAGCATGTTTGGGTTGGGGTGGTAGCAGGTAGGCAAACTCCTTTTGTTGTTTGCAAGAGGTTAAATGAAAGCCATCCAAAAAACATTTCACTTTTTAACTCAATTGGCCGCAGCCTCTATGAATGCAGCTACGGCCGATTTTTTCCAAAAAAGTCAGCAAAAAATCACCGAATCGGTGATTTTATAAAATTTGACTCGGAAAATGATAAAATCAGGAAAACATTGCAAAATTGCGATTTTGCCGATTTTTTTTCCCGATTTTCGCCACTATTGTTCAAACTGATCTATATCAGGATACATGATAAAAATATCATCCAATTGCTCAATTTTTGGGTTGTAAATTAAGTCCACTTGTCCTTTTTGAAGTTTTATTTATATGTAGTGGTGATGCATTTCATTATTCTTGGTGCATGCATGAAACATAAGAATTTTGGCAATATTCAACTTTGATTATCACAATAAGCCTTGGTTGGGCCAGTTTTTTGAAGACCAATATCATTAAGCTTTTGTCTCATACCAATAGGTTCACATGTCACAACAAACTTATATTCAGCTTTTGTGGATGATGAGGCAATTTTTGGATGCCTCTTTCTACTTTACAATATTGTTGCAGATCCTAAAATGAAGCAGTAACTTGAGGTTGACTTTCTCTAATCTTTACAACCAAATTTGTCAATATGGATCTACTTCAAGCCATAAGAGATGAAGCCCTGCAAGTATCTTAGCACCCTTTTGGTTGCTTTCCAATGACTTTGCTTTGGATTGTTGATACATCTTGGAAGAGTCCCTATTTCATATAAAATATCTAGTAGTGGTTAGGCAGATCAAACTACCAACTAACTGTATTAATAAATTTTCATTACATGGATTATCAAGTTTATCAGTAATCAACTTGGGTTTCACTAACATTGCAACTTTCCATCCTAGATTTTCTCAAAATTTCTCGAGTATAGCTTGCTTGGGAATGCAGATTCTGCCTGATTCTTGTTGCACTTTTGCTTCAAGAAAGTCATGGAGTGGACCTACATTGGTCTATCAAAATTCTTTAATCTCTGGCTTTAAAATTTTTTAATATCACTCCCAGTTACAATCAAATTATCCAAACAGACTGCAAGCAAAGTGACATAGTGTTTTTGACCTTGAAATATACATTTGCATTCATTAATGATCTGATAATGCCATGATATTTAAAGTATTGATCAATCTTGGTGTACCAAGCATTCAAGAATTGCTTCATCTCATATAAAGCTTTCTTTAGTTTGCACACAGAAGGTATTCTTCTCCTTTGAATTTTGATCAGTTGTTCCATATATATTTATTTTATAGTGCCTCTCTCCTGTTGGCAATTCTGCTAAATTATCTCACATGTAAATTTCTCCAGGATGAAATATCAATCACATAAAATATTTCCACAAATAACACAAGTATTGCTCAACAAGAAACTTCACTATTACATTCATAAATCTCATTCTGTTACATATATTCAGATTAAATTGCATGGAGCTTTGTTACATATATTCAATATTTTCCATCAAATGTTGTGTGTGAAGTTTTAGGACTTTCAATATTTCCTTACTTTCTTCTACTAATGCATTTTGATTACTTTCTTCCATAATGGTTTTCAACAAGTCAATTATTCTTTCAACAATTTTAATTCAATGTCTCTCCAATCTTCAATTTCAAATATTTAATATTCAATCAAACAATTAGTTTCAATTCATTTTTTCTCTTCTTATAACTCCCAAAATTTAATTTCAAATTCTTTCCTCTTCTTTAATCACTCAATTTTCAAATTTTTTTCAAATTTCATTCAAATAATCAATTTCATCAAATTTCAAATTCAATTCTCTTGATCTCTTTTTATCTCCCAAATTTTCAAATTCACAATCAATCAACTATTATCAATTTCAAATCACTTAATTTCATTTCATTCCATCTTCATTTCATTCAATTTCACCCACACTACAATCAATTCAAACTTCAATTGAAATCTCAAATGTTTTGTTTCCTTATAGCTCCCATTCAGTAATTCATTCCTTCCAATTAATTCCTTTTAACTCCCAAAAAATTAATGTTTTCAATGATTAATACCTTATACCTCCAAATTATCTTCAAAACTTTATAATGCCCAAAAATAAATCAAACTTACCCAAAATAATGTGCTCAATTCCAAAATATGTGACTAAGAATTAACTTATACCTTCAGCGCTCACCTTTTCTCTTCTTTGCACACATGTGGCAATTAGCTTGGGCAACGTTTCACTTCTCAGACGTTTTTGCCAAATTTTTCTCCTTCTTAGGTGCTGGTCCACAAGTTATACTCTTTCTTTCTCTGAACGCACTTCCTGCTTTCTCTTCTTTAGCTTTGACTAAGGTATTCCTCAGGCGCTTTCGTTCTTCTATCACAACAGCTCACAGTATCTTCAGCTTGGCAATCTAACACAGGATACATGCGCTCATAGCTCTCTTTGCTTGAACACTTTAACAAGCGCTCATAGCTTAGATGCTTTATATCTCCAACTCGATGTATCTTCCCTCTACTATGCACCAGAATCCAACTCTCCTCCCAACGCTTTAGTCTTCTTCGCAATGCATACATTCTCCTCTTTCTTCACGTTCACCACTGATCATAGTCTTCTCCATAGACCGTTCACCTTTTCTCAACCACTAGCTCTTTGACGTCTCTTCTCATAATCTTTTCAATATTCCTCCAATTCTTTCTTCCTGCTCACTTTAATCTTTCTCCTCTCCTTCGCTCCTTCAACAATCTTGTTCCACTCTTCTTATCTTCTATAATCTTCCAGAAAACCTTTCACTCTCTTTTCAAATCCTTTGCTTTCAATCTCTTCAGCAAATATTATCTTCACTCTTTCCTCATTCTCTTCACTACCCTGGAAATAAAGCTCAAGTGGCCCTTTGAACCAAGAAGGCTCTGATACCACTGCTAGCAATTCTGCAAGATTATCTCACAAGTAAATTTCTCCAGGATAAAATATCAATCACATAAAATATGTTCACGAATAACACAAGTATTGCTCAACAAGAAACTTCACTAGAAGCTGCAAGCTTACTGTAGTGGTAAGGGCTTTGGCCTCTCTTTGAGAGGTCCAAGGTTCAAACCCCACTCGGTATGAGGGGACCGGGACCCTTCAAAAAAACCTGTGCAAACTCATTGAAAAAACAAAAAACTTCACTATTACATTCATAAATATCATTCTGTTACATATATTCAGATTACATTGCATGGAGCTTTGTCTCCAATATATAACTTTACATGATAAACTCTTCAATATTCCTAACTATTGCTCTCCTCAAACTCTCGAGAGATGCAACCTTTCACATGCCTCGCATCATGACAAAACTCTTATGATTACAAGACTTTTCATTTTACATCTTGACACATCTTTATGACTATTCACTTTCATACTTGACACCTATCATCTATGACTCTTCACTTGCACTCTTGACACCTATCATCTATGACTCTTCACTTGCACTCTTGACACCTATCACCTATGACTCTTCACTTGCACACTTGACACCTTGACACTCGCACACTTGCACACTTTATTACATAACACATAATACTCTCCACACTTTGACACATACATTAGACAAATATAAAACACACTCCCTAAACTAATATTTACAATAGTACCCATGGTACTTCAATATACCAAATAATGTAATATCTTCAACACCTTTGATAATGCAATCTTCACACCTAACAAATGAGTCTTCCACTTCAATTTGGAAGCCAATGTGAACAAAAAATCTAATGAAGTTCATGATTGGCAGTCATAAATATATCTTTATAGTCAATGCGTTCTTTTGATTGTAGCCTTTGGCCAAAAGTCTTGCTTAATATTTAACAAAAGAATTATTTTGTCTCGAAACATGGTTTCAACTATGATTTATGACATTGAATTGTTTCTTAAAAAACAGGAATTTAATAAGAAATCAAATTCTTTGTATACAATACTCCGGAGCAGCAAGCTTGCTGGAAGCCAACGAGCACCCTTCTTGAGACAGTTCTTGCTTCGCTTAAATTATAACTCTTTCTTTGAGGTAATATTGTTTTATATTAGGATAACCTTTTTCGCATAGGAAATTCAAACTGTTTTCCTATTTTTGAATACAAAGTTATAATACAATCAAGAAGTTTCACTTTAAAATTTGGGATGGTTAACAGGCTACAGCAAGAGGTGCACTGAATGTTGTTAGGCCACGTCCAAGTTTGTCAGCAGCACATTAAAGGTAAACATCTAGAATTATGCCTGCATTAAACTTCTAATCTATACATCTTATTAATGAATGTTGTTTCCTAACAAAATAGGGATTTGTGTGCAGATCAATTGGTCTCAGAGGTTGTAAATTTAGAGCTTCTATGCAAAGAGTTCCCTGAATGCTGCTTTTTGCTTGTGCACTGGATGTTGCCATAAAATAAGTTTTGCTAGGACATGCTGTTAATATATATATTTCAGATATTATGTTACATTTTCAGAGATATATTTGAAAGGTCAAATCTGGATTATCCTGGTCTCTTTTCTCTAAGAGAAACTAGGTAATATGTAGTGAATGTAGTAAGATGTAATTGTCGAAAGGAAGACTGACCCCATGCCTGTTTTTGGGTCTGAGCTTTGTGCCTATGCCTAAGATGTTAGAAATGACAATGCATGTGATGTATCTATATGTAAATCTGTACAATCATATCCTGGAAAAAAAAAATTCTTTGATCATATTTCTATTAATAAATTTATATATCATGCTGAAAAAGCTATCTACATTGCTTTTAGGATATTTTACCAAAATTTTGGTAAGAATGTAAATACTTGTAGCATATAAGTGCCCTTTAGTAGAAGCAGCATTATGATATTTGTTATTTCTTACTATGAATGTAATGGTTTATATTCAAATAAAAGAGAGATAGAAGTATAGTTATTACTTCCACATGATTTTAGGAAACGAGGAAATTATATATGCTTAGACACCCTTTTCTTAGTTGGTAAAATTTGGAAAAACATTTTATGTTGAAAATATTTGGAGAAGCTATATTTGCAAGGATGTTAGCATTAATTCATTATATTTTTGTAATTTAGAAGAAATTAATAGGAATAATTGCATTTTCATTTTTGATAAGTTGCAATTTGTATTATATTACTTGAATAAAAAAAAACCTTATAAATTTAATATTGAATAAGTTTATATTTTCCCTTCAGGTATGTCATGAAGTTAATAGACACACTTGGTATTTTAAGCTTTTAATAAACTTGGATTTAAGGGTTGATTATAAGCACTTTCAAGATATAAAAATCAACAAATTCAGGAGAATTCTATGTTGAAAGTAATTTCCAATTGGTTATACTAAATATTTCTAGTATAATATTGTGTATTTATGGCCAATGTTGAAAATAAAGACCTTATAATGTTTTAAAAATAATTTTACCTTTTAAGCATTGAATTTGCTCAGGGAAAAACAATTAACAAATTCAATTGAATTCTAAGTTGGAAGTAGTATGCAATTGTTTTTACTAAATATTTCACCATATAATGTGCAATTCATATGTTTCATGGATGCAGGGCAAATGTGGGAAATAAAAACCCTATAATTTGTCAAAAATAATTTTATCACGTAAACATTAAATTTGCTCATTTAAAATCTCCAATGATGATTGAATATAATCATGAATGAAAATCCTTTATGGACTGTTATAAAATAAAATGATGTTCAAACCGGAACTCCAATTTTATTATTAGGCTTTCCAATATTAGTTGGATTCTACAAATTTATGGAGATTTTTACATTAATGATTAATACCCAAAATGTTTGCACTATAACCATGGATATAAATAAGCAACATGACATTTTAAATGATATTAGCTCATGGTTAAAACTATGGGCTCCAATATGGAGGTCCATGTTCAAATCTTGTTACATGATGTAATAACATTATATGGTTTATTGAAATACCATAATAATATAATGATAAGTAACATGGATGGGGCTTCTTTCAATATTATATAACCAATTAAAAAAAACATTTTAATCAAGATGTACTTAAGGTTTTGTTATATAGTTGAAGTGTGTATACAATGATGTCCAAGAAACCATATGATAGATGAGAACAAAGTAATAAGCAAGTGGGTGTTTGTATATACACAAAGGTATAGGATCAAAGAATCATCACCATATAAACATACTTCTAATGGTAAATACTGCATATAATGAGGCATATAGTATTTTTGATTCAAAAGCTTTTTTCTTGAATACACTAAAATATTTCAAGCTAGGGGTGAACATTTTCTTTATGACTAGAGTCTTTTCATAGATGCACCAAAAATAGCTTCATGAAAAGGATTTGATTTAAATATATATGGAACTACATGAATATATATAATCGTTACAAATATTAACAATGTTACCTCATTGAGTTTGGACTATCTCAAATTTTCATTTTGTTGAACCGAGGTATTGTCTTGATTTCTAATTTAATGTTTGTGCTCCAATTCTAGTTTCAAAAACGTTGGATGGAAGTGCCAATGGTTTCGCCCGACCTCTAGATTTTGGTTGGCTCTCCGCTATGCTAACCTACACTAATTGCATGAAAAGTAAAGTGCAAAAAATAAAGTGTAGAAAATAAACATGCATGAAATATTAAGGGTGTGAGTGATTCAAAACAAATACGAGGTTTAAACCGTAGTGAGGAAAGTGTGTGATCAATCAACACAAAATTTTGAATAACATTAATGTCCATCCATTCATTAGACATGAAATCGATAAGCAGATGATAAGATGGCTAAGAGGGCAATGCCACAATTGTTGCACACCTAACAAACTAAGAGGGTAGTGCCACTAATGGAATGCATAAGGACTTTTCATTTCTGACAATCTCATGAGGTCAAAGCACAATGTGGGTTTCACAGTGTAGCTTTAAATTCTCATGTCTAAAAGATGTTTACAATGGAGACCATGACTCCTATTTATAGTTGGAGTTTATCCTTGAGTTACCTGGGGTGAGAAATTGTTACTCCTAGAAAAAGTAAATATTTTGGGGCATCTTTAGGAAAATAATGTTCCTCCAAATGTTACCCACTTCTAACAGGCTTAGAAGGATTTCAAAAAGAGTTAATGTGTCACTAAAAGAAAAAAAAAAATCACTTTCCAAAAATTCTCCTTGAGATTCATGCCTTTAGTTTTAGCCCTACTAGTTGTCAAGCGATTCGCTTTAGCTAGTGAGCGAATCTCTCCACTCTGCTAGTGAATTGCTAGCATTTGCGAGCAAATCGATCTTTTAAGCTAATTGGTCCATTTTGCAAATGGATCACTTTAGAGCCAATTGACACTTATCAGTGAATCAACACTTGAGTGGATTTGTCTACCTTGGAGAGAGCCAAATTTTATCAAATTTGCAAACCTTTGCTATTTTATAATGTTGTTCTTGGATTTTCAAAATCTATTTCCTATGGCTAATTCCTTGGAATTAGAAGGTAGTAGCCTACCTATGACATTTATGGTGACTTCATGGGATGCCAAGTTTGATTGGCGAGAGATCCAAGATATTGTCTTTATCCTTAGGCACAAAGTCTTTCAAATTTAGAATCCTTGCTAAAAATTTACAAAATTGTGGGACACATTTGTTTAGCTTTGGTGGAACATGTTTAAATACCTTTCAATTAGTATGCATAGGTGCATGTTGATCATCCACATTTTGATAAATGACACCAACTCCTCTTGTTGATCTTGTAGGAGGCTCTTCTCTTGATCCTCTTTACTTACTTGACTTCCACAACTGGATTTTTGGTTCAATTATATTCTTTGAAGCATTAGACATCAGTCTCTATGGACACCTCCACTTTGGCTTTCTTCATCAATGGTATTGACAACATCTATGGAGTTGTCCTTGATAGGAGAGTACCTCATGCAATCCCTTATTTAGTAGTTCTTGCATCTCCTTTCTCAATTCTTCAACTATCATTCCAAGAGCATCATAGGTAGCTTGCATCATTGGGGTCTCCATTGCTTGTAGGATATGTACTTCAACTATGTAATTACCATCTTCTTGTCTAACTTGCCCATCAACTTTATTTATTCATTAGACAAGTTCTTTGGTGTACTTTGCATTAGATGCTAGCTCCTCTTCCACCTACTCAATTGTCTTTGAAGAGCAAGGTCTCACACTTATGAGATATGTGGGGCATGCCATATCACACTTTGTCGTAATGGAACTTGATTTGTCCCACCACAAAGATCCTGAATTTTATATTCTATATTGAAAGTACCTTGATGACCAATAACTCCCCTTTTCCTTTAATCAATCAAAATTGTGGATCATGGGTATGGTAGATGTTAAAGCTCTTTTCACAGTGTCATCTCGATCAATCCAAATTATTGGAGGGATGAGTATTATTGTACCTATAACAAACAACAAATTGATGATGACGAGGATACCAATTTGACACAATGACATGAATTATTGTGTGGACTAGGTGCGGATGAACGATGAGAGGGATTGAGAAGATGATACATGGTGTGGCATAATGATGCTTGCAATTTGGGGAGACCCAAAGGATGGTTGTAGGAGGATGGAAAGTGATGGTGGCATGAATGAAAAATATTTACAAGACTCCTTCATACCAAATATTTACAAAGTATTTATAATATACTTACAAGGTACCAGTTAATGTAATAAGCTCCAACAATTATGTCTTCCCATGTACTATCAAATATATAATTTTTTTCTTGGGTAAGCTTGGAGCTATTAGATGGTTTATCTTTGATATAACATTCAAACCTTCTCTAATTAATCCATTGCTTAAGAAATATGTGGATTTAAAATGGGACTAAGTTATGATAAGGCTTTTATTGAGTTCAATAAATTGTTATAAGTCAAAATATGTACTCACCCAACTCTAATAAATCCTTTGTCCTATATACATTAGATACTTAGGTACCTAGGAAATGGTCCTTAATGATATGATAACAATAAGGAGTATACCATATATTACATCATTCATACCATACAATAAATATATGTAAATTCCAATGGAGAAATAATGGTTGACTATTTACTTTACTTGTGAAAAGCTTAGGCATTTTATGTTGTATTAGATATATGTAAAAATATAGGATAAACTAGAGTGGATATGGTGTCTATGATGACCTTTCATTATGAATGGGTAAACTTGTTGGTGACCCTATGACTTGGATTGTTCTTATTTTAGGTGGGATGGACACAATAAAATAATATAGGGGGAATCAAAGAAGGAGTAGAAGAAATAAAAAGAAAAGATAAAATAGAGAGGGGGAGTAGAGGAAATGAGGGGTGGAAGTGAAGTGAAGATGGTTGTGAGAAAAATGGAGGAAATTTATGCTCGTAGATTAGTGGCTTCCATTCTCACCACTCTTTTCCTTATATGTAAACTTTCTTATCTTTTAGAGTCCTCTTTAGGTATATCTATCATTTCTTTCTATTTTTTTATCCTTCATTTCCTTGAGTAATCAAAGGTCTCATGGACTAGGCCATTCTTACCAATCCTCAAGTGGACAATAATTTATGATGGATTTTGATGGTGATTTTGAGCAATTGTCTTTATGCAACTAGGCAAACTAGCATCACACAACAATAATGGATCCTTTTGTTGTTGTTCCTTGACTAACTCAATTTCATCCTTCTAAGCATTGAATTGTTGGGATACAAAATTTACCCTAGATGTACTCCCCATGATTGTAGGAAAATACCCTATTTCTAGAATCATGGTTTCTTTATTACTCAATGTAAGCTAATTACTTAGAATTACTTGAATAATGTCAAGAGTCAAGTGAATCCTTCTCCATTTTTTGAATAAGGTTTGCTTCAAGGATTTCAACATCAAAGAGAGTTATTTATTTGCAAAAGAGGGCCCATGAGATTTCTCAAAACCCTACAAGCTTAGCTTTATTCAAAACATAATTGTATGTTTTATATTTTAGGTTAGTTTCTTCATATATTTTGTTCTCATTCTCTAGTATCAATTCAAGCTTTGCTAGAAATGCCTCATGTTCTAGTTACAAGCTCTTCTCTACTTTTTCTATAAGATATTTTTTCTCTAAAAAGAAATTAAATGTCTCGTATTCTAGAAGAACCAATATTTTGTCATCCTTTGATGATTTATGAGAATCACATATGATGATAATTTAGATAGGAAGATGACATTTAGCAACTTTGAGTACCTTAGGTGTCGCAATGAATTGGACCTCCGATGGAATCTTAGGAACTTCATAATTTACTTTTGAAATTTCTCTATCAAGGAAGTAAAATGCCTTCATCAAAGGTGATTCACATGTCGATTCTTTGGATTTTATAGTATTTCCTTTTTTATATATTATGGGCCAATTCCTCTTTTTGTTGCTCTTGTATGCTTCAATTCATCATTTGAGGGAGGTACCAATGCTTGATGATTTGATTATATGTTTGATTTTTTTATCCCCATAGGTAGAACATCCTCAAAGGGGAACCCAAATCCATCATATTTTGACTTGATGTTTGCTCCCATCATAGGCTCTTCTCCTTCCAAGGGAAAAATAGACACTTCACTATGTTCTAAAAAATCTAATTTTGTATCTAAGGAAGGATGATGATCCGTTCACAATATTCTTCATTTTTTGTTTCTTTACCTTTAGAATTTGTCTTCAATACCTTCATTTTTAACCTCAAATATTTCTTCATACCATAGTTGAGATGTCCCTTGATGAAAAGGTAAGATTTTTACCATAAGAATTGTTAACTTATTGTTACCAGAAGCTTCTATTGTCATCTTATGTTTCTTCTTTATCTGAAAGGGTGTGCTTCATGGGAAGTAGGCTAAGGACACTTTGGGGGTTGTTCACCATGATGTTTGGAGTCGGGAAGCAATAACCACTCATTTCAAGTGCTCTAGGCATTACATACACATGCACCATATTGGTTTGGGGTGCATCCACTTGATTTGACATTATTTGGTTTATCATGGATTAACTAGCCATTATAGATTTGGTGGCAACAATATGGTCCACTATTGTAGATTTTCTTAGCACTTGTTGATTCCTTTCCTGAGCATAAAAAAATTTCATGGCATAACTTGTTGGATTATATGGCATTTTGTAGGCAAGGCACCAAAAATTTACATTCATATTACTTGTTCCATTATGCATCTAATTAGTCATCAACATATCTCCCTAATAGAGCGCTCTAACTCAAAGGGACTCATCATAGGCCAAAATTTCCTCACAAGTAGCAATTGGTAGATCTTGTTGTTAAGTAACTAACCTTTATCTAATTCTCTTCTTCAATCTTATCATCTGATTTCGTTATCCATTTAAGGACCATGAGCATTTGCTTTAGTTGGTACAAGCTCTTTAGAAACTCTTAATTATTTTGTTTTTTCCAAGGAACTTGTTATTATTGTGGTGCCACTTGTTGTTGATGGGTTTGGGTCAAATAAGAATGATTTTGTTGTATGGACACCATTAGATTTTTTTGTTGAATCAACTGAGGTTGTTGTGAAATTTGTAAATATTATGTTTGTCTATATGATATTTGATATGTGGGTTGTTGTATTAGAGCACATATTGGTTGTAATTGAGGGTATAAAATCCATTATTGGTTTTGCATAGCTTAGGAACTTAGTTTTTCCACCTACTATTGCATTGATTATCAAGACTGCATATTTGGTTGTGAGCTCTATAGAAACTACTACTGGCCTTGGAGAAGCTATAGGTATTAAGGTATTTAAGGACTTGGATCCCATGAAAGTTTTTGTTCCATATAAGGATTCCCCCATGGTTGATCCACCATAATATTTCCTAAAGCTCGAATATGTCAAAGATAGGAGCAAAGCTCGTATTGGTTTTTCTATTAAAAAAACCAAACCTTTTTTGAAGAAAAATGTTCACTTGATTTTGCCTAAGTTCATAAAAATCGTCATCCTGCAAAGCATCATCCTATATCCTCTAGTGTATGTACCTATGTAGATGGAGATTTAGGATCAAGATTTGCAAAATCTTGAAAATTTTCTTATGGAGTGATTTGCCTATAAACTAGAACAATTTGCTTACAAAATCAAGTGATTTGCTTACAATTTTAGGTGATTCATTAGCAAGAATGAACTTAGTAAAATTTTTCTTACAAAGTTATTTTCTTACATTTTTAAGCAATTTGCTAACAAGAATTGACTTTCAAAATGTTACATACCTTCAAATATGCTTAGAAGACTTTCAAAATGAGTTACTGCATCACTAAAATATAAAAAAGTTACTTTCCAAATTTTCTTATTAGGATTCATACCTTTAGTTTTATCCCAGTTCATTGTCAAGTGATTCACTCTAGTTAGTGAGAAAACCACTTTAGTTAGCTAGCGAATCACTTCAGTTAGCTAGCGAATCACTCCACTTTGCTAGCGAATCACTAGCATTTGTGAATGAATCACTCTTATAAGTCGATTGGTCCATTTTTTAAATGGATTGCTTTAGAGCCAATCTCCACTTATGAGCAAATTGACATTTGAGTGAATCCACACTTGAGAAAATCAACCCACCTTGGAGACAACCAAATTTTATCAATTTTACAAACATTTGTTGTTTTACAATGTTGTTCCTAGGTTTGCAAAATCCATTTTTCTATGGCTAATTCCTTGGAATTAGAAGATAATAGCCTAGCTACTATAATAACATTTGTGGGCTACTTTGATTTGGATTTAATGTATATTTGTGATAATGTAGATAATAAGATTATTTTTAGAATGATTTAGAACTTAGTTTCCATTTAGAAGCATGTTTATGTTGATATTGGCTCTAATTGGACTTCAACTTAGGGCTTAATTTATTTAATTTGATTGCCTATTAGTTTTTTTCTTACTTTTATAAAATCATATGTATAGTAACACATGAAGTGGTCATATATATTTTAAGTAAAATGGATGTGTTTAGAGAACATAGCTTCATTTTATTAAATAGTTTTTAACTAAAATAAAGGTGTATTTAGTGTTGTACGAGTGGCTGAAGATGTTTTTAATAATATTTGTTATGTTGCTTGATACTTAAATAATTATGCCCCTTATTTTATGTTCAATTTAAGAGGTAGGGTGATTGTAATAAACACTGTCTCATTAGATTGAATTTATGAATTAAATAGATGCCTTGATCAAGTACAATTTACAATCTCATGCTTGATGACTTTTTAAGTTTGTGCATTAATGTTTTTTTGCCCAATATAAATGCATTAATTAATATATTTTTATTTATTCTTAATTCAATTTGAGATCTATAAATTATAGATTTGAAACCCTTACTTGTATAAATTTTAGCATAACACATAAGATCATCAAGAATAAAATAGTTCTAAGAAAATAAACTAAAATAATATAAAATGTGAACTAAAAGTTCCTTTGTTAATAGAAACTAATCTCATATATAAACTATGTGTGTTGGTTACATTGAAAAAGAAAATCAATGTTAGCTTTTTTCTAGGAAGACTATAGACTAGTACCATAACCACCTATGGTGCCACATTGGATCATATTGTCAATTCCACCTATGGTACCAACTGATATTACTCATTGCTCATGGAACCTTTACTGCCTTAGGCATTGACCTCATCTTTGACGATGATGTCTAATTTATTCATGAAGCTAACACCACTTTTGGTGCTAAATTTAGTTTGTAGCATCAATGCTTGCTTCAACATTGGTGCCAAATTCAATGTACAACATAAATATTATATTAGCTTCAATGTCAATATTGTTTGACTTAGCACCTTAGCACCAACATGTGGACTTAGTGCTAAACTTAGTACCCATGAGGCCAATGTATAAACTTAGTTCTAGTCTCTACAAATTTGGAGCTAGCCTATAATCTTGGCACTATCCACAATAACCTTGGTGCCAACCACAAGGGGTCACCCTTAGAAAATGGTAAATACCACATGAGGGCATAGAGGGGGTATTGTTTTATCAAGTTGAACAACCAGTATATTGGTATATATCTTATAGGGGCTCCTAGAAAATGGTAAATACCACATGAGTGCATACAGGGGGTATTTTTAATATTATGTTGAACCATCATTATATTGGTAAATATCTTATAGGAGAGGGGTGTTTAAAATTCATGCATACCTAGATATGAATTCTACAAATAAAAAGGAAAAAAGGGGCTAGAGAAGAGGGGGTGGGGGTTATATCTGAGTTGCATACCAAATATTTATATCATTTATAACATGAAATAATTCTAAAATAGTAAAATATATCACAAACAAACCATGTAAAATTTGAAACTAAAATTACACAAAGAGGAAAATTTTACTTAGCTTTTTAAAACCAGATATTGAACCTTGAATTTAAATAATAATACTAGAATATGACCCTTTAATTGATTATATATAATCAACTATTAATTACAGAGGTATAACTTTTAATAAGGAATGTGTTCTTTCACTAGAATATAATAAATAGAGAGAAAATTATTCATTCACATTCATCATCAAATATCATGTACTTATATTTACCTCTTATTGATAAATACTTGACAATTAACACTCCTAAGTAACTTCATAAAAGGTGAATCAATATGAATGAATGATGTCTTTTAATGTCCCTTACACTCAATGGTTTGTAGGACCTATCAAAGTTTATCCAAAGATAAATATGAATGGTTCAATATATTGGTCATCTATAATAAAGTTATAATAAAGTTGCTTCAATATATATGATTTAATTGATTCAATATATTGATTCACCTTTTATTTAAAATAGTAAAAATGATTATATTGATTCACTTTTGAAGAATACAACTTATATGTATATGATATAAAAATGATTAAATATATTACTTTAACATGATTTTCAATATACTTTAAGTTTCTTATCCCATGCACATGAAATCATATGTAGTTAATCCTATTAAATGTAAAACAACTAAGTGAATAAATGATCAAATTAAAATACGAAGTCATCTATCCTTAATTCATTGAAAATTTTTAAATATCATTGCAATGAATTGAATGAACATACTCACACACATGAAATAGACCATAAAAATCATGTAAATAAAAAACACAAGAAAATGTAGATATATAAGTTAAATATAAAAAACACATCAACTCATGTTAGGGGATTTGGAGAACAAGTGGGTATGAAAAATTTCAAAAGATGAAAAGAGAGATTAGTTTCAAATCTCCGCTCCTCACAAGTAGGTGATATGTAAAGTTCAGTTAAAGGTTGATTAATCTTACTAGCATGGATAGGACCCGACTCTGAGTAAATTCTACTATGATAAAATTGAGTTACTTCATTTGTCTATGTGCACATCTACACATGTATGTATACATTAAGAGTTAAAATTGTGATAAGCATTAACAAACCATATAATTATTTGTTAATAGTTATATTTATATTTTAAATTAATTTTATACATCAAATATTTCAAGCTTTTGGTTTTAAAAAACTATTAACTAATTATTAAAAAAAAAAAAAAAATTATCCACCTTGGAGGTGCCTCCATATATTGCAATTCTTAATAATACAATTATATATTAAAATATTTTAATATAATTTTAAAAAATAATTTTAAAACATAACTAAGTAATTTATTACAAACATTTTCAACGATACTTTATATATTAAACAATCTTGAGAGAGAATTGAATTTTTTTTAATTGAACATGGAGTATATTTATTTTATACATGAGATGCATAAAAACAATCATTAATCTATTAAACACAATTTAATTGATATTTGATACTTAAATTTCTTATTATAATGGTATGGTATAGAACTTGAGTAGACTAACAATGGAGACTTTGAATTCTAAATAAAGGTCTAAGGTTCAAATCCTAGGAAGTAGGCTTACACTATGCTTTGGTAAGCAAAAGATAATTGAATAATCACATATTAATTAAACAATATCCTTATGGATAATTGGATAACGATGTATTAGACAATATCTCAATGAGTTGTCTCACATGTTGAGAGTTATCTCATATAGCTACCAAAATATTAAATAGCATTATGAAAACATTAAAAACTACTTTAATTTTTGCATATCTCAATCTACTCTTTAGAGAATATTTTCAAACTACCTAAATAATACTTCAAACAACTATTAAAAAAATTTACATCATCCTTTACCAAGTCTCTCATACAACCTAAAACTTTAAGAACAAAACTGCTTTACCCTTTTCCTATCTCAGGTTTACTTTAGAAAAGGGAATAAGGTGACAGACTTACTAGCAAAGAATGGGCTAATGGTTTGGAGACCAAATTTTCTTCATGAGCTTATTCAACTCGCTCAAGATAATGTCAGTTCTTAGTTCCTGGTCATAAAGTCCAACCTTTTTTGGTTGTATTGAAAGAGTTTTGAGGGTTAAAATGAAAGAATCAGATTAATAGTTAGTTGGATAGTAGAGATGTGTTGTATGTTTTGTTGTTGTGGGTTTAATTGTTTTTTTTTTTTTTCAGTTGGCTGAGTTTAGGCCTCAGTTTTAATCTGCGTCCTTTTTTGAGATATTGACTCTCTTAAAGTTTTAAGTTATTTTGGGATATTGAGGACTGTCTTATATAAATTATTTAAACTTATTGTAAAAGTTTGTGGGATCCCTTTCAAAATCCTCTTTTCAATTTAATTAAAAAAATACTTTAAAATTTACAATATTACACTCATAAATGTCATTTTACTTTGTATTGGCAGGACAATCATTTAATGTTTAGTCCATATCATATATAAAGAAGGACGAGGCCAACTTTGTATAATGTCTACGTTTAGTCCATATGCACATAGCCACGCCAACTAACTTATGTATAATGTCCAACAAACATGTGAGTAATTGCGAATGATAAAGTTTTAGTCTTTGAATATCGTCATAAGCAGTTTGTCTTCTTATTTTTAATATTTATTTCGATCTTTATGGTTTTAATTATGGTCCTAGCTCCTGTGTAGGTATATTGATATTTATAATAATTATTTATTGCACATGATCGAAAAGAACCATCGTCGTGGATCTCAACGTGAGAATCGCTTAATTGGTCATTTTTTCAAACAATGAAAAATCTCAATGAAGATATAAAGCAGGTAAAAAATCATTTCATTCCACGTGCCTGCAAATATTCCAGGCTCTTCTACGCGTGAACGATCTTCTTAAGCATGTATTGACAGTTGCTTTTCATGTTTTAGTGTCGTGAATCATCCTTCAACAGGGACTTCAATGCATACAATCATGGTAATACTTTTAAAAAAATTACCAATTACACAAAAGATGAATTTTAAAAAAAAATAACAATTACACAAAAGATGAATTTTTGATCAGATGGTGGCTTAGCAAAGGCATAACATGCGAAAGAATAGTGTTACTCGTTCTCATGAACCTCAAAGAATATTAACTTATTCAATGAAGTTGATGTGGAACTGAGAGGATTGAAATTCTAATATATTTGTGCTAAGGCAGAATAAATTAATCAAATCATTGGAGAACTTTAACAGATGACGAAGGTCACCTTCAAGGTTGTAGGTATTCTTTAGTAACTATATTTTTATATAAAAATTAAAAAATAATTATGTTTATTTAAGTTAATATCTTTTAAAAATAAAAATAAAACACTTTGCAATTTTTTTTTTTTAAATTACTTTACAGTCCATAAAATTTGTCATACATTTTATAAGAAGCAAATGAGAATGTTTGTACAATCTACATTTTTTTAAAATACTTTACAATTTATAAAGTTTTAATTATAATAATTGTAAAAAAACAATGAAAATCTTAATTCAAATTATTGTAGAAGTTGGAAAAAGAAACACGTTTTTAATTATTGATATCAAATCTTTCTTATAACTTTTGTTAATTCCGAGAGTGTTCGGTGGCAGTTTTTATTATTATTATTGATATCAAATCTTTCTTATAACTTTTGTTAATTTCGAGAGTGTTAGGTAGCAGCGTCCATCCTTGACCATCCTTGACGAACTTTTCCAAGATTTTAGGATCTCGTAGGTTAAACTAGCTTCAGTTTTTGAAGTGTTTCAACAATGGCCTTAACCTTTTGTTAGTCTGAAACTTAAGTACCTTTGGAAAATCTGTTGGCACCATTTCCTATGGCAGATATGGTTAGAAAGGAACCACAGAGCTTTTAAGGACACCAATCATAGCCTTCAAACAATCCTCAATAGAATCCTTGCCTTTGCGAAAGAAAACATTAGTATCCTTGCTGAGGAGAACCGTATAATCCCTCCCCACGAAAGACAAATTGCTTTAGCCTTAGGCATTGAGGAAAACTCATTCATCCCTCTACCCAATCCCAGAAATGAGGTCTCTTGGGAGCCACCCCTAGGGGTTGGTTCAAAATGAACTTTGATGGTGCAACTAAGGAGAACCCGGGAAGAGCAGGAGCTAGAGGAGTATTCAGAGATCATCAAGAGAACCTGGTTAAGGCCTTCGCTGAACCATTTGGAATTAGAACTAATAATGAGGCAGAAGCTAGAGCCCTTTTGAGAGGGTTAAAAGTTGCCCAGGAGACTCATGGAAATTTGATGATTGAAGGCGATTCCATGAATATCATCAACCTGTTAACCAATGGCAGAAAACCTCCATGGAGGATTGAGGTCGTCATCTGCGAGGCAAGGATCCTTATTGCGGCAAGACAGGATAGGAGGATTCACCATGTGTTTCGTGAGGTTAACAAAGCAGTTGACAAATTAGCCAATGTGGGTATTGATGTGGGAAGTTTGATGATGTGGACACAAGGGGTACCACCTGAAGTGGAAGACATTCTTAGACATGAAAAGCACACTACTGATTAAGGAGAAAGGTGGAAGGGTGCTTTTTCCCCAAGTTTTTCGTGATAAGCATAGAGTTTTTTCTCTAAGTCAACTCAAACGGCTATTGTTGTAAGTAATGTTAATTTTCATGTTGAACTGTCTTTCTGCAGTAAGTGTAAGGTGTTGTAGGATAACCAACACAATTTTTGAAAAGAATGTTCTAAAAATGACTAGGATCCGCAATCTCAACATAAGGCTAGATTTTGTATTAGGTTTTGGGCTAACCTGCAAAACCCGGTAATTAATAACGACTTTTATATACCAAAAAACAATAGAAAATCTCTATAAAATCTTTTGTATGGTGAAGAGATGTCATTTCCGAGCTAGGAGGTGTTATTGTGGGTGACCTAGGCTGAAAGAGTTTTATTTACTTCTTTTTTGTCTTTTTAGAGTGATGTTTGCTTCTTCTTGTTCTTTTAAAAGATTATTTATTTGTATTTTGCATTGTAAATTATTTTATAATTTTTTTAATCTCATTATTAGGTTTTATTTATGAGGCAATTTTTTGGAAGATTTACTTCTTCTATGAAGGTAATTTTTTTGAAGGCTTGCAAGCTAAGCTTCTAGCTATGACAATCCAAAAAACCATGTATCTACTGTGGTAATATTTTATTTTTATTTTTTAAAGTAAATATATGTATTAATAAGAAAAATTAGCCGAAAACACCAAGATGACGACAAAAAATACTAGTGTTGCTACTATCATCCTTATCTAATCATAATTACAACACTAAATTCCTTAGTCTAAATCCTGGACTGAATGCCTAAAGTTGTCCTTGTCATTAGAGTCTCATGTCTCATATTCACTAACTGTGTTATCCTCAACTGAGTTGTTTTTGTAGACCTTGTCTATCCTTTTTTGTATCTTTTTTATTCACTTCATCTTCTCTATATCGAGAAATATAAATCTTCATGTGTGCTAAGTATATAGCCGTGTTGGCTAGAGCATCTGCTTCTTTGTTGAACTCCTTCTGGATGTGGGACTAAATGACTTGAGTGAATTTGAATTCCAAATACTTAATGTGTGTGTAGATGATCCTTAATTGCAGTGATGACATTTGATTGGCGAGAACAGAGGCCCGTAAATATGTAGTTTTTAGATACCATTTTTGGTTGCCAATTTGAGACCAACTTCATAGCTAATCGCTTCAACTACATTTTTGGAAGCTTGCCCCAAAAAAATATTATAATTGATAAGAAATATTGTCTTATCTTGGAAAATCATTTCCCTTACCGCTAGCATTCCTGGATAATACTTTGAAGCACCATAAAAAAAAATAGAGTTGGGTATTGAATCACAGGTATACATACTTTAGGAATGTTGTCCATGACCAACAAAGCTTGTAGATCCATTCTTTGTAGCATGAGAAGCTCTAAACAGTCAGTTGAAACTATCCCCTAGATAATTATGCTTACTAGTACTCCAATTTTACTATCTTTTCTTTCAAAAATTAATTCATTTTTGTCTTTCCATATTGTCCATGTTATATAGAAACCATGTTATATATAAAAGGATGAATTACAATAAATAACTAATCAAATGTTTGCTTTTGAGACCTTATTTATACATTTGGCTATATTGATTTAAGCAATTCTCTGCATTCATGCTACCTGTAACTGTTGAGCCAAATTTAGAAGCAACTCCTATTAAAATCTGTAGGGTTTTTGGGCACTCAAAGAGAATATGTCTAGTGGTTTCCTCCCTTTGGAAGCATCTTGGACATAAATGAGGTCTTATTATGTTTTTCTTCTAAAAATTCTCTCTAGTGAGAATTTTATTTTGATGCACTAGCAAATAAAATAGTTGAATTCTAGGGGATATTTGACATTTTCATATTGCTCCTAAATTTTTATTTACCTTTCCTACATGTTGAGCTTTTAACTCCCACTTTGACTTGATATTTCGTTGTCTTGCTTACCTCCCCAGATTGTGGGAGTAAGGTTTATATCTAGCAATTTGACCTTTGAGATTTATCCATTGTTCTTGTATGTGACTAGGTAGGAGGGGTCTCTCTAATTACATTATCCTCCCACCTATTCCATTATATCAGCTAGTTTGTGAACTCTTAGATTCTACAATTCTTCGTGAAGAGTTTGAGAACAGCTGGTATTGAGAGAGGGTCTTCCTATTACTGGATCGCCCAAAGGTTGACAAGCTCACCATCTTCAAGTAACCATGATACTTTATGAAAGATTATATTTTTTTCCTCAATAATGTGCTTCCAAATTGAAGAAGAACCAGAATTGCTTGATATTTTTTATCAAGTACGGATCTATTTTATTTTATTTTTATAAGTATTTATTTATTAAAATTTTAAATAAGATGATTAATTAATTTTTAGACTTCCATTTGCAAGGAAAACGGTTCCAAGAGTAGAAGCAAAAATTAAAATCCTAAACACACATCTCATTAAGGTATTTGCTATAATTTGAAAGATCAATAAATCATACATAGCCAGAATACTCTATATTGATATAAATAAATTCATGTAAATCTAATGTAGAGAATCATTAGAGATATCTTGATTTTCATTATAATTGATAACATTTATTGTAGTTTTCAAGTATTTTTTAAAATATTTTAGCATTTTTATGATTTTGTCTGTATATGCATAGATTTGCATTTATTTATAATTATTAGATGTCATTCATGAGTTTGGTTAAAAAAATATGTGGAAATAATTATAGTGAAATCACTGGAGATATCTTGATTTTCATGATAATTGATAACAAGTGTTCAAGTATTTTTGATATATTTTAGGGTTATTATGATTTAATTTGTATATTGATATTTACATTTATTTATAATTATTAGATGTCATTCATGAGTCTGGTTAAAAAATAAGTGGAGATAATTATACTAAAATCATTGGAGATATCTTTATTTTCATAATAATTGATAACAAGTATTGTGGTTTTCAAGTATTTTTTATTAGGGTTTTTATGATTTTATTATTTACATTTATTTATAATTATTAGATACCAATCATGAGTTTCATTAAAAAAAAAAAAAATAGATGGATTGCTTGTGAAACTGTGTAAGAAATGGTAGACTTAAATTTATTATATATATATATATATATATATATATATATAATATATATATATATATATAAAAGAATATTTAATCGTTATTTTAAGTAAAATTGTTTATATATTGTTTTATAAATTGTATAACATTGAGATATCGATACTTTCAAATGAATGTTTATTGTCTCTACATTAACTTTGATTGTATATATTTTTTTAATAAGTTATATGTGGATTCTATTGGGGTCCACTCCCATAAAAATACGAAAATATTACATTTGCTACAATATACCTTTTTATCATAGTTTTTGCATTTTTTTTTCTTTTAAATATATTCTTCAACTTCCTCGAAGTCCTATGTTTTCACAATCAACTGATTGACATCATTTTGACTAAGACATAAAAGAATCTACATTGAGGAGGATAACCAAATGTTGAGGCCTTAGGAAGAGCCTCTAATGACCAAATGTTCTTCCAAGAAAAATCTTTTGGAGAAGGAAATTTTGATTGTTCCAAATCCACCATCCTTTGATAAGTTCCAAATCAACTCATCCTTTCGTGTAAAATTGGCATGAATCATCTTTGGAAGTTCATCTTCAATTTGTTTGAGTTCCTCTCCTTCAACCAGGTTACTAAAAGAAATTCATGATCTAGAGTTTTTGTTCATAATAATATAATATTTGAACTTTGGACCTTTACATGCTAGGCACACTTGAGCCAATGGTTTCCATTTTGAGTCAAAGATAAGAGGATAAGGCTTCAACCAAGCATCAAACCAAAAATTTGCATAACTCCCCTTATTGATTGACCATCTAATATATTTTTTATCAATTGCAAACTCTCTTATATGAAGCTCCATGTTGAGGATCCTTTGTGTAAAGTTATTTTCCTAAATAATTTCATTGCATCAAGAGAAACTTTATATTTTCTAAGTAATATTTTCCTAATTTTTTCCTTATCTTTGAATAATCTCCACCCAAGATTTACTCCTAATGCCAAATTTATAAATCTACAATTCCGCAAGCCTGCTCCTCCAGATTCTTTCCTTTGCAAACCTTATCCCACTTACAAAGAGGAAACCTAAATTCTTTCTCATAAACTTTTCATAGAAATTCTCTTTAAATTTTATCAATTTTTGATGCAATACCCGTTAGTAGTCTTGAAAGAGATATTATATAAATAGGAATGGATTGCAATGTAGTCTTTATGAGTTGTAGCATTTCTTCCATGGTTAAGAACTTACATTTCCAACCTGCCAAGCAAGCTTTTAGTCTATCCAAAAAAGAGATCCAAATATCCTTTTTATTTCCTTTATTAGACAAAGGAATGTTGAAGTAGGTTGATGGAAATTTTTTAATTTTAAATCCTAAATTATTCATAGTAAGTTGTTGTAAATATAGGGCAATATTAATGAAATAAATCCTAAATTTTATAGTATTTACCAATTTTCTAGTAGCCTTATCATAGCATGATAATATTGATTAGAACTCCATGGTCTCAATGACTGGAGGATGGCCCAAAATAAAAGTATTATCAAAAAATTGGAGATAAGATTCAAAGGGACCATTTTTGGCAACTTGAATACCCTTGATTTTTTCTTCCATATTTACCTTTGAAAAGACTCTCCCTAATGTTTTCACCAGGAAAATGAATAGATAAGGAGAAAGTGGATCACCTTGATGAAGTCCACAAGATGACTTGAAGTACCCAACATGAGAACCATTGATCAAAATAGAAACATTTGTAGTGTTATAACAAAATTTAATCCACTCACACCAACTATAATCAAATCCAAACTTTATGAGAATAACTCGTAGAAAATTCTAGGAAAGCCTATCATATGCTTTGTTCATATCTAATTTCAAAAGAATACCTGGCTTTTTCATGGAATGAAGAGAATGTAAGGCCTCTTGTGCAATAATTATACCATCAAGAATTTATTTTCCATGAACAAAGCCACCTTATTCCTCTGAGATAAAGACATCCTAGAATGCCCTTCAACCTCCCTTCAACCTGTTTTCCATAATTTTTGAAATGATCTTAGAAATCATATTACAAAGGCTTATTGGATAAAAATTATCAAAATATTTTGACACCTTTATTGGATAAAAATTATCGAAATATTTTGACACCTTTATTGGTAATCAATGTAATAAAAGTAGCATTGATCTCATTTATTATATCCTTCCTTTTTTGGGCCTCTTCAACTGCAACTAACATATCACTCTTCAGTAAATCCCATTTTTTTTGAAAAAAAAAGCAAGAAATCCATCGGGGCCAGGTGCCTTGTTAGGATGGAAAGAGAAAAAAACTTCATGGAGCTCCTCTATAGATATATTCTTCATCAAACTTTCATTTTGTACCTGAGTGATAATTGATGGAATATTTTGCAAAAGTTTTTCTTGTGCCTCCTTATCTTGCCTAGAATCTGATAAAATATTTTTGAAATAATTAATTGCTTCCTTCCTTATATATTCTTTGTCATTAATATTTCTTCCATATGGAGTTATAATATTTTTGATACGATAAAAAAAAAAAAATTGCTTTTGTTGTAGCTTGAGTTTTTTTTTGTACTTTTATCTCCTTCCTTGAGAATTTCTCTCTAGATTTTTGGAACCAATATGGCTCCTCATTTTTCAATGCATTACGATAATCATAAAGTAATTGTTTTTCTTTTACATAAGAATCCTGATCCATTCCATTATTTTCTACTATCTCTTGTAAAATTTTGAGCTTGGGTTCAATTTATTTATTTTCTTTAAAAATGTTAGCAAAGGATTTGGTTTTCCATATCTTTATTTGCTCCTTTAAATATTTCAACTTTTGAACAAACCCGTACATACATGATCCTTCAAATTTTGATTCATCCCACTATAACATAACCATATGGAAAAAATCAAGGTCTTGGAGACACATAGACTGGATGACCATTATTAGGTAACTCACAAGTCAAAATAATGGGTTTGTGATGTGATCCTGCTCACAATAAAATATTTTATGAGATTGTATACTTTTTTTGCAGCCATTTATTGGATAACAATAAACTATCCAATACTTTTGTTATATAATTTTTTCCAATGCGCCTACTATCCCATGTATATTGAAATCTTGAGGGACTAAAATCCCAAAGGTTATTTGAATTGACAAATGAAGCAAAATATTGCATTGATTTAGACCATCCTAGAATGCCACCCTTCTTTTCCAAATGATATAGAACAATATTAAAATCACCCCCAAGAATCCATAGATCACAATGAATCATCATTATATTTGACAAAAATATGCTAAGGTATTTCCAACATCTTTCATGAGGAGTAACTATAGTTGGATTATATACATTTATAACCTCAACTTTGATGTTTTCCTCTTTCCTACAAAATAATCCAACAACCCAATTACATTTTTCTTCTAATAGTTGTCCATCCCATTTGCACTTATCCCATATTATTGCAATACCGCCTGAAGATCCTATAGAAGAAACTGCTAAAAAATCACTTGTCTTCCAAATCTTCTTAAAAGCATTCTTACATTCCTTCTTGCTTAATTTTATTTCTTGTATTAAAAATAAATTCAGGTCTATAACAACCTATTAATTCCTTAATAGCTATTTTTTAAAGGGTTTTATTCATACCCCTAATATTCCATGATATCATTTTCATCATCAACACTTTTTACTTTTATTAGTGAGCTTAGCCCCACTTCTTGTTAACACCTATGATATTTTTATTTGGCTTCCCATATCAATATCCTTTTGAGTTTCTTTTTCTCTTTATTCTTGCTTTGATGACCTTCCTCTCCTTCTTCCATTCCCACCAACACTCTCGTCTTCATCAATCTCTTCTATTTTTTCATATTGTTCAAAATAAGACTTATCTTCTAAAGATTTATGTTGCTCTAAATATTCGAAAGTGCAAGGAATAGCCTCATTAGTATTTTCTTCTTTTTTTTGCTCTAAAAATATAAACTACATAGATGATCCTTCAGAATCATCACTTTCTTATGTTGCCCTAAAAAATCTAAACTACATAGATGATCCTCCATAGTCATCACTTTCTTATGTTGGCCTGAAAACCCTAAATTTCTTTGGATATCCTCCATAGGATTTTCTTTACTATAATGCTCTTGAAATCCTAAAGTGCAAGGAAAATACTTTGTGCTACTTTCAATTTTATCATAAGGAGAAAATTTTATGCTACTTGAGGATAATGAAGGTGATTTACCTAGATTAAGCTCGACCTCCTTCACCTCATTTGCTTTAAAATTCATCTCCCCATATTCCTTTGTTTTAAAATTTGCCTTCCCCTCTTCCTTCACACCTTTAGCTCATTCTATATTTTAACTTGCACATTGTACTTCCTCATCCCCCATATCATTTTTTTCTTCTAATTTATGATTCAAGTGAACTATAATGGCCTTTGTCATTTGATGATGTAAAGAGATGTTTCTAGCCACTTTCTTAGGAGTGGAAAATCCTTGATTTGACCTAGCTTCTCCTGTGATATGATCTCCTTATTTCAAATTGAAGCAACCCTCATGCCCAAAAAAATTTCATCTCTTCCTCTAATTTCACTTTGCATCCTCTTGCCATGTGCCTATTTTCATGATATTTGCAACATCAAAATGCAATATTTTTATAATCCATCTATTGATCCCATTCTCTTGATTCAAATTTAATCCTAATTGATTGCATTAAAGGTTTAGAAATATCCATGAAAACAATTATTCGAGTGTATACAACATGCCTTCTCTCCTTAGTAGTTGGTACCTCCTAGATAAATTCACCTAAAGTATTAACAATATTCTTCAAAACCTCCTTATTGATGATTTGATAAGGAAGTCCAAAAAGCCTAATCCATACTAGAAGCCTTTTAATAGTTTTTGTGTCCACAAAAAAATTCTTACTCCAAGATCTTAAATATAATACATCTTTACCCCTAAACCCTAGGCCTACATCCATTATTTTAACCCTTATTTTTGAACTAGAGAAAATAATTAGGAAAATACTTTTGGATGAAAAATTCATGGAGTAATTTGAATTCAATCCCACTTCCACTTGATCCAATTCTGAATCTCAAAAAAACATGGCCAATATCCATGAAACTTACATATTAACCCTCTAGTTTTAAGAATCGTTATATCATGCTAAATCATCTCATCCTTAATAATCACTTATGGTGTAGAATCTACTACCTGGACTGGGTTTTCCATAGATTCAATCTTCCTATTATTGCTAGCTAGGGCATTTGTACTTCCAACTTGGTCATTCATATTTTCAGTAAGGACTTTCACAAATGACTTTCTTTCCATGTTACCTAGATTTTCTTCAAATGAATCCTTTAAATTCTCTTAAGATGTGGAACAAGAAGTGACACTTGTTCCTTGACCACACTTTGCTTTCTAATTTTTCCTTCCTAGATCACACCTCCTCCTCATATGCTACATGCATTGGGTTTACCATAGATTCACTCTTCCTCTTATTGCTAGCCAGGGCATCCATACTTTTAGTAAGGACTTTCACAAATGATATTTTTCCATGTTACCTGGATTTTCTTCAAATGAATCCTTAAAATTCTCCTAAGATATGGAATAAGAAGTGGCATATGTTCCTTGATCACATTTTTCTTTTTACTTTACGCTTCCTTACTCACACTTCATCCTCACTTTGGACTTGTGCTCACACTCACTTTTGGTTGCACTCACTCTTGGCTCGTTCTCACATTGGCTTTCAACTACAATCACTCCAAGCTTGCGCTTGCACTCACTTCTGACTATACTCACTCTCATCTTGCGCATGCACTCGTTTCCATCTACACTCACTCGTGGCTCGCGCTCACACTCACTTTTGATTGCACTCACTCTCGGCTCGTGCTTGCACTCGCTTTCAACTAGCACTCACTCTCAACTTTAATATATGATCAATCGTTTGTCCCATTATATTATAATATTACAACTAATTAAGACCAAAATAACTTTTTTATTTAATTTCTTATTTTTTAAAATACAAAAAAAAATCTAGAACATCTTTGTAGGGTTGAAAATTATTTTTAAAAATATTTGAATATTTATTGTTACAATCACATACCTTTAGATAGTTATGTCACATCTAGACAAAATTATATGTTGTTGACAATGATGAAAGAAATATTTTAAAAGTTAATTTATTGTCTCTAATTCAATAATCTAAATTATCTCTTTCATTTTGAACATGAAATGGACTACTTTTTTATCTTTTGATGTCTATTTCAACATACTCTCTAAACCTTATCTTCTATTTGAACATCCTCCTTAGTTCTATAAGAAATATTATGTATGTCGAAGTATTGGAAGGAATGCTTTATGCATACCCTAATAGAAACATAGTATTTTGTTATATATTTTTATATTGTTTTGCTTTATAGGATTTGAGTAACTATTGTATCTTACTTTATAGCGTTGAAGAATATTTTTTTCAAGTAATAGGGTTTTGATAATCTTTAATGATTAATATATCATATCATGGATTTCACTTATTTTTTCTACTTAGAATATTGTTTTCATAGATTAGTTGACTTTATCCTCCCTAGAATAGACTATGGATATGTGACAAAACCTTAATATAAATCCTCGATATAAATTAACAAGACCTAAAAATTTGTAAATATCTCTTTGAGTGATGCAAATGTCAATGACAAGATTCTTTGTACGCTAATGCCTCCCTATATTTGTATGACTAATTCCTCATTATATAATCCTCTCTATCATATGATTATATAATCAGGTTTCTTATACCATTATAACCTCATACGATTGATTCTTTGGATGAAAAATCAATTGTACGATGAGATTTTATCATACTACAACTCACTCCTTTGTAATATGATTCTAATGCATAGTCTATATGACAATAGTCAATGGATGGTAATTTGAATTACAAGCTTTAACAACACTCAATTGTATGATTCTAAAAAATGATATAGTACTTAGATTATACGGTAGTTGTCTTAGGTTTGAATGACAATAATAGTCATCTCCTTTTTTGAATAAATGATACTAATGTTTCCCTCTACAAGGTATTCCAACTCAAATGACAGATCTTCCTCATGAATATAGTCAGCACGTAGGTCCTCTTTTCTTTGGATTGGTATTAATCCTTAAGATGTTGGAAATCACATGTCCTGTAAATATGATTTTCTATGTCGTCAATACTTTCCTTCTTCCCTTCTTAGTATTGAACGCTTGGAATTTCCTTAATTCCCGTTCTTTCTTTACAGGGAGATTACTTGGTACTTTCTCTAAGAAGCATCTAGAATACCTCAATCTTTTGCACCCTCCCTCAATCATCTAGCTCATCCAAACTCCAATTCTCTTCTAGAGGTATGGGATTGCACACATCGATTGCAACTAACCTACAACAAACCCGTTTTAATTGAAGCAAATATTTGACACAAAATTTATTTGGAGAAACAAAACAAGTATTTTATTCTTAGCCAATGCTAGAAATAAACAAATAGAATATATAACAATTCCATGTAATGAAAAATGGAGATATATTTCCTTCTCTTATCTCTTAGATCTGTCATTTCTAGACCAATATTATCCTTCTCTTCCTACTCTTTTCTAAGCCCCCTTCCTCACATATTTATCTATTTTTATTTTCGATGTGTTGTTTTCTTTTTCTTCATCGACATCTCAGTCCATTTACTAGACCTCTACTCTCATATCTCCTCTTCATCCTTCCACTACTTCTATCTATGTTCAGTCCATCATTTCTACTTCCACTTCTCCCTATTAACTCCTCAACCTTCTCATTGTTCCATCTTCTCTTTCTAGGTGTCATTTTTTTGTTTCAACTTCCTCTTCTATTTTTCTCTTATCCATCCATTATTCCAAGCAATATACATGCATTAAATACATGCAGGTGATGATATGGTTACTCCTATAACCATCTAGATGCTTCTGTATCATAGAGCCTTTGAAGTAGGATGATATTTAATTACCTAAATTTCCTTAGGATCAACATGAAATCTCCTTTTCAACAATATACTTGAGGCACTGAATCTTCATCATGTCAAATAAACACTTCTTCATATTAGCATAAAGCTTGTGTCTTTTAAAGTCTAAATTACATGTTAAAATTTTTGTAGATGCTTCTCCAATGTCTTACTATAGATGAGAAAGTCATATAAGTAAACTACCACAAAAGGGTCCATGTAGGGATACAAGATCTTATCCACCATCCTCATGAATGTAGAAGATACATTGGTTAATACAAAAGGCATAACCATCCAAACCCTTCTTGGATTTAAAAATATGATTCAATACATCAATGGGATCTATGGATATTTCATACTAGCTAGATTTGAAATATACTCTAGTAAGGAAATTTGTATTATAGAGTGGATCTAGAAAGTGATCTATCAATGGTAATAGAGTGGATTTGTAATTCTTCGTAGTGATTTTATTCAAGGATTTGTAGTTAATATAGAGTGTTCATACTCCATCTTTCTTTGGAGCCTAGACTCATAAAAATTATGTCTCTTCCACAAAAATGATTGGTCAAAATCACATCACAAACATCCGAGTGCACCACATCACACACAATATTATCCTTGAAGGGCTTGATGACATAATAGAGGAGAAATTGTTGAGTGACATGAGTGTCTTTCCATTATTGTGACCATATAACATTATATGGTTGTGGGTGTGGTGTGATAGACGTTTCAAATCATTCACAATTTGCGTAAAATTCATACTTGACTCCCATTATCAAAAATAGATTCAATGACACCTAGAAAATAAGTGGTGTCTAAAATTCCAAATACTAAAAGTCTTTTGCTAGAGGACATAGATATAACAGGTCTAGCCCAAAGCAAACCCACCTTGAGGGAGATTATGGCAATGGGTGGAAGCTTTTCTCAGACTTTGGAGGCCAATGAACATCTTCATGCAAAGAAGAATAGCGATGGATTTGGGTTGTGAGATAGTGGAGTTTCCATCAACTTACCTTGGGATTCCTATTTTTAAAGGGAGGTGCAAGGAATATTTATGGGAGCTAGTGGTGGAAAGGGTGCAATGCAAAATTGCTAGCTAGAAAGGAGTTGTGTTAAGCCAGGTAGGTAAGGTTATTTTGGTGAAATCTACCCTTCAAAGTATATCAATTTACTTTAGATTCTTGTACAATATGCCAGGTAAAATAGTGCTGAAGATAAAGCAAGATCAAAAGTCCTTCATGTGGTCTAGGTCGGAGGAGAAGAAGAAATTCCACTTAGTAGCATGGTACCAGATTCTACAGTAGAAGGGAGTTTGGAGGCCTAGGCCTGAGAAGGATGGACCAAATAAATAAGGCCCTGGTTTCTAAACAAGGTTGGTGCTTAACTCAGAATGAACAAGTTGATTGGGTTAATATTATAAAAGTAAAATATCTAAATAATGGGGAGGACTTCCTATCAAATGACATCATAAACTTTGGGTCAGCCTTTTGGTATAGTCTACATAATTCTAGGAGCAGTATTAGAAAGGAAGGAAGATGAAATATGGGTAATGACCATCTAATTATTTTTTGGTCAGATCCCTCGCTGATGGACCAACCGTTGGCATCACTCCTAGAATTGGTAGTGGTTGAAGACTTCTATAGACATACCTTTGGTTCTAAGGTTGAAGATTATATCAAAACTATAAATCATAGGAATATATGGAGATTTTTATTCAATCCTGACTTATCTCTAGTCAATAAATTGACCCTTAAGAAGATCTCAAACCTCCTAAATTTCCAAGTCATCAAATCTACTGATGAAGCTAATAATATTTTCTCTAAGACAAAAATTTCAAGAGTTTTTCTATGAAATCAACATATTTCCTTCTGGAGGATCCTGGCCCCCCTTGGTTTTTGAGAAAACTAGTTTGGTGGAAGGGATTAACCCCTAAGGTTAATGCTTTTCTATGGCTTGCTATATAGAATAAAATTTTGACCATAGATAATATGCAATCCCAAGGTATGATTATTTCTAACTGATGTTACCTCTGTGGCTTGGATGTTGAGTAGATACAACATATTTTTATTTTTTGCCTATTCTCTAAGGACATTTTCTCCTTCTTTTTCAATTTGGTTGGTGTCTACTAGATATTCCCCTTTCAAATGCCTAATATTTTATACCACTAGGACCCTCCCTTCTTCTCTCGCTAACTTTATTTGTTCTTGATATTTAGCTTGGCTCATATCATGTGGTATATTTGGAAGGAAAGGAACTTGAGGCCTTTTAAAAATGAAGCCAATTCAACCTTCTCTATCTATACTAAGATCATTATGGCAATAGTGGAGAACATCTTTGCCATCTCTTTGTACTCAAGTTTTTTATTGGGAAATTATCTTTGGAGCGTATTTTTGGTTACTACCCATTTGGATTTAGGTGGGAGAAGATAGATTTCCTAAGAACCACCCCTTGTAGGCTGGATTAAACTCAATATTGATGGGGATTCCAAGGGTAACCCAGGAGAGGCAGGTGTGGGTGGTTTAATTTAGAATATCAACAACGAACTCCTTCTCACCTTTGCTGAGAAGTTAGGACCTCAATCGAGTCATTTTGTTGAAGCTCATGCTCTCTTCCAAGGGATTTCTTATTGAGTGGCTTCGATCAGAGTAAGGTCATCATTGAGGGTGATTCCCTTAATATCATCAATTTTATGAAAGGCTCTCAAAATCCTAGTCCTAGAATCTGACAAAATATTTTTAAAATAATTTATTGCTTTCTTCCTTATATCTTCTTCATCCTCAATATTTCTTCCATCTGGAGTTATAATATTTTTGATATGCGAAAATAAAAATTTGCTTTTGTTGTAGCATGAAAAATTTGTACTTTTATCTTCTTCCTTGAGCCAATTCTCTCTATATTTTTGGAACCAATATTACACCTCTTTTTTCAATGCATTATGATAATCAAAAATTAATTATTTTTCTTTCACATAATAATCTTGATCCATTCCATTATTTTCTACTATCTCTTGTAAATGTTCGAGCTTAGATTCAATTTCTTTTTCTTTAAAAATATTACCAAAATATTTGACATTCCATATCTTCATTTGCTCCTTTAAATAGTTTAACTTTTGAGCAAACCTGTACATACATGATCCTTCAAATTTTGATTCATCCCACCATAACATAATCATTTGGAAAAAATTAGGGTCTTGGAGCCACATAGACTAGAATCGAAATGGCTTTAGATGATCGTTTTTAGGTAAATCACAAGTGAAAAGAATAGGTTTGTGATATGATCTTGTTTGTAATAAAATATTTGAAGAGATTGTATACTTTATTTGCAACCATTTATTGGATAACAAGAATCTATCCAATATTTCTACTATATATTTTTTCCAATGCATCTATTATCCCATGTGTATTGAAAACTTGAGGGACTAACATCCCAAAGGTCATTTGAATTGACAAATGAAGCAAAATATTGCATTGATTTAGACCATCCTAGAATGCCACCCTTCTTTTCCAAAGGAGATATAACAATATTAAAATCACCCCCAATAATCTATAGATCACAATGAATCATCATTTTATTTGATAAAAATGTACTAAGGTCCTTCCAACATCTTTCACGAGGAGTAACTATAGTTGGAGCATATACATTTATAACCCCAAATTTGATGTTTTAATATTTTATGCAAAATAATCCAACAACCCAATTAATTTTTGCTTCTAATATTTATCCATCCCATTTACATTTGTCCCATATTATTGCAATACCGCCTGAAGCTCCTGCAGAAGAAATTGCTAAACAATCACTTGTCTTCCAAATCTTCTTAAAAACATTCTTACATTCCTCATTGCTAAGTTTTGTGTCTTGTATTAAAATAAACTCAGAGCTATAACAACCTATTAATTTCTTAATAACTCTTTTTCAAGGGATTTTATTCATACCCCTAATATTCCTTGATATCATTTTCATCATCAACCTTTTTATTTTTATTAGTGGGCTTAGCCCCACTTCTTGTTAACACCTATTATATTTTTATTTGGCTTCCCATATTAATATTCTTTTGAGTTTCTTTTTCTCTTTGTTCCTTCTTTGATGGCCTTCCTCTCCTTTTTTCATTCCCTCCAACACTCTCATCTTCATCAATCTCTTCAATTTTTTCATATTGTTCAAAATGAGACTTATCTTCTAAATATTTGTATTTTCCTAAAGAGTTGAAAGTGCAAGGAATAGCCTCATTAGCATTTTCTTCTTTATGTTGCACTTTAAACTCTAAACTGCATAGATAATCTGCCATAGTCATCACTTTCTTATATTGGCCTGAAAACCCTAAATTTTCTTGGATATCCTCCATAAAAATTTCTTTACTATACTGCTCTTGAAAACCTAAAGTGTAAGGAATACACTTCGTACTACTTTCATTTTTATTGTAAGGAGAAGATTTTAAGCTACCTCATTTGCTTTAAAATGTGTCTAACCATTTTTATTTGTACTAAAATTTACCTTCTCCTCTTCCTTCGCACCTTTAGCTCCTATATTTGAACTTGCGCATTGTACTTCCTCATCTCCCATATCATTTTTTATTCTAATGGTTGACCTAAGTGAATTGTAATGGCCTTTTCCATCTAATGATATAGAGGGATTTTTCTAGCCACTTTCTTAGGAGTGGAAAATCCTTGTTTTACCTAGCTTCTCCTGTGATATGGTCTCCTTATTTCAAATTGAAGCTATCCTCATACCCAAAAAAATCCATCTTTTTCTCCATTTTCACTTTGCAGTATCTTGTCATGTACCTAGTTTCATGACAATTGCGACATCTAAATACAATGTTTTCATAATCCACTTGTTAATCCCATTCTCTTGATTTAGATTTTATTCTAATCAACTGCGGTAAAGGTTTAGAAATATCCATGGCAACACATATTCGAGTCTATACAACATGCCTTCTCTATGAAGTAGGGAAAAATGGTGCACCTAATGGTAAATAACAAATTGCATCTATCCTCTATGTTTAATGAGCATCAAATCGGAAGCATGCAAGTAAGATGGAAAATATAGCAAATAACAAGAAATGAAGCAAAGTAAATCGATTTCTTATTAATTAGGTGGATCGAATCCAGGTTATAACATGTCACCTTGAGGGCCCAAATGATTGATACAATTGTTACAAGTTTTGGGTGCCCAAGGATCAAATCCTTCAAGGAATTCGGGTGCACATGTAGTGTCTTTCCTCATACCCACAATCGAGGTGGGCGGGCTAAGGCTATCGCCAGTTATGTATTTGATCTTTGATGTCCTATGATCCTTCCCAATGTTTTTTATAGCCTGCACTTGCACATAAGGAAATCATAAATGTCACATAGCAAGTGTGTATGATGGAAAACATGCAATCCCCATAGGCACCAAAAAGCTAGTAATGATAATATGCATCAAATCAACTCCAAAAAAATTGAAATTGCATAGGAATGTAATATAGGTTTTTAGGCAAATCTCACTAGAAATATAGCAGAAATTGTATTCGATGATGTATCGTAATTGCAATGATCATCCTCCACCTACAAAACCCAAAGCAAGCGATTGAACCAAAACACCTCTAAATAAAATTAAATTTGGTAAGAATACATAAAGGGACATTCTAAGAGAACCCATATGGTTATATTTATATAATAAACAACAGTTGCAGGTTTTTCTCCAAATGACCCTTTATGAGACCCTACAAAACACTAAAAATGTGATATCTCCTTAACTATAGATCCAAATTGCATGAAATTTTGATAGAATAATCATATGATAATTTAGAATCTAACTAAAAAATAATAGAAGAAAAACCATGCACATATTTGCATCCATCCTTGGGTGGGACGACTGGGACTGTCACGGGATGGGGGCCATCCTGGGGTGGTACGGCCATCAGTTCTGCACTTATTTTACCCTCAATTCCTCCAAGAATTGGTTAAGGACCTACTATCCAGTGTTTTCATCAAATTTGATGTGAAAAAAAACTCATATGGTTCACTTTTGGGATCATAATGTGCCTCCTAGTTTACTTGCAAACCTCCTTCGCTAGGTAGATATTCCAAGGGAAAAGAAAGCACAAAATGTTGAAAATAAATCTTAGCAAAACTCCGTTGCTTTGTCCTAAAAATCCTCTCTACATGATTTGTATGGAAAATGAATCCACTTTATATCCAAAAGGAGACATTTGGGCAAATAGGCATGCAAGGGCATGCGGGGCACCAGGTGCCACTTGGCCACCGAGGTGGCATGCATTGGAGGGGGGAGAGGATCTCCAAATTTGACCTCCTTTATGAGGTATGTCATAGAATTATGCACCCTCTAACTTTGCATGGTTGAAAGGTAGGGTAAATGGTATTTTTGGGTGCCATTTGTCCACCATTTGACTTTTTGGGGTCAAAGCTCATGGTCGTACCATCCAAGGACGACAACACACGACCGACCCTAGGTGGGACAATCATGAATTGTGGCTGTCCCAGGGTGGGAAGACCATGACTATAGGCCCCAAAATTTCCCAAAAGTGGGGGAAAAGCTGCAAAAGTGGTTAGGACCACTGTAAAACCTCTAAGGCTTGCCCAAGAGGACCATAAGGTGTCAATTGAACCTTGTCTTGGTTGCTTAATCGGATTGACCAGATTTTGGTGTCTACACTCTCCTTAGTAGTTGGTCCCTCTTGGATTAATCCAACTAGAGTCCTACCAATAGTCTTCAAAACCTCCTTATTGATGAGTTGATAGGGAAGTCAAAAAAAACTAATCCATACCAGAAGCATTTTAATAGTTTTTGTGTCCATAAAAAAAATAGATTTAACTTTTGATATACTCAAGGATTTTGGTATAAGGCCAAATGAGCCAAGAATGCCAAAAAACTAAAGTCCTAGGTGTCCTTGAACTTTGACAACCCCTCGTGGATCTAGTTAGTTATAAAATTGATAAATTCAAAAGTCATCCTTTCACTTTTGGGTGAGTACCTCACTAGGTAAATAATGCCCAACTGATTTGAAAATATATTTTTATCATTCTCCAAACCAAAAATGAAGGCTAGCATGCTCAAAGCCTCCTTTGTGTTGTTGGTAAAAGCTCTCATTCTTAGGGATACTTCGACGATGATGTGTCCTATGTTTGGCACTCATTGTATAAGAACCCAAACTTATCCAGGATGGTTTTGTGGTGCCTAGTTGCACTCTCCACACTTACCCTATGGTTATAAGGCTACATCAACAACATCTTACGAATGGTATATGCATTGAAAACGACCTTAAAAATTTTCCTCTCCTTCAACCAAGTTACTAATAGAGATCGTCAACTTGGTTATAAATAGAAATCCATGATCTAAAGGTGTTGCTCATATTAATATAATCTTTGACCTTTGGACCTTTACAAGCTAGACATGCCCATGCCAATAGTTGCCATTTTGAATTAGAGATAAGAAGATAAGGTTTCAACCAAACATCAGACCAAAAATTTGCATAATTCCCCTCGTTGATTGACCATAAAATACATTTCTTGATCAATTGCAAACTATCTAATATGAAATTCAATGTTGGCAGTCCTTTGGGTAGAGTTATTTTCCTAAATTACATCACTGCACGAAAAGAACCTATATAAGTTTCAAGAAACATGTTTGTCCAATTTTTTTCCATGATCTTTAAATAATCTCTGTCCAAGTTTTTTCAATAATATTAAACTCTCAAATATACAATTCCACAAAGCCTACTCCTTTCCAAACTGTATCCCAAAGGAAACTTAAATATTCCCTTGCTTCCTTTACAAAGTCAAACTCTTTCAATTATATCAACTTATTATACTATAACCGATTGAAATCTTAAGATAGATTACAATATAGTCTCTACTAATCATATCCTTCTCACCATAATTTAAAACTTAACGTCTTATACTTATTCTGTTAAAAAAATATTTAAAAAAGAAAATATCTCACTTTCAAACTTGGTCACGTAGGGCGTTCTAAGGTGTAAGACTTTGAAACGTTCTTCACCCCGTGAAGAGCCTCTATCCTCTTGCTTTTTGATATCATAAAACTTTAACAAACAAAAAAAAAATTATAAGAACATATCCAAAGAAATTGGAGCGACGGTGAAGCCATAGAATACTTTAAAATGTTCTTCACTCTTGATCAGCCTCTATGTTATTGCCTCCTGAATATACTATTGTTAAGTGGATCAAGTTGTATACTAACGGTTAGGCGGATCGAGAACGAATCAGCCACGTTTTCTCTGAATATGTGAGTACGGTCGTGAATGTTGGCTCGCCCGCTAGCTAATAATTTATTGATATGTTTACCCACCAAAATGCAATTGCTTGAGCCAGAGTTGTTAAGTTGAAGATATATAAAGTGGGCAAGGGAGTGGTTAATCCAATTCAATTGGATCATATATAGGTGGTCGTGACCTGCCGTATCCCGTCGCCCGTTATCATCTAATTCAACCCTCACGTCTGAACGTCTCATTCCGGATTGAGCAGCCAGCTACCAGGAGTTCAGACCATCGCCAATTCTCTCTTCGCAACCAATCCGCCCATTCCCGATTCCGTATTGGCCAAGGCTTTCCGCATCTCTTACAAACTTGTCGATTACATTCAAGCCAAGTTCACATTGGGATGGGATTGAATATTGCCATTCGATCCATATGCATACTAAACCAATTCAAGCGTTTTTTTTAATTTATTAAATTAATAATACCAACAATGGGCTCCGATGCCCACACCAATTGCGTTGGCGCCCTTTGGCAATGATTTCAACTCACTCAATAAATAATGTTCAATATTCTTTATCAGTCCTACATAAACCTCTTACCACGAAAACAATATGATATGCCACATACTTACTTTGAACTTTTTATTAATTATCCTCAAGTTTAATATTTTTTATATATATTTATCATGAAAATTGAATTCAAATCATATCGTCAATAATACAAGTGAAATCTTTGCTAATAAACCATACTCACAAAGATTGAACATGCACAATTAGACCGTCCATGTTTTAAAAATAACTGAGATAATGTTGTTTTGCTTATTCGTTGAGATAATGTTGTTTTGCTTATTCGTTGAGGTAAGTTTATATCGAGTGATGCTGTGTAAAGTTAGTGGCATATCAACTTGCTTTCTTTATCATTTTGTATATGGATTATCGAATTATCAAATAATATTATCACATGCAACTTCAACATAATATAATGATAGTGTGAAAATAAAGTTAAAGTTAGATTACAATTTTTTTTATATATGTAACTTTAGGAGCTTGATATTTTTGATGTGTAATAAGAATTATATGTAACTTTAGGAGCTTGATATTTTTGATGTGCAATAAGAATTTGGATAAGGCTTCTTCTGAGAATTTTATATTCATCAATAATTTTAATTTTAATATATATAATTGTTTTTATTTTTATTGTTTTTTCAATGGATTTATTTTAAGTTTAACTTCTTCCTATTTTACATCATGGATTTTATAATTAAAAATAACTTTAGTAATAGTTTGTCCTATTATATTATAATATTACAACAATTAAAAATAAAATAATTTTATTTTTATACATTAAAAAATTTAGAACATTTTTGAAAATTATTTTTAAAAAAATTTAAATATCTAATGTCGCAATCATATATCTTTAGGCAACAATATCACATCTAGACAAAATTATATGTTGTTAAATGTGATGAGAAAAACATTTTAAAAGATGTTAATTTATTCTCTAATTCAATAATCTAAATTATCCCTTTTATTTTGAACATGAAATGGACTAATTTTTTAGCTTTTTGATGTCTACTTCAACATACTCTCTAAACTTTATCTTCTATTTGAACATCCTCCTTAGTTCCATAAGAAATTTTATTGAATGTGGAGGATAGTATGCTTTATGCATCCCCTACTAAAAACTTATTATTTTGTTCTATATTTTCATAATGTTTTGTTTCATAGGATTTGAGTAACTATTGTATCTTACTTTATAGTGTTGATTAATGTTTTTTTCAAGTAATAGATTTTTGATCATCTTTAATGATTAACATATTATATTATGGATTTCACTTTTTTTTTACTTAGAAATAAGTTATATTGTTTCCATAGGTTAGTTGACTTTATCATCCCTGTAATAAACTATGGCTATGTGACATAACCTCAATATAAATTCTTGATATAAATTAACAAGACTTAAAAATTTGTAAATCTCTCTTTGAGTGATGTAGATATCAACAACAAGACTCTTTGTATGCAAATGCCCCCCTATATTTGTATGACTAATTCCTCATTATACAACCCTCTATGTTATACAAATGTATGATTAGATTTCTTGTATAATTATAACCATATACGATTGATTCTTAGAATGAAAACTCAATTGTACGATGTGATTTTATCGTACTACAACTCACTCCTTTGTACGATGATTTTAGTGCATGATCTGTATGACAATAGTCAATGGATGGAAATTTCAATTACAGGCTTTAACAACACTCAATTGTACAATTTAAAAAAAAATGATATAGTATATATTGTAGGGTAGTTGTCTTAGGTTTGAATTGCAATAACATTCATCTTCTCATTTGAATAAATAACACTAAAATTTTCTCCTACAAGGTATTCCAACTCAAATGATAGAACTTCCTCATGAATGAAGCCAAAATCTTCCTTCTTTCCTTGTTGGCATTAAACGCTTGGGTTTTTCTCAACTTTTGTTCCTCCTTTATGAGGAGATTGCTTGGTAATTTCTTTGAAAATCTATTGGAATACCTTAATCTTTTGCACCCTCGTTCTAGCTTAGCCAAACTCTAATTCTCTTCTAGAGACATGGACCTACACACATCAATTGTAGCTAAGCTACAACAAACTAGTTTTTATTGAAGCAAATAATTGGCATAGAATCGATTGGAAGAAACAAAAAAAATATTTTTATTCTTATTCAATGTTAGGAACAAACAACTAGAATATATGACAATTCCATACAATAAAAATGGAGATGTTTTCTCTCTTTGATTTATAGTTCCCATATGATATTTTTCTTCTCTTCCTACTCTTTTCCAAGTCCCTCACCTCACGTTATTCTCTCCTTTTATTTGTCATGTACAATTTTTCTTTTCTTCCTATATGTCCCAATCCATTTCTTGTACATTTACTCTCTCACATCTTCTTTTTCCTACTATTTATCTATGTATTTAATTCATCATTTCTGTTTCCACTTCTCCTCACCAACTCTTCTACCTTCTCTCTATTCTATTTTATCTTTCTAGGCATGTCATCCTTCTATTTCAACTTGCTCTTTTATTTCTATCATCCCTTAGTTCCTCCAAGCAATAGGCATGCATTAAATATATGTGAGTAAAAAACTATTACTCCTCTCATAACCATCTTGATGCTCTTGTATCATACTCACTAGGTAAGAGGAAATGTTCCATGAGATTCAACTCATGAATATGAAATACTCTTCCAAGTCATTGTTATTTTATCTTGGTTATCTCCACAAGGTCAGCTTTGGTATCTTTCTCTTGCATTCCTCTAAGAATAAAATATCCTCTTCTATAATGCACTTAGCATCTATTTCACCTTATTCCATTCCATCACTTCCATCCAACCACAGTCAATATGTATCATATTAGCTACCCTCTTTTGGAGTGATTATATCCTCTATAACTCTCATAAGGATGTAGGTTCCAACACCTAGTTACAACATGTCTAGATCTTCCAAACTAACTACAACAACCTATTCTAGGACCTTAACTCCTTATACTAATCTCTCTTCTCACAAATCTAGTCTCACTGATTCTTGCTTGACCTAAATATCTAATGTCTTCATTCCTTGGTCTTATTTTAGGTATTATGGGTATTTTCACACCTTACTCATATCTTCTTGATACTTTGCCATTGTACCACATTCTTCTCATAAACGTGGATCTAATATATTTGGTGTGCTTTTCAAAGTACCCAAACTTTTCATCCTCACTTTGATCATAATATCCTTCACCACACTTTAAAGTACAATTGTTACTATCAACTCTGATAATATGGCCTTCATTGTAGCTATCAATGACCTAATGAGTTTCATCTTCCTCTTCTATCCCTTTACCACTTATTTTTTCTTTTTTTTTCTCTGTATTTGCAACAAGAATCGTTGCACTAACATATTCATTATCGCTATTATTGGTGACTTGGACCAATAACATCTTTCCCATTATTATTCTCACTACACAAAAAAAGGCTTTAATGACGACTAAAGTAAGGTGATTTTTTACGGTGGTAAAAAACCACCTTAATAGATTCTAAAAGGACAGTTAAAAATTACCCTCTTAGGATAACTACCCTCTTAGGGTCACCCTAAGAGGGTGTTTATAAACCATCCTCTTAGGTTATAAACCACCCTCTTAGGTTATAAACCACCCTCTTATGTCTAATAGGGTGGCTTAGGCAACCCTGAGAGGGTGATTTATAATCGCCCTCTTAGGGTCTCAACGAAAAAAATTATAAATATCACGAGAAAAGCCCAGGTCACATTTTGGTGGAGCATTTCATAAGAGCTAGGGCTTTGAGTAGAAATTTGATTGAGTATTTTGTAGCATGTGATGGAGGTAGAACTAGGGATTTGAGTAGCATTTCAATTGATCATTTCATAGCATAGGATGGAGGTAGAGCTAGGGCTTTGAGCGGTAATTTTGTTGAGCATTTTACAATGCGCGATGGAGGTAGAGCTAGGGATTTGAGGAACATTTTACAATGTGCAACGAAGGTAGAGCTAGGAATTTGAGTAGCATTTTTACAATGCACAATGAAGGTAGAGCTAGGGATTTGAGTAGCATTTCATAGCACATGACGGAGGAAGAGCTAGGATATTGAGAATTTTGGCAACGTGTTACGGAGGTTGAGTTGGAGATTTGAGCATTTTGGTAGTGTGAAACAGAGAAAGGTTATATATTTTGGTACGCAAAATTTTAACTTGAATATAAGAATTGATCTTATACAATTTGATATAAAAAATCTTATGTTGTGACAAGTAGATATTTGAATATATATTTTTTATTACTATGTATATGTATTTGGGTGTTCTCTCTATTTTCATGGGTCTTCTCTTGGTTTTCAGTTTTATTAATACCAATATGAAAATCCTAACCAGATTTTGTATTTGGACATTCTTTTAGAGCTTCATTTGGTCTTCCTTCAATTTTTAATTTTATTAATACCAATATGAAAACTCATAGTGGTTTCCTTTTATTTTCATTTTGGAGCTTTATTTGGTCTTCCTTCAATTTTAAGTTTTATTAATACCAATATGAAAACCCACATTGGCTTCCTTATGTTTTCATTTTAGAGCTTCATTTGGTCTTCCTTCGATTTATAGTTTTATTAATACCAATATGAAAGCCCATAGAGGTTTCCTTATGTTTTCATTTTAGAGATACGTTTGGTCTTATTTTGATTTTTAGTTTTATTAATACCAATATAAAAACCCATAGTGGCTTCCTTCTATTTTTATTTTAGAGCTTTTTTTTGTCTTTATTCAATTTTTAGTTTTATTTTCTTCAATATAGAAGGCTATGATATTACATAGCATGCATTTTTCTTTTTAGTGTTTATTTGCATGCTAATTTTATGGTAGTCTTCTAGATGAAGAGATAGGTAATAATGTTGTTTATCTATTGGGTGAACATGGAATTGACAACTATCATGCTGCTTAAACTTTAATCATCAAAAATTTTACCTAGGACTATAAATAGGCCGCTCTATCTAATATTATTTTGGATGAGAAATGTGGCTTGCCCTTCACCTCTTTTGTCTTTCTATTTTCTCATATCAACTATGCTGGAAATGTTTATTAGGTGTTATGTCTTAGGTCCCTTTGAATTATTTGTTGCTATCTTATCATAGTTATATAGGTCTATGCTAGTTGATATGTCCTCCTAATCAACATAAAACAAGGACATAATTTAGGGGTATATCCCTTGAAATTTTATTTCACTTTCATAAAATATTTTACAAGTTAAAAGTTAGTGATTTCTTGAATCAACTTTGAATTAATCGACTGATCCAGGAGGCTATTTTGAAGAGTCCATAGAATTTGATGTTCAAATTGAAGTGATATGATAATTTTCTTACTTTGTAGATATCATATTATTGAGGATTATTAGATTACATAGTAGATACAATAAGTGAAAATTTAAAGATATCCCTTAAAATTAAATATTTTTAAAGATTAGTAGAGTAACAAGTCAAGAATAATAATTAGTAAATTAAACTTCTTTAATATAATTAAATATAAGGTAAATGTATAGGGATTATAAACATGAATACAAAAGTGAATCTTAAAATTAAATAATGTGTTATCTCTAGCATGTTATTGTGAGTCAGATGTCATATATATTAACATAGATTTATACAATGATTTGTAAATTAAAGGGTTGTAGGAACCACTCTTTAATTTAAATATTATATATTCATAAAAATACATTGAACTACCCCTAGGAGTGTTCTACTTTGGGGTTTAAATGAGTAAAAGTTGCATTAGGTTTAGTTGGCACAACAGTATGTTGGATGCCTTCAAGCAACTTTGTTTGAAATGCATATTTTTTACAAAGTCTGTGATATATAGATGACTTTAACATAATTATTTTAAGATACATGGTGCTTGTAAGATACATGGTGCTTTAAATGATGAGCTTCATGGTAAGATATTAATACGTTTAAACAAAGGAATACATGATCATTTACTTCTAAATTTAATATTTTGTTACAAATAACTTTGATAAAAAATTAAAGTAGGGAGTATATTTCAAGTTTATATTGTAGGTTGACGTTGTAAATATATATGAATCTCCATGGTTTCTTTCTTATCTTAAGATACATGGTGCTTGAAATGGTGAGCTTTGTGGAAATCTCTTAATATATTTTTTTAATTTATTTATTTTAAGTCAAGGTTTTTGAAAGGGTTTCCTTTTTCCTTTTAGATCAACTTAGTCATATCAATTTATATGGCCTATTTGGTGTCATTGATATTTGAACCTTGATATGAGCTATGTCACCCATATGTCATAACCAATATGAAATCCACAATGGCTTCCTTTTGTTTTCATTTTATATATTTATTTTTTCTTCCTTCGATTTTCAGTTTTATTAATACCAATATGAAAACCCAGAGTCACTTCGTTCTGTTTTCATTTTAGAGTTTCGTTTGGTCTTCCTTCAATTTTTAGTTTTATTAATACCAATATGACAACCTATAGCATTTTCCTTCTATTTTCATTTTAGAACTTCCTTTGGCCTTCCTTTGATTTTCAGTTTTATTAATACCAATATGAAAACCAACAATGGCTTCCTTTTATTTTTATTTTAGAGCTTCATTTTTTCTTCCTTAAATTTTTAGTTTTATTCGCTTCAATCGATAAGGCTACGATATTGCATGGCATGTACATTCTATTTTTATGGTAGTCTTCTATATGAAGACATGGGTAATACAAGATGTCATGTTGTTTATCTATTGGGAAAACATGGAATTGACAACTGTCATGCTGCTTGAACTTTAATCATCAAAAATTTCACCTAGGATTATAAACATACCACTCTATCTAATCCTATTTTGGATGATAAATGTGGCTTACCCTTCACCTCTTTTACCTTTCTATTTCCTCATCTCAACTATGTTGGAAACGTTTACTTGGTGTTATGTCTTCGATCCCTTTAAATTATTTGTTGTTATCTTCTCATAGTCAAACTTATACAAGTCTATGCTAGTTGATATGTCCTCCTGACCAACATAAGACAAGGACATAATTTAGGGGCATATCCCTTGAAATTTTATTTCACTTTCATAAAATATTTTACAAGTTAAAATTTTGTGATTTCTTGAATCGATTTTTAATTAATCTACTGATCTAGTAGGCTATTTTTAAGAGTCTAGAGAATTTGATATTCAAATTGAAGTGATAAGATAATTTGCTTGCTTTGCAGGTGTCATAGTATTGGGGATTATTAGATCACATATTAGATACAATAAGTGTAAAATTAAATGTCTCCCTTAAAATAACTAAATAGTTTTGAATATTGGTAGATTAACAAATCAAGAACAATAATTGACAAATTAAACCTCTTTAAGATAATTAAATATAAGGTAGATATATAGGGATTTTGACTAACATGTTATTGTGAGTCAAATTTTATATATATTGACATAGATTCATACAAAGATTTGTATATAAAATCATTGAAGTGATACAATGATTTTGAAGAATCTGCAGAATTTGATGTTCAAATTGAAGTGATAAGATAATTTGCTTGCTTTGTAGGTGTTATAGTATTGAGGATTATTAGATCACATAGTAGATATAGTAAGCTATTTTATCTAGATTACATAGATTTATCCAATAGATATAGTAAGCTATTTTATCCAGAATATAATAATTGGTAGAATACATAGATTTATCTAATATGCTATTTTTACGAGTTTGCAAAATTTGATGTTCAAATTTATGTGATAAGATAATTTTCTTACTTTTTAGGTGTCATAGTATTAAGGATTATTAGATCACATAGAATATATAGTAAGCTATTTTATCCAGAATACAATAATTGGTAAAATATATAGATTTATCCAGTAGACTATTTTGAAGAATCTACAGAAGTTGATGTTCAAATTAAAGTGATAAGATAATATGCTTACTTTGCAAGTGTCGTAGTATTGAGGATTATTAGATCACATAGTGCATAAAATAAGTGGAGAATTAAATATTTCCCTTAAAATAACTAAATAGTTTTGAAGATTAGTAGATTAACAAGTCAAGAACAATAATTGGTAAATTAAATTTCTTTAAGATAATTAAATATAAGGTAAATATATAGGGATTCTGAACATTAATACAAAAGTGAATATTCAACTTAAATAAAGTGTTATCTCCAGCATGTTATTGTGATTCAGATGTCATATATATTGACATATATTTATACAATGATTTGTATATTAAAGGGCTGTAAAAAATACTCTTTTATTTAAAAATATTATTCATAACAAGACATTGAACTACCCCTAAGAGTGTTCTACTTAGTGGTTTAAACAATTCAAAATTGTATTAGGTTTAGTTGGCACAATAGTATGTTGGATGCCTTCAAGAAACTCTGTTATGCATATTTTCTACAAAGTTTGTGATACATAGATGACTTTAACATAGTTATATTAAGATACATGGTGCTCATAAGATACATGGTGCTCAAAATGACGAGCTTCATGGCAAGCTCTTAACATGTTTAAACAAAGAAATACATGATCATTTACTTCTAAATTTGAGTTTCTGTTACAAATAACTCTAATAAAAATATTGGAGTAGGGAGTACATTTCAAGTTTATATTGTAGGTTGACATTATAAATATCTATGAATCTCCATGGTTTATTTCTTATCTTAAGATACACGGTGCTCTAAATGGTGAGCTTTAAGGTAATATCTTTATACATTTTTTATTTATTTATTTATTTTAAGGCAAAAAATTTGAAAGGGTTTCCTTTTTTATTTTATATCAACTTAGTCATATCAAGTTATATGGCCTATTTGGTGTCATCAGGATTTGAACCTTGATATGAGCTATGTCACCCATATATCATAACCAATATGAAAACCCATTGTGGCTTCCTTATATTTTTATTTTAGAGCTTTATGTGGTCTTCCTTAGATTTTTAGTTTTATTATTACCAATATAAAAACCCACAGTGGTTTACTTCTATTTTCATTTTAGATCTTCGTTTGGTGTTCTTTATCCCACATTTGATATTGAGTGGAAACCCACATAAACAAGGATTTCTTGAGAAATAATAAACTTTGAATGTTTTGAGTTCCTGGAAACTTTTTTACTACAAAAAGAAAAAAAGAAACATTGGCAAGATTTTGAGTTCCAACAAAGCACCTACGCTGAGTTATACATCTCTTTATGTACTTTCCATGAGTGGAGAATACACTTGTTAAACAATGGTCCAACCATATTTTATATATAATGTTGACACCTTTGAAAATATCTATTTAGAAAGGCATCTATCATGATTTGACAATGCTGAAATGAAATATAGAATATGACAATGTGATAAACATGCTGCTCATAATTTTTCATGAGCTAAAATGGTGTTATATGATCTTGGCACATGTGCTACCATAGATTTTTTAACTATTGGATATTCTCCCATACTTTTTTAGATGATCTCTCCTATCATTCCAATTTTAAAATAAAATTTCCAAGCTTTGTTTGATTGTGTTGTTTTTTATTCAAGGTTTCATACAATAGTTTGTAACAACAAATATCTATTTATTTGTTAGTTATATCATCATATAACTTGCAAGTCAAAAAAAAGTTTGTTTCATTATGTAGACACCTAAATCTAGTCATTTGCATAACTCCATTCACCCCACCAATTATGTGCAATAAACTTATATGCCTAAGTCTAAACTTAGGTGTATAAATCCTACACATTAATCTATTTTTTGGATTTCATTAAATCTAGGAAATATCCCCCTAGGATACCCTGTGTCTCCTCTTGACACTTGTCCTAGCCACCTCTATCCCTCCCCTTGCCACATCACTCCACTTGCACCTACCCACTAGCCACATCACCCTAGTTAAGTGAGACACCCTAGGTGACTCACTGTAATTGCCCCTTCCATTTGGTAGCCCTGGCTTACCACTTGGCAATCCTAGATTGCCACCTCCCTTTCCCTTAAAAATCCTCAAGGTGCCTATAAAGGCACCCTCATTCCATCATCCAAAGGAGGCTAGAAAAATATACAATCACACTATCAAAATCACTCCAGAAGGCCACCGACGTTAGTGGAGTTTGAACCATCGAGGTTTCATATCACCACTTAGGATTTCTACCACTTTTGTCTCAAATGACATAAGGTGTTTACACAATTTCTACCACCCACGCATGTTTTCCACCCACCCACCCATGTTTGATTAGCCTCAAATTCGCATCTGTAGGTGCTCAGGAGTAGATCTATCAAAGGTAGCAAATAGCAATTCTTTGTAGTGATTTTATTCAAGGCTTTGTAGTTGATATAGAGTGTCCATGTTCCATCTTTATTTGGATCCTAGACTCAGAAATGTCATGCCTCTTCCATAGAAATAGTTGGTCCAAAATCACATCACAGATATCCAAGGCCACCACATCACACAAAACTTTATCCTTGAAGGGCTTGATGATATAAGAGAGGATAAATTATTGAGTGGCATGGATGTTTTTCTTGTATTACGACCATATAATATTATATAGTTGTGGGTGTGGTGTGATAGGAATTTCAAATCATTCACCATTTGTGTAAAAATCATATTTAACTCCCATTACCAACAATAGATTCAAATCCTTCACCATTTAAATGAAAATCATATTCTTATGACTCCTTTATCAACAATAAAATGTAATGGCTTATTGTTGACCCATATTTTTAAGTGAAATAGGCATTCCTCATATTTTGACTTCTATGGTGCAACATGTGTGGTAGCAACGATCAAATTTGGTTTGGCTTCCATGATTTTCTTCCCTCTATCCTTAGCCTATAGATGTGGAGTGGATGTAGAGAGTTGTGACTCAACAAAAAATGATTGGATTGCTTGACACTCATCCTTTGAATATTGGTTGCTCTTATGGTAGTTGTACAATTTCCAATCTTAGCTTTTTAAAAACTCTTTTCTAAAAATATGATCGGTTAACCCAATAATAATCTATATAAATTGTTTTAGCAATATAGATAAATTCAAATAATCACACATTGCAAGAGCATATAAATTGTTTTAACAATATTGTAAATAAATTCAAATAATCACACACTCCAAGAGCACAACGTAAGGACATATAAATCTCCAACTTGTTTAGAGTAGAATTGAGAAGGAGAATTTAGGAAACATGGACATTCAAAATAAAGTAGCATTGAGAGGAAGGCATTGAAGTAGATATAGCAGTTGGAGAACTATCCATTTTTAGTGGAAGTTGAGGAACTTTTACGTGGTTAGACCTGGGTCCAAATGGAACTCCTCTTACGAGGAGGAAGTGGGGAGAGAAAGAGTCATCGACATTTTCTTTGAATATGAGTACGATCATCAATATTGGATGACTTGCTTATAATTTATTGATTTGTTTATGCTGCAAAATTCAAACTGTTTAAGTCAAAGTTGTCAAATTCAAGGTAGATAAAGTGGAGAATAGATTAATTCAATTGGATCGCTTATAGGTGGATGTGACCTTCTCCCACCTAAAATCTATCCTTGGTAGTTGCTCGCACCCTTTGCATTCATACAAGAGAAGAGAACCGAATCAAAATGGGTTGGTATCAGACCCCATTGATCTACTTCACATTGGGCATGTCGGTGGTTATATGTTGCAGCAACCATAGTGTCCATGTCATGGCTGGTGAAACTGATCCCTTGCAATATTTCTTTGTCGTAAAAATTAAATGTAAAAGTAATCCAATTCACTATAAATTTTATTGCTTCAACAATATAGCATGCATTCGTCTATTGTCCATTATCTATATTAAATATTAAATGGAAAGAGGAAAAAGAAGAAAAAATAATAATAATTGATTAAATTGGTTTGAAATCATACAAGTAGGCATACATGATGGACTTGCATGCAAGGATCCAAAGGTGGTTTCAGTAGATGATTTTGTCTTCAAAGAGCTGGGGCAAGCAGGGAATACAAACAACCCTGCAGGGTTAAATATGATGGCAGAAAATGTGAAGCAGATACTTGGTCTAAATACTTTAGGGATATCTTTGGTGTGCATCAACTATGCACTTGATGGAATTAATCCTCCTCACACACACCCATGAGCCATAGAAATCTTGGTTTTACTGCAAGGCAAGGTCCTCGTTGGCTTCATTGACACCACCAACAACTTTTCTCCAAGACGTTGGAGAAGGGAGACGTGTTCGTGTTTCCAAATAAATTGATTCATTTCATGTAGAACATTGGGTATAAAAATACGATGGCCATTACTGGATTGAGCAGCCAACTACCAAGATTTTAGACCATCGTCAATTCTCTCTTCACAACCAATATGCCCATTTCTAATTTCGTATTGGCCAAGGCTTTCTGCATCTCTTACAAACTTGTCGATTACATTCAATCCAAGTTCACATAGGGATGGGATTGAATATTGTCATTCGAGCCATATGCATACTAAACCAGTTCAAGCATTCTTTTTTATTTATTAAATAAATAAGATCAAAAATGGGCTTCGATGCTCATGCCATTCATGTTGATTTTTGCATTTGTCTGTACCCTTTGGCAATGATTTCAACTCACTAAATAAAATTCACAATTAGATCGTACTTACTTTGAAGTTTTTATTAAAAATCCTCAAGTTTATTGATATTTTTTCCATAAATTATTTTTTTTCCATATGTTAGAAATAAGTTATACTTTTCCATATGTTAGTTGACTTTATTCTCCCTATAATAGACTATGGTTATGTGATAAAACCCCAATATAAATCCTTGATATAAATTAACAAGACCTAAAAATTTGTAAATCTCTCTTTGAGTGATGTAGATTTTAATGACAAGACTCTTTATACGCAAATTGAAAGGAATGCTAATCAGATCATTCCAAGCCGCAAGGATCTCAAGTGTTAATAGAAACACCACATTCAACCAAAACAAGAATCTGAAAGAAAATTGACAGCATAAGCTTACAAATATATATGCAAACAAGAGAGCAACAATATCATATATTAGATCTAAAAATGGAACACTGAGTACAATGAAGGTGCCTTGCTTATATAGGCAAGGATGATCAACCATAGTCGTTGGATCAAGCTAAGGACAAATATCCACTATACAAAAGTAATATGTGATATGGTCCATAGATATGTAACCGCTATGGGAGAAAGAACATCAACCCTCCAAATGTCACCCCTAGCAATAGTCAAACCTAAAAATATCCCCATAATATCTAATAAATAAATATGTAACATCTCGTAATATCTAAATAAGATAAATGAAATATCCACACATAAGTGGGTGGGGAAAATGTAGCAAGAAGTGGAACACCTGTCATCAATAGAACCTACCCAATATAAATTAGTATATCCAACCAACTGAGTAGAACCTCGGGTGTAGTGCAATCCAAAGTGTGAAGTGCCTTGTAGATATCTCAAAATCCTCTTAGCAGTCTGCCAGTGACTGCTATGAGGGGCATGTGCAAACTGAGACACAAGTCCAACTGCAAAAGAAATATCGGGGTGAGTATGGGTCAAGTACATCAAACTTCCAACTAACTACCTATACAAGGTAGGATCACAAAGAGGAGTGGTGCATTTGGAAGTAAGAGAGACCCCGGACTAGAAAGGAGAGGGACATGGCTTGCAATCAGCCATACCAAAATGCTGAAGAAGATCATGGGTGTACTTTTACTGACTCAAATGAATCCTTAAATTTGACTGAGAAATTTGCAAACCAAGGAAAAAGTGCAAAAGACCAAGATCTATCATATCAAACTGCATTGAAAGAGCCCTTTGAATAGTTTGAATGTGGGAAGAAGAGCTACCAGTGAGAAGAAAATCATCAACATACAAGACAAGTATAACTATATCCTCTCCAACATGTTGTATATACACTGTAGGATCTGAGTGGCAACGAACAAAACCAGTAGATAGAAGAAAAGAGTCCATCTTCTCATACCAAGCTCGAGGGGCTTGTTTGAGACCATAGAGAGACCGCCATAGTCTACAAACAAGAGAAGAGTCATGAACAAACCCAGTAGGTTGCTCCATGTATATTTCCTCCTACAAATCTCCATGCAAGAAGGCACTCTTCACATCCATCTGGTACACTAGCCAACCTTGTGATGCAGCAATAGAAAGTACAAGGTGCATACAGAATCCATCTTGGCAACAGGTGCAAAAGTCTCAGAGTAATCAATACCTTCGACTTGTGAGAAACCCTTCGCTACAAGACGAGCCTTATACTTATCAATGGACCCATCAGCTGCATATTTGGTTCGGTATACCCACTTACACCTAACCAAATTTCTTCCCTTAGGAAGAGAGACCAAATCCCAAGCATGATTCTTCATCAAAGAAGAATACTCATTTGTCATCGCATCATCCCACTCCTGTATCCCATGAGCCTGTGAGAAAGACTGTGGATCCCCAAAAACTGCCTGACATAAAAGTCCAGAACCTGTAGAATGTGCATGATGATGTCTAGTGGGTGGAAGATCTTGTATGAAAGGTGTTGCCTCAAAAATTATGGTACGAGCCCACCTAGGCATAGTGACAACATTAGGAGGAACAAGATTCTCATCTGAATCTATATCCATGACCTCCTCAACTACCTCCTGAACTTGCTCCTCAAAGAAGGGATCCTCAAGATGAAGTGAAGAATCATCAATGGATGGAAGTAAAGAAGAAGAATCATGAGAAGAGAAGCGCTCATCAAACTGAACATGAGTTCTGAAAAGAACTTCATGAGTATCAGGATCCAAAAGTCGATAAGCTCTCATGTCCTCGCAATACCCAACAAAGATCAAGGGTTTGCTCTTCTTATCCAAGGCTTTCCTTTGCTTCTTTGGCACAAAGGCCCAAGCATGGCTTCCAAAAACTTTGAAAAATGAGACATCGGGCTTAGTCCTAGACCAAGCCTCCTCTAGAGTCAAATGCTCAAGTGCTCTATGTGGTGTGCGATTTTGAATGTAGTTTGCACAATTAACTGCTTCTACCCAATATATAGGAGGTAAATCCCTGGAATGCATCATGCAGTTAGCCATATCCTTCAAAGTTTGGTTCTTCCTTTCTGCTAAGCCATTTTGTTGTGGAGTATGAGGAACAAAATGTTGGTGAACAATGCCATGTGCTACCAAAAAATCAAAAAACTCTCTGTTGAAGTACTCCCCCCATTATCAGTGTGAAGCTTCTTTATGCAACTAGAAGATTGATTCTCAACAAAAGCCTTAAACACCTTGAAGTGTGAAAAGACATCACTCTTGTACTTGAGAAAATAAACCCAAGTACGCCTTGAGAAATCATCAATAAATGTAAGTGCATACTTAGCTCCTTTGAAAGAAGGAGTAGAAAAAACCATCAAGTCACTATGCACAAGCTCAAGTGGTGAAGAAGCTCTTTTTGACTTACCCTTAGGAAATGGATCTTGGTGTTGTTTCCCTAATGCACATCCAGGGAAAACTCCATCAAGACAAGAAACTCTAGGTAAACCATCAACCATACCATGAGTGCTCAACTCCTTCAAATATCTGTAATTAAGATGTCCAAATCTCTCATGCCAAAGCTTACTCTCAGAATCTGCATGAGCAACCAAGCATGTCCCTATAGAAGAAGTGTCATCAAAACCCTCAAAGTGATATAGTCTAGAACTATGATCAACAACACCTTGTGCAACAAGTGAATGAGGCTCCAACAAGGTTCTAACTTCAGCTCCTTGTGGTGTGAAAGTCATTGTTTTGCCCTGACCAGAATGACAAATTTGATAAACAAAAAGTAAATTTGTAGTAATGTCAGGAACATATAGTGCATCATTGATGCATCCACCATCAAGTTGTATGTCACCTTTTCCCTTAACAAAAATAAAGGAAGAATATCCAACCTCAATGTTGGAAGTAGAACTCAAACCAAGAGATACAAACGACTCCTTAGAAGAAGTCATATGGTGAGAAGCACCAGAATCTATAACCCAACTATCTGTAGCAACTGACTGAGATCTCCCAACAACATTAAGTGCTTTGCCATGCTCACTAGAAGGAGGTGGAGTGGAGATAGATATCTTGTGTTTTCTGACTGCATCCTCTAAGGCTTGCATTCTCTTCCAACACCTGGTTTCTACATGATTATTCCCCCCACAAAAGGAGCATGAAAGGCTAGACTTATTCTTGGATTTAGGAGACTCTTTGGGTTTAGAGTTAGATTATTTGGGTTTAGGGGCACTTTGAGATGGAGAAGGAGAAGACTTAGGTTTACCTTTGAATTTTCCCTTACCCTTAGGACTAGATGCTACTAATGCCTTTTGAGAGGTGGAAGACTCAAGGTTAGACAATTTGGATTCTTCCCTAGTAAGTCTTTCACAAAACAACTCCAAATCAGGCATTATGAATGTGTCACCTAAGGCATCCATGCTAGAGAAAAAGGTAGAAGCAAATATTTGGAATGGACCTTTCAACTTGGATAGAATCAGGTAAACACACTCTTCATCTTTCTTGTCTCTCCCACTCCCCTTTAACTGTGTCAACAAGTGCTTGAACTTAGTAAGATAGTCTACAATAGATGGAAAATCTTCAAGATTGAGAGAAGTGATCTCAACTTCAAGCTGCATGGCTCTTATGTGATCCACCTTACCAAATAATCCTTTTAATTTTTCCCAAATTTTGAAAGGAGAGTCACATCCTTCCAAATGAAATAAAAGACTATCACTTACATAAGTTCCTATCAAACCCATACATTCATGTAATTTGCATTGGTGCTGAAATTTTTCATATTCTCTAGTGAACTCTGGTTGTTCTTCAAGCATTAAAGCCCATAATCCTTTGCGTTTAATGATTGTTTCCATTCTTGGTCTCCATGTGTGGTAATTATGTGTTGTTAATGGCTCACATTGATCTAATGCAAAAGAAGATGAAGAAGCCATTCTACAAAAATAACCAAAGAGAAAAATAATGCAGATAGGGTGCACAAATCAGCACCGAGACAACCCCCCAAAATATTATTTTATTAGCTTCACAAGAATGCAGAATATGGGACTTTATAACAATAGTCCATATACAAGGTTCAAGTGCAAAAACCTTTTTCACAATGCAATATTGAGAGTGCAGTCATAAAATCATTATAACTGTCTAAATACAGATCCAAAAAATCTGAAATTTTACAGACATATCAGAAAAATGATTTTACAGGTCTGGTAAAAATTTCGCTGAGCAACTCCCAATATTTCTCCTACAAGGACGATTTTACTAAAAATAGTAAAATCATTGTAACTATCAAAATACAGCTCCAAATTCTCTGAAATTTTATGGGATGGTCTATAATATGATTTTACACATTCTGTAAAAAAATATACAAAAAATCAAAATTTTTGATGAAGATATATGCAGATTACTAAAACATTGTAGGTTTTCGTAAAATCAAGATATCTTGAAGAATACTGATCCAAATGAGCTGAAATTTTGGGCACAACTCAAATGAATGCATCTACAGACCTCCAAAAAAATTTGTGGAAAAATGGCATTTCTATCAGGAGATACATGCAAAATATAAAAATGGGTTGGGTTGGTGACCCTGCCAAAAAGGGAAATGCTCAAGAAAAAAATGCTTAGGACAGATCCAAGGGAATGAGGCTATTGTAGTATGGGAAGAAGAGATTTTAGGAGGTTGGTGATGATCTTACAATGGAAGGAGTGACACAAACTAGCCAAAAGACTCCACCAAGGACCCGATCACAAAAATCGAAGCTTCCACACCATTCTTCAAACCTGCAAGAGAAACAACTGCACAACACTCACAAATGGATGACTGCAACACCTATCACTCTGATGCCATGAAAGGAATGATAATAAGATCATTCCAAGCTGCAAGGATCTCAAGTGTTAACAGAAACACCACATTCAACCAAAACAAGAATCTAAAAGCAAATTGACAACATAAGCTTACAAATAGATATGCAAACAAGAGAGCAACAATATCATATATTAGATCTGAAAATGGAACACTGAGTACAATGAAGGTGCCTTTCTTATATAGGCAAGGATGATCAACCATAGTCGTAGGATCAAGCTAAGGACAAATATCCACCATACAAAAGGAATATGTGATATGGTCCATAGATATGTAACCGCTATGGGAGAAAGAATATCAACCCTCCAAATGTCACCCCTAGGAATAGTCAAACCTAAAAATATCCCCATAATATCTAAGAAATAAATATGTAACATCTCATAATATCTAAATAAGATAAATGAAATATCCACACATAAGTGGGTGGGGAAAATACATGGAATAACTAAATAAAAAGGAAATAAATAACCTAGGTGAACATGAGCTAAGGTAAACAACCTACTCTAACACAAATGCCTCCCTATATTTGTATGACTAATTCCTCATTGTACGACCCTCTCTATCATGAAACTATGATTATGTTTCTTGTATAATTATAACCATACATGATTGATTCTTCGAATGAAAACTCAATTGTACGATGAGAATTTATCATACAACTCACTCCTTTGTACGATGATTTTAATGCATGGTTCGTATGATATGTTAGAGTATATTACATCATTTGGGGTCATGTAAATGTACCACACTTGAAGCAATATAATAAATGCACAAGTGTCTATGTGCAAGTTGTAAATGTGCAAGGTGTCCCCTTATACAACTAGGTAGAGTGTTGGCCATGTAATCCATCTTTCTATATAAAGAGTTATAATATCATTTTAGATAGTAGTAGGTTTACTGTGTGCATCACCATATATATTTGTGATGGGATACATTGTAGTTCTTTAGCATCTGTTCTGGAGTGTTCACTCCCTCCATATTGCATTGTATCATTTTTATCACTTTCCATTAATAGCATATTTTTAGCATCTTACATTCCTGTATATTTCATATATTGTGGTTGGATTCTCCCTTGGCATATATGATCAAAATCTAACAGTGGTATCAAAGCCATGGTAGATCAAAATAGGAATAGGGAGAGCCACTAGAGATCATCATTACCAATATGGGTCTGAACTCTACTATGTCTTTGCAAATTGGATCTATCATTATGCATTAATACATGCAAACGTCGTTGCAAGGAATTGCTGAATAGGAAAGCCACAAGGGAGATTGTGAGGAGAAACAAATCTCAGTTTCAAAATTTTTTATATTACATTTTGTTAGCATACTATTATTATTTGTCTTTATTAGACAAATTGTTGCTCTGTTACAACTGCTGTAACAAGCTCAGTTACGCCGGTGTTCTATTCCCGGCATTGTAAACTTGTATTTAAACATCGCTGCGGATTAATAAAACTAGTTCCTAATTTTCACATGGCATCAGAGCCAGACTGGTATGGGATTTTTTTGCAGTGAAAGGGAGCAGCGAGAGGAGGCTGGAGGCGGACGAGCAGAGCAATTTTTTTTTATTTTTTTTCGCGACGTGTTTTTTCCGATCGCGAGACAACAGTTGCGAGAAAAATAATAATAATAATAATAATAATATTGCGCCCCCGACCGAGTAGAGGTCGCGTACCCTGCAGCCTGTGCAGATCTGCAGTCGCTGCGCAGACCCGGCAGACGCAGGCCGACGCAGGACATGGGACGTCGCGCCCAGGCCAGACCGCGGAGTCCGTCGCAGCGCGTACGCGAGCCCGAGCTCGACGCGGCTGCGTCACCGGTCCAGCCAGCGTGCACACGAGCCCGAGCTCGGTGCGCTGCATCACCGGACGCCCAGGGACGCAGACGTCCCGTTTGCGCGTAGGGCACGCAGACGTCCCGTCTGCACGCAGGGCGCAGAGCGTTTGCGCAGGGGATTGACGTCTGCGCAGGGCGCAGAACGCCAACCCCCCTCCCCGCCCCCGGTTGAGCGGGAAGGGTGCATTGGGAATTTTAAAATTTCCCCCCTCCCGCCCACGTGGGGTATAAACCCCCCCCCCCTTGCGCGCAGCGCGAAACGCGCGCGGCGCGCACCCCCCCCCCCGTTTTTTTTGAAAAAAAACCCGCGGAGCACCCTCCCCCCGGGAATTTTTTGAAAAAAAAAATCCCCCGCCCCCCACAAAACACAGACGTCTAGTCCGCGGGAGCCTGGGAAGACGTCCAGCGCTGCGAACGCAGACGTCCAGCCCGAGTGTTGCAGAACGCGAGACAGAAGCCGCGAGTTGCAGAGGAGGCTCGGGAATCGGGAAGCAGAGAGGAGGTGTTTTTAAGTCTGATCGGGCTTTCTCCTCCCAGATCAGCCCACGGGCTCACTGGCAAGTGAGCTGCGTGGTGGGTTCCGGGAACCCAGCAGTCGGGGGTTCAAATCCCGCCGACTCCCCCCAAGGTATAATTTTTTTTCAAAGTTATTTTTTTTAATTATTATTTTTTAATTAAAAATTTTAATTTTAATTTTTTAATATAGTTTTTTAACTTCATAAATTAAAATTTTAATTTTAATTTATTGTTTTATAAGTTTAAAAACTATATAAATTAAAATTATTTATTTTAATTTTAAATATATAATAATTATTAAAAATGCTTTGTTAAAGAAATTTTTTTAAGGGGGGATATTTTTTCAAAAAATCAAAGGGGGATTGTGAGTAATTTTCTGAAAAATAGCAATTTGGCATTGTAAAAGGTGCATTTTCGGCTGTGACCGACACCTTGTGGGTTATTCTTGTGGGCAATTTTTTTTGTTGTATGTTGCATATTTCATTTTTGCACTATAACATTAAAAATTAAAATCAAACACTCCCTAAGTCCCCGGAATAATTAAAACCCATCCGTGCAATTTATTGCACTGCAGCGTTCGGTATTTGTGATACCTCTGCCAGCACTTACGAGTAAAGTTGTCGTGATTTGGCCTACTGTATCCGCCGCCTAATATAGCTACTACAACGACGTCTGAGCTTGTTCTCTATAAATCGTTGGGGAGAGATAAGTTAGCCATTTTTGCATTTTTTTACTCCATCCACTACCCTTTATCGCACTTGTGTTTAGGCGTAAATCCTGACGAAGTTTTCTTCATAGTGTTTAGGGGAAGTTACGCCCCACGCATGAGAAGAATCTTCTATGGTAGGTGCCATCAACAAAGCGATTCCCTTTCAGTACCGCTTATGTTCCACGTATCATATGATCTCTAAAACTCACCTATAGTCTCCCTCACGTAAGGGCGGGTGATTTTTGTTGATCTTTCTAAATACCTATAGTTTCCCTCACGTAAGGGCGGGTATTTTGTACGGTATATTGGCCTAGCAAAAGGTATATCGAAAGGGGGACCAATTGGTGATATAAGGAACCTTCACTATGGCCGTTGTTGCAAAGTTGATGACTAATCCACATCAGTTATTGAAAGGTCCAAATTATACACCATGGAAACATAAGATGAAGGCAATTCTCCAAATGGAAGATTTGTGGGATATTGTTACTGGAGTAACAACTAGGCCTTCACCAACGACGGGATCCACAGGTCCTTCAAGAAATCGGATAGCTTTTGACAAGAAATACAATCGAGCAAAGGTGCTCATTTTGTTTGTTGTTTCAGATGAAGTGCAACCTCATATAGCTGACAAAGCAAGTGGTAAAGAGGCATGGGATGCCCTTAGAACCATCTATGAGGGAAAGAATGAATCCACCATTCTTCATCTTCAACAACAACTTCATAACCTAAGTTTGAGACAGGGTGAAACAGTTGAACTCTTTACGTGCAGAGTGTCTGAGTTGAAAGAGAAATTGAGTTCTTTGGGAGATATCGTGGACGAAAAGCTTCTCATTTCACTTGTGATGAGAGCTTTACCTTCTTCATTTGATATGTTGATAACCTCCATCCAGGTGTCTCAATGACAAATTACCTACATCGAGTTGGTCAATCTGCTTCAACAACAGGAGGCACTCCAACTTCACAAGGATGATTCTTCCAATACAGCCCTATACACCAACAGGCAGGGATCTAGGAAGAAAGGTAATGGGCAAAAAGGAGGCAACTTTCAGAAAGGAGGAAATTCTCAATAGGATACGAAAGGAAAAGGCAAACAACCTCAACGAGAAGAAGAGGTGGTGCAAGATCCGTGAGAAAGACAACCATGACACCAACGAGTGTTGGCATAAGAACAAGCAGAAAGGCCAAAACAAACCACAAAATAAAAACAAGCAACCCCGAGTGAATGTTGTCATTGAAGAATCCGACTCGTATTTTGAATGGGCACACAAGGTGCTCATGACTACCGCAGATTCCACACACAGGGATCCTGTTTGGTATGTCGATTCTGGAGCTAGCAAACATATGACTGGCGATAGATCGTGGTTTGAATCATTTGTGGCCAAAGAGGGAAAACTCGTCACAATTGCTGATGATAAAACCTACAGGGTTCAGGGAGAGGGTACAGTTTCAGTCACTCTTCCTGATGGCAAGTGTCAGATTGACAAAGTCCTCTATGTTTCGAGATTGGCTAACAATTTGCTGTCAGTAACACAAATCTTGGATAGAAATATGGTTGTCAACTTTCATGTTGAGAATGGAAAGAAGTGTTGTACCATTACCAGGAATGGTAAGCAGATTGCAACAGCTTCATATAAGCACGGCTTATTTGCACTAGATGCTATCTCTACTCCATATGTTGCCATGACTGTCTCTACCAAGGAGGTAACTTCCCTATGGCACAAGAGATATGGGCATCTTAGTTCGGGCTACTTACTTGAGCTCAGCAAGTATGAGATGGTAAAGGGTCTTCCTTCCCTTTCCGCCACATTGCCAGTGTGCTCGACCGCTAGCGGAAAGCAAGATAGAGTACCATTTGAGAAGAGCTCAACAAGAGCACGAAAACCTCTCGAGTTAATTCACACCGATCTGTGCGGTCCTTTCACACCCAACAGTTATGGAGGGAAAAGGTACTTTCAGTTATTCGTAGATGACTACTCACGAAAGATGTGGGTTTTCTTTCTCCAACTGAAATCCGAAGCTTTTGCATTCTTCCAACAGTTCAAGAAATCCGTTGAGAAGGAGTCAGGAGCTTCTATTAAAACCCTCCACTCAGATCGAGGGGGAGAGTTTACCTCTAATGAATTTTTTGCATTCCTAGATAAGCATGGAATCAAGAGACAGTTAACAACTGCCTATACTCCTCAAAAAAATGGAGTTGCTGAGAGAAGGAACCGTTCTATAATGGAAATGGTTCGTTGTATGCTCACAGGAGCTACTCTTGGGCAACAATATTGGGCAGAAGTTGTCACCACTGCAGTGTATCTGTTGAATAGGGCACCCACAAAGGCCCTAAAAGGAATGAATCCACAGGAAGCATGGAGTGGTCGAAAACCCTCCATATCTCATCTGCGTATTTTTGGATGTCATGCTTTCATGCACATACCAAAAGAGAAAAGGAAGAAGCTAGATGAGAAAACACTGAAATGTATTTTTCTTGGTTATTCTGAGCACTCTAAAGGATATCGGTTGATAGATCCTTTGACCAAGAAAATTCATATCAACAGAGATGTTGTCTTTGATGAAGCTTTCACATCACAGAGCACATCTAAAGTACACCAAGATATTGTGGAATCTAAGGAAGAGAAGATTCCTTCGTCAACACAGACAGGAGGTCCTTCTACATCTTCTTCAACTCCACCGAAGAAGAATCCTAAATGGTGTACAAATACAATCAGAGATGCAAATTTATCCACTCCTCCCAATTTGAATTTGGATAGACCTCGTACACGCAGTATGGCTCAAAAGGAAAAAGAAGCCAAAGAAACTGGTGAGGTTGATGATCTTTGTCAATCTTTTGAGGAACTTTCTATAACTCCAAGTACAAAAGTAGAGGATATGGATATTGATGATGACAGGGCATTCATGTCTACCATAGATGATCTTGAACCTGCATCAGTGCAAGATGCTCTTAGTGAGCCTCAATGGAAGGCCGCTATGGATACAGAGTATGAGTCTCTGATGAAAAATAAAACTTGGAAGCTTGTTGATCTTCCACATGGAAAGAAACCTATTGGCTGCAAATGGGTATACAAAGTCAAGTACAAGGCAGATGGAACAATTGATAAGCATAAGGCCCGTCTTGTTGCAAAGGGCTATGCTCAAAAAGAAGGCATTGACTACGAGGAAACTTTTGCACCTACTGCTCGGATGACCACAATTCGGGTTATGTGTGCTATGGCAGCACAATATGGGTGGAAAGTTCACCAGATGGATGTCAAGAGTGCCTTTCTAAATGGTGATCTCCAAGAAGAAGTCTATATGACTCACCTCGAAGGATTTGAAGTGGAAGGCCAAAAGCAGAAAGTTTGCAAATTGGTCAAATCCTTGTATGGTCTGAAACAAGCTCCTCGAGCTTGGTATATAAAAATGGACAATCACCTTATGCAGCATGGATTTAAGAGATGTCCGTCAGATGCAAACCTCTATTTCAAGAAACAGGGTTTCGAGATAGTGTTGCTTGTACTCTATGTGGATGATCTGCTCATTACAGGGAGTTCAGAAACTATGATCTCTACTATCAAAAGAAACTTGTGCAAATCTTTTGAGATGACAGATCTCGGACTTCTCCATTATTGTCTTGGTCTGGAATTCAGCCAGAAGGAGCACTCCATCAAAGTGTCTCAGAAAAAATATGCCAAGACATTGTTTGGAAAAATATCGCATGACCGATTGCAAGCCAATGGCAACTCCGATGGAGAATGGACTTCGGTTATCGCGATATGATGACTCACCTCGGGTAGATGGTACTCTCTATCGACAGCTTGATTGGGAGTCTCATATATCCGACCAATACTAGGCCGGATCTCGTATTTGTCGTCAACTATCTTTCGAGGTTCATGCAGGAGCCTAAGACCACTCATTGGAAAGCAACAAAACGTGTTCTTCACTATGTCCGTGGTACTATGGAATATGGCCTAGAATACAAGAGGAACAACAAATTCTTCTTGCAAGGATACACGGACTCCGACTATGCCGGATCATTTGATGATTGCAAGTCAACTTCTGGATACATTTTTCATCTGGGATCCGGTCCTGTCTCTTGGCACAGCAAGAAGCAACAGGTGGTTGCTATTTCATCAACATAGGCAGAATATCGCGCCGCACGTGAAGCTGTGTGCGAAGTGATATGGTTACGTCGCATTTCGACAAGTATGGGCCATCCATCAAAATCTCCAATACACTTGTTTTGCGACAATCAAGGTGTTCTGAACCTCGTCAAGAATCCAGTCCATCATGAAAGAACAAAGCACATTGACACACAATGTCATTTCATTCGAGATGAAGTTCCAAAGCACCGAATTCAGCTTCAGCACATTCCCACCGATGCTCAAGTTGCAGACATTTTCACTAAGGCACTTGGACATGTCAAATTTGAATTGTTTCGCAGCTCACTTTGTATTGCAAAATAATGTAAGGGGATGTTAGTATAGCTATTAGTTATTACATTACCCAAATAATGTAATAAAAGGGGATGTTAGCATACTATTATTATTTGTCTTTATTAGACAAACTGTTGCTCTGTTACAACTGCTGTAACAAGCTCAGTTACACCGGTGTTCTATTCACGGCATTGTCAACTTGTATTTAAACATCGTTGCGGATTAATAAAACTAGTTCCTGATTTTCACACATTTGGCTAGATTCTTTCCACAAAGTTGTAAAAAAACTTGTGAAGACTAGGACTCAACATTTGTTCCACTAGATTGATAAATCAACTAGTGAAGATTCATCATTGACAATATTTACAATCATTTTACTAATATCTTATTGTAGAAAAAGGAAACTAAAGGAAGCCCTGTTGCAAACTTGCACATTATATAAGAGAAGTCCACAGAAGCCTCATTGTAGAATAAAAGGTCACAGAAGCCTTATTGAAGAAGGAAAGGCCACAAAAGCCTTACTGAAGAAGAAAAGGACACAACATTCTTATTGAAGAAGAAAAGACCACAGCAGCCTTAATGAAGAAGAAAATGCCATAGTAGCCTTATTGAAGAAAAGGCCATATAATCCTTGAACCTGAAGAAGACTCCAATGAAGAGTCCATGAGTAATAGAATAAAGGATATTGGTGATCTCCATTGAATACTACAAATTACATATTAGCTAGAGTCTTTCTACAATATTGTGAAGACCAGGACTTGACACAAAACTCATACCACTAGTTTCAAGAATAACTAGTGAAGTTGAAAAGGTCAGAGAAAAGACCTCATTGGAAATAACAGGCTAAATATATGTTCTAGAATAAGTTGAAAAATACCCACAGAAGGTCTCATTGAAGAACTTTAAATCTTGGAAGATTGAAGGACTAGCAAGGTTCTATACCTAATTTTAGAAGTAGCAAACTTCAAATATACAAGAAGAATATCTCATTGCCAACACTTCCACAGTAGTATGTTGAAGTAAAGGTTTCATTGAGAAGACCAAAGAAGCTGCAAGATTGAAGACCTTGGAGAGGTCTCAAGGAGAAATAAGGAAAAGGCTTGGAGAGCCTTGTTCCAAAATTTGTTGAAGCCAAAAAAAGAGTTCCTAGAAGAACTCATAGGAGAAATTCACTACAAATATAGTGAAATATTTGGGACAATTATCATCATCCGACAACAAGCCCAAAAGAATAAAAATTGGTCAAGGAGTGCCAAATCCCAAAGAAGAATATTGAAGACCTCAAGACCTTCAGATTCTTGATAACAAAGCTCTATTTGAAGAATATATCAAACAGAATAAACCTACCAAATTCAAGAATATTTGGATATTATCCTTCATAGCTAAAGAAGGCACATTTCAAAGAAAGATATTTGTTGGATTCACAGAAAAATACTAAAAGGGTTCTAGAAGGACAACATTTCAGTGAATAGATTAACTACTAGAGAAAAGCAATCAAGATAGCATTACTAGCTACAAGACTTCGAGTACCAGGCCAGATCTTGAAGGAGAAGCTGAAATCATCTACTATAATTTTAGAGTAGAAAACTAGAAGCATTCACAGCTGCAAGCAACCACCGTCCCAGATAATATATTTAGTGAATCAATTCATCAAGATATTCATCATCAAAGGTTTAGGTGCAAAAAGGTTCATTACTTGAACACTTAATATGGATTACTACTTAACTTCATTTAAGCACCTTATTTGAATTTAGAAAGTTGCATTTTAAGTCCTCAAAAGTGCAAAAGATAGATTCTATTAAGATTTATTACCTGCATATTAATAGGAGTTAGATACATTCTTCCTATTATCTAATTATTGAGAAAAATACTACATTAAGAAATTAGCAGTGATCATTAAGTGCATCTGAAACTACTTTGAGAGGTTATTTATAAGAGCAATAAGGTGAGATTATCATTATCTTTAAGGTGAATTAAGTTGAAAGTATTATTGATTCATTGCATTATACTAGTTGTTCATTAACTAGTTACTCTTAGAGGGTTATTTTGTGTTATTTATTGTTAAGATCAAGGGCACAAAAACCAACATATTATCAAGTGTCTAGAGACACTATTTGGTGCACAAAACTTGCAAAACTTTGTGGCCAAAAGAAGTCATCAAAGAGTAGAGAAGAAATCCACCATTAAAATCCTTGAAGGAAGCTTAAAAATTGAGACTTGGTGAGTCTTAGATTCAAGGAACATATAAGGGTTTCATTTAAAAGTAAGTGTAGAAAACTTACTTCAAAAGGAGCATATTATGTGCATATTATTAGCTTGGATATATTCTTACTAAAATATCAAAGCAAAAAGGCTTAGCAAAGGTAAGGAATAGCCTCATCAAAATTAAAAGGGTATTTCATAAAAGAGAGACATTCGATCCATCATATTGGTGCAAATATAACCATTACAAGCACCTCTTTTGTTCCTCTAAGAAGGACAAAAGATCTCATATTATAGGAAAATCTTGATCGTCACACCAGAAGGTATAAGGGCAATATTTGAGTAATAGAATAGAGCCATCGAAGAGCTCATATTTCTCAATATTCAAGGTGCCTAAAGACACCATTGCTCCACATCAAATCAAGCACCCAGAAGCAAACGTCCACCTACAATATTACAACAAATACAAGAAGGCTATCATCTACGGTTATCTACGTGGAAAAAGGATAGCATTAAGGTTATATTTGAAGGTGCTTATCTACATAAATCAGTGTTAATACAAATATCTATCTACATGGATAGAACAACATCATTAATCCAAGTACAAGGAGCCATCACAAAGGCATTATCTACATCAAAGAAGCAGCGCTCAATTGGCACATTGGAAGCATAAAATAACAATGGAAATGGTGTTATACCCGAAGCTATAGCTTGAAAAATATTGTCCACCAAGGAGAAGCACTCATACTACCATTTGGATCTCCATAGAACCTTGAAGTATCATAGCTAGAGCCACCCATCATATTCATCAAAATAGCTTGCAAAAGAGAAGATTACTTGCTATCCAATAAACAAATCAAACCAAAAAATGAATCGAATTTTATAATATTCATCCTTGGAGCATTTAAGAAAATGTCTATATGCAAATACCATGAGTTTCACTTGGCACAAACATTCTAAGCACCATCTTGATCCTCAACGCTTAAGGAATAATCCAGCACATACTTTGTGGAGTTACTAAATCATAAGGGAGGTTACTTATCTAAGTTCTCATCACACAAATAAATAAATATTGAAGGAATCTCAATGCCTATCTTCATTGTAACTCCCAATATAGTTATCCAATGTCAAGTGATATCTATTCTATTTAAGGAATCAAGTACATTCATATCAAGCAATAGAGTGTAGCATTTAAGAGGAGATAAGAGCATTAAAATCTTATGGTCATGAGAGTCAAAGCAACATAGATTGAGTTGTTCAATATCCAAAATTATATTCAAGGCCTACAACCATTATCCACAACAATGATAGTGCCCACTAATTGAAGTAAAACATTAAAACCTATTGTCATCGCAAATGTCCATACGGTGAAGAACACAGTACCATACAGTGAATAACATCGCACCCATATGATTGGAGAATATAACGCTCACAGTATCCATATGATGAATAATACAGCACTCGTATGATTAGAGAATACAACGTCCATATATTGAAGATTACAGTGCTCATACATCGAAGACGATAGCACCCATTTACAGCATTATAAAGGTAAATATTACCTTAATTAAATTTGCTTTCATTAAGGAGTTATAAGGGGTATATTATAAGGTTGAATCATAGCAAAATCAACCATATTTGAAAGCAATATCTATACATATAAATATATCAATATTTACAATTTATAACATAGGATATATAAGGATTTCCACTTGGAAAATTAAAACTTTATTTGCAAATATTATTGTTTTCTAATATTCTAAAAAGTAGGGAGATATAAGGTATACTACTTCAAACCATATACATATAATTGGAATTTAGAAACATTAAAATATCAAAGGCTATAAAAGAAGGTTCATTAAGGAATATCAAGAGTTGGAAATTAATTGGTATACTTGTCTCAAAACCATATTAAAGGGACAAAATAAATCCAACCATTAGAACCTCATCAAAGTAGAAAGTGCTTAAGTTCAATAGGAGTAATAAGGTATAATAGAGGTTAAATTTTCCTATTTACAAAACATTACAAAATCAACCCAAAATTGAACTACTATTCTCAAAAGCACTTTATTGATCAAAGCATACTCCATTAAGAAATATTAGGCAAAATTAAAAGTTGATTATTCTCAAAATATTACAAAATCAACTTAGAAGGTGAACTAAACAATAGGGATATATAAGGAAACCTAAAAAACCTAATTCTAAGAAGGTTTTATCAAATTAGTTCACATACTTTAACTAGGGAGATATAAGGAATTCTACAAAATCTAAGCCTTGGATAGGATTATCAAATTGGATCATATACTCAGTGTACTTGAGAAAAATATAGTATTCTACAAAGAAATAAAAAGAATACTACACTTCATCTACTAGGGATCCATAAGGAAGACTACTACAAAAGTCTTAAAATACTTCATTTTACAATGGAAAGAAGAGCATATTATCACCAAAGAATACAAGAGCAAACACATCATGTCTCAAATGTAAAATGAGTTCTAGCATAGACAAATCTAAAGAACAGAAGAACATCTGGTATATTGACTCAGGTGCCAGTCATCACATGATAGGAAATCTACAATGGTTTGAATATCTTGAAGTTATTAATGGTTACAAATTGAGAATAGCATATAGCAACACTTATCCTATCCATGGATATGGGTGTGTAACACCTAGAAAATCATTTCCAAACTTTCTACTACAAAAAGTGATGTATGTTCTAGGATTAACATTCAATCTCATTTCAGTAGGTAAGCTAGTAGAAAGTGGTATAATGGTTGAATTCAGATACATAAATGGATTTAATACATGTCTCATTATGGGTCAAGAAAAGATAGAAGCCATAGGTTCTCTCTATGAAAATACATACATCCTAGACTTTATTGAGAACTCACACGATATTGTTGTATTTCAAAACAATACTAATATATTTCTTGAGGAACAGATTAAAAAACAAGAGCCAAGTTATCATGAAAGGAGGCAGAGGAATAGAAGATTCAAAATCAAAAGGATGAGAGGATCACAACAATATACTCTACTCAACCATCTACAATCTAAATAAGTGACATAATCAAATGAAACTATTCATCAAAAATTCCTAACGACAAGGAACAATGAATATAACATGAAGACTCTTGCAAAAGAAGAAGAATCAGTTAAAGCCAAATACTACTCAAGAGAAGAAGATCTCTATTGAAGACTAAAGTCTTCAATACCTAAATATTGTAATATAGGGGGGTGTTAGAGTATATTACATCATTTGGGTTCTGTTGTGACTCCTTCACAATGACCCCAAAATTGGGGACCCACCTTAAATTTTATGATTTCGAAGAATTTTTGTTTAGCCAATTTTGCTCGCATCAAGGTCTTTGAAAATTTGTTTTCACATTGGAATTGCTGACATATTTGCATTTTAAAGGTTTGAATGTAGTTGCAATGCTTCAAACTGAATATTTTAATTATTTGCATATTAATTGCATTATTTAAAATCAAATAATTTGATTAAAATCATTTTCAAAGGTTTAAATGATTAATTTTCATTTAAATAATTAAATTTTATTTTAGGGTTAGCCCTAAAATTAATGCAAAATTGAAATGGACATATCTTGAGGTAGGCAACTCCATTTGATCTCATTCAAAACTTGGTAAAAATATATGGATTTTCTCTTTCTAATGATACCAAACTTGCAAGATTTCAAATGTCAATTTCACCAAAAAATAGCAGGTTAATTTAGCAATATGAGAACTTTGAAATAATTTTGGAAAAAAAAGGAAAGTTACGGGAAAGTAAAGTTTGGTTTTGTTTTAATATTATGATTATTATTTCATTATGTAGGTAATACAAGGGCAAGGGTTGAAGAAGATAGTTATAAAATCCGTTCCCAATGATGAAACAGAATAACTAAACTTTTCAAATTATAAATAAATCATTAAGATTCATGGAGAATATCGGACATTTTATACAGAGAAGGAGAGGAACGATTGGGAGGAGCAAAGCTACATCTTCGTTGGAGGAAAACAGAGAAAGCCATTTGCAGAACAGTGGAAATTATTGTAAGATTTTATAAATTGTTTTAAGCATTTTGGATCCAGATTTGTGCACAGACTGTATTTGGAATTAATAAAGTGTTTATTACAATTTCTTAATAGTTTGTATACCTTATAAGATTGCATCAATTCATTTGATTTCACTATGTGAATACTAGTGAACATTGGATTGGTTTTAGAATTCTGTAGATGGAAATTTGTTCTATTGAATTTGTCCGAGACATTAGTTTAATTTCTAAAGCTTAAATATTTTATTATTTTATTTTCATTCTGAAAACTATATATTATAACCTAGTATAATTTTTATAAAGTGAAATTATATGGCTAGGTTATAATTAAATTTATTATTCGAATATTACATTAATTAATATTCGAATTAATAAATTTAGGAATGGATAAATGAATATTCTAATTCTCACCTTAATCTCATAAGGTTGAGGAATTAGAATTAATATCTTTAGAATTCAATTTGGATTTGATTTTAATATAGTTCCATTTATTTTAGAAATCCAAATTTCAAATCAGAGATCACATTTACTCTTTTAAATATTTAATTTCATAAATATTTTAAAAGGTAAATATTACAAGCAAATCTAATTTATAAACTTTATTTTATCATAAAATCCAAAGTTTATAGATTAGTTTCATATCAAGCCCTGTGTTTTAATCATTAATAAAGGTTTTAATACCTTTTGAAATTGGGCAAGACATTATAGCAATTTGTTTACCTCTTTGATATTTTGGACATAATTTCATAAGGAGATACGAACAAATAGTTGCTTTATCAAATAGACCTTGGAAGTTGAATCATAATAACTTGTGCTATTTAAAGGTCTATTTAATTTCCTTAACTTTGATCTTGTTAAAGTTAGGTGAAGTTTGTTTTAAAATGCTAAATTTATTTAAAAGACATTTTATTGAGATATTGTATCCAGATAATGAAGTAAATGTTGCATACGTAAATTTAACATCATAAAGTAAATTTTATTTCATTATTGGATAAATAAATGGGTATGAAAGGCATGTTTTACATGATGAACTTGAAATCATTTACCTAATTCCCAGGCCCCTTGTTAACAGTAACCTGCAAACCATAGAGAGTTTTTCAAGCACTTATTTACATGCATACACGATATATAAAACATTAAGTGAGAACCTTGGAGAAACTTTATTTTCTTTGCAAGAGAGAATTGTAAATTCTGAGTTGTCGAGTGGTTTCGTAACCTGACAAAATCACACCTCAACAAGTTCATAATGTACCACACTTGGTACATAACTATAGTAGTAGATTACTTTGGGGGATAGTTATTTGCTTTAAACAATATAATAAATGCACAAGTATCTATGTGCAAGGTGTCCCCTTGTATAACTAGGTAGAGTGTTGTCCAAGCAATCCATATTTCTATATAAAGGGCCTCATAGTGAGTGATTATAATATCATTGTAGGTAGTAGTAGGTAAACTGTGTGCATCACCATATAGTTGATGATGGGATACATTGTAGTTCTTTAGCATTTGTTTTGGAGTGTTCACTTCCTCCATATTGCATTGTATCATTTTTTATCACTTTCCATTAATAGCATATGTTTAGCATCTTTCATTCCTGCATATTTCATATCATGTGCTTGTATTCTCTCTAGGCATACATCATCAAAAGGTAACATGACAATAGCCAATGGATGGAAATTCAATTACATGCTTTAACAACACTCAGTTGTACGATTTAAAAAATATATATATAGTACATAGATTGTAGGGTAGTTGTCTTAGGTTTGAATGGCAATGGCATTCATCTTCTCGTTCGAATAAATGACACTAATGTTTTACCCTACAAGGTATTCCAACTTAGATGATAAAACTTCCTCATGAATGCAGTCAACATTTTCCTTCTTCCCTTGTTGGCGTTGAACGCTTGGGTTTTCTTTGATTCCTATTCCTCCTTTACGAGGAGATTGCTTGTTACTTTATTTGAAAAGCAACTGGAATACCTTAATGTTTTGCACCCTCGCTCAATCACCTAGCTTAGCCAAAATCTAATTCTCTTCTAGATACATGGACCTACACACACCGATTGTAGCTAAGCTACAACAAATCAGTTTTTATTGAAGCAAATAATCGGCATAGAATCGATTGAAAGAAATAAAAAAAATATTTTATTCTTATTCAATGTTAGGAATAAACAACTAGAATATATGACAATTCCATGCAATGAAAAATGGAGATATTTTCTCTCTCAAATTTGTAGTTCCCATATCAAATTTTTCTTCTCTTCCTACTCTTTTCCAAGTCCCTCACCTCACGTTATTCTCTCCTTTTATTTGTCACGTACAATTTTTCTTTTCTTTCTAGATGTCTCAATCCATTTCTTGTACATTTACTCTCTCACCTCTTCTTTGTCCTACTATTTCTCTATGTATTTGATTCATAATTTCTATTTCCACTTCTCCTCACCAACTCCTCTACCTTCTCTCTATTCTATTTTATCTTTCTAGGTATGTCATCCTTCTATTTCAACTTGCTCTTTTATTTCTATCATCCCTTAGTTCCTCCAAGCAATAGGCATGCATTAAATATATGTGGGTGAAAAACTATTACTCCTTTCATAACCATCTTGATGCTCTTGCATCATACTCACCAGGTAAGAGGAAATGTTCCATGAGATTCAACTCATGAACATGAATTACTCTTCCAAGTCATTATTATTTTAGCTTGGTTATCTCCACAAGGTCAACTTTGGTATCTTTCTCTTGCCTTCCTCTAAGAATAAAATATCCTCTTCTATAATGCACTTAGCATCTGTTTCACCTTCTCCCATTCCATCACTTCCATACAATCACAGTCAACATGTATCATGTTAGCTACCCTCTTTTGGAGTGATTATGTCCTCCATAACTCTCATAAGGATGTAGGTTCCAACACCTAGTTACAACATGTCTAGATCTTCCAAACTAACTACAACAACCTATTCTAGGACCTTAACCCCTTATACTAATCTCTCTTCTCACAAATCTAGTCTCACTGATTCTTGCTTGACCTAAATATCCAAGGCCTTTATTCCTTGGCCTTATTTTAGGTATTATGGGTATTTTCACACCTTACTCATATCTTCTTGATACTTTGCCATTGTACCACATTCTTCTCATAAACTTGGCTCCAATGCCTTTGGTTTGCTTTTCAAATTATCCAAACTCTTTATCCTCACTTTGATCATAATATCCTTCACCGCACTTTAAAGTACCATTGTTACTATCAACTTTGATAATATGGCCTTCATTGCAACTATCAATGACCTAATGAGTTTCATCTTCCTCTTCTATCCCTTTACCACTTATTTTTTCTTTCTGTTTCTCGTATTTTCAACAAGAATCGTTGCACTAACATCTTCATTATCACTATTATTGGTGACTTGGACCAATAACATCTTTCCCATGATTATTCTCACTACACCAAAAAAAGGCTTTAATGATGGTTAAAGTAAGGTAATTTTTTACGGTGGTAAAAAACCACCTTAATAGATCCTAAGAGAGCAGTTAAAAATTGCCCTCTTAGGATAACTACCCTCTTAGGGTCATCCTAAGAGGGTGTTTATAAACCATCCTCTTAGGTTATAAACCGCCCTCTTAGGTCTAAGAGGGTGGCTTAGGCAACCCAAAGAGGGTGATTTATAATTGCCCTCTTAGGGTCTCAACGAAAAAAATTATAAAGATCATGAGAAAAGCCCAGGTAACATTTTGGTGGAGCATTTCGTAGCGCACGACAAAGGTAGATCTAGGGCTTTGAGTAGCATTTCTATTGAGTATTTTGTAGCATGTGATGGAGGTAGAACTAGGGATTTGAGCAACATTTCAATTGAGCATTTCATAGAATAGTATGGAGGTAGAGCTAGGGATTTGAGCAGCAATTTTTTTGAGCATTTTACAATGCATGACGGAGGTAGAGCTAGGGATTTGAGGAAAATTTTACAATGTGCAACGAAGGTAGAGCTAGGACTTTGAGTAGCATTTTTACAATGCACAATGAAGGTAGCAATCTCTCCTTTTATTTATGACATATGATTTTCTTTTTCTTCCTAGATGTCTCAATCCATTTCTTGAACATTTACTCTCTCACCTCTTCTTTGTCCTACTATTTCTCTATGTGCTTGGTCTCCTCACCAACTCCTCTACCTTATCTCTATTCCATTTTCTCTTTCTAGGTATGTCATCCTTTTGTTTCAACTTGCTCTTTTATTTCTACCATCCCTTCATTCCTTCAAGTAATAGGCATGCATTAAGTACATGTGGGTGACAATACTATTACTCCTCTCATAATCATTTTGATGTTCTTGCATCATACTCATCAACTAAGAGGAAATGTTCCATGAGCTCCAAATCATGAACATGAATTACTCTTCCAATTCATTGTTATTTTAGCTTGATTATCTCCACAAGGTCAACTTTGGTGTCTTGCCCTTACCTTCCTCTAAGAAAAAAATATCCTCTTATAGAATACACTTAGCATCTATTTCACCTTGTCCTATTCCATCACTTTCATCCAACCACAGTCAACATGTATCATGTTAGCTACCCTCTTTTGGAGTGATTATGTCCTCCACAACTCTCATAAGAATGTAAGTTACAACACCTAGTTACAACATGTCTAGATCTTCCACACTAACTACAACAACCCATTCTAGGACCTTCATCCCTTGTACTAATCTCTCTTCTCACAAATCTAGTCTCATTGCTTCCTATTTGACCTAAATTTCCAAGGCCATATTTTGGGCGTTATGGGTATTTTCACACCTTGCCCATATCTTCTTGATACTTTGCCATTATACCACATTCTTCTCATCAACTTGGATCTAATGCCTTTGGTGTTTTTGTCAAAGTACCCAAACTCTTCATCCTCACTTTGATCATAATGTCCTTCACCACACTTTAAAGTATCATTGTTACTATCAACTCTAGCAATATGGCCTTCATTGCAGCTATCAATGACGTAATGAGTTTCATCTTCCTCTACTATCCGTTTACCACTTATTTTCTCTTTATGTTTCTATATATCTGCAATAAGAATCATTGCACTAACATCTTTATTGTCACTATTACTAGTGACTTGTACCAACAACATCTTCCCCATGATTATTCTCACTATACCAAAAAAGGGCTTTAACGGTGGCTAAAGTAGGGTAATTTTTTATGACGATAAAAAACCACCTTAATAGATCCTAAGAGGGAACTTAAAAACCACCCTCTTAGGTCTAAGAGGGAGGCTTAGGCAACCTTAAGATGATGATTTATAACCACCCTCTTATGGTCTCAATGAAAAAAATTATAAAGATTACGAGAAAAGCCTAGGTCATATTTTGGTTGAGTATTTTGTAGCATGCAACGAAGGTAGAGCTAGGGCTATGAGTAGCATTTCGATTGATCATTTTATAGCACATTATGGAGGTAGAACTAGGGCTTTGAGCAGCATTTCATAGCATAGGATGGAGGTAGAGCTAGAGATTTGAGCAACATTTTGGTTGAGCATTTCACAATGTGCAATAGAGGTAGAGCTAGGGCTTTGAGCAATATTTTATAGCGTGCAATGGAGGTAGATCTAGGGATTTTAGCAGCATTTTTGTAATGTGTAATGAAGGTAGAGCTAGGTCTTTGAGCAGGATTTCATAGCATGCAACAGAGGGAGAGCTATGGTACTGAGCATTTCGAAAGCATGCAATGGATGTTGATCTAGGGCTTTGAGCATTTTGGTAGCGTGCAATGGAGGTAGAGCTAGGGATTTGAGCATTTTGGTAGTAGTGCACGATGGAGGTAGAGCTAGGGCTTTGAGCTTTGAATATAAACTTGTATATTTTGGTACGCAAAATTTAAACTTGAATATAAGAATTGAGCTTATACCATTTGATCTAAAAAAACTTATGTTGTGACAAGTAGATATTTGAATATATTTTTTTATTACTATGTATATGTATTTGGGTGTTCTCTCTATTTTCATGGGTCTTCTCTTGGTTTTCAGTTTTATTAATACCAATATGAAAACCCTAACCATATTTCGTATTTGGACGTTCTTTCTATTTTTATTTAGAGCTTCATTTGGTCTTCCTTCGATTTTTAGTTTTATTAATACCAATATGACAACCCACAGTGGCTTCCTTTTTTTTCATTTTAGAGATTTATTTGGTCTTCCTTTGATTTTTAGTTTTATTAATACCAATATGAAAACCCACATTGGCTTCCTTTTTTTTTCATTTGAGAGCTTTATTTGGTCTTCCTTCGATTTTTAGTTTTATTAATACCAATATGAAAACCCACAATGGCTTCCTTTTTTTTATTTTAGAGCTTCGTTTGGTCTTTCTTCGATTTTTCAGTTTTAATAATACCAATATGAAAACCATAGTGGATTCCTTCTGTTTTCATTTTAGAGCTTCGTTTGGTCTTTCTTCAATTTTTAGTTTTATTCACTTCAATATATAAGGCTATGATATTGCATGGTATGCATTTTTCTTTTTAGTGTTTATTTACATGTTATTTTTATGGTAGTCTTCCAGATGAAGAGATGGGTAATACAGGATGCCATGTTGTTTATCTATTAGGTGAACATGGAATTGACAACTAGCATGTTGCTTGAACTTTAATCATCAAAACTTTCACCTCGGATTATAAACATGCCACTCTATGTAATCCTATTTTGGATGAGAAATGTGGCTTTCCCTTCACCTCTTTTGCCTTTCTATTTCCTCATCTCAACTATGTTGGAAACGTTTATTAGGTGTTATCTTAGGTCCCTTTGAATTTTTTTTTACTATCTTCTCATAGTCGAACTTATAAAGGTCTATGCTAGTTGATATGTCCTCCTGACCAACATAAGGAAAGGACATAATTTAGGGGCATATCCCTTGAAATCTCATTTCACTTTCATAAAATATTTTACAAGTTAAAAGTTAGTGATTTCTTGAATCAACTTTTAATTAATCTACTGACCCAGTAGGCTATTTTGAAGCGTCTGTAGAATTTGATGTTCAAATTGAAGTGATATGATCATTTGCTTACTTTGTAGATGTCATAGTATTGAGTATTATTAGATCACATAGTAGATACAGTAAGTGAAAATTTAAAGATATCCCTTCAAAACTAAATAGTTTTGAAGATTAGTAGATTAACAAGTCAAGAACAATAATTGGTAAATTAAATTTCATTAAGATGATTAAATATAAGGTAAATATATAGGAATTCTGAATATTAATACAAAAGTGAATTTTCAACTTAAATAAAGTGTTATATCCAAAATGTTATTGTGAGTCAGATGTCATATATATTGACATATATTTATACAATGATTTGTATATTAAAGGGTTGTAAGAACCACTCTTTAATTTAAAGATTATTTATTCATAACAAGATATTGAACTACCCCTAGGAGTGTTCTACTTTATGGTTTAAATGATTCAAAGCTACATTAGGTTTAGTTGGCACAACAGTATGTTGGATGTCTTCAAGCAACTTTGTTTGAAATGCATTTTTTTACAAAGTTTTGTTTGAAATGCATGTTTTTTACAAAGTCTATGATATATAGATGACTTTAACATAGTTATCTTAAGATAAATGGTGCTCTTAAGATACATGGTGCTCGAAATGATGAGCTTCAACACGTTTAAACAAATTAATACATGATCATTTACTTCTAAATTTGAGATTATATTACAAATAATTTTGATAAAAAAATTGGAGTAGGGAGTACATTTCAAGTTTATATTGTAGGTTGACATTGTAAATATATATGAATCTCCATGGTTTCTTTCTTATCTTAAGATACATGGTGCTTGAAATGGTGAGCTTTATGACAATCTCTCAATACATTTTTTTTATTTTAAGGTAAGGTTTTTGAAAGGGTTTCCTTTTTTATTTTAGATCAACTTAATCATATCAAGTTCTATGGCCTATTTGGTGTCATCGGGATTCAGACCTTGATATGAGTTATGTCACCCATATGTCATAACCAATATGAAACCCATGGTGGCTTCCTTCTATTTTCATTTTAGAGCTTCATTTGGTCTTCCTTCGATTTTTAGTTTTATTAATACCAATATGAAAACCCACAATGGATTCCTTTTGTTTTCATTTTAGAGCTTCGTTTGGTCTTCCTTCGATTTTTAGTTTTATTAATACCAATATGAAAACCCATAGTGGCTTCCTTCTATTTTTATTTTAGAGCTTCCTTTGGTCTTCCTTCGATTTTCAATTTTATTAATACCAATATGAAAACCCAAAATGGCTTCCTTTTGTTTTCATTTTAGAGCTTCGATTGGTCTTCCTTTGATTTTCAGTTTTATTCATTTCAATATAGAAGGCTATTATATTGCATGGCATGCATTTTTCTTTTCAGTGTTTATTTACATGCTATTTTTATGGTAGTCTTCTAGATGAAGAGATGGGTAATACAGGATGCCATGTTGTTTATCTATTGGGTAAACATGGAATTGACAACTATCATGCTTCTTGAACTTTAATCATTGGAAATTTCACCTAGGATTATAAACATGCCACTCTATCTAAACCTATTTTAGATGATAAATGTGGCTTGCCCTTCACCTCTTTTGCCTTTCTATTTCCTCATCTCAACTATGTTGGAAACGTTTATTTGGTGTTATGTCTTAGGTCCCTTTGAATTTTTGTTGCTATCTTCTCATAGTCAAACTTATACAGGTCTATGCTAGTTGATATGTCCTCCTGACCAACATAAGACAAGGACATGATTTAGGGATATATCCCTTGAAATTTTATTTCACTTTCATAAAATATTTTACAAGTTAAAAGTTAGTGATTTCTTGAATCAGCTTTTAATTAATCTACTGATCCAGTAGGCTATTTTGAAGAGTCTACAAAATTTGATGTTCAAATTGAAGTGATAAGATAATTTTCTTACTTTGTAGGTGTCATAGTATTGAGGATTATTAGATCACATAGTAGATACAGTAAGTGGAAAATTAAAGATCTCCCTTAAAATAACTAAATAGTTTTGAAGATTAGTAGATTAACAAGTCAAGAACAATAATTGGTAAATTAAACTTCTTGAAGATAATTAAATATAAAGCAAATATATAGGAGTTTTGAACATTAATACAAAAGTGAATCTTCAACTTAAATAAAGTGTTATCTCCAACATGTTATTGTGAGTCAGATGTCATATATATTGACATAGATTTATACAATGATTTGTATATTAAATCATTGAAGTGATACAATGATTTTGAAGAGCCTGCAGAATTTGATGTTCAAATTGAAGTGATAAGATAATTTGTTTACTTTGCACGCGTCATAGTATTGAGGATTATTATATCCATAGTAGATATAGTAAGTTGTTTTATCCATATACATAGATTTATCTAGTAGATATAGTAATCTATTTTATCCATGATACAATAATTGGTAGAATACATAAATTTATCTAATAGGCTATTTTGAAGAGTCTGCAAAATTTGATGTTCAAATTGTAGTGATAAGATAATATGCTTACTTTGTAGGTGTCATAGTATTGAGGATTATTATATCACATAGTAGATACAGTAAGTTATTTTATCCAAAATACAGTAATTGGTAGAATACATAGATTTATCTAAAAGGTTATTTTGAAGAGTCTCCAAAATTTGATGTTCAAATTGAAGTGATAAGATAATTTACTTACTTTGCACGTGTCATAGTATCGAGGATTATTAGATCACATAGTAGATATAATAAGTTGTTTTATCCATAATACATAGATTTATCCAGTAGATATAGTAAGCTATTTTATCCATAATACAATAATTGGTAGAATACATACATTTATCCAGTAGGCTATTTTGAAGAGTCTAAAAATTGTGATGTTCAAATAGAAGTGATAAGATAATTTGTTTACTTTTTATGTGTCATAGTATTGAGGATTATTAGATCATATAGTAAATACAGTAAGCTATTTTATCTAGAATACGGTAATTGGTAGAATGCATAGATTTATCCAATAGGTTAAATTTGAAGAGTCTACAGAATTTGATATTCAAATTGAAGTGATAAGATAATTTGCTTACTTTGCAGGTGTCATAGTATTGAGGATTATTAGATCACATAGTAGATATAGTAAGTTTTTTTATCCATAATACATAGATTTATCCAGTAGATATAGTAAGCTATTTTATCCAAAATACAATAATTGGTAGAATATATAAATTTATCGAAAAGGCTATTTTGAAGAGTCTGCAAAATTTTATGTTCAAATTGAAGTGATAGGATAATTTGATTACTTTGTAGGTGTTATAGTATTGAGAATCATTAGATCACATAGTAGATACAATAAGCTATTTTATCCATCATACAAAAATTGATAGAATACATAGATTTATCCAATAGGCTATTTTGAAGAGTTTGTAGAATTTGATGTTCAAATTGAAGTGATAAGATAATTTGCTTACTTTGCAGGTGTCATAGTATTGAGGATTATTAGATCACATAGTAGATACAGTAAGTGGAAAATTAAATATCTCCCTTAAAATAACTAAATAGTTTTGAATATTAGTAGATTAACAAGTCAAGAACAATAATTGGTAAATTAAACTTCTTTAAGATAATTAAATATAAGGTAAATATATAGGGATTCTGAACATTAATACAAAAGTGAATCTTCAACTTAAATAAATTGTTATCTCCAACATGTTATTGTGAGTCAGATGTCATATATATTGAAATAGATTTATACAATGATTTGTATATTAAAGGGTTGTAAAAACCACTCTTTAAAATAACGATTATTTATTCATAATAAGACATTAAACTACCCCTAGGATTTTTCTACTTTGTGGTTTAAATTATTCAAAGTCGCATTAGGTTTAGTTGGCACAATAGTATGTTGGATGCCTTCAAGCAACTCTATTTGAAATACATGTTTTTACAAACTTTGTGATACATAGATGACTTTAACATAGTTATCTTAAGATACATGGTGCTCGTAAGATACATGGTGCTCTAAATGACGAGCTTCATGGAAATCTCTTAACACGTTTAAACAAAGGAATACATGATCATTTACTTCTAAATTTGAGATTTTGTTACAAATAAATTTGATAAAAAATTGGAGTAGAGAGTACATTTCAATTTTATATTGTAGGTTGACATTATAAATATATATGAATCTCCATGGTTTCTTTCTTATCTTAAGATACATGGTGCTTGAAATGGTGAGCTTTATGGCAATCTCTTAATACATTTTTATTTATTTATTTTAAGGTAAGGTTTTTGAAAGGGTTTCCTTTTTCCTTTTATATCAACTTAGTCATATCAAGTTATATGGCCTATTTGGTGTCATCGGGATTTGAACCTTGATATGAGCTATGTCACCCATATATCATAACCAATATGAAAACCCACAATGGCTTCCTTATGTTTTCATTTTAGATCTTCGTTTGGTCTTCCTTCGATTTTTAGTTTTATTAATACCAATATGAAAACCCACAATGGCTTCCTTCTATTTTCATTTTAGAGCTTCGTTTGGTGTTCTTTCTTCCACATTTGACATTGAGTGGAAACCCACATAAACAAGGATTTCCTAAGAAATAATAAACTTTGAATGTTTTGAGTTCCTAGAAATTTTTTTACTAAAAAAAGAAACATTGGTAAGGTTTTGAGTTTCAATCAAGCACCTACGCTAAGTTATACATATCTCTATGTACATTGAATGAGTGGAGAATACACTTGTTAAGAAATGGTCCAACCATATTTTATATATAATGTTGAAACCTTTGAAAATATCTATTTAGAAAGGCATCTATCATGATTTGACAATGCTGAAATGAAATATATAATATGACAATGTGATAAACATTCTGCTCATAAATTTTCATGAGCTAAAATGGTATTATATGATCTTGGCACATGTGCTACCATAGGGTTTTTAACTATTGGCTCTTCTCCCCTACTTGTTTAGATGATCTCTCCTATCATTCCAGTTCTAAAATAAAATTTTCAAGCTTTGTTTGATTGTGTTATTTTTTATTCAAGGTTTCATACAATAGTTTGTAACTACAAATATCTATTTATTTGTTAGTTATATCATCATATAACTTTCAAGTGGAAACAAAGTTTGTTTCATTCTCTACTTAATACTTTTACAAATTCTATTTCCCAAGTTTTTTGTGGGTGGATTTATCTAGGGGTTTCACCATGTAGTTCATGTAAGTTAGTTCTTGGTTTTGCAAATATGGTTTTCTTCTTGAGGGATTTTGCCTTATGAAGGCAGGAAAAATGCTCTAGTTTAGGTTTGTTGATATTCTTATAATACCAAATATTTGGTTTTTATTATTATTGTCCTTTCAATGACTACTATTGATTTTACTTTTGCTTTGATGATTCTTATAACACCAGATATTCTACTTTCATCTCTATTGTTGTTTTAAAGGCTATATTGGTTAATTTTGATGGTTTGCTTTCATGTCTACAAAATCCTTTTAGTGTTAGATCTCTAGATATGATACAATACTTGTCTTCTCCCCTACTTGTTTAGATGATCTCTCCTATCATTCCAGTTCTGAAATAAAATTTCCAAGCTTTGTTTGATTGTGTTGATTTTTTATTCAAGGTTTCATACAATAGTTTGTAACTGCAAATATCTATTTATTTGTTAGTTATATCATCATATAACTTGCAAGTGGAAATAAATTTTTTTCATTCTCTACTTAATACTTTTGCAAATTCTATTTCCCAATATTTTTGCAAGTTAGTTCTTGGTTTTGCAAATATGGTTTTCCTCTTGAGGAATTTTGCCTTATGAAGGTAGGTTAAATGCTCTAGTATGATACCCCCTAGAGGGACACACCTACCCTACCCCATAGGAATCAAACAAGTGACCAAGCTTGAATTTAACCAAGCATGACCATTACATTTTAGAATCCAAGAGTATTTTGTTTCTCCATGTATTGAATAAAATGCAGAGTAAGTGAAAATAACATAATCAAGTAAGAATGAGTATAGCAACCCAATAATATTAATGATTATCTTTAATTTGTGATAATATTTTCTTGATAAACATATGTTCTTATTATATCTTCTCCATATCTTGTATTGATGTAATAGCAACTAATGCTAATGGAGATAGATTTAACCATGTCTCTTTCTTTTGTTTTGAAACCAGTTCTTTTTTTTCAACTGACTCTTCTAGTTTTTATTTAGCTAAGGGTTCTTCCTTTTGTTTTGCAATAGCTTCTTCTAATTTTTGTCTTAGAAGAGTCAGTTGAAATAAAAGAACTGGTTTCAAAACAAACATAGTCAATATGAACAAAAAAATACCAAGAAAGACACCATGGGTACCTAAGGCTATCACAATAAATCAGGATTCAGTGACACACACCTCGCACGCTAGTAAGTACTTGAAATTTGATAGTGTTGTTCAATAGTGGTTGACCTAGGTATATTATAATTGATCATGGTTTTATCATCGACTATGGTGTATTGTAGCAACTGGTGGAGGATACCAGCTATGGAGTTCCATTAATAAGGAAGATAAGGAGGTGACCCATAACATAAATAAATATGATGGTGAGAATACTCGAAATGAGGTTGATAATGCTTTGGCTAATGAAGAAGGTACGTAGACCGCACAAGAAATTTTATCGTGATGTTGGGTTACTCGTTGTTGTCATACTATATGGCATAATGATGTTTGGATGGTGCCAACATTATAGGTGTTGATGCCAGGTCATCACACACTTAAAACACTGAATATCATAGAAAGAGAGGTCCAACAAGATGTGCAATAGAGTCAAGAAACATAGATAAGATGGAGATCATTTGCAATCTAAACAGATAGCCCTTAGGAAAAAATTATATTAAGTTTACATCTTACTTGGGGGTGATTGTGAGGGATATTGTTCCTATCACCCATACAGATTGGAGAGTTATCCTAGTGGAAGTTAAAAACCAGTTATGGACACTCATTATGGTAACTTTCTAGCCAATGGAGTTCATAGTATCCATTTTTTAATACTTATATAAATGTTGCATCTAATAAGATACTAGTTTGATGTAGCAAAAATATATCATTTTGAACACAATGAAGAAATGGGTCTTTGCGACCATGGACAAGCAATGGCGTGAACATAAGCATCGACTTGTAAAAAAACACTGTGATAAGTATGGTAATGATGAATATAGAATTGCTAATCTCCCACCTCATGTATCACAAAAATATTAGAAAGCCTTTGTGAATGGCAGGAGCAGCGCTGACTTTAAGGCAAGTACCAACCAATTTTCTATGGTAGTTTATATCATTGTTATGTTCATGTGAATTTTTTCAACCTTGCTCTCCCTAATATATTTATATATTGGTTTATTTGTTGCATTGTAGGCGATGAGGAAAAGGTATAAATAAAATAGATCTCACCAATCCATCATGCACACTTGTAGTTGAACATGATATGCTCAACTAGAGCATTAAATGGTATTCTATCATACTCATCCATTATATGTGATAAACATAGCTCTATTGTTTTGTCGTATGACTTATCCCCATGTCTCTCCAACTATATATCTTGTAGAGGAAGAGCTAACCAAATGTGAAAACTCCACTACCAAGGGTAATTTTGTGGATGGTAGCTCATACAAAGAAGGATGGGGCTCCTATTTCACCAAAATTTGTAGAGACAATCGTAAGTGACATTCCCTTGGAAATAGCAATACGTTGAACTTCAAACCATTATTATATCGATTGTTTTTTTAACATGTTACTAGTTAACTATGCATGTGATGTTGCAAAAAAATTGGACGATGAAATATCATCTGCAAGCTCTGTAAATCAATCTATTAAGGATGATGCCCTCACCAAGGTTTTAGTACCTAAAATACCAGGTCGAGTTTGGGGTGTCGACAAAGGAATATCTCTAACAACTTTGTTTGATAGTGAGGGTTACATACAAAAGTTGCGCTAGATGCAAGAGCATATGGTAGAGAAAGAGCAAAAGTGGGAAGAGAAGCTTGCAGAGAAGGAAAAATAGATGGAAGAGAAGCTTGTAGAGAAAGAGAAAAATATTGAAGATATTTTGACACGACTTTCACAGATAGAGGTGTGTCAATTTTTTCATGATTTCATATTTGAAATGTTTACATGTTGCACCCCTAAAGTTGTAATGATCCCTTGCATATAATTCCATAGGCAGCATCACTACATGCTACCCCTACAATTGGACATAACATTGGTGGTGGTGATCAAGGCACAAGCAGCTACTCAATACCTTCTAGGCCAGAGTCATCAATGGTACGACTATTATTTCAAATATAAAATAGTTGACTTAGTTTGTATTGTATGCTATGCAATGAATTTATTTGGGTTGTTGATTTTCCATGTAGAGATTGAAAATAACATCGATCACTCAAACTGAGAGAAGGGATTGCTACTTGACTTAGATCCATAAGGATAACGTAGTGTTCAAAGGCACAATGATCAATACTAACCCTGAAGACCTTACACATGGTCAATATTTGGGTGAAGGTTATTGGAAAGTCAATGTGCACATCGCCCATAAAGAGAAAATAATATTGTTTAGAAGGAATGATGAGATGGCCAAAATGAAGGATGTTGTGGGCTCCTTCATTGCCTAGCCTAAATCAGATATTGTTTACAAATAATGGGTAGCCAAGCTAGGAGTGATGTGAGTAGGTATCTTGAGCATGAGGTTGACCAGTCAATACACCCTCTCACCTGATCTCTAATGGTTGGGGGGGATAGGGATGTTTAGACATCTTCTCGTTATATGGAGGGCTCAGGTTGTCCATTCACCTATATATGTAAATAAGAATTGCACTTGAAATAAGAATTTTCCATCTATATATATATATATACATTCATACTATTTTATCTCTTAGTCACTTCTTGAACTCCTTGGGTTCTTTTTGCCCTAGTACTTAAATATTCTAATGAGATGTGGTCTTTGAATTTCATTTACCTCCTTTGATCACTCTTGAACATAATATAGTTTTTTTATTTCTTGATTTTGTACATGTAAGAGGTGCAATAGATCATTGTTCTTCATAAATATTAACTTGGTTTTCATCCAAAAATCTAAGAGAAAATATTTCATATATTATTCAAAATAAATTGTGTAATGTTATGCTTCAAGATCCAATTTGTCAATATTTTGATGGTAGTTGTAGATTGCATGCATTTAAACCAAATTTTCCTTATTATATAGGTTCAAGTTCTTTACTTATCCACTTTTTGCTTCTAAAAGGAATAGGTTTCTCATTTTGCATAAGAAATGTCCTTATGCTTGTACTTGAAGGATCATATTGAACCACAAAGAAGAGGGAAAAAGAATCTAAAAGTGTTAAAAATGAGTTTTATGTTCATTGTTATTATTATGCATATATGTTCTTGAGATATTGTTTGATCCTAGAAGAGTGATAAACCTATGAGAATAGTAGTGATTTGCTAACATATACACCTTTAGAAAAATTGTGCCTTGTCATTTTTGCATCCCAAAAATTATAACACTACATGCTTAGCCATAAAATATTTTTTATTGTAAGGGTCAATCATTTTCGTTACCTCATGTCCAAACCTCACCTTTCAAGATGAACCACCAAATGGAATATTGCCCTTAGTGAGTTTTACCTAAAATTTATCAACCAAAAATCAATCAAAAATCAAGTTATTATGGACCAATTGGTTGATGCATATCTAGAAGCAAACCACCCTATTGTTATAGACTTTCCAAATGGACCTATCTTTGCCATATAAATTGACCCTAAGGATTCCTAGACCTTATATTTTGATGGTGCCCATTGTGTGAAAGGCACAAGGGTAGGAATCATTTTGGTCAAATCTCAAATGCAACTAAATCCTCTCCTTCAAGTTACATTTTTCTTGTACCAATATAGGACGATGTGTTGTTTTGGACTTAAATATCAAGACTCTTTCTTTGGAGAATTCCAACTTATGGTGAACCAAGTAAACGATGCCTACCACACCAAAGATGAGAAGCTAAAACTCTATAAAGACAGCATTTCCAAGCTTATGACTACTTTTAACAAGATAATTATTGAGGTCATCCCACGATCTAGTAACAACCATGTTGATGTCATGGTCTCAGCAACTTCTCTTATTCCTTTAGAATTGGATAATGATCAAGCTATGATTGTCATTCAACAAATTAAGGAACCAATGATCCTTGATTCCAGCTAGTTGTCTTTAGAAGTATTTTTTGTAGAAACATCTTCCCTTCCTTTGACCCTTGGTATAAGGACGTCTTTGTCTTCCTTAAGGACAAAACCATGCTAGCTGGATTGGATCATAATGGCCAAAAATATTTATGATGAAAATCCTATCAATTCGTTATAGTAGGTGATACTTTGTATCAACGCTCTTTCGACAACATGCTCTTGTGATGCCTAATCCCCAACGAAGATAAATCAATCATTCAAGAGGTCCGTGAAGGATATTGTGGTGGTTATTTTAGTGGAAATGCTATTGCCAATAAGTTTCTTTGATTAGGATATTATTGGCCCTCCATGGAGAAATAATCTTGTGATTATATTCGACGTTATGATAAATACCAATCCCATAAAAATTTTATTCATTCTCCTTCTCAACATCTTCAACCTACACCACCCCTTATCTATTTTCCATATGGGGCCTCGACATCATTGGAAAGATCAATCCTACGCCCTTCAATGGACATAAATTCATCATCATAGCCATAGAATACTTCACCAAATTGGTAGAAATTGTACCTTTATCTATAGTCATCGATGTTCAAGTATCTAAGTTCATCCTCAACCAAATCCTTTGTTGTTATCGTGTTCCTTCTATCATCATTTCTAACAATGGTACACCTTTTAAGAATAAAGATGTCCAAAAAAATTATGCTAAAGATAAGATCTAGCATAAATGGGCAACCCCCTATTACCCCTAGGGTAATGGTCAAGCTAAAGCATCCAATATAACCTTGATCTAAATCCTCAAGAAATTGGTTAATAAAATTTATCGCAATTGGCATCTTCAACTTTATCTTACTTTAAGGGCCTATTGTACTAGTGTTTGGACACCCATTGGTGCAAAACCATATATTTTGGTTTATGGGATTGAAGTTGTATTTCCATTTGAACTTGAAGTACTCTCCTTGTGAATATTATTACAACATTCCTCCATATGTGATGAATATTGCCTTACTCGCTTTAGTCGATCAAAATTGGTCAATGAGAAGTGCATCAATGTGTAGACATAGAAAATTGACCCATCTAAATGACTTGTTTTTCTCTTAGAACTCTAAGAAGTCACTCAAATCTGCTAGGAGAAAGTTTGAGCTTTTGTTTTCTCTTTTTGTTTTGCTTTTTCTCCTAGCCTTGCCAAATTTGTGGTCATCCAAGACGAGGTACGAATTCGGTGATTTTGGATTTTTTCTCTTCGAAAACCCAAGTTTTTAGCCAACCTCTATGATGTCGGTTCTTACCCAAGTTTGATTTTTTTATTTTCCCACCTAAACCCCTCCAAACCTCCTATAAATAGAAGGATTGGACTCCCTTTTTCATGGGAGATATTAAAATCTTATCCATCCCTCGCGATGATTACAAGTACTTTTGATACTCTCAAGGATTAATTTTTTTTGAAATTTTCTATTGTTGATTTGTTTTTGTGCTTCGTATCATTAGCTACTTTTGGTGAAAAAGAGGAGGAGCCTTGAGGATAGATCTTGTGCAAGGAGGAAAGGTCTACCATTTTGGTTGTTGCCTTCACTCTTTTGTTGCCACCATGGGCTAATCAAGTTTTTCTTACATTATTAGTTTTATTGGATCATTAGTCTTCTATTTTGCATTGCATTTTTCACATGTATAGATCAGATGAAAGTTATGTTGGTGAAACCCTTAGTTTTACCATTTTATATCTGTTTTTGAATTTGCATCTGCACATTAAGGGGTGCAAATTCAGTTACTAACATTTGAGGGTAAATTCTTGCTCTCAAGATCCTATCTCATTTATTGTATGCTTGATTTATGTTACATTCCTTCTGTTGCACTCTATTTTCATTGTTCTATGTTGTTGCATCTTGTCTTGTTTATTTTCCAAAGGTCAATAATCGTTTTTCTTTTTGAACAGTCAACTAAAAGGACCAATGGGGCTTGATTGTTGTGCCTCCAATCTCAGCCACATAGCAGCCTAAGTAGGCCCCCAAACACTAACCAACTTTTCCATGTTTTTGTTGTTGATTTTTAGGATTGACTGAATTTGCGAATTTATAGGACACGAATTTGACTAGGATCAACCACCAGGTTAAGTAAGTGTTATGATAGCTCTTTTAGGTTGTTATTTTGTGTGTATGTGTCTCCAATTTGTCTTCTATAGCTGAAAAGATAAAAGAAAATAGAGAAAATTTTATTTCTCGTAATTTTAGGTATAATCTTCATTGAAATTGAGAATCACTATAGGAATAGTATTTTTTATCTGCATCGTTGTTTGCCTTGCATTATTCTTTAGTTCTTTATAGTTTAGATCTTAGTCAAAGACCAAACCTAGGTGTTTTCTCAATATACACATCAAATATTGCAACTTGGGCTTGGAGTCCTTAAACCACTCTTGGTGAACCCTTAGATCCTCAAGCCCCAAGTGTAGAGAAACTATAGCCCTTCAATCACCTCAGCTCCCAACGGATCCTTCGAGAACCATCCATGGGGATTATTTTCCCCCTCTATACAATATCTTAAAGCAACTTTGTGCTTACCAAAATTGGCTCAAACATGCCTATACCAAGAAGGTATGTACATGCTCGTTTGAAATAGGAAACATTATCCTTAAAGAAGTTTAGAAGAATATCAATGCTTGAACCATGCTTAAGGGTAAATTTTAGCCCAATTGGTTAGGTCCATTTGTCATAATTGTTAATTCGATTCTAGAGCCTCCCGACTAGCCACTGTTGATGGTAAAGAACTTAAAAAGCCTACGAACATTATGCATCTCAAAAGGTATTATACATAATCTTGCATCGCTTGCCTATGCAAGCTTCCTAATATGCATGCCTACTTGTTGCATTCACATAATTTTCTCGTTTTCAAAATTGCTTGTTTGTTTGTTATCATCTTTGTTTGACTACACTTGCATGGTTTGCTTATTGCATATAGAGTTAGGGGATCCTCCAGGATGTTATGATGATACTAGTCATATTAGCTCACATGCATTGCCTTTGCACTAGGTAATTGATGCTAGAGGATCTCCCCCATTAGTTCATTTGACACATGATTTCTTTGTGAAAAGTTACAAGGATGCAATGGTAGTTCTATTACAACATTTATGGATTGGGCATCAACTGCTAGTAGGTTTGCATGTTTGTACTTGCATGTGTTGCATGTTAGATTCATGGTACATTTTGCACTCATATCATATTTTATCCCTTAATCCCCTCATTCTTCCTTCATCCTCACATCCCCCTTTGGGATATAAATGAGAATCGACATTTTATCACTTCAATAATCTAGATCATTGGAGCTTTTACACCTACCAAATATTGGGAGGACAAAGCCTCTCTTCTCCTCCTAGATTCTAAGAATTTGTTCATCCCTCTACCACTACACTTACCTCACCTTATTTAAGTAAAATATGTCATTTCACAAATTGCATGTCACTAGGTTTCTAAGCTAGTGGTCCTCTCAAAATGTCGTCATTACTTATGCTCTTTTATCCCCTTATAGATTCATGGGATATGTAGGTGATTTCCAACCCATTCTTGGTGGATCTATAGAGTCTTGTAGATACCCTCAGCATTGGTCAAAATTTCACCTTTGTTCCTCCTATTTTATAAGGACGTTCATCCATATTGTCACTCTCATGACCCCTCCTCTTACAACCCAAGCCACTGGGCTTTGGCACTATGATCATATAGTATAAAATGAAGGGGTAGGCTATGTCTCCTCATATCCTAGGCAAATGCATTATAATTTTATAACATAATAGCATCCTTCGACTCTAGTTGTGTTATATGATCATTACAACATATTCCTTCCCTTTGCAACCACCCCTATTTCTCTCCACCCTTTAGATAGGAGTCATCTATCGCCTCTTGGTGTCCTTAAAGTGTGACATGACATAGTCAAACCCTCATCTATGATTCCTTATTAAGACCTCTAGAAGCAAGAAATATATGGGTGACCATGTTGTTTTGCACTTCTAAAGACGTCGACAGGCACTACTCACCCTCTTCTTTGTAAATTATCACTTCACATACATGCCCGTTATCATACCTATATGAGCTTGTTTTACTTGTTGCATATTATGGTTGGAAGATCTATCGAGATGCACTAATGATTGTAGCTTAGGGTTAACCTAATTTATATTCTACTACGTGAATGAGGTAGCAAATCTCTCCATGATTTCTTTGTTGCATGTTTACTTGACCTCATTCTATACACTTCATAGCATCACATCATTAATCCCTTAGCAACATTTCTCTTCTCTAATCATACCACACACCACTTCTCTATCCCGTGTATTTCTTTCTAAATGCCCTATAAGCCCTTGAGGTGAGGGGGCATCCCTCACCTTTGCTTCACATATATGTTATAGATATGTCTAGTAGGTGAGAGAACTGCTCTTTTGTTGTCATTGACTTATAAGACACCTAGGCCTCACACCCATCCCATGCTCAAGATGAGTTTGTACCACACGTCCATTATCCGATGAATTCACCATATTTATGGTTGTTCATTGGGTTTTTGTCAGTACGTGTGCCAGCTCATCTTGGCCCCATAAACAATTTTAAGTCCACATATTTAAGGAGATCCTTAACAAACGAAGCACATGCTATATGTAGCCAAGCAAGTTTACCATTAACCCTCGTCAAGCAGCAAGTTGTGTGCCTCATCCCCTTATGAATTCATCGACCAACTACTTTCACCTCCTTCACCATTACTTAACTCATTGTCTCATACTTTAAATTTTTTATTTAATTTATCAATTGGACCCGTACGCTTGGCCTATGTTACTCTTGGGTGAATGTCACATGCCTTAGGGGCGCCCGTCGAATTCAGCATGGCGCATGTATCCAATAGGTAATAGAAATAAAATATCTTCAATTGACACCTTTGTCAACCTAGTCAATACTCTTCTTCTTTGGCCCCTCACATATTGTACTATTCACTCTCTCGCGTGTCCTTTTTTTGTCATTGTTCAACTTGTTTATGTAGGCCTTAACTAACTATTGTTCAATTTGTTCATATAGGCCTTAATTGATCTTTCATTTTGGTCATATAGGCCTTAACTAGTCATTCAACATGTCCATTTAGACCTTAACTAACCATCACTCACATTTATTCATATAGGTCGTAACTAATTGTTCAATTTTTTCATATAGGCCTTAACTAGTCATTGCTCAACATGTTCATTTAGGCCTTAGCTAGTCATTGTTCTATTTGTTCATATATGCCTTAACTAGCCACCATTCACATTTTTTCATATAGGCCTTAACTAGTTGCCATTCAAATTGTTTGTATGGATCTTAATCGGTCGTCATTCAAATTGTTCATATAGGTCTTAACTAGCCTCTGCTCACACTTGTTCACTAGGCCTTAACTAGACTGTAAAGAGTTTTGTAAATATTGTACATAGTGTATATACTATTGCATACTCACCTTTTTAGGCCTTAACTGATCATCGTTCAATAGGCCTTAATTGGTCATCATTCATATTAGCTCAAATATTGTAAATAGTTTGTACATAGTTTTTGCAAATTGTTCAATTCCTTAGGCCTTAACTAGTCGTTGTTCACTATAGGCCTTAATTGGTCATTGTTCACACTTGCTCAAAATTCAAGCCTTTACTAGTCATTGTCCATAGTTTTGTAAATATTTTATAAATATTATACATAATATAGTCCTTAACTTGTTGCTATTCAAAATAGGCCTTCACTTACCACTGTTTAATTCTTTTATACATATTGCAGGTATAATTCATCTTCCTAATGATATCTAGCATCTCCCTCCCACACCTTACTCCCCTTTCCATATCCCCCCTCAATTTTTCCTTACACATTGTTTGGCCTTTCCCCTCAAATCACCCTACACATAAAATCCTTAAAAATTCCAATCCTCCTCAAAACCATCCAGTTTGTGTTTCTACACTTGTTTTATCAATGTGATCACCTCTCATCAACTTCCACTTGTTTCCTATTTATTTTAAATTTTTATCATCTAACAAATTTTCACCATAACTATTTCACACACTATTTACATTCATCAAAAATATCATATCATCACGAAATAATCCAAAGCACAATAATATGCATTTCTTATATCAAATTAATCATCATACAACACATCAATTCTACATATTTATCATTTATCCAATCAATCTATGTTTTTATCATACACATAATTTACATCATACATCCATAACACCATGACAATTAGGTCGCCCAAAAATACATCTCTATATAATCAAAATCTCATCTAGTACATCAAAAGCATGAATCGATGTACCATAATAGCAAAACTGGTACATTCGGTTGCATACGTATACCTTGGGATTAATGTGCCACAAACAAAGCCAACACATCTAACCCAAATAGATACAAAATCCCATAGGCCTCCTACTCTCAAAACTAGTAGCCCTAGCTCTCTATACTGGTCTCTCCTGCATATCTTGTAGGTGGTGGAAGAGTCGATGGAGGCATATCCATAGAATAGGATATCGTCTTGCTCCTCAATTTGCTCCTACTTTGTGACCTTGAGATAGGACACGCCCAATCTCTCTACACATTAACTGTGTTGTGGGACTTGAGTGGTTTATAAACCCCAACACTTGCCATACTCTTTGCCAATGGGGTAGCAGGCTTAAAGGTGCAAGTCCTTGGTCCCATTTTGTGGGATTTCTCACCCCTATTAACATCGAGTTTGGGCATGTGTGTGGGGGGTTGGCCCTCTTGCTTTCTAACCGGTTAATGTGATGATGCAAGTCTAGTGGCATATTCCATGATTGGAATTTCGTTCCACGTTAATACCTATCTATCTTGTTAGTGTAGTTTGTGTGTGTGTGTTTGTGAATAATCCCACATTAACTGTGTTGTGGGACTTGAGTGGTTTATAAACCCCAACACTTGCCATACTCTTTGCCAATGGGGTAGCAGGCTTAAAGGTGCAAGTCCTTGGTCCCATTTTGTGGGATTCCTCACCCCTATTAACATCGAGTTTGGGCATGTGTGTGGGGGGTTGGCCCTCTTGCTTTCTAACCGGTTAATGTGATGATGCAAGTCTAGTGGCATATTCCATGATTGGAATTTTGTTCCACGTTAATACCTATCTATCTTGTTAGTGTAGTTTGTGTGTGTGTGTTTGTGAATAATCCCACATTAACTGTGTTGTGGGACTTGAGTGGTTTATAAACCCCAACACTTGCCATACTCTTTGCCAATGGGGTAGCAGGCTTAAAGGTGCAAGTCCTTGGTCCCATTTTGTGGGATTCCTCACCCCTATTAACATCGAGTTTGGGCATGTGTGTGGGGGTTTGGCCCTCTTGCTTTCTAACCGGTTAATGTGATGATGCAAGTCTAGTGGCATATTCCATGATTGGAATTTCGTTCCACGTTAATACCTATCTATCTTGTTAGTGTAGTTTGTGTGTGTGTGTTTGTGAATAATCCCACATTAATTGTGTTGTGGGACTTGAGTGGTTTATAAACCCCAACACTTGCCATACTCTTTGCCAATGGGGTAGCAGGCTTAAAGGTGCAAGTCCTTGGTCCCATTTTGTGGGATTCCTCACCCCTATTAACATCGAGTTTGGGCATGTGTGTGGGGGGTTGGCCCTCTTGCTTTCTAACCGGTTAATGTGATGATGCAAGTCTAGTGGCATATTCCATGATTGGAATTTCGTTCCACGTTAATACCTATCTATCTTGTTAGTGTAGTTTGTGTGTGTGTGTTTGTGAATAATCCCACATTGATCGTGTTGTGGGACTTGAGTGGTTTATAAACCCCAACACTTGCCATACTCTTTGCCAATGGGGTAGCAGGCTTAAAGGTGCAAGTCCTTGGTCCCATTTTGTGGGATTCCTCACCCCTATTAACATCGAGTTTGGGCATGTGTGTGGGGGGTTGGCCCTCTTGCTTTCTAACCGGTTAATGTGATGATGCAAGTCTAGTGGCATATTCCATGATTGGAATTTCATTCCACGTTAATACCTATCTATCTTGTTAGTGTAGTTTGTGTGTGTGTGTTTGTGAATAATCCCACATTAACTGTGTTGTGGGACTTGAGTGGTTTATAAACCCCAACACTTGCCATACTCTTTGCCAATGGGGTAGCAGGCTTAAAGGTGCAAGTCCTTGGTCCCATTTTGTGGGATTCCTCACCCCTATTAACATCGAGTTTGGGCATGTGTGTGGGGGGCTGGCCCTCTTGCTTTCTAACCGGTTAATGTGATGATGCAAGTCTAGTGGCATATTCCATGATTGGAATTTCGTTCCACGTTAATACCTATCTATCTTGTTAGTGTAGTTTGTGTGTGTGTGTTTGTGAATAATCCCACATTAACTGTGTTGTGGGACTTGAGTGGTTTATAAACCCCAACACTTGCCATACTCTTTGCCAATGGGGTAGCAGGCTTAAAGGTGCAAGTCCTTGGTCCCATTTTGTGGGATTCCTCACCCCTATTAACATCGAGTTTGGGCATGTGTGTGGGGGTTGGCCCTCTTGCTTTCTAACCGGTTAATGTGATGATGCAAGTCTAGTGGCATATTCCATGATTGGAATTTCGTTCCACGTTAATACCTATCTTGAGCTCGCTCCCTCTCCTCTCTTAGGAATAGGACAATTTGGTCCTGGATCCCACCTACTCGCAGCCCTATTTGCCTAGCCTTCACATTTTCACCTTTGTTTTCCTCCAACTCCTCAAGGCGAAAATATTGTCGTCTCTATTCAAGCAGCAATTTATCCAAACCTAACTTCCTAATAGACCTTCCTACTATTTCCCCTTATTATGGGTGATATTGCTACCGGGGATTCTCAAGTAGCGATCCCACCTATTATTCCGACATGAACAATACATCCTGTAGAACATTTCCTTTAGTGTAAGCCTCATCACCCCCAACTTAAGACATCATATACAACTTTTTCTTCTACTTGTATTATACACATACACTCTTTGTTCTTAGTACCATTGTTATTGGTAAGGTGAAATCGTTGTCCAGAATCCCAGGCAGCGATCCTACCTTATATGCATATTTGGCATCTTTTGGCCATTGATTTTAGGTTGTTTAAAGGACCTAGGAGTCTGACTACTCTGTAAGGGAAGTTATATATTTCCTATAGTCTAGCAAATCCCCTAAAAACTAATATCTAGTCTAGTTTGCTTCAATTTTTTGTAAGTCTTAGCAAAATCATTGGAAGCTTCTTAAAGCAACAAACCACGAAATTGCTAGATACTGACCTCAAGCAACATTGTTGCAACAACCATCGAATCAAGCACCTACCTAGGTGTTTCTATTGCCTTTCTTTATTTAGTTATCCTTGTTTTTGTTGTGCCTACAATATTTCATTTTGTTTTTTAAACACACAAAAAGAAAAAGTTAAGGAACAATTAGCTAGTTTTAATTTATCTCCTATGTTATTTAGGCATCAAAACGAAATTGCATGTAATTTGCATTAGGCTAGTTTTGTATGTGCATTCTCTTGCCCCTTTGTTTGAAAAGAAAATGCAACTTAATTTCTTGTAATTAGTAGTTTTCATTGAAAGAGAAGTCATAGGTTAGCTCTTGTATGTTTGCATTTGTTTGATTACATCCTACTTTAAAGTTATTTTAGGATTAATTTAGGAGCTGGTTGCACAACCAAATTTAGGTGTTCTTTAAAAGAATCCATCCAACCTGGATGACATCTTATACATTAAGAGTAGGCCCCTATGAGATTAATCAACAAATCCCCAAGCTTGCATGCCTACACCATGGAATCAAACATTACCTAGGATTGCTTGAAAAGAAATATACTGGACAAAAAATAAAAATAAAAACAAAAAATATATGGTGATGTTCGTGGACACCAAATAACCACACTAAATGAAAATGAAATTACACTCCAACCAATTAGCTAAACTAGTTGGTATGAAAGGGTGTTTATATCCAAATACTAGTTTAGGCCAAGATTGTGAGATTGACCTTTAGAAATAAAATATTACTAAAAATTACAAAAACATATTTTTCAAGGTTGACAAGGGCCCAATAGGCAAATATGAACAATATAAGTACAAAACTCAATCATGGCCTCAAAAGAGGCTTAACCACTACATATTCTAGCAAGCAACTTCACTACATAACTATGCAGCTGGTCACCCTCCTCTTCACTTAAATCTAGTCATTATTGTAACTTATGAATATATAGACTCAATAATATCAAGGATTATGAGTATCTTGTTTAACTCCTGTCACTTCATTATGAGAGACCTTTTCTGATTCTCACCTTATGAACTGATGTCCTATATTTTTTTGAAATACCAAATTATTTCATCCTACTCGATAATTTGTTTATAGGCATTGTGTCAAAGGTTGTCTTTAAGTCAACAAAACAGCAATAGACATCCCCTTTTACATCCACTATTTTAAGAGGAAAATCTCTGTTGACCATGATGAACAAAGGGCATTATAAAATACTTTATTTTCATATTTTTGGACCAAAGATAGCAATTCATTTAGAGAGGCAAACAATGTTTTTCATTATTATTGTCTATTTGAAATTGAGACAGACCCTATCCAAATTATATCATGCCCACATAGTGGTATTACAATAGCTTAGCAATTATGTATTTATCATGCCCACATAGTGGTATAACAATAGCTTAGCAATTATTGATTTATCACTTGGCAAGATTTAAAACTGAGGAATTTATCTGGTGGTGATTACGACATTAGTGAAAGCCAAACCGTTTATTAACCACAATGTATATTTTATCGCCCCCAATAATTCACATTTGATTACTGACCAAGGAATAAATCATGTATCAGTCGATTATTTTTCCCAATCACCTATTAGCATATTTCAAATTAGTTGTTTTATGTTAGCCAAATGTAGAAATATAAATTCATCATTAAATATGATGAGGAATACATCTGATCAGCAATCTACATCCCTTGTCATGTTACTGGTCAGAAACAAATTTGTCCAGACAATAGCAAAATCTTCTTGTAGATGCAGGAGATGTGACAACAAAAGTGTCTTTGCTAATTGATCTGCTGCAACCTCCATTTTCTTCTTGTTCAGAACGCTCTCTTCAATAGTTTTTTTACCCGTTACTATAGTACTTTTGGTTATTGCTCTGTATTATATTATTCAATGAAAAATATCGGTTGTTTTATAGAAATATCTGTCGAGTGCATCAGACTCCTTTTTTCATCCTCAAAATTAGTACAAGTCAGAAGGAAAGAGAAATGTGATGAATGCAGCATGAATTAAGATCAAAGGGGGTATTTATATATGTTAATGGTGACCTTAAATTTGTTGATACGGACAACTAGTCTAATTAAGATTTCACCTGATCTAGCTTTAACATAAAATGCTATGTCAGCATTGAGAAAGAGAATATATGCATTTATGGTCAACAGCTGAGAAAATTCATGGAAACTATAAAGATAGTTTAGAATGTTAGATGAACTATATACTTCTTGTCACACTTCCAACTTCTAACAGTCCTCCATTTGGATTATAGAGTTGACTACTACTCTGTGAAGTGAAGGCCTAGTGGAAGCCATCATTTCCATGGCTTTCTGAAAATAATTTAGGATGGTCTGCAATTCTAGAATACTCCTGTATCTGATAACAGAATTCCTGTTATCAACACTGTAAATTTTATCAGTTTGTATGAAAATGGTATAATGCTGATCAATAAAAACTCAAGGCACCAGTTTTTTCAGGATTTGCACTTCTAACTCAATGCCAGAAACATCTTCACTAACTTGAGCCAAAATTATCTCAAGGAGACAAATCACAGTATAATTGCCTGCCTGTTTAACTAACTATCAAAAACAAACTAGAACAAAAAGATACCGTGTCCATCAAAACACCTGAACTACACGAATGACATCAGGATAATCAACTCCACAAGCTGAGATGTCAGATGTAACAATAATCGGGCCTTTTCAGTAATGAAATTCGTTGTATGCATTGAGAACAATAAGCCCCAGAGTTTTTAGAATGAATCTCATGTAAATTCATGTTTAACCCTGAAAGGACATCAAAGAAAATTGTTGCAAGCAATGCAGTTGTACAGAAAACCAGGCCCTGAGGATGAACACCAAGTCAAAATATAAGCAATTATTCTAGCTTGGATGAAAATGAGACATGTCTGATACGAAATGTCCTTGTTACCCTTCCATGTCACATTTCACCTTATAATCAGACTCTCAGGAGATATGCTCCATAAATACACCATGAATGAGATAACAATGCATCTTTGCAAAAACTCATTGCAGAACCAATCAAAGGTGCAAAAAATGTAAACATGAGATTTTTAGTTAATATAACAGTCACAGCTCTTGGAATCAGGAACTGTAGCACAATAATGATATTCCACGTTTGAAGAAACATAGAAGAGTAAATGACAGAAAATATCAGCAATAAACAGCATTCAACGTGTCCAAGAAAAAGATATTCAGACTTGAAATGGAACAGAACTGCACATTGTCATTTGTATTATTTATGAACAGCAATATACATTCATGTACAGCAGCAATATTCTCCACTACAGATGCTCACAGACACATGCAATTACTATATTCACACACAGATATAGTCCCAAACACAAATAATTAGATGGATGAATGATAGATGCATTCGAAAAATGTAAGGGGTCTATTTATACTATTCCTAGGAAAGGGGAAGTAGTTGTCAACTTCCACAACTTCCTTGTACCTAACCCTAACTACCTTTACATGACACATCAAATCACGTGACATCCAAATTACATGACATTCATTAACATGCACACTAATATGTCTGATAATCATTTCATCAAACGCTTAGTGTGCAAACTACAAAATGACAAAATATACAATTAAAATTGTATTTGCATACTCATCTCCGTATGCTCTTGTTTACACTCAAGGTGGTGCTTGAGGTGTTGCCACATCAGAACTGGCTCCTGCAGGAAGCATGTTACTAAACTTTTAAAAGCAACCTTGGAGTGAGATCTTGAACAACTTCATCAAATCATGTTAATAAAAGCATAACCTCTTCTTAAAGCAATCTGGGATATATGGTGAACCTGCAATGTTTCAACATGAAATAGTAATTAACAGTAAATGGTTTGTATTCAGGTTCACTATTGCTACATTAGAAATGCTAAAATGATTGGAACTTGTCCATGCAATCAATCTAGTCAAAACTGACCTCCTCACGAATAGTTCCTGAAATAAGACTGACTGCCTCTGTCTGGGTACAGCATTAATTATCTTCTCAAGATTGTTGAGAAATCCCAGATTTAGCAAGTGATCAGCTTCATCAAGGATAAATAACTTCCAGCCCATTAAACGGTTCGAAAAACCTAGAGTATTGTCAATATGGTCCAATAGCCTCGCAGGTGTAGCCACTACGATCTGAAAGACATAAGGAAATAGTCATTACCTTTGACAGCATCAATTACAAGCCCCATGACTCTCAAGCCCTTATATTTTGCCATTAACTTTGTTATTGGCATATATTTAGCTATTATGAATTCTCTAGTAACAGTTATGCTATTATGAATTCTCTAGTGACAGTTTAAGAAATTTAATGGCACTTACTCCTGTTAAGGATTAAATGATTTCAACTGCATTCAAATATGAAGAATCATCCTCTACATGCTTGCTATCGTATGTCCAAAACTTTCTAAGATCTAGCAATCTGAAAGTTAAGGATAACAGATAATTTCTATGGGCTCTCAACTCACTCAAAATGGTTAACCAGATTACATCATATATTACAATATCTATACAGTCTCCCGTAGGGATCCATGATTGCAACCATATAACCTCCCATTAAGATTGTTAGGAATCTTGAAACAGCCCTATTAGAAATCTGCCATGTGCCATATGGTAGTTTGGACTTTGAACACATGGAAGCGAAGGGCCAGGGGATGAGCACAGACATGGGTACAAAAAGCGAGGCTATGGGTAGATGCCAAATACAATCCCCCTGCCCCCCCTCCCAAATATACACACAAGAATTATCTTGAATATGAATCATCCTGTCATTATGAGAACAAAGACACAATAGAGAATGTAACTGTTCATATTCTTTGGTGAATCCGGTTTTGTTAATGAAGCAGCTTTGGCAACGACTCCAATATCTGGTACAACATTAACGCAGCCTGTGCCTTGCCATGACTGTACCATGCTTGTGACAGTCTAGCAACAAGGTCTTTGGCAAAACATGTCACCAATGTGAATATTTTGCAAGGCATGTGTCATTTGAGAACCTTAAAACCGTTCTATTGATTGAAGAACTATTACACACTTAAATAGGCTTTGAAAGCCAAACTCCACGCTAACCAATTACCTTACAATAGTCTATGCCAAAGATAGATGGCGAGAAATACTCTAACCAATCCTAACAATAATATGCTTCGAAAACAACAATAATCCTAACAACATACAATAATCCTAACAACATGATTATATTCTAACAATAATGAATCTAGAACTTAATTAGGGGTAATTCCAACATTCTCCCCCTTGATGCTAAAGGAACTCATTCAGTGAGTTCTTAAGCATCACTAATTTGGAAGAAACACAATCGCTTACGTTTCCTCCAATCTATCAACACAAAATTAAAAGTTGCAAAATTTTGTCTTTAGCACTCCTTCCACTGTTTGTGTGGGATCTCCTTCATCTTTGTGGTTGCTCCTTCTTGCAAGTAACCGAGTGCCTCATTTTGATGAGCTACTCCCCCTTCATCAAAAGCTTCCTGTAGTGGCATTCCAACAATGCCAATAGCAATGGTTCTCATCAACCATTCTTGCTTATTTTTTCTCACATTTTTACACCTTTCTTCCCAAGTGGTGTTTCTACAACAATCAATCATCTCACATAGATGATCATACCATACTACTCTCACACATATCTCTACACAAAAAATAACAACAAATATGGCCATGAAATGACCTATTACATAAGCAACCAAGTGTTGCTCCTCACACAAAGTTTCACTCCTCATAATTGCTATACATGATTCCTTCCAAGGAATTTTAAATACATCATTTTCTTTACCATCATTTGAGTCCAAGTGACTCAAGCTTTCCACCATTGTCTTCATTCCAAGAAGACTCTTCAACAATGTTGTCTCCATCAAACAATCTTCAAATGATGCCTTGATAAGACATACACCATCTTCTTCATTCATAATAGCCTTAGAGCTATCCTTCAAACATCTACTCAACAAGCAATCATTAGTATCATTAGTAAATAAATCAAAGAACAAAAAATCATCACCTCCAATGATGCTTTGGTGAGTAGAATCCCATGTTGCTTTTGAAGCAACCATTTCTTCAATCATAGTAAGGACCTCCCATGGTTCCTCTTTGCACAATGTCGCCTCTACAAGACAACTCACATTCTTCTTTATAGTCACTCTAAGTGAGTGATCTCCATCCACAATTGCCTCTTCAAGACAATTCTCAATCTCCTTTGATGATGCCTCCATTACACCATGAAGTCCATCAATGACTATCTCACTATTTTCTATCTCCCCCTTGAGATAGTCTTCCTCATATAAAACAATCTTCACTCTTAATGAGTGATCTTCAAACATGGAGCTTATAGCCTTCATCTCCTCTTCATCAATTTGTTCTTGTGGATCATCATCCCACATAACTTAAGCCTTACAATCAACATTCACTCCATATGAGTGAGTTTTTACATCTTCATTTTTCTCATTTTTCTCCCCCTTTAGAGGAACTCTACCAATTTTATCTTCTCCTTTTAGGAGATCTTCATTTGCTCTTTCAAGAGAGCACACATCCATTCCAAGTGAATGGTCTTCATCATAAGTGAGCCAATGGTTCTCCATGAACATTGCTCCTCCATTTTCAAGCAAGGAAAACTCCATCTTGAGTGTTTCTCTTCCTTCCACTTCAAAGTCTTCTTCCACTTTTGAGTGATCTTCACAACAAGATCTTTGAGCAATTGTCTCTCCATTGAGACATATATCCTCTTTGCTATCAATGTGAATGTTTTCCAAAACGAAAATTTTCTAAAAAAATTTTTTTAATATTTTTTTTTTTTTTTTTTTTCTCCCCCAAAAAAAAAATAATTTTTTATAACTCTTTCCCTCCCCCACAAACAATGTCTTCAACAATGAGGATCGCATAACTATTTTCATCATAACTCTCCTTCATGAGAGTTTCACAAGACTCTTCACATGAGTCTTCTTCAAAGGGATCTTCAAGTGAACAAGGCTCCTCCTTGCTCAAACAATCTCCATGATTGTCACACATGGTTTTATGGGTATTCTCATCAAACCCATAAGTATCCTTCAACACTTGCCATGCTATTGTAGCTGATCTACAAGTAGCTATGAGAGGGAAAACAGTCTTTTCCACTCCTCTTCTTAAATCCATAAGGGCTAAGCAATTTTCATATTGCTTCCCTTTCTTCATCTTCTTTTCCTCTTCACCAAGCATGCTCCAAGTGGGTTCTTCATAGCCTTCTTTTACAATGTCCCATAATCCTTTTCCAATCAATGCAGTCTTCATTATTATGCTCCAATAAGCATAATCATCTCCATTGAATTTGGGCACCTCCAAATCTTCATACATGGTGGCCATTCTGCAATCCACCACTCATCAATCTTCCACCAAGCTCTCAGCCACTCCTTTCCTGAATCTATGCAGCCTTTCTGTCTTACTGGCATCAAACAGCAGCAAAACTCTCTGTCTCTCTCTTTGTGGATGTGAACTCTTCTCTTGGCTTCTACAAACCAGACTGTCTACATACAATCTTTCCAACCTTCTCTTCAGTTTTCGAACAGATGCTTCAGATTATAATAAAGGCAAAAATCAACTCCTCTCTTCAGTATGTGAAGTCGTCCTCCTTGATTGTTCAATACCACGTTTACCTCCTTGATTGTTCAATACCACGTTTACCTCCTTGATCGGTCAACTCTCCACAACTTTACACAAATTGCAACCACTGTATTCACTGGAAACAGCAGTCTTTCGTTGACAGCAAAGACACGTCCAGCAAAACAACGTGGCCTTACGTCTGCTATCTACACGACGTCTACTGATCAATGCACAGTCACGTCCGCCATTCTCCGTCCAGCAAAACTATTAACAGCCTTGTGGTGGTAAACTCACAGCCTTACGTCCAGATCTCTTCTCGCAGATTAAACATATCGCAAGCTTTCCTTGTTACGTCCACGGGAGTTGTTTTAAAACAAAACATTTGCTTTTCACAATTTTGTGAGACGTCCTCTTGACTCCAATCACGTCTCAAACATACATCCAATTGCTTCTCATAGCAATCGCAACATTCATCTACTGCACGTCCTCCTCGCAGCTATCGTCTACTCAACACGGACTCCAACGAATCGCGTCGTCCTCCTTATGCTTCATCTACAGCATGTCACAGCTCCTCTCAGCTAATCGTTCGTGGGCTCCTTACAGCAAAACAACCAAATCGTGTTGTTGTTGTCCTCCAACGAATTACAGCATTAAAGACTCCTTTTCTCCCAATGAATCGCGTTTTTTTTTACTTTCATCCCAGCTTGACTAAATCACGTGACGTTTTTCCTTGGCGATACACCAAGGCGCTCTGCGATTGCGGATTTCGATAGCTCCACCAGCGGCAGCTTCTACCGTCGCGATGCTTCCTCCCAACAGAAAAACACGATTTCTCCTACGTCAATTTCACTGGGACATGGGCTCTTCTTCAAAGAACAAGATCTTCCAAGATATCACAACAACTACTATTATGCCATGCATAAGAGATACAGCTGCTTGACCCAATGCAGCAAAATATTGCTCCCTCACTTCATTTTGGGCGATGGTTGATCTGTTTCGTTTTCACAGAATCAACATGAATGGCACGCCTGCGATCAATCAACACACGATCGATTTCCCTATGATGAACACAGAATGATTTTCCACTGGTGTCTATGGCAGCTACCGAGATCTGCTTGCAACCTGATGCATGAAATATGTTGGCTATCTGCAATTCATTGAATGTTGGCCTGTGTCTGCATCTGGTGTCTGCGTCTGGTGATCTTCTGCAGATTTCTTCTCCTAGGATCAAACTCCATAGGGGCTTCGTCTGATGTGTTTTCTCCTCAGCACTGTGATTTACCTATTCTTTGAAACTTCTTTCACTGAGAGCATGAATCGTCACGCTGGTGGGCCTGTGACGGAGACAATCACCTCGTTTTTGAAAAAAAACATTTTAAACGTGGAAACTGTTGATCTGTAGTTTAGATCTCTCCTAGCCTTTGGTTTTCCTCCGAGTCTTCTAGAGAGCCACTGTAACGATCAAACCAATCAACAGAACATCTGGGAGTCTGTGACTGTTGTCAATATCCTTCGCGATCTGAGGCAGTGTGCTCTGGCTATGCGATCCGTTGTTGTTCGTCTGCAAACAAAATTGTGCACCCCACCTATAAAGGCAATGTTCACAGCTACTACGTCACAGCAACTGGCCTTCCACAAATCGCCACCAGATCTACAAAGACGTCTGCGATCGACGTGCGGAAATCTCATCCTGTAACTATCTCCGCGTCTGCAAATGTCTAAGAGCACGCTTTGCAACCGTAAATGCACGCAAAAGTCCAATTTTTGAACGCTGGATATCGTCGTTGCTACACGAGGGTTATGTGAACGATGATCAACACTGCCCTTACGTGCAATCTGCAACTTTTCTATGCCAGTTGCGTCTGCTCAATGAGGAAGATGACTGCAATTTCTTCTAATTTGATCTGCTTTCACTCCTCGAAACAGATCTGCGCATCACCAGTTGTTCCACGATGGGAACGGATGCTACAATCACGATTGCTTATAAACCTGCAATATTATTTCCTCCACACAAGCATTTCAACTCGTCGATGAGATATCTGGTTGTGCTACCGAGTCTTGCCGTCTGCAAGGGTGGATTATGATGCCTTGCAAATCTGCTCGGTGCTACAGATCGGGAACACGGTGGGCTAACGATCTGTTGAGGGTTGGGTTTGAGACCAGGCTCTCCTCACTGGTTTGCCTTCGCAGTCATCTACAGAAAAGAGATTACCAAACACTGCGTAGAACTGTCATCGTTCGAACAGAAGCTTAGCACATGGAAATATCAAAAAATATGATAATCCCACATAGATCGTGGGAGGATTCGCAAGGTCTTTAAAACGCAAAAAACACATATACCTTGGTGTCCACCTTATGGTGGATGTTACCTCCGTTAGCCCTTTTTGTCAACTACCAAGTCAACATTGGCCCATCTCCTTGCTCATGCCACGTAGCTTCTATGCCGGTCCCCGCTCCCGTCCAGTGTTTCTGTGTCGTCCCGGTCCCCCCTTTGTAAGCTGCGTTCGTCCACTAGGTGTGCACTCCACGTGTTGTACCGCCCTTAACTTAGATCATGTCAGACAAGGATTCGTCATGTTGATCTGCCAGATAGTCAGTGCGTCCTGCGCCCGACTTGAGTCCAGTCGGACACATCCTCCCTCGGTAGCTTAGACCCACGTCCGTCCTCGGTCACCGCGACAGACCTATCCGGTCTGCGGTTGACCTCTTGATAGGCAGACCTCCTATAGGCTCCTCTCGGCTCACCTATCCAGCCACCTAGACCTACTTGACCTTCGACCCTCCTGAGCTCTGATACCAAATGAGAACCTTAAAACTGTTCTATTGATTGATGAACTATTACACACTTAAATAGGCTTTGAAAGCCAAACTCCACACTAACCAATTACCTTACAATAGTCTATGCCAAACATAGATGGTGAGAAATACTCTAACCAATCCTAACAATAATATGCTTCGAAAACAACAATAATTCTAACAACATGATTATATTCTAACAATAATGAATCTAGAACTTAATTAGGGGTAATTCCAACATCATTGACCTCCATGGCATCTTTTGGCAAAGGGTGTCGATGCCCAACTTTTGCCAATCTTCAGCTTCAGACATAACCTCAGTTTGGCCCTGACCTTATATTGGCACAAGATGCTTGGCAATCAGTTTTGGCAATATCACTTTTGGAGACGCCACTAGAAAGTGATTTTAGTTTGGCAATAGTCTCGTAACCCAATGAGACTTTATTATTTGGCACTTTAGTCTTCTTTTTGAAAAATACAAATTTGATGTCGTGCAACTTAACGCACAATATTTCCAAGTCTTCAAGCTCAAAAATTTTTAATTTAACAAAGTGTTCATATTCTTTAAAGATTAGATTAGAACACCTCATACCTTATTGCTCCCAAGAAAACTCAACATAATAATTGGATTAACAAAATTCAACAAGCTTTAGGAACTCTAACTTGAAATGCATTTTAACATATAACTTGGACATAGTGAGGGTTATAAAGTAACATTTGCATCTTCCTAACCCGCCAATTTAAGTCATTAAATCATCTCTTGAAAGGTCCTCCCAGATACTTTTTGTGGGATCAAAACAGAAATGTATTTGATGTATATCCATTTTCTTCTCTAGATGAATAGGTCTCTCACATAAAATCGACAATGGATTCAATATCCCATGTAACTAATAAAAAATAAATAAATGGATGCCCTCTCCACCCAATGGTAGAGGGGAACATAATACAAGGCATATAAGAGTGTCATAACCCCTCCTACGTACCTCTTAATCAATAACCTTGTAATAGGTTATTAATAAGGTAGGTAAAATATACCCTGGAAGTTTATGAGGTTATATTATAGTACAAGGTTATATGATAATACAAGGTATGATACATGGCAAAATAAGGTGAAGAATGGGTCCATAATAATCTCTCAAGCAAACAATTAAGCTTACAAATAAACATTTCATTTGTATTACCACACAGTATTATGAGTTCTATGATTGTCTATATGACCACATATAATGACTAAAACCAAAAGACAACGTTCTTTTCTTTTTCATTTTATTATTGATGGACAGATATGATGCAAAAGTAAAACAACAATGTTCAACAAATATTTACTTCATGGATCAGCCCAACCAGAATAACCAATCATCCAAACTAACTGACTCCAAATTGGCTAAAAGCCTTTCCAACTTGTGCATTCCCTCATCCATAGGGGATAGTGTATTATATACCTTGAGATTGTAACTCCAAATCTTTCATTTATGGTAGGAACCATGTTGAAAGAAGTAATGGGATTACCTTGATTGGAAGTCCATCATCATTAAAAATTTGGGCTCCCACAAGGTTATTTTGCTCTCCCCCCTCCAAATGATGAATTGATAAACAAAATAACAACTCTCTTTTAAAGACATAATCAAGATAAGAATGAATTTGAAATTGTTAGGCACCTAGATGCTTCACAGGTAGGGTCATCCCATACAAGCTACTAGGAAATTCATGTACTTTATTTTGAAATATTGACTAAGAGTGAAATGCCTTGCTAAAACGATTTTGTTAAGTAGTTAACACACCATCATTGCAACTTTCCATAAGAATCATATAATAAAAAACACAAAATGAAAGACCCTAAGGGTTGTTGCTCTAATATTAATTTTATTTAGTATTTCATGCTAGTATTGTTTAAAAGAAAATATACGATCTTCTAGGATGGCCTTAGGAGATGATGTTCTGTAGAAAGTAAAAGACATTCATTCTGTGGACATGCTGGTTGTGTTAATGCTGGGAAGTGGAGCACTGTAACCATTAGAAGGCAATAAACGATATAGCCTCCGTATACCAGCCCTAAAAGTTCAGACTTCTCAATTCTAACTCCGAGTCAAGGCCACATGCTCTCGAATGTATTTGCATGGAAAGAAAGACAATCCATTTAGTTTGATAGAAAAGGTTTTAGTTTTACAATATAAAAAGACAAGCAAATCGACCTAGGTGTGACAATTACTGGGATTTGTTGTAATGCTTCTCAAAATCAAATTTTCACTACTACCAATACCAGAAAGGGAAAGCAAAAAGTAGGAAGTGGTAACAGTCTCTTTTTTTCAAACAGACACAATTTCATATCATGTAAAAAATGAGGAGGCTAGGGAACTCCGGTGTTGTATGTTCAAGTCATATTTCAACCAAGTCCCCTCATCAAAAACAAGACAATGAATAATAGCCTCACATGACCAATAAAATGCAAGGCTAGAGATGAAAGGAGCCATGTCTAAGAAGCATGCCAATGAAGGGGCCTCCTCCCACTATGCTACCAAGAACCTTGGTAACCAAGGCATACGGTTTGCCTTCTCTCCCTGGCATAATTACTCTTTGAAATTATATATAAATTTAGTCTCCAATATAGATTTAGATTTGTGTTCAGGAATAGAAGTAGCTTTAGAATTTCACCCATGATGGGTATTATAGAAACTTCCCTGTAAATTCTCATGCCATTTTTGTTTATCAAGATTGTCATCCACATCCCTTCTAAGGTCCACTGTACTTATGTGTTCATAGCACCATACATGATAAGAAACTTTGGACAACGATAGTTTGAATTACGCAGCATGCATATTGATAAGAAACTTCTAAATGATTTTATTCTCCCTCATCTTATGACTAAAGATAAGCAATGATAATTGAGCTGAAATAGAACTGGATGATAAGTTTTTCCAGGAGCATCTGACTCCAGCCAGAAATCTTCTAATGGCTGTATGTGGTTTTCCAGATATAAACGAAGAAACGTCTTTGGCAATAATAGAAAAACAAGCGCTATAGTCATATGAACTATGACATAAAAATATGTTTGGCGTATTTCATTTCAAGTCACACTGATCAATTCTTTAGATATATGGTCATTGATAATTAGCAAAGTTTGTTAAAATACTTGTGGATATTTAAGTATAAATGGTTCTAATTTACTTTAGGTATCCCTCAATGAAAATTCGTAAAATCAAAAGCCAACCCTGAATTTGAAAGGATAATGAAAGCTCCTGACCTAAGAGAGGTTCCTAGTAAGAAAACCGAGTTAATTGTATATCTGTTATCCATATAGTAGTTCATGGATATAAAATGCAGAAACCTGACAAGGATTTATTTCCAGCTGTATTTTCTCTGAATGTAATCTAGTACCATCAGTGACTACCTGGACGCCAATCTTATAATGATATTTCCACAGTGCATTGGTCTCTGCAGAAGTCTGGATAGCAATTTCTTGAGTAGGACAAATAATCAGCACCACAATGGGAGGTCTCTCCTGATCTCAACTGGTAGGAGGTATTTTTACAACTGCCTCAACTGCTGGAAGTTGAAAAGCACAACCATAATCAAATGTTTATTCAGCATGTTAGAGAACTAAATATCTGCATTTCTACTTAAAATTTTGGGCAGTAATTTTCATTAACAAGTTATGTAATATTACATTTCACACCATACTTAAATTTTAACTTTCATACCAAAATGGCTAGAGTCTTGCCTATTCCAGATTTGGCTATGGCTAGCACATCCATCTCTGAATCCACCATTTGAAAACATTCGATTGCTTCCAGCTAATTTCAACTGCTATGTTTTTAAAGTTTAGAAATACTATCAAACTCCTATTAAATGTTAGGCAAATCACTCTGTATGCTCCTCTCAAGAAAAAGCCTTGATGTCTACAAAGATTTAAGTGTTTAACCAATTTTACTCTTTCTTGGTACTGGAACAATTTCCTGTGTGTTAACATTGTCAGTAATGGATTCAACGTCTTGTTTTGCAAATTACAGCAACTAATTGACAAATGACTCCACTCTCAATAGCCTTGGATGAATTCATATGCAAACAAAGAAATAATTCACAATACATCATGAGCACAGCATATGTAAGCATTGAAGTTTAGAACTAACTGCAAAGGTGGCTTAATGTGGAAATATTAAATCAAATTTATCAAAATTAGTGTCAAGTCAGAAAGTTTCTCACAACAGGAAAAGGATTCCCAAAGTCCAAGCATATGTTGGTTCTTACTTTATTCTTCCCTCCATGAACACAAACATGTTTGATGCTTCCTGGTATAACATTAATATATAATTTTTTGTCTACAATGAAGTAGATAGCTACAACAGGTTCCCCCAAAGATACAACTCAAGTCAAAATTGGTATACAAGTTTTAAATAAATTTATAACAAAGCATTTCCTATGCATCCCCTATGCCCATTAAGATAGACCATACCAATGCTCAGAGTCAACATTTATCTATATGCAATGAATCTAGAGAAACCTTCAAGAATAACTGGAAGAATGGCGTTCTCCACATTTGTCATATGCACATATCCTGCTGATGAAAGTGACTGAAGTGAAAGTGGTGAGATATTACACTGATCAAATCTGCAAAGCACAGTACAAAAAATATATAATGAGGTTGCTCAAGAAATATACACATAAAGTATCCAAATTTCCAATATCTATTACATACAAATAATAAATTACAATTTTTCCAAATTGCTAATACATGAAGGTCAAGTGAGGACAGGACACTCTGTTTTGAACTTACTACTACATAATTTTATATGTTGCTACAATTATCATCAACAAACAACCTATTAAATCTTGAAACTTTTAGAAATGGAGTTTCATAAATCCTGAGAAATTTGAAGTGCATATAGACGTTCTATAGACCACCAAAGACTCCTCACAGCATTTAATAAGAGTCCATAGTAAGAGTTCAAAAAGTCCATATTCATTCCCTAAAGTTAGACCCTCAAAGACATCGTCGTAGTATTCAATATCACTGCAGGAAAAATCAAAAACTCATGATCGAGTCCGATCTCATCAACAAAGAATGCCCAGGCAGTCCATCAGACTAACATAAGATTTATTATCAGTATGGTCTTCATATAGCAAAGACAGAGCACAAGCAACAAATATAGTGGAAATTGTATAGTGCATACCCTTAGAGGGAACTGTGTATATAAATTGTTGTTTAGTATATTTGATTATTACTTTGGTTGTGTGATGGAGAAAGAGTTGGTTGCAGCCCCAGACCATCCACCGGACATTGTGTTGTGTTTATCTCCATGCATACCAGAGTTATAGTCATTAGCCTTGTATCATGTCACTGGGTACAGAGAGAAGGTCCACAACAGCTTTCTACTGCAGGTCTCCTAACACCACATGGGTTAAAAAACATATCTCCTAAGGCCATAAACCTAGCAATATAAAATAAAAATCACCACCAGGAGGGCAAAAAATGTGGCTACTATTAAAAGTAAATGAGCGTGAAGGTAAGAATAAACTGAGGCCTAGTTTGCTTACTACACAAACACATCCAATTTAGTTCCCCACAAAAAGACACCTTCTGCACATGCTGATTTCACATCCAGCAGATAAGGTCATTTCTGATTTCTAACTCTTCGATAAGAAACTTCACAAAGTCAAATTTTCTATATTTCAAATAGTCTATTCATGAAAACAACAATAAGCATATTCTAGCCACAAATATCTGTGGCATGTACACATCAAATTCTACAGTCAACAAACAACATTTATAATACCTGATGATTGCACCAATCCCTAATGGTTGTTCCAAACTGAAAACTTACAACATCATACAGTTTAACAGTCCTTTTGGAAGTTAAAACATGGAAAAAAACAGGATAAGTTAGAGATCCTCCATGACATCAGAAAATGCAAGGAAAGGAGAGGTGAACAGAGTTCGTATTTACCCTATACAAGTTTTGGAATCTCCATATAGCAGACATACTTTCTCCTAGGCTGGAGTGCAAGTCTAGGAATTTTCCGAGGATTTGACTATTAGATGAGTTTGCCTATTGCTTCAGAGGCATGTTGGGTGCCTAAATTCACCAAAAATCAATCTCCAACACAAAGAAACCAACAATGGTTAGTTGCTGCAAATCCAGCAGCCTTGCCAACTTTAAGAAGCCACAGCAAAAGGCACCACATTCGAAGATTGTCAGAAGCACCTTCAAAGGCCTTAGAACCCCTTTTCAAAGCTTTTTCAGGTCTTCTTTAGCAAGGTTAAACAGAATAAAACGTATTTCTAAAGCAATTTTATTATATCCATTTATTCTCTCTTAAACTTTTACCTAAGTTCTGTCCACTTTATCCTGTTTCAATCATAACTCACAAACAAAATAGAACATTTTTTTAAGGTAGTTTTATTTAAACCATTTATTCTTTCTCTTAAACGTTTACCTAAGTTCTGGCCACTTTATCCTGTTCCAATCACAACTCACATGGCCCAGCGCAGGAGAAATCATGGTAGAAGGATCAGGAAAAGAAAGACACAACACAATGAACCATGATTAATCACCTGAATTATGTGCACATGGTCTATAAATTCAAACATATAGAAAGTAAGATAGCAAAGAATACTGGTTTCCACTCGTTTAGAAATCCCTTAAGTGGAAATGTAATAATTCTGGTAAAGTAAAGTAGTTTTCAACGTTCACGAGGCCATAGGCTATATGGGACAATCCTCATAGAGAATGTTGTTTACCCAATATGTGTTTATCCAACCAAACTCTGGTCACCAAAGCATGGTGTACAACTCTACCCCCTATCGGATTCAACCTTGGACCCCATATTTCAAGTTCCAAAGTCTTAACTGTCATAACTGTCAGGCCCACTCAAGTTGTACAGTCTATGATTTTCAAAAGAGATGCAATGGGAAAGAAATCAATGAACAATTGTTTAATGTTTTGTTTTCTCTAACCAAATTGTCTCTTTCATATCCATCTAAAATTTTGAAGCCCGGAACCAAGTTTTCTGGGGTGAGCATTGTTCCAGATATTGCTTCTAAGAAATATCCACACTAACTTTTATAGCAATTAAGTTTCTCCTGGAGAATATCCACATTAATTTCAGAGCAATTAAGTTTTCAAAATACTATGTTGTTTATGTGCATGTACCCAGCCATTTTGGGCTTGTAGCTAAGATGCACCTGTATTGGATACGTGTATAAGTCTAAAACACACCCCTTTCCACACCTGAGGCAGACCCACCGCAAGAGAGTACACTATTGATGCATCTAGTGCATTGACCCTAATTAAGGCATGCATCACAGACAAACCTTGCAGTAGAAAATGAAAATCAAAGAGAAACAAAATGGTTAAAAAAGGAAAACTTTCCATTCAGTGCTCTCTCATTTCATGGAAAACATTGCTTTTACTACTCAACACATCTGCTACTAACATATTTAAATTTATTTAACTATTTTACCTAGTTTTGTGACTACCTTGTGTTTCAACTATCCAATTCTTTTACAACGTACCCAAATCTACATTGGCTGAACCTAAGGTTACCTAGTCCAGGTTCATGTTTCAGCTCATCAAGGATAAAATCAAATTAAAAAACATCATTGGGAAAACCAACTAAGAATTTTGCCATGAAGATCAAAAAATAGAAATAAAGATTTTATAAATATCTTTAAATGATTTCACATATTGATTTCATACAAGAATGAGGCTGACTTGCAAAGGCTTCCACGAATATCTCCCTAAGTTCATTTTGCCCTGTTGAGATTGATTTAATTTTTTCTTTGGTCCTTTTATTTCAACCTTCAGCTTTAGTAGATGTAAGAGAGAGTCAAGTAGATTTGGAAATGAATTATGCAGATGAGACAAGTTTTAGGTTTACTTTTCCCTTTTTATCTTTTTTTATTTTACTCTCTCATTTTCCAATTAATATTGTTCAATTATTGTTCATCAAAATTTGTTTGTGTTGGGTAGAAAATTGTCAGGCATTTTTGACAAAACTCAGTGAATCTCATACAGTCCTCGCACCTTGTGTATCCAAATTTTGGGAGCTACACTGGGTGCTTCATATCCGCACCCTGCATACCCCTACACATGCACACCAGTGCAACCTTTGAAAATTATAACACATAATGGGCGTATAATTTTGTTATGGATCAAATATAGCCAGCTTACCACAAGTATGACCATTATCAAGAATTATGTAATCTCCCAAACTGCCATTTTCCAATGATTGTGGGATAACAATGAAAATTAAGAACTTTCAAGCCAGCAATACATCTATTCATTTGATAAACTTAGCTCTGACCAGAAGTATGCCATCCACAATTTAAAGATTGTCTTCAAAATAACCTATCAAAATCCATATATTAGAGTAAATTTAAATGACTTGAGCAAGGTTACCATGGTTTGGATGTCTGTGTCTGTTTATGACACGGATATAGGTATTCGATGCAGTACTTCACAAGCTGGGTGGACAGGTATGAGGGTGCCCCAAATTGTATTGCATATTAAAATAATAGAACATAGAGGAAAAAATAATGTAGAAACTCAAAAAAGGAACTAAATATAATAAATCAATAATATAAACATGCCAAGATTGTGAATTTGTCGTTCACATAATTTATAAAGGTTAAAAAATAAAAACATGCATTGAACATCAAGATGTTGAATTCACATTAGAAATTAAGAGTACAGGTGCCTGAGCACTACTCGAGCACCAAAGAATTAGGTGAGAGTGTAGATATACAATGCAACACACTACAAATTAATTCCACTATGTATGACACTATGACTCAATAAAGGTATACAATTGAAAGAACTTACAGATTTACAAGATACATGTGAATGCACCGCACATACGGCATGTATCCTTCACAATTCAGTTATCCTGCAATACATTATGGTCTGTGAAAGCATAAAACAAAAACTAACATGCCTTGACCAACTCCACAAACAGTCTCCATCTCTACCAACATACCTCTATCAAGGTAAATGGCATATATATAGTTATCACAGTATCCAGTAAGTGGTCGGTAACTGTCCAACTACCACCGAACTACAAATATACATGAAACTTAAAATCCCCTATAACACACAACATTATTACAAACACATAGTCATGTGTACACCTGTAAAAAAATTATGTGATGACAACACCACGAGAAACATCTATGACACATAATACAAACTCTGATTACATGATACCAACGCAAAATTAATGTCACGCATGTATCCATGCACTCCTGCAAGCATGACATTTATGTGCCAGCCCATTTGCCTACAGAGTGCATTATGTGCATACACCCAAAGGATTGGATGCATGAACCTGGTAGTTTGGCAGCTATGGCCTTAAGCCTCATTGTTACTTTTCATTACTCACTAAGGAATTTAAGTAGACAAGAAATAGAAATGTGGTGTTTCAAAAGCCAGCTGTCTTAACAAGTTTCAAAATAAGTAAACATAAAATGTAGAAAATAACCATGGAGTAGAAACAAAACATCATATATTGAAAAAATATATATGTGGAAAATAATTCTGGAGGATAGTACGCAACTTGAGAAATAAACTCCATCTAAGAAGAAATTCTAATCAGAACGCACATTCTCAGCTAGAAAAACCCAACATTTTATGGCTTTTGAGGGGACAACTTACTCACAAAAGGAAGATACTCAAGATACAAGACTATCACTGGCACTGAGGATTCTAAACCTTGTACATGTCACCTTAAACAGCAAAAATTCTTCAAATCTTGACATCAGTAACCTATTGTAGTGCAGAAGGATCTGCATCGTCGAAAAGGAAACACTACACTGCTTTTTATTCCAATTACTTTAATGGCTAGTAAGTTCTTCTGACAAAATACAAATAAGGCTGTGAAGACACTTCAAAAATTGATGCAATGAATCACGACAATCACAGACCAAAAAAAAAATTGTTCGACTCATTAAGTCCCACTCTGCTTATCATTACATGCTGCAGTTTTTTAAACATATCAAGCAGTGTTTATTAATCTAAAACAGTCCACTCTTTTAAAAAGACAACTAAACCTCAAAACACAATAGTAATCATAGAAGGGAGATTTGTACATCATTCACAGCTTAAAAGAGAGGTTGACCTAGTGATTGTTGGTTACGAATCTGCCACTAGGAAAGGGTTTGGTCTATCTATGCGCCCTAGACCCGCCCAACAGATTGAAAGGCCGGAAGGAAGCGATGCCTTCCGTGCCAATCTCCAGAGAAGGCTGGCTCCTTTACTACACTACACTGGTTTTAGATTAGGGAACTGGAAAGAGATTGGGAAAATGCTGAAAGAAATGAAAATAACTGAAATGGAAATGTAGATGGTTCCAAGGGGAAAAACAGGCAGCACAATTACTAACTTCTACTTGAACCAGCAGCAATCAATATTATGAGTATAACAGAAACTAAAACTAAACACACACCCTGATATGTATCCTTCAAAATTCCAGATTTCTTTCTTAATCACACACTTAAATCCAGATTGTAGAATTCAAAGTATGCATGTAGAAGAACAGAATTAACAGAAATAACAGAAGGCATCCTACACAGGAAAAGAGTCCAAAATCAGAACCAGGAATCTTAATATTGAAGCAGAGTCCAAGTACAGCAGCTTTCTAGCAAATGTTCCCCCCCTATTACATTACATGGAGTGGCCTTTTATAGAAGAATTTCCCCCTGATTACATTAATGTCCAAACCCTAAAACTGGAGGAGTAGCTGAGATTTGACCCCTGTCAGATGGCAAAGCCTCCTTGGAATGCGGCTCACTCGTGTTTGCAGCGGCTTCGGACAGTCTTTGCAGTTGGGGGAGCATGTCTCATTACTGCAGTAGGTGGAGCCTGCCCTAGGGGGCCTTCTCGGACCTGACGGCGCCATCTTGATGGGATGGGCAGGAGACCCAGATTCGTGTGCCATGAAGGCGCCTTAAATTCCCACCTAACTTCTCTTTCTCGGGATGCGCGCCCTTCGGAGTGCCCCTTCAGTTGCTGCCTCAGCGTTTAAAAACGCTTTTGCTGGAGTTCGCCGAAAATCAGGGCTGAGGTTCGCTTGATTTGAGCCCGAAGATGGGAGATCTGGGGGGAGCAGGGTTCTGGCCGAAGTTGGGCATTTTGGCTGACATAGAGCATTTTGGCCAACGTAGAGCATTTTGGCTGACGCTGGATTTCGGGAGCGAACTTGAGCACTCTGAGCTTCGGGGGTGAACTTGGTATTTTTGGCCGGCATAGAGCGTTTTGGCCAACATAGAGCATTTTGGCCGATGCTGGATTTCAGGAGCGAACTTGAGCACTTTGAGCTTCGAGGGCGAACTTGAGATTTCTGGCCGACATAGAGCGTTTTGGCCGACAAATAGCATTTTGGCCGACGCTGGATTTTGGGAGCGAACTTAAGCACTCTGAGCTTCGGGGACGAACTTGGGATTTCTGGCCGACATAGAGCATTTTGGCTAACACTGGATTTTGGGAGCGAACTTGAGCACTCTAAGCTTGGGGGACGAACTTAGGATTTCTGGCCGACATAGAGCGTTTTGGCCGACATAGAGCATTTTGGCCGACGCTGGATTTCGGGAGTGAACTTGAGCACTCTGAGCTTTGGGGGCGAACTTGAGCATTCTAGCCGAACTTGAGCATTCTGGCCGTGCCTTAGCCAATTTTTCAAGCCCGGAGTTAAGCTTTCTCTAGTTCTGCTTCCCGAGGCCATAACTTTTGATCTGCTGCCCCGATCGCCTATTATATTATAGGCAATCGAGACGCTAGATTTCGGGAGGGAACTTGAGCACTCTGAGCTTCGGGGGTGAACTTGGGATTTTTGGACGACATAAAGCGTTCTAGCCGACATAGAGCATTTTGGCCGATGCTGGATTTCAGGAGCGAACTTGAGCACTTTGAGCTTCGGGGACGAACTTGAGATTTCTGGCCGACATAGAGCGTTTTGGCCAACATATAGCATTTTGGCCGACGCTGGATTTCGGGAGCGAACTTGAGCACTCTGAGCTTCGAGGGCGAACTTGAGATTTATGGCCGACATAGAGCGTTTTGGCCGACATAGAGCATTTGGGCCGACGCTGGATTTCGGGAGCGAACTTGAGCACTATGAGCTTCGGGGGCGCACTTGGGATTTCTGGCCGACATAGAGCATTTTGGCCGACGCTGGATTTCGGCAGCGAACTTGAGCACTCTGAGCTTCGAGGGCGAACTTGAGCATTGTAGCCGAACTTGAGCATTCTGGTCGTGCCTTAGCCAATTTTTCAAGCCCGAAGTTGAGCTTTCTCTGGTTCTGCTTCTCGGGGCCATAACTTTTGATCTGCTGCCCTAATCGCCTATTATCATATATCGCCGGAAAGTTTGCGAAAATATCTGCAATGAAGAAATATCTAAAGATCATTTCATCCACTTTATCATCCTCTTTTAGGGCATGAGAAAATGCCAGCACTTTTGCATGCTTTTTGCCACTTAAAGCTTCATACTTAGGCAAAATTTTGTCAAAAAATTTAATGTGGCAAAAATGCCAACATTTTTGGTTGCTCGTGGGGCATTTAGCTTGTCTGAATGGAGATCGATCACAGGCCTTTATCCATTGGGCAACAAAGTCATCCTCGTTGTCCTCCTCAGAGTGTTCACTGACGGCAGTAAACTCTTCCCCTAACTTCTCCCCTTTTGCCTCTTCCTCCTCTCTTTTGCAGTCATGGTCCTCTTTGGCGCACAAAAAAGCACGAACTAAACTAAAAAAAACAACTGAAACTTTACTTACTAGCTGGCCTATTTACATTATTTACACAAAATTTTGCGACATGATTGGCATGCCGCCACCACAAACCTAGCTTCGAGTGTCTATCCGATGAATCTACAGTGTCCGGACCAGATCTAATTGTACTTCAGTCGATCTTTGAAGTCTGGCTGGCCTCCCAAAGTTTGCCAGGTTGCGAACAGGGTGCAACGTGACAGGTTATCATGCATGCCAGTACCCATACAGTTGATGAATAATGTGGCAAAGAGATTTGCCACATGAGAGCCTTCTTCGAGCACTGGTTGCAGTGATGGCTAGAGCCAATACCACCACTTTAGAGAGTCCACTGGCTGCGGGTTCTTGAGGACGGGTTCCTCCAACTCCTTGATGCAATAGCAGGATTTTTCTGGCGATAGGCCTTCTATCGGGGTCTCCTCAGGATCAACATCCTGATGAGGCGTGCTTATTGGGTTTTGGCTGAATACTTGTGTGATATGCCCTGGGACACAAAAAGGGTGCAAAAATGTGCCCTCTTTGCTCTCAGGATCTGCCACTTGAGCCTGTTCCCCTTCTTGGCCCATTTCCTGATGGAAACTGCAAGCAACCATATTATCCATTGCTAGGGCAGTGCTTGCATATTCCCATCGTTGGCCTTGGACGAGATCCACCTCTTGAGCTCCACACAACTGCATTTGAGGTCTCTGCACAGTATGAGGGATCTGCTATGGTGATTACTGCATGGGATAGACAGGAGCAGCAACTACCGGAGAAAGTGATGAAGTTTCTCCCCACTGTATCTTTCCTAAAAGGAGTAGAAGTCGCTCCGCTTGTACTGCTTCCTCAAAGATTTGAGGGAATCTTTGTTCACCTGATTGCAGGAGGAGGCTTATATCCGAGTGGAAAGCCCGAACATAGAAGAGGTGGGCCTGGGCGGGTGTCGGTTGGATCTCCTCTGGAATTCTCCTCCAACTCCTCTAGAATCGAACATTGAAGTCCGTGATGCTCTCTAGAGGTGCTCTCGTGATGGTGGAGAGGTGCATCAAGAGTTGAAAGGGATCCTGAGAGCCATCAAATGTGCCGACTAGTGCTCCTGCTAAGTCCTCCCATGAGCAGATGCTCTTATGCCCGAGTATTTTGTACCACTGCAACGCCTTTCCTTCCAAAGACAGGACCAGAAGTCTGATCACGACGTCTTCGTGGGTTATGTCATGGAGGGTCGCTAGAGCAGCGACACCTTCAAGGTGCTCTCAGGCCATTCCCTTAGTGCCATTGTATTTCGTTAGGGCCTTCAGGGCACTTTTGGGAATCTTGTGCCAACTTTGGAGATTTAGAGGGCCAGGATCATCCCAATTGGGATAGCATACCTTTGCCATTATAGCAGTGGTCTGTAGAGATCACGGTCCTTACCACTAAGTCAGAGTCGCCAGGTGAACATTCTTTTCTCCACTTGTGAGGTCAAGGCTGCTCACCAAACCTTGATTCCTCCGGGGTGTCTTCTTTCAGCTTAAAAGGTGCCTACGATCAAGAAATTTGGATCTTCAGCTCAGTCAGAGTCGCCAGGTGATTTTGCCATATGAAGGCAAGCCAGAGGTTCACCAAACTGTAATGTCCCAAAATAATTCTAGCATTGTAAATAGTCTTTTGTGTCTTAAGTGTGGTTGGGCCTCATTGAGAGTATTTCGTCATATTTTGTGGTTAAAATAAGAGTTAAAGGGGTTAATAAGTGTGTTTTGACAAGTTTGAATGTTGGTATATGGGTTAGTAGAGTTAATTATGGTATTAGGAGGGGTTTGTGTCAAAAACAAAGCTATTTTATAGGCATTTGACAAAGTGACGTTTCAAAAGTTATTATTATTATTATTTCTTTTATTTCTTTGTTGTGTGGGGTCTAATATAACTTAAGTGACTTTAAGTGATCTCAACATGAAATTATATCATAGCCATTGAATCTTATGAGATTGAGATCTAATCTTAGCCCTCCATGGTTAAATCTAAGGCTGGGACTTAATCTCACTTTAGGGTTTGAGAATAAAAGGGACTTTAGGGTTTCATTTGTGGGCATTGTGGATTTGGAGAATTTGGATTTTGGGAGAGCTTTGCTCTTTTGGGCTCTTGCATTCTGCTGCAGGAGATTATTGGGGTTCCCTTTGGAGAGATCCATTGGAGGCTTGACGAGGTAAAACCCCAAAACTATCTACCCATTGAAGAGGCAAATCCATTCAGGGTTTGCATGTCTGCATCCATTGTTGAGATCAGAGGTTTCAAAGACTGTTTTTGGCATCAGATTTGAGAGGGTTTGGAACCCTAGGTGGAGCGCTCAGCACTGGGAAGTGATTCATTGGCCAAATATTGCTCCAGGAAGTGAACGTCCGGCCTTGGAGAGGTTGTTATTGCAGTTTTGGAGGTAGTTTTGTGTTTGACAAGTGCATATCAGATTTGTAAGGGTTTCTTAGTCTATTTTTGTTGCGGAAAATATAAATAAAAAAATCAAAATATTCTGCTATTATTTCTGCTGTATTTTCCAGTTTTCTGTAACTTAGGTTTTGAGCAATATTATGTTGTAAAATTCTGCAAGTGTTTTATTTTTCTTGAGTTGGTATATTTCACAAACTCGGGCTCCCTTAAAATACGGAGACTGTTCGTCCCACCGGGCGTGCCAGAAAAAAATATTGGTTACGAATCTGCCACTAGGAAAGGGTTTGGTCTATCTATGCGCCCTAGACCCACCCAATAGATTGAAAGGCCGGAAGGAAGGGATGCCTTCCGTGCCAATCTCCAAAGAAGGTTGGCTCCTTTACTACACTACACTGGGTTTTAGATTAGGGAACTGGAAAGAGATTGGGAAAATGCTGAAAGAAATGAAAATGTAGATGGTTCCACGGGGAAGAACAGGCAGCACAATTACTAACTTCTACTTGAACCAGCAGCAATCAATATTATGAGTATAACATAAACTAAAACTAAACACACACCCTGATATGTATCCTTCAAAATTCCAGATTTCGTTCTTAATCACACTTAAATCCAGATTGCAGAATTCAAAGTATGCATGTAGAAGAACAGAATTAACAGAAATAACAGAAGGCATCATACATAGGAAAAGAGTCCAGAATCGAAACCAAGAATCTTAATATTGAAGCAAAGTCCAAGTACAGCAGCTTTCTAGCAAATGTTCCCCCCCTATTACATTAAATGGAGTGGCCTTTTATAGAAGAATTTCCCCCTAATTACATTAATGTCCAAACCCTAAAACTGGCGGAGCAGCTGAGATTTGACCCCTGTCAGATGGCAGAGCCTCCCTGGAATGCGGCTCACTCGTGTTTGTAGCGGCTTTGGGCAGTCTTTGTAGCTGGGGGAGCATGTTTCATTATTGCAGTAGGTGAAACCTGCCCTAGGCGGCTTTCCCAGACCTAACAGCGTTGTCTTGATGGGATGGGCAGGAGACCCAGATTCGTGTGCCATGAAGGCGCCTTAAATTCCCACCTAACTTCTCTTTCTTGGGATGCGCACCCTCCGGAGTGCCCCTTCAGTTGCTGCCTTAGAGTTTAAAAACACTTTTGCTGGAGTTCACCGAAAATCAGGGCTGAGGTTCGCTTGATTTGAGCCCGAAGATGGGAGATCTGGGGGGATCAGGGTTCTGGCCGAAGTTGGGCATTCTGGCCGACATAGAGCATTTTGGCCGACGTAGAGCATTTTGGCCGACGCTGGATTTCGGGAGCGAACTTGAGCACTCTAGGCTTCGGGGGCAAACTTGGGATTTCTGGCCGACATAGAGCGTTTTGGCCGACATAGAGCATTTTGGCCGACGTTGGATTTCGGGAGCGAACTTGAGCACTCTGAGCTTCGGGGGCAAACTTGAGCATTTTGGCCTAACTTGAGCATTCTGGTCGTGCCTTAGCCAATTTTTCAAGCCCGAAGTTGAGCTTTCTCTGGTTCTGCTTCCCGGGGCCATAACTTTTGATCCACTACCCCGATCGCCTATTATAATATATCGTCGAAAAGCTTGCAAAAAGATCTGCAATGAAGAAATATCTAAAGATCATTTCATCCACTTTATCATCCTCTTTTAGGGCCTGCGAAAATGCCAGCACTTCTGCATGCTTTTTGTCGCTTAAAGCTTCATACTTAGGCAAAATTTTGTCAAAAAAATTAATGTGGCAAAAATGCCAACAGTGACTTTTCCTTATTTTAAGTTAAATCAGAGTAAATATTACACAAAAGAAAAATGAAGTATCAAACATATTTCTTGGCATCCTCAATTTCTCAAAATACAGTCTCCTATCATCATCAAGGAGCAGGTATTAAAGTGGAACGAAATACCATCATAGGAATATGCCACTAGAGACAACAACTTGTATAAGAAGAACCATCACAATGAATCGGTGAGAAAGCAAGAGGGCCAACCCACACATGTGCCACGACTTGATGTTAATTTCTGCCAAAATATCTTTAGTTCCACCAACTCCCCCTTTTGAGGAGGGGAATGCGAAAAGAGGACGACTAGAAGACACCCCCAAATTTTCGTAATAGATACAGCAGATATAAAAGCTATAGAATAAACAAAATTGGGGTAATCATTAAATTTTGAACTTTTGAAGATAAACAAAAAGAAAATACAATGATGCAATGAAATGAAAAAGTCATGCCATGGAAAAAAGTTGCAGTTACAACAGAATTTGACTTGGATTGAACAACGCTGAAAATTCCATGCTGCTATGCATTTTGATTTAGTCCAAAATTGCAGAATCAAAAGAGAGAAAGATTAGCATTACGAGGAAAAGTCAACGTCAGCTTCCATTTTTTCTTTAATTGTGAGGCCCACTATGGGACATTTACGCATCCCCTATAGGGACCAGGAAAGGCCAATGGACGGCTGGGGGACGTCCGCATCACATCCCTCCATCTCTATCTGCATGGGGGCATGTCCCTAAGGGTATCAAGGAGGAGGGATGTGTCCTCAAGGAACACAGATAATTTTTTATGTCAATTTGAGTTATGGTAATCATCAAACCTTCTTAAAAGATGCCTAAACCAGATGTAATTTATATAATGAGGTTTTCCTAGATAGATAGATCAATGTCGTGGCATCATTCTGTAAATCATGATTACAAGCAAGTATATGGACCCATCCTATTCTACCATAATATAAAATAATGGACCCAATAAAAACACGTGCTTGAATTTCAAAACATGCCTAACATCTTGAGCAATCACAAGATCCATTCCCAACATCATGCAATCAATTAGTATATTATCAACCAACCTGATTCTTCAGGTAACTTTCATTAAATACTTAAAACATTGTTGGAACCATTTTTCAATTCCACAAATGCAACATTATAATATTATCTTGTACAAAATTATAAATGAAGAAAGAACAAAAATTGTTCAAACCACCTTCTAATTCAAGAAATGCAATACTTTGAGATCATTTGAATGTCAAAAGCCTACGCAAAATAACAAATAAAGAAATGAATCACCTCGTAATGAATCAAGGCATTGTTTGTGGCATTTCTCGATGAAAACATAATCAAATGTCAAAAAAGTGTACCAAGAACATACATAGAGAAAGTATTTCAAATAAAATTTAGGACCAATGAGTACCAATTCTCAGGATGTCAGTGCAAAACAAGAGAAATAGCAGTCACAAGAATACTTATTATAAAACCAAATTATAAAGGTTTTAAGTGCCAACCTGTATTCAATCAAAGGACAACCACAAAATATGATAAATGTTGTTCACTACCCAAAACCAAATTCAATTCACAAAGAAGTTTGGCGTGCTAATCTAACAAGGATTGTATTCTGCTCCCTTCAGATTCAAAGACCTCATCGATAAATCAACGGTTGAAAGTTGTGTCGACAGCAAAAATTTTCAGGTTATTTGCATGTGCAGTAGCATGTAGAATGTATAGTGGGATGGCTTGTTAGAGAAGATTACAGCTTGGTAGCTTGTTTGGGATGCTTGCGGCGGAGTAACTTCAGCAAGAAGGTTGTGGCGATCATTAAATAACGACATGTTTGAATAGTGAATAGTAAAAAGTGAATAGTGACAATGAATAGTAAAAACTGAATAGTGACAGTGAATAGTAAAAGTGAAAGTATCATTGTCATGGTAAATTGTCTTTGTCAAGTGTCTTTGTCACAAGGAGATACGTTGTAAATAATAAAATCTCTAGAAATCCAAGATAGTCAAAAGTACTTTTGGAAGTATTATGTAATTATAGGAAAAGTCCAAAAGGGAAATCATAAGTACTTTTAGAAGTATTATGTAATTATAGGAAAAGTCCAAAACAAAAATATCTAGAAGCATGTGATATTTGGATTATCTTATGTGATTATCAATTATCTTAGGAAAAGTCCATGAAAAATATCTATTGAAAGAGTCCAAAAAGGAGATCTCTAGAAAATGTTGCCATGTGTCCATCTAGAGTTCTCCATGCATGTAATATCTAGCTCCCATGAGCCTATAAATAGGGAAGAGACCCCTCATGGGAGGCAAGTCAAGTCAAGTTGAGTTGAGCAAGTGTGAGCTCAAGGAAGTAATAGATGGGAGGCAAGTCAAGTCAAGCCAAGTTGAGTTGAGCAAGCATGAGCTCAAGGAAGTAATAGAGTCTAGGGTGTGAGTGAGAGCTAGCAAGCCAAGCTAGCTAAGAAAGAGTATCTCTTTGTCCAAGGTGTGTCCAAGATTGTCAAAGTGAAGGTGTGGAGCATGGTCATTGGGCAGGTCCACAAGAGGTGAAGGCTCAACAAGAGGGCCGCATTCGCTCATAAGACAATCTTGTGAGCATCTATGTACTGTTATAATTTGTATGTATAATACAATTTCTTTTATTTGCATTGTTTTTCATGATGTGCTAATGTTTTCTTGTGCATGAGAGTTGTATGGTAACATGTCATCACCAGCTTAAGACTGCATCTATCGAAACAACCATAGTAAGAGGACGACTTGAGGAAGTGTTGTGTGAATGTTGTAGTTCGACATTTTTGGTTTCGTTGTCGGGATACTCCTCTTTGGTGGTGGTGTTGCCTGTCCTATGTGGTACAATCTCTTTTCTGGGATCCTAATTAAGTGTTTCCACTAGTTGGTCTCCATCATATAGACCTTGTTTGTTGTACTTACAGGTGTACGTGTCCAGTGAAATATGGTCAACAAGTGTATCTTTGGGTGATCTTGTGGATAGTTTATAATTACCCCATCATAGTCTACCATATGGTTTGCCTTGTTCTAAATTGTTTGTCCAATATTACACTAGAGGCATACGAGTAAGGAATTGGTAGGCAAAATCTGGTAAATTGGGTATTCGTAGTACTCTGCAGGCAGATTCAACTTCCAGTTCACGAGCCCTTGGCTCTTTTACCGGGAAGAGTCGAACTTGATATTCCAAGGCCATAGTAAAGATGGGAAAAAAAATTGTCTTTTCATCCCAATCTTCTAAAGATGCCCAGACCTTTTATTAAAGAATATAAGAGAGCATGCATTTGTAACGACATAACACAGAGGGAGCAATGGGCAGAGTTCCTTCCAACAATTTTGGCCAGTGCTGCTTTTAGATGGTACTAGACGCAAGAGGCATAGATCAGGAATTCATGGGATGAGATTAGTCAAAAGATGATCGAGGAGTACAACCCGTGTCAAAAATATTCTGACCTAATGATAGAGATAACACAGTTGGTTCAAGGACCTAAAGAGAAAGTTCGTGACTACTCTACAAGTGTGCAGGAGCTTCGGAAGAAGGTGGTCCAATTACGAAAGGATAACTTCCCTAATAGGCTCATGGAGGGTGTGGATAACCTGCTTTGTAAGTATTTTATTGCAGGTCTCAAGGCAACAATTAGGCCAAGGGTCAAGTATGAGCAACTTGCTACCACCCAACGTGCATATGAGGTTGCGAAGCAATAAGAGGAGAGTTTGGATGAGGAGCCAATTCCACCAGCACCAGTTGCTACGATAGCTTCTGGCTAGGTTCCACAACCAGTAGCAGCAGTAGCAACCAAAAGTTCATCTCTCTTTGCTTCTATAGTTGAAATAGAAGACCTAATCAAAAAGATGGGTCAACTTGAAATCAATTTGTTGGAAGGAAAGGACATAGGAACTCAGCAAGCCCAATTTGGAAACAGAGGTGTTAAGAAGAATTTGTCTGAGGTAGCCTACTATGAGTGCAAAGAGAAAGGGCATTACAAGACAAGTTTCCCTAATAAGGTATCTCCTTCAGGGACAAAGAGTAATGAGAAGGGTAAAGCTCTAGTTAACATTGTTGATCTTGTTCAAAATAATGAAGAAGTTGATGTTATGACTCACAGAGATGCATACTTGTAGACATAATGGGATCGGTAGGTGGTTGGTAACAACCCAACTACCTCCGAACTACCCGTTTACATAAAACATAAAAAATATCCCATTACTTTACATTATTGCAAACACTTTGCCATGTGCACATTATTACAAACACTTTGTCATGTACACACACAACACTACATGACAACTTATTACAAACACTTTGTGCACACACATTTGCACATATACATTCATATGCTCAAACATATATTCATGCAGATGTATTACATCGTCTGCCTACACATTCACCAAAGGTTTTGTAAAGCCCATACAATATGCAAGAGACAAAAGAGCTAACTGAGAACATTAGCTATGAGTAGACTCTTTGGCATTAGGGTCGGTCAAGTGTCTTGCTGAAAGGCTTTGTGCAAGTCTGTGGGGGAATTCTTAGTCACTAATTGCAGCTAATATGCATGGCTATTTTGGACCTGAGTTGGTGCCCACAATTTTTCAGATAAGTTTTCCCAACTTATTGTAATTTTCCAAATCCCATGATATTCAGCTAGAAATTGAATTATTCCAATTTTATAGGTCTTTTGGTGCAAAGTGCATTAACATTTAGTTGATTGCTTGTAGACATGACGATTTCAAAGCAAAATTATGTTGTTATGTCTAAATCTGTTGTCATTATCATTATACTGTCATTATTTAATATTTTAATTTACATTGGATTGTTATAGAGAAACCTAGCCAATGCTACAAAGATATCAGCTAAAAGTTCCAGATTTCACTATTATTTCCATATTTCTGATTGGATTTCTAGCATGACACATATTGTTTTAGTGACATTTCACTATCAACTGTTGCAGTAACAAATATCTTGAACATAAGACCCATGCAAGTTTCATTATTCCTTCCAACAATCTACAAAACATAAGTTTTATGTCTTTTAGAGTCAAAATAAAAGTCTATCCTGCTATATCTCCATTATTCACTACAAGTTTATCTTTTAAAGAAAAAAGCACATATTAAGCAGAATTCATAAAATTATATTACAAAAGGCAGGTTACATATTTGGAAGGAAAAATTTCAAGGAAAAGACCCTTTTTTCAGAAACAAATTGTTTGTGGAAAAATTGTGAAAAATGAGTTTCTTTCCAACAAAATGTACTGTGGAAGTTTTAAGTTGTTAAGAAGCCTTTGGTTTAACAAAATGCCAAATGCATAAATTATATCATTCAAATCTCAAAATAAAAATTCCGTCCAAAAAGAACTTCCACAAAAATAAACTAATCAGTGTTTGAAGAAATTCCTTCAGTACAATATGTAGCAAATCCTACAAGGTTTGGAGCTCAAATAACATTTTATTTACGATTTTGTTACTAGATGATACCAATCAAGTTCCTCATAATAATGACCCAAAACATTTTTCTTTACATATATTTGGAGGAATTCTTAACAGTGATCAAATCTGAGGAATTCAGGATCTGAAGCCACAAATTCAGCAAACCTGGTAAATTTGGTGCCATGAACTTGAGAAGAAGGTTCTTCCAACAACGCACCTTGAAGAGCTTACGTAAGATTCTTCCTCATTACCATCACAAACCCAATGATTCCTTGTATTGAGAATCCTGCAACTTGGCTGCTCCTTCTTACAATATTTGCCCAGTAATGACTGCTTGTCTATGCTGTCTTCCTCGTCTTCAGACATCTCCGTGTCTCTTAGGGTTTTAGTTTTGAATATCAAACCAAACTTCACCCAATTGTTTTCGGTGCCAACCTTTCTAAAACCCCTCTCCTTATCCTCATCTCTTGTCTTCTCTCTTGAAATATCTCTGCTCGGACTTGAAGTACAATATTGCGAAACAAAATCTCCCATCCTGTTAGGTTGAAGTCGTCCAAATTCCGTTTCCTTCTCCAAATCGAACATTCCAACCAGTCCGCTATCTGATCCTGAGAAAGATGATAAAAATCTCCCCCTTCTACTAGCCCCAGCCCTGTGAAATCCAATCTCCTCTGATTTGTCAAAACCGCCCACTGATTGCCTCTTAGACCTAAAACCCCAACGGGATGACATAGATGCTCCAACTCCATCAACATGCAATTTTCTGGAGCCTCTCCTCTCACCAAAAGATCTCTCTCTTGATCTGTGACCAGGATAATCGTCCCCACACTCCCCCCTTCCACTAAATTTGGTTCGTCTGAAATCTTTCTTGTCTTCATCATCATAGTTTCTGGAACCTCTCCTCTCATCAAAAGATCTCTCTCTTGATCTGTGACCAGGATAATGATCCCCATACTTCACCCTTCCACTAAATTTGGTTCGTCTGAAATCTTTTTTGTCTTCATCATCATAGTTTCTGGAGCTTCTCCTCTCATCAAAAGATCTCTCTCTTGATCGGTGGCCAGGATAATCATCCCCAGACTCCCCCCTTTCACTAAATTTGGTTCGTCTAAAATCTTTCTTGTCTTCATCATCATAGAATCTCCGTCTTAACAAATCTTCTTCAAACTTTATTCCAGCTTTCATCTCCTCATCAATTATATTGCTCAACTCCATTTCGTCCTCAATCAAACTCCTTGGTACAACAGCTCTACCCCTACCACCCTTCCCACCTGTTTCCTCCCCGTCACTCAGACTCGCTGATCTATTAAGCTCCTTTACCTTCCTCTGATTTGATTTGGGGACCCCCACATCCTCTTCCTCACTTAAATTTCCAACACCATCCTCGTCATTAATGCTTCCTACCCTACTGGACTCCTTGCCCTTTATCTGCTTTGATTTTGCTTTCAATTTGTTGACTCCCACAACCTCTTCCTCTTCAAAGTCTCCAACACTATCAAAGGGCTGACTACCATGCCACTCCTTATCCAATTCTTCGTCCTCACTAAATGTCCCTACTCTACCAAATTTACTACCCCTTCGAGGAGTAGTAGAATAGCTTCTGCGAAATAAAACTGAACCACTTTTATCCTTAAGAGAGTCCTTCCTCTGCACTTTCCCTCCACGAAAAGAATCGCCCATTTTATTATATTTTGCGTTGTTTTCAATTTTATTATCATGGGGAGATGGGGGTTCGGTTGTTAAAGGCCCGTCGTCTTCATTCCATAAGTCCTGGGCGCCCTCCTTCATAAATCTATCGACACTTGCGTTAAGTCGATCCTTTGCAAAACCATGGTGCGCAAATTTATTATTGCTTTTGTAAGAATTAGAGGTTTTATCGGCAATGTTATCAAGTGACTGACCTTTTGCCTGTGAGATGTCAAATTGTCTCCCCTTTTCTCTGTGTAAGGCCTTCTTCTCTTGTAAGCGTTTTTGTCGCCATTTGTCGAGTCCTCCACCTCTGCCCACGTATCGAAACTGTTCCCATCTACCAATTTTAGTAGAGAAAACAGAAGATACGGAAGACGTAAGCTCCAAACCAGAGCCATGAGAGATAGGGGCCTGTGAGTGACAGATTCTGAGTAGTCGCGACGTGAGAAAGCCTCCTACCATCGGAGACCGAGTGAGAAATTGGTCTGGTAGTGGCGGGGTTTTGAATGGGGTTTTAGCCTGAAGCGACTTTGTAGCTAAAGGAGCCTTTGGAAACCTGGTTGCACTGGGAACTTTATTCTACCTTGTAGCAAATGGCACCTTTTGGGATGCTTTTTAGTAAAATTTTGAAAAAAATATATATAAATATGTAAATTATAATTTTAATCTGTTTAAATTATATAGGAGTTGATAGTAGAGGTAGCAGGTTTTTTTTGGCGGACATTTATGGTGGTTTTTAATATGTTTTGCATACTCCTTTCAAATAGTTGAGCCGGCATTATTTGAAGCTAAGTAATAATAGTTTTGTAGGGTTTTTAATTCATAGTTGAGTTAGGCGATAGTGGTTGTAGAGGGTTTGAAGTTAAGTAATGACAGTGAGGTAAGTTTCGACATCTCTAATTTAGTGTTTGAAATTATTTAGGTTTTAGGAAGGTTTGACAGGAAACAAGAAAGAACAAATCAGTAGTATAGGGGTGGTTTGATAATGGAAAAAAGAAAGCAACAATTACAAGAATAAGTAGAAACCATAGAATAACTAGTCTTCATGAATGTACATATTATTTTAATCAGCAGATCTAATGAAACACGGGGATTGACATATCCACAAGCAATAGGGTATACAACAATACTACTATCTAAGACACTCGAAGAAGGAATGACAAAACTCATATATGTCATTCCTTAAGAGTGACATCGACAAGCTCAAAAAATAAGAGTGAAGAACATTCTTCCACATAAACATGTGGAGAATAAAGAACAATCAAAGGTACTAACCATTGTTGAACGATTCTTCCACATAAACATGTGGAGAATAAAGAACAATCAAAGGTACTAACCATCTTGAACAGTGAGATCAATCAGACCAACATAGAGGACAAAAGAAAGACGACAAAAAAGACGAAAGCAAAGCAATAATACACAAAAGGAAAAACAAACAAGGATTAAAAAAATCAAAAATAAAAACAAGAAAACATTTAACATGGAAAGTGCAGGTCACCAAAATGAGTTTCAAGATAGAGAAGAAAATTACAAAGAAGGTAGAATTTTTAATACAAACATAATAATTATCAAGCCTTTAATATAGAGAATGAAAATTGTCTAGTTATTTTTTTTTTAAGGAGTTATACTAATAATCAAGTCTTTAATATAAAGCATATAAATTATCTTCTTATTTTTTTAAGGAGTTATATATGGCTTTTATTGGAATCATTCGTATCAAAATATAAATATTAAAACATGACATTTGATATTAGATTAATTAGACTCTATTGAACTTTCTTTTCTATCTAAAACATTTTTTATAAATTATTATATTTCCTCCACTAACTCCTTCGTATCATTATTAAGACACTAAATCTTCCTTTAACTAATTACTTTTTAAAATTTGAATTTTTCAAGATGAAAATCAACACTGTGATTGGTTAAATTATCTTCTACTATATTTTCTTCTTTATAAATGTATTGATTTTTCCAAGTTAATGCCTCCGACAATAGTCAATGGACATAAAATGTAATGATATTGTTGATCTAATCCTCACTTTCATTTTTCTTGAGAATCTTAATAATAATTTTCTAAACACATCTATTTTTTAATGAAAGCATTAACAATAATAAAAATCCTCCTTGATTGAAATATATCTCCATCCTTCATCAATTACAATCTTGATCCCTATAACAAGTGACCTAGACTCTATATAGTTGTTAGTTGAAGTTTTATAAGATTCTAAGTAAGTGAGGAGAATTTTTCCTTCACTATTACAAAAAAATACCACCTCCATTAACTTTCCCTAGATTTCCTTTGAAGACATCCTCAAAATTAGTTGTGATGTACACAACATCTGTACATTTCTATTTTACCATAGATCGATGTAGATACATTGTGTTAACTACATTGTCATAGATGACCTTTGCATTCATATTCAAATCTTGTAACCAAGAGGTTACACATCTTTTTCCATGTTTGAGACTTCTCATGATGAGCACCATGCCTATAAACATTTTGCAAGAGAGACAACAATATGATTCTAGACTTGGACATTGATTTTGAGATTTGTTTTTAAAAATTCTATTATTCCTTTCAAAGCTATATATTGCAACAAATAATGGTAGGACCGATAAAATAGATAATGTTTTAGCTTTGAAATTAATCCAATATTTCTCTTTCAATGTTGATGGATCTACCTAATATATTCTCATTTTTATTTAAATCAAACCCAAATGGAGTAAGTAAAGGAACAATGAAGAAGTAAATTATCTTGTGTTTCTAGATCCTTCTTACACAAGACACACCTAAGAGGTCCATGATATCCTCTTTTTTATAGATTTTTACCTAAGAATTTTGCTCTGGACTATCGATTATAAGAATGTTGAGGCCCTAAGAAGGGATTCAATTGATCAAACATTCTTTTAAGGGAAATCTTTATGACTAGGAAATTTGGATTTCTCTAATGCCTTATAACCTAACCTTACCAAGTAGCCACCATCTTTTGATGGATTCCAAAACAACTCATACTTCTATGTACAATTGGGAAAATATAGATCTTGGGGTATAGTTTGAAGCTCATTTGTTATTTGTTTAAGGCCCTCTCCCTCAACCAAATGCTAATAGAAATCCATGATTTTGAATTTTTTTTTCTAGAGATAAAAGGGTTGTACTTGGGTCCACCACCCTTGATAAATCACAACTCTCTCCTTGAGAGTTTACAAACATATCCAATTATAATCTCAATTGAGATGTTATAGCTAAATAGCTGCAGCATTTAAAAAAGTTTGAATTCTTGATATTCATTTTTTACGTCTACAAATATTCAACGTCCTTCTTCTTGATATTTTTCAATCTTGTTCATCCATCCATCCAAGTAAAATCTTGATAAGTGGTGATCGTTCATGATGCCAAGTTGTTATTGTGCCACTTGAATATTCATAATTGCTTTGTTGGCTCCATGCTTCTGCTACTCTGCGTTGATATTTTGAACGATTGATCTTGTTGTTCCTTGATGTTGTTGCACCCATTTGAAATCCAGGACCACTATGCTTTTTTGTCAAACATTGCCATACTTGATGCCTTTCTGACTCCATGTAGATCTATAATATTGATGCCTTAAGCCATGCCTCCAAGATTGTTGTCTCTTAGGGTGGTGTGGGTGTCAATATGCTACAACCTTAACCTAACATTTTGTTTCCTTTGATTCTTTAGCAAATTGTTTCTTTATTTTAAATTCTTCTTCACAATCTTCTCTCTTATGCCCTTATTTTGGTGCCTCCTTATACACTTCTGAGAGAGCTTCCTTGGAAATTTTTGCTTCTTCTTCCATGAAATGTATATCTACTACTACTATAAATTCAACTTTTGAGTCTTCTATTTTTCTTCTTGTTCCCCTATCATATTTGCTTCTTGCTTTTCCTTGGATCCTTGCTTCTTAAGATTTTCCTTCTGAATGCATCCATGAACTTGCACATTGTCATTTGTATTTTTTCCTTCTATTATATCCTCTTTATTCATTTCTTTCAGTTCCCTCTAAAGCATTTTTATTTCTTCTTCATATCCTTTGATGGTGACCTTCAAATTAGCTATCTTTTTATATGGGTCCCACTGACTCAAGAATGCATGCTCCATTTTATCCCAAGTGTAATTATAATTCCTTTCCTTAAAAACACTTGTCCACCAAACATAAGCTTCCTCTCTTAAAATTTTTATAAGTTAGATTTTCCAAAAATGGTCACCAAAATATAGAGATCTAAACTTCTTCCACCATTCTCAAGCATCCATGTCATCATTTCCAGTGAAATTGGTAACTTCATGATCTTTAAACCCAAACCCATGATCTTTAATCCAAAAAAAAATCTAAAGCAACTAAGGTTTGGGAAAAAAAACCAGGGTTTTAAAAAAATTAAAATCTCCTCTATTCCTTACCATCAACAAATAATTTTGTAGAATTTTTTCAAAATCAAATTACACTACAATTGATTTGCCTACTTTTATTAACTAAGATATCAATAAATTTACTTTTTTACAATTTGAAAAAATCCTCACTATCCTTGTCTTGGACGACTAACTTCATAGGGTCGTAACTCCCTCAATACTACCACAATGCATAAACTTAAGTAATAAAACAACTTGGAAATTTTAAATGGCAACAACTCCAATTTAGTGGTCCATCAAATCTTAGGTATTTCTTTCAATGAGCTCATCAACATTTTCTCATAAACATCAACTTATCTAGTGATAAACCCTCTCGACTTGGTGGAAACCCTTCGATTAAGCTTCGAAGAGCTTAAATATCTGTAAGGAATAACTCTTCTCCACAAAATTTTTACCACTACCATCCACATAAGTCGTATCCTTTTCCTCCAAATTTTTACTGTAGCTTCATGACTCCTCTCTTCATCGGATAACACCCATGATTTTGAACTATTGCTTACATCATCATAATATTTTACCTTTGAACATATACAAGCCAAACATGCTTGAGCTAATGGTTGTTATTTTAGATCAAAAATAAGAGGATAAGGCTTCAACCAAACATCAAAACAATAATTTATAAAATCCCCTCATTGATTGACCATCTAATATGTTTCTTTATCAATTGCAAACTCTTTGATATGAAGATCCATGTTGTTAAGCCCTTATGTAAGGTTTATTTTCTAAACAATTTTATTGCATAAATAGAACCTATGTATAATTGAAGTAACATTTTTGTCAAATCTATCCTTGGCTTTTGAGTAATCTCGAAGTTTTCCCCTAATTCCAAACTCATAAGTATGCAATTTTTCAATCCTACCCCTCAACTATTCTTTCCTATCCTAATTACAAATAGAAAATCTTAGTTTTTCTCACATCCTTTCCAAAGAAAATTTTTTGAATTTGATCAAATTTGGATTATACCTATGAGCAATTTTGAAAGTGACATTATACATACATAGATAAATTATAATGCAACTTTATGAATTGTAACCTCTCACACATGAATAAGAACTTGCCTTTCCAACCTGTCAAACAAGATTTTATTCTATCCAAAATTGAGTCTCACAAATATTTATTCTTTCCATTATCATACAAAGGAATATATAGATATGTCAATGATAATTTTCTAATTTAAACCCTAATATCCACAATTATCCATTGTAAATATAGGGCATTGTTAATAACAGACAACTAGGACTTTGTAGTATTGATCAACTATCAAACAACCTTCTCACATCATGATAATATTTATTTAAACAACATAACCTTGCCAACTAAAGGATGTCCCAAAAGAAAACCATCATCAATGAATTAGAGATGAGATCCAAAGGGATCATTTTTTGCAACCTAAATACCTTTGATTTATTCCTTTGAAAAATCTCTTCCAAATAACTCAACAAAAATACTAAAAATATAATGAGATAGTGAGTCATCCTAGCAAAATCTATGGGAAGAGTCAAGGGTATCCAATAAGGGATCCATTGATCAAAATGGATTATTTTTTAGTACTATAATAATATCTAATCCATTCATATTGACCTTATCAAAATATTTCTTTTAGAATATTATCTAGAAAACTCTAACAAAATCTATTATATAGTTTGTTTATATCTAATTTTACAAGCATACCTGTTTTTTCAAGGAATGAAGAGAATGTACGACTTCTTGTGAAATGATTATACCATCAATAATATCTTTACCAAGAAACAAAACCACCTTATTCCTTTGAGATAACACAATTTATAATGCTTTTCAATATATTTTCCATTATTAATGAAATTATCTTATAAATCATATTATAAAGGCTTATTTGACAAAAAATATTAAAATATTTTTTTCCACCTTCCTTGGGAACCAATGAAATAAAGGTTGCATCAATCTCACTTATTATAACCTTCTTTCTATTCAATTGTAGCCAATATATTATCTTCAATAAATCCCAAAAATTAAAAGAAAATTATAGGAATTTCGAGGTCAACTACCTTTTTAGGGTGGAAAGAGAAAAACACCTACTATAGCTCCTCCATGGATATCTTTCTCATCAAGCTTTCATTTTGTCTTTATATGACAATTGATGGAAGATTTTGCAAAATCTTACCTTATCTTACCCAACCTATGACAAAATATCTTTGAAATAAATATTGACTTCCTTTGTGATACCATCTTTTTCCTTAATACTTCTTTCATCCAGAGTTGAAATATTTTTAATTAAAAAAAATACAAGTCTCTTATGGCCATTACATGACAAAAAATTGGTATTTATATCCCCTTCCTTAAGTCATCTCTACCTAGATTTTCAGGCCTAATATGACTCCTCCTTTTGAAATACATTAGCCAAAAAGTAATTGTTTTTCTTTCACATGTATTTTAGTCTATTTCATTAATTTCTACTATCTTTTGTAATTTATTAAGCTTGGATTCAATTTCCTATTTTATTTTACACATTTTACCAAAAGAATTGATATTTCAAATCTTCGTTTGCCACTTTAGATATTTCATCTTTTAAACTAACATTTATAATCATGATCCTTCAAATCTTGCTCCATCCCACCATAACAAAACCTTTTGGAAGAAATTAGGATCTTGGAGGCACATAGATTGAAATTAAAATGGATTTGGATGACCATTATGAAGTAGATCGCATCTTAAGAGAATGGCTTTATGATCTGAACTTACTTGCAATAAAATAACTAAAGAGATTATATACTTTGTTTTTGCAACCATACATTACATAACAAAAAAATAGTTCAATATTTTTGTTATATGAGTTTGCCTAATACATCTATTTTTCGATGAATATTGAAAGCTTATAAAAGTAACATCCCAAAGGCCATTTGAATAAACAAAGATAGGAAAATTGTCTATTGGGTTAGACCATCAAAGAGCACCACCCTTATTTTTGAAGAAGATAGAATTATGCTTAAGTCCTTCCCTAAAAGAAGCCATAGATCACAAATATGAATCATCGTTGAATTTGACATAATTAAACTGGGGTCCTTCCAACATCTATCACATAGAGTAATTATAGTTGAAGCATATACTTTAATAAATCCAACTTTGTTATTTTCATCTTTCACGTGTAAAAATAAGACTAGCAACCCAATTAATTATTGCTTCTAGTAATTATCCATCACATTTGCATTTGTCCCATGTTGTTAGAACACCTCCTGAAACTTTTATTGCAAATATTATTAGATGATACCCCATACTCTAAATATTTTTGAATGCATTCTTATAATCCTCATTGATTGTTTTTGTTTATTGTATTAAAATAAACTCAAGACTATAACAACTTCTTAATTATATGGTGACTTTTTTTTAGGGGTCTTATGCACACCCCTAAAATCCTAAGATATCATTTTCAATACCACTTTTTGTTCGTATTTGTGGGCTTATCCCCATTTCTTGTTAACATTTATGATATTTATATCTAAGTTCCAAATTGATATGCATATGAGTTTACTTTTTATTAGTATAGCATGAGGTTGAACAATTTTTTTTGGCTAGAGAACAAGGGGTTGTACTTGGGTCCCCCACCCTTGAAAAATTACAACTCTCTTCTTTAGAGATTGAGAGTTTACAAATAGATTCAATTATCATCTCAATTGAGTTGTTATAGCTAGAAACCTACATCATTTTACATAAAATGTTTGAATTCTTGATTTTCATTTTCTATAAATTTTTCAATTTTTATGTGAATACAAACATTCTAGAATTCATCATCCTTCTTGACATTTTTCTACAACAACCTTCATAATACCAAAAATTCACCTCTACTATCTATGCATTGCATCTTAGTAGAGTAATATTTCTAAAACATCACACTATCATAACCTACTTTACTAGATCTGGATTGCTAGTTTCCTTCTTGAAGCATAAGTGCAACCACAAAAAAATATAATAAATAGTTTATATGAAAGCACATTAATGTTATAAAATAAAGTAAATGCAACATATCTTACCTTGATTCAAAAAAAAAGGATGCAAAATTGTTTGATTCATTTTGACCCATAATCCTATGTAATATGGCATATAATATTATTTCCAAAGTGATGGTGAATCGGTTAAGACCATTGTTAGACAAAATTATTTTAGAAGAGCAAGGAGGATTTGTAAAAGAGAGATAGATTTTGGATGAGATCATAGTAGCTCATGAAGTTATGCATTTAGCAGCTTCACGAAAAGAGAAAGTAATGATGTTAAAACTTGATATGAGTAAGGCCTATGACAAGGTTAAATGGGATTTTCTTTTTGCAATATTATAAAAGTTTAGATTTGGAAAGAAAAGGGTCATATGGATTAAAGCTTGTGTCTGTACAAATTTATATTCAATGTTGGTCAATGGGTAATATAATCGTTTAAAGCCAAGAGAGGACTTAGACAGGGAGATCCTATATCATCATATTTGTGCATTATTGTGGTAGAGGTTTTGGGTAGGAACTTGAATAAGGCTTACGCAAATGGGCTTATAAGTGGACTTAAGGCTAGTAATAGCATCAACAACGTCATCCATCAACAATTTGTAGATGATACAACCCTTTTTGGGAGGGAGAGGATAAATGAGATCAAATATTTGAATAACTTATTAAAGGAATACAAAAGAACATTAGGGTATAAAGTTAGTAGGACAAAATCAAAATTTTACTTCCTAAAGACCCCAACTAAAATCAAAGCAGGGCTGTACAAGTATCTTCAAACGGAGGAGGCAAATTTGCCAGCAACTTATCTAGGGATGCCCTTATTTTAGGGGAGAATGAGGATATAATTATGGAATTGAGTTATAAGTTAAGTTCATAATAAACTACCATCATGGAAAGGTAGATGGTTATCATTAGCAATAAGAGTGTAACTAATTAAAGCAATCTTACAAGCCATTCCAACATATTATATGTCCTTATATACTATGCCAAAATTGATAGAAAAATTTTAATCTTTATTATGCGGTCATTTTTGTGGTCAAGATTACATGATAAAAGGAAATTTTCTTTGGTGCAAGGTGTGTGATGATAAAACTAGGGGAGGTATTGGTTTAAGAGTTCTTACGGATGCAAACTTAGCTCTTAGGGGAAAAGTAATTTGGAGATTGTACAAAAAGAGTCAAAGACAATGGGAAAGAATTATGTATTTTTTTACCCTAGACGGTTCCACTGCCACCAATAGAGAATCCTTCACTATATCCCAATTATGTTGATAAAATGTTGTAGAGAGCCCATCCAAACCTGAGGATTTATCCTTATTAAAATAGAAAAGAGCTAGATGAACTTTTTCTAGAGTAATAGGCTCCATCATTTTTCTATTGTCTTCACCTATTATAACTAAAGGAACTTCTTGTAGAAGATTATCATTAAGAACTTCAAACTCTTCTAATCCTATAATATTATGACAAAAAGACCTTATCTCCTTTTTTATTTCACTTTGGTCTTCAATCCAAAATCCTTCTATTGATTTAATTCTACTAATTTTGGATGTTAATCTCTGTACTATTGCCATCCTATGAAAAACTATGTTTTTATATCCTTTTAACAAAGTTTGTCTTGATTTTAATATGCAAAATTTCTTTTCCTTACTCAAAATATTATGATATTCATTAACTCCCTTTTCTCCAAGCTTGGATTATTATGATCACATGTTTGGAATTTTGAAAGTTTATCTTTTAGTTTTTCTTTCTTCTAAAAAATATTTCCAAAAGTATTTTTGTTTCATTCTTTTAATCTAGATGTCATTGATTTAATTTGTTCTGGAAGTGTATACAACTCACTATTTCCTGAAGAATTCCATGTTAGTGCTATCATATCAACACATTGAGGATGGTCTTTCTGCATATGCTCATATTTAAAATACGATATATTTGAATTCACTTACCACCATTTTAACTTTTATTGCCCAGTGATTTGAATCAATCCTTGTCAAGGTATAAATTTTTGCACAAGTCCCTTCATCTAGCCAATGATTTGAGAGAATGCATATGTCTCATTTTTTTTGTTATTAGGTTTTGGCCTCTCTTGTTGTTGGTCCATGTATAGTTATCTTCTTCAAACTCAACCTCCCATAGATTATTATTTTGAATAAAAGCTGAGAAATCTCTCATACTTTGGGTTAGTTCCTAATTCTTCCAAATTTTTCATATAGCTTGGCTATGGCATTAAAATATCCTATGATCATGAATTGGGTTTCTTGGTCTTTACTTCTCATAATGACTTCAATCCCACTTCAAACTTCTAATTTGCTTGACTTAGTTGTAGGTCCATAGACATTAGGATGAAATGAATATTTGCAAAGAAGCATGTGACTAAAGAGGCTATCCAATGCCTATTTTTATGAATGGTTACACAAGAGGTTCTAATAGGATTCCAACAAGTTATAATTCCCCCTATTGCTCCTTCAAAATCTATAGCATCCCATTCACATCTCACCCATATTGCTTTCATAGTTTTGAAAACTTCTTTTGTCATTTTAGTTTCTTGGATACAAAGGATATCAGGCTTATGACTTGAACATAGGTCCCTAATACATCTATGCTTTGAGGGGGCATTAACACCCCTTATATTCTATGAGATGGTAATCATGTCTCATTAGGAGCTATTGGTCCCGCTTGTGAATTACCAATATCATTTTGTTGTTTGGTAAAGATAAGTTCAACCAACTTAGTTTGTGTTCCTTTCTCTATGTTTGCTCTTGCTTCCCTGGATCTTGCTTGATAATTTGAGGGTTTTCCTCTTTTTGCCTTGCTTGTATCAAGAGTAGGTCTTATTATTCTATTCCTCAATATTCTTTCACAAGTTTATTTTTCCTCATATTTATCCTCTCTTGGCTCTACCATGGAAGCTTGTGACTTGTCCTACTCATTTTTTGGTTTCCGTATTAATGGTAGATGTATTAACATTTGACATTGCATTTGTTTTACCAATTTTTTTCCTGAATGGTGCATGGTACTTCAAGAGAGTTCAAAATATGATTTAACACATTCCTTAAGTTCATCGAGAATGTTCATCCTTAAATCAAGATCATACTAAATAGATGGTTCCTTGTTACTATGTTAAACTTGTTGTACTATGTCCTCTAAGCTTAAATCTACTTTTTCTTCATAAGCTAAAGCCTCAAAAGAGTTGGCATTTTTCCAATATATTTCCTTATTGGTCTCTAGTGTTTATTTGCTTTCATTTGTCTATTTTTATTTTTGAAAGTTAAAAACCATCCTCATCCATATCCATTTGTAAGTTTCCCTTACAGTTTTCTACATATGATTATGCTGAACTCTTCTTAGGGCATGATCTCTCGATATGCACAACCTCATGACATCTTCTACATCTAAAAGATATGGTTTTTATAATCTTTGATTTGGGTCCACATCAGGGTTATGTATAGTAGCTATTTATCGCCAAATTGGCTAAAATTTGGATTTTCAAAATTTGAAATTGGCTAATATTTGGGACCCTTGATCGGGGCCCATTAGCCAAAAAAATTTGGGTGCAAATATTTTTTGGGTCGATTCACCCTAATTTTATAATAATTTGACCATTTTAAGTTTAAATTTCCAACATTGCCCCTAATAATAGTGAAACTTCTACATGCGTTTGGACACTATTCGCCTGAATTTAGAAATTGATTCGCCAAATTGTTATAAATACATTTTGGGATTGATCCCTTACACATAACCCTAGTCCACATCTTATCCCCATACTTAAGAATGATTGATTTTGGTAAAGGTTTACTTATATCAAGACCAATATCCCGTCCAGGTATTATTTTGAGACGTTCTATATATGAACCTCTTCAAACGGGTCTTATTGCTATTGATTCTATGATCCCCATAGGACGTGGTCAGCGAGAATTAATTATTGGGGACAGACAGACTGGCAAGACAGCAGTAGCTACAGATACGATTATCAATCAAAAGGGTCAAAATGTAATATGTGTTTATGTAGCTATTGGTCAAAAAGCTTCTTCTGTAGCTCAGGTAGTTAATACATTCCGAGACTGTGGCGCAATGGAATATACAATTGTGGTAGCGGAAAATGCGGATTCTCCTGCTACATTACAATATCTTGCTCCTTATACAGGAGCAGCTTTAGCCGAATACGCATAAATAGCAAAGAATACATCTTTTGTATTAAAATATATATTATTGACAATATTATAAAAATCAAATGTCACAACCCGATCCATTGGGGGTCTCCCTCAATATGGGTTGTGTTTATCGGGACGAGATAGGGTTATAGTGGTAGCACCATAATTTGATGCTACAATCGGAGGCAATGCGACTTGACCCTATAACCCGTTGTTCAAAAAAGAAAGGTAGTTGCCGATTTCTCTATATATAAAAAAAATCAAATATCATAAACTTATCTATTTAAATACCCCAACTTTTAAGGAAGAAACTAGGTTCAAATCTTACCACATAATGCATACATAATTACTAAAATTACCATACGCTTGGAGCTCTTTTCAATCTCATCTAACCAATTAAAAAATCAATATTTTAAAAATAAAACTATAATAATATAAAATAATACCTTTATTTATATAAACAACAAATATAATTTAAGTTCTAGGGGATAGCACAGGCTAGCCCTTGCTTTTGCTCTTCTTTGAGAGGTCCAAGGTTCAAATTGCAACGCGGTGTGGACGAGTGTGTGAGGGGGTGTGTGTTTGGCCCCTATTGATAGTCTAACATATATACTTGACACTCTTTTCAATCCCATCTAACCAATTAAAAAACCAATATTTAAATAAATAAATCCTAGGGGAACAACATAATGGTTCGGGCTTTGGCTCTTCTTCGAGAGGTCTAAGGTTTAAACTACGGCATGGACGAGTATGTGAGGGGTGGGTGTGTGTTAAATTCCCTATTGATAAGCATAGTTCTCGAATTTACGAGGGATCATGGTTGGGAGGAGACTGCTCAACCATGCATTGGTTGTAAGAGTTTCTCACACTAACCAAATAAAAAAATTTAAAATAATAAAACTATAATAATATAAATTAATACTTTTGTTCGCCTTTGTAGCGCAATTGGAGAAGGTGAGCTTGGCCTCGTTGAACGGGAGGTCCACGGTTTAAACCTTTGCGATGTAAAGGGGGGCATAATAAAAAATCCATTCCTTGATGGTTGTGGCTGGGTGTCTAAGGGTTTCTTTGGTGTTGTTTTCAACCCAAAACAAAGTTTAGTCCGTGAGGGCTAGGTGGATTGGTAAGAAGTTGGGCACTTACCACGAGGAGACCTAGGTTCAAACCTCGTAGGTATGCCCAATCTAGGGCAAAGGTAGTAGTTTGACTTGAGTCCGTTAATTATGCGACAGCTTGATGACGACGGTACCAACCCCGAGCCATTGGGGGTCTCCCTCACTTCGAGTCGTGTTTATCGAGGCAAGATAGGGGTTATAGTGGTAGCACCATGATTTGACACTATGATCGAAGGCAATGCGACTTGACTCTGTAACCAATTGTTCAAAAAGGAAAGGTAGTTGTTGATTCCTCTGTGTCATATATATATAATAATACTTTTTTCATTACATAGGAGAGTTGGTTACAACCACTATTTTTAGTAACTGGCTAGCGTAGGGTTCAAACCACAAGGACTGCTCCCAACAAACCTATCCATCTTGTTCTTGTTGACCCAGCGTGAGATGGGGACCACCAATCGCTCGGGGTTTGTACCATCGTCATTGGTCTGGCGCGCACTTAGAGAATTCAGAGCAGACTACTACCTTTGCAAAGGGTTGGTTTCTCCCTCAGGTTTGAACCTATGTTTCTTCTTGGTAAGTGTCGAGCCACACCTGCATACCAATCCACCTAGCCCTTAGGGGTAAAATAATACTTTATCTATATAAACAATAAATATAATTTTTACTTTTAAGTTCTAAAGGGTAACACGACAACCCGTGCTTTAGCTCTTCTTCAGGAGGTCCAAGGTTCAAATTGCGGTGTGGGTGGGTGTGTGAGGGGATGGGTGTGTGTTTGGTCCTTATTGATAAGATCAACTCACACCCTTATGAGAGGTCATGGTTGGGATGGGGATGCCCAACCCTGAGCGTCTGTCATAGGGGTGTCTCAAAACATGCCCAATCTGGGTAAAGGTAGTAGTCTAACCTGAGTCCACTAAGTGTGCGCCAACTTGATGATGGCGATACCAACCCCAAGCCATCGGGGTCTCCCTCACTCCAGGTTGTGTTTATTGAGGTGAGATAGGGGTTATAGTGGTAGCACCATGATTTGACGCTATGATCGTAGGTGATACCAACCCCAAGCCATCGGGGTCTCCCTCACTCCAGGTTGTGTTTATCGAGGTGAGATAGGGGTTATAGTGGTAGCACCATGATTTGACGCTACGATCGAAGGCAATGTGACTTGACCTTGTGACTAGTTGTTAAAAAGGAAAGATAGTTACCGATTCCTCTATGTATAAAAAAATACATACATAATATTTTTTTAATTTAGCGAAAAACCCCTTGCAGGGCCGCCTTGGTATGAGAAACCACGACTAAGAGGTTCTACACCGTCAAAATCACTCGAGAATCGCACCCGACCCTGACTGCACCAACATTATCAACTGAATTTTGGGTACCCAATGTGCGTTTGGTAGGGTGGAGATTTGAACCAAGGACCTCCCTCCCTTGGAGGATTGCTCTACCCTCTCCTACTCACCTACAACACATGGGTAAAATACATACATAATTAAAAAACAAATATTTAAAAAAATAAAACTATAATAATATAAAATAATGCCTTTATTTTTATTTTTCTGGTAATATTAAGATATGGGGGTTTTGATCAGGAATCCCCCAACCTGTTACAACAACTCCACCAGGGAGACACACACCCACCCCCTCACACACTCACCTATGCCACAGTTTAAACCTTGGACCTTCCGTAACAATTTTTTTTTTTTAACACAATTAAATTTTTAAAAATAAAAAAAAAATTAGTTAAAGTAATTTTAATTTATTAATGATAATATTTTTTTGGATTCGGATAGTGTGATAAAGCCCTACAACCTATGCACAGGGTTGAGTAGTCTTCTCCCAACCATGACCCCTTGCACACGCTCGGTTTGAACCTTAGACCTCCAAAAAAAAAAAAAAAAAAACAAAACCCAAATCATCCTTCATAGTTTAAACATAAAACTTGTTAATAATAATAATTCACCTTTATATCAAACCCCACTCAATACGAGGGGACCATGAACCCTCATAAAAACATGTGTAAACTCATTGAAAAAAATAATTCACCCTATCTCATAAGTGTCTATTAGGGCTGAGTAATCTCCTCCCAACCATAACGCCTTGCACATGCCATGGTTTGAACCTTTACATCTCATAAGTATTTATTAGCGCTAAGTAATCTCCTCCCAACCATAACCCCTTCCACATGTCGTGGTTTGAACCTTAGACCTCCCGAAAAAAACCCAAAACCCAAATCATTCTTGGATGGTTTAGACATAAAACTTGTTAATAATAATAATAATTCACCTTGACCCCCAAGGGCTAGGTGGATTGGTAAGTGCAAGTGTGGTTGGGCACTTACCAAGAAGAGACCTAGGTTCAAACCTTGGGGGAAGCCAACCCTTTGCAAAGGTAGTAGTCTGCTCCAAATCTTTTGAGTGCACGTTAGATCGATGATAGTATGAACCTTGAGCAATTGGTGGTCCCCATATCACGCAAGGTCAACAAGAACGAGACAGATAAGTTTGTTGAAAGCAGCCCCTGTGGTTTGAACCTTGCATAACTAGATACTAAAAATAGTGGGTGTAACCAACTCTCCTATGTAATAAAAAATAAATAATAATTCACCTTTATATCTCATAAGTGTCTGTTAAGTTAGAGAATGCCAAGGTACACAAATCACATATTCATGATGTAAGAAATGCCAACAAATCATAAATCTTTTATATGAGACAATTCAAATCATTTTTTTATATGAAGGGGACTCGGTAACATCCTTTCATCTTTAACAATTGGTACAGGGTTAGACATTCTTCTTGAGGTTTCTGCCTTTATAACCCTTGTTTTTTTCGGTAAACGCGACAAAAATCATTGAAGTTGTCTCTATAATCCTTACCTCTCCTCGATAAACACAACACAGAGTGAGAGAGACCGACGGTGGTTCAAGGTTGGTAATGTCGTTGTAAGCTGACACGCACTCAGCAGACTCAAGTCAGAGTACTACCTTTGCCTTCATTGAGCATGCCCCAAGGTTTGAACCTAGATATCCTCTTAATAAGTGTCCAAAATCTTACCAATCTAAAACTACTTCAAATATTGTTTTATTTAAACTATCTTAGCCCACCCATTATATTGCAAATTTTAACCCAACTTATGACCACAAGGAAAAAGCGTATATAGGCGCTGAAATCTAAGTGGAAGGAAAAAATACTCATTGCTCAGGACTAGCTCTCATAGGCTTAGATGTGAAACAGGTAGATGGACAACGCGCCCAAAGAACAATGGGAAGAAAGGATATGTACTCTATGCGAGCACGAGGCAGTAGAGACAAAGGAACACTTCATTTATAAATGCCCGAGTTTTTCAGATATCCGTGACAAATACAAAGAAACACTTGGAACGAGTTTATGGCAGATTTATTTGAAGATAGTAAAATAAAAAAAGTTGGGGAATTGCTAACACAAATCAACATAATGGAGAAGAAATAACCTTTTCAAAAATATTAAAGATCATATGATATGATTTGAGTAATTGTACTTCCATATTTGAGATCCCATAGACCATATTTAGGTATAAGGACATAATTAAAATCTTTCATTCATTCATTGGTAAATTTGAAATCTACCTCAAATATAACCGTATGAAAATTAGATCGGGACATCAAACTCCACGAGTCCTGCGTGCAGACAATTTTGACTCGACATCGCGCTCTGATGAGGTTCAGAAAATAAAACATCAATTCTCCTCGGGTTGCAGTTGCAGTTAAAATGCGGTAAGCTTCTGATATTTGACAAAAATCTCTTATCAGAGAATCAAAATTTGACCAGCTACGTAATCAAATGCTTTCACTTCTCACAAGCAACTTGAATTAGGTTGTGAATTATTATTATTTTTAATAAGTTTACATAAATTTTATAGGGGTGGCAGAACCTTAGAAGAGAAATCAAAGCCAGTAAACTTGCAATTTGAGTGCGAATTATCAAAATTATGCATTTGTACCCGAATATTTCTAAAGTTGATTAATGTGCTTGCGAAGTTTTCTTAATTTACTTGTTCTATCGACTAGTTATCTTTGAATTAACACCAAATTTAAGCTATTATGAAGTTCTGTTAAATTTAGTTAAGATGCTGTGCAACACTGAGGGCTATATATTAGATTTTTGGAAGCCTAATCATAGTAAATAAGGGCGGCTAATTATTGTGGAGGAGCTAAGGTAAACGAATTGGCTCGAACTGGCCATACTTAATAAGTTACCATAAAGCAAGACGGTGAACAGCAGTCCTCCGTCTTGCTTGCCCAGCCATTGATAATATTGTTATATTCAAACCCTAAGTTTACTTGGCCACTACATTTGAAAGTGGAACTAGAGGTGGTCCATCTTCAATATGCCATTCTAAATATCTTTGTCTCTTATAAGACATAGTACTTAGCAACTTGACAAGGACCACCTGAAAAAGCAGAGTATAACATACTTGGACAACAAAAAAGGATTTTGCCTTTCCACGCTAAGTGCTTCTCCTGCTATAGACTTCAGCAAAAGGTCCACCCCACTCCACCCTCAGAACAAATGCTAGGGACAATTTGCTTTCAAACAAAGGAGTGATTGGTGGTGTTATTTCATACTGTGGTTTTTGTGCTCATCTTGTGTTGTAATCTATGTTAGTGTATCAACATTTTATGTGACTTTTACTTATTTTTTATCTTTTTAAATACGTTATGAGTGGGGTTTTTATTGGGGCCACTTTAGTCAAATTAACAAAATTACATTGGCTAAATTATATGCTACCTTGTTTTCTTCTCTATAGACATGATTACATTTTGAAGATGTTACTTCTAACAAAAGTTGATGGACATAAGAAATAATGCTGCTATTGACCCAATCCTCACATCCATTTTTGTTGATAGCATTAATAGTAATTTGTGAATCACCTCTATTGAAATATATTTGCATCCTTTTTTGATGGCAATAGTGATCCCTATGAGAAGTGCCCTAGTCTCTGCATAGTTGTTAGTTGAAGTTCCATACGATCTTGAGTAGGTGAGGAGAGTTTCGCCTTCATTAATTTGTAAAACACTACCTCCACCAGCTTTTTCAGGATTTCTTTTAGAAGCATGATCAAAAATAGTAATCGGTTCACAAAATGATGATGAGTAATCGGTTCAACTAAAGTAGTTGGTCTGATCCCTTGAATCTAACCTTCCCTTCTAGCTGAATCCATGGCCCTACCAAGCACCTCAGCCATTAAAATGAATAGGTAAGGGGATAGAGGGTCTCCCTGTCTTAATCCTCTCTGGTTGGGAAAGAATCCCAATGCTTGGCCATTTACTAACACTGAGAACATAGGGGAAGATATACATTGAGAGACCCAGATTCTCCAAACAAAACTGAAACCAAAGCTTTCCAAAACCTTGTCCAGAAAGGTCCAAGACACCCTATTGTAGGCCTTGCTCATATCTAATTTTAAAATCATACCTGCTGATCCTCTTTGGTCCATGGAGTGCAGCACTTCATGAATGGATATAACACCATCCACAATCTGCCTCTTAGCCACAAAACCCCCTTGACTGTGAGAAATTAACCTGGGAAGAAGTATCTTCAGTCTGTTAGCTAAGGCTTTGGTAAGAATTTTATATATGGTGTTGCAAAGGCTGATCGGTCTGAAGTCCTTGAACGTGTTGGCTCCTTGCTTTTTAGGGATTAGGACTAAAAAGGTAGAGTTCCATTCCTTTAGTAAAGCATTGTGAGCTTGGAACTCTCGAAGAGCATCCCCTATGTCCTGCTGAACTATGTGCCAACACTCTTGGAAGAAACCTAGGGGAAAACCGTCAGGGCCCGAAGCTTTGTCCCTCTGCATACCGAACACAACTTCTTTGATTTCATCATCAGTGAAGGGTTGGATTAAGTACTCATTTAATTCAACAAAAACCAACCTAGGGATGTTTGAAAGAATGGAACGAGATGAATCCTCATTTCCATTTGAACTAACATTTAATAAGTCACTGAAAAATGTAATGGTTGCATCTTTAATTTCGTCCTCTTTCCGAATCATCGAACCATCTTCCAACTTTATCTCCCTGATTTTGTTTGAACTCTTGTGTTTGAGAGTGGATAAGTGGAAGAACCTAGTGTTATGGTCTCCCTCCCTTAGCCAAAGCGATCTAGACTTCTACCTCCAGAAAACCTCCTCCTTTGCCAGCACACTATGGTAATCACTGAGAAGAGACTTTTCCTTCTCATCAAGGAGAATAGATCTCCCATGAGTTTGCATCATTGACTCCAAGTCTTGGATCTGGTCCCAAAGATCTTTTTTTTGCTTGAAAATATTGTCGAAGACCTCTTTGTTCCACAACCTCAACTTCATTTTTAGAAGTTTCAATTTTTTTGCCACAATAAACATTTTGGTCCCCCTAACGTCAACACTCCACCATTCCTTCACTTTCTCCTTCAATTGGGGGTGATGCAACCACATTAGTTTGAATCTAAAAGGAGGGTTTTTTGATTTAGAGCCAAGGACCATATCCAAGCTCAAAGGGTTGTGGTCGGAGGTAATCTTAGGGAGGGAAGAAAGAACATAGTTGTTGAACTTAGCAAACCACTCTGGAGAGGCCAGAAACCTGTCCAACCTAATATGAATAAGCCTTTCCCCAATCCTCCTATTAGACCATGTATATTTACTTCCCTTTAGATCAATATCAATCAAACCAGTCTTTGAGATGAAATCTACAAGGTCTTCCATCCCAACGTTGAAACTTTGAGAGCCCCCTTTCTTCTCACTGGGTAAAAGGGGAGAGTTAAAGTCCCCAACCACCACCCATGGGAAGGTGAAGGATTTATGCAGCTCTATGAGGTCCCTCCATAACCTCCTTCTTCCCATAACAGAGTTGGGGGCATAGATATTAGTGATGATCCATCTAAAATCTAAAATTTTTCATAAAAAAGAACTGAAACATACCTATCTGATTGGTGGATGCAAGAACCTTCCACTCTATTTGGATCCCAGAGAGTCCAAACACCCCTTGAAGCTCCATCAACCACACTAGATGCAACTTCTACCTTTCTCCACACATTATTTTTGGTACTCAAAATATTATTTGAATCTATCTTCGTCTCCTGAAGAAGCAAAATATTAGGATTATTCATTTTTCTTAAGCTTTTAATGGCTCTCTGCTTACTAGGGGCATTCATCCCCCAAAACGTTCCAACATATAATCTTCATTTACTACTACGATTGGAGTTGTGGCCTCCATTTAAATTTAGGACTTTTTGAGTGCCATTGGCAATCTCCTTTGAAGTTTCCTTAGCTCTTGCCTCAGCTAGCGAAGGTCTCCCCACCTTGGTTTCACTGCCTAGGTCAGCATTCTTCCTTGAATATCGTGTCTTCCTCATCGAAGGAGTTTCCTCTATACTGCCTACCTGTGTAGCTTTGCCCTTGGGATGAAGTGCTTCCTTTGATAGAAGAATCTCCTTGCCTGAGATCTGGATCTCAAGAGCTAACTCTGGTTCATGCTCAGAACTTTGAGCCAAAAGCAACTCGCCCCTTGAAAGGTCTTCCACCCTATCGGCCTGCTGAATCCCTTGGGATTCTCTTCTCTTATGAAGTTTCTTATACTTAGAAAGAGTCAAACCTTCAAAATCCATCGATTCCTCTCTAGAATCATATATGTCTTCTATACCTTGATCCTGATTACCCTCCACTAGGTGCTCCTTTCCTTGGACAACCAATATATCCTTTGTTGGACATCCCTCCTAAGTATTACTCTCTGATGTGGTCTACCGACAAAGACGCCACTTGCATTATCGATGATGTGACCCCGTCCAACCCCCCCGGCGGATATATATATAAATAAAAAATAATTAAAAAAAAAAAAAAGTATTTGGATGGGGATCCGTTAGCTTCTCCTTGATAGGCACCTCCTTGGTATTTGTATCTACTTCTAGCCCTTTAGATTTATTCTTATGGGTATCACAACCAAAGCTCTCCCCTTTCTCCATTTGGGGTTTCTTGGACTTCTGGTCTTGATCTTTTGATTGGGGATGAGAAGCCTTCTTTTTCCAGACTTTCACAGAGTCCCTCACTTCAGGGCAAGATTTCCCCACATGGTCAAACTTCTTGCATATGGAGCATGAATTAGGAGGGTTTTCATATTTGATCTTTTGGTCCCACGACCTCAAATCTGAGATTAGCCTTATAGAGGATAGAAGTGGCTTGTCTAGGTTAACATTCACACAAAATCTTGCGTGAGTCAACCTAGTTCCTACTTTGGTAGCAGAATCCATCGCTATGGGAGATCCAATGGCCCTAGCAATTCCTGTCAAAATGTTTGTGTCCCAAAAATCGAGCGGAAAACCCGAAAGCCTTACCCAAACAGGGGCCATATTCATGACTTCTTTGAATGGGTTGAAAGAGATATCCCATTTCTTAAGTGCCAGACCTCTTCTCCCATAAAACCACGACCCCTGAAGCATGACGTGCATAAGATCCTCAGGGTTTTGGAAAGAAAACAACACAAATCCATTTTGCATGGCTGCCACCTCAACAAGGTTTCTGGGTTTCCATTTCTCAACCGCCCACTTCCTGATTGAATCCACATCCAATCTAGGCCCAACAAATCTACCAACCAGACTATTCTACCTTTTCTCAATCGGTCTCATGGCTAATGGATGTGGGATGCACAAGCAAACCGTATCACCCTCTTCAATAGGAAAAATGGAAAATTTCTCCTGCTGGGGGCCTAGGCCCTAGACAACGTTCTTCCAAGATCGATCCCTCCCCATAGGTTGGGACCCCCGATAGGCCCCCCTAATCACAAGGCAGAGATTCTCATTTTCTTGCCACAACATAATTTTAAAAAATCCCTGGGTCAAATTGGCTGCCCTGCCACACACCAAGAAAGTCTGAATCTTTATCCGAGGCACCCATACAGTCACAGCTTTGAAAACCCTAGCTTTGAAAAAACCTTCACAGTTGTAGCTTCGAAAGCTCTCCACAGTCCCAGCTTCGAAAACCCTAGCTCTCCACAATCGCAGTTTCGAAAACCTAGCTCTTCACAGTCGCAGTTTCGAAAACCCTAGCTCTGAAAAAACCTTCACGGTTGTAGCTTCGAAAGCTCTCCACAGTTGCAGAACCGAAAGCTCTCCACAGTCGCAGCTTCAAAAACCCTAGCTCTCCACAGTCCCAGCTCCGGAAACCCTAGCTCTGAAAAAACCTCCACAATCGCATCTTTGGAAACCTTAGATCTCCAGTCACAACTCCAAAAACCCTAGCTCTCCACAGTCATAGCTCCATAAATCCTAGCTCAAGGAACATATCTTTGTTAGTAAGCAACCTAATCATCAATTTAAGTTCAAATCTCAACAACAATTTAATACTACGTATAATGGTCAAAATAAACCTTCTAACAATAAGTACAACAACAATCTTAATCATGGAAGTTTATGTGTCATTATTATGGGAAAGAAGTTCATATTGCAACATGTTATCATGTGAGGTTGAAAGATATTAAAGAAGGTAAAAAGGTTGAGCAATCTAATTGAAATGATTCTTAACCTAAAACCTAATTCTAAGCAACAAAAATAATCTAATAAGCCTAATTTAAGAGTTGCATTTACTTGTTTTCATAAAATTGTTGTTTCTAAAGAGATGATTACTGTTTCAACAATGACACAACGTATTACTCTCCATAGGCATCTCGGATAGCTCAGTTGGGAGATTGTCAGATTGAAGATCTAAAAGTCGCGTGTTCGGTCCATGCTCACGGCTATCTAAGTATGTTTTGTAGAGCCCGAGTAGCCTAACGGTGGAGACTTTGGAACTCTGAAATTTGAATAGAGGTCCAAGGTTCGAATCTTGAGGGGGGTAGGGTTGTACACATTGCTTCGGTAACCAGAGTATGGTTGGGTATATTGGGTAAACAATATCCGTCTCATATGGCCTATGTGGGCTCGTGGATGTTAAAAACTACTCCACCATTTTTACCCTTTTTAACTCATGATGACTCCTAACATTCCTTTACAAACTGCAAATGATGAAATTTGCTAGGTTGAAGCCATAGGATATGTTGGAGTGCCTTATAGTGAAATCAAAGATGTTCTGTTGTTCTCGAAACCAAGATGAATTTGCTTTCTGTTTTCCAAATTATGTCAAATCTAAAGATGTTTGTTATATTAAAGATTTAACATTAGACTTTGAGATTGTGCTATAGCTATGTTGGACTCGGATAGTCTTTTCAAATCTTATGACTCAATGCTACTAACATTTGCTTTTCTCTTGTTTCTAAGCTTAATGAAAACAGTTTGTGGCATGAAAGATTAGGCTACATAAATTTTAAAAATATTTCTATTTGGGTGATGGTCTGTTACAAATTGCTATGAGTAATGACACTTGCATAGGTTTTATGGATGGAAAAATCTATAGGGAACTGTTTTCCAAAGGAAAAGCTTGGCATGGTGAGGTGAAAAATTGCATTTAGTACATAGTGACTTATTAGGATTTATGGAAAAGCTATCTCATAATGGTAGTAAATATGCAGTTAGTTTTGTTGATGATTATTTTAGGAGAACTTGGGTTTACTTTTTGAAATCAGAAAATCAAGTTCTTGATTTCTTTATTGAATTTCACATGTTTCTTGAAAAGCAATCTAGTTGTAAATTGAAAATTCTTAGAACTGATAGAGGAACTGAATATGTTAATAATGAATTTATTGTGGAAAAAGATGATATTAATATCAAATGGGCATAGAGGACCCGAATATGTTAATAATGGGCATAGAAATGTCATTTGTTATGGAAAAATATGATATTAATATCAACTGGTATAGGTTAAGCTTCAAGACATGCATATTTTCCTATAAACTTGATTTGAATTTTGGGACGGGTAATTTTGATGAAAAAAGTTAGGTCCAACTATTTGCATGTCTTATGCAAATTTGTCATATCATAGAACTTAATGAATTTTTCCAATCATGGAGTAAATCTGGCGCTGACTTCTTATTGGTGTCTCATTTGGTAGGTCAATATTGTTTTACCAGTTAGGCGATGCTGTTCATATGCACAATTGCAAATATACAGATCATCTTATAACACCCTATTTCAAATTGAGGGCCAGAATATGCATCGAAAATATTGGTAATCGGATGGTATTGACTAGATGTCTCAGAAGGATAAGTGGTTCAAATTTGCCGAGAAGGCAGAAAATATCACCAACAGTTCATCATTTATCTCGAAGACATAAAAATGTCTCAGGGGTGAGGCTTTATGTAATTTCTGACTTGCACACTGACTATCCAGCAAACATGGCTTGGGTGAAAAGACTTTCAACCACCGCATATAAAAGAGATGTTCTTATAGTTGCAGGAGACGTGGCTGAAAATTTTGACAATTTTGTTTTCACAATGACAGTCCTAAAGGAAAGGTTTATGCATGTTTTTTTTGTACCAGGCAACCATGATGTCTGGTGTCGCAGCACAGAAGAGGCATATGTAAAGTCTTTCTTGCCTTTGGTTGACTATGATGAGCTATCAAAGCTAAATTGCAAAGAAACCAATAATAGATGATGAGTACATGACATTTAGAAAAGATGTTTTCCAAGAAGCTCGTTTACTGGATTATCATGCATGTTAAAAGTTATTTTCATGGTGCTTTAGTGTTACTAGAAATTGGTTGCCAAGTATTTTTTATAAGAAAACTTTTCCAAGTATTCCAGGGTGACTCGCTGGAGAAGCTGGGTGCATTGATGGAAGCATGCAGTGCCCTTGGTGTGGCTACTGAACCAAAAATGATAAATGGAGTGGGGATTATTCCCCTTTTCTCTTGGTATCATGAGGTAACTGTATTATCTTCTCTGTATCTTTCAAAAATCTTTTACTGTAGATGTAGATAATGCTACCAACCAAGGATCACTAATTTTGGTTGATATCCAAATAAGAAGTAAATTTAACGATTTTAGTTGATCTTCCAATAAGGAGTAAATTTACTGTGAGATACTTTGTATTCATTTGCAGAGCTTCGATAAAGAGAGTGATATAGCTGGTTTCAGAATTCCGTCCTTACAGATGGTATTATCTTAAACCTTGTTTTAGTCTGCTTTGTTTGTTGACACTAGAAAATATAAGGCTTTCTTGAGGACTTCTTACTTTTTTCCTTACTCCTTTTAGAGTTTATATCAGACTTCTTGTAGTATAAGGAATTCTTACATTTCAGCTAAAGGTCTCATCTCGGTGTCATGATATAGAATTTAAGAACTCCTCCTCAAATTTCATGTGATCCTTGCTGATGAAGGAGCTAGGTGTCTTTTTTTTTTTCTTTTTTTCTTTCTGAAACTTCAAATGGTAAAACTGTGAGCAGAATTCCCATTGGAAAACAGTTCTTGGAATCCTGCATTGGAATTGTGCCATGACTTCATCTTATGTAGCTTTCTTGTAACTCGACAAAACAATTTTCTATTTGGGCGCCCTTTTCTATAAAAGGGCTATTGTTAATAGATATGGGTCACTCACTCATACATCTCTTCCTTATCCATTACACATTGGCCAATCTCGTTACCTTAAAACATAGGTTTTGGAAATGATATAGTAATTATGCATGGCTTTAATCTCTCTTGCCAGTGATATCTTAACATGCTACACTTTACAGTCTCATGGACCAAGTTCAGCTGTTTCTGGACATTACTAGAATTTCTTTATTTTTATTTTTTTGATTAATGGTGAAAATAGGGGTTTGTGGAAGGGCCCCAACCCTTTTACATAGGAGGAAGACCTTTTAAGAGAATGCACTCGACCTCGGGAGAGCGGGGGAGAGCACTCGACCTTTTAAAAGAGGGGAAGAGCATAACCTCTTAAATCCCTTTTTTTTCTTCTCTCAATGAGAGTTACATAACAAGGTTAATCAGGAGGATTAAATTGATAATCCTTATTCGTCTCATTGTTTTTAGGACGAATGACAGTTATTTGTTGTGCCGAGTCCCCTGGATCCATAGCAGAGTGGGGGATACATGTTTTATTCCTTAACAAATCTCCACCAGATATTTTAAAAGGCCAGATACTTTTGTTGCCCTTTGTTTCCCTTCAGAAGAGTAGGTTGGGTTGTGAGCGGTAGCGGCCTCTCTAATAAATGGTAGTGACTTTTAAAGTTTTGGGAAAGGACTAAGCAAGCTTTGAAATAGTATCTTTGGCCCTTTTAAAGAGATGCTTTACTTTAAATAAGCTCGCTCGACCTTTAGCTTTATTTAAAAGAGAGGGAAAGGAGCTCTTCTCTCTTTTAAAACAAAACTTCCAACAGGGACAAAAGCCCAAGGCCGAAAATGAACACCGACAAAAAAGATCAGATCAAAGAACAACATGGAAAACCAACACAAGAGGCCAGTAATAAAAGACTGCAAACAGAACAAGAGATCAGAATGGCTAACTAAGATTTGGAGAGGCTGACATCGACCTCCAAGTCTTCCTTCTTAATATGCACCTAGACCTTCAACATCTCCTAGGAGTCCTTCAACACCTAAGTATCCCAAAGAGGATGATTCTTATGGCAGAGGGTATACTGAAACAAGAGGTCCTCCTCAACATGGGCCCCCCTATCTGTTACAATGTACAAATTCTGGGTATCCCTCTCTGGATAATTGGCTCCCATCTGGGTATTGACAATCTTCTTCCTGCCAATAGGTTGGCTGCCCCCCAGAGAGTCATCCACAGTAAGACCTGCCTTCCACAGTAAATCCGAATAAACTGATATAGCTGAAATTTAGCATTGGTCACAAAAGCAATGGGAATCTGCAAGCACTTCCCAAATCTCAGATCTTGCTCCTGAAGCTCCACTCCTTTTCCCCCTCCTTTTCCTGTGTGTTCCTTTTTGTTATAGGAAAATGTGTGCACACCATAACCATGTGCACAAACTGTGTGCACAACACCGCGTGCACAAGGCTGGGTATTCGTCTCCGGATAATTGGCTCCCATCTGGGTATTGACAATCTTTTTCCTAACAATAGGCTAGCTGCCCCCCCAAGAATAATCCATAGTAAGACCTGCCTTCCATAGTAAATTCGAGTAAACTGATATAGCTGAAATTTAGCCTTGGTCACAAAATCATCGGGACTGTTCCATTTCCATACCCCATAATTAGCACTAAGAACACTGCTTAGGGAAATAGAAATAGTCCTTGGAGGAAACATATCCATGACAGAGCACAACCTACAAAATTTCCACATTACCAGAGCTGGAATGACCATAAAGACCTAAAGAGGAGATCACGTGAGGAGGAAACGAGTCCATCCAAAGATTGTTTACTAACTCCCTGGTTGGCCATGAAGTCAGCAATTTGTTTCCTTCTCTTAATGTATGCATGATTTTCACCTCTTGGAAGGACTGTAGCAAGGACTTGCTATCCTTTAAGATTTCTTCCACCGTCCAACTTGGTTCTCCCTTCCCAATTAAGTAGTTAATGATGTTCTGGGAGTCCCCTTCCACTACAATCTTCAGAGAATTAAGCAAGGACAGGAGCTTTATTCCAAAAAGAAGAGCCCTCGCTTCTGCCACATGGCTGGTTTGTATACCATAATGCTCTAAGTAGGCACCAATCAAAACCCCTTTTGAAGTTCTAACTACACCTCCACCCCCAAACTTTCCTGGGTTGCCTTTCGAGGCCTCATCAAAGTTAAGTTTCACCCAGCCTTCCTCAGGAGCCTTCCATTTGGTGTTCTTTCTAATATCCTCCTTCGAGATGGGGTCAACACCAACATGAGCTTCCAAGTTCCAACATTTAGCTATCTCCTTTTCTGCCCCCTTCTCAGCCCCATCCCAGTGTTTGGTAATTGAGATATTCTCATGAGCAGCAAGCTTTATTCTAAGGAAAACCCCCTTTTCATCTCTACTGATGTCTCTAAAGATCCTCTGGTTGCGTTCCAGCCATATACCCCAGAAGAAATGAGCAAGGGAAAAATTCCATAAACATGTGAGTCTATCACTTTTAAAGGGGGAGTACCATTGTTCCACAAAACCAAGGATCGAATGAGGCACCACCCACGAACAGCCAAAGGCTTGAAGCAGCAAGTAGAGAACCTTTCTTGAGAAAGGACAAAGAATAAATAGGTGCAAGGATTTTAAGTTTCTTGGTTGAAGTCCTGCTTCATTCACATCTGATCAGAACTAGTTGCAACCATGATCAGATTGATGAGAGAGCAGTTTGCAGGTGTGTCACCATTTATTATTACTGATGCGGTGGATGACTGTTAGCAAGTCTTATATCAATTTAAGTCCATGTCTGGGCCTGGAGGTTGCATATTATCCACCATGAAAGTTTTCGTAGTTTTGCAGGCATGACTTATAGACGAGGGTATGAAACAATGGGGGAGTTGAAGGCAAATATTTACTTTAATCATAATATTTGAAAACAGGTTAAAGATGTAGGCCTCTTGAGCTTGGTGTGGCAACAATCTGGATTTGATTTTCAGCAAGAGGGAATTCTCTGTTTTTTCTTTAACTGATGTTTCCTTCTGAAACGTGCATAAGTTGGACATAGTAGGGTTCATCCTAGTTTTGATCAATGCACTAGGATGAGACGTGAACAAACTTGTTGAAATCCTTAAGGGATTGTTTTGCCAGCCAATTTACTCCCTTGTGTTAAACCATCTATGTTCTAAAAGGCAATTTAAGTCCATCTTTATGATGGGTCTTCTAAATGGTAAAAGAAAAATCGAGGCTACTTAGCCATGTTCAACAATTAGTCGTGCCCCTGGAGTTGTGTTCGAGACATTCATTTAGACTCTAGAGATTATAGTAGAACTTCATACTTCCAGTTTTTCTGTCTTAAATGTCACATTCTCCACTAGGTTGACATGTTGGCTCATGCTGGCAAAGTAATGGTATATTGGATCAAAACAAGAGTCATGCAATCATGAGTCCTTATATATATCTTATTAAATTTTACTTTTAATGATTTAATTTTTTATTAATTTTCTAAAATACTATATATATATATATATATATATATATATGTGTATAGGCTATACAGGGTTGAAATGGGCCCCATCCATATTATGTGATCACCGCATTATCATAGAATTTCAACCAACCATATTATCATGGGTTGAAATGGGCCCATCAAAATGAAGACAATTGTACTCTACCCCAAGGAATTGAAACATTGCTTCAAGCATAATGCAAATGCCAAGTTGCATGATCTTCCAATGAAAAGGGCCATAAATGTATGTTCCATCACAATACCAGATTTGAAGGTACATTGCCAAGTATACAAGAAAAAACAATCACAATCTTTTCAAGGAGATATGCTACAAAGATATACAGTACAATTTCTAAGACCTAGAGCATTGCTCACACCAAATTAGGGGTGAAAGCAATCACAAATTTGCCATAAAGGTTTGGTACAAGTATCATCAAAAAAGCATGACAAGGTCAATTTTGCCTAATTACAATATTTATATTGTGCCAACAAGGGAGTGCCACATCAAGCATCAAACAAAAGCCAAGTTTGCATAAAGTCCACTTCATGCGATAGGATATGCCTATCAAAAGAAGGCATTTGTACTCTAACCCAAGGAACTAACACATTTCTCCAAGCATAATGCAAATGCCAAGTTGCATGATGTTCCAATGGAAAGGGCTGTAAACTTATGTTCCATCACAATATGAGGTTTGGAGGTACATTGTTAATTATGAATGGGAAAACAGTCATAATGTTGTCAAAGAGATATGCTATAATTTCGAAGATTTAAATCATTACTCCCACCAAATTAGAATTGAAAGCAATCACAAATTTGGCTTTAATGGTGGATACAAGTATCATCAAAACAAACATGACAATGTCAAATTCATGTGATTACAATAGCCATAATGTGCCTGTTGGTTACAAATCTGCCATGAGGAAAGGATTTGGTGTTATTGCGCCCTCGATTCGCCCAACAGCTTGAAAGGCCGGAAGGAAGGAATGCCTTCCGTGCCAATCTCCGGAGGAGGCCGACTTCCTATGTAACTTTTCGGTTTCAAGATAAGAGAACTGGAAAGAAATAAAAGAGTTAAGGGATAGAAACGGTGGATTTATCAGCTTTGGGAAAGAACAAGCAGCACAGTCACTAACTAGCAACTAAACCAACAACAATCAAAACAATACATGTAACAGAAACCAACTATGAAATTCTTCCCTATGTATCCTTAAACATGCATTCCAGGCTCAGATAATTGCCAATGCTGCGATCCAGAGTTCAGAATGACAGCAATCAGAAAAATAAATGAGTAAATGCAGAAATGACACGAATAAGGCAGCATAAAAGAAAGAGACACAATTGGAGCCAAAGTATGGATTGTATTTGAAGCAAACAGTCTTAGCTACAGCAGCTTTCTTTAGCAATATGTTCCCCCCCGATTACAATAGAATGAACTGCTATTTATAGCAGAATTTCCCCCCAGATTACAATGTGGGCACAGATGCCCAAACCTGCAAAAGCTGCAAAAAGCGGCCAGGTTTGATCTTTGTCGGCCGTATCTGTATTTGCAGCATGCTTTTCCTTGATTCCGGTATGGCTTCTGACAGATTTGGTAGCTGGGAGGGGATGGCCCATTAATGTGGTGGATGCAGCGGTACTTTGCCTCAAATGCCCGCTACTGTTTGTCTTCAATGGTCACCCACCATGCCGCTTAAGTATGGCCTTGGCTGTACTTAAATAGGCCCTGATCCCGAAAAATCTTGACTTTTCTCTTCTGGGGAAGATAGCTGCTTAGCTGGAAAGATTTGGGCGGGAAACAACATCAAAATGCTCAAAAAGGAACATTGCTGTCCTGGAGCTGCTCGGCTGCCAAAATCTTCAACATTTTTAAGTGTCAAAATGTTGCCCTGAAGCGCTCCAGATAGGTGGATTTGCCCTCTAGCGCTGCCAGACAACAGCGCTTTAGGGCACTTTTCATTCCTTAACAAAACTGACCCTTTTTCCACTTTTTTCACTAAGTGTCCAAGAAATACCCCAAAGCGCTCAACCTTTGCAATTTTGCCCTGAAGCGCTCGAGATTAGCAGCGATCTAGGGCAACTTTTACACTTAGAACATTTTGAAGCACCTTTTGTCTTCTCCTTGGCGGCACCAAATTTGCCCTAAAGCGCTCTTTTCCTTTTCTCTAACGCTCCAAAAGTGAAAATTGCCCGGAAGCGCTCCAGAGTCGGCGATATGGGGCAAATTCCCATACTTAGCCCAAAAAACAGATTTTTCACTCCTTCTCACCATCTGGCCTGAAATCGCTCCAAAGCGCCCTGGAAAGGAAAACTGCCCTGAAGCGCTCGAGACTGGCAAATTAGCCCCGGAGCGCTCCAAACTGCAGCGATTTAGGGCAATTTCATACTTAGAAATTTTCGGCCATTTTTCACCCTTTTTCTCCCAATTTGCTCCAAAGCGCTCCAAGCTCGGCAAAATGTCTCCAAAGCGCTCAAAACAACAACGACTTAGGGAAGATTTTCACACTTAGCCAAAAAAGCATCAAATTTTAAACTTTTTCAAATTTGCCCTAAAGCGCCCAAAATTGGCAGATTGCTTCAGATCGTTGCCTAGCTGCTGCGATTTAGGGCAAATTTCGGAAGATAACAAAATTTTCAGAATTTTCAAAATTTCACACCCCTTGCAAAATGTGGCAACATTCCTGGCGGCTCGCGGGGTATCGAGCTCGCCTCGATGCCAGGACCCAGGCCTTTATTCATTGGGCCACGGAGTCACCCCCGGTCCCTGCTTGACCTTGCTGTTGGCCCTGCCCTGGCAGGACTTCTTCATCGGCGCTCTCCTCAGCGCGCTCTTCTTCTTCACTTCCTCCTTCTGACTGGTCTCCCTGGCCTTCTTCTTCTTGCTCCTGCTCAGCCGGGACGAGGCGCTCCTGTATCTCATCGAATGCGGACTGAACCCGAGTCCAGGCCTCTTCTGGAATTGGCTTGAAAGTTCTGATGTCCTCCACCAGGAGCCTGAAAAACTCAACCTGGAGCGTATCAATTTGTTCCACCTTCAAGTCTAAAGTGGTGAAGCAGGAGCGGATCTGACAAAACCTGGCCGAGAGCTGCATCACCTGGGCCTCCTGGATTGGATCAGTCCACCCATCAATATCTGCTGTATTTGCCTCAAAGGCATCCCATTTCGGCTGCAGCTCTTCTTCTGGGAGGACGTTCCCGTTAGCGTCAGTGAAGCTAGGGAACCCATGCGACGCCAGGGTTTGGAAGGAAGCCTGGCAAAAGTCCCTCTCTCTTTCCAACTTATCCAGGATAGACCTGGCCTTCTGAATATTTTCAATTTTTTCAAAATAGAAATGCAAGGTTGCCCTTGCGGCTGCCCAATCATCGGCAAGAGGGTCTGTTGGGGAAATTTGGAGACCGCGACGCTCAAGGTTCCCAGCCTTGAGCGCTAAATCGAGCCAGCCCTCTGTCTGGCGTTCGGCCTCCTCTACCACGGGCTTACCCAAGGCAGATACTTCTTGAATCTTCATGACAAAAGCAAGGACGAACAAGGACCTAGAAGCCCGGGGCTTAAAATTCTTCAACAGCCGGAGCCGCATTTCCTTTACCCCTTCCTTGGTGAACGTCTTTACCTTGGCGGCCTGCTCTTCTAGTTGTTGCGTCTACTGCAACAGGCCCTAAAGCTTGACGTTTTGGGCCTGTACTTCTTCCTTTTCTCTCTTTGCTGCTTCCAATCGCTGCATAGTTGGCACTGGTTCTCAATTTCGTTCACCTTGGCTCGCAACTTCGCCATATCTTCTTCCAGCTTGAATTTCTCATTTTCCAGCTCATAATATTGCCCCTGCAGTTGGTAGTGATTTGCAAGCATAGACTCAGTTCTATCCTGAATCCCAACTGTCGTGTTCTCCCAGTTAAGATTGCTTATGTCCTTTTCCTTAGGGATGTACTCATAGTCATCATCAGTCATGTCCTTCCTTGGCTTTTGCACCTTAGGGACTCGTTTCTCCTTAAAGAGTATCATCCTATCTGGGTCGACCCTGGAGCGCTTTTCAACCTGAGCGAGCTCCTCACCCTTCCTCTTCCTCACATTCTTCATCCATTTGTTGGAGCTGTGACCACCCTGAGTCATCAGGGGTTGCTCGTCCATGATTCTGATCAGATCCATGCTGCTGTAACCCCGGGATGTATGCCCTTCGGCAAACAAGCGAGGAGAAATGAGTCGTTGGGGCTTGGGCTCCTCTAGGGGCGTTTCGACTATAGGGCGCTCTGGATTTTCAACTAGGGTTTCAACTAGGGTTGGCGGCTGCAGATGAGGGTCGTGGGGATTGTGAGGGTTCTGGTGCGGCAGCACCTGACTGGTCCTGGGCTAGGGTTTCGGAAGAATGCACAAAGGCTGGATGGCTAGATTGGATTTCAGCGGAGGGTTGGACTTCTACAAGGGGTGCTGCGGCGGCAATGGAATGGGCGGCTGTTGTTCCGCTAGCCAAAGAAGTGACCGCGGGGACGGGTCCAGCAACAGGAGATGAGGATGCCGCAGCTCGGGACTTGACAGTTTCAAGGATAGAAGAATGCGTACCTGCGAGCCCTGTGTGGGCTGGTGAGGAAATGCACCGAGTTGCCCACTGCTCCACGTCTTCGCCCTGCGAGGGGGTGTCTTCTTGTATGTTGATAATTTCGGATGGTACAGCCCCCTGCTGCTTGGTTTCTTTCACAGGTGTTCTCCTTTTCTTTTTAAGAGGAACCTCCCCTTAACTGCTGGGCGTAGGGCTATTAGTTACACTTGAAGCGGCCCCTTTCTGCGCGAAAGATATCTTCGACTTCTTTTGGGGTGGTTCTGGAGGGGCCTGCGCAACTGCAGTAGCAGCTGGACCTTTAAATAAACTTTTCTTTGGTGGAGTCTTCTCCGCAGGTCGCTTTTCGGAAGTCGGTCGTACCATTGGCACTATAGATTGACCTTTTCCTTTTCCTTGACCTCTCTCCATTCCACTCCTTGACCCTTCTCCTAATGCAAGTGGTTGTTGAGGTGGGTTCTGGCCCTTATATAACCGTTGAATGCTTTGGGGCACGAGGTCCCGGAAGAGGATAGGCCGCCACGTGGCATGGTGTGCATCGTAAAGCGCGGAGAACTCTTCGTCATTATCTAGGTTCTTGCTAGATCTTTCCTTCCTTGTCCGACAACGCATTACCCACCATTCTGATATTTTATCAACTGTCCATCCCTTCTTTTTCAGCTTCTTTTGCCACCTTTGGAAGTTATCAGCATCCGCCTTATGGTCTTTATTGTTGCTGGGATCATACTCCGCCTCTATTTCATAAAAGTCATGCCACGGCGGGAATGATTGCATATCTTCTATATGCCACTCCAGGTCTTGCCTTTCGGGGTTATTGCGCTCGGCCATTATGTCCTTCCTAGGGCAGACATGGAACTCCTGGACACTCTTAAATCTTTTGATAATGTCCAGAGGATCGTATTTCCACCGTTGTGGCAGCTCAATCAGCCCGAAACTCGAAAGTATGGCGGTGCAGAACCGATGCTGCCCATTGACGCCAATTTCCACTTCTCCCCATGTGATCGGGTATCGGAATATATGCCCTTTCTTCTTGCCCTGGCCATATTTTTCATCAGTATAGTCCATCTGCCGTGCTGCCTCAAGCACAAACAGGTACTCTGAGGTGTAATAGGGCAGCAGAAAGGGTTTGCCCGTGAATCCGAAGACTCTGATTACCAACCCCTGCGTCAGCCGGAAGATATCCCCGAAGGGCACCTCCCCGGATATGAAGTGCTCACTCATGATGCGCGGGACACGCGAGCAACCGCCTTGGATGATACTTAGGGCACGGCTCAAAAAATACTTATTAAACCGGTAATAGGATTCCTCCCTATATAGCACTCGGGTCCATTCATAAACCGGACGCAGTGCACCATTTTCGTCCCCACGCTGAACTGGAATTGACCTCATCTTATCATGGAAGTGAAACAGGAACAGCCAGGCCAAGAATGAACAGAACCTGAAAGTGTCTGACTTTTTCTCCTTGAAGTTGCAGAGGGCGAGGTGAATTGCGCGGGCCAAGTAATCAGCCCAATCGAAGAAGACGGGCTTTGTGTTGCCCTTCATCAGCTTAGGGTCGCAAAATTCCTCATGCCGGAGGCACTCGGCGATAGCAATTTGGTAGGGGTGGACCATTGAGTCCGACCCACAACCCAGAACCCAGGCCAACATGGTGTAAATATGGGGGCTCTTGAAAGTTGATAAGGGCCGAGGGTTCTGCGACCATTGCTGGGGCGGAGGTGGCCTATGCAGCTCGGACTCTAGAAACTGCCGCATCGATTGAGTGTCCGTAAATCTGCTCGTCTGCTCCTTGAGGTTGACCCTCCTGACTATGCAATTTTTGTCTAGCGCATGGCCTGGCGCGAAAGCTGCCTCAATGGTCTCCGAGTCAATGGAAAATAGAGGTGTGCCCCTGTAATCGCAGACCTGTCGGGTGTCTGGGTTGTAGTAATCCGCCACTGCTGCTACCAACTCGGGGCAATGGTGCACCTGACTACATAGAAACCAATGCAGGCACGCATGATAAGCTGCGGCGAGCGGGTGTGATTTAGGAACTTTATCCTTACATTCCTTGATGGTATTCCGCAAATCATTTATATTCTGGGAATAGGGTCCATCTCTGAGCCTATTCCAATTGTCAAGGGGCGGCAATGGAGGTTGCAATGGTTGCTCTGGCTGAGCCTTCCTTCTTATATCTACCTCGGACGCCTGCGCCTTGCCTTTGCCCTTTCTCTGCGCTTCTTGTCCGCTTTCAGGTGTGCTTGAGGTTGTCTGTCCAGCTGCGGCACTTCGCTCGCCAACTTCTTTCTTTCCCATGGCGCAAATTAAAACTCAAACTGCTGCTCTGTATCTGTAAAATTCGAATTTACTATTTTACCGGAGCTTGGAGCACTTGGAATTTCGTATGGTAAACCTTCTGCAGAAGCTGATTTTATCGGGGCGAGCTCGGCATGGGCGTATCTTAATGGCGGGTGTCCGGCTTTAATTACCCGGCGCACGGAGTTGGTGGACGTCGATCTATTCTCTCAGGTTGGCCATGCATAAAATCTGTGGGATGGGACTTAAAAAATCCTTGCAGAATGTCCTTTTCCCCTTTTTTAAACATAAACCTGCCTTGAATTCTGTGCAGCCGTTTTCATTTAATGCACGTTTCTTAGAAGATGTGCCCTGTACGGTCCCCTAGGTCGGCCAGCAAGAAAGGGGGCGCCTCCCCTTTTTCTTTAAAAAAAATAATTTTCTGCCCTAGAGCGCTCCACAAATGAGCGCTCCTGAGTCTTTTTCGCCGTGGGGAGCGATATGGGGCGCCTAGGGGCGCGAGCCGAGCGGGCTCCTTGTGGGGTTTAAACATTTTAAAAATTTCTTCCTTTGGACCTTGCCCTGGATCGCTCCCATACGGAGCGCTTTGGGGTGTTTTTGCCTTGAGCGAGCGCTAGAGGGCATCATTTGACACTTAGAAGATTTTTACAATTTTGGCGCCAAGCCTTGTCTCGCCAGATCTTGCCCCAAATCGCCGAAGAAGATGAGCGCTGCAGGGCATTTCAGCTTCGGACGAGCGACGGAGGGAAAATTTGACACTTAGAATATTTTTTGAAAAATTTTCTCCCTGTCTTTGCTTGACGATGTTGGCCTCTTTGCCCTATATCGCTGTAAGAGTGGGGCGCTTTAGGGCGGGGAAGCCTTCGGTGAGCGCTGGAGAGCCGAAAATACTTGGAAAAATTTGGAAACACTCCCCTTCACTCATTTTTTGCCGCAAATCGCTCAACCCTGAACACTCAGCGCTTTAGGGTATTTCAGATTCGGACGAGCGACGGGGGGAAGATTTCAGCACTTAGAATATTTTCTCCCTGCTCAAACCCTTTTCAAATCCGGAGGAGAGGCAGACCTCACTTGGCTCAATAGCCTAAAATTTAAGAAACTTAAAGAAACACATATTTACATGCAGAAAACAACTGAATTGAAATGACAAAAAAACAAAATATGTACAGATGGAACCTTTCGGTGCTTCTTTCTTCAATGGTGGTAGGCTTTCAGATGAAAGCCGTTGACCGGAATCGGGAGGATGTGACCCTCCATATCCTTCAGCACGAAGGCATTGAACTGATTCACCCGGACAATCTCGAATGGGCCTTCCCAGAAGGAATCGAATTTGTCGTGGTTGCCGGGCTTGGTTTTCCAGACGTCCCATTTGAGCACCAGGTCTCCGACCTTGAAAACCCTTGCTGTGGACCCTTTTGAGAACCATTTTTTGGTAGAGCCTGCATGCTTCATAAAAGCCTCATAGGCTTTTTCTCTTTCTTCTTCAAGCTGTATCAGCTGAGCAAGTCTGGCATCCAGGGGGTCTAGATTGCCTTTATCGTCGTCCAGCATCCATAGTGCAGGCATCTCAATGTGAGTAGGCAGGACTGCCTCTTTCCCGTATACGAGGGCATATGGAGACGTCCCGATGGATTTCTTGACTGATATACGGTCCGCCCATAGCGCTTTGTCGAGGAGTAGGTGCCAAGATCTCTTGTTCCTCTCCACAGTCTTTTTAATGATCTTCATGAGGTTCTTGTTGGTGGACTCGGCCAAGCCGTTACCCTGTGGGTAATAATTAGAGGATGTCTTCAGATAAATGTTGTATTTGCAAGCGAACTCCGTGAGATCCGCTCCTATAAACCCTGGACCGTTATTTGTCACTATGGCTTATGGGATTCCGAAGCGGGTAATCAGGCTTTCCAAGAAGGCGATGACCGTCTCCTGGTTGGCATGCTTTGTGGGTATTGCTTCGGCCCACCTGGTGAAATAGTCCGTGGCAGTCAAAATGTACTTATGCCCCGCCGAAGAATTTGGTGATATTATACCGATGAAATCCAGGCCCCACTGCTGAAATGGAGCTTCAACCTGAATCGGCTGGAGGGGCATTGGAGCGTTCTTGTTGCGGCCAGCAAACCTCTGGCATTTCTCACATTTCTGAGAGACTGCGCGTGTATCGGCGAAAAGGGTGGGCCAATAATAGCCCGCTTTGATGATTTTTAAGGCCGTAGGCCTTCCTGAAAGATGTCCTCCCGACATTCCGGAGTGGAATTCCTCGAGGACCTTCTCCTTTTCTGTTCCCTTGATGCATCGCAAGAGAACACCGTCAATGTTTGCATAAAACAGCCCCTCGGGGCGCAGTACAAACTTCAGAGCCTTGAGTCTGAACCTCCTTCTTTGTGAGGCATCGAGATTATCAGGGCATTGCCCAGTATTGAAGTACCACACTAGGTCATCGGTCCAGTCTCTGGCTTCTTCTGAAGAGTTGGCAAAATCGGCCTCCATCATAGGATCTTCCCACTGACAAGCGGTCACCTCTGCGGCGACACTTCTGGCTAGTTCTTGACAAAGGGCCCGGCCCCTGATAAGCTTTGGTGGGTCGAACTTCTATGTCGAATTCTTGAATCTTGGCGATCCAGCCAACTCTTTTATGACCCGGTTCCCCTTGAATGATGAAATTTCTGACATCGGGGTGGATGACAAACACGGTAATCCGGCTCTGGGAGACAAAGTGCTTGAATTTCTTCAGAGATCTCATGACTGCATGCACTTGCCGCTCGATAAAATTATACCGCTCTTCATGCGGCTGGATTACTTGGCTCAAGAAGGCAATAGGCCGTTCTTCGCCGTCATCTCCTTTCTGGGTCAAAACCGCGGCATAGCTCTCTGGCTCTCCGACCGCGTATAGGATGAAATCCTTGGAGTAGTCTGGGTTAACCAGCACAGGGGCCTGAGCAATCCTGGCTTTTATCTCTTCAAAAGCCTTTTTTCTCTCCTCAGTCCATATGAACTCGACATCTTTCTTTAATAGCTCGGCCATTGGCTTTATCACTTGAGCGAAGTCTGGCACAAACTTCCTCACGAAGTTGATCTGGTCGAAGAAGGATTGAAGACCCTTCTTGTTCACCGGGATGGAGAGCTTCATCAGAGCCTCTGCCCTGTCGGGATCAACTGCTAAGCCTTTCTCGGAGATGACATGACCCAACAACTTTCCTTCTCTCACCGCGAAGACTGATTTCTTCGGATTAATAGATATGCCGAACTCCCGACACCTTTCAAATACTTGTTCCAAGTGAGAGTTGTGCTCTTCCCTCTTGTGAGAGAACACTGTCATGTCATCTAGATATATTACAATTATTTTGTTCAGCAGTTCCCGGAATGCAATATCCATGGCTCTCTGGAATGTAGCCCCTGCATTGGACAGGCCAAAGGGCATCCGCTGATAGGCGAACGTTCCCCATTTGGTGGTGAACGCCGTCTTGTGTTGGTCTTCATCTTTCACCCAAATTTGGTTGTATCCCGAGAAGCCGTCTAGGAGAGAGAACCGCTGCGCTCCTGCGACCACATGGAGAATTTGGTCGATCTGCGGGAGCGGGTAGTGGTCCTTGAGGGAGGCCTGGTTCAGGTTGCGGAAATCCACGCAAAGGCGGATATCTCCGTTCTTCTTTCTGACTGGGACCAGATTTGCGACCCAAGAAGAATGCTTGATGGGATATATTATTTTTGCTTCGAGCATCTTCAAGAGTTCGGCCTTCATCAAGACCTCGATCTTCGGGTTCACCGGCCTCTGCTTTTGCCTACAGGGTTTAACCCCTTCCTCAAGTTCAATCGTATGCTGGATAACCTCTCGGTCGTACCCCTTCAAGTCTTGATAACTCCAAGCCACAATATCAGGATACCTTCTGCAGAGGGCCTGAATTTGGTCCAGCTCTTCTGGAGTGCAGTCGGTTCCGACTTTAATTGACTTGCCTGGCTCAAGCTCCAGGTCTCTGTACTGCTTGGAGTCCACCTTGATCCTATGCGATATTGCTCGGTCATTCTGATCAAAGAGACTCTCTAGGGTAATTAGTCCTTTGGGGACATGGTTGTTTTTTAACTGTATCAACCCCTCATACTCCTCGTCATCAGGGTCTCTACCTTCGATTGTGCTAGCTTCATGAATCAAAAAATTGATGATTTGCTCATCAGAATCGAACACCTGCCAGTGGGTGTCCTTATCAGGCACAGAAGGCCTGTAAATGGTTCTTACCGCCTTAGGCTTCTGCATTAAATCATCAGCCGGGGAGTATCTGGCTCCGATAGACGCTAAGATGTCTGCGTGCCTATTTTTCTCTCGAGGAATAGCTCGGACATTGAGGGCCTCAAATGATTCCATCAGGTCCCAGACCCGATTACGGTATGCCTTAAGATAATGCTTCTTCGAGGCACACTTGTTGGTAATCTGGTTGCAGACTAGCTCCGAATCTCCGAAAATTTGCAGTTGTTTGATTCCCAACCTCTCTGCTTTCTTCAATCCTAAGCACAAGGCTTCATACTCTGCACCGTTATTGGTGCAACTCCAAGCCAATCGGTAGCAGTAAGCTTTCTCTTCTCCTGTAGGCGAGATAAGTAAAACCCCTGCCCCAGCGCCGTTCTTGCATCGGGCACCGTCAAAGTACAACTTCCATAGCTCATTAGGGGCAGGGTTTATATCTTCCTTTGTCGTCTCTTTCGGCTTTTCGGGCTGACTAATAGAATAGCAACCGATCTCAGACTCAATCATAGCATTGAAGTCCAGCAAGGAGAATTCATCCTCCGCTTGCAGCTCTTTTATAGTTTCACCCACTATGTCCACTTCCTCAACTTCTTCTGTCACTAGGTTAACTGCCTCATCTTGCTGTCCCTCCTCGGGCAACTTCTCAACCAAGAAGGTGGAAGGCTTGTCATTATAAATCTTCACTCGCCTTCCTTTGAAAGGGACTTCCATGTGGGAGTAGTCCAAAGACAGATATCCGCCTAGCTTGGCGGTAAACTCCCTTGAGAGGCACATGCCAAAATAGGGCTCTAGGTCTACAACTACGACCTCTTGGATTACTGTGATCTGCGGAGATTTATGCAGTTGAATGGGGATGTCCTTTATGATACCGACAGTCTTCACGGGAGTGCCGTCTAACTGGAGTACGCCTTGGCTGCTCCGTGTATATTCCATGCCGATCTCTTCACAAACTGCCCTGGGCATGACTGTAGTTGAGGCGCCGGAATCAACGATGCAATTGTGCACCACGTATCCTTCCATCCGCAAGGACAGATAGAACGGCGGTGGTCTATTCTTCCCGGTGATTGAATTGGTTAATGGCTGGGCCAGTACCGGTTGCTGCGCTTTACCTCCTTTTACAGACTTCAAAGATTCCTGCAGCAAATCAACCTGGCCAGGGAGCTGAAGGGCATCGTACATACTGATTTTGGTCGGGGTCTTCTTGAGTTCCTCAACAATGTTGTAGGCCGAAGCGGCAGGCCCTTCTATCTCCTTTGCAGCTTCGTACTTGCTACGGTACTGCTGCGTTGCTTCAACCCTCTGCCGTTTGGTCAGCGAAGGGTACTTGAGTTTCTCCCTCGCTTGTTCTTTTGTCTCGACTTGAAGTGGAGCCGCGGAGGCTGGAGCCCTTTGAGGGACATTCTTTTCATTTGCCGACGGCGGTATAGGGTCCTTGTCGGGAGCTTTAGCCGTGGGCTGCTCCTTGTTCCTCCTCGTGTACACCTTTAACGGTTGCATTTGAGCCGCATCTGCTTCAATTGGCCTTTTGCCATCTTTGGTCAAAAAGGACACCTTCTCCTCCTCAGGGACCACTAAGTTGTGATCCTCTTCTCGAAGCATATTCACTTGGTCCTCCAGGTCACTGCTCGGCCGAGTACCCGCCATGGTCTGCACATAATGATGATGAAACATGCAGGTACTCTCGCCGTGAGGATCATTGCAGGTCGAGCACCAGTGCACAGGGTCAGAAGTGCTCGGTCCCTCATTAATGGCAGCGTTCCTTGCAGGAGGTCTGTTATCTTGGGCTGCCGCTTGATCTCTTGTCAGTGTCGGAGGAGGGTAGGGCCTTCTGGGAGCAAACTCCATCTGAGCTTGCTTCTTCTTGATGATTGCCATGTCGTTGGACAATGTCCGGTAGACAGAATTGAGATTTTCCATTCCTTGCAGCAACTTTGCTTGGATATCAACGGCTAGAGGAGCCGTTGAAGCGGGTGGTGGCAATGGAGCCAACGGCGGGGCCGAAGGCAATGGAGGGTATAGCGGAGCAACGGGAGGAGGAGGAGGCAGTGAGGGATACGACGGGGTTGTTGTAAGCGGTGGTGGAGGTGGAGTAGACTGATGTATTTGAGGGGGAAAGTGAGTAATCGCAGGCGCGGGATTCCACGGCACAGCAGGCTGCGAAGAGGAAGAAGATGCTGAATATGGCTGAGCGGATGCACTAGGATACTGAGTGGATTGTTGGAAGTCAGGATAAATCGGCGTCGGCATTCTATGTGGAAGCTTGCCGACTGAGATTAAGTCCTGTTCCGCTAATTGAGCTAGCTCATACAGCGCAGGAAAGGTATTAACGCGGGCGGCCTTGATCTGCATGGCCATATCGGCATTAAAAGATCTAAGATAGTAATGCGCCGCTTGACCGTCACTTGGCCGCAGCTCCTTGGGCACCCTTTTCCATGATCTAGCAAACCTCACATTAAAGTCCGCTATCTCCTCTTGCGGGTGTCTTTGGATTGATTGAAATTGATGCAGGAGGGACGATGGATCAGCGGATTCATTAAAACTCCTGGCCAAACGTTCGGCCAACTCGGCCCAGCTGGTGATGGACCCGGGTTGCAAGGACCGGTACCAGTACAGGAGCTTTCCTCTTAGTGAAAGCGAGCAATCGAACCATGACGCTCTCGTCTGTGATGCGATGAAACGCGGCCAAAGCTACGATGTCTTGCATGTGTTCATAGGCCGTCTTTCCGTTTCCATCGAACGTGGGCAAGGCCTTCATGGCCGCTTGCGGAATTGGATCATCTCCCAATAAGTTCAGTGGAGAAGCAGAATCCCAAGCAAGAAACAGGTCATTCTGCTGATTTTGATCTTGATCCGCCATATTGGCGTTTTGATTTGGCGGTAATGGCGGAGGCTGCAGCGGGTCCGGTTGAACGAGTTCTTCCGGCACTTGTTGCTGCCAATTGAATTGCTCAGGAGCAATCGGATGATCTGGAGAGTTGGGCGGACCTGGGGGGCAGCCGGTTGCAGTGCTATCTGGAGTTGGACCTTGTTCGGCAACTTCAGCTTCCCTTGATGATGATCCGTCCCGAGAAACGTGTGTTCTTACTAGCCGGGGACGCTCTCCAAAAGCGTCGATGTCGAGCTCGTAATACTCGGGTTCTTCTTCAGAATTTCTTACTCTCCATCTCGTTTGCATGAAGACAGGATATGCTTGGACCGGTCCGCGAGACTTGGAGGGTGTCTGAGTTCGACAGAGTCAGAGTCGCCAGATGTTCAAAAACCGTCAGCAATGAAGTGAACATCGACACCTTCAATGCTGCTTATGCGGTGGGACTGTTGGTTACAAATCTGCCATGAGGAAAGGATTTGTTGTCGTTGCGCCCTCGATTCGCCCAACAACTTGAAAGGCCGGAAGGAAGGAATGCCTTCCGTGCCAATCTCCGGAGGAGGCCGGCTTCCTATGTAACTTTTCGGTTTCAAGATAAGAGAACTGGAAAGAAATAAAAGAGTTAAGGGATAGAAACGGTGGTATATCAGCGTTTGGGAAAGAACAAGCAGCACAATCACTAACTAGCAACTAAACCAACAACAATCAAAACAATACATGTAACGGAAACCAGTTATGAGATTCTTCCCTATGTATCCTTAAACATGCATTCCAGGCTCGGATAATTGCCAATGCTGCGATCCAGAGTTCAGAATGACAGCAATCAGAAAAATAAATGAGTAAATGCAGAAATGACACGAATAAGGCAGCATAAAAGAAAGAGACACAATTGGAGCCAAAGTATGGATTGTATTTGAAGCAAACAGTCTTAGCTACAACAGCTTTCTTTAGCAATATGTTCCCCCCTATTACAATAGAATGAACTGCTATTTATAGCAGAATTTCCCCCCAGATTACAATGTGGGCACAGATGCCCAAACCTGCAAAAGCTGCAAAAAGCGGCCAGGTTTGATCTTTGTCGGCCGTATCTGTACTCGCAGCATGCTTCTCCTTGATTCCGGTATGGCTTTTGACAGATTTGGTAGCTTGGGAGGGGATGGCCCATTAATGTGGTGGATGTAGCGGTACTTTGCCTCAAATGCCCGCTATTGTTTGTCTTCAATGGTCACCCACCATGATGCTTGAGTATGGCCTTGGCTGTATTGAAACAGGCCCTGATCCCGAAAAATCTTGACCTTTTCTCCTCTGGGGAAGATAGCTGCTTAGCTGGAAAGATTTGGGCGGGAAACAACCTTAAAATGCTCAAAAAGGAACACTGCTGTCCTGGAGCTGCTTGGCTGCCAAAATATTCAACATTTTTCTAAGTGTCAAAATGTTGCCCTGAAGCGCTCCAGATAGGTGGATTTGCCCTCTAGCGCTGCTAGACGACAACGCTTTAGGGCAACTTTTACTCTTTAACCAAAACTGGCCTTTTTCCACTTTTTGCACTAAGTGTTGAAAAATACCCCAGAGCGCTCTACTTTTGCAATTTTGCCCTGACGCGCTCGAGTTAGCAGCGACCTAGGGCAACTTTTACACTTAGCACATTTTTGGAGCTCCTTTTGTCTTCTCCTTGGCAGCACCAAAAATCGCCCTGAAGCGCTCTGCAGAGGTGCTTGGCCGGAGCGCTGATAGCAGCGCTCCGGGGCATTTTTAAATAGCCTAATGCGCTCCAAGAAATGGAAACTTGCCCGGAAGCGCTCCAAAGTGCCGCGATTTGGAGCAATTTCCCATACTTAGCCCAAAAACAGATTTTTTGCTCCTCACCATCTGGCCTGAAATCGCTCCAAAGCGCCCTGGGAAAGGGAAATCTGCCCTGGAGCGCTCGAGACTGGCAAAATAGCCCCGGATCGCTCCAAAGTTTAGCGATTTAGGGCGAATTTTCATACTTAGGTTTTTCGGCCATCTTTCGTCCTGCTTCTCCCAACTGCCCGAAAGTTGCTCCAAAGCGCTCCAACCTGGCAAAATGTCTCCAAAGCGCTCAAAACTGCAGCGACTTAGGGAAGATTTTCACACTTAGCCAAAAAAGCATCAAAATTTTAACTTTTTCAAATTTGCCTTGCAGCGCCCAAAATTGGCAGATTGCTTCAGATCGCCGCCTAGCTGCTGCGATTTAGGGCAAATTTCGGAAGATAACAAAATTTTCAAAATTTTCAAAATTTCACACCCCTTGCAAAATGTGGCAACAAGTGCCGACAATGGAGTGTTACATCAAGCATAAAAAAACCAAGTTTGCATAAAGTCCACAATTATATTTTGCGAAAAAAAGGTCCGAAATGATTCCATTATAACAAGCACCAAAATTGCAATTTAGGTAGTGCTCACAATCTTACTATTATGAATATGTCGTAATCATGTTATTAGTTTTGGGAGTTATGGGTAGTTACAAAACAGTTGTAATCGACAACCTCTCTGTTCTTGATTCTCCCTTGTATATACACATCTATCACATCAATGCAAATTTTATTGTAGTCAATCTGTGTTTATAACATTTGGTATTTGAGCTTTGACGTTGCGATGGTGAGGCTACATTGCAAAGCATAGACACCTTTCAAAGTTTGAGCCTGTCTTGGCTAATCTAGGAGTTGAGGCAATCCAATGATCATTGAATTCGTGTGAGGACAAAGATCGTATTGAATCAATTGTGGAAGAGAACACCTCATTTCTTATTTTTGTTTGTTTTGATTTTCAAGTTTGACACTACATGACAATGCAATTAAGTGGAACTCAATGCATAAATCCATCCAATTGTTTGCCGACCAAGAGGAATAGGTATTGGTAAAACATCTTGTTTGAGCATTGCATTGGGTGTATGACAAAGGAAGTAAGTTTTTTTTGCATAAGGCCGTTGAGTGTAGCAATGCTAAGAGGAGTGTTGTTACCATTTCGAAGAGTTGAATGAGCAAGGCTGTCTTGTTCAAATAGGACGTGTTGATTACGAGCTTTCAAAGAAAGTGTCTTACATTGAGCAAGGACGTCCAAGCCATTACATGTAAGTTGAGAATTAAAATATGGGCCATCTAAGTTATTGATACAGGCCATCTAAGAATAGTGTGAGGTGAAGGAAGTGCAACTTTGCGTCTAGAACAGTTGCAATGTGGACCATGTAGGTATCATTTTGATTGCCTTCTGTATTGGTGACTTGGGCTGTCCCAAAAGAAGGGGACATCATGCTATCCATGTAAGGCTGTCTGAATGTTTCAATGGGCCGTCTTGAAGTTAAGAGGCTATTTAAAGTTGAGCTCATGCAAGGTCATCTATAAGGAGGGCCATCTAAGTATATGAAAGAACACCTTCTTGAATGTGGAATTGTCTACTTTCCATGCATCGACGTGCTAAAGTGAGTTCATATACAACCGTATAGAGTATGCAATTTTGCCTTCTCAAAGCTTAAGCTCTCACATAAGAGTTGTCTTGTAAAGGGTGTCTCAAAGCCAAGGTTGTTCTTGTGCATAGGGCCTTCCATTTCGATGTTGTGCATCGTCTAAAGGAGTACATAGTGTTGTTTGGTTGTGTGGAATTATTTGGTGACTTGCGAGGCAACAATGCGATTGATGGAGGATGGGACTCCCTATTTGCGTGAGTGACTGACAAAGTGTTGAGTTTATGCATTGGCTGTAAATAGTAAAGATGTGATGTTGGTACAAGAAGACATTTGTTGAAGTGATCTCAAGGCACCGATTATTGAAGAGGGTAAAGTAGTTTTTAACGTCCATGAGGCCATAGGCCATATGAGATGACCCTTGTTTTACCCAATATATGGTTATCCAACCATACTCCAATCACCGAAGCGTGGTGTACAACCCTACTCCTTAGGATTTAAACCTTAGACCTCTATTCAGAGTTTCGAAGTCTCCACTGTTAGGCTACTCAAGTTGTACAAAATATTAGGTTTAGGGGATTGATGTCTTTTCCTCCAACTAGAATCTTAATGGAGTATTCTTATAATATTCAAGGATTAGAAAGAGCACAATCAATTATTGTGTGGAGGCACCAAAAAGAAGTTGTGCAAAGTTGAAAAAAGAAAACAATTTGAAACTTTAAAATGTCATTGTAACCCTAAAATTACCTTCAACATCAGCCATAGGATTAGGAAGATCAACAACTTAATAGTTGTTATATTGAATGTTGATGTGATCACTTGGCCAAGTGTGAAGTTGGTTGGATGTAAATCAAAAGGGTTTGTCCCACATGTATTGTGGGTGAACGACTTAGATGTTTCAATATATTTACCTTCCCTAAGTGATTGAAGAAATAAAGGTGGAGGGTTCCCTATATCCATAGTGCAAAATTTTCTAAGTAGCATGAAAATTAAAAAAAACGGATTACTCCTTGATTCCATGATTTGACGTGGGTGATTTGATTTGAAGTCCATATAATTTTTTCTTGGCAAGACATTGTTGTTTTTTTGCAATTTGAGAAACAATTTATTTATTTATTTGTTTTCGTAGTATGGGCGCATATATACTCGTTGGAAAGCTCTTTTTGAGCCCAATCCAATGAAATTATAATTTTATGTTTTGTGGAGATTAGAGATGGTTGTTAACACCCTGAAGATGCTATTGCTCGATTCACAGCTGTTGAAAGTGTGAGGAATTATCACATCGTAGCCCATGTGACAACGAGAGTGGTATAATCACCCATCACATGGACTATGCATCTATTAGAAGACAACGGTAGTTGCAGGATTATTTATAAGTTATGCCAAAAATGGGCATCCAATTTATTTAAATATCCATCATTTCTTAATGCAAAATATCGAAGCATCTAAGCATTAGTAGTATCAATGGTATTAGAGCAGCTTGAAGGAAGAGCCATCTCTATTTCAGATCCTTCTCTTGCTTTGATCCAAAGAAGCTCAAGAAGCACTATGTTGAAAACACGTTTTAGGGCAAACAAACCTATTGAAGTTTTGATTAGGTTAAGCTCAAGAATAGAGGTAACCATCTCTGTGAAGCAATTCCACGAAAGACTCAAAATCTAGACATTATCAACAACATTTGCACGAAGCTCGGATATGAACCAAGGCCTACTAGTAAATATTTTGCCACTATATTTAAGTGGACAATCTCAAAGAACGAGAGGAACTAATGTTCCATCAAGCAGGATAGAAGATATCCTGACTTGAAGTTCTCGGAAGGATTCCATTATTCTATAAGAATCTGATAAAAGTTTAGTTATCAATACTTTTTAGGGAAATAATCTTTACCCTGTGAATTGAAAGCAAGAAGCCAAGTCAGAGTAGCAGAAGACATCAAATGTCATTTGTTTGAGAAGCCGCAAGGTGAAGTAGGAACCAAATATGGTCGAAATGCATTTGTGCTTGAATTTGGTGAAATGCGAGGAGAGCGACAAGCTTGTGGGTATCCACGTCGACGAGAGCAACAAGCCTGTGCATATCCACGTCAATGAAATTTTGGTCCACGAGTGCCTTACATCAAAGAACAACCCGTACAACGATAAGCTCGTGTGTGTCCATGCAGATGGAGTTTCAGTTCGACCACGAGTGCCTTACATCATAGAGTAACTGGTACAAGAGAATTTGGATGTTTCATGTGTTCTATGCACAACTAAGGCGAACACGAGCATGACGAAGATCTAACAAAAAAAATTCACCATCAATTAAAAAACGTCAAGCAATTGCAATATAAAATAGTCAAAGGAGTCTTGACAAGGTGAAAAGAAGCCTGGACAAATACTCTTTCCATAGCGAGATGACCCGACCAACCGAAGATTAAAGGCATATAAGAAGCATTATGTGGTGAATGTCAAAAGATAGAATAGGGCTGAATGTGCAAGCGTTCAATTAATAGAATTGGGAAAATATAGATCGGTGCCAAGACGTGCCATCACATTGAGGCGAAGAACAAAATTTCAAGATGATCTTTGAGCAAGTGACTCGAAGTTACAGGTCAAAGATTAATTGAAAGAAGCGTTAAGCTTTGAATCGCGCACGATTCACGGGGCCAAAATTATTTTCCAAAGGATAGATTATTGCCTAGACAACCAATTAGATTTTTACACGTGAATAGAGAAAAGGGGGCATTTGGACGTTGTAGAACCAAACCAATCTACTCTGTCAAATCCAACCTTCAAAGTTGCTCTTCCAATCAGACGAACTACTTGCCTCAAACTTTGTGTTTCTTTGCCCATATGCTCTCCTCACTCTGGACAACGCTTCTTATGGTTCGTACGATGTTGCTCAAGCTTCGAACAACCCTCTTTAGCCCCTAGACGGCTTGGCTCCTCTTGCGTAAATTTCTCCTTTGCAAAAGACGACCTCCTTGTTCTTGCGCATCCCTTCCTTCATTTCTCCATGCTTCCATCGCTCCCAACATGCAAATTCCTTTGAAACCCCTACTGGTTTTGTCGGCAAGGGTTTGGAATTGCAACTCCCTCCTCGACAACTACGTTTCTCCACTTCAAATGTCTCGACTCTCACTTGCACACAAACTTGAAATTTTTGGGTTGCTAAACAAGTTTTTGTCAACAAAATCCTTGTTTTTGTTGTTGTCTTGACATGCCCTAGCTCCAACGCTTTGGTGCAACTGTCTCTTTTGTAGTTGTTGGACTCACGCCCTCACACCACTGGACACAATAATTTGCAATTTATTTGTTGCCAATCTCTTGTCATGTGCACTATTTAATGTACAACTTGCTCCAACCATTATTAACCTTTCTTGCCAACCCAAGTTTTCTGCTTCATCAAACTTGTTATTAGCGTTGTCACGCCTAACTTCATTTATGTGAATTTCCATGTTTGTATGCACGTCTTCGTCTCGCACGACATCATCACACCTTTTGTCATGAACGCCTTCATCAACATGGCCTTTGCGGTCGCATATGCCTTCATCACAAACACTTTCATCGTTTTATGCATGTATTTGCAAACTAGTTTGTCTGCGTGTATGTCTCTGTGAACATGTTTAGTTGCGCCCATGCATGTGCGAATTTTTTTGTCTATGTGCATGTCTCCACCTATGCGAACTTGTTTGTCTAAGCATATGTCATTTCCTGCGTAAATTCTCCATTTGCTTGCACATCTTTGCCTTCATGAATCTGCCCGTTTGTGTGCATGTCTTTGCTGATGTGAGCTTGTTTGTTTGCATGTATGTCTTTGCCCATGCAAACTCATCTATCTACGCACATGTCTCTGTCCGTGTGAACTCATCCATCTGCATGTGCATATTAACTTGCACAAACAACTCCATCGACACGCATGTTTGCACATTCTTCCTTGCATACATTATTGCGTGGGTTATTGTGCAAGTTATTGCATTGCTTATCATGCAAGTTGTTGCATCGATTATTGTGCAGGTTCTCCTTATGCGCTTCTTCGTCACTTGGCCCTTCATTAGTTTCAATGAACAGTGTACATTACCTTCGTTTGCAAACTCCAATCTTCTCTTCTCTTGAGGGAAACTATGTTGTTTGTCGACTGCACTGTAATCATTCCATTGTTGTCATTGCATACCTTCCCGAGTGATATGCCAATCACAAATCCATGTCACCTAATTCGACTCCACTTTGAATAGGCAACAATGTTAGAATGTTGAAATGGAATATAACACGCTACAATATAATTCTATTACCACTTATATAAACAAAAATACACAATGGGATTAACACACACACACACACACACACACAAACTATGCACACAAAATGTATCTTGTACAAAAAATATATGCAAATATAATATGATCCTTGACAAACAACTCTGCCAACAAGCACTTTCGACCAATGACACACTTCAACCCGCAACCTACATCGACGAACCTCTCTACCAACAAGGTAGATGCGTATTTATAGGTATGACGAGACTAGTAGGCATTTGGCAACCACCCAACTACCACCAACCTACCTGTATGCATAAAACATTAAAAAACCCTCAAATATAACATTTCATTATTACAAACACCTATTGCCACACAATATTACATGACAAGACTTACAACAATACTATTTACATGTAACAATTCATGTGCACATGTTCAAACATGCTTCCATGTAGACGTGTCAAATTGTCTGCCTACAATCTTGGTGGCCCATTGTACTATTACACTCTTCATATAAGTTCCTTAGTGTGAACAACCTCTCCTTTAATTACCTAATCTTTGATCCAGTTTTGCATTGCTACTCCCAAACTTGGAATTAGGAACTCAACTAGTACGACAAGCTCTTGCTCATACATAAGTGGGAATGAGGTATGGTTTATTGTCAGCTTTTATGTGGTCTTGTATGCTGATGGGACTACTGGCAATCACTATTCCCAATGGAAACTCTCTATTCCATATGTTTTATATAGAATTGAGACTAGCACTTTGTTGGTTGCCTTCGCCTGCCCATGTGCTAGAGTGTAGTGTGGGCTAGATAAAAAATGAAAGATCCTCTACTCAATTGTCAATTTCTGGATGATTTCATTCAATTGTCCCCTGTGATCACTAGTGATTTGCAATGGCATGCCAAACCTTGTGATGATTTGCTTGTACAAGAATCTCGTGTTGTTCGTAAAGATGTTGGGTACCGCCCTTGTCTCGACCCACTTCATCAAATATTCCACTACGACAACAATGTACTTGCACTTTCTCCTTTTGGTAGTCTTCAAGGATCCAACAAAGGCTAAACCCCAATCTCTCAAATAAACCATGTGGTTGTGAGTCTTATGACGGATGCAAGGGCATGAAATCTTGTTGCAGTGGTTTCCCCATCCTCTAACAAGTATGGCACATGGTTACAAACTATTCGCATTGCAAAATAAGGTTGGCCGCCACATGCCAGGCAGTAGGACCTTGCTTGTCATTGCTTCTGGTCCCTTATGCCTTCTTGCCATCCCCTCGTGTGGCTTTTGCAATGTACTGTGAACTTCCTTTTATTTCAAGAATATTCTGAAGGTTGTTGCCTTAAGAACCAGATCCCAGTCATCTCGGCAACTTATCATATTCTCTTTGTTCACCTCTTTCAGGTTTACTTACACCATTCACAGTCCCTTGTATTTGATGATGTCAGGTTCCCTAGTCTCTTTTGTTGCATTGAATGGGTGTACCAACTTCTCATATATCTGCACATCATCGACACTATACTTTGCAAAATTTGGAGGAAAATATATCTTTTCATTTTATTCATCTATGCATGCATTCGTCACCTTCCTCACTTTCTTTCACTCCTTGACTCACCCAGAGTCCACTACACAACAGAATGATGTGGCAGAGCGGAAGAATAGGGCCATTGTGGAGATGGCACAATGCATTATTTTACTTCAAACAAAGAGATTTGAAGTTTTGGAGAGAAGCAATTCATTGTGTGGTTCATATCATTAATAGGGCTTCTACTTGTGCTATCAAGGGCATGTATCCCTATGAGAGATGGACTTCCAATAAACTTTCAGCTTCACACTTTAGGATCTTTGGTTCCAAACTTGGGCACATACTCCAGATCAAAAGTAGAACAAACTTGAAACGAAAGTCACAAGTGCATCTTTGTTGGGTACAATGAAAAGTCAAAAGTTTGTGGACTCTTATGATCTTGTTACTTGCATAGTCGTTGCTTGGATGAATGTATTCAATGAGGTATTGTCTTGTTGACCATGAAGATCATTCTTGAAGGTACCGTTCCTTCTTACCATCACTATTGATACTGCACTTATTTTGGATGATATTGTTATAGGGCCATCCAAGCTTTTCAATACTTATTCCAATGAGTGTGTCACTTCTACTTGTAGCAATCCTATTAAGGGAACTACTTCTGAACTTGATTTTTTAAATGATGAGTTTCCTACTTTAGCCTCCACTTCTTTGGCACGATAGAAGATACCAGAGTGGGCTCAAATGCTTTGAAAGCATGTGAATCCACTTTTGAGAAGGATTAAACCAAGAAGCCAAACAAGACCTTGGCTCTTTTCACCAAGGTGGAAGCTGTCCATTGTAATCCTACTAGTTATAATCAGGAACAAGAATGCCCTGAATTGGAAGATGCTATGAATATTGCATGCAACTCACTCATCAGAGCTTGTGCTATAGCGAAACAATAAAAAATGTTGGATGTAAATAAATCAATAAGACTAAGTGCTAGGATTATGGGAATAAGGAGAATTACAAAGCTTGCCTTATTGCAAAATACTTCTCTCAAAAGGAAGGCATTGATTATGATGAAACATTTCATTCTATTGGTCACATGGACTCCATTTGCATGATTCTTTTCCTTACTGTTTCACTTTATTGGGAAGTTCACCAAATGGAAGTCAAAAGTGCCGTTAGTCATGGAGACTTACAGGAGGATATTTACTTTTAGGAGGATGTTTATGTATAGCAACTGCCTAGATTTGTTTGTGATAGGTTCATATCATTTAGTCTGCAAGGCCAAAATGTTCTTGTATGGTCTTAAATAGGCACTTGTATCATTGTACAAGGAGACTAGAAGTTCTTCCTCAGTTGTGGTTTCTAGCGCAATGAATCTAAGTGTGATGTATATCTCAAGTGTTATCATGACAAGATTCTTATCGTTGTGCTTTATGTTGATGGTTTGATTATTATTGGAATTTCTACCATATTGATCGGGAATACAAATCTTAGGCTTTGGGAGTCCTTTGAGATGACAAATTTGGGCCTACTTAGTACTTTCTTAGTATAGAGATCGCTCAACTCTTCTATAGGGATTTCTCTCTCTCAGCAAATGTGATGTTGGGTCTAGCATGAGTCAAATCATGAAGACTACCAACCAAAGACCTATAAAGAAAATAATCAACTAAAGGGGAAAAACATGTAGCCTAGGGCCCAACTGGTGTTTACTGTGATAACAAGAGTGCTATCCAGTTGGTTTGTAATTCAGTAGGCCATCAATGAACCAAGCACATTGAGATTCATATGCGTTATATGTAAAAGCTTGAAGTGGGAGACAATTTGTGCTTGCTTGTACCTTTAGAAGATCAGTTTGCAAATATCTTTACCAAAGTGATGCTGGAGGTTTACTTCCATTAGGCTTCGTGATAGTCTTTGCATGCATGATGTGCCTTTATGGAGGGATGTTCAGTAATTTCTTCTCGTGATGATCGCGTCTAGCTTAAGGGGGGATGCTAGATTATTGAATCTAGGTTCTGAATTGGTTTGGTTCGATTCTCTCATGGCTAGAACGTGAAATGCTTCAGACCCTTCAGACCTTACAAAATCACAATATAATAATGATTTGTTACATGTAAACTTGACTAAAACTAATCAGCCTTTAAGTCTGTACAATGACTTAAACATTACTATTTGAGCTTAACAACAAAGTACGTCACTACAGTAAGTAAAGTTGTATCCACACAGTATCAAACATATTGGTAACCTCTCTAATTTTAGTCTTCCATTTATAGAATTTATGCTGCTGCTTTATTGCAAGTAGGAAATACTGCAGCTATGTTTGCAGATATTAAAATATAGCTTTAACTTTCCATGGTAGATATCATGAGAAATAATTTAAGTTGTAATCAAATATTAAATTATTTATATCTAGGTGGATTGAAATTTCAATATCAGCTATGTTGACCATCTCTTTGTTGGGGCAGTTTCCTCTCTTTTAATAAGAAAGCATGCAATATTTGTTTTCTGCAGGCTTGTAAGGACTTCCATGCATGCAAGTGGCCGTCAACATTAACAAGTTCTGATATCTCTCTGTCTAGATACTTCAATGAACTGAATAACAATAATGTTGACACAATTGAGGAGATTAAGGCAACAAGTTGCCAAGTTATCACCTTCTCGCACTTTCTTCCTAGGTAATATGTTTTTGATGAAAAGGATATTTTGGAAAGATATGTTGCTTCACGCCTTTTTTGTAATTGCTGTTGATTTGATTTGCATGCATGATGTTTATGTTTCCCTGCATTAATTTAATGTTCAACTGAAAATGAAAATGCACTGGATGCAAATTCCTCATATCTTGATTTCCATTATTAAGCCTTTTCTTTAATCATCCTTGAATATAAAAACACTATACCATCTGTCATAAAAATGGAAATGCAGTAGAGATACCTCAGACATATTCTAATTCTAATTCGAACAATACATAGGAGGTAGAAAAACGATGGAAAGAAAGAAAGCAACACAATAGGAAGTGCATTATGTTCATCAGCAAAACAGGTCAATGCTACAGCCAACAATTATACTCAATGAACTGAACATCAAGCAGTTCGACACAATATAAAAGATCAAGGGCAACAAGTTGCAAAGTTATCACATTCTGTCACATTCTTTCTAGGTAATATATTCTTGATAAAAACAGTTTTTGTTCCTAAGGATATGACTTGCATTAAATGCAATATGTTTCCTTACATAAAGTTCATATTTGAGTAAGCATACAAATGCACAGGGTATGATTCAGATTACCTGCTCTAAATGGGAAGAGGAAGATCCTCAAACTAGAATTTTATTTTTAAGAATTTTATCAATTCTGGATCTTTTTGAGTACCGTAAGGCCCTATTCTTTTGATTTAGTAGTGTTGGTCAGAGATCTGCCTTAGGTAAGGATTTGGTATTTTAGTGCGCCTTAGACCCGGCCAACATTGAAAGGCCGAGAGGAAGAAATGCCTCCCGTGCCAATCTCCAGAGATGGGCTGGTTCCCTTGCTATTCTAACTGGGGGGGTTTTGAGATTAAGGAACTGAAAGGAATGGGAAATGACTGAAAGGGGAAATATGGCCACAGGCCGGATAGAATAGGGGTGATGGACTAACAACACGAAAACTCTATTGCATTCTGAACCAGATAGCCCTCAAATACAGATAACTAATAGAAATTTAAACCAGAACATCTAGCATGTATAATCTCCAGGACTACTCCAGAGTTACTACTTTATCAGCAACTAAATCCAGATATTAGAATTCAAGTTACAGTTTAAAGCAAGAAACGATAGAAGACAAGTAATAGAAGACATACACATGAAAATAGAAGTCCAAGTCTAGAGCCAGACATCAGCTGTATTGATAGCAGAATTCAGGTTTTCATTTAGCCTCTAGCAAACATCCATCCATTTTACAATAAAAGAGCGGGCTTATATAGAGAATTCTGCCGCTTGAGCAATAAATGCTCATAAACAGAATATGGCGGTGGAAGCCAGGATAAACATTACAAGGTGATACAGCCGCCAAATATTAAATAGGTATGGCAAGGGCTGGTGACTCCTCAAAATGCCGTTGAATGTCTTCAATGCCCCGACATACTTGACTTGCTGGCGCAGTCTCCTCACTTGCAGGAACCGCCTTTGTAGGAGATATGCTTGAATTCCTGAAACGTCTAATCCAGAAGCTTCCTAATAACTGCGGGTGAACGGGTAAGGATATACTCCAAATTGCCGAGCTGGAATTCTTTCGGAAGAAACCAGCGCCAAAGTCAATCTGACATACTGGCAAAGTGCGCCCGAACTCTGGCGCAAGTGAAGTGCGCCCGCGCGTGCCCAACTCGCGCAAGTGTCGCCCAATCTCGCGCAAAAGTGCACCCAACCCCCGCGCAAGTATGCAGTGCGCCCCAACTCTCCCGCGCAAGTGTGAAGTGCGCCCCAAACTCTGGCGCAAGTGTCCAGTGCGCTCCATCTCTGGCGCAAGTGTGAAGTGCGCCCAATCTCTGGCGCAAGTATCAAGTGCGCCCAATCTCTGGCGCAAGTGTGAAGTGCGCCCAATCTCTGGCGCAAGTATCCAATATGAGGTGTTAGATTTGCCAAAAGCTGAAACTTCATGATCCCCTTTTCGGAAGCTTTCTCACAAGGTTAATAATACACCATGTTGCAGAAATGGCAACATCTCTGGCGGCTCGCGGGGAAATTGAGCTCGCCTCAATGTCGACATCCCAGGCCTTATTCACTGGGCTCAGAGTCATCATCTTCCTCATAATCTTCATCACTCTCCGATTGCCCACTGGTAGCAGCGGACAACGCTCCTGACTCCTCACCTTCATGAGTTTCACTGTGCTGCTCTTCTTCTCGGCCTGGCACCTCATCTAGGAGCTCATCCTCTTCCTGAGCTAGCAGATCTTGGGCCACTCCTTGAGTATCAAGATTATCCTTAGCCTGAACCCCTTCAGGCGCCTCATTTGTTTCTTGCTCCTCGACCTTCTTTTGTAGTTTATCTTTTTCGCTCTGGGGTACTTCATCTTGAGGAATCCGATCCTTGTTTTGCTGTGGCGCAAGGTTGTCGCCCTGGCCTTCTTGGTGAGTGGGGGGCTCCACTGCATGAATCTCGTCCTGGGCCTGGTTCTCACCTTGCACCCTGTTTTCCTCCTGTGCTTGGATATCTTCCGGCTGCTGAGGGGAATCGGGCAGCCCAAGCTCCCTTTTAATACGACAATAGGTCCCTTGGACCAAGGCCCAATCATCGTTATGAACTTCGTTATGTTTTCGGAGCTCTCGAACAAGGTATCCAAATCTTTCCAGATGACGGACTTCAGCAAAATTGAACCTTTCACTGAGATCGACCAGGCAGGCTTGGATTATCGCAAATTTGGAAGCATACTGCATTGCTTGGAGCTCAGAAACAGGCTCCTCCCAGTTGTCAATTTCCTGAGTGTCGTTTTCGAAGGAGTCCCATGCCGGCTGCAGCTGTCGCTCAGTTAAGACATGGCCCTGTTCATCTGTGAAACCCGGAAACCCATTATTGTCTAGAGTCTCAAAATACATGAGAGCAATTTTCCTTTCTCTTTCGAGCATGTTTATGAGGTCTCGAGCCTTTCGGGCTGCCTTGGCCTTCTTAAAGAACGATCTAAGAGTTGAATCAACGACTGCCCACGAGCGAGCCAGATCAGACATTGGTGCAAGCGTAACTGATCTGTCCAAGGCTCGTGCTTTCATGGCCAGCTCTAGCCATTCGTCAACCTCTGTCTCAGCCTCTTCGACAATGGAAGCACCGTGCGAAACTGCTTCCTTGGCCTCCCAGATGAATGTCAACACTGAGACCGCTCGGCGCGCCCTATTTCTGAAATTGGCCAGGAAATGAGCACGCGCCTCTTTGGTGCGGTCCTTAGACAGAGCTGAACTGGTCTCTGGCCTACTTTCTATCTTGATCTTTAATTGTTGGATTTCGGCTTCCAATACCAACAATTGATTTTTGGCTTCTCCCTGTATTCTGAGGCGCTCCTCATAATCCTCCTTGGTGTCCCTGAGTGCCCGCTCCAGGTCAAACACTTGCTGCTGCAGCTGCTTCACTTTTAATTGTTCATCTTCAAGCTGTCCACGCGTGAGTGCTAGGGTTTCATCTAGTTGAGCATTCTTGGCCTCAGCGTTGTAGCAACGATCTTTGAAATGATCTACCTGAAGATAGAGAGATGTCGCCTCAACATGAATGTTTTCAGCTTTTGTCTTAGGGTCAGCAGTCTTCAGATCCTCCACAGCTTGTCTATAGGAATAATCTGCCGGCGTCATTGCGTTTAGCGGCTTCTGCACCTTGGGGATTTTTTCCGTTTGGAGGAGTAACATATTCTGAGGGTCAAAGACTACCCTTTTTTCTGGACAAGCCAGCGCCTGTTCACTTTTTCTCTTCTGGCCTGTGAGCCAGACTGAGGAGTTCTGTTGGGCCTTACGGATACTTTCAGCCATCGTCTCTTCCTCATAAAAGTCTAGTTCTTCGGGCCCAGGTTCTTGTATTCCAAAGAATGTGGCCAGGGGAAAAAGAGCCTGCTGAGGGTTCGACTGTACAAGCGTCTCCGGGGGAGGCTGGGCGACAGCAACCGCAACCGTAGGGGACGCTGGGGTTTGAACTGCCGAAGCCAAAATGTTGGGTTCAGGACGGGACATCCCCATAATGGGTACTTGTGAGACAACTGAGGGAGTGGGATCGGAAGAAGGCTGGCTAAGGTTTTCAGTAGTTACGGCAGTTGCAATAGGAGCTTCCCGACCCTGAGGAGTGAAGGTAGAAGTGAAGGCGTTGGAGACTTTTGCAAAAGTCTCAAATGACTGAGAAAATGCCGGTAAGGGAGCGAGAGGATGTACAGGCAAGAGGGAGTTGGGAAAGATGTCGGTTGAGGCGCCAAGTGAAAGATGGGTGGACAGTAGGGTTTTGGCACCGGGAAGTGAGATTTCTTCAGAAGCAGCTGAGATAAAGGGGGAAATAGAAGACGTACCTGCGGGCTCGGGCTCCAGAGCCGAAGCGGTAAACTGCTGCGTTTTGGGACTGTCCCTCCTTTCTTCTTCCGCTGCTTCACCCTCCAGGTCAATAAACGCCTCCTTGGCCTGCAGTAGCTGTTGTGCCTTCAGAGCTGACTGCGCTGTCTGTGTGGGCCGTACTGACGGCGTTGGAGTGACAACTTCAGAAATACCCCCTTCTTTGACTGCTGCCGCTGCCGGAGGGGCTGCGCCAGAGACTACGAACCTGATAGTGCGAGACTTCTTCGCAGCACTTTGAGGAGCAGGTGCATCAAGCGCACTCCTCTTCTTTGGAGTGGTCTTTTCTTCTCGGACCTGCCGCTTACCTTTGTCCTTGACAGGTGGTGCCTGACTAGTTTGTTGTTCTTGCAGAGCGTACAGGTCATCCACTCTGCTAGGGCTCTCTAAGCTCCTGGGTACACGGTCCCCAAAAAATACAGGTCGATAATCATTATGATTTTTCTCAAATAGATCAGAAAATTTCTGATCTATCTGCAGCGTGGGGTCAGACAACTTTTTGTGGTGACACCTCATTATCCACCAATTTAAAACCTTCTCTGCCGACCACTGGGGTGCTTTTTCTTTCATGAATGTGAAAATCCTATCATCAGGGTCCTGATGTGGAAAACGCTTAGGGTTGTACTCAGCCTCCATGACATAAAAATCATGCCACGGGGGAAAGGAGAACATCTTTTCAATGTGCCATTCGAGGTCCCGTCCAGAAGGATTATTGCGCTGCTGCTCAATCTCCGGGCAAGGACAGCAGTGGAATTTTTCTTTCCCAATATTTACTCTGAATACGCCATCTGGGTCATATTTCCACCGCTGGGGCAGGTCTATCAGACCAAAATCATACAGGTTAATCGCCAGATAATGATTCTGCTTATTCTGCGTCACCTTGATGGGACCAAGCTCAATCGGCCAAGGGCAGGTGTGTTGTTTCTTCCTTCCCTTGCCGAAGACATCGTCCGCATAATCACATTGACGAGTGACCTCCTGAGCAAACAGGTATTCGGTAGCGTAATAGGGTAGCAAGAAGGGTTTACCTGAAAACCCAAAAATCCGTATCACAAGCCCTTGTGTTAAACAGAAAATGTCTCCTAGTTGCCGACTTATCACATAATCTTTCATCTCCCTCGGCACTCGTTCGCAGGTCCCAGTCATAATTTGCAGCGCTGGTCCGAGGAAAACCCGGTTAAAATTATAGTAAGATTCTCGCCTTGACAGGACTGAGGTCCACTGATACACCGGGAGCGGCTCACCTTTCTCATTAGTGAAGTTCTTGTCGATGAAGGCAAAGTCGGGCTTTGCATGCAGCTGGTGAAAGAAGTACCACACCAGGAAAGAGCAACTCCGGAACGCCACGGTCCCTTGTTTCATTGCACACAGCTGAAGGTGCAGCTGACGGGACACCCAATCGGCCCAATCGTAGTAGATAGGCTTTATTTCCCGTGACTCAGCATCGGCGGCGTAAAATTCCCCGTGGGATACACATTCAGCAACTGCCGCTTGCCAGGCGTTTACCTGGGCGTCTGACGCCAGGCCAGTGATCCATGCCAGCATAGAGAAAAGTTCGGAATTCTTGAATTTTCGCAAGGACATGGGGAGCTGCGGCAAGGTTCCTGGCGCGAGGGTTTCCGTGTAATGAGCTTCCATAAAACGCCTCATCTGCGTCGAAAAGTTGTATCTTTGCGCTTGTTCTTTTGTGTCAATTCTTCGGACAATAACATTCTTAGGAGGGCGTCGCCCACAAGCAAAAGCCTCACGGATTTTGTCAGTCGAGATGGAAAATAATTTGTTCCCTTCCGAGTCCTTCACAGATCTAGTCTGAGGATCATAGGCCTGGCCGATTGCAAATATCAATTCCGGGCAGGGATGAACGGGTGAACATAAGTACCAGTATAAGAGTGAGGGATAAGCGACTACTCGGTCGTGCACCTCAGATACTTTTGCCCTCATTTGATCAATATCCATGCGCAACTTTTCTATACTCGTGCGAGTGAGAATACAGTCCCGAATTTTACTCAGCTGATCTTCATGTGGGGGCGGCAAGGGTTTCTGCTTCTTTTCTTTCACGGCTCCTTGCTCGCCTTCTGCAATTTTCGGAACTGCGCCCCCCTTTTGCTGGGTTTCTCCTTTCTTGCCCATTTTTCTGTGGTGAAAAAACCCTCAAGTATTCTCCAGGGACAAAATTCAGGGACCTAAGAGTGCTTTAGAAGTGAATCTTTCAGTGTGCGGAAACAATCAAGTCTTACCAACAATCGTCAAGAGTGAATGATGCCACAGGTTCATGATTTACAAGGGGATATTTCTTGAAGCACCTGACCTTTTATAGGTTCAGCTTATACCCACCTGTGTTAATGCTACCTGCGCAGAATTAATGCGCAAAAAGGCCTTAGAGGCGTTAGGAAAAACCCCTTCCAAGGTAAACAATGATGGGGCGCGGATCCCGACCTTAACTACCCAAGCCGGGCTCAATCATTCTTGAAAAGTGTGAATTCTGGCCGTAGGTATACTTAGTTTCAATCATGGGCCACGCCTTGAGCTGTGTGCCGACGAACTGCGCTAAACTTAGAAATCCACGGTCAGGGAGTGCCTCTAAAACCGCGCGCTTCGGTCACCTCGGGATGAGCACCTTCTACTCCGAGCTGCGTGCCGAAGTGGTGCGCCCAGGTTAGGCCCGCCCCCCTGTGCACCTCCTTGGAGAAAAGTGCGCCTTGCCTTGGGCGCACGGCTTGAGTGCGCCCAGTCTTGGGCGCACGGCCTGTGTGCGCCCCTTGGGCGCACAGCTCGAGTGCGCGGGCTGCTTCCGGCACGGGGCTCCTTCGTCTGTCACGAAACATTACCTGCTCTGCCGCGCGACTTGTCCTAAATTCAAAAAATAGAAAGAGGACATCCATCGGCCTCCCTCCACTGGCTAAGGCGCTTGCCTTCAAAACAGAGCTTCCATAAACATAGAGAAGCGGAGGAACATCCTTTCGACTGTACAAGAAAACTGGAATGCATAAGGGAAAAACGAGAATATATACAACTGTACAGGAAAATTTTGCACCATCCCTCACTGGTGGTACGCCTTTAGGTGTACGCCATTAACTGATAATGGCAAAGCAAACCCATTCAAATCTTGCAATGTGAAAGAGTTTACCGGGTGCACCTGGGAGACTTGAAAAGGACCTTCCCAAAATGCATCAAACTTATCATGATTGCCCGGTTTGGACTTTTTCACATTCCATTTTAGCACTAAGTCTCCGATCCGGAAAGTGCGCTTGGAAGTCCCTTTGCTGAACCATTTTTTTGTGGCCACTGCGTGCCTCATAAAAGCCTCATAGGCTTTCTCCCTCTCCTCTTCTAACTGCAAGAGTTGGGCGATTCTAATGCTGACCGGATCAAATTCCTCGCCCTCGCCGTCCAAAGATCGAAGAGACTGTAACGCTGGCAACTCAATATGCGCAGGAAGCACTGCTTCCTTCCCATACACTAAAGAGTACGGGGATGTCTTTATGGACTTTTTAATAGAAATCCGGTCAGCCCATAGCGCAAAATCCAAGTGTAAATGCCAAGTTCGCTTATTGTCCTCCAGTGTTTTCTTGAGAATCCGGAGCAAGTTTTTATTAGTAGATTCTGCCAAGCCATTACCCTGCGGGTAATAATTCGACGAAGTTTTCATATAAATACCATACTTGCTAGCAAACGCACACATCTTGGCCCCAACAAAATGAGAGCCGTTGTCCGTCACTACAGCGTCCGGTATCCCAAAACGGGTTATGAGTCCCTCCAGAAAGGCAATAACCACATCCTGATCTGCCCGCTTGGTTGGAACTGCCTCTGACCACCGGGTGAAATAATCAGTAGCGGTTAGAATATATTTGTGTCCCGCTGAAGAGTTAGGCTCGATTATCCCAATGAAGTCTAAACCCCATTGTTGAAACGGGGCCTCGACCTGAATCGGGTGCAAAGGTAACGGAGCATTTCTGATGCGGCCCGCATACCTCTGGCACTTATCACATTTCCGGCTTACACTGAAGGAATCTGAGAAAATGGTGGGCCAATAATAGCCCGCTCTTATTATTTTCAAAGCCATTGGCCTTCCAGCGAAATGGCCCCCGGACATTCCGAAATGGAATTCATCCAGGATTTTTTGTTTTTCTGTCCCCCTGACACATCTCAGGAGGACGCCGTCTATATTTCGGTGGAACAACCCCTCGGGTAATAAAACAAATCTGCAGGCTTGAAGCCTGAAACGCCTTCTCTGCGAAGAATCAAGGCCAGGAGGGCAATGTCCGGTGCCGAAGTATTCTACCAGGTCTTCAGTCCAATCTTTGCCATCTGTTGACTGATTCGCCCAATTATACTGTGGTAGTGAATCATCCCATTGACAAGCCGTTACTTCAGCCGCGGCACTCCTGGCAAGCTCTAGGCATAGCGCCCGCCCACGGACTAGTTTCGTGGGCCGGACGTCAATATCAAACCCCTGAATCTTTGAAATCCAACCAGCCCTGTTATTACCAAGTTCACCTTGGCTGATGAAGGTCCGCACATCCGGGTGTACAACGTACACTATTGTCTTGCTTTGTGAGACGAAATGTCGGAACTTCTGTAGCGCTCGCATCACCGCATGTACTTGGCTTTCGATAAAACTGTGTTTTTCCTCATGCGGGAGTATTACCTGGCTGAGGAATGCTATAGGTCGTTCGTCTCCTTCCTTATTCTTCTGAGTGAGCACGGCCGCATAACTTTCTGGTTCCCCGACCGCATACAAAATAAAGTCTTGGGAATAATCAGGATTAACCAGAATGGGGGCTTGGGCAATCCGTCGTTTGATGTCTTTAAACGCCTGTCTCCTCTCATCAGTCCACAGGAATTCCACATCCTTTTTTAAGAGTTGAGTCATAGGTTTTACCGATTGAGCAAAATCAGAGATAAACTTCCTGACGAAATTTATTTGCCCAAAGAAGGATTGGAGACCCTTTTTATTAGCCGGTAGAGGCAACTTGAGCAGGGCTTCGGCTCTAGCGGGATCAATAGCAAGACCCTTCTCTGATATCAAATGGCCTAAGAGTTTACCTTCTTTGACCGCAAAAATTGACTTTTTTGGGTTTATTGATATCCCGAACTCCCGACATTTTTCAAACACCTGTCGGAGATGCACACCGTGCTCCTCCCTTTTGTGGGAAAAAACCGTCATATCATCCAAGTATATCACAATTACGCGGTTGAGGAGTTCTCCAAAAGCCAAGTCCATCGCTCTTTGGAAAGTTGCCCCGGCATTTGAAAGGCCAAAGGGCATGCGCTGATAAGCAAAGGTGCCCCACTTGGTGGTGAAGGCAGTTTTATATTGGTCCTCTTCTCTGACCCAGATCTGGTTGTACCCGGAGAAACCGTCTAGGAGGGAAAATCTCTGGGCCCCTGCCACTACATGGAGAATCTGGTCTATCTGGGGCAGTGGATAATGATCCTTCAGGGATGCCTGGTTGAGATTCCGGAAGTCCACGCAGAGACGAATATCTCCATTCTTTTTTCGAACAGGGACCAAGTTTGCTACCCAGGATGAATGCTTGATAGGGTAGATTATCTTTGCTTCCAGCATTTTGAGAAGTTCGGCCTTCATCAGTACCTCAATCTTTGGGTTTACAGGCCTTTGCTTTTGTCGTACGGGCTTGACTCCTTCCTGGAGTTCGATAGTATGCTGAAAAACATCTCGGTTATACCCTTTCAAATCATGATAACTCCATGCAACGATATCGGGATACTCTCTGCAGAGGGTCCTGATTTGTTCAATTTCCTTCAGTGTGCAATCAGTTCCCACTTTAATGGTCTTCCCGGACTCCAGGGCTAACTCTTGATACTCTTTTGCATCTACTTTTATTTTGTGAGGCAAGGCCCTGTCATCTTGATCAAATAAACTCTCAAGGGTTATCAAACCCTTGGGGAGGTGGTTGTTCTTCAGTTGGATAAGACCCTCATACTCATCAGGGGATCTATCTTCAATATTTCCAGCCTCGTTAATCAAAAAATCAACGATCTGCTCATCATTATCAAAGACCTGCCAGTGAATATTTTTATCCGGTACTGAGGGTCTATAAATAACCCTAACTGTCTTTGGCCTTTGCATAAGTTTCTCGGCTTGAGAGTACCTTGCTCCAATGGACGCCAAAACGTCCGCATGCTTGTTCCGCTCCCGTGAAATAGGTTGGATATTTAGGGCCGAGAAGGATTCTAGCAGATCCCACACCTTGTTACGGTATGCTTTCAAGTAGTGTTGTTTAGCAACACATTTGTTTGTCACTTGATTGCAGATCAGTTCAGAATCCCCGAATATCTGCAACTGCTTTATCCCTAGTTTCTCCGCCTTTCGTAACCCCAAACATAGGGCTTCATACTCGGCTGAGTTATTAGTACAGCTCCAAGCGAGCCTGTACGAATAGGTTCTCTGAATTCCAGAGGGGGAGACAAGGACAACCCCAGCTCCAACGCCGTTCTTGCATCGGGCGCCATCAAAGAAGAGTTTCCACAGTTGCTCATCCATAGGGTCGGTATCACTCGGGGACTTAGCCTTCTCAAGCTTGGTGATCGAGTAACATCCGATATCTGATTCTATCATAGCATTAAAATCCAGCATGGAAAACTCATCCTCGAGGTGCAGCTCATCCAGGGTTTCTTCCATCAACCCCACTCCTATTTCCTCTGCCCCATCGATGATATTGACAGAGTCCATGGGTTTCTCCACATCCTGGATCCTTTCAATAAGAAAGGTAGAAGGTTTCTCATTAAAAATCTTTACCCTCTTCCCCCTGAAGGGGACTTCCAGATGTGAATAATCAAGGGACAAATAGCCCCCAAGCTTGGCAGTGAATTCCCTAGATAAGCACATGCTAAAATAGGGCTCCAAGTCAACTACCACAACTTCTTGGATTACCATAATCTGCGGCATCTTATGCAGCACGATTGGGATATCCTTTATAACCCCGACAGTCCTGACCGGAGTTCCATCCAACTGGAGGACCCCGGGGCTGCTTCTTGTATACTCCATGCCCATAAATTCACATACAGCTTTAGGCATGACAGTAGTTGCAGCGCCAGAATCAACCATACAATTGTGTACTACCCACCCTTCCATTCTGAGAGATAAGTAAAACGGCGGCGGCCTGTTCTTTCCCGTGGCAGAAGTAGTTAGTGGTTGCGCCAAAACGGTTTGGGTTAGTCTCCCCTTGCCTTTAACGGTCTTGAGGGACTCTTGGAGTAGATCAACTTGGCCGGGTAATTGTAATGCGTCGAAGAGACTTACCTTAGCCGGAGTCCTCCTTAGCTCTTCGACAACGTTGTATGTCTCAACGCCTGGTTCTTTCCCGTCTTTGGCGGGTTCATACCGTGTCCGGTATTGCTGAGTGGCTTCCACCCTCTGGCGCTTGGTGATTGAGGGGTATCGTAACTTCTCCCGCGCCTGATCCCTCGCTTCAGCCAGGGGTTGAGAGGTGGAGGCTGGTGGCCGAGGGGCTACTGTCTTTGCTCTTGAGGGCAAGTAATCTTTTAATCGAGCATTGTCTGAGGGTTCTTTAGCCAGAGCTGGTTCTCTTCCTGAAGGCGTTGCGGCCTTGTTGGCCTGTTGCTGAGGATCGGCTGGCACTTTAAGTGGTTCCATCTGAACTGGATCGACCTCAATTGGCCTTCTACCCGTCTTTGTTAGGACAACAACCTGTTCGACAGGGGAAACTATACAATCATGATCATCTTCCATCATCATATTTACCTGCCTATCAGAGCCGTTATCTGAAAGCGTTTGAGCATAGTTCTGGTGGACTACACAGGCTTCTTCATTATGCGGGTCATTGCAGGTAGAGCACCAGTTAGTCCTGCCGGATGTACCGACCTCATCGTATTCCAAAACTGCAGAATTTCTCTCATGAGGTCTGCCAGTAGGAGCAGTTTGATCCCTTGTGATTTGAGGAGGAGGCCTTCGTGGTGGATAATTCTGGTCTCGGAATTGGCTTTTCTTCATGATAGCCATATCATTCGCCATACTCTTCATAAACCCATACATATCCCTTAGCTCTTTAGCTTGTTGTGGGTTTAGCGAGGCATGAGCCGGAGTAGCTGGTAATGATAACGATGCCACTGGAGCAGGTAGTGCCGGATACTGTGGAGGCGCCGGTAGTTGTGGGACCGCATGGGTAGGTTGTTGCGGCATCTGTACTTGAGACTGCGGAGTGGGCACAACTTGATTTTGTGGGCCGCGCACCCATGGCTGACTGGGGTAGGCCAATGATACAGCAGAACTGGGTGCCGCGTGATTTTGTGAGTCATGAACCCACGATTGACTAGGGTATGTCAACGGTATAGAAGAACCAGATGCACTTGGATACATGCTTTGAGGAAAATCTGGGTAAATCGGAGTTGTCGCCTTAGGGGGCATCCTTCCGACGGCTATCAGGTCGTCTTCTGATTTCTGCGCTTGTTCATACAGATCTGGAAATGTATTAATATTAGAGTGTCGGATGCTTATGTTGATGTCCGTATGGAACGCTCTTAAGTAATAGAATGCGGCCTGACGTGGGGTGGGCCGAAGGTCTTCAGGGACTCTCATCCAGGTCCGATCGAACCTGAGATTGAAATCGGGTATTTCTTCTTGGGGATGCCTCTGTATACCAGTGAACTGGTGTAACAGGGAGAAGGGGTCTGCTTGCTCATGAAAACCTCTTACTAATTTCCCGGCCAGTTGGTCCCATGAAGTGATGGTACCTGGTGCAAGTGAGCGGTACTAGTAGAGGAGCTTACCTCTTAAAGAGAGGACCAACAACTTAACCATGACCTCTTCGTTGGTAATCTCGTGAATTGTTGCCAATCCTGCAACATCTTGGATATGCTCGGCCGCTGTCTTTCCCGTACCATCGTAGGTGGGCAGAGCTTTCAAGGCCGCGGGAGGTACTCTATGCTGAGCTGCTAGATTTAGGGGGCCAGTGTGGTCCCAGGTCACGAACTGCCTGGCGGGAGGTGGCTGCGCCATGGGCGGTGGAGGGTTTCCCTGGAGCGGTGGCGGTAATGGCTGAACAGGAACAACGGAAACACTTGGTACCCTGATATCAACGTCAGGTGCGGCCTCAGTGTGTTGACGATCCGGTGAATTAGGCGGGACTGGAGGTAAGCTAGTAGCTGTGCTGTCGGGAGTTAGACCCCGTGTAGCAACAGTAGCTTCCTGCGAAGATGTTCCGTCCAATGGGTTGTCCGGCCTGACCACTCTAGGACGCTCTCCAAAGGCGTCAATGTCAAGTTCGTAGAACTCGGCTTCTTCTTCAGAGTTTCTAGCCTGTCGCCTCGTACGCATGGAGGCGTGATCTTTCAGGCTGGTCTGCGAGGCTTGGATATATCGGAGTTCGTATGAGTCGCCAGATGTTCAAATTTGTCAGTAGTAAGACGAACATCACTTTCTTAGTACTGCTAATGTAGTGGAACGTTTGCGTCCCACCGGGCGTGCCAGAAACTGTTGGTCAGAGATCTGCCTTAGGTAAGGATTTGGTATTTTAGTGCGCCTTAGACCCGGCCAACATTGAAAGGCCGAGAGGAAGAAATGCCTCCCGTGCCAATCTCCAGAGATGGGCTGGTTCCCTTGCTATTCTAACTGGGGGGGTTTTGAGATTAAGGAACTGAAAGGAATGGGAAATGACTGAAAGGGGAAATATGGAGTACTACCCACCCTTCCATTCTGAGAGATAAGTAAAATAGCGGCGGCCTGTTCTTTCCCGTGGCAGAAGTAGTTAGTGGTTGCGCCAAAACGGTTTGGGTTAGTCTCCCCTTGCCTTTAACGGTTTTGAGGGACTCGTGGAGTAGATCAACTTGGCCAGGTAATTATAATACGTCGAAGAGACTTACCTTAGCCGAAGTCCTCCTTGGCTCTTCGACAACGTTGTATGCCTCAACGCCTGGTTCTTTCCCGTCTTTGGCGGGTTCATACCGTGATCGGTATTGCTAAGTGGCTTCTACCCTTTGGCGCTTGGTGATTGAGGGGTATCGTAACTTCTCCCGCGCCTGATCCCTTGCTTCAGCTAGGGGTTGAGAGGTGGAGGCTGGTGGCCGAGGGGCTACTGTCTTTGCTCTTGAGGGCAAGTAATCTTTTAATCGAGCATTGTCTGAGGGTTCTTTAGCCAGAGCTGGTTCTCTTCCTGAAGGCGTCGCGGCGTCGTTGGCTTGTTGCTGAGGATCGACTGACACTTTAAGTGGTTCCATCTGAACTGGATCGACCTCAATTGGCCTTCTACCCATCTTTGTTAGGACAGCAACCTGTTCGACAGGGGAAACTATACAATCGTGATCATCTTCCATCATCATATTTACCTGCCTATTAGAGCCGTTATCTGAAAGCGTTTGAGCATAGTTCTGGTGGACTACACAGGCTTCTTCATTATGCGGGTCATTGCAGGTAGAGCACCAGTTAGTCCTGCTGGATGTACCGACCTCATCGTATTCCAAAACTGCAAAATTTCTCTCATGAGGTCTGCCAGTAGGAGCAGTTTGATCCCTTGTGATTTGAGGAGGCCTTCGTGGTGGATAATTCTGGTCTCGGAATTGGCTTTTCTTCATGATAGCCATATCATTCGCCATACTCTTCATAAACCCATACATATCCCTTAGCTCTTTAGCTTGCTGTGGGTTTAGCGAGGCATGAGCCGGAGTAGCTGGTAATGATAACGATGCCACTGGAGCAGGTAGTGCCGGATACTGTGGAGGCGCCGGTAGTTGTGGGACCGCATGGGTAGGTTGCTGCAATATCTGTACTTGAGACTGCGGAGTGGGCACAGCTTGATTTTGTGGGCCGCGCACCCATGGCTGACTGGGGTAGGCCAATGATACAACGGAACTGGGTGCCGCGTGATTTTGTGAGTCATGAACCCACGATTGACTAGGGTATTTCAACGGTATAGCAGAACCAGATGCACTTGGATACATTGAGGAAAATCTGGGTAAATCGGAGTTGTCGCCTTAGGGGGCATCCTTCCGACGGCTATTAGGTCGTCTTCTGATTTCTGCGCTTGTTCATACAGATCTGGAAATGTATTAATATTAGAGTGTCGGATGCTTATGCTGATGTCCGTATGGAACGCTCTTAAGTAATAGAATGCGGCCTAACGTGGGGTGGGCCGAAGGTCTTCAGGGACTCATCCAGGTCCGATCGAACCTGAGATTGAAATCGGGTATTTCTTCTTGAGGATGCCTCTGTATACCAGTGAACTGGTGTAACAGGGAGAAGGGGTCTGCTTGCTCATGGAAACCTCTTACTAATTTCCCGGCCAGTTGGTCCCACGAAGTGATGGTACCTGGTGCAAGTGAGCAGTACCAGAAGAGGAGCTTACCTCTTAAAGATAGGACCAACAACTTAACCGTGACCTCTTCGTTGGTAATCTCGTGAATCGTTGCCAATCCTGCAACATCTTGGATATGCTCAGCCGCTGTCTTTCCCGTACCATCGTAGGTGGGCAGAGCTCTCAAGGCCGCGGGAGGTACTCTATGCTGAGCTGCTAGATTTAGGGGGCCAGTGTGGTCCCAGGCCACGAACTGCCTGGTGGGAGGTGGCTGCGCCATGGGTGGTGGAGGGTTTCCCTGGAGCGGTGGCGGTAATGGCTGAACAGGAACAACGGAAACACTTGGTACCTTGATATCAACGTCAGATGCGGCCTCAGTGTGTTGATGATTCGGTGAATTAGGCGGGACTGGAGGTAAGCTAGTAGCTGTGCTGTCGGGAGTTAAACCCCGTGTAGCAATAGTAGCTTCCTGCAAAGATGTTCCGTCCAATGGGTTGTCTGGCCTGACCACTCTAGGACGCTCTCCAAAGGCGTCAATGTCAAGTTCGTAGAACTCGGCTTCTTCTTCAGAGTTTCTAGCCTGTCGCCTCGTACGCATGGAGGCATGATCTTTCAGGCTGGTCTACGAGGCTTGGATATATCGGAGTTCGTATGAGTCGCTAGATGTTCAAATTTGTCAGTAGTAAGACGAACATCACTTCCTTAATACTACTAATGTAGTGGAACGTTTGCGTCCCACCTGGCGTGCCAGAAACTGTTGGTCAGAGATTTGCCTTGGGTAAGGATTTGGTATTTTAGTGCGCCTTAGACCCGGCCAACATTGAAAGGCTGAGAGGAAGAAATGCCTCCCGTGCCAATCTCCAGAGATGGGCTGGTTCCCTTGCTATTCTAACTGGGGGGTTTTGAGATTAAGGAACTGAAAGGAATGGGAAATGACTGAAAGGGGAAATATGGCCACAGGCCGGATAGAATAGGGGTGATGGACTAACAACACGAAAACTCTATTGCATTTTGAACCAGATAGCCCTCAAATACAGATAACTAATAGAAATTTAAACTAGAACATCTAGCATGTATAATCTCCAGGACTACTCCAGAGTTACTACTTTATCAACAACTAAATCCAGATATTAGAATTCAAGTTACAGTTTAAAGCAAGAAACGATAGAAGACAAGTAATAGAAGACATACACATGAAAATAGAAGTCCAAGTCTAGAGCCAGACATCAGTTGTATTGATAGCAGAATTTAGGTTTTCATTTAGCCTCTAGCAAACATCCATCATTTTACAATAAGAGAGCGGGTTTATATAGAGAATTCTGCCGCTTGAGCAATAAATGCTCATAAACAGAATATGGCGGTGGAAGCCAGGATAAATATTACAAGGTGATACAGCCGCCAAATATTAAATAGGTATGGCAAGGGCTGGTGACTCCTCAAAATGCCGTTGAATGTCTTCAATGCCCCGACATACTTGACTTGTTGGCGCAGTCTCCTCACTTGCAGGAACGGCCTTTGTAGGATATATGCTTGAATTCCTAAAACGTCTAATCCAGAAGCTTCCTAATAACTGCGGGTGAACGGGTAAGGATATACTCCAAATTGCCGAGCTGGAATTCTTCCGGAAGAAACCAGCGCCAAAGTCAATCTGACATACTGGCAAAGTGCGCCCGAACTCTGGCGCAAGTGGGGAGTGCGCCCAATCTCTGGCGCAAGTGCTCAGTGCGCCCCATCTCTGGCGCAAGTATTCAGTGCGCCCCATCTCTGGCGCAAGTGTGGAGTGCGCTCCATCTCTGGCGCAAGTATTCAGTGCGCCCCATCTCTGGCGCAAGTGTGGAGTGCGCCCAATCTCTGGCGCAAGTATTCAGTGCGCCCCATCTCTGGCGCAAGTGCGGAGTGCGCCCAATCTCTGGTGCAAGTATGAAGTGCGCCCCATCTCTGGCGCAAGTATTCAGTGCGCCCCATCTCTGGCGCAAGTATCCAAAATGTGCCAAAAGCTAAAACTTCATGATGCCCTTTTCGAAAGCTTTGTCACAAGGTTAATAATACACCATGTTGCAGAAATGGCAACAAGTAGTAGATTTTTAATGTTTATAAAGGTAACACTTTTGCTAATAGTTATTAAGAGCAAGAATACAGGAGAGATGCCTGAGATAGACTGCAATAGTAATGAGAAAAAACAAAAGAGGTCTAGGGAAAAGGGTAAACAAAAGAAATTGTATTAATGTCCCTTATTAGAATCTGTTAACAGGATTCAAAAGCATAGCCAGTGATATTACAATGAACTTTAACATCAAACAGTTTGATAGAATTCAAGATATTATGGCAACTAGGTGGCAAGTGGTATCCTTCCCTTTCTTCTTAGGTAATATGTTCTTGATGAGCATGCAATTTATTCACTTTGTAAATACATGCATAGAGTAAGAATGAAAAGAGCTATTTTGCTTTCTAAAGGCTAAAAAGCCAATTTCTCAAAGAAATATCCCTGGGCCCAAAGCAAGGCTCCAAAGGAAAATGGCTACAATATACTTAAATCTCTTCTATAGTTTTCCTATGACAACTCAAAACAGTTAAGATAGTTAACTGACTATAACTATTAACACCAGTTATTTGGTTTCATAACACTAAGAATGTTCTCTAGCAGGACAACACAACACCAATATCACTTTATTAGCGCCACTCTTGTGACAATTGTTTACATGTTCTGAGTCATATGTTCCGACATTTCCTCTTAACACAATATTGCTTATTCACCTTCCTCAACAAAAATTTAGAATTTGACCAAACAGTTTAAAATTTTTAATGAAGAAAAAATTCCTGTTAATGGTTTATTGTTTATCTGCTCTATAAGATCTGGTATTTTTTTTGTGTGCTCCAGCAAGCCACAATAACCCTTGTGAACATAGACCCTTGAATAGATAGAATTAAGCCTCTGTCACCAAATTCTAGAAATTTTTCAGTACTATCAAATTTCTGTAGACAGCCACCTATATTGAGCATTTTCTTTCTCCTATCTGGAGGCTTCCCCAGTCAATTAAAAAAACACATGATGAACTTCATCACTGTTGTTATAACTTTATCCTTGTCACAGCATAACTGTTTACATTATTTTACATCATTTGTACTTAGCATTATTTGTCCCAATTGCAGTATTGTAACTCTTGATTTGTTCTGACTTTACTCGTGAGAAGATCTGCTTTCCTTACTTTGTACTTCTAGGCTATATGACATGGTTTACCACTGAAGTTATGTCAAAGATCAGTTCTTTTCTGCTGTTATATATTTTCTCTTGGGTTACCTTTAGAAGGGGAGGGTTCAACTTGTTCTTCATCATGGCCTTCAATGGGAAATTTGAGTTGTTCTGACAGAGTCTCTGTCGGTGGTGCTTGGAAGGACTTGTCTATTGCATTCTCCTCAGTTTTCTGCTAAAAGTGTGATTGGTATTGTATTTGGTACTTAATTGAGTGTTTCTTCATGTACTTAATTCTCCTTGTGCATATCTGTTTCAGAGATAAAGGAGTGTCAATAGGATTATTAATGATATTTTGTGAGAAGTTCATGGATGACTGCTTTCCTATTAATTTTCCATAACTTACAGGGTCTACTACACAATAAATTTTTCTTTTCACTTTTACTCACATACTTTTTCTTCTCAATATCCGCACCTTTCCTTCATCATTTGTTTGACATGTCTTGTTTGTGAAATGTTTATAGCAACTTAGTTTGAAATAAGAACATTTGGCTCAAATTTCTGCTCTGTATGGAGAGCATGAGACTCAAATCCAGTCGTTGCCCTAGTTATATTTTGCAATTTTCTCTCTAGAAATGCTAATGCAGCCACTGAGCTTAGGATTTAGACTCTCTCTCCTAATATATAACTTAACATGCAAATATTCATGTCAGGAAAAGCACCTTCTCTTCCTTAAAGGAAAGCAGCTGCACATGGGTAGTTGCTTTCTGTTATTGGACTACTCATACAAATTGCATAATTTATTTCAGGTGTAATTGGAAAATACAAGGAAAGCATATTTTCACATGCTCAACGTAAAATTGAGAAATACTGGCTCTTGCGATTAGGTAGCTGCACATTGTTCCATGCAACTTCATCAGTTAATATCAAGTGTGATCTATTATGTGTTTGTGAACAAGTGTAGATGGGCTTTCCAGCAATAATTTGTTTTTATAAGTTTATCAAGCAATTTCTTTTGTTAAAAGTTTATTTATCATGGCATTTAAGAAGAGATGCATGCAGGCTAGAACTTTGTCCAGAGAAAAGAATGTTGTTCTACCCAAATCTTCCAAAGGTCATTGGCTCAGATTTTCTAGAGGTCTGGTTGAGAAAGATACATGGATCAAATGGCAATTTATCAGCTTGCCATGTTTTTGGACATACTCATTTCTGTTGGGACTCTGTCTTGGATGGGATTAGGTAACCTATTGGTTCCCTTATATTACAAATTGTATTGACCCTATGCTTTTTTATATTAAATGGAAGAATAGATTATATTCCTATGTTGGAATTTCGTTCCACTTTAATACCTCTTCTACTTAGTTAATGTAGTATGTGCGTGTGTTAATAATCCCACAATGACCTAGTTGTGGGACTTGAGTGGTTTATGAGCCCCAACACTTGCCAAACTCTTTGCCAATGGGGTAGCAGGCTTAAAGGTGGAAGCCCTTGGTCCCGCTTATGTGGGACTCCTCACCCCTATTAACATCAAGTTGCGGCATGTGTGTGGGGGGTAGTTGGTCCTCTTGCTTTCTAACTGGTTCATGTGATGTTGTGTTCCCATACAAGCTGTTTATTTCCAGTGGCATATTCCTATGTTGGAATTTCGTTCCACTTTAATACCTCTTCTACTTAGTTAGTGTAGTGTGTGCGTGTGTTAATAATCCCACATTGACCTGGTTGTGGGACTTGAGTGGTTTATGAGCCCCAACACTTGCCAAACTCTTTGCCAATGGGGTAGCAGACTTAAAGGTGGAATCCCTTGGTCCCGCTTATGTGGCACTCCTCATCCCTATTAACATCGAGTTGTGTTATGTGTGTGGGGTAGTTGGCCCTCTTGCTTTCTAACCGGTTCATGTGATGTTGTGTTCCCATACAAGCTGTTTATTTCCAGTGGCATATTCCTATGTTGGAATTTCGTTCCACTTTAATACCTCTTCTGTCCTTTTGCAGATATATCCAAGCACCTTTGGCATATCCCCGTGAAAGGGAAAGGAGAATGAATGGAGGTGAAGATTGGCTACCATTTTGCATATATGACTCTGAAAACGGAGGTTTATATAATGAATTGTTACCTTCCTACTGGTCGGAGTACTACCGTATGCGAAAAAGAGAGCCACATAATACAGAACTTGCTCCTTGGGTTGCCAGATTCTATAATAGAACGAAACAACATTAACGTGCGCTATCACAATTCAAGATGCAGTTTAAACCTGCAGTCTGTTCAACCTGCTAACGTACCATAGCATTCTTTTCATTCAATTGGTTTCTGGAGGCAATGTCGTCATTATTCAGATGATTTGTATTTATAAACTAAAGTTGATGCATTGCAAGTGCTCACGTGGCTTATTTATTACTCACTAATGATCCTCTGCAATTTTTTATTATATGAGACACTCTTGTGGGATTTTTTTAGATAAAAGCAATGAAATCAATTCTGAATGTTCTTTACAATGAATCATGTTCTCGGATACATTCATTTGGTAATATCTGGTATTCTACAAAATAATAGCCGAGTAATAATGATTAAAAGTTAAAGATCGTAAGATCTGGTATTCCACAAAATAATAGCTGAGTAATAATGATTAAAAGGTAAAAGGTGGGTTTTTAGGTACCAACCAAATCAACAAGCCTACTTGGCTTGCGAGTCACCCTTAATGGGTGACACGGAAAGTATTCACTTTATAACTATTCAAATTTGTTATGTACTTGGATTTCGACCTTACTTGGGTTTCAACCTTTTGAACAAGGCTCATGGTAAATTTACCCTTGCCAATAATTGTTTTTTAATAACAAAGGACATTTTGTTGGTGAAATTTTAGCTGAAATACATTCATTAACAATTTCAGTTTCACTGTTATTTATATGTATATGCTTGTTCATGGTAAATTTACCCTCGCCAATAATTGTAATTTAATAACAGAGATTTTGTTGGTGGAATTTTAGCTGAAATACATTCATTAACATTTTCAGTTTCACTGTTATTTATATATATATGTTATCTGTGATATAAGTCTCGTGTGTTTGAGATTAAAGTTAAATATTTTTTTCAATTGGTTATATGAGATTTAAACAGGTCTCACCTGTATTACATCATCAATACATAGTGGTATTACAACAAAGCTTGGATATTATCCGTGTATCAGATGTCAAGATTTGAACCTTGGTCTCATCTTTAAACATTGAGGAATCTAACCAATTGAGCTAATGCCACTTGATAGAGATTAAGTTAAATATTTACTTAGATGTAAAAAAAAAGTTAAGTGTTGTGACCAAATCTTTTTTCAATAAGTTATATGTGATCTTTATTGGGGCCATTCTTATTTAAAAAACAATACATTACATTGCTTTTATTATATTGCTATCAAGTTAATTTAACCACATTCATTTTGCCTTTCCAACAAAGATAATTACCATCTTCCTCAAACTGTTAAGTTTCTGCAATCAACTCCTTAATATCATTCTTGGTAAGAGAGAAAATCTTACTCATACAACTGTCTTAGGTTCAACACCGTGAATGGCTAAAATATTTGTTGCCTAGTTTTCATATCTATAAATATATTGTCTATAACAACCTAACAATTTCTTAATACCTTTTTTTAGGGTTTTTATTCATGCCCCTAATATTCCAAAATATCATTTTCATCATTATTTTTTGTTTTTATTTGTGGGTTTACCCCACTTATTGTTCATGCTTACAATATTTGTTTTTGTTTTCCCATATCAATATCCCTATGAGTTTCTTTTTCTCTTTGTTTTTGCTTCTTGGGTCTTCCTTTCTTTTTTATTCCCACCAACACTTTAATCTTCATCAATCTCGTCAATCTTCTCACACTACGTATAGTATGGCTTATCATTTTAGGTTTGTCTTGCTCTAAAGGATTTAAAGTGCAAGGAATGACCTCAAAAGAACATTCTTCTTTATGTTGCCTCGGGAACCTGAAGTGCAATGACACTCTTCTATAGCAATTACCTTCTTATGTTTCCCTAAAAACCCTAAATTGTTAAGGATTTCCTCCATCCTCATTTCTTTATTATGCTACTTTTGAAACCCTAAAGTGCAAGGGATAATCTCTACACCACTTTCACTTTTATTACCAAGAGAGGATTCTATACTAATTGAGGAAAACAAAGACGATTTATCTAGAATAAAGTTGACCTCTTTAGCTGTCTCTGTTTTAGGATTTTCCTTCACATCTTCCTTTGCACCTTTAATTCCTTGTGAACTTGAACTTACACATTGTATTTTCTCATCCTTTATATCCTTCTTTGTTTCTTCTAACGGTTGATCCAAGTGAGCTATAGTTGCCTTTGCCAAATGACGTTATAGATAGGCTTTCTTTGCCTCTTCGTTTGGAGTGAATATCCTTAATCTGATCTAGCTTCTATTACAATATAATTTCCTTGCTTCATCTTGAAGTTTATCTCATGACCAAATTTTTTTGTCTTTTTTCATTATTTTCACTTTACAATCTCTTGCCATGTGTTGAGTCTCATAACAATTGTGGTATAGAAATGCAATATTTTCATAATCCACTTATTAATCCCATTCTCTTGATTTAAATTTGATCTTAATAAATTGTGGCAGAGTTTTGAAATATCCATAACACATATTTAGGTATATATAGCATGCTTATGCTCCTAATTAATTAGTCCCGCCTTGATGAATTCCCCAAGGCTATTTCCAATTTTCTAGTTGATATGGAAGTCCAAAAAGCGTAACCCACGTTGGAAGCCTCAATATAGTTTTTGTCTCAGCAAAATAATTTTCACTCCATGGTCTTAAATAAAAGGCATCTCTTCCTTTAAACTATGAACCACTACCCATTATTTTATCCCTCATTTCTGAACTAGAAAATATGACGAGGAAAAATTCTTTAGAAAGAAAAATCACAAAGTAATGTGAATTCAATCCCCACTTCCACTTGATCCAATTTTAAATCTCCAAAAACCATGGCGAGTATCCATGGAACTTACATATTAACCCTCTACTTTCAAGAACCATTATATCCTGATTGATCATCTCATCCTTGATAATCATTTTTGGTGTAGCATCTGCTACTTGGATCAAACTTGCCATATATTCGCTCTTTCACTTATCTCCAACTCGGGCATCCATACTTTCAGCTAGGAAATCTCGATTTTTAGCTAGGGCATCCTGACTTCCCATTAAGACACACTCCCCTTCAGCTCACACTCAGTCCGAACTTGCACTTGCTCCCCACATACATTTAAAATTGTTATGAAGAAATTTAATTTACATGAACAAAATCAATTTCTAGCTATAGAGGGCCTACAGGTTAATTTTTGTTTGACTCTTTTCTCATATACAAATACTGGTGAGTAATAGTAACTTGGGTTTAGACATATTAACAAGATTCATGATTTATTATGACTTCGACAAAGGGTTGAAATCATAAGGTAAGTCGAAAGCAAAAAAAAGAAATTGTTAACAAAAACAAGTCTCTTATGCCAAATTACTGTGCTGCTGGGTTGTGACCTAAAATTGCCATGTTTACCTTTATATATATAAATGATTGATTTTTTTGACTATGCAAATTAATTCAGAAGACGAAATAAGTTTTTTCTTAAAAGCACAATAAGAGAATCTCAATGGGACCAAAATTTGATCACTAAGTTTAATTTAGGTGATAATTAAATGTTTTGGGATGCAAATACATATATGAAATTTTATGCAAAAAATCTTGATGTTTGTCATTTTTGTGGATCACATGCATGGATATGTTTTTAGCACATTTTTCATTGTTTGGAACAGGTTCCATTTGATGCATTGTCAAGGGCTTAAGATGACAAGCTGATCAAAGGGTACCATAACATCACAAGTTCTCCACAAGCATGTGGAGCTGAAGTAAATTGTCAAAAGCCTACTAAGAATTGTATAAATGATTTTTAATTGAGTTCTTGCACCTTATATATTCTCCAAACTAATATACAGTTTAAGAACTGACATGCAATCTTTGATTACTACCTTAAGAACAATGCATCGAGACCATTATCACATAAGTCATGCTTGACTTATGGAAGAAAAGTGGAATTATTTAAGAAAGACTGATGCAATTTAGAGGGTGCAGGGAGTGGGGAATTATACACAGAGTGAGTACAATGCTTGATTATTGGTGAGATGAAAGAAGTTGCCCCTTTGTTTATTGTCGTTATGATTACATAATGACACTCATACTTCAAAATGGCACTGTTTTAATATTCAATTTGTCTTGGGAGATCATTATGCACTAGTTGGTAGTGCTTGCTGGTGGGTTGTTTCGGTTCGATTTCTGATCAGTCGGGGTGTGGGCTAAAGTTTATTTCTTAAAAAAACTGTTTAGACTCTTGACAAGGCTCATGTCATCTATTGAGTGTTAATACTATTTTAAAATTTTTATTTATCTAGTAGCAATCTATAATATCCATTCAAATATTTAAAGTGGAACAAGAAACAAACAAACATGAACTATACGTACATTTAGCTTTTTCTTTTCCACTCTCCAATGGAGTTATCAAGAGAAAGGTTTCCTTTCAAGCATTACTCTACATCTTCAATTTCAATTGGTGTCTAAATAAGTGACACAAAACATATCATAAAAGTATAAATAACTAAAACAAAAAATCCAAAGTATGGAAAAATATTTGTATTATAGAATATCTCTTCAAAATATAATGTTTGGATGTTACAATACCTCTTTGTGCATAATTTCACATTCATTTTTGAATACATATTATCGTGTAGATGAGAAGTTGCATGATGTAAAGTTTACAAACTCAAAAAATGGCTAGCAATAAGGCACTGACACATACTTTGAGCAATTTAGGCTTACCTTTAAAAAAAGGTGTAAAGCTTTTAATGCATGAATATTGATGTCTAGATTCATGTAAGACAAGAAATTATATGTATATTTTTGTATAAATTATATAGAAATTCACTAGTGTGTATGTAAAAATGCATTTGTGTTATAGATAGTGAGACACAAGCAAGGTGATAGATAAGCTAGAGTCAAAATGCACCTAAATTAGGGGGAAACATGGCATTTTTATAGGAACTTGTTGAAATAAATTTTACTATTTGTATTTCAAGATATGAACACAGGCCAGTAGAATTTTTTTCATGTATACATATGCACATTCAGTCTTCCAATTTTTTCAGATTTGTACAAGTTTGTGTTTTAATTTGTAAACACAATTTATTTGATTGATACAAAAATCAAATACTGAAATAACTCTGCAATGATATAGTAATTTTATTCCACATTTAATTATAAATATAAGTTCATGAAATGATCAACTTTAAATTGCTTCAATGATATTATTTGTTCAAGGTGGGTGTCACTATTTATAAAATTGATTTTGAATATTAGCATTATTATCATCCTTCTACCATAGTTTTCATGGGTATTATGCTCATACCTAGACCTTAATCATAAATATTGATAACTATATTATATAGGCATCATACCTCAAGTACAAACATTGATAATTATTCAAATTATCATAAGGATTACTAATACAAATAAGAAAAATAAATTAGACTCACAAAAAGTTGAATAATAAGCCTTCTTTTAACATCTCATATTCTAATATGAAATTTCAAGTTTATTTACTATGACTAATCCATACCATTGAATATTTTACAAATATTGACCACCATTGAATAGGGTAGAGGGAAGTTGTCTCCTCTTTATTGCACACCACATGTTTAAACTTAATGGTCCATACTTTTTTCTTTTTTACTATACATAACATTTGGATTTCACTTGAGAGTCATACTCAATTACTAAGATTTGTAATATGATTTAAACAACTTAATATCTTGGAGTGCATTTTTCTTTCTCTTTTCCACTTAAATCTATAGGCAAGAATTTGGCTTAAGAACATATAAATAAATATTTAACATGTTTTGATTAACCTTTTTACATCTTATATTTTTAAAACTTTATGTGGGGTATTCTTTGTTTTTCAAGTAAGGTCCAAGGTACTTGAGAAAAGAGAGAACAAAAAAAAAAGTACAAGAACAACAAATATGCCTTCTTATTTATCTACTTCCAAAGCCCATTGATGAAAATGGAGAATGCTATGATATGTTATGCAAAAAGAGGCTCAAAGGCTCAACTCTTGTAGTTCAATGTTTTTTAGGAAAATTGTAACCCTTTTGTTTACTCTTATTCATATAAAAGCAAGCAACATTTGGTGTATTTGGTCTTTCTAAATTGAAAATGAAGTTAGGTAAGGACATTTTAGAAACCATTAATTTTTCTTCAAGAAATTGAGTGAAAATAAAAATCTAAAATTTAGATATTGGGGATTTACAAAGGAATAATAAGAATGGAAACCCTACACTTTTCTCCATGTATAATCTTTGCTCCAACCTTGATTAGAAATCCTTTGTGAAGCTATAATCATATCTTGGTGTGACTTCTTTTGCTTGAGTAGGCTTATTTTATATGATAGGTTTCCATGAAAGGAATTTCAAAATCATTGCCCATGACAATAACATCCAGATTTTATTATTATTAATGGTTTGATCCCATTTTACTCATAATGGAATAATTAGAGCTTTACCATACGTCAACATGCATGTAAAAATATGATTTTGAATCCATATATGGTATTATATGGAATGTAATGCCATATGGGCATAAATATTGATTAAAATATAAAATGTCATTAGGTTTGTGAGACGTCCTTGCTTATCATTGACTCATTATTTCATGGGCCTATGAATGAATCAACACTTTGTAACCTAGACAATGTTGTGATGTAACAAATCCTTTTATTGAAAACTCATATTTGTGTAGGCTAATGGAAGCAACATTAGACCCAAATTATAGAGATACAATTTTGAAAGGTTTAAGCTAAGGATTGAATGGTCCCCCTTTTGTACCAATAAGTGACTTGAATTAGGATTTATCTATAAGGAATAGATAAATATTAATGCATATGCACCTAAACCTACTTTATATACCTTATGGTTTAACCACAAATTATTCACAATCTATAGCGAAACTTGTTTCATGGGAGGGAAGGAGTTAGGATCCAACTGAAGATAGGTCTCACATGATGCAATTTTTTAGATAGGGTTTTTAAACTATTATCTATTTTATTTATGCTAAAACACGATAAAAGACAAACAAGAAGATATTTAATTAACATATAGTCATTCCTAAGATACCTTTAGAGGTTATGATGGCTATCATTAGCATGCATGTAACAAGGGTAGGTCATTGCCTATAATAGATGTATTGACATGGAGTTGATGAAAGAAAATAATATTTGTGCATGATACATTAAAGCATACTATACATATTTTTTATTTCAATAATTTATTGTATTGTTGTTAGACAATTTAACAAATGTAAATCCATTCTAAATACTTGTCGCAAATGATATACTTCTTGATGTAGATGTTCATGCTAATGAGAGATACGAGTCTTGAATCTTAATGTAGTATGTTATGTTGTTTTTATTTTGTTTGAATAAAATATGTAATAATGCCATGACACATACCTAACCTATCATTGTTCTTTAGAGGTACTTTTAATTTTTGTTAAGAGGGGGTAGTTGGATAAGTGCTATATGTACCCAACCTTGATGACCTTGAGCATAAGTTCAACCTTGACTATTCTTGGTTATAAACCATACTTGTTGGACCGTGCAAAAAAATTCATGCTTAGTTTATCATGTTTGTGCATGTGATTTGATATTTCTAGTGCTTTGTCTTTTTTCTCTATTGCATTGGATGTTTGGTTGCATGATTAGAATATTATTATAAACTATATTTCAATGTTGCACTTAGAAATTTGGATTTCTTATGTTGACATTGATGAGTGGAAGACAACAGAAGAATCTCTCACTCTAATAAGAAAATATTGAAAACAATGGGGAAATCAACCCATATGAAGGTCAAAAAACATTGCACAACAAAGATCATGCAACTAGAGCTTTATTGGCGAGAAAATACATAGAAGTGTAGAGTAGTCAAAGCATAGGAAGTGCTTTGCTTCATCCTCAAAGGGAAGTAAAAAAGGAATCCTTCTACAATGCCCCCTTAAGATGAGGAATTTGAAGGATCATGAAGGATCATGTATAAAGAGAGTTTGATTTGATTGGAGAGGTTGATAATATTTATAATATATAATAGAAAATGTAAGACAAAGAAAAAATTCGAAGAACATATGATAAAGATCATCTAGGGACTAGAGGTGAGCATGAAGAGTGATATGTCCAATAATATGCTAAAAGAGGCTTCTACTTCTATAATAATTACTACAACAATAATGCATTTGATGGTGTGTTGGAGGGGACTTCAACATGACAATGAAAAGTGCTATTGGTAAGGAGATTACAAAATATAGAGTGTTTGAAGTCAAGTGGTGTTACACAAGTCTTGTAGTGCACATGAGGTCTAGAGAGAAGGCAATTGATCTAGTGTTGACTTAAACAAGAGTGATAATGACCAATATTTCAATTAAATGAAAGAAACAATACTAGTTTGTCATATCAAGAGAGGTATAAAACTGACCAAATGATATGTGGATAACAAAGAAAGAGGACTTGTAGGCTAGGCTTTGACACATGCATAAAAATCATGTGTATAATAAATTTTAACAATGAAGTGTTGAATATCAAGTCATTTTGGCCACAAAATATAGATGGAAGTAGTTGATAAATTTTACCTTACGTTAAGTAAATTCAATCGATTTTATAGATAAAAGATATAAACATGAAGTGAATAATTGAAAAGTTAAATAGAAGTAAGTCAAGTATTAATTGAAATATTGGGAAGCATTAGTTGAATTGATCAAGTAGTCTAATAAGAAACAATTATGCATAAATACAAGTCACAGTTCATGTTTAAAAGATATTAAAGTAGTATATATATTAACATAAGCCAATGAAAAACAATAAATTATTCCAATCCTACACAACAATATAAATTAAGCATCATTATTCTAGATTTAGAGACTATAACTCCACATCTTAAACTAGGATGATGATTTATTTAGGTATTGTGAGTACTATAGAGGAGAAAGCAAAACTTACCTCGATAATTCTATTCTCTCTACAAAATCCATGATTTAATAGATATGTTATAACTACCAAATTGTTGTACAAATGACTAAATTCAACTATATTATTTATAGACATAATCATAATTTATTTACCACTCTCTTATACATAGAATTGGAATCTATCTTTAGCACCATTAATACTTACCAACACTTACCTCCATTTATTTTATTGTCCCATCTAGAGGCAATAAATACTAACCTATATTAAAATTGACAATCTAATTTGCATTTGCCAAAGACATCCCAATTTCTTTTTGTTAGCTTTCTTTATTCAACTATTATACCTAGCACTACCTTCAATTGGTATACTTGCTTCTGATCTTCTATCCCTTTACATGAATTTTCTTACCCTCTTTTGGCTCTTCTTTCTTGCCTTGATCCTCATGATCTTATTTTCTATTCTATTTTTGTTGGCACATAGTAAGGTATGCTAATGAGGCATCAACTATTTCATATAGTAGGCTTATTTTAATCAATCATAAGAGCTAATCACAACATCCATAGGGTTATCTCTAGGTTCCACCCTTACACAGGCTTCATTCATCTTCATTGTGGTGCCAACACCCCAATAGGATCAAACATCTATCTTTGTATTATGCATCAATATTTTCTATGCCAAGTATCTATTCAAAAATATCAAGCATTAATCTGATCGCATCTAGAACTTTTTTTCTAGAATGTCAATGTATATCATTTCCAATATGTCAATACATATGTAATTAATAAAGTTAAATATTAAGACAAATAATTTTCTAGTAATAGTCAAACTCACACAAGAAACATCTCAAAGGAAACATCACTACTATTGATAATTGTAACATAAAAGTCTCGACTTTTGGTTGACTCTCACTCACATGTAGTTATAACATTTTGTTTGTAGGTGTAATCATAATGATGTCAAGCTCCAACATAAACAAGTTTACTATCTCTGTACTACAATCCCATATATGTGTCAAGACTAATTTAAATATGGAATAACCACTTATTTCATAACATTTGTGTGCTTCATCAATTTCAGACTTTGCATCATATTTTTTTCTCAAACTATAGTTACGACACAAGATTTTTTAGCATTCAATTAGCATAATAATCCTAGCTATTATCACATGATGTGGTATTTCAAACAATAGTAGAGGTGTACAATTAATACAGGGGCATTCACTTACTATTATGATTCTTTTGGTGGAAGCAATAAGATCAAAGTTGACATCCATAGTTTCTACTTTGTTTGCATGGATTTATGTTATTGGTGTCTAGTTCAAATAGATGATGTCATAATTTTGATTCCAATTAATCAATATTTATATTTGTATAAAAATATAACTTTTTCCCATAAATTATGTAAGAAATAATCTTGTTACATAGGCATCAATCAAATTGTACATATCAATTTTAGGTATCTATTTTAGGAATTGCCTAGTATTCTTATACAAAATAGTGGTTTTCTATATCATCTTCTTCATGGTGCTATAAGTAGGCTAACCTCTAAGTGTACTTACTTCAATTTCAATAGGTTGCAACTTCATATCATGCTTTGTTTATCCTTCTCCAATCTTTTTCATGGTGCTATGAGTAGGATAACATCTATAAGTATTTGTTTCAACATAAATAGTTTGGAACTTCATATCATGCTTTGTTTTACCTTCCATTCAGGTGGCTAGTTGAGGCATAGAACTTATACATTTCATGTGGATAACATTTTGTGTAGCAGGTTTAAACAAGAGATGATATTCTTATACTTAGATGTATTTATTTTAGGATGATTGCATCCCTATTGGAAGGGTGAAGGTATAAAACACCTCATTTAGTCTATCCTATGATAACAAGGACAAGAAAAAGAAGTTTGCTAATGTTTATATGTAAAATACATGTAGAGGGATAGGGTAACACCTTGTAGACTAGGCCTTGGAAGTTGTCCAAACCTTAGGGAGTTGTGCTAATACCTAACTGATTAATATTGACAACTATATATTTTTTCTATAGTCTATTGGATGCTTGAAATACAATAAAATGATTTTTATGGATTGAAATCCATGTACTATTGCTTATACTTTGCTGTAAAAATGTTTAAAATTCCACTTAAGTTGCATTTAAGGAAGATAGTGCCTACGTAGTACAAATATTTAGGGTAACAAATCTATGGCTGCCTATACTAGGGACCTAGTATATTAAATAACTTATATGAAGTAATCCTATATGGAAACAACCCAAAAATGTAATCTTTAGTCTTAGTTCAATATACAAAATCTAAGACTTGATATAATTACATGATTGTTATAAGGTTATGCATGAAGATTGTTCCAATGAAATATAAATTTTGGACTCAATAATTTTCTTATCTCAAATTGATAATAGTTTTAAACTCAGACCTAGTTACCTATGTTAAGTAGTACTTACCTAAGTAACTTGTTTGAACTACAAGGAAATCATTGATTATTTCTCCAATGGCTGGTAAGTTTGTAGATTGGATCATATTGCACAAATTTGGAGTAGAATTATATTAGAAACTAAGGTGCACCCTAATTGAATAATTGAATATATGCATATTTAATACCTAGATATAAGTAATACATATCAATGTTAGTATATAATAGAAGAAGTATGAATCCTTACACCTAATAATATACGTCTTAGTTTTACGATAAACTATGTCACACAAAAAATAGGCCTAAAGGACCCAATACTGTACTCTAGGGTTATGTACAGTGACAAATATTTGCCAATTGGGCAAATATTCGGATTTCCAAAATTGGAAATTGGCGAAAATGGGGACCCTAGACGTCGGCCCATTCACCCGAAATTTTTAGGATAATTTTTTTTAGGGATCGGTTTGCCGCACGATTATAATAATATTATGATTTTTTAAAAAAATCAACACTCCCGCCTAAATTGAGGACCCTTTTCGCCTTGAAATTATAAAAATTTTAAATTATCCCACCAAATTCGCCTCTTATAGTAGTATGTAAATGTAACATGACAACCATACCCATACAACTAAAACATTAGAGTGCGGTCCGTGTACGTTGGATTGGGCACCATCTAGATGAGGTGGAGCGGGTTGGGTGCAGAAATTTGTTCGATCGAGGTGGAGCGGACCATGTGCAAAAATTGGTTCGAGCAAGGTGGAGCGGGTTGGGTGCAGAAATTGGTCCGGGCAAGGTGGAGCGGGTCATGTGCAGAAATTGGCCTAAGAGAGGTGGAGTGCGACGGGTGCAGAATTTGGCCCAAGTGTGGTGGAGCGGGTCGCGTGTAGAAATTGATCCGGACAAGGTTGAGCGGACCGGGTGGAGAAATTGGTCCGGGTGAGGTGGAGCAAGTTGGATGGAGAGATTAGTTTAGGCAAGGTGGAGCGGGTCAGGTGCAGAAATTGGTTCGACCGAGGTGGAGCGTAATGGGTGCAGAAACAAGCAGGGTTATGCACAGTGGCGGATGAATATTCAGATTTCCAAAATTAGATATTGGTGAAAATGAGGACCCTAGACGTCGACCCATTCGCTTGAAATTATCGAGACAATTTTTTCTGGGGTCGGTTTACCTCGCGATTATAATAATATTATGGATTTTTTAAAATTCCCCATCACTCTCGCCTAAACTGAGGATCCTTTTTGCTTTGAAATTATAAAATTTTTAAATTATCCCACCAAAGTTGCCTCTTATAGTAGTATGCAAACGTAACATAACAACCATACCCATACAACTAAAACATTAGAGCACGGTCCGCATATGCTAGATTGGGCACCATCTAGACGAGATGGAGTGAGTTGGGTGCATAAATTGATTCGGGTGAGGTGGAGCAAGCCGTGTGCAGAAATTGGCCTGGGCAAGGTGAGCGATCCAAGTAAAGAATTTGGTTCGGGCGAGGTGGAGCGGGTCATGTGAAAAAATTAGCCCGAGCTAGGTGGAGTGGGCCGGGTGCAGAAATTGGTCCGGGCGAGGTGGAGCGGGTCTGGTGCAGAAATTATTTTGGCAGGATGGAGCAGATTGGGTGTAGAAATTAGTTCGGGTGAGGTGGAGCGGACCGGGTATAGAAATTGGTCTGAGAGAGGTGGAGTGATCCGGGTGGAGAAATTGGTCCGGGTGAGGTGGAGCGAATCGGGTGCAAAAATTGTTCCGAGTTAGGGAGCGGGCCAGTGCAGAAATTGGTTCGAACGAGGTGGAGCAGATCAGGTGCAGAAAATGGTCCGAGCGAGGTGGAGTGAAATGGGTGCAGAAATAGGTTCGAACGAGGTGGAGCGGGACGAGTGCAGAATTTGGGTTGAGTGAGTTGGGGGGGAAAATTTGAATTTCAAGGGGTCCAAGGTAAGCAACAAAAAATGATTTTTTTTTGTTTTTTAGACCTCCTCACAACCACAACCAAAAATTCAAAAAACCAAGATGACTTGATGTTTTCCAACCCATCAAAAACTCCACAGTTAAGCATGCTCGACTAGAGTAGTACTCGGATGGGTGACCTCCTGGGAAATCCTAATTTTGCACCCTCTAAACTGAATTTTTTTCCTAGGTTATAACCCAAGTTCATCCAGACCCATTTTTGCACTCAGTTCACATTCGGGCTATTTTTTGCACCTAGTTGACGGTCGGACCCTGTTTTACACCCAATCTGATTAAAACTGTCAAATTGGCCAATGTTTGATATTTTTTGGTGAAATTTTAAGGTAATTTGCCATGTCCTCCTACATGAAGTTGGTTAGGATTCGCTAGGGTTTTGAAATAGATTTATCATTTTTTTCAAGTACATTTCGGGTTTGATCCCTTATGCATAACCCTTGCCAACACACAAGAAACACTAGTTCATATGACCCAACAAATTTCTAATATAATATGGAGCTTTCTTCACAGATTGCACAACAAGATTCAGTGAATTAGAACATAGTCTGATAAGGGTATCCAATAAACCATTTTGCACATTCAAATTCAGAATCCAGAGAAATTTTCAAAAAATAAAACAAATTATAAAATTCAAAAAGCCCATTTAAATATTGACATCACAAGCTAAAAAAAGTAGCATCCAATTGTTTTAGCACACATCGATAGTGACAACAAACAATCGCCCAAATTTAAAAGAAACTTTGACTTGAGTGTTGAGCTTTCCTCCGCTGCTCTTTGCTTGAATATTTTTCCTCTCCAGTTCACAGAGTATCCATGTAATGCAGATTGCTATCATTTACATATTAAATAGAGATCAAGAGGAACTCCCTTTCGGTGGATGTTTTCATGCAATGATTTAACTTAATCAAGTGCCAGATGGAAAATCCAACTTTAATTTTTACATTAATCCTTATATGCATAGCTTTGCATATTTTTTTATAAAGTAATATTTATTAGATTATTTTATTTTTATTTTACATATATATAAATTTTAATTAATTAATTATTATTATTTTCTATATATTAATTTATTTTAATTAATTTTTAAAGTATATATAGTGTAAACAAGCGTACGATAATTATCATAAACATAAGGTATGGATTTTCTACAACCAACAAAATGTATAATACAAAAGATGAATGCAAATACATGAATGCATTTTTTTGTGAGCTTCCATGTACTCATGGGTCATGATGTTTTTTCACACCTCCATCATATCTCTCCTTACCTCATGCTGACAACCTTTATCTTTCCACCTGAAGGAGGGTGCCCGGTTCCTTGCAATCATTCTTTATTTTACTTAGTCGAGGACAAACACCTGTTCCTACATCCACAAGGCCATCAAAAATACCATACCCTAGGAATAAAATAAGCATATAATAGCAGTTCTAGTGGGGCTGTTACAGCCACACATTCTCTTCATTCCACAAAAAAACTAGGCATGTTTATGAAATTGGATATGCGCAACACATATGATAGGTTTCCTAGAGTTTTCTATATAATATTCTTAAAAAGTATGGTTTTGATTATAATTGATGTTAATTGATTAAATATTATTATAGCGCTGCTAAATATTATACTTTAATTAGTGGACCTCTTGTTGGTTACTTTAAGTCATCTTGTGGACTCTGCCAAGGTGATCCACTATCTCCTTATCTATTCATTATTCTTACATAGGCATTAGAGATAAGTTTCTCAAAGGAATAAATGGAGGAAAAAATCAAAGGTACTTAGGTTGCAAAAAATGGTCTCTTCTAATATTATCTCCAATTTGTTGATGATACTTCTCTTTTCGGCTATCCATTAGTCGATGAGGCTATGGATTTTAAATTCATATTACCATGCTATGAGAAGGCTACTAGAAAATTGGTTAATACTATAAAATCCAAGATTTTTTATTATCTTTTTTTTAATTTGTGGAAAACATCCCAAAAGGGATGCCACTTTCGGGTAAGACCCAAGGAGGCAGGGGTATCCATTCTGCAAAAAACGCCTAGGACTCGGACCTGGCCTACCACCTTTGACATACTCAAGGAGCAAACAAACACACAAAACCAAATTAAAAAAAGTAAATAACAACAAAAATAATAAAATAAAATAAAAAACATGCTCCTTGAGTGTGTCAAAACCAAAAGCACAACCAAACACGCACAATAAGATAAAAGAAACCACAACACAAACCACATAGAAAAACACAAGAACCACATAACAAAACACAAACAAGACAAAAACAACAAAACACTACAAAGACATAACCCAAAAAAACATGAAAAATAAACACAACCAAAACCTAAAAAATAAAATAAATAAAATAAAAATAAAAATAAAAATAAAAACAACCAACAACAGACAATAAACAAAAACAAAAAACATAGAAAACACTCACACATAAAAAAATGAAATAACACAAACAAAGAGAAACCCAAGAACAAGAACGAAAAAAACACAAGAACAATAACAAAAAACATAAAAAAAAAACAAAACAACAAAAACACAAGAACAACAAAAAACAACACAAAGAACACAAAAACAAAACAAAACAAAAGAACCCACCCACCTTAAAAAACTAAACAAAAAAACAAAGAAGACAAAAGAAAAAAAAAATGAACAAAACAATGACCTATCTAGACCAGAAGACTATTAATGCAAGAATCAACAGAGGAAACAAAATAAAGAATAGAATGAGCTAGGGAACTAAAAAAACTGAATGAACCAAAGAGAAACAAAAAAAAAAAACAAGAAGAAACTAGGTACCTTCAGAACTGGAGCCATCCAAAGAAATGATAGAAAGAAGAGCTTCCCTAATTTGAGAAGCCCACCATATAGGAGGGTGGCCATAACAAGTAAGATCACCTTTGTCCAAAGCCCAATTAGCTAAAGCATCAACACTCTTGTTTTGATCTCTGACCACATGATTGTAATCAACTTTCAAAAATCCCATCTGGATTAAGCTGAATCTTCTCAATAATTCTTTTTATTCTCCAATCCACCTTATGATTCTTAGAAGGAGTCTTCAAGAGATTAATCATAAGTTGAGAGTCGGACTCAACTAACACCTTTTCCCATCCAACCTTAGTAGCCTCCTGAAGGCCTCTAAGGATACCATACCCCTCAAGCAAGGTTATTGGAAAGAATACCCAAATTCTCAGCAAAAGTAAAAACCAGGGAGCCATCCGAAAGTCTACCAATTCCTCCCACACTTGGCTTTTCCAGGGTTCCCTCTAGAGGCTCCATCGGTATTGACTTTTCCAAAATCCTTAGGAGGAGGTTGCCAATTTCTAGTCCTATCCATCTTACTAATACTCACATTCCCTTTAAGTTGGTTGCCCTTAGAAGGTTTAATCTTCAATCTTTGCATCACTTGATCCCATCTTTGGTGGGAGTTTTGGGGGTGATTAAGGAGTTGATGGACTGATTCAACTAAGTTGGCTATGGTCTTTTGCCAAATATAGTGAATATCCTTCCTATCTTGATTAAAAATTTGGTTGTTCCTTTCATTCCAAATATTCCAAAGAAGAATGGTAGAACCCATCCAAACTAACTGCCTAATAAAATGATCAACACCCTCTTGATTAGGCCAATCCCTCCAAAGTTGTTCAAAAGTGAAAAAATTGGACCACTTGTAAGCCAAGTAAAGTTGCCATTCTCCTCCATAGCTCAGAGGCTAAAGTACACTCAATAAAAATATGGTTGATATTTTCTACATTCTCTTCACACATTTCACATCTAAAAGGGCCATGAAAACCATGCTTCATAAGTTGCTCACCGGTAAGCACCCTACGATGCAATAAAAGCCAATTAAAGAACCTCACCTTAGGCCAGAGCTTTTGAGCCCACAATTGAGAAAATATGTCAGAAGAATGGTTGGGATTATTATGGCATAAGGTCAAATAACCTTGAGCAACTGAATACTCACCCTTAGTAGTGTTGTTCCATCCAAAACAATCTTTTTCATGGGACCAAGAGAGGGATCTCATATGAAGGATGCCTTGGATATCTTGTCTTTGCCTTTACGGGATTTGAATAGGCCGAGTCCTCAATAGGGATCCAATATCTACCAACCTTTGAATTACCGAGTATGGTACCGACGATAATTAGCCACCTTTATCCAATTAGCTCGGTGAAGCTCCTCCATCCAAGGCCTCCAATCGAGAGCCGAGTTATCAAAGGCTTGTGACCATCCCAAGAATCTGTCCAAAAATTTGCATGTTGACCATTATGAATGATCCAAAATAATTTTTTCTTTATCAAATCCTCACCAGTCTTAAGAGCTGCTAAAATGGGAGAACCTTTGGTAGGAAGTTGATAGCGAACAAGGTCTTCAGGACTTTTGTTCTCAGCATATTTAGCACGGAGATTATTGGCCCAAAGAGCATTGGGGTTATGCAACATCCTCCAATATAATTTAGCAACTAAAGCTTTGTTGTTATTAATTGAAGACCGGAATCCTAACCCCCCTTCACTCTTAGGAAGACATAAAGTATCCCATTTCACCAAGGCCCATTTTCTTTTCTCCTTAGTACCACTCCAAAGGAAACGATGACTGATTTGATCCAATTCTCGAAGAACAGCCTTTGGGATATTCAAAACGGAAGAAACATAAATAGGAATAGCTTGAAGGACTGATTTTACCAAGGTGATTCTACCCCCAGAAGAAAGCCACTTGTTGGTCCACTTTCCAATTTTCTTCTTGACTTTGTCCAACAACCAATTCCAATCTTTATTTTTCTGCCTTTGAATATTTATGGGAATACCTAAATAAGTGATTGGAAGAGAGGTCTTCTTATATCTTAATTTATCCAAGACCATGGATTCCTGTCTAGCTAAGCAGTGAAAGAAAATAACTTTAGATTTGTCTTCATTGATCAACTTTCCAGATAGCCTTAGAAAAATAGCTAATGATTTGCTTAATATTAGAAGCTTCCTTAACTGTAGCTTTACCTAAAAGGGTAGAGTCATCCACAAATTGAAGATGAGAGATAGGTCTAGCTCCATGAGCAATGGTAACTCCCTCAAGGGTTTTGTTTTCCCTCTTTTTGGTTATAGTCCTACCCAAGCATTCAACAAGAATGATGAATAAATAAGGGGATAGCGGGTCACCTTGCCTAATACCTCTGGAAGCTGGGAAAGACCGAGAAGGCCTGCCATTGATAAGAACTAAGTAGGAAACCGAAGAGATACATCCCATAATCCAATCCATCCAATCCTTAGAGAAACCAAATTGCCTCAAAACTTTGATAAGGAAGTGCCAATCCACTCTGTCATAAGCTTTGGATAAGTCTAACCGGATGAACATAGAAGGAGAATTTTGCATATCCATGGAATGGATGGCTTCCTGAGCAAGAACTATCTCATCTACTATTTGACGTCCTTCCACATATCCCCCTTGCTCTGGGGAAATAATCTTATGCAAAAGAGGCTTCAACCTTTCTGCCATGATTTTAGTAATAATTTTGAGAAGAACATTACATAAAGCAATAGGTCTAAAAGCTGAGATATGATCAACCTCTTGAGCTTTTGGAACAAGAGTAATATAAGTTTTATTGATAACCTTCAAAATTTCTTTGGATTTCCTGGCTTCTTCCACCACCTCTAATAAATCAACATGAAGGATATCCCAGAACTCTTGGTAGAACTCAATAGGAAAACCATCAGGACTTGGGGTTTTCCCTTTTTGCATTTTAAAAACTACTTGTTGAAGCTCATTGATAGTAACAGGAGCAGTCAAAATAGAGTTCTCCTCGGAAGTGATAAGAGAAGGGATTGCTTGAAGAACATTTTGTTGTGAAGCTGAGTCAAGAGGAGTAGCAACAAAAATATTGGAAAAGTAATCAACAACAATAGAGTTCATGCCATCCCAAGTATAAACAACATCTCCAGAATCTGATTTTAAGGAAGAAATAAAGTTGTGAGATCTTTGAGCTAGAAGAGATTTGTGGAAGAAATTTGTGTTTCGATCTCCTTCTTTGAGCCATTGAATTCTAGATTTTTGCTTCCATAAGATTTCTTCTCTTTTTTCCCATTCCTCTAACCGAGTTGTGAGTTTAATTTCATCTGCACTTCTCTTCTCTGTGAGGCCATCTAAACGGATTTTCTTATTCAAATTTTCAATATGAGCAATAACTTCATGTTTTTTTTTATGAACATCCCCAAACTCTTTCCAGTTCCAAGTCTTGATTTTGGATTTAATGTATTGCAGTATTTTGGCAAAACAGAACATCTTAGTCCCATGCCTAGGTTTACCTTCCTTCCACCATTGTTGCACACGAGGTCTGAAGGAAATGTCTCTAAGCCACATTAATTGAAAACGAAAAGGAGAGAAACTCACATTGGTTTTCCACATTTCCACCATGAGTGGCCAATGATCCGAACCAACATTATTAAGAGTCTTCACTTTAGGAATGTGACCATGGATTAAGAAATTTTCAGAGAGCAAAAACCTATCCAATCTCTCCATTATACAAGCTAAGCCTTGCCTTCGTTAGACCAAGTCATAAGGCCATTATCTCGGTTGGATATCCACAAGATGGAGGTTTGCAATATATTCGCTCATGAGGTCAGTACTTTTGTCCAAATTTCTATTTCCCCCCATTTTCTCATCTAGAGAGAGGATGGTATTGAAATCTCCTCCGATCAAGATCCAAGCTTTAGGAAAATGAGAGATAATATGAGTAATATCCTTCCATTGTCTTCTTTTTTCCTCCAAAGAAGTCGGGGCATAAACGGTAATGCAGAGCATAATCCGGTTGGAATGTCTACTTTGAATAGCTATAGCCAACAAACCCCAACTGCCAACCATATGGTGAATAACTACCTCTTTTGGGTCCCAAAGACAAGCAATGCCACCCGAAGTCCCTTGGGAGCTGAGGGAAACCACTTTTCTAGCTGGCCAAATTTTACTGGCAATTAAGTCCATATCCTCCATTGACATCTTTGTTTCTTGAAGGAAAACAAGATGTGGATGATTTATCTGAATCATTCTTCTAATTTCATTTTGTTTTGAAAGACTCCCTTTGAGTCCTCTAATATTCCAAGTGATGATCTTCATTAATACCAGGGCTAAAAATGTTGGGAAGGGCATTAATCTTACCTTCCTCTACAAGCTTTTCACCTTCTTTTACCATATGATATTGATTGGTCTTGCGACCTACTTTTTGATTAGAATCCATCTTCAATTTTTTTTCCCTGTTTCTTGACTTATTCCAATTGAATCTGAGATGGCTTCTAACCTTGAAGAATGCTCATACACAGCCAAAATTTTACTAGATGGTTCAATGGAGTCTATATTGGGACCTGCATTATTTGAAGTTTTGACATTTGAAATATTGTTTTTCTTGTGTAAATTTTCTCCTTTTTTTTTTGTTGAAAACCTTTGATTTGTTGGTTTGTCTCTGAGTTCTTTCCTTCATATTTAAATTGTGTTTCTAAGATTTTAGTTTCCATTATTTCCTCTTCCTCACTTGGGACATCATTTGTGGAAAGGATTTCAAACATATTAGCAAATGACTTTGATTGATCCTTCATTACTGGTTTTTTCGAAGTGTTCTTCTTCTTAGGTATTTGGAAACCTGCTAGGTTTATATCTTCTTTCTTTTGATCAGGAATTTTATTTGGGCAAGCATTGGCCAAATGACCATATTCATGGCAAATTCTACAACGAAAAGGAATGTTCTCATAGTCCACTACTTGCTCCCAAGTGTCTTCCCCAAATTGTAATGTGATATTTTTAGGTAGGGGTTTGTCAAAATCCATTAAAACACAAATTCGAGCATAAATAATATGTTCAAAATTTTGAGTACAATCAGGAGTCATCATAAAAGTTCCTAAAGAGTTTCCAATTGAAGAAAAAATAGTAGGATTCCAAAATTCAATAGGGAGGCCAAAGAGTCTAACCCACACGGGAGCTATAGAAGGCATCTCTTCTTCGGATTTAAATTTAGTATGCCGGGGCTTCATGAAAAGCCCTGCCCTTCCAAAAAACCAAGGACCCCCTTGAAAAGTTTTCTCTCTATCTTCATTATTAGCAAATAAAACAAGAAAATAACCATTTGGATAAATAGAGATTTGTAACTCACCTTTAGTTTTCCAGCTTTTTGCAGCCCAGACTTTGAAAGCGAGATAGACTCGGACGAAAACCCACGAACCGACAAATTAGTCCTCTTTTTTCCAAATCTTCAATGCCAGTCTGAATGTTACCCATATCAAGCTTAACAATAGGAGTTCCATCAGCTGCTTTAAGACATCCTGACTCCGTTTTCTTGGGATCAATCTTAGGCATTCTTAGAGGTTTATGAGAAGCCCTAATATTGATATTAGCATTGGGCTGAGGCTGTCCACCATGAAGGGCATCCCTAAAATTCATTTTTGGGACTGAGTCTTCAAAATTCTTACCCTTGACAGGGGTTTTCATAGTAGAATTATTTTGTGGGTGCACCTTAGCACCAGATTCACTTGAGATATGAGCCATTTTTTGATCAACTGCTTGAAACTTATTTCGTGGTCTCTTTAATCCTTGCCCTAGACATCGTGGAAAGGTATGGTTTTCACTTTTCTTTTGTGCAACAAATTGGAAGCCGTTGTCACTCAAGTTCACGGTATGATATGTTGAAAGACAAATTTCTAACCCATCTTGTATCCCCTGCAACATTTCCTGCTAAAATATTGAGCATAAACCACAAAAATATTGGCCGCTAGGGCCCGAAGGCCCTAAAAACCAACCTCTGGAGCTGCTTGCACTCAACCTAGATGAAACCCTCGCATAGCCGCTTGCCAAATATATCATTCACACATAGGGATGCGCTAGGATCTGTGTTGCTCCAAATGATATGAAAATTGGTGGAGACGTTCTAGGGTTTTTAGGCATCTACCCTCAAAATTTTAGCTCAATCCGAGTTCGGATGAGTGAGATATGGCCGAAACGAGTTCGAAAGTTTGGGCAGTCCTGCGAAAAACGTCTCCAAGATTTTTTATTATCACCACCCTACATTTACAAAAAATTATTGTGGATATTCTAAGTTTTAAAATTAAAAAAAATCTATCAACCTATTTGGGCATTCCTTTGCATCATAAAGGCAATAAAAAGGTTCTTTGGCTCTCTTGTTTGAATAGAATGAAAACTTATTTGGTAGATTTTGAAAGGTAAGTTCTTAACCAGGTGGGAAGGTTGCAACTCATACAGACTACATTGCAATCCATCCCTATTTTTATGATGCCACTTTCAAGATTGTCAATAGGTATAGCATCAAAAATTTATATAATTGAAAGATATTTTTTTGGAAAGGATGAAAGGAACAAATTAGGCTTCCTCTTTGTAAGTGGGATAGGGTTTGCAAAGGAAATAATATTTGAGAAGCAAACTTGTGAAATTGCAGATTTACGAGTTTGGCCTTAGGGGTAAAACTTGGATGGATATTATTCAAAGATCAAGGAAATAATTGGGAAAAACTGTTACTGTAGAAATATAGAAGTTCTCTTGATGCAGTGAAATGATTTAGGAAAATAACCCTACCCAAAGGATAGCCAACATAGGACTTCATATCAAATTGTTTGCAACTGATTAAGAAATGTATTAGATGGTAGTCAAAGAGGGGAGTTATGCAAAATTTTGGTTTGATGCTTGGTTGAATACTTATCTTCTTATCTCTAATTCCAAATAACAACAATTGGCTTTGGCATGCCTATCTTATAAGGTCCAAATATCAAAGATTATATCAATGCGAACAACTCCATATCATGGATTTCTATTAGTAACTTGGTTGAAGAAATAAAACAAATTGTAGACGAACTTCAAAAGATTATTCAAAAGTTCTATTTGTTTATTTTTACATGAACTGATGAGTTGGTTTGAAACTTATCAAATTATGGTAGATACTTGGTCAAGTTGGGATATGAGGATTAAGAGCAATCATTATTTCCTACTCCTAAATACTTTCCTTGGTAAAATATTTCATTACTAGAGGCTCTTTCTAAGGCCTCAACATTCCTTTAGTTAATGGTTTAAAGTAAGATTCTTAAAAGAGCGAGTCTACAAATAAAAAGATATCATGGACCTTTCAAATGTGCCTTATGTGAGAAAGATGTTAAGAATATGAAAAAATATATTGAAATTCCAACATAATGAACTTTAATGTGTTATTATTTAATAATATAACTAAAAGTTAATTTTAAGATGTTAATGTCTATATAGAATTGCATATAATACGAGGATACATGTTAAAATGGTGGTTTAGGAAACCATTTGATATATATATATATATATATATATATATATATATATGAAGATTTTAAATCTAGCCATGGATATATTTCAAGATTAACTTCAAATATTAAGGTATAAAAGGTGCATCAATATTGTATATTATCCAAATAGATAAGAAGGCATTTTGTGTGCTTCTTTCATCATTATATTATTTGAAGTTGAAACATATTTCAACAATAATATGGAGTGATGGAAAACAAGGAGTTTCACATTACAAGCCAAGATTCTAACTTTATAAGTGGGCCCTAGCACTTTGTCCACTAAGTGAAAGCAAACAATGGAGAGCAAAGAGTTTCACATTATAAACCAAGGTTCTAATTCTATGGATAAACCTTACCATTTAAACCTATTATATTTGAGGTAAATGGTGGGGGAAGACATTTCACACTTTAAGATAAGGTTTCAATCTCATATGGTGAACATTGACATTTGCTCATGGGGTTTGAAAAAGTATGGGGTATTAAGGAGTTTCACACTCTAAACCAAGGTTTTAATACTATGGGAGGAGCCTATTTAAGTTGATTAGGTTTGTTACAAGTGAGGAGTAAGGGCATTTGGTTTGTAAGCTAAGGTTCTAATCCCTAAGTGAAACTATAAATTTAAGTTTCTCAAGTTAAGTTCAATTGGTTGGAACAAGTCATCTTCCATTAAAAAGCCTAAGGGTCATGTTTCAATGGGCATAAAGACCCATTATATGTGTGGCAAATGCTTGACCTTAAGTGATTTATCCTGGCCGTATTCTAAACTAAAATCTATAGTAACATATGTATTACCATTTGGCCTTGGAATAAAGTGATGGATAACAAAATATCGACATCATGTGCAAGGTTACAACCCATGAGTGAACCTTAATATTTGTTCATTGAATTTAAAGCAAGCAGCAGGCAATAAAGAGTTTCAACACACAGACCAAAGTTATAATATATGGCTTTGATTTTTTGTCCATTCAACTATATTTGAGAGTTTGTTCTCAAAATTATTAGATAGACTTCATAGGTACAAGAAAATGTAAAAAAATGAATAAAAATTTTAAATACCACTCATAAAGATAGTGGTATTCACCAACCAAAAGGAAAGGAAGCAACTAAGCTTCCAATTCAAAGGGGATATTATTGAAGAAGTAACAAAATATGAGTATCTTGATGTAGATTTCAAGATCAAGCTTAGTTGGACATGTATATTGAAAAGAGTAATGGGAGACCGGATAATACTCTATGTATTGGAAATTAGACATAGGTAAACAAATGTTTGGGATTGAAAGACCATCCAAGCCTTATTCAATTGTTGGTAGGGATAGTGGCGCTTCTTGAGCATGAAAAATGGGATGGTAGTACATACAACTTGAAAAGGAGGCAAATATGGAAGGATCCAATAGCATTTGATTACAAATAATTTTAAAATAAAATCTTTTGTTACATATGATATACTCCTTACACAAACAAGAAATATAGACGATCTAATAACATTTGATTACAAGCAAATTTAGAATAATTTTTTTCTTTATATATAAAATACTCCTTGCAAACACGAGTATTTTTCCTAGAGAGCTAGTCATAATGATTCATCTTCTAGGAGGTCTACAAAAACTGATAAGGTTGTAGGAGACAAGTTGAATATAAAAGTAACACTTTGATGAAAATAAATGTCAAATGGATGAAGAAGAGGGGTATTGGTTAAATATTATTTCAACACAACAAGTATATAAATGTCTATGTAACAAAAAAAATTAGGGTAGAAACAAAAGAGTTAGAAGAAAAAGGTACACTATCTTTTTCAATTCAGTCCCACATATAAGCAAGCTCAAAAAAGCATATATTTTTCAATATAAAAGGAACACCAAAGATGTTTATATCCCAACTTGAGAAGGAGGAATCGTTGACATCCTTTCATCTTTAACAACAGGGTACAGAGGCCAGACATTCTCCGCGAGGTTTCTACCTCTGAACACAGGTCAAACAATTGAAGCTGCCTCTATAACCCCTACCTCTCCTCGATAAACGAGGCCAGAGTGAGGAAGACCCCTGGTGGCTCAGGCTTGGTACCGTTGTCGTTAAGCTGGTGCACACTCAACAGATTCAAGTTAGACTACTACCTTTGCCCTTATTGGGCCCAAAGTGAAGGAGACCCCTAGTGGCTCAAGGTTGGTACCATCGTCGTTAAGCTGGTGCACACTTAGCAGACTCAAGTTAGTCTACTACCTTTGCCGTTATTGGGCATGCCCCCAAGGTTTGAACCTAGATCTCTTGGTAAGTGCCCAAAATCTTACCAGTCCACCTAGCCCTGCCCCCTAGCCTTGCCCTTGGGAACAACTTGGGACTAGTTCACATTGACTAAAACATAAATAGAAGATCATTAATGAGAAATGGGAAGAAAAAATACATACCTATTGCAATACAATGCAAATGGAAACAAAAAAAACATAAATGAAAAGCTTATAATTATATTTGATATAGTTATGTTCATGCAATAGCTCTAAATTCTAGGGCTCAATTGTTCAAAGCAAAGAGAATAGAGAAGCCAAGAGATTTTGCCAACAATATTAATAGCAAAGATTGTTTTTTCAAAAATAAAACAATCAACTTGTCTCATAACTTGTTTGGCCTAGTTAATATTAAAAACTTGATCTATCGTCTTCTTTTTACAATCAACTTTAAAATCTATAATCTTCATATATCTTTAATTATGTGTGTCACCAATATTATTTTGTAATGCAACTTGAAAGTTAATCTTATGATTTTAGGGGAAAAAAGGTTTTAATGCAGGTTGAAACTTAACATTAGCATTTTATTTTTTTGAAATACAATAATCTGACGATTAGAGTTGGACATCATTTCTTTTTTTATAATTAAACAAAAAATATATGTTGTTTTTTTTTTTACAATTAATGTTAAAATTTGTAATCGTCATTCCTCTTGACTGTTGTAACATAATTGTTCTTGTACAATACAAGTTGAAATTTAATTTGTAATTGAAACAAATTAATACAATTTATAAACTAGCATTCACATTTATTTTTTTACTTCAACAATAAAAAAATATAAAAAACAGACCATTTAAACATCCTAATTTTTCAACTCTTTAAATAAATTATATATAAATTTAATTATAAATATTTAAATCTGATTTTTTTTTTTTTTTTAAAAACTAACACTTACTATTTCTATTTAATAATATACAATAAACTTCTGAATGTAGGTACAATTAAATTAAAACTTACTTTCATTTGAGTCTTAAATAAATGGTAATCTCCAAGTATTTTTTTTGAATTGGTTGTATAGAATTGAAATGGGTAAACTCAAAGTAGTTTTTTAATTAAATATATGGATTTAAAAAGAGTCCACCCATATTACAAGAAGCTTAACAAAAATTTTGAAAGTCAATCTTCTTTTTAAAATTGAAAAATCTAACTAATTAAATCCAATTTAAGTTAAATTTAAATATTACTAAAGCTTTCTATTTATTTCATATATTAAATAAAAATATTATTTTTGAAGGTCAATCTTCAACAAAAATTTTGAAGATCAAACTTCTTTTTAAAATTGAAAAATCTAATTATTTAAATCAAATTTATGTTAAATTTAAATATTACTAAAACTTTCTATTTATTTCATTTATTAAATAAAAAAATTATTCTAATTTTTTTTTAAATTGAAAAATCCAATTAATTAAATCAAATTTATATTAAATATAAACATTACTACAACTTTTTATTTATTAAATTAAAAATATCGTTCTCTATTATATTAAAAAAACAACTTACATAAAACTTTGTATTCAACATATAAATACTCAAAAAATATTTACTCCAAAAACCATAATTTCTAACCTATTTATATTGTATTGTAGTGAACTTTATATAAGATAAGTCTCTAAAAACTATTTACTCTAACCCATAGTCTCTAATCAATTTATATTATATTGTAGTGAGCCTTATATAACATATGTCTCTAACCTATTTATATTGTAGTGAGCCTTATATAACATAAAGCTAAAAAAATCCACACAATTTTCATCCGTGTATTCAACATATAAATACTAAAAAAAAAAAAAAAAAAATTTACTCTAAACCTTAATCACTAACCTATTTATATTATAGTGATTCTTATATAACATAAGTCACTGACCTATTTTATATTATAGTGAGCCTTATAACATAAAGCTTTGCATATTAAAAGCATTTGCAAAGAAAACAAGTCCACACAATTTTCAACCGTGAAGTCTTTCGTAGAGTTGGTCTGCCTCTTTCATCCATGCCTTCCATACCTTATTATCAAATAAAACAAAATGCACCTGAGCCACAAGCAAATTTACTAATGTCAGATATAAAAGAATACTAAAAAATCAAATTAAAATGTATTAAAAATATCTAATTATCCTGTGAAGTATATCATGTTTATGGTACACTTAAAAATTATTATTTAACTTTTAAAAATATTTCAATTTATTAATCATAAATTTTGATATTTTATTATTTAAATAAAAATTTATAATTAACTTATATTAAAAAAGTATTTTAACAAATAATTTTATAAATTTTAAAATATTAAAAAATATTAATAATAATATAAAAACATAAAAAATATATATAACATTTTAAAATATGATATATTACATTTCAGAGTGTGTCACATAATCAATTTTAAAAACATTTAAATATTATATACAAAATTTTATATTTTTCATTAAACATTTTATAATAAATTATATATTTAATTATAATTATAAATTTATTTTATTTTTTATTAAAATCACAATAAAATTTATAAAAATTAAGACATCACACAAGTAATTTTATTTTTTTAATAAAATATTTAATTAAATTTTCTTTTTTAAAATAAAATTTAATATTAAGATTTTTAAAATTTGCATTATGTTACATATTTTATTTGTTAGAGAGCAGGTTTAATAGATGAATATATAAATGATGTAGTTTACATTAAAGTTTAAATACGGATGATAAAAAAATAAAATTATATGTAATTTCATATAATTAAATTAATATAAAAGAAAAACAACCCTTATCCATATGCATATAATCTATTAACAAAGATGATACTTGCATGAAAACCAAATTTAAACCCACCAAAATATATAAGAAAAATTTCAAAATTCTATCACAAATTAAATAATTACAATTGAATATTCTATAAAACCAAAAAAAACATGTATTTTTGTGAAAAATAAAAACGAAAAAAAACATCAATTATACAATTGCGTATTCTATAAAACCAACACGAATAATACTTTAACAAAAAACATCAATTTTATTTACTGTAAATTTATTATATGTTAATTTTTAAACAATCATTGTTGGATGATTTTTAAAGACTGGATGAATTTTTTTTCTTTTATAACAAATAATTTTATAACCAAAAAAATATTAATCTAAAAAGATCATAAAATATCTGACTAAATTTATAACATTACATAAACCAAATACATACCCATACGAGGACTGATTAAAGGAACATTTAATCCATGGTTAAAGTTTCAAGGTGCCACTAAACTATTCGACTTAATGTGGTTTTGTCATTGAAATTTGTCATGCTTGATCTTCTGCATAAGGACGCAATGTAAGGGCAATGACCACTAATTACACGTGGTGCCCTTCTTAGCTTAAATTGTCTGTGGTTTACGTTGATAGTGTTTGATCACACCATTTTGAACCTCTTATATATTTACACGTGGTGCCCTTCTTAGCTTAATTATCTTTTAACTAAATTTTTAAAGATTTCGGTTGGAAGTATCTCTTCCTATAATTGTAATTGATCTTTGTTTTAATATATATATATATATATATATTTATTTATATTTAATTAAAATATTATTATTTAAATAGGTTTTTTTTTTTTTAACCATCAAAATATTATATTCGTTCAGTTTTGCTTAAAGTATTATAATTCCTTAATCAACATGACTTTTTTTTTATTAAGAGATAAAATCTTACTCATAGGAGTTTCTCACAATAACCAAATCAAATATATATATATAATTAAAATATTATTATTTAAATAAAATTTTTCCAATTTAAAAAAAAAAAATATGTTAGTTTTAGTAAATAGTTTAAGAATGTAAAATGGTTAAATATTTGATAAATTTAATAGATGTAAGATGTTATATTCTTGAATAAGTTTGTTTCTTTTCAATAATGAAACCTAAAATTTATTTATGTAGTTACAGTTAATAGCCATAGTAGGTTCTTCAATTACATTTAAGCTATATGTTGACATCAGCTGAATGTTAAAATGAAAAACTAAAGAAGGTTTTTTCTTTACTTTTTTGCTTTCAGTATAAAATACTTGAGATGGTAGGAAACTCGGTTATACAAGCTAAAAAACAATAAATTGGTTGTAATTTGTAACGTACGTTCATAGTTAAAAGATTCTCTTAGACGTTCATAGATAAAAGATTCTCTTAGAATAGGTTGGGCTAGTAGATGGTTAAGCTTTAATGGATGCCATGATGGATCTTCTTATGTAGTTAGGTTAAGATTGTATTTGTTATTATTTGTTCTTCTTTTGGTATAGTATAGGTTATCATAGATGCTGATGAAATTATTTTTTTATTGATACATGATAGTTGATGACATTGTCTTCTTTATTGATACATGATAGTTGATGACATTATCTTCTTTATTAATATATAATAGATTTGAGCATCCTTTGCTTTCTTTTCTATGTTTTTACTTCATTCTCATGAAAACAAATCTTGTCATATTAGAAACATTAAAAGTTTAGAACTGGTTTGTTTAGTGCAATACAAATACTTAGGTTGTATATTATTAGTACATATGAGCATGTTCAATTCTTATGGATAAAACTCTCCAAAGTACATGGATGCATGATGTGTATTTCACAATATTTTATATATCCAAAATTTGGATTTTTAAAGAGGTTGTCATGATTAAAGATTTCAATGTACTTGTAGGTACACAAATTTGTCGCTCTACATGATTTGTTGGAAAATACATTTCTCCAACTACTATTGTTTAGATTATTTTGGCATACCTTGGGCCAATATGGATGAAGCATAAGTTGCCTTCTATGATATATTCCTGATTGACATAAGTGAGCCACACCAACAATTTATTTTGAATGGTTTGCCTTGCTTCCCAAGTTTGCATGGGTTTGCTTGTTTCAACCACAAAGAAAGAGCTAGTGTACTTAATTATCTTTTGACATCTCATTATACAAGATTATTTCACATTTCTATAATTCACCTAACATGTCCCTATCAAATCATAAGTACCTTTTCTTTACCCTCAAAATTCAACCATTTTCCCCATATCTACTCTCATTAAAATCCCTATACTAGTATTTATTTTGACTACTCTCTTGTGAGAGTTTTGTCATCTCTTACTTGTATCACAAACACACAAACTCTTACTTCATTAGTCAATATTTTGTAGAATGTTTTTTTTGGTTACATAGGAGAATTGGTCACAACCACACAATTTTTAGTAATCGGCAAGCGCAGGGTTCAAACCACAGGGGCTGCTCCCACCAAACCTAATATTTTGTAGAATTTTACTATGAATGTCTTCCTATATTTGTAATTCTATAAATCAAAGAACCAATGGATGTGGTATGAATAAATGGTTTGACAAAACATATAAGGATCCTAAGTGCACATTCAAGCAATGTGGTCCAACTTATCACGATATTCTATGATGCAAAAAATGGCAATTCCTTTTCAATTGCCATCATAATATTCTAGCCACTTTCCATAATTATACTAAACTCTTTTCACATTCCCTTTTCCCCTTGTATAAATATTTGTTATATCACAAACTTAATTATTTGGCTCAAACATACCTCTAACTTAAAATGCATTCCCAATGAACCCACAATCACAACAACGTAACTTTTTCACTTACCATAATGTAAAAAACCCCATCTAAAAATTATAACCTGGTCGTGGTTACTCAAACCAAGGCTGCCCTGCAAGGGGTTTTTCGCTAAATTAAAAAAAATAGAGTAGAAGATGATGATGGATTATGATTTGAATTCTTAAACTCTATAACTTTCAAAATTTGTTGTCTCATTGTTGATTTATTTAATGAAGTAGTAATCCCTGGATTCTCTCCATCCTGGTCTTCCCACTTGATTCATCCTTTCTATAACTCCAATGACCCGACCCTCTTGACCTTAATAATTATGAAAATACACAATTGGCTATACAATTTCCACACTCTATACAGTCTATACTATTGTTTCAGATTTGTGCATTTCCTCCTTTGTGGACGACTCTAAGATTTGTGCTTTCGATCAAGCTGGACTGAATTATGACCATCAAACAATTGATCATATTCTCATTATGTGAGTCATCATTGATAAGGCTCGTCATAATATTAAACTTGTACATTACTACTTTATTGATTTTTGCAAAACCCTCAACACTATTCCTAGATACCTTATCTTTGAAAGCCTATGAGCTTTGGGTTAAGTGAATTATCATTCAAGGTATTGAAACCTATGAAAGAGTCTAAGGTCATTTTCATGCAACATAAGGCACCTTTCCAACCACCTACTACACTATCAAATTTAAGCAAAGATACCTACTCCCCTACTCTTTTTGGTCTATACATAATAAGTTATAGGAGTTGCATTTAAAGGAACTTCTTATTAGTGGATCATTGCACTAGAATAATTGTCCTATTATTGTTGTTTGCTAATAGTATCCTTATCATCTCTGCCACATCTAATGGGTTAGAGGTTTAGTTAAATAAAAGGGATATTTTTGTAAGAAGTAAGAATTGCACATTAATTTGAAAAACAAATTGAGATCATGATAGAAATTCCTAGTAATAGTGGGTCATTGCATGGTATAGTTAACCTATTATTCTTGTTTGCTAATTGTCTCATTATTATCTTTTCCAATGGTTTAAAGGTTCCATTAAATAAAATGGATCTTTTTGTAAGAACTAAAAATTGCATGTTAATTTGAAAAAAATAACCATCAACATATTATCTTGTAGAAAGAGCCAAGCCAATATAATTCATTCACTCTTTGAGTAGAGATCATCTAAAAATAATCTTGCCATACAAATCTTGGGATCATATTAATAGGACTAGACTTATTTTTAAACTTGTTTCTGAGACAAAACTCTTTTAAACTATGAACCAAGTTAAATTTATTTATAATTTCTTTGGCCAACTACACTTTATGGCTCTAAGGTTTGAGAACCCTCTTTAAATGGGATTGAGTGGGTCCACTTAAAGTTTCCAAGTTGAGTTTGATGCCCAACCTCTCAAGTTATGTAGTATTTTTCATATGTTTGCTCTTTATAGACTATAATAGTTTGTGGATACCTTGAAAGGGAATTCCCAATATCTATGATAACTCCATTGGTAATATTCTATCATAAGGTTTTCTTAGAAGGATTCCAATCTCAAAGTGGATCAAAAATAGACTAACACCTACATTCAAGAAGATATTTACAAGGCCTATGTCCAGCATACTTGGATTACTTCACCCTTGTTTTTGAGTCCAAAATTGCATCATTATGATCTACATTTCTCAAACTTTTTTTTGAAAGAGACATCATTCTTCCAAATGATCTTCAATAATATTTTTCTTATTGACTTAAGAGTTTTCCTATAGTTAAATGTGAGTTGGCTTTCATCAAATGAGAAATGAAGCAAATGCCCACCTCCCAAAAGAAGAAACTTTAATTACTCCACTTAGGCTTTTGAGTCCAAAATTGCATTGTTATGATCTACATTTCTCAAAAAAGAAATTGAAAGAAACATTATTCTTTCAAATTGTCTTCAATAACATTAGACTTATTGACTTAGAATTTCTCTTTAGTTAATGTGAGTTGGCTTTCATCAACTAAAAATTGAGACAAATGGCCACATCCTAAAAGAAAAAAGAATATGATAATTTTACTTTTATGAAGTTGAAGAAGAGAATCATCTTATTTTCAAATGCATAGTTCTTATAAAAAATATAATTTTTTTTTATGTTTAATAAAACTTAATACAATTTTAAAAATCTTTATTCCAAAATCACAATCAAAAGTAATTTTATACAACACCAATACTTAAGTAAACAAAAACAAACCATGTGTTTATTTTAGAATTATCACCTTTTTCTTCATTTTAACAAATTCTCTTGGTGGATCTAAACATGCATATGATAGCTCCACAACTAATTAAAAGAAAGTTTTAGGCAAAGGTGACAAGAAATATGAAGTTTTCTTATTATCACTTTTTACAATTTTACTTCGTAATTGATAAATTAATTTTTTGTTTGGTTTTTTTTATAAAACATATTGAAAGATTTTTTAAAAAAATAATTTTTTTTTCAATTTTATTAACCTTTATAATTATTAATAATAATATTAATTTTTAGGTCCGTAGATCAATTGGTTCATCCAAATCCCATAAAGCGGGTGGAGGTCCAAGGTTCAAATATCGGGTCTCGTCGGACTGAACGCTTGTCCGTGCTTTCAGCAGCGTAAAAGGTTTAAAATGATTGTGGCATGGTGGTTATAGGGCGAATTGCGCGAAGATTTGTGTGACGGCCATAAAAAGCTGGACAGCCTGCCCGGTTTCGTGGCGGGCTACAGATTCCACCATAGAAATACAAAAAAAAAAATAATAATATTAATTTTTTTCTAAGATAATTTAAGGGTTGAGGTTTTGGTTTTTCTTCGCGAGGTCTAAGGTTCAATGGGCGGTGTGTGGTAGCTGTATGTTAAATTCTCTATTGATAAGAATAGCTTTAGACTTTAGGTCATGGTTGGGAGAAGGCTACTCAACCCTATGTATTAGTCATAAGAATTTCTCATACTAATCAAATAAAAAAAAAAATTTCAAACTAGAAACAAAACAATAGTTTGAATTTTGAACCTTCCAAAAAAAACCAAAACCTTTTAATTATGCTTTCTCCTGAAATGATTAAGACAATGAAGGCTACATGGAGGGCTTCACCCTCCGACCTTGTGGTTAACAGCCACACGCTCTAACCGAGCTCTTCCAGCTTCAAATATATACAATTTGTCGTAGACCAATATATTTTATGCTACCCTCCGATAAATATTAAATATAATATCATTTATTTGGATAACATAAGGAAGCAAAATTTTGCTCTCCGGTAACCTTCAAATCTGGAAGGGTCTCCACTTAAGGGGAAGACGACTTGTTATTCAAGTCTAGCAAAGGCATTTTTAATTATTAATATTAATATAATTTTTTTTATTTTTTATTGGTAAGAATTTTTTATTATTAATTTTTAAGATTAAGATTAAAAATTAAATTGAAGGTGTGAATTTTAAACCTTAAAAATAATTATAATTATTAACCTATTTAAATTATAATTTTTATTATTTATTTATAATTAAACATATTAAATTTAATTTTAAAAAAATAAAAATTCTCGGTGGAAGATACTATTTACTATAAAAATAAACTAAACCCAGATTACCCTTACACCTCAGATATTAAGGCAGATCCAGGACTCGGCTAGGCTAAGATGATTAATATCAAAAGACCATGACTTTCACTCCCTGTCCATTACTTTTCTGTTTTCTTCCCTTTCCCCATTTTTGTATCCATGTCTATGCTGATACAATTGTTAGTGTATGCACATGATTCTCAACACAAATATTATGGCCTTTGACATGGTACCTTGGAAAGGAATATAAATTCGTATGGCTAATGCATTCTTAATTGACAGATTGTCATACTTTCAACTTTATTTGCTTTTGGAGATCTGCTGATGGAATTTTTGAATACCTAGGCATTCATATCACTACTTAATTTCATTATTGCTATCTCTTTACCAATATTTTAATTGGTGTTATTGTATTTAAATTTTGAATGAATTTAATATAATAAAAAAATTTATATTAATTTTGATCAAATAAATTATATTAAATAAATAACATCCTCTAATTTCATAAAAATTATTTATTTTTAATTTTATTCCAAAAAATTATTTTTTTAACTATGGGTTTACAATCAACCTTAGAAATATATATAACCAATATATATAGCCTACCATGCAGGATTCCTGCAATTAGGAGAGATTTTGGTTGAATGGCAAATCTCAAAACAACAAATATGTGGATGATACTCTAATAAAGGTATAAAACTTTGTATCACTATATAAGTACTTGTCATATGAATAATGTATTCAGTGAAATCCACCAATAACACTCACCAAAAAGAAATGAGATTGAACTTTATAAAAAATTTAATCCATAAAAAGTGTCAATCTGTACTTGCCTCTTTTATGTCATGAGCAAAATTTCCAATCGCCTTTAATGAAACTTCAGCTGCTTCTTCAACAGGGTATCTGCATTCAACCAATAATCATGTCGTCAGTTTCGAACTAATTAGCTCTCTTACCCATTACCAGGTTTCAAGTCTTAAAATCAATCACCGATTACAAGGTTTCAAGACTTACCCATATATTCCACATGATATTGCAGGGAAAGCAATATATTTGATTCCACGGTTCCTTGCAAGATTAAGACAGTTCCTGTCATCACAATAAGACAAAGGACTCTCAGCCGGAAAATGTTATTGTCATCACTCAATACTTCTCCTAAGAAACAATTTCAAATTCTAAACATCATAAAGAAAAAATTACGAGAGTGCAAAAGCAACAAGTAGTCCAATATCATTACTCATACTTGTAACAAGTCGAAAGAACTTCTCCAGGGCTCTCCACCATACGATAGACAGGTCCAACCGTGTGAATAATGTGGGATACAGGCAATTTAAAGGCCCTGCAAAACTACACTGCTATTACCAAAATATACCAAACAGTTTTAGGATATATTTACAACTTCACAACAAAGGCCAAAGCCACTAAACATACTTTGTGATGACTGCAGTTCCTGTTGGGCACCGCACACCTCGAATAACTTGAGGAATACGCCTGCACGCTTCTAGCAGCTCTGGTCCAGCCGCTGTGTGTATTACTGGTAATAGCATATATCGTGAAAAATTGAACTCATCTAGCAACCCAAAAAAAAAAAAAAATTATATATATATGACAAATGTAACAATGAATACCTCCATCAACTCCGCCGCCTCCTAGAAGGCTTTCCTTTGCAGCATTAACCTGTATTACCCACTCCAGACAAGCATTATATCCAGTTCAAGGAGTTATTCAACATTCTATGTAGGAAATGTAAAGTAAAAAAAATAGGAGAGCGACAACTTACAATTGCATCAGTGTTGCCATCCACAGTCCACTGGGTGATGTCTCCTCTCTGAAGGGCAAGAAACCATTTTTTCCCCTTCAATTTGTACCAAACAATTTCTCCATCGTTTCTTCTTGTTGAAGGTATTAATTCCCCCTCTTCTGCTGCTGGGGGAGGGAGAGAAGACTTTCGTGGGTTCCAGAAGAAGTTGAGTCGACCCCAATACCGTCCAAATATAAACCTGCAAAACCAAGCTAAAGAGATAACAACGACCAAACATGATACCACAATTGCAGACATGTTTTACCTCAGTCTGCCACTGCACTTCCGCTTTTCACTCAGGAAACTGCCGAGTGAAGTATGAAGCTGTGTATGTTACTCCTGAAAGATGGATTTTCCTTACCTTGTAGTTCGGACCATAATTACTCGCAGCAATATCTTGGATCGCGAGAAAATGATTACGAATTCAATGCGTATGTTTATTTGGATTTGAGTCCGATTCGCCGTAGGGAAGATGAGATCATCTTTACTGGATTTCTGCCGCAACACGAGTTTGTATAATTTTTATTATATGAATCACGTAATTTCATTGGGGAATGAAATCGAATAAAAGTTTAAACCGTTCTGTATGGCTTCCACTTAAGGACACAGTTCAAAGAATGTGACATTAGAATACCTAGTTAACTTTGAAGAGAAAGGGTTAGTGGATTGGTAAGTGTTTGTTTCATCAAGCATTTATTAAGAAGATATTCAGGTTTAAATCTCCGGGGCAGCCCATCATGGTAGTATGATCTGGATCGACAGGTGGTCCTCTTCACGTTAAGTTTGATTTTGAGCGATAGGTGGTCCTCTTCACGTCAAATTTGATTCTGAGTGACAAGGATCCTCTTCACTTGAGGTTTGGTGGAAGCAGCCCCTATGGTTTGAACCCTACGCTTGCGAGTTACTAAAAACATAGTGTGATTGTGACCAGTTACTAAAAATAGTGTGATTGTGACCAATTCTGCTATGTAACCAAAAAAAAAAAAACTTTGAAGAGAAGAATTACAAGAGGTTGGCTATTATTGATTGTTAGAACTACCTTTTCCAACTATTATTTATTGTTAGAAGGAATTTAATTAGTTTTCTATACACATAGAGGAATCACTAACTACCTTTTTCTTTTTAATAACTGGTCACAAGGTCAAATTGTGTTATCTCCGATCACAACATCGAATCACGGTGCTACCACTATAACCCCTATCTCACCTTACTAAACACAACCCGAAGTGAAGAAGACTCCTGATGACTTGGGGTTAGTATCATTGTCATCAAGCTAATACACACACTCAACGGACTTAGGTCACACTACTACCTTTGTCCAAATTGAACATGCCCCCTAGGTTTGAACCTAGGTCTCTTCTTGATAAGTTTCGAACGTCTACCAATCCACTTAGCCCTTGAGGACTAATTAGTTTTTTTAACACATATGCATATATACCTCTTCGATTTGAATTTTGATCTTTTAATAGTTTAAGGTCATATCATTATGGTGTCCCAATTTAATTAGTTGAAATAATATTATTTTATAAATATTAAGATTTAATTGATTGAAATCGTTTTGAGAGTATAATATCTTCGTTTCCAACCAATTATTCTTGAACCTAGGGGCATTTTTAAAGTTCATCTATGGTATTAGAACCTTGGTCTACAATGTAAAACTCCTTACTCTTAGATCACTTGTTCTAATGCATAAAATTTTCACTCTCAACCAATTACTCTCGAACCCCTATGGGTATTTTTTAAGGTTCAACTATAGTATTGAAACCTTGGTTTAAAGTGTGAAACTTTTTATTCTTAGATCACTTACCCTAAACTCCATATGATGGTCATTTAATTAATTTTGTTATTTTTTTAAATATTTTTATTCAATAATTTAATGTGTAAAATATAAAAAAAATTATATATATATATATATATATATATATATATATATATATATATATATATAGTTTGATCTTATCATAAGATTGTCTTATCTACCATGACATGTTTGAACTTAAATTCAACTAAGCTAAAGACTAGAAACTTTTAAAATTAAATTCTTCAATCATTCTAGTTGTCTATCTTTAAACCTATATAATTGTGTTATATATGGCTTTCTACCATCTTGAACAAACAAAATCATACATCCCATATAAAACTCTAGATTTCAAAATGATCCTAGTAACTACTACATCATTGTGATTGATTATACCTTTGCAAAAATATTTGTTCAACTTTAGATACATATATCTCCAAATGAGCAGAGACAAAAATGTTGAGAGCAAAAGAACCAGTAGGTTATAGGAAGAATCATTACACCATTGATCAAATATTCACTCTAATATTTATAATTGAGAAGGATAACACAACAAGATGAGAAGTTTACTACTCTTTAGTATAAGTTTGTAAGGCATTTGGTGTTGTTCCTCAACAATCACTTATTGATATGTAAAGGGCATTGAGTCTTCTAGACTCATGACATCACTTTTTATAACAATTTATGAGTTCATTTTTGGAAAGGCATGTACAAGTGTTGGTGGGACAAAAGAAGTGCAGAAAACCATTGGGGTTAGATAGGGTCGTTTATTTTCCCTTACACTATTTTATCTCTATATAGATAAGATTGAGGAAATCATGTCAAGCAACCCAAGAATATATAGTTGCTTATTATATGAGGTATGTATTTTTATTTTTATTTTTAGACAATATCCTTTTGATGCATCACTTTGAGGAAGGTCTATAGAGATATATATTTTAGCATATTTTTTTGATACACATGGTCATTCGATAGATCTTGCTAAAACAAATTATATGATCTTTAACACTTTAAAATAAGAGGTGAAATAAGTTTTGTTTAATTATCAGAGATAAAGAGTTGAGATAGTATCCTACCATGGGTGTCAAGGGATGCTTTTTTGGATCATACTTTAGAATGTATTTATTTGTTAACTCTAGACTAAGCAAAGCATATAGAACTAGACCACTACTCTTGAAAAATAACACTTTCAACTTCAATTTCAAGATATCCAAAGAGATGAAATGCATGGATAACTTTAAGTATTAGTGAAATCTATTGGAATATATTACATTATTTGGTACATGCTAATGTACCATCTTGGGTACATCTTTAGATTAGGAGTGTGTCTTAGATTAGAGTTTGAGTATTTACTTTATGCAATGTAATAAATGCACAACTATTGTTAGAATGTGCAATGATGTAAATGTGCATGTTGTCCATGTGTACATGAGTCTATAGAATAGGAAGATGAAGAGTCATGGGAAGGTGAAAGGCCAAGAGTCACATCCCATTATATATAGGCCTTAGATATATATATAGAGAGAGAGAGAGAGAGAGAGAGAGAGAGTAGTACATTAGAGTAACACAAGGTAGTTACAATGTAGAGCATGGAGTATTTGAGATCTCCATATTTTGTATGAAGATCCTATTTTCATGAGCTCTCATTAATGGTAGTTTTATGAGTTATTACAAAAGTTTCTTATGAGTTTTACTTGCTTAATATATTGTCATTATCATATATTTAATATTGCATGCTCATTTTAGACCTTGTGGTAGTTTTTACATTAAATATATAGCATCAAAAGCTAACAGTGGTATCAAAGCCACAAGGGAGATTGATAGGAGATAGGGAGAGCCACAAGAGAGATTGAGAGAAGATAGAGAGATCTCATTTTCAAAATTTTTAGAATTACTTTTTGGCTAGATTCTTTCCATAGGGTTGTAGGAAAACTCATGAAGACTAGGACTCAACATAGATCTCTTTCCACTAGATTGAAGGATAACTAGTGAAGTTTATTGATTTTTAGAGATCTAGAGATTTAGATGCATTTGCTTGCTGCTATCTAAGTTTATTGCAGGAGATTAGTTTCTAGTTGCAACAAAAGAGAAGATTGAAGATTGAGGAGACCCAAGAAGGAGGTCCCCATAGAAGCTTGAATATTGAAGACTCCATATTGAAGAAAGAAGAAAGAAACTCTATTGAATATTGAGAAGAGAGAAAGAGGCCAAGAGAAGCCCTATTGAATATTGGAGAAAGAGGAGATCCAAGAGAAGAGATCTCATTGAAGAACTTCCAGATTTGGAAGATAGAATATTGAAGATTGAAGATAAAGGACTAGGAAAGGTCCTATTGCAAATTAGAGAAGCTATAAAATTTGAAGACCCAAGGAAAGAGATCTCAAGAAAACTTGGAAGGAGAAAGAAGAAGAAGGCTAGAGAAGCCCTATTGAATAAATTGAAGAAGTGGCCATTGGAGAAGATTTGAAGAAAATATCAAGGTAGAATATTGTAATAAGGAGTAGCTCTTAAAAAGAAGAATTTGGGATAATTATCACCATTCGACAACAAGCCCAAAAGGAAAAAGGATTTGGCAAGAATTTTTTCAAATTTTGGAAAGGATTCTTGAAGATCTCAAGACATTCATATTCTTGAGGAGGAGGCCAACGAAAGAGGCCAGATTTGAAGTCAAAATTTGACAAGAATATTGGAGGAGAAAGAAGATAGAAGAGGCCACCAAATTTGAGAAGTTTGAAGATAGTCATAAAGGATTTGAAGGCTGATTTATGGAGAAGAAGATTGCTGGTTTTTGCAGCAGAAGTTGAAGAGTCACAGGACAACAAATTGAAGGTGACATAAAGCTATGATTTGGAGAAGATTTGGGTAGATTTTGAAGTGCCCTTGAACAACAAATTAAAGGAGGAATTGACAGCAATAGAAGGCAACAATTTGGAGGAATTGAATGTTGTTTTTGGACAACAAGATAAAGGAGGAGAAATAAGAATTTTAGAGAAGCAAATTTGAAGAGATTTGGACTGCAAAATTAAGGCAACATTAAGAGGAGACAATTAGAGAGCTTCATTTTGGAGAATTTAGGGGCAGATTTACGAGAAGCATTGGACAATATTTGGTCAAATAAAGGTGTTGCAAATTTTAGAAGTTGAAGGTAACATATTGGACAACGTTATAGCTACAAAATTATACATTCTTGGACAACACAATTGAAGGAGAAATAGGCAACAATTTAAGCTAGCAAATTGACAAGTTTAGGGCAGCAAAGCAAAAGGAATTGAAGCTGCAAGATTGATAAGTTTGAGGCAACAATTGAGTAGAAAGGAGAGCTGTAAATTTTACAAATTTGAGGTAGCAAATAGGTGAACCAAATCACCAAGAAGACTAGCTACAAAAGGAGGTCAAAAGGTGTGTATAAGTGGTGCTATGAAAGTTCATTATTTAAGCATTAAAACTAGTTCATTATAAGGTTTTTGAAAGCACCATATTAGAGTCTTTTAAGGAGCAAAAGCTAGTTTAAGTTAAGTATCTCCAAGCCAAGGAAGGAGACATCATTATTATCTTGAAATCTGCAAAAACACAACAACAAAGATTGAAGTTAAAACCTGCTTGAAAGGGAGTAATAAGTAGAAGTAGCATATGTTATTTTTATAATTGAAGTGCAGATTTTTCTAAGTCCTATTGAGTAAAAGAAAGAGATTCAATAGTGAACAAAGGCAAGGTAAACTTGTAGTGTTTAAAAACACCAAAGAAGGCACAAAATATTGTAAAATTTTTGGTGAAGGATAACCACCAAGGAAAAAGTGGAGCCACCACCATAGTGAAGAAGCCACCAAGAGCCAGTCATCGAACGTAGAGGAGGAGCTACCATGGAAGTCATCAAACATCAAAGCAAGAGGTGAGAAAAATCAGCAAGGTTGAGCCACCAAGGTTGCACCACTAGCTTGAGGAGGAGGAGCATAGTCTCATCACCACCAATAGCATCATAGGCCACAACATATGAATATATAACATACAAATAGACATCAAAGAGAAAGCATTGGGAAGTCAAAATATTGAAAAAGGTGGAATTAGGGCAAGGAGAGCACCAAGAGATAAATCACCACATAAGTGGATGTTGGAGGATGCCACTTGTTGATTGAAATGCCCAAGCAAGCATAACACCTTAAAAATATTACATTCCACTCATTGTCGAATGTTACACAATAGAAAAGAGCGTTGGAGAATCAAAGCATGTAAGGTGAAGAGGAAAAGGTATTGTTTACCACTTGGCAAGTTTGAAACAGAGCGCCAATCACCATGAAGAGAACTAAAACATAGTCTGAGCACCAAGAAAGCCAAACCATCACTGTAGAGGAGACAAACAAGTCCAACACTATGGAATTTTGAACATTACCAAGGAGGAAGGAGTTTGTAACATCCATTGCCAAGTGTTATGTATTTGTAAAGAAGTTGAAGGGTGTTAGAGATAATTGTCACCCAAGAAAAGAAGCACCAACCACCATGATTAGTAACATCTTCTTACATGCAATAAAGGCATGGGTCAGAGTGCCACTTGACATCAATTAAGGGAGGTGTGTAAGAATATTGCATAAGCATTGCAAGAAGGGAAGAAAAGAATACAGTAAAGAGTCAAACCTTTTGAAGACTGAGTTTAATGAGCATCTAGAAGGAGCATTAAAGACTTTGTAGAGAAGGAAGATCACTTAAGAGCGCAGGTTGCAGAATCAAGTCAAGTTTAGCACACCATATACAAGGAGGTATGAAATATCTGATTTAATTTATAACCTTTGCAAAGATTAAAGGAGGTATAAGGCATATTATTGAGATTAATATTAATTACTCAATTATATTTAAGGTTATTTGAATAATAGGAGAAATAAGGTGATGAATTATAACCTTAGAAGAATTATTGAATGCCTTAGAAGATATTTGAAGTAAGAAGCTTTTTGAAATATTTTGGAATTACTTTATTCAATTTTGAAATTCATATTGCATAGAAATATTTGCAAATAGTTTAACTTGGAGGAATAAGGATTTCTACATAGAAATATTAATTTTGCAAATACATTGTTTTCTAAATTTCCAATTAGGGAGTTATAAGGAATTCAACACCAATTTAAAGTTCTTGAAATTTAGAAACTATATTATTGAAAATTGAAAGCTATAAGAAACACAACATAGAGTTGTTGAAAAGTTGGAAAATTATATTGGTATTAGTCTCATGCTCAAATTAACGAGACTTAAGGAATCCAACTTATAGTTCTTGAAAATAGAAGAATTTTATCAAAATTGAAATTGCATCAAAATTATCTTTAGCTTTCCATTCATAAATAGGGAGTCAAAAGGGATTCAAATAAAAAATAAGTATCTAATCAAATTTGATCTTATATTCAAAATACTAGGGAGCTAAAAGGAATTCTACCTAGAGATTTGAAAAATTAAATCCTTACCAAAACTATTGGTTGATCATTATTCAAGCACTAGGAAATACAAGATATACTACAAGATTTGAAGACTTGAAAATTAGTATTTGATCTTACACTCAAATTCAACTTAAAATTTAGAAGTTGAAAAGATAGGGAGATATAAGGCTTACAACATAATTGCTTGAAAAAGTTGAAAATTGAAAAGTGTTCTTAGATTATCATATAAAGACTAAGGAGGAATAAGGAATTCTATCTCAAAGGATTAAAAGATCAAATTAAAAGAAACATGGATGAAATAGTGAAGAATGCATTTAATGATGAAGAACTATTTCATGAACTGAAGTTTTATTCACAAAACTTAATAGATACTTTTGATAGATACAAATATTTGTCTACCAGTTTAAAAGAAACATTTTATTTGTTTCTCAAGGAAGCAAAAGAAGAAAAGTTTATGACATTAATTAGTTATCTTCATGAAGTACTTTTCAAGGCTTGGTGGAATGCTCAAAACATAGTTAAGCTTACTTCAGAAGAATGTTTGATGATATATCTATCATTAATTGTTTTTGAATTCTTTCAAGGCATGAAACAAAAGAAAGATGAACGCACTAGTAATGAAGTACTGAATCCTGACCAATACTATTGTGATGATGTACTAACTCACCATGTTGAAGATATATCACTAGTGAAGGTACAAAAATGAAGAAGAAGAAGAAACAAGAAGAGGAAGCATGACAAAAAATAAAAGATGAAGATGGAAGAAAATACTTTCAAGTTGAATCCAGATATCAATTTATAGGAGATAGATCAAAGTGAACTGAAGGAACAAGATGAAGATCCATATTGAAGACTAAAGTCTTCAATAACCAAATAATGTAATACATGGGGGTGTTGGAATATATTACATTATTTGGTACATGCTAATGTACCATCTTGGGTACATATTTAGATTAGGAGTGTGTCTTAGATTAGAGTTTGAGTATTTACTTTATGCAATGTAATAAATGCACAACTATTGTTAGAATGTGCAATGATGTAAATGTGCATGTTGTCCATGTGTACATGAGTCTATAGAATAGGAATATGAAGAGTCATGGGAAGGTGAAATGCCAAGAGTCACATCCCATTATATATAGGCCTTAGATATAGAGAGAGATATGAGAGTAGTACATTAGAGTAACACAAGGTAGTTACAATGTAGAGCATGGAGTATTTGAGATCTCCATATTTTGTATGAAGATCCTATTTTTGTGAGCTCTCATTAATGGTAGTTTTATGAGTTATTACAGAAGTTTCTTATGAGTTTTACTTGCTTAATATATTGTCATTATCATATATTTAATATTGCATGCTCATTTTAGACCTTGTTGTAGTTTTTAAATTTAATATATAGCATCAAAAGCTAATAAAATCCTTCTTCTATAAATCTCCTCATAATCAAACTATAATCCAGTTATGATCATCTCTTTTATAATCACCCAAGGATGTAGGCTATGTTGCATTATTATCCCTTATTAATCTAAGGAAAATTGTTCCCTTTATTATAGTTCCTACTCTTTCTTTAATATTCCTTGTTGCCTAAAGGTCATTGCAGGGAGTCATTAATCAAGACATATATCTTTAATAAATTTATCTTAGTGAGCATCTTCATGCATCTAAGGGATCAAAGGTCAAGGAGGAGTGGATATTTAAGCATAAAATTCAATCATTACCAAAAGAGACAAACATTATTGTTCCTCCCATACTCTTTACAAATATATTTACATTAATTACATTATAATTAATTTGTCTTTCATATTAATTGCCTTATTCAAGTATTCCAATTCATGTTTAACTAGTAAGAATCCATTCATCAATATTTGTTTGTGTATCCTACCTTTTAAATCATTCTATATGCCTACATATTTATTACCTTAGATCATGCATTAGGATTATCCTATATCTTTGAATCTAGCCTAACCTTCCCTATATTTTTCTTATTAGTGAGTTTTGCTTGATTTGGATTCGAACTAGTGTAAATGATATTACAAGATTATTTTATGACTTCCGTAAATAAAAGGAGAAAATGATGCTCAAAACTTAATTAAAATATGGATGGACCTTCATTACCAACCTAAGAACAATATTGTTGAGGAAATTTTTTAAGGAAATCTTTGAAATATCTTACCACCAATTAGAAATGGGCTAAAGAACAAACCAACCTAGCTACTCTACAAGATTACATAATACATGCTAGGACAATAGAAAATATTAAGGGAGAAGAGAAACCCTATAAAATATATAGTCAAATCTAAAGACCCTAATAGAGGAGAATCCATGAATGGAGTTATGTACACTAAGTTAGTTCATAATGTAAGCATTACTAATGCCAACAAGAAACAAAAGACTCAACCTATTTACCTTGTAAAGGCTCAAGAAGAATAAATATGAGAGCCAATATTTGACCAACATGTATTTGATAGCATAATAACTACTACCATTGAGTAACTCAAGAAAAAAATGATACTTTAAGATTTGATGATAATCTAATCTAAGGTAGTTCAAATATGATGCATTTTATTTTTGGCATGGTGTACCGAGGAATGAATTTAAAAATTATAAGCAATTTAATGTTTACATATGGTAGTGTATATGGAGAGAACTTTGAATTTACCACTCTATAACATAAAACAAGGGAAAAATATGATGTCTTGAGTACTATATTCTTGGCTTCCAATGGTGTACCTTGCATATGTCTCAACAAATTTCTACTTTTGGTAATTCTTTTACCAATTAACAAATCTCTCATCAATCCAAATATATTTCTCAACCCAAAGTTATTATGAGAGATGCACTGAGTTAATAGGGAACTTAGAAGTTTTCTAGCTTGAAGATGGGTAGGAGACTCAACATCTGAACATCAATGCTATTAATAGTAGTGGACCTAGATGTAAGAAGTTTTATATTGAGAATGATCATTCTAAGGAAAAATATAAGCAATACAGAGGTACTAACCTTGAAAAATATCAAACTAGTAATGATCAAATTTCCCCACCTAATATGTCAAGCCAAAGATAAACTAATAACCAAAGTAATATTATTCGTGTTGTAGACAAAGAATCTAGAATCATTAATGGAAAATATCCTAAAGGTAATCCATTATCTAAAGTCAATCCATAGGATATGGTCAAAGAACCAACTTTCAATCCAACTCAAATACCTTGTTTTGAGATTTTAAGAACATCTCCTACATAGAGAAGTTGTGCAAAGCATTTTGACTAAGGTGGATTGCCCACCTCTACCCTAATAGGTATTGCTCTTACCTCTTTCAAGGATCAATAAAATGCTTACTCTATCCATGTTATTGAAGTTGATCAAAGCACTCCTAACTTGGTTGTCTCCTTTCTAACATGTTTCATGATTTCTACTCAAAATTTATATAGAAAAGTAGATCCATGACTAATTTTAAAACTCATGATCCACATCATGGAGTTAAGCGATGTGTAGTATATGAAGGGAATGTCATATGTTGAAACATTTCTTTCATACAAGCACTTGGATATTCCCAAGGTTCATTATATAACACTAGATCTAGTTGTCCTAATCAATATTATTGTATTCTCCTATTGGATATATTTGGTTAACCATTATTTGTGGTACAATAACAATTTAGAGTTAAAATTTTCGTCTTTCATTGAAAAAGCATCTTATAATATCTTTTTAGGGTATCCATGGACCCATATAATGAGATCCATAAGTTCCTTTGTCAAATAGTTGAGATTCCTTATAAAAATAATGTAATTACCATTATATGAGACCCCAAAATTTGGAGAAGCTACTAGATTCAAAGAATCACCCCCATATATGCCACTACTTCATACTAGAAAATCCAAATATGAGGATCCATTTTTTTATACATCTAACACTAATTTATATGGAAAAAATACCATATGGAGCCTAAGTGTACAATTATTAATGGGAAATATTTGGACAATGATGTTGACCAAGTGAACCCCACAATATTTTAAACATCTTCTATAATGGGGAACGTTTCCCTTATCTGTTAAATTTATTGCTATCTTAGGGGATCATATGTAATTTCTGGACAATTATCTAGCTAATGTGAATAAATAAAAAGATGAACACTAATAATAAAGAGTTTTGGATTTGATAAGATGTACAATTTAAAATCTTCTACCCTAGAAAGATTAATCCACACAGGAATATGATACTAGCCTTATGAAACTATCAAATGACATGAAATCAAGTGGTTATATAAATCAAATTTCAAGGTGGAAGTCTAATCCAAATATTTATAGGTGATAAACAAATAATTTCCAAAATATTGTAATAATACCATGAGATACCGTGGTCAATCATGATGTAATACAAGTGGGGCCTATTTCAATTTTATGAGTTAATAAAAAACATAAATGCTATGAAATTAGTGTAATTGATATTTTCTTTATAGGTTCCATGAAATTAAGAATAAGAATACAATTAATTTTTGATAATATAATGGAGACGTTGATTCCCCCGTATAAAAAAAGTACAAGTATTTTTTAGATAAATATCACCAAAGAGATTACTCTACATCATTATAATATGATATTTCTATACCATAAATAGTATAAGGAGATCCTTCTCTTGGATAATAAAAAAGGGTAGTTTGACTATTGAAAATATGGTTAACATGATTATTATCCTTGCAAAAGCTACATCTTACTTATGAGTGCACACCAATAAGTCTCAACCTTCTCCTTCCAATGGAGTAAAAGATGATCCACCAATGATAGTTGTTAAAATAGATGAAATTGTTTCTAATTTTTTAATCAATATATAAAAATAAAAACAAAAAAATTCTTTAGGTATGGATATGGTTGAAATTATCTCTTTATTTTTTATTATAAAACAATATATAAGAGATCATAATCAATTTCTAATAAATTCAAATGTAAATATCAAGTCAAAAGTGAAAATTGTTATCATGAGTTTATATCTAAATATGATCATTGCCAACAAAATGATAATATTATGAATGATTTTTTTGAAGCTTTAAATCCTATCAATATACCTTATCCTTTGTATGGAGACCTTATCTTCTTGGAAATTTTCCATCCAATTTATCTTACGGTCATAAATTCATCACCATCACCCCTAAATATTTCAACAAATGAATTGAGCAAATGTATTTAGCATCTTGTATTCCATTGCATTGAGGGTGATACAATGAAGAGAACCAATATTGGATATGATTTTTTCACATAGTTTGTTTTCATATATTCTTGAAACATGTTCCATTTTATTAAATGACAGTATAAGGTATTCTAAACCTAAAAATAATTATATATTTCATTTTATTAAATGACAGTATAAGGTATTCTAAAACTATATATAATTATCTTTAGGCTTAGAATACCTTATACTGTCATTTAATAAAATGGAACATGTTTCAAGAATATATGAAAATAAACTATGTGAAAAATTCATATCCAATATTGGTTCTCTTCATTGTATCACCCTCAATACAATGGACAAGCAAAGTCTTCAAATAAATCTTGGTCAAAATTTTATAAAATATTGCAAAAGAAAACAAAAATATTGATACATAGAGCTATATCTTACTTTATAGGCTTATTCCATAAGCTATCGAATTGTCATATGAGAATATCATTTTGACCTTATATATGATGAAGAAGTCATTCTACTTGTAAAAATAGATATTTCATATCTTCAAACATCATTACGTGACATCATTAGCAAATGATATTTTAAAGAAGAAATTTTATATCAATTGACTAATTGTATGAAAGAAAATTGCAACAACCTACAACAAGAAATTGAAGTCTAGATATTTCTAAATTGACACAGACCTTATATCATTCTAAAAGCTAATGATCTAGTTCTTCTAATCCCTAAACACTTAATTAAGAGGATATTGATGAACCCATAAATTTTATATAGCTTAAACAATTTTACACCTATTGCAACCATTGTGGGTATCCCAACCATTCCATCCTCTAGGGGTTTAAAATTTTACGAAATAATTTACATCATATTATATCTTGATCTTAGCTCAACAAGCAACTTTAACTCTATTTTTGACCTTTTTTTTTTTTTTTTTGAATTTACATGGTGGAATCGGTAGCCACCATGAATCCGAGCAGGCTGTCCAGCGTTTATGGCCGCCACAGTATTCTGTGCTGTCCACCCTAGAAGCCGGCACACAGATCTTTGCACAGTCCGCCCCTATAACCACCATGCCACAATCATTTTAAACCTTCTACGCCGCTAAAAGCACCAGGAAAGGGACAAGTGTTCAGTCCGACGAGGCCCGAGATTTGAACCTTGGACCTCTGCCCCCCTTATGGGGTTTGGATGAACCAATTGGTCTACACCTTGGACCTATCATTTTGACCTTATTTAGATCAAGTTCAAATAGATAAATGCATATAATCAAACTACCAAATGATAGTTACCCATAATTATACCATAATTTCATATTTTAAATATATTTTAATTTTATCATTTATTGTACATATTTATGTCACTATTGGGTAGTGTTAATTAGATCCAAGATGAACTTATGAAGTTTTCTCTTACTTACAAAAAGATATGACCTCTATTACGAAATATTTATCAAAGAAAAATAAATCAAAATTAAAAAATGAAAAATCCTTAATTTTGTATAAGGGATATTTGCCATCACCTCCCTTCACCATGTTATCATTCTTGCAAAAGTTCATTTTAACCATAAGTTTGTTATTTCCATAAGTTGTCTTTTTTTATATAACAAAAAAATTCAAAATCTAGTGTCATTGTGTGACTCCATTGCTCCCATATCGAATAGGAAACTAGTCTCAAGGGTAAGTAATACATATTTGTAGGGGATTTAACCTTTTACATAGGTTGTTAGCATTCCCTAAATGACTCCATCGCTCTTATAGATACTATGAAAATAGTCCCAAGGGTTGGAAATAAAGCTTCATAAGGACCTTAGCCTAAAGAAAATGGAATGAGAAAAATGAAAGGTAAAAACAAAAAAAATGAGTAAAAAAAAAAATTATAACAAAGAAAAGAGGGAGAAAACCCATATAACAACATATGGATATTATACTACACAAGAGAAAGGCTAATCACGGCCATGTAATTATACCATTATATATATGTCATCATCAGATATTACATCTATCACAATTTTTTTTAAATATTGTGAATTATGCCTATTGGTACATCTAAAGCATTATGAAAAATATTTAAGAAGCACCATCAAGATCATATCACCATATAACAAAGATGAAAAATATTTCATTTATCATTTGTCAAGCAATATAATGGTAGACAAGGAATACTTAAAAAGGGATGATCAAGCCAAAGTATACCATCTTTTTAGGTTCCTCAATTAGATACACTTCAATTCTCTCTCCCTTGATGGGGATTTTACCATGTAATGGTAAGCAAGTTTTCTTGAATTTCCTTAAGCCATGAAACCCTAGGTTGCATCTATTTCCATTTATTTTATTTATAATAATTATTATCTTATGTAGTCAATTAAAAGCCATGTCATTTTCTTGTTTTATTATCCCAACTTGTCATGTGGTAATGAAGCAAAAAAATTGTAAATCATCCATATATGCCAGTCATTTACACATGTCATCAAAAATAAAAAGGAAAAGAAAAAAATTCAAAGCAAACTAAGAGAAGTTTTCCCTATAAGGACTAGGGGTATTTCCAATGTGTCCATCAATTCACTTGTGATTTATCCATCTTACTCATAGCAACTATGAAACTAATCTTGATGATTTTTAATTGAGATTTATAAGGGATTTAAAATTTCATATAGACTAATAAAACTTTCCAAGAAACTCCATCCCTCTCATAATGACCATAAAACTATTTCTAAGTTCGGCAATGGATCTCTACAAGGATCTTAGCTTTAATAAAAACAAAAAGAAAAAAATTAAAATAAAAAGGGTATTGAATAATTGAAAAATTATAACAAAAGAAAAGGGAGAAATCCATATGGTATAACAATATATGGCAACTACCAAATATGAGAAAAATGGGCATCATGTCTATATCATTCTATCATTATCAATACATCATCATAATATATTACATCTCTTAAAGACATTCAAGATACCAAGCATTATGTCTATTAGTATTTCCAAAGCATTATTGAAAAATGAACAAGCAACATCATTAAATATCATATCATAGTATAGAAAATATAGAAAATACTATACTTATGATTTATTAAGCAATATAATATTAAGTGGGGAAGATTTAGAAAAGTATTATCAAGCCAAACCATGCCATATTTTAGGCACCTCTCCACCTTGATTTTATTTTTTCCTTGATGGGTATTTCACCATGTAATGGTAAGTGATTTTTTTAAATTTTATTTTATTGATAAATAGTCTTATTAATTCATTAGCCCTAGGTTTCATACATTTCCATCTGTCTTTGACCTTATCATAATCATTATAGATATAAGCTTATGTAGTTAACTAGAGGCCATATCATCTTTTTGTCTTACTATTCGAAATTTTTGTATGGTAATGAAGAAAAAACATAAATTGTATAAATCATCCATATATACCAATCATTTACATGTATCATAAAAAAGATAAATAGAAATAAAAAGTGCAAAGCAAAATAGGAAAAAAATTTCATACTAGGACTAGGAGCATTGATAATATATCCATTTATCCACTTATGATTTATCCATCTTACCCATTTTTATTTTTCATCATATATGCCTTTAAATTTTCATATGTATCTATATTTTCACATAATATTTAGTTCCTTATGATGTGACAAAGTTCCCTAGCTTCAGTTTTCATCATTTGACTTTTCTAGTTATAACTTCATGCATTGCATGACTCTCTTAAGAATTACTCTATAATACTTTCTTTGATTTGGTCATTCTTTAAGTCTTTCTTAACTGTTCAGTCCACCCTTAGTCCAATTTCTCCTTCAATTTATTGGGAATCCATTTAATCATCACTTGGTTAATATCATTCTTTCACTTACAATATTGATATACTCTACAAAATTAATTAATCAATCATTTGTGATTAACTTGCTTAATTATATTATTTTGGTGGCCCTAGAGGTCCTACTTTCACTTATGGAATATGTTTTTATACAATCAATTAATTTCATAGCAAAATGGGTACCTTGCAAGGAAATATGTATATAATATAAAAATATAATGGATGTAATCCATTTTTAATTAATGGATTCTAGGAAAGGCAATGGATAGATCTTGAGATAAGGTTAGACATAGATTGGGTTAGGTTCCCTTCCTATTCCTATCCATGTCTTAAATACCACTTAGATTCCCCTAGAAACTACTTTAAAGCCTATAGGATCCATTAGAATGCTTATGAGGACATCAAAATTCCTAGGGAACTTATGCTTTGCTACAACAATACCTATAAAAATTCTAACAATTTATACTATAATATATAATGCCTACATTTTCTACTAGAGGATCATTGTTTTGGCTCTAATAATCCCATCTAAAGCCACCCTAGAATACATAATTTTAGACTTGAGCACCACCATCTACAAATCTTCTTCCTAAATTCAAACTACACTACACATACAATCATCTCTACTACAATTATCGAAGCATACTAAGAGGGTAATTGACTAACTTGCACTTTTATTCCTTGAACCTTCAAGAGAAATGAATTTCTTTCCCCTAGTTAGTATTCTTCCTTTAGGATCTCTCCTTGTTTTAAGGTCATGGTAGTGATTCATTAATCAATAAAGATATATTTAATATAACTTTTGTAGGGAGGATATTCAATAATCTAAAGGGATAAAATCTAAAGGGTGAATATTCAAACATTATCAAAATAGATTACATTTTTCTTTCCATTCTTTACTATATTTTTGACAACTATAAATAGTGGTATTAAAATCATATTTTGACAATTATGTATATATCACTTGACAAGATTTGAATTTGGATCTCCATAATGCATATCAATAATTTTAATCACTTGGACTCGTACTATTTGATTATATAATCTAAGTGGGACTAATGGTGAAGACTTGGAAACTCTAAAGAGAAGGTGTGACGTTCAAATCTCTCACAAGTAGGGTTGTACACCATGCTTCTCATTCACCAATATGCAAAAATATCAAATCATTCATCCACAATTATTTTTTTCCCTCACAAAAAATCATAATTTCCATTTCAAGTGAAAAACAAAATTACATAATGTAGATGCCCCCAGGCATTACAATGGAAACCAAAGATAGTGAGAAAATGCCCCCAACTAAAACAATGGATTGTCTTCTCTTTTAACCATCAAGAAAAGTGCTCCAGCCAAACTGATAAAAAAATATACAAACCAAATTAATGGCTCATCCGTTCATACTTAACAAGGCAATATGTAAAAACCAGCTAAAGAGTGATAGCCCCAGTAGAAGGATTACAAAAATTAATGAGTGCTGAAAAGAAAAACTAGAAATCTATCCAGAAAAGTTCTTCATCCATAATTAATTATCCACAATAACAATCCACAAAAGAGAGAGATAGATATTACCCTTAAGGTAGGGAAACACCAATAATAATCCTTAAGGAATGAAAAACTCCACAAGTTCTCCCAAGATGAGAGAGCCAATTAAGGAGGGTAAATTCCCATAAGCCACTTCATGGGCAAAGATGATTACATATGATTGATATCCATGATTATTATAATGACAAATATCTCTTCTTTATATATCCATCTTCTTGTTCTACTTTGAGGAGACTACTACTAATATAATATTATATTATAATATAATATAACATTATAATACAATCAACCTTGGGTTATGTGTGGCCCATGCCAACCCTTATACAATATGATAATATATTCCCAAATATCTATTCCTAGGTACCCTAACAACTTCAATAAAAAAAGTATAGATGGAAAATCATATATAGGATAAACAACATCCTCCATGAGGATCATCCCATATGGCCTATGGCCTATGGACTTGTAGACATTAAATCTACTATACCTTTACCATTTTATAAATTTAAACTTTCTAAATATTAAAAAAAACTATTTAAGCTAAAAAGTTTATTAATAATGAGTATGTAGGAAGCAAAGTGTGAGAAAGGAGGAGTGAGTACCATTGTTATTTCATAACTTAGGAGAAACTCAAAAACTAAAGGATTCATGTGAAGAAAATCTAGGTAACATGGCAAGAAAGTCATTTTTTAAAATCCTTACTAGAAGGATGCCCTAGTTAGCAATAATAGGAACAATGAATTTATGGAAAATCCTATCCAAGTAGTAGATACTACACCATAAGTGATTTTTAAGAATGAGATGAGTATGTTATAATGGTTTTTAAAAGCATCGATTTAATATGTAAATTACATAGATATTGGCCATGGTTTTTTGAGATTCGAAATTGGATCAAGTGGAAGTGGGGGTTGACTACAAATTACTCCATGAATTTTCTTTTGAAGGATTTTTCCTCTTTATCTTCTCTAATTTAGAAATTAGGGATAAAATAACAGATGGTGGCCCTTGGTTTAGGTGTAAGATGAATTTTATTTAAAACCATGGAGTGGGAGTTTTTATTTGGAGACAAAGACTATTAAAAGGATTTTGGGGTGGATTAAAATTTTGAATTTCCTTATCAACTCCTTAATAAAGAGGTTTTGAAGAGTATTGATAGTATTCTAGGGGAGTTCATTTAGGAGGGATAAACTACTATAGAGAGAAGGCATGTTGTACACACTCAAATATGTATTGCCATGGATATTTCAAAACTTTAATTACAATCCATTAGTGTTAAATCTAAATCAAGAGAATATGATCAATAAGTGGATTATGAAAACATTGCATTTCAATGTAGTAAATATCATGAGACCAGACACATGCCAAAATATTACAAAGTGAAAATGATGAAGAAAGAGATGGAAAATTTTGGGCATGAGTTAAACTTCAATATGAAATAAGGAGATCATATCATAGTAGAAGTTGGGTCAAATCAAGGATTTTCCACTCCTAAAAAAGTGGTAAGAAAAACCCCTCTACATCATCAAATGGCAAAGGCCATTACAGTTCACTCAAATCAACCATTAGAAGAAAAAATAACACAAGGGATGAGGAAGTACAATATGTAAGTTCAAATATAGAAGGATTTAAATTTACAAAGGAATATGAGAAGAAAAATTCAAATTTAATGAGGTGAAGAAGGTCAAAGTTAATCCAGGAAATTCCTTGTCATTTTCCTCAAGTAGCATAAAATCTTCTCCTTGCAATAAAAATGAGAGTAGTACAAAGTATATTTGTTACTTAGGGTTTCAATAGTAGCATAATAAAGAAATGCATATGTAGATTAACTATGAATATTTAGTATTTTCATGGCAACATAAGAAAGTAATTACTATGAAGGATCATCCTTGTACTTTAGGGTTTTTTAGATAACATAAATTAAAAAGTGTTTATAAGGCTATTCCTTGCATTTCATATTATTTAGGGCAGTATAAATATTTAGAAGATAAATCTCATTATGAATAATACAAAAAATAATAAAAGAGATTGATAAATATGAAAGTGTTGGTAGGAATGGAAAAAGGAGACAAAGGTCATCAAAGCATGAACAAATAGAAAAAAAAACTCAAAGGGGTATCAAAGTAGGAAGCCAAATAAAAATATTATAGGTGTTAATAAGAAGTGGGGCTAAGCCCACTAATAAAAATAATAAGTGACGATGAAAATGATGGCATGGCATATTAAGGGTATGAATAAGATCCCTAAAGAAAGAGTTATTAAGGAACTAATAGGTTGTTATAATCATGACCTTATTCTAGTAAAATGAATAAAATTAAGTAGTGACGAATGTAAGGATGCTTTTAAAAATATTTGGAGCTTTAGTTAGATAGGTAATTATTTATTAGTTTCTTCTATAGGAGCTTCAGTAGGTATTACAACAACATGGAACAAATGCAAATGGGATGGACAATTGTTAGAAGCAAAAAGTAATTGTTGTTGGACTAATTTATAGAAAAGACGAAAATATAAAACTTGGGGTTATAAATGTATATACTCCAACTAAGGTTACTCCTCATGAAAGATGTTGGAAGGGCCTTATCATATTTTTTGAAACACAATGATGATTCATAATTAAGATCTATGGATTCTTGGGGGTGATTTCAACACAGTTTTATGTCCTCTAGAAAAGAAGGATGCTACTCTAGGATTATCTAAATCAATACAATATTTTGCTTCTTTTTTCAATTCAAATGGCCTTTGGGATAATAGTCCTTCAAGTTTTCAATATACATAGGTTAATAGATGTATTGAGCAAACTCATGTAGTAGAAATATTGGATAGATTCTTTTTATCCAACACATGGTTAAAAATAAAGTATACAATATCTTTAGATATTTTATTGTGAGCAATATTATATCACAAACCCATTATTTTGACTTGAGATTTACCTAATAATGGTCATCCAGATCCATTTTGTTTCCAATATAAGTGGATCTAAGACCTTGATTTCTTCTAGATGGTTATGTTATGATAGGATGATGTAAATTTTGAAGGATCATATATGTACAAGTTTGTTGAAAAGATGAAATATTTTAAGGAGCAAATGAAGGTTTGGAATGCTAAATATTTTGGTAATATTTTGAAAGAAAGGAAGTAAGTCAAATCCACAAAAAATATAAGAGATAGTAGGAATAAATACAATGGACCAAGATTCTTGTGTGAAAAAATAATAACTTATTTATTATCATAATGCTTTAAAAAAGGGGTCATACTGGTTCCAAAAATATAGGACGAAATGGATCAAGGAAGGAGATAGAAATATTTAAAAAAATAATGCTACATCAAAAATAAAATTTTCATTTCATCAGATAAAAAAATATTTTAACTCTAGATGGAAGGAATATTATATATAAAAGATATAGGAAGGAAGCAATTAATTATTTTATAAGTATTTTGTTAGACACTAACCCAGATAAGGAGGCACAAGATAAAATTTTGTGAAATATTCCATCATCTCATAGAGACAAAATGAAAACTTGATGAAGAAGATATCTATGGAGGATCTACATGAGTCTCTTTCTCTTTCCATCCTAACAAGGCACCTGGCCTTGACGGATGTTTTACAATTTTATTTCAAAATATTTGAGATTTATTAAAGAGTGATATTTGGTTGTGGTTGAAGACGCCCAAAAATGAAGGCTATAATAAGTGAGATCAACTCCAGTTTTATAATTGGTTCCCAAGAAAGATGAGATAAAATATTTTGATGATTTTCATCTACTAAGCCTTTATTATTTGATTTATAAGAAGATTTCAAAAATTATGGCAAACATGTTGAAAGGTATTCTAGATTGTGTTATTTCATAAAAACAAGGTGGTTTTGTTCATGGTAAATTTATGGTGTAATAATTGCAAAGAAGGCCATACATTCTCTTCATTCCATGAAAAAATAAGGTATGCTTATGAAAATGAGCAAAACATATGAAAGGATTTCTCAGAGTTTGTAATATGATATTCTTAAAAATATGGTTTTGATTACAAATGGTGTAAATTGATTAAATATTATTACAACACTACAAAATATTCTATTTTGATCAATTGATATCCTATTAGTTATTTTAAATCATCTTGTAGACTCTTCCAAGGTGATCCACTATATCTTTATATATTCATTATTCTTATAGAGGCATTAAGGACAAGTTTATCAAAGGAAAAAATGGAATGAAAAATCAAAGGTACTTAGGTTACAAAAAATGGTCCCTCCAAATATCATCTCCAATATGTTGATTGTACTTTTCTTTTAGGTCATCCATTAGTCAGTGATGCCATATGTAACGACCCTCCATGCATGATAAATGAAATAAAGTAATATATATATATATATATATATATATATATTACCTTTTCTTATGAAACATGATACTACTGATAGTATTGGTGAGTGCAGGATAGTTGCAAGATGACATCAAAGAGAAGCAAGTCAATGGGAAAAGGTAAGATAGGGAAGTGATGATTCGGCTTGTGAGCACATGGAAAATCACACTTGCATATCATTTAGGTGCATTATAAATTGCATCTATGCATGAGTTATATTGTTTGAAATATTGCTTGTTGGTAAGGAATGTGAAATATTTTTATGGTGGTGATGATGATGAAAGTCACTAGCTTGGAAAGGCATGTGTGTGTGTGCTTTCTTATTTAAACATGTATATGTGTCTAATATTTGGAATAATATTTATATTATTAAAGTAAGCTTGTATGATTAGAGGTGGCAATGAAGATGTTCTAATCATGGGAGCCACCCTTTATTTGCTTGAGTAAAGATTTGAAAATATTTTCCTTAATCCTTTCATGATTTTATGGAAAAGTAATTTTATAAAAAAAAAGAAACCATGTGCATAATTGAGTCATAGCTTGTTGTGTGTTTGTTCTACATTTTATACTAAAGAATTAAGGTATTTGATGTTAAAATAAAGGAAAAATAGATCTTCCATGTTTAGCTATGATGGCGAAGGATGTGTGCTGAATATTTTGTTTTAAGCATGTGTGAATTAGTTTATGTTGTAATTATTGCTTTGTGTAGCAACCCAGGAAGCATACACCTAAACTAATAATAATTGGAACATCACATAAAGCATAAAAGATAGATGAGTTTGTTTATAACCACAAACTAAGGTTTCCTTTTATTAAATTTCCAATAAATCTTGGTTACAAATCCACCCCTCTTAGGGATACCCAATGTGATACAATCATTACAATCATAGAACAATCCCCACGCAAGGGTAGGTGTAATTCAAAAACTTCCTAAATGCACACGAACTACTCCAAGGTATCGATGGCCTTCTTTCCCATGATTAGAGGTATTTGTTGCCTTGCATATCAACACCCTGTTAGTCTTGCATACAATAAAAACAAGAAGCATATCAGTAATAAAGGAGGCCTCTCTTGATGAGGCTTTGAAAGGAAGTTATACAAGTAGATGGCATGAAATATTAAAATCAAGAAAGTGCAAGAAACATGATAAACCTATGTTAAACATGAAATATTGCCATGAAAGATGTAAAGGAAAGACAAAAATATCTATCTAATACCCTAATTATGAAATAAAAAGCATGAAAGCATGAAATGTAATCATTCTTGTCCTACTTACTACAAATGCCAAATAAGAAGAAAGCTACCTAAAATCTTACAAAAGTCTCTAATAAAGCAAATATACTCATGATATGTCTATTCTATTGCAAATGAAATAAAGTCTACTGCTAAAACTAAGGAAAAATGAGGATTAAATTGACCGCAAGTCTATTGCACGGTGAGCACTATTAATCGCGGTTGATAGTCACAACTAAGCCTAAAATGTACTTTCCCTCCAAATGTGGTCTAATTCTCCAATTTTATTTATGAATTGATGGTTCAAGGGTCGCCTATGTGTCCTCTGATAGATTTGGTGGTTGAATTGCTCCGATTGGTGGTGGATTGCTCGTAATCTCATTTCTTGATTCTTCTAGCCTCCTAAGACCTCCATGACTTCAATTATCATTTCAATATCTCAATGCTAGCTAAAGGATTCCTCTCAATGCAATTAGGTGAGTACTGAATTCGACATGGCTTCACCATTCAAATTATCCTATACATCTCTTTTTTTTTCCATTTTGGATGGGGTTCTTATAACCTCTAGGAAGGCTATGTCCTAGCTTCTTGAGGAAGCCAAGATCAAGAATGGATAGCTGGAGCAATTGGAGGGAAGATTCTGGATCTTTCTACCCCATAACTGCTCGGATCTACAACCAATTGGCTGTTATGACCGAATTTGGATTGTCCAAAGTCCAATTGATTTTGATTGCTAGTCGCGGCTCTAAGGCATGGTCAACTCTGTTAACCATGGGTCTTAGCCGTGGCCAAAATTAGTTAGGACAAAATGCCTAAATAAGTGGTTAGAACCATTGCTATACCTTGGTATTTGTCCAAGCTCTTCCATATGGTCTTATAGCATGTCCCATATGAGTAGTCGCCTTGACATGACACGTTTTAGGTGTTTATAGATACCTCTTTTGAGATGTGTTGTGAGATCGAACAAAACTTAGCAAAAATATACCTCCTAAAATGATGCCTTAGGTTGGATGATGATCATTAGTTTGATCAACATTAGATACCCAAGGTCTAGCAAAAATATGTGCATCTTAGAATCATTACTTCCAACTGGATGGAAGGCTTAAATTGAAAAAGCTTTGACAAGCTCCAATGACAATCAAGTAGCTCAGGGATACTATAGGCTTCCACACCATATAGATCAGAAAGGAGGAGAGCTACTAACTTAAATGTCATATTTGCTTTTTTCTCAAGTAGAGGGTAAGCTTATGATAGTCGTTGGCAATGATTTGTAAGATGAACAAAATTTTGATAAGATCAAGGGATCTACGATCAAGGGATCTTCTATTGACTTTGATTATGATTATGACATTATGACTACCCCCTCAAGCGACGAGTCGATGAGGGTAATGACAATTAACAAAGTGACGAGTCGCTTGACCACTATGAAATACTTTGAACAAATTAAAGTTTAGCATTTGAATTCTTGGCAAATTCTAATTAGCTATGATTGCAACTGTTAATAGTAATTGTATATTTCTATCCCATGGAGCGGTTGAATCGTAAAGGCCTTCTTAGATAATCAAGATGATAGCAATTCCAATTAGACATGTGTTAAATCATATGGTTTGATGATTTGCAAAAAATTTCATAAAAGAGTCGACATGAATATCTCATTCTCATGGGGCAGTCTGACCGTTTGGGCCTTCTTAGGGATTGAAATGAAGCATAACAATTCAACGATGACTAATTTACCCCAAATTTCCTTATGGTAATTTACTCATCTTTCCGGATTGCATGGAGCATCAGTCATTGCAACCGCCAAGTGTAGAGGGTAAATCGCTAGCTAAAAGGCAGATTTGACTTTTGATTTATTTGTTTTTTTATTATTATTTTTAATTTTTTTGGCAATTCTGGTCAAATGGGTATTTTTAATTTTAATTTTTGAGACCCATAACGATGAAATTTTTAGGGTAATTATGTCTAATTGCTAGTCGCAGGTGAGAAGAGTAGCTAGAAATTACAAATTTCTTAGTCACAACTCATACCCACAGTCGACAAACCCTAGTTTTGTGCCCGCGGGTGCCAGCCGCGATCAGGGGTAAAATTGAAAATATTTAAGAAAAATATGTCGCTTTCGACGTCATTATTTCCAAATGCCACTTTGCAACTCTAAGAGCTCTGAGAGGTGAGTATATGAATTTGATATGGAATATTGTCGTAACTCGACCTCACTACCACCTGTATCGATGGCAGACCAACTTGGAGGAGTTGGTGCTACCAAGGTAGAAGCACACAACTCGTTAATTTATTTTCTTTTATCAGTTTTAAAATTACCCTCACTAAATAATGGGCTAAAGAACATCACTAAAATGTCAGTAACGAACCTCACCCTAGTTAGGTTTAGCTTAGGTTAGCTTAGAGGGGTTAGGGTTAAATTTTTTTGGAGTCTCGAGATGGGGAATGACCCTGAAAAGGTCATTTCTCCTAGTCGTTACTGGATTCAAATTCTAATGGTCATAAAATTGACCGCCCTCCCGCTCGTGGGTCTCAGCCATGGTTCGAAAACTTTACGATTTTTTTTAATTTTTCAAAATTTTTGATGTTTTTAGCAGATTTAATTGATTTTTTTGATTTTAGAGGTGCTATTTTTCATTTTTTTGGTGTTTTTGAGATTTTATGATTTTGTTTGTCGGTTTTAAGGTTGTTTTTTTATTGTTTTTGATTTTTACCTTTATTATTCTACTTTCCACCAGATTTTGATCACAAGGGCGAGGGAATCTGAGATCCTTCGTAACCTATGCGATGCACTGATACCTGTAGATCTGGATTGGTTCAGGGTCATGGTATTTGGCTACGTCTTGCGCCTCCCAACTATCCAGGATGATCAGGCCTATATGACTGCATTAACCCGATGTTGGGATGCACGGACTAATACCTTTCACCTATCGACAGGTGAGATGACTGTCACACTAGAGGATGTCTACCACATCTTTTGAATCCCTCTAGATGGCAAGGCCATCACATATTCATTGATCAAGGTGAAGTAGGTAGTGTTTAATCACATTTTAGATGGTCACAGTAAGGTAGCACAGTGACACTTGGATCATGGAGGGGTCCAAATTGAGCACTGGTATACTCACCAGGTCTTCTCTCAATGAGCAACCATTTTCATGCACCTGATTGTGCAAATTTTCCTGCCCAACTATTTTGGTTTACATAGAGTAGAGTAGGCATCAACTATAGCCTACTACTTTAGATCTGGGGGTGGTAGCATATCAATATTGAGTACCCCACTAGCCTACCACTTGAGATTGGTGCCATTGAGGAGGTGCACTAATGTTATGCAACATGTTGGCCTCGCGATCAAGAGGGCTTCAGGAGTAGGTATCGTGTAGGATATATGGCCTATTACATTGGATAGTTTTTGCAACTATAGGTAGAACAGGTGGATTGGAACCTATACCTAGACTGCCCTCCATGGACAAAGGCTGATGACTGGCTGTGTCGGGTACGTAGAGACAAATGGCTTCTTGAACATAAGTCTGAGGTATAGAAGTTATTTTATTTCTCTCGTGTCACCAGATAGTTCAATATTAGGTAGGAAATTCCAAAGCCGCTTACCATCTACTATCGCCTCGCTCCAGAGAGAGACTTGACTTGGCCCAAGATGACTCCACTAGGTGATGAGGATGATGAATTTTAGGATTCAAGGCTGACCGATGTAGGGACTACTCTCGATTATGACATCTGGTGGAAACTTAGGGTATGGGAGGGTTTTGAGGGTCCCTTAGATAGAACTCCAAATGATGTAGTCAAGGGCACAAAGGAAGTAGAGGTTGACCCTCATGACCATCGAGTCTATCAAGTAACTGATGGCAGATGGTGTGAGGGAGGAGTTGCAGAGGATGCACCTTTGACTGAGGAGGAGGGAAAAACTCTTGATGAGGGTGAGGCCACACCTGAAAGTGAGGTCAAATAGCTAAGGGCCTAGGTTTCCAACCTACAGACTCAGGTAGGCTCTTTGCAGACACAACTTATACATCAAGACACCACCATTGCCACATTACAAGCAATGGTTGGGTATCTACAGTCTCAAATCACAGTAGGGTAGTCTTATTGACATGGCTAAGAGGAGGAGAAGATCACTCTACAGGTCATGATTGACTCAGTAGGGACAGTGATACAACAGATTACAGGCTAGCACATCCTTCTTCAGTCCCAAATCGATGCTCTATGGGTACAAAATTATGTGCTTAGGGCTAGGAGGGATGAACCATCCTCTTCATAGGTTTCTATAGCCCCTTTAGCTACTCCAATAGCTCTGGTAGCATAGGGATCAGCAAAGCTAGACCAGGCAACAAAGATCATATGACTGTGGGCTCTGGTGCAACAACACATCAATAATAGTGTAGTAGACACATCCTATATATCTACTCTAAAGGGAGAGATAAGGCTAATCGATGGTTAGGTTCCTGAGATATCTGATGCTATAGGATCTCAAAGGACTTGCACTCGAGAGACAAGATAGTCCTTAGCTAGCTCCAATTGCAGATCACATAGGTCAGAGAGGACCTTTGGTGCCAGCTCTAGGAGGACTCACATGGAGGGTGGAGGCGACGATAGAGCCTCTCAAACTGGGGGCGTAGGCACTGCTTAGTACTGATATGACATATGATATTATACTATTTTTGAGTGTAAGGTCGAGGACCTACACAAATGTAGCCTGCGGGTATTTTTGACATATGTCGATGTACTGTTATTATCTATTTTTGGTACATATATAAAAAAAAAAAAAAAAAATATATATATATATATATATATATATATATATATATATAATATGACATTTGAGACTTATTATATGTGTGCATTTTATTATTTATGTTTTATGAGATGCACATGTATGCAATGGTTATATGTTATGTTAATTTTATGTTATATGATGTGATGTATGGATGACATGCACTAGATAACTATGGAATGTATGATTAGATGCGATGATATACATGTGTAGATGGACTAATTATGATGAATGTATATGTATGCAATATTTACTATTAAATGCCAGTGTAATTTATTGTACTTGTATGCATTTAATTTATGATGTTATGACATAATTTATGCCATGTATGTATTGCATAATTTTTTTATGATGAGTGCTATGTAAATGAACATGTATGTTTTAATCACTTAAAACATAATGTGTAATATGGTTTAACAATCTAATGGATGAAACCACATAATGTGTAACAATCATGAAATGTAACTGCTATATATTTGTATAAAAATTGATAAATTGTACACCCCTATGTGAGATGCAATGATGTATTATTTCTATTCATAAGTCTTTGTAAATTAAAAGAATACAGATAACATAGTCAGTGGCCGTTTAAATATCATTTTTGACATCCATCCGATATCTAACCTATAATACCAATAGTTATAATAAACAAACTCTCATAAAAAAATAATATTTGATAACTGCATTGAAAATTGGTTATTGCTATTTGAGAATTTTTTAGGTTTACCATGAAACTCGAACACCCTCGTTGTCTAATCAAAAGTTGTATAATGACCATACTAGACTTCTGAAACATAATGCTTTCGCTAGGATAGACCCTAAATATTCATTATCCCAATGTGTGCAAATGAGTATATTAGATAAGGCATAAGCATACCTCGATGTCAGGTGGGATTCTTTCAGCCCATTACTAAGATTGAAGATCCTCAAATGTCTATCTAGTCCTAGGTTCGAATTTTAGTTGGATGTAGACCACTAGGTGATACAGGACACCTGAGGCTAGCTCTTCCACATTCAAAAATTGGTATGCACAAAAACAAGATGCTAAAGTATCTGATATATCATCATGCATAAAGTACGATAGTGCTACCAATTCCAAGGATTCAAGCTCACCCCCTTATTTTCTTCAATTTATTGGTATACTTGCTCATGTAAAGTGATAAGAATCACTATTTATTTTGTACTTTTCTTTTAGTGATAAAAACACTATTTATTTTGTACTTTTCCTTTTTTTTTATTGAGCAAGGGATTTGATACTGATTTGATTTCACTTTGAATTTGATCTTGATTTGACTTGATTTATGGGGTTTTAACTCTAAAATTTCACTCAGGGATTTCATTCTGGGATTTTTCTCCTTCATTTGCAAGCAAGGGATTTATTCGGGTAGGGGGTAAGATTATCCTTTTGCCAATTGCCAATATTTCCCAGACCGTCTGCACAGGGGGATAATTAAGAAACAATTTTCACCTCAGGATTCTTGGTCCCGCTTCGTAGCATTCATCTATCCCTCATACTAATTAGGATTGTTTAGTTTAGATATTAGTGATAGGCTTCTAATATGCTAAGGGCTATCAAAAATAGACCTCATCTACAAAAGCAAAGCAAGCTTTCTACCAAAATCTTGAGAAGACCACTAGGTATGGCTGAGTGATCGAAAAACCCTAGTATATTCTTCATAGCAACAAGAAGGGTTGTGTTAAAAAACACAATTACTCACAAGGGTGACATATAATTATGATACTGCATAAAAAAAATATTGAAACACAAACATGGTGTCATTTGTAAGATTGCAAATATAAACTATCCTAATGCAAGTGCAGCGGATGGAAATGCCTAATGCAATGCAAAATGACATGCATGTGCAAAAATTAAATGCATGTGGTAAATGGAATGCAAATGTTGCAAATGAAATGCAATGATGCAAATGAAATGTAATGCAATATTTTTTTTGAATTTTTTATATTTTCCAATTTTTTTAGATTTTATAATTTTTGATTTGACCAAAGGGCTTACAGATATCTTTGGAGCCTTTTACTGGATGACCAAAGGGCTTACAGATGCCTTTGGGGCCTTTTGATAGTTTTAGGCATAAAATGCTTTAAGATGAATGATGTTGAGAGGTTCAGGCTCTTTAGCTCCTTCCAGTGATGTCAAGCGATATGTCCCAGGTCTAATCTTCTCAGAGATGATATAAGGACCTAATAAATTAGCCACAAATTTTTCTTGTAGCTCTAGCTATAAATTTGAGTTCGATTGGTTCTATTTCAGCACAAGATAACCAACCTCAAAGTCTCTTAAATGGACTTTGTTATTGTAAGCTCATTTTAAGCGCTCCTTATATATGCGAAGATGCTCAAGAGCATTCACGTGACATTCATCAAGTAGCGTTAATTGATCTAGGTGAGCTTGTTGTGTAGTGTCGTCATCGATGAAATATTTCAATGCAATGCACAACATTGGAATCTCTAACTCTAGGGGCATAATGGCCTCAACACCATATACTAGTGAAAATGGAGTTGCCCCAATGGGTGTCCAAATGCTAGTCCTATAATAACATAATGCAAGGGGCACCTGGATGTGCCAATATTTGTGGTGCTCTTGTACCATATTTTTCAAGATGGATACCACTATCTTATTTGAAGCTTCAGCTTTCCCGTTTACCTGTGGATAATATGGAGTCAAAAAATTATGATTGATCTCGTACTTGGATGTTAGAGCCCTCACAGTCTTGTTTTTGAATGGCGTTCCTTTATCTGAGATTATTTTGGATGGTATCCCAAAATGAATTATGATATTGGTGAGTATGAGCTCAATAATATGCACTCCAATTGTCATTGTTAATGGGATTGCTTCCACCCATTTAGTAAAGTACTCAGTAGCCGTAATAATGAATGTATATCAGACTAATGACAAAGGGGATATTTTATCGATTAGATCCAAATCCCACAGAGAAAATGGCCAAGCCGCTTGAATGGGTTGTAAGGCCTGTGATGGCAAGTAAGATTACCATGATGCTGACATTTAATGCATTTCTTGACATACACATTGCAATCCTTCTCCATAGTGGTCCAATAATAACCCATGTAAAGGATGTGCTTCATGGTAGCCATGCTACTGAAATGGCCACTGCACGTACCATTGTGAGATTGAAAAATTATCCAAGATGATTCTTGGGGCTCAAGACAATGAAGGAGAACTCCATCGTAGCTTTGATGATATAAAATATCTCCTAACAAGACATACTTTGTCACTTTTTGTTTAAATGTGCATCTCGTGGTACATGATAATCCCTGAGGGATCACACCAAGCTTTAGGAAGTCATGTATCTATGACATCCAATTTTGATAGACCTCAGCCTCAACTATCAAGACATCATGTCCCCCCTGTGGTTTAACATTTACAAATGCAGACTAGGAACCAACCTTATGGTGAATGGTAGCACCATTCCTCGTAGGACCCTATGAAATAAATGACCCCCAAGGCACTCTCTTGAGAAAGTCTCTTGCTCTGTAGAACCACTCATAGTTTAGTTCTACCTGAATCATGTTGACTAATTCTTTGTTACCTGAATCAACAGGCGAAGTAGGCTGAGGTGCCTCTTCGACTTCTTGAGCATTATCTACTTCCATAGGACTAGGAACCTCAATGAAAAATGGTTTAGGTGCTTGCTTTATCTATTTTTTGCCCATATTTACCTTTAACTTCTTATCATCCTGACACACTATGGATGTAGATGGTTTAGTAGAAGCAACCGTTGTGTGCTTCGATAATTGAGATATGGAGGTTGTTGGTTTGGCACACACTTCCTTCATTTTGCCTCCTCGCTCTTTGATCGACGATGTTGATTGTATGTCTAGGTGTGTTGAGGAGAGCATGAAATCCCTTGGCAAGTTTGCTAGATTCATGTATTTGAATGGTTCTTCATCGAAAGGCACCACGTGAACCTGTCCCTCATGCACGTATTTAATACATTGATGGAGAATAGAAGGGACACAACATATTTCTCGTATCCAAGGCCTCTCTAGAAGTATGTTGTATTGCATAACACATTCAATCATGTGACACATCACGGGTATGGTCTTCAATCCCCCTGAATAGGTAAGACTATCGTGCAAATGGTTGAGCATAATGCATCATTAAAAGCTCTCAACATGAAGGTGAAAGGTACAATGTGTATTTTTGGTAACTTCAGGTATGTCAATACATTGGTCGTGATTATATTGATTGATGATCCTCTATCAATCAAAACCCGCTTGAACGATATGTGATTTACACATGCTCTAATATGGAGCAGTGGGTCCATTGTGACCATCTTGACTTCATGATAATGAAATTGTATGACCGGTTCCTGACATTCCTGCACATGTCCCATGAAGTGTGTGAACACTTCAGGATCCTAGGAATGCACTTCTATGGACCTTAAAATATCCATAAGCATCTCCCTATGCTTGGGAGACTACTGAATCAACTCATAAATAGACAAATTCATTGGGTCATCTGTAGATTTTGAATTAACCTACTCTTGATCATCACCACCGGTCTAGTTGGTGGGCCTGGCACATTTTGGGCTGCCCTCATAGGAGGTGCAACTTGGACTCTAATGGGCAATGGAGGTTGATTTGGATTTTCATACCTTGTATGTCTTATGATGATGTTGACCATTTCAACGAACCCATGGGTTGGTGGTTTGATGCGTACTTGATTGAATTGGCCAACATTGTTCCTTGGCACCTTGTGGTTGGGTAGAGGATTCTTGTAAATATCCATATTCTAATTATCAAGCACTTACGGGTTGTCCAAAAGAAGCATACCTCTTTCGATCATATTTTGCACTAAATGCTTGAATGACCAACATACCTCTATATCATGGCATTTCATTCGATGAAATATGCAATACTGGTCATATTTATACCCCTTAGGCTTGGGTTGATTAGGGTCCAATAATTTAAGCTTAGGTAAGTTTATTGCCTTTGCCTTGCATAATTGATGGGAAATCGATGTCAATGACTCCGATAATTGCATGAATATGCAAGGAGGACGTCTTTATTTATCCTTACCCCTATGATTTTTGTTGCGCTACTCGTATTGTGTAAGAGGAGGTTGGGCTTGATAATTTTTTTGTTGTTGCCCCTTATCCCCTTTCTGAAGGTTTGGCACCACTTGATTAAAGTGTACTAGCTTGACCTATTAATTTCTCAGTGCTCTTCTTATTCCATTCCTTCTTATTCCTGAGCTTCAAGTTACCCTCCTGTAGATTGATATCCTCAATCACTTTGGCATGTGCCAAAGACTCCTCAAAGGTCTAATATTGGTACAACTATAATAATAATAAAATGTGCTTTGTATAATTTTTTGTAAACATTCGAGTTAATTCAAAAACAGGGATGGGGAATAGTAGCTTTGCCATCATTTTTCTCCATTATTTTCTATAATCCATAACTGGATCATCATCATGTTGCATTAAAGCAGCCAGATCAGACAAGTTTACCTTTTTCTTGATGCTAGAGGAGAAGCGTTCAAGAAATGCATCAGCTAGTTGTTCAAAATTGATGATATTGTGTCCCTTGAGCTGATTAAACCACTCCCAGGCTAGGCCTTAAGAGGGTCGTAATGAAGGTACATAGGAGCAAAGCATCATTGCTCCTGATATAAAAGCACATGTATAGAAAACTCGTAACGTGCTCCTGAGCATCCTCCTCTCCTTTAAACTTTTCCAACCTAGGCATATCAAAATGCTCAGGATAGGCCGAAGTAGGCATTAACAGGCATAAAGGTTTGTTATGAATCTTATTCAAGGTAGGATTTTGATAAGCCGTACCTTGCTTCTTGATAGATTTAACCTTTTATACCAAGGTCTTATAGGCCTACAAAGATAGGAACTCCTCTTCTCTGGATTGCCTTGGAGGCACCTTCAGAGGTAGATTCCTCTTCTGTCGAGGTGGAGGACTAAGCTCGTAATCCACCTCAACTAGGGAGATTTTAGGATATTCTTGATCTAATTCTTCTCCCACCTTTTTTTCATACTACCTATACCCAAGATGTTTGAATGCGAGGCACCGATATCTATGTTGGATCGTATGGAGAGTATGGGTGTCTATCTTATCAAGGCATAACTCAGACTGTGAAGCAACTCATCTTTCAATGCGCTCCCCATACTCACTATAGGGATGTAAACCGATACTAGCTAATTGGTCCTCCATCTCAGCATGCTTATTTTGATCAAGGATGCATTGCTCGTGTATGCACTATTCATATAAGTGTTGTCTTATGAACCTTACATCTGAGTGTTCTCATTTTTGAGGTGTTTTCACTCTCAACGAACGTCCTATAATTTGTCTTGGAGAATATAACATCTTTGCTTTGACACCAATCTATGATATATATCTATATGATCAGCCATATGAGACATCTAATGTATGCGCTCTATTCGAGCGGCTTTGTGGGTGTGTCCTCCAATGGAATGATTCACTATGCTCCTGCTATTATCTGTGAAGATGGAATTTACGTCTAGCTATCGCCTATACTTTGTGCCTACATGGGATGCAGGGGTACGCATATCATGAGAATGCTTGGAGCACTCTATAGGCTCTTTGATGGTCCTAATTGTACTTATGCTATATACACTCACAAAATGAGAGGGTACAAGTGAAGGTTTATAACCTAGCTATCCTAGGACTTTATCCAAACCATCTAACTATCTACTATGCCATGTCTCATGAGATGGCATACCATTGAATGTCACCTTAGACATATCTATGGTGATATTACAAGGCTTACCTCTATAAGGAGTCTACATGGTCCTACACTCGGAAGTGGCCCTCTCCATTTACCCCTAAATGAGTGAAGCTAAACCTGTCTATACTCAGATGGTGGAGGTCTCAAGCCTCCCCTAGCTACAAGTTGAAAGGGTACCAATCTGGATCCCTCAATGACATACTCTTCAACAGATCCTATGGATGCACGTGGAGTGCGATTACAATAAATGTTACCACATTTGGGACCCCCATGCTGGGAAGCCCCATGCTATGATCTATGTCTCAAAGAGTGTCTAACACTTCCTTGTACCAGGGTATTATCAATAGGATCCCCGCGTGTAGAATTATCCCCTCTAATACTCGTCGAACGATGTTTAGGAGGATTTCGTGGTTGAGGGCCTTCTACGTTGTGTTGTGAATTGAGTGGAGCTTTAGCTTTGATCTCAGGTCTATTCCTAGATCGGCCTCTCCATGTACACACCATGATATTATATTATCTCTTATGCAAGTTTTAAGATAAATAAAGTAAGCAATGATGATTATCTCTTTTTAAATTTTTAGTTTGTGAGCCCTAAATTGTTTGATGTGTTTTTCAAGTTTGTTCTATTTGAAAATAACTCTCATCATGTTTTCAAAATATTGATGATATACTCAATTGTTAAAGGGCTTTCACCTGATATACTCAATTGTTAAAGGGCTTTCACCTGTATACTTGCAGCTTGACAACCTGGTTATGAACTCCAGGTCACGTAATCCCCTCGAAATGTGGAGATGAAACCCACCCCTAGGCAGGGAGCACAGGTCCTGCCAATGCTCACCCCGACACCCCATGTGCAGTGATACACCCCTCTGAAGAGGAATCCATACTATTTTGCATGATTAGGATGGATCTTGGAGTCGGTATTGGTCTAGTAACAAAAGGTTTGAGGGAGTTGGGCCAACATATGGAAATCACTGCCACCATCGTTGAACCCTACTAGTGGTTGGATGTGACTTCCAATTCACTAGCATTTAAAATGTGTCATGGTGTGTGTGGTTATTTTTACTTTACATGAAAATAAAATGCATAAAACAACATTCACATGATTTTCCTACATGCTTTCAAAAGAACGTTTGATTGTAAGAGAATGCACGATTATGCTAGATGATGTTTAGAGAATGCAACTATCTATGATGAAAATGACCACTTATTGGGGCTCATACATGCAAGCTCTAAACATACAATGGCCTAGACCATTGGAGACTAGGGCGGACTGTAATCAGAGATCCACTATTCCTAGCAATAACTAGTAGAAAACTAAAAAGCATTTGCGAATTTTCCATTCTACTTTTTGCTATGTTTTCTAATTAGCATCCATCTATTGCATTTTGCTTCTGTAAAAACACAAACAAAAAAAGATAGAGAGGGGAAAATGATCCTACCTTAGATCCAAGTCTGATGGTGATGTATGATTATGCTTTTTTCTGTTTTCTACTGACTATGGCTTTGTGGTGTGGATGTAACTGTTGCCCGTGGGTTTCAGCTACGGTTACAACTGTTAACCATGGTTCTCAACCGCGGTTAGTACCTGACGTCACAAAATACAGTGGATCAGTATTTTGTGGCATGAAATTTGGATTTCCCATCATGATTGCCTTTTGTAGAAATCCAAGAAGCATACACCTAAACTAATAATAATTGAAACATCACATAAAGCATGAAAGATAGACTAATTTGCAAATAACCACAAAGTAGGGCTTCCTTTTATTAAATTTACAATAAATCTTGGTTACAAATCCACCCCTCTTAGGGATACCCAATGTGATACAATCATTACAATCATAAAACAATCCCCATGCAAGGGTAGGTGTAATTTGTAGACTTCCTAAATGCACACAAACTGCTCCAAGGTATCGATGGCTTTCTTTCCCATGATTAGAGGTATTTGTTGCCTTGCATATCAACACCCTGTTAGTCTTGCATACAATAAAAAGAAGAAGCATATCAGTAATAAAGGAGGCCTCTCTTGATGAGGCTTTGAAAGGAAGTTATACAAGAAGATGCCATGAAATATTAAAATCAAGAAAGTGCAAGAAACATGATAAACCTATGTTAAACATGAAATAATGCCATGAAAGCTGTAAAGGAAAGACATAACTATCTATATAATAGCCTAATTATAAAATCAAAAGCATGAAAGCATGAAATTTAAGCATTCTTGTCCTACTTACTACAAATTCCAAATAAGAAGAAAGATACCTAAACACTTACAAAAGTCTCTAATAAAGCAAATATACTCATGATATGTCTATTCTACTACAAATGAAATAAAGTCTACTGCTAAAACCAAGGAAAAATGAGGATTAAACCTGACCATGGATTTGTCACACGATGAGCACTGTTAACCATAATTTACAACCATGGTTAAGCCTAAAATGTACTTGCCCTCCAAATATGGCCTAATTCTCCAATTCCTTGATGAATTGATGGTCCAAGGGTCGCCTTTGTGTCATTTAATAGATTTCATGATTGAATTGCTTCGATTGATGGCAGATTGCTTGTAATCTCATTTCTTGATTCTTCTAGCCTCCTAAGACCTCCATGACTTCAATTATCATTTCAATATCTCAATGCTAGCTAAAGGATTCCTCTCAATTAAATTAGGTGAGTATTGAATTCGACATGGCTTTGCCATTCAAATTCTCCTATGCATATTTTTTTTTCCCATTTTGGATGGGGTTCTTATAACCTCTATGAAGACTATGTCCTAGCTTCTTGAGGAAGCCAAGATCAAGAATGGACATCTGGAGCAGTTGGAGGGAAGCTTTTGGATATTTACGCCCATAACCATGATGTAAAAATAGTAGGCAGACTAAGACGTGGTAAGAGGAAGGATTTGAAGAGTGACAAACTGTGCAAATTAGAAAGCATGGAAAAATCAGGTTGGTTATTCCATTTGATTTTGCTGTGAAGAATGCATCCACCATGGTTTTGTGTGTGAAAATTATGTTTGGCCATGTTGGGTGAAATATTGTTGCATTTCTATGTTGATATGTGCTATTAAAAGCAATGTGATGTTGTTATAATTTTACTTCTGCGTAGCTGAGTTAAAAATGTGTTTATGGGAGCAATGAAATACTGGGTGAAATAATGTTTTGTTGCTATGATGTTTTGTGCTATTAAAAACAATGCAATGCTGGTATAATTTTACTATTGTGTAGCTGTGTTATATTGCATTAATGGGGTTAATGTAATGCTAGAATTATACCATAAATTTGCTATGTTGGAGTGTGTCTCTAAAAGCAATGAAAAATTGGAAAACATTGTAATGTTGTTGTGTTGATTTAAAATATGGTAATGTTAAATGGCAATACTGTGTTGTTGTGTGACTTTGTGTTTGAAAGCAACAATATAAAAGGAAAATGTTACCATGTTGCTATGTGTAAATTGGTTTCCTATTTAGATATGAAAGAAACAATTTATGATTCTAAACTTCCTTTGGAACCTGGAATAACTCTAGACGAGATGAATGGGTTACAAGGGATTTAAAACTAAGAAAAGAAGGTAGCTTGAAACATAAGAGAATCATGTTGAATTTCATGAAGTAAAACTCGGGCAGAGATTTTGGTGTTATTTTCTGAATATTTTAGAGATAGAATAGATTGCATGTGTGCATAGTAATTTGCATGATCATCTTCTTGAGTTGTATCTAATCCTGGAGGCGTTACAAAGTTTCTAGTGTGGGTTCAAGAGTGTTTAGAAGTATCTAACGTCGTGGGAAGCTGGCGATCCAAGGTGTTGTGTGAGAATGGAATGTGATTTACCTAGAACTTGCAAGCAAAAGATGATAAATTTGCTAAGCTATAAAACCATTGCCGAAGAATAAAACAACAGTTGGAAGCGGGGTCCGACTATTTTGGATACAGATGAATGGACAATTTTCTGAAGATAAAAAATTAGTGAATGGGAAGACCCAACCTTGCATGGAAAATAGATTTAAAATTTTAGAGTATGTAAGGATCTTCTTAAGAAAATGCAAGGCCTTCTTGTATCATTGTCCAATTAAAAATTCTATTTTTCTAGAAGCGACGATGAATGTATTTGACAAAGTTGGATGTAGAACTTATGATTTATTATTGAAAATTTAATAAAGATTTCTATTTCAAACTTTTTAATGGTTTGCTATGAGTTTATTCCAGTTAATAATTAATTAGAAAAAACCATAGACTCACCTCAAGGAATCTTGGGTGAACCATGAGAGTTGTTTAGATTTAAGTAAACTTAGTAATTGCAGCCATTAAGCTTTAATACAACTGGTGAATGTTGATTATTTTAATTTTAGTAGGCTGGTTGTATCACCAAAAAATAATTCAACCAGGAGGTATTCTTTAAGGTATGACAATTTATATTATAAGACCTCTTGTATATACGTCTATGAATATGAAATATTAAAACCAAAAAATGACTAGGGAAGCAAATCTACATTTCAGAATGTTCTTTAACTCCTTAGTAATAATGTAACTTGGTCATAGTTAATGAACTACTTTTATGTTTAAATAATATTTCCTTTAATTGTTTTATTTAAGAGAATTATTTATTTAAGATAGACTTGTATGCTTATCTTAGAAATATTGAAAGTGAGTTAAACTCAAAGAAACCCTTAGTAGGCTTAGGCCTGAAAATGAAACATATGAACATGCAAAGATGTTGAGATGTGGGTATGCATGCAACAAGTTTTGGGACAACTGATGATTGATGGAATTGGTTAAATAAGAATAAATCAGGTCAATATGAGAAGGTGATATGGGACACCTTCTCCAGGTTGGTCTCGAAGAGAACTCTGATAAAAACTATACTCATCAAACTTAGCTGGAATAGCCATAGAGTTTGGTATGGGATAAACCACTGTGAGTTACCATGAGTATGGATAATGAAGTCCAAGGTTAGGGTATTGACATGGCGCTAACTACCTCTAGGTAAAGGGATTCGATAGTTAGTCATGGAAGCATAAATATACTAACCTCTTCCATATTGGTTTAAGAACAAGTCAACTAGTTAGTCGAGGGTTCAATATGATGAGGTAGGGAATAAAAGCATCCCCCTCTAGGTGTTATGGGCCCTAGAGGATAACCTTAGCCATGGGTTGGTCCTCATTTTGGAGTATGTGGATGTCAAATAAGAGTAACCGATCCCACTAAATGGCTCCTCAATGGGATTTGATCGATCTCATCCACTTGGGTGGTTGGCTGCAACATTCCTAAATCCAAATGTGGTTAGTTATGCTTGTGCTAAATTGTTAATGAATGTTTTAATATCATTGGATGATTCAAAACTTTGTGAACCTATAATCAACTTCTGAAATCTAGGAAAATCAACTTTAGGGTTTGATTAGAAAACTTAAAAAAAAATTGTGAATTACATGTCTTTATTTGGGGAAACCAGGTGAGTAGATAGACCTGGGTTGTTACAAATTTTAAATTAATATTAGAATGCTATGAGAAGGCTAATAGATAACTGGTTAATACTACAAAATCCAAGATTTTTCATTAACACCACCCTAAATTTACAATAAATTATTGTGGATATTTTAGGGTTTACAATTGAAAAAACTCCATCAATCTACTTGGGTATTCCTTTGCATCATAAAGGAAATAAAAATGATCTTTAGGTATTTTATTTGAATAGAATGATTTTTTTTTTGAAATATTTAAAAAGTAAGTTCTTGACCATGGCAGGAAGGCTACAACTCACAAAGACTACATTGCAATCCATACCTATTTTTATGATGTCACTTTCAAGATTGCTAGTAGGTATATCATCAAAAATTGACAAAATTCAAAGAGTTTTGTTTTGAAAAGGATGCAAGAAAAAAATTAGGTCTCCTATTTGTAGGTGGGATAGGGTTTGCAAAGGAAAAAATATTTGAAGAGCAGACTTGCAAAATTTTAGACTTATGAGTTTGGCCTTAGGGACCAAACTTGGGTGGAGATTACTATTCAAAAATATATAAGTTCTATTGATTCAATGCAATTATTTAGGAAGGAATTCATATTAAATAGTTTATAATTAATCAAGTATCATATTAGATGGTCAATCAAGGAGGGAAGTTATTTAAATTTTTGGAATGATGCTTGGTTGAAGACTTATCCTCTTATCTCTAATACAAAATTGCAACCATTGGCTTGGGCATGCTTAGCTATTTAAGGTCTAAAGGTCAAATATTATATTAAAATGAACAACTTCAGATCATGGATTTCTATTAGTAACTTGGTTGTAGGAGAGAAAATAAAACCAATGCATATGAAATTCAAAAGATGCTTCAAGTGTTCTATTTGTCAATTTTTACATGAAAGGAATAATTGGTTTAAAATATATCAAAATGTGGTAGATACTCGGTCAAGATGAGATATGAAAATTTAGTGTAATTTAAAATTTCCTACTCCTAAATTTTTTCCTTGACAAAATGATTTATCATTAGAGGCTCTCTCTAAGGCCTCAACAATTCTTTAGTTAACAGTTGAAAGTAAGATTTTTACAAGAGTGAGTCTACAAATAAGAGGATATCATGGAACTTTAAGATGTCCATTGTGTGAGAAGGATATAGAAATATCAAATCACTTATTCTTTATTGTTCCTTTCCTTACATCATTTGGGATTACTTTTTAAAAAATATGAAAATATATTGAGTAGTTCCATCAACATTAAAATAGTTGATGAAATGTTGGATTAAATATTGCTAAATAAATATGTATTTTGTGGAGGATTGGTACTACTATTATTTGTTGGTATTTATATCTTGAAAGGAATAATATAATTTAAAAATATAAATATCAAAATTATGCCCAATTTTAAAACCGTATTATTGTCTCTCTTGTAGAATGTTTATAGACATAGTGCTCATCATGAAAAGTATCGAGTGTGGAAAAAGAGATGGTAACAACTTGGTTATAGTATTTGAACATACACTTAAGATTCATCTATTATTGTGGTATTAAAACAAAATATTTGCTTTGATCTAGGGTAAAATGGAAATGTTCCAAAAATTGGGTTTATCTCCATGAAAGCTAGTGGAGGTGGTGTGTTTTGAAATATTGAAGGATATTTTTTCCTTAACAAAAATCATATTGAACTTCAACTAACAAACATGTAGAGACCAAGACACTTTTTATAGGGATTAAATTTGCAATTGAAGAAATATGAAAATATATTTTTATTGAGTACGATAAAAAAATATCATTATTGCTATTAACAAAATGGTTGTGGGGATTAGATAAAATATAACATTATTACTAATGTTCATCATCTATTATTAGAGGTAATATCTTATAAATATGAGCATATCTATAGAGAAGGAAATCAAGTAGCAGATAATTTAGCCAATTGTGGAATTGATCTTCATCTTGTTAAAATTTAAATTTTAGAAGGTAGCTGGCCAAGTGAGATTTTATCTCTTAATGAAAATAAACACTTAGAGGAATATGATGAATATATTTGATAGAAAAAGAAATAAAAAATATTTATGATAAAAAGCCACATAATGGTATTACAATAATTTAGAAATCATGCATGTATCACTTGGCAAGATCCGAAGGTCTCCTCCTTAAAGTTGAGAAATATAATAGGTTGAGTTAATGTAATTTGATAGCTCCAATGGAGTTATTGGTTATCATTTATTAAAATATTAAATCTTTAATAGTCAAGTCCATTAATAATAAAAATACATATTAATTATTTGTTTACAAAAATAAATTTAACAAAAAAAAGAAAATATGCATTTAGTTAGTACCATCCAAATAAGTTGTATAGGAGACTTGAATAATATGTATACACACAAATAAAATGATGCTTCTTATAAAATTTGTTAATATCTTACTTCATAGCAACACTTGATCTCGTGTTCATACTTTTTCTTGGTCAACCTTTATTCCTCTTCATACTCCATAAAAAATTCTACATTGTTATGATATATCATCAAATGACATTAACTCAACTAGGTAAATTTCTCAACTTTAAAAGAGGATACCAAGGTTTGAATATTGCCAAGAAATACATGCATAATTACCAAGTTTATTGTAATACCACCATGTAATCATGATATAATATAGGTGGGACACATTTTGATCCCAAATAATCAATTTAAAAATATTATTTCAGTTTTTGATGGGTAAAATTTTAAGTTGCCCTTTAAATAAAAAGTTGAATTACTCCCTCCACTTCAAAGTTAGAAGATTTAAAAAAAAAAGAGGGTAAAATAATATTTGAACGGATATGAAGATTGTAAAAGATCCTTGTCTTAAAATCATTATAGTACAACATGAAAGATGAATAATATGAAAAACTATACTAAAATTCCAACATAATGAAATCCTATGCGTTATTATTTAACATTATAAATAAAAGTGAATTTTAAGATGTTAATGTCTATATAGAGTTGCATAGCATGTCAAGATACATGTTAAAATGGTGATTCAAGAAACTCTTTGAAGTGTTATTATATATATATATATATATATATATATATATATATATATATATATATATTTATTCACCAAAATAAAGATTTTAAAATTTAGTCATGGATATATTTTAAGATTACTTAAGTTCAAATATTAATGTATTAAAGGTACATCCATGTTGTCTATTGTCCAAATAGATAGGAAGGCATTTTGTGTAATTCTTCATCATTGTAGTCTCTAAAGTTGATACATATCTTAACAATAATATTGAATGATGGAAAACAAGGAGTTTCACTTCGTAATCCACAATTCTAACCTTATAAGTGGTCCTTAGCACTTTGTCCACTAATTTTAAAGCAAGCAATGGAGAGCAAAGAGTTTTATATTTTAAATGAAGGTTCTAATTCTATGGATAAACCTTAACATTTAAACCTATTATATTTGAGACGATAGGTGGAGGAAGAAATTTCACACCTTGAGCCAAGGTTCCAATTGCTTATGGGTGAACATTGACATTTACTCATGAGGTTTGAAAAAATGAGAGGCATAAATGAGTTTCACACCCTAAACCAAGGTTTAAATCTTATGGGACAAACCTTTAAAATTAAATTCGATTAGGTTTGCAACAAGTGAGGAGTAAGGGCATTTGGTTTGTAATCTAAGGTTCTAATCCCTTAGGAGAACCTATATATTTAAGTTTCTCAAGTTGAGTTCAAGTGGTTGAAACAAGTCATCTTCCATTAAAAAGCCTAAGGTACAAGTTTTGATGGGCATAAAGATCCATTATATGTGTGGCAAATGCTTGAACTCAAACAATTTGTCACGATCTTACTCTAAACTAAAATCTATAGCAACACATATATTATCGAATGAGATTGGAGTAAAGTGATGGGTAACAAAAAATTGGTGTCATGTGCAAGGTTCCAACCCCATGAGTGAACCTTAATATTTGTTTATTGAGTTTAGAGCAAGTAGTAGGCAATAAAGAGTTTTAACACATAGCCAAAGTCATAATATGTGGCTTTGAATATATATTTTTTAAATAAAGGGGTAAAAATTTATTGATAAAAAGTTTGGATTACAGAGTACAACTCAGCTTCCAAATAGGACTCAAATAAACAACCAAACAGGCTAAAACCACTAGACTAGAATGACACCTGGAAAATACAACAAGAACAAAACACATTAAGTCTGTACATCCTTGTGGATCAACTCCCACAGGCGTTGAGAGTCCCCAAACGAGAGACTTTCCCAGTTATCGATACTCTAAGGATCCAACAACTCAGAAACCCTTTTGGCTAGGTAATCAACAACCACATTCCATTCCCTTGGAATGTGCACAAAGGATATAAATTCGAACTCTTCACTCATTCTAAGAATATAAACGACTACAGAGGCCAACTTCCAATTAAATTCCTCCACCCTTTTACTGTTTAAAATATTAACCACAATTTGAGAGTCAGACTTGTAGATAATCCTACGCCAGCCAAGATAAAACCCCCTCCTCAAGGCCTCAATAATTGCAAAAGCTTCCATAAAATTGTTGGAGTGAACACCTTAATAAATGGAAAAGAAAAAACTGACACCACCAGTAGAATCTCTCCCAACATCGCCAATGACAACATGTACAAGATTACCCCTAGATGATCCATCAATATTAATTTTTAAAACTCCTTTAGGGGGTGGCCTCCACCTACCATCTCTCCTAACCTTCTTATTGAGCTAAGGAACCCTACTAGGGCTAGAAGAGTTCACACCATCCCCAAAGAGACCAAGGGCTTGTTGTACCTTCTTCTCCCTAGAATTCAAAAGGGGGTCCACATCACATTTTCTATGGATGGTTTCCTGAACCATATACATGATCCTTTTCCAGATCTGTTGAACAACCAAATAACTGCCCTAAAAGATGCACCGATTTTGTTTGAGCCAAATTTACCAGATGATGTAAGAAGGGCCCAAATTCCAAGCCACCCGAAGGAAGGGGGTCTTGGTCGAAGGTCTACCCAGACTAATCCAAAACTCCACCAGGGATAGCTCATGAAAACATGGATGGTTCCAGGTGTGCCACCAACGGTGCCAAATATCTCTAGAAAAGGAGCATTGGAAAAATAAATGAGAAGAGTCATCCTCATTATTACTACAAAGGACACAAAAAGAGGGACCCTAAAATCCCCTCTTCCTCACATTATCCCAAGTGAGGCATTTATTACGAGTTACCAACCAGAGAAAGAAGTTACATTTTGGCCAGATAAATTTGTTCCACACCCTTTTCCACCAAGTGACAGGAAGACTCCCATACTTTTTCTTATCAAGAACTTGATAACCATAGGCTACCGAGTAGGTTCCCTTAGGATCAGGATTCCAAGCCAAAATATCTTTACCCCTTAATGAAGAATAAGGCCTCCCTGTAAGAATAAGATCAAGCACCTCTCTGTCCTTGGCCAATGTCCCTAGGGCCATCTTGCGGATATTTCCACCTGTACATCTCCATATTTCCAAAAGACTAGATTTTTTAAAGTCCTCCACATGAGACCAGCCCGCTTCTAAGAAAAAAATACTTAGGGAATGTAATCTAGGATTTGATTCAAGATAGTATGGTGGCCATCCCAAGAATCCTCCCAAAAAAGAGCATCTGATCCCTGATTGTAAATCCAAAATAAACCCTACTTGATTAAATTAGCTCCTCTTTTTAGAGTGTCCTAGATAACTGAACCTTTCCCAACCAAGCTGACTCTAGGGATCTCAGCCTCAAAAATACCTTTCAAGTATTTACAAGATAATATTTTAGCCCAAATATGATCTTTAGAGGTACACCATCTCCAATAAAGTTTTGTAGCCAAAAACTACCCAAAAAGAGCTATCTGTCGCAACCCAAGACCTCCCTCTTGCAAACACCTACATATAGAATCACACCTAACAAAAATCCATTTAGATCAATTAAATTTTCTAAACCATAAAAACTGTCTTGACAAAGCATCCATGTCCTTGATGAAGTGAGAGGGAGATATTTGTACAAAACATATATAAATGGGTAAAGCTTGAACAACATATTTTAAAAACAACACTCTACTTGCAGTGGATAGCCATCTGAAAGTCTAGCGATTCACCTTCCTTCTAAACTTATGAAGCATAGACTTCCAAGAAGATCTAGGTAGAGGATGAGATGAAATTGGAATACCAAGATAAATGAAGGGGGAAGTCCCAACCTGAAATCTTAGAATACGAGCAATCCTAGCTTGAATAAGAGGGGGGGTATTAAAGAATAAAATATAAGACTTTTCCTCATTAATCAACTGTCCAAAAGCACCAAGATATATGTCAAGAGACTATGTAATATTGCCAGCTTCCCTGATAGTGGCAACTCCCAACAAAGCAGTATCATCAACAAATTGAAGGTGGGAAAGAGGTGGCAAACTACTATCCCAATTACACCCCTGAATGAGACCTTGCATGACTTGAGACTTGAGCAATATTCCCAACCCTTCTGCAATAATAATAAACAAATAAGGAGATAAATGATCTCCTTGCCTTAATTACCTTGAGGCCTCAAACAACTCTGATGGCTCATTATTAAAAAGAACAGAGAATGAGGAATAAGAAACACAAATCATCACCCATCTAATCCATTCCTCCTTGAATCCAAAAGCAACAAGAAATTTTTGAAGAAAGGACCATTTGAATCGATCATAGGCTTTGACCATGTCCAACTTAATGAACATAGTTTTCTCCTTAGAAGTTTCCATCGAGTGAATAGATTATGTAGCAATAAAAACCCCATCCAAGATTTGTCGGCCAACACCAAAACCTCCTTGCTCCTCAGAGATGATTTTGCTCAACCATATCTTCAACCTCTCAGCAACAATTTTTGTGATGATCTTATACACAACATTGCATAGAACAATAGGCCTGAGCATATCCAAGGAATTTTCTCCCTATTTTTTGGGTATAAGCACCACAAAGGTAGCATTTAGGATCCTTAGCATCTGTTTGTTCTTTTGGGACTCATGGACCATCTCCAAAAGATCAAATTTGATTAAATCCCAAAAATCTTGATAAAACTCAATCGGGAATCCATCTGGGCCTGGGGATTTTCCTTTTTTCATCTTGAATACAACATTTTTCAACTCCTCAAGGGAAATTAGACCCATCAAGTGCTCATTCATCTCTATAGAAATAATCATTGGAATATAGTTTAGAATAAGCTCTTCATTCTCATAATCTGATAGGAATTCCTCCTTGAAGAGAGAGGAAAAAAACCTCTTAGTCTCTTCTAAAATATCCCTGAAAGAAGAGAGCAGGGTACCCTGAGAATTTGCAAGAGAGGTAATCAGGTTACCATTATGGCAAGCCTTAACCAAGTTATAAAATAAGGCTATGTTCCTATCCCCTTCCTGAAGCCAATCTACTCAAGCTTTTTGTTTCCAAAAAATTCTTCTCGTAATTCCCATTCAACAAGGTCTTTCGTAGCCTCAAATTCCTTGACAAGAAGCTCCTTCGTGAATCCCTGATCTCTAATCTTACTTGAAGCTTCTTCCATCCTCCTAAGAACTGCCAACTTAGCCAAGGAAAGGTTCCCAAAATTTAGTCTATTCCATATCTTCAATTTATGTTTTACAAATTGTAGTCACTTCATAAAGGAATACATAGCGATGCCATGAGGAGGTTTGCCAGTGGTCCACCATCCTCACATGAAATCATGAAGCTTAGGATCATGAAGCCATATAAGCTAAAACTTAAAAGAGGGATTCTTTTTTAGCCCTAACTCCAAAGCAGAGAGTTTGATAGACCAATGATCAGATCCCCTACCCTCCAAAATCATAGAACTAGCACTTCTGTTATTACCCATCCAATAACTGGATATCAAAAACCTATCCAGTATCTCTGATATGGAAGCTTCCCCACACCTTCTATTGTGCCAAGTAAATATCCCATTATCTAGCTTGATTTCAACCAATTTTAGGGCCTGGATATGAGCATTGAAGACAAAAGAAAAAGGCTCGAGACGGTCCACCCCACCACGTTTCTCCTCTAGACAAGTGATAGAGTTGAAGTCTCCAGCCAAAATCCATGGGTATAGGGAAGCCAAAATTCTCACAAAGCAAATGTTCTCCCACAAATTCACTTTACCATTGTAATCAATAGGAGCATACACATTTGTAATTAGGATGGTTTCACCAGATTCATTATCATGCCCGACCATCGAAATAGACCATCTGCTAGAAATCCAAGTAAGAGGGGATATCTTAACCGGATCCCATAAACAAGCGATGCCACCAGTATATCCACATGCACCAATACATTGGAATTGCCCCATTATCCACAACTTGGGAACAATATTGAACATACTATCAATAGCCAATTTAGTCTCTTGAATAAACACCACATCCATAGAATGCACACAAACCAAATCATGAATAGCTTTTGTCTGGGGATGCTATTCAACCCCCTTACATTCAATGAGAGGATAATCATTTTTGGGTATTATAAAAATGGGAGTCCAATGTTCTCACCAAGCTTGACTCCACAAAAGTCTCCGCCATTAATTTAATTTTATCCTGGTCCTTCTTCCGACCCACCTTCATATTCTTAACCGAAAAACTTTTTTAAATTATTTTATGCTACAATCCCAACACCGTAGGAGTTTTGTAGTCCAAGGATGACTGCATCAGAACCTGAGTAGGAGAGGGCATAACTAAATCTGTACCACTTTCTAAAATAGTTTCCCTTATAGGGCTATACCCAACCATGTCCCCTATACTCAGATCCAAAGCCCTTTGTTCTTCATTTAAACCCACTAGATCTGAATCCTTAAGTTCCACCTCAAGAAGAGACATCTGATTCGGCCCTGTTATATTTGCATCAGGTAGCAAAATTTTAGGTATCTCCATGCACTGATCAAGATCATATAATATTTTAAAATGGTTGAGTAGAGCATCTGGTTGGCTATCCTTAAGGTCTTTGTTTGCCCTTCGTCCTCTGTTTTGGGATTTTACCAGAACAAAACCTTCCTTATCCCATTTCCATTCCTTTATCGGGGCTTTTCCTTTATCCAAAATTTGTCCAAACCGAGAGGGCCCAGGATTTGAAGCCATAGGTAGGATAAACTTAGGGCATTTTATTTGCAAGTGGCCATATTCACGGTAAATCCGACAACGAAATGGAAGAGCTTCATAGTCAAGTTTTTGAACCCATGTAGTTGATCCAAACTATATTTCAATAGAATTTAGAATAGGATTATTTAAGTCAATTTCAACACAAATACGAGCAACAGAGATTACCTTTTTATCCATTGTCTATTATGACGGTCCAACCGACTTCCCAAGTAGAAGGGCAATCTTATGCAAGATATCAGTTCTCCAGAATTCCAACGGGAGCCATGGAAGTCGCACCCATACTAGAAACCACGATGATTGCTCCTCTGATGGGTTGAAACCCACATGCCAGGGTTTAAGAAAGAGTCCCACTTGGTTATAGAAATAAGGACCCCCTTCAAATGCTTTGTTACGATCTGCAATACAAGATAAAACCACCATAGAATAGTTGTTCACACTCAGCATCACCTCCACATCGCCTTCAGGATTCCAAGTCTTCCTAACCCAAGCCTCCACAAAGGGGGGAGAAATTTGGATGCCCAAAATTTTTCCTATAGGGCCATGTTTGGTTAGATACTCCACATCTTCTGCCATCGAGTCTGGTTGAACCACTAGAACTGGCCTGGCTTCACATCGTTCCAAAAATCCATTGTTCTTTAACAAACGGTTCTCGACATGCACTGGGAAATCCTGTTCCTTTCAGTAATTTTCAGAAGAAAAACATCACGAGCATGCACTCTCTGTGCCGGACCCGATGCCATCACGATATTCTTCCATTTTTTTAGACCTCCTTCGAAAGCTGCTACCATCCCCACAGAGCAGTTTTTCTTCATCAAACCTTAGCAGAGTAGTTTTTCTTGGAGAAAGGACATTGTTGGCTTTGAATATTTATCCATTCAACTATATTTGAGATTTTGTTCTCAAATTTATTGGATAGACTTAATAAGTACAAGAAAAAGTAAATAAATGAATAAAAAAATAAAAGACCACTTATAAACATAGTGATATTCACCAACTATGAGAAAAGAAAACAACTAGGCTTCCAATTCAATGGGGGTCTTCTAGAAGAAGTCATAAAAATAAGTATCTTGATGTAACTTTGACAACATGTATATTGAAAAGAATAATGGGAGACTAGGCAACAATCATTGTATTGAAAATAAGACATAGGAAGACAAACTTGTGGGATTGAAAGATCTAGATCTTATTCATATTGTTGGTAGTGATAGCGGTGCTTCATGAGCATGAAAAATGGAATGGTAGTACATCAAGCTTGAAACAAAGGAAAATATAGAAGGACTCAATGGCATTTTATTACAAACAATTTCAAAATAAAATCTTTCATTACATATGAAATACTCCTTACACAAACAATAAATATAGACGATCCAATATCATTTGATTACATTACAAGCAATTTCAAAATAAAATCTTTTATTACATATGAAATAATCCTTGCACACACAAGTATTTTTCCTAGAGAGCCGGTCATAATGATTCATCTTCTAGGAGGTCTAACAAAATTGAACAAAAGGATGTAGGAGACAATTTGAATAGAAAAGTAACAGATAAAAATAAATGTCAAATGGATGAAGACGAGGGTTATTGATTAAATAGAATTTCCATACAACAAAGATATATCTATGTAACAAAATAATTCAAGGCAACAATGTGGATAAAAGAGTTAGAAGAAAAAAGGTACTCTACCTTTTTTAAATTCAACCTTACATATGAGCAACCTCAAAAAGCATTTATTGATGCAATATAAAAGGGAGACCAACGATATATATATATCCCTACTTATGACTAGTTCACATTGACTAAAATGTGAGACACATACATGAAAGATACCTAATGAGAAATTGGAAGAAAAAATACATACCTATTGCAACACAATGCCAATAAAAACAGAAAAACAAGAATGAAAAACTTTTAATGGTATTCGAGATAGTTATGTTGATACATTACCACAAAATTTTATGGCTCAATTGTTTTAAGAAAAGAGAATAGAGAAGCCAAAAGAATTTTCCAACAAGATTAATAGCAAAGATTTAATTTTTCAAAAAAAAAAAAAGATTACTCAACTTTAATTTTTCACATAAACTTATAAGGAAGAACATGCAAGATAATATGCTAGGTTTAATAAAAAATCTTGTCGTCCCATAAATTGTTTGGCCTAGTAAATATTAAAAGATTATCTATTTTTTTTTTTTTTACATTCAGTTTTAAAATATATAATCTTCATCTACCTTTAATTATGGTTGTCACCAATATTATTTTACAATGCAACTTGAAAATTAGTCTTCTCACTTTAGGGAAAAAAGGTTTTAATGCATGTTAAAACTAACATTAGCTTTTAATTTTTTTAAACACAACAATATGAGGAGGATTATAATTGGACATCATTTATTTTTTTCAAATTGAAACAAAAATGTATTTATTGCCATTTTTTTCCATTAGTGTTAAAATTTTAATCTCCATTCCCTTTGATTATTGCACCATAATTATTCTATAGTTATTCTTATTGTACAATACAGGTTGAAATTTAAATTATAATTGAAAAAAATTAATAAAAGTTGAAAACTAACCTAACATTTATTTTCTACTTCTACAATCAAATTGTAAAAAAGATACACCATTTAAACATCCTATTTTTTCAACTATTTAAATAAATTATTCTTATAATTTTAACAATAAATATTTAAAACTAATTTTTGTTGATTTTAAATTATTATTTTTTAAATTATTTAATATGAAATACAATAAACTTGTATATGTCCTTACAAGTAACTTAAAATTTAATTTTATTGCACGTTTTTTAGTGGTACACTCAAGTATTTTTTGAATTGGATAAACTCAAAGTATTTTTTTGAATTGGATATATGAGATTGAAATAGGTTCATCTATATAAGATTTTTGAACCTCAATATCCTCTTTAAAAGCTTAAAAATCTAGCTAATTGAACTAATATCATTTAATATGTTAAATTCAAATATTACTAAAACTTTAAACTCAATATTTTTTTTTAATAAGCTATGTGTGGCTTCTATTGGGGCCACTTCCATTACAAAAACAAAATATTACATTGCTCTCATTACATTTCTAACAAGTTAATTAAAACATATCCAACTTTACCTTTCGATAAAAGATATTATTCATTTGCCTTTCTATAAATCTCTATCTTCCTCAAATTGTAAAGTTTCCACAATCAACTCATTTATATCAATGCCTTCTGAAATTTAAAAATTTTCAAGATGAAATTCAACATGGCTAATGGCTAAAATATTTGTTGCCCAACTTCTATATCTATAAACATCTTATCTATAACAACCTCACAATTTCTTAATACTATTTTTTTTTTGAGTAAAAAGTAAAAATTTGATTCAAAAAACTGTTCAACTTATACAAATCCATTTTGATATCATGCCTTTCTTGGCAAGGCTCAAAATGCAGTTTTTTTGTTTTCTTTTATCTGCCCAGGATCTCTGAATCCCCCGTTATTTAAAATTTACCTCCTTCTTAACTGTATATGTCCTCTTCCACCAAAGAGTACTGAAGTCCTCTTTGTTCTTTTTTCTATTCTTGATAGCTTTCATGTTGCATTTGATTCCATAGTTATGCTGAAATGTCTTGTTCTACCTCTGTCATTGGATATTCTTCCTGTACTTTGGTCTAAATTTTTTCTAATAACTTCCTTAACATAATCCCCCAGGTCCTCTCTTCTGAATCGAATTCCTATTTAAAATTTTTGTTGTTCTGTTCCAACCATATTTGCCAACAGATGAAGACAATACCTAAAACACTAAGCTATGCTTAGTGTTTTGGATTTGAAGGTGTTATGTGACCAATAGTCTCGAAAATTACTACCATTAGGAGGATACCATTTTGTTTGGCTAAAGATGGATTACCACCAATTCCAAATTCTGTAAGCATAGGAGCAATAAAAAAGGAGGTGGTTTATAGTTTCTACCTCTTGGAAGCACATTACACATCTATTGGGTCCAATGAACCCCTTTCTCCTCATATTATCCTGAGTCATAATGCTTTTGTGAGCAACCTGCCATATAAAACAATTAACCTTTGACCAAAATTTTGGTTGCCATATTTCTTTCCAGGGATGTTGTTGGGGTTGGTTCTTGCTATTTTGGTGAGCCTTTCGATAGCCTGCTTTCATTGTGTAAGTGCCTTATTTCCCACATCCCCATGCTAGTTGCCTTATTTCCCACATCCCCATGCTAGTTGGTCAGGTCCATATTTCCATACCCATGTTATTTCTTCTACGATTTCTTTCAACTCATGTTTTTCGGCTTCCCATTCTTCACCTAACAACTGGTCCACATTTTGCCATCTTCCTAAAGTTGCTAGTTGTTGGCTTGGGGGGATGAGACACTAAGATATAAGAGTTTGGCCATGATTATGAAGAGTCTCTCTGATGCCACTAAGATGAAGGTATTGTTTGATAATGGGAGGAAATTCCAAAGAATCATCCCACAAACTAAATTTTCTCCCATCACCTACTTTCCAATGTAAGTCTTACTTAATTAGTGAGGCCCCTCTTTTGAGTGTTTTCCATATCTCCTATCCCACATCTATAACTAGCAGCTATGGGACATCCTCCATTTCATGTGCAGGGTAATATTTAGCTTTTAGAACTTGACTCCAAAACTGATTTGGATTTGTGATCCATCGCCAATATAACTTTCCTATTAGTGCTTGGTTGTTTGTTGATGCAACTCTGATTCCAAGATTTGCTTGTGCTCTTGACCATAAGTATTTTCTAGCTTACCAAAGTATTTTTTTGATTTTCTTGTGCTCTTGACCATAAGAATTTTCTCATCAGTTTATCCAAATATTTGAGTATGTTATTTGGGGCTACTAAAATAGAAAATTTATAAACTGACATTGCTTGTAACACTAAATTCAAAAGTGTGACTCTACCTCCAAAGCTTAACCATCTATGAGACTAGTGTGACAACTTTGAGAAAAATTTCTTTTATGGATTTCCAATCTTTCTTTTCTAGGATTTTTTTTGTTAAAGAAATTCCCAAGTAATCTAATGGACACGAGGCCATTGAGAACCTAAGAATATTTGTTATCCGATCTCCGATTCTCTTATGTACATTAAAGAAGACAACTTTAGATTTTTTTTTAATTTAGAAATTGGTCAGTGGCTACAGTGTAGTAGTCTAATATTTCTATGATACTGGTTGCTTCTTTTGTTGTTGCTTCCCTTCATAATCTTGTATCATCTATGAATTATAGATGAGTGATAGCTATATCTTTGTTTATTTGAATTCCTGTAATGTTCTTTATTTTTTTCTTCTGTATGAGTCTTACCAGTCCTTCTGCAAAAATAATGAAAAAATATGGAGAGGATCTCCTTGTCTAATTTCTCTATTGACCTTGAACAGTGGGGAGGGGGTTCCATTGATGAGCACTAAAAAGGAGACTATGGAGATGCATTCAAGTATCCAATGATGAGCCACATAATTGCTTATTTTTTATACTCTTTTCCCCATAATGTGCGACATATATTCTTGTAGATATAAATATTTTATGAAAATTATATATAATTGACATTTTATTTTGCATGTTCTCTAATATTTATCCTTAAGTGTAATTTATGTAGATTTAGTGGAAATCATTGCATTTTGGCATATTTTTGTCGAGGTCCAACTCGAACCTGACACTTAGAAATTAATGAAGGAAAAAAATCTGCAAAATATTGGTAAAGAGGCACGAAGTTAGATGCCCAAGTATTTTGAAGTGCTTGACTTTTTTTCGACACCTAACTGTTAGGCACCTGCTTCCCATTGTACAACGAAAGGTTTTTTTTTCTCTTTGTACGATGAAAGGTGCTTGCTTCACATTGTACGATGAAAGTCACTTGCTTCTCGTTATACGATGGAAGGCGCCTGCTTCCCATTGTATAGTGGAAGGTGTTTGCTTCCCCTTATGCGAACGAAAGGTACCTGCTTCCCAACTTCTTCAATCGCGATGCCTGATTTTCGTTTATGTCAAACTTCAGCATGACTCTGTGGTCGACAGAAAATAGTAAACACGTCGGCAACCAGTATGAAGGGATTTCCAACATCACAACCGAATATGGGAAAATGTCAAAGGTGACTCGTCATCTATTTTTTAGTTGTTACGTAAATTTATTCTATAAGTTGAGCAAATCAAATATTAGCGTATTCTGGAAACAAATACGCTAAAATATCCTGATATTTCTCCCAATTCAAACAACCAACTGTAACAACGAATCATGCATTGATTCATTCTAAAATTGTAATAGGGCTGGCTGCATGCCTTATAAATATGCAGGCCACCCCTGAAGAAGACCCCCCTAAATTTTTTATGTATTTTTCTTAGCTATAAACTATTAATAAAAATATTTGCATTGTTCTTGTAAAAAGTATCTTCTAAGAATCCGGTGAACATTCTACAATGGGAAAAACCTGTTGGAAGCGTGGGCCCACTTACAACAGATTTATTCTCTATTTCCCTTATTTTCTATAATTATTTTAATAGATTAATTTATTTTCAGCACTTTTCTTGTTTTTCTGTAATTTCCAGTAAGGTAGTTATTTAGAGTTTTAATGTTTTCAGTCCTATTTCTTAGAATTAGAATAATATTATTCGTTTAAACATAAAATTCAATGAACATTAAACACCCCCAAATCAAAATCTAAGGTACTCATCTCTGAAGGAGAAATTACAAGCATAGATTTTACATGGCTGCTCACAAGACTACGAGCTACCCTGGGTTGACAATTAAATGGAGGTAATTAATTGAACTATAGAAAACTAACCAATAATTTACCCAAAATTTTGTCACCATTTTCGGGGAATAGCCATTGTAATTTCCTATTGTAAGAAAGCATAGTTACAGTAGTCTAGAGTGTTTTCTTCAGAAACCTTCATCTAAAACTTTGTATGAGTCCACCTAAGAACAGGGGACCAAACGATCGTTTTGTCAAAAATAAAGAAGTTGTTTATCAAAATCCTTCTGCTTCAGTAGAACCTTAACCTAATACTGAAATCTCACCATCTCAATATCCACCTGTGCATTGGCGACAACACCCACTATTTGCATAAGATCCCTTTGAAACAATTTAGCAAAATTCCAGAGCAGGATCAGAGATAAGTAGAGTTCAATCTGAGGAGGATTTACTAAATGTTGAATGTTGGCAAGTAGTGTTAGACGAAACTATCTCAAACGCCGACTTATCCCTCCTTCTAAAGGATAAAAAAAATAAACTAGAAGCATTGACAACTATTTTGAACAAAGCATGGGTAGAAACACCAGTAGTAGGAAGAATGACAAAAAATCCATGGGAAACATCTACTAGTTTTATTTTCCAATAGGAGAGGCAGGAGGAGATCACAAGATGAAACACATCTCTCCTACCCACCTTCCAACTTTTAGAGGACTACCAACAAAATATCCAAACCAGTTTTTGTTTAAATCTGATGTTTTATGTAGATCTGTGGATTACACCACATATCCTCAAAAACTAGAATTATTCCCTTCCACCTTAGATGATTCAACTTTGCGCTGGTTCATAAACTTGGGGGATAAATGAATAACTACCTAGGAATAGTTGAAGAAAATTTTACTCGATTAGTATCAGGATTTTGGCAGAGCAAGAGATGCAAGAGAGGAAGTCCTAGATATGACCCAAAAGGAAGGGGAATCCATGGAAGAATACTGGGATAGGTTTAGCTTCAATTTGCAAAGATCACACCATTCAAAACTAGGATATAGGTACCTAAGAAGCATTTTTATGAAAGGAATGACAAATGAATCCTTGGAAGCTTTAAACATGATCTCTGGGGGAGACATTTACCAAAACTAAATGGATGATATTTGGTAGTTGTGTCAAAATTTCTCAGGAAGAAAGGGTAAATTAACCTCTAGAAATGTTAAGAAGTCAACCACTGTCACTAAAACAGAAATAGGAAACATGTTAGAAGACCTTAAGAGCAAGATGTTATCATATTTGGATCTTCAAATGGATACTCTTCTACTTTAGAGAAATAAGTAGGATAATGAGGCAGCATTGGCCTACTTATGTCCTAAATGCAAAGGCAAACACCCCAAAAATGAGTGCCCAGAAAACAAAGTTTGCGTATGTGATGTTTGTAAAAAGGATCATAAAACGAAGATGTGTCCACAATTAATGAAATATAAAGAGGAACCTGAAGTAATCGAGACATACTTCATGGATAATAGGAGGAACTGAAAAATAGTCTCCTATGGGTAATAATATGCAATCAAGAATGTCATCCTATGGGGGCAATAATTACCAGAATCAAGGTCAAAACCAGCCACCCAACATGGGTTGGTATGGTCAACAACCTTGGAATCCATTTCCCCAAGGAGCAAATCCTTACAACCCCTATCCTTGGAACCAATTTCAACAACTTGGGCAATAGTGGAAAAATTAGAATGCTTGGAATTAGTATCCACATCATACTGCTCCATCTCCTCTACAACCAAGTCTACCAACTTTACCTGCTCCAAGGACTCCTCAGTTACCAGCACAACCAACACCAAACCCAAACAACAAGCATCCAACCTATCAGATGGAAAACGAGATGTACCCTATGTATAATATCAAGGTAGATTGTGATCCTATCTAGTTAAGGTTAGGAAATCAAGTAGGTGTAGAAGTCACTCCTATTGTAGAAGAAGAGGAACCAGTAGAAATAGAGAAAGGGGAATCACCCCTTATAGAAGAGGTAGAAGAAGAATAAACACCTATACATAACAAAGAGGAGGTTCCATATTTTCCACAAAGGTTGCAGGAACCCAAGAAACCAATACAAATAGAGTTTGATATTCTCTCTAGTTTACAGAACTTAATAGTCACAATACCTCTCTTTCAACCCATTAGAGACATACCTATATATGGGAAGGCTATAAGAGATTTGTGCCTCAAGAAACTAGGGAGGAAACCAGATAAATCAATCAGTTTGGTAGGTCAGTTAGTTGACCTTATGTTAGAGAATACCTACAACTAGAAGTATTCAGATCTAGGAAACCCTGTGCTGACTGTAAAAATAGAGGGTTGTATTTTACCAAACACACTAGTAGATTTGGGGTCTGCCATCAATGTCATGCCCCAGGAAACCATGCAAAAAATGAAATTGAACAACCTGAAGCCCACTAAAACCGTGCTATAGTTGGTATACAGGTCTACAATACTTACTATTAGAATACTAGAAGATATCACTATTACAGTAGATGCAAGGGAGTATCCAAAAGATTTTTTAGTATTGCAATCTAAGTCTGGACTAGGTGGATACCCATTAATCTTAGGTAGACCTTGGCTGGCAACAAATGATGCATCCATAAGCTGTAGAGATAGAAAAATGACTAATTTATATGATTAGGATATAAAGAAACTGATCATACATGCACCTGCATAGTCTGCATATTTATTGGGAGAACCTGATAATGAAAATCAAAATATTGATGGTCTATCAATGCTCCAACCTGTGATGCCATTTGAGGAGTTGGAAGATGAAAATAATGAGGATAAGATGATCTCCCACTTTTTTTAGGGAGAACCTTCATGTCCTCCTCCTGAGTTGCCATTAGTAGGAGTGAAAGACCACCATATTCAACAAATAGAAGTTGCACCTGGTAGAATGCTAAATGTAGATAACAAGTTGACAACTGAACAACAGACCAAACTGAAACAAACATTGGAAAAACATCAATATGTATTTGCTTGGGAATATTATGACATGAGAGGAATAGATCCTGATACATGTACACATAGAATATATCTGGAAGACTAGGTCAGACCAACAATACAACCATAGAGGAGAATGAATCTATCCATGAAAGAAATTGTTAAAACAGAGTTACAAAAACTCCTCACAGTTGGATTCATCTACCCCATTTCAGATAGTGAGTGGGTATCACCATTAGTGGTGGTGCCCAAGAATAATGAAAAGTGTAGAATTTATGTTGATTATAGGTTTTTGAACAAAGCAACCAAAAAGGACCACTTACCCTTACCATTTATAGATCAGGTCCTTGACACCTTAGCAGATAAGAAGTACTTTTCTTTCCTATATGGGTTTAGTGGATACAATCAAATCCAAATAGGGGAGGAAGATCAAGATAAAACCACCTTCACTTGTCCATGGGGGACATTTTCTTACCAAGTCTTACCATTTGGCCTATGCAATGCACCTACCACCTTTCAAAGGGTAGTTTTTAGCATTTTTTTAGATATGATTGGAGAGACTGTAGAAGTATACATGGATGATTTCATTGTATATGGTGAGACTTTTGAAATTGCCACAAAAAATATGGAAAAGACACTTAAACATTGTGAGGAAAACCTATCCTTAAGAAATGAGAAATGCTATATGTTGATGCAAGAAGGGATAGTTTTAGGACATCACCTTTCTGCAAAAGGGATCAAAGTAGACAAAGAAAATAGAAGTCATCCAAACTCTGCTTACTTCCAAAATATAAAATAACATTCGTAGTTTCTTAGGATCAACTGGTTATTATAGAAGGTTTATATCAGACTGTAGAAAAACTACTAAACCTCTTACCACATTGTTAACAAAAATATGTAGAGTTTTTTTGAACTGAAGAATGTGAACATGCACTCAACACACTGAAGGAAAAACTGATTACTACTCCAGTACTAAGAGGTCCAAATTGGACCATAGATTTTCACATATATGCTGATGCATCAAACAATGCAATAGGCTCAGTACTGGGACAAAAATATGGTGATGATTTTTATGTCATCTATTATGTTAGTAAAAACCTTATAGGTGTTGAACTAAATTATACTATCACAGAGAAATATTTTCTTGCAGTAATACATGCTCTTAACAAATTTCATCATTATATTTCAAGTTATTAGGTATTTGTACACACTAACCACCCAACAATCAGATACTTGACAAAAAAACCTGGGATTAGTGGCAAAATTATCAGATGGTTGTTGCTTTTGCAAGAATTTGATGTGACAATAGTAGATAAGCCAAGAAAAGATAATGTGGTAGCTGATTTCTTGTCCAGATTAACACCTCCAGACTATGCAGCTACAAAAGACCAATTTCTAGATGAGCATTTGTTTGCTCTAAATGATCAGATGCCTTGGTATACAGATATGGCTAATTATTTAGCCATTGGTAGATTATCCCTTGCAATTTTACCTCATGAAAAATAGACTTTAATTGAGAAAAGTGCAGATTTCTCATGGATTGATGGATGCTTGTTTAATATAGGACCTGATCAAATCATGAGAAGATGTGTTGCTGGAGAAGAAAAAATTGAAATAGTAAAGGCTTGACATGATGAACCTTGTGGTGGCCATTTTACAGGAAAAAGAACTGCACATAAAGTGTTACAGGCTGGTTATTACTGGCCTTCACTATTCAAATATGCAACCAAGCATGTGAGTAAGTGTGATCAATGTCAGAGGATGGGCAGACCTACTCTCAGAGATGAGATGCTACTCCAACCACATGTTCACATTGAACCATTTGATAAATGGGGGATGGACTTCGTAGGACCTATTAATCTATAGTTATGAGGTAAGAGGTATATCCTAGTTTATATTGACTATGTGATAAAGTGGGTTGAAGTACAAGCTTTGCATGATTCAAAGGAGAAAAATATAGCAAATTTTTTGTATTAAGCAAATTTTACAATATTTGGGGTCCCAAGAGATACCACAACAGATCAAGGACCTCATTTTACTTCAAATATGATCTAAGAACTCATGCAACAATACAAAATCAGGCATAATAAAAACACTCCCTACCATCCACAGGAAAATGGGCAAGTTGAGGTGACCAATAGAGAATTGGAAAATATCCTGACAAAGACTATACAACAACACAGGAAGGACTGGGCTACTAGATTACTAGAAGTAGTGTGGGCCTACAGGACCACCTGGAAGACTACTACTGGTTTCACACCATTTTAGTTAGTCTATGGGAAAACAACCATGATGCCTATAGAGTTTGAAGTTAAAATACTTAGGATTGTTGTAGAATTGAATATCAATTGGATGATGCACAAAAATATAGAATTTAATAACTTAATCAGCTGGATGAATACCACCTTGAGGCTCTACAGAAAATAGAGATCATTCAAAAACGAAGGGCCAAGTGGCATGATCGCCACACCAAGCCAAAGCGGCTTAAAGTGGGAGAATGGGCATTACTCTATGATTCTCGGTTCTAGGAAAGAAAGGGTAAGATCATGCAATGTTGGATGGGGCCATAAGAAGTAATTAAAATCATCAATAATGGGTTTGTAAGTGTAAGAACAATAAATGGCAATAACATTACATTAATAGTCAATAGCCACCACCTGCATCCATACTATGTGTTTGAAGCATACATGATTGAGTCTAGATTAGGTATAGGGGAGACCCTAGTTGATTCTGATTTTATCTTGAGTTAATGAGATGTGGACCTGGTCCACATAGTCCCAAAGATAATTATTCTTTTAATTTTTTTTTCTTTTTTTTAGTTGTGTTTTTGTTTTGCAAGTAAAAATACCCTTTATGCAACTATTAGGCAACCTAGGAGACCTAGGCCTAACAAGCACAAGATCCATGAACCTGTGCTTTCCAAGATTTCTAAGAGAATTTGCTTGCAGTAGGAGTAGTTAGTCCCCATTCAAAAAGGGGAATACTAAACCTGAACCTGCACAAGTGTTTAGATTGGTCTTTTTGGACAATAAAACACTCAATTGTTGGTTCAGGGGTAGATGTTGATCTTGTACCTGTTTTTCAATCAGAAGCACTGAAAAGGCCTGATCAAGCTGACAACGCATACACAAGGACAAGTCAACACCTGTTGAATAAAAGAAAAGCACTATGTGTTTGTATTTTATGGGGAGGCACCTGCTTCTAGTTATCAAAAAATGTGTCTGCTTCCCGTTGTACGATGGAAGGCGCCTACTTACCATTGTACGGAGGAAGGTGCCTACTTTCCATTTTACGGTGGAAGGTGCCTACTTTCCATTGTATGCTTCATGGTGCCTGACTCCCAATATGTTATGAAGATGGCACCTGCATCCCATTTGCTGATAGTTCAATGCCTAACTCCAATTTTTTTAGGAGAACAACCGACTACCAATTTTTGGGAAACTGACACCAAATATTCTTAGCATACATGTAAAAAAAAATCTTGTATAAAGTTTGTTTTATAAGTATGGAACCCAACAGTTAACAAAAGCATCTGCCTCCCATGATAGGCATAAGCGCTTGATTGCTAAGGTGCATGCTTCCCATGTTAAGTAGAGCACCTAACTGCTAAGGCACCTGCTTCCCATGTAAGCAAAGCGAATGATTCCTACGGTGGTTGTTTCCAGTTTACAAGGTACCTGCATGCCGTAACTCAAAAAAATGTGCATGATTTCCATACAAAAAATGTGCCTAATTTTTGTTTACTGCGGCCATTTTTTACCTTGATAGAATAATACGTCAGCCTTGGGATGTGGCCCGAACCATGTCAGCACCCCCTACACATGCAAAGTCAACTCCATCACGGATAAAAATTAAAAGTTGAACCAATTTTCAATGAGGAGACATTTTTCGTCCCAAGGTGCTACTTTTTTTTTCTAATTTTCATTTTTAATTTTTGTAGGATTTCTTGAATAACCCACAATGTAGCTACCAAGAACCAATCACGTCCAAGGAAATTAATTGCATGGGAACCATGGCCATTGTTGTCTATTGCGGTTTGCCCCATCATAAAACACCAACCAATAGCGATGCACCACAAACATTTACACATATGCACCCCAAAAATATATTTAGGTGCATGTTAAAATTTTTTGTATCTTGTCTATATTATTTTCATGAACATGTGTGTCTATGGAAATGTGCCAGCACAACCCCCCATTATTACCTTAACCACTTGAACAAATCCACTTGGCATGATGTTGGGTGGCACACCTTTGATTGGTCGACAGTTTATGGTTATTATCTCCACACAATTGGGCACATGCTTGAAGGAAATTTACTACTAATAACTATAATCACTATTGATTACAGTAATTAATTGTCTGTGTGCATAAATGTAATTGTTTTAAAAATCTATTTACTAGCTACTGTGCAGCCAAATTTAGCATGAAAAAACATAGAATAATGAGGCACAGTGGTAATTAAAATGGGAGACAGTAAGATTGTTGAGTGAATTGTGAACTAGAGGTAAAGCATGGGGGAAAGTAAAAAATCATGACCTAAATAAGAGTGAACCGATCAATTGCTCAGGTATTTTGTAGATGTACTAACACAGTTGGACATTGTAGAATGGATGGACTACTGTTGACTGGTCAGTCATGGCCAGGATGAAGCAGTAGCAAATGAATATACGACATTGATGAGTGAGGGGGTTGTGCGCATGCAGGGGCTGGAGATCTTAGTCATTGAGGACTTCATCACAAAATTTATGAGCCTCCCTCTTATAAGGGAGTGCATGTACAAAGAGGATAACCTTACCCTCTATGCGTAGAGATTTTTAGACTACCAATAGAGCACCTGACATGCGTTGGCTTGCCGAAATAGCACATTCTCGAGCTCTAGAGGGCCATTTTCAAACATATCACATGTTTCTTCACATGCTCTGGTAACCACTTCCATTTACTCAATCATATTTTGCATGGGGATAAAATAAACGTCCTCCACTACCTTGCATGTGCCTTGAAATATGAGGTAGGCGATACCAAGCAGGAACCATCTTTGCCCTAGCTCACCATGGCCTAATTTTTGCCTTGATGATGTGACAATTGAGGAAGCTTGGGGTACTAGTGCAGTAGCTGGGGTACAAGTAGAGGAAGAGGTACCCAATAAAAATGAACAGTCGGCCCAGGTAGGGACAAAATGAGAAACAACGGTGCCTACATCCCAACCTGTAGGAAATACAAGGGAAGTAGGATAGACCTTGTTCCCTAATTTTATCCAATTTGGGGAGGAAACAGGGCAGGCTCCATCCCATTCTACACCCCAATTTGAGGATGAGGCAGTGTAGGATTCCATGCCTATCTCCACTAGGATGTAAATTAGAAGAATGAGGGCATCGAGGGTGGTTTCAAGCTCATTTTATGAGGAGACACCCATCGATGAACTCAACAGGGAGGAGTATTTGACCCACATTTTATAGGATATTTCCTGTGGGCCAACTTCTCAACAAGAGGTAGACATGGCAAATGTACCATTAGAGGGCCAAGCGAAGGATCTGCAGCAGGGTTCTAAAAGAGAAGGCTTCCACTTGGGAAGCCAAATTTAAAGAGGAACAGACTCTATTTAAAGAGTCCAAAAAGGAGGCCGCCCTATAAATGCATGAATTATATCAAATTATTTGACAACTGCGAGGACAATTGCAGTTGTAGGGTGGACCAAAAGGAGTCGAGTAGTTGGCTAGAGTTGATGTAGCAGTACAAACTGATGGGGTAACAGAAGTACCCCCTTCTAATAAGGAAATATAATAGGGAGGCCCTGCTGTAATGGAAGTAGAGCAGCCCTACTCTATATCCCCCTCTTTAGATCAGGTAATTCAAGAGGATGAGGTTGAAGTTGAAGAACCTCAAAAAGTAGAGCAACCTAAAAAGGGGAGAGAAGATGGAGAAAAGGAGATGGAGGCCAAAGAGCCTCAAATTATAGGTAGAGAGAAAGAGGCAGAGCACTCTCCAATTAACGTAGGGGTAGCTCAGCCTCAAGAAGAAGCAACAATCCTTGATTTGCAACAAGAAGCTGTAGAGAAAAAAGAAACAGTCCCTGATGTGCAACAAGTAGTTGCAGAGGACCAGGAGGCTCAGTAGCCTGCATCCCCTGTACACTAGGAAATACCAGTTGCACAAACATACCTTGGGGTATACTCAGTGTTGAACTAGAACCAAAGCAAGAGTTGTAGAGTTGAAAGCCCTGGGTGTTGAATCTGACAAGGAATTAGAGCTGGATTTCGATGAGGAATGAGAGCCAGCAAAGAATTTATTTGCTACCCAAAAACAAAAATTTGAGGAGCTCAAGGAGGAAATTAAGGCAAACAATAAGAACTAAAAGAAGGCCTCCAAGAAAGACCTAAAGGAAGCAGAAAAGGAGGCCAAAAAACAATCTGGCAGACCTTGAAAGAATATTCCAAATTTTTAACCTGATAAGTTTTGGAATTTGTATGGGTCAGAGGATGGAAAGCCCTCGAGGATGCAGGTGTATTTTAAGTGGATGGGATTTCTAGGCCCTGTACAGAAAGAGGATCTGGAATCAAGCAGCAGAACTCTCCCTATGTAAAAAATAGAGGTTAAAGTTGAACTTGAGCTTGACCCAATAGGGGGAGATTTACCCACAGCCAGAGTTTCCAAGGAATCTAGCATCCCATTTGGAGATAAAGAATTGATGCATGTGGGTGAGAAGTTGTCACTTTACCATGAGTAATGGAAAATGGCTGAGCCTACATTCCAGAAGGATGCCACCAGCTTCACTGGTTTTTATATGAATGTTGATAAGGGCAAGGTGGCATGGACTAGAGAACCACCCACAAAGAGGGCAGGTTCAAGTGAACCACTTCAATGCAGCAAACACCAGAATTAGCAAGGACAAGATATAGTAGCTTCCATATCACCAAAGGGATAAAAGCCTTAGGACAAAGAGAAAGCCAAGGCCACTAAAAGAAAAAGGACATAGGCCAACCGGGCCTATTGGGATGAGCTGAACAGAACTGGTAATTACTAGTTCAAAGTGGCATAGGGATGTGCCACCCCTTAAGCATGGGGGGATGATGAGCCACAAAATTACTCATTTTTGTACTCTTTTCCCCATAATGTGCGACATATATTCTTGTAGATATAAATATTTTATGGAAATTATATATATAATTGATGGTTTATTTTGCATATTCTCTAATATTTGTCTTTTAAGTGTAATTTATGTAGATTTAGTTGAAATTGTTGCATTTTGGCATATTTTCATTGAGGTCCAACTCGGACTTGGAACTTACAAATTAATGTAGGAAAAATATCTGTAGAATATCGATAAAGAGGCACGAAGTCAGGCGCCCAAGTTCTTTGAAGTGCCTAACTTCCGTTCGACACCTAACTGTTAGGCACCTACTTCTTTTTGTATGGTGGAATGCACCTGTTTCTTGTTGTACGTCAGAAGACACCTACTTCCCATTGTACGACGGAAGGCACCTACTTCCCATTATATAGTGGAAGGTGCTTACTTCCCGTTATGTGAACGAAAAGCACCTGCTCCTCGACTTCTTCAACCACGATGCTCGATTCCCGTGAACATCAAACTTCAGCATGACTCTGTGGTCTGTAGAACAAAGCAAACACATCGAAAAAATGTATGAAGGGATTTCCAACATCACAACCAAATATGGGACAATGTCAAAGGTGAATCATCACCTATTTTTTACCTGTTACATAAATTTATTCTGTAAGTTGGGCAAATCAAATATCAGCATATTCTGGAAACAAAATACGCTGAAATATCCTAATATTTTGCCCGATTCAAGCAACCAACTATAACAACGAATCATACATTAATTCATTTTTAAATTGTAATAGGGCTGTCTGCATACCTTATAAATATGCAGGACACCCCTGAAGAAGACCCCCCAAACATTTTATGTATTTTTCTTAGTTGTAAATTGTTAATAAAAATCTCTACATTGTTCTTGTAAAAAGCATCTTCTAAGCGTCCGGTGAACATTCTACCATGGGCAAAACCTGCTGAAAGCGTGGGCCCACTTACAATAGAGTTCTTTCCTATTTCCCTTATTTTCTGTAATTATTTTAATAGATTAATTTATTTCCAACACTTTCCCTATTTTTTTGTAATTTCCAGCAAGGTAGTTATTTAGAGTTTTAATGTTTTCAGTCCTATTTATTAGACTTAGCATAGGATTATTGGTTTAAACATAAACTTCAATGAACATTAAACACCCCCAAAACCATAATCTAAAGGACTCATATTCGAAGGAGAAATTACAAGCATAGATTTTGCACGGATTTTGTAATTATTTTAATAGATTAATATATTTCCAATACTTTCCCTATTTTTTTGTAATTTCCAGTAAGGTAGTTATTTAGAGTTTTAATGTTTTTAGTCCTATTTATTAGACTTAGCATAGGATTATTGGTTTAAACATAAACTTCAACGAACATTAAACACCCTCCAAACCATAATCTAAGGGACTCATATTTGAAGGAGAAATTACAAGCATAGATTTTGCACGGCTTCTCACAAGACTACAAGCTACCTCGGGTTGACAATTAAATGGAGGCAATTAATTGAACTATAGAAAACTAACCAATGTTTTGTCCAACATCCAGTTGATCCAATATTTTTGGAATACAAATCTTTACAAAATTTGATCTAGTAATTCCCAACTCACTCTATCATAGGCCTTGGATAGATCTAACTTCAGGAACATTCCTTTGTTTTTTATTTGACTCATCTGATGTATATTTTCTTGTGCTATTACAATCCCATATAATATTTTTCTGCCCTGCATAAATCCCCCTTGTTAAAGCGATATGATATTTGGTAATATAGCTTTTAGTATGTTGGCTATTACCTTGGTGATGATCTTGTATATCACATTGTAGAGGGCTATTGGTCTGTAATTGGTTAGATTTTCCATCTCTTCTCCCTTTGGAATCAAATATAGAAAAGTATGGTTGAAGGATTTGAGAATCCTACCACTGGATCTGGCTTCTTCTATTGCTCTAGTTATATATTCTACTATAATATCCCAAAAAGATTTGTAGAATTCTATTGGTAATCCATCAGGACCTGGGGCCTTTCTTGATTACATGGAGAAGATTATTTCTTTCACTTCTTCTTCTTTGATATCTTTTATAAGCTCCTAATTCTACTCTTGAGAGACTAATCTGGGGATACTTCCCAAGATTCCCTCCTGGGATTGTTTTGACAGATGTAAATTTACAGTAAACAAAGTGGCGAAATACCCATTAGCTACTTTTTACATACCTGAAGTGGTGGTTTCTAGGAGTCCTTCTACATTTGTTAAAGCATCAAACCAGTTATAGTGTTTTCTAGTTGTGGCCAACTAGTGAAATAATTTTGTATTCTTATATCCTTTTTGAATCCAAGTAATTCTAGATCTTTTCTTCCAATAGGTTTCTTCTTTCTTATCTAGCTCCTCTTCCTCCTACATTAAGATATTTTCATGGGAGAGTAATTCCTCCGAAAGGGGTTCCAAACGAATTATTTTTGCAACTCCTTGCATTCTCTCAACTAGATCTGCTCTTTGTTACTGAAAATATGATCTTTAGAATTTGCTCCAGTTTTTCAATTTATATTTGATATATTTCAATTTGGAGTGTAGCTAAAATTATGACTTTCCAAATATTGGTTTCCCTTGTTGCCACCATTGTTGAACTAACTCTTGTAATTCCTGGTTTAGAAGTAAAAATTTCTCAAATCTAAAAGGATAGTTTTTGGATTGGGGTATTCTGTTTGTGATATTTAAACATACCAGGAAAAGGTCGGAAGATAACAGGTTTATGATTTCTAAATGAGAACTCCATAATTGGTGAATTTATTCCTCTATCAATATCCTATCTAAACTTGATTTTATTACTTGGTTTCATTTCCTTTTATTGGTATAAGTAGTACCACATACCGAAGGTGGAATGTCAATCGAATTTAAATTATTAGCTTGGATAATCAAGATTTTGTCCTTCTCACGGAGATGACTTAGACCCCCTTCTTGGTAATTCATTAACATCTTGGCATTGAAGTCTCCACCCACCAGGAAAATAACTTCTGGGTAAGCTTCTCTAATAGTTTGGATTGACTTCCATTGGGTTTTTTGTTCCTGCACTTCCTTCATCCCATAAAAGTTAATAATCAGTCATACTGAGTCTGATTACCTATCTCTCAATCTGGTCATCAAGATCCCTCTAGCTGATGCTACTCCTACTTGCTGAAAAGTATATTTATTCCACGAAGTGGCCATTCCTCAAAGAAACCATGGGAAGCTTGGATCTCATAGTCTCCATTCATCCAACATCTCTTGGATATTGTTTGCATTGCTTTCGATGATGCTCTAGTTTCCTGTAATAAAACCACATCTGGGTGGTTATATTCTATCATACGTTTAATAGCCAATTGTTTGGGGCAGCTGTTTAATCCCCTTACATTCCATGTGTGTATAATAATTGGGAACCCATGTTGTAGAAGTTGACTATGGGTTTAACCATGCCTGCCTCTCTCAACTATTCTCCTTGTTGTTGTATTTTTTCTTTGTTTTTCTTTCTACCTACTCCTTGAGAGTTTGCATTTTTCAATATTTTCTCCATTTGGCTTATTCCAAGGGTTGGATTTTATCTATTATTCCCATAATTACCTCCTTAGATGTATGTGGCTCTTTATTATATAGTACTAGAGCTCCTTATGTGTCTGGTTATGGTTGCTATTTATATTCTATCTATTGTTCTTTGGTTTATGCAAATTGTAACTATATGGATTGTCCTTCTTCTACCCCTCATTAATTTTAGGTATTATTGTTTTTTTGTATCTGTATGTTTTGGATGATGAACCTCTTCTACTACTAGTTTCTAGATATTTTCTTTTTTATTTGAGCACGGTAGTTCCTCTCCTTCCATTGGATCATCTAGCCTGAGGATCTCATATTTGTTGGATGGAGCCCTTCCTTATTGACGTTGATTTGTATTTCCTCCATTCTACTGATTTCTTCCTCTTTCTTGGTTATTATTTTTTGTTCCTTTTCTCATAACCGTTTGAAATCCTTGTTCATTTTCTTTTTGTTGAGGTTGATTTCCTGGGTTTGGATTCACTGGATTTGTCTCTCCTTTGGCTAGTTTGGGGTAACCTCTCACCAAATGTCCATATTCATGACATGATCTACATCTGAAAGGCATAGATTCATAGTCTATTTGTTGTCTCCATACATTCCTTTCGACTTTAAGGTAAATTTTTGTTGACAATGGTTTTCCCAAGTCCATCTCCACACAAATTATGGCATACGTTGCTAATCCTCCTTTCGTTGATTCTCTTGATCTACCTATCTATTTGCCCAAGAGATTACCTATCAACTCCAAAATTTTCTCTTTCCTGTATTCTAAAGGAAATGCAAATAATTTTAGTTAAATTGGAGTTACCAAGGGTTCAGTTCTAGGATCAAAAGTGTATCGCCATGGTTGCATGAATAGACCTACAGGACCTATATTATATGGACCTCCCTTGAAAGCTCTATCCTTGTCGGATATAATTATGAATTCAACTATGCATTATATGTTCAGTAATGTGAAGATATCCAATTTCCTTGGTGGTACCCAATGCTTTCTGGCCCAGGAGTACAAAAACCTTGCAGAAGGTTAGAGTCCCACAAACTTGCATATTAAGGTATGCTTGGATTTATACACAATCTCATCTACTATAAGTTTTACAATTTCTAGCATTGGTATTGTTTTTGTTTGAGGTAAACATTTGTTTATTTTGGCTTGTTCAACTTCAGTCTCCTTTCTTTTACCCATGGCTTATAGGATTTTTTGGGCTTATTCTCATGTATCATATCTCTTTTCATTACTACCTCTGATCGCTTATGCAAATAATTACACATTAAGTCCCTTGGAACTCTAAGTCCTTCCTGTAGAAGTCCCTTGTGAGAATCCTCCTACTAAGGATTCCCCATTGAATTCTCCCCCCTTGTAAACCCTAATTTTTCAATTTCAAGCGTTTTCTATTTTTTCAAGCCTTCTATTAGGGTTTTCTATTGTAATCCTTAAATTAAACAAAACAAGGTAAAAACAAACTCTAAAACCAAATTAAAACTTTGAAAACATGAGTTTCAGCAAAATACAGTAACATACTATACCAGACTAAACAAGTCGATTTTCTCCCTTCTATCGCAATATGACTTTTATCTCTAGCAAAAAACCCCCAGTTTCACAAATTTTCACCCTTCTACCGCAATATGACTTCAATCTCTAGAAAACAAATACCCGGTTTCTTCTGCGGTTGTTGTAATCCCGATATGTGGTAAAACTATGTCCGCTTGTGTCCACTGTCAATTGCCTTCATCACCAGCAGAGTTCTAAAAAAAAACAAGTCTGGTTTTCTCCCCTTTTAATACTTCATTTTAGGGTTCTTATCCATTCCCCTAATATTCCAAGATATTATTTTCATTGTTATTTTTTATTTATTTTATTTGTGGGTTTAGCCCCACTTCTTGTTAGCACTTGTGATATTTGCTTTTGTTTTCCCATTTCAATATCCCTCTAGGTTTATTTTCCTCTTTGTTTTTGTGTCTTCGTATTTTTTTTCCATTCCTAGCAATACTTTTAAATTCATCAATCTCTTAAATCTTCTCACAATGCTCATAGTAAGACTTACCATCTTAAGGTTTGCCTTGTTATGAAAGATATGAAGTGCAAGGAATAACCTCAAAAGTACAATCTTATTTTTGTTGCCCTAGAAACCCTAAAGTGCAAGGATGATCTTTTGTAGCAATTACCTTATTATTATGCTTTAAAAAACCTAAATTGTTATGGGTTTTCTCCATCCTTATTTATTATGTTGCTCTTGAAACATTGAAATGCAAGGGATAACATATTCATTCATATCACTCTTATTACTTGGATAGGATTTTGTTGTACTTGAAGAAAATTAAGATGATTTACCTGGAATAAACTTGATCTCTTTTGTTGTATTTGTTATAGGATTTCTCTTCAAATCTTATTTTGCACCTTTAATTCCTTTTGAACTTGCCAAATGATACAATAGATAGGCTTTCTTTACCTCTTCTTTAGGAGTGGAATATCCTTGATCTGATCTAGCTTCTATTATTGTATAATTTTCTTGATTCATCTTGAATTTTATCTCATGGATATAATTTTTGTTTTCTTTCTTCATAATTTTCACTTCGCAAACTCTTTCCATGTGTCCAATCTCATAACAATTATGGCAACGAAATGCGATATTTTCATAATCTACTTGTTGATCCCATTCTCTTGATTCAGATTTTATCTTAATGGATTGTGGCAAAGGTTTTGAAATATCCATAGCAACACATATTCAAGTATATATAGCATGCTTTCGCTCCTTAGTAGTTAGTCCTTCCTTGATGAATTCCCATAGGGTATTTCCAATATTATTCAAAACATCCTTATTTATAAGTTGATATGGAAGTCCAAAAAGCCTAACCCAAAATGGAAGCTTATTAATAGTTTCTATCTCAATAGAAAAATTTTCATTCCATGGTCTCAAATAAAGTGCATCTCTTCCCTAAACCATGGACCACAAACCATTATTTTATCCCTAATTTCTGAACTAGAAAAGATGATGAGAAAAAAAAAACTTTAGGAAGAAAAGTCACATAGTAATTTGAATTTAATCCCCACTTCCACTTATCCAATTTTGAATCTCCAAAAACCTACATATCAACCCTCTACTTTTAAGAACCATTGTATCATGCTCAATCATCTCATCCTTGATACTTACTTTTGGTGTAACATTTGCTACCTAGATAAGACTTGCCATGTATTCACTCTTCTACTTATCTCCAACTTGGGAAACCATACTTCCAACTAGGGCATCTTGATTTCCCATTAGAGCTTTCAAATATGATTTTCCTTCCATACTAGCTAATGGAGCTTGCTCTTGGCTTGCACTCCCTCTTGGATCACCTTCCTTCTTGGCTTGCACTCGCTCCTAGCTTGCACTCTCTCCTACCTCACGCTTGCTCCTAGATTTCTCTCCCTCTTAGATTGTAATAGCCCTTACATATTTTATCGACGTTTCTTCACTTTAGAAATTTTTAGGAAAAAATGTTCCACACATTTATGTTAAGGGTTTGAAGCATTGATGCACTCTAGATGAACCCACTACTCTTTTGCCATGACTGAATCTTGGCTTGCACTCCCTCTTAAATTGCACTTCCTCCTAGATCACACTAGATTTTATTCAATTGGATCACACTTTGCTTTCTACTTCTTGCTCACACTTCCTCCTCACTCTTGGTCCATGCTCACACTCACTTATGGTTGCACTCATTCTTGGCTCGCACTTGCACTCGCTTTCGATTGCACTCACTCCCTGGATCGCAATCACACTTATTCATGGCTCATGATCGCTTCTGGTTGCACTCAATCCTATCTCGTGCATGCACTCACTTTTGACTACACTCACTTTCAGCTTGTGCTTACACTCATTTTTGGTTGCACTCACTTTTAGCTTGTGCTTGCACTCGCTGCTACACTCTCTCCCGCCTTGCGCTCACACTCATTTTTGGCTGCACTCACTTTTAGCTTGTGCTCACACTCGCTGCTACACTCTCTCCTGCCTTGCGCTTGCTCCTAAACTCAATATTTATTTTATTTATAAATAAATATTATTTTTTTGGTAGATAAGATACTATAGCATTAATACCAGGTTTTACAGGTTGACCCAAAATCTTTTACAAAAATCATCCCAGGGTTGTTGATGAACATGTCCTTACTAAGGATCCTATATATGTAAAATCTACATGCCACCAAAGCCATTACATCCGGTAAGGCACATAGCCTGTTATCAAAAAGAAACTTCACATACAACATTTTGGGTATAACTCAAGAAAACACTCCTGCATCATAATTACAAAAAAATAAACAGACACGGATCCCTTCCTTGAAATAGTGGAGAAAAAAAAATTTGCAGACACACATAGCAGAGTACTGAAAAAAACTCCACAAAATCTGTATTGACAGTTACTCTTAATAATTCTTTGGTAATTGATTTCTTTCGTATATGACATGCTTTCGGACCACATCCCATCTTGGCCAATCAACCTTGGGGAAGTGAACCTGCTGGCTAGATTTATGGCCATGGCTATCTGGTGGTCCACATGGCTCTGGTTCGAAGTCTTATATTGTTGTTTCTTTCCTGCCCTGTGATTATCAACCAACCTCAAATTTCTAAGACGACTAGGAGCCATGTTATCTGATATGTGACTATCCCCATTAGTCTTTGTGGTATTTCCAAGTAGCATCCACCAAGACTGATAGATCGGATAATTTTTATTGTGAGTCCATTTCAAAAAAGAGACAGGAATACTCATAGCCTTCGAACTTACAGTGCCTTCCCTATTGGTAAATTTGACTTTCATTCTTGGCATTCTTGTTGAATAAGCTTCTCTACTTCACTCGAGACACCGTGTACCAATTTGAAAAGTCTATCACCATCGACACCCAAATTGGCCAACTTATCAACAACTTTGTTAGCTTCCCAAAATACATGTTGGTCTTTTCTGTCCTGTCTTCCCTGGAAAAGGATCCTAACCTCTTCAAAAATTGTTTTAATCCTCCAAGGAGGTGTTTTATAATTATTGAGGATATTTATAACGTGCATAGAGTCTCCTACGATAAAATTGCCTTCTAGGTCTTGAGTCATTTGAAGGCATCTCCACATAGCTCTAGCTTCAACTTCGTTGTTCGTACTTGTTCCCAAATATTCAAAAAAATCAAGCATCATATTCCCATTATGATCTCGCACAATACTGCCAATGCCTGCTCTACCAGGATTTTCCTTAGCCACTCCATAAAAATTAAGCTTAAACCAACCCGTAGGAGGTGGGGACCACTTAACATTGGCTCTGGGGTTGACTACCCTAGGCATAGACTCATCTAAAAAGGTTAAGCTTAAATATTGAGCAATCGTGGTCTCCTGTAGATGAGGTTTACGGCTATAAAAAGGGATAAGGTTCACATTCTCGTTGGCAAAGGATAGGATCCTGGCAATGATAGTTTGATGATCATGGATAGACTCATTAAATACTCTATGGTTCCTTTCTAACCACACTTGCCAAAGATAGTGATTGAGACAAATTTTCCACATGTATCTAAGTCTTTGGCTTGAAAAGGGGTAAGGCCACTAGATGAACAAATCAAGTACAATGGCTGGTTTAACCTAGGAAATATTGAAGGCCTAAAAAACCCCACTTAGGATAGTCAAGGAAAAAGGACACAAGGAAAATGTGATAAATGGTCTCCCAATTAGCCCTGCACAAATAACAATTATTAGTGATACAAATACCTTTACGCATCATATTATAAATGGTTAGAATTCTTCCTTGGATAACCAACCATGAAAAGACTACAATTTTTGGAATTAATTTTTTATCCAAACTAAGTCCTTTTGGAGGACAAAATCCTCATCATCAAGCAGAAGCTTGTAAGCTGATTTAACAGTGAACTACCCATTTTTTGTAGGAGCCTAGGTCACTTGATCTTCCTTGGGTATCATGGGGATAAACTGTTGCCCAAGAATGTTACAAAGATCATTTGATTCCACTTGAAATCCCTGAATCCTTATTTGTTTCCACTTCATTCTGCCTCTGTCCTCAACCATATAATCGGATACTTTTTTGCCAATGAGTTCTTCCATGATATCTCTAATTCGGGCTAAGTTAGGATATTGCGTCAATGGTTCGTCCTTAGCCCACCTTTCATTCCAATAATTTATCCTCTCACCATTGCCTAAAAACCATCTTAAACCTTTTTTGATGATTTTCTTACAATTGAGAATTGCTTTCCAAAAAGCAAAACCTCTAATTGGAATTGAGTCACTTAGAAATTCTATATTTTGAAGATACTTTCGTTTGATGATAGCTGTCCATTCATTTTCTTCACTAGAAATGAGGTGCCATGCCTACTTATCTAGTAAAGATAAATTCATATGAGTAATTCTCCTCAGACTTAAGACCCCATTTTCCCTGGGTCTGCACACTTTGGTCCATCCTACAAGGTGTATCCTTTTTTATCCTCTGATCCAGTCCATAAAAATTATTTTTGGAGTTTCTTAATTTTTTGGAAAACCTTCACAAAGGCTTTGAAAACGGAGAGGAAATAGACTGGAATGCTCTGAAGAGAGGTCTTAGTGAGGGTCAGCTTTCCTGCTTGAGATAGAAGATGACCTTTCCATCCAGCAAGTTTTTTTTGAATTCTTTCAATAACCCTATCCCACATTGACTCTCTCGGAGAACCAATGAAAAGAGGGAGACCAAGATACAAAGTGGGGAGGTTTGCTATATCACACCCTAAAATTTCTACAATCCTTCCTTACCTCTGAATGGGGGTGTTCAATAAATATAACTTACTTTTATTGAAATTAACTTTTTGACCAACAACGTCCTCGTAGAGTTGCAGGATGTATTTAATTCTTTTGGCCTCAACCATCGACACCTTAGTCAATAGAAGGGTATCATCGATGAATTGTTGGTGAGAAACAACCCTAGTGAGAGATGTTGCCTTGATTCCTGATATTATCCTTGAACTGCAAGCATTTTTTATGGTTTTACCTAAAGCTTATGCCATAATGATGAATAACATGGGGTTGATAGGGTCCCCCTACCGAATTCCTCTACGACTTTGAAAGTAACCAGCAGTTGTTCCATAAACCAGAATTGAGAACCATGCTTTAGAAATGCATTCTTTGATCAAGTTAACCCATTAGTGGTGAAAACAAAACTTAAGGAGGACAACAATCAAAAAGTCCCAATTTAGCTTGTCAAATACTTTGTTCATATCAAGCTTGAGGACAAAAATAGACATATTAGTCTTATGAGCAGAGTGCAGAGCTTCATGAACTATGATAAATCCATCCAAGATTGACCTGCCCTGGAAAGAGCTTCCCTGGCACGGATCTATAATGCGGGGAAAAACATCTCTCATTCTATTTGCAATGGATTTAGTTAGGATCTTGTAAGAAATATTGCACAGACTGATTGGCCTGAAGTTAGCCATAGATTCAAGGGTTTGCTTCTTAGGAATTAGAGAAATAAAATTAGAGTTGAGACCTTTTGGGATATGATTGCTTGCTTGGAATTCTCTAATAGTAGAAATTACATCCTCACTTACGATGTCCCAAAAATCTTGATAGAAATGAGGGGGAAAGCCATCGGATCCTGGGGCTTTGTCTGGCTCCATGCTAAACAAGGCTTCCTTAATTTCCTCATGAGAAAAGGAGCTATAAGCTTAAGGTTTATATCCTCATTTATTATGCTAGGAATGGATTGCAAGAGAATATATTTGGCCTTCTCATTGCACTGCGATTCCTAACCAAGTATAGAATTAAAATACATTACTGCCTCCTTTTTTATTTTTGTTAAGTCCCGAGTAATAGAACCATCTAATTTTTTTTAAATTTTTTATCTTGTTATTGCTTCTATTTCTAAGCATGGTGACATGAAAAAACTTAGAATTTGAATCTCCATATTTCAACCAAAGAGCCCTTGATTTTTGCCTCTAATAGATTTCCTCACAAGACAAAATGTTATGAAACTCTGCTAGTTTTGTTCGTTCCTCCTGCCTATTAGTTTCATCAGGATCACCATGTTGAATCCTCTTTATCAATTATCCTCAAAATTTCAACAACCTATTTTTTATTTTCAAAAAGGTTCCCAAAGACCTCTTTGTTCCAAGTTCAAAGCTTTTCCTTAACAAACTTTAATTTGCCAGTAAGTTTAAAAGCTGCACTACCCCTGATAGGCTACTGCCACCACTGAATTAAGTTATCTCTAAAACTGGAATGTTTGATCCACATAGATTGAAATCTGAAAGGTTTCTTGAAGGATAGAGAGTTAGGGATCTCCAAAAAAATGGGATTATGATCAGAGGTAATTTTAAAAAGGGCTTGCAGGGTAGAATCACCAAATAAAGTTGTAGCCTCTTTTGATAGAAAAAACCTGTCAAGCCTTTATTGAATGAGATGACACCCTATCCGTCGATTTCTCCAGGTATAATTTGCTCCTCTAAGTTTTACATCCATCAACATGTTGGAGTTCACAAAGTCATTGAACTCATCCATGCTCCTATTAGGTGGTCCATTTCCACCCATTTTGTCTGAAGGGTAAAGAGGAGTGTTAGGTGGTCCATTTCCTAGCTAGAATCCAGGGGAAATTATGGAATATTTCTCTCATATTGCCTAAGTACTCCCACAGTAGAGATCTCCCTTGAATTGAAGTTGAGGCATAAATATTTGAAAGGATCCATGACCTGTTGCTATTTATTTCCTTAAATAAAACACTAAGAACCCTATCATATTTTTGAATAATGGTGCCTTCTACTATCCAGGGATCCCACAAAGTCATAAGGCCTCCAGACGCTCCTCTGTATGATTTGCAAACTATCTCCCCTTGATTCCAGTTTTTTTTTGCTATTTTTTGACTGAATCTCATCAGTTTTTGTTTCTTGCAACATGATAATAGTTGGATTCACTTGATTTCTTATTGCACTGACTTCCCTGTGTTTGGGAATGCCATTGAGGCCTCTCACATTCCATGAGAGGAACTTCATTTAGATTGTTTGGGATTTCTTCCTCTCCCCCTCCCTTGAGGGGGTTTTCCTAATTTGTTGTCTTCAGAACCTGGAATAACCTGTTAAAACAAGGTTCTCTATTTTCCATTGGCAATGTCATTATCAGTTTTAATTTTTTGATGCTCAACATTTGATATTCTCACTCTTCTTTTTCACTGCCAAAATCTATAGGAGACTTCATAGTGCTCCTGGTTTGTTTAGATTATTTATAAAATATTGTTCTCTAATTACAAGTATTATGTTAAAAAAATGACTTGTATAAGACAATTTGTATCCAATATGTAGATATCGAAAAAATATCCAAGTGTTGCATATTAAAAGCATTATGCAAGAGAAAAAAATTCCAAATATATTTCTCAACTGTGAAGTCTTTCCTAGAGTTGGAGTGCTTCTTTCATCCATGCCTTCCACACCTTATTCTCAAATAGAACAAAATGCATCTGGGTCACAAATATTGTTGTCACAAAAATTAAAATGGCCAACAAAATACATGCTGATTGTGGTTGGATGGATGTGATAGAATGAAGCAAAGTGAAAGAAATTTTGAGTGGATTCTATAGGAGGATGTCTTGTTCTTAAAATGGCAGGATAAGATGTAAAAGCAACATTGCAATTTAAGCGATTATTGATGGCTATTCAGTCTCATATGTGCCCTAGATCAAGTGGTTGAGAGAGACCATAATAATATTTAGATTTTATTTATATAAAAAAGCTTTATTGTAAATGAGTACCTAATCATCCTAGGAGGGTTACCATAGTGGTAATTTCTTGGGTTTTCATCTAAGAGACCCAAGTTCAAACCTTTGTACGAGAGGATCTAGACCCCTCATAAAAACTCAGACTTTACCCTAACATTTTTTGTTGGGTGACATAATGGTTAAGGCTTTAGCCTCTCTTTGGGAAGGTCCAAGGTTCAAACAATGATGTACCTAAAAACAGATAGGCTAGATGGTAACGACTGCGTGTTTATCGATCCTTGTTGACATTGTCTAACCTAGTGGGCTAGGGTTTATAGTGGCAACATCCAGTGGTGTTACCGAATCCTCTATGTATTAAAAAAATACCTAATCAGCCATAAGACTTAAAGAGGCAAGCGAGACCTATATTCTAGACCTATATTGTAGTGGTGTTTTAGAGGGATTATAGTGGTGTTTTAGAGGGATTGATGGTAGTGTTACATGATTGCCTAAAATCTTTAGGCACCAACATGAGTGACTGAAAGATACCATTGCATGCCTTCTAAAACTTATGGCAACCTATCAAAATTCAAGTATATTAATTTGTAGTTACATAAGTAGGACAATGCAACAAACATTTTCTGGTTCTTCCTTTTGGTCTAAATTGATGTGATTAGTTTCTTTTATTTGTCTTTAAATTCTGACTTATTATATTTTTATTAAGTGGAACTATTTTACAAAGGATACTTTTTTTTGGGTCAAGCTATAAGTAGAACCAATGGCATATATTATAACATCATATTGTAGAGTTCTTCGAGTCCCCTCACTAAAATATTATATTAGTAATAGCTTTTCGATAAAAACATTGTTGATTTTCATTTAAAAAAATAAATTTAATCAATTAATCAAACAAAACATTATATTGTAGAGTTCAATGTGGAGTGAATGGTTTGTTATGAAAAATTCTTGTGGAGTGAATGGTTTGTTATGAAAAATTCTTTTGTGAATGCATTTAGTCCATTCGAGAATTGGAAATCTTCTCTTGAACATGGATATTAGACATTACACAATCTTTATTTTTTCCGTGATATTATGTTTTTAAAGGTTAGGTGGATTGGTACGTTGATATTTACTGACAAGAGATTTAGGTTTAAATTTTGGAAGCATATATTTTTGTAAGGGTAGTAGTTTGACCTGACTTTGTTGAGTACTCACCAGCCCAGTATCGGTGATTCCTTCATATCGGAGAACAATAACGAAGTGACGTAAGAGTTAATAGTTTGACCTGACTTCATTGAGTACTCACCAGCCCAATGATGGTATCGGTGATCCCTTAATGTTAGAGAACAATAACAAAATGACATAAAAATTAAGAGACATTTTCAAGATTTCAACCATGATTAATAGTTAAAAAAAAGCCTACCATGTAACTAATTCCCTAGATATTTGTCGGAGCATTTTTGGGAGTGGGCAAACTATCATTGCTAAAACTATATAGAAAAGTGGAGTAACGTTTCAAACCACTGACTCGGACAGTAGTAAGAGAGTATTTGTCTAAAAGCCAAAATATCCGAGGGCACAAACAAGAAAGCTTTTCAGAGAGAAGAATTCTTATAAAAAATGGTTTCACTTATTGCCTCATTTTTGTTCGTGTTAATGATGTGATTCATCATATTAATGGTGGCTTTGATACTCATATAGGTTTTGCTTTTTCGTTTTTCCCATGTAAGCCATGAAGAACAAAGACAATAAGATGTTTCATTATAAAACTTAATGTGCTGCAATTTTGACTTGTCAAATTAGGTGATCAACAGTGAAAATTCGAAATGAGACATTATTTGTTTGAATGCACTATTCATTTGGAAATTGGAAGAATAGAAAACAATTGTCGCACATGGATTTGGCATATCCTTCTAATATTGATATATAATATTTGTTGGAAGAATGTTTGACATCACTTTGTGGATGTCATTTTATAGGGTACATGAAAAATAAGTTTTACTTTTATTGGAACCATGGTTTATTCATTGCCTTCGTATTTGGGAAAAGGAGACATTTTAAAGGAAAATGATAACATATTATCATGTGTTGCACAACGAAACATTTGAACATTTAGTAAGTGTTTTTTAAGAAGTTTGAAGGATAACGAGAACGACTTATTATGTGTTGTAGAACGAAAAATTCGAATGATAATACCATTTTGGAGGATAGAACAATAGATTAGAGGGGTTTTTCTATAAATATTTCTCAAATGTTATCTTCAAAAGTAAATTAAGCTTGATACAATTGTCTTATTAAAAATTATATGTTAAAGGATTAGAAAGCTTTTGTATAAATGTTTTTCAAATGTTATCTTCAAAAGTAAATTAAATCTGGTACAATTGTCTTATTAAAAATGATATGTTAAAGGATATGAAGACCATATGATAAAAAATGTTTAGATCGTGGGACTCTATGAATCTTAAAGTTAGAGTACATTGTTTATTGGAGGTAGCGTTTTATTTGAGACAAGTGGAGGTCCCTTACTTTATATATATAGTAGTGTGTTCCTATTCACATATGATCTTGTGACTGGTTGTGTGTCCTAATTCAGAAGAGAAGTGTTGTACATATGATTAGTTATGTCCCGAATCATAGAGGAGTGATGTACCTATGGTTTATTGAGTGTATTCTTAGTCACACAAGTTTTTTGACATTTGAGTGTGTTCCTAATTGTAATTGTGTAGTTAGATAGCATGTGTATTCCTATCCACTTATAATGTAAAATCTTGGAAGTTATGTTTGTTCTTATCTTTGATTGAGTTCAATGTAGTCAATCCTACTAAGATGAGCAATTAAGTTTATCCCTATTCAAAATGTAAACCATAGACTAATGTGTGTGTGTCCTAGTCCATGATATTTTTGAACTATGCAAGTTGTTTTTATCCCTATTTAAAAAAGCAAGGTAAAGTAGTTTTTAACATTTGTGAGGCCATAGGTCATATGAGATAGGGATTGTTTACCCAATATATTGTTATCTCCAATCATACTTTGTTAACGAAGCATGGTGTACGATCCTATCCCCTATAGGATTTAAATCTTGGACCTATATTCAGAGTTCCAATGCCTCCACCGTTAGGTTACCGAGGTTGTACTAAGTCTATTGAAGTATGATGTAATAAGAGGTGAATGTTCAAAATTTATTACATTATATACTATAGTTAGGGTTAAGTATTCAAGAGTTGTACCCAAACATGTGGTTGATAGTCAGTTATCCAAGCCAACCACAATCATCATCATTGTACATATTCACATTTTTGGTTAATGAAAACTTGTATAGCACCTTGCTGGTCTAACAAATAAGATGAATGATCAAGACTCATAAATCATTCTTTCTAGCCTATCATATGTCTAGCAACCTTCGAATCAACATACTTAGCTATGCTAGGTAACACCATGAGATTGAATATAAGAGACATAGTATTTTTATTTAATGTTAGAATAGGCATCCTCTGCTACATTACCATGTTGGCACTAAGGTGCATTCCTATTTTTCTCATAAGAACCCTTCTACTTGCCTCTTGATAAGTTCTTTGAGTTCTTTTTCAAAGAAATTTATGATAATAGGTTATACTTGCACTCCTAAAGTATATAACTTGATTTCCCATAAATAAAACATTTGATATCATAATATGAATAGTTCTCTTACCCTTGTTGTAAATTATGCCCTTTACCTTTTTATAATGTTATTACTTGTTGGGAGGTCCTCCACTCTTCTTCAGCTGCAATGGCTTCTTATTTTTTAATGCATGACTAAAGCACATTCATATTCAATATTTGCCTCTCAAATTGCTTCCTCCTATTGAAGTAAAGTTATAATATTCTCAAAAGTGTTACTCTAATTAGTGAGTTTAGTTTTGTTACGAAAACACTAAATGTAAATGATAGTGTTTGTAGCACTATTGAAACAAGGAAATCAAAATTGAAATTGTTGCCTCACGTTTATAGCGAGGCTCACAACTTAGAAGTTCGAAGTAGAAAGTCCTCTTGTTTCTCATCGCTCTTCATCTTCAAGAAATATAATTGAATCTATAGATATAGAAGTTTGGTTTTAGCTCTTGAATCAAACATTGTACTAAGTTTATCCCATGCATCCTTGGTGGTTAGAGCATCATGAATGTATAAATGAATCCCATTAGTCATATTGAAAATTATGATAAATGGGATTTTTGGTCAACTTTTATAAAGTTTTTTTGTTTTTTGTGGTTAGTGACATCTCTTTGAATAGTGCTAGATACCACTCCCACCAAATATTTAAATTCAATATGAATCTTCAACTTTATCTTCCATGAAAATATAGTTATCACTTTTCAATAATTGGGAAAAGACATACGTTTTCATGGTGTTTATAGCCATGTCTAATCTTTATATGACTAGAAAATTTCAATTCTAGTAGATCAAACTCAATTTTTTTCCTAAGAGTATATATAATTCTACACACAAAAATATAGGTGCCTCAAATCATGAGTAAAAAATAGTGTTCACCAAACAAAAAATAAATTATAGGGGTTTGACATCAATTTCTTGCCAAACCAGTCGAATTATGGTCAAATCTAGTCAAAGCTATCAATGGTTAAAAGGGAGGAATAATGTTCAACGTGATTCCTTTACATCACTTCACTAAATACAATGGAGGTAAACATATTTTAAGGACATAAACTAGTCCTCCCACCAAGTATGTGGGATAAACATATTGCATTTTCTACAAACCAAACAAACATGTGCTTGTCTTCAATGCCATCAACACTTTAATTAAATACACCACTTATGTGATGACGATAATAAGTTAAATATTTAAATTGATCACCATCATTGAATCTCATTTGGACAATTCTTCCTTATAAAATATAGGGTTTGGATTTAAAGAAGTTTAGATTTATCTCATATGATAGTTTTCTTAAAGCAATGCTTGCTTGTAGTGAATATCTAACACTAAAAATATTTGATAAAAAATATCTTTTTTACATAGTGCACCTCCTCAAACATGCTTTAATTCTATGCATTAGCAATTTCAACCATAGTGCCTTCAAAAAATAAAAGCTCAATTTCTTCAAACATGATGATCCATGGAGATGGCAAATACAACTTAAAAATTTAATAAAGATGTCATGGACTCATCTTGATGACCTGTACAACTCTTAGACAACTTGTTACTTCGTCAAGATGGTAGTACAACATTCTATTTAAAATTTGAGATAATATAAAATTTACCTTTGTATTTTTCCACTATGTGGTATTCCTCCAAATGGCCCATGAAACAAATTAGACGACCTTTAAATTCATTGCTTTCAAATAGCAAGTGAATGTATTGAAGCTTACATGATCTTTTGATAAATTACATAGATAGTAAACACGCTATAGAAAAACAACCCAATCAACTTTAGGTGGCTCATATCCAATTCTAGACAACCTTTAAAATTTGTGGATGACCCTATGCACTTTGTATGCTTATCTTTCTTGAGAGAAAAAAATAATGTCATGCTATTATCTATATTCCTTAATCAACAAAGCATGTCTTTGGTTAGTTCAATGACCCCTTAGTTGATTAGATGGTGTACATCAATATTTTGTTGATGTGAAGGACCTATGTACCATGTCACATGATATTTCATTATTTTATATGAACCTTTGAATTTTGATATGACTTGGTTCTTCAAGATTACCTTATTTTTATCATGCTTTCTCATGGTCCTATTAAGCAAGCTCTTTAAATAACAAGTTTGACACTTTTGCATATGGACTTTAACACATCCAACAAGATAATAACTCATGTTATGGAATTTATAATATATTTTAATACTATATGAAATGTAACATTCACTACAAACATAAGCAAGAGAATAGATAAGTGAAATAGAAAAATTAAGAACATAAAATAGGCTGGTGGGTACCTAAGGTGGGTACCCACAATAATAACTCATAAAAATATAATACTTCACACTAACTCAATGGATCAGTGGTTTGGGACTATTTATAGTGAATACCTAATCCTCAAATTATAATTATAATTATATAAACCAAGCCTAACATAAGGCTCAAGGTTAAGTCAAGTTACTAAATATTTAATTAAAGATTTAGTTAAGGTTAACCATCAAGGTGGTTTAACCAATTCCATAAGGGGTGAATACATAACAATATAGGTGGATTAACCAATCCCATAAGGATTAAATCCAATAGTATTGCCCATAGGCCTACATCAAATATTCCCTTAAGGCTTACATCATCATATTATTACCCTCGGCTTACATTAAAGGATTCCCATAGGCTTAAATCACCATCTATCAAACTTGGTCAATAATATTAGATTACCATATCTTCCAACACGCACTTAAAATGAGATTGGTTCTAAGGAGAGAAGACATTATAGATGATATCATAATACCCATATAATGAATTCTCAATTGGGTTAAAAAGTATCAAAACCATTGAGCCTCATGCATCAACTAGAAGATTGATAAATCACCAAGTAATGAGCCTTTATCGCCATTTGAAATATTTTCAAGATGTTAACAAGTGAGCCTCCCTATACATTTGGAAGACTACCAAGATGTCAAGAATGATCCTCTATCTCCATTTATAATACTTCCAAATTAACCTTGAGGAATATACTACCAATTCCAATATATTCTCACAATCGCTCTCATGGCACTTTAGGCATGATGTAGATCAAGGTTTCCCACTAATTAGGGTAAATGAATCCTAATATCTTCTCTTGTAAAAGGTAGATGAGATGGATTAACCCTTCCTTGGATATGAAGTCATAACTCAACCTTTGATCCAAGGTGTTGAGCTTCTTGTGAGACGATCTTCAACATGCAATATGATGACCAATAAAATAGGTAAAACATTAAGCAAAAGGTAGGTTTATGATTAATCAGCCCCATGGTTATAAAGGTACCCATAAGAACAAGGTATACCTTATTCTAACCATCCAAAACCTACTTGTTCTGCATAAAAAGAACCTCTATAAATTAGGTTCTCAAATGTGACAAAAGTGAAGAACATGGACTTATACTGAGAGGGGGGGTGAACAGTATAAGACTTAACCAATTAATAATTTTAATTTTAGATAGCAGTGGCATCAACACAACATTAATCAAGACAGAAAGCATCACACATTGAAGACCCATTTTTAACGTGGTTCACCCAGAATGGCTGGGCTACGTCCACAAAAACTTTTCTCTAAAAGTTATCTCAAAGTTCTTTGGGAAACCTTCCCAATTACAATGTTTATGAGCCTCTGCTCAAAGGAGATACCTTCCCCTAACTCTGCTCTGGCTGGTGATCCTCTAGAAGACCTCTGCCTCTGCTGCCCTTAGCAAATGGAACTCTATCCACAGAAGACACCTGTCTTCCCTGCTCGGTCGGAGACCTCTGTCCTCAACTCTATCACCTCAAAGCTGGTCCTCGAATTTGCACTAAACACAGTCCTTCGGTCTAGCACAAATGTCCTCGAATCTGTTTCTCTGATCTGCACCAAACATAGTCCTTCGATCTGGCACAAATGTCCTCTTCCTCTTTCTCTGGTCTGGGTACAAATCTGTCCTCAAATCTGCACCAAACTCTGTCCTCAACAGGTCTCTCTGCTCAGTCACAACCGCACTTGGTCGAAACCAAATTTTGCACTGTCTGCACAAACACAACAACACTCAGCTCTCGACGATCGAACTTCTCACTCTACGCATCAACTCGCCACTTCTACGCTATCTACATTGTTATGGCTGCATCTCGCACACTTCGCTCGATTCGACACGACTCGCTCTCTACGCACCATGGACTTAACTTGCGCAAGTTCGATACATTCAAAACTCGAAACAACCCTCCTTTTATAACAAAAAATTCAAGATCAAAAATTCAAACTTAGTCAGTTGTAACCCTAAACTCCGTCGGCTGCACAACCCTAAACTTCGTCGACTCAAAGTTAACTCTGTCGGCTTCAACCACCTCTGGTTCTGTAGCTTTTCCCATGAAACTACAACATGTCACGATATCATGACACCTTTGCAGCCGTACACTTTCTTTTGCCTGTTGTCACGATATCACGACACTTTTGCTTCTTTAGACTTCCTTTTTGTTTTTGTCGTGATATCGTGACATTTCTGACATCATACATTCTCTCTCCTCTTTGAGTCAGAAAACTGTGACATGTCACGATATCGTGACATCTTCCTCTACTAGCATCTTCACTTGCCTTCTGGTCATGAAACTACGACATGTCATGAAATCATGACATCTTCCTCCGTTGGCGTCTTCACTTGCCTTTTGGTCATGAAACTATGACATGTCACGAAATCGTGACATCTTCATCCGCTGGCTTCTTCACTTCTACCTGTCATGAAATCGTGACACTTTCTGCATCCGTACGCTTTTCTTTCATCCTATCATGAAATCATGACGCTTCTCATTTCAAACTCTTCCCTTTGCTGCATGTCACAAAATCATGACAGTTCTCATTTTGAGTTCTGTAGCATGTCACAAAATTGTGACAGTCCTCACTTCGTCTTTTGTAGCATGTCGCGAAATCGTGACTGTTCTCACTTCGAACTCTATAGCATGTCACAAAATCGTGACACTTTTCGAGATACTTTATCTCTCTTCGAACTTGTCACGAAATCATGACAATTCACACTGCGGACTCTCTCTTCTGCATCATGTCATGAAATCATGACACTTTTTCGTCCATACAACCTTCCTTGCATTATGTCACGAAATCGTGACACTTTTCCTTCTTTGCCTTCCTGCACTTTTCGAGTCGCGAAAATGCGACATGTCACGAAATCGTGACACTTTCCATCTTGCTCTCCTTCTCTGCCAACATGTCACGAAATCGTGATAGTTTTTCCACTTGCCTTTTTCTCTGCCAACATGTCACGAAATCGTGACAGTTTTTCCTGCTTCTTCTCTCTCTTCCAACATGTCGCGAAATCGTGACAGTTTTCCAGCTCTTTCTCTCTCCTCTAACATGTCGTGAAATCACGACAGTTTTTCCAGCTCTTTCTCTCTCTTCTAACATGTCACAAAATCATGACAGTTTTTCCAGCACTTTCTCTCTCCTCTAACATGTCGCGAAATCGCGACTGTTTTTCTTGCCTGCTGCATACTTTTTCTTACTTGTCTTTTTCTTTGATCTTTTGCAAATGGGCTACTATGATCTTCTTGGAAACTCACTGTCCATGTCTGCAAATTATTTGACATTAAATCAAATTCCTTCAAGAGCTTCTTGACATCAATGACAACTTCTACACTTGAGCAAAGGCAATGTACCCAAGGTACCCAAAATTGCCAACAATCTCCCCCTTTGTCATTGATGGCAAACCTTTACGAAAAACACATCTCAAGAGCCAAAACTGAAACCAACTGTGCTAACAACTGAGAATCTACCTTTGAAGTTTTGCTCCCCCTGACTTGAAGCTCTTCTCTTCACTTGAAACTCTCCCCCTTACTCATATCTCTCCCCCTTTGTCATCAATGGCAAAGGGTCACCTTTGGGGCTCGGGACTAAGAATGAGCCTCTTAGCTTAGTCCCCCCCCACCTCCTGATGAGGTGATTAATTTTGGGGTGGGAGTACAACTCCCAATTTCTCCCTTAGATACTCAAACGTGTCTCTTGGAAGAGGTTTGGTGAAGATATCTGCAATCTGCTCTTTAGTAGACACATACTCTACCTTGACCTGCTTGTCTTGCACTTTCTCCCTTAGAAAATGATATTTGATGGAAATGTGCTTTGTCCTTGAGTGCATTACCAGATTTTTGGAAATACTTATGGCACTTGTATTATCACAAAGAATGGAGATGGGTTGTTCATGCTTGACTTTGAAATCCTCCAAGGTGGTTTTCATCCATAAAACCTGTGTGCACCCAGCCACTGCTGCTATGTATTCAGCCTCTGCTGTAGATAAGGAAACTGAAGGTTGTTTCTTACTTAGCCAAGAAACCAAACTCTTTCCCAGAAAGAATGCTCCACCACTAGTGCTTTTCCTATCATCAATATTGCCTGCCCAATCTGCATCTCGTATAAGCTGTGAGGGTGAAATCATCACCTTTGGGATACCAAAGCCCAAAGTCCATAGTGCCCTTCAAATATCTGAATATCCTCTTAACTGCTATAACATGAGATTCTTTTGGAGCTGCCTGAAATCTTGCTACTAACCCAACGGCCTGCATGATATCTGGTCTGGTAGCTGTACTATATAGTAAACTGCCAATCATAGATCTGTACAACCTCTGATCTGCCACTGGAGATTCATCATCTTTACTCATATTGCACCCTGTAATCATTGGAGTACACACTGGTTTGCTGTCCATCATCCCAAATTTCTTCAACATTTCTTTGATATACTTTCCTTGAGAGAGAAATATACCATCTTTTGATTGAGCAATCTGAAGACCTAAAAAGAATGATAGCTCTCCAATCATAGACATCTCAAATTCCTTCTGCATGGTGTTAGCAAAAACTTTGCACATCTGAGTATTATTTCCCCCAAAAAATAATATCATCAACATAGACAACCATAATCAACATATCATCATCTTCATCCTTAATGTACAAATTGCTATCTGCCATGCCTTTCCTGAAGCCTTGCTCATGAAGATACCCATCAAGCCTTGAGTACCAAGCCCTAGGTGCTTGCTTTAACCCATACAATGCTTTTTTTAGTTTACACACATAGTCTAACTGTTTTGAGAGAGACACTCCTTCTGGCTGTTCTATGTAGACTTCTTCTACCAACACCCCATTTAGAAAAGCTGACTTTACATCCATTTGATATACCTTGAATGATTTGAAGCTTGAAAGGGCCAAAAACATTCTGATAGCTTCAAGACGAGCAACAAGCGCAAACGTCTCTTCGAAATCAACACCTTCTACTTGAGCATAACCTTTACAGACTAACCTAGCTTTGTTTCTGACAATATTTCCATCCTCATTGAGTTTATTTCTGAATATCCATTTTGTGCCAATGACATTCTTGTCCTTAGGTCTTGGAACCAAATCCCAGGTTTCACTTTTCTCTATTTGATTTAGCTCTTCATCCATTGCTTTTACCCAAAACTTATCTGTACATGCTTCACTGAAATCTTTTGGCTCAATCTGAGATAACAATGAAACATTCGCAGAATCATGTGAAGGAATGACTCTTCTTCTTGTTTGCTCGCTATTTGGATCACCAATGATCAAATATTTGGGATGATGTTTCTGAACATACCGTGAAGGAGTTTTGGGAAGCGGTTGTTGTCTTTCCTCTTCTTCATCTGAAACCTCTCCGAATTCTTCTTGACAAATTTCATCACTGAGTTCCTTGACTGGTTCTCTTATCCCTGTCTTTTCATCTACTATTACATTTATGCTCTCTACAATCTGTATGAGTTCTTTTGTTGAAGCATCTGTAGGCCTTGCTTTTGCTGGAATATCCAAGAAAGATTCCCTCATCACATCTAGGATCAAACTTACCCAAATTCTGATCTTCCCTTCTGATGAAGCACTTACTCCCGAACACTTTGAAGTGTTTTACTGTAGCTGGTCTTCCTTTCCATAACTCATAAGGAGTTTTATGATGATTGACTCTAAGTTGGGCCCTGGTGATGATGTAGACTGCTGTACTGACTGCTTCTTTCCAAAAGCCATCTGAAAGTTTTGACTCATTTAACATTGCTCTAGCCATATTTTCAATAGTTCTGTTTTTCCTCTCAACTACTCCATTTTGTTGAGGAGTTCTTGCTGCTGAATATTCTCTTTTGATTCCTTGTTGCTCACAGTATTCCACAAATTCATTTGAAGTGAACTCTCCTCCTCTATCTGATCTTAAGCATTTTATTCTCTTGTCAGTCTCATTTTCAATCATCTCTTTAAACGCTTTAAATTTTTCAAAAGCTTCAGATTTTTCTTTGAGAAAAGTAACCCAAGTCATTCTAGAATAATCATCTATAAACAACATGAAGTAGCTTTCTCCCTGAATGCTCTGAGTTCTGGTAGGGCCACATAAATCAGTATGAATAAGATCCAAAGGTTTTGAAGATGTATACCCTTTTGATTTGAAACTGGTTCTGGTCTGTTTTCCATGTTGACAGGGACCGCAAATGATGTTATGGGGCCTTTTTATTTTGGGCAAGTCTCTCACTGCTTCCTTGTTACTAATATTGACAAGATTATCAAAGCTCAAATGCCCCAATATTTTATGCCATAACCAACTCTCATCTTCTTGAGTTAGAAAACACTTTTCCTTTTTTATCTCACTTAGCATGTAAAGATTGTTTGGAGTCCTTGTAGCACTAGCAATGAGTTTTCCATTTTTTTCTTTACTTATCTCACATCTATCTGAAAAGAAAGATACTATGTGCCCTTGATCACAAAGTTGACTCACACTAAGAAGATTATGTCTTAGGCCTTCTACGTAAAGCACATTTTCTATTTTGGATTTCCCATCCAAACTAAGAGTCCCTTTACCACAGATTTTAGCGGACCTGTTATCTCCAAAACTGACTGTTCCTCTGTTTGTTTCTTTTAAGACCAAAAACTTTTCCTTTTCACCAGTCATATGTTTTGAACAACCACTATCAAGATACCATTTTTCTACTTTGTCTTGAGCATGAAAAGCAGTTTGAACTATCATTGACTTAGATTTGATCTCATTTTTCTTTTTAGTGAACTCAAAGCTAGATCTATCCAAACTGCACATTCTTGCTATATGCCCAAAATTCTTGCACTTGTAACACATGATATTTTTATTCATAAGAGGTGCAAAAGAGTTAACATTTTCCTTATTGTGGCTATTCAAAGACTTATTGCAATGCATAGCAATGTGACCAAATTTCTTGCAGGAAGAACAATAGCCATGGAAAGTATTATGTAACCTGTTTTGATGCCTTGGATGATTGTTCTTCGTGTGACCAACTGGAATCCACCGCTCTTCAGGATGAAGATTGATCTTGCTCGAAGACCCTATTTCATGAATGGTGATACCATCCTTCTTTTGCTTTTCACACGGAGTATTCTGTCTGAGAGCCAACTGTTCCAACTTCACTCTAAGAGACATAACCTCTTCTTCTAGTTTCTCGCAATCAGCTTCCTTTCCTTTGAGAGCCTCTGTCAGAACCTGTTCAACCTTCTTCCCTTCTTCAGCTAGAATTTTGAAGTCTATAACACTTTGAGACAATTCTGATCTTGCTATCTCTTCTTACTGACATTGATGTTTGAGAACAAAATTCTCTTCCCTAGATTTTTCAAGCTTTCTTAAAGCCAAGAAGAATTCACCTTTGAGATCGAACTCAACCTCTTCATCTCTTTCTGAATCTGTATGTTCCTCTGATAGATCCTTCTCCAAGCTGTTAGGCTCTTTCTGGAGTGACCCGCTCTGATACCAATTGAAGAACATGGACTTATACTGAGAGGGGGGGTGAACAGTATAAGACTTAACCAATTAATAATTTTAATTTTAGATAGTAGTGGCATCAACACAACATTAATCAAGACAGAAAGCATCACACATTGAAGACCCATTTTTAACGTGGTTCACCCAGAATGGTTGGGCTACGTCCACAAAAACTTTTCTCTAAAAGTTATCTCAAAGTTCTTTGGGAAACCTTCCCAATTACAATGTTTATGAGCCTCTGCTCAAAGGAGATACCTTCCCCTAACTCTGCTCTAGCTGGTGATCCTCTAGAAGACCTCTGCCTCTGCTGCCCTTAGCAAATGGAACTCTATCCATAGAAGACACCTGTCTTCCCTACTCTGGTTGGAGACCTCTGTCCTCAACTCTATCACCTCAAAGCTGGTCCTCGAATTTGCACTAAACATAGTCCTTCGGTCTAGCACAAATGTCCTCGAATCTGTTTCTCTGATCTGCACCAAACATAGTCCTTCGGTCTGGCACAAATGTCCTCTTCCTCTTTCTCTGGTCTGGGTACAAATCTGTCCTCAAATCTGCACCAAACTTTGTCCTCAACAGGTCTCTCTGCTCAGTCACAGCCGCACTTGGTCGAAACCAACTTTTGCACTGTCTGCACAAACACAACAACACTCAGCTCTCGACGATCGAACTTCTCACTCTGCGCATCAACTCGCCACTTCTGCGCTATCTACGCTGTTATGGCTGCATCTCGCACACTTCGCTCGATTCGACACGACTCGCTCTCTACGCATCATGGACTTAACTTGCGCAAGTTCGATACTTTCAAAACTCGAAACAGCCCTCCTTTTATAACAGAAAATTCAAGATCAAAAATTCAAACTTAGTCGGCTGTAACCCTAAACTTCGTCGGCTGCACAACCCTAAACTTCGTCGGCTCAAAGTTAACTCTGTCGGCTTCAACCGCCTCTGGTTCTGTAGCTTTTCCCATGAAACTACAACATGTCGCGATATCGTGACACCTTTGCAGCCATACACTTTCTTTTGCCGGTTGTCACGATATCGTGACACTTTTGCTTCTTTAGACTTCCTTTTTGTTTTTGTCATGATATCGTGACATTTTTGACGTCGTACATTCTCTCTCCTTTTTGAGTCATGAAACTGTGACATGTCACGATATCATGACATCTTCCTCCGTTGGCGTCTTCACTTGCCTTCTGGTCATGAAACTATGACATGTCACGAAATCGTGACATCTTCCTCTCGCTGGCGTCTTCACTTGCCTTCTAGTCATGAAACTGCGACATGTCATGAAATCATGACATCTTCATCTGCTAGCTTCTTCACTTCTACCTGTCGTGAAATCATGACACTTTTTGCATCCATACGCTTTTCTTTCATCCTGTCACGAAATCATGATGCTTCTCATTTCAAACTCTTCCCTTTGTAGCATGTCGCAAAATCATGACAGTTCTCATTTTGAGTTCTGCAGCATGTCACAAAATCATGACAGTCCTCACTTCGTCTTTTACAGCATGTCATGAAATCGTGACTATTCTCACTTCGAACTCTGCAGCATGTCGTGAAATCATGACACTTTTTGAGTTACTTTCTCTCTCTTCGAACTTGTCATGAAATCATGACAGTTCACACTGCGGACTCTCCCTTCTGCATCATGTCATGAAATCGTGACACTTTTTCGTCCGTACAACCTTCCTTGCATTATGTCGCGAAATCGTGACACTTTTCCTTCTTTGCCTTCCTGCACTTTTTGAGTCACGAAAATGTGACATGTCACGAAATCGTGACACTTTCCATCTTGCTCTCCTTCTCTGCCAACATGTCACGAAATCGCGATAGTTTTTCCACTTGCCTTTTTCTCTGCCAACATGTCACGAAATCGTGATAGTTTTTCCTGCTTCTTCTCTCTCTTCCAACATGTCGCGAAATCATGACAGTTTTGCCAGCTCTTTCTCTCTCCTCTAACATGTCACGAAATCGCGATAGTTTTTCCAGTGCTTTCTCTCTCTTCTAACATGTCGCGAAATCGTGACATTTTTTCCAGCACTTTCTCTCTCCTCTAACATGTCACGAAATCGTGACTATTTTTCTTGCCTGCTGCATACTTTTTCTTACTTGTCTTTTTCTTTGATCTTTTGCAAATGGGCCACTATGATCTTCTTGGAAACTCACTGTCCATGTCTACAAATTATTTGACATTAAATCAAATTCCTTCAAGAGCTTCTTGACATCAATGACAACTTCTACACTTGAGCAAAGGCAATGTACCCAAGGTACCCAAAATTGCCAACAAAAAGCGATCCATTGTGCTCCTAAAAAATTGCCAAATTTTGATAGAAGAAAAGATAAAACGACTACAACCATTGTAAAAATCTCAAGAAATCTTACAATTTAAAAATGAAATGGGTTGAAAATGCTTTTGTTTGCAAAATTTATATCCTTTGAAAGCTTTATTATGAAAATACCTACTACTAATTGAAATATGCCATGTGTTGCAAAACTATAAAATACAAAAATATCACTTATCCTTTATAACTGCTAGTACTTACTAGGAAAACAAATTGTCTTCTTTATTTGTTTAAAGAACATGCACAACAATAAGTATAGACATATCTCAAAAATAACCTTGTTAATTTGCCAACATGAAAAATACATCATCATGCATTCTTCCATAGAAAAAGATATAGGCATGTGACTTAAACTTGTGCCATCTCCCATACCATCCACAAACCTAACCACTATGACTACCTGACATATATTCAATGATGGCACATTGTTGCTTATAAAATAAAAGCGCTCTTATAGAAAATAAACAAAGGAAAAACAAGTGCAATGAGGTTTAAAACTCAAAACCTTCTACACCCAAGGAGGAATCTATACAGCTATGCCAAACACTATCATTAGATAATAATAGTCATTTCCACTTCTAATAAGTTATTTTTTGAAGCAAATATTATTCATGTTAGCCAAAAATAGAACTATGTGTTACCAAAAATAGTTTGTGAGTTGTAAACTTGCAATTGGTTGTCTACCAACGATGGAGCTTACCATCATACTACAACTTCAAGTGTAAACATAGATGTTGATTCACTCTATTAAAAATTATTGCAAAATCCATGATAGCTCCATGCCTGTTATTCACCAAAAATACTTCTTGCCAAGATTTGAACTTGTACTCTCCTCTATGAGGACCTAATGCATTATTATTGCACCACAGAGCACGTAGTTAACAACACTAAGATTCAGTTTATTGGTCCATGAAGCATATAGGTAAAAATAATATTTAGAGCCTTCTTGCCATTGAACCAAAATTATGTCTTTGCAAACTAAAAAATCCATGCCAAGTAGTATCTTTTGGAAAAAAAAAATATAATTGAAGATTTGAAACAAGGACCCGTATCCTCTAACCCATCTACCTTACCATTGAAACACCATAGTTATGCAAGAGAAAATATGTCCCTATAATATAGATTCATTATGCATAATGTTCACCATGCAAAAAACCCAAGAAAAATATATTTATGTTGTAGGATATTGAACTTAAAACATTTTAGGCCCAAACCAAATATACTACCATTGTGCCAACATGCACGTTGCTTACTTACAATTTTGACCTTCAAAATTTAAATATGTAGAGTACCAAATTATGTGCCTGTAGACACCAAATCCTAGCCACTTGTCTTCCATGCATCATCCAATCATAATCATCCATTATTTATTTATTTATTTGTATATATATTTATAAATAAATCTCATCCACTCATCATGACTTAATATCAAAATACATATAACTTGATCCATGTCACATATCAAAGTTATAATCTTAGCCTTTCATCATGCTTTAATCTTGATCGCCCATTGGTGTCGTCAAAACCCTAACATGTTGAAGGTAAGTTATAAAATATTATTTACTTTTGTGAATGAGGTTAAGAAGTTAAATGATCAGTTAAGCGGTTAGTTGATTCAAAAGTTTATTATGGATTCCTGATACCATTAGAGCCCTTCATCCATAATCATCCAAATCCTAGAAATTTTCTAACACATCCCCTCCTCGCCATCTTTCCATCCTCCATTTCTATCACCAAAACCCTTGTGAACCAGACCTAGTTTTGCAATACTCCTCAAAATTATTGAACGCTCTAGGGTATTTCTCAAATGCTATTGAGCATTCCAGGAATGCTAGAGGACATCCACAAATATCCTCAAATTATCTAGGGCATCTCCCCTTATCCATTTTGCTATCGATAAATCCTCGAACACTCGCGAGTGTTCTTGCACCATAAGATCACAGAAGCAAAAACACAGATCAAATGAATTGGGTATTTTTTGGCAAGCTAATAGGTATTATTGCTTTACAATTTATATTTTCTATATTTATCTCATATTTCATCATTGGTGCATCTAGGGTTTGTAGATTTGTTGTTTAGAGGGTCTCACACAGTGGAGCCCTTTCATAAGCTACTAAATTCTTTATGTTGTGATATGTGTGTAGGTTACAAGAGATATATTTATCAATGACTTTTGTAGCTTGAGTGGTCCCATATGGATACACAAGCCCACTCAAAAATTGTTTGGAGTGAAGATGAATCGAACACACCAACATTTTTTTTAACAAGGGTTTCAAAACCTCTCCTTGTAATATTGTATCAAAAGTAATAAAGTGTATTTTAGCCCCATATTTTGGCTTATCTGTTGGACCTTCTCATACTATGTTCACTTCGAATGCAAATGTGATACACAGAGCCATTCACATCTCCATCCTAGAAACTAAGCCTTCTACGCCAACCAACCATCGCACCACCTACATAGACATGGATAAAGTTGGAGCTTATTTAAGACCAACCAATCCAACCTTAGAACCAACTCATAGACCACCTAGGCATGTTATTTCTTATCAACAGGAACTTGCCTACTCACATCTCAATAGTTTCAATCAAGTCTACACCAACCCTCTTTTTGAGGTATCATCCGTACCTTCACATCAAATATCTCCACCACAACATAACCAAATCACCTTCATCCCATATACCTACACCTCTACCTATTTCAATCTCCTCTATGAAGCACATATCAATGCAAATTTGCATATTCCATCTGCCATTCCATCCACTACCTCTCATTCTATTATGATTTCTTTCGCAACTTACCCTCCACCAACATCCACCAACATTGCAAAAACCTACACCTCACCCACACAATCTACTTTAAAAATTACCATACAACAAGGATGGAAACACCTCAACCAATTGCTCATGGGCTAGCAAGACACTCATTCTTTCTCCCAACAACAAACACAGGTAGAAAATTTTAAACCCCATTCCATTCCAAGGCAACATAATTTAATCACCTCAAATCCATCTTGGGTATCTTAATCTTCTGCGGTATCCATCCCCACACCTACATTAATCCACATACATTCCACTCTTGCAACCCAACACATTCACATTACCCAAACCTCATCTCCATATTGTCAACAACAATCATTCCATCACCAACTCCAACAATATGCCAAAAATCATCAAGTACCCTTCAATCCATCTGACCATCAACATCATATTCCATCCCAACAATTCACAACCCCACATACCCTACCTTCACACAATCATAAAATAATTTAGGGCTTCTACACACACAGGGAAGACCCTAAAATCCAAGCAATGCAATAACAAATTGATAGCTTGATTCTGCATACTCCTAGTATGATGTACCAAAAGCCTACCCTAAGATAGCTAATTAATCAACCTATTCATTTTTTAGTACCATCACTGCCATACCCGACAAAATTTACAATATCAAAATTTGATAAATTTAAAGGGACTGAGGACCCTTGAGAGCACATCGGTACATTCATCCACTTATGCTTTCAGATTTAATATCAAAATGCTTTGATGCTCAAACATTTTCCTCAGACATTGGGGGGAGATTCTTTAGACTGGTATAATCATCTACCACACCACAACATTTACACATTTGAACAATTGATAGATAAATTTTTGGAGATGTTTTCTCTCAATTTTTGTAAGAAAAATACATTGACTGACCTATACAATCTTAGACAATTCGAAGAATAGTCAATCTATGATTTTAAAAACCATTGGAGGGCATTTATCACCAAGTTGCCATTCTTCCTACCAATGGAAGAATTGATTTGAATGTTCACAAGGAGTTGGCTAAAGCCTATTTCTTTTTTATTGCAACTACAAAAACACAGAATATTTGACGAAGATCTCACTCAGGATCGTGTAATCGAAGATATTAAAATACAATGTGAGATAAAACCAAAGAAAAAAGAATGGTAAAATAAGGGCCAATCAAAAGGAAATTATTCTAGGTAATCAAGACCAAGTCAAGTAAATCAAATGGTCTTGAATCAGCTGGCAATGAATCAACAACAACAACAACCAGTGCAACAAAAAACGTAACAAGTATCCTATCAAGTGGTTCCTCCACCCCAACAACTTCATAACACAATGCCAACTGTGGAAAATCACCAACATCAACAATATGATCAACAAGACCGCATCTTCACACCTTTGCCTGAATCATATGCCCCCCTATTTCATAGGTTGTATAACACCAATGCTATTTCCTTACCCAAAATCATACTAGAAGATCAAGTTAAACTCAACAAGAACTATAAGAAGCACTTATTTTATCCTTTCCATCGACATAAAGGGCATGAAATTAACACCTTTACATTTAAATACATGGTGCAAGATTTTATAGAACTAGGGACCATCAAGTTTGATAGTCCCTTAGCTCAATAAAACCAAAACCTTGGTATATACCAAATGCTACTTCCTCATCATGAGGAACAACAACAGATAATAGGGGGACCAAAAACTATGACTCCTCCTAACCAAGTTAATCATGTACAATAGTACCAAGGTTTTATGGGGGCTATCCATGTAGTCACCCGAGGTCAAAGAAGCACCAATCAACAAAATAAACAACAACAAGCAGTTCAAACTCCTATAGCACCACAAGTAAGTGTCTCTCCACAACATGCTAATTCATCATCACCCATTCATTTTTCTGCCAATTCATCTAAACCAATTCACCTTCCAAGTCATCTATATCAATCCACTCATATTCCAAACCGCTCACAAAGACCCATCATATCACTAAGTAGATGGTTGATAACTAGCCTTAAAATAGCTTCAACCAAACCATATATCTATGAGATCATACAATAATATCCCCCACACCGTGAGGCATTAATGGAAATTGTAAAATCCATTGAACTTCAATCCCAATACACTAATGCCTTCAATAATTTTATGGGGAGTATTTGAACGTGCATGGAGCCTTCCATCACATTCTATGATTTTGAAATTAAATCAATTTCATTAGAATCGGTGGACCCTCCACTACATATTATGGCTCAAGTTGATAGGAAGCCATTTAAATGAGTACTGATTGACACTGGCTCCTACATCAACATCATCATCACATTTTCCCTTTAACATATCAATATTTTTCCATCACACATAACCAAATCCACATTCACCTTAAGAGCATTCAATGATGCTCTTTGTTCCACAATTGATACTATCATTTTATCCATAGAAGTGGGGGTAAAAATATTGCATACCATGTTTCATATCTTGGAGGGGTCCATGGCTTACAATGTACTCCTTGGACATCCTTGTATAAGGGTCCCTTAATATTTTATCAATGCTTAAAATATGTACATGAGGGATAGGTTCATTGTATACCAATGGATATCAAATTGTTTAAGTACTGTAGCTTCATTTCAAATCCATATGAATCTACACTTCCATCCATCCACCTATTCTTAACTTCATAAACCACACCATCCACATCACATCACACCACTTCTTCATCAAAATCTCCCATTCTTAAGGAGCTTCCCATAACTACACCACATCAAGCTTCCACTTCCATACCCCCATCCTCATCACAATCGACTACATGTACATGTGGTAAACCCCAATCCACACCATCCACATCATCAACATCAATATCACTTATTATCACCACTCATTCATCATCACCCATCCAACCTACACCCACTATAATTCCATCCACATCAAAATTATCAGACATCCATCAAAACTCTCAACCAAATCCATATTCATCTCAAATAGTAGATGTCTCACAAGTTGATTTGATAGACTATGAGATGCCATTTCATCATATATATTTTTCCTCATTGGAGCCACAAGCCACCCATGAGCTCTCCACTTCCACATCCACTCCATCCACATTATCCACACCTACAGAAGTTGCAGTCCACCTCGCCAATCCTAGTATTGGTGAATAAGTGGTCCAAGATATCATAGTTACACCACTAAGCATACAAGCTATTAGGGATTATGGTCATCCATGTGATCCACCATTATCCATAGGAGCGGTGTACACCATGGGTTCAACAACCAATAAAATTAATTATATATATGGGGGGATCAATTCATTGTTAGATCCACCTTCCATAGATGAACCTACACAACAAGTCCTTGCCAACATAGAGTGCATGACCGATTTCTATTCACGCTACTTTCATCAAGTCAATTGGCAAGGATATGACCTAGTATGACATAAACATGGCATGCACAAAATAATTGGAACTCCATATCGAGAAGTGCATGATCATTTAGGTCTGGGATACCAATCACATCCTTTCACTTCCTCTTTTGAATAAGCTTTTTAAAACTTCCATTTGAATTTAGAAGAGTAAATCAATCATAATGAGGACTTTGAGAAATTTGATGATGAATATGACATCATATCAATAGCATCAGATGAATCTGAAGAGGAATCAACCCTAATCACTCCATTCACTAAACAATATGAGCACGACCTCATAATTTTCCCCATCCACCAACCCATATTTCATTTGCTCCTCCAAAGAGAGCGAGTTGAACCAAACGATGAACCACCACCTCCACCTATTCCACTTCATTCAAACATCATGTAACATATGTACATAATCAAAAAAAAAAAAAAAAATTGCATTGCATTTACATTTGCATGGCCTTGTCATTTACATTTACACATGTTGCTTGTTTCTATCTAGAGGAACATATAGACTTACCAATCTAGGGGGAGTAGAAGAGCCCGAGCCACTAAAATTCATCCACTTGTGAGAATTTCATGCTTAATGTGATTTACATATATGTATATGTACATGGCCATAAAAAAACACCACACATCACATTACATACGTCCTCATTTTACAAATACATTCATTGTCATTTCGATGCATTTCATCCACCATATTAGGGGTCATTTGTTAATTTTAGACAATAATTTATCCAATAAATCTTGTTGCCTTAATCAGGGGTACCCCTCAGTTCACATCCATTTCATTACACCATTTCACACGTTAATTTACCAGTTGTACTATCACTTCATTATCCCTAGGTGTTTTCAATCATTACATATAAATTTTTTCTAGGACCGAGGCACATTTTCAATAAAGAAAATCTTGAGTTCTGGGATTGACTCTAACACTCTTGAACCAACCACATCTCACACATATTAAAAACATATTGTGTCAAATAAGGATAACACCATGATTGGGTTGAACCTCAAAGCAAAAAAGGTCATCTTCACTTGTCCCATTATGCACATAGTTCAAAATCAAAACCAGTGGTCTTCACCACTACTTATATTACCAACATAAAATGATGAGTAGTAAGGATAGGATAAAATTCTCATCATACATTAGTTGAGAATATGATTTCCCAAAGCTCTAACTATTTTACACATCACACACCAAAGATCCTCAAGTAGTAAGGATAGAACTACATTTCCATCTAGATGGTTAGGTAGTATAATTATCTAAATCTTAGAGATCATATCATTGGACTATGGAGCTAATATCCATCAGGGTTATAGACACTTCACTAGCAGTAGAGTATGCTCATGCGTGGTGACACGTATCTCTTGAAGAGACCTCTGATCACACATAAGGATAAGCTAGCTTCTTGGTCTCATCCATGACAAGTTTTATCTCAACTTACTCAATATGGGTTAATTAAATCACTTGCACACACATTGGTTCTTGATTGCCTTGAGTTTTTACAATGCTCCTGATTTGGTAATTGAACATTTCACTACACACATTTGGTCTTAGAGAAACTAGATAGAACTTAGTAAATTTATTAGAAATCACTAGTATGTTTGAGTCTCTGTAAAAAAATTTCAAATCAACCATCCATAAGCCACAATACCATCCATATCATTACCACATCATTACATGAGTATTCCATTTCACATACCACCATGTTTGTACCCTTTATTAAGCACCAATGATAAAACATGGTTAAACAAAAATCTAAACTATAAATAATTATTAGCATGTCTTTTAATTTGTATTATCATCAAAAGCATACACATCATCATTACATTGACATCCATAACACACACATCCACACAAGAGTCATAACACAAAATCAAAGCTATGTATATATATAAATTGTATGTACATTGAATTCTCAAAGGCTTTTTACAATGGAGCACCAAGTCTCATATACAAATGTGCACCAAGGTACTAGCTAATGCCCAAAATCAAACCCTTGTGATCCAAAAGGAGCCCTAGACCTAGATTCTTTACGCCTAGAGTCACTATGACTAACTAAACTTGCTATGAAGGAAGAAGGTCGATCTAGAAGCTCAATGTGGTGTTTCATGAGTAGATCCTTTAAATACTAGATATACCTCTCCCAGGATCGAAGGTATAGTACATCATACCTTTAACAAGAGTCCCTCTATGTCAACTCTTCCTGGAGCCTCCCTATCATATCCTATCCTCCACCTGTTACCACCTACACCTCTAGCTCCATTCATACCTGTGTTATCTCTCCATCCCTCTCTACCACTCCTCACTTCGACTAGGAGGTCTTTTCAAAACCTCCTTCATCTCATCTTACCCATTGCCATCACCTCCAATATCTAAAGACTAATTTGTTGCATCCCTCGTCCACCTCCCTCGATTGCTGTACTGACGATGTATCTAATGTCTAGGAGCCTCATCTGCACCCTTTCATCCCTACATCCTCACCTCATACAAATCCATATACATTTGAGCTAATAGAGTAGGTACCCATGCATACACTCGAGGCTCATTGATCATATTGAATACCAATCAAATCATGTTCCATGGGAACTGAAAACCGATGTTGTTAGGCACCAATATGTTGGTCAATAGGAACATGATCAATGTCAGAAATACCTCCAAATCCTACCTCACATACATATCTAAATATCTGATCCCTCCACCCTGTATGTTCACGTCCCTCCATCCATATCCAAATATCCACCTCATCTCATACTCCCTATCGTACCTAACTTGGATATTCAACCCCTCCATTGATACTCAAAAGATTCAATATACATATTTGAGCATCACTGCAACCTCCCTTATCGGTTACAAAACTACCACATTCATCATCCCAACCATTCATCACATTTTGTGATAACATGGATTGATTTGGACGGTTAAATATTGTTTAAGATCAAAAGTCACAAAATTGTCCAAAATTACTTCAAAAACATTTCAAAACAATTCTAAATTTCACAAAATCATATAATTCACTCATAAATACATTTTTCTTCATACATTATCATTCACAATCATCAAATTCATTTATCATTGAATTTCCATTCAACATTTGCCAATTCCACTCACATTTTCAAGTGAACCTTGTATCTAGTGGTTTACTCTATTACCTTGGCGATTGAAGAATTTGGTTATCCATACAATTTGGTAGGATGGGTAGATTAGCATAAATATGCTTGCTCATCTCATCATCCAACATCCTCTTGTTCAAAATCAAAATTTAGTTCGTCCCTCATTTTTTGAGCGAGATTGTGCTCAGATTAATTTATCCAAAAATTGTCACTGCTATCCTTGTCTGTAGGATTAAAACAAGGATAAATTTCATTACATCATCTCATTTACATTAACGGTCATTAGGGATACATGCCTATTAGGATGATTGGTTTCGATTGAAGGAATTTCTCAACAGTCACTATATGACCCTAACCCCCCATAGGTTGATTTCTTCTTTTGTCATCTTGCATTTTCATCAATTTGCATTTCAATGATGCCAAAAGGTATATTCTTCAACAACACAGAACCACCCCAAACTTGGGGTAACCAAATTTGATTTTGATTTCCCACATTAGGATACATCATTTACATCATTCATATCATCCACATCATAAAAAACCCTTTCATCTATTGGGGAAAAAATAGAATACCTTATCACCCACATTTACATCATTCATATCACCCACAATTGGTAAAAACCTTTTTTCTGTTAGAAAAAAAAAAATACATCATCCACCTACACTTACATCATTCATATCACCCATAATTGGAAAAAAATCCTTTTCTATTGGGGAAAAACCAAAATACATCATCCACCTACATTTATATCATTCATATCATCCACATTATCACCCATAATTTTGTCAATTGGCTCGTGAGATTCATTCTTCACTCATTCAACAATTGAGAGGGTAAGCTACACCTACAATTTTTATCTTCGGGATCTTCTTGCGCTCCAAGAAAAAAGTTGCTTCACCAAACTAGGCATCTCTTGTTTTTTGGATCACATTGTTTTTCATGCAACACGATACAAAAAGGGGCATCTATAGACACCAAATCCTAGCCACTTGTCTTCCACACATCATCCAATCACAACCGTCCATTATTTATTTATATATATTTATATATATTTATATTTATATTTAAATATAAATATAAATATATTTATATATAAATAAATCTCAGCCACTCATCATGACTTAATATCAACCATCCATCTAACTTGATTCGAGTCACATATCAAAGTTATAATATTAGCCATTCATCATGTTTTAATATTGGCCGCCCATTGGTGTCATTGAAACCCTAACATGTTGAAGGTAAGTTATAAAATATCATTCAATTTTGTGAATGAGGTTAAGCAATTAATTGATTGGTTAAGCGGTTAGTTGATTTGAAAGTTGATTGTGGATTCTTGAGATCATTAGAGTCCTTCATTTATCATCATCCAAACCCTAGCATTTTTTTAACACCTCGCATCGTCACTGACATCACATCCTCTATTTCTATCACCAAAACCCATGCAAACCAGATCTAGTTCTGCAGTACTCCTCTCCAAAATCTTGAATGCTCTGGGGCATTTTTTGAATGTTGTTGAGCATTCCAAGAACACTACAAGGCATCCAAAGATCTCCTCAAACACTCCAAGGTGTTTCCCCTCAGCCAGTTTTCCATCGACAAACCCTCAAACACTTGCAATCATTCATGCGCCATCAAATCACAGAAGTAGAACATAGATCATATGAATCAGGTATTTTTGATAAGGTAATAGGTATTATTGCTGTAAAATTTATGTTTTCTATATTTACCTCATATTTCATCATTGCTACATCTAGGGTTTGTAGATTTTTTGTTCAGAGGATCTCACACAGTGGAGCCCTCACATATGCTACTAACTTCTTTGTGTTGTGATTTATGTGTAGGTTACAAGAGACATATTTATCAATGACCGTTGTAGCTTGAGTGATCCTGTAGGGATACGCAAGCCCAATCACAAACTGTTTGGAGTGAAGACAAACCAAAGAAACCATAATTTTTTTTTTAAATAGGGTTTTAAACCCTCTCATTGTAATATTGTATCAAAAGCAATAAAGTGTATTGTAACCCCATATTTGGGGTAAATCTATTGTACAATTTGGAGATCCAGGCTCCTTGAGTCATAATAAATCAGATCTATCATTTTGTGCATACATTGTGTTATTTTATTTGATTTGTTGCTTTATTGGTTTTGTTCATTTTTACTTTACAATGCCCTCGCATTAATTGTCACCAACCACAAGAATATTTAGCAAATTATTCCAGTTTCAATTTTCAAATTTTGGAGGCAAAATGTAAGAATCTTAGGATGCAAACAATATACATCAAAATGAAAATTAATAAAAAGTGTTGAATTGGGACACCCTTAAATTTTTGCAAAGATTCCAAAAAATTTAATGGTTCATCTATATTTGCCATAATTTTCTATGTATAACATTTTATTAAACACAACCTGTTAAGCAATCATCTCTTACCAAAGTGGTATAACATGTTGTTGGGTCAATCAAACAACTTGTCAAGTGGCTTGGAGGTCTTTTCCATGCACTAGATCCCATCAATGGCTCATCTAGCAGTTGGGGATTATTTATCAAGTGTTCAAACTCTTCTTCTTAATATTTGGAAACCATGTAGATTATCCTCTAATCTATGTTGCATTGGTGTAAAAAAAAATCTAGAGTAGAGAAAGAAAATGAACTATTTATATAAATATGTAAAATACAACTATGGTTTTTATAAAACCTCAAAAAATTAATCCATTTATTTCCATTGAAAATACTCCTTCAAGGCATCATTGGAATCATCCATAAAAAACTAATTAACTAGCAAAAAATGGATTGAATGTTAAAAAGGAGAACCATGGTGAACCTTTCAATGAATATTTTTATTCATCCAATTATCTGCTACTACATGAGAGATCCTTGAGATCCAAGATTCCACTAGGTTTTTTAAGTACAAAATCCAAAAAACTTCCAAAATGATTTATCTCAAAACTACTTTAGAAACTATCTCTCTGTTCTGTCAAGTGAAGTTTCTCCATAATGGATTTGATACTATGATGGAATTTGCAATATATTCCAATAATCCTGGAAACATAACATTCACCACAAGTATAATCTAGAGAATAAAGAAGCAACATAGAAATATTAAGAACACAAAATAGGATGGATGGGTCCCTAAGGTGGGCACCCACAATAATAGCTCACATGATAATATTTTACTTCACACTTATCCAATGGATAGGTGGTTAGGGGTAGTTATAATGAATACCTAATACCCAAATTACAAATATAAGAATATTAACCAAGGCCGACATAAGGATCAAGGCTAAGTCATATTATTAAATATAAAGGTTTAGTTAAATCTAACCATATGCTTATATCAAAGGCTTACATGATCATAATACTACCTATATGCTTATCAAAGGATGCCCATGAGATTAAATCATCATTTTTCAAAACTGGCTGATAAGGTTAGATTACCATATATTCCAACATCATGCACATCTGACAACCTTCATGCAACTTTTATGATAACCTTTGTAATTCCAGATGGCTTTCAAAACATCAAATTTTGAACATGGAGGTCTTAATTGACCTTTATTTGGAAAATCATGTATTCTTTGAGTTAAAAAATGCCTTTGGACTTGGCATTAAACTTGAAAATCCAACAAAAATAAGAACACACAATATATTCTTCTACAATCATGTCAATAAGACCTTACTCCTTTCTCAAACTCAACGATAATATTATCTCTAAATTTTGAATTAGACAGGGTAGAATGCATGAATTTTGAGACATGTCTCCAATACAACGTTCGTTCACCTTTGCAATGTCAAAGCTCTAATTCCAAATGTTAGGAACACAAATTAGCTACGATAAAATTTGTATTGATGTGATACAAGAACAAAGAGATGTCCAATTACAAATGAATAGTAACCACTCATAACCACCTACAAAACTAATGAGTAATTAAATTTTAATGTTATAAAATTCATAAAAAATTGTTTTAATATGATCAAAACACTTGGATATAATATCTGTTATTAGGATATATGAACATGCTCAAATCTTATGTATGAAACTCTCCAAAGGAGAGAGCATGCATGGTGTGTATTTTAGAGTATGTTACATCCCACCATTGGGGTATAACTAATTTATTATTGTGGATGGTGGCCCTTAATTGGATTTATATCTAAAGATATCAAAATATTTAGTTATGGGAGAGATGTAGGAGTAGAACATTCTATAATTTCTCTATAATAACATTGTAATAACAATGATCAGAATCTATTACTTTGATATTAAATAACTTATAAAAAACTTTATGAAAGCATCTAATATTCATTCATATACAATGCATAATATACTTCACAATACAATTCATATGCCTAATCTAGGTGTAATTGAATCATCCAATTATTCTATTGAATTAATAATCATTGTCTTAGGTTAGTTGTCATTCAATTCCATACAATTTAATCCAATTTTGTATGATGCACACACTGGGTGATTCACGCTAAGGATGGATGGATCAAATGGTGATGAATATATAGAATTATTACAATGCTAATACTAACTTTTCTCAACCACCAATTAATGATGTATTATTTTTATAATTACATTTTACTTTTGCAATGACCTTTCTTATTTTAAAAAATGTTTATTTTTTTTTAATTTTCCAACTTGTTTTTTTCTCTAAGAAAATGCATGCATGTGTTCTTTTTGCATTAAGCATTATTTTCCTCAATATTGTCCTCTTTAATGACAAATCTTCTATTTTTTCTTCTTGAAAAAACTCTCAAATTTTATAACAAAATTCTCTCATTATCTTGTTACATGCATACCTTCTTTTGGTGCACATACATATTCACATTCTTTGAATGATTGATTGCTCATCCAACTTTCTTTGTTAAACCTTGATAGTTTATCCAATTATTGAGTTGTTTGCTTATCTACGTCAACATGGGTGTGATCCCATGACTAGCCTATAGTGTCCTTATGGTAATATTCGCACCCCATCGGACTCCATGGATGACCTATCATTGCAACTATTTAGTGCAATATAGTAGGTTAATGTGTATAAGGTTCACTCTATTGTTTTACTACAACATCCTCTTTATTGCTTTACATCTTCGTATCTTTAAATAATTTCTCCTTTTATCTTTATATATATTAGTTTATATACTTTCTTCTTTCTCTCTTTGTTGATATTCTTATTGCTTCATATTTACATCTTTCTTCTCCTGTGTGTGAGGCCTTACTTCTATTAGAAAAAAAATTCCTCCAATAGTTTTGGTCACTATCTCTTTTCTCTTTTAGGGATGCTCTTGTTGCCACCTTCTCTATTTTTGGGCTACTCATATTGTTGTTATCCAGCAATATTATTTACAAGTTGGACTGAGTATCCTCCCAACCTTAGGTAGCAAGAGCACATGTTCCCTCTATTTGAATTTCCAAAAAAAATCTATGATTGTAAAGCTCAAGATCCTAAGAGAAAACCACTCTTGGTGAAAAAACCAAAAGGAAACTTACATTGGATCCAAACCTCCTAAACCATGTATCTATGTTGGTTATTTAAATTAGCCAAATGTTGGATTTACTATTCAACCTACCCAATCCTCTTATCCTTAGTAGCCATACCACTATACTTGTTGAACCCCAACCTCCTTCTCAAGACTCATCGTAACAAAGAATTCTACCATTGTATTTAGATCTCTACCCACATAAGTCAGGATCATATCATACAATTCACTCCATAACTACTTTATTTGGGTGATAGGAATCCTCAACCTCCATATCTCCAAAGAAAAGTTCCTCATGCAATTCAGAGCTCCTATCAATATTTGAGAATACGATTCTATAATTATCCTTCTATGACATTGTCTTACCACCCATAAAGAAGCAAATTTGATAGTTGTTGGGCAAAACATTGGCTAGTTTTTCTATGGTTCAATTAATTGCCTCCATTTAATTGTCAACCTAGGGTATCTCGTAGTCTTGTGAGCAACCCTAAAAAATATATGCTTATAATTTCTCCTTCGAAGATGAGTCCCTTGGATTATGGTTTGGGGGGTATTTGGTATTCATTGAAGTTTGTATTTAAACCAATAATCTCATGCTACATCTAAGAAAACATGACTGAAAGCATTAAAAACTAAATTACTACCTTGTTGGAAATCATAGAAAATAGGGGAAATAACAGAGAAATAAATTATTCTATGAAAATAAATACAAAAAATATGGGAAATAGGGAATAACTCTATTGTAAGTGGGCCCACACTTCTAGCAGGTTCTGCCTGTGATAGACTATTACCAGATGCTTTAGACAATTTTTACAGGAAAATGCTTTGAGATTTTATTAATAGTTGCAGTAGAAGAAAGTTATAAGAAAATTTTTGGGGGTCTTCTTCAAGGGTGGCTTGCATATTTATAAGATATGCGGCCAGCCCTGTTACAATTCTTAGAACGAATTAGAAAATGATTCGTTGTTACAATTGCTTGCTTAATTGAAGGAATCGAGCAAAATATCATGATATTTTAGTGTATTCTATTTCTAAAATACGTTTGATATTTATTTTCCTGATTTACATAAATCATTTACGTATCAGCTGGAAAATCGATGATGAGTCACCTTTGATATTGTCTCATGTCTGGTTTCAATGCTGGAATTCTTTTCATGCTGGTTGTTGAAGTTTCACTCTGTTTTGCCGACCATAAAGTTGTGCTGTAGTTTGGCATTAGTGGAAATTAGGTGCTAAGAAATCAAGAAGCAGACACCTTGTATGCAGATGTCCAGAAGTAGGTGCCTAATGGGAAGTAAGAACCTAACGGGAATTAGGCACCTAATAGAAACAATCTATTTATGAGAAGAAGACACCTAACGGGAAGCAGGCGTAGCAGTTAAGTGCCAAACATAAGTTAGGCACTTCAAAGGAATTTGGACACCTAACTTCATACCTCTTCATTGATATTCTACAAATGATTTTTCTTTATAAAATTGCAAGTGCCAGGTTTGAGTGGGACCTCGATGAAAACATGCCAAAATACAACAATTTCCACTAAATCTACACAAATTACACTTAAAGACAAATATTAGAAAACATGCAAAATAAACTGTTAATTATATATAATTTCCATAAAATATTTATATCTACAAGAAAATATGCCACACATTATGGGGAAAAGAGTACAAAAAATGAGCAATTTCGTGGCTCATCATCCCCCCATGCTTAAGGGGTGGCACGTCCTTGTGCCACTTTGAACTGGTAATTACTAGTTCTGTTTACAATATCCCAGTAAGCCCTGTTGGTCTATGTACTCTTCTTTTAGCGGCCTTGGCTTCTTATTTGTCTCGGGGCTTTCACCCCTTTAGTGCCTTGGGAGCGACTGTCTCTTGACCCTGCTGCTTCTGGAATTTACTACGTCAAACTGGTTCACTTGACCCTGCTCTCTTATTGGGTGGTTCTCTAGTCCAGGCCACCTTACCTTTTTCAACGTTTAGATAATAACTAGAGAAACTAGTGGTATCCTTTTAGAATATAGGCTCAACCATTTTCCAGTACTCATGGTGAGGGGGTAACTTTTCACCCACAGATACTAATTCTTTATCGCCAAATGGGATGCTAGATTCCTTAGCAACCCTAGCTGTGGAAAAATATGCCCTTCTTGGGTCAAGCTCAGGTTCAAATTTAACCTCTATTTTTACCAATGGGGGAGTTCTGTTTCTTGATGCTAGATCTTCAGGTTGCACAGGGCCTAGAAATCCCATCCTCATAAAATATGCCTTCATTTGTGAAGGCTTTCCATCCTCCAACCCATACAAGTATCATAACTACTCAGGTCAGGTATTTATAATTTTCCTGTGAGGCTTGCCAGATTGCTCCCTAGCCTCCTTTTATGATTATTTATAGGCCCTCTTAGAAGCCTTTTTCTAGTTCTTGTCTGCTACCATGTCCTCGTTGAGATTTTCAAATTTTAATTTTTGGGTAGCAAACAAATTCTTTGCTGCCTCCCATTCCTCATCAGAATCCATCTCTGATTCCTTATAAGATTTGATACCCAATACCTTTAGCTCAAAAAATCTTGCTCTGGTTCTAGGTCATCACTAAGATGGCCTTATGGCTTTTTATTTTGATCTCAGCTTGATTTACTGTACCCCATGATATGTTGGTGCAACTGTTGTTTCCTGATGTATGGGGAATTTAGGCTACTGAGCCTCTTCTTCCTCTACAATAAATTGCTGCTCAACGAGGGCTGCTTCTTCCTCCTAAGGCTATCTGACCCCTGCATCACCTGGAGAGTGCTTTGTCTCTCCCTCCTTACCTGAAATATGAGGCTCTTCGGCATCCTTCTCATTTTCCTCCTCATATTATTTTTTTGCAAATTATTCTATATTTTGAGGCTCCTCAAACTTAAATTCATTCTCCTAAAGTATCTATTCTACAGAGGGAGACATGAAATAGGACTGCTCTACTTCCATTGCAGCAACATCTCCCTGTTCTATTTCTATATCAATAGGGGGTACTTCTGTTGCCCCATCAGTCTACATTGACGTATCAACTTTGGTCGACTGCTCAACTCATAATAGTCTACCCTGCAATTGTAATTGTCTCTATAGTTTCCAACTTATTTGATTCAATTTGTGCATTTTTAAAGCAGCCTCATTTCAAGACTCCTCAAATAAAGCTTGTTCTTATTTAAATTTGGCTTCCCATGTGGAAGCTTGTTCTATTAAAACCTGCAGATGTTGCTACAAATCCTTTACCTGGCCTTTTGGTGGTACATATTCCATGGCCACCTCATGTTGAGGAGTTGACCCACTAGAAATATCCTGTAAAATTTTGGCCATATAATCCCCCCTATTGATCTCATCGATTGGTGTATCCTCATTAGATGAACTCAAAACCACCCTTGATGATTTTATTCTTCTGGTTCACGTCCTGGTGGAAATGTGCATGAAATTTTTCTCTACCTCATATTCAAATTGAGGGGTAGAAGGAGATAGAGCCTGTCCTGCTTCCTCTTTAAATTTGGGAAAAATAGGGAATGAGGTTTGTCCTGATTCCCTTATAGTTTTTGTAGGCTAGGATGCAAGCACCATATTTGCATGTTTTGTTTCCCCTTAGACTGATGTTCATTCTGAATTGGCATCTTATCCTCTTATTGGGCTCTGCTCAATAAGCCGATGATCTGCTCAAAAACGGCCCTCCAAAGCTCAAGAATGTGTCATTTTGGTAAGCCAACGCACGTTAGGTTCTCGGTTGGTGCTCCAAAAATATTTATGCATAGAGGGTAAGGTTATCCTCCTTGTATATGCACTCCCCTATCAGAGGGAGGCCTGTAACTATGTCGATATGGTCCTCAGTGACTAAAATCTCTAGCCCCTACATGTGCATAACCCCATCCCTCATTGATGCGGCAAATTAATTTGCTACTACCACATCCTGGCCTTGACTGAACAGTCAATAATAGTCCATCCATTATGCAGCTTCCAACTGTGTTTGGATGTCTATAGAAATACCCAAAAAATCGGTCAGCTCGCTCTTCTTGAGGTCATGATTCTTTGATTTTCCCCCATGATTTTCCTTTAATTCTCAATTCACTTAGGGATACTCCTGATTCCTCTTCGAGTTGCTAATGTGATTCACTTCTCTATTTTTTTCTTTCTTTGAATGTGGCTTCATAGTAGCTGGTAATCAACTTTTAAAATAGTTACTTTCATGCATGTAGGCAGTTAATTACCACAATCAACAGTGATTATGGTTATCCGTAGTAAATTCCCTTTGAGCATGTGCTCGATTGTGTGGAGGTGATAACCATAAATGGTTGACCAATTAGAGGTATGCCACGTAGCACCATGGCAAGTGGATTTTTTCAAGTGGTTAAGGAAATAATGGGGGGTTGTGTTGACACATTTCCATAGACACACATGTTCATAAAAACAATAAAGACAAAAAATAGAAAATTTAAACATGCACCTAAATTTATTCCATGGGTGCATATGCGGAGACATCCGTGGTGCATCACTATTGGTTGGCATTTGATGATTGGGAAAACCACAATAAAAAATGATGGCCATGGCTCCCATGCAATGAATTTTATTCAACGTGATTGGTTATTGGTAGCTGTAATATGACTTATTCGAGAAATCCTATAAAATTCAAAATAAAAATTAGAAAAAATGTATCTCCTTGGGATGACAAACATCCCCTCATCAAAAGTTGGTTGTTATAAAATTTTAATTTTGTCCACGGTATATTTGACTTTGTACGTGCATGGGATACTGACGTGGCTTAGGCTACATCCCAAGGTTGACATGTTATTCCTCCAAGGTAGAAAATGATCACAACAAATGGAAAAAATGCACCTTTTTCATATGGAAATCAGGTGACTTCTTTTCAAATTATGGGACGTAGGTGCCTTGGAAATTGAAAATAGACACCTTGCTTAACATGGGAAGTAGGTGTCTTTGCAATCAGGCACTTATGCCTAACATGGGAAGCAGGCACCTTTTGCTAACTGTTGGGTTTTGTACTTTAAAAATAAACTTTATACAATTTTTTTTTACATATGCTAAGAAGACTTGGTGTTAGTTTCCTGGAAATTGGAATTCGGGTGCCCTCTTGGAGAAACTAGGAATTAGGTGTTGGTCTTCCAAAAAATGGGACGTAGGTACCATATTTGTAACATATTGGGAGTCAGGCACCATGGAGTGTAAAATGGGAATCATGTGCCTTCTACCATACAACGGGAAGCAAGCGTCTTCTATCGTACAACGAGAATCAGATGCCTTCCACCGTAAAATGGGAAGCAAGTGCCTTCCACAATACAATGGGAAGCAAGCATCTTCTACCGTATAATGGAAAGCGGGCACCTTTTGTCATAATAGTAAGCAGGTGCCTTCCCATAAAATACAAAAAAATGGTACTTCTCTTTTATTCAACGGGTGCTGATTTGTCCTTATATATGCGTTGTCAGGTTGATCATACTCTTTAGTACTTCTGATTGAAAAATATGAACAAAATTAGCATTTGAACCTAAACTAGTAGTTGAGTGTTTTATTATCGAAAGAGACCAATCCAAAAACTCATGTGAAATTTCATATTTAGTATTCCCCTCTCTAAATGGGGACTAGCTACTCCTACTGCAAGCAAATTCTCCTAGAAATATTGGAAGGTGCAGGTTTATGGATCTTGTGCTTGTTAGGCCTAGGTTTCCCAAGCTACCTAACAACTGCACAAAGGGCATTGTTCTTGCAAAACAAAAACATAACTAAAAAAGAAAACATTGTAAGATTAATTATCTTTGGGACTATGTGGACTAGGTCCACATCATGCTAACTCAAGATAAAATAAGAATCAACTGGGGTCTCCCCCATGCCTAATATAGACTCAATCATGTATGCTTCAAACACATGGTATGGACACAGGTGGTGGTCATTGACTATTAAGGTAATGTTGCTATCGTCTATTGTTTTGATCCTTACAGTCCCATTCAGGCATGGAATTTGATTGGCATATGATCGTATTTTGCATTTGAAACTATAAATTACTGTTTTAATTTTATATGGACCATATATTTTACTTGCTATTGTTTTTATAAACCTTAAATTTTACACAAATATTTTTAAAAATCGTAGATTTTATTTATAGCATACATATATATTGAATGTGCAGAGTAAAAATTTATAAATACATTAAGTGTTACTTTTTTAGTTTAATGTGAGGGGTAGATCGGTAGATGGGCAAACATTAAATTAGTAGATGGGCAAACATTAAATTAAAGTAGGGAGAGGGAGAGGGTGCAGGCTTCAACTTGCAAGTCTCCATGCCTCATTGACAATCGATGGAACAATAATTAAATTTAGGATAGACATTAAATTTAATTATATTTTATTTTTATTTTTTGAAAATGTTATAATGAAACATCAAATGGAATTATGGCACCCACAAAACAATAATTGCACTGTCCATTCATCTACAGCTCGCTACTATGCTACTCTAAGGTTAGATCTGCTACCTATGTATAAGGGTTTTGCAGATAGAAAAACTCTTCACTTTAAAAAACTTTGAAGAATTCATTTCAAAATTTGTGTGAAAGTCGGTCCATCCATCTACAACTTGTTGCTCCTCTGCTCTAAGATAAGGTTAGATCTGCTACCTTTGCATAAGGTTTCACTTTCTACAAAGAAAAACTCTTCCTTCAAAAACTTTGAAGAATTCATCTTAAAATCCGTGTGAAAGTCAGGGTATTCAATTTGGGGGCTTGTTGCCCATGCAACTTCAAAGGTGAGGTTTTTGTTCTCTAATATTTATGTTTGTATTAAACCAATGCCACTTGATACCTATGTACTATAATTAAGTTTGTTACATTTTGTGAACATTGTGTTATTTTCTTAATTGATATTTTTCTTTGGAATTTTGAATTGTTGGCTTGGATTTGGTGGAATAACTAAGAATTCCCATAAGAATTGCATGACATTAGTGAATTGAATTTGCTTGCATAGAATACATGAGATATTTGAATGTAAAGCTTGTTCCATTGTTGATAGGATCCGATGCCTACTGATCACCGGCCTTTTCTATTTTTCCTCTCAAAGAGCTCTTATTATCCATGTAAAGCTTGTTCCATTGTTGATAGGATTCGATGCCTACTGATTACTTGCCTTTTCTATTTTTCCTCTCAAATACCTCTTATTATCCATTTACTAATACCCATGTTATGTTCCATTATTGTTAGGATCCGATGATGCCTACTGATTACCTGCCTTTTCTATTTTTCCTCTCAAAGACCTCTTATTATCCATTTACTAATACCCATGTTACATTTTACATTGTGACTAGGGGAAAAGAAAAGGCTTGTTACATTATTGTACTTTTATAAGATGAGTGAATTTCTGATGTGCAAAATTTACTAGCCATTTCAAGTGCATACTTTGAGTAGTACTGTCAACTTTCAAGTGGGATTCTTATGCCTAGTATAAAACTTGAATTTTTTAGGTGGTTTCAGTTTTTAAATTTTACAGCAACCAGGTTATGATAGAAATTCAGTGTAAGGTTCCACAAAATAGTGCGTGGCATATGGGATACATATTGATTTAGTGCACATACATTTTATGAATTCAATAAATAGTAAAAGGACATAGAGAGGAAAGCCACATATCTCGTCGAAAGGAAATAGATTTTCAGTGGCAAAATATGATTGCCTCATTCTTCCAGAGTTATTGTATAGTCAATTAGACAATCAGAAGCACGATGTCAAGATTTGAATTCTTTTTCACAAAGTACCACTAGAAGGATCAATACATAGACTTGGTAGTCTATATTTGATATCGTGACAAATATATGTGGTTCTCTATTTGATGTCTTTGCATTTCTGCAATAAATCCAAACAATGAATGAAATTGATAAACATTGGACAATATTTATTGGATGTTTTTACTTTCACTGCATGTATTGTGCATACATCATTTTTGACCATGGGTTTATTATGGAATTTATTCAATTCATCCTGGACGGACTTAGGATATTTTTAAAATGGGAGAAAAACTTCCCAGTTGAAATTAACCATTATAGGTTTATTATGGAATTTACTCAATTCATCTTGGACAGACTTAAGATATTTTTATTATGACCATACTTCCCAGTTGATATCAACCATTATGTTGGGATGATATACAGATCAATAAGCCTCTCTAATTATTAATTTCTCTTGTTATTCTAAAAAATATAGGGTTTTCAGTAGACTATATAAAAAATTATTTCATTCATTTTTAAGACGTAAATTCCTCTTAAATGAGGCTTACTCTAATTCAATTACATGAAAAAAGAAATATGTGATCTCATATCAGGCTCATCACATATCAAGCTTACGAAACGTGGATCATATTCCATGTTCATGGAATCATACCATAAATATTAACTTCTTTGTTGGGCATTCTGCTACAGAATTGGCATTGAGGGGATGGTTTTGCAGAAGCAACAATTTTATTTTCAGGTTTGATAAATTAATAAATTCATCGCCATTTTTATGACCATACTTTCAGCTTTTTCATGATATTTTTGATAGCTTCCATAGAGACCTAAGGCCTAGGAAATGCCTTAGAACCAGACCTCCTAGCATATGGTGTGGGTTTTTACTTAAAGTTGTTGAAATAGTAATATATATTTAGATTGTGATTTCATGATTCTTATTATGATCGGTAAATTTATGAATAGATAACTCTTTCGAAATAAACTTGATGCATCTTCCTTTATAGAAAATATGAAGCCGCTATCATATTTAAAAAAAATGAAAGGCAAATAAAATTTTAAACCGTAACCTAAAAGTCAATAAAATATTTTAACCGTCATAAAATTCCTATTGACAAGTAATTTTTTTTGAAATTCCAGCCCTCATCCCATTGTTGATGACTTCAGTCACTTCATATGGCCCCATCCAACGCTACATGAGCTTGCCCTTCCTTTATTGGAATCGAGAACCATAGAGTAATGCCCATTCTCCCACTATAATCCGCTTTAGCCTGGTGTGGCAGTAATGCCAATTGACCCTTTGTTTCTTAATGATCTCTATTATCTACAGAGTCTCAAGACGGTATTCATCCAACTAATTAAGCTACTAAATTCTTTATTTTTGTGCATAATCCGGGTTTATATTCAATTCTACAATAGTCCTAAGTGTTTTGAATTCAAACTCTATAGACATCATAACACTTTTTTCATAGACTAACAGAAATAGTGTGAAACTAGTAGTAGTCTTCCAGGTGGTCCTGTAGTCCCACACTGCTTCTGGTAATCTAGTAGTCCAGTCCTTCCTATGTTGATGCACTATCTTTGTTAGGATATTTTCCAACTCTTGGTTGGTCACCTCAACTTACCCATTCATCTGTAGATGATAGGGAGTGGTTTTGTTATGCCTGATTTTGTATTGTTGCATGAGTTCTTCGATCATCCTTGAAGTAAAATGAGGTCCTTGATCAGTTGTGATCTCCCTTGGGACCCAAAATCTTGTAAAAATTAATGAATACAATAAATTTTCTATAGTTTTCTCCTTTGAATCATGTAAAGCCTGTAGTTCAACCCACTTTATCACATAGTCAATACAAACTAGGATATACCTCTTACCTCCTGACTACAGATTAATAGGTCCCACAAAGTCCATCCCCTCAATTATTCAATTTGAACATGTGGTTGGAGTGGCATCTCATATCTGAGAGTAGGTCTGCCCATCCTCTAACATTGATCACACTGGTTTACATGCTTGGTTGCATCTTTGAATAGTGAAGGCCAATAATAACCAGCCTATAACACTTTATATGTAGTCATTTTTCCTACAAAATGGCCACCACAAGGTTCATCATGGTAAGCCTTTAGTATTTTAATTATTTCATCCCCATCAACACATCTTCTCATGATTTGATTAGGTATTATTTTGAATAGGCACCCATCAATCCATGAGAAATCTGCACTTTTCTTAATTAGTCTATTTTTCATGAGGTAAAAGTGCATGGGATACTTTACCAATGGCTAAATAATTAGCCATATATGCGAACCAAGGTATCTGATCATTCAAAGCAAACAAATGCTTATCTAGAAATTGGTCCTTTGTAGCTGCATAGTCTGTAGGTGTCAACCTAGATAAGAAATCAGCTACCACATTGTTCTTTCCTGGATTATTCACTATTGTCACATCAAATTCCTACAAAAGCAACAACCATATGATAATTTTTCCACTAATCCTAGGTTTTTTTGTCAAGTATCTGATCGCTGAGTGGTCAGTGTGTACAAATACCTAATAACCTCTAATGTAATAGCAAATTTTTTTAAAATCATGTATTACTGCAAGAAACTCCTTCTCTATGACAATATAATTTAGTTCAACACCTATAAGATTTTTACTAACATAATAGATGGCATAAAAATCATCATCATATTTCTATTCTAGTACTGAGCCTATTGCATTGTTAGATGCATCAACATATATGTGAAAAGGTATGGTCCAGTTTGGACCTCTCATCACTGGAGTAGTAATTAGTTTTTCCTTTAAGGTGTTGAATGCTTGTTCTCATTCTTCAGTCCAAACAAACTCTGCATATTTAGTTAATAAAGTTGTAAGAGGTTTAGTAGTTTTGCTAAAGTCTGATATAAACCTCCTATAGTAACTAGCTGATACTAGGAAACTATGGATATCCTTTTGTATTTTGGGAGTAGGCAAGGTTTGTATGACTTCTATTTTATTTCTGTCTACTTTGATCCCATATGCAGAAAGGTGATGTCCTAAAACTATCCATTCCTACATCAGCATATAGAATTTCTCATTGCTTAAGGATAAGTTAGTTTCCTCACAACATTTAAGTATATTTTCCATATTCTTTGTGGTAGTTTCAAAAGTTTCACCATATATAGTGAAATCATCCATGTATACCTCCATAGTCTCTCCAATCATATCTGAAAAAATGCTAAGAACTGCCCTCTAAAATGTGATAGGTGCATTGCATAGGCCAAATGATAAAACTGAATAAGCAAATATCCCCCATGGATAAGTGAAGGTGGTTTTATCTTGATATTCCTCCCCTATTTGGATCTGATTGTATCCACTGAACCCATCCAGGAAAGAAAAGTACTTCTTGCCTGCTAAGGTGTCAAGGACCTGATCTATAAAGGGTAAAGAGAAGTGGTCCTTCTTAGTTAATTTATTTAGCAACTTGTAATCAACAAAAATTCTCCACTTTTCATTCTTTTTAGGCACTACCACTAATGGTGATACCCACTCACTATCTGAAATGGGGTAGATAAATCTAACTATGAGGAGTTTTTATAACTCTATTTTGATAATTTCTTTCATAACTGGGTTTATTCTCCTCTGTGGTTGTCTTACTGGTCTAACCTGGTATTCCAGATATATCCTATGAGTATAGGTCTCAGGATCTATTCATCTCATGTCTGAATACTCCCAAGAAAATGCATCTTGATATTTTTCCAATGTTTGTTTTAGTTTGGTTTGTTGTTTAGCCATCAACGTGTTATCCATATTCAATGTTCTACCAATGCAACTTATATTTGTTGAATATGGTGGTCATTTTCTCCCACTAATGGTAACTCAGAAGGAGGATAGGGGGGTTATCCCTAAAAAAAGTGAGATATCATCCTATCCTCATCATTTTCATATTCCAAATCCTCAAGTGTCATGACATGTTAAATCATTGATAGACCACCAATATTTTGATTCTCATCCTCAGGTTCTTCCAAATAATCTGTAGACTATGCAGGTGGATGTATGATCAGTTTCTTTATATTCTGACCATATGAAATGATCATTTTACCATCTCTATAGCTTATGTAAGCATCATTTATTGCTAGCAAAGGTATACCTAATATTAATGGGTATCCACCTAGTCCAGACTTAGATTGCAATACTAAGAAATCTGCTGGATACTCCCATGCATCTACTGTAATAGTGATATCTTCCAGTATTCCATTAGGGAGTACTGTAGATCTGTCTACCAATTGCAACACAATTTTAGTGGGTTTCAGATTAGTCAATTTTAGTTTTTGCATGGTCTCCTAGGGCATGACATTGATGGCATCCCCTAAATCTACTAGTGTGTTGGGTAAAATACAACCTTCTATTTTTACAGTCAGTACAAGGCTTCCTAGATCTTAGTACTTCTAGCTGTAGGTATTCCCCTAACATAATGTCAACTAAGTGACCTACCAAACTGATTGATTTAGCTAGTTTCATCCCTGGTTTCTTGAGGCACAACTCTCTTATGGACTTCCCATAAATTGGTATGTCTCTAATGGCTTGAAAGAGAGGGATTATGACTATTAAGTTTTGTAGACTAGAGAGGATATCAAAATTTGTTTGTATTGGTTTCTTGGGTTCCTGCAACCTTTGTGGAAAATATGGAACCTCCTATTTTTTATGTACAAGTGTTGATTCTTCTTCTACCTCCTCTATAAGGGGTGATTCCCATTTCTCTATTTCTATTGGTTCCTCTTCTTCTACAAGAGGAGTGACTTCTACACCTAATTGATTTCTTGAGCTTAACTGAATAGGATCACAATATATATTAATATTATACATAGGGCACATCTCATTTTCCATCTGATAGGTTGGATGTTGCTTATTTTTTGGGTTTGCTATTGGCTGTGTTGGTAACTAAGGAGTCCTTGGAGCAGGAAGAGTAGGCAGACTTGGCTATAGTGGAGCTAGAGTAGTATGCTATGGATACTGATTCCAAGCATTCTGATTTCTCCACTATTTCCTAGGCTGCTGGTATTGGTTCCAAGGGTAAGGGTTGTAAGGATTTACTCCTTGGGGAAATGGATTCCAAGGTTGTTGACCGTACCAACCCATGTTGGGTGGTTGGGCTTGACATTGGTTTTGGTAATTGCTACCCCCATAGGATGACATTCTGGATTGCATATTATTACCCATAGGAGACTGTTTCTAGTTCCTCCTATTACCCATGAAGTATGCCTCTACTACTTTAGGTTCCTCTTTATATTTCATTAATTATAGACAGCTTCATTTGATGATCCTTTTACAGATAACACATACACGAAATTTATTTTTTGGGCACTCATTTCTAGGGTGTTTGCCTCTACATTTAAGATATAAGTTGGCCAATACTGCCTCATTCTCTTGCTTCTTTCTCTAAATCAAAAGAGTATCCATTTGAAGAGCCAGAGATGATAAAATCTCGCTCTTAAGGTCCTTTAGCATGTTGCCTATTTCTGTTTTAGTGATAGTGGCTGACTGCTTAACATTTCTATGGGTCAACTTAACATTTCTTCTTAAATTTTTTTGACACAACTACCGAATATTATCCATTTGATGTTGGTAAATATCTCCCCCAAAGATAATTTCTAAAGCTTCCAAGTATTCATTTGTCAGTCCTTTCAGAAAAATGCTTCTTAGGGACCTATCTCCTAGTTTTGAATGGGGTGATATTTGCAAATTGAAGCTAAACCTATCCCCGTATTATTTCGTAGATTTCCCTTCCTTTTGAATCATGTTTAGGACTTCCTCTCTTGCATCTCTTGCTCTACCAAAATATTGATATTGATCCAGGAAATATTTCTTCAACTATTCCCAGGTAGTTATATGTTTATCCCCCAAGATAATGAACCAGTGCAAATCTGAATCATAAAGGGTGGAAGGGAATAATTTCAATTTTTGAGCATCTATAGTGTAATCCATATATCTGCATAAAACCTAAAATTTAAACAAGAACAAGTCTGGATCTTTTGTTGGTAGTCCTCTAAAGGTTGGAACGTGGGCAGGAGAGATATGTTTCATCTTGTGATCTCCCCTTGCCTCTCTTATTGGAAAACTAAAACTAGTGGATGTTTCCTCTAGATTTTTTTGCCATTATGCCTACTATTAGAGTTTCTACCCCTAATTCGTTCAAAGTAGTTGTCAGTGCTTCTAGTTTATTTCTTTTATCCTTCAGAAGGATGGATAAGTCAACATTTGAGATAGTTTCATCTAATACTGCTTGCCAACATTCAACATTCAGTATATCTTCCTCAAATTGAACTCTACTTATCTTTTATCATGCTCTAAGATTTTTTTGGTTTATTTCAAAAGGGTCATGTGCAAATAGTGGGTTGTCCTACCAATGCATAGGTGGAGATTATGATAGTGAGAGTTCAGTCTCAGGTTCAGGTTCTATTGAAGTAGAAGGATTTTTAAAAACAACTTCTTTGTTTTTGATAACATGATCGTCTAGTCTCGTATTCTTAGGTGGACTCATAAAAATTTTCAAATGAAGGTTTTTGAATAAAATAATCTAAACTACTGTAACTATGCTTCCTTAAGGACAAGAAATTACAATGGCTACTCCCCAGCAACGACGCTAAAATATTGGGCAAAATATTGGTTAGTTTTTCTATGGTTCAATTAATTGCCTCCATTTAATTATCAACTTGGGGTAGCTCGTAGTCTTGTGAGTAGCCTTGCAAAATATATGCTTATAATTTATCCTTCGAAGATGAGTCCCTTAGATTATGGTTTGGGGGGTATTTGGTATTCATTGAAGTTTGTATTTAAACCAATAATCTCATGCTATGTCTAAGAAAATAGGATTGAAAGTATTAAAAAATAAATTAATACCTTGCTGGAAATAACATAAAACAAGGGAAATAATAGAAGAATAAATTATTATATGAAAATAAATACAGAAAACAAGGGAAATAGGGAAGAACTTTGTTGTAAGTGGGCCCACATTTCTAGCAGGTTCTGCCCGTGGTAGACTATCACCTGATGCTTTAGATAATTTTTACAAGAAAATGCTTAGAGATTTTATTAACAGTTGTAGCAGAAGAAAATTACAAGAAAAGTTTATGGAGCCTTCTTTAGGGGTTGTCTGCATATTTATAAGATATGCAGCCAACCCTATTACAATTCTCAGAATAAATCAAAAAATGAATTGAAGGAATTGGGAAAAATATCGTGACATTTCAATGTATTCTATTTCTAGAATATGTCTAATATTTATTTTCTTAATTTACATAAATTATTTATGTATCAGCTGGAAAATGGGTGATGAGTCACATTTGATGTTGTTCCATATTCGGTTTTAATGTTGGAATTCTTTTCATGTTGGTTGTTGAAGTTTCACTCTGTTCTACCGACCACAGAGTCATACTGTAGTTTGGCGTTAGTGGAAATCAGGCACCACGTCTGAGGAAGTTGGGAAGCAGGCACCTTATATGCAGAAGTCGAGAAGTAGATGCCTAACGAGAAGCAAAAACCTAATAGAAATAGGTGCCTAATGGGAAGCAGACACCTAACGGGAAGTAGACACCTAACGAAAAGTAGGTGCCTAATAGTTAAGTGCTGAACGTAAGTCAGGTGCTTCAAAGAAATTTGGGGGCCTGACTTTGTACCTCTTCATCAATAATTCGTAGATGTTTTCATTCATAAAATTGCAAGTGCCAGGTTTGAGTGGGACCTCAACAAAAACATGTCAAAATGCAACAATTTCCACTAAATATACACAAATTATACTTAAATATTCGAAAACATGCAAAATAAAATGTTAATTATATATACAATTTCAATAAAATATTTATATCTAAAAGAAAATATACCGCACATTATGGGGAAAAGAGTACAAAAAATGAGCAATTATATGGCTCATCAATAGCTAAGATTTTTGCTTCATTGTTCATGGTATTTCCCATGCCTTATAGCTACCAATAGATCATTGTTCCAACATGAATCCTATAGATTACTTTAGTTTTAGCACTGCCTAGATTACCTTTTGTAGCTTCATCAATGTTAATATTAATCAAACCTTTTAGTGTTGCCTTCCAATTGGTTCTATCTTACCTCTCTTTCTCTTTAGCTTCCTCTTCCATCATACCTATATTAGCCTAAATTTTCTTCTTTAAATACATTTCCATAATTTATGTGACTTTTCTCCAAATGACCTACCGGAAACCATCCATGAAGGAGAATGTTTCTTTAAAAAAAATGTGATTTCTTTCGATGGAGGAGAATGACCTGCCAGACACCATCCATGGAGGAGAATGTTTCTTTAAAATTTTTATGATTTCTCTATAGCCATAATTACCACAAAATAAAACTTAATCCAAGCTTCCACCTAATACAAAGAGCTTCAAATTTAAATTTTTCTCTCTTTCATATTTTTCAAATATTAATCAAATTTAGATCAATATTGGCTAGAAATTTTTTTAAGCTAAGAACCATATCTCCTATATTTGGGCTAGAACAAGCACACAAACATTAGGTGATTAGATGTTTCATTGCTTTTGTAGCATAATACACTTTGGTATGAGCCAACAATTCCCCTACATATTAGATTATCAAAGGTAAGAATTCCATTATGCATAAACTTCTAGGCAAAGTAGTTTAATTTTGGCTTACCCTTGGACTACCAAATATTTCTCCAATCCTCAACTTGATGTGTATGAGGAGGAGAATTTAGAAGGATCTCTTCATATCCATCCTTCATCATGTATACTCTAAGGCTCCTGTACCCCCAATCTAATTCATCCTCCTCATCCCTACTTGTGAGAAATAATTTTATCAAGATTTTAGTCATGATGGGTGCCAATTCTAGAGGGATTGGAATTGGCCACTCGACCAACTTCTTGAGTTTCTTAAATATATATTCCTCAAGCCATCTAGTGCTAGAATAACTTTCAATATTGATCCAACCCTTGCTTTCCATAGTTATTTTTACCAGTTATAATTCCAATAATTCAATGATAATAGGTGGATATTGATCCCATGACTTTATACAAAAATATGCCTTTCCCCTCTTCCCACATTCCAAACTAATCCATATTTTAGTACCTGATCTCCTAGCTTTAGTGTCTATTACACTAGGGACCCATTTCCATCCAAAGGAAAATGGATCACATCATTTTAATTCACCTATTCTAAATATTTACTAGTTAAAATTCTAAAGAATAAAGTTGGTTTGAAGATCCACCTCTAGTAAAGCTTTCCAGACAAAGCTTTATTATTTAGCTTTGATCTTTTTAGACCCAAGCCTCTCTTCACCTTGGGTTGGCTTACTTTCTCCAAGCCTACTAATGACAATTTCCTCTTTCCTTTTACTCCTCCCCATAAATGTTTTTGTCCATATTTCCCAACTCTTTCCATATGGTATGTGTGGTAACAATGATATGAAATGTATAGATTGACATGGACTGAATGAATGGTTGCAAGAGAGGTAATCTACCCCTAAATATTAACCATTCATGATACCAATGGATAATTATATCTTTAATATATCCAAATAAACTATCTTCAACATTTTAAAATGCAAAGGGACCTCTAAATAGACCATTAGAATATAAGTCCTCATGAATCCCAAGATATCATGAATTACATCCCAAAGCCTTTGATCAAGATTGAAGAAGACCAATTTATATTTTGACCATTGATTACTTGATTTGTGGTCCAAAGATAAGCATTAAGAGTATCTCCGATCATTATTTCTTCCTTGGGGTTAGCTAATCCCATCAATCCTATGTCATCCATGCACCATAGATGAGTCAAAACCTCCTCACCCACCTTGATACCTGTGAGCAGACCTAGCTATCATCTCCTCAAGATAAGTCTACCCAAGACTTTAGCAAGTATGATAAAAAGATAAGAGAAAGAAGGAAATCCTCGATGAAGGCCTCTAGTGGCTTCAAATGGTTGTGAGGGAAGGCCATTGATTAAAAATGTGTATGTTAGAGTAGATATGCAGCTCATGACCCACTCTATCCAATCCTGAGAGAAGTTGAAGGGTACCATCATCCTTCCCAATAAGCCCTGATACAACCTATTATAAGCCTTTGATATATCCAATTTTATAAGCATTCCTCTATTACTATATTTTTACATTGAGTGGATTACCTCTTAAGCTAGAATCACACCATCCAAGATTTGTTTTCCCTCTACAAAACCCCTTACTTTAGGGAGATAATGCTATCTAGAAGAGGTTTTAGCTGCTCAACAATTATCTTCATGATTATTTTGTATATGACATTGCATAAGGCGATAGGTCTATAGTCTAAGATATGCATCCCCTCCTACCCTTTGGGAATTAAGGTAACAAAGGTTTGATTTCATGCTTGAAGCATTATTTTACTATCCTTGAGATCCTCTATGATAGTTATTACATCATCCTCCAAATTATCCTATAAGGTTTCAAAAAACTTGATTGGGAAGTCATATAGACTTGGCATTTTTCTTGTACTCATTCCAAAGACTATCTCCTTCAATTTATATCTATCAATAGGTTTAAAAAAGCCCTAGTTTTATTCTTTATAGATGATAGAGGGTATGGAAGTAAGAACTTCATCCTAAATATCTTTGTCTTGCATTGAAACTTAAACATTTTAGAAAAATAATCCATTGAATTGGAGTGCAAACCTAGGATCGTATCAAAGGAGAGTCAGTCCTCATATTGAGGATCTTCCATCTTGTTTGCCTACCTCCTAACATAAGCAACTTGATGGAAAAATTTGGTGTTTTTCCCCTTCCAATAACCAATTGGTTTTTCTCTTTGTTTCTAGTAGATCTCCTATTTGTTGTCAATGTCCTCTACTGCTTTATGCAACTCATGATCATCTTCTTTGAGTTGCTCCATAATTTTTCCTTCCCTAAAGAGTTTTTGCATATCATCCCATCTAGCCACTAATGGAGCTCTTTGGGCCTAGAAGTTTCATTTTTTAGATATCCTCCACTATTTTAGTTGATCGTTGACATAGTGAAGCCACTTGTGGAAGCTAAAAAATTATTATTCCATACTCCAGATGTCTCTCTTCCCACCATTGTAGGATTTTATTTTGAAGTCCCTCATTTTGTAACCATTTTTTTCAAATCTAATTGGTTTTTTTCTGCTACCCAATCCTAATAACCTTCTCTAATATAATGGGGAAGTGATCCAAGATCGAGCTCTCCAAAATCTATAATTTTAGATTCCATTTCATAAATACCTCCTCTAAAACTAGAAAATGGTCTAAGTTCACCTTCCTACTATATGGATCCCTCCTATTGTTAGTCCAAGTATAGCTATCTGTAGGGTATTGAATATACACCAAGTATAATGCATGGACTCAAAAAATCATGAGCTGATCCCCTGCGTTTGAAGTTGGAGTTCCTCCTTCCTAATAATTGGATGATAGTTTAGCATTATAGTCCCCAACAACAATCCAGTCTAGCTCCTCCCTCGAGAATCTCATATTATGCACCACTCTCCATTGGAGAATCTATCCATCTAGGTTTTGGTCCTCATAGAAATTTATGATTAATACCTACTCAATTATCACATTGGTTCTAAAATAGGATGTAAGGAAACACCTCCAAAATATATGATCTATTGTCATCCATTCAAGAGAGTTCCAAAATGTAGCTATCCCCCATAAGACCCCTTGGGAAGCCACTTACATATAACCAACACCCCTACAAAGTCTATTTTACTCTTTTGTTCATGAAATCCACTGATACTTGAGTCTCTTGGATAAGCAAAAAATCTATACTTTTCTCTAAGAGTCTTCAAATAATAGAATGATGGGTTTTATTTTTTAAACCCCTAACATTCCATTATTGTATAATCATTGGTAACATTGAGATATATAAGAGTCTTTGTCCTCAAAGATTCTCCATTTACCAACTTGTCTCCTTAAGATGCTATCAATTCCTTGTTGATAGTCTTCAACCTCTTCTCCACTGAAAGTTGATCACCAAATTTGGCTTCTCTCTATTATTTTTTCCACACCCATTATGACATCATTTACTATCAACTACTATTGGTTATGCACTATCAATAACCCTATCATATATGGCTATGGTAAATCATGATACACTATCACTTGCTCTATGATAGGAGCTAAAAGAGGGGCCTGAACATGAGCATTACTGCTTTTGTTATTACCATCGACTCCTTCCATTAGTTGTTCTTCTTGCTCCACAAGTGTCTTAAATATATCATACCTATTTGAGGACTTGGACTGGGTTTTCTCCGTACCATATTTTTTCTTTTACCTCCTAATTTTGGAATATTTAGAACCATTTCCCTTTTCTTCTCCTTCTTGATAAGTTCTAGCTACTCCTTCAGTGACTATATATTTACTCTCCTTAAGAGGCTTCGATATTTCCAAAGGGACCTCCATTTCCATTATCATAGTGGCAAAAAATTGGGGTAAGTACCTATGATTATGGTAAAATATACACTTGAAGGGTAGAACCTCATAATCTAGTTGTTGTATCTAAGATAGTCCTACAAGTTCGAGTTCCACCTCTACTAGAAGAGGTTGGCTAAGATCCATTTCAATGCATAATATAACATAGATGGCTATGTTTCCTTCTATTGTGTCTCTAGATACACCCAAAAACCTTCATATGAAGTTACCTATGGTTTCCAAGACCTGCTCACTCTAGAACTCCATTAGAAGTGCATACAATCATACCCAAACTAGGACAACAATGGGTTCATTTTAGGGATAAAATCCCACTCTCTAGGGTTAGAAAAATAATCTTGTCAGACCATGGTTCCTCTTTTTTTATTTAAATGCCCTATATTTATTGGATATTTAGGAAAAGATAAAGATGAAATATCTATTACTAATAAACCACAAGAAATAATCACTAAGAGACTCCCAATTCTTTTGAACCCATGTATGCAAGAAGTTTGGGGTAAGGTGAATGCCCATGAAATTGCAAATCAAATCATGAATAGATCTATATAGGATAATTCCTTCTACTATAATTTGCTTAATGATGATCTTTGTTCTTGATTCATACTATGGAAAGCATCCATTGACTCTTGGAGGTACCTCCTTGCTCATTAATCTTATTTCAAAATTCAAAAAGAGCATTATCAATACTATTTTTCATGCTTCTTCATTCTATGTTTGATGTTTCTCCTTCAATAAATCTACAAACAAAATATGTCTATCTGAGAGAGAATAAGGATATGCCCCCATTGGGCCTTCCTAAAAAAATATTATTCTCTAGCGTTTATTCCTATGTGTTGTGTCAATTTTGATTTCTTCCCCTCTTTGATTTTATTTCAACTCTCATACCATATTAAAGTTATGGACTAGCTATGATTCAAACCTAGTACTTCCTTGCAATGAAATTGCTCTAGAAGTAAATTTTACACTTATTTTTTCAATATTAAGTAACAAATCATTTCTTAAAAATTTCCCCTTAAGTCACACTATTTGTGCTTTGGGATCTTAACTTTGACTTTGGCTCCTAAATTCAACATTGGCTCTAATACCAAATGTAGAAATTGAACATATTATAGTTTCTACACAACATACTCTAATACTACTTGTCAAGATCTATTACTATTATATTGAATAACTTATATATAACTCATCAAAGTCATATAGATTTATTTATACACAACACAAGATATTCCACAATACAATTTATATGCTCAATCTTGGTGCAACTATTTCACTCAATTATTACATTAAATTAATAATCAATGTGGCAGATTTATGGCCAATCAATTCTATATAATTTATCCCAATTATGGATGATACACATATTAGGTGATCCACCCTAAATATGGATGGATCAAATGGTGGTGAACATATGAATATAATTTATCTTAACCATTGAGTAATGCTATTTTTATAATTGCCTTTTTAATTTTGCAATGCTATTTTTTATTTTTCCAACTGGTTTTCTTTTTCTCTACAAAAAATTATGCATGTATGTTTAAATATTAACCATTGCTTTCTCTAGAGAAGAAGAAGCTTCTCACCCTTAAAAATTAGATTTCTACAGAAGGGTTTACAGTACATGTGTAGGTGTAGGTGCAAGTATTTTCTTCAGGTGAAGTGTTGTGTGTAGATTGTGGAGTGGCCTTTGGGTGCTAATGAGGGCCATTTTGGCCCCCTTCCTCATTCTCCTCCCCTAAGAGATCATTTGTAGATACAGTGAAAGGGAAATATGACATGGAGGATATTTTGTTTAGAGACTCGTATCTTCATTTTATTTTCTCTATAGCGGTCAAGAACCTAAAGCAACAATCATACCAGACAAGGGTTAATGGATGCCTCCCATAGGTGATCCTTCATCCTAAATCAATGATATATCAAGCCTTGGTGGCTGATGCTATTCTCTATAGAAGTAAATATGACCTAATTTGAAAGTTTATCAACATAAGATCATATTTAGATTTTATGTCCTCTTGGATCCAAAATAATTGGGAGCCCCTTGGGGATACCTCAATCTCTCTTATTAATAATGGTTATTATATTGTGAGTTTTTCTTCTCAAACATATTGATAAATCCTTTGAGTCAGGGAGGAAAGCATATGGTGCTACAAGCCTTTTTGTTAAACCATGGAAGCTAAGATTTAACCCTCGGATGGAGCCCTCTATGGTGATTATTTGGGTTTGTCTTTATGCCTTGACCATGGAAAACTAGTGTGAACTGGTTTTTGAAAAAATAGGTAACCTCTTGGGGTATTATTTAGGAGTTGTTAAGGACATAATAAGGGATGAATCTATTGTTTATACCCAGATCTGTGTGGATATGGATCTCAACCAACCTCTCCCATTTGAAATAAAAATTAACATGGGAATTTATCCTAGATCCAATAGGTATATTATGAGGCAGTCCCATTCTAATGCAGGATCTACAAAAAACATAGTCATATGGCCCTCTTCTATTTGGAGGGCATCACAAAGATCCCCATCCATCCAAAGAAAACCATCACCAATAGAAAGTTTTTTAGAAGAAAGAAGAGAATTTTCCCACAACATCGAATGTTAATTCCCCATAGAGGGTTTTAAAGATCTACATAGAAAGAAAAATAAAAATATCGAGACAACATGCTCCAACCGATTAACATACAAAAATTTCAAAAGGTATGAAATTCTTAATTATCTCTTGGATATAGAGGAGGATACCACCATAATAGATGAGCCTCAAAAGGAAACCTCCCCCTGTAAGGGTTGAGGAAACTGCCCATCATGTTTCTTTGAATTCAAATTTGGGGGCTAATCACTTAGCGCTAATAAATCTAGAGAACCAAATCCTTGCAATGGTTGTGGTGGATAATTATGTTTCAATAAAATATAGAGAAAAAGATAGAGGTAAACCTGACCTTGGGATGCAACAAGCAAAGAAAAGGTTAAAAAACTCTCAAGCAAAGAGTGTAGGAAGAAAATTGAACCAGGAGAAGTTGGATAATGAGGGAGACCAACTAGTCATCCAAATAAGATTCAAGCAAATTGATACTTATTGGAATCCAAGATCCCAATTATTATCCTATATTGGAATATAAGAGGTCTAAACAACAAACCTCATCAAATTATTATTCAGAGTTTTATTAAAAACCATCATTCTGACTTTATTCTCCTTCAAGAGACTAAAGATTTAATTCAAAATATGGATATCATTGTTAAGAATATTTGGAGATAAGTTGAGTACATGGTGTATGGATTCCAAGGTGCTTCAAGGGGAGTGGTGACATTATGGAATCCTCTTCTCTGGTCAACTTTAGATTACTCAATTGGTTGGGGTATCCTCACTTCTCTCTTCAAGAGCAAGAAATCTGGGGAGCTTTTATTGGTTTCCAATTCCTATGGTGCTACAAATTTTGTGGAGCACAACACCAATGATTAGTTTTATAGGATAGTAGAACCAAAAAAGAGGAAGTGAATTGGACAGTGGTAGGGGATTTCAATGCTAAACTTGCTCTTAGGGATTAGGAAGGGATAAAGCCTTCTTTTGACCAGAGGGATAGATTTATGATATCCAAAATTAATCAGCTCAATTTAATTGATATTCAACATGCAGGATGTATGTATATGTGGACAAACAAACAAGTAGGATTGAAAAGTAGGAAAGTCAAGCTTGATCAATTTTTGATTTTTGAAAAGATATTTCTTCTTTGGTATTTTAGGATGGATATTCTTAAAGTTGGGCCCCAATCCCTTCCAATACCTTTTCATTTTGAGAATTTTTGGCTAGAAAAGAAGGATCTAAAGGAAAATATCCTCTTCTAGTGGGAGGAGGGTTGTCCTTACCATGGGAGTGTTATGCAAGTTTTTCCAAACAAATCTAACATATCAAATATCATCTCAAATTATGGAAAAGAAGTAGCAAATCTAATTTTTAGTCCCAAAAGTGTATTTTGTTGGTAAATATGGAGGATTTGACCATCCAATTTAGGACTAGAGCAATCACAAAGGATCTAAAATATGAAGATGAACTAGTCAGAAAAGAATTAGAGTCTATAGACAATCAGGATAAAATTTATTGGAAAAAAAAGTGAGAACTACTTGGCTATTGGAGGGGGGTCGAAACACAAGTTTATTTCATCGCTCGACATAAAAAAGTAGAAAAATAAATTCTTTGACTTACCTTTAGGACTTCAATGGATACATAATGGACACCATACCATGTGTAAAACATGTGGTAAATAATTTTTTTTAAAATATTTGTACTGCCCCTATTATCACTAATCTTGCAATGAGATAAAATATACTTAAATGTATCCCTTATATTATATTAGTCAAGAAAAACCAAGCCTTTTTTAGTCTAATGGATAAATATGAGGTGAGGAGCATATTTTTCAGCATGAAATAAGTGAAATCTCTAGGGCTTGATGGTTTCCCAATTGATTTCTTTAAGGCTTTCTGGGATGTCACAGGAGAGGATTCAGCCAAGGTTATTGAAGAATACCATTCAAATAGAACTATGCTTCGGGATGTAAATCATACTTTCTTCACTTTTATTCCTAAAGTGGGACAAGCCATCAGCCTTGGATATTTTTGCTTGATTGCTCTCTACAATGTGACCTACAAGATAATCACTAAGTTGATGGCTGAAAGGCTTAAGAAGATTATGGATAACATAATATCCTAGGAACAAGGAGGATTTATGGAGGGGCATCAAATTATAGATGGAGTTATTCTATCCCATGAGGCTATCCACTCTATGCAACATTTTGGTTGAAGAGGCATGTTTATTAAACTAGATATGTCTAAGGCTTATGATAGAGTCCCCTAGCAATTTTTGGATCAAATGCTTGAGAAATTTGGCTTCTCTTAGGAGTGGAGAGAGTGGATCATGAGTTGTGTCTCAAATTTTTCCTTCTCTATTCTCATAAATGGCTCTCCCTCGAGCCCTTTTCTTGGTTCCAAGGGTATTCATAAGGGAGATCCTATTTTCCCATTTCTTTTATTATTCTAGCAGAAGTATTGGGTAAATTCCTTTGAATAAATAAGAAATAAGGTAATTTGGAAGATGTGCAATTAGGTGAGGAGATGTTAAATCATATTCAATTTGTGGATGATACAAGTCTCTTTGGGGAGGCCAGTATTCAAGAGGCTAGAACACTCAAAGCCATATTAAAAACCTACATGGATGCTACTAGTCAGGAGGTGAATGAGATCAAATCCAAGGTTGTTTTCTTCAATATAAAAAGAAGAATCTAAGATCAAATTATATCCATTTTGAGCTTTGCCTAGGGTACCCTTTTGCTTGATTACCTAGGTATTCCCCTTCATTTTAAGAGCCTAAGGACATGTTGAGTGGTATTTTCACCCGGTTGTGAAAGCACACTCTCCTTTAGGATTTGGGTTTCAAATCCCCTCTTGCAAAGAAGTTAAATAAACAACTTCTCCAAGGTCTCCACTGTATCAGCATTTTGCATATGTGTATTAGTAATCTCAAATAAAGATATTCAATTTAAATGCTTGGAACACCTTAGTGATTGCAAGTAACTATAAAAAAGGGGCAATGTTGGTTTATTTCATCATGAAACTTTAGTGATTGTTCATTGTTTTTTTTGGATTTTGAAAATTTTTAAATGTTTATTTTTAATGCCTGAAAATAAGTTAAAATTTCTGGGAAGAAATAAAATGCAAAAAAATGAAAATGAAATGCAAAAAACTGAAAATGAAATGCATTCAGTATGATGTTATCCTATTTTGGAAAAACCGAAGATGTGAGGTCTCCATGCATGCAACCTAACCTATTGGACTTGCAAAACATGCACAATCCCCATAGACTAAGTGCTGGTTCCTAGGGTACGAAATAAAATTTCAGATTTCAAATATTCGCCTAAGTAACCCAAAAAAATGGCATTTAACATTATCTATAAATTCGAAATCTGAAAAATGAAAGAATAAACATTAAATCCATAGCATGCAAAGATAATATCCTTATTTCTTGCCCACAAGATGCAAATTTCTGAACACTTCTGCATTAAAAATATGTCATTTTACAATAGTAGAATTTTTGGTTTTTTTTAAACCAGTCTATGGAAGAAAAACTACTCAAACAGGTCCAGAATGGCCTTCTCGCCTTTAGCTCTGCAACTCTGCTTGCAGCGGTTTCCAACCTCTATCCATGAAGAAGAAAAACCAGTTTACGAAAGAAAAACAACCCAACTAGGTCCAGAATGGCTATCTTGCCTTCAAATCTGCAACGCTACTTGCAGCAGTTTCCAAACCCTTCTGGCCTCTTTGAATGGCGTATTTAAACTTCTGGAAAAATTGTTTCTCCTTCCATGACGGTTTGTTTCATTTTTCGATGGTTGTTCGCTTCACCTTCCCTGACTGTTCGTGTGCTTTGGTTTCCATTTTGTGGCCCTTCGCTGCGTTTTCTCCACATGGGCTTGCGTCTATTTCCCTCCGTGTGTAACGACCATCTTAAATGATCATGTAACGCTTTGTATTATTCATTAGATTTTGTCCTTATGTCCACGTCACTATGCAGGTCCGTTACCTTGGCGAAACTGGAACATGTCACGATATCGCAACACTTTTGCCTCCTTGCTCTCTTTTGTTGCTTGTAGCCGCAAAAATGTAACATGTCGCGATATCGCGACACTTTTTCCTGTTTGGTCGCGAAAATGCAACATGTCACGATATCGCGACACTTTTTCCTATTTGGTCGTGAAAATGCAACATGTCACGATATCGCGACACTTTTTCCTGTTTGGCCGTGAAAATGCAACATGTCGCGATATCGCGACACTTTTTCCTGTTTGGCCGTGAAAATGCAACATGTCGCGATATCGCGACACTTTTCTTTTCTTGTTCTTTCTTGTCTTGTTTGGTAGCAAAAACGCAACATGTCACAATATTGCGACACTTTTCTTTCTTGTTCTTTAGCCTATGGGCCACTTCAGTCTTCTTGGAACACATGCAAAAAAGGTGGGTCCCCAATTTTGGGGTACGTTGTGGAGCAGCCACAACAAATGGCGACTCTGCTGGGAAATGCTCTTGAGCATTTCGGTGAGAACTCAACCTAAAAAAACACAGACTCAAATGCAACCATTAGAAAATATCCCAAGAATGAAACTAGACGAGAAATACATGAAGCATTAGAATTATTAAGCATCAGCTTGGTGTGTGCAATGTTCTTCATTCCCTATCGTTTGAAATTGGTCAACATTCCATTTTCAGTTTCACTTATGATTCATATGCAGGGCTATGAATGATTTGTGCTGGATTTGACATATGACAACTATGTTAGATATATAACAACCTGCTCTGCAAAGGCTCAAACCTTCTAGTATCATGAACAAACATATTAAAACTGTCAAACCCTCTTAGGACCAAATAATTAATCTACTAGATCCCAAAGTTGGTTATGTGTCACTACCATCTTGAACCCATGTGCAAGTGTAAGTGAAATCAAAGCTTTGGGGAATAGGATTCCCAACCTAAGCGAGATAGGAATTTAACCCTATCCTTACTACTTTGATCTGGAGTTCATTACCTCATCTTGAACAAAATGATTTAACCTATAATGGATGAAACCGTCAGGCTAGCACTGTCTGTTTGAGCGATCGATGGTCTTGCTTTTAGACAAGACATGTTGCCACGCATGAGCATACTCCACTGCCATCCAGGCGTCTATAGCCCCGGTGGAGATCAACCCCATAATCCAGGATTTGGCTCTACTTTAGATTTCTTGGACCTTGGGGATGACTATCCATCCTTGTAAGGGACATGTAGTACAATCCTTCCAATCCAATATTAATAAAGAAATGAAAAATATTTGCTTTGGAATTTCAAGTTCTTGAATGGGAAAAATAGAAGCCTTGGGGAATCAGATTCTCAACCTAAGCGAGATGAGAATTAGACCCTATCCTTACTACTCCATGAAGGTCAAATCAAAGCTTTGGGGAATTGGATCCTCAACCTAAGTTCGATGAGGATTTAACCCTATCCTTACTACTATGATTTTAGGCTTTAAGCATTATGGGAGTGGTAAAAACCATTGTTTTAAGGATTATGTTGCATGATAGGACAGACACGAAATACTCTTTTCGCCTCACCTTTTCTTCCAAGTATGGTTTTGACCATTTTGCTCAAGATCCTCTTTAAAATATGTAGAACGTGCTTGGTTCAAGATAGTTTGGGCATCAGTTCCCAACCTTAGGATCCTTTTAATATATGTTATGTAATGACCCTAAGAGGATTCAACACCTTTTCAATGATTGTACATGAAATGAAGATGCAAATGAGATGAAATGTATATGCAATGCGGAATGAAATATGAGATATGAATGCATTGCTCCTTTTGAAGTGTGAATGGAGCATATATCACCTACTTTGCCATAATTTATAAAACTGACAACTTCATGCATCACAAGTTCCAAACAATATTCCTTAATGTGTTTGCAATATTCATGGAGCTTTCTGCAATTCAATTTCGATGTTTCATATTCTCCTAGTCTTAGTCAACATTCATAAGGACATAAGTTGACAAACCAAAAGTGTCCAAAGGACCAACACACAAAACTTAAAACCAAAATGAAATCCAATCCAAAACCAAAACATGAAAACCAAAAGTATATACAAATGTACAATATAATGCAAGATGGTGCAAAATTTTGGATTATCATTTTCTCGGATCCCAAACCTGATTGGAATTCTTTAAAATATGTACGATGTGATACGCATACCAAGTTTTGTAGGAATCCAAAAAAAACAAGATCAAACCAAACAAAGAAACAAACTTCCACTTGCCCCTCTCACCATACCAATTTGATTTAGTTTCATTAATAATCCTATGGTGGAGTTTCCAGTTTTCAAATTGATTAGACAATGATTGATATTCAATTCATTTATGGCTATTCTTTAAGATGTCCTTTCCGTACTTTGATTCATGGTGTAGAAATAAGCTTTCATTTTCATTCAATAAAGCCATAACATTAATAATATTTGAATCAAACCAATCATTAGGCAAACCTTCATTCGAATTTTGCATGGTGAAAACAACAAGGTGAGATTTTACCTTTGGCATGATTTCATTTGACCTTACTTGAAGCGGATTTGAAAATTCCTCTTTTCTCTTATGACATTCATCATCATGTAGCACTTGTTCTTTCTCCACGACTTGTTTATCAAAGGCACCAAACTTAGGTACCCAATTGAAAATATGTCCATCCCTTTCAAACCATAAGTCTTGTCTATCTAGGGGTGGGTTAACTAACACATTTCCATGATCCATCACTTGGGTTTTTTCGGGTAACGTGAGATTTTAAATTGGATCATCAATAATATCAAACCCGAATGATTTAGGTTTTGTAATTTTCTCATTTTGAAATGGCATAATCATTGTAGCACAAGTAAGTGGATCAAGATTTTCAATTTCTTTTCCTTCAAAGGAATCTAAAGCAAATGACTCTCTTTCTTGATTCATGATTGTAGAATCCTTATCATGTTCCAAAATTTTAGGAGATTCTAATTCCTCTTCCAAAACTTTCTCAAATTTTACAGGATTTATAGTATCCTCATGTGAGGAAACAATTGAGTTATCCTGCATATTAATTGACACACCAAGTTTATCAGAAGATTTAGATTGATAATGTTCTTCCCATTTCTTCCACGAATCATAGTAGTCATCCTCCAAGTTCAAATTGTGATGCTCAAGTACTTCTTCTTCATCTTCTGATTCATCAACATGTTTCTCATCCCATTCATCTTCACCTTCCTCATTCTCACTCTCTTGACGATATAGAGTTTCCACCACCAAAATGTTGTCTGCTCCTAGTTGATGTTGGGGTGGACCCTCATTTGGCACAAGTTCCAAATCATCTACTTGAGCTTGGAGACAATGGGTATACCTAGAAATTTTGGGACAATTCCTTTCATTATGCTCCTTTGTATTATGCAATCTACACCCCTTTTCCCACGCAAAATCAAAAATATTAAGAATGGAACTAGAGTGACTTGGTCCAGCAAAAGTATCTATCTGATTAGCAATAGGGGAAGGCACACCCCCATTGTTTGGATTCATATTCCACTATCTCCCTCTATTGTTGAAATTTTAATTTGGGTGAGGGGCATGGGATTCATACTTCTGTTTTTGAACCAAATAATTACTCAATTTGTGAACCATATTTTTGAGCTCTTCAACCTCTAATAAATATCTTTTGGTTGAGCTATGTTATTGCTAGTTCCAGTAGGGTTTGCGTAATTGGTGAGATCTTGAATTAACATTTGAGTTGGATTTTGAGCCACTTGATTTGCGTAGGGATTCACACTTTGAATCAGAATTGGATTGGGTGTGTAAGCGGGTGTTGATGAATATGGCCGTTGATAAGGCAAAGCATTTATGCCTGATATTTGTGGTGCCATGATCTGATTCATCATAGGAGCTTGACCATATGGACCATATTGTCCTACCATAGGCATCTGGGAAAACCCATAACCTTATGGTGCCATTTTTTGTTCAATGGTCATAGCTTCATTGTAGGCTAGAGAAAGCGTGGTAACTTGAGGATTTCACCTTGCAAACATTTTCGTCATAGGATCCAATGCCCCAAAATATATTTGCAAAGCTACTGCAGGATCAATGGCAAAATTCCGAATTGCTCTATTATAACACTTCTAAAATCTATGATTAAAAGTTTGGATTGGCTCACCCTGGCCTCTTTTGCACGTAATGAACTGATTATAGATGATTGTGGGATCTAATGGTGACCTGAATTGGTTGACAAAAGCATTCTCCATTTGCATCCATGACGTAATGGAACCAATAGGTAAGCAAATATACCATTCGTAGGCCACTTGGTCTAGGCTCATGGGGAAGAGTCTACAAGCCACATATTCATGTTGAACTTGCAATCTTATCAAAACATCCCTATAGGCCTGAATATGTTCTTCTGCGGTCCTTGGGCCATCCGATTTGTATTTGGGAAAAAATATCTCTATATTCTTAGGGATCTCGTGAATATCCCCTGCAATATTCAAAGGAATATTATTGGCTCTGTACTAAGGAGCTGGTGGAGGTTGGGCCATTTGATTCAAAATCGATGATGATAACCCCACAAGAACCTGACAAAACTCTCAGTACCTCAAAGAAAACCTGCGACACACAAAAAATCCTGCAATTAATGAAATTCAAAGAATAACTTCAAAATCAATTCGTTAGTCATGACAGAAGGAACCTTGACAAAGCAATATTCTCAAAATGTAAGTTTCTGATTCACCGGATCGCATATGCGCAAGTGAAGAGCATACTCCTAGTGTTGTAGGCTTTTTGATTCACAAGATCGCATTACGCGCAGGTGAAGAGCATAATACCGACAACAAATACATTTTTAGACAAAATAATTCCTTACAAATTAGCATTAACCAAGAGGTGTATCCATTAAAATTGAATGAAAGTAATTGCATGGAGACAACCTCGTTATTCAAGACCATTTTTTTTTTTTTTAAATCAAATCAAAACACATTATTCTTGTATGAAAAATCAAAAGCGTTAGAATAAGGTATAGCAATTCATGTCCTCCTTTTAACACTACAATGTTGTATTGTTAAAAAGGGCTAAAGATAATAATCAATAGGGCATGAAATATTCAAAATTTAAATCCTTATAGCATTTAAATCACACTGAAATAAAACAATTCAGGCCCTCCTTCTAGTGCCAATCTGTTGAGTGGTATTTTCAACCGGTTGTGAAAGTACACTCTCCTTTAGGATTTGGGTTCCAAATCCCCTCTCGCAAAGAAGTTAAATAAACAAATTCTCCAAGGTCTCCGTTGTATCAGCATTTTGCATATGTGTATTAGTAATCTCAAATAAAGATATTCAATTTAAATGCTTGGAACACCTTAGTGAATGCAAGTAACTGTAAACAAGGGGCAATTTTGGTTTATTTCATCATGAAACTTTAGTGATTGTTCATTGTTTTTTTTGGATTTTGAAATTTTTTAAATGTTTATTTTTAATGCCTGAAAATAAGTTAAAATTTCTGGGAAGAAATAAAATGCAAAAAAATAAAAATGAAATGCAGAAAACTAAAAATGAAATGCATTCAGTATGATGCTATCCTATTTCGGCAAAACCAAATATGTGAGGTCTCCATGCATGCAACCTAACCTATTGGAATTGAAAAACATGCACAATCCCCATAGACTAAGTGCTGGTTCCTAGGGTACGAAATAAAATTTTAGATTTCAAATATTCGCCTAATGTAACCCAAAAAAAATGGCATTTAACATTATCTATAAATTTGAAATCTGAAAAATGAAAGAATAAACATTAAATCCATAGCATGCAAAGAGAATCTCCTTATTTCTTGCCCACAAGATGCAAATTTCTGAACACTTCTGCATTAAAAATATGTCATTTTACAATAGCAAAATTTTTGGTTTTTTTTTAAACCAGTCTGTGGAAGAAAAACTACTCAAACAGGTCCAGAATGGCCTTCTCACCTTCAACTCTGCAACTCTTCTTGCAGCGGTTTCCAACCTCTGTCCATGAAGAAGAAAAACCAGTTTACAGAAGAAAAATAGCCCAACTAGGTCCAGAATGTTATCTTGCCTTCAAACCTGCAACGCTACTTGCAGCAGTTTCCAACCCCTTCTGGAATCTTTGAATGGTGTATTTAAACTTTTGGAAAAATTGTTTCTCCTTCTATGACAGTTTGTTTCATTTTTTTATGGTTGTTCTCTTCACCTTCCCTGACTGTTCGTGTGCTTTGGTTTCCATTTTGTGGCCCTTTGCTACGTTTTTCCACATGGGCTTGCGTTCGTTTCCCTCCTTGTGTAACAACCATCTTAAATGATCATGTAACGCTTTGTCTTATTCATTAGATTTTGTCCTTATGTCCATGTCACTATGTAGGTCCGTTACCTTGGCAAAATTGGAACATGTCACGATATCGTGAAACTTTTGCCTCCTTGCTCTCTTTTGTTGCTTGTAGCCGCGAAAATGTAACATGTCGCGATATCGCGACACTTTTTCCTATTTGGTCGTGAAAATGTAACATGTCTCAATATCACGACACTTTTTCCTGTTTGGTCGCAAAAATGCAACATGTCACGATATCGTGACACTTTTTCCTATTTGGTCACGAAAATGCAACATGTCGCGATATCGCGACACTTTTTCTTGTTTGGCCATGAAAACGCAACATGTCCCGATATCATGACACTTTTATTTCTTGTTCTTTAGCCTATGGGCCACTTCAGTCTTCTTGGAACACATGCAAAAAAGGTGGGTCCCCAATTTTGGGGTACGTTGTGCAGCAGCCACAACAGGACAATTGATTAGAAATATTTAATGGATAGAATTGTTAAAGTTAATCATTGAACTCACTGCTAGCTTACCTTTAGAGGAAGAATGACTCTCATCCAATCGATGATGTAAGCCATGCATATTTATAAATTTTCCCATCCTAGCTACCCCTATGAGAGTCCTTAGAGAGTTGGATTTGCTTATGAGAAATTTTTTGTGGGATGTTCCAAGTATGGGTAAGAAGCGGGCTCTTGTTAATTGGGATAAAATATGTTAGCCGAAAGCTCAAGGGGGTCTTGGTTTTCATAAAACAACTTTAAACAATCAAGCTTCTATTGGTAAAATTTATTGGAGATGGATCTCCAACAAGGAGGTATTCTTTAGTAGATTCATCACTACTAAGTAATTGGGTTTTATCCCTCACCAAGAAGCTAGACACATTCCTCTAAGGGGCCTTGGATCCATTATTGGGAAGGTCTTGAAAGTTGGTGAACAATTGATTAAATCTAGAATTTTATCAAAAGTAGGTACAAGAGAAAAATAAGCTTTTTGAGTGATTTTTAGAACCAACACCCCCCTTAATCTATGAATTTCCAGAGTTGTATCCCTTGTAAAAAAATCTCGAATGTAGAGGATGGATAAATATGGCTTCATATATTACTTTGAAGCAAATTATAAATTTCTCTTTCTTTTAGTGGAAGAGGTTAGAAGAATGACCTATTCTTATCCCTCTTCATAAAAATATTCTTATTGATAAGAACCTCAATCAAATGTGCCTTACAAGGAAAGAGGAAGATGATAGAATTGCTTGAGGCCTTGGCACTCTAGGTGTCTTCACTGTTTGTTATGGTTATAATTCTTTGCTCCCTCCTCCATTGATCCTGTAAGATACCCCATGGGATAGAGTTTAGGTGGCTAAGGATTGGCCTAAAATTAATTTATTTGCTTGGTAAGTGATGCATAGGAGTTGTATCACCTATTATAACCTTATGAAGAAAGGTTTGTATGGCCCTTCCAACTGCATCATGTGTAACTCCTATAAGGAGATACTTGATCATTTGCTTTTTCAATGTGCATTTGCAAGAGAGTTGTGGAAAAGGTGGTTAGACCTATTTAAGACTCACCTAAAATTTTAGGTGAATATTTTTAATATCTAGAAGATTTGAAAATGTAAAAAATTCAAGAATACCTCCATTCAGCTAATCTAGTTCCTAGGCCCAAGTTTCATCTAATGGCACATTTAGCTTGAAAGAAATTCTAGAGTTTTTATAGAGTTCAGTTCAATGGAGCTGGTTTGACATAAAATTATTACCAAGGTTTTGTTGGTGCAAAAAATAGCATCGGGTAAGCAAGGGATGTGTGATGGTTCCTGACCAGAATTGAATGGCTGCCCAACCCTAGAGGGGCAGATGTGGTCCATCTATGAAGAAAGCTAGATCTTGAAGTTCTAGCTAACTACATCACAAAGAAAAAATAGGGGGGGAAAAGGAAGCGAGAGAGAAATCAAACGAGATCACAACTAAAACTGATAAGGATGAAATGCAACCACATTAGGATACACTCCTCCACTGTCGCCAATGCAAACAACAACAAACCGCCTAACATATCAGCCCACCCCACCTATCACTCCTCCTTTGGCTCGACGCGTAGGGGTAAATTCCAGATTCAATAGAAAAGTCATGCAAAATCTAGATAGAAGAATTAAACACCCCCACCTGACTAGATTTAATAGAAATAAACCTTAACATCCAATGTCCGAACGTGAATTCCAGAACCACCCATTTGAACCCACAAAATCTAGATAGAAGAATTAAATGGATCAACTTAAACAACCATAGCAAAAATAAATGCTCACACAAAGGCAAAAAGAGAAAGAGATAGACATATTGAGAGACCAAACAGTGATTGTTATTATTTACAAGTGATTGTAGATTACATATGAATTGTAAAGGTCGTAGATCCACCCTTTGGAATGACAAAAATTCCACTATTTATAGATGAATTTTACAATGAAATTCAAATTTCGACATTAATGGCTTTAGAAAATAAATATCAATCTAGAACAGGTGGAATATTTATTGATGCTTTGCTCTAGGGAGATGGTGATCATCCGAAGGAAGATCAGGTGCTTTTGTAGAGATCTAGGCCCTAGATCACCCTAAAAATCTCTTAAATTTTGATCAACTTTACCCCTTCGTATTGTAGATGAGCCATGAATTAATTATCTCTAAAACTATGTATATTTTGTCTTCCTGCTCATTGGCAACCCACATTGAGCAGATGAAGTCATTAATGCTCATTCTTGAGGCTTCCAGAAGTTTCCACCCTTCTGTGGGATAATCCCAGATTGGACAAAACTTTGGGCACACTTCCTTGCACCATCCTCCTAGTCTTCTGCTCATCACATTCTGGTGTGGATGGGGAATCGAGCTCTGAACCTTTAATGTTGTCTTTCTAAAGTTTTGTCAAGTTATGCAGATGGAAACACAGGACTTATAATCTCTATCTTGGTTTGATTTTTTTTTATCCGGGAGATTTAATCTCTCATTCATACATCCAAGTGAGGCGGAGTCTTGGAATATTGCTTTCAAGTAAAAACCTACCCGTTTCTCATCAATCCAATGAAATATGATTTAGCCATTTATGCCTCAAAATTTGGTCAGCCTACAAAGTGAAATCATCCTGCAAAGTGGATGAGGAGAGGTAAAATTTCACCCAAAATATTGGTGACTTACAAGGGCCTTCCACTTCATGGAAGAGGGCAATCCAAAGATGATCATGGATTTTAAATCTCCATTTTTAACAAGGGAGGAGAGAGCAAAATAGACCAGGGAAAATATTTCACAAGAGAAAATTGAGGAGAATGCTAAAACATGGGAAGAAAGAGAGAGTAGTTACAAAGTGCCTAGACACCCACTAGGTGAGGCATAGTAGAAGGGGAACAAAGAAGGAAGCCAAGAGGAACACAAATGGGAGAGGGAAGAGGGGGAAAGGGAAATACCACAAAGTAGAGATGAATTGGAAGGCAATTAGTATGTTGTTCATACATAATGTACCCCCATAAAAATACCCCATCCAGGACCTATATAAATTCAAGAATAGATAAAATATTGATGATATTCATCTTGATTCTTTCTTTTGCCACAATCATGCAAAAAATTGCTCAATTTATCATTTCTTTGAAGAACCTCTTATTGTAGCATCATATTAATCTTTATTATTACCACTATTTATCCCCTTTGAGGTTCTAGTTATATATGATTTTATACTGGGTAGAGAAATGAGCACTTCTTAAATATTGCATTGTACATCCTCTTGGATATTGCACAAAATGATGAGTTTCAAGACTTGGTCCATTTGGCATTGGGTCATAGTAGAAGAACATTGAGAAAAAAAATAGGGGTTTCAAAATCAATCTTACTTTATGGAAATCTACCACCAGTCACCATTGAGTAGGATGATGTCATTGACCATGTGCCAATAATACTTTTTATTTAATTGTCAATTTATGCACACAAAACTGTGGCACACCACAACCATTGATTTGTACTAGAGATTATCCAGTGAATCTACAATGTTCGAATCAAATTATATAAAATTTGTGGTACCTCCCATAGTCCTTCTGGTATTGCTCAAAAATTTTCCAAGCTATAATTGGAGTCTAGCTTGGTGGATAGTCATGCATGCATGTACCTATGCAAAATATGATTTCTATGGCATTAAATTCTACCACGTAAGGGCTTCCTTTAGGTACTGGCCTTTGTGGCAACATGTTCCAATGTTGCCATTCCTTGGGATTCGTTTGTTGTGTTATCCCGCCTTCATACACCTTCACTATCTTCTTCTCACAGGCTGCATCAATTGAGCCTACTGCAAGAAAGACCTCCTCAGGAAATGGATGTTGGTCAACTAGGTCATGATGGAAATGACCTTCTCTTCATGCCTTGATGAACTACAACTTTCAATCTTGCATAATTTGAGATGTCTTTAGTGGTAGATACTAAATTAAGAGCTACTCTACCCATACAACCTCCTAAAATATTTGAAGGAATTGACTTTCCCTTGATTGATACAACAAGAGGCTTATATCAAAGCTAAAATCCCAAACATAGTACAAGTAAGCTTATGCAAAGGTTGATTGGCACTCAAAGGGAATCCTCTCCCAGCTTCTCGTGAATCAAATGTTGAAGCTCATTATTGACTCAAAAGGGACCCTCTTGATGAATACAACGTGCATCAAGAGTTGGAAGGGATTGATGGATCTATCAAATGTGTTGATGAGAGCTTGTACCAAATCCATCCAGGAGTGGATGGATTTTTTCTCCAAGGTGTAGTACCACCATAATTCCCTTCCTACAAAATACAAGACCAGAAGTCTGATCATGAAATATTCATACTCAATATCATGGAAGGACGCCATTGCAGTAATATTTCCAAGATGTTCTCGAGCTATTCCCAAGGTACCATCATATTTAATCAGGTATTTTAGGACACCCTCAAGAACATTGGAGATCTAGTGGACCAAGGTCATTCCACTATGGACAACTCAGGGAAGCCATTGAAGTACTGGTCTTTAGAGGTCCTGGTTCATGCATCGGAGTTGGAGTCACCAGATGAGTATACTATCACTTCTTGTAAGGCTAGGGCTGCTCATCAAACCCTCGGTCCTTTGAAAGATGGAGAATATTAACACAAAAGGTAACTGATCTCATGATGTGAAGATGCTGCATAGTCAGAGTCACTAGGTGATTTTCCAAGATCTCGATAAAATAGAGAATCACTAGACTCTGGTTTCCTTATTCATGGGAACTCAATGATTTCCCCAGTAGAGTCACCAAAACTTTTTAATGTAAAAAATGGAATCGAGCGAGCGGGGATGCACGTGGTGGTTCTTGACCAGCATTAAATGACTACTTGACCCTAGAGGGGCAGAGGTGATTGATCTCTGGAGAAGGTCAACTTTCAAAATTCCAACTATCTACACCATAAAGGAAAAAATGGAGGAAAGAGACCAAGAGAGAAAGCAAATGAGATCGTATTTGGAACTGACAAGGATGGAATGCAACCGCATCAAGACATACTCCTCCACCGTCTTGAGTGCAAACAACAAAAAACCACCTAACATATCATACTACCCCACCTATCACTCCTCATTTGGCTTGATGCACAACGATGAATCCCAAAATAAGTAGTAAGGTGCACAAAATCTGAATAGAAGAATTAAACACCCCCACTTGACTGGATTTAAAAGAAATAAACCTCGACGTCCAATGTCCAAATAAAAATTCTAAAACCACCTAGTTGAACCCATGAAATCTAGATAGTAGAATTAAATGGATCAACTTAGACAACCATAGCAAAATAAATGCTCACACAAAGGCAAAAGGAGAAAGAGATAGATAGATTGAGAGACCAAACAATGATTGTTATTATTTACAAGCAATTGTAGATTACATATGAATTGTAAAGGTTGTAGAGCCACCCTTTGGAATGATAAATATTCCACTATTTATAGATGAATTTTATAATAAAATTCAAATTTCAACATTAATGGCTTCAAGTGGGAAAGATCAATCTAGAATGGGTGGAAGATTTGTTGATGCTTTGCTTTAGGGAGATGGCGGTCGTCCGAAGGAAGATCAAGTGCTTCTACAAATATTTGGGCCCTAGATTATCTTGATAATCTCTTAAATTTTGACCAAATTTACCCCTTCACGTCATGAATGATCCAGGAATTAATTACCTCTGAAACTATGCACTTTTAAATCTTGTCTTCCTGCTCATTGGAAATTTGTATTGAGTAGATAAAGTCATTAATGCTCATTCCTGAGGCTTCTAGAAGCTCTCACCCTTCAATGGAATAATTCCATCTTGGAAAAAACTTTGGGGGAACTTCCTTGCACCATCCTCCCAGTATTTCGCTCATCATATTCTCGTGTGGATGGGGAATTGGGCTCTCAACCTTTAATGTTGTATTTCCAAAGTTCCATCCAATTATGTGAATGGAAACATGGGACTTGTAATATCCTTGTCCCAGTCTAATTTTTTCGTCTGGGAGTTTGAAGCTTCGATTCATCCATCCAAGAAAGGCAGAGTCTTGGGATCTTGCTTTCAAGTAAACCCTTGCCCGTTTCTCCATCAGTCCAATGAAATATTCTTTAGCCATTGATGCCTCAAAATTTGGTCAGTCTAAAATGAAATCATCCTGCAAAGTGGGTGAGGAGAGGTAAAGTTTCACCCATATTTTTTTGAAACTATCAGAGCTTACCTTCTGGATGTTATTAGAAATTTCAAACTAAAATCTTGGAGGATAAGAAACATTGTGAGCCAAATTAAGTCTATTTGGTAACAATTTAAGGATGCCATCCCGATCTATGTTGACAAATAAAATAATGCAGTGGTTGATTTTTTGGCTAAAAATGGTAGCGAAAGTTTGGTTGGATACATGTTGAATTCTAATAAGGATAGGGATACTTTTGAAGTTGGAGGTGAACCTATGATATTGAGACCTTTGAAAGTGTCAAACATTTATTTGCATACAACACGTGGAATTTTTCCAACCATCTACAACACTTACCCACTTTCCCCTCTCTTTTTGGTATGTATAATGATAAGTCAAGAACGTTAGTTTTAGAGGAGCTTCCTATTATTAATGGATCATTACATGGTGTAATTATCCCATTATTATTATTGGCTATTGATATTGTCCTTATCTCTACCACATCTAATGGTTTAGAGGATTCAATTAAACAAATTGATTTATTTTAACTATGATCCTCATGTTAATTAAAAATTGCAATCATGATATTCTGTCATGGAATATACCAATATTATTCATTCATAATTTGTATAGTTTGATATAGCTTTTATTACACATATCTAGAGGCCAAATTCATAGCCAAACTTTCTCTCAAGCTTGTTGCTAAGGAGATACTTTTTTAAAGGCTATATAACAAGTTAGATGCTTATTTTTATAGTTTTATTTGACCAACTGCTCTTTATGGCTTTTAGGTTTGGGAACACTCTTTGAATAGGACTAAGTGGGTTCATATGGAATGATTACAAACTTTGTTACTTCAATTTTTTTTTGATATAAATGTACAATCCCTTAATGTATTAAACAAGTTGAATTTGATGTCCAACACTATTCAAATTGTTTTTTGGTCAATTAAATTAAATTAAAAATGGGTTTTTATCAAGGATTCCAAAACCTGATTACAAAAATTCATAATACTATAAGCAAGGCCCCAAGGCCATAGAAAAGGACACCAAAATCTAGAGGAAAGACAAAAAGAAAGCCTTTTAGGACAGACTAAGGATAACCTTACAGGAAAGGCTAGAGGATAGCCTTAAAGGACAAAAATATAATTTTTTTTTGAATCATTACATTGAAGTTTGGGACAACACTAACCTGCCAAAAATAGCCCAAAAACACATGTGAAAAAAGACCATCCAAGAAGCACATGGTGATGGAAATAAAAAAAAGTAATCCTGCTCAGGAAAATTGAAACAGGGTTGTCCCGCCCATTAAAAAGATTTGAAAATTAAAATTTAAACTAAAAGCAGGAAACACAAAAAATTCCCGCTTGAGGATGCACATGGATGCAGTAGGAGGATGTGACAGTAGGGACCAATATCCCAAATAGGCCTACAAGAGGATCAATAACCATGGGACTCTAGAGGCCATGAAATCTCGTTGTAGTAGGGAAACTACTCAGAGGTCAAGGGAGATAGAGGAAACAACAATGCAAAAATGGAAGCCAATAAAAATGGTGGGGAGATCCCAGGAGATCTCAATTGAGGAACTATGAAGCATGAGTTGCCACCTGAAAGTGCAGGGTCCCCCAAAGGCCAAAAAAAAGTAGCAAGATCTCCACAACAACCTCCAACGCCACCACCAAGAAGCTTCAGGGAACCAGAAAAGGATGATCCATATGAACACAAAAGAGATCAGCATAGAGGCCCTCCTCAAGGCCATGAAAAGCTAAGACCCACCATAAAACCTGCCACTAGAAACCCAAAGAGTAACACCACAAGAATAAGCATAAGGCCCCATCCAAGCCAAAATATACTGTGAAGAGTTGCTCATGAAGCCAAAAAACCTCAGCCACACCACATTACACTAGAAGAATTTTTGATCATTAGCACCAAATAGTACCCTTCAAAAAGAATGAAAAGGGTTTCTAAAGGAACTCAGAAAACCCAAAGGATGACCCAAGAAAAACCTAGGGACATCCCAAAAAATCCTAGAGACATCCCAATTCGTAGGCAGCAAAAGAAAAACCTTACCAGAAGGTATGGAATGGAGCAGACAAGATAATAAGGGATCTCCCAACCCAAGGAGATCGTCTACAATACCAGCCAACCAAGGAGGAGGGCAAAGGGGTGCCAGGGAACCGAAACAGGATCCAAGGACATCCCAAAAAAACCCAGGGATGTCCTAGATCACAGGCACCAGAAGAAAACCCCATTAAGTAGTAAGGAAAGGGGTAGAAAAATGGAACAGTGATCCCCCACCCCAAGGAGATTGTCTGCAGTGCCTACCAATCGAGGAGGAAGGAAAAAGGATGTACCAAAAATCAAGGACATCAGAGGGATCTGGGATAGGGCCAAGTATGGGCTGTAGGGAAGTGGAGAAGGAATTCCCAAGGAAGTCCCTTGTAGGGCCCCAAAAAATTATTCATTATTTTATGATTGCGAGTTTATAGATACCCTTGAAATCATTTATGATATTTGTGGTATCTCCATTGATAATCTTCCATTATTCATTTTTTCTTAAAAAGCTTCCAATCTCAAAGTGGGTAAAATATAGACTAGCACCTATATTCAAGAGGATATTTATAGGGTTTGCATCTGTCATGAACCTCCCATATGGACCTTTGAATGTGGAAAAACAATGTATTAACAGATGATGCTTTAATACTTGATTTTGTGCAATTAAGTAGCTATGCAATATTATTAGATATTGAAGAGTATGATACTGCTAAAAAATTGCCAATGTGTAGGATCAGGTGCACTCGTAAGTGGAAGAAGTTGAGTCATCCATCGAATACGAGGGTACTTGAGGTTGGGGAAGTGATGACAAGGCAACTCGAAGGTAACACGGATAGATACCTTCATATAGGCATGCATTCGATTAGGGATAATCATCAATAGCTAGCCACCTTGAGCCCTAGACTGATGGCCTAGTAGCTATCGTAAGTTCTAGAGGCTGAGACAGGTGACTAGATTGATGGAAAGACTCCCTCTTTGTTTATTGCACAAGCATGATTGTCTTTGCTCTAGTACTATTTGCTTTAATAATCTATGAGCTATGAATGAATAGGTTGTCTTCATAACCCCTTGTATGCCTTGGTAAATAGAGTAATAAAAAGACATCATTTTAAATAAATGGTTGATTTATTTAAATAGCAAATAGATATTATTTTAAATAAATGGTTGATTTATTTAAATAGCAAATAGATATTATTTTAAATAAATGGTTGATTTATTTAAATAGCAAATAGATATTATTTTAAATAAATGGTTGATTTATTTAAATAGCAAATGGATATTATTTTAAATAAATGGTTGATTTATTTAAATAGCAAAAGATATCATTTAAATAAATAGTTGGTTTATTTAAATAAGTAAAGAAAGATCATTTTAAATAAATAGTTAATTTATTTAAATAACGAAGAGATCTTATTTTGAATATAGAAAAAATATGTAATTCATTGAACTCATAGAGGGTAGGCCTTAACTAGTTGAATTGATGGGAATCCACTTAATGCGAAATGATCAACCCATATGGTTTAAATGTGATAAGACTACCTTCTGAGAAATGGGATAGACCACCCTTTGGAAATCCGATCGGACTAGCTATGCGAAGCTCCCTCTGACATGAGGGGATGACTTCTTTATGGCAATCACCTTGGGAAGAGGAAGGAGGAATGTTCACCCTACCGCCTGATGGATGTAGTTGGAGAGTAATGGTGGGTAGGCGGGGGACGTAAACCAAGGAGAAGGGATGCGGATAGGGAAGAGAGAGCAGAAAAGGAGAGGAGAGAAAAATGTCGAAGAGCGTAGAGTGGAGAGGAAGGAGTGGACGATGGGCATCCTCTTGGGCAACTCAGATAGATCTCCAGCAACGAACGTACCAGGTTGGACTTGTATTACTTAGATATGTTTAATATTTTCCTTTCATTGGTTCAAATTGTTGTTAGGCTGTAGGCTCTCACATGTTGCATCAACTCCTAAAACTATAGCAACCTACTCCTTAAGCATTTATACCAATACTAGTGAGGTGGTATTCTAGCCATCCTCCTGTTGACCACTATGAAGCCATAGCAAGCTTGTGGTTGTAGTAGCACCCTTGTTGGTTGGATGGTTGTAGTAGCACCCTTGTTTGGTTGGTTGTTTATACCGAACCTTACCTATCACCATGATCATTGCTCCTAATGACTAATCCATTGTTGGTAAGATTAGATATCATGAAAATAGGAGGACCTTCAAGTAGAACATCTACTTGTGCATCATAGATAAACCCTTCCCTTTTCGTTCACAGTCATACTTGGAAGTCACCTTGGTTGTCGCTTGACACCGTGGATGATCTGATCATGTTGTGGCTATCGTTTGACACTGTGGATAATCTAAACACTCCACTTGCACCTCAGATTTCTATGGGTAGAAACTACCTTGGTCACACCTTATCACCCTTGCTTCGTAAACTGCCCTGTGATGATTTGTCCTCCCTTCATTATAGCAACAATGGACTAATCGCTATGTAGAAGAGAGCTTAGGGTATGTTTGAGGGTATAAAAGCTTTAAATGTTATTTCATTATCTAAAATTATAGATTTTAGGGTAATGAAAGTTATAGAAGATTTAAATGTTATTTCATTATCTCAAATTGTAGATTTTAGGGTAATGAAAGTATAGAAGCTTTAAATATTATTTCATTATCTAAAATTGTAGATTTTAGGGTAATGAAAGTATAGAAGCTTTAAATGTTATTTCATTATCTAAAATTGTAGATTTTAGGGTAATGAAAGTATAGAAGCTTTAAATGTTATTTCATTATCTAAAATTGTAGATTTTAGGGTAATGAAAGTATAGAAGATTTAAATGTTATTTCATTATCTAAAATTGTATATTTTAGGGTAATGAAAGTATAGAAGCTTTAAATGTTATTTCATTATCTAAAATTGTAGATTTTAGGGTAATGAAAATTTAAAAGTATAAAAAATATTTTATTAATTAAAATGAATGTGATTATGGTTTGTTTTGTAAATTAAGGGTATGGGACTTTAATTTATGAAATGAAGAAAAAGGTTTATTTGAAGATTAAAGTAGTTGGATTTAATTGGAAAATGAATATGATTATGGTTTGTTTTGTAAATTAAGGGTATGGGACTTTAATTTATGAAATGAAGAAAAAGGTTTATTTGAAGATTAAAGTAGTTGGCTTTAATTGGAAAATAAATATGATTATGGTTTATTTTGTAAATTAAGGGTATGGGACTTTAATTTATGAAATGAAGAAAAAGGTTTATTTGAAGATTAAAGTAGTTGGCTTTAATTGGATAAATAAATATGAATATGGTTTGTTTTGTAAATTAAGGGTATGGGACTTTAATTTATGAAATGAAGAAAAAGGTTTATTTGAAGATTAAAGTAGTTGGATTTAATTGGATAATGAATGTGACCTATGGTTATTTAGCAATTAAGGGTATGGGACTTTAATTGTTAAATAAGGGTTAGATCATTTATTACAAGTAGAGCATATGGTCTTGATGCATGGTTGAATAGCTCTCATAAGGAGATGAGAGGGGAAAAAGAAAGAGTAGTTTCTATGATATCAACTATGCATTAGAAAGTTGAATTGCTTGGGTTATTTGTATAGTTGCAATTTGGCAATAAAATAAATAAATGCATTTAGAAGCATGTCTATCCTGATCCATGAGTGTCCTGATCCCCTACTATCCTCACTTGATCGATGGAAGAGTGGGAGGACCAAAGTCATGAGATGGACCAATGCACAAGTTTGCTCTCTACCTTACATCTTGCTTAATTATGAAATAGATTAGATTTGTGGGGAGATTTCCTCGATGAAATGGATGTAAAGTATTGTTTGAAGGTATGGGGTTTACCATACATACTTATGTAATAAATGAACAATATGACTGATGCACTTTGTATTTCATTATTGAATGTGATTGTATTTATATCCCTTTTATTGTATGTTATCCTTTAATCATTGCTTATGTTTCAGTTATCTTTGCTTGTTTAATGATTCATGTTTTGTTAGATTTAGTATCTAGATCTATTCTTTATATTCTTGTTTTAATTTCATATAAATAATAGTAAGTTCTAGGGTGAACTTAGAGGTTAACCTAAGGGCTTGAGACCCCCTTAGGGAGATTGGTACTAGGTTTAGAAGATCATACCAGAGTTAAGATAGCTTGTTAGAGGATAAGATTGATAGCTTAACTCACAATACACGTAGCATACCCACACATAATGGCTTGTGTGGAATATGGAGATGCGTGTACACCTTCTAATGATTGAAGGTGGTAAGTCTAGCTCATCAAGATTGATGAGATGGATGGACTTATGTGCATAACATGAGATATGCCTACGTAGAAGGGACTTGCGTGAGGGGAATCTTGTGTGGTATAGTTCTTGAGAAACTTAGGGGATGTCAAACATTAAGTTAGTCTAAGGTTGGTTAGGGATTTATGAATCCCTCTCCTTAGTCTTAAAAAAAATCTTTTCTATCTTTGTGTGTTTTCTTGTTTCTTGATTTTTGGGTCATTACATTTGGTATCAAAGCTCTAGGTTCAAGGGTATAGAGCTTCTTATGTGCTGAAAGATATTTAGGTATCTCCAATGAAGGCTTGCTTAGGTTTAAGCTAAAAGTTGGGATAACCTAGAGTCTCTGCTTATTTAGAATCTAATGGAATCGATCCCAAGGAAAGATGAATGTTATGATACCTTAGTATGGGCTTTGGTGTCAATGATACATCATAACCTTGGAACCTTATCCTAATTATATTTCTAATGATTAGCAAGAAGAACTTTGTAATGTGGTTTGAGTTAGTGATTTAGTTTAAGATGAAGTTGTGATCTAATTCTTTTCTTGGTTGGAACCAGATCAAGATGCCACCTAAGGCTAGGATAGAAAGGCCTCCACCTAGATAGACTCGAAAAAGTAATGTCGAAGAAGAGATCCAGAATGAGGGTCCAAAAATTCCCAATATGGGAATAGAAGATCTCACTACCATAGTTGCCAAATTACAAGATCAGTTAAGACAAGTGCTAGAAACTATTGCGAACCAAAATTCGCAAGCTAGAGATTCAGAAGTTAACCAAGTTGAGGGGTTGATGGTAGAATAGATACAAGCTATAACCCTCTTAGAAAAGGAGATGGTAAGAGACCTAAAGAATATTTGTATCTCCAAATTCGATGGAGAAGGAGAGGGAGATGCAACTGAGGCTTGGTTAAGGGAACTAGAAGTTTTCTTCATAGTAAAGGGATATTCTTTAGGAACCCGAATGGTTTGGGCTACTATTTACCTTGAAGGAGCTACCCTAGATTGGTGGGAAACTTACTATGAGGAAACTAATATTGAACCAGTAGACATTCCATGGAAGGAATTCATAGTCATCTTCAAGAAGAGGTTCCTCATAGAGCATTTCTATGCCCTAAAATTTGAGGAGTTTTCTAGTTTAAGGCAAGGAACCAACTTAGTGGAGATATACTACAAGAAGCTAGTAAAGTTGTTGAAGTATGTACCTACCTATAATGAGAAAATGTGGATTCATAAGTTTACTCATGGATTGCAATCTAGGATAAAGCATGATGTAGAGATGCAGGAGCCTAAATCATTGCAAAAGGTATATGACCTAGCAAAGAAAGTAGAGTCACACTTCTGTTATAAATATGAAACCTTGTATGAGCAAGAACATTAGGAACTAAAGAAGAGGAATAGCAATGGGGTTGTAAAATGGGAGGCTGAACAAGAACGAAAGGCTAAGAACCCCTAGAATCTAGAGAAGAAATTCAATGGAAGCCAAAATAAGTTCAAGAAGAACTTTTATAAGAAAGGCAACAAACCCAATAATGCTAAGCCTCCAACCATAGAAACCACAAGTTTTAGTTCCAATGATTAAGGATGAGGAGCAAAAATAAAAAAGCGACAAGGGCCCAAGGATGGGTGTTACCATTGTAGAGGGCCACATTTTTCTAACCAGTGCCCATACCGACCAGGGCCAAGTACATCCAACATTAAAGGAAAGGAACCTATGCATAAGATCTACGTTGCAACTGGGAGTCAGAAGCTTGAGGGGCAAACCACCCCATTGATCATAAAAGGTAAGATTTTTGATAAGCAAGTAAATATCTTAATAGATAGTGGAGCCATTGATAGCTTTATTTCTTGTAAATTAGCCAAAGATATACCGGAAAGGCTAGGGTATTTGGCTCATGGATGGAAGGTTGAGTATGGTTCTGGATAGACCTACTCTATAAACCAATGTTTCCCAATGATGGAAATTACTTTAGCTAGTGGGACCATGGAAGGTTGCTTATATGTAGCCCCACTTCATGCCTTCGATGTGATCCTAGGGATGGATTGGCTATAGGCCCATAAAGCCGTAATCAATTTCCAAGATAGATGGATCGAGTATTCTAAAGGAGGCAAGGAAAGGCTATGAATTCATAGCGAACAAGGGGTATTCAAACCCTAGATGTTGTCAGCTATGCAGTTAAAGAAAGCCCTTAGGAAAGGAGGGATTGTCTATGTAGTAAAGCTAAATGAAGTTGATAAAGACCAAAAGAAAGAGGTGTTGGAGACACACCCAATTTTATAGGAATTCAAGGATGTATTCCCTGAGGATTTACCTAGGCTCCCTCCTATGCAAGAATTTGATTTCACTATTGATCTTATACCAAGAGTGAAACCCATTCATAGATCTCCGTATAGGATGTCACCCATTGAGATGCAGGAATTAAAGGTACAATTGCAAGGGTTATTAGAGAAAGGGTTGATAAAACCAAGTGTGTCACCTTGGGGTGCACCTATTTTATTTATGAAAAAGAAGGATGATTCTTTAAGATTGTGTATTGACTACAGGATGTTGAATAAAGCTACAATCAAGAACCAGTATCCCCTACCTAGGATCAAAGATTTATTCGATCAATTGAGAGATGCCATGGTGTTTACCAAGATAGATTTAAGATTAGGGTATCACCAGTTGAGAATACATGAGGAGGACACTCACAAGATGACATTTAAGATAAGGTATGGGCATTATGAGTTCATCATCCTACCTTTTGGACTGACTAATGCCCCAATCACCTTCATGAATTTAATGAACAGTGTGTTCAGAAGGCACCTAGACCAGTTTGTCCTTGTATTTCTAGATGACATCCTAATATACTCTCGAAACAAGGAAGAGCATGATAAGCATCTCAAGATCATGTTAGAGTTACTAAGGGAAAATCAAATCTATGAAAATCTAGCCAAGAGTGATTTCTATGTTTTAGAGGTGCGCTATTTAGGGCATATCATATCAATAGAAGGAATTGTTGTGGATCCAGAGAAAATCAAAGCCATATTAAATTGGCCACCCCTACTAATGTTACCGAAGTAAGGAGCTTCATGGGGTTAATGAGCTATTACAGACATTATATAAAGGATTTCTCAAAGATTACCTCAAAAATAACTAACCTCCAGAAGAAAGGGAAGGAATTCAAATGGATAGAAAAGTGTGAAACCACTTTTGCTTTGTTGAAGCAAAAACTCACTACTGCACCAATATTGAAGATTCTAGATCCTCAAGGAGATTTTATAGTATGCACTGATGCATCATTGGAAGGATTAGGGGGAGTACTCATGCAAGAAGAGTCAATAGTAGCTTATACTTCAAGAAAACTTAAGAAGCATGAAGTCAATTATGCTACTCATGATTTAGAACTAGTCATTGTAGTGCACACCCTAAAGGTCTAGTGCCATTATCTAGTAGGAAGACCTTTCGAGTTAAAATCAGACCATCAAAGTCTAAGGTACATATTTACCCAACCAATACTCAATGCGAGATAGAGAAGGTGGATCGAGTTCCTCACTGAGTATGACTTTGAAATTGAGTACATAAAGGGGAAAGAGAATAAGGTTGTGGATGCCTTGAGTAGAAGGAGACACATAGCAGCCATAACCAGGAGTCATGTAAAGCTCATGGACCAAGTAAGGTAGGAGCAAAATCAAGATGAATATTGCCAAGAAATTCGAGCCAGAATAGACAAGGATCCTAAGAGCAATAAGGAGTTTGGGGTGATAGATAACCTTTTGTGTTACAAAGGAAGAATCATCATACCAAAATCAAGGGATTCAAGGAAGCTAATAATGCAAGAAGCCCATAGATCTCCTTATACAACTCACCCTAGAGGGGTAAATATGAGGGAAAATTTGAAGAGAACCTTCTTCTGGGTAGGAATGAAGAAGGATATTACAGATTTTGTAGCTCGATGCCTTGAATGTCAGAAGGTTAAAGCAGAACGCAAGCATCCCACAAGATATTTGTATCCACATAATATACCTACACAGAAATGGTAGGTCATATCAATGGATTTCATAGTAGGTTTACCGAAAACTAGGTACCAACATGATGCAATCTTAGTAGTAGTCGATAAATTGACCAAGGTTGCACACTTTATACCTGGGAGCACCAAGGATGATGCTCAAGTGGTGGCTAATAGATTTTTCAAGGAAGTATTTCGATTGCATGGATTTTTAGAAGTAATTATATCAGATAGGGATTCCAAGTTCACTTCTAAATTTTGGAGAGCCCTTCACCAGGAAATAGGTACAAAGTTGCACATGATTTCAGCATACCACCCTAAAATAGATGGTCAGACAGAGTGGGTAAATCAAGTACTAGAAGATATGCTCTACATGTATTGTATGGATCACAAGTCTCATTGGGAAGACTACCTACCATTGGTAGAATTTACCTACAATAATGGGTATCACTCTTCTCTGGGAATGGCACCTTTCGATGCCTTGTATGGGTGAAAGTGTAGAACACCACTATCATGGGACAACCTAGAGGATAGAACTGTGATTGGACCAAAAATGGTCAGAGAAATGGAAGAGCAAATAAAGGTAATCAAGCAAAGACTCAAGGAAGTTGTTGATAGGTAGAAGAGTTATGTCGATTTAAAGAGGACTCCAAGAGAGTACTCGATGGGAGATAAAGTGTTCCTAAGGGTCAAACCAATGAAAAGTGTGATCAAGTCCACAAAATTGGATCCACGATTTGTAGGACCCTTTGAGATCACTGAAAATATTAGTCTGGTTGCATACCGACTCGCTTTACCTCCTAATCTATCAAAAATCCATGACACTTTCCACATATCTTTGCTTAGAAAATATATCACTGACCCTGAACATGTGTGGGATGTTTCTAATTTGTAGATGGCAAACCCAGAGGTAATTGAAGTGATGCCAATAAGGATTCTCGAATTCCACTCTAAGGCTATGCGGAATCGAACCCTTGAGCAATGTAAGGTCCAATGGGACCATTTCTCTAGAAAGGAATGCCACTTGGGAGAAAGTGGCGGATATGCAAAAAATATTTCCTTTTTGTTTGATGAACTCTAAAAATTTTTTGTAATAATTTGTTTTTGATTGTGTTTACCTATGTAAAACTAAGAAACACCAGGACGGTGTTTAGTCCTAGTGGGGGAGGATGTCATGACCCTCCCAGATGGACCTTTGAATGTGGAAAAATAATGTATTAACTGATGATGCTTTAATACTCGATTTTGTGCAATTAAGTAGCTATGCAATATTATTAGATATTGAAGAGTATGATATTGCTAACAAATTGCCAATGTGTAGGATCAAGTGCACTCGTAAGTGGAAGAAGTTGAGTCATCCACCGAAGATGAGGGTACTTGAGGTTGGGGAAGTGATGACAAGGCAACTCGAAGGTAACAAGGATAGATACCTTCATATAGGTATGCATTCGGTTAGGGATAATCATCAATAGCTAGCCACCTTGAGCCCCAGACTGATGGCCTAGTAGCTATCGTAAGTTCTAGAGGCTGAGACAGGTGACTAGATTGATGGAAAGACTCCCTCTTTGTTTATTGCACATGCATGATTGTCTTTTACTTCAACACTATTTGCCTTAATAATCTATGAGCTATGAATGAATAGGTTGTCTTCATAACTCCTTGTATGCTTTGGTAAATAGAATATATAAAAAGATATCATTTTAAATAAATGGTTGATTTATTTAAATAGTAAAAGATATTATTTTAAATAAATGGTTGATTTATTTAAATAGGAAATAGATATTATTTTAAATAAATGGTTGATTTATTTAAATAGTAAATAGATATTATTTTAAATAAATGGTTGATTTATTTAAATAGAAAATAGATATTATTTTAAATAAATGGTTGATTTATTTAAATAGCATAAGATATCATTGATTTATTTAAATAAGTAAAGAAATATCATTTTAAATAAATAATTAATTTATTTAAATAATGAAGAGATCTTATTTTGAATAATAAAAAAAAGATGTAATTCATTAAACTCATAGAGGGTAGGCCTTAACTAGTTGAATTGATGGGAATCCGCTTAATGCAAAATGATCAACCCATATGGTTTAAATGTGATAAGACTACCTTATGAGAAATGGGATAGGCCACCCTTTGGAAATCTGATCGGACCAACTATGTGAAGCTCCCTATGACGTGAGGGGATGGCTTCTTTATGGCAATCACCTTGGGAAGAGGAAGGAGGAATGTTCGTCCTACCGCCTAATGGATGTAGTTGGAGAGTAATGGCGGGTAGGCAGGGGATGTAAACCAAGGAGAAGGGATACGTATAGGGAAGGGAGAGAGATGGGGAAAAATGAAGTGCAACACAAAGAATAGTGTAGAGTGGAGAGGAAGGAAGGGATGATGGGCATCCTCTTGAGCAACGTAGGTGGACTACCAACAATGAACGTACCAGGTTGGACTTGTATTACTTAGATATGTTTAATATTTTTCTTTTGTTGGTTCAAGATGCTATCAGGCTACGGGCTCTCGCTTGTTGCATCAACTCCTAAAACTATAGCAACCCACTCCTTAAGCATTTATGCCAATGCTAGTGAGGTGGTCTTCTAGCCATCCTCCTGTTGACCACCATGGAGCCATAGAAAGCTCATGGTTATAGTAGCGCCCATGTTTGGCTGCCTATTTATATTGAACCTTGCCTATCACCACAATTGTTGCTCCTAATGACTAATCCATTGCTAGTAATATTAGATATCATGAAAATAAGAGGACCATCGAGTAGAACGTTCGCTTGTGAGCTAGAGGTAACCCCTTCCCTTGTCATTCGCAACCATGCTTGGAAGTCACCTTGGTTGTCGCCTGACACTATGGACGACCTGATCACATTGTGACTATCATTTGACACTATGGAGACTTTAAACACTCCACCTGCACCTCAGATTTTTGTGGGGTAGAAACTGCCTTGGTTGTACCTTATCACCCTTTCTTCGCAAACTGCCCTGTGATGATCTATCCTCCCTTCATTACTAGAAACCAGAGCTAATTCTCATGTAGAAGAGAGATTAGATATATGTTTTAGGGTATAAAAGCTTTAAATGTTATTTCATTATCTAAAATTATATATTTTAGGGTAATGAAAGTATAGAAGCTTTAAATGTTATTTCATTATATAAAATTGTAGATTTTAGGGTAATGAAAGTATAGAAGCTTTAAATGTTATTTCATTATCTAAAATTATAGATTTTAGGGTAATGAAAGTATAAAAGCTTTAAATGTTATTTCATTATCTAAAATTGTAGATTTTAGGGTAATGAAAGTAGAGAAGAATATTTATTGTCTTTTCATTAGCTAAAATGAATGTGATTATGGTTTGTTTTGTAAATTAAGGGTATGGGAATTTAATTTATGAAATGAAGAAAAATGTTTATTTGAAGATTAAAGTAGTTGGCTTTAATTGGATAATGAATGTGATTATGGTTTGTTTTATAAATTAAGGGTATGAGACTTTAATTTATGAAATGGAGAAAAAGGTTTATTTGAAGATTAAAGTAGTTGGCTTTAATTGGATAATGAATGTGATTATGGTTTGTTTTGTAAATTAAGGGTATGGGACTTTAATTTATGAAATGAAGAAAAAGGTTTATTTGAAGATTAAAGTAGTTGGCTTTAATTGGATAATGAATGTGATTATGGTTTGTTTTGTAAATTAAGGGTATGGGACTTTAATTTATGAAATGAAGAAAAAGGTTTATTTGAAGATTAAAGTAGTTGGATTTAATTGGATAATGAATGTGATTATGGTTTATGGCGGCCACTTTTAAGTTAAACTTATTTAGAAATTAAGGGTATGGGACTTTAATTTTTAAATAAGGGTTAGACCATTTATTACAAGTAGGGCACAGGGTCTTGATGCATGGTTGAATGGCTCTCATGAGTAGATGAGAGGGAAAAATATAAAGAGTAGTTTCTATGATATCAACTATGCATTAGAAAGTTGAATTGCTTGGGTTATTTGTATAGTTGCAATTTGGCAATAAAATAAACAAATGCATTTAGAAGCATGTCTATCCTGATCCATGAGTGTCTTGATCCCCTACTATCCTCACTTGATCGATGGAAGAGCGGGAGGACCAAAGTCATGAGATGGACCAATGCACAAGTTTGCTCTCTACCTTACATCTTGCTTATTTATGTAAATAGATTAGATTTGTGGGGAGATTTTCACAGAGGATAATGATGTAATGTATTGATTGAAGGTATGGGGTTTACCATACTTACTCATGTAATAAATGAACAATATGGTTGATGCACCTTGTATTCCATTAATTGAATGTGATTGTATTTATATCCTTTTTATTGCATGTTTATCCTTTAATTATTGCTTATGTTTTAGTTATCCTTTGCTTGTTTAATGATTTATGTTTTGTTAGATTTAGTATCTTAGATCTATTCTTTATATTCTTGTTTGAATAACATTTTAAATAATACAGTAGTAAGTTCTAGGGTGAACTTAGAGGGTGACCTAAGGGCTTGAGACCCCCTTAGGGAGATTGGTACTAGGTTTAGAAGATCATACCAGAGTTAAGATAGCTTGTCAGAGGACAAGATTGATAGCTTAACTCGTAATATACATAGCATACCCACACATAATGGCTTGTGTGGAATATGGAGATGCGTGTACACCTTCTAATGATTGAAGATGGTAAGTTTAGCTCATCAAGATTGATGAGATGGATGGACTTATGTGCATAACATGAGATATGCCTACATAGAAGGGACTTGCGTGAGGGGAATCTTGTGTGGTATAGTTCTTGAGAAACTTAGGGGATGTTAAACATTAAGTTAGTCTAAGGTTGGTTAGGGATTTATGAATCCCTCTCCTTAGTCTTTAAAAAAAAATATCTTTGTCCTATCTTTGTGTGTTTTATTATTTCTTAGTTTTTGGGTCGTTACATTTGGTATCAGATCTCTAGGTTTGAGGGTATAGAGCTTATTATGTGCTAAAAGAGATTCGAGGATATCCAATAAAGGCTTGCTTAGGTTTAAGCTAAAAGCTGGGATAACCTAGAGTATTTGCTTATTTAGAATCTAAGAGAATCGATCCCAAGGGAAGATGAATGTTATGATACCTTAGTATGGGATTTGGTGTCAATGATACATCATAACCTTAGAATCTTATCCTATTTAGGTTTCTAATGATTAGCAAGAAGAACTTTGTGATGTGGTTTGAGTTAGTGGTTCAATTTAAGATGAAGCTATGATCTAATTATTTTCTTGGTTAGAATCAGATCAAGATGCCACCTAAGGTTAGGAAGGCCTTCACCTAGACAAACTCCACAAAGTAATGTTGAAGAAGAGATCCAAAATGAGGGTCCAAAAACTCCCAATACGGGAATAACAGATCTCACTACCACAGTTGCCACATTGCAAGATCAATTAAGACAAGGGCTAGAAACTATTGCGAACCAAAATTCACAAGCTAGAGATTCAGAAGTTAACCAAGTTGAGGGGCTGACGACGAAACAGATACAAGCTAGAACCCTCTTGGGAAAGGAGACGGTAAGAGACCTAAAAAATGTCTGTATCTCTAAATTTTATGGAGAAGGAGAGGGAGATGCAATTGAGGCTTGGTTAAAAGAACTGGAAGTTTTCTTCACAGTAAAGGGATATTCTTCAGGAACCCGAACAGTTTGGGCTACTATTTATTGTGAGGGAGTTGCCTTAGATTGGTGGGAAACTTACTATGAGGAAACTAAGATTGAACCAGTAGACATCCCATGGAAGGAATTTATAGTCATTTTGAAGAAGAGGTTCCTCACAAAGCATTTATATGCCCTAAAATTCGAGGTTACTCACAAAGCATTCTATGCCTTAAAAAATTCTGTGTCCTATCTTTGTGTGGTTTATTGTTTCTTGATTTTTGGATCGTTACAACATGCAACATACTTGGATTTCTCTACATGGGGATTTGAGTCCAAAATTATATCATTATGCATCTATATTTTGTTAAAATGAACGAAAAAGACATTATTCTTGTAAACTATGTTAAATAGCATTAGTCTCTAAAGGAAAGATAATCAATTGTATAGTTTGATATAGATTTTATTACATATCTAGAGGTCAAATTCATAGCCAAACTCTCTCAAGCTTGTTGCTAAGGAGATACATTTTTAAAGGCTATATAACAAGTTAGATGCTTTTTTTTTATAGTTTTATTTGACCAACTGCTCTTTATGGCTTTTAGGTTTGGGAACACTCTTTGAATAGGACTAAGTGGGTTCATATGGAATGATTATGAACTTTGTTCCTTCAAAAGTTTTTGATGTAAATGTACAATCCCTTAATGTATTAAACAAGTTGAATTTGATGTCCAACACTTTTCAAATTATTCATTATTTGATGATTTCGAGTTTATAGATACCTTTGAAAGAATTTATGACATTTGTGGTATGCCCATTGATAATCTTCATCATTCAAGTTTTGTTAAAAAGCTTCCAATCTCAAAGTAAGTAAAAAATAGACTAACACCTACATTCAAGAGGATATTTACAAGGTTTACATCCAACATACATGAATTTCTCTACCTAAAAATTTAAGTACAAAATTATATCATTATACATCTATATTTTTGTTAAAATAAACCAAAAAAATATTATTCTTGTAAACTATTTTCAATAGCATTAGTCTCTAAAGAAAAGATATAATTTTATTTTTAAATTAAAAGATTCTAACATCTATTGATTTTTCTTTTCTATACTGTTTTATGTGTATACCTAAAAACAAGCAATGTTTCCAGTTGTTTTCTTCGACATGGAAGCAGTAGATTGTAATGCCCTTCATGGTTAAAGATTAATAAGCAAAAAATTAAAAGATTCTAACATCTATTGATTTTTCTTTTCTATACTGTTTTATGTATATACCTAAAAACAAGCAATATTTCCAGTTGTTTTCTTCGACATTGAAGCAGTAGATTGTAATGCCCTTCATGGTTAAAGATTAATAAGCAAAAAAATTAAAAGATTCTAACATCTATTGATTTTTCTTTTCTATACTGTTTTATGTATATACCTAAAAACAAGCAATATTTCCAGTTGTTTTCTTCGACATGGAAGCAAATGATTGTAATGCCCTTCATGGTTAAAGGTTAGGGAAAAACGCTAGAAGGAGGGCTTGAACCTCCGACCTTGTGGTTAACAGCCACACGCTCTAACCAACTGAGCTATTCCAGCTTGTTTACATAAATTTTTTAATTAAATATTTCAAGCAATAACATCAATGGTTAAAACTCCGATAAACTTAGTTTAAATTGTTACATTAAAAAATATAATAAATTTAATTTTAATTAATTAAAAAACATTATTTTATTTATTTTAACTTATTCAATAACAAATACTCTACCACTAACAATCAATCTACATATTTCTAATATAGAAAAACACCCCTAATATAAATTCGAACGAACAATACGTTAGTCTTTCTTAATACGGAGCCAACATCATATATATATCTGAATGCATTCAATGAAATGAACGAAAACGTTTTTCATGATGGACGAAGCTTCCACGATAATAGCAATTTTAATATATACTATTATTTAGTTGGTTCTTAAAATTTTGAATTATGGTTCGTTCGAATTAATTGTAATTATTGAACTGAATTATAAATTTTTAAATATTTTATGTATTAAGAATAATAAAAACTTTTATATTTTAAATAATATTAGTTTGATAAAATGTAAAATTAGTTTGATAAAATGTAATATGAATGAGGTTGTTACAATTAGTATATAGTTTATAAAGACTTAGTTTATTTTTAAAACATATATATTTTTTTGATTAAGCATTATTATTATTATTATTAATATTAATTAATTTTTTTTTGGTTTAAAATGTGGGTTGATCTCATTATTACATCAAGCGGGTGGATAAACACACCACCAGTAGGGTCCCTAGTAAACTATTACATAGCATATACCGCATACACGTGAGATGGAAAGATTTGAACTTGGGGCCTCTCCAACACTAGAGTTTCAACTACCCACTCCTCTCCAACTCCCCCACATTGGTGGATTAAGCATTATTTTTCTCTTCAATTGGTTATACGGGATTGAGACCACCCACCTCTAAGGATTTCATAGTGGAATTAAGATGACTAAGCTATTTTCCATGTTTTGTTTTGCAAGATTCAAACCTCCATCTCCTCAAGTGGGGAATTTTATTATTTGATTACTAATTATTATATTTATTAAGTATTATTTTTAATATACTCCCAGTAAATATTTAATATAACTCCTAATTGTCTACGAAGTGAAAAAAATTGTTAAGATTCTTTGCATTTCTAAAATATAAAAGCATCCAATTTTTTTTTTTTAAATTTTGAATAAATCAATCGACACGCAAGAAATAAGATATCCAAATAGGGCAACATCAAGATTATTATTTATGAAAGGAAGCACTTCAAATATATGTTTTAAGAATGTCGTGCCCTCAAAACATGAGATAAAATTGAATAATATGATCTTGTAATCATTGTTGATATTTGGTACAATTCTTGATCACTTATCTATCCAAGTGAAATCTTGATTGGTGGGGATATTTAATGTTGCCAAGATTTTGTTATGTCACTTTGATATCCATTAGTACCCCTTTAATTTCATGTGTTGGTTATGCTACTCTTATCCTTATGATGGTCGTAAATATCACTATTTTCATCCAACTTGTAGGTGTCATTAGTTGTATATCCATAGGTTTTGCTCCTATGGTTCCATGTAACTCCATCATAGTTCTACTACTCTATGCCCTATCTCCATATTGTTGCCTCTCATGGTGGCATGGATGACAATATTTTACAACCTTATCTCTATGTTTTTGCTTTCTATAATTCTTCAATCTTTTTTTTTTCTATTTTAAATGCTTCCTCATGCTCTTCTCTCTTGTTACAATATTTTGGTTTATCCTTATGCTCTTCTAACTATGCTTCCTTGTACTTTGCTTTTGCATCTTCCTTGAACTTTGTTTCTGGTTTTTTAATTTTTTCCTCTATAATAAATTCTTGTTTTTCTTGGGATCCTTACTCCTTAAGCTGATAAATATCCTATAGTGTTATATTTTTATTGCACCATAACTTCATAACTTCATAAAGTTCTATTTCACATTAATGTTAATAGTACCCAGTGAATACAACTAGGATAATTAAGAATAATATTCATATCATTCATAACTATGTCATAAAAATCTAAATGTAGAAAAAAATTATCCATGGTTATCTTCAAATATTTAAAAATATATTCTAATTTAAGCTAGCTTTACAAAGGATTAGGGTATTTTTAATAAAAAAAATGTCTCATCTTTTACGAGCCATATCTTTGTGAAGTATTATCTGATTTAGCTGATTCTTGCACCAACTTGTGCAGAATTTAAATAAATTTAAAATGAGTGGTCATATGAAGGAATCCAAAAAACCCTATGCAATCATCCATCCAAAAAAAGGGTAGTGACAAATATTCAAGTCATGAAAAATAAAAGTGCGAATATCTATCAGCTAGGGTTTGGATGATGGGAGGAGCAATGAAGGGCTAGGAATTCAGTGAGGAAAGAAATTCTATCTGGGCATATAATTTTTTAGCTAAGTTTATTTTCCCCTTATTTATCTTAAAAATTTTGCATGCAAATTATTATAATTTTTTTATCAAATATTATATTCGCTATAGGATATTTTGGTAAATTTTAGTAGATTTTGAGTTTTAGTTTCCTTTCTATGGATCAATTTATAACTAAATCCTTAAAATCATCTCTAGTGGTAGAGGTTAGTGAGAGCGCCATAGAGGATTGATCCTAATTGCTCCAAGATAGAGCAATAGAGCAGTTTTGGTAAATTTAATGGGTATTGACCAGGGGTTTCAACCTTGAGAAAATGGATTGATAAGAGTTGGAAGCCTCTAGGAGTGATTCTATCCTTTATTCTCAAAGGTTTCTTACTAGCCATTTTTTGTTCTAGGGAAGAAAGAGATAGAATACTAAAAGGGGGTCCTTGGTTTATGGAAAGAGAAAGACTCTTCCTTACCTGTTGGTATGAAGGCTTTTCACCTAAAAATGTAAATATATACCTAGTACTAGTCTGGGTTAGGATGTATGGGTTACCCATTGAATTTTGGAAAATAGACACCTTCAAGGAAATAGACAACACTCTAGGAGAATTCCTTGAGATTTTAAATACTACAAAAGATGGATTCTTGGCTATTTATGCTCATTTTTTGGTCATGATTGATATAAGTAAAGCTTTACCAATTAAATCATTCTTAAGTATGGGGATAAGATGTGGATCCAAACCATAGATTATAAAAATATATCTTTTAGATGTAGAATATATCATGAGGTGGGGCATATTGAGAGATCATGCCCTAAGAAGAGCCCAACATAATCATATGTAGAAAAATACAAGAGAAACTTACAAATTGATATGGATGAAGATGTTTTTCAACTTCCAAAAAATAAATCTAGAAAAGTGAAAGCAAATAAACAATGGAGACCAGTAAGGAAGGGTATTAGAAGAAATATTAACTTTTTTGAGGCTTTAGCCTATGAAGAAAATGTAGATCAAAGCTTAGAGTACACAATACAAAAGGTTCAACATATAAACAAGGAACCATCTATTCAATATGATCTTGATTTAGGGATAAACATTCTTGATGAACCTAAGGAATGTATCTCATTATATTTTAAAGACTCTCTTGAAGTACCATGCACCATTTAGGAGAAAAAAATTGGTAAAGAAAATGCAATGTTAGATGTTAATACCTCTACCATTAATAAGGAAATACTAGAAAATGAGCATGACAAGTCAAAAGCTTCTGTAGTAGATCCATGAGATGATAAATTTGATGAAAAACAAAGTTGAGAAAGAATATTGAGGAATAGAATAATAAGACCTACTCCTGATACAGATAAGGCAAAAATAGGAAAACCCTCAAATTATGAAGCGAGATCTAGGGAAGCAAGAGCAAACATAGAGAAAGGAACACAAACTAAGTTGGTTGAACTTCTCTTTACCAAACAACAAAATGATATTGATAATTCGCAGGTGAGGCCAATAGCCCCTAATGAGACATGATTATAATATCATGGAATATAAGGGGTGCTAATTCCCCCTAAAAACAAATGTGCCTTAGGGACATCTATTTAAGTAATAAGTCGAATATTCTTTGTATCTAGGAAACTAAAATGACAAAAGAAGTTTAAAAAACTATGAAATTAGTCTGTGTGAGATGTGAATGGGATGCTATGAATTTTGAAGGAGTGGTAGGGGGAATTATAAATTGTTGGAATCCTATAAAACTTCCTATGTAATCATTCAAAAAACTAGGCATTGGATAACCTCTTAGTCATATGCTACTTTGCAGATATTCATTTCATCCTTATCAATGTTTATGGAACTACATATCAATTAGGTAGATTAGAAGTTTGGAGTGGGATTGAAGCCTTTATGAGGAGTAAAGTCCAAGAAACCTAATTCATGATCATAGCATATTGTATTGCCATAACCAAGCTAGATGAAAAATATGGGGGAATTAGGAAATTAACCCAAAGTAAGAGATATTTCTTAGCTTTTATTTAAAACAATAATCTATAGGAGGTTGAGTTTGAAGAAGATAACTATACATGGACCAACAGAAGGAGATACCAAAATATAATAGCAAAAAAATTAGATATATGTATACTCTCAGATCATTGGCTAGATGAAGGAATTTGTGCTAAAATTAATACCCTAACAATGATTGCTTTAGATAACTGACCAATAAGAGTTAAAATAGTGATAAGTGAATTTAGGAAACAGTGGGTAAGATAGCATATGTAGGAAGACCATCCTCAATTTTTGATATGATAGCATCCCATTCACATCTTGCCTATACCATCCACTATTTTTAACTCATATGATTTTGATGAGCATATGTAGGAAGACAATCCTCAATTTTTTGATATGATAGCACAAATGTGGAATTCTTTAGGAAACAATGGGTTGTATGCACTTCCAAAACACATTAAATCAATTACATCTAAATTAAAATAAAGTAACAAGAACACTATTGGAAATATTTTTGGGAAGAAATAAGAACTAAAAGATAAACGTTCAAAATTCCAAAAAAGACTATCATAATAATCCAAGCTCAAAGGAAAGGGAGTTGCATGATGAATATCATAATATTTTGAGTAAGGAAGAGAAATTTTGGAGATTAAAATCAAGACAGACTTGATTAAAAGGAGATAAAAATACAAAGTTTTTTCATAGGATGGCTATAGTATAGAGATCAACATCCATAATTAGTAGAATGAAATCATTAGGAAGGGTTTGGATTGAAGATTCGAGTTAAATTAGAAAATAGGTAAGGTCTTTATATCAACATATTTTAGGATCAGAGGAGTTTGAAGTTCTTAATGATAAACTTCTACAAGAAGTACCTTCGGTTATAACAAATAAAGACAATAGAAAATTAATGGAGCCTATTACTTTGGAAGAATTTCATTTAGATATTTTTTCTTTTAATAAGGATAAAACCCCAGGTTCGAATGGGCTCTTTGCAACATTTTACCAATATAATTGGAATGTAATGAAGGATTCTTTATTGGTGGCAGTGGAACAATCTAGGATAAAATAATACATACCTTATAAAATAAATGCAATATATCTTACCCTGATTCCAAAAAGAAGGATGCTAAGTCAGATTCATTTATAACCGCAAGCCTATGTAATATGGCATATAAGATTATCTCCAAAGAGATGATAAATCAATTAAGGCCATTGTTATACAAAATTATTTTAGAAGAGCAAGGATAATTTGTGAAATGGAGGTAAATTATAGATGAGATCATAGTAGCTCATGAAGTTATGCATTCACCAATCTCAAGAAAAGGGAAAGAAATGATATTAAAAGTTGATAATAGTAAAGCCTATGATAGGATTAAATAGGATTTTATTTTTGTAGTGTTAGAAAAGTTTGGATTTGGAAAGAAATGGGTAAGATAGATTAAATTTTATCTTTACAATTTCATATTCAGTGTTGGTCAATGGGTTAGTAACGAAATCATTTAAAGCCAAGAGAAGTCTTAGACATGGAGATCCTCTATCACCATATTTTTTTATTATTATGGTAGAGGTTTTGGGTAGGAACTTGAAAAAGGCTAACATACATGGGCTTATAAGTGGACTTAAGGCTAGTAATAACATCAACAACATCACCTATCAATAGTTTGTATATGATACAACCTTTTTGGGAGGGCACAAATAAACGAGGCTAGAGCTTTGAATAACTTATTAAATGAATACAAAAAATATTAGGGCAAAAAGTTAATAGGACAAAATCCAAAATCTACTTTCTAAACACTCCAGATAAAATCAAACCAAGGATTTGTAGGTTACTTCAAATGGAGAAGGCATATTTGCCAACAAATTATCTAGGGACACCCTTATTTGAGGGGATAATGAAGATAGAATTATGAAATCTAGTTATAACTAAAGTTCATAATAAACTACTAACATGGAAAGGTATATGGTTATCATTAGCAAGAAGAGTGCAGTTAATTAAGTTAGTCTTACAATCCATTCCAATATACTATGTTATTGTATACTATGTCAAAATAAATAGAAAAATATTTCATCTATATTATGCAATCTTTTTTATGGTCAATCGTACATGATAAAATGATATTTTATTTGGTAAAATGAAGCAAGGTGTGTGATGATAAAACTAGGAGAGATCTCGGTTTAAGAGTTCTTACAAATGTAAACTTAGCTCTTAGGGAAAAAGTAATATAGATATTTTCCAAAGAGAGTCAAAGACAATGGGGAAGAATTATTCTAAGTATGTTGAGCCCAATGAACCAAGCTTAATATTTACTGCTTTATCTCTACCAAATGGTTTTGCACTTTGGAATGGTTTAAAAAAATATTTTTATCTAATGATTAAAGGTTTAAGATGGGTGGTGGGAACTGGAGAAGAAATTTCTATTTGGATGGATACTTGGTGTGATAAATCAACCATTCAATCTAGATTCAAATTTGAAACCTTGGATGAGATTAATTCAGGATAAATATGGTGATAGGGTTTCAAACATTTTGTACAAGGATCAAGAAGGAATATATAAATGGAAAAAAATATTTTTAACGAGTATACAAGATATTGATGCTAGGAGGCATTTGAGTAGAAAGAATAACAACAATGATTATTTTGAGGGGAGCCAATGATAAATTGACTTGGGAGTTGAATAGCTTAGGAGAATACACAAGAATAAGTGGTCATAATGTAAAGCAACAATAAAATAAGAATATCATAAGAATATGAAGATATATTTGGGATATCCCAAGCATTCTTAAAGTCAAAATGTTTGTTTGGATAGTAGGTCATAGAAGAATTTATTGGGATAACCTTATGAAAAGGGATTTTCATGGCCCCTGAAAAAGTGTTCTTTGTAAAAAAGGGGAGAGTATAGACCGTCTCTTGAGACATTGCTCAATAGTCTGGAAACTATGGTAATGAATTCTTAAAATGTTTGGTAAATGCATGGTGATGAATGGTATAATTGAATAATGATTAAAGTAATGGCAGATCACTTTTAAAAGTGAGGCTTTACATGATAATCTATGATATATCAAAATATACAATAGTTTGGATTGTATGGCTAGAAAGGAATAGAAGAATATTTAAAAGAAAGGAAAGCAAATTAGAGGTAATTAAAAGGAAGATATGTTTAGCCATAAAGGAGTTTAATCCAACCCTATAAACTCACCCAATTCCTAATATGGAAGCAACAAGCCTTGATAGATGGATTCAAGTCATCAAATGGAATTATGATGTTGGGTATAGTATAAACAAAAAGAAGGCAAAGAATATAAAGTGGAAACCACCAGATTTGGAGTTGGTCAAATTGAATTTTGATGAAGCATATAAAGAAAATCCAAGACCAATATGAGGAGGAATAATTAGAAATAATAGAGGGGATATTTTATCTCATTACATTTTTAATAGTGGATTTAAGAAAAATAATGAAGCTGAAGATTAGGTAGATTTAGAAGGGTTAAAAACATGCAAATAAATGAAATGGAATAGATTATGGATGGAAGGTGATTCAATCATAGTAATAAATGAAATTTTGAGGAAAACAAAGGCTCCATGGAACATACAAGAGATAATTGTGGAAATTTAAGATCTTGCTAAAGATTTTGAAGAAATTAGATTTACACATACATTAAGGAAAGGAAACAAATGTGCAGATAGGCTATCCAATAGAGGGGTTTTAATTAAGGATTATGAAGTTAAATTATCTTTTCCATGGTTAGAGGAAGTAGTAAGTTTAGCTGAAGCTGAGAAGAAAATGTTAAGAAAATGTTGACTGCCTTAATCAAATAATTATTAAGAATTAATTTAATTTTTTACATTGGTAATATCTGATTTATTTTATAACATTGATGTGTTTTCATATAAACAACTTATTATAATTTTTGTAGTTACACTTATGCTTCAAGAAGGAAACTAGCAATTCGGATTTGGTAAAGCAGACTATGATAATACGATGTTTTGGAATTATTACTCTACTAAGATGAAATGCATATATATTAGAGATAAAGTTTTGGTATTATGAAGGCTGCTATAGAAAATTATCAAGAAGGATGTTGAATTCTGGAATAGTATTAACACAAAATATAAAAAAATCCAAAAAATAAAAATCAAGAATTTAGACATTTTATGTAAAAAGATATAGGTTTCTAGCTATAGCATCTCAATTGATATGAGAAGTGAATCTATTTATAAACTCTTAAGTTGTAAAGAAATGAGTTATGATTTTTCAAGGGTGGAGGACTTGAGTACAACCCCTTGTTCTCTAGCAAAAAAGAAAAAATTAAATCTAAAGATTCTCACTCTCAAGTTGTATGTCCTTAATATTATTTTCTTGAACTTATAACCATAGCCAAATAATTATTGATGAAAGTATATTTGTAACTAGGTTTTATGGAAACAATAACCTTTTCCTTTTAAATGCATATATAAAAATTTAGACAAAAACCCTTGACCGTTATTTTATTTATTTAATGTCAATGTTTTGTTTCCTCCATTTATCCTTAAGCCTCTTGATTTCATAGCCCTTGATGGTATCCTTAAAACTAGCTATCTTACTATCCTTTCTCTCAAGTTACCATTTGCTCAAGAATGTGTGCTTTATTTCTTCCCAATTATACTCATGATTATTTTTATTAATAAAAATTACCCACAAAATTAAAGATTCCTCTTTGCTATGTTGAAAATTCTTTAAAAAATATCAAAAGATAAAGATTTAAATTTTATCCACCATTATTAAGCATCAATATCATCATTTCTAGTGAATATTGGCAACTCCATGAGCTCAACCCAAAAATTGTGTAATGTAAACCAAGGTTTGATAAAACTAGGGTTTTATCAAAATAGAATCTATCCTCATCACATTCCCCAATTTTATCATAAATAATTAAGATTGACAATTCTCTTCAAAATAAAATAGTTTATAATTTATTTGCTTACCTAAATTGATATGATGAATTTTTTGTTTGATAAATTGTGTCTAGTCAAAAAATAACTATAATAGTGCAACTTCAAATGGCCATAACTCCTTTCGTATTGCTCGAAATTTAGTTTATGGCTAGTTGTTTTTATAGTACTCAAAATGATCTACATGACGGTTTAGAATATTCTAACTATGATAATCCTTGAAAAAGATATGGATTCCAAAAAAATATAATGTTTTTTTTTAGGAAATTTGACATGCCTTAAAATCAATCACTGCAAATCTAGAAATTCTACAAATATATTTTTCACTTTGCTAGAACTATTACTTTGATACCATATGTTAAGAAATTTTACTCTTATGAATATAAAGGTATCCATAAATATGTCAAATAATAAATAAATCAACCAAAAGTAAATATCCACACATGAGACAAGATATGAAAATATCCTTAAAGTAGGGCAACACCAATATTACTCATATGAAAGGAATCACTCCACAATATATCCCAAGGTGAGAGTTGCTCTATGAGAAATTGTTTTATAACAATTACTTAAATGATTTTTCAATCAACTCTCTTCTTTTTTGTAATCATCATCCAATGCTATTTTGGAAAAGGTATAACCCTCTTCCTATCCAACTTGCTATTATAATTTCCTAAAGAATAGACCTTGGTTTTTTTATATCACATACTAATTACATAATATAGTTGGGTTATTTATGGCCCATTCCAAATATATACTACAATATTTCTTTATTATGTACCTACCGTTAGGTACCTTTAACACTTTCTCTTGGAAGCTTAAATAAAAATATCTACCAATTGATTCTTTGTATAATATAGTTGTACTTGCTAAATCAAATATTTAATTAAGTGATGATGAGTATCTATGTGCTTGTATCTTATATGAAAAACTAGATTTTTTATCATTTGAATAGTACTATTGTGATCACAAGATACAACATTGAGGGGATTGAATTCTTGCCACAAACACACTAAAAATCATCATAGCATTATTGATTGATAACATATCGAGATAACTACTATGATATATTTAGCCTCTTTGGTAGAAAGTGAAGTCATTGCTATAAGGCCACCATAAATACTTAAATAATATCATGAAGTTGGTTTTCAATCATCTATTTAATCGATCTAGTATAAATATAAAAATCCAACTAGCTTCAAAATTTTATGGTTGAGTAGTGAATGCCATGATCCATTTTACATTTGATATATCAAATAATTCTTTATATTATTCTCATATGATTTTCATGTGCACTTGAAAAAAATATGGAAACAAGACTTACTATATAAGTTATATTTAACATGATGTATACAAGGTATATTAGACTACTAACAATCCTCCAAAATTGTTTCCCATCAAAAATGTTACTCTTCTCTTATTTGCTCAACTTTTTTTTATGGTATTATAGATTCACAATAGAAATTGAGACTACATGGGACACTATCAAGTGTAGAGGGACTCAAATACTTGACCTCTTCAAAATGAGTGCCCCCACTAACCACACAACCAAGACCTCATGACTATGTGCTCAATGTTTTAGCTTGTGCTACTAGATTTACCACCTCCTTACACTTGTCCATTGTGAATAATCTCTATGTCTTGGACATACTTGGCTTGAAAAATGAAGTTCCCTTGATGTGATTGATATAAATCTATGCCAATAAATTAGTATAATAATCCAAGATAAGTCATCTCAATTCTATTCGTCGTTAGTTGATTCAACTCTTTTATCATACTAGGATTTTTACCTATAGAAAAAAAAATCACCCACATAAAGATAAACAATTAAACTATGGTAATATTTCTTATTCACATATAAAGTTGATTACTTTTGGATTATGATAAATTCGTGCTACTAGAGATACATATTAATTATTTCATACCAATCTCTAGGGTCTTCTTTCAATCTATACAATACCTCCTTTAATCTATAGATGAGACGTTGTTTTATTTTAAATCCAAATCCTAGTGGTTGTTGCACATAAAATTCTTATTTAAAGAATCCATTCAAGAAGTTAAATTAAAATCCATTTTATGAGTTTCCAACTTGTGATCTAATAATGCTATCATTGTTCTTATTGTATCTAGTTGAGAAAATGGTATAAAATATTATTCATAGTCTATTCCATAGACTTGTATATACTCTTTAAATACTAGCCTTGCCTTATGCCTTCTATTTATGCCATCAATCTTAAACTTAATTTTGTATATCCACTTTACTCCTAGCACATCATTATCATTTGGAAGTTTAACTAACTTCCAAGCTTTATTCTTCGTAATTGCTCTCATTTCTTCTTCCATTGCCTCACAAAAAATCTTTTGTTTTACTACATCTTCATAATAATTTGGATCAATATATACTTGATAATTTAAGTTAAAATTGACCATTTAATTTTATTTATTGCTAGTTCTCTCATAAATATCATGGTTAGTATAAAAATCCCTAAATTGCATTTCTTAACAAATTAGTATAATTAGCCTAGAATCATAACATGAAATCATATACCCAACTACAACATTATATCCAATTGTGATAACTATAATACTGAAAAGTATTCAACATTAATATTATCAAAGAGAATGAAAAGAAAAGGGAAAAATTAGAAGGGAGGAAACTAAAACTAAATTACATCACTGTTTCCATCTATTATCCACTAGGTGATGTATCCTATCTTGAGGGTATGAAAGTACCTTATGTTCTTCAATTTGTATAAGACAAGTCCTCCATTGATTCTTATTCTTAATTCCTCCCCCTCAACTACAAAATATAGAAAATGAATATTTTAAGGCTTTTAAAAGTTCATTTATCTAAACACCAATTAAAAAATACATCTCTAGCTCCAAGCTAAATATACAAAAATATCCAAATATGATATTTCTATCATACATGTTTACCTTTATCTTCCACTATTGAGAGGAGTAATCACATATGTTACTTATTAAATTCATTTTTTCTTGTGCATAGGTGACCAGGTAAGTACCCATCATTATGTACCTCTCGTCAAGGGTTTGATTTTGGCTACTACCACTATAAACTTTACCCACTCTTGATAGATATGCAATGGCTACTCATTTTAAGTAATGTGAGATGGACCATTGACCATAAGGGAATCAAACTAAGGTTTTTTATGGGTAAGAACTCATCCACAACCAATCATTCTATCTCCTATGGACTTAAATATATTAACCCTATAGTTAAGACTATAATTACTCATAATAGTTCCTGAGCATTAGCAAAAATTATTACTATTGAAATCCTCTTGATATGGAATGCTAAATCAGTTTTAATTACATACATTGTATAAGGTATTATACCACTCTTTACATGACTTTTATTTCTAACATGTGTGTTTTTGTGTGCATACTAAAAAACTGTCAATTTTTTCTATGAACAAAATCAATGAGATTTGAGTATGTTTTATATTTTATATTTTATTTAAAAATAAATGACTATAAGAGGATTAGTGGTCTAAGAAAAGTTGGTTTTGATTAGAGTCCCAATTATAATTATGCTAGATCACTTTGAGCTTATAGGCCTTTATTTCTATATAAGCTCTTAGCTAGATGGAATAGCACCAATGCTTCTTCTAACATAAAACTTTTGCATGACATCAACTCAACTTGTGGTACCAAAACTTCATGATAAATATTCTCTAGCACAAATATTAGTGGTTCTAATTCTCAAAGGTAGGTATATCTATGGAATAAACCTTATGTATCACTACTAGGTATAAGAATAAATAGATAAAATTCTAGCACCAAGTACTAATGATACTTTTGCATATGACTAGTCTTTCCACTTGGTATATCACAAAGTAACACCAACTTTAGAGGAATCACAAAGGTTAGTTCTATAGCTATTCTTAGAAACTACTTTTTGATCAATTGTAATCTAAGTTGTTTCACCTTCTAACTACTTGTAAATGCTACATATTTTGTATAAAGAAAAAATAGGATATTCTCTTTTGCTTAGTTAGTAATCTTTTCTATTTTCCTTCTTTTAATTTATTACCTTTCAAACTCAAGCTATTATTTCCTAAGATATTATTTTGCTACTTATTTTAATGCATTGAAACACTATATCATGCAACTTGTAGTGCTTTATACTTCATCCATTAAGACTATGTACTATTTTGACATGAATGCCTATGTATTTTTCCATTTGCAACATCTATAAATATATGTTACATTATCGTGTGAGAAAAATTTCTACTATGACCCATTTTATATTGCATAAATACAAAGTATAACTTCTAGATGTTATAATATGGTTCTAGGAGTTATCCTCTACACCACCATATATTAGGTCCCATCGTATGGATCAAGTGTTATTAGAGCCTAATTCATGATAGTTGTTTTTTTTCATTTCATCTTAGCTTCTTTCTAAAGAACCTTGTCTAAAAAATAACCTCTAGTATGCTTCATGCCTACTCATACACCATGGTAGAATACTCTAAGTGTTACACTAGGTTATAGTTCAAGTACCATAACACATACACCATGGTATGCTTCCTGCCTACTAGTATACCATGGTAGAATAACCTCCAGTATGCTTCATGTCTATTCATACACCATGGTAGAATAAGCTAATATGCTTCATGTCTATTCATACACCATGGTAGAATAAGCTAATATGCTTCATGTCTATTCATACACCATGGTAGAATAAGCTAAGTATTACACTAGGTTCTAGTTCAAGTACCATAAAGCATGGTGTTTATGCAAAGATATATTATAAATGAAGAAGTAATCATCACAAGTAGAGACAAAGACAGGACATTCTCATCTAATATGACCTAAAAAAATATAGGAACATGATATTTAGATAGTTTTAAGATCTCATGATCAACATGGGAGCCTTGTCCTCAACTACAAAACCTGTATCTTTATAGATCCATAACCCTATGAAGGTGTAGGCCAACATTGATATTCTATTCTACTCAAGTTAAATAAATATTAAATATTTGGTTACATGTATTTAGTAACTCAAAGCCTATTATGCTACCAATTGGTTCTTTGATAGATAACATTGCTTTTGTAGTCATGAATAAGTGAAAATCATATACATCTTGGTGGAAAATCACTATTAGAAGGCTCCTAGATTAAGAATATTCCATAACCATATGGATATCATATGTGAATTTGGTATGCAATAGGTTTTATCCTTCATGCCACTATGAATATGAGTACATGTATTTCTAGCAATTGCACAAGAATATAGACTAGTCTATAAATAAATATACAGAAGAGTATAATAAAATTATTAGATGCCTAGGAATAAAAAATTATGAGAATCATCATATCCTAAAGTATGTTAGAAGGCTAAAATACCATATTTATTCTAATATGGAGTTCCTTATAGTGGATTCCTTGGCATAAACATTCTACTTTGTATAAAAGTTTAATTCCAATTCCAATTCCATATAGAAGCCATATATAATTCCAATTCCAAGGAGAAAGCTGATAATTACACGAGAACCTATAATTCCAACATAAAAGAGACTAACAATGTCATATAGACCTAGAAATCCTTGACTAGCATAGGATAGAGGAAAACAAAAATATGGGCAAAAAGTGGTGTAGCTAGCAATAATATTGAGTTTCAAGTGTAGTACAACATATTGTTGGTTTATCAAAAGGTAAATGACTATTCCTCTCCATTAGACAAAGAGCAAGAGGTAGATACCTCATGCTTAAGTGTTAAAACTCAACATGCTAGTATTACCTCAATACTAGACCCTTATAAAGAATAAAAATGCTATTTCATACATGTTCTTAGATAAAGGATAAGCATCTTTATCTTATCATTGATAGAGGGATCCAAAAGAAAATAATTATGTAGGACAAAATCAAGTATCCCGACTTCTGTACTATAGGGCATTCATATCCTTACTCTTTGTATTGGCTTCACCTTGGTAAACGTATAGAGGTTTGGAACCAATGCATCCTCATATGTGGAATCAAGCTAATATGTAACTCTAATCACCTATAACATGATGCCATTCGATATGCAATATTTTGTTGAAAATATGTCTCTTTGATCACCAAATGACCTACTAAGCCTCTCCATAACAATAGTCAACATGCATCAAAGGGAAAACATACAAAATACTATAATATTTTTTCGAGAATCATGTGAACTTGGTAATAGCAAAATAATGCAAGAAACTCACCTCACATGCACATAAGTTTAGTTTGTTGGATTTGAATTGAGAACCATAGTGCCAAGAAGTAAAACCTTTTGATACTAGTTACATCATATTTAGCATAGTATTAGAAAATTAATTTCCTTCTTTTCCCATGATCTTATGTCTTCTAATATCCCAAGGAAGTCCAACTACACTCCTCAACAAATAATTAGACGAATGTGCTCCCTATATCAACACTTCCTAATAGTCCATTATATCACCAATCAATTTGGTAGAATAATGGTATTTGGTGAAAGTTACAAGAGTTGATTGATCAACTGAATATCAAGCCAATCTTATCACCATATGGAATCCTCATGCTATCCCTAAAATAGGACGAGATAATGTTCCTTTATACTATGGAGTTGAATAAGATTCCACTGAGAATAGATACCCATCACTATGCATTATGATATGTTAGACCATCTCTATGGTTTAATATTTCACCAAGATCAACCTCAAATAATAGTATCATTATATAAATCCCATGTACATCTTGAAGACAATATCCAGGTCCAAAAAGGAATTGTATGAATATTTAGTTATGGCTTTTAGCCTAACTAATTACTCAACTATATTCATGCACTTGATAAATGATGTACTATGATTATTCACAAGGCCATTCATCATAATATACTTATATGACATTCTCATTTTCAAAAATATATAGAATAAAAATCTACTATTGGCTAAGTTCTAGATACTCTGTTGTAACATAATATTCAATCCAATATGGAAAAATATACCTTTGGCATCACATGGACCTATAAATTGGGATATATAATCAACTAATTGGGCATACACTTAGATATAGAAAATATTCATATCATCTAAGAATGACCAACCCTAACGAATTTGACTGAACTAAAGAGTTTTTGGACTTTTCCAACTTCTACAATTGTTCATTTTATTATTCTCACATGTAGCATAGCCTCTCATCTAGGTCATGCATAGGAAGGTGAAGTTCCATTGGACTTCATGCTAATAACAAGTTTTCAATGAGCTAAAGTGTTAGTCTTACAATGGCACTGAGAAGGGGGGGGTGAATCAATGCAGCTATTTAAAACTTAAAACTTTAACTCTTAAAGCCAAAACAATGAAAGCTTAAAACCAGAAACAACAAGTATCACAAGAGAGCATCACATAACACAAGATGTAACGAGGTTCACCAGTTTTGGCTACTCCTCAAAATAGACTGCTTGGACTCCCATCCAAATCCAGCCATTGCAAAGCACCAACTTTACAATCAATTTACCAGCATCCACTGGAAGGAGCACCAACCCCTAATTTACCACCACCAACCCCTGATTTACCAGCACCAACTGGAAGGAGCACCAACCCCTGATTCCAAGCACCAACTTGGATTTCTATTTTAAATCTTGATTGACATAAAAATGCCTTATGTGTTACAAGACCCTCACTGGTCTATCTTAACTCAAATCAATCTCATGGAAGCATACACTCTTTTATAGCTCTACTTACTGCACACTTACAACCCTTTCTTATAGCTTACTCTTGCAGCTCTCATAGCTTTGTACTTCTTACAACATTCATCCAGCTTTTTAACAGCCCACAACACTATCCCTCTATACAACAACACACTGCTCTATCACCCCGTTCAGAGCACAACACTCTCTTACCGCACAAAGCTCAACTATTTTATGGCTCACTCTTGCTGCTTTCTTTCAGCCCCTGTGTTCGGCTTTCTCTTCTCACTTACAACTCTCTTACAACCCGCAACACTATCTCACTATCCGATGGCTCTTTTCCCCTCACAACAATGCTCAATATTTTTGCACGGAGCTCAACCCTACTACTTCACGCAAATCTGCTTTTATAACCGTGTTCTGTTTCTATTCTTCACTTCCATATTCGTGCATGCAGCCTATTAATAGTAACGACTTCTTTATTCTCACATGCAAACTTATTAATTGAACGGTTCTTTGTTACGTTTCTCTGTACAACTCTTGGTCTTCTTCTGACGACTTTCAGTAACCACCGCTGCATGAAATTTCTTTATAACGGCCCCTGTCACTGCAGTAATGACTTATGTTTACTGTCACTGTAACTACCCCTATAACTGTCGTAATTACTTCAGTTCACTATTCTTATTTAACTGCATGATTGTCTTTGCAACACCCCCTGCAACTACAGTTCTGACTTCAGTTAACTGTTTGTGTTCTAGCTGCATGATTTTCTTCTACAACTGCATCTGTAACTATCATTTTCCTTCAGTTAACTTTACTTTGGCGTGCACCCGAAACAACACTACATGTCACGATATCGCGACACTTTCGCTGCCTTGAGCTCTTCTCTGCTTGCACTAGCAAAAACATGACATGTCACAAAATCGTGACCCCTTTCGCTTCCGTACACTCTTCTCAGCAAGCACTAGCAAAACCATGACATGTCACAAAATCGTGACACCTTTCACTTTCGTACACTCTTCTTTGCATGCACTAGCAAAACCATGACATGTCACGAAATCATGACACCTTTCACTTCCGTACATTCTTCTTTGCATGCACTAGCGAAACCATGACATGTCACGAAATCGTGACACCTTTCGCTTCCATACATTCTTCTTTGCATGCACCAACGAAAATGAAACATGTCGCAAAATCGTGACACTTTCACTGCCTTGTACTTTTCTCTGCCTTACGCCCGCAAAAATGGAACATGTCACGAAATCATGATGCTTTCGCCTTTGAGCTCTTCCTCCTTGAATTTTTCATGAAATCGTGACGCTTCTGCTTCTGCTTCTGCTTCCATGCTTCTATCATGAAATCGTGACACTTCATCCTTCGGAGTCTTCCTCACTGCTGTTGTCACGAAATCGTGACATCTTTTCTCCTTAGCTCTTCTCTTCTCTTTAGGTCATGAAAACGTGACATGTTGTGATATCGTGACACTTTTTCTCTTGAGCTCTTCCTCTTGCAATATGTCACGAAATCGTGACACTTTTTATCTTGCCTTCTCTCTCCTGCAATATGTCATGAAATCGTGACACTTTTTCTCCTTAGCGCTTCCTCTTGCAAATTGTCACGAAATCGTGACACTTTTCCTTGCGAGCTCTTTCTCTCAAACCTGTCACGAAATCGTGACACTTTTTCATCCGTACCATCCTTCTTGCAAATTGTCACAAAATCGTGACACTTTTCTTTGCGAGCTCCTTCTCTCCAAACATGTCGCGAAATCGTGACAATTTTCTTTGCTTGCGCCTTCTTTCCAAACATGTCATGAAATCGTGATAGTTTTCTTTGCCTACGCCTTCTTTCCAAACATGTCACGAAATCGTGACAGTTTTCCCTACATGCGCTTCTTCTTCGAATATGTCATGAAATCGTGACAGTTTTTCCACTTTGCTTTTTCTCTGCCAACATGTCACGAAATCGTGATAGTTTTTCCACTTGGCTTCTTTGCTTTCAACATGTCATGAAATCGTGACAGTTTTGCCAGCATTTTCTCTCTCCTTCGATATGTCGTGAAATCGTGACAGTTTCTCTTGCGCTTTCTCTCTCTTCCAACATGTCGCGAAATCATGATAGTTTCTTTTCTCTCTTCTCAACATGTCGCGATATCGTGACAGTTTCTCTTCCAGCTTCTCAACATGTCGCGATATCGTGATAGTTTCTCATGCTTGCTCAACATGTCGCGATATCGCGACACTTTTCTTACTTGTCTTTTTCTTTGAGCTTTTGCATATGGGCCACTTCTGTCTCCTTGGAAATTCACTGTACATGCTTTGACTGCTCTGAACTCTTGTTCACTTCATCAACCGATCTATCTAATGACCTCTGCACTCCTATCCATTGCATCAACCGATCCTCTGTCTGTGTTGACAATAATGACAATACTTTGGCTGCACCTTGCTCATCAATGAACTCCTATCCATTGCACTTTGGTCATCAATGAACTCCTATCCATTCCTGTCCATTGCATCAACTGATCAACCTGACTGTGTTGACAACAATGACAATACTTTGGTTGCACCTTGCACATCAATCTCCCCCTTTGGAATTGTTGGCAACACACGTAATTGCGTGCAATTACCTGTAACTCTTCTCCCCCTTTGACAATAATACCAAAGGGCGGTTGCAAAACTCCCCCTGAGTCCATGCACAACATTCTCAGGCAAAAATTGTTACAGTTAGCAAAAACCACATATATGAGCAAAAAGATAAACAAACACATAAATGCTCCCCCTGAGAATTTGATCCCGATAGCTAGTCAATTCTTAGACTATTCTTGGGAATATGTGACCTCTTCAGTTCATGCTGTCTTCTGAGCCTCAACCCTCTGTACTCTATCATAGGCTCACTAAGAACCTGTTTAACAAGCTCACATAGAACTTGTCCAAATCAGCTCACAAGTCCTCACTAGAACCTATCCAAATCAGCTCACAAGTTCATCAAGAAAAACTTGCTTAGCATGAACCCACAAAGAGAATTGTTAGAGACCCAATGTGATTCATCAACCTCATAGAAGCATAAAGAGAATTGTTAGAGACTCAATATGTTCTATACTTAACTCCCAATCTCAATCTCATCTCAATCTCAGAACAACCAACTAAGGGTTTCACCATCTCAATGCAAGTAGCAAGACTTACTAACATAAACCCTAGTGCAAAATGCTTCCTCTTCCTCAACCAGAATTATGCATTCACCCAAAGAAAACTCATCAATGATTTTAATGCATTAACAATCTTCAATATCCAGAAACTGGGATTTACACCAACAAGAATACCTAGTAGACAACCTTTTACCTCCAAACTCAATTTCAAAAAATACACCATCAACAATATACATGGAAGAAGTTGCCCATACCTTTGTTTGAGGAAGAAGAGAATAGTTCTTCAACCTGTTACCAACACCACCCTCAACTTTGCCACCAAGTTAGGGTTAGATTATAAAAGTAACCACAAAAGTATTTATTCCATAAAACACCTTATGACTCCAATCCTTAGAAGTCAACTACCAAAAAAAATATAACGCATACAAACAATGTATCCTTTTACACCTTACTCAAACTCAAACTTCTGGACCGTTACCTCTAGCGTTGGAACCTCAATCTGTGCGCAGTCATCAACTCTCGGTATTCTGCTTCCTCAGGCAATATCTCGCATTCCTCAAATAATGCAAGACCTTCTTAGGTGCATAGGCATCTTGTCCTCCTAGGCGCTTCACCACCTGGGCGCTATTCTTTCAACGTCTCTACCTTGCATGTGCCACTTGGCACTCTTGACCAACTGGGTGCTAGTGCCACTGTTTGCTTTGACTCTGGCATCTCTTCCCACTCAGAACATGGATTCTATTTTATCTGTAGATTGGGAATGTTATAGGCTTCATAAACCAGCACCTGCCAGCTTATGCTTCCATGATACGTCGACCTGTGCTGCATGTTCTATCCCTAGATAACGCCTATCAGCTGCTGCATCGAAAACCTAGTTGTTCACCATGTTGTTCTGCTGAAACACATCAGTTTAACACTATCTCCACAAACATCTACATGAACTGAAAACACACTTGACAACTATACAACAATAACCCGACTATTGGTCTTTCATCCTCAAATACCCAGACAAATACATAGGAGCATTAAAATAAAACTTTAATATTGCTCCCCCTGAGGATGTGCCACCTGGAGCTGCTTAATGCAGTAGAGGAGTAATCTCCTTCTGTCCAAGGAGACACGAATTCCTTTCTTCTTTCTTTCTCCAGTCTTTCTTGAACTTAGGCTGAAGGTTTTCACCTGCAACCCTATTCTGAACCTTTTCGTGAACTTGATCATTTCTCTTGTGGGGTTGTCTCTTGTGCATTCTTGATGGATGATTATTTTCCTTTTTGTTGTGCACATGATTTATTCTCTGTCTGTATTGCATTCTTTGAGTCTGATGAAATCTATGGTTTTGCCTTAGATTAGATACAGAAGTGCTTGGACAGAACCTTGCTATGTGCCCTTGACCATTACATTTAAAACATTGCACATGTTTTATTCCCTGTCTGTATTGCATTCTGTGTGTATGATGAAATCTATGGTCTTGCCTTAGATTGGATACATAAGTGCTTGGACAAAACCTTGCTATGTGCCCATGGCCATTACATTTAAAACATTGCACAGGGTGTTCACTCAGGAAAGCAGATGTGTTTTTATCAGCATAACTCTTTGATCTATTATTCTGTCCACAATAAAATGCCTTGTGACCATAGCAGTTGCATTTAGAACAATAGCCATTAAAAGCATTATTATTAAAAGAGTGAGAGTGAGAGAACCTCTTTTGCTGTGGTTGCTTTGTTGTAGATCTTCTTTGATGCTTTCTTCCTTTTGAAGATTTAGCTTCAACCTTGAACTTCTTCTTCTCTGCATATTTGGAAGATGAGGGTTGTTCAGCTTTAGACTTTTCTCGCTTTGATCCTTCAACAGTGTGCTTCTTCTTCTCTGCATTTTTGGAAGATGAAGGTTGTTCAGCTTCATATCCAAGACCAAACTTAGCCATGGAGCTTCTTTGTTGCTTTATCATTGTATCTAGTAACTCTGTGCTCTTCTCAAATTTGAGATTTATATTGGCCTCTTCTATTTGTTTCTTCAATGAAACAATCTCTTCTTCTTGTTGGCAAGCAAACAGTCTCTTTCTCATTGATTTGAGACCTGAGAATATCTTCAATCCTTTTGTATTGTTCTACTTGTAGCTTTAGATCAACAATAACTTTGTTAGATTCCTCTTCACTTGTGCTGCATACATCATCCAGGTGTGTCTTCAAGGCTTCTTTGATTTCTTGGCCTTTTGAACTTGTAGGAAGAGATCTTCAATCTCATCCCCATATTATTCTAACTTCTTGGACATTCTTTTGTTCTTTTTCCTTTCTAAACCCAACTCTTCAAGTGCAGCGATCAACTCACCTCTTAGATATACTTCAGCCTCAGCCTCAAGGTTTTCATCACATTCCTGTTCTTCTTCAGTGTTTTCATTGCATACTTTAGAGTTCACTTCTTCTACCTTCTCTAGTTCAGTTTTCTCTTCCACATGAACTAAAACTAGCTGAGATGCCTTTTTGGAGGAGGATCTATTCTTCTTACCCATTGTGTACTAATCCAAGATCAACCCTGACTGATTTAGCCTGAACTGGGAACTTGGCTCTGATACCAATTGTTAGTCTTACAATGGCACTGAGAGGGGGGGTGAATCAGTGTAGCTATTTAAAACTTAAAACTTTAACTCTTAAAGCCAAAACAATGAAAGCTTAAAACCAGAAACAACAAGTATCACAAGAGAGCATCACATAACACAAGATGTAACGAGGTTCACCAATTTTGGCTACTCCTCAAAATAGACTGCTTGGACTCCCATCCAAATCCAGCCATTGCAAAGCACCAACTTTACAATCAATTTACCAACATCCACTGGAAGGAGCACCAACCCCTAATTTACCAAAGCACCAACTGGAAGGAGCACCAACCCCTGATTCCAAGCACCAACTTGGATTTCTATTTTAAATCTTGATTGACATAAAAATGCCTTCTGTGTTACAAGACCCTCACTGGTCTATCTTAACTCAAATCAATCTCATGGAAGCATACACTCTTTTATAGCTCTACTTACTGCACACTTATAGCCCTTTCTTATAGCTTACTCTTGCAGCTCTCACAGCTTTGTACTTCTTACAACATTCTTCCAGCTTTTTAATAGCCCATAGCACTATCCCTCTATACAACAACACATTGCTCTATCACCCCGTTCAGAGCACAACACTCTCTTACTGCACAAAGCTCAACTATTTTATGGCTCACTCTTGCTACTTTCTTTCAGCCCCTGTGTTCGGCTTTCTCTTCTCACTTACAACTCTCTTACAGCCCGCAACACTATCTCACTATCCGGCGGCTCTTTTCCCCTCACAACAACGCTCAATCTTTTCACACGGAGCTCAACCCTACTACTTCATGCAAATCTACTTTTATAATGGTGTTCTGTTTCTATTCTTAACTTCCATATTCGTGCATGCAGCCTATTAATAGTAACGACTTCTTTATTCTCACATGCAAACTTATTAATAGAACGGTTCTTTGTTACGTTTCTCTATCCAACTCTTGGTCTTCTTCTGATGACTTTCAGTAACCATCGCTGCATGAAATTTCTTTATAATGGCCCTTGTCACTGTAGTAATGACTTCTATTTACTGTCACTATAACTGCCCCTGTAACTGCCATAATTACTTTAGTTCACTATTCTTATTTAACTGCATGATTGTCTTTGCAACACCCCCTGCAACTGCAGTTCTGACTTCAGTTAACTATTCGTGTTCTAGCTGCATGATTTTCTTCTACAACTGCATCTATAACTGTCATTTTCCTTCAGTTAACTTTACTTCGAAGTGCACCCATGAAAACACTACATGTCACGATATCGTGACACTTTCATTGCCTTGAGCTCTTCTCTGCTTGCACTAGCGAAAACATGACATGTCACAAAATCGTGACCCCTTTCGCTTTCATACACTCTTCTCAGCAAGCACTAGCGAAACCATGACATGTCACGAAATCGTGACACCTTTCGCTTTCGTACACTCTTCTCAGCAAGCACTAGCGAAACCATGACATGTCATGAAATCGTGACACCTTTTGCTTTCGTACATTCTTCTTTGCATGCACTAGCGAAACCATGACATGTCACGAAATCGTGACATCTTTCGCTTTTGTACACTCTTCTTTGCATGCACCAGTGAAAACGAAACATGTCGTGAAATCGTGACACTTTCGTTGCCTTGTGCTTTTCTTTGCCTTACGCCCGTGAAAATGGAACATGTCGCAAAATCATGATGCTTTCACCTTTGAGCTCTTCCTCCTTGAATTTGTCGTGAAATCATGATGCTTCTGCTTCTGCTTCTGCTTCCATGCTTCTATCGTGAAATCGCGACACTTCATCCTTCGGAGTCTTCCTCACTGCTATTGTCGTGAAATCGTGACATCTTTTCTCCTTAGCTCTTCTCTTCTCTTCAGGTCGCGAAAACGCGACATGTCACGATATCGCGACACTTTTTCTCTCGAGCTCTTCCTCTTGCAATATGTCATGAAATCATGACACTTTTTATCTTGCCTTCTCTCTCCTGCAATATGTCACGAAATCGTGACACTTTTTCTCCTTAGCGCTTCCTCTTGCAAATTGTCGCGAAATCATGACACTTTTCCTTGCGAGCTCTTTCTCTCGAACCTGTCACAAAATCATGACACTTTTTCGTCCGTACCATCCTTCTTGCAAATTGTCGTGAAATCGTGACACTTTTCTTTGCGAGCTCCTTCTCTCTAAACATGTCATGAAATTGTGACAATTTTCTTTGCTTGCGCCTTCTTTCCAAACATGTCACAAAATCGTGATAGTTTCTTTTGCTTGCGCCTTCTTTCCAAACATGTCACGAAATCGTGATAGTTTTCCCTGTATGCGCTTCTTCTTCGAATATGTCACGAAATCATGATAGTTTTTCCACTTTGCTTTTTCTCTGCCAACATGTCGTGAAATCGTGACAATTTTTCCACTTGGCTTTTTTTGCTTTCAACATGTCACGAAATCGTGACAATTTTGCCAGCATTTTCTCTCTCCTCCGATATGTCGTGAAATCATGATAGTTTCTCTTGCTATTTCTCTCTCTTCCAACATGTCACGATATCGTGACAGTTTCTTTTCCAGCTTCTCAACATGTCACGATATCGCGACAGTTTCTCTTCTAGCTTCTCAACATGTCGCGATATCGCGACGGTTTCTGATGCTTGCTCAACATGTCGCGATATCGCGACACTTTTCTTACTTGTCTTTTTCTTTGAGCTTTTGCATATGGGCCACTTCTGTCTCCTTGGAAATTCACTGTACATGCTCTGACTGCTCTGAACTCTTGTTCACTTCATCAACCGATCTATCTAATGACCTCTGCACTCTTGTCCATTGCATCAACCGATCCTCTGTCTGTGTTGACAATAATGACAATACTTTGGCTGCACCTTGCTCATCAATGAACTCCTGTCCATTGCACTTTGGTCATCAATGAACTCCTATCCATTCCTGTCCATTGCATCAACTGATCAACCTGACTGTGTTGACAACAATGACAATACTTTGGTTGCACCTTGCACATCATAAAGTGGCACTTTTCAATGGTTGTACTTTCCATACCAAATATCACTCAATTGTTTGATATGGAGACTGATGCTTCCAAAAATACACTTGTTGTCATCCTGATTTAGAATGGGAATCTAATAACATACAAATTTGAGACCCTTTTAGAAATAGATTGGCATTATTTAATATATAAGAAGTTGTATGATAGAGAATCACTATATCATGGGTAAGGACACCATTATTTATTCTAATCATAGGCCTCTACAATTCTTACACTTATGGAGTAAATTAAAAAATACATTCCACATAAAATGAACGACTTGCCTATAAAAACTCTATCTTATAATCACACTAGAGGGTATGGTGCTAACTACTAGAACGTATTGTACCATAAATATGATAACTTTGTCAACATCCATTATTATATCATATATGACAAGTTTGTGCTAGAATACCAAATTTAAAATGAGTTATTATACTATCTTAGGAATCTCTATATGCCCCTTGGTACATCATAATATCTTCTCATCTAGGAAGATCGATACTCTAATATGGTTGGACATTTTGACATAAACAAGACACTTGAAACACTATAATAATATTTTTACTAGAAACACAAGCACTAAGAAGTTGAGGTTATGTGTGATCTTGTACACTACAATATTGCCAAAACAAAAAAAGAAGCTAGGGCTCTACACATTGCTATAAGTTCCTTCCAATCCTTAGGAATCCATCAACATGGATTTTCTCTTAGGGTTACTAACCACTAGGTATCAACATAATTTTATCTTTGTTGTTATATATAGGTTCAATATGATAGTAGTCATGGAACCATTCAAGAAGAGCATTAGGACTATTTAGACCATCTACTTATTCTTTTAGTAGGTTTGGGTTCATTTTGGACTACCTAGTTTGATTGTTCTAGAATAACATTTTAAGTTCATAAACAACTTTTGGCATCACATCTAGAACCAATTCGACATCAAGATCCAACATTCCATTTTCTTCCATATACATACAAATGGACACTAAAGTTTTCAATAAAATGATATTGTATTTTCTTAGGATGTAGAAACATCAATATCCTCAATTGTAGAATGAGGTTTTATCTTACATGCAACAATCCTACAATAGGGTTCTTCATGCCTCCATAGGTCATATCCCATTCCAATATTATTTTGGGTTTTATCCTAGTGCCCCTTAGATATTATATTCCATATTCTAACTAGTGCATACCTCTAACATAGGTCAAGGGAATAGACGAGATTCATCAATTTCTATAATAGGTGTAGAACATTCAAACTTAGGTGCAAAGAGATCCTTCAAAATCAATAGTAAAAATATAAATAACACCATGATGAACACAAAACCATATGAATTTTGGATTGAAGGTAAGGTTTATGGCCACATGAAGAATGAAATATTATCTAGGCCATACTAGAAGATCAAACCACTATGTTAGGGTCCATACACCATTCAATGCTAGGCAAGAGGAGAATGCATTTGCTCTTAATTTTCCAAATTACTTAGGAATGCATCCAGTATTTCATGTAGAACTACTCAATCTACACCATCCTCATTTTCTAGATAACGAAAGCTTCATCCTTCATCTTCAAGCAATATACCCAAATTTATCATGTATGATCATCAATGAACAATTAAAAATATTAACAACCATTAAAACTTGGATCCATAGATCCACATAGATTGGTATACACTAAATTGAGTGGACCATCTACTTTGTGACTACTTGAGCCAAATGATGCTCTGTGCTACTTTCCATTCAAACAACATGTACAAGTATCATGAGGCTTCATCGATGATGGAAGTCCTTTACCATGGCATGATTGGTGAGTGACTTCAAGTGGCCAAAATTGAGATGTCTAATTTACTTATGCCAAAGTGGGGTAGCTTCATTCAATTTACTTGTGCTTGCTTTTCTTGTATTACAACCATAAGCTAAAACATCTTGCCTATATCATTTGCATAGGCTATACTTGTTGAACCTCTAGATTATTTTCAAATAATATAAAGGTTTTTAGAACTTGTTTTGAGAAATTTAACTCTCAAATTGTGATCAAGCAATTGATTTGCAAAGAGTAAGTTTTTCATGATTCTAGGCACATAAAAAACTTGAGTTAGGTGACAAGTATGCAAAGATACAAACAAACATGATCAATACCAACAATGATATATTTTGAGTTGTCATCAAGAGTAACCTACCCATGATAATATTAGAAATTCATTACATCATGTAATATAGTTAGGATTAGGTATTGAGGGGTTGTATCCGAATAAGTGGTTGATAGTCAGTTATCTAAACCAACCACCATCATCATAATTGAACATATTCATATTTTTGGTTAATGAAAGATTGTCTAAAATATTACTAGTCCAACATATGGTACCAAAGCATTCATCATTTTTTGAACAGAGATTTTTAAAGGAGAAAATGTAGATTGTATTTGTGTTCGAAATGTGGAATTTGTGTTTAGCAATGTGTGTTCACATCCATATGTGTTGTAAATATTGCTAAATATAAGGACACTTGATCTACAAAGAAAGGCATATTTATGAGTTTAGACTTTTTCGAGGCCTCTTTGAAGAAGTATTCTATCAAAGTTTATAGACTTGTATTTTTTAAAATGAAATAAAAAGTAGTTATGTGTCCTTGTTATGCATTTATCATTTTGTTGGGATGGCGATGAATCGAAAACAAATATTGTATTCATTCAACATTGTTGTTGTGACATAAAGATATTTCTCTGATATGGCATTGTTGTTAAGGTAAATATATTTATATAATGTAAAGGTATTAGTAAATTACCCTTTCTTCATATTTTTTTCTTTGTGCCATTGATGGATAATTTTTCTATACCATTGTGGAGATAATCCTTAGCAATTATATGCATCGATGTTGAGTGAAGATATTTTCTACAAATCTGAATGTGGAGGTGCTAAATGAGCATTGTATTTTGATATGTAAGAGTGATTTGCAATAAAATAGTCTTTGGCCATTTGGCAAGCATTCCTATGTTTTATCAAGATCCATTATGCAAGGAACATTGGATGAAGAGAAATACGTGTTGTGGATAATACAATGGGGGATAAGGAGGAGATGCTTTCAACCTTATTAGAGAAACAAAATTGTTGATTCTAGAGTTTGTGCAGGAATTGTTTCAACATGTTTGTGCTATGAGTTCTAAAATAAAGCTCTCATATATTTATTAAGAAAACTATTGTGCAGAGGATAAGTTTTATTTTTTTGGGGATAAGTTAGTTTTGGAGTGAATGGTTTGCTCTAAAAAATTCCTTTGTGAATGCAAGAACTCTATTAGAGAATTGGACATCTTTTCTCTTTAACATGGACAAAAGAGATGACACAATACATTTTTTTTTTCAGTTTATTGTAAAGGTGATAGTATTGTAGATATTTGGCAAGGAGCATTTTTGGGATTGAGCAAACAATCATTGCTAAAAAATAAAACTTTATAGAAAGGTGAAGTAAAGTTTCAAACCAGTGACTCAAACAGTAGTAAGAGAGTATTTGTCTAAAAGCCAAAATATTCGAGGGCACAAACAAGAATTTTTTTCAGAAAGAAGAGTTTTTTAAAAAATGGTTGCATTCATAGTCTCATTTTTTTTGGTGTTAATTATGTGATTCACTAGATTAATGGTGGCATTGATACTCCCATAGGTTTTGTATTTTTCTGAAGGAATGATGCTCAACAAAGAAAATTTTTAGCATACAAGATAAGCTATGTTCGACATGAAGAAAAAATACAATAGGATGTTTTATTAAAACCTTAATGTGCTGCAAATTTGAATTGCCAAATTAGAGTGATCAACAATGAAAATTTAAAATGAGACATTATTTTTTTGATCGCTATTCAGGGCTTCTCGACATGCATATTGGAGGGAATTAAAAACAATTGTTCCACATGGCTTCTCGACATGCATCATTCATATTCATATATCATATTTGTTTGAAGGGTGCTTAACATCACTTAGGGAACGATAGGGCATGTAATGAATAAGGTTTTATTTGAATGATGGTTTATTCATTGGCTTACTATTGGAAATTAGAAGGAATTAAAAACAATTATTCCACATGGCTTCTCGACATGCACCATTCATATTTATACATCATATTTGTTTGAAGGGTTCTTAAAATCACTTAGGGAACGATAGGACATGTAATGAATAAGGTATTATTTGAATGATGGTTTATTCATTGGCTTACTATTTGGAGAAAGGAGACCTAATTTAAAATAAAAAAGGGAACATTTTATCATGTTTTTTATAATGAAAAAATTTAAGACTTAATAAGTGTTTTGAATGAGAATACGAGTTTGAATCATAGAATAATGGATATAAAAGCTTTGGGAAAAGGAGACTGAATTTAGAATGAAAAGAAAAAATCTTATCATGTTTTTTACAAAGAAAAATTTAAGACTTAATAAGTGTTTTGAATGAGAATGCGATTTTGGAGCATAGAACATTGGATCAAAAATATTTAAAATATGATATTTTGCATGATTATTTTTCAAATATTATTATATATATATTGGTTAAACAATATATATTAGTTGAAAAGCTTTTAGATATGATAAAGGATATGAAGACCACATAATAAAAAAATGTTTATATTGGGGTTTCATATGATTGACCCAACTTTGATACATTTTAAACCTCAAAGCTAATGTATTGTTTAACGAAGGTAGTACTTCATTTGAGACAAGTGAATGCCCATTTTTTTATGGATAGTAGAGTGTGTCCCTATTCACATATAATATTATGAGTGGTTGTGTGTGTCGCTATTCACAAGATAAATGTTTTACCTATGATTAGTTATCTATAATCATGGAGGAGTGATGTACTTGTGGTTGGTTGAGTGTGTTCCTAGTCATAGAGATTTTTAGATAGTTGAGTGTGTCCTTGTTTTTAATTGTGTAGTTAGATAGCAGGTGTATCCCTATCCAATTATGATGTAAAATATGAGAAGTTGTATTTATTCCTATCCTTGATTGAGTCTAATGTAATCAGTCATACTGAGGTGAGCAATTGAGTTTATCCCTATTCAAAATGATGTAAACCATGTACTAATGTATGTGTTCTAGTCCATAATTTTTAACTATGTGAGTTGTTTTTTATCACTATTTAAAAAATGTGTGAAGTAGTTTTTAACATCTGTGAGATCATAGGATATATGATATAAATATTTTTTACCTAATATATGGTTATCCGTAACCATACTATGGTTAACGAAGCATGGTGTATGACCCTACCCTTGATACGATTTGAACCTTGGACCTATATTTAGAGTTATAGTGCCTCCATAATCTGATATTGTACCGAGTCTATTGAAGTATGATGTTATAAGGAGTGAGTTTTAAAAATTTATTGCATTATGTAATTTATTTAGGGTTAAGTATTCTAGAGTTGTACCAAAATAGGTGGTTGATAGTCAGTTATCCAAACCACCCACCATCATCATATTCACATTTTTGGTTAATAAAAACTTATCTAGCACCTTGCTAGTCCAAAAAATAAGATGAATTATTAAGGCTCATAAATAATTCCTTTTGGCCTATCATATGTATGGTAACCCCTAAATCAACATACCAAACTATTCTAGGTAACACCAAGAGATTGAAAAAAAGAGACATAGTTTTATCCTTTAGTGTTAGAATATACATCCTTTGCTACATTGCCATGTTGGCACTGAGATGCATTCCTCTTTTTTCCATGATAACCCTTTTGCTTACCTCTTGATAAATTCTTTGAGTTCTTGTTCAAATAACTTTGAGATAATAAGTTGTACTTGCACTCTTGAAGTATATAAATTGATTTTCCACAAATAAAGCATGTGATATAATAATATGAATAGTTCTCTTACCCTTGTTGTAAATTATGCCATTTACCTTTTTTATAATGTTGTTGCTTGTTGGAAGGTCCTCCCCTCTTCTTTGTCTACATTGAATTCTTATTTTTGTGATCAATGAGTAAAGCACATTCATATTTAGTCTTTGCCTCTAAAATTGCTTCCTCATATTGAAGCAAAGTTATAAGAGTCTCAAAAGTGGGACTCTTATTAGTCAATTTAGAGTTGTAATTTAGAGTTGTTACCAAAAAACTAAATGTAAATTATAGTGTTTGCAACACTAATAAAACAAGCACATCATCATTTTCATTGTTTCCTAATACTTATAGTGAGGCTTGCAACTCAAAATTTTGATGTAGAAAGCCCTCCAAATTCTCATTTCTCTCCATATTTAAGCAATATAATTGAATCTATAGATATAGAATTTGGTTCTACTTCTTGAATAAAACACTGTATTGAGTTTAAATTATGCATCCTTGATGGTTAGAGCATCATGAATATATAAATAAATCTCATTAGTCACATTGAACATTATGATGAATGGGATTTTTAGTCAACTTTACAAACTTTCTTCGTTTGCTAGGGTTAGTGACATCTCTTTGGACAATGCTAGATACCACTTCCAATAAATATTTAAACTCAAGATGAGTCCTCAAATTTGTCTTCCATGCAAATATAGTTATCACATTTAAACAATTGGGAATAAAAAACAAGTATTTTCATGGTTTTGATGGCCATGTCTAATCTTCATAAGACTAGAAAGTTTTAATTCCAATAGATCAGACTCAAAAGTGGATTTCCTAGGAGTATATATATTTCTACACATAAAAATATAGGTGCCACAAATCATGAGTAAAAAATAGTGTCTCACCAAGAAAAATGTATAGGGATTTTAGATCAAATTCTTGTCAAACCAATCAAATTATGGTCAAATCCAATCAAATATATCAATGGTTAAAAGGGAGGAATGATATTCAAAATGCTTCCTTTATGTCACTTCATTGAATACAATGGAGGTAAACACATTTTAAGGACATAAACTAGTCCTCCCACCAAGCATGTGTGATAAACATATTACTTTTTCTATAAACCAAATAAATATGTGCTCGTCTTCAATTACACGAATACTTTAATTAAATGCACAACTTATATGATGATGCTAATCAATTAAATAGTCAAATTGATCACCATAATTGAATCTCATTTGGGAAATTATTCTTTATAGAAGTTAGGGTTTGGATTTAAACAAGTTGAAAATTATCTTAGATGGTCCCTTTCTTCAAGCAATGCTTGCTTGTAGTGAATATATAACACCAGAAATAGATAATAAATGATAAATTTTTTACATATTGCACCTCCTCAAATATGATTTAATTATATGCCTCAACACTTTCAACCATAGCCTCTAAACAACAAATGCTCAATGTCTTCAAACATGATGACCTATGGAGATGGCAAAGACACCTTAAACATTCAATAACAATGGAATAACTTCATATTGATAACCTGTGCAACTCTTGGATGAGTTATTACTCCATCAAGATGGTAGTACAACATGCTCTTTAATTTTTGAGATAACCTAAAATTTACCTTTGTATTTCCACTATGTTGCCTTCCTTCAAATGATCCATGAAACCAATTAGATGACCTTTAAATTCATTACTCTCAAATAGCAAGTGAATGTATTAAACCTAACACGGTCTTTTGACGATTTCCATAGAAATTAAGCACACTCTAGGAAAACTTCCCATTCAACTTTAGATGGATCATCTCTAACTTTAGATTAATTTTAAAAGTTGTGGATGACCCTATGAACTTTGTAAGCTTATCTTTATTGAAAGAAAAAAATAATGTCATGTTATTATCAATATTCCATAATCAACAAAATATATCTCTAGTCAGTGTAATGACCACTTAGTCAATCAGATGGTGTACATCAATATTTACTTGATGTGGAGGACCTTTGTACCATGTCACATGATCCTTCCTTATTTTAAATGAAGCATTAAAATTTGAAACTACTTGGCTCTTCAAGATTACCTTATTTTTTCCATGCTTTCTCATGGCCCTATCAAACAAGCTATTCAAACAACAATTCCAACACTTTTGCATATGGACTTTAACACATCCAACAATATGATAACTCACATGATGGAATTTGTAGAATTTTCTAATAATCCATGAAGCATAGCATTCACTACAAGCATAATCAAGATAATAGAGAAGAAAAATAGAAATATCAATAACATGAACTAGGATGTATGGGTACCTAAGGTGGGAACCCAAAATAATAGCTCACATAAAAATATTATACTTCAAACTAATCCAATGGATCAATGGTTGAGGACTATTTATAGTGAATACATAATCCCCAAATTATAATTATAAGTACATAAACTAAGGTTGACATAAGGCTCAAGGTTAATTCAAGTTACTAAACCTTTAATTAAGGTTAATTATCAATGTGGTTTGACCAATCCCATAAGGAGTGAATACATAACCAACCAGATGGATTAACCAATCCCATAAGGGATAAACCCAATACTATTTCCCATAGGTTTACACCAAATATTTCCTCAAGGATTACATCATCATAATATTACTTGTAGGGTTACATTAAAGGATACCATAGACTTAGATCACCATCTGTCAAATTTCATTGATAATGTTATAATACCATATATTCTAACACCTCCTTAATTTGATCTTAGTTCTAAAGAGATAATACATAATATATGATGTCATATCCTCCCATAATGAATGCTTAATTGGGCCAAAGAGTATTGAAACCACTAAGCCTATTGTATCAACTAGATGATTGTCAAGTCACCAAGTAATGAGCCTCTATCACCATTTGGAAGGCTATCAAGATGTGAATAAGTGAGCCTTCCTCTCCATATATAAGACTATCAAGATGTCAACAATAACTCTCCATATCCATTTAGAATACTGCTAAATTAACCTTGAGGAATATACTATCAAGTCCAATATATTCCCACAAATGCTCCCATGGAACTTTAGGCATGATATGGATCAATGTTACCCACTAATTAGGAAAAATAAATCCTACTATCTTCTCTTGCAAAAGGTACATGAGCTGGATCAATTATTCCTTGGATACAAAGTCATAACTCCACCTTTGATTTAAGGTGTTAAGCTTCTTGTGAGAAGATATTCAACATGCAATATGGTGACCAACATAATAGTTGAATCATTAAGAAAAAGGTAGATTTTTGAGTAATTAAACCCATGGTTAGAAAGGGACCCATAGCAATAGGGCATACCTTGTTATAACCATTCAAAACCTACTCATTCTACATGTAAAATAACCTCTATAAAATAGGTTCTCAAATACGATAAAAGTGGTATGTTGTGCTCTTACAAAATTAACATTTTTTTTCTAGCAAAAGAAAATAAAACAATTAAAACCATTATAAGGATCTCAAGAAAATGTGTAGTTTGAAAAAATAAATAGGCTAAAAATGCTTTTATTTTCAAAATTTATGGCCTTTGAAAATTTTCACTCTATGCATTGATAAAAACCACCAAATTTTGAAAATTTGAATTTTTAAATAAATACTTGTAACTAGTAAAAAAATGTCATGTGTTGTAGAACTATCAAATACAAAATTGTTACATGTTCTCTCTAACTAACACTGTTGATTGGGAGAGTGTATATGAAAATAAATTGTCTTCTTTATTTGTTGTTGGGGCATGCACAACAAAAAGGATAAACATATCTAAAAAACAACCTTGTTCATCTACCAACATGAAAAATACATCATCATGCATTCTTCCATAGCAAAATATATTGACATGTGACTCAAACTCATGCCATATCCCATACCATCCACCAACTTAACCATTATGACTAATTAATATATTTTTAATGATGATACATTGTTGCTTATGAAACAAAAGTACCTCTACAAAAAAACAATGAAGGAAAAACAAGTGCGATGAGGTTTCAAACTCAAAACATTTTGCATCTAAGGAGGAAAACACTATTATTAGATAATAAAAGTCAATTCCACTTCTAACAAGTTATTTTTTGAAGCAAATATTATTCATGTTAGACAAAAATAGAACCATATGTTACCATAAATAGTCTATGAGTTGCGAACTTGCAACCATTTGTTTGCCAATGATGGAACTTACCATCATGCTATAACTTCAAGTGTAAACATAGATGTTGCTTTACACTATTAAAAATGACTACAACACCAATGATATCTCCATGACTATTATTCACCAAAAAAACCTATTGCCAAGTTTTAAACTTGGGTTCTCCTCTATGAGGACCTAATGCATTACTATTGCACCATAGAGCACATAGTTAACAAAACTGAGCTTCAGTTTATTGGTCGATGAAGCATGAAAATAAAAAATATATTTGGACCCTTCTTGCCATTGAATTGAAATTATGCCTTTCCAAATTAAAAATCCATGTCAAGTAGTGTCTTTCAGAAAAATAAATATGTCTAGATATTTGAAACAAGGACCCATATCCTCTAACCCGTCTACCTCACCATTGAGCCACCATAATTATGCAAGAGCAAATTTTCCCCTGTAATATAGATTCACTACACATAATATTCACCATGCAAAAATCCCAAGAAAAAACCATATATTATTGTAGGATTTTGAACTCAAAACCTTTTAGGCCCAAATCAAAGGTACTACCATTGTGTCAACATATACATTACTTAGCTCCAAGTTGACCCTTCCAAATTTAAATAGATAGAGTGCCAAATCATGAAAATACTTCTTCAAGGTATCATTAGAATAATCCATAAAAAATAATTAACCAACAAAAATGGATTCAAGGTCAAAAGAGAGAAACATTGTGAACTTGTTAATGAATAATTCTCTTCACCCAATCATCTGCTACCGTATAAGAAATACTTGAGATCCAAGATTCCACTATATTTTTTAAGGATAAAACCCTAAAAACTTCCAAACAACAATTTTCTCAAAACTACTTTAGAAAGAATATCTTTGTGTAGCCAAGTGAAGTTAATCCATATTGGATTTGATACTATGATTGAATCTGTAATATATTCCAATAATCTATGAAACATAACATTCACCACAAGTATAAGCAAGAGAATAAAGAAGCAAAATAGAAAGATCAAAAACACAAAATAGGATGGGTGGGTACCCAAGGTGAGAACCCACAATAATATCTCACATGAGAATATTACACTTCACACTAATCCAATGGATAAATGGTTGGGGGTACTTATAGTGAATACTTAATTCCCAAATTACAATTATAAGAACATTAACCACGGTTGACATAAGGGTCAATTCTAGGTCAAGTTATTAAATTAAAGGTTTAGTTAAGGTTAACTATCAATGTGGTTTAACCAAATACCATAAGCGGTTAATACATAATCATTTAGGTGGATTAAACATTCCCATAATATACGAACCCAAAATAATGCTCATAAGCTTAATCCAAGGTTTTTCATGATCATAATACTACGTATAGGCTTATATCAAAGGATGCCCATGGGCTTAAATCATCATTTGTCAAACTTGGTCGATAAGGTTAGATTACCATATCTTCTAACATCATACACATATAACAACCTTCATGCAACTTTGATGATTTCTTTGTTATTCTAGATGGATTCCAACATGTCGACTTTTGAACATGGAGGTCTCGATTGATATTTATTTAGAAAATCATGTCTTCTCTGTGTTAAAAAATATATTTGGACTTGTCATTAAACTTGAAAATCAAACAATAAGAACACACAATATCTCCTTCTACAACAATATCAATAGAACCTTATTCCTTTCCCAAACTCAATAATTATAATATCTCCAACTTCTACATTAGCCAGGGTATCACACACAAACTTTGATAGGTGTCTCCATTGTAGCGTTGGTTCACCTTTGTAATGTCAAAGCTCCAATACCAAAAGTTAGGAACACATATTAGCTATGATAAGATTTGAATTTATGTGATAGATGAATATATATATTTTTCAATCAAGAACGAAGAGGTGTCCAATTACAACTGAATAGTAACCACTCATAACCACCTATATAACTAATGAATAATTGCATATTAATGTTACAAAATTCATAAAACTTGTTTTAATATGATCAAAACACTTGGATAGAATATCTCTTATTAGTATATATGACAAAATCAACTCTTATGTATGAAACTCTCCATATGAGCAAGCATGTGTGATGTTTATTTTATAATATGTTACATTCCACCATGGGGCCTAGTACTTTATTTTTATTAATTATGGCCCTTAATTGGATTTATATACAAAGATATCTAGATTATTAGTTATGGAAGAGATGTAGGAGTCAATTATTCTATAGTTTTTCTACAATAACACTGTAATAACAATTATCAAAATCTATTACTTTGATATTGAATAACTTATATAAAACCTTATGAAATTTTCTAAGATTCATTCATATACAATACATAATATATTTCACAATGCAATTCATATGCCTAATCTAGGTGTAATTTAATTGCTCAATTATTCTATTGAACTAGTAATTATTGTATTAGGTTAGTTGTCATTCAAGTCCATATGATTTAACCCAATTGTGTATGATGCACATATTAGGTGATCCATCCTAAGGATGGATGGATCAAATGGTGATGGATGTATAGAATTATTACATTTCTAACACTAAATTTTTTCAACCACCAACTAATGATGTTCTATTTTTATATCTGCCTTTCTACTTTTGCAATGACCTTTTTATTTTAAGAAATATTTTTTTCTTAATTTTTTCCAACTTGTTTTCTTTTCTCTAAGAATACCTATGCACGTGTTCTTTTAACATTAAGAATTATTTTATTCAATATTGTCCCCCTTAAAGCTCAATATTCTAATTTTTTACTTCTTGACAAAACTCTTAGTTCTTATAACAAAATTCTGTCATTTTCTTGTTACATGAATACCTTCCTTTTGGTGCACATATATCTTCACATTCTTTGAATGATTAATTTATCATCCAAATTTCTTTGTTAAACATTTATAGTTTATCCAATTATTGAATTATTTGCTTATATTCTTTAACATGGGTTTGATCCCATGACTAAACTTGAAGTGTCCTTATGGTAATCTTTCCATCCTATCTAACTACATGGATAACCAATTATTGCAACTATCAAGTGTAATATAGTAGATTACTATGTATAAGGTTCAATATCTTGTTTACTACAACATACTCTTTGTTGCTTCACATCTTCATATTTTTAAATAATTTGATAATTTCTCCTTTATATGTTTATATATTGCTTTATATATTTTCTTCTCTCTTTGCTGATATTTTGACTACTTCATATATACATATTTCTTCCCTTGTGTGTGGGACATTTTTTGTTGGAAATATGAGCAAGATTTGTTGTCATTGATGTCAAGAGTCAATTTCAGTGAGCAGTGCAAAAGGAAGGATGTCAAGAGTCAGTTTCAGTAAGCAGTGCAAGAGAAAGATTGCTTCTAGGCCTAAGGGAAATAATATTATAATATCTCTTATTATAATATTCAAGGTGGTCAGATAAGGTCTAAAGGAGCAATAGGAAGGCCCAAGAAAAATAATATTATAATATTTTATTATAATATTAAAAGGTCTAATGTTAAGACCTAAAGTTGTTAAATTAATTATAATAATTTCATTATAAATTAATTTATAATTTAATTTAATTAACCCTAAGGTTAGGGTTATAAGGGAAAAGGTTTAATTAACATCGATGTCATATGCATTTTTCCTCCTCCATCGACGTCCAAAGGGAGATGGCACAATGGTATAAATACCATGTGCATTTGGTTGACTAAGGTTGTACCTTCGATCGATTCACATTGTGAGTGCCTATGAATTTTCATGATCTACATGCAAGTAAAAGGATAAATTTTTGTTTTATTTAATGGCCATCGAAGGGATAAAGGAGTGGAGGCTTAAAGCCTCATTTCCAACCTGGTGGTTGGGCTAGCGGTAAGTGGCTATGCATTGAGACGTTGACAGGTGGGAGGTCCCACGATCGAATCCTAACGAGTAGGCCTGGGAGTGTTTTATTGGCATCATTTTAGGTTTTGGTGCCTAGAACATGAGTCAAAGTGCACAAGGTACTTTTGACTACCAAGGTGAGTGCCTAGCTCATGCGGTAGTTGAGCCATGGCTAGGGCATTGGTGGCAGCACAACGGGGGATCGAATCCCATCGAGGGCAAAAGAGGTATTTAATTTTTTAAATTAAATTTTCTCCTAAGGTTTTAATGTGGCATGAAATTTTTTTTTAGGAGGGAGATATAAGGTTTATAAAAATTAAAATATTATATTGTGATTTTGATGATTAGAATTTGGAAGGAGTAATAAGGTGAATAAAGAAAATTAATTGTTGAAGTGAGTTGTTTAATTTTTTCTAATCATTTTTGAAGTGTGGAGATTATAAGGTGTAATTGAGATTTAATGTTTTGTATGGTGAAATATTTTGAGGGAATATTTGAATGAAATTTTGAGAAGGTTTTTGCTACCTAACCTTTGAGATTGGCAAAGAGGTTGATTGTGATTGAGATAAGTTTTGAGGTCAATTCTTCATCAAACAAAAGGTATGGGCATATCATCCTTGTGAGTGAAATATTGTTGGGTTGGATGTTGTGAATGCTAAGTTGGAGTGAAAAGGTTTGTTTGATAAGCATTGTTGAGTAAGATTTCATGTGCATGATTGGTGAATGTTTGTGAGAACATTTGAGTGAGAAATTGAGAACTATCTTGAACTAGGGTTTGTGAAAGATCATGAGTATCATTGTTATGTGAGATTGTTTGATAAGCATTATTGGAAATATTGGAGTAAGCTTTCATATGCTTGACTAGGGTTTGTGAAAGATCATGAGTATCATTGTTATGTGAATTTAGAATCATCTTGAGTCAAGGTTTGAGTTCCATAGTGTGAGTTGTTGAAAGCATTGTGAAACACTTGTTTAGGGTTTATAAGCAAGTTGTGTTTCATTGAGTGATTGGTTGAGTGAAGTTGATTGAGCATAATTGATTGAAAGTATTGGAGTGATAGTTCAAGTTCTATGAAACAAATTATTCTTTACTAATTTGAGAAAGAGATTGAAAGTGATTGAGTGTGAAACATATTGAGTCTCTAACCATTCTCTATATGTTTCTGAGGTTAAACAAAATTTTGAGTGAAATTTATTTGTGAGATTAAAGAGGTTTTCTAGAAGAGATTAAGTTGAGTTTTGTGAGTGTTTGTGAGTGTGAAACATATTGAGTCTCTAACCATTCTCTATATGTTTCTGAGGTCAAACAAGATTCTAAGTGAAACTTGTTTGTGTGATTGAAGAGGTTTTCTATGATAGATTGAGTTGAGTTGAGTAAGTTTTGTGAAAGCTTAAAGATAGATTTGTGTGAGCTTTGTGTATTTGAGGTAAGTCTTAGTGAAGACTTGTTGAGAATTGGACAAGTTCTAGGAGGACTTTTGATAGATTTGAGGTAAGTCTTGTGAAGCTTTTAGAATATTGGAAAGTTCTAATGAGATTTTTGAGCAGATTTGAGGTAAGTCTTGGTGAAGACTTGTTGAGCAGATTGGACAAGTTCTAGTAAGAACTTGTGAGAAGATTTGAGGTAAGTCTTAGTGAAGACTTGTTGAGCAGATTGGACAAGTTCTAGAGAGGACTTGTGAGTATATTTGAGGTAAGTATTTGAGAAGACTTGAGAGCAGAGTTGATTGATTAATTTGTTCAAGATTTGTGTTAAGGCTTGGGGTAGATCTAGAAGAGTTGATTAGTGATTGGATCAAGCTTTGTGTTAAGGCTTGAGGAAAGATTTGAGGATAGATTTGAGGATAGATTTTGGTGTAGATTTAAGGACAAATTTATGCCAAACCAAAGATAGAGATTGAGAATATTTGTGCTAGACCGAAGGATTATGTTTAGTGTAGATCAAAGATAAATATTGAGCAAATTTGTGCTAGATCAAAGGACTGTGTTTAGTACAGATTTGAGATAGAGATTGAGTAGATTTGTGCTAGATCGAAGGACTATGTTTAGTACAGATTTGAGATAGATATTGAGTAGATTTGTGCTAGATCGAAGGACTATGTTTAGTGCAGATTTGAGATAGAGCTAAGAGCAAGATTTGGAGGTGATAGAGTAGAGGATAATAGTCTCTAGTGGATAGAGATCCATTAGCTAGGGTAGTGAGGAAAAAGGTCTTCTGAGTGAGGACAAGAGTCTTCAATGGAGAGAGATCCACAAGCCAATGTAGTGGAGGTAGTAGTCTTCTAGAGGATCACCAGCCAGAGTAGAGGAGAAGGAGTTCTCCTATGGATAGAGATCCACAAACTAGATTAGGGGATTGGTGTCTCCTGTGGATAGAGATCCATAAACTTGATTAGGGGATTGGTATCTCCTTTGGATAGAGGTCCATAAACATTGTAATAGGGAAGGATTCCCAAGATATTTATTGAGAAAATATTAGTGAAATATTTTCTCCATGGAGTAGCCCACATTGGGTGAACCACATTAAATTGGTGTCTCTATTGTGTGTGGTGATTTATGCATTGCTTTGATTACTATTGTTGATATTACCATTGATATATTGGATAATATTGTTTGAGAAAGAAAAGTAAAAAGTGGTCTTATACTATTCACCCCCCTCTCAGTATAAGCTTGTGTTCTTCAATTGGTATCAGAGTGGGTTCCTTCGAAAGAGTTTAAAAGCTTGAAGGAAAATCTCACAAGAACACAGATGGATTCTCAGAATGGATCTTCAAGGAATTCAACACCATTGTTCGATGGGAACAATTATGTACTTTGGAGTATGAGAATGAAGATTCACCTAATGGCACTTGGAAATGAAATATGGGAAGCAGTTGAGAATGGATACATACCACCAACTACTCCACCTATAGATAAATATGGTAAGCTCCTACATCTGAATAATTCAAAGGCAATGAATGGAATATTAAAGGGTTTGCATGAAATAGAGTTTATAAAGGTTATGCATTGCAAATCAACAAAGGAAATTTGGGATAAGTTGAAAGGTATATATGAGGGAGACAAAAAGGTCAAAAGGGTAAAGTTGCAAAATTACAAGAGAACATTTGAAGACCTAAAGATGAAGGATGAGGAAAACATTATTGCATACCTACTTCATGTGGATGAGGTTGTTAACTCCATGCAAGGACTTGGGCTTAAAGTTGAAGAAATAGATGTTTGTGATAAGATTTTAAGGTCACTCCCAAAGAGGTATAGTGAAAATATTTCAGCTATAGAAGAGTCAAAAGATATTGAAATTTTGACAAGGGATGAATTACATGGAATTCTCACAGCTTTTGAGATGAGAATAAAAGAGGAACCTATTCCCTAGAAAGAAGCAGCCTTCAAAGCTACTAAGAAGACAAAGGGTAAGAAGTCAGATTCAAGCAATGAGTTATCCAATGATGAAGAAGTAAATTATGGTAGAAGGAACAAGGACTCAAGAAAGTATAAAGGTACAAAATCAGTTAGATGTTTTAATTGTGGTAAATATGGTCACTATGCAACTGATTGTCCAGAAGCTAGAAATAGTAGTGAAGATGAGAAATAGGATCATAAGAATAGGGAAATAGGAAAACATAGGTATCAAAAGAAAAATAGGGATGGACAAAGCAAGCAAGGAAAGAAGTTTTTCCAAAGGTATAAGAAGAGTTTTTATGCAGACAAGGGAAGTAAGAGTTCTAGTGATAGTGATGATAGGTCCTCAAATAATGAAGAAGAAGAAATTCTATTTCTAGTAGAAGAAAAATAAGTGGTTAGAAAAAGGTCACCAATAATTCTCAAGTGTTTTAGATGTGGTAACTTTGGTCATCTTGAAGATAGTTGTACAAGGAATGGATTCAGTTTTAGTGATGATGAATATGAAGATGCTCTTGAAGGTTCAAAAGAAGAAAGTCTTCTTATGGCAATAAAAGAAGAAGGAAGTGCTTCTAGTGGAAATGAATCAGAAAAGAATAAAGATGATTTTGAAAATAAAAGAATAGAGGAAGAATCAAAAATTAGAGGAAGGAGAAGTTGATCTTGAGGGTGAGCTTATTTCTACCCTTGATGCATTAAGGAAGGTAAGAAAGCAGAACTCAAAACTCAAGCTTCAATTTCAAGAATGTGATGAAGAGAAAGGAAAGCTTATAGAAGATCTAACTAACTCAATAGCTAAGACAAGGAGATTTAAAGAGAAGTTAGAAGCAAAGGTTTTAGAATGTGAGAGGTTAGAGCATGAAGTAGATTTACTAAGGAAGGAAGTAAAAGAGTCTAAATACAAGCTACACAGGTTTGGGAGAAGCTCAAAGAAATTGGATAAGATTATCAAGGTACAAAGATCTTCATCAAACAAGACAGGACTTGGTTTTGAATAGGTACAAAGAGAACAAGGAGAGGAGTCAATCTCAAGCTCCAAAGAAGAAGAAGCTTCAGAAGAGGAGAGTGTAAGAGAAAGTGAGACTTTAGAGGATGAGTTGGACAATAGAAATTTCAATAAGAGAAGGAACAATGCACAAATGAGGAACAGATGGAACAGGAAACAGCACAGGGTAGAAGAGACTAAGAGACCAATGGGGTCAAGGCAAGGTAGTTTCAATGGATGATGCTTCTCATGTCATAGGTTTGGGCACAAGGCTACACAGTGTAGGACACATGAAAGATAGGAATATGGAAATTTTAGAAATAGACATCTCTTTCAAGGGTATTGCTACTCTTGTAATCAGTTTGGTCACAAGGTAGTTAATTGCAGGGTTCATGATAGGAATGGATATGGCTTCACCAGGAGAAACTCCAAGATATTTGCACCTTCAAGGAATCACAACATTAAGTGTTATAAGTGCAATAATGTTGGGCATATAGCCAAGTGGTGTAGAGCAGAACTTCCAGAGACAAGCAAGAACAGGAATAGTCAGAGGAATCAGAAGGATCAGTTGAGGAAGAAGGTGGACAAAGGTAAAGATCAGTGTATGTTGGGAGTAGAGATACTCCCACCCCAAAATTAACCACCTCAAGAGAGGAGGTGGGGGAGGGGCTAAGCTAAGAGTCTCATTCTTGCAGCCCCAAAGGTGACCCTTTGCCATTGATGTCAAAGGGGGAGAGATTTGAGTTAGGGGGAGAGCATTCAATCAGGGGGAGCAGAACATAAAGAGGTAAAGGAAATGGTAAAAGGTAAATGGGTTGCCATCAATGACAAAGGGGGATATTGTTGGAAATATGAGCAAGGTTTGTTGTCATTGATGTCAAGAGTCAATTTCAGTGAGCAGTGCAAAAGGAAGGATGTCAAGAGTCAGTTTAGATAGCAGGTGCAAGAGAAAGATTGCTTCTAGGCCTAAGGGAAATAATATTATAATATCTCTTATTATAATATTCAAGGTGGTCAGATAAGGTCTAAAGGAGCAATAGGAAGGCCCAAGAAAAATAATATTATAATATTTTATTATAATATTAAAAGGTCTAATGTTAAGACCTAAAGTTGTTAAATTAATTATAAATTAATTATAATAATTTCATTATAAATTAATTTATAATTTAATTTAATTAACCCTAAGGTTAGGGTTATAAGGGAAAAGGTTTAATTAAGCCAACATCATATGCATTTTCCCCTCAACCAAAATCCAAAGGGAGATGGCACAATGGTATAAATACCATGTGCATTTGGTTGACTAAGGTTGTACCTTCGATCGATTCACATTGTGAGTGCCTACGAATTTCTATGATCTACATGCAAGTAAAAGGATAAATTTTTTGTTTTATTCAGTGACCATAGAAGGGATAAAGGAGTGGAGGCTTAAAGCCTCATTTCCAACCTGGTGGTTGGGCTAGCGGTAAGTGGTTATGCATTGAGACGTTGACAGGCGGGAGGTCCCGTGATCGAACCTCGATGATAGGCCTAGGAGTGTTTTGTTGGTGTCATTTTAGGTTTTGGTGCCTAGCATATGATTCAAAGTGCACAAGGTACTTTTTACTACCAAGGTGAGTGCCTAGCTCATGTGGTAGTTGAGCCACGACTAGGGCGTTGGTGGCAGCATAGCGGGGGATCGAATCCCATCGAGGGCAAAAGAGGTATTTAATTTTTTAAATTAAATTTGCTCCTAAGGTTTTAATGTGGCATGAAATTTTTGTGTTAGGAGGGAGATATAAGGTTTATAAAAATTAAAATATTATATTGTGATTTTGATGATTAGAATTTGGAAGGAGTAATAAGGTGAAAAAGAAAATTAATTGTTGAAGTGAGTTGTTTAATTTTTGCTAATCATTTTTGAAGTGTGGAGATTATAAGGTGTAATTGAGATTTAATGTTTTGTATGGTGAAATATTTTGAGGGAATATTTGAATGAAAATTTGAGAAGGTTTTTTCTACCTAACCTTTGATATTGGCAAAGAGGTTGATTGTGATTGAGATAGGTTTTGAGGTCAATTCTTCATCAAACAAAAGGTATGGGTATATCATCCTTGTGAGTGAAATATTGTTGGGTTGGATGTTGTGAATGCTAAGTTGGAGTGAAAAGGTTTGTTTGATAAGCATTGTTGAGTAAGATTTCATGTGCATGATTGGTGAATGTTTGTGAGAACATTTGAGTGAGAAATTGAGAACTATCTTGAACTAGGGTTTGTGAAAGATCATGAGTATCATTGTTATGTGAGATTGTTTGATAAGCATTGTTGGAAATATTGGAGTAAGCTTTCATATGCTTGACTAGGGTTTGTGAAAGATCATGAGTATCATTGTTATGTGAATTTGGAATCATCTTGAGTCAAGGTTTGAGTTCCATAGTGTGAGTTTTTGAAAGCATTGTGAAACACTTGTTTAGGGTTTGTAAGCAAGTTGTGTTTCATTGAGTGATTGGTTGAGTGAAGTTGATTGAGCATAATTGATTGAAAGTATTGGAGTGATAGTTCAAGTTCTATGAAACAAATTGTTCTTTACTAATTTGAGAAAGAGATTGAAAGTGATTGAGTGTGAAACATATTGAGTCTCTAACCATTCTCTATATGTTTATGAGGTCAAACAAAATTCTAAGTGAAATTTGTTTGTGAGATTGAAGAGGTTTTCTGAAAGAGATTAAGTTGAGTTTTGTGAGTGTGAAACATATTGAGTCTCTAACCATTCTCTATATGTTTCTGAGGTCAAACAAGATTCTGAGTGAAACTTGTTTGTGTGATTGAAGAGGTTTTCTATGATAGATTGAGTTGAGTTGAATAAGCTTTTGTGAAAGCTTAAGGACAGATTTGTGTAAGCTTTTGTGGAAGCTTACAATCAAATTTTAGGTAAGTCTTAGTGAAGACTTGTTGAGAAGATTGAAAAAGTTCTAGTGAGGACTTATTGAGCAGATTTGAGGTAAGTCTTGAGCAGATTGGACAAGTTCTAGTGAGAACTTGTTGAGAAGATTTGAGGTAAGTCTTGGTGAAGACTTGTTGAGCAGATTGAACAAGTTCTAGTAAGAACTTGTTGAGAAGATTTGAGGTAAGTCTTAGTGAAGACTTGTTAAGCAGATTGAGCAAGTTCTAGAGAGGACTTGTGAACAGATTTAAGATAAGTCTTTGAGAAGACTTGAGAGCAGAGTTGATTGATTGATTTGTTCAAGATTTGTGTTAAGGCTTGGGGAAGATATAGCAGAGTTGATTAGTGATTGGATCAAGATTTGTGTTAAGGCTTGAGGATAGATTTGAGGATAGATTTTGGTGTAGATTTGAGGATAGATTTGTGCTAGACCAGAGATAGATATTGAGCATATTTGTGCTAGACCAAAGGACTATGTTTAGTGCATATCAAAGATAGATATTGAGAAGATTTATGCTAGACCAAAGGACTATATTTAGTGCAGATTAGAGATAGATATTGAGAATATTTATGCTAGATCGAAGGACTATGTTTAGTATAGATTTGAGATAGATATTGAGCATATTTGTGCTAGATCGAAGGACTGTGTTTAGTGTAGATTTGAGATAGAGCTGAGAGCAAGCTTTGGAGGTGATAGAGTAGAGGATAGTAGTCTCCAGTGGATAGAGATCCATTAGCCAGGGTAGTGAGGACAGAGGTCTTTTGAGTGAGGATAGGAGTCTTCAATGGAGAGAGATCCACAAGCCAGTGCAGTGGAGGTAGTAGTCTTCTAGAGGATCACCAGCCAGAGCAGAGGAGAAGGAGTTCTCCTATGGATAGAGATCCATGAACCAGCTGAGGGGATTGGTGTCTCCTATGGATAGAGATCCATAAAATTGATTAGGGGATTGGTGTCTCCTTTGGATAGAGGTCCATAAACATTGTAATAGGGAAGGATTCCCAAGATATTTGTTGAGAAAATATTAGTGAAATATTTTCTCCGTGGAGTAGCCCACATTGGGTGAACCACGTTAAATTGGTGTCTCTATTGTGTGTGGTGATTTGTGCATTGCTTTGATTACTGTTGTTGATATTGCCATTGATATATTGGATAATATTGTTTGAGAAAGAAAAGTAAAAAGTGGTCTTATACTGTTCACCCCCCTCTCAGTATAAGCTTGTGTTCTTCATTTTTTCTATCACAGATAACAATCATCCAATAGTTTTGATCACTTCAAATTTTTTCTTTTGGTGATGCTCTTGTTGCTACTTCTATCTTTTGGGATTACTCTTATTGTTGTTATCCTCTTTTTAAAAAAAAAATTGAAAATATTATGGTAAGGAAATATTAATTACAAGTTAGGATGAGACTCCTCCTATCCTTAGGTAGCAATAGAACTCATTCCATATTTTTGAATTTCCAAAACATTTCCATGAATCTAAAGCCTAGGAACCTAAGAGCTAACCACTCTTGGTTACAAAACCAAAAAGAAACCTACATTGGATCCAAACCATGTGTTTGTGTTGGTTGTCTAAATCAACCAAATGTTGGATTTGTTCACCAACCTTCCCAATCCTCTAATCCTTGGTAGCCATTCCACTATATCACTAAACCCCTACCTCCTTCTCAATACTCATCTTAGCTAGGAATTCCACCATTATATTTAGAGCTCTACCCACATAAGTTACGATCACATCATCCAATTCACTCCATAATTGCTTAATTTAGGTGACGAGAATCCCCAACCTCCACATCTCCAAAGCAAAGTTACTCATGTAATCAAGAGCTCCTATAAATATTTGAGATTTTTTTGTATGATTATCCTCCTATGACCCTATCTTACCACCTAGAGAGAAAAAATTTTGATATCTAAGGCTTCTGTTTTATTGTTTGTGGTCTTGCCTATGCTTTGTAGCTCTTAATAGAGAACTATTCCAACATGATTCCTATAGAGAACTCCAATTATAGCACTACCTGGATTACCTTCTGTAGCTCCATAAATGTTAATTTTAATATATCTTTTTAGGGGTGCCTTCCAACTCACTTTGTCCTACCTCACTTGCACTTCAACTTCCTCCTCCATCGTTCTTATATCAACCTAACTTTTCTCTTTAGCATACACTACCACAATTTCCATGACTTTGTTCCAAATGACCTACTAGACATCATCCATGGAGAATGTTTCTCTAAAAATTCTTCAATTTATCTCCAACCATAATTTTCACCAAATAAAAATTAATCCAAGTTTCCACTTGAAATGAAGAGCTTTTAGATTTAAATTTACCCCTCTTCCATCCTTCAAAAATTTCAATCTAATTTAGATCAATATTGGCTCTAATTTATAAGCTATAGACCATCTCTACCAGATGTAGCACATGAAAAGAAACTCAAATACTAATTGATTAGATGTTTCCTCATTTTTGTAGCATAACACATACTAGGATGAGCCAACAATTCCCCTATAGCTCAGATGATCAAAGGTAAGATTCCATTGTGCATGAATTGCCATGAAAATAAGTTTACTTTTGGCTAGCCCTTGGACTACCAAATTTTTCTCCAATATCCAACCTAATATGCATGAGGATAAGGGTATGGAAGTATATCTTCATATCCATCCTTCACCGTGTAGAGTACAAGGCTTCCATCCCACCAATCTAATTTATCCTCCTCATCCCTGCCCATGAGAAATATTTCTACCAAGATGTTAGTCATTATGGGTGTCTATTTTAGAGGGATTATAATTGGCTAGTCAACCAAATTCTTGAGTTGCTTAAGTGTATATTTCCCTAGTTGGATGGTGTTGAAATAACTTTCAATCTTGATCCAAGCCCTAATAGTTGGAGTGTATCTAATTATGGATGAATCAAAACTCCTCATCCACCTTTATAACTATGAGCAAACTCTATTGTCTTCTCCTTAATATAAGTCTACCCTAGCCTTTAGCTACTATGAGTAAAAGATAAAGGTGATAAGGAAATCTTTGAAAAATACCTCTAGTGGCTTCAAAATATTGTGAGAGAAGATTTTTGATTAACACTATGTATGTTAGATTAGAGATTCAAATCATGACCCACTCTATCAATTCCTTAGAGAAGTCAAAGGTTGTCATAATCCTTCCCAAGAAGCTCCATTCCATCTTATCATAAGCCTTTGACATATCTAATTTTATGAAAATTCCTCTACTGACAAATTTTTGCATTGATTAGATTGCTTCTTGATCTCACCATCTAATATCTACCTACCCTCTACAAAACCCCCTTGTTTTGGAGAGATAATGTTGTCTATAATATATTCTAGTCACTCAACCATTACCTTCATGATTATTTTATGGCATTGCATAAGGTGATAGGTATATAGTCTAAAATAAACACCCCCTTATCCCATTTTAAAATTAAGGCAATGAAGGTATGATTTAATGCTTGAAGCATTATTTTAATACCCATAGACTCATTTATGACAACCATTACATCATCCTCCTAGTTTTTCTAGAAGGTCCTAAAAAACTTGATTGAAAAGTTGTTTAGACATGTAATTTTACCAGTTTTCATTCCAAATACTACCTCATTTAGTTCCTTTCTATAAATAAGTTTAAGCAGGGTCTGGTTTTATTCCTTAGAGATAATAGAGGCTATGGTAGCAAAAAAATTGTCCTAAGCCTATTTTTATTGCATAAAAATTTCCTTTTAGTAAAATAATCCATTGAATGGGAGTGTAAACCTAGGACCATATCAAAAGATATCCTAAACTCATATTGGAGAGCTTCCATATTTTTTTCTTGCCTCATAACACAAGAAATCCAATGGAAAAACTTGGTTTTTATATCCATTTCCAATAACCAATTGGTTCTTGCTCTCTGTTTCCAATAGATCTCCTCTTGTTTGTCAATTTCCTCTACTATTTATACAACTCACGATCATTTTATTTGAGTTGCTCTATAACTATTCCTTCCCTAAATAAGTTCTACACCTCATTCCATTTGGTCACCCATGTAACTCTTTGGGCTTGGAAGTTCTCCTTGTTAGATTTCCTTCACCATTTTAGCTAATCTTTGACATAGTAAAGTTGATTGTGAAAAATAAACATTGTTATCTCTTATTCCATAAGTTCCTCTTCCTAAATTTACAATATTTATTTCAAAGTTTCTCCATTCGTAAGCAAATATTTTCAAATATAAACAATTTTTAGTGCTACCTCATCCTAATCCTCCCTCCAATAAAATGGTAAAGTGATCCAAGACTAGGACCTCCAAAATCCATAATTTTAGATTCCATTTCATAAATACCTCCTTTAAAACCAAAAAATGATCTAACTTCATATTCCTGCTATGTTGATCCCTCTTGTTAGTCCAAGAATAGTTGGCTCAAGGCATTGCATATCCACCAAGTGTAATGTGTGGACTTGGAAAATCATTTCGAAGTTCCTCCTTCCTAAAATATGGATGATAGTTTAACATTAAAATCTCCAAAAACAATCTAGTATAGCTCCTTCCTTGAGATTTATATTATACATCACTTTTTGTTAAAAATCTATCCATCTAGGTTTTGGTCCCCATAGAAATGTGTGATTAAAACCTATTCAACTGTCACATTATTTCTAAAATGTGATGTAAAGACTCCTCTCCAAGCTATATGATCTATTTTCGTCCATTAAATATAGTTCTAAAAGGTAATTATCCCCCCTAAGTTCCCTAGGGGAACCACTTCCAAATGAACGAAAATGGTCTATTTGGAAGTGGTTCCCCTAGGGAACTTAGGGGGGATAATTACCTTTTACTATTTACTATTTTGTTCATGAATTCTACTGATATTTTAGTCTCTTGGATAAGAAAAAAATCTATTTTACTTTTCTCTAAGAGTCTTCAAATAACATATTGATGGGTTTTTCTATTTAAACCCCTAATATTCTATGATTGTATAATCATTGGTTACCTTGAGACTAGTAAGAGTCTATTATCCTTGTTGATCCCCCATTGACCAACTTGTCTCCTTGAGATGCTATCAATTCCTTGTTTGATTTTTTACCCACTCCCTGAAAGTTGATATTCTTCAATCTCTTCTCCACCTAGTTGATCCCTAGAGTTGGCTTCTCTCTATTCTTTTATGCTACACCCAATATGACATCCATTATTATTGACTACTCTTGGTTATGCACTTTAAATTCCCCTTGCTATCTATGGCTATGATAGCTCACTATACTCTATCACTTGCTCTAGGACTAGATCTGAAAGAGGGACCTGAACATGAGTGTTACTACTTTTGTTATTACCATCCAATACTTCCATGATTGTTCTCCTTCTGGATCCACTTGTGTCTTAAATATATTCTACATATTACAAGGATTGGATTGAGTTTATTCCTTACCATATTTTTTCTTTTGCCTCCTCCTTTTAGGTTGTTCAAAACCATATCCCTTTGCTTATCCTTCCTAATATATATTGGCTACTTCTTTGGTGATTGTAGACTTAATATTCTTAGGAGAATCCAACATTTTCAAAGAGGCCTTCATTTCCATGATCATAGTGGGTCAAAATATGGCCAAGTGACTATGCTTATGGAAAAATCTACACCTGAAGGGAAACAATTCATAATCCAATTGTTGAATCCAAGACAGTCCTACAAGTTTGAGTTTGACCTCTACTAGAAGAGGCTAGCTAAGATCTATTTCAATGCATAATCTAGCATAGATGGTTGTGGCCTATGTCTCCGTCCATTGTGTCTCTAGAGACACCCAAATGCCTTTCTAGGAAGTTACCTATGGTTTCCAAGACCTGCTCACTCTAGAACTCCATTGGGAGTGCAACCAATCATACCCAAATTAAGATAATAATGGGTTCAATTCAGACATAAAATTCCACTCTCCAAGGTTGGACATGCTAGAAATTTGAGCATTTTTTATTGTCATTGATGTTAAAATGTTGGATGTCCCAATTTGATGAAATTAATGTCAAAAGGGTTGATTAATGTCAAAATATTAAAGGTCCTAAATTGATGGAAATATTTGTGAGAATATTTCTCTTGATGGCATATGAGGTATAAAACAACAATAAGAAAGGAAGACCTCTCCATAATATTTGGAAAATGATTTATAAATTACCTTGGTGGTAATTTGGCAAAGGTTCAAATATTTTTTAATGGTGGCAATAAATTACCTTGGTGGTAATTTGGAAAAGGTTAAAATATTTACTAATGGTGGCAAGGTTCTCCCTAAAAAGAAGAATCCCAAAAGGTTTTAAATATTTAAATTATAATATTTAAATCCTTTAGTATTTAAATAATTATAATTAAATATAATAATTTGAAATATCCAAATTTGAATTAAAACAAAGGCAACCGATGTCATATATTAAATTGGGCATGTGTATAAATAAGACTAAGGTTAGCCTAAGCCTAAGTGGATAGCGCATTAAATATTCACCAAGGTAATAGCTTGCATATTTTATTTCTCGCACACGGTAGAGAGATAAAGGAACATGAGTTTGAATTTTTTAGAGCAAGTAGAAGGTAAAACCATGGAAGGTGCCTATCCCCACCGAAGTGAGGTGGTAGCCGAGTTGTCTTACACGACGTATTGGGAGCAGCAAGGTGAGGAATTTGAACATCACGAAGGTTATGTTTTGGATGTGGATCTTTCATTTTTTGCACTGTGGAGAATTACAATAAGGAGTTCTTGCTCCTTGGTTCACATGGGGCAGCATATCCTACGTGGTAGTGGTCATTGTGTTAGGGCATGTGGGGCTAGGAGGTTTTAGGTTCAAGCGACGACGACACCATTTGATTTTTGCATTAAGGTATGTGCATTTGCCATAGTTGGGAGTTATAAGGTTTAAATACATTTTTATTATTTGTTATAGTTGGGAGTTATAAGGTTTTGATAAAGTTTTTGCTGCCATGATTTGAAATTTATAAGGGTTAAATAAATATTATTGTGTATGCTCATAGTTGGGATTCATAAGGGTTAGTGAGTAATATTTTGAATTTATTTAAAAGTGCCTTATTGTTAAAAAAGAGTTATAAGGTGGATGTGAGAATTTGTGTGCATAACTCTTGTTGATGAAATTTATTCTTTAAGATAGGAGTAATAAAGTGTATAAATGATTTGGCATTGTATGGAGAAATATTTGTTGAGGTGAATATTCTTGTGAAAATTTTGAGATAGACTATTTCTATCTAACCTTGAATTGGCAAAATTATTTGGTTGTGAGTAAGACAGATTTTATGGATAATTCTTCATCAATCAAATAAGAGGTATGGGTAGATCATATTTTGTTTAAAGTGATTGGAATGAGTTTGTGAAATATAAGGTGGAGTGAAAAGTATTTTTGATAAGCATTGTTGGAAATATTTGAATGAGTTTTTATATGCTTCATTGATGAATGTTTAGAGAATATTTGGGATAGAGATTGAATATTATTTGAGTTAGGGTTTGAGGCCCAAATTGTGCTCTTTGTTTTAAGAAGTATGAAAATCCTTGTTTAGGGTTTATGAGCAAGTTATGTTTCATTGATTGAATGATTGAGTGAAACTTCTTGAGCATTGATTTTGAGTGATATTGAAAGTGAATGTGTAAACATTTGAAATAAGATTTGTGAAAGCGACGGACTTAATGATTGAGTAGAACAAATTGAGTTTTTGATAGAGTATATCATTCTCTATATGTTCTAGAGGTTAAATGAATTCTAAATTGAACATGTCTAAACTAATTCAAGTTAACGAAATTACTTTGAAGATTAGACAAAGCATTTTATAGCATTGTGTGCAAGAATTGATATTGATTGAGCATATCTTGTGAGTTGTTTTAAGCATGCATTTGAGAGTAGATTGAGCAAGTTCTTGAGAGGACTTGAAGGCATATTTGAGTCAAGTCTTGGTGAAGACTTGAGAGCAGATTGAGAAATTTCTTGAGAGGACTTGAAGGCATATTTGAAGCAAATCTTGGTGAAGACTTGAGAACAAATTGAGAAAGTTCTTGAGAGGCCTTGAAGGTAGATTTGAGCAAGTCTTGGTGAATAATTGAGGGAATATTGAGCAATTTCTTGAGAAAACTTAAAGGCAGATTTTAAGTAAGTCTTAGTGAAGACTTGAGAGCAGATTGAGCAAGTTATTGAGAGGACTTAAAGATAGATTTGAAGAAATTATTGGTGAAGACTTGAGAGTAGATTTAGCAAGTTATTGAGCGAACTTAAAGGTAAATTTGAAGTAAGTATTTGTGAAGACTTGAGAGTATATGTGATTGATTTGTTCAATCTTTGTGTTAAGTCTTGGGGTAAATCTAAGCAGAGTTGATTTGTGATTGGATCAAGATTTATGTTAGGGCTTGAGGATAGATTTGAGATAGATATTTATGATCAAATTTGTACTACACTTGGGATAGAGTTTGGTGTAAATTTGAGATAGAGTTGAGAGTAAGCTTTGGAGGTGATAGAGCAGAGGACAATAGTATCTAGTAAATAGAGATCCATTATCCAGGGCAGTGAGGACATATGTCTTTTGTGGAGAGAGATCCACAAGCCAGAGTAGTGGGAGCAGAAGTCTTCTAAAAGATTATCAACCAGAACATAGGGGAAATAGTTTTCCTATGAATAGAGTTCCACGAACTAGAGTAGAGGGGAAATATTTATCCTATGGATAGATTTCCACGAGTAAAAGCAATAGGAAAGAGTTCTCCTATGGAGTGTGATCCATGAACCGACTAATAATAATGGATGATATTATTTGGAAAGAAAAGTAAAAGTTGGTCTTATACTATTCAACCTCCCTTTCAGTATAAGCCTGTGTTCTTCAATTGGTATTAGAGTGGGTTCCTTCGAAACTCTAACAATTTAAAGGAAGAGTGTACAAGAACAAAAATGGCATCTCAAAGTGGATCTTCAACAAACAACATACCATTTTTTGATGGGAATAATTAAGTTATTTGGAGTGTAAGAATGATGACTTACCTGATGGCACAAGGAATTGAGATATGGCAAGCAGTTGAGGATGGGTACACACTGCCAGCTAGTCCTCCTACATATAAATATGGTAAGCTCTTACACCTTTATAATACAAAGGCAATGAATGCACTCTTGGGTGGATTACGTGAAGCAAAATTTATAAAATTTATGCATTGCACATTAGCAAAAGAGATATTGAATAAGTTTAAGAATTCATATGAGGGTAATAAAAATGTTAAGATGGTAAAGTTGCAAAAACACAAGAAAACATTTGAAGACTTGAAGATGAAAGATGAGGAAGACATTGCTACATAATTAATTCATGTGTATGAGGTTGTTAACTCCATGCGAGGAATTGGATTTAAATTTGAAGAATCTAATGTTTGTCAAAATATTCTAAGGTCACTTCCTATAAGGTATGAAGGAAAAGTTTCAGCCATAGAAGAAACAAGAGATATTGAAAAACTAAATTTGGATGAGTTACTAGGAACACTCACAGTATATGATATGAGATTTTAAAGGATCCTGTCCCAAATAAAAAGGCAACTTTCAAAGCAGCAAAGAAAGCAAACGATAAGAAACCTATTTCAAGTGATGAGTCAATCAGTGATGAGGAAGCTAACTACAATAGAAGGAACAAGAGAGTTTCAAAAAAATAAAAAGGTATGAAAATAGTAAAGTGTTTCATTGTGGTAAATATGGTCATTATGAATCTAACTGTATAGAAGTCGAAAGCAACAATGGTGAAGAGAAACAAGATCATAAGAACAACAGGAAAATCCAGGTATCAAAAGAAAAATAGGGATGGGCAAAGCAAGCATAGAAATAAGTGCTTCCAAAGATGTAAGAGGAGTCTCTATGTAGATAATATAGGCAAGAGATCAAGTGATGGAAGATCCTCAGACAATTAAGAAGAAGAAATGCTCTTCTTGGAAATAGAGGAAGAAGGAAGTGCTCCTATTGAAGATAAATCTGAAAAGTATGAAAATGCTTTTGAATACAAAGAAGTAGAGGAAGAATCAGAAAATGAAGAGGAAGGAGTTGTAGATCTAGAATATGAGCTTATTTCTGCTCTTAAGGAATTAAGAAAGGTTAGAAAATAGAATTTGAGGCTCAAGGCTCAATTCCAAGAATGTGATGAAGAAAAAGGAAAGCTTATACAAGATCTAACAAACTTAATAGCTAAGACAAGGATATTTAAAGAAAAGTTAGAGGTAAAAGTCTTAGAATGTGAAATATTAGAACATGAGGTAGTTTCACTAAGGAAGGAAGTGAAAGAGTCTAAGGACAAGCTACACAAGTTTGGGAAAATCTCAAAGACTTTGGATAAGATTATCAAGGTACAAAGGTCTCCATCAAACAAGACATGACTTGGTTTTGAAGAGGGACAAAGAGAACAAGGAGAGGAGTCAAGCTCAAGCTCCAAAGAAGAAGAAGATTTAGAAGAAGAGAGTGAAGGAGAAAGTGAGACTTATGAGGATAAGTTGAAAAATAGAAGGTTCACCAAGGAAGGAAACAATGCATAAATAAGGAACATGAAATATCATAGGGAAGAAAAGACTAAGAGATCAATGGGTTCAAGAAAATATTTCTTCAAAGGATGTTGCTTCTCATGTAACAGGTTTGGTCACAAGGCTATGCAGTGCAGGACACATGAAAATAAGGAATATGGTTTCACCAAGAGAAATTTTAGAAATGGGTATCTCTTTCAAGGGTATTGTTACTCTTGTAATCATTTTGGTCATAAAGCATTTAATTGCAGGGTTCATGACAAGAATGGATATGGCTTCACCAGGAGGATTTTCAAGACATTTGCACCTTCTAGAAACCACAAAATTAAGTGTTATAAGTGCAATAATGTTGGGCATATGGCCAAGTGGTGTAGAAAAAAATTTCTAGAGACAAGCAAGAATAGGGATATTCAAAATAATCAGAAGATTCAATTAATAAATAAGGTGGACAAAAAAAAAGAGCATTGTATGTTGGGAGTAGAGATACTACCATCCCAAAATTAATCACCTGAAGGAGAGGAGGTGGGGAGGGGGTTGAGCTAAGAGTCTTATATTTAGTCCCAAAGGAGTCCCTTTGCCATTGATGTCAAAGGGGGAGAGATTTGAGTTAGGGGGAGAGAATTCAGTTAGGGAGAGTAGTTTATCAAGGGGAGCAGTATTGTAAAAAGGTGCAAGGAATGCTTAAAGAAAAAGGGTTGCCATCAATGACAAAGGGGGATATTGTTGGAAATTTGAGCATGTTTTGTTGTCATTGATGTCAAAATGTTGGATGTCCCATTTAGATGAAATTAATTTCAAAAGGGTTGATTAATGTCAAAAGGTTAGAGGTCTTAAATTGATGGAAATATTTGTGAGAATATTTCTCTTGATGGCATATGAGGTATAAAACAACAAGAAGAAAGGAAGACCTCTCCATAATATTTGGAAAAGGATTTATAAATTACCTTGGTGGTAATTTGGCAAAGGTTCAAATATTTATTAATGGTGGCAATAAATTACCTTGGTGGTAATTTGGCAAAGGTTAAAATATTTACTAATGGTGGCAAGGTTCTCCCTAAAAAGAAAAGGCCCAAAAGGTTTTAAATATTTAAATTATAATATTTAAATCCTTTAGGATTTAAATTATTAAAATTTTATATAATAATTTGAAATATCCAAATTTGAATTAAAACAAAGGCAACCGATGTCACATATTAAATTGGGCATGTGTATAAATAAGGCTAAGGTTAGCCTAAGCCTAAGTGGATAGCGCATTCAATATTCCTCAAAGTAATAGCTTGCACATTTTATTTCTCGCACGTGGTAGAGATATGAAGGCACAGGAGTTTGTGTTTTTAGAGCAAGTAGAAGGTCAAATCGTGGAAGACGTCTATCCCCACCGAAGTGAGGTGGTATCCGAGTTGGCTTGCACGATGTATTGGGAGCAGCAAGATGAGAAATTAGAACATCACGAAGGTTATATTTTGGATGCAGATATTTTATTTTTTGCACTGGTGGAGAAGTATAATAAGAAGTGCGTGCTCCTTGGTTCATGTGGGGCACCATATACCATGTGTCGGTGGCCCTTGTGTTAGGGCGCACGGGGATAGGAGGTTGCAGGTTCAAGCGATGGCGATGAAATTTGATTTTTACATTAAGGTATGTGCATTTTCCATAGTTGGGAGTTATAAGGTTTAAATAAATTATAATTATTTGTTATAGGTTGAAGTTATAAGGTTTTGATAAAGTTTTTGTTGCTATGATTTGAAATTTATGAGGGTTAAATAAATATTATTGTGTATGCTCATAGTTGGGATTCATAAGGGTTAGTGAGTAATACTTTGAATTTATTTAAAGTGCTTTATTGTTAAAAAGAAGTTATAAGGTGGATGTGAGAATTTGTGTGTATAACTCTTGTTGATGAAATTTATTTTTTAAGATAGGAGTAATAAGGTGTATAAGTGATTTGGTATTGTATGGAGAAATATTTGTTGAGGTGAATATTATTTTGAAAATTTTGAGATATACTATTGCTATCTAACCTTGAATTGGCAAAAGGATTTGGTTATGAGTAAGACAGGTTTTGTGGAAAATTCTTCATCAATCAAATAAGAGCATCTTTTATGTAAAATGATTGGAATGAGTGTGTAAAATGTAAGGTGGAGTGAAAAGGATTGTTTGATAAGCATTGTTGGAAATATTTGAGTGAGTTTTTATATGCTTCATTGGTGAATGTTTAGAGAACATTTGGGATAGAGATTGAAGATTATTTGAGTTAGGGTTTGAGACCCAAATTGTGCTCTTTGTTTGAAGAAGTATGAAAACACTTGTTTAGGGTTTATGAGCAAGTTGTGTTTCATTGATTGAATTATTGAGTGAAACTTATTGAGCATTGGTTTTGAGTGATATTGAAAGTGAATGTGCAAACATTAGAAATCATATTTATGAAAGTGAAAAACTTAATGATTGAGTAGAACATATTGAGTTTTTGATAGAGTATATCATTCTCTATATGTTCTAGAGGTTAAACAAATTCTGAATTGAATATATCTAAAATACTTCAAGTTAACAAAATTACTTTGAATATTAGACAAAGCATTTGATAGCATTGTGTGCAAGAATTGAGATTGATTGAGCATATCTTGTGAGCTATTTTGAGCATGTTTTTGAGAGTATATTGAGCAAGTTATTGAGAGAACTTGAATATATATTTGAAGTAAATCTTGATGAAGAATTGAGAGCATATTGAGCAAGTTCTTGAGAGGATTTGAAGGTAGATTTGAATGAAGTATTGGTGAAGACTTGAGAATATATTGAGCAAGTTCTTGAGAGGACTTGAAGGTAGATTTGAGTAAGTCTTGGTGAAGACTTGAGATCAGATTGAGCAAGTTATTGAGAGGACTTGAAGGTAGATTTGAAGCAAGTTTTTGGTGAAGACTTGAGAGAATATTGAGAAAGTTCTTGGGAGGACTTGAAGGTAGATTTGAAGCAAGTCTTGGTGAAGACTTGAGAGTAGATTGAGCAATTTCTTGAGAGGACTTAAAGGTAAATTTGAAGCAAGTCTTTTTGAAGACATGAAAGTAGACTTGATTGATTTGTTTAAGCTTTATGTTAAGGCTTGGGGTAAATCTAAGAAGAGTTAAATTGTGATTGGATCAAGCTTTATTTTAAAGCTTGAGGACATATTTGAGATAAATGTTTGTGAGTAGATTTGGACTACACTTCGGATGGAGTTTGGTGTAGATCTGAGATAGATTTGAGAGCAAGATTTGGAGGTGATAGAGTAGAGAACATCAGTCTCCAGTGGATAGAGATCCATTAGCCAGGGTAGTGAGGATAGAGGTATTTTGTGGAGAGAGATCCACAAGCCATAGTAGTGGGGTCAAAAGTCTTATAGAAGATCATCAGCCAGTGAAAAGGGGAAAGAGTTCTCCTATGGATAGATTTCCATAAACCAGAGTAGAGGGGAAAGAGTTCTCTTGTGGATAGGTTTCCACAAACTAGATCAAGGGAAAAGAGTTATCTTGTGGAGTGTGATCTGTGAACTAGCTAGGAAGATAGAGTTCTTCTATGGAGAAAGATCCACAAACCAATTGAGGAAAAAGAGTTCTCATGGGTCAAGTTCCATGAACTAGAGAAAGGTGAAAGAGTTCTCTTGTGGATAGATATCCACAAATAAAAGCATTAGGAAATTGGTGTCTCCTTTGGATAGAGATCCATAAACATTATAAAAGGGAAGTGATTCCCAAGAGATTTGTTGAGAAAATTTTAGTGGAAAGATTTTTTTATGGAGTAGCCCACATTGGGTGAACCATGTTAAATTTGTGTCTCTATTGTGTGTGATAATTTATGCATTGCTTTGATTACTGCTATTGATATTGCCATTGATAATATTGGATAATATTGTTTGGAAAGAAAAGTAAAAGTTGGTATTATACTGTTCACCACATTCTCAGTATAAGTTTGTGTTCTTTAGGATAAATAATCATGTTGGACCATGGTTCCTCTTTTTTATTCAAATGCCCTATCATTTTTTACTATTGAGGAAAAATAACAATGAAATACCCATTACTAATAAACTATGATAAATAATCACCAAGAGGCTCCCAGTTATTTCAAACCTATGCATGTAAGAATTTTAGGGTACAATGAATACCCATGAATTTGCAAATTAGGTCATGATTGGCTTTATATAGGATTGTTTTTGTTATCATAATTTGCTCAATGATGATCTTTGGTGTTGATGTAGACTATGGAAAAAATCCATTGAATATTTGAGGTGCATCCTTGCTCATTGTTCTTATTATAGTAGCCAAAAAGAGTATTTTCATGGTTTTTTTTCATGCTTCTTCATTCTCTATTTGAGGTTTATCCTTCAACAAATATACAAACAAACTCTATCTAAGAGACACCCCCATTGGGACCTCTTGGGGTAATGTTATCGTCTAGGGTTTATTCCTATGTGTTATGCCAATTTTCATTTCTTATCTCTTTGCTTTTATTATTTCAACTCTCATACCCTATTAAATTTATGGACCAGTCAGGATTCAAACCTAGTACTTCCCTGCATTGAAATTGCTCTAGTAGTGAATTTTTAACTTATTTTTTCAATTTTAAGTAAAAAATTACTTCTTCAACACTCACCCTAAAGTCACGCTACTAGTGCTTTAGGATCTTAACTTTGAATTTGGCTACTAGCTTTAGCATTGGCTTTGATACCAAATGTAGGAATTGAACACATTATAGTTTCTATACAACAATACTCCAATACTACTTACCAAGATCTATTACTTTGATATTGAATAACTTATATAGAACTTTGTAAAGACATAAACATTTATTTATACACAATACACAAGATATTTCATAATACAAGTTATATGCTCAATCTTGGTGTAATTACGTTGCTCAATTATTACATTGAGTTAATAATCAATATGGCAGATTTATGGCGTGTCAATTCCATACAATTTATCCCAATTATGGATTATACACATATTAGGTGATCCACCCTAAATATGGATGGATCAAATGATGGTGAATACATGAATATATAAAATTATAACAATGCTAATAACTTTCTTAACCACCAAGTAATGTTATTTTTATAATTGCCTTTTCATTTTTGCAATGACATTTTTTATTTTGATAAATGCTATTTTATATTTTCCAACTGGTTTTGTTTTTCTCTAAGTAAACTTATGCATGTGTTTTTAAATATTAAGCATTGCTTTCTTCAACAATTTTTATGATTGAAAATTTCAACATAGATGCACTAGTTTCTATGCATGATTTGTTGGAGGATACGCTTCTTATTACAACTTTTGATCATAATATTTTGGCATGTACTGAGATTTTATGGATGAAGTGCACATTGAAATATATGGTAGATTTTTAATTGGCATTGGTTAGCTACATCAATACTTTATTTTGAATGGTTTATTTTGCTTCCAAAATTCAAAAGGTTTAATTGTTTTAACCATAACGGAGCAAGTGTGGTTGGATATCTTTTAGCATCTCATTAAACCATATATTTCATATTTATATATTTATTTTCGCATCTCCTAGCTAACCATGTGTATCTTATTTAACCTCAAAATCCATCCATCACCCATATCTACTCCCATTAAAAATCTTTGTACTATTTTTTTTTATTTTGACCACTCTCTTATGATAGTTTTTCTTCTCTTGTATAAAAAATGCACGAATCAATATTTTATGGAATGCTACTATAAGTATATTCCTATACTATTAGAGCTATAAATCAAAGAATCAATGGATGTCTCATGACTAAATTATTTAATAAGAATGTTAGGACCTTCATTTCATATTCAAGCACCTTATTAGTCATGATTATTGTGTTATAAGGCGTCTTAATAAAACTTATCAAAATACTCTGACTCAAAATCCAACACCTTTTCACCTATCATTGTAATATTCTATATACTTTTTATAAATTATCCTACTCTTCTGGCATGCCCTTCCCCCTCAAAAATATTTGTTGTATCACAAATCCTCTTTTGGTCATGGTCATATTTGGATAACTTTAAGCTTCATGCTTATGGTCATGCTAGACTTAAACATGATTGTAAAACTATTGACACATTCTTATTTTGCAAGTCATCATTTAAGAAGCTTTTCATAATAATAAACATTTATATTGCTACTTTGTTGATTTTTGGAAAACCTTTGATACTATGTATAAAATTCTTTGAAAGGTTATGAGTTTTGGGTCCAATTGATATTGTTGTTCAAGCAATATTAAGCCTTTGAAAGTTTCAAACATTTAGTTTCATACAACACATGGAAATTTTTCAACCATCTACAAAACTTATCCACTCTCTCCTCTCTTTTTGGTATGCACATTGATGAGTTGGAAAATCTAATTTAAGAGAAGCTTCCTATTATTGATGGGTCATTGCATGGTGTATTTATCCCATTATTGTTATTGGCTATTGATACCATCCTTGTCTCTACCACATCTAATGGTTTAGAGGATTCAATTAAACAAATTGATTTAGTTTAACTATGATCTGCATGTTAATTAAAAATTGCAATCATGATCTCTCATGGAAAGTACCAATCTTATTCATTCATCCTTTGTGATGATATAGTTTGATATAGATTTTATTATAGATATCTAGGGGTTAAATTCATAGCCAAACTTGCTATCAAGCTTGTTGTTAAGGAGATAACTTTTTTAAAGGTTATATAACAAGTTAGATGCTTTTTTATATACTTTTATTTGGTCAAATGCTCTTTATGGATTTTAGGTTTGGGAACACTCTTTGAATGATATTGAATAAATTCACATGAAACGATTACAAACTATGTTCTTTCAATTTTTTTGATGTAAATATACAATCCCTTAATGTATTCAACGAGTCAAATTTGATGTCCAACCTCTCTTCGAATTGTTTATTGACTGCAAGAGTTTATAAATACCCTTGAAAGAATTTGTATCATTTTTCATATCTCCATTGATAATCTTCCATCATTTAAATTTTTTTGAAAAGGCTTCCAATCTCAAAGTGGGTCAAAAAAAGACTAGCACCTACATTCAAGAGGGTATTTATAGGACTTGCATCCAACATACTTGAATTTCTCTACCCATGATTTTGAGTCCAAAATTGTATCATTATATATCTATATTTGTCAGAATGAGATCATTATTCTTTTAAACTATCTTCAATGGCATTATTCTCATCAACTTAGAATTTCCATTTGATTAGATGTAAAATTAAAAACCAAAACATACCACCACATTTCAAAAGAGGAAAAAACATTTTCAAAACATAAAATTGAAAATAATATCATTTTATAACTTTTATAAGATGCATACAAATTCTAATATTTCTTTATAAGACAATATTTATTTATTTATTTAATATTAAAATGAAAAGGGTTTAACTTTATATAATAAAAGAGTTTTAATATTTATAAAAAAAACCATGCTTCTTCTAACATCATAATTATTAATTTTTATTTTTTATACATATTCACCATGAAAATTAATCCCAGATGATAATACAAGTAATATCCTTAAGGATAAAATTTTTCTTCATTTTAAAGAATTCCTTTTGTAAATCTAAATACGCATAAACATGATATGATAGCTCTACACTAAAGGGAAAAAAAATCATGCTTCTTCTAACATCATAATTATTACCTTTTCTTCGTTTTAACCAATTCCCTTTGTAAATCTAAACACGCATAAACATGCATATGATAGCTTTTACACTAAAATTTGTCAAAGAGAGTTCTAGAAAGAGGTGACAAGAAGCACAAGGTTCCTAACACTAAGAGATGTACACGTAGAAGCACTCGCAACTAATTTCATTTTAAATTTGGTAAATTAGATTTGGTCTCATATACATATTGGTAGAAGCACTCGCAACTAATTTCATTTTAAACTTGGTAAATTAGATTTGGTTGTTATTTTTTTTTAATAGTGCATTTTACTCTCGTTTAATATATTATTATTATTATGTTTTGTTGCATAAGGAAATTGTAATATTTTTTTTCTGGCAGGACATGATTTTAAATTGAATTATTGGACACCTAATTATTATTATTAATTTTTTTTATCTAATTAGTGTGAGAAACACCTAATTATTATTATTATTAAATTTAATTAATGTAAAAAATCTTTACTATGCTACTAACACCAATTATTACTTATTTCTATTTCTTGGCCTATATGACTTCAAATCAAACTCACCTAGTTATTACTTATTTCTATTTCTTGGCCTATATACTTCAAATCAAACTTTCCAAATTGAACTATTGACACCTAATTATTTTTATTTTTAAATATGGTTAGCATACAGAACCCCTTTGACCCATGCTACTACACCTAATTATTATTCATTTCTATTTCTTTACATATAAGATATGACTCAGAATCAAACTCAAATGTCTATTACTATTAAATAGATCCAAAAGCTTAAATATTTTTTAAAACTCAAATGTCTATTACTATTAAATAAATCCAAAAGCTTAAATATTTTTTTGGAAGATGTTTAAAACTATTAATTATTATTATTATTTTTACCTCTTCACATATAAGATATGAGTCCTAATCCTAATTATTATTAATTTTAGATTTGGTTAATATCAAAAACCTCTACAGCCCATATTCCTACACCTAATTATTACTACTCACCCATACTAGTACACCTAATTATTACTCATTACTATTTCTTCATATACAAAATATAACTGAAAATCAAACCCAAACAATTCCTAATTATTGCTATTTAAAAATATGATTCTCAATCAAACTCAAATATCTGTTATTATTATTAAATAGACCCAAAACTGTGTTTTTTTAAGATGTTTAAAACCATTACAGGAATTCCAGAATGAATATAAAGGGTTTAGTTCCTGACTATTTTCTATACTCTCTTTTATGTATATACCTAAACGTAAGTAAGGCATTTTCTGTTTCCAGTTGTTTTTTTTACCTTTACAGTAAGTGACATAGAAGCAAAAGATTGTAATGCCCTTCACGGTTAAGGTTAGGAAAACGTTAGAAGGAAGGCTGACACCTCCGACCTTGTGCTTAACAGCCACACGCTCTAACCAACTGAGCTATTCCAAACTGTTTTTATTTATTCTTAGTTTAATATTTTGAAGGAAAATATCCGGATTTCTATCGTTACTAAACTGATAAATATAACGCTTTCTTCACAAATATATCTGAATACATTCAATGAAATCAACGAAAAAGTTTTTCATGGTGGATGAGCTTTCATAACAATAGCAGTTTTATTATATATTATTATTTAGTTGGATCTTAGAAATTTGAGTTACAATCTTGTGAATTAATCATTATTATTGAATTAAATTACAAATTTATAAATATCTTATCTAGTAAGAATAATAAAAACTTTTTTTATATATTAAATCGTATTAATTCAATATGGATAAAGTTAGTTATAACTTGGAAAGACTTTATTTTAAAAACATATATATATTTACCCAGTATTATTATTTTTTAATAGGTTATATGAGATTGAGATTATCTTACCTGTCTTCTTTATTAAGCATTTTTTTCTTCTTTTAATTGGTTATATGGGATTGACATGGCCTAGCTTGTATTATATTATTACCACATTAAGATGACTTGGTTATTTTACATGTATTTCTTAGCAAGATTTAAACCTTAGTCTCCTCTTTAAAAGTTGAGGAATTTAACCATTTGAGTTAGTTCCATTTGATTACTAAGTATTATTTTTATCAACCTGCTTTTTTCTATGTTTATATAAAATATTATTTTAATGTACTTTTCATTAATATTTAATATTGTGACTTCTAATTGCCTATGAAGTGAAACAAATTGGTAAGATACTTGATTTTTTAAAATAAAAATATTCAAAAGTATGTTAAATATTAAATAAATCAATCCACAAACAATCCATAAAGAAAATAAGATATGCAAAAAGGGCAACACAAAATATCTCCCAAGTTGAAAGCTATTCAATAAGCAAAAATGACTACAATAATAATTTGATGATTTTCAACTACCATACCCTTCTTTATATAATAATCATTTAGTGTTATTTAAGGAAAGTATAACTCCGTCCCTAGCCAACTCATTATTATAATTTCCTAGAAATAAACCTTGGATTATTTTTAGCCCATGCTAATTACTTAATATAATTATGCTATTTATGGTTCATGCCAACTATAATATACTTAACATAATTATGCTATTTATGGTTCATGCCAACTATAATATACAATATTACATTGGGAGATACCTACTCCTACATACCCTAACATTCCATCATATTTAAGAATATTGTGCCCTCAAAATATGAGATAAAACTTATCCAGACGAACAGGCTTAAACATGATCAAAAGAGCTCGAACAGAATCAGACAACTTATAAGGACTTATATAGGATTGAAAGAACTCAAACAGGCTCAAAAGGGCTCAGACAAGCTTGGACAATTTGGGTGGCTCATATGGACAACTCGGATGGATGGAAAAATGAGCTAGCTGAACCCAGGCCATGAAATATTTAGTAATAGCAGTGGATTTTCCACATTCCATGATGTGCATCATGGAAGTCGAACTATTATAAGTTATCCTCTTTCACCAAATTTGTATATAAATATATGAATTTATTTTAAGAGTAGTGGTAGGAAAAAACAATATTTTTCCTCATAGGTTTGTTTTTAATTGGCAGTCATATCTTCTTAGATATTGCATTTAAAATTAATAAAAAAATTTATTCATCTAGCAATACTTTCTCCTATTTTTTAATTCTAAAGTATTCGTTATCTTTTGGTGTGTGGATCAAAGTGGTATTAGAGCAATCTGTTTTGTGGCTGTATGATCCCAAATACAAGATTAAGCTATCAAAATCTTAGGTGCTAGACGTGTGACTCCTTTGATTATCTATCCAACCATATTAAACAATCTCAAAAGGTGGACAACATCGAAATAATATATCGTTTCAAACAACTAGTGAATCAAACCCTTGAAAGATAAAATAATCAAATATTAGAGCAATTTTCCCAAATTATTAAGCATTTACCATCTTCATGTGCCATAACACAACAATTTAGTGCTCCAACACCGTTCAAAGTTTAGGTGAAGTTTGATATTCCTATATTTGAAGGAAAAATGATGCAAAAGTAGTGGAGAATTGGTTGGATCAAATATCTACATATTTCTTTTTCAATCATTTCTTTTATAAGGAGAAGATCACTTTTTTTCTTCTAAAAGCTTCAATACTAGTTTGAAATTAGTGGGAAGTATATAACAAGAACCAAGAAGATCCAAAATATCCTACATGGTATGAGTTTGTGAAAGCAATCAAGAATGGATATTACCCAGTAGGTGATTATAAAAATTTATACATGTGATGGTAACAACTATGTCAGGATAAAGAACAACCTGTTTAAGACTATATTGATATTTTTCGTTCATTATCTGTAAAACTTATCATCAAAGACATTGAGATGCATTAAATTATCAAGTACCATATTGGGCTACATTGGTACATAAGGGATGACATGGAATTATTTAAATTTAAGATATTAGGTGAAGCATACATATTTACCATCAAGATCGAGCAAAAACATAAACGTAAAGACAAGAAAGGTGATGATTTTGAACGATAAGAACCAAACTACCAAGAGCTAGCCCAAGAAAGGTAAAGTTGATAACCAAAATCAACCAAAAAAAGAAGGTCAACAACAAAATAAAAACTAGAAGTAGAAGAAAGAGTCATAAGATAAGAAGCTCCAAAATAACCAGACTGAGAAATGGTGTGACTACCACAAAAGCAATTAACATTCTAGAGAAGAATTTAAGGTAATTCAACCTCTATTTATTGAGACATAACCCTCTACATATGCTACACCAATACATCCTCCACTCAAGGATAAAGGTAAGTTGATCATGGAGGCTAAACCACATGTGACTATTGCTACCTCTACTACATAAATTAAAATAGAGGAGCTGCCTAAGGAGGAGTAATTATTTCACTCATAGTTTTGGGTAAATGGTAAGCCCTTACATTTCATTGTTGATAGTGGAAGTCAAAAGAATTTTATTTCTACTAATATTGTGAAGAATCTAAATCTGCCTATGAAGCCTCACCCATAACCATATAACATTTGATAGGTGAATTGAGGGAGAGATATCTATGTCACTCAACAATATCTTCTCTCTTATGCCATGGAACCATTCAAAGATGAAGTTTTATGTGATGTGGTTCCATTGGATGTTTACGATGTGCTCCTTGACCAACCATTTATATGGTAGAGACATGGCATGTATGAGTCAAGACCTCAAAAAATCATCATCACTCTTGAGGATAAAAAATATAGGATACTAGAGATTACTCCTTCCACATTTGTTTCTCTTATCAATTCTAATAAATGCAAAAGGATGATTGAAAAATTAAATTATTTGTTCTCTTGATGATCAAGCCTCAATCTACAAAGAAGATAATTTGTACCATAGTGACCACACAATCAAGACAACAACAATAAAAAATGGACTTGGTCATTGTAAAATATGACCCAGTCACCCAATGGAGTTGATGTGGGAGACACTCTTAATAGAAGATGTGAAATGGCACAAATAAAAACTGAGAATTGCATTAATCAAAAACATATTTATAGGCATGTCTACCTTTACAATTCGACATTTAATATGCACGATCCGTGTGAGTATTAAATGCAATATAACATGATCCATGTGAGGAGGGGTAATATTATAGAATATAATATTAATCCCTATCATTCCTCCCCACCGTAGAAGCATTGGACTCCAATGTGTTCAAAAAGGGAAGGAAGCTGGAGAGAAACCCGGAGTATGGGGATGCTCCATAATTAGGCTCCATGTAGATGCAATGTGGACTACCAATATGAAGGGCAATTGCTAACATGCCACTGAATGTTGAAATTCTTGCAATGTGAAGGAGGCAGGATGCAGAGTGGTGTGAACCAAATGAGGAACTGTAGGTTGAGCTGCAATTGGAGCAAGAGCAATATCAATAAGAAGAGATGTTTGTGCAATAAGAGCAAGTTTTGGAACAACTAAAATAATTTTTGGTGCAACAAGAACTTTTGGTACAACTAAAACAACAGGAAATACTGGAGCAACATAAACAACTACTAGTGCAATAGGAACAATTGTTGGAACACCAAGAACAACTACTGGAACTAAAGGTACAATAGGAATAGGAGCCTGATGAATGTGAGGTGAAGTGGATAAAAGTGCTTATGGCTAGACATCCTTCTATTGTGATATGCTAAAAATTAAAGCAATTGGTCATACCTAATGTAAATTAGTGCAAGTTCGATGTGTAGTGGGTGGAACACTATAGACAAGAAAGGATTTGTTCTCATGCTACAAAGTATATGTATTATGATAGGCATCATAAGTGGCATGCCTATCATATTGGTAAGGTTTACCTAGAAGTAATCCACAACAATCCATGGGTGTGACATCACACGTGATCTTATCCCAAAACTTGGGGCTAAATGCAAATGCAATGGTGTATGTGTGTGATTTTTGATGTTTTGGTGCTATCCTTCCACCCAAGAGAGTATGGGTGAGGATATTTGGACGTAGGGAGATTGAGCATATCAATAATGGACTGTGCAATTAGATTATTTTGTGAGCCATTATCGATTATACAATGTACTACAAAGTTATGGAGCAAGTGAGCATGAGTGACAAACAATTGGTCACGATCACTTGCTTTGGAATACTGATTCATGAGTGTTACATTATTAATTTCCCCTCTCAAATCCTCATAAATTTCTTCTTCTCTAATAGTTTCGATGGGGTTATCACAAGTGCCCTCATTAGACTATACAAAAATATTCTTCTTCTTTTGTAATTGTGGACATTGATTTTTATCATGGCCTTGCCTCTTACAATAGTTATAAAATTTAGTAGTTTGAGCATGAGAGAATGAAGAAGAGGAAGAAGGAAATAAATTTTTAGAAGTAGGGGGTGAGTAAGAAGTGGGAGTAATAAAAGAAGAAACATGGGAAGGTCTCTCTCATCCTTATTGATGCTTGTGCACATCTTCTGTCGAACCATCAGAAGAGTAGCGAGGCTCCCACCTTTGTGCCACGAAATTCTCCTCAACTAGCTACGCATGTTTGAATGCATCGTTCAATGTTGTACAAGTAGTATATTTGATCTCCCTATACAAGTGTATGAGAAGACAAATTTTAAAATTTACAATCAAGACAACATAAAAATCTAAAATACCAAGTAAGACTTGAAGGCGGTTGAAATGATGAATGAAATATTGTATAGATTCCATTTTGACTTGACGAAGGTGTAACCATTGATTCAGTCAACCCTCCTCATAATTTGATGGATAAAATAAGGTCTTCAAAGCTTGTACCATCTCCTCCCATGTACAAATTGGATTGTGATGATTGGAAAAGAGAACTTTGGTAATGTTGGAAATTTTGAGCTTTGCGAATGAAACCTTGTCATTATCAGGAGTGTGAGTATATTGAAATTAGGTCTCCATATCAAGGATCCAGATCTTGAGTACATCAGGGTATCAGGAAGCTTCATATATTTTTACTTCACACCTTGGACGAGGATGATGGGAGTAAAATTGAAGATTTTTCAACATGGCAATCATTTTTGCCATTTTTCATTTTGGGCTATAGTGATTTTAACCAATTTTTTAACAATGGTCATATTATAGCCATAGGTTTACTAGGAGTGATCGAGTGTTTATTAGGTGCCAGTTTGGGTGATAAAATGAGAATATGTGGAAAAAATTTATGGTCAAATTTTAATGGGCCCTCCCTCTCTGATTGGACCAAGGAATTTGATTTTAAAATTTATAAGACTCAACCTTTAACGGTCAACAATAGAATATGGAACCAACACAAGGTACAACAAGTAACCAATGATCACAATTTACAACAGTCAATAGTGATGCAATAGTCAACAGTGGTCCAATGGTCACAATTTACAATAGTAAATAGTGATCCAATAGTCAACAGTGGTCCAATGGTCACAATTTACAATAGTCAATAGTGATCCAATGATCATGGCACCCAACAACCAACCTTCTCCAACGGTCATAATGCACAACAAACAATAGTCTATCAATGGTAACAATGGACATGAAATTTGCTCAATCAAAATGTTAACACGACATCGATAAATAAAATTAGCTAAAAATTAAAATAACCTTAGGGTGCATAATTTACTACCATCAAAAATTGATAACCTCACCAAAAATTCATCACCCCTGCACAGTTCTTTGTGATCATTGGTAAACATGAAATATCTCTGGAGAAAAGTGTTTTGGACACTGAGAATTATAGATTGGCACTAAGAAGTAGTGAAATCATTCAGGACATGACGATAACATAGTAGATAATGGATATGTGCGCTAGCTGAACAAGAATGATTGAAAATATTACCAAAAATCACTAAAATTTCCCTAAGCGATGGTGTCATACGACAGAGTCTTATCGTAAGGTAAGTGACACTATTAAGTGTTTGAGGTTTCTATAAGAAATGGATAGCACACCAAAAAATGATGACAATGAGAAGCCATTGGATCAACTTTGACGAGTATTGGAAAGCCACCGAAATGATGGTCGAATTCAATATGTGGCTGACTAACAGGATCATGCTACCATAGAAGAAAATAGATATCACCCCATGTATTATGATAGTGAGGAATCCATCGGATCAATGCACAATTTCATGATTGCAACTATAAATTTCAAAGAAATGATAAATCCAAGGGCAAGGCTTGGATCAAAAGCTAAAGGTCAAATTCAAAGGGACCCTAGCTAGCTGAGGGTCAGAGTCAGAGGGATCCCAGTTGAGAGTTTTCAAGATCAAAAGTGCATGAAGGTGTTCACAGAAGAAAAATAATGTTCACCACTCAAGATCCATGGGTTGGTTTTCTCATTCCTTTCTGAACCAATTTGGTATGTGAAAGGGGATACTATCCAAACCCTTGCATCTTGCTCTAATACCAATTATGTGGGAAAGACTCTTAATAGACAACGCAAAATGACACAAATAAAAAATGAGAGTTTTATAAAAATATATTTATAGGCATGTATGCCTTTACAATTTGACATTTAATATGCACAATCCATGTGAGTATTAAATGCAATATAACATGATCCATGTGAGGAGGGGTAATATTATAGAATATAATATTAATCCCTATCGAGTGCCACTCCATTGTGAGGTAAAATATTTTATTATTTTTATTTTTGCTTCTCCATTACCTAACACCCTAGTTTATCACAAATCAGTTCTTGAAAATGATGAGATCAAGAGATAAATCCAATAATTTATTAAAAAGGACCATATTAGATCGATTTATTCTCCTTGTGGTAGTTCAATTGTCTTGGCACCAAATAAATATGGTACAAAAATACCTTGCATTGACTATTGGGCTCTAAACAAGATCACCATGAAGAATTGGTATCCATTACCTTGGATCGATGATATATTGGATCAACTATGTGGTGTAAAGTTCTTCACCAAGATTGATCTCAAATCTAGGTACCATCAAATTCTCATTGAGCCCATGGATGATGATATTCAAATCTAAATAGGGTTTGTTCAAATGTTTAGTTATACCTTTTGGATTGACTAATACATTGATAAATTTCATGAGAATGATGGATGATATTATGCAACCCTTCACCAACTCTTTTGTAGTTGTGTATTTTGATGATATTCTCATCTAAAACAAGACATGGGGGAAAAAATATAGCATGTGCATAAAGTGCTCCAAAATATTTGAAAGCACAAATTATATGTAAACATGGAGAAGTGCACAATTATCATGAATCAAGTCCAGTACCTTGGGTACATTATTAATGAAGAAGGTGTTCATGTTGATCCTAGAAAAATTCAAGTTATTCAAAATTGGCCAACTCCAAAGACTCTCACACAACTTCATAGCTTTTTGGGTCTTGCCTATTTGTATTGCCAATTTGTTCTTGGGTTTTCACATATTGCACGACCATTGAATCAGGTAACCAAAGGGGGAGTCAGATCCAAGTTCTAATGGGGAGAACCACAATAAAGAGCCTTTGAGAAGTTGAAAGCCTAATTATGCTCAACACTTGTTCTTGCCCTACTATACTTGAGGTAACATTTTGAGTTGATAGCAGATGCATCATACTATGGAGTGGGATTTATCCTTACATAGTAAGGCCACCCTATTGCATACCACAATAACATTTTCAATGAGATTATCAAAAAGTATCCCACATATGATAAAGAAGTCTATGCCATTGTTTAGGCTTACGAGAAATGGAAGCACTACATTTTGGGTAAAAAACAATTATTCACACTGATCAAAGACATCTAGAATTCATACAAACACAAAGAAATATCAGGAATAAGAGGCATAAAAAATGGACTATATACTTTTAGTAGTTTCACTTGATCATCTATCACAAGAAGGGAAGTCCCAACTTGGCTACAAATTCCCTGAGCCAACCATCCATCACAAAAATCACTACCATTATTTATTCTTGCAGGTATGAGATATCCAATTGGTCCACCCTGTATGGTACTAACCTTGACTTTGTTGAAACATATAAAACCCTTCATCAAGTAAGCATATTTTTTATTTTTATCTACAAGAACATCTACTCTATCACATGGAACACGTTTATGTGCCCTTTGTTGAACGACCAAAGATGATATGGTAAGCACACTTCAATAGGATAATAGGTCACTTTGGTGTGGAAAATACTCTATATGTTCTTAAAAAACACTTATTCTATCCAAATATGAGGAACAATGTGGAGAAATATATCAAGTTTTGCACACCTTATGCCATTGCAAATCCATCCAACAAGAAATAAGACCTCTATACACCTTTCCAATACCTTCCAAGCCTTGGGAATTTGACTCTATGGATTGCCTCTTGGGATTACCTATTTCTAACCATGAAAATGATTGTGTTTTTGTAGTGGTTGATCACTTTCCCAAAATGGCTCTCATGATTGCTTGTAATAAGAATGTTATAGTGGAGAAATTGTAAAACTTTATTTTAGCCATGTATGGCTTTATTTTGTCTTGCCAAAGTCAATTATCTTAGATAAATATAACATGTTTTTAAGTACCTTCTAGAACACTCTATGGAAAATGATGGACACAAAGCTTACTTGATCCACAACTTTCCATCCCAGATTGATGGGTAAACAAAAGTTATCAACAAGTTGATCATGCATATGTATAATTCAAATCCTCGAACATGGGATGAGAATATACCATACATTCAACATGGATATAATAGGGCTTTGCATAGCTCTACCAAACATAGCCCCTTTCATGTGTGTTTTGGTTTTCAACCTTTGGTGTTTGTAGATTTGACTTTTCCAATTTCACCCAAAGACTTCACACCACATAGATAAAGAGGAGTAGAAAAGGATGTGAAATATGTGGAGCATATTTAACATGTACAACAATAGGTTCATGACTTCATAGACTAGATGGACACAAAGTAAAAGCAACACCATGACCAACATCGCACCCCACACTCTTTCAAAGTGGGATATTAGGTTTGGCTAAGCTTATAGAAAGAACACCTTGTAGGTATACATAGGAAAATTAGACCTCTGTGCCACAAGCCTTATACCATCACCAATCACATGGAAGAGAATTCCTTAAAGCTAGGTCTACCACCTTATCTTGGTTTGTATCCCATTTTAATATTGAGCTTCTTAAGTCATATTACCCGTCTTTGCTAGACAATTTAACAATAGCAAAGGATTTGGTGGTTAACGAGCTCAATCTTAGAAGTCTTTAACCAACAGAGGAGGATTATATAGTTGACACATAGATTAAAACCACCAAGAAATAGTCCATACAACTATACATAGTAATATGAGTAGGTCAATTCAATCACCAAGCCAAGTGGTTCACAAAGACTCAAATGAAAAGAGTCTTTCATACTTGATGTCCAAGATTGATTCAATGGGGACTATTAATCTTCAAGGAGGGTCAACTAATCCAGATCGATGGGCTCAAAAGCAGGTTTATGCATAGTGGCAAATTTTTTAAATTAGCACAAATATTAGGATTTTCACAATTTTAATTTGGTAAATTTGGGAACCCTAGAGGTCGACCCATTTGTCCAAAAATTTTAGGATCAATTTTTTTTAGGTTCAATTCGCTCCATTATCATACTTATTAGTCCCTATTTCATGTAGGTTTCCCACCTTATTTTCGTCTTCAAATTATAATTTTTTTTTATCCCACCAAATTTACCTCTTGTACCTCGTTATATATAGCTAACATGAGAGCGATGCTTATACATTTAAAACATAAATTTTCTTTGATAGTGAGTGATATAAAGTAGGCAAGAGACAACAAGCAAAAGAAAGCAAAACAAAGAGAGTGTGTCATAAGGCAACTGACAAAATACGACTGGCATGAGGTGAATAGCACAAGGTGACTCGCACCAAGTGACTATCACAAGGTGAATCACACTAGGTGACTGGTACAAGGTGACTCGCACCAATGATTAGCACAAGGTGATTGGCACAAGGTGATTTGCACTAGGAAACTAGTACAAGGTGACTGGAACAAGACGACTGGCACAAGATGACTGACACAAGGTGAATGACATAAGCCTACTGTCACAAGCCAATTCGCACAAGGTAACTCGAATCTTGTGACTGACACAAGGCAACTAGCGTAAGGTAAATGAAACAAGGTGACTTGCACTAGGTGATTAGCACAAGGTGACTGGCACAAGATGACTAGCACAAGATGACTAGCACTAGGTGATTGGCACAAGGTGACTGGAACTGGGTGACTAGCACAAAGCGACTAGCAGAAGGAGAGTGGCATAAGGTGAGTTGCAGAAGGCAAGTGGTAGAAAGCGAGTGGAAAAATGTGAGTGACATAAAATGACAACCACTTATCGATAAGTTTATTTTACCATTAATTTTCATTTTTTAAAAATTTTGTTCATTGATACTCAGTAAGGAGGTTTTCCTATTATTTGGGCACCAATATCAAGCTTGCTTGGGTCAGATTTCCTGTTGTCTTGAACAATAGTTATCTTTTACCAGTTATTTTCATTTTTAAAAATTATGCTCATGTTACTCTTATATTTATACAGGTAAAATATCACCTACTGGTAGTGGAAAGAAGGGAGGCTAGTCTTCCGATAAAAGGAGTATCCTCAAATAATTTCATAATATTTCAAAATCCAGTCAACGATCAACATCTTCACAAATTGAAGGTATGAACGCCTTTAATTACTAACCAATTAATTTTTATACATTGTTAATTATATATATAATGTCTTTATTCATTAAGAAGGACATTTTTTGGTTGATGGCTTTGTCCATTTTTTATCTGTATTTTTTAATAGAAGGTATGTTTTTAAATGCAATAATGGTATGCGCAAAATTTCTTTATAGAAAACACTATTGACCCTAGTATACCTCCACTTCCACATATCCCCGATAATGAAAAGTCCACAAATGAAAATTTTCTTAATGAAATGTAACAACAACATGAAGAGATTCCTGAAACTAACACACCAAATGGAAAAGAAAATAATATTTCTCATACAGTCTCTACTTTCGAAGAATCTTCTTCTAAGAAACATAAACATGTAAGGTTATCTAGGTGGACAATTAACAAATTATTTTAACCTAATTGGGTATCAAAATTTCCATTTATTGAGCCAGTGCTATCAAGAATAGTAGTGAAAAAATAATAGAATTGAGATGTGTAATTTGCAGTTGGAAATACGAAAAGAATCATAGATTGAAATTTAATAAAGACGTAGAAAAATGTAGTGGAAAAGTTTATATAAAAACAAAAGAAAGTGATGGAAAAATACATACAATTTATATGTGGAAGGATGCATCAGAGTGTGCACATATCAGATATGGACAAGAATATGATAAAGAAATAAAACAAAAGAAAATTTTGGTTGAGAAAGATGCAATGATTTAAGCCCAATTTCAAAAATGAATAAGTTCACTTTAGATTCAAAACGTGTGTAGTTTCTTGTTGTACTCAATATTCTTAAAAAGGGTAGACATATGTATAATTTCATTGATTATAAATATCTATTTCAACTAGTTGATTTACAAAACCTTCCCAACGTCCATTGGTCAAATCAAAGTGGTTGGAAAATTGTAAAATGTCTCTCATTAGTTGAGAAGGATGATCTCAAAGAGAAAGTAAAAAAAGCCAAATTCATTTCATTTTCAATTCATGAGGTGACTACTATTGACAACACATCTTGGATTTGCATGCATGTTTACACATTGGAAAATCATTTAAGGCAACCTCATTTACTTGGAGTACGCAAGATGGTGGAAAATTGCAATGCAAAAAATATTTACAATGTTGTTGTAACTAGTTTAAAGGAAATAACAAGAATGAATGAAATGGAAATATTCACTAAGTTAATCTGTGTCGAAGCTGATGGTGTTATTACAATGCAAGGACACATAAATGGTCTTTGTGTTCTACTAAAAATATTTGTCACCCCATATTTGATCCCTATTCATTGCATGACTCATAAAATGAAACTTGCATTTAAAATTGTGGATACATTTACAAATGTAGCAAGAGTGGAAGAGCTTGTCCATGAAATTCATAATTATTTTTCATGTACTTCAAAAATATTTTAAAAACAGTTTGCACTAGGAGTTACTGAAGGTAAAAAAACTCTTAAAATATGTAGATACTAGGTGGATTTCGATGTATCAACCGACATATAGAGTTTTCAAATAATATCAATCCTTGGCAGGGTATATATATGAAAATTGTAGGGCAATTGATAAGGCTAAAAATTTGCTATTTCGAATGAGTGACTTTGAAAAAATTCTCACATTGTATGATATTATTCCAATGTTGGAAGAAATGAATAATTTGATTAAAATTGCACAACAAATATAGCTTTATATTTTGGATTTCGTTAGGGTGAGAAAATAAATTTGCATGCATATTGATACGATGTACGTGTCTGGTAAAAGTTTTATGGATCCCATTTTTTAGAGTTGGAGAGGATTAAAAAACGTGAATGATCCTCAGAAATTTTTGAAGTTCAACTTAAATGATCATCTATGTATTAATGTCCATGGAAAGGATATATATTTATATTGTTTTGGTCAGTGAATGGATATAGTTCATGATTTAATTCATCCACGCTCTTGGTGACTCATAGGGGTTTTCCACTCTATGGGAGGGAGGAACCCAGAAAGATATCCTTCAATGAAATAAATCAAGAGAGAAAAAAATAATGGATAAATTATCAAAAAAAGTAGTTCAGGAAGAATGCACGATAAAGGAGGAAGCTAGGAAATGGGGGGAAATACAGGGAAAATGACATAATAGAAAGTAGCAGGACACATACCTTATGCACTTTTATTTAGTTTTCAATTTATATACACAAAACTATGACACAATTAGCACACCATAACCATCGACCCATCCTAGGATCATCCGGTGAATCTACAATGATCAAACCAAATTGTGCAAAACTTTAGTTATTCCATGTGCTGATCCTTATATTGCCTGCAATTACTCCCAAGTTTTACGAAGTACCAATTGATTGTAGTACTTTCCTTTAGGATGATCAAATTAAAACCAAACAGCATAGGGTAGATATCTACCTAACGAGTTCTAACACTTGAATGATTTGGATAGGATGAGGGTAACCATTTGTCACTTGAGTCTAGCAAATATTAAGACCATTCTTCAACTCTCTTAGGACCATCCATTGGAAAGGATGACCCACAACCTCCCATTACTTGTTGGGGCAACATTGCCGCATTGGCTTTTTGCTCAAAATTCTTGACCATTTGGTCAGTCTCCTCCTTCCCCTACATTCAGGTCTAGCATAGAGGAGGGGTATCATTGGAGATTGAATCTCCAAATTGTGTTAATCTATTCTTGGCTACAACAACTTCCTTGTAGATTTTTATAAATCTCTCTTCTCCTGACTATTGTATAAGGAATCTTAATTTCGAATAGAGAGCCCGAATATAACATGGGTTTGCTTAAGCAGGGGTCAGATGGATATCATAGGGAATATTCTTCCAAGTCCTTTCAAAATGGTTGTTAAAATCAATAATGCTCTCTTGAGGCTTTCTTTTCATAAAAATAAAATATTGAGCATCAAGGTAGGATCCCCTGAATCATCAAATGTGTTGATGAATGCTTTTTCCAAGTCAACCCATGCATGAATACTTCCATCCTCCAAGGTTTTGTACCATAGCAATGCTCTTCCTCTGAGAGATAGAATAAGCAACCTTAACATTACATATTCATGTATAATGTTATAGATGATGGAGGAAGAGGCTATATCTTGACAATGTTCATATGCAGTTTTTTAGTACCATCAAAATTAGGTAAAGTTTTTAGGGAGGCTTCAAGAATATCATACCAAACATGAATGCTGAGTGGGCTAGGATTATTCCAGCAGGGACTGGTCCCTTATTGATTCTAGATTATACTGCCAGGTTGGAGTCACTAGATGAGCATACTTTCTTCGCTAGCAAGGTTAGGGCTTCTCATTTATGAACATCAAATATGCTCATATTTTTGTATGAGCACCAATGATTTTTGTGCAGCAATATAATATGAGTTGTGTATTTTTATGAATCATTATGTATTTATTTAATTAAATTATGTGAAACCACTAAGTTCCACATCACACATGCTGTTTATGGGAAAACACTAAACGAATGAGCTATCCCAACTGGAGTGGATGAACACGTAACCACTCAACGAAGGATAAATAAAATAGCATAGAGATCATCCTATCACCAGGAAAAATATGAAAAAGCTATTTATCGTGCGCTTGTTACAGTAACTAAACTATCCCAGTTTAGACTGTAACTAGGATGCTTGTTGTAACAAAACTATAACAGGAAGTCCTGTGTGTGTTATATAAACACATGGACTTCTCTAAAATAGGAGAGGTAATATTTTTCAGAGAACATTATCACATGTAACATTGCATTGCTCTATCAATAAAATCTCGAGAGTTCTTTCATTAGCGTATTGTCTTCGTGATTTGTCGAGCGGGATCTGCTGGAGCTTGGGCCCACTCCAAGCTAGTATTCCTCCCCTGCTTCTTAGTTATTTTCTTAGATTTAAATATGCATTGTAGTGTGTTTATTTCCTAGATTAATTTACTTGCTTTAGTGTGGTGTGCCTTTTAATTATGCAAGTGTGTTTATCGCTTTCAGTGTGGTGTGTTTTCTTTCACGTATTTTATTTATGCATAAGTTTTATTGGTGCGGATGAATCAATTGTTATTTTATAAACACCCCCAATGATAGTTTAGCGGACTCATCTCATAAGTGGTAGTGTGAGCAGTCTTAACCATGGCACTTCAAAAGTCTATGAGCTCCCTGGTTTGACAATTTAAATGCGAGGGTTGTGACATATATAGGACAAAATTAACCAGTGTTTTGCCCCAATATTTTGGCATCATTGTCGGGGAAGCACCACTATTAGATTGATTACAGTACCTCTTAAAACCTTCTATCTAACTTTGTATGAGTCCATTGAGAAAAAGAGGACCCGACGGTCATTTCATAAAATAGAGCCCATCAGAGAAATTTGAGTGAGCCAAAAATTTTGAATTTGAATTAGATTCTCCCGAATCCCCACCAAGTAGTCCACTAGAGTGAACATCCTCTCTTTGTGCAAAGCTCTTCCTCATCCCATCGACTAGGAAAAGAGTGGATCATTCTAAATCCTTTGTTTAAGAGAACCCCCTCCGAAGAAGAACTGTTGTGGAAAGTCATAGAGGATCAGACCATAACACCAGCTGACTTAGAGGCTCTAGTACAAAAAGTCTAGAATGACCGAAAGGCCATAGAATCTACATTAGAGACCACATTTCCTGAAAAAATGGTCGAAGAGACTTCATCTGGTTTTAGCTTCCCGATAGAGGAAGGAGTAGGGGAAACCAAAATGAAAAACATATCCCCTACCCATCTCCCCACTTTCAGGGGATACCCAACCGAAGACCCTGACCTATTTTTATTTAAATTTGATGTGTTGTGTAGGTCTGTCGACTATAAATTAGATGCTCAGAAGCTAAAACTCTTTCCATCGACACTGGATGACTCAGATCTACACTGGTTTATCGGGTTGGGGAACAAGCAGATCACCACATGGGAAGAAATGAGGAAACTCTTCCTAGAATAGTACCAAGACTTTGGCAGAGCATGAGACTCCAGAGAAGAGGTCCTAAGTATGACACAAAAGGAGGATGAATCTCTGGAGGAGTACTGGGAGAGGTTCAATTTCAACCTACAATGATCCCCTCATGCGAAGCTGGGTGATAAGTCCCTCAAAAGCATATTTTTGAGGGGACTCAACAACGAGTCACTGGAGGCGCTCAACATGATTTCTGGAGGGGACGTCTACCAACACCCGATGGAAGACATCCAATAATTGTGTCAGAATTACTCACGAAGGAGAGGCAAGCCCACTCCCAGAACCATGAAGGTGACTGCATCGATCACAAAAATAGAGATAGGCAACATGTTGGAGGATCTAAAAAGTGAAATGCTCTCATCTCTAGCACTACAGTTGGATACGCTCTTGCTAGAGAAGAAGAAACAAGAGAACGAAGTAGCATTGGCCTATTTCTACCTAAAATGTAGAGGGAAGCATGCTAGGAATGCATACCTAGAGAACAAAGTTAGAGTATGCATGGTTTTCCAATAGAATCACAAAACTTGATTGTACCCACAGCTGCCCAATATCAAGGAAGATGTTGATGTAAGTGAAGCCTATTTCATGGGCAATCGAAGAAATTGGTAGCAACCCCCTATGGGGAATATGCCAATGAGGATGCCACCCTATGGAGGAGGATCGTATATACCATAAGGGCAGCTACAACCACCTAATATGGGGTGGTGGGGACCACCACCTTGGATGAACATACCTCCAGGAGCTATATTTCCCAATCAACAACCATGGATGCCATATCAACACTCTGGGCAACAGTGGAGGAACCACATTCCATGGAACTCCGCTCCATAAAACATGGCATAGGCTCCACCACAGCAAGGCCTATCAACCCTACCTATGGTGAGACCTACATAGTTACCAACACAACCGATGGTGAACCCAAATAATAAGGTAAACCAACCAGCATACCAAGTAGAGGGAGAGATGTATCCGATGTACAATATTAGTTGTAATCCCATTCAACTTAGGTCAGGTAGGTAGCTAGGAGTAGAAGCACCTCCCCTGGTAGAAGAGGAGGAAAATGTAGAGGAACCCCCTCTTATAGAAGAGGTGGAGGAAGAAAAATTTGCTGAGAAGATAGAGGCTCCATTCCCTAAATGGTTGCAGGAACAAAGGAAGTCGACACAACTGGAGTTCGATATCCTTTCTAGCTTGAGGAATCTGATAGTTACTATTCCACTCTTCCAAGCTATCCATGATGTTCTGATATACACCAAGGTGATAAAGGAACTTTGTCTGAGGAAACCCAGATGGAAAGCAGCCCAGACCATCAACGTCGTCGAAAAGTTGGCTGACTTGATGATGGGGAATGCGTGCCATCCCAAGTACGTAGACCCAGGTAGTCCAATTTTGACTGTAAAAATAGGAGGGCATTTATTGACTAACACATTAGTCGATCTTGGTGCAGCCATCAATGTGATGCCGTAGGAGACCATGCAGAAGCTAAAACTCTCCAATATGAAGCCCACCAAGATGGTGCTACAACTAGCCGATAGGTCAATAGTAGCACTAGAAGGAATGCTCGAGGACATCATTGTGATAGTCGATGCATGGGAGTATCCAATGGACTTCCTGGTTCTATAGTCAAAATTAGGATTGGGGGGTTACCCACTCATCTTGGGGAGGTCATGGCTAGCAATAGCCGATGCATACATCAGCTATCACGATGGACTGATGACCATATCAAATGGTCAGAACATCAAAATATTGATGATCTCTCCCCCTGCATAGTCCATGGATACATTGGGTGAACCCACATGGGACAATCAAGAGGATGGGTCATTGTCCATGCTCCAACTAGTAATGGCATTGAAAGAGTTGGAGGAGGAAGTCGATGAAGATGGTGTCATTATGGGATTCCTCCAAGGAGAGTCCTCCCCTATAATTCTTGAATCACCCTTGGTCGGTGCTCAGGATCATCATACTAGGAAAATAAAAATTGAATTTGGTAGAACATTGAACGTCAGTAGTGAGTTGACACCCACACAACTGATAGAGCTAAAAGAACTTTTAACCAGGCATCAACAAGCATTTTCCTAGGATTACTCGGATATGAAAGGAATCAACCCAAAAATCTGCACCCATCGAATCTACCTCGAAGAGCAGGTGACTCCAGTCAGATAGCCATAGAGGAGGATGAACCCCACCATGAAGGAAATTGTCAAAGCTGAGCTGTAGAAGCTCTTGTCAGTAGGGTTCATCTACCCAATATTTGATAGTGAATGGGTATCACCACTTGTGGTGGTCCCCAAGAAAAATGGGAAATGGTGAATCTGTGTTGATTATAGATCACTGAATAAGGTGACCAAGAAGGATCACTTCCCACTTCCCTTCATTGATCAGGTATTGGATACACTATCTAGAAGGAAATACTTCTCCTTTCTAGATGGATTCAATGGGTACAACCAAATTTAGATCAGAGAGGAGGACCAAGATAAGACAATGTTTACCTATCCATGGGGAACGTTTACCTACAGAGTGCTGCCCTTCAGGTTATGCAATGCACCAACCACCTTTCAGAGGGTGGTGCTAAGCATATTCTTAGATATGATGGGGGAGGCAGTTGAAGTGTATATGGATGACTTCACCATTTACGGTGAAACCTTTGGAGAGGCGATGACAAACTTGGAATGAGTGCTCCAGAGATGTGAGGAGAACAACTTATCCCTCAGTAATGAAAAGTGCTTTATGATGATGCATGAGGGCATAGTGTTGGGGCACCATCTCTCGACGGAGGGAATTAAAGTTGATAAAAATAAAATAGAAGTCATCAAGGACCTACCCAGCCCAAAAACATAGAGGGAAGTAAGAAGTTTTCTCGGCTCTTCTAGGTACTATAGGTGATTTATCATCGACTTCAATAAAATTGCCAAACCATTGCACACCCTACTCTCAAAAGACATGGAATTTATCTAGATGGAAGACTATGAACAAGCCTTTCAAACACTGAAGGAGAAGTTAATTTCTACCCTAGTTCTATGGGGCCCAAATTGGGTAGTCCCATTTCATATTTATTGTGATGCATCCAATAACGCAATTGGAGCGGTCCTCGGGTAGAAATATGGTGAGGAATTCTATGCCATCTACTATGTCAGTAAGAACTTAGCAGGGCTGAGCTCAACTACATAGTGATAGAAAAGGAATTCCTCGTAGTTGTGCATGCCATCAATAAATTCTACCACTATATCATTGGCTATAAGGTATTCATCCATACGGACCATGCAGCCATTCGGTACTTAATGAGTAAGCCAATGATCAATGGTAGGATTATCATATGGCTCTTGCTGCTATAGGAGTTTGACATCATAATCATAGACAAGCCCAGGAAAGATAACATCATCATAGACTTCCTATCTAGACTAATACCAGTAGATCACGCAGTGGTGGAAGACCAATTCTTGGATGAACACTTATTTGTCATCGATGAACAGACATCATGGTATACAGACATCACCAACTATCTGGCCATTGGTAGAACATCCCCTACTCTTTCTTCATGAGAGAAGTAGGTGGTAATAAAAAAAGTACCTCTTTTCTGTGGGTTGATGGCCTCCTATTTAAAATAGGGCCTGATCAAATCGTAAGGAGGTGCATAGTAGAGCATGAGTTTGTGGAGATACTTAAAGCCTATCATAGTGAGCCATGTAGAGGACACTTTGTAGGAAGGAGGACTACGTACAAAGTCCTACAGACTAGGTATTTTTGGCCCACTTTGTTCAAATATGTAGCCACATACGCCAGCAAGTGTGATGAGTGCCAGAGAATGGGTAGGCCGACCCATAGGGATGAAATACCCCTTCAACCTCACATGCACATAGAGCCCTTCGACAAATGGGGCATGGATTTCATGGGACCAATCAACCCACCTTCGATCGGGAAGAGATACATCTTGGTCTGCACAGACTACATCACTAAGTGGGTCGAGGTCCAAGCACTAAGGGACTCTAAGGAGGGAACGATGGTAGAATTCCTATTCACTCATATTTTCATAAGGTTTGGGGTGCCCAGGGAAATTACAATGGACCAAGGACCCCAATTTACCTCCAAATTAATTGGGGAATTGATGAAGCAATACAGGGTTCAACATAATAAGACTACCCCTACCATCCATAGGAAAATGGATAGGTGGAAGTAACCAATAGGGAGATAGAGAATATTCTAATGAAAACCATGCAACAGCACTAGGAAGGATTAGGCTACAAGGTTACCGGAGGTAGTGTGGGCATACAATACAATGTGGAAATCAACCATCGACTTTACACCATTCTGATTGGTATACGAGAAGGATGTGATGATGCCCATCGAATTTAAGATTAAAACACTCAGAACGGTGGTGGAACTAGACCTAAGCCTAGATGAAGCATAGAAGGAATGGATTCGATAGCTGAATCAGTTGGATGAATGTCGAATGGATGCCCTACAGAGAATAAAAATCATCCAAAGGCAAAGGAAATAATGGCATGACCACCATATTAAGACAAAATAGTTCAAGGAAGGAGACTGGGTATTATTGTATGATTCTAGGTTCTAAGAATGGAAAGGGAAGCTGATGCAGAGGTGGATGGGACCATACGAGGTGGTGGAGCTAATAAAAAATGGTGTTGTGCATGTTAAAACAATTGATGGTAGCAACACCATTCTCATAGTTAATGGCCATCGGTTACGCCCATACCACACATCCAAGAATTTAATGGTGGAGCCCAGAACAGGCATGGGGGAAACCCCATCCAATTAAAATTGCCAATTTCTTAGCAACACGGTGGACACAAAGGCATCCACCAAAAATTTAGTCTTAGTTTCTTATTTTTGTGTGTTGTAGGTACGGTGCCCGCATGCAAGCTGTAGGTATCCTAAGAGCCAGGGCCTAACAGGCACGGATTGCACCAGACCTACATATTTTCCTACTTTCTAGCTTACGGTGTGTTTTGTAGGAACAACACCCGCATGCAAGCTGCAGGTATCCTGAGAGCTAAGGCCTAACAAGCATGAACTACATTTAACTACATTTTTTTTTCATTTTCTTTTTGTAGGAGAATGGCCTGATTGTTCGAACAATAGGCATCTTGGGTAACAAGGCCTAGACCAGCTCAACATCCATGAACCTACACATATTAGAAGATAGTTTTGATCCAAGCATGGGCATGGGCACCAATTCCCCGCAAAGGAAAAATTACACACCCTCATGCTTGGATGAAGTAGATACTCGACGTAGTATGAGGAGAATTTTAGAAGGCTTGATCAACCTCACATCAATGAACATGTCAACTATTGCTAACTTTTCAATGGTGGGAGAACATTTTACCATAGAAGAGAGGTGCCTTACTCCATAAGGGAGGTGCCTTACTCTTGAACCTTACTCCAAAGTAGGCATGTCAATCAATGGAAGAATTTGACTATGGTTGAAGAGTCAAAAAAAATAGGTGCCTTGATGTTACGCATCAAGGAAAAAAAATTATGTGTGTCCAAGTAGGTGTCTTACTATGTTGCCTTACTTTGGTACCTTACTCTGGCACCTTACTCCAAAAGGGAGGCGCCTTACTCCAGTGCCTTACTCCAAAATGGAGGCGCCTTACATCCTGAAGGGAGGTGCCTTACTCCGATGCCTTACTCAAGTAGGCACAAATAAGACACATACTGAGTTTCCAAAATTATTTATTAGGTGCCTTGATGTTATGCATCAATGGCAAAAAAAAAAATCAGGTAGAGTAGGCGCCAAGTAGGCGCCTTACTCTAGCACCTTACTATGATGTCTTACTATGGCACCTTACACCGACACCTTACTCTAGTGCCTTACTCTGATGCCTTACTCAAGTAGGCACCTTATTCAAGCAGGCTCCAGGAATGCACCTTACTCAAGTAGGCGCATCGATTGAATCAAAAGCACATGCGCAACTTGGCAGTACGTGGAGTGGTCAAAGCCAACATCATCACCTCACATGATGGAAATCTAAAAGCACCCAAAAATATTTTAAAATTATTGGGTAGGATTTCTACACGTCCCAAGGCCAACCATCGGAGGAGATATGCATCCCAACCTAAACCAATAGGATCCACTACATTTTTAGCATGGGACCTCGAGTGAACTAGAATTGTAGTAACCAAGGTGACATAATCAACACATGGGAAATACATTATCACCATTACCATGGATTACCAAATTGGCATACTCCATGAAGCATAAAATGACCAATCAGATGGTGATTTTTAAAAATATAAATTTAAGCAAAAAAAGGAAAAGGCCCCAAAAAAAAGGGGGCCCCAAAAAGCAATTTTTGGGGTTAGGCACCTAAATCTATAAGAAGGTGCCTTACTATGAATAAGGCATCAAACCAGTCAAAATAAATAGAGAATTCACCATGGGAGGATGATCGAAGAACCATGCACTCAAAAAGCATGAGCCTAGTGGCACTGAGGGGATTAGAGGAGAAGTCCATAACCAGTTCGAGGTGGTCGGGTGGATGGATTACTATCTCTTGGTCAGCCAAAACTAGGACATAGAGGCAACAAAAGAGTTTGCTACCACTATGAGAGGAGAGGTCACCTGATTACATGGACTGGAGATTCTAGTCACCCCAAAGCACATCGCTCATGTCACCGACCTCCCCCTCACTAGAGAGTGCACATACAAGGATGGCATGGCAATCCAATACATAGAATTATTGCTCGAATAGAGGAATGTCCGACTCGACCATGGAGGGCTCCCAAAGTAGGGAATTTCAATGCACCTGAGGAAGCTCTTCGAATAGGTTGTGAGATACTTCACATGCACAGGGAAGTACTCACACCTGAACGTGAACCACATGTAGTTCCTGAACCACCTAGTGCATGGGTGAGAAATTAATGTGTCATTCTATCTAGAAAATGCCCTACAGGATGAGGCATCATGGTACCAGAGAGGGGTGGTCTCTTCCCTAGCCCATCATGGGCTAATTATAGCCCTAATACGCCATGTTGAGGAACACAGGGGAAGCTCATCGATGGTAGGGGCTGAACATTTTGATACATAGGAGCAAGTGGTGGCCAAAGTAGGGCAAGAGGCCAAATTACGAGAAGCGATCAAAGAAGTAGGGGTCGAACATTCTGATGCATAGGAGCAGGTGGTGGTAGAAGTAGGGTACGAGGTCGAATTGGGGGGAATGATCGAAGAGGAACAACCCCAAACTTCATTGGATGCTACAAAAGAAGGGTAGATTTCTTTGCCCGATTATACAGAGGATAGGCCAGAGTCCTCTAGCCCCAAACCGATAACTCGTTAGACAGAGTGCATACATGGTCGAAGATACCTATGATGACTAATTATATCGAGTGAGGAAGAAGAGGAAGACACAGAGGTTAGATTCATGGCCTGAACCTTGTAGAATTTGGCCATCCATAGTCCACAAGACCCGCAGTCTTTAGTAGGCCTGCAACAACAACCCGAGGTGCCGATGGAAGAGGACCGCACTAGGCAGAGTGAGAACTTCATGATGTAGGCACTATTTTATGAATTCAAGGAGATGACTACGAGAAAAATTTAGAGGTAGGAGGCCACCGTCACCCAACTACAACAACTAATTCAGTAGCTCAGGGTAGAAAATCAGTAGTTGTAGGCTAGGGTGATTGAGAGATGAGATGCCTCTACCCAAATAGATTGGGCAATTGAGGTGCCCATGAACTCTCCAACCTCACCAGAGAGGGTAGTCTCATCTAGGGTAGTCAGGTCAGATACTCAAAATGAAGAAGTAGAAGTAGGAGAGGGTTTATGTACCTCTAATAGAGTAACTACAGAGGAACAGGGGAATTCTATTTTTCAAACAGAAACCCCTATAATCGATATTGATGATGATGAGGAGCATTCAGGGTAGATCCAGGGGAAAGACCCTAAACTTGATGCCAAGAAGGACTCTCAAGAGCACCAGGTACCCAAAATTGAGGGACCAATACCTGAAGAACCCAAGGAGTAGTCATCGGATGACCATGAAACAAGGGAGACAACTACGAGGGAATTAAGACCAGAAGGGCAGATTCTTGGATCCTCTAACAGGGAAGCATCTCCCATGGGAAAGGAAGATATCCCCATGTAGACTACCATAATACTAGAGAGGAGAAAGGGGAAGGCACCTCAGACATCATAAAAGAGGGCCAAAATGAAAGGCTAGAGTTATGTTCACCGAACCGAACCCCCACTTGGATGAAGAATGGGAAGAAGGCATGCAGGCCTTCACTGAGCGAAAAGAAAAATTTAAAAATCTCCGTGAAGAGTTCGAGGTGGCAAAGGTAGCTAGAAAAGCTTCCAAGAAGGCCGAAAGAGGGCCTAGCATCTATGTGGACCCTGCTACGGATGACCAATTCTAGGAGATATATGGTTCATCATAGGGCTGACCCTCCAAAATGAGGAAATGGTTGGAAATATGGGGGGTATTCGGACCAGAGGTAGAGGCAACAATGATTGCAGAAGAAAACGCTAGCCTCACCCCTGAAGAAATTTGGCTATACAAGGCCAGCATGGTCATTCGAAAGAGGGATGACTCCGATATTCCACTCAAAGAATTACACCCTCAACATGTTGACCTATGGTAGGAAGTAGAGGTAGCATTCCAGAGAGGAGAAATGACTGTGGCCATGGTGCCTAGCACAAGTGTTGGGCCGAGTAGGATAGGGAGGCATAGCCAATGCAATAAGAAGCCAATGTAGAATGAAGGCCAACCCAGCACAACCAGAAGCTAGCATAGCCAGAGGTCAACGTAGCCCAAAAATGCCCCACAACAAACCAGTGCCCCTCAGTAGAAATGAAAGCCTCAGAATGAAGAGAAATCCAAGGCCACCAATAAGAAAAGGAAATAGGAAGATGTGGCCTACGGGAAGGAGGCGATTACTAATTTTAGGTGCCACGAGGGCATGGCACATATTAGGCATGGGGGGATGATGAGCATCAGATATGCTCATATTTTTGTATAAGTACCAATGGTTTTTGCATGAAAATATAATATGAGTTGTATATTTTTATGAATCATTATGTATTTATTTAATGAAATTATGTGCATTATCTAATTTGTGTGTGAAGTGTGTTTTGTGTAGTTATTCACTGATTTTGTCATCTTTTGCTCAATTGAGGTCCTACATGGACCTAGCATGCTTCTACTTCATCGATCTAAGGCATATTCAAGTAACCTTACTCAACCCTTACTCTATCCTTACTCAAGCCTTACTCAGTAGCCTTACTCAAGTAGTGCAAGTGCCTTACTCAAGTAGGTGCCAAGAGGCACCTTACTCAAGTAGGTGCCAAGTAGGTGCCTTACTCAAGTAGGCACCAGGCCTTATGCAATGATTATGCGCATTGACCAGATGACTGTAGAAGGACCCCGTTGACCATAGTTCCACGTCACATAAGCTATTTATGGGAAACCACTGAATGAATGAGTTATCCCAGCCGGAATGGATGAACACATAACCACTCAACAAAGTAGAACCGAAACAATGTAGAGATCATCCTATCACCAAGAAAAATATGAAAAGCTATTTATCGTGCGCCTATTACAGTAACTAAACTATCCCAGTTTAGACTATAACTAGGACGCCTGTTGTAACAAAACTATAACAAGAAGTCATGTGTGTGTTATATAAACACACAAACTTCTCTAAAATAGAGAGGCAATATTTTTTAGAGAACATTATCACATGTAACATTGCATTGCTCTATCAATAAAAGCTCAAGAGTTCTTTCATTAGCGTATTGTCTTCGTGATTTTTCGGGCGGGATCTATTGGAGCTCGGGCCCACTCCAAGCCAGTATTCCTCCCCTACTTCTTAGTTATTTTCTTAAATTTAAATATGCATTGTAGTGTGTTTATTTCCTAGATTAATTTACTTGCTTTAGTGTGGTGTGCCTTTTAATTACGCAAGTGTGCTTACCGCTTTTAGTGTGGTGTGTTTTCTTTTATGTATTTTATTTATGCATAAGTTTTATTGGTGCGGATGAATCAATTGCTATTTTATAAACACCCCCAATGATAGTTTAGCGGACTCATCTCAAAAGTGGTAGTGTGAGCAGTCTTAACCGTGGCACTTCAAAAGTCTACGAGCTCCCTGGTTTGACAATTTAAATGCGAGGGTTGTGACATATATAGAGGAAAAAATAAACCAGTGTTTTTCCCCAACACTCATCAAACACCTTGAGTACTTCAAGAAATTGAGATCTCTTTCAGCACAAAAATGCAACTGATCTAATGATTTGGATATGTAGCAAAATCAGAGTCACCAAGTGATTTGCATAGATATGGGTAAATCAGAGTATCACCAAAATATGACTTCCTAAAACACAGAAACTCAAAGAGTTCTCCAATAGAGTCACAAAAAATTATTGGTGTAAAAATAGGTACTAAACAGGTGGAGGATGTGTCCAGCGATCCTTGACCAACATTGAACGACCACCTAGCTTGGGAGAGGTAGGGCGATCAATCTCTAGAGAATACCGACTCCTTTGATTCCAGCTACCTATATCGTAAACTGTGAAAGGGAAAAGAGAACGAGAGAGAAATAAAAGGGAGGCCATAGCAAAAAATGACAATGATGAGATATGGCAACATCAAGACACACACATTCGATTTCGCCAGTGGAAATAGTGACACACCACCTAACAAATCATCTTATCTCATTTTCACTTATCATTCAGTGGACTGAGTGTAGAATTAGAGCGCTCCCACTTGATCGAATTTAGCAAAAATAAAACCTCGATACCCATAGGTGAATGCAAATTCCATAACCACTCAATGAGACCCATGAAATATAGGTTTTAGAATTAAGTGAACAATCTTAAATGACCATCACAGAAATAAACATCCAAACTTAAGCAAAAGGAAGTGAAGATAAATTGAGAGACCAAATAGTGATATACTTTATATTTACAAGGTGAGAAGAATTACATATGAATTGTAATGGCCATAGATCCACCTTTTGGAATAGTGAGCATTCCACTATTTATAGAAGATTTTACAATAGATTCAAATTCAGGTATTAATGGCATTCAACCGAAAGAATCATATTGGAAAAGTTGAAAGATCTTCTGATGTTCTATTTCTCAAAAGAATGGTAGTTTTCAGAAGAAGTTAGGTACTTTTACATCAATCAGGGCCTTCGATTACTCTAACATTCTTGTTGGGCCATAAATTTTACTTTACCCCTTCATGCCATAGGAAATCCTAGAATTGATTACCTCTAAAGTCATGCATTTCAAATTATCTCCTTCACACCTATCGACCAGTCGTACGGGGTAGTTGAGATCATCAATACCCATTTAGTGCTTCCCTATAATGTATAATGACTTTTAGCCTCAAACGGGTATTCTGGTATGCTCCTTCATGCACCAATTTTCCAATATTTCATCCATTATCAAGCAGGACAGGTGATTGGGATCAGATCTTTGATATAGCATTCTAAAATTTCCATCCAAATTTGCGGACAAAAACTCATAACTCATAACTATGCTATGGTCTGATTCTATTGCTTGGGGATTTAGGATCCCAATATTTTGCCCAAAGTCAGGGTGAGGATTTGAGGTTAACTTTGATCATTCCCCTACCCACTTTTTCATGTGATTCCAAACTTAGCCATTTTTGAAGATTCACTCTTTTGTCCATCCACTTGGTCTTTGAAATCTGCGTCAATCACTAATAACTCAAAAATTGACCTAGCTTTAACATGTCATCATATTAAAAAAAATAAGAGTGGTGAGAAGGTGTAAAATTTCACCCATATATGGATACATGGTTGAAGACCTAGGCTACCAAAAGGAAGCAATGGGATGGCAAAGAGGGGGTAATGAGCTATCCATGATGATTTCTGATGTAATCCCCTACATAAGTTTGGGGACTCTTTCCTCACCAAGGTAAACTACCTAGGAACCTCAGAAAGTGATAAGCTACATGTTCACAAAGTTGAACATATTAGGGAAGAAAAATTTGGGGTCACTATGGTCAGGACACTATAAATTCTAATGAAGAAATTATGTGGGAAGATACTAGCATAAAATACACACTAAAATTTTGAATTGTAAATAAATGACTATTCTGAATAAAGTTGACAAAGGTATGATAACATATAAAATAGGAAGATGTATCTAAATGTATGATAGCATGACAAAGTTATGAAGTGCACCAGGAGGCTTGTAAAAGGGCTACATACATCATAAGGAGTTGAAAGCTTGTCAAGAAAAATAGAATCAAAGAAGAGAAATTAAAATATCTCACACTAGAAGCTTACACTCAAATATAAATAAGGTAGAAAAAACTCTATGCATGTCCTATAATGCTTAAAAGGCAAGTCTGACCCTCCAATTAGAGTTCTCCCAATCTTGCAAAAAGGCTATAGATATTTGAAGAGCAATTACAAGCTCTCACACTAGAAGCTTACACTCAACAAAAATAATAGGATGAATACATGGCTAAAGATCTTTTGGCCTATTGAAAGGAAGCAATGGTATGGCAAAGAGGGAGTGATGAACTATCCATGATGAGTCCCGATGTAATCCCCTGCATGAGTTTAGGGACTCACTCCTTGCCAAGGAAAACTACTCGAGAACATTAGAAAGCAATAAATTATGTGTTAAAAAATATGAACATGTAGGGAAGAAAATATTTGGGTCACTATGGTTTGAACACTATATATTCCAATGAAGGAACTACATGGCTCCACTGGCACAAAAGATGCACTAAAATTTTGAACTATAAAAAAACAACTATTATGAATAAAGCTAACAAAGTTGTGGTGGAATATAAAATAGGAATGTGGATCTAAATGTTTAGGAAGTGCACCATGAGGCTTTTAAAAGGGCAACACAAATCAAAAGGAGTTGAAATATTATCGAGAAAAATAGAATTAAAGAAGAGAAATTAAAAGCTCTCGCACTAGAAGCTTAGACTCAACAAACATAAAGAAGGTAGCCAAAACTCCATACATGTCCCAGAATGCTTAAAAAGCAAGTTTGACCCACCAATTAGAGGGATCCCAATATTGCAAAAAGGCTATAGATATTTAAATATTTTTTCTCCCCTCTACTTATTAACTTTATTCTAATAAAAAAAGCAACTTTTCTTGTTGGGTTCTTTGTCTTCATCAAGATGAAGATCCCTTGTGAGTTATTAGAACTATAGTGAATTATCACTAAACTCAAAATTATCCTTGAGAAAAATCTTAAGTGGTATAGAAGCAAGTGAGAAGCAAAGGATAGAACATTGGACACAACACAAGAAAAATATTCAATCAAATAAGATCCGATAATCAAAACATAAAAGACCCAAAGAGTTGAAAGTTATAAAACTCTTGATCAAAATACAAGATAAAATTCTTGACGTGGTTTCAAGGTCAGATGAAAATGTTCAATAAAGAAATATGATGAATATAGAAAATTCAAATAATAAATACCAAGGACAACTAGCACCCATACCCCCAGCTAATTTTTCAACCTTGGACCCAACGCATGGTTCTAAGGAGTACAATATTCCAAGATAAATAGTGATTTCCAACAAAGAAGACATGACAACCTAAGGAAGTAGTTGATGCATTAAAATACAAAGTGATAGGAGCCATACTCGAAGAAATCCTTGAGTCAAGTGATACTAATTTTTCATGAATCCCCAAAAAAAGGGTAAATGGTAGTAACAGAGCCAAAAAAATATCAAAGGACTTAGAAAACATAGCATTAATGATTCTGAATTTGATGATCTTAAAAGGATAATAAATCTATTCAAGACATGACATGATGCATAGAGGAACAATCATTTTGAAATATTTGCAAAATTTTGGATGGAAAATCTTCCTAATTGTAATCTATAATATATATAATACATGGGAGTCCATGTCTTTCTTTTGGCATAGCCTATAGACCTGTTGCTGTGTATATATATTTATGTGTAATATTTTCCTTGAATAATGGGTGTTATTGAGTGTATCTGTGTGAGAGGCATACACCTATTTTTAGACCAAGTCACTTGCTTGGATCTGTAGTGGGACCCACCTTCGTATGCATACATGTAATTGGTGACTCCTGTTTGTACTTCACTATGTCAAGAAGAGGAAGTGTTCACCGCTGGCACATAACATTTAGGCCTATTTTTGTAGGAAGATCTTAGTAAGTATCTTGGTGCATCATCCCCATTTCTTTTTTTGAGTTTATTTTTATTTTTTACTTTCTTGCACCCCTTTCCCTTTGTTGAGCAACTAGCACCTTGAATATCACATCCTAACAAGGATCCAACCTTGTAAAAACTCCCAAAGGCCCTCGATTGAGTCGAACCCTAGACTCTCAGTTGGCCCACTGTATCACTCCCCACAAGGCATGATTATCTTGGGTGGGAAAAATTAAATATGAAAAATATCCTCTTGGTCAAGGAATACACCTAATATGGTGTTAGACACATCTATGTAGATGTGAAATGGAATCTTTCAATTTGGTCCTTGTAACACGAGAAAAAACAAGTTTTATTTTTATTATATCAAATGCATTTTTACATGCACTTGTCCATAAAAATTCAACATATTTAACTAATAAAGAGAACATTGGAGCTAATATTTTGCTAAACTCCTAGATGGAATGATGATAGTAACCAAAATGCCCTAAGAAGCTTCTAATGTCAATTTTTGTTCTAGGAGTATGAAATTGTTTTATAATCTCAATCTTCTTGTGATATACTTCTATTCTTTTAGATGAGATGTGATGTGCTAAGATAATACCTTCTTGCATTAACATTTAATAATTCTCATGGCTTACGTATGGGTTGTGAGTCTCACAATGAGTAAGGAATCTTTCAAGATTGTAGAGAGCTTCAACAAAACTCTCTCCATATATAGTGAAGTCATCCATATAAACTTCTACAAATTCATTTGTAAGATCAAAAAATATAGCAAGAATTGAGAAATTTAGCCAATTGATAAATAATCATTTTCCCATCTAATTTTTATGGGTGCTTTGTGAATTATGACTCTATTATGAACCTCAAAAGTCTAAAATTTTCATGAATCAAATAACCAAGGTGACCCTTAATTGGTTAAAATTCTCTATTTGGTTCCAAATTTGCATTTTTCATAGACAAAAAGTAATTGGTATGATTTTGGAATTTTTTTGCCAAGTCCTCACTTGGAATATTTTAATTCCAAAATTTGAGCAAGTAAATCTATTTGAGGTCAATTGTTTGGAAAAAGTAGAAAAATTCAAAGTCCAATTGAGGGAGTGATTTTCTTTGAAAGAGTAGAATTCCTTCAAGTAGAGTTCAAAGAGAGATTCACCTAGGTTTTGAGGAGTGATTCACTAAGGAAGATCAAAACATTTATTAACTTCTCCCAAGGAAGTGAGTTTCACTAGAATTGAAGCATTGTACTCATATTGGTTTGCTTGGTCTTTCTTGTTAAACTTTTTCCTAAGGTACAATTCTAAGAGCAATTTGATCAAACTAGGAAGCCATTCACTACATTGTTCAAAAATTTCTAAGTCACATTTTTGGAGAAATTCATTACACCTAAGGATTTACTTCTCTATCCATTTTGTTTTTCTTTTTTAATTTTTATGTGTTTGACCTTGAAAATTTGTCATTGCAAGTACATGCATAGGAGGAAGCAGACTTATGCTTTTTGGGATGTATACTATATTATGAACTTCAAAAAAATCTTGAATCAACTTTCTCAATGAATCGTTTCATCTTTGGCATAACATTGTGATTTGCTATTGGTAAAGAGTGATTAATTGAATTTGAATATTCTTTTCTAAGTTTCTATTAAATAAGAATTTTGCTTCATCTACTATGTGATTCACTTGATTTGAATAAAAATGATAACATTTCTAAATATTGAAGTAGCTAATAATCCAATTTCAAGAAATGAATTACTTGATGCTTAGAAAAAGAGTAATTCACCAAAATCAAAGAATGTTTTGCTAAATGTTGTCAAAAAAGTGAGTGGCTACCCTAATAAAGTGATTCACTAGATAATGAGCAAATCACTCGTAAAAATAATCAAATAGATGATTCAATCCCCCCAACAAAGTAATTTTATAGCTAATTATAAAATCACTCATAGGAAAAATCAAGTGAACAATTCACTAGCTAATGAACAAATCATTCTTTGATAAATCAAGTGATTGATTTGCTAAAAAACATTTTTTTAAGGATATATTTTTGGTTCAGGTAGCTTATGATGGATTAACTAGGGGATAATTCTTAAATGGTGTAAAATATATCATATCTTTAGAATCCTCAAATGGTTTAAAATATGTCATGTTTTTAGAATCCTCAATTACTCATTTACTTGTAAGCTCCCCAAGTTCAATAACAATTCCTTTAGAATAAACTAATCATATAAATTATTTACATAATATGGAATTCTAGTCCATAAAAAGTGTATCAAATCCAATAACCAATACAAAAATTCTTACAATAAAAATGATGGCATTGAATCTCCAATTTGTACAAAATCAAAAATTGATAGAATATCCTCAACAACTAGCATATGCTCTAATAGAATACCCTATGTATCAAATATTATGTGGAAAAATATAGCACAAATCCTAAATTCAATATGGGTAGGTGCCTCAATAACCTAAATTAATTCAACAACCAAATCCAATGGTGTTCGTACGATAAAACTATTTAGATATTTTAGCCCAAACCTATCAGTAATAGGTAGCCCCATAATATTAACAAGTTATCCATGATCAATAGGACCAAAAACATATTCAAAGGGAATTGGAACATCTCAAGGGTATGCTTATAGTCCTTAGATGATTTACAATATAATATCATGAACTTGAAGAGGAGAATTGACTAATTCATCGACAAGAAAACATGTAATTCACCAACCAAGAGTTTCAATGGCTAGTAACTCAAGACAAGGTCAAACAATCCCAACTCCTAAGATATTTTTGGCCTATAATGATTCCCATTAGGATAGGACACTCCAATAGGAAAACACGTAGGTGATAAATTAGGTGTATAATGGTATGAGAAATATGATTAATTAACTAGTGATAAGTTAGCATGTGAGGGAAAATCAACCCATGGGCCATTGTTTTTATCCAATAAATAGTTAGTCAACCCATGATAAGCCACCTTAAGGTAAATCAAGTGGATACACCTTAAATAAATGTAGCACAAGATTATATGATGTTCAAATCACTCATGATGAGCAATTATTACCTCCCTTTCCAAAAAATAACAATGGACAATACTCATCTTGAAAATTGTTAGCCTACACCCTAGGAAATATACTGCCACCAAACAAAAAAGAACCTAAAATAACAAAGGAAGATACATATAATAATGTATCAATGATTCCAATAGTGGAACTATTGACACTTTTTGCCACATTATACAAGGGGTAGAAGATAGTAGAATTTTGTATAGTATTTCCTTGTTGAAAGTTTTCTTTTATTTTAAGTTACAACAATTTTTGACCCTCCCTATCATAGAATGAAGAAGAAAGAGCTTCGCTACCAAACAGGCCAAGGAAAATTGCTTCGCCGAAAGAAAAGGAGGAGGACGTGAAAAGAGCTTCGGGCCCGAAGCGCTTCAAATCACCACTTCGGGCGAAAACCTTGCGAAGTAATTTCACCGAAGAAAATACAAAGATAACGCTTCGCACCCGAAGCATTTTTAGCAGCCGCTTCGGGCGGAAGTTTTGCGAAGCAGCATCCTAGCGACTTCGTCGAAGGAGGAGAGCATAATCCAAATCCATTAAGGCAAGGAAACTACTTCGGGCCCGAAGTATTTCCGGCATCTACTTCGGCCAGTTTTCACCCGAAGCAGTGATGCCCGAAGCAAAGTGACAATGTGTCGAAAGCAGAGAAATACTTCGGGAGAATATTCCCCGAACCACAGTTTTGAGGGAGAATCGGGCCGAAACATTTTCCAGCCGAAGCAGTTTCACCAGCGAAGGACAAAAGGCCTCACTTCAAAGATGCAATCCGCTCGGTACTCGACATCCCCGAAGTAGTTTCTGCGAAGCATTATTGTGCGAAGAACAAATCAAGAAGAATCTACTTCGGCCCAAGGCTTTGGCGAGGCGGATATGTAGCGAAGCACTTTTTGGGCCCACGTTCCAAGGTGGGCAGCTTCCCAAGGTGATCAAAAGCCCCTTAAGTACCCCCTTTCTTGCCCGATAAGTCCGTTGACCAATTTTGGCAAACGAAAGGGACGTAACAGTCCTCGAAGTAAAACCCGACGGGCATAGCGATCACTCAAGCACAGCATCCAGAAGCCAGGGACACTCGGGCGGCGCATTAAATGAATGTTTCCACGGTTGACCCGGTCACAGTTGCCAGTTTTGGTAACCGATTTGAAAACTCAGTCGCAACAGCCACGAGGAGCCGATTTCTCAGAGCCCGAGGATGTACTCCGCCATTTTTGTAATAATGACTCAGAGGGTCGGGTCCTCTATAAAAACCCAGGCTTTGCAATGTAAAAGGGGGGAACTTTCTGCTAGAAAGCTGCTGTAACTTGATGTCCTGCGTCTAATACTAAAGATTTTTGTACTCCATTTCTCTCTTTTATGCTGCCTTCTGTGCTTAATTCTTTTGTCTGTCTGCACTCGTATACTGAGACTCTGAATCCTGAATCCGGTGTGCGATTGGGGACTGTACCCTAAAATTCGCCCTGAAGGATACATAGGAGAGGAAAAACGTCCCTGTTGCCTTCTTTTATGCTGCCTGGTGGATCGAGGTTTCTGTTATTCCCTCGTCTTAATCGTTGTTACTCTGAACCCTGAATTCCAACGAGAGAGAGAGGAGAACCCTGCGAACCCGTCCAGAGGATACATAGGAAGGTCGACACTGCGTTTCTTTCATCTATTCTTGGTGTTCTTTGCTGCTATTCGAGTTATTAGTGAGTGATCGTGCTTCCTGTTCTTCCCCACCTTGAATCATCAATCTCTAACCCTTACCCCTTTTTATTTCTTTCTCTAACCCGAACTCCTTTTATCTCTTTCCTGCACTCTTATCTCAAACCCCAAAAGTAGATTAGTATAGGAGCCGGCCTTCTCCGGAGATTGGCACGAGGGGCATCTCTTCCCTTCGGCCTTTCAATGTTGGTCGCAGGTCCAGGGCGCGCAAACCCACCGAAAGTCCTTTCCTGTGCGGATTTGATGACCAACAGTTTCGGCACGCCCGGTGGGACCCAAGGTCCCATATTTGAGAAAATTTCTAGCCCGTCTTCATCGGAGCCAGTAGTTCTAACAAAGTTCCCGGTGAGATCCGGTCAGTCTCATCTTCTGAGTAGTAGTGAGAATCGATGCTCTCATTACCAAAAGACTCTTAGCATCTGGCGACTCTGTTTTACCCGAAGAATCTCTAAAGTCATAAAGACCAATGCCTAAACCTGGTTTTCATAACCAGGACTCCCCGTGTCTTAAGAAGGTCCGAGTTCGGTGAATCTCTGGCCTGTCTTCATCTGATAAAATCACTTGGCGACTCAGTTGAGCTGAAGATCCAGATTTCCTGGTCGTAGGCGCCTTTCAAATCCGAAAGAAGATATCCCGGAGGAATCAAGGTTCGGTGAGCAGCCTTGACCTCATAAGCGGAGAAAGAATGTTCACCTAACGGCTCCAACTCAGCGGTGACAACCATGGTTTCCATAGGCTACTGTCGTAATGGCTGGGAGAAGCTTTCCTAGCTGGAACGATCCAGGCCCCCTTAATATCCAAAGCTACCACGAGATTCCCAAAAGTGCTTTGAAATCATTGTCAAAATACAACGGCACCGAGGGAATGGCCCGAGAGCACCTCGAAGATGTTGCTGATTTAGCGACCCTCCATGACATTATCCATGAAGATGTCATGATCAGACTTCTTGTTTTATCACTGGAAGGATGGGCGCTGCGGTGGTACAGATTGCTCAGGCCCAAAAGCATCTGCTCATGGGATGACTTAGCGGGGGCATTGATCGAAACGTTCGATGGCTCTCAGGACCCCTTCCATCTCTTCGCATACCTCTCCACCATCAAGAGAGCACCTTCGAAAGGTATCACGGACTTCAATGTTCGATTCTACAGAAGTTGGAAGAGAATCCCGCTGGAGATCCAACCGACGCCCGCCCAAGCCCATCTCTTCTATGTTCGGGCTTTCCACCCGGACTTAAGCCTCATTCTACTGCAATCAGGGGAACGAAGGTTCCCTCAAATATTCGAAGAGGCAATACGAGCGGAACAGCTTCTGCTCCTGTCGGGAAAGTGGCAGTGGAGAGAAACTCCGTCGCTTCCCCCGATAATTACGGCTCCTGTTCGGCCAACGTAGTACTCTTCATGGGGTATTCCTCACACTGAGCCGAGGCCTGAGACGCAGTCATTTGGAGCTCAGGAGGCAGACCTCATACTAGCCCAACAATGGGGATACGCAAGCACGGCCCACCTAATGAACAACATGGCTGCTCGCAATCTCCATCAAGAGGTGAACCGAGGAGAGAAGCAGACTCGAGTGGTAGAACCCGAGAACAAAGAGGGCACATTTTTGCACCCTTTTTGTGTCCCAAGAGATGGCATGCAAGAGTTCAGCCAAAGCTCATCAAGCCTGTCCGATTCAGAGGATGAGCCCGAAGAGTTCCTGGAGGACTACTCTTTGTCGGAGGAACCTTGTTACCATGACAGTAGGATGGAAGAACCTGTACCCGGCCTTCATTTGGAAGAATCTATAGAATTCTGGCATTGGGTCTGGTACTGGTTTCGGCTATCCCTAAGACCGATGCCCCAAGGAGACTTTCGAGTGGCGAACTTCTTCGCCAACAATCTGAGCATTGGCAAAAATGAAAATCGGCTGCGTTGCTCCCTGTTCGCAGCATGGACAACTTCGAGTAGAAATGATCCAAACTCCGAAGGTCAGCTAAAGTTCAACCTGATCTGGTCGGGTCACTGCAGGTTCACTGGATAATCACCCGAAGTTGAGTTCGTGGTGGCGGCATGCCCATTATGCCGCAAGCTTGTGAATAGTGTAAATAGTTCGGCTGATAAATAAAATGTTGCAAAAGCTCAAGTCGAGTTTTACCTCGGCAACTCCAAAAAAAAAAAAGCTTCGGACCAAGGCCCGAGAAGTACTTCGCCAAGGGGAGTTCAAGCGAAACAGTTTCCAAAGGAGGACCGACGAGCCACCTACTTCGGGCCCGAAGCATAGAGAAACAGCTCGGACCAAGGGTTCACCCCGAAGCACTTCAACTCTGACTTCGGTTTCACCAACCCGACAACGGAAAAGGTGGGAGCATTTAAAACGTGCCTAGGGGAACGTGTCGACAGCCGCCTGCAAAAGCGTCCGAAGTGGGCGAGTTAAATGAAAAGGTGGCGGGTACATCCTTTAGGGATTCGGTTAGGGAAAAAGTTCATGCTCGGGTACAAAGTGGCAGAGGGTCACGCTTCCAAAGCGAGCCGCAATCATCACAACACACAGCCCTGTGTACAACTCTACCATGCGGCGAATTGGACGAAGCAAGGTGAAGTTAATTATGGCAAGTGCCATAAATACTGGTGGTTGCCTTCTACGGCTATATAACGTAGACTCCAGCAGTAACGAAGCTATTTGCCCAATAATTCATGCAAACTTCGCTACTAGCCTTCAAGCTCCCCTATCTTGCGCTTCGAATTTTCCAATCCCGAAACCCTCCGCATTGTTTTCTCCATCATCCCTAGCACTATGGGGAAGAAGAACTCTAAAGAAAAGGGGAAGGAACCAGAAGTGACGGCCCCCGAGCAGCCAAAAGCAAAAGGCCATGACAAAGGGCCAAAGAGAGTTGATGTTAGCCGCCGCCCCGAGAAACAAATCATGAGAGAAAGGGAGGATTCTGGGGATGAGCAGCCTGAAGAACCACCAGTCGACAGGTGGGATAGGATCAGAGACACCAAGCTATCGAGGAGCGTGGCCGAACTCAGGAGCACCATCGAGTTCATGAAGAACAGGCTCTCGGTAGACAACAAAAGAGCTGCCGCTTACTACTCCCAGATATACTGGTATCTGATGCCCCCCACACATCACTGCCCTGAGCTAATTGATGCCATCGCACAGAACTATCAGCCCTCCTCCAGGCAAGTGGTAGACGCCTCCGGGCACAAGCTTTTCTCCATTTTGAAGGAAGATGTCCAGGCAGCCTTTGCGCCACAACAAGGCCCTCCTAAGGGGTACACAGTTCGCAACGTTATTCTCAGCGAACAGATGGAGAGGTTCGCATCCTCCAACTACATAATCAATTTTTTGCAACAGAGCCTCAAGAGCGGGCTTCCTTCGAGAAAATTGCCCCAGATGCCCCTACCCTTGGAGGCCTTCAAAAATGTCGACATCTTCTCTATCATTGCATGGGTGGCAGGCCTGTCTACCGACGCTTCGGTGCACCCATGGCAGGTGTCTTTGGCCGAGTGTATCTCCAGAGGGGAATTTTATGCCCCTGATGCTTCGAGGCCGAGCACCAACCCAGTATTTTTTGACTGGGTAGAATGGGTGGCCAGGACCCTACATACACGGCTCGCAAGCATGAAGAATCCTGGAACAAATAAGTACTTCTCGCCCTGTTCTCTCCTTGTTTGGTTATTTTTCTATCATGTACATAGAAGTTTCCCTTATATTGCTATTACGACGAGCGGCGAGGATGGAAATCCTCTGCCTGTATACCAGTGGACCCCTCTCCTATTGAAGACGGAGTCCTATTATTCTTTTAACCAACAATTTTTGGGACCCGCGATGCATATGCTAACGGGGTCTTCCCCTCGAGTCCCCCTCCTCTTAAGGGACAAAGTGGTACAAGAAAGGAGGGGAGACATTTTTCAGCTGACACAGGGGCTTGTAATTCGCATATTCGGCTTCACAGGGAGGCCTTTTCTACTGCCAGTCTATCCCTCCGAATACCAGTTCGCATTGGAGGCCGCTCGACAGAGTGATGCAACAAACGCCATTTATGGCCATGGACGAAAATGGGCTCACACCTGCGATTTCCCTTTCAAGATGGGAGTTATCGAGGTGTTTGCCCTCAAACAAAATGTTTTCTTGGAGGAGAAGCTCACCAATTTTGGCCTAGTCCAGCTTCCTCAGCAATGGCTCTATGACCCCTTGGGGGTAATGAGGGACCATCTTCGATTCAAGAACTTCCACGCTTGCCCCTACCCCAAAATTGTGGAGCAGAGGAACAATCCCAACGGGAGGGATCTGGAGTGGCATTTGGAGAAAATGGAAATGCTACCTCCCTGGCATGAGTTCTACCCGATGGAGGTCGCATATGACCCAGTTCGGCACCCTCTCCCGAGCCCCAACTCTACCTTCTGGAAGAAGGCAAAGGATGATTTAAAGGAAGCAACGAAAGATTGGGACGTGGCCCAATTAAGAGAGTGGTGGATAATGAGGGTCCATCACCGGAAGACAAATTCTTACGGTCTTTTGTCATCTGACAAAGACTTCATAGCGGTCTATGAGGCCAATGTCGGGACATGGAAGCCTCTATCCTTCGTCGACCTCATTCCTCCAGCCATCCCAGGTTCGGGCGAAAGCCCAAAGAGAAAGGAAACTACTTCGGAGCCAAAGAGAGGAAAGAGGACCAAAGCCACGCCACAGAGGCCACCTCCAGTACCTGTGGGAGGCCAAGACACGAGCTTCGAAGAGTCTGAACAACCGCTGGTGAGGACAAAGAGAAAGAGGCCAGAATCAGTGCAAGTGCCTCCAGGCCATCCAAAGCGCCTTCGCACAGGGTTCCCGAGCCCTTCCACTAGGCAACCTACATCGGGTCCATCCGAAACAATCATTGAGAGTGCCACGCCACCGAGCGCCGCAACCGTCCCGGATATCAATGTCATCAATGTGGAGGAGTTCCTCCAATCCGAAGGGGACGCCGAGGAAGAAACCATGGAAGCTGGAGATGCCGAAGCAGAGGAAGGACAAGATGCGGCTGCACCAGAAGCCACCACTACCACAATGCCAGGAGGGCACTCAGGTACGCATTCTCCACCCCTTGCTCAAGACTCACCCATGCCCCCTACGGCCACGGCCGAAGGTTCTCACCAGTCTCCCCTACGTAGCCCATCGCCCCATCACACCTCGCCCGTGACTAGTCCAAGTCCCTCCCATGGTTTCGGTCGAGATAAATCCATTGAAGTCACTTCGCCCTCTCACGCTGCCACCCCCTTGGTTTTTAGCAGAAGTAGAGATATCGCTTCAACACCGAGCCCCACCATCCAATCCCTCATCTCGCACGATGTGGCCGCCATTGTCGAGATGCCCGCTACACCCACCGTCGGACCTTCTGGCGAGACATCCCCCATCCATTCCCTATATTTGTTCACTCCTTTGGCTGGTGACCCAGCCTTGTTTGAATCAGAGATGTCTCTGATCAAGGAACGCCCCCTTGTCGAGAAGCTGCTCCAAGCTCGGCAGAACACTGACAAAATCTTGAGGGAGGCGAGAAAGAAAAGAGGGCGAGCGACGGCTCAAGTTGAAAAATGCGCCGTGTTTGATTTGAAAGCTGACAAGATGCACAAGATCAAGAAGGTCCCTAAGGTGCAGAAACCCCTGGATGAAATGACTCCAGCGGACTATGATTACCAAGAAACACCTAAGGACCTGGTGCATCTAAATGTAGATAATGAATCGACATCCATGCATGTCCGAATTGAGACCTTTAGGGCTCACGCAGTCATCGCCAACCAACGCAGGATCGAGGCCGAGGCCGCCAATGTTAAGCTAGAAGAAGATTTGGCGAGGGTCCGCTCCAAGTTGGCAGAGGCCGAGGAGCAACGCAGGGCCATGAAAAAGGAAGCACGCACCCTAAAACAGCAGGTTCAACAGCTCCAGTCTACAGTCGAGAGCCAAACGCAGAAACAGATCGAAAGCGATCTAAAGGCCAAAGAGCTGGAAGACCAAATTACTCAAATGCAAGCCCAGCTGTACGAGAAGGAAGACCTGACGGTGTTCGATAGGAGCAGAATCAAGGAGATTCGTGCCCACTTGCTTAAGAATTTTAGGTCTCGGTGTTCTAGTGCCCTCACAATACTAACCTTCATCATCGAAGCCCAGCACGCTATTGCCGAAGGAGGGCCAATCATTGATGAAGTCACACAGAAAGCCAGGCGTCGGCTCAAGTTAGCCTTCGACGTCCAAAATACGAAATATCAAGACTTGCAGGTCACTGCGATGACTCGGACGGCTAGGGATTGGTCCACGGCTCAGGCCACGGTTCGCGCCTTCTTCTCCAAGGTGCGAAAAGCTCAGAAGGCGAGAAGCCTCCAGGACATCTTTGACAATGAGCAGCGCACCTCAATGAATTATTTTTAGGACCTTTCCTCCTTGGGTTTCCCGAGTTTCATAGACGATGACGGGAACCTTTTGACTAAAGATGACCTCAAGCCAGTCTGGCTCCAGTTCGAGGGCGATGTCTCAGAGATAGACGGGTGGGCGGAGCCGATCTCAGAGGGGCAGGTGACCGACTTCATCTTGAGGTATTGCAAGATGGTCGCATGCCTAAATGATTTATTCATCAGGGCCAAACATGCTGACATTGGGCAAATTGATCGGTTTCGCGTTTTGGTTAAGGCACTACAAGATCAAGAACCATTCCAAAAGAGTGCCTGGACTCATGTCCGAAGAACGATGAAGCGCATCCGTGATCGCCTCGAACCATCGCCTCAGCCAGAAGCCGCGCCGGAGGAGGAAGAAGAAGAAGAAGGAGAAGAGGAGCAAGAAGAGGAACAGACCGCAGAAGCAGGGTCTGGGGAAGACCAGTGACTCCGTAGCCCAATGGATCAGGGCTAAAGGGTTCTTCCGCCGAGACGAGCTCGTCACCCCGCGAGCCGCCAAGAATGTTGACACTTTTTGCCACATTATACAAGGGGTAGAAGATAGTAGAATTTTGTATAGTATTTCCTTGTTGAAAGTTTTCTTTTATTTTAAGTTACAGCAATTTTTGACCCTCCCTATCATAGAATGAAGAAGAAAGAGCTTCGCTACCAAACAAGCCAAGGAAAATTGCTTCGCCGAAAGAAAAGGAGGAGGACGTGAAAAGAGCTTTGGGCCCGAAGCGCTTCAAATCACCACTTCGGGCGAAAACCTTGCGAAGTAATTTCATCGAAGAAAATACAAAGATAACGCTTCGCACCCGAAGCATTTTCAGCAGCCGCTTCGGGCGAAAGTTTTGCGAAGCAGCATCCTAGCGACTTCGCCGAGGGAGGAGAGCATAATCCAAATCCATTAAGGCAAGGAAACTACTTCGGGCCCGAAGTATTTTCGACATCTACTTCGGCCAGTTTTCACCCGAAGCAGTGATGCCCGAAGCAAAGTGACAATGTGTCGAAAGTCGAGAAATACTTCGGGAGAATATTCCCCAAACCGCAGTTTTGAGGGAGAATCGGGCCGAAACATTTTCCAACCGAAGCAGTTTCACCAAAGAAGGACAAAAGGCCTCACTTCAAAGATGCAATCCGCTCGGTACTCGACATCCCCGAAGTAGTTTCTGCGAAGCATTATTGTGCGAAGAACAAATCAAGAAGAATCTACTTCGGCCCAAGGCTTTGGCGAGGCGGATATGTAGCGAAACACTTTTTGGGCCCACGTTCCAAGGCGGGCAGCTTCCCAAGGTGATCAAAAGCCCCTTAAGTACCCCCTTTCTTGCCCGATAAGTCCGCTGACCAATTCTGGCAAACGAAAGGGACGTAACAGTCCTCGAAGTAAAACCCGATGGGCATAGCGATCACTCAAGCACAGCATCCAGAAGCCAGGGACACTCGGGCGGCGCATTAAATGAATGTTTCCATGGTTGACCCGGTCACAGTTGCCAGTTTTGGTAACCGATTTGAAAACTCAGTCGCAGCAACCGCGAGGAGCCGATTTCTCAGAGCCCGAGGATGTACTCCGCCATTTTTGTAATAATGACTCAGAGGGTCGGGTCCTCTATAAAAACCCAGGCTTTGCAATGTAAAAAGGGGGGGAAATTTCTGCTAGAAAGCTGTTGTAACTTGATGTCCTGCGTCTAATACTAAAGATTTTTGTACTCCATTTCTCTCTTTTATGTTGCCTTCTGTGCTTAATTCTTTTGTCTGTCTGCACTCGTATATTGAGACTCTGAATCCTGAATCCGGTGTGCGATTGGGGACTGTACCCTAAAATTCGCCCTGAAGGATACATAGGAGAGGAAAAACGTCCCTGTTGCCTTCTTTTATGCTGCCTGGTGGATCGAGGTTTCTGTTATTCCCTCGTCTTAATCGTTGTTACTCTGAACCCTGAATTCCAATGAGAGAGAGAGGAGAACCCTGCGAACCCGTCCAGAGGATACATAGGAAGGTCGACACTGCATTTCTTTCATCTATTCTTGGTGTTCTTTGCTGCTATTCGAGTTATTAGTGAGTGATCGTGCTTCCTGTTCTTCCCCACCTTGAATCATCAATCTCTAACCCTTACCCCTTTTTATTTCTTTCTCTAACCCGAACTCCTTTTATCTCTTTCCTGCACTCTTATCTCAAACCCCAAAAGTAGATTAGTATAGGAGCCGGCCTTCTCCGGAGATTGGCACGAGGGGCATCTCTTCCCTTCGGCCTTTCAATGTTGGTCGCAGGTCCAGGGCACGCAAACCCACCGAAAGTCCTTTCCTGTGCGGATTTGATGACCAACAAGAACCTTGTCATCAAGAGGCATGTATCCTATGGTATGAGGAAAGGCTAAATATTGAAAACAAGTATTCTAAAGATAAGGAATCAAAGGTTTAAGAAGACTATGACTCATTTAATACTTTCTGAGATGAGGAGTTAAAGGATACATAAGAATGTAAGGTGTTAAGTTTTCCCTTGGAAGGAGAAGATTCTACTATGGGAGCAAAATTTGAGCCAAAATACAAGGGATTTGAGTTTCCATTTGGGAATGTCTTGTCTATTGAGATAATAAAGACAAATATACAATCATATCATAAAACATTGGTGCTTCCCTTGAATGAGAACTTGGATCATGTAAGAGTAATGGAAAGAGGAATTAATATGAAGGATAAGGAAGACCTACAATATATAAGAAATTAACATATGAATCCCCTTTCATGAAGGAATTTTATTTATTTGAAGAGAAAATTATTAACTTCCTGGGATTCCATGTCAAGTTCAAATTGTTGTGACACCTAAAGCACATGATATTACCAAATGTTATTATCCTATCTAAAATATCATCATATGCAATCCTTACAAATCATCAAAGGATGATGAAATATTTGCTTTCTCAAAATATGAGGTATTTATTTCTCTTTAGAAGTAGAGGTGGGTCTACAAACTAAAAATGAGAAATTTATACTAGACTTGGCATTTGTATTGGATATTGTAACTGAAATAGAGGAAGACAGTGATACAAATTATGAAACCTACAACTTTATATTGAAGAAATCTAGACTTGTATGGTTTAGAGAAATATCATAGGTTTCTTTTATGAAAAAACACTCCTATTTGAAGTTGAAATCCTAGAAGTAGACACTAATTAAAGAATCCTGAGATTTTTCAAGTGATTCTAGATAAATGGGCTACATTGACTAATATAGAGGACATGATTCTAAATAGGGGTATTTTACTTCAATATTGGGGAGTATAACCAAGGTAACAACAATTTTATGCTTTGAATGATGTCATTGAGTTAGTTGAGAAATATTACCAAAAGGGTCCACTATTGCTTATAGATGCTATGTTACCTAGTTGCATAAAGGTGAGCTCAAACTAGTAGTCAACACCAAAATCCATCATGGAATGAGATAAAAATTAAAGAAGATTTCATGGTTGTGGAAATTATAGCACTCAACCATGCTTCCAATCACTTTAGATTCAAAAGGAGGTATCACTTTGGATATAGTTGGTATCAAGAGGTAAACCAAAAAATAATGGGAGAAAATATTAGTCTAATTGACTAGGTCTCAAAATTCACCTATGTTCTTGACTATTTTGATAAAGAAACATACTATCTAACAAAAATAATTCATGAGTCTTTGAATTGGGGAAGTTCCTCTAGAAAATACCCTTTGTATGCACTATTAATTCCATCCTACTTACCATGTTAACATAGGTGTTAAAAAACCCTAACTTGGAACATCAACATTAGAAGGGTGGACAACTATTTTCTTGGTCCTATAAGTGGATTTGTCTTTCGCGTAATGAAATAGCCATTTTTTTGGAAATTTTATTTTCTAATTTCTCCTTCTCCAATCTATTTCCGAGAAAAAAATCTCATGAGAGATATTTGAGCCCCTATTTCTTTCCATTCCTTTATTTCAACATTGGTTGAATATATCTCTAAGATAAGTGGTTTATTTCCTAAGGCTAATAAGATGAGATTCCAACCCAAGAATACGATGATAGCAAGACAATGTTTCAGATCTTAGATTATTTTAAGGGTAGGCCAAAGTTTTATTCCTTCTTGCCTTCATAGTCCAATGAACAAGGTAGAGTCTAAGATAGGCCTTACTAAAAATGTAGTCACAAAATGATTGTTGACATGAAGATTGGTAAAAATGACTTAGTCTATGAGACATTTGATGACTTGAGGATATAAAGGAAAACAAATAGAGAGAACTAATAGATAACTTGAAGAGAAGAGATCTAAAAGAGAAAAAAAAGACACATAAGGAAAATAGTGGTAAGAATGGAAGTCATTAATCTAGAAACAAAACTTATCTCCACTATATTTCCCACAACCATCTTCCCTTCACTCCCACTCCCTATTTCTTCTATTCCCATATCTATTATCTCTTCCCTTGTTATTTCTTTTTTCCCACTTTTCTAATCCTCGTAATTTATTTTGCTACACTCATCCCACCTCAAATAAACATAATAAAGATCTTTAAGCACAAGGGGGTCACTTTGAGGAAATGGTAAATACCACGTGAGTGCATACAGGGGGTATTTTTAATATCAAGTTGAACCATCGGTAAATTGGTAAGTATCTTATAGGGGAGGGGTATTTAAAATTCATGCATACCTACATATAGATTCTACCGATAAAAAAGGGGCTGGAGAAGAGGGGGTGGGGGTTATATTTGAGTTGCATACCAAATATTTATAAAGATGTTAGGACACTTCTTACAAGGACTAAAATAAAAATAATTACATGCATAATTAAAGTGAGTTTATAACCATAGATTAAATAAAAATTATAACCATAATTAAAGTGAGTATCTTTTTTTATTTTTGTACAAGCTCTATAAATAAAATATTAAAGTGAGTTTTGGAAGGTTATTTTTATAAGTATAGATTTGTGGTATCAAATGGCGTTAGTTCAGTTGGTTAGATTCCTCATCTTTCAAGAAAGAGACCAAGGTTCAAATCTTGCCAAATGATACATGCATAATTACCAAGTTGTTGTAATACTACTATGCAGTCATGATGTAATATGGGCGGGGTCATTTCAATTCCATATAACCCATTAAAAAATAATAATAATAATTAAAAAAAGTATAGATTTGTGGTGGCATTGATAGGGGGCGAAGCCGTTTCAATTCCATATAACCCATTAAAAAATAATAATAATTTTAAAAAAATTATAGATTTGTGGTGGCATTAATAATTTTTTCTTATGAATACTATTATATAATTTTCAAATAACTTTTTAACTTTTATTAACCAATAAATAAAATAAAATTTATTTAAATAATAAAAGATCACATTTATGATCTAAAACCTATATAAAAGAAAGATAGTAATGTAGAATGAAATTTTATAATAACTCTTATCAATAAAAAAACTTGCATTAAAAACATTACAAGTAAAACATCACAACAAACCAACTACCTTCACAATAAACCAAAAACAAATACAAATGACTATAAAAAACATCACAATAAGACCTTCCCGACTATCATATCTTACACGTGTCACAACTATAAAAACAAATACACCCCTGAAGAGCTCATGCACGGTACGGGCACGCCGTCGCGCCATGGAGAGGTGTGTGTCCTGTGGACATCCCCTAAGTAGACCAAAGAAGGAGAAACTTGACTCTAAAGCCTGTCGAGAAAATGACATAACAGGTACAATGCAAAAGTTTGGATCACTTTGGAATTAAGTGAGTAAAAATGATGAAACTTTAAAAAGAAATTAATGGAATAGGATTATATATTTTATTGGGAGTTGCAAGTACAAAAATATCAATGCTTCACCAAACCAAGCTATAGATATTTAAAAACTTATAAATTGTGTCCCTTAAGCAAACTAGACGATAACAGACACATGCATTGAAGCCATGGTTTCTTGTTGCACATAAAACTGGACCATAATTATAAACTTTTTCCAGTGATTTGTCAACTTACAACATTATTTGGCTTGATAAAATATTTATTCTTGAAGGTGGCTCTATGACTACCCGCCTTGGTAGGACCTAGAAAACCCTGATGTTTTGGGGGTTCATGAAAAGACAAGGAGGATATATTTAAAAAAATTAAAAAGGGAGGATCACTTTTTGGAAGGGATTCTCAAGAGAGGGGCAGACCAGGGAAGCACAACCAGAAAGTGGGAGAATAAACTGGAAGCACAACCAGAAAGTGGGAGAATAAACCAGAAGCACAACCGGAAAGCATACAGGTATGACCCTCTCAAATTGATGGTAAAAAAATTGGACCATACTGATTTCTTGTTGCACATAAAACTGGACCATAATTATAAACATTTTCCAGTGATTTGTCAACTTACAACATTATTTGGCTTGATAAAATATTATCTATTCTTGAAGGTGGCTCTGTGACTACCCACCTTGGTAGGACCTAGAAAACCCTAATACTAACTATAACAGACAGGGACAATGTTATGGAACTTTTTCTTATCCTATGGAAATATTAGATAGTTGGGCCCATCCCACTTTTGTGTACAATTTAGTCCACTAGAAATATCTGTATGTAAGATGTTTGTGGGGTTCAACTAGTTTTTTTGGTCACTATGGGCACTTATTCAATGTGAGCTAGTAATCCAACATGCACCATGAAAAGAGCTAAAGTGGGAAATGCTTATATATAGATTGAACTATTGGAGGTCAGTTTTTGGTAGAAGAAAGTTTATGTGCATAGTTTGAAGTTGTGTTCTGGCCAAGGTAGTGACCACATTGTTTTTGGGTTCGGGGTTGAGTTGGTGCTCATATCCTTACAGGAAAGTTTATTTTAGCTACTTATGTATTTTGTCAGTTATTTTTTATAATGGTAATGTCATGTTCTCTTTCCAGATTCTTTAAAAAAACTTAAGTGTTCAGAATCCTCAAGGATATCATGTAAGTTCTTTTTGCAGCTTTAATATTCTACTTCAGTAGTTTCTAGGAGTTTTTGATTCTGGCATGGCTAAATGGCTAGATTTTTAGGGTTTTTAGCTTTATAATTAAAAAAGGAGGAACATCTTAGATATTTCAGATTTCAGAATTGAATTTTCCAATTCCAAATTCCAAAACAGAACTTGCCTAGTTTATGATTTGAAAAATTTTCAGATTGTTCATAACCACCTAATTTAGCTTTTAAGTTTCCAGATCTAGAATGCAACAATGCTACCATAACCCATTATTCGGGAAAATTCTGCTAAGTTGTAGTTTTAGATTTCATGTTATATTTGGAACATAACATATAAGAGCACTTTAGGACCCTGAAGACCTCTTATTTCCATAATATGTTGAGCTTTATAAAGCAGATCAGAAGAAAAGTGGTTATTGGAACTTAACAAAGTGACAAAGGATGCAAATAGTTTAGTCCAAGAAGGTGTGGGTGACTTTGCAAAGGGGTTTAAGCAAGCATACCAAAGATATGACAACATTGGACTTGCCATTGTTGTCTTGTAGGGTTTCCTTGGTTCTTAAAGTCTACAATGGATTCATATGGAAGGAAACTCCTTATGAAGTTCAGATCTATGAAAGTCTTAAAAAGGGCATGTCCATTGGGTTTCCTCTTGTGTGTCTCTCAAGGAAGCTCTGAGTTATTGGTTAAGCAAGATATACTAGTAATTTACTGATTCCTCTAACCATTTTATGTGTTGCATTAGTCTTCAACAAAAGGCCACCTTTGCATTGTTGTCTTATTGATGACTTAGCTAGCAAATATTTTCTTAGTTTTGAAGGGTTTTTCACACCAACAAATATCCTTGGAGATTAGAATTGAATTTATCACAAATGATGAGAAGTTTGCATCATAATTTGTAGCTTGTGGGTCAATGGTTGGTTAGGTTCTTGGTATTGTAGTTGTTGATAGGACTGCATCTCAAATATTGTAGGTTGAGTATGATAAATTGCTAGTAGACATTCTTCAAGTTGAGAGTTCTCACACTAATACCCAAAAACTCCTTCAAAGGCACAATATTGATGATTTTGCAGATAAATATTGGGACATACCACATGGTCTAGCATATGATAGAGGCAAGAAGAAATCATGATTCAACATTGCAATTGCTTTGGGGAGAAAGCAATTCAAGGAGGGGAAACTGTTATGAACCTTTTCTTATTCTGTGAAAATATTAGATAGGTGGGACCAACCCACCTTCTCTATACTAAAGTTCATATGAATATTTTTCATCTAAGTGGTTTGTGCGGCCTAGTTAGTCCTTTGTCACTAATTTTCCATGTAACCTAATAATCCCGTATGTGCCCCACAAAAGGAGCTAATGTAGGAAATGCTTAAATAGGATGTTGCTTTTAGAGGAGGACAACTCTTTGTCAGAAGAAAGTTTTTGTGCACAAGTTGAATCTGTGTTTTGTCCTAGGCAACATCCACTCTTTTCTTGGATTTGTGCCTGAGTTGTCATCCATATCTTCTGAAAAAGTTTTTGTTATGTTATGTATTGTTTTGAGTTATTTGCTAGAAATAATATAGTTGTTGTTTTTGAACTTATTGCTAAGTTTTTCAAAGATAATTTTAGATGGTTTCTTGCTTCAGATTAGATTTCAATATTCAATCTATTTCAAAGTTTCATATTTCAGTTTTATTGTTTCAGTTGAAATAGCAGTTTTTGAGAATTGGATAATGATTACTGGGTTAGAGCTCATAAGTAAAGTTTTAGCTTAGAAAAATCAGATTTCCATTTCAGAAAATTATAATTAAGAATTATATTAGGAAGCAATTAATTATTTCAAAGATATTTTGTCATATGTTGGGCAAGATAAAGAGACTCAAGGTAAGCTTTTGAAAAATATTCCATCAACTATCACATAGGAACAAAATGAAAGCTTGATGAAGATATCTATATAGGAGCTAAATGAGGTCCCGATGGATTTCTTGTAATTTTCTTTCAAAATTTTTGGGATATATTAAATAGTGATATGTTGGTTTTGTAAGGTTTATTTAATATAGTAGAATCTGAAAGCATGTTATAGAAGACTTTTTACACAAGTAGTTTATTGTTTTATTGTCGGGTTAATTAAGATTAATTTGTTGGAATCTATGATAATTTATGTGTTATTATTAGTTGCTCCATTTGATGCACATACAACATTAGATTGGTAGTATTGTAGGTTATACAAATAGTCTTCTATTTATTTATGATAGATCAGAGAAACAATGATTCCATCAAGGGGCTAACTGGGCTCTAGAGAGTTAAATTGCTACACTGCAACAAATTTCTATTTTTTGGATAGTTTGTGGCTTTGTTATGGCATATGTGGTTGGTCTGAGACTGATTGATGCATGTTGATCATGATTATGAATGATTGTCAATCTGGTTAGTGGCTTTGTAATGGTATGTGTGATAGGTCCAAGAATGATTGATGCATATAATCATGATCTTGAATGGCTATCAATTGCTCCTTAATTGTATTTCTATTTAGGATTAAGGAGCTTGTATTATATCATATAATTATGTAACCCTCTTATTTCAAAAATCCATAGAACTAATTGATTGTGGGTGGTTTGTGGATTTTTTCAGGTTTATTCTCTTCATACAATAGCTATTCTATTTTGGAAGCATAGCTAGTTATGGGTGACAAAAAAGTGTATTCTCTAAAAGATACAAATGGTGAGATTGTGGTTGTAATTAAGCATAAGAGTGTATGCACACTTACTGATCTTCGAACAGAAGTTGATAGATATAATATTTTAGAATATCCATTTGAGTTTATTAGTGAAGTGGGACATCCTATCAATCCAAGGCAAGAGTACACATGGGATGTGGAAGAAACAATCATTGGGGTTAAAAGGAAATTTACAGAGCTTACTGGAGAACAAATGAATCATGAAATAAAACAAAATATTGGATCAACAAAAAATGATAAAAATAAACTTCCACATACATCCATTCAAGAGACTATAAGTTTAGAAGGATCAATAGTACATGCAAATATTAATGATCATCCAGACTCAATCAAAGTACAAAGTTTGATTGACTCTAAAATTATGGATTTATGGAACTCCAAATTGTTTGAATTGCAAAAAACACTTCCAACTGAGAGTACAAGTCTTTGATTCTCCTTAGAAGGTGATAAACCCATGATAAAAATTCATTGTGATGTTTGTAATGTTGATTACGGATCAGGTAACATACTTAATGCAGTTGATACTATACGTAACTTTAGATGGAGCCATATCACATCATCACACCACTTGAAAAGGAATTCTCATAGTTCAGGTCAAAACATAGCAGGTGAGAAAGATGTACAAGATGTTCAAGAAATATATGAACCATCAGATCATCATGACATACTGAATGCAATCAATATTTTTGATGAGTTCATCAAGAAAGATATTGATTCTCCATTTAAAGTTGTAGAATCCACAATTGGAGATTATACAGATAGGACAATTGTAAAAGTGGAATGTACAAAATGTAATAAATGGTTTGCATTGATCCCCAAGATAGGAAATATTGTAGCTTCTCTCTCTAAACATATAAAATCAAAGTCACATAACCAAAATTCAACAAGTCAAGCAATGATAAGGACTAGTTTAGTGGGATGACCAAAGAAGGCTTCAAATGATGGGAAACAACAAAGTCTATCCAAGTTTTTGGTTCCTAGATCAAGCAGTGTAGGAGAAGGATCCACAAGCACAAGAACTTCAACTCCAGGTATTATTTGTATATTATGAGATCAACATTTCATTTTTTATAACACCATTCTTGAATAGTTCTTTAGTTATTTATTATTTTACCAATATTTTATTTCTTGTATTAATAGCATGTAATTTCTTGTATAGGTTTGATTTCTTTATCACTATTATGTTGGGGTTATTGGAAACCAAAGGCTACATATAATGGAATAGAAATAGATGTAAAAATTTTAATGGATGATCAAAGAGGTGGAAAAAATGGAGCATTGAATCTCACACAATAGGCACAGTGGAATACCTAGGTTGTAAGATTACTATTGATGGAACTTATAGGCACAATGAATGTGAAAGGATATCTAAAACATCAATACCATTTGAGTCATTTTCATGTCATTTTTGTTCAAAGATACCAAATTGCCATGATTTTAGAATGCGTTTATATCGAGAGCAACTTAGTACAGTGAAAAGAGACCATAGAAATACAGGAAAAGGAAGACGGTTGGACTATTTAACACAACATGAATTGCAAAAGTTTGCAAGGGTTTCTTCAACATGCTACAAAGCTGCATTAAGAACCATTTGGTGGGAAAAAACCAAGGTTGCAAGCTTATCAATAAGAAATAGATCATTGAAGGAAAAATTGTTTGAATCAACTCAAAGGAAGGATGTTTATAAATTTTGTAAAGATGTATTTGAAGCACATAGGTTGGGAAAATTAAGAGGAAAGCAAGCACTATGGGATTTTGTTCAAGATTTAATTCAGAATATGCTACGTTGTAAACAAGGTAGAAGATTTAAAAAATCTTCAGCAAAAATATATGAATTGATCAAGCTATGGGGGGTCCTCATTTACACAACTTTCTCAATGTAAATTTAGATGGACCATCAACTACTACAACTAGAAGGTAAACTAGAAAGGCTCTATCTTATATTCCAGGAGAGCATGGATATATATTTGATGCCATTGGTAAAATATATGCAAGATATAAAGCAAGCCTTGGTATTGAAGGTCATGTTCCAGTGATTCTTGCAGAAGATGAAACCAGAGTTAAAAAATATGTTAGGTATTTTATGAATTTCAGTTCTAATCATGTTGATAGCTAATATTATAATATTATTTATTATATGAATACTAACAATTTTTTTTGGTAGATGGATTGCAAGCAAAGACATATTGGTTGGATTTTATGGGAAGATTGAACAACATCAATGTCAATCAAAGTTTTCCATCATAGTAGGAAAATATACAGATGGTTACAACACAATTATCAATGCATTTCAGGACAATGAAATTGGTCATTATGCAAGGGTTATTATTGCCAATCCTTTGCATGAAAAACTTCCTAGTTTGGTTTTGGTAGTGCACCCGACATGCAACAAATTTAATGCTGATTTTGTTCAAGCTCAATGGATCAATATTGAGAATCTATGGAAGCAATATGTTGAAGATTCATTGGGCCCAATTATTGGTCATGCCTCAGATGGAGATAGTAGGTGTAGACAATTAATGTTGAAAATTTATACTTCCAACAATGGAAATAGATTTGGAATTCCTTGGGAAGGATGGAAATTAACTGCATCTATATTGAATGATGGTAGTGTAACTGGGCTTCATGATCAAGACTTCATCCATAATGGAAAAAACTAATTAACCCACTATTTAGTGGTAGACGTAATTTGATTTTAGGAAGTGAGTTGATAATGTTTAATCATATAATTGTTCTTTATGATTCATTCACAATGGAGGAGCACCAACTAACAGAGGAAGATATAAAAAGAAATGATCGACAAAATTGGGGATCAACACAATGCATTGCATCAAGGAATGTGCAAAGATGTCTAAGATAGATGAGAAGTCCTTCTAGGGGTAAGACAGAAAGAACCTTAGGTACTGAAATGTACTTATCAATGGTTGCTGACTACATCGACATATTCTTATCTAATAATTTAAGCCTTTGGGAAAGAGTAAGAAATGCATCCAGAGTATATCATTTCTTGACACTATGGATTTCTTGGGTGTGAAATAATGCAACTACAAATGCCCAACTAAACTTTATCAGTAAAGAAGCATATCAAGATGTGAATATTTCTTATCATTTTGTTGTACTTTTGATTAAGCTCTTTCGTGATAGGTATCCTTCTTTACCATGCATACTACATTCAATAGGATCAGATGTTTGTGAGAATTTTTTTAGTAGAGTAGGTGGTATGGTTGGAGTTGAAAGGGCATATGATTTTGTAGATTTATTGCATACAGTTGGAAGCTTAAATAGGGTATCAGAAGAAGAGAGTAATCCAAAAGGATTACATTTTGGAAAAGCTCATAAAAAACAAGAAAATTTATGGCATAAACTAAATCCAGAAATGAAAAAGAAGTATGGAGTTTTATCAGATTATAATTGTATATCTTCTGATATTGATATTGTAGAAGCTCTTAGGCAAGGATTAAAATATGCATAGGATAATATTGTACAGGTTAGTATAAATCCTCAAAGGCATGAAGATGACTCATGGTGGTTTAGGCCATGGGATTGTGGTGATAGTTTTCCTACAGTCCAAGTAGTTGGTGAATGTATTGATTTTTTGGCATTAGAGAGTTCACATTCAAGCACTATTTTTGATGGAGTTTCTACAAATTTAAACCATATTCATAATGAAACCATTCCACTTATTGATCCACATGTCATGGAGAGCGAATGGTGACATGAAATTGATGAAATTCTAGATCATGCAGAAGAACCTAATAAAAAAATTAGTGCAGTGGTAAAAGTAGATGGGAAAGAGATATATAAGTCAACACTTGTTAGTCAGTTGAATGGAAATCCCACATTATCAAAAGATAGGTTGATTAGAGTAAGACATGGAATATACTTTAATCAAAATGAAATATTTCCAATATCAGAGAATGCTTCTCACTTAGGGATTGGGTCTGATTGTGGGGTTTTATTTGAGCAAGAAGCATCACATTTAAGTGATCAACCTCGAAGAAAGGGTGTCCCATGTAGTACTAAGCAAGGTGTTCGATGTGGGACATGGTACCTTGGAAGAGTGCAAAGGATGAGGAAAAATGAGGGCAACAAAGTGGTTGAATATCGTAATGCAATAGATCTTTTGGAACATCCAGAAGATGTTGAGATTCAATTAAATTGGTATAATAAGACAAAAGGGTCATGACTATTTACTTATGATTTGATAGATCATGATTTTGTATCATTAGAATCTATCATTGCAACTGCTAATCTAACCTATTTCCCTCAAAAGGATCATTATCAGTTGGAGGAAAATGATTTCAAAATATTTAATGATTATGCCAAAAGTTTGCAAAAAGGTAGAATTGACCTTATTTATTAAGTTGTATGATTGCATTTACTTATTCTTTTAATATTTTCATTTGTTTGAAGTTTTATTCATTTCAATAATTCATGAATACTAATGTTTAAATTTGTATTATAGGTCAAATGAGACATTGATAGAAGTTGCACTTATAATAGAAGTTCCACAGATCGATATTGGAATAGGTGAATGTGGTCATTCAAGATCTGTTGCTTTTCAAAATCCTCATGAATCTACATTGCCACTAGAGCAAGTTGTGACTGGTACATCTCAGGAATCATTACAGATAAATGATTCTTGCACTACATCAGAGGTTGATGACACCAAACAAACTGATCAAGAGGTTTTTGAAGGTGGTAAAGAAGCTCCTGTGCCAGTTGATTCAATAGTGCAAGATGATAAAAGGATAGAGGCAGCCTTATCAATTGATAAGGTGCAAAGCAAACCAACATCTGATTTAGGTAGTTGTTTTAAAACACCACTGGCTTTTAGTAGTCAATGTTCTATTTTCTAAATAAATTTATATTGCACAGAAATGTGGGCACAATGGCTTTATATGGGGTTGGAAGGCTCAAGATGAATATTAAAAATTATGTTTATATATGCACTAGTCTTACATGCAAGTTTTTGACATTTATATTCTTATTTCTTGGATTTTTTTGGTTAGGGAACAAACAACACTATTTAATGGCTACTATGATCAAGAATTGTATCAACTGTAATGTTTTTGTTCTTCTACTTTGTATTCCTTGACATTTTTTAACAAGAGATATGTCCATATCATATGTATCTGTAATCAAACATGAAATATCCTGATTAGGAATTTATTGGCAAGGCCCTGAAAAAATCGGATCAACAATTAATTGGGGCAAAAATTAGTAAACATTGAGCAAAATAAGATGATGATGATTTGTTTCAAAATCAAAGCACTTAATTGAGAAAAATTGAGTAAACATTGAGCAGGCATCAAAGACTTAGATTTGTTTCAGGGTTTCTTAATTTGAGTAACACATTTGCAAGAAGCATTCCCATTCGAATTGGGTTTTAGTGTAAAGGAGAAGGGACTGGTGAAAAAGAAAACATAGCAGGAACTAACCTTGTTTGCTTTGGAGTTGTCATTTTCATCCATCAATACAATCTAGTTGAGATTGGCTATGTGCCTTTGAAATTTAAGGAAAATGGAAGGCCCATTAAATAGAAATTATGTGCAAGAGATGTATCTCATTGGTAAAATATTTCAATAAGAACTTGAACTTAAGTTTTTCATGAAAGTCAATAATCTTAAGCCTGGTGAAGATCATGTTGAAAAGATCAATATATTGCTTGACTGCTTGACAATATCTTTGGAATAGATGCAACCACTATTTGATGGGATAAGATCTCTCTAACTATGGTATTTGTGGACTGGTGTTGTGGTTGGCTCACAAGAGCTTGCAACCAAGCATGGCTTGGCTCCTCCATGTGAACTTCATCAACCATATTTTGTATGTCTCAATGAGTTACCTGGCCTTGAAACAAGCTTTGAACAATGTAGCAAAGCATCTAATTTTTCCAAACTTGAAAAGCCAATAAATGTTGCATGTTAAATGAAATCACACTGTTGAACAGGACCAGTCATAAGAAGTATCTGATTCTATCCCAACAGTTGTCAAAAACTATCCATTTATGTTTCTCATTAGATATTTATGAACTATTGCTTGGTTTTTCCTCTTGTTCTCGAGCCAATACACTTCCAAGACCTGAAAATTGTGTTTTATCTTTTCTCGATAAGCATTTATTCAACAAATCCACTGGAGCATTGTATAAAATCCATTTGCAACAAGTCTTTGTTTTCACAGAGTTTAATAATGCCTAAGACAAGAAGAAATGTGTGTTTTGCATTGGGTATTAGAATTATGTTCCCTCTTACAAAATTTGAATAAGAGTGATATCTCTTCCTAAAGAGTTAACTATTAAAAAATATCAATCACTTAGTGTTACATCATATGTTGCATATTCAACGTATTCTATAAAACAAGATAAGCCTGTTAAAGTACAAACGTAAAAGAGAGGCTTAACCAAACTCTGGCATGACAAATCAAACATTCATTAATGTTAGGACTGCTCACATATGGGAAAGGAGAGGCTCAAAATATTGCTTTCAGCATGAAGATAGACGACTTGGAATTGTAGATTATTTCATTTTATTTTTTCTTTTTTTGGAATTGTAAATTTGAAATTTGACAATAGAAAACACTTGTCCAGATGCACGTAATCCCCTACCAAAGTGTAGGTGGTCTAATTTCTTACTTGTAAGCACAACTAACAATATATGTGATAAATGCACCACTGCATTTCAATAATAACAAGAGAGTACAACTTGCCTGGACTGCCAAAAATGCCATGGTCAGTTATGCTACCAGCTTGCCTGGAGTACAACTTCTCTGATATCCCTCCCTTTGCAATCCCTTCTGTATAGCCATAAATACTTGCATTTTGTACAAAAATCCCTCCTGCTATGGATAGAGTATGAGTCCCATGCCCACTTGCATTGGAAAGAAACTCTTTTTTTGTGGAGAGATTCAAAGGTCCATTTTGAGCCTCATATCCCTTGATGAAGTATCTATCTCCAATCAGTTTTCTGGTGAACAACAGTAGTTCTAGAGTTAGACCTTGAATTTATTGATCCATGTAATGAAGCCCTGCTTCTTCTAACAGGTCCACCCTCCAATGCACATGAGACTGGAAGAGAAATCAGCTAGAAGAAATGTAGAAAAGTCTCTAAAAATCCCTCCAGAAATGGGTGAAGGTTGCCTTGTTTTTGCCTAGTAAAAGCCCCTGCTACTTATTTGTGAATATCAATTTAGGTAGATAAGAGCATATAGCACTTTATTTAGAACTAGCCATGTGGGGTAATTAAGCTTGGGTTTTTCATCAGTATGTACAAGCAATGAAAAAGCTTTCATTCTTTCAGGATACAATACAAAGGCTTTGTAAACATTTCTATCTATTTGCATTTAAATGGTGTGACAAGTGCATTGAATACGGGTTTGATTAAGAAAGAGGATTGGAACATGGGATATAATGTTAAATTTCTATTTTTTTGTTTCGCCATATATGGGTTGAATGGGAGAGTATAAATGGCCAACAATTTTTTGAGAAGGGATTGGATTTTGGAGTATATATGTCATTAAGTCTGTGGCCTTCAGTACATGTTAAGTTGATGAGAAGTGGTAGTATGCAGGGTGTTCATGAAAGAATGTATCCTTTTGTTTTAATTTTTGTATATTTGGTTTAAAGGGATTTGCAAGTTTTGGTTTGAGATGAGCTTGGTCAAAGGCTTGAAACCCAAAGAGGTATACTCTTGAACCAATATATGAAACAAAATGGAGTTGTTCCTTTGCTTCCACAAGAAGTTTCATATGCCCTGAATTGTTTGTGCCTTGGCATCTATTATTACATTGCCAGACTTTTACATCATGAATAGCATTGTTGTTTTTCAGTCTTTAGGCCACGTGCTAATCAAGGGCATGTACCTTCTGAAAGAATAAACAATTCATTCTTCTAACTAATCTCTTGCACAAGTGATTCCAATTTCAACATGGCTGTGAGATTTGTACTTTGAGTATATTTCTTCTAGAACTTGAACTTTCTTTACTGAATTTTGGCTGTGATATTGTACTTGATTATATATCTGCTTCTCAGAAAGAATTGTTACTGAACATTGTTTGTTGAAGCAACATGTATATTGTGATAGGAAACATCTGAGTCAGGTTGGCAGGGGCCAGTTTACCTGAACAAATTATCAAGATAGGTCTTACACTTGTATATTTGTTATTTATTTAATAGATTTGCTCATGTTTAACTTTATTGGCCTTCTGAATGTATGTACTATGTGCTTGCTCATGTTGTTTCCTTAATAATGTACGTAATACAATCATTTACAAGTTCACATAATAGAGGAAAGTCTTGGATTATATGTTTTCCCCTCCTTTTCCTGGGGGTGACAGGATTATCAGTCATCATATGCTTCCTTCAAGAAATAAGACAAAATATTCAATGAAAATCTTTGCATTTGTTCTTTTTTAGCTCTGTGTGTGTATCACACCTGCTAGTTTATGTTAATATTTGACAAACTTAATCAACATAAAGACACTTTTAAAAACTAATGATGGGTATAAAAGTAAGACATGGAAAATGCAAAGAGCTTAAACTGCATTAGTATTTTTTTCTTTAAGTTGTAGCAAATCTCTAAGTCACTAAAGGCAAAGGCCATTTTCAAAGCTACAACCATGACAACATATCTCTTGGATGTATGAGACATCCCCTCTAACCAAGCCCATGATAAATCATAAGTCTCACCAATCCTTTTAAACCAGATTTATACTGTGGTTTATGAGTATGTAATAATGTATATGTTGAAATTTTGACCAGTGATATTGGTAACATAGTCAGATAATGCCATTAAAACTCTTTTATTAAGTGGAACTTAAGAGAACATGTTTAAGTGGCAATAAGACATCAACATGAGACATATCACCTATCCAGCAGAAACGGTTATCAACATATTAGATTGTTTATTTTTGGTAATGATTTCAGTTGAATTTACTCTTTTTTATAGAATGCTTGTTGTTGTTGGCCGTTGCAGTGGCAGTCTCTTGCTTTTTGCTTGTTCCTGAAGTCATGCAGTTGTTTCTAAAAATCATTAGATGATGATGGTTGATTGTTGAAAGGCCATAAAGTATGTCAACATATTCGCATCTGATCTGCTTAATGCAGAACATCTAAGGTTTGCTTTGTTGAAAAGTCTAGTATACATTCTTCAGACAATTATTTTATATTTTACTTTTATCAAGAACAGAAACAGGTCTTACCATGTTCTTCCTTGTACATTTTACAAGGATATCTTTTGCATATATTGATAAATTTTATTGAGAAACAAGTTTTATATATGTGATAGTAAACCAAGGCTTAGATTGGCCACAGTCTCAATGCAAAGCATAGAACATATCTTAAAGAAACTCAAGTCTATTATAGGTTTCAGTGTGCATCCATTCTCCTTATTTTTCCCAAAGAGGTATGAAAAGAATTGGTGATAATGAAAACTTTAACATATTTATCTTTAAAAAATGTTTATGAATGATTTGAACAAACAACTCATACAAACCAAGAGGGATTATTATCGTGGAATTCCAATTTGAAATTTGGTTTGTTCTTTACTATAAAATTCTAGAATTTCATGTTGTCTGCATGTTTTATAGGTGTGGTCCTCTGCTTTCTCATTTAAGATGAGAATTTTGAAATTGGAGATGTCTAATTGCAGTAACAATGGTAGGGTGTAGAGGACGTGTTGGAATTCCTGAGATTGTTGAGCTAATTCTTACTTTGATTTTTGTGTTCCTTTGGCATAGAATGCAACCATAGTTGCAATGAGCATTTCAAATATAGTTGAATAATCAATAAGAGTAAAAAACACTATGTATGGTACATTAGGCTGCAACCATCAAAATCTATTAGGCTTTTTACCTTCTTTTTTTGTTGTATATATATATATATATATGTTCTATTATGGATGTGTGTAATACATGGTAACACATCGACATTATGCTCTAATAATATTTAGTTGATGCATATATCTTGTTGGCATCATTTTATGATGCCTCAGATGCACTACTAATTACAAAGAATAATGTGTTATTTTATTTTAAATATTGTTATTCCTCGAGCCATTAGATAGTTTCATTAGCTCCTTTAAGGTTTCATAGATCTCCAAGACACTCAATAAAAGACCTCTAGGAAGTAATAGCCAGCTGAAACCAAATATAATATCTTTAATATGTCCATTGAAGTACCCAGTTAACATTGTTATTCAATGAACTCCTATGCTAGTCTACTGGATGGGCAAGGGGTGTACTCTAGCCCCTTGAGTCTATGGTATTTGATTTATCTCACTAATGAAATACAACACCTTGGTGTCAAAAGAGGGTAAGCAAGTGAGCAAACTCCTTTTCCACCTAGTTGATTGTTGCCACATGTAAATATAGTTGCACACACTATTGACTAGAAAATATGCTATCCTAGAAAATTCAACCTCAAATCAATGGTGTAACAATATGAAAAACTTGAATGCTAAAGCTTGCTATATTCATGGGTTTTTTAGGGGTAATTCTTGGATTCTTCAATTGTAATATCAATCCCTTTGAATCTATCTTTAATGCTCTCTAACAACTACATGAAATCAATTTTTGTGTTTATTGATTGCATTTTATTTTTGCTTGTCCCATCAATCTTGTGGTTTTCTAGCTTGACGATTAGGATCCAACTTGTTTGTTTTCTTTAAGAAAAATGAGCCAGGTGCAAAATTTGCAAGGCATATGTCAAATCAACTACGAAGCTAGTCAAATATAAGCAACCATAAGTCTATCAATTTTGATCTAAAGTGTCACCTTATATATCTTTAAAAATATTTTGGAACAACCTTTCCAATAGGGTGGGTTTCAGGTAGTTAAGTGCCTGTGGAAACAGATATGCCTCTTTTAAGACAATTTACTATTTTTCTTTCAGGGTTTTTGGCCCAAGAATCTGTGGCTTAGCTCCACTTACTCATGAATTCTATGTTAATGAAAAATCCTTAAAGTGAATGTACTCAGAATCTATGAATGGACATCTTATTTATATCATTCTTTTGTGTAAATCTATCAATTTGTTTAAAGTTATACCTATTGGAAATAAAGTAGATATGGTTCGTACCAGAAGGCAATTGCATCACTGTAAGACTCTTCCCATGTTAGCCAACTAAAAATAATATACCTTAACTACAAACTGCCTCATGCCATGATTTGGGGCCTAAGATATTATGACGACGATTCTCTTGGAGTTAGTTTGTTGAAGTTAGTAGTGCCTTTACATTCTTAAATGATCACTATTGTCTAAAGAAACCTTGTAGAGCTTTGTTCTAAAGTTTTGACCTGCATGTTGTCATTCTATGGTCAATTTACTTTTTAAACTTGAGCTTGAGCAACAAATTGATGTGTTTAATTATAGGCATGATATAGAAAATGTAAACAACTGGTTGAGACTTCTGGCAATCTTGTTTGTTTTCCCAAGGTTATAATGTTAATGACAAAATTTGTTTCAAAGTCAAAGTTGACAATACTTAAAGGAGCATATATAAACTTCAAAAGGGCCAAGGCAAGTTTTGCTCTGACAAGTAAGCTTTTGAGAAAAGTAAAAATAAAGAGCAATGTTATAGGACCCTTCTTGTGGAACCCTCACATCCCTAGGGTGAATTTTGGAGTGGTGGTTTGGTCAAGTTGTTCCTAACCTGCACCCAATTGTGGGTTTTGAGGTGGGCCCATTTTCCTTGACAGAAGATGCTTCTCATACCCTTTTCCAAAAATTGAGGCCTTTCCTGATCCAGGAAGTCTCTGTTCCTAGCAATAGGTGAGGAAGTTCTTTTATCTTAGAGGAAGCATGGACACCTGTGATAAGTAAACATAATCAAGATCAAGAAGTTTTTGAAAATCTATGAATCAGGCCTATTCCTCAAATAGTCTGTGTCAATGAGTGAATGCTCATCTCCCTAAGATAGTTCATTTGTCAACCAAACAACAAAATGTGTCCCAAAATTTTATTGGTTGCTTTACGGTTTATCATTTGCTTGCAATTTTCCAACAGAATATGGGCTTGGTAGAGAACTTTCACTTTGGTAATAAGCATCAAATAATAACCAACAACATCTAGATTAAGTTGTTCAGTTTTTGGTTTGTCTAAGAATTGCTAGTTTAATAAGGACTTTGAGAGAGTTAGTAGACAGTGGCTTCGATCATGTAATTTATGCAAAAATTTTGTGATTGATGGAATCCATGGGGGAATCTTAATATAGTTGTACAATGATGCAATCACAAACTAGTATACTCTTTCAAGTTTTAGGTGAGTTATGGTCTATTGCATTGAGGCATTTAGTGAGAAGATTAGTATTCAAGTTCAAATTTAGTAAGCTTGGAGTTGGAAAATGTTATTCAGTGCATAAAAATATTTTTTGAGTTTGACATCAAGTTTGAGATATTGCATAAATATATTGATATTTAATGTATATAAAGAAATTTCTATTTTTCTTATTTGCAACTATCTAAAAACATTGTTGAATGTCTCATTTCCAAATACAAGAAGCCTAGAGAGACCTAAAATTTCAAAGATACATAGAGGCATCCTTGAGTTTCAAGAACAATAAAGCATGGGGCCCTCTCGAAGACCAAAAAATTCCATCGGGAAAGGCTTTGCATCTCCAACTCCCAAGCCAAGCCATCTGAAATCCAGCCACCACCAAAGGCCGCCATGGAAAGAATCTTTAGGTCAATCCAACCAAACCACCGTAGTCACATCAAAAATGGGATGACACATCCTGATAAGCACAGGAGGATCCATGGAGGTCTTGGAAATGCAACAGGAGATCCCAGGAAGATCTACCCAACTAGAGATCAACAAGACAGGAGCAGGGGGAAGTAAGGAATTTGAAACGGGGTCCTCCCTCCCAGAGTGAGAGACCTAGAATATAATCAAAACTTGCTCTTGTATATTACTGGTTAAATGAAATGTGTGAAGACTAAGAATATACATATTTTTACTTCAAGTTAGAGCTCAAACCACTAATTTTTGTTATGCTCATAAAGACTTGATAGTTTTATGGAGTCAAACATGCTCAATGGATATACATTGATAAAATGGTAAACCTACCAAGGGATATTAAAAATTGATTCAAATATTTTTGGTAAAATGGTAAGTTTTGAAAAGGGGTTATTATTTATTAGATAGGGGTTTACCACTAGGGGTTTAATAAATTAGAAGGGGAGGTGGTAAATTTTAAAAATAGGGGATTTTTTAAGAAGCCCATGAACGCACGTGTTTTGAAGGCTTTCAACTAAGTGACCCCCGTGTATTTAAGTCACTAGCATGTTTGCCTATTCAAGATGTTGGGTCATTCCATACACCATATCCTCTCTAGTTTTCCCTATAATCATTCATGCCACCATACCAACTATTCAATCCCCTCGCATCCATCCTTAGATCCTCCCAAAGTGCAAGAATTATTGTATCACTTTACATATTCTCATCTTGACCCCTCTAATAGTCCATCATCACCTCATTTGCACCATCATCCATATTATTCTATCAAACTAATATCCTCATATTTATTGGTCCATTGGTCACTATAGGTACAAAGATATTTTTCCCTTCAATAACATCAATACTATACAAGGTAATCCACACTATGAAGAATCACCTCATCATTCATGTCTATTAGTGATTCCCTCACTTGGTGAAAATGGGCCCCTACTAGGAAAGATAGAAAGAAAATATCAAGCACCATGAAAGAGGTAAGAAAGCAAATTGATCAAGACAACACCAATGAAAAGAGTCAACATTTGCTACATCAATGATCCACTAATACTAGTTTGATGAAAAGAAAAATAGGACTATTGATCATCAAATCACTTTCAAAACATAATATAAAAGTCAAGATCTCAGTGGTGGGGTAGGTTGAGTCCCTTTAGGGCCAACTGTGATAGGGCACAACCCACATATCTCAATAAGTACAAGACCTTGCTAGACCAAATTTCAAAGGTGATCAAGCAGATGGAAGATAAACTATAATTAAAGACAAAGTACACCAAAGTACTCCCATATAATGAACAAGAAATTGGTAATCATATAGTCAAATAACATACCCTATAAGCAAGGAAGGCTCCAATGATGCAAGTTTCTTGTGATGCTTTTAAAATGACCATTAAGAAAGAAAAAAGATGTAATAGTGGATAAATGAAGATTTGCTTAAAATATTTTTAAATCAAGGACAACTCCATACATTGAAAGACACAACTAACACTATTGATGAAGAGAAATCCAAAGTGAAGGTGCTCATAGACAATGCTTTTTGATGTTTCAAAGAAGATCATTGAACCAAAAAAAAGCTATTTAAAAATTCAAGAAGTTAAAAAGGATCAAGAGAAGGGTCTCCCTAAGGATCAGTTTGAGGACTTGGTGTTGAATGCCAAAATGTCGATGCTCGAGATGTACCCTCACACTAATTGGTAAGCAATATTTAGTCTATTATCTTATAACTAAAAAAAATTGGTCTAAAATTAAATGGTAGGCAATATTCCGTCTATTATCTTATAACTAAACAAAATTGGTCTAAAATTAAATTAAGTATATTTATTGTTGAATTATAAAAAACAACCTAAATTATAAACATTTTGGTAAGAAAGTTCCAAAATACAATCGCAATTCATAAAAGAATATTTATTCAATAAAATTAAAATGAAAAAAACACTATTCTTGTCCTAACGAAAAGGAGATAAGACAAGGCAAACAATAGAAATCTGCTATTAAACCTACGTAATAAATTGGAAAACAAAATGGTGTACTGGATGAGTGATGATAAATAACAATTGGATGCCTCTAGTTCACGTAAATGGAAGATTTATATAAAATAAAAATAGGGAAAATGTTTTTTAAGTATATTTTAATGGTATATTGTTGAATTTTAAATGAGAAAACACTTTAGAAAATGTGACCTCCATTTATACCATAATTATACTTTAAAATACAAAGTTAAGACTTTGCCTTCTAATGAAACTTAATGTCTAAGAAACAAAGTTAAGTTAATGGAATTTAATGAAACTTAATGTCTGAGAAACAAAGTTAAGTTAATGGAATTTAATGTACTAAAACCATAAACACTTGACTTTTTCCGTTAATCTGTTATCTTAGATTATGAATTTCACGGCGACTTTACTAAGTTGGGAACCATTCTATTCTTAATGACTCGAGAAGTCCCTTTTATTCTTTTAGAAACTATAATGATATATACTGTTCGTTGTCTGCTTCAAAACATGGTGGTTAAATCCCAGCCACTTCCTCTCCAAAGATCGGCTCTTCATATTTTGTGGTATAAAGTTATTTTCCACAAACTTTTATATCTATATCAAGGTGGTTTTAAGGTTTTGATTATTAATTTTTTTTTTAATAGATTTTAATATTTTTTATTATTTGAATTTTAATTAATTTAGATATATTTTTAATAAAAAATTATAAAATATTTTTTTATTATAAATTTTAATTTTTTTATAAAAAATTGTTTTGATTTTTAAATTAATTTTTTTATTAATAGTAGAAGGGGTTTTAAGAGGGTCCCCAAACCTATTACAAGTAGGGTTTTGAAAGACACCCTCAAACCTTAGATCTAGCAATAAGACATCAAGAAAGATTGAGCTGGATTTTACGAATCAAACTCGAAAATACAATAAAACAACCTCGTAGCAAATAAACCGCAGATTTTTGTCAAGTAAATACAAGAGATTATCCCATGGTCAAACCACCATGTGCTTTGAATCTAAAGCAACGGAGAAAAACAGTAGAATAATGAAAATGCTACTAGTTAAAAATAAATTTACAAATAAAAACTACCCAAACCGAAGCATTTGTTGCCTAACATGAAAGGAGAACAGAGGAATCCTATCATCACAATCAACAAATCTATCCAACAAAGCACATAACATGAGAACCCCTCATGAGAATAGCTGGTTTAAGAAAACAACACTAGAAATATAGGCCAACAAAATCCACAACATAAAAACCATCTAGGAGATCTGCATAAGAAATTCAATGAAACCCATAAATCCTGCTGGAGCCAACCAAAAATGTTTTAAGAATAACTACTCTCAGGTGCAATAAAAAGGAGATAGCAACATTTCGCACCGCACTTGAGAGGGAGAAGGGTAAGATCCCAAAAAATAAGCCTTAGAACCCTGAGATCAAACACACCACCACTACTAGAACTAGAAAAAGAGATCTCTGCAGACCATTGAAGCTAGGAAACCCACCAGAGACATGGGGTCAAAAGCCAAAAACCATCATAACATAACAACCCACTTTCACCCCAACTGGTTTGGATTGGTATTTGACCCTGTCTCCTCGAAACAACCAAATACAAAAAGAAATTACCAAACCCAGAAGAAACCTGCAGAAACCAGCCACGAACCCACTACTGGTAGAGAACCCTAGCAACAAATCCATCCAAACACCATCCAACTAGAGCAGCCAAGCCATTAGAGCCAAAGCCAACCAAGGGAACACCATCATATTTTTGTAGCCAAACACCATACCAAGCTCACCCCAATGGGTTTGGGTCGGTAGATGGCCCTTTCCTCTCCCTAAAAAGCTAGAAAAAAACATGAAACTATCGAATCCAGAAGAAATACTCCACAATCCAACCAAGTTCCCGAAACTAGAAAATAACCTAAGATACACAGCCACCCAACACATCCACCAACTAGATCGAGATCCAATCGAAGGGTCAACAACCAAAAATTTTCACTACATTATAATGGTCCATGATCACCCCTACAAGTTTGAGTCAACATTCGACCCTTTGCCCCAGATAATAGTGATAATGTCAAACCCATAAGAGAGCAGATCAAGTTCGAGGTGTAGACCAATTGGTTCATCCAAACCCCATAAAGGGGGCGGAGGTCCAAGGTTCAAATATCGGGCCTTGCCGGACTGAATGCTTGTCCCTTTCCTAGTGCTTTCAACGGCGTAAAAGGTTTAAAATGATTGTGGTATGGTGGTTATAGGGGAAGATTGCACGAATACCAGCAAAATACTGTGGCAGCCATAAAAGCTGGACAACCTACCCGGATTCGTGGCGGCTACCGATTCCACCATGTAAATATATATATATATATATATATATATATATATATATATATATATATATATATATATATATATATATATATATATATATATATATAGATAGAGATCATACCAGTAAGACCCACAACAAAAACAAACATCCTGGTCATGAACCACAAAAAAGAAACTAAGCATGACTAGCAACCAGATCCAGAATTTGAGAACAAAGACCTCCCTATCAAAAGGTTTTAGAGCATAGAATAAAGAGCGGGAGTGAAACCCTCATGGAGGAAGCCCTCACGGAGGAAACCCTCACGAGCCCTCTCTACCATGGTGAGGCTCAGGCCCTCTCTGCCATGGTGAGGCTCAGGTTGGAGGAAGCCCTCATAAAGGAAACCCTCACGGGCCCTCTTGCCATGGTGAGGCTTAGGCCCTATTGATTTTTAAATTAATGATTGTGAGATCTATTTTATATTTGTTGAGTTAAAAAGATTTATTAAATATGCAATAACAAGGTAGTTTAAAGATTATATTGTAAACTAATTTATTATTTCTCCACATATTTAAGAAATTAAAGAACTCCTAGAAATATAAGGTTGAGCAATATTTTTTATGAGTTGATTTTTACTTAGGAGATATGAACCTTTATCTAAGAGAAATAATTAAAAGCCTCTCCCTATATGAATCTTAGCTACAATTTTGAACAACTATGATATATCCTCTTAGATATCAAGCTTATAACCAACTTTATAATTGAGTTCGTTATTCTAAATATAGGAATCGACAAATGTCCCATCAAGACCACCTCAAAAATAACTTTACTAGAACTATGAGCATGAAAATAATCTCAAATGCCATCTTTACTACAACTATCTTTGAGACAATGTATATCAAAACCATCTTAAGCATAACCTCTATTAGCATTACTCCAAAAATATAATTATTATAACCACATCAAGAAAAAACTCTTAGACCACCTTTGCCTCATTAGGGCACACTTCCAAGCAGACAAACACAACACAAACTTTATATATCATGACAATTGAACTTAGGTATACCATTGACATAACCCACTATGAACATCCTTGAAATATTTTTAAAAGTTAATAAGTCACTTCATTATTCTTTTCCATAGATAACATATATATATATATATATATATATATATATATATATATATATATATATATATATAAAATTAAAACTACGTCGATATAGACAACATAACCCACAAGGATAATCCTCAAAATATATATAAACTATAATATATGGTGTGTCATTGGTCATTGTTCTTTACTATCAATAATATTATTATACTTATTAACATTATAAATATTTACAAATAGATTATTTGTTTCTAGTTATAGACCTAATGATAAATACTTTGAAACTTTAAAGAGGAAATATAAGGTTGGAATCCTATGGGGATAGGGTTCGACACTATGCTTTGACAACCATATATTGAGTAAAAAATATCTTCTATGAGGATTGTCCCATAGGACCTATGGTTTGGTGGAAGATAAAAACTAACTTGTTTTTACTTTACTAAAATAATTTTGAGAAGTGGATTGTCTAATTAGTTTTTTATCAAATAAAAAAGGATTTTCTAATCCCCTTGCAAAAGTTGTTCTAATATTCATGAAAACCAAAAGCTTAAAAATTTATATTGTATAGACACAAGATCATTTTTCAACTTCACTTTTGAAAATTAAAATATGGATATTGTAGGAATTTTGTAATTAGCCTTAGACCAAAAATTTCTACCTATTCTTCGCTCCACATAATCATTATTATTTCACATGAAATGTCATGGTAGCTATGAATTAACAATATTTAGTTTATTAGATTTGTGACAAGTGATGAAAAGCAAGAGGTTTCATAGTGTATAATTTTTTTTCATAAATGAATTTTAACATAAATAATTGAAATAATGTTTTTATAAATACTTAAGTCAATGTATAAATATAATTTTCATACATATTCAAGTAAATGTATGTAATGATACTTGATCTTTGTTATAAATTAAAATATATAAAAACTCATTAAAATTTATTATTATCCTTAGTCCTATGCCAAAGTACTTTGAACCCATTAAGTGATATATTCATGCAAATGTGGGCACACAACCTTTAGCCCAAAGTAAGATTCTTCATTTGGCTTATACTTTATAGAAGGGTGTTGACAAGGGAACAATTGATGAAAAAAGGGATGCATGGGCCTTTCAGATGTGAGATGTGTTGAGAGAACAAGGAAATGGTCTCTTACCTTTTTATAGAATGCCCTATCAAAATTAAACTATGGAAGTAGATGATAGCTTTGCTAGGCATCCACTTAAAACTTGAAGCTCTTTTTTCATTCTTACCATTGATGATAATACTGCTTGCTATACTAAATTTATATATCCTTGTTTTACATTATTACTCTTTTTTTACATAGATAATTGTAGTAGATTAGATGTAATGAAAAATAGTCCCACATCCTCTATTAAAACTTTGCTTAAAAGCATTCAATCCTAAAAAGATAAGAAATATAATTAAATTTTCAACTAAATTAATTTGTTAATCCATTTTACCTTAAAAATAATAATTATTTTAAAATTGTAAAACAAATTTTATACTACAAATAATTATACTTAAATTTAAAAATTAAATATTAAAGAAAACATATTTATACTTATCTTTTTGTATACTTTTACATTTAAAAAAATAACTGAAAGTTTAAAAAAAGGTTATGGAACCTAATAAATACATTTTAATAACTCTTATATATTGATCTAGATTATAAGGAGAGAATTGAAATATTATATTCCGATTTATTCTCTCTTCATTTGAAGATAAATTTTGGGAAAAATAACGAAAATGACCCTTCTAAATCGTTTTGGATGGATGTGATTTCTTAATTTCTAACATCTTAAGAAAACCTGCACCAAAGGATACCTTAAGCTATAAAGACACACAATTCTTATAATATTAAATAAGAATAATTTTGTGTCGCTAAAGTAGTGTGAGGGCTTTCATACGTGGATGATTTCAATGCGAATTTTAACTGTATTGTCATGATAGAATGTCGACATATGACTCCAATAATGAGGACTTCAATAATCTCTTATGTTAGGTTCAAAAAATATATTTATATTTTATATTTTTAAATAAATTAATTATATAAAATTAAAATAAATTTTACTCAATATACCTATCTTTAAAAACTAAAAATTTAAATAAAATTTTAGCATCTAATCTATTCTTAACATAATTCAAACATCATTATAAAGTGTTTTTTCTAATGGCACGGCTCCCTTGAAAGTATCCACTAAATATGTCTCTATTAACTGGCATGCTCATGAGATTCCTGTAAAGATGAATCTCAGGTTATGCTTTCCCATCATATTGGACATTAAATTCCATGGGGTTGAGACAAGTTATTTAGATTTAGTGAATGAATAATCAAGATTCCATTCCTTTCTGGTTTATCCACGATAAAGAATTAGACAAAAGCGAGGGTTATGAACGCTATACAACTGGCGAATTGGTCTGTGCATAGGAGGGGACAAAATTTTCACGTCGTCTTGTACATTGCATTGTTGCACGGAAGATTGACGTTGTTCCTCATGCAATCTCGATATAATCGCCAGTTTGGGATATAGATTTCTTATCCCAATAGAGACAACATCAAAATCTTCCTGTTTAAATTAAGATCCGTTGTCCATTCATTTTCTCTTCTTGGGTGCCCAACTGATTTCGTTTTCATTGAAGCAAAGGAGATCATGGCCGTGTCAATCTGTGCAGAAATGAACTTATGCCCAGGTGGTCTTAATGGTAAGAAGAGGGCAAGAGTGGAGGAAAAAACTAGAGAAAATGGTGATTATAAATGTGTGAATAAGATTGTGGGGAAAGAGCTTCCTTCTTCTTGTCCAGTTTCATCTACAACTAGCAAGATGAGAAGCTCCGTGTACCGTGGTGTGACGAAGCACAAATGGACAGGCCGCTATGAAGCTCACCTCTGGGACAAAAACGCCTGGAACACCTCCCAAAACAAGAAAGGCAAACAAGGTATTTACGACGGAATTTTAATCATGAAATATGCCATTGTAAGAGGACCAATCCCCATGCCCAAGCTCATATTAATAGCGATGCAATGAAATATATATATATATATATTTTTTTTTCAAATAGGTCAATGATAATTTTGTAGGATTGTTTAATTCTCTATCATATACTAACGATAATGAAATGATGCTTGCATGGATCTTCCAACTGTGGCTACAGTTTATCTTGGTAAGCATTCTTCTTTTTCCTCGACCTATAATTCTACTTACAGGTCTATCGAGTTTTGAATTTAGTGTGATTAATGTGAAGTTATCCTCTGAAACAGGAGCATATGACGAGGAGGAGTCAGCGGCCAGGGCTTACGATCTGGCTGCTATCAAATACTGGGGGCCTCTTGAAACCCGCACAAACTTTCCAGTAATGTGCATTAACTTTCGTTTTCTGTGAAGAGTTCAGGGATTCGATAGTATTAGTGTAGTAACAGGTTTGAATAAACTGCAGGTGGAAGAATATGCTAAGGATATCGATGAAATGCAGAAGCTGAGCAAGGAAGAGTACTTGGCCTCCCTTAGAAGGTATCCCCTAAATATTTTATTACATATAAGGAGCTAAGCAGACCATTTTAATTCTAATCACTGTAATTGGGAACCTCACATTCAATCTCTGTAAAAACACATGAATGCCACTTAAAATTAAATCTTTTAATGTAAAATCATTTGTTTTCTTCGAGTATTCAATTACTCATGAAGCACACTACAATTGGCAGGAGGAGCAGCGGCTTCTCAAGGGGTGTTTCCAAGTACCGGGGAGTTGCAAGGTGAAGTAATAAAGCTGGTCTAAAGTTTTTTTTTTTTTTTTCGAGTAATATTTCTTATATGCATTTGTGTCGGGATTGAACTTGGGTTACATCATCCATAATACAAGTGGCGTCTTTATCAGTACAAGTGGCTTCCTTATCAATAAACCACACTCAGACGGATAGTCTCAAATTCCTTAATAACCCCTTAAAATATAGGCTGATAATTGATACTGAATGGTACGTCCTTATCAGTAAACCACACTCAGATAGATAGTCTCAAATTCAACCCCTTAAAACGTACTGGTATTGAATGGTGCAGGCATCATCACAATGGCAGATGGGAGGCAAGAATTGGCCGAGTTTTTGGAAACAAGTACCTCTATCTTGGGACTTACAGTGAGTTCCCAATTTTGTTCAGTAATTTGTAGACACCATCATTTGAAATAAGGACACCCAGATCTGATATTTAAGTTTTTGGGACTGCAGACACAGAAGAGGAAGCAGCTGCAGCCTACGACATGGCGGCCATTGAATACAGGGGACTGAATGCCGTCACAAATTTCGATTTGAGCCGTTATATCAGGTGGCTCAGGCCCGGATTTAAGAGCGTGCAGCCCTCGCAGATTCTGGAGGCGAAGGACAAGAATGGAGTCCCCTCTGAACAGGAGCGCACGCATCGAGACTACAAAACTCCAAGCGACGGTAATGCTAATAATTTTTCGGCGCCTCTCACTTCTTCGTTTCATGCGAAGCATCCCACCGCCTTGGGTCTTCTGGTGCAGTCTTCCGTGTTCAGAGACATGGTCGAGAAAGAATCACAATCTGCCCGAGGGGATAGTGGGGGGCACGATAAGACCGTCATGGATTACTTCAATAAACAGGAGTCACCAATGGAAGAGAAGACAATGGCAGTGGCAATGGCTCATCCTGATTATGCAAACCTCGATATTGGAAGAGACGGTCTGTTTTCTTACAATTGGGATGCGCCAGAAGAACTGGAACAAGAGAGCTTTGCGGACATGGGAATCCAGGGTCAGTTCAGCTGGAACTCCATAATCGAAAGCATGAGCGAGGCGCATTAGAGGATATGATGTGTCGCTTTTTCAGCATACGTTCCCTGGTTGAAAACTATTCAGGGAGGACCTTGATGTGACCAGACGATTCCGATCGATTGTTTCAGTAAGTTTCTTGTGAGCGATTGTTGAAAGCTTGTCCCTCATTAGTTTGCCATTTTTTTTTCACTTAACGCACAGCTTGATATTAAGTCGATGTAAGACACAGACAATGAATAAGAAAATTGCATGGCCAAGTCGATGTAAGACAGATAATGAATAAGAAAATTGCATGGCCAAACCCTGGGCATTATTTTGTTCTCCAGCTCTCATGGTTCGCCAAACTATGTTATTACTCTATTATTTATATGAGTCATATTTATATTTTATAATCGATTCAAACTTTAAACCTTTCTTTTAAAATTCTAAAACCTACATTCCCCTAACTGAACCCAACACCACATCCCAACTTCCTATGAGTCCACCGACAATCACACTTAACTCACTACCGAAATGTTAAAATTTAGCTACTATTTAGTTGTAGGTTTTAAATTGTAATTATAAACACTTGTGAATTTATTATAAAATATATTATAGAAGTAAATTTGTGTTTTATTTTATTTAATAATTTGTTTTTTTATTTGGTAAGTGTGAGAAACTTTTACAATTGATTAGGTAAAGATAACACACATTAATAATAAATAGTCTTATTAAATAGTATTAATTTTTTAAGTTTGAAGAAGAAGATTTAGATTCAAACTTTACCAAATTATATATATAATAATTAAGTTTTTGTAACATACCATAATATAATATGGAGAATTTATTATAAAATAAATTATAGAAACAAATTTATATTTTATTTTATTAACAATAAATAGTTTTCTTAAATGATATTAATTTTTAATATTTAATGAGAATATTTAGGTTCAAATTTTATCAAATTCTACATGTATAATAATTAAGTTTTTGCAATACCATTATATGATTATGATTTAATTAATACCCATTGAATTTTAGTTATTAAACAACATTAGTTTATGACATATTTTAATCTTATATAATTAATTAAATAATACTAAATAGTTTTAATTTAAAAATATATCATGTCTTATATAATTAATTTAAAAATAATAAATAGTTCTAATTTAAATTATAAATATATATATATATATATATATATATATATATATATATATATATATATATATTAGTAATATTAAGTAATGAGGGTTTTGACCAGGAATCCCCCAACCTATTACAACAACTCCACTAGGGAGACACACCCATCCCCTCACACACTCACCCACACCACGGTTTGAACCTTGGACCTCCCGAAGAAGAGCCAAAGCCCAAACCGTTGTGTTGCACCCCAGGTGCTTTAAATTATATATTTTTGGTTTATATAAAATATCACTTTTTAATTTAATAATTATAATTTAATTCTTAACATTATAAATACTGATAAGATGAATAAGACCTTTTTTTTTTTTTTGCCAAGTCCATGTTTACAACTAAGTTTTGGAGGTTGGAATAGGATAACAACATTATATCCAAAACATATATTAATATAAATTCAAAATAATGAATATTAATTTTTAAGTTAAAGATGCCTTAAAATACACAATGTTGTCCACTAGATAGGTAAGATCAAGATTTTATTGATAATGTTAATATTAATATTTAAATAATTATTAATTTTTTTAAACCATATTTTTTAAACTATAAAAAGGCTTTAGTTAACTAACACTGATAACTTGTGCATACATAATAATATTTTGAAGCTTTAATTTTAGTGGATAATAGAATTATCTCTGTATAAAATATCAAATAAATTTCAAACATGTAATACATACACCTTTATATCATTTGGGGAGCAAGTGTGAATTGAGAGTGAGTGAAAGCCAACACCATACCTCACATTTTATTGTTTAAGATGTTTGTGGAAGATTAAGGAATGAGTGCTACAAGTTTAAGTAGGTAGCAACTATAAGCAAACAACCAACCTAACTTTTTTTTATTCCAATTTTTTTTGGGAAAATTCACAAAATAAGGATTCTTATGGGGAAATGTTAGGTAAAACGACAACAAATCATTTTTTTAATTTCTAATTTGATTTAAGGATGCCCTAGTTAGGGATAAGCGAAAGAGAAAATCTATATAAAAAAAAAAATTATTTGAATTTTCGATGTTAAATTAAAGTTTATTATTAAGGATGAGATGATAAAACATGATATAATGGTTTGTAATAGAGGGTTAATATTTAAGTTCCATGGATACTGACCAATATTTTTTGGATATTTAAAATTGGCTCAAGTGAAAGTGAGGATTTAATTCAAATTACTCTATAACCTTTCTTTCAAAAGTTTTTTTACTCATTATCTTCATTAGTTTAGAAATGAGGGATAAAATAATGGGTGGTGACACATGGTTTGAGGGAGATATGGATTATATTTAAGACCGTGGAGTGCGAATTATTTTTATGGAGATAAAGACTATTAAAAGGCTTCAAGTATGGGTTAGGAATTTGAACTTACATATCAAATTATAAATAAGGAGGTTTTGAAGAATGTGAATAATACTCTAGTGGAATTTAATTAGAAGCATAGACTACTAAGAAGTAAAGTCATGTTATATACATAAAAATGCATTTTCATGAATTATTCAAACCTTTGCTATAATACAATTTTTTTACTAAAGAAAAAGGGGTTGTACTTAGGTCCTCCACCCTTGAAAAATCACAAATCTCTCTTTTAAATCTTAAAATATTACAAAAATATTTTATTCTCATCCCAATTGAGTCACTATAGTTAGATACTTACATATTTTTCATTAAAAGTCTGAATTCTTTATTAACATTTTCTGAATCTTTTTCAATTTTCTTTGTAAATGCAAATATTTCAAAATTCAGCATTCTTCTTCTTGAGATTTTCCTAAAAATATAATTAAAGGTACTTTTTGTAGTTGTTTATAATTAAGAACTTCAATCTCTTATGATCCTAGAATAGTCTAGTAAAAATACCTTTGCTATAGCAAATTAATATTAAATTTTAATCAAAACAATGAGACAAACAAGTAAATTATAGAAATATTTGTAATCTGATGTTGTAAATGCTATGAGACTAAATGCATGATAAGAGAACATAAAGTAAAAATTATGGAGAAAGAGATAAAATATTTTGGGTATGAGATATAAATGAACATGAACCAAGAAGTTCAAAATACTATAGAAGTTGGATTAGATTATAGAATTTCCACTCCCAAGAAAGTGGTAAAGAAAAATATTCTATAATATCATATGGAAAAGATCATTATGATTTACTCATAAGGAATTTAATATGCAAATATGTAAAGGTAAATTTTAAAAATCAGGAGGCAAAATAGGTCAGGTTTGACATGTAAAAAATAATCTTCATTTTTCTCAAGTAGTATATAATCCTCTCATTGCAATAAAAATAAAATCAATGTATAGTTTATCCCATGTACTTTAGAGATCTAAGTGTATGATAATATAGAGATGATTATGGAGGGATATCCATAGAAATTTAAGGGTTTTAGGGAAACATATAAAAGTAATTACTATGGAGGATGATCACTGGACTTTAGGGTTTCCAAGATAATATTTAGGGTTTTTAGATCAACATAAAAAAGTAATTACTAGAACCCATATGTTGTAGGTGAGTTGGAGAAGGTAGGACAATCCTCCAAGGGAGGTCCCTAGTTTGAATCTCCACCCTACCAAACGTACATCGGGTACCCAAAATCCAGTTGATAATGATGGTGCGATCAGGGTTGGGTGTGACTCCTGGGTGATTTTGACGGTGTCGAACCCCCTGATCGTGGTTTCTCAAACCAAGGAGGCCCCGCAAGGGGTTTTTTGCTAAATTAAAAAACAAAGTAATTAATAGTGAGGATCATCCTTGTACTTTAGTTGGAAAGTATCTTTGAGGCTATTAATTACACTTCAAATTTTCTAGGAAAGCATAAAGCTATCAAAGATAAGTCTCATTATGAACAATATGAAAAAATAGAAGAGATTGATGAAATTGAGTGCGTTGATGGTAATGAAAAAAAAGAGGAATACCATTAAAACGAGAACAAAGAGAAAATGAAACTTACAGGAAAATTGATATGTGAAAACAAAAGCAAATATCACAAATGTTAACAAGAAATGGGAAAAATCATACAAATAAAAATAAAAAGTAATGATAAAAATGATATCATGGAATATAGGGGTAGGAATAAGACCCCTAAAAACAAGTTATTAAGAAATTAATATTTTATAATTTCAAATTTTATTTTAATATTAGAAACAAAATTAAATCCAAAAAGGAATATAAGGATGTAATTAAAAATATTTTGAAATATGGAAATGTATGGAGGTTTCATCTAAATGCACTTCATGAGATATTGCAAAAATATAAAACAAATACAAATGGAATGGACAATTTATAGTAGAAAAAAATGTAATTGGATTTTCTGGTCCTTTTGTAGAAAAGAGGAAAACAACACAATTGAGGTTTTAAATGTACATGCTCCAACTATAGTTATTCCTCATGAAAGATGTTGGAAGGAGATCTTGGTTTATTTATTAAAATTCAATGATAATTCATAATTGTGACCCAAGGATTGGGGGCTTCTACATGGTTTTATCGCCTTCAAGAAAGGATAAATGATCTTAATTAATGGAGGGTTTGTTTAATTTGTCAATCGAAATGGGATTTGGATGTTATATTTTAATATACATGGGATAATAGGCACATTGAGAAAATTGATATAGCAAAAAAATTGGAAAGTTTTTTTTGAATGTAAAGGCCTAACTTTTAATTAAATTAAAAATGCAAGTCTTTACAACAAAAAAAGGGTGGATAGGCACACCCCAATAGGTAGTCACACTAACTTAGGTTGAGTTAGGAAGCGATTACTCAAAACAACAAAAATAAGGTTAAACCCGTCACCAACCACAACACCAAAAAGCATGCATTAAATCATGTCAATCATGGGGGTATGCTCATGAGGTGAATGTCCCTCACCCTCCATAGGTTATCAATCGATATTAAAAGAAATGGAAATGAGCCATCCATCCTCCCCAGGCATGCAAATATTATCACCTATACCAAATCCATCAATGCCATCAGATACACCCCAACCCACCACATTAGCTAGAGTGATTGGGTACATGGGAATTGGATTTCCCCAACCAAAAACTAGGTTCGGCTCCACCTGGTGAACCTCCAATCCATTGCCATGATGAGATGTACTATTTCCAATGTTGCCATAGGGTTTGCAAATAGGAGACAACTGAGACCAGTGTATTTCTGCAAATCGAGAGGGAAGTCACCGATGAGAGCACGATCAAGAAACTTCATGAGACTGATAAGGCTTTGTAGATGACATTTGACTGATCGTACATGGGGAATTACCTCGATGATTCATAAGAGCATGAAGATGCTCCACCTCCATATGAACTTTTTCCACTTGAACTAAAATTTGGAGCCAAAAATCAGAATAAACTGTGCACTTATCAGCAATTGAAAATTCATCTGAACTATGCTGCTGAGAAAAAAGAACTCTATTACAAGATTTCAAAATATGAAAGAGCACACTAATGTGAATAATCTTCCACACTTCCAACAAGGGCAAGGAAAATCTTGTGGGTTGCTAAGTAAAGCATGATGCTAGGTGAATGAATTGGCCATATGAGGTCGAAATAAGGACTCAAGCCAATCCTAGGCCATTTGATATTTTTTGCACTACCAAAAATATGAAGGGGGTCCTCTGGAGCACCAAAAGGATTATCTATTCCAAGGTATTTTAATCTTTGTCCAAGAGGAAGACCATAGGATAATAAGCTCCAAGAAAATAAAGTCTGTTTGGGTTCAATATATCCTACCCAAGCCATTTTAAAACATAGACTCTGAGTCTGAGTGGAGAAAAAATCCCATTGCTCATTGAGTCTTTGAACCATAGGGACATTAGGAGTAATCCAAGCATACCCTAACTTAGGTTTGTAAGTAAGAAGTGGGTTTTTATTAAACCATCCCCAGTAAGACCACTAAGACTTGAGAATATCTATAGATCATGGGCCAAAGAAAGGGATACAATCCAAACTAGTTTCATAATTATGCTTACCATCTAGCTCCAGACCAAACAATATCCTAAAATCATCCCATGGAATCCAATCTCTAGAATGTCTCAAAAAAATATCTGCCACTATTGAAATCCTTTTCCTAAAGAACCGTTGAGCATGAATCCATTGTACGAAAGCAAGAGGAGAACATTGAAAAGTAACAAAATGTGACCACCAAATATTATAAGTGGATATAGAAGCACCTTTATGATACCCATCCCCTAGCCAATTTCTCCCAAGCCCTCCATATGCTCTGAATGACAAAAGAGCTGTGAATTTTAACTGGGATAGGAGCAACTAGGAGTGATTGAAAATTTATGCCTTTTCAAGCCTTCCTTCCAATAGGTAAAACAATGTTAATGCAGTGCCGAATTAGAAATTTCCAAGCTTAATATTCACTTAAGTCTCAAAGAATCCATTTAGTAGATAAAGCAAAACCTTGTCTTTGACAATCATGTAGTCCCATACCTCCTGATTTTTTGGGAAGACAACAAATATCCCAGGCAAATCGATGAAACCCTTGTTTATGTGACAAGTTAGCCCAAAGAAAATCCCTTAAAAGATTTTTCCAAATTGAAAATATTTTAATTATCTAATATGTTCATGGTTGTCAACAAAGTATAGAATATCTTCATATACTTTGTTGTAAGTAGGATTAGATCCATTTTCTTGAGATATGATCTACTTAATAATGGCTAATCAAATCCATTTTCAATTTTAGTGTATCTAGATATAAGACCCTTATTCCATCCAAATGGTTATGGTTTGATGGGAATAAGCAAGGTCTGAAGGATCTTGTATGTACAAAGTTGTTCAAATGATGAAATATGTTAAAGTAAAAAAGAAGATTTATTATTAAAAATATTTTGATAACATATTTAATATAATAGAAAATTAAATCCAAGCTTAAAAATTTACAAGAGATGTAGAAATAAATGGAATGAACCAATATAATTGTGTGTAAAACAAAATGATTGCTTTTTTTCATTATCACAATGTATTAAAAAAAGAAAATGTTAGCTTTTAATGAATATCCACTCAATTATATGACCACTAAATCAATAACACTCAACTCAATATGAAGGAAATAATAATGCTAAGAAAATAAGCTTATATTTAGAATATGAAATAAATCCAATATTGCTAATGGCAAATGTTGAAAAATACAATAAACTCTTATTGAATAAAATACCTAAAATACATCATATTACATCACCTTCCATTGCTCCATAGATGATGTCCCATATCCTGATGTTCCCTTTGTGATGCTTCTCTATTACAATTTCACATCCATATATTGGATGGAATGCGACTCTTCATATGGTGTTTCTTGGCCTACACTCTTTCTATGAATCTTCATATTCCTATTCTAACAACACATGTACATAGGGACAACTATGCACATTTATATTGCCAAAATATCATTGCACACTTGTGCATTTATTACATTGCATAAAGTAAATACTTTCGTCCTAATATAATACACTCTTTCCTAATCTATAGATGTAACCATGGTGGTACATTTTTATGTACCAAACAATGTAATATATTCCAACACCCCCCTGTATTAAAATATTTTGTTCTTGAAGACTTTAGTCTTCAATATGGTCTTATTCTTCTTCATCATATTGTTCAGGTTCATGTTAGCGTATCTCTATTGTTAGTCCATTATTAGGTTAGTTGTTTACAACTCCTACCTAAGTTGGCTAGTTAGCTCCGTTGGTTACGGGCTAATCTAAGCCACTATTGTTATATTTATTTGGCTATGCTTAATGGAATTATTACTCTATTTTCCTACATGGTATCAGAGCGGGTGCGAGGAGACCTCGCTCCAATTCTAGCGGAATAGGTTTCGTTCTCTTTGCTAGATGCGGCTAGATGCGGACTCAGCTGAATCAGGCAATAATCTGACACGTGAAGGACCCAACCCTGTCTGGTTGACGGCTTTGGTGACTGTAGCCGACATCTGCCCAGGCCACACCTAAGAGACTAGGCTGAGGCAGATCTGCCTAGCAGGCACCTACGTGGTGTAGAACAAACATCATGTTTGATAGGACCAGAAATTACACGCTGTGTCCAATCTGGAATCCTGACACGACCTATTGCAGACAACAGTCGGAGATTGACTGTTTATTGCTAGAACGTGTTTTTTCGGCATTGCCCAGTAAATGCGTAGAGGCATCTTTGGATTATTTTTTTTACACCACCCAGATCGACTGGTTTTCAGGGGAGATTTACGGCATTGTCGTGCATTGGAATTCACTGCATTGCCTACATGCTCTCAGATCTGCAGACGATCCGTAGTTGGCTATCACCGAGGAGTGGGACGATCCGTAGTTGGCTATCACCGAGGAGTGGGCATTGAAGCCAAATAGTTTCATGAAAAATTAAATAATTTCCGATCGCCATTGAAGTTTTTTTGCGGTGACGTCCGATAGGGGACAACATTGCCACATCAGATTCGGTGCTCGGGGCGGCTGGTCTACTGCGAAGGCCCAAATTTTTTCCCCGCCCGCGCGAGGGGTGAAGGGAAAGGGAAAATCTTTCCCTTCCCTTCACGTCGGGCCGGCTAGCCCGACTGGCGGGGGGGTCCAGCGCTAAAGCGCTGCCCGACGGGAGGTCGGGAGTTCGACTCCCGTCGGGGACCCCGAAGGTAAATTTTTTATTTTTATTTTTTTTAGTATTTTTTTTTAATTATTATTCTTAATTTAATAATATTTTTTTTTTTTTTCTTTTTTAATCATTTTTTTAATTAAAAATGGTTTTTTTTTTTAAAAAAAGGGACTTAAAATATTATTTTATTAAGTTAATTAAATTTTTTTTTTACTAAATTAAATATATTACAATAGAAAATTTTCATACCTAAGGGCTATTTCTGATTATGTTTCGGTTCAAAGATAGCACAAGGAGTGCTAAAATTGCTAAAACGGTTTTGTAGAGGGAAAACACATGTGTCCCTTGGGCAACAGCACCACATTCTCTCTCTCTCTCTTTTTAGGCTTCATAAATAGCATAAGTATTTTGTTTGAAGACCTTACAATAAGGGGTGCTTGTACCTTTTAGGCTTCATAAATAGCAAAATCTAGGTGTTTGAAGTACTTGTAACAAGAGGAGAGACTTTTTGTGATGTAAAATTGTCTAGGAGGCAATATTTGTAAAATCCTTCACTCTTGAGTTGCATACTTTTTGCAATTGAGGGGGGATATCCATTTCTATTTCTTCACAAATTTTGTAAATAGGGAAGATGACTTATAAGGGTGCATTTTCGGCTTTGACTGACACCGTAGTCACACTTTATTCAAAAATTAATTACACTATGTTTTGCAACAAGAAGGGGGGAACTTATAAGGGTGCATTTTCAGCAGCAACTGACACCTTAGCTACCTTATCTTTTGCAAATTCATATTGTAGATGAATGAACCTTGTATGAAGTGATCTATTCTACTACACCTAGCGATTGCAGCGGCTGGTTACCCATGCAATTCGGTTGGATGATGTGATTACCATAAGGACATTCGTTGGCGTGAAGACAAAGCAAGGAATGACCCATATTTTTGCTTAGGAGCAGCCAGAGCACTGTGACAGAGCAAAGAACCAGCAGATCAACATCGTTTTCACTGTATTGGGGCAGTTATATACTTTACCCAAATATTGTTGTATGGGGGGATATTAGCATAGTAGTAGTTATATTATTACCCAAATAATGTACTAAGGGGGGATGTTAGCGTATCTCTATTGTTAGTCCATTATTAGGTTAGTTGTTTACAACTCCTACCTAAGTTGGCTAGTTAGCTCCGTTGGTTACGGGCTAATCTAAGCCACTATTGTTATATTTATTTGGCTATGCTTAATGAAATTAGAACTCTGTTTTCCTACACAACTATGCACATTTACATTGCCAAAATATCATTGCACACTTGTGCATTTATTACATTGCATAAAGTAAATACTTTCATCCTAATCTAAGACACTCTTTCCTAATCTATAGATGTACCCATGGTGGTACATTGTCATGTACCAAATAATGTAATATATTCCAACACCCCCTGTATTACATTATTTGGTTCTTGAAGACTTTAGTCTTCAATATGGTCTTCTTCTTCTTCATCATCTTGTTCAGGTTCATATTCTTCTTGCTTGTCTTCATCATTAGATTGTAAACTCTTGAAATATGTCATGTTGTTATTTGATCCCTGCAGAGGTATATTCTTTTCCTCTTTGTTCTTCATATTAGAAGTCTTCTTCCTGGTACGATTTCTTTTCTTTGTCTTCAACTTTTGTTTGGATTTCTTGGTACCATCAACTGTTAGATATCCTTGTTGTGTAAGGGCTTTAATCACTTCTCTGGTCCATCATTGTTTCTCTTGATCTTTGTGTAGTCTTCTTTCCTATTCTTCATGCTTATATCTGTTGTTATCAAAAGCTTTAAGAATAATATTTTGAAACAAACACTGTAGTCTGAATGTTAGAATCCTTTCAAAACTTAAGTAAAACTCCTTTTTGTAGTGACAAAAAGTAGATGAATGAGATTCTTTTCCATAGTATGTGCAAGGATGTAGATTCCAACAATCAGCTTTTTCATGACCTTCTCTGTTACAGTAAGTGCACTTCAAGTTTTCCTTAGTTGTTTTGAACAACTTAACTTCTTCTATTTTCTTGATTAACTGATGTAACCATGCATGGATAGTTGTAGCAATTCTATTCTTGCTCCTTTCATAGACTTGTAGAAGAAATTCTTGTCCTATATGCCTTGAGAAGCTTTGAGAATGTTCATTATGTTTGTTAGAGACTTCTATCATATTGTTAGAATATGTCCTTAAAGTATTTCCTTTTGTCGGATAATTGTTACTCCTCTTTGAATCAAGTAAATATCTAATCCTTGTAGATCTATTAAATCCTCTATATTTGATAAGTTCTTCCATTTTAAAGAAATCCTTAAATACTCCTAAACTTTTGAGGTAGACTTCCTTATGACTCCCTAGTTAAATTTGTCTAGCAATTATCAATTTTAAAAGGTACTTCCTTAGTTGTGAGAGATAGACTAAGGATGATATTTCTCAAGTTTCAAATATTGTTCTTTCAATTATATGTTGTGTAGAAACCCTTGTATCTCCCTAAGGTTTGAAAGATAATATTTAATATTATTAATCAACAATCCTTTACAAATATTCAAATCTCTAATAATTTTGAATTTAGAGATTAATCTATCCAATGCAATCTTTTCAATATGTAGGATTCCTTTTATCTCCCAAATTTATGAATAAAATATTTAATTCCTAAATTTCATATGCTATATTTTAATAAACTTTGACCTTAGAATATATTCCCTTCTTATTCCTCCTATCAATATAAAACTTTAATATATGGTAAAATGCTATGGTAAATACCTCAAATATTCAGGTGCTCCTTGTTGGTCTTGTTGGGCACTTTTCTCTCTGGTCAAACTTGCTTGGAATGCTTCGTATGACTCTTCAAAGATGCTTTGACCTTCTTTAATGCTTCTCCTCTTGTATTTTCTATGTAAGGTGCTGGAAAAACTGCTATATTAATACCTCTACGGCTATATGAGTGCTTCACCTTTCTTTGGATGTGTGCCACATGGTGTAGATGTTATTTGACTCCTTGTCTTCCTTCTTGGTGGTGCTAACATTCATGAATAGAATAAAGTGGACACTTGTCACTTTCTTTCTTGCAACTTGGGAGTTACACAGTCTTCTTGAGTGCTTGGATAATAATGAAGAATGTTTGAACGTTTGAGTGCTCTTTTCTCATGAAGAGTTACGTTCAACCTTATGCACCAACTTCTATATTTAGTGCCAAGTGGAGATATTCCCTTATTTTGGAAGAGACAAGTGTAATCAACTCTTTGTGCATGCACTCTTTTTCCAAACGTATGGATTGTAAGGCTTTTGAATGCCTTTGCTCTTCCCAAACTTATTCTTGCTCCTTGTAAAACGTATTCTAGCTTCTTGAAAATGTATTCTTGCTGGAGTTTCTCCTTCCTTTGGATGATGGTGGACTTGCTCATGGATGGCTTCAACCAAAGACCTTCTTGTATGCTTCAATGGTGGCCCTATGGTAATCACTATGGCAGTTTCTTTTTCTTCTTTGATAATGCACCCTGTATTTTCTTTCTCTTGTAATCTGCCCTATTTTGAATGGCTGTAATAGTACTTTTGCAGGTTGTGGATGACGTTCTCTACCTTCTTGGGCTGGCCAAAACTTGAGCCTAATGGCTCCTCTTCCTTATGCTCTTTTGCTGGTGCTTTTTCCTGCAAGTGGGTGGACGTATGATGGAGTATTTTCCCCCTGTAATCTGCTATCGAATGGTGCTTTATATAGTGGTGGTTTTCACCACTTCCTTGGTGGTTTTCTATACCACTCCCAACTGTAAATCTGGTGTTTTTAAACACCTAAAATCTGCCCAAATTTGGAGCTCTTTTCCTTTTCAAAATCTGTTGTACTTTGAGGGTTATTTTCCCTCACAAATGTAGAATATTTTGCTTCTTCTTTCACTTTAAAATTCAGCATATACTAACACTTATAACTCCTTTAATAAATCAATCTAATGCTGCTATAATATTTCAACTTTCTCAGATAATAAAGTGGTTCTATCCCACTAATCAATGTTAAATAAATCTGATTTTCTCTTATTAAAAAACAACATATAATCAACTTCTTATCACTCCAATTAAACTTGTAATTTTGTTGTTATAATATGTAATTTTTCTATAAAATCAATGGTGTGAAATAGTGTCCTTTCTTAGCTTAATGACACCTTAAAATCTTCTTCTTGGCTAGCTCTAAATGGCTCCAAAATCTGATGCTTTAAAACTCTTAATAAACTCCTTTAAAAATTCTGCAATAGTAATCTATATGGCATCAATTTTACACACCTTTTTGTAGCTTCTTCCTTCGTAGCTTACTGTCTTGTATTTGCTGGATTTTCACCCTTCAATTTGCTGTTAGTAGATCCTTCAATTTGCAGCAATAATGGCTGCCTCAAAGCTTGCTTTCTTTTCCTTTAAACATGTGCTTTCTTCTCCTTCAAATAGGTGCTTTCTTCTTCTTCAAACAGGTGCTTTCTAACTTTGATTTTTACAGCTTCAAATGCTGTCCAAATGCACTCCAAATCTGCAATCAACCTCCTTCGTAGGTGCTGCTACTAATCCTTATGCTTTGCTGTCCAAAGCTATCTCAAATATTTCCCAAAGCTTCTTTAAAATGTAGCTAATTTTGTTCTTACAATGCTGCCCAAAAATGCAACTTAAACACCTTCTAATTGTTATTCCAAAATCTGATTTGATGAAGTTTACTAACCTTCAAATTTGCTGCTCTCTTTGCTATCAAGCCTACTCTTAGTTGGCTGTCCAAATATTCCTTGAAAGCTTCTCCAAAGCTTTTCAATCTGCAACTTTTTGCTTCTACTTTTTGCAGTCCTTTTCCTTTCAACTTTTCTTCTAAAAATCAGCAACTTGTGCTTTTACAAATTAGCCTACAAAACTTGTGTGGCTATCTTCAAATTTCTCAAATTTGTGGCTTTTGTAGTCTTCTTGCTTTCTTTTGACTTCTTGCTGAATTCTATCTTCAAATCTGACCTCTATCTCTGTCTTCTCTCTCAAGAATCTGAATGTCTTGAGTTCTTCAAAATCTTCTTCAAATTTGACAAACTTCTTGCCAAATCCTTTTCCTTGTGGGCTTGTTGTCGGATGGTGATAATTGTCCCAATTTCTTCTGGTTAGGTACTCTTTCTGCTTGCAATATTCTACCATGAACTCTGCTTCAAATCTCCTTCAATAATGGTTGCTTCAGCTTCTGCAATAAGGCTTTTCTGTAGCCTTCTTTTCTTCTTCAAAATCTTCTTTAGACCTCTATTCTTGGGTCTTCTAATTCTGCAACATTCAAATCTATTTTTCAATGAAACCTTACCTTGGTTTCTTCAATTTTCCACTATGGGAAATTCTTCAATGAGATCTCTTTCTGGATCTCCAAAATCTGCAATAGGACTTTCAATAGTCCTTCTATCTTCAGTCTTCAATCTTCAATTTGTTGCTTCAATCTGCAATAGGACTTTCAATAGTCCTTCTATCTTCAATATTCAATTCTGCTTCAATATGCAATAGGACTTTCAATAGTCCTTCAATATTCAATATTCAATTGCTTCAATCTGCAATAGGACTTTCAATAGTCCTTCAATCTTCAATCTTCCAATCTTGGAAGTTCTTCAATATGACCTCTCTTAGGGTCTCTTCAATCAACAATATTGCAATGAGAACCTCTCCTTGGTTCTTCTCAATATTCAATTGGGGCCTTCTTCTTGGACCTCCTTCAATGTCTATTTTCTGCAATAGAACTTAAGCAACAATAATATATTCAAAGTTCCAAAAATAATAATCTTCACTAGCTATAACTAGTGGAATCAAATCAATGTTGAATCCTAGTCTTCACAGGTGTTCCTTCAACCTTGTGGAAAGATTCTAGCCAATCAATAATCTGGAATCTATATTCTTTCAATCAATCAAATTTATCAATAGGACCTCTTCTAAGGGTCTCTAAATCTTCAATATCAAGGTCTGTCTTCAAGACCTGTAAATTTTCTTCTATTCCGATTTTGCTCTTGGAATAGGTAAATCTTTAACTTTCACTAGTTTTCTTTCAACCTAGTGAGAAATGCTATCTTCTTTTTTTCTTTTCTAGAGGTAATTTTCTTTATCTTCTCTGGATTCTCTTTCTAGAGGTAATTTCCTTTATCTTCTCTGGTTTCTCTTTCCAGAGGTAATTTCCTTTATCTTTACTGGTCTCTTCTTAACCAATAGAAATTTCCTTCCTTCCAATCTATATAATAACTTCTATCAAACAATCTCAAAGCCAACAACTTTTGCAAGGGGTAGGTCCAAAGGCACATTTGGCTTGCAAAAATGCAACAATGGTGTTGAATGATGAAAAACTAGAATAGTTTCTAGTGGCTCTCTCAATTCCTATCTAGACCTATTGTGGCTAGATCTACCATGGCTCTGATACCACTGTTAGCTTTTAATGAATAACCACTCAATAATATGGCCACTAAATCAATAATACTCAACTCAATATGAAGGAAATAATAATGCTAAGCAAATAAGCTTATATTCAGAATATGAAATAACTCCAATATTGCTAATGGCAAATGCTAAAAAATACAATAAACTCTTATTGAATAAAAGACCTCAAATACATCATATTACATCACCTTCCATTGCTCCATGGGTGATGTCCCATCTCTTGATCTTCCCTTTGTGATGCTTCTCTATTACAATTGCACATCCATATATAGGATGGAATGTGACTCTTCATATGGTGTTTCTTGGCCTACACTCTTCCTATGACTCTTCATATTCCTATTCTAATGACACATGTACATAGGGACAACTATGCACATTTACATTGCCAAAATATCATTGCACACTTGTGCATTTATTACATTGCATAAAGTAAATACTTTCATCCTAATCTAAGACACTCTTTCCTAATCTATAGATGTACCCATGGTGGTACATTGTCATGTACCAAATAATGTAATATATTCCAACATAATTTTTATATTGGTACCAAGAATCTAGGTAGACATGAATAAAGGGGACAAAAATACCAAATATTTTAATGCAACAACTAAAATAGATTAATATTTTTGTCAAATAAAAAAAAATTTAACTTCTAATGGAATAAGTATCAAGGAAGGAGAAGATATCACAAAGGAAATGATTAATTATTTCAAAATATTATGTAAAATGTTGAGAAAAATAAGAAGGTTGAGGATAAACTTTTAGAAAATATTCCATCAATTGTTACATAAGGATATAATCAAAGTTTGATGAAGATCTCTAAATAGAGGCTATAGAAGGAAGTTTTACTATTCCATCCTAACATGGCAGATGACCTTGATCGATTTGCTATTATTTTCTTTTTAAAAAATAGGATTTGTTAAAGAATGACATGTTGTTTATATTTAAAGATGCCAAGAAAAGAAGTCTACAATAAGTGATATCAATTCCACTATTATTGCACTTGTTTTTGATAAAGAAAACACAAAATATTTTGATAATTTTTATCTAATAAGCCTTTGTAATAGAATTAATAAGATAATTTAAAAATTATAGAAAATATGTTGAAAATCATTTTCGATTGTGTTATTGTAGAGGGAACATTTGGTTTTGTTTATGGTAAACAAATTCTTGATGGTATAATCATTACATAAGATTTCATACATTCTCTTCATTCTATGAAATATCTAGGTATACTTGTAAAATTATGTGGATGATGATGACATTAAATGTCCTTAGATGTATGTTGTGTGTGTGTGTTTTAGTTTTTTTTTTTAAATGTATTATTTAGTTTAGTTTCATGATTTAGATTGTAATTACAAGTAAACATGACATTATTATAAAATGGATGAGGGAAATTTTTAAGTTTTATTATAGTTCTAGTTTTTTTAAAAATATTTGTATTATTGTGTATTTCATATGTATTAACTTTTAATTTGCTATGAAAAACTTCTCGAGGAAACTGGCCCCCTTGGTTTATGAGTAGACTGGTTTGGTAGAAGGGATTAACCCCTAAGGTTAATGTTATTTCTATGGCTTGCTATACAAAACAAAATATTGACCATAGATAATCTGCAATCCTGGGGTATGATTATTCTGAACCAGCATAGATAATCTGCAATCTCGAGGTATGATTATTCTAAACCAATGTTACCTTTGTGGCTTGGATGCTGAGTTGGTACAACATGTCTTTATTTTGTGCCCATTCTCTAAGGATGTTTTCTCCTCCTTTTTCAATTTGGTTGGTGTCTTTTGGGTATGCCCCTTTCAAATGTTTGATATTTTATACTAGTGGGACCCTCCCTTCTTTTCTTCTTGAATTTGTCTATTATGGAGATTTAGCTTAGCTCACATCATGTGGTGTATTTGGAAGGAAAGGAATTTGAGGGATTTTAAAAATAAATCCAATTCAACCCTCTTTATTTGTGCCAAGAGCATTATGGCAATAGTGGAGAACGTCTCTGCCATCTCTTTGGACTCAGTCTCCTTTGTTGGGAAATTAGCTCTGGAGCATACTTTAGGGTTTAAAACTTTTTAAGGTCTACTACCCATTTGGATTCAGGTGGAAGAAGACAAATTTCCTGGGAACCATCCCTACAGGTTGGATTAAAATCAATTTTGATAGGGATTCCAAGGGTAACCCAGGAGAGGTAGGTGTGGGTGGTTTAATTCGGAGCAACAACGGTAAACTCCTTCTCACCTTTATTAAGAATCTAGGACCTCAATTGAGTCATTTTGCTGAAGCTCATACTCTCTTCCAAGTTATTTCTCTGTTGAGTGGCTTTGATCAGAGTAAGGTCATCATTGAGGGTGATTCCCTTAATATCATCAATCTAGTGAAAGGCTCTCAAAATCCTAGTCCTATCATTAATATGATTTCTAAGGAAAAATAATTCTTAAAGACTTTGAGAATGTGGTTGCCAAGCATGTGTATAGGGAAGGTAATAAATCACCTAATTTCTTGGTAAATTTGGGTTTGAGCCAGGATGGACTAACTATTTGGAGAGAGTATTTTCCAATAGGTATTAGTGATTTAGAGACTAGAGGTTTTTTTCTTTAGTCCCCTTTGTAATTCCCTCAGGTTGGGGAGGTTTTGCTTGATCTATTCTTGTGCTAACAATAGGGATGTTGTTGATAGCCCATCAATTTTCTCAATTTTAATCCTTCAAATATTTTGAAATTCTTAACTTGTACCACCATCGTTTTTTTGGAGCCCCTATCTCATGGGTGGTATAAGTTGTTTTGGATTCTAGTGAGATTCACTAGGTTTTATGCCAAATGGTATAGTGAGAAGACTCTTCTCCTGACTACTATGCTAAGCTAGGTATAGGCGGGTCATATTTTGAAGGATCCCAGCAAGGACAACCCAGACATCAATGAATAGTAATGGTCGAGGGCCTATTTTTTGATGGGTCTTTCTTAGTTTTTTTGTTTTTATTTTGGTTGTTATTTGTGCTTGGGTGTCCTTACATGGGTTGATATGTATGGGTTATGGAGGCTGGTTGTAGATCACCTAGTCTTCCTTCTACCTATTTGTTTCTTTTTTATCTTCCCTGGTGGTGGCTATGTTGGTTTTTTATAGATAGGTTTTGTATGTTGGTATTTTTTTAGCTTGCTAGAATTCTTTTCCTTGATAGGGTGTTAGTTGTTCCTTTTGCAATAAGGTTGGGGATCCTTTCAAAACCTCTTCTTTCAACTAATAAAAAAACAATACCCAAAGAATCTAACCAAGGATAACTAAGACCAATATCAACATCATCCATATCAATAGCATAAAAATTTGAATGTAAAACATATTTATCCATGGCGATCTTTAATTCTTAAAATATGAACATTCTTACCCTCAATATTAATGTTCTTAATTTTTATTACTTGAATCTATAACTTTTTAGCCAAAGTAATATTAATAAATTTATATCTACTACTAGGGTTAATGGAAATAATAACCTATTCCCACTGAGCGCATCCATAAACCAACAAAATATTTAAAATTTTAAATAAATGCTTGTGATCACTGTTTGTCTTATCTAACACCAAATTTGTTCCTTTAGATTTCACGCTATCATCATTTAATTTTTAATTTCTTTTGTTCTTTTTGAGTTTTTTTTTATCTCTTTTACATAGCCTTTGATTGTGAATTTATCTTTAGCCAACATGGCCAAGCTTATTGCTACCATCTTGATTTTTGGTTTAAAAATTCAATATCTTGGCCTACTAGTACCATAAAATATTGTTTGTTTAAACATTTTGTCATGACTCTCCCTATTGGAATTTTTGGCACAAAGAAATAATGTATTAATCTATGATGCTTTAATACTTAAGTTGAGCAATTAAACCAACTATGCGATGATTAGTTGATTTGAAAGAGCATGATACTGCTAACATATTTCCAAGTTGTGCAGGGTTAGGTGCTCTCGTAGGTGGAAGAAGCAGAATCATCCACCAAAAGCGGGGGTGCTTGAGGTTGGGGAAGTGATGTTAAGGCAAATCGGGGGTAACATTGATGGATACCTTCATATAAGCATGTATTCAGTTAGGTATAATCATCAAAATCTAGTCATCTTGAGCCCCAGACTGATAGCCTAGCAGCTATTGTAAATTCTTGAATCTAAGACATGTGACTAGGTTTATGGAAATATTCCATTTTTATCTGTTGCATATTTTTTATTATCTTTTACTTCATCACTATTTGCACCAATGATTTGGAAAACACGCATAACCTGGTTGTTTTTGGAAAAGCTCCTTGTTTTGCTTAAACCTTTCAAAAGAATAGTATGATGTTAGTATTGGATAAGAAAAAACTTTTGTTTCTATATGGTGTATTTATAAATAATAGTTTAATTATTTTAAATGATAACATGACTTCATTTAAAAGTAATAGTTTAATTATTTTAAATGATAGCAGGACTTCATTTATAATTAATAATTGAAGTATTTTAAATGATAATGGAACTTCATTTATAAATAATAGTTAATTATTTTAAATGATAATAGAAATTCATTTATAAATAATAATTTAATTATTTTAAATGATAATAGAACTTCATTTATAAATAATAGTTGAGTTATTTTAAAATGAAGAGGAGTTTCATTTTAGAAATAATAGATTACTTATTTTATATTAAAATATAATCTCATTTTAGAAAACTATAATATATAAAAAGCTTTTAATATAAAGCAATGGAATTCTTAAAGAAACTTGAGGCTTTTAGAATGCAATAGTTTGTGCATTCATGGAGGCTTCTGCCACCCTCTACCAACCTAGAGAAAGGAGAGCCCCGTTTATGTCGAATCCAAAAAGATAATATAAAAAAAGAAAAAATATCTCATGTCGTCCTAAAATTGGATGAGAAAGTAATGACAACTCGTGAAGGTTGGTAGGAGAGAGTGAGGTAAGAAAGGAAAAAGATATTGGGGGAAGAAGATCACATTGGCTGGAAAGAAGAGAAAGGAGGAAACCGAGGCAGAATCAGACATTATGGGGTAATTGTGATTCATCCAGTAAAGAGATGACTAGCAATAGATAAAAATAGGTTGGTTTATTATAAATATCTTTGTTATTAATCTTGGTCTTGAATAATAAAAAAGGAATTATTTGGTTGTTATCACTGGTTCTTCCAAGTTTGGTTTACTGGTTTTAGTGGTAGAATTTTATTTGGTCGTTAAAAACCCTTAAACCCTTGTGAACCTCCATGTCAAAAACTTTGAGTTGGTTGTTCCTGCTATGACGTCCATGTTGTTCACCATCCTCCATGGGTAGAGTTTTATTCGTATCATACCCAAGTTTAATGGTTGTTTCTAGGGTGCCATTGTGTTTAAACTTAACCATGGTAAGTCATTCCGTGCTAGTGGATTCACTATCATTGCTAGCCGATCCCTCATGGTTTGGACGATGGGTGAATAACCTTCCCCATGTCACCCTATTTTGGGTATCCCCTTACCATGGCATTCGTGTGTTGGGTAACATCATGGTGACGTCGGACATAGGGAGTTTTGAGAGGAGAAATATGTTACCTATGCTATTCTAAACCAAATGCCCTCTTCTAATCGTCCACAATCTATGCATATCTCATGTCAATTCTTGTGTGGTGTGTTAATTCACTGATGACTATGTTTTCCTTCCTCATGTGTGATTATTTACCATTCTATGATTTCATGGGTGCTCCCTTGTAGAACTTTGGACCTACAGTATTTCACTTGGTAAAGGGACCTTCAAAACCCTTTAGTGGGTGAACCTTTTTAGTGGGTGAACCTTTGTTTATGTCGAAGAATTGTCCTTTGAGGAAAATTGCAGGATGTTTCTGTCATACCTTGGGAGAGGTTAAAAAAAATGTTATTTTATTATTATAAAAGGAAACAAGCTTTGTATTATTTTAATAAGAATAAATGTTATTTGATTATTATAAAAGTAAAGAAGCTTTGTATTATTTTTTTTATTAAATAGAAGAGTTGGTTACAACCACTATTTTTAGTAACTGGCAAGCGTAGGGTTCAAACCACAGGGACTGCTCCCAACAAATATATCCATCTCATTCTTGTTGACCCATCGTGATATGGGGACCACCGGTCACTCGAGATTCGTACCATAATCGTCAGTCTGGCGCACACTCAAAGGATTTAGAGTAGACTACTACATTTATAAAGGGTTGGCTTCCTCCATAAGGTTTGAACCTACATATCTTCTTGGTAAGCTCCCAGCCACACCTGCACTTACCAATCCACCTAGCCCTTGGGGGTTGAAGCTTTGTATTATATTTATTGAATAAATATTATTTGAATATTATAAAAGGAAGGAAGCTTTGTATTATTTTAATTGAATAAATATTATTTTATTGTAATAAAAGGAAAGAAGATTTGTATTATTTTAATTGAATAAATGTTATTTGATTATTATAAAAGGAAGGAAGCTTTGTATTATTTTAATTGAATAAATGTGATTTTATTGTAATAAAATGAAAGAGGATTTGTATTATTTTAATTGAATAAATGTTATTTGATTATTATAAAAGGAAGGAAGCTTTGTATTATTTTAATTGAATAATTGTGATTTTATTGTAATAAAAGGAAAAAAGCTTTTTATTATTTAGATTGAGTAATACGTCGTTTGATTTGGACAAAATAAAAGAAGATAGTTTGTTTTGTAAATTAAGGGTATGGGACTTTAATTTATAAGATGAAGGAAAAAGGTTTATTTATAGATTAAAGTAGGTGACTTTGATTTAATAAATAAATATAATTAGTTTGTTTTGTAAATTAAGGGTATGGGACTTTAATTTATAAGATGAAGGAAAATGGTTTATTTATGGATTAAAGTAGGTGACTTTGATTTAATAAATAAATGGACATGATTGTTTGTAAATTAAGGGTATGGGACTTTAATTTATAAAACAAAGGAGAAATGGTTATTTCTTGATTGAAGGAACCTAGATTTTTGATGATTAAAGGTATGGGAATTTAATTGTTGAATAAGGGTTGAATGAATTGATTAAAGTAAAACCTATGGTCTAGTTGCATGTGTTGAAAGACTCTCTATGGTTAATGAGAGGTGAAAATAAAAATGGTGATTTTTATGATATCAACTATGCAATAGATGGTTAGATACTTTGATTTAATTTGTATAGTTACAATTTGGCAATGAAATAAGTAAATGCATTTAGAAGCATGTCTATCATGGAACCATGAGTGCCCTGATCCCCTACTATCCTCAAATGATTGATGGAAAGTTGAGGAGGACCAAGGAGGTAGTTGGAACCAATGTATCGGTTTGATTCTACTTATAATGATTTACTTATGCTCAAATAGATTAACCATGTGGGGAGATTTCCCTGATGAAATTGATGTAATATATTATTCTTTAAGAGTATGGAGGATTTACCATACTTGCTTATATGTAATAAATATTAATTGATGGAAGATGTACCTTTAGATTACTATTGTTGGATTATTTATGTTTTGCATTGAAATTTTTTTTCTTTAATGAATGTTACCTTCTCTTGAATGTTGCTTTTCCTCTAGTCATTTTTATGTTGTGAATTATACTTTTGTTAGATTTAGTATCTAAACTATTCTTGTTTTTCTTGCTAAACATTAGAAACTTAAATGATAATTTCTAGGGTGAACTTAGAGGGTGACCTAAGGGATTGATACCCCTTAGGGTGAACATAGTGGACCTAAGGGATTAAGACCCCTTAGGGAGAATGATAACTAAGTTTAGGAAAGACTACATCTAAGTTAAGATAACTCGTCATGAAGATGAGATGGATAGCTTAACTTGCAATACGTGTAGCATACCTACATAAATTGACTTGTGTATGGTATGGTGATGGGCGTATACCTTTGATTGACTGAAGGTGATAAGTTTAGCTCATCAAGGGTGATGAGAGGGATAAACTTATTTATGGTAACACATTATACACCTACACAAATGGATTTATGTTAGGGTATCTAGTGAGATGTATATTTTTAGGAAAATTAGGTGATTTGAACAATAGACCAAATAGGAATTGAATAGGGGTTTATGAATCCCTCTCCTTAGTAAAAAAAAATCTTTTCTTTCTATGTGTTTTATTGTAGCTAAATTTGGGTCATTACATTTGGTATCAGAGCTCTAGGTATGAGGGTATAGAGCTTCTTGTGTGCTAAAGGGATTTGGATGTCTCCAATGAAGGCTTGCTTAAAAGTATAAGCTAAATCTAGGAGTACCACCCTAGTTAGATTATTGATGCTTTTAGCAAGAGAAATTTGTATTGTGGCTTGAATTAGTGATACAGTTTAAGGTGAAGTTGTAACCTAATATTTTTCTTGGTTGTAACCAGGTTAAAAATGCCACCTAAGACCAGAAGAGAGAGGCCTACACCTAGGAAAACTTGACAAAATAATGTCGAAGAGGGGACTCAAGATGAAATTTTGAGGAGCTTAAGTAAAGAGGTGAAAACTCTTATCGTCGTTACTATGGTATTGCAAGGATAGATAAAGCAACAAGGGGAACTAATAGACCAACAAAGAGAGCAATTAAATTAGTACAAGTAGTTGAATGAATCCTTATTGGAAAATCTACCAAAGGTGAGCCAATGACCCCAAAAGGGAAGGGTAAGTGATGGCTTCTTGAAGTGGAAAAGCCAACGTAAGGAGTGGATAAGCCAATCCAAACCAACCATTGATATTGGATTAAGGAAATGGAGATCACCCCAACTTACCTATGAGGGAGAGTCAAAGACAACCAAAGGCACCCTGAGTGGGGTAAATCAGAAAATAGACCTAGAAAAAGCACAAAGTCCCTTTTAGAGGTTGTTATGTGTGTGGAGGATCACATTATGTAGTCAACTACCCAGGAAAAGAGATACCAAGCATCCAAACCAAGGAGATAAGTCTTGGGGCATAGGTGGTAGAAAGAAGCCAGTACTAGAATAGAGCACCCATACCACGAATTTGGGAATGTAAGTTTTCTCCTTTTCATGAAAGTTGTTTAAAAAAACTTTAGTGGAATTGTTTCCTTAACATTATTTATTTCTAGTTTAGCAAGGAATATGTTGGAAAGACCAGGATATTTGGCCCATGGATGGAAGGTAGAGTATGGTTCTAGATAAACCTACTTAGTAAACCAGTGTTATCCAATGGCAGAAATTACTTTAGCTAGTGGTACCACCGAAGGTTGCTTGTATGTAGCTCCACTTCATGCCTTTGATGTGATCCTAGGGATGGATTGGTTGTAGGCCCATAAAGCCTTGATCAATTTCCAAGATAGATGGATTGAGTATTCAGAGAAAGGCAAGGGAAGACTAAGAATTCATAGCAAGCAGGGGGTATTCAAACCCTAGATGTTATTGACTATGCAATTGAAGAAAGCCCTCAAGAAATGAGGGATAGTGTATGTTGTAAAACTTAATGAAGTGGAAGATGATCAAAAGAGAGAGGTGCTAGGGAAGCACCCAATTTTATAGTATTTTAAGGATGTATTTCCAAAGGATTTACCTAGACTCCCTCCTATGCAAGAATTTGATTTCACAATTGATCTTATGCTAGGAGCAGAACCTATTCATAGATCTCCATATAGGATGAATCCTATCGAGATGCAAGAACTAAAGGTTCAACTACAAGGGTTATTAGAAAAGGGATTGATAAAACCAAGTGTGTCACCTTGGGGTGCACCAGTTTTATTTATGAAAAATAAGGATGGTTCACTAAGATTGTGTATTGACTACAGGATGCTAAATAAGGCTATAATCAAGAATTGATATCCCCTACCTAGAATCAAAGATTTATTCGATCAACTGAGAGATGCCATGGTGTTCACCAAGATTGACCTAAGATTAGGGTACCATCAGTTAAGAATACGTGAGGAGGATACTCATAAAATGACATTTAAGACTAGGTATGGGCATTATGAGTTTACAGTTCTACCCTTTGGACTGACTAATGCCCCAACTGCATTCATGAATCTAATGAATAGTGTGTTCAGAAGACACCTAGACCAGTTTGTCCTTGTATTCCTAGATGATATCTTAATATACTCTTAGAACAAAGAAGAGCACGATAAACATCTCAAGATCATGTTAGAGTTGTTGAGGGAAAATCAACTCTATGGAAATCTAGCTAAAAGTGATTTCTATGTTTTATAGGTATGATATCTTGGACATATCATATCAGTAGAAGGAATTGTTATGGATCTAGAGAAAATTGAGGCCATCCTAAATTGGCCACCTCCTACTAATGTGACTAAAGTGCGAAGCTTCATGGGGTTAATGAGCTACTATAGATGTTACATAAAGGATTACTCCAAGATTATTGTAGTAATAACTAACCTTCAAAAGAAGGAAAAGGAATTCAAGTGGTCAAAGAAGTGTGAAGCTACCTTTACATTGCTAAAACATAAACTCACTACTGCACCAATACTGAAGATTCCTGACCCTCAAGGGGACTTTTTAGTATGCACAAATGCATCATTGGAAGGGTTAGGAGGAGTACTCTCTCAAGAAGATTCAGTAGTAGCATATACTTCAAGGAAGCTCAAGAAGCATGAAGTTAATTATGCTACACATGATTTAGAGCTAGCTGCAATGGTGCATGCTCTAAAGGCCTAGCACCACTACTTGGTGGGAAGGCCCTTTGAATTAAATATTGACCATCAAAGTTTGAGGTACATATTTACCCAACCTATACTCAATGCGAGATAGAGAAGATGGGTTGAGTTTCTCACTAAGTATGACTTTGAAATTGAGTACATAAAAGGGAAAGAGAATAAGGTTGTTGATGCTTTGAGTAGAAGGAAACACATAGCAACCATAACTAGAAGTCACATGGATCTGATGGATCAAGTGAGATAGGAGCAATCTCAAGATGAGTATTGCTAGGAAATTTGAGCTAGGATGAACAGAGACCCCGAAGGGTAATAAGGAATTTGGCATGAAATATGACCTTTTGTGTTACAAAGGTAGAGTCATCATACCAAAAATGGGTGATTTAAGGAAATTAATAATGCAAGAAGCCCATAGATCTCCTTATTCTACCCATCCTGGAGGGGCCAAAATGTGGGAAAACATGAAAAGAACCTTCTTATGGGTAGGAATGAAGAAGGATATCACCAATTTTATCTCTCGATGCCTCGAATGTCAAAAATTTAAGGTAGAATGCAAGCATCATGTAGGAAAATTGTATCCTGTCCTAATATATTTTATAGTAGGGTTACCCAAGACTAGGTATCAACATGATGCAATCCTTGTAATAGTCGATAGATTGACTAAGGTTGCACATTTCATACCTAGGAACATCAAGGATGATGCTTAGGTAGTGGCTAACAGATTTTCTAGAGAGGTATTCCAATTACATGGATTTCTTAAGGTGATCATTTTAGATAGGGATTCCAAGTTCACTTTTGAATTCTAGAAGTCCCTACATCATGCAGTGGGCACGAAACTGAATATGAGCTCAGCATACCACCCTAAAATAGATGGTCAAACTGAACGGGTAAACCAAGTACTAGAGGACATGCTTCACATGTACTGCATGGATCATAAGTCTCATTGGGAAGACTACCTACATCTTGTAGAGTTTACCTACAATAATGGACATCACTCCTCTCTAGGAATGGCTCCTTTCGATGCCTTGTATGGGTGAAAGTGTAGAACACCATTATCTTGGGATAACCTAGAATATCGAGTTGTGATTGGGCCAGATATGGTCAGAGAAATGGAGGATCAATTAAAGGTAATCAGACAAAGACTTAAAGAAGCTATCGATAGGCAGAAAAGTTATGTTGATCTCAAGAGGAATCCAAGAGAGTACTTAGTTGGAGATAAAGTATTTTTAAGGGTTAAACTAATGAAGAGTTCTATCAAATCCACAAAGTTGGATCCACAGTTTGTGGGACCCTTTGAGATCACTAAAAAGATTAGTTCGGTTGCATACCGACTTGCCTTACCACCTAACCTATCCAAGATCCATGACACCTTCCACATATCCTTGCTTAGAAAATATGTTGTTGACCCTAAACATGTGTGGGATGTTTCTAAATTGTAGATGGCAAATCTAGAGGCTATTGAAGTGATGCTAGTAAATATCCTTGAGTTTCGTTCTAAGTCTATGCGAAATCGGACTCTTGAGCAATGTAAGGTCCAGTGGGACCAGTTTTCTAAAAGAAATGCCACTTGGGAAAAAGTGGATGATATGCAAAAATATTTTCCCTTCTTGTTTGAAAATATATAATGTAATAACATTTTTGTTGTTGATGTAAAACTAGTAAAATCCAAGATGATGTTTAATCCCAGGGGGTAGGATGTCATGACCCTCCCTGGTAGGCTTTTTACTACAAATAAATAATGTATTAAATTATGATGCTTTAATACCTAGTTTGAGCAATTGAACCAACTATGTGATGTTTAGTTGATTTGGAAGAGCATGATACTGCTAACATATTGCCAAGTGTGTAGGATCAGGTACACTCGTAGGTGGAGGAAGTAGAATCATCCACTAGAAATGAGGGTACTTGAGGTTGGGGAAATGATGATTAAGGCAACTCGAGGGTAACATTGATGGATACCTTCATATAGGCATGCATTCGGTTAGGGATAATCATCAATAGATAGCCACCTTGAGCCTCTAGATTGATAGCCTAGTAACTATCATAAATTCTTGAGGCTGAGATAGGTGACTAGGTTGATGGAAATATTCCCTCTTTATCTATTGCATATGTTTGATTGTCTTTTACTTCATCACTATCTGCATCAATGATTTGGAAAATAAAAGCATGCATAATTTGGTTGTCTTTGGAAAACTCCTTGTTTTGCTTAAACCTTTCAAAAGAATAGTATGATGTTAGTATTGGATAAGAAAAACCTTTTGTTTCTATATGGTGTATTTATAAATGATAGTTTAATTATTGTTAAATGATAACATGACTTAATTTATAAATAATAGTTTAATTATTTGAAATGATAAGAAGACTTCATTTATAAATAATAATTTAATTATTTTAAATGATAATGGAACTTCATTTATAAATAATAGTTAATTATTTTAAATGATAACATGACTTCATTTATAAATAATAGTTTAATTATTTTAAATGATAAATGAATTTCATTTATAAATAATAGTTTAGATGATAAAAAAAATTCATTTATAAATAATAGTTGATTTATTTTATAATGAAGAGAATGAGTTTCATTTTAGAAATAATATATTACTTATTTTATATAAAATAGAATCTCATTAAAAAAAAAGGAAATATATAAAAAGCATTTTAATATTAAGTAATGGAATTCTTAAAAAAAATGAGGCTTCTAGAACGTGACAGTTCGCGCATTCATGGAGGCTCCTACCACCCTCTACCAACCTAGGAAAAGGAGAGCCCAATTTATGTTTAATCCAAAAATATAATATAAAAAAAGCAAAAAATATCTTATGTTGCCCTAAAAGTGGATGGGAAAGTAATAAAAAAGCATGAAGGTTGGTTAGAGAAAGCAAGGTAAGAAATTAAAAAGATGTTGGGGGGAAGAAGATCGATATTGGTTGGAAAGAAGAGAAAGGAGGATACCAAGGCATAACCAGATGTTGTGGGGTAACTGTGATTCATCCAGTAAATATATGACTAGCTATAGATAAAAATAGGTTGGTTCATTATAAACGTCTATGTTATTAAGCTTGGTCTTGAATAATAAAAAAAGGAATTGCTTGTTGGTTGTTATCACTGGTTCTTCTAGCTCTTGTTAGAGTTAGAGTCTATTACATCATTTGGATCATGTAAATGTACCTTTCTAGGTACATACTTAGGACATTAGATTACTTTAGGGGGAAGTTATCTAGTTACTTTATGCAATGTAATAAATGCACAAGTGTCAATGTGCAAGTTGTAAATGTGCAAGGTGTCCCTTGTACAACTAGGTAGAGTGTTGGCCAAGGAATCTATCTTCCATTATAAAAGGGCCTCATTGTAAGAGATTGACGAGACAGTAGGTAGTAGTAGTATTACTATGTAACTCCATTAGTGATGGAGTACAATGTAGTCCTGTAGCTTCTTGCATGGAGTGTCCATTTCCTCCATAGCAATATTGTATTCATTTCCATCATTTCTATTTATAGCATATTTTTGCAATCTCGTAAATTTACTTTCTCTCATATTTTTGCATCTTGTGATTGCCATCTCCCATTGTGATCTACCTCAAAAGCTAACAGTGGTATCAGAGCCACGGTAGATCTAGTCACAGTAGAACTAGCTACTGTAGATTGAGAGGAGAACCACCATTATTATTGAGCCTAAATTTTTGTGAACCTGATTCGCCATAGTGCACAGGCTCTTGCAAAAATATTTAGAAGAATCAAGGTGGTAGGGAGAGCTTCGAGAAAGTACTATTGTTAAAAATTGGGCCAATCACCATAGCTTCAATTTTTGCAAACTAGATGTTCCTTTGGACCCATTGCATGTAAATTTTGTTACCTTAAGATTGTTTGGTAGAACAGACTGGAAAGAGAAATTGTGAAATTCATTTGGCTCAGAGTCTTCCCACAGAGTTGTAGAAAAACTCATGAAGATAAGGACTCAACATTTGATCCACTAGTTTGATGAATCAACTAGTGAAGCTCATCTAAGAGATCTGAAAAGTTTACTATTGCCTGAAGTTTCTTTTATTGTAGGGAACTAACTCTCAGATGATTGGGACACCTCCTACAATAGAAATCTAGGATATTTCAACTTTATTACTCAAAGGTCGGAGTGCCTTCATAGTGTAGAGATTAGTTGTTGCAAGAGAAGAATACTACAGAAGAGACTCTAGGAGAAAGAGTCATGGTGAAGTCTAGAGATTGAAGATCTCCATCGATAGAGTCAACTTCACTAAAAAATGCCATAGAAGCCTTGATCCTAAAAAAGACCAAAAAATCCTTGATCCTAAAGAAGACTCTAGAAGAGAGTACCTAATTCAAAAGTAGATTCAGATTTTAGTACTAATAACTTGTTGTAGGGAAAGAAGATTCAATGAGTTGGGAAACTTCCTACAAGAAATTTAGGAAGAGTATCTTCTTCAGAATCAATCCAACACCTAAAGCAAACTTGAAGGTGAAGAGATCAGGTGAAGATCTCATTGAAGAAACTTCCATTCTTGGAAGGATGAGAAGGACTAGGAGAGTCCTATTCAAATACAGAAGTAGTAGAATCAAGAGATCCAGGAAGGAGATCTCAATTCTAGAAGTTGAAGAAGAAGGTCTCAAGGAAGACCAAAGAAGCTACAAAATCGAAGACCTAGGAGAGGTCTCAAGAAAAAGGCTTGGAGAGCCTTGTTGCTGAAGCAAGATCATCAAAAGAGTTCCTAGAAGAACTCATTGGAGAAATTCTCCATCAAGGAGAAAGTTTATGATAAGGGAAATAATTGGGACAATTATCACCATCCGAAAACAAGCCCAATAAGGAGAAGAAGAATTGGCAAGGAGTGCCAAAGAAGATACAGAAGACCTCAAGACATTCAGAGTCTTGAGAAGAAGATCCTACTTGAAGTTAGAATTCGACAAGAAGACTTGAAGATAGAAGAAGCTTACCAAATCTGAGAGATTTGAAGATTACCTTTCACAACAAGAAGGCATAAATATTTCTCCAAATCTACAGCAGAAAGGAGAATATTACTAGAGAAGAACAAGCCACCAAACCCTAGGCTCATGAAAGAAAGTTTGAGACCTCTTTTTGGTGAAGGAGGAGCTTTTTGGAAAAGCTAACAAAAGTTGTAGAACTCTATCTAAAGCAACAAGCTTGATCTACATCCTCTACAAAAAGCTTTCAAAAAGGTAAGCAACTATTGGTGCAAGTAGATTCATTAATTGGATTACTTATCAGATTTGTTAAAGCACCTTATATTGGATCAAAAGTTGCAAAGAGTGAATTATAATCTTCAAAAGTGCAAAAGAGAAAAATTCCTTTTAAGGATCATTTGCACATTAGGAGTTGATTAGATTTCAAAGTTACAATCAACTACCTATCTTATATTTTGAAGATAAAAAGAAGACTAGATCCTACAACTGTGTTTGTAGTGAAATTTGCAAGAGTTCATTCTAGATTATGCTTGAAAGGTTGTAGTGGAATTGTTAAGAGCATATTTGAGAAATTAGTGGAGCAATAAGGTGAGATTATTGTTACCATTAAAAGTGCATCTATTAAGCACTATACTAGTTGATTTTTTAACTAGTTATTCTCAATTAGTTTGTGTTGTTAAAAGCACAAAAATATATAGCACTTTCATGGCCAAAAGAAGCCACCATTACAAGAAAAAAGGTGGAGAAGAAAGCCACCATTGAAGTCCTTGAAGGAAGCCTCAAATCGAGACCTTGGAAGTCTCAAGATTCAAGGAGAATGTAAGGGTTTCATTTTAGTATAGAGTGCAGGAATCCTTATTCAAAAATAACATTTCATTAGCTTGGATTGACTATCATCCAAAGAAGAAGAAGCAAGAAGGATTACATAAAAATTCTTCATTTTGGTGCAAGATCTATCTATTAAAAAAGGCACCTCTTTTGTTCCTTTGAAAGGACAAAAGTATTACTATTTACAGGGGGTAGTAAGGATATTATATCCAAAATATTTTAGCAAGAAGGACCACAAAGCTCACAATCTTAAAAAGGAGCCACCAAAGAGCTCACACGATCAATAGATTTTTGAAGAGGAAGGAGCCACCAAAGAGCTCACACATCCAAGAATCGAGGTGTTTAAAAACACCATTTTCCTCCATCAAATCTAGCCCTATAAGCAGCACATCACCTACAATAGTGGAGCCATTGAAAGAAGGTATTATCACTTATGCTTACATAGAAAAAAGGGAACATTCAGTGATAAATTATCTACATAAAAGGCCAAGCAAAAGGGCTACCTATTGGCTATTATAAACAACACTATCATTCAAGCACTAAAGAAGGGCACAAATTGGCATTAGAACAAGCTACAAAACCTACAAATAGGTGAAGAGAAAAGAGCTATACCTAAGGCATCCATTGAAGCAAACATCCACCAAAAGGAAGCTCAAAAGTGTGCCATAGAACCATGGAGCAATCCAATTATAGCCATCCATCATCCTCACCAAGCCAACATGCAAAAGGAAGCTTGCATCTCAAGAAACATAGCAAGCTCACGTAGGATGCAAAGATAAAGGAAGAATTAGGGTTGCAAGCTCATATTTGAAGCATTAGAAATAAGGCTTACATGCACAAGCCTTGAGTGCCACTTGGCACAAATTCTCTAAGCTTCCCAACATTCATGAAGACCCAAGCGCTCACCTAAAATGGAGTTACATACATTTGGAGGGAGTTAAGAATATTTGGAGGTTACCACCAACCTCATCATTACCAAAGGTACATTGAAGACACCTACCTTGTAATGCTTCAAGTGACACTTGTCATGAAGTCCATCCTACTTAAGATGCCTATCTTGGAGAATGAAGTAGAATGAAGTAAAACAAGCAAAACATAAGCTAGAACAAAGTCAAACTAAGATTAATTCAAGCCATACACCATTCAAAGGTGTAAGAGAAGCATTTAAGATGCTATCATAAAACCAACGAACCAACGCTTGCATTCGGAGAAGCTTTCATAAGCAAAGCGTATTTCAAGGATATTTCAATGCCATCTACTGAAGAGAAGAAGCACCAACCAAGGAGGAAACCAGCATCAGTCAAAGAGGGCTTTGACTACCCATGAGCGCTACACAACACAAAGCTACGAATCCACCACCACACAACATTGAAGGATTATTAAGGTAAAGGTTGATTTTATTATTAGCTTGCTTTAAACCTAAGGTCTTTGGAGTTATAAGGGTACTTTATATCTACTATTACAATATTCAGCATTAGTGATTTATTAAGCAAGCATATTTCAGAATTATTAATATTTGCAAAAGGTTACCAAGGAGAAATAAGGGTTATTATTAAAATTTAAATTATTTGCAAATATTATTTTCTAATTTTTCCAAATTTGGGAGTTATAAGGAATACAACATCAAATTTAGGAATTGGAAATTAGAAAACATTAAAAATCAACCAAAAGGGGTATTTAAAGAGGTTTATTAAAGATTTTCAAAGGTTGGAATTTTTATAATAGTGTTGTCTCAAAAACACTTAAAGGAGGGAAAATAAATCCAACATCAAAACCTCTTCAAAAATTGAAATAGTGCTTAGTTCAATAGGAGTAATAAGGAGATAAAAAGTTGATTTTGGTGTTTACAAAATTTCACAAAATCAACTCAAAATTGAACTACAATTTACAAAAAGCACTATATTGATCATATATCCTATCCAAAACATCCTAGGGAGTCATAAGGCATTCTAAAAAACTTGGTAATATTAGCATCCATAAAAAATTATCAAGTTCTAAATTCATTGGATAGATGTAAGCTTCCTACAAAACCTAAAATCTTATTAGGTTTGTGAACTCTCATCATTAGGGAGACATAAGGAAGTCCACAAAATCTAAGAGTTGATAAAGGGAATTCAATGGCATCCAACAAATTCTTCCTAGTCGAATCCCAACTACTCAAGGGCCCAAATTATTTCTCTTGGAAGAATAAAGTAAAAGCAATCTTGGTATATGAAAAACTTTGGGATATTGTCCAAGGGAAAACAAAGAAACCTACCACAGGTGATACTGAGATTCTAAAATTTGAGGAAAATGATTCAAAAGCCCTAATGATCATAACATTTGCTATCACTGATGAAATACAACCTTATATCAGTTCAACAAAAACATCTTCTGAAGCTTGGACAAGCTTAGAGAAAATATTCGAAGGAAAGAATAAAGCCACCATTCTTCATCTACAAACTCAACTACATTCCTTGAAAATGAGCAGTGGGGAAAGCATAGAACTATTTCTAAGGAAGGTAGCAGATATTAAAGGGAAATTGTTAACCCTTGGACAAGAGCCTAAAGATGAACTTCTTACTCAAGTAACCATGAGAGCACTTCCAGACAACTATAAGCATTTGGTCACATCTTTACAAATCCTAAGTAAAGATACTTCTTTTGATGACTTAGTCAATATCCTTCAGGAATATGAGGTGGAACACACTGTGAAATATGAGATGACTAACACTGCATTGACATCAAAAGATAATCCACAGGGAAATATTGCTTCATCAGCAAAAGGATGGAGAACATGGTATTGTCAGATATGCAGAAAGAAAGGTCATAGTACCAGTTATTGTAGGTACAATCCCAAAAACCAGAATCAAGGAAATCAGATAAACAATGGGAATCAATTTCAACCATGACAATATCAAAGGAATTCTCGTCAACAACAATTTTAGTGACCAACCAATTATCCTCAATTGGAGTATCGAAAGGGGAATAAGAAAGGACACCTGGTTCAGAGGATAGAAGAAATTGAAGAACTGGAGGAACACTCAAAAAATTATGAGGAGAAAGCTCTATCAACAAATGTAACACATTACAGAGACACTAACCATTTTCTTGAATAGGTTACAAAGAATCCAGAGGAAGAGTACAAAGTTCAAGATGAAGAAGAAGATCCATATTGAAGACTAAAGTCTTCAATACCCAAATAATGTAATACAAGGGGGTGTTAGAGTTAGAGTCTATTACATCATTTGGATCATGTAAATGTACCTTTCTAGGTACATACTTAGGACATTAGATTACTTTAGGGGGAAGTTATCTAGTTACTTTATGCAATGTAATAAATGCACAAGTGTCAATGTGCAAGTTGTAAATGTGCAAGGTGTCCCTTGTACAACTAGGTAGAGTGTTGGCCAAGGAATCTATCTTCCATTATAAAAGGGCCTCATTGTAAGAGATTGATAAGACAGTAGGTAGTAGTAGTATTACTGTGTAACTCCATTAGTGATGGAGTACAATGTAGTCCTGTAGCTTCTTGCATGGAGTGTCCATTTCCTCCATAGCAATATTGTATTCATTTCCATCATTTCTATTTATAGCATATTTTTGCAATCTCATAAATTTACTTTCTCTCATATTTTTGCATCTTGTGATTGCCATCTCCCATTGCGATCTACCTCAAAAGCTAACAAATTTGGTTTTCTGGTTTTAATGATAGAATGTTTTTTGGTTGTTAAAAACCCTTAAACTCCTGTGAACCACCATGTCGAAGACTTTGAGTTGGTTGTTCCCACTATGATGACCATGTTTTTCACCATCCTTCCTCGATAGATTTTGGGTCACATAATTTCCAATTTGTACGGTTGTTGCTAGGGTGTTGTTGTGTTTAAACTTAACCATGGCAAGTCATTCCCTGCTAGTAGAATCACCACCATTGCTAGTCGATCCCTCATGGTCAGGACAATGGGTGAATAACCATTCCCCATGTCACCCTACTGTGGATATCCCCTTACCATGGCATTTGTATGTTGGGTAACATTGTGGTGGTGTCCAATGTAGGGATTATTTAGAGGAGAAATATGCTACCTCTATTAGGTTAAACCAACTACCCTCTTCTAGTCATGGTCTCACATCAATCCTTGTGTGGTGTGTCAGTTCATCGAGGACTATTTTTTCCTTTCTCACCTGTGATTGTTTACCATTCTATGACTTCATGGGTGCTCCATTGTAGAACTTTGGACCTACAATTTTTCACTTGGTAAATGGACCTTTAAAACCCTTTAGTGGGTGAACCTTTGTTTATGTCAAATAATTATCCTTTGATGAAAATCATAGGATGTTTTTGTCATTCCTTGGGAGAGACTAAAAATAAATGTTATTTGATTATTATAAAAGGAAAGAAGCTTTGTATTATTTTAAATGAATAAATTTTATTTGATTATAATAAAAGGAAAGAAGCTTTGTATTATTTTAATTGAATAAATGTTATTTGATTATAATAAAAGGAAATAAGCTTTGTATTATTTAAATTGAGTAATAGGTCATTTGATTTGAATAAAAAGAAAAGAAGGTAGTTTGTTTTGTAAATTAAGGGTATGAGACTTTAATTTATAAAATGAAGGAAAAAGATTTATTTATGAATTAAAGTAGTGACTTTGATTTATTAAATAAATGGAATTAGTTTGTTTTGTAAATTAAGGGTATGGGACTTTAATTTATAAAATGAAGGAAAATGATTTATTTATGAATTAAAGTAGTGAATTTGATTTATTAAATAAATAGAATTAGTTTGTTTTGTAAATTAAGGGTATGGGACTTTAATTTATAAAATGAAGGAAAATGATTTATTTATGAATTAAAGTAGTAACTTTGATTTATTAAATAAATAGAATTAGTTTGTTTTGCAAATTAAGGGTATGGGACTTTAATTTATAAAATTAAGGAAAAGGATTTATCTGTAAATTAAAGTAGTGAATTTGATTTATTAAATAAATGGAAATGGTTGTTTGTAAATTAAGGGTATGGGACTTTAATTTATAAAACAAAGGAAAATGGTTATTTCTTGATTGAAGAAACCTAGATTGTTTGATGATTGAAGGTATGGGACTTTAATTGTCGAATAAGGGTTGAATGAATTAATTAAAGTAAAGCCTATGGTCTAGTTGCATGTGTTGAAAGACTCTCTATGGTTAATGAGAGGTGAAAATAAAAATGGTGATTTTTATGATATCAACTATGCAGTAGATGGTTAGATACTTGATTTAATTTGTATAGTTGCAATTTGACAATGAAATAAGTAAATGCATTTAGAAGCATGTCTATCATGGAACCATGAGTGCCCTGATCCCTTACTATCCTTAAATGATCGATGGGAACTCAGGTGGACCAATGAGGCATTTGGAACCAATGTATCAGTTTGATTCTATCTACGATGATTTATTTATGCTCAAATAGATTAAGCATGTGGGGATATTTAACTAATGAAATTGATGTATTATTCTTTAAGAGTATGGAGGATTTACCATACTTGCTTATATGTAATAAATATTAATTTATGGAATATGTACCTTTAAATTATTGCTTGAATTATTTATGTCTTGTATTGATTTTCTTTCCAATTAATGTTACTATCTCTTGAATGTTGCTTTCCCTCTAGTCTTTGTATGTTGTGAATTATACTTTTGTTATATTTAGTATCTAAACCATTCTTACTTTCTTTCTAAACATTAGAAACTTAAATGATAAGTTCTAGGGTGAACTTAGAGGGTGACCTAAGGGATTGAGACCCCTTAGGGTGAATATAGTGGACCTAAGAGATTAATACCCCTTAGGGATAATGATAACTAAGTTTATGAAAGACTACATCTAAGTTAAGATAGCTCATCGTGGAGATGATATGGATAGCTTAACTCGTAATACACGTAGCATACCTACACAAAATTGCTTATGTATGATATGGTGATGGGCATATACCTTCAATCGATTGAAGGTGATAAGTTTAGCTCATCAAGAGTGATGTGAAGGATAAAATTATTTACGATAATACATTATACGCCTACACAGATGGATTTGTGATAGGATATCTAATGAGATGTAGTTCTTCAAGAAAATTAGGGGATTTAAAAAACAAACCTATTAGGAACTAGTTAGGGGTTTATTTATCCCTTTCCTTAGTAAATATTTTCTTTCTATGTGTTTTCTTGTAGCTAAATTTGGGTCATTACACATTCTTATCTTGCGTTGGATATCTTCCTTTAACTCACTAATGAAATAACTGTGGATAAATTATTCACTCAAGCCCTTCATGTAGTTTATCAACTTTTCAAACTATATATGAGAGCATTGTTGTTTGCTTCAACTTAGTGAGGGATCTAGTGAAATCCTCTCCAAAAAAAAAAATTAACTCCATGATCTCAACACAAAAAAATTTAAAACTTGGATTTTAAAAAATAAAATTTCTTAAATCTTCTCTATTCCTTTCTATAAACAATTAAATTTATAGTTTTTTTCCAAAAAAATAAACTACAACTAATATGCTTAACCCGTATTTTAAAAAATCATCATTGCCAGATGGATGATATCACAACCCAATTTCCTCAACTCAAATGATCTAAGTCTAACCAAGTTTTTTTTCCTTTTCTAATGTTGGTATGAGTTTTCTAACTCTATAGTTCACTTATAGAGTCTCTAGCGATCTTTTACTAGATCATCTCAACTTATGAAACTACAAATACAATTCCTTTCTTAGATTTTGAGTGCAACCATCACTACTTCTCCACATGTCAGTCTATGGAAAGTACTAGTTACATACCACTCTCACTCCAACTTTCTTGCTCACTCACTACAAGCTAAATTGGAATTTCTCTTTCATTCTTTTGAAAGATGAAGACCTAATCTCTACTCATTACACCATTCATTTAGTGTATGAGTACTATGGATAAGTGCTAATATCTACTCAATACACAATTCTCTTAGTGTAGGAGCACTAAATATAAAATCCAGACCAACTTCTTGATCCAATAAAGACTTCTCACTCTATAACTATACGAGAGATACTTGCTCTCCTAATATTTTCTTTTCCAAAGTTATATCACATCAAATAGTTATAGTTATGCATGGTTTAGACCTAGGCTTAGCCAAATATATCTTTCATATATATATATATATATATTTTTTTTTTCCTTAGAGAATCTAAAGAATACATCGCTATACTAACTTAGAAGATACATTGCTTTTCTAAAGTATTTATCAACCCCACATAACTCTCAAGGTTCTATTACTAAGAAGTGGACAATAACTGATAAATACAAGACTTGATATTTTAATTCCCTTCACACTTTTGAGGCATCAGTTAAGAACATATATAATATTTTCATTTTATTATTACTCCCAAGTGTAACCCGTAACACCACAAGCTTAAAATATTATTAACAATGGTTTTATATAACATAATATATCGTGACACTTCAACCTTCTTACTTTCTCTCTCCTCCTAGAGTCGCGAAAATGCGACATGTCGCGATATCGCGACACTTTCGCCTCCGTACTCTTCCTTTTTACTTTTGTCGCGATATCGCGACACTTCTGCCTTCTTACTTTCTCTCTCCTTCTAGAGTCGCGAAAATGCGACATGTCGCGATATCGCGACACTTTTCCTTCTCGGCCTTCCTGCTCTTTTCAAGTCGCGAAAATGCGACATGTCGCGATATCGCGACACTTTTCCTTCTCGGCCTTCTTGCTCTTTTCAAGTCACGAAAATGCGACATGTCGCGATATCGTGACACTTTTCCTTCTCGACCTTCCTGCTCTTTTCAAGTCGCGAAAATGCGACATGTCGCGATATCGCGACACTTTTCCTTCTCTGCCTTCCTCTTCGCTTTGGATCGTGAAAATGCTACATGTCACGATATCGCGACACTTTTTCCTCCTTGCATTTTCTCTTCGCTTCGGACCGCGAAAATGAAACATGTCGCGAAATCGCGACACCTTTTTCTCTCTCCTTTTTCTCTTTGCTTTGGACCGCGAAAATGAAACATGTCGCGAAATCGTGACACCTTTTTCTCTCTCCTCTTTCTCTTGCTATGGAATGAAACATGTCGCGAAATCGCGACACCTTTTTCTACTTCTCTTTCTTCTCTTCGCAACATGTCACGAAATCGCGACACTTTTTCTACTTGCCATTCTCTCTTCCAACATGTCGCGAAATCGCGACACTTTTTCTTTCGTACTATCTCTCTTGCAATATGTCACGAAATCGTGACACTTTATCTTTCTTGCGCTTTCTCTCCAAACATGTCGCGAAATCGTGATAGTTTTGCTTGCTTGTGCTTTCTCTCCGAACATGTCACGAAATCGTGATAGTTTTGCTTGCTTGCGCTTTCTCTCCGAACATGTCGCGAAATCGCGATAGTTTTGCTTGCTTGCGCTTTCTCTCCAAACATGTCGCGAAATCACGACAGTTTTGCTTGCTTGCGCTTTCTCTCCGAACATGTCACGAAATCGCGACAGTTTTCTTTCTTCTTTCTCTCAACATGTCACAATCCACTTTCTTTCTCACACGATATCGCGATAGTTTTCTTGCTTCTCAACATGTCGCGATATCGTGATAGTTTTCTTTCTTCTCAACATGTCGCGATATCGTGATAGTTTTCTTGCTTCTCAACATGTCGCGATATCGCGATAGTTTTCTTTCTTCTCAACATGTCGCGATATCGCGACAGTTTTCTTCCTTGTGATTTTCTTTTGATTTTTAGCATATGGGCCACTTCGATCTTTTGGATAATCACTGTACATACTCTGAAGAACCTCTTAACTCCTGTCCATTGCATCACTGAACTCCTATCCACTGCATCACTAAACTCCTTTCCACTGCATCAACTGATCTGTTTGATTGTGTTGACAACAATGACAATATTGTTGCTGCACCTTGCTCAACAATCTCCCCCTTTGGAATTGTTGGCAACACACGTGCAATTTCCTGTAAATCTTCTCCCCCTTTGACAATAATACCAAAGGGCTACTGCAGACTCCCCTTGAGTCCATGCACAACATTCTCAGGCACAAATTATTACAGTTAGCAAAAATTACAAACATGAGCAAAAAGATAATCAAATATATAAATGCTCCCCCGAGAATGTGGTCCCGATAGCTAGTCAGTTCTTGGGAAGCATGACCACTCCCAATTTATTGCGAAGGTATCCGCTACTGATTGGTGGACCTCTCTCCAATTGTTATATTATAGAAGACTCTGTCTCTCTGCTACACTGACTGGTGGACCTCTCTCCACTTGAAGAATCCTCACTCAGATCTATCTTCAACTGTGTTGGCTGTTGGATCTCTATCCATTGAGACTCTGTTCTCTGTACTCTATCAATAGGCTCACATAGAACCTGCTTAACAAGCTCACATAGAACTTGTCCAATGTTGAATAACAAGCTCATACAAAACCTATCCAAATCTGCTCCAACAAGCTCACTAAGAACTCGTCCGAAATTTGCTCTAGAAGTCTGTCCCAACACTGTATCAACACTGCAGTTTTACTGCCAACTCTGTGCAAGCATCAAACACAGTACCACAACACCAACCAAATCCCTTCTTACTTTTTCAACTTGGTCTATGTTTTCTACAGTCACCGCTGGTCACACCTTACTTTCAACTGTTCAAAATAGGAGACAATATTTTGTTAAACGCTTCACGGCCAACTATAGTGCACCTTACTCAAACTCATACTTCTGGACCATTACCTCTAGCGTTGGAACCTCAATCTGCATGCAGTCATCAACTCTCGGTATTTTGCTTCCTGCTAGGGCATATGTCAGGGCTACTCAATGTCTTAGGCGAACGTTCTTCACGTGATTCCAGGGAGCATTTCTCCTGGCTGCGATCAAGGGATTCCTCGGGCAATATCTCGCATTCCTCAAATAATGCAAGACTTTCTTAGGTGCATAGGCATCTTGTCCTCCTTGGCGCTTCACCACCTGGGCGCTATTCTCTCAACGTCTCTGCCTTGCATGTGCCACTTGGCACTCTTGACCAACTGGGTGCTAGTGCCACTTGTTTGCTTTGACTCTGGCATCTCTTTGACAACTGCTACTTCTTTAGAGAAAATTAATGCTCTCTTATACCAAACGATGTGTTGTAATTTTGGTTAAGAAACGCATGCCTTCCCACTCACAACACGGATTCTATTTTATCTGCAGATTGGGAATGTTACAGGCTTCAATGACACGTCGGCCTGTGCTGCATGTTCTATCTCAGATAACGCCTATCAGCTACTGCATCGAAAACCTAGCTGTTCACCATGTTGTTCTGCTGAAGCACATCAGTTTGATACTATCTCCACAAACATCTACATGAACTGGAACACATTTTGACAACTATACGACAACTCCCTGACTACTTTCCTTTCATCCTCAGATAACCACACAAATACATAGGAGCATTAAAATAAAACTTTAACATTGCTCCCCCTGAGGATGTGCTACCTGGAGCTGCTTAATGCAATAGAGGAGTAATCTCCTTCAGTCCAAGGAGACACGATTTCCTCTCTTCTTTCTTTCTCCAACCTTTCTTGAACTTGGGCTTGAGTTTTTCAACTGCATCCCTATTTTGAACCTTTTCGTGAACTTGAACATTTCTCTTGGGTGGTTGTCTCTTGTGCATCCTTGATGGATGATTGTTTGCCTTTCTTTGATGCACATGATTTCTTCCCTGTCTGTGTTGCATTCTTTGTGTCTGATGAAATCTATTGTCTTGCCTTAGATTAGATACAAAAGTTCTTGGACAAGACCTTGCTATGTGCCCATGACCATTACATTTAAAACATTGCACATGGTGTTCAATCGAAAAAGCAGATGTATTTCTATCATCATAACTCTTTGATCTATTATTCAATCCACAATAAATTGCCTTGTGACCATAATGGTTGCATCTAAAACAATAGCCATTAAAAGCATTATTATGTATAGAGTGAGAGTGATAGAACCTCTTTTGTTGTGGTTGCTTTGTTGTAGATCTCCTTTGATATTTTCTTCCTTTTGAAGATTCAGCTTCAGACTTTTCTTGCTTTGATCCTTCAACAGTGAACTTCTTCTTCTCTGCATATTTGGAAGATGAAGGTTGTTCAACTTTACATCCAAGACCAAGCTTAGACATGGGGCTTCTTTGTTGCCTTATCATTTCATCTAGCAACTCTGTGCTCTTCTCAAATTTGAGATTTGTATTGGCCTCTTCTAGTTGTTTCTTCAATAAAACAATCTCCTCTTCTTGTTTTCTGCAAACATCGCTTTTATCATCCAGGTGTGACTTCAAAGCTTCTTCTATTTTCTTGGCTTTATGAATTTGCAAGAAGAGATCTTCAATATTATCCTCATATTCTTCCAACTTCTTGGACAGTATTTTGTTCTTTTTCCTTTCTATATTCAACTCTTCAAGTGCAGCGATCAACTCACCTTCTAGATATACTTCACCCTCAAGGTTTTCATCACATGCTTCAGAGTTCACTCCTTCTATCTTTTCAGAATTCACTCCTTCTATCTTTTCTAGTTCAATTTTCTCTTCCACAAGAACTAAAACTGACTGAGATGCCTTATTTGAGGAGGATCTATTCTTCTTACCCATTGCGTACTAATCCAAGATCAACCCTAGCTAATTTAGCCTGATAAGGGAAACTGGCTCTGATACCAATTGTTAGTCTCACAATGACACTGAGAGGGGGGTGAATCAGTGTAGCTCTTAAAAACTTAAATCTGCAATTCTTAATGCCAAAACAATGAAAGCTTAAAACTCAATAAAGCAAATATACCAAAAGAGCATCACACAACACAAGATGTACCGAGGTTCACCAGTTTTGGCTACTCCTCAAAATTGACTGTTTGGACTCCCATCCAAATCCAGCCTTTGCAAAATACCAATTTTACAATCAATTTACCAGCACCCACTGGAAGGAGCACCAACCCTTGATTTATCTACAACAACAGAAAGGAGCACCAACCCCTGATTTATCTGCACCAACAAAAAGGAGCACCAACCCCTGATTTATCAGCACCAACAGAAAGGAGCACCAACCCCTGATTTACCAGCACCAACTGGAAGGAGCACCAACCCCTGATGCCAAGCACCAACTTGGACTTCTATTCTGAAACTAGAAGATTGACATAAAGATGCCTTCACTTTTACAAGACCCTGACTGGTCTATTGCTTTCTCAACATTGCCCACTCTTCACACAACACACACCCTGCTCGCTCTCCTCTTGCTCCCTTCGCAAGATTAACTCCGCCTCGCTTTAATCCCGAGCGCTTTCACTCTTTTTACTTTATTCAGCCATTTAATTCTCCACGTAGACCTCCTTTTATAACAAAGTTTCGACTCTATTTTTAACTTCCATATTTACGCATGCAACCCGTAACTGCCCCTGTAACTATCGTTCTGACTTTAGTTCACTGTTCTTATTTTAGCTGCATGATATTTCTTCTATAATGGCCCCTGTAACTGTCGTATAACTTCAGTTAACTGTTCTTAATTTAGCTGCATGATTTTTCTTTCTCCCCTATAACTTCCGTATAACGGTCGACATATCTTATTTTGGTTGGTTCTCTTCTTAGCTTGCGCCGAAAAGACCTGTCACGAAATCGTGACACTTCTACCTCTTTGTCCTCTTCTCGGCTTGTACCTACGAAAACACAACATGTCGCGATATCGTGACACTTTCGCCTCCTTCTACTTTACTTGGTTCATACCCACGAAAACACATTTAATTCTCCTCCTTGCTTCTCTTTTTGCTTGTACCCGAAAACACAACATGTCACGATATCGTGACACTTTCGCCTCCGTACTCTTCCTTTTTACTTTTGTCACGATATCGTGACACTTCTGCCTTCTTACTTTCTCTCTCCTCCTAGAGTCGCAAAAATGTGACATGTCACGATATCACGACACTTTTTCTCCTTTGCTCTATCTCTAGCCTTCGAGTCACGAAAACGCGACATGTCGCGATATCGCGACACTTTTTCTCCTTGGCACTTTCTCTTACCTTCGAGTCACGAAAACGTGACATGTCGCGATATCGTGACACTTTTTCATTCTCTTCCTTCCTGCTCTCTTCAAGTCGTGAAAATGCGACATGTCGCGAAATCGTGACACTTTTCCTTCTCTGCCTTCCTGCACTTTTCAAGTCGCGAAAATGCGACATGTCACGAAATCGTGACACTTTTCCTTCTCTGCCTTCTTCTCTTTTCAAGTCGCGAAAATGCAACATGTCACGATATCGTGACACTTTTCCTTCTCTGCCTTCTCTCTTCGCTTTGGACCGCGAAAATGAAACATGTCACGAAATCGCGACACCTTTTTCTCTCTCCTCTTTCTCTTCGCTTTGGACCACGAAAATGAAACATGTCGCGAAATCGTGACACCTTTTTCTCTCTCATATTTCTCTTCGCTTTGGACCGCAAAAATGAAACATGTCGCGAAATCGTGACACCTTTTTCTCTCTCCTCTTTCTCTTCGCAATATGTCGAAAATCGTGACACTTTTTCTACTTGTCTTTCTCTTCCAACATGTCGCGAAATCGTGAACCTTTTCTTTCTTTCTCTTAACATGTCATATTTCCCTCATCAAATCTGACACTTTTCTTGCTTGCGCTTTCTCTCCGAACATGTCGCGAAATCGTGACAGTTTTCTTGCTTGCGCTTTCTCTCCGAACATGTCACGAAATCGTGACAGTTTTGCTTTGCTTGCGCTTTCTCTCCAAACATGTCACGAAATCATGACTTTTGCTTGCTTGCGCTTTCTCTCCGAACATGTCATCGAAATCGTCATAGTTTTCTTCTTCTTCGCATTTTCTCTTTCTCTCAAATCCATATCGCGACAATTTTCTTTCTTCTCAACATGTCGCGATATCGCGATAGTTTTCTTGCTTCTCAACATGTCGCGATATCGCGATAGTTTTCTTTCTTGCTCAACATGTCGCGATATCGTGATAGTTTTCTTCCTTGTGATTTTCTTTTGATTTTTAGCATATGGGCCACTTCGATCTTTTGGATAATCATTGTACATACTCTGAAGAACCTCTTAACTCTTGTCCACTTCATCAACAACCTCTCTAACTCCTATCCACTTCATCAACCGATCTGTCTGACTGTGTTGACAACAATGACAATACTTTTGTTGCACCTTGCTCAACAATCTCCCCCTTTGGAATTGTTGGCAACACACGTGCAATTTCCTGTAAATCTTCTCCCCCTTTGACAATAATACCAAAGGGCTGCTACAGACTCCCCCTGAGTCCATGCACAACATTCTCGGGCACAAATTATTACAGTTAGCAAAAATTACAAACATGAGCAAAAAGATAATCAAATATATAAATGCTCCCCCTGAGAATGTGGTCCTGATAGCTAGTCAGTTCTTGGGAAGCATGACCACTCCCAATTTATTGCGAAGGTATCCGCTACTGACTGGTGGACCTCTCTCCAATTGTTATATTATAGAAGACTCTGTCTCTCTCTACACTGACTGGTGGACCTCTCTCCACTTGAAGAATCCTCACTCAGATCTATCTTCAACTGTGTTGGTTGCTGGATCTCTATCCATTGAGACTCTGTTCTCTGTACTCTGTCAATAGGCTCACACAGAACCTGCTTAACAAGCTCACATAGAACTTGTCCAATGTTGAATAACAAGCTCATACAAAACCTGTCCAAATCTGCTCCAACAAGCTCACTAAGAACCTATCCAAAATCTGCTCTAGAAGTCTGTCCCAACACTGTATCAACACTGTAGTTTTACTGCCAACTCTATGCAAGCATCAAACATAGTACCACAACACCAACCAAATCCCTTCTTACTTTTTCAACTTGGTCTATGTTTTCTACAGTCACCGCTGGTCACACCTTACTTTCAACTGTTCGAATCAGGAGACAATATTTTGTTAAACGCTTCATGGCCAACTATAGTGCACCTTACTCAAACTCATACTTCTGGACCGTTACCTCTAGCGTTGGAACCTCAATCTGCGCATAGTCATCAACTCTCGGTATTCTGCTTCCTGCTAGGGCATATGTCAGGGCTACTCAATGTCTTAGGCGAACGTTCTTCACGCGATTCCAGGGAGCATTTCTCCTCGCTGCGATCAAGGGATTCCTCGGGCAATATCTCGCATTCCTCAAATAATGCAAGACTTTCTTAGGTGCATAGGCATCTTGTCCTCCTTGGCGCTTCACCACCTGGGCGCTATTCTCTCAACGTCTCTGCCTTGCATGTGCCACTTGGCACTCTTGACCAACTGGGTGCTAGTGCCACTGTTTGCTTTGACTCTGGCATCTCTTTGACAACTGCTACTTCTTTAGAGAAAATTAATGCTCTCTTATACCAAACGATGTGTTGTAATTTTGGTTAAGAAACGCACGCCTTCCCACTCACAACACGGATTCTATTTTATCTGCAGATTGGGAATGTTACAGGCTTCAATGACACGTCGGCCTATGCTGCATGTTCTATCTCAGATAACGCCTATCAGCTATTGCATCGAAAACCTAGTTGTTCACCATGTTGTTCTACTGAAGCACATCAGTTTGATACTATCTCCACAAACATCTACATGAACTGGAACACATTTTGACAACTATACGACAACTCCCCGACTACTTTCCTTTCATCCTCAGATAACCACACAAATACATAGGAGCATTAAAATAAAACTTTAACATTGCTCCCCCTGAGGATGTGCTACCTGGAGTTGCTTAATGCAATAGAGGAGTAATCTCCTTCAGTCCAAGGAGACACGATTTCCTCTCTTCTTTCTTTCTCCAACCTTTCTTGAACTTGGGCTTGAGTTTTTCAACTGCATCCCTATTTTGAACCTTTTCGTGAACTTGAACATTTCTCTTGGGTGGTTGTCTCTTGTGCATCCTTGATGGATGATTATTTTCCTTTCTTTGATGCACATGATTTCTTCCCTCTCTGTGTTGCATTCTTTGTGTCTGATGAAATCTATTGTCTTGCCTTAGATTAGATACAAAAGTTCTTGGACAAGACCTTGCTATGTGCCCATGACCATTACATTTAAAACATTGCACATGGTGTTCAATCGGAAAAGCAGATGTATTTCTATCATCATAACTCTTTGATCTATTATTCAATCCACAATAAATTGCCTTGTGACCATAATGGTTGCATCTAAAACAATAGCCATTAAAAGCATTATTATGAATAGAGTGAGAGTGATAGAACCTCTTTTGTTGTGGTTGCTTTGTTGTAGATCTCCTTTGATATTTTCTTCCTTTTGAAGATTCAACTTCAGACTTTTCTTGCTTCGATCCTTCAACAGTGAACTTCTTCTTCTCTGCATATTTGGAAGATGAAGGTTGTTCAACTTTACATCCAAGACCAAGCTTAGACATGGGGCTTCTTTGTTGCCTTATCATTTCATCTAGCAACTCTGTGCTCTTCTCAAATTTGAGATTTGTATTGGCCTCTTCTAGTTGTTTCTTCAATAAAACAATCTCCTCTTCTTGTTTGTTGCAAACATCGCTTTTATCATCCAGGTGTGACTTCAAAGCTTCTTCTATTTTCTTGGCTTTATGAATTTGCAAGAAGAGATCTTCAATATTATCCTCATATTCTTCCAACTTCTTGGATAGTCTTTTGTTCTTTTTCCTTTCTATATTCAACTCTTCAAGTGCAGCGATCAACTCACCTTCTAGATATACTTCACCCTCAAGGTTTTCATCACATGCTTCAGAGTTCACTCCTATATTTTTAGAATTCACTCCTTCTATCTTTTCTAGTTCAATTTTCTCTTCCACAAGAACTGAAACTGACTGAGATGCCTTATTTGAGGAGGATCTATTCTTCTTACCCATTGCGTACTAATCCAAGATCAACCCTAGCTGATTTAGCCTGATAAGGGAAACTGGCTCTGATACCAATTGTTAGTCTCACAATGACACTGAGAGGGGGGGTGAATCAGTGTAGCTCTTAAAAACTTGAATCTGCAATTCTTAATGCCTAAACAATGAAAGCTTAAAACTCAATAAAGCAAATATACCAAAAGAGCATCACACAACACAAGATGTACCGAGGTTCACCAGTTTTGGCTACTCCTCAAAATTGACTGTTTGGACTCCCATCCAAATCCAGCCTTTGCAAAATAACAATTTTACAATCAATTTACCAGCACCCACTAGAAGGAGCACCAACCCTTGATTTATCTACAACAATAGAAAGGAGCACCAACCCCTGATTTATCTGCACCAACAGAAAGGAGCACCAACCCCTGATTTACCAGCACCAACTGGAAGGAGCACCAACCCCTGATTTACCAGCACCAACTGGAAGGAGCACCAACCCCTGATGCCAAGCACCAACTTGGACTTCTGTTTTGAAACTAGAAGATTGACATAAAGATGCCTTCACTTTTACAAGACCCTGACTGGTCTATTGCTTTCTCAACATTGCCCACTCTTCACACAACACACACCCTACTCGCTCTCCTCTTGCTCCCTTCGCAAGATTAAATCCGCCTCGCTTTAATCCCGAGCGCTCTCTCTCTTTTACCATTTAATTCTCTATGCAGACCTCCTTTTATAACAAAGTTCTGACTCTATTTTTAACTTCCATATTTACGCATGCAACCCGTAACTACCCCTGTAACTGTCGTTCTGACTTTAGTTCACTATTCTTATTTTAGCTGCATGATATTTCTTCTATAACGGCCCCTGTAACTGTCGTATAACTTTAGTTAACTGTTCTTAATTTAGCTGCATGATTTTTTCTCTATAACTACCCCTGTAACTGTTGTATACCTTCAGTTAACGGTCACATATCTTATTTCGATTGGGTTCTCTTCTTAGCTCGCACCAAAGCAACCTGTCACGAAATCGTGACACTTTTGCCTCTTTGTCCTCTTCTCGACTTGTACCCACGAAAACACATGTCACGATATCGTGACACTTTCGCCTCCTTGCTACTTTACTTGGTTCATACCCGCAAAACATGTCATGATATCGTGACACTTTCACCTCCTTCTTCTTGCTGCACAACATGTCACGATATCGCGACACTTTTCCCTCCTTGCTTCTTCTTTGCTTGTACCCGTGAAAACACATGTCGTGATATCGTGACACTTTCGCCTCCGTACTCTTCCTTTTTACTTTTGTCGCGATATCGCGACACTTCTGCCTTCTTACTTTCTCTCTCCTCCTAGAGTCGCGAAAATGCGACATGTCACGATATCGCGACACTTTTTCTCCTACTCTTCCTTTTCGCATATCGCGACACTTTTTCTCCTTGCACTTTCTCTTACCTTCGAGTCGCGAAAATGCGACATGTCGCGATATCGTGACACTTTTTCATTCTCTTCCTTCCTGCTCTCTTCAAGTCGTGAAAATGCGACATGTCATGAAATCGCGACACTTTTCCTTCTCTGCCTTCCTACTCTTTTCAAGTCGCGAAAATGCGACATGTCGCGATATCGCGACACTTTTCCTTCTCTGCCTTCTTGCTCTTTTCAAGTCACGAAAATGCGACATGTCGCGATATCGCGACACTTTTCCTTCTCTGCCTTCCTCTTCGCTTTGGACCGCAAAAATGCAACATGTCGCGATATCGCGACACTTTTTCTTCCTTGCATTTTCTCTTCGCTTTGGACCGCGAAAATGAAACATGTCGCGAAATCGCGACACCTTTTTCTCTCTCCTCTTTCTCTTCGCTTTGGACCACGAAAATGAAACATGTCGCGAAATCGTGACACCTTTTTCTCTCTCCTCTTTCTCTTCGGTCCATGAAAATGAAACATGTCACGAAATCGTGACACTTTTTCTACTTGTCTTTTTCTCTTCCAACATGTCGTGAAATCGTGACACTTTTTCTACTTGCTTTTCTCTCTTCCAACATGTCGTGAAATCGTGACACTTTTTCTTTCGTACTATCTCTCTTGCAATATGTCATGAAATCGTGACAGTTTTTCTTGCTTGCTCTTTCTCTCCGAACATGTCGCGAAATCGTGATAGTTTTTCTTGCTTGCGCTTTCTCTCCGAACATGTCGCGAAATCGTGACAGTTTTTCTTGCTTGCGCTTTCTCTCCGAACATGTCACGAAATCATGACAGTTTTGCTTGCTTGCGCTTTCTCTCCGAACATGTCACGAAATCGTGATAGTTTTGCTTGCTTGCGCTTTCTCTCCGAACATGTCGCGAAATCACGATAGTTTTTCTTTCTTCTCAACATGTCACGATATCGCGATAGTTTTGCTTTCTCTCAACATGTCGCGACATTTTTCTTTCTTCTCAACATGTCGCGATATCGCGACAGTTTTCTTTCTTCTCAACATGTCGCGATATCGCGACAGTTTTCTTTCTTCTCAACATGTCGCGATATCGTGACAGTTTTCTTCCTTGTGATTTTCTTTTGATTTTTAGCATATGGGCCACTTTGATCTTTTGGATAATCACTGTACATACTCTGAAGAACCTCTTAACTCTTGTCCACTGCATCACTGAACTCCTATCCATTGCATCACTGAACTCCTGTCCACTGCATCAACCGATCTGTCTGAGCATCAACCGATCTGTCTGACGGTGTTGACAACAATGACAATACTGTTGCTGCACCTTGCTCAACATAGAAATCCATATGATGACACCCGTGATTCCCAAATATGGTTCAATTATTCTTCAACAGACCATACTATGTCATAAGCATGTATTAAATCCACACAATAATTAAGACCAACAACATCATCAATTTGATTATAAAAAATAGCTCAATTTACAACTTTCCTACCATTACATGGCTTCAGTCAAGTAAAACTATCAGTGCTAAAGTTATCAATGTTCACACACTCATTACATAAGTGGAACATCCACAAGATGTGAACTTCCCACACAATCAATAATATAGCCTAGCAAACGTAAGCTTTTCCAGCCAATAATTGTGAAGTCTTGCTTCATTTCCCCACTCAATTGATCGGTTACAACCAATGAATCTACCAGTGTTGTAATTAGATCATCCCAATAGTTGCCATTATCTCCATGTTTCATTCCTTCTATGGAGCTTTGAATGACAAGACTCAAAATTCACTTGCAATAGTAAATGTTCCAATGCATCAAGGATCACTAGCCGTAACTCATCATTACCAATCGAGAATGGGATTTGTGGAGGGATCAGAAACAACTCTATCATGAAGTGCATTCCTACATGCATTTTTTAATCTTTCCAATGCACGATAATGCAAAGCATATCAACAACATCAATCATGCTGAATTCAATTCGACAATAACAAATTATATAATCACATCATTACTTCTATTAATCAAATTATAAGAGAATTTGATTTCCTTATAACTCAATAAATAAAGCTATGCCCAATTTCCCATTGGCAATTACAGAACTCTCCCCAAACCTGGAACCCACAATTACAAATCCAGATTAAATGAAAAGTATCCCATGTTTCTTTGGATATCACAAGGAAAGCAAAATATATGCAAATCAAACACATACTTCACTTAGAATTTTCTTTTCAAACCATTCTAAATTCTAACAACATACATACTATAAATACCCAATTCTATCTGGACTTTAGCAAAAATATTTCAACATAACTGAAATGTCTCCTAATAACCCAATTCAAATTGGATTTAACCAAAAATATAACAATACAATTGAAGCATTTCCTTCTAAAATAGAATATTTCCACTTATTCAAGGAATTCAATATAATACGTTTTCTCCTGGATGTTTTTTGAGTTCAACTATTGCACAGTCCTAAGGTGATAGCTTCTCATAGATAACACTGAGACCATGTTGCCAACATAAAGCAATCCATCTACAAACATGCCTTCATTATTGCACTCAAAAAACCACTACATAGTTCTATCATTTTTCTTTAGTTTGCTATGTCCATACTTGGGTTCAATAACCAACCATACAATTAAATATCAATACAAACTAAGTTCTATTTGTACCTACATCCAATGAAGGCATAAGCTCTGGAAAAACCGATATTCTTTTCAACATGCAAAGGATGAGTCGGTAGTCTACTTCATACCGAGACATCAATTCACTGAAAGACGTAGCTCATTCAATCATTGGGGTTTTAGAGTAGTGATAGTTTCAAACACTTAACTTATACATATATTGAGTAACACCATTCCAATTGAAAGTGCCAGATTACCTATTAAAGGCTTCTACCCAATTATGCAATTTCTTTTCTTTTCCACAAAGCATACCAGACCCGAACACATACTCCAAATTTCACCCAAGCACAGAGTTTCAAAAGAAAGCATAATTCAATTCACATAACATGACAACATAATAACGAAACTACTTGGTAGGCAATGCAAATTCATCCAAAATATTTTTGTCTACCTCTCATTTTAGCTCTAACATCCTTTTCCAATTCGCTCCCCTTCCAATTCATTTTTTTCTTCTCCTCTTTCCAAAAATCCTTTCTTTTTTTTTCTCATTGTCTTTTTTCTTGATCTGTCTCTTTTTGCTTCAAGATCATTGTGTTGTCGTTCCACTTCCTTTTTCCTCAATTGTTCTTGTTATTCATTTTAATGGAACTCAAAACCACTTCACTTACCTTCTCCATGAGCATTAAATATGAACTCAAACATGTTTCCAAGACTTAAATGGGATTCTCAACTTCCATTTGGTCGGTAATTCCACTTACCTTGGGTTCTAAGGTGCAGTTATAGCTCTATCATTCTATCCTATCATAGGATTCCTTCCAAAATGAATGCAAAAGCAAACTTCCCAACCATAGAGAAAAAAATGGTTGAATCATTCTTTAACCCATATTTTTAGAAATAAAATAAAGAACAATGAATTCTACCACATTCATTTTTTCCAATTAACATTTTATGTTAACTAAAATCACTTCTAGCAAGAATTAAGCCAATTAAATCTTATCTAGGAAAGAATTGTCAATCAATAATAAATTTTATCCAAACTTTATTACTTTTTCCTTCATGCAAGATCATGATATGCATCTATATGAAATGGGGCATTCATTCATGTTGCCCGAGTTGTTCAGCGACTAAGTCACCCATATCATTTCCCTCATCCCATTCTCGATGGTAAATATTTTCTCCCACCTGCAAGGAAAATATGTTCCTGCAAGAGTGTGAATCTATTAGCAACATCACATTCTCCCTTTTAACATACATTGCTAAAAACATCCAACATGAAATAGTCAATTATTCCATTAATTAAATGCATCATTTCAATACATTATATGTCATGCATAGATCAAATAAGAGATAGCAAATCATTCCACTCAATAAAACAACACAACAAAATATAAGTTTTACCCAAGAAAAAATTCTGCCAAGGGAGGGTCATGACATCCTCCCCCCTTAGGCTTTACACAGTCCTCTATGTACCATCAAAGTTAAACTTATAACAACAATTACAATGTATTTTCAAACAAGAATGGAAAATGTTTTTGCATGTCTGCTACTTTTTCCAAGTAGCATTTCTTTCAAAATAGTGGTCCCATTGGACCTTGCATTGCTCTAGAGTCCCTTTCCTCATTGATTTGGATCGGAACTCAAGGATTTTTACTAGTCAAACCTCTATAGCCTCTAGATTCACCATCTACAAATTAGAGAAATCCCACACATGATCAGGATTAGCTACATATTTTCTAAGCAAATAAATATGAAAGGTGTCATGAATATTTGATAGACTGGGTGGTAAGGCAAGTTGATATGCCACAGGACTAATCTTCTCTGTAATCTCAAAGGGTCCAACAAAACTGAGGATCTAGTTTCATGGACTTAATAGCGCTCTTCTTAGGTTTTACCCTGAGAAACACTCTATCACCTACAACAAACTCTCTAGGTGACCTTTTAAGATCAACATAACTTTTCCTATCGGTTCATGGCTTCCTTTAGCCTTTCCTTGATTATCCTTAACTATTGTTCCATTTCTCTGACCATGTCTGGCCCAAGCACAACCCTATCCTCTAGATTATCCCAAGTTAATGGTGTCCTACACATTCTGCCATATAAAGCCTCAAACAAAGCCATACCTAAGGTTGAATGGTGACCATTATTGTAGGTAAACTCTACTAGATGCAAATAATCCTCCCAATGGGTCTTCTGATCCATACAGTACATGCGAAGCATGTCCTCTAACACTTGGTTCACTCTTTTAGTTTATCCATTAGTTTCTGGGTGATAAGCAGAACTGATGTTTAATCTAGTACCAATGGCATGATGTAAGGCTTGCCAAAACTCGGATGTAAATCTCAAGTCCCTATCCGATATAATTACTTTCAAAAAACCATGAAGCCAAAATATCTCTTTGGAAAATCTGTTAGCCACAACTACGACATCATCCTTAGTATTCTCGGGTATAAAATATGCAACCTTGGTCAATCTATCGACCACCACTAAGATTGCATCATGTTAAAACCTATTCTTAGGCAAACCTACAATGAAATCCATAGAGACCACCTACCATTTTTGCATAGGTACATCATGTGGATATAGTAGTCCAATAGGGTGTCTATGTTCTGCTTTTACTTTCTAACATTCGAGACATTGGGCAACAAATTCAATTATGTCCCTCTTCATTCTAGCCAGTAGAAATTTTTCTTCATATTTTCTCTCATTTTAGCCCCTCCTGGGTGAGTAGAATATGGAGACCTATGTGCTTCATTCATGATCATTTTCCTCAAATCACCTATCTTTAGAATTATTACCCTGTTCTTAAAGCATAAGAAGTCATCCTTTATGCTGAAATCCCTATTTTCCTTGGGTTTCATTTCCATCCTTTCTCAAATTTGATGGCAATACACATCCTGCCATTGCATTTCCTTTACTTGTTCCATCAAGTCTACATGGATGTGAGATAAAACAACTATGTGTTTTCTCCTACTAAGTGCATCGACAACTCTATTTTCCTTCCCTTTGATATATTCAATGCCAAAATCATATTCAACAAGGAATTCCATCCACCTTCTCTGCTGGCATTTAACAATGGTTGAGTAAATATGTATTTCAAACTTTGATGATCTATCCTCAACTCAAAGGGTCTTCCTACCAAATAATATCACCAACTTTTGAGAGCAAACACCACCACTACTAATTCTAAATCATGAGTTGCATAATTGACCTCATGTCGCTTCAGCTTTCTCAAACCATAGGCTATCACTGCTTCTTCTTGTGAGAGCACTCCTCCCAGACCTTCCAATGAAGCATTTGTACAAATAGAAAAACTTCCTTGAGGATCAGGTATCTTTAGTATAGGAGGCATAGTAAGATTTTGTTTAAGTAGGTCAAAAGTTGCCTCACATTTATCTATCCACTTGAATTCTTTCTCTTTTCTCTGAAGGTTAGTTATTGGGGAGGTGATTTTGGTGTAATCCTTCACATATCACCTATAGTATCTAGTCAAGCCCATGAAACTTCAAACTTCTATCACATTTGTGGGTGGTAGCCAATTCAAAATAGCTTCTATTTTCTTAGGATCCACCATGATCCCCTCTATGGATACAATGTGCCCTAAGTATTGCACTTTTGACACATAAAATTCACACTTGGATAAATTCTCGTACAACTAATTTTTCCTTAATAGTTCTAGCACAATCCTAAGGTGTCTGTCATGCTCTATCTTATTCTAGGAGTATATCAAGATATCATCTAAGAATACCAAAACAAATTTGTCCAACTACTTTCTAAAGATACTATTCATCAAATTCATAAATGTCATTGGAGCATTTGTTAAACCAAAAGGTAAGACAATAAACTCATAATGTCCATAACGAGTTTTAAAGGTTGTCTTGTGAGTATCTTCCTCATGGATCCTCAGTTGGTGGTATCCTGATTTCAAATCAATATTTGAAAATATTGTAGCATCTTTAAGTTGATCGAAGAGATCTTCGATTCTAGGTAGAGGATATCTATTCTTGATAGTTGCCTTATTCAACATCCTGTAGTCTATACACAATCGCAAGGAACCATCCTTTTTCTTAACAAATAGAATAGGTGCACCCCATGGTGACACACTTGGTCTAATTAGTCCTTTCTCCAGTAATCCTTGTAGTTGTACCTTTAGCTCTTGCATTTCTATGGGGTTCATTCTATAAGGAGCTCTATGTATAGGCTCTATTCTAGGTTGAAGCTCTATTGTGAAATCAAATTCATGCTTTAGAGGTAACCTAGGTAAATCTTCTAGAAATACATCTCTGAATTCTTGAAGAACTGGGTGCTTTCCAAACACCTCCTCCTTTTCTTTCTCAATTTCATTTATCTTAACCACATAGACCATTCCTCCCTTTTTGATGGCTTTCTTAAGCTGCATCATCGAGAGGATTTGAGGTTGAAAAGTCCCCTATAGGTTGTACACCCTTCGTACTCTTCCACCAACCTCAATGTACTCAATCCATCTATCTTGAAAATTGACTACAACCCTATGTGCCTATAACCAATCCATACCCAAGACTACATCAAAAGCATGTAATGGTGCTACATACAGGCATCCTATGGTCATACCACTAGGTAGGGAAATTTTTACCATAGGATAACATTGGTTTATAGAGTAGGTCTATCTTGAACCATACTCGACCTTCCACCCATGTGCCAAGATTCTTAGCCTTTTTAGTATGTCCTTAATTAAACTAGTGGATACAAAACTATCTGTAGCACCACTATCAATTAAGATTTTAACATTCCTACCAAAGACCTTACCTTTTATCAGTAGTGGAGTGGCTTGCCCTTCCAGATTCTGATTCCCTATTGTTGCATAAATCTTGTGTGCAGGTTCCTTGGGTGTAGGTTCTTTGTACATTGGTTCCTTTCCTTTTGCACTTGTTTCTACTCTACATGGGCAATTACTAGACATAATGCGGTCCTCCACATTCAAAACACCCGATCTTAGGCCTTGGATGTATTTTTTATTTTTGTCCATCTTCTACCTTTTCTACTTGTGAAGGATTAACCTGCCCTTGCGACGTTGATCTATTGTTACCACTATTACATTTTTGGTTCTTTCCATGGAATCTTTTCCTAAATTTCCCTTGCTTCCTATCATTCCTTCTATCCCAACTAGCAGAGTTTCTATTTGCCTATTCACCTTCCCACTTCATGAATCCTGCACTATTTCTTTTCCTCAATGCCTCTTTATCCTGCTTAGATGCCCCTTCATAGTCAAAGTAGGGCTTGAGGTAAGTTTTAGCTTTTCTAACCAAATCATAGGCCTTCTACAGAGTAGTAGGTTCTTACATATTCACTTCATACCCTATTCTAGGATCTGCTCCTAGTATAAACTTATGAATCTTCATTTTCTCATTATATGCAGGCACGTACTTCAGTAGCTTAACAAATTTTTGATAGTATACCTCCACAGTCCTAGTCCCTTGTCTAAGTTTGGTGAACTCTTCAAACTTCTAGGAATAAAAGTGCTCAGTGAGGAATCTCTCTTTAAAAGATTTTACAAATTCTTCCCATTTTAAATCAACTACTACCACAAGTTTTTGTTCCTCACTAAATGTTTCCCACCAATCCAAGCCAACACCTTGAAGATGTAATGTGGCATAGGATGTTTGAGTGCTAGTGGAATAGTTCTTCATATTATAGTAGGTTTCTATCTCCTTCAACCAAGCTTTAGCTTTGTCACCATCTTCCTCTCCATTGAACTTGGAGGATTTTAGATGTTTCATATCCTTGCCCAACTCAGCCTCTAGTCGGATCCTAGCTTGTTGTGCCTCTGTAAGGGGTTCATTTACCTATCCCATTCTAGAGTTTCCAACCTATATTTCTTGATTCAACATGACATCCAACAACTATTTTTATGTTTCCACCTACTCATGGAGTAAGGCCACTATCATAGTGATATCCTCTCTTTCATTACTAGGATTCTTGAAACCAACTTCTGGGTTTTTGTTCTCTACATTGGTCTATCATGTCTGCCTCATCGTTGGGATAACACTTCCTCTCCTTCTCTTTGGTGGTATTATTCTTGACCATACACAAGAGAGATAGTAGGGAATAGTTCATAATCACATCTTTGGATCGCTTCACCTACTATTATTATTGCCATAGCTTCTTAGCTACACAATCCATGTATTACTAACAATCATTCTATTGGTGCAAGGTATGATCTTACACGAGCATTTTTACTTAGCACATAGTTACGTAGTAAGTCGATTTCCCTACGAACCATGCTCTGATACCAAATATCACAACCCAATTTTCTCAACTCAAATGATCTAAGTCTAACCAAGTTTTTTTTCCTTTTCTAATGTTGGGATGAGTTTTCTAACTCTATAGTTCACTTATAGAGTCTCTAGCGATATTTTACTAGATCATCTCAACTTATGAAACTACAACTACAATTCCTATCTTGGATTTTGAGTGCAACCATCACTACTTCTCCACATGTCAGTCTGTGGAAAGTACTAGTTACATACCACTCTCACTCCAACTTTCTTGCTCACTCATCACAAGCTAAATTGGAATTTCTCTTTCATTCTTTTGAAATATGAAGCCCTAATCTCTACTTGCTACACCATTCATTTAGTGTATGAGTACTAAGGACAAGCGCTAATCTCTACTCACTACACAATTCCCTTAGTGTAGGAGCACTAAGCACCAAATATAAAATCCAGACCAACTTCTTGATCCAATAATGATTTCTCACTCTATAACTATACGAGAGATACTTGCTCTCCTAATATTTTCTTTTCCAAAGTTATCTCACATCAAATAGTTATAGTTAAGTGGTAGAACCCTGAAGGTTCTAGCACAATAATTTAATAAATAAATAAATATAACACCTAAATTAAGAGAATCACTATTTGATAGAATTGTTGTTGCATTGATAGAGGGTTCCCTCCAATGGTTTCAAGATATGTTTTATATTATTTCATGGATACTTTCAAATGATAGATTGTACAATGCTTTATACCTACCCTAACCCTAACCCTACGTCACTTCATCATGACGATTCATAATAATTAATATAATTAATTATTATGACTATGCTAAGCCTTAATAATATAATATAATAATTAATTATTATATTATCAACTATACTAACCTTAGGATATTAAATGTATTATATTATTATTATGAAATGAGGGTTAGGATATAGGATCCTAACATGCCACCCCTCCTAAAAACAACTTTGTCCTCAAAGCGAGAATGGAGGAAATTTTTCCAAAAAATTGCCACAAAAGTTGTCGCACTAATTTGCTACAATAATCATCGCCAAAAGATGTCGTCAAAAATGGGGCAAAATGCATCTTAGAATTGGCACCAAAAGTGATTCAAAATTTGGCAATAATGGTTGTGCAAAATTTGCTTTGGAATCAGAAACTAGTTTAAAAAGTTGTAGCAACAATTAGTCCAAAGACCACGAAGAGAAAGCTTTTTCAATGATTCTGCTACATAGATGAAAATTCAAATTGAAATAGTTCATCCTTTTTTCCTTCTAGATCAGTCGAGACCTCATGAGAGAAGGAACCTTTTGACTGGGCTGGATAAATTTCTTCTCCATTCTTATTATCATCACATTATTTTATATTATTTTCACAACGTGATACTAAATAGATGATCCCATTGCTTTGCATATTTATCTCAAATTGATAGCATACTTCTGGAAAAGGCTTTGAAAATATATACTTTCACTTGCATCATACCTTATATGGGATTGATAAGATTCTCTATTGTAGCTTCGGAAGGTATATATTTTAGATTCAGTGCACTCAATATCATTGTAGATAAATGGAAGTAAAAAGCTTCTCATCAGCTATAGGAATAGGTATGTAGGTCTAAAATTCACACACTCCTTTCCTTCAGGCTAATGGATCCGCGCCTCGAAGGGGAATGTGGGAATGATAGGTCTACACCTCGAAGAGAGGTACTTGATCGTACCTTCTTATGGTGATTTTTTGATGAATTGGGTGGGGTTCACCAGGAAACATTTTGTGGCAGTTTCCATGCCTAGGTTTGGGATTTGTTTTGATGTGTTCCTTTTATCAAATCACGCATACACCTAGTTTTGGCCAATATGCAACTACATTAACCTATATGCAATTTTGATTTCTATGAAGACAACAAACAACAAAAAGTAAATTTAGATGAACTATGCAGTGCTTAAAAGAAATTTAAACTCTGACCTATATCCGGAAGTCTGATGTAGTTTCTGATTCTTTGTTGTAGGTAAAATCGATCAAAATCAGGCAAGATCGGGTGATCCGATTCTGCTAATCGGGTGGTCCGATTATGCAGAAATCTACCCGATTAGGGCAGAAAGCTGTAGTTTGACAACTTTGATACAAAAAATAACATTTTCACCAGATAATATGCATCTACTAAACTAAATTGTAGAGAATAATGAATTTGAAAGTACAATAGATGAATTATTGAATATGACTCTATGTTAAATACATGAATACTTGCAAAAAAGTGATGAAATGGGAATATGCAAGCTAGAATACCAAGTATAATGAATCTAAGATGATCTAAATATGATTCTAAATAGAAGAAATGAGAATATAGAATGCAAACACTGAGGTCTAGATGCCCCCAGGCAGCTGAACAACACGGATGTGTGATGTAGACAAAATTGGGTAGAACGATATCGAAATCGGGCGATACGATATCGCACAAATCTGATCGATGCACAACTTGAACCTACAAAAACATAGCAAAAATAGTAGAATAACAAGATGAAAATATGTAGATGTTCCAGGGGGAATCCGAGGCGAGGAGCCTAGATTAAATAGGAAGAGATCAACTAAGGGGTTGGGCTAAAATTGAAGGGGGGTTACAACCTCCTCTATTCTAGATGAAATCGGTCGAACCGATCCCGCAACCACCATGTAGTTGCCCAGGTAGAGACAAAGAGGTTACAACTAAATTTTTTCACCTAGCTAAGGTAGGCATTTTTTAGTTTTGGAAAAAATCGGGTGATCCAATTTTGTGCAAAATCTATCGATTTTGCACTAAAATCTACGATTTTGCAAGAGGGCTAAAACAAACTTGTAACGGGTACAAAAATTGAGGCAGCAAGTTGAGGATAGTTAAATTTGATTTTTCAAATGTTTATTAACTTAGGTTTGATTAATGTGAGTCATTTTTAGGGTGCTACATTTTACCCCCTCTTTAGCGCATTTTTGAAAGAAAGTGTGTTAAAGAAAAGTACAACATGCTTTACGAGAAAGCAAAAATTTATTGCAAATTTTGTTGATGATTTCAAGTTTTATTGTTAAACTATTTTAGATATGATACCCCCTTCGAGTTTTTGCACCAAATTCCAGGTTTGGTGAAAAACTTGAAATTTGCACATTTTTAGAATAATTTTAATAAAACCAAAGAATTAGGGTAAAACCTAATTCATTTTTACTATGCAGTTATTCTGGTTTTGAGCTCTAGAGAGAAAATATGGTAGAAGTTCCTCATCAGTAGAAGGATTGGCCAGATACGGGTAAGGATCTAAAACTAAGTTTAAGTTATATTTTATGATTTTTTTGTGCTTAAATGTATGTTTAATTTGGATTTTAGGGCACGATTGCCATATTTTTCATCACATCGATGAAATCGGGTCGATTTCTATGATATCGGCTCAATTTCGATGATATCGATCAATTTTGAACAAAAATTGATCGATATCGCACGAAATCATCCGATATCATAGAAAATCGATCGATATCGGACAAAGTCACCCAATATTATGAAAAATGGCCGATATCGACAAAAGTGTTCGATATCAAAAAAACTAACCGATATCAAACAAAAGTGTTCGATATCACAAAAAACTAACCGATTTTAGACAAAAACTTGTTTATTAATTAACTGATTGAAATTTTGATTTTTTTTGTTTGAACAGAAAAGGGAATTGAAGAATAGGGAGTGGCACTATGGAGCATTGCAGGAGGACCTGAATGCACTCACGATGGTAGAGAGAAGTACCTTAGGTACTATTGGGTTACTACATGTGGTAGAGTTGCCACAGGTTCCAGTCGATATGTGACTACTGACTACTTTGGTTGAATGATGGTACCCAGGTTCTTCCTATTTTTGGTTATCGATAAGGGAGATGACCCCTACACTAGAGGATATTTAGAGGATACTAAGAGTACCTATCAGGGGGATGTTTGTTGCCACATCTAGAAACTAGATCCAGGCACTTCAAAGACTATCTAGTGATCCTCACTTCCCTCTGATGAGTGGAGGCATTGGGATCAAGCTTCTGAGTCAGAGACTAGGGGTTTCTCGACTCACAGTTGTACTGAGTGGGATTGTTGGTGGCTTACTTCTGAGCCACTTCAATGGTCATCTTCTACCATGGACTCTAGAAGAGGTTGTGGCCGACATGAGAGATCAGAGGAGAGTCTTTGCATGGGGGCCTTTCATGCTATGTCATTTGTATAGGACTCTATTCAAGGTCGTATACAAGGGCGCTGTAGCACTACCCCTCACTTCATTCCTATAGGTTTGGGCATGGGAGCACATTGCCATACGAAGACCGATAGGGCTTCCACTAGAGGGGTTGGATAGAGAGACCTAGGGATTTCTATTGGTGTCCTCATAGAGCTCTAGGGAGTCGAATATCTATGGACATAGCTAGGAGATTCTTGGATGATCTGACAATAGATAGCATCACATGGAGGCCATACAGAGATCATCCAGGTTGGATAGAGGATGCATATTAGTTGGCTCATATGAGGTGAGTTATTTGGTTGAGGATGGACCAGGGTGACATGGAGCTACATCACATTGATCGAGTCATGTGATAGTTTGGATTGCAGTAGGACATCCCTAGGACTAGGGATATTTACTTTGCTAGGTCCACTCGAGATACTACCACAGTTAGTGGGGCTCCTAACATGGCAAAGTTTATGGACCCAGATGCAGATGATGAGATGGTCCCTACAAGCCACTAGAGATGATGTTGGGGTGACTGATGGTTACCAAGTTTGGTATGCTCAGATTTAGCCCACAAGGATTACCAAGTCGAGGACTATGATAGAGCAGGCCTATGATCAGATGCAGCAGTAGAGGAGACAAGATCAGACTCCTCTTAGGAGAAGTGGACCTCACACTAGAGGAGGTCATCAGAATTACCTGAGGTGAGAGAGAGCTTCTAGGGGAGAGAGGGAGGAGAGGAGAGTATCCCCCCATAGGAGGGAGGAGCATCTCCTCAATAGGAGGAGAGACCTGACTCACCTAGGAAGGGCAAGAGAGTTATGGAGGAGGGAGAGAGAGTGAGATAGCTACTCTATGGGTAGAGGTGATTAGTTTGAGGGAGGATAATGCCTCCTAGAAGACTAATATTGAGTCTCTAGAGGTGTAAGATGTAGGTTTGAGAGCTAGGATCTAGAATCTAGAGGTAGAGCTCACACAGGCATGGGCTCAGACACAGGTGGGACAGGGAGCTAGGGATCCAGCTCCTACATCTTCTCAATAGTGAGCTCAGGGAGGAGTGACTCAGGGAGGATATTGACTCAAGTACTTCAGATGGTGGGTTTCTATCAGGGTTTATACTTCATGTGAGAGTTCCTATGGAGCAGAGAGAAGCTTAATGCTTGACATATCGAAGACTTTGAGTCACTCTAGATCTCGATCGACTGCCCAAATGACTACTACCATAGGAGTAGGAGGATTCCAAGTACCATGACCCCTAGTGGGGATGATGATGCTCAGAGTTCTAGAGGATCTAGGGGGTGATCTTAGACATTTTGTATCATATATCTATTGACTGAGTATGCCAATTTTTGAGGATTGTGGCATACCAGTCTAACTTTATCTTGTACATGGACTTTTGAGATATATATATATATATATATATATATATTGACCTTCTTGTCTTATGTGATTTTTATATGATTTGATTGTATTTGATTGAATTTTTATGATGTTTAAATTTCTTATAATCATGCTTTTGATTTAAGTATTTGTGATCATGCTTAAAATGAAAATTGATTTGTGTAAATGTGTTTTTGAAACGATGTTTTTGAAAAAAAATTTTGTAAAATAATGAAATAAATAGATTAGCAATGTTCCTCGAAGGATGTTGTGTTATTATATGACCGTTGGTGGAGATCAATGCTCGCTAAGTCATGAAGTGAATCCTGTTATGAAGAATTTTGTATTGCTAATAATAGAAATGTTTTTGTGATGCTCAAGTATAATCTTGAGGCTTATAGTGATAAAAGAAGATGTTTGATTTTGTTTTTGAGAAGAATTTGATTTTTAAGAAATATTTTGATGAAGTTTATTGGTTGTGATTTAAGCATGAAAATTTGGGAAGGATGACTTGCGCTAGGCATAGAATTCCTAGTGTGAAATTTGAGAAGAATAATTCCTAGGAATTATACCATCATCGCGAAGTCAAAATGCAATGCATGATAATATGAAATTATTTATTTTGAAGACATAAGTTGATATAAAACAAATCATTTGTATCACATATTTAAGAATATTAATAAATATGGGATGTTTTAGACTTTAAAATTGAGAAAAATGACTTGCGCTAGGCATAGAATTCCTAGTGTGAAATTTGAGAAGAATAATTCCTAGGAATTATACCATCATCGCGAAGTCAAAGTGCAATGTATGATAATATGATTTTGGACATTTCATAAAGATGCAAATTAATGTATGACAAATCATTTGTGCTATATGAAATGATTAAAACTTAAAAATTGAGAAAGATGACTTGCGCTAGGCATAGAATTCCTAGTGTGAAATTTGAGAAAATAGTTACTAGGAATTATACCATCATCGTGAAGTCAAAATGCAATGTATGATAAATAATTTTGGATTACAAGTTCTTTTGGAGTGAGCTATTTTTTTTTTTGAAATTTTGAAAAATGAATAAGGATAAAATGTTGTCTAACAAATTTCAAAGAAATATTTTAACTTATTTCTAAGACAAAATCAAATTTATCAAGAACCAGTGTGTGATAAGTGAGTTCATTATCCATATTGATTTGACACAATGATACAAAATCTCTCAAGGATCAAATGTGTGTGCTTGTGAAATTAATTTACCAATTTTGAGTAAGGTAGTGATACAAGCAAACTTTTATGAACCAATGTGTGTGCAAGTGAAATGTTCATTAACCATGATTTTGTGCATGCCATTGTACCAACTACTATGTAAGTCAAGTTACCAAAAGCTAGCTAATCCACAAGCGGACATTGGTCTATACAAAATAAGGTCGCTAATGTGACAGACATGTCACCATGCGAAAGGGATTACCCAAGGTCAAGCGGGTTGGGCACAAACCACCTGTTATGGGGCTTACCTCATGGCTTTCAAATAACTGAGGAATTCCAAGGATTCAAGCTCACTACCCCCTTCTTTTCTTCTAATTTTTGGAATAGGGATTTCTTGTCCATTTTGAACAAGGGGATTTTATTGTTTCTTTTATTTTTCTTTTTTTTTCTTTTGGGATACTTGCCCAGATTAGACGTAGGGCAAGGGATTTTTATTCGGGTAGGGAGGGAGCTTGTCCTTTTTCCAATTCTCAGTATTCTAGACCATGCGCATAATAGGATAGCAAGGGAAACTTTTCGCTTAAGGAACTAAGACTACTATGTAGTATCCTTTTCGAATTTGCAACAAATCATTTTTAAGATGTGAGAATGTGTTCTTGGTTCAAGAAGTAGCAAGATCATTTCCCAAAACTCAAAATTTATTTAGTGAAGTAATAGTGCTTTTCGATACAAGAGAGATTTATAATCAAAGCAACAAAATCAAAATTATGAAAGATGTAAATTAAGTGCATGGTTCAAGATAACTTTTGAATTTATCTGAAATACAATAAAATATAACTTGGATTTTTGGAAGATAACACACACTGATGCAAAATGAATAACTTAACAATTTTGAAATATTTTTGGAAATTTTCATATTTTTCAATTTTTTTGTTATTTTGATAATATGAGGGTTGCAAATGATGAAGAAATTTATTTACAATTATGTACAAATATGGAACTTTTGATTTTATGCATAATATCTCTTCAAATGCATGATATTCATGGGTTCCTTGAGATATTTCCCATCCAAGGAAGCCAATCTATATGCACCTGATCCAAATTTAGCAGTGATGACATATGGCCCAAGCCAATTAGGTTGAAATTTTCCTTTTAGATATTTTCTTGCATTAGTATTTTTTTATTTTCTTTTAAGACTAAATCACCAACTTCAAAGGATCGATTATGAACTTTCTTTGCATATGATCTTTTAAGTTTGTCTTGGTAGGCATGAAGATGCTCTAAAGCATGGATGCACTTTTCATCTAGAAGTTCCAGCTGACTAAATCTGCCAGTGCGATATTCATCTCCTACTTCAGTATCTTGAAGCAGAAGAGCTAAAGAAGGAACTTCTAATTCAAATGGAAAAACTGCTTCGGCACCATAAACCAAGACAAAAGGTGAAGCACCTGTAGGAGTACGAACACTAGTTCGATAAGCCCACAAGGCAGGATATAATTGTATATGCCAGTCACGACCAGATTTATTAACTAATATTTTTAGGATTTTTATTAAGGTTTTATTAGATGCTTCAGCTTGGCCATTACCTTGTGGATAATAAGGAGTGGACCATCTATGTTGGATTTTATATTTTTGGCATAATTTCTTAACATATTTGTTCTTAAAACATGTTCCATTATCAGAGATGAGATTAGATGGAATTCCAAATCTACAAATGATTTGATTGAAAATGAATTTAGAAACTTGAACTCCTGTGCAAGAAGCTAAAGGCATAGCTTCAACCCACTTTGTAAAATATTATGTTGTTGTTATTATGAATTTATGACCATCAGAAGAAATAGGATTGATTTTACCAATGATATCTAAACCCCATTTAGAGAAGGGCCAAGGAGAGGATATGGCTTGAAGTTCCTGAGCAGGAGCATGGATAAGGTCAGCATGCTTTTGACACTTATCACAATGATGCACATAATCATTAGCATATTTTTCCATGGAAGGCCAAAAATATCCCATTCTAAGGAGCTTTTTAGCAATGGCACTTCCACTAAAGTGTCCTCCATAGGATCCATCATGGGCTTCACTTAAGGCTTTCTTAGACTCTTCTAGGTTGAGACATCTTAATAGGATACCTTCAAAATATATTCTATATAAGGTATTACCAACAATTACGAAGTGAACAACTCACTTACATAATAGCCTACATTGGTTTCTATCTAGTCCTTCAGGGAAAATCCCTTTCTAGAGAAAATTAAAGATATCTGTATACCAAGACTCTAGGGTAATTTCATCAATAAAAAACACATCTAATGGTTCTAAACATGACTTAGAAGAAGTGGGTTCTTGGAGTTGGTGAATAATGATAGTAGCATACTCATCATCCAACTCCAAAGGCAACAAAGAAGCAGCCATGGCCATAGCATCGACAGCACGGTTGCTAGTTCTAGGAATAGCTTCTAAAGTTACTTTTTCAAACAATGATATAAGCTTAAGGACATATTATTTATAAGGATGAATTTTCTCATCTCATGTTTGATAAAATTCATTGATTTGATTTATCACAAGCTGAGAATCTCTAAAAACTAATAAAACTTTAATTTTTAAAGCTAAAGCAACTCGTAACCCAAGGATTAGAGCCTCATACTCTATAGTATTATTAGTACAAGAAAATTGTAACTTAAAATATAAAGGTATAAGGTGCTTTTGGGGAGATTTCAATATGATACCAGCACCTACACCACTCATACATCTAGCTCCATCAAAATACAAAGACCATGTCTCAGAATGATCTTCTTCTAGATTAAGGCACTCATCAGGAAATTCAATTTTCATAGGATGAGTAGATTCTAAAGGTGCAACAGCTAACTGATCAGCTATAACTTGGCCTTTAATAGATTTTTGGCTGATAAATGTGAGTTCAAATTCACTAAGAGCAAGAACCCACTTAGTTGTGCATCCTGACAAGTAAGGTCTACTCATCAAGTACCTTAATGGATCAGACTTAGCAATAACATATGTTTTCTGACTAAGCATGTAATGATGCAAATTTTGCATAGAAAACACAACTGCTAAACAAATATTTTCTAATGGAGTATATCAGGTTTCATAACTTATTAAAGTTATGCTTATATAGTATGTGGCTCGTTCTTTCTTTTCATCATCAATTTGAGCCAACATAGCTCCTAGTGCAAGTTTCAAAGCAGAAATATATAAAATAAATGGATGATCTGGTCTAGGAGGAACAAGCACTGGAGGAGTAAGAAGATATTATTTAATACTCTCAAAAGCTTCTTGACATTATTTATCCCAATTGAAGGGAATATTCTTCTTAAGTAATTTAAGAAAAGGTCATGTTTTATCCGCCAACTTGTCGATGAAGCGATGGATAGATTGAAGTTTTCCTTGTAAACTTCTTAACTCTGATATGTTTTTAGGAGGTGGCATATCAAGGATAGCCTTAATATTGAGAGGATCTACTTCTATACCTCGCATAGAAACAATAACTCCCAATAATTTTCTTGATTTAACTCCAAATACACACTTGTCAGGATTTAATCGTATTAGATATTCTCTTAGTCTATCAAACACTTTTCTTAAATCATTAATGTGATCATCTTATTTTGTTGAATGAGCTATAATATCATCTACATAATCATGTAGAATATCATACATCATATCATGAAAAATATATGTCATGGCTCTTTGATAAGTTGCACCTACATTTTTTAAACCAAAGGGCATTACTTTCCAACAAAATGTTCCCCAAGGGGTAATAAAGGTTATCTTAGATTGGTCTTCAGGAGCTATTTTGATTTGGTTGTATCCCAAAAAACCATCCATGAGGGATAGCATCCCACTCCTAACTATGAAATCTATGATCTGATCCATATTAGGGAGGGGAAAATCATCCTTAGGGCATGCAACATTTATGTCTCTAAAATCGGTGCAAACCCTAATCTTAGTAGCTTCTTTCTTAGTTACTGGAACAACATTTGATATCCACTCAACATAGTCAATAGCTTGTATAAAAATTACATTCAAAAGCTTTTCTAATTCACTTTTGACTAGTAGTGCTACTTTAGGATGCATTTTTCTAAGTTTTTGCTTTACAGGTTTAGCATCAGGGCGCACTACTAGATGGTGCATAACTACAGAAGAATCTAGGCCTGGCATATCTGTGTATGTCCAAGAGAAAACATCAACATATTCTGTAAGAAATTCAATATATAAATTTTGTTTTTCTTCACTTAATTCTGATCCAATTTTGACTATGCGAGGGTTCTCTTCTATTCCAATATTAACTTTTAAAATATCTCCAACAACAATATTTAAGTCTCTTTCAAAGTTGGGTGGTGCGGGTGATACACCCATTTCTTGTAACTCTTCTAATGTGCATTTGGCTAGTTCTTCTTGAGGAGTAGTTGCTTCAACATGAGCTATACATGGCATAGATCCATCAAAGAAGAATTTATTCCTTAAAACTTCATCAAGAGATATATCATGAAAGATATCACCTTCTAAACATTCATCCGGGGAAGCAATCATTTTTGGATAAGCTACAGTTAACATATTGCAAGTATATATCTTTTTAAAGAGCTCTTTTTGTTCCATATATTCTTGATATGTTATAAGGTGATCATCATCTTCATATGGGAATGGTTCTATTTTTGTGGGAATATAGCCAAGACCACATCGAGCAGGCCATTCTTCAACTTCCAAAGGTTCTTTTATACCATTTTCATGAGGTCCTAAACCTTTACCTCTATAACCCATATTACACATCATTGGTTTTGATTTTATATATCCATAAGAAAAATAACACTTAGCAAATCCATCCCGATCAATTGTAACTTTTACAACTATAATTTTACCCCAATCATACCCTGCATACACAAAGGCACAACTCCCAATATGGCAGATGCTTCCCTTCTTTGGTAAGCCCAAGGTTCGGGGAGATGGAGGTAACTTAGATAACACCAAGGAATCTTGGGTAGCAAAATTAACTTCTTCTGTAGTTGCAAGTACTGAAGATAAGTCCGATAATACTTCATCCGAAAGAGCATATGAAGTAGATGGACTATCCTCCTTAACTGGTTCTTTAGATGCTATGAATTTAAACATTGTAGACTCAGGAGGTGAATCTGATAATGTGGATTTAGGAAATGGATTAGATATGGGCTCAGATGATGATAATGACTTAGAATTTGTTGATGTTGGTGATTTAGAACATGCTTTTAATGATATTGGTTTAGAAGGTGATGATGATTTAGATTTAGAAGGTCTTGATGATGAGGGTGGACTAGGATGAGTAGAAGATATAGCAGGACAGAACGGAACCCCTATAGGCTCCACCATACCACACATATCAAATGGCCTAGGATCACCATGGATGGTGACTAATTGATTTTTGAACTCAAATTTGACACATTGATGTAATGTGGAAGGTACTGCTCTCATTGCATTGATCCAAGGTCGACCTAGAAGAATGTTGTACGATGCAAAACAAGGTACAACAAACATAGTCGTATCCAAAATTCTTGGGCCAACTTGCAATGGGATCGTCATTACTCCACATGTTTCTTGAGTTTCATCATTAAATGCTTTAATAATCATTTTAGTACTTTTCATATCTTCTTTTTTAAATCCAAATATTTGAAAGAAATCATATGTGCAGATATTTAAAGATGATCCATTATCAATTAGAACTCTTTTGACTCCTACATCTCCAATCAATGTTGTAATGTATAAAGGATTATCTCTATACATACTTTGAGGAGGGATATCTTTGTCATGAAAATCTATGAAATTTGCTTCATCCAAAGTCACAACATTCACCACAACATTAGGTTCAATATCTTCAGGTACCATCATCTTGCTCAAAGTTCTCATCAATTCTTCCCTATGTATGGAGGAAGTTCTTAAGAGGTCCAAAAGAGAAATTCTCGTTGTGATGGTAGCTAATTATTCATTAATATCATATGGAGATCTTTGTTGTGAACTTAGTACATTATTTCCCTTAGTGGGAGCTCTTAATACAAAAGGAGCTGATTTCTCATTTTGACTTTGTGGTTGAGAATTTTGAACTTGTGCTTGTTGTCTTGTGACAACCCCAATGGTACCCACAATGTTGCTATATCGAGGATTACCAAAATGGGGTCTAGCATTTTTTGCTTGCTCATTTGAAAGCCATTGTTGAGATGATGGTCTAGTAGTTATTCTTCTTGGAAATGGTTCTTCTGGAACTGATAAATCTGTAATAGGAGTGACTTGATCTGATTCATACTCAGAACTATTTGAAGCAATCTCTAGTTCACTCCCTGTTTCACTTTCTGTGTCACTTTCTGTATTACTTTTAGTATCTTCCGAAGATGATTGAGAATATTGTATTGGTCTAGTTGTGACCATAGATAAAGTAGGTATATAAGATGTTTGCAAATCTTGTTGTGGTAAAAAGCTACTAATGGTTCCCACATATCAAGTTGGATGAGGAACATTATGATGATCTACTTGGTTTACTACTTCTTTACCATGCTTAGGTAAGGGATGTTGAAAGATATCTAGGTTTTGATTTGCATTTTGATCTGTTTGTTTTTGGGTATTATTTTGAGTATTATTGTTTGCAGGAAATTGTTGAACTTCCATTTTTCCTTTGTCAATCAAGTCTTGTATCACATGCTTTAACCTTTTACAAGAATTTGTAGAATGTCCATCTACTTGATGGAAATTACAATGTAAGTCAGCCCTATATCCAGTTGCAGTAGTGTCTGGTTGTCTTATTTTAGGCAACCGTATCAAGCCTTGTTCCAATAATTGAGGTAAAATCATTGTTAAAGGTTGATTTAATCTTGTGAATTCTCTTGGTGGCTTATCAAGAACTTTCAATAAAAACTTCTTAAATGTTTCTACAACATTGACAATTGAAGTATTCCTACTATCAGTAACTCCGTCACCCACTACTTGTTTATTTTTATATTGATTTTTAGAAGCTTTATCTTCATATTTCTTCTTAAAATGACCTCTTCTAATAAGGGCTTCTTCTACCCTTCTTGCTAAATCAATGGCTTGATCAAAGGATGTTACTGTAGTAGTAGAAAGCTCATAAGATAATTGTTCTTGTAAATTACCAATGAATATATCCAACATTTCATGGTGAGGTAAAGCAAAATGTAATTTGCCTAAGAGTTGTCTCCACTTAGTCAAGAATTCAGCAAAACTCTCATCTTTTCCTTGCTTCAAATTATACAAATATTTAATAGTCACATGCCTCTCTATGTAAGCACTGAATTGGTGGACAAACATTTCTGTTGTCTCTTCAAAATTCCTTAAAGAATTAGTGGGTAACTGATAATACCACTCTAGAGCCATGCCTCCGAGACTTTTAGGGAACATATTTAGTAACAACAAGTCATCATGAGAGATATCATGACATGCTATCCTAAACATGCGAAGATGCTCAATAGGATCTTCGGTTCCTTTATATATCGGTAGGACAGGCATAGGAAAATGCTTAGGATATGGTTGAGCAACCACAATAGGATCCAAGGGTTGGCTACACATATCTCTATAACTATAAGAGGGATGGTAGGGATCTATCTGATCTAGTATTGAAGCTAACTATTTAACCATGGCTTCAAGTCCTTGTTGTTGTCCACCAAATTGATTTTGTTGCACCATATTATTGTGTCTTTGATAATAAGTTGGTGTTGTTGTATAATGATTCCCAACTGAAACACTATTATGTAGAGTGTTACTAGGAGGAGTATTATGAAGTTGATAGGGAATTTTATTTTGTTGAACCTTTTGTTGATTCTGACTAAGATGGTGCATCTTCTTAATTCTTTGTGCTACTTTTTGTGAAGTAGAAGATGGTTGTTTTTGTTTGGAATTTGAATTTATTACTGGTGGTGGTTGTGCTATATTTTGATTCAAATTCTGATTTATATTTTGAGATGTACCAACTTGATTTTTGTTCATGTATGTTAATGGATTTCCATTCAATCGGAGAGCAGCCTCTATGGAAGCCTCCATTGAATAATCCCCCATAGGGAGTTGAGCTTCTGTCTGTATCACATGGTTAATGACATCTATATTATCCTTTAAAAACTCAGTGAAATGTTGTGTGGAGGTAAATTTAAGATTACCTTCTTCATCTACTTGAGGCTTATGATAGAAAACTTCTTCTTCTTTATCATGGTTTTCCTCATCTGACTTTGATGATACATAATCTTCAATTTGAACTACATCTTCAGGATTTTCTTGATCTTGTTCTCCCATATGATCATGTTCTACTTGTTTACCACTTCTTAATTTAGGCATTTTTCTTAAAATATTTTATCTTGCAAATATATATAACTATATATATGTGCTTAAATTCTTGGGGTATATATGTTATATATATACCTAACTAATATATTATATTATGTTTTTGGGTTTTTGTAGTTTTTTGGATTGCAAACAATACAACAAACAAAATAAAAACTATAATATTATAGATATTATACTTTAATTTTCTTGGAAAAGCCTATAGATATCATTAACAGGTTCCAATTCCTCAGGTGTCATATAGTGTTCTTCTTCAAACTGAAAGTTGGCCTTTAAGAATTTTATGAAATGAGCTATAGTGATGCAATCAACTTCATAGTTTGACATATAAAAGTACAATTCATGGCAATATTCTCGATAGAGCACAACCCTAGGAACTCTATTGAATCTTCTCTTATCATCTAAGACAACTTCTTGATTTTCCACATGTGATAAAAATTTATGTACCATTATTGCATTCTCAAGATAATATTCAAAGGAGTAAAGACTTGGGGAAATGACAACTCTCTTATCCGCTAGCCACCTATCACATGCTCTTTGAAGGTCAAAGTAAAAAGGTGCACTATCGGGATCCAGGATTCTAGACAAGTCAAACCTTATGATTTTCTTAAGTTCAGGTTCTTTAATCCTTATGATTTCTAATCTTCTCCAAATCTCAGGGTATGGCACACTACCTAGTGAAGAAATTTCTTGGGTTGACAATAATGTACTAACATCAATTCGGACAGTTCTTCTTATGTTGTAATCTACCATCTATGAAATGCAAGATTATGTGATTTAAACTAATGATTTTCTTGAATTTTTGTTTTGTTTTATATTTTGTAATTTTTTATGTTTTTTTGTGTTTTATAAATCAGAAATATGCCTAATGTTTTCACGTCGGGTTCACCAAAGAATGTAGGTCTAAAATTCACACACTCCTTTCCTTCAGGCTAATGGATCCGTGCCTCGAAGGGGAATGTGGGAATGATAGGTCTACACCTCAGAAGAGAGGTACTTGAATTCGTACCTTCTTATGGTGATTTTTTGATGAATTGGGTGGGTTCACCAGGAAACATTTTGTGGTAGTTTCCATGCCTAGGTTTGGGATTTGTTTTGATGTGTTCCTTTTATCAAATCATGCATACACCTAGTTTTGGCCAATATGCAACTACATTAACCTATATGCAATTTTGATTTCTATGAAGACAACAAACAACAAAAAATAAATTTAGATGAACTATGCAATGCTTAAAAGAAATTTAAACTCTGACCTATATCCGAAAGTCTGATGTAGTTTCTGATTCTTTGTTGTAGGTAAAATTGGTCAAAATCAAGCAAGATCGGGTGATCCGATCTACTAATCGGGTGGTCCGATTATGCAGAAATCTACCCGATTAGGGAAGAAAGCTATAATTTGACAACTTTGATACAGAAAATAACATTTTCACCAAATAATATGCATCTACTAAACTAAATTATAGATAATAATGAATTTGAAAGTACAATAGATGAATTATTGAATATGACTCTATGTTAAATACATGAATACTTATGAAAAAGTGATGAAATAGAAATATGCAAGCTAAAATACCAAGTATAATGAATATAAGATGATCTAAATATGATTCTAAATAGAAGAAATGAGAATATAGAATGCAAACACTAAGGTCTGGATGCCCCAAGAAAGCTGAACAACATGGATGTGTGATGCAGATAAAATCGGGCAGTTTTATCAAAATCGGGTGAAACGATATCGAAATTGGGTGATACGATATCGCACGAATCTGACCGATGCACAACTTGAACCTACAAAAACATAACAAAAATGGTAGAATAACAAGATGAAAATATGTGGATGTTCTAGGGGGAATCCGAGGTGAGGAGCCTAGATTAAATAGGAAGAGATCAACTAAGGGGTTGGGCTAAAATTGAAGGGGGGTTACAACCTCCTCTATTCTGGATGAAATCGGTCGAACCGATCCCGCAACCATCATGCAGTTGCCTAGGTAGAGACAAAGAGGTTACAACTAAATTTTTTCACCTAGCTAAGGTAGGCATTTTTTGGTTTTGGACAAAATTGGGTGATCCGATTTTGTGCAAAATTTGTTGATTTTGCACGAGGCTAAAACAAACTTGTAACGGGTACAAAAATCGAGGCAGCAAGTTGAGGATAGTTAAATTTGATTTTTCAAATGTTTATTAACTTAGGTTTGATTAATGTGAGTCATTTTTAGGGTGCTACAAGGTCTCTCCCACAGATCGCTGATGTTTATTACCATTAATTTCATCTAGTTTGAAAATATTTCCCTTCCGGTTAATCTTTGCTCAACATCTTTAAAATTGGTTACACTCATCTTGATAACATGAGGGATTCAAAATTCAATCACTCTGACCTTAGATATCTCTAGATTACACATTTATAACCTCATTTAACGTGTTTGTGATAGACTTAGTGCGGGAATTATTTTCTCTCATTCTCGAGATATCATGATAATCTTTAACTCTTAATATATTCTAAGAATTTTAGTATCCAAAAAATTTGTTATGTACACTTCCCTCAAAAGTATATATCAGCTCATTCGAATATGATGTGGTTGGCATAGACCGAATATGTCCTTGAGATAGTCATCATAACAAAGGAGAGTATAACATACAATAAATACTACCATATTAAATCACACGAAAGAGCTTAGAATTATGCCACATATTTGAAAATAGGAATCCTCATGATGATGGAGTTGATTTTAAATGACACCATATTATTGTTGGTTGGAGAAATTATAACAACTCTGGCAGCGGCTTATATTATTTTCAAGCCAGACCAGAAGTGCCATTTTTTATTGTGGGAGGAGGCCAATGTAGAGGGTGGATGCTCAGAATAAATTCAAACTCTATATCACCACAAACGTAGCTCTTGTAACTGATCAAAATTAAGTGGATTGAGGCCCAAATCTGTGCAATAATAGAATATAAAAACTCTATTTTTTGACCTTCATTGATGGCTGAGGACTCCTCTAGTGTTAACTAGATTTTTTTAATTTTCTCTGGTTGTTCTCCTTCCATAAACCTGATCACTTTGGAAACCTCCAAATTTGTGTGTTGTTGTCTAAAAAATCATCTTCTTCATTCACTTCTTTTATTAAAAAATTGTATTTTTAGGGTTTGAGTTATTTTCTTCCTTCTCCAGAAGTGTAATAGGTACAACTTGAAAATCTATGGCTATGGGCTCCTTCGAAGGAAAAAAATTTCTAGGGTTAGGAGCAATTTATTCACTTGCAACTTTCTATTTTTCTTCATGGGCAATTTCTTCACTTGCAACTTCCTTTATTAGGTCAAATTCCTGCCTCGTTAACAATTGTTTAGTAAATTGGTCCATCCATTGGTGAATCTCCTAGATGAATTCCTTGAGGGTAATGTCCAATGATCTCCTATCATCAACCATTTTAGGGTTGGTTTGCCCTTCTAGAACCATTTTATTTGATACCAAATGGTAGAACCCTGAAGGTTCTAGTACAATAATTTAATAAATAAATAAATATAACACCTAAATTAAGAGAATCATTGTTTGATAGAATCATTTTTGCATTGATAGGGGTGTCCCTCCAATGGTTTCAATATATATTTTATATTATTCCATGGATGCTTTCAAATGATAGAGTGTACAATGCTTTATACCTACCCTAACCCTAACCCTGCATCACTTCATCATGACGATTCATAATAATTAATATAACTAATTATTATGACTATGCTAAGCCTTAATAATATAATATAATAATTAATTATTATATTATAAACAATACTAACCTTATATTATATTATTATTATGAAATGAGGGTTAGGGTATAGGATACTAACATTATGCATGATTTATACCTAGGCTTAGCCACCACCACGAATCGACCTTAGAACCTCTTGTCCGCCCATGCCCTAGTGCAGGCTAGGCTGCCGCTTGGGCTAGCTGTCCAACTAAGAACAACCTTCGCAACCAAAAATATATTTTAAATATTCTATCGCTGCCTTTTCGAAGTTGTCTTCTTCCCTTATCTCTATTTCTCACACTTACAAACAAGGGAAATCAATTTTTGCATTGATAAAAAATCATCACCAAGTGAATGATTTTTAATCCATATTTATATGGATTCCTTCTTCTTCCAAGACGTCGACGTATATGAAATTCAAATTTATTTTCTCCATGTGCATTTTTGTGCCTAGGGTTTATAACCTTATATTATAATATTAATAAATATTATAATATTTCCTTTTGAACCTTTGCCTTCAAACTATTTTTCCAAGAGAATTTTATTTAAACCTTTGGCCCTCTTGTTTTTAAACTTTACCTTCTAAACCCACTCTTAAACCTTTTTTCCTCCTTGTAATAATATTTAAAAATAAATATTATAAACCCTTTTCTTTTAATAATTTCCTTTCTTGGGAGATATACCTTGCCTTGAAATTTATCCATAGCTTGCTATAAAACCCATGTAGAATATGCTTGACTACCATGTTATTTCTGCCTCATGTATCCTTTGACATCACATTATTTATGCCTCATGAATCCTTTGACATCAATGACAACCAATATACTCAATATTTCCAACAAAGATCAACAAGTTGCCACATCATATTCTTAATCAATTATTGATACTCAAAATTCATTGTATCCTACTACTCCTTCAATGCAAGAGCTTCAAAAAATATTGAAGTTTTATATGTTAAACCACAATGCTCATCAGAGATATGTTGACCTCATTTCAAACTATATTTCAAGTTTGTGGTTCAATACTAAATGTATCTAGAATTTACATCATGAACTATGTTGAAATACCACTTGGGTCTATGAGTGGTACTCATAGTGGATGGTCCTAGATCATAGAATCCATTAGTTTTATTAGGAATATCTCCTTCATCTTCATTAAAACCAACATCCTATCTCTTAGAAGCTTCATCATCATCATATAAAAAATCATAGGCAATTTTTCAACAACACATGGCTTAGAAGAAGAGGTACACTCATTATTCTTACTAAAAACAACATCTCTACTAATATACACCTTATTGGTTTTAGGATCCATGAGACAATATCCCTTTAACTCATTGTTATATCCAATGAAGATACATTGTTTGGATTTCTCCTCCAGCTTCATCTACTTTTGCTTCACAATGTACATGAATGTAGTGCATACAAACATGCAAATACATGACATGGAAGGTTTTATTTCTATCCATACCTATTTAGATGTGACACCATGTAATGGAAGTGTGGGTATACAATTTAGCAATTAGATTATAGTACAAATAATATTTTTCCAAAATGTTGGCTCTAAATTCGTATTGGTCAATATAAATTTCACCATATCTTGAATAATACAACTTTACCTCTCTAAAAATCTATTTTGTGGAGGTGTGTAGGCATTTGTCAATTTTTTTTTATGCCATGGTACTTTAGAAAAGCAAAATTATAATTTTTGGTGCACTTCACTCTTGATCTAAGCAGAGTATAAGAATAGAGTGACCACCAATCTTCTTCACATGAGCTTTGAAATCTTGTAAATAGAGAAAATATTTATCCTTTGTCTTTAGAAAGTACACCCTCATCCATCATGTATAATCATCAGCAACAATTTGAAAAAAATCTATAGCCACTCAAACTTCAATCCATAGGTCTACATAGATTGATATGCACTAGATTGAGTGGACAAGACACTTTGTGACTACTTGAGACAAATGGAGCTTAAAGTTGCTTTCTAACAAAATAAATCATACAAAGGTCACAAGGCTTAGTTAAATATGGAAGCCCACATACCATGTCACAATGTAGGAGTGACTTCAAATGGTTGAAGCTTAGATATCCAAATTTCTTATTCCATAGTGACACAACTTCATCTACCTTGGTAGCAAATGCTTACCTGTCTTGCATTACGATTACAAGATAAAAAATCTTGTCTATGTTAGTAGTACGAGTAATGATCAATGAACCTCTAGATTTTTCCTAAATTAGATAGAGTTTCTTTGCACCCTATTTTAAAATTCAACACACAAATTATGATAAAGTAATTGATTTAAAAAACCAAGTTCTTCAAGATGTAATTGAATATCATCAATTCTAGCAATGGTGTATGTTGAATTGTCGCCACATGTTAATTTCCCATGGTAATATGAATGGTTAAGACTCATGGACCATTCCTTCTAGTCTATATACCAAACTATATACCATATGTTTGGTTGCTCCTAAATCTACATACCAAACTAGGCTTGATTTTGAAATAACATCAAGAGATTGAGCTAAATACACAGTTTTATCATTTTGCATCAGGATCAATATCCTTAGCTAGTTTGTCATGTTGTAATTGAGGTGCATTGCTTATTTTCTAATGAGAATTGTTTTTATTACCTCTTGATGTTAGTTGATTCTATGATGATCCTTGTGAGAATGTGATGTACCAACACTCTTGAAGGATGTGTCTTAGATTTCCATAGATCATACACGTGATATTTATTTATCCTTGATGTTGTTGATGTTTTTTCCCTTTTTATTTTTGTTTTTTATCTTATTTGTTGGGGGTTCTACAACCTTTCTTCAATCACATCATCCTTTTTTCCTTTTGATGCATTAGAAAAACATATTTATATTTAGTCTTTGTATCTTAAAATGATTCATCCTATTGAAGAAAATTCATAAATTTTAAAAGTGAGACTCTAATTTATCACAAAGAAATTGAATGCTAGTGGTAGTGCATGTACCATATTGTAATAATCACTTCATAATTTATAGTTTCATCCAACTCTTGTAGTGAGGCTTGCAACTTAGCAACTCATTGCAGAAACCCTTCTAGTTTCTCCCCGCTCTTCATCTTCAAGAAATGCAATTGGCTCTATAGATGTAGAATTTGATTTTGGCTGTTGGATTCAAACACCATGCTAAGTTTTTGCCATCCATCATTCATAGTTACAACATCATGAATGTAATTTTAGATCTCATAAAATATGCCAAACATGATGATTAATTTGGCTTTCCAATCAGCTTTATCAAAATTTCTTTGTTCATATAGGTTATTGGAATGTCTTTGAATATTCCTAGATACCACTCACCATAAGTCTTAAACTGTAGGTGAATCTTCAATTTTATCTTCCAAGTGGAATAGTTCTCACCTTTTAACAACTATGAATCAGGCAATAATATCTTTGAGGAATTAATAGCCATGTTAAGTTTTCACAATATTACAAAAAAAAATATTCCACTAGAATAGACTCAAAATGAGATTTCCAAAAAGTATATATAAGTCTATACTTGTGCAATGATCAATGCCTCTAACTATGAGAAACAATAAGATCTTGCTAGGAAAAAATAAGGCATGGGGGTTTGAGATTTTTCTCCTACTTGAATATTCAAGGAATATTCTTGGAATAATGTTCCAAGGTAATAAAAATGCCAAATTACAATCCTTGTCACTTGCATTCAATAACAATAAAAATAAAAATATTTTTTAAAGGCTTCAAATAGCCTTCCCATGGAGCATGTGGGATTATTTTTATTTATTTATTATTTAAATATATAGGGGTCTCCTTCCTAATTGTGGGCTATCTATTGTTTGTATGCAATAGATCAACACTTTTCTCTCAATAAACAAGTAGTAGGTATTTTTTATTTTTATTTTAATTTGTGTGGCAAGCCTTTAGTCAACAACACTTCATTGGAAGTTACCTTTTAGATGGCCCATGCATTAATTATATAAAAAAGTGCACAATAGACAACCCTCCTATATCTTTAGACAACCTTGCTACTAGATGGTCTGCTCAATAGATAGTGGAGTCCAACTTCACTTCAAAAATATTTTTTGTTTACGATAGCTTTAAACAACAACATTTATAGATGGTAGTTATAGACAACAACTCTAGATGACAATAGCTCTAGATGATAGTTCTAGATAAAAAATCTAGATGATAGAAAGTCTAGATGGTAGTAGATAACAACTATATATTGTAGAAATTCTTGATGATAGTAGCTCCAAATGAAAATTTTATATGGTAATAGCTCCAGATAGTATCGACTCTATATGGTAACTAGATCCAAATAATAGTAGCTCTAGATAGAAACTTTAGACGACAATAATTTGAAATGATTTCAAGAAAGAAGGAATATATGAGCATGGAGGTGCAAGTAAACATGAAGAAATAGGTGTTGGGTGGAGTGAGGCCCGAGGTAGTGCGGTATGTGAAAGATTCAAATGTTATGTTTTCACATGGTTTTGGGGCTAGTGCCAGTGTTACGATCTCCTTGGAAGTTCACGAGTCAGTTTTAGGTAAGGTAGCTGGTGAGACCCCTCGGATGAGATACCCTTTCAACTTGGGAGAGTCATTTGCTATAGTGGCTACCAAAGAGTTCAAATTTGGTGGGTTGAAAGCTCTATTTGATCTCGACCCTGTGCAAGATGAATTACATGTCCCCGATGAACTTATTGGATGGGGGATCCTAGAATCTAGTGGGTAAATTCTAGGGAAGTAGACTTGACTTAGATTTTATCAAGGGTTGGGTTTTGATGAAATGGAAGCCCTTGGATTCACTGGAAATCATGGTAGTCCCAAAATCCTTTTTCATCATCAAGTTGAATTGTGAAGAGGACTTGAAATACATTTTGGCCGGTGGCCCTTGGTGTTATGGCAAAAGAGTCATGTTCCTATGTTAGAATCCTAATACTAACCATTAAGCATTTATTAATCACTCATTATGTTTATGGACCATTGTGTACTTTCACTCACAACTATAGGGTAGATATTTATAATCATTCAAATGGGTGTAAGTAGGAATCCAAGGAATTATAAGAATATATATGTTATTTAATCCATTAGCAGGTTTTCCTCCAGTGTAACAGTGATTCAAACGAAATATGATTGTATCAATTTTATTTATTTTTTTGAATTCAAATCCACTCATTCCAATTGTGTAACCCGCTAGGACTTAGAGTCCTACCATATGGTATCAAATATTTGAATTTGGATACCTATTGGGTTATCTTTGCTGCAAAATACAACCTCCTATGCTAAGACATACAATCCATCACTGCCCCTACAAAATCCAAGTGTTGTCCACTCTCTGTATACACATGCAAAATCGAGTTCTATCTAGTCTCACCAACCAATGCACACCACTATTTTACCTCATCCCATAGCAAACGACCTGCAACAAGATGCCTGCAAAATTTTCCTCATGTCAAGATAAAAGGAACTCTCAAAAAATCAATCGAGAAGTATAAAAAGTCTTGTGCATCATCAAATAAAGCATGGGCACTATTTTTTCAGCAAGGAAAATCAAAACTCCAGGAAGAATTTAAAAAATTAAAAACTACAACTAAGTTTTTTTTATTTTAATTTTTTTCGTCACCATAAAGGAAATATGCCATCATAGAAAAATACCATGAAGGTATTGGTCAAAAGTTTCCATCAAGGGAGAAGTGGGAATTATCCCACATTCATCCCTGTAGAAGAAAGGGGATGGTATACAAGCTATCATCTGCACCATAGTAATTGTGACCACCCAGTGGTGGTCGCATAGCTGGCCTCTCATGCGATCCAATACTTGTGTTGCCTTTCTATCCTGCACCCACATAGTGTATCCACGTGTCACCCTACACCTTTGGTATCCATTGGACCCTACTTTTGCCACCTCATTCCTTGTGCTCTTTGTACCCTTTGTACTCCAACTATGTCACTAACGTGTTGGCCTCCTTGTCGCTGACCCACACTACTTGTCGCTAACCCACACTCCCCTTGTACACCGCACCCCTCTTCACCGCTCATCCTTACCCACTCTGTCGCTCATCCTTATCTTCTTCCCCATCTCATGTCCCACACCATCTGCCACTGATGACTACTTTCACCCGATTTCAAATTCAAACATAAGTGACTATTGACAATCACTCCCGCCCGATTTCAAATTCAAATTTCAAACATAAGTGACCGTTGAGGTCCAAAATAGTTGGATAAATCAAAATTTTGGCAGAATTTTTTCAAACATTTTGTAATTTTTTAACTAAAGTACATAATTTTTGCAAAAAAAATTCAAACCTTTATTCCACTTACCAAATAAGACTTACATTTCACAACCTAGCCCTAAAATGGCCAATGGCAGGAGATCATAGGATATTACCTTCAAGGAATTCGTCCAGGATTTTTGTGAGTGGAAGGACGAAATTACAAATAGTACTATACGATGAGAGGAGTTCCACCAATGTAAGGATGAAATTACAAACAATACTATATGAAGTGAGGAATATGATAACAAAATGGCAGCAATACATTTAAAAATTGATGCTCATAAGCACTCCGTCGATATGATACAACAAAATATGGCACTATTCCAAGCTGGCCAATATACTGGAGGACCAACATACCAAGCACCACTTGGGGGGTCATAAACATCCATCCTACCCAAAACTACTAAATTGTATTTTCCCAAATTTGAAGAGGGTAACCCCACTAACTGGATTTATCAGGCCAACCAATACTTCTCCCTCTACAAGATTCCTAAGGCACAAAATGTTTGCATTGCATATTTCCACCTAGAAAATAATGCCACCCAATGGTATCAGTGGTACAAAAAAACTAATTGCACCCCTACATAGCTAAAATTTATGGAAAATATATTAGTAAGATTTGGCTCTAGTAAACTCAAGATTTTCACAGGAGCCCTTACCAAGCTTTGTCAAACCACTTTAGTGCATGAATACCAATCTCAATTTAAAAAATTGGCCAATTGTACATTAGGGTTAGATACCTCATTCTTTCCATATTATTTCATCAATGGCTTAAAGGAAGAAATTCGATTAGAAGTACAAATGTTCAATCCTACTACCATGATGCAGACCATGGGATTAGCCCAAATGGCAAAAGATAAATTCAATAACTAGAATTGACTAGGAAAATCACCTATTGGAGAATCACAAAATACTTACACCACCCCAAAACTTAACTAAATCTTACCCATTAAACGTATCAGCCCCGAGGAAATGAAGGAAATAAGAGAAAAATGTATGTTTTCATTACAATGAGAAATTTATACACAATCATAAATGTATTACACCCAAATTATATATTTTGGATACATCTATTCCTTGTAGTTCAACCACTGATACAGATGATATTGAGGTAGAAGTAGTGATGGATACACCCGATGATAGTGCTAAAGGTCCACTAGAAATTTCTTTTAATGCACTCGTCGGTAATTATTCTACCCAAACTATAAAAGTCCCAAGATCCTTCAAATGATAAAACCTTATTGTGCTTATTGACTCTAGTAGTACCCATAATTTCATTGACCCATGTATGGCTAAACAAGCTAACTACTTTATACATTCTTGCAATAGTTTTGAGGTAATAATTAGTAATGGGGGAAGTATCACCTGTAAAGAGAAATGCCAAAATATTAAGCTCACCATGGGTAATTACAACATGAAACATGACATGTATGCAATTCCATTAGGAGGTTGTGATATTGTCTTAAGAGTACAATGGTTACGAACACTAGGGACAATCCAATGGGATTTTGAAGAATTATGGATGAAATTCACAATAAAGAATCAAACATATACTCTTAAAGGATTAAAATATGTTAAGATCCTAATCCTAACTATCATTTAACTCATTTTAATTGTGGACCATTGTGTCCTTTCATATCACAACTCTAAGTTTAGGTATTTATATGCTTTCATATGGGTGTAGATTGACATCCAAGAACATAATATTTTATATCTCTTTGAGAGCAATTGGCAGGGAAACCTCCATTTGAAACAATGATCTTTAACAAAAGTGATTGATTTTATTATTTATTTGCATTCAATTCCATCTATTTTCCATTGTTCTTCATTGCTAGGAACTAGGTTCCTAACAACTGGTATCATATCCTCTCGCTTTTGCACTCCATGAAATATTTCACTCACTGTTATCTGTTGTACTCATTCGTTACCATTCACATAAACATCATCAATTTCATCTCTCAAGTCATCCAGACCGTGGAGAAAACAATCAAAAGAAGACATACAATCATCTCAATAACCAATCCAACTGCATGGATGCCATAAGCAATTCCTAGATCAAAGGAAAACTCAAAAAATGACAAAAAAATAGGAAACGACTGGCAACATCGATGTCCCCGTAGAGTTCTAAAAAATTTTGACGATTTGGAAGATTTACAAGTTAAAGGATTATTAAAAAATAGTTTCCACCCTCAAATCATTATAAAAGCAACTAGGTTCGAAAACAAAACTCAAATCGCAAAAAAAAATCCAATTAAATTTTTTTTGAGACATTTTATAGCGATTACATATAAAAACCGGTAGAAATTTATAAAATTTAAAAATTTAAACTAAGGTTTAAAAAAAATTTTGACGTCGGTGAAAAACTTCAACATCAAAAATTGCACATAAAATATTATTCGAAGGGACTTTTAGTCCCACATATAATATATGAAAACACTTTAAGTATTTAAATAACATGTGAAGCACATAAGGCTTATGTGACTTTTGGTCATGCTACCTTAGACCCACACATACGCGAAAGCCTAGTCGTCGCCCTGTTTGACTTCAATATCAATTTTTCGATCACCACTTATCCCTATTTGTGTGGCTCCCCATGCTCTCCAATTCATGCCCCTTTCATTACTCTCTAATTCACTCCACCCGCAATCACTCACTCCACCGCTCGCTCACTCACCTGGTAGCCGCTCACTCCGTCGCCCGCTCACTCCTCTCGTAGTTGCTCACTCCACTGCATGCTCTCTCCTTACCTTTCTACCCTCGGACTAGTCGTTGAAACCAAAAATTTCAAATTTCAAATCTTCCCACCAAAAAAAAATCACAAAAGTTGATTGTTCTATTACGAATTAAGAAATAGAGAAGTAGAATTCGGGTTCAAAACCCAAAAAAATTGCAATAATTTTTTTTTTTAGTTTGATAATTTTGTCAAACATTTGATAAATTTTTATCAATTGTTAACAAAACCATTGCAATTTTTTAATTTTTGTCAAACAATTGACAATTTTTTTATTAAAATCAATTACTAGTGCCAAAAAGAACTTGATATTAAAAAGACTTGCAAATCACAAATCACAACACAATGATCGATGGTAGGAGATCGCAAGACTCTATCAAAGACTACCTGTAAGAAATGAATCGCTAGAAAGATGAACTTGAAAAGAAAATCATGAAAAAGGAGGATTTTTGCCTATGGACGAAAGATAATTAAAACAAGATAGGGAACCTAGAGTTAAAAATTGATGCCACCAAACACTCCGTCGATATGGTACAATAAAACTTGGCATTAATCCAATCTGAACAATCTACTAGAGCACCAACACACCAAGCATTACTTGGGGGTCCACAAACATAAATTCTACCTCAAACGACTAAATTGGATTTTACAAAATTTGAAGGAGGTGATCCCACAAATTGGATCTATCGGGCTGACCAATACTTCTCCCTCTACCAGGTCCCTAAGGCATAGAAGGTTCGCATCACATCCTTCCACCTGGAAAATATTGCCACCCAATGGTATCAATGGTATGAAAAGATAAATGCCCCCTCCCCCACATGGCTAGAATTTATAAAAAACCTAATGGTACGTTTTGGCCCTACTAAATTCGAAGATTTCATGGGAGCCCTTACCAAAATCTGCCAAACCACTACAGTGAGAGAATACCAAGCTCAATTTAAAAAATTTGCAAATCTTACATCAAGGCTAAATGCCTCATTCTTCCAAAGTTATTTCATCAATGGCTTAAAGGAAGACATTCAATTATAAGTACAAATGCTCAACCCCACTGACATGATGCAAAATATTGCACTAGCCCAAATGGCGAAAGAGAAATTTAATAACCAGTGTCAACTGGGAAACCCATATAAAAAATAATCACAAAATACTTAACCCCCCTAAAACTTAATGAAATCCTACCAATTCAACGCATCAACCCCAAGGAAATGAAAGAAAGAAGAGAAAAATGCCTTTGTTTTCATTGTGATGAGAAATTTGTACCCAATCATAAATGTATTACACCCAAATTATATATTTTGGATGCAACTATTCCTTATAAATCAACCAACAATGAAGAGGAGATCAAGGTAGAAGTCATGACAGATACACCCGATGATAGCACTCAAGGTCCACTAGAAATTTCCTTCAATGCCCTCATCGATAATTCTTCTCCCCAAACTATGAAAGTACCCGGATCCTTCAAACAACAAAACCTTATTGTGCTTATTGACTCCGATAGTACCCATAATTTTATCGACCCACATGTGGTAAAACAAGCTGACTGCTTTATCCATCCTTGCAATAATTTTGAAGTCATGATTGGTAATGGGGGAAGGATCACTTGTAAGGGGAAATTTCATAATATTAAGCTCACCATGGCCAATTACACCATGAAACATGACATGTATGAAATTGCCTTAGGAGGATAATTGTCTTAGGAGTACAATGGTCACAAACACTCAGGATAATCCAACAGGATTTTGTAAAATTATGGATGAAATTCACAATAAAGAATCAAATGTATATTCTTAAATGATTAAAATCAAGTCCTTCTCCAATAGAAATTTCATGGCAAAAATTACTCATAATAGAGGTAAGGAAATGGTTTCCCACTTATATTCTATCCAAGACACTGAAAAGGCATAAAAAGGGTTACCCCCTTGTCGTTCTGATCCTACTATTCTTCCTACTTATCCTCGCAAACACTTCCACCTTTAATATATCCCTGCTTACAGGAAGATGACATTAAAATAATGCAAGAACATGAACAAATACTACATGGAATAAAGCTTCTCACTTTGAGCTTTGAGGAAAAAGCTCTTTTTAAGGAGGGTGGCTTGTTAGGATCCTAATCCTAACTATCATTAATATTAACTCACTTATTTTAATTGTGGACCATTGCATCCTTTCATCTCACAACTCTAGGTTTAGGTATTTATATGCTTTCATATGGGTGTAGATTGACATCCAAGAACATAATATTTTATATCTCATTAAGAGCAATTGGAAGGGAAACCTCCATTTGAAACAATGATCTTTAACAAAAGTGATTGATTTTATTATTTGTTTGCATTCAATTCCATATGTTTTCCATTGTTCTCCATTGCTAGGAACTAGGTTCCTAACAAAATACAACCATTCTCCAATAGTAATATCTCATCGAATTGATAAAATTCTTTGCAAAGGAGGTAAGTAAATGGTTGCCCACTTGTTTTCTATCTAATTCACCAAGAAGGTACAAAATGGGTTGCCCCCCTATCATCATTTTGATCCTACTATTCTTCCTACCTATCCCCCACCAACACTTCAACCTTCACAATATCCTTGCTTACGAAAATATGACATTAAAATAGTGCAAGAACATGAGCAAATGCTACTTGGAAAACAAGGGACGAAGCTCCTCACTTTGAGCTTTGAGTACAAGGAGGGTGTCATGTTAGGATCCTAATCCTAACCATTAACCATTTATTAATCACTCATTATATTTATGGACCATTGTGTCCTTTTTTTTTTTTATTTGTGGAAAACATCCCAAAAGGGATGCCACTTTCGGTAAGACCCAAGGAGGCAGGGGTATCCATTCCGCCAAAAACGCCCAGGACTCGGACCTGGCCTACCACCTTTGACATACTCAAGGAGCAAACAAACACACAAAACCAAATTAAAAAAAGTAAATAACAACAAAAATAATAAAATAAAATAAAAAACATGCTCCTTGAGTGTGTCAAAACCAAAAGCACAACCAAACACGCACAATAAGATAAAAGAAACCACAACACAAACCACATAGAAAAACACAAGAACCACATAACAAAACACAAACAAGACAAAAACAACAGAGAAACTACAAAGACATAACCCAAAAAAACATGAAAAATAAACACAACCAAAACCTAAAAAATAAAATAAAAATAAAAATAAAAATAAAAACAACCAACAACAGACAATAAACAAAAATAAAAAACATAGAAAACACTCACACATAAAAAAAATGAAATAACACAAACAAAGAGAAACCCAAGAACAAGAACGAAAAAAAACACAAGAACAATAACAAAAAACATAAAAAAACAAAACAACAAAAACACAAGAACAACAAAAAACAACACAAAGAACACAAAAACAAAACAAAACAAAAGAACCCACCCACCTTAAAAAACTAAACAAAGAAGACAAAAGAAAAAAAAATGAACAAAACAATGACCTATCTAGACCAGAAGACTATTAATGCAAGAATCAACAGAGGAAACAAAATAAAGAATAGAATGAGCTAGGGAACTAAAAAAACTGAATGAACCAAAGAGAAACAAAAAAAAAAAAACAAGAAGAAACTAGGTACCTTCATAACTGGAGCCATCCAAAGAAATGATAGAAAGAAGAGCTTCCCTAATTTGAGAAGCCCACCATATAGGAGGGTGGCCATAACAAGTAAGATCACCTTTGTCCAAAGCCCAATTAGCTAAAGCATCAAGCACTCTTGTTTTGATCTCTCGACCACATGATTGTAATCAACTTTCAAAAATCCCATCCGGATTAACCGAATCTTCTCAATAATTCTTTTTATTCTCCAATCCACCTTATGATTCTTAGAAGGAGTCTTCAAGAGATTAATCATAAGTTGAGAGTCGACTCAACTAACACCTTTTCCCATCCAACCTTAGTAGCCTCCTGAAGGCCTCTAAGGATACCATACCCCTCAAAGAAGGTTATTGGAAAGAATACCCAAATTCTCAACAAAAGTAAAAACCAGGGAGCCATCCGAAAGTCTACCAATTCCTCCCACACCGGCTTTTCCAGGGTTCCCTCTAGAGGCTCCATCAGCATTGACTTTTCCAAAATCCTTAGGAGGAGGTTGCCAATTTCTAGTCCTATCCATCTTACTAATACTCACATTCCCTTTAAGTTGGTTGCCCTTAGAAGGTTTAATCTTCAATCTTTGCATCACTTGATCCCATCTTTGGTGGGAGTTTTGGGGGTGATTAAGGAGTTGATGGACCGATTCAACTAAGTTGGCTATGGTCTTTTGCCAAATATAGTGAATATCCTTCCTATCTTGATTAAAAATTTGGTTGTTCCTTTCATTCCAAATATTCCAAAGAAGAATGGTAGAACCCATCCAAACTAACTCGCCTAATAAAATGATCAACACCCTCTTGATTAGGCCAATCCCTCCAAAGTTGTTCAAAAGTGAAAAAATTGGACCACTCGTAAGCCAAGTAAAGTTGCCATTCTCCTCCATAGCTCAGAGGCTAAAGTACACTCAATAAAAATATGGTTGATATTTTCTACATTCTTTTCACACATTTCACATCTAAAAGGGCCATGAAAACCACGCTTCATAAGTTGCTCACCAATAAGAACCCTACGATGCAATAAAATCCAATTAAAGAACCTCACCTTAGGCCAGAGCTTTTGAGCCCACAATTGAGAAAATATGTCGAAGAATGGTTGGGATTATTATGGCATAAGGTCAAATAACCTTGAGCAACTCGAATACTCACCCTTAGTAGTGTTGTTCCATCCAAAACAATCTTTTTCATGGGACCAAGAGAGGGATCTCATATGAAGGATGCCTTGGATATCTTGTCTTTGCCTTTCTGGGATTTGAATAGGCCACTCCTCAATAGGGATCCAATATCTACCAACCTTTGAATTACCAAGATGGTACCGACAAGTAATTAGCCACCTTTATCCAATTAGCTCGGTGAAGCTCCTCCATCCAAGGCCTCCAATCGGGAAACCGAGTTATCAAAGGCTTGTGACCATCCCAAGAATCTATCCAAAAATTTGCATGTTGACCATTATGAATGATCCAAAATAATTTTTTCTTTATCAAATCCTCACCAGCCTTAAGAACTGCTAAAATGGGAGAACCTTTGGTAGGAAGTTGATAGCGAACAAGGTCTTCAGGACTTTTGTTCTCAAGATATTTAGCACGGAGATTATTGGCCCAAAGAGCATTGGGGTTATGCAACATCCTCCAATATAATTTAGCAGCTAAAGCTTTGTTGTTATTAATTGAAGACCGGAATCCTAACCCCCCTTCACTCTTAGGAAGACATAAAGTATCCCATTTCACCAAGGCCCATTTTCTTTTCTCCTTAGTACCACTCCAAAGGAAACGATGACTCGATTTGATCCAATTCTCGAAGAACAACCTTTGGGATATTCAAAATGGAAGAAACATAAATAGGAATAGCTTGAAGGACTGATTTTACCAAGGTGATTCTACCCCAGAAGAAAGCCACTTGTTGGTCCACTTTCCAATTTTCTTCTTGACTTTGTCCAACAACCAATTCCAATCTTTATTTTTTTGCCTTTTAATATTTATGGGAATACCTAAATAAGTGATTGGAAGAGAGGTCTTCTTATATCTTAATTTATCCAAGACCATGGATTCCCTCGTCTAGCAGAGCAGTGAAAGAAAATAACTTTAGATTTGTCTTCATTGATCAACCGCCCCAGTAGCCTTAGAAAAATAGCTAATGATTTGCTTAATATTAGAAGCTTCCTTAACCGTAGCTTTACCTAAAAGGGTAGAGTCATCCACAAATTGAAGATGAGAGATAGGTCTAGCTCCATGAGCAATGGTAACTCCCTCAAGAGTTTTGTTTTCCCTCTTTTTGGTTATAGTCCTACCCAAGCATTCAAAGAAGAATGATGAATAAATAAGGGGATAGCGGGTCACCTTGCCTAATACCTCCGAAAGCTGGGAAAGACCGAGAAGGCCTGCCATTGATAAGAACTAAGTAGGAAACTGAAGAGATACATCCCATAATCCAATCCATCCAATCCTTAGAGAAACCAAATTGCCTCAAAACTTTGATAAGGAAGTGCCAATCCACTCTGTCATAAGCTTTGGATAAGTCTAACCGGATGAACATAGAAGGAGAATTTTGCATATCCATGGAATGGATGGCTTCCTGAGCAAGAACTATCTCATCTACTATTTGACGTCCTTCCACATATCCCCCTTGCTCTGGGGAAATAATCTTATGCAAAAGAGGCTTCAACCTTTCTCCCATGATTTTAGTAATAATTTTGAGAAGAACATTACATAAAGCAATAGGTCTAAAAGCTGAGATATGATCAACCTCTTGAGCTTTTGGAACAAGAGTAATATAAGTTTTATTGATAACCTTCAAAATTTCTTTGGATTTCCTGGCTTCTTCCACCACCTCTAATAAATCAACATGAAGGATATCCCATAACTCTTGGTAGAACTCAATAGGAAAACCATCAGACCCGGGGTTTTCCCTTTTTGCATTTTAAAAACTACTTGTTGAAGCTCATTGATAGTAACAGGAGCAGACCAAAATAGAGTTCTCCTCTAAGTGATAAGAGAAGGGATTGCTTGAAGAACATTTTGTTGTGAAGCCGAGTCAAGAGGAGTAGCAAGAAAAAGATTGGAAAAGTAATCAACAACAATAGAGTTCATGCCATCCCAAGTATAAACAACATCTCCAGAATCTGATTTTAAGGAAGAAATAAAGTTGTGAGATCTTCGAGCTAGAAGAGATTTGTGGAAGAAATTTGTGTTTCGATCTCCTTCTTTGAGCCATTGAATTCTAGATTTTTGCTTCCATAAGATTTCTTCTCTTTTTTCCCATTCCTCTAACCGAGTTGTGAGTTTAATTTCATCTCGCACTTCTCTTCTCTCGTGAGGCCATCTAAACGGATTTTCTGATTCAAATTTTCAAGATGAGCAATAACTTCATGTTTTTTTTTATGAACATCCCCAAACTCTTTCCAGCTCCAAGTCTTGATTTTGGATTTAATGTATTGCAGCTCTTTTGGCAAAACAGAACATCTTAGTCCCATGCCTAGGTTTACCTTCCTTCCACCATTGTTGCACACGAGGTCTCAAGGAAATGTCTCTAAGCCACATTAATTGAAAATGAAAAGGAGAGAAACTCACATTGGTTTTCCACATTTCCACCATGACTCGGCCAATGATCCGAACCAAGCATTATTAAGAGTCTTCACTTTAGGAATGTGACCATGGATTAAGAAATTTTCAGAGAGCAAAAACCTATCCAATCTCTCCATTATACAAGCTAAGCCTTGCCTTCTGTTAGACCAAGTCATAAGGCCATTATCTCGGTTGGATATCCACAAGATGGAGGTTTGCAATATATTCGCTCATGAGGTCAAGTACTTTTGTCCAAATTTCTATTTCCCCCATTTTCTCATCCAGAGAGAGGATGGTATTGAAATCTCCTCCGATCAAGATCCAAGCTTTAGGAAAATGAGAGATAATATGAGTAATATCCTTCCACTGTCTTCTTTTTTCCTCCAAAGAAGTCGGGGCATAAACAGTAATGCAGAGCATAATCTGGTTGGAATGTCTACTTTGAATAGCTATAGCCAACAAACCCCAACTGCCAACCATATGGTGAATAACTACCTCTTTTGGGTCCCAAAGACAAGCAATGCCACCCGAAGTCCCTTGGGAACTGAGGGAAACCACTTTTCCACCTGGCCAAATTTTACCGGCAATTAAGTCCATATCCTCCATTGACATCTTTGTTTCTTGAAGGAAAACAAGATGTGGATGATTTATCCGAATCATTCTTCTAATTTCATTTTGTTTTGAAAGACTCCCTTTGAGTCCTCTAATATTCCAAGTGATGATCTTCATTAATACCAGGGCTAAAAATGTTGGGAAGGGCATTAATCTTACCTTCCTCTACAAGCTTTTCACCTTCTTTTACCATATGATATTGATTGGTCTTGCGACCTACTTTTTGATTAGAATCCATCTTCAATTTTTTTTCCCTTGTTTCTTGACTTATTCCAATTGAATCTGAGATGGCTTCTAACCTTGAAGAATGCTCATACACAGCCAAAATTTTACTAGATGGTTCAATGGAGTCTATATTGGGACCTCCATTATTTGAAGTTTTGACATTTGAAATATTGTTTTTCTTGTGTAAATTTTCTCCTTTTTTTTCTCGTTGAAAACCTTTGATTTGTTGGTTTGTCTCTCGAGTTCTTTCCTTCATATTTAAATTGTGTTTCTAAGATTTCAGTTTCCATTATTTCCTCTTCCTCACTTGGGACATCATTTGTGGAAAGGATTTCAAACATATTAGCAAATGACTTTGATTGATCCTTCATTACTCGGTTTTTTCTGAGTGTTCTTCTTCTTAGGTATTTGGAAACCTCGCTGAGTTTATATCTTCTTTCTTTTGATCAGGAATTTTATTTGGGCAAGCACTCGGCCAAATGACCATATTCATGGCAAATTCTACAACGAAAAGGAATGTTCTCATAGTCCACTACTTGCTCCCAAGTGTCTTCCCCAAATTGTAATGTGATCTTTTTAGGTAGGGGTTTGTCAAAATCCATTAAAACACAAATTCGAGCATAAATAATATGTTCAAAATTTTGAGTACAATAAGCAATCATCATAAAAGTTCCTAAAGAGTTTCCAATTGAAGAAAAAATAGTAGGATTCCAAAATTCAATAGGGAGGCCAAAGAGTCTAACCCACACGGGAGCTATAGAAGGCATCTCTTCTTCGGCTTTAAATTTAGTATGCCAGGGCTTCATGAAAAGCCCTGCCCTTCCAAAAAACCAAGGACCCCCTTGAAAAGTTTTCTCTCTATCTTCATTGTTAGCAAATAAAACAAGAAAATAACCATTTGGATAAATAGAGATTTGTAACTCACCTTTAGTTTTCCAGCTTTTTGCAGCCTAGACTTTGAAAGCAGATAGACTCGGACGAAAACCCACGAACCGACAAATTAGTCCTCTTTTTTCCAAATCTTCAATGCCATCTGAATGTTACCCATATCAAGCTTAACAATAGGAGTTCCATCAGCTGCTTTAATACATCCCGACTCCTTTTTCCTGGGATCAATCTTAGGCATTCTTAGAGGTTTATGAGAAGCCCTAATATTGATATTAGCATTGGGCCGAGGTCTGTCCACCACGAAGGGCATCCCTAAAATTCATTTTTGGGACCGAGTCTTCAAAATTCTTACCCTTGATAGGGGTTTTCATAGTAGAATTATTTTGTGGGTGCACCTTAGCACCAGATTCACTTGAGATATGAGCCATTTTTTGATCAACTCGCTTGAAACTTATTTCGTGGTCTCTTTAATCCTTGCCCTAGACGCCGTGGAAAGGTATGGTTTTCACTTTTCTTTTGTGCAGCAAATTGGAAGCCGTTGTCACTCAAGTTCACAGTATGATCTTGTTGAAAGACAAATTTCTAACCCATCTTGTATCCCCTGCAACATTTCCTCCTAAAATATTGAGCATAAACCACAAAAATATTGGCCGCTAGGGCCCGAAGGCCCTAAAAACCAACCTCCGGAGCCGCTTGCACTCAACCCAGATGAAACCCTCGCATAGCCGCTTGCCAAATATATCGTTCACACATATGGATGCGCTAGGATCTGTGTTGCTCCAAATGATATGAAAATTGGTGGAGACGTTCTAGGGTTTTTCAGGCATCTACCCTCAAAATTTTAGCTCAATCCGAGTTCGGATGAGTGAGATATGGCCGAAACGAGTTCGGCAGTTTGGGCAGTCCAGCGAAAAATGTCACTCACAACTATAGGGTAGATATTTATAATAATTCAAATGGATGTAAGTAGGCATCCAGGGAATTATAAGAATATATATGTTATTTAATCCATTGGCGGGTTTCCTCCAATGTAATAGTGATTCGAACCAAAGATGAATCTATCAATTTAATTTATTTTTCTGCATCCAAATCCATTCATTCAAATTGTGTAACCCTATAGGACTTAGAGTCCTACCATCCTATGTGAATGGGGACATGAATTCAATATGGACATCCAAAAGGTAAACTTAGTATCCTTATGGGTTAGGATTTAGGGCATTCCTTTCCATCATTGGCATGAAGATATCCTGAGAGGGGTGGCTAAGACAATTAGTGAGCTCATACAGATTGACCCTATGACTAGGTCTAAGTCAAGAATATTTTTTGCAAGACTATGTATTATGGTGGACTCAAAGGCTGATATTCCTTCCTATATTAAAATCATATCAAATATGGATACCTAGATTTAATCCATCGAGTATAAAAATAGACCCATTCAGTGCTCCAGTTGTAGTAAGATGAGACATTTGTCTTCTTAGTGCTCCTTAAAGAACCTTGTTAAGGAGGGTAAAAGCTAACATGAAAAGCCACGTGGGTCTCACATTGTGTAGGTTATTCCTGAATAGAAATCGGCACGTCAAAAATAGGTAGTCCTAACATCCTTTGAGGATTTTATCCAAAATTATGTTATGTTTGAAAGGGACATGAATGTGGAGCACTCTAAAATTAAGGTTTACTCAAGAGCTGAGCTAGGTAAATCAAAATTATCCCTATAATAACTCCTCTTGATGGGGAATAAAGATCTAGGTAAAAGATCTGCCTAGGAATTTGTTGATAATGAGTAGTCTCAGTAGAAGGAGCAGGTTTATTCCCCAGGACCCATCCTGGGATCTTTTGTCCTTCCTATTATTTAAAAAATTCTTATTAATGCTTACACCCAAACTCTGGCTCACCAAAATATGAACTCCTTAAGGACCCACTTCCTCAGGCTCCCCTTTCTCCTATAGTGGTCCTTTCACACCCTCCTATGATAGGATCACCTCCTAAGACTAGAAATCATAAAAGGGGGTTGTTGTCAGTGTGGAGAGCAAAGCAAAAAAACCCTTCAATAAATCTCAATGCTCTCAAGAGATAGAGGTGGAGGTGGCTAATGGTTCTCAAGCCCTGTTGAAAATGGAGTCTATCAAGGAAATAGGGGGGAAACAACTCAAGATTGAAATATTATTCCATATCACTCAAATCAATGGGGGTAAAAAATTCCACAAACCTCATAAATGAGGATTCTATCTTGGAACATCAGAGGCCTAAATGGGGCCTCAAAGCAAATGGTAATGTCATATCTCAAAAAGGAGTGTTCTCTAGATATTATTCTTCTACAAGAGACTAATATGGATAGTAGTAAAGCGGTTTGTGTTTGAAAAGTAGTTTGGAAAGAAGCAGAGTATGTTGCTAACTCAGTTCAAGGGACCTTGGGTGGTCTCCAATGCCTATGGGACCCCAATAAGATCAATGGGTCAATTCTATTGATCACAGATAGAGTTATCAAAATTTTGTTCTTTTGCAAGGATTCGAGACGTAGATGGATTTTGTCTAATATATACGCTTTTAATTTTGTAATTAACAAAGATCTTCTTTGGTCCTTGATTAGTTTCGTGAGGGTCATTTTCAAGAATGAGACTTAGATCCTTGTAAGATACTTCAACTCCCCCTTATTCCAATCATATAAGAAAGGGGGTGACATGGCGATATCTAGATGCATGGAAGAATTCACTACTTTTATAAATAGTCAAGAACTCATGGACCTAGAGTTAAAAGGATCCAAATATACATGGAGCAATAGATGCTTGGGGGTCCAACACATCCAAATTAGGCTAGATAGGATTATAATATCCAAAGAGGCTCTTCCTATATTTTGAGATACATCCCTTCGCTCTCTCCCCAAGGTGGAGTCTGATGACAGCCCGCTACATTTTTAAAATGATGCAAATGCTCCCTTTTTCCTTAGGACTTTCAGGTTTGAAGCAATATGGCTTACCCATTTGGATCTGAAAGCAAGAATAAGGGAGTGGTGGAATACTAGATTTACTAGTTCATTGATTAACCAAGTGGTTGCCAAAATAGATTTATAAAAAATAATCTCAAAGAATGGAATAAATCGGTTTTTGGAGACATCCAAAAAAAGAAATACAAGCTGAAAAATCAATTAAAGGTGATCCAATCTTCCCTAGAATTAGAAATATTATCTCAAAAAAAAATATTGGAGAGAAGAGTTTTGGCTAAGCTACACAATGTCTTGGGTAGATAGGAGGTCCTTTAGAGGTAAAAATCTAGAGCCCTTTAACCTTTGCCTTGCGCCATAGAAGTCATAATAGAATGAGGGAAATTGTCAAAATAAATGGATCTAAAATAAGAGATCTTAGAAATTAGGGCAGAGGTAGTTTATTTCTTCCAATCCCTCATGTGCAAGTTGGAAGTGGGAAATATTGAAGTTGGGGATAAGCTTCTTCAGTTGATTCCACACCTGGTATTGAAATACATGAACCTCAGCCTCAATAGCCCACTGAAATATGATGAAATCAGGAAAGTAGTTGTCTCCATGGATGGTCTAAAAGTCCTTGGCCCGAATGGTTTCCTCACTATTTTTTTTCAAAAAACCTGACATGTTGTGGGAAGGGAAATTGGCAATGCCTTATGAAAAATACAGAGTACATGGGCTATTTTGTGTGATGTTAACTCTACATTCTTAGCACTTATCCCTAAGTCATCATAGGATAATGAATTTAATATTTTCTACCCTATTAGCCTTTGTAACACCATTTTCAAAATCTTAACCAAACCTCTAGCTAACAGGATCAAGCCTCTACTCACTCAACTAATTTACCATGCTCAAAGTGGTTTTGTTTTTGGTATACAGATTCTTGATGAGGTCATTGCAATCTATGAGATCATTCATTTGGTTGATAAAAGTGGGAGAGCAAGGGCCTTCCTTAAACTGGACATGAAAAAGGCATATGACAAGGTTTCCTCAAGGTGCTATAAAGTTTTGGATTTTATAGTAAGTGGGTATCTCTAATCAAAGCTTGTATTTCTAAAACTATATTCTCGGTTCTCATCAACCACTCCCCAACTGGTTACTTCTAAAATTACCATGTAATTTTTTAGGGAGACCCTCTCTCTCCCTACCTTTTCATAATGATGGAGAAGGCTTTGGGTAGGACTCTCAAGGCTACTTCTTCTATTTTAGGTATTTAACTAACTCTAAGTTTTAAACCGATCACTCACCACCAGTTTTTTGATGCCACTCTCATTTATTTCCTTACCTCAATTTCCTAGGCCTCTACAATCAAGGAAAATTTGATATTTTTTGAAAGAGTAGTAGGGAAAAAAGTCAATTATCTAAAGAGTAAGATTTTTTCATCAATACCCTAGCTACCAAATAAATAAGGATAGCCTCTGCATTGGGGTGAGATATAGTGGGGCTCCCTTCCATCTACCTTGGGATACCCCTGTTTAAAGGGAGATGCAAGGTATCGCTATGGGAACCAATGGTTGAAAGGTTGCAACACAAGATGGTTAGTTGGAAGGGGCCCTTTTAAGTTAATTTGACAAGGTCGTATTGGTTAAATCTAATCTCTATAGTATTTTTATGTACTTCATGTCCATATTTAGAATGCTAGGAAAAATATTGCAAAGAATAAAACAAGCCCAAAAGTCTTTCCTTTGGTCCAACTCTAAGGAGAAAAAATATTTCTCTTGGTCGCCTGGGATCAGATCTGTAGTATAAGAGAATTTGGGGGTCTAGGGATTAGGAGATTGGGTTAGATAAATAAGGCTTTGATTTCTGAGCAAGGTTGGCATTTGGTGCAAAAAGACCAAGTGGAATGGGTGGAAATTGTAAGGGTGAAATATTTGAGTAATTGGGATGGCTTCTTAATAGATCATGTCCTTAGTTCTAGGTCAACCTTTTGTATTAATCTTATTAGATCTAGGAGTAATGTCATTAAAGGATGTAGATTTAATGTGGTAAATGGTCATATTATTGATTTATAGATAGACCCTTGGTTGTTGGACCAACCACTAGCACCATTTTTGGACTTGGTAGTGCTTGAAAAATTTTGTAGATGAACCTTCAAGTTAATATATCAAAAATATATTAAAAAAGTAAGATATGGAAGCCTTTGTCCAACCTATATCTATCCCAAATTTATAAGGTGACCCTCAAGAAGATCTTTGACTACCTAAAATTCCAAGTTATCAATTCATCAGATGATGTTAATACTTTTTTCTAAAAAAAGGAGAATTTTAGGGCTTTTCGGTTAAGTTGGCTTATTTTCTATTGGAGGATCTCAGTCCACCCTAACTCCTGATTCATCTAGTGTGGTGTAAGGTTCCGACCCCAAAGGTCAATGTTTTTCTATGGCTTTCCATCTAGAATATGATCCTAACATTGGACAGCCTCCATTCTCGCAGGTTAGCAATCCCCAACTATTATTTCTTATGTGGTTCGGTGACTGGGTCTTCTCAACATCTTATCATCTTACGCCCATTCTCCAAGGAGGTTTTTACCTCATTCTTCTCTATTGTAATTTTTTTCTATGTATATCCCTTTCTTGTGTTAGACCTCCTTTTCCAATAGGACCCTCCGTTATTTGCTCCTTATTTACACCTTTTTTGGTCTTTCAGCTTGGGCCACATCCTTTGGTGCATTTGGAAGGAAAGAAACCTTTAGGATTTAAACAATGAGGTCAATTTTTTTTCCTCTATTTATGCCAAAATCATCATGGTGGTAGTTGAGAACGTCTCTTCTATCCCATTGGATTCAACAGGGTCTTCAAAGATGGAAGAATGTTTAGAGTGATCTTTGGGTTTCAAACCTAGTCCAAGATCAATAGCTCTAATTAATACTACTATGAGGATTCTTCTGGGATCCTCCCCCACTAATTTGGATTAAACTCAATTTTTATGGGGCCTCCAAGGGTAACCCAGGTTGTTTTGAAGTAAGAGGTATCATTTGGAATTGCAAAAGTGAACATTTGTTAGCCTTTTCTAAGAAATTGGGAGTCTAGTATAGCCACTTTGTAGAAGCTAAAGCTCTTTTTTAGGATATTTATCTCTTGGTTTCATTAGGGCATAATAGGGTTATTATTAAGGGTGACTCCTTAAATATTATCAATTTGGTGAAAGGCTCCAACCCCCCAGCTTCTCTATTGCCAACATGATTTCTGAATCCAAAATAACCCTCCAATCATTAGAAGTGGTAATTAAGTATGTTTATAGAGAAGGTAATAAATGACTGACTTTTTCGAAAACCTAAAGCTGAACCAAGATGATTTAACCATGTAGAGATATTATTTCCCTCAAGGTATTCATGTTCTAGAGAATGGTAGATAATCCATTAAAGCTTATGTATCAACACCTTTAGCAGGGAAAACATTGCTTTTTAGACCCTCTTGTTGGCTTGGATGGGGGAAGAGTGACTGAGATCACAAACTATAGATTCATAATTTAATAAAGCCTTCCTAGTACCTCTTTGTTTAAATTTTGAATGATCAACCCTTTGGTGTCTTCTTTGATGACTTGAAGATAGAACCTCACCAAGCTACATCAGGTTGGTTGACTAATTTATGGAAGCAAATTTGGTGGCAGAAGGTGAGGTGGAAAAATATTATTAACTATATTTTGGTTGGTCTACCATGGAGGATAAATTCTATTGGTGGGAATAAGACAAGGGGTCAAAGGGGTTAGACTTAGATGAGGTCCTCGACCTTGTCATCTAGTCCTAGGAAAGGATTATTTCCCCTTTGGAGGTGGCTAACATGGATGAGTGAAATACAAATGCATTATTTTCAAATCCAAAGAGCGGTCCATGTTGAGGGCTTTAAAGTCCTTCTTTGGAATGTTTTTTTGGAAGGGAATATTTTATAGTCACGTATGGAATTTCACTTGGAGCCATTATTTTCTAAGATGGTGATCTTGGAAACATGATTTGAGGTTAAGGGGGACTTATATGATCTTGACCCATGGTACTCTGGGTATGTTCTTGTAATCATTCCCCTTTTGCTCTATGTTAATTAGTTGAGGGGAGGACTTCCAGTGGATGGGGCTTGCCACAATAGGGAGAAACATTTCTTGGTGGAAACCTAGAATTTCTTGAGTGAATGTGAAGAGCTGGTGAGATACCATAATGGATATAGGTATGACTCCTTGAAGGAGACTTAGGATGGTGTGGCCTTAATTATTATGTAGTTATTTACCCTTGATGAGAACAAGGAGCTCATATGGAGTTCTTGCATGATGTTTCTTAATCATGTTCGTAGAAAGAGACCTATGACCATTCCTTCGTTCATATTTCAATCGCTGGAGAGATTGGTGAATCAGGTCAAAAGAGGTAAAAAATTTTATCCTATCCATCAAGGCTAAATGTCTGGTGGGCAATGAGATTTTGAAATGTTTGACTTCGACTCCCTTGGTGGTGGTCTCCCTTGAATCATATGAGGAAAGTTATTCCTAATCCCAAGAGGGTATCCCTTCCCCTGATCATACCACGAGTGGAAAAACTAGTGCTACTTCCTTTCCTAAAGGTTCCTTCCCCTGCATTGGCATTGGTGGAAGTGAGGTGCGCACTAGACAGTCCAAGCATCTAATATTTGTTTCTACTTGTATGGTAAAAAACCCAATGATAATTGAATATTTAGATTCTGAGAATTTGACTTTGGTTAAAAAGAAAATCAAGCTAGCGATCGGGACTATTGAAGGGCATCTTAGTTCTCAAGTCTTGAAAATGCTCTAAAATCTATCTTGAATACAGTTATTAGACTCCAAAACTCTCACATCACTTCTATGTGCTTGGCAATCTCCTATGTAGAGGAAATTAAAATCTTACCAAGCTAGAGCTAGATTGATCAATTCACAAGACTAGAGAAGAACACGTCTAAATATTGTGAAGGATAACCAAGCCTTGGGCCCTCTATTTTACTTGTGTCTTTTGGTTTTTTATTCTTCATTGTTTTAGATGGGCCACCCCTACATGGATTTCGGTTTTTATCTCGATGGTATGCCCCCGTATGGGAGTCAAATTTAAAAAAAAATTGGGTTTTGAAGTCCAGTTGGTCCCTTTTAGGGTGTCTCTATAATAGTTGTTTTGGTTCTACCCCTGCATAGTTGTTGGTTACTCATAGTTGTTTCATTATATATATCCTTTAGCTTCTCTTTAAGGTTGGTAGTTTTCCTTTTTTGTACAATGTTTAGGGATCCTTTCAAAATGTCTTCTTGCACCTTATAAAAAAAAAATTAGATGGCAATAACTCTATATGGAAGCTTCATATGACAATAATTAATTTCATGATGGAAACTTCTCGAACATGATTGTTAGCTTTTAATGAGACGGTAGTACATGAAATATGACCACAAGATGAAAGATAACTAATATGAGAAAACTATAAAATAATGGCACAATAATATGTAATAAAATAATGAGATGAACATTTGCAAATAACTCAAAAATATGCCATTAATAAAAGTGATGCAAATAGTACAATTCTATATAATGGAGGACATGAACACTCCATGAACAAATATGAAAGGACTACATTGTACCATACTACTAAACTATACCACACACTCTCTATATTTACTATTGCCTAGAAAATACTTAATATGAGGCCTTTATATAGGAAGATAGATTCCTTGGCCTTTTTACCGTTCGCAAGATTTCATCAGTGGGTAATTATCCTTTTGTGAGTCTTTGTTGAGATTTCTAAAATCTATGCATAGCCTTATCTCTCCATTCTTCTTTCTCACCGGAACCAGATTAGCGACCCAAGTTGAGTGCCTAACGGGAAATATTATCTTTGCGTCCAACAATCACTTAACCTCTTTCTCTATCAGGGGCTCAAGTAATGGGTTAACAGGTCATTGTCTTTGTCTGAAAGGTTTGGAATCCGGTTTTAGAGGGATGGTGTGCATAATAACATTTTGATCATACATTTTCAACTCATTGTAATTCCAAGCAATGCAATCCATGTAATACTTTAGTGCACATATTATATTTTCCCTCTCATCCGCCGTACATGCCTTTGCAATGTACACTTCACACGGATTATCCAAACTCCCTATATTGATTAGGTCACAAGCATCTTTAGGAGGTGGAACCCTTTTTCCTTTTCTAGCTTTATATCCCATATCAAACACCTTCTCCAATGAAACAATGTTCTTAGGTATCTTGTTGGATTGAAATGTAACTTCGCTTTCTCCTTCTGTTTCTTCTTTCCACATTTGATCTTCATCAATCACTTGGTTCTGAAAAATACCTGAATTGGTGACAAATTTGAAAATGTGCCTATCATTGTCAAAAACTTGCAAGTTTCTGACATTATCAGGTATCGATGGGCAAGGGACTAACTCAATGGAAAAATTCTTGCATTTTTTTATGTCAATCGGATTTAGCATGCCTGCAACGATCACAAGAGAATCAACTATACGATTTCCTTTCCTAGAAATAAGGGATATATTAAAAGCATCAAATTCCTCAATGAGGTCCCTCACCCTAGTTCTATAAAGGCTTAATCTCTTATCATGGCAGGTATATTGCCCTTTAACTTGTTTGACCACCAACTCTGAATCTCCCAATACTTTCAAACACTTAACCTTCTTGCTCAAAGCCAATTGTAATCCAAATATAAGAGCTTCATATTCTACCACATTGTTAGTGCAAGGAAATTGCAATCTATAGGCAGCAAACAATGGTTTACTTCCTGGACAAGTGAGTTCAACTCCAGCTCCTGCCCCTTGTTTTGACTTAGATCCATCAAACTTGAGCAACCACACGAGATTATCTTCCTCAAAAGAGCTACAAGAAAATGTTTCTTTTTGAGGTTCTTCGGTAGCTCTTTCAACATCAAAAGCGTAGACTCCTAACTCTGGTTCAAAAAATTGAACTTCATTTGGCTTGTTGTATTTTGTCATGATTTCCTTAAGCCTTGGTTCATTTTCCACTATAATTTTATTAGCAATCCCTTTCTAGGGTGAGAAATCTATGGAGAAATACCCATTCAAAATTTTCATCCAATCCCTAGCAAGTAACATTCCATATCGACTTGGGATATTGACAACCAAAATATCAACCACCTGCTGGACCCTAGGTTCAAAATTGAGTTGGATCTTAACATCGTAGAGGGTCCCTACCACATTTACCTCAGACCGATCCAATTGCAAAACCTTGCATTTAGCAGAAACAGGCTCCAGGCCTAGCATTTGACAAATTTCTACAGGCATGAGGTTACTTGTGGCACCTGTGTCCACCAAAAAATTGTGCAAATTTTTGCCACCAATCCTCACGGTCAATAAAAAAGGAGACATCTTGTCTTTCCTTTCATAAAACCATGTGAGATTCAACTTCCTTTCCTTCCTGTATTTGACTGGGTGAACCCAAAGCCTTTATCAATGCTTTCTTTTGGCTAGGCAACCTAGCTACCTCTAAAAATGAAAGACTAGACTTGGATTTCCTTAAATCCTCCACTATGTCATAAGTTGACTTCTCAGGATTCAATGTTTTTTGCGTGTCCTTAGACGTTTCTCTTCCAGATGGAGGAGGGGGATTATTATCAGCCTTAGCATCGGGAGGAAGAATAGAGTTGTTTGGTGGAGTTGAGGATGTTTTAGGGTTTTTGGACCTACTCCTCAAATGGTATCCATGGTTCCCCTTTCTAAATTCTATAAAATCTTGCACTTCCTATTCCAAGATTTCATCCTCTTCTTCTTCATTCTCACTCTCTTGATGATATAGAGTTTCCACCACCAAAATGTTGTCGTCTCCTTGTTGATGTTGGGGTGGACCCTCGTTTGGCACAAGTTCCAAATCATCCACTTGAGATTGAAGACAATGGGTATACCTAGCAATTTCGGGACAATTCCTTTTGTTATGCTCCTTCGTATTATGCAATCTACACCCCTTTTCCCATGCAAAATCAGAAATATTAAGAATGGAACTAGAGTGACTTAGTCTTGTGGAAGTATCTATCTGATTAGCAATAGGGGAAGGTACACCCCCATTATTTGGCTTCGTATTCCACTATCTCCCTCTATTGTTGAAGTTTCGATTTGGGTGAGGGGCATGGGATTCATACTTCTATTTTTGAACCAAATCATTACTCAATTTGTGAACTATCTTTTTGAGCTCTTCAACCTCTGAATAAATCTATTTTGGTTGAGCTATGTTATTGCTATTTCCAGTAGGATTTGAGTAATTAGTGAGATCTTGACTTAACATTTGAGTTGGATTTTGATCCACTTGATTTGCGTAGGGATTCACACTTTGAATCGGAATGGGATTGGGGAAAGGAACTATAGCCTGAGAATTAATCGGACTGGCTCCCTGCATAGTCTGCTGACTATTTTGCAAAAATGAAGGAATGAGGGGGATAGATGTGATTGGTTGAATTGGAATGGGTGCTTAAGCGGGTGTTTATGAATATGGGTGTTGATAAGGCAAAGTATTTATGCCTGATATTTGTGGTGCCATTATCTGATTCATCACAGGAGCTTGACCATATGGGCCATATTGTCCTACCATAGGCATCTGGGAAAACCCATAACCTTGTGGTGTCATTTGTTGTTCAATGGTCATAGCTTCATTGTAGGCTAGAGCAAGCGTGGTAACTTGAGGATTTCACCTTGCAAACATTGTTGTCATAGGATCCAATGCCCCAAAATATATTTGCAAAGCTACTGCGGGATCAATGGCAAAATGTCGAATTGCTCTATTGTAGCACTTCTAAAATATCTGATTAAAAGTTTGGATGGGCTCACCCTGACCTCTTTTGCATGTAATGAATTTATTATAGATGATTGTGGGATCTAATGGTGACCTGAATTGATTGACAAAAGCATCCTCCATTTGCGTCCATGATGTAATGGAACCATTAGGTAAGCAAATATACCATTCATAGGCCACTTGGTCTAGGCTCATGGGGAAGAGTCTACAAGCCACATCCTCATGTTGAACTTGTAATCTTATCAAAACATCCCTATAGGCCTGAATATGTTCTTCTATGGTCCTTGGGCCATTCAGTTTATATTTGGGAAAAAATCTCTCTATATTCTTAGGGATCTCGTGAATATCCCCTGTGATATTCAAATGAATGTTATTGGCTTCGTACCAAGGAGGTGGTGGAGGTTGGGCCATTTGATTCAAAATCGATGATGATAACCCTATAAGAACCGTGGAAATGGTACTGATAATTGGTATACTAGTGGCAAATGACACCACCGGTGCAAGTCCGCTAGATGCGCCTGAAACAGAAGGATCTTATGTAACAAGAATATCTGGTGGGACCACAATTTGCTCGGTTTTATTCCTTGGATTCCTATGAGTGATTAGGAGGCTTAGGAATATGGTTTCCTCGATTTTTTTGGACCTGGTTGCGATGCGATGTAGTGGGTCTAGCTTGTAAATGAAACTACCCTACACAACCTAACAAAACTCTCAATACCTCAAAGACAACCTGCGAGGCAAAGAAAATCCTGTAATTAGTGAAATTCATAGAATAACTTCCAAAACCAATTTGTTAGTCGTGAATGAATGAAGGAACCATGACAAAACAATATTCTAAAACAATGCACAATCAAAACACCTTATTCCAAACATCTGATTCTTGTATGAACAATCAAAAAGTGTTAGGGCAATGAAATAAACCAATTCGGCCCTCCTTCTAGTGCCAATCTGTTGAGTAGTTTCTCTTCCACAGACTGGTTTGAAAAAACCAAAAATTCTGCCATTGTAAAATGACATATTTTTAATGCAGAAGTGTTTAAAAATTTGCATCTTGTGGGCAAGAAAGAAGGATATTTTCTATGCATGCTATGGATTTAATGTTTATTCTTTCATTTTTCAGATTTCGAATTTATAGATAATGTTAAATGCCATTTTTTTGGGTTACATTAGGCGAATATTTGAAATCTAAAATTTTATTTCGTACCCTAGGAACCAGCACTTAGTCTATGGGGATTGTGCATGTTTTGCAATTCCAATAGGTTAGGTTGCATGCATGGATACCTCACATCTTCAGTTTTGTCATAACAGGATAGCATCATACTGAGTGCATTTTATTTTCAGTTTTTTTTCTGCATTTCATTTTCATTTTCTGCATTTTATTTTTTCCAGAAAGTTTAACTTATTTAAAATAAACATTTAAAAATTACAAAAAAAAAAAAAAACAATGAACAATCACTAAAGTTTCATGGTGAAATAAAACAACATTGCCCCTTTTTTACAGTTACTTGCAATCACTAAGGTGTTCCAAGCATTTAAATTGAATATCTTTATTGGAGATTACTAATACACAGTTTGCAAATGCTAATACAGCGGAGACCTTGGAGAAGTTGTTTGTTTAACTTCTTTGCAAGAGGGGATTTGGAACCCAAATCCTAAAGGAGAGTGTACTTTCACAACTAGGTGAAAATACCACTCAACACTACCCGATGTACAAGTGGAATCCTTGTACATGCACATTGACACTTGTGCATTTATTACAATACTTGAAGTAAGTAACTAAATTTACTCTAAAGTAAACTCCTACTCTAGTTATGTACCAAAGGTGGTACATTTACATGACCCAAATGATGTAATATACTCTAACACCCCCCTGTATTACATTATTTGGGTATTGAAGACTTTAGTCTTCAATATGGATCTTTATCTTGGTTCTATAAATTGAGCTCTTCTCTCCAGCCTCCTTCATTGTCTTCTTTGTCTGAATTTTGATGAGTATCTTCATCTTGTTCAGGTTCTTCTTCTTTTCTAGGTTGTAGATGACCAAGTAAAGCATAGTGTAGTTGTCCTCTCATCCTTTTAATTTTGAACCTTCCATTTCTTCTTCTATTTTTATGATATATAGGTTCTTCATTCTCTCCAATCTGTTCCTCAAAAATTGCATTAGTATTGTTTTGAAACATAACAATATCTTGTGAAGTTTTGATAGAATCTAGAGCATATATATTTCTATGGATTGATCCAATAGCTTCAATCTCATTTTGATGTATAATAAGACACACATTAGCTCCATTTATGTATCTAAAGTCAACCACCCTTTTACTTTCTACTAACTTGGATACTGAAATGAGATTAGATGTTAATCCAAGAACATACATTACATTATGTAGCAAAAAGTTTGGAAACAATTTACTAGGTGACACACACCCATATCCATGTATATGATAGTTATTGCCATCTGCAATTTTCAACTTGTAGCTATTAGTGACTTCAAGACAATCAAACCAATGTAGATTTCCTGTCATGTGGTGGCTTACCCTTGAATCAATATACCAAATGTCCTTTTCACTTTGACCTATGAAATTACTTGAAATTGAAGTGATTTTGCATATATGATATGGTATATTGGATGGATTCTGATCTTGAGTCCTTTTGTAGTGTGTATTATGATGAAATGTCTCTCTTGCTACTTTATCCATTGTAGTGTATGATAGGGTTCTTTTAATACTTTAGATAGATCCTTTGAAGTAGTCTACCTTATGACTCCCTAGTTTAGAGTATGTGAACTAATTTGATAAAACCTTTCTAGACTTAGGTTTTGTAGGATTCCTTATGTCTCCCTAGTGATTGGAATGTGCTATAAGTTTGATAAAGTGCTTAGCAAGTAATAGTTCACCTTTTGGGTTGATTTTGTAATATTTTGTAAATAACAATAATCAACTCCTATTTCACCTTATCTCTCCTAATGAACTATGCACTTATCAATTTGAAGTTCTCTATGGTTGGATTTATTTTGTCCCTTTAGTATGAGTATGAGACAAGTGTAAGTAAATAATTCCAACTCCTTTAAGTAAATAATGAACTTCCTTTTATAGCCCTTAATATCCAATAGTTTAATATTTCTAAATTCCAATAATCTATGTTTGATGTAGTATACCTTATATCTCCCTAATTTTGGAATTTTAGAAAATAATGATATTTGCAATAATAATAATTTGTTTCCAAGTAGAAAACCTTATACCTCCTATGATATTAATTGCAAATATTGTATTTCAGCTAGAGTGATAATACTATTTAAGGATAAGAATATTAACTCCTTGATTTGCTCTCAAATCTATTAAGGTTGATTTTGCAAATAACTTTAAATGCAAAAGATAATGATAATTTCAACCTTATATTATCCCTTATTACTCCTTATGAAAGCAAATTAATCAACCTATATAAAATAATACCTTAGTAAGGTTGATGAGCGCTAAAACTCCTTGAAATGTGTTGTATCCTCTTGTTGGTTTATGACAGGCTAGTGGACGTCCTCTTATGACAGTCTTAAATGCACCTTTGACTCCTTGACTTCAAGCTTTGAATACGCTCTCACTTAATGCAGGCTTAGAATGCGCTTCGACTCTCTCCAAGAGCGCTCCTTTTTATGGTGGCTACAGACGTGCTACCACCTTCTTGATGGGTGTGCCAAGTGGCATGAGGTGTTACCAAGATTCTTTTATCTCCTCCTTGAGTAGCACTTGTCTTTGAGGAGCAAATGTTACTTGGTTGAGCGCTCTTCCTCCTTGAGCGTGGGCGTTAGGGTTTGAATATTCTCTTACACCTTTGTGCCAAGTGGCACAATATTCCCTCCTTGTCAAGACAAGTGTTTGAGCCTTCTTTGCATGCACTCTTACCTTCAACGTACCAATGTCTTAAGGCTTCTCAACGTATTCTTGCCAACTATTGCAAGCTTTCTTTTGCCTCCTCTGTGACAGCAAATTGTGAGATGGCTCCTCCTTTTCTCCAACGAATATGGATGATGTATTCCAACAAGGTTGGCTCCAACTATGAATATTCTCAAGCATTGCAATGGTGCTCCCTCTTGGCTGGTGGTTCTTCCATGTTGGAGCTTTGGTAAGACACTCCTTGTTATACGTAGGATGTGTTGTGTTGTCCTTTGTATTGTCCACCTTGCAATGAGTGCTAGTTTCTTACGTAGGATTGTTGTTGTTGCTTGTTGTGTAGATGTTGAGTTGGTGTCTTGATACACCTTGGTGATGTGAATATCGAGCTCTCTAGGATCGGCTCTATTCTCAAGCACCTTGAGTGTGCTTTCACCTTGCTAGTGATGGACATTGAGCCCCTTTGGAATGGCTCTCTACCCTTCTTGAAATTTTCTCCTCAAACTTCAATGATGTGGTCGCTTGGAGATCGTGTCTTGCTTCTTGTAATAGTGTCTTTAAGACACTCTTTCTTTGTCCTATTTTGTTGTAACTGAAAGGACAAAGCTGGTGCCAATGTAATGCAAAACCCTTTGCAATAGATTAGGATAAAATATTATATTTTGCACCGAAGTTATACGTCTCCTATTGAAGCTTCCCTTGCTTCTTAAATATGGTGGCACTCTGCTCTATTCCTTGAGAGCAAGATGTAATGTATTGTTGCCTTCTTTTCTAGACAACACTAACCTCTAACTCTTTACTTGGATAACTTTAGCACCAATGAATCCAAGCTCTTAACCATGCAACTAATTTTAGAGGTTTAACTTTGCACTAATGTTCACTTTAACTAAAAATCCTTAGTGAACTTTGAATAACTAATATAGTGCAATAATAGTTTCTCCTTATTACTCCTATAAATGAACCTTAAATCATGCACTAGTAATCTCTGCAACTTAATGTAGTCTTCTTTGTTTCAACTAAACAATAGGAAGATGATATTTTTCTTTCTATCAAAATATATCCAACTCCTATTTTAATGTGCAGGTAATAACCTTAAAAGAAACTCTCTTCTGCACTCCCTTGAAGACTATAATATGAATCCACTCCTTGCAACTTTAAACTAATATGGTGCTTAACGAATATTTATAAAATAAAAAACTAATGTTCAACTAATGAACCTTTTGCACCCAAGTTGCTTACCTTTAAGATCTCTGAAGATGGTGGATGCCTTGGTGATTAGATTCACCTTATTGCTACCCTTAACTGGATGAACTTGCAGCTCTTCTTGGCTATCCTAAATAGCTCCCTAACTCACCTATTTGCAGCTTTGAAAACCCTCTAACTTGCTACCCTTTAACTATAGTAGGTGACTTCGATTCTCCTTCAGGATGCTCTCCTATAAATCTGAAGTTTTGATGCTATCCTAATTGTTGCTCTTTTGTAGTCAATTTCTGCACTGAAATGTTGTCCTTGAAACTCAAAAATTTGGTAGGGAATTCCCCCAAATTGTAGCTGAGTTTTCCTTCAAGAACCCCTTCAGTATTCTGTTGTAGATTCAGCAAACCCCTATCTCCGAATGAGCCTTCTAGCCTTCAAAGGCAATCTTCAAATCTCTTGGATTTGGTAGGCTCCTTTTGTCTCCGTTCTCCTTCAACCTCCTTGTCAAATTCTGACTTCAATCTAGGCCTTCTTCTCAAGAATCTAAAAGTCTTGAGGTCTTCACCAATCTCCTCCAAAATTTGGTAAGCTTCTTGCCAAATATTTCTCCATTTGGGCTTGTTGTTGGATGGCGACAATTGTCCCAAAAACTTCCTTTATCAGGAACTTCTCCTTGGTGGTAAATTTCTCCAATGAGTTCTCCTAGGAACTCCTCCAATGGCCTTCTATGAACTCTGTAATAAGGCTCTCCAAGCCTTCTCCTTGTTTCTCCTTGAGACCTCTCCTAGGTCTTCAATCTCGTAGCTCTTATGGTCTTCCAAATGAGACCTTTCCTTCAACCTTCTACTATGGAAGTGTTGGTAATGAGATCTTCCTCTTGGATATCTATAGTCTACTGCTTCTAGAATCTGGAATAGGACCTTGCTAGTCCTTCTTCACTCTGCAATCTGCAGGCTTCAATGGAGATCACCAACCTCCAATCTTCTAGAACTGGGAGTTCTTTAATGAGACCTCTCGTAGGTCTTCTTCAGTTTCTCTGGCTGATTTCTTCAATCTGTAATGGAGATCACCAATCTCCTATCTTCTTCTAGACTCTTCTCTAGAGTCTCTTGAATCAGTAGTAAGGCTACTATGGCATTTTCTTCTTCTGCACTCTACAGGTCTGCAATCTCTAGTAATGGGACCTTTTGTACAGGCCTCCAAGTATCTTCTCTTCCATTTGTTGCTTCTAGTGCTGGATTGATTCTAAAGAAGATATTCTTCCTAGCTCTATGTAGGAAGCTTCCCAACTTACTTTGAATCTCCTTTCCCTAACAAAGTATTAGGACTATAATGGAAGAAATTTTAAATCTAGAGATAATCAATCTTCACTAGTTGATTTGTCAATCTAGTGGAATCCTTGCTGAGTCCTAGTCTTCACAAGTTTTTCTGCAACCCTGTGGAAAGACTCTAGCCAAATGCAATCTCAAAAATTATATAAATGAGATTTTTGGATTTCTCTCAATCTCTCTTGTGGCTCTCCCTATCTTCTAACTAATCTACCGTGGCTCTGATACCATTGTTAGCTTTTGATGGGATGGTAGTATAGGAAATACAACCACAAGATGAAAGATAACTAATCTGAGATAACTATAAACTAATGGCACAATAATATGCAAGAAAATAATGAGATGAACATCTACAAATAACTCAAAAATATGCCATTAATGAAAGTGATGAAAATAGTACAATGTTATATAATGGAGGACATGAACACTCCATGAACAGATATGAAAGGACTACATTGTACCATACTACTAAACTATACCACACACTCTCTATATTTACTACTGCTTAGAAAACACTCACTATGAGGCCTTTATATAGGAAGATAGATTCCTTGGCCCTTACTCTACCTATCTACCTGATGTACAAGTGGACTCCTTGTACATTTACAACATGCATATTGACACTTGTGCATTTATTACAATACTTGAAGTAACTAACTAACTTTACTCTAAAGTAAACTCCTACTCTAGTTATGTACCAAAGGTGGTACATTTACATGACCCAAATGATGTAATATACTCTAACATTTGATTTTTCTTAGATGACTCTACAAATCCTCTAAGATAAATTAAAATTTTGCAACACCTACAAACACAAATAGGGATAAAAAAATAAGAAAAATATTTTCCTTCTCTAAATGGCAAGGTTTTTCCTTGCTTAAACTTATGTTTTCTCCTTTCTGGTTTCTCTAGTAGCAACATACTTTTACAAACTTTAAGAGGTGTCTCTTGCTTCTTGGTAGTCGAATCACATTCACAAATATAAGCTTCATTATGATATTAGCCTAATTTGATACCAAATGCTAGAAATACAAAATAGATTTATGCATTGTGATTTACATTTACATTTTTGTGATTGAAGTATATATATACATATGATATCAAAAATACATATGATTAGGATTTACAACTACTTTCCAACTTCTCATAACCTCATAACCATAAGGTGGATACATAGTATTCACAACATTTAGAAAGTTTTGTGTATAGATTTTGATCCCCACTTGGAATTGTAACACTTGTCTTAAAATACTCTAATAAAATATAGTAAACTTATCTAAGAATGACCAATACTTCATTAATTCGTACTTATTCTTCATGAATATAATTGGTGATTTCCATGGTGACACACTAAGATGAATCAAATTCTTATCAAGAAATTCCTAAAGTTAAATTTTCAATTCACTAAAATCAATAGTTTTTATTTTACAAATTGATTTGGATATTGGTTCAATTCTAGGTATAAGTTCTATAGAGAATCCAAATTCCCTTGTAAGAGGTTGCCTCGAGAACTCATATAGACAACTCATCTAGGAATACATCCTTGAACTCCATAAGGATAGGATGAGCATATACAATTGTTTTCTTTTTATAAATTTATTATGCACCACAATTGTGAACATCTAACATCCTCTCCTATACCTTCTTTTGAGTTGTTGATATCATTATTAGGACATTGGGAAGCTACACCATTAAACTAAACTTTTCTTTATTTGTCACAATATTCTCTTTACTCTTTGGATAGTATTCAAGCTTTCCATATAGTTAGTTAATAAATACATGCAATAATGGCATAATATGATTCTAAGGTATTTGTTATACTTTATTACTTTATTTGAAGTTTTGTAATCATTATGGGAATTATTGATGATTTTCACCTTATGAAAGGTTTGATAGTCACTTTTCCCGTGATCATGATGAGAACATGAAAAGTCATAGCTAAATATGAAACACCAAGAGTTGCAAAATTGAAGTCTCTCAAAATGAAGAAACACATTGATGTATTAATATGTGAGATGTACAACATATTTAGGTAATGAAATAGGTCAACTATTGTAAGTTAAAATATCTTGTTCCATTAAGTATTTTCTATTATCCTTGTGATTATTGAAACTCTTTGTATGATTTCAACTTGCTTCCAACATGTGGTATAAAAGCTATGATGAGTTCATGTGCGGAGCAACCAAATTACAGTGTTTGTGTGAGTAGATAATTTATTGGTATAATAAGGGACAATCATTGCCATTCGATGAGATTCCCTCATAACTTATCTTATGTTGGTCTTAGCTATAAATCAAGTTTGATTTGAATATAGAAGAGCTTGTTTCTATAGAAGATAGTTGAGTGCCCTATTTGGAGTTTCTATGGAAGGTGATCAGATTCCTAGAAGAAGAATATTTAATGCCCAAAAGATAAAAGACTTAGAAAATAGTGTTTTAACATCCTAAAGATGAAAGTATAAAATAGGAATTTGAGCACCTAGATAAATATTTTGCATAAAATATTAAACATTCCACCTGGAGACAACAAAGTCTTCTATAGAAGATGTTTTCATACCCACAAATATTGAATAAAATATCTTAATAAAACATCTAGAGCTACCTATAAGTATTGAGTATATAGGAGTTATACATTATTTTTAAATCCTAGAAACATCTTCTAAAAATCACTGTAACATTCACTACAAACTCCAAACTGCTATCCAAATTCATGTGTTTACATTCACAAAGAAGGAGAAATTATTGAAATGTGTGAATGTCTTGGGCTAAGTTGATTTACGTGTGGGAGAATGTGTGGAAGAAAATTTATTTGTTGCTCATCAAAATAAAAAAATTAAAAACTTTGTTTTAAAATTCACAAAGAGTGTAGTGGGAATGTTTGTTGTTGCAAGCAAGTCTAAATATTTGTGATTACAAGGTTGCAAGTTTGATTCTCATGGGGGAAATTTTTTTTGATATTTTAAAAAATAATATAAGATGCATATAGGGAGCCAAGAGTCATATTTAATGAAGTTTTTAAAAAGTGCATAGGAGTGTTCGTAGTGGGCAATTTTATTTTTGAACTAAAAAATGAAATTTTACACTTTAAAAGGAAAAAGGGGGATAAATATTTGAAAGAAAATTTGAATTTTTAAGGATAACCTAAAGTTTGTGAAAAATATTTTATAAGATAGAAGATGCTCATTTTTTTGTTAAAAGTATATTTAGGGAGTTCAAAGGTGCATTCTTTAATGGGTATTTTTTTGTGGCATAGGAGAGTAATAATATTTTGTAAAAATATGCATTTTGAGCAGTGACTAACACCTCATTTAAAAAAAAAAATGCAATAGACATAATTTTATACACAAAAATTAAAACATGTGCTTTGTACAATTACAACGTTTAGTATAAACAATACTTCAAACTTGCATTTACAGGTAATGTTTTCACCTAAAGCCTAATATAGTTGCAATAACAACATCTGGGTATTGACCCTATAAACCATTGAGGAGAAAGAAGATCATATTTTTGTGATATTTTGTTTTACTCCATTATTTACTCATTCACCACTATAGTTAGATGTAAATCCTAAAATCAAAAAAATCCATATAGGGATGTTAAGCCCACATATGAGGATTTCTCTTTAAGCAGATATAATTGATAGAATGAATCCTTTTCAACACTACCTTGGTACCACGTATCAATCTCTTTCATATACCTTAATATCTCTCTCATGTATGATCATGTATATTGAGCCTGTAATACCTATCATCGAAGATCCTTGGACGTAGATGCCCCTACATGAAACCCAAAAACTTGACATAGAATTTCATGCCTTCCCATTGGTCGAGAAGACTACTTGATGTGGATTCCAACTCACTCCTTATTTGAACATACATCTTAAGGAACACAAATTTATACCACCATTGGCGGATCTTGACCAATCACATCCATCTGTTAACAACAAATCAAGAGGTGGCACATGGTAAGCATCTGGATCTACATCATACAAAAAAACAATGACATGTGGCTGCAATCGATGATAGTTTGGTTGCGCATTTGGTTTGGATGGGTAAAAGAAAATATTTAGTCCCACATCGCTTGGGACAAAGGCTTTTTAAACTTTTAAGTAGGGTGACTTCACCCCATTGAGGTAGCCAATACATGTTGGCTACATGCCAATTGGTGCTCCTTGTTGAATGTGCAAAGTGCGCTAAATTTTACCTATAGTGTACCAGTGGACCTTATGTTGACCGTACAACTTCATTGACCTGTGCTTAAAATGCACAAAATATATTTTTTAAAGGGGATAAATTAATTCATTTTTTGCAAAAATAGGACAAATTTTAATTTTTGAAAAAGGATTAAAATAATTCTATTTTGAAAAGAGAAAATATTTCAAAAAAATTTAAATTTTCTTAATATTTTTTGTGCTTTAAAAAAATAAATGCCCTTTCAAGCATTGTAAAATTGTATTAAAAAATTTTGTTTTTACAATTTTTTGGGAAAAAAGCACACAAATTCTTTTAACCCCTCTAGGCATCAAGTAAATCCTTTTTATAATTGTACTATTGGCTTACACAAGGTCTCAAATGGCTATCGATTTGGTAGAGAAAATGGTCGCAATAGCCACAATAGTTAGTATTTTGGCCAATAAGATCACAAATATAGCTACCCCTACTGGTCCTAGTGAATCCAAAGATCATTGCTCACAAGCAAAATGTGAGATAAAAAATTATGATGCATCCCCTGATCCTAAGGCCCTAAATAGTTGGATCCTCAACATGGAAACGTGGTTTCCTTATAGAAAAATTCCAAAGGATGAACAATCCCATTTGCTAAGTGAAAAATTTATGGAATAGTTAAAGTTTTGATAACGGACCACCAAGGAAATCAAAATTCCATCAAAAATTATAATGATTTGGTGAAAGCATTGAAGGAAACATTTTATATTTCCAATTATGTTGAGGACCTTACTTATAAATAGCTTAATTTGAAGCAATGATACAACATGAGTATCCAAGAGTATATTTTCCAATTTAGCAAATTGAGGATTTTAACTAGTATACAAGACTCAGCTGAAGAACTGATCATGAAATTAAAGAGTGGATTACAAGAAGAAATTTCTAGGGAGTTGAAATATATACCCATCACCACCTTGAATGCAGTGTTCAATCAAACACAACTTATGGAGGAGAAACTTACCATTTAATCAAGTAGATCTCGATCTTCAGGCACATACAAGGTTAAAAATCAATGACAACATCAACAACAAATTAAGAAGACTTATTCATTTCCTCCTTATTATCATTGTCATTCTTCTTCCTCTTATCCTTATTTTGACATCAAGAAATTTTGTAATTATTGTAAAAGAAGAGGATATGTGGAATCTGAGTGCTTTAGAAAGAGGAAGAATCTTGTTGTAGAATCTCAACCTAAGGAACCATAATATGGTCCTATTAATATTATAGGAGAAGCTAAAAAATTATAATGATATCAGGGATAAACTAGAAAATACTACCTTGGTGACACATAACTTGTATGAAGGTGGTCTTGATAGTTTATTTATCACAAAATCCCACCTAAATCACAAATTTTCTATGGATTATATCATCAATAATGGCTCCCAAAAGAACTTAATTTCAAGAGCTATAGTTGATAGGTTGTAGCTTCCTGTAGAATCCCATCCTCATCCATACACACTCAGATGGAAGAATGAGGGTTCCTCCTCCATCCTCATAGAAACTTGCACTTATCCTTCATATTTGACCTACAATATATGGAAAAAATAAGTTATGATGTGATTCCAAGAGATTGTTGTGGTCTAATTCTGGGAAAGCCTTACCAAAATGACAAGAGGAATCAATATGATTATTTTAAAAACATATACGCATTGCATCAAAATAATAATATATATCTCATTCATTGCAACAAGAATACCATGCTCTTGCTTCGCTCCACTCAACCACAAAATCTTGTATTGATCTTCAATAGGCCACGGGACACACCAAAATCAACTAAAATAACTTCTCCATATAAGGAGGTGATTCCTCCTTCATGGGTACCTCCTCATCCTACTCCAACTGCTCCTTTTACTACTTATTTGACTATTCAACAACCCTCCTCTCAACAACCTTCTTCAATTCAATAGGTTCATATTTTGAAGTAAACTTTACATATTTAGTAGTAGGCCATTAATCCACAATAAATTCCTCAAATTCCTTGTTGGATTAGAAATAAAGTTGTGACCAAGAATTATATTCGAGATAATTCACCTCTTGGTATTCTTGACATCATCAGTACTCCTACTCATCAAGCACCTGATTTTCAACTTCCACTTTATCCAACTTGAGTTCTTTCAAAAAAGTCCATTTTTATTGTAAAATCATTGGAGTCCAATGCTTCTATTGTGGGGAGGTATGATGAGGATATCATTTGATAGGCATAGGTTTATGTTTCTAGGCTTATTAAACTTTAGATTAGGCTTAGTCTTTAGATTAGGACTTAGTCTTATTTTTGGCATAATAAGCATTTTATGCAAATTTGTAAAATGTGAGTATTATTAGCTCATGTTAGTCCTTAAGATTTAGTTTTCCAATATATTCTAGAGGGATATTGGAAGTTAGAATGATAAGAGGCAATCCCTCAAATGAGCAATTGGATAAGAAGCTTATCTTCTTAATTTAGAAACTAGTTGCTCATTCCAAAGAAAATTGGTTGTAAAATGGGCCTTTTTAAGCCCTTCACCTTAATGCAATTCTTAGCTTTGTTAGATTCCACATCAACCCTTCACTTTACATCTTACCACATATCTTGTGACTTTTCACTTGCATATTTGACATCTATATTCGACAAAATATATACACAGTCCCTAATATAATATTTACAAATGTACAATGTACCTTGGGCTACTTTAATATTTATCAAATAATGTAATATCTCCAAAACCCCCCCTTGTAATACATTATTTGGTGTGAAGATATTTTGATGTACATAGATGGCTCTGAAATATCTTATACTTATTTCATTGAAGTGCTTTGTAAATATATCTACAAGTTCTTTAGTGGGGACATATTTTATCTAAATATGATGATCCAAAACATGATCTCTAATAAAGTGACATTGAGCTTCAATATGTTTTGTTCATTCAAGAATCATAGGATTTTTTATTAAATTGAGAACTCCTTGATTATCACAATTTAGTATTGTAGAAGTATTTTTTATTCCCATATCTGACAAAATGTATTGCAACCAGAGTGCTTCACATATTTCTTCTCTTGTTGCATGATATTATACTTCTATTGATGAAAGGGCCATTGCATGTTGTTTATTACTATACCAAGAAATAGGGCCTAATCCAAGATGAAATGCATACCCTAATATTGATTTTTTGTCTATCTATAGAACCAACATAGTCAACATCTGAATATCCCTATAAGTAAAAGGTATCATTTATTTTGGATTTAAAGCCATATTCTATGGTTGTGTTGATATATTGTTTTGCATAAACCTAGAGTGATAATTTACAACAATAAAATACCAAGTCTAGTATTTTTTAAATATAGAAAACTTCTAATTAGTTGTCGATACATAGTGGTAGAAACTAGTGGTCTTATCATATCTCAATAGTCGCAACCCTTTATCCATAGGAGTATCTTTAGGTTTACATTTTGTCATTGTTTATTTTTCAAGTAATGGTTTTGCATACTTTATCTGATTTGTTGTGATGCTATTGTCTCTTTGACAAATTTCTAAACCAATATAGTAGTGTAGAAATCCTAGATCTATCATTTCAAAATCCTTTTTCATATCATTTTTAACCTCATCTATCAAAATTCGTGATATTCCTATTATTACTATATCATCAACATATACTACAAGAATTATTCTCTCCGTCCCAACCCTTTTTGTATAAATATTTGGATTTGATGCACTCCTTTTGAATTTGTGTCATAGTAGATGATCATTAATCTTAATATATCATGTTTTCGATGCTTGTTTTAATTCATATAATTATTTATTTAATTTACAAACCTTTTATTCCTATCCTTGATAAAAAAAAACCTTCTGGTTGAGTCATATATACCTCTTCATCAATATTACCATTAATAAATGTGCTTTTAATATCCATCTAATATAGTTTCTACCCAAGTTGTACTACTAATGTACAAATTGTATAAACAATAGCCATTCTTGTTGTAGGTGCAAATGTTTCTTCATAGTTAATTATTTTTGCAATCAATAATACCTTGTATTTGTCAACACAACCATCTGATTTGTATTTTATTTTGTAGAACAATTTACATCCTACTGCTTTATTTCCTTATGGTAGATCAATTAAATTCCATGTTTTATTCTTCATAAATGCTACATATTTGGATTCCATGGTTGTTTTCCATTCTGGTTATTTTATGGTTTCTTGTGGAGTTGTAGGTTTTGCTACTAAACTCATTAATCTCATACTCTTTCTTGTTGTGCTATGAATTTGAGGTCTTGTAGTAGTAAGATTTGGTATTTGTTTTAGCTTTGAATCCTTAAGTGTATTTATAACCACCTCTTTTCTTTGTTTTGGCATTATATATTCTAATTTTTCAAGTGGTCTATCAAATATTTGTTATTATGATTCTTCACTTGAAGAATTGTCTTCATTTGATAAAATATTCAGAATAGGACTTGCATTAACCTTTGGATTTTCAACAATAGTTTTATTTTCTTCATCAAAAATAACATCTTTTCTCACATTATTTTTCTTTGTGATTGGATCAATTATTCTATATCGTTTTGAATCATTATCAAAGCCAAGAAATATCCCACATATGAAATTTTCATCTAATTTTCTTCTTTTTTATTTTGGGATGTGCACATATGCCTTACATCAAAAAATTCTTAGATGTTCTACTGAAGGTTTCTGTCCTAGCCATATTTATTCAAGAGTAATAATTTTTAGTATTCTTGTGGGTGATCTATTTTATATGTATATTATAGTTTTAACAACTTTTGCCCAATATTGTCGATTAAGATGTGCTTCTTTCAACATGCAACATACCATTTCCATAATAGTTTGATTCCTTATTTATGCTATACCATTTTGTTGAGGGTAATAAACTACAATGAGTTGTCTTTTTATACAATTTAGTCTTAGAAATCATTCAAATTACTTTTATAGAAATTCACCATCTCTATCTAAGAAAATATTCTTGATTGATCTTCCTATTTCTATTTTCACTAGTTTCTTAAACTATTTAAAGCAACTAAAAGCTTCATATTTAAGCTTTAAGAAGTATGCCCACATTTTTCTTGAACATTCATTAACAAATAACTAAAAATATGTATTTCCTCCAAGACTAGTAGTGTTAATTGGTCCACATAAAATTGTGTATACTAATTCTAGTGTCTCTTGAGTTTGTATATACTCAACTCAAAAGATATTCTATGTTGTTTTCTTACAAGTCAATCTAGACAAACTATAGATTCTCATGTTAATTTAGGTAATTGTACCATAATTTGATATCTACTCATTTTATTCAAGGGGAATGCTCTTATATGTTGTATTTTTTTATGCCAAAGTTCTTTTATTTCAAATGTTCTTACTGAAATAATTGTATATGATAATGTATCAAGAGAAAATAGACCATTTGTGTAGGAACTAGAGGCTATGATTTTCCTTGTCTAGTAATAATACACTTCTTTTTGTTTTCAATAATTTTGAACTTGACCACTAAATTTTGATCCATAATTTGAGATACAAAGAGTAGATTAGCAATTAATCATGACACATATAACACATTTTTAATTATATCTTTTGTATCTGGATAAATTGATTAAAATATATCCTACTCCTTTGAACTCATATGTTCTATCATATGCTATAGTGGTTGGTTTCTCATATTCTTCTTGAAAATTACTAAATCATTTCTTATTTCTAGTCATATGTTTGCTTGTCCTTCAGTCAATATACCAATGATTTGAATTTGTACCATATTTCTCTTTGACCATTGTCATTACTTATTAAATATTCCCAATTTCAATCAAATTATTTAATTCTTATATATTCTAACTATTTTTTTCATAATCTCACATTTAAACATCAATTTCACTCTCACTTCAACAAATTCCAATTTCAATTCAAATTTCAATGCAAATTTTAAATTCTTTGTTTCCTTATATCTCCCTTGCATTTAATTCATTTCTTCAAATTTAATAATTTATCTCCTTATATCTCCAAATAATAAATCCCTTTCTTTTAACCTTTTAAAAAATCATATTTAATCAACCTTATAACTCCATTAATTTATCATGCCACAAAAAATCAATCTTTCTTGAAATAATACAATCAATATATAGGTAAATTTGAGGTGCTCACCTTATGAATATGTGGAAATATGAAATCTTCTTATAAAACTTCTAACATGAGCATTATGATTCCTTAATTTCTATCAAATGTAAAATATTATGCCTTTGCTTGAATACACTCCTGCTCTCTCAAGTTTACGTAAAACTCAAACAGGATGATTTCTAGCATGACTTAGTAATCATTGGAGCTTATTCTCACTCACACAGACTCGCTTTGCTTTGTCTCATTCACTAATTATCTTCACAAGTGCTTTGACTCGCTAAAAATTGATTCTTCATAGGTGCTGCAATTTTCTCACATACTCATAGCTCATCTTTCTCACTTCTTACAATCTACTTCTATGTCAGCTTGTATCATTGGCTTCTTGCTCATCATTATCTTCCAACCAACATTTCTCAATTTCTACCTACAAAAATTCATCCTCACTTTCCAGCATGCAAACATTCTCACTTTACAACCAATACATCCTCATAGCAGATATCTCATCTTTTCTTTGGCTCTAATAATCTTAGGGTGCAATCAACCCATCCTTTTTAAGGTCTCCAACAAGTAAACTTTATCCTCCAATATTGGTACAATATTAGGGTGAAATCATCCCAACCTTCATAGCAATAAATCTCAAATTTTAATTTCTCATGTCAACTTCTCCTTCTTGGTGCAATATCAACCAACTTCTCAATTTTCTCAGTACTTTATTATCCTCTCAAGTTGGCCAAAGTGTATCTCTAATACCACTATTGGGAATTCTCCCATATTATCTCACAATTCCCTTTTCTAGGATCAAATATTAATCACAATATTAAAGCATTCAACTCAATGGCCAATATCAATAAATCTCATTCATAGAATAACAACAATATTTCACAATAATCAAACTCATAATATTATTTATAAACCAATAATTTTGAATACAAACTTTGATCATTCTTATTTCGGTACAATGCATGGAGCTTTGTCTCCATAATATAACCTTACAAGATGACTCTTTAATACTCAACTATTGCTCTCCTCAAACATCCGAGAGATGCATCCTTTCTTATTCCTCACATATGACAAAAACATTATGACTCTATACTTTCCATCTTGTCACATATCCTGTGACTCTTCACTTGCATATTTGACACTTACATAGAAAAATTAGAAACACACTCCCTAATCTAATATTTAAAAATATATGGTGTACCTTAGGGTACATGACATTAATCACTCTTAATGTCCTTAAGGTAAAATATCGAATTCAAGAGGAAATAATTGAAAAGTTAAAGGACAAGCCCAAGATGAAAAATATTTGTTATGACACAAGTGACCTTATCAGATGAACAAATTTCACTTGTGATACTAGTGATCAATATATTGTTGAGGTGGTGATATTATATAAGGGAAAGACATCATCTGTGATACCAATAACTTGAAAATTATTGGTGAAATCAAAGTTTATGTAGAAGGAAATTACATTGGTCATGAAAAAGACCATGTTTTTGAAGAACATGATGAATTTGGTTTGAATGGTGATAATGAAAGTAGTCTTGAAGAACATCATGATATCTTTGATTGTATTGTTAGGTATGATAGAAATAGTTTGGATTGTGTTAGGATTTATTGTGATAATGGTATCTATAAATATTTATTTGGTGATAGTGGCAGAGACCATAGTGGAAATGAGGAAATTAGGTAATTAAATAATGTTGGTGACAAAGATCAAAGTGGTGATGAAGAAATTAAATATCTAAATATTGTTGGAAAAGTCTTAAGTAAAGATGAAAATTTTTGGTATTGTGACAAGTTTCATAATAATGAGGAAGAAATTGGGTACTTTGAAAGGAATACCAAAGGAATTGACTTAAAACTAATGAGAAAAATAGGATGCAATAGTATTGGATTTGGAAGAAATGGGTAAGGTGTGAAATGTCCATAATGCCAGATATAAGGTCAAATAATGAAGGCCTTGGACATATAGGTTAAGCAGGTAGTAGTGACACAAAATTTATGAAAAGAGGAACGTATGCAAAGAATGAAGCTCCTAGAATGAGTTGTTGCAATCATTGTGGAAGAAGTTGACAAGTAATAGCTAGGTGGTGGAACACACATCCTTGTGAGATTTGTGGAGGTAATAATCACTCTAGAAGAAAATATTGACACAAAGACAAAATGACCAATAAAATATAGATGAATTATGGATAAATGAATGTGTCAAAAAAGGATAAAAAAAGATAAATGTTTAATGGTTTCTATAGAAAGAGACCAAATTTGATGGTTGAAAAGCATCATAGTTTGTTGAATGAGAAGAATATAAGTTTTCCCATGTAAAAATATCTTAGAAATTTTGAGATAAATGATCTTTGTATCAAAAGATGACCCAAGACCTATAGTGATAAGACCTATTGTGTAACATTATATAGAGGATTCCAAATTCAGTGGTGATTTTCTAGAGGTGATGATCTAAAGGCTTATCCAAAGGCTAACCCAAAGGTAATTATGACCCAAATATAATCCACAGATGATCCAAAAGTAATGATAATCCAAACGCAAGCCGTAGATATGACCTAGAGGCAATGACCTCGAGGTTGAGACCTAGAGGTAATCTAGGGGTAACAACCTAGTCCAAAGATGATCTAGAGGTAACAACCCATATGTAGATACCCATAGGCAATGACCTTGAGACAATAACCCAAAGCTAGACCAATTGGATATTATCTAGATATAGTTGAGCCAAAGCTAGAAGAGCCAGAGCCAAATCTAGATCCAAAGAATAATTTCCTAAATACTACTCCTAGAATCATGGGGGTAATGATGTTTATACTAAATAATGTAACATGGGGGGTTTTAGACTCTATTATAGTATTTGGAGTTATGTAATCATTAAGGGAATGATTGATGATTTACAATTTATAAAAGGTTGGATAGTCATATATCCTGTGAGCATGAAGAGAAGAAGAAAATTCAGCTGAAGGTGAAACCCCGAGAGCTATAAAACTGAAAAGTCTCTCAAAATGAGATACATGGATGTATTAATATGTGAGATATATAACATATTTGGTTGGTGAAATAGATAAAATATTGGTAGAATAATATGAAAATATTATGAGTTAAAATATGTTGTGTTAATTATTGTTTTTTCTCCCTGTGATTATTGAAACTCTGTGTGATTTCACCCTACTTCCAATAGTATCACTAAAATATCTACACAAGTGGTCAACTCCCAAAATTGACTAAACACTCTTTAGTCATACTCTTTATAGCTTGAAGAGTTCCTTATACTATCTAAACTTTTCAAAGCTTTCCTAGCTCTTATTTTTCTAAAGCAAAATAGATACATAGCAATCCAAAATGTTACATGAAGTCTCAATCCCTATAAATTGATATTCAACTTGGAATTAATTAGGTGTGTTGTTGTGTATTTGTTGAAAGATATAATTTGAATCATAGACAAGATCGACATTGTATAACTTACTTTTTTATAAGCCTACAAATAATCATTATATAAGGTATTTAATTATTTATGTAAGTCGTATATGTTGAAGTTAACCTTGTCATGGTTAACTCATAACTACAGCTTTAAAGTTGTTATTTCCTATTGTATCTCATGCGTAACTTGAATCAGTTAACTAATTAGATTTTGATCCTTAACTATCAAAAAATTGTAAATATAAAAGAAGAAAAAATATATATAGCAACTGCTTTTCCTTCTTTAGTCAAATCACATCGCCTACGATGGTAGAGTCAAATCATGAAGCTACTATTATAACCCCTACCTCGCTTCCATAAACACGGCCCGAAATTTAATAATATGACGTATCACTTAACAACAAAATTTTAAAAATTTAACTAATTAAACTCAACATTTAATTATAAAAAAAATATTTTTAAACTTTTAATAAACAAAGGATTTATTGCCTTGCATGTAAAGCTTTAAAACATTTTAATAGACAAAAAGATTGAATTGTGAACTATAGAAGGATTCCCTTGTATTTATGTTTTGGATCTGTGCATATGCTGGCTTTCTAGATTGAAAGCCAACGACAAAATCTCAATTTGAATAGAACATGCTGCATCGTCTTCTTCTACCTCTCTATATAACATACACAAGTAAAACAAAAGCGTAGCAAAAACGAAAAGGAGTCCACCATAGACATTCTCAGTAGCCGTTGTAAAACAAAATTGTGTTGTAGAAATATTCTAACTTGATTTTTAATTATTTATTGTAATACTTATAATTTTAAATTATTAAATATTAAATAGATATAATATAAAATTTTATTTTATTTTATACAAACTTTTATAAAGCTTAACCTTAAAATCTACATAATGCCAAACAACTTTAACCTACCCACAATCACTCCACCTACCTACACTCACCTCTATCTTTCTGGTCATTATTCTTCCTACCACGAATGGAAGGAAAAGTGAATCTGTAGTTACAGCCCCTATCTAATCCTGGCTGTAACTTGTCATATCTTACTTTGGAAAAAGAAAGACATTTAAGGTAAAGCGGACCAAAAGCCTGAAAATTTGTGGGGCAATGATAGTGGGTCCTACTTATCCTGTTACAGCCCATATTTAATCCTGGCTGTAACTTGTCATATCTTACTTTGGAAAAAGAAAGACATTTATGGTAAAGTGAACCAAAAGCCTGAAAATTTGTGACCCAATGATAGCACATTTGTCATTGAATTGATCTGATTGTGGCCAGTTTAAGAACAACATGATCTGATTGTGGCCAGTTTAAGAACAGCATGTGGCACATTAATCAGTGAATTGATAGGTTCATGGAAGGACAGGACACAAACTCTCAGATAGCATTAAAAAAGAAGTTCACCAATTCAAGGCTGGTTCTGTGGCCCCCATTTGGCATTCAACATTCATCTAGGTATTGATTTTCAATTGATGCTGACTTATCTCCTTTTTAATAGAGATATGATTTTTGAAGGCCTACAGCCTGGCAGACACACAGAGCAGACTTTCACCGTGTTTTACCCCGTACATCACAGCCAAAAAGCAGAGAATAGCTGTTTCTATTTCATGTTGAATGCGTGGAGTGCACTTGTGGTGTTGGTATTCCGTGACGAATGCATGCATTGACGGCGTTAATGACAATTATGTGTTGATAGTTAGTCTTCCATTAAGGCTTGAATTACGTTAGGTACTATGTTCATGAATTTTGCTCCACAGAGTTTGCCAACTTAATTATTTTTGTACACATTAAGGGTGAAGAATAGGGAACACAATAAACCGGTATAAAAAATGGAATGACATTTTGATAATAAGGTAAGTAAATAATCTGTTTACGTTTCTATTTCGTTAATAAAAAATCTCAAACAAGTGTTTATAAAATATTTCAGATCAATATTATAGCTACATTACCCAAACCATGTAATAAAAATAATATAATATTAATAAGATTTTTACAATTTCATATAATCAATTAAAAAAATTAAATAAAATAATTATTAACAATTATAATAAAACATATTATTATATTTATAATAAAATTTATTATAATTTCATTTAATCCATTATAAAACTAAATGAAATTATTATAATCAAATAAATATAAAAGTGGAACACATTATTATATCTATAGTAACAGAACTAAATCTAATCTTATTTTTAAGTTACTAATTAATATGTTTTAGGTTTTCTTTAAAAAAAAATGAATTCAACCCACCAAATGGGTCTGAATGACCCATTATTTTATTTTAAAAAAAATCATTTAACATAGCTGATTATCATACTTAATTTTTGTTTTGATCTTCTTGTTTGCAGACGTCTAATCAAATGGGTGATGAGATAGAAGGGCCATCGACTGATGGATTAATGCTAGCAGTTGACAAGTTCCTCACTGCAGAATTTCGTGGATAATTGAGAATATAAAAGCAGAACGCACATAGCTTACATTGGTTTTGTGGATTTGTTCTGTTTTTTTATTTTCTTCTTTAATTTGGTTTGTGGTTTTGTATTCTTATAAATAAGTGGGTTGAAGGATTTAAACGTTCTATCCCATGTTCTGAAAGTTTAATTCAATTGGATTAAGCTGAACCTAACGATAATATAATTGCGTTTGAAAATGCTATTGCTACCCGTTGTCCAGGGATGCAAACCTTGGGTTCTCATGAATATTCAAATTTAAAATTCATAGCCTACCCTGTTCAAAAATGCCTCCCACAGGATAGTTATTTGGGTCTGTAATTTATAATGAATGAAGTAAACCATTAATCATCTTCTGACCTATAATACATTGTATTATTAAATTAATTTTTCATCAAAATTAGTGAAGTTAAAAGGTTTTATTGTTTTCCAATCACTTTAATTTTTTTTCATTTAACTTTCTGTTTTCATTATTATTAATATTTAAAAATAGATATTTATAATTTTTTTGTTTATAGTATTTGAAATAACAAGTTAATAATTAATTAAATTTTCAACATTTCATTTCAAATATATTTTTAAAATGATTTTGGTTAAATAATTATTTAAAAAAATACTTTTGGTTTAGTTTCAAGGATGATTTACAAAATAGAATTATTTTATATATATAAATAAATATTTTCATTTTAATTTTTTTTTGAAGATGATTTACAAAATAGAATTATTTTATATATGCAAATAATAAATAATTATTTTATTTTTATTTATAGGTATTAGAATCACAATTTAATATTAGTTTAATAGTTTTAATTAATAAAATATTTTTGAATTGGTTAATCTGGATTGCTTTTTTAATTAGTTATTTTTAATTAGTTGTATGAGATCTAAATAGGTTCATTAATATTGCATGCTGATCTCACAATGGTGTTACAACAACTTGACTATTATACACATAATATAGTGTGACAAGATTCAAAGTCTCCTAGTTAAAAGTTAAGTTTAACCAATTGAAATTAGTTAATAAAACTTATAATATATTAACAATTTATTTTAAAGATTCTTTTACTTAGACTATGTTTAAGTAGTACCTAAAAGACACCTTTAACTTAGTTTCATCTCATAATTATATTTAAAATAGAATTTCAAGATACAAGTAAAAATGGATTGTTTTATTTATTTATTTTGAATTTACATAATGAAACGAATTCGGGTAGGCTGTCCGAATTTTATGGCGACCACAGTATAGCCACAGTATTCTATACTGGATGCACACCATATAGTTCTTGGCATAGTTCATCCCTATAACCACCATGCCACAATCATTTTAAACCTTTTAAACGGCTGAAAGCAGCAAAAATGAATTGTTGAATATATAATTAAAATCAATTTTATTTTCTAGTGGTAAAATATTATGAACTCAACTATTGAATCAAAATTCATAAGTCAAATAATTCTTTTTAGTATTAACATCTATTATATGTAAGTTAGATGATCAAAATGCATCAAAAGAAACTCAACTATAAGATGATAATAAAATTATCTTTAACTAAAATATTACAAATGTCAACAAAGTTTGATATCTTGTATGTATAACTCTTTTATCCATTCTTTACCAACCAATCTATAATAATTTTGAATTTTCTCCAAGACTTCCTTTGAATAAAGTATAGTGGATTCAAAGATATGATTATTGCATTTTGATTGGAATGTTTTTAGCCTAATGCTAAATGTTATTTAGGTATTATTTGTCTTCTCACTCAATATTAATGTTTATATGTCAAATAAGTTATGTTAAAAAAATAACATAAAACTCAACTATTGAATCAAAATTCATAAGTCAAATAATTCTTTTTAGTATTAACATCTATTAGATGTAAGTTAGATGATCAAAATGCATCAAAAGAAACTCAACAATAAGATGATAATAAAATTATCTTTAACTAAAAGATTACAAATGTCAACAAAGTTTGATATCTTGTATGTATAACTCTTTTATCCATTCTTTACCAACCAATCTATAATAAATTTGAATTTTCTCCAAGACTTCCTTTGAATAAAGTATAGTGGATTCAAAGATATGATTATTGCATTTTGATTGGAATGTGTTTAGCCTAATGCTAAATGTTATTTAGGTATTATTTATCTTCTCACTCAATATTAATGTTTATATGTCAATTAAGTTATGTTAAAAAAAAAGTAATTATGAAGTTTATAATTAAAAGTAAAATTTTTGTTTGTGAAAGTTCTTTTTTAAAATAATAATTAATAATACTACTTTTGAGAGATAAACATTTATATTTAAATAATAATAATATTTTTAATACCTCTTTTTTTTTAAAAAACTTAATAAAATGTTTGATTCAATCTAGTCTATAAAGAAGACCCCTTTAGCTATAATCTTAAAATTTTTATTTATAAAATTTTGGGTTATAAAAACTATAATATTAATACAAATATATATGATACTATAATCAATTTAGTAATTGAATTTAAAATCCAAGTCAATTAAAATTATAAAAAATAGTTTAAATATTTAAATATTTATTTAAGTATATCTATCTATTTCAAATATCATGTGTCCACGAGGGTTAGGTGGATTGGTAAGAATTTGAACTTACCAGAAGAGACCTAGATTCAAACCTTGCGGGTATGTCCAATCTAAAGCAAAGTCCGCTAAGTGTACATCAATCTAGATCAAAAGTAGTAGTCTGATCAGAGTCCGCTAAATGTACGTCAATTTGATGACAACGGTATCAACCTTAAACCACCTAGGGTCTCCCTCACTCCAAGTAACACCATGTTTAACCATAGGCAACCTCAAACTCATATATTATTACATGTTGATAAAATAATAAATTTAATTATTTTATATGAGATGTCGTCATGGGCACATGGATTCTTAAACACCATTAACATGAACATACTCAAGCAAAACCATTAAAATTATAAAATATTCCTAAATACCATGGATTTTAATTTTCTTCTTGCATGCAACTATCTCCTCTATTTCATGATAGCTCATGGCCATGAAAAATAGTTATAATAAATTTAATTATTTTAGGTGAGGTGCCTTTGTGGGCACATTGATTCCTAAATACCATTAACATGAACATACTCAAGCAAAACCATTAACATTGGAAAATATTCCTAAATACCATGGATTTTAATTTTCTTCTTGCATGCAACTATCTCCTCTATTTCATGATAGCTCATGGCCATGGAAAATAGTAATAATTAATTTAATTATTTTAGGTGAGGTGTCTTTGTGGCACATGGATTCCGAAATACCATTAACATGAATATACTCAAGCAAAACCATTAACATTGGAAAATATTACTAAATACCATGGATTTTAATTTTCTTCTTGCATACAGCTATCTCCTCTATTTCATGATAGCTCATGGCCTTAGAAAATAGTAATCGCATAAATAATTAAGGGTCTTCTATCCAAATAATAATTTTACACAAAGCTAAGCAATATAGATCCCCCATAAAATAGGATAGAATAGGGATAAAAATCCTATATCCCCTTGTTATCCCCATTATTCACACCCCTAACATATTTAAGGAAATATAAATTAATTAGTTCAACTACTTTAAACTTTTATAAACCTTATTTTCATATTAATTATAAGTGAATAATTTTTTTTATTAAGCGAAAAACCCCTTGGAAGGCCGCCTTGATATGAGAGACCACGAAAGGGGTTCTACACCATCAAAGTCACCCGAGAGTCACACCCGACCCTGCCCGCACCAACATTATCAATTGGATTTTGGATACCCAATTCAACTTTTTGGTAGGGTGGAGGACCTCCCTTGGAGGATTGCCCTCTCCTCTCCAACTCGCCTACAACACCTAGGTAAGTGAATAAATATTTATTAATTTATCTTTATAAGTATTTTACACTAAATTAACATCATCAAAGAGAAGTAATTCAATTTATTTTTAAAAAAATTTCCCTTTAAATTAAAGTTTTTTATATTCCAAGTCATGATCACCTAAGATTTAAGAAACCTTAATTTTATTTAAACTTAGTTAACCTTTAATATATATCAAATAAACATGGCATAATCATCTAATTATTTAATCTTATTAAACAACTATAATAATAAAAATACATTTTTATTTTAACCTATAGTTTCTAACACTAGCATTCTACGTAAATGTTCTTCTTCTTTTTTTTATCTCCTTCACACTCTCACTTCAAATTTTTAAACATAAATGAATCACTTATTTTTTTTTTACCTTTTATATGATCTTTTAGTAGGAACAAAGCCTTCCACTCAAGAATTAACATATTTTTTATTTTTGGAGTTTTTTCTAAAGGGGGTTTGTACATACCTTCATTTAATAAATACAAAAAAAATAATTATTTTTTATTGTTTAATATACTTATAAATAATATTTAAATAGCGTTAACTCAATTGACTAGATTCCTCAACATTAACACCACTACATGGTGATGATGTAATACAGATGAAGCCCATTTCAATTCCTTGTAACCAGTTAAAAAAATTGATATAAATAATCAAATGACATTAGCTCAACTGATATCCCTCAACTTTCATGGTTGAGATCTAGGTTTGAATCTTGCTAAGAAAAATATGTATAATTGCTATTCTATCAAAACACCACTATGTGGCCATGATGTAATACATGTGAGATCCATTTCAATCTCATATAATGAATTAAAAATATATATACGCATAAATAAAACTCTTTGAAAAATATAGGTAATAATTAAAATAGTACCTACTCTAACATCCACCATTTAATCATTAATTAACAATTACTTATTTATATTAAATATCAAGACTATTTGTTATCAAATATTAAGCATATTTACTTACCAAAGCTAATGAAATTAACTTTAATTGTAACTTTTAAATTCTATATCATTTATAATGCATCTAATTTAACATCAATGCTAACTATCAATATAATATAAGAAATATCAAGAAATAAAGAATAAAGCATATATTACTAATCATCAAAGCACATTCAAAGGTGAGTTCCCTATATAAGGCAACATGTATAATGCTAAAAATATATCCTAACAAGTACAAAAATAATAATTGCATGGACCTAATTATGATCCATATAAATACATAGAAGATAGCTTGACTAATTCTTTTGGAAGGAATTGAAATAATATATGGCATCTTGCCTACATAGGAGACCTCCTCATGAAGGTGCACATAAAAAGAAGTGCATATACATATTTGATCATTATTATATCCTCCCATTTTATGTAGCCTTTGTTATATCAATGACAAAGGACCTTAAATTGGGCCACTATCTAACTTCATAGCTCTAGATTGTAATGATCCAAAATTAACATAAGATCCAACTAATGGCTCAATTCTACATTACCTATAATAATGTAACAACCCAAACCCAAATCAGTTCACTTGGTTGTACCACTCTAAAAATTATAAATTAAAGATTGTAATTATTTTTTTAATAATTTAAAATACAACCATTCACTCATAAGTTGCCTCCAGTATCATAGCATACTTGCTTCACCCAAATATTCACTATCATAAGATTAATTTAGTACAAGCATATTACACCACTTTTGGATTCATGACTATTGCAGACCAATCACCGAAGTGGATAAGATCGGCCAAATCTCATGAAGGTGCCATTAGTGGTATTGACTTATCTCATTTAACATCCTCATTTTCTAGCATGAGGGTCAATCCATGACATGGGTTATCCTCTAGGGTCCATACACCTAGATGGTGGATGCTTACTTCCATATCTCTTATCATTTCAAATCTTCGACTAAACATTGTACATGTTCCTATATCGAATGAAAGGATAATAGCGTACTTATACCCAATGTCTAGCTGATTATCCTCTTCTCGAATTTAGTTAGAGATATACCAATACACTAGCCTTGGTCCTCATCTAACATATTCTTTTGACCCACGTTCGTATGTCCCATACCATACAACAAGGCTTAACCAGCTTGGTTAAAGATACATGGGATCTTATCACAGTAATATTCTAGAGATAACCTAGAGAAGACATCCCATAGCACACCTCATTACCAAACTTGATGTAGTCATTTTAAATTGACATATTTTGTTATTCAATAGTTGCTCTGGATACTGTTGAGCACCTACCAGCACCTCAATAGGTTTTTGGGTGAATTATGAGCATCCCTTACTCTCGACGCTCGACCTCATGGTTATTTTTTTTAGGACCCTCAACTCATTAAAGAGTTTTTTAAGAAGCCTATGAATGCACGTGTTTTGAATGCTTTCAATGAAGTGACCACCCATGTTATGGGTGCCCTCTATATCTTTCTCTCTTTCAATATTTTTTATTCTTTTTGTATAAGATTTTAGTGGATGGATTGCTTTTGCTTATTTTTAAAATAGGTATGAATTTCAACATGGTATTAGAGTGGGTATGGAACAACATCACTTAGTCACACAAAAATATACCTCATACCCTCTAATCCTTCATTCAATTTTTAGGGTGAATTACTATTGAAAATATCATAAGCATTTTTGGCATAAGAGGTAGAAAAAAGATCTTTTTCACATTTTTTTATCTACTCTTCCATCAATTTTAAAGAATTTATCATTTCTTCTCTTTCTATTCTACCATTATTGAGTTTTATACATAGATTTATATTCATTTTTACATGATTATCACTCCATTTTGTCCTCATAGGAAAGCCATGGAAAAAATCTTGGAAAAATTAGAGAACTATTGCATCTTAAATTTAAATTATATGCATTTAAATATCCTACGCATTTCATTTTGATGCAAAGGTGTATACACGTCTTGTTGATCTCTTTGGTACATTATAAGCATGTCATAATTCCAAGTACAAGGTGTATGCTTTCTTTTCATCATTATGGGGGTCACTATGATGGTTAGGAGAGTGTGGATAAGGATATCTACTCATGATTATCCTAGGTTTGAGTTGTAATACAAAATTTTGCTCCTTACATTGCTAGATGGATATAAGAATAACAGATCTTGCAAACCTTTTATGTTAAGCCAGAGGCTGTGGTGACCTAGTCAACTAAGCTTTGATTTATGCATTTTGGGGAAGAGGTTTCAATTTCAAAGCCTTTGGCATATATTTTTGTAATTGATGTTCTCTTTAATTGAAGTACATAGTGTTCTTCAATGAGGCAATAGCGCTCATGACATAAATACATGAATTGCTACACTAAATAGCATAATCACTCTAGGTATATGATATATTGAGTTCAAATTTTTTTTATTGTAGTAATATTTTAAGTCAGAAATGGACTATTTATTTGTTATACTAGAGATAATTTTTAAGCACTAGTGCATGCATTGGTAGCTTGGTTAGTGTGAGTATCTTCACATGCCATAGATTATAGGTCAATTCCTATTGAGAGTTCTTTTACATTTGGATGGGTGGCATGGACCATTTGCCGATGTGGTAACCAATGTGGTATATTTGTGTTCCACCCAACTCACTTTTTTACCTATTAAATTATCCTTAACCAATTAAAAATTAGTAAATTATAGGATTCCAGTAAACTAGTGACTACCAGGTTAGCATGGATTGCATGGTAGTCAATAGTGAATGAATAGGAACCAAGGGAAGGTTGGGATTGGATTTTACTTCTCTAAGTTTTGTGAGGTTAATTTTTACATTTTGAGGTCTATTTGAGCAAATATTCTAGAAGTGATAATATCTACATTCAAAAGCATTTTGAGATTATTTTCTTCCAAGTTGCATGATTTTTTAATCTCTAGTAAAACCATTTTATTGATTTGTTATAATATTAAGGGTAGAATTATTAGGGTATTCCTTAAGGCCTATTACCCTAGTTTGAAATGGAAAAGTTTCCATATTTTATGTAATCATAATATTTGATCTACATTTTTAGGAGATGTAGTTGGATTTGTGATAATTGTTGTAGGTTTTGAGTCTTGTAGAGGCTTATAAAAAATAATTTAGAAAGTGCTTTAGTCAATACCTCTTCCTCCTTTAAGCTATTGATTCAACTTATTCATGAAGATCTAATCATTCATGATGTTTTCTTTTTATTTCTTGTCTAAGTACTTTTGGAATTTTGCATCGTATCTTTTTGTAAGGATTTTCATGTAAAAATAAAATTGGTGATATAAATTGAGTGGTCTAAGGGAAAGTTGAAGTTTCCAAATAAATTTATGCCTCCAAGCCCTATCTTATGTGACTATATAATATTGAAGCATATTTTCTTTAGAGACGGTAATCTTGACTTCTCTACCTCATTTGAAGTCTTGGAAAAAGTATTTTGGATACGTGTGGGAGTATCTAATAGTGGTAATGATGACTATGATCTAGCCTAATGAGATTCTTATGTAGATACATTCTATAGTAGAATATTTAAGATGATGATAGGCATCCAAATGATTCTTCCTCAAGTTAAGGAGCCCATTATAGCATCCATTATAGAGGAAAGTATTATTGTCACTAATATATTCTCTCCTTATCTCCTTAGTTCAAATTATGAGGGGTATTGAAAGTGTAATCTAACTTATGGACAAGGCCAATATTGTATGATGGAATCTTGTATAGACATACGACAAGCATTTTATAATTGTATATAATTTATTATTTTTTTTGTGAAATGGGAGTCAAACTATCAATAGATCAAGAAATAAAAATTTGCATATTTACAAAGACTCTACCCCCATTATAAAATATCTCTTCCTCTTTTCAGCTTCACATTATCTTGAATAGAATAAAGATGCTCATTCAACATTTTACTCATATCTATTTTTTCAAAATTCAAAGGAAATTAAATAAAAAAGAAAATTCACTTGCTAACAATGTTGTAAGGTGAGAGAATTTCATTCTTAGAATCATAAGGAAAATATATTAGCAATAGAGGAGGGGATCATAAGAACATGAAATCAATAGAACATATGCAGATTCTAGAAATACTTAAGACTTTAACTCCTTTTTTTTTTTGTGCTTTGAAAAAATCCAACTCTCATGTATCTGACTCATAGTATAAGTTCTATAATTTTTTCTAAGCTCTAGAGTCGAGTGCTAGAATTTTTCAACTGTCTTTAAAATGAGAGTTCTTCAAATTTTATGAGCACAAAAGTTTTTGATAAGACTTGCGCACCGAACTTTTGATTCTAGTGTCATCTATCTAAGTGATGTCTTCTTATATTTTAGATTATGGTATATTTTAAAAAATTTAACTCTAGCTTCTATGTTTTGCAATGCCTTCTATGTTTCCAGAGCCTCTAATTCTTTGGTGCTTGTAGATTTTCTAGATTCTTTAATATTTTTTATGCTTATGGAAATTTTGAAAATCCTTGGATTTTGGCACCCTTTCCAGCTATAAAGTCTCTAATTTCCCTCTTATTAAAACTTCATCATTTATTGTTGGTTGTTCCTTCTTTCAAACAACTTATCGAAGCTATGTATTGGATAAAATCATTTTACTCTCATTAATATAATTTTTTTTCTTTAAAAACAATTATCGAAATATTTTATTATGTAATCCCTATGGGACATATCTAATATTGTAATGGTAAAAGCTACCTAATACCTTGTAATTAATCTTGGTAAATGTTTCATTTATTATGTATGAGGATTTCTCTTTAAGCAAGTGTAATTCATAGAATGAATCCTTTTCAATACTACCTCAGTATCATGTATCAATCTCTTTCACCTACCTTAATGTATTTCTCATGTACAGTTGTGATATCAAGATGACTAGCTTCTTACATGTATCGATGCGTATATAGGAAGTATGGGTATATCGAAAGGAATCATATATAGAATTAGTGGTATTTAGAAAAGGGGACCATTTGGGGAGATATAATAAACCCTTCATTTTTGTAAATAAAGTTCAAAGGCTACAAGAAAAAGTGTTCACATCACTAGATAACATGGCAAAGGCAAAGAGGAAGTAAGCTAACACTCAAAAGTGTGCCTCACCAGAAGATAATAGATGTGCAGAAAAGTAAGCAAAAATTCATAAGTATGGTACATTAAAAACAAATGAAAGATCAAAGAAGCAAGCCAAAAATCTCTATTTTCAAGAAGATAAATATTTTTATAAAAATAAAAAATTCTTAACATTGATATCTTGCTTATGTTCCATTATAAAAAAATTATGATACTTGTTCTAAAGAAGCTAGTGAAGATAAACAAGTTGAAGTTCAAAAGTATGTTTCATTAGAATTAATGTGGTACTTACAAGTAATTCCCAAAGAATTTGAAGATGGACTTCTCAACACTTAAGAACTACTTAAATCTTATTCTCAATGAAGCTTATAACTACTGTAAAAATATTGTTATATTATCTATTGTTGTAATGAAGATAATATACATGGCATTAATCAATCTCAATGTCCTTAAGGTGAAGTACAAAAGTCAAGAGAAAATAATTAAAAGCTTAAAGGATAAGCCCAAGATAATAAATGTTTGTAGTGATGCAAATGACCTTATCAAAAGAATAAATATCACTTATGATACTAATGGTTAAAATATTATTGGGGTGGAAATTGTTTGCTATGATACAAATGATCTTATATAAGGGAAAGATATCACCTATGACATTAATGACTTGAAAATAGTTGATGAAAGCAAATTTTATGTAGAAGAAAATTGCATTGGTCATGACAAAGTCCATACTGTTGAAAAACATGATGATGAATTTGGTTGTTTGAATGGTGATAATGAAAGTAGTGTTGAAGAAGAATAGCATGATCTCTTTGATTGTATTGTTAGGTATGATACTTATAGTTTAGATTGTGTTGAATTTAATTGTGGTAATGATGCCTATGAGTATTTCTTTGGTGATAGTGGCAAAGACCATATTGGAAATAAGGAAATTAGGTGCTTGAGCATTTTTAATGACAAATAGTTCAGTGGTTATGAAGAAGTTTAATATTATCATATTGTTGGCAAAGTCTATAGTAATGATAAAAATATTTGGCCTTGTGACAAGGATCATAATAATAAGGAAGAAATTGGGTGCTTTGAAGGGAATACCAAAGGAACTAGTTCAAAACTAATGATAAAAATGGGAAACTATAGTATAGGATTAGGAAGCAATGAGTAAGGTGTGAAAATACCCATAATACCAAATATAAGGCCAAAGAATGAAGGCCTTGGATATACAAGTCAAGCAGGTAGTACTGACACCAAATTTATGAAAAGAGATATTACTATAAATAATGAATCTCATAGGATGAGTTGTTGGAGTCATTGTGGAAGAAGTGGATATATAATAGCTAGGTACTGAAACACCCATCCTTGTGAGATTTATAGAGGTAAAAATCACTTCCAAATAAAGTGTTGAAATAAATAGAAATTGACCATCAAAATATAGATCAATTATGGATATATGAATGTGTTAGAATGGGATAAAACAAGAGAAATATTGAATGGTTTCTACAAAAAGAGAAATTTTTATGGTTTAAAAGCATCACAATTTGTTGAAAGAGAAGAATATAAGTTTTTCCATGGAAAATATCTTGAGAAATTTGATATAAATTATATTTTTATCAAAATATAACCCAAGTAATACTTGGAAGACCTACAATGATAGGACCTACAATTTAACATTATGAAGAGGATTTCAAATTCAATGGTGATTTGCTAGAGATGATGACCTAAAGGCTAATCTACAGGCTGACCCAAAGGTATTGGTAATCTAAAGGTGACCTAGAGATATGACTTGGGGGTTAAAAGATAACATATAGGTAGTGACCTAAAGGTAAAGACCTATAGGCAACCGAGGGGTAATGACCTAATCCAAATATGACCTAGAGGTAATGACCTAATTGCAAAGACCCAAAGGTAACCCAGAGGTAACGATCTTGAGATAATAATCTAGAGGTAGGCCCAAAGATAGACCAAAGAGGTAGACCAATTGAAGATTATCTAGATCTATCTGAGTCAAAGCTAGAGCCAAAGAATAATTTCCTATGTACTACTCCTAAAATCCTAGGGGTGTAATGATTTTTATACCAAATAATGTAATATGGGGGGTGTTAAAATCTATTAAATTATTTGGAGTTCTGTAATCATTAAGGGAATGATTGATGATTTCCACCTTATGAAATCTTGGATAGTCACGTTTCCCACAAGCATGAAGAGAACATGAAAAGTCACAGCTAAAGGTGAAACCCCAAGAGCTAGAAAATTGAAAAGTCTCTCAAAATGAAGAGACACATTGATGTATTAATATGTGAGATGTACAATATATTTGGTTGGTAAAATAGGGTAAATATTGATGGATTAATATGAAAATATTATGAGTTACAATATCTTGCTATGTTAATTATTGTTTTTTTTTCCTTGTGATTATTGAAACTCCTAATGTGATTTTACCCTACTTCCAACAAAATCACTAAAAGATCTACACAATTGGTCAACTCCCAAGATTGACTAAACACTCTTTTATCATATTCTTTATAGCTTGAAGAGTTCCTAATACTATCTCAACTTGTCAAAGCTTGCCTAGCTCTTATTTTGCTAAAACAAGCTTGCTTACTACTTTAGAATTAATAAAAGAACGAGAGTCTATGATCAACCAAAATAGATACATGGCAACCCAAAATGTTATATGAAGTCTTAATCCCTATAACTTGATGTTCAACTTGGCATTCTTCCAAAGTTGCTAATACCCTATGCTAAGTAGGTGTGTTGCTATCTATTTCTTGAGAGATATAATTGAATCATAACCAAGATCAATATTGTATAATTTACTTTTGTATAGGCTTATATATAATCATTGTATAATGTATTTAATTATTTATGTAAGTCATGTATGCCAAAGTGAACCTTGGCGTGATTAAATCTTAACTTATAAACTCATAGCTACAACTTTAACCTTCTTATTTCCTAATAATTATTATACCTTACAAGCAACTTGAATCAGCTAACTAATTGTATTTTGATCCTTAACTAGCAAAAATTTTATAAATATGTAACACATTATATAAATAAAAAAACATTATAATTTAACAATTTGATATCACTTAACAACAAAAATTTAAAAATTTAATCAACTAAACTCATATAAACGTTTCCCCTTACGTGACAAGAAAACGAAGAATTTATTGCCTTTGCATATAAAGCTTTAAAACATTTTAATAAACAAAGAGATCGAATCGTGAACTGTAGAAGGATTCCCTTGTATTTAGATTTTGGAATTGTATATCTTTGCATATGCTGGCTTTCTAGATTGAAAGTCAAAGGACAAATTTCAGTTTGAATAGAATATACTGCATCGTCTTCTTTTACCTCTCTAGCTCAAAAGATAGTTAATTAATGGCGGTAGAATCCAAAGTTTTATTAATTACATTTTTATTAAAAAAAACTAAGATTTATTCTTAAAAAAATACACAAGTAAAACAATACTGTAGCAATAACTAAAAGAAAGTCCACCATAAACGTTCTGAGTAGCCGTTGTAGAGTAGTATGTATTAAATTAAAACAAAATTATATTATAAAAATACTTACATTTTTAATACTTTTTAACTTTGAGTTATACATATTAATTGATTTTTTAATTTTTAACCACCACTAAAATTGAATCTTTAGTTACTTGTCCTGTTACAGCCCCTGTAACTTAGTATATCTTTTTAAAAATAAGACTTTAAAAGCCCGAAAATTTGTGAGGCAATATAGCGTGTCCTACCTGATTGTGGCCAGCTTAAGAACAGCATGTGGCACATTTATCATTGAATTGATCTGATTGTGGCCAGTTTAAGAAGAGCATGTGCCACATTTATCAGTGAATTGATAGGTTCATGGAAGGACAGGACACCGACGCCCAGACAGTATTAAAAGATAAATTCACCAATTCAAGGCTGGTTCTGTGGCTCCCATTGCATTCAACATTCAACTAGGTACTGATTCAATTGGTGCTGACTTATCTCCTTTTTAATAGAAATATGATTTTTGAAGGCCTACAACCTAGCAGACACAGAGAGCAGACTTTCACCGTGTTTTACCCCGTACATCACAGCCAAAAAGCAGAGAATAACTGTTTCTATTTCATGTTGAATAAAAAATCTCAAACACGTATTTATAAGATATTTCAAATCAATATAAAGACACGCAAGTATTACAGTAGAACACACTATATCTATATTACCCGAACCGAATAGAATAAGATTATATGAAATGAGTTTAACGCAAGTATTAAAATAGAACACATTATACCTATATTACTTGAACCGAATAAGATTATATGAAATGAGTTTACTAGGTTAGATTTCACTTTCAGGTTTGATCTTTGTACTTATTTCATTTAATAGGTTAGTTTTTTATACATAAATAAAATTTAAATAATTATAATATTATAATAAAATAAAAATAATATAATCAAATCTTAAAATCGAATCGTATAAAAATTTTATATAAACAAATAAAAAACTAAAAAAATTATTAGTAACTAAACATATATTATAGTGAAACACATTATTATACCTATGAACGAAATCCAATCTTAAAATCATGTTACTAAAATCCATATGTACACCCTAGATCATTTTTTGAGTTCTCATATAAAGACACCTGAGTTTAAATAAAAAAATAATGTTTATTAATATTTAGTATAAGGATAAAAATAGAAGATTTTTGTACTTGGGTTTTGGATTCTGGTTTTTTAGAAGGTCAAAATTTAAATCCTTATATAATAAATATAAATGTGTGAGAAGGTGAATGTATGATGACTTCCTGTTAAATTCAATTAAGGGTGGAACATTCTTGATGTCAAAATGTGCAGTAGCAGTATCAAACAAGAAGGGATTCTCCTGGTGTCCAAGGATAAAGCAACGATCTCCATTCTGTGAGAGAAAAAACACCCGAAACGACGCCGTCGGCGTGTAACCGTTGGAGGCATGCGAATCATTTCCAGACGTAAAAAATTGAGAGGGTTGGTGTCTTCTTGAATTCTACAATTTTTCAATCAGGTTGCTCTGTATCGGATACCCCAGGGCCTAGACAACATCCACCGATATATAAATAAACAAAGGATTATGTCATATTCCTCATGGTCGGATGGGTATGTGGATCACAATATGAATAGATTTACTGCAACAATGAAAACTGTTCCCACAATAACACCTCAAACCCCTCTAACGCTCTCGATTGCCTCCAATTATGAACATCAGCTTCCCTTTTCAAATGGCCAGCTGCTCGATTACTACGAGCAATCTCTTATCAAAGCATTTCAGCAGGTACTGAAATTATCACCATAGAAGATAAAAAAAAAACTCAAAACAATAAATTTTACAGCCTTCGTTTGATTATGGTAATCGTCATCACTGTTAAGCAGAGAAAGATTATCTTTATGGCAATAAATAATGATTTTATTTTATGTTTTAGGTGGATGAGCTTAAGAGAATTACAAGGTCCGGAAAATTGTTGGGGTCGGGTGCATCAAAAACATGGAATTCGTCCATAGGCAAATCCAGTAATGTCTTTAAGAAAAGCGGAGGCGGCAGCGGCCATGCCCATAGACATGGAAGGCGATCGTCTAAAACGGTTGATTAACTAATTAATCTGGTTCTTTTGCCTGCTGGGGATTGTTAATTATCATACTTAAATTTTGTTTTGATCTTCTTGTTTGCAGACGTCTATTCAAATGGGTGATGAGAAAGAAGGGCCATCGACTGATGGATTAATGCTAGCAGTTGATAAGTTCCTCACTGCAGAATTTCGTGGATAATTGAGAATACAAAAGCAGAATGCACATAGCTTACATTGGTTTCGTGGATCTTTCCTGTTTTTGTTTTTAATTTTCTCCTTTAATTTGGTTTGTGGTTTTGTAATCTTATTTCTGAGTGGAAATGATATTGCTCTGAAAGTTTAATTCAATCGAATTAAGCTAAACGTAACGGTAATAAAATTGCGTTTGGAAATGATGTTGCTACCCGTTGTCCAGGGATGCAACCCTAAGGCTCTCATGAATTTTAAAAATTTAAAATTCATGAAATTAACCAAAGCCTACCCTGTTCAAAGATAATGTTTGCATTTCAAAATGCCTCTCTCAGGATAGTTATTTGGGTCTGTAATTTATAATGAATGGAACCATTAATCATCTTGTGACATGTAATACATTGTATTTTAGTTAAGTTTAAAAATTTTATTGTTTTCTAATTAATTTAAGATTTTTTTTTCATTTCATTATTATTGTATTTTAGATTTTTGTTAGTTAATTAAATTTTCAACACTTTAGCATTTCATTTTAAATATACTTTTAACTCTTTGGTTAAATAATCATCTATTAAAAAAAAAAAAACACTTTTGATTTAGTTTACATAATAGAATTATAATATATATTTTAAATATAATTTTATAATTTTATTTCAAATTATAGGTATTGGAGTCACAAAATGCCTTAATAATTGTAGTTAATAAAACATTTTTGTAATTGATTGTAGGGATTATTATTTGTAATTAGTTATATGGATTAAAATAGGTCCATTAATATTGTCTGATGATCACATAGTGGTATTATAACAACTTATTATTATATTTGATAAGATTTGAGTCTCCTCTTTAAAAGTTGAGTTTAACCAATTGAACTTAGTTAATAAAATATATTATATTAAAAATTTATTTTAAAAATACTTTTAATTAGACTATGTTTAAATAATGATATCTAAAAGAAACCTTTGACTTAGTTTCATCTTAAAATTATGTATAAAATAGAATTTTAGAATGCATGTAAAAAAGGGTTGTTTTATACATATAATTAAAATCAATTTCATTTTTTAGAAGCAAAATATTTTGAACTCAACTCTTAAATCAAAATTCATAAATTAAATCATTTTTTTTAGTATTAATATTTATTCAAGATATAGAGCTAGATGATCAAAATGCATCAAAATAAACTCAACTATCACATGATAACAAAATTATCTTTAACTAGACGATTACAAATGTCAACAAAGTTTGACATCTTGTTTGTATATCTCTTGTATCCATTCTTTACAAACCAATCTATAATAAATTTGAAATTTTTCCAAGATTTCTTTTGGATAAAGTATAGTGGATTCAAAGATACAATTATTGGGTTTTGATTGAAATGTGTTGAGCCTAAAGTCAAATGTTCTTTAGGTATCATTTATCTTCTCACTCAACATCAATGTTTAGATGTCAAAGAACTCATTGAAAAAAAAATGTTTAAAAAATTTTAATTTTGAAATTTATAATTAAAAGTAAAAGCCTTGTTTGTGAAAATGCCTTCTTAAAAAATAATAAATGATAATACTAATTTTGAAAGATGAACATTTACAATTTTGGCTTTTTCATTCAAAAAAAAAGATGAACATTTTTATTTGGAAAAAATAATATTTTTAATACCTTCTCTTCTGAATTTTTTTAAAAATCTTGATAAAATGTTTAATTCAATTTAATCTATAAAAGAGATTCTTTAAGATATATATATATATATATATATTTTTTTTTTTGACGAACACATACCCACCCCCTCACACACTCACCCAGGCCACGGTTTGAAAACCTTGGAACTTATAATCTTAATTTTTTATTTATAAAATTTTGGGCTATAAAAACTTGTGCAAATATATATGATATCATATCCAATTTAATAATTAAATTTAAAATCTAAGATCAAATAAATTATAAAAATAATTTAAATATTTAAAAAAATATATTTAAATATTAAAATATTTATTTAAGCACGTGTATCTATTTAAAATATTATGTGTTTACTTTTATTTATTTCTTTCTTTATATATATAACACCACGTTTAACCATAGGCCACCTTAAACCTATTTATTATTTCATGTTAATGAGTAATAAATTTAATTCTTTTAGGCAATTTAGTCATCTAACTCATAGTTTTTAAGGAAAATATTCTCTTTGTGTGCAAGTCCAGGTGCCTTTGTCGGCACGTGGATTTTTAACATGCGCATACTCTAAGCAAAACCATTAACTAGTTCATGGCCCTGGAAAAAAGGAATCGCTAAGGTTCTAAATAAGTGTAATGGCAGTTGTTTAATTATTATTATCTATGTTGTTGTGAGGTCGATTTTTTTTTAACAAACGGGCGTTGATATTTGTAAACGATATTCAATATAAAAAAATAATCACTTAAATATTTAAGCTTCTTTTATTCAAACAATAATTTTACACAAAGATAAGCAATATAAATCTCCCATGACCTAAAATAAAATAAGGATAAAAATTCTATATGCCCCTGTTATCCCATTATTCATACCCCTAACATATCCACATCCACATCCACATGTAATCTCATAAAAAAAATAAATTAATTAATTAAATTACTTTAATAGACCTTAAATAAATGTTTATTAATTTATCTTTATAAAGTCTTTACATTAAATTAACATTATGAGAGGGAGTAATTCAATTTATTTTTAAAAGTTTCTGTTTTTATATTTCAAGTTAAATCATGATTAAGAAACCATCACTTTATTTAAACTTAATTAACATTTAAAACATATCAACTAAACATAGCATAATTATTTAATTACTTAATTTTATTAAGTAATTATAATAATAAAAATATATTTTTATTTTAATATATAGTTTTTTATCTCCTTCTCATTCTCATATCAAGATTTTTTTTTAAATGTTGGTAAAAATTTATTGAATCAATAAAACCATACAAGAAACAGAGAATCCTAAAAAAATAACCCTTACAAGGACCAGAAGAAAGAAACTCCCAAAACCACCGAGCACCTAACCAAAAAACACCCAATAAACAAAAACCTCAACCAGACATATCCGTAGCAAGCAAATTATCAAGATGACGAGAGCAATCCAATGGGATCTGGTCCCATTCTCTAACATTCCAGTCTTCTTGAAACTTAGAATCTCATTTTGCCAAACAATCAACAACACCATTCCATTCCCTGGGAATATAAACAAAGGAAATAAACTCCAGATGTCGATAAATTTGAATGATCTGTCAAGCCACTAGTGTCAACTGCCAATGAACATTAGAAATATTATGATTCTTCAACAAATTAATAATAATTTGAGAGTCTGACTCATAGATTATCTTTCGCCATCCCAGAGCATAACCTTTTTTCAAAGAAAAATGAATAGCAAGGGCCTCCATATAATTATTAGTTTGCTTCCCATTATAACAGGAAAAAATGAAAAGAACTGCACCACTACTATCTCTTCCAACACCACCAATACCTGCATACCCAGGATTCCCTTGGGAAGAACCACCAGTAATAATCTTAAACACCCCCTAAGGTAGAGGATGCCATCTACCATCTCTCTACATTTTTTTATTGAGACCTCTCCTCCCAATCGATAAAGAAGGATGAGGGTCATTCTCCACTAAACCCAGGTCCTGCATCATCAAAATCTCAAACTACTCCAAAGGAAGACTGATTTAACATTTAGAAGAAATAGATTCTTGGATCATACCAATAATCCTCTGCTAAATCTTATAAACAATTAACTTTATAACATGAAAAAAAAATTGATTTCTTTCAAGCCAAACCTACCATATAGTAGATGAGGGCCCAATACTCCATGCAACTTGAAGAAAGAAAGCCTTAGTAGGAGGACTTCCTAAACTCCTCCAGAAATCAACAAGAGAATAGGCATGAGAACAAGACTGTTTCCACACCCTCCACCAAAGATGCCAAATTTCTCGCATAAACAAACACTGTAAGAGCAAATGCCCTAAATATTTGTCACTATTCTCACAAAGGAAACAAAATGAAGGGCCCTGAAAACCTCTCTTTTGGATATTATCCTAGGTAAGATATTTTTTCCTAGTAGCCAACCACAAATAGAAATTGCATTTGGGCCAAGAAAACTTATTCTAAACCCATTTCCACCAAGGCACCTCCTCATCTCCAAAATGTTACCTATCTAAAACACGGTAACCAAAAGCCATTGAGAAAACTCCTCTAGGATCCGGATCCCAAGCCAAAACATCATCATCCTGTAAAGAAGAGCACTCCCTAGTAGCCAAAATATGAGCCAACTCTTCTCTATCTTGAACAGAACCACCTGTCGACCAATATCTAGGATCTTTCCACTGAACTACCTCCACCTGCCCAACTCTTTTGGCAAATTTATAATCCATCACCCTATACCAACCAACATCCAAGAAACAATTACATAGCTCCTGAAGATTAGGAAACATAGATAAAATTGTAGGGAAACCATCCCAAGAATCATGTCAGAAAAGAGCCTTCGAGCCTTCGAGATAAATCCAGAACATTCCTTGCTTAACAAGAGTAGCCCCTTTCTTAAGGGTGTTCCAAATCAAAGAGCCTTTACCAAACAAAATGTATCTAGGTATCTTACAGCCCTCAACCCCATTAATGTACTTAAAGAAAATAATTTTAGCCCAAACATGGTCTTGAGAAATGCACCATCTCCAATAAATCTTTATCGCCAATGCCTGACTAGAAAGAGAAGTCAAACAAAGACCCAAACCACCTTCTTGTTTCAGTCCACAAATAGTCTCCCACTTAACTAGACTCCATTTTGAAGATTCCAAAATTCCAACCCATAAAAATCTTCTTGACAAACATTCAAGCTCATGAATAAAACTAGGAGTGACTTGAATCATGCACCAATAAATACATGAAGCTTGAACCACCGACTTAATAAGTAGCACTCTACCAGCAAAAGAAAGCCACTTAACAGTCCAATGAGAGACTTTAGCCTAGAATTTATCCAAAATATTATTCCAAATGCCTTGAGGCAGAGGGCCCATAGAAAGAGGAATTCCAAAATAAGTTAAAGGAAGAGATCCAATCTAAAACCGAATAATCTGAGCAATTATAGCTTGTATAAGAGGATGAGTACTAAAAAATAATATGGAGGATTTCCCCTTGTTTATATTCTACCCCGAAGCAGCCAAATAAATATCTAGAGATCTAAAATTAGGTGATTCCTTAATAGAGGCAAGACCCATCAGAGCAGTATCATCCATAAATTAAAGATGATAATAGGCAGGTAAACTATTACCCCACCTCCAACCATGAATAACCCCTGACTGACATGCGATTTGAGAAGCCTACCCAAACCCTCAACCATAATAATAAAAAAATAAGGAGACAAAGGATCCCCCTGACAGAGACCTCTCAAAGCCTGAAATAAAGTAGAAGGCTCACCATTGATAAGGATAGAATAGGATGGAGACGTAATACAACTCATCACCCAACTAACCCAGTTGGATTCGAAACCAAAAGCAAGGAGAATTTTACTTAAGAAATACCATTTAACCCTATCATAAGCTTTAGACATATCCAATTTTATAAATATAGCTTTAATCAACTCACAAATAGCTTTTTTCTGAGGGATGCTATTCAATACCCTCACATTCCAAGATAAAAAAATCATTTATGAGGGGTGGAAAAGTGAGAATCAAGGGGCCTAACCAACCCTGACTCAACCAAGGACTCCCACTCAAGTTTAATTTTCTCCACATCTTTCTTCCTGCCCACCTTAGAAGACTTTTTAGGTACCCCCTTTTTAAAATTCTTTTGATGCAATCCCAACATAGAACTCACCTTAGAACCTTTTCCACAACCAAAACCCACCAAATAATTCAGTAGTGGATCATCTGCCACCACACCATCCTCTTGAAAAACCATATTTTCCTCATAAGGAATAGAAATATGGTTCCTCTCAATAGTCTATGTCGCACAATTCACAAAAAATGGAACAATTGTATTACCCATAGATTGATTAGTGTCCATCTGAGCAACAAATAGATCCCTTTGCAAGTTAACCCCAGAAAGATGGTCTAATTCATCCAAAGAATAAAATATATTATGTATGAAGAACACGTGCTTATACTAAGATGGGGGTGAACAGTATAAGATCAACTTTTACTTTTCTTTCTCAAACAATATTATCCAATATTATTAATGGCAATATCAATAGCATTAATCAAAGCAATGCATATATCATCACAAATATGAGATACACAAATTTAATGTGGTTCACCCAATATGGGTTACGTCCATGGAGAAAATATTTATTCTTAATTTTCTCAAAAAATCTCTTGGGAATCAATTCTCTATTACAATGTTTATGGACCTCTGTCCAAAGGAGATCTCAATTTCGAATGCTTTGATTTGTGTATCTCTCTCCAATGGAGAACTTTATCCCCTTGATATGGTTTGTAGACCTCTCTCCATAGGATAACTCTATCCCCTTGCTCTGGTTCGTGGAACTTGATCCAAGAGAACTCTATCTCCTCAACTAATTCATGGATCTCTATCCATAGAAGAAATCTATCTCCCAAATTGGTTCACGGATCTCTTTCCACAAGGGAACTCTATACTCTCTTTGATCTGTTTTGTGGATATCTCTCCACGGGAGAACTCTATCCTCTCCGCTCTAGCTTATGAACATCTAGAAGACTTCTATCGCCACTGCTCTGGCTTGTGGATCTCTCTCCATAGGAGACCTTTATCCCCACTGCACTGGATGATGGAACTCTATCCACTAGAGACCTTTTCCCTAATTGCTCTATCACCTCCAAAGTCTAATCTCACCTTTGTCTCAAATATACCCCAAGCTTTAACACAAATACTTGATCAAATCAACAACCAAACCTACTCTCAAATCTATCTCAAATCTGCCCCAAGCCTTGTAATGTCCCCCACTGTTCTAATATTTTTAATATTTGGGACACTACTATTTCTTAAAATCAGAAAATACAACTCCAGGAAACAAAAAATAACTAACAATTTTATTTTTCAAATTTCTTTCAAAATAGGGTTCAGATTACAATATTTTTAAAATATAATTTTTCCACAATATGTCTACAAACCCTTGAAATATACTAAATCAAAAAACATGGAAAGATACCTTTGAAGATTGATGAATCTCCAAGTGTGAATCCTGTGTGAATTCACCAACAGAGAACTGGGGTTTCGTCCAGCTCCAAAAATCTGAGGGGTTTCATCCTCAGCCACATTGTTGGGGTTTCCATCCCTTCAGAGAAGAAGTCTCAGCCACTGGACTCAAACTCTAGAGGAAATAACTAAAATCCATAATATCTAAAATGAGACCAATTCATTGAATAAATAGGCTCCTCCTTGGCAAACTCTATTTTTCACGCTTAATGTGGGATAAACATATTTCTTCCCCTTTAATTATAATATAAAGTTTTAACTTTATAAAATGAATTTAATAATTCACTTAATAAAGCCAATATTTGTGCTTTAAAAACTCTGCCTTATGAAACTCCGAACGACCAACTGAAACCTATTCCGGATACCCATTTAGTTGTAGAACAACATCCCCCTGTTCACTCGGCAAGAAACCCTAAAACCTGACACTGCTAAAAATAGCAATTCCAGTATCCTAGCTATGTTTGACCCCGAACGACCACCAAAAATGAGCTCTAAGAATTCAAAATTTGTCTCAAATATCTCCAAATGCTCTCATCCATATGACATAGCCTATGAGAACCCGTGTATAGGCTAGTCTCTATGTGCTCCCACTAGCTGATTAGAAGGGGACATTACAGTCCACCCTTTCGAAATATTGTTTGTCCTCAAGCAATATGATCTGTATGCTAGGATCCCAAATAAATATGAAGAATGTCTCATGATGAAGACACTGCCTTGAACTGTCATCCCGAAAACTAAAAACACTGTCAAGCTCTGTCACCAAACCGATACAACCAGTCCCGATAACTCTGTCGAGCTCTGCCACTCTATAAAACAATCCATCCCTCAGAGTAATTCTTGGATCCCATAGCCAAATAGGTATTTTTTCATTCCCAAAATTTAATAATTTTGTTGTGCCACTATGACTACAACTAAATTATTCTACAGCTCAAAGGAGAACCCATTCTGGACTGACAAACAAGGAGCCCAACAAGAAACTGATTCTACAACTATAGGGAAGAGCACCTCATGCCAAGGTGATACATATAACTCCTTATACCAACCCTTCTTCCCATTCATATATGATATGGTCAAATCATCAACATGTGGACTGAAAGTAAAACTATGAGCATACCTCACTATACAGTCCATCTGAACTTCACCAACTAGTTCCATGGAAGGATCTATACAATCACCTGTGCTACAACTCTCAAAATTCTGCACACAGAAGTCAGGAGATGTTTTTCCAATCATAACACAAGGAAATGAACCTGCATCAGCATCATACTCGGTTTGTTCCTTCTGAGTGGTTGTAACAGTTGACCAATTTTCTTCTTTGTGAACAAAACATAACTCAAGGTTAAGTTTGTTAATTATCTTCTCCTTTTTGGTGATTTCTTGGTACATTTTTTCTGCAGTTTGGATAGCCAAATCCCTATCATATAAAAATTGCAAGTAATCAGATTTTATTTTCTCCAAAGCATGCTTGATAGTTTCTACCTTAATAGTTTGCACGCTTTCAATAGAGGAGACATCAATCAACCCTATCTGCCTATCTTTGAGTTGAGCTATCCACAGAAGATATTCAACAAAGTTGTGTGTGCTATCCAAATGGGTTAATGTTTGGACAATATTCTCTTCTGTAACCTACAACTTATCCTTCCAACTTTGCATTGTATCAAGTTCTGGATTGTGATCAGCAGCACATAATAAAGTTTTTGATTTACCATCTTTGGCATAATGATCATAATCAACATTCCTTTTGACACTACACTCTCCAACTTCATGCACTGAAGTTAGGACTGACTCATGCTCAACCCAAGAATTATCAACTGCATGCACATCCTCACCATTTGTTGATTTAATAATGTCAAAATCAGCTTGCTCTATGATCTCACCACTATCATTAAATTCATTATGCCCCTCACCAAAATGAGATCCACAAGATGAATTAACTTCATCTTCATCAATTTTGCCCTCATGTACTTCCACACAAGTTTCTTGAAGAGGTGGCATGTTTATATTTTGAATTTTAGCAGTCTGAATGTTCAAGTCAGCACCCTGATCAAAATGAAATTTGTCTCTATCAATCTTCTCATTTACTTCATCAACATAACTCTCCAACTCATCAGGAAAGCCACCATCCAACCACTTGTTGGTCTATTCTATTTCTAACTTTAACCAGGAGACATCTTCATCGACATCAATCTCCTCATCAAATTTGGAGTTTTCACCATGAAAAAAAAACACCATGCAACAATGAACAGTTGCCAGGAAAAATGCAAGGCTCATCATACCTTATGTCCAAGGTCTCACAGACCTCACTGGATTGCTCTGGAAGCAATTCCACAACTGTTGTCCTGTCATTACCCTCAGTACTATAGTTGTCCTGGGACTTATGGATTATGGGCCCACATATATGTCCAAGTGATCACTCTTCTTGGCAAGTGAAGCAACATTGTTCTCTTCTCAATTGATTCTTGATTTTGAGAGGTAGTCCTTGCATCTGTAAGTCACTCGGTCTCTTTCCTTCTCTTGTTCCTCCTGTACCAAGAGAGGTTTCAACTTCTTCTCACATTGCTTGGAAACATTGTCAACTAATTTACGTGCAGCTGAAGAGGTAATCTTTCCTTGCCTCAAAACAGCCATCAACTTGGGCAAGATGGGCTGGGTAAAGTCATCACTTTCCTCAATGATGCGTACCATGATAGTTTGCATGTAAGAGGATATAATGTCTTCATGATCTTCACTGATAGAAGCCATAAAATGTCGAAACATCTGGAAACTAAGATCAGCACAATCTAAATCAAGCAAAATGACATATATTCTAATTTTTGCCATCACTTCCAAAATTCTAACCTTATTACCATAGGATCGGTCCCTGATGTTATTCAAACCATGAAAACTGTCAACCATCAGCTGTAATCCCTCCTTCATGATGTCGTCATTGTAGGGTGCTTCCGGAGTTGTAATCCTTATGATCTCATTGAGACAAGAGGTGACTGTAAGTCTCACGTCCTTGTCTGCATGTCTCATAATCCAATGCTGGCCTAATGCAACTATAGGTACTTTCGCTGCCCAATTCAAAACCTCACGATCAGATTGATCAAGTTCAACTAGACATGTATCCATTTCCTTTAGACTGTCAAGAAGAACATCTTTTGACAATTTTTGGGACTCAAGTTATTTTCCCAAAGCATAGAGCTTACAACTTACATCCATTCTTTTATTGAAATGTTCTGCAGATTGAATTTTTTTTCTTTTATTAAATGTGTGATGCTCAACCTTAGCCTTAGAGGGAACCATAGGTGCTGACTTAGGTGACATAGCTACTATCAACTGCTTTTCCAACTTTTCTGGGACAACGAGCTCAACTTTATTAGCCACAATATTAGCTACAATTTTAGGATCTTGTAAAGTATTTTGTTCAACTCCAACTTTCTTTTGCAACTTTATGAATGAAAAATCAACCTTATCCTGAGGAAAAACTGAAGGCAGAGAAATTTGCATCATTGCAGTTAATTGATTGATGGATTTTTGTATCTCAGTATGAGTCTTATCCCAATCACGTTGTCTCCTAGACCAATAATTATAAGACTCCATGAATCTAAAATTTAATTAGGCTTCCACAGGCTTGCAGAATAGCCTGAGCTCTGAATTAACAATACCCATAACTCTTAAAGCCCAAATCAACCAAATGGGTATTCAAATCACCAATACCCAGAAACTAGAAACCCTAGATTTGAAAACGATAACCAAACCCTAACTTCTGCTAATCTTCTATACTCCGCAAATTTTCAAGCAATATAATTTCAGACAAAGAATTATTTCCACCAAATCAAACCTGAGAATTTTGTCTTCGATAGAAGACTTCACAAAATTTGCAATGAAACCCTAAACAAGCTGGCAGGAAAAATAAGCTCTGATACCACTATAATGTCCCCACCTGTTCTGATATTTTTAATATTTGGGACACTATACTGTTTCTTAAAATCATAAAATACAACTCCAGGAAACAAGAAATAACTAACAATTTTATTTTTCAAATTTCTTTCAAAATAGGGTTTAGATTACAATATTTTAAAAATATAATCTTTTCACAATATGTATGCAAACCCTTGAAATATACTAAATCAGCAAACATGGAAAGATACCTTTGAATATTGATGAAGCTCCAAGTGTGAATCCTATGTGAATTCACCAACAGAGAACTGGGGTTTCGTCCAACTCCAAAAATTTGAGGGGTTTCGTCCTCAGCCACACCGTTGGGGTTTTCGTCTCTTCGGAGAAAAAGTCTCAGCCACTGGCCTCAAACTCTAGAGGAAATAACTAAAATCCATAATATCTAAAATGAGACCAAGTCACTGAATAAATAGGCTCCTCCTTGGCAAACTCTCTTTTTCATGCTCAATTTGGGATAAACATATTTCTTCCCCTTTAATTATAATATAAAGTTTTAACTTTATAAAATGAATTTAATAATTCACTTAATAAATCCAAGCTTTGCGCTTTAAAAGCTCTGCCTTATGAAACTCTGAATGACCTACTAAAACCTGTTTCGAATACCCATTTCGTTGTAGAACAACATCCCCTTGTCCACTCGACAAGAAACCCTAAAACCCGACATTGCTAAAAATAGCAATTCCAACATCCTAGCTGCGTTTGACCCTGAACAACCACAAAAATTGAGCTCTAAGAATTTAAAATTTGTCTCAAATATCTCTAAAGGCTCTCATCCATATGACATAGCCTATGAGAACCCGTGTATAGGCTAGTCTCTATGTGCTCCCACTAGCTGATTAGAAGGGGACATTACAAGCCTTAACACAAGGACTTTATCAAATCAACAACTAAACCTGCTCTCAATTTTGTCTCAAATATGCCCCAAGTCTCAACACAAAATTGATCAAATCAAAAACCAAACTAGCTCTCAATTTTATCTTAAATCTACCCCAAGCCTTAACACAAAGACTTGATCAAATCAACAACCAAACCTGCTCTTAATTCTATCTCAAATATACCCCAATACTTAACACAAATCTTGATCAAATATACAACAAATATTCTCCAAGTCTTCTCACAAGACTTGCTCAAATCTACCTCAAAGTCTGCTCCAAGTCTTCTCACAAGACTTGCTCAAATCTGTCTCAAATATGCTCCGTCTTCTCACAAGACTTGCTCAATGCTCCAAGTCTTCTCAAAAGACTTGCTCAATGCTCCAAGTCTTCTACCAAGACTTGCTTAAATCTGCCTCAAATTTGCTCCAAGTCTTCTCACGATACTTGCTCAAATTTACCTCAAAACTGCTTTAAGTCTTCTCACAAGACTTGCTCAAATCTACCTCAAATTTGCTCACTGAACCTGCTCAAGATGTTTATATCTCTTTCAAAAGTACTTTCTTCAACTAGGAAATTCAGACATATTCTACCTAGAATTTGTTTAACCTCTGGAACATATAGAGAATGATATGCACTATAAAAAACCCAATATGTTCTTCACATTCACAAATCTTGCATTCAACTAATCCAATCTCTATCTCTTGCAAAATCCCTTTCAAATCAAATCAAAACAATGTATAACTTGCTTCACAAAATTGATCTATCTTTCTTTAAGATTTTCTCTCAAACATCAACCTCAATAATGCACAAATTTCCCTCACAAAATTGATCTCAAACACTTTCACAATTGCTATCAATATCTCTCAAACCAATGTTCAAAAGGTTTCACAATGATGCACTAACTTGTCTTCAACCCTAGCACAAGTAGTTCACAATCTCTAGCACAATTGTCTCAATCTCTTTCAACAATGAAAGCACAATATTGTTCTCAAAATCTAATGCAATTGTTTCAAATTTCTCTCAACAATTTATGCACATGTAGGTCTCAAACCCTAACTCAAATATTTTCAACAATGCTTACCAAACAATCCTTTTATCTCCACCTTATGTTCAAAAAAAATTCACTCAACAAAACACCTTAAATAAGGAATGATGTTTCCATACCTCTTAATTTGCTCTTATGGTGATATGTCTTCAAAAACCTGTCTCACAAACAACTGATTTTTCTAGTGCCACTTCAAGGTTAGATAGCAAAAATACTTTCTCAAACCATCCACATGAACTTCCTTCTCAAAAAGATATGCTCAATGAAATCTAAAATTGATGTTCAATAATTCTTCTCTTGTTCTCAAAAATAGGGCATTAATAATCATCAAAGACCTTCAAACTCACTTTCACCATACAAACATTACAATAAAATATCAAACCTTTATAACACCTTATTACTCCTATCTTTGCATGTAAAACATATTTTTCATTTAACCACTTATCAAAAATAAACTATATAAAGCACTCTCAAAATTATAACAAATTACACCCTTATAACTCCTGAAGTACAATTTCAAATTTTATAAACTTAACCCTTATGACTCCCTAAATTAAAAAGTCACATCATCAATTTAACCCATATGGAACTTTAATCAAAACCTAACCCTTATAACTCCCTAGATTGAAAAATCAAATTTTATAAAAATTTGTTTGCCCTTACCAACTTGTTGCCATGGGGATTCAAACACACAACCTCACGGAGCCCATGCTCTAGCACTTTCTAGAGCACCGCGTGGGCTAACTACCCACACAACAACCTTACTGCACCACCTTTTATTTAAGCCTGTCGTGGATCCTTGACGTCAAAAAAATGTGAATTGTCCTATCACTACCAAGAATCGATCTCGGAACCTCCTCTATGCCACACCTTACGTGAGGTCCACCTGCCAACCAAGCTACCCGATTGGTTGAAAACAACCACGCGACTGCTTTGATTTACACCTTGTGCACTATATTCTTACCTTTGAAAACATGTGTCACTTTCCCTCTCTACCTTTACTCGATCACAATGCGCTCTCTCATACAAATAGGATGCAGTCCGATGCAATTAAATTATCATCACCAAAAATATATCTTTTCCAAATGATTTTTCCTCCCCCTTAAATATGCATTTTTGGAACTTTAGAAAACATGACGTCGGCGCTTGGATTTTACCATATGATGTTGATGCTTGGGTTTCACCTTATGTTTTGGTACCCATAATTAAATTTAAATTAAAACCTTTTAGACTTTTAATTATTATAATATTTTAAATATGAATAGATTTAAATATTATAATTTTCACTTTTACCTTTGGGCCTTTTTCAATATGAAGTCTTTTGTCTTTGCTTTGTAAGTGCCACCATGGAGAATTAATAAAACCTTTTATTTCTCTTTGCAAATACCACCATGGAGAATTAATAGTCTTTTATCTTTCTTGCAAGTGCAACTTTGGAGAGTACGTTGTCTTTGTCTTGATCACACAACCATGAGAAATATTTTCATTTATATTTACTTTGACATCAATGACAACAAATGTACTCAAAAATTCCAACAATCTCCTCCCTTGTCATTGATGGCAACCCTTTCTAAAAATTGCTTTTTCAATCACTGGATTCCAAATCTGCTCCCCCTAAGAAACTGCTCCCCCTGACTGAATGCTCTCCCCTTACTCAAATATCTCCCTCTTTGACGTAAATGGCAAAGATACTTCTTTGGGACTAAAGATAAGACTCTTAGCTTAGCACCCTCCCCACCTCCTATCCTTAAGGTGATTAATTTTGAGGTGGGATTATCTCTACTCCCAACATACAATGCTCTTTTTCTTTGTCAACATTCTTTTTCAACATACCCTTTTGATTATTTTGAGTGTCCTTGGTCTTGCTTGTCTTTGGAAGTTCTGGAAACTCTATTCTACACCAGTTTGCCTTATACCCAAGATTATTACACTTGTAACACTTAATGTTGTAGTTCTTGGAAGGTACAAATATCTTGAAGTTCCTCTTGGTGAAGCTATACTTATTTATGTCTTCAAAAACCTGTCTCACAAACAATTGATTTTTCTAGTGCCACTTCAAGGTTAGATAGCAAAAATACATTGTCAAATCATCCACATGAACTTCCTTCTCAAAAAGATGCTCAATGAAATCTAAAATTAATGTTCAATAATTCTTCTCTTGTTCACAAAAATAGGGCATTAATAATCATTAAAGACCTTCAAACTCACTTTCACCATACAAATATTACAATAAAATATTAAACCTTTATAACACCTTATTACTCCTATCTTTGCATGTAAAACATATTTTTCATTTAACCACTTTGCAAAAATAAACTATATAAAGCACTCTCAAAATTTTAACAAATTACACCCTTATAACTCCCTAAGTGCAATTTCAAATTTTATAAACTTAACCCTTATGACTCCCTAAATTAAAAAATCAAACATCATCAATTTAACCCTTATAGCACTTTAATCAACACCTAACCCTTATAACTCCCTAGATTGAAAGATCAAATTTTATAAAAATTTGTTTGCCCTTACCAACTTTCTGCCATGGGGATTCAAACACAACCTCACGGAGCCCATGCTCTAGTGCTTGCTATAGCACCATGTGGGCTAACTACCCACACAACAACCTTACTGCACCACCTTTTATTTAAGCCTGTCGTGGATCCTTGACGTCAAAAAAATACAAACTGTCTTATCACTGCCAAGACTCGATCTCGAAACCTCCTCTATGTCACTCCTTACGCGAGGTCCACCTACCAACCAAGCTACCCACTTGCTTGAAAACAACCACATGGCTGCTTCGATTTACACCTTGTGCACTATATTCTTACCTTTGAAAACATGCGTCACTTTCCCTCTCTACCTTTACTCGATCATAGTGCGCTTGCTCATACAAATAGGATGCAGTCCGAATGCAATTAAATTATCATCACCAAAAATATATATTTGCCAAACGATTTTTCTTCCCCCTTAAATATGCATTTTTGGAACTTTAGAAAACATGACATCGACCCTTGGATTTTTCCATATGACATCGATGCTTGGGTTTCACCTTATGTTTTGGTACCCATAATTAAATTTAAATTAAAACCTTTTAGACTTTTAATTATTATAATATTTTAAATCTGAATAGATTTAAATATTATAATTTTCACTTTTACCTTTGGGCATTTTTCAATATGAAGTCTTTTTTCCTTGTTTTGTAAGTTCCACCATGGAGAATTAATAAAACCTTTCATTTCTCTTTGCAAATACCAGCATGGAGAATTAATAAAGTCTTTTATTTTTCTTGCAAGTGCAACTTTGGAGAGTACCTTGTCTTTGTCTTGATCACACAACCATGAGAAATATTTTCACTTATCTTTACTTTGACATCAATGACAACCAATGTACTCAAAAATTCCAACAATATCCTCCCTTGTCATTGAAGGCAACCCTTTCTCAAAATTGTTTTTTCAACCACTGGATTCCAAATTTGCTCCCCCTAAGAAACTGCTCCCCCTGACTGAATGCTCTCCCCCTTACTCAAATATCTCCCTCTTTGACATCAATGGCAAAGAGACTTTTTTGGGACTAAATATAAGACTCTTAGATCAACACCCTCCCCACCTCCTCTCCTTGAGGTGATTAATTTTGAGGTGGGTGTATCTCTACTCCCAACATACAATGCTCTTTTTCTTTGTCAACCTTCTTTTTCAACATACCCTTTTGATTATTTTGAGTGTCCTTGGTATTATTGTCTCTGGAAGTTATGGAAACTCTATTCTACACCAGTTGTCCTTGTACCCAATATTATTACACTTGTAACACTTAATGTTGTAGTTCTTGGAAGGTACAAATATCTTGAAGCTATACTTATTTATGCCCTGAACTTTGCAATGGATTACTTTATGACCAAATAGATTACAAGAGTAGCAATACCCTTGAAATAAATGTCCATATTTGAATGAGTTTATATTCCTTTTAGTGAGGTCATACTCATTTCCATGAGTCCTGCAATGCATAGCCTTGTGACCAAATCAATTACATGAAAAACAATATCCTTTGAAGAAATCTTGTCTAGAACCCTCTGATCTCTTAGCCCTTTCTTTACCTTCTATGCGATGATCCATGTTTCTTTTTTGTGCATTGTTTTCTTTCTTAATGAAGCTTCTATTCTTCAAATTATCCTCATGTCTTAATTTCTTCTTCACTCTATTCCTCTTAAACTTCCTCTTCTTTTGAGCTTGAGCTTGACCCTTCTTCTTATTTCCCTTGTCCTTATTCAAAACCAAGTCCTATTTTGATATATGAAGATCTTTGTGCATTGATAATTTTATCCAAAGTATTTGAGCTTTTCCCAAACCTGTGTAGCTTGTCCTTATAATCTTTCACTTACATCCTTAGTGAAACTACCTCATGTTCTAATCTTTCACATTCTAAATCTTTTACCTCTAACTTTTCAACCATGGCCTCTTTAACTCTCCTTGCCTTAGCTTTTGAGTTTGTTAGGTCTTGTAGAAGCTTTTCCTTTTCTTTCTCATGTTCTTGAACTTGAGCCTTTAGTCTTGAATTCTGATTTCTAACCTTTTTTAGTTCTCTGAGAGCAATAATAAGTTTTTCTTCTAGATCAATTGTGCATTCCTCTTAAATTTCTTAATCTTTCATAACTTCTTGGTCTTCAAGAGCATCTTCATAATTTTCTACATTATCTTTAGCAAGAGCATTTTCTTCCTCTTCTATTTCTAAAAATAGAATCTCTTCTTAGTCACTATTGAGAGTCTTTCATCACTGTCACTTGAAGCCTTACTTGCCTTGTTAACATAGAAACTCTTCTTACGCATTTGAAAGAACTTATTTTCATGATAACCTTGTCCATACCTATTTTTCTTTTCATGCCTAGATTTTCCTACTTCCTTTTTCTTATGATCACGCTTCTCTTCACTACTATTGTTTTCGTCTTCTAGACAATTAGATGCATAGTGACCAAAATTACCACAATTAATAAATTTCATTTTTTTCATACCTTTTTTCTTTCTTTAGTCCTTGTTTATTCTCCCATAATTAGCTTCTTCATCATTGCTTTACTCACCACTTGATTCTGGTTTCTTATATTTTGTCTTCTTTGATGCTTTGAAAGATACCTCTTTCTTGGAGTTGGGATCCTTTACTATTCTCATTTCATAAGCTGTGATAATTGCATGTAACTCATCCGTAGTCAACTTTTAAATATCTCTCATCTCTTCTATAGTTGAAACCTTTTCATCATACCTCATAGGAAGTGACCTTAATACTTTCTGAGCAACTTTGGAGTCTTCAATTTCAAATCCAAGTCCATGCATGGTATTAACAACCTCATCCATACGAAGTAAGTATGTAGCAATATCCTCCTCATCTTCCATATTCAAATATTCAATGCATAACTTTCACAAATTTTGCTTCACATAATCCAATTAAGATTTCATTCATAGCCTTGGCATTATTCACATGTAACATCTTACCATATTTATCTGTGGGAGGAGTAGTTGTAGGTGTGAACCCATCCTCAATGGATTTCTATGTCTCATATCATTGTGCCATCAAGTAAGTCTTCATTCTTATGATCCAGAAAGCATAATTATTTCCATTGAACAATGGTGCCTTATTTGATGAAGATCCATTCTGAAATGCCATTTGTGTTCATGTACTATCTTCTTTCAAGATGTTAGACTTTTTCAAAGGAACCTACTTTGATACCAATTGAAGAACATAGACTTATACTGAGAGGAGGGTGAATAGTATAAGAAACTATTATCTAATATTATCTAATATTATTAATGGTAATATCAATAGCAGTGATCAAAACAATGCATAAATCATCACACACATGAGAGACAAAAATTTAATGTGGTTCACCCAATGTGGGTTATGTCCACAAAGAAAATATTTCTTCTAAATTTTCTCAACAAATCTCTTGGGAATCAATTCCCTATTACAATTTTTATGGACCTCTATCCAAAGGAGATCTCAATCCCCAATGCTATTATTTTTGGATCTCTCCACAGGAGAATTCTATCCCCTTACTCTAGTTCGTGGATCTCTCTCCATATAGAACTCTATTCCCTTACTCTAGTTTGTGGAACTTGATCCAAAGGAATTCTATCTCCTCAACTGGTTCATGGATCTCTCTCCACATAAGAACTCTATATATCCATCTAGTTCACAGATCTCTTTTCATAGGGGAACTATATCCCCTCTCTGAATTGGTTTGTGGATCTCTCTCCATAGGAGAACTCTATCCCCTCTACTCTGGTTGATAAACTTCTAGAAGACTTCTGTAACCACTGCTCTAGCTTGTGGATCTCTCTTTACAAGATACCTTTGTCTCCACTACAATGTTTTATGGACCTATATCCATTGGAGACCTTTTTCCTCTTTGCTCGGTCACCTCCAAATCCTAATATCAACTTTATCTTAAATTTTCCCCAAGCCTTAACATAAATACTTGATCAAATCAGCAACTAAACCTGCTCTCAACTCTATCTCAAATATACCCCAAGCCTTAACACAAAGACTTGATCAAATCAACAACCAAACCTGCTCTCAACTCTATCTCAAATATGCCCCAAGCCTTAACACAAAGACTTGATCAAATTAGCAACCAAACCTACTCTCAAATATATCTCAAATATACCCCAAGCCTTAACACAAAGACTATAAAATCAGAAACCAAACCTGCTCTCAATTCTTTCTCAAATCTACCCTAAGCCTTAACACAAAGCTTGATCAAATCTACAAAAAATATGCTCCAAGTCTTCTCACAAGACTTGCTCAAATCTGCCTCAAAGATGCTCCAAGTCTTCTCACAAGACTTGCTCAAATATGCTCCAAGTCTTCTCAAAATACTTGCTCAAATCTACCTCAAATTTGCTCCAAATATTCTCACAATACTAGCTCAAATCTACCTCAAAGCTGCTCCAAGTCATCTCACAAAACTTGCTCAAATCTGTCTCAAAGTTGCTTCAAGTATTCTCACAAGACTTTCTCAAATCTATCTCAAAGCTGCTCACTGAACCTACTCAAATATTTCCAAATATCGCATATAAACAAAAGCTTATATCTCTTTTAGAAGTACTTTATTCAACTAGGCAATTCAAACATATTCTACCTAGAATTCGTTTAACCTCTAGAACATATAGAGAATGATATGCAGTATCAAAAACCCAATATGTTCTTCACATTCACAAATCTTACATTCAACTAATCCAATATCTATATCTTGCAAAATCCCTTTCAAATCAAATCAAAACAATGTATAAATTGCTTCACAAAATTGATCTATCTTTCTTGAAAATTTACTCTCAAACATCAACCTCAATAATGCACAAATTTCCCTCACAAAAATGATCTCAAACATTTTCACAATTGCTATCAATATCTCTCAAACCAATGTTCAAAAGGTTTCACAATGATGCACTAACTTGTCTTCAACCCTAGCACAAGTAGTTCACAATCTCTAGCACAAATGTCTCAATCTCTTTCAAAAATGAAAGCACAATCTTGTTCTCAAACTCTAATGCAATTGTTTCAACTTTCTCTCAACAATTTATGCACATGTAGGTCTCAAACCCTAACTCAAATATTTTCAATAATGCTTACCAAACAACCCTTTTATCTCCACCTTATGTTCCAAAAACATTCACTCAACAAAACACCTTAAACAAGGAATGATGTGCCCATACCTCTTAATTTGCTCTTATGGAGATATGTCTTCAAAAACCTGTCTCACAAAAAACTGATTTTTCTAGTGCCACTTCAAGGTTAGATAGCAAAAATACTTTCTCAAACCATCCACATGAACTTCCTTATAAAAAAGATATGCTCAATGAAATTTGAAATTGATGTTCAATAATTCTTCTCTTGTTCTCAAAAATAGAGCATTAATAATCATCAAAGACCTTCAAACTCAATTTCACCATACAAATATTACAATAAAATATCAAACCTTTATAACACCTTATTAATCCTATCTTTGCATGTAAAACATATTTTTCATTTAACCACTTTGCAAAAATAAACTATATAAAGCACTCCCAAAATTTTAACAAATTACACCTTTATAACTCCCTAAGAATTTCAAATTTTATAAACTTAACCCTTATGAATCCCTAAATTAAAAAATCAAACATCATCAATTTAACCCTTATGGCACTTTAATCAACACCTAACCCTTATAACTCCCTAAATTAAAAAATCAAATTTTATAAAAAATTGTTTGCCCTTACCAACTTGTTGTCGTGGGGATTCGAATGCACGACCTCATGGAACCCATGCTCTAGCGCTTGCTAAAGCACCACGTGGGCTAACTGCCCACACAACAACCTTACTGCACCATCTTTTATTTAAGACTGCCATGGATCCTTGATGTCAAAAAACATGAACTGTCATGTCACCACCGATACTCGATCTCGAAACCTCCTCTATGCCACGCCTTACGCGGGGTACGCCTGCCAACCAAGCTACCCCCTTGGTTGAAAACAACCATGCAGTTGCTTTGATTTACACCTTGTGCACTTTCTTCTTGCCTTTGAAAATGTGCATCGCTTTCCCTCTCTACCTTTACTCGATCACAGTGTGCTCGCTCATACGAATAGGATGCAGTCCGAATGCAATTAAATTATCATCACCAAAAATATACCTTTGCCAAATGATTTTTCTTCCCCCTTAAATATGTGTTTTTGGCACTTTAAAAAACATGACGTCGGCGCTTGGATTTTACCATATGATGTCGGCACTTGGGTTTCACCTTATGTTTTGGTGCCCATAATTAAATTTAAATTAAAACCTTTTAGACTTTTAATTATTATAATATTTTAAATCTGAATAGATTTAAATATTATAATTTTCACTTTTACCTTTGGGCCTTTTTCAACATGAAGTCTTTTGTCCTTGCTTTGTAAGTGCCACCATGGAGAATTAATAAAACCTTTTATTTCTCTTTGCAAATACCACCATGGAGAATTAATAAAGTCTTTTATTTTTCTTGCAAGTGCAACTTTGGAGAGTACCTTGTCTTTGTTTTGCTCACACAACCATGAGAAATATTTTCACTTATCTTTCCTTTGACATCAATGACAACCAATGTACTCAAAATTTCCAACAATGTAACCCATCAACTTGCCTCTCATTAATGGATCTCTTCAAGCCCCTGCCTTTATTGCGGTACTTAACATGAATGAAACCCTCCTTATCTGTCCCACTATCCTACATTGGAGCTTTCTCCTCAACAGACCCATTATCCTGTGGTAAGACCCCAAGGTCTTACTATAAAAATTATTAACAAATTAATGTAAATGTAATCGCAGGCCACTCAAAGGGGGCTCCCTTGTAATCGCTTTGCCACTATAGGGGGCTCCCTCCTTTAGAATCTATATTCTTATTCTTCTTCTTGGATGATTTGATATGGATGGCCAACCTAATATATATATCTACCCTAAAGCTACATTGGTGAAGAGACATGATGGTTCACGTATGAAGAGATGTGATGGTTCACGTTATGAAGGGTTGTGATGGTTCACTTTATAAGTTAATAATATAATAATTAAATGATTAATAATACTAACTAATAATGTTAGGATTGAGGCTCCTAACATGCCACCCTCCTTAAAAAGAGCTTTGTCCTCAAAGCTCAAATTGAGAAGCTTTGTCCTTTGTTTTCCAAGAATGATTTGTGTAAGTTCTTGGACTCTTTTAATGACATCCTTTCGTAGGCAGGGATATCGAGAAGGATGAAGCATTAGCGAGGGGTTGCCAAGAGCAATAGTAGAATCTTCATTAGGGAAATCATGATGACGATGGGATGGCAACCCTTGGGGTTCCTCAAATACTTCATAATGATGCATCAAAAGTGATGGTAATGATTTCATATCCTTTTTTGGTTCCTTGGTAGAGCCAACGGAGAAGGAGTGTGTAGTCACTATGCATTGGTTTCGAATAGGTTTGGTCATATGGCAAGAACTCACTATTGGTGAGAAAGGTATGTGTAGGTATTTTAGAGTGCATGCTTGGCTAGCATTGATCACTTTGGGTGTGTCTACCTCATCCTTTCTTGGTACATCAATCACTTCTTGCACATCAACCTCATTGTCTTCATTGCAGTGAGTAGGTGCACTGGTCGCTTCGGACACAACTACCTCATCTGCTTGCTCTATGGAGATAAAGGGATCAAATTCCTTCAATAAATACAATGTTAGTGTAGCACATTTATGGTGGGGTCCAAATTGTTCATCACAATTATCACAGAGTCCTTTTGCTCGTCGTTCCTTCATCTCCTCAAAGCTAAGATGTTTAATTTGTAAAGTTTGGTTAGATTTGGGGGTTGTGTAAGTGCTTTGTGCCCTTCCATTATGCATAGGTTTGGGAGCGATGTAAGTGGTCGACAATTTTTCCATAAGTGGTTTCCCTAATCGTTGTTGTGCATTGATTTTATCTTCAACTAATTTTGCCAATCCATAGGTCTGCATCATGGTATAGGGATTGAACCTTGTCACCTCCATTCTAATTTCCTCTTTTAATCCCTTAATGAAGCCATTGATGAGAATTGATTCATCCAATCTTGTGTTGTATTTGGTGATATCCTCAAACCGAGTTTGATACTCACGCACAAAAGTGATTTGATGAAGATATTTGAGCAATTCCCACATGGTTGGGTCCCACATGGCTCTGATACCAAATGGTAAGACCCTAAGGTCTTACTATAAAAATTATTAACAAATTAATGTAAATGTAATCGCAGGCCACTCAAAGGGGGCTCCCTTGTAATCGCTTTGCCACTATAGGGGGCTCCCTCCTTTAGAATCTATATTCTTATTCTTCTTCTTGGATGATTTGATATGGATGGCCAACCTAATATATATATCTACCCTAAAGCTACGTTGGTGAAGAGACATGATGGTTCACGTATGAAGAGACGTGATGGTTCACGTTATGAAGGGTTGTGATGGTTCACGTTATGAAGGGTTGTGATGGTTCACTTTATAAGTTAATAATATAATAATTAAATGATTAATAATACTAACTAATACTAACTAATAATGTTAGGATTGAGGATCCTAACATCCCGCTTAGGAGCTTTCCCTCTATCTATCCCACTATCTTGCATAGGAGGTTGAGACTTAGATTTTGGGTATTTTATCTGAAGGTGTCCATATGCATGACACAAACAACATCGAAATGAAAGGGTTTCATAGTCCAACTATTGAATCCAAGAAGAGGATCCAACACAAATTTCCATAGAATCTAGCAAAGGCTTATTTAAATCTATCTCAACACAAACACGGGTATAAGAAACTACCTTTTTATCCATCATTTGTTGAGAAGGATCCACCAACTTTCCCAGCAACAGCACAATCATGTGAATAATATCGTTTTGTAAAAACTCCAAAGGTAACCAAGGGAACCGAACCCAAACCGGCACCCATGATAGAATTTTCTCCGCAGGGTTAAAGCCCACATGCCAAGGCTTAATGAACAAGCCAACCTGGTTATAAAAATAAGGCCCTTCTTCAAAAAAATTATGCCGATCCTCCATGCAAGAGAAAACAACCATGAAAAAATTATTTGCCCCCAGCATGATATCCATATCTCCAACCGGGTTCCATACTTTTTGAGCCCAATATTCCAACGAAATGAGAGGGACCCAAATTTCTAAAAATTTACAAATTAAGGCATGATTATCCAGGTTTTCAACATCCTCTACAATTGAATCTAGTTGAATCACCAGGACAAGCCTATCTAGAGTCTGTTCAAGACACCCATTCACTTTTGTAGCTCTGAAAACCCCAGCAAAAATAGAGCCAACTAGGCTTGATGATTTTTCTCGTTATGCATGCCCTGAAGAAGACGGTCCAGAGCCCATAAGGGCCTCTTGGAAGGATCATTCAAATTCCCTGCCATCATATCTCCATCTATCTCATTCTCTGCAATCTCCATCTTATATTCTTTACAATATCCATCCCTTATTCTCTACAATCTCCCCTCACATCAAGATTTAAACATAAATGATTCATTTATATTATTTTTACCTTATATATGATCCTTTAGTAGGAACAAAACCTTCCATTCAAGGATTAACATATTTTTTTCTTTTGGGAGTTTTTTCTAAAGGGGATTTGCACACACCTCATTTAATCAATACAAAAAAAAAAAATTATTGTTTAATATACTTATAAACTAAATTTTTAAATTCATCAAATTTTTTAGAAAATTTTCAAAATTCCTCGAAGTGGACAAGAAAAAAAATTGGGCAATGCATGCAACAAGGAGAAAATGCATACAGAATTTTTTTTGCATGTATTTTCTCCTTTATATTTGGTTTTTTCCCCTTTATATTTGATTTTTAGAAACATTTACAACATCCAAATTTAGCAATAGCGTCGGATTGCAACTGCATTAGATTTTTTTTTTTTATATAGTAGTTTAGTAGTTTTTTTGGGTTAAATAAATTTGATGTGATTTATTGTTTTCATATGAATTTTTTCATATTTTTGTTTTATATATATTTTAAATAAAAATAAATTAAATAAAATATTTTCATTTAAGTTTAATGATTATATATATATAAGTAAAAATTTTATATTAAAAATGTAGAAAGTATGTTTGCATTCTTTTAATACATTTAAATAATATTTTATATTTAAATGTTGAAATTAAAATTAAATTGTATTTTTTTCTTAAAAAAACTATTTAAAATGGCACCATAAAATTCTACTCTAGAAGCTTGGAAATATATGATAAGGAAATTATTAATATTTGTTTTAAAGTCTTTCTTTTAGTTTCTTAGTTATTAATTTATTTACATAAAATTGAAAGGATATATGCACATTTATAATATATCAAATTTTATGTCGAATTTTATTTCAAATTTTTAAACATGTCGAATTTATTTCGAACTTCAAGAGTGTCGAACACGAACTCGAACTTGATAACTAAGCTTATAAATAATATTTAAATAACATTAGCTCAATTGACTAGATTCCTCAATATTAATACTTCTACATGGTGATGATATAATATGCATGGAGCCAATTTCAATTCCTTGTAACCAATTAAAATATATATACTTATAAATAATCAAATGGCATTAGCTCAACTGTTATTCCTTAACTTTCAAGGAGAAGACCTAGGTTTGAATCTTGTTAAGAAGAATATGCATAATTGCCATGTCATCGAAACACCACTATGTGGCCATGATGTGATGTAATACAGGTGGGACCCATTTCAATCTCATATAATCCATTAAAAATATATATATTCATAAATAAAACTCTTTGAAAATATAGCTAATAATTAAAAGAGTACCTACTCTAACATCCACCAATTAATCATTAATTAACAATTGCTTATTTATTTTAAATATTAATCCTATTTGTTATCAAATAGTAAGCATATTTATTTATCAAAATTAATGAAATTAACTTTAATTGTAACTTTTAAATTCTATATCATTTATAATGCATCAAATTTAACATCAATGTTAAATATCAATATAATATAAGAAATATCAAGGAATGAGGAATACAGCATATATTACTAATCATCAAATCACATTTAAAGGTGAGTTCCCTATATAAGGCAACATGCATAATTCTAAAAATAAATTCTAACAAGTACAAAAATAATAATTGCATGGACCTAATTATTATCCATATAAATACATAGAATATAGCTTGACTAATTATTTTGTAAGAAATTGAAATAGGGTATGGCATCCTGCCTGCTTAGGAGACCTCCTCACAAAGCTGCACATAAGAAGTGCATATACATCTTTGATCATTATTATATCCTCCCATTTCATGTAGCCTTCGTTATATCAATGCCAAAGGACCTTAAATTGGACCACAATCTAACTTCATAGCTCTAGAATGTAATGATCCAAAATTAACATAGGATCCACCTAATGGCTCAATTCTACATTACCTATAATAATATCCAATGTTAGCACATATTATAGATCTAATACACATCTCTTCAAAATTAGTACATGAAATACATCAGGGTGTTATTATGATAGGATAGATGGAAAAGGATAACTAATAGTCTATTAATTTATCCCTCTCAAGGATATCAAGGTCCCAATAATCCAAGGTACCAACTTTAATCCCTAAGACTAATTTTATCTTCACTTTCAAGAGTACTTATCTTCCAATAAATATTTAGTTTATCCTCTTAGTATAATATTTTTTTATTGATCACATATTTTATAAAGAAAATTATCAAACCATTTGGTTTTCCATATATTTGAGTATATCATGTCCAAATATAGCTTGTTTTTCAAATGGTCCCAACTCAAAGGTGTCTAATAAGGTTTCCAATACAATATATCATAAACTTCCATTATTGAAGTGTTATGATAACTATCATTATAAGCAAATTTAACTATATAAATGTATTCCTCCCTGTAGATCTAATAATTTTTCATGTGTATCCTTGCAATATCCCTAAGTACTTGAATTATTGTCTTAATCTAAACACCATTTTGAGGGTGATAATCTATGTCAAAGTTGATTTTGACCCCTAAATCCTCTTGAGAGATGATCCAAAGTCATGTTGTGAAGAGTGGGCCTTAACTAAAAATGATGGTCCTAGATAGCCCATGTACTTTTATGATCTCATCCTAAATACACTACAAATGGAAAATATATTATAAATTGTCAAGTAGGATGAAAATGGGATATCATTTTTATTTTTTAACCAATGAACATGATAGTATTGTGTTAATAAGTAGAAGTCCACAAATCTACAATAAATTCTATTGAAACAACATCTCATTTTCATACTAGAATATCATGTGGATGGAAGAACTATGTTGGATGTTGATGCTCTACATTAACCCTTAAATAATTTAAGCATATAAAAGATATAGTTTATTATATCTTGAATCATTTTTTATTAATAATATGATTATTACAAATAAGATATATCTTCTTATATCTAAATTGTGACAAATATATATATTGATTACCTTATGAAATAATTAATTCTCACATACCTCCTCCACTAGGAATATAGATTTTATTACAAAAATAAATAAAGTATCTTCTATAATATTGTTGTTGTGGTCTAGATTGACATTAGGATGATCCCTGAACTGGACTATAATCTGGCAAGCACCCGCTAGTTACAGCCTAGACCAAACATTGAAATGGTTAAAATACCTTAACCCAACCTCTAGAGTAGGTTGGTATACCTTGTCAACTTAATGGATGTTGACTCTTTTTAGCTCAAAATAGTAAAATCTTAGGGATAGGGATGAAAGGGTTAAGAAATGAATGAATTAAGAATGGACGAATGAAGCTAAAAACATAGGCATCCATAGAGAATCCTCTAGCAATTCAATTTCTAAAAAATAGTGTTTAGGAATAACAACATTCAAAACTTAGCAACAATTCATATTGAGAGCTTTGGGTATACTTAAAGAATTATTCCAAACATCTAAAGCATTAATAATCCAAGTTAACAAAATTAGATTAATATCTTGACTAACATAAATAGAATCCTCGTAAGTATACATATAAGTATAAATAATTCCAATTTGCTCTAAGTTAGCAATCCAAATTAATAGAATAAACTAACCATAGCAACAGTAGAAAAATTGACTTCATAGGGTTAATAACAGCAAACAACACATAGGCAAGTTTGAGTTAAACATTCCTAGTAATGATATTTTCATTAATTATAAAGAATTTATAATAGTAGCACAAGAAAACACTTCAGATATCACCCTTTAAAATGAGGTTTCGACCTCTATTTATAATATTTTAAAATTCTTTTATTTTGAGAATTACAAGGAATATTTTAAGTTATTGATCTTCTTACAACTTTCTATTAATGGTAGCATCCAACTACATCTTGAACAGTTGTAACAAATTCTGAGTGAGAGTCAACCTCTATCATCCCTTGTTGGTGATATGCCTTCATGATCATATATCTGCAACTAAGTTTGTTGAGCCGAGGGTTCTAGAAACTTTTGGAATGCAACTTGGTGTTTTGGGCTTTCATGGCTTCTAAATCAATCTCCTCAGCTCACTATAACACGTAACCATGCACAATTGCATTGGAAATTTAAATTTAGGAGAGATTAAACCATTTTTTTTTATCTAAGTATGAGTGGTTCTGATTAGCAGACTCATGTATGCTCTTCATCTTTGTATTTCTTGTATTTGTGCTAGATTCTTGCCTTTTCAATATTTTGGCAGATTTGACCATGAAAAAGAGAAAAATTATGGATTTGATAATTCGCTTGTTTAGCATGTTTACCTCATGGTCGTTAGAGTTCTTTTCGCTTGATCTCCTTTGAATTTCAACAGATCTTTAAAAAATGGACTTTTCTTGCATTTTCCTTAAAAGCATGTTCATTCACGGTTTCAGGTTCTTTCTTTGTTTCTGAAGTCATCCCATAGTCGTGCATCTTCTATACTTCTTGTATGACTTTCTCATTTCCATAGAATCACTAAAGAAAAGTGGTTAGCCATGCACTATTTTCCAATTTAGATACTTGTGCTCATTCTAGTCATGGAAAGGCGGATTTATTTTATGTCTTCGCTAGATCTCTTTCTCTCGGTCGCACCTCATACAAAGGGAGTTGTAAAATCATGCACCAAAAGGAACCTTGGCAAATTTTTATCATATTAGCCATGGATTCACCAAAATCAATGGATTCAAGCTTGCATCCCCTGTTCATAATGTTAACAAAGGAAATAGGTTAGCCACGCTTCGTTTTGCAACTTAACTCTTTTTTACAAACTCTTCTGTGAAATCACATTTTTTTGTGGATTTGAGTTTATCTGGCCTTCGCGACTTTTCCTCTAAAATCCTTTCAATTTTTTGCATCGCTAACAAGGGAATCTAGCAGTCGTGCTCCCAAAATGATCTTTTCGCCTCTTATCGCTTTTCTCTAGCAGAATCACGTTTTCAGGGGATTCAGACCTCTCTTTTACATTTCTCATTTTTGTGTGATTATCAAAGGATAACAGATAACCATGGAGCAAAATGAATTTTTTATCGTATGAGAAAACTTCACCACGGATTTGAGAAAAGTGACAAATTTGAGAAAAGTTTTCGAACACTTAACCATTTTTTTGCAAAATTTTGACCATCCAATGAGATGTAGCCATTTTTGAGCTACATTATTGGTGCCTCCTGGGGTATCTTGCTCATAATATTTAAGAACTCAAAGCCTTATCGATTGGTTTTATGGAGTTAAAATCTGAATAAAGGGATAATCATGGAATAGAGTGGATTGAATAGAAATAAAATAGAAGGATAGAGTGAAGGGAATGGATGAATGAGTGGGAAGAGGGAATAATGAAGTGAAAATTAATATGGATGAGGAAATGAAAAATAGAATAGGCTCTAGGTAGTTGTAGAGTATATATCAATATATTGCTTCCATATGACTATTACCTGCTTAGATGCTAGCATTCAATGGATAATGGTTCACATGGAAATAATACAAGAGGTAAGGAATATGTATCTCATCAGCCGATTTATTTCTCCTTCAAGGCTCAAATAGCATGAACTTCAGGTAGTTGTGGTGTATGACTCAAACAATTGCTTCTTCATGATTGTTAACCTTTCGAACATTAGAACAAGATATTCAAAAGGTAATTATTCATAAAGAAGCAATACAAGAGACAAAAATATGTGATTGATCCACAAGGAGATATGTCTTTTTTAAAATGTCAGCCACATGACTTCCCCATGCCATCTTCAAGGTCATAATTTTTTACTTTTATAGCATCCATCAGACCAAAGTCATCCACAAAACATGCTTACCCTAGGGTCCATTTCATCCAACTTGTTGCGGAGGTGATCTCTATCCTTCTTGTCCTACTTCTTGCTCTTCTTCTTCTGTGTTGATATCTTCGATGTGAATCACTTCTTTAGTTGTAGTTTTTCCTTGATTTATCTCGTGCACCTCTTATTCTTCTTCCTCTTTCTTTATCTCTTCAAATTGATTCCCTTCACAAGTTTCATCCTCTTCCTCTTCATCACGTATGTCTTCCTCACTCACATTTTCCTCACTCATGTCTTCCTCACTCAAAAGATAGATGATATTTTCAAGAGCATTGGAAGCATCCTCCCAAGATTTCTAAGGAATTCTTGGCATTGCTAGAATTTTTTGATGGTGTTGTAACCTAGATACCCTTTCATATAAAGATTCAAATCCACCATTGCCAACTTCGATTATCACATCCTTCATTTATGTCAAGTCCTTGATCAACTGAACTACTTGATCTTGTTGAATTGGCTCAATTCATCCTTCAATTTTAGACTAATCCTCCAAGGTTAATTCAAATAGGGTCTGCAAAGATATTTCTCCAATATATTGTTGATCTTCTTCCCAGTAATTCAAAAAATTGAGTTACTTGATCAGATTCAACTTTTGCAAGATCTTGTTTGTCTTAGTTTCCAATTTATCTATCAATTGTCATCCTTTCATCAAAAATCTATTTTTACTTAGAATATCCTTGGAAATATTCTTGGAATTACACCATTATCTACTAGGGATGACTCTTGTTGTAGCTCTGAATTTCACTTTCATCATATTATAGATTTTCTCTACTACAACAACCTTGTGTTGAATGTCTCATTTAATGGAATTAAGGGTGTTTCTAGCACTCACTACTTCATTACTAGCTTCGTCCAAGAAGATGAAAAGGGGTTTAGCCTCTAAATCCTTCTGGTGGATATCATACCAAATCTCTCTCCTTAGTTGCTTCATAGTGCCCTTTGAGAACCCTACAAGCCTGGCCTTATCAAACTACAATTGTTGTTGTAGTTGGTTGTTCTACTCTATCAAGGTCTTAATTTGTGCTTGAGCACTCTCAGCCTGCTCTTTATAGTTAGAAGCTTCGTGGAACTTGTCCTGCCACTTCTTTACTTCATTCTTGAGAGCTTTCTCTATATTTTTTTAATCCTTGAGAGAAGCTTCCAATTCTATCACCTTTATTTCTAAATTCTCACATATTTCCTTGTAGACATCATCTTACAAATAAATTGTCTCCATATGAGCTTTGGTGACTACAAACTCATACACCATAATAAGTTGCATAGTATCCACTGTCTTCTATTTTACATGATAATATTCTAGAGTTATATTCTTCCCATGTTTATTAACCTTGGAAGTGATAGTTAGCTTCATTATTTTTTGAGTAGTTGAATCTACTATAGCATTTTTCCTCTTAGGGGCTACTTATTCGGAGGGCTTTGCGAGCTGCTCATTTCAACAAGCACTTATGTTGAGTGAAAGCTCATTACTCTCATAATAGGTGGCCATATTGGGATCAAAAAAAGGAGTAAATGAGGCTACCAAAGATGATACTAAGGTAAGGGGAGTATGGAAGGAAGCTGACATAGTGGAGTCCTAAGTAAAAGGGGTGGATACTATAGCTTGCACCATTAAGGATGTAGAAATGGGTGTAAATAGTTGTTATCCTACTAATGAAAACAAAGGTTTTGTTGAGTTAGACGTGGGCTTTATGATAAGAAATATGGGAGTTGGATCTCTATCAAAACCAATAGAGGGGAAGGAGATTCTAATGGAACTGGGATGGATTATGGTGGAAGGTATGTAACAACTTGTGGAAAGGGGGATCTTTCAACATGTTTCTTAGAAAATGAAGGAAGAGCCTTCTAGGAAATTGGAGGAGAGTGAGTAGAAGGGATCAAAACCATACCTCAGTCTTTCAAAGGATACTATTTTGTTGTTTGGTTTGGATCAGGTTGCTCATATTGTGGAGTTTTTAAGTGCTCCATCACATGAGATATCTATGGAATCTTCTTCTCCTCAATTTTCTTCTCCTCTATCTCTTTGATAGGCTCAACACTTTTCTCACCAGCCTTTGGAGAAGAACTCTGGTCAGTAATTATTCCCAATTGCTATTATTGAGGGTTTACCATTGTTCTCTCTAATAGAGACTACTGTTGAAGAGGGATAGTGTTGCAGAATTTTATTATCATTAACATAAACCATTCACCAATATGTAAAAATATCAAATCATTCATCCACAAATAATTATCCACAATAAAAATCCATAAATGAGAGAGAGATAGATAATACCCTTAAGGTAGGGAAACACCAATAATAATCCTTAAGGAAGGAATAACTCCACAAGATATCCCAAGGTGAGAGGCCACTTCGTGGGCATATATTATTACATAAGATTATTCTTCAATGATGATTACAACGACAAATATCTCTTCTTTATATATCCATATTCTTATTCTACTTTGGGGAGCCTACTGCTAATATAATATTATATTATAATATAATATAATATTATAATACAATAAACCTTGGGTTATGTGTGGCCCATGCCAACCCTTATACAATATAATAATATATCCCTAGATATCTATTCCTAGGTACCCTACCAGATAGAGGATGTAAATCTAACTACATGAATCCTAGTCATAATTTATGTCTCATTTGTAGGTTTTCATAGATAACGAAAGACCCACCAAGGGCTAGACTCCTAGGCCTCTGGTAGACCTGGATTAACTCAATTTTTCTAGACTCCCCTTTACCTAGTCCTCCACATTCATAGCCTATCCTTTGCATAAATTGAGCACCTACTCCATATGTTTCAAGTTGCTCTATTGTTGTTTGAAATGATGATACTACTTGTTTGCATTTCCTAGGGTGAACTACCTATTCAATGGCCTTCTTATGGGAAGGTGATGAAGGAGGGGTTCTAATATTGATCCCCTTATATTTACCTCCTAATTTTTTACCACTTGATGCTCCTCCTTGACCAGTAGGTTTCTTAAAACTTAATGCAAGGAATCTACCATTGGCTCACCAAGATTCAAAAAACTGATCATATTTTCTAGTAAACTTCTTGTTCATTTTAGTGGGGTATTTGGACTTAGTATTACCTATTTCAATCCTCATTCTCCACCATTCAAATATTTTACCAAGATTCCATTCTTCTTTCTCTTTCTTTAATAGGCCTTTAACTTTTTATTCATCATAGAAATATTCTTTATCATTCTCAGGGGTGTAATCTACAACATGGTCAAAGAAATCCCTCTAGGGTGGCAAAGCCTCCATATGGTAGATGTCCCATTCTAATTCTAATTTTTTTTTCTATGTTTCTTGATATGCGGTCTAAGATTTCTCTTAAATTTTAGGGCCTTTTTACCAAAACTCGCTAGCTTTTTATGAATTTGAGATTTGGGTCATATCTCCATCTTTGTAGGAGCTCTATCTTCCCATATTTGTTATCAAATAGGCTCTCTAGGGTTATCAACCCTTTAGGGATATAGTTATTTTTTAACTGAACAACCTGCTATTGATCCATATCTTGAGATATACCCCCTTGTGAACTCACACAGTCGACCTATTTAATCAAGAAATTAATAATTTACTTATCACTTTCAAACACTTGCTAGAATATCTGTCTATCAAGTACTAATGGTCTAAAAATAAACTTAATCCTTTTCATCTTAGTTGATATATAATCTGCAGATGGGGAGAAATTAGATCCTTTGATATCTAAAGTGTCTGCCAAAATATTTGTTGTCTAGAAACAGCATGTAAGTTCAAGGTATCAAAATATTCCATCAAGTCCCAGACTCTATTCTTATTAGCCTTCAAGTAATGGTGCTTGTTGTTACATTTTTCTATGACTTGATTTACCAATAGTTCTAAATCACCATAAATTTCCAACATCTTAATGCCCATATTTTCTCATTTCATTAGTCCTAGACACAAGGTCTCATACTCGACAGTATTAATAGTGCAATACCAATTCAATCTATAATATAAACTTTTAACCCCTTCTAAAGGAGACTTCAAGACAACTCCAGCTCTTGGCTCCATTCTTGCATCTTGCTCCGTCAAAATGCATCGTCCAAATTTCTAATTCTCTTAATTGATGATTGGAAATGGTGAGGGTTCTTTTTTCTTCTTCTAATGAAATTCTATATGTACCCAATTCTGTCTCAAAAAGGTTATGATAATCCTTGAAAGGTAATCCATCTTCAACTTCTAGATCCTCTAGGAGTTCCACTAACTCTGGCTCACCATTACTGAGTAGCTTCAAGATTTAACCTTATTCTCTTACCTTGGTAAGGGATCATCATGCCATAACATTATAAATACATGTAACTCCATAGTTTAGCAGTAAATTCTTTGGACATACATAATCCAAAATAAGGCTCAAGATCCACCACCACAATTTCTTGCACAATAGTAATTTTTGGGTCCATGTGTAGTCTCATTAACACATCTTTTACAACCCCCACAATTTTAACTAGGGTTCCATATAGTTGTAAAACTCCTTGGCATGAGCGTGTGTACTCTATTTTCATCTCATCACAAACTAGCTTGGGCATGATAGTAGTGGAAGGCCCCAAATCTATCATATAGGTATGCACTATCCACCCTTCCATTCTAAGAAAAATATAAAATGGTGGAGGCTTATTATTTAGAGTGGTTGGAGATATTTTCTCTTATTCATGAGCCAAATTATACATAGTGGTGGTCTCTTGGAAATTCTTGCTCAAATAAGATTTTGAAAAATCAATTTGACTAGGAAGAAACAATGTGTCATAGACAATTGCTCTTGATGGAGTTCTTTTCAACTCTTCAACTATATTGAAATCAAAATTTTCTAAGGATAACTTTTCATGTTTCTTCTCAGGTTCACAAAATTTTCTCCTGAACTACTGAGTAACTTCAATTCTTTACCTTTTAGTGATAGAAGGGAATTGTAATTTCTCCCTTTCTTCAACTTCAGAGCTTGAATGTACTTTATCTTTTTCTCCTTGTCTTGGAGTGCTCTGGTGATTTTCTTATTCCTTAGGAGCTGAATATTTCTTCTTAGCATTCTATGGAACTAAGAACTTATTCTTGTTTGGTAAAGGTTGTTCTCCTTTTCTTTGATAAGTCACTTGGAAATAACCTATTTTCTATGATTCTACTTGCAAATATTTCTTACTAGATCTAGTCAACACAAAGACAAATTCTTGTTCAGAAGAGTATGGTTCACACATAACCTATTTGCGCTGCTACAACATGTTAACTCTTCCCTTTTGATTTCTCTCAGCTTTCTCCATAGCTTATTGCACATGGTGTTGATATATTATATGTGTTATAATCATAAGGATCATTACATACTAGGCATCAAACATTTACCAAACTAGTTTTAGGGGTAAATTCTTGCTCCTCTTGATTTGTACTAATCCTGAACCTTGTGTTTCCATTGGTTCTAGGCTTCTAGTATTTATTAATATATGGAAATATTCTTTGTTGATACCTCTCCATTTCCCTTTTTCCATAGAATTCACTTTGTTGTTGATTATTTTCAAAGTATTTTGAATATCTAACAACATGGTTGAATCTTGAGAATTTTGATTCAAGAGTGGGGAAAAAGGAATTGAAGTTGGTGATGTTTTAGGAGAAGGAATAGAAGCCATTTTGGGCAGTGATGAGTATGGAATTGAGGGGTCTATAAACAAGGATGTTGATGTTCTTACTTGGGGTGTAAACTAAGAGATCTTAGATCAATAAGGTATGCTTGTCTTTGGTGGAAGTCTTCCTATAGCTATTAGGATATTTTATACCCATACGACTGCATTGTACACTTGAGGAAATGTAGTTATGCCTGGCTATTGGGTTTGTAGCCCTAGGTCTGACCCAAGGGCTCTGATGTAATACATAAAAATGAGGGGATAAATTTGTCTAGCTTTAGGATGTATCCTTTTCCATGTTCTACTAAACCTTAGATTAAAATCAAAGACTAACTCTTGTTGATATTTTTGCATATCTATAAATTGATGTAGGAGGGAGAAAGGATCAATAGACTCATTAAATTCTTCCACAAAAGGACTGGCTAATGCAACCCATGAATTGATGTTATTGTCTTCTAGTGTTCTAAACCATTGTAGATTTTTTCCCCTAAAGGATAGGGCTAGAATACTGATGATGACATCTTCATTTCTAATATTGTGGATAGCTACTAGATTCAATATATCCTGACAATGCTCATAAGCAGTCTTACCCGAACCATCATATGTAGGTATAGCTTTCGATACAGCCTAGGGGATATCATGCATAAGGGTGAGTCCTAAAGGACTAGTGGTATCCCAACTAGGGTACTATTGTGGAGCTTTATTTTGATTTGAATTTAGATTTAGATTTTGAGCCATGTATACTGGGGTCTTTTGTAGGGTTGGTTTTGGGAGAACCCAATGATAAAAATTTATTTAAATTTATTTAGAAGGTGAATCTAGAGATAGGCTTATTTTATGCCTTGGTATTCTAGATGGTAGCTCAAATAATGGTATAGGATCTTGGCTATTCCTAGCATATGACCTAGTAAACATGAAAAATTGGCCACTAAAAGTCTTTCTAAGTTCTTGTATTTCATGGAGTTACCAAGTAAATTTGGTTTCATCGCTTAATGAGGTCAATATAATTCACCAAATCTTGATTCCTTTGGGGAAAATATAGAAAAATATTTAGTGTCCAAGTGAATAAATCATGAACTTGTTCCATCGGGTGTACCAAAAATTATTGTGGTCTAGATTAACATCAGGATGATCCTTGAACTAGACTATTATATGAAATATCTTGAAGGTGAGCACATGCTAGTCACAACCCAGACCAAATATTTTAAGGGTTAAAATACCTTAACCCAACCTCCAGAGTAGGCCAGTATACCTTGTCAACTTAATGGGTGTTGACTCTTTTTAGCTCAAAATAGTAAATTAAAGATATGTGTAAGTGGTTGGCCCTAAAATATATTTATAAAAACAAGGTGAATCAGTTTCAAAATCCAAAATTCTTTATAATTTCAAGGTGAAAATGTCCTCTATTATTAGGGTTAGTATTGGAGATTTAAACTTAAAATGATCCAATTATTATAAAATTGGGACGAATCTACCCCCAAAAAATTTACATCCAAAATTTTTTGGCAAATGGGCCCTAGTCAAGGGTCCCCAATATTAGCCAATTCTAAATTTCAAAATTCAAAATACTTGTTAATTAATGATGATTAGTCGTTATGCATAACCCTGGTAAAAGCTTAGGGATAGGGATGAAAGGGTTAGGAAATGAATGAATTAAGAATGGAAAGATGAAGCTAATAGCATAGGCATCCATAGAGAATTCTCTAGAAATTCAATTTCTAGAAAATAATGTTCAGTACTAACAACATTTGAAACTTAGCAACAATCCATATTGAGAGCTTTGGGTATACTTAAAGAATTATTTCAAATATCTAAAGCATTAATAATCCAAGTTAACAGAATTATATTAATGCCTTGACTAACAAAAATAGAATCCTCATAAGTATACATATAAGTATGAATCATTCTAATTTGCTCTAAGTTAGCAATCCAAATTAACATAATAAACTAACCATAGCAAGAGTAGTAGAAATAACTTCACAAGATTAATAACAACAATCAACATAGACGTAAGTTTGAGGTAAAAATCCCTAGTAATACTATTTTCATTAATTGCAGAGAATGTACAATAGAAGTGCAAGCAAACACTCCAAAGCCAACCCTTTGAAATGAGGGTTCAACCTATATTTATAATATTTTTTCTTTTGTTTTGAACATTACAAGGAATATTTTAAGTTCTTTATCTTCTTGCAACTTGCCATTAATGGTGGCATCCATCTGCATCTTCTTAAATAGTTACAATAGATTCTGAGTGAGAGACAACCTCTACTATCTCTTGATCTTGATATGCCTTCATGGTTGTAGATCTACAATTGAGTTTATTGATTCAAGGGTTCTAGAAACTCTTAGACTATAACTTTGTGTTTTGGGCTTTCATGGCTTCTAAATAAATCTCCTCATCTCATTGTAGCATGCAATTGTATTGATTGAATTCAAGAGAGATTCAACCCTTACCATTGGTCTGAGAATGAGCAGTTGTGATTAGCCGACTTGTATCCACTCTCCACCTTTGTATTTCTTAAATTCATGCTATATTCTTGCCTTTTTGGCCATAAAAAAAAAGAGAAAATTATAGATTTAATACTTCACCCATTTACCTCACAATTGTTAGAGTTATTTTTGCTTGATCTCCTTTGAAGTTCAATGGATCTCTAAAAAGTGGAATTTTCTTGCATTTTCCTTGAAAGCATGTTTATCTAAAGTTTCGAGTTCTTTATTCATTCTTGAAGTCATCTCGTGTCCACCTTGGAGCACTTTCTCATTTTTGCACCATCACTAAAGGAAAGTAGTAAGCCACGCACTATTTTCTAATTTAGACAATTATGCTCATTCTAGTCACAAAAGGGCGGATATCAATGATTTTGCATCTCTTTCTCTCAGTTGTGCCTCTTGCATCTCTTTCTCTCAGTTGTGCCTCATACAAAACAAGTTGGAAAATCGTGCATCGAAAAGAACCTTGATTAGTTTTTATCAAATTAGCCACAGATTCACCATAATCAATGGATTCGAGCTTGTGCCTCCTGTCTACAATGTTAACAAAGGAAATAGGTTGGTCGTGCTTCATTTTGCAACTTAACTCTTTTTTACAAACTCTTCCACGAAATCAAATTTTTTGGTGGATTTGAGTTCATTTGACCTTCATGACTCTTCCTCCAAACATATTTCAATTTTCCATGTCGTAAGCAAGGGAATTTGGCAGTCGTACTCCCAAAATGAACTTCTAGCCTCTTGTCACTTTTCTCTAGCAGAATCACATTTTCAGTGGATTCAGGCCTCTCTTTTGTGCTTCTCATTTTCGTACGATTATCAAAGGATAATAGATAACTACGGAAAAAAATTAATTTGTGTCTTATGAGCAAACATCACCATGGATTTGATAAAATCAACGAATTTGAGAAAATCAACGAATTTGAGAAAAGTGGTAAATTTGAGCAAATTTTTCAAACACTTAACACTTTTTTTGCAAAATTTTGACCATTCACTGAGATTTAGCCATTTTTTGCCTACCCTTTTTATCTATAAATCTTGCTTCCACTAGATCTACATGGTGATATCATGTGCTAGACTCACTAAAACCATTGATCATTGGAAAGATGTTTAAGGATACACCTTCTTAAATAAGATTAAAGATATATGGATGAGTAAATATGCACACGTCTATTGAGAGTATCTATAAATTTATTTTTCTTCCCTTTGATATAGATAAATCAAATTTGCACTCATATAAGCACTCTAACCATCTCTATATTTGGACATTTGAAATGGTCTAAGTGAAGATGAACTGTAGATCTTGTCAATTATCCTCATCTCTAACCATCATATTAATAAGAAATATTAGCATATCAAATAAGCATGAACATTTTTTGTTATTTAGTTCAATTTCATTAGTTAAGATCACGATCCTTGACTATCTTGCTATCATATACAATTTTCTAACAATATTGCATGAAAATACCACCAGGTCCAACTAATGATAAATTCATGTAAACTAAATATTTATATATATACAAAAGTACAATAATTTAGATGTTATTGAGCATCTATTTAACCCTCCCAAATGTTTCATCAAATTTGTCTATCTACTTAAACTTCTCCCTTTATATTTGAATGGAAGTGATAGGGTGAGTCATGTTAACACACACACACAAAGAGAGAGAGAGAGAGAGAGAGAGAGAGAAGCTTACCAATCCCATATATTTTATGCAATTACCATAATCGTGATCATCAACCACTCTATAATAGCTTTGATTATTTAAGGGTTAACTAAAATATCCTTAGTAGAAATAATATACCTAAGATTATTGATCCTTAATTGAAATACCACTTAGATCCTATTATGAATATGGTAATATCATAAATATTAAATAACTAAGAATAAATAACCAATAAATATTAACATATCATGAGCATTAACATTTTTTGTTGTTTAGTTCAAAATCATGTACGTGATAGTTAAGCTCATGATCCTTGAGTATATTGTCATCATATATAATTTCTTGATAATATAGCATGAAAATACCACCAAGTTCAACTAATTATAGATCCATGTAAACTAAATATTTATATAGATCTAAAACTACCAAGAATTTAGAGGCTATTGAGAATCTATTTAACCTTGGAAAATATTTCTTAACATTAGTCTATCTACTAAAATTTCTTCCTTTATTTTTGAATGGAAGTGGTAGGGTGATCCTTGTTATATAACACACACACATATATAAGCCTACAAATCACATAAATTTCATGCAACTATCATATTGTTGTCATCAATGGCTTTAGTTGTTTAAGGATCCACTAAAATATCCTCATTAGAAACAATATGCCTAAGATTATGGACCTTTAATTGAAATAAATATCACCTGGATATCATATCATGAGGATTTTAATCTCATAAAAATTAAATACCTAAGAACAAATTATCATCATAAGGATGTTGATCAACATAAAAAGTATCATTCTAAATTCAGATTTTTCAAATGGTGTCTTGAAAATGGTCTTGATAATGTCTTCTTTTTTATGCAAAGCTAATGATACCATGATCGTATATCAAACTTGGGGTGCAATTAATACTATAGAGATAAAATGGTCTTGATAATGTCTTCTTTTGAAATCACTTCTTAAATTGCACTATAGAGATAAAATAAAGAGAAAAAAGCTATTAATACTACTCAAAATAAATTTAAATCTAATATTAATTGTATATTATTTATCTTATGGTAGCAATATTTATTGATTGTATATGAAGTGATCTAATCCATAACTAGAATTATAAATTCCAAAAATAAGAACACGAAGCTCCACTCTAGTGATGAAGCCACTCAAATATAAGGGATATTATTGATTAAAATCCCGCATTCACTACTTGGTCCCTATACTCATCTCTAATCTCTAAAAGTTAAAAATTCTCATCATCATCAACATGGATGCCACTATAGAAGGCAAAATAAAAAAATTTATAGCTCCAAAAATAAAATAATATAGAAAGTATAGTGCCAAATATCATTAACTGATGCCTAATACTTTACTTAGAAGCTATCCATAATAAATAAATTTGACATAGATAATAGAAAACTAGCCTTTGAAATAAAAGATATCCTTTATGACACAATTTAAAAACTAAAACAATTGTTCGTGCATTCCTTGGTTGGCTGACTGTTGGTTGATCTGAGTGACATTGCAAACTCTAAATTTGTCCAAAGACATCCTTTATTATCTTTGCATTCCTTATCTGTCCTTTCCATTATTACTTTAGTCTTTCTCTTTTTCCCCAAATTGACCAAATATCATGGAAGAGGATCTAGTGGGATCCACCTATTATCCTCTTCTCTTAGTGTTCCCCAATTTGCCAACCAATCAACTACTTTATTTCCTTCTCTATATGTATGAATTATTTCAACCTCCTCAAATTGTCTAAGCATTTGATCAACCTCCTAGATAATTTCACTTACTTGTCAAATTAGCTTGTTCCTTCCTTTAAGACTATTGATTATATTCAATGAATCCCCTTCCACTACTAGCTTCTTGATTTTCATATATTTTGCCAACTTGATTCCTTCATGTACTATAGCTTCTACTACATGACTGGTTAGTACCCCATAAAACCCAACATATTCTCCCATTATAACTCCCTCTACATTCATAATGATAACCCCCTCCTACTTTCCCTAGGTTTCTCTTTAATACACCATCAAAATTCAATTTCATCCATGTCTCCTTTGGTTTTTCCATCTTACTTATTTTCTACTTATCTCTTGTAGTGAATTTCTTCCATGTCCTGTACATGTCCACCATTTCCTTGTTATCTTTTCTTCTTCTTTGTACTCTCTATTATTTCATATTTTCATGATAGAGATATTGTAACAATTGCTATCATTAATACCTTACATATTTTTGTATATTGATCTTCTTTAATTCCTAAAATCTCTCTTATTCCTTTCTAGCCATATTCCCCAAGCAAAGTAGAATTGATGCAAAAGCATCCAAATGGTTATGAAAGTATAACCCTCACCCATATCATGGTTTGTAAATGGATAGCACACCCTATAGAAATAAATAAAATATGTAGATACATATTTACATTGGAAAGAGATAAGAGGAACCAGTGCTAGGAAGATGAAAATAAAATGTTAGGAAAGAGAGGAAAATTACAGCAAAGAAGGAAGAGGAGGAAATATAGAGATATATTGGCATTGGAAAGAGAGAAGAGGAAACCAATGCCAATAAGATGAAGAGAAAATGCCAATAAAGAGAGGAAAATTATAACAAGGGAGGAAGATGAGGAAGAAATGAAGAGACTGGAAGAAGCAGAAGTGCAACCAATCATAGCAAATAAGAAGAAAAAGAAGTAGAGAGAGAGTAGTAGAAGAAATGAGAGGATGGACAATGGGAAAATCCTAAGAGATTTTAGATGTCTAAGAGAGAAAGATATCCATATCATGACGCATATAATAATTAGATGTTGACATCACCATTGTAACCAATATATTTTGATGGACAACCTTCGAGCATTTTTAAATAATAAAATAATAAATTTTCACAAAATATTTTGTGTAGGAATGTGCCACATCCTTAATGTTGTATGCAAAAGGTTGAATTGTAGGTTTGTAGGTCTGTAATATAGGTAACTTAGATATTTTCATCATCCTGACCAATGAAGCTATCAAAAATCATTCGAGGAGACATCAAATGAACTAGAAAAAAGATAAAATATTAAAATCATTATTGTGGTAGTAGTAGTTCTTGAGAAGCAAGCATGTGATTACCATTCACATTTCTCCATAAAGAGAACATAAGAATTTAAGCATTAAATTTTGTTAACTTGCCATACCAGAGCTACCTTTTTGTTCAATAAAACTATCATTCGATTGAAAGATAAAGAACATTCAATAATAAAATTGTTTAACTAGAGAAGTGGTTGTCATTCTAAAACAAATTTCTCTAAACAATACTAATTACCATTCACATTGGCTATCATTTGAACAAAGTGGAGATTAAATGTTTCATTCAATCATACAAAAATCTACCATACAAAATGAGTGGAGGTACCCTTCGACAAGTGTGTGTTGTTCAAAGACTAAACCATTGTTCAAATTATATCATCCTATATTAAGCACATCATACAATTGTACGATGGGATACAAGTGTTGTACAAAGCATGTAACCATAAAATTGAGAAGTCCTCACCATATAAATAAAACAAGTCATACAAGGCAAAAATTTTGACCATACAAGAACGATCATCATATGAGAGGAAAGTTGTAGGGGTTGCTACTACATCATTTTGATATCAGAGCTAGAAGATCTATGAGGATTGGCACATGCCTAAGGAGATATGGCATAATGAAGAAGAGGAATATCACAAGGCCCTCAAGCCACAAATGTAGTTGAGATGATGATATGAATCATCTCTTGGTTAGATGCACTTGAAATTACCTAGAGAAGGGGAGTTCAAGTTGAATATATAAGCGGTATTTAATAGAAGGAAGTGGACTAGATAGAAGTTCATAATGAAGAACAAGGAGACCCAAAAGAAAGGTTAATCTAGGTGATTTTTACTATGGGTAGAAATATAAGGTTAGAAATCCCATCCTATAATGGAATTTTAAGCCCCAAAAAAATCATTGGTTGGATCATATAGATGGATAAATATTTTGATTTTGAATCAATAGAATATTATAAGAAGGTGAATTTTATTTGTACAAAATTGAAGGGGCATGTGTACTTGTGGTGGGACAATGTTCAAACAAAAATACAAAGATAGGAAAATTAAATTATTAATACATGGAAGAAAATGGTCATCAAACTGAAGGCCAAAATCCTCTCATTAGATTACCAAATAGGGTTGTTTAGAAGGCTTCAAAGCCTTAGGCAAAAGGAGTTGGGAGTGGAGTATATAGAGGAATTCTATAAGTTGACCATCAAATCCAGTCATAATTAAGATGAGAATGAGAATATGTTGATATATTTAAATGGACTAAGATTATCCATACAAGATGAAGTTGAGATGCTTTGAATTAGCATAGTTGAAGAAGCGTATAAATATGTGCTCAAGGTAAAAGAGAAGTTAGATCATAAGTAAAAAAACAATTCCAAAGGAAGAGGATGGTCCTCTTGAGGAAGATACCAGTCAAATAATGATAAATGAAAACATATGTAAGAAGAAAAAGTTGGTACTTCTCAAAGTGATTCAAATAAAAGTACCTTTGGAAAGGGTGAATCGCCAAGAGGATGAGGTGGATTTGATAGACGTTGAGGTCACGATTTTGTTGAAAAGTGTTATAGATGTGGAGAAGATGGACATCAAAAATTTGAATACCCTCAAGTGTAACAAACTATTAGATGTGGAAAGAAAGCCTATAACCAAATTATACAAGTGAATGAAGAGAATTTTGCTTCATCAAAGCAAATGGAAGAACCAGAACAAGGAGAATATCTCATGATGGAGAGAGTATAGTTGAAACTAGCAATGTAAATGCATGAACCTAAGCAAAGAAGGAACTTATTTAGGATAATTTATAAATAAGGGGAAATATTGCAAGGTGATTGTGGATAGCAGGAGTACAGATAATTTAGTGTCTACAAATATGGTAGAAAATATTGGATTGAAGAGGATTGAACACTCAAATTCATGTAAAGTCTCATGGTTGCAAAAGGGGCACCAAATTTTGGTAACTGAATAATGTAACAAACTTCCAAATTGGTTCTTACAAGGATGAGATACTATGTGATGTTATGCCTATGGATGCTTGTCATGTCTTATTAGGAAGACCAAGGTAGTTTGATAAAAGGGCAGTGCATGATGGTAGGGTGAAAACCTACACTATTGAAAAGGATGGCAATGCATATGCATTAAGTCCATTGAAAGAAAAAGGAAAATAAGTGAAGAGCAACAATGTGCCAAGGTAGTCCGATGTGTAGACCAATTGGTTCATCCAAACCCCATAACGGGGGCGGAGGTCCAAGGTTCAAATCTCGGGCCTTGTCGGACTAAACACTTGTCCCTTTCCTGGTGCTTTCAACGACGTAAAAGGTTTAAAATGATTGTGGCATGGTGGTTATAGGGGCGAACTATGCGAAGATCTATGTGGCGGCTTCTAGGGTGGATAGCACAGAATACTGTGGCGGCCATAAAAGTTGGACAACCTGCCCGGATTCGTGGCGGCTACCGATTCCACCATGTAAATTAAAAAAAAAACCAGTGTGCAAAGGTACATAAAAACAATCCATAAAGGAAAATAAGAAAAAAGAAGCATGGTTTGCTTTCATCATTGAACCCATAGAAGAAGGGATGGTAGAAAAGGTATACAAGGTTGAATTGAAGGATATGTTGGAAGAATATGTAGATAATATTTCAAGAGAAGGGTTACAATCGATAAGGAGTATGGATCATCACATAGATTCTAGTCTCAAATCAAGCTTACATGATGATGAGTATCGTCAATCACATCATTTAATCTTTAAGTGTTAATCCAGGGCGGTGTCCTAATGGATGTATGTGATAGCAGAGGTAAGCAACTTGAAGATCAATTCATTTAGGAAATAGGCTTTATTGGTGGAATAGGTTAGTTTTTGGGGAGTTTGGAGTCACCTCTAATCCTATGAGCTGAATTGAACTCCTAATTACAATTGCTGAAACAAAATTGCAGAAATGGAAAGATTGCAGAAGATTGAAACTGATTACTCTTGCATAATTATAAATAACAGAAATGAAACCTATTTATGCTTACAAAATGGAAAAGACAAAAATAATAGTTTTACAAAAAGTAAATCCTAATTACATTAACAGAATTAAAAGGCTAGAATAAAATGTTGCAAAAATGAAACAACTAGAAATCAATTAGCACAAATGGAAATACCAAGAACTAGAAACAACTGCTAAAAATAAGGGAATATCAAAAAGTGTTGTAAGATTGAAAAGACCATGCTAGGTGATCAACTAACATGCACATAAATCTATAGCACTAATACTACATGCATCTATAAACACAACAAAGTTAGTACATGAAATGGAAATTATCAGGTTTCTGCTAACCTGCTGCAGCAAGAAATGAACAGAAAACCTGTCAAAAGTTGATCCTTCTCCTGGGCCTGGAAGTGGCCCTTGCTCCCTGATCTAGAAGAAGGCAAGAAGACTGCTCTAAACTACCTAATGCTCACACATCCACTCAAGATACTAAATTGAATGAAGCAACTGCACCTTTTATTAATTATGACATGACATCACAACAATGCAAAAGAAATCCTACAGAATTACTGCTCTGTTACAACTGAAACAACTATGAAAACATCTATCTATTTTGATATTTCTCTATCCCTATTTCCCTATACTCAACCAATATGGGAGCTTGGTTATTTATACTACTCTATTACATATACTGATTCATTTTGTTGTTGCTTTTCAAGGATTCAACAACTATTCTGGAGTTGTCTTCCTGAAATGCAGGAAACTATTCTTTTGCAACATATCCATTTTACTTGCTGGGTGCAATTTATTAGAAGAAATGCATTGGAAGAGGTGAAAAAACCCCTCATATAGCTGTATCCACCTTTATCTCACAATTTGCCACCTTTCTGACCGTTCTATTGATAGTTTTGACCAAAATTGGTCCTGCTCTGCCCATTTCGAAGTTGCTTCAGAATATCAGGCAGTGTAAAAGTTTTGACGCTTATCCATGCATCTAGGTAGTCTTCTTAAGTCCTCAGAATACTAATTCCATAAGTTTTATGTGCTGGCATTGATAAATTCCAAGCCATGCTATTTATGCACAACTAGTTGGAATTTGTATGGTCAAATTCTATTTTCTGCATAGTCAGACCAGTTTGAACAGGTTTTGGTGCCTTTTTGCAATTTGAACAAGTTAGAAGGCAAGGAAAACAAATAACATGATCCTAGAATGGAATATATATCAACATACATTATTACATATTCAAATAAATGTTTATTTTCTAGGTAAATTAGCTAAAATAGTGCAAAAAATACAGAAAATGGTCAAAACAGAGTACTATGCTCCTAAACATTTAAACATGTAAATATTAATACATAATGCATTCCATCATCAAAATTAGCATAAAAACATAACATAAGGTCTATCAAATAGTTTATGAAATATCCAAAAATGGTCTATGAATGAGGCAATTTATGGCCTCATCATTTCCCCCCAACCTATTGTAATGCATGTCCTCATGCATTCTGTGCAACCACAACAACACAAAGATATATGTCCAGATTCTATTCTTGATAACTCAGTTTTTGCCCTAGAACTTGATAGTATCCTCTGATTGTCTGTATTTGCTTGAGTCACTCTTGGAACTGCTCATCTGGTTGGGGATCATTATCAAAGAAATATGGAACAGGGGTTATAACAATTGGTAACCTATATCTCAAACCTATCCAATGATATTTTAGTTTGTGGATGACCTGCACTATACCCTCTGCTCTTCTCTTGGACCACAACAAGTTGTTGGGCGAGATAGGTTCCCTTTTTTGAAGTGATATTGACAACTCTCCCCACATGCTCTTACAAGATGATAGAGCATTACTAAAATGTTAGTTACAAAAGGCCTAAAAACTCATTACACAATCAGTAAGATTGCTTATATAAACTTCTCTGATTCTATACTTCCTCATCATAGTGAAATGTTGGTTTATGGAGGTCCTATAATTGGCATGGGAAGGTCTTATTAGAAGTTCAGCTTTCAACTCCATTTATTTGCTTACCTTTTTCTCCTCCTCCCAATGGATCTGATTTTGTAATGTAGATATGAAAGCTCTCAACTGGATATCTCCTATGAAGATATGTGGCAAGAATGTCACATTCTTAGGTATGAGAAACTGGTGCAGGAACAATTCACACATCAAATTCTTCTATTCTTTTGGACTATGCAAATAGGCTTCCAAAAATTCTTTTGCAGTGTTTATTTCATAGGGGAGATCAGAACAAATTCTCATTACTTGCCAGTGGAGGTACCTTTCTTTCAAGATTAAATTGTAAAATCTAGTTGGCCTCCGAAACTGAATTAGATACTCTACAACCTGACAAAGATACTGAACTTGTCCTTGCAACTTATTTGTTTGTGCACTTTGAGCATCAAGTTTTTGTTCCATAGATTTCAAAGATGCAATTTGTGCTTCCATTCCTTGACACTTAAGCATCCAATGTGCTATGTCCTCATTATACTTTGTTAGTGTAACTGTTTGTGGGGGCCTAGCTATATCTGTTGCATTTTTGGAGGTAGATCTACATGTATTCCAATTTCTATTGTGTCCACAAGGGGTAAATCTACTTGCACCCCAATATCTATTGTTTTAATTTGAGGTGAACCAGATGTAGTCAATTCAACAAAAACATGAGGAGAATGCACATTTACCTGTTCCTATACTTCCTCTTGTTCACTGGCATCCATTGTTGCTTATGATGTTTGTTGTGGAAAATTATCAGAATATTCTACAAAAGCCCTTTAATCTTCATATTCTGTCATACTTACATCCTACTGGAAGATTTGTGTTGCTATATCTCCTATTTATAATCCTTTGATAGGTGATTCTTCTTTAGGTATAGCTCCCTCCCTATGCTCCTCTGCCAATTCCAACAAAATTCTAGCCAACTCATCTTTAGAATTAGATTCTGTAGGTTGTTGCTCCAGAGTTGACAACTTAGCCTTTAATTCATCTACCTCCTACTGCAAGTCAACAATAAGTTTATCCTTTTCTTTGAGAGAGGCTTCATGTTGTTCAATCCAACCCATCTGTGTCCTAATGACACTTCTAGCAGCACGCAACTATTCTTGTATATCTTCCTTCTCTTCCTCTACTATGGGCTCTTCTTCAGAATCAGAATAATCAACAAGTGGGATATGCATTGTAGGTATTGTTGTATCTGTCTATAATTGTTGTGCCTACCTTTGCATCCTCTGAGCCTATATATGCTTCTTCTGCAATCTCATCTACAAGCACTTCGTCCTGCAACATAACTTTAGCAGATGTATCAATATATTTTTATTGCTCTGCACTTATTTGTTGGGACAGTGATACTACCTCTACATCCTCTACCTCCTCCATTGCTTTTTGATTTCGAAGTCTAGAGGATCTTTCGCAACCCCATAGTAGATTGTTTGTGTTTGACCTCTTTAGGGGATTTTGGAACAAATTTTGATAATTCTGGAGTAGAGTCTACTCCAGGTGTTTCCTTCTCCATCTACTCTTCCCTGCTTGAACTCCCAAGCTGCTCAGTGGGATGTGTTGGAAAAATAGTTACATTTTCAGAAAATGTAACCTTCCTTATTTTTCTTATAGGACCAACCTTAGATTGTTTCTCTCTTTGCTTCTTGGTCCTAGAATATGGAGGTCCCTGTGGTGAAGAGGGAACTTCATTTTCAGAGGATTCAATTTCAATTTCAGGGTTTCTAGGGCTTTTATCTTCTGTTTCTTCTTTATATTTAGGGCTTTCAACCCCCAACTCATTCCATGCAGAGAAAAATCTATCAAAACTTCTAGGGTTTCCCCTAAAATGATGTTTACAAATTAGCTTAATGAGCCCATGATGTTTAGGAGTCCCTTTCCCTACTTGGTATCGTTTGGCCATATTTTGTAACTCCTGGTATAAATATAGAGGGAGATTTATTCTGAATTCTGGGTTTGAACCACCATGCCTCAAATGGTTTAAAATTCTAATATGGTGTCCAGATAAAATGATAAATTATCTATCACAAGTCAGAAATATGATTACCCAGACTACTACATTCTCCCAAGGATGCTGTAAACTAGTTCTTTTTACCCCTTTGCAGACATTATTGTTCATTAAAAACTCAATTGGTTTATCCCCTTCTTCCTTAAACTGGTTAACTATTTTAGTTAGGGCATTTTTACCAGCTTTTAAAATCTGTAACCCTTGTAGAGGTAATTCAGTAATGTGGCTTAGGATTTTCGGTGTTACCTGGATTGTCATGCCATTGATGTGAGCCTGGTTGTCCCTGAGAGTGTGTACAAATTTTAAATGACATCAATCCTACTTCTGTAAAGATATGTAGCGACTCAGGATCTCCTCATAGACAATCTACATTTTTTGGCTCAATTTTATTCTTCTTTCCCCCATTTTCAATTTTCTATGCTCTATTTTCTCTCAGCCTTCTGGAGTAGGTCATTCTCGGGTTTGGATCGAATAATTTGCATCTACGAGGGCTATAATATTTTTGGCTACGAAATTTAATTTTTCTCAGCACAGGAACCAGCTTCCAAACATGTCGGAGTGTTTAAAAAATTAAATCCCCTTTTACTCGTCACATGGCAGACTCCTATTCCCTATAGGAACGTGATTTATCTTTTTCTGCTACTTGTGATTAAATGGTTATGGCTTATTGAGGTGGCAGTTAATCGTTGGCTTCATCGTGTACAACGTGTAGAGTTTCCTTCTACCAAAGTGCCTTGTTGCATGTGCCAATGATTTCGCATATCGTGAAGCACGCAATGGTTCCCCATGATCTCTTTCTCATTGCAGCCTTGAAATCCATAGCTTGGAATGTGTGCCCTCATTTGTTATTTCCAACTTCAAACGATGAAATTAAAAACACTTTTATGCCACGTGACTTTTTGTCCTTTGCCCTTGCTCATTCTGAAGTTTATTTTTCATTCTGAAGCGTGACATTATTTTATTTTGAAGGTCAAAAATCCTTCCTCATTCTGGAGCACAAACCCTCTTCATTCTGAAGTTATTTTTGTTTAGAAGCAACAGTATTATTCCAGAGCTTCCATCATTCTGAAGCTAAGTAGTATTCTCATTTTAGAGAATCACATTATTTCAAAGCTCTTTTTCCAACTTTATCTGTTTCCTTCATCTTAAAATAGCCTAAAATGTCTTATCTCCCATTGACTAGATGGATATATTTTGGATCAAACCTTATGAATGCTTTATGTACTAATTAGTGACTTTACACACTACATACTAACTATCTACAATGTTTAAAATGTAAAGGGCACATACCTGATTTAACCACTTATCTACATTTGTACAGATGGTTGTTTCTGCTGACTACTAGCTAGCTCTTCTACTGAATAAGACAAGTGCAGTTCTGAGAATAGAGAAAACAATGATTGTGAGAACATATGGGAAAATGGGTGAATCTGATAAGGCAAACATGTCGGACAACCGGTTTTCATGCAAGCCAATTCAGAAGTGCCTCCTAGGAGGTTTTCACTTTCTGAATTATTCATTTTTTTTATTTTTTTCTTTTTTTTTTAATCATTTTTTTATTCTTAAATTTATTGTGGAAGAAGTGGTTTCTTCCAACATGCGTACATCCAATTGCTCCACTTGCTTTAGAAACTCATCCTTATTTAGTGGTGTATGGTAGATCTTGAGATGATGCCCATTAACCACTAACTTTCTTCATGAATCATCAATGGGTGAAAGGTGAACAACTCCATTTTCAAACACTTCTTCGATCTGATATGGTCCAAGCCACCTAGTCTGCAACTTCCCAGGAAAGTCTTCATAATGAGAGTCAAACAACAAAGCCCAATCACCTTGCTGAAATTTTTGTTGTTGAATGTGATTGTCATGCCACAACTTTCGTTGTGCTTGAATCATCTCAGTCTGGTGCAATGCATCCATTCATAGTTCATCCAATGCATTGAGTTGCAAAATCTGGTCTACTTGTGCCTATGACAAATCAATACCAACTTCCAAAGAAGTTCGAAGTGTTAGTAATTCAAATTCAATAGGCAAAAGAGGTTTTTTACCATAAACCAATTCATAAGGTGTAAATCCAGTGGTGGATTTCCATGTAGTGTTATAAGCCCAAACTACTTCAGGTAGCTTATCTAGCCAATTTCTCCTATGGGAAGCTACTATTTTGGTTAAGATTCTTTCTAATTCCTGATTTGTCACTTCAACTTGACCATTCGCCTGAGGGTGATAAGGTGAGGATTTCCTATGCTTGATTTCATATAGTTTGGTGAAGGCTTCAACAACCTTTGATGTAAATTGAGGTCCCTGATCTGTGGTAATAGTGTGTGGGGCTCCAAAACACAAAAAAATTTGTGAATACAAAAAATCAACAACCTTTTCCTCTCGTGCATGCTTAAAAGCACGTGCTTCTACCCATTTAGTCACATAATCAGTACATACCAAAATATGCACCTTACCTTGAGAAGGTGGATCAATAGGTCCTACAAAATCTAACCCCCACATTTCAAATGGTTCTATACCTACTTGAGGTTGCAATGGCATTTCACTGGTATAGGTAGGCTTTCCCATTCTTTGGCATGCATCACAATGTCTGACATATTTCTTTACATCCTTATGCAGGGATGGTCAGTAGTAGCCAACACCCAAGATTTTTCGAATTGTACTCTATACTTAATAGTGCCCTCCAGATGGTTCATCATGACATGCACGAAGAATGTCATACCCTTCATCCTTGCGGATGCACCTACGTAGAACATGGTCAGGACTGCATTTAAAGAGTAGACCTCCTATCCATTTAAAGGAAGCACTTTGCTTGATTAACTGTTTCTTTTGTTTAGGAGTGAAGTGAAGAGGAATTTTTCATGTAGCTAAGTAATTAGCTATATCTGCAAACCATGGAGATTGTACAAAAATAGCAAATAGTTTTTCATCAGGAAAAGCATCTTCAACCAATTCCCCTATGTCTGTGTTTGGCAATCTTGATAGAAAATCTGCTACTACATTAGCCTTCCCTAGTTTATTAACTATGGTGATATCAAATTCTTACAACAATATTAACCAACGAATAATTCTTGCACTAACCAGAGGTTTATTCATCAAGTATTTAATAGTAGCATGATCTGTGTGGATGAACACTTGATATCCTATGATATAGTGTCAGAATTTATTAATAGCATATACCACAACCAAGAATTCCTTCTCAGTAGTGGTGTAGTTCTTTTCAGCTCCTGTCAAGTTTTTACTAATGTAGTAAATGGCATAATGTTCTCCATTTTCAATTTGACCTAGTGTTGCTCCAATAGCAGTATTGGAAGCATCAATCTGAATATGGAATGGCAGTTCCCAATTAGGTCCTCTCAACATAGGGGAAGTTGTTAATTTCTCTTTAAATGCTTCAAAAGACTTTTGAAATTCAGTAAACCAAGTAAATTTAGAATCCTTAGTCAGTAATGCAAACATTGGATTAGCTATGGTACTAAAATTTGCAATAAATCTGCGGTAGAAACCAATATGTCCCAAAAAACTCCTTACATCAGTTTGAGTTTTTGGAGGAGGAAGGTCTTTGATGACTTCCACCTTCTTGGGATCAACCTTAATCCCATGAGAGGAAATATGATGACCAAGGACAATCCCTTCCTCCATCATTAGAAAACATTTTTTAGGATTTAAAGACAAATGGTATGTTTCACAACGTGTTAAAACTTTTTCAAGTTGTTCTAAAGTATAATCAAAAGTTTCCCCACATATTGTGAAATCATCCATGTAGATTTTCACACTTTCATTTGTCAAATCAAATAATATTGCCAAAATAGCTCTTTGAAAAGTTGTTGGAGCATTACATAAACCAAAAGGCAAGACCCTATAAGAAAATTTTCCCCAAGGGCATGTGAAAGTAGTTTTCTCTTGGTCTTCAAGTACAACTTGTATCTGATTATATCCACTGAATCCATCAAGAAAATAGAAGAATTTCTTACCAGCAAGGGTATCTAATACTTGGTCTATGAAAGGTAATGGGAAATGGTCCTTATGTGTGACCTTGTTCAACTCTCTATAGTCTACAAACACACACTCATTTTACCATTTTTCTTTGGAACAATAACCAATGGAGAAACCCACCGACTATCTGAAATTGGATAAATGAACCCTACATCTAAAAGTTTTTCAATTTCTTCCTTGACAATATCTTTCAGAGCAGGATTCAAACGTCTTTGAGGTTGTCTCACAGGTTTAACATCTTCAGTGTATATCCTATGTGTACACACATCAGGGTGAATTCTAGTCATATCCTTGTAACTCCAAGCAAAATCCTGAACATGTTTTTGTAGGACAACAAATAACTTTGCTTCTTGTTCATCAGTCAGCCAACTATTAATATTCAAAATTTTACCTGAATGTACTTCTATTTGTTTAATCTATGGATGAATGGAGTTGATTGCTCCATACTTGCTGATCAAATAATTTAATGGATAGTGATGTGGTTGCAAAGTATGAAATACTCTAGATTCTATTTCAAAAGTAATACCTGATGGAATCATTCCTTGCATAGGACATGTGAAAGAAGTAAGAATATGTTGATGCCATCCATGTGGCAGTGTGAAAGAGCTTTCTTGTATTGGAATGGATGACAGATGTTCTGAGGTCTGTTCTTCATCCTTCCACAACAAGTGATGAACAAGGACTTGATCATCTTTAAGTCCTTCTTCCTGTAATGTCTCAACTAGGATAGTTTCATCCTCAAAGATTTCTCTTTCTTGTGAGTTGATTTCCTCAATATGTTCCTTTACTATTATTGTGGCTAGAGTGGAAACAATTTCTTCCTATTCTTCATCAGACTCAGGAAACCATATCTATCCAAAAAATTTGGTTGAAGGTTGGGCAGGTGGATAAAGGGAAATATTTTTGAGATCAATGCCATTTGAAATGGTCATTTCCCCAGATCTATAATCTATAAAAGTAGTTGTAGTGGCAAGCCAAGGTCATCCTAGAATGATGGGATAGCCATTAGCTGAGTTTCTAGGCTGCAATACCAAGAAATCTATAGGATATTCCCAAGAAGAGACTTCTATGGAAATATCTTCCAGTATTCCTTCTGGTTTTGCAACTGACCTATCAACCATTTCTAAAACTATAGTTGTAGGACTGAGATTATTGAGCTGCAATTTTTGCATTGTGTCTTTAGTCATTACATTAATTGCAGCTCCAAGATCAATCAATACATTTGGAATTTGTACTAGCCCAATAGTGATTGTGACAATTGGACTTCTTGGATCACTATATTTTGGAGGAACAAGTTTTTCAGATAACAGGTCAACCAATTTTCCTTCTACTTGCATAGTTTTAGGAAAGGACTTCTTCTTTATGCTAGGTTTCTGAATACACAACTCCTGAATGGTTTTCTTGATTAATGGCACATCCTTTATTGCTTGCAAAAAAGGAAGGGATATAGTCATTTTATTCAGTTCTGTGACTAACTCTGATTCAGGGATAGTTACAGTATTATCAAACCTTTCAGGATATGGTATCATTCCTACAAGGGGTACATCTTTCACCTGCACATTTTTTTATTTTTCTTTCTCCTTTTCCAAAGTTGTTGGTAACTGTTCAGGGCTAGAAGATTCTTGTTTTCCATCAATTTCTTCAATGGTGGGTGGAGCAGGGTCAGGTAAGACCTTTCCTGAATGCAATTGGATATTACTACAATCAAGTACATGAACTACAGTAGTTTCTTCAGACTCAACTCCATAAACAGGGGCTACTTGTCTGGTATTATTTGGGTTAGCCACAGGCTGAGCTAGAAGTGGAGGTTGTTTTACCTGTTGTGCTTATTGTGGTTTAACTCTTCCATAACAATTTTTATTAGGAGCAGGTAGCAGGTTTTGAGTTTGTCCTTGATACCTTTGCTGCCCTTGTTATGATGGGTATTGTGGCTCCCATATTTAACCATTTTTTTGATTCTATGTCCAAGGTGGATTAACAGGATTCCAGGGTGGATGTGGCCAATCTTGGGGAGATTTCCAAGATTGATTCCAGGGTTGTGAAGGTGGTTCTGCATATCCCCATGGCATATTCCAAGGAGTTTATCCCCAACCTATAGGAAAGTGAGGGAAAGTGACCTCCCTACATTTTCCCAATAACATTAAGTTCTTCAATATGAGTTTCCAAAATGTTTTTGAGTTGAGGCAAGAGATGACACTTATCAGTCATGTGCTCTTTTGAGAAAATGCCACAAATAGCTGAGATGGAAGTTCTGTTCAAGGGATAGTCCTGTAAGGCATGCTTGTTTCTACATCTTGGGCAATAGATAGCCAAAGGAGGTGTAGAGTTAGATCTTGCATTTATTTCCCCTAATGCGGAATTTAATTGGATAAGAATATCAGTTTTCATGTTAGCCATTTCCTCCATTAATTCCTTCATATCATTAGTACTAGGACTCCGCTTCTTCCTTATTTGCCTAGTGTGAGAATAATTTTTGCATAACTCTACAATATCATTAATGTCAAGTTGGTTCACATCTCCTTTTCCCATTAAATATAATACTTCTCTGGAATCATCCTACAAACCTCTCAAAAATATAGTCTTCAACAGGTCAGATTCTACAGGACCACATCTCTTTTGGATAAAGGTAAATCTATCAAGATAGTCCTCTAAATTCTCATCCTCCTCTTGTTTAATCTGAAATAATTCATCCTTTCTATTTCGCACTCTACAATACTCCTGATATTTATCCAAGAATACAGTTTCCATTTGTTCCCAAGTGCGGATTGAATCAGGTTCAAGACTCATAAACCAACGTAAAGCTGCATATTTAAGTGTAGATGGAAACAATTTCAATTTTTATTATCATTTACATAGTCATAAGTCTGACACAGAACCTTAAATTCAAACAAGAATTGGTCAAGATCCTCAGAGACAATTCCCATAAAGGTTGGCAATACAGAAGGTAAAATTATTTTCATAGGATCATTCTGAGTAGGATTCAGCCAAATAGGATATTCAAAAGTCCTAGTAGGGTTTTTAACTTGAACTATAACATCCCTATCACATTATTCTGCCATAGTGTCCCCCTCACTTTTGAAAATTTGTTTAGATGGACTAGGTCCAGAGGGATGTCTGGAAGTAAGTGCTTCTAAGAGTTCTTCTTCCAAAGGTCCCAAAATTTTAGCTGATGAAGAAGATGATTCTCATTTAAGTCTTTCAAGGATTTCATACATAGGCAAGTCTTCTCCTGATCATGAAGAACACCTTTTAGGAAAAGAACCGGTTCTGATAAACCTCCCTCTTTCGTCTTTTGGCCTATGCATTCATGCTTATTTGCTAAATAAACTGAAGTACAAGTTTCCAAGAACTGTTACTTGTATCAAGACAACAATTTCTTGGCCTGCTTTACTTCTCCTAACAACACCTTGGTTCCCCGAAAATGGTGCCAAAAATGATGAGTGTCATCAATCACACCATTTAATCATTATAATTGTCAATCCAGGGTGGTGTCCTAATGGTTGTATACGATAGTAGAGGTAAGCAACTTGAAGGTCAATCTACTCAGGAAATGGCTTTATTGATAAGACCAGTCAGTTTTTGGGGTTTTTGGTGTCACCTCTAATCCTATGAGCTGAATTGAACTCCTAATTACAATTGCTAAAATAAAATTGTAGAAATGGAAAGATTGCAGAAGATTGAAACTAATTACTCTTGTAGAATCAGAAATAACAAAAATGAAACCTATTTATGCTTGCAAAATGGAAATGATAGAAATAATAGTTTTATAGAAAGTAAATCCTAATTACATTAACAGAATTAAAAGGCTAGAATAAAATGTTGCAGAAATGAAACAACTGGAAATCAATTAACACAAATGGAAATACCAAAAACTAGAAACAACTACTAAAAATAGGGGAATATCAAAAGTGTTGTAAGATTGAAAAGCCTATGCTAGGTGATCAACTACCATGCATATACATCTATAATTAATACTACATGCATCTATAAACACAAAAAATTTAGTACATGAAATGGAAATTATCAGGTTTTTGCTAACCTGCTGCAGCAAGAAATGAATAGAAAACCTGTCAAAAGTTGATCCTTCTCTTGGGCCTGGAAGTGGCCCTTGCTCCCTGATCTAGAAGAAGGCAAGAAGACTACTCTAAAATACCTAATGCTCACACATCCACTCAAGATACTAAATTGAATGAAGAAATTGCACCTTTTATTGATTATGACATGACATTACAACAATGCAGGAGAAATCTTGTAGAATTACTGCTTTGTTATAGCTGAAACAACTATGAAAATGTCTATCTATCTTGATATTTCTCTATCCCTATTTACCTATATGCTCAACCAATATGGGAGCTTGGTTATTTATACTACTCTATTACATATATTGATTCATTCTGTTACTACTTTTTAGGGATTCAACAACTATTCTGGAGTTGTCTTCCTGAAATGCAAGAAACTGTTCTTCTACAACATATCCATTTTCCTTGTTGGGTGTAATACATTGGGAGAAATGTGTTGGAAGAGGTGAGAAAACCCCTCATACAGTTGTATCCACATTTATCTCACCATTTTCCACCTTTTTGACCATTCTGTTGATAGTTTTGACCAAAATTGGTTCATTTTCGCTCATTTTGAGCTGCTCCAGAATATCAGGTAGTGTAACAGTTTTGATGCTTATCCGTGCATCAATTGCTTAGGATGATGGGTTTTACCGGCTAGGTAGTCTTATTAAGTCCTCAAAAGACTAATTCCATAAGTTTTACGTGTTGGCATTGACAAATTCCAAGCCATGTTATTTATGCACAATTGGCTGGAATTTGTATGGTCAAATTCTATTTTTTGCATAGTCATACCAGTTTGAACAGGTTTTGGCACCTTTTTGCAATTTGAATAGGTTAGAAGGCAAGGAAAACAAATAACATGATCCCTAGAATGGAATACATATCAACATACATTATTACATATTCAAATAAATATTTATTTGCTAGGTAAATCAGCTAAAATAGTGCAAGAAAATGCAAAAAATGGTCAAAATAGAGTACTATGCTCCTGAACATTTAAACATGTAAATAGTAATACATAATGCATTCCATCATCAAAATTAGCATAAAAACATAGCATAAGGTCTATCAAATAGTTTATGAAATATCCAAAAATGGTCTATGAATGAGGCAATTTCTGGCCTCATCACATGATAATCCAACACCTATGGAGAATAAGAAGGAAAAAGTAGAAGCAATCAAGAGAATAAGCATGGGAAATATTTTGATGGTCCAATTCACTAGTAGTAATTATAATGAATACAATGATACAGTGATTCCTATAGCAAATAAGGAAAAAGAGAAGGAGAAAATAAAGGGTAAAGAGATAGTGGTGAAAGATGAACCTCATTAGGTCATTGATGGTTGCGATAAAGACCATATTTTTTTAGTTGATAGTGATGATGGTAACTTTAGAGTGTGGTGAAGGAAATTGTTATAGTGATGGTCGATATCAGAGTAAGGATGAAGAGTTTGTATACTTTTAAAATCACACCAAAGGCATTGGCTTCAAGTCGATGAGAAGAATGAGTTACAATTATAAGAGATTGGGAAGATATGGACAATATGTGAAAATACCTATAATTCCATAGATAAGGCCAAAGAATGAAGGCCTTGGGTATGTAGGTATGATAGGAAGCAACAAAACTAAGTTTATGAGAGGAGTTATTGGTACAGGGAATGAAGGTTCAAGAATGGGTTGTTGCAGTCAATGTGGAAGATTTGGACATGTAGAAACTAGGTGTTGGAACCTACATCCTTGTGGGAGTTGTGGAGGATGTAATCACTTCACACGTGAGTGTTGACACCGAGAGGAAGTTGCCAAAAAAGTGCATGTTGATTGTGGTTGGATGGATGTGTCAAAATGAGACAAGATGAAATGAATGTTTAGTGTATTCTATAATAAGAGGTTTAGTCCTTAGAGGAAGTCCAAGACAAGACAATAAATTTGGCCTTGTGAAGATGAACCAAGCTAGAGTGGTAATAGCTTGGAAAAACACTTCATGTGTTGGAGCTCATAGAACATTTTCTCTTACTTAATGAGTATGATGTGGGAGCATCCAAACAGTTATGAAAATGTAATCATCACTCATGTTATGGCTTGGAAATGGCTCACACATCCTATAAAAATAAAGGAAAGACAAAGATATATTGGCATTGGAAAGATAGAAGAGGAAATTGGTGCCATGAAGGTGAAGAGAAAATGCCAAGGAAGAGAGGAAAATGATAGTGAGCAAGGAAGAGGAGGAAATGAAGAAATGGGGAGAAGCGAAAGTGAAACCAATAAAATCAAGGAAGAAAAAGAAGTATAGAGAGAGCAACAAAAGGAAGGAGAAGACAACCAATGAGAAAATCTTAAGAGTTTTTAGAGGTCAAATATAAAGATATCCATAGCATAGTGCATTTAAAAATTGGATATTAGAGCACCATTGTAACCAGTAAATTTTGATGTACAACCTTTGGGCATTGTTAAATAATGAAATAATATTTATTCATAAATATTTTGCATATGAATGTGTCACATCCTTATGTTGTATGCATAAGGTTGGATTTTAGGTTTACAGGTCTATAATACATGTAGCTTTGAGATTATCACCATCTTGACCAATGAAGTTATCAAAAATTGTTCGAGGAGACATAAAATGAACTAAGAGGAAGATAAATTATTAAAATCATTATTGTGATGGTAGTATTTCTTGAGAATCGATCATGTGATTATCATTCACATTTCTCCATAAAGAGAACACAAGAATTCAAGCACTAGATATTGTTACCTTACTATACCAGAGCTACCTTGTTCAATTAAATTGTCGTTCAATTGAAATATAAGGGGCATTCAATAATGAAACTATTTTATTGGAGAAGTGGTTTCCATTCCAACAAAGTTGTCATCTAAATAATTATAATTACCATTTGTGTGGGCTTCCATTCTAATGAAGTGGAAAATAAATTTATCGTTCAATCATACAAAAACCTACCATACAAGATAAGTGGAGGTACCCTTCAGCAAGGGTATCTCGTTTAAAGACTAAATCGTTGTTCAAATTGTGTCACCATACATTAAGAACATCATACAATTGTATAATAGGACACAAATATCGTACAAAGCATGTAATCATACTATTGATAAGTCCTCACCATACAAAGAAAACAAGTCATACAAGGTAAAATTTTGAACCATACAAGAACGATCATCGTATGATAGAAGATATCATCATATGAGAGGAAAGTTATAGGTGTTGCTACTACATCAAGAATGGTATAAATCCCATATGGTATTTAGTTTCTTACCTTTGAATGGTCTCTCCCATTGTTGGATCCAATCCAACATGTTGTATGACATCATACGACAAATACCTAATTCTTACATTATCCTTGAGAAAACTTCGACTAAGTACTTGCATTGCAAGAAGATGTGATTTACTAATTCTTCCTCCTCGCACATTGAATATCTATAAATTATTTGGAATTCTCTCTTTCCAAGGTTATCCATCATTAGTATTTTGTTTTGAATTGTCAGCCACAACAATATTATCATTTTCTTATTGTCCCTTTATTCCATTTTTTTATGGGAATTCGTCTTCTAGTTTTTCCATCCATGCTTCATAATTTTATCTAACATTGAATTCACCATCTTCACTCTTCCCCATATTATGATATCTTCCTTTATTATATAACTCAAAAAGTAGGGTCTTAGTTTGATATTGAGCATCTTGTACACTTATTCATTTTAATAATTACCCTTCAACTTCTTCCATATTATGCTTCTTTCTTTCTTCTCTATCAATTTGTGTACCCTGCTTTCATACTTCCTTCTACTTCATCTCTAATTATTATCATTTTTTTATCCTTGACTAATGGAACATTCTCTAGTCATGCATCCTTTCAAATATACATTTTATCTTCTTTTCCAATTTTCTATTTTGTTCCTCTCCATAGGACCTTCATGCCTCTTACAATATGATTAAATATTACTTATCCCTTTCAGGGATCTTCAATTGTTAGGATTCTCTCTCTTGCATTATTGTCCATATATTGACTCTTTAACATTTTCACCAACAATACCTCATTCTCTTGCATTATTTTTCATCCTAGTTTCACTACCAATAATTTGTTCATTATATTTATACTTCCTAATCCTATCCATCCTTGTAGTCTTGGACTACATGCCCTTTCCCATGATACTAATGGAATTTTATATATCTCTTCTATTTTTGACTATAGGAATCTCTTTTGAATTATTTTCACTAAATTCTCTATTTTACTTGGAATGTTGAGCACTAATAACAAATACTTTGAAATGGATTATAGTGTGCTCTTTAGCAATTGCACATTCCCTTTCCTCGCTTGTCTTAGGAAAGAACCTTTCCAACCCACCATTATTTTCTAAATTTTATCCACTAATGGATCTTGCATACTATGATTTCCTATTCCTAAGAATAGTGGCATCCCCAAATAGATGGTTGGAAGATATTTTATGTTACAATCTAATATTCTAGATATTTTTCTCCATTTATTTATTTTTTGATGTGTTTATAAAATAACAGGTTTTTATTTTATTGCGATGTCTGCTAATATAATTCCAAGAATTTGTGTATTCTTTTTGCTTCCTTCATAGTTGTTACCCCCAATAGAATTATGTTGTCCACAAATTGTTGGGTAATTTCCCCTATGATCAAGCTAAGTCTTAGGATTAGATATTCTCCATTATACTTGAGAAGTTTTCCTGAATATTTTTTAACAAAATATTCTACTAGGTTAACTAATATAAAAATACTCAAATCAAATATGGTTGTGTGTAGGAATAGTAAAATATTTAAAAATTATGATAAAATATTAATGTTTTTAATTATATCATTAGATATATAATATTCTTGAAAAAATATATAGATGATTTTTTTTTGCTACATAGGATAGTTGGTATAGCCACTATTTTTAGTAACTAGCCAGCGTAGGGTTCAAACCATAGGGATTGCACACAACCAACCTATCTGTTTCGTTATTGTTAACCCGTCGTGATATGGGAACCGTCAGTCGCTCGAGGTTCATACCGTCGTCGTCAATCTGGCGCGCCCTCAAAGGATTCAGAATAGACTATTATCTTTGCTAACTGGCACCACCAAGGTTTGAACCTAGGTATCCTCTTAGCAATTGCCAATCCAAACTAGCACTTACCAATCCACCTAACCCTTGGGACTGAAAAAAAAAAGAGAGATGTTATTGACTACTTTCTCTATTGATGCTAATGATATTGTCTTATTGAGTTTTTAATCAATTTGAAGCTATTACGAGTTTAGCCCCTTTTATTTCATGAGATGGCATTTTGTCTAGCTTCAACTATATAGATTCTAATATATTATTTTCTTTAATACGATACCAAAAAAACATATTCTTGAAAAATGTATATTTTAAACCATTAATTAAAATAATAAACTAACATAATCATGTTCTAAGACAATTTCCAAGTCTTCAAATAAGTATTATTCCCTTTTATAATTGTATAATTAATTGTATTTATATTTATTTAACTTTATATTATTAAAATTTTATTTTATTGTTTAATAATTATAAATAATTATATGCTTCGAATAAGTGGAGGTTGTTTCAAGCTTTACATGGAAAGTAATGATATGTCATAAGTATTGAAAAACCTTAATAGTATTGAAAAGCATATGCAATGCTTCAACAAACTAGAAGTAAAATTTTCTATAGTTAATTCAAAAAATATATATTATTTGTTTTTTTTTCATTTTTTTTTATAATTGTTTTTAAGGGCATTAATTTACTTTAAAAATATATGGAAAATATTTCAACGCAAAATAGTAATATTGCCACATCATAATAAATATGTTATAAAATCTTCTAAAGAAAACAAAAATCATTAAAATTAAGGTCATCCATTCCTTCAAGAAAGTTAAAAAAACTCATATTGAAAGTTTTATATAAAAGAGGATCATTATCTTTATGATGAGTATGTTTCAAATATTAGAGAGATAATAGTACAATCTAGATATAAAAAATATGAAACCTCACATTAACATTAATAATATAGTAGTGCCTCACAACCACATTGAAAATAAAAATAGAGCATATGCTAAAACAAACACAAAATAAAAACTGCAAGCAAAAACATGAACAATAGATAAAAGGAGGACTCAATATTTTTAGAAAAACATATATTTATTCAGAGGAACTCTCCAATGCTATGTTACATACATGCAACTCTCTTTTTATAATCACAAAATGGGAGGGTTTTCTAATTTTCCCACCCAAACAATCTTCTGGAATTTTCTAGGGCTTACTAGTCTTCTAGAATCTTCCAGGTCATACCAAAAAACATGAAGTCTCCAAAAAGGGGTTTTCATGAACTTTCCAGAAGATTCCATCATTAAACAGGAAAATCATGCAACACTTGCACATTGTAACAAACTCCCACTTGATGCAGGATTTTTCTGCAATCTTTTATCCCAATCTCATTGCTGCAAAATTGGTGCTTTTGAGTTGTGACAACCTTAGTAAGTGCATCTGCTGCATTCTCTTGGGTTTTGCATTTGATCAGGTTGATCATTCCACTCTCCACCATATCACGCACAAAATGATATTTCACTGCAATGTGTTTTGTCCTTTCATGGAATGATGAAGAATATGCAAGTGCTATTGCACTTTGGCTATCACATTTTATTCCAACATATTCTTGGTTCAAATGCAAACCTTTGCACAACCTCATCAACCAAACAACTTCTTTTGCAGCATCAGTGGCAGCAATATATTCTACTTCAACACTTGACAAAGCTACAACAATTTGCTTTTTACTCCTCCAGCTCACTGCACCACCATACAAAGTGAAGACATATCCTCCTGTTGACTTACGGTTGTCCAAGTCACCTACCCAATCTGCGTCTACATGTCCCTGCAAACAAAACTCTTCATTCTTCTTGGGTTGATAACACAAAACATGATCTTTAGTACCCTGTAAATATCTAAAAATTCTTTTTACAATAGTCCAATGTTCCTTTCTAAGATTGGACATATATCTATTGACCATACCAACAACATGAGCAATATCAAGCCTAGTACATACCATTGCATACATCAATGAGCCCACAACCTCTGCATATGGAATTTTCTTCATCCTCTCCTTTTCTTCAATTGTAGTTGGACACATTTTTGCAGATAATTTAACTCTAGGTTGCATAGGAGTTTTGGTAGGTTTACTATCCTGCATTCCAAATTCTTTCAAAATATGGTTAATGTAATCCTTTTGGGAAAGCCATAATTATCTACTCTTGTGATCTCTAACAATATCAATACCCAAGCAATGGCGTGCCTGACCCAAGTCCTTCATATCAAAGTTCTTTGACAATAACTCCTTAGTTTTTGAAATCAATTGTTTATTATTTCCAATCAAGAGGATGTCATCCACATACAAAACCAAAATTACAAAACTTTTACTTTTTATTTTGTAATACACACATGGATCTGCAAGGTTACAAAAAAATCCAATCTACAACATGTAACTATCAAAATTTTGGTACCATTCTCTAGGAGACTGCTTCAATCCATAGAGGGATTTCTTCAACCTACAGACAACACCTGCACCTCCTACTTCAAAACCTTTAGGTTGTTGCATGTATATTTCCTCCTTCAAATCTCCATGCAGGAATGTAGTTTTTACATCCATTTGTTCAACTTCTAAATCAAAAGCAGCAACATATGCAAGCAAAAGTCTAATAGAAGATAACTTCATAGTGGGAGCATAAGTTTGATGAAAATCGATACCTAGGATCTAAGAGAACCCTTTTGCAACCAACCTGGCCTTGTATCTTTCCATAGACCCATCAAGCCTTAACTTCTTTCTGAACACCCATTTGTTGCCTACTATCTTTCTTCCAATAGGTTGTTGAACTAAATCCCATGCATGGTTCTTCTTCATTGAATTTATTTCTTCTTGCATGGCCTTCTTCCAATGCTCTTTCTCTAGACTATTCATGGCATCTTCAAATGTGAGAGGATCATCACAAGCAACTGTAAATCCATAAAAATAATCTTGAAACCTATTGGGAAGATGTCTCTCTCTTCTAGTTCTTCTAGACTACTCCACTGATTCTTGGACCTCTTCTATGCAAGGTGGAGAATCAAGCTACAAAATTTGTTGATCCTCTTGATGCACCTCTTCAGGTACATAAGAAGGCAAATCTTCACCAAGTCTTTGTAGGCTGGAAACTCTATCTAAAATATCAAAAGATATTATTTCTTGAGGTTGATAGGGTTGAGCATGTGCTTCACTTGAAGGTTGACCTATCATAGTGCATTCATGCACACTAACCTTCTCTTTCAACTATTGTTGTAATTCTTGTTGTTGAATATCTCCAACTATCTTAATTTATTTAAAAATCACATCTCTACTGAAAACACTTCTGTGTTCATCTAGAATCCATAATTTATATCCTTTTGTTCCAACAACTTCTCCATAACCAACAAGAATGCATTTCTTAGATTTTTCATCCAACTTTTTCCTCTTTTCAATAGGAATGTGCATAAAGGCCTCACAACCAAAAACCCTCAGGTGAGAGATTGATGGTTTTCTCCCACTCTAGGCCTCTTCTAGTGTCTTGTCATTCAAAGCAGTGCATGGTGATAAATTAACCAAATAGTTGGTAGTTGAAATTGCTTCAGCCCAAAACCCTTTACTGAGCTTTGCATCTGACAACATGCTCCTCATCTTCTCCAATAATGTTCTATTCATTCTCTCTGCTACTCCATTCTGTTGAGGAGAATAAGGTGTAGTCTTTTGTCTAGAGATGCCTTTCTACTTGCAAAACTCTTCAAATTTAGTAGAACAATATTCTCCTCCATTGTCACTATGCAATATCTTAAGTTGCTTACCTATCTGCCTTTCTACATTAGCAACAAACCTTTTAAAATGATCAAGTATGTCACTCTTTTTCTTCAAAAATATAGTCCATACTTTTCTGCTATGATCATCAATAAAAGTGGTAAAATACAGTGCACCACCAATAGATGGAGTATCCATAGGACCACAAATGTCTGAATGAACAAGATCCAAAGTAGATTTAGCTCTATGTGGGTGATAAGAGAAGCTTACCCTTTTTTTTTTGCCCATCACACATGATTCACAAAAGCTGAGAGTGTTGGAGTTGATATCCTTGAGGCCATGCACCATGCCTTTGTTGACCAACTACTTCAAGCTAGTTTCTCCCAGATGGCCAAGTCTTTTATGCCAAAGAAGATAATCTCCAACATCTGCTTCATCATTTTTCTTAGTTACATTAGCTTCTTTTACAGAGGAAACATTGCAATGGCTTTTCTCACAAGGGTTGACATCCAATTTAAACAAAGTGCCTTTCTTCTTTCCTTTTGCAAGCACCAGTGCACCTCTAGTGAGCTTGCATCCTTCATCTGAGAAGGTAATAATTACTCCTTTTTTAGTTAGTTGTCCAACTAAGAGAAGATTTCTTCTCAACTGAGGGACATATCTAACTTTTTGCAAATACTTGACTTTTCCACCTAAATCCTTCACAAGAATTGTACCTTCTCCTTCTACATCACAAAAGGCATTATCACCCATATAAAATTTTACACCATTTACCTCTTTATAATTGACAAACCACTCATGGTGTGGTGTCATGTGGAAAGAAGCTCCTAAATCTATAATCCAATCTTTAGGACACCCTTCAATTGATAGACAAGAAGAAGCAAGAAACATGGAGGAGTTTTCATCTACAAATTTATCAATTGTCTCTTCTTCTATTACCTTTTCATTCTTCTTCTTCAACAAGGGACAATGAAACTTGATATGCCCCTTTTTGTGATAGTAGTAGCATTCCACATTGCTAAAAATTTTCTTTCCTATGTTGGATGATCTACCTCTACCTCTAGACTTGCTTCTCCCACTGGATCTACCTTTTCCTCTTTCCTTTGAGCATCCACATGCTAAATAGACCTCTAGAGTGGATGCTTCACCAACAGATATCCTTCTTGTCTCCTCATTCAATAATTGGCTAACCACTGACTCCATCTGCAACTTGTCAGAAGCAACACTTATGGCAGTAATAAGATTCTCCCATGAGTCTAGCATGTTGATTAACAGTGCCAGACATTGATCTTCATCACTCCATTTATCACCAATGGAGTTTAGTTACTTCATTAGCATATTAAAATCATTCAAGTGGTCTGAGAACTTACCATTCTCCTTCATCTTGAGATTTTCTAGCTTCTTTTACAACATTAACTTGTTCACTATTGACTTGGAAGCATAGATGCTCTCCAACTTTTTCCACATATCTTGAGCAGACTGTGCTTCTATCACATTTAAAATCACAGAGTCTGCTAAACTCAGTCTAATAAGGGCCATTGCTTTTCTATCCAGCTTATTAAACTCCTCTTGTGCCATCCTAATGGGCTTTCCAATGACTACAACCCACAAGTCCCTTTCCACCAATAAGTCCTCCATTTTGATCTTCCACAATGTGAAGTTCAATCCATTGAACTTCTCAATCTCTAGTTTGTTGCTCATTTTTTGCAAATCGCTCTTCTCCCACTCAAACTATGAAACAATGCACTAGCCCTCAAGAGCACTCCAAAATAAAGACAACAACCAATGTTGTAGAGAGGGAGAGCACGATTCACTACCAAAGCATATACAACTGCCTCTCTTCTACTATAGTGCTCTGATACCATGAAAAGAAAAATAGAGCATATGCTAAAACAAACACAGAATAAAAACTACAAGCAAAAACATGAACAACAGATAAAAGGACTCAATATTTATAGAAAAACATATATTTATTCAGAGGAACTCTCCAATGCTATGTTACATACATGCAACTCTCTTTTTATAATCACAAAATGGGAGGGTTTTCTAATTTTCCCACCCAAACAATCTTCTGGAATTTTCTAGGGCTTACTAGTCTTCTAGAATCTTCTAGGTCATACCAAAAAACATGAAGTCTCCAAAAAGGGGTTTTCATGAACTTTCCAGAAGATTCCATCACTAAACAAGAAAATCATGCAACACTTGCACATTGTAACACACATATAATCATGTGCTTAGCATAATTATTTTCCTCCTCGTTTAAAAAATTATTTATTTTATATAAAAATATATATGAATTTTCATCGTCTTTTTAATTATATATTTTATTCTAATCATCTTTCTAATTATAAATAATTAAGTTCTACGAAATTATATGACGATAGTTATAAAAATGGTGTTTATATTCAACCATACTACGCTATGAAATCGTTGATTTAGATAAGAGAGATTGCAATTGTGGGGATTAGCAAGCACATATAATGGACCACCCTTCATCTCTAAGGAAAGGAAGGCAGATAGATAAGCTCTTTAGAAATATGTGGAGGAGCATATGCCATGGCACACTACTTTAAAATAATTATTTATATAATAAAGTCAAGCAAAGAGATTACCAATATAAAAAAATTAATAATTTTTTTTTTATATATATAAATAATATTGATTTTTTGGAGAACTAAAAAAATCATGTATTGAGGTGTATGCTTGGCTAGCAGTAATAGTTTTTTTTTTTTTTTGTGAAGGTTTATGTTTATAGAGATAAATTAGTTGGTAGTAGTGGAGTGTTTATTAATAAATTGTTTTGGTTTGATTTTTAAATTTTCAGAGTTCCATGGACTTTATCTTTACCTAATAAATTAGAGTTTATAAAAACTATTGAAAAAAAATGTTAGTAATTTTTTATAATAAAAAAAAAAAAAATTAAAGTAGAACAAAATTTCAACTATGTTATATAAAACCTAAATGGCATTGACAATTATATAATCAAATCAAATAAGTGAAATGGAAAAAATTTTGGGACTTGCTAGTTAATCCAATCACTTGAAACCTTATTTATTATTATATGTTGTAGATGGCTTCTAATTGACTCTCTACTCAATTAATTAGTACATAATTGTGGACTCTTTATCTGAGTCAATTTATACTTCACCTAAATCTCTAATTCATTTACCAAAAGTATGACAAAATAAGTAGGAGATATTTTGCCGTTGCGATAAATGTGTTTTACGGTTTACTTTGGCTTTGAAATGCAACCATTATAAAATCAAATATATGACATTTTGAGTTGGCACATATAACGTATACATAGATAGTTTTGGTGTAGACTGTCTCACAGTGAACTTGTTAGAATTATGCACTTGTATTATGCATTACGTGCATGTAAATCCAAAAACCTCACAAGGAGGAGATTTAGCAAAGAATGTTGTTATTGTATTGGAAATTTTTTCCGGGATAAGAATTGGAATTGCAACAAATAATACAAATTAATAAATCATATTTATTGAGTTGCAATTTTGGTATTTTGTATCTATTTCTCTATTTGCAGGTCTCTGATGAATTCATCTGACGAATTCATCAAATCTCAGACGATCCTGTTAGATAGGAGACGATCCTATCAAATTCCAAACGATCTGGACTGCTTCAAAAATCAGAACCTCCATCAGACATCCGAAACCAGATCGACAATCCTGTTGATTAAGGGCTTTGGCGATTTGGCGGGAAAATTTATGTGACGGCGTCTGGTGTTGCTCGAGGGATTCTGGCCCGAAGATCTTGCCTGGGGCTTTGGGGGGTTGATTTTGAATTCATCTGAAGGTTCATTCGTGGTCCCGGGAGGGCCCGATGGGGTCTCCTCCAGTTTCTCCTGCTGGGAGAAAGACTTCATATCTATGAGAAGTTGAAAGATAACCCCTCGCCTTCCAGCGATGGAGCTCGGCGGAATGCTTTTCAAACGATACTCAAGAATGTTGGCAATGGCCCAAATGTTCACCGCGTTAATGGATGCCTCCCGCAATCCACTTCCAGGCCTAAGATTGTTATAGAACCAATGTTGGTCGAAGATACAATCGTCTACCGAGCTAATCACGACTTGATCTGCAAATTCATGGGCATCCGGCCCACACTGAATTTTCTGCATACCAGGTTCGCCGAAACTGGGAGCCACACGGTGAGTACTCTTTATGGCCTATAAGCAATGGGTATTTCATCATTAGTTTCTCTTCTTTAGCAGATAGAAACAGAGCATTTGAATCGAGAAAAGAGAAACCACGGACCGGCAGGGTTATTTGTCCAACCCTGGAGAGTGGGTTTCGACCCCCGCATCGAACCCACGGCTGTCCCGGTCTGGATTCGGCTGTACGCTCTCCCGATGGAGTTTTGGGGTGAGCAGGTGTTGGAACTAATAGGTAATTCCCTAGGCAGATTTTTGGGAGTCTCCAAAGATACCATAGAGGGAAATACTGTTGTCTTTGCTAGAATATGTGTAGAGATGGACATTAGTCAGCCTCTACCAGCTGAGGCGGAACTTGAGCTAGCAGGAGTACCCTGGATCCAGCAGCTAGACTATGAGGCCCTACCTTTCAGGTGCCGAGTATGCCATAAGCATGGACATTTGGCAAGGTTCTGCCCAAACATATTGAGCACAAAAACGGAGGCTCCGAGCGGAATGTCAAACCGCCCTAGAGAGGGTAAGTCCAGTCCTGTCAATGAACCTTCTAGCAATTCTCCAGGTCCTGATGCTCAGCAGGATGGCTTTGAACAGGTGAAACGAAAGAGAAACAAAAAGAAAAATGGCAAGGAGCGGGTGCAGATCAAGCCAAACAATCGGTATGAAATTTTTAAGTCATTAGTGGATCTGGAGGACCAATCTATGGAGGGAGTGGATGGGAATGGTGTGAATGACAACACTCCACCTCTTGTTTCTCCTTCCTTCACTCCTGTAGTAGAGCAGTGGTTGTGCCGGTGAGAATCTGCGAGTCGAGAGAATCCGGGGGCATTGGTTATACACTCCCAGACATGGCCGGCTATCAAAGATGTCACCATGGGAAATGCGAGATAAAAATAGAGAAAGGCACTGCTTTAGGGATTACCCGGGTGGAGAAGAGATCTAGAAACAATAACTCTCAAGGAGCGGGAAGAAAATCCAATAAGGAACTACTAACGAGCGCAAGGAGATAAGCTAATCAATGGAGGATTGGTGAGGACCATTGATTCTTACTTCTCTCAAGGTTTTCAATGATTATTCAATCTTGGAATGTTAGGGGTTTAAACAGTAGAACCCATCAATCTGTTGTTCAAAGACTCTTAGAAAACCGTAAAACAGACTTTTTGCTTCTTCAGGAGACCAAAATGTCTTTAGATATTATGAGTAAAACTGCTACTAAAATCTGGCGGGGAGCTGGGCATATGGATGTGGCTGCCCAAGGAGCTTCAGGTGGAATTGTTACCCTTTGGAACCCTCTAGTCTGGACTGCTTTAGAACATATAGCTTGCAGGGGTGTTCTTACTTCTCTCTTCAGAAATAACTTCAATTATGAGCAGGTCCTAATCACCAACTTTTATGGGGCCCAAGACCTAGATGGCCAGAGGCTCCAATGGGAAGATGTTCACAACATGAGGGCATACGGGGAGTGTTATGAGCTGGATTATTGCGGGGGGATTTTAATGCAAAATTATCTGTTCGTGACCGGGGAAGGTGGCACCCCTGTTTTGGATCCGGGGGACCGGCTTCGATTGCCCAAGTTCGGGCCTTTCATTTAGTGGACGTTCAAGGCCCTGGTGTTTTTTTCACTTGGACAAACAAGAGAAAGGAGCCACATAGCGGGGAAGGTCAAGTTAGATCGCTTTTTGGTCTCGGAGGAGGCTTTTGTTAAATGGACTTTTAAGTTCCAGATTTTGGAGGGCCCTATTTCGGATCATTTTCCCATTTTGCTAGAGGGAGGGACTTCGAGAGGGCAGCACCATAGGCCTTTTAAATTTGAGAATTTTTGGTTACAAAAGGAGGACCTTCGACAGAAAATTACTCAATGGTGGACAGAAGGCCGTCCACCTTTTGGGACAACAATGTTCAAATTTCATAAACAGCTTCAATTTGTCAAAATTCAATTGAAGCGAGTGGAGGAAAGAAAACAAGTCGGATTTCCGAGTCCCAAAGGGCCCCCTTGGTGGCTAGATGGGAGGAGGTACAGAAACTCTTTAGGGAAGTATCAATTACTGAGCAACTCAAATTTGAAGATGATGTAATGCGTAAAGCGGTTGAAGCCATTGACAACCAAGAGGAGATATCTTTGGAAGCCAGAGGGCTAGGAATACTTGGTTATTAGAGGGGGACAGAAATACCAAATTTTTTCATCGGTCAGCTTGTGCTAGGAGACAGATGAACAATATGGAAGTTCTTAAAGATGAACATGGAAATGTCTTCGATACTCTTCCTGGCATGCATTCCCATGCTATCGATTACTTTTCTAAACTTTTTAAGGAAAGTATGCAGCAAGATGTTGAGGCTCAGAACGAAGTTCTTAATGTTATTCCTTCTATTATCTCTGAAGAAGACAATCAGGCCCTGCTTAGACCCATTGAAAGGGATGAGCTGAGAAATGTGGTCTTTGGTATGAGTCTTGGAAAATCTCCTGGTCCGAGATGGCTTTCCTATTGAATTTTTTTAGGCTTTACGGGACACCTTGGGGGAGGATGTTTTGGCTGTTACTGAGGAATCCAGATCCAATCGAAGAATGCTCAGGGCGATCAATCACACCTTCATAGCTTTAATTCCAAAAGGGGAAGCGGGGACTCATATCTCTGATTTCAGGCCTATTGCTTTATGCAATGTGATTTACAAAATCATCACTAAGATAATGGCTGAGAGGCTTAAACCCCTTCTTCACAACATCATTTCTCCTGAACAAGGGGGCTTTGTTGAGGGAAGACAAATCTTGGATGGGGTGGTTTTGGCCCAGGAGGCCATCCATTCAATGCAAACTTCGGGCAACAAAGGAATGTTCATTAAACCTGGATATGTCCAAGGCTTATGACCGGGTGGAGTGGTGCTTCTTGTCGAAAATGATGGCTGCCTTTGGCTTTTCTCAGGAATGGATTGATTGGGTTATGAGTTGTGTTTCTTCTCCCTCTTTTTCTGTTCTCATCAAGGGCCTTCCCTCGCATCCTTTCGGTGCCACTCGTGGTCTCCGCCAGGGAGACCCTTGTTCTCCCTATCTCTTCCTTCTCTTGGCTGAAGGTTTGGGCAGACTGTTTCTGAGGAGAAGGCAACAAGGTCTGCTATCTGGTATCAAGGTTGGGGAGGAAACTCTGACTCACTTGCAATTTGTGGACGATACTGGCCTGGTTGGTGCGGCCACTCTTCGGGAAGCTAGAGGAATCAGAGATACTTTGAATTTCTACCTAAGGGCTTCAAATCAGGTTCTAAATGACGGGAAGTCCAAAGTGGTCTTTTTCAATCTTGACCAACGGCTACAGGAGCGTGTTATTGAGATCCTGGGCTTCACAAGGACTTCTCTTCCAATTGTTTACATGGGCGTTCCCCTTCATTTCAAAAAGTTAAAAATTGACATACGGAAGAATACAGTTGGCGAGGCATCAAAGACAGAATGAATCATTGGGCCCATAAATGGCTAAGCTACGGGGGTAGATTAACCTTCCTGAAGTCAGTTATACAGGCTTTGCCGATCTATAAATTCTCAATCCTGGCTGCCCCTCATACCATATGGAAAGAGCTGGACAAAATGGCTAGAAGATTTTTATGGGAAGGCGCAAAAGGGAAGAAAAGATGGGCTTTGGTTGGGTGGGACAAAGTTACCCAGCCTAAGGACAAAGGAGGGCTGGGCTTGAGAAGTTCTAAGCTTAATAACAGAGCATTGGGTGGAAAAGCTGTATTGGAGGTGGATTTCTCGGCCAACCTCCCTCTTCGACGAGAATTCTTTCCGGTAAATATTTGGGGCATGTTCATCCCAATGAGGTGGGTCGCTTTCCCTTGGAAGGTCTTTGGATCCTTAGTGTGGCGAGACTCTCAAGCTTGGGTCCCAGTTATCAAATATCAATTATTACGGAAAGTGGGGAGAGGAGACAAGGCTCGTTTACGGACTGACTCTTGGGACCAACATCCGCCCATTATTGTCATGTTCCCTGAGCTACAACCAATCATGACCGCCTTAGAAGCCCAGGGCTGGATCCATATTGATAATTATCTACTTACCAGTCAATTGGGGGGGTATAAATTTAAAAAGTTTAAGCGGTGGGAGGAGTGGCCAATTACTGTCTCTCCGGAGTTGGCGCCCATCCTGCAAAAAATCTTGTCAGAAAGGTTCCTCACGGGGAGGGATGAGGAAGATGAATTAGCCTGGGGCTATGGAAGCCTTGGGGTCTACTCAGTTAAGGCTGGATATGAAGAGATCCTCCATGAGCCTCCCCCACACTCTTTTTCGGTTCAGCATTGGAGAAGGATTTGGCATTCAAAGGGTTGGCCGAAAGTGAATTTCTTTGCTTGGCAACTTATGCATAATGGTCTTCTCACCTTTGACAATCTCAGACGTAGGGGTTTCAATGGCCCCTCTCAATGTGCTTTATGCCTCCAACATGAGGAACCTGCAGATCATTTGTTTTTTGAGTGCCCTTTTACTCATCAGATTTGGGAACATTGGTTCTCTCAATTTAAACTCCAGGCTAATGGTGTTTTCAATCGTACCAATATTTGGGAAAAATGGAAAAGGGGCAGGTTCAATTCCATAGCTCTCCGAGCCGGTGGCGGTTAGGCTTTCTCTTCATTTGGTGGCAAGTTTGGTTGGAGAGAAACGCCCAGATCTTTAGAAACACTTTCTCCTCGATTGACGGCGTTTGGCAGGTCATCTGGAGCAAAGTCACAGAAACTGTTGCTATTTATGTTGATGAAGAGAATCAGGCTGCTCTTGGGCATCTTGAAGAGGGGGTTGAGGGACTTGAGAGGCAAGGCAGAGCATGTTGGAAACCTCCCCCTGTTGGCTGGATCAAGATCAATACTGATGGGGCTGCAAAAGGCAACCCGGGCAGCGCAGGAATTGGTGTTGTATGTCGGGATCACTCGAGTGCGGTTCTTTACTGGGAATTGCAGGGATTGGGCAGAGCCACGAACAATGAAGCCGAAGCCTTTGCCATTAAGTCAGCGTCTATCTGGGCTGTTAAGCAGGGTTATCGGAGGATAATTCTTGAATCAGATTCTCAAGTCCTGATCGGCGCTCTGGATTGCTTGCAGAATTTCTCATTAAAAGCCTGGAGACTGCGGATTTTGATATCCCAAATCAAGGAGTTATGGAGGGAGTTAGATGATGTTATCCCTGTGTATGTGAGTAGAAATTTGAACACGGTAGCTGACTTCCTTGCGAAGATGGGTGTTGAGAAAGAGGTAGGTGTTCAGCTGCACAGTGATATGCCTATGATAGATGAAGAGATTCGGAGTGGTCTGGAACGATCCCTGCATCCATGAGCTCAAAAATGGCTAAGGTTAGTTTTTGTCGCGATATCGCGACATATTGCGCCGTCGCGACCTTGTTTGGAAATTTGTCGCGATTTCGCGACATGTTGCTCTGTCGCGACCTTTCCTGGACAACTGTAGCGATTTCGCTACCCTTTTTGTTGCCGCGGCCTTGGGAGGAAAATTGTAGCGATTTCGCGACTTGTTGCGTCGTCGCGGTCTTTGATGAGAAGGTGTCGCGATTTCGCGACCTTTTTTGTTGGTTCTGCTGCTGGAGGAAAAGCGTCGCGATATCGCGACGCTTTGAGAAAAATTGCGTGAAGGGGAAAAACCGTCGCGATATCGCGACATTTTTTGTGAAAAGCTACTCAAAGGAAAATTTGTCGCGATTTCGTGCCTTTTTTGAGGAAAGGACGCAAAGGGGCAAACCTGTAGCGATTTCGCGAAAATTATGGAGAACAAACTTCATGAAGGATAAACGTCGTGATTTCGCGACTAGTTTGAGAAAAAGGGCACCATGGGGAGAACATGTCGCGATTTCGCGACCTTTTTGTCGGTTCATTGTTGGAGGAAAGTTGTCGCGATTTCGCGACGCTTTGAGCAAAATTGCGTTAAGTGGAAAAACCGTCGCGATATCGCGACATTTTTTGTGAAAAGCTTCTCAAAGGATAATCTGTCGCGATTTCGCGACATTTTTAAGGAAAGGAAGCAAAGGGGCAAACTTGTAGCGATTTCGCGACAGTTATGGAGAACAAATTGCATGAAGGATAAACGTCGCGATTTCGCGACTAGTTTAAGAAAAGGGCACCATGGGGGAGAACATGTCGCGATTTCGCGACACTTTTGCGGAAGGGGCGCCCATTGGAATTCTTGTCGCGATTTCGCTACACTTTCGACCAACTGGGGCTTTAAGGAAAAGCCGTCGCGATATCGCGACACTTTCTCAAAGTTGCTGTTTAAAGGAGAACTCGTCGCGATTTCGTGACAATTTTGGGGAGCAGGTGCCTTCTGGCTTTCTCGTCGCGATTTCGCGACGTTTTTGGCGTTTGGGTGCTTTGGTGCTGTGCTGTCGCGATTTCGCGACATTTTTTGAGTGGTGTGGCCTCGGCGCTGTTTTGTCGCGATGTCGCGACATGTCGCGTTTTCGCGACCGGTTGTCGTGGCGCGGCGGTTGTTAGGTTTGGTGTCGCGATTTCGCGACTTGTCGCGTTTTCGCGACTTGTCGCGTTTTCGCGCCCTTTGTTCTTCTGGTCTCTTTGCTCTTGGTTGGGATGCCCTTTCTCCCTCTTGTAACTGTAATTTGTTTTAATGCAAGCTTTTTTCAAATTTTTTCAAAAAAAAAAAAATAAATCATATTTATTAATTTAATTTATATAAAAATTGATGAATTATATTTAAATGGTATTTATTAGTGTATATATAAATCGATGAATCATAGTTATTTAAATGTGTAAATTAATACGAGGGTTCAATGATTTTAAAGAATACATATATTTGATATTGTACTGAGAGTTTTTAAAAATGTAAAAGTGTTTAATAAATCGATTTTTATAAATAAATTTTAATAAAAAAAAATCATACATAGTATTTGAGTTTTTTAGTTTCTTGATTTTTAAGATTTTTTGTTTTTTTTGGTTTCTTCGTTTTTTAAACATTTTTTTTCCCTTTTCTTTTTATATTGCTTTAGTATTCTTTTCTTAAGTTTTTCCTTCACCTTACTCTCAGTTTTTCCTTAAGTTTTTCATTTTGTTATTTTTTTTTAAGTATTAATGTGTAGAATTATACAGCTTTGGTTAGATAAAGATAGATAAGTAATATAATAATTCTTTTATCTTGCTTTAATATTTTGTTTTTGAGTTTTTCTTTTACTTTACACTCAGTTTTTCCTTAGTTTTTTTATCTTGTTATTTTTTTAGCAAGTCGTAAATAGTAATGGGGTAGAATTATATAAGTTTGGTTAGGTAAACATAAATAAATAATAAATTATTTTTTTATTAAGATGTAGATGTTAAAACTATTTATTTTTATATGAATAAACATATATTATAAATAATATTTCCTATGAAAAACTTTTCATATAATCTTGTGATATTTTTTACTTAATCTCTTTGATTTATTTAATATCACCTAAATTCAATTAGTATTGGTTAAAAAAAAAAAAAAAGTAAGAACGGCATTCAAAAATTAAAAAAACCTACGAAGAAATAAGGGATTGGACTGTAAAGTCCTCGTCTAAAAACAAGGACAGTAGGCAAAGAGCGATTCCCTTGGAATGATGTGCTTATTGAGAATAATCGCAGTAACTGCCTCGAGATTTGGATCTTTGCATATGCTTTCTAAATATCGGAAGTCAAAGACAAGTTTCAACTTGAATAGACCATGTCGTCTTCTACCCCTCCATGTTAGCAATAAAAAACACAAAAACAGATTAAGTCCACCCTAGCGGTTCAGAATGTGCGTTGTATGGTCAAAAGAATAGGAATATAATCAAAAGAATAGTTGGTAGTTGAAATGACCTAATTTTATCCTTAAGCACTCACAGAGATAAGAGATCCAGTTGACATTGTAGACTACGGTTTATAAAAAAAAAATATTATAATTCAACTAACTAAAGTTTTTGAAAGGGAATATGGCTACTTGAATCTCATATTTGTCTGTTTACTATTGGCTCTAAGCCCTGTGCGTTATTTGAAGTGATGAGATACCGAAATCTCAGTCTTGAGGAACGAGCACCAGAATACTGCTATCATTATCATTGGGTTTAGTTTCACGGCAATGAGCACCCTCGATCTTGCGAATCCCTGTAGGTTAGTCACCTTGCTTCTTTTATTTAGCAATTTGTCACACTGGGATTTTGTTTCGGACTAATACTTCATCCCCAACGGATTAGTCTTCCACCCTCGATGAGCTGTCACAATTAATTCGGCTGCTTATTCTTGATTGCAGCTGCTTACCACCAGCTTAGCATGTAGTAGACAATTTTGGGTTGATTTGTTTAACGGAATCTATTTTTCATGGCTATTCATACGCCGAAGTCGAAATCGGCTCCGTTATAGTCATCCAAATCAAAATCCTCTTATGCCTTATTTAAACCTGGCTTCAGATTGGAATATGTTACCTTGAAAAAGAAAGGTTTTTTTAAAAGGTAAAGTGGCACAAAAGCCTGAAATATTTTGAGGCAGAGATAGTGTTTCCCATCGATTGTGGTCAGTTTCAGAATGGCATGGCACAATTATCATCGAATTGCTGGGGACCGGACACAAACGCCCAGACAACATTAAAAAACAAAAAAATTGACCAATTCAAGACTGATTTGGTGGTTACTGATTTTCACTGAAAGGGGAGAATTGCTTATCTGTATTATTGAATATAATTAGTAGCCATTTGTGAAACTAAGCATCTGTTGGTGCAGGCTTACATCAACAGGTCTATGTTAATGGCCAGTAGCCTCTCGCAAGAGGCTCTGTTACCCTTCTATCGGACAGGCATGATTATTATGTGAGGGGCAGCTTCAGGTTTCTGTGTCCCACCTGTGGTCCTGCGCTGTTGTGCCGGGATAGCACGCTACACCAACACAGGAAAACAAGCACATGACCGTCGATTTCAGAGTTTTCTTACTATTTTAGTTTCTAAAGTTGCATGTCCCCCTTTTGATCCCGTATCCCCAACTTTTTTCATAAATATATGATTTTTGAAGACCTACAGCCTAGCAGACGCAAACAGCAGACTTTCCGCATGTTTGACTGGTACATCTCAGCCAAAAAGCAAATGCTAGATGTTTCTATTTCATGCTGAATGCCTCCAGAACGTTTCTACTGTTTTTATTCCGTCTGGAATTCATGCATTGAGTGCTTTTTTTTTCTTTCTGAAAATGCTGCTTTGTTAGTTCGTCTTCCATTAAAGCTTGAGCTTCCAGCACTATAGGGTTGGTAGGATGCCCACGAATTTGCTTCGACACTAAATTCTTGACGAAGTCGGTCTTATGGGAATTTCGCCGTCATGTTTTGCCACCAGGTAGGTAAGCTTGAAATATAATGCAAGCGGCTGCTGGGCCTGAATCTCAATGCTCTTGGGAATTTCACTGTCTGGATGGGACCCTAATGCATATTTTCGATCGAAAAGGAATGTACGATATGTGAAACTTCTTTAAATTTCAGAACTTCTGACATCACTTTTGCAGGACGGTACTAAAGTTCGTCAATTAACGTATTTTAGGTAGACATTAACAGCATGTTGTGACTGACTTTTATCATATCTGGTTCTTGATGCCGAAAATTCGCAGTACCAGCATCAAGCAAGAGGGAACTTCTGAAGGGATGCAAGGCTGCGGAGGTATGGGAACGAGTACAACAACTAAGGCTGGGTCCAATGTTGGAGATCTGATACAGAAAGTTGCCCGTTCATGCCTGTTTCACCCCGTGGGCCGCAGAATCACCGGTGGACATGACTTTTCTTCCGGAGAAGACGAAGAAAGCAACGACTTCAAATCGGTGAGCGACGAAAACAGCCGCAACGATTCCGTGGACGTGGAACCCTTGGAGGCCGGCGAATACGAGAAACTCATGAAGAAAGTAGATGCCATGGAAGGGCTGATCTCTGAGGTTTTCCACACCTCTTCCGCCCTCAAGAACGCCTACATTCGTCTTCAGATCGCACACACGCCCTACGATCCGGAGAAGCTACATCTCGCCGACAGAGCCGTCGTCGCAGAGCTTCGGCGCCTCTCGGATCTCAAGCAGTCCTACAGAAGAATGAATGGCCTCTCCTGCCCTTTCCCCCGGACTTCCAACGGAAAATCCTTGGAAATGGACGGGCAGAAAAAGATCGTCGCTGTCTACGAAAATGTTATCAAGGAACTGAAAACCGAGGTAAAGCAAAAGGACGCAGAGATCGAGTTCCTGAAGCATCATCTCAGGGAAAGCAACAAAAATAAGGGCAAATTGGAGAGGCGATTGAAAAGGCAGGGTAGCAAAAACCAGAACCGGGCCGTAGGCCACGAGGGAGTGTCCTCAGAATCTCCGACGCCGGAGCTTTTCGCGGCCACGGTGGATCAAGTCAAGGACGCCGCGCAAAATTTCACAAAGCTTTTGATTTCTCAGATGAAGACCGCAAAGTGGGACATCGATGCCGCCGCCGACTCCATTGCGGCGGGAGTTACCTACAGGAAGCAGTCTCACCGGAAATTTGCGTTCGAATCCTACTTGTACGAGAGGATTTTCCAGGGTTTCGAAAACGAGTCCTTCTACATAAGCGGGAGCCTTTCTTCACTTTTGGAACCGGACAAGCACAGGCGGGACTGCTTCACGCAGTTCCGGGACATGCTCTCCATGGAGCCCGCGGAGATTCTCAACATACTGCCCGACTGTCCCTTCGGCAAATTCTGCAACAAGAAGTACCTCCGCATTGTCCATCCAAAGATGGAAGAAGCCTTCTTTGGAAATTTTGATCACAGGAGCCAAGTTGTCAATGGAAGGCATCCCTCTTCGGAGTTCTACCAGTCTTTCTTGAAGGTAGCCAAGGCCGTTTGGTTGCTCCATAAGCTCGCCTTCTCCTTCGATCACGTCCCCAGTCATTTCCACGTTAAGAATAATGCGGTGTTCCAGCCCGCCTACATGGAAAGCGTGGTTACGCTTCAGGATTTAGAAGAGGACGGAGTTCAGTTGGTGGCCTTCGCCATTACTCCTGGTTTTAAGCTTTCTGAAGAAGTTATAATCAAGTCCAGAGTCTACATTGTACGCAAGCAAGGCCAAGATTCCTGCAGAATGAGGAATCTTTGATCAGTTAAAGTTTCTTTTTTTTACATCCAGACGAACGTACTATTGCAACATAATAGCCCTCTGTATGCATTTGTATAAAGATCGAAAAGTAGAATCTACAGCATTTTGTTGCAGGATGAATCAAATTGAACGCCACCTCTGTTATGTGATGTACTAAAAGTATTTCAATTTTCAAAAGCTTATAATCTTAAGTTCGTATTTTTTAATCAATATTATTGCATCGATTTATACAGAGATGGCTACTCGATTCTCGCATTGAAAAGCCTTACACAATGCAACACAGTCAATATTTATCTGTATTTTGTGTTAATTATTCTCTTGTCACATGGACTCAGGTAGTCTTTAAAATAAACCAGACGATCTTCAATGAGAATCAATCACTAAAATGTATAATGTTAAATGCCTTCCGTTCCAAAGCTTCAAGCCCGCCCCTCGTTTAATTGTCGGTGAATTGTCTCAGAGGTGAATGCTTGAATGATGAGATGCCAGGTCGTGCAGATCAACAACGAGGACTAATTAGGTGGGGTGGGCATAAATCGGTGATTGTTTTAAATTTTAGAACAAGTAAATCCACTCTAATGGTGATTCTTCTAAATGAATGCAGGTCAACGGTTTTGGAAACACGTAGCCATGCCGCACGGTACCCTCATAGCTCTACGTACCATAGACGTCAGTACCCTCATGGCCAATTTTTTCCTGCGATGGGATCGTTGTACTTAGAAGAGAGCCAACTGAACCTGAGATTACTAGAAGATATGAGACTATTAAGAATATTTTTAGGTCTTATGGAGATTCGAATAATTGCGATTAGGAAGGTGTGAAAGAAATGAGAGACTTCGTGTGTGTCAGCTTTTGGCTGAGGCTTCCTTAAATGCATAGTCACTAGAACGCAAGTGTAGGACATGAACGAAGAAAGCTCACAGGTCACTAGATTCTCCAACCTTCCTATCCTCACTAAAATCCCAAAGCGGATACTTGAGGGTGAATGGAGGAAACTCGGGTGATAATGAGCAAACTCCAATAGTCCCTCTCCATGTTCCAATATTTTGACTCTCTGTCTAATGGATAAGGTAATTTTTTTTTTTTTTTTTCCTATTTTTAGCAAGTTAGAGATCCTCATCCCCTTCTCCATGTTTCGATATTTTGAGTCCACATCTAATGGATAAGGCGATCATTTTTTGGGTTCTATATCTATAGTAGATTAGAGATCCTCAGAAGTCACCAAAGTTGTAGTGAATTCTTTCTATACGTGCAAGCATGTATCCTCTCTTAACAAAAACTAATAGAGTGCAATGTAGTTAACGCACTAAATGGTTGAAATTGAGAAAATAGAGAGTTGAGTATGTCCACAATTATCAAACTAGTATTTGGCCTCATGTGTAATCTTTCTTTCACCTCTCCCTATGTAGCAGTCTGGCTTGAGCCTTGAGTCATTTTCTCAATAAGTCACTGACCCTTTTTCTCTATAATGGATGTAACTAGATTACAACACATATACATATGAGAAGTTATGGCTATTTGATTTTCTACCCTGGTTCCCATTTGTGTATGTCATGTTTGAATATTGTGTTGGATGAAACCGTGTTCATTTTGCATTATTGATGGATGATGCATGTATTCGTTAATCCCACCGTCACATGGAGAAGCTTTAGGATCTTGGCACATCACCTCCTATAGCGTAGGTTTTATTTTTTTATGTTATTTACTTTCTGGTTGTTCTCTCTCTCCCTTTTCCTGGAAATGTTTTTAGGTTAGGATAGCTTAGGAAGGTGAGCTTCAAGATCACATCCAAACAAGGAGTTGGTCTTACAAAAAACCCTAAAGGTTGTCCCTCAAGTCATGTCCCACATTCTTAAGACTTGTGGACTATGTGCTCTCCATGCAACACAAGCATCGGGCGCAATTTTCTACTGCAATGGATGGCCATGACGTCCTAAGCGAATAATAGTTGAATTGGCACACCCAGTGAGATGAACATTTACTTTGCAAGTGAAGATACTGAAATGAGGATCCAATGAAGGCCTTAGCTTATCTACTTATTGAAGCACCACAAAGATTTTCACTTGATGACTCCTCTAGCTAAGGAACTCAAAGTTTTAGAAAACCCCACTGAAGAGGAATTCACTAGAGCCACTTGAAGAAATAACAAGTCGAGATCTTGATGAAGGTCTCAATCTATCCACTTGACAAAGCGCATTCAATATTCACTTAGCAACTTCACTCAGAACAAAAGGACCCAGAGATATATGAGTAAAATATTTTCTACCAAATATTCTATTGTTGCAAATCTCCAATCATTAGTACAACTACTTCATCCGGTTTCAAGAAAAAAACTTAAAATCGAAATATGGTCACACATCAGAACTAGCCACTACGGAAATTTTTAGCCTAGAATGATATAGGTCCCTTGATTCCTCCTACTTTTGTTATTTGGGATCCAATCCCAACTTCAACTTTGAAGTCATTGACTTGCTACACTTATGAAGATGCAACTACACCAAAAAAACACTTGCATCACATGGTAAGCCTTTGCATGGTCCATAACATTAAGGAACAAAATGAGGTGCTAAGGTTGTTGGTGATATCCTTCAAAGGAAAAGTAATGGAATGGTATATAACTCTCACCCCGCATTCAATCAGGAGTTAGGATCAACTGATTGACCAAGTGGTGAAGATTGGGAGAGAGGGCCAATGGGGTATCTCTACTAGAACAATTGACGACCATCAAAAGGGTACCCATGGAGACAATGGATGATTTAATACCTAGATTCACAAGACCTAGTATAGAATCTTAGATGAGATTTGACCTTTCCTAGGTATGGCATTCATATACTACTTGAAATCCTTCAATTTCAAGATTACCATGATGGTTAAGTTGAGGGGAGGAAACTCCTTATCAGTAGCCTATGGGATAGCTATCCAAGAATAAAATAACCTCATTCAAATAGGAAGGCTACCTCCCAAGCCTCCCATACCCTATTTCCAAACACCCAACCCCCATATCAGCCTCCTCCAATTGTGCAACCCACCCCAGTTGTGAACCTAGTTTCATTTTTATTACCTTTATCATTCTCAGTCATCTAGATCCAAACTCCTAGACCATAGCCAAGTTAGATGAAATGAAAAAGATACTTTGGACACTCTCGGATGAGGTACCAGCTCTAAGGAGGCAACAAAATACCTAGGGGTTTCAATATCATAAAAACCCAAGACCACCATTCCAGCAAGATGACCAAGGCTACAAACCTCCTAATGGTGCGCAACGAGCCTAGTTTGAAGCCAACAAGGATGCAAGATAGACCTAAGGCTATACTCAATAAATAATATTGTCCCTATCCCATTGCAGTAGATCCCTCCTAACCCTGTCAAGGATGTTGCCCCAGTGAAAAGCAACTATGTAGAGGACTCTACAACATGGTACTGCCCATACATGAACAATTAATCTCCAAATGTTATTTAAGGGGAAAATTTCATCAATCCACAATAGTACCAAGTTAGGTGACACCCATCCATGCATATTTTCATCATTCTAGGATAGAGATATTAGCATAGAGCCAACCTTCACATGTCCCTACCCTCTATGACTCATATTTCGCTCCTCCAAAGAAAGTTCTACCCACGTTGGATGAGGGGGAGGTACATGTTGCATTTTATAGGGCAAGCACTCCAAAACCCATCAAGTTAAAAGACCGACCAAACTATACAACACTGGCCAAAATGAGGAAAACCATAAAACATGATGAGAGCAATCATACAATCTCGAATATCTAGAGCACACTGACTGGACCAAAAAGGGATGTCTCTTCCACAACCTCTCCAAACCAAAGCACAATAAAACTTTTGAAGACAAATAAGTAGGATGATGCAAAGGCCTCAAATCAGCACGCACCCAAGGCAAAGTTTGTAAAAAATCCTCAATCAACTGAAGATAGACCTAGATCTCAACAACTATCAAAGGATACCTCTCAAAAGATCGATCCACCGAGACCATTCAACATGGTCGATCATTTGGAGAGATCCTCAATGACTAACATGATATCATATATGTTTTCCATACTTGAACGAAAGGAGAGCTTGAAGGAAGTCTAGGAAGAGCAGAAAGAGCTACAATAGAAGGAACTGGTAATCTTGCAAGCTCCTAGTTTGGTAGTGATCCAAGTCAGGCCCACACTACTTAACCCTAATTTATGGGGACAAGTTGATGCATAACTATATGATCAAATCTAGGGCAAGCATTTCGGTTATGCTAAGGGTAGTGGCAAACACATTAGGAATTGCTTTTTAACCAATCAATATAAGGGTGGCACAACAAGATGGAAGTTCAATCCAGATCCTTAGGATAGCAAAGGGTCTCCTGCTCATACTATACACCTGCCCTAGCCTCATGACCCCACAAGACAAAATGGTGGTCAATATCCCAACTTCATTTGGCATTTTTCTATCAAAAGACTTCATTGCTAAACTTGGAGGTTACATTTACGTAAATTGGACACTTGTGGTCCTAGTGACTAGAGATAGGATTAGGTTCAAGATTCCTCCTTAATCATTCCACGAGCATAATATTGCGCAATTGCCTACAACAAAACCAAATTTTGGTAAGATATTCATAAATGGAGAGGAGCCACGAGAGGTATGCGAGGATGGAGTGCATTATTTTATCCCTAATAACTAGAAGAAGCAATGCACTATTGAATTTTGGGATTCTAGTCCCAATAGAGTCTTTGAACCAATAGGTATGGGATGAGTTCCAAGTAGGTGTTGAGTGTCATCCCTATTGGGGTACATATTCAACAAACCAAAAAAAAGAGGGAGAGACTTTGTGTGAAAGAAATGAGAGACTTTGTATGTCAGGTTTTTGTTGAGTCTTCCTCAAATGCATAACCACATACCTCATTTTTGTATTAATGAACAAGGTACAATGATCATGTAGGCAAGTAAGGCCACAAACAAAGCTCGACTTGCAAAGTCATAAATAAATGCCAACACAAATAGCTTCTGAGCTAACCAGTTTACAAGTGAACTACATCATTACGAACCTTCAAATGGTCATCTATGGCCTTTCTCTCATGCCTCTAAGGAGTTGAACCTCAAGCATAAAGAGGCTTATTAGCAAAGCTCTCCAGACTAGGGCACTTTTTATAAAAAGCTAGAAAATTTTCACATGCTCTTGGGAGTTTTTGAGGTGGTGAAAGCTCAAGAGGGCAAGTATGGAGGATCTCTTGCAATAGTAGTATGTAGTAAAAAAATCTATAACAAAATGTACCATGCCAACTTGAAGGTCCCAACTTCATTGATTAAAGTTATATGCTCATGTGGATATTAGAAGACAAGTGTAGGATATGATTGAAAAAAGCTCATAGGTCACTGAATTCTTTGGTCTCCTTATCCCCACCATAACCCCAAAGTAAACACCTTAGGATAAATGGGAGGAAACTTAGGTAGTAATGAGCAAACTCCAATAGTCTGTTCTCCATGTTTTGATATTTTGACTTTACACCCAATGGATAAGGCGTCCATTTTTTGGGTTCTCTATCTCTAGCAGGATAGAGATCCGCATAAGTTGCCAAAGTTATAGTGAATTATCACTACATGCACAAGCAGGTATCCTCTCTTAATAAAAAATTGCAAAGTGCAAGGTATTAAAGTACTAAGCATCTAAACCTAGAAAAAAAGAGTTGAGTATGCCCACAAGTTTAAAATATTTGGTAATCTTAGTCTAATGGCAATGATTGAAATACTAGGCAAGAATGACTACGAGATCTAAAGCAAAAGAGTGACAATTGAATCTTGAAGTGTGTAAACAAGAACTTCGATTAGTGTGCAAAAAATATTTGTATGCAAAAGGGCAAAAATTGGAGTTGTGGATAAGTTTTGAGAGTTAGTTGTGTGGAAAAGGGAGACTAGACTATGAGGTACGTAAATCACCAAAAAGAGAAGTTCCAAATAAATTTTAAAGAAAGACCAAGCACAAAAAGGGTAGTGATCGGATTCCAAATAAACCACCTCTACCACCTAGGCAAAGTCTTCTAAGTAGTGGTTGGCACATTAAAGGAAATAGCATGGAAACTATCGAGAAACAACTGCAAACTTGACAACATTAATGGAAGAAGATCCTTGTGTCCAATATTTCAATATTTCTAGCATGGACAACCAACAAGAGCAGCAAAGAAGTCCACACTGAGCAAAACTAGTACTCCTACAACTTTAGTGGCTCCAGATCTAAAGACCTTGAGATTACCTATAATCAATGAGGTGGATCCTGGGAAAAATTTTCAAAGGGGCATTTTGAATTTTGGAAGGCAAATTTTCCTAATTATATCTATAAATAGGAGTTTTATCTTCTTTGTAGAGATGGAAAAATTGCTCAGTTGTGCCTAATATATGGCCTTTTGTGTAATTTTTCTTTTTTCTCTCCTTGTGTAACAATCTGGCTCAAGCCTTAATTCATTTCGTCAATTAGTCACTTAGCCTTTTCTCTAGCACAAATACGAGAAGTTGTGGCTATTTGATTTTGTTTCCTAGTTCCCATGTGTGATGTTGTGTTTAAATATTTGTGCTGGATGAAATCGTATTCATTTTGTGTTGTTGATGCATAATGCATGTGTTCATTAATCCCACTATCACATAGAGGAGCTTTAGTATCTTGGCACATTGTCTTGCATAGTATAGGTTTTATATTTTATGTTATTTGCTTTTTGGTTGCGCTCTCTCTCTCTCTCTCTCTCTCTCTCTCTCTCTCTCTCTCTCTTTTCCCTGGAATTATTGTTAGGTTAGGATAACTTAGAAAGGTGAGCTTCAAGATCACATCCAAATAAGTAGTTTGCCTTACAAAAAATCCCATAGATTATCCCTCGAGTCATGTCCCATGCTCCCAAGAATTTTAGATTGTGTGCTCTCCACACGATTTTGGCATCGGGTGCACTTGGCTACTGCAACGGATGGCTACAATGTCCTGATTGAACAACAAAAGGGATCTAAAATCCTACAATATGTTATCAAATATTGAGGAAATTTGACCTCTTAACCTCTTTACAACAAAAATCCCCAATAATAACTCCAATAAAACTTCCCTGAAAGTTATTGAACTCCATCAAAACTTTCCTTGAAGACGATTGTTACTATTATAACCCAACTCCCCAAAGATATTTCTTTTGTATTGGAAATATAAGGGAATAAATAATAGTTATTAAAATATATTTGAAGGACCTTCAACTTGAGAAACATGTCATTAAAAAATAGTTATTATATATGATCTTCAACTTGAGAAATATGTAATTTCAAAAACCTTCAACTCATGATGCAGATCAATTAAAAAACATAATAATATAAATAATAATAGTATTAAATGAGATTCATAATAAATATATTTTTTGTATTAAAATATAAGAAAAAATAGCAATATATTTAAATGACTTTAACTTGGAAATCTGGATACTTAAAAGGAAACATAACAATATTAAATGTATTTCATAACAAAATAGAAAATAGTTACTTCTTTTTTTGTTGCCTACAAAGTCATTCTCAAGATAAAATCTCAAATGGAGTCCTACCTTTGACATGTTATTGTTTTGAAAAATGGTCATTCAATAAGGAAACATAATAAAATAGAAAATAATTACTTTTTTCTTATAGCCTATAAGGTCATTTACAAGATAAAATCCCAGATGGAGTCCTAGTTCTAACATATTGTTTTGAAATATTATAAACTTTTCTTATACCAAAACTTCCTTAAACAAAAATTCACCTACCTTAAGCAACATTATTTTCTTTTTGCCTATAGGATCATTCACAAGATCATTTTCTTCTTGCCTACAAGGTCATTCATAAGATCAACTCCTAGGTGGAGTCCAAACTCAACCATATTTTTGTGATAAACTTTTCATAATCCAAAACTTCCTCAGACAAAAAATCACCTACCTTAGGTTGTAGTGGAATTAACTTGACAACTGCATTCACCACTTTTAAGTTACATCGAAATTGACTAGGCACTTGGATTCATTCACCTACTGACTAAAAAATTACATATTTACCTAGTCTTTTAACTAGACAAATACATTTAATCCTTAAGCTACATTAGCCCTTGTCTTCTCCTTAACTCCTTATTTCTCTATGGTCACTTGGTTAATTTTATCTTGGAGCTCCTTCGTTTGTCAACATAGTTCAATATTCCTTGTATTTCCTCAAATTCTATAAAAGTTTCCTCAAGTCATGCTTTACTTATCTAACCCAAATGAAACTAAGTAAAATTTTCCTAAAAAACTTAGATACTATATTCAAATATTTATAACAACCATGTAGCATAAAATTCTAAGACAACTTGAACTTAAATAAAGAGAGAAAAGTAGATACAACATGTGACCACAACTTTCAAATGGCTCTATAATTCCAATTTCCGAAGAGGTGCTTCACTATTTTTGTATACCTAAAAAAGGTGCACTCAAGGGTGGTAATTTCAAACTTAGTCAATATTCCTTGGACAACAAATCATCCACCTTACATTGTATTGAATTAACTTGATAACTACATTCACCACTCTTAAGTTACATTGAAATTGACTAGGCACTTGCATTCATTCACCTATTGACTAGACAATTACATATTTACTTGGTCTTTTAACTAGATAATTGCATTTGACTGATACATTAGCCCTTGTATTATCTATGGCTTCCTATTTCTCTTAGATCACTTGGTTAACTTGAGCTTGGAGCTCCTCCATTTGTCAACATAGTTTAGTATTCCTTGCTTTTCCTTAAATTCTATAAAAGTGTCATCAAACCATTCTTTACATCATCTAATCCAAATAAAAACTAAATATATTTTTCCTAAATGACTTAGAGACTAAATTCCAATATTTATAACAACCATGTAGCATAAACTTATAGGACAATTTGAACTTAAACATAGAGAGAAAAGCATATACATGTGACCACAACTTCCTAGTGGCTCTATAATTCTCAATTCTATAAGAGGTGCTTCACTATTTTTGTATGCCTAAATAAGGTTTACTCAAGGATGGTAATCTCAAAATTAGTCAATCTTGATTGATAAGGTAGCTTCATATACCAAATACTCCAAGACAACAACTAACCAAAAGATTCTGATTTAGAGTTCTAAATTCTACAACAAAGACTACACTATACATGTTCTTTGAAATGATGCATCTACCTATGATTGATTCAAAGCATGAGGGAGAAAGGACTGAATAGCATAATACAACCATTTTAGAAATTGTGGCCATAGATCAAGCCACATCTAATCTTTAAAAAATTATTTACAAGAGTGGAGAGATTAACCAAAAGACTATACCCTGCCAAGCTTTGGATTCTTATAATCACTTTATATTACAATTGATTAATACTAGACAAAACACATAAAGACTACCAACTCTTCCACTACTGGAGATAAATATCTCATAATTCAATGATATGACATTTTTCTCATTTAAGAAGCTTATTAACCTTAAAATTAGGAGTGACCCATGGGTAGACCATTTTCTAGTATTAATTGGTTACACCAAAGCAATGAGAGGGAGAAAACTTAAACCATGTATAAGGGAAGAGTTATCCCATGAAAGTAGTTTTGTAGATTATATCCATGCTTTGCAAATTTTCAACATAAAACGAAATTCTTTGATGGAGAAGAAGTGAACGTTTAAAATATTATCCTAAATATCAACCTCCTTCTAAGCCCCACTAGTTATAGCTAATTGCACTCTAAATCTAAACATCCACTTCTAAGACTTGTTACCTTACATCATCCTTATTACCCATATGTACATAATACAAATAAATTTCCTTTTGGAGTTAATTATTCTCATACCACCTTTATCTCTAATTAAGGTGCAATGCTAGGAAAAGATAACGCTTTCATAGAGTGAGACTACTAGTCAGATCAAGACCAAAAAATATGATGAGCTTGGAAAATTCAAGATAGTTTGATTGGTAGCACAACCAACAAAATCCAAAGAACACGTGCATGGTGATGAATATTTTGCTAGCAACCTAATTATTACTAGTGAGGTACAAATAGTTAGTGGTCCAATTATTAATATTCCTTTGGAAGTTCCTAATAATTGTGTTGCCAGATATCCTTAGAGGATGCCCTTATGTCAAATGGGATTCCATGATACTTGGAAACCTCTCCACGTTGGATATCTCTTCAAGAATCAAGAAAGTTCAAGGAACATGAAGTATTTGATGAAACTACCTTTTATGGAAATATATATGCCATGGAATTACCCAATTCTAAATGACTTGTTTCAACAAATAACTTAAGTCATCTATAGAGATAACATATAGGAAGAGGACAAGAAAACTCTTTTCGAATAACATTGAAGAAAAAAGATTGTACTAACTACTATAATAGTATAATCACCCCTAAATAGCATGGCAATACATAAAATACATCAAGGACCAAAGTTCAAACATTCTAAAATATTTAAAATAAAGGACTAGTTGGTGTGTTCATATACCTTATCAAAATCAAGCTTGATAAAAATTGTCTTGGCCAAATTGAGTTGCCAAGACTAAATTATCAAGGATGAATCACCATTAAAGGAAACCAATTTAATCATCCATTACAATAGCTTGATTTACAAGGCAAATTTTATTAACTAAAGCATTTGCTATGATCTTATAAATAACAATAAGAAAGGCAATATGATGTCAACTATTGACAGGATCCCTATTATTATTTTTAGGGACTACTTAATAAGATATTTAATCACATCTTTGAGGGATCTTGAACTCTTTAATTTGTTATAGAAAATGTATTAATCATTCTTAAGGATAGGCCAAAGCTTTGAGAATAATATTTTAGGAAGGCCATCAAGATATAAGGCCTTTTTAGAATCCATATAAAAACGAGCCTTTTCTAGATATTTAAGCAAGGTAGAAATTAAGGTATCTTTCACATCATCCTTAAATTTTTTGAGGGTAGAGCAAGCTAATTTTTCAAGATCCGTTTTCTATTAAAATTAAAGGATAGCCAAATATCTCTAGCTATTTCTAGCAAAGCATAGGATAAAGATAAGATGTAGTAGGTTATAGGATAGAGATAAGATGTATTTGGCAAATTTTAGTAAATCATATGATAAAATAAGATATATTTCATGTATGAGTGTTATTCAATATGTAATCATCAATTCTAGAAATTAGATGCATGCATATAAATAAGACAAATTGTTAGAGTTACTTTTATTAAATTTTACTATCATTACCCAAAGTGATAACTCATCCACTTTGTATATACATATGTTATTAATAATAAAATATAAGAGTTGAGCATAATTTATACATGGTATCAGAACCAAAGATCCCGAAGGTCTCATTTAAGAGAATATGAAGCATTAAGAGTCTCTTAAGACAACCAAAAGCTGTCCTATTATATGTATAAGTATAGGACATTGTATTGAAGTAGTATGTATGGATTTGAAGAATGATAAAGTGGATTTTAAACGGTTTTGTATAATTTTATTTCCTATTCATTTTCTCCTTTTTATGTTGTGTTAATCTCTATTTTAGAGTACCACTGCACCTCATAATTTTATCCTTGATTTTGTTGAAATTGTTAACCTTCTTAGTTGTATGATGAAAAGTGTATATTTCAAGTGGGATAAAAAAATTAAGAAGGCATTCATAAAAATAAAGGAGATGATTGGACTTGCTCTTGGCCTACCCACAATATAGAATGGGTTTCATATTGTTTTCATATACCTCTAAACATATTATTATTGTAATATTGATGTAAAATAATTATGATGGCATAGATCAACTTATGGATTTTGTTAGTCATGGCCTAAAGAAGCATGAGTTGAACTATAGATAGCTAAAATAGTGATCCTTTGTAGTGGAAAAACTTTAGCATTTTAGTTTTATGTTTCAATCCAGGGTGGTTATGTTTATTCTTGATGTTGTGATAAAGGCCATCTTGACTCAAACTAAACTTGAAAATAAAAGAGATGCATGCATAACTAGAATGTAGAAGTTTGACTTGAAGATAAAACCTAACAAACTAGTTTTTCAAAAGGGACTATGTAAACTAATGTCTTTAGATAATGAACACTTTTGGGTGTAAACTAATGTCTCTAGAGAATGAACACTTGTTGGGTGTAAACTAATGTCTCTAGTCAATTGATTTTATGGACCTAAAGTGTTGAGACTTGGTATACTAGTTTAGTCTACTATTTTATCTATAGATCCTATCTAGTTGATTTAGAATTTTGGAAAAGGATAAATTAAGAAGAAATGTTACCAACTTCAGCTTGTTGAATGGAATGCTATACTAAATGGGTTTTCATTAAAAAATTATGAAATGCCTAAATTTAGAGTAATTGTATCTAGTCATTATAGAGTACCATCATGAGGCATGCGGTAGATATTTTGCTCCTCAAAATATGGTATTTTATATCCTTAGGGTAGGCTATTATTGGTCAACCATTTTCAAGGGCATCTACCAAGAAGTCAAAAAATGCATCCCATGCCAAAAACATTTAGGGAGAGAACAATACCTATATTTACCCTTGAATCCAATAGTGATTGATTAATGCTTCAGATAATAAGCTATGTATTTCATATATATATATATATATATATATATATATATATATATATATATATTTACATGGTGGAATCGATAGCCGCCACGATGATCCGGGTACACTGTCCATATTTTATGGCCACCACAGTATTTTGCACTATTCACATCGAAATCTGCCACATAGTACTCGTGTAGTCTGCCCCTATAACCACCATGCCACAATCATTTTAAACCTTTTACGTCACTAAAATCACCAAGAAAGGGACAAGCATTTAGTCCGACGAGGCTTGAGATTTGAACCTTGGACCTTCGCCCCCCTTACAAGGTTTGGAAGAACCAATTGGTCTACACCTCGAACCTTATTTCATATGGATATTAAAAACTCATTTTAGTGATAATGATACCTACATTCTCACAATAACTGATTACCTTACATGAAAAAATATTGTAAGGTTTCAACTATTGACTTCTTTTTATAGCAACTAATGCCAAAGTTTAAGGTTCTAATGAAGGTGGTGTTTGATAATGCCACCTACTTCTATAGAACTTTTAGATTTTTTTAGGTTTTTATAATATTATTATAGAAACTTCATCATATTATTATCCATAAGGAAATGGATTTGTTAATTCCTCAAATAATAGTATTCTATAAATCTAGAATAATATCATTGATGATAATCAATAGACTTGGTATAGAAAGCTCTCATTCACATTATGAAATAATAAGATCTTATTCAAAATGCTCTAGTAACTTAATATTCTTTGGTCCATGGAAAACAAGTGATTTTCCCTTAATATATAATTGCCTTCTATACAACTCTTATCATGGATATACATATTGGGGAAAGAGAATCCCTTCAAATAAATATGTTTATATTTGATTAAAGTGAAAGAAATCAGGGAACACACCCATAAGATGTTCATCAAACATAAATTACAAGTGAAGAAGTTTTTGGATAAAGACATGAAAGAAAAGAGGATAAAAAAAGGATATCTAGTCCTACTTTGGGATAATAAAAGTGAGAAGCCTAGAGCTCATAATAAATATGATTCTTTATGAATTAGACCTTTTAAGGTTCAAAACCTAGCCAAATTATACTCTTAATACAACCCATATCTTCATGGTACTTGACTCATGTTGCATTATAATAGAAAACATTTGAAAATATTTCATGAATAGATTTAATTTGAAAATTAGTTTTTCATGTTGGAAGTATTACATTATTTGATACTTTACAAGATTAATGCAAGGACTATGTAAATAGTTTAGTCTAGAGTGTGTTTAATATTTGATTATATAGTAGGTATCATGTAAAGAAGTGTGGAGTTATTTATGTGAGGTGTCACATTAGTAAGTGTGAGTTATGTAAGTGAGTTGTCATGTTAATAAGTATGGAGTTATAAGTTGTGTAAGAGTTTATAATTTAGTATGTGTAGTCATTACAATCTTTGTTCATATGTGGAATGTGAAGAAATTTATTATTATATGATATTTCTCATATGATAAATATGAAGTGTTATATCTCTCGTGATGAAAGGTTTGTGTAAGTGTAAATTTCAAGAGTCTTGTGAATGTGAAGAGTCTCATATCCAATGTGCATGTGTTGAAGATAAAGAATTGTAATTATGATCAAATAAGTATTGCAATTCATTGCATTGCTTAAGTTGATATTTCAATAATAATATTTAATAAGTTATTATTCATTATTATGTATTGAATCATTTAAATGTTTTGTGTTGATATATTGTGAGATCCTATGGTAAGAATATTGGATTTCTAGCAATGGTATTAGAGCCACATTTGGAGCATTTGGGAGAAGGAGAGAAATAGTTGTGTGAGGAGCAAGTTTATGAGCAGAGCCAAAAGTTGTAAGGAGATAAACTTGAATGTGAGTCATGAGGAGAGAAGCCAACAAAGAAAAGTTGCAAGTCTAAACATCACTAGAGTTGTTCTAAAGAATATCGAGTGCAGGAAGTAAGAGGAGACTACAACACTTGAGACAAAATGTGAAGAGGAGAGTAGAGCAAATATTGGAGGTTAGAGAGCATCAAAAATAAACTAGAGAAGCTATAGAAGTCCTTACTAGGAGCTTTGAATCAATAAACTAAGTGGTAATAACATACAAAAGGTTGGTAGATAGTAAATGCAAACACATATTTTATAAATTTAAATTTAAAAGATCTTTTTAGTGAATGTAAAGTGTGAGATATTGTGTATGAAATCCAGACACATATAGGAGATGTTTAGTCATTTAGTGACCAAGAACAGACCATAAAGTGAAGAACACTGAAAACCAATGTTAAGAAAGAAACTTGAAAATGTAATTATATACCTTTAAAATATTTATGTGCCTTTGGAAGGAGGATTTGATTTACTAAGGTTTAATTAAAGTGAGGTAAAGAGGCTACAATGAAGAATATATTAAGGAGTTTAAAATTATTAAGAGAAAAGGAGAATTGTTTTTAATAAGTTATGTGTGGATTCTAATGGGCGTCACTCCTATTACAAAAAAAAAACATTACATTGCTCTCATTACATTTTTAACAAATTAATTAAATCATATCCAACTTTGCATTTTTATCAAAGATGTTCTTCATTTGCCTTTCTACCAAATATATTCTCCATATTCCTCAAACTGCTAAGTTTTCACAATCATCTCCTTTTATATTAGATGTCTTTCAAAATTTAAATTATGTCAATATGAAATTCAACACTACGAATGGCTAAAATATTTGTTGCCCAACTTCTAATTCTATAAATATATTATCTATAACAACTTCACAATTTATTAATACCTTTTTTTAGGGTTCTTATTCATTCCCCTAATATTCCAATATATTATTTTCATTGTTATTTTTATTTTTATTTATGGGTTTAGCCCCACTTCTCATTAACACTTGCGATATTTACTTTTGTTTTCCTATATCAATATCCCTATAGGTTTATTTTTCTCTTTGTTTTTATTATTGGGTCTTCCTCTCTTTTTTTCATTCCTGAAAATACTTTCATCTTCATCAATCTCTTCAATATTCTCACATTGCTCATAGTAATACTTACCATATTTAGGTTTGCCTTGTTTTGAAGGATTTGAAGTGCAAAGAATAATCTCAAAAGTAAAATCTTTTGTATGTTTCCCTAGAAACCCTATAGTGTAAGGATGCTCTTATGTAGCAATTACCTTCTTATTTTACCTTCTTATTTACTTATTATGTTGCTATTGAAACCTTAAATGGCAAGGGATAACATCTTCACCACTTTCACTTTTATTACTTGGAGAATATTCTATACTACTTGATAAAAATGAAGATGATTTACTTGGAATAAACTTGACCTCTTTTGCCAATTTTATTTTAGAATTTATCTCCACACCTTCTTTTGCACCTTTAATTCCTTTTGAACTTGCCAAATGATATTGTAGATAGACTTTCTTTACCTCTTCTTTCAGAGTGGAATATTTTTTATATGATATAGCTTCTATTATTGTATGATTTCCTTGCTTCATCTTGAAGTTTAGCTTATGGATAGAATTTTTTATCTCTTTCTTCATAGTTTTTACTTTGCAAACTCTTGTCATGTTTACAATATCATAACAATTGTGGTAACAAAATGCGATATTTTCATAATCTACTAGTTGATACTATTCTCTTGATTCAGATTTAATCTTAATGGAATGGTTTTGAAATATCCATAACAACACATATTTGAGTATATATAGTATGCTTTTGCTCCTTAGTAGTTAATCCTTCCTTAATTAATTCCCATAGGGTATTTCTAATATTTTTTAAAACATCCTTATTTATAATTTGATATAGAAGTTTAAAAAGCTTAACCCACACTAGAAGCTTCTTAATAGTTTCTATCTCAATAGAAAAAAAAATCATTCCATGGTCTCAAATAAAGTGCATCTCTTCCCCTAAACCATGGGCCACCAACCATTATTTTATCCCTAATTTTTGAATTAGAAAATATGATGAGGAAAAAACCTTTAGGAAGAAAAGTCACAAAGTAATTTGAATTCAATCCCCACTTCCACTTGATCCAATTTTGGATCTCCAAAAACCCTATCCATTGATCTATAAAACTTACGTATTAACCCTATACTTTTAAGAACCAGTATATCATGCTCAATCATATCATCCTTTAAATTCAATTTTGGTGTAACATTTGCTACCTAGATCGAACTTACCATGTATTTACTCTTCTACTTATCTCCAACTTGGGCCTCCATACTTCCAACTAAGGAAACCAAATTTCTAGCTAGGGCATCCTAACTACCCATTAGGGCTTTAAAATATGAATTTTTATCCATAGTAGCTAATAGGGCTTACTCTTGGCTTGCACACCCTCTTGTCTCACACTTCCTCTTGGATCACACTCCCTCATAGCTTTCACTCTCTTTTGCCTTGCACTCGCTTCCAACTTGCACTCCCTCCTGGCTCGTAATCGCCCCTATCTCTTATTTTCCTAAATATTCCTTCACTTCAATAATTTTCTAGAAATAATGTTCCATGCATTCGTGGTAAGGGTTTGAAGCATTGATGGACTTTAGATGAATCCATCACTCTTTTACCATGATTGAATCCCAACTCACACTCCCTCTTGGCTCACACTTCAAGGGAAGGAGAAATTATTAAAGTTGGAAGAATTAAAATTAGAGGAAGAATTGATTTGCAAAATAAATTGGAGAAAGGGGAAATTTGTTAATTAATTAAAGGAGAAAAGAAAATTAATTAAAGTACAAGGAATAAAACATTTGAAGGTGAAGAAATTTATTGAATGGAAATTATTTGAATAAAGAATATTGTTTGAAGAGATGTGAAGAATAAATTGAAGAAGAAAGATTATATTAATTTGAAGATTGAAGAGTTGTAAGCTTACTGTAGTGGTAGGGCTTTGGCATCTCTTTGAGAGGTCTAAGGTTCAAATCCCACTTACTATAAGGAAAGCAAGAACACTCCTAAAAACCTATGTAAACTCATTGAAATTTATTTTTGAAAATTTATTTGAAGATAAGAAGAAATATTAAATTTAGAGTTAAAAGGATTTCTACAAAGAAATTTTTTATTATTGAAGCTAATATTGAAGAAAATGATTATTTGAATAAATATTATATTCAAGAAGAAATAAGATTCATTAAATATTAAATTTGGGAGTAATAAGGAATTCTAGAAAAAAGGAAATAAAATATTTGAAAGAAATTAAAATTAAAATGTGTGTGAGCAAAAGGATTGCAAAATTATTTGATTTATACATATTATTGAAGGAACAAAAAAGATATTGAAAACCTTGAATATTGATCAAAGGCAAGAACAAATTACTTGAAGGAAACACAACATGACAAAAAGAGAAGTAGACACTCAATATGATTCACTAGAAGAAAGTAAGGAAATGTTGAAATAATTAAAACTTTGCATGCAACACATGATAGAGAATGTTGAAGAAAAAAAATATATATCAATAAAATTAAAGAGGGACTTACAATCAATTTTTAGAGAAGCCAAAGATGAAAATTTTACAACATTTGGTAATTATCTAAGTTCAAAACTTATTGAAGCAAATGAAGACTCTAAAGGTGCTATTACATTACCTATTGATATAGGAAAAATAATGTATATGGCATTACTCACTCTTGAAGTCCTTAAAGACAACAGTCAAAGGTCCGAAAAATAATTAAAAACTTGAAGAACAAACCTATGATGAAAGATGACAACGATGATAGAAATTATTTAAGGCATATGACAATAAATATGTGATATGAAATTATTAAAGAAACATATTTTATCATAGACAAAATATACAAAGGGTACATGTGTAAATTCCGATGATGTTGATTTAAAAGTCTCAAACATTAGACATAAATATACAAATAAAAAACATGATAAGTTGTTACAGTCTACATTTGTTAGTTGATTTTTATATGATAGCAAGGGTATCAAAGATAATATTGATATCAATGATGAGTTATGTTAGTGTGATGACTTGCTCAAAAGTATGAAAAGTATAGGTGAAAGATACTATCAATATTGTGATAGAAATAGGTACCTCTTGAATAAAGATTTAGTTCTTGAACCTGAAGGAGTACCAGAGTCAAAGCAAAAAGACCAAGATCAAAATGAAAGATTGAAAGCACATGAAGTAAAATGACCTTCATACAAAATAATTTAATAGGGAAGGTGTTGGAAGTATTACATTATTTGGTACCTTACAAGATTAATGCAAGGACCATGTAAATAGTTTAGTCTAGAGTGTGTTTAATATTTGAGTATATAGTAGGTGTCATGTAAATAAGTGTGGAGTTATGTAAGTGAGGTGTCATGTTAGTAAGTGTGAGTTATGTAAGTGAGGTGTCATGTTAATAAGTGTGGAGTTATGAGTTGTGTAAGAGTTTGTCATTTAGTATGTGCAATCATGAGAGTCTTTGTTCATATATGGATATGTGGAGAAATTTATTATTATGTGATATTTCTCATATGAGAAATATCAAGTGTTATATCTCCTATGTGTTTGAGGATATGAAAGGTTTGTGTAAGCGTAAAGGTCAAAAATCTTGTGAATGTGAATATTCTTCTATCCAATGTGTATATATTGAAGATAAATAATTGTAATTGTGATCAAATAATCATTGCATTTCATTGCTTTGCTAAAGTAGATATTTTGGTAATAATATTCAATAAGTTATTGTTCATTGTTATGGATTGAATCATGTGAACATTTTGTGTTATATTGTGAGATCCTATGGTAAGAATATTGGATTGCTAACACTTCATCAAACATCAATCACAAGTAAAGAATTTTTTTGATAAAAACATGAAAGAAAGGATTAAAAAAAGGAGATTTAGTCCTACTTTGGAGCAGTAAAAATGAGAATCCCAAATCTCATAGGAAATTTGATTCTTTATAGCTTAGATATTTTAAGGTTCATAGCATAGCTAGAAAAAATATTTCTACCTCTCGTATCTTGATGGTACTTCACATAGGTTGTATTATAACAAGTAATATTTGAAAATATTTCATGAATAGAGTTAATTTAACAAATTGTTTTTGTTTGTATGTATGTGTTGAATAATATTACATTATTTGGTACATGTAATTGTACACCCATGGTACCTTCATGGTGCAAATACAAATATGTTTTATAATTCTATAGTTTAGATGAGTGATTTATATTTAATGGAAGTGTCCATGTGTAAGAAATGCACAAGTAACATGTAAGAGTGCAATGTGTAGGAAAAGCACGTGTCATGTAAGTAAGAGTGCAAGTGTGTATTGAGAGAATGTGCACAAGTGTCATGTATGTAAGTGTTATGTAATGTGATAATGTGCACAAGTGTCTTGTATTAGGAGTGCATGTAGGAGACTAAGAGTCATGTAGAAGTGTGCAAGTGTCAAGGAATCAAGTATGCATGTAAGAAGAGAGTGAAAATTCTAGTATATAAGTGGCAAGATGATAAGCCAAAGGTCATGGGAGTTGTCATATGGAGAGCAATAGTCAAGTACATGAAGAGTCACCTTCTATATCTATATTATAGAGACAAACCTCCATACAATGAAACATGAGAAAAAGAGAAAACAGTTTGTAGTGATCACCACATAGCAAGCATTGATAATAAAGCTTGTATACATATTTTGAGCAATTCATATTGTAATTATTCTTCATGCATGTACATGAATTATTTTGGCCATTTTACATTCATATTTGATATTATAAGTGAATGTTATTTCATTATTATATTGGCCTAGATATACATTTTATTTCTCATATATATAATCCTACACTTGATTATTAATATTTTGACCTATAATATTGTGGATTCTTTATATTATGACTTATGATATTTTGTGTAAAGTCTTAAAAGCCAAAAATATGTATGTATACATAAAAAAATTAATTTTAATGAAATTTTTTTATGAATAGGCATCGATGGATAAGGCAACAGTAAATAAACTAAAAATGTTGAGGTCTCTTAATCATTGAAATGATGATCATCCCTAATGAGATCCAGATATGGTGCTTAAATTGGCCATTTTTTCAAAACTTAAAAAATGTCCCAACATGAATACCACTTTCTCTAGAGAGGGATATTTTATTTTGAGAACCTATCAAAATCCAAAGACATGAGTCTAAGTCTTTTGTGGGTTTTGGAACATTGGTATAAAATATTGAATGGTTAGCACAAAATTAGCTTGAACTTTGCCAAGGAATGAAGGGTATAATATCTTGTGCATGTTGTTTTGTGGGTATTGAAAAAGAGGACCCTTAGATACTCATCCTACCTCTGAACTCTAGTAGTGGTGCTTTGAAAAAGATTATTATGGAGGTGATGGATCTAGTCTTAGGTGTTGCTACATAATTCCACCTCTAGCTAATGAGAGTGCATTCTTTAGCACCACAAAGAAAAATATGGACCAATGATTTATTATTATTTTGTTAAATCCAATCAATCTATAGTTAGAGAATTACATTCTCTCCTATCTTTAGTTAATTGGTTTCGGAAATAACTTACCCTATCAGTATACGAAAAAGTGGACTTTATCCAGTCAGTGATACCTCGACCTTTTTCCATCTAATGGATGAGGAAGAGATGAATTACTTCACAAAATATCATGTGATTAGTGCCTAATTTTATCCAATCGTAGGAGGTGAAATATCCATAAAACATGGTTTGACCATGTCCTTTAAGAGATATAATAAGTGATTTGTAATATAATAGAGACACCTTATAATCAGAAATAAATTATGTTGAGACATAAGGTTGCACCTAATACTTGAGAATTTCAAGCATCAATGTGTCATCATATCTCTACGTCTCCTATCCTACATAGCATACATTTGTATCTTGTAAGAGTGCATCATGTGAATGCTTTGTCAACATTAGCCCTTTTATAACTTTCCACAAAAAACTTTTTATGTGGTAACTTTACGTGGGGTTATTAAACTAAACAAGTACACTTCTCTATCCTAAGTATCACTCATTTAATTTATCCTACATCCACATACCTTCACAAAAATCACTCTATGAATGATGGCATATATCTTAAGGGAATTGTCGTTGCCATCATTTCGCACTATATGCACTAAACCTCCTATATTTTTCTCATGCATATGTAAGAAACTCCTTTCCTCTCTCACTTGCTATAAATACCATTATCTTAATTATTTTTCACTTTTACCTTTTCTTCTAGGTTGTGTGCATAGAGTACGTCCTTCAATCTAGTCACTTGTCCATGGTAGCTCTTCCCAAACCCTAGTAGCCTCCTTTGACAATGAAATCCATCTCCTATCTAGCCCATGTTTCTTTCCTTTGTATTTTAATTTGAGTTTTCCTTTCATTTTACTTGTTAGGGTAGTGGTCATTATATTTACCTCAATTGGATTATTCTCACATCTATTCTTAGAGGAATTATTTATCTACATGTTTATCTCTATGTCATATAAAAGGTTAATCTAGCCCTCCCTTTGTAGAAGTCTCTTTTCCAAAGTTAGAGATACTACATCTCCATGCAAATTTTTCTTGTGTATTTGTCTTTGCATTTTTTATGAAGTTTTCTATGTACTATTATGTAAGAATTATTTATCTACTTTGATCATTAAAATCATATTTTTTACCTTCTTTACATTCATTCATGTAAAGTATGCATGCAAGAATATTTTTGTGGGTTTGTTTTCTATCGCATGTCAAATATTGGTCAGTTGTCTTTTCAAGACTCTTGCCTTGCATCCCTTTTGATTATATAGTTTAGAATTGTCTAAGTGCCTTGTAAAAGTACAAAATAAAAGTAAAATAGTTTATAATGTTTGCAAGGCTATAGGTCATATGAGATGTCACAACCCACCTTGGAAGGACTCATTTATGAGATGGATTATGTATAGATATGTGATTATTTATTGCTTAGCTTTTGATGCATTTGAATGGTTATATGCATTTGTTGTTTTGGTTATATTATATGAGAATATGGTATTTGTTCATATTATGTATGGATTGCAAGCCCAGGTAATCTCATAGGTGGATGAAGAAGTGGACCACCAAGAATGAGAGGCCAAAATAAGGGAAATGATGGTCAAAAATATTGACGACAACTCTAGGGTAAAATAATGTGACCCTCATATAGCTTGCATATCATATTGCATAAACTATGTGTATATTTGAAAGTAGTTTTACCATCGGTCGAGAAGTTGCTAGAGCAAGGGAGCAGTTTGAAACAGTCAGGTAATGACGAGGTAGTCATCAGATAACCTACTGATTTAGAACAAGTGGTGGTAAAATGAAATTTGCAAGATTAATAAGAATTTATTTGGTAGTTTATGGTTGTTGTGATATGAATCTGGGAACGGATTCATTAAGGAGAATGGTTAATAAATATAGAGGTTTTATTAATCCCCTAATGGTTAATGTCAATGTTAATAATTCATATTAACATTTGACACCAAATTAATTAATTAAGAGATAATTAATTAATTTATCATATTTGTTCTAATGTTCAAGTTTAACATTAGAAATAAAAATAATTGACATGTTTATGCATTAGGAGATGTTTGGATTTGTGCTCAATATCTATGATATTAGATAATTATTAAATTAATTGCAAAAAGGAGATGGGACAATTAATTTAAATAAGCATGAATGAATAGAATAAACAATTCTTGTTTTTAAAGGAAAATTTATAAATATTCTATTACTATCATATTGAAATATTAGTGTTTGATATTAATATTGATCCTTGATTAAATTAATGTAAATGTGATTTAATTAGTCCTTTTACTTGGTAAAGAAGGTTTCATAAGGAGAATTAAGTAAAAAGAAACTTGATTAATAGTGTTATTAAACCAATGGAATGATACTATTTTATTATTGCACTACAATGTTGGCTTGAAGGAATGAAGGGCAATTTCATTAACCTGTTTTAAAAAGTAACTTTGCATTGAATATTTAGAGTTATTCATAAAGGTTGGGTGACATTTGATATTTAATTTTTAAATAAAAACAATGAAAAGATGCTTTTCCTTATTAAAATCATTTTCCCCAACGAACGTAAGGCGATTGGGAAATTTGATTGACAACCTACCCTTCTTCTTGAATGACCTGGGGAGGGAAATGACCAGGAGGGAAATGAAAGAGGATGGATGAGCAAAAAAAGGAGAGGAATAAAGAACACCGAGAGCTTAAAAAAAAAAAAGGCAAATAGTGGAAGATGAGCAAATGGGCAGGTGGATTCATCCCAAATCCTTTGACTTTGCTTTAAAATTTTTCAATTATAATATCCTGGATATTTATATTTGTGTTGTCTAAGCTTTTGTGTGTCCCCAACCAAAATTAAGTAAAGAAATATAAATATTACCCGGCTGCTTTTAGAAAACTGAGACAATAGTGTTCTTAAGCACGTTATAGCGTTCAATATTTGTTCATGTAAATATTTCTTTGAGGTAGAACATTGTTGTTCTATTATTGATGCATTGTCCTATTTAATAGACATACTGTAGTTTCATACAATTTTCATAACCAGAGCAGTTATTAGGGTGGTTTCAATTCGAACTAAATAATGTACCTGTATGTTGGTTCTTCCCTTTTGATTTACTGTTTGCTCTGAATACCATTGTTTAATTTAAAAAAAATATATAGTGTTTTATTAGGGTGGTTTCAATTCGAACTAAATAATGTACCTGTATGTTGGTTCTTCCCTTTTGATTTACTGTTTGCTCTGAATACCATTGTTTAATTTAAAAAAAATATATAGTGTTTTCAATCTAAATTACGTAGGCATATGGACCGTTTCATTTGAGATTGAAAAACCATGCTTTGATTTACAAAGAAAACATTTCATTTTAAAATGCATGTAATATTTTTTGTTTCCAAGTTGAGAGATTGTTATATTCAGACACCTAAGGCCAAATATCTGTACTTTGTTTTATAGAAGAACATAGCAAATTAAATCATGTAGTGTTTGGTTGCTAAGTGGAATGACTGTTTTCAATGTTCGTTAATTAATTATTTACTTATTTATTTATTTATATAAAATAAAATGAATGCCTATTTCTGACCTAAATGCCAGTGCATGAAAGTAGGCTCGAGATATTAAATTAAACAACATCAGGTTTGACCTCTTATCAATGCTGGAATTAAATTATAAAGGTAGCTCCTTTACAGTTGCCTCATTATTAGTAAAATGGATTAAAGAATAAAACTACGACAAAATACTATAAGGATAAAAGTAATTGAAATGTTTTTTTTTTTTTTTTTTTTTTTTTAATTTAGATGGTGGAATCGGTAGCCCCACGGGCAGGTTGTCCAGCTTTTTATGGCTGTCACAGTATTCTACGCTGCCGTCACACAAATCTTCGCACAGTCCGCCTCTATAACCACCATGCCACAATCATTTTAAACCTTTTACGCCGCTGAAAGCACCAGGAAAGGGACAAGCGTTCTCCGGCGAAATTGAAATGTTAATGAAGGGTTTTATTATTTTAGTTGAGAATATTTGTGTTTTAAGTTAGGGCAATCAATTTTATAATGGCTCGCCTTCTATGACCTTAATTTTTTATATATAATCTTAAATGAAGTAAAAGAATAATAAAATTATATTTTTTTATTTGATTTAATGTATTGATTGCTAAATCTAGAGTCCACTTTTAGTGAGTATACCTTGAAGTATCTCACTTAGGCTTGTAAATGGGGGTGGAGACCAATTACAAGGGGGAAATTATGGGGTTTCCCTATATAAATATGTGGAAATATATTGTTTATGTTGTAGGAAATATATTGTGGAAACATATTGCTTGTTTATGGAAATATATTGTTTGTTGTAGGAATATATTGTAGAAATATATTGTTTGTTTTGTGGAAACATATTATGGAAAAATATTGCTTGTTTTGTGAAAATATATTGTTTGTTTTGTAAGAAATATATTGTTTGTTTGTAGAAATATATTGTTTGTTTTGTAGATATATATTGCAGAAAAATATTGTTTGATTTATGGAAATATGTTGCTTGTTTTGTAAAGAAACTTTGTGGAAACATATTGATATATGTTGTGGAAATATATTGTTCGCTTATAAAATGGAATACTCAAATGGGACGTGGAGTCCTATTTGGATGAAGAAATTTATGGGGTTTCTTCATATGATTGTTCTAAAATTAAGTAGAAATGAAAGGGTCATTTCTATATGGGTTATTTGATATTTGGATATAATAGATGAATGATAATCTTATTGAATTAAATAAAAGAAAAATATAGATTTGAAAGTTAAGTTGAGAACATACATTGATTCTCGGAGCTTATTAGGATAAGGGGAATTAGTGTGGAGGGAATTATGGGGTTTCCTTATGAAGTGTAATGTTTTGCTTTGAGGAAAAGAAAGCAATAAATGTTTAATTGGACATGGAGTCCAAGGGTAATAAGGAAATTAGGGGTTTCCTTGTTTAATTAGGTTGAAAAGGATACAAATGGGGTTATGTATTGTTTCTAAATTAATGAATGTCTAATTGGACGTGGAGTCCATTGGGAATAAGGAAATTCTAGGAGTTTCCTTATTTAATTATTAAGTTATATATTAAGTCAATGGGTGTGGAGTCTAATCATAGTGAAATATTATGGGGTATTTCACATATTATTTAAAGAGGGTGTGGAGTCCATCTATAGGGAAGAAACTAGGGGGTTTCCTTATATGCTTTGTTTATTTTAAAACATGGAAAAATAAACTAGGCGTAGAGTCCATTTTGGATGAAGAAATTTATGGGGTTTCTTCATGTGATTGTTTTAAAATAAAATAGAAATGTAAAGGATCATTTATATATGAATACTTGATGTAATGGATTAAGTATGTAGAAATTAAATGGCTTGTTTATTTTCTATATGTTGTTTTATGCATTTGAATATAAAAGAGCATTTTACGAATACATTTGCATAGCAAGGAGTTGTCCTGATCCCTTACTCCAACTACCTCACAATGGAGCTCAAGGAATTCAGCGGATAAAGTTATGGATAGAAAGGATGCTATCAAACTTCTATCAGAGTCTTATATTGTTTTTAACTATGTTGTAAATGGAGACTCAAGAAAGAAATGCAATAATGATTTGATATGGGTTTGATGAAAACAAATCATTTTATTAAGAAAAGCTTTGTTTTTAAGTCTCATTATCATGTAAGGATTTGGTAATTGAGTATTATTATAATGTTATTATTGTTTACCATTCTTTTTGGAAATTCAAGATTATAGTTCTGCTTATAGAAAATGAGACGTTTTCTACAAATGGTAAAGTGAATTAGAAGTAGATGATTTTAAATTTATTATATGTTCATGCTTACAAAATAGATGTTAATCTAGTAAGATGTTGAATATTTTAAAATATGCAATAGGAATGTTAAAGTTAATTCCTCAATGGTAATTTAAGCATATTTTTCTGTTGTAAAGAAGAGAGAGTTGGTCAATATTTAGATGTTGATATTTGGGTTTGGGGTTTTTTTAATGGTATACTTCTAGTACCCTATTAGAATCCATATAAGATGAACCCAAACCTGAGGGAGTTGTGAGGAAGCAACACCCAGGATTTTACAAAAAATATATTTTGAGTGAGAACTCGAATGTGATCCAAAGATGGGGAGTCTTTGGGTAAGGTTCTAAGTGAGTTAGATTGGATCTTATTTTCTACCATGGAGGTTAGGAAATCTTTATACAATCAAGTTGATGATGGCATCTCAAATGGTAGTTTGAGTATCTATGTGATTTTATCATGTAGAGTGATAACCACCTTAGTTAACCCATCACAAAGATGGGGATAACTAAGCACTGCAGTGTTAGTCATTCCATTACGGAGGTGCAATGTCTAAACTCCAAGGCATTACGTCTAAAAATCAACATAGATTGATTTATGTTGGTAAGGGAATTGGTGTTCTCTTATCTAAATATTAAGAAGGGATAATATCAATACTATGGTCAAGATATCTTACATCTGCAGAGAATGTAAGAATGTGAGGTGACCATTTGAAGCATCCTTTATGCCATGGAGGTGTGCAAGGTAAACCCTAGATCCTACCCACTCTTATCCACTTGATAGACATCTGCATCATATCGACTCAAAATGTGGTACTTCCTTGTCAAACTATAATTTATTTGGAAATATCTTCAGTGAACCTTGACTGTGGTCTTTACCTATTGTGTTAAAAAAAAATCTCTCCCGTGTTGATTAATTTTGGGTTATTACAAAATGACCCTCATGGAGGATGTAGTTTTACCCAATATATGGTTATCCAACCATACTTTGGTTACCAAAGCATGGTGTACAACCCTAGTCCCTTAAAGATTCAAACCTTAAACCTCTACTTAGAGTTCTAAAGTCTCAATTGTATGTGAATTTTATAGATATTGCATTGTGGTAATGCCCATTCAAATTAGTAATATATTTTTGGTAGCACCTTCCCTAATAGATCCCTCTACATATATATCCCCACACATCAAAACTTGCCTAATTATTTTGTAAAGGATTTGTGTATATTTTACCTTGCAAAAATCTTTGTTTAAGTTTAAAACTTACCCTTCATTGTCATGGTGCCAATATAGCCACAAATTTTATCTTTATTATTATTAGCTCAAGCTCTAGGATAAGATAATAAGCCCTTGATCATTAGGGTTAGATTTAATATGATTTACTCTATAAATAGAAAGAGTTATATTTTAGTTGGTGTCATCTTTCATATTTGAATCTTAGTCACTATTGCACATAAGATACTTTTCCCTCTCAAGGGAAAACTATCAAAAATCTTCATTCATATAGAGGAGGTGATTTTTTGTCAAAATAATTCAATTTATTTTTAGAAGAGAATGGAATAAAGAGACAACTTACTATAGAATATTCACCATAACAAAATGATATTCTAGAAAGAAGAAACAGATCTATCATGAAAATGGTTAGATGTATGATAGAAGGATCTCATATTGATCATCAGATTGGGTAAAGTTAGTTAAAGTAGTTGTATATTTGTAGAATAGATTACCTACAAGAATACTCAAGAATGTTACACCAAAAGAAGTATGACTACAATGAAAACCAAATGTAGAGAGATTAATAATTTTTGTATGTAAGGCCTATAAGCATATTCCAAAATAAAAAGGAAAGCATTTGATGAAAAGACTATGTGTGGTATATTTCTTGGTTATGATGATGAATCTGCAGGATATAGAATAATTGATCCAACAATAAAGAAAATATATATAAGCAAAGATGTAGTTTTTGATGAAAAATTAAATATGGCATTAAAGAACAAAAATCTAATTCATAAGTTCTAAATTTTTTAGAAGAAAATTCATCAAATGAAGAAACATAATCAAAATTTCAAGATGAACAAAGTGAAAGTACAAAAATTTCTACAAATTCACAAAGGAAAGAACTTGTATGACTTAGAAATACACTTAGAGATTCAAATCTTGAGTAAATATCATATATTACTACTACAAGACCTCAAAATTGCAGTCTAACTAGAATAAACAGAGGATTGTTAAGCACCATGGTAGAACCTACAACAATAATTCAGGATTTAAAACATCCAAAATGGAAGGATGCTATGGAATCATAATATACATCATTGCTAAAAAATAAGACATGGAATCTAGTGGATATACCTCTAGGAAATAAAATAGTTAGTTGCAAATGAGTTTATAAGGTCAAATATAAAGTATATGGTTCACTTGACAAGTACAAGGCTCAATTAGTAGCAAAAGGATATACACAAACAAAAGGAATTGATTATGAAGAAACTTTTACATCGACAACAAGGATGACTACTATTAGAACAATTTGTGCTTTGGCAACACACTATGGATGGAAACTTCATCAAATAAATATAAAAAGTGCATTTCATAATGGTGATCTTGAAGAAGAATTTTATATGTCACAACCAGAGAGATTTGTAATTAAGGGACAAGAACACAAAGTTTGCAAATTAAACAAATCTTTATATGGTCTAAAGCAAGCTCTAAGAGCATGGTATATAAAAATCAATAATCATTTATTACAGCATAACTTTAAGAGAAGCTTTTTAGATCCAAATATTTATACAAAGAAGGTTGGAAATGATATAATAATACTTATAGTATATGTTGATGATATAGTGATAATAGGGAGCTCAAAGGGTTTAATAAATGAAGTTAAAAAGGATCTTGAAAAGGATTTTGAAATGACTGATTTAGGACTTATGAATTATTATATTGGTTTAAAAATCCATCAAAATACAGATAATATTACAATAACACAGACAAAGCATGCAAAAAAATTACTTGAGAAATACAAAATGAACAATTGTAAGCCCAAATTTGCATCTATGGAACAAGGAATATAGCTATACATTTATGATGAAACACCTTTTGTGTCAGCAAAAATTTATCATAAATTGATTGGAAGTCTCTTATATTTAACAAATACGCAACCAGACATTGTTTTTGTTGTAAACTATCTCTCAAGATTTATGGTAGAACCAAGAGAAAGTCATTGGAAAGCTATAAAAAGAATATTACAATATATCAATAGGACTATAGAATATGAACTAATATATAAAAAGGATGATAAGATTTTTTTTCTATGAGGATATTTAGATTTTGATTATGTTGGTTCTATTGATGATAGAAAATCTACATCAAGATACATTTTTTATCTTAGTTTTGTTGAGCAAGGTGCAACGACAGTATTGTCATTGTTGTCAACACACTCAGATGGACAAGTTGATGCAGTGGACAGTTGTTCGGAGGTTGTTCGGAGTATGTACAATGGTGTTCAATGCTTATGAGGATGTTTTTGATGTTCGGGTGAAGTTGTTATAGGTTGTTCATGCAAATTTGCAAAAGTTGCAAAAATCGTCAGGAAGTTGTCAAAGTAGCAAAAATTGTCAAAGTTGCAACAACGTCAATGGAATGTGTTGGACAACCCAAGATACTATTTGGAGGTTTTTTTATCATTAGCAAGTGTGGTTGCAGTGTTGGAACGGTCGGTTGCTTCGTCGGTGCATTGTTGGTCAGTTTCATGTTTTATGTGACAGGTGTAAAATCTGCGTTGGAGGTCACTTTGTGGGAGGAATATTAAGCAATCCGTGAGGAATTGGACCTCAAATTTTTTACTGGAGGTATCTGGATATACTGAGAGCTTAAGTTTTAAATTTCAGCCCAAACGGGAGTCCGGAGGAAGAAACGGTGAGCGTTGCAAAATGGCTCTGGAGCACTTTTCCAGTTTATGTGACAGGTGTAAAATCAGCGTCAGAGGCCACTTTGTCGGAGGTATATTAAGCAATCCGTGAGGAATCAGACTTCAAAATTTTTACTGGAGGTAGTTAGATGTACTGAGAGCATACGTTTTAAATTTCAGTCCAAACGAAGATCTGAGGAGGAAACGGTAACAGTTGCAAAATGGCTCCGGAGCACTTTTTCCAGTTTATGTGACAGTGTCAAATCTACGTAAAAGGCCATCTTGTCGGAGGTACTACGAATAATCCGTGAAGAGTTAAAATATAAAATTTAAACTGGAGGTAGTTGGTTTATCCAAGAATATATGTTTCAATTTTTAGCCCGTTTGGAAATTTGAGGAGGAAGTTATGACTGTTACAAAAAGCCCTGTCAGCTCTTTTTGGCAATTTTGGCAGTTTCTAAGAATATAACGGTTGAGTGGTACTTTTGTGTAACTGAAAAAAAGAGCTGCATTTTTTAATGTGAAGCATATATATGTTTTAAAATAAAAGGGAGAAGAGGGTTTTTTGGAGAAAGGACTGTCGGTGCATGTTGTGAAGAATTTTTTTCTTTGGCATTTTGATTGAAAAAATGTGCAAGGTGTGAGATAATCAATGTGCAGAGTTGAGAAGATTGAAAAGGTTAGACAGAATATTTTAGAGGAGAATATTTGTGAGCTAGACCACTCAGGGTCTTTTGATGAGATTTAAAACTTTTATCAGAGCTTTTTAAATTTGTCGGGTCGGTGCTTGGCAACAAGGGTCGGTGCTCCTTGCAGTTGGTGTTGCTAAAGTTTAGGTTGGTTGGTGTCATTCCCTATAGTTGGTGCTGCAAAAATATTGTAAAGACCAAACATTTTTGAGGCTATATTTGGATGGGAGTCCAAACAGTCCATTGGCATAGTGGTTTTCCCACATCGGGTTTCCACTATAAATCTGGTGTTATGTGATGCATGTTTGTGTGATTGCTTATTTTGATTTGATTTCGTAGTTGGATTAAATTTTTAATACACACTGATTCACCCCCTCTCAGTGTCATGCTTAGTTCAACAATTGGTATCAGAGCCAAGTTCCTGAACAGGCTTAACCGGCTAGGGTGATCTTGGAAGTGACACAATGGCAGGTGGTGAAGGCTTCTCATCAAACAAAGCACCATTGTTTGATGGAACTAATTACGCATTTTGGAGACTCAAGATGCAGACATATCTTTGTGCTTTGGGATACGACATTTGGGATTCAGTAAATAATGGATACACAATACCCACCACTCCTCCAACCGATGTTGTTGGTAAGAAACTGTTTGAGAATGATTCAAAAGCAAAGAATGCTATCATGTGTGGATTAGTGGACAATGAACTGGTAAAGATTATGGGTTGTAAAATGACAAAGGAAATATGGGATAAACTGAAGAGCATTCATGAAGGAGATGTTAAGATCAAGGAGGCCAAGTTACAAACACATCGAGCTCAATTCGAAGGATTAAATATGAATGAGGATGAGAATATAGAGGCATATATGTTGAGAGTTAATGAAGTCATTAATGCGATTAGAGGACTCGGTGAGGAAATCGAAGATTCTGTCATCGTGAAAAAGGTATTAAGGTCTCTTCCCCAAAGATTTGATTCTAAAGTTTTAGCTATAGAAGAAGCTAAAGATCTGAATTCTTTTAGTATGGATGAGATGCATGGTTCTTTGACTGCATATGAGATGAGAATAGGAAAATCTAAATCCACAGATAAAGAAGTTGCTTTTAAAGCCTAAAAAATATGAAAGCAAAACAAGAATCCGAGGAAGAAGAGACATCAGATGAAATGGAAGCAAACTTTGTTCGAAAACTAAAAAGAGGAAAAGGAAAATACAGAGGAAAGTTACCATTTAAATGTTTCAACTATGGAGGCATTGGGCATTTCGTAGCTAAATTTCCACTTAATGAGAAGAACAGAAGTGATGAAGGATCGCACGAAGAAAGAAGTGACTGGAAGAAAAAATCAAATTTCAGAAAAGGTAACTTCAAGAAGAAAAGTTTCATCTCCAAGAATGTCAGTTCATCAGAAGACAACTCTAGTGAGGATTCTAAAAAAGAAATAGGTGAAGCTCTTTTCATGGCATTCGAAGAAGAAAAACCAGAAAAAGAACAGGAATGTGATGAAGAAGAAATTGATGCAGAAGTGAATTTGGAAGAGGAACTAATTGCAACTCTGGATGAATTGAAGACAAAAAGAAAAAGGAATAAGAAAATTTCAAGAAATCTTGAGGATGCAAATGAAATCATAACAAGTTTGAAAGTGTAGATAGAAGAATCCAAGAAGATCTTCGAAGATCTCGAAGTGCAAATAACCATGAAAATAGATTATTGCAGCAAGTTAGAAGAAGAGATTGTTGGTTTAAGGATGCAACTAGAAGAGATGAATCAAAAAATTAGCTTTTATCACAAACGTGAAGAGAGTTCTATGAAGTTGGATAAGATCATAAAGAACCAGAAGACTACAGGCATCAAATTTGGTTTGGGTTTTGATGAAGGAGAATCATCAAATGGATCAAAGGCCACAAATGAAGAATCCACAAAGAATGAAGAAAAGAAATAGATTAATCAAGCAAAAATGAATCATGCAAAGGAAAGCAATAATGCAAGGCACGAAAGGAGAATTGACAATGATGGTTTCACCAATGTCACACATCAAAGAAGAAGAAGATTTATGGCTCCTACAACAACATGGCAAAGACCACCACCCAGGTTCAATCATCCATTTTCTGGTTACTGTTTTAAATGCAATGGTTATGGACATAAGATTTCAGATTGCAAGTATAATGTAGGACCAAGGAATTTTGCCAGTAGAAATGCTTTTTCACCTTTGATGGATTATGCAGTAGAATGTTATAACTATCATAACTTTGGGCATATTGCAAGAAATTGTAGAAGTACATTTGCATCAAATCAATTTTAGGGAAGAAAATTTCAGCCAAATGGAATAAGACAAAATAGAAAATTTCCTGAAAAACATGCACAAGCTACTGAAAAAGAAAAGCCAAAACAAGAGCCCAAAACTGTAATCAAACCAGAGTGGAAAGAAAAAGAGCAACCTAAGGAAGAAAAGGAATCCTTGATCGTACAAACGACATTTAAAGCGTAGAATAAATCTGCACCATGGATACTTGATAGTGGATGCTCCAGTCATATGACAGGTGACAAACAAAAATTTGAGAAGTTGCAGCAATATGAAGGTGGTTCAGTGAAATTCAAAAACAATGATGGAGCTAAGATAGTTGGTAGAGGTTCAGTTAAGATCAGTGATGGAAAAATCAGGTCAGAAGAAGTCTTGTTTGTGGTTGGTCTGAAGCATAACTTGTTGAGCGTAAGTCAGATTTGTGATAGAGGTCATGATGTGATCTTTAAGAAGTAGGGTTGTGAAATCAGAAAGGCAAACAGTGGGAAGTTGATAGCAACTGGATCAAGGACATATGGCAACCTGTACACTCTCTCGGAGACTTCAGAAGGAGCTTGCTTGATTGGATAGGAAGAAGAGAATTGGTTGTGGCACAAGAGGCTCGGTCATATCAGTTTTGACAATCTAGTAAAAATTAGTTCAAAGAAAGTAGTGAGAGATATTCCCACCATTGGCAAACCATCAAATAGCATTTGTGCTTCATGTCAAAAAGGGAAGCAAACTAGAGTCTCATTTAAAACAAAAGAGTACTACACGAGCAAACCTTTGGAACTAGTACATACTGATTTATGTGGACCCATGAGAATGCAAAGCATAAACGGTGACAAATATTTCATGTTGTGTATAGATGACTATTCCAGGATGACATGGGTATTGTTTTTGAAGCATAAATCAGAAGCTTTTGAGATGTTCAAGGTTTTCAAAAACCAAGTTGAGAATCAAACAGGAAAAATGATTAAATTTTTAAGGTCAGACAGAGGAGGAGAGTTCATTTCAGAGGATTTCATAGAGTATTGTGAAAAATATGGCATCAGGAGATAATTTTCAGCAGCCAGGACACCTCAGCAGAATGGTGTGGTAGAAAGAAAGAACAGGATAGTGCAGGAAATGGCATGGACTATGTTGACTGAGAGCAAAGTAGCAGATATATTTTGGAAAGAGGTAGTCCATACTGTAATATACATCCAAAATAGGTGCATGTTGAGGATGCATGAAAGCAAAACTCCTTATGAGTTGTGGTTCGGTAAAAAGGCAACAACAAGATATTTTAAAGTTTTTGGCAGCAAGTGTTACATCAAAAGAACTGAAGAAAACCTTGGTAAGTTTGAAGATAGAGTGGATGAAGGTATTTTTCTTGGCTATTCATCAAAAAGCAAAGCTTACAAATGTTACAACAAGAGGCTAAGAAAAATTGTGGAAAGTGTCGATGTTAAAGTTGATGAAGGAAGGGAACGAGTAATTAGCTATGAAGAGAACTACCCAATTTATGAAGAGGTCATTGAAGGAGATGAGGAAGAGGAAACGGAAAAGAAACCAAGAATTGACTCAGAGGATTCGAAAAGTGATTCAGAATTGGAAGAAAACAAGAAATTCAAAATAGGTAGCTGGCAGAAAGATCATCCTAGAGAGCAAATAATTGGAGACCCCATAGTTGGTGTTCAGACAAGAAGAATATTAGTAAGTAACTACTCTTTACTATCCAGCATTGAGCCCAAAAATGTTGTCGAAGCAAGCAAATATGAAAGTTGGGTAAAGGCAATAAATGAAGAATTAGATCAGATCGAGAAAAACAAGACTTGGGAGTTAGTACCAAGACCCGCAAATAAAAATGTAATCGGTACTAAATGGGTCTTTCAAAACAAATTGAATGAAGATGGACAGGTAGTCAGGAACAAAGCAATATTGGTATGCAAAGGGTATGCGCAAGTTGAAGGTATTGACTTTGAGGAAACCTTTGCACCTGTGGCCAGACTAGAGGCAATTAGAATATTTCTTGCTTTAGCAGTTTACAAGAATTTCAAAGTTTATCAAATGGATGTGAAATCAGCATTTTTGAATGGGAAACTTGAAGAAGAGGTTTATATTGAGCAGCCAGATGGTTTTCAGCTTGGTGATGATCCCAACTTGGTTTGCAAGTTGAAGAAAGCGTTATATGGCTTAAAACAGGCACCCTAGGCATGGTATGCAAGGCTAGACAGTTATCTTACTCAGCAAGGGTTCAAGAAAGGTATGGTGGACAGTAATTTGTATGTCAAAATAGAAAATGGTCATCATATTGTTGTTGTTGTATACATAGATGATATCATATTTGGCAGCAGCAAAGATGAGTTGTGTAAATATTTAGCAAATAAGATGCAGAAAGAGTTTGAAATGTCAATGATTGGTGAACTTTCGTATTTTCTCGGATTGCAAGTTAATCAAAAGGAGAAGGGCATATTTATTTCTCAAATTAAATATGTGAAAGAGATGCTAAAAAAGTTCACAATGGAGGATTGCAAGCCAGTTAGCACTCCCATGACGACAAGTTGCAAGTTGAGCAAGGATGACAAATCTCCACCTGTTGATCAAACTATGTACAGATCCATGATTGGGAGCTTACTGTACTTGACAACTACTAGACCGAATATTTTGTAGGCAGTATGCATGGTAGCACGATTTCAGGCTAGTCCCAAGGAGACTCATGTGACAGCAGTGAAGAGGATTTTTTGGTACCTCAAGGGTACTATGGAGTATGGGTTATGGTATCCGAAAGGTAAGGACTTCACCCTTATTGCGTATTCAGATGCAGATTGGGTAGGATGTGTAGATGATAGGAAGAGTACCAGTGGAGGTGCATTCTATCTTGGTGATAATCTTGTTGCGTGGCATAGCAAAAAGTAGGAGTCAGTCTCATTATCCACAACAGAGGCAGAGTATATTGCAGCGACATCATGTTGTACATAGGTACTTTGGATGAAACAAACTTTGAAGGATCTTGGAATAAATTTTAGTGAGCCCATATCGATCATGTGTGACAATACAAGTGCAATCAATATCTCAAAGAATCTGGTTATGCATTCTCGCACAAAACATATTGCTATCTCGATACCATTTTTTGAAGGAGAAAGTTGCGGAAGGTGAGGTTAAGTTGGATTTTGTTCCAACAATAGAGCAAGTAGCGGATATCTTCACCAAACCATTGCCCAAGGAAGTCTTTGAGTACCTTCGCAAGAAATTGGGAGTGGTCACACTTCCCAAGCATTGACTAGCTATCGGGGCCACATTCTCAGGGGGAGCATTTGTGTCTTTGTTTATCTTTTTGCTCATGTTTGTGATTCTTGCTAAGTGTAATAATTTTTGCCTGAGAATGTTGTGCATGGACTCAGGGGGAGTTTGCAGTAGCCCTTTGGTCTTGTTGTCAAAGGGGGAGAAGAGTTACAGGAAATTGTGCGTGTGTTGCCAACAATTCCAAAGGGGGAGATTGTTGAGCAAGGTGCAACGACAGTATTGTCATTGTTGTCAACACACTCAGATGGACAGGTTGATGCAGTGGATAGTTGTTCGGAGGTTTTTCAGAGTATGTACAGTGGTGTTCAATGCTTATGAGGATGTTTTTGATGTTCGGGTGAAGTTGTTACAGGTTGTTCGTGCAAATTTGCAAAAGTTGCAAAAATCGTCAGGAAGTTGTCAAAGTAGCAAAATTGTCAAAGTTGCAAAAATCGTCAAAGTTGCAACAACGTCAATGGAATGTGTTGGACAGCCCAAGATACTATTTGGAGGTTTGTTGATCATTAGCAAGTGTGGTTGCAGTGTTGGAACGGTCGGTTGCTTCACCGGTGCATTGTTGGTCAGTTTCATGCTTTATGTGACAGGTGTAAAATCTGCGTCGGAGGTCACTTTGCAGGAGGAATATTAAGCAATCCATGAGGAATTGGACCTCAAATATTTTACTGGAGGTAGCTGGATATACTGAGAGCTTAAGTTTTAAATTTCAGCCCAAACGGAGTCTGAAGGAAGAAACGGTGAGCGTTGCAAAATGGCTCTGGAGCACTTTTTCCAGTTTATGTGACGTGTAAAATCAGCGTCAGAGGCCACTTTGTCAGAGGTATATTAAGCAATCCATGAGGAATCAAACTTCAAAATTTTTACTGGAGGTAGTCAGATGTACCAAGAGCATAAGTTTTAAATTTCAGTCCAAACAGAGATCTGAGGAGGAAACGGTAACAGTTGCAAAATGGCTTCGGAGCACTTTTTCTAGTTTATGGCAGTTTTAGACATGTCAAATCTACATAAAATGCCATCTTGTCGGAGGTACTACGAATAATCCATGAAGATTTAAAATCTGAAATTTAAACTGAAGGTAGTCGGTTTATCCAAGAATATATGTTTCAATTTTTAGCCCGTTTGGAAATTTGAGGAGGAAGTTATGACTGTTACAAAAAGCCCTGTCAACTCTTTTTGGCAATTTTGGCAGTTTCTAAGAATATAACGGTTGAGTGGTACTTTTGTGTAACTGAAAAAAAGAGTTGTGTTTTTCAATGTGAAGCATATATATGTTTTAAAAGAAAAGGGAGAAGTGGGTTTTTTGTAGAAAGGACTATCGATGCATGTTGTGAAGAATTTTTTTCTTTGGCATTTTGATTGAAAAAATGTGCAAGGTGTGAGATAATCAATGTGCAGAGTTGAGAAGATTGAAAAGGTTAGACATAATATTTTAGAGGAGAATATTTGTGAGCTAGACCACTCAGGGTCTTTTGATGAGATTTAAAACTTTTATCAGAGCTTTTTAAATTTGTCGGGTCGGTGCTTGGCAACAGGGGTCGGTGCTCCTTGCAGTTGGTGCTGCTAAAGTTCGGGTTGGTTGGTGCCATTCCCTGTAGTTGGTGCTGCAAAAATATTGTAAAGACCAAACATTTTTGAGGCTGGATTTGGATGGGAGTCCAAACAGTCCATTGGCACAGTGGTTTTCCCACATCGGGTTTCCACTATAAATCCGGTGTTATGTGATGCATGTTTGTGTGATTGCTTGTTTTGATTTGATTTCGTAGTTGGATTAAATTTTTAATACACACTGATTCACCCCCCTCTCAGTGTCATGCTTAGTTCAACAAGTTTAGGACCAATATCATGGTATAGTAAAAAATAACATGCATCAGCACTTTTATCTACCAAAGCAAAGTATCATGCAACAAAGGATGCAATCTATGAAGCATTATGGTTATAATACATACTTTCATACATGGGAATCAAAAGAACTCTAACAATAATAAATTGTGATAATCAAGGAGTATTAAATTTGATCAAAAATCCAATCATACATGAACGAACCAAACATATTGAAGCTCAATGTCATTTTATCATAGATAATTTTCAGATTCATCATATCAAGTTGAAACATATTCCTATGAAAGAACAAGTTGCAGATATTTTCACAAGGTCTCTGGGTCAAAATAAGTTTCAGATATTTAGATATCATCTATGCAAATCAAGAGAAATTTATATCAAATAATGTAATACAGGGGGGTGTTAAAGTATATTATAAAATTTGATATATGAGTAGATCATGAGTCTCTTAGACAGGTGTCAAGATAAGGAGATCAAAGATCATTTTGTAAAGTTATATTATGGACACAAAGATCCATAATTATATTGTACAAGTTCTTCATATAATAGAATTCTATAGATTGTGTTCTCTCTTGTTAAATTTGTAAGTTTCATTCTTATCTTACTATATTATTGTTATCTTATATTTGATCCTATGGAATTTATCCTATGATTTTAATATTAATATTAAGGCTTCAAAATCCATTACCTATCAGGAAGCCTTACACTTCTTGCTATTTGGAGGGCCCTCAAACTTTGATCCACCTTTTATTTAGTTGATTTTGTAGGTTTTAGTGAATTTTCTAGCTACAAATTTTGAGGTGACATATTCATCAGGTGATGGATTTGAATATAGATAGTGTATTCACATTAAACACTCGAATATGTAAGTAATACTTCTCTTATTTTCATTAATTAACATAGTTTGTTGGTCAGTCTAGTTTGTTGTGTCTCTATTTTTTGGCTTTAGATAGTGAACATAAAAAGAGAAAAATAAAAAAGAATCTATCATTTAGCTTAGCATTTTATTTCTATTCCTTAGGCATTCAATCAAAATTGCATGTAGTCTTGCATTAGGCTAGTTTTGTATTTTGCATTCTTCTTGCACCCTTATTTTTCAAAGAATATGATAAAAAAAGTTTCATTTCTTGTAACTTTTATCTTAACTAGCATTCATTGAATCAAAACTTGCATATAGGATAGCACCTTGTATTTTGCACTTTTGTCTTCACATTGCATTGCATTTTAGCATCTTGCATATTAGCTTCTAGGATAGAACAAAACCTAGGTGTTTGTCAAATTGAACACATCAAACTAGATTTAGGGAAATCTTTAAGCCCTTGGTGAACCCAAACCCCTCACCAAATATAATAGTTCATAGCACAATAATGAAAATTTAGCAGTAGGGCTCTCTTGTCCAAGTGTGGTTGACCCTTGAGGGAAAACATTGGAGGCCAATGCCTCTATGCACCTTTTGGCATCCCACATCTTTGGTGAACCCAACGTGAAATACCACGTGGGTCCAAAACCTTTTGACCTAGAACCTTATCTTTAATCAACATAAAATTTACTACACTTTAATTAAGATCACTTAATCTTGTTTGCATAGTGTAAATCACATTAAACAAAGATAACAAGAACATAACCAAATTGTTAGTCCTACTGGGGGAAGGTTAACGACCCCTTGAGTAAACCATCGTATGAGCCTTGAGGGTTATCTCTCCTAGTAAGTATATTGTGGTGGGCTAATGGGAGTCATAAGGTGGGTTGTTCTCATTGGGGATATAAGGATTATAAAAATATATTCTCTTTCTTCTCTAAGCAACTCTAAAAACAAAACTATAATAAAATTTGAATCTCCCTTCCTTTGACCATGTATGAACCTCCTTACCTTACTCAGAATGTTGTATGACAATTAGTGTAAAATTTAAGTGCTTCATCTAAACTTCCAGAGAAGCAACCCATGATTGAAAACCCAACATTTGAGGAAGAAGAGGAAGAAAATCCTCCTTTTAAAACCCTTTCTCTTATTCACAATGAACAAGGGGAAGTAGTTTTTAAGTCCATGGACCATCTAGCTACTTTCCTATGAGGAAATAGGGAAGCTATGCAATCCATATTAAAGGTGGATGACATGCCTACTTCTATTATAGAGGAACTTCTCTTAGAACTTCCATAACAACCTAGATCCAATCCCATGAGTTCTCAACAAAGAGACTCTATCATTACAACAACTATAGAAGGGAGGCTATCAAATATCCCATCTTCCTCTAGAAATCAGGGATCTATACCTCCAAACATAGATCCATTTAGGCTAAATCACCCTATCTCTCAGCCCATAAGCATTCCACAAGTTCAAAATATGGATATCTTTCCTAATATGCCAAATGCTTCAAATGTGATTTCTTCTAATCCATTCTTTAGCATGCCCATTCCTACTAACATTCCCTCTACTAACCATTTTCTTCCAAATAATCTTAGAACTAATAACATGATGATCCCTTTGGATCAACTCATCCAAATGTTCAGTATTATCCATTGGTTAATTCACAACCTCAATTTATAACACCACAAGTCTCTTATCTTGGATTCTAGGATATAAACACTAAGTTAGAATAGTTGGTTAAAGAAAATTTAGAATTCAAACAATAGTTGGCTTCTATCCAAGGAGCCATAGGAAAGAAGTATTCCTATAAGGACTACTATAACCAACCTATAGATCCATCTCTAGTTAGTCAACCTTATCCTCTAAAATTTATAGCGTCAAAGTTTTAAATGTATAAGGGAGAAGGTGATCCAATAGATCACCTTAGAATATTTCAAGTAGCTTACCATGACATTGCCTATGATGAGGCATTGTTATTAAAGCTATTCCCTAAAAGCCTTGGTGGTGAGGCCCTAGAATGGTATTTCTAAATACCTCACCACTCAATCAAGAGCTTTGGTGATTTGGCAGAGATGTTCATCCAATATTTATCTACCTACATCACAGAAAAGTGCATAGTAGATGATTTATATCAACTTAAGTAGGGTAAAAATGAGTCTTTCAATGAGTTTTTAACTCAATGGCATGATTTGGTTAGGAAAATCCCTTTTACCCCACCACAAAGATATCTATTGTATATTTTCATATGTAATTTACAAGAGCAACTCTCATACCCCTTAGAAATGACTCACATCTCCTCCTTTGAAGATGTAGTAGATCTAAAAAAATAAGTAGAAGTTTCCCTTCAATGCAAGGGGTAATTGAAGACTAAGAAGGAGGAGGATAAGTCCTCTTCCTCCAACACAAAAGGATAATATAAGAACAAGCATGTCATGGGCGATGGTGTAACTGACTCTCGCCTCATTAACAATCCTAAAGTAGGTAATGTTAACACTGCTATTATGTTACAGAAACTAGTTCTAGCTAAGGCTCAAGAAAATCCTCAAAGGAAGTTTACCAAGTTAAACCAATCACTATCCTCTATGCTAACATAATTGTTAGATGCTAAGATGATAGAATTTCCACCTATAAGAGCTCCCAACCTAGATAGGGAAAAGCTTCCCTGGTTCAAGGCCGACCAATAGTGTGCTTTCCATCACATAAATGGTCATCATACAAATAAATGTATCACTCTTAAGCATGTGGTACAAGACCTTATCGATGAAGGTCATCTAGTGGTTAATGGTCCTAAACAAGCAACATCCTCTAACCAAGATATGGGGATCTTTTAGGACCCCTTACCTAAACATGGGAAAAATACTACCAATCATGTTCAATATAGGAATATTCCCCCACCAGATCAAAACTTGGTAGGGATGATTCAAGTTAGCACCATTACTAGACAACAAGCTAGAGAAAGAGGTCAACCTTCAGAATCCACCCTCCAATCCCTATTTGGTCTTGGAGCCTAGACATTCTACTACTCCTAAAGAACCACCTTTGGTTCTAAAGCCCTAAGACAAAGGTAGGAGGGCCTTCAACCTCCAAGAGAAATTAGAGGACACACCATCCAAAATCTCTAGACTTGAGTTGTTGAGAACTTCAAGTCATAGGAAAAACTTGTTTAAACTTTTAAGTGAGAAAACTATACCCAAAAATATTAGCCTCGATGATTTGTTTAATGTGGTAGGATCTCTTAGTGTGAACCATGCAATAATATCCTTCTTCAAGGATGGCCTTTCATCCCCTTATATGTTAGGAGAGATTCCTTTGTACATCACATGTAACATTAGTGAGAAATGCATTAAAAGGGTCCTTATTGATAATGTCTTGGCTATAAACATATGTAGCCTTAATTTCATTAATAGGATAGGTCTTAACAAGGAAGATCTAGAGAAATTCAATATTGTCATAAAATCCTATGATAATGAGGAGTGTGAAGCCACTAGAACTATAGTTCTTCCAATAAAAGTGGGGCCTCACATATTAAACACTTTGTTTTATATGTTGCCCTATGATCTGAACTACAATATCCTATTAGGGTGACCTTGGATCCATGCGATGCAAGCCATCCCCTCAACTTACCATCAATATTTAAAATTTGAATATCAAAGTAAGTTGTATAGCATTATGGCTAAAACCTAAACAAAACCCAAGGGCTTTGTATTTGCCATTTGTTAAATGCTTCTCATCCTTTTATAGATGATACCTTAAAGCTTGTTCCCCCTAAGGGAATAAGTACCATCTAGGAAGCTAAAACTAGTAGTCAACCCACAACAAAGGGTAAGGAAAAGTTGAGGCTCAAGATATTAATTATATAAACCTCAATGATTGGCATAACAAGTTGTTAACTTTAGACCTAGTTAGGCTACCCCCATCACCTCGCACTTTAGGTCTCCCCTCTAGAAAAGGAATGGTGGTGCAAATAGGAAGTTGCACCTTTGTTTCTATAGGGACAACCAATAAGGAGAGAATCTACAACCAAAAAAATGAAGGTATACCTCATGTTATCTATCCAACCTTTACCCTATCCCTAAGTAGATTCTTTGTAACTTTGGTTATCAAGGAAAAGGGTTAGGACCCCATGAGCAAGGTATAAAAGAACCTTTGGAACCTAAAGCTTGGCCAGGATGTTGGGGATTAGGATACATCCCCAACCCCAACAAAAGGTCACCTTACCCTTATTTAGATAGTAGTGATGATGAGGCATGTCTCTTCTCCCTTGAACCCCAAAGCGAGATCACCTTGATAGAAGGATTGGATTGGGATGAGGAGGAGGATATTGAACCTTCTCCTTTTCAACTTTCTAACCTCTTTTCAAAATTTTCTCACATAAACATGATAAGCATTATGCATCCTAAGATTATCAATAAAAATAGCCAAGAGTCCTATGAAATCCCTAAAAGTAGCCTTGGCAATTAGAATGAATCAACTTTAACTCAAGCAAAAGATAGCATTCCCCTTCAATCAATGGAAAATCCCTTAGCAACTATCAATGATTGTGAGGTGAAATTTTTACCACACAACCCTTATAGGGATGCCCATGTAGATTGTCTTGATCAAGAAGACATCCCTAGTGAAGGGTCTCTTTCATTAATTGCACATCCCTCATAGTCATCAAACCTTGAGCAATGGACTTTAGAACCTAAAGAGCTTGAAATCTTAGGGGTGTTACCCACCCCTCCATAGTTAGAAGATGAATCTCACATCTTGATAGAGGAAACTATTGACATCAACATAGGTTCCCAAGATGATCCAAAAATTATAAAAATAGGAAAATTCCTAACTCTAGAAGAGCGTGAAGAGTATACAAAGCTTTTGATGGAATTATATCCATCCTTGGTAGTCCATCACTTGGTTGTTAAACTAGATGGTAAACTAGTAAAGCAAAAATTAAGGAAAATGCACCTAAAAGTTGCTTTACTAGTTAAAGAGGAACTCCAAAAGCTTTTGGAAGTCAAATTTATTAAGGCAATTAATTACTCTGATTGGATTTCCAACATAGTACCCATAGCTAAAAAGGAAGGTGTTGTGCATGTCTACATTAAATTTTGGGACATAAACAAAGCTTGTCCCAAAGATGACTTTCCTTTTCCAAACATAGACATGATCATTGATTTCACCATAGGTTGTGGAATGTTGTCCTTAATGGATGGTTTTTCTGGGTACAATCAAATTCAAATTGTGCCAAAAGACCAAGCCAAGACAACCTTCACTACCCCTTGGGGGACCTTTTGCTATGAGGTCATGCCCTTTGGTTTAAAGAATGCTGGAGCAACCTATCAACATGCAATGACATATATTCCATGATATGATGCATGATATCATTGAAGATTATGTTGATGATCTTCTCGGACGATCTATAAAATGAGAAGATCACATTAGAGACTTAAGGCATATCTTTGAGTGACTCAGAGAATACAAAGTCCACTTAAAACCCTCCAAATGCATATTTGGAGTAACTTTAAGGAAGCTATTAGGATTTATAGTCTCTCAATGTGGCATTGAAGTAGACCCAAACAAGATATTTGCTATCACCAAAATGCCACTACCTAAAACCCTAACCCAACTTCGAAGCCTGCAAGGTAGATTGCAAGCTATTCGAAGGTTCATCTCTCAATTGGTGGACAAATGTCAGCCCTTTTCCAAAATTTTGAGGAAAGGGACTAAATTCATTTGGGACGAAGAATGTCAAAAGGCTTTTGATACCTTGAAAACATATCTTCTATCTTCGTTGGTGCTTGTCCCACCTAATATCCTTTAAACCATTGTTGTTATACATAGCAACAACAATCCATGCCTTAGGTGCCATGTTGGCACAATATGATGATCAACATAGGGAAAGGGCAATCTACTATATTAGTAGAACCCTTGTTAGCTATGAAACTAGATACACCCCTCTAGAGAAACTATGCTTGGCAGTAGTCTTCGCTTCCCAAAAGCTAAGACATTACATGCTAAGTCACAAAACTTATATCATAGCTAAAGTCAATCCTTTATGATACCTTATGTCCAAGCCCTATCTCTTAGGAAGGACAACTAAATGGGTAATGGCCCTTAATGAGTTTGATCTTGAATTCATTGGTCAAAATTCATTAAAAGGATAAGTGATAGTTGACCAATTGGAAGCATATCCTCTATCGACTAGTCACCCCATAGTAATCGAGTATCTTGATGAAATAGTATGTAGCCTTGAGGTAGCACAACAAGATTCTTAGACCCTTTACTTTGATGGCATGTGATGTGTCAAAGAAATGGGGGAAGAGATCATCCTAGTATCACCCCAATAAATTGTCATCCCTTTATCCTTCAAGCTTCAATTTTCATGTACCAATAACATGACTAAATATGAAGTGCTTATTCTAGGGCTTTGAGCAGCCCTAGCCTTAAAGGTCACAACCCTCTCCATATTTGGAGATTCATAGCTAATCATCAATCAAATTAACGGAGTTTATCAAACTAAAGATGATAAACTCAAACCATATAAGGATATTGTGGATAAGTTAATGGTTGCCTTTGACAAAGTCACCATTGATACAATTCCATGCTCTAGTAATCATCAATAAAATGCTATGGTTGTAGCTACCTTGCTCATGCCTCTAGAGTTGGAGGATGAAAAAGCAACAATTGTCATTCACCAAATAAAGCAACTTGTAACTTTGTAGTCAAGTCAAGAACCCCTAGCAATATTTGCAACAAAACAAGCTCCTATCCTTGACCCTTGGTACAAGGATATTTACACCTTCCTCAAGAGTGGCATCTTGCCAAAAGGTCTAAATTAGAATGAATGAAAGAACCTAAGACAATGAGCTTGTAGGTTCATAATAATTAGAGACATCTTGTATAGGTGCTCTTTTGATGGCATCCTTCTTAGGTGCCTAAATTTTGATGAAGCTAAGCAAGTCATTCAAGATGCTCATGATGGAGTATGTGGTGGTCACTTCAATGGAAGTGTCATTGCTAAGAAACTCCTTTACATGGGATATTACTAGCCATCCATGGAAAAGGATGCCCATAATTATATGTAAAAATGTGAAAAGTATCAAAAACATGATAATCTTATCCATGCACCTTCGCAAGAGCTTCAATCCATGATATCTCCTTGGCCCTTCTCCACTTGGGGGCTGGATATCATTGGAAAGATAAACTTTGTGTCATCTGATGGATATAAGTTTATCATTATCACAATTGAATACTTCACAAAGTGGGTAGAGGCTATGCCCTTATCCTCTTGCACTAGAGTTCAGGTTTTAAAGTTTATCCTAAACCAGATCCTCTCATGATATGGTATCCCTAACATGATCATATTAGATAATGGCACTCCCTTTAAGAACAAGGATGTTGCCAAGCTTTGTGTAAAGTTTAAAATTCAGCATAAATGACTGACATGTTAGAGAATATTACACAATTTAGTTCATGCTAATGTACCCCCATGGTACCTATGGTACAATGTAAATATTAGAATATGTTTTGATTCTATAGTTTTGGAGTGTGATTTATATTTCCCCTTTATGTAAGTTTCTATGTGTAGGATATGCACAAGTGTCATGTAAGAGTGCAAGTGTGTAATGAGAGAAAGTGCACAAATGTCATGTAATTAAGTGTGCAAATATGTAATGTGAGGATGTGCACAAGTGTCATGTATTAGGTGTGCATGTAGAAGTTTAAGTGTCATGTAGAAGTGTGCAAGTGTCATATCGCTAAGTGTTCAAGTAAATAGAGAGTCAAGAGGCATATATACAAGTGGCAAGATGAGAATTCAAAGGACATATGAGAGTTGTATTATGCATGGAATAGGAAAATATGTATCTCTCGAATATGTGAGGAGATTAATAGTCAAGTACTTGAAGAGTCACCTTTGTATGGCTATATTATGGAGATAAAGTTCCATATATTGTATATAAAAGCATTAATAATATTGAATCTTGTATGTATATAATGAGCAATTTTGCTATAAGTTTCTTCATGTTATTGCATGAATGATTTTGGCCATTTTATATTCATATTTGATATTTTCTTGAATGTTATTATAATTTATATTGGCCAACTTATATATTGATTGCTCTTATATTTGAGACTACTCAAGATCTAGAATATTAGGACCTAAGATAATTTGGCTTAAAAGCCAATAGTGGTATCAAAGCTACTTTGAGTAGTCTCTATTGCTAGCATCAGAGGAAGTATTCAATGTGAATTTATATTTAGAGTCATGTGAAGAAAACATAGACTCATATTATTAAAAAATTTAAATTTGCAAATTGATATTTGATAAAGGTCCAATTATTATATGTTGGATGATTTCCACTCTAAAAAAGAAGTGATGACTAGTACTCAGCTTAAAGAATTAATTGAGGGGATAAATCAAAAAGCACCCTAATTTTTGGATTCTCTTTGAAGATAGAGGACCACATATTGAGTGGTCAAAATAAATCTAAAAGAAAATATATAGCACTATAAATTTTGGGTATATTTGACCCTAACAAGATAGAACTCATATAATGTTGCAGTCTCAAGAAGGCTATAGAAGAACTGAGGCAAGTACCTAAGAAGAATAGAGAACTCAGGAAAAAATTAAAGAAGAAGACAAAGTAACTTAGGCTAGGACCTGATAAAAATAAAAAGAAGAGATAAGAACTCAGGTAAGTACCTAAGAAGAAGATACAAGAACTCAGGCTAGAACCTAATAAAAAAAACAAAAATATAAAAGAACTCAGGCTAGAACCTAAGAGAAAGGAAAATAAAATAGAAGAGCTTACGCAAGATCCTGAGTAGATAAGAAAAGAAAGAAGATAAAGCATCAAATATTTTTAAAGAATATTTTGAAATATAAACCAAACCAGTAAAGCATAGAAAAGATAAGCAAGCTAGAGCATCTAAAAAAATATAAGAAATTTGGAGCATCTAAATGAGATAGGCAAGTTGAAGTGCCTGAGTGAGATAAGTAAGCCATAACACTTGAGTGAGATAGGTAATTCTGAGTACATGAGTAAGATAAGCTAGGTGGAGTGCCAACATCAAATTAGGCATGTCTCAAGCTAGAAGTATCAATATCTCCTATGAAGATCAATTTTGTCAAAGCCCAAAAGAATTATCTCCTAAGTAGCTTAGTACATACTGAAGAACAAACTTTAGCACCAAAGGTATTTTCCTTGGAGGTAGACACCAAAGAATCAGTTGAGCATTATTTTCTCTATGATTATCTTGAATTCCTATTACTACATATAGAATGATTAATGCCTAGGTGGTATTGGTGGCATTGACATAATAAGGGAAGTGAAATATTTGAATTAATGTTACACACAAGTGTTTTACCCATTTTAGGCTACAATATTCATCTACTTCAGCACTAGCTTGCTTATCTTTTCTCTACTTTACTAGTTTGCTTTATATTTTAACATATTCTTTGGAAATATTTGATGTTTTCTCTTCTTTCTTATCTTCTCTACTCGGGATCTTGCTTGAGCTCTTCTATTTTCTTTTCCTTTATCTTAGGTTCCTTTTGTGTTTATCTCTTTGCTCATTTAGGTGGTCCTCCAAAATTGGAGGCCCCCTCTTTAATCTCTCAATTTACCGCTTGCCACTTAGGCTAGAGCCTAAGAGAAAGGAAATGAAAATAGAAGAGCTTAGGAAGGATCTTGATTAGAGAAGAAAAGAAAGAAGAAAAAGCATCAAAGCTTTCCAAAGAATATTTTAAAAGATAAAGCAAAGTAGTAAAGCATAGAAAATATAAGCAAGCTAGAGCGTCTAAAACAATATAAGAAAGTTGAAGCATCTAAATGAGATAGGCAAGTCGAAGTGCCTAAGTGAGATAAGTAAACTAGAGTACTTGAGTGAGATAGGTAATTCGAGAACCTAAGTGAGATAAACTAGGTGGAGTTCCAACATCAAATTAGTCATGTCTAAAGCTAGAATCACAAATATCTCCTATGAAGATCAGTTTTACCAAAGCACAAGAGCATTATCTCCTAAGTAGCTTAGTACAGAACAAAGAACAAACTTTAGCACCAACGATATTTTCCTTGGTAGTAGACATCAAAGAATCAGTTGAGCATCATGTTCTCTGTGATTATCTTGAATTCCTATTTCTACAGATAGAATGATTAACTCCTAGGTCGTAATGGTGGCATTGACAGAATAAGGAAAGTGAAACATTTGAATTAATGTTACACACAAGTGTTATGCTCATTTTAGTCTACAAAATTCATCTACTTCAGCATGCATCTACCAAAGTGGAACGTTATTTGACTCTATAGAATTTCAAAGTGGAGCTACATCAATGAAGAATCTAACCTAATCTTCCAAACAAAACATAAGGTAAGCCATATTACCTTAATAATAATTTGGTATATTTGATAATAAACTCCTAAGTTAAGATTTATTCAAAGCTTTGGAAATTTAGGAACTTTAAAGGAGTTCAACTTTATAGGACATAATATTTAGGTGGGAGTTATAAGGACTTCAACCACATTTATAAAAGATTGAAAAAATATTGAAATTCATATTTTTTATATTTGCAATTAATTTTGGAACTTATTTTAAAATTTTGAAAATTTTATTTATTTATTAGATTTTGGAGAGAAGGTTTTCTACTCCAAAAAGAAATTTGAAAAATATTTTGAAATTAGAAGAATTTAAAATTTTCAAATAAATTAGGAAGATAAAAGGTTTACTACTTTGAAGGATGTAATTTGTTTTTATTAGTTGGAGGAAGGATTTTGGAAAGGATCCCCAAACCTTGTACAAAAAGGATCAACAAGGGAGGCTATCTCCCACAACCAAAAGAGATAGCAAAAATACTGGAGATAGTCTCTAGAAAAGAACAAAAACTAGAAGACTAAAGAGAGGATCTCCAGTCCTAGAGGACCGCCTAAACGAGCAAAGAGACAAATACAAAAGGAACCCCAAACAATTTTATGGATGTGAAAGTTTTTAATTTTCAAATTTGATTAAAATTTTTGAGTTCCATTATGTCAAATAACAAAAAATTTCTTTTTGAATCTTAACTTTTGAAAGGACTAAATTTTGCACCATGGAAAAATAAAATGAAATTAATTCTTATTTTAGAAAATACTTTGGTAAATAGTGAATAGAACAAATAAAAAACCTAGTGAAGATGAAATAAAAATAATAGTTTGAATAAAGTGATGCAAAATCCCTTATGTTAATTACATTTGGAATAATTGACAAAATTCAATCATACTTTAGTGGAGTAGACAATTCTACAGATGCTTTGGAGAAATTATGTAAAATATTTGAGGAAAGAACAAAGAAACTCTTTTGAATTAACTATCTTAATTATATTCCTTAAAGGTTAATAGTGGAGAGATTATTGAACTCTTTCTCTGAAAAGTAGCAGATATAAAGGTCAAATTATTGACTCTAGGAGAAAATGTAGAAGATAAATTTCTTGTTCAAGTTACATTGAGAGCACTTCTAGAAAATTATAAACATTTAGTTACTTCTCTGCAAGTACTAAATAAGAAAACAACATTTGATGACTTAGTTAATATTCTTCAAGAATATGAAGCTAAAAATTTAGTCAAATATGAAATGACTAATAATGCTTTGGTGTCTAAGGAGAATGTATCAAGTAATATTGCAACAACATCAAAGCCTCAATCTAGATGGAAACCAATATTTTGTCACATGTAGAAAAAGAGGTCATACTTGTAACGATCCACAAACTCGGCCCAAGGGAGAGGTCTAGGTTTTTTTTACAAGGAAACCCAATATTTTTCATTAGTATCAAGGCATAACCATCTCAAGTTCATTGTCGCTACAAACGACACTCAAGTGGAAAGGAGTAGTCAACATCCTATAATTTCTTGGGGTTCACTTTTTGAATCTCACCATTAGAAAAGACACCATGAGTGGTCCCCCATTTTCCACACACTACCTTGTATGAGATAACTTGAACATGACATAGGGATTGCCCTTTAAGGCCTATAAAACTTAAAGGTAATGCATATTCCCTAACCATACATACCCCCATCTATGTAGGATTATTATGGCACAATGCCTTAGTGATTAGTTAGTTCCATCTACCCATGAAACTAAGACCATTACCACTCACCTAGTAATGATCATGGTCACTCTTTCCTACCTACAAGGTACCACCACTATACTACCTTGTGAATGATCTGGTGGATTATCCCATACCAATATACCATTAAGATTCCCAAGCCTCACCGCTAGGAATCACCCAAGCCTCACCGCTAGGACCACCCAAGCCTCACCACTAGGGTATACCATCCAAGCCTCATCGTTAGGATATATCACCCAAGCCTCATCACTAGGGCCACCCAAGCCTCACATCTAGGGTGTATCATTCACAATTACCTAGTTGACTTGTCTTCCCACAGCTCAACTAGGATTAGGTACAACTTGACTCTAGGGTTTACTAATATGGCTCTAACATTCATGCCCAAGAAAACCCCTACCCTCTCTACCAAGGGTCCTAAATAATATTTTTACCTAATTCATCATAAAATAAAATAGTGTTATAATAATTCATATATGAAAATTCAATACTAACATCCATATTTCATATTGACAAAACTAAATTAATTAGATACTTCTTTCAAACATAACAATAGAATTAGGTATTTTTTATTATTACATAAAATAAAATAATTCAACATATAGAAGAATCATACCCTTATTTAATTAGTTACTTTCCTTATTAGACCATATTTTTATTCAATATATACAATTTATCCATTTTGCTATTAACAACATATCATAGAAGGAAACATAAAATAAACTTCCATATTTTGAACAAGTCTCATGGTAGTTCAACAAGAGTATTTAAAAGAATATTTAAAAATCATAACATAACTTTACCCATGATACTTTCAATACTTCTCATTCCCTATTACAATTTTCAAATACAATATTTCATAATGATCATTAGACACATATTTCTTCTCAAAGTCTTCTACTTGATAGGTCTTCTCCATTGAGCCTTTGAACCATAATATGGGGATCAAGACAAGTCTTTAAATGAACATGCAAGCCTAACATGCATTATGCAGGTAAAAAATATTCAACAAAAAGACATGATCTTTGTTTTCAAATTAAACCACAATATATTTTCCAAGTTTTTATTAAATATAAATGAGAAAATATCATACTTCTTTCATTTATTCATGGTTATTTAACCAATTTAGTCCCTTGGTTAAATTTTACTATTCAACCTTTGAAAATAAATAATAATTTTCCTTTATTTTCCTACAATATATAAATTAATAGAAATACTTTATCTCTAATCAAAATCTTACAATATTCTAAATCATAGGTTCATTATTCTCCTAATATACTCATCTATATTCCATTAAAATAAAAAACTATGAAAATATTTTTAGCCAACCTTATTATTTAATCAATATTAACTAAACCACTGTATAATAAATTTCTTTCCTAGAAACTCTCATTTGTGTAACCTAAAAACAACTTGGAAAGTCTTTATTAATATTGACTTTACCTTACAAGAGTCTCTTAATATTAAAATAAATCTAATAATGTTTCATACCATAGGATGTTTTAATTTTTAATTTACATTCAACGTTAAGGAGATAACCTACACCTTAACAAGCTGAAAAGCAACAAGCACTAATTTGGCATTCAAAACGAGGTTGGACCGACTACTGCTTGACGTAAATAAATGGTATCATAAATTTAAAGTAATTTAAGAGAACAATAGTGAAAATAAAAGAGGTTTATCAATGTTTGGATGATATTGGATTTCTCCTAGACCATGATCAACAAAAACTTAAACTTTAAAGCTTCAAACATGCTTCCTATAAAGAAGGTAAGAGAATACAAAACAATATCAACATCACTATACAAGGTTCATTTCCCAAAGGTGATATGTTTATTAAACTTAAAATATTTATTCAGAAAGCAAAAATTAGATGTTTGAGCTCAACTAGCTTTCTCGACCTAAAAAACCCTTATTAGACTAATTTAAAAATTGGTTGTCTCCAAGGCAACTACTAATGAGTAACACATACCCAGAATATAAGCACAAATGGAGAATTAAAAACAACCCAGTAGAGTTGAACATAAATCAAGCATACACTCATAAAATACACTTCTCCAAATTGAGGAATATAAAAAAATAAGCATTCAACTTATCAAGAAGATAAACTAAAATATATTACTCCAAAAAAAGCTTCAAATGTTCCAACTTCACTGAAAATGTTCAATCATAGAAGAAATACATTCGACTAGGAGAATGAATTAGAAAAGAAGTCACAAACTTCTACTAATCTTACCCACAAAATTTGAACACCAAAATGAGTCGATATCTCTCTCTTTGAAGCACTACGAGTTCCACACCCAAAAAATCTCCTTCCAGATAGCTCCAATTCCCTCCCCCCCCATTTTGGGAACCTACCCAGTACTAAATAGCCTCTAGAGGAAGAGCAAAATCAAAGGATGATTGATTTCTTGAATTCCCCCATATGTTATAAGGATTCCACTCAGTTTTCAACGCTCTTCAATAATTGGAAAAACATGCCTTAAAAATAATGATCAAATGAGCCTCTCATTTTCTAAGTATTAACTTAAGGATGTTAATATTTAATTTACTAAGGATATTAGTATATTTTACCCTTTTTATAGTATTAACTAATTAATATTATCAATATTAATCATTAGTGTTTAAGATAATTGAAGTATTAATAATATCAATATTTACTTAACAAAATTAACCAATTAGATCTAAAATTTGAACACAACTATAAATGCATCCTAATAATAAATTAAGAGCCTAAGTAATACAAGGGCTCTTTCCAAAGGTTTTCCTTGCCCGAAATAAGATGTAATCATCAAATGTAAGAATATGCATAGGCAAATCTATTCCCTAAGTAGGAGGCTTTATGATAACTACAAGGTTATCCACCACCTATGAAGGACCCTTAAGCATAGGGGTAAGGGCTCTTTTTCTTTTATAGCAACCTACGTTTAATAATATATATACACATGTAAATACTTCTACATGATTGTTTTACCCCTGTGGGATATCAATTGAAAATAATCCATCATTTCCCTTTTTCCATTTCTCATTTCTCTCAACTTCGATGGTTGTCCCATACCAATCCATCCATGAGAGTACATGGTCCTGCAACCACAAAATTCATCTTTAGTACTAAATTCTAAAAATAGCATAATCCAACTTTAGAAAGCATAAAGCACAACTATCAACTCATCTTGATAGAATAAAATAGGCTCATACATTAAATATCAACACATTAATTCATAAATAAAACAATGGAAAACCCTTCCAAAATGGGGCCATTACAATACTACAAATTTTTGTAGATATAATTCTTTGAATCAAGAAAATAGATGAATATGAATCAAGTAAATCAAATTAATAGGCCATTTCAAAATTTTCAGCCAAGGCGATTTCAACCTCAATATAGATATGGTCAACAACAACAACATCAATTACAATCAAGAGAATAAAATCAAAAAGGGAATCTAGTTCAAGAAATTCAAGAGATAGAAGAATATACTAAAGGAAATGAATTTAAAGCTCTTACAACAAGAACTATAATTAAGGTACAAAATGAAGACAATTATGAAAAGAAATACTCTTCAAAAAAATTCAATAGCACTAATGTTATAGAAAAATAGGCTACAAAAAGCAAACCAAAGGAACATCAAAGCATTATTAAAACCAAAACATAAGAGAACAAAATAAATAAACAAAAACAAAAATAAAAACAAAAAGATTAGAAAAATAAAAAGAAAGTTGATCAAAGAAAATGCAAGTAAGAGAAAAGAAGGCAACCTCCAGAATCTAGGAATTCATAGCAAAGAAGCAAAGATAGAGGAAATAAAGAAGATGAAGAATAAACTCAATCAGAAGATCATACTCAATGCAAGCTTACAGAACAAAAGCAAGAATTAAATATGAAGACTAAAGTCTTCAATAACTAAATAATGTAATACGGGGGGTGTTGGAGAATATTACATTATTTGGTACATGCTAATGTACCCCTATGGTACCTATGGTACAATGTAAATATTAGAATAGGGTTTGAGTCTATAGTTTAAGAGTGTGATTTATATTTCTCCTTTATGTAAGTATCTATGTGTAAGATATGCACAAGTGTCATGTAAGTAATAGTGCAAATTTGTAATGAGAAAAAGTGCACAAGTTTCACGTAATTGAGTGCACAACTATGTAATGTGAGTATGTGCACAAGTGTCATGTATTAGGTGTGCATGTTGAAGTGTAAGTGTTATTTAGGAGTGTGCAATTGTCATAGAGCTAAGTGTGCAAGTAAATAGAGATTCAAGAGTCATGTATACAAGTGGCAATATGAGAATCCAAAGGACATGTAAGAGTTATCTTATGCATGGAATAGGAAAAGATGTATCTCCCGGATATGTGAGGAGAATAATAGTCAAGTACTTGAAGAGTCATATTTGTATGGCTATACTATGGAGACAAAGTTCCATGTATTGTATATGAAAAGAAGATCAAAATCAAGCATTAATAATATTGAATCTTGTATGCATATAATGAGCAATTCTACTATAAGTTTCTTCATGTTATTTGCATGAATAATTTTGGTCATTTTATAATCATTTTTAATATTTAATTGAATGTTATTATAATTTATATTGGCCAACTTATATATTGATTGCTCTTATATTTGAGACTACTCAAGATTCAAAATATTGGGACCAAATATAATTTGTCTTAAAAGCCAACATGATGTCATATTATCCATAAGGTAATGGCTAGGCTAAAGCATCTAACAAAACTGTAATAAAATATTTAAAAATTTTGTTAGCAAAACAAGTCAGGATTTTCATTTATAGCTATATCCTGCCTTATGGGCATATTGTACTAGTATTAGAAATCCAACTGGTGCTACACCCTAAGTCTTGGTTTATGGAACTAAGGTCATCTTCCCTTTTGAATTATAAGTCCATCCCTTTTAATCCTTTTGAAGGATGCTTCTGTTGGTGATGAGTATTGCCATGCTCACCTTAGCCAATTGGAACTACTTGATGAAAAGTGGATCTATGCCTTAGAGAACGTACAATTTTATCACCAATGACTTAAGAAGGCTTATGGGAAAATAGTGTGCCCTCGTTCCTTTGAAATAGATGATCTTGTTCTCAAATAAAACTAGAACACTAACACCAAACATGATGTAAAAGGTAAATTTGATCTTAATTTGCTAGTCCCATTCATAGTGATCACTAACTATGGGTCATGCACATATCGCCTAGCCACATTAGATGGTAAAGAACATAAATAGACATTTAAAAATATATTATGCTTGAATTAGCATTATTTTGCTTGCTAATGTGCTTGATTGTATGGTTGATTGAATGCATGATCCTGTAAAACATGTTGCTTGCTATTAAGTGCCTGATTGCATGATTTCCTAAGTTTTCCTATTCATCCCATAACATCACAAGGGGGATCCCACAATGAGGCAATGATGATCCTAGATAGCAAATAGAGTCACTTGCATTGAATTTGTAGTAGTTCATTGAGCTAGTAGACCTCTTTAATGACTCCTAAAAAATACTTCCTCATCCTCTTAATTTTTTAAAATCTATAGGGGATCTATGGTCTTGATGACATAATTCGTAAAAACGGTCACTAGTCATAGCATGGTTATGCATCAACATCTTAGCTTCTCCTTTTAGATTCTAAAATATTTGGAGGTTTTCATGCTTAGATATGCATTTCTTGCTTGATCATGTGCTTGTTAGCATCAACTGTATAGTGCATAACCAAATACTAATTCATTTGCTTGTGTTCATATGCTTGTTGCTTGCTTGTTTCTTGCATATAGAGTTGAAAGATTCATTGTGACCTATGATGATCCTAGTTAGGATAGATCACATTATAGATTGCACTTATCTAGGTATCTAACATAACAAATATCTCTAGAAACTCTTTGTAAATGCACATATCATCGCTTTCTCAACATATCTGCTATCTCATTTTGCATCATCCTTCCTTGCAACTTGTTAGCACTCTATGGTGACTTTGATAATACAAAGTAAATTATAAATGTCATATTAAAAGGGTAGTTTGATCTAGCAATTTTATCCCTAAATATATTTTTTTATCTCTTCTATCATACATCTTTCATCAAAATATTTTCATATATCCTCTAATTCATCTCTATAGCCAAGAAAAGCAGATGATAAAATAATTCAGTGACTAACAAGGGCTTAAAAATTCCACTGATAGAATCAAATAATTTTCCTCTATGTAGGGATCTATCATGAATTCTAATATCATCAATACTTCAATCTTTTCATCACAAATCATCATACATGCTCAAGCTTAAATATTAGACCATCCTGCTTGGTCTAATATGACAATCATGAGGTGAATCAAACCTCATCAAACACCATCTCCAAACACTTGATTATTTTAATTCATACTTATACCTAGAAATTAGGTGTGGTAGAATAATTTTATACTTAAAAAGTGTTTAGCATACCTACACACCCAACAAGTGAGGAATAATTATGGCATACCTTCCTTTAGTATAAGGGTCTATTGAAAATTATAAATGATAACATAAAATCATATTTTATCAAATCCATTTTTATACCTAATATGGATGAATGAAAGGATTACCTAATACCTAAAAAATGTTCAATAAACCTAATGATATTGAATAATTGTGTCAAATATCCTACCCTAGTATAAGCATCTATCAACATTATCATAATAACTTCTTTTCCTACCAAACTAGGGTAATATGATTAAGTGTAATCACTAATAACCCTATATCATCAATTCTTAATCACAATCACCAAACAAAAATTGTTTTAAATCTTCCTAATCATTGATAATCTCACATACATGATGGATTTCCTACACAGTTTACATGATTGCATGTTGCATGTATGCTTGCTTACCTGATGCATCTAGAATCATGGGATTTCTCAATGATGCATTGATAACTATTCAAGATATGCATTGCACTTGCAATAGGTCATTGATGATAGTGTGTCACTACCCTTAGAACTTTGTCTTACCTTGCATATAGTTTTTCTTTCTCCATTGGGATGCAACAATTACCTTTATATCAGGAATCGTGTTCTAGAGGATTTTTTTTTCATTTTTTGCTTGTGATACATATCCTATGCCTTTTTTCATTATTCCTTGATCAATGGATTTCATACATAAGAACATTATTTCAAAATCATAAACAAGGAATAACTCTCATCATCTTCCTTACCCAAAAGACAAGTTATTCATTGCTTGTACCCATATTACAAATAAATATTCTTCCTAGCCATATCATATGCATAATTTTATTTTTACAATTAACATTACTTTTGCATAATCATTATTGTCATGATTGCACGCTTTCATAGTTGCATTATTTCTTGATGCTTATAGAATCAAGAGATTTCATAATGATGTTATGATGGCAACTAGTCAAGATAGCATACACTTCCATTGTACTTGCACTAGGTCTTTGATGCCAATGGATACCAACCCTTAGGATCACATATGTGTTATGTGTTCAATCAATTTTTATTGTGCATGATTTTTTCATTTGTATATTTGCATGATTGAGTAATATACATCTATTTACTCCATTGGCTTTATCCCCTACAATAGCTTTGACAAGACTAGTATAACATTTGGCATGTATCCTAAAGCTTAGGAACAACAATGTGCTATTTTTCAAGCTATTGTCAAAGGGAAAAAATAATGGTTTAAATCACTCATATCCTACCTGATTTTCTTAAAAAATCTTTTTGTGATAATAACATGTCTGCCAAATCAATGCAACCTTGTTATATTCACAAAAAGAGCTCTCATGATGGAAAATTGGATATAAAGTCATTGGGATGCAATAAAGAACCTAAAATATGCATACAGTTATATGTATTGGGTATCAAACGCTAATGGTAATTTCTTAAACTGTATATTTTCTTGTGTGTTTTCATATTTGCATTGTGATGACAATGCAGATCGGTTCATATATGCATTAGCACATATATTTTGACAATGAGAACTAGGATTATTTTTAACCATTGACTATTGCATGACCAATGTGTGCCTACCATAAATTAAAATTAGTCCATAGTTCCCAAAGGCATTGAATTTACATGCTTCCACTTTCACACGTAGTCCATAAAAATACTAATCAAATTGATCATTCATATTCTTCTAAAATTATCACCTACTTGCTTAATGATGTTTATCTATTTTAAATTCATAGGAAAGGATGGCTTTAATATCTAAACCCTAAATTATCTTAACTTTTTCACTTAAGCCCTCTTATTAGTGCCTTCCAAGTGATGGATCAACCACAATTCATTCTCTCTTAGGCCCTAATAAGGGGATCAAGGAAACCTTGGAAAATTTTGTCTCATTTGCTTTGTTGAATTACAAGTGGATGGACAAAATAATCCTATTTTATTAAAAAACTAATAAAGCACTCAAAATAATCAACCTTATAAATGCACTAGATGAAAAATATCCTATGATATTAATATCATTAATGGCAAGATCTCCTATAAATTTGTTCATAAGAATCATCTAAATAAGCCCCACAATTAAGGGTACTAAACACAAGCAAATCAATAAGGACATAGATTGTCTAGCACAACAACTAGGACATAGACTATCCAACACAATAATCAAGACATAGACTATCCAACACAATAATCAAGACATAGACTACCCAAACAATCAGGACATAGATTATCCAACATAGCAATCAAAACATAGACTATCCAACACAACAATCAAGACAGATTGTCCAACACAAAAATTAGGACATAGATTGTCAAACATAGCAATCAAGACATATATTATCCAACACAATAATCAAGACATATATTATCCAACACAGCAATCAAGACATAGACTATCCAACATAACAATAAGGACATAGACTATCCATAACATAGCATTGTATCATATGGACATAGATTGTCCAAAAGAAAATGTACCATAGCATTGTATCATATGGACATAGACTATCCAAAAGCAAATATTCCATAACATTGTATCATATGGACATTGACCATTCAAAGCAAGAGCACCATAGCATTGTATTATATATGGACATTGACTATCCCTAGCATTGTATTATACAAACATAGATTGTCTAAAGCATCCAAAGGTATTGACTGCCTAAAAGCAATAGCTCATTTAAGTGCTTGTCCATTAATCAGGCTAGAAGAACCACCACTTGGAGCAAGTGAAATTTTAAGGATATAAATTTTCCCAAGGTATATACTACCTAAAAGCAATCAATTATAGTTTTCTAAGTGTTTTTCCATTCATCAGGAAAATAAGCCACCACTTAAAGACTAACGACACAAGAATATAAAATAAACATCAGTTTATTAAGTACTTTTAAATGAGTCTTACAAACTAACACTCTTTAATAAGCACATTCTTGTGCCTTTTAAATATATTTCTTAAAAGGGCAATAACATGAAGCAAACCTAAATGCATGTAACACACTTATTTTTGTAAAAAAAATAAATTTACAAAAAATTCTTCTCTTCTTCTTGACCTTAGGAAACCCATTATGAAGACATTACTATATATCCACCAACACAATCCAAATCTTCAATCACAAAACCAAATCATTTCTATTTTTTAATTGATTTATTCTAAAACCTCAATTTTGATATTAACATGACAAAATCAAAATTTCCAAAATCATATTGAACATTGCCTAAACATTCTAAATCAAATGCAAACCTCTTCATCGACCTACATTTTCTTTATCACATTCATATTTTGTATTACCACTTGGTAGAAATTCCTTTTGAAAATTTTCCAAAATCATATTACCCCTTTAACACTTAGAATTTTCCAAATCAAAATAATTTGCCAAAAAATATAAATCAATTCCAAAATCAAATCTATGATTACACATGCCTATCATATCTATCACAAAATATTTGTATTACTCCATGATACTTATCTAGGAAATCATCAAATTAATATCAAAATTTACATCACATCAACTCAACACAAATTCCAACACATCATCTCAATAAATAAACAATGTTATATTATATATATATATATATATATATATATATATATATATATATATATATATATATATATATATATATTGTCCATTATACATCAATTTGATGTACCACAATCAATTAAAATGGTATACCAGGATCAAGTCAGTTGGCTCAAGCACCTAAGTCAAAATTGTTACCCTACATCACCTGACTGTAAAACAGTGTAACCAAAACTCTAACCAAGCCTAGGTCTCTTAACCACCGCTATAAAGTCAAGTGAGAAACTACATAGACTGTTGAGATGCCCTAGTCATAGACCTCACTTGAGAGTGAGATTTAGATCATGTCATGGTAGGCAATGGGTGCCTCAAGTCCAAAGGGGCTATTGCATGGTATAAGGTATTTTAGTGGCCACTCCTCTCCACCTTCGTTGAGTAGTTGGCTTGAGCCTTAGCCAAATGAGCATGTGCTTGGAACAAAATATTTGTCATAGCTCTGATAGCGACATCATTATTCCTAGTTCCTAATTTTTTGGCTCTAGCCATAGCATCATGTCTCTCCTACCTTAGTTGAGAGGACTTCTGAACCCTTTGATCCCTCTTGATTCTAGTATGATCTCTCAACCCAAGCTACATCCTATTTTACTAAGGCTTGGTCCAAATGGTCCTAGTACCATACCCTCTCAATAGTCCTAGCCACAATGACTGATGCAATATCACTCTTAAGCTTCACAATCTTAACCTCTAGTTGTCATAGCATTCTGCTCACCTTGAGCTCTCTTCTTTACAGTCTCTTTGCTTGGTCTCTAGAATCAAAGCAATGAGAGGAATAAACATAGCTCAAGCAGTTATGGATCCATATCTCTACTCCTATATCAATCTCTCCCTATCATCCTAAATATAATAATGTGTAATCAGGTTGGTCCTCATCCATGATCGTCATAGTATCAAAGTCACCCTCATAGGATGAATCTACCTGTACCAATGCTACCCTAGTAGCACGCTTGCATTGTCAAATTCTAAACCAGTCATTGGAGGATTATTTGTATCCTCATCCCTAAAGCTCTTAGGGTTTGTAGGGTCTCTAAATCCCAACCCCTTCTCCTTGGTGTTGTTGGTACCATAATTCCCCCATCATAGGAACCCCTTAAGGAGGTCTGAATTGTAAGATAATTTGATCCAACTATATAACTTGAACTCTCTACAATATTCCCATAGACATTTAATCCTCATCACTTATGCCATCTAGAAGGCATCCTCCTACCACCTTGGGTGTGTCCTTCATGGGTGCCATGTCACCTGATCTACCTATAAGTCATTAATCACCAGTCGAGTTGCCATTAAAACCCCTCTGAAGGATATTTGAACTTCTCATAGGCATGGTCCCACCTAAAATCACATCCTCCATGTATATCAAGAATAAAAATGGTCTTTTTATGGATAAATACTCTCATACCCATACCTACAATAGTTTGCAACACACTAGGATCTTATCATCCCTATAAACCACCTAGTGGAGGGTTTGATACAACCTATACAAAATGAAGGGTCCCTATGCAAACTAGGGTGTTGGTCTCTCATTTGGGCAATGATCTCACTCCACACACAATGTAGCAACCTCTTACTAGTATCTCCGATCAATAGTCTAGACATCATAGCATAGAGCATCCCTATTAATGTATCTAATCTATCTACCTAAAATATGATACTAATATCAATGTTGTATTACCTTAATGTGAATTAAGGGTCCCTAGTAAGCCTCTTTAGTGCACAATCCCTATTATGACTTCTCATAATTAGGATTTATCTAATCAGCACCCACAATATCCTCTATATGTCCTCTATCATTATCAACAGATCGCTTGTCAACAATAGAAATATGGTATACTCAAAGTGCCATCACTCTGCTAAAGTTGTAAGTAAAGCATAGTCTAAATCTATGGAGGGAATCATAAATAGATACCCAATGCTAGTTGAATCTAAAATTATCTTATCTAATAGATTCATGGAATCTATTGTCAACCTTAGAGTATAAGATCTTCGATCTTGGAACTCCAAAATATCTAGCATCTACATGCACCAAAAAGCAAAAATAGGGTTATACCTATCCAAAAATGGAATAATCTCTATCCTCCCTATCTAGTTTTAAATTCATTAGCTCTACACAAATTTTTTAGTGCTTAAAGTTTCATAAATTTGTCTCTTGTCATAATAAATATATGATAACAAATTTGCAACATGTGTGAATTTTCCACTTGTGCATCTTGAATCTAAAAAAGCAAAAGTACAAAAAATTAATGGATGGGTTTGACTCATACTTGTCCTTAGGCCCTAGATGATCCTACTCCATCCCATACTAATTCTATATTGTGCATCAGATATCCTTTTTGTGCCATTTTGTAAAGCCCCAACATTTTCTTCAAAGCCCCTTTCTCCTCTCTCACACGATCAAAATGACCTTTCCTCGCACCTTTCATCCTATTGTACCCTATTCAGATAGAAAATTTTCCTTCTCTAGTTTCTTCCCTAGCCTATTTGAGTTCCATTGGGACCCCATTTTATCCCTTAGAAACTCTAGGGGGCACCTACACTGGGGGAAAAATTAGTTTAAACCCTTCCTTTCAATTGTGGCAAGAAGATTACTCAATAAAACCATGGGTAATTTATCACATTTTTTTGCAAGCAATTTTTTATGCGTTGTGTCCTACATGGATCAACTAAATATTAACAACCCTATTATTTTAAAATGGGGGTATCTATAGCTATTTTTTCATGCATTGCTAATTTTAAATGCATCAAAAGGGTGTTAAATATATATACCTAAAATTGGATCATCTAACTTATACCAATTTTATCAAAAATATATAGAATGATAAACCTAGCCATGATGACTACCTCAACTCCAAAACATGCAATCAAAACCCATCAATAGAAAATTTTCCAGAAAGTGAATCTACTTTCCAATCAATGTATTCACACCCAACCCAAATCTGCCAACCTACCCCATCTAATTTGAATTCATAAATTCGTTGGATAAACAAATTCATTGGTAGCAAATGCATAGGTGATGAATTTATGTTTGATGCACAACTGACATTCTAGCTCCAACTAAAATATCCAATCATGGAATTATTTTCTTCACTTGTTATATCTAACATCATAGGCAATCAACAAGCAATGACAAAGGTGGCTAACTTTACTCCACCTTCCTCCACCTGCCCAAATCAGTCCCAATCATGGGGGTAGTTAAATTTGCTCAATCTAGTCAACCAAATCAGCCCCAGTCAAAAAGACACATCACCCCTTTCCTTTTGTAAAACTTATAGCAAGACCAATTATATAAATTGGGCCCTTGGTATGGCATTGAGAGCTCTCAATTTATGCATTGAGTTTCTACCAAAATCTTAAATCACCACTCTATTCTCAAGCAATAAATTGTTGTTGGAATTTCCTCATGAGGTTATATTCAAACAATTGATTGGGATTTTAAGGGGAGGCAAGTCACATGTGATTTTTTTGGTATTATTTATATCTCTTATTTATTTGATTTCATTCATAATTATCTTTTATATTAGCTATTTATGTATGCATTCATTTGTATTTGTCATTTTGCATCTAATAAGTCCTTTTGCATTGTCAAGTGTTTAATCAGCTTTGTGGGTATTTCAAGAGAGGTATTATCATCCTTGATATTCTCTAAGCATATTTGGTAGTGTCTTATGGCCTCTATGAGCCTAATATTTTTTTTTCTATAATTGAAAGTGAATTAACCACCTATACTTTGGTCAAGTAGCATATTCACTCTAGATGATTAGAATCTCAAGATTTCAAGCTAAAACACTTTTGGCCCTCTTCTATCGTAGAAGCAAATTTGTCACCTATAATTATTTTAGATGATGGATTTATCCTCTCCCTACATAGATTTAGATCCTTTTCACAGACCAACATCTAGCTTGTCAAATTTACCCGTATTCATTCTATATATCTTTGAGATAACTCCACTCTTTTTTTTACCTTCTATGAATTTATCTCTATCATATTAGTGAATCCATCAGTTACAGAACTTTCAAGCGAAAATTTTGTCATAGGTATTGTTGCATCCATTTAAAAGGTTTAAATTTAATTTTTCTTGTATATATAGGGCCCTCACTATGCCTATTAGGAAGTCTTACACTTTTTGTTGTTTAGCAGACCCCCAAACTCTAATCCACCTTTTATTCTATCAATTTTGTAGGTTTTAGTAAATTCACTAGCTACAAATTTCTAGGTGATGAATTTGAACATAGGCAATGTATTCACATCAAACACTAGAATAGATAAGTATACCTTATCCTCATATTTTCATTAATTAGCATATATTGTTGGCTGGTTTAGTTTGCTTGTCTCTATTTTTTATCTTTATATAGCACACATATAAAGAGAAAAAATAAAAAATAATCTACCATCTAGCTTAGCATTATTATTTCTATTCCTTAGGAATTAAATAAAAATTGTACATAGTCTTGCATTAGGCTAGTTTGTATTTCACATTCTTCTTGCATCCTTGTTTTTATAAGAAAAGGAAAAGAAAACTTTAGCTTCTAGTAACTTCTATCTTGACAAGCATTTATTGAATCAAAACCTACATATAGGATAACATCTTGTATTTTGCACTTTTGTCCTTACACTACATTGCATTTTAGCATCTTGTATATTAGTTCCTAGGATAGAATAAAACCTAGGTGTTTATCAAATTGAACACAATCAAACTAGATTTAGGGAAATCTGTAAGCCCTTGGTGAACCCAAACCCCTCACCAAATATAATAGCACATAATACTATAATGACGAGTTAGAAAAATGACTCTCTTATCCAAATTTGGTCAACCCTTGATGGAAAACTCGAAGGCCAACACATTTTTTCACCTTTTGGTACCCTACACATGATTAAATGATTACAATAACACTTATTTATGTGGTTTGCATGATGTGGAAATGACTCTTCATAAAATATTGTGTCATTAAATAATGCTAAATAGTATAATGTTACACGTTGCATGTGGAGTATGAACATGCATCGCATGAAAGGATGGAATCATTTTGCTTGTATTATTGTATGACATCCTATATGGATAGAGAGAAATGGTTGGAAAATTTAACCAATGCACCATGAATGGATGTTATATTGCATGTAAAATGTAAGGTTATTTTAAATATGCATAATAGTTGTATTGTTAGCGGTGTAAGTTAATTATTGCACTAAATTATATCTAGTATGAATAAATACTCATTTATATTCATGGAAGTATGTGCAAAGCATTACATGTACTGGTCTCTCTAGCTAGGTATGTGTAATGGCTCCAATATAGCCACATCGACTATCTTTATCATTATTAGCTTAGGCCCTAAGATAAGGTAGTTGGATCTTGAACATTAGGGTTAGGGTTATTATTGATGTAGTCTATGCATAGGAAGAATTATATTGTAGTTGGAATCATCTTTCATATTTAAATCATAGTCACCTTTGTTGCGCATATGAGACTTTTCCCTATTCAAGTGGCTATAAAACTTTGCCATCTCTAAGTGGCTAGGATTTATATTGATTTGGAATATGGAATTTGTTACTTGCATTATTAGTTTTCTGGCATTAAATTTTATTTATTATTGTAGTGAATGTTAACTTTTGTACATTATCGTATTACTATTCTTATTTTGTATTTCTAGAAATTGTTTCATTACAAGTGGTATCAAATCATCAATCTTGGATCCTTTTAGCGGTGCAAAAAAGTGGTAAAAGGACATTTGAACCATTCTAGAACCTTTAACAATTAGTTTTTCTTCTTTTCACCTATGTAATTTTCATCAATTTTTTTAGTTTAATATTTCAATAATTTTTCTTCTATAATATTTTTAGTTGTTTTCTTTTCCTTAACTCAATTATTAAAAAGGATCGAATGTGTCAAGACCCTTGTAGTAGACCCATATTATTGTAGTTGTCTCTTGGAGATAGTCGAAATAAGGGGTATCTCTAGCAACATTTTTTTGAAAATTGAGTGTGTTGGGACCCTTGTAACAGACCCAAGTCATTGTTATCATTTCTTTAAAATGATCAAAGTAAGAGGTATTTGTCTCAATACTTTTTCAGAAGTGATCCAAGGGATTCTTTTGGGTTTTTATTTTTCTCCTAGTGTATAAAAAACCATCTACTTCTACTAGTTGGTTGTGATTCAATATTTTTTATAGTGCATTGATTATCTAGAGGATGTGTGCATTAGTAGAAAGAAGTGCCAACCTATCAATAGTTTTGACTAGCATATTATTTCTATTTTAAATATGATGGCTTCACCTCCTCCCACCACTCCTCTTGACACTCTTCACTCTTCTCCAATTGGTATTGTTTCACCCAATACAATTGACTATGATCTATGAACCTATCTTAAGAACTAGGACAAATTGATTAACTCCATTATTGAATTTTAAGACCAAAAAAATAAAATCGTAGAGTCCATCCAAAGCTATTTTAGTCTTTACCTCTATTAAGCATTCCCTTGACAAAGAGTTTCAACAAGTTATTGTGCAACAACCACAAGGTGTGAAATAGGCATCAAATATGAAAGGACACTAGTATCAAGACACTGGCATCTACCAACAACTATCATTTGGTGATAGACCTCTAGTTTCTCATTGCAAATACTTAGCTCCCTATGCAACGAGGAGCACTATTCTAGTTATGGGTGGTTTTTACTTAGGCTTTTCTGTTAATCTTGATCCCTCTACAAGATGTATTTTTAATTTTCTTACTTAGACTTATGATGTTCCTATTCCATACATTCACATTCCAGCATTTGAGGGTATGAATCCATATGGTTGTCTAGTTAAGATGGATAGCATCATTCATCTACACCATGTGTCTAAAGAATATCATGTTACATTGGTTTCTACTAAGTTGGGAATCCATGCTCATCAGTAGTTTTTATAGGAGCTTCATCAACACAGGACCTCTATTATGTGGCCCAAGTTCAAAGTGTTATTCCTTTATAATATTGACAAGGGACATTCTACTTTGTATATGGTTTCTTTGATGCAAACCAAACAAATAATATTATTTGAGGATTATTACACAAAGTTCATAGGATTTCTCACCTAAAACTATCAATTACATTCAATTATTATGGTCTTAGCCTTTCATTGTGGTATTAAGTATGAAGTCTAGCAAAAATTTGACATGCTTAATCCATACACCCTCTAGGATGTTGATTATGTAGATTTGGTGATAGAAAATTTGTAATTGTCCCATCCCTAACCAGGCATGATTCCCTTATCTTAATGACCCTTCTTCAATAACCATAATGAAGAGCACTCCAAGAGATTATTTTGTTACAAATATAATTCATCTCATCCTTGAGATCAATCCTATGAAGAATGTCATAACTTCCTATTTGAAGGTGAGGAAATAACAATGTCAAAATATGAATATCAAGATTTGCCAAGATAGAAGACACTACCTAAAGTAGAAAATTTTGATTACGAGATTGATATCATGGCTCTCTCTATTTTTTCTCTAATGGGGATATTGTATCACCATACCATCAAGGTCCAAGGATTTATCAAAATTTAGTGTACCAATGTGTTGATTGATTCAAGTAGCATGCATAAGTTTATGGACAACAAAACAATAAAGCATTTGGTACTATATATTAGTACTTTAACCCAAGATAAATTTTGATTATTGATTGTATATGAGGGCACAACTCAGTGTGTGGTTCAAAAAACTAAGGTTAACATCTAGATAAGTGATTATACTTGGCTTGGTCATCTCTTAACCATCAGCATGGGAAGTGCATATGTCATATTCGAAGCACAAAGGCTATCCTAGATCAAAAATATTACTATTTATCTACAAAAATAATATGTTAAATAGATGGAGAATGGTAAGTTCATTTATCTCCAAGGAATACAACATCCTCCTCCAATGTGATTAGTTCCCACAACATGAAAAATATATTGAAGAAAGGTCATCATGGATTCTTTGCCCAATTCAATTGCATGGAAGTACAGTCTTCAAAGTTACTTCTTGTTCTTTTGACTTGTAGACTATTATGGATTTTTATGTAGATATATTTGGAAATACCATGGGTCTTCCACCTAAGCACGCATATTATCATGACATACACCTAGTTTTGGATAGTCAACCTCCAAATTTTCATTCTTATCACTATCCCCAATACCAAAAGTGTAAGATTGAGAAGCTAGTCTATGAAGTATTGAAGTAATTATCCATATGAGTATTAGTCTTAATCATCTATGGTGGTTATGGTGCAGTATAAGCACAACTCTTGGTGCATATGTCCTAATTTTCAACCTCTAAACAATATCACCATCAAAGATAAATTTCATATCTCTATTATAAATTGTTAATTGGATAAATTGCATAGTGCTAAATACTTTAAAAAACTTGAATTTCACTCTATATTCCACAAAATTAGGGTTGAGAAGATAATATACCCAAGACTACTTTTCACACACATGAAGTTCATTATGAGTTCTAGTCATATTTTTTGGTCTTTCTAATGCTCCTTCTACATTCTAAAGCCTCATGAATTTTGTCTTTATCCTTTTTTTTGTAATTTGATACTAGTATTCTTTGATGATATCTTAGTTTACAATTCATGGGAAGCTCATTTAGTTCATGTGGACCAAGTTCTCCATCTCTTATAAAAGTAAAAACCCCTTTACCAAAAGGTCCAAGTGTTTCTTTAGGGTTTATGAGGTAGAATATTTAGAACATATAGTATCTCAATAATGAGTCAAGGTGGCTCCTCACAAGATCAAATCCATGTAATATTGGTCCCTACCTAAATTCCTCAAGCATATCTATGGATGTTTTGGTCTAACTAGATACTATAGAAAATTTATCACCAACTATGGCAATATTGCCATTCACTCACACTAAGAAAGCCATCATTATTTGGTCTGAAGTAGCTTCTTAAGACTTCATGCCCTAAAGAAGGTTGTGTACCACTCCTATTTTGGCCACTCCTGACTTTAAAAAACTCTTTGCTTATGAGTGTGATGCTTCAAGCACATATGTTGGAGTTGTTTTGATACAATATGGGTATCCCTTTACCTTTGAAAGCAAACAACTCCTTGGCAATAATCTAGGTTGATCCACTTATGAGAAGGAAATATTACTTATTCTACATGTCATCAATAAATGATGACCTTATTTGTTAGGGTGATTCTTCATCATCAAGTTGAACTATAGCTACCTTAAGCATTTTCTAGAATGACGTCTCTCATGCCAAAAATAAAATAAATGGGTATAAAATCTCTTGAGGTTTAATTTTGTTATTGAATGCAAAAAGGGGAAGGAAAATATGGTGGACAATGCTTTTTCTAACAAACATAAGGATGTTGTTGTTATTAATGTCATCTATAATCCTCTGTCATAATGGATTTCCTTACTTTAGGAGGACTATATTTTTTATCTAGATACTTCTCATATCATTCATGAAGTGGAATGTGTCTCTTCATTACCTCTTTTTTTATAAGCTAATGGGGTTATCTACAAGAATTATTCCATTTATATTCCCCTATCCTCAATTGTTAAGACTAATATTCTCCAATAATTGCATGCCTCTCCTTTGTCTAGACATTATGGATTCTTAAAAATATATCAATGGGTGAATCAATCCCTTTTTTGAAAAGGATTAAAAGTATATTTTAAAACCCTTGTGGTTGAATGTAAGGTATGTCGGTGGAACAAGGGAAAATTTGTTAAATCATTTGCTATGTTGTAACCCTTGCTTATTCCTAATTACCCATAGAAGCATATTTCTATACATTTATTTTAGGTCCTTCCCAAAGTCAATGGAAAAATTATGATATTTATGGTAGTGGGTTGACTTTCAAGTACACTCATTTTTGTACCCTTTAGCATCCCTTCCTAGTTGGCAAGGTTTTCCAAGAGTTCCTTGATTCTACTTTCAAGTTGCATGGCCTTGATCGTGATCTTGTCTTCACCAAAAAATGTTTAGAAGGAATTGTTCTATCTTAGTGGTACTCAATTGAGTATATCCTCTTCTTATTACCCTTAGTTGAATGGCTTGGAAAATATTGTAAATAGATGCTTATATATTTACCTTCACTATTTTACCCAATATAAATATTATTATTAGGTTCAGTGGATATCTTTAGCTAAGTAGTGGTATAACACTTATTACTATTATTCCCTTAATATGTCCCCATGTGAGGCATTATATGGTTAGAAACCTCCATCAGTGGTAGACTATGTTCCAAGATCCTCCAAGGTGAATCAAGTGGATGATTTTTTAGTGTTGACTTGTACTATAGCTCCTTAAATATAATTTGACCCAGGCCTAGAATAGCATGAAGTATCAAGAGGACTTGCATCATTATGTATGATAATTTATCCTAGGAGATATGATCCTTTTGTGCCTTTATTCCTATAAGCAATTATCCTTGAATACCAAGCCTATTCAAAATTTAGCTTCTCAATGTTATGGCCCCAATAGGTGGTTCATCACATTGGTGAAGTGCATATTAGTTGGATCTTCCATTGTCTTCTCACATCCACCTTGTATTTCATGTTTCTTGTCTTAAATAGGTTATTGGCCAAAAGGTACAGGCCCAAATGGAGCTTCTAATACTCGATGAAGAAGGTTAAATCACTTTCCATCTAGAAGTAATGTTGCAATCCAAAGTTTATATTCTATGGTCTTGTTAGATTTAGTAGTTCCTAATCAAGTGGTAGGATCTTCCACCAAAGGATTCAATGTAAGAGCCTAAGATCATTTTTTGATCATTTCTATATTTGAGAACAAATATTTCTAAGGTAGGAGCCATGTAATGGCTATAATATAGCCACATTGACTATCTTTATTATTATTAGCTTAGGCCCTAGGATAATTTATTCGTTCCTTGATCATTAGGGTTAGGGTTATTATTTGTTTAATCTATAAATGTGAATAGTTATGTTGTAGTTGGAATCATATTTCATATTCAAATCATAGGTTTCATCATTGTACATATGAGACTTTGACCTCTTCAAGTTGCTATGAGACTTTTTCCTTTCTTAAGTGGCTAGGATTTGTATCAATTTAGAATATACAATTTGTTACTTGCATTATTGATTTTATGGAATTAAATTTGGTTTACTATTCAAGTGGATGTTTGCTTTTTTGTATTATTTAAATGTTACTATTATTTTATATTCCCATAAGTTATTTCATTACAACATGGTTCTATGTATTGACCCCTTCATAAAGGGTCAAAACTTCGCAACGTAAAGTTGAGATGGGAATATTTCATAGAATGTCACTTGGTTGGGTGGTAAAGCACTTAGATGATGTCTTTTGTCCCTAAGCAATGGTTCACAAACTATAAGGAGAGTGTATTATAGTGAAAAATAGTAAGTGGTTGAAGACTATTGAATGTAAAATCACCTTGTAATTTTATGAAAAGAGATAAAACACAAAAGTAGTTGTTTTGACAGTACTTGATGATGCTTGAATAATTATTATATATTTTTGGTTATTCAATTGATCTGAAAATGATTTTTGTATCATTGTCAAATATATAAAAATACAATTTTTCTAGTTATTCCTCTAAAGTGGAACAATTCCATTTTGATAAAAATAAGGTTCAATTAACATATGGCCTTCATGAGTTAATTATCTCATCCATTTTTATGGCTAAAAATAATATAAAATAAAAGGAATTAGAGATAAAATTTATTTGTAATGTTACATTTTGGTGATTGTAGTTTTGTATTTAAAGAAATATTTTGCTTCATTTACTAATGACTTTGCCAATGCTATAGATGGTAACTCTTGTTTAAAGAAATCCCATTGCAGTTTGGAGCATAGGAGTGTTAGTTGTACTCAAGGTCATGGTTGAATTATGAGAAAATTAAGAAGCTATACTTTTAACTTGGTTGAACAAGATATACCAGTATTGTGTACATATTTGAACAAGTAAAAACTTCAAACTTATAAAATGTGATGATTCAAGCTTAAAATATTTTAGTCCTTTTATATTTAACTAGATATTAACATAATATCATAATAAATACTCTAGCTAGCACTTGATGTAAAATTAGTATGACTAAAAAATAACTTGAATGTTACTTTAGGGACCTAAATGGTCATAGAGAACAAAAGTAACTAATCTGGTTTGGAAAAAGAGCAGATATCTTGGATTGATGAAGATGAATTATTTTTCACTATTAAATATAGTATGATTAAGGTCTTAATGGAATCATATGTATAGGATAAATAAATCATAATTAAATAAGTTAGGATGAGGCTACACCAACTAAAATAATAGTTAAATAAATAATAAAAATATTTTCTATTTTATGAAACTGAAATAGGGATTAATTTTACACCAACTAATCAATCAACTCATGCATATGAACCACCCACCAAATTTCCTATATAAACTTGCATAATCCTTCTCATAGATTCTTAAATATTGAGGATGGCATCATGATTAGCTATGGGGATATGTCAATAGGACATGGTGTCAATACAACTCTGTTAATTTTGTTATGAGCACGTGATGGGGCAAGTAAAATCATCATGTGTTAAGGATGATGAGATTGGCAGTTATTGCATGGGTCCATAACAAGACAAATCACCCCTGACCACATGAATAGCATACATTCCTACATAGCAAAATGACCATTGTAATAGTTGATCAAAGTTTACAAAATTTAGGGGCTTGACCATATTTAAAGAAGATGAAACTTGTAGTAGAGAAGAAAAATTATAGTAGAAGTAAGTAAGGAAGAGATTAGCATGATCATGGGTATGGATAGAAGTGTAACAAATTGATAGATAAAAATGTTAAGTGAAACTCATAGGTTATTGTTAGTAAATTAAAAATATTATCTCACAAGATACAATCACAAGATCATAAATAACATCAATATCATGCATATATCAAATGGACAATAATATCACATAAATATTTATTGAAACTACTAAAGCAATGCATAAATGCAAAGCTTCCTCAAGTTATATATTACATAGATTTATCTTAAATATATAGACACATGAGACTCTTCACATTACATGACTCTTGAAATTTGCTTTCCTCAAACTCATGGGAGAACTAACTCTTCATATTCCTCTCTTACATAATAAATCTCACATATTACATAAATACAAAGTCTTTCATGATTGCACATCATACATATAACTCTCTCTTGCTAACTAGACACCTCACACATATATTTATATGATACATACTCACACTTAAGATCTTAATTGAAATATAAAAGTCATACTCTAATATAAATATTTACAATGGTACCAAATAACGTAATACCTCCAACACCCCCATGTATTACATTATTTGGTATAATAGTTGTTTGCCTTGCACTTATTTTTCTTGGTCTTGTTCTTTTTTCTCTAGACTTGAGTACTTCTAATTTGGAATATATCCCTTTGTGTTATTGCTTGTTCTTGTTACATTTCTCAAGAAGTCATCACAATAATATAACTTATGGATCTCATCATTAGTGTCTCTATTGTTATAAAATGTGTTATTATATGTAGAATGTAACAATTTATTTTTCTTGATATCATATCCATGTTTAGTCTCAACTCATTTTGTGCACTTTTCAAGTTATCATAATCTTTGTTAGTATTAGAAGACTTCAAACCTTTTCCTTCTATATATCTTTCTTCAATATTCAAGTCCTTTTTGTCATCAATTCCATGGTCATAATATTTGTTATTCAACAATTATTTCTTCCTTTTATGCACTTCTAGAGAGAGTAATGTCATATATGCTATTTTTCCTATATCAATAGGTATTATAATAGTACCTTTGGAATATTCCTTGCTTCAATCAATTTTATGCTTAGATAATCTTCAAATGTTACAAAATATTCATCTTTGTCTTCTCTAAAAATTATTTGTAAGACCCTCTTTAATTTTATTAATAATTTTTTTGTTCTTTAACATTCTCTATCAGGTGTTGTGTGTAATGTTTCAAATTTTCAATATTTCCTCACATTCTTCTAGTGATGTTTTTTGAAGATGTGTTTTCCCTTTTGTACTTCGAGTGACTAATTATGCGCCATGAAGGTATTATCCTCAAATTTTCTAGGGCACTATGGGATAACACAACTCGATTCAGAGGTATTAGTGTCACAATGATAGAGGAAACCATAGGTAAAGCTACATGATTGCCAATAGAAGTAGACCCCTAGTATAAGAGTAAAGTAGAAGCCACAAAGTACAAAAACAATTTTTCATGGGAAGACCAAGAAGTTGATGCCACATTAAAAAAATTAAGAGAGCATCACTAGCTACACCTTAGAACAAGGTCACACTCCATATTTTAAGGTGCATTCCTTATGAATATCAACATGAATTTGTTTCCTCTTATAAATTTTGTATCATGTCTCATATCTACCATGGTAGAAGAATCAACCTCATGCATTTCCTCATAAAATTCTTAGAAGAAGTTTTCCAAATAGCCCAAGCAAGCAAAGAAACTAGCCTTGCCCACCATGGATTCATTCAACTCCTAGTTAAAAATGCCCTTGCTAAATAGAAATTGAGAGTTACACGAACAAGTTTTATTGGTAATGGTATAGAAGCAATGAGGATATGTTCTATACATCCCATAGAACCCATTGCAAAGGTGTCACAAAAACCTCAACATCCTAAGATGATGCACCTTGTCGGAGCCATAACTTGTGAACCGTATGCCCGTTTGCCTTGAAATTTAACAGGTGGTTCCACGTGCATGTTCTGCATAAGGATGATTGACCCTCCAAAAATCATGTTTTCGGGACCTAACTCCGACATCTAGTACCCCAAAATTAGCTTTTAGAATAGGTTCCCGGGTTTTTTGGTTTTTTTTGGCTATTAGAAGTTTATTATCTTTTGTTATACCTTAAGTTGAGACCTAATATTTTAAATTAAGGTTCATTATTGTAAGAGGGATGTGTGCACTGAATTTGGGTGCAATCCGACTCATTTCTATTTTTAGCAATTTTTAGGAAAAGGGTCTATTTTTAGCAATTTTAGAAAAAAGATATTTTTAGGGTTTCTTTGGTTTTCGATTGTTATATGATGGATTGTAATATTTTGTAGAAGGGGTGTGAATTCAAGAATGATAAGAATATCAACTGGCAATTTTCTTCCATTCTTGCATTTGTGTTATGTGATTGGAGTCCATTTTGTTGGTCTCTTGTAGCTGAGTTTACACCATTTGGTATCAGAGCGGGTGTGATCTCGCTAGTGAAGGGAAGATGCCACCTAGAAGATATACCCAAATGAATAGGCAGATCGAGGATCTAAATGCAAAAATAACATGGTTGACTGGTGTGATTGATCGCATGGGAGAGAGACATCCCAGGGCATATGCAGATCAAAGATCTGATGATGAAAATATACCTGAGGAACGTGGATATGAAGTCCACGCAGAAGTAGAACTAGAGGGCCCAGAGGAAGAAGGGCACGATTTTGAAAATCGACTGATACGAGCTCTATAGGGGCTTAATGGGAATCGATATGGGATCAAGATCGAGGTTCTCGAGTATGCTGGTGGGTTGAAACTAGAGGAGTTGATCGATTGGATCAATATCCTAGAAAAATATTTTGAATGGAGTAACCTTGCTAAAGAGAAGAAGGTTAAGCTCACATGCACAAATTTGAAGGGACATGCATTGATTTGGTGGGATCATTTACAGAATACATGACAGAGCAACGAAAAGGAAAAGATCAGGGATCGAACAAAGATGAAGAAGAAGTTATAGGAAAAATGTATACCTGTAGACTACTCCCAAACCCTATTTCGTAGATTTTAGAATCTTCGACAAAAGGATCAAAGCATTGAGGACTATACTAATGAATTCTATAAGCTATCCATTTGAGTGGAGCACAATGATACAGAGGACCAAAAGTTTGCTAGGTATGTAAATGGCCTAATTTTTGTTGTTCAAGATGAGATGAGCATGCATCGCACTCTTACAGTGGAGGATGCGTATCAAATAGCCCTCAAGGTGGAGGAGAAATTGAAAAGGATTAATAGAAGAGGTAAGAAGGGATTCATACCCTCTTCAGGTCAGGGTCGAAGTGGATCTAATTTTCTCAAGGGAGAATCCTTAATACCTGCTAAACAAGAAGAATATGGGCAGAATCTGAGAGCAAGAGGATACCAACGCGGTAGAGGTTACGATGGTGGATGAAATGGGAATGATCTGAGGATGTTGTATACCTATTATGAATGATACAGAGTATTTGAGTGTCCCCAACATGATGTCCAAGAAAGGGGTCAAGGAGGACAAGGAAGGGTCAATCTGGTTAAGATGGAAGAGCAATATGAGGATGAAGTTGTTGCTGACATGGAGGAAGTACTTATGATAAGGAGGACTTTGATTGCTCCTAAGAAATATATGGTGCAGAGCAAAGCAAAGGGGCAGACCATAGATGGTGAAGATTCTTGGCTGTGAATGAACATATTTCGAACAAGGTGTACATCAGGAGGGAAGGTATGTAACATTGTCATTGATGGTGGTAGCTGTGAGAATATGGTGTCAAATGTCATGGTTGATAAAATGCACCTAAAATGTGAAAAACATCCTTATCCATATCACATCTCATGGTTTACTAAGGGGAATGAGATAACAGTAGATCAGAGGTGTTTACTTAAATTTTCAATTGGGAGCACATACAAGGATGAAGTGTGGTGTTATGTGATCTTGATGGATGCATGTCACATTCTATTAGGAAGACCTTGGTAGTACGACAGTGATACTAACCATAATGGGAGAAATAATACTTAATCATTCTGGAAGGATGGTGTAAAGGTAGTTCTTGTACCTCTGAAGGAGGATGGTCCAAGTGAGAGCTTGTTGACGATGAAGGAGTTTCTTGCAGATATCAGGGATGCTAGCTTATGTTATGCCTTAACAGCTAGGAATAGAGGAAGTGGTTATGCCTATAGCAGCAGCTAAGTTGCTAAGTGAATATAAAGATATCACACCAAAGAAGTTACCATATGGGCTACCACCAAAAAGGGATATCCAACATCACATGGATTTGATTCTAGGATCAGCACTCCCAAATCAGGCAGCTTATCGGTTGAACCCGACACAAAATGCAGAGTTGAGTAGGCAAGTGACAGAGTTGATAAATAAGGGATTAGTTAGGGAGAGTATGAGTCCATGTGTGACTCCAACATTGTTGACCCCGAAGAAATATGGTGATTGGCGAATGTGTGTAGACAGTAGAGCCATAAACAAAATCACAATAAAGTATCGGTATCCTATGTCGAGAGTGGATGACATGATGGATGGATTGGATGGAGCTAAATACTTCAATAAAATTGATATGTGGAGTGGCTACTACTAGATCATAATTCGAGAAGGATATGAATGGAAGACAACTTTTAAGATAAAATATGGATTGTACGAGTGGATGGTGATGCCATTTGGGTTGTCTAATGCACCTAGTACATTTATGCGGTTGATGAACAGAGTACTACGGGAATATAATGGTAAGTTTGTGGTTGTGTATTTTGATGATATTTTGATTTATAGTAAAAGTGAAGAAGACCATTTGTTACACCTGAAATTAGTGTTAGACGTGCTCAGGAAGGAGAAATTGTATGTCAACCTGAATAAATGTAGATTTCTTCAAGATAGTTTAGTGTTTTTGGGATTTGTAATCTTGAGAGATGGCATGAGGATGGATGATGAGAAAGTTAAGGCAATTCTAGAATGGCCTCTTCCACGATCTATAATAGAAGTAAGGATCTTTCATGGACTAGATACCTTTTACAAGAAGTTCATCAAGAACTTCAGTAGTATAGTTGCCCCTATAACTGAGTGCACGAAGGGGAAAGAGTTTGTATGGACTACAATAGCAACAGAGAGTTTTGAACTCTTGAAGAAGAAGGCGTCGAAAGCCCCTGTTCTATTGTTACCAAATTTTAGTAAGGTATTTAAGGTTGATTGTGATGCCTCATTTGTTGGAATTGGTGGTGTCTTAAGTCAAGAGGGCCAACCTGTAGCATTTTTTAGTGAGAATTTGAATGATGCAAGAAATAATTATTCTACATATGATGTGGAATTTTATGCAATTGTGCAAGCATTGCAACATTGGAGGCACTACTTAATCTCAAAGGAGTTTGTGTTGTTTACTGATCATGAAGCATTGAGGTATGTCAATTCTTAGAAAAAGTTAAATAACAAGCATGCCAAATGGGTTCATTTTTGCAACAGTATACATTTGTCCTGAAACACAAGTCAAGAAAATAGAATAAGGTTGTTGATGCATTGAGTAGGAGAGTCTTTTTGTTGACCACTATGGAGAATGAAGTGGTAGGATTTGAGGGGATTAAATATCTATATGAATCTAATGCTGATTTTGAGAATATTGTACAATAGTGCAAAAGTGTGGTAGGGGGTGAGTCCCGTACTATTTTTGAAGAGTATTTTTTATAGAATGGTTACTTGTTTAAGGGTAATTGATTATGTATTCCCAATGGCTCTATGAGAGAGAACATCTTGAGGGAATTACATAGTGGGGGTTTGGCTGGTCAGTTTGGAGTCGCCAAAACTACCACTCTTGTAGAGGAGAAGTACTATTGGCCTAAAATGAAGAGAGAGATAATCAATTTTGTCTCTAGATGCAGAGTATGTCAAATGGCTAAGGGCAATGCACAAAATACAAGGTTGTATATGCCACTGCCAGTTCCTACAGGACCATGGACCTATCTGAGTATGGATTTCATGTTGGGGTTGCCCAAGACACAGAGGGGTAAGGATTCAATTTTTGTTGTGGTAGACAAATTTTCAAAAATTGTGCATTTCATTTCTTGTCAAAAAACTAATGATGCAACTAGGACTGCAGTCTTATTCTTTGATGAGCTTGTGCGGTTGCATGGTGTTCCAAAGACTATTACTTCTGATTGGGATACTAAGTTCTTAAGTCAATTTTGGAGGACATTGTGGAAAAAGTTGAATACCAAGTTGTATTTCAGTAGTTCTTACCACCCATAGATCGATGGGAAAATAGAGGTAGTGAACAGAATCTTGGGAAACCTCTTACGATGCATAGTTGGAAAAAAACCAAAACAATGGGATTTAGCCTTGTCACAAGCCAAATTTGCATACAATAGTCCAGTGAACAGGTCAACAGGTAAATCTCCTTTTCAAATTATTTATGTTCAAAATCCTAGAGGTGTATTAGATTTGGTTGAGTTACCAATTGGGGAACAAGTTAGTGATGATGTAAAAATATTTGTTGAGCATATCCAGAAAGTGCAAGAGTCAGTGAGGGAAAAATTGCAGAGTAGTAATACCCACTACAAAGAGTCTACTAATGCACACAGAAGGGTGAAAGTGTTTGAAGAGGGTGATATGGTCATGGTTCATATTAGGAAATAAATATTTCCTAAGGGGACGTATAACAAACTGAAACTTAAGAAAATTGGGCCATGCAAGATTTTGAAGAAGATCAATGATAATGCCTATAAAGTGGAGTTACCCGATGAATTTGATATTTCACCCACTTTTAATGTTTATGATTTATTTCAGTATCCTAGTACTACCGAGGATGGCAAATTACAAGAGACATTAAATTGGGCACGACAAATGCCTAAGAAGAAAAAATATAGAGTTGCATAGGTGCTCGATAAGAAGGTGATCACCACCAGACATGGGAGCTACAACAAATTCCTGGTTTAGTGGGAAGGATTACCACAACCATATAACACTTGGGTTTCAAATTTAGAGCTAAAAAAAATTGATAACCAAAAGCTACAGGATTTCAATTCAGCTGAACTTATAGGAGCTGAGTTCTTTTTCACCAGAGGAGAATGATGCACCTTGTCGGAGCCATAACTTGTGAACAGTACGTCCGTTTGCCTTGAAATTTAATAGGTGGTTCCATGTGTGTGTTCTACATCAGGATGATATTTGATCCTCTTGACCCTCCAAAAATCATGTTTTTGGGACCTAACTCCGACATCTAGTGCCCCAAAATTAGCTTTTAGAATAGGTTCCCGAGTTTTTTAGGTTTTTTTGGTTGTTAGAAGTTTATTATCTTTTTTTATACCTTAATTTGAGACCTAATATTTTAAATTAAGGTTCATTATTGTAAGAGGTATGTGTGCACCGAATTTGGGCGCAATCCGACTCATTTCTATTTTTAGCAGTTTTTAGGAAAAAGATCTATTTTTAGCAGTTTTAGAAAAAAGACATTTTTAGGGTTTCTTTGGTTTTCGGTTGCTATATGATGGATTGTAATATTTTGTAGAAGGGGTGTGAATTCAGGAATGAGAATAATATCAATTTGTAGTTTTATTCCATTATTGCATTTGTGTTATGTGATTGGAGTCCATTTTGTTGGTCTCTTGTAGCTGAGTTTACACCATAAGAGAACCAAATAAATAGCAAAAAAAGTACAAAATAGTCCATAAAAACTATCATTGAGAAATCAAAAGCACCTCAGCACCCAAATAAAACCAGAGAACCTAGACCTAGGGCCATGAAATGTGATCACCTGTATCCACCTCCATAAAAACTATAGATCCCCCTCTAAGTATAGCTATCATGGATTTAGAACTAGAAAAGAAAAATGATCCAATAACTTCTTTGAGGTTACAAAGGTAAAGTAATAGAAAGCAACATCAGATGGAAGAGAAACTCCTAGTAGCTAGAGAAGAAACACCTCCTTCACTACCATATGAGAAGGAATAAAGGGTGTATGAAAGGAGTATTGCTAGTGACCCTCTCAAAATATTAGCAAAAGTTGCTTCCCACAAACAAACATAACTATTAGAGAAAACAACCATAACCACAACCAAAATAGACAAAGCCAAAAAACAATAATAATAGTATCCCATTGAGTTTGTTGAAGGAGAAATCAATAAATAATGCTAGGTAATCAAACCTATGAAAAATGGGAGGAGGAAGAAGAACCCTTGGAATTCCCTATGCAAGATATTAAGTTAGAGCTTATGAGATAGAATAAACCCCTACATGTGGAGGACACTCCCACGATTCTTGTAGTTGCAAAAGAATTTGTAGTAGTAGCTCTTAAGCACACTTCATATGGGTCTATAGAAGAAATACATAGGCTATTGGAAGAGTTTTCATAGGCCAAGGCTAAAGCTACCAAGTGGAGGATTCAATTTGAAGGTATCCAAAGTTTACAATTGCAACTTACAATAACTATATGGGAGATAGCAAAATAGAAAATATAGGTTGTGTCCAATAACTAGGAGTATGTTTCCTTTTCAAAATATGAGAAGGACATGAAAGCCACTAAATTATATTATGATAAACTCTTGACAGGATAGTAGCATGAGCTTATAAAGATGAAAAACATAGAAATTATTGTTGGCAAATTGAATGTGGAGAGGGGGGTCAAGATCATTGTCAAATGGTCCAAGGAGAAATTTTGAATGCAAACCTCCTACTAGAGCATGCTACTTTTACATTTAAAAAAATTATTTAGGATGGAGTTGAGTAGATTGACAAGGGATATCCTTTGGCTAACACAAATCTAAAAGTACTTAGCTAAGTCTACTCTTCTTTTCTTCTTGATCAACAAAATTTATTTAGTGAAATTTATTTACACAATTTTCTATTTGCCTAAATGCACTTGGTTAAATCTCAATTTATTTGTAGGAGATATACTCATTTGATCCTTTTGATTTGTCATTCAAAATAATATAGCATGGTAGGATGAATCCACTTTATAATGAAAGAAGGAAATCTATAAACCCTTGATGGTATGTCTAAAGCATGAAAATGTCAAGTAAATTAAGTTGGATATCAAGAAAATTGTAGAGCATCAATAGTACAGTCCATGCATGAGAAAATAGTAATAATTAGACCTTTAGATATTTAGGGATATGTCATATAAACTAATAGAGACAATATTAAATGGATCTAGTGCTACATAGGATGAATCTCCTAAGTAACTACATAAACAAGAATTATATTCACTCAAATTTTAAGGAGGTTTTATCCAAGGTAGGTATCTATGTGGAGATTGTAAACACTCTAGGGAACTAATGGATAGGCCTCATATTCAAACCCATAATGCTTTGGATGCCATTTTTGGACTTTAACATGAGGATACCCTTGTATAAGGAGAGTGAATTACAAATATGGCATGATATCTAATAGGTCAAAGGCTATCAGAGGGAGATCAGTCAAAATTACCCTAAGTCTAATGATCTTAGGGACCAATGTAGGCTCAAAATGATTTGGTATGAAAATGACTATGAAATGCAGGCCAACAATTCTAGGTGGTGAAATAGAGAGAGTGTTGCACATGGCATGTAATAGTTTCAATAGAGGAGATGGTGAGTCACTTTATTGACTCATTTGAGTAGCTCTTTTAACCTATAAACTGGCTCTTTTTCTACTTAATGATGCCAAAACCCTATTTTGATATAAATAGTAACTTATTTTGTAGTTTGTTAAGGATAATATAATATACTAATTTTACAAAATTTTGGATGCTTTTCACTTGATATTATCTACAAGTTGATGCATGATGGATACTAACCTATCTCATCCAAAGTGACCCTACATTCCCTTCATGTTATAACAACATAGGCTTAGCAAGGGAAATTAAACAAGTTGTTTACAACTAAGGTTGTAAGTCACCTTTTTTAAACTATGGGAACATGTGATGGTCAAACTACAGGAACATCATTGACAAGAGTGTTGTCAAATTTCATTTTGTGGCATGGTCCCACATGGATTAGTTTCATGGAGAAACAAGGCATTCTAATTATTTCCTATAGTATCCATATATCGCTAGAACCCAGGAAGGGTACGACAAATTTTAAATACATATTTCTTTATGGTAAAGTTGATGTAACCAAATAGTTAGTTGGAAATAGGAACGAGATTCTTGTGCCAACTGGAATCCAACCTAACGTATATTTTTGTTCCCATTACAATTTTTTTTTACCATAAAAATTAAGGCATTGATTCTCCAACTATAGGAAAACCTAAATTAGTATTTTTATTTTGTAATCCTTTTGTTTGTAGATTAGTTTGACTATGGTAGTTTCAATTGCATCATTTAAAAGTTGTCAAATAATTTAGGGTAGTTACATGGTCCTTTAAATTGTTATACATAGTTTAAACTAAGTTAACAAGCAAGTAGAAGTAGTACTAGTAGCAGAGATATAGTAGATCACTCAATTTTGTAGCAATCAATAGACAAAAATTATGTATGTATTCATTTCATTAGCATTAAAGTAAATTTATGAATTAATAATATTTTGAGCATTTATTTAATTTTCTCATTATGAGGGAACTATACCTGATCTTTGGACTTGGGACCCATTGCAAGTGTGTGGTTTGTGAGAACTCTCATGAGTATTTTTATATTTTTTGTTTTGTAGTTAATCATACATCCATAGTTTTGAATAAATTACTTTAATCCTCTCTTTTCTTCTTGTAGTTAATTGCATGGTTTGTGTTTTTTTTAATAAGCTATGTATGGCTTCTATTGGGGGCCACTCCCATTACAAAAACAAAATATTACATTGCTCTCATTACATTTCTAACAAGTTAATTAAATCATATTCAACTTTACCTTTCTATCACAGATTTTCATTTATCTTTATATCAAAGATATTCTCCATCTTTTTCAAACTTTTAAGTTTTCGTGATCAACTCCTTTTCTATCAGATGCCTTTCAAAATTTAAAATTTGTCAAGATAAAATTCAACACCGCAAATGGCTAAAATATTTGTTTCCTAGTTTCCATATCTATAAATATCTTGTCTATAACAACCTCACAATTTCTTAATACCTTTTTTTAGGCTTCTTATTATTTTCCCTAATATTCCAAGATATTATTTTCATTGTTATTTTTTTCTTTTTATTTATGGGTTTAGCCCCACTTCTTTTAACACTTGTGATATTTGCTTTTGATTCCTTATATCAATATCCCTTTGGGTTTCTTTTTCTATTTATTTTTTCTTCTTGGGTCTTCCTCTTTTTTTTTCATTACTAGCAATACTTTCATCTTCATCAATCTCTTCAATCTTCTCACATTGATAATAGTAAGACTTATCATATTTAGGTTTGCCTTGTTATGAAGGATCTGAAGTGCAAGGAATAACCTCAAAAGCACAATCTTCTTTATGTTGCCCTAGAAATCCTAAAGTGAAAGGATGCTCTTCTATAGAAATTACCTTCTTATTCTGCCCTAAAAACCTTAAATTGTTATGGATTTCCTCCAAGCTCATTTGTTTATTTTTCTCTTGAAACGTTAAAATGCAAGGGATAACATCTTCACAACTTTCACTTTTATTACCTGGAGAGGATTTTATACTACTTGAGGATAATGAAGATGATTTATCTGGAATAAAATTGACCTCTTTTTTTGTCTTTGTTTAAGTATCTATCTCCACATCTTCTTTTACACCTTTAATTTCTTCTAAACTTGCCAAATGATGTTGTAGATAGGCTTTCTTCTCCTCTTATTTTGGAGTGGAATATCCTTGATCTGATCTAGCTTCTATTATTGTATGATTTTATTGCTTTGTCCTGAAGTTTATCACATGGCTATATTTTTTGTCTCTTTCTTCAGAGTTTTCAATTTGCAAACTCTTGCCATGTATCCAATCTCATAACAATTGTGGCAATGAAATGTGATATTTTCATAAACTACTTGTTGATCCCATTCTATTGATTTAGATTTAATCTTAATGGATTGTGGCAAAGGTTTTGAAATATCCATAGTAACACATATTCGATTATATATAGCATGCTTTCACTCCTTAGTAGTTGGTCCTTCCTTGATAAATTCCCCTATGGTATTTCTAATATTCTTCAAAACATCCTTATTTATAAGCTGATATGGAAGTCCAAAAAGCCTAAACCACACTAGAAGCTTCTTAATAGTTTATGTCTCAACAGAAAAAAAATTATTCAATGGTCTCAATTAAAGTGCATCTCTTCCCCTAAATCGTGGGCCACCAACCATGTTTTTATCCTTAATTTTTGAATTGGAAAAGATGATGAGGAAAAAACCTTTAGGAAGAAAAGTCACAGAATAATTTAAATTCAATACCCACTTCCACTTGATCCAATTTTGAATCTCCAAAAACCTTGGCCATGATCTATGGAACTTACATAATTACATGGTCTATGTTGATTTTGTTATTTTATTTATTTCTAATTTATAGTCTTCAATTTATGGAATTTAATTCAATTCAATTTCTTGTAGTTTTCAACTTTGTTTTTAATTCTATAATATAATTGTGAATATGTGATTTCTTTTACCTTTCTATAGAATCCTTGGGGTGAGGGATGAGTGTTGATTAAATTCCATTGAATAATTGGATATGAATTATAGGACCATGTAGGTTAGACCCTATTTTAGTTTTTTAATAAATATATAGTGTTCAATGCCTCATAGGTGTACTTACTTGGATTTACATACTTAGTGCTCATAAACATAGAGTAGGGCCTTGGGTTTCTTTTTATCAATATGAGGTTGAATTGGAGGATATTAATACCATTTCCAAAGGTTCCTTCTTTATTCCTCATATCCAATGAATTTTAAATAGAGTATGGGTACTTCCTCAAGCTTAAATACAAGGCAAATAACCCTTTAGACTACCACATGAAGGAAGGATAAGTTGAAGGAATCACAAATAGCGATAATGATTTTTTGGTCCTACTACAACATTCCCTTTAGTTGTATAAATAACAATTATTGGGAGGTTATGGTGAGGGTAATAGAAAATATGGCAAAAGGAATGAAGCCCCTTCAGTAAAATATTTTAGAGGGCCTTTTTTGGAGTGTGTTATGAATATATGATCTTGTAGAAGAACCAAATGGAGTAAAAATGGTTGCACCATTCTATTTGATGGATGGATGGATGCTAGAAACTTCACACTCCTCAATTTTATAGTGGTTTAAGGTGGATCCATGGTCTTATTAAATTTATTTGATGTCTCATGAGAGGTGAAGAGTGCATATTTTTGTTTAATTTAATGGAGGAGGTTGTGGTGAAAGTAGGAATGGAGAATATTATCCAAGTAGTGACAAATAATATAGTGACCTATGTATCTTAGGTAGGCTTATAGAGGATAAGTACCTGTAGACATGGAAAATTGATCCACTTTAGTGGGTAATCTTCCCTGACCCCTCTAGAGGACCCCTTAAACTATTCTAGGGCAAGGGTAAGGCTCCTTCCCCTCTTTTTTTCCTTTTTTCCCTCTTTATGTGAAATCGTACTCGATCCTTTATGAGGTGTGACTTCGTATTGCAAAATCGTGATCGGCCCTAATGGGGCACGATTTCACCTTTTTAGGGTTTGACAAGTTGAAACCCTAATTTTTTGGGGTTGGCATGTTTTACGTCAGCCCTCCTTGGTTTTCTTGCTCTTTTTGCCTTCAAATCCGCTATATAAGGAGGGTTTGAATTCACTTTTCACACACGGTTACACATGCTCACATAATCGACATTCTAAGGATTGATGATTTATTGCTCGCTAACATTTGATTTCTTGTAAAGTGTTTTATTTGGTTTGCATTCTGCTTCTTATTTCATAAGCAACTTGGAAGTGTGGAGTTTGATTGATTGTTTGTTGTATTGGATTGTTGTTGCTCGCTCTTGGTGGATTGTTGTTGAAGCTCTAAGGAGACATCAACTACCTAGGAGATCTCAAACCTTTTTTCTTGCTTCCTTGCTCTCTACAAAGTGAAAGTGTTCTACTACATGTTTGATTTTGTTTGTTGCATCATAGTTTTGTCATTTTGATACAATTTTAGATATTTTGTCTCACTTTTGCAAAATCGTGCTCAATCTTCTATGGGGCATGATTTCGTATTGTGTCATCACAATCACCTGTTATGGGGTACCATTTCACCTTAGCTAAAACTATGGTTAATATATTATCTCAATTTTCATCATTGCATTCTAGACTGCATTTAGAGCATAGTGGCATATTATGTTTCTATGATTTCATCATTCTTATCTACTATATTGTATTATGTTTGATTTTCTCCAAAGGTCAATTTCTGCTTTTAATTATCAAATTTCAGCTAAAAGGACCTAGGGGGCTTGACTGATGTGCCTCCAATTATTGTTATACAGTGGCCTAAGCAATCCCCCTAACGCTAATCCTATTTTCAAGTGTTTGTCAAATTATCTTGCAGTAATAGGAATTATTGATACCATTGGGCAAAGGGATAAAAGCGAGGATAAAAAACCAGATAAGATAAGTATTATTATTAATATTTAGGTTGTTTTTTGGGTTTTTTATATTTTTGTTATAAACCCTAGATCTGATTTAATAGAAATACATCTAATTAATTTCTAGGCATTTGAATAATAAACAACATATAGTGTGCATTTAGGGTTAATTTTGTTTATGCATTTCTTCTTGAGCCCTTGCTTAAAGGTTGTTTATGTAGAACCCTAGGTTAAAAATCATTCAAAAGAAGAATCATTCTAGGTTTATCTCTTATATTCCTACATTCTATGTTTCTTCATTATCCTTTATCTTTTGTAGCATAGATTTAGACATGCCAAATCTAGGTGTTTGTCTTAAATCTCATACATCAAACATTCTTGAAATTCCTATGGACTTGGATTGAGTCCTTAAAGCCATTCCTAGTGAACCCTTCCCCCCAGCACCAAGTGTAGAGAACAACATAGCCCATATGGTTCACCCCAAAGGCTTTCTCTCTTGCGGATCCAAGCTTTTGGGAATTGTATGTAGTGGGGCAATTTTCCCCCTCTATAGTACCTTTGTATTTTTTGGATCCCACACGTCACCCATTATATTGACCTTATCCTTAATTACATTGATAAAATATAATGGATTACAATATTTATATACAACCACACATGGTACTCAGATTTATGAGAGAGCATAATGAGTGGAGGGACATTCCTTGTGGATTTTTACTTTCCTTAAGAACACATAGAGGGGCATTTACCCTCCCTCTTCACTATTATTTATTTCTAATAAGATTTGAGGGATAGATATCCATCCCTAGACATCACTAGAACTTCCCATGTCTACTCCTAACTAAGGAGAAACCCCATATATTATCCTTTCATGCTAAGTTCTCCCACTAAGCTACTAAAGCAATAATGGAAACTTAAATTCAATCATAGGGGAACAATGTTCCTCTATTGTGATCACCAACACAAGTGGAACTATTCCTAAAAACTATAGGTGTACATAATGATCACTCATGTCCATCCCCACCCATAATTTTAGCTAGCATGAAGGAAAATATAGCAAGGTTCCAAAACATTTTAAAAACTACTCCACTCATGATTCCTAATGATAAGGATCACTTCATGCTATAGTTACTCATCTTTCTCTTAAAAATTAATAACCCTGTGTAGAATAAAGAAAACTTCTATAGCCCACTATCTTAATATGTTATAAAAATTGGATGAATGACTAATCTCTTCTATCCTTGGAGTTGGGAAAAATTATTAGGCCTTATCCTTTTGTGTAACAACCCAATTTTTTTAAAGGACGGTTGCAAGCAAATTTTCTTAAGAGATAAACTCTTCTTTTATTTATCTCAGCATACAAGGCTTCACCACATTTGAGTTCCAAGTTGTTGTAGATGATACTCAGTGGATAGGAGTGGTCAACTCCCATTTTTTTTGGGGTTCACCTTACTAAACCTACATGTTTAGAAGGATGCCAAAAGTGGTCCCCCCACCTTTTCCATACCCTCATAATCATATGACCATGTGACCATGATGTAGGGATTATCCTTTAAGGCCCATAATACTTAAAGGGGGATGCTTATTCCCTAACTTGACTCTAAGTCCATATAGATAAGTTAATCAAGCATAGAGCCTTGGTGCTTAGTTACCACACCTTTGTGGGCTAACTAAGGTCATTTCCACTTTGCCAACAACTAACATGATCACCCGATCCTACATGTTGAGGGGATCACCACTACTTACTTGTGAATAGTTCCACAACTCCTAGTTGGGATACACCCAATCCTTTCGTTCAAGGTGCAACAATTTACAATAACCCTACCTATTGTATTCACACAACTCCTTCCAGGTTCATGAGTTCCTAGCTATTGCATTATCTCAACTCCTTATAAGACTCATATCTACCTGGTAATTGCATTCACACAACTCCTTGGATTGAGCTTTATGGTTTACAAAAGGAAATTCTAACCACCCAAAGGAAAACTTTACAACATTTCCCTTAAAGTAAGCAATGCGCTTTACATAATATCAAGCAAGACATAATCCATCTAATTTGAAATGCTATATTACATAAACAAGTAACCATAAGCCAAATTATGCATATTTCAAATGCTTGACATAAAGCTTTAAATCAAATATTTTCTAATAACAATGTTGCATAACATGATAACCCAAGTATTTCACATCAGCAATTGATAACATTCAATACTAACTATCCAAAGTAAAATATTTCTTAAAACACCATAATGTATAAATTTAAACAACCTAATCTCTCATTTAGTACAATAATTCGGGTTTACAAAACCCTTGAACAAAACATTATTTTACATAGCTTTTGTTTCTTTTTCCAAATTGACTATACATTTTAGAATCTATGAAGCTAAGATCTTCAAGCCATCTATAAACTACAACTCCTTTCTTGAAAAGGTTTCCATCCTCTATTTATGAGCTATGTTTAGGGATCGGGACAACTCTATATGCAATGCAACTTTAACATGCCATTTTCACAATGCAAACATCCATGCATTAAACAAATAAATAGGCCAACCAAGAAGAGAATCCCATACTTCTCTTTATTCCTTAACCCACAAGAGTCTCAAGAATCACTATAATAGTTTCTCTTTCAAAATCCACATTCAATATTACATATTATAAAAAATAATCTCATAATTCTCTTTATAATGATTTCTTAACCCACAAGAGTCTTAGGAATTGCTATAATAGTTTCTCTTTCAAAACCCACATTCAATATTACATCTTATAAAAGAGAATCCCATACTTCTCTTTATAATTATTCCTTAACTCACAAAAGCCTCAAGAATAATTTTAATAGTTTCTATTTCAAAACCATCATACATAAATCCATTTTAAAAAAGAGAATAACCATTACCATAAAGTATTTTTTTCCTGATAAACAAACATTAAGCTTTTAAAGTACTTTTATCATTTCCACATTCCAACTTGCAATCAACAACATATTATTTTCCAAGCAAAGACTTTCATATTTCTTGAGTGAAACCAAAGCATAATAAATTAAAGAGTAAACAATCTAAAGCCTTATAAAAACATTTAAGTAAGGCCTTACTTCTTTAAAACATATTTTAAAAAAAAGCAGAAATCAATCATAACACAACAAGCTCAAAGCCCTTAAAACACAAGAAGGTTTGACAACCTTAAGAAATAATTAAAAAGGTTGGGTACTTCATGCCAAAGGCCTCTACTAGACTTAGGTAAGGTGCTAACATTACCCATCCCACATAGCTTTCATCTATAGGCCCAAACATAGCCAACACACAAATGCACCCAATACACAAATGCAACCAACATACAAACACATCAAACTCAACCAGAATACAAATATAACCAACAATGAATGCAGACAAATTTGAACATGGCAAACATATGAACATAGTGAAGATTTTTTTAGAGTGGGATAAGGAAGGCAACTCCAACCAACGCACTTTTATTAGAAGAAATATTGCAGGGTTAAACTCAATACCCTACCCAAGCTTAGGAGGCACTTGATTGAGACCTTGCTTCCCCACAAAACAACAAGAAGGAACATGTAGAGTGAATATAGGGTATCTATAAAGAAACCAAACAAAAATAACATATGTCATAGCGTACTCGATGTCTAAGCTCAACTTAAACAACATATGTATATGTTAGATTTGCTTTCTCAAAACCTAGTTCTCTTTGATAGAATACTTGTTCTTTTTTATTGAAGTTTAAAATTTTGGATTTGTTTCGATTAATATATTTTCCTAAAGTACATTCATATCTTTTTAAGAAGTTGCTAATTTCATAAATTTCTTATAGCAAGGGTTCAACCTTAAACAATGTGTCATCAAAAAATTGAGAATGAGTTAAAGTATCACCTTTTGAAGAAACTAACAACCCTTCTAAAGGAACTTTGAATTTTATATGTGTAATATTTGCCCCTTGAACCTCCACCACAAAGGGGAAGATATTAGTTGACAAATCATCACCAAGTCTCAAACCATGAGATTTTGAAAAAATGCTTTTCTTGACTCATTAATGATAATTAGAAAGGATATGAATAACAACTTGATTACATTTTTGAATGAGAAATTTCTAAGACCCTATCCAAGAAAGCTTACTTTACTATTTTACATGCCTAAGATACATCCAACTTCATTAGCATGCATTTTATTTTATTGAGTGCTAGCAAGTATAGAATCTCATACACTAAGATAAAGTTATTAAGGATATGTCTTCCCTTCATAAAAAAATTATTTCTTAGGGAAATTATATTGATTAGTAAAGGTTTCAACATGTTGATAATGATTTTAAAAATTATCTTGTAATCTATGACGCAAAAATAAGTATAGAACTATAAAAAATAATCATTATCTATTGAAATTGTATAATCAAACTTCATTGGCCAAGATTGACATTGTATGATTTAATCATGTTTAAACCTACAAACAATCATTATATGATGTATTTAATATTAATTAATTTAATTATTCTATGAGCCCATGGTTTAACCTTGGCATACTTAACCTTTATTAATCCTTTGTGCCTAAGTGATGTCAACAAGGGTAAGCACATTGGAATTAATTATTGAGGATTTAGTATTTATAACCTTTGTCCATTTGATCTATTATATCAATGTGATCATATCTTGATCATTTATGTAGAATTCTAAGGATATCCTTCATATTTCATGTGTCATCACTCTTTCTTTTTGCTCTCTAGTTCTTTAATTTTATGATTTGGGTTTATATGTTGCTTTTATTTATTCCAACAAAGTGTTGTGAAAGTGGATATGGATCGTTATCACTTGGTCATGGAGGTAATTTTCTAAAAGCCTCCTACTTTGTTAATCAATAAAGAGAACTACCTTTCAATGTTTTATAAGCTATTCTTATCAAAAAGAAGTAGAAGAAGGTTTGACTATATTCATGGTAATTAACCTAAGCACTGCATTGCTATGAGGGTAAATTTTATTTTTTTCAGACATAAGCTCTCTCATTTTTCAAATAAGAGTCCCCTCATTTTTTGCATGGGTATATTGGTATGAGGATGTGGGTTCTCTTGGTCTATCCAAGGCCAAAGCACCCATATATTTTTATTTTTGTATAGAAGCATATTTACATCATGTGGGAGAATAGGGTATGGGTTTGACCTTGGTCATTCTATATTGGAGGAGGATAACATTGTTTTTGGGGCCAAACATGTTAAAAGTATCTAAGGGTATTCACACATGGTATTCCCCATCTAAGAAGTTAAAATTTGTAGCACCCCTCCTTGGTAGAACTTTTGAGGAAAATAAATTATGTTTTGGATATAATTATGTAATGGCATAGTTTCTTTCTTGATGATTAAATAATAGAATGATTGCTTTCTTTAAAACTTGGAATATGGTACTATTGATGTATTTTTGGGTGCAATATTAGGTACCTTCTCCATGGTGGGGCTATGAGAAAACCACCTACCATGAAGGATACCTAGGAAAATGATGATGATGGCTTGCTCATCAAACAACTTAGGGTAACAAGGAAAATTACTCTTCATGTAGATGCATTGCATTTGTTTGTTTCCCATAATTCACACCCTTGGACCAGGAAGTTGCTTGCAATGAGCCTCCTTAAAATTGGTTGACGATAGCATTAGTCTATCTTAAAGGAGATCACCCATTTAAGGATAAAATAATGGTGTGGAGCTTTGATGGGTGCATATTTATGTTTGGTTGTATTATTCTTAAGCTTTGCTAAGCTTTGTTTGCCTTCCTTTGATTAGAATTGTATTTGTTTGCTTGTAAGTTAGATTTAATGCTTTAAATTAAGTAAAGTATTAAATAACTCAATAGTTTAAGATTAGAATTGTATTTTTTTTATTAGAATTGTATTTTTTTGCTTGTTTGTCTTCCTTTGATTAGAATTGTATTTGTTTGCTTGTAAGTTAGATTTAATGCTTTAAATTAAGTAAAGTATTAAATAACTCAATAGTTTAAGATTAATTTAATAAAAATCAATTTATTTATTGGTTTAATAAAGCTATTTATTATTGTATATCAAAGCTTTTGTATTTTGAGCTTGAGTGTAGCTCATTAAAGAGGTGTGCTACCCTAATGGTGCCTAGGGTGGCGAACGTTCTTTATGTTAACACCTTCTTGCACATTATGAGGTGGCCATATTCATGCACAACTTAGTTTTTCTCCCTTATTTACTTCTTAAGAATATTGACAAGTGAATTTTAGGAGCTAGGATGGAAGGAAAACTCAATAGTGGAAGAGTGGAAGATTGTGAGGAGTGCTACATTCCAGTGGAGAATTGAAGGTGAGCTTAAGGAGTTTAGATGTTGTTTTCTAAGTTTGGTATCTTTGTTGTTTGTTTTTGTCTTTGTTACTACTCTTACTTGGTTATTTAGATTTTTATGGGTGGTATTTGTTTTCATTGCTGGTTACATCTTTATAGTATGCACTACTTTGCCACTTTTGAGATCTTATTGCAGTTTCGTTGGTTTTTCCTCACTGTATGAGTATATTTTGTTAGCTGTAGATTGTAAAGTTCTCTTATGGTGACCCTCCTATGAGTGTTCCTTCTTGGGTGCTACCTTGTACATCATCTTGCTATTAGGGCTTGCATACCCAGTAGGGTCTTCTGTTGCTATGTAGGATACAACTTGTTTGTTTGGTAGCCTTTAATGTTCATTCATGCTTTGTTCTATTGAGTTTGATGTTATTCTTTGCTTGATCGGTTGATGGAGTGTTAAGTGGTTTTTGAGTGGATTTCAGGTTCAATTTGGTTCATCTTTGAGCTCATTGTGTGTTGTAGCTAGTTAGTGCTTTTCTTTCTTGTGTGGTTTGGTGGTCATAGGCTAGGCCTTGTGTGTCACTTCATGCATGGTTGTGCATTGGTTTTCCTCACCTTTTCAATGCAAACTAGCTTATCTTTGTGCTTCATTGTTGAGCACCAATTTTTGTGCACTTCATTTTAGGGTTTTGGATTCACTTTGGTTTTAGGGTGTTAGCGATATATTGCCCTTGGTTTTATTGTCTTTTTATTTGAATTTCTTTGTTGCATCATGTTTTGTATCTTGGAGTTTTATGTTCCTTTATGAGCTTATATTTTATTGAAAGGAACCCTTGGCATTAAGATAATGCTTTATTATATTTTGTTTAAATGATATATAAGTTAAATTGGATATAGTGATTCTTGAGATTCATGTGGGTTAAGGAATCACTATAATGAGAAGTATGGGCTTCTCATGCTTTATTATGTTTTGTTTAAATGTTATATAAGTTAAATTGGTTATAGTGATTCCTAAGATTCATGTGGGTTAAGGAATCACTATAATGAGAAGTATGGGCTTCTCATGCTTGTATATGTTTTGTTTAAATAATTATGTAAGTTGAAGTTATTTATAGTGATTCCTAAGATCCATGTGGGTTAAGGGATCACTATAAAGAGAAGTATGGGCTTCTCATGCTTGGTTATATTTTGTGTAAATGCTTTTGTAAAAGGAATTATTTATATTGATTCTTGAGATCTATGTGGATTAAGGATCAATATAAAGAGAAGTATGGGCTTCTCTTGTTTGATGTGAGTTGTTTATTTTGGCTTGTAAGAAGGAATTTATTTATAATGCATCCTAAGATCTATGTGGATTAAGGATCATTATAAAGAGAAGTATGGGCTTCTCCAAGTTTTGTTATGAGATGTTTTATTATTGTTATTTGAAATAATGTTGGGATCATTTCTGAGAGATGTGGAAGTTCTCTTCTTTTATCTTGCTTGTGCATGGTTGATGCATATTAGAGAAAGAAATAATTTTAGTAGCATTGCATTTAAATTTGTTTTGATCCCTAAGTAAGCTTCATAAGTGGGTGGTGGTTATTTTCATCAAAGAAGTGAAGAACACAAGCTTATACTAAGAGGGGGGTGAACAGTATAAGATAAAATTTTACTTTTCTTTCCCAAACAATATTATCCAATGTTATCAATTGCAATATCTTTCCAAAGCAGTGTTAACCAATATCATCAATAGTAGTAACAAAGCAATGCACATATCATCACACACAATGAGAGACACAAATTTAACGTGGTTCACCCAATGTGGGTTACGTCCACGGAGAAAATATTTCTTCTAAATTTTCTCAATAAATCTCTTGGGAACCAATTCCCTATTACAATGTTTATGGACCTCTATCCAAAGGAGATCTCAATCCCCTATGCTCAAGTTCGTGGACCTCTATCCACAGGAGAACTCTATCCCCTTAAATCTGATTCATGGAACTCTATCCATAGGAGAAATCTATCCCCTTACTGGTCTAGTTTGTGGAACTCTATCCACAGGAGACACCTCTCCCTTGCTCTGGTTCATGGAACTCTATCCATAGGAGACACCTCTCCTCTCTACTCTGGTTCATGGAACTCTATCCACAAGAGACACCTCTCCTCTTTGCTCTGGTTTATGGAACTCTATCCATAAGAGACACCTCTTCTCTCTACTCTGGTCACCTCTAAAGCTGGTACACACCTCTACTTAACTCTACTCCAAATATACACATATTACATGCACAAATCTATCTCAACTCTATCCCAAATCTTCACACATTACATGCACAAATCTATCTCAACTCTATCCTAAATATACACATATTACATGCACAAATCTATCTCAAATATATCCCAAATATGTACACATTACATGCACAAATCTATCTCAACTCTATCCCAAATCTGCACACATTACATGCACAAATCTATCTCAACTCTATCCCAAATCTGCACACATTACATGCACAAATCTGTCTCAAATCTATCCCAAATTTGCACACATTACATGCACAAATCTATCTTAACTCTATTCCAAATCTACTTCAAGTCTTCTCACAAGACTTGCTCAAATCTACCTCAAAACCTACTTCAAGTCTTCTCACAAGACTTGCTCAAATCTACCTCAAACCTACTTCAAGTCTTCTCACAAGACTTTCTCAAATATCTCACTTATATCTACTTAAATCTTGTCCTCACACATGCTCAAAATTGCTCTAACACATACTCAAATCTTTCTCATAAACCATGCTTTGATCAAAGTACTTCAGACATATTCTACCCATAATTCTTGTTCAAGAACACATAGAAAATGATATGCAATACAATTTCACAATATGTTCTTTCCAAATATCACTCAAGCCCAATGCACAAATTGCTTCACAAAACTGGTTTCTTAACACTTGCTCATCCACATTCAATGTCACTCAAACCAATGCCCAAAAGCTTCACAAATTCATTCAAACAATGAAGCACAATTTGTTCACAAACCCTAGCACATGTGTTTCCAATATCATTCAACAATGAAGCACAACTTGTTCACAAACTCTAGCACATGTGTTTCCAATATCATTCAACAATGAAGCACAACTTGTTCACAAACTCTAGCACAAGTGTTTCCAATTTCTTTCAACAAGGATGCACAATTTATTTCACAAACCCTAGCTCAAATATTTCCAACAATGCACATATATAATCCTTATTTCTCCACCTTATGATTCAAAAATATTTGCTCAACCAAACACCTTAAAGAAGGAATAATGTCACCATACCTCTTAACTTGCTTTGATGAAAATGTGCCCTCAAAAACCTATCTCAAAAGAATTTCCTCTTCAAAGTGCCACTTCAAAACTGGTTAGTAGATTTCTCTTTCAAACCATCAACATTAACTTTCTTCTCAAAAATATGTGCTCAATGAAATCTGAAAATGATGTTCAATGACTCTCCTTTTGTTCTCAAAATATAGGACATTAACAATTATCAAAACCCCTCAAACTTACTTTTCACCATACAAAAATTTCAACCAAAAATCAAACCATAATAACACCTTATAACTCCTACTTGTAAAAGGCACAAATAATTTTCAATATCAATAATGTACCTTATAATCATCCAAAAACCTAAGTGCAGAATAATTTTAATTTCCCTTTCATAAACTTTATACCTCCTATTCTCTATGCAAAAATATCTTCTTAGAAAATACAGCTATAATCCCTTAATCCTTTTTCACTAATATAAAAAATACTTTTTGCCCTTATAATTTCCAGAAAAATCAAACCATATAATTTCCAAAATATCAACTTTCATCAAACTTTGTAATTTCTAGAAATGTCAATTTACACAGCAAACCTTATGACTCCCTATCTTTAATTTTAAACTTTATAACAAAATTTAATGCCCTTACCACTTCTGTCGCCAAAGAGAGTCGAACGCGAAACCTCACGGAGCCCACACTCTAGCATGAGCTAGAGTGCCAGCTAGGCTGGCCCACCCACTGGAACCAAAGGTGCACCAACAAAATTTTATCAACCTTTCTTCTGCCCAAACGTAACTCAAAAATCAAACTACCATTGTGACTCGAACCCAAAACCTTCTCACTATCAACGTCTTGCATAGGGTCTGCCTGCCACCTGGGCTAGCTTCCCAGTTGGAACCAATCAAGCGCTGCCTCCTATCTTGAGGTTCATGCACCATCCTTCTTTTTCTCTACCCTTGCATTAAACTTTGTGCACTCTCCTTACTTCACTCTGCCCTCGCATTCAACTTTGTGCGCTCTCCTTACTTCACTTTGCCCTCACGAATGGAATGAATGGTGCTTATTCATTAATCAAAAAACCTTTGCAAATGAATTTTATTTCCTCCTTATATATGCAATTCGAAACTTTATGAAGACATCGGCTCTCTTTTCACTTGCCACCATTTGAATTTTAAATTTTGGCACCATTTAAAATTCAAATTTATTTTTATTATAATATTTAAACCTTGGTTTAAATATTATAATTTATCTTTTAATATTTTGTCTTTTGCTCTTGAAATTTTTTTCAACCTTGCAATAAATAAATATTTTTCAATGGAACCTTGTCTTTTTTCTTGCTAACATAACCATAGAGAACCTTGTCCTTTTCTTGCAAACATAACCATGGAGAACCTTATCTTTTTCTTGCAAACATAACTATGGAGAACCTTTTTAACCAAATAACACCTTGTCCTTTTCTTGCACACACAACCATGAAGAATGCTTTTACCTTGACAATTATTGTACCCTTGAAGATATTTGCCTTGCACTTTAATATTTCAACCTTGAAGATGATTTTCAACCATTTCACCTTTGACATCAATGACAACCAATGTACTCAATATTTCCAACAATATCCCCCTTTGTCATTGATGGCAACCCTTTCTAAAAATTTCTTTTCCAACCACTGAATTCCAAATATGCTCCCCCTGAGAAGCTGCTCCCCCTTACTGATTTCTCTCCCCCTTACTGAAACTCTCCCCCTTTGACATCAATGGCAAAGGGACTCCTTTGGGGCTAAAAAATAAGACTCTTAGCTCAGCCCCCTCACCACCTCCTCTCCTTGAGGTGATTAATTTTGGGGTGGGAGTAAATCTACTCCCAACTTACAATGCTCTTCTTCCTTTTCAACCTTCTTTTTCAACACCTTTGTAATCATACCCTTTTGATCCTTTTGAGTGTCCCTGTTCTTGCTTGACTCTGGAAGTTTCGAAAACTCTGTTCTACACCACTTAGCCTTATGCCCAAGATTATTGCAATTGTAACACCTGATGTTGTAGTTCTTGGAAGGTGCAAATGACTTGAAGTTCCTCTTGGTGAAGCCATAATCATTTCTACCATGAACCCTACAATGTATAGCTTTGTGACCAAAATGATTACATGAGAAAAAATGCCCTTGGAAGAAATATTCATCTTGTCTTGAAAAATTTGGTCTCTTAGTCCTTTCTTTGCCTTCTCTATGATGATCCATGTTTCTTGTTTGTGCATTATTTTCTTTCTCAATGAAGCTTCCACTCTTCAACTTATCAACATAGGTCTTAGGTTCTTCTTCAATCTCTTCCTCTGAAACTTCATTTTCTTTTGAGCTTGACTCCTCTTTTTGTACCTCTTGACCTTCTTCAAAACCAAGTCTTATTTTGATAAATGAAGATCTTTGTGCTTTGATAATGGTATCCAAAGCTTTTGAACTTTTCCCAAACCTATGCAGCTTATCCTTAGAATCTTTCACTTCCATCCTTAGAGAAACCACTTCATGTTCTAATATTTCACATTCTAACTCTTTTACCTCTAACTTTTCAACCATAACTTCTTTAAATCTCCTTGCCTTAACTTTTAAGTTTTTGAGATCTTGTAGAAGATTTTCCTTTATTTCCTCATCTTCTTGAACTTGAGCCTTAGTCTTGAGTTCTGCTTTCTAACTCTTTTCAACTCTCTGAGAGCAACAATAAGTTCCTCTTCTAGATCAACTATGGCTTCTTCTTCTTTTTTTGAACCTTCCTCTAGGTCTTCAATTATAGGAGCATCTTCTTTTTCTTCTACTTGGTCTTCAATAGGAGTGTCCTCTTCCTCTTCTATTGCCAAAAATAGAATCTCTTCTTTTTCACTATCTGAGAAACTTTCATCACTATCACTTGAAGCACTGCTTGCTTCTTCAACATAGAAACTCTTCTTGTGCCTTTGAAAATTCTTCTTTTCATGCTTGCCTTGACCATACCTATTTTTCTTTTCATACCTAAATTTTCTTTCTTCCTTTTTCTTATAATCATGTTTCTCTTCACTGCTACTACTTCCAGCTTGTGGACAATTAGATGCATAGTGACCAAAGTTACCACAATTAAAACATTTCACAGTATTTATATCTTTGTGTTTTCTTGAGTCCTTATTTCTTCTCACATAGTTAGCTTCTTCATCACTGCTTGACTCATCACTTGATTCTGGTTTCTTATCTTTTGTCTTCTTTGAAACTTTGAATGCTACCTCTCTCTTGGAATTTTGATCTTTTTCTATCCTCATCTCATAAGCTATGAGAATTCCATGTAACTCATCCATTGTCAACTTATCGAGATCCTTCATCTCTTCTATTGCTGAAACCTTTGCATCATACCTCATAGGGAGTGATCTTAATACTTTCTGAGCAACACTAGAGTCCTCAATTTTGAATCCAAGTCCATGCATGGTATTAACAACTTCATCAACATGAAGTAAGTATTTAGCAATATCTTCCTCATCTTTCATCTTCAACTCTTCAAACCTCCTCCTGTGAGTTTGAAGTTTTGCCAACTTGACCTTGCTATCTCCTTCATATGTTTGCTTCAATTTGTCCCATATTTATTTTTCTGATTTGCATTGCATAACTTTCACAAATTTTGATTCACGTAATCCACTTAAGATTCCATTCATAGCCTTGGCATTATTCACATATAATTGCTTGCCATCCTTATCTATGGGAGGAGTAGTTGTAGGTGTGAACCCATCCTCAATAGATTTCCATGTTTCATATCCTTGTGCCATCAAATAAGTCTTCATCCTCATACTCCATAAAGCATAATTATTCCCATCAAACATTGGAGCCTTATTTATTGAAGATCCATTCTGAGAAGCCATCTGTGTTCCTGTAATATCTTCCTTCAAGCTGTTAGAATTTTTTGAAGGAACCTGCTCTGATACCAATTGAAGAACACAAGCTTATACTGAGAGGGGGGTGAACAATATAAGATAAAATTTTACTTTTCTTTCCCAAACAATATTATCCAATGTTATCAATTGCAATATCTTTCCAAAGTAGTATTAACCAATATCATCAATAGCAGTAACAAAGAAATGCATAAATCATCACACACATGAGAGACATAAATTTAATGTGGTTCACCCAATGTGGGTTACGTCCATGGAGAAAATATTTCTTCTAAATTTTCTCAACAAATCTCTTGGGAACCAATTCCCTATTACAATGTTTATGGACCTCTGTCCAAAGGAGATCTCAATCCCCTATGCTCAAGTTTATGGACCTCTATCCACAGGAGACCTCTATCCCCTTAACTCTGGTTCATGGACCTCTATCCATAGGAGAACTCTATCCCTTACTGGTATAGTTTGTGTAACTCTATCCAATAGGAGACACCTATCCCTTGATCTGGTTTATGGAACTCTATCCACAGGAGACACCTCTCCTCTTTACTATAGTTCATGGAACTCTATCCACAGGAGACACCTCTCCTCTCTACTCTAGTTTGTGGAACTCTATCCATAGGAGACACCTCTCCTTTCTACTCTGGTCACCTCCAAATATGGTACACACCTATATCTTAACTCTACTCCAAATATACACACATTACATGCACAAATCTATCTCAACTTTATCCTAAATTTACACACATTACATACACAAATTTATCTCAAATTTATCCCAAATATACACATATTACATGCACAAATCTATCTCAACTCTATCCTAAATCTGCACACATTACATGCACAAATCTGTCTCAACTCTATCCCAAATATACACACATTACATGCACAAATTTATCTCAACTCTATCCCAAATCTGCACATATTACATGCACAAATCTATCTCAACTCTATCCTAAATCTGCACACATTACATGCACAAATATATCTTAACTCTATCCCAAATATACACACATTACATGCATAAATTTGTCTCAAATCTATCCCAAATCTACTTCAAGTCTTCTCACAAGACTTGCTCAAATATGCCTCAAAAACCTACTTCAAGTCTTCTCACAAGACTTGCTCAAATCTACCTCAAAACTATCAAGTCTTCTCACAAGACTTGCTCAAAGCTACTCACTTATCTCTACTCAACTCTTGCCCTAACACATGCTTAAAACTATTCTAACATATACTCAAATCTTTCTCATAACCCATGCTTTGATCAAAATACTTTAGACATATTCTACCCATAATTCTTGTTCAAGAACACATAGAAAATGATATGCAATACAATTTCACAATATGTTCTTTCCAAATATCACTCAAGCCCAATGCACAAATTGCTTCACAAAACCAAATTAAATCAATCAAAGATAGTGCATAAATTTGCTTCACAAAATTGATTTCTTAACACTTGCTCATCCACATTCAATGTCACTCAAACCAATGCCCAAAATCTTCACAAATTCATTCAAACAATGAAGCACAATTTGTTCACAAACCCTAGCACATGTGTTTCCAATCTCATTCAAAATGAAGCACAACTTGTTCATAAACCCTAGCACATGTGTTTCCAATCTCATTCAACAATGAATTACATCTTGTTTACAAACTCTAGCACAAGTGTTTCCAATTTCTTTCAACAAGGATGCACAATTTGTTTCACAAACCCTAGCTCAAATATTTCCAACAATGCACATATATAATCTTTATTTCTCCACCTTATGATTCAAAAATATTTGCTCAACCAAACACCTTAAAGAAGGAATAATGTCACCATACCTCTTAACTTTCTTTGATGAAAATGTGCCCTCAAAAACCTATCTCAAAATAATTTCCTCTTCAAAGTGCCACTTCAAAACTGGTTAGTAGATTTCTCTTTCAAACCATCAACATTAAATTTCTTCTCAAAAATATGTGCTCAATGAAATCTGAAAATGATGTTCAATGACTCTCCTTTTGTTCTCAAAATATAGGACATTAACAATTATCAAAACCCCTCAAACTTACTTTTCACCATACAAAAATTTCAACCAAAAATCAAACCACAATAACACCTTATAACTCCTACTTGTAAAAGACAAATAATTTTCAATATCAATAATGTACCTTATAATCATCCAAAACCCTAAGTGCAGAATAATTTTAATTTCCCTTTCATAAACCTTATACCTCCTATTCTTACATAAATATCTTCTTAGAAAATACAGCAATAATCCCTTAATCCTTTTTCACTAATAAAAAAACACTTTCTACCCTTATAAATTCTAGAGAAATCAAACCATATAATTTCCAAAACATCAACTTTCATCAACCTTTGTAATTTTCATAAATATCAATTTACACTCACACCCTTATGACTCCCTAATTGCAAAACAAAACTTTATAACAAAATTTAATGCCCTTACCACTTCTACCACCGAAGAGAGTCAAACGTGAAACCTCACGGAGCCCACGCTCTAGCATGAGCTAGAGTGCCAGCTAGGTTGGCCCACCCGCTGGAACCAAAGGTGCACAAACAAAATTTTATTAATCTTTTCTTCTGCCCAAACGTAATTCAAAAACTCAACTATCGTTGTGACTCAAACCCGAAACCTTCTCAATATCAACGTCTTGCGTAGGGTCTGCCTACCACCTGGGCTAGCTGCCCAGTTGGAACCACTCGAGTGTTGCCTCCTATCTTGAGGTTCATGCACCATCCTCCTTTTTCTACCTTGCATTAAACTCTGTGTGCTCTCCTTACTTCACTCTACCCTCACATTAAACTTCATGTGCTCTCCTTACTTCACTCTACCCTCACGAATGGAATGAATGGCACTTGTTCATTTATCCAAAAACCTTTGCAAATGATTTTTATTTTCCTCCTTATATATGCAATTCAAAACTTAGGAAGATGTTGGCTCTCTTGCCACCATTTGAATTTTAAATTTTGGCACCATTTAAAATTCAAATTTATTTTTATTATAATATTTAAACCTTGGTTTAAATATTATAATTTATCTTTTAATATTTTGTCTTTTGCTCTTGAAATATTTTTTCACCTTGCAATAAATAAATATTTTTCAATGGAACCTTGTCTACCTTATATTTTTCTTGCTAACATAACCATAGAGAACCTTGTCTTTTTCTTGCAAACATAACCATGGAGAACCTTGTCTTTTTTCTTGCAAGCATAACTATGGAGAACCTTTTTAACCAAATAACACCTTGTCCTTTTCTTGCACACACAACCATGAAGAATGCTTTTACCTTGACAATTATTGTACCCTTGAAGATATTTGCCTTGCACTTTAATATTTCAACCTTGAAGATGATTTTCAACCATTTCACCTTTGACATCAATGACAACCAATGTACTCAATATTTCCAACAAGAAGTTGGCAAAGACTTAGTTGGCTAGATTTTTTGAAAGTTGTTTATAAGCCTTAAAAAATAGATATTATTGTAAATAAGAAAAGGCTTGTTTTGCTTGAAAGCATTGTAATATTGACTCTTGTTTTCCAAAAGATGTTTTATGATGTTCTTTTAATGAAAATAAGAGATGCCTTAATATTGTTCAATGTTGATTTGAATGTGATGGTTGATTAGGTTAAGTTAAACCTTGAATAATGGTTTTGTGCAATATAAGATTATATTGGTTAATGGCAACTTGGAGTTGAAGTTCCATGCTTTCTCTTGAGTTAGTTGGTTTATATTCCTTTAATTTGTTGTAAGGCATACTTTTGTTAGAGTTAAGTTATCTTTTAATTGCATAAATGTTGATGGAAAAGCTTTTGAGATTATGTTTTGTTAATAGCATATCTTGGGTTTATGGATAAGAGGAATATTTTGTTGGTACTTATCATTTGATATGATTATCACAATGCTTTATGTTTTGGTATATCTTTGTGGTAATTTGTTGTTCTCTATCCTTGAGGTGGGTAGGGTTCTTTCCTCTTGTTAACCATAAAATCCAAATCCTGGAAGAAGTTACATGAATGCAATAGCCAGGTAGTTGAGAGTCCTAGAAGGAGTTGCGAGCATGCAATAGCTAGGACCTCATGAATATGGAAGGAGTTGTGTGCACAATATACAAGATATTTGTGAGTAGTCATATCATGTTCGAGAAGGATCAAGCATGTGGTAAAAACCTACTCACAATGCAATAGTGGTGACTCCTTGATCACGTAGGATCCAAAGATCATGTTAGTTGTCTTTGGAGTGGCAATAACCTTAGTTAGCATATGGAGGCGTGGCAACTAAGAACCAAGGCTCTATGTCAAATAACATATCTAGGATTAGCTAGAGTCAGGTTAGGGAATTGGTGTCCCCCTTTAAGTGTTATGGATCTTAAAGGATAATCCCTACATTATGGTCACATGGTCCCATATTGAGTAGAGTATGGGAAATATGGGGGTAACACTTATGGAATCCTTCTAAACACGTATATTTAGTAAGATGAACCCCAAAAACTATAGGGGATGGCCTCTTCTGTCCACTTAGTGTCATCTGTAGCAACTTGGAACTAAAATATGGTGAAGCCTTGTATGTTGAAATATTTATAACAAGGGTGTTTTCCCTTGAGAGCCTTTGTATTATAAGTGCTCTTTTTAAAAAAAAAATGGGTTGGTAGTTTGGGTTGTTACAACATTGGTTGGTTCTTCGTATGTTGTAGATTTTGTATTTGGTCTTCATAATATATATGCATTGCCTGTGTAATATAATTTTTACTTCTGTTCATGGAAGAAAGAATTTTTCTTATCTAAGGAGGAAGAAAGCTTTTACTTCAACCAATAATCATGACACTTATTCAATAGAGAAAAATATTTATATAATCGATAAAGGGGTCATGGATTTAAAGCATACGCCCAATTTTTTGCTCTTTGAGGGGTTAATCATTGTTTGTTAGTATAGAGGATGTATTGTATGTGTGTGGAGATTGGTAATCACCTAAGGCATGTACCTTGATTGAAAAGGAGTGGTGGATTGGTTCTTTTAAACATAAGAATGTTGTTTTAATTCCCTCAATGTCTCAATTACCAAATATTTTTTATCTATAGCTATAAATATGGTATCATTAATCATGTGGCGCAACCCTTTGTATTGCAAATAAAATACATGGTCACCTACCTAGCTTAGCTAGCTTGAGGTGTCTTTCACCTTAGAGATATAGGTTTGAATAACTCATTTTCACCTTCCTTGGTTTGTATTCCTTAGTAATAATGGAGGTTGATATGTTAGTCGACGTGGATTCTACATGGCAATTTCAACCAATATAAAAAAATATATATATATATATATATATATATATATATATATATATATATATATATATATATATATATATATATATATATATATACGAAGATGAATCAATCATAACCAAACATGTGGAACTTTTTGATTACATGTTTTCCCTTTTTAATTTGATAAGTGGTGCATTTTGATTTGTTATTATTTTTTAAGGTTTAGATGTTCAAATTAGTTTTTTTTTATTTAAAGACTAATAGGTTGAAACTTATAGAGGCCACAACTTTTGCATCCAAGAGTGTCTTGGCATAATTTTCCAATCACATATTTTTTTGAGCTTTTTGCATTGGTGAAATCAATTCCCATACTTCTTCAAAGTGTTGAATATGAGTTTGAGTGAAATAAATCCTTTGGTATATGTTGCTCACCTAATAGATAAATTTACAATAATTGGTTAACTCAAATAACCAACTCATTGAGAAGTAAGACTCTCTACTACATCTTTAAGGATGGAAGAGTGAAAAAAATTGATGAAATAGATCTTAAACATAAGAAGGAAGAATACCTAGGTCTATTTTTAAGATTGGTTGAACCTAAAATACTTTTTCATATAAGAGAATAAAACGATACCACCAAAGTGTGGACCCAAGTTGAAGAATTTGTTTTAAAATATTAATACTAAGCAAGTTAATAGATTAGAGTTGAATTTTTCTTGGATTTAAAATTTTAACGATATTGAGGACTATATTATATGATTTAAGGTATTGCAAGCAGATATTACATCTTCAAGAGGTAACAAAGAGAAGGATAATGTAGAATGTGTCAAGACATACCTTGCAAATGTATCTTTGCCTTTTCAAATTGTTATACTAGTGATTCATGTTATTGTATATAAATGAAAGGAACATGTTCCTTTAGCCCTTAATGTTATCTTCTCTCTTCTTATCAATTTCAAGTCAGTATGAGGAATTATGGTGTTTCTTCTTAGAGATAGGCTCATTCAAAGTATTTCAAATTAGCTAAGGCTAAGGCTCAACAACTCAAAGGTAATTCTAGATCTATAAAGAATTCAAAATCCACTTGTGGATATTGTAAAAATAAAGGACATACAAAAAATATTTATTTTGTGAGGCTATAGAAGAATGAGGTAGAGTTTAGCAATAAAGGAGACAATATTCTAGATGACGAGGGATATTTACATAGTTCCTCTAATTTTTGAAGTAAATCGATCCATTATAGCTTGAATTAAGGGGATGAAGATGTTAAATCATTAGTGCATTCTCTCCTTGGTCCCTTAATTCATATTATGGGAGGGTGCTAAAAATGTGTAACCTAAATTTATTGGCCAAGGATGACATTATATAATGTAATTATGTGTAAGCCTATGAGCAATCATTATATGATGTAATTAATATCAATTTATGTAATTATGTAATGGGCCCATGGTTTAACCTTGTAATAGTTAATATTTATTAACCGTTTTCATCTAATGTGATGTTGGAAAGGGTTAAGTAACTTATAATTAATTATTGAGGATTTGGTATTTATAGCCCTTATCCACCCAATCCATTATATTGATATGATCCTATCTTGAACATTTGTGTAGGTGCCTAAGGGTATCCTTAACCTTTTGTGTGTCATTACTCTTTCCTTTCACTCTCTAATTATCTTGTTTTATTATTGAATTGATGTGCTACTTTTTTTGTCTCAACAAATAATCATAAAATCTAACACTATACTTTATTTTTGGAATGAGGGATATTAGAGGAGAATTAGAAGGCTTTAGGATCTGCCTTGATTTATGTGATTTCTCCACTTTTATATATTATCTATTATCAAATGCTAAAAATTTTGGAAGGAGATATTTGGAAAGCCATTTCGATTCGATGCAATATTGCTTTAAATACTAAAAAGGGCTATTTTGACCTTATCCTTTATCATAGATTCTAATATACTATTATTTTATTCCTTAAGATTTAGGATATTTTAAATTAATTCGTCTTGAAAATACCTTGTTCACTTTCTCTTCCATTATCAAATTTTAAAAGCATCCAATGGCTTCTCTTATAAGATCCTCTAACTTCTCATAGAAATGGCCTTTTAGCAACATATTTTAGAAATCTTGTTGCTTTTTCGATGTGACATCATGGATTGGACGAAAAATACATAATTACACTCCCTTCCTTTAGCCATCTCAATCTAGACTTACAATGTTAGGACACTTCTTCATTTCTATATAACTCATTTAGCTCACCCTATAAAGCTTTCTCCTAGCTCAAATGAGCACTAAAATAATATTCAAGATTTTTAAGGCTTTTATATTATCTTCCTAACTTTGTTTGTGTTCAAGGATATTCTTATATACCTCCCAAATTCTATTTAACTCCTTTAATATTTTATATTTGATAAAGAATTGAAACATCTTTATACCCTTAACCAACTTATAGTTATACAAGAAATATTCTATTATAAAGCGTAAGTCAAGGTGTTTCAAGCACATCCTATTGAACTAAAAACATGGAATTCTTAGTTTTGATTCTTCTAAAATAGAAATAGAAACTAAATAATGATATGAAATATATAGTGAATCACTTCTAATTTCACTATTTTGTTTTGATTCATGATCTCCCAAGAAACAATACTAGTCTTTCACAAATAGACTCTAAACTAAATCTTCTATTCCTTAATATGAACCATCCCTTCTAAAGAAGGAAATTATAAAGTTAATTATGGTCTAAAAATTATTAAAAAATCTTGGTACACCCCATAGAATGAATCATAGATCTTTATTTTTTTTAATGGGTCGAGAATGGTGTTAAAGTTTACTCTTTTTATCTAATTTTTGGACACTTTCTCTATCATGAAACAATTGACTTATTCAAAGCAATAATTTCTTTGCATTGCATTATTCAAGTCATGTGAATTGATTAGATAAATGTTTCCTTTAAAATATTTATGTATTATTTCCATTGATATACATGCACTTGATGTAAGAAGTGGTGGATTTTCCCAAGTTGTAAAAAATAAAAATGAGCAGAAGGATTTCATAAAGAGAAAGGCACCAAGCATGTTGGACAATGCATGCCAAGTGTCTAACAAAAGTTCTCAATGATATATGGTTGTGTAAAATGGATGATTACAAGCAATGTGTAGTTGGGGAATGCATACAAAGAAGTGGGATCCTTTTGGCAAATGAAAGTAGCAGTCTCAATTTATATTTTAAAACTTGGGACCTCATCTTGGCATACCTATGGAGTTTACTGAAGTAGAAATAAAATATTCTCTGGATCTATCTACAGGGGTAGTTGGAATATTTTATCTCCTAACATTAGACCCATAGCAGATATAAAATTACTTTACACAGAGGGCAAATTGTAGGAAGCGATGGATATTCCCAAGTTGTCAAAAACAAAAATGAGCAAAATAATTTCTTAACTAGAAAATTGCCAAGCATGTTGGACGATGCAATCCAAGTGCCTAATAAAATTCCTCAAAAAAATCTAGCTATATAAAATGGATGAATAATGGTAATGTTAAATTAGAGAATGGATACGAAGAAGTGGGATCCTTTTGGCAAAATAAAGTAGTAGTCTCAAGCTAGATTTGATCACCATTGCAAGTGTCCTCATGTATGACGGGGCAGGTCTTGCTCTAACAAAAAAATTGGAGTTGCAGGTTGGATTGATTATGAGGACATGGACCAAAGGATCAAGAGGATAAGAGGCATGGCAAGTGTTTGAAGAAATACCTTCGAGAGAATCAATAAAATACCTATTGATTTTACTCTTAACTAATTTTTCAAACAACTTTACAAAGTGAGATTAATTTGAAATATTCTCTACATCTTAACTTTTAAAGGAAAGTATTGTTAGGTTTATTCAATTCCATGGATTTTGACCGTAATAGTTTGGTTATTCAAAGGATTATCTACAAATTCGAGTGAAAGTGGTCGTATTTCAAAAGGACTGAATCATTTTATCCCTTAATTGCAGTGAAATTTTCTCATCAGCTATATTTAAAGGGGGGGTTTGAAGTATGCAAGGATATTTTTACCTACCAATTGCAGTGAAAGGGGTAAGATTTGAAAAGGAGTGGGTCATTTTATCTATCAATTGTAGGGAAATCAATGCAATTTGGAATGTACTGAGCCATTTTTTTAGTCTAAATCATAGAAAGGTATGAGATTTGAAGGGCTCAATTTGTTTGTCAAATGTAGCATTTTGTGAGGATGGGAGGGATTTGGAGAGAAGAAAATATAATTATTCGACTATTGCAGCATTTTATTTTATGGTTTTACTATGTTTCTTCTGCCATGGTAACATGACAATGGTTGTGTGGATTTTCTTTGTCCCAAAATTAGATGGCCTAGTGAGTTTATCAAGTCTAGAAGAGATATAATAGCAAGTCTTTGTTCTATCAACATAGTGCTAGTTTTAGATGTTACATATTGATGTTTGATAATTGTTATAGGTGCGACTTCTCTAAAACTTGGTTAAAGTTGTGTTATATTTTTGTTTTTTGTGGATGAACTAGTATTTTTTAGATTTCCCATTAATAAGAAAATTTATAAAAATAGAGATGTTGGTCAATTATCCACCTTAGGTATGGAATGTTTCGTCCATGTACCCTAGACCCGACAAAAATTGAAATACCGAAAGGAAGAAATGTCTCCCGTGCCAATCTCTAGAGAGGGTCGGTTCCCTTGCTATTCTAAACTCGGGTTGAAATTAAGGAAACATGAAAGGAATGGGAAATGACTGAAAGGGATGGGAAATATGGCTATAAGCTAGATGAACAGAGGTGATGAACAAGTAGCACGATCACTTAGTTGCACTTAAACCAATAGCACTTCACACAAAGAATGTAACAGAAATTAAAGCTAGATATCCTTAAATATGCAACCTCCAAAATTATTCCAACGTTCACCCTTTATCAGAAGCTAGATCCAGACATAGAATTATAGCTATCAAACAAGGAAGTAAATTTAATAGAAATAAATAGTAGAATACATATACATAAAAGATATACAAAATTAGAGCCAAGGATTCTTTATATTCATAGCAGAGCTCAAGAACAACAGTTTTCTAGCAAAACGTCCATCCTTACTACATTGAACTTGCTAGTTTTTATAGAATATTCCACTTCTAAAACATAAATGCTCAGCCATAAAACATTGTTGTGGCATCCAAGATTTGATTTTGGAGTATATCATGAAGTTATGAGGTATGGCTCAATTTGATGACTCCTTCAATGCGACAACGCAATGCACCTACAACGCCATCTCCTCACTTGTTGGGACCACCTCAATGGTAAAGATCAATTTTGGGATTCGAGGGGATTATTAGAGTTATTATTTCATAGTAACTATAGTATTACCTCATTTGTTTATATGTTGTTAGGTTAGATATCCTACCCTATATTAGATATTCATTAATATCTATTTATTAACAAATATCTTATAGTTAGCATCTTTTATTAGTTGTTAGCATATATTATGGATCTTATTCCTATTTGGACTATTATTAGCCTTAGCATTGTATGATATCAATGATTAATTTATCAATGCTAGATAGTGGATTGCATACGCTAATATGGTATCAGAGCGAGTACCATCGATTGCTCTATGTGTGGTGATCAAAATATCATATCTGTAATTCTAGACATGCCCTCAAGATCCATCAATAGGGTAAACTCCACCTTCAAAATTGGGAACTAGGTTCACTGCTCAGTTGGAACGAAACTTTTCATTATAGAATTGACCTGATATCCATTGGGTGCAGATCCAATTTTACTTACTGCCATGGATCTGATCATAGATCTAACATGAGCAAAATGAAGATCTAACTTCTTTTAGGAGTCTTCCAACTGCACTATCCATGGGAGTAGTTCTGACATCTGACATCACCCATGGCAGAGCAAACCTGACAAATCTACCCGACTGACATGTCGTTGCATGACTAAGCACCAAGATGTAGGTGAAATGTGACCATGTACCTGGCTACCTGGACCCTAACCTCACAACCTAGACCTCGATGAACATGTGCACTGACATTGGATACGTGGACACACGAGATCTAGCCTACTAGACCTAAACTTTGGTGAACTGTGATATGATGTGGCTAAGACACCTATGTGGACTAAACCTAAGCTGACCTGATGGGCTAATGAGGAGGCACTAGATAACTAAACCTTGACAACGTGGACTGTGTGGCTAAAAAAAGGCCAAAAAGGAGGTATCATCCACCCTAGGATGGACAGCAAGCTATATGAGCTCTATTTATTTTATAAAGTATTAAGATCCCTTCTGTTGCACATGTGGGATTTATCCCATGTTTATTCCTGCACTTGGTATTTAGCATTTTGGCTAGAGCAAAGGATTTTTTCGGTGACATTAAAAAATTATGCTAGAGGAAAAAATTTTAATTACAGAAAAAAAGAGTGATGCACTATTAACAAATTTTTTGGTGGTTTAAAAAAAATCAAGTTTTTAACATTTAGAGTCTTCCGTGATTTGTATTCTCTGATGTCAGAACTGGTTTTTAATTCAGTTATAGCTTGCAGGTGCTATTACAACCATTTTACCCCTGCAATAATGCCATGATGACTCTAAAGTATTTTTACTACAGAGAGCAAAGATTTTCTGAAGAAGCACGATGTTGTTGATTTATATTGCTAAGATCACATTGATTTTGTAGTCTATTTGATCGACATCAGTCAATCTCAGCAAATCCATCATTTGCATAAAGATATAATTTGTAGATACATATAGAAAGTGAGCAAAGAGCAAATCAAAGAGTAGGACATTTAGATCTATGAGTAAGCAAAGCTGCAGAAGTATAACAATTCAGATTGGGAACCAAGCGATCAAACTATGGTGAGAAGGTGTCTCTCAAACCACAGATGCATTGATATTGTCTTGTGCATGTAGCGGAATCCTCGATTAGATTATCTAAAATAGCAGATGTGTTAGACCAATATCCCTACCATTAAAAACTTGTGACAACGCCAAACTATGTGTTTTGAATTGCGATAAAGCAGATAGATTACATCTGTTAAATGTGACGTTTATAGCGATCTAATGAAACACTTTGCATTCAGACATCGATGCCATTTGTAGGAGTTTTGCAAGATTTTATTGGCCAAATCACAGGTCTGAATCATCAGATCGTGCATATGGCTATGCAGATCACCATGTAGAGGTTGCAGGCTATCAATGTAGGAGAAAAAGAAGGCTTCATTGCTAAAAACTCCTCAAACAAGACATTGCAGCGTTGATTCTGTGAGAGGTACCGACGATAAAACCCACTTCGTTTTGTTTTCATTACAAGACTCACATTCTCTTTTTTTTTCTTTGGGCGACTAGGTCGTGTTTCGGATTGAGACGCAGTGTCTGCGGCTACCTCTATAGGTAAAAATTAGTGTTCTTTTGTTAATTCCAAGATGGATAGCTCAGCCGGACCACTTGCCCATGGTAAGACTCCACAAGGCAAGCGGTTTATGGGTTCCATTCCCATCGACTCAAGAGGTGGTTATTTTGCTAGAAGTTGCTCATCACTTTTTTGCTAAAAGTTGCTTATTTTCAACAATTTTTTTTGCTGAAAAGTTGTGTAACAAGTCTAAGGGGCTTTAAAGTTTGTAAAATTGTGTCAGTTTTTCCTTCCATTGGAAATATTGCAAAGTGCCTAAGAGGAAAATTTTGTATCAAGCCTTTAAGTCTTAAACATTGCCATTTGTTTGGCACTCAGGGGGGCAAATTTTAACACTTGCCTAAGAGGCCAGCTTTATAAAAAAAAAATCCCAAGAGGCTTTATTGTTGCGATTTTTTGCATTCAGGGGGATAAAATTTTTCTCCAGCATCATATTTTTGCAAACACAGGGGGGGATATTTATTATTTTCTCCATCCAAGAATATTTTTCAAAAATGGGGGAACAAATTGTAAAGGTGCATTTTTGGCAGCGACCGACACCTTAGCCACCTTAATAATTTTTTTGTAAAATACCTTTGTAAAAAGGTGCATTTTTGGCAGTGACTGACACCTTAGCCACCTTAATCAATTTTTTGCAAAATTCCTTTGGAAACAAGTGCATTTTTGACAGATACCGACACCTTCAAGGTTGGGCAAATCAAAGAAGAAAAATACCCCAAAACCAACTGATGATGTTGTAAAATCAGTTAAAGGTCCCTACTTTCTAGCAAATATGGATGAGATAGATTTTTATGAGGATGGAACATTTCTCACACTATAGAGTGGTGTAGATGCCATACTCGATTATTATGTGTCTTGTGAAGAAATTCATACCAATGGTGTTCTAATTCCTATTGGAATTATAAGGGCAGTATACATGTCATTGGTTTCTCTTGACATTGCCCAACGTAAAGTGAAAAGGGACATTAGTGAGGAAACAGAGGTCAAACCCCTAATGGTCGATGTTTGTTTGACACAAGTGACCTTCAGCCCACTATGGCAAATGCTTGTTATGATACAAGTGACCTTCAACCCATGGTTGCCAATGCTTGTTGTGATACAGGCAGCCTCATACCTTCAATGGTAGATATCAGTTGTAGAACAGGTGATCTCGTCACAATAGCAAATTTTTCTTATGATACCAGTGACTTAAAAATTGACCCTCCTAAAAATGAACTCCATAATCTCATCAATAATGATAAATACCATATTGTTAAAAGCATTGATGAAGATGGTGAAATTGGGTGTTTTGAAAAATACACCAAAGGATTTGGATCCAAACTGATGAAGAAAATGGGATTCAATGGTGAGAGATTAGGTAAACATGAACAAGGCATTAAAACTCCAATAATGCTAAATATTAGGGCAAATAATGAAGGCCTTGGCTATTCTGGACAAACAAGTACCAGTAAAACCACGTTTGTAAACCCTAAATCTCCTACAACTCCTAAAAAGCATTATTGTATTCATTGTGGTAGAACATGACATGTAGCAGCTAGGTGTTGGAAATTACATCCTTGTGACTCATGTGGATGTACAAATCACTCTTCTTCAAGTTGTTGGTACAAAATGAAAATTGCCAACAAGGTTCATATAGATTGTGGATGGACATATCACACATAATGGACCAAGATGAAAGTAATGTTGTATGGCTTCTACATAAAAGGTAAAACCTATGGTAGACCCAAATGCAGATCCAGTGATAGATCTAGTGGTAGTCCTAGAGGTAATGACCTAGATACAGAACTAAAGATAGACCCAGAGACAAATTTCCAGAGGCATATCTATAGGTAGATCCAGAGGCAATGATCCAGAGGTAGATTCACAGGTATATTTAGAGATAGAACCAAAGGTACTAATCCAATGGTAACCTTAGAGCCAGATCCAGATCCCGAGATAGTATCTTTCATTTCTCTTCTTCTTCACTATATTGGGACAGTTATATGTATTACCCAAATAATGTAATAAGAGGGGATGTTAGAGTTACTATTCCATAGTAACTATAGTATTACCTCATTTGGTTATATGTTGTTAGGTTAGATATCCTACCCTAGATTAGATATTCGTTAATATCTATTTATTAACGAATATCTTATAGTTAGCATCTTTTATTAGTTGTTAGCGTAGATTATGGATCTTATTCCTATTTGGGATATTATTAGCCTTAGAATTGTATTATATCAATGATTAATTTATCAATTCTAGATAGTGGATTGCATACACTAATAGGGATTAGATTTTGATTCTCCCTAGACCAACTACCATTACATGGGTGAAAGCACACCTTTGAAACTTAATTTCATCGTTGAAAAGCACTTTCGGGTGACCTTCATTGAAGCAGGGGAGAAAAAGGAGTTTCATTGAGAAGAGGCACGAAAAGGAGTTTCGACGCCTTACTTGAGCGAAAGGGAAACTCGTTACGGTGGGCCCTGATTTGTCTTGCTCGAACATTAGCCCGAAAAGGGCTTTCACTCTATTTTTCACTTGAAACAAGATCATCGAATGTGGCTTTGAATGCCACGTGGACATCACTTTGATCCTGCCCAAACCTTTTGTCGCCTTGCTGAAGAGGTGGGACCTAGTGCGTGACCTTTATCACTTAGGAAATGAAAAAAGGTATTTCAGCCATACAAGCTCCGAAATGGATTTGCGCTCTCGAGTGGGAGCAAAAATGCTTGGGCCCCACTTAGTTTTTGATCGACTTCTAGCCCGAAAAAGGGCTTTCGCTACACTTTTTCCTCGAAATCGAGTTTCGTCGACCGCACATCTCACTTGGGGTGAACTTAACCAATCTCCTTCACCACCTTTGAGCCCAAAATAAGCTTTCGGTAGGAGCATGGCACGAAACTACTCTCGCCCATGACTTAAAAAAAAAAAGAAGCTCCATGAATACCTTTGCGTGGTGATCTGCCACTCGGGCCTTTGTTTATATGCTTACATGAAAAGACTTGCGTGAGTAGAGCTTGCCGAAACCATATATTTACTAAGTCCTAGCGCCATGAGAGCTCGAAGAAAGATCCTGCATGGTGAGCAAAAAAAGGGACTGCACGCTCCCTTGAGTGCAGCCAACAAATCTTGATAACAAAACATTAAAAGGGATACATTCTGAAAGAGAATAACTTTTCAGGGAAGAAGAGATTATTATAGCATGATTGGACGCAAAATGGTTCTTACATCTAGCAAAATTTCTCGCAAAAACAATGTGGTAGGGATGCCAACATCTCTGGTGGCTCACAAGGGTATTGAGCTCACCTCAATGTGAAGATCCTAGGCCTTATTTGTTGGGCTCAGAGTCATCATCGCTCTCTTCTTATGAATGCTTACTATTGGTAGCAGACTCTTCTTCCAACTTCTCTCTTTCTCCTTCTTCTTCTCTCTTATGCTCATGGTCTCCTTCTTCTTCTTGGTCTCCTTCTTCTCCTTGATCTTCATGTTGTTGGGGAGACTCTGATTGAGGGAGATGCTCATAAATGCGATCATAGGTCTCCTGAACTAGGGCCCAAGTGTCTTCTTGGAGGGGCGCATGGTCTTGGAGCTCTTTAACCAGATACCCGAAGGTTTCAATCTGGTCAATGTCAACAAAGTTAGCCCTCTGGATGAGATCCACCAAACAAGATTCGATCCATGTGAACCTTGTCATTAATTGCATCACCTAGGTTTCTGTAATAGGCTCATCCCAACTATCAATCTCAGAAGTATCACCTTCAAAGGTAGTCCAAGTTGGATGGAGTTCTTCCTTTGTCAAAATAGCCCCTTCATCATCAGTGAAGCCAGGGAAGTCGAGTTGGGTGAGGGCTTCGAAATACATCAGATAAATGTGCCTCTCCTACTTGAATACTTCTAACAACCTTCTAGCCTCCTAGGCTCTTTCCACTTTTGCAAAGTAAGCCCGCAAAGTTACCTTTGTAGTCGCCCATGACCGAGCGAGTGGACTCATAGGAGTGAGCTGGAGGTCCATATTTTCTAATGTTTGCACCTTCATAGCTAGCTCCAGCCAGCGGTCTATGTCTTTTTTGGCATCCTCCATGATAGGCCCATTGTGGGTAGCTGTTTGCTTGGCTTCCCAAATGAACGCTAGTACTATCATCACTTTCGATGCCCTAGCTCAAAAGTTAGCCAAGAAATGACAATGAACCTCCTTGATGTGATCTTTTGTGAAGACCTCTGCTTGCACCATATTTTCTATCAATTGAGCTTGCAGTTCCTAGATTTGAGTATTCAAGGCTTGCACCTAGCCTTCCACCTCCATGTGTGCTTTGAGGTGATGTTCAGTCGCCTTCTTGTATTTTCCCACCTCTTGCTCCAAACTGGCCATGCGTTACTACAACTGCGCAACTTCGGATTGGGCCTCCTCAAGTTGTGCCCTTGTCTGTGCTAAGGTCTCCTCGAGCTCTACATTTTTAGCCTCGAATTTGAAGAAGCATGCTTTGAAGTGCTCCCCATGAAAATAGATGGAGCCCATCTCGACCTGGATATTCCCCATATTTTTTGCTGTATCGATTGTTCTCAGGTCTTCAACAGTGTGATGATAGGAGTAATCCATTGGCGCCATCTCCTCTAGGGGCTTTTGGACTTTGGGCACTTTCTCCATCTTGTGGAGCTCCATCTTCTCTAGGTTGAACATAGCCCTTTTTTCCACCTTAGCTGGAGCTTGCGCATTCTTTCTTTTCTGGCCCTTGAGCCAGCTCGATGAACTCTGACATGCTCGATGTATGCTCTCCATAATCGAGCACTCCTATAGAACTTCTAGCTCCATTTCCATCGGTTCCTACACTCCAAAGAGTGGGGTGAAGGGAAAAAGAGCACGTTGGGGGTGGGCTTCAAGGGATGGATCAAAAGTAGATGGGGCAGCAATTATGCTGACTCTTGGGGACGTTGGGGTTTGGATGGTTATGATCGAGGCATTAGGATCTGGTAGTGGAATATCATTGGATGTCACTACAATGGAGGAGGTGAGTGGGAGAAAAAATGGGTTTGGGTCGATAGTGATGGTGGACGTAGTGACTAAACCAATAGAAACTTGAGGAGGGTCAAGGGCGGATGATGAGGAAAACGCAAATGCATTGGTGATAGATGCAAAGTAAAGTAACTAAACATCTGGGAGATAAAAGGGGACGATGAGGGGAGCAATGAGTAGGATGTAGGAAAAGGTATGGTAGACATGGGGATGCCAAATGAAGGTTGAGTGGAAATGAGGGTTTCAGTGCTGGAAGATATGGTCACTAGAGGCTCAAAAGCGAGGGAAGAAGAGAGAGATAGCGTACCTGCGGGCTTGGACATTGCTAACGGTAAATTATTGTGTGATTGGGCTCACTCTTCCTCCTTCCATGTCTGATGTGTCTGCTTCCAGGTCAATCAGCTCCACCCCTTGCTGCTCTTGCTATGTCAGAATGGGGACTTCAAGAATGTTTGCTTTCATGGTTGCCGATGTTGTAGAAGGGTCTGTGTTGAGGAGTCATACTGCACCAGTCCGAGGCTTCTTTGCAATATGAGAAAGTGAAAGTGTTGTACCAACGCTCCTCTTCATCGGAGTAACATGTTCCTTAGGGGGCAATTGTTCATATTTCTCCATGACAAGTGGATCTTGTTCAATCGACTACCCTATTCTTCCATCGCATCTTCCACTCTACCAGGGCTTTGAGTGCTCCGAGGCACGATATCGACAAATGAGATAGGTTGGTATGTGTCAAAATTTACATCATATATCATGGAGAAATTTTCGTCCAACATGAGAAACTGTTCAGATGCCTACTTTTTGTTGTGGACCCTCATGATCCACTAGTTGGCGATCTTGTCATCTGACCAATCGGGCGATTTGTCCTTCATTGCCTACAATAATTCCTTGTTAGGTATGTGCGCTGGGTTATGTGCAGGATCATATTCGGCCTCCATTATGTAGAAGTCATGCCACAGGGGAAGTGACATCATCTTCTCCACGTGCCATTCCAGATCATGCCCTGTGGGATTATTACATTGTGCTTCGATATCTGGGTGAGGGCAGCTGTGGAAGCTTTTTTCTCTAATAAATTGCCTAAAAATATCCAGTGGGTCATACCTCCATCACTGGGGGAGCTCGACTAGACTGAAATCATACAACGTCACTGCAAGGAATGAGTTCTTCCCGGTGAGTGCTACCTCAATATCGCCGAACTGAAAAGGTGAGGCGCACATGTGTGGCTTTCTTCTTCCATGCCCATATGTATCATCAGTGAAGTCACTTTGTCGAGTGACTTCGAGGGTGAAAAGGTACTCCATGGTGTAGTAAGGCAGCAGGAAAGGTTTTCCAGTAAACCCATAAATCCTGATGACAAGGCCTTGTGTGAGCTGGAAAACATCACCCAATCTCTTCTGCACTACCTCGTCTCTCATTTGCTTCAGGACTCATTCACAAACGCCATAGATGAGCTCCAGAGCAGGGCCAAGGAACATCCTATTGAAGTTATAATAGGACTCCCTCTTCGACAAACTTTGAGTCCACTGATAAACTGGTAGCGCCTTGCCCTCTTCATTAGTGTAGTTTTTGGTGATAAAAGTGAAATGATCGTGCATGTGGTAGAAAAAGTACCAAGCAAGGAAGGAGCAGTGTCTAAATGACATATCCTTACCACTCTACACTTCACTCAATAGTATGTGCATTTGTCATGCCACCCATTCTACCCAATCGAAGAACACAGGCTTCATCTCTAGTTTCATGGTGGTGGGAGAGTAGAATTCGCCATGTGAAATACACTCTGTGAGAGAAACTTGCCACTTGTACATTGTTGCATCTGTAGAGAGCCCCATAACCCATGCCAACATGGAGTACAGGTCAGGATGCTTGAATTGCTTCAGGGGTTTGGGCAACTTCGACAATTCTTCGGGTGCTGGTTTCTCCACCAACTACATCTCCATAAACTATCGCATCGGTGTTGTTGATCTGTACCTTTCATTTTGCTCAGTTATACTAATTTTCCTGATGGTGTAGTCGGTAGGTAGATTTTATCCACAAGTGAAAGCCTCTTGGATGGCATTGGAAGCAATTGCAAATAGTTTATCCCCTTTGGCATTTTGGACCATCCTGGTCTGAGGGTCGTAGAATCTAGTAATTGTGCATACCAACTCTGGGTAGTTATGCACAAGCGTGCATAGGTACCAATAAAGGTGAGAATAGTAAGTGATAGTCCACTTGCTTTTAGAAGACACCCTTGTCAGCATGGCATCAATGATTTGGTGTAGTTTCTCAACATTCTTGTTCGTAAGCATGCAATCTTTGATTCTCCCTAGCCTATCGATGGGTGGTGGTAGCTCTACTTGCTTCTCTTTTTTCTATCTCTTTACACCTTCTCCCTTCTTCATGGTTTTCTCCCTTTTGGGCTTGGCACTTTTCTTACCCATTTTAATTATTGGAATGACCCAGGCGCTTTCTTGGAAATGGATAGCGATTCTCAGGGGCTTAGCACTCTATGTTTCACTAGCAACCCTTGCACTCACAACTGTAGTAGAGTAACCAATACTTCTGAAGAATACTTAACGATTTCTCTCTTTCCCTTTTGGCTGCAACGTTGGCCTTCTTATAGTGCTGTGATCGACCCACCACTTTAATTGTGCATGGGGTAAAATAAATGCATGTGGAGATCATGGGTGAAACTAGAGATTTCTTGTTCACCTTAACAAGCGGTTGAGCACTTTCTCCAATGATGAATAACTGTGTGGGCCACAATCTTGCTTGTAGATCATGATTCACCACTTTTCACTTTTTGAGGTACAAATTCCTACTTCAACGGCCTTCCTCGGGATGTACGTTCACTCACTTTTGCTTTGAAATGCATGTTCGAGGTATTGAAGAAGTGAAACTCCTTTTCGCTCACCCAAACACTTTCATTATCTTTGAGAGCCGAAATGGTTTTCGCTTAAAAAACCAAGCGAAAACCCTTTCGCTCACTTGATTGCCCAAAATAGAAAAAAGCGTGTGCATATTCTCTTCGCCCATTCTTGCCACATCTTGTTGCCGATTTAGGCACCTTCGAAGTGAATGTTCCTAATTAAAGAGATCCCCAAAAGTGGAAAACTGATTTTCACTTTAAAAAATAGAGCGAAACTTCTTTGCGCTAACATAGGAGCAAAATTCCCTTTTCGGTCATACCAATGCCCAAAATAGAAAACTTAGCCAAAATTCATGCAAAGCTTTTGTTAACTGGGAAGGTGCTCAATATACTTTTTCTTTGGAGCAAAAAAAACATTTCTTTTGATTCCTTGCCACGTGGCATTTGTGCAAAAAGTAGCTTGAAGGAAGTCCTGGTGGGCCACGATTTTGATCTCGCTCAAAAAGGGGAGCGAAAGCGCTTTTCGCTCAACGAAGCACCCAAAACTACCTTTGACCAATTTTTGACATCGAAAAAAATAATTTAAATATTAGAGCGCCTCTTCCTTTCTTTTTTGACACGTGGTGCTTTAAAAGCAAAAGTTGTCCTTCCTAAGCATTCGCGTTAGTGAGAAGCACGCGTTTGACTTTGACTATGGGCTTTCACTTAACAATGTAAGCGAAACTTCATTTCAAAACCTCTAGGGGCCAAAAACATCTTGTGGTGGCCCCACCTTAGCCGTAGCTTTCACTTCTTAAGATATCAAAACATAGTTTCGCTCCCATGCAGGAGCGAAACCACCTTCATTCAACTTTGAGATGTCGAAACGACATGGCGCTTATTATCTGTTGAACTGCTTTGCCAAGTGACACATTTAGACCAACGAAAACAAACCCCTTTCACTCAAGAGGAGAGCAAAAATGCTTTTTGCCAATTTTTGCACTCGAAACTACTCTTTTTCCTTTCTCTTACGCTAGAAAACATGAAAACTTGAAATAAAGAAAAGCTCTTGACTTAAACTCTTTTGCTACATTTCCCTGCCAACTCGACCCCGTACCTTGGTAGGGAGCTTGGTCAAAACTGCACAGCTGAGAGCGCAAAGGGAAGGGAAGCGAAGAGACTTATTCTTCGAGAGGAAAGATATATACATACAAACAAGGGAACAATTATGTACACAATCGAGGAACCTTTCCTACTACTTCTCACTGGTAGTATGCCTTCAAATGAAGGCCATTGACTGATATTGGGAGAGTAAAACCCTCCAAATCTTGAAGAATGAAAGAGTTTACCTGATTAACACCGGAGATTCGAAATGGACCCTCCCAGAATGCATCGAACTTGTCATGATTCCCTGGTTTAGATTTTCTCTCATTCCATTTTAACACCAAGTCACCAACCTGGAAGGTTCGATCAGAGGTCCTTTTGCCGAACCAATTTTTTGTGGTCTCTGCATGCTTCATAAAAGCTTCATAAGATTTTCCTCTTTCTTCTTCCAACTGCAACAATTGATCCAATCTGGCACTCATGGGATCAAACTCCCCATCTTCACCATTTATCAATCGGAGGGACTGCAATACGGGCAACTCAATGTGCGTAGGTAGAACTACCTCCTTCCCATACACCAAAGAATGGAATGATGTCTTGATCAATTTTTTAATTGAGATGTGTCGGCCCATAGGGCTAGGTCCAGGAGTAGGTGCCAGCTCCACTTGTTGCCTTCCAAGGTTCTCTTCAGAATATTCAACAAGTTTTTGTTCGTGGACTCCACCAAACCATTCCCCTGCGGGTAATAGTTAGATGAATTTTTTAAGTAAATTTTGTACTTACGAATTCGTAGATTCTAGCATCGATGAAGGGAGTGCCATTGTCTGTTATAATTGCATCTGGTATTTCAAAGTGAGTTATCAATCCCTCCAAGAAGGCAATAACCACCTCCTGGTTAGCTTGCTTAGTTGGCACTACTTTCGCCCATCGGGTAAAATAATTTGTAGTTGTTAGAATATACTTATGCCCTATGGAAGAGTTGGGATCTATCACCCCAATGAAATCTAAGCCCCATTGTTGGAATGGAGCTTTGACCTGAATTGGGTGCAAGGGCAAAGAAGCATTCCTGCTCCGACCGACGTATCTCTAGCACTTGTCGCACTTTTGGCTGACCTCGAAGGCATCAACAAAAATGGTGGGCCAATAATAGCCCGCTTTAATGATTTTTAAGGCCATAGGCCTTCCTGTGAAATGTCCTCTTGACATTCTAGAATGGAATTCATTGAGGATCCTCTATTTCTCTATCCCCTGACACACCTCAGGAGAACCCCATCAATGTTCCTGTGAAACAAACCATTCGACAACAACACATACCTGCAGGCTTGAAGCCTGAACCTTCTCCTCTACGAAGCATTGAGGCGAGAAGGGCACCTTCCAGTATTAAAGTATTCGACAAGGTCCTCTATCCAATCCTTGTCATTTATAGACCGATTCACAAGGTCACTTTCTCGTGTTGGATCATCCCACTGACATGCTATCACTTCGAAGGCAGTGCTCCTGGTGAGCTCTTGACACAATGCCCGATCATGAACCAGTTTAGTGGGCCTGACTTCTATGTCAAATTCTTGGATCTTGGAGACCCATCCTGCTCTTTTATTACCAAGCTCACCTTGGATGATGAAGTTTTTGACATCCGGGTGTACCACGTACACTATTGTCTTGCTCTAGGAGATGAAATGGTGGAACTTCTTCAATGATCGCATCATCGCATGCACCTATCTCTCAATGAAGTTGTACTTTTCTTTGTGTGGGTGGATGACTTGGCTTAGGAATGCTATCGGTCATTCATCTCCATCCTCATTCTTCTAAGTAAGGATAGCTGCATAGCTCTCTAGTTCACCAATGGCATAAAGGATAAAGTCCTTGGAATAGTTTGAATTCACCAAAACTGGAGCCTGGGTGATCCTCTCCTTGATTTCTCTGAATGCCCGCTTTCTTTCCTCAATCCACTAAAACTCGGCATCCTTCTTTAGGAGCTCGGTCATTGGTTTTACCACCTGAGCGAAATCAGCTATGAACTTTCTAACAAAATTGATTTACCCGAAAAAGGATTGCAGGCCTTTCTTGTTTGCTGGTAGAGGAAGTTTGAGGAGGGCTTCAACCCTGGCAGGATCGATGGCTAATCCTTTCTCCGAGATTACATGGCCCAAGAGCTTACCTTCTTTCACCGCGAAAATGGATTTTTTTGGATTTATGGACACTCCAAACTCTTGGCACTTTTCAAATATTTGACGCAAATGTAGACCCTGCTCCTCCCTTTTGTGGGAGAAAATAGTCATGTCATCTAAATAAATCATGATGATGCGATTTAGCAACTCATCGAAAGCTAAGTCCATCACTCTTTGGAAAGTTGCTCCGACATTCGAGAGGCCAAATGGCATTCATTGGTAGGCAAAAGTGCCCCACTTGGTGGTGAAAGCAGTTTTGTATTGATCCTCATCCTTCACCCAGATTTGATTGTATCCGAAGAAGCCATCTAGTAGAGAGAACCTCTGTGCTCCCACCACTACATGGAGAATCTGATCAATCTAGGGTAGCGGATAGTGGTCCTTTAGAGATGCTTGATTGAGATTTTGAAAATCAACACACAAGTGGATGTCTCCATTCTTTTTCTGCACAGGAACCAGGTTCACCACCCAAGAAGAGTGCTTGATAGGATAGATAATTTTTACCTCCAACATTTTTAGGAGCTCAGCCTTCATCAACACTTCAATATTTGGGTTGACCGGCCTTTGTTTCTGCCTGAAAGGTTTGACCCCTTCCTGTAGCTCGATTGTGTGTTGGAAGACACTCTTATCATATCCTCTCAGGTCTTGATAACTCCAAGTGATAATATCTAGGTATTCCTTGCATAGAATCCTGATTTTCTTGATCTCTACTAGTGTACAATCGGCTTTGACCTTGATTACCTTTCTGGGTTCTAGCTCCAGTTCCTTGTATTCTCTTACATCTACCCTGATCTTGTGAGCAAGTGATCTGTCATCCTGATCGAATAGACTTTCGAGCATGATCAAGCCCTTTGGGACGTGATTATTTTTTAGCTGAATTAATCCCTCATACTCTTCCTCATCGAAGGTTCTATCTTCGATAGTGTTGGCTTCATTGACCAAGAAATTGATGATTTGCTCATCATTGTCGAAAACCTGCCAGTGGACATTCTTGTCAGGCACTGAAGGCCTATAAATTACTCTTACCATCTTCGGTTTCTGCATCATATGTTCAACCGGGGAGAATCTAGCTCCAATGGATGCCAAGAGGTCAACATGCTTATTTTGCTCTCACGAAATAGCTTGGATGTTCAGTGTTGTGAAAGATTCGAGCAGGTCCCATACCTTATTGTGGTATACCTTCAAGTAGTGTTGCTTTGAGATGCACTTATTGGTGACTTGGTTGCAGATTAACTCCGAATATTTGAAGATCTACAATTGCTTGATCCCAAGCTTATCTGCTTTCCTTAACCCTAAGCATAGGGCTTCATACTCAACTACATTATTAGTACAGCTCCATGTGAGTCTGTAGGAGTAGGTTTTCTACTTTCCTGAAGGAGAGATAAGGACAATCCCAGCCTCGATGCCATTCTTACATCACGCTCCATCAAAGAAGAGCTTCCACAGTTGATCAGAAATAGGGTCTTCATCACTTGGTACTTTAGCCTTTTTGGGCCTGGTGATCGAGTAGCACCCTATTTCTATTTCAATCATGGCATTGAAATCATGCATGGAAAATTCATCTTCTATGTGAAGCTCATCCAGGGCTTCTTCCATCAATTCTACCTCTTCTTCTTCCTCAACTTCCTCAATCAGATTGACTGAGTCCACTTGCTTCTCCGCATCTTGGATCCTTTCGATATGAAAGGTAGAGGGTTTTTCATTAAAAACCTTAATCCTCTTTCCCTTAAAGGGGATCTCCAGATGCGAATAATCTAGAGATAAATAGCCCCCTAGTTTGGCGGTGAATTCTCTCGATAGGCACATACTGAAATACGACTCTAAATCCACCACCATGACTTCTTGTATCATGGTGATTTGTAGTATCTTATGCAACATGATCGAAATATCCTTAATCACCCCTACTATCTTCATCAAAGTTCCATCCAGTTGGAGCACTCCAGGACTACTCCTCGTATACTCCATACCCATAATCTCACAAACAACCTTGGGCATCATAGTAGTTGCAGTGCCAGAGTCGATCATGCAATTATGCACAACCCATCCCTCCATCCTAAGGGATAGATAGAATGGTGGTGGCCTATTCTTCCCAGTGGCCGAGGTAGTTAACATCTGAGTTAAGACAGTCTGAGTCGGCTTTTCCTTACCTTTAGCAGACTTCAACGATTCTTGTAATAGATCCACTTGGTTGGGTAGTTGAAGCGCATCAAAGAGGCTTACCTTAGCTGGAGTTTTCTTTAGTTCTTCAACAATATTGTATGCCCCTATACCAAACTCACCTCCCTCCTTCGTAGTTTCGTATTTGGTTTGATACTACTGTGTTGCTTCTACCCTCTGACGCTTGGTCAATGAGGGGTACCTGAGCCTTTCTCTTGCCTAGTCCCTTGTCTCGGTTTGGGGTTAAGAGGGAAAAGCCTGTGGTTGAGGAACTCTCCCCCTAGATCTCGAAGGTAAAATATCCTTCAATAAGATGGGTCCCTCTAGCTTTGACACTTGGGAAGGCTCTTTTACTAGTGGTAGCATCTTCTCATTTGGCATCTTGGAACTAGCAGGTACTTTTAATGGTTCCATTTGAACTAGATCAACTTCAATGGTTTTTTACCTATCCTCGTAAGAATAAAAACTTGTTCGATAGGGGGATCATAAAGTTGTGGTCCACCTCTCTGATCATGTTCACTTGCCCACCAGGCATATTATCTGCTAGGGTCTGCACATAGTTCAAATGGACCATGCATGTCTCCTCACCATGCGGGTCATTACAGGTGGAGCACCAATAAGCTCTATCAGATAGACCAACTTCTTCATTATTTAATATGGTTGCATTTCTTTTAAAAGCCCTACTAGTGGGAGCAGCTTGTTCTCTAGTAATCGGGGGAGGAGGGGCGAATCTCCTCGGTTGGAAGCTCCAATCAGACTACCTCTTTTTTAGGGTGGTGATCTCATTCACCATTGCCCTTATCGATGATCGTATATCCTGCAATTCTTTGGCCTGGTCTAAATTTGTAGGTGTCGAAGGTGTGGGTAATGGTAATGGTGCCAATGGTGCAGGTAATGTGAGATATGGGATAGGAGCTGGAAGTTGGGGAATAGTAGGTGTAAGCAACTACGGGATGGGTACCATTTGGTTCTGAGAAGAATTGGGATTCCATGATGAAATAGGGTGCATTGGGGATGTAGGCAATGACTGAGAGGATGCACTAGGATATAGATGTTGGGGTAAGTCTGGAAAAATTAGCATAGTCATTTTTAGAGGTAACTTACCAATAGTGACTAAGTCGACCTCAGCCTTTTGTGCCTGGGCATACAAAGCTAGAAATGTGTCGACATTAGCATGTCGGATGCTCATGCTAATGTCAGAATGAAAAGCTCTTAGGTAATAAAATGTTGCTTGCTCTAGGGTGGGTCGAAGGCCATCGGTGACTCTCTGCCAGGTTCGAGTGAACCTGACATTAAAATCAGCTATCTCCTCCTATGGGTGTCATTGAATAGTGGTGAACTGATGCAATAGTGAAAAGGGGTATGCTTGCTCATTAAAGCCTTTTATCAACTACTCAACCAATTGGTCCCATGTGGCGATGGTCACAGGTGGTAGGGATCGGTACCAGTAGAGGAGTTTACCTCTAAGTGAGAGCACTAACAATCTCACCATAACATCTTCATCTATAATGTTGTGAATAGTGGCCAGAGAAGCCACATCTTGAATGTGCTCGTAGGTTGTTTTCTTAGTATCATCATACGTGGGTAGAGCCTTTAACACTATTATTGGGATCTAGTTTTGAGCTTGCAGATTGAGTGGTCCTAAATGATTCTAGGCTAGAAACTGCCTAGGCGGATTTTGTGCCATCTGGACCAGAGTGTTTGGTTGAGGGGGAAAGCTAGCTATAGTGTTGGAAGGGCTTGGAGTTTGTGAAAATATATCGGCTACTTGCGAGGATGTCCCATCTAATGGGATAGTCGAGGGAACTACTCTAGGGTGTTCTCCTAGAGCGTCGATGTCAAGCTCAAAGAACTTGATTGTATCTTCTAGATTTCTAGCCTTCGATATTGTGATCATGAGGGGGGCTTTTAATCAGCTTCAAGATTCAGAGGCTTCTAGGTTCAATTGAGTCGCTAGATGTTCTAATTTGACGATAAAAATATGAACATCAATTCTTAATATCATTTGATGTGGAATGTTTGTGTCCCACTGGGCATGCCAGAAACTGTTGGTCAAGAATCTACCTTAGGTATGGAATGTTTCATCCATGCACCCTAGACATGACCAACATTGAAAGGCCGAAAGGAAGAAATGCCTCCCGTGCCAATCTCTAGAGAGGGCTGGTTCCCTTGCTATTCTAAACTCGGGTTGAAATTAAGAAAACAGGAAAGGAATGGGAAATGACTGAAAGGGATGGGAAATATGGCTATAAGCCAGATGAACAAGGGTGATGAACAAGCAACACGATCACTTAGTTGTACTTTAAACCAATAGCACTTCACACAAAGAATGTAACAAAAATTAAAACTAGATATCCTTAAATATGCAACCTCCAGAATTATTCCAGCGTTCACCCTTTATCAGAAGCTAGATCCAGACATAGAATTATAGCTATCAGACAAGGAAGTGAATTTAATAGAAATAAAGAGTAGAAGACATACACATAAAAGAGATCCAGAATTAGAGCCAAGGATTCTTTGCATTCATAGCAGAGCTCAGGTACAATAGTTTTCTAGCAAAACGTCCATCCTTCTTACATTGAACTTGCTAGTTTTTATAGAGGATTTTACCTCTAAAACATAAATGCTCAACCACAAAACATCATTGTGGTAGCCAAGATTTTATTTTGGAGTCTGTCAGGAAGTTATGAGGCATGGCTCAATTTGATGACTCCTCAAAAAGAGGTCGCACCACTTCAATGCGACAACACAATTCACCTACAATGCCATCTCCTCACTTGCTGGGACCGCCTCAATGGCAAAGATCAGATTCTAGGATCCGAGGGGATTAGATTTTGATTCTCCCTAGACCAACTGCCATTACATGGGTGAAAGTGCACCTTTGAAACTTAATTTCATCACTAAAAAGCACTTTTGGGTGACCTTCACTGAAGCAAGGGAGAAAGAGGAGTTTCATTGAGAAGAGGCACGAAAAGGAGTTTTGATGCCTTACTTGAGCGAAAGGGAAACTCGTTATGGTGGGCCCCAATTTGTCTTGCTCGAACATTAGCCCAAAAAGGGCTTTCGCTCTATTTTTCACTCGAAACAAGATCATCGAATGTGGCTTTGAATGCCACGTGGACGTCACTTTGATCCTGCCCAAACCTTTTGTCGCCTTGTTGAAGAGGTGGGACCCAATGCACGGTCTTTATCACTTAGGAAATGACAAAAGGTGTTTCGGCCATACAAGCTCCAAAATGGATTTGCACTCTCGAGTGGGAGCGAAAACGCTTGGGCCCCACTTAGTTTTTGGTTGACTTCTAGCCCAAAAAGGGCTTTCGCTACACTTTTTCCCCAAAATCAAGTTTCGTCGACCGCACGTCTCACTTGGGGTGAACTTAACCAATCTCCTTCGCCACCTTTGAGCCCGAAATAAGATTTCGGTAGAAGCATGGCGTGAAACTACTCTCACCCATGACTTAAAAACAAAAAGAAGCTCCATGAATACCTTTGCACGATGATCTACCACCTGGGCCTTTGTTTATATGCTTAGGCAAAAAGACTTGCGTGAGCAAGCTTGTCGAAACCATATGTTTACTGAGTCCTAGCACCATGAGAGCTCGAAGAAAGATCCTGCATGGTGAGCGAAAAAAAGGGATTGCGCACTCCCTTGAGTGCAGCCAACAAATCTTGATAACAAAACATTAAAAGGGATACATTCTGAAAGAGAAGAACTTTTCAGGGAAGAAGAGATTATTACAGCATGATTGGACGCAAAATGGTTCTTACGTTTGGCAAAATTTCTTGCAAAAACAATGTGGCAGGGATGCCAACAATATAAAATAAAAGAATAGCAATAAAAGAGGAGAGGAAGCCTAGAATGAGGTTATATGAAGGAAATAAAAAGATAATAGAAAGTCTTACCATGATTGAGTTGTAGAATGACAAATGATAAGGTATATGGATCTGGTGGAGCAAAATATCTTGGACCTAATGGTGGGATCAATTAGGGGGGTAAGGGAGGTGTGGACAAGGAATATGTAGAGGCAAAAGATTTTTCTAATGGCAAGATCTTGGAAATGGTGGGTGGGAAAGATATCTTAAGTTGAGTAGAGTGCATCTAAGGTAAGAAGAAAGTGGTGGAAGAGAAATATCAACGTCTAGTTATAACATTTGTGTATAATGACTTTTTTTAAATATTGTAGATAAGATATTCAAAAGGGTGCAACAAAAGTTTCACAATGGCCTAGTAGGGAAATTTATAAGCTTCCATCCAAATCTAGAACAAATATAATGGATGTCTACCCATTAGAAAATAAAAGGACATGTTAATTTTCCCTTTATTCCAAAAGAAATTTTTTAAGCTTCTTTCACAGCAAAATATGATTGTCAAAATGTGCTATTAGGATTTCCTTAGTTTATAGGTCGAGCAGGGCTATTTTTGAAGAAACAGGCACCATAATTCAACCCCAAAAGGGACAAACTAGATGTAGCCCCTTTATGGGTTAGGATTCCTGGTCTAGCACTTGAATTTTTAGAAATGATATATTTGAAGTATAGCCAAACATTTTGAAAATTTCTTGGCGATTGATTATGTTATAAAGGAAAGGAAAAAAAGTATGCTAAAATGTGTGTATTGGTTGCATCAGGATAGGAGTACGCAGATCATATAAAATTGATTTCCAAGTGGGGAATTTGCTCTCAGGCCTTTATTTATGAAATGATCCCTTTAGCTACAAAATTTATGCTAAAATAGGTCTTATAGAAAGTAATTGCCCAATTAAACCTAACATAAATCAAAATGGAATACAAAAAATTAATTCTAAATTTCAAGAGGGTATTGGTTGCAACGTGTGGAATAGGAATATTGATAGTTTTGATCATCTTTAAGTAAATATCCCTATAAATATTGGTGATAATAGGTAGGATGAAGTGTTTGAACCAAAGGTAGTTCATGTTGTTGATAAAGAAAAGGAATCTCCTTATGTCCATGATAGTAAGAAGCATATGGAAGGTAGTCAAATGTGGAATGAAAGGGTAGAGTATAAAATATGTGAAATGAATTCAAATCCTATGGGGGATAAAAGAGATTTAAAAGGGAGAATCCTAGAAAGAAGTGCTTCAAAAAAAAAATGAAGGTAAGGATTTGGATCCATAACTAATAGAGGAATTCCGAAAATAAGTTGCAGCAAAAAAACAATCTCTAGTAGATCTAGAGAAGAAGGAAGAATTATGGAAGGGAGCTAATATCCAAGGTGATGTAGAGATAGAGGTTTTACTATGAAACTTAATTTTTAATCCAGAAGAGAAGAATATGGAGATGGAGTGTTTTCCCCTCAATAAGGCTATTGAAGAAATGAAAGGATGCTCATATATCAAATGAAGAAATGGAAGAGGCTCTAAGATATCAAAGAGCATCGGAGTTGAGTGTTGAAGTTGGACTAAAATGCAAAGTGTCAAAGTTAACAGGTCATCAAATTTCATAGGCTACACTGGCACCAAATTCTGGGTAAACAAAGAGCATCAAAGTTGATAGTTGACACTAAAGTTTGGGAGAGTGTCAAAAAATGATTTTTTTGTAAAAGTGCCCAGAAATTTCCAAAAATTTTAGGATGAAAATATGGGGAAATGGGTATCCAAAACACTTGAAAAATATGAAAAATACCTTGTAAATCAAAATATATGGTCTTTTGAATATTTCAGCAGTTTTGCATAAATCTAGACTATGTTCAACAAAAAACACAAAAAAACATCCAAATGGAGTTTTGAGGTGCTAACAACAATTTGAAATATGTATGGAAAACTCTTTAACAATAAGAGCTACATTTGTATTAATAAAAAATATGGATACAACTTAATAAGTGTAGCAAAAACAAAGTGCTTACACAACAAGGGCACAAAGAGAACTCTTTGACAACAAGCTCTCAAAATTTCTATATTTCCAACATTACCTAGCCTCTTTCAGAATGTTTTTACATCCCTCTTCAACCTATTTCTAGCCTTCTCCAAACTCCTTTTTGTTTTTACAATAAATAGGAAAGCTTTCCTATGAGAAAAGAGAATTCTCAGAATGACAGTCAACAAAGATGGTATCCATATATAATCTAAGCCATAAATGACAGCAAATTATCAACAAAATCCATGTCCAATATTCAATGTGTGTAGGCCAAAGAGTGTTTCCCAATTCAAGATAATATTACAAGCAATAAATAGGTATGGATGGTGAATCAAGCAATATCTATGCTAGGTTGTAGGAAATCAAATCTACGTTGCTATAGTTAAGAGAGTAAAACAAAAAAATGGTTGAAATCAATTTCTTTTAGCTATTCTGAAGGAATTTGAGAGACCTAATGTATGAGTAACATGGAGTGCTAAAAAGAATTCTGATTTAGGAGTAAAATTTGAGAAGGTAGGTAGGTTGTCTTCTATAGAGAAATAGATTAAAGAAACATAAAAGGATATCTCAAAAAATAGAAGATCTTAGATGTTGGTGACCACAAGTCCACCATGAGAAACTTTAAATGAATTTTTATATTGGAATGTGAGTGGAATGAATGCCCCTAACAAATAAAAATTGGTTAGATCTTTGATAAATATTACTAACCAAATGTACTTCTTCAAGAAATAAAATTAAACTTATCATCTTGGAAATCTATTAAAATAGGAATTTGGAAAAAGGGTATAAGTTGTTAGGTATAAGCCAAAGGATCTTCGAGTGGAATTTTGGATGTTTTCTTAAGCCTTAATACTGACATAAAACTCATAGGATAAATTCCACATGATCATCTATAATATAGCCATAATATAGTAAGATTGATGTAAGTAGAATATTATGAGCAAATTAATATGTAAACGATATATTAAATAATATTCATTAATAAACATTAATATGAATGTAACTAGCCTGAATCATACATGTACAAAGCACGTAGCACAACTTACAATATTAATTGCTCAAAATGTATGCAATCTTTATTACTCCTCTTTCTCTTACAAATATGATACTTGATACTTTGTTCCTTCTCTATAGAGTACTATATAGCCATAGTAGAATGACTATTCCTTTCCATATTCCAAGTCTCATGACTCTTCGCTTCTCTACTTGATACTTGCATACACATGACTCTATCTTGTATGCACACCTAGACATGACTCTTCACTTTGCATACTCTAATCTAAAGACACTTGTGCACTCTTACATATAAGACACTTGTGCACATAGACTCACATTACACTTGTGTATTTCCTGCACATACACACTTACATAACACTTGTGCATTTTTTGCATATTACAACATTACATAAAATATCACTCACACTTTAAACTAAGACTCAACCCTAATATAATATTTACAAGATGTAGGTCCAAGGTGTAGACCAATTGGTTCATCCAAACCCCATAAGGGGGGTGGAGGTCCAAGGTTCAAATCTCGGGCCTCCCCGGACTGAAATCTTGTCCCTTTCCTGGTGCTTTCAGCAGCGTAAAAGGTTTAAAATGATTGTGGCATGATGGTTATAGGGGCGGACTGCGCAAAGATCTGTGTGGCGGCTTCTAGGGCGAACAACGCAGAATACTATGGCGGCCATAAAAGCTGGACAGCCTGCCCGGATTCGTGGTGGCTACTAATTCCACCATGTAAATTCAACAAAAAATATATATATATATTTACAATATGTACCATGAAAGTACCATGGGAGTACATTAGAATTTACTAAATAGTGTAATATACTCCAACACCCCCTCGTATTACATTATTTGGTTATTGAAGAATTTAATCTTCAAACATGATCTTCGTCTTGATCTTCAATCTTCAAGTGACCTTATAATGCAAGTGATATTTACCTTGATCTCCATTAGGTTATTCTTATTGCTTGACTTTATCTTTGGATTCAACTTCATGTTATTCAATATTTGTAGCTTTAATATTACAAGTATCTTAAACTCCCTTATTGTTATAAGATCCATAAGATCCTTGCATAAGAATATTTCCTTTGCCTTTGTCCTTAGAATCATGTAATTCTTTCTTTTCCTATATAGATATTTGTGAACACTTACTTAAAGCATCATAATAGGTTCCTGAGTTAGATGAACTTAGAATATCAATACTACAAGAAGAATGGAATATCTTTTCCAAAAATGATTCATCTATTTTTAATTTCTTCTTAAGAGATTCAATCAACTCTTTTTGTTTCATATTTTCTTCTTTATGAAACTTAAGTGTAAGAAATGCCATGTACATTATGCTACCAATATCTAAATGTATCATAATACTATCTTTTCCATCATCAATTGCTTCAACAATTCTTACATGTAAATAGTATTCAAATATTTCAAAATTTTCATTTATAGCTTCACTATAGATTAACTTTGAGACTAGATCTATCTTTCCTTCATATTTTTCAATCAAATTCTTGATCCCAAATTTTATGACATTTACTTTTTCTTTTTGTATCATGAACTCCATATTGTTATCCATTGAATTTGTAGATTTTGATTCCTTTTAAGTAGACATCCTTGTAAATCCCTAGGTTTAAATATTTTAAAGTTTCTAAATTAAATCCTATGAAGTAGTAATCCTTATGTCTCCCTAATTTTTAGAAACTAAGAAAAAAATGAATTTTGCAAATTTTATTTTCCTAAGTTTGATGTTGAATACCTTTTAACTCCCAAATAACTAATTTGCAAAAATTCAATAATATTTTATTTTCAAAAAACTATTAAATAAAATAAATTTTAAATTTATCTAACAAATCAGAAAACTATTAAAGAAAACCTTATAACTCCAAACTTATAAGAAATTAGACTATCATCCTACTTATCCCTCCATTAATCAAATCTAATAATTAATGATAAACTTATTATCACTAATTATTCCTTATTCAACCTTAATAAAGCACTTTAATAAACCTCTACCTTATCACTCCTTAACTTAATAAACCAAATAAACTTTATAACTCCTAGAAACTTATTACTCCTAAGGTTTTAATAATTAATCTTTCACAAAACCTTATTACTCCTAAAAATGACTTATCACTATGAAAATTTAAACTTTGAAAAAAATATTAACAAATTTAAATTTTACCTCAAAAACTTTGTGCATGCCTTTTCCTTCTTGCTCTATTTTAATTCTTTGAATGTTGTGAAAGAGACTCGTGTGATTTGATTTACCAAGTGTGTCTGAGTGTTGCGTGGCTTCAAAAATGATTCACTTTTGGGCATTTGAGTTTTGATTGAATGTTACTTTATTCAATGTTTGGGCTTCAATTGCTTGGTAGGGACTTATCTCCCAAGTGGCTCGTAGGCATTACAAGAATATTTACTCCTTTGAAACCTAGATATTGGTGTTCCTTTCTCCTTGCAATTAACATTTCTTCTGCACAAACCTAAACTCTTGGTCTTCCAACCGATTGCTACTTAAGCACTTGGAATTTTTCTAATTGTTGGATGTTGTAGTGAATGCTCTTTAGCTTTGGTTTCACCTCATCATGCTACGTTCGATGTATGTTGCTTTATGATATGTAGCTCTTCTCAACTTGGTGATATGATTTGCGTAGCTCTACTCAACATTACAAAATGCTCAAAGTTGTTGCTCAACATTGTACTCGGTGTTACACTTTAGTGTTGTGCTATGGCTATGTGTTATGATGTTGAATGCTCTCTAATTGTCTTAGATGTCTGTTATGTTATACTTTCTTCCTTGTGTCAAACTTGAGATGGATTTATTAATCATAGTGAGGATGGCTTTATTAATGCCATTCACTATCTCCTAATTATAACATAGCTGCTTTGTGAGCATTGTCCCTTATGCTAATAGCTTGGATGGCCTCTGAATCATAGAATTATTTTCTATAAGCGATGTTTATTTTTTACCTCTTCGACTGTGTAAACCTTGGCCCTATATATTTCTTTGAATGCTTAGACCTTAGCCCTTTATGTTGTACTACTTTGAATACTTAGACCTTGTTCCTTTATGTCTGGTTGCTTCTACAGATCTCTAGCCTTCTTTATCAAGCTTCTTTTCTATGGACCTTAATCTTGTTGGTGTCTCTTAATATTCTATTCTTCTTCAAATTTGTATCTTTATATGGATGCCTTTATTAAGCCTTTTTTTCAAGGTCAATATCTAGTGGACTGAATCTTTCTTTTATGTCAAGGTCTTTCTTCAAGATCTAAAATATTCTTTATGTCAAGGTCTCTCTTCAAGACCTGAAAACTCCTTTATGTTAAGGTCTCTCTTCAAGACTTGAAATATTATATCAATATTAATTTCTCTATGATATAAAACTTTGATATTTCACAACCTTGATTAACTTTGCTTGATAAAAGCTTACATTCATATAGATACATCAATCCTTGATATATCATTCTCCTTTTCTTCTTACTCTTGTCTTTATAAGATTAAATTCCTCTCTACCTATTGTAGGAAGCTTCTTAATTTTTTGATGATCAATCTCTACTGCAAATGCCTTAGGTTGCACCTAAGAACTTAAGAAATAAAGTCAATGTAACTCTGATTTTCTTGATGTCACAATCAAATTCAAGATGACTCGATTGTCTCGAATTCTTCAAATTCCTTTTGAATTGATAGAAAATAGTACCAAATATTATCTAAGTTCCTAAAATATTTCTATCTCTAAAATCAATGTCAAGGGTTGGTTATTTCTCTAAAATGATCAACTATCTTAAAGTTGATTCACCTTCCAATATAGATGTGATTCCTTGTCTTCACTAGTTATACTTCAACTATGGAAAGACTCTATAGTTGAGTCCTAGTCTTCACTAGTTATTCTTCAATTGTGGAAAATACTCTATAGTTGAGTTATGGTCTTTACTAGGAGGAACTCTAGCCTTTCTACTTACTATGACCTTACAATATAGTCTAGTTCTAACTCCCTTTAAAGTAGATAAACTCTAAATTAGTTATATCAAACTAAAAAAATTTGATTTTTGTATGTATTTAAATAAATTCAACCTATGCAAGAAACTACTCGTAGTAGCTCTGATACCACTAATGGATTTTTAAGCCTTAATACTAATATAAAACTCATAAGATGAATTTCAAAAGATCAAATATAATATAGCCACAATATAGTAAGATGAAGATAATGATGTAAGTAGAATAATATGAGCAAACTAATATGTAAATCAACGCTTACAATATATCAAATAAGTATTGGCATTTTTGCCACATTAATTATTTTGACAAAATTTTGCCTAAGTATGAAGCTTTAAGCGGCAAAGGGCATGCAGAAGTGCTAGTATTTTTGTGGGCCCTAAAAGGGGATGATAAAGTGGATAAAATGATCTTTGGATATTTTTTCATTGTAGATATTTTTATAATCTTTTCAAAAAAATATCATAATAGGCTATTAGGGCAGTGGATCAAAAGTTATGGCCTCGAGAAGCAAAACTAGAAAGCTCAATTTTGGGCTAGAAAATTTGGCTAAGGCACAAAAAGCTCAAGTTCACCCAGAATGCTCAGGTTCGGGCCCTTTTGGAAGTGAAGTGCAGAACAACGAACACTGGTTTTAGGGTCAACCCACTCTAAAAAGTGCCTAAGGCAAAGGAATCTCAATTTTTCTTGAATCCCCAATGAACCCCAGTTTTGGACAACAAGCAGAGCGAACCCCAACGTCGGCCAAAATGGTCTATGTCGGCCAAAGAAGCTCAAGTTCACCTAAAATTCTTGCTAAACCTCAATTTTGAGCTCCTTGTGCAGTGAACGTCATCTAGGAGCAAACATTTGCCAAATGCAAACGTCGTCTAGGAGGCTTCTAACTTCGCTCAAATCTCCAGCGAACCCTAGTTTCGGGCTACTTGCATGACGAATGTCGACCATAAGATGAATGTCGACCAAAGTGCCTATGTTGGCCAAAATTCCTATGTTGGCCAAAATTCTCTCAAGTTCACTCAAATATCTAGTGAACATCAATTTTGGGCTCCTTGCACGGTGAACGTCGGCCAGGAGCGAACGTCGATCGAAATCTAGCAAACGTCAACCAAAAGCGAACGTCGATCGAAATCCAACAAACGTCAACCAAGAGCGAACGTTGGCTAGGAGCAAATGTCAACAAGGAATGAATGTCAACCAATACAAATGTCAGCCAAAATGCTCTTAAGTTTGCTCAAATCTCCAGCGAACCTCGATTTTGGGCTCCTTGCACGGTGAACGTCGGCCAAAAGGCGAATGTCGACCAAAGTGCCTATGTCAGAAAAAATGCCTATGTCGGAAAAAATGCTCTCAACTTCACTCAAATCTCCAACAAACCCTAGTTTTAGGCTCCTTACATGGTGAACGTCGGTCATAAGATGAATGTCGGCCAAAGTGCCTATGTCAGCCAAAATACCTATGTCGGCCAAAATGCTTAAGTTCGCCCGAACTCCTAGTGAACCCCAGTTTCAAACTCCTTGCATGGTGAACGTCGACCAAGAGCAAACATTGGCTAGGAGAAAATGTCGACCAAAATGCTCTATGTCGGCCAGGATGCTCCCAACTTTGCCATAATGCTCAACTTTGACCAGAAAACTACATTCGAAGGGTATGCATCTCGAGAAAGAGAAGTTAGGTGGTAATTTAAGGCACCTTCATGGAGCACGAGTTCGAGTCTCCAACTCATCCCATCAGGATGGCCATGTCAAGTCCCAAAAAATCTCCAAAGGGCAAGTTGCACCAATCGCATTAGTGAGACATGTTGTCCCAACTGCAATGCCCATCTGAAGCCACTATAAACATGGGTGAGCTGCATCCCATGGATGCTCTGTCATATTACAAAGGTCAAATATCAACTGCTCCACCAATTTTGGGGGTTGGTCATTAATGTAATCGAGGGGATTTTCCTCTATAAAAGGCCATCCAATGTAATGTAAAAAGGGAGGAACATTTTCTAGAGAGTTGTACTTAAATTTTACATCAATATTAAGACTCCTGGTTCTGATTCTGGACTCTTTTCCTATGTATGATACCTTCTATTATTTATAATTATGTTCTTTCATATACATAATTTGAATTCTACAATATAGATTTAGGCGTGTGATGAAGAACAAAATTTGGAATTATTGAAGGATACGTATCAGGATGTGTTCAGTTTTAGTTTATGTTATACTCCTAATATTGATTGATGTTGGTTTAGGTAGAAGTTAGTAATTATGTTGCATGTTCTTCCCCTTGGAACCATCTGGCCTGTGGTGATATTTCCCTATCCCTTTCAGCAATTTTCATCACTTTCAGCAATTTTCCAATCTCTTTCCAGTTCCCTAATCTAAAACCCAGTGTAGCATAGTAAAGGATCCAGCCTTCTCTAGAACGGAAGGCATTCCTTCCTTTCGACCTTTCAATATTTTAGGCGGTTCTAGGGCACGTAGATAGACCGAATCCTTTCCTATGGTAGATCTGTAACCAATAATAACACTAATTAATAAACAACAATATGAATGTTAATAGTTTGCATCATACATGTACAAAGCATGTAGCACAACTTACAATATTAATTGCTCAAAATGTATGCAATATTTATTACTACTCTTTTTGTTATAAATATGATACTTGATGATTGGATATTTGGATATAATACTTCATACTTTATCCGTTCTCTATAGACTACTATATAGCCATAGTAGAATGACTATTCCTTTCCATATGCCAAGTCTCATGACTCTTGGCTTCTCTACTTGACACTTGCATACACATGACTCTATCTTGTATGCACATCTAGATATGACTCTTCACTTTGCATACTCTAATCTAAAAAAACTTGTGCACTTTTACATATAATACACTCATGCACATAGACTCACAATACACTTGCACACATACTCACATGACACTTGTGCATTTCCTACACATACACACTTACATAACACTTGTGCATTTCCTGCACATTATAACATTACATAAAATATTACTCACGTTCTAAACTAAAACTCAACCTTAATCTAATATCTACAAGATATATCATGAAGGTACCACGGGGGTACATTAGCATGTACCAAATAATTTAATATAATCCAACAAATTTAATCTTATGGAACTTATTCTTATCTAATGGTGAAGAAATCTTCAAAGGAGGAAATCAATTAACTATCATGATCATTTCAAAATCCTCAAATTTCTCATATAATAATAATAATCTATGCTCCAAATTCAAGTAAAGGGAGGAAGGAGTTGTGGAAGGATTTGGAATTGATTGGTCAGTATGCTAAAGGGTTAATATGGATACTAGTTGGATATTTTAACACTCCTTTAATGCAGGATAAAATTAAGGAGGTGCTCAAGGCTTTTCAAATAGTATGGAAGATCTCAGAAGTTTTATTTCAAGATCTAGTATTTTTGATGTGGATTTGAATGGGATAAAATTTACTTGGACTAACAGAACATTAGGGGATAGTCTGATACAAGTGAGGTTGGATAGAGTGCTTCTCTCACTAGATTGGTTTGATGATAATTGTGAGCATTCATTAGTTTCTCTGCCAAGGATAAGTTTGGACCATAACCCTTTATTATTCAATTGCAATCTAGAGGTCAAAATAAAAAGCAATTCTTTCAAATTTGAATTCATGTGGCTATAACATCCTAATATCTATGAGGAAATAGAAAATTTGTGTAGTCACCCTATTTAGGACTCCAAGATGTTCATTGTGAGAAGCAAGCATAAGCATGTGAAGAAGGAGATCAAAGTCTAGAATAAGCTTATTTTTGGAAATATTTTTAGATAAAAGGAAATTTTGAGACAAGAACTTATCCAATTAGAGGAAATTAGTAGGAGTGGAATGGGTGCTCAACTATTTAAGAAAGAACAAGAACTTAAATATGAATTACATAGTGTGATAGCAAGGGAAGAAATATTTTGAAAGCAAAATTCCTAAAATAAATGGCTTGCAGAGGGGGATAGAAACACAAGGTTTTTTCATGTTTCTACTCTCAAGCATAGGAGTGCAACTAAAATAACTAAAATCTTACAAGATAATGGGGAGATAGTTAAATAAGAAGTTCATATTAAGCAAGAAATAATTAATTGTTTCAAGTCTTTATTATCTAAATATGAAGAGGTTGTTGATGAAGGTATGTGCTATATATTGTAGTATATATAAAAAATAATGACTAGGGATAAGAATGAAATTCTTATGAGGGAAGTTAATGAGGAAGAAGTTAAATATGTTTTCTCTCTGGTAAAAGAAAAGGCACCAAGGCTAGATGGTTTCCAAGTAGGCTTCTTTCAAGTTTTTTGGCATATAGTCAAATATGATGTGGTGGTTGCAGTTCAAGAGTCTCACATTTTAGGGAATATTCTTAAGGAGTACAATAACACCTTTCCACTCTTAATTCCTAAGAAACAGATCTTGGAAATATTTAAGGACTTTAGACCAATCAGCCTCTATAGTACCATTTATAAAATTATTTCAAAGGTAATTGTGTTAATATTGAAGATTATTCTTCCAAAAATAATAGCAGAGAAACAAGGTTTTATAAAGGGAGACAAATTTTATATCGGGTTATATTTTTGCATGAAGTATTGCATTTTGTGGAAAAATGTGGAAGAGAAGGTATGGTTCTCAAGTTAGATATGAAGAAGGTTTATGGTAGGGTTTCTTGGAGCTTCTTGGATAGAATGCTCCATAAATTTGGTTTTAATAGAAGATGGAAAAGGTGGGTAGGTAATTGTTACTCTTGTTCAATATTTTTAGTTATCATTAATGGTACTCTAGTGGGATCTTTAGGAGTAGTAGGATATTGAGGTAAGGGGATACCTTATCACCTTATCATTTTATTCTTATGGTAGAATCTTTTGGTAGATGTATTGAAGAGGCCCAAAATTCAAGTGTGATAAGTGAGTTGAAACCTTCTATATCTATTAAAGCCTTTACCCATCTAATGACACGATTCTCCTTGGTAAATCCTCTATAGAAAAATCTAGAGGGTTTAGAATTATTCTCAACCTTTATGAAAAGGCATCTCACCAAATGATTAACTTGGAAAAAATAACTTGTTTTCTATAAGTATACTTGAGGACAGACAAAAGAGAATAGCTAGAGTGTTAGGATGTAATATTAAAATTCTTCCTACAATTTATCTTTATGTGCCAATGTTTACTGGTATATGTAAATATAAGTTTGGGGTCCATTGCTAGACAAATTTCAACAAAATTTGGGAGGATGGAAAGGTAATATTCTAAGTCGAGTAAAAAAACTTCAATTGTTGAAAAGCACTCTTCAAGCCATCCTTGTGTATCTTCTCTCAATGTTTAAAATTCTTGGGAAGATTGCAAACATAGTGGAGAGTATTCAAAAAAGGTTCCTATGGTCGGGATTAAAAGAAACGAATAAACTACCTCTTATGGCATGGGACAGAGTATGTAGGCCTAAATCAAGTGGGGGATTAGGTCTAAGGAACATCCAAAATTTGAATAAGGTCTTGGCTACAAAAATAGGGTGGAGGATCATCAAGGAAGGGGATTTATTGTGGGCAAGAATTCTAAAGAACAAGTATTTGGACAATCAATATGCATAAAGGTTTTTGACTACCTCAGACCCTTGCATAGGCTCTTCTTTATGGAATCATTGTATAAGTAGAGATGTGCTTTGGAAGGGTGTCATATGCAAATTACGTAAAGGAACTAAAGTTAACTTTTGGGAGGATGCTTGGCTGGAAAAGCATTCGCTATGTGAGGATAGTATAATATCCAAATTTAGGAATGAGTTGGAAAACGAATATGGTAGTTTGGTTTGTGATTACATAGAAGGAAAGGAAGGAGAGGTAGGATGGAAAAAAATAATAGGATTTCACATAATGCAGAGGCTCTTGATAAATTCAAAGACAAATTGAGAGTGTATCATGTGTTCTCATCCTCGAAGGAAGATTCCATTGTTTGGGGTCATACCCTTAAGAGTATTTTTAGTGTCAAATCAACCTATGATTTACTTTTGGTAGAATCAAGTGAAGGATTTTTGTGGAAGAAATTATGGGGTAAGAAATTTATTCCAAAGATAGTTATTTTCCTTTGGTTAGCATCTCAAAATAAAAATTTTATTGTGGATAATCTAAAAAAGAGATTACTACTAATATATGTTACTTATGTGAAGCTAATGAAGAATTTATGAAACACATTATGTTAGAATGTAAATACTCTTTGAAGGTTCTTAAATATTTAATTCTATATATGGGAATAAGTTGGGTCCTTATATATGACATGGTATATTGGATACAACAATGGGAGAGGTCATTCAGGAGTAGCAGATTAAACAACATTTGGGATCTCATTTTATTTCACTATATTTGGGGATTTGGTCAAAGAGAAATAGAAGTCTTTTTTAGAGAGGATGAAAATCAATAGACATAATTTATCAAACCATTAAAGGATCCATTCTAGATAGTTTATCAATTTTGAAGTTGAAGAGAAAACTTGAATATGGTGAGGAGGCGAGTATAGTCTTGAAGTGGGATCTTAAACCTTTGGAAATAAGGGATGTTGTCAAAATAAATTTGAGAGGTCAATTCAGATGGCATCCTCCTATACGATCCTAAAAAGCATACACCTAATCTAGTAACAATTGAAAATCACATAAAGCACATACATGAATTGACGAAATTGAAATAACCAAAAGAAAGGTGTCTTTTATTAAAATTTGAATCAATTCATGGCTACAAATTCATCCCTCTTAGGGATACCCAATGTGATACAATGTTACAATCATAAGAAATCCCTCGCAAGGGTAGGTGTAATCCGCAGACTCTTTAGAATGACACGAACTGCTCCAAGGTGTCGATGACCTTCTTCTCCATGATTAGAGGTATTTGTTGCCTTGCATGTCAAGACCCTGTTGATCCTGCATGCAAGAAACAAAAAGAAACATTAAAAACAAAGGATGCCTCTCTTGATGAGGCTTTTAAAGGAATCTTGCATAAAGAATAGCATAAAATCAAGAAAGCATGTAAAACTATCAATCTATGCAAGAAATGATGAAATTGTAATAAAGCATGTAAAGAAAGCATGAATCTAGCAATTAGGAAACATCCTAATTAACCATTAAAACTTGAAAAGCATGAAACTAGTCTAAATTGACAAATGCAAGGAAATGGAAGTAAATCTACCTCTAAATCCTAGAATTAACCGGTCAAATGTCTGCTAAAATGTTAAACTATGCTAGATTAAGCTATTTGCATAACTAAAAATGGAAATCTACTGCTAAAATGGAGGAAAGAGAGCATCAAACCCTAGTCATGGGTGCTTAAAGTGGTTGGCACTGTTAGCCATGGCTGATAGCCATGGCTAAGGTGAAAGTGTCCTTTCTCTTGAAACCAGGGCCAAAAACTCTCAAATCCTCCAAGGAATTGATGATCAAGGGTCGCCTCGGTGTTCTGAAATAGATTGGTGGTTGAATTCACTGGAATTGGCAATGGAAGTGTGTCAATTATCAAGCTTGCTCCTCAAGCTCTTGAGATCTCCATTGTTGCAAAGTTGATGATCAAATTGGATTTTGGTAGCATCTTGTTACTCTTCACAAGGTGCAATTGGCTCTCCAATTCAACAATTTGGCAGCACTTCATTAGAGAAGACAGCCAGGAAGAACTAGGGTTTGCTCTTTGAAATTGGGGTCTTAAATAGACTCCCAAAATCCTTGCTCTAGCTTCATGGAGAAGCCAAGAACAAGATTTGGTAGTTGGGAGGAAGCTTCTGGATGCTTCCAAGCCCGAACCGCTTGAAAAACCATTGCAATTTGATTGTTGCAACTGATTTTACTCGGCTCTGGTCACCCGAGTTTGTTACAGGGCTAGCCACGGGTCTTAAAAGTGGATAAAAACCCTACACCGGGGGGAAACCAAGAGAGAAAAAAAAACAGGGGGAGAGAAACAAAAAAGAGAGGGGAGAGAAGAAAATGTATAAAAAAAAGTGCCCAAATTGAGTGGTTAGAACCACTGCTTTTGCCTTGGAGAGGTCCAAGATCATTCATATGGTCTATTAGCATGTCCCATATGAGTAGTCACCTCGACATGACGTGTTTTAGGTGTCTAAAGATGCCCCTTTTGAGATGCGTTGTGAGATCGAACAACGTTGAGAAAAAATAGACCTCCTAAAATGATGTCATAGGTTGGATGATGATCATTAATCTGATCAACATTAGATGCCCAAGTCCTACAAAAGGGCATGCATCTTTGAATCATTACCTTCGATGAGTTGAAGAACTTGATTCTGGTAAGCTTAAGTCAAAATCCTAGCCTTAGCGGCAATTAGGAGATAAGCTTAAGTCAAATCCTAGCCTTAGCGACAATTAGGAGATAAGCTTAAGTCAATAAAGTTAATCCTAGCCTTACAATTAGAATACTTAATCAATCCTACCTTATTAAGATAAGCTTAAGTCTAATCCTAGCCTTGATGACAATTAGGAGATAAGCTTAAGTCTAATCCTAGCCTTGATGGCAATTAGGAGACTAGCTACCCAGTTTGCTTGAATTTACTCTTGATATTTTGCTTATTTGCCCCAAGCAAGGAGGGTGCATGATTGTCTTTGACAATGATTCTTGAATGAATGCACTTTTGACAAGATCGAGGGATCTACGATCAAGGGATATTCTATTGAATTTGATTATGAAAATTGATATTATGACTACCCCCTCAAGCGACGAGTCGATGAGGGTAATGACAATTAAATGAAGCGACGAGTCGCTTGACCACTATGAGTGACTTGAACAATTTAAGGTTTTAGCACTTTGATACTACTTGGCAAGGCCTAACTCAGCCATGATTTCAACTATGAATAGTAATTGTACACCTCTATCCCATGGAGCAGTCCAGCCACTATGGCCTTCTTAGGGAATCAAGATGATAGCAATTCCAATTATGCTTGTGTTGAATCACTATGTTCGATGATCTGTTGAATCATTGTGAATTTTGATTTATTTAATTTTTTTGTTAATTTTGAAATTTTGGACCTATAGATATGCTTTAATGTCCAATATGAAACTCCTTATGGTGAGAAAATATGTGCATTTATGACTTGAATGAAAAGACCAAAGATTTAGACTTCTTTGGAGCTTTTGGGGATCGATACTGATAATGCCCCAATTGATGCTTGCAAATGTTTTTGTTTTGATTTTATGTTATGGATGCAATGATGAATGTAATGCCTACATGATGATGTGATTATGCTATATGTATGCAATGTACGGATGACATGCACTAGCTAGATGATAGATGTTCTATTAGATTCCATGATCTATATGTATAGATGGACTATTTTGTATGCATATGGATGCAATGCTTATTGTTAAATGCATGTTTAATTTTGATTCAATTTTATGCATCTAATTTATGATGTTATGAATGCAATGTATGTAATGCATAATTTTCATGATGAGGATTTACTGTAAATGGACATGTATGCTTTAATCACTTAAAACATAATGTATGAATGCAATATGAGTTTAACAATCTAATGGATGACACCATAGAATGTATAACAATCATGAACTGTAATTGCTATATCTTATTATAAGAATTAATCAATTAATCACCCATATGTGAGATGCAATGATGTATTGTTTCTATTCATAAGCTTTTGTAAGTTAAAAGAATATGCGTAACATAGTCAATGGTCATTTAAATATCATTTTTGACATCCATCCGGTATCTAACCTATATTATGAACAATTTTTAATAAACAAAATCTTATAAAAAGAAGTTGATATTTGATGATTGCATTGAAAATTGGTTGTTGCTATTTGGGAATTTTTGAGGTTTTCCATGAAACTCAAACACCCTAGTTGACTTATCAAAAGTTGTATAATGACCATACTAGACTTCTGAAAAATAAAGTTTTCACTATGAAAGACCAAGCTATTCATTACCCCTGTGTGTGCAAATGAATGTATTAGGTAAAACATAAGCATACCCCGATGTCAGGTGGGATTCTTTCAGCCCATTGCTAAGATTGGGGATCCTCAAATGTTCACCTCATCCTAGGTTTGGATTTAGTTAGACTAGACCACTAGGCAATCCGGGCCACCTAAAGCTAGCTCACTTGTAAATTGCTTAGAACTACCCCTTCAATGACAGGCGAGATTCTTTCAGCCCATTGCTGAGATTGAGGATCACTCTATGGCTTTCAAGCATTGATCATTCCAGGGATTCAAGCTCACCCCCTTATTTTCTTCAATTTATTGGGATACTTGCTCATATATAGTGACAAAAATCACTGTTTATTTTGTATATACTCTTTTTTTTTTTTCTTTTTTCTTTTATTTTTTTCTTGAGCAAGGGATTTGATACTGATTTGATTTTATTTTGAATTTGATCTTGATTTGACTTGATTTTGGGATTTCATTATGGGATTTTGCTCCTTCATTTGTAAGCAAGGGATTTATTCGGGTAGGGGGTAAACTTGTCCTTTTGCCAATGACCTCTACTCTAGACCATTGCGCCTCACAAAATAAGCAAGTAACAAAACCTTTCACCTAAGGTGACCCGGACCACTTTTGTAGTTTTTGTCCTTCCTTACCCTAATTAGGATTGTTTAAATGTGTTTGATTAGTGATAGGATTCTGATATGCTAAGTGCTATCAAAACTAGACCTCATCTACAAAAGCAAAGCAAGCTTTCTACCAAACTCTTGAGAAGACCACTAGGTATGGTTGAATGACCGAAAAACCTTAGTATATTCTTCATAGCAACAGGAGGGGTTGTGTTGAGAAACATAATTACTCACAAGGGTGATGGATGATGATGATAATGCATAGATGCATGATTGAAATACAAACGTGGTGTCATTTGTAAGATTGTAAACACAACCTATCCTAATGCAAGTGTGATGGATGGAAATGCCTAATGCAATGCAATTAAATGAATGCATATGCAAAATGAAAATGCATGATGCAAATGTAATTGAAATTTTGAAAATGAAATGCAATATTTTTAGAATTTTATTGCTTTTTGATTTTTATGGATTTTAATTTTGACCAAGGGACTTTAAATACCTTTGGAGCCTTTTGTGAATTGACCAAAGGGCTTATGATGCCTTTGGAGCTTTTTGTGAATTGACCAAAGGGCTTATGATGCCTTTGGAGATTTTTGTGCATTTTTATGGATTTTGATGTTTTCCATATTTTTGATGTTTTGATATTTTTCAATTGTTTTTGAAATTTAAATGTTTTGAATGTTTTTGAAATTTTAATTTTTCAATTGTTTTTGAAATTTTGATATTTTATGATTTTTTTCTTGTTTTTATGTTTTTAAAGGGGAAGGTACGCTACCTTAAGTACCCCCCAGTGTGTGTGCCACTCAATGAAAGTGAGGAAGGTGTGATACCTTTAGAAGTCTCACTTTGCTTCATTGATCGTGATGTGGATGATGGGGAAGGTGTGACACCTTGAAGACCCCCAATGTGCATTGTGTTTGATGTGCCATGATTGGCTTGGCTAGGAGGAGTAGTAGAAACTGAATCCCCCTATTGTGATGTGCAATTTTGTGCAGTGCCAATGTCCTACTGAGATGAGACAAGTGAAGGTGAAACATTGGATGATGCCATAGGTTGCATAGATCGATTTAGATATTCCTATTTCTCTATTACAACACTGATCATTCCCACAAACTCTTGGGGAGGTTGATTGATATGCACCTGGTTAGGTTGCTCAACTTGATTGGCAGGTGTTATGTTTGCTTCATGTGCATGCAAGGGGTCTTGGAAGACTCCTATCTGAAGCTCTTGCCTCTCGATCATATCTTGCACTAAATCTCTAAAGGGATAACATGTCTGGATGTCATGACCCCTTTGTCGATGGTAAACACAATATAGATTTTCCCTATGCACCTTTGATCTACGCTTATTAGGTTTCAAAGGATGGATCTCTGGAAGATTGATTCTTCGTGCCTCATACAATCGATCAAAGAGTGATGCTAATGTCTCTAGAAAATCAGTATATTGTCATTGTGGCCGATGTTGTTGGCCTTGTATCTGATTCTATTGCATATGATTTTGGGCAGAGGAGGTTGAGCTTGGTAATTATGTTGCACTGGTAGAGGTGGTGCACCCTGGTTTGAGGATTCGAAGATACTCAAAACAACTTGATTGATTGGGGTCACCATTTGTTGCATGTTGCCACCTATAATATTCTTGTTTGGCCATTCCTTTTTGTGGAGTTGAATATCACCCTCCTGTATCTTGATGTCTTCAATGACCTTGGCCTGTGCTAAGGCCTCCTCGAATGTTTGATACTATTGTAATTGCAAGAGAAGGGAGATTTGTTTTGAATAACTTCTCATAAACATTCGAATGAGCTCTATTGTGGGTAAAGTGAAAGGTAATTTTGACATCACCTTCCTCCATTTATTGCCATACTCAATGACTGGCTCATCATCTAGTTGACAAAGGCTAACCAAGTCAGTCAAGTTTATCATTTCCTTAGCACTAGAGGCAAAACATTGCAGGAATGCATCGACTAATTGCTCAAAGGTGTATATGCTATGATGTGGTAGATGATTATACCACTCTAAAGCATCCCCAACTAATGTTGTCACGAATATTCTTAACATCAAGGGGTCATTGTCTTGAAAACTAAAGCACATATGGATGAAGCTTGTCACGTGCTCTTGTGCATCTTCATCATCTTTGAACTTTTCAAGTTGAGGCATCTTGAAATTCGATGGGTATGTCGATGATGACACTGAGGGATGCAAAGGCTGATTTCTAAGCTGCTTCAGCATGGGTTTTTGATAAACCAAACTTTGATTTTGTTTTTTGAATGCATTTATCCGATCAGCTAGCACTTTGTATGGCCCTGAAAAAATGATATGATCTTCATCTCATCACCCTTGATTAGGCAGAGGAGGTCACTTTTGATGTTGAGGTGGATGATAAGTATAATCATTAGGTACCTCATCATAACTGGATTCAGGGTAAGCATCTACTTCTTCCTGATGTTCCCATTGGGACTTTGCATATGATTCCTCATCGTATTGATCTTGGTACTATTGAGGAGTATGAGGTTCATGATGATAACCAGATAATGACCTATGATGTTGAACGTGATTTTTGCATGGCCGAGGGGAAATATTCTGAGATTGCATTGGGTGCCTTATGCGTTGTTGCATCCTCTGGGTGCTAGGCGTAAGCACCACTTTACGCAATGCATTTTGCACTTGCTCTTGTTGTATCTTTTGTTGTTCTTGTATCTTTCATTGATACAACCTTTGTAGGTGTGCTCGTGGTGAGTCCACCCATTGTTGATTTAATTGTTGTTGATCCAACTGGAGTTGATCCGTATGTTGTTGGTTAAGTTGTGGCCTCAGTGCCTGATGTGTATGATCCCATTGTTCAGTTGTATGGGGGCTATGTACCCTCATATTTGAAATACGGATGGGTTTATCATGTATTTTCCCCCTAGTAGGATCTATTACTTGTTTTCCACGCTCCCTAAAGGTTGCATTGACCTGATATTTTGAGTTATGAGTGGGCTCTGTATAGTTTGACGATGTAGAGCCACAACGTGGTTGCCCCATGTACTCTTCACGAGGAGTAGGAGGATGACTTGGGTCCTCTTCCTCATCTATGAGGAATGATGCATATTCAGGCTCAGATGTAAGCTCTGTATATTCAGATTGCACAGAATGCTCCCTATGAGGAGTAGGGGGTGGCTTGCTCGACCAGATGGGGTGGTTTGCTCACCCAAGCTAGGCCATGGTGTATGTTCATGATCACTTTTTGATTGATGTATAGAGAAAGTTGGGATGTGAACCTATGAGATTGACCTACTAGGCTCCTCAGTGGGTGGATTGTTCCTTATATAGAATTCTATCAAGGTGTTCCAATCAGGAAGGTTTCCTAGAGGACCTATGGGTGCTTCCTTAATAGAGATATCTCGAAGGTTTGACCCCCTATGGATGGTATTAATGCTATGATAAGACCTGGGATGCCATTCAGGGATGGCCATGTCCTCTGGACTGATTTGAATATGTTCAGTGGTTATGGAACCTGATTCCCTCTCTAGATTGGAGGTCTTACTCACCATGGGAGGTCCCCTAACCATTTAGAAAAATTTTTGGCTTCCAAAAAAAAGTTGAAAGTGTTATATATCAAAATGATCAGTGTGATGAGCTGATCACAATGAGCTATAACTCAAAAATATGATTTTTGGGTCAAAATTTTGTATTTTTGAAATAATTGGCCAACCGGGGCTCATGGGGAAATGCCCACTTTTAGGAATTTTTGGGAAATTTTGAACCATGAAGAGTTAGGACCCAAAATTTTTGTGAGAGGTGCACAAGGGTATAACTAAGACAACAAAACAAATTTGGCAATTTTTGGAGTTGTCTAGACCATTTTATGACCATTTTAGTGCAGTTTTTCCTTATTTTTGGCTTCAAAAATAGAGTAATCATAAAACCAAAATAACTTTTTTGTTATAGCTCTGATTTGCATGATTCTCGATCCATTGGATGCAGAATCAAAAAGTAAATTATTATTATTAGGGTTAGGGTTTGGTCCCAGATCAAGGATCTTATGTTGATTACCCCAATAATAAAGAAACACACAAAGTAGACAATATGATTATCTCTTTTAAATTTTAGATGTGTGTCCTAAAACTGGTTTAGTGTGTTTTGAGATTTGTTGATACTACAATCTAACTCTCATCATGTTTTTCAATAGTTGATGATATTCTCAGATTGTTTAATGGTTTTCACCTGTATGCTCATAGCTCGACAACCTAGCTATGAACTCCAGGCCACGTAATCCCACCTATAATGTGTGGTAATGAAGTCCACACACGATCAGGGAGCACAGGTCCTCCTGATCCTCACCCAATTCACCCATAGTCAACGATATACCTCTCCTAAGAGAGATACATGCAAATTTTCCATGGGCTATGATGGCATCTTGGATCCGATATTGGTCTAGTAACAAAAGGATCGAGGGAGTTGGGCCAATGGATGGAAATCACTACCACCATCGTTGAACCCTACTAGTGGTTGGATGTGACTTCCAACTCACTAGCATTTACAATGTGTCATGGTGTGTGTGGTTCTTTTTACTTTGCATGAAAATAAAATGCATAAAACAACATTCAAATGATTTTCCTACATGCTTTTCAAAAGAACATTTGATTTTAAGAGAATGCATGACTATGCTAGATGATTTTAGAGAATGCAACTATCTATGAAGAAATGGCCACTGATTGGGCCTCATACATGCAAAATCTAAACATACAATGTCCTAGACCATTGGAGACTAGGGTGAACTACAATCAGAGATCCGCTATTCCTAGCAACGACTAGTAGAAAACTAAAAAGCATCTAGGAATTTTCCATTCTACTTTTTGCTATGTTTTCTAATTAACATCCATCTATTACATTCTACTTCTATAAAAACACAGACAAAAAAATACAGAGAGGAGAAAATGATCCTACCTCAGATCCAAGTCTGATGATGGTGTTTGATATCTACTTTTTTCTATTTTTTGCTAACCATGGCTTTGTGGCACGGATGCAACTATTGCCCATGGTTGTCAACCATGGTTACAACTATTGACCATGATTTTCAGCCATGGTTAACTACCATATTTCACCGCAATTAAGACCTACCATCAAAAAACATAGTTAGATTTTGTCGCATAAAATGTGGGGTTCCACCATGATCACCTTTTGTACAATCCTAAAAAGCATACACCTAATCTAGTAACAATTGAAAATCACATAAAGCATACAAGAATTGACAAAATTGAAATAACCAAAATAAAGGTATCTTTTATTAAAATTCAAGTGAATCTCAGTTACAAATCCATCCCTCTTACAATCATAAGAAATCCCTTGCAAGGGTAGGTGTAATCCGTAGACTTTTTAGAATGACATGAACTACTCCAAGGTGTAGATGACCTTCTTCTCCATGATTAGAGGTATTTGTTGCCTTGCATGTCAAAACCCTATTGATCCTATGTGCAATAAACAACAAGAAGTATTAATAGTAAAGGATGCCTCTCTTGATGAGGCTTTTAAAGGAATCTTGCATAAAGAATAGCATAAAATCAAGAAAGCATGTAAAACTATCAATCTATGCAAGAAATGAGGAAATTGTAATAAAGCATGTAAAGAAAGCATGAATCTAGAAATTAGGAACATCCTAATTAACCATTAGAAAACTTGAAAAGCATGAAACTAGTCTAAATTGAAAAATGCAAGGAAATGGAAGCAAATCTACCTCTAAATCCTAGAATTAACTGGTCAAATGTCTACTAAAATGTTAAACTATGCTAGATTAAGCTACTTGCATAACTGGAAATGGAAATCTACTGCTAAAATGGAGGAAAGAGAGCATCAAACCCTAGTCATGGGTGCTTAAAGTGGTTGGCACTATTAGTCATGGTTGATAGCCATGGCTAAGGTGAAAGTGTCCTTTCTCTTGAAACCAGGGCCAAAAACTCTCAAATCCTCCAAGGAATTGATGATCAAGGGTCGCCTCAATGTTCTAAAATAGATTGGTGGTTGAATTCACTAAAATTGGCAATGGAAGTGTGTCAATTTTCAAGCTTGCTCCTCAAGCTCTTGAGATCTCCATTGTTGCAAAGTTGATGATCAAATTGGATTTTGGCAGCATCTTGTTACTCTTCACAAGGTGCAATTGGCTCTCTAGTTCAGCAATTTGGCAGCACTTCATTAGAGAAGACAACCAAGAAGAACTAGGGTTTGCTCTTTGAAATTGGGGTCTTAAATAGACTCCCAAAATCCTTGCTCTAGCTTCATGGAGAAGCCAAGAACAAGATTTGGCAGTTGGGAGGAAGCTTATGGATGCTTCCAAGCCCGAACCGCTTGAAAACCGTTGCAATTTGATTGTTGCAACTAATTTTACTCGGCTCTGGTCACCCGAGTTTGTTACAGGGCTAGCCGTGGGTCTTAAAAGTGGCTAAAAACCCTAGCCATGGGTGACACCAGTGGCTAAGAATCCTAGCCATGGGTGACACCAGTGGCTAAGGCTAGATAGGCCAAAATGCCCAAATTGAGTGGTTAGAACCATTGCTTTTGCCTTGGAGAGGTCCAAGATCATTCATATGGTCTGTTAGCATGTCCCATATGAGTAGTCACCTCGACATGACGTGTTTTAGGTGTCTTAGCCACCAGGTAAATCTAGCCATAAACATAGAAGTGAAGAAGCTAGTGGTAGAGGAAGACTCTCTAAATATTATTAATTGCTTAAAAGAGAAAGCTAGGGTAAGTTGGCAAATGTCAAGTATCATTGAGGAAACATTATAGATGTTAAAATATCTAGAGAATTTTGAGTTTTCACACACTTATAGAGAGGGTAACAGTTTGGTAAATTGGTTGGTGAATTAGGGTATGCTTAGAAAAAAGAACCAAATATGGAACCCCCTTGACATATTTCATCCTAACCTAATTTAGTTGGGAGAAAAGGATAAAAACAAATTAAGTTATAATCTATAGCTACTTGCAGAGTATTTGCAATGGACTATTTCTAAGGCTATTGTTTGAGATTGCTACTAAGGTTGTTTTTAGACTGTTGTTGTGACTATTTTCTAGAATTATTGTTGAGGCTATTTTCAAGACTATTGCTAAGGTTGTTTTCCAACTATTTTCTAGGACTTCTACTAAGGTTGGTCTCTAGGACTATTTCTATAGTTGTATTTCAAAACTATTGCTAAGACTATCTTATGGGATTATTTTTAAGGTTATTTTTTAGTCTATTGTTGAGAAATTTTTTGAGTTGTGTAAGAAGTATGATGGTGGATTACAAGTGGTTTTTCTAATACCTAAATAGCTTCATTTTGTCTTGTAAAATGGTATGGGCCCTTTCAAAACCCTGTATTTATCTTAATAAAAAAAGATATACATGCACTTCATGTATAACATGAGCTCCCTTTGTCATTATAAAATTCTATAAGTTATGAAGCCTTGGATTAAACATTAGCTTCTTATATAGAATAAATCAAGTTTCTTCCTATATTTTTCAAAAAATTCTCAATATAGTCCCTCTCAAAATTTACTTCTTATAACAATATTACATCTACTTTTTGTCCATCATCAAATTTTGTACCCTATTTTATTTTCAAGGGGATGCAAACCCTAAATATTCCATAGTATTACCTTCATTCATCCAATCAATGCTTCTTGGATTTACCTAGTATATCCTTAATCTAAGCCTAACGTAATAGCCTTGTAAGGGTCTACTTTATTAATTACTTTCTACTTTTATTGATAACCATTGAAATAAGTCATTACAGTCTTAAAAACATGGGATTATCTATATAACTACAACTAATAAAGTTTTGCACCCCCACTTGTTTTCGAGCTTGTAAATTCGACTATAGTATGAAAAAAATCTTGTTTTACAACTCCTAAAGATGTGAATACTAATGGTTGATTACTTGCTAAAGTGTCATCTATAGTGGCTATAATTATAAAATAACTTATCAATAATGAAGATGTTGAAATTATAATTGCATCACTCCTTAAGAGAGGTAAAGAAATAGTGGTTTAAAATAATGGAGCTAATGGTTGAAATATGGAAGAAGCCAAAACAATTTGCATATCAAATTTTTACCTCTCAAAAGTAAGCTTTGGATGAGGGTGTGAATCCAAATTATGTTTGAAACATGTTTGTAGATTTGAGCTTTCACGTATCAAGTCCTACCACCTTGACTCTTATTAAAACATATATAACATGAGAAGTTACAACTATATTTTGAGCATTGTTGGAAGATGTGGGATCTAGAGATAAAGATACCAAAATTACAATGTCCCTTTAATGTGGAATATTTAGAGGATTCCAAATACCTAGCCTTTAAGATCTAAGCCCCCCATAAACAAAAGCTTGCTTAAATGGACCATTAATTCTCTAGTAGTGCAGGGATATTTAAAATTGGTTTGAGTTGTATAATAAGGGTATCATCTTAGCTTATGGTTGACCTTGAGTTTGAGAAATTAAGCATCTCATAAGGTACTTATCAATTGTAGATGAGGTTTAATCGTTGAAATCATCTCATGGAAAATCTTATTCTAAAGTTGATATTATGTTTATACCTCATGAGAAGGTTAGGAGCTATTTGAGAATGATGAAATATAAGGTAGACTCTAATAATAGAAGTGAATTATATTGGTGTCTTGGGGTGCATGCAACAAAGTATACATTAGCAAAATAAAGAGGTCAATAAAGTTAAGGATGAAAGAACATTGTTAGGATTTAAGGCTAAATATTACCTCTAGGTTGACCTTAGTGAAGCACTTTGTACCAGCAAGAAGTATACTATGATGGAAGATGCAAGGGTATTGCCCAACGTGAATCACCCTACTATAGAAAAACTCAAGGAAGTTACAAATATTGATAAACATTTTAATCATTTTAATAGGGGTGGCATAATTAGCTTAAGTCGCACTTGGAATACATATAATATCAATCTAGATAATATTTGTAATTCATATTTGATCTTTTATTTGGATGAGGGTCCAATGTTAGCATTTCCAAAGCATTAATTATAAAGGGAGGCAATTTATATTTGATGATGTAATTGTTTAAAATATTTATTGAGAATGAGTCTTTATGAGACTACAAAGCCTGTATTAATATACTAATATGTCAATACTCTAGTAGTGGACTATATGCATTATGTAATGAAACAACTCTTAGAAATACAATAATGGTAGTATTAATTCAATTATGTGAAACAATAATTATCTATTGAGAACGATAAATTCATATTCAATGCTAGAAAATCATAAATGCAAGTAATCTGATTCCAAATTTAAATCAATAAATCCTAGCCACTTAGAGCGGGAAAATTCTCATATGCACAATATAGGTGACTAAATTTTGCATATGAAAGATGATTCTAACTACAACATAACTCTTCCTATTTATAGACTAAATCAAAATTAACCCCAAACCTAATGCTCAATATCCAACAACCTTAACCTAGGGCCAAAACTAATAAAAATAAATGTATTTGACATGGCTATGTTGGAGTTGTTACATGGCTCTCCTTTGAGAAAGCTTTGTCCTTAAAGCTATAAAAGGCTAAAATATGCTCTTAGGATCCCATATATCATCTTATTTTAGAAAATCCTACCACTTGATGAGGAAATCTTGAATCTAGCAAGATCACAAAAGATGAACTATATGCTACAATATTTCTTGTGGTTGGAGGGTGATTCGACCTTCTGCATTGATTATTTGAAGCTTTATCTAGGACTTCATATTTTGGCTAATAACCTATTCGAGACAAGAAGCATAAAATATAGGATGGATGCAAGAATACAATGGAATTCCAACTAATATTTCAATTCACTTATGAAATGAAACACCTTATAGGGCCTGTAAAATTGATGAGCCAACATCTTCAAGAAAAAATGCTTATAGGTATGGAAACATAAGAAGACCATATACCCCATGATAAATTTTCATAAAAAATAGCATGAATCGTGTTACTTATTCATGTAGTTATGGTCCTAGGTCAAATTATCTTTAAGAAGTTAAAGCACAAGTCATCGTTATTGTAATATATCATCCACCTAAGCCACCTTGGAGGATCCTGGAACATAGTTTACCATGGATGGAGTTTTTCAACCATAAAAGACCTCAAATGGGGATATCCTAAAGGAATAATGGTAATAATTTTGATACCACCATTCAACTAAAGAGAGACAATGAACCTAGTGATACCGCTTGTCTTGAGCAAAATAATAAAGGTAAGTACCTAAACATTTATTAACAATCTCCATCTAGTCATCTAATTGAGAGTGATAAGAAGAGAACATATTAAACTTTGTACCACTAAGATGGAATAATTCCTCCAAAAAAATACTATGAAGATATGATCATGATCGCTGACAATGAACTTTGGTACCATGCAATTCAAAAACAAAATCGAGGAATACCTTGGCAACCTTATCAGTTGAATAGGGATGTTGCAGTGCATAGAAATGAGCATAATTAAAAAAGTAATCCACTACCAAAAAGATCACCATTTTGCCCTTAAATTTTTTAAGGTCCTCAATGAAATCCATGGATATGTGCTCCCATTGGCAGTAAGGAATAGGTAATATTTGCAACAAACTAGGAGATTTAACAATTTACTCTTGTTATGTTGACATACATCGGATTTTAATCATTTATAAGAAAAGGATTGTCTCACTTGTTTGTATGTTTTAAAAAATTCAAAATGTCTACCCAAAGGAGATGTATGTAATTATCATAGGACACTAGCCTTAATAGTCAATGATTGATAAAGATAAATGTGATCCTTCTTGCACAAAAACCCATCAACATATGAAAAAAATGAAGACTGGGAGGATCCAAACTCGACTTCCTTCATGATCCAATTAGTCTCTAGGTTAGAAATTTAGTCCTCTCAAATTTTTGAAAGCCATTGCGAAAGAGGACTACAAATGGCACTAATAGCAACAATGTCTTCTTCGTGTTTTCAAGATAGAGCATCAACCACCATACTATCCCTTTATTTATTGTATTAAATGATAAAATTATACCCAAATAGCTTGGTCAAACATTAATTTTGTTTAGGACAACATAAACATTGTTCTAGGAAATGCTTAAGGCTATTATGGTCAATCTTGATGATAAAGCAATGTCTCAAAAAATAAGGGCATCGTTTCTTTGTGACATGCATAACAACTAATATTTACTTATCATAAGCGGACCATCCCATATTCTTGCTAGATATTTTCTTACTTTCAAAGGCAAATGGATGTACATATTGAATTAAAATAACTCTAGTACTTGTGCCTAAATTTCCACACTTTATGACAAAGAGTTTGCTGAAATCAAAGGTGGTACACATAGCCTCCGTTAGAGCCTAGAAGGCTTAAAAAGCTTCTTTAGACCAAACAAATGCATCCTTATTAGTGAGAGGAGAAACAATCTTGCCATAGTTAGGGATAAATTTCCCATAGTACCCTATGAGACCTAAAAATCCATGGAGTTTCTTAAGAGATTTGGGAAAGGACTAGTCTTTCATTTCTTTGATCTTGTTAGGATCTATCTTGACTCCTTGAGATACTATATGTCCCAAGTATTCTACCTCATAGACCCAAATGAACATTTGGGCCTTTTGATAATAGAGTTTTTCCTTCTATAATAAGTAAATAACTTGGTCCATATGAACTACATAATCTTCCTATGACTTACTGTAAATTAAGATATCATCAAAGAAGGCTAGGACAAACTTATAAATAAAAGGAAGAAAGACAAAACTCATGAGACTTTGAAAAGTGGAAGGAGCATTAGTCAGACCAAAAGGCATGACTAGGAACATGTAATGACCCTCATGTGTGTGCAAAGCAGTCTTAGGGATATCCTCTTATCTAACCCTGATTTGATGAAATCCATAATGCAAGTCCAATTTTGTAAAGTATTTAACACCATGCAATTCATCTAATAAATAATCTATTATAGGGATAGGAAACTTATCTTTAAAGGTGATATTTTTGAGAGGTTGATAATAAAGACACATGCACAAATAATTGTCCTTGCATTGCATGATAACCACCAAAGAATAATAAGGATTGATGCTTGGACACATGATTCCTTTCTCCAAAATTTCCCGGACCGACTTCTCAATTTTATACTTTTGGGGCTAGGGACAACGGTAAGGACTCACATTGGGAGGATGACTTATTAGAGATAAGTGGATGGCATGATCATGTGTGCATTTAGGGGGAAGACCCATGGTATCACCAAAGACATCCGCATAGCAATCCATAATGTTCTACAAGTCTAAAGGAAGAGTTAGAAGATGTGACTTTGGAGACTAAACTTCCATGCAATTGACTTAAGTATATAATCCATGACCACATTTATTCAATATCTTTTTCATGCATAGGAACCAACCACCTTAGAGGGAGGAGGTTAGAATCCTTGGAGACATATGACATTTCCAATCTTTTTCCATTTGACATATTGTTGTTGCAGATTAATTGTAACATCACCAAGGTGAGATAGGTATTGTGCTTCCAAGATGAAATTTGCACTACCCATATTCATGGTGAAGAGATTTTCAAACCAAGTATAATCCTCCATATGGATTTTAATCTTAGCCATTCAAACCACACACTAAGCGATCCACCATTTGTAATCAATACTTGAAATTTGTCCTAGTTTGAATAATTGAAATACAAGCTCAAAGACTTCATTGTCTTATTATCAATAAAATTATGTGTGCTACCCAAATCAATCAACACATTGACACATTATTGTTTGATGAATCCTTATACCTTGATGGTATAGTGAGCTTGGATTCCCATAAGGTCATAAGCAAAAGGAGCCATGGTATCATCCTCATGCTCAACATTGACTACTTCAACTAGTGACTCATGCTACAATGAATCTTCATCTTCTGAAATTATTGCTTCTTCACCTTCCACTTGAAATTTATGATTTTCTTGATAGGTATGTTCTAAAGGATGGTTTGAATGACATGTGAAATAGAATAATCCCTAGGGGAATTTATTATTATTATAGAAGTAAGGTCGTTAAGGGTTGAAGTCACACTGAGGTTGGGAACGAGGTACTTGAAGCTTTTGTTCTTCCACAAAATCTATACAATAAACATCCTCGAGGGTATAGGTATCAAGCATATCAACTTCCCATTGAATGTCATCCTTAAGATGATGGCAAAATGCTAAGACCACCATTGTTAGATCCAATTAACAAGTGTAGGTGAGAAGACTTGTGAACTATATGCAATAATCCTCAATCAATCTTGTTTGTTTGGTTTGCATTAAACAAACCACATACAAAGTGGAAAATAATTTGTCAAACCTTCAAAGGAACCACACTTACTCATGTCATAAAAGAGGGATTTCTTGTTGGTGAAGCTCCCCATAACAACATTGATGAGCATGGGTTCCCAACTTAGTAGTAGCTAGTGTGACATAATCTTTTTCAAGAACATGGTTCAAAAGGATGATGTTATCCATCTTAACCAGCCACCCATGTGGATCAACACCCTTAAATATGAGGATGTCAATGAATTGAACATGAACATCATGAGGCAAATAAAGGAAATTATAAGCACCTCCTATAGAGGAATACATATTAGAAGCAAAACCTAAGTAATCTATAACCACCCATACCTAGAAGAGTACCTCAACTAACATAGGGAGTCATGTGACTGCCATAGGAAACTAGGGTTCTATGACCAATGGTGATTACTAATGGACATTAGTGTCCCTCATATTTGTTGCTTATTGCATGCATAGTGGCTACTTCCTAGTGACTTGGTGAAACTTGTGGTCAAAGGAATACATAACATGGATCATATTTAGAAAGCTTTGAATGTTTACTAAGGTGGTCTCAGTTTCATGAGAGTCCACAATAGAATTAACCACTCTTTCTTGTTTCTTAAAATAGGTATGTAGATATCTGCTTATTGTGGTGTAGTGGTAAATGCCCTGGGTGTTGGTAGAGGCCGACCCAGGTTCCATTCCCCTTGTTTCCATCCTGTAGATATATGGTATAGTTAGGAATGTCCTATGTGCTGGTAGAGGTCGACAAGGCTCCATTCCTTCTATGCCCAACCCGTTGAAAGTGGCACCTCGAAAGGGGTGTTTTCCACTATAAATTAGTTTTTTACCTAGGTGTTGTAGGTGATTTGGAGAGGAGATGCCAATCCTCCAAGGGAGGTCCCAGGTTCAAATCTCCACCCTACCAAAAAGCTGAATTGGGTATCCAAAATCCAATTGATAATGTTGGTGCGGGCAGGGTCGGGTGCGACTCCAGGGTGACTTTGACGGTGTAGAACCTCCTATTCGTGGTCTCTCAAACCAAGGCGGCCCCACAAGGTGTTTTTTTCTTTAAAAAAATAGGTATGTAGACTTGTAGACATATAAAATTGACCCATTGGAATGAGTCAATTATTCCTTAGATCCCTAGCCAATCACCCAAACTTGCCAAGTGCAAATTTGGGACCCTTTTCCTCTCTCCCTTTACCCTTTTCCCTTAGCCTTACCAAATCCATGCTTGATCCTTTCAGGGCACGAATTTGGATTGCCAAATTTGCACCCTATAAAGGTAGGGCATCTATAAATGTAGGGCATGAATTTGGCATTCTAGGGACTATTTTCTCACTAGAACCCCTCCCCTCGTCGACCCGTCTTGGGGTTGGCCCAAGCCTATAGTGAAATTTTGTTTTCATACCCGTTTACCCTCCAAACCTCTTATAAATAAGAGTTTGGAATCTCTTTTTCCATGATAATTATAATACATGCTCCATCTAGAAATCCTTGATTATAAATTGTTGATTCGCTTGTTTGCTCATGCTAACAAGTGCCCTTCTACTGCAAGTTATTATTTTATTTTTTTATGTTCTAGTGTTGGTTGTCCTTGGGGATCAAGTGGAGGAGTCTTTATGATTTGGAGATATCCACCATATTGGAGTGCTTCTTCCACCTCTTCATTACTCCTTACTTTCTCCATCAGCTCATCAAGTTTTGTATTTACATTATTTACTTTGCAAGTCTATTTTTCATTGTTTTGCACTATGTTTTTCGTTGTTTTGGGACCCAAAAAGGGCATCTAAACCAAATTCATGCCTTTCCCATATAGGGCATAAATTTGGTAAGCCATATTCATGCTCCCTATTTACAGGGCATGAATTTGGTAAATTAGGAGCTTTTACACCCTAAAACCTTGATTTGCACTTTGTATCTTAGCATTCTATTGTGTTTATCCTATTTGCATTTAATTTTATTGTTATACATATATTTTACTATGTTTATGCATGTTCCAAAGGTTAAATATCATTTTAATTTTGAATGGTTAGCTAAATGGACCAAGGGGGCTTGACTGTTGTGTTTCCAAGCTCAGTCAAATAGCGGCCTACGTAGCCCCCAAAACACTAATCAAATTTTCTAGTGTTTGTAAAGCTATTTTGCAGGTTTGAAGTTGTTTGGATATTTTGGATGCAAGTTAAAGATAGGATCAAACACCAGATCAGATAAGTACCCTGAGTAAAGCTTCTAGGTTGTTTGTTGTTTGCTTTTTATTCAATTCTAGTTAAAACCAAGATCATAAGTAAAAGGAAAATATTTGGTTGAATTTCTAGGTATTTGAAATAATAAAAGCATATAGTGTGCATCTAGAGTTTTAATCTTGTTTGTGCATTCCTTTGAACCCTTGCTCAAAGGAAAATATCTCATTATTTTTCAAAACCTAGGGATAGATATCATCGAATCAAAGAATCATATTAGATTTGGTTATTGTCTTCTTGCATTGTTCTTTCATTATCATAGCTTAGTTTAGAAAGGCCAAATAATAGGTGCTTGCTTAATCAAAACATCAAACATTTCCACCCCAGACTTGGAGCGAGTCCTAAAACCATTCCTGGTGAACCCCTTTTCCTGCATTGAGTGTAGAGAATATAACACAACCACTGCAGTCACCTCAACTCCCAGCATATCTATCCAAGAATCATATGTGGTGCATAGTTTTCCCCCTCTACATCTTTGGTGAACCGGATGTGAACACACATCTTAGTAGCCAATATAGAAAGCCTCTTCCTTTGCTTTTCTCTTGAAAACTTCAATAAGACCACTAATTCAGTTTGTTTAGACCAAATTTTTTAAAAACATATTAAAAATATTTGTGTTTCACTAGTTTTGCTCCTTTTCCACTCTATCCTTTCTCTCTCTCCTAATGGCTCCCTACCTTAGGAGTGGGCGAAGGCTTTCAGAGTCTGATGAGATTTTTCAAGAAGATGATCAGATTGATAGAGATAATCATAATCTAGAAGAGGAAGAAAATGAAGAAGTTGGCAATGACCTTGATCCTACTAAGGGGTCCAATGGGAACCTTATCTTTAAATCATTTGAACATGTCTGGAATTTCTACAAGCATCATAAAGATGCCTTGGATAAGGCTATGGATGAGGAATCCCAACTCAAGGAAGCTATAACTTCTCATCATCAAATCATTTTTCCTTGAGATGTTCATAGCAATTCATTGTTTGAATATTCACATCATGCTAATCCTTGTCCTAAACCAACATATGCTACTACTATGACCACCAACATTGGAATAATTTTGCAAGTTCCTCCAACTAGTAGTGCCACTCAAGATTATGTTCAATTTCCTCCTCATTCGGCTAATCTCAATATTTTTGCTTTTATTCCACCAACTATTAGTTATCCTCCACAAAAAGATACCACATATCACAACCCATACCATAACAATGTCAATACCTCCAACATGATCCAAGTTCCCTTCCAACAACCTACCTATACCCCTCCCCTATGGAACCTAAGGGTATTGCACAACAATTATCCTGAAATGTAAAGTTTAACTGATATGGTGAAATAAAAAGTTTCAAGAGTGGATATGATTCAACCACCTAGTTTCACCTACAACTATAGAGAAATGTGAAATCAGCTCTTAGACCCTATAATTACCTCTAGGCCCTACCCTAAGCATTTTCCAATGTTGGTTTTGTCTATTTATAAGGGAACGAAAGATCCAATTGAAAATTTAAGGACATTCAGGACAACATGCCATGATATCATATATGATGACATGTTGTTAAAGGTGTTGCCTAAGATCCTTGATGGTATGGCATTAGAGTGGTATTATCAACTACCTAATCATTCTTTGAGAAATTTTGAAGAGACAGTTGAAATGTTTGTTCAACAATTCGATGCTTATGTTGAAAAGAATGTGACTATGAAAGATGTCTATATGTTGAAACAAGCTAAAGATGAAATTTTTTAGAATTTTGTCTCACTGGAGGAGTCTAGTTGGATGCTTGAGATATATCCTACCTCCTCGAGACATGTTTGAGATATTTACTAAAAATTTACAAGAACAAATATCTTATGAATTGGAAACAACAACTATCACATCTTTTGACCAAGCAATAGATCTAGAAATAAGGGTAGAGAAATCCCTTATTAGAAGATGTCAACTTAAGATAAAAGAGTATAGGACCACTAAAATGCAGTATAAGAAAAATCATGTAGTTGGTGATGGGGTAATGGATAGTATACCTATTAACAGTGTGTTTAACACCCTACAAAAGAGGGTGCTTCACCAACCTTAAAAACCCCCACCAAGAAATTTTATAAGACTCAACACACCTATGAATGTGGTCCTACAACAATTTTTGGAAGCTAATATGATTGAGTTGTCTTCCATAAGGCAACCAAATACCACGACTGATTGGTATAAGAATAGACAAAATTATGAATATCATAGAATGGAGGAGCACATGAAAAATGGATGTAGAAGATTGAAACATGTGGTTCAAGATCTAATTGATGAAAGTCACCTTGTTGTAGAAGGTTCTCGATCCAATCCTCCAATAAACAATCAACCCCCTACTCAACAAGCACCCACAACAAATCAAGATATGGAAATCTTCCAATATCCCCTCCCTAAGCATGGTCAGCCATAAACTAATCAAGTGTCATATCAAAATGTACCACCTTCCTATGATAATATGGTTGGTATGATAAAAATAACTACAAAGCAACATGCACATAATCAAATGACTCAACATTTTTAACAGGAAACAAGTTCTTCATCCAACCCACCTTCAAAACCCACCTTAGTTTTGAAGAATACCCAAAAAAGGAGCATAAGGGTATAAAATCCGCCTTTAGTGTTGAAGCCACAACCTAAATTCTCCTTTAACATTCAACAATAATTAGCTAGTATCCTAACCAAGATCTCTCTCTTAGAACTATTGCAAAGTTCTCCTATTCATGGGGAAGCCTTGTTGAAGCTCTTAAGATAACAATATGTTCCTTAAGACATTTCCCCTAGTGTTATAACTAATGTTGTGAGTTCTCTTGGGATACATCATATCACATATTTGAATGATGATATTCCTTCCTCAAACTTACCAAGAGATATTTCCCTCTATATTACTGCATTTATTGGAAAAAAAATATCAAACAGATTCTGATTGATAATGGTTCTTTCCTCAATTTATGCACTTATCAATTCTTCCAAAAGTTTGTATTAAAAGAGGAAGATTTAACTAAATCCGATATCATCATCAAAAATTTCAATAATGAGTCCCAAGAGGCTTGCACCATTGTGTATCTCCCCCTTAGGATTGGACCTAAGATCTTAGATACCTTGTTCTATGTAGTGTCTTGTCATACATCTTTTAATCTTCTTCTCAGGTACCCTTGGATCCATGCGATGAGGGATATCCCTTCTACTTTTCACCAATGTTTGAAGTTCAAATTTAAGAATCAATTTGACACCATTTTGGGTGATCCTCACGCATTTGAATACTATTCACTAGTTGAGCAAGATCAATTTGATCTTCATTTATGCCCTTCATTTTTTTCATCTCACATAACTAAGTAATTTGAAAATATAATATTGAGTGAGGAACCATTAATCAACGTTTCATCACAGGATCAGCTCAATCCTTTTCTTTAAGAGCCTCTTTTAAATCTATCTCATCAAGACTTTGTTGGTCAAAATTTTATCTAATGGTAAGGATTGTGCACCCATAGACCTCGACCAACTTTGAATGGTCTCAAAACTGGAATCCTTGATGCCAATCTCTGAAGAAGGTTGGTTCCTAGGGTGTCCTAGCTAATTATGCTTAAGAGGAAAAAGGAGTAGGAGGAAAGGAAGGAAACTAAAACTATAACTTATGGAATGGATTCAACCATATAAAAATACATGCACAATCTAAACACTCAACAAAATACTCATAGATCATCTAACAAACCATAAGATGTTTCCCAATTAATATTCACCACATAGAGTTCAATTGTGAATTCTATAATTAGAGAACGAAAGCATGAAATCTAGAATGTAGAATTACAACACATTCATTCAACTAACTTTAACAAAAATAAACAATTAAACAGTCATACATACATAAGATATTTTGGAGGCCAAACAATGATTTACTTGTATTATGAATGCTTCAAATTTTACATGCAAGTTATAATGGCTGAAGAGCTAACACCTTGAAAATCATTACAAACATTCATATATAGCCCTCAAGAAGAGGTAACTATTACAAGCAAGCTAAATCCTCATTAATGGCTACGTCAAAGGGCAACTGGATTGACCAGATTCCTTGTAGTACCTTTGCGGTTGATAGAGTATTTTTGAAGCATCCAAGTCAGCCTACTGGCTGCATTTGTTCAATTTCTTCCTCTACTACTGAATCTTACGAACCTGCCTTCTTAAATATCTATGTCTGCTTGGGGGGCTAGGTGGTTGGGGTACTTATTTTTCCTATAACCCACCTCAGCGATCATATCATAATTTACTACATGCTAGCTGCTTTTAGAATTCCTTTTAAACCAGTCATTAACTTCTCTTACCAACCCTTACCTTGGACACAACTCTCTATCATTCTTGGTCACAAATTGACTGCTTGAAACCTTATGCAAAGTTGCAATCTCCTTTTGCTAGCATGGTGGGCCTTTGGGTTTCTCAAGAATTTTGGTTGAATCATACTTCTTTGTTAGGCAATCATTCCTGCACAAGGTAGATATTTGGGACACGCATGAAGTACATCTTCGTCCCATTATTTTGTCTAATCCTGCTTTACTCCCATCATGGTGAGGTTTTGGTATTCGAGAGAGATTTCATCTCTCCCCACTTCTCCACTCGTGTGCATTGCTCTACCTACCTTGGGCGAGATTTTGGGGTCCTTCCACTGCTTGCTAGTTGCCCAAATCTCTGCCTAGTTTGAGGGCAGGGCTTTGGGATCCACCCCAAGCTAGGTGCACGCCCATTCTTCCACCTACCATTGAACCTATAAGGGACAGATGTTTGGGAGCACCCAAAAAATTCTTACAACCTGATTCTCCGCTCGACACTTATCTTCACCTTTCTTTATGGTGGGACTTTGGGATCAGCCCAAGGTTGGGTATGAACCCATTTTGTTGCCCTTTCCCACACTTAGCCATTTTTTGGGCAATCCTCATTTTTAGGAGTAAGTGAGTGCGAGAAAGCTACCCACACTTTTGGTGACTCATGAGGGGCTTTCACTCACTGAAAAGAAAGGAACCCAGCCATCAAAAGAATCTACCATGTTAGTTGCCAATAAAATAATACCTCTTTGGCCAGTATTCATTGGGTTATGGAGTCATAAAGAAAATAAAATTTAAGACCAAGAGAGGCATCGTCTCATAACTCATACCTCATTCTCTAGCTCTACCCATTGTTGCTCTTAGGCTTTGGAAGATTCAACTTGGGAAGAAATTAATTGAGTCACTTGGATTTGAAGCTTTCGCACATTTACCCCTAAACTACTGCATTAGGAACATGAGTGCTCTTGATTTGGTCAATGATATATCCCAATCTGTATTTTCTATGCAAGGGGGATCACCATATTTTTCAACCACCTCCTCAAAATTAACTAAAATATCGAAGAGCTTGAATGTAAACTCAAACATCTGATCCATGGTTATCGACTCCTATAGCACCATAATCTCATTGTCATCCTTCTCAAGTATTCAAAAAGCTTCCTAAGGTCTACCTTTGTGTATAGTTGTGGGTGGTTATCCCAAAATCTCGAGGAGCTAAGTGTTTTGAGCTGCACATTGAGATTTTTCATCCTTTCTAGCTCCTTTCTTAGTGCTCATTACAGTTCTTCCCCTTCAGAGTATAGATCCATGATATGAAAAATCTACTGCATCATATCCGACACTGATCCATTTATTTCATTGAGCACATGGGTGGTTGAATCTTTTTTTCATGAATTTTATTTTCAATATAGTTGACTGGGCACCCAAGTTTTGCACCATACTCCTTTTTCTTTCTAGCTCAACCTTTGCCTCTATAGATACTTCTAGGCTCTCCTCTATTGTTGATGCAAAAGGACTAACAATTTTCAAGGTTACCTCTTTTGATTTTTTAAACGGAAAAGTCTAATCTCCTTCAAATATTCCTTTAAAATTATTGATCTGGATGGCTTGTCCCTCTCCTTTTATAACTTCACAAATATCGTATTCAGGGTAGCCTCACATTTTTGCATCTGAATGTTGTACTCATGTAGTGAGCTTTCTAGTTGCTACAATTTAGCATTGAACTCTATGATCTGCTTTTCAAATGTGCTCTTTGTTGCCTACAACTCACCTTTCAAACTTGCAATCTCGTCATCCCTCTGCTACAAAATCTTCAAGGAGGGTGCCTTCTCTAAGATGTGGCTCAATTCTTTTTTCTATTCTCAAGGGCTTGTTGAACCAACCTCGTCTTATGAAGTTGGGTGTCCATGTTTTAAACTCTCTTTTTTACAGCCTTAAACTTCTTATCCACATCTTTGATTTTTAGAAAGAGGGTGTCGACATCAACATGGGCTACTTTTACGGCTTTGGTCAGAGTGATCTGAGCAATGTCTTTGTTTTGGATGTCCAACTACCAGTCATCAGGCCTCATATCTGTTATGGCCTTGTTTTCCTTAGGATGAGTTGTTATTTTATGCTTCTTTCCTTCAATTAGATCAAGCTCATGAAAGGTAATAGGTGTGGCTTCTTCTCTATCATTAGATGACTGTTGCATCTGCTCATTCACCCACTTCCTTTGATTATCTTTCGTAGTTCTCACAACTTTGAAATTTCTTGGAATGTCTTCCTCCATTACCTCTGGCATTAGTGTAGCAACCAAGAAAGTTGGAAGTGGAGTCAAAGGGTGTGTCACTATTTCTTGAATTGGGGTTGCATCCACTACCTCACTTTGGGCTTTTGGGCTGATGATGGAGATGCAAAGGGGGGTTGTTGGGCCTAGGATTGAGCTTATTGCAGAGGAATGGATGCAACCTTAGATAGCACTTACAGTTGAGGTTTAGGGGGCATAGTAACCTATGAATTATATGTGGGTGGGGATGGGAGACTTCAATGAATTTTGGGAGTGGCCAAGCACATAGGAAGGATGCAATGGGGAGATAATTGGGGACCTAGAATGCTCCTTCCAAAGTAGGGGAACAGTGGCTGGGATCACCTCTGAATATTGGGCCATGAAAGAGGGAAATTGGGGGGACTCTTAAAATACATCAAGGGAAGGGGTTCACTCATGAGAGGGGGAATGGTCTTGTCAAATGAGACTTGGCTACTAGATTTGCCTTGGTGGCCACTCAACTATCTTATTTCCTTTGTTGACTTGGGTTGTCGCTTTAGTTTTATCTACCTTTGGAACATTGAGCTATGACCGTTGATGCTTGGTTTTAGGATTTTGGACCTCAGATCCACTAGGGATGGAGCAAATTTTTCTTTTCTCACTCTGCTCTGATCTTTGTGGCAAAGGGCTAGGCAACTTTTGCTCTTCTACTCCAAAATTTTTGGTTGACCTTGTTCTTTGGGCACTTCAATGGATTTGCACAAAGGGATTTTCTTGTTCAACCATTTTCCCATGGGTTGGTATTTCTTGTAGCTATAGTGGGCTCTAGACTTCTTATTCTTCCTCCTATCCTTCTTCTTCTTCATATCCCACTTCCTCGTAAGGTTCCACTATATATAATTTCTTCAACACTCTTGGGAAAAGATATTCATCCTGCCTTTTTTTCCAGGCATCAATACTGTCATGATATTATTCCTCAAACTTCTTATTGTCCCTCCCTCAGAGAGTCTCCTTGCACTCATACTTTTCACACTTTATTTTCCACCACTACTCAGTTTTGCCATCATCCCAATTCTCTTGCATTTCGACTAATCGAATGAATGTTGAGTTTAGTCTCTGATCAAGAATTCTTTTAGGGTCAAAGACCCTCATGTAGGGGTAAGGAGCTCTCCATGGTGGCTACTCGTGTATTTCAAACCACATGCATGGCACCAAATGATCATTCGATAGATTCTTGTAGTCCAATATAGCCTCATTAGCCTCATTTTTTGGTGCTTGAGTTATCTCGGCTTGACATTGCCACCAAGATTTTCTCTAAGAATATCATTTGGGTCATAGTTCCACTTGGGGGCACTATAGGGAGGTCTAAGACCAATAGCTTGCTGTCTAGTTTTTGATACGTAGCACTATCCCTTACCGACATATTGATGGGCCAATGTAAAATAGGAAGCTAAAATATCATTCTTTTCTTTGCTTCCAAACCATACTTTGTTTCAACCATAAGGGCTTGCCTGCACACTTTCATTGCAAAGACCCAGTCCGTGACGTAGTATGGGAGTAGGTAAGGGAACTCGCAAAAACCATACAAGTAGATACATATGCCCTCCTTCAATAAATACCAGTCCCTTCTCTCCAGTGTCTTTTCCCTTAATAATTTTCTAGCCTTTTTAAATATACAAGGACATACCTGGTAAATATATACCAGGGTGAGGCCTAAGAAATCCTCATTAAACCTTAGATATGGCTTGCTCTTTCTGAGCGCATGCATCCAATATACCACTAGACGAATTTCCCCATTACCATCCTTATCATTAATTTTCACATCAGGCCTTGAGCGAGGTATGCAGAAGAAAAATAGCCACGCCAAGTAGGATGGATAATGAAATTCCATGTTTTGCTTTGATTTATATTCTACCAGCTATTTTCAAATGTTCCTAGATAGGAATTTTGCCCAACCGAGTCTCATGGATTGGTGAGCTCATAGTAACACATGTGTCATTTCCATTTGCTCTAGGTACACTATCTTATCTATTTCTAGACCCAACAATATAGCTAGCATGAACAATACCAACTGAGCCTCTTCCTTAAAATTTGCCAATATCTATATTTTTTCTTTGTAGTCTTCTAGTAGTGTTTGAATCTTCAACATTTTCTTTAACCAACTTTGTGTGCCATCATCGCCCAATCTATTCTTCTGCTCTTTTATATTGATAATTTTTAGTCATCCTTCAAGCAACTCTTCTACAAGAGACTCCGAGGTAGCAAATACCTGCCCAAGATTCTATGGATTTATCTGAAATAAGGACTGGTAGTATTGATTCTGAATCATGCCTATGTTGGCATTATAGAACTTTAAAATGGTCTCAACCAGCTCAAGGTATAGGTGCACAACAACTGGTATGAACCTGCTTAATTGAGTGTTCCACGAAGCAGCTCCTATTGAAGTTGAAGAGCATTGCACCACCTTTTGTGCCACTCCACCTCATGACAATTTGGCCTTGGCCTTGAAATTCAGATGCGTGTCAACAATTCCTTCGAATGCATCCTCTATTTTCTTATTGGGGTTGGCTTTTATCATTATGTCTTATTCACCCTTTTGTTTACACTGCTTTCCCTTCTTTTGCAGAGTGGAGACTCAAACAACCAATACCTTGGTTTAGATTATGCAAGCTCTATAAACCTTGATGTTACCTATTCCTTACTTATAAAGCATAAGGAAGCAGGCCACGGAGTTAGCTGGATAGATTGTCAATGAATTTTTTGCACCAAACGAGAGAGATTTCATTGAAGCACGCTCCATCTGAATCACGGTTTCTATTAGATTTTTTTTTAAGTATGAACCATCTGCTAATGGGATTGCTTGGATAGTTATTTTTTATGGTTAAGCATACCACATCTCTCCTACCTTAAACTCTTTTCACCATCATGTTGTTAAAATTTGTTGGATTAGATTCTCCATAGGCAGATCATGCTAGGGATCTTTTCCATTTTACCATTTATGACTCATGCTCCAAATTGCTCTAGAAAGCATGCCTCCACCACTGCTTGGGAGATGGTTTCTTATGTGCCTAGATAAGAGGCTACCAGTTAGTATGCCACATCACTCTGACTATTATCCCTTGTGGTGCTCTTGATATGAGTGCCTCTCTAGCTTAACGTGATCAGTTCACCTATATTTCATTGTGAGAAAGCTTATCCTTTTTCCATGAGTAACTCCAATGTTGTGCAAGTGAGTTGATTTGGCTGATAACCTTACTTTTCAAACATTGGGGCGATCAATAATCAACACGGTTTTCCTTCATGCTTATATTTGGAAAAAGATAGTTGGCAACCTTTAATATTGTTTCCATTCTCTTTGGGTGGGTTTTTTAGATCAATGTCTAAGAAGCCAAGTCCCATTTGTTCGTCTAATTTTAGCCTTTCTTGTGAATTCCACCAACTAGATCTGTAAAGGTGGACCATTGGGTCACACACATCCTCCATCATATTTCTAATTTACCACTCGGCTTATGAATTTTCTTGCTTCTGGGATAGGGTTTTCGGTCCCCCTTGGATCCTGGAGGCTTCCTAATTCCCCGCCTAGGGAGGATAGAAAAGTGGGATTCCATGAAGTTAGATGAATTCCTATTTTCCCATAAAACAATTAGTTGTTGTGCGATGATGCATTGGATGTCGATACAGTTTGGGTGCTGACCCATTTTTTTGTCTGGCTCAAACTGAGCCGATCTAGTTTTCTTAGAATGCCTTGACAGGTGAGTGGTAGATTTTACCCAAGATTCAGCAAAATAAATATTTGCTACTTATTTCTAAAATTTTACCACTGGTAAAACTTAAAGAAAAAGCAAGAAGCAAACTATATACATATATACAGATAGTACCACCATGATCGAGGCTAAGTGTAGTGTTTCAAGTACTAGCCATTCATCGAAATTTGGAGCAGTTGCCCTTCAAGGTCACATAGTTGATAAGTGGTTGCATCTCTATAGATTTCAATGAGGTACGGACTTGACCATAAGGAATTAAACTTATCATGTGATCCTGGTTTTTCTTGGTTTGCATCCCATTTTAGAACCAAATATCCTTTAGAAAACTCCTTTGGTACCATATTTTTGTCGAACTAGCACTTAGCCATGCTCTGATGTTGGCATAAGTTGTTGTACGCTTGTTCTTGCTCCTCCTCCAGTTGAATCATTTGCACCACTATCTTCTCTATTATGGGGAGATCATCCGCCCCTATCTCATTCATGAATTTTAGTGTTGGGATCTCCAGATTGATTGGAAGGACCACCTCTTTTGCATAGACTAGTGCGTATGGGGATGTTTTAAGAGCCTTCTTAGGAGTTATCCTATCTGCCCACAATGCTTGATCAAATAGGAGGTTCTAGATTCTAGGGTTATGCTCAATGTTCCTCTTTATTATCCTAAGAAAATTTTTATTTGTAGACTCAACTAGACCATTCCCCAACGGATAGTAGTTTGAGGTGGCATTCCAGTAGATGCCATATTTTTTGGTGAAGTCCATTTTTTTAGCATCTACGAAGGACGTGCCATTATCTAAAATATGAATGATGTGGATTCCAAATCTAGTGATCAACCTTTCCAAAAAATCAATTACCATCTACTGGTTAGCTTGCTTAGTAGTATCAGCTTCAGTTCACTTTGTGAAGTGATTCATTGCCATCGATATATATTTATGGACAGCTAATGAGTTTGGATTAATCACACTGATGAAGTCTAAATCCCATTGTTGGAATGGTTCCTCTGCAACTATTGGTTGTAAAGGTATGGCAAGAAATTTACTTTTCCCAATAAACCTTTCGCATTTATCGCATGCTCTAACCATATTGCATATGTTTGAAAATATGGATGGCCAATAGAATCCCACCCTAAGGATCTTAGCTACTATGGTTTGTGCTTAATAATGCCCCCTAATAATCCAAAATAAAACTCTTCAAGGGTTTCAAGGTCTTCTCCGAAGATATGCATCGCAGTAAGACCCCATTGAAACTCCTTCGATAGAGAATGTTGTTGATCAATACATACTTCCTAGCTTGCAGCCCATATCTCTGCCTTTGATATGTTTTCAATCCCTCTATACATCTATTGAAGCTTAAATAATGAGTCAAATTAGTTAAGTGTCAGATAGTGCTTGTCATTCTCCTAGATCCACGGTGTTTGCTTCCTTCATGCATGAATTAAAATTCATAACCACAAATTCTGCCAAATTTTGACAAAGTTCTCAGCCTCTCACTAGCTTTGTTAGCCGAATATCTACATCAAACTCCTGAATCTTCATTATCCAGCCAACTCTCCAATCACCCCATTCTCCATGAATCATAAAATTTTTGACATTCGAGTGCACCACATATACAACAATTTTGCTATGGGATACAAAATGCCTGAACTTCTTGAGAGATTCCATAACAACATATACTTGTCTCTCAATAAAATTATACCTTTCCTCATGGTCATGTAGTGTTTGGCTAAGAAAGACAATTGGTCTTTCATCACCATCATCTCCCTTTTGTGTGAGGATTGTCGCATAGCTTTCCTCTGCTCCAAAAGCATATAAAATGAAATCCTTGGAGTAATCTGGATTAGTAAGGACTGGGGCTCATGAAATGGCCTCTTCGATGTGTTTGAAAGCATACCTTCAAGCATTTTTCCATTAAAACTCGATGTCTTTCTTCAACATCTATATCATAGGCTTGATTATCTGACCAAAGTCAGATATAAATTTTTGCACAAAGTTGATTTACCCAAAGAACGATTGAAGTTCCTTCTTGTTCAAAGGTAGGGGTAGGTCAAGAATGGTTTTGACCCTATCCAGGTCTATAGCGAGTATTGCTTTTGACACTACATGTATTACCAATTTACCTTCTCGCACAACAAAAAATGGATTTCTTTGGATTCAATAATATTCTGAACTTTTTGCACTTTTCAAAGACTTGCTTGAGGTGCTCTACATGGTCTTCCTTCTTGTGAGATAAGACAACCATATCGTCTAAATAGATAAGAATCACCTTGTTTACCAACTCACCAAATGCCAAGTCCATTGCTCTTTGGAATGTGACACCAATGTTAGATAGCCCAAATGGCATCTGTTGATATGCATAGGTTCTCCATTTAGTGGTGAACACTATCTTATATTGGTCTTCATCTCGAACCCAAACTTGGTTGAATCCAAAGAAACCATCTAGCAAATAAAATCTTTTTGCTCCCACCATCGTGTGTAATATTTGATCTATTTAGGGTAAAGGATAATGATCCTTCAAAGAGACTTTGTTCAAGTTTTGAAAATCAACATAGAGCCTAATATATCCATTCTTATTTCTAACTGGAACCAAGTTTTCCACCCAGGTAGAATGCTTGATGGTATATATTATTTTGCCATTCAGCAACTTCAACAATTATTGCTTCATTAAAGCTTCTATCTTTGGGTTAATTAACCTTTGTTTTTGCTGGAAGGGTTTTGCATCAGGTTCTCATTCAATAGTATGTTGGATAACATATTTGTTGTATAATTTAAGATCATCATAGTTTCATGCAATAATGTCATCATACTTCTTTTACAACTCCCAAATATGGTGGACTTCTTCATCTAAAAAATCCACTCCTATTTTTAGGTTTTTTTGATGTGATATGGATTTCCTTATAACCTTTAGCATCCACCTCTATCATGCAACCAATTGGGTGATCACTATTATTAAATAAGATTTCAAGGGTTATCAACCCTTTTGGTATGTGGTTATTCTTCAATGGGATGATTTCCTCTTCATATTCATTTTCCAAAGGTTCATCAACTAAACAATTCATTTCGTGGACCAAAAAGTCCACTATTTGCTCATCACTCTCAAACACCTGCTAGTAGATGTTTTTGTCTAGGATAGAGGGCTTGTAAACCAGCCTGACTTTTTTTGGCTTGTGAATGGTATTAGATATCAGAAAAAAATTTGCTCCTATGGATGCCAGTATATCAATGTGCTTATTCTGATCTCTTGGAATTGCCTTGATGTTCAGGGCCTCAAATGCTTCTAGAAAATCCCAAACTTTGTTTCTATAGGCTTTGAGATAGTGTTTGCTAATACACTTCTTAGTAATTTGATTGATTACCAATTTTAAATCTCCATATATCTTCAACTACTTGATTCCAAGCTTTTCTACCTTATTCAGACCTAGATACAAGGTTTCATATTCTGCTGCATTGTTAGTGCATCTTCATGTCAGTTTGTATGAGAAAGCTTTTTGGAATTCCACAGGTAAAATTAGGACTACTCCAGCCCCTGTGTCGTTCTTGCATCTAGCCCCATTGAAATAGAGCTTTCATAATTGATGGGGTGAGGGGTTCAACTCCTCCTAAGTAGTTGGTTTCTTTGTCTTTGGTCTTTAAATGTTGTAAGTGCCCATTCCTATATCTATTATAGCATCAAAGTTTTTAAGAGAGAATTGATCCTTTGTTTGCAGTTCCTCTAGGTCTTCTTCCATCAGGTCCTCTTCTTTAGTCATCATGCTTACTATGGTTTCTTGTTGATCTGACTCTTCTAATTTCTCTATGTGGAATGAGGAGGTATTTTCTAAATAAATTTTAACTCTTCTTCCCTTGTAAAGAATCTCCATATGATAATAGTCAAGGGAAAGATATTTGCCTAGCTTGGAAGTAAACTCCCTTGAGAGGCACATCCCGAAATAGGGTTCCAGGTTGGCCACCATAATCTCTTATATGATAATCACCTGGGGTAGTCTATGAAGTACAATGGGTACATCTTTAATAATTCTAACAGTATTTATTGGAGTACCATCCAACTACAAAATACTTGGACAATTACTCATATATTACATACCCATAACATCACACACCACCTTGGGCATAACTATGGTAGCAGTTCCTGAAACAATCATACAATTGTGAACCACCTACCCTTCCATATCAAGGGAAAGATAAAATGGGGAAGGCCTATTTTTTCCACCTCCCATCACCGAGTTGCCTTGGGCTAGATTTTTCTCTGTGAGAACCTTGCTTTGGCTCTTGATCATCTTGAGAGAGGCCTAGAGCAAATCAATCTGCCTAGGGATCAGTAAAGCATCATACATGCTGGCCTTGGATGGTGTTTTCTTTAACTCTTTAATGATGTTAAATGTGGGGGTTTTAGGATGTTTTTCGATGGTGGTTTAAATAGGCTTTTGTATTCATGTGTGGCTTCAATACGTTGGTGCTTTGTTAGAGAAGGATATTTTAGCTTATCTCTGGCTTGCTCTTGCATTTATACCCCTTTTTGTTAGGCTTTCATTTGATTTAGCCTCTCTCCTCTACTACAGGAATGATTTCTAAATAGGGATTTCTAGCAGGATCTCCTTTTCAACTTGCTTCTTCTCTTTTGCATCCATGGGGACTTTCAAGAGGTTTAATTACTCAGGACTCACTTGTAGTAGCTTCCTTCCTGACCTTGTCAAGACAGATACTTGCTCGATGGACGACATCATGAAATTATGACCACCTTCCCTGATCATGTTGATCTATCCTTTTTGGGCTCTTTCTACCATTTCAATGACCACCTTTTGCACATAATGTTGATGCATCATACAAGTACTTTCTTCATGGGGGTCGTTACATGTAGAACACCAATAATCTAATTTAGGTGCAGTAGTTGAAGGTTCTCCCTCTTCATTGATGAGGAATGTATTGGCTCTTTTAGGAGGCTTGCTAGTGGAGGAGAACTGATCTTTGGTCACTATGAGAACCTCCTTGGTTGAAATTTTCTCTCGAACTGCCTCCTTTTCATCAGAATGATCTCATTAGATAGATCCTTCATGAAATTATGCATTTCTCATATGATAGCAGTTTGTAGATCTGGGGTGGGCAATGTAGGATTTATAGAAGGGGAAAGTAAAGCTAGGACCATTGGTGGAGCTAGTAGAACCAAAACTATAGAGGGGTTGGGCCATTAAGGAAAATTTACAAGAGGAGATAGTGCAGGGTAGACCAGAGCTGAGACAACTGGTTGTGGCTGACTCTGAGGAAGCTTAGAGAAGATAGGCATAATGGGCTTAGGAGGTAGCTAGCCTATGGTAATAAGAAACTTCTATGTTTTTATAGCTTCTTGAAATATCTAAGGTAATATGAGGACGTTTGATTGTCTTATCGTCAATCCCAAGTCTAAACTAAAGGTTCTTAAGTAATAATACATAGCATGTTCATTGTTTTGCCTAAGGCCATTAGGCACTCTTTTCTAGGTGCGGTTGAACCTAATGTTTAAATTCACTCTCTCCTCTTGAGGGTGCTTCTATATCATTATGAACTAGGTGAGCAAGGAAAATGGTCTACCTACTCATTAGACTCTTCTATTAGCTTCTTGGCCAAATCGACCCAAGAGGTGATGCTACGGTTAGAAAGAGTTATATACCAATACAATATTTTTCCTCTTAGAGAGATAACCAACAAGCATATCATGATTTGCTCTTCTTGAATGTTGTGAATGGCAGCTAAAGAGGCTACATCTTGACAGTGCTCATATGTTGTTTTTCCCGTGCCATCATACTTTGGCGGAGCCTTTAGCGTTGTTGAGGAATAACATGTTGATCCGCAAGATCAAGAGGGTCCATGTGATTCCAGTTGGGAATTCCTAGGTTATAATTCTAGGCCATTGCTTTTTGAGGAGTGATAGGTATCCCTGGAATGGGGTCAACGTCAACCTGAAGAGGATGAGAATGGTTCCAAAAGAGGGATAGGTTGCCTTCTTCCAAACAGGAGTTCTAGAAACAAAATGGGTTCTTCAAATTGGTTAGCCTTATGCCTTGTAATCATGAAAGAACATAAAGGTAAGGTTGATATGGCATTCTAGGTGTCTACGTCAATGGAGTCACTAGGTGATTTAAGATTGCTGAGTAAAACAAAGAATCACTAACCTTTAGTTTATCTAAACTATGGTACAATGTCCCATTGAGCGTGCCAAAAATTGTTGGTTAGAATTTTTTCAAATGGTAAGGATTGTGCGCCCATAGACCTCAACCAAATTTGAATGATCTCAAAACTGGAAACCTTGAGGCCAATATTTGGAGAAGGTTAGTTCTTAGGGTGTCCTAGATAATTATGCTTAGGGGGAAAAGGGAGTAGGAGGAAAGGAAGGAAACTGAAGCTAGAACTTATGGAATGGATTAAACCACATAAAAATACATGCACAATCTAAACACAAACTTCAATTAATATTCACCACACAAACTTCAATTGTGAATTCCATAATTAGAGAACGAAAGGATAAAATCTAGAATACAAAATTATAGCACATTCATTCAAATAATTTAACATAAATAAACAATTAAATGATCATACACATATGAGATATTTTTGGAGGCCAAACAACGATTTACTTGTATTTTGAATGCTTCAAATTTACATACAAGTTTTAAAGGCTGAAGAGTCGATGCCTTGAAAATCATTACAAACATTCATATAGAGCCCTTAGGAAGAGGTAACTATTACAAGCAAGCTAGATCCTCATTAATGGTTGCATCAAAGGATAGTTGGACTGAGCAGATTCCCTACAGTCCCTCTATGACTAATGGAACATTTTTGCAGCATCTGAATCAGTCATGCTGGTTGCATTTGTTCAATTTCTTCCTCTACTACTGAATCTGACGAACCTACCTTCTTAAATATTTATGTTTGTTTGGGAGCTAGGTGGTTGGGACACTTATTTTTCCCGCAACCCACCTCACCGATCGTATCATCATTTACTACATGCCAATCACTTTCGAAATTCCTTTTAAACCAGTCATTAACTTCGCTTACCAACCCCTACCTTGGACACAATGCTCTATCATTCTTAGCAACAAACTGATTTCTTGAAACCTTCTAAAAAGTTGTGATCTCCTTCTACTAGCACAGTGGGCCTTTGGGCTGCTCGAGAATTTTTCTTGAATTGTACTTCTCTATCAGGCAACCATTATTGCATAGGGTAGACATTTGGGACATGCATGAAGTTCATCCTCATCCCATTATTATTCCTGATCCTGCTTTACTCCCATCATGGCAGGGTTTTGGGATTCGAGAGAGGTCATCTCTCCCCAATTCTTCACGCGAACACATTGCTCTATTTGCCTTAGGCAAGATTTTGGGGTCCTTTCGCCGCTTGCTGGCTACCCAAATCTTCTATTGGTTTGACAGTGGGGCTTTGGGATCCATCCCAAGCTAGGTGCATACCCATTCTTTTACCCATTGCTAAACCTACAAGGGGTGGGTGTTTGGGAGCACCCAAAAAATGGTCACAACCTAATTCTTTGTCCAATACTTCTCTTCACATTTATTTATGGTGGTACTTTGGGATCGACCCAAGGTTGGGTATGAACTCGTTTTGCTATCATTTCCCATAATTAACTATTTTTCAAGTAATCCTCCATCTTGTTCATTTTCAAGAGTAAGTGGGTGTGAGAAATCTACCCATAGGCTTAGAGTGGAATGATGAGGATGAGGGACCACCTTCTCCTTCTTTATTTTGAAATGAAGTGCATAAAGAGTTAGTTGCAACCCAAGAGGAGTATGTCGAAGGTGACATTCTTTGTGGCATGGCTCATAAGGATATATCTTGAATTGGCTTCTTTGATAGGTTAGTCCTGTTAGTCAAAAAGTGACTAACTACAGAAAAACAGTTGATGCACCTTTTTGCATATTTTCCAAGAAGACCGAAGTGGCCCATATGCTAAAGATCAAAGAAAAAGCAAAACACCGCAAGGAGGAAAAAGTGTCGCGATATCGCGACATGTTGCATTTTCGTGGTCCAAAGCAAAGAGAAAGAGCAAGGAGGAAAAAGTGTCGCGATATCGTGACATGTTGCATTTTCGTGGTCCAAAGCAAAGAGAAAGAGCAAGGAGGAAAAGTGTCGCGATATCGCGACATGTTGCATTTTCGCGGTCCAAAGCAAAGAGAAAGAGCAAGGAGGAAAAAGTGTCGCGATATCGCGACATGTTGCATTTTCGTGGTCCAAAGCAAAGAGAAAGAGCAAGGAGGAAAAGTGTCGCGATATCGCGACATGTTGCATTTTCATGGTCCAAAGCGAAGAGAAAGAGCAAGGAGGAAAAGTGTCGCGATATCGCGACATGTTGCATTTTTGTGGTCCAAAGCAAAGAGAAAGAGCAAGGAGGAAAAAGTGTCGCGATATCGCGACATGTTGCATTTTCGTGGTCCAAAGCAAAGAGAAAGAGCAAGGAGGAAAAAGTGTCGCGATATCGTGACATGTTGCATTTTCATGGCCAAGAGCAAAGAGAAAGAGCAAGGAGGAAAAAGTGTCGCGATATCGTGACATGTTGCATTTTCGTGGCCAAGAGAAGAGAAAGAGCAAGGAGGAAAAGTGTCGCGATATCGCGACATGTTGCATTTTCATGGCCAAAGAGAAGAGAAAGAGCAAGAAGGAAAAGTGTCACGATATCGCGACATGTTGCATTTTCATGGCCAAAGAGAAGAGAAAGAGCAAGAAGGAAAAGTGTCACGATATCGCGACATGTTGCATTTTCATGGCCAAAAGAGAAGAGAAAGCAAGAAGGAAAAGTGTCGCGATATCGTGACATGTTACATTTTCATGCTAAGAGCAACAAAAGGGAGCAAGGAGGCAAAAGTGTCATGATATCATGACATGTTGCATTTTCATGACTCAAAAAGGGCAGGCAAGCAGAGAAACAAGAGTGTCACGATTTCATGACATGTCCGATTTTTGCCAAGGAAACAGAGTATATTTTTGGCAACTAGGGACATGCACTGACATCAGGTGCTAATTTCTGAAGAATGGTCTATTGATTATAACCTGGCAGGTCCATTGGATGATTGTAGAATAACAGGCTCATCTAAAATTAGCTAGAAGGAAATCTATCCAATCTACGAGAAATCCATTGTATATTATTAGAAACTACAGACAATTACTTGTAATTGATTGAAGAAATTAAATGTACATAGTAGAAGATACTCTTTTTAGGGTATAAATAGGAGTGAGTCGACCATGAAAAGGGGTCGGCTCTTGGACGTTTACAAGCTTGATGTACATGTATTGGATTACAAGCAATAAAAGATTTCTTCTTCTGGCTTCCGAAACTTCTGTGTGCAAGTGTATGTATCTGGTGTTTTAACTTTTATTCATTCTAAGTTTTATAATGTATCTATTCTAAAATCTAGACTGTGCATGTATAAACCTTGTTTCTAGAGTTGAACATTAAAGATATTTACATGTATTTAGATGAACATCTAAAAGTCGCACTCAAGAATTCATGTTTTCTATAAGAAGATATAAAGAAAACTCTGAAAGTAGTAATCTGCATCATCAATGTTTGTTGTTGTCTAATCTGTACCGTGAGAAAAGTTCTAGCTTAGGCTATATTTCCCTTATCTCTTGTTCCCATTTTCTCTAAAAAACTCAAAGGAACCAACCTTCTCTGGAGACTAGACAGATGATCTCAAGCAAGATCTGTCTATTCAATGTTGGCAAAGTCTAAGGCGCAACACTATTAACCGAAGGCAGATTTTGTTCCAATAGTTTTTGGCATGCCTGATGGGACCAACAATCCCACAGTATTGTATAAGTTTTGGTGTTTTACCTTAAGAGCCTTTTGTTTGAAAATCTCAAGAAAAACCACCTGGCGACTCCGTTGCAATTTAGACCATAAAAGAAAGACCTTGTCTAAAAACCTTCTGGTTATATAGCCATATGATAACCAGATCCCGAGCTAGAAACTCTGAAGAACCTATCGAGTTCTTTGAACTACATCTCGAAAGCCTAAAGGCACACCCTGTGCTAGCCGCACGATCAAATCCGCCCGACACCATTAGCACCTCTTTAACACCCATTGTAGGAGCATCTGCAAGCAATCCTATAGTAGTTGTAACTCCTTTAGCAATCATGGCAGCCACCTCGCCCCAGCGCATCTTGTGTGGAATCAAACTGGTCCTTTAAACTTAGGAGCACAAAATCAAATTCCACAAGCTGCACTAAAAGCATTGCCAACTTTTGATGGAATAGGCAAAACAACAGATGAGCATTGTCTAGATGTATCATCGCTAGCATCTATTTACAATATCACTCAGGAAGATGTAATGGTCAGATTGCTAGTTATATATTTGAAAGGAAAGATGCTCTATTGGTACAGAGCGCTCCCCGTTGGATCCATTACTTCTTGGGCAGTGCTTGTCGGTCATCTGGTCGATGAATTTAATATACATGCGGATCCTTTCACATTGCTGAATCAATTCACTATCATTGAGAGGCATCCACGAGAAGAAATCCAAGATTTCAACATCAGATTTACCAGAACTCGTGATAGAGTACCGCAAGGCCTAAAACCCATGGAAGAACAAGCTATATGCTATTATTTAAGGGCTTTTGATTCAGATCTCAGTATGATAATAAGGCAATCCCGTGTAACCACTTTTCCTGGGATCTATCTAGAGGCAACAAAGGGCGAAGCTGATCTCATCGCTACAAAAAGATATCCATCAAAGAGTCTATTGCCAATTGTACCAGAGCTTTCCCAAGCATCAATTTCTAAACTACCTATACTCCCATCAACGCAGGCCCTCCCAGCTATAGCCGCACCTCCTACATTCCTTGCATTACCAGCCACACCCCTTGCATCAGCTCCCCCAATGATCAATACACGACCATAATTGATACAATGAAGACATTGTCAAATGAAATGGCATCCATGAAAAAGAGAGGCGAAACGGAATATCCAAGCAAGAAGATTTCCATAGATACAAAAGGAAGGTGCTTCAACAAGTGGAAGAGGACAAGATAAAAAAATGTGGTGTATGCAAATGAGATAGGAGATAATGGAGAACCCACTAATTTTGATTACTGGTGTACCACTTGCAATGATCCTCATGGAGAAGATTCATGCATGATTCATCAACATCATGTGCAAGCGGTTATTAATGAAAGAGTCAAAGAAATTGGCAAGGGACAGGTGAACATAATCAGAGAAGTCCACCACAATTTGGCAATGCCATCCATGGAACAAGTCTCAGTCCTGACAAGGTCGGGAAAAAAGTCATTACAAGTCGACCCTAAGGAACTCCAACCACTAAGTTTTCCTCCTGCCCCTAGGGCGACTCCGTAGAAAAACCAGTCTAATGAGAAAGGACGTTCTGATCCTCCTCAGACTTCTATGGCTACACCAAGAAAATAATTTCCTCCTAGAAAAGGGAGCGAGACTCAAGAGCAAGCGAAGGAAAGACTCAGATTTCCTTCATTAACAAAAAGACAAAGAATAGAAGCTACGCAGGTCTATAGAGACAGATATGATGCATCGACTAGTGGAAGGGAGAAAAGTGTTGAAGTATCCCCAACTGCAACTCTTTCGTTCAACATTGCAGAAGAAATGAAGAGGACCCCTTCCAAAATAAGCATGTATGATGCACTGCAAATTCCTGGTCAGATCGACCTCCTCCAAGAATCCTTAAATTTAAAGAATGATACCTCTTCCTCAAATGTTATACAAGCAAATGTTGTGTCAACCTCTAGGAAAAATAGACCGCCCCCATTCTATCTATCCTTGCAAATGGAGGGGTGGATAGTTCACAATTGCATGATTGATTCAGGGGCCGCAACTACGGTGATGCCGAAAGCCGTATGTGACATAATGGGGATGGAATATACTCGAAGTCATCCTGGTGTGTTGCAATTAGATGGTACTCTAGTAAAAACTATCGGGGTGATCAAAGATATCCCTATTCAACTCCATAGAATGCCAGAAGTAGTCGTCATACAAGAAGTAGTTGTTGTAGACTTAGAACCATATTTTGGTATGTGTTTATCCAGAGAGTTCATGACCAAAATGGGAGGTTATCTATCTCTAGATTATTCTCATTTGGAGGTACCTTTCAAAGGTAAAAGAGTCAAGATCTACAATGAAAAACCATCTACTTTTCATGTAGAAAGACTAGAGGAAACAACTACCATCAACATGATGTCCGAGGAATTGGAAAATATTGATCTAATGGAAGAAACCATGGAGGAACTCCAATCTGAAGATCAATTTTCAATGGAGAATTTCAATGCTATGGTAGAGACAGAAATGGGAAGCTATTCCATTGAGAAACCAAAAAAGCTTCCTATTGTTGTCCCTAAAACAGGTGATTCGGCCAACCAGTTATGGAAATTGTACTTTGATGGGTCAAGGTGCAAAAATGGAGCAGGAGCTGGAATTGTTTTGATTTCACCTACTGGAAAAGAAAAAGTCTTTTCATATAGGTTGACATGGAGTTGCACCAATAACGCAGCTGAATATGAAGCTTTGTGTTTGGGACTTAGGAAAGCTGAAAAATTGGGTGCAAAACAGCTGTTGATCTATGGAGATTCAGAGCTGATTGTTAAACAGGTTACTGGTAAATGCATTTGTAAGCAACATTACCTAAAGGCTTACAAAAACAAAGTGTTGGATCTATTGGAAAATTTTGAAGCACTAAACATAAAATCCATTTCCAGAGAGAAGAACACCCATGCAGACCTGTTAGCGTCAGTAGGATCCAATTTTTGCCCAGTCAGTAATGTTATTCAGAAGTCTAAAATAGTTAGACTTATATACAGGCCTTCTGTGCCCGACAAGGACATTTTTTGGCAAGTATTCGAAAATGATGAGCAGATCCTAGATTTTTTGATTCATGAGATGAATTGCTCTACAGAAAGAGCGTTACAAGAAGAGGACGAAGAGAGCCTTATTCAACTGAAAAATAATCATATCCCCAAGGGACTGATCACCCTGGAGAGCCTTTTCGACAATAGCGACAGAGTTGTAGGTCGAAGGATCAAGGTAGATGAACGTCGGTATAAAGAAATAGAACTAGAACCGGGAAAAATGATCAAAGTAGGGACAGATTGTACAGAAGTAGAACTAGAGAAAATAAAATAGTTATGTAGAGAGTATCCAGATATAATAGCCTGGACTTATAGTGATCTGAAAGTGTACAGGAAAGAGGTCATTCAGCATACCATCGAACTAGAGGAAGGAGCTAAACCTTTTAGGCAGAGGTAGAGGCCTGTGAATCCTAAAATTGAAGCCTTAATGAAACAGGAGTTGTTAAAACTCCTGCAGGCTAAGATAATATACCCAATCAAGCACTCTACCTGGGTGGCAAATTTAGTTCCAGTCCGCAAGAAAAATGGAGAAATACGACTATGCATCGATTTCAAAAATTTGAACAGAGCCTCTTTAAAGGATCACTATCCTTTACCCCAGATTGACCCAATCCTTCATACTGTGGCGGGAGCAGAAAGGTTTTCTCTGTTAGATGGCTTCTCTGGTTACAATCAAGTTTGGGTGAGAAATGAAGATCAATACAAGACTGCGTTCACCACTAAGTGGGGAACATTTGCATACCAAAGGATGCCCTTTGGATTATCCAACGCAGGAGCAACTTTCCAAAGAGCCATGGACGTAGCTTTTGGGGAGCTTGCGAACAAAATTATTGTCGTCTATTTAGATGACATGACGGTTTTTTCTCACAACAAAAAGGACCATGCCACTCATCTGCAGCAAGTGTTTGAGAAATGTAGAGAATTTGGAATATCACTAAATCCAAAAAAATCTATTTTTGCTATGGAAGAAGGAATACTCCTTGGGCATGTTATTTCTAAAGTTGGGCTGTCAATTGACCCTGATAGAGTGAAGGCACTTCTTGAGTTGTCACTTCCAGTTAACAAGAAAGGTTTGCAGTCTTTCTTTGGGCAAATAAATTTTGTCAAAAAATTCATTGCGGACTTTGCCCAAATAGTTAAACCAATGACTGAATTATTGAAAAAGGATGCTCCTTTCAAATGGACAGAGCCAAGGAAAGAAGCTTTCCAAAAAATTCTAGAAGCCATCGCTCAAGCTCCTGTGCTAGTTAATCCTGACTATTCCCGAGGTTTCATACTATATGTTGTCGGAGAACAAGATAGTTATGCTGCAGTTCTCACTCAGAAAGGAGCAGATGATGAAGAAAGACCCATAGCCTTTCTGAGTTCCACCATGCACAAACATGAGGAAAGGTACAACTTCATAGAAAAACAAGTATATGCAATTATGAAATCCTTGAATAAGCTAAAACATTTCTTATCCCAGAGTCGGACGATGGTGTATGTTATTCATCCCGATGTAAGGAACTTCATAATTCAAGGAGAATTGGGTGAAAAAAGAGTTGGATGGGTGACTCGCATCCAAGAGTATGATGTAGAAATACATCCTACTAAAATAGTCGAGGGAGAGCTTTGTGCCAAGAATTGGCCAAGCAAGCTGCAAGTGGATATGGGGAGAGCCACCCCGTCATGGCAAACACAGAGCAACACCAAGACAGAGTAGGTTCAAGTTGGATCGATGACTTTGTGAGGTATTTTCAGATTGGGTCATGTCCTGAAGATATGAACGCTTCCCAGAGAAGGAGATTCAGAACCCAAGCATTGAAATATACCCTTCGAACAGAGGGGTTGTACAGGATTAACATCGATGGTGTATTGTTAAAATGTGTTCCCGATAATGAAAAGCAGAAAGTGTTAGATGAATTTCATGGAGGTTTTTCAGGGGGACATTATGCAGGCCGAACTACAGCTTTGAAGATCCTTAGAGCTGGATGTTATTGGCCTTCCATCTTCCTAGATGCGTACAAAGTGACCCAGAGGTGTGAACAGTGTCAGAGGTATGTGGGGAGAAACAGGAATGCACCTATGCCCTTAAAAGCTATTCAAGTCGAGGAACCATTCCAGTAGTGGGGGTTGGATTTCGTAGGGATAATAGAGCCAAATTCATCATCAGGCCACAAATACATTCTCATTGCCATGGACTACTTCACCAAGTGGGCAGAAGCAGTGCCTACGAAGAAAGTTGATTCGAAAGTGGTGATAGAATTTGTCGAAAGTCTAATCACAAGGTTTGGCATACCAGATTCTTTGATTACAGACAATGGATCCCCTTTCACTAGTGCAAAGATGATCGAATTCGTCAGTAGATATGGAATTTACCTGAAGACTTCCTCTAATTATTACCCATAAGGTAATGGATTAGCTGAGTCTACTAATAAGAATCTTCTAAGAATTCTGAAAAGAACATTAGAGGACAATAAGAAGAACTGGCACTCACTCCTGAATCAAGCCCTGTGGGCCGACAGAATCTCAATCAAAAAATCAATCAATACATCGCCATATGCTTTGGTTTATGGCAAAGAAGTTGTTCTACCGATTCATATGGAGATACCCACGTTGAGGATGCTAAACCAAGTTAACGAAGATGAAGGTCATCCAATGGATGCCCGACTGATGCAACTTCTGTAGCTTGAAGAATCTAGGGAACAGGCCTACGATCATCATCAAAAGCATATGGTAAAAATAGTCGGGTGGTTCGATAAGAAAACCACTTTCAAGAAATTCAAAACAGGTGACCTGGTATTAAAATGGAATGTCAAGAAAGCAAAGCCAGGACACCATGACAAGTTTGATGCGTTCTGGGAGGGGCCATTCGAAATTGTTTCAGAAAAGCAATTCAATGCCTTCCAGTTAAAAGATCAAGATGGATGGGTTCTACCCATCACGGTGAATGCTTTTCACCTAAAATTGTATTTCCAGTAAAAGCTACAGATCACCATTATATGTACAGTATATTATAAGTTTGGAGTTTTGTAAATATTTCCCTTTTTACGGCCTAATAAGAATCATTTTTTGCGGACTAGCGGGGTCCGATATTTTGAATGAAATCTGGAGGAAAAAATTCAAATTTTCAAAAATCTGGGGCTGCCGCGTGATCGCCTGAAAAGTCGGCGAGAAGGGATGAATAAAAAGAAAGTTTCGAAATATGTTATGTGTGCTCCTCAGGATATTTCCAAAAAATTTCCACCGCCAAATGTTTTTAAAGCAACCACGTGCCAGAAGTCCAGTGGGAGAAGATAATTAATCTGTCAGTTAGCATCTTTTCGAGCATGGGATAATTTCGAGTCCCCAAGTGGGTTTTTAATGAGCCGACGAGCATTTTTAGGAGTTTCCTAAGAAATATGGCAAGAACGGAAACCGAAGAAAGACAGACAAAATCAAATCAACCAACCGTCATTTAATGCATTAATTTTGCATGTCCTCCTAGGTGATATAAAATTAAATTCAAAGATTCAGAGAGGCATTTCACCATTTGCAAACTTGCTCAAGGCTCTTGGAGAAGAAAAGAAGCAAGGAATTGTCTCTGTGATGCTTGAGAAGCCAGAAGTCTCGCCAGCCACTGTTATACCACTGCACTATAGCGTAGCGAGGAAAGAATTGTGAAGTAATCAGAGGAGGTTCAAAATCTGCATACCTGATAATTCATAATGGCTCCAAAGAAGGTGAAAGACCAGGCAACATCTACCTCATCACTCCCGACTACTTCGGTAGTGAACAGAAGGGAAGAAAATAGTGCTAGTTTTATTGACAGAGACTCTCGGATTGCAGATACGATAATAACATGGAAGGACCCGACGGAGATTCGGAGCAATATAAAGAACCGGGTAGCAACTGGGGTTTCTGCGTCTTCTCCTTCAACGTTTGCATACCATTATTTCTTGTACTGGTATGTATATATTCCTGTCCATCCTTGCCCATAACTGGTAAGGGCAATTGCAAATTTCTATGATGAAAAAGGGAGAAAAGTTAGGGATTTTTTAGGGAAGGTCCTTTTTCCTCTGTCCAAAGATGCTTTTGTTTCTGCTTTCGCTGCGGGTCGTGTCCCTCCCTTAGAACCTAAGAAATTTGACCCCTTAGAATAGGCTACATATTTTGGCTCATCCAAAAAGGTGAGGGGTTTCCTAGCCACCCAGCTAAAAGATCTTCCAGAAGGGGCAAATCCACCAGAACCCCCAATTGACAGGGCAACTTTTAAAAACCCTGAACTATATTCCATCTTGGCCATGATTGCGGGACTAAAAAATGATGAAAAGGTTCAGAAATGGCAGGTGGTTGTAGCAGAGTGTTTGTCGAACCCCAAAATGTATGATTCGGATGTTATGAGCAGGAGTGTGAGACCTATTTTCTTTGATTGGCCTGGGTTCTTAAGTGCAGAAATTCATGAGGGTTTGGCAGCATTGAAGGTTGGCACCCAGTTTTCTTTTAGATACACTTCATATTTGGTATGGTTATTCTTTTATTTCATGTCTCAAGAGTTAGATTTCATTTCAAAGAATGATAAGAATGAAAAGGGAGAAATTTTGCCAGTATATGAATGGACTAATGTGTTATACAAGTCCGAATCGTATTATGATTTCAATAGGGAATTTTTGGGCCCTGCACTAAAAATCATGTATGGGCAAATAACAAGATTGACCCCCAAAGCGGAAAAGGTATTGCAAACCAAGTTTGCAGAGGAGGGGGATTGGTTTATCCTAACACAAGGAGTGTGTATCAGATTGTATGGGTTTACGGACAAACCCTTTTTACTTCCCCATTATGTGACTGATAGAATCTTTGCCTTAGAATATGTAAGGCAAACAAAAACCATTAATGTCAAATTCGGGACTGGAATTGGAAAAACCAGTACCTGTAATATGCCCTTTAGTTTTGAAGGGATTACTATTTCAAGGAAGGGGCAGAATGAACAGATAGCGGAGTATTTAAGAAAATTGGGTCTTATCGAGATCCCGCAAAGATGGAAATATGACCCCATAAGCAAGTTCACTGAGAGACAGTCCATTTTGAACAAAACACATAAAAAAGAATTTCATGTTAAAATCAGGGATGATATTGAGGAAAATAGGAATAACACAGAAGATGTACCATTGGAGTGGCACATAGAGAAGATGGAGCCTTTGCCTCCTTGGCATGACTTTTATGAAGTAATTGTTCAATTTGACCCAGAAAATAAAAAGGCTCATCAGTTGACAGAGAAAAAAATCGCCCAGATTCAGAAGAATAGGCCAGATTGGGATGTGGCAAAAATTCGAGAATGGTGGGTAATGAGAGTTCAGACAAATTTTATTTCATCAAGATATCCCACCAAAAATGACAATCTATTCGAAACTCGATATGCTGAACACCATGACTCCTAGGGAGGAAGTTTCCCTGTTAGAATCCCTCCAAGCATAGGAAGTGGTCATTCTTCTGCTCTCGAAGTGTCCCAGCCACCTGAGAAATCCCAACAACTAAAGCTGGTAAGGGAAAAGTGATTACAGAGGCTCAGAATCTTCCCCTTGTTCAGACCAAACCTAGGACAGCTAGGAAAAGGTCGATAGAAGAGGTCTTTATTGAAGAACAAGGAAAGACTTATAGTTCGAAGGCCGCCCAAATGATGTTGAAAATGGGCTATGATGGAAAAGGGTTGGGCAAAGAAGGACAGGGGAGAGTTGAACCTATTCTAGTCCATCAAAGAGAGAAGCGTCTAGCACTTGGGGCAGATACCCTGACATCCAGACATCATTCCTCAAAGGTTGTAAAATTTGTTCCCCCTGCAGACTCGGGTACAGAATCTGATGAACCCGTGGCAGAAAGAATGAGGAAATTGAAAATGATGGCGGATAGGAGAAAATACAAGAGTATTATTCAAACCTCGTCTAGTGATCAAGAGCCTCAAGATACAGAGGATGACTCAGGGAAAGAGACTCAGGAAGGTGAACCAGCCCATACAACTGAAGGAAACACCGATGCAGATGCTCAGAACGTTGAGCATGAAACTTCACAGAAGGAAGTCCCACACGGCCCACCCAGTTCGGCTCAAGAGAGCCAAAAGAGTGAAAACAAAAAACAAATTTTGGTTAAAAAGGAGATCTTGATGGTAGAAGAGCAGCAGGAGAAACAAGTTATAAACTTAGATGAAAGTGATGAAGAAAATGAAACTCCTGATGCAGAAAAAATGCAGAGTGAAGAAATTGTCGTCAGTGAACATGAAGGAGAAGAAGGACACCAACAACCAGCCCAACCGAAAATAGGTATGCTTTCTTCACTTTCTTCTTCTCATTCTCCTACTCATTCCCATTGTAATTCTCCTTCCTTTTCTAAAATCGACAAAAATATAATGTCCTTGCCAAAAAATTACCTTGTTCTCCCAGAAATGGTAGCATCTTCCCAGAGTCCGCTAAATATTGGGTCCGTAGTTGCTCCCATTCCATTTCTCCCTAGCATTGACATCCCAACGGCTGGAGTTACAACTTCTCAAGGGACTGAGTCACAGTCCACCATGGCCAAGATTGAAAATCTAAAAAGGGTGAGCAGGAATGCTTTAGATTGGTGGACTTCACATGCAGCTGGAGATTCTAAAGCACCAGCTACTGTAAGAGAAATCATTGCTTTAGATCCAGCCAATATGCAGAGGAAGAAGTTGAAGTTAACTCCCATTACCAAGAAATCAAAGGGAGAAATGACCGTGGAAGATTACCAGGCAGAAGAGATAAACGAAGATATATCTCAACTGCCTATGCAAGATGAGTGGGTGAAAGCCCAAGCACATTTTGGGACCATATACTTACAGGGAGGACACTATCAAGAAATGTTTTTGAAGGAAAAAGAGAAGAGGAAGGAATTAGAGGCTGTAGTGAAAGAGCAAAAAATAGTAGAGAAGGCTCTTACTTTAGAGGCTAAAAAATGGGAGGGTAAATTCAGGTGCTACTGCCAGTGAAGTGGAAAAAGGTAAAGAAAAGTTGAGTATAGCAGAAGCTCAGATTCAGGCATTAAATACACAGATACAGCAGCTACAACAATAGTTGGTCGAACAACAAAATGCCCCTTCTAGATTTTCAAAAGATAAAGTAAAGAGCATGAGGAAGGAATTGTTAAAAGATTTGTTGTTTTTAGTATTAAAGGCTAAACCTGTATTGTTGTATTTGGCTAAAGTAAAGGAAGCTACCGAAGTAGTAAAATAGGAATTTGAGGCTGTCGAAGCATTTTTATTAAAAAGAGAAGATGCGGCCACTAAAATTCAGATTTTGTCGGAAAATATGCCAAGAAGCATGGAAGCCAAGCTCAGAAGTGAAGCCTGGTCTCAAGCTAAAATAGTAGCAAAGAACTTCTTTAGGAAGTTTAAATTGATAGCACAGGGAAACAAGTTTCGCATGAGCTTGAGGATGAAGCGAAAGGGTTGCTCCAAAATCTTGATTTGGCTATCCAAAATGGGCTTCCTTACCTCTGGGATGAAGGTTCAAAAGTTTTGAAGGAAGAAGTCCTTTCGGCATCAATAAAAGCTTTTGTTGAAGATGAAACAGACATCGACAGCTGGCAGGAACCTGTAGGAGAAAAGCAGGTCATGGAAATGATCCAGAGGTTAACACAGATTAAAACCTGTTTGCAAGAACTGATTTTAAAACAAAAGATCATTTCTTATGATAAAGTGGAAGAATTGCAGTATGTCTATCAACTTTTCATCGATTCTTCTGATCTAGAAGATGAAGACTGGAATCAAGTGTGCAAAACTTATCAAGAGATAATTGTAGCCATGGACAAAATCAGAAGATCTAAACATCAGGGGCAGCAACCAGCAGCCAGAGCTAGGACCAGCTCCCAAAATTGAATTTTTGTGTTCTTCAGACAAAGGTTAAGTCCCTAAGCGGTAAAAGAAAGGTTATGATAAGGTAAAGATCACCTATATTCCAAAGTGCATTCTTTTTCTTTTATCTTTGTTTTTCCACTCAAAATTTTACTTTTTGCAACTGTGCTGGTGACTCCGTTTCCCAATGGATGAAGGCCTGGTCTCTATTTTTGTGAGCAAAAATTCCCCGGAAGGCGCCAAGAATGTTAGTCAAAAAGTGACTAACTACAAAAAAATAGATGATGCACCTTTTTGCATATTTTCCAAGAAGACCGAAGTGGCCCATATGCTAAAGATCAAAGAAAAAGCAAAACACCGCAAGGAGGAAAAGTGTCGCGATATCGCGACATGTTGCATTTTCACGGTCCAAAGCAAAGAGAAAGAGCAAGGAGGAAAAAGTGTCGCGATATCGCGACATGTTGCATTTTCACGGTCCAAAGCAAAGAGAAAGAGCAAGGAGGAAAAAGTGTCACGATATCGCGACATGTTGCATTTTCATGGCCAAGAGCAACAAAAGGGAGCAAGGAGGCAAAAGTGTCGCGATATCGCGACATGTTGCATTTTCACGGCCAAAAGAGAAGAGAAAGAGCAAGAAGGAAAAAGTGTCGCGATATCGCGACATGTTGCATTTTCATGGCCAAAAGAGAAGAGAAAGAGCAAGAAGGAAAAAGTGTCGCGATATCGCGACATGTTGCATTTTCATGGCCAAAAGAGAAGAGAAGAGCAAGAAGGAAAAAGTGTCGCGATATCGCGACATGTTACATTTTCATGGCTAAGAGCAACAAAAGGGAGCAAGGAGGCAAAAGTGTCACGATATCGTGACATGTTGCATTTTCATGACTCAAAAAGGGCAGGCAGGCAGAGAAACAAGAGTGTCGCGATTTCGCGACATGTCCGATTTTTGCCAAGGAAACAGAGTATATTTTTGGCAACTGGGACATGCACCGACATCAGGTGCTGATTTCTGAAGAATGGTCAGTTGATTATAACCTGGCGAGTCCGCTGGATGATTGCAGAATAACAGGCTCATCTAAAATTAGCCAGAAGGAAATCTATCCAATCTACGGGAAATCCGTTGTATATTATTAGAAACTGCAGACAATTACTTGTAATTGATTGAAGAAATTAAATGTACATAGTAGAAGATACTCTTTTTAGGGTATAAATAGGAGTGAGTCGACCATGAAAAAGGGTCGGCTCTTGGACGTTTACAGGCTTGATGTACATGTACTGGATTACAAGCAATAAAAGATTTCTTCTTCTGGCTTTCGAAACTTCGGTGTGCAAGTGTATGTATCTGGTGTTTTAACTTTTATTCATTCTAAGTTTTATAATGTATCTGTTCTGAAATCTGGATTGTGCACGTATAAACCTTGTTTCTAGAGTTGAACATTAAAAGATATTTACATGTATTTAGACGAACATCTAAAAGTCGCACTCAAGAATTCATGTTTTCTATAAGAAGATATAAAGAAAACTCTGAAAGTAGTAATCTGCATCATCAATGTTTGTTGTTGTCTAATCTGTACCATGAGAAAAGTTCTAGCTTAGGCTATATTTCCCTTATCTCTTGTTCCCCTTTTCTCTAAAAAACTCAAAGGAACCAGCCTTCTCTGGAGACTAGACAGATGATCTCAAGCAAGATCTGTCTATTCAATGTTGGCAAAGTCTAAGGCGCAACACTATTAACCGAAGGCAGATTTTGTTCCAACAAGTCCCTTGCATTGCATAGGTTGTGTCTTCTAGTTTTCAAGAGGACTTTGTTTCTGTGTCTCCCAAGGACCTTGAGCAACTAGGAATGATTCCTACCTCACCTCCTCTTGAGGATGAGTCGTCCATTCTCATTGAGGAGACCTTGGATGTTAACATAGGTTCTGAGGAGAACCCTAGAATCCTTAAGCTAGGTAAAGCCTTATCCATGGATAAGCAAGAGTAGTTGACCAATTTGTTGAAATAATTTCATGATGTTTTTGCTTGGTCATATGCTGACATACCAGGGCTTGATCCCTCCCTTGTTATACATCATTTGGTAGTTCGCCCTAGTGCTAATATTTTTAAATAGAAACTTAGGAAAATGCATCCTAAGGTCACCCTTTTTGTTAAGGAGGAGCTCCAACAACTCCTTGACATTGGTTTTATAAAAAACTATTGACTATTCTGATTGGATCTCCAATATCATCCCTATGGCTAAGAAGACGAGAAAAATCAGGATATGTGCCGACTTTCAAGACAATAATTTAGCATGTCCCAAGGATGATTTTCCCTTGCCCAACATAGATCATATCGTATATTTCATCGTAAAATATGGCATGCTATCGCTCATGGATGGTTTCTCAAGATATAATCAGATCATGGTTGCCCCTAAGTATCAAGCCAAGACAACTTTTATCACACCATGGGGTACCTTTTGCTATAAAATCACGCCTTTCGGATTGAAAATCATTTATGCCACATATTAGAGGGCTATGACTCATTTTTTTCATGGCATGATCCATGATATTTTACATGACTATGTATACGATCTTTTGGGTTTTTCCATACATCTATAGGATCATGTTCATGATCTAAGATAAATTTTTGAAAGGCTTCTATAGTTTAGAGTTCGTATTAAGCCCTCCAAGTGTGTGTTTGGAGTTACATATGGCAATTTGTTAGGTTTTATCATTTCTAGGTGAGGTATTGAAGTGGACCTCACTAAGATAACGACTATCACTGACATGCCTCCTCGCACCTTGATCGAGTTGTGTATCTTGCAAGGTCGACTTCAAGATATTCATCGATTCATAGCGCAATTAGCCAATAAGTGTCAGTCCTTTCTTAAGCTTTTTAAGAACTGTGTGTTCTAGTAGGATTCTGAGTGTTAGCAAGCTTTTGATGAACTCAAAAGGTATCTCACTTCCCTACCTGTCTTAGTTTTACCTCTATCGAATAAGCATATGATGCTTTACATAGCAGCCACCACTCACACTTTGGGAGTCTTACTGGTTCAACATGATGATAAAAGCAAAGAGCGAGCTATCTACTATATCAGTAGAACCTTGGTAAAATATGAAACCCAGTACACTCCCTTAGAGAAGCTTTGCCCTGCTATGGTGTTTGCTTCCCAAAAACTAAGACACTACATGCTCAGCCATAATACATTGGTGGTTGCAATTTTTGATCATTTGTGTTAATGTCTAAGCCCCACCTTTTAGGTCAAACTACCAAGTGGGTTTTAGCCCTTAGTGAATTTGACTTGACTTTCATAGGTCAAAAGGCTATCAAGAGTTAAGTGCTTGTTGATCAGTTAGATTTCGCTCCCTTAGAAGTTGCCCATCATTTGGTCATTGAGTTTTCCTATAAGTGCTTTGGCATAGAGGCTGAAGCACTAAAGTCCTGGATGTTCTTTTGAATGCATCCTCTTGCGATGCCTTAACTTTGATGAATCTCGACTAGCTCTTAGTGAAGCTCATGAAGGTTCATATGGAGGCCATTTTAGCGGTAATGTCATTGCCAAAAAACTTCTTTAGATGGGGTATTATTTGCCTTCCATGGAGTGGCCATGTTCGATTTTTCGACAAGTGTCAACACCATGACAACTTTGTTCATGCTCCTTCTCAACACCTTTAGGTTATTTCTTCCTCTTGGCCATTTTCCATGTGGGTATTGGACATTATAGGGAATATTAACCCAATATCGTTTGATGGTCATAAGTTTATCATAACAGCGATAAAGTATTTCACTAAATGGGTCGAAGCCATGTCTTTGGCCAGGATGATCGGAGCCCAAGTTTCTAAGTTCATATTTAACTAGATCCTTTGTAGGTTCGAGATTCCTTCAGTGATCATTTTTGACAATGACACTTCTTTCAAGAATAAGGATGTCCATAAACTTTGTGCTAAGTACAAGATTCAGCACAAGTGGTCAACTTTGTATTACCCCCAGGGTAATGGACAGGCCGAAGCATCCAACAAGTCTTTGGTTAAGATCCTCAAGAATTTGGTTAGTAACACCGATCATGATTGTCATATCCAACTTTATCCAGCTCTGTGGGCCTATCGCACTAGTGTGCGAACTCCTACAAGTGCTTCTTTGTTCATCTTGGTCTATGGGAATGAGTCGGTCTTTTCGCTCGAGTTAGAGATTCTTTCGTTGCGCATCTTGCTAGAAGATGCCTCTATCAATGATGAGTATCACTTGGATCATTTGAATCAATTAGAGTTGTTGTATGAAAAGTGCATTCATGCCTTAGAGCATTTACAAACTTATAAGAATAGGCTCAAGCGATCTTATTCCAAGAGAGTTCGCAATCGTTATTTTGAGGTTGGGGACCTTGTCCTCAAGGAAAACCAGAAGAACACCAATGCTCGATTCGATCTTAAAAGTAAGTTTAGCTGAATTGGTTAAGCCCCTTTATCATAACAACCAATTTTGGTTTAGGGGCCTACTATTTAGCTTCTTTAGATGATAAAAAAATTAAAGACCCAATGAATAAAATGCATCTAAAAATATACTATGCATAACTTGGAACTCTGCATCTTCATATTGTATTTAGCTTAGTTTTTATACTGTATTTGGTTTGCTTGTTCATATTGCATGACTGCTTGTCATATTTTGCATGTTTTGCCTGAAATTTTGTTTCGTGTATTTTGCTTGTCAAACAATTGCAGTGTTGCTTGCTCATATTTGCATGATTGTTTGATCATATAGATTCTTTGAAATTTTAAGATAATGGCAAGTGATGACACCTAGTTAGGTCGTAGCTCACATGCATTACACTAGGACTCTAATGCCTAGTAAATTCCCAACCTAGGGCTCATCTCCTTGCATTTCCATCATTGCATTCGCTCATGTCATTCTATATTCCTTGATCTTGAAAGTATAAAATCATCATCACAATTCTCTCCAAGTCAAGGAATATAGTTCTTCTTTTGCGTATCCTTGTCCCTCGCATGTCTTATCTCTTTGTTTTATCAAGACAAAGATACATGTTCTTTTCTTCTATCTATGAATCTTGCTCTGTTACGTTCTCCTTCACACGCACCATTCTTCTTTGTCTCTATTTCTTCCCTATGACTTTTAGCACATGCACACACATGTTATGCCTCGCTCTATTCACTCATATTTTGCACACACCACATCCCTATAGGGTAGTACTCATTTTGACAAATCAATCACATCATTTCAACATCCCATACGGGATAACTTCATGGTCACAAGTGAGGGGTAGCCTCCATTCGACCATTTGCGAGGATACATCCTAGCGGGTATATCTCTTTCTCTCTGGTCATATTAGTGAGCACTACACCCATAGTGGGTACCACTCCACCTAACCATATCTGCGAGCATAACACCCTTACAGGATAACTTCATGGTCACTGGCGAGGGGAAGCCTCTATTCAGCCATTTGTGAGCATACATCCTCACAGGGTTTCGCTTTGTTTATTTTTGTTTTCTTTTGACCTTTTGAAGCTTTCAATTTCCTCTTATTTCATCTTTCTTTCTTCTATCGTCGTTTATTTTCTTCTTATCTTTCTTTCCACCTTTTCCTCTTTCCATTGGCTCATCCATGCATTTCGTCGTGCATTCATTTTAGCTTGCATGTTAGATTGTATTTCATTTAGTCAGATTCACTCAGGCATTTTAGTTAGGATCATTTTGCATTGCATTCATTCTATTTGTGATTATCTTGCTAAAAAAAATGCAAGTTAACCTCTTGTCTTTCCTTTTTGTCTTTTTCTCTCTTCTTTCTTTCGTTTGGCGCCTTCTTTTTCTTTGTTGTTGTTTGTCGCTCTCTTTTATTTTGAGTCCATCATTTTGATTTTCTTTAGGAATTCTACATTCCTTTTGAAACTTGAGGGGGCACCCTAGCCTAAGAGGCATTAATGGTATTAATGCCTCATTTTACGTGTAAATTTGCGATGTTTAGGCGAACACATCTTTTTGCATCGCCCCTCTATCCAAATCTAACCACCCCTTTTGTGTCCATTATTTTCACCCATAGGTATCTACATCTTTCTGTGATGCATTTATTTGTTTGTAAATGCATCAAAGAAGGGGTAAAATGTAGACATGGGAAATTGACCTATCAGAATGAGTCAATTATTCCTTAGATCCCTAGCCAGCCACCCAAACTTGCCAAGTGCAAATTTGGGACCCTTTTCCCCTCTTCCTTTGCCCTTTTCCCCTAGCCTTACCAAATTTGCTCTTGATCCTTTTGGAGCATGAATTTGGTGTTCTAAGGTTTTTTTTTTCTCACTAAAACCCCTCCCCTCGTCAACCCATCTTGGGGTTGGCCTTTGCCCGTGGTGAAATTTTGTTTTCTCACTCATTTGCCCTATAAACCTCTTATAAATAAGGGTTTAAACTCTCTATTTCCATGATAATAATAATACATGCTCCATCTAGAAATCCTTGATTCTAAATTGTTGATTCACTCATTTGCTCATGCTAACAAGTGTCCTTTAGCTGCAAGTTGTTTTGTGTTCTGGTGTTGGTTGCCCTTGGGGATCAAGTGGAGGAGTCTTGATGATTGGAGAGATCCACCATCTTGGAGTTCTTCTTCCACCTCTTCATTTATCCTTGCTTTCTCCATCAGCTCATTAGGTTCTATATTTACATTATTTGCTTTGCAAGTCTATTTTTCGTTGTTTTGCACTCTGTTTTTCACTATTTTGGGACTCAAAAAGGGCATATGAACCAAATTCCCACCTTGCCCGTACAAGACATGAATATGGTAAGCTAGATTTGTGCTCCCTATTTACAGGGTATGAATTTGGTAAATGAGGACTTGGGGGTAAGATTTTGCACCCCAAAACCCTAATTTGCACTTTGCATCTTAGCACTCTATTGTGTTTATCCTATCTGCATTTAATTTTATTGTTATACATATATTTTACTATTTTTGTGCATGTTCCAAAGCTCAAAGATCATTTTACTTTCGAACAATCAACTAAAATGACCAAGGAGGCTTGACTATTGCTCTTCCAAGCTCAGTCAAATAGTGGCCTAAGTAGGCCCCCAAATGTTGATCAAATTTTCTAGTGTTTATGAAGTTATTTTGCAGGTTTGAAGTTGTTTGGATATTCTGGATGTAAGTTAAAGATATGATCAAATATTGGATCATATAAGTACCCTGAGTAAAGCTTCTAGGTTGTTTGTTGTTTGTTTTTATTCAAATTTATTCAAAACTTAGATCATAAGTAAAAGAAAAATATTCGGTTGAATTTCTAGGCATTTGAAAGAATAAAAGCATATAGTGTGCATCTAGGGTTTTAATATTGTTTGTGCATTCCCTTGAACCCTTTATCAAAGGAAAATATCTCATTATTTTGCAAAACCTAGGGATAGATATCATCAAATCAAAGAATCATACTAGGGTTAGTTCTTGTCTTCTTGCATCTTGTGTGTCTTGCATTATTATTTCATTCTCATAGCTTAGTTTAGAAAGGCCAAACAATAGGTGCTTGCTTAATTGACACATAAAACATTTCCACCCCAAACTTGGAGTGAGTTCTTGGTGAACCCCTATTTCTCGCACCAAGTGTAGAGAATATAGCACAACCACCATGGTCACCTCGGCTCCTAGTGGATCCAACCAAGAATTGTACGTGGTGCACAGTTTTCCCCCTCTACAAGACCAAAGTCAATTGTATCAGGAATAGTATTACCAATTGAAGGGGTAACATGAGTGATAAGAGGAGGGTTATTGGGAAGAGGAGAGGGAGGGAGGTGGTGTTGGGAGGAGGTGAAGCTATGGTGTTTAAGAAAGAAATAACATGTTGTTCAAAACTATTGATATTTAAGGGAGTGTTGTGATGTTTATTAGGATTTTTGGGTTATTACTTCTTTCTGCTCATGTACACATCCTCTGAATGACTAATGCGTTGCAACCGACCATTGATTTATAACCAACTAGTAAGCATGATAGGTTTATTTATACATTAGGGGTAAATGCAAAACCGTATTGTGAGAGATACCCCTTTTATTAGTTTGAAGAGACAATCATAATGAGATAGATCTCCTACAAGGGTCTTGGTACACCTAATTCACAAAAAAATATTGTTAGAAATACTCCTTATTTTGATTGACTTGGAGAGACAATCATAATGGGATAAGTCTCCTGCAAGGGTCTCGACACACTTGATACTCTAATTTTTAATAGAGTTCGTAAAAACAAATTAACAACAATGAACTCAAAATATTATAGAAGAAAAATGCATTGGAAGGTTGAGCTAAGAAATTGACGAAAATTTTCCAGGAGATAAGAAGTAGAACTATTTGATAGAGTTTTTGGAATGGTTTGCATGCCCTTATACTACACTTTTGCACCTCTACAAGGAGCCAAGACCAATGCTTTGGTACCACTTGTAATGAAATGACTTTCATAAATACAATAATATCAATAGCAATTCAATAACACACAACAATGATAATCCACTAAAAATAATAAAAGCATATTCAATCTAGAAAATAAAAAATGCAAGTAATCAGATTTTAGATTCAAATCAATACAAATTTGAGCCACTTGTAATGAAATGACTCCCATAAATACAATAATAGCAATAACAATTCATTAACACAACAATAATAATCCACTGAAAATAATAAATGTAAATTCAATCTAGAAAATAAAAAATGCAAGTAATTAGATTTTAGATTCAAAATAAATTCCAGCCACTTAGAGAGGGTGAAATCTCTTAGCCACTTGGAGAGAACAAACTCTCATATGTGCAACAAAGGCGACTAAAATTCGAATATAAAAGATGATTTCAACTCTAACATAACTCTTCCTATTTATAGACTAAATCAACATTAACCCTAACCCTAATGCTCAAGGGTCGATTGCCTTAACCTAGGGCCTAAGCTAATTAAAACAAAGACTCAACATGGCTACATTTGAGCCATTACACAATAATTTTTGAGAAAACAATAATAGAAAGAGTAGGAAAATTATCATTAGAATCAATAGCAAAAGATTAACACTTAAGAAAGAAATAAATGATGAGTCTGACTTAATAGTTTATACAACCTTGTTTCTTTTCTACAAGAACAAGTGAGATAACACGTTCTCTCTCTATATATCTATCTATTTCTCTCTCTATATATAGAGAGAGACTAGTTTTTAAGATTTATGAGGCTATAGACCATATGAGATGACCCTCATGGAGGATGTTGTTTACCTAATATGGTTATCCAACCATACTCCGGTTATTGAAGCATGGTGTACAACCCTACCACCTACAAGATTTAAACCTTGGACCTCTATTTAGAGTTCCAAAGTCTCCACCATTAGGCCACTAAGGTTATACTTATTTATCTATTCACACACGCACATGTATATGTTTATATACACACAAATATGTGTGTATACATACATGTATAAAGATACCATGCATTTTAATTTATTACAAGGTTAGGACCTTATGCCCATTGAGTCTTGAAATTGACCTTGTTAGGGTACCTAGGAATAGAGTATAAGGGTTGGCATGGGCCACACATAACCCAAGGTTGATTGTATTATAATATTATATTATATTATAATATAATATTATATTAGTAGTAGGCTCCCCAAAGTAGAATTAGAAGATGGGTATATAAAGAAGAGATATTTTTCATTGTAATCATCATGGAGAACAATCATATGTAATCATCTTTGCCCACGAAGTGGCTTATGGGACTTTGCCCTCCTTAAGTGGCTCTCTCATCTTGGGAGATCTTGTGGAGTTATTCCTTCCTTAAGGATTATTATTGGTGTTTCCCTACCTTAAGGGTATTATCTATCTCTCTCATTTGTGGATAATTATTTATGGATGAATGATTTGATATTTCTGCATATTGGTGAATGATTTTTGTTAATAAAAATAAAGTTTCGTAACAGAGCCTTCTTCATGAAAGATGACTTGTTTTGATCATTTAAACTTAACATAATGAACAAAATTTTAAGATCATATATGGGATTAGGACCTTGGTTCATGGTGTGAAATTCCTTATTCCCCAATATGCTTATCCGAAATCCATTACCCAAATGTTAAGGCTTACCCAAGGAATTGGATCTTGATTACAATGTGAAAATTTATGCTCCCTATTACCTATCCCATACCCATTGAAAAAATGTTAAAGCTCACCCAAGGGATTAGAACTTTGGCTCAATGTGAAACTCTTCACTCCCCATCATTTGTCCGAAAACCATTATACAAATTTTAAGGTTCACCAATTAGGATTGGAACATTGGCCTATGGTATAAAACTCTTTGTTCCCACCACTTGTCCCAATCTAATTGAACAAATTTTAAGGTTCATCTATGGGTTTGGGACTCTAGTTTATGGTGTAAAACTCTATGCTCCTCATTGCTTGTCCCAAACCTGTTAAACTAAAATATTAAGATTCACACAACTGTATGCAAAACTCCTTAGTTTCAATTGCTTGCTTCATAACCTTAAGTTTAAATGTTAAGGTTCATATATAAGATTAAAGCCTAAGTTTTTGATACAAAACTCCCCGCTTTCCACCACTTCCCCTAAACTTTTAAAATTAAAATGTTAAAATTCACCCACAGAAATGAAACCTTAATCTATAAGTCAAATTTTCGGTTTTATATCGTTATTTAAAATTTAATATATTATCTATTAATTACAAAACTACTTATTTTCTAAAATTAATTAATATTACTTTTATTTTAAATCAAATAAAAAGATATATAATTATATAAAATATAATATAAATATAAATATATTCGTGTGGGACAATGAATGAATGAAAGATTTTATTTACTTCCGCGAGACCCAATATGGTTTATGGGACCTCAAATATGGAAGTACAATTACTCAAATCATATCATATGATCTTTAATATTTTATGAGAAGGTTGTTCCTTCTCCTGGTGATTTGTGTTAGCAATTCCCCAACTTTTTTTATTTTGCTGTCTTCAAATAAATCTGCCATAAACTCGTTCCCAAGTGTTTCTTTGTATTTGTCACGGATATCTGAAAAACTCGGGCATTTATAGATGAAGTGTTCTTTTGTCTCTACTGCCCCTGTGTTGCATAGAGTACATATCCTTTCTTCCCATTGTTCTTTGGGCGTTGTCCATCTCCCTATTTCACATCTAAGCCTATGAGAGGTAGTCTTTATGTGAACAATGAGTATTTTTTTCAGCTCTCTTTCTAAACCCAAGTTCAAACCAATGTGGGGTGTGTGCATATGTGTGTCAATAAGCTTGTAACTTAAAAAAAAAAAATAAATAAATATATATATATATATATTTTTTGAGTAATACTTCTTATACACATCCACCATGGGGATTGAACCCGGGTCACATCACCGATATTTTAAGCAATAATGTGAAAGAAGCCCCTGTGCTGCATAGAGTACATATCCTTTCTTCCCATTGTTCTTTGGGCGTTGTCCATCTCCCTGTTTCACATCTAAGCCTATGAGAGCTAGTCTTTATGTGAGCAATGAGTATTTTTTTCAGCTCTCTTTCTAAACCCAAGTTCAAACCAATGTGGGGTGTGTGCATATGTGTGTCAATAAGCTTGTAACTTAAAATAAATAAATAAATAAATAAATATATATATATATATATATATATATATATATATTTATTTATTTATTTATTTATTTATTTATTTGAGTAATCCACCATGGGGATTGAACCCGGGTCACATCATCGATATTTTAAGCAATAATGTGAAAGAAATTGAAGCCCTTACCATTTCCAACCTCATTTACCATCCAATACCTCACCTCCTCACCTCTTGTTTTAGAATAAATAATTTAAAACAAGGTCTGCCTAGGAGAATGCAATGGTTAGGGTTTTGTCCTTGTTAAAATTACGACCTACCTAGAAAGGGATAGACTAGATGATCAAGTGTTTGTTGGTTGGTTGTCCCAATTAAATGCCTTAAAGGATCGAGATCTCCCGATAACTTTGTTCAATGGTGTTCCAATTTGATATCCCAAAGGATCGGAGTTCCATTAACTTCATCCAATAGTGTCCTCGTTCAATGCCAAATAAGGTCAAAGTCTTTTGTCCAATGGTGTTACTGATTTCCCTATGTATCTAAAAGGAAAAAAATCAAAACAAAAGCAAAGAAACATCACTCGCAAGAGTGGTGCATTGGTGATTGGGAACAACTCCCTCCATTTGAGAGGTCTCGAGTTTAAATCCCAATACAAACATCATATTCCAATAGGCATAAAAAAATATTTGGTGGCTTCCCTCTAGACAATGGTATACTTAGATGTTTTAAAGGTTTCTTTCTACCCAAGAGTTTATGCAACACAATGATACGGGCTTTGTCTCTTCTTCGGGAGGTCGGTATATATTTAGGTGGGGCAACACTGTTGGCTACCTAAGAGCGACTTTGGAGGTTTCTCTCTACCTAAGAGTTAATGTCTCAAGGGAGGAGCACAACGTTTCGGGCTTGGCTCTTTTTCAAAAGGTTCAAGGTTCAAACTACGATGTGCGTATGTGGGTGTGTTAATCACCTATTGATAAGCTTGACTCTCCTCCTTAGCTCTTCTTCACAAGGTTCAAGGTTTAAACTGTTATGTAGATGTGTTAATCACCTATTGATAAGCTTAACTCTCCGCTTTATAAGCTTTATAAAGATCATGGTTAGATAAGAATATTCAATCCTAAAGGTTGTTCAGGTTTTCACACTAGTTGAAAAAAAAAAAAGAACTGCAAAGAAATATCATTCTCAAACTACTTTTATAAAGGGTTAAAAACGGCAAACGGAAAAGTTGAAATGAAGTAATCGTTAAAGCAGAAACAGACTCGAAGCTGGTAGCGGCGACTGTGAACGCCTAGAATTTTAGGAGTCGGCAAGTTTAGAACCCCTGTTGTTGTTTAAGCTTTACCACTCTCTCTCGACGACATCATTCCAGCGAGGCCAGTTGAAGTGTAAGTGCTAGTGGAAGTGAAAGAGGGTTTTAAGAGGGAGATTCTGTTGCATACTAATTTCAGCGATCAGATATCTACAATTTTCACTCCATTCCCATAAGAGAAGAGCGAAAAAAAAAGATGTTGTCCGGACCAGTGGTGAATGCATACCCTCTGTCAAGCTACACATTTGGGACAAAGGAGCCCAAGATGGAAAAGGACACTTCTGTTGCCGACAGGCTTGCCAGAATGAAAGTCAAGTACGTATTAACATCCATTCCTATTTTATATTATACAGCACTATTCTTGTTCTTTTTCTTCTTATTTTGAATATGTCTAGTGTTACAAAATGACCAAGAAGGAAACTTTGTTCTGGCGTAAACGATGTAGAGGATTGTGGAATCACACTTCCATATTTTAATAATCCTGTAGGTTGCTAATTTTTTTATAGTGCTTTCATTTGCTTTCTATGTGAATATTTAAAAAAAGCTTCAAATTCCGGGGAATTGGCAAGAAGAAAGATGAAAAATGGGAGATTCTAGAAACTTTCAAAAATCTGATTCTCAGTTCTGTTCCAGAAAGTTTTGAAGAAGGTTGGAATCATTTCGAGGATTTTCTTGTCACGTTTTAAGGGTTTTTAATTGTAATTTTTTTTTGAAAGAGGAAAACATTTTAGAGTGTCGGAGACAGTTTCGGCTTTGTCCGCAAATGTATCCGGGATTCTGAGATTCCTTTGAGGTATATTGGAATAGTTTGTAGAATGTTATATGTATGTCGTGTCTTTCTAGGTTTGGCCATATCTACCATGTGGAGAGGCTACATGACACTTTGTATCTGGAATTTAGTACATTATCTAGTACCTGTTACAGTTATTAAACTACTTTAGTATTTACTTCACCTTTACCCATTTGATCCTTGACTATGTTGCCATTTACATCTAAGAAGAAGTTGAAGCATTCATGCATGGCAATGAAGGAAATGAATTGAGGAGACCTGGTTTTGTGTTATGTTCCTTGTATCATATTCCTGATCCAATAATCACACTCCTTCTCAGGCTTGTGTATAATCCTTTTTGTTTCCATCCGTGTTCCACGGGGATCATCTTCAGAGGTGCGATCCGCAGTCCCGGGAAGCTGTCCTGCCGTCCCAGAAATGCGCTGGCCCAGAAACTTTATGGAAGGATAAGTTTCCAAATATTCCATATTTTATTCGGAACTTAAAATTTCTATTTCAGTTTTCAACTTTAATAATATTTTATAGCGAGAGAGTTGACATGCATTTGCTAACTTTAATATAGTTGGGAACTGCATGGTTGGTACCAGAGCCATCTTCTTGGACTTCCGGGAGAAGTGAGAACACTAGAAGTAGCCTTATTCTCAAATACTCTTATGGATGATAGCTGAACATTTAAGATTGCACCCGGTGGAGGAAACAATAAGAGAGAACTTTGAGAGGATAAAGAAAAGCCATGGCTGGAAGTGGGATTAGATAACAGCAACAGTTGAGAAGGTGGTTCTTAAAGACCTCAAGATTGGACTAGGGAGGGTAGTAATGCAAGATATAATATGCTAAACAACTTTAGAAGCAACAAAGGTCCAATAATGGCAAGTAAGAAACCCATTGACCTGTGTGAAGAATACAACTAATGGTTTATATGAAACACCCATTTTAAGAGTGATGCTTCTTCTATACTGAGAAGGGTGGTTGTCTTTAAGACTATTCCTGGAAGCGCTGAAGCTGTTAGCCAAACCACAAACTTAAAAGCCCTCTAAAGGCTAGGTGAAGGTTGAGAGGGAGAAACTAGCACTAGGGATTAACTGCTTGAGCTTTCAGGAAAACTGAAAAGGGAGGTCTTCACTGAATATACTGAAGTCTTTTTTTTTGGTTTGTTATTGATTATATTCCCTTCTGGTTATAACATCAATAACAGAATGCAAGTCATATGACAAAAATATCCGTCGTTGAGCTATCCAACATTTTGCAGTCCTGCTAGTTATCAAGAATTGAAGACTTTAGACAAGAAAATGATAACGGAATTTAGGAGAAACCCACGGTAATGCATAATTATTTACAAGAGAAACTGTTCCGTACAGAAGACAAAACAGAGTGATGACAGTGGAATAAAAATGATCAAAGACAGTAAACAAACAATGATGATGCACTCTTGTATGATACAATTTTACAAGAAGAGAAGAAAATTGAAAATTTACAATATGGCATCAGGAGTGAGAATGTAAGGCAAACTCATAACAAAGCAAAAGACGATAAACAAACAAAAATATTAAAACGGAACATATTTAAGGGCAATATAATATCAGATAAACAAGGCAGTAAAGAGGGAGTTAAAAATATCAAATGGCATGAGACCAAGTTGTTAAAAATGTAAACTTGAAAGGTCGAGACCAAGGTTCAAATCTTACCAAGTTATCAAGGTTGAAAATCTTCATGGCTATGATAGTGAATTGTGCAACATAAAGCGCATTGAAGCAAGTGTGAGCGACTTTTTTTTCTACTTTATAATATATTGACAGACTTGCTGATTTACTGGAAGGTTTTCCCTTTATAGAATGCTATGCATGAGGGCCATATATGCTATAACATACAGACTCTAATTGTTGTGAAAGGAATTCAAGAAGTTGCCATTGTTACAAAGTCTAAACTCTAAAGTCTATTTATTCCTTCTTTTTTTTCCCCTTTTTTAATTGGTTATATGGGTTGAAAGGGGCCCCACCCATATTACATCATTATCACCACATTATGGTATTACAACAGCTTGGCTATTATGCATGTGTCGGTTGTCAAGATTTGAACCGGTGTCTCCTCCTTGAAAGCTGAGGAATTTAACTGGTTGAGCTAAATGCCATTCGATAAGTCTATGTCGGTATTTAAGCCCACCAATGAAGGAAATATTTTGCAGAATCTCAACTGTGTGGTGCACAGGATAGCACAAGATTTAGGATGAGTTATAGGTATGGAGCTTAAGGATACAAAGGGTGAAAAGTTCATAGAATAATGTTTGTTATGTATAATTTTTTACTTGGTATGCAAAAGAGAAACGCAAAAAGGGGAAAATGTTAGCTTTAAATAGTCTATTGAACCTTAGCGCAGGACATTTGGTTTGGGAAAAGTTTCATGTAGTCTGTCAAAAACTAAATTCTGGCTGTGTATGCCTATATTACTTTTTTATGTCTTTGACTCACAACTAGCATTCAGTATTTAACATGAATTAATTTTTTTTAAGGTTTTCCCTAAAATTTTAGTTTTTAGAGTCCTGATTTTAATCTGAAATTGGATTTGACTTTCAGTTTTTCATTAAAGTTATATTACAGATTTCAGTTGTATTTAGTGGCACTTATCCATTAGTGAACGCAAAGTATAAAGCATTTATGAAAAAAAAAAGAAGAAAAGTAAAGAAAAGAAAGGAAAACATGGACACAAGGTACACTTTGCGAAATAGGAAGAATAACTTAAAAAATGGTGATGATATCTTATTGCCACAAGATAATTACAATGATCAAATGAAATGTCTCCATATATGCTTAAGGTGGCGAGGTAAACAAAAGGAGGTCCTCAACCACAAGTTACAAAATAGTAATAAAATATTCTAATGGCCAAATATAAGCTGCCCAAGGGGCCAAAAAGTGTGTTTATATGTTCTAACATGCCCCCTAGGCTTAAACACAACTTGGAGGACCAAGGAAGAGGAAATTACATTGATATCCTCCCTTAATTGCCATTCATGGAAAAACATGTCTTGAAAATCATCTAAAACACTATACATAGGATCTAACACACCTATATGATCTCCTCATATAAGAGCAAAAAGATTTTCTATGATATAAGATCTCGATCCAACCTCAATCAATTTGGATTATTTTTGAAGGCTGCCCTCCATAAGTCATAAAGGATCCAAGCTAAATTGAAGATCCATACCTCTTCAAAGATCTATACCTTGAAGAATTATACGGCCTTGGAGAACCAAACCTCTTTGAAGAACCAAACCTTCTAAAAGAACCAAGGCTTTTCGAAGAACCAAATTTCTTCAAAGAAATAATTCTCCTTGAAAACCAAGTCTTTTGAGGAATCAAATGTAGGGTTTTCTATCTTCTCTATAAAAATGAATGATGGGTGGTATAAGCTTGACTGGAGACATCCATGAATTCTTTTGCATGAATGAAGTGCCAACCCTTGAATAACTAAGACCTTTTCTCTCACTTATCTTTTTAGGCTTATATAGTGTTTTCATGCCTTGTTCGTTTTTGCCAAGACCTCAGCTTGTCCAAGTCATACTCCTATTTTCATTTTAAGCAATTTGAAATCAATGCCATATGTTGGCTTCTTAACATCAACCGTATTAATAGAAGAACAAACATTGATGTCATGGATAGCACCACCATTAAAAGCATTAGAGAGCATAGTAGAGAAAATCGGAATTGGCTCGGAATCGGGCTGGAAAAAGAATTCGGCAAAAAAAACCCAAGAAAACGCAATTTTTCATTGAAAAAAAGTTTTTTTCATGCATATCACAATGAATTAACATTATGCAAATCAAATATTAATGATGTAAGACTGTAAGCTTAAACTACACATGAAAGTGGCAAGTGATACAAGCTTAAACTACACATGAAAGTGGCAAGTGATACAAGCTTAAACTACACATGAAAGTGACAAAACACATCTTGTATTGCTTATAATATGAAAAGGTACAAATTACAAAATGTGTCATTAGTCATGACAAATTGTCAAATACAATGCCTCAATGTCTTTGAATGCCTTTGCCCTTTGCCCTAGCAGAAGCTCTAGTCTCTCTTTGTTGATGTGCCCTTGTGCCTCTTCTTGTGCCTTGGCTGTCATCTCCTCCGCTAGGTCTTCAAAGTTTTGTAATTCATCCGGGGAGAAGAGAGGCTCTTCCTGCTGCTCTTGCTCTGGATCTGTGATCCATTCAGATGATGGATCAATGTCACTTAGGTCAATGGCCTTGATACTTGTTTTTGTAATTCTTTTATGGTGGAGGCGAAGGTTGTAATGAACAAACACAAGATCATTCAACTTTTCTTGTGTAAGCCTATTGCGCTTCTTGGAGTGTATGTGCTCAAACATACTCCAATTGCGCTCACAACCTGAAGCGCTGCATGGTTGAGATAAGATTTTGATGGCCAAGCGTTGCAGATTGGGCGTAAATCCACCATAGTCCTCCCACCATAAATCTAGAAACAACAACAAAAAAGAAATTTAATAATTCACATGTAAAATAGTAAATTGAGATTATTTTTAAAACAAAATCAAAAGACAAAATAAATAATAATTCAATGAGGGTTACCTAGCCTCAATTTTGACCTCATTCTAATGCATTGCTCGGATGGGAAAAGGAGGCCCCGACATTCCTTATAAGCCTGCATCTCTTCACATACCTTATCGCGCAATTCCCTATCAGGGAACATGCGGTCAATGCAAGCTCGAAGGCCATGCCATCACCTCATAATCAGCATGAAATGTAGCAAAATAAAAAATTTGGGGGTTCAAGTAGTAACCCGTTGCATGAAGAGGGCTATGGATCTGAGATGTCCATCGTGTATCAATGATTCTCCAAATGGGATCGTATTTGGTGTGGACATATCCATAAAATGCGACAATTGCCTCTTTTGCCTTGTCCATAGCCTCATATACATATCCCATTGCAGATTGTTCTCCATCAACAAGACGGAGAACCTTCACCAAAGGCTCTGACACCTGAAAAAAAGGAAAAATAATTTAAATAAAAATATTTTACAACAAAAAAAATTACAAATTACAATACAAGATTCCCAAATGGAAAAATATTTTAAATTAAAAAATAAATAATAAAATAAATTAATAAACTTAGTCTTGTACCTTGATGGCCTCATCCATGGCTATCCAGAAGGGCTCCTCAAACAAATAGGCATATACATTCTGCCCCTCATTGGAGAATCGGTATCTAGCAGCTTGTTTGGAATTCCAGTCATCGCTCACAAACATTTGCTTCAATGACCCTCTTGCATTATAGATGCTCTGCAATGTCACAAAGTTTGTGGCGAAGCATGTAACTCTAGGCCGCACTAGCTCCCTCCCACCAGTAAATTGCCTCATGAGGTTGAGGACCCATGCATGGTTGTAGATGAATTTTGTGATAGCCCTAGCCTTCTGTACAACCTTTGCCACCCAAGGTAATTTTCCAATGTCTTTGAGGAGCAAATCGAGACAATGGGCTGCACATGGGGTCCAAACAATAGTGGGGAATCTCTCCTCCAAAATCTTACCGGCTGCTTTATACGTTGTTGCGTTGTCCATGATGACTTGGACAACATTCTCCTCCTCGACCTCCAACACAACCTCCCCCAACAACCCTGCAAGCATTTCGACACTCTTAACTTGTGCCGATGCATCTACTGACTTGAGGAATGCAGTTCCTCCTGTAGAAGCAACCAAAAAATTAATCAAGGTTCTTCCCTTCCCATCCGTCCAACCATCAGACATGATACTGCAACCCTTCATCCTCCACACCCTGCGCTGGTCTTCAAGCACAACTTGAAGTATAAAAAAATAATTTAATCATGCATGTGTATAAATTTAATCCCCTTTGATTTTTTTGAAGTTTGCTTTTTAAAAACATAATTTAATCATGCATGTGTATAAATTTAAGCACAACCTGAATGTTGTCCACGGATTGTCGAAGGAGAGGGCCCCTAAGGTCATCAAAAGTTGGCGCCTTAAATCTTGTGCCGCAACTTGCGACGACATCTATCATGCGCTGCCAGTATGGAGACCTTGCCACATTGAAGGGAAGGTCGGAAAAATACCAAAAAGTGGCAATGGCTGTCCTCGCTGCGTTGTGCTTCTCTTGGTTCCACGTGGCCATACCCTCAAGCGTGGGTTGTGCCCTTGGCGTGGAACGCTCTACAAAATGGGACTCATCCGTCCCACCTCCTTTGTGTGCAACTGATGGACTCGAACTCTCGTGCTGAAACCGGCTAAAGCTGTTGCTGGTATGGGGAATTCGAGAAGGGGGGATGAGATGGCCTCGGTTTGTCTTCGTTTGAGGTCTCTTTTTTCCTGTGAGCTAGAGATCATGGCATCTACAATATTTCTAACTTCATTCGACACCTTTTGGCATGGCTTGACATCCTTGCCAATTTTCTTTGCCAAATGGAATTTGAGGCGGTAAATGCCTCCATGAATAAGAGTGTCACAAAAATTGCAATAAGCTTCCCCTTTCTTTTCCCCTTCCCTTGCATACTGCCATGCTGGATCTCTTTTTGTCGCCATTTTTTTTATGCCTGCACATGGAAACAAGTAACAACAAAGTTACAAACAATTACTTTAAAAAAATAAAAAACCCTAAACTAGGGTTTAGGGTTTAAACTTGAAAGTTGAAACATTGACAGCTGAAAAAATGGGCTTGCATACATAGTTATCAGGCAGCAATATTTACTTAAAAGGAGAGAAAAAAAACCCTAAACTTTAGGGTTTAGGGTTTAAACTTTAAACATTGACAGCTGAAAAAATGGGCTTGCATACATAGTTATCAGGCAGCAATATTTACTTAAAAGGAGAAAAAAACCCTAAACCCTAGGGTTTAAACTTGAAACATTGACAGCTGAAAAATGGGCTTGCATACATAGTTATCAGGCAACAATATTTACTTAAAAGGAGGGAAAAAAACCTAAACCCTAAACCCTAGACTAGGGTTTAAACTTGAAACATTGACAGCTGAAAAATGGGCTTGCATACATAGTTATTAGGCAGCAATATTTACTTAAAAGGAGGGAAAAAACCCTAAACCCAAAACCCTAGACTAGGGTTTAGGGTTTAAACTTGAAATATTGACAGCTGAAAAATGGGCTTGCATACATAGTTATCAGGCAGCAATATTTACTTAAAAGGAGAAAAAAAACCCTAAACCCTAGACTAGGGTTTAGGGTTTAAACTTGAAACATTGACAGCTGAAAAATGGGCTTGCATACATAGTTACTAGGCAGCAATATTTACTTAAAAGGAGGAAAAAAAAGAAACCTAAACCCGAAACTTTAGATCAGGGTTTAGAGTTTAAACTTGAAACATTGACAGCTGAAAAAATGGGCTTGCATACATAGTTATCAGGCAGCAATATTTACTTAAAAGGAGAGAAAAAAAATCCTGAACTTTAGGGTTTAGGGTTTAAACTTGAAATATTGTCAACTGAAAAATGGGCTTGCATACATAGTTCTCAGGCAGCAATTTTTATTTAAGAGGAGAAAAAAACCCTAAACCCTAGGTTTAAACTTGAAACATTGACATCTGAAAAATGGGCTTGCATACATAGTTATCAGGCAGCAACATTTACTTAAAAGGAGGGGAAAAAAGCCTAAACCCTAAACCCTAAACCCTAGACTAGGGTTTAAACTTGAAACATTGACAGCTGAAAAATGGGTTTGCATACATAGTTATTAGGCAGCAATATTTACTTAAAAGGAGGGAAAAAATCCCTAAACCCAAAACCCTAGACTAGGGTATAGGGTTTAAACTTGAAACAATGACAGCTGAATAATAGGCTTGCATACATAGTTACAGGCAGCATATTTACTTAAAAGGAGAAAAAACCCTAAACCCTAGACTAGGGTTTAGGGTTTAAACTTAAAACATTGACAGCTGAAAAATGGGCTTGCATACACAGTTACTAGGCAGCAATATTTACTTAAAAGGAGGAAAAAAAAGAAACCTAAACCCGAAACTTTAGATCAGGGTTTAGGGTTTAAACTTGAAACATTGACAGCTGAAAAAATGGGCTTGCATACATAGTTATCAGGCAGCAATATTTACTTAAAAGGAGAAAAAAAAACCCTAAACCCTAGACCTAGTTTTTTAAATTTTTACCTTAAATTTAATCTTTGGGAACATGCTTGAAAAAGAAAACAAAAACATTTGCAAACAGCCTTAATCTAAACCTAGTTTGCAAAAGATGAGTTTCAACTTGGAACCAAAAATAAAAAGATTTTGCAAAAGTTTTTCTTATCCTGGATGAATCCTTTGGGTTACTGTTGGTGGCTGCTGGATTCCTTCAAACCGCAAACAATCCGCTGTTAGAATGCCCTAGTGTGTTTGGTTTGGTGTGGTAGCAGGTAGGCAGACCCCTTTCTCCAATTTGCAACAGCTGAAAATGAAGGAAAGTGAAAAAAAAAGAAGTTTATACCTTCTCCTCTATGTGCACGTCTTATGGCAATTTTTTCAGTTGGGAATCGTGATTTTTGAAAAAAATCGGTGAACAACTGCCGATTCTGTGCCGAGTTGACTCAGATTTCTGGCAGAATCGGAAAAAATTAGGAATCGGCAATTTAATCAGCTTTTGTAACAGCGATTAGAAGTATCACCAATAGAAGTACTAGAAGCGACATCATTGTCCTCCCAATCATCAGGAGAAGCATTAATATTAGAAAAAGAGGGGGGAGTATTCTTGTCATTAATAAGAGGTGCATCACCCTCACAAGAACCATATGCATCATTATGGTCACTAGGAGTAACTTTACCAAAAGAAGTAGACTCCTCTATGCTCAATAGAGCTGTGATCATCAAGCAGTCCTTTCATCAAGCGGTCCTTGTCTATCAATATGATTCTTTTTTATGGGTGGATGCTTTCCTCAAATCTGCAATTTCATGTAGAAAAGTATGATTAAAAGATTTCAAGTTCTCATTTTCTTTTTCCGTTTTGAGTAGCTTTTTAAATTCTCAATTTCTTTCTACCTTTCAAGCAAGTTATTCTCAATTTCGATTTCCTTATTAGAAGGTCCATAATACTTTTAATCATCCTCTTCTGTAGAATATGCTCATTATTCTCATACATAGTATACTTATCATCATATGTCTTTTGCAAAATCTTTCAAATCTACCTTGCATACTTTTACTCGAAGACCAACCGGGATTGATGACATAGGTTTACCAGAAATTCTTTATTGAAGATCAAACAAGAATGTTCATAACTAAGATGTGAGATAATCTCAACAATGGCAAGTTCATTTTGTTGCACCCACAACAGGGTCTTTTCATTAGATATGTTATCATGAACAACCTTCCAGCTATCTTTGGACATTGGAAAGTTCCTTAATTCGTTAGCCAGCAATGGTCCTCCGCATCTAGAAAAAGAGGGTCAAGGTAAAGTCATGAAGGAAATGAAGCCATAATGTTTCAACCAAAATTAAAAGTCCCTGAAGCAGACGAGTAAAGGCTGATTGCACCACTGCATAATACTCAGAAAAATAAATACAAGGAAAAAAGGGGCAAACAGGAAGCTGTATGGCCAATATATGCCCTCTAGAAGATCAGCTGCAATTTGGCTTCCAATTAGGATGACCTTTTTAACTGAACTTTGACTGTGAATTTTGAGGTGCAAAATGGCTGACTAGAAAAAGCGCAAAACTTTAATCTCCCTCAATATTTTTGCATAGTCTGAATATATAAACAGATCTGCAATATTTGGCCAAAACTTGAACAGATTCATTTTTTTAAATATAAAATTGTAACTTCCAATCAACTAGGGAGCAAACTAAGCCAAAACTTGAACCATAGGCTCCAAACAGCTCCGTCAGTCTATATCTGAAGAGTGATCTGTATTTCGGTGAGCTCTTTTCAGCATTTCTTCATGTCTTCGAGAAGCAAAGTCTGATCCATGGTCTTCCTGCTTTGTTGAGAGTCTCATGCTAGCCACCTATACACACACCAGGTCCTCATGATCATCTCCTTACTGTCTGGTACCATGTTAGAGAATCCATAAATCTAAAGTATAAAGCATTTAAAAGAAAAAAAGGGAAATAATGAAAAAGTAACTCTTTGTGAAATAGGAATAGATAACTCAAAAATGATGATGATATTCATGAGATAATTTACAATTTTACGATGATCAAATGAGATGCTTTTAAATCGGCTGAAGTTGGTAAGGTGAACAAAAATAGGCCCTCAACAACCAGTCACACAATAATAGTAAAATACTTCTGATCAGAAAATATAAAGTTGCTGTTATGAAGATTTGAAACCCAAACTTACGTAAGCTGGTAAAAATTCCGAAATCTGAATTCTGGACTGAATAATACAATCTTATTACAGAAATTTGCTTATAGATGCTGAGATTAAACATACAATAAAACAGATCTGAAAATAAACTCCTATTAGGAAAAGCAAAAGAAATCTATTCTGCTTACAACCAATAAACAAAACAGCCCAAGCTCTTAGGTGAGCCACTTCCGATTTGAGAAGACTACCAATCTTCTTTCATTTGTGAATAGGAATTAATACCGATTTATCCTCATCATCCAATGGGGATAAAGTTGCTAAAGGTTGCAAATGTTGATCCGCTTGGCTCTTCATCCAATTCTATGCTTTCTTCAACTTTTTCCTTGGTAGCTTTCAGAATCTATTAACTCATCGGAATGAAATCTGACACTGTTTCTATTTTGGTTTCCTCTAGATCCCAATTAACAAGTGAATGTGGGGTCATAACTACAGAGTGCCCCGAATGGAGTCATACCAATAGACATTTGGTAGGTGGCGTTTTGCCCATTCTCAGCCAATTGCAACCACCTGGGTCAAGCACCTTGCAAACCGGCTACATACTTAGGAAGATTATCCTCAAGGGTCTTGTTGACAACCTTGGTCTGACCATCATTTTGAGGATGGCAAATGCTACTGAAGGATAATGTGGTGTCGGCAAGCTTACAAAATTCCTTCTGAAAATTGCTAGTATACTTTGAATGCTGATCTTTAACTATGTTTCTTTGTAACACATGCAGTTTGTAAATGTTCTCCATAAAAGTACCTACTAGTTGATGTGCCTTGAAGTTGATAGAAAATTCCGGCAATGAAATGGGAGTTTTTAGTTAATTTGTCAGCTACAATATAAATACAATCCCTACCATTGATTTTTGCCAGTAATGAAATCCATACTGATGGATTCCCATTTTATACTTGGAATAGGAAGAGGCTGATGTAGTCTTTAGGACCATGTACAGTTTCATCCTTGTTTTGTTGTCACTGTTTACATGATGAAACAAATTATCATACATCACCTTTCAAACCCTTCCACTTGTTTGTCGCTTTGACACTTGCATAGGTTTTGAAGAATCCTACATGTCCTATTCATGGTGAAGTACGATTCTAATCCATAACATTAGATTTAAATTTTGACGTAGAGCTGAAAATCACTTTGTTATCATGATTCACGGTAAATAACCCTTTCCTAAAAGCATACGTGTTACCCTTGTTATGGTCTGCTTGTGGATTTTATAATATTGCTGCCAGTTCATATTCCTTTACATAATCTGCTTGAATTTCATAATACCAATCATGTAGAGCCATGGAAATAGCATTAAGATCTAGAATTATGGAAAGGTCCTTAGCTACTACATTCTATAAGCCCTTGCAATGCTGGATGTCAAAATCACATGCTTAAAGTTCACTTACCCACTTTGCTTGCTACTCATTAAAATCAAATTGGGATGGAAATACTTAATACTGTTATGATAAATTCTTATAATGCATATTTGACAAACTAAATATTGTTTGAATTAGGAAAGGGCATGCATGACTGCAAGTGTTTCTTTTTCATAAATAGAGAGGGCCTAGCTTCTTCAATTTTCTACTCTTGAAGGCGATTGGCCATCCTTGCTGCATTAAGACTGCGTCAAATCCAAATTCTGAAGCCTCACATCCAATGATAAAAGGAAGTGAGAATTCAAGTAGACAAGTACTAGACAGGTGCACAACACCCTTTCTAATTCCTTGACCACTGTTCTTGCTGCTTGGTTCCATTCAATTCATTCTTTTGTTCTCATATCTGTGAGAGAAGTGGTTAAATGTGAGAATCCTTTAATGAACTTTGTAATAGCTGCACAATCCATGGAAACTGCATAGTTTTGTCAGGTTATACAGTTTTGGCCAGTCATGTATTGCTTGAATCTTTGCATCATCAACCTTGACCCCATTATGGATAATGATGTGCCCAAGATACAGGAATTTATCAATTGCGAAGGTTTATTTGCTCTCTTTAGAAAAGAGCCTTTGAGTTCACAAGGTACTCAAGACAACATTCAAATATTGCAAGTGTTCCTGCAAATCTCTACTATAGACAAGAATATCATCAATGCAAACAAACACAAATTTGTGTAAATGATGCTGGAATACCTTTTTCATGGCCAGATTTGAAGGTGGTGGGAGCATTTGTCAAGCTCAATGGCATGACTAAGAACTCATAATGAGCTTGATGTGTTTAGAAGGCTGTCTTGTGCGTGTCATCTGGCCGCAAGTGAATTTGATGGTACCCTTATCTTAGATCAATTTTGGAGAAAACAGCTGTGCCATGGAGGTTCATCAATTAAATCTTCCACTCAGGGAATTGGAAACCAGTTCTTAATTGCGTGCTTGTTAAGAGAGCAATAGTTGATGCACATGTGAAGGATCCATCTATTTTGCATACTAGTACCACAGGGGCAGCAAATGGGCTTGTACTTGGCATGATGTGTCCCATCTTTATTAGTTTTTGAATCACCTTTCCGATTTTGTTCTTGATTACTTTGGATGTTGGTAGGGTGGAATCATGATTGGTTTGGTGCCTTTCTGTGGTTCTATGATGTGTTCATGGCCTTTGTCTAGTTTAGGAAGTTCTTCAAATACATCTGTAAACTGATGTAAGATATCCATACAGGTTTTACATGGACAAATTTTATTGATTTGTTTGATTGATGTAGTCCCTTAAGGCTGTTGCGTTGGATCCTGTAACCAAGGGTCCCTTTTTTGATATCTTTCGGCATTTTATGTGCTGATATCAGCTTATTTTTGGAGTCTAAACCCTTGAATCTGGTCCTGTTTTTAATCCTGCATAATCTTCATTGACAGCTCCTGAAAATTCATGTTAATATCACCAAGTAGTCTTAACCATTGGATTTCTAGAATTATATCAGCACCATCTAATGGCACAATATAAAAATCAGATTGCCATGCAAAGGTTGAGCTCTCTAATGCATATATTGAGCTCTCTAATGCACATATTATATCGGAGTTGGGATCCATCGTCAATACTGATGTCAAATGGAGGACATATTGTATTTGATAGACCTAAGGCAGGATATATTTTTTAATCTAGATGTAACGAGTGTTTTTGGAATCAATCAATGCTATGACCTTTCTACCTTTATAAAGCCTTCAACATGTAAGGTAGAGTGAACAAATATGCTTTTCATTGCTTCTAAGTGTGGGAAATCATTAACCGCTTTTATCAACTGATTCTGGCTTTCATTAGCACATCTATGGTCTCTAGACCATGGGTCCTTACATGAAAAGCAACATCCTCGCCTACAAAGTTCTTTTTGAGCTGCCTTATTTGGATTAAGGTTGCTCACTGATGGATGTGTCTCTTGGTTTCATGTGTCTGCCCTAAAACAATTATCTGTAGTTTTGGAGCAGCAAAGATAGCCTTCCTTTTGCTTTGGCTTTTGAGCATTCTTGTGTAAGCCTATGCTTGTGAGATGGCTTTGTCAAAATCTGTCGGTTTTAGGGTGTGCATAGGAGCCTTTCAATTGTTCCTGTAGTCCATCAACAATGTTCATATGAGCCTTCAGTTCTTCCTGTAGTCCATCAACAAACAAAAATGCCTCATAATTGTTGGACATAACTTGAACTTGCATCGAACTCTTCTTGTCTCTGTTGTAGATTATGAAGTTCCAAAAACTTCCTATCAATTGTCAAGCTGAAAACAACAGTCATCAGCTCAATAAATTCCTCTTAGGCGAATAACTCATCACGTTGACCATCCTGCACATTTGGGTCACAATGATGCCACCATTTGTAGGTATCGTCCTAAAGATGAAGTGAAGCAAATTGAATTTTGTCCATATCATTCATGGGGTACATTCAAAAATACACTTCCAGTCTATGCAACCTTAATTTTGGAGGAATTTTCAACATACCATCATATTGTGCACCCTCAACCTTTGGCATGTCAGGTTGTGGCCTTGTCGAAATCATACACTACATGAAAATCTGCATTGTTAGCCAATTAAGTCCTCCAAAGCCTCCTAATGGGATCATTATTGAAGTTTAAGGCTTTCCATTGAGGACTGCGATGTGAGGAGGAGACACATCATAGGCTTGCCTTTATAGTTTCGCATGGGGAGATGGAGGTGGCAAGGACCAAACCGTGCGATATGATTCAACTTCATGAAATGCATGGCTGAACATGACAATCAGTTCTTTAATCACTTGAGACATCTCCCTTATGCTTTCCACCATTGATAGTATGCCTTCACATACACCCTTAGTAAATTGTTGCCGTGCATTGGCTTGCTTCCATTGCTCTTCATCAACATTAAGAAAAAATCCCTAAAAGCATAAGGACCTACAATTCACACAATGTGCATGAGAATAAGGCATAGACGTTTTGCGGTCTGCTTGGCATCCATGTATCATCCCTTTTTGAAGATTATTGTTTTGCAATTCATCTTGGATAAAGAAAGTTAATTCTCAACATAAACTTCTTGACACCAAAAAACACTACCTACAAAAAGCAGTGTGCAAGTTTGACTAGGATCAATTATGATGCTTTGATAAAATTCTAACTGTGCATCATGTAACATCTATTATATGGTATACAATTGTATATTTTTTAATTGGTTATATGGGATTGAAACTAGCCCCACTGTATACATCATGACCATATAGTGGTATGATATGACCTTATCCTAACACAACTCTTACTATGTATTTGTCTAGTGTTAGTGTTATGTTTGAACCATGGGAAACAATGTGCATGGGCCCATTATGATGTAACCTTTACTTTTATTGAAAGTAGGAGTTAGTGGTTCGGGTCCCCTCTTTCATGTGGTCCTCCTACCCTTGAGCATTAGGGTTAGGTAGGGTAAATAAGAGTCTATATAAGGACATGGGTTTGGAGTATAAGGCATCTCATATTTTCTCATTTTGTATTGGAGGTCTGCTTCTAAGGAGGTCGCCTTCTCGAAGAGGCCTGTGATATTTGTACCGCTTGATTAATAGAAGTTTGTTGTTATTTCCATTCAGTTATTTTTTGTGAGCACTTTTGTTTCTTTTATTTTTGTGATCATAAGGTATTTCCAATTCATGAGAATTTTCTTAATTCCTGCATTGCTACTTTGATTATGCTTATTTTTATGTGAAGCTTCCTAACAAGTGGTATGAAAGCTCTTTCTAGGGCCGTGTTTCGCAGAAATTGCAGTTCTTGTCCTTTTGTCTATTTTCTATTTTGCAATTTCTCATTCTGTTCATTTTCCATTAAAGTGTGTTTCCAAAAAACACATTTTTTTATAATTTTTTTTAGTGGAGTAGGGTATAAACTTTGTTCTGGGGGTTTTCAAATCATGTAGATTTGTCCTTTTTGGCTGAGCACATTTGCTCTAATATCCAAGTTTTAGATAGAATGTGCCACAATTTGGACTTCCACGTACTGTGATATATATCGAAAGACAATCTAAGGTTAAACTGAAACGAAACAACCCCAGGAAGCCTTCAACTGTCTGAAATTGTGGTGCACTGGGAAGTAGTTAGCCCTATGAACTTACTCTCACAGTACCCTTGGAAACGGAGTGTGGCTACAGGTATGGTGGAACCCTCCGTAGTTAGAGGTCTGAAATATTGGTCTAGCCACTAATCATGAACGAGATTGTATATTAGAGAGTCCTCGAAATCAGACACATCTTGACTTAGGTTTTCCATATTGAAACATTGGTGTAGTCCTTTTCCGTATGAACAAGATTGTATATTAGAGAGTCCTCGAAATCAAACACACCTTGACTTAGGTTGTCCATATTGAAACATTGCTTTAGTCCTTCTCTGTTCAAAAACAACACCAGATTTGAGCATATTGTAGAAGAGGCTACTATAGTCATAGTGAAGATTTGCTACAGAAGCACATTGAAATGAACCGGTCAGCTCGAATGAAGTAGTCTGAACACAACAAATATCTGGTCTGATAGTGCAAAGAATATCTAGTGTGATTGTGCAGAGAATATCCAGTGTGACAGTGCAGGGAATATCCACTTTGATAGTGATAGGGATCCATGTAATAAATAACATCCTTCTAGAGCCTTCTAGAAACGGCATATTTGTGCACATGGGTGCACATGTAATTAAATGTTAGATAAGTCTTATTAATTGCCTTCTTATCCTTGTACACTAATGGTATTCATTAAACCATGGTTATGTATTAAGCATTTTATGCCTATAACTATGCATGTTTATCAATGGAAATATCAATTTGGATTTTGAGCTTGTAAATCTGTATCAGATAGTCAGAGCAGTCAGTTGTTAGTAGTCTGCTAGAAAGCCAAAAAAACAAAAGCCAAAAGTTGCCATTTTGAGAGAGTCCATTGTGATTCTCTTTTGAAGCTGATCGTTTTGAGAACCAACTCCGACAACCCATTCTTGAAACCCTACCTTTTGAAAATTGTCATTTTGTGGTATAGTCCATTCCAATCCTCTCTTTGAGCTGATCGTTTTGGGATATAATTCCGATAAACCTTTTTGGAGACCCTAGAGTGACAAATGGCTAGTGGTACTAGAACTACTCGAGCTAGAGTAGTTGGGCGAACAGGTGAAACAAATTGAAGCTTCTTAGTCAGCAATTCTCTAGGCATTATCAAAATTGGATAAAATTACAAAATTGAAAGTCGTTTAATAGGCCTAAATGCAAATAATGATGCTCTGGTAGGACAATCATCAGGGAATCAAGGTGCTAGTTCCGGTGGAGGAGCACGAAACATCTTGCCACTAAATAAAAATCAGAGAATGCCCAAGCTGGAATTTCCAAAATTTGATGGTGATGATCCGACTTGTTGGTTTTATTGGGCCGAACAATATTTTCCCGTCAAGCCACTCCCCACAATCAAAAGCTTGCAAGTGCATCTTTTAATTAGAAGCTTGCATGCAATGAAACAATCAAGTGATTCCAATGGTTAGAGAATATTAATTCGAGGCTCACTTGGCTTGAATTTGAGTGCAAATTACTCATCCATTTTGGACCATGTGAGTATGAAGATTTTACATGAGCCCTCATCAAGTTAAGATAGACAACATCTGCTTGTGATTACTAGACACAATTTGAAAAACTGGAGAATCGCATTAGGGGATTGAGTGTCGTTTTTTTCTAGATTAAAGGAAGATATCCATCTAGAGGTGAAAATGTTTAAGCCAGACAACATGATGGCAGCTATAGGATTGGCTAGGCTCATTGAGGATAAATTCATGGCACAAAGGCATACTTTTAAACCGCCACAGGTTCGAACCCCATTTCCCTCCTAGACATCACCAAACTTAGAAAACAAACCACCCTGAGTTAAACGTCTCACCTGCAAAGAAATGGTGTCATGTCAGGCACAATGTCTATGTTACAACTGTGATGACAACTATTCTCCGATGTCAAAGTCTCGTATTTTGCATTTAGGCCTGTTAAATGACTGCCGATGTCATCAATTTTATCCAATATTTTTGAGAAGCTTTAATTTGGTTCACTTGTTCACCCAACCGCTCTAGTCCTTGAGTAGTTCTAGTACCACTAACCATTTTAGTCACTTTAGGATCTCTAAAAAGGTTTATTGGAGTTATATCTCAAAATGATTGGATGGTGTCATCGTGAAATTTCTACACCCCCTCTGCAAGACCTATAATGATATTCTTAGTAAATCAAAGAGAAGGATAATTCATGATCACAAATTAAATAAAACTCCTTCCCACTGATTCAGCAAATTTAGGGGGTAATGCTCTTGAATCCAAGAGGTTGTCTTCTTGGGTACAAGTCGAAAGTTTATGTTTAAAAAGAAATCATGAATTGATACCAATAAGTTACTTCCATCAAGCTCTCAGACTCAGCCATTAACTTTCACGCAAATGCTGGCCCATCAAGGTATACAGTGGTAGATTGGATTTTTTCAAAATCTTCCACAGGATATAACCAAAAATTTGAATAGACATCCAAGCTCTTGGCTATATTTCTTCAGTGATCCCATCAACCTTCAGATAGGAATTTTCTTAGGTGGCTTCTGATCAACATGATTTCTTTCTTGATTCTCTTGATACCTATGATAAACTCTCTTTTCATTTAGTTCCTTTGCAGAAATGTTTTGATTATGATAATTTCTGATTAGCCTTCCATATCTTATCTTCAGGGCCTCCTTCAAGCTATGACCTTTTTCTTCAACACCACTCCCATCTCTGAATTTCCTCCTTTTGATAATTGCGATTAATGAAAGGACCTGTCTCTTCTCATCGATGTTTTTGTCATCTCTGCGAATGGATCGCTTCCTTTGTTGAGAGTACAATTTCAGACATCAGATTATTCTACCACTGATGCAAACCTAATCTGCTTAGATCTGCTGTTATGAGCTTAGATCTGAACTTAGGAATGATGAATGCAGCAATAATATAATCCCTAATACTGCTGTCAATACTGTCAGGAATGTAACAATAAATGGAAATTGCTAGCTGGACCAGGTAGCAGGAAATTTGAAGCAGCTTTGTTGGGAAAATAATTAGATTTGGAAATATAAAATTATCTAATCTTGCCAACTTCTAATAGTGTTGGAATTTTGTCCAAGGCATTGTTTAGCAATTGTGGACGTGATGCAATGTATGAGCACAACCCAAGTTCTAATCCCTTCATTATGATGGACACTCCTGCAATATGGTTGTCCATGATAATATGGTTTGTTGTAATATCAGAATGTGATTAATTGAAATGGACGTACCATGGGTGGCTCCATTTCAATCCCTTCTAACCAATTAAAAAGAGGTGTTGGATTTTGAAAGATCAAAGCTAAAAAAGGAAAAATGAAATCTGTCTTTTCTTTATTTTTTATTTTTGAAATTGTAAACTATAAATTTTGAATGATAGAACTTAGAATAATGAAAGAAACTGGTTGAGAATTTGACATAGCTTTTTGGCCAGTAGTATCTTTTGCTTCATACCCACATCAACCAGAATCCCTACTTGAAGAAGCTTGTGGGCCTGGTTGCAGTTACTGTTGGTAAACCCCTCTTCCAGTTTTATGATTTTTTTTGATAATTTATCTTAAGCCTCAGTTTTAGTCACTTGTCCCCTTTGAGTTCAAGACCTTACATGTGGGATAACTCACTAAAAGAAGAAATTATTTGCCCTCATTTCTTAAGTTATCTTACTCTAAGACTAGCGTATAAATTAAAATGACTCCACCTTTGTGAGCATTTCCAATACAATATGGGTTTTCCCATATTACTTCATTAATCTTGACATTTCTACTTGGCTAGAAAAAACAGATTCTTCCGTTTTTATGAAATTCAGTTTTTTTTTTTTTTAAATTGGTTATATGGAATTGAAACAGGCCCCACCTGTATTACATGAGGACCATGTTACGACAGTATTTTAACAAATCACATAGTGGTATTTTGGCAGTTGTGCACATTTTACCTGGTAATATTTGAACCTTGGTCTCAACCTTAGAAGTTTACATTTTTAACAACTTGGTCTCATGCCATTTGATATTTTTAACTCCCTCTTTACTGCCTTGTTTATCTGATATTATCCTTTTTTGCTTTGTTATGAGTTTGCCTTACATTCTCACTCCTGATGCCATATTGTAAATTTTCAATTTTCTTCTATTCTTGTAAAATTGTATCATACAAGAGTGCATCATCATTGTTTGTTTACCGTATTTGATCATTTTTATTTCACTGTCATCACTCTGTTTTGTCTTCTGTACGAAACAGTTTCTCTTGTAAATAATTCTGCAATAGCTTGGGTTTCTCCTAAATTCCGTTGTCATATTCTTGTCATCTTGGATTAAAGTGCAACTAAATAAAACATTAATATTACTGAGGTTTCATAAATGAATCTTAAACCATAAAAAAACTGAACTCCTTTGACACCTAAAACCTCAATCTGTTATTGTTATAATCTCCAAAGGAATTTATAAGTAACTTTATAAAAGGTGCCCAAAAACTATTTGATTCAACAAAATAAAAGCAATTTTAAAAATAATTAAATATGTTAGGAGCTGCAAATAAGAAGATAAAAGGTTAATAAGACATACATTGTTAAGGACACTTGCCACCAATGATCCCCAGGTTTTTTGCACATCAACAGTATTGGTTTATCTGCCAAAACCATCTACATACATTAACTAATACTCTGATTATTAATCTAAACATATCATGGAGAAGTGCTGCTTTGTTTTTCTAATTTGTAGTGGGAAGGTATATTTTGTACCATTTTTCTCATGACTAAAGGAGCTTATTTCTGACTTTTTACGCAGTTACATGAAAGAAGGCATGCGAACAAGCGTTGAGGCAATTCTTCTGGTAAAATTATCTATCTTTTACATTCTTTTATATATTTGGTACTCTCTTTTGGATGCTATAGAATTGGACTTAGTTTAGCACTATCGGGTATAGAGAAAAAGATTTTGATCTATTCAAGCTCCAACCTGAATTATCCTGGTTCATTCTTGTCATTTTCTGCTATATTGTTAGGATTTTCACGAGACCTCAAAGTGTTGTCTCCTTTTGCTTATGTGTCATCAGTAAGTATTTTGTGCTTGAGAGTGAGAAGACTACGTTTGGCTACTCTTATTAGCACATGGTATGGTCCTATGATGTCATATGTATATCTTGGTTCAAGTGAATTTCTGTTCTATTTAACAAGTATACATGGTCTTACACATAAAAATAAATGCTTGACGTAAGTGGTACCTAAGAGAGAGCAACAAAATTGGGCTTTCTTAGGAATTTGCAAAGCAAGTGGGTAATCTTTTGTCTCATCCCTTCATTGTATTAAGAGACAGATTTGGTGATGATATTCATTGACAATATGAATCCTTATCAGGAACAGAACTTTGACATGCCAATTTCTACTAGTCTTCTATTGTCTTCAGGGCTTCTTTGAGGCCTGTTTGACTTTTTATAAAACCTGTGAGATGTTATTCATTATAAGATTTTCAGATATGTCCTGATGCCTGAAATGCCCACTTGGCTTAAATATTTCAAACATCCATTTCTTAGAACTGACTTTAATGAAGAACTTATGAGTCACAAATGTTATGAATTTGGATTCCCTCTTAACTATTTAGTAAATTGGACTCTACGTTTACATTTTGCATTTGCTTGACAAAATGGACAATGATATACATGGACATGATATTGAGCTTTATTAATATGAGGAAATTTCTTATCCTGGTTTGCAGGTGCAGGAACACAACCATCCCCATATACTGCTATTGCAAATTGGGAACACATTCTGTAAGCTTCCTGGAGGACGATTGAAGCCTGGTGAAAATGGTGAAACACATAGCCAATTGATCGTGTCTTTGTGTTTGAATTTGACAATTGGAATTAAATTGGCAAGCAAAGTGCTTTGCATGTCTAAGGAAACTATGAGGAATTTGTTCATCTTATTCATTGAGTTTAGATATCTTTGTGAATTTCTTCAGAAATTGAAGGGTTGAAGAGGAAATTGTCAAGCAAACTTGCTGCAAATTCGAGTGCCCTTCAACCAGACTGGCAGGTGTGACATATCCTAGATTGTTAATGCCATTTTGTTGTATATGTGTTTTACGTATATTTGCAAAACAGTACTGTATTTTCTGTGATAAAATTAGTGTGGTAGCATATTTCCACATTTATGAGAATCAAACATGGGTTGTTCTTTCGTAATTACAACTATATGGTGGTTGCTGGTCAAATGCTGGATGAAGGTTTATCTTATTTTTGACTTAGATGCATTCCAGACCCTCAAGACCTGTGGGTACATGTGGGGATACATCCCCTTCATTTTCCATTCAACCCAAATGCTTTTATTAGCCATGGACTTCCAACTATAGTTCTTGTTGACCATGTAGTCACCACAGATGGGCATGAACTTTGATGTTTTTTGTTTAACACTTCTTAGCCATAATTTGTAGTAAATGATGAATCATGTGTGCTTATAAAACTTGTTGTTTTTATGTTATTTTATTTTTTATATTTCTTACTTTCTTTTGTACAGCTGTTCCCCTTGTCATCCCATTTTTCCTAAAGGTTTTGGGAGAATTTCCAGGCATCCCCTTTTTGTGTTGCTGCATTTCTTGTCCGCCTTAAAGGGCACTTGGTGGAGCACATAAGTTGATGCTTTTGTTGTGCAACAATTCTCAAATGACTATGAAAGAGGCCACACATAAAAAGACCAGTATAAACATATCTACATGTTCTATTTTGGTATTCATCAGGAAGAATAGAACAGTTAAAAAAACTGTAGTATGATTCAGTGTTCATCCACTGGTTGATTGTTTTTATTTAATTGATTATATGGGATTGAAATGGGCCCCACCCATATTATATCATGAGAGTGTTGCCACGGTATTACAACATCTTGGCAATCACGTATATATTGTTTGGTCGGATTTGAACCCTGGTCTCTGCCTTGAAAGTCCAAGGTATTTAACCAGTTGAGCATATGCCATTTGACCACTGGTTGATTGTTAATCCGCCACTATCTGAAGATGATTTTCATGGAACACATTTTACAGTAAATGAATTTACTTGGAGTTTCAATGTGTAGCTGTAAATGTTAGTGATAGGATATACATCAGGAAGAATAGAATAGTTGAAAAACTGTAGTATGTTTCAATGTACATCCACTGGTTGATTGTTTTTTATTTAATTGGTTATATGACATTGACATGGGCCCCACCATATTGGCCCCACCATATTACATCATGACCGTATTACCACAGTATTATGACATCTATATTGGTTGGAAATATTTAAATCCTGGTCTCCGCCTTGAAAGTCAAGGTATTTAACCAGTTGAGCTTCTGCCATTTGATCACTGGTTGATTGTTAATCGGCCAATATCTAAGATGATTTTTGTGGAACACGTTTTATAGTAAATGAATTTACCTGTAGTTTGAATGTGTAGCTGTAAATTTGATTGAATTGTGATGTGGGAATAGAACAGTTCCAACTCAAATCATCCAATGTTAAAATGCCTTCTGGAAACTAAATCCATGTTGTTTGTCACTTGTTACCATCTATGCTTGTTATTGGGTTTGAGATTTAACCAAGTAATATCTTTATTATTGTTCAATAATATTTTAAACATGCCAATTGAAATTTGCAAGTTTTGTAGCTAGACACCTTAGATAAAGAACTGACCTTGGAGTCTTTTGGAAAAGCACAAAATATGAAGGATTGGTTGAGGATGGGACATTCAAGAATTTGGAATGTTGAGAGAAGGAACACCATGATTCAGGAAGAATTATTGCATTAGAGATAAGATAATTCTATTAATATCCACAAATGGCCAAAACAGGCCAATAGGATTTATTGAAAAGAGCTGTTACAATGCACTTTAATAACCAAAAATTACTATGAAAATAAGTGTTGAACAACGTTTCCCTAGGCCCTCCTCTTATTGTGGTTGTTATGATGGATGCATAGTATTTATATGGTGGTGGTATGCTACCATAAAACTCTCATTCACAATAAGACATTAGAACATCATGGAAAATAGGAATTGATGGAAGCACAATAGATGACACAATGAAAACAGAAGAAATTGCATGATAAATACAAATTACAACATTACATGGATGCTCACCATATTGCCTTTTGAGCGAGTGCGGCCCTCTTGTCGAGCTTCCACCTCTTGTGGACTTGTCCAACGACCATGCTCCACATCCTCACTCTAACAATCTTGGCCACACCTGGGACAAAGATACTCTTTTCTAGCTAGCTTGGCTTGCTAGCTCTCACTCACACACTAGACTCTCTATTACTTCTTTGAGCTCACACTTGCTCAAATTGCCTCCCATAAGGGGTCTCTTCCCTATTTATAGGCTCATGGGAGCTAGATATTACATACATGGAGAACTCTAGATGGACACATGGCAACACTTTCTAGAGATCTCCTTTTTGGACTCTTCCTATGATATTTTAAAATTACATGAGATAGTCCAAATATCACATGTCCTTTTGGACTTTTCCTATGATATTTTATAATTACATGAGATAGTCCAAATATCACATGTTTCTAGAGATTTTCCTTTTGGACTATTTTGGATTTCTAATACTTCCAAAAGTACCTTTGACTATCTTGGATTTCTAGAGATTTTATTATTTACAACATATCTCCTTGTGACAAAGACACTTGACAAAGACAATTTACCATGACAATAACACTTTTACTATTTATTGTTACTTTTTACTATGACCTGTCCCTATCACAATATTCTCTGTATACTCCTATCCAAATATTCTGTTATAATATTGTTATTTAATGGTCTTTGCAAGCTTCTTGGTGAAACTACCGTGCCACAAGCGTCCTGAGTAAGCTATCAAGCCATCCCACTATATATTCTACATGCTCCTTATAGCATTACACACACAAATGATATGAAATTGTTTTATGTTGACTAGAGTAAAGAATCTAGTGTAAACTACATTGAATTGGAACAACCCTTCACATCTTCCTTAGAAAACTGATGTGGGTGATCTACTGGAGCATTAGGAAGGATTTCAGCCATTGAGATGTCCACCTCATTTTCTTCTTCATCTTTAGTCGCGTTGGCATAATATAAGGTTGTCCACTTGCTTTCTTTCTTTGTTTCTATTGTCTTCAATATATGAGGTTGAGGTATCACATTTATATTCACTCACTTAGGACCTTGACCAATTGTCATGTACCCTTCTTGCCAGTAATTACAAGCATGGGATTTTCTTAACCATGGCCTTCTTAACAACATTGGATAAGCTACGGAACAATTTTTCATGACTAAAAAATATACCACACAGGTGACTCCCATGATTGATTCTGCTACATTATAGACTATTTCTATTGGCTTTGCTTTTCCGTTATTCAAGGATCTCAACTTTAAGTTAGATTGATGATCTATCTCCAGTCCTAATGTCTTCAGAGTAAATTTTGTCATTATATTAACAATGGCTCCACCATCTACCATGACATCAGAAATAGAAATACCTTTGCACAAGACTTCGACTTGTGGAGCATATGGGTCAACCTTTGCATTGAACATAGTGACTTCAACCTTCTTTCGTTTGGAACCGAGTCCGGTACATTTTCTGATGATAATGCCAGTAGCTGCCCATACGTAATGTTAGCATTTTGCTTCGACATATCCTCCATAATTGAGTATGGTGCCAGGCTTGCTGAGATTGGAAAATCTTGAACTCGCAGTTCTCTTCTCTTCTTTATTCATCTTGGCCACCTTTCCTTCATTGGGAGTCCTATCACGAGCTCACTTCGTTGCCATAACATCAACTTCTTCATTATCTTGAACAAGATCAACAATGTTAACTGGAGCTTTGCCCTTCTCATTACTCTTTGTTCTTGAAGTAGATGCCTTATTAGGGCAATTTGTCTTGTAATGCCCTTTCTCTTTGCACTCATAGCAAACTACCTTAGATAAATTATTCCTAACACCTTTATCTCCATATTGGGATCATTGAGTTCCTATGTCCTTTCCTTGCAACAAATTGATTGCAAGTTGTCCCATATTTTTTATTAAATCTTCTACTTCAGTTGTAGAAGTAGAGGAAGATGAACTTACTATTACTATTGTTGTTGTTGGTTGTGGAACCTGGCTAGAAGCCGTCGGAGCAACTAGTGCTAGTAGAACTGGCTCCTCTTTCAAACGTTCATTGGGCCCTTGGCCTAATTATTGCCTTGAGACCTGCAACAAAATACTTACAAAGCATGTTATCCACACCCTCCATGAGGCCATTAGGCAAGTTCTTTCATAATTGGACCTCCACCTTCTTTCAAAGCTCTTGTACTCGTGCATAGTAGTCACGAACTTTCCCTTCAAGTCCTTGAACTAGCTTCAATATCTCAATCATCAAGTCAGAATATTTCTAGCACGGGCTGTATTCCTCGATCATCTTTTCACTAATATTGTCTCATGAATTTTTGATCTAATCCTCTTACGTCTTGTACCATATAAAAGCAACACCATCTAGAAATGTCGAAAGGAACTCTGCCCATTGCTCCCTCCGTGTTAAGCCATTACAAACGCATGCTCTCTAATATTCTTAAATGATGGTCTTCACATCTTTAGAAGATTAGGCTGAAAAGACAAATTTTTTTCCCATCTTTACTATAGCCTTGGAATGCCAAGTACAACTCTTCTTGGTGAAAGAGCGAAGGGCTCTTGAACTCGAAGCTAAACCTACTTGCGGAGTATTGTGAATACCAAATTTTGCCTGCTAGTTCCTTGACTCTTATGCCTCTAGTGTAGACACACAAATAAGAACAAGGCAAACCAAATGGTAGATTATGATGGGGGTAATCACAAACTATTCACAAGATCACCAAAGCAAACACTTGTCAACCATACTTCATCGGACAAGTACACTTGAGTACAACAAACAAGTTCTATAAGAAGGAGATCAACTAGTGGTAACACTTCCTAATGATCCCAATAATTAGACTTTACCACATAGGAAATTCCAAGGTTATTGTAGTGAAAATGAGTTATTGGGCAACACCTTTACCAAAGAGAAGTGATCCTAGCAATGAAACCAAACATTTCAAACTACAACATGCTCAAAATGTTTCCCAAAGTCCTCTTACCGTGGTTAGTAAGTTGGACATACAATCTTTATCTCGTGGTGGTACGCTACCATTAAACTCTCATTCACAGTAAGACATTAGAACATCATGGAAAATAGGAATTGATGCAAGAACAATAGATGACAAAATGAAAACACAAGAAACTGTATCATAAATACAAATTGCAATTTTACATGGATGCTCACCAGATTGCCTTATAAGCGAATGCGACCCTCCTGTTGAGTCTTCACCTCTTGTGGACTTGCTCAACAACCGTGCTTCACAACCTCTGTTTGACAATCTTTGCCACACCTTGGACAAAGAGCCACTCTTTTCTAGCTAGCTTGGCTTGCTAGGTCTCACTCACACATTACATTCTCTATTACTTCTTTGAGTTCACGGTTGCTCAACTTGCCTCCCATAAGGGGTCTCTCCCCTATTTATAGGCTCATGGGAGCTAGATATTACATGCATGGAAATGGACAACAACACTTTCTAGAGATCTCCTTTTTGGACTCTTAGTATGATATTTTAAAATTATGTGAGATAGTTCAAATATCACGTTTCTAGATATTTCCTTATGAAATTTTTTTATGATATTTTATAATTACAAGAGATAGTGCAAATCATAGTCGTGAAACTTGGGCTCGACAAGGCTAATTTTTGGCTCGGACTTGGCAAAAAAACTAGGCCAAAAAAAAAAAAATTAAAGAAAATGCAATTTTTCATTGGAAATTTTTTTCATGCATATCACAATTAGTCAACATTATACAAATCCAAAATTAATACTATAAGTGATCCAACCTTAAACGACACATGAAAGTGACAAAACACACTTCAATTAAAGAAATTTTAATGCCTCCAAATATTCTTGTATTGCTTATGATATAAAAAAGTACAAAATGTGTCAAGACTCAAAATGCCTCATTAGGCGCACTACAATTGTCAATCAATCTATCTAGCGTCTAGCAATGCCTTTGCCCTTTGCTCTGGCTGAAGCTCTAGTCCTCTCTCTTTGTGCCCATGCTCATGCCTCTTCCTTTGCCTTTGTTGCTAACTCCTCCACAATACTTTCAAAATCATCCATTGAAAAGAGAGGCTCTTGTTGTTGTTGGCAAATGCAATGCGAAATAATTCAGCCAGAATCAACTAGAAAATATATTGGATGCAAAGGTTTAAATAACAATAGGTTAGGCTATGAATAGCCTAATAGGTTGCCCCCCTTAAAGGTAGCTCCTGCTAGAATAAGATGCTAACAACAATATTATTAGTCACTAACAATATGAAATATATCACGTCTAAATAATAGCGTGTGACAACCATAAGATATTCGACATGAATATCTTAATGGTAAAATGTAGAAAGATAATTAAATCAATCTAACCTACTAGGTAATAATGGAATAACCTAATGGTAAAAATAAATACTACTTTTTACCCTAACATCCCCCCTTTATTACATTATTTTGTAATACAAAGTGTACTTCTGAACAACTCAAATTTGACACGTCCAAGTGCCTTTGTGAAGATGTCTGCAACCTGTTCGTCAGTGGGAATGAATTGGAGCTTGATGTTGTGTTTAGGAACTTCGTCGCGAATGAAATGACACTGTGTGTCAATATGTTTGGTGCGCTCATGGTGAACTGGATTCTTCACTAAGTTCAAAACACCCTGGTTGTCGCAGAACAAGTGAATTGGAAGTTTCTTGGGTAAACCCATACTTGCTATGATGCGACTCAACCATATGGCTTCGCACACTGCATCTCGTGCTGCGTGATATTCTACCTCTGTTGAAGATATAGCAACCACCTGTTGCTTCTTGTTGTGCCATGAGACAGGTCCGGATCCTAGATGAAAAACATATCCAGATGTTGACTTTCGGTCATCTACTGATCCAGCATAGTCAGAGTCCGTGAAACCCTGTAAGAAGAATTTGTCATTCTTCCTATACTCTAAACCATACTCCACATTACCATGGATATAGTGGAGAACACGTTTTGTTGCTTTCCAGTGAGTAACTTTTGGTTCTTGCATGAACCGAGAAAGATAATTCACAGCAAATGTGATATCTGGTCTAGTGTTTGTCAGGTATATAAGGCTCCCAATCATTTGACGATAAAGAGTGCCATCTACCTGAGGTGAATCATCGTATCATGACAACTGAAGCCCTTGTTCCATCGGTGTTGCTTTTGGCTTGCAATCAGTCATACGATACTTTTCTATCAGTGTCTTGGCGTACTTCTTTTGAGTTACCCTTAGGTAATTCTTTTTTTATTCAATCTCTAGACCAAGACAATAGTGGAGAAGTCCCAAATCTATCATATCAAATGACTCTCTCAAGTCATTCTTCATGGTGTCTATCAATGTCTCTGAGTTGCCGGTTATGATCAAATCATCCACATAGAGTACAAGTATCACTATCTCAGAACCAATGTTCTTAACATAGAGATTTGCATCTGAAGGACTTCTCTTAAATCCATGTTGTAGAAGGTGATTGTCTATCTTTATATACCATGCTCTAGGGGCTTGTTTCAACCCATACAAGGATTTAACCAGTTTGTAAACTTGTTGCTCATGGCCTTCCTCAACAAATCCTTGTGGTTGAGTCATGTATACTTCCTCATTCAAATCACCATTTAGGAAGGCGCTCTTTACATCCATTTGATGAAGTTTCCATCCGTATTGTGCTGCCATAGCACAAAGAACACGAATGGTGGTCATCCTTGCAGTGGGTGCAAAGGTCTCTTCGTAATCGATGCCTTCCTTTTGAGCATAGCCCTTTGCCACAAGGTGGGCCTTATGCTTGTCAATGGTTCCATCTACCTTGTATTTCATTTTGTAAACCCATTTACAGCCAATGGGTTTCTTACCTGAAGGTAAATTAACCAACTTCCATGTATTGTTCTTGATGAGAGATTTATATTCAGCATCCATAGCTGCCCTCCATTGTGGCTCACTAAGTGCTTCTTTGACCGTGGAGGGTTCATGTTCATCATATGAAGACATATAAACCCTCTCATCATCAATCTCCATGTCTTCTCCACTATCAATCTCTCTCTCTACAGAAAGCTCTTCGAAATGTTGGCAAAGGTCATCAACTGTGGGTGATGCTTCTGCTCTCTTCTGTCGAGACATGCTGCGAGTTCGAGGATGATTCAGAGTAAGATCAAGAGGTGAGGTCAATTTTGAATCTCTCACCATACTTGTATACCATTTTGGCACCTTTTGCTGAGGTGGAGGAGTTTGTTTCTGTGGCTCCTCATCTTCCAGGTATACAGTGGATGTGATGTCAGGTGTGAAAGCCTCATCGAACACCACATCTCTACTTACATGTATTTTCTTTGTTCTAGGGTCATACAATCGATACCCTTTAGAATATTCATCATAGCCAAGGAAAATGCATTGTAAGGTTTTCTCATCTAGTTTCTTTCTCTTTTCTTTAGGTATATGCATAAATGCCTTACACCCAAAAACTCTTAGATGAGAGATGGAGGGCTTCCTACCGCTCCATGCTTCTTGTGGAGTTATATCTTTAAGGGCCTTTGTGGGTGCCCTATTCAAAAGATATATTGTCATTGTGACAGCTTCTGCCCAATAGCGTTGCTCAAGATTTGCACCTTTAAGCATACTACGAACCATTTCCATGATGGAACGATTTCTCCTTTCAACAACTCCATTTTGTTGTGGAGAATAGGTTATGGTTAGCTATCTTTTGATCCCATGTGTTTTCAAAAATGAAGAGAATTCATTTGAGGTATATTCCCCCTCGATCTGAGCGGAGGGTCTTTATGTAGCATCCAGACTCTTTCTCAACTAGTTGCTTGAACTGCTGAAAGTAGGAAAATGCTTCAGATTTTAGTTGAAGAAAGAAGACCCACATTTTCCGTGAGTGATCATCTACAAACAACTGATAATACCTTTTGCCTCCAAAACTTGGTGGCATGGGACCGCACAAATCAGTGTGCACTAACTCCAATGGTTTCTTAGCTCTAGAAGAGCTAGCTTCGAATGGTGCTCGGTGTTGCTTGCCTGCTAAGCAATCCGAGCAGATGGGCAATGTAGATGAAAGGGTGGGAAGTCCCTTCACCATTTGAGATTTACTTAGCTCAAGTAAATACCCTTTACTAAGATGCCCAAATCTCTTATGCCAAAGAGAAGTGGCCTCCTTCGTGTTGACTGTCATGGCAACATGAGGCGTTGAAACAACATCTAGTGTGAACAAGCCATGCTTGTAAGAACCGGTTGCTATGTGTTTACCCTGCTTGGTGATATAGCAATGTTTCAGTCCATTTTCCACTTTGAAATTGACAACCATATTTTTATCCAGGATTTGTGGAACTGACAACAAGTTGTTTGTCAATCTTGGAACATAAAGGACATTGTGAATATGACACTTTCCATCTGGAAGGGAAACAGTGACACTGCCTTCTCCCTGGACACGATAGGTCTTATTATCAACAATTGTTACTGGTTTGCCTTCTCTTGCCACAAATGTCTCAAACCACTGCTTGTCACTAGTCATGTGTTTGTTGGCGCCTGAATCAATGTACCAAACAGAATCCTTCTGTGTAGAAGTTGTATGGGTCATGAGCACTTTGTGTGCTCTTTCTGAATCAGAATCAGAATTTTCAATAGCAACATGTCCTCGTTGTTGTCTATTGTTCTTTTGTGGCTTGTTTTTGCCCTTTTTGTCTTGTTTGTTCTTAAACCAACACCGGTTGGTGTCATGGTTGTCCATTTTGCAATGGGTGCAATACTTCCCTTGAGATTGAGGTTGCTTGCCTTTATCTCTTGATGATGATCCTGAAGATGATCCTCCCTTTTGAAAGTTACCTTTCTTCTTTCCACCCTGTTTGTTTGTGTAAAGTGCATTGTTTGACACTTCATCACTTTGGAGTTGATTTGCTTCTTCTGTTTGAAGCAAATTGACTAACTCCACAAAGGTGACTATTCTTTGAGATACATTAAGGGATGTTATTAACATCTTATAGGATTCAGGAAGAGCCCTCAATATTACTGAAGTCAGAATAGTATCTTCTACTTTGGCTCCTAAAGCATTCAACTTTGACTTCAGTTCTGCCACTCTGCAAAGGAATAGCTCTACTGATTCTCCTGACTTCATATGGAGTGTATGAAGTTGTGTTTGAAGGTGTAGAATAGTCGATTGATTCTTACCTTCAAAAATGGTACAAAGTGCATCCCATGCATCTTTACCATTTTTAGCTTCACTTATGTGAGGTTGGATCTCATCAATAGTAGCTAGGAGAATCAACATGAGAAGACGATTGTTCTTTTTATCCCATGCTTTTTGATCTGCTCCTGGTGATGTGGGTCTTGTATCAGTGCCATCCACTAAATCCCACATTTCCTCTACAGTAAGTATTGCTTTCATCTTGGTTTTCCATGCTGAAAAATTAGAACCTTTAAGCAATTGTGTATCATTTAAGTATTTGTTGATAGTTGCCATGATGAAGGTTCTAGAATGGTTCCAAGATGATCTCTCTTTTTCTCTTTACTTGATATTTAATGGCACCTGCCTAAAAAATCTTTGTGAAGGATTTTTCAGTTTGAGGATATTTAAGCCAAACAAGAAGAAATTAGAGATAATTCACTCTTTAGTGATATTTAATGGCTCTTGCCTAAAAATCCTTCCTAAGAAGGATAGTTAGTTTGAGGGAATTAAGCCAAACAACAAAAGAGTGAATTAGGGATTTTGATGTAGGAGAGAATATTAAGAAAAATTGGCTTTTAAACCTGTGCAATGAGTTACACAAATTATTGTGAAATTTTGGGGTTTTAGTGCTCTTGATTTTGATGACTTTTAATTGCAAAAGACAAGAAAGTAAATGCAATAATCAATCAAAGAGGACCCACAAAATTTTTATCACTAAGGTGTCGGATGCAACCGAAAATGCACCTTATTTAAGAATGCCAATTTTTAATATAGGTGTCGAGTAATATCGAAAATGCACCTAATTATTAGTTTTTGCAACAAAATATGGATTTGTGTTTTGCAAAAAAAATAATTTTGAAGTTCAAATTCTCCCCCTTTGTTTTGCAAAAATAACAAAGTAGCTCACCTTTCAAGACAAGTCGACACACGACAAGCTTTTGAAAGGCTTTCCAGAACCAGTCGACAAACGACTTGGTTTTAGTGGACCCTTTGAGGCTTCAATACTCAAAAATTGGAGGGGCATCAGGATTGAAAGGTTCTCTAATCCTCATGGGACCATAACTTCGATCCAAACCCTTCCAAGGATCTGTGTAAGTATTGAAATGAGGTAAACTTCTTCTATGCTCTCGAAGCATACGACGAAAAAGAGATCTTGTTGTTTGTCGTCGAAGTTCGTTCCTCTTTCTTATAACTCTTTGACGACGAAGAGCTTTTTGAATCCAAGGCCTCTTCTTCATGAGATAAAACTTGTACTCTCAAAAAATGATTAGAAACAAAAATTTGGAGCAAAGTGTTACAAATCTCAATTTGTTGCAAAAGAAATTGTGCTTTGAATTTTGTCTCTTATCCCTCCTTGATTTGGAGAAAACAAAAAAAACAACAATTTTTATATGTTTGCAAAAAAAATTGGCCTTTCTTTTTCAATTTTAGTGCATAAATTTAATTTAATCTAGTATAATAGATTAATAAAAATATATTTGGAAAAAAAATCACTTATATAAAAAAAAATGATTTTTATTCAAAATATAATTAATTTATTAATGTTAAATACTAAAAAAAAATAAAAAATACAAAAAAATATAAAAATACTTTAACCTTTAGTATTTGCGAGCTTAATTCTATGCTTTTGCAAAAATTGTTTTGCTACAACTCAACGGGAGTCGAACTCTCGACCCCGCGCTCACAGCTTTAGCTCGGCCCAATCATTCGGTTGGGCTGCTCACAACCTTAGCTCGGCCCAATCAACCGGTTGGGCTAGGCTCGCCCTTGGGAAGGAAGGTTTACAACCTTATATTAATTCCTTTGCAGGGAATTCACGAAGAAAAAGAAAGTTTTAGGGATGATTAGTCCCACATTGATGCCGCGGGGCGTCAACAAGGTATTTAAAAAATCTCACGCCCTTCCTTGTAGTGATTGCCTTCGGGCAATCAAACAATCAACCTTTTGCTTATGGTAACCGCGAATAGGAGAGTGCCACGCAAGCAACGAATCGTCCAACATCATGTGTACCTCGGACTTCGCACCGCCGCCACGTCAGCTCGGTTCGCGAGCCCGCCTAGTTAGCCGGATGCAACGTGTAGCCAGTTCAGCAGTGACAGGTTAGATTCGAGTCAGAGTTCCTCCGTCCGTGTGCGGTTTTTGTCAGATCTGGGTTTCTGCATCGGTTTGCGTCGATCGGTCAGTCTATTGTCCCGTCTCGAGGTTTGCGTCTGTCGGTCAGTCTGCTGTCCCGTCTCAAGGTCTGCGTCGGTCGGTCAGTTTGCTGTCCCGTCTCGAGGTATGCGTCGATCGGTCAGTCTGCTGTCCCGTCTCGAGGTCAGTCTGTTAGTCGAGTTGTTGTGCTTTCAGTCCTGTCCGGTAGCTGAGTCAGGTCAGTAGTCCCGTCTAGGGGTCAGTCTGTCAGTCGAGTTGTGCTGTCAGTCCTATCCAGTAGCTGAGTCAGGTCGGTAGTCCCGTCTAGGGGTCAGTCTTTCAGAGATCAGAGGGCACTCCTGCCCTTTGGTCGAGGTTGGCCACCTTGGATCGGTCGTCGGAGGCTCCTCTCCGGTCGCTGGTCAGAGGGCTAGATGGTCACCTCCTGCTCACGTGGATGAATCCACTGTGGGCCTCTGGTCCAAAAAACCTTTGAGAAAAAAAAATGAAGCAAACAATTAACAACCTTGGCTGCCTTGAAACGCGTGGAACGAGAGACTTCCTCTCGCCTTGCCCAGTCTGGAACGAGACTTCCTCTTGCCTTGCCCAGTGCACCTTGCCTCCTTGCTTGCCTCCTCCGTAGCTCTGATGCCAATGATGGCAAATGCAATGCGAAATAATTCAGCCAGAATCAACTAGAAAATATATTGAATTCAAAGGTTTAAATAACAATAGGTTAGGCTAAGAATAGCCTAATAGGTTGCCGCTCCTGAAAGGTAGAATAAGATGCTAACAACATTATGAGTCACTAACAATAAAATATGTATCATGTCTAAATAATAGCGCGTGACAACCATAAGATATTCGACATGAATATCTTAGTGGTAAGTTGCAAAAAGATAATTAAATCTAACCTACTAGGTAATAATGTAATAACCTAATGGTAAGAAAGTAAATACTACTTTCTACCCTAACAATTGCTGCTCCTTTGGCTCTGTGATCCATTCAAATGATGGATCAATCTCATCTAAGTCAATGGCTTCCTAATTTGATCTAGCAATTTTTTGTGGTGGAGGCGAAGGTTGTAATGAACAAATACAAGATCATTCAAAATTGCTGCGTTAGTCTATTGCGCTTCTTGGAGTGCATGTGCTCATACATACTCCAATTGCATACACAACCTGAAATGTTGCATGGTTGACATAAAATTTTCATGGTGAAGCATTGAACATTGGGTGTATACGCACAAAATACCTTCCACCATAAATCTAGAAAATGCCATGAAAAAGAAATTTAATAATTTATGTAATATTGTATGTTGAGATTATTTTTGAAAACAAAATCAATAATAATTTGATCCCTAAGGGTTCTTAAGTTGCCCTTCCCCAAATGCACTATGGGGTTGTGAAAAGATAGCCCTCACATCTCTTGTAATCCTGCAACTCATCCTATATCATATTGCAAGTGTTCTCATTTGGCACCATCTGGGTAAGGCATTGCCGAAGGCTCGACATCACCTCATAGTCAGCCTTGAATGAATCATCATAAAAGAATTTGGGGTTGAGGTAGTACCCCGTTGCATGTACTGGGCTATGGAGCTAAGGAGTCCATCACCGGTCAATCAGTTCCCAAATGGGATTGTATTTGGATTTAGAATAATTATAAAATGAGGCAATTGCCTCTTTGGCCCTATCCATGGCCTCATATACGTATCCCATTGGTGTTTTTTCTCCATGAACAAGACAGAGAACCCTCACCAAAGGCTCTGACACCTCAAGTCAAATAAGAGATTTTAGTTATTGTTAGCAACTTAGCTATTTGAAATTTGGATTACAATTCAAAATTTGTAAATGGAAAAGCAATTAGAAAAAAATATATTAGTCTTGTATCTTGATTGCCTCATTCATAGTTGTCCAAAAGGGCTCAAACACATAATTGTACACCTTCTGACCCTCATTGGAGAATCGATATCTAGCAGCATATTCTCCATTCCACTCCTTGCTCACAAACATCCTTTTCAATGCCCCCTTTGCATCAAAGAGGCTCTGCAATGTAATGAAGTTAGTGGCGATTTTTGTAACTCCGGCTCGCACAAGTTCCTTCCCATTAGTGAACTGTCTCACTAGTTGGAGAACCCACATATGGTTGTAGATGAATTTTGTAATACATTTGGTCTTATTTACGACCTCAAACACCCAGGGTACTTTCCCAATTTCTTCGAAAAGCAAATTGAGACAATGGGCTACACATGGTGTCCAAAAAAATTGTGGGGAATCTCTCCTCCAAAATCCTTCCAATTGCCACATACATTGTTGTGATGTTCATGAAAACTCGAACAACATTGTCCTCCCTTTCTTCCAACCAAATCTCCTCAATAACGTAGCAAGCATTTTGACACTATCAACTTGTGTCAATGCATCCACTGACTTGAGGAACATAATTCCTCCCGTAGAAGCAACCAAAAAATTAATCAATGTCCGATTCTTCCCATTGGTCCACCCATCAAACATGATTGTGGAACCTTTTCTCCATGTCTTGCGCTTCTTATCAACCAAAAGCTAGGTATTCTACATGGATTCCTAAAGGAGAGGGCCCTAATAATAATCATAAGTGGGCGGCTTAAATCTTGTGCCACAAATTGATGGCATCAACAATTGCCCGCCAATATGGAGACCTTGCCACATTGAAGAGAATGTCGGAAAAGTACCAAAAGATTGCACAAGCCTTCTTGGGGGCCTTGTGCCTCTTTTGGTTCCATGCAGTCATACCCTAAAGCAAGGGTTGTGACCCTAGCGTCAAATATTGCACGAAAAATGACTCCTTTGTTTCACTCCCTAGTTTTGCCATAAATGAATTCGATCCACTATGGCGTTGCTGAAAACGGCTAAAGCTGGTGCTGCTATCCTCTAAAGGAGGCCGAGAAGGAGTAGTTGTAGCTTCGCTTGTTTTTCTTTTAGTTCTTTCTTCTCTTCATAATGTGCTAGGAGGGCATTGCATTCCCTCTGTACTTCAGGTTCCACGTTATCACATAGCTTGATGTCATGGCTAGCTATCTTTGCCAAGTGGTATTTGAGGTGGTTTGCGCCTCCAAAACTTTTTTCACCACAAAAATTACAATAGGCCTCCCCTTTCTTCGACCAATCCTTTGCATACTTCCAAGCTGGGTCACTTTTTCCGGTCATTTTATTTCAATGGCTGCACATGGAAATGATAATCAAGTAGTTAGAAACTCAAAAAAAGAAAAACAAGCCCTAGGGTTTAAGCATTGACAGCTGAAACTTTGTTTTCTACCTCAAAAGTAACTATTGGGTGGTTGTTAGATTCTTGAAAACTAGGAAAAATTTGGGTTTAGGATGCAAATGAGTGTTTGTGTGGGTCTAATTTGGGTTTAGGATGCAAATATGAGTCCAGTTTGAAAAAGAAAAGTATTTATGCCATTTTCCTGTCATTATGTCGTCGTAGCTGAATTTTTTAATCAGACTCATAAGTAAAAAAAATTGCGAGTTAAAAAAAAACTCGACGAGTCTAGAAAAACTTGTCGAGCCAAGTCAAAAAAACCTAGGAGGGTTGACTTAGGCAAGGGACTTGGTGATTTTTTCAAAAACTCGCTGAGTTTCATAACTATGGTCCAAATATTACATATTTCTAGAGATTTTCCTTTTAAAATTTTCCTATAATTGCATAATACTTCCAAAAGTATCTTTGACTATCTTGGATTTCTAGAGATTTTATTATTTACATATCTTTGTGACAAAAACAATTTACCATGACAATAACACTTTTACTATTTACTGTGACCTGCCCCTATCACAATATTCTTTGTATCTCCTTCCGTTCAAACATTCTGTTATAATACTATTATTTAACGGTCGCCACAACCTTCTTGGTGAAGATACTACGTCGCAAGCATCCCGAGCAAGCTATCAAGCTGTAATCTTCTGTAACAAGCCATCTCATTGTATATTCTACATGCTCTTTATACCACTACACATGCAAATAAAACGTAACAAGCCATCTCATTGTATATTCTACATGCTCTTTATACCACTACACGCAAATAAAACGAAATTTTTTAATGTCGAGAAGAGTAAAGAATCTAGTGTAAACTACATTGAATTGGAACATATGTATGGTAAAAAATTATAGCCTGAGGGTTACCCAAAATTGATAAACCCTAACATGCTAAATGTAATGATAAAGAGAGCTAGAAGTCAAGGTACAACAAAGATAGAAAGGAACCCCAATGGATCCAAGTGCCAATATTAATTTATACTGGAATGTAAAGTAGAAGCACAATCTTTGTCATCACCAACTATCCCAAATTGCTAACAAGGATTTAATGATGCTCTCAAGAGAATGGCCAAACTAAGAGGGCTTGTTTGGATAATCTTGAGAGGACATGGAGGTCAACCCATCAAGACTCTTCTAGCATCCATGGCTGTGGAACCAATAGAAGAGGACAGGAACTTGGTAAGCTGTGTCCTTCTACAACTTAGTACATGAGGGGTGGCTAAAATCGGATGTCAGAGAACTGCAGTCCTGTCCTGCCTTAAGCAAGAAAAAAGAGCTGAATCCCTAGTAGCCAGTCTTGTATACAGACAAGGGCGCACAAATCTGTCATTAACATTATAGAGAGTTATAGTCGAATTCTTACTACTCTTGATAGCAGAGATAGAGTGAAAGATTAAGACGATTAGTTGAGTAATAGTCAATCTTCCCCGTAATAACTGACATTGAAGAGTGATAGATTTCTTGAGGTATCCAAGCATCTTTGGTCAGGATAGCTGAAAAAGTTGTCAAGTGATCCACGTGAGTCTCTATACAAGTATTTGTACCTCCCTCATATCTCATAATAAACAAGACACCCGAATATGACATGTTCTTTTGTCTCCACCTCCTAAATAAAGCAAAGACGACATGTCCTATTCTTTCGAGGAATATGGTGGATCGTCTCCTCTTGCAACTGATGTGAGCATAGTTTGAGTTGACCAAGAGGAACCCTAGGGCTGTGTCCTCAAAATCACACGACATCTTTAGGATGAGTAAGAATTCCATTCTCATTCCTCATGAAATGGTAAGTGTAGAAGGCCAAATTAGGACTAAGAGGTTGAGATGGAGAGACTCAAGTGATCTAAATATATTGTTGATAAACATTATCTTTGACTACTTGATTAATTACCCTCTTATCAAGAAGATCGTGGGGAGGAGCATTTAAAGAATATTTGGAGGTAATTAATCTATGAAGATACCAACTGGTTGTAGAAGGGAAATAATTTTTGAGTACCATCAATGATGACGACCAAAAGTGCTTCTAGAGGTAATCTATTCTAAGGAGCAAAGCACCAAATATGGGTATCTTTCTCGGTCTGAGGTGCAATCACCCATGGATCTAAGGTGTTGAAGCTGAAAAATAATTCTGAAGATGCTTTCAAAGAAAAGACGATGAGCGCCAAACTCAGCCCGAACAAATAAATTGGGGAACTGTTTTTCTACATAAATTGTTGAAGCAAAATAGTCTGGACCCTCTTAGTGCGAGCCCAATAAACACATTCTAGACTTGGACCCCAAATCTCAGATCCATAAAGGACTGTGGGTTTGATGATGCAATCAAAGAGGTGTATTATTGTAGGTATGTCTTGGAAGTGCTGCTGGAAACATTGGCGTTCTAATACTGAGAGATGTGGAAACTGTTGAGCAAACTTGCTGCAAATTTGAGTGCCCTTCAGTTAGACTGGCAGGTGTGACCTAACCTAGACTGTTAATGCCATTTTGTTGTAGACATGTTATATGTATATTTGCAAACCGGTACTGTAGTTTCTGTGATAAAAGTGGGGTGGTAGCATATTTCCACACGTATGAGAATAAAAAATGGTTTGTATGGTGGTTGCTGGTCGAGTGTTGGATGAAAGTTTATCTTATTTTCGACTTGGATGCATTCTTGACCCTCAAGACTTGTGGGTACTTGTACCCGTCCCTGGTTGTGTTTCTTTTTCAAGGTATCACACAAGCGATACTCACTGGCATTTGTGCTTGCCAAGGTATCGTGCAGGTGATACCTCAAGTTGCCACTGCTAAGATCCGTGTAGAAGGTGTCACTTAGGCTATACCTTAATCTGCGACTGTTGGAAACCTTATTGTGTTGACTAGGCAATATCCTTACTTAAGATGTTGCCTAGGCAGTATTAAGTTGAGGTAGAATGCATTTGGACCAAAGGCTAAATTATTTTTGGATTTGCTATATTAGTAGTTCTGCTTGTAAATGGACTTTTCTAGAAACCAACATGGAGATAATTTAAAATTTTGTTGTAGATTTCATGTACGTTTTTTATTGTATTTTAAAAAAATTAGAACCCCATGGAGCTACATGTTTGTTTAGTTTAAGCAAAAATGCAAACTACTTTAATTTGTATGCATGTTGGTGGTTGTCCACTTAAATGTAAACGAAGTGCAAAATTCACGGCTTTCATGTAACCAAGTTGGAAACAACCTTAAACTTTGGGTATAGATGTATACGGTAGGCTGCAAGGTGTATTGGGCACTAAATTTTTGAACTTGATTGTAGTGAAAACAGTAGCAACGAAGGAAAACAAAGACACCGGAAGAAACAAAAGTACTGAGTGTGTCTAACTAGGCTACTTTTTGGCTTATATACAAGAGGGCAAATATATTTATAGATTAAATTGGAAGATGAAGCAATTCCTCTTATATAACACACACAAGAAGCAATTTAAGGGGAACAATTTTAGACCTATTCACCTGCCTTATTGATTTGGTGCTGCCAAAACACTTGCAACACTTAAGCACAAAGCATTCACCACAAAAAGGCCAACACACGGAGTATGCACAACAAGTAGTTGTTTTATTTATATATCGCAAAGGAGGCCTAATGGCCTTACAGTGCTTGAATGCGCCGGTTTACAACACGGGGCAGGGTGCCTGCCAAACACTACCGCATGCGCCAAGTCTTATCAAAACACAGCACAGACTTGTTGCCTTTGCATTGGTAAACCCACAACATGGCCCAAGCCCAACACAACACACATGGACTTAGACCCAGTGCCCAAACACCTCGGACCTTAGGTTCTCTGGTACCATGTGAGAGAATCCATACATTGCAGAGTTAAAAGCATCCATATAAATGCACAGAAATTTGGAAAAGAAAAAAGAAAAAAGAAATCCTTTGCAAAATAGGAGTAGAATAACTTAGTGAATCAAGTACAAGATGAACCAAGATGATGACAATCTGCATATGAGGCTCCTTTATATAGACACAAGGTGGTGAGGTTACTAAGAAAGGGTCTTAACCAAGAGTTACTAAATAATATGTTGCCCAGACAAGGCCTTGACCCATAAGGCCAAATTACAAAGTGAAACAATTGGCCATGAAGGAGAGGTTCCAGGCTAAATTTCACATTTGGGCATTTAAAATGGTTAAATATTGCCTGAGATGTACATCAGTTTGGTCCTTCAGGCAAACACGAGTTTATTTTTTACTTTTTTTTTTTTGATGCCGATCTTGTTTGTCTCAGCCTCTGAGGTGAGTATATGGTTCTTCATAAGCGAGGCGGTCCCATGAATAAACAACGTTGTGATATTTTCCATGGGATGCTAAGTGTCTCACTGGTGGGTTAGCTAAGGTTGAGGATTGTGTGGTATACCCAAATTAGAGTTATTTACAGTATCTATTGAGTCACATGTGATCTCTGGTTTTGCATCGAGATCTGTCTGTTAAATTAATTTAATCCTCCAAGATAAAATCTGTACAGATGTTGTGGGGTTGCTTGACATTTTTAAGAAAAAAAAAAGAGAAAAGAAAAATGTGTATTGGTTCCATTCGTTGTCGAAGACTGTGTAGTGTCCCATTTGCGAGATGGAACATGGAATGTCCAGAGGTGCTTGCATTCAGACTTCTGTGGACTTTGCCTTTTCAACTCCAACTTGAATTTCGTCGAGTTAGGGAATTTTTGGGACTGGGATAGAATTTTTTGTTGGACCTCTCCTTATTAAACCTGGCTTATTAAATCTGGCTTGCATGTAGAAAAACATGCAGAGTGAGGTTCTGAGCTTGCAATTGCAAGTAGAATTCTAGGAAGAGTTCTATTTTCGATGTAAAAAGAGGGGAGTGCCATCGGAGTGTCGGATTATCAAAATTGGCAAGTGGGCAAAGGGTATAAAACAAGAAAATCCATTTGTGAGAGAGAGAGAGTTGAGGCACAGACCTCCATCTTTCATTTTGGAGGTGTTTGCATTCACATTCTTCCAATTGCACCATGTGGCGCTAATGATGTGATATTTGCTTGTTTTCCTTGTATGGGGATGATTTGCCATGAATGTGGAGGAGGCAAAAGTGGTGTACATCTTGCCGCATTGGGATATCAACGTCTGTTTCGTGGCATAGTAGGAGAGGGTTGCAAGCGCACAAAGTGCACACCTGTGGTATAGGTATAATAGAAAGTTCCAAGATCTATTTGTGGAAATGGATTAATTATGCATGTGTGCTGCGGTATCAATTACTTGGACAAGCAAGATTGGTGAATGTCATGGCAAAAGATGCATGGCTGATTTTGTTTTGGGTAATTGGCTGGTGATTTGGTTCCTGGTTTGATGCTTGTGGACAGTCCCACACATTGTCTTGTTTATGTTGGTGAAGATGTCGCCTATGACATAGTTGTCGTCCCTGACGCTCTAAGATTTGAAGATAAAGATTTCGGCTGCAGACTTTTAGTTTGGTCAGGGATTGGAGGGTCAAACCCCACTTAATCATCGTTGTGGATGCCAAGTTGGTGTAGAAGAATGTGTATGTGTATGCGAGCTACAATATTATTATGGGGTAGGTATAGTGGAGTGCATCGCAAAAATACATTAAATACGAGGCTCTGTTGGATTTTGGCAGGACTTGGTCTTCTTGGGAATGCAAGACTTAAGAGTGAGATTTGGATAGTTTTGTGGGAATCTATACGAGGCTTTCCTAGTACATTTAAAGTCAAAAGGGGAGTAGTTGGATGCTAGAGAGGAAAATCTGGCCTTTTGTTGTCTTTTTAAAATATAATATCTTCAGTAATTGAAAAGAAAAAAGGGGAAAAAAAAGGAAGGGGAAGAAAGAAAGAAGAGAGGAAGAAAGAAACAAAAAGGCAAAAAAACAAAAGAGAGGAGAGAAAAGGGACAGGGAATAGAAAAGGAAAAAAACCAAAAAAGAGGAGTCATTTGTTCAAGATATTCTTGTTTCACTTAGTTTGAATCATTGTTTAGTATCCTATTATCATCAAGACATTTATAGGGACTATTGTATGTTCCTATTGTTTGTCTAGAAATTGTGTCTAGATTTCTTTTAGTGGTGTTTGTGGTCAAGTTTGGTTGTCTTGATATTGTGTAGTGATCAAGTTTGTTTAACTTGATATTGTATGAAGTGGTAAAGCCTAGTAATTTGTTTTAGTGGTGAGTCTTATTTGTTTGGAAAGGTGCTTTATCCAAGGGCAGATGTCTTCGACTCAGCCAATGTTTGCAATGCAACCTATGTCATAGATCACTATGGAGGATGCATATGGATTGTTTTATGCTTTCTAGAAGATCTTGAGTGAGACTGGTCGGATGTTCTTTGAAAATATGGTATCGCAAGGATGCTTAGATCACTTGATATTTGAGGCTTGTTGTTGAGCATGCCATTTCAAGCAATATCTAAATGAAGGCTCTGAAGGTGATACAGAAGACAATTTAGAACCGAAATGATGTTGATGAAACACACGTTCTGTCGATGGATCTTTGGTATAAAGTTTGTTGTTTGACATTTTAAAATTCGATTAAAACTCTGGTTGGGCTTGTTAGACAAGCAACATCTAAATGAAGGCTATGAAGGCAATACAAAAGACAATTTAGAACTGAAACATTGTTGACGAAACACATGTTTGGTCGATGGATCTTTGGCATAAAGTTTGTTGTTCGAAATTTTGAAATTTGATTAAGACTTTGGTTGGGCATACTTAGTTGGGTGAAGCTTGTTGCTTGGATGGTTCAAAGTTTGAAGGCCGAAGATTGGTCTAGTTTGTGTACATAATTTAGAGTTGAGTCGAGATTTTGGTCAGCTTGGGTCATTGCTTGGACGGTGGTGTCATGGAATTTGGAGTTTGGTCCAGGGTTTGGTTTTACCAAGTTTTGTGGTCGGTTACAACTTCTTGTCGAGGTCTAGAATTCAGTTCAACATTTTCTTTTGGGTTTAGGAGTTTCTAAGTTGGGTCTCTAGTCTCATCGTTGTGCATGTTAAAGTGTGACAGTAACACCTTTGTAATGGTAGTAAGTCCTTATAAGGGCATGCTTGTATATGTGTTAATGACTAAACCTTGTGGGGTATTCAGTTTAGTCATTAAAGGGGTTTTTCGAATAAATTTAGATATTAGCATAACAGCATAACATGTCTAAATTATACTGCCAGTAAAGATATACTGTTATCAGGTAGTTAGCTATTCTACGTATGTAATATGCTATATATTCTTATGATGTGGTAATACAGAGTGCCTATTGTGAATCTTTTACAAGTCATTAGAATCAAGCATGGTGAGAATGGATTGGCAAGGGAACCGATGATTTAAATACATAAGATTTTCAACAAGTTAAGGTTCTACCATCACTAGTTTTTATAACTGATTTACAATGTCTAAAAAATATGTTAATCGGAAGGCAAGTAACATACACAATTAGATTAACACCTTTGAGATTTTGATAATAGACCAATCTATCAATACAACTACTTTATAAAAGAAAAGAGAAATTGAGAGGCATGCAATGTAGCTCATAAGCCACATGATTATGGACCCTACAATACCCTTGCAAGAGGACCTTTTTTTTCAATTGGTTATATGAGATTGAAATGGCCCCATCCATCTTACATCATCACCACATAGTGGTATTACAACAGCTGGGGTATTATCCATGTATCGCTTGGCAAGATTCGAACCTGGGTCTTCTCCTTGAATATTGAGGAATCTAACCGGTTGAGCTAATGTCATTTAATCTTGCAAGAGGACCTTTAACATATGGGAGTGATCCATAATGCAAGCATCTATATTGGTTTTCTAGAGAAACATGCATTCAACATTTCATTTAGTGAAGGGGCAAGAGATGGGATTTACAAAGAAGCAAAAGAAGAGGAGAATGCAAGGGAGAGCTTCCATTTGGACCTAAAGCTCTGGGGACAAAGCTTTCCAAAGGGGAAATACAGGTTGTGTCCTCTTGTTATTATATAAGGGTTATATAATGCTACCTGAAAGTTCTTCCTCCCATTGTCTCCCCTCTTTGTAATGTGATAGATGTAATGTTGAAAAAAGAGAAGCATCTATATGTGTTGGTTTCTTCAACTAGGTTGAATGTTCTAAAATTCATAGGCTATGTTTGCTGGAGTTTTTGATAAAGGGACTATAGGAAATGCAGTGAAACATTTTCAGTATGGTAGGATATGAGAGGTGAAATGTTTTTGGTATGGTGGGGGATGAGAGCCCACTTTTCTTGGGGAACAAGAGGAGGCATCTACTTGAAAAAAACACAAAATATAGGAAATTAAAAAAAAACAAAATGGATGTTATTTCTTGCTGAATTATGCAATAAAATGTGAATTAAACTTTAAAGTGCATACACATATACATCCATGAATTCAGACATGAAATCCACAATACCTACCTAATAAGGGTACAGGAGTGTTCAATAAATGTACTGATCAATCCTGTGCAGGCATATAATATAAGAAACATAACAAAATATATGAAACGTCAACACCCCCACCCCCCCCTCCCCTCCCCTCCCCTCCCACCAAAAAAAAAAAAGCATTGGCTTTATCGTGCTTCTCACCCGCCAACTCATGTGCTGCACCTCCTATGTTTGGTACATTATCCTTCTGAAATCCAAATGTGTTTCATACAACAGGACCCCTCCTAAACTCACCTGCATCTTATTCTTATAAATTTGTTTGGCATTCTTAGGAGAAACATCTGTATGAGCTCTTGGAGTCTGCCAATACTTGAGTCTCTTGTTTTGAATGCATAAGGCACTACGCACTACAACCAACTTTTCTGCCCATCTACATGTAACATTTTTCACTTGCTGGAGTGGATTAAGCTTTATGTAGACTAGTAGCTCTCTGCAAGGGAGGAACTAGCATCCTTAGATCTAGAGCTTTCTTCACAAGCGGCGTCCACCATCCATTAGGGTATCTCTGGGCAATGGTAGCTCTATCCTTCCTAGCTTCCTGTGTATTGAACCTTGAAACCCTAAAATTTGCAAATGCAATCCATTGCTCCTGAATTTCAGAGGCCTTCGTCTTCCTCAACATATTTCTAAGGTGCTTCATAAATCCTTACATCACCTTATCATCATCACAAGGAGGGACCTCTTTCAGGCCTTGGTCCATGCTAACTGGGTTTTAAATAATATGGTGCCATGAATACTGGTGTTCAATTTGCTTGAGATAGTAGCAGTGGGCATGGACAACTCTGTGTAAATTGTTAAAAGGTCAAGAATAGGGTTGTTGGATATTCTATGTTCCATGGGGGCTGTATTGGGCTTTGGGGACCATCTTTGAGACACATTCCAACATCTATATTTGCCATCCTGGCATCTCAGAAACACATCCTGCCATCCCAGAAACATGTCTTGCCATTTTCTGCTGCCCCCCTTCCAGAAACTTCATATGGAACATTGGGAATATTTAATTTGATCACAAAGTAAAATTATCTTTATTGTTCATATGGTCAATGGATTATGAATTGCATTGGGATATCAAAAATATTTGGGGTTTTTGCTTGATTGTTTCTTTGGTCTCAAACATGGAGTGAAAATCTTGTATGAGGCATTGGGCTGAGACAAATTCTAAGTTGTTTTTTTTCTCTTAAATTTCTGTGTTCAGAATTATTTCTAGAGTTGAATGTCTAAGAATACCCTATTGCATCCAGTGAGTTTACGTTCGCTACGCAAGACTACATCGGTCTAAACTATTGAACTTGCTTTGGTGTCATTTCTTACTTTCACCCCAAATTTGTTGCATGCCACTTCGTTATGCCACTGATTGTCAATACAGTATTTGTTGGTCTTATTGATGCAACTAGATTGTTATTTACACTTGCAGACAGCTTTTACTAACCCATTGTAGTGGCATTATCAACTATAGGATCTGTTGATTTTTGCTTATACAAGTCATGGTTAAACACAAAGACTTTCTTGAGCCGAGATGTTGGACATGGCTGAGTGAATCATATTGTTCTATACGATATATATATGATATAAATTGATGTCTCTGAACAGAGAGTGACATTTGAGTGCTTCAGGGTATTACTCTTACCTGCTACTTCACGTATAGACCTTGTTAGTACAATACAATACTTCAGAATTCATTTGCCTTCTGTTTCTGTTGCACACTACAACCCCATTTGAATTTATTACAAGTTTGCTGCATGCTAGTGTTGGAAGTATTACATTATTTGCCCCCCTTGTAAATATTAGTGTGGTAGAATGATTTATATTTGATGTAATGTATGTGTCAATATGAGAGAAAGTGCAAGGTGTCCAGAGAGAGAATGAAGAGTCACATGATATGTGGAAAAATTAGAGGAATATGAAAGGATGCATCTCCCAGATGTTTGAGGAGAGCGATAGTTATTGTACTGAAAAGTCATGTAAAATTATATATTGAAGACAAATCTCCATGCAATGTAATATCTCTGGATCATTTGAATATATTGAATGTAATAGTGAATTTATTGATCTTGGGATATTGAACTATGAGATAATCTAGACTGAAAGCTTTCAGTGGTATTAGAGCTATGGTAGAAAGAGTTGTTGGAGGCAAGAAAGTTCAATGAGATTTGGGAAGAGACAAGTGACAAGTTTCAGTCCGAGCAACAATTGTTGAATTGGAGAGCGTCTGAAAAGAATATTGTAGAGAGCAGCCAACAAATTATTTAGAAGGTATTTATCAAGGCACCCATTTATAACTTGGGAGACATAAGGTTTGTTTAGTTTGCTTGAGTACCTTAAATAAACTAGTGTGTGGACATAACAGTGCGGAGGGAAAAAAAATTCATTAATTCAGAAGTAAATAAAAGTTGTGTTTTTTATTTTCAGCGGTGAAACATAGAAGTTATTATGAATAGAAGCTTTGTGGTAATAATTCACCGAGGCTGAAGTTATTATTATTTGAAACATCACCAGGCTGAATTACTTTGATGTAAACACCACCAAGAAGAGGTTCTGTTTATTATCCGTTACCTAGGAAGGCTGAATTATTTCAATTTAAACATCATCTTTTCCTTCTGTTTTGAATAGAATTAAAAAAAAGAAGAAGCTTTGTGGTGAAAGAACAGTCCTGTGTAAAGCCTGAGTTGAAGACAAGAGCCCACATCTGTGAGAAAGTAGAATTAAAACTAAAAAATAGAGGCAATTTGAAAAGTGATATAAATAAAGGAGAAGTACTACTATTAGCTGGATGCATTATTATTTAGACATCATTTAATGAGAACAGCTCCCAAAAGCCGAAGCAAAGTCTGAGTCGGAAAGAGAGCCAAACCAATTACCATCTGAGCATCTGAAAAACAAAAGGATTGAACCTGGTAAAATCAGAAGGATTGAAGCATTGTAGCATTTGGTAAGAGCTACAAATAAAATAAAACAAAACATTCCATAGCCACTGCTGCAATTAGAGAGGAACATGCATGCATAAGTGAAACACAGATCTGAGAAGATTTGCTGAGAGCAGCCCCTCTGAGAAGATTCGTTGAGAGCAGCCCTTGAGGCAATGTGCATGCAAAATTTAAGCATAGAAAAAGCAGTGTAAAGTGAAGATCCAAAGCCAGCAGGTAGAGCCAAAGAAAAGAAGCGTCTACAAAGTAAAGAAGCCACCTCAAAGGTGAAGTAATTGCAACGTCCGAAGAAAATCAGATAAAAATCATAAGCATTGCAGCATCGGAAGAAAGCATCTCTGTAGCACCCCTTGCAGCAATAAGGATTTTCAGAAGCACCTGAGAAATAAATACATCAGTGAAAGCCTTTTGAAACTGACAAAAATCAAAGGGTTAGCTTTGGCAAAGTCACCGAGTATATTCAAAGAAGTGTTGACGAATGTAGGCAAAAACCTGAGAAGAAAGAAAAGCTTGCCAACAACATCAAGGAATATTGTTGTTATTCAATGCTATAGATCTCAGGGTGAAACCTGAGTTAAAAAAAAAAGAAAAGAGAAGCACCTATTGAGAGCCAAGAAAAGAAGTAAAGCAAATTGAAAAGCAAGAGTGCAGCCTGTGCAAAGTAGAAGCTTTTGGAACAAACGTTTCACAGCTGCTGCTGCAGTCAGCCTGTTCAAAGGAGAAGCTTTTGGAACAAACGTTCCATAGCTGCTGCTGCAGTCAGTGAGGAATTAAAGAAAAAAGGAGAAGACGAAGAATCATTTGAGAGGAAGGCGAGAGTATCTATCTCAAATCCATCTGTAATAATTGGTCTAAAGATCCAAAACGTATTTCAGCAATTGAAACACCAAATGTCTGAATCCACTTGAGGAGAAAGCACAGGTAACGGGCATTTTTTTCTTCGTCATTGAAGACTCAATTTCAGCTGAACAATGTCTGGCAGAAAAGAAAAGAGAGGCGAATGTTTTTCCAAATTAAGGTTTGAAATAATTTGTGAGCATCCCTAATATGCATGAAGTGTTTTGACAGCAACGTTGACAAAAGAATTGGAATGCAGAGCCTAAAAAAGAAGCTTAAGCGCATGTGGAGGTAAATCTTCCAAATTTAATATTTTTGGCCGAAATTTATGAACTGCTCGAGTATTAGGGCCAATTTAAATATTTAATTAATGCATACTTGAAGGCACAAGTTAGTTTTTTGAAATATTGATCGGAGTCATAGTTGCAAAAAGACAAAAATATATATTTGTTTTCAATATTCATATAGTGCAAGTCTTGGGAGCAGTATTTAAAAAAGAAGAAGAAGAAAGGTTTTGGATCCTAGCTGGCAAAAAAGATTTTGAATCCTAGCTAGCAGAAAAGATTAAAAAAATTTTAAGCACCCAAAGTTAATCAAGGATAGTCTGAGGAGACAGTTGAACAGTCAACTAAAAAGCATCGACAATTTTGAAGCAAAAACGGAGAAGTTTTTTTTAAGATAAAAATGAAATAAAAAAGGAAAGGATTTTTTTAATAAAAAGGAAGAAGTAAAAAAAACAAAGTAGTTTGTCTTCTAGTGATGAGCGCATCACGTGCATAAGATTTTTGGATTTATTAGGTGCATGCAAGAATTGAGAGTTATAAGGAATAAACTAAATTTATTTATTTTTTAATTAATGGAGAGAGTATAAGATAAAAAGGAAAGAATTTAAAAAATTATTATTATTTTTTTCAATGAGTTTACACAAGTTTTTATGAGGGGTCCCGGTCCCCTCATACCGAGTGGGGTTTGAACCTTGGACCTCTCAAAGAGGGGCCAAAAACCTTACCATTGTAGTAAGCTTGTTGCTTTAAAAAATTATTATTATTGAGTACTAGGAGTTATAAATTTTTCAATTGGAGGTTATTGAAAATAATTATTTAAATTAGGGAGTCAAGGATTTTTAATCCTAAAATTTTGAAATTTGAAGTTTGCAATTAGAAAATTAAAAATATTTAAATTTTGGAAAAATAAGGTGGTCTACTCCAACGAAATTAATTAATTTTTTTAGTTAAATTTGGGAGTTATAAGGTTGTCAATTTCAAAAGAAAAGGCACATAAAAGAATTTTCTTTTTTGAATTTCAATTATTAAAAGGGCCTAATTTTACCCCATGGAAAAAAAAATGAAGTCAATACTTATTGTTGAAAAACCTTGGGATGTGGTGAACGAACAAAAAAACATTCCAAAAGATAAAACAAGAGTTCAAAAATTCAAAGATGATGATGCTAAAGCTTTGATGTTAATTCTATTTGGCATATCTAATGAAATTCAAGCACACATTAGTGAAGTAGAAACTTCAAAAATTGCATGGGAAAAATTATGTATGATATTTGAAGGAAAGAATAAGGCAACCATTTTACATCTACAATCACAATTGTATGCACTAAAAGTTCATGATGGAGAAAACATAGAACATTTTCTTCGAAGGATATTAGAATTAAAATTAAAATTGCACACCTTAGGAGAAAGGTTGAAGATAAACTCTTAGTTTCAGTTATACTTAGAGCACTTTCATGAATCATTCAAAATGCTGGTCACATCTCTTCTAGTTTCAAATAAAAAATGCGTCATTTGAGGAATTAATAAATACTCTTCAACAATATGAACTTGAAAATCAATTGAGAAATGAGTCATCCAATAAGGGTCTTGTATTAGAAAAAGGATCTTGGCACTTCATCACAAAACCAAAAACAAAAGAAGTATTGTCATATTTGTGAAAAAGGACATAATGCAAAATCTTGTAAATATAATGCATTAACTAGGAAGGGTCAAGAAAAAAAATCTCTTAAAGGGAATCAGAGAGATCAGAGTAATTAGCTAGGGTATGTTGCACAATTTATAGAAATCTTATGGCAAATCACATATGTCTGTTATCAAGTAATGAGGGATCCAATAAAGACTTGGAACCTATGACAGTAAATGCATGTTGTGACACAAAAAGAAAAGATATAGAGTGCAACTCAGATGATTTGAGTATAGTTCATGATTGGTCAAAAAAGCTTATGTTGTCAAAATTGATGATGACAGAGATTCAAATGATGATAGGGATAGTGATGCTCAAAGTTGTGTTGATGTTGATAGGGATCAGTTTGATGATCATTTTGGTTATTTTGAAATGTATACTAAAGGAATTGGTTCAAAATTGTTAAATAAAATAGGATATAGAGGTATAGGTTTGGGAAAACATGGACAAGGAATGAAAGAGCCAATAATGCCAAAAATAAGACCAAATAATGAATGTCTTAGATATACGGGACAGGTGAGCAGTAATAAACCAGAAACTAAATTCATGACAAGAAACAGTGACATCAAATTAGTGACAAAGATTGATCAAATCAGTAACAATGAAGGACAAAATGGCAAAAGGAATTTTGTAATGGGGAACAAATGTAATCATTGTGGTAGATATGGACATAAGATAGAGAAATGTTGGAATCTCCATTGTTGTGAAACTTTTGGAGGACATAATCATTCTAAAAAATCTTGTCTACATAAAGAAAAGGAAAATCGAAAATTGAAAATGGATTATGGATGGATAAGTATGAATGAATGGAATAAGATGAAAGGAATGTTATATGGTTTCTACAAAAGGAAACCAAGTGTGATGAAAAATCAAAGTTTATTGAATGTAAAGAATGATATTGGTCTTATCATGAAGAAATGTGAAATGAATGATTATGACCCAAGCATAGCTTGGGAGGTGACCTACAGTGAAAGCACCTATAGTGATGATTATACAGAGACGATGGTCTTATGATTGTTCTAGTGGATGACCTAGAGGCAATGATCCAGAGGCAACCTAGAGGCAGTGACCTAGAGGTAGTGACCTAGAGGCAGTGACCCAGAGACAAAGACCTAGAGGCAACTCAGATACATTGATCCAAGGGCAGACCTAATGAAGGTTGCATATATTCAATAGTACCAAAGGCAGAGTTGAAGAACGAAGATCAAAGAAGAAGAATCAGAGAATGAAGGCAAAAAACGTTCCTACCAAATAATGTAATACAAAGGGGTGTTGGAAGTATTACATTATTTGCCCCCCTTGTAAATATTAGTTTGGTAGAATGATTTATATTTTATATAATGTATGTGTCAATATGAGAGAAAGTGCAAGGTGTTGAGAGAGAATGAAGAGTCACATGATATGTGGCAAGATGAGAGGAATATGAAAGGATGCATGTCCCAGATCTTTGAGGAGAGCAATAGTTATAGTATTGAAAAGTTATGTAAAATTATATATTGGAGACAAAGCTCCATGCAATATAATCTATCTGAATCATTTGAATATATTGAATGTAATAGCGAATATTTCATTGTGAGATATTGTTGTTATTTTTATGTGAGTTATTTTGATCTTGGGATATTGAACTATGAGATTATCTAGATTGAAAGCTTTCAGCTAGATTGGGTAATATTATTCTAAGGGACTAGTAAACACTGAGAGTGTTGGATATTTAATGTTGGATCTGGATTTGGACAAGTTATATATTTGTTATACTGGGAAATGGCTATTGACTACTCTAATTGCTCATTTCCTGTAAAGACTTACTTTTACCCATAGAAAAAGAGAGAACTAAAAATTAACGATATTCTGTCCTTGGAACAAAAAAGGCAAGACACATGTTCCATCTGTTGTGAAGAATTGCTATGTTGACTGTGTTTAAGACCTATGTTATATGACTATGCTTTTCATGTAACTATTTTAACTTGTTATACGAGGTTGAAATGGGTCCCACCCATATTTCATCATGATTGTCTTATAGAGATAATTCAACAAACCACGTTTTCGTGGTATTACAACAAACAAGACATATGTTCCATCTGTTATGAAGAATTGCTATGTTGACTGTGTTTAAGACCTACATTATATGACTATGCTTTTCATGTAACTATTTTACTTTATATGAGGTTGAAATGGGCCCCACCCATATTACGTCATTATTGTCTTATCGAGATATTTCAACAAACCACGTTATCTTGGTATTACAACAAACTATATTATCGTGGGCCACCTTATCACATGAGTGTCCATCACAATGAGTAGGTGGTTCTTATTTTGGGAAGTTCTTCACTGTGGCTTTGTTCCAATCATGATTTTTATGCATATTCCTGGATTGCAGTATTTGATAATGTTGGGTTGGCAATGGATTTTTGATTTCTCTTGTTTTGCTTTGGCATTGGGATGATTTCAATAGTTAATTTGTGCCAATTAGATTTTATATCAAGACTATTATTCAGTTTGTTTTTTTTTTGCCTGACTAGTCTATCATCGTTTGGCCATGCACTTTATAGAGGTTTAAGGGAGGAAAAAACTCATTGTGACTTCTCTTGTCACAGATTGGAGAGTGTGTTGCAGTATGGTGGAGACCTAATTTTGAGACATTGATGTATCCGTATTGTCCCCCACACATAACAAAACCGAAGGTGAGGAGTGATTCATGCTTTGTTACTCTTCTCATTGATTTATATTGCATCCTTTACTGTTTTATGCTGATTTTGTTGAAACACCTTTTCTGCAGGAATGCAAGAAACTCTTCCTAGTTCACCTATCTGAAAGGGAATATTTTGCAGTTCCTAAAAACTTGAAGCTTCTTGCTGTTCCACTGTTTGAGCTCTATGACAATGTCCAGGTATAATCTTTTGTGTCAAGTAGGTGTGACGCTTTGTTTTTCCAATTACAAATATGTTGTTTGGGTCTGTTATTTTTATGTTTTTGAAATGAAACAGTATGGCCATTTGAAAAGTTTCTGTTCAATACTATGTGCAATTTGATTGCTAAAATAATGAACCTAATACAAATTTACTTGCTTCCAGAGATATGGTCCAGTTATCTCAACTATTCCGCAGCAGCTGTCAAGATTCACTTTTAACATGATCAATGCCTGAATCCTGCTCAGAGGTGGCTGCTTAGCATTGGAGTTTTGATGATTTCCTTTCTTCAGGCAATGGAGTTGGAAATTTGCTAACTTTTTCAGTGACCGGTGTAAAGTGCATATATGGACTCATATATTGGTTGGGACTGTTGTTACATATTGTGTTTGCTGATTCGAGTTATAAAATACTAATTAATAAAATCTAGGATCACAACTTTTCTGTGAGAATTGGGCTGAAAAGACACAAATATGAAGCTGTGAAAACTATGAACATATTTCTATGCTGCTTAACAGTAATTTTAGGATGGTTTTTTTTCATCTAATGTCTGTGGAACGTTACCTACTTTATAAAATGTATTAACTTAAGAGAGAGATGCCCTTCATTGTATAAACTGACAATTTATATGATATTGTTTGGCATGAATTTCTTCTTTTAAGGACTTGTATAAATGCATATTTGACTTTTATGCTAGGCACCATGCACATCCCGAGAACAACATCTAATGTCTGTGGAACGTTACCTACTTTATAAAATGTATTAACTTAAGAGAGAGATGCCCTTCATTGTATAAACTGACAATTTATATGATATTTTTTGGCATGAATTTCTTCTTTTAAGGACTTGTATAAATGCATATTTGACTTTTATGCTAGGCACCATGCACATCCCGCGAACAACATTGCTTACTATTGCAGGAGGGAATTGACTTTCAATAACACAGAAAGAAGCAGCGAAACCATTGGATTCATGATTTTGTTTTTTAATAAGCTATCTGTGGTTTCTTTTGGGTGTCACAACCATTGAAGTATCAAAATATTACATTTGTTGTCAGCTCAACTAAACCATATCTTGCCCTTTTATGAAAGATGTTCATTTTCTTTTTTTTTTTCCAAGTAAATATTACCACAATCAACTCTTTGTCATTATTGTCATTAAGATAAAATCTCACTCGGATAGTTGCCTTACAAAATTTACCATAGATTGAAGCATATCCTTTGTATTTACTCTATTGTTGCAAATGACCCTTCCATGTATATTATTGAAGCCTTCTAACCACCAGGCTAACATCACTTTTCTGCATTTTATACTTCTCATGATGAGCACCATGTATGTAAACATTCTACACTAGAGGCAATAATATGATTTTAAACTTAGAACATGATTTTGAGTTTTACTTTGAAAATTCTATTATTACCTTGAAGCATAAAATCCAAAAAATAATGATAGGATCAATCCTCCACAAAATGCATAATGCTTTTAAATTTTAAACAATTAATCCAACATTTCATCACCTCTCTCAATGTTGTTGGAACTACTCAATGCATTCTCATATTTTTGTAAAAGTGATTCCAAATAGCGTAAGCAAAGGAACAATGAAGAAGTAAATGATCTAATGTGTCTAGATCTTTTTTACACAAGCTGCATCTTTTCAAGTAGATAAAACTTCATAAGCATCTTTGAAGCTCATTTGTTATTTGTTTGAGGTCTAGTCCTCTAGCAAGTTTGCTAATAGAAATTCATGATCTAGGGTTGTTACTCATATTGATATAACTTTTCTTATTTGGACTTTTACAAGCTAAACATGCCTAAGTCAAATGTTTGTCATTTTGGATCAAAATACGGGGATAAAGCTTCAACCAAGCATCAAATACAAGGTTTGTAGAATCCCCTTATTGAGTGACCACCTAATACGTTTCTTGATAAATTGCAAACTAGTTGATATAAAGTTTCGTGTCATTTCTGTAGGTAGGGTTTACTTCATGACCAATTTCATTGCATCAAAAGAACGTATGTATTTTTGAAATAATGTTTTTGCCCATCCAAGTTTTGCCTCTAATGCCAAACTCATTTGTTTTGCAAGCCCACCCTTTCCATATTCTTTCCTTTGTAAACCTTGTTGCAAAGTGAATGACTTGTAGAAGGGATGGTCTCTGTTGGCTCCACGAGTGTCGACAATTAAAGAAAAAAATTGCATGCAATCTAGATGACAAAACTCCAACTCCAATAAGTAAATGGGATTTATTGCGCAACAACAACAAGAGGTACCTTGTCTCTTTTAGGACTTGACAATGGGGTTTGCCCAGTCAGTCAACATGTAGTTCATAAGGCACTTTGTAGCAAGACTAACGTTTGACCCCCACTATTGCATGTTTTTTTTAAAGAGACGTGGGTCAACATGTAGTTCATAAGGCACTTCGTAGCAAGACTAAGGTTTGACTCCCACTATTGCATTCTTTTTTTTAAAAGACGCTTTAATTTTTAAAATAAACTAAAGGGAGATGTTAAAAAAAAGGAGCAATAAACTAAAGGGGGATGTTAAAAAAAGGAGGGCTACTTTATTTTTTTTGGGTATGCATGTAAACAAGTGAAGCCCATCTAAAATTTTAATTTCTTGGAATATTCCTCGAAGATTTTGTAGAGGGAAAATCATCCCAACCTTATTTTTTTGCTTGACAAGACATTGTTTTCTTGCAATTTGAAGCATCAATTAGACCACTTTTTTTACAAAATTCAATGACTATAAAAGATGCATTTTTGGCAGAGATTGACAACACCATCTTTCTTGCAAAATTCAATGATTGTAAAAGGTGCATTTTTGGCAAAGACCGACACCTTCACAATACAATGTAAGTGATCAGTTAGGTAAATATTCATAATACACATGAGACAACAGAGTGAACCTCGTAAGCAATGATCTACTCTATTACACCCGGTGGTTGCAATGACTGGTTATCCAAGCATTACAATAGGATGAAAAGGTTACCATAAGGACACTCATAGTTGAAGAAGTAAAGTGAGGCCAATCCCACTATTGCTTAAGTGTACTTGACATACATGGCAGACCCACATGCAATAGACCTAGTGGTAGACCGAAAGGCAGACTTAGGTAGACCAAGTGGCTGACCTAGAGGTAATAGACCCAAATCAAACCTAAAAGTAGATCTAGAGGAAACAGTCCCAAAGGTAGACCTAGAGCCAACAAACCTAGAGGTAGATCCAAAGGTGTTAGACCCAATGGCTGACCCAGAGGCAATAGACCTAGAGGTAGGCCTAGTGGTGACACACCTAGAGACAACAAATCCAATGGTCGATCTAGAGGCAACTAGAGGCAGTAGACCCATAGGTAGACCCAGAGGTGGCTCTAGATGTGTTTACCCAAGATCCAGAGTAGCCAAAGCTAGAGCTAAAGTCGAGAGCAAGAACCTAGACTCCTCTACATTATGGGGGGGCCTAATATTTTCTCATCCAAATAATGTAATAAGGGGGCAATGTTAGGATATTTTATTACATTATTATTAGATCATGCAATATTAGTTGGGAGATTATTTTAATATTTCTTGCATTTAACGATCTCCTATATCGAGAGTATTGATCTTCTAGTTTGTAACCCTAAAACATGTATTAAATAGACTCTTGCCCCAATGAATGAATTGCTTTTTGCCATCACTTACAAAGAGGAATCCTAAATTGTTTCTCATCATTTTTTAAGAAATCTCTTTGATTTTTTAATCAAATTTGGATGTTATACTTGCTAGCAATCTTGAAAGTGACATCATATATATAGGGAGGGAAGAGAATATAGCTTGTATGAATTGTAGCCTCTCAGCTATGGTTAGGAACTTACATCTCCAACTTGCCAAAGAGAATTTCATTCTATTTAAAATTAAGTCCCAACCTTCTTTCCTTTGTCAAAAAAAAAAAAAAACCAGACATTGATGACAAATTTTCAACTTTAAATCCTCAAATTTCTATTATTGAAGTATTAACCATCTATCAATCCTCTCATAGCATGATAATATTGATTTGAACTCCATGGCATCATTTACTAAGGGGTAGCCCAAAATAAAGGTATCATTAACAAATTGAAGACGAGGTTCAAATGGACCATTTGTTACAACTTGAATACATTTGATTTTTTCTTTGGTTTTGCCTTCGAGTAAGCTCTCCAAGATGACTTCGCAAAAATAATAAATAGATAAGAAGATAGTCATCTTGGTGAAGTCCACATTACGATTCAAAGTATCAAGTAGGGGATTGATTGATCAAAATATAATATTTTGGAGTGTGTAACAATATCTAATGCATTCATATCAAGTGGCATTAGCTCAACCGGTTAAATTCCTTCACATTTCAAGGAGACCCAGGTTCGAATCTTGTCGAATGATACATGGATACTATCCAAGCTTTGCTGTGATATCACTATGTGGTGATGTAATAAGGGCGGGGCTCGTTTCAATCCCATATAACCCATTAAAAAAAACATCTAATGCATTCATACCAACCTTGATCAAAACCATTTTTTTGAGAACATCAAGTAGAAAACTCTTACAAATTCTATCACATGCTTCATTCATATCTAGTTTTACAACCATACTTGGTTTTTTGATGAGATTAATAAAGGTGGCATTAATCTCACTTATTAAGACCTTCTTTTTCTTGGTCTCTTCAACCACAACCATACTTGGTTTTTTGATGAGATTAATAAAGGTGGCATTAATCTCACTTATTAAAACCTTTTTTTTCTTGGTCTCTTCAACCACAACCAACATGTTATTTTTTAACAAATCCCAAAATTTTAAAAATAAAATTAGAGGAAATCTATTTGGGCTAAGTGCCTTATTCAGGTGGAATGAGAAAATTGCCTCCTATAGCTCCTCCATAGATGTCTTCCTTATAATTTTTGACAAGTTACCTTTGAAATCATTAATTGTTTTCTTCCTAATATCTTTTTTCTCAATACTTATTCCATGTAGGATTAAAAATTTTGGTATTTTTTTCCTTAAGCAATCTCTCCTTAGGTCTATGGGACTAATATGACTCTTCCTTTTTCAATACATTACGATAACAAAATTTCTTGTACATAATTATCATGGTCCATTTCTTTGATTTCTACTCTTATAAATTGTTGAGCTTGAATTTAATTTCCCTTTTTGTTTTAAATATGTTACCAAAATATTTGACATGCCAAGTCTTCATTTACCTCTTTAGGTATTTCATCTTTTGAACAAACATGTACATACATGATCCTTCAATCATTGCATCATCACACCAGAAGATAACCATCTACAAGAAATCAGGGTGTCAGAGCTATACAGACTAAAATCAAAATGACTTTGGATGGTAATTATTGAGTAGATCACATCTCAAAAGAATGAGTCTATGATTTGCTCCTACTCATGACAAAATGTCTAAAGAGATTGTATGCTTTGTTTGCAACCATATATTAGATAACAAAAATTTGTCCAATATTTTTACTATATGAGTTTGCCCCACATGTCTATTATCCCATGTATATTAAAAGCTTGAACATATAACACCCCAAAGGCTATTTGAGTTGTTAAATAAACCAAGGTCCTCCATTGATTTAGACCATAGAAAATGAGCATGATTTACCTAGATTAAAATTAACCTCTTTTGGTTCCTTTGATTTAAAATTTGTCGCTTTATCTTCCTTTGGAATATAATTTCTTTTGAATTTGAACTTATGCATTGCGCTATTAAAAATATTCAAGTTTAAATAAGCACATTCACATAAATAATGCATAAACGGAAATGCAAGCAATGAAATAACATAAGTGCTTAAGAAAATACTAAAGGGAAATGTAGCATACTTTACTAATTAAGATAACTAATATTGCAGGTCTCTTCGAGGGGGCAACCTCCTTGGAAGTAGAGCTTCGATACAATTTGAGAAAAGACATGTTACATTCCATTTCCACCCTTGCCTTTATATAGGCTCTTATTTACCCTAACCCTAATGCTCAAGGGTTGGTCCACATGCAAGGAGGGACCTGAGCTAGTAACTCCTACTTACAATAAAAGTAATGGTTACATCATTACGAACTCTTGCTTACAATAAAGTAATGATTACATCATAATGGACCCATATGCACTAGGCGTCCAAGGTGCAACATACACCCACACTGGACAATGACATAATGATGTTAGGATAGGGTTTTAACATGACTTTTTCCTTCAAGAAGCTTTGTCCTCAAAGCTTAAAATGAGAAAACTGCTACTGGAGTTGATGAAGTGACTCCCATGTGTCATTTTTTGGCTGTAATCCCTATAATTATGTTGCGTTTGTTAATCTAGTATACTTTTAGGCTCTAAGATGGTTGATCCTTCTGCATCCAACTTAGGAAGTGTTGATTAAACCTGTACACAACTACCAAGGAACTTCTTCGAGGAGAAAAAAAACTAGATGTATCATGGAGGGTGACAATTTGAGTTTGTAGGCCACAAGCCCAATCCATTGTAGAGCTTGATATAGTCCATAGAATTTAGATACTAGCTTTTGATGACCTTAAAGTTTCTAGGATGATTGCTTGTATGACTACAAGCATCAGAAAACCAACCCCCTACATTAAAACTACACTTCGAGTAATATAAATAAGTTTGCTATCGCATACAACTCTATGCCATTGCCAGATTATCCTTGAAATGTTGGACAAGTAGTGCATGCTCCCAAAGAGTGGAATCTACTGCTTGAAATTTGGAACTACCAAATAGTGGAATCTACTGTATGATGAAAGTGATGAGGGAGGGTGTTCGTAAAATGGTTCATATGGTGTCACCTTGGCGGTAGAATGATAAGAAATATTATACCATCATTTGGCCAATGGAAGCCATTTGACCTACTGAGTGGGATGCTCAAATGCAAAGCAATGGAGGTACATTTCCAAGCACTTGTTAACAATTTATGTTTGTTCATTTTTTTTGGTATGGTATTCTAAGCTCATTTTGAGTTGTGTTGCCTTGCAATTTGAACAATTCCTCCAAAAAATAATTCTTGAAGGTGGGATCACAGTCAACAACGATGGATTGGGGCATGCCATGAAGATGAAAAATAGAATCAAGAAATATTTGGGCAACCTTTAACGTCATGTAGGGGTGAGATAGAAGACATAAGTGAGCATACTTAGAGAGATGATCCACAACACAAGAATGATTATTTTACCTATAGACTTTGGAAGCCCCTCAATAAAATCCATGGAAATATTCGTCATTTTTTTTTTAAATATGAAGAGGTTGGAGTGTGCCTAATGTGCATATAGTTTCCCCTTTCATATGTTGACAACTATCACACTCTAATATAAAAGTACAAATATATTTTTTCATCCTCGCCCTTAAAAGGGTGCATTTAGCTCACTTATAAGTCTTTAAGAACCTAAAATATCCTAAAGTAGGAGAAACATGCATTTCTTATAATATAGATTTATGGAATGGAAAAATTGCAAGAATAACAAGGTGATCTCAATATCTCAAATGTTGCCCATCCCATGTATATCTTGGCCAAGAGCTAGGATCATTTTGAAGTTGCTGAATTAAGGCTTGCAAGGTAGAGTCTTGGGTCACCTCTTCTTGAAGCTAGTGGATCCATTGAGGGATTGGCATTGATATGGCACACAACATACTTGATCCTCATGTTGGTGGGACAGTGCATTAGCAACGATATTCTCCTTGCCCTTGTAAATTATTTTATAGTCATACCCTAGTAGTTTTGTGACCCATTTTTTTTGTTTAGGCATGGAGACCTGTTGCTTAATAAAGTACATAATATTATGATGTTTTATTTTGATTTAAAAAAAAACCTAATAATAAAAGGTATCGAATGGTTAATAGCATGTAAGATCATCATTATCTCCTTTTCATAGGTCAATTTGCCTATGTTTTTCCTAACAAATCCTTACTAGTGAAAGCCAACAACCATCATTCTTGCATAAGCACTATACCAATTCCACTTTCTAAAGCATCACTTTCCACCATAAAAGTTTTAGAGAAATTAGGTATTTCTATCATGGGAGTAAATAGCTTAACTTGTTTGAAGCGTAGGAAGGCTTGTTCAACTGATTTTGACCACATAAATGAGTTGTTTCTCAACATCGCTGTTAGGGGGATCTTCCCATAATCATAGATGGATTTTTGATAACAAACAATGAGGCTGAGGAAACCCCAAAGACCTTTGTGAGTGTATGGCTTAGGCAATTCCTGTATGGTTGTAATTTTCTTTGGGTCCACCTTGACCCTTTCCATGAAACTATGTGGCCTAGGTACTCCACTTCTTGCATTCCAAAAGAACATTTAGACCACTTTGCACACAATTGGTTATTAGTTTGGAGTTCCAAGGTCTAGTCCAAATATTTCTCCCATGTGCAACTGTAAATTAAGATATCATCTAAAAATACCAAAATTAATCTATGCAAAAGGACCTAAATATTGCATTCATGAGACTCTAAAAGGTGGAAGGTGCATTGGTAAGACCAAAAGGCATGACAAGGAATTCATAATGGCCTTCATGAGTTTGAAATGCAATATTAGGAATATCTTCTTCCCTTAATCTAAAATGATGATATTATAAACATAGATATAACTTTGAGGAGAAGCAAACACCATGGAGATCATCCAACAACTCATCAATGATTGGAATGGAAAAGTTATCTTTAATGGTAATTTTACTAAATTCGTAAAAATCTATGCATAGACCCATATTTCTTATGAACCAATAGTATTTGAGAGGAATATGGACTAACACTTGGCTGAATGATCCCTATGGATAACAACTCCTATGCCATTCTTTCAATCTTAGTCTTTTGCACATATGGACACTTGTAGGGGTAAATTTTGGGTGGTAAGCTTCCCAAAACAGGTTAGATATCATGATTGTGGTGGCACCAAGGTGGTAATCAGTGTGGTTTAGCAAACATGGATGCATGTTTATCCATAACTAGTTGTGATTTGACTGGTTGTATTGTATCATTAATAATCGAATCCTATATTGCAAATAATTATGTCACCACCGCTTGAGATGATTTTTTCAAAAAAATTTCCATTCAATGGGAATTGATAAGTTGGGTAGAACCTATAGGCATACCATAGAGAATGTACTACTTCCCTTGTTGAGTGAATTGCATCCATAGCTTAAAAAAATACCATACTATTGGTCCTAGTGTACAAAGCCATTGAGTGTTGGTTGTGGAGCCTAATTCTCTCTGGAAAAAGAAAGGTATTATTTTCAACCGCACTTGGACCCACTCCATGAAGGGGGTGTAGGGGGCAAAAACCCCCTTACTAATATCGCTGAGGGGATCCAGGGGGGAGACGATGGCTATGGAGCCCCCTCTAGCGGGGGTTCAGGGGCAGCGCCCCCAAAGCCAAAAATAAATGTTTTTTTTCCTTTGTAAATTTGGACCATTCATTATTAGGTCACAAATCAGACAGTGGGATTTTATGTTGGTGGTTTTGCCCTAAAATATAACTCTCTTTTTTAAGAGGACGATGTGTGGAGGCTAGACATGTAGTGTAGAAGAGACTATGATAGAAAGAAGAGGAGGTTACAATGAATGTGTTGTAGGTTGTATCCCTTCATTTTTGCTGGATGAAATAAATAAAGGCCTGGTTATTTTCTTCGTGGATGTAGCCCATATTGGGTGAACCACGTATATATGTGTCTCTCTTGTATTGTATATTTTCTGCATTATATTTTTGTATTTATATTATTGCTCGTGTTTATTATTTTCCTAACAACTGGTATCAGAGCGAGGTTGAAAAATGCACTTGAAAGGAGGGTTTCCTGGTTCGAGTGGGAGCAATGGTAGAAGAAGGCAAGTTTAGGGTTGAGAAGTTTAATGACAAAAATTACTAGCTATGGAAGATGCAAATGGAGGACTATCTATATCAGAAGGATCTTTACCTACCATTAAGTGGAATAGCAAAGAAGTCGATGAAGTTGTCAGATGAAGAATGGGAAGTTCTTGATAGAAAGGTATTAGGAACAATACGACTATGCTTGGTAGCATCGATGGCCTTCAACATTTCAAAGGAAAATACAATGGAGGATCTAATGAAGGCATTAGCTAAACTATATGAAAAACCCTCAGCTTTGAACAAGGTATTTCTTATGAAGTATTTATTTAATATGTAGATGTTAGAAGGTGGGTCTGTTACTGATCATTTAAATGAGTTTAACATGGTTACAAATCAGTTAAGTTCTATAGGAGTAAACTTTGATGATGAGGTTAGGGATCTTTTGATCTTGTGCTCATTGCCAAAAAGTTGGAATGGCTTGGTCATGGTTGTGAGTAATTTTATCTCTGGTTCAAATACTTTAAAGTTTGATGATGTTATTGGTGTTATCCTTAGTGAGGAAATGTGATGAAAAAGCATAGGTGAGACATCAGGTAATGCTTTGATTATGGAGAATAGGGGGAGACAAAGGGAGAGAGGAAAGAGTCTAGGGAATCATGGAAAGTCAAAGAAAGGTAGATCCAAATCCAGAGGGAAGCAACTAGAATGCTGGCATTACGGGAAGAAAGGACACCTAAAAAGAGAATGTTGGTCTTGAAAAGAAAAAAGGGAGATGAAAAATAGGATAATAATCAGGAAGCAAATGTAGTAGGTGATGTGTTGCAAGATGCTTTAATCCTTTCATTAGATAATATTAATGATTATTGGGTGCTAGACTTAGGGGCTTCATATCATGCCACACCCCATAGGAAATATTTTCTAGACTATGTTCAAGGTGATTTTGGATAGGTTTATTTGGGTGATGATCGACCATGTAAAATTGTTGGAATGGGTAAGATACAGATAAAATTACCAAATGGAAACCAATGGTTGCTGAAAGAGGTAAGGCATATTCCTGATTTGAGAAGAAATCTAATTTCAATAGGGCAGTTGGATAGTGAAGGTTGTACAATTACATTCTCAGAAAATTCATGGAAGGTTACTAAAGGATCACTGATATTAGCAAAAGGAAAGAAGGAAGGTACATTGTATGTATGTACTGGTAATATTGATCTTTCTATTGCTTTAGCTTCTACAAGAGCAGATACAACTTTGTGGCATCATAGGCTTGGGCACATGAGTGAGAAGGGGATGCAGATTCTCCACTCAAGGAATTTGTTGCCAGGTTTGAAGTAGGTTGATTTGGACTTTTGTGAGCATTGTGTTTATGGAAAATAGAAAAGAGTCAGATTTCTCAGAGTTGGGAAGGAAAAGAAGAGTGAAAAGTTAGAGCTTGTGCATACAGACGTATGGGGACCAACTCAGGTATCATCTCTTGGTGGCTCTCAATATTATGTTACTTTTATTGATGATGCAACTAGAAAAACTTGGGTTTATTGTATTCGAAGAAAATTTGATGTCTTTGATACTTTTAAGAAATGGAAAGCTTTGGTTGAGAATGAGACAAGAAATAAGTTGAAGTGTCTCAGATCAGATAATGGAGGAGAATACTACAACAAGGAGTTTGATAGTTACTGTTCATACCATGGGATTCGTAGAGTGAAGATGGTTCCAAGAACACCACAAGAAAATGGTGTGTCAAAAAGGATGAATAGGACAATCATGGAACATGCTAGGTGTATAAGATTACATGCAGGATTGCCCTTACAATTTTGGGTAGATGTTGTGGATACTATTGTTTACTTAATAAATAGAGGACCTTCAAGTTCCCTGGATGGTGGTATTCTAGAAGAGGCATGGATAGGTAAACCTATTAACTACTCATTTCTGAAGACTTTCGGTTGTGAAGCATTTGTTCATATTGATAAAGAAAATAGAACAAAACTTGAGGTAAAGTCTAAGAAGTGTACTTTCATTGGATATGGAGTTAATGATTTTGGTTATCACTTTTGGGATTATGAAAATCACAAAATCATTAGGAGTAGAGATGTGGTATTCAATGAGAAGGTCATGTATAAATATCAGTTGTAGAGAAAGAAACAAGAAAAGGTAAACATAGAATACACAGTGCTTGATGAAATCATAGAAAATAAAACTCCAAAGGTGCTAGAAAATCAAAATATTCAACAACAACAACAACAAGCACCTCAAACTCCTACAAGTGTTATTAGAAGATCTACCAGGTTAAGTAGACCCCCTGAATGTTACTCTCCTTCATTGTATTATGTATTATTGACTGATTTTGGTGAACTAGAAACATATGAAGAAGCAATGCAGGTAGAAACCAGAAAGAAGTGGGAGCAAGGCATGGAAGAGGAGATGGACTCTTTGGTACATAACCAGACTTGGGATTTGGTTCAGTTGCCTACAAGAAAAAGAGCATTGTAGAATAAATGGGTTTACAAGGTGAAGGAAGAAGATGGAGGTAAAAAGAGGTATAAGGCTAGACTTGTTGTAAAGGGGTTTGCATAGAAGAAAGGTATAGATTTTGATGAAATATTTTCTCCTATTGTTAAAATGACTTCAATTAGAACTATTTTAAGTCTAGTGGTTGTAGAAGATTTGCATCTTGAACAATTAGATGTAAAAACAACTTTTCTCCATGGGGATTTGGAGGAAGAGATTTATATGCAGCAACCATAGGGGTATGAGGTCAAAGGGAAGGAGGAATTAGTATGCAGGTTGAAAAAGAGCTTGTATGGCCTGAAGCAAGCTCCAAGGTAGTGGTATCTAAAATTTGATAGGTTTATGATAGAACAAGGTTATAGTAGATGTTATTCTAACCACTGTGTTTATTTTAAGAGATTAGATAATGGTAACTATATTATCTTGTTATTGTATGTAGATGACATGCTTGTTGTAGGGTCTAACATGCAGGATATAAATGTGCTCAAAATAAAATTAGCAAATTCATTTGCAATGAAGGATTTGGGTGTTGCAAAGCAAATCCTTGGTATGAGAATAACAAGAGATAGGAAAAATTATAAATTAACATTGTCTCAGGGTGAGTACATTGAGAAGGTGTTGAAAATATTTAATATGTAGGATGCAAAACCTGTTAGTACACCTTTGGCCAATCATTTCAAACTGACTAAAGAGATGTGTCCTAAGACACAGGAGGAGATAGACTACATGTCCAAGGTTCCTTATTCATCAGCAGTTGGTAGTTTGATGTATGCGATGGTGTGCACAAGGCCAGATATAGCACATGTAGTGGGAGTTGTGAGTAGGTTTATGAACAACCTAGGAAAAGAGTATTGGGAGGTAGTGAAGTGGATTCTCAGGTATTTAAGAGGTACTGTCACTCAGGCATTATGTTTTGGAGGTTCTAACACTATTCTATAGGGATATGTTGATTCAGATATGGCAGGTGATATAGATAGCAGAAGGAGTACCACAGGGTATGTCTTTACTGTAGGTGGAACTATAGTAAGTTGGATTTCAAAATTACAAAAGGTTGTTGCACTTTCAACAATGAAAGCAGAGTATGTTGTTACTACAGAGGCTAGTAAAGAGATGATTTGGTTATAGAGGTTTATGGAGGAATTGGGAAAGAAGTAGGAGAATAGCATATTATATAGTGATAGTCAGAGTGCCATTCATCTTGCAAAGAACTCAACCTTCCATTCTAGGACTAAACATATACAGACCAAGTACCATTTCATACGATCAATTTTGGAAGATGGACAATTGAAGTTGGAAAAGATACACACTAGCCAGAATCCTGCAGACATGTTAACAAAGGTAGTAACCAAGGAGAAACTGAGTTCTTGCTCAATTTTAGTTGGTCTTCAAGCATGACAGTAAAGGTGAGAAAATTTCTAGGTCCAAAGTTGAAGCATAGTCCAGCAGGTGCAGTAGCGGTGGAGTTACTGTGATCAGTCTCCAAGTGGGAGATTGTTGGTTGTGGAGCCTGATTCTCTCTCTAATTTGGAGGTCTTGTTTTCAGTTGCACTTGGACCCACTCCATGAAGGGGGGTGTAGGGGGGAAATGCCCCCTACTAATGTTGTCAAGGGGGTCTAGGGGAGGTGGTGACATCTATGGATCCCCCCTTGTGGAGGTTCAGGGGCAGCACCCCAAAAGCCAAAAATAGATGTATTTTTCCCTTTGTAAATCTGGACCATTTATTATTAGGTCACAGATCGGACGATAGGATTTTATGTTGGCATTTTTTGCCCTAAATTGTAACTCTCTTTTATAAAGAGGACTATGTATGGTGGCTGGACATATAGTGTAGAAGATACTATGATAGAAAGAAGAGGAAGTTACAACGAATGTGTTGTAGGTTGTATCCCTTCATTTTTGTTGGACAAAATAAATAAAGGCCTGGTTATTTTCTCCGTGGATGTAGCCCATATTGGGTGAACCACGTAAATTTGTGTCTCTTGTATTATTGTATTCTTCTACGTTATATTTTCGTGTTTTATTATTGCTCGTATTTTATTATTTCTAGCACTGAGTTTCCAACACAATATCACATCATTCTAAAGGAACAAAAAACATGTCTACCTTAATGTTGTATTTGCCCATCTTTACCTTTACATTTCTACATTTTCCTTTGTATGGTAAGGATCCCCATTGGCTACCATGACTTTAAAAAAAATGCATATGTATATGTAGCAATCTTCTCTTTTGGCCACCCAAGGATCAACAAAATTATGTGTACTACCTAAAGAAATGAATATTATGAGTTGTTAACCCTTGAAATGCCCTGCCATCATCATGGTTTGAGAGTGAAAATCCTTGCTAAAGCATGTACCGAGATATCTAGTGGTTGATCCTATCTCAATTCAACTTCTTCATGTTGATCCTCTTTGCTATGGTTCTCATATTTGTCATGATATTCCCTAGTGGAAGGGTTGCCCACATGAAGTAAATACATTTTTTACTGCGCACACTTATGGCTTGGGGATTATTTATAATCAAAGTTGTAACATAGTCATTTTTCCCTCTGTTCTTCCATTTATTCTCAAGTAAGACATTTGATCGGGGGTGGTTTGTTGGTAAGGTTTGATGATGTCTATGATGGAAGTAAGGGTTGAACTTGTGGAGGTTTGGAAATATACCTATGAGTTGCAAATTTATCTTTAGCCAATTTGACCAAGACTACTACTGCCATCATGCTTTTTGGTTTAACCCACTAATAAAACAAATTTGGAAAATTTCTTCACTCAATCTTGTTGTGTGGTTTGTCAACTTTTTAAATTATGTTTTATAATCTTAGACCATTATCTATTTCAATTTGGTGAGGGTTCTAGTAAAATCCTCATACTCACTAGGTCTAAAACAAGTGAGTAAATGGGTCTCAAATTTTATCCAAGTGAGATGCAGATGCATATTCACCAACCATTGGTACCATTGAATAGATTCATATTCAAATTTGAAGGATGCTATAATGAACCTTTGTTCCTAGGGAGTATCATGAAGAGCAAAATATTATTTGACCCAATACAACCAACTAGTGGGGTCCTCTCCATCAAATTTAGAAAAATCTAACTTTGGTATTATATGATTTGTATTATTTGGCAAGGCATTTTATGCTATTCTCTTGGAACTTTTCTCTGACTTCTAAATAACTTGTTTTCTAGGTCATCGTATTTTGTATTTAGACCTTGTATATGACTCTCAAAGTCATCTATTTAATCTAATTTTTCTTGTTTGGAGATTAGATTGTTTCATGCGTCCTACTACTTTGTTAAGTTGTACTTAATTGCTCTAGTTGAGTGCCTCTTGTAGCTCCAACAATTTTTTTGGCATCCTAGGGTTCCCAGAAAATATTATGGGTGTTATATACTAGAACAATTAGCTTATAGAGATAATTAGAATGGGATATACCAAAAAAATGATGAATATTTTCCCTTTTATACCCTTTTTAGCTGATTGTTACCAAGTGCTTTGACTATTTATTGGGTAGTTTCTATACTCAACTAGCAACTGAGAACGTCCTACTGTTTGTTACCAACTACCACCTGACTGCTTTGAGTTGTTAATTGGATCCACTATATTATCTCACTTGATATTTTAGGCATTGTCAATCTATGAGATTAATAGTCTCCTTTGTAGTATACTCAAATCTAGAAAAGGATAAAAAATAAACTCAATGAGGACAATCAAGCCAAGGTGTTTCTAGTTCCATGGGCTCTCTGATATACTATCTCGACCATGATTAGTGGTCAATCCAATTTCTTAGATCTCTAATTGCGAAGGGTTCCATCATACCCATAGCCATACTATTTGTTTTTGAGGGTAATACAAGGGTAAATTCCTAGGGCTAACAACTTATTGGTCCACCAAGAAATTTGAACAACCGATATCTTCCTAAGGATGAAATCTTCTCCTTTTTCAAAGAGATATCTCGATATACCTAAGGGTATGTGGGAGCTTGATATCGTGTATAGGTGCTATCTAAGGCTTGGGTATTGGAGTTTGAGCACCCCTCACTTCAATAGACACTTTATGGGAAATTTGAATTAGCCAAAAACAACAAATCCATGGCACATGGTCTCTAACTGAATCCACTAAAATAGGAAAAGAAATGTGTTGCTTTTTTTTTCTCTTAAGGCATTTGAACAAAATGAACATAATGAAAAAATTATCAAATAAGAATTAGATATAAGGACAATAAATATTGCTAAGAACCTTTATCGAAGGACAAGATAGAAGTTTGTCTCATGCCCAATTTTTTCTCTCTTTTTCTATTGTTTTTACTATGCATTCTCTTACCATGTGTCTAGTTTTATAACACTTTTGACATCAAATCATAATGCTTCTATAATCTATTTATTGATCCCATTATCCTAATTTAGATTTAATCTTAATGTACTATGCAAAAGTTTTGAATTCTCCATAGAACCACATATATAGGTATACAACATATCTTTTTCCCTTAGTAGTTGGTCCTTTCTAGATGAACTCACCTAGAGTATTGCCATTATTCCTTAGAACCTCTTTATTGATAAATTGATATGGAAGTCCAAAAAGCCTCAACCATATTGGAATACTTTAATAGTTTGTCTTCACTAAAAATTTCACACTTCATGATCTTAAAAATAATATATTTTTTTCCAAAACATCAACCACCACTCATTAGTTCATCTATTATTTCTAAATTGAAGAAAACGATAAAGAAAAACCATTTTAGAAAATATTGATGGACTAATTTGAATTAATTCCCACTCCCATTTGATATTAATTTCGGTTCTCTAAAAAACCTCGCTAGTAGCCATGTAACTATTGAATGTCAGAAAAGTCCAACTTCTAATGTGTATCATAAATCCATTTCAATAGAATGGACGGAGGAGAAACATGCCTTCTTCCACATTTGAATTTAGGTTGGCTCCCCACTATCCTTGCTAGTGTAGTGTAATCTAATATAAGTACAAAAATAAATACAATGAATTAAATACGTGAAGGCCAGGGTGAAAGGGAATAAGTAAATTACATGAAATAAAATATGATCATAATCATAGCAAGAGTGTGTCATTAATTAACACATTAAGAAATCAAATAATAACAATTTTCTATCATGCATATGAAATTAAAATAATAGAAGAGTGACAAAAAGTGAAAGGGTAGTGCATCACTATTCATTCCATAATCCAAAAGAGTAGTGCCACAATTGGAAAGCAAATGCCATACGTAGTCTTTCTATTATTTCAAAATTAGAGCATGAATAGTGGAGTCCATAAAATATAGCTTTTATTCCTTTAATGACCATAATATATTTATAATGTAGACCTTAACACCTATTAGTAGTAAATTATTTACTTATTTATCAAGGTATAACATTTGTACTCCTAGTAGATCTACTAATTTAGGGGCATCTTTAGCAAAATTTTGCACCACTAAATATTAGATGCATCCAAAATTATCCCTAAACTACTTAGAAGCATTCTAACATGTTTTTGGTGCCATAAAATGAGAAAATATTGCTTTCTGGTTTGTTGCCTTGAACTCTATGCTTTCCTGCCCAGTTGGCCCAATGATGAGTGATTTGTTTATAGGAAGGGAGTGAATCAATATTTCAGAGTGATCCACACCTTTTGCAAAGAATTGCTCTTTTAGGACTTTGCCAAATTTTTGCCAAAATTTCAAAATTTACTATTTTGATTGTTGAACCTAGGCTTGGAAAATTAAATTTTCTTTGTCATCCATTGACTAATTTCTTGTAGGAATTTGAAAGTATTAGCCAAGCTACTACATTTTTTTATGACTTCTTGAGGCACCAAACTCAATTGACAAGAAATCATAAATATTGCCTTTATCTCAATGATTCTACAATTGTCAAGATTCACTTTTAATATGATCAATGTTTGAATTTTTCTCAAAGGAGGTTGCTAAGCATTGGAGTTTTAATGATTTGCTTTCTTCAGACAATGTAGTTGGAAATTTGCTAGTTTTTTTAGTAATTGGTGTAAAGTGCATTATTTGTACTCATATATTGGTTGGGGCTATTGTTCCATATGGTTTTTGATTATTCGAGTCATAAACTACTGACTAGCAAAATCTAGGATCACAAATTTTATGTGAGATTTGGGTTGAGAAGACACAAATTTGAAGTTGTGAAAACTATGAACATATTTCTCTGCTGCTTAATAGTGGCTAATTTTAGGATGATATTTTATTCATCTAATGCCTAATTCTATGTAATGCCACCTACTTTATAAAATGTATTAGCTTAGAGAGAGGTGCCCTTTATTGTATAAAATGATAATTTATATGACATTGTTTGGCATAAATTTCTTCTTTTAAGGACTTGTATAAATGCATATTTGACTTTTATGCTAGGCACCATACACATATCCTAAGACCAACATTTTTTACTATTGCAAGAGGAAACTATGGAATTTCAATACACTAGAAAGAAGCAACTAAACCATTGGATTTATAATTTTATTTTTTAATAAGCTATATGTGCTTTCTATTGGGGTCCACTCCCATAAAAATACCTAATTCTTTATGTTAGGTCGAGTATGTTTTTTTTTTGAGTTTACATGGTGGAATTGGTAGCCACCACGATGATTCAGGAACATTGTCTATATTTTATGGCCGCCATAGTATTTTGTGTTGTCTACCTCAGAAGCTGTCACATAGTACTTGCGTAGTTTGCCCCTATAACCACCATGCCACAATCATTTTAAACCTTTTGAAAGCACTAGGAAAGGGACAAGCGTTCAATTCAATGAGACCCGAGATTTGAACCTTGGACCTCTGCCCCCATTACGAGGTTTGGAAGAACCAATTGGTCTACACCTCGAACCTGTTAGGTCGAGTATGTTGAAATTGTAATCTGATTCTTGGCCAAGGTTGACATTATATGTTGTAATATTGTATAGGCCTATGGAAATTCATTGTACAATGTATAAAATTTATTGTAATATTTTATTATGTAATCTCTATGGGCCATAATTAAGATTGATATGGTTAAATTGACCTTATAAAATTGTAACTAACCTTAATGCTTTTCTTGTTATGTCGACTTAAGGTTAAGATCATTTGGGGTTTTGGTATTGGTATAAATACCCCACCATTTCTCATTTGGATTAATTAGAGTGTTGCGACTCTTATCTATGGATAATACGATGATTATTTATAGTGCTCAGGTAGATCCCCAATTTTTGTCTCACTTTTTATTCCTTTTTGTCTTTGACACTTTCCATTTAATATTTGAGTAAATGGTTTGCTTTTGTTCTTTTTTGGAAAATATTATGAATTCCAACATGATATTAAAGCATGTATAGATCTACCTCACTTGGTCATGCAAAAATGTAGTTTGGTGCCTCCAATATTTTTTTGAGCCCGTGGACAATTCTTCCTTCAATTCCTCATACGCCTTTTTCACATAAGAGGGAATTTTTTTTTTCCTTTTTCATATCTATTTTTCAAAAGCATTTAAGGAAAAATATCTTACATCCTCAAAGAATTCATTGAATGAAGTGTAGAATTAAAAAATCATCTGGAAAATTGGTAGGAGTTTTAAAAATTAAAAAAGGGTATGTGTTGACATGCATGTCCTACTTTGTATTAGCATGATATAGGGCATGATATGGGAAAGGTGTACACCTCCATACAAGTGGGACAAATGCTATTATGACTAGGCGTGGCATGCTAAGGTGTAGCAAGATGAAATACATGAGTTTGATTCACCATGCCTAAATTTTGTGACACAAAAAATGCTCTTTTTCTTCGAATATTAGGTGACTTGAATATGAAGGATCAATGCAATTTTTTAATGTAAAATAAATATGGTGGTTGTAGTTTATGGTTGAAAGCAAGAGGTCACAGGTTCAAATTGAACCTACCTTTTGTTTAGTCATCATAGAAGGTTGTTTGAAATATTTTCTATAGAGGAATCTTGACTTTGTCACATTTGCTTGTAGTGACAGGTTGGTTGGTGAGAGGATTGAGCAAAGTATTATGTTTGAAACCTTTGTTGGTTGTTTTTCTATGTTAACAATGCAAGGAGAAGGGATATATATTTTTCTATGTCAGTCCCTCCTCATCCACTACCATGTCATAATGAATAGTGCATAGTGTTTGACATAGGAGAGACTAGGGTTTGATTCCCCATGTAATTTTGAAATTTATTAATTGATATGGAGCTAATGTGGACAATATTATGCTACTCCCACAATTTTTTGGGTATTTAAACCCTCTCAACAATGAAAATACACCAATTTTTGCATTTACATAGGCTCAAAGAAATTGAAGGAGAAAATATCAATGGAGGACATTGGCAAATCATAGGGTGCCAAGTGGATACAAGTGATTGGCTTCTAATTTTCTAAGGTTTAGGCTTTTAATTTTCACTTTTTTGAGATCCATTAGGACACAAATTTTGTATATAAAAGCATTTTGAGCCTAATTTTTTATACACACAAAATTTGACCTCTATGCACTTGTGGCATTGGTTCAAAGACTTGCTATAATGTTAGGGCCTAGGTTGCATAAGATGTATCATAACGACCTAGTTACTCATCTTAATGGATGAAAGTACAGTATTTGGTCAACCCAAATGATTGGTTTGCTATGAAGTAAGAGCCTATGGTGCACCTTTCAAGAATATAAAACAATGACCCTTGATGAAGAAACCTACCATCGAAGAGAAGAAGAATCTCTTGTCCTATTTTCCTTGTTGATTGAACAAGAGTTGCTTTTCCACATCAAAGAGGAAAGTGATCCTATTAAGATATGGTCAAGATTTCTTGAGTTATTTGAAAAAGTTAATACTACTAAAGTAAGTCACTTGGAATTAGAGATTTCTTCTCTCAAATTGGTTGAGTTTGATAACATTGAGGACTATATTATGAGATTTAAGGCATTGAGAGTAGATATTGCATATTTAGAAGGAAAAAAATATGATGAAAAATACATGAAAATTGACCTTGATAATATCTCCCCTTCTTTTCATATGTTAAACCTCATGGTTCATATAATCCATCTGTTTTTGTAATCTTAAAGAACTCTTACTTTTGATCAAATTTTCTCTCTCCTAGTTAATTTTCAAGTGGCACTAAGAAATTATGATGGCACTACACAAATTTAGGCTTATACAAAGGAATTCAAATATAAAGAGGATAAGGAACAGGGGACCAAGGACTAGGCTAAGTCTTCAAATAAGTCAAATACTAGTTGTAGATATTGGAAGAGGGAAGGACATTAAATAAAAAGTTGCTTACTAAAATTGTAAAGGATTGAAGTTGAACATCTAAATATAGGTGGACATCTTCCAGATGATAAGGGGAATTTTGAAGGATTTACCTCAACTATAGGGGTATATTAGAGTATCCATTATGGAGGAAATATATTATTATTAGTAATGCATTATCTCCTATAACTTAATTCTTTGCCAAGGTTGGCATTGTATGATTTAATCTATTATAGGCCTAAGGGCCTTATGTTAGAACTTAAGATTTGAAATTTTTACATTATGGTAGTGAAAGATTTTAATGTACATAGGATATCTAATTTAGGCATAAAAATATTGCAACTAATTCTATCCAATACCACATACATGGACCTTATGAAAAGTGGTTAGATCACATTCCCTATCACATGGACTATGATGGTAGTTATGCCTTTGTATTTTAGTATACCATACAAACCATGTGTCAAGTGGCTACTCAACTTAAATAAAAACTTATTATGATGTAATAATTCCTAACATACCCCTCTTATTACATAACAGTCAAAATTTCTACTTTTCTTATGACTAAGAACAATGTCTAGGTTGATGTAGGAATTTTTAGAGAGAAATTTCCCTTCCTTCCCCTTAATATAGACATACTATTTTAAATACGTAGGAGTGTCAGATTCTATTGATAATGCTCTCTAAACACATTTATTATTAGAGTATATTACATAATTTGATAAATATGTGTTCTTAGTGAAGATCAAGAGTCTCCTAGACAAGTGGCATGATAAAAATTCAAAGGTCATTTTGTAAAACTATATTATGGAGATAAAGCTCCATATTTTATGTACAAGTTCATATAATAAAAATCATTGGATTACATTCTTTCAATATAATACAACAAGTGTCTTTTCTATATTGTTAATTCATATAATTATTTTGGCCTTATTAAATTGTGGCTATGTTATATTCGATCATGTGATATTTAACCTATGATATTTTTGGTAGTATTAAGGCTTAAAAATCCATCAGTGGTATTCGAGCTACTAACAAATTCTATCTAGGTTGATAATCTAGCTACTTACAAAATTTTATTTTGTCTAGTTTGATAAAATTGATTTAGAGTCTGTCTACTTTGAAGGCAGTAAGACCTAAACTCTGTTGTAAGTGAGTAGAAGACTAGAGTCTTTTCATGGTTTAAGAACAACTAGTGAAGACCATGAATAAACTATGTTGAAGGTAAATCAACTTTAAGATAGTTGATCATTCAGGGTCATAGCCAACCTTTGATATTGATAGAAGAATCATGCACATCTAATGCCACCTTGATATCAAAAGTGTGAGGAGATTCATAAGAGACTATAGAATAAAAATTTATATCAAGTCTTGATGATTGATCTTGACAAGAAAAGGTTTCAGGTCATAGAGATATTGGCCTTGATAATAAGTAAAGAGATTTAGGTCACAAAGAACTTGATATTGAAGATGTAGACACCTAAAACTAGCACAATAAATATTAATTAATTAATACATTTAATATTAATTAAAGCTAAATAATATTAATTCATCACCTAAGTATTAAATTAATTAATTAATTGATTTATTAAATAATTAATTAATTAGTGCTTAGGTTGCACAATCATTTACCCCTCCCCGTGGATGCATTGACCCTCACATTTATCCATCCACATCATCTACAACACTAGAAGTTCCACCTCCCACTGTTCGAACTGATCATACACAAGAGAAAATCTTCATACACAAGTGAACTCAAGTTACTGGCAGTTGCACCTCAAAGACACAAAGGAAGATTGATCATGTACTTAGTTAACTAAATCAGTTAACTAAACATGCACAATATGCACACAATCAATAGAATCAGTTAAAAATATATGCACATCATGCACTCTCACTTAAACATACATATTTAAATTAAATAAATATATTTAATTTAAATAAATATATTTAATTTAAATATAAAAATCAAATCAAATCATGCACATTCAGTTAACTGACTTTGCACATTGGATGGAAATTACAAGAAAATCTTATCCGCGTGCAATCCCATAATTAAGAAATCAATGCAAGGAGATAACTCTTAGTTATATGCACTTAACTGACAAAGCCACCCCATCTCCTTGATGGGTATGGAAAGCCTAGTGAAGCCTTGGTGAAACTTTGAGTATCCATAGCACTCAATCCCTTTGAGTTTTATCATTTTGCCATCCTCGTACCGTGCAGACTCCTAAACATGTAACTTTGTAGGCCCAGATCCGTTCCTGACATCTTTGAGAATCCAAAAGTCGCAACCATCCCACCCTAGATGGTCTTGGTCCATGATAATAAGACCCCTAGATGGTCAATTTATAGATCATGCAGAAGCCTCCTGATGCAATATAGTTTAGCAATAATGCATCGTAGATACAAAAAAAACAATGGTAATGACACATTAAAGGTAAAATATAATCTATTTTATTGCATCCACACATTTTTATTTTTATTAATTACATGCTTCAATTTCATCTACTACATCACTTTTCAAATCTTTCTTAAATTTGAGCCTCACTTAGAAAGGTTCGATAGGTGTTACTAATGCATTACATTTTTGTCTTGTGAATAGGTTTACAGGTATAGACTAGAGTAGACCCAAAGTAGGAGTAGTGACCTAAAGCCACCAAAGTCCACAAAATAGATCATCGATGGCCATCATAGTCCACTAACCATCTACGTCCATATGATTTCCAACCACGACTGTTTGACCTTAGATGATCACCATCCAAACTATGGCCTATCACTGATCCAATAGCCACAAGCCCACATCTTGATATAGAAGCACCGTACATGATCCCAAACGCATCCTATGAAGTGATAGTCACCAAAAAGTCCACCTGAGCACTTGTTGTAGTTGCAAGACTACAAAAGCACCATATTTATTTGAATAAGGGAATTGATCCTTTCATCTATTGTAAACCCCTACATAGGTAGAATATTGTAATAGAAAGGACATAAAGGAACATTTCAAAGTTAATATACATATTTATTGCTTTTATTTCATTGGTCATTGATAAATAGAAACTATTTATTATTTAAATAGAAAATTTTTATAATAGTTTCTATTTATATTGGTCATTCATATTTATTGCTTTGATTTAATTGGTAAAAATAAAAAAAAATTATTGTTTTTGGTTTTGTAAAAAAAAAAACCAAAAATAGTTTCAACGATCTCACAAGCATATCAAATCAAACATTGGCTCATTAAAACAAAGAAAATCAAAATTATTGTTTGCTTTGTTTGTTTGTGTAGATAGATAAAAAGAGGTTTACCAAAAACAACCACACCATCATCACCAAGCCTTCACAGTTGCATCCCATCCATTTCCTAGCTTATGGTCTTGACCCAAAGTCAAGCCCGAGCTCAAGCCACAGCCCAAGCCACCATGGACCCATTCGATCAGGCCTCCCACCCATCCACCACTCCTCAAATCAGTAGGAGGTAGCCTCCCAGCCACCCCTGGGTAGTTTGGCTAGCTACATGCAGTAGCTTACTTCCCCCTCACCTAGGTTATAGACCTTGGGTGCCATACACAGTAATGTCCCTACCACTAGACCAGAGTCTATCAGTTTGGGGGCCCTCGGGTCCTCAGGTTGTGTCACCTTCATTGACATTGAGGTTGTATTGGCACTCCAAGGTGGTCCATCACCCCACATGATTCACCACATCCATCCTTACCACCATTAACCATTCCACCCAAGTCAATTTCCCACTACATGCCCTAGCAGTTGGTTTACACGCATGCAACCCATCTTGTCGACCCGAATCCTTAATTTGGCATGCCTGCAAAATTCTTTCCACTTGGAGGATCTGATCCCCAAACCAACATAGGCTCCATAGTTATAGATCCAAACCAACCTCCCTAGGCCCATGTTAATGCGACATCTCACTTGCTTGCATCTACGCAACCCACCTCATCCCATCAACCATAGCCACCACCACAAGGACCAAACCCCACACCTCCCACATCTATGCAAGATAACTTCTTTATGTAGTCTCCATCCTGGGCAACTAGATCACCTACCATTTAGGCACTAACACCCCTACAACCATAGGATACCTCCTGTAGTTACTCCCAACCACCATTAAGCCAACCTCTACCCTTAATAGGATACTACCAAACCTCATCCACCACCATCCAACCACCACCTTGAGGTCAAGGCCTACGACCAACAACCCCCACCACAACAATACCAACAACACCAACAACCTCCACAATAATAGTACTATCTATAGCCCACCACTATAGTAATACTATCAAAATTAGCAACCACACACCACAACAAAACCAACAACCTCCACAACAATAATACTATCAGTAGCCACCACTATAGTAGTACTACCAACAACCACCACCACAAACACCCCAACATCAACAACAACCCCCACAACAATAGTACTACCAGAAACCACCACCACAATAGTACTACCAACAACCACCACCACAATAGTACTACCAACAACCACCACCACAAACATCCCAACAACAATAATTGTTGCCCAATCCAAATCAACAACACCTTTTGGCAATAGAAAATTCCATTCACATCCCATCAACAAAACCACTCAACATCAGCATGTCGCTCAAAAAAAACTATCAACAACAAGCCATCCCACATCAACAGGTCATTCAACAGTGACATCAAGAACCACCCCTTCAACATCAACAACAACAACACCAACAATCACACCAATCAACAACCCTTCACCCAACATCCGCCATCCAACACATACATAAACCAACAGTTCACCCAACAACATCAATACCCACAATCAAGAGCTCAAGTTGGCACATCTAATATAATTCCCCAAGCCACTTCAAATCCATTTCAATGGCTAGCTGATCAGGTTGGCACATTACAAATGCAAGTTACTAGTATAAGATATCAAAATCCAACACTTGGCTAGTTACAAAACTTTCCCATCCATCCATTAGTGCCATCACCACCATATCCTCCTCTATTTAAAATGCCAAAATTTGAGAAATTCAAGGGGAAGGAGGATCCCCAAGAGCACATGAGCAATTTTATCAATGCATGTTATCTCCTTAATGAGATTGATGCTCTCATGCTTCGCACCTTCCCATTGTCCCTTAGGGGAGGAGCTTTGGACTGGTATAACCATTTGCCTAGACATAGCCTCTATAACTTTGAGCAATTGGCCAATCTTTTTTTAGAACGCTTCTCTATAAATGTCAAGAGGTGAATAACATTGATAGACCTATTTAATATTTGATAATTTGATGATGAACCTATCCTAGACTATGGTGCTAGGTGGAGAGCTATGATAACAGAGTTACCCTTTTCTCTCCCCACCATAAAGCTCACTTGAATGTTTACAAGGAGTTGTTCCAAACCGATATCGCTATTATTACAACTCCAACAATATCGTACACTCGAAGAAGCTCTAGTGCAGGCCAAGATGATCGAGGACATAAATATCCAAGAGGGAGAGATAAAACTCAAGAAGAAAGAGTGGTAGAACAAAAACTCTAAAGGCACCTCCAACAACCAATCTAAACCCAACAAAGTTAATCAGGTGGTATTGAGCATCCCAAGCAATTCCAATCAACAACAACATCAACCACCACCTCAAAAACCCCCACAAATTCAACATCCACCACAACAACCCTCATATCAGGCCACACCACCTCCCGCACAACTTCAAAATCAAAAACAACCAGACAACCACAATAGGCATCCTGCTAGACCCCCTCAAAATTACATACCACTTTTAAAGCCTTATTCAACCATATTTCAAAAGCTCTATGAGGTACAAGCAATCAGATTATCGAAAGTAAAACCAGAAGACCTGAGTAAGCCTAAACCTAGGTCTTACAAAGAATATCAATACTATGTTTACCATAGGTAGAAGGGTCATGACATCAATGATTGCATCGCATTTAAAAATTTAGTTCAAGATCTTGTCGAGAAGGGGGCTATTGCCATTGACAATCCTTTGGCCCTACAAAATCAAAACCTTGGCATCTACTAGGACCCTTTACCACAACACAACCAACAACCCACTACACCTACAAATGCCACTATGCCACCCAACTAGGTGAACCATCTTAACAATATGCCACAACACCAAAAATTTGTAGGGATGATACATATAGTTACTCAAAACCAATGCTACCCTAAACGATCAACACAACCAAGTACTACAACCAATGTACCTTCATCCTCTACATTACCACCTCCACCAGTGTAGGCCATGCCTCACCCCCCATGACCCATCATATCATTAACCACTCGCCTCACCTAGAGCCTCAAAATGGCATCGACCAAGCTTTCAATTTATGAGCTCATCCAATAGTCACCCCCACATCATGAGGCATTAATGGAAATTTTGAAATCCATTGAAGTTCAAACACAAGATCCAAATGCCTTCACAAATTTTATGGGAAATGTTAAAATGTGCATAGAGCCATCCATTACCTTTTATGACCATGAGATCAAAACCTTACCAATAGAGATACTAGATCCTCCATTGCACATTGTAGCTCATATAGACAACAAGCCCTTCAAATGAGTCTTGGTCGATACCGGGTCATCTATCAACATCATCACCTCTATCACACTTCAACATTTGAACCTACCACCATCACACATAGCCTCATCCACATTCACTCTATGGGCCTTCAATGATACCTTGTGCTCAACATTAGGAATGGTTGTTTTACCTATTCATGTAGGTGTAAAAACCATCCATACACTATGCCACATCCTTGAAGGAGAAATGCAATACAATGTCTTGCTTGGAAGACCATGGATTTAGGATATGTGATGCATCCCCTCAACATTACACCATTACCTCAAGTATATTCATGAGGGTCATGTGCATTGCATCCCCACTGATGAGGAACCTTTCAAGTATTGCAACATGATATCCAACCCATATGAGCCACCCTTACCATCCACACACCTATACCTCACCCCAAAATTGCCTAAGCTAGCCCCTCAACCAATCATATCACATCACACCCCACCTCATCCATCACCAAGCCCCAACCCACTTGCACACCCATATTTACCACCCATACCACTGCACCCAACTCACTACACAAACTCGACTACTTTGTACAATCCCTATTACCCATCAACCACACCCATTCAACCCCAACATACCTAGCCAAACCCTCCATATCCTAGCCAACCCTTATATGCACAAGGTTCCCCCTTTTACCCACACATCCCACACATGCCTTCCACTAACCCACCACTCTAACCAACCACACCCATTACCACACCACCTCCATCCATAGTGGCCCAGGTCACTACTACACCTCCATCACCCATAACCCCCACACCTTCCCACATGATAGAGTCTCAAAACACTCCACCTACCATAGTGCTAGACCTATTAACCCCACCCAATGAGGGGTAAGCTATCATAGCTTCCCTTCCACCATCCACCAATACCTCAACCATCACAACACCCCCAACCAATTCACCCTCCACACAGCCTGAGCCTCCACCTCCACCAAACCTATCCAATGCAGCTTCATCCATGATAGTCACCACCCCAGTTTCATCCATGGTAGTACCTCAACTAGAAGAGAATGTTGGAGCTTCTCCTACATCTACTTCCCAACCTATGTAGGTCATAGTGCGCATAACAAGTCTAAGAATAGGTGAGTACCTAGTGCACAACATCACATTTATACCTCCCATCATAGAGTCAATCAGGGATTTTGGTCACCCATGCATAGGCACTATTATCTCCATGGGTTCTACATCCAACTCAACAAATTTTATGTATGCCAAAGTTGACACTTCCTTCGATGTACCTCTTGAGGAGCAACCCGAATCACCATTTTTTGGTGATATTAATTTCTTATTCAATCCCTCCTTTGTATTAAAATACTTTCAATGCTATCATTGGAGAGGATTTGGTCTAGGTCATCATGAACAGGGAATTTACCATCTCATCGAACCATATTATCAACTCCTTAAGGAAAAATTTGGACTAGGGTATCACCACAATCAACCAATTGACCTCTTTGAGGAGAATTTTCAATGTCTCAACCTTGGTCCCGAAGAGGATAGTGACAATGAATATTCTGATCATAACAAGGCTCTTTCCAAGTAGCTAATGTCCATACCATATCACTTGACACCTCAAAATATGAAATAGATGAGTTGCTTGAGGTACTTTCAATTGCCTTTGATAGCTCCAAAGAAGACTCTTCCTCCATCATCCCACTCATAAAATTTTTAAATGATGATGATATTTACCAATGATTGTTTCCCATACCACTCTCGATATTTCCCATGCTCCTTCCATTAGAGCACCCAAATGCACCAACCCATCCACCACCTCCACCACCTAAGCCACCTCTGAGCCAACTAAACTTACATCCACCAATATTGGACCAAATTCTACCTCATGAGCATGTCTCAAGGTACTCAACCCCCAACCATCCAAGCCCCTCCATCCCATAAATAAACATGGTCACCATTGACCTATTTACACCCCTTCACAATCTAAGTGACCCATCAAACCCCATCCATGTTGATCCAAGTCTCATTGAATTTGATTGCATTTCCCCATACCATCACCCAAATATTTCCTTCCATCCAAATAATTGCTTCATCAAGCAAACATCTACATGCCACCAACCTCATTACCCATCTCATATGTTATCCATCACATCGATACAAGTGACACTGAGTCACCCATTTTTTAAAATGTAGTCAATGACATTCACCTCATCCCCACTCCTCACCAGTTAGAGGAGGGTTCCCATATGCTTATCGAGGAGACCAATGATGTCGACATTAGCATAGATCCCGACAACCCGTAAGTCATCAAACTAGTAAAGAGCCTTAATTCCATAGAACATGAAGAGCTTATCACTTTTCTTACTGAGAACAAGCACACTTTTGCATGGTCATACAAAGACATGTTAGGATTGGACCCTAATCTAGTGGTTCATAATCTCATCTTGAGACCCGATGCAAAACCTGTAAAGCAAAAGTTATGAAAGCTTCATCCTACCATAGCCCTTATGGTTAAAGAAGAGTTGCAAAAATTGCTAGATGTGGGTTTTATTCAACCCATAGACTACCCAGAATGGGTCTCAAACATGGTACCCATTAGCAAGCCTAATGGGGGGATACACATTTGCATAGATTTTTATGACTTAAACAAAGCATGTCCCAAGGATGACTTCTCCCTCTCAAACATCGATATGCTCATGGATTCTACTATAGGCCATGAAATGCTCTCCCTCATGGATGGTTTTTCAAGATACAATCAGATTTGAATTAATCTTGATGACCAACACAAAATAACTTTTACAACACCTTGGGGGATATTTTGCTATAAAGTCATGCCATTTGGACTTAAGAATGTAGGCGCTACATATCAGCATGCCATGACTTACATCTTCCATGATCAAATGCACAAAATAGTTGAAGACTATGTGGATGATCTTTTGGCCAAATCAAAGCTCCATCACAAGCATATCAATGTTTTACACCAAGTTTTCAAGCGATTACTTGAGCACAATGTGAGACTTAACCCGAAGAAGTGCATCTTTGGTGTTACATTAAGAAAACTTTTAGGGTTCATAGTCTCTAAACAAGGCATTGAAGTTGACCCAAACAAAGTTAAAGCAATCATCGACATGCCACCCCCTACAAATCTCAAAGAATTACATAGCTTGCAAGGCAAGATACAAGTGATCCATCGCTTTATAGCACAATTATCAGATAAATGCAAGCCTTTCAATCATCTATTGAAAAAGGGGGTCACTTTTGAATGGAATCAAGAGTGTCAAGATGTATTTGATGCCATAAAAGAATATCTTGCATCACCACCTATGTTGACACCACCTCGACCAGGTGTACCATTCCATCTGTACATATCCACAATAGATTTTGCATTAGGAACTATGTTAGCACAGAAAAATGAATCAAACAAAGAGCAGGCTATATATTACATTAGTCACACATTTGTAAGCTATGAAGCTAAATACGCATATGTCAAAAAGCTATGCTTAGCAGTTGTCTTTGCAACTAAGAAGCTTTGACATTACATGATCGGTCATACTACATATGTCATTGCAAAAGAGAACCCTTTGCGCTATATGATGAGTCATACCTATACGAATAGTAGGACATCCAAATGGATAATGCTTTTAATAAAATTTGATCTAGAATTCGTTAGTCAAAAATCCATCAAAGATCAGGTAATTGTGGATCAGCTCATCGAAGCTCTACTATCAAATGATACACCACTCATAATCGAGCTACCTAATGATTTTGTATTCAACATAACTAAGCAAGAAGAATCTATCAAGCTAGAAGAGGATGTTGATGTTGTCCTTTTCTTTGATGGTTCTAAATGTGAGCAAGGGGGAGGTGTTGGAGTTGTATTCTTCACACCTCAAGGGGCTCCTATACCCCTTTCATTCAAACTTGACTTCCCTTGCACCAACAACAATATAGAATATGAAGCCCTAATTTTAGGACTTCAGACTACTATCACACTAGGCATTAAATGACTAAGCATTTTTGGTGATTTTGAGCTCATCATTAAACAAGTCAAAGGGATCTACCAATGTAGAGACCCAATTTTATAGAAGTACAAACCGATTATTGACAAACTACTTAAGCACTTTGATTGGTACAAAATTGATAATGTACCTCGATCATCTAATCGATTCATCGACACAATGGCCTCGCTTGGATCTCTCATTCCATAGAATCCATTTGATAGCAACACATTTGTCAAAATCACCACACTTTCATAGTCTGCTATAGAACGAGATTCAACTCAAATAGTAGAGAGTGTCAACATCATCCAAACAAATCCATATAATGAAGGTTTTCTATAAATCAAGGATTTTATCAAGATGGGTACTCTCCATAGAGTTGTCCTCAACCACAAAATGAATATTTAAGAAAAAAGTAACTCACTATACTCTCTTGGGGGATATTCTCTATCATCATGACTATGATGGTATTCTCCTTCATTATCTCAAACCCCAAGAGGAAAAATGGGTAATTTCTCAAGCCCATGATGGTACTTGTGGTGGTCATTTTAGTGGGATGGCCATTGCAAAGTGCATCTTATGCATGGGTTATTATTGGCCCACCATGGAACGTGATTGTTGTGCATACATCAAGAAATGTCCAAAATACCAACATCATGCCAATCTAACCCATGTCCCATCACAAGCATTGTAGCCAATTCAAGCTTTGTGGCCTTTTTCACAATGGGGACTCAATTTAGTAGGAAAGATATCTCCTCCTTTGAGAAACCATACATTTATCATTATAACCACAAAGTATTTTACAAAATGGGTTGAGGTGATTCCTCTCACCAATACGATAGGACCTCACATTGTGGAGTTTATACTCCATCATATCATCTATCATTTTGGCATACCATCAAAGATCATATCCGATAATGGCACCCCATTCAAAAACAAGGATGTTCAAGCACTTTGCAACAAGTATAACATTCAACATAGTTTCTCAACTCCTTATTATCCATAGAGTAATGGACAAGCTGAGGCCACCAACAAAACTTTAATTACCATCATAAAGAAAATAGTTAAGGAAAATCATAAATATTGGCATTTACAACTCCCCTTGGCATTATGGGCTTATCGAACAAGTATTCGTATGCCAACTAGGGCAACACCATTTTCATTAGTTTATGGTGTAAAGGCAATCATACCTCTTGAACTCAAAATTCCATCATTGTGAATATCATTGCAAGAATTTATCGATGATGACACTACATGACAAGCGCACCTAGACCAATTGAATCTACTTGATGAATGATGAATCAATGCATTAGAGCATCTTCGTATCTATCAAGAATGGGTCAAATACACCTACAACAACAAAGTGCATCCTCAAGAATTTTGAGTAGGCGATTTGGTTCTCAAGGAGAATCAACAAAACTCAAGCTTACCACCTCATTTACATGACAAGTTTATGACCAATTGGCTTGGTCCATTCATCATAACACAAACATTTAGAATAGGAGCCTATAAACTAGCCACCCTTGAGGGAATTGAGGAACCTAAACCCATCAATATCCTTCATTTGTATGCCTTCTATGCCTAGCTCATAGCTAGCCTAAAAAAAAAATAAAAAAAAAAACAAAATCAAAAATACAAAAACAATACAAAATCATCAAAAACAACAAAGCAATAAAATTTCATCATAACCAATAAAACTTTGGTTATAATTCAATGCATGCTTTTATTCATTTATCATAAGTGATTTTATCACATTAATCAAGGGTATCTTCCTTATAGTACGTGTCTTTCCTTCATAATAGGCATGTCAGTTACATCAACCATCCATAAAAAAAAAAAAAAGAAACCCTATGATAGTTTGTCTTTCCCAAGTCTATGGTTTGACAAATCTTTAGGTACTTTTGGTAATTTAGCCATACCTAGTGTCTCTTTCAACCTACATTGAATGTCAATAAGTCCTTGAGTACTATAGGTCTTCTTGGTGACCTTAAGTTTTCATTGAGACCATGCACAAGTATCACACATTAAATCAAATTTTGGTGTCTAGGAAAGACAAAATCATGAGTCACTATCACCATAAAGCGAATGGTTTCCCTTACTCATCCAATTATGTGCATGGTCTAAAAGGTTGAGAATTGACAAAAGGACAAGCTCCCCCTTCAAAAAAAATCCCTTGCTCCTCTACAAAATGAGCAAGCCCCACAAAGCAATAAAATCCCTTGCTCCTCCACAAAATGAGCAAGTATCCCAAAAAGCAAAACAAAAGCAATAAAATCCCCTTGCTCCTCTACAAAATGAGCAAGCCCCAAAAAACAATAAAATCCCTTGCTCTTCCACAAAATGAGCAAGTATCCCCAAATCCCCATCAAAAAAAAGGGTGAAGAGCTTGAATCCCTAGAATTCTTAGTTTTTGACAACCATGGGGTGATCTCCATCGCCAACAATGGGCTATAGATGCTGGCCTGGTAGTGGAGTAGCCTTACGCATGGTGACACATCTGTTACATTAGTGACCTTATTTTGTACAGATCTATGTACGCTCTTAGATGAGCTAGCTTATTGGCATAAGTCACAAATGATGAGTCTAACCTCACCCAAAATTGGTAATGAACATTCACTTCACACATAGTTGGTCTTTGTGAAACTTGAATAACTTGGTTGGTCTTAGTATCTTCAAGTGCCTACTTGATCAGTAGATGAGTTTGATTGAGGTTACTAGGGTGTTTGAGCATCATGAAAGCACTTTCAGATTACTCTTCCCTAAGACAAGTGAAAGAACAAGTCATGTCATCTTAGCCTCCATAGTAGCACATCACCTCATCACATTCATTACATTGCATTTATTTACATCCATTTCATATATGTGTCAGTATTAGTGGGTTGATGCCCTTGATTAATTGATTAATATCATGAACAATGATACATGTCTAAACATTATGCAAAATATAATCAAAATAATATGCATTCAATCATTGTATTCATCAAACATTGCATACATTCATCACATTAATCATCAAATAAAATGATTCATCACATAAATAAAATATTGCAACACAATAAACAACATCACATAAGTAAACACATCATATATATATATATATCATCTCAAAAATATACATCATGAGCCTCACCCATAGGCTACATATGTTGAGCTCTCAAGCTCCTCATCATCAATATAAAAAAAAATACAAGGCATCTACAAAATACTACAGGGCTCGATGCCCACATGTCACTATACACCACTATCCTTGTTGCCCTCAGATGGCTCTCCATAGGCCTGCTCACTATGTCTCCCGTGTTGGTGACTCACTCTATGTGAAGTCCCTACCCTTGAAGCCTATGAGGTTGATTGCTTAGAAAACCATGGTATAGGTGGGGTACCTAAAGGAGCACCTGATGCTCCACTCCTTCAACTCCTGTAGGATGAAGAGGAGGATGATGGCATGGCTGGGATCAGAATACCTCTGACTAGTAGCTCATTCTCTAGTACCCTCACCCTATCCTGCTATCACTATATGTTGTCCCTCTCTTGCTCCAGCTGGGCCAATATCACTATGGTGGCTTGGTTACTCCCCACATCTCAAGCTCGTAGGGTACCATGATCTACCCTCACAACATCCTGCTTAGCCTATAGTAATTCGTGCTCATTGTATAGCATGTCTCGCTCTGATCCTTGCCTAGCAACCTCATCTTGTAGACTCTGTATATGATCTTGCAACCTATTTTGTTTCTCCTCCAAATCGTGCTATCTCTGGTACTCACCATCCCACTATCTCTTCTCCTAAGCTATGGTAGTATCTAGCTTATAATTTTATCTCTCCAACACCTGTACTTGATTTGATAGCACCGATATCTCTACTATCAAGTTAGAGCTACTACTATGGACCTCCTCGCTCGAACTAGCCTTTGCTACTACCTTCCCAACCCCTCGAGAATACCTTATCCCTCCATGACCTCCATAATACATGATTCGACTACAATACTATGAAATTATCATCATAGTGCAACCAAATCCTAACAAAAGGGTAGCTCCTACCCTCATCCTGATCCTTACACCATATCATGGCATAAGGTATCTCATAACCCAACTCCTACGGTGTATAAAAGGGAAAACCCATGCGGCACTCGATATTGATGTGCCCCCATACCTAAATTTGTAAAAGCAAGCTACAACCTAACCCTGACCTCTTTCGATATTGTATCTCATACAACTCTTGATATGTCTAATCCAATAAGAATAGGGCCCATGCCATCACCTTGGGTCTCTTTACCAGGTCTTGTACCAGCCCTAGCATGTTCCATGGGAACCATACACCTGATGAATAAGAAATAATAACATTGAATATCAACATCATTAGGATAGCAAGCCTAGGACCAAGCCATCGCAATCACATATGGTTGTGGTTGTCTACATTTACACCTCCACTATCGATAATAATTGATTGTTAGTTCTATCTATAAACTCACTATAGCAAGGTCTCCCTCTGGTGTGTCACGATCATCTCAATATGCTCCTCCTCAATAGATATACAAAAGATCTACCACATGTCCTCTATAGTCACATTCATCTCTCCTATAGATAGGTGGAAGGTATAGGTGTTTGGATCCCACCTATCTATCAATGTTGTAATATTCATGTGGTCTATGTGTATCTTCTCTAACTTGGCTACATAGGATAATCCAATATCCTCGAGTCATTTCCAATCATCATTTGATAGTATACGTCGAGCCTTGTAGAATAAGATCTTAAAGTGATGCCTTGGTATCACCAACTTATGTTGCATACACAAAAAAATTAAAAAAACATCATTAGCATAATGATATCAATAAATAAAATAATAACATCTATCTAAACAACATCATTTACACAAGTGAAAAATATCATCATCACACACCTCGATCGTTCGATCTCGAACAATCTAACAACCAACCGTCCAAAATATGGTTCTTAGTTGCATGCACTTAAATGACAAAACCACCTCCTTATCTCTTCACACCAGGAAAATTATAAATGAGACCTCACCTCCTTTATGGAGCATGAGGATGGAAAGCCTAGTGAAGCCCTGACAAAACTTTGAGTATCCATAACACTCAAACCCTCCTATTTTTATCATTCTACCATCTTGATCCCATGCAGACTATCGAACACGTAACTACGTAGGCCCAGATTTATTCTCAACATCTTTTGAATGCCATGAGTCATGACCATCCCACCTCAAATAGTCTTTATCCGCGATCGTCAGACCGCTGGATGGTCGGTTCCTAGCTCATGTAGAAGCCTCCCGATGTAGCATGATTTAGCAACAATGCATTGTAGATGTAACAACAATAATAACAATGACACACTAAAGGTAAAACACAATCTGTTTTATTGCATCTACATGTTTCCATTTTTATTCATTACATGTTTCAGTTTTATCTACTACATTGCTTTTCAGATATTTCTTAAATTTGGGCTTCACTTTAGGAGGTCCAGTAGGTGTTACTTACGCATTGCATTTTTGTCTTGTGTGCAGTTTTATAGGTATAAACCAGAGTAAACCCAAAGTAGGAGTAGCAACCTGAAGCTACCTAAGTCTGTAGAACATATTATCGATGACCGTCATAGTCCACACAACATGACCATTCACATCCAGACGGTCACCAACAAATACTATCTGACCCTAGATGGTCGCCATCCAAACTATGGACTGCCGCTGATTTGAAAACCATAGACCCACATCCTGACACAAAAGCACTGTACATAGACCCAAATGCATCCTACAAAGTGGTGGTCACTAGAAAATTCATCCGAACACTTGTTGTAGTTGTAAGATTATCAAAGCACCATATTTCTCTGCATAAGGGCATTGATCCCTTCATCTATTGTAAACCCTTGCACGGATAGAATATTATAACAGAAAGGACACAAAGGCACATTTAAAATTTAATATACATATTTATTGCTTTTATTTCATTAGTAATTCATGGTGTATACTTTTATCATCTACTGAAGACTTAGGTCATATTTACCTTGACATAGGAGGAAGAGGTTCGAAGTCCTTTACAGAGAAAAGAAAAAGAGGCTTCAACATAAGAAGAAATTGAGGAAAGGCTTGATAAGAGGTAACCATATATAGAATTAGAATAGAAGGTCCTTGAATAATAAGAGAGACATCTCAAGGATAGAAATTTGTCATATAATGAAGGAAATCCAAAGAAGAGATTTTGAAAAAGGTAATTTGAGGAAAGAAAGTGGTCATTATCAAAGGAAACTAAGTTCAATATGGGATATAGAGAATAAATTTGAGGCATATATGAAGTTAAAGTGGTCTAAGAGATAATGCTAAAATAAGCCTAATGTAGAACGTCAAGCAAAGTTAGAGTAGAGGCTGTGAAAGCATAGAGTTCAAGATAGTTTAGGCCAAGCATAAACAGAGTAGAGAAAAACATAACTCAATTAGAGTAGTGCTAGAAGATCACTCTAGACCAAGGTTTAAGAGGAGCAATGTGGTTCGAGTGTAAGGTTAAAGGTTAAGAAGATACTAATATATTCTCATGAGAATACAAAATATTTTGCACTTGCACTTGTAATATAGAAAACACTTACAAAGCAAATATAAAACCATCTAAAATAGAGTGACCAACACTCAAATAAGAAAAATGAATAAAAAATAGAACAATAGAAAATAGCACAAGATCTAACATGTAACAACATGGAACATTATACATAGAGCAACATATCATAACAGTAAGGCCAAGCTAGACAACCTTGGCCGACATTGGAAGACAACATCAAAGGTGAATTGAATTGCTATGGGAGTTACCAAGTGAATCACAACATAAGAGAATACCAAGAGCGAAAAGTAATTGGAATGTCTTGAAATGTTTTGTTGGAAAAAAAATTGGAACATTTTGCTAGAAGGAGAATTGAAATGTCTTGTTGGAACAAGAATTGCATTATAAAGTCTCCAGTCGGAAGCATCTGATCAAAACATTCAAATGGTGTAACTTTTGCATGCACTCACACATATGGCAATATCTAATTAGAGGGACAATGTCTTCAAAATAACTTCAAGCATGTAGACATGAACCAGAAGCATGTAGACCAAAATCTGAAGCTGAGAGCATGTAGACCAAAACCTTAATATCCATGAGCAAGTAGACCAGAGCATAGACATGAGTCAGAGGTAGAGAGCAAATTTGAGATATTTTAAGTTTTTAATTTTCTGTTAAGTTAATTTAAAGGAGGTATAAGGTTAGTAAGTTATAAAGAGTTTTTAATTATTTTAGATATGGAGAAATAAGGCTTACTACATAGTTGATTTTTGAATTAATATAGTTTGATTATTATTAAAGGTTTATTAGGAGCCATAAGGTTAAAGTAGGAGATTATTTAATGGAGTGATAAGTAGGATTGTTTAAGTTTTTTTTATTATTTCTTTAAGCTATTTATTGGAGAGATAAGGACTTTAGATAATGTTTTTTTTTTCAAATAAACTTTTTTAAGTTTAAAGTTTATGTTTAGTATATGAAAGATATTAAATTTGAAAATTTTGAAAGAAAATAAAATTTGAATATTTGCAAATTTAAGTATTTGGGAGGTAAAAGGATTTCAACTTCAAACATTAGGAAAACATAAATTTGCAAATTTCATATTATTAGTTTCTAAAACTAAGAAGACATCAAGTTTACTACTTCATAGGAACTTTGGACTATTTCAAACTTAGAAATCATAATGGATTATTGGTATATAGATTCTGGAGCAAGTAGACATATGATAAGAAACAAACAATGGTTTAATACTTTTCATGAAAAATATGAGAAACCAATTGTCATAGCAGATAGTATGACTTATGAAGTCAAAGGAGTAGGAAATGTTCTAGTTGACCTAACAAATAGAAAAAGAGTAATTAATAATGTGTTATATGTTCCAGGATTAACTACTAATCTCTTTTTAGTATCTCAACTTATGGATCAAAACTTGATAGTTGAATTTAAATTTGTCAAAGGAAAAATAATGTCTTATTATCAAGAAAGAAAAAGTGATAGCTTCAAGATCTTATAGAGATAGTTTTTTCACACTAGACATAGTAACAAATACAACTTTATTAGTGGGAATATCATAAATAAAAGAGCTTTGGCATAAAATATTGGGCTATATAAGTGCATCATCATTAAACAAAATATCTAAATATAAAATATTTAAGGGTTTACATAATATTTTTTGGGAATCTATAGCTTGTCCAAAATATCTAGTAGGAAAACAACATATGATACCTTTTGAACTATGTCAACATAGAGCTCAAAAACCATTGGAATTAATATATACAAATTTATATAGACCAATGAATATTGCTAGTATTGGAGAACACAAATATTTTAACTATTTGTTGATGATTATTCCAAAAAAATGTGGGTATACTTCATAAAATACAAATTTGATGCATTTAGTTGTTTCAAACAATTCAAACTTCTAGTTGAAAAATAATAAGGAAAAACCATAAAGAATTTTTGTTCAAATAGAGGAGGTAAATTTCTATCAAAATAATTCAATTTTATTTTATAGGAAAACAAAATAAAAAGACAACTCACTACAACATATTCACCACAACAAAATGATATTACATAAAGAAGAAATATATCTATAATAGAAATAGTTAGGTGTATGTTAAAAGAATCTCATCTTGATCATCAGTATTAGGCAGAGGCAGTTAAAACAACTATATATTTGCAGAATATATTACCAACAAGAATACTTAAGAATGTTACACTAGAAGTATGGTCAGGATAAAAACCAACTATAAAGTGACTAAGAATGTTTGGAAGCAAGGCTTAAATACATATTCCAAAGCAAAAGGGATAAAATTAGATGAAAAGACTATGTGTGGTATATTTCTTGGTAATGATGATGAGTCAATAGGATACAAAATAATTGATCCAATAACAAAAAAATCTATATAAGCAGAGATGTAGTATTTTATGAAAAAATAGAAAATGGGATTAAAGAAAAAAAAGTTGATTCATAAACTTTTTAAATATTTTTAGAAGACTCATCAAATGAAGATACATAATCAGAAATTCAAGATGAACAAAATAAAAATACAAAAACTTCTACAAACTTATAGAGAAAAGAACCTATCTGGCTTAGAAATACACTTAGAGATTCAAACCTAGAGCAAATTCCAGATCTTACTACTAAACGACCTCAAAATCACAATTTAACTAGAATAAATAGGGGATTGTTGAGCTCTGTAATAGAACCTACACTAATAGTTTAGGCTTTAAATCATCTAAAATGGAAAGCAACCATAGAATCAAAATATACATCATTATAGAAATATAAAACATGGAATCTAGTTGAGTTACCTCTAGGAAATAAAATAGTTGGTTGTAAATGGATCTACAAGGTCAAATATAAAGTAGATGGTTCTCTTGACAAGTACAAGACACAACTAGTTACAAAAGGATACACTCAAATAAAAAGAATTGATTATGAAGAAAATTTTGCACCAACAACAATAATGACTACTATCAAAACAATTTGTGCTTTAACAACACATAATGGATGGAAACTTTATTAGATGGATGTAAAAAATATATTTCTTAATGGTGATCTTGAAGAATAAGTTTATATGTCACAACCAGAAGTATTTGTAATTAAGGTATAAGAACACAAGGTTTATAAGTTAAACAAATCCTTGTATGGTCTAAAGCAAGCCCCAAAAGCATGGTATATAAAAATATATAACCATTTATTGCAACATAACTTTAAAAGAAGTATGTTAGATCCAAACCTTTATAAAAAATTAGAAGTGACATAATAATACTTGTGGTATGTGTTGATGATTTAGTAATTACAGGAAGTTTAAAAGGTTTAATAAATGAAGTTAAAAATGATCTAGAAAAGGATTTTGAGATTTGGGACTTCTTCATTATTGCCTTGGTTTAGAAATTCATCAAAATGAAGATAATATTACAATAACATAGACAAAATATGCAAAATCCTTACTTGAGAAATAAAAAATGAATAATTGTAAGCCCAAGGATACTCCTATAGAACAAGGACTGTAGTTATATAGATATGATGCAACATATTTCATTTCAGCTACAATCTATCATAAATTAATTGAAAGTATTATATTTAACAAATATGCAACCATATATAGTTTTTGTTGTATACTATCTCTATAGATTTATTAAAAAACCCAAAGAAAGTCATTGGAAAGCTATAAAAAGAATATTATAATATATCAACAAAACTTCAAAATATAGACTTACACACAAAAAGGATGATAAGAATTTTTGTTTACAAAAATATTCAAATTCAGATTATGCAAGATCTACAGATGATAGAAAATCTACATCAAGTTACATTTTTTTATCTTGGTTCAAGACCAATTTCATGGTATAGTAAAAAACAACATGCAATAGCACTTTCATCTACATAAGAAAAGTATCGTGCAACAAAGTATGTAGTTTGTGAAGCATTATGGTTACAGTACATACTGTTAGATATGGGAATAAAAAGAACTTCAACAATAATAAATTGTGATGATCAAGGAGTATTAAATATGATCAAAAATATAATCATTAATGAATAAACAAAACATATTGAAGCTCAATGTCATTTTATTAGAGATCATTTTCTAATTCATCATATTCAATTGAAACATATTCCTACCAAAGATTAGATTGCAAATATTTTTACAAAGGCACTAGGTTGGAGCAAGTTTCAGATATTTAGAGATCATCTATGCAGATCAAGAGAAATACACATCAAATAATATAATACATGGGGTATTAGAGTATATTACATTATTTGATATATATGTGTCCTAAGTGAAGATCAAGAGTCTCTTAGACAAGTGGCATGATAAGAATTCAAAGGTCATTTTGTAAAACTATATTATGGAGATAAATCTTCATATTTTATGTACAAGTTCATATAACACAAATCACTAGATTACATTCAAAATATTATTGTAAGTTTCTTTTCTAATTGTTAATTTATATCATTATTTTGACCTTACTGAATTGTGGCTATATTATATTCAATCCTGTGATATTTAACTTGTGATAATTTTGGTAGTATTAAGGCTTAAAAAACCATCATGTATTATAAAATAATCTATTAAAGTACTTTAATGCTTGAAGTGTGTTGTCATATTCTCTGTTGTCATATTCTTTGTTTAAACTAATTTCTATTTCAAGCTTTGATGATCACTTGATGAAGTTAAATCAATATTTTTCTACTTCTTTGCATTGTTCAACTATAGAAGATATTATTTGTGGTATGAAATGTAATATTGCTTTATTTGGTGTCCTATTTATGGTTGATTCTTCAATGCATGTTGCATTGATTTCTCATTCTTTTTATTGTATTTTTATTCAAGTACTTTTGATGCTAAAGAATCGCATTTCGAGTGTACTTCTTCACTTTTGGGTCCTTGATCCTTAATGTTCCTAGTTGCATTGCATCGATAATAATTTGGATGGTTTAAATGCATCCAAGTTTACTTATCTATCATATATTTTAACTCATACCAAATATTGTTGTACTGTCATATCTCTATTTGTGCAGCAAATAAATGTTCCTATTCTTCATTATCTTGATTCCTTTTTTTCTTCTTTGAATTGATTCTCTTTGGCTACATTAATTTGATGTGCTTTTCTCCAACTTCGATTTTGTTTTTTTGAAGATGATCTATTTTGCTGCTAGTTCATATCTCATGAAGGGGATCCATTTTTGAATAGAATATGCCAACAATCCTTCATGGTGTGTCTATTTCTTCCATAATGATCACACATCTTTTGCATGTAGAAAATACTTATTTGAGAATCATTCCTTTGATTCTAAAATATTTAAAAAATATTTCTTTGTTGGAAGCACTATAGAGGTCTCATGCCTCTCATGAATGGTTGCTTCCCTCTTTGACTTTTAACTAGTTTTTCTTCTTCTTCTATGGTATGTGCGCCTCTATTTACTGAAGTAGGTTCACCAACTTATCAAAGTTTGGTGTTTGCTTAGTAGCATTTAGTGTGTTAAAAAAATATTACATTTGGATGAGAGTGATCTCAAAATAATAGAAACTAACATTTCATCAGATACCTGAGTTCCTAGTGCTTGCAATGATATTCACAATTCTTCTATTCTTGTCATGACTCCTAGATTTTCTTAATTCTTCATTTTTAGACAATGGAGATGATTTGGAGGAATAAAATCTAATTTTAATTCTTAACTTCAAATACTATCTTCAACTTATCCCATGCATCTTTGGATGTGGTCATATCTCTAATGTATGCTTGGACCTCATCTACTACTTTGAACATGATGACAAGTCTTGTCTTTCTGCCTGCCTTGTCAAAAATTTCTCTTTTTTCTCCTTCTTTAATAGGATGGGTAATGCTTCCATCTACTACTTGCCAAACTTCCTTAAACTCAAGTTGTATTATGAGTTTGGTCTTCTAGGCAACATTGTTGTTTTCTTCAACAATTGGAAATCTGGCAACAAAATTTCTGGTGCTCCACTAGCCATAGTAAATTCTTACAAAATATAATTTTTTTATTTTATTAATTTTACCTAAAAAATCCGTTCCAATGAGTATATATATGGTTATACTTGAAATTTAAGTGATACCTACAAAATGCAAGATAATTTTATCTCATAAAATAGAGGGAATACTTCTTCTTCTTATTGAATATTCTTTTCTTTCACTTTTTTATTTATTTTTCTTCTTTTTCAAATGTCTTTTTAAAAGGAATACTTTAGTTCTTTCCACTCAAGTCTTTACCTTCAATTTTTTACTTATTTTATAAGTACTCCTTTCCTTTTGAAGATTCCTCGGTCAACTCTTATGCTTCTTTTTGAATAATTAAACTTACACCTTAATATTTACCAATATCTGCTAGAAAAATATCTCCTCTTCATTTTTCAAATGCATGATATTGTAGAATGATATGTTGAGCACGATGACGTTGATCATGGTACTATTGAGCTACAAATGCTTTTTTTCTCTTATCTAGTGCTTTTTGTCAATTTGTGAATGTCTTGGGCATCTAATGGATCCTTCACAATGCTTTTCTTGTCTATATCACAATATCTTTAATTTATCTATGAGTATCATAGAGGATATTATTTTCCTCTTTGAACTCCTTACAATTTCATCTAAATATTTTCCCATTTGGGTTCTTGAGTGTTCTCACTGGACCTTGAAATCTTTTCTTGTTTGGGTGCTTGGATATTCTCGGTGGACCTAGGGACAGATGCTCATTTTTCTAAAAAGAAATGTACTCTAAATCTCTATAGGCTACTACGCTATGTTTCTCCATTCAACCTTCTATTTATACTGTTCTTACTATATCCTCACCTTTGAGGACATTAATGCATGGGTCCTTTGCCTAAAATTCATAGGATTATGCACTTCATATGGATCTTGTAAGTCAATTGCCATTTATAAATGGGTTTTGGATGTCATCACCTTGGTCTAACCTATTTTAGAAACTAGTTGTTGATTTTTTTGGAGAGCTTAACTCTATGCCAAAATAGATGAGCAATTTCTTTCACATGCTCCTGAACTTTATTTTATTTTTATCCTTTAGTGCTTCTATTGATGTTAAACTAGAATGCATGTTATCTTTGTCTAAATTCTACATTCAGTATGATGAGGGTATCTTGTTTACCTTAGGAATAGGTTTATTATTCCTAGGTTCATATTTTATTTTATTTAGCTTACTAATAATCGACTGTGAGTCTTCATCTCATGTGGGCTTCTAGAAAGCTCTGTTAAGCCTAATTTAGTAGATAGATATTTGCTAGCTTAAGATAGACATTTGTTAGCTTAAGTTAGGATTGACTTCTCCCAAGTTGCCTGCTTTGTAGGATTGAGAGATTACACATTATCATAAGCTATATTTTTGACATCTCAGATGCCTATATATTCATGACGAACAAAACATAATACAATTTTGGTTTTGAATCCTTAATATTGGTATCAAAGCATTTACGCTCCTGGCCCAAGTAGTTTGGATAATTTTTGGTCTTGCTTTGTTGTTACTTACTTCATGCACATTGCTTATTGAGCTTCAGTTAATACTTGATTAAGCTTGCATGATTTAGTCTATAATAGACCATGCATAATTAGAAAGATGCAATATGGCTGTACTATAATCAACATAATCTTCCTAAAAGATCATCGACAAGTTGATAAGAGAGTACTTTTCTCTTTCTAAAATGATGGGTCTATTTTAAGCTAGCCAGTTTCCAAGAAGACTGTGTGTCAGCCTTCTGAGCTTGAGTCAGCTTCTGCAGGTTCGTTCACCTCAACTCTAGCCAACATTAGTCGACGTCAGGCCACTTCTGGCTGACTCAATTTTTGGTTGACATTTGATAAAACCCCTTTCAGGCACCCTTCTGCTACAATGACATTCACTAGGCAATGTAGGCTTGCTTTAGTACCGTGACACAACAGTCACTATTTTACAGTGATGCGAGGTCACACACTCTCGATGATCATCTGCACAAGAAATGTAGTCGATATTTCTCAGCTTCACTCTGTCGACCAACTAGACTATTAATTGCTGGAAACCCTGATCCCGCGTTGGTGATTTAGTTTGTGATCTGCGTTGATGATCATGGGAATTTTGATCAAATAAAACATTTGAACTAAAAGGAGGGCCTATGATTTTGCCAAAAATAGGTTCTGTATTTTTCATTGTAACGGGACTATTTTGAGAGTATAAACCTGCTCGTAGCAAACACTTTTCATCCCTGCATTAGCCAATTAATGAATGATAAAAATTTACATTCTTTTCACCTTAATAGTTCATCATGCTTGATTGATATTTTGGATCTGTGAATACTATCCGTAGTTGCTTTTGGACCCACTCCCACCAAGTAAATATCATCTGAGCACCACTAGAGAGTGACTACCCTTCTGTGTTGCGATTTGTGCACATTGCAATTTGTGACAAAACTGGATGACATCAATGAATAAACCTTGGCGTTTGGACATTCAAAAACCCCTGTGCAGACATAAAAGTGGCACCTCCTTCTTGACAGTGATTGTTGTGGATCATGCATGGATTTTTCATGAATGGGAAACTTGGTTGGAGAATGCGTTTTATCCCACATTCTTAGGAGACGCGATACACCTTGCGTCCAACATGATATCGTCCGCTTGAGACAGTGGCCAGCCTTGCATGGACGTGCAACCTATTTTTCTTGTTGGTGATATTCTTGGAGAAAGTACTCCATTTTTAGAGTTTGTAGTTGATTTGATTGCAGGTGCATACTTAGTGTGAGCACTCAACCTGAAATATTTTGGGTAGTAGGCTAGGGAAACAATTTGACTTTGTGCATGCTGTATGGCTAGAACTACGTGCCAACCGTTACCAAGAGTCTGTAAATGAGCAACCTTCAACTGCCACAATTTCCCTATTTTAAGTGCTAAATAATTGTTTTCACCAATTAATTTAATTAATTCATACATCAATTGATTAGTTAAATTAATTATTTCATTGCTTTCTTTTGCAATTGAAGTACTTTATGCACTTTTCTAAGTTATCTTAGAAGAATATTACTTCCTTGTAATTTTAAAGGAAGCCATTTTTTTTTTAATTGGGGGTCAATTCTGGCACTTCTTGTACAAGCCTAGAAAGCTCTTCTTAATGTAATAGAAGGATATAATTTTTTTTGCAAATTTTTACCAGTCACAAATTTTTTAGAAAAGTTATTGTAAATTATCTCAAAAATCAAAGATTGTGAAGCCCTTGGTTCATTATAAGTGCTTGAAAAATTAGCACCATTGTAATTGTCTCAAAAGATAAAACTTTTGCACTTATTTGGGATGATTTGGTAGCCCTGTTGGCTTATACCCATTACCAAATAGCGTCTGATCTCATTGAGCAAGTGACTAATTTGGCTTAAATAATCCACGACATCATAATGATCTATAGGCAAAGAGTCAAATGTGAAGTGAAAACATTTAATGGCTCTCGAGATCTAGATGCCTTTAATAACTAGATTATGGACATGGAGACTTGGTTCTCCTATACTAAAGTTGAAAATAGAGAGAAAGTTCCCTTTGCAAAATTAAAGTTGATAGGTTTAGCCAAACTTATCATAATGGAAAGACAAGAGGGTCAAAACCCCATCACCAATTGGGATGGATTGGTTCAAGCCTTGAAGGATACATTTTATCCTTTGGATTATGAACATGATCTCATGGTCAAATGGTATAGGTTGAGACAAACCTATAATATACACGTACAAGACTATGTATTTCACTTCAATTGCTTGCGAATATTGCTTCGTGTATAGGATACCGTAGAAGCCCTCATCATTCACGAGTGGGCTTCTTGAGTCTTAGTATAGAGAGTTGAAATATACTCCCTTGAAGACCTTGGATAAAGCATTTAACCATGCATAGTTGACCAAAGAGAATTTGGAAGCACAGTCCAAGGGTGTTTCTCAATCTCTAGAATAGGAACAACAGTCAGCAAAGGCAAAGACACCTACTTCTTCATCTTCTTCTTCCTCTCTTCCTTCTTCTTATAATGAAAACAATTATGTAATAATTGTAAACAAACTGGGCATAGAGAATCTGAGTGTTTTAGAAAAAAGAACTTAATTATAAAACCTCAACAAGAGGCACCACAAAATGGGCCACTTGAGGTTGTAGGTGAAGATAAAGAGTATGAAGAACTCAAGGGTCAATTGAACAATATGACCCTTATGCATCACAAAAGTAGTCATGATAGTTTATTTATCACAAAAGCACATCTCACACACAACTATTTTATAAATTGTATTTTAGACAATGAATCACAAACAAATTTGATTACCAAATCTGTTGTCAATCGGCTCAAATTACCTGTAAAACCCAATCCTTGCCCGTTTTCACTTGGATGGAAGGATGTAGATTTTGCCTATTCAATCATAGAATATTGTACAATATCCTTTGCTTTGGGTCCTCACTATGTGGATAGAGTCACTTGTGATGTGACTCCCATGGACTATTGTGGATTGATTCTTGGACAACCATATCAATACGATAAACAGACTCAATATGATGCATATCATAAAACCTACACCATGCATTATAAGAATAAGATCTTTCTTATTTACAATCTTCCACAATCCACATTTTTTATGTCTTCATAAAATATTACCTTAGTCTTTTGGCCCAAGCATACCCTTGCTTTTGTAGCTCCACCCACTCATAAGGAGGTCATTCCTCCTTCATCCGTACCTCATCCTCTTGCTTTCATTGCTCCTATTTTTTCCACCTCCTACATTTGAGTGTCCTCCTTATTGCCTTCACAAGTTCCAATTGTTCAGTAGCCTCTGTAGCTTCTACAAGAAACAATTGCTCCTCATCGATTGCATTCATCGATTGGTGAGTGGGTTATGCCAAACATTGTTTCTCCACCCTGTAATCTCGAGGTATCATCAAAATTATTTTGACTAGCTATGACATGTCTTCTTAAATTTTATATTTAGCATATGGTGACTCAACCTCTTACTCCTATTGTAGAAGCATTGGACTCCAATGCTTCTACAATAGGAGTAAGAGGGTGAGTCACCAGATGCTAAATACAAAATTTGAGAAGACATGTCATAGCTAGTCAAAATAAGTTTGATGATACCTCGAGATGCCAGGGTGGAGAAACAATGTTTGGCATAACTCATTCACCAAATATTTTGAACCAATGCTTCTTGAGTGGGGAGGTATGATGAGGGCATCTTGTTTACCTTAGGAATAGGTACCTTAGGATTAGGTTTATTATTCCTAGGTTCATATTTTATTTTATTTAGCTTGGTAATAATCTAACGTGAGTCTTCACTTCATGCGGGCTTCTAGAAATTTGTTTGGGCTTCTAGTTAAGTCCAAGTAGATAGATATTTGTTAGCTTAAGTTAGGATTGACTTCTCCCAACTTGGCTACTTCATAGGATTGGGAGATTACACATTATCATATGTTTTAATTTTAGCATCTTAGATGCCTATATATTCATGACGAATAAAACACAATGCAGTTTTGGTTTTGGATCCTTAATAATAGTTTATTCTAAATTTACTTTCTCTATGTGAAATTGGCCTTGTTTTTCTTGAAATCTTTTCTCTAGTTTTGCTTGGAATTTTTGGAGCTTGTTCTAGGTAAATTTGTTTTAAATTTTCTTCGAAGATGCAATTTACTTCACTTATTAAACCTTCTTTTAATATTTCTTTTTAAATTCCCCTTTGAATGGTTTCAATGGGCTAGCCTTTGTGGGCTATAAAATAACTTTCTTCAAAATTTACTTCAATAGGCTATATGACACTTCTTAAATCTTCTTAAAAAAATATTTTTTTTAAAATGACTTCCTTTTGTCATTCAAGAGAAGCTTCTAATATTTTCTTGATACTTAGTTTTCTATTTGCAAAGAAGCTATAATGGCTTTTTTAGTATTTCTATAATTTGAAAAAAGGCCTTAATAATATTTTGATGCCTTTAAAAAATAAAATTTTCAATAGCTTATCTTTTAGCAGGAATTTTAAATTTTTACCTCTAACCTCAAAGGTTTTTCTCTATTATTTTGTTGTGATTCAATCCTTTCAAGGGGAGCTTACTCTTTTGAGATTTCAATAGCTCTTTTTTTCTTGCTTCAATATTCCTTTGGCAAAGGTTTTCCACTTTGAAATATTTTTAAATAGACCATGGAATTTATCTTCAAGGTGATGATTTAACATAGGGTAATTTTTCCCTTGAAACCTCTTATCTCAATCTTAAATTTTTTTCTCAAACATAGTGCACCTTGTCTTTCTTTACGTCAAATCTAGAGAAGGATCAAAAGGAAAATTCTTTCTACCTTCTACCTGCTTTGATACCACATGTTAGAACTTAAGATTTGAAAATTTTACATTATGGCAGTGAAGTGTTTTTAAGTATATAGGATTCCTAATTTAGGCATAACAATCTTGAAACTGCTTCTATCCTATACCACATGCATGGGCCTTGTGAAGGGTGGTTAGATCACATGCCTTATCACATGGACTATGATGGTGGTTATACCTTTGTCCTATAGTAGACCATACAAACTATGTATTGAGTGATTATTCAACTTATATAAATTCCTATTATGATGTAATAATTCCTAAAAAATTCATTGTACAATGTATTGAAAATATTATATTATTTTATTATGGAAGCCTTATAGGCCATGGTTAACCTTATTATGGTTAAAACCACCTAATAAACTTGTAATGAACCTTAAAAAATTTCTTGTTATGCTATATTAAGGTTAAGATCATTTGGGATTTTGGTATTGGTATAAATACCCCCATCATTTCTCATTTGGATTCATCAAAGTGTTGTGATTCTTATATACATATAATACAATGACTATTTATGGTGTTCAAGGGTGCTACCAATTTCTATGTCTTTGAATTTTTATTCCTTTCATCCTTTTGTGCTTTTTGCTTATATTTGAGTGGAGGGTTTGCTTTCATTAATTTCTAGAAAAAAATTGTGTATTCTAACAAATTAAACCATATCCAACTTGCCCTTTTATCAAAGATATTCTTCATTTTTTTTTTTTTATATCAAATATATTTACCTTCATAATCAAACTGCTATGTTTCTACAATCAACTCTTTGCAATCATTTTTATTAAGATAAAATCTCACTTTGCTAGTTGCCTTTTAAAATTTAAATTTTACTAAGACAAATATCAACATCACAATTGGCTAATTATATACTAATTTTTCTCCATAGATGTGCTTATATTTCTAACAGCTTATCTCAAACAATAGTTGATGAACATCAATAATAATTTTATTCTTAATCCAATACCTATATCCATTTTTATCAATAGCATTTTTTTTGCTTGATAAAAAGGGGTTGTACTCGGTCCCCCACCCTTAACAAATTGTATCTCTCTTATTTAGATCTTGAGATTTTACAAATAGATACACTTCTCATCTCAATTGAGATGCTATAGTTAGAAACCTACATCATTTTACATAAAATATCTGAATTCTTGATTTTTATTTTTTGGATCTTTTCAAATCTCTGTATGAATACAATTACTCTAGAATTTAGCATCTTTCTTGATATTTTTCTATAGCAGCCTTCACAATGCCAAAAATTCACCTCTACTATCTATGCCTTGCATCTTAGTAGAGTAATATTTCCAAAACATCGCACTAACATAGTTCGCTTTACCAAATCTAGATTGCTAGTTTCCTTCCTAAAATACAAGTGCAACCACAAAAATTATAATAAATAGTCTAAATGAACACACATTATTGTTACAAAATAAAACATATATTACCAATGGAAAACATTAAAGTAAATCTTAATCATTAATTGATTTAGGCAATCAACAATTTTTGTCAGCTTCAACTAAAATTTCTACTTCCTCTAACCATGGAAAGGAGATGTTAACTTCACAATCCTCAATCAAAACCCCTCTATTGGCTAGCTTGTCTGCACATTTTTTTCCTTCCCTTAATATATGTGTAAACCTGATTTCTTCAAACTCTTTAGCAAGATCTTGAATTTCCACAATTATCTCTTGTATGTTCCATGGAGCCTTTGCTTTCCTCAAAATTGCATTTTATTACTATGAGAGAATCACCTTCCATCCAAACTCTATTCCATTTCATTTGTTTACATATTTTTAACCCTTCTAATGCTACCCAAGCTTCAAATTCATTATTTTTATTAAATCCACAATTGAAAGCATATGAGACAAAATCTCTCATCTATTATTTCTATAGCATTAATAATAATTTGTGAATCCCCCTTAATTAAAGTATATTTCCAAACTTTTTCAATTGTAATTTGGATCCCTTTAAGAAGTGCCATAACCTCTTTGTAGTTGTTAATTGAAGTTCAATATGATTTCGAGTAAGCGAGGAAAATATTACCTTCATTATGTAAAAACACCACCTTCACCCATTTTTTCTAGATTTCCTTTAGAGGCACCATCAAAATTAATTTGGATAGGCTTAACTTCTGAAAATTTCTATTTTACCATAGATTGATGCAAATCCTTTTTATTAACATGATTTTTGTAAATAAACCTACCATGTATATTCAAGTCTTATAACCATGATGATAGCACCACTTTTCATGAATTTTATACTTCCCATGATGAGCACAATGTATGTAAATATTCTACAATAGAGGTAATAATATAATCCAAACATAGACATGATTATGAGATATACTTTAAAAATTCTATTATTACTGTGAAGCCATGACAAGACCAATCCCCCACAAAATACATAATTCTTTAACTTTTAAACAATTAATCCAATATTTCATCACCTCTTTCAATGTTGATGGAGCTACTTAATGCATTCTAATATCTTTGAAACAATCATTCTAAATAGTGTAGGCAAATGAACAATGAATAAGGAAATGATCTAATGTTTCTAGATCCTTCTTTGATTAAGAAACTTGCTTTGGACTACATACCAAAGGAATGTTGAGGTCTTAGGGAGGGTTTCGAGTAACCAAACATTATTTCAAGGGAAATTAGTCAATTTTAGAAATTATGATTGCTCTAAATTTTCATATGCCAACTTGACTAAGTATCCACCATATTTTGATATATGTGAAATCAAATTATCCTTCCACATAAAAATAGACAAATCAAACTCTTGAAGCATATTTTGAAGCTCAACCATTATTTTTTTGTGGTTCGGTCCTCTAACTAGGTTGTTGATGGAAATCCATGATCTGCAGTTGCTTCTCATATTAATGTATTTTTTTATGTTTATACTTTTACAAATAAATATGCCAAGCCAATTGTTTTTATTTTGTTTAAAAAATAAAGGGATAAGTCTTCAACCAAACATCAAACCTAAGTTTGTATAACTCTTCTCATTGATTGACCATCTAATATGTTTCTTGATAAAATGTAAACTATGTAATATAAAGTTCCATGTTATTTTTCTAGGTAGGGTTCATTTCAAGAACAATTTTATTGCATTAAGAGAACATATGCAATTTTGAAATAATATTTTTTCCCAACTCTTTCCTTGACTTTAACTCCAGTCAAGTTTTACCCCTAATGCAAAACTCGTTAGTTTTGCAATCCTACCCCTCCATTATTCTTTCCTTTATAAACCTTATCCCACTTACAAAGAGGAATCCTAAATTTTTCCTCACATCATTTCCTAAGAAATTTATTTGAATTTTTTTATCAAATTTGCATGTTATACTTGTTAGCAATTTTAAATGTGACATCATATATAAAAATATATTGAAATATAATTTTTATGAGTTGTAGAATCCTAGCCATGGTTGAGAACTTACATTTCCAACCTGCCAAACTATTAAGTTGTTATTACATTTGTATATACCTACAAATGTCACATTATCCCTTTTGTAGTGTTAATGTTTAATTTATTTTGAAAAATACTACAAAAACCTAATTATTTTGTATTATTACCTTAATTTACCCACCTTAGCACCTTTTTCCCACTAAGCCCCATCCTACACCTAACCCATGGTCATCATGTGATCATCCCACTCACCTAGCCTAGGTGCACATCACCCTAGTCTACCCCATCACCCTAGTCTACCTTACTTCCTCCTCTCCACATCCTCATGCAATCACACCTCCCTCCATGCTCATTTAATGCACATGGATGGGGTGAATACTTTATCAATTAATATACATTAATGGGGTGAAGAATTTCTCCACCTCTATGCATTAATGGGGCATGGTGCACCCATGTTCATTTAATGCATATGGGTGGGGTGAGGACTTTCTCCATCCAAAAATATTAATGAGGCATGGTGCACCCATGCCACCTCACCTCCACCTCACCACCCCCCTCACCCTTGGCAAAAATATATAAATAGCCCTCTTTTTCTTTCATTTGCATGAAGGAGATAGATGCTTAGAGAAAATCTGCCTGAATTACTCTAACTCCCACTTGTATGCATTGAGAGAATCCATTTTGCTTGTGTTAGCACCATGCTTAGCCTATTGTGTCTCTTGTTGCATACCCTTATTTTGTGAACATTTTATAGATATAGATTCTAATAATCACCAAATTTGGAGTAAAGCTACTTGACAACCTACTGAGGCCCTCCATCGAAGAAAATTTCATTTAGGTCAACACAACAGAAACTATCTAGATAGGGATGGTTTAAAGCCAAAACCATCCGGATAGGGACAATTCCCATCGAAACCAAGTTCTAGTCAGCCACATCATAGAATATCAGTCACAAAGGTGAGTAAGAAGGTTTAATGTGTTTTTAACTCCTTTTGAGTTTTGTTTAATGCATTAGTTTAAGTTATTTTTCTTTCCCCTTTCATAAGTTTGGGTCCAACTTAGGTGGACCCAATAGGTGCTACTAACTAGTGATTTGGTTGTGTATGCTTGGAGACTTTACTCAACCAATAGTGGTACACAATCCCACCCCCTCTTGAGGCAGTAAAAAAAGCAAGAGTGCCAAAAACTATATTGTCAAGGGATTCCATATTGGAAAACCTCTTTATAGCCCAAGGAGAATTTGTAAAAAATTATGTTATAACAATGATTAAATTGAAATAAATGACATGTTTTCTTGTCCACATTTTGGCGATCACAATGAGACCCTTAAACCCCACACCACACATAGGTAAACATAATTTTTAGGTTTTAGAATTTAAATTCTCACCATCTATTTTTCTCACTTTTCCTTGTGTATTTTTGTTAGCTTTTAATCCATTTTTCTCACTTTCTGTATTTTCTATCTATGTTTGCAGGTCCAAAATCCATCATAGTCTACCCAGATTATGACCCATCAAGGCTGGTCCAAAAGCAAAGTCCTCTTGCATGAACCATCAAAACCAAGTTGATTTCTAGTTAGAACTATCAAAATATAGATGGTTCACAACTATTCCAACATGGACGGTTCACAACTATCCATGTCAAGATGATTCTTGCTAAGCTCAAAATTGGGACCCAACCTATCAAGTAACCAATTTTCCATAGCAACCACAATAGTTTTAGGTAAGTATGAGGTAAGATTTCTTCTACCTAACCATCATTTGCCATCGTAATAGCCAAGTGCCTTCTTAGCCCAAACATGTCATATTTGGAGGTAATCAAAGGTGCTCTTTCCCACCTATCACTCCTCCAAAATTATCCCCTTTAGTTCATTTTATTGTAAATTTTGTATTTTGTTAGCCTAGATTTAATTTTCATTAGAATAGTCACTTTAAATCACTTCTAGACTTTAACTAGTTAGGTTTATTTACCTCATGTCTTTATTTTAATTCTAAACACAAATCCTATCACTTTGACTCTGGTTTTTGTAGGAAAATCTATTAAACCAGCCCTCTATAGTAGGAAAACAGACCCCACCAAAGAGGAAGGTGTAGACATCAAAATTTAACCACTTGTCATCCATCCATAGTTTCCCGCCACATTATCCATTATTTATATATATTTATATATATATTTTTTAATATATATTTAAATAAAAATATTTTATATATTATATTTATATATATATAATAAAATATATGTATATGTGTATGAATTAATCCCAGCCATCCATCATGAATTAATCCCAACCATCCATCATGAATTAATCCCATCCATCCATCATGATTTAATCCTAGCCATTAATTCACCTTAATCCATGCCACTTACCTCGCTTTAATCTCCATCCTTCCTTATGTTTTGATCTCAACCACACATTTCATGTCATTGAAACCCTAATGTGCCTAAGGAAATATTATAAAGAGGAGTCATTGTGATGACTCAACCCCTGAATTCCTAGAGTTTTTAGAGTCTCTACCATTTTCCTAAGGTCTTGAGTTCCCTGAGCCCTTGTGCCCTAAGTCCTCAAGCATCCAAGCATCTTCGCCACTCTCATCCTCCATCACTTCCTCTCGCATCCACCACCATCCATCTCGTGAACCAGATCTGGTTCTGTGACCTTCCCATTTAATCATCGAACGTCCCCCGAAGCTTTTTGAATGCCCATCAGAGCCTACCAAGCATATTTGGGCATTTTTTGTCAGAACCAAGCACCTACGAGCATTTCCCATCCTAGTTCTACAACCCTACAATCGTCAGGTGCCACTAGGGTACATCTGCGTAATCATCCTCAGCAATGACAATGAAGAAAGAAATGGTAAGTTAGTGAAGACAAGGTAAAATAGTTGTATGTATTTATTTCATTACTATATTATTGTTTTCAATATTATTCTACAACATCTAGGGTTAGTAATCATATTTCCATAGGGTATCACACAGTGGAGCCCTCACAAGTATTACTAACTATTTGTATGTTATCTATTATTTGTAGGTGCATGAATCATATTATTAGAAGCTGTTGAAGCTTGGGTGGCCTTGTCAAGGATATCAGAAGCCCATCCATAATCTATTGGGATCAGATCATGCGTGAAGATACCACAATCATTTGTTAACTAGGGTTTCTGAAAACCCTAGTGTATTATAATAATTGTATCAAATAACAAGCTTTGTAAACCCCATATTTGGGGTATTCTTGATTGTAATCCACCAACATTAATAAAATAATCTATTTCCTTGTGTAATCAATTGTGTATTTATATTGCTTGTTTATTTCAATATTCTATATTTTGTGTTGCTTGATTTTGCATTCACAAATGGCGATCACGGTGGGACCCACAAAGGGTTCTAAATTTTAAATTATCTTATCACTGACTTGTGGTTTTCTGTTTTATCTTATCACTGACTTGTGGTTTTCTGTTTTTGTTTTGCAGGTTTTTAGAAAAATGAATCGCACAAATTTCGTAGAATCAAGGTTTTTGAAGAATTGCATAAGTTGTAGCAGTTATGCAGATGCCCTACGACACTCGAGGGATACCCTCCAAAGTTAATAAGGTGACCTAGTGCATTTCAAAATTTCCCAGAGGCGTTTCACAGAGAGGAAAAAAAATACATAGGCTTATTTGTAAGTCTGCCTCAAAACCCTAACCTCTCTGTTTTGTGTATTTTTATGTTTTTTTCAGATATAATGCTAAAAATAATATCATTAAATGTCTGTTAAAAACAAGAAAATTAAATCTGCATCATAGGCATTTAGAATAATTTTTGCATCCATATTCAATCACAAATTTCACATTTCCAATTAAAATTTCATTGTTTTTTGGTGTGGTGCACTTAAAATCCTACATTTTGTTTTTATATGAATTGCTAATTGCATGAAATAGTTTACATTATGGGGTTAGAAATCTCTCTTTTTGCTTTTCTAAGTAGGAACAATTAAGGATATCAAAATTATTCCTACATTTGGTTATTCAAGGCGGAAGAGTGAGTGAACCCTCCTATGTTTAGAGAGCGGTCTCAAGCGGTGTACTCTACTTCTTTTGAAGAAATTGATATCTCTATTGTTGGCTTATTATTTAGAATTGGAAAATTAGTTATTCTTGAAATTATATGTACACCATAAAAAACTAAAATTTTTAAAAGGAATCACACACAACACGTATCACTTTAAACAGTAATGTATTGAATTTCATCACCAACCATTGCTTGAGATTTGGTGACAGTGGGCTTCATCTCCATTCATAAATCTCTACCCTTAGCCACATTAGGATACCCTTGAGAAAAATTCCTGGACTTCATCACCAATATGAATCTCATTATCCATCCAAGCCATAGATTTCACCCATCATAATTCAGATTAGTACATCAAAACACACACAAAAAAAGGAAAAATATTAAAATGAGATTAAAAAATAATAGAAGGTAAGACACATTTGTTGCAGAAACTTAGATATGAAGTTTTTATTTACATTACTGCAATGCACATTGCACATATTTGATTCATTTAGCTTATGGTCTTAACTAGAATTCCAAAAAATAAAGAAGCATTGAATCAAATTTCCATCCCACAACACATTACATCCATGGATAATTCATCATCCCTCCCCACCACTTATGTGGTCAATACCAATAGTGTGATACATGCTCATTCAATTTTTTTGTAGGTCCCTCACACACTGTGTCATCCACACAGTCATTCCACATGGCCATTCCAAAAATTGAATCATCTTCACCTACCTTTGGTCACCACATCACCCATATAGACATGGCCCAAGTAGAATCTCTTTAGAGATCTGCTAACTATATCTTAGAGTTAGTCCATAACTCACCTAGGAATCATCCTTATTTCTAGTAGGAACTGTCTCCTCCCAACCTTCAAGCCTTACCCAGTTGTACAACAATCCTATTTTTGAGATATTAACTACACCTTCCCAATATTGGTCCATCCCCCAATCATCATGTGCTCCAAGCACATCCATACCATCATCCTACACATCTACCTATGTCAATCCTTTGTATGAAGCACATGTCAATGTTGCTTCACAGATACCAACATCCACCTCATATAATATCACAAATACAGTTGTAATTCATGTTGCAACTTATCATCCATCCACTTAATCAGTTTCATCCACACCTATGCCTTGCACTTCATATATGAAAATACATGAAGCATGGGAACTCCTTAACAAATTGCTTAAGAAGTGATAGAATGCTCAATAACAAGTTCAGATGGTCAATCCTAAGCCTCAACCTATTTCCACTCAACACACATTTATCACCCAGAGTCCATCATGGGTACCACAATATTACATGGTTTCCATCTCCACACCACCATCAACCCATACCCATGCCATTCCTATCAATAATAATTATAATCATAGTCCTCATACATCATCTCCATTTCAACATTCACCATCATTTCTTCACCAACCACATTATCATCAGTTTCAATCCACTTCACCTCATCATCAAAATCTTATTACACCTCAACATATTTCCACACCACCTTCACAGAATCTTTAAGTGATTCAATATTTTCACATTCCAAGGGAAGACCCTAGGATCCAAACTATGTAACAACATATTGATAGTCTGATGCAACATACTCTTGGTTTGATGAACCAAAAGCCCACTTTACATCAACTAATCAATCAACCAATACATCCTTCGGTACCATCACCACCATATCTAGTAGACATTATAGTACCGAAGTTTGATAAATTTAAATGGATCGAGGACCCTAAAGAACACGTGAGCACATTCATCCATTCATGCTTTCGAATCCAAAACAATGATGCTCTTATGCTTAGAAAATTTTGTAGACATTGGAGGAGATGCTTCATAATGGTATAATCACTTGCCTCATCATAGTATTTATACTTTTGAGCAATTGATTGACTAATTTTTTGAAATAATTTCCCTTAATGTCAAAAAAAAGTCTCATTATCTGATATATATGGTCTAAAACAATATTATGATGAGTTTTTTTATGACTTTGGAAACCATTTGAGGGTCGTTATCACCAAATTTCCATTTTACCTACCAACAGAAGAGATTACTAAACTATTCACTAAGAGTTACCTAAAATCCGTCTCTTGGTTGTTGCAATTGCAACAATGCCAATCACTTGAGGAAGCTCTTGTCGAGGCCAACTCAATTAAGGAGATAAAAATCCAGGAAGGCATGCTTAAGCCTAAAAATAAAGAATGACAAAGTAAGGGCCAATATAAAAGTAAATATTCTTGTCAGTCAAAATCAAACCAGGCCAATCTAGCCAACCAAGCTAACCAAGTTAATCAAGTGGTGATGAGCCAGTCGGTAATGACTCAAAAAAAATGTGCAACAATAATCGTGATAAATTGAATATCATGTGGTTCCCTCAACAACTCAATCAATTCAAAACACAGTGCTAGATGTGGAAAACCGACCACATAGACAATCTGTTCGACAACCTCATCAATACACCCCATTAGCCAAATATTATGTTTCTGTTAAAGTATTTTTCCCTAATTTGGGATATTAACTCCTATTTACTATGTTAGAGTAAATAGTTTCTTACCTTATTTGATATTTCGATTGGCATATTTATTGTTGGGATGTTAAGCATAATATCTTGGAGGTTAGGAATGTTGTTAGGGATATTATATTGGCTAAATATAGCCAACTGGATGTATTATTTATTCATTTTGAATAATCATATTATTATGTTGTTGATAATTATTATTTTATGGTATTAGAGCAGGCATTTTGACCTCGCTCTGATTATTCAGTGATTTATAAATGCCTCATTTTGATAATTTGATGATTTAGAAATTCATCAATTGTGGGATCGTTTGGTGGGGTCTGACATATCTATTTCTGAGAAACAACTACTGTAGATATCTCTAGAGATTGGACTAGACTTTACCAGTAGGTCTTGAAATGAAGACTAAGGACACCCCAATCGAACTGGTGGATGGTGCACAAACTTGGACTTGAATAGGATCTAACGTGATCCGATACGAAGGAATCTCTGTGATCTTGATCTGTGTGGTGGATAATCTATGTGATAAATATAATATGATCTAACATGATAGTAGACTCTAGAAGTTACTTGACTCAAAATACACTCTGTTGGTACTGATGTGATAGATCTGGATGGCCCCAAACCTACCATCAAATATTTCAATATTAGACTCACCAAATCTGAATTAGACCTGATAGACCTCTGACATATCAGATCTGATTGACTAGACACTCGAACAATGTTAGACAACAATAGGTGGATCGGATTGAAGGCGACAATGTGGAAAATTGAACACAATGGATGGGATGATCTGAAGTGACCGTGTGGCGGATCAAACAATGTGGATGAAGACCCTGATATGGTGGAACTTTGATGCAGATGTGAACTTAATCTGATGCTACCGATATCCTAGGGATGGTGGACCGAATTGCATGACGATCGTTGGATCATATTGACATGGTGGTAGATCAGGCGATGCACTAAGGTGGACAAAAAAACTCAACACAATTATGACACATGGATGAGACAAAATTCAACACAAATGGGTTGCACATGGGAGTTGACAGATCAATTACCCAAAGACAGTCGATAGGTTATGTGCATAATATTTTTTTAAACCGTTAACAAGTCAATGTATCATGCATGTGGGATAAATATCCCTATTGTTTATACATGCACAACTACAAGATGACCAATCGAACTAGTTTGTATGTTTGTGTGGGTAAATATTCAAGACCATGTCTCCCTGTGAAGGATCATCCCCTCCTTGAACATCTGCACGGAGGACAATAATTGGAGGCATTGAGCAAAAGTATTACAAGCATTGAGTGCGATAGTCCCAGATAAGCATGCATGGAGATTTGAAGAATGATCATGATCCTCTAGTTGGTTTGTTGTAATGAAATCCAGATATTTATTTGCAAATATACTCTCAGTGATCCAATATGATGATGATATGAAGACAAATTGAAAGCACACAAATCCAACACAGAGGAAGCGATACCCAATGAAATCAGGTAAATTTCGTTACAAAAAACCCTCATTGCTGGTCCATTGGTGATTTGTGGTGGATTGTTTCTGGTGACTAGAGGTATAAAGTATTGATTTGCAGTGTTGGAAAAAAGGTTCTGAGGATCGACACAAAATCAATGATGCACCAAGTATACTCATGACAACAAATTTAAATTAAAACCTTATTTCCAAGGTTTTATACCTCGACCAATCAGAAGTCACAATGAAAAGTTAAGGATATCTCGCCATGTTTGTTTTGTCTTCTCACGTAGCACAAATGGTAACTCATCGGATGCTAAGTCACTGGACCCTTGTGCGGGTAGTCTCGTGTTCAATTCTCACCTTCACCATCCCAAATAAAAACAAAAAAAAAAATTGCATAAAAAAATTTTAATTAAATTTTTATATTGAAAATTTAATTGAGTATTTGCATTTATTTTTGTAACAAGCCCAAGAGGCTTTAATATTTTGTGAATTTTTGCAAAATTTTGTAACTCACTCCTAGGAGAAAAAGTGTTTTTTTAAAATTGCCTAAGAGGTAATATTTGTGAAAAAAAAATGTTAGAGGCTTATTATTTTTGCAATAGGGGGAATCATAATTTCCTCCATCAAAAAATATTTTGCAAAAAGGGGGGATCAATTTTCAAGGTGCATTTTTGGCAGTGACCGACACCTTCTCCATTATTTTACAAAATTTATTCTAAAAGGTGCATTTTCAGTAGAGACCAACACCTTACGAAAATGGGTAAATCAAAGAAAAAGAATACCCCAAAACAAACTGATACATATGCAAAATCAATTAAAGATCCTTACTTTCCAGCAGGGTGGGAAGGAATGGATTATTTTTAGGATGGAAAATATCTCACACTACATAGTGGTGTAAAATCCATTCTTAGAGATTTTGAAGTTTTAGAAGACCTTTAGATAAATGGTGCTCAAATCCCTATAGGCATTGTAAGGGTATTCTAAATGACATTGATTTCATTTGACATTACCCAACATAAAAAGAAAGGGATATCAATGAGGAATCAGAGGTCAAAATTCTAACGGTTGATGCTTTGTTGTGACACAAGTGATCCTCAGCCTATGGTGGTGAATGTTTTTTGTGACACAAGTGACCTTAATCCCATTGTGGCCAATTCTTGTTGTGATATAGGTGACCTCATAACTATAATGGCATATATCAGTTGTAGCACATGTGATCTCATCACAAGGGTAGTTTTGCTTACGACACTAGTGACTTAGAAACCAAACCTCCTCAAAATGAGCTCCATAATCTCATCAATTATAACAAATTCCATATTGTTAAAAGCATTGATGAAGATGACGAACTTGGGTTTTTTGAAAACACACCAAAGGCATTGGATCTAAACTGACGAAGAAAATGGGATTCAATGGTGAAATATTAAGTAAACATGGACAAGGCATTAAAACTCCTATAATGTAAAATGTCAAGCCAAATAATGAAGGCCTTGGCTATAATGGACAAGAAAGTACCAGCAAAACCATATTTGTAAAACCTAAATCTTCTACAACTCCTATAAAGCATTGTTGTGGTCATTGTGGAAGAATAGGACAGGGTTATGCATAACAACTATTTATTGCCAAATTGGCTAATATTTGGGACCCTTGACCAGGGCCCATTAACCAAAAATTTTTGGGTGTAAATTTTTTTGGGTCGATTCACCCTAATTTTATAATAATTTGACCATTTTAAGTTTAAATTTCCAACATTGCCCCTAATAATAGTGAACCTTCTACATGCGTTTGGACACTATTCACCTGGATTTTGAAACTGATTCACCAAATTTTTATAAATATATTTTGGGGTTGACCCCTTACGCATAACCCTAGAATAGGACATGTAGCAGCTAGGTGTTGTAAACTACGTCCTTGTGACTCATGTGGATGTACTAATCACTCCTCTACAAATTTTTGGTACAAAGTGAAAATGGCCAACAAGGGTCATATTGATTATGGATGGACAAATCTCACACAATGGACCAATATGAAATAAATATTGTATGGCTTCTACAGAAAAAGTAAAACCTATGATAGACCTAGAGGTAGATCTAGTGACAGATCAAGTGGCAGTCCCAGAGGTAATGATCTAGAGGAAGACATAAAGGCAAACCCAGTGACAAATATCTAGAGGTAGACCTACAGGAAAATCCAGAGGCAATGATCCAGAGGTAGATCCATAGGAAAATCCAGTGGCAAACCCAGAGGTACTCATAGAGCCAACACAAGAGCATCTTTCATTATTCTCTCCTTCACATTAAGGGGGGAGTTATATATTATCCCAAATAATGGAATAAGGGAGGGTGTTAGAGTAATATTCCCTAATTTGGGATATTAACTCCTATTTACTATGTTAGAGTAAATAGTTTCTTACCTTATTTGATATTTCAATTGGCATATTTATTGTTGGGATGTTAAGCATAATATCTTGGAGGTTAGGAATGTTGTTAGGGATATTATATTGGCTAAATATAGGCAATTGGATGTATTATTTATTCATTGTGAATAATCATATTATTATGTTGTTGATAATTATTCTTTCATGGTATTAGAGCATGCATTTTGGCCTCACTCTGATTATTCGATGATTTAGAAGTACCTCGCTCTGATTATTCGATGATTTAGAAATTCATCAATCATGGGATCGTTTGGTGGGGATCTAACATATCAAAACCTTGGGATATTTCAAAAACCACTTACTCATCATGAGGAAGTACAACCAACAATAGGAGGGTCTAATACCAAGACTCCCCCAAATCAAGTTAATCATGTGCAATAGTACCAAGGTTTTGTGGGTGCTATTCATGTAGTAACCCGAGGTCAACAACAATGCACAAATAAACAAAATGCACAACAACAACCTATTCCACCGCCCATACCTCCATAAGCAAGTGTGTCTCAACCTGTAAATTCATCATCACCCATCCAAATTTTTGCCAATCCATATCAACTCATTCATATTCCAAGTCATCCAAATCCATCCATTCATCCCATCAATCACCCCCCAAGGCCAATCATCTCATTGAGTCATTGGTTAACCACAAGTCTTAAAATGGATTCAACAAAACTATCTATATATGAGCTCATTAAATAATCTTCTCCACATCGTAAGGTATTAATGGATATTCTAAAATCCATTGAACTTAAATCCCAAGATCCTAATGTCTTTAGCAATTTTGTGGGGAGTATCCAAACATGTATGGAACCCTTCATCACTTTCTATGATTTTGAGATCAAATGAATATCATCAAAATCGATGGACCCCTTATTACATATTATGGCTCAAATTTATAGAAAGCCTTTCAAAAGAGTTTTAATTGACACTGACTCCTCCATAAACATCATCACAACATCTATCCTTCAACATCTCAAGCTTTCACCAGATCACATTACCAAATCCACTTTCACCTTGAAAGTATTTAATGATGCTCTCTGCTCTACAGTTGGTACTGTTGTTTTATCCATTGAAGTGGGGGTCAAAACATTGCATACTATGTTCCACATCTTGGAAGGGTCCATGGCGTATAATGTACTCCTTGGATGACCTTGGATGAGAGAAATGAGATGTGTCCCTTCTATACTACATCAATGCTTGAAATATGTACATGAGGGACAAGTACATTGCATACCGATAAATGTTGAACCGTTCAAGTATTGTAATTTTATATTAAACCCCTATGAGTCCATGTTACCCTCTACTCATCTATTCCTCACTTCATCAACCACTTCATCAACCACCTCATCAACCACTCAATCCATATCTTCATCTAAAGCCCATCTTCATCACCATTGACTACATGCACATGTGGTCAAAATCAATATACATTAGCCACATCATCAATATCATCACCGTCCATAATCACTCCTTTCAAATCATCATTATCCACCCAACCAAATACATATCCATCCCCATAAGCCAATGTCTCACTAGTCAAAATAATGGATTGTGAGATACCATTAGCCAACCATGAGTTAGTTCTATCTACATCCAATCCATCCACATTATCCCAAGTCGAGATCCACCTCACTAATACTGGTATTGAAGAATGTGTGGTCCAATATATCACAGTCATACCACTCAATATTCAAACTACTAAGGACTACGGTCACCCATGTGACCCACCCTTATCTATAGGAGTGGTATATAAAATGGGTTCAATGCCTAATAGAACAAATTTTGTATATGGGGGGATTGATTCATCATCCAATCTAGTTACCTCATATGAACCCAAACCACCAACACCTACCAATATACAACATATGTTGGGTTTTCCATCCCAATAATTTCACATTGTTAATTGGCAAGAACATGGCCTAGGATGACATAAACAGGGAATGCACAAAATTATCGATGTTTCATATCGAGAAATGCATGACCGTTCAAGTTTAGGCTATCGTCCACTTTCATCCACTTCTTCTCTTGAACAAGCCTTCCAAAGCTTAAATTTCAATTCAAGAGAAGATATCCATCACATTGATGACTTTGAAGATGAAATCTATGAATAATTTAACCTTATGTCAATAGCTTCTAATGAATCTGAAGAGGAGTCAAACCCCATCATCCCACACATTGAACAGGATGAGTTTTACCTCAAAATGTTCCCCATCCATCAGCCCATCATTTGCTTGCTTCTTCCACAAGAGTGAGCCGACCCAACCGATGAACCACCACCTCCATTTCATTTATCCACAACATCAAACATTTTGATTGTCATATATGTACATAACCCTAATTTCAAAAAAAAATCACAAAAACATAAAAATAAAAAAAACATTTTGCATTACATGTACATTGCATTTATTTGTATTGTTTGTTGTTGTTCAGGCTTAACATAGTTCTAGCATTGGTTCTACCAAACAGGATCCACTAATCCATTCACCTTTGCCAACCATCCATTTTCCCCTTAAGTCAACATGGATCCTACTGACTTATTCACCCCACTCCATAATCCATACAATTTGGCAAAGCCAATTCCTATTGACATGAGTCTTATAGATATGGATCGGATTTCCTCACCTCCATCCTTTTTGAGTTTGTCTTGTTCAAGAAATTGTTAAGGATTTTGCCAACTACATTTCTCAATCACCCCCATCTTCACCTTCACCTTCACCTTCAGATCCTGAGGTTTTCCAGGAAGACATAGATAAGGTTGAGTCATAAGAGTTTGATGACATCATAGATGACATTCATCTAATTCCAACTCCACAAAAACTTGAGGAAGGTTCTCAATTTTCTATTGAAGGTACTATCGATGTGAACCTTAGTTTATACGCAGATAATCCCCAAATTGTTAAACTTGGTAAAATTTTAAACACATATGAACAAGAGAAATTAATTTCTCTCATCAAGAAAAAGGAAATTTTTGCATGGTCCTATAAAGATATACCTGGTCTTGACTCTAATTTGGGTGTCCACAATCTCACCTTAAACTCTAATGCTAAGCCAGTTAAACAAAAACTTAGAAGGATGCATCCTCCTGTTGCACTCTTGGTCAAAGAAGAGCTTCAAAATATTTTAGACGTGAACTTCATAGTTCCTATTGATTATCCTGAGTGGCTCTCAAACATGGTACCCATTTGTAAGCCTAACGGGGTGATACACAGGTGCGCTTATTTTTGAGATCTTAATAAAGTGTGTCCTAAGGATGATTTTTCTCTTCCAAACATTGATACTCTTGTTGACACCTGCGCTAGCCATGAAATGCTTTCTCTCATGGACGATTTTTCAGGATACAACCAAATTTGAATAAATTCTGATGACCAACACAAAAAAATATTCACTACACTTGGAAAACTTTTTGTTACAAGGTGATGCTCTTTGGCCTTAAAAATACAGGTTCCACTTATCAACGTGCCTTGACATACATTTTCCATGATTACATGCATAAGATCATTGAATATTATGTGGATGATCTCTTGGAAAAATCCAAAACTCGACAAAAACACATTGGTGTATTGGAAAAAGTATTTGATCAACTTTTAGAGCATAATTTAAGGTTGAACCCCAAAAAGTATGTCTTTGGTGTTACCTCTAGAAAACTACCAGGGTTCATTACCTCCAAAAGAGGCATTAAGGTGGACCCAAACCATCATGGAGATGCTTTCTCCAACAAAATTAAAGGAATTACATAGTTTACAAGGAAATATTTGATCAATCTATCGTTTCATTACACAACTTTTTGATAAATGCAGGCCATTCAATCGCCTGCTACAAAAGGGGGTGCCATTTTCATGGACAGATGAATGTCAAAAAGCCTTTTATGACATCAAGCAATACCTGATTTATCCACCAATATTAGCTCCTCCTCATCTAGGGTTTCCTTCCATTTGTATGTTTCAGCTATAGACTTTGCATTAGGGACAATGCTTACACAAAATAATGAAAACAATTGAGAGAAAGCTGTCTATTATATTGTTATGAAACTCGATACGCTTACGTGGAAAAATTGTGCTTAGAAATGGTTTTTACCACTAAGAAAACTTGACATTACATGCTTAGTCACACCACATATGTCATAGCTAGAGAAAATACTTTGTGTTATATGATGTCTTGCACTTACAATAACACCCATACCGCTAAATGGATAATGCTTCTCACTAAATTCGATCTTGAGTTCATAAGTCAAAAATCCATTAAAGGTCAGGTTATAGCCAATCAACTTGCAAAAGCTCCACTACCTAGTGATCAACCTTTGATTATTGAGCTCCCAGATGATTTTTAATCACTAAAAAAAAAAAATTTTTTTTAAGAGAACATAATTTTTTAAAAAAAGTTTTTAACACCCCTAGAATTCTAATGCACAAACAACAATGTAGAGTATGGAGCCTTAATATTAGGTCTTCAAGCAGCTATAGCTATGGGCATTAAGTGTATTAAGATATTTGGTGATGTTCAACTTGTTAAAAAAATTATTGGAGAATACCAATGCAAAGAACCTATCATAAAACTTTACCATGAAGTAGCAATAAAATTGCTCTCTAAGTTTGATTGGTATGAAATCAATAGTTTGCCATGTTCGACTAATAGATTTGCAGATGAGATGGCCTCTATTAGACAATTGATTCCAAAAGACTCCTTAGGAGAGGTACATCCACTCATTATCACAATGATCTCTAAATCTACAATTTTTTGTGCTGAATCTAAGGATGAAAAGGATATTTGCTTTATCCATTCGAAGCCATATGAGCCTTGGTCAAACCAAATAATAGCCTTTCTCAAGTTTAGAACACTCCCATCAAATGAGTCTTCTGGGGCACAAAGAGCCATAGCTAAATCTCATGATGGTACTTGTGGTGGTCATTTTAGTGGAATGGCCATTGTAAAGCATATTTTACATATAGGTTATTATTGGCCCACCATGGAACGTGATTGTTGCACATATGTCAAACATTGTTATCAATATCAAGAATATGCTAATTTAACTCATGTGCCATCACAAGCATTACATCTTATTCAAATGCCTTGGACCTTTTCACAATGGGGTCTAGATTTAATTGGTAAAATTTCACCTCCTTCCTCGGGATAACATACATTCATCATCACATCCACTGAATACTTCACAAAGTGGGTTGAGGTAATTCCTCTAACCAGTACGACAGGACCTAGAATTATGGAGTTTATACTTCATCATATCATTTTTTGTTTTGGTATTCCCTCAAAAATCATCTCTAACAATGGTAAGTCTTTCAAGAACAAGGATGTTCAATCACTTTGCAAGAAATATAATATCCAACACAACTTCTCGACTCCTTATTACCCACAAGAAAATGGACAAGCTGAGGCTACCAATAAGACCTTAATTGCTATTCTCAAGAAACTTGTTAAATAAAATCATAGAGATTGGCATACACAAATTCCCTTGGCATTATGGGATTATCAAAAAAGCATCCACATGCCTACTGGGACAACACCATTTTCATTGGTCTATGGAGCCAAAGCAATCATGCCTCTTGAGCTTGAGATCCCCTCCTTGCAAATTTCATTATAAGAATTCATATATGATGACACTGCTAGACAAGCACATCTTGACCAACTCACACTCCTTGATGAGAGGTGAGTCAATGCTTTAGAGCACTTACGAGTTTATCAAGACCGCCTAAAGAATGCTTACAACACCAAAGTCCATCTACATGAATTCCAAGTAGGAGATCTTATTCTTAAAGAGAATCAACAAAACACCAATGCTTTATCGCATCTTCATGATAAATTTATGGCTAATTGGTTAGGTCCATACATTATTACTCAAAAAGTGGGTAAAGGAACTTATAGGATTACCAGTCTAGAGGGAGTTGAAGATCCCGAACCACTCAATGTTTTACACTTGAGAGAATTCTATGCATAATGTGATTTATATATATGTACATATACATGGCTATATACAAAAAAACAACATTGCATTTCATACACTTTATTTCGTACAATGCATTGCATTCGTTTCATTTACACACATTTCATTTGCATACATTTCATTTCACAAATCTGCATTTCATTCATTGCATTCGCACCATCATTTTCACATTTCATATTAGGGATCATTTATTCAATTTAGATAATAATTGGTCCAACAAAATCATGTTGCCTTAATCAGGGGCACCTTCAAAACACCATCCATTTCATTGCACCATTCCATAAAGCCAAATTATCATTAGCAAAGTCACATGTCTATAATTCCTAGGTGTTTTTAGTCACTCAACCACTCCTAGTGTTTTAAGCAACCTCCAAATACATGTCGAGTTTTCTTTTAGGACCAAGACACAATTTTCACTAAGAAAATATTGAGTTCTAGGAATTGACTCCAAAAAATTCTTGAACCAAACACAATTTCACATCTTAAAAAACATCTTGTGTCAAAGAGGGATAACACCATATTTGGTTTGAACCTCAAAGTGAAAAGGGTAATCCTTACTTGTCCCATTATGCAACATAGTCCACAAAAATAGTGGTTTTCATCACTATCACAAATGCTTCCAAATTTAAAAGATAGAGTAGTAAGGATAGGGTACAATTCTCATCACACTTAGGTTGAGAATCTGATTCCCCAAAGCTCTAAATATTTCATCACACACCACAGATCCTCAAGCTGTAAGGATAGTACTACATTTCCAGTCATACGGTTAGGTAGTCATCCCCAAAGCCTAAAGATAAAATTATTGGACTATGGAGCTAGTCTCCATTGGAGCTATAGACGCTTGAATGGTAGTGGAGTACACTCATGCATGGCGACACATCTCTTTTAAAGAGACCTCTGACCGCACATAAGGACAAGCTAGCTTCTTGGTCTCATCCATAATAGGTTTAACCCAATTTACTCAAGATGAGTTAATGAACTCACTTGCACACACATTGGTTCTTGATTACCTCGAGTCATTACCATGCTCATGATTCGGTAAATGAATTCACTACACACACATTTGGTCTTAGAGGAATTAGGTAGTATTTAGTGAGTTTGTTTTATACCACTAGTATGTCTGAGTCTCTAAAAAATAATCAGTTTTCCATATCAACATCCATATCTTCTTCCATATCAACATCCATATCTTCTTCCATGTCAACATCCATGTCATTTCATGAGTCTTCCACCCCACATACCACCAGTTTGGTGCCCTTGATTAAACAAAAATGCTAAACATGGCCAAGAAAAATCTAAACTATGAATGATCATTAGAACATTTGCATCCATACACATTATCACTTGCATTAATCATCCATATATACATGCATCCACACAAAGCATCCACACAAAAGCATCCACACAAAAGCATAACACAAAAAGTAAAAGCATGTATATATATATATATGTATAAATATTGTATATACAATGAATACCCAAAGGCTATATACAATGGAGCACCAAGGCTCATATACAAAAAGTGCATCTAAGCACTAGCTAATGCCTATAAGAGGATCCCTGTGACCCTGAAGGAGCCCTAGACCTAGAGCTATGCCTAGACTCACTAGGCCTAACAGACCCGAATATGGATGAGGAGGGTGGATCTAGAAGCCCAATATCGTGCTCCATCAACCGATCCTCCAATAATCAGATGTATCCATCTTGAGCCCGAAGGTATTGTACATCATGTCTCTATTGGTGACTCTTCTCTAGCAGCTCTTCCTGGAGCCTCGTGATCCTATCCTCACCTCCACCTATAGTCGATCGTGCCTCTAGCTCCATTCACAATTGAGCTATCTCTACATCTCGAGCCATCTCCCCATCCCACATCTAAGCTATCTCTATGTCCCAAGCTGCTACCATAGCATCCCGCTCTACCACCAATTGCTCCAACCTCACCCAATCCTCCTCACTCCGACCAGGAGGCCCATCTGAAATCTCCTCCCTATCCTCCATACCACCTCCATCACTCCCACCCTCTAGAGCCTACTTAATTGTACCCCTTGATCACCTCCTTTGACTACTAGCTCGAAGGTGCCTTCGATGCTTAGGAGCCTCATCGGCCTCCTTGGCCTCTGCCTCATCCCCATCCTCATTCCCCCCATCTACTACTAGACTCGGTACCCATGGTGGCTATGTAGTGAACCATGCATCATACTCCTCAGTAGTCCCTACATCATCCACATCGAGGAGATCCATCTCCTCGTCATCCTCATAAGTCATCCTCCATGCCTCAGTACAAGGGAGACCCATCTCATCCCGATGATGCCTATAGAGCACTGGTGCCTCAGGAACTCCCTACCTCAGTCCAAACTACCATAACACCCATGAGAACTGGATCAGCTCCACCTCACTCATGTGCCTCCAAACCACCCACCTAGCCTATCACACCCATCATAGATGCTCCCCATCACCTATCCACATGGCACCTCACCATGGCCTCCATACCACCTGAGCTACTATCAATCCAACCCATAAATCTTGGTACCACTAACTCATCCAAACAGGATGACTCGGTTGCACCTCCTCTACCATAGGCCACCTCATAGCATAGGGTTGCTCCCTATCCCATACCGTAGTAGGTAAGCCCACCGATTGAGCCACACTAAAGTGCTCCCAGCCCCAACACTATAGTAGAAAACTACACCCTAACCCCTTTCGCCTCTACCTCCTCACCTCATACAACTCTTGGTACAACTATACCAATAAAGCAAGAGCCCATGCATATACCCGAGGTGTGTCGATCATGTCACACACCAACCCGATAAGGTTCCATGGGAATCGATAGCCAGTGCTATTTAGGGCCACTATGTTGGCCAACACAAACATCACCAAAGCACGAAGGGCATCCAACTTCTTATCCTTATACATGGAAAAGTATGTAATCCCTCCACCCTTCACATCCACATCCTACCACCCATCTCTAAACACTATGCTCAAATCATATCCCTTATCGTGTCCAACCTCAACATGTAAGCCCTCCACTAGAAACTTGAGGATGCGATATACATCCTCAAGTGTCACAGTCATCTCTCCAGTAGGGAGCTAAAATGTCCCCCTATCTAGATCCCATCTCTCTACCAAGGTAGAGAGATACCCCTCATCCACCCTTACCACATCTATCTAGGCTACCCCAGCCAGCCCCACAGCCTCCAACCACTTCCACTAGTCCTCTTGCACTACCTTCCTCATCCTCAAGATGAGAGGTGAGAACCGATGCCGAGCCTCCAAAATCCTCAACTGCAACACAATACATAAAGGTAAAATATTAAATTAAAAAAAAACATAAAAATATTTGCACAAAAACAAAGAGCTTCAAAGGTACTTACCTTGGCAAAATGCACATCTGCTCTCACTATCGCATCCGCTCCCTCCATCACCATAGCTTTCGTAACACCTCACTCACTCCACTCCACTCCCTCAGACGCAACTTCAAAAATTTGCAAATGCACAAATGAACTTGTTTTCCCTTATGTAGGCTATTTATAGTTGTTTCAGGTGCATTGAAATGCCCATGGGTGCTTCTAGGTGCATTGAAATGCCTTCCTGCATTTGGAGAACAACAAACTCTAGCGGGCATTTGCACATGCAGTAGGCGCCCACCGATGTTTACCATCAAAATTGAAAAAGACCAAAAATGATAAAAAGGTAGCTTACCTCCACAAAATCATTCCAAATTGCATCCATACATCAATTTCATCATAATATAATATTTTGTGAAAACCAAAATCGATTTGGATTCATAATTTTTGCTTGCGACCAAAAGTCGTAAAATCACATTTCAAGTTACAAAATGCTTCAAAATGGTCCAAATTTTCACAAAATAACCATTTTCATCATTTTATCATCTTTATCATCAATTCCATCATTGCATTCAATTTCATGATAATATGAATTTATTTGGATGACTAACTTTTATTTGCACCCACAAGGCACAAAATTGTCCAAAATTGCTTCAAAAATGCTCCAAATCAATACAAAATTTCACAAAATCATTCAATTCAATCATCAATGCATTTCTCATCATCACATTTTCATTAACACATCATTTTCCAATCATTGCATTTGCACATTTTCCAAGTTCATATACAATTTCAAGTGAACCTCGTATCTAGTGGTTTGTTCTATCTCCTTGGCGATTGCAGTGATTTGCATCCATGCAATTCGATAAGATGAATAAATCACCATAAGGACACTTGGCTATTTTTCATCATCCAATATCTCATTGATTGAAAATAAAATCAATTTTGGTACTTCACCTTTCGAGTGAAACTATGCCAAGACCAATTTGCTCAACAACTATCATTGATGGCCTTGTCCATGGGGCTTGAAACATGGATAAATTACAATACATCATTCTCCTTAACAATCAATAATTGTGTAGAGTCAACTAGGACATGCATTCCTAGAAATCATATGATTTGAGGGTGATTGGTTCTTGATATTTTGCATCTTCATCACTTTGCATTTCAATGATGCCATACGACAATTTCTTCAACAACATGGAATCACCCCAAACTTGGGGTAACCATATTTGACTTTGATTTTCCCACAATGGGATACATCTTACATGATCATGGCATCAACACTTGGCAAAAAACCCTTTTCTTTGTTAGGGCAAAAATAGAATCAATCACTTGCATCTTTCAACAACCCCCTTCCACCGTTGGGGCAAAAATGACATCACATTTACATCATTCATATCATCCATAATTGCACCATGCATTTCACATAATCATTTGCACAAATCTATCAATTGGCTCGTGAGATGCATCTATCACTCATTCACCAATTGAGGGGGTAAGCTACACAATCAAAATTATTTTATCTTCAAGTTCATCTTCACATTCCAACAAGAGTAAGTTGCGTCTTCATCAAGCCAAACCAGGTGTCTCGTATTTTTGCACCACATTGTGTTTCACGCAATGTGGTACAAAAAGGGGCATCTATAGACACAAAAATCTAGCCACTTGTCATCCATCCATAGTTTCCCACCACATTATCCATTATTTATATATATTTATTTAATATATATTTAAATAATAATATTTTATATATTATATTTATATATATTTAATAAATATATGTATATATGTATGAATTAATCCCAACCATCCATCATGATTTAATCCTAGCCATTCATCCACCTTAATCCATACCACTTACCCCACTTTAATCTCCACCCTTCCTCATGTTTTGATCTTAGCCACACATTTCATGTCATTGAAACCCTAATGTGCCTAAGGAGATATTATAAAGAGGAGTCATTTTGATGACTCAACCCTTGAATTCCTAAGTTTTTGGAGTCCCTACCATTTTTTTGAGGTCTTGAGTTCCCTGAGCCCTTGTACCCTAAGTCCTCAAGAATCCAAGCATCCTCACCACTCCCATCCTCCATCACTTCCTCTTGCATCTACCACATCCGCCATCGTCCATCTCGCGAACCAGATCTGGTTCTGCAACCTTTCCCTTTAACCACCAAATATCTCCTAGAGCTTTTCGAGTACCCACCAGAACCTACCAGGTGCCTCTGGGTATTTTTGTTCAGCACCAAGCACCCACGAGCATTTCCCATCCTAGTTCTACAACCCTATGACCCTCGGGTGCCACTAGGGCACATCTACATAATCATCCTCTGCAACAACAACGAAGATAGAAATGACAAGTCAGTGAAGATAAGGTAAAATAGTTGTGTGCATTTATTTCATTCTTGTATTATTGTTTTCAATATTATTCTACAACATCTAGGGTTAGTAATCATATTTTTAGAGGGTCTCACGTAGTGGAGCCCTCACAGGTATTATTAACTATTTGTATGTTGTCTATTGTTTGCAGGTGCATGAATCATATTATTGGAAGTTTTTGAAGCTTGGGTGGCCCTGTCAAGGATATCAGAAGCCCATCCACAATATGTTGGGATCATATTAGGTGTGAAGACACCATAATCATTTGTTAACTAGGGTTTTGGAGAACCCTAGTGTATTGTAATAATTGTATCAAATAACAAGCTTTGTAAACCCCACATTTGGGGTATTCTTGATTGTAATATTGGAGATCCACCGGCATTAATAAAAGAATCTATTTTCTTGTGCAATCATTTGTGTATTTATATTGCTTGTTTATTTTAATATTCTATATTTGGTGTTGCTTGATTTTATATTCACATAAGGAAACAAACCTCTCCTAGCATAAACTATCCCTATCAGGATGATTTTTGCTGTAAATCATCCAAACCTAGATGATTTTTGTTGTAAGTCATCATGACCTGGATGGTTTCTACCGCAAGCAAGATTCAAGAAAAATAGAGCCTGTGTAGTAGCCCTATACAAATTTTAGAGAACATTGGACCTTAGGTAAGTCCTCTTGACATCATTTCCATGTTAAATTACATCATAACACCTAATATGGGAGTCTAATTTGTGTGTTTGCAAATTTGTTTTCATAACATAGGCTTGCTTCTATAGGAACTTTACTTGCTTTCCAAAATCTTTAAAAGCTTTCTTAGATTAGATTTCATTTTCTGCATGTCACTTTCATAGGGTACATTAGTATATATTTGCTTTAAAGTCATTTGCTTTAATGTTTCACACATTTCTTTCGTTAGAGTAGCTTTTGCTTACTTGTTTTGCACTTTTTTTCATTAAGTTAGATTTGCTTTCTTGTATCACAATTTGTTTTCCTTAGAGTAGATTCGTTTTCTTGTATCGTAATTTATTTTCATTAAGGTATATTTGTTTTATTGTATCGTAATTTGTTTTCATTAGTATAGATTTGCTTTCTTGTATCATAATTTATTTTCATTAGAGTAGATTTGCTTTCTTGAATCATAATTTGCTTTCATTAGAGTAGCTTTGCTTTCTTGAATCATAATTTTCTTTCATTAGAGTAGCTTTTCTTTCTTGAATCATAATTTGCTTCCATTAGAGTAGAATTTGCTTATTGCACTTTAGCATAGTAATTTTCTTTCTTGTCTGTTAGCTTAGATTTGTTTGCTTGTGTGTTTGTTAGATTAGGAACTTGTTAATTTCCTAGTTTAGATTTTCTTTACATAATTGCATTTGTTAGGTTAGTCTAGGGTTTTACTTTCTTAGGTTAGTGAAATCGCACTTTACTTTCCTAGTATAGGTTTCAATTTCTTATTTTAAAAAAATGTATTTTTATTTCCTAGAATATATTTGTTTGATCGCATTTTAGACAGAGCATTGTCATTCCTAGTTTAGAATTTTATTTATCATATTTAGCTTAGAAAATTTAAAAAAATTGCAGTTTCATTCATAGGTTGGCTCTTGTTTGAGCATCATAGATAGAATGAAATGAAACACATAGTTTAGTCACTTGTGCACGTACTATTAAAATCAAATTGATAAAGTCAAATTTCATCACCAACCGTTGATTGAGATCAATGACATTGGATTTCATCACCAACATTTTATTAGCTCCCCTAGACATTGTAGTTTCTTATGCATATTTTCCTAGACTTCATCATCGAGAAACTCACTACCCTTAGGATTATCTCAAGGTATTCTAGGTTAGAGCCCCCACTCATAGGGCTATAGAAACAATGAGTGTGCAACTATCATTTTTGATTGATGCCATCCAAGGGTGAAGCAAAGGACAATTGGTCTTGCATATATTTAGATAGTGTCACCTCTTACATCCCCTAAGAGAGATATTAGAGGTCTTTTTGCCTTTTAGATACCCTAAGCCACCCCTACCTTAGGTAACCTTCAACTGTTTAGTTACATTGTCTCTCTACATGTACTCTTGAGTATATTGGGGAGGATGAATAGGCATACCCTTATATTTCATCCATTCACATTTTTTAGATTTTAAGGGTAGTTAACATAAAACACACAAAAATATTTAAAACAACACAAAATAAACTAAAATCAGCACAAAAGCAACACCAAACAAAACAACATAAAATCACGTCAAAACCCTTTGATTTAATTGTTTGTTGTATGCTTACTTGTTTATTTTCTTAGTTAGGTACTTGTTCAAAAACAATAAAATAAAAAGAGTAAAACACATAATAGAAAAGAAATCACACCTTTTTCTTTTCTTCTACTTCTCACTCTGTCTCTACCCCTTTATGGTTCTAACCAAAATTTAAGCTAGATCACAAGAGCATCATACTCATGGATCCCTATACCATGATCCCTTCTACTTAAATGTACTCGCTTGGGCATCCATAAGAAGCACCCTCCACACCACCTTATAGTCTATATGTTCCCTCCCATATCCAATATTTGAGTGGTGTGTGCCATCATGAACCTCCCTACTATGATCAAGGTCTAATGCACCAAGCCACCCACATCGTTCTACCCAAGATTCCTAACGAGAGGACTCCATATTCCTAGCACCCAACCACTCTATAATTTTAGACTAGCACTTTTTTACCTTTCTCCTTCTATTATGCTCAACCTTTACCCCATGCTTATCCTAATTTACATCAACTTCTCTTATCCTATCCTCCACCAAAATGACTCACCTTGAGTCTTCTTGACTCTCACCCCATTCATGTCTTGTCCATTCTCAATCCTCCTCTCATACCCCAATATATGGGAATTGTGTCCATTGTCCCTGTTGCCTCTGATACTTATCTTCTATCTTGATCATGTCCAATATCCAAACACTCAATCCTAGAATCACATTTGTCCAAGAACTTTGTGTGAGACTATCATTAGCCCTCCTCTACCATGGCAAAGGTAACATTTCTCCTTCTTCTTCTTCTCTCAACTCAATATCTAATCCAATTAAATTTGAGTATGCCCCATGCCAATACTATGTAGTTACTCACATACTTGTTTCATCAAGGTGGCAACTTAATCCCACTTATCTAATCAATCAAAGTGAAATGAGGATACATACCTATGGCTAGTCAACTTGCTCAATCAAGTGAGCTCAAAAATTTATCAAAGAAAAAATTCAAGGGCACTCATCCCTTCCATAATTGGGGCATCTTACATTGGTAATGATTTAGACACCAATTTCATCAAATTGGCCTTTATCATCCCCCTTCATCAAATCCCACTTCATTTTCAAAAAATCCAGCCTCTTGGATGTCACCCTTATTTTTTTTTCCCAATCCTCCTCCATTTCCTTATTCATGAGCTAATGTTGCTCCCCATACTACTTCTTCTATTCCTCAACTCACCTTTCATCCTCCCACTCTACCTCAAGAGTCCACTCCTTCAAATCCTACTCATTTTGCCCATTTTCCTACTTTCATTAATCCTTTGGTTGTTGTGCCTCACCTCTTCAACCTTCTTCTCATCCTCAACCTTCTCCTATTTCTCAATATTATTATCATTCTCATCCTTCTTATTATCATTCTTCTTTGCAACATGCCCAACCTAACACTTCTCATCCTCGTCCTCATCTTACTTTCCAAATTGCTCAAACCACCACCATTCCTTCTCCTTCTTTGATTGTTTCATCTTCCCCTCCTAATCCAAAAAATTAAGGGTCTTCCAAAATACAAGCAAGTCACGAGACACCCCATGTGTTTGTATATTTGTCTAGTCCTAGTCTGGGAGAGTATGTTGTACATAATGTTGCTTTCTTCCCTCCTCACATTGATCCATTAGAGACTTTGGTCATTCTTGGGACGCATCCTTAAGTATAGGTATTGTTATTACCATTGGCTCTTTTCCTAGTCAAACCACTTTTGTGTATGGAGGAGTTGGTACTCCCTCAAATTTTGTTACTTATCTTCTATTCATCTTGATGCTCCTAATAATTTGGACTCATATCTCATCATTTTTTCATTAACATCATCAAAATCTAGGCCCCTTTTGCAACCAACTTTTTGAAATTGTCAAATAAAGGGTGTCCCTAAAAATTTGACCCTCAAAAATTTTCAAATGAAATAAATTTAACAAAAATCCCCAATCACTCCCAAATGTCAATTTATCATTTTCTAGTGATATTGGATATCTAGGTAATTGTGTGGACCCTTTCGTTCGCTTAGTTTTACCCATTTTAATGCCTAATTAATTTCATTTAAAACCATTTTTTTTGGGGCACCTCTTCAGTAAATTCATCCTTTTTGACTCATCACATTTGTACATCAATAAACCAAGGCTCATAACATGCTAATTTGGTCATGTTTTGGATGCACAAATATGCATTCCCCAATCATGATTGACATAATTAATCAATGATATATACATGTTGTACATATTATTCCCATCTGTATGTATTGCATTTTTGCCCATTTTTCATGTCTCATTGTCCTTTGTCTAAATGGATTGTTTTATCTTATGTCATGTTTTATTGTCAACCATGCTGCATACAAATCTTATTCATATTTTGCAAGTTGTTAGAAAGCATGCATTCGTTGTCCCAATTGTCACGATGTATTTTTTAATCATGGTATTATATTACTTGGAAATAGAAGTCTTTTCTATTATTCAACCATTCCTAGTTGATCCAATCAACCTTTGTCAAACGTCATTGTGTTCTAAGAAACTTTTAGGCTTCCTCTGACTGACTTAATTTCTTTATTGGGCCAATCACATATCACACTTTAATTAAATTTTTAATTTAGGGAAGACAATGCCATGAGTAGTCTTACCATAAAGTGAAAGTTTTCTTGCTCACCTATCACTCGCATAATCCAAACATGAGTATCCAATTGCAAGTTGCAACAAAAAAAAGAGAAGAGAAAAATAAAAAGAGATCCAAAGAATAAGGATGGTGCCCAAATGCACTTATCCTTGGTCCCCTCAGGTATTACAGGTGCCTCCACTAGGGCTATGGATGCTTGGTTGGTAGTGGAGCTACGTCAAAGGATTATGGGGCTAACCTCCATCGAGGCTATAGATGTCTGGATGACAATGGAGTATGTCGTTCAAGTGGTGACATGCCTATCACATTAGTGACCTTCTTCTATATAGACCTCTAAAAACTTGTATATGAACTAGCTTATATTGGCTTGAGTTCACGATTGGTTAGTCCAACCTTACTCAAGATGGGAAATGAACCTCCTTGCACACACTTTAGTCCATGATAGGCTTGATCTTATTTGGGATGGTCTAGATTTCTATGGGATATTGACTGACCATTAGATGAGTTTGATTGTTGAAACTAGGGTGTTTAACTTTCTTGAGATTCTTCTAGCATCCAAAAACCCTAGGATATATGGGCGAACCACATCTTGGCTAGCCACCATTCAATGAAAATATATCCTAAGTATTGACATTAATCACTAGTCATTATCAATTATTTATCTAGTTAGCAAATTATCCATTACATTTTGTCTTAATGTCTATGTCCTCATGATGTTTTTTCAATGTTTAGTTGTCTTGTTCCTTATGTTCATTGTTTCTTATTATTAGGTTCCTTGTTAATTCATTATCCCTACACATCTCCTAATTGTCATTATTAAGATGGTGTTCATTATCTTTTCTTATATATTCATGTGTTATGTTAATGTGTTTCTTGTGACTGTTAAATTATCATTGATTCATTAAGCCATTTTAGATTGTGAACCTCATATACAAACATCCAAAAAGTGATTAAAATAACACATGTGAGTCTAAACCATGTAAATCAATATAGGAACCATCATACATCACATAAGCATATCACATCCATATCATCTAACATGTCATGTCTATCTAATCACATACATCCATCTATCATAAAAATAAAAAATCCAAAAAATATGCATCACATTATCCATCCATAACATCATATCTTGCCAATCATAAACTAATCATCATGTGTATATATCATGGAAGCATAACATACAATACATAAAATCCATCAACTATCCATATACATACAAATCATCATCAATACATATCAATACAAAATCATACATACATCATCATCATCAATACCCATAGGGCTACATCAAAACTGCCCCTAGGGCTACATCATCATACATAGACATATATATATACCATAATACATAAATCATCATCCTCTAATAAAAATGCTACCCAATCATGGCTAATTCACCACACCAAAAATAAAATCACTATTGTTGCTCCCCTAGAGTCTCTCCACTCCCCTCCTATCTCCCCTCTTTGTCATCCAATCCTTTCTCCCTACCTATCATCCATACAACATTGGTGTCTTCCACTAACATAATAAGTGTTTGGTCTTGCTGCCTACAACGCTATTGGATCCATAAAATGAGGTACTAATGGGACCACTGATGGTGTGCTTATAAAATTCTATCAAGATAAAAAATAAAGTATGATGGAACTTCCAAACTCTTTATCATCAACCTCTCATTGTATAATCAATATCTATCTCTATCGCTCATCTAGCTAGCCCTAAAGTCATCCCTAGCCTGCTGTAGTCTAATGATATTGGTTTGTAAGGCCACCATATCACCTTCATATCCTCCACTCTCTATTATTGATGGTTTTAGCCTCACCTATTGTATTTGCTATGATAGTTGATCCACCTGATGCCACAATCCATCCCACTTAATCTTCACTATGTCTCTCTTCCTCTACAAGGCATTTCTCTTTATAGCCATTGCATCAAGCCATCCTTGCAGCCCTATTCTCTCTAGAGCCTATGTTATCTCCTACTCTATAAATTAGACCTCCAACCGTTGTGCCCATTCAATATAACTCTTTATCTTCTTGACCACTATGGCAAACCCACTCAAATCCATCATGTCATAAAATCTTGGTGTCCCCCACCCCTAAAATCTATTGCTACCATATCCACACCTTCTTCCCCTAATTGTACCACTCCCTCATCTACTTATCAACATACTCATTTCCTTAGTGGTACCTCCTCTTCTCCCTCACCACCATACTTGCCAGTATTACCCTCTATCTCATCTAACCCTATATCCTCTATGATCCTCCCTCCTTGCCATTGTTGTGTGGCCTACAAATTGTCATACTCTGTCATAGTATCGATATCATCTATATCTAGCACTAACACCATATCATACACATGATCCTACATAGACACTACTTGAGGTGTAGGTCTATCCTCATCTCTCTTCCTTTGGTATATCATAAGTGAGTTTGGTATTCCTTATGTAAGCTCAAAATATCACAACACTTGAGTGAATTGGAAGTACTCCGCCTCAGTTGCCTTGTAGTCAATTAGTCATCTAGCCTGTTGCATCCAACATAGCTACATAACCTTCTCCTCCCATATTGGGCCACCTTTCCATGGTCACCAAATAATATCGTAGGACCTCAAGCTCACCCACATATCCAAATAAAACTCAAAGTGTCCCTCATGGGTCCTCCTCCTATGTCCCTTCCTATATGTTTGCCATATTAAGGCATATGTGTAGTCCTCCCCCATCAAACCATGTGCATCATATGATAATCCCTATGGCCTCTCGATTTCCAAGTGCTCTCATATCCACAACTACACCAACAAATTGTAGCTCATACCAAGACACTCACCCCTACTCAATGCATACAACTCTCTTTGTCTATGCTATAAAGGTTGATGCTCATGCATACATCATTGATGCCTCCACCATGTCTAATATGATCACTAAGAGGTTCCACATAAATCATAAACTTGAGGAGTCAAGAAACACACAACTCGATATCAGCACCATCACTAGTATTTGCCTTAGAGACAGTAACACTTCTAGATAATAGGTCTCATATAATATGTCACCATTCTTCATGTCCACCTAATCCAAATCAACTCCAAAATATTTTTCCATAATTGTCCCCTACTGTGATGCATCTGCCACTATCACTGTACATCCCTACACTGGTAGTCAGTATATCCTAAAAATATCCTCCACTATCAATATCATTTCCCCTATGGGAAAGTGGAAGGTATCCTTATCGGAGTCACAATATTCAATCAATGTCATTATGTATGCTCGATCAACATGTACAACCTCCAACTAAACCACTCCCCAAAACCTAATCCTTGCTAGCCATATCCAATCATCTTTGATAAAATCCCTTCTCAACTTGTCTAAGAGTGGCCTAAACCTATGTACAATTGCACCACTCTCCCCTACCTTTATACCACTCATCAATTCTATTTTCCTACCATCCCTCATAACCTTATCCAAAATAAATCGTACAACTATTGTATGGTTATTGTAACTATCTATATGATCGTACGTTCTATACAATATACGATGTGATATTCTCACAATGACACTGAGAGGGGGGGTGAATCAGTGTAACTATTTAAAAACTTGAATCTGCAACTCTTAAAACTTAAAAATGCAAGCTTAAAAATAGATAAAGCAAGTATCACACAAGAGCATCACACAACACAAGATTTAACGAGGTTCACCGATGTGGCTACTCCTCAAATAATGACTGTTTGGACTACAATCCAAATCCAGTCTTTGCAAGGATTCAATCTTTACAAATTATTTACCAGCACCCACTGGAAGGAGCACCAACCCCTGATTTTTTTGCTGCAATAGATAGGAGCACCAACTCCTTTTACCAAGCACCAACTTGGATTTCAATTTTTTTAACAAAAATATTGACATAAAAATGCCTTCTCTATTGCAAGACCCTTACTGGTCTAGCTCATACAATTTAATCTCACAGAAGTATAAAGAGAATTGTTAGAGACTCAATATCTTCTGTTCCAATCTAAAACCTCTCTCTTGAATTTTTAGAATAAAATTGCAGGTTTTAGTTCTATGGTTGTTTTTCCATACAACACTCTTACCCAACCACGCCTTTTGATATTCACAATAAAGCACAGTTGCAGTAACCTCTCTTACTGTGCCTTTTTGATCTTTATATCTGTTTCAATCGAACGGCTATTTCAAAAAACGGCTTTTATTTTTCCCTCCAATTTTCCATGCAGTTACGGCTACGTTCAATGTGTCAAACCCTCTCGACGCGCTCTGTCTTTTAGCCGCTTCTTTCGACATTTTCGACATTCTGCTCTCTTCATACCGACACCTTTTTTGTGCAACCGACACTTTTTGTGCATTTCGATGCTCTCTGATCTTTTCTTCTAAACTCTACGTAACTGCCCTCTTCAAACTTTTGCACTTTCTGATGACACTCTTTTCTATACTGCGTCGATCCTTCTATTCTACCCGCTACTGTCGTGTCTGACATGCACAACCATCGAGAGGATTTCTTGTTTGTAGAGATTATCTGTAATACTGCGCTTATGCCAGCTTGCAGCATCACGGCCCTGCAACAACCGTTCTTTTCTTAAATGCATTGCTTCGTAACTTTCCTTGTAACTCCAGTTAACTGCTACAGTATTTTTCTCTAATCTTTCCCCAACACCTGTCACTCTTTAACTGTAGATCTGACTCAAGTTAACTTTACTGTAACTGGCTGCATGCTTATTCGACACCTGTCACTGTGCATGCATCTTTGGCTTTTTCCCGCCAAAACGATTACCTGTCGCGATATCGTGACATTTCTCCCTATTTGACTTTGTCTGGTTGACTACGAAAACCTGACTTGTCACGATATCATGACGTTTTTCGCCTCCTAGACTTCCTTTCTATATGCAACCGCGAAAACATTACATGTCGCGATATCGCGACGTTTTCCTCCTCCTACTTTACTCGGCATACACCCGCGAAAATGAAACACGTCACGAAATCGTGACACTTTTCGCTCTCCGGCACCTTGCTTCGCTTCCACCCGCGAAAATGAAACACGTCGCGAAATCGTGACACTTTTCGCTCTCCGGCACCTTGCTTCGCTTCCACCCGCGAAAATGAAACACGTCACGAAATCGTGACACTTTTCGCTTTTGCTGACGTCATCCTCAAAGTTGTCATGAAATCGCGACGCTTTAGGCTTTCAGCGGCTTTTCTTTCAACTTGTCGCGATATCGCGACACTTTCTTTTGCTGACGTCATCCTCAAAGTTGTCACGAAATCACGACGCTTTCGGCTTCCAACGGCTTTTCTTTCAACTTGTCGCGATATCGTGACACTTTCAGCTTTTGCTGACGTCATCCTTAGCTTTGTCACGAAATCGCGACGCTTTCGGCCTCCGTACAATTCTCTCTTCATGTAGCCGCGAAAACCTTACTTGTAGCGAAATCGCTACACCCTTTTTGACTTAGTATTTTTCTTTGCTGCGGCTTCCTCTTGCTTCGACTTGTTAAGCTTAGACTTGTAGCGAAATCGCTACCCCATCGTGTTCTGTGTTTTGCACTTGTAGCGAAATCGCTACACCTATGCCCCTTGCATTTCGAACTCGTAGCGAGGTCGCTGCTCCTTTGCACTTTGCAATTTGAACCTGTAGCGAAATCGCTGCATCTTTGCACCTTTCATTTTGAACCTGTAGCGAAATCGCTACACCCTTGCGCCTTGTATTTTGAACTTGTAGCGAAAAAGCTACACCTTTGCGCCGAGCATTTCAAACTTGTAGCGAAATCGCTACACTTTCTTGACTTAGTGTATTTTCTTTGCTTCAGCTAGTGAAACTGCAACATGTAGCGAAATCGCTACAGTTCCTCGACTTTGCTGCTTTGCCTCCAACATGTCGCGAAATCGTGACAGTTTTCATCCTAGGCGCTGCTTCTTCAAACTTGTCGCGAAATCGTGACATTTTTCGTCCTTGGCACCTTTGCTCCAAACTTGTCGTGAAATCGTGACAGTTTCTCGACTTAGCCTCTTTCCTTCCAACATGTCGCGAAATCGCGACAATTTTTCATGAACTTTCTCTCTCCTCCGACTTGTCGCGAAATCGCGACACTTTTGCTTGCGCCTTCTCTCTCTTCGGCCATGTCGCGAAATCGCGACAATTTGGCATGCATTTTCTCTCTCCTCCGTTATGTCGCGATATCGCGACATTTTCGGCTGCATTTTCTCTCTCCTATTTTGTCGCGAAATCGCGGAAAACATGTCGCGATATCGCGACAGTTTTCTTCCTTGTCTTTTTCTGCAAATTTCTGAATCTGGGTCCCCTCTGTTTTCCTTGAAATTCACTGCACTTGATCTGACTGACCTCTGAACTGCATCAACTGCACCAATCTGTCTGTGTTGACAACAATGACAATACTTTTGCAATGCTTTTGCTGCACCTTGCTCAACAATCTCCCCCTTTGGAATTGTTGGCAACACACTGTAACCTTGCTCAATTTCTTCTCCCCCTTTGCCAATAATACCAAAGGGCTGCTGCAGACTCCCCCTGAGTCTATGCACAACATTCTCAGGCATAAATAATTTTAATGCTCCCCCTGAGAATGTGTTCCCCATAGCTAGTCAGTGCTTGGGAAGTGTGACTACTCCCAACTTACCCCTAAGGTATTCAAAAACTTCCTTGGGCAAAGGTTTGGTGAATATGTCTGCTACTTGCTCTGTAGTTGGAACAAACTCCAACTTGACCTCGCCTTCTGCAACTTTATCTTTCAAAAAATGATACCGGATTGCAATATGTTTGGTGCGGGAATGCATGACCGGATTCTTTGAAATGTTGATTGCACTAGTGTTATCACATTTGACTGAAATGGGCTCATTGAAGTGAATACCTAGATCTTTCAGTGTTTGTCTCATCCATAATATTTGTGTACAACATGTTGTTGCTGCAATGTATTCTGCCTCTGCAGTGGATAGAGAGACTGATTCTTGCTTCTTGTTGTGCCATGCCACCAATTTATCTCCAAGATAAAATGCTCCTCCACTTGTACTTTTTCTATCATCAATACATCCTGCCCAATCTGCATCAGAATATGCAAAAAGAGTGAAGTCTTTTCCTTTTGGATACCATAGGCCATACTCCATAGTACCTTTGAGGTACCTAAAAATTCTTTTCACAACTGTCACATGAGTTTCTTTTGGACTAGCTTGAAATCTTGCAACCATGCAAACTGCCTGTAAGATATCCGGTCTTGTGGCTGTCAAATACAAGAGGCTCCCAATCATAGATCTGTACATTGTTTGATCAACATCTGGAGATTTATCATCCTTGCTCAACTTGCAACTTGTTGTCATGGGGGTGCTAACAGGCTTACTATCCTCCATAGTGAACTTTTTCAGCATTTCTTTCACATATTTAATTTGAGAAATAAAAATCCCTTTTTCAGTTTGATTAACTTGCAATCCCAGGAAGTATGAAAGTTCACCAATCATAGACATTTCAAATTCTTTCTGCATTTTGTTTGCTATGTCTTTGCATGATTCATCATTGTTGCTCCCAAATATTATATCATCTACATAAACAACAAGGACAATAAAATTGCCATTTTCAGTTTTGATATATAAGTTGCTATCAACCATACCTTTCTTGAATCCTTGCTTAGTGAGATAGCTGTCCAATCTTGCATACCAAGCCCTAGGTGCTTGTTTCAAGCCATACAATGCTTTCTTCAGCTTGCAAACAAAGTTAGGATTGTCACAAAGTTGAAAACCATCAGGCTGTTCAATATATACTTCTTCTTCAAGATTTCCATTCAGAAATGCTGATTTTACATCCATCTGATAAACTTTGAAATTTCTATGAACTCGCTAAAGCCAAAAACAGTCTTATTGCTTCAAGTCTGGCCACTGGTGCAAAAGTCTCTTCAAAATCAATCCCCTCAACTTGAGCATATCCTTTGCAGACTAATCTTGCTTTATTCCTTACAACCTGTCCGTCTTCATTCAATTTGTTTCGAAATATCCATTTAGTACCAATTATGTTTTTATTTTCAGGCCTTGGTACTAATTCCCAGGTATTATTTTTCTCAATTTGATCTAGTTCTTCATTTACTGCCTCCATCCAGATTTCATCTGTGCTTGCTTCAATAATATTTTTGGGCTCAATACTGGATAACAGAGAATAGTTATTTACTACTCTTCTTCTTGTCTGAATGCCAACTGTAGGGTCCCCAATAATCTGCTCTTTGGGATGATTTTTCTGCCAGCTGCATGTTTTGGATTTTCTGTTTTCTTCTCTTTCCAAATCATCTGAATCTGATTTTTGTCTCTCTTCCTTTTCTTGATCTTCATCTTCTTCAATAAATTCTTCATAGGTTGGGTAGTTTTCATTATTGCTGATTTCTTGTTTCCTTCCTTCATCAACCTTCACATCCGCACTCTCCACAATTTTCTTTAGTCTTTTGTTGTAGCATGTGTAGGCTTTGCTTTTTGTTGAGTAACCAAGAAAGATACCTTCATCAGCTCTATCTTCAAATTTGCCAAGATTGGCTTCAGTTCTTTTAATGTAACACTTGTCGCCGAACACTTTGAAGTATTTTGCTGTAGCCTTTTTGCCAAACCACAGTTCATAAGGTGTTTTGCTTTCATGCGGCCTCAACATACATCTATTCTGAATGTAGACTGCAGTATGAACCGCCTCTTTCCAGAACCTGTCAGCAATTTTGCTCTCTCTTAACATGGTTCTTGCCATTTCCTGTACGCTTCTATTCTTTCTTTCAACTACACCATTCTGTTGAGGTGTTCTTGCTGCTGAAAACTGTCTTCTTATTCCATGTTTTTCACAAAATTCTGCAAACTCATCTAAAATAAACTCTCCTCCTCTATCAGATCTCAAGCATTTAATTCTTTTTCCAGATTGATTCTCAACAAGATTTTTGAAGGTTTTAAACATCTCAAAGGCTTCTGATTTCTATTTCAGAAAGAGTACCCATGTCATTCTGGAAAAATCATCTATACACAACATAAAATATTTGTATCCATTTATGCTTTCTGTCCTCATGGGTCCACACAAATCAGTGTGAATCAGTTCTAACGGCTTGCTTGTGAAATACTCTTTTGCTTTGAAAGTAGATCTGGTTTGCTTCCCCTTTTGGCATGACTCACAAATGTTGTTTGATGGTTTACCAATAGTGGGTATGTCTCTTACTGCTCTTTTCGAGCTGATTTTTACCAGATTATCAAAGCTTATGTGACCGAGTCTTTTGTGCCACAACCAATTTTCTTCTTCCTGTCCAACCAAGCAAGCTCCTTCTGAAGTCTCCGAGAGAGTATACAAATTTCCAGAAGTTCTCAATCCAGTGGCTATTAACTTTCCATTTTTTGTCTTTCTTACTTCACAGACCCTCCTTCTTGAAAATTACTTCATGACCTCCGTCACAAATTTGACTTACACTCAGTAAGTTATGCTTCAGACCTATCACAAAAAGAACTTCCTTAGAGTTGATTTTACCGTCACTTAACTTAACTGATCCTTTACCCACTATCTTTGCTCCATCATTGTTTTCGAATTTCACGGAGCCGCCTTCGTATGTCCGTAGCTTATCAAACTTTTGTTTGTCTCTCGTCATGTGACTGGAGCATCCACTGTCCAGAATCCAAGGAGCAGATTTATTCTGTGCTTTGAGAGCTGTTTGAACGATCAGAGATTCCTTGTCTTTCTTCGGTTGTTCCTTTTCTTTCCACTGAGATTTGACAACAGATCTGGTCACTTGCTTAACCTTCTCCCTTTCATTGGCTTGTGACAGTTTTTCGAGAAATTTTCTGTTCTGTTTTGATCCAGTTGATTGATACTTTCTTCCCCGGTATTTATTTCCTGCAAAAGAGCTACGACAATTCCTTGCAATATGTCCGAAGTTATGACAGCTTATAACATTCTACAGCATAATCTATCAAAGGAGAAAAAATATTTCTACTAGTAAACTTTCTTTGTTCTACATTATATCTACAACTTGAGATTTTATGACCATATGCATTGCATTTAAAACAATAACCAGAAAAGGAACGAGTGTACCTGGGTAATGGTTGTTGCCATGTTGTAGTAGGAGCCATGGGTCTTCTTCTTCTTTGATATGTGACTTTGGTAAATCCATCATTTGCAGAACTCCTTTCAAGCTTGGACTTATTGTTTTCTTTTGCTTGATACGGTTTATCTTGATCAACCCTGATCTTGTCTTTATTCTTTATTGGTTCTACAGTTACAGCCTTTGAGTCCTTTGAGGATTCTCCTTCATCAAAGCCCAACCCAAATTTGATACCCGTAGGCCTTTGATTATTTAACATTTTATTCAGCTTCGCAGAACTGTCTTCAAATTTATGATGACAACTCAGTTTTCGATTCATCTCTTCTAGCTGCAACCTTAATCCAACTATGTCTTCTTCTAGCTTATTGCACTCATTTATTTTCACGGTTAGCTATGCTTCAAAATCTTCAGACTTTTTCTTATATTCTTCAGCTTTGTACTTTCAAACTGATTATTAAATTGCTAGCATCCTCAAATTTTCTTGAAATATTTTTATTTCTTTTCCTTTCTGCACTTAACTCTTCAAGTGCAGCAACCAACTCACCTTCCAGATCTACCTCAGCCTCATCGTCTAATTTTTCTTCACACTCCCGGGTTTCTTTTGTTCTTTGTTCTTCAAAAGCCATGAACAAGGCTTCACCAGTTTCTTCTTCTGAGTCCTCACTGGAACTATCTTCAGAAGAGTCAATATTCTTTGAAATGAAGCTTTTCTTCTTGAAGTTCCTTTTTCTAAAATGTGGTTTCTTTTTCCAGACATTTCTTTCTTGGTGTGTCCCTTCATCACTTCTGTTTTTCTCATTCATTGGGCATTTTGTCGCAAAGTGCCCGATGCCTCCACGCTTAAAGCACTTGAACGGTAGCTTACCTCTCGTACTTTCCTTTTCCCTTTACCAATTTCCTAACAAAATTTGCTTCAGTTTCATCTGTAGATTCTTCTTCCTCAGATTCTTGTTTAGATTTTGTATTTTTCTGTGCTTGAAAAGTCGCTTCTCTGTCTCGAGGGCTTAGTTTGTCCAATTCTCATTTCATATGCTGTTAAGGAACCGTGCATTTCATCCATACTAAAAAAATTTAAATCTTTAGCTTCTTCTATGGCAGAAACTTTTGCATCAAATCTTTTATGGAGAGTTCTTAGTACCTTCTTCACAACAACTGCATCTTCCATCTCCTCGTCGAGTCCTCTTATTGCATTGATGATTCCATTTACTCTCAAGCAAATAGGCTTCTATGTTTTCATCATCAGTCATCTTTAATGCTTCGAACTGGGCACGATGTGTTTGCAGCTTAGCTTCCTTGATCTTGCTATCTCCTTCATGAATGCTTTGCAGTTTGTCCCATATGTCTTTTGCAGATTTGCAGTTCATGATGCGTATCAACTCACTGTCTACTAATCCACACATAATAGCATTCTTGGCTTTCGAGTTGTTCTCAAACTTTTTCTTCTCAACCGCATCTGTTGGAGGAACAGAGGGTATGGTGTATCCATTTTCAACAGATTCCCAAATGTCATAACCCAATGCACATAGATATGTCTGCATCCTGAGTCTCCAAAAAGAATAATTTGTTCCATCGAACAGAGGAGCTTTGTTAGAAGAAAAACCTTCACCACCGGCCATTGTGTATCTTCCAAGATCACCTTAGCTGATTAAGCTTGTACAGGTGCCTGGCTCTGATACCAATTGATATTCTCACAATGACACTGAGAGGGGGGGTGAATCAGTGTAACTATTTAAAAACTTGAATCCGCAACTCTTAAAACTTAAACATGCAAGCTTAAAAATAGATAAAGCAAGTATCACACAAGAGCATCACACAACACAAGATTTAACGAGGTTCACCGATGTGGCTACTCCTCAAATAATGACTGTTTGGACTACAATCCAAATCCAGTCTTTGCAAGGATTCAATCTTTACAAATTATTTTACCAGCACCCACTGGAAGGAGCACCAACCCCTGATTTTTCTGCTGCAACAGATAGGAGCACCAACTCCTTTTACCAAGCACCAACTTGGATTTCAATTTTTTAACAAAAATATTGACATAAAAATGCCTTCTCTTTTGCAAGACCCTCACTGGTCTATAGCTCATACAATTTAATCTCACAGAAGTATAAAGAGAATTGTTAGAGACTCAATATCTTCTGTTCCAATCTAAAACCTCTCTCTTGAATTTTTAGAATAAAATTGCAGGTTTTAGTTCTATGGCTATTTTTCCATACAACACTCTTACCCAACCACGCCTTTTGATATTCACAATAAAGCACAGTTGCAGTAACCTCTCTTACTGTGCCTTTTTGATCTTTATATCTGTTTCAATCGAATGGCTATTTCAAAAAATGGCTTTTATTTTTCCCTCCAATTTTCCATGCAGTTACGGCTACGTTCAATGTGTCAAACTCTCTCTGACGCGCTCTGTCTTTTAGCCGCTTCTTTCGACATTTCGACATTCTGCTCTGCTCATACTGACAGCTTTTTCTGTGCAAACTGACAGCCTTTTTGTGCGTTTCGATGCTCTCTGATCTTTTCTTCTAAACTCTACGTAACTGCCCTCTTCGAACTTTTGCACTTTCTGATGACACTCTTTTCTATACTGCATCGATCCTTCTATTCTACCCGCTACTGTCGTGTCTGACATGCACAACCATCGAGAGGATTTCTTGTTTGTAGAGATTATCTATAATACTGAGCTTATGCCAGCTTGCAGCATCACGGCCCTGCAACAGCCGTTCTTTTCTTAAATGCATTGCTTCGTAACTTTCCCTGTAACTCCAGTTAACTGCTGCAGTATTTTTCTCTAATATTTCCCCAACACCTGTCACTCTTTAACTGCAGATCTGACTCAAGTTAACTTTACTGTAACTGGCTGCATGCTTATTCGACACCTGTCACTGTGCATGCATCTTTGGCTTTTTCCCCAACGATTACCTTCGTGATATCGTGACATTTCTCCCTATTTGACTTTGTCTGGGCTGTTGACTATGAAAACCTGACTTGTCACGATATCACGACATTTTTGCCTCCTAGACTTCCTTTCTGTATGCAACCGTGAAAACATTACATGTCGCGATATCGCGACGTTTTCTGCCTCCTCCTACTTTACTTGGCATACACCCACGAAAATGAAACACGTCGCGAAATCGTGACACTTTTCGCTCTCCGGCACCTTGCTTCGCTTCCACCCGCGAAAATGAAACACGTCACGAAATCGTGACACTTTTCGCTTTTGCTGACGTCATCCTCAAAGTTGTCGCGAAATCACGACGCTTCCGGATTCCAGCGGCTTTTCTTTCAACTTGTCACGATATCGCGACACTTTCAGCTTTTGCTGACGTCATCCTCAAAGTTGTCACGAAATCGTGACGCTTTCGGCTTCCAGCGGCTTTTCTTTCAACTTGTCGCGATATCGCGACACTTTCAGTTTTGCTGACGTCATCCTTAGCTTTGTCACGAAATCGCGACGCTTTCGGCCTCCGTACAATTCTCTCTTCATGTAGCCATGAAAACCTTACTTGTAGCGAAATCGCTACACCCTTTTTGACTTAGTATTTTTCTTTGCTGCGGCTTCCTCTTGCTTCGACTTGTTAAGCTTAGACTTGTAGCGAAATCGCTACCCCATCGTGTGTTTTGCACTTGTAGCGAAATCGCTACACCTATGCCCCTTGCATTTCGAACTCGTAGCGAGGTCGTTGCTCCTTTGCACTTTGCAATTTGAACCTGTAGCGAAATCGCTGCATCTTTGCACCTTTCATTTTGAACCTGTAGCGAAATCGCTACACCCTTGCGCCTTGTATTTTGAACTTGTAGCGAAAAAGCTACACCTTTGCGCCGAGCATTTCAAACTTGTAGCGAAATCGCTACACTTTCTTGACTTAGTGTATTTTCTTTGCTTCAGCCAGCGAAACTGCAACATGTAGCGAAATCGCTACAGTTCCTCGACTTTGCTGCTTTGCCTCCAACATGTCGCGAAATCGCGACAGTTTTCATCCTAGGCGCTGCTTCTTCAAACTTGTCGTGAAATCGTGACATTTTTCGTCCTTGGCACCTTTGCTCCAAACTTGTCATGAAATCGTGACAGTTTCTCGACTTAGCCTCTTTCCTTCCAGCATGTCGCGAAATCGCGACAATTTTTCATGAACTTTCTCTCTCCTCCGACTTGTCGCGAAATCGCGACACTTTTGCTTGCGCCTTCTCTCTCTTCGGCCATGTCGCGAAATCGTGACAATTTTGCATGCATTTTCTCTCTCCTCCGTTATGTCGCGATATCGCGACAATTTGGCATGCATTTTCTCTCTCCTCCGTTTTGTCGCGAAATCGCGACAGAAAACATGTCGCGATATCGCGACAGTTTTCTTCCTTGTCTTTTTCTGCAAATTTCTGAATCTGGGTCCCCTCTGTTTTGCTTGAAATTCCCTGCACTTGATCCGACCGACCTCTGAACTGCATCAACTGCATCAATCTGTTTGTGTTGACAACAATGACAATACTTTTGCAATGCTTTTGCTGCACCTTGCTCAACACGATGTTGAGACAGTTTGTGTCCACGTGGTTTTATAGAAATTATACAAAAAAAAATCAAACCCTAAAAGAAATAAACACCCACAAATGCAAAACCTAAAAAACAATAAAATAAAAAAAGCCCCATAACTCAAAAATAAACCATCACATTCAATTACCTATTTCTATGCTATCTTGGGCTTCTATGGTGTCTATTTGCTAAAAATGGGTCCTAGGGTTTATTTTATTTTGAAAACCACAAGAAAGAGCAAAAATTAACCAACTTGTACTACACTCCCTTCATCATTAGGTCTTGCACCATTATCTACCATCTCATCCCTCTACATGTTTGTTTTGATAATACTTCATGTCAAATTCTTAGTCTCATCTGTCACTCTCACTCTCTATTCTCCTAAATCGCACGATGCAAATGAGCGTCCACACGTCCTTTGCATGCCCTTTTATTTTTTCCTGGTTGGTGACTGGCTGTATGGTTGGTGATTGACTCAATAATTTCCTATTGATTGTACAATTGAGGGTTGGCCATACGATTCTAGTTCATATTGTCCTTTCCCTAGTTTTTCTTATCGATTCCACTTTGTTATTGCACAACAATCTTCAATCAAGCACTTTGTTGTTGTGTTTTGCTTCATCACCCATCAACTCATCACTTGAGGGGGAAGATATTACCTATAAATGTTGCCTTGAACATGTCCAATATCCAAAAACTCAATCCTATAATTGCGTGTGTCTAATAATTTTTCCTGAGACTATCATTAGCCCTCCTATGCTAGGGCAAAAACAAAATTTCTCCTCCTCTTCTTCTTCTCTCAACTCAAATTTTTATCCAATCCAAATTTAGTACACTCTATGCCAATGTTGTATGGTTACTTACATACTCACTTCATCAAGGTGGCAACTTAAGCTCACTTATCTAATCGATTGGAGTGACATGAGAATACATACCTATGGCTGATCAGCTTACTCAATCGAGTGAAGCCACAAATTTTTCAAAGGAAAATATTCAAGGATATTCGTCTCTTCCATAATTGGGGTATCTCACATTGTTCATGATTTGAGATTATATTACATTTCTTCCCTCAAATGTAGTTGCAACATGCTTAAAAAATTAGAATAAATATCATTAATAAATATTTGATGATGTCGTTGAGTTAAGGAATTTAGTGATTAATTAATTATAATTTACCATATGCCATTGTGACCTCATCTTTTGATTGGGTTGATTGTTCTTAAGTATGTTTGTGATGTTGCCCTGAATACATTTAAAAAACATTAGATAAAGGCAACTAAAATTAAGTAAAAATAAATAAATTACACAACCAATTGTGGAAAGAGTAACATTACCTCTAATGGGTTGGCTAACTTCCTCAATATCGATGGGCTTTTGATGAGCAATTGAAGAGGTAAATGCACGAACAAGAGGATATGGAGAAGACCTAATGTGTTTCACAAATCTTGTTAGTAGAGGTTGTGGTGACTGTCTTAGAATCTCCACTAGCCTCTAGGAGAATTCCTCTAATTGTAGTCTCTCTTTTGTTAGAAGATGAGGTCACTCTTTTCTACATTCAAGTGTAAATTTAAAAATTAAAAACATAAACACTATATTATAATATAATAAAAATAAATTTATTGTAAATTTGAATTTAAAAAATGAATTTTACCTACACTCTTCAGCGGTTAAGCCAATTGTCTTCAATTTTTGGTGGAGTGAGGTGGGGACCTAGGTATTGTTTACATTGTAAAATGCTTCACAAAAAAAAAATTAAATAATTTGTAGTAGAAACAACGACAACAGTGACAGTAATATTTGTGTGCACAATGTTAAGATCATTTGTGATTCTGCTGAAAATATATGAGGACCAGTCAAATTTATTCTTTCCAACACAAAACACAATATACGCTAAATCCTAGAATGGAATTTTTATTGTTATCCCTTGCAAAACAATACGTGCCTGCAAGAACTTGATGACTTTGCAAAGGAATTTATGGGTAACAGATGAAAATAGTAGACCCCTTTTAGATGGATTTTAATGCCCTACAAAACAATATAACACAAAATTAATAATTACAATTGGAAATTATGCAAGGAAGAGGAAAATTTCAATTTTAAAGACTTACCTAATAACAAATCCGATGAGAGATTGTAGTGAGTCTCAAAATATATTTTTTTGTCTTCATACAAAGTGAATTTTGATGTGATGGATTCACAATTTTTATAATAAAGGGCTATCAATCTATGGACGTCAACCAGTTTAGCAGAGAAGGATAGGATCTTGTTATCGATGGTCATTAAGACGATAGACCCGTTATTGTTGTAGCACTCAAAAATCCTATTCAACAAATAATTTTTCATCCATGTTGAATCGTAATTAGGAGTATTGAGAATTTTAAAGATGAGCACGAAAACAAGGTTTTTGAATGTAATTTTTGGAAGAATGGATGACATTCTAGCCATTGATGCAATAGATTGAAAGGGTTTCAGAAGGCTTTGGTTAAGATTCAAAGGATTTTGAAAGGTTTTGAAAGGCTTGGAAGGGTTTTGAAGGGTTTCTGAAGCTTTTACGAGGTTTTTTGTTGTGCAAAGAAGAGAGAAATAAAACTATTCATCTTTCTTGTATTTACCACCTTGATAATTAGGTTTATTTTTACCAATTTGCCTATTCTGATCTCCTCCTTTGTGTTTCTTATTTTTTTTCTTATCCCATATCATAAATCCAACGCTTTTCCGCTTTTGAAGTTCATCTTTTTCCTTTTTGAATAGCTTTTGATAATTAAAATATGGTTTTATCATTTCCTGATTAGCTTCCTCTTTTCTTGCCAAATCAAAAGCAATAGGCAGATTGACAGGGTTGTGCATATTTACCACTATAATGATTCTAGGATGTAATCCCAAAATGAATTTTTGAGTCTTCATTTCCTTGTTACTCTCATATTGAGATGCATATTTTAATAGTTCTATAAACTTTTGGTGGTATTCTCGTAATAATATGCTTTCCTGTCACAAATTTGAGAATTTCCCAAACTTTTCCATGAAATACTGCCTTGTCAAGAATCTATCTCTAAATTCCTTCACAAATTCCTTTCATTTGAGGTGAGTAACTTCTACTTCATGCTCTTTATTATAATATTTCCACCAATCCAGGGCTACTTCAGTCATATTCATAACTGCCAAAGTAGTATCAGATTCAGAGGATAGGACCACTAAAGAGAAGTAGAACTCCAATTTCCTTAACCAATTCTCAGCTGATTCACCATCGTCCTTTCCATTAAACTTGGAGATCACAACCATTTTCAGGTTCCTATCCAACTCCTTACTTACCCAGGCCCTTCTAGCACTAGATCTCCCAGGTTACCTAGGTACATCCCCTACCCTGTCTAACCCAGTTCCTCTTTTTCTTGTTATGTTTTCTATTACCCGATGTTGTTGGGCAATGAATTCTTGTTGTTGGGCCATCTCTTCCCTTTGTTGCTCCATTTGTGTTTGCATTAATTGCACAACCTTTGCAAGGTTTTTCCCTCATATTTTTGGTTCATCTGGAGGTGGGTCCTTTAATATTTTCATTCTTATTTCATTTTGAGGATCTTCTATCCTTAAATTCTTTCTTGGTCCGATTATAGGTCTTTCAGTGGTTTCCTCCTCTCTGGCTCCCGTAGGATTTCCTAAGGACCCACCACGCAACATTGGTGCCATCTTAACCTATAGGTGAAAGAAGTATTACATCCGTTTGTAACAACTAATCATTTCACATTTAGAATCTACAACTTAGAATCATGTTTGCTCTAATACCATATGTAACAACCCAAGTCTACTCACTTGGTTGCCCTACTAAAAATAGACAAGATAAAGAAGAAGGTTAATTTTTTTTTTTTCAACCTACATTTTGTTAAGGGTATACCTTCAAGGTACTAAGTAAGAATTGATTCACCCAATATATCATTATCATGAACTTAAAATAGTATGTCAAATTGCACCAAAATTTGGATCTAGGACTGTTGTAGATAGTCATCCAAGCGGATGAGATAGGCCACATCCCGTAATTGTGTTATTTAGTGGAGTCGACAAACTCATTTATCATCCTCATTTTCCAGAATGAGGGTTGAACCATGGTAGGGATTATCCTTTAGGGCCCATAACACCTAAAGGTTTGACGCTTTCTTCCCCATCCCTTGACATTCTAAACCTTCAACTTTTTGCCGATCATGTTCTACTACTAAATGTAAGAGCTCTAACGTAAATATACCCCGTGTCTATCTAATTATTCCTTTATCCCGTAGTCAGATAGAGCCTTGCCAATTCTCTAGCCTAGGTCTTAATTGCACATACTCAATGAAACTCACGACTGTTTGTCCCATACCAAAAATTGAGGCTAATTTAGCTAAGTTACCTCGGCATTGAACTTATCACATTACTATCGAGTAGCAACTTAGAGATGGCATCCCATACCACCTTCTCATTAAAAGAATTTGACCAAGTCACATATTTTGACCAATTCTGTAAATCCAACAATTACTCTCGAACTTGTTGTGTGCATACCTGCACCTCAACATATTGGGTTTTATTTAAAAAAACATCCTTATATCTCGATGCTTAATTCATAGGCAAGGTAGAGTATTCTGACTTCTAGCTAAGGTTTAATGTTTACCTCTAAGAAGTTCACCCAACCTAGGCTCTAAAAGAAAATAGTTGAAGGTTTAACCCTCAATAAAGGTTCTATATCTTTCCCTTATGCAACAAAAACCATTATTGAATAGTTTAAGTCATTTTCCACAAAAATTTTCAATACACAAAATGTTATCTCATTTGGTTTCTGAAACCTCAAGTTTTAAAACACGTAAGCCACGAATTCTCTTTCACAAGGTTTTCTTTAAAAAGAAACATAAAAAAATTGCTCACAAAACAAATCAATTAAACTTATTGCCAGCTCACAATACATTTTTAAACAAATGGAAACATCTACAAGTAAGACATTTTCATTGACCACACTATATATATTGATAGCCCATTCATTGCCAAAAGGTTGAATTTTGGTTACCATTACCACACAAAAACTAACATCTTCCAGGAAAAAATTATAGTTTTAGATTTGAAATTCATTTTCAACCGACGACACAGGTTCACTATCACACTTGGCTATCTATGGCTTCATATTATTTATTAACTACGAAGGGTACCGAAGACACTCATCTGATTTGCAAGTTCATTTTCATTCAACTAGACATAAAGGTTAATTTTAAAAAAAATAAACATCTTACTTTCTTTTAAACAGGGTCTCTGCTATCTATGCCAACTGGTCATTGACTAACTATTGGTTGCTAAGAAAGAAGTTGAAAAGCTTAGCACCACTAGTGGAGTAATCAGTAATTCTTTCAAGGCACAATTTTTTTTCTGGAACATACTTTTTTACCGAATTCCAAAAATGATTTTAATTAACACAAATAGCAAGAGTTCACTAAGGAGAAATATATCTTTTTAAAAATGTAGATGGCAAATGGTTTAACCATGAAAATGAATACATTCAGTCTACATTATACTTATTCCCAACATAGATTTTTATTCATGCATAAACTTTTGAAGGATGAGTCACACTTCACTGTTCTCTAGACTTTTCAAATAAACTCAATAATAAAACAACATATCCAGGTTTCCTCTGAGATTACTAATATGGTTCTCAAAAAAGCTATAGATTCTAAGCTACTCAGTCTCTACGAGACCTAGCAGGTACTAACATTATCTTTTCCACATATTATCTCACTTACAACACATAACTCTCTTCCCATAAATTTTACATCATCCTACCACTGTTGCACATAGACAACTCGTTTAAAACTTATAAAAGTGATTTGATATCGAATATCAATTTAGGTTTCAAAGCATGGGTGTCACAAGTTTCCCTTTGGCTACTATACAACTCGTCCACCTCCATAGTCATCGTCCAGAACCCTTCATTGCCACCTTCAAGAAAATTGGGGTTTGTATATGTTGTGGGATCAGATCCCAAATCACATTTTAAATGTATGCATTCCTAAGTGCAGTTATTATGTAATACGAACAACCACACAATAAATCATTATGCATACCATTCAATATATTTGTGCTTATCAACACAAGTTGTCTACTTTTTCCAAACAATGCTTGACAAAACATACATGCTTTTCCATGCAACAATTCAAGCTAGCTTAACCAACAAAAACATCTTTCCTATTCAGTTCTAGAATTCATCTTTCCATATCTACCCATACACAGCGAACAGAGAAGAGATTATTATTTTTTTAAATAAAAGCATAGAGTGTAGTCTTATCCTTTATGTTTACAAACATCAACCAAGGATGCATTCGACACATACATTTCTTTTAAAAAGAAGAAAAACAATTTAACAAAATACTTTCATACACAAAGAATTCCACCTGGAATTGTCGTTCGCTGAAGGTTTCTCCCAACTCCCTCTCACTTCCATGCCTGCAACTCCTTTCCTGCAAAGCTTTCTTCTTTCTTTTTCCGGTAAAAAGTGTTTTCTCTTGCGTCTCATCCTTTCTTTTACTTAAGGGCGTTTCTCCCTTTTCCAATCTTCTCGGACGTCAGGTAAGGAGGAGGTTAAAACCATTATGGCACCACTTCACTTGGTTATGCACGATCCAGCCAACATCCCTCCACTCCAAACTTACCATATATTTTTATATCAAAACATTCTTCAACGCAGATAATTATATATATATATATATAATATATATATATATATATATATATATATATATATTTATTTATTTCCACATAAGTTAATTTATAAGGAAGTTATGTATATAATTTCCATGTAAGAACCAATAAAGCAATGTTTTAAAGCAAACACGCAAGGACACATTCTCATGATACGTTCATATGCACATGTGCTAAATAGTTCCATATTTATGTCCCATGCTTATATATATACTTATATATTTATACCTTTGATCAGAGATCATACACAAAACCAAAATAAAATAGAAAGTGGCTTTCATCGTCATGACCACACAAAATACAAACATTCTACTTTATACCATTCAATAAAAATCATTTCTTCAAAACGAACACACTCTTCATTAAATCAAAACTCTACATCAAATAGAAGTGTATGAATGTCCATATACTCGCTGACTAACTTACCCTTTCTTACCCTTTTTCTTGCTAACTAACTTCTTTTCGTTATCATCCTATGAATGTAAAAAACCGTCAACAATACTATAATTCAAAAAATAAATAAAATAAAATAGAATAAAATTTACTATTTATTTATTTCCTTCCTTCATCGTTAGAGAAAGTCGTTACATGTCTTATTTCATTTCCTTGGTGGAGGTTGCAGCGTTTGTTGGTGTGTTAACCCCACTCCACTCACTGTCTCAATGTACTTGGTAACACGCCCTGCCATAACATGGCATCATCAAAACAACAGCAAGTGACTTCTACAGCCTATCTTTAATGCTACAGAAGAGAACAGAACACGCGTGCACGTAAGAAAAACCGAAAAGAAAGAAAAAAAACTAGACATGTTTCAAAGTTATAATGCAACGAAACAAGTTATATGCTCTGCCTTGGATCACCATAGTTAGAGCGTGGTTACTCACATCACCTGCTCCTTATACAAATTATATATATTTTTATTTGTTTATGTAAAAGAGTTGGAGAGCAAGTGGGTAGTTAAAACTTTCCAGTTATCCAGAAGCCCAAGTTCAAATCTCTCCCCTCACATGTTACCGATATATTGTGTATAAAAAGTTTGATATTTAAAAAAAGACAAAAGTATTTTATTGTGGTTGCATTATTGGATCTTACGAGAAAATTATATACATAGCTTTCATAACTTATTCCTTATTCATTTAATGCTATATTTATTTAGTCTCTATGTATATAAGTTTTATTTAAATGATAGAGACGAAAGTTAAATTAAAAGAATTTAACTTTCTCCTTGGCAGTGACCTTCCTTCCTGCTATATTTTGTCCTCACCTCAAAAAAAATAATACTATTGAAGGATAGAGAAAAATCTGATGCCTCTATATAAAAAGGAGGTAGAGTCAAACATTTAACAGTTAATTTTTTTTTTTTTTTTTATTATTATAATAATTTGAATTGGATCAAAATAAAAATAAAAAAATTATTGATTTCTTTTACACAACCAAAAAAACATAAATATAAATAAAGCCACACAGTGCAGTCATAGTGGACGGGGTGCGTTCAATGAAGGGTGAAATAAAAGCAGAGAGTGCAAGCATAGTGGATGAGGTCAGCAATAATTAAAATAGTTGCAGGTCATACTGCAATGGAATAGCGAGAGATTTATGTGATATGGACATTTATATTAAAAGAGTTATTTTAAAATATTTCAAATATATTTGAAAAATATTTAATATGTATTTTTTAATAATTTTCACCTGTGCTTGAAAGTAGTAGGGTCGACATCAACATAGTGCTGAATAAGAATAAGGTGCGTTCAATGAAGGGTGAAATAAAAGCAAAGAGTGCAAGCATAGTGGATGAGGTCAGCAATAATTAAAATATTTGCAGGTCATACTGCAAAGGAATAGCGAGAGATTTATGTGATATGGACATTTATATTAAAAGAGTTATTTTAAAATATTTCAAATATATTTGAAAAATATTTAATATGTATTTTTTAATAATTTTCACCTGTGCTTGAAAGTAGTAGGGTCGACATCAACATAAGTGCTGAATAAGAATAGTAATTTGTGAGTGATAGGTGTTTAACTTTACAACTCATTAGGATTAATATATATGTTTTATATATATATATATATATATATATATATATATATATATTTTAACAAAAGCAAAATGGATGAAACAATAAAGGTAAAATGGAGGTAAATAAAAAGGATTTAAAAATATTTAATCATAAATTTTCTCAAAATTAAGGTCACAATCCCTTATGAAATTATTCTAGCTGAAACTAGAATGTTTCCTTTAGAAGCAATTGCTATGACCAAGCTGTAATGTTACTTGAAAAAAACAGAAAACATGAAAACTGACAAATGACCAAGGGCAGCTAAGGACGAAGAGTTGCATAGGCGGAAGAACACATGGATGAAACAAAATCAGAAATGGATGAAATGTTGGGAAATCAACATAAATGAATGCCCAAATTTCAACAAAGATATCAAAAGCTATGTGAATGAAAAGTTTAGAAGTGGAATGTGGAAAAATGCAAGCAGGAAAAGACAATATTATATTGCAAAGTTTAACCCAACATATGATCACAAGGAAAAAGCATATATAGGCGTTAAAATCAAATGGAAGGAAAAAATCCCCATTGCTCAGATAAGGACTAGCTCTCATAGGCTTAGATGTGAAATAGGGAGATGGACAACACCCAAAGAACAATGGGAAGAAAGGATATGTACTTTATGCAGCACAGGGGCAGTAGAGACAAAGGAACACTTCATCTATAAGTGCCCGAGTTTTTCAGACATCCGTGGCAAATAAAAAGAAACACTTGGAAAGGGGTCTCTGACAAAGTTATTTGAAGACAGTAAAATAAAAAAAGTTGGGAAATTGCTAACCCAAATCAGCAGGAAAATGAACAACCTTCTCAAAGATATTAAAGATCATATGATATGATTTGAGCAGTTGTACTTCCATATTTGAGGTCCCATAGACCATATTTGGGTCCCGCGGACGTAATTAAAATCTTTCATTTCATCATATGTTTATATATATATATATATATATAGGTTTTGATTGAGTTATGATTTTACTAGTAACTCATATATATATATATATATATATATATATATATATATATATATATATATATATAGGTTTTGACTCGAGTTATGATTTTATTATGTTATTTTTTATTTCAAATTTAATATAAATAATATGTGAGGTTGATAAATATTTTTAATATTTGTAATGTATTTTGAAAAAAAAAAAAATTATTTTTAACAATTTAAGTTAAATAAATTTATTTTTATATTATGATTGTTCAACATAATAAATTTAAAAAAAAATACACTTTGATGATTCATATTACTTTTATATTATAGATATAATAATAATTATTCAATTTAAAAATTAAAAAAAAATAAAGATAATAATAACTATCCATTTTTAAAAATAAAAAAAATAAAACAAATAATAAATTTAATTTAATATTTTTATTTAGATAAACAATAAAACAAAAAATTAATTTTTTTAAAATATTGTGTTTCACATTTATTTATTTATATATATAGTTGAAAAGTGCCTTGCATTACTAAAAAGAATATTAGTTACACTCATTAAAAACAAAAATATGGATGTTATGGAAGCATACTCCAAGATATTAACATGATAATACACCTGAACCTAACCTAAAGCGGGGATCTAGGTCTTACACAAAAAAATCACCCAAAACCTAAAACAAGGACCCAAAACCCAAAACGAGGATTTGAATTTACACAAACAATCATGAAATTAAAGTAAAGTGGGAAATTTTAAACCTTAAATTGATAAACTAAAAATCTACCAAGAACAAAAATTCTGCATATGTCAACACTTGCAAATGCATGAGACCTAGATCTGAAATCTACGGATAAATCATTCACCATCGTGCGCAGCCTATGCACGTTTGAAGTTAGTCTAATCAATCCGAAGCGGATCCCTAGGAGCAAATATAAAGGCTATCATCTTTAGTGATTCCTCGTCATCTTGCATTGCTCAAGCAACTCCAATGCCCCAAAATTGTTGAAAAAGCTATATAATTTTGAAAAGCTTATTGCAAAATGTTAAGGCTTTAAAGTTAGAGAGGCTTTACTTGAAATTGAAGAAAGAAAAAGTAACCAAATTATAGTCTGATCATATACATTTACAAAATGGTATGGCTTTAAATCTGAAGATATTTTAATTGAGATGGAAGATAGAAAATCTTATAAAAAATAAACCAAATATTTAGTTTGGTTATATACAATTACAAAATGTTAAGGTTTTAAAGTTGCATGTGTTTTAATTGAGATGGAAGATGGATAATCTTATAAAAACAATCAAACTTTTAGTTTGGTTATTTACATTTTTCTAATGCATAAGTTTGATTATTTTTGAATTATATTTCTCATCTAATTTTTTTCAAGTTATGTTTATTGTTTCTTTAGAATTTTTTTAACAATAAATAAAAATATCTAATTGTTATTCTAATACATATAATCCATGATTTTCTAAAAGCACTTGATCATCCCTTCTATGCATTTACCAATGTGTTTGTCAAATATTTTAGAGGTAAACAAGACGTACATAAACTTAGTATATTTTTTTCTACATGTCAACCAAGTATGAAATCATTAATGTCTCACTAATACTTACAATAGTGCATGGCAAAAAGTAAATTTGGGCTTTATGACTTATGTAATGGAGAATACAAAACTAACCTTAGTAAAGGAAGTACTAAGTTTGTCACAAGGGAAGGAAGACATGGAAGAAAAATACACATCTCTAATGAAGAATGAAACATGGGATCTTGTTGATTTTTTAGAAATAAAAAACCCATAAGATACAAGAGTATTTTCAAAATCAAATATAAGATATACAAATCCATTGATAAATATAAGCCATGGCTTGTTGCAAAGGGCTACACATAGATATATGGAATAGACTATGAAGAGACATTCACACCCACAACAAAAATGACCGCCATTATGCACTATTTGCACTGGCAATATAGTTTAGTTGGAAAATTCATCAAATGGATATCAAAAGTTCTTTCTTTAATGGTGATCTTGAAGAAAAAGTGTACATGATACAACTCAAAGTCTTTATTGACAATGGGCAATGTCAAAAAGTCTACAGACTGAAAAAGTCACTATATGGGTTGAAGTAGGCTCCTGCTTGGTCTATCAAAATTAATGATCACCTATTAAAGCATGGTTTCACTAGAAGTTATTCTGATACAAATCTCTATGCTAATAAAATTGGGAATGAGATAGTGATCCTTATGCTCTATGTTGATGAATTGGTCATCACCGATAGTTCAAATAAATTGGTGAATGATGTGAAGGATGACTTGAAATAATTATTTGACATGAAATATTTGGGGCTTCTACACTATTTTTTTTGGCTTAGAAGTTTGGCAAATAAATAAGTACACTGTAGTCACACATACAAAGTATGCCAAGACACTAATAGCAAACTATAGGATGACAAATAGTAAACCTAAGGTGACACCAATGGATAAAGGGTTACAACTATCTAGATATGATAAATCACCTCAAATACTTGCTACTCTTTATCATCTGTTGACTGAGAGTCTCATATACCTGAGAAACACCAAGCCTTACATTAGTTTTATTGTAAGTTATCTTTCAAGATTCATGCAAGATCCTAAAGAGATTCATTGAAAAGCTACAAAGAGGATACCTCATTATGTCCATGATATAGTAAAATATGGCCTATAATATAAGAAAAATGATCATTTTTTCCTATAAGGATACACACACTTAGATCATGCTAGATCTATAGATGATAGAAAGTCAACATCTAGATATGTATTTCATCTAGGATTTGGATATATCTTGTGGTATAGCAAAAAAACAACATGCAACGGTGTTGTCATCCATAAAGGTAAAATATCATGTTGCACAAGGAGCTACATGTGAAGCAATATGGTTGCAAAGCATACTGACAAATATGGATGTGTGCAAAAATCAACCAACCTTATTGAATTGTGATAATCAAGGTGTTATGAAATTGATCAAGAATATAGTATTTCATGAAAGGACAACATATTGAAGATCAATGCTATTTCATTCAAGAACAAGTTTAGAATCACCAAATACAACTCAAGTATATTCTCATAGGATATCAACTTGTAGATATTTTCACAAAGATACTTGCACTTGTCAATTTTGAATTGTTTTGTAATTCCCTTTGTATACCAAATAATATAATAAGGGTGGATGTTAGATAATTATTATATTATTCAGAGAAAAATTAATAGACAATAACAAAGTGTCATGTTGATATTTGTCAAAAGAGGGAATACCAAGAGTCTCTTGAGAATCCAAGAGACGTCATGTTGTATAAATATTTGTATAGCCTTTGATGATTTAGTTTTAAAGATTATCATTCCACGCTTGATCCTTTACTTGTTTCATCTTGAATTTTATCTCATGGCAAATTTTTTTGTCTCTTTCTCCATCATTATCACTTTGCAATTTTTTGTCATGTATCCCATTTTATAACATTTGGGGTATCGAAATGCAATGTTTTCATAATCCACTTATTGGTCCCATTTGATTTAGACTTAAATGGATTGTGGAAAAGTCTTTGAAAAATTAATAAGAACACATATCCAAGTATATACAATATGCTTTCATTTTCATAAGTATAATGTCATCATGATGTAATCATATAGTTTGTTTTAGGAGTTATGGATAGTTAGAATTTAGTTGAAACTAAAGATCTCTATGTTCTTGCTTCTCACTTGTATATAAACATTTATCATATTAAATCAAAGTTTATCATAGCTAATTTATGTTCATAATATTTGGTATTAGAGCTTCAATGTCATGAAGGTGAGACCAACATTGGAGAGTGAAGAAACCTTTCAAAGTTTGAGTTTAAATTTGGTTAATCTAAGAGTTGTAGATAGGAGTTGAGGACTTCTTGCCCAATCCAAGAATTAATCCAATGATCACATATTCATGTGAGAAGAAGAAAATCATGTCTTTACGATCATATACTTCTTATTTTGTTATTTTAATTTTAGGTTTGGAATGACAATGCATTTGAGTGCAACTCAATGCATAAATTTGTCTAATTTTTTGCTAGCCAATTATGAGTTTGTTGGTCCAAGGTGACTATAATAAATACTATGTGAAAGGAAAGAGAACATGTGAAGAAGAATTTAAAAAATTTCTAGAGGACCCAGGTGTTGTAGGTGAGTTAGAAAGGAGAGGGCAATCCTCCAAGGGAGGTCCCAGGTTTAAATATCCACCCTACCAAAAATCTGAATTGGGTATCCAAAATCCAATTGATAATGTTGGTGCGGGCAGGTTCGGGTGCGACTCCCGGGTGACTTTGATGGTTTAGAACCCCTTGTTCGTGGTCTCTCAGACCAAGGCGGCCCCACAAGGGGTTTTTTGCTTTAAAAAAAAAATTCTAGAGGAAGATCACATAGGTAGGTTGTGGCATGTTACACTAAAAATATTGGAATGTATTTTGCGTAAATCACCAAGTGAATCATTGACAATGGGAGCAAAAGACATCATGACATTTTTGTAAAGTGAAGGATGTAATTTTTGTGAAATAATTGTATCTAGGCTATTCGTAATAAGTTATCTACAGGTGATGCAAAGGACATCTATCAAGAGTTGAACGTCTTTAGAAGTCAAGTTGCAAGGGCAAAGTTTGATGATGTCTAAAAAATACCAACCAACAAGATCACATAAGACCACCTAGAAGACATATAGAGCCATATGAATACTTGAAAGGGTGAATGTCAAGCTAATTTAATCATATAAAATATTCACCAAAACATATTTGCAATCATCACATGAAAATTAAAGGTCATCTTGAGAGTTGAATGGTCATTTAATGCAATTTTTCAAATGTTGAGGTGGGTCATTATTATTGTATATAACATGGTCCATCCATGAAATTTAAGTGAATGTGTGAGGTAAATATATAGCATGGGATATATGAACATTGAATTCAGTCCAATGGCTACTTACTCTTTCCAAGAATTTTGTCAAATAAGTTTTCTTCATTTCATCTTTATCTTACATGAAATATTATATAAACTCTATGAGCTAGGGTCATCAAATTTATCCTAAGCTAACTAGACTTGAGTTGAGCATAAGGTGTTGGACATCTAATATAAAGAGTTTTTTAGAGTCCATCATGATGAAGAAAATCTTGCTAGAAATGTCTCAAAATGGAGTACATGAGTGGAGAAGCAATACAACATGAATTAATTAAAGATAAGGTAAACCTTGTCATTTATAAGGTTAGAGAAGAGAGTTATCTTGCTAGAAGAAAACATTTGAAAGGTATTTTTCAAATTTATTCAAGGCTTTTGAGGGAGGTATTGTTCAAATTTGCTCAAGGCTTATGATGGAGGCACATGTCTAAAATTTTATAACATGATACAACATATTTGATGTTTAACCAACATTTAAAGGCACTAGATAAGGCATTGAAGGAAGAGCATTTTCATTTGTTGCATAGAGGCATAAAAAAAAAGGTGTTATGAATAGTTGAGAATACAATTTCAAGCTTTCATTGCAAACCTAACATGCATTTTATTATGATTCATTCAATTTATGAATATTAATGGTTATAAATAAAAATTTAATTCCTAATCATGATTTTTTTATTACAAAGCAATTATGGCAATACATCCATTGATTGGATATTGACATCATCATGATGAGGCATGAACCCAGTTGGAGGGAAATCAAAAGGTTTAATCTCACATGCATTGTGGGTAATAACTTGGAGTGTTTAAATACTTCTGAGATCCTATTATTAATTAAAGTGAAGAAAATGATGTGCATTGAACCTTCCTCCATTTTGAACGTTGATTAAAAAATTATTTGATTTGAAGGGTGTCTGAATTGATTTGATGGGTAATTTGGCTTAAATTCCATATAATTTAGTTGGCAAAACACTCTATTGTTTTTCACAATTAGAGGTACCTATTGTTTGTGAATATAGGCATATATATACTCTTCATAAAGATACTTTTGAGTCAAGTTAAGAAAAAATCAATTTTGTGAAGATTAAACATGGTTGTTAATACCCCAAAGATGATGTTGCCCAATTCACAATTGTTGAAAGGTAATACCTATTCCAAAATGAGGGTAAAATTTAAAATTCAAAAGTTCACCTTGAATTTAAGGATATGTGGAGAGTGGTGTCAAGTGCCATAAAAAGACATGGCACAAACCCATATGAACAAAGAAATTTAAAAAAAATAGATGAGAAATCTCTATTGATCCTAATATTTAGCATGACTAATGAGATTTATTCATATATTTGTGATATAATGATTGCCAAAGATACATGGGATAAACTTAGTATTATGGTTGAATTAAAATATTAAAACTAGACTCTATACCTATAAATCAATTGCATTGTTTGAAGATGAAAAACGATGAGAAGTTTAAAGGTTTTCTATGTAGAATTGAGTTGCAAGTCTCTATTCAAGCATTAGATAAAATTGTGAGTGATGATGTGCTTGTTCCCATTGTGCTTTGAGCACTACCATCTATGTTTAACATTATGGTGACAACTTCGAACATTACTAACCCGAGTCTGACTTTTGAGACTCTTATAAATTTGCTTCAATAGGAGGAAGCAATTCATAAAATGAATATTGAAGATGAATGTGCTTTAGCCTCACATAAAAAATACAATAATCCAATGCAGTCAAAGAAATGTGGTAGACCCCCCAACAAGCACCAAGAACAACAAAAAGAAAAATGGCATAATTAATAGTGACAACAAGGAGAAGGGAACTTTTCACATTCTAATGTCAATGTTTAATTTATCAAAAACTAGGACATATACTTAAGAATTATAAGTATAACATGTTCCCTTGAGGTTATGCCAATAAGAACTAGAAGGATACATTAGGAGGTAAGAATAAGGGTACTAAATAGAAGATGAGGAAAGAACCTCGATGCCAACATGGAAATTTAGAAAACAATGTCGATTCTAACAAAGAAGGAGAAGACTATGTCTATTCCAAACATTCTCCTAATGCTATCACAAAACCTCTCCTAGTTTGGTATATCAATTTAGAGGATACCAAACATATAACATGCTAGAAAGAATGGTTTATGTGCCTTGACTATTCATCCTATTATGGGTAAGTTACTCCTAGTGAAAATTTAACATAAATCATTAATAGTATCGATGATGTCTCATTTCATCTTGGTTCATATACCTTTCACTTAACTAAATTTATTTATGTACCTAGTTTTGTTATGAACTTATTGTCTATGAATCAATTGCTTGATCATAATCTCAAAGTTGGTTTTTGATAGAGCAAGTAATAAGAAACTTTGGTTCATTAAAGATAAATCCATAGGATTGATAAGTGTTGCTTATGCTATCAACATAGACAAGATATTTCAACTTACAATTGAATTACGAGATAAACAAGCTTTATCGGTAAAGGAAGATGAATCTACCACACTTTAGCATAGGCAATTTGGACATTTGAATTTTGGCTACCTAAAAGCACTAATCAATTATGTGATGGTGAAATATCTTCCTTCATTGGCAAAGCCTCATGAAATTTGTATGAGTTGCTTGTTAGGAAAGCAATATCAAGGCCCATTTTTCTTATGTAGTCGAATAGTGACTAGTTCACTTGACCTAATTCACATCGACCTATGTGAACCCATGGATTTGAGTTTTAGTGGTTATCCATATATTTAGTTATTTTTTATGATCAGACACAATGAATGTAAGTGTACTTCCTAAAGATAAAGGATGAAGCCTTATATTTTTTTCTAACATTTCAGAGCTCATGTGGAAATGTATACTAGTTTTCACATCTATGTTTTTTGCTCAAATCAAGAGGGCGTACATCAATAATTAGTTTTCCACTTTTTGGAAGTAGAATGGAATCCAACAATAATTGACTACTACCTATACACCTTGAAAAAATGGAGTTGTAAATAGGTATAATTACACTTTTCAAGAGATGGTACAAACCATGTTGAGCAATGCCAAATTAGAGCTAGTATTTTTGGAAGAAGTCATTTATATTGGGGTCTATTTTTTGAATTGTGCACCCACAATTAAGTTGAATGGTGAGGAGACACAAATGGGTATCAAGGCCACCATGTCACATATTTGAGTCTTTGGATGCATAACATTCATGCACATCTTGAAATAAAAGTGATTAAAGCTAGATGAAAAATCTAAGAAATGCATTTTCATTAGATACAATGACAAGTTGAAGGTATATTAACTCATGGATCCTGATTCTAAGAAGTTGTATATTAGTCGTGATGTCATGTTTGATGAGAAGAATGGGTTTAACTCTTCTTCTAAGTCATGTTATTTATATGAAGCACATGTTACATTATTTTATGATGATGATACCTCAAAGAGACAAACATAGAGTTGGATGATGATGATGGATATGATCCTTATAGATTTAATGAACCGGAAGCATCTACTTCAAGTACCACTCACAGGCCCAAATGGTATCTTAGTACTATTTATAACGAAAAGTTATGATTATAATTGTTTATGTCAATAAATTGTTCATCATTGGAATTTTAGTGAGGGTAATTGTAGGGACCAAGAAAGAGTTAAAAAAATCATTCAATATTGTTGATCTTAGGCTTATGTATTATTATCTTGGCTTGGATATGTGGAAGATAGATAATTATGTTTTCATGTCACAAATGAAATATGCCAAGATATTACTTGAGAAGTTTTGAATGACATATTCAAAACCCATGGTTAATTAAATGGAAATAGGGTTGCAATTATCTTAAAATGATTTGACCCCATTGGTAAACGTAATTCTCTATCACTATTTGATTGGAAGTCCCATTTATCTACGTTATACTAGATTATATATTAACTATGCTATCAACTATATTTCATGGTTCATACAAGAACCAAGGGTGTGCTATTAGAAAGCAAAAAAGCGAGTACTCAGGTATTTTCATGGAACTATTGAGTAGGGTTTGGAATACAAGAAAAATAATATTTCTTCTTGACAGGACCCATGGATGTAGACTATGCAAGATCCATTGATGATAGAAGATCTACATCTAGATATATATTCTTTCTAGGATTTTGTTTAATTTCTTGGGGAAGTAAGAACCAACATGTTTTTTTGTGATCTTCTACCAAGGTTTAATATCACACTATAGGAGGAGTTGTCTACTAGGTCATATGGTTACATTACATATGGATAAAAATGGGTATTCCATAGAAGTAATCAATGTTCCTAAGCTATAACAATTAAGGAGTTCTCAAACTTGTTCACAATCCAGCTTTTCATGAGCATACAAAATATATTAAAGTTTAGTGTCACTTCATGCAAAAACATTTTCAAGAACATAACATACAACTTTAACTTTGTCCAACTATAGATCAACATGCAAACATTTTCATAAAGTCTCTTGCATGTGTTAAGTTTAATTTTTTTCAATATTTTCTTATATTTACTTTGATTGAGCATTGATGTAATAAGGGGGAATGGTACAAATATAATGTCATCATAATGTAATCATGTAGTTAGTTTTGGAGTTATAGGTAGTTAAAATCCAATTGTAACCAAAGACCTCTCTATTATTACTTCTCACTTGTATATACACATCTATCACAACAATGCAAAGTTTATCATAACCAATCTACATTCAAAAAATTCACTCCTTAGTAGTTGGTCCCTCCTCAATGAACTCCCCTAAATAATTGCCAATATTATTTAAGATCTTGTTCCTAGGCTTGTGTGGAAGTCCAAAGATCCTAACTCACACTAGAAGTCTTTTAATTGTTTCTATATCCACAAAAAAATGTTAACTTCATGGTCTTAAATATAGGGTATCTCTCCCCCTAAACCATGGGCCAAAACCCATTACTTTATCACTGTTTTTTTAGTTAGAGAACATGATGAGGAAAAGAACTTTTGGAAGAAAAGTCATTGAGTAATTTAAATTCAATCCCCATTTCCACTTGATTCATTTTCAATCTTCAATAAACATAGTTAGTATATATAGAACTTATATATTAACAATATGCTTTTAGGAACCATTAGATCATGTTCATTCATGTCCTCCTTGATAATCGCATCTAGTATCACATTTATTACCTAGATAGGGCTTACCATACATTCACTCTTCTTTTTGTCCCCAAAAAGGGACCATACTTCCAACTAAGGCATCTTCATTTTCAGTTTGAAATCATATTTCCTTACATACTACCTAGGTTTTCTTCATAAGAATCCTTTATTTTTTTAGTTTTTCCAGCTATTTAGAGCAAGAAAATATGAGGCTCATTTATTGCTCGCACTTGCTTCTTGATGTCTATTGAACTTGAATACTAATCATTTCCTTTTAAGAACCATTATATCATGCATCTCATCCTTCAGTTTTGATGCATCATCTCTCTCTTGGATAGGCATTACTATAAGTTCATTCTTCCCTTTTATTAAAGATCAACAAAATATTGTTCTTCCTAGTTGGAGCATCCTTATTTCCAACTAAGACTTCTTTAAATGTCATTTCTTTCTTATTACTCATCATTTTCTCATGAGAATGGACTTTAATTTTAATTTCTTTCTTATTACTCATCATTTTCTCATGAGAATGGACTTTAATTTTAATTTCTTGGAAGATCTAAAACAAAAACTTAATTTAAAATGTTTTCAAAGATTTGAAGCAAGAACTTATAAAGATGAGGCTTGATCCTTGTTATAATTACATATTACATATTTAAATTAAATAAAATAACTAAATATTAGTTATAATATAAACATAAGGACTAGATTTCTACCAAAATTTAAATTTAAACTTTTTCATAAAAAATATTTATTCAACTTAATTAATAAAAAAATATTTTTTACACATTTATTATACATTTTATTTTTTAAAATAAATAATAATAAATTTTTGTTTATAATTACATCAAAAATAACTAACTTAAAAACAAAAACCACTTGACTATATATATATATAAACATAAGCCTTATCACTTCACGTATCCTCCCAACTACTCAGGCTCAACTCAAGGAAAAATCACCTTGAAACTAAAACTTTGTTTAATGATATAAAGCGTCTTTTTTTTGGTATATAGAAGCAATGGTTACATTCACGATTTTTAGTAACTACCAGCACATCTGGTAGGGTTCAAACTATCTACGAAGGCTCCCAGGACTTCCACCGTCTCGGTACATGGTAACCCGGCATGAGATGGGGACCGCCGGACGCACAGGGGTTGCACCGTCATCATCAATCTGGCGCACCACTCAGAGGAATCGGATCTGGGCTACTGTCTGTGCATGGGCAAGCCCGTGGAATTGGAACCTAGGTCTCCTCTCTGTAAGCGCCCCAACTTACCAATCCACCTAGACCCACTGGACTGATATAAAACGTCTTACTTAACAGAGCTTGTCAACACCTTTTTGGTCTAAAATAGTATTTATATTAATAAATTGTTATACATTTGTCCCAATAAAGCATGAAACCTTTGAGATAAACAATCATAGGATTGATTTCTTGACCATGAAAATTAAACTTCAAATATTATTACTCTTTTTAGTTCTATAACAAAACTTCCCTTCTATGTTACAATTAAAATAATTAATTATTTTTAATATATTATAAATATTAATAAAAAATAAAAAATAAAATAATAATTTTTAATATATAAAGTTATAAATTATAAAACTTATATTATTATTTTTAATTGAGGTTAGTGCGAAAAATCTGTATTTTTATTTTAATTATAACCTCTGATAAGGGAGAAGGGTGAGAGCTGAGCTTATTAATAAAGGTCAAACACACATTCATACACATACCCACCCCCTCATACACTCACCCACACTACACTACGGTTCCTGTCTCAATGACTTATATGAAACCTATATTATTTATTGAATATATGAATATTTTAATTATACGGCTTTTTAAGTAATGAGAAATATAATGGGTTGCATAATTGGAGCCGCACTCCCTTGGGCATAGGAGCAAGGGACCTTTCCCTTTCCCTTGATTTAAACTCAAGTCATATGCCAATAACATACAATTCAAGTCGTCTCTAAGGGCTAGGTGGATTGGTAGTTGTCTGTTGGGCTAGGCATTTACCAAGAAAACACCCAAGTTCAAACCTTGGGGGCAGTCTATTTGCAAAGGTAATAGTTTGGTATTTGTAACCAACTCTCTTACATTAAAAAAATTAAAAAAATAATGAACCCTCCACTTGAAAGTTACTTAAAAAAAAAAAAAAAATAGTATGATTATTACCATACTTTCCTATATATAAAAAAAATATAACCCAACAACATAAAATTAATATTAACTAAACAGTAATTGTAATATGAGGGGATCAGGGGTGGGGGGGGGATAGAGCTGAGAATAACCCAAGGGCTTTAAAGGTCGAATTATAGATAGAGAGCTTTTAAAGGCCCAGTTCATATGTTTCGTGTGTTCTTTTAAAAGCTCCGGGAGTTCATTCGCCATTTTTGAAAGGGCTCACTTCACTTAAGAAGTCGCTTTTCGCTCATAATTTTGAAAGGGCGCCGAATTTGAATTTAAAGAGGGGGGCTGCCCTGTTTAAAAAAGGGGCCTTTGAGGGCTGCCCTGCCCCCCCTCTCAAAATAGCCGTACGCGTATAAAATTCTAACCTTGATATAACCCAGGATTAAAACCTTGGACATTCCAAACTGTCTGCGGTTAGGCTACCGAGGCTGTTTTCGCATTAAAAAATAAACAGCGACACCTCACAATTTTAGATTATTGTTTTATTGATGGTCAAATGGCATAGAGAAGGAAAATAGAAATGTGCGCGTTCCACATAACGCTGTTTGGTGGTGCCTTATTTCATTTCCTTGGTGGAGGTTGCAGCGTTTGTTGCTGTCTTAACGCCACTCCACTCGCTGTCTCATATGTTGGAATGTACTTGGTAACACGCCCTGTCATAACATGCATCATCAAAACCACAGCGTGGACGTAAGAAAAAACGAAAAGAAATAAAAAAACTAGACATGTTCCAAAGTTATAATGCAACGAAACAAGGTATGTGCTCTGCAGTAAGTCCTTGGATCACCATAGTTAGAGCGTGGTTACTCACATCACCTGCTCCTTGTACAGTTTTTTTTTTTTTTATAGGAAAAGACAGTACAGTCGTACATTTGGAAACAGTTATGGCATTTAATGATAGGGATGAAAGTTAAATTTAAAGAATTTAACTTTTTCCTTGGCGGTGACCTTCCTTCCTGCTATATTTTGTTCTCACCTCAAAGAAAAAGTAACTATTGAAGGATAGAGAAATATCTGACAGCTCTATTCAAGAAAGGTGGCAGAGTCAAACATTTAAGGGATGATTTAATAAAACAACAGAGTGCAATATTCGACAAGGCAACCAAAAATATTATTGATTTCTTTATACAACCAAAAATAAATAAATATAAATATAACTAAAGCCACGTGGTGCAATCATAATGGACGAGGTGTGCAAGCATAGTGTATGAGGTCAGCAACAATTAAAATATTTGCAGGTCATGCTGCAATGGAATACCGAGAGATTTAAGTGATATGGACTTAGTTTGAGCTAAAAGATTTTTGTTGGGAGGGAGGGGAGGACGGGTCAAGTTAATATTATTGCAGGATGAAGTTTCCTTTCTTAAACGCAGGGGATGATTTTTTACTTACTCGAGGAGTTGCATTCACAAGGAGGGGAAGAAGTATAAAAGATTTCAGTTTACGAAAGTAACAAGATACATCAAAAAAATTTAATGATTGGTTAAGTTTGTTTGTTTCTTTAGTAGGAAGAATTCAAGTTGCGAATAAAATTATGGCAGCCTTTTATGTTTATTACTCCTCTTGTTGTATGGTCCCCAAAGGTAACTTATAACAAATTAAATCAAGTCATTCATAATTTTTTATGGACCAAATAGGATGGGGAGGTGGGAACGACACCTATCTCTTGGAAACTTTGTATTCAACCTAAGGCGTTAGGAGGTCTATTATTGATCCTCTTATCCAGAGCAAACTTTTGGCTGCAAAATGGGTTACTAAAGCCATCATTGGTGATGAAAACTAGAAACACCTATTTCGTTACAGAATCTCTCTAGCTACTCATAAAGGTAAATGGAAAGAAACCCCTTGAGAGGATAAGGTCCTTAATGCACCTTACTTTACGGTTAAAGGATCTATTCCAGTTACCCAAAACTGAAAAGCTTACTTACAAAGCTAAATGGAAAGAAACCCCTTGGGAGGATAAGGTCCTTAGTGTGTCTTACTTGAAGGTTAAAGGATCTATTCTAGTTACCCAAAACTGAAAAGCTTGGCAATTCATTTATTTATTGGCTTGGAAGTCTGACTCCTTGAGACATGGTTTGAGCATCGGTCTAAATAGTCTTTGGTAGAATAAAATTATCCTCCATAATGATAAACCTTTAGCTTTATGCAATGCTATTGATGGTCTAACTTTTTTGAAGAAAAAAAATAATAGAATTAGAGATACCTGGGATCCAAGTAGCTGCTCAATTCTTACCTGGAACCATATCTACAATTATTATTCCCTTCCCTCTAGATTCAAAGAGTCTTATGACTTAGTTGTGGCTTCCATCCCTTGTGAGGTCTTTATAAAGTTGGGAACAATTGTCCATAATATATAGAACGACTAGAGATGGCTTAATGGTTATAGAATCTCTTCCATTACTTATAGTTGCATATGCAAACATCTTTTTTGTCCTCCTTCTTTAGACTCTAGGCTCAATGTCAGGTGGCAAGTGAATTTTATCAATGCCCAATGGTAGTCTCTTGTTACTCAAATTTGGAAAGTTCCTGTTGAATCCAAAACTCAATTTCTTGGATGGTAGATTTTGCATCAAAAAATTTTAACTTCTAAAAGTTTGGCCTCGATTTTACACATTTCCCCTCAGTGTAATTATTTGTAATGATCTAGAAACTCTTATTCACTTGTTTTAGTTTTGTGACATGGCTAAACAATTTTGGGATGTCTTCTACACTTTTCTTTTTCCCTCTTTCAATAGATCTTGGAAGCTTTTTCTACTTGGCTTTTCTCAGCTGGATCAGTGCCCCAAACTCTGGGATGTTTGTAGACTCATCTTTCTCAAACACATTTGAAAGTGCATATGCAAAAAGGTGTTTAATGGATTTGCATATGCTCCTCCATGGGATATAGTTTTAGCAGACTTGACCTTTGATCTTTTGTTACATGTGGGACACATTCATTCCTAAGTCTATGGGACTTTCAACACACCTTGAGATGTTATTGATAGACTTCATTAGCTTTCTCATATGGTTCAGGATCTTCAAAAGGTCCAATAGAAAACTAAAAAGAAGGTAGTTAACAATGATGAGCAAGTTCAGGTTTTGATTACTTCTATTTCTTCTTTGAAAACTTCAGAAGATATCACAGAAGACATGTCCATAATTTCTCCATTTAACAGGCTCTTCCACATATGAGTGCTCATATCGGTGTATTACAATAAGATATAGCTATAGTCTTTTTGTTGCTATTAGCTTCTATTCTTATATATATTCACTTATAGATGTTTTACTTCTTATCCACCTCATTTTATTTTTTAACTGGTAAACAATGTTAGTTCCATAATATTTTAATATTTCAATTAATAAATTAATATATTATTTAACATTTATATTATATAGACTCATTTTAAAATATTTGAAAAACATTCATTAGGTTTCTTTTCCGTTGAAAAATATCTAATGTGTATTTTTTAATAATATTCACCCCTACTTGAAAGTAGGATCGACATCAACCTAAGTGCACTGATAGGTGCTTAAGTGGAAATGAGTTGACTTTTAATAACTTATTAAAAATAATAATAAATTAATATATTTTTTTATCTATGTATATGTAGATTTAGATTTTGATCGAGTTGTAGTTTTACTAACCCATTAATAATGGATTAATACCTTATTTCCTTCTTTGTATTTTGATATATAGGCGTGACCAAATATTATTCATAGATATTTAAATTTTAGTAGAAATTTTATTTTAAATTTAATGTAAATAAAAAATATTTTAATATTATATATTTAAAAAAAAAAAAAAAATCGTTTTGATTAATGTATAGGGTTGAGCAGTCTCCTTCCAATCATGATTTTTCGTAAAGTTGAGAGCTATGCTTATCAATAGGGAATTTAACACACGACCACCACACACCCACTCCTTCACGCACTTGTCGTATCCCCTAGGGGTTAGGGCTTTCCCTTCCACGAGATTGTGGACCTCATGTTCAACAAGGTCATACTCGCCTTCTCCATTTGCGCTATAAATATGGGCTAAACCTTATGTTAAGTAAAATCATTCCCTGTATCCCGTATGGGTCAGGACTTTCCATTCCACGAGGCCTATCCCATCCGGGTATACCCCTCAGGCTAGCCGCAAGATTTTTTTGTATAAGCGCAAACCGCCAGGCTTAATCCTCGGACCTCCTTACGAGGATTGAGGAAACTTACCAGTAAGGTACCTGGTGTTTTTATTTTAAATAAATTTATATTTTTATAATGATTGTTTAGTATAACATATTTTTAAAATACACTTTGATGATTCATATTACCTCTATATTATAGACATAATAACAATTAATCATTTTTTAATTTAAATTTATTTTTTTAAATAAAGATAATGATAACTATTATTTTATTTTTTTAAGATTTTGTTTGAGATAAAGACAATGATAAATAAGAAAAAATAATAATAAATTTAATTTAATATTTTTATTGGAAATAAACAACAACAAAAAATAAATAAAAAGTTATATATATACCTTATATTACTAATAAGAATACTAGTTACATTGAAAAAAAAAGGCGGATGGTATGGATGCATATCTTGAGATATAAATCTGAGAATCCATCCATAACTTAATACAAGGACATGGGGATTACGCGAACAATCACCTAAAACCTACAACATGGGGCTTACACGAACAAACACCTAAAACCTACAACGAGGATATGGGGCTCACATAAACAATCATGAAATTAAAACTAAGTGAAAATTTTTAAACCTTAAATTAATAAACTAAAAACTACAAAGAACAAAAATAATACAAATTTCAGCTCCTACAAATTCATGAGACCTAGATCTGAAAAAAGCCTAACAAATTATGCATCGTCGCCTATGCACATTTGAAGTCAGCCCAATCAATCCGAAAGGGGCCCTTAGGAGCAAATGTAAAATCTATCGTCTTCACTAATTCCTCGTCGACTTACATCTGTTCAAAAAACTTCAATGCCCTATCAATCCGAAAGGGGCCCTTAGGAGCAAATGTAAAGTCTATCGTCTTCACTAATTCCTCGTCACTAATTCCTCGTCGACTTACATCTGTTCAAAAAACCCTAAAGTTGTTGAAAAAATTATATAATTTTGAAAAGCTTATTACAAAATGTTAAGGCTTTAAAGTTAGAGAGACTTTACTTGATATTGAGATTGAAGAAAGACAAAGCAACCAAACTTTTAGTTTGGTCATATACATTTACAAAATGTTATGGCTATACTTGAATTGATATGGAAGATAGACAATCTTATAAAAAAGTAACCAAACTTCTAGTTTGGTTATATACAATTACAAAATGTTAAGGTTTTAAAGTTGTAGATGTTTTAATTGATGGAAGATAGATAATCTTATAAAAAATAATCAAACTTTTAGTTTGATCATTTACATTTTTATGATGCATAAGTTTGATTATTTTGGTCATTTATATTTTTATGATGCATAGGTTTAATTATTCTTGAATTATATTTCTTATCAAATTTTAAGTTATGTTTATTGTTTGTTTAGAATTTTTTAAAAAATAAATACAAATATCTAATTGTTATTCTAATACATACAATCCATGATTTTTTAAAAGCACTTGATCATCCCTTCTATGTATTTACCAATGTGTTTGTCAAATATTTTAGAGGTAAACAATATGTACATAAACTTAGTATAACTTTCTCTACATGTCAAACAAGTATGAATTCATCAATGCCTCCCCACTTTGGAATAGAGTGTGCAATATATATATATAATCCATGATTTTCTAAAAGCACTTGATCATCCCTTCTATGTATTTACCAATGTGTTTGTCAAATATTTTAGAGGTAAACAATATGTACATAAACTTAGTATAACTTTCTCTACATGTCAAACAAGTATGAATTCATCAATGCCTCCCCACTTTGGAATAGAGTGTGCAAAATAAAATATATATATATATATATATATATATATATATATATATATATATATATATATATATACACTTCATTAATACTACAATTCTTTAGTTGATTCTCTCCTTTTAGTGATACCTTGCAAATAGTTTCCTCTAAAATGAGCAATCCTAGGGGAATTGGATAATCCTTGTGAGTTGTAGTTATCCTTGTTAAATTATTCTAATCACTCATTAATTTTCTCTCTTATAATTTGCCTTGCAATACTATAATTCTTTGGTTGATTTCATCATTTTAATGCTTCCTTTTCAAATTGTTTTCTTCAAAAAAAGCAATCGTAAGGAAATTGGATAACAAAGGTGTACTTATCCTTATTAATCTATTCTAATCACTCCTTACAAATTCTCCAACCCACAATTCCTCTTCATAAGAGAGACATTGGACTCCATTTTCTTTCACCTACCTTTTTCCTATATTTGTCTCTTTATATTTCTTCCTACTCTTCTCCACCTATTTTCTTATGCTTCCCTCCACTTCTTCTAACTCTATATTGTTTCCCTTAACTTTTTCTAGCTCTATATTATTTTCTTTCACTTCTTCCTAACATAACACTCCCAAAGCAATGTTAAATTTTTATATCTTCATCAACTCCTATGTATGAACATTCTTTACACTCCTTTCTTATGCGGCTACTATTATATACCATTTTCATTCAACCTAAGCTCTAAACTTTATATATAATACACCATTCCTTATGCAATATAACAAGGCAAAAAGGTGATGAATATTGAAAGGGCATGGACTATATAGAAAGGTCATATATGTACAATACAACAAGCATATGTTTATCTTGGCCAAGGGTGTTAAAATTGAACATGACATTGATATTGAATGAAGACAGCTAAAAATAACAAGGAGCAACAAAATAAAGATGCAAATACAAAACAAGAGAATAACAAGGGAAACTCCCCTTGGGGATGTTCAGACATACTAATTTTTTCATTAAAAATCTCGAATAAATACTACATTGCTTCTTCTACAAGGCAAATCCAAGCATCTTTATTGCCAACTCACATGTGCATGCAATGTGACACCTCATCCTAACATACACATTGACACCTGATCCTTGGACTTTCACCCATATTGCAAATGTGTGATTACATATATATTTAATGCCAACATTCCCCTCTTAATGATATATTTGTAATTATGTAGTATAAACAATGATTGTTTGATAGAACCCTTCATGGGCATAAGCTAAAATAAGTCCTTTCGAAGACAAGTAGCTTTAACCCGGTTACTACTAGCCTTTAGGCCTATAACTTCCACCAGCCATATCCAGTCATTCCAAGACCTAGCCACCCTAAAATCTATCTCTAACCTTCTAAACACAGTAGCTTCACCTTTTACCATCAACCAGATACTAGAAATGTAAAAAAAAGGTCCAAAAAACCACTTTTAAAACATTATAAATATTACTAGAGCTAACTTTGATAACATTACACTAGGCAACCACCACTAGCATTCACAGCAATCTCTTTTGGGTACAACTACACCAGTTACAATAGCATTAACAACCCTACAAGCTACACCAGTTACGGTAGTTAATACTTACACCAAACTTGTGGTACAATGAATAAACCATCTCGGGTATTCTTCAACAACTTTGCAAAACATAGATCTAAGGTTTTAGATCTACACAACACACTAAAACAAGAAGAATATCAATTGCAAAATAAAACCTCATGCATGGACACCTCTGCAACCTACACAATAAAACCACTAGAACATGTATTTCCAACCTTAAACTCCAACACCTATTCAGAAAATAAACATTTGAATACAAATAAAACATAATGTCGTCACTAAAACTCACCAGGTCTATCGTTGTCAAAGCTCACTAGATTTATTGCTATCGAAGCTCACACTCACAAAACATAAACATTTGAATACAAATAAAACATAGTGTCTGTACAGAAACTCATTAGGTCTGTCACTACCAGATCTCGCCAAATTTACCATTACTAAAGCTCACCAGATTTATCATTGTCGAAGCTCAACAAATCTGTCATTGTCAAAGCTCACTCTCATAAAAAATAAATATTTGAATATAGATAAAACACAATGTCATTGTTAAAGCTCACCAGTTCTACCACTATCAAAGCTCACCAGATTTATCGTTGGTGAAGCTATTCATATCTGTTGTTGTTGAAACACACTGGACCTGTCATTATCGAAGCTCACCAGATTTAACATTGTTGAAGCTCATTAGATCTACCAATGTAGAAGCTCCACAAGATTTAAATATCAAATCCTAAGATGAACAGTCCTTAATTCAAATCTACCGTTATTGAAGCTCACTAGATCTGCCGCAAGTCATAAACCCTTACATCTCTTCATACAATGTTGCTTAGGTTTAAGACCATAGGCTCTGATACCAAATGTTAAAACTGAACATGATATTGATATTGGATTAAGAGAGCTAAACATAACAAGGAGCAGCAAAATAAAGATCCAAACACAAAACAAGATAATAACAAAGGAAACCCCCCCTTGGGTGTCCATACATACCAATTTTTTCATTAACAATCTCAAATAAATACTACATTGTATTTTCTACAAGATAAACCCTAGTATATACGTTGCCAACTTACATGTGCATACAAGGTGACACCTCATCCTTACATACACATTGACACCTCATCCTTGAACTTTGACCTATATTACCTTTCAACCACACATAAAATAAGTTCCATAGATATAATTAATATATAAATATTAAATTCCATGACATAATTATTCTTAAAAGTATACCGTTAATGTATAACTTCCATAGATATAATTAAATTTATTAAAGATTCAGAATAAATCAAGTGAAAGTGTAAATTAAATTTAAAGAACATAAAATACCTTTCAACCACTCAACCTCAACTTAATGAAAAAAAAAAAAAAAAACATAAAATTTCACTTTGAAACTGAAACTTAACAATGAAAAACATCGTGTTTACAAAGCTTGCCTCCATCTTTAAAAAATAAAAAATATATATATACTAATATATTGTGATATATCTGTCCAAATTGTCTGTGAGGTTTAGGTGGATTGGTAAGAAGTTGGGTACTTACTAAGAGGAAACCTAGGTTCAAACCTCGTCGGCCCAATTTAAGGCAAAGGTAGTAGTATGACTCAAATCCGTTGAGTGTGCGCTAGCTTGATGATAGCGGTACAAACTCCAAGCCACTGAATCGTGTTTATCAAAATAAGATAAAGGTTATAGTGGCGACATCATGATTTGACACTTTAATATGAGACAATGCTACTTAACCTTGCAACCAATTGTTCAAAAAGGAAAAATAATTGTTGATTCCTCTATGTATCAAAAAAAAAAAAAATGTATTTGTCCAAATAAAACATGAAACCTTTAAAATAATCAAACAATCCTACAATTTATTTTTGACCATAAAAATTAAAATTCAAATATTATTGCACTCTTTGTATTTGGATAACAAAACTTTTAACCTTGAATGTTTAAAGTAATTAGTTTTTAGTGTATTATAAATATTAATTAAAAAATAAAAAATAAAACAATATTTTTATATATTATAGTTGAATTTAAAACATTTTTAAAATAATAATTATTTATTTTAATATATAATTATTTTTAATTATATTTAAATTGAGAAAATATGATATGCAACCTACCTATAAAATTCAAACTAGGTTTATCCATATTCAAATACAGCATAGAAAACGAAAATAAAAATCTAGGCGTTCACTGTTTGGTGGTGTCTTATGTCATGTCCTTGGTGGAGGCTGTAGCCTTTGTTGGTGTCTTAACCCCACTCGCTGTCTCACCATATTACTCGAAACTTTTAATAACATGCATGATGAGCATCACAGGCTCCTCGTACAATGTTTTACGAAGAAAAGACAATACAGACGGCACACGTCATACATTCAGAAAAGAAACAGCTATGGTATTAAATAAAATAGAAGAAAATTAAATTAAAAGAATTTAAATTTTCCCTTGGCGGTGACCTTCTGCCGGCCATATTTATAAAATCCTATATTTTATCCTCACCTAAAAAATAATAACTATAGAAGGATAGTGAAAGATCTGACGTCTCTATTCAAGGAAAGAGATAAGAGACAAACATTTCAGAGATGGATTAATATTACTAGAGAGTGCAGTGCAGTATTGGACAAGGCAAAGGATTAATGAACCGTGAAATAAAGCCACACAGTGCAAGCATAGTGGATGAGGTGTGGCTAATGAGCAGTGAAATAAAAGCAGAGAGTGCAAGCACACAGTGGATGACGTCAGCAACAATTAAAATAGTTGCAGGTCATACTGCAATGGAATAGCGAGTGATTTTAAGTGAGATGGACTTGTTCGGCTTACAAGATTTTTGTTGGGAGGGGAGGACGGTTAAAGTTAATATCATTGCAGGATGAAGTTTCCTGTGTCATCTCATAGTATTTAATGTGTATTTTAAAAAATATATATATAATTTATATGTTTTTTTTTAATTTGGTTAGTTAGAAAAAAATTTCAACCAATACGTAAGGTTTAGTCAATTATAACCCTTCTTAAAGCTTAGAGCTATGCTTGTCAATAAGATTTTTTTTTATTTATGGAGTAAATACTTCTTATACATATACATATCCGTCGTGGGGTGGGGTTGAACCCGCATCACATCACCGATAATGCAAATAGCGTCCTTGTCGGTAGACTACAGCATGTGGATTATCAATAAAAATTTAACACATGCCCACCCCCTCAACCAACTCACATGGTTTAGTAGGCTCCCAACTATGACCCTTCCTAAAGCCAAGAGCTATACTTATCAATAAGAAATATTGATAAAAAATTAACACACATCCACCCCCTCACACACTTTCAATTGATATGTTTTATTTAAATTTAAATTAGAAAGACTCCATTTTACTTTAATCCAATTATATCACTTTACTTTATCCTTCCTATAAAAGACAAGACTAACTAATTTTAAAATATTTGCAAAATATTTTGTGTATTTTTTAATAATATTTATCGTTGCTTCAAAATAGTAGGGTCAGCCATCAACATGAGTGCTGAATAAGAAGAGTCATTTGTCAGTGATAGATTTTTAGCCGGAAATGAGCTGTGGTAACCCATTAAAAATAGTAATAATGCGTTAAGATCATTTTTTCCTTTTTAGTAATATCTTTTCATTTTTAATAATTGGTATAAAAGGTATTTTTTCCACGTCAAGTCAAATTATTATTGAAGTTGTTTTTATAACTTTTGCCTTTTCTCAGTAAACACAATTTACACTGAGGGAGTCTTTGCCTTTCCTCAGTAAACACAACTCAGAGTGAGGGAGACCGACCCTCATGATCTTAAAGTTGGCGTGCACTCATAAGACTACTACCTTTGCCCAAATTGAGCATGCCCCCAAGGTTTGAACTTAGGTTCTCCTCTTGATAAGTGCCAAAGTCTTACCAATCCATCTAGCCCTTGGGGACTCATATATAGGGTGTGATTGAGTGGTTGTACTTTCACTAAGAAAATATGTGGTAATCCAATAATAATAATGAATTAATATATTCTTTTTTTTTTTTTGTGTTTTTTATATACATATAAACATGACTAAATATGATTTATAGAGATCTAAATTTAATTATAAAATTGATATAAATTTTATTATAAGATGTTTTTAATAGTAGATTTAAGATAAATAATTAAGTTGAAGCTTTCATAGCTTAGAAAAAATTAAAAATATGTAAGCAAATTAAATTGAATAGAGTATAGATAGAAGGTGATTAGCTAATAGTAATAAATATAATTTTGAGGGAAGCAAAGGCTTCATGGAACATACAAAAGATAATCGTGGAAATTCAAGATCTTGCTATATAGAGTTTGAATAAATAAGTTTACACATATATTAAAGGAAGGAAACAAATGTGTAGATAGGCTAGCTAATGGAGAGGTTTTAATTGATGATCGTGAAGTTAAATTTTCTTTTCAATTGTTAGAGGAAGTAGTAAGTTTAGCAGACAAAAAAAATGTTGACTTGTTTAATCAAATAATGATAAAGATTTACTTCAATGTTTTCTATTGGTAATATTTGTTTTATTTTATAAGATTAATCTATTTTCATAGAAACTATTTATTACACTTTTTGTGGTTGCACCTATGCTTTAAAAAGGAAAATAGCAATCCAAATATGATAAAGCGAACTATGATAGTGCGATGATTTGGAAATATTATTCTACTAAGATACAATACATAAATAGTAGAGTTGGAGTTTTGGTATTGTAAAGGTTGTTATAGAAAAATGTCAAGAAAGATGTTGAATTCTAAAATATTTGTATTTGCAAATAAAATTGAAGAAGATTTAAAAAAATAAAAATTAAGAATTGAGATATTTTATGAAAAATGATGTAGGTATCTAGCTATAACAACTCAATTGAGATGAGAATTGAATCTGTTTGTAAACTCTCAAGCTTAAAAGGAGAGAGTTGTGACTTGTCAAGGGTAGGGGACCCGAGTACAATCCCTTATTTTCCAAAGAAATATATATATATATATATATAGTAAGGTTAATAAATATTTAATATTTTTTGTTTTAATATTATTTAAGAAAATATAATAAAATTATTTTTAACCTTAAATTTTACATTAAATAAATGTATATTTATATTATAATTCTTCAACATAACAAATTTAAAAAATACACTTTAATGGTTCATATTACCTCTATATATTATAGACATAACAACTACACATTTTTAAATATAAAACTTAAAAAACCAAATACAATAATAACTATCCACCTTTTTAAAAAAATTAAAAAATAAATAAGTTAAATTCAATATTTTTATCCAAATAAAAAATATATATGTAATTATTTTAAAATATTTTTATATAATTTTAGAAAGCTTATTACAAAATGTTAAGGCTTTAAAGTTGCAAAGGTTTTACTTAAGATTGAAGAAAGACAATCATGTAAAAAGTTAAAATGATCCACCAAGGAAAAGAATTCTAATCACTTTCTGTTACTTCAACATTGCATATTTAATACAAAAAATTAAGTTATCAAGATAGATGTTATAGATCAAGATAATTCATGTAATTGTTGTAACCTTCTATGTGGTGTAATAACCAATAATTGAATAGTGTAATAATTACCTAACATACCCATTATCTCCATTATTTAGTATACAAAGATAGTTGAAGAACAATTTAAATTTGACACATGTAAGTGTTTTTGGAGAACAATTGAAATTTGACACATGCAAGAAAATATTTGTAAGTTGTTCTTTAGTGGGAATGTTCCAATGCTGACATTAATGATTTTGAACTTTTTCTTGAATGAAGTGACATTGAACTTCAATATATTTTGTTCTTTCATGAAAAATTGGATTCTTGACCAATTTCAAAACACCTTGCTTGTCGATTTTCTCTTACACCCATATCTAATAGTATGTGACATAATCATATTGCTTTCCACACAACTCCTTGTGTAGCATGATATTCTACCTCTATGGATGACAATGCTACTATGTGTTGTTTCTTGTTGTGCCAAGTGAAATACATATCCAATGAAATGCATGAACACATATAAAAAACATAATGAAACACTGCCAAAATCATCTTAGACATTTGCACATCTACATTTCAAGTGTGCACATTTCAATTTGCACTTGTTTTTAGCTTACTTTTTATGTCTATACATAAGTGCTATTAACGGTTTTATGTTTACATGTGTGTGGGTATTCAAAGGACGCAAATCAACTCCAAGAGTGGTCACAAATCAAGCCCACCACTCACTTTACTTGTGGCATGAAGAATCAAAACATCATTTTTGTTTGTATACGGGATTACTTCCTTTATTTCAATACATCAATGTTGTAAAACACCCTAAATGAGGTTCATTTGTGTTAAAAAGTTCTTTTTTTTCATTTAATGCAAAGTATATTTTTCGTGCTTACACTTTGCTTTAAAATTTTACTCAATAAAATAATACGTCAGTTGATAGCAACCGAGTGTTTATTAGAAGATTATCCCAATTCGATTCTCTAGAAGATTGGGGTCTTATTGACTTCATTTTTATCAACAAACTAAGGATTATAAAAATTTCTTATTAAAAAAAAACATATTAAAGGAATTTTTTTAATTATGAAAGGATAATCTTTTTTACTTTTATTTCATATTAAACTATATAACCTATTTAATGTTATTTAAATCTTAGCATGAACTATATTATTTGCATATCTCTACCATTAAATAAAAAAAAATGCAAATTATACGGCAAATCTGAACCTCACTTCCACCATCTTTCAAATTTTTGCAAACCGCCGTACCATATTATTTATTAAAACACAAAAAAGTGAAAATCTTATTAATAAACCGCAGTACCATATTGCTTTTTGTTTTACTTTTTTCGATGTCCGCCGAGTAGTGCCCCCAAAATCGCCCAGACTGGGCACTATCTAATTTGAAACTGAACAGCTGTAACGGCCATGTTTGTGGCGCACTCAATTTTTCTTATCGCGGCCAACAAACATTTTCTATATTTAAAACATCATTTAAGAACTGGCTGACATGAAATTTTAGTTTTGGTAAATCTCATCCACTCAAAAGCTATAATTTTATACACAGACACGACATATCTTGCAGCATCTGCCTCGGAACGTGCAAACAGCTTATTAAGCTGAACAAAAAAATTCAAGAAAATATTATTTACTGATAAGCTTCCATGGAAGTACAAAGATGTAACTCATAATACAAGTTCTATAATAATTTCTGTTTCCACATAAAAAATTTGATTTCAGGTTTTAAATGTAGAGTATTTCTCCTTTAAACTATAGGTCAAAACTTATAATTTTATCTTTATTTTTAAGTTGAGAATAAAGAGAGGAAAAATAACTTTTATAAAAAATTCAATCTTCATTTATATTTGATTTATTTTAAATCTTTAATAAACTTAGCCAGAATTTATATATCTTAGGTTTTTAAAAACTTTTTTAAAAATAAAATTAGATTATATTAATTTATTTACTCGAGGTTAAAAAATAAAATTAGGTGGATAAAGAGTAAAGCATCTACATATACATAAGAATAGAAGCTAATAGCAACAAAAAAAAAAATTATAGCTTTATCATGTTGCGATACATGAGGTATCAGTGCTTATTTGAAGGAATGTCTGTTATATAGGGAAATTTTGGCATATCTTTTAAAGTTTTAAAAGAAGAAATAAAAGTAATTAAATCCTGAACTTGTTCATCATTGTTAACTGCCTTTTTTTTAGTTTCCTAGTGAACCTTTTAAATATCCTGAACCAGATGAGAAAGTTGATGAAGTCTATCAATAACATCTCGCGGTGTGCGAAAAGTTCCATAGACTTGAGAATGAATGCATCCCGCATCCCGCATATAACAAAAAAATCAAAGGTTAAGTTTGCTAAAACTATATCCCATGGAGGAGCAAACCAGTAAACACCTTTTTGCATTTGCATTTCCAAATGTGCTTGAGAAAGAAAAATCTACAAACATCCTAGAGTTTGGGGCATTAATCAAAAGAAAATCCAAGCAGAGAAAGCTTCCAAGATCTAGTGAGAGAGGGAAAAAAAATGTAGAAGACATCCCAAAATTGTTTAGCCATGTCATAAAACCAAAACAAGTGAATAAAAGTTTCTAAAGCATTACAAAAATTGCATTGAAGAGAAATATGTAAATCGAAGCCAGACTTTCAGAAGTTCAAAATTTTAAAAAAACTTGATGCAAATTTTTCCATCCAAGAAGCTAAGTATTTGATTCAACAAAAACTTTCCAAATTTGAGCGGCAAGAGACTGTCATTGGGCATTGGTAAAATTCACTTGCCACTTGACATTAAGCTTAGAGTCTAAAGAAGGAGGACACAAGATTTTTGTATATCCAACTAGAAGTAATGGAAGAGATTCTATGACCATTAAGCCATCTCCAATAATTCCATATATTATGGGCATATGTTCCCAACTTTATAAGGACCTCACAAGAGATGTAAGCCACAACTAAGCCATAAGATTCTTTGAACTTAGAGGAAAGGGAGCAATAAATGCAGATTTGGTTCCAAGTAAGAATTGAGAAGCTATTGCAGATTTGGTTCCAAGTAAGAATTGAGCAAGTACCTGAATCTCAAATATCTCTAAATCTATTAATACCTTTCTTCAAAAATCCTAGACCTTGAAGAAAGCACTGCATAAAGCTAAAGGTTTATCATTATGGAGGATAAGTTTATTCCACCCAATATTATTTAGATCGATGCTCAAACCATGTCTCAAGGAATCAGACTTCCAAGCCAATAAATGAGAAACAGATTGCCAAGATTTCCATTTTTTGGTAACTGGTATAGATCCTTTAACCATAAAGTAAGACGCATTCAGGACCTTATCCTCCTATGGGGTTTCTTTCCATTTACCTTTGTGAGTAGATAGAGAGATTCTATAACGAAATAGGTGTTTTTAATTTTCATCACCAGTGATGACTCTAGAAACCCATTTTGCAGCCAAACTTTTACTTTGGGTAAGAGGATCAATGATGCCTAGACCTCCTAAAGCCTTAGGTTGAGTACAAAGTTTCCATGAGATGACTATCATTCCCACCTCCCCATCCTATTTGGTCCATAAAAATTTACGAATGACCTGAGTTAATTTGTTATAAATTACCTTGGAGGCCATCCAACAAGAGGAGTAATAAACATGAGGTTGCCATAATTTTATTTTCGACTTGAATTCTTCTAAGGAAAAAACCTAGTTGACCAAACATTAAATTATTTTTTAAGTCCTTCCATAACGATTTGGCCAAGCATTAAATATTTTTTTGAAGTCTTTCCATAACCCAGTTCCACATATCCTTTGGAGAGATATTAATCCCAAAGGGAATTTCCAAATAACACACAATCATACCATGAGGGATGATGTTCTATTTAATTGAGAAATTGCATCACGAAAAGAAGAAGAGGTATAGAAGACTTTAGTTTTAGAGTCGTTGATACAAGAACCAAAGACATCACAAAAAGAACCAAAGACATCATAAAACAGTTGAACAATCTGTTTAGTTGTTTCTACCTCTTGTTGGGTATTTTGAAGAAAAAGAAGGAAATCATCAACAAAATAAAAGTTGAATATTTTGAAGAAAAAGAATAAAATCATCAACAAAATAAAAATTAAGCACACATTTATTCTAAAAAAAAACTTAATACCTTGAATAAAACCATTAAAATAAATCTTATAAAGAAAATACCCTAAAACATCAACAATTAACACAACAAAATAAAAAATAAAAAATGTCTTTCATTTGATTATGTATAATTGTATATTTATTTACACATAAACCTCTTACTCTACATAGCTTGTCCCCACCTTTTAAACTTAAACGTTAATTATACGAATAACTTGTAAATATTTGTATAAGTAAAAACAATTACACAATTATTTTTATGATGAAAATTAAAATTATTTTTTTTAGTTACAGTGTTCAAATTACATGGGTTGCTTTCACTAAGCATGTTTGTCTCGTTGTTATTGTTAACCTGGCGTAAGATGGAGACCGTTGTTGCTCGGGGTTCATAACATCATCATCGGCTTGATGTGCACGAGGATTTAGATCAGACTACTACCTTTACAAATTGTCACCCCAAATAAATCTTTTTCATAACAAGTAAATAATTATTAATTTTTAATATTTATAAAATTATAAATTATATAAAACAGGTATTATTTATTTAATATATAATTTTTTTTAATTTTTTTTTTATTTGGTTATTGTGAGAAAACCCTATGATCGCTTAGCAGTCTCCTTTCAATCATGACCTCTCGAAAAGCCAAGAGTTATACTTATCAATATGAAATTTAACATAAAGCCACCACACATCCACCCCTCACACACTCACCCACGCTAAGGTTTGAACCTTGGACCTCCCGAAAAAAACAGAAGAAGAACCAAAACCTAAAACTTTATGAAATGCTATTTTAATTAATTTTAACCATAATAAGCAACCTTGTACAATATAGCGTCCAATTCTATAAAATTCGAACCTTGATACAATGCATGTGATGTACACAAAGTCCTTGGATCATGGTCCTTAGAGCGTGGTTACTGACATCATTGGCTATTAGAGCGTGGTTACTGACATCATGGGCTCCTTGTACAAATTTTTATTAAGGAAAAGACAGCACAGCCGTTTTACATTTAGAAACAGTTGTGGCATTAAATGATATAGAGAAGAATTTAACCTTTCGGATATATTTATAGTATCATATATCTTATCCTTGGCGGTGACCTTTCAAATGGAACGCGTACAACATAGAAGACGAAAATAAAAATTTAGGCGTTCTACATTGCACTGTTTGGTGGTGTCTTATTTCATGTCCTTGGTGGAGGTTTTAGCAATTTGTTGGTGTATTAAGCCCACTCCACTCATATTACTCGATAATTTTTGTCCCTTACATTGTTGGAATAGCGTGTGATTTAAGTGATATGGACCTGTTTGGCATAAAAGATTTTTGTCGGGAGGCGAGTTCGGGTCAAGTTAATATTATTGTAGGATAAAATTTCATTTTTCTGGTCGGATAATATCTGATGTTTTTTTTTTTAATGATGTTTTTGTTTATATGTTTTTTATATGTAGGTCTCGACGGATTTCTGGCTTCACAATTGGTAATCTAATTCTAATAATAATAATAAATTAATATGTTATTTTTTCATTCATACAGACATGATCAAATATAATTTAGAGATATTTAAGTTTAATTATATATTTTGTTTTAAATTTAATATTAATAATATTGTGAGGTAATAAATATTTTCATATTTTTATTTTAAATGTATTTTGATAAAATAAAATAAAATATTTTTAACTTTCAATTTTATATTAAATAAATTTATATTTATATTACGATTGTTTAATATTATATATTTTAAAAATACATTTGAAGTAAAAAAAAAAGGATAGGTCTGTTGGTAGATGCCAAGTGCTTGTTCATAGGTTGTTCTAGTTTGATTCCTTGGAGAGTCACATTCCGTTGACTTCGTTTTTACTCAACAGACTAAGGATTATAAAGATCCCCTTAATAAAACGATTAAAAATATATATACTTTAACTAGTCATATTACCTTTATGGACATAACAACTATTTATTTTAAAAATAAAAAAACTTCAAAAAAAGACAATGATAACTATTCAATTTAAAAGGGAGGGAGTGCGAACTGAGATTAAGACATGATAGAAGAGCAGGAGGTTCATCCATAGTGCATCAATGCTTCAATCTTTTACCATGAACGTGTGGAATATTGTTTCCAAAAAATCACTAAAGCAAAGTAACGTTGAGAGAAAGAAGAAATAAGAGTGAGTGTAAGGAGGTTCATCCATAGTGCATCAATGCTTCAATATTTTACCATGAACGTGTGGAACATTGTTTCCAAAAAATCACTAAAGCAAAGTAACGTTGAGAGAAAGAAGAAATAAGAGTGAGTGTAAACTAGAAACGAGTGCAAGGCGAGAGGGGGTGAATGTCGAGAGTGAGTGTGAGCCAGCAATGAGCTCCACCAGCTAGTATAGAAGGAAAGTCATATTTGAAAGCCCAAATCTGAAGTCAAGATGCCCTAGCTAGAACTTAGGTTGCCCTAGTTAAATTATGGAGATCCAAATTGGAGGTAAGCGGAAGAGCAAATATATGACAAGTTCAATCCAAGTAGCATATGTTACACCAAAAGTAAGTATCAGGTATGAGATGATTGTACATGATATATAGGTTCTTAAAAGTAGAGGGTTAATATGTAATTTCTAATCATGGCAAGGGTTTATGGAGATTCAAAATTGGATCAAGTGGAAGTGGGGATTGAATTCAAATTACTCCAAGGATTTTTTTTCTAAAGTGCTTTTCTCATCTTTTCCAATTCAAAAATTAGCCATAAAATAATGGGTGTGGCCTATTGTTTAGGGGGATAGATGCACTTTATTTGAGACCATGGAATAAAAAAATTTCTATTGATATAGAAACTATGAAGAAGCTTCCAGTGTGGGTTAGGTTTTTTGGACTTCCATATTAGCTTATAAATAAGGATGTTTTGAAGAATATTGGAAATACCCTAGGAAAATTCATCAAGGAAGGACTAATTATTAAGAAGCGAAAGCATGTTATATATATCCAAATATGTGTTGCTACTGATATTTTAAAACCTTTACCACGATTCATTAAGATTAAATCTGAATCAAGAGAATAAGATCAACAAGTGGATTATGAAAATATCATATTTTTATACCACAATTATTATAATATTGGACACATGACAAGAGTTTGCAAAGTAAAAACTATAAAGAAAGACACAATTTTGGTCATGAGATGAACTTCAAAATGAAGCAAGGAAATCATACAATAATAGAAGCTAAATCTAGATCATATCAATGATATTCCACTCCAAAAGAAAAGGTAAAAAAAAATTATCTACAACATTATTTGACAAATTCAAAAGAAATTAAAGGTGCAAAGGAAGACGTTGAGGAAAATCCTAAACAAAGATAATAAAAGAGATCAAGTTTATTCCAGGTAAATCATCTTCATTTTCCTCAAGTAGTACATAATCCTCTCTTGGTAATAAAAGTGAAAGCGTGTTGATGTTATCCCTTTCACTTTAAGGTTTCAAGAACAACATAATAAAGAAACGACGATAGAAAAAATCCACAACAACTTAGGGGTTTTAGAGAAGAATAAGAAGGTAATTGCTATGAAAGAGCATCCTTGCACTTTAGGGTTTCTAGGGCAACATAAATAAGAATGTGCTTTAGAGGTATTTTTTGTATTTCAGATCCTTCAAAGAAAGACAAACCTAAAGATGATAATTTTTACTATGAGTAGTGTAAGAAAATTGAAGAGATTGATGAAGATGAAAGTATTGTTGGAAATGAAAAAATAGAGGAAGATCCAAGAAGCAAAAACAAAGAGAAAAAGAAACCCAAAGGGATATTGATATGGGAAAACAAAAACAAATATCACAAGTATTAACAAGAAGTGGGGCTAATAAAAACAAAAAATAATAATGACAATAATATCTTTGAATATTAGGGGCATGAATAAGAACCCTAAATAAAGGTATTAAGAGATAATCAAGTTGTTATAGATCAGATATTTATAGATATAGAAATTGAGAAACAAATATTTTATCCATTCAAAGTGTTGAATTTCATCTTGAAAAAACTAATAGCATTTGATATAAAGGAGTTTGTGAAAACTTAGCAATTTGAGGAAGATGGAAAATTCCTTTGATAGAAAGGCAACTTGGATATGGCTTAATTAACTTGTTAGAAATTTAATGAGAGAAATGTAATATTTTGTGTTTGTCATAAGAGTGGAAGCCACATAGCTTATGAAAAAAAGAACTATCCATTTTTAAAAATTTGAGAAAAAAGGTAATAAGTTAAATTCAATTTTTCTATCCAAATAAAAACAAAAAATAATATGTAGTTATTTTAAAAGATTTTAGTTCACATTTTTATATAATTTTATATAGCTTATTACAAAATGAAAGGATTTAAAGTTGCAAAGATTTTAATTGAGATTGAAGAAAGATAATCTTATAACAAACTATAAGGATCCAACGAGGAAAAGCATTCAAATCACCTTCTATTACTTTAACATTGGATATTTAATACAACATATCAACTATAAAGATATATGTTATAGATCAAGATAATTGATGTAATTGTTGTAACCTCCTGTGATGTGTAATAACCAATAATTAAATATTGTAATAATTACCTATCATCCCCAAGCTCTTCAATGGGAATGTATTGGAGCTAAATTTGATAATTTTGAACTTGTTCTCAAATGAAGTGACACTAACTTCAATTTTTTTGTTCTTTCATGAAATATTAGATTCTTGACCAATTTGAGAACACCTTGATTGTCACAATTCAATATTATTGGTCAATTTTCTCTTACACCCATATCTAATAGTATGCAATGTAACCATATTTCTTCGAATATAGATCCTCATATAGCATGATATTCTACCTCAATGGATGATAATGCTATTGCACATTGTTTCTTGTTGTACCACAAGACAGGTTTAGATCTGAGATGAATACATATCTAGATTTTTACCTCCTATCATATAAATATGACATATTTTGAGTCTATGTATTCTTGTAGAAAGAATTTATACTTCTTCTTGTACTCCAAGCCATATTCTACTATATCATAGACATAATGCAATATCCTCTTTAATGCATTCTAATGACTCACCTTAGGTTCCTACATGAACCTCAAAAGATAATTCATAACAAAATTGATATTAGACCTAATATTTGTCAGGTATATGTGACTCCCAATTAATTGATGATAAAGAGTATCTACCTAAGGTGACTCATCATATCGAAACAATTGTAACCCTTGCTCCATTGGTGTTGTGTTAGGTTTTTCAATCTATCATCCAATAAGTATCTACTAGTGTCTTGGCATACTTCATCTATGAGACCATAATGTGATTCTTCCTTTGCCATACTTGTTAGCCAAGTCAATAATGTAGAAGTCCTAGATCTATCATATCAAATATTTTTTTCAAGTCATTCTTTACATTATTTAACATATTATCCAAGTTGTGTATTATGATTATATCATCAACATACAACGCAAATATCACTATCTCGGATCCAACTTTCTTAAGATAGAGATTTGCATCAGATGAAATTTTGGTGAAACCATGCTTCGACAAGTGATCATTAATTTTGATGTACCATGCTCTAGGAGCCTACTTCAACCCATACAATGATGTTTTTAGTCTACAAATATTTTGATGTTACTTGTTGACAACAAAGACTTCAAGTTGTGTCATGTACATCTCTTATTCAAGATCATTGTTAAGGAAGGAACTCTTGACATCCATTTGTTGAAGTTTTCAACCAAACTATGTTCTTCGTGTAGAAAGTACATATATGGTTTTAATATTTAGACTACCAATCCGATATACTGAACATTTTTATACAGCCACCCTTCATATACACATCGGTACATTGAAGAAGCTAGTCCTTTTGATATACATGAGTGTATATTATAAATACTTTAAGGTACATGAAAAAGAACAATATAAGGTACCAAGGCAATACAAAAATAAATTCACCCTATCAATGACACCTACTTAAAGAGAAATCCTTATATGTGGGCTAACTTCCCTATATATTTATAATTTCTCAATATTAGGGTTTATGCATAGCGAAAATGAGAAATAGGGTATGAATATGGAGTGAAAGTATCACAAAAAAAATTACCTTATAACTCCCAAAATATCCCAAATGATTTAAAGGGTCGATGTCCATACATCATTATGGTAGCTTTGTTAGGCTATAAATATAGTAGCTCAACACGATATTTTACTTATAAATTCTAGCCAAAGGTGTCGTTGAGACCAAACGTTGCTTGTGTGCTTAAGCAAATGTTTAATTGGTATACAAAAAATGAAAATTTTAAAGAAAATATTTAAAAAATTGAAGGTGTCGATCACTGTCAAAAATGACCTTTTACAAAAAAATAATCTGCAATATATTTTCTATAGTTAATAATTTGAAAAGAAACTATACGAACTTGCAAAAAAAAAGGTCCTTCCTAGGGTAGTTAAAATCAATTGTGGTCTTGGTGGGTTTTGACCTCTTGAACTCTACTTAAAAAATCATACTTTCTTTCAAAGTGATAACTCTACTATTAAATATCATATGCATGGAAAAGGGAGAGTTTGCTTTTAACCCTTTTTTAAACATTAATGTAATTTTAAAGCAAAAATGATGAGTATGGAGTTAAACTTAAGACCTCTAGCTTATAAGTCTTCAACTTTGTTAATTTAGCTATCCACCTAAGTGTGTTTTGAAATCACTCCCATAGTGTGCAATGCATGCCCAAGTTGCCTTTGTGTTTAATTCATCTTATATTTTCAAAGACCTTAAATACAAGCACTTCTAAAATATTTTGAAATTTTCTTGCAACATCTAGCAAGCCTAAATTTCAAAACTTTATACCTCAATATAGTAACCGACAATGGTAAACTTGCTATTGTTTCTTCTATTTAAGGATTTGCATCAAATTCCCACTTACTCGTTCCATTCTCGATAAATGTAAAGCCTAAATATTTTAAACACTCGAAGACCAAATTCTCTCCAAACTACTTCAAACATGGATGGATTTGTCTTTCTTTGCATCCATGTCAATTGGGTGACCAAGACAAAATAATGAATGAAGATGAAACCCTCTCTACTTGTTAATGCTCACTCCCTATCATCTACAATCACTGATTCCTACACAGGAGCTCTACTTCGTGGCATGTTACCTCTTCAATCCTTATGCCTAGGTTAAGCACAATATTGTCGTTTGTGTCCCAGTCACTCCAATCATCGTTAGTATCACTATAAATAAGGTCTTCATTGACACATTAGTCACCACCATTGAATAAATTTATCCATAGGTATATATTTTGGGGACCACAATGTTCATATTTGTGTGGGTTGTTAACAGGCTTTTGAGTTGTGACAACATTAACTATGACATTATGAGTAGAAGCATGGGAGGGAGGAGAAGAAGACCTGTGATTGAATCGTGTAAGAGGCAAGGGATCAAGACTTAGGCTTTCACTTGTAAAACCTTTTCTCTCTTCCAAGCCTATGTGCAAGCCATAAACAACGTCTACATGGCCATGGTCTACTACTTGCTTTGATACCAAATGAAAAGGTCAAGTAAGAAAAAGCATTCAAGTCACCTTCCACTACTTCAACATTGTATATTTGATATAGTAGATCATATATCAAGATAGATGTTACAAATAAAGATAATTGATGTAAATAATGTAACCTCTTGTGAGGTGTAATAACCAATAATTAAATAATGTAATAATTACCTAACAAAAGCAACTAAAATTTTAATTTTGTCATATACATTTACTAAATGTTAAGGCTTAAAAGTTGCATTGGTTTTAATTGAGGTTGAAGAAAGACAATCTTATAAAAAGCAACCAAAATTTTAGTTTGGTCATATACATTTTTCCCATGCATAAGTTTGATTATTCTTGAATTATATCCCTGATCGAATGTTTTTCAAGTTATGTTTATTGTTTCTTTAGAAATATTTTTAAACCATAAATACAAATATCTAATTGCTATTCTTATACAAACAACCCATGATTTTCTAAATGCACTTGATCATCCCTTCTATGCATTTATCGTTGTGTCTATCATATATTTTAGAGGGAAACAAGATGTATATAAACTTAGGATAAATTACTCTACATGTCAAACAAGTATGAATTTATCAATGTCTCCCTACTTTGGAATAAAGTGCACATTATTTCTTTACTCCATTACTATTGTGATTCTTTAGTTGATTCCCTCATGCTAGTGCTACCTTGCACATAGTTTCATCCAAAATGAGCAATCCTATGGGAATTGGATAACACATGTGAGGTGTAGTTATCCTCATTAACTTATTCTAATCACTAATCAATTCTCTCTTTTATAGTTTGTCTTGCAGTACTATAGTTTTTTGGTTGAGTTTCATCATTTCAATGCTTCCTTTTCAAATAGTTTTCTTCAAAATAAGCAATTGTAGGGAAATTGGATAACAAGGGTATAATTATCCTCGTTAACTTATTTTAATCACTCCTTACAAAATATCCAACTCACAATTTATCATGCTAACAGAGACTCCATTTTCTTTCACCTACTTTTTTTTTCCTATTTTCTTCTCTTTGTATTTCTTCCTACTCTTTTCCACCTCTTTTTTTATGCTTCCCTCCACTTCTTCCTCAAATAACAATCCCAAAGCAATGCCAATTTTCTACATCTTCATCCACTCTTATGTATGAACAATCCTTACACTCCTTTCTTATGTGGCCAATATTATAAACCATATTTGTTCAATCTAAGCTCTAAAATTTATATAGAATACATAATTGCTTACACACTAAAACAAGGCAAAAAAGTGGTGAATATTGAAAGGGCATGAGCTCTATAAAATGGTCATACATGCACAACACAACAAGCATATGCCTATCGTGACCAAGAGAAGAAGAACTTCGAACTCTTCAAGTACGTGCAATAGTGTAGACTTTTGAAACTCTAGATAAGAGGTCAATGATTGAAATCTTGGGAGTAGGGTAAGGTTGTACGTCATGCTTTAATAATTTGAGTATGGTTGGATAACCATATATTATGTAAACTACATCCTCCATGAGGATCGTTCCATATGGTATGTGGTATTATGGATGTCAAAAACTACTTTACTTATCTGCATCCGTGTGGTGTATTGGCAAGGACGCCATTTGCATTATCGGTTGTAAGACCCAGGTTCAACCCTCACGATGGATGTATATAAAAAGTACTTTACTTTTATCTTTACCTAGGTTGGCAAATATGATAGCCTTCCTAATTGGTATTAATGGTCATAATGACCCATTTTTTCCTTTCATTTATTACAATTTATTTATTTGAAAAAAAAAAATATATATATATATATATATATATATATATATATATATATATATATATATATTTATTTATTTAAAAATAAATAAATTGTAATCAATGGAAGGAAGAAATGGGTCATTATGACCATTAATACCAATTAAGAAGACTATAATATATATATATATATATATATATATATAATATTATCATTATAAAAATAATATTATATCAAAGAAATTAAAATATTTAAAAAGCATTATTTAGATTATTGTTGAATAGGGTTAATTATGAAGATTTTGAAACTCCAAGTAAGAAGTTTTAAGTTCAAATTGGAAAGGGGTTAGTAGTGAAACATGGTTATACAGTCCCAAGGGGTCAGCGCAATGGTTCCACTCTAGAGGTCCAAGGTTCAAACCGCAGCCTGAGCAAGTGTGTGAGGCAGGCGGTGGGTGTGTGTTAAATTCCCTATCAATAACGAGGGGTCATGCTCAGTCATATGCGTTGATGGTAAGAGTTTCTCACTCTAACCAAATTAAAAAAACAGATTGCACAAATGCATTCTTCATAAAAATCATTATATATATTAAAAACTACTTTCCAACTTTTTATTTATAATAAAACACAATATTATTATTATTATACCTTAAACCTTGATTAAATCAAGATATTAAAAGAATATGTGCTTTTTTTTTACGTGATATCCACCGAGAAGTGCCCCAAAATCGCCGGAACTAGGCATTAAATAATTTGAAACTGAACAGCTATAACAGCCATCTTTGTCGCGCACTCTATGTTTTTTTACGAAGACCAATTAACATTTTCTATATTTAAAACATCATTCAACAATAGCTGACATGAAATTTAAGTTTTGGTAAATCTCATCCACTCAAAAGCTATAATTTTATAGACGGACACGAGATATGTTGCAACGTCTGCCTCGGAACGTGCAAACAGCTTATTAGGCGGAACACAAAATTCAATACAATATTATTTATTGATAAGCTTCATGGAAATACAAAGATCCTAACTCATGATACAAGTTTCATAATATTTTTTGTTTCCAAAGAAAAATTTTGACTTTTTCGGAAAATTTCTATTTCATGTAGAATATTTCTCCTTAAATTAAGGACCAAAATTTTTTATTTTTGAGTTGGAGAAGAAAAGTTTTTGAGTAATTGAATTCAACCTCTTTAATCATTTTGAATATTTAATAAATCTAGCCAAACTTATATATCACATGCTTTTAAAAACCTTTATGTTCAGTCATCGTTGATAATCATTTTTATTATAGTATTTATTTATTTAGATAAAGTTTATTATAATTCATTCTTCTTATTTGTAATAGGATAATTGATACTTCCAACTTATTTTTAATTATATTCAAGTTAACCTTAATACAACTCTATCAAGCTTAAACGTTCCAAAATATCAGCTTTAGCTACTCTACTCAGACCGTTTTCGTAGGGACACCTCACATTTTATGTGGACTCTTGTTTTATCCATCTTCAAATGGAACGCGTACAGCACAGAAGACGAAAATAAAAATCTAAGCGTTTTACATGTCCTTGGTGGAGGTTGTAGCCTTTGTTGCCGTCTTAAGCCAACTCACTGTCTCATCATATTACTCGATAATTTTTGTCCCTTGCATTGTTGGAATAACATGGAATAGCGTGTGATTTAAGTGATAAGGACCTGTTTGGCTTAAAAGATTTTTGTCGGGAGGTAAGTTCGGGTCAAAGTTAATATTATTGTAGGATGAATTTTCCTTTCTGGTCGGATAATTTCTGATGTGTTTTTTTTTAATGATGTTTTGTCTATATGTTTTAATATAGATATGTTGGCATTGATGTAGTTCTCCATTTGAATTAAATTTATTTATATAGTGAAATTGGTAGTTGCCACAAATTTAGATAGGTTGTTGGTTTTTATGACTGTTATAATATTCTGCGTCGTCTTGAAAGTTATCACACAGTTTTTCGCGCAATTTCTCCTTATAACTATCATGCCACAATCATTTTAAACCTTTTACGCCACTAAAAGCACCAGAAAAGGGACAAGCGTTTAGTCCGACAAGGCTCGAAATTTGATCCTTGTACCTTCCTTTGGTCGAACCAATTGATCTACACCTTACAATAGCAATAATAATGAATTAATATATTATTTTTTTAAGAATTTTAGATATTTAAATTTAATTATAAATTTTTATTTTTATTTTTATTGTATTATGAGAAAATAAAATAAAAATAGTTTTAATTTTGTATTTTATATTAAATAAATTTATATTTATATTATGATTGTTCAACATTATATATTTAAAAAATATATTTTAAGGTAAAAAGGGATAGGTAGGTTGGTAGATGTCAAGTGTTTATTGATAGATTGCCCTAGTTTGATTCCCTTAAGAGTCGGGTTCTGTTGACTTCGTTTTTACTCAGTAGGCTAAGGATTATAAATATTCTTTATAAGAAAACGGTTAAAAAAAGGAAAAAAATACATTTTAACTATTCATATTACTTCTATGGACAAAACAACTATTCATTTAAAAAAAAAAAACAATGCTAATTATTCAATTTAAAAGGGAGGGAGTGCAAGCCTCATGATAGAAGAGTCGTAGGTTCATCCATAGTGTATCAATGCTTCAATCTTTTATTGTGAACGTGTGGAATATTGGTTCCAAAAAATCAATAAAGCGAAGGAACGTTGAGAGAAAGAAGAAATAAGAGTGAGTGTAAACTAGAAATGAGTGCAAGGCGAGAGGGGGTGAATGTCGAGAGTGAGTGTGAGCCAGCAATGAGCTCCACTAACTAGTATAGAAGGAAAGTCATATTTGAAAGCCCTAATCTAAAGTCAAGATGCCCTAGCTAGAAATTAGGTTGCCCTAGTTAAATTATGGAGGTCCAAATTGGAGGTAAGTGGAAGAGCAAATATATGACAAGTTCAATCCAAGTAGCAGATGTTACACCAAAAGTAAGTATCAGGTATGAGATGATTGTGCATGATATATAGGTTCTTAAAAGTAGAGGGTTAATATGTAAGTTCTATAGATCATGGCCAGGGTTTATGGAGATTCAAAATTAGATCAAGGGGAAGTGGGGATTGAATTCAAATTACTCCATGGATTTTTTTCTTATAGTGCTTTTATCATCTTTACCAATTCAAAAATTAGACATAAAATAATGGGTGTGGCCTATTGTTTAGGGGGATAGATGCACTTTATTTGAGACCATGGAATACATTTTTTTCTATTGAGATAGAAACTATGAAGAAGCTTCCAGTGTGGGTTAGGTTTTTTGGACTTCCATATTAGCTTATAAATAAGGATGTTTTGAAGAATATTGGAAATACCCTAGGAAAATTCATCAAGGAAGGACTAATTATTAAGGAGCGAAAGCATGCTATATATATCCAAATATGTGTTGCTATGGATATTTTAAAACCTTTGCCACGATTCATTAAGATTAAATCTGAATCAAGATAATAAGATCAACAAGTGGATTATGAAAATATCATATTTTGATACCACAATTATTATAATATTGGACACACGACAAGAGTTTGCAAAGTAAAAACTATGAAGAAAGACACAATTTTGATCATGAGATGAACTTCAAAATGAAGCAAGGAAATCATACAATAATAGAAGCTAAATCTAGATCATATCAATGATATTCCACTCCAAAAGAAAAGGTAAAAAAAATTATCTACAACATTATTTGACAAATTCAAAAGAAATTAAAGGTGCAAAGGAAGACGTGGAGGAAAATCCTAAACAAAGATAATAAAAGAGGTCAAGTTTATTCCAGGTAAATCATCTTCATTTTCCTCAAGTAGTATAGAATCCTCTCTTGGTAATAAAAGTGAAAGCGTGTTGATGTTATCCCTTTCACTTTAAGGTTTCAATATCAACATAATAAAGAAACAGCGATAGAAAAAATCCACAACAACTTAGGGGTTTTAGAGAAGAATAAGAAGGTAATTGCTATGAAAGAGCATCCTTGCACTTTAGGGTTTCTAAGGCAACATAAATAAGAATGTGCTTTAGAGGTATTTTTTGTATTTCAGATCCTTCAAAGAAAGACAAACCTAAAGATGATAATTTTTACTATGAGCAGTGTAAGAAAATTGAAGAGATTGATGAAGATGAAAGTATTGTTGGAAATAAAAAAATAGAGGAAGATCCAAGAAGCAAAAACAAAGAGAAAAAGAAACCCAAAGGGATATTGATATGGGAAAACAAAAACAAATATCACAAGTATTAACAAGAAGTGGGGCTAATAAAAACAAAAAATAATAATGAAAATAATATCTTTGAATATTAGGGGCATGAATAAGAACCCTAAATAAAGGTATTAAGAAATAATCAAGTTGTTATAGATCAGATATTTATAGATATAGAAATTGAGAAACAAATATTTTATCCATTCAAAGTGTTGAATTTCATCTTGAAAAAACTAATAGCATTTGATATAAAGGAGTTTGTGAAAACTTAGCAATTTGAGGAAGATGGAAAATTCCTTTGATAGAAAGGCAACTTGGATATGGCTTAATTAACTTGTTAGAAATTTAATGAGAGAAATGTAATATTTTGTGTTTGTCATAAGAGTGGAAGCCACATAGCTTATGAAAAAAAAAACTATCCATTTTTAAAAATTTGAGAAAAAAGGTAATAAGTTAAATTCAATTTTTCTATCCAAATAAAAACAAAAAATAATATGTAGTTATTTTAAAATATTTTAGTTCACATTTTTATATAATTTTATATAGCTTACTACAAAATGAAAGGATTTAAAGTTGCAAAGATTTTAATTGAGATTGAAGAAAGATAATCTTATAACAAACTATAAGGATCCAACGAAGAAAAGCATTCAAATCACCTTCTATTACTTTAACATTGGATATTTAATACAACATATCAACTATAAAGATATATGTTATAGATCAAGATAATTGATGTAATTGTTGTAACCTCCTGTGATGTGTAATAACCAATAATTAAATATTGTAATAATTACCTATCATCCCCAAGCTCTTCAATGGGAATGTATTGGAGCTAAATTTGATAATTTTGAACTTGTTCTCAAATGAAGTGACACTAACTTCAATTTTTTTGTTCTTTCATGAAATATTAGATTCTTGACCAATTTGAGAACACCTTGATTGTCACAATTCAATATTATTGGTCAATTTTCTCTTACACCCATATCTAATAGTATGCAATGTAACCATATTTCTTCGAATATAGATCCTCATATAGCATGATATTCTACCTCAGAGGATGATAATGCTATTGCACATTGTTTCTTGTTGTACCACAAGACAGGTTTAGATCTGAGATGAATACATATCTAGATGTTTACCTCCTATCTTATAAATATGACATATTCTGAGTCTATGTATTCTTGTAGAAAGAATTTATACTTCTTCTTGTACTCCAAGCCATATTCTACTATATCATAGACATAATGCAATATCCTCTTTAATGCCTTCTAATGACTCACCTTAGGTTCCTACATGAACCTCAAAAGATAATTCATAACAAAACTGATATTAGACCTAATATTTGTCAGGTATATGTGACTCCCAATTAATTGATGATAAAGAGTATCTACCTAAGGTGACTCATCATATCGAAACAATTGTAACCCTTGCTCCATTGGTGTTGTGTTAGGTTTTTCAATCTATCATCCAATATGTATCTACTAGTGTCTTGGCATACTTCATCTATGAGACCATAATGTGATTCTTCCTTTGACATACTTCTAAGCCAAGTCAATAATGTAGAAGTCCTAGATCTATCATATCAAATAGTTTTTTCAAGTCATTCTTCACATTATTTAACATATTATCCAAGTTGTGTGTTATGATTATATCATCAACATACAACACAAATATCACTATCTCGGATCCAACTTTCTTAAGATAGAGATTTGCATCAGATGAACTTTTGGTGAAACCATGCTTCGACAAGTGATCATTAATTTTGATGTACCATGCTCTAGGAGCCTACTTCAACCCATACAATGATGTTTTTAGTCTACAAATATTTTGATGTTACTTGTTGACAACAAAGACTTCAAGTTGTGTCATGTACATCTCTTATTCAAGATCATTGTTAAGGAAGGAACTCTTGACATCCATTTGTTGAAGTTTTCAACCAAACTATGTTCTTCGTGTAGAAAGTACATAGATGGTTTTAATATTTAGACTACCAATCCGATATACTGAACATTTTTATACACCCACCTTTCATATACACATTGGTACATTGAAGAAGCTAGTCCTTTCGATATACATGAGTGTATATTATAAATACTTTAAGGTACATGAAAAAGAACAATATAAGGTACCAAGGCAATACAAAAATAAATTCACCCTATCAATGACACCTACTTAAAGAGAAATCCTTATATGTGGGCTAACTTCCCTATATATTTAGAATTTCTCAATATTAGGGTTTATGCATAGCGAAAATGAGAAATAGGGTATGAATATGGAGTGAAAGTATCACAAAAAAAATTACCTTATAAGTCCCAAAATCTCCCAAATGATTTAAAGGGTCGATGTCCATACATCATTATGGTAGCTTTGTTAGGCTATAAACATAGTAGCTCAACACGATATTTTACTTATAAATTCTAGCCAAAGGTGTCGTTGAGACCAAACGTTGCTTGTGTGCTTAAGCAAATGTTTAATTGGTATACAGAATATGAAAATTTTAAAGAAAATATTTAAAAATTTGAAGGTGTCGATCACTGTCAAAAATGACCTTTTACAAAAAAATAATCTGCAATATATTTGCTATAGTTAATAATTTGAAAAGAAACTATACGAACTTGCAAAAAAAAAAGGTCCTTCCTAGGGTAGTTAAAATCAATTGTGGTCTTGGTGGGTTTTGACCTCTTGAACTCTACTTAAAAAATCATACTTTCTTTCAAAGTGATAACTCTACTATTAAATATCATATGCATGGAAAAGGGAGAGTTTGCTTTTAACCCTTTTTTAAACATTAATGTAATTTTAAAGCAAAAATGATGAGTATGGAGTTAAACTTAAGACCTCTAGCTTATAAGTCTTCAACTTTGTTAATTTAGCTATCCACCTAAGTGTGTTTTGAAATCACTCCCATAGTGTGCAATGCATGCCCAAGTTGCCTTTGTGTTTAATTCATCTTATATTTTCAAAGACCTTAAATACAAGCACTTCTAAAATATTTTGAAATTTTCTTGCAACATCTAGCAAGCCTAAATTTCAAAACTTTATACCTCAATATAGTAACCGACAATGGTAAACTTGCTATTGTTTCTTCTATTTAAGGATTTGCATCAAATTCCCACTTACCCGTTCCATTCTCGATAAATGTAAAGCCTAAATATTTTAAACACTCGAAGACAAAATTCTCTCCAAACTACTTCAAACATGGATGGATTTGTCTTTCTTTGCATCCATGTCAATTGGGTGAGAAGACAAAATAATGAATGAAGATGAAACCCTCTCTACTTGTTACTGCTCACTCCCTATCATCTACAATCACTGATTCCTACACAGGAGCTCTACTTCGTGGCATGTTACCTCTTCAATCCTTATGCCTAGGTTAAGCACAATATCATCGTTTTTGTCCCAGTCACTCAAATCATCGTTAGTATCACTATAAATAAGGTCTTCATTGACACATTAGTCACCACCATTGAATAAATTTATCCATAGGTATATATTTTGGGGACCACAATGTTCATATTTGTGTGGGTCGTTAACAGGGTTTTGAGTTGCGACAACATTAACTATGACATTATGAGTAGAAGCATGGGAGGGAAGAGAAGAAGACCCGTGATTGAATCGTGTAAGAGGCAAGGGATCAAGACTTAGGCTTTCACTTGTAAAACCTTTTCTCTCTTCCAAGCCTGTGTGCAAGCCATAAACAACGTCTACATGGCCATGGTCTACTACTTGCTTTGATACCAAATGAAAAGGTCAAGTAAGAAAAAGCATTCAAGTCACCTTCCACTACTTCAACATTGTATATTTGATATAGTAGATCATATATCAAGATAGATGTTACAAATAAAGATAATTGGTGTAAATAATGTAACCTCTTGTGAGGTGTAATAACCAGTAATTAAATAATGTAATAATTACCTAACAAAAGCAACTAAAATTTTAATTTTGTCATATACATTTACTAAATGTTAAGGCTTAAAAGTTGCATTGGTTTTAATTGAGGTTGAAGAAAGACAATTTTATAAAAAGCAACCAAAATTTTAGTTTGGTCATATACATTTTTCCCATGCATAAGTTTGATTATTGTTGAATTATATTCCTGATCGAATGTTTTTCAAGTTATGTTTATTGTTTCTTTAGAAATATTTTTAAACCATAAATACAAATATCTAATTGCTATTCTTATACAAACAACCCATGATTTTCTAAATGCACTTGATCATCCCTTCTATGCATTTATCGTTGTGTCTATCATATATTTTAGAGGGAAACAAGATGTACATAAACTTAGAATAAATTGCTCTACATGTCAAACAAATATGAATTTATCAATGTCTCCCTACTTTGGAATAAAGTGCACATTATTTCTTTACTCCATTACTATTGCGATTCTTTAGTTGATTCCCTCATGCTAGTGCTACCTTGCACATACTTTCATCCAAAATGAGCAATCCTATGGGAATTGGATAACACATGTGAGGTGTAGTTATCCTCATTAACTTATTCTAATCACTAATCAATTCTCTCTTTCATAGTTTGTCTTGCAGTACTATAGTTTTTTGGTTGAGTTTCATCATTTCAATGCTTCCTTTTCAAATAGTTTTCTTCAAAATAAGCAATTGTAGGGAAATTGGATAACAAGGGTATAATTATCCTCATTAACTTATTTTAATCACTCCTTACAAATTATCCAACTCACAATTTATCATGCTAACAGAGACTCCATTTTCTTTCACCTACTTTTTTTCCTATTTTCTTCTCTTTGTATTTCTTCCTACTCTTTTCCACCTATTTTTTTATGCTTCCCTCCACTTCTTCCTCAAATAACAATCCCAAAGCAATGCCAATTTTCTACATCTTCATCCACTCTTATGTATGAACAATCCTTACACTCCTTTCTTATGTGGCCAATATTATAAACCATCTTTGTTCAATCTAAGCTCTAAACTTTATATAGAATACATAATTGCTTACACACTAAAACAAGGCAAAAAAGTGGTGAATATTGAAAGGGCATGAGCTCTATAAAATGGTCATACATGCACAACACAACAAGCATATGCCTATCGTGACAAGAGAAGAAGAGCTTCGAACTCTTCAAGTAGGTGTAATAGTGTAGACTTTGAAACTCTAAATAAGAGGTCAATGATTGAATCCTTAGGAGTAGGGTAAGGTTGTACGTCATGCTTTAATAATTTGAGTATTGTTGGATAACCATATATTATGTAAACTACATCCTCCATGAGGATCGTTCAATATGGTATGTGGTATTATGGACGTCAAAAACTACTTTACTTATCTGCATCCGTGTGGTGTATTGGCAAGGACACCATTTGCATTATCGACTGTAAGACCCAAGTTCAACCCTCACGATGGATGTGTATAAAAAGTATTAATAATTTTTTTTAAAAAAAACTACTTTACCTTTATCTTTACCCTTGGTTGGCAAATATGATAACCTTCCTAATTGGTATTAATGGTCATAATGATCCATTTTTTCCTTCCATTTATTACAATTTATTTATTTTTAAATATATATATATGATAGTCTTCGTAATTGGTATTAATGGTCATAATGACCCATTTCTTCCTTTCAGTTATTACAATTTATTTATTTTTAAATAAAAATAAATATAATATTATCATTATAAAAATAATATTATATCAAAGAAATTAATTTTTTTATAAAGCATTATTTAGATTATTGTTGAATAGGGCTAATTATGAAGATTTTGAAACTCCAAGTAAGAAGTTATAAGTTCAAATTGGAAAGGGGTTAGGAGTGAAACATGGTTATACAGTCCCAAGGGGTCAGCGCAACGGTTCGAGAGGTAACCTAAGCAAGTATGTGAGGCAGGTGGTGGGTGTGTGTTAAATTCTCTATCAATAACGAGAGGTCATGCTCAGTCATGTGCGTTGAGAGTAAGAGTTTCTCACTCTAACCAAATTAAAAAAAAAATTGCACAAATACATTCTTCATAAAAATCATTATATATATTAAAAACTACTTTCCAACTTTTTATTTATAATAAAACACAATATTATTATTATTATACCTCAAACCTTGATTAAATTAAGATATTAAAAGAATATGTGCTTTTTTTTACGTGATATCCGCCGAGAAGTGCCCCAAAATCGCCGGAACTAGGCATTAAATAATTTGAAACTGAACAGCTGTAACAGCCATCTTTGTCGCGCACTCTATGTCTTTTTACGAAGACCAATTAACATTTTCTATATTTAAAACATCATTCAACAATAGCTGACATGAAATTTAAGTTTTGGTAAATCTCATCCACTAAAAAGCTATAATTTTATAGACAGACACGACATATGTTGCAACGTCTGCCTCGGAACGTGCAAACAGCTTATTAAGCGGAACACAAAATTCAATAAAATATTATTTATTGATAAGCTTCATGGAAATACAAAGATCCTAACTCATGATACAAGTTTCATAATATTTTTTTGTTTTCAAAGAAAAATTTTGACTTTTTCGGAAAATTTCTATTTCATGTAGAATATTAATTTTTATTTTTGAGTTGAAAATATGGAGAAGAAAAGTTTTTGAGTAATTGAATTCAATCTATTTAATCATTTTGATGTAGAATATTTCTCCCTTAAATTAAGGACCAAAATTTTGTATTTTTGAGTTGAAAATATGGAGAAGAGAAGTTTTTGAGAAATTGAATTTAACCTCTTTAATCATTTTAAATCTTTAATAAATCTAGCCAAACTTATATATCACATGCTTTTAAAAACCTTTATGTTCAATCATCCTGATAATCATTTTTATTATAATATTTATTTATTTAGATAGAGTTTATTATAGATTCATTTTTCTTATTTGTAATAGGATAATCGATACTTCCAACTTATTTTTAATTATATTCAAGTTAACCTTAATACAACTCTACACTATAAAATTCAAGCTTAAACGTTCCAAAATATCAGCTTTAGCTACTCAACTCAGACCGTTTTCGTAAGGACACCTCACATTTTATGTGGACTCTTGTTTTATCCATCTTCAAATGGAACGCGTACAGCACAGAAGACGAAAATAAAAATCTAGGCGTTCTACATGTCCTTGGTGGAGGTTGTAGCCTTTGTTGCCGTCTTAAGCCAACTCACTGTCTCATCATATTACTCGATAATTTTTGTCCCTTACATTGTTGGAATAACATGGTATAGCGTGTCATTTAAGTGATATGGACCTGTTTGGCTTAAAAGATTTTTGTCGGGAGGTAAGTTCGTGTCAAAGTTAATATTATTGTAGGATGAATTTTCCTTTCTGGTCGGATAATTTTTGATGTGTTTTTTTTTAATGATTTTTTATCTATATGTTTTAATATAGATATGTAGGCATTGATGTAGTTCTTCATTTGTTTTAAATTTATTTATATGATGAAGTCGGTAGTAGCCACAAATTTAGATAGGTTGTTCGATTTTTATGACCGTTATAGTAATTTGTGGTGTTCGTCTTGAAATTATCACAAAGTTCTTCACGTAGTTTTTTTTTATAACCATCATGTCACAATCATTTTAAACCTTTTATGCCATTGAAAGCACCAGAAAAGGGATAAGCGTTCAGTCAGACAAGGTTCGAAATTTGATCCTTGTACTTTCGTCCCCTTATGGGGTTTGGTCGAACCAATTGATCTACACCTCACAACTGCAATAATAATGAATTAATATATTATTTTTTTAAGAATTTTAGATATTTAAATTTAATTATAAATTTTATTTTAAATTTAATATTAATAATACGGTAAATAAATATTTTCATATTTTTATTTTAATTGTATTCTCATAAAATAAAATAAAAATATTTTTAATTTTGTATTTTATATTAAATAAATTTATATTTATATTATGATTGTTCAACATTATATATTTAAAAAATATATTTTAAGGTAAAAAGGGATAGGCAGGTTGGTAGATGCCAAGTGTTTATTGATAGATTGCCCTAGTTTGATTCCCTTAAGAGTCGGGTTCCATTGACTTCGTTTTTACTCAATAGGCTAAGGATTATAAAGATTCTTTATAAGAAAAAATGGTTAAAAAAAAGGAAAAAAATACACTTTAACTATTCATATTACCTCTATGGACAAAATAACTATTCATTAAAAAAAAAGACAATGATAATTATTCAATTTAAAAGGGAGGGAGTGCAAGCCTCATGATAGAAGAGTCGTAGGTTCATCCATAGTGCATCAATGCTTCAACCCCTTATCATGAACATGTGGAATATTGTTTCCAAAAAATCACTAAAGTGAAGGAACGTTGGGAGAAAGAAGAGATAAGAGCAAGTGTAAGCTAGAAACGAGTGTAAGGCGAGAGGGAGTGAATGTCGAGAGTGCGTGTGAGCCAACAATGAGTCCCACTAGCTAGTATAGAAGGAAAGTCATATTTGAAAGCCCTAATGTAAAGTCAAGATACCTTAGCTAGAACTTAGGTTGTCCTAGCTGAATTATGGAGGTTCAAATTGGAGATAAGCGAAAGAGCAAATATATGATAAGTTCAATCCAGGTAACAAATGTTACACTAAAAGTAAGTATTAGGGACGAGATGATTGAACATGATATATTGGTTCTCAATAGTAGAGGGTTAATATGTAAGTTCTATAAATCATGGCCAAGGTTTATGGAGATTCAAAATTAGATCAAGTGGAAGTGGGGATTGAATTCAAATTACTTCGTAACTTTTCTTCCTAAAGTGATTTCCTCATCTTTTCCAGTTCAAAAAGTAGCCATAAAATAATGTGTGGTGGCCTATTGTTAGGGGGATATATGCGCTTTTTGAGACCATGGAATGGAATTTTTTCTATTGAGATAGAAACTTTGAAGAAGCTTCCAGTGTGGGTTAGGTTTTTTGGACTTCTATATTAGCTTATCATTAAGGATGTTTTGAAGAATACTGGAAATGCCCTAGGTAAATTCATCAAGGTAAGACTAACTATTAAGGAGCAAAAACATGCTATATATATCCAAATATGTTTTGCTATGGATATTTCAAAACCTTTGCCACAATTCATTAAGATTAAATTTCAATCAAGAGAATGGAATCAACAAGTGGATTATGAGATTGAACACATGACAAGAGTTTACAAAGTGAAAACTATGAAGAGAGATAAAATTCTGGTCATGGGATAAACTTCAAAATGAAGCAAGGAAATCATAAAATAATAGAAACTAGATTAGATCAAGAATATTCCACTCCAAAAGAAGAGGTAAAGAAAACCTATCTACAACATTATTTGACAAATTCAAAATAAATTGAAGGTGCAAAGGAAGATGTGGAGGAAAATCCTAAACAAAGCTGATAAAAGAGCTCAAGTTTATTTCAGGTAAATCATTTTCATTTTCCTCAAGTAGTATAGAATCCTCTCTTGGTAATAAAAGTGAAAGTGTATTAGTTTTATCCCTTTCACTTTAAGGTTTCAAGATCAACATAATAAAGAAATGAGGATAGAGAAAATCCATAACAATTTAGGGCTTTTATAGAAGAATAAGAAGGTAATTGCTATGAAATGGCATCCTTGCACTTTAGGGTTTCTAGGGCAACATAAAGAAGAATGTGCTTTAGAGGTTATTCCTTGTATTTCAGAACAAGAAAGACAAACCTAAAGATGATAATTCTTACTATGAGCAATGTGATAATATTGAAGAGATTGATGAAGATGAAAGTATTGTTGGGAATGAAAATAAAAGAGAGGAAGACCCAAGAAGAAAAAACAAAGAGAAAAAGAAACCCGTAGGGATATTGATATGGGAAAACAAAAGCAAATATCACAAGTATTAACAAGTAGGAGGCTAAACCCACAAATAAAAATAAAAAATAATAATGAAAATAATATTTTTGAATATTAGGGGCATGAATAAAAAACCTAAATAAAGGTATTAATAAATAATCAAGTTGTTATAGATAAGATATTTATAGATATAACAACTGGGCAAAAAATATTTTAGCCATTTGAAGTGTTGAATTTCATCTTGAAAAAATTTAAATTTTTAAAAGCATTTGATATAAAGGAGTTTGTGAAAACTTAGCAATTTGAGGAATATGGAGAATATCTTTGATAGAAATGCAAGTTGAATATGGTTTAATTAACTTGTTAGAAATGTAATGAGAGCAATGTAATATTTTATTTTTGTAATGGGAGTGGAAGGCACATAGCTTATGAAAAAAGAACTATCTACTTTTAAAAATTTGATTAAAAAAGGTAATAAGTTAAATTCAATATTTTTATCCAAATAAAAACAAAAAAGTATGTATTAATTTAAAAGATTTTATTTGACATTTTTATATAATTTTAGACAGCTTATTACAAAGTGAAAGTATTTAAAGTTGCAAAGGTTTTACTTGAGATTGAAGAAATACAATCTTATAACAAGCTAAAAGGACCCAATGAGGAAAAGCATTCAAATCACCTTCTATTACTTTAACATTGGATATTTAATACAACAAATCAACTATGAAGATATATGTTATAGATCAAGATAATTGATGTAACTATTGTAACCTCTGGTGATGTGTAATAACCAATAATTAAATATTGTAATAATTACCTAGCATCCCCCTTATTACATTATTTGCTATACAAAGAGAACTGTGAAACAATTCAAATTTGACACGTGCAAGTGCATGTGTGAAAATAGTTGTAAGTTGTTCTTCAGTGGGAATGTACCAAAGTTAAATTAGATGATTCTGAACTTGTTCTCAAATGAAGTGACACTAAACTTTAATGTGTTTTGTTCTTTCATGAAAGACTAGATTCTTGACCAATTTTAGAACACCTTAATTATCGCAAATCAATATTATTGGTCAATTTTTTCCTACACCCATATCTAATAGTATGCAATGTAACCATATTTCTTTGAACATATATCTTCATATAACATGATATTCTACCTTAGTGCCATTGCATGTTGTTTCTTGTTGTGCCATAAGATAGGTCTAGATCCCAGATGAATACATATCTATATGTTTACCTCCAATCATATAAATATGGCATAATTGGAGTCTATGTATTCTTGTAGAAAGAATTTATACTTTTTATACTCCAATTCACATTCCACTATACCATAGACATAATGCAATATCCTCTTTGATGCCTTCTAATGACTCACCTTAGGTTCCTACATGAACCTCAAAAGACAACTCAAAATAAAACTCATATCAGACTTGGTATTTGTCAGGTATATGCGACTCCCAATTAACTGACGATAAAGAGTACCTACTTAAGGTGACTCATCGTATCGAAAAAATTCTAACCCTTGCTCCATTTGGTGTTGTGTTAAGTTTTCAATCTATCATCCAATATTTATCTACTAGTGTCTTGGCATACTTCATCTGTGAGACCATAATGTGATTCTTCCTTTGTCATACTTCTAAGCCAAGTCAATAATGTAGAATTCCTAGATCTATCATGTCAAATGATTTTTTCAAGTTATTCTTCACATCATTTATTTATTATCCAAGTTGCGTGTTATGACTAGATCATCAACATACAATACAAGTATCACTATCACAAATACAACTTTCTTAAGATAGAGATTTGCATCAGAGAAACTTTAGGTAAAACCATACTTCAACAGGTGATCATTAATTTTGATGTACCATGATCTAGAAGCCTGCTTCAACCTATACAATGACTTTTTTAGTCTACAAACCTTTTGATGTTGCTCGTTGACAACAAAGCCTTTAGGTTTTTTCATGTACATATCTTCTTCAAGATCATTGTTAAGGAAGGCACTCTTGACATCCATTTGTTGAAGTTTCCAACCGAACTATGTTCTTCATGTAGAAAGTACATAGATGGTTTTAATTTGTAGACTACTAATCCAATATATTAAACCTTTTTATACATCCACCCTTCTTATATAGACATTGGTACATTGAAGAAGCTAGTACTTTTGATATACATGATTGCATATTATAAAGACTTTAAGGTACATGAAATATAACAATACAAAGTACCAAGGCAATACAAAAATAAATTCGCCCTATCAACAACACTTGCTTAAAGAGAAATCCTTGTATGTGGGCTAACTTCCCTTTATACTCAAAATTTCTTAATTTTAAGGTTTATGTCTAGCGAAAATGACAAATAGGGTATGAATATGGAGTGAAAGTATCACAAAAAGAAATTATCTTATATCTCCCAAAAAAGTTAAAGGGTTGATGCCCAAACATCATTATGGTAGCTTTGTTAGGCTATAAAATTAGTAGCTCAACATGACACTTTCCTTATAAATGCCAACCAAAGGTGTTGTTGAGACCATAAGCTACTTGTGTGCTTAAGAACATGTTTAATTAGTATACAAAATATGAAAATTTTAAATCAAATATTTAAAAATTTGAAGGTGTCGATCACTACCAAAAATGACCTTTTACAAAAAATAAAATTGCAATATATTCACTATAGTTAATAATTTGAAAAGAAACTATAGGAACTTGAAAAAAATGGTCCTTCCTAAGGTAGTTAAAAGCAATTGTGGTCTTGGTGGGTTTTAACCTCTTGACATTTACTTTAAAAATCATACTTTCTTTCAAAGTGCTAAATCTACTATTTAATCTCATATGGATGGAAAATGGAGAGTTTGCTTTTAACCCCTTTTTAAACATTAATGTAATTATAAAGCAAAAATGAAAAGTAGGGAGTTGAACTTGAGACCTCTAGATTGTAAGTCTTCAACTTTCGTAATTTAGCTATCCACCTACGTGTGTTTTGAAATCACTCCCACAATGTGCAATGCATGCCCAAGTTGCCTATGTGTTTAATTCTTCTTAGATTTTCAAATACCTTAAATACAAGCACTTCCTCCCAAAATATTTTGAAATTTTCTTGCAACATCTAGCAAGCCTAAATTTTAAAAATTTATATCTTAATATAGTAATTGACAATCGAAAACTTGCTATTCTTTCTTCTATTTAAGGATTTGCATCAAATTCCCACTTACTCATTCCTTTCCTAATAAGTGTAAAGCCTAAATATTTTAAACACTAGAAGACCAAATTCTCTCCAAACCACTTCAAACATGGATGGATTTACCTTTCTTTGCATGCAGGTCGATTGGGTGACCCAAAAAAATAATAAATGAAGATGAAACTCTCTCTACTTGTGACTCACTCCCTATCATCTACAACCACTGATTCCTACACAGGAGCTCTACTTTGTGGCATGTTACCTCTCCAATCTTTATGCCTGGGTTAAGTAGAATGTCATCGCATGTGTTCCAGTCACTCAAATATTCATTAGTAATGCTAAAAATGAGGTCTTCATTGACACATCAATCATCACCATTGAGTAACTTTGTCCATAGGTATATATTTTGGAGACCACAATCTTCATATTTGTGTGGGTTGTTAATAGGCTTTTGAGTTGCGACAACATTAACTATGATATTATGAGTAGAAGCATGGGAGGGAGGAGAATAAGACCTGTGATTGAATCGTGTAAGAGGCGAGGATCAAAACTTAGGATTTTACTTGTAAAGTCTTTTCTCTCTTCCAAGTCTATGTGTGAACCATGAACAACATCTACATGACCCTGGTCTACTACTTGCTTTGATACCAAATAAAAGGGTCAAGTAAGAAAAAGCATTCAAGTCACCTTCCATTACTCCAACTTTGTATATTTGATATAGTAGATCATATATCAAGATAGATGTTACAAATCAAGACAATTTATGTAATGTAACCTCTCTTGAGGTGTAATAATCAATAATTAAATAATATAGTAATTACCTAACAAAACCAACCAAACTAAAAGTTTTGTCATACACATTTACAAAATGTTAAGGCTTAAAATTTGCATTGGCTTTAATTGAGATTGAAGAAAGATAATATTATAAAAAGCAACAAAACATTTAGTTTGATCATATACATTTTTTGCATCCATGAGTTTGATTATTCTTGAATTATATATCTCATCGAATGTTTTTTAAGATATATTTATTGTTTCTTTAGATTTTTTTTTAACCATAAATAAAAATATCTAATTGTTATTCTTATACAAACAACCCATGATTTTCTAAACGCACTCAATCATCCCTTCTATGCATTTATCGTTGTGTCTATCAAATAGTTTAGAGGGAAACAAGACATAGATAAACTTAGGATATATTTCTCTACATGTCAAACAAGTATGAATTTATCAATGTCTCCCTACTTTGGAATAGAGTGCACATTATTTCTTTACTCCATTACTACTACGATTCTTTAGTTGATTCCCTCCTACCAATGCTACCTTGCAAATAGTTTCCTCCACAATGAGCAATCCTATGGGAATTGGATAACACATGTGAGATGTAGTTATCCTCATTAATTTATTCTAATCACTAAGTATTTCTCTCTCTTATAGTTTGTCTTGCAGTACTATAGTTCTTTGGTTGAGTTTCATCATTTCAATGCTTCCTTTTCAAATAGTTTTCTTCAAAATAAGCAATTGCAAGAAAATTGGATAACAAAGGTGTAATTATCCTCATTAACTTATTTTAATCACTTCTTATAAATTCTCCAACTAGCAATTCATCTTGCTAGTAGAGACTCCATTTTATTTCACCTTCTTTTTTCCTATTCTCATCTCTTTGTATTTCTTCCTACTCTTTTCCACCTCTTTTTTTATGCTTCCCTCCACTTCTTCCTCAAATAACAGTCCCAAAGCAATGCCAATTTTCTACATCTTCATGCACTCGGATATATGAACAATCCTTATACTCCTTTCTTATGTGGCCAATATTCTACACCATCTTCGTTCAATTTAAGCTGTAAACTTTATATAGAATACATAATTGCTTACAAACTATAATAAGGCTAAAATGTGATGAATATTAAAAGTGCATGAGCTCTATAGAAAGGTCGTACATGCACAACACAACAAGCATATGCCTATCTTGACCAAGAGAAGAAGAGCTTCTAACTCTTCAAGTGGGCCTAATAGTGTAGACTTTGAAACTCTAAATAAGAGGTCAATGTTTGAATCCTTGGGGGTAGGGTAGGGTTGTACGTCATGCTTTAGTAATTGGAGTATGGTTAGATAACCATAGATTATGCAAACTACATCCTCCATGTGGATCATCCTATATGTTATCAGCAAGGACACACTTACATTATCAGTTGTGAGACCCGGGTTCAACCCCCACAACGGATGCGTATAAGAAGTATTAAAAAAAAAACTACTTTACTTTTATCTTTATCCTTGGTTGACAAATATAATAGTCTTTTTTTATATAGATGCTAGGTATTGGTTTGCTTGCCTTCCATGTTAATAAGAGTATGCAATGATTACCTTCCTAATAGGTTTTAATGCTCATAATAATCCATTTCTTTTACTAAAATTTATTTATTTTTAAATAAAAATAAAAATATATAAAAAATATAATATTATCACTATAAAAATAATATTATATCAAAGAAATTAATTTATTTTAAAAGTATTATTTAGATTATTGTTGAATTTTCGAAACTCCAAACAAAACGTGTGAAGTTCAAATTAAAAAAAAAAAAATTAAAGTGAAACATGATTACATAAATATATCTTTCATACAAATTATTATATACATTAAAAACTACTTTCCAACTTTTTATTTATTATAAAACACAACATTATTATTATTATTAAACCTTGTTTAATGTTAAGATATTAACTTATATAAAAAGGTCTTGAAAAAAAATATATGCTTTTTGCTTTCCGTGATGTCCGCCGAGAAGTGCCCCAAAATCGCCGGAACTAGGCATTAAGTAATTTGAAACTGAACAGCTGTAAGAGCCATGTTTGTCGCGCACTCAATGTTTTTTTACCGAGGCCAACTAACATTTTCTATATTTAAAACATCATTCAAGAATAGCTGACATGAAATTTTAGTTTGGTAAATCTCATCCACACAAACGCTATAATTTTAATTTTATAGACGGACACGACATATCTTGCAACATCTGCCTCGGAACGTGCAAACATATTGATAAGCTTCCATGGAAGTACAAAGATCCATGATACAGTTTTTGTTTTCATAGAAAACTTTCGACTTCTTGATGGAGACTGAAAATTGTATTTCATAGTTTTAAAAATAGAACACTTATCCCTTAAACCAAGGATCAATATTTTCTTTTAAGAATATAAAGAAAGAAAAAGTTGAGTAGAAAAGTTATTAAAATTTAATCTTTTGATCATTTTAAATTTTTAATAAATTTAGTAGTATTTATAAACTTATATATGGCATGCTTTTAAAAATCTTTATGTTTATGTCATGTTCAATCATTATGATAATCATTTTTAATATAATATTTATTTATCTAGATAAGGTTTATTATAGATTCATTTTTCTTCTTGTTCTTAGAAGGGGAATTGATACTTCCAACTACAATGTTCATTTCTAGTTAAAGATTTAAAAATTAGATTTCTTTACATACTACTTAGGTTTTTTTATAAGATTATTATTTTTTTTTACAACTTTTATTTTTTTCTCGTAAACTTTGCATATTAATCCTTTACTTTTAAGAACCAACCATTATATCATATCATCTCATCCTTATAATTATTATTTTTATATACATCTATCTTTTAGATAAACATCACTATAAGTTCATTATTCTCTTTTAACAAAATATTATTTTTCCTAGAACATTCTTATTTCCAACTAAAGCTTTTTAAATGATATTTATTTTGTATCGCTCGTCATTTTCCCATGAGAATAGACTATATTTTTAAAAAATTTAAAAATTTTAAACAAGAACTTATGAAGGTGATGCTTACTCCTAGTCTACAATCATTTCTTACTAGTATTTATTTAATAATTAATATTACACATTTACATTAAACAAAATAACTAATAGTTTGTATATACGCACAAGAATTATATGTCTAATAAAATAACTTTTTTTATAAAAAACAATTTATCCAAATTAATTAATTAAAATAATTTTTACAATGTAATTATATTTTTCTTTTAAAATAAATTATCATAAATTTTATTTATAATTTCATTAAAATAATTCATTTAAAAATAACTCACTTAAAATTGAGTAGCCAAACTTATATATACACATAAACCTTAAACCTTAATTCAACTTGATGTATAAACTAAAATATTTTTTTCTAATATATATATCATAAATTGTATTTATAATCATATAAAAAACTCACTTCAAATTAAACAACAATTATATCCGTCCATGTAGAGGAGTTGGAGAGCAAGTGGGTAGGTAAACCTCTCTAGTTGCTGAGAGGCCCAGGTTCAAATCTCTCGCCTCACATGTTGCGGATATGTTATGTAATGGTTCCCTCGTGGCCACAGTCTGTTTACCCCCTGTGGCCACCACCAAAAAAAAAAAAAAAAAAAAATTATATTTGCAAAAGAAGATAGAGCGTGGTTAGTGACATAATCGGCTCCTTGTACAATTGTTTGTTTATTAAGGAAAAGACAATACAGCCGTTATACATTCAGTAATCAAACAGTTGTGGCATTAAATGAGATAGAAAAGAATATAACTTTTCTTTGGCGGTGACGTTCCGGATATATTTATAGAATCCTATATTTTGTCCGCACCTTTCTAATAAAGGTAACTATTGAAAGAGAGAAAGATGTGACGTCTGAATGGGCCAGGAGGTATAGTGAAACATTTAAGGGATGGTTCAATAAAACTAGAGAGTGCAGTATTCGACAAGGCAAATGTTTAATGAACGGTGAAAGAAAGCCACACGGTGCAAGCATAGTCGATGAGGTGTGTTTAATGAGCGGTGAAATAAAATCAGAGTGCAAGCATAGTGGATGAGGTCAGCAACAATTAAAATATTTGCAGGTCATAGTGCAATGGAAGAGGGAGTGTTTTTTTTTTAATTTGAACTGGTATTTTCTATAAGGGTGTTGGTTATTTATTTATTTTTATTTTTTAATATAAGAGAGTTGGTTACCGCCACTATTTTTAGTAACTGGTAAATGTAGGGTTCAAATTATAGGGATTGCTCTAACAAATTTATTTGTCTCATTTTTGTTGATACAACGTGAGATGGGGATAATCAGTCGAGCTTCGTACTGTCATCGTCGATCTAGCGCACACTCAAAGGATTCAGAGCAAACTATTACCTTTGCAAAGGATTGGCTTCCTCCCTAAGGTCTGAACCTAGGTCTCTTCTTCGTAAATGCCCAAGCGCGCACTCAAAAGATTCAGAGCAAACTATTACCTTTGCAAAGGATTGGGTTCCTCCCTAAGGTCTGAACCTAGGTCTCTTCTTCGTAAATGCCCAGCCACACCTACACTTACCAATCCACCTAGCCCTTAGAGGTACGAGGGAGTTAGTTACATCCACAATCTTTCTTTATTATCAAGTAGTTTAAATTTTGGGGTTGGGAACCTATTTCAACTTCTTGTTATTTAATCCTTGTGAAAAGGTGGTTCGCTACAGATTAGTACCACTCTACACGCACTTAGTAATTCAAGTCAGACAATTACTTTTGAAAACAAACATACCTTTAAAATTTAAACTTAAACACCAAAACTTTCCAACCTTATATTTTTAAAAGATGATTTCTTTTTATAACAAATTCATTCAGTCATTTGATTTGTTGAATCAAAATATTTTAATTGAATAAAAAACTTTAATTGGGAGAGGAGTACGTATCAAGTTAATATATTAATATATATATACTTACTCTCACGTATTCCATATAATTTGAACTTAATAATATAAAATATATATTTTTAATATATTTATATTAAATATTTAAAAATATTTATATATTTTTTAATGTATTTAACCCATTTGAAAACAGTAGGCTTGACATTAACTTAAGTGTTAAATAAGAATAGTCAATTTGTGAGTGACAGTTATTTACCTGTGAATAAGCTGTGTAACTTCACTACCAAAATATGTAACAACCCATTAAAAATAATAAGTGCTAATATATCATTTTCTTATATAAGTGGTTTATATCATTTTATACACAGAGACGTGATCATATAGATATTTAAACTTATTATAAATTTGTATTTCAATTTTATAATATGAAAAGCTTGATAAATATTTTTTGTCATCAATGATTTTTTTGTTGTTACGGTGGCGTCAGACCATTTTTAATGTATTTTGATTATTTAAATTATGTTTATTTAATATAATATATTTAAAAAATACATTTTAATGATTTATATTACTATATGTATATATAGATTTTTTTTTTTTTTAATTTAGCGAAAAACTTCTTGCGGCATCATCTTGGTTTGAGAAACTACGATTAGGGGGTTCTACACCGTCAAAATCACCTGGAAGTTAGTTACGCTTGGCCCTGACCGCACCATCATTATCAACTAGATTTTGGGTACCAGATGTGTGTTGTTTAATATTACTTTTGTATTATAAACCTAACAAAAACTATTAATAATAATAATTATTATTTATTTAAATATTTTTATTCATAACACCACATAAAATATGTAATTATTTTACAAGATTTTGTTTTACATTCTTATATAATTTCGGAAAGCTCGTTACAAAATGTTAAGGCTTTAAAGTTGCAAAGGTTTTTACTTGAGATTGAAGAAAGACAATCTCATTAAAATTTGAAAGGATTGAACAAGAAAAAGCATTTAAATCACCATCTGTTCAACATTGTATATTAAATATAACAAATTAGTTAACAAGATAGAAGTTATGGATCTAGATAATTGATGTAATTGTTGTAACCTTTGTAACCTCCCGTGAGGTGTAATAACCTATAATTAAATTATGTAATAATTACTTAACATCCCCCTTATTACATTATTTTTTATACAAAGGGAGTTGCAAAACAATTCAAATTTGACATTTGCAAGTGTCTTTGTGAAAATATTTGCAAGCTCTTCAGTGGGAATGTATTGGAGCTAAATTTGATGATTCTAAACTTGTCCTCAATGAACTGACACTAAACTTCAATGTGTTTTGTTCTTTCATGAAAGACTAGATTCTTGACCAATTTAGAACACCTTGATTATCATAATTCAACATTGTCGATCAATATTTCCTTACACACATATTTGATAATATGTGATGTAACCATATTGCTTTGCATACAACTCCTTTTTTAGCACATTATTCTGCCTATATGGATGACAATGTCATTGCATGTTGTTTCTTACTGTGCGATAGGACAAGTCCAAATCCTAGATGAAATACATATCTAGATATTGACCTCCTATCATCCCTATATCCAACATGATATGAGTCCATGTATCCTTGTAGAAATAATTTATCATTATTTTTATACCCTAGACCATATTCCATTATACCACAGACAATGCAATATCCTCTTTGTTGCCTTCGAATGACTTACCTTAGGTTCCTACATGAACCTCAAAAGATATATCACAACAAAGTTGATATTAGGCCTGGTATTTGTCAAATATATGAGACTCTCAATCAAATGATGATAAAGAGTATCAAATACCTAATGTGGCTTATCATATCAAGATAGTTGTAGTCCTTGCCCCATTTGTGTTGCTTTAATTTAACAATCTATCATTCAATATTTTTCTAGTATTGGCTTGGTATACTTTGTTTGTGAGACCACAATATTATTTCTCCTTTGTCCTACTTTCAAACCAAGAAAATAATACAAAAGCCCAAGATCTGTCATATCAAATAAATTTTCAAGTCATTCTTCACATCATCTACCAAATCATCTAAGTTGTTTGTTATAACCAGATCATCAACATAAAACACAAGTATCACTATAACAGATCCAACTTTCTTCATATAGATATTTGGCAATTTGCATCAAAGGGACCTATGGTGAAACCATATTGTAATAGGTGACCATTAGTTTTGATGTACCAGGCTCTAGGATTTTGCTTCAACCCATACAATGAATTTTTAGTTTGAAAACCTTTTGATATTACCTATTGATAACAAAGCCTTTAGGTTGTGTAATGTGCACTCTTCTTCAAGATCACCAGTAAGGAAGGCACTCTTGACATCTATTTGTTGAAGTTTCCACCCAAGTTGTGCAACTAGTGCATAAAGTACACTAATGGTTTTCATCTTCGCTATGGGTGTAAATGTCTCTTCATAATCAATTACTTCCTTTTGTGCATAGCCCTTTGTAATGCGTTGTGTCTTATACTTATCAACAGATCCATCTACCTTGTGTTTGATTTTGAAGACCCACTTGTAGCCTATGGGATTCTTTTCTTTTGGTAAATCAACAAGATCCTATGTTGTTCTTCATCAAAGATTTATATTCTACATCCATAACTACCTTCCATTGTGGAAAACTAAGTGCATCTTTCATTGATGTTGGTTCTGAGTTCTCCATCACTAAACCATCAAGCCTAGATCTACTTCTTGACAAGTACTACTACAAGTATGTGGTTGTGTGGAAGTGAGTTCAAGTGGTGTATCAAGTTTAGCATTTCTAATGGTATTGGTGAGTCTTTCTATATTGATATAGAGTTGTAGGTACATCAATTCTTATAGGTTCAACAATTTCTATAACTTCCTAGTGAACTTCCCCATATAACTCCATACTCACAACTAGAGATGTGACGTCTTTAGACTCTTAGAACCCTTAGTATTTTGAGTTAGTTTCAAATTCTTCATCAAACACCACACCTCTACTTATATGTGATTTCTTAGTGACTAGATTTATCAATTGATAGGTTTTTGAATCATCGTCATACCCAAGAAATATGCATGACAAGATCTTTGTATCCAACTTGGTCCTCTATTGCTTTGGCACATGCATGTATTCCTTGCTTTTGAAGACTTTGAGATATACAATGGAAGGCTTCCTCCTAGACCAGGGTTCTTTAGGTGTAATTCCTTGTAATGCCTTTGTGGGTGCTCTATTTAAAAAATACACTACAATAGAGACTGCTTCAACCTAATATTGTTGCTCTAGATTAGTTATTATGAGCATGCAATGAACTATTTCCATGATGAAATGATTCCTCCTTTTAGAAACCCCATTATGTTGTGGAGTGTATGTTATGGTGAGTTATCGCTTAATCCCATTTTGTGCAAAAAAAACTTAAAAATTTATTGGATGCATATTCCTCCTTGATTAGAGCAAAGAACTTGAATATAATGCCTAGTTTCTATTTCTAGATGCGTCTTAAAGCATTAAAAATACTTGACCATGTCTAACTTTAGTTGCAAGAGATACACCATGTCTTCCTTGAGTAGTCATCTATAAACCATTGAAAGTATCTTTATCCACTAAAACTGGTTGGCATAGATTAGCACATACTAGTGTGTATCATATCAAACAATCCTTTGGATTTATGAGTGCTCAACTCAAAAGGTACTTTGTATGTTTCCTTGCTAAAAAACCCAAGCATACTAGTAATGTTGTTGAATGATTTGGTAGACTTGACACCATATGATGCTTACTCAACTAGAGGAAGTATCTAAAACTCAAATGATCATATCTCATATGCCAAAGAGAGGTAGCATCTTTCATGGCTGCTAACAGTGTGACATTAGGAGAGGATATGACATAAAGTGTAAATAAACCATTCTTGTAGAAACCTACTGCCACATTCTTGCCATATTTTATGATAAAACACTTCTTGTTGCCATCAACAAATTTGAGTTTGATAACCATGTTATGATCTTGAATTTGTGGTATAGATAATATGTTGTTTGTCAATCCAGGTACACATAGTACCTTTTCAATGGTGCATGTACCTCCAAGAAGATTGTGAGGAAAATCTCCCACTCCTTTCCCCTAATAGGTTTTGTCATCTTTAATATTGACTAGTTTCCCATCTTTGGCTTGTAATGAGTTAAACATGCTTTCTCCCCTATCATGTGCTTGCTAGCACCTAAATCAATATACCAAACATCATCCTTCAGTCTCATATTTGCTTCGGATATTAGTACCTTATATTCCCATTCTAAGTCTAAAATTGATTCTCATGCACAACATGCTCTTGTCGCTTCTACTTGGGACATGGTTTGTACTATCGTTTTCTACTAAGGTTATTAGATTTGATCTCCTTGAGTCATAGAGTTCTACCAACTACTCTTCATGTTGTGTCCTTCTTTATCACAAATATAATAGTACCTCTTTTTTCTAAGGTTGTTTCTATGATGATGAGGAGGAGGAAGGATCCATCTGTGGTTTCTTTGTCCCAAACTTCTTTGAAATGACTGCATTGTTTGTCAATCAATCCTTCAACTAGTTGGTTGATTTTTCCTATTAAAGCATACTCACTAACTCATAAAAGGACACCTTCCTATTTGATATTTGTAAGAAAGTGATCAACACTCAAAATAAATCTAGTAGAGCTGGAAGTATTATGGGTATTGAGAGCTTATCTTTCACTATTTCACCCATGGCATTCAATTTGGCTTTCAACACTACAACTTGGCAAAGAAATACCTAAATGCTTTCTCTATCATGAAATCTCAATGTGTGGATTTGAGACTGAAGGTAAAGTAGAATTGATTCATTATTCCCTTCATAGATGATAGAAAGTATGTCCCATGCTTCCTTGGATGTTTGTGCTTCATAAATGTATGGTTGAATAACATTTGTTATCGCAAGGGTAGTGATCATTAGTGCTCTAGCCTTTGCATCATCAAATTTATGTAGGGCATCTCCATCCTCTTTAGGTCGACTGATTGTGCCAGTAACAATGTCTCATAGTTTCTCAACTACCAATATGGTTATCATCTTAGTCTTACAAGGTCCAAAGTTTGAACCTTTGAGTAGCTAGGATTCTATAAAAAAAATTTGATGTTGCCATGGTGAGGGTTCCTTACTATTCCCAAATTCCCCCCCTTTCAATATACTACCAATTCAATATACCAAACTTTTGTATATACATGCCCTTTCTATATTCATGTTGGTATGTGTAAGAAGCTAGTCCTCTCGATATATGTGACCGTATGTGAGAGAATTTAAGGTACATGAAAGAGAACAATAAGAGGTACCAAGGAAGTATGGAAATGAATTATCCTTATCAATGACACCTACTTAAATAGGAATCCTTGTACGTGAGCGTTACTTTCTTATATATTCAAAATTTCTCAATTTCATGGTATATGTCTAACGATAGTGATGAGTAAGGTATGAATATGGAGTGAAAGTGTCACAAAAAACATTTTATATCTCGTCGACGATTTAAAGGATTGATGTTTTAGATGTTATTCTCATAGCTTTAATAGGCTATAAACACAGTAGCTCAATATGACAACTTTATCTATAAATGCAAGCCAAAGGTGTTGTTGATATTGAATGTTGCTTGTGTGCTTAAGCACATGTTTAATTGGTATACAAAGTATACAAATTTTAAAGGTAACTATAGGAATTTGGAAAAAAGCAAAACAAAACATCCTTCTTAGGGTAGTAAAAACCAATTGTGGTCTTTGTGGGTTTTAACCTTTTGACTTTTACTTTAAAGTTTCATAATTTCTTCCAAATTGCCAACTCTCCTACTTAATCCCATATGCATGGAAAAGGGATAATTTACTTTTAGCCCCTTTTTAAAGCATTCATGCAAATTTTAAAGCAAAAATAAAAAGCAAGGAGTTGAATGTGAGACCTCCAACTTGTAAGTCTTCAATTTTGCTAATTCAACTATCCACCTACATGTGTTTTGAAAGCTCTCCTGCAACGTGGAGTACATGTGTAAGTTGTCTTTATGTGTTTATTTCTTCTCAAAGACCTTAAATACAAGCACTTCCAAAATATTTTGAAATTTTATCGCAACCTCTAGCAAGCCTAAAATTCAAAGCTTTATACATCGATATTTTAACTAACAATGGCAAAATCGCTAGTGTTTCTTCTATTTAAGGATTTGTTTCCAATTCTAACTTACTCGTTCCATTCCTAGTAAACACAAAGCCCAAAGATTTCAAACACTAGAAGACCAAATCTCTCCAAATTGCTTTGAACTTGGATGAATTTGCCTTCCTTTGCACATAAGTCAATTGGGTAACCCAAATGAAATAATGAACAAAGATGAAACCCTCTCTACTCATGATTGCTTACATGCTATTGTGTGTAACCATTGTCTCCTAAATAGGCTACTTCATGGTGTGTCACCTCTTTGATGCCTATGCTTGAGTCAAGTAGAACTTCATTGCCTACATCCTGGTCAGCATATCATCGTCGTCACCATTAGAAACAGGGTCTTCATTGACGCATCACTTGCCACCCTCGAATAACTCTGCCTGTAGGTATATATTCTTAGGACTCCATGTTCATATTTGTGTGGGTCGTCACAGGCTTCTAAGTTGTGACAATATTAATCAAGCTATTAGGAGTAGAAGCATGAGAGGGAGGAGAAGACCTAAGAGCACATTGCGCAAGAGGCGAGAGAACAAGGCACATGATTTCACTTGCAAAGCCTTTGATCTCTTCTATGGCTATGTGTAAGCCATGAACAACGTCTACAACATCTTGATCTACTACTAGCTCTGATACCAAATCATTCAAATCGCCTTACATTACTTCAACATTGCAAATTTAATATAGTAGATAAATTATGAAGATAGATGTTACAAATTAAGATAATTGATATAACTGTTGTAACCCCCATTGAGGTGTAATAACCAATAATGTAAAAATGTAATTATTACCTAACAAAAGCAACCAAACTTTTATTTTGGTCATATACATTTATAAAATGCTAATGTTTTAAAGTTGTAGAGGTTTTTATTATGATTGAAGAAAGACAATCTTCTAAAAAGCAACCAAGCTTTTAGCTTGGTCATATACATTTTTCTTGTGCATAAGTTTAATTATATTTCTCATCGATTTTTTTCAAGTTAAGTTTAATGTTTCTTTAGAAATGTTTTTTAACAAAAAAAAAAATCTAATTACTATTCTAATATAAACAACCAATGATTTTTGAAATGCACTTGATCATCCTTTATGTGCATTTATCGTTTTTTCTGTTAAATATTTTTGAGGCAAACAAGACATACATAAACTTATTATAAATTTATGTATATGTCAAACAAGTATGAATTCATCAATGTATCCTCACTTTGGCATAGAGTGTGCATTATTTCTTTACTCCATTAATACTAGAATTCTTTAGTTGATTCCCTCCTTTTAGTGCTACCTTGCAAATAGTTTCCTCCAAAATCAACAATACTAGGGAAATTGGATATCCTTGTTAACTGATTCTAATAGTTTGTCTTATAGTACTATAATTCTTTGGTTGAGTTTCATTGTTTCAATGTTTCATTTTCAAATAGTTTTCTTTCAAATAAGTAATCACAAGGAAATTAGATAACAATGGTGTAATTATCCTAAACTTATTCTAATCACTCCCTACAATTTATCCAACTCACAATTCATCTTGCTAGAAGAAACATTGGATTCCACTTTCTTTCACCTACCTTTTTCCTATATTCATCTTTTTATATTTCTTCCTACTCTTTTCCACCTCTTCCCTCCACTTCTTCTAGCTCTATACTCTTTCCCTCCAGTTATTTTTCACACAACACTCCCAAAGCCATGTCAAATTTCTACATTTTTCATCCATTTTTATGTATGAAAAATCCTTACACTCCCTTCTTCCCTCCACTTCTAGCTCTATACTCTTTTCCTCCGGTTATTTTTCACAAAACACTCCCAAACCCATGTCAAATTTCTACATCTTCATCCATTTTTATGTATGAAAAATCCTTACACTCCCTTCTTTCTTTTGTGTCCACCATTCTACACCATCTTCATTCAACCTAAGCTCTAAACTTTATATAGAATACATTATTGCTTATGCATTATAACAAGGAAAAAATGTGGTGAATATTGAAAGGGCACGGCCTATATAAAAAGGTCATACATATCGAACACAACAAGCATATGCCTATCTTGGCCAAGGGAAGCAGATCTTCTAACTCTTCCTTGAGTGGACCTACCAATATATCCTATATATTTTTAATCAATCAAATTTATATTTGAAATAAAATTGATACTCATCTCACCTAAATAGAGTGTGGCCAAAATTTAATATGCAATTAAAATAGTTAATAGTGCTTATTTTTTTCCGTGATGTCCGCCGACAAAAGTGCCCCAAAATCGCCCCAACTCGGCATTTGGTAATTTGAAACTGACAAGCTGTAACTTAAATTTTTTTTTAATCGAGGCACTCAAAACATTTTCTATATTTAAACCATCATTCAACAAAAAGGCTCCCATGAAATTTAGATTTTCGTGAATCCCATCCACTCAAAAGCCATAATTTTATACACAGACGGTTGTACGGCTACACAAACATATGCACGACACATCATGTTAAAACATCTGCCTCGGAACGTTGCAAACAGCAGACACGATCTATTGAAGCCAATTGCGGCGCATCTCTAATTTGAACTTCTTAACCGAACACAAAAATCAAGAAAATTTCAAAAAAGAAAACAAAAAACAAAAAACAAAAACCGGCACCGGCCGGGGAGAAGAGCACCTTCTCCCTTGGTCGTCGTCGTCGTGCTTCAATTCAATCATATATAACTCCTAGCTCGTAGCTCGGAGAATGTTTATGATGACAGATAATACAAGATTTATTGAAGATATGATGAATAATACTGCCCTCTTCAACCATAAATTCCCGGCTCTGTTTGTTCCAGAGATGTATGGCGAACGTCTCGTTCTCCAACTGGGCCAGCTTGGCGCCCCTCCACTTCACCCCGGCGCCATCGGACGGCCGCTTAAAAAACCGGTGGATGCGCGTCCAGTCCACCGGATAAAACGCCGGCGGCGGCATCACCACGAACTCGAAATCATCGTTGCTCTGCTTCGCAATCCTGCTAACGACGCGGGTGACCAAATACGGCCCGTTGTGACCCCACTTGTTGCCGTTAAACGTCAGCGCGAATTCCTGTATAAACTTGAACACGAGCGGGTGCCGCTTGTCGAACACAAGCACCGCGTTGTTGAGGCGGTTCCAGGCGCCCGTCTCGGGGTCCGTGTTCTGCGCCCCGATAGCGTTGCGCAGCCTCGCGAAGCGCCGCATCACGATCACGTCGCTGTCGATGTAGATTCCGCCGTACTTGTAGAGCGCCGCGAGGCGCAAAATGTTGGAGAGGTTTTGGGGGAAAGGAATTTCCCCCGGATCGGTGGCTCCCTCCGCCACGTTGCGCAGCCACGCCTCCGCCGGCGTGCCCTTGAACAGGAACCCTAGGTCAGGCGCCGCCGCCATGACGCGAAACCCGCGATCCGCAAAGGGTTGGAAAATTCGCGTGCCCTCTACCGAGTCCAGGGTGCGCGAAATCATAAGCAGACAGGCGTCCGGGTGCCACCGGAAAACGCTTTCTACTGAAGCTAGCTCGCGGGGTCCGAAAGCCCCCGCCCTCGATATCCAGGTCATGAAGAATCGCCTCTTGCAGCCCTGGAAGAAGGCCTTGGCCTTGGCCGGAAACCGGGCGGAAAGCGAATCGGAATGGAGAACCTTGAATCCCCGGAAATTGTCCCGGAACCACCTGATTCTTTCCTCCTCTGTCACATTTACCGGAGGCTTATCCAAGCTCGGCCCCCTCTCTTCAACCTTAAAATCCAATCCCTTATTCCTCCCCTGCTCTTCTCTGGGGGAACCGGAGGCCGTTCTTTCCTCCTCGGTCACATTGATCGGGGGCTTATCAAAGCTCGGCCCCCTCTCTTTCCCCAGGTGAATCGGTTCCTTAACTTCTCCCTTAAAATCCAATTCTTTATGCCTCCCCTGTTCTTCTCTTAGGGCGTACAAGATTGGGCCCCGGTTCAGCACCACTCTGGGGGAGCGTTGCTCGGTGCCATTAATGGAAGCGGCGGGAGACGCCTCCCGCAGGAGCTGCAGATGAAATATGACGAGGGAATGCAGAATGCAGACGCAGATCAGTATGAGCAAGAGGCACGAAATGGCCAACGTCGGCTTCCACTCTGGTTGCCTGTGGGCTTTCAACATTGTCTTCGTTGCTCAACTTGTTGCATTGCCCCTCGTCGAAGGCTTCTCCATCTGATCATGTGGATGATGGGCGACGACATCATATTATTATGGGCTGTGGCTCTTCTTCTTCTGTCGTATTATGACTTGGTCTCCAAAGGCGTCTCTGTAGATCCATGGCAAAGCACGGCTCTTGTCGTGGTGCTTCCGTCGCTCCTCGTTGGAAAATTTTAGCCCCGAAATTGTTTAGAAATATCCGCGGCAAAAAATCAAACGGGGCAATCGCCAACGCCCAACCCGCACGCTGCGGTGAACCGTACCAAAATGACTCACCGTACCGAAATAGTTAAGTAACGCGTATCTTATTATCTTGGTGGACCTCGCACCCGCATTGATTAACCTTCGATTCCCATGCCCAAAGGGGGATGCTTCTGATTCCCAATATAGTTTTGATGGAATAAAGCTGGATCGTGGATGGAATAATAAAGACTTGTTCATTAAATTAATTTATTTGCTTATTTATTTTTTTTTGTCATTCTACTGACATAAATATGTACATCTGTCGAAAATCCCAAACCATGAGTTTTAATTTTTTTGAAGTCTAATATTTAAACCATAATATATCGTTAATGGATATATGAAAAGATTAATATATAACAAAATTAAATTAATTTTTTTTTAAAACCTAAATTTTTTAAAGATTCTATCCTTTATATATTTATATATTTTTTATTTAAAAAAAAAACTGTTAAAAGGTTATTAAACATCAAACTTTTCCTGGCTTATTAACTTTATGGTCTGAAGAGAGTAAATGGGCCACACCCAAAAAATAAAAAATCTGAAACCCATTAACCAGGTGTATTTGAAAAAATAATTTCTTATTGGTATATTTAAATAACGTTAATTTGTCATTTCCATTATTTCAAAAATAAAAAACATTGGGACCCATGCTGATGTGGTTTGGGATTGTTGAGGGTGACGCTCGATAGGAGTCTCCCTTGTATGTGGTTTGGTATTGTGGAGGGTGACGCTGGGTAGCAGTGCCGCTTCTATGTGGTTCGGGATTGTTGAGGGCGACGCTGGGTAGGAGTCCCCCTTCTATGAAACACTCGACCATCCCTTGATTAGTTAAGAACAATTAAATGCAGGTCCTACATTTTTTTTACATTGTTTGTAATTGTATAATTTTCTTTTTTATATATTTTTAATTTATTAATTGTTATCATGACACATTCATACATCACAATCAAATATCATAACAAATTATTTTTCTCTTCAATAGATTTAGGTTCAAACTTAAGTTGTCAGTTTTTAATAAAGATATAGTATGTGTTGAATTTTCTGAGTGTACGTTAGACTGACTATAACCTACTACCTATTGAATCTTCTGAATGCAAGCTAAACCAACGATAACAGTTTTATTAATAATTAAGCAAATTATTAAAATAAGGACTTCTAAATTCCTTATCAAAAGATAATACCCAGCATAAAAACTACTTTTAAGAACTTTTATATAGTTTTTTAATATATATTATTTTCACTACTAAAGACTTTATGCCCTTGGCGTGCAACATGAGGATAAGTTTTTTTGACTCAGGTTCTTGTCCTTGACTAAGTGACAAATGAAAAGAAGAGAGGACACGTTTTCGTGAACTGTCAAACAATATTGTAAAATTAACATAAGACTTTGTGGAGGTTGATGGATCTCCATACCCATTGCATAGATCATTAGAAGAAGTCTTCTTAATTTACTAGTTAAATTTTGATGAGGGACAAGAAAATCACAGAGACACAACCACGTGATTCTCAATTTTTTTTTTATTAAATCTGAAAATATATACAATAGCAGTTCGCAGGCTTTACAATAACCAGCGTTCGGTTTGATTTTCTCACACTCACACTCTACGTGCGATCTCCGATCCCCCACCGTCTATTACAGAAAACTGGGTTTTTATAGAGGCCCCGACCCTCTGAAACGTCTTTCAAAAAATCGGTCCACCAACCCGATTTAAGACCCCACTCCGCACGGCCCCCGTCACTGCCGTCTGACCGCCACTTCCTGTCAGAATACTCTTCGCGCCCATCATTTTTGTTTCCTGCGCTTCTGGGTAATCGCCCGCTTTAACTGCACCCTAGGTGCTACATGTCGTCCCTGCTCTACAACCGCCGCCTGACCTCTATCACTCTGTCGCGGCCCCCGAAAATATAGCAGGTTGCGAAATCGCGACGTGTCGCGATATCGCGACATTTCCTTTATCCTGCCCTTCCTTCTCCTTTTTGGTCGCGACATCGCGACATTTCTCTTTTTCTTCCCTCCTTTCCACTTCAAGTTGCGAAATCTTCTCTTCCAGCTTCCTTTCGCTCCTGCGGGTCGCGAAATCGCGACATTCTCCTCTTCTGGCTCCTCTTGCGCTTTCTGTTCGCGAAAATGCGACATGTCGCGAAATCGCGACATCTTCCTCCCTCTGCGCCTTCTCTCTCTTTCGGGTCGCGAAATCGCGACAAGTCGCAAATTCGTGACTTTCCGGCTCACTTGCCTTCTTTTCTCCATCGGGTCGCGAAATCGCGACATGTCGCGAAATCACGACATCTTCCTCCTTCGGCTCCTTCGTCGCGAAAATGCGACATGTCGCGAAATCGCGACATCTTCCTTCCTTGGCTCCTTCTTCGCCTTCTGGCCGCGAAACTGCGACCTGTTGCGAAATCGTGACGTCTCCTGCTCCTTCTGCTCCTCCTTCGCCCTCAGATCGCGAAACCGCGACATGTCGTGAAATCGCGACATCTGCTCCTTCCGTACTCTCTTTCTGCTCCTGGGTTGCGAAATCGCGACATCTTTGCCTGCAGCCTTCTTCTTCCTGCTGGGGTCGTGAAATCTTCTTCTTGCTGGTTCTGCCCTCTATTTGTGTCGCGATATCGCGACACTTTTGCTGTCGCGATATCGCGACAGCTTTCTCCGCCGGCCCCTCTCTCCTCGTCGTGTCGCGATATCGCGACACTTTTTCTGTCGCGATATCGCGACAGATTTTCCTCCTCGCTGTCTTCTCTTTTTCTTGTCGCGATTTCGCGACACGTCGTGAAATCACGACGTTTTTCTTCCTTAGACAACTTTTCTAAAGTGGCTCTCCCGCAACTGGATGCCTCTGCATCAGATGCCACTGGATGCTCCTGCATCAAATCTTTAATAAACTCTTATGGATCACATAAATTTTTTTATTAAAATTTTAAAATGAAAAAATCAACAGTATAAAAAGAGTAGGTTTTTAACCAAAAAAATATATTTTATAAAATAATATATTATTATTATTTATTTTAATGAGTGATAATAGAAATTTGTAATTGTTTTAAATTTTATTTAATTTTTAATAATTATAAATTTTTAAAATAAATAAATATTTTAAGCATGTTAATATAGAAATAAAAATAAATAAGATAAAAATAATTTATAACAATAAAATGTTTAACAATAATTAAGAAAAAACAATTATAATATATTTGTATATAAATATTGTTATTTAAATTTAGAGTGTGATCTACTCAGAGCAAGTGGGTAGTTAAAAATCTCCAATTGAAATCGAGAGGCCCAAGTTTAAATCTCTTCCCTCACATGCTGCGAATATGCTATGTACAAGGGTAAAAAAAAAAATAGAATGTGTAAAAAGCTTAATATTTTTTTTAAGTGTATTTTTTTTAGTATGTGAAAATAAATAAAATATTTTGTAAACTAGTAATAGTTGAATTTAAGTGGTTAGTAAGATACACAAGCATGTGAATAAATGAGGAAAGAAAGATGCTAATACATAAACCTAACCATTTTCTTCTAATTTATGTTTTTAATTGTTAATGTATATTGTTGAAAGAGGAAAGTTTTTTATATAAAGAAGTATACATATATTTTTAAAATTTAATTGAAAACATAATGGTTTAATAAATTTTTGTGAATTTACATATTTTTACAATTACTACAAATTTTTAAGTGATCTTATATTAAGACAAAAAAATTTAATAGAAAAGGTGAATTAAATTAAACATAAAAATAAAAATAAAAATAAAATTATATTTATGAAAAGAAAATAAATAAGACAACTTAATATTTGGTATACATATAGTGATGACTATGTTAGGGTTTTTCATGATTTTTTTCAGTAGACAATAAATTTAAGACAACAATGTAAAAGACACTTCTTAAAAATACAAGAAAGTATTAATGGATAGAAGTAATTAAATGTAGCTTAATTTTGAAATTTGATGAAGATAAGTTGAAAAATATCTATTATAAAGCTAGTTAAATGATTCCTCATAAGTAACTTTGTGGGATTCAACTACTATTAAAAGATATTTACAAATAAACTTATAAAAGGTTGAAAATACAAGAAAAACATAAGATCAAAATCAATAACTTATAAAACTACATATATCTTGAGGTGGGTGTGTGGTGACTGTGTGTTAAATTCTTTATTGATAAGCATAGCTTTCGATCTTTTTTAGAGAGGTCATGGTTGGAGAGCCTACTGGTCGTAGCGGTTTCTCACACTAATCAAATAAAAAAATCACATATATCTTATTAAAAATATATATATATATATATATATATATATATATATATATATATATATATATATATATATTTTTTTTTTACTTTTTAATCTATAACTTTAAAAATGCATAGGTGGATTGGTAAGTGTTTGTTTGGTGAGGCATTTATCAAGAAGACATCTAAGTTCAAACCTAGGGGTAGCTTGTTTGCAAAGGTAGTAGTCTAATTTGAATCCTGTGAGTGCGCATCCAACGGATGATGATGGTATGAATCTCGAACAACCGATACAATAACGAAACAAAATAAGTTTGGTGGAAGCAATGTGATTTAAACCTTACACTTGTCAATTACTAAAAATAATGTGGTTGTGACCAACTTACCAAAAAAAATCTTTTTACTTAAAAAATTTAATAAAAAATCACGTAACCCATGAACATGAGTGTTTATTAAAGATTTAACTAACAAATTAGGACGACTTATCCTAATGATGCATGTTCATGTTTATTAAAGATTTAACTAACAAATTAGGGCGACTTATCCTAATGATGCAAGCAATGAACATGGAGATTTATTAGACTATTCCACTGTCCTTTGACGAAAACGCAATGTAGCACGCCAAGAGCATTAAGTCAAATTCAATATTACAGAGGTGGGCATAGGATAGAGAGTCCCAAAAGTCTGTAGTTGCAATGACTTTGCTATGCCGCTGTTGTCCCAGTATTAGACTAGAATGAGCATGCATCTAGAAGGATATATAATTAGAATGTGGGTTTTTATCCTCCGAAGCCCCGAGCTAAAGCGATTCGATCTCGCTTAAAAAATTTTAAAAGTAGTTTTTATGTTGGGTATTGTCTGTAATCTTTTTGTTAAGTAGATTTTATGTTGGGTATTATGTATAATCTTTTTGATAAGGAATTTAAAAGTTCTTATTTAATAATTGGCTTGATGTATTAATAAAAAATTAATAAATTTTATAAAATAAAAAAATTGTGGTCTATGTTTTTGTAGGTTTTTTTTAATTTAAAAATGTTGAGGAGATTTAGGTTCAAACTTTGGGGTATGCCTAATCTAGGTAAATGTAGTAGTAGTCTGGTGAGTGTGCGCCAATTTGATGACAATGATACCAACCTTGAACCATCAAGAGGTCATGTTTATTGAGGCAAGATAGGGGTTATAGTGGTAGCACCATGATTTGACTATATGATGGGAGGTAATGTGACTTGACCTTGTGACCAATTCACTGAGATATTGATAGAGAGGCCCTTACAAAAAATATTTTACTCTTTATATTGACAAATTTTAGGAGAATCTTGTTTGAGGATTTAGACCAATTCTTGTTTAAATTTAGAGTTCTTCATCAAACTAAAATTGTTCCCATCGACTCTTAAGGATTAAGCTATGTGTTGGTTCATGGGATTAGAGCCAAATTCTATATAAATAAGGGCAAATATAGAAAGGATATTCTTGGACAAATATTCGTAAATACTATAGATGTTAGTTCTATTTAGGGGCATTCATAGAGTGCATGCTTTTTATTACACCTAGGATAACACATAGCTATACAATTAGTGGATTTATTCTTTGCTTGCACCTCATCGAAGGCAGTATTGAGATGTACTAAGATATCAATTTTGAGATTCATACGTTCCTCCATAAGTTCATCTATATTATTGTTCTTTTTACAAGTTTTGTTTCTTTTTGGTGAAAATAAAAAGTGATGGGAGTTTATGTAATTGATATTTAGGAAATCAAGCTATTGAATGAAATTCTAAACTTCACATTAGATTAAATTACATGTAGGGTGTACTATCTTAGAACAAAATTTTACTTTGACTAATATGCATGGTATGAGATAGGTTGAGCATAGAAGGAAGTCCTAGAAGTCATTGAAAAATTATGAATTATTACATTTAAAAATAGTTGAATTAACATGATACTAGATTCATTAAAAAATATTGGAGTTTTTTTTTGTTAAAAAATAGATAGTGGAAATTTGCTAATGACATATCTAAATATTTGTAAATATAATTCATATTGTCAGGCATTATATTTGGATTAATTGGACATGAGAAAATGCTATCATCATAGAATGTTTGGATTGTTTCTTTTTTTTTACAATAGGTTATATGGGGTTGAAATGGGCCCCACCTATATTACATCATGACCACATAGTGGTATTATAACTTGGCAATTATGCATGTATTACTTGGAAAGATTTTAACCTTGGTCTCCTCCTTATCACAATTAATAGCATTAAGCTTGACTATGTTTGTCATTATAGTGATATGGGCAAGTGGTGCCTATTTACTATTATTTGGGTTGGTCATAGGTTGTGCCAAAAGTGGAGGTTGTTGAACTTGTTGTGGTCGAGTTTGTTGAGAAACATTGGTAGGTCCAATCAACAAGATATATTGTTGATAATAAAATTGTTGCTACATTTGATAGGGTTGATTCTATAGGGGTTGTGGTGCCCACTATTGGTTTTGTGGATATTGCGGTGGCCATGGTTAGTTTGACCAATCTTGGGTAGTCCACTCTTGAGTTGGAAGCCAAGGATATTGACCCCAATGTTGTATGGGTTGTGGCTTGGACCAAGGCTTGAGAGGGGTGAGCATCCAATTCATAGGGGCTCTTAGGGTGTATTGATTTTGATATGGATTATAAGGAAAATTATTATTTGCTTTTGCCCTATAGAATTGAGTTCCTTTTGTGGATTGGTTATTGTTCTCTATGGTGTTTTTTTTTTTTTTTTTTTTTGGTGGTGGCCACAAGGGGTAAACAGACTGTGACCACGAGGGAACCATTACATAACATATCCGCAACATGTGAGGCGAGAGATTTGAACCTGGGCCTCTCAGCAACTAGAGAGGTTTAACTACCCACTTGCTCTCCAACTCCTCTACATGGGCGGATAAAATATTGCAATAATTTGTAGGGTGATCTTTTTTGTAAAAACTATAGATGTTAGTTCTATTAAGGGGGCATTCATGGAGTGCATACTTTTTCTTACACCTAGGATAACCCATAGCTATATGATTAGTGGATTTATTCTTTGCTTGCACCTCATCTAAGGTAGTATTGAGATGTACTGAGATATTAGTTTTGAGATTCGTAAGTTCTTCCATAAGTTCACCTATTTTATTGTTCCTTCTACAAGTTTTAAACTTTTCTTTGTAGGAACAAATTCTTGCCCTAGTACGTGAGTAATTCCTACAAAGTTTTGTAATATCCGAAAAGTCAAGTTTGGTCACATCACCTTTCCCCATAAGGTTCAAGGCTTATAGTGACTCTTCAAGCAGTCCTATCAAGAATATTATCCTACTAAGTTCTTGATCTATCTTGTTCCCACATCTTCTTTGGATGAACAAGAATCGATCTAAATAACCTTTGAGATTTTCATCTTCTTGTTGTTTTATCCTAAAACGTTCTTCCTTGCGGTCCTTCACCCTAAAATTTTCTTGGTATTTGTCCAAAAATATTCTTTCTATATCTACCCATGTTCATATAAAATTTGACTCTAATCCCATAAACCAACACATAGTTAAATTCTTGAGAATTAATGGTAACAATTTTAATTTGACAAAAAAAACTTTAAATTAAAAAAAAAAAATAAAAATAAAATTAATCTAAATCCTCAAACAAAATTCCTCTATAATTTAGCTTTTTATTGAAACCTCTCTATCAAAATCTAAGGTAAATGTTCATTGACATTACTACTTTATATTTTACTTTGTATATCCCTTATATGTATTTTCTCCCAACAAATTATAACTTTTAAGTATATTTTCTAAACTTATTTTAAGTATATTTATTAAACTTATTGAAAAATTAAGTAAGTAATTATTTAATTGTCCCTCATTGTTTTCAAGTTTTTAGACACTGATATAAAATTATATATCTTTATTTCAAGAAAAATATTAAAAAGCTATTGACCATCAACCTTTTCATGGACTAAAGAGGTACATGGGTCACACCCCAAAAAAAATCCGTGAACAAATATAATTGAAAATTTATTTTATTAAAAGGAAAAAAATACTCTATTTAAGAAATAGAAAACATTGGGACTCATTCAAATGTGATTTGGGATTGATGAGGGTGACGCTGGGTAGGAGTCACCCTTCCATGAAACACTCAACCGTCCCTTAATTGATTAAGATCAATAAATTGCCGGCCCTACATTTTTGTATAAATTTGTTAATTGTACAAATATCATTTTCTTTTCTCCTTTCTCCTTAATATATAGTTTTTCTGTGTAATTTATTATTTTTAAAAGAAAGGTTTTAAAAGATTGTATTTTTTTAATTAGGTTCAATTTAATCATATTAAATCATTCAACTTATTTAATACTATCAATATTTACATCATTGAATTTTGGTGTAAGCTGCATCATCCATATGTCTATCCATTGAATTAAGGCTTCTTTAAAGAAAAATGAAATATAAATATAATTTTGTATAAAAGTCTAAAAACATAATAATACAATATCCTAATATCTCTAAAAAAAACTTTAAAAATTAAAAATTAAAAATATAAATTTTTAAAGAAGGTACGATATAAAATTTAAACTTAAATATTAATATTACTTTTATATTTTATAAAGTTTATTAATGCATCAAGCCAAAGACTTTTAAATTCCTTATCGAAAAGATTATAAATAGTACCCAACATAAAAATTACTTAATATTTTTTTATAGTTTCATAAAAATATATAATTATTTTAACTAATAAAGTAGATTTTACGTATGCTCTTGGCGTGCAATATGAGGATAAGATTTCGTCAAACTCTCAAACAATATTATAAAATCAACATAAGACTTAGTGAAGGTTGTTGGACGGTGGAATCGTCTAATATATCTCCAAGAGCATTGCTTGCATCATTAGGATAAGTCCTCCTAATTTTTTAGTTAAATCTTTAATAGCCTCTCATGTTCATTGTATGGGTCACATAATTTTTTATTAAATTTTTAATAAGGGTAGGTTTTTCATGAAAGGATATATATATATATATATATATATATATCATGTTATTTAAAATATTATGCTTTTATAATCAGTTTTTTTTGACATCATTTTAAATAAGATAAGAGATGGAATCTCCATAATGAATTTCATTTGAATTTCTTAGATTGGAATTTGTTATTTAATTTTTTTATTTATAAATATGCTCATACTTTCAAGAGATTACCTCTAGTAATAGATGATAAACAACAACAATAATATTATTTTTTATCCAATCTTCACATCCATTTTTGTTAATAGTATTGATGATAATTTGTGAGTCCCTCTCAATTGAAATATATTTCCTTTTTTTTATTATTGTAATTTTAATCCCTGTAAGAAGTGACATAGTCTCTGTATAGTTGTTAGTTGAAGTTTCATATGATTCTGAATAAGTGAGAAAAATTTTGCCTTCACTATTTCTAAAAACAGCATCTTCGCCAGCTTTTTTTTTATTTCCTTTACATGCACCATCAAAATTAATTCTGATAAACCTAATTTTTGGACATTTCTATTTTGCCATGGATTGAAGTAGATCCTTTGTTTTAATTTCATTGTCACAAATGACTCTTCCATGTATGTTCAAATCTTATAGCCAAGTTATTAGCACCTCTTTGCAATTGAGACTTCCCATGATGAGCACCATAATTGTAGACATTTTGCAAGAGAGACAATACTATAGTTCCAAACTTGGGCATGATTTTGATATTTATTTTTAAAATTATGTTATTATTTTAGATCCATAAATTCTAACAAATAATGGCAATTCCAATCCTCCGAAGAATACATAATGCTTTAGCTTTGAAATAATTAATCCAACATTTCATCAACTCTTTCAATGTTGATGGAGCTACCCAATATAATTTCATATATTTAAAGAAATAACCCCAAATGGTGTGAGCAAATAGACAATGAAAAAGTAAATGGTCCGATGTTTCTAAATCCTTCTCACATAAGATACATCTAAAGGGTCCCTAATATCTTCTTCTTTGTAGACTCCCTCCTGTAAGAATCTTACTTTAAGCTGCTAACCAAAGGAATGTTGAGGTCTTAGGAAGAGCCTCTAATTACCAAACATTCTTCCAAGGAAAATTTTTGGGAGAAGGAAATTTTAATTGTTCTAAATCCTTATATCCCAACTTGACCAAGTATCCACCATCTTTTGATAAATTCCAAACCAACTCATCCTTTCATGTTAAAATCGACAAATACAACTCTTGAAGCATCTTTTGAAGTTCATCTGCAATTTGTTTGAGTTCCTCTCCTTCAATCAAGTTACTAAAAGAAATTCATGATTTGGAGTTGTTGCTCGTAATAATAGTCTTTGAGCTTTGGACCTTTACATGCTAGGCATGCTTGAGCCAATGATTGCCATATTTAGTTAGAGGATAAGGATTCAACCAAGCATTAGACCAAAAATTTGCATGACTCCCATTATTGACTGACTATTTAATATGTTTCTTTATCAATTGCAAACTCTCTTATATGAAGTTCCATGTTGACGATCCTTTGGGTAACGTTCTTTTCCTAAATTATTTCATTGCATTAAGAGAACCTATATATTTTTGAAGTAATATTTCTGCCCAACTCTTTCATTGATCTCTGAATAATATTCATCCAAGCTTTACCCCTAGTGCCAAATTCATAAGTCTATAATTCCACAAGCTTGTTCCTCTAATATTCTTTCCTTTGCAAACCCTATCCCACTTATAAAGAGAACCTAAAATTTTCCTCACAACCTTTCCATAGAAAATCTCTTTGAACTTTATTAATTTCTGATGCTATACCTGTTCGCAGTATTAATAATTATATATAAATAGGGATAGATTGCAATGTAGTCTTTATAAGTTGTAGCCTTCCTACCATGGTTAAAAACTTACTTCTATGAGAAAATATATTATAAAATAAAATTTTATTATTATTTATTTTAATAAATAATGATAGACATTTATAACAATTTTAAATTTTATCTATTTTTTAATAATTATAATTTATAAAAATACATAAACATTTTAAGTATATTAATATAGAGATGAAAATAAATAAGACAAAAATAGGCCATAACAACAAAAAGGTTTAACAATAATTAAGAAAAACAATCAGAATATATTTGTTTATGAAAATTGTTAAGCAAATTTAGAGTGTGTAAAAAGCCCAACACCCATTTACTATTCCTTAAAGTGTATTTCTTCTACTATTCTAAAAATAAATTAATATATAAAAATATCTTGTAAACCATAATTTTCATTAGTAATAGTTAAATTTAAGCATCTCACAAAATACACAAGCAAGCGCAACGGTTTGGGCATTGGCTCTTCTTCGGGAGGTCGAAGGTTCAAACCACGGTGTGGGCGAGTGTGTGAGGGGGTGGGTGTGCGGTGGTTGTGTGTTAAATTCCCTATTGATAAGCATAACTCTCAACTTTACGAGGGGTTATGGTTGGGAGGAGACTGCTCAACCCTGTGCGTTGGTCGTAGGGGTTTCTCACACTAACCAAATAAATAAATAAATAAATATGCTACCACGTGGATCTAAGAATTCTCCTCCCAATGTGTGTTTCTAATGATAAAACTTTTACTATATGTAAAGCCTTATAACCCATCATATTTTACAATCATCAATATGGAAAAACTCTTTAACGTGTTAACGTATATTGTGAAAGAGAAATTTTTTATACAAGCAAGGATACTAATGTTTTTAAAGTTTAACTGAAGATAAATTGTTTAATAACTGTAACCAAAAGAACAACACCAAACAAATAGACAAATGAACACTTTGCAACGTAAAGAATGATGTATCTTGTATTAACAGGGGAGCCTGAATCTCCCAATATTACAATAGATTCTTTTGAATTACCCCAAGTATTTGGGTGCAATGTTACAAAGTATAATGCAACTCAAGTGCTCAATATGACAATGGTGGCACTCTCCAAACAAATAACTGGTGTTCCTCATCCTTTCAACTACAACTTTAGAAGGGTGAGTGGGCTTCAAGTATCCAATGCAGGGACCACTCCAACTTTATCAGCTTCTACAAAATACCTGTTTCCTACACACATGAAAACCAAATGAGGGTTAGTAGCACCTGCAAATCAAAATAAAGAATATTGCTATAAAACCCTAACTAGAGAAAACATGTAATGCAAAAACAGAGAAAATAAATTAAGGATGCCTTATTGCAAAAATTAAATTTACTGATCTGATTCATCATGTGCTTTCAGATCCAAGAAATCTTAGGCATGTAGTTAAGGCTGATAAACCATGCATGGGCAGTGGGGAAACCGCGCATATGCAGTTTCAACTATGAAATCATAGACGTGTAGTGAAGACTGAATGATAGATGACTTCATAAATGGACCTCTGGGCTCCGGATCTTGATTCTACTTGGGATGCATGTAGAGCTCTAGTCCTATTTCGATAGTCTGATGGTATAAATGTTCATCCTCCTTGATTTGGTGGGGTGAAGGTGCCTTTATAGGCTCCTTAGGATTTTGGAGGGAAATGAGAGGTGGCAAGCCAGGATTGCCAAGTGGTAATCCTGGGTTGCCAAATAAAGGGGTAGTTAGAGTGAGTCCCCCAGGGTGTCTCACTTAACCAGGGTGATGTGGCTGCAAGTGGAGTGTTATGTGGAGGGTTGCCCCATGTGAAGGGACAAAGGGGACAAGGGTGTATGAGATATGGCAAGGGATGTTGGTGAGGTGGCTAGGACACATGTCCAGTGGGTAGGTAGGGTATCCTAGGTTGATTTTCCAGATTTAATAAATCTAGAAAATAGGATAATGTGCAGGATTTATATACCTAAGTCTAAACTTAGGCATATAACTTTATTATGTAGGATTTGATGTGGGGTGGAAAATGTGATGTTATGAATGACCAATTTTTGGTGTCTATAGATGCCCCTTTTTATGTCGTATTGTTTGAAACACGATGCGATGCAAAAACCAATGACACTTGCATTTATTGGATGGATGGACTCAAATCTTCTCGATGCACAAAAATCTACCTTTATTGGATGGATGGAATCAAATCTTCTCGACGCACAAGAATAAATGATTTTGAAATTTTTTGATGATATTTTGATTTGTTTGCTTACCCCCTCAATTGGCGAATGGGTGAAGGATGAAACCCATGAGCCAATTGACCAAATGTGGATGATGAGATGAGGTGAATGATGAATTATGTGAATGTGATGCAAATATATGACATTGACTCAATTGGATGCCCCAAGTTTAGGATTGTGTTTTGAAAATTTACCTTTGGTTTATTTGTGGCAAAACTGTCAACCACGTTTGGAGTTCTTGTTCCCTTGTGACTGTAGTAATTCCTTCCAAATGATGGGTTCAAGGAACCGATCATTCTGGGAATTCGATGCTCATGTGATTTTTTATTATTACCAAAATTGATTTGATTATTTTTTGCTTTTCATCCAACAAAAGGGGTTGAAGGATAACCTTGTGCAAATCTTGTCTGAACACAACCAAGCTCATAATATTAAGGGACCTAGTTGATTAATGCCATTTTGATTTGATGATGAGTGTCCTTACGGTGAGCTATCTATCCTATCGAATTGCATGGATTGTTAGTCATCGCAACCACCAAGTGTATAGGATAATTCACTAGATACGAGGTTCACTAATTGATGTGTTGATGATGATGATGATAATGATGATGTTTTTTGATGATGCTTTTGTGAGAATTGATGATGTGATTTGGTTGGGGTTTGTTATTTTTGTAAATGCGCATGTGAAATTTTACCTCCCCTTAACCACGCATCCATGTTCCACTCTATAAACTGCGGGAGTGCATTTTTGCATGCTTTGCAAACCGCGAGAGCGTGATTTTCATTGCAAAAGGCAGTTATATAAAGGGGAGGGGGTAATTTTTCATTTCATTATTGCGATGCAAATTTTTTGAGTGGTTTGAGAAGAGTGAGTGAGGATGGATGAGGCTAGCGGAGTGGGTGCGAGTGCGAAGGCGGATGCGGGGGCTGGAGGCTCGACTGGAGCAGAAGTAGGAGTTCACAACGCCAAGGTAGGTGTCCTAAACTCTTAGTTTAGGTTTTTATTGTGTTTTTTTGTTTGTTGTTTGTTGTGTTATTTTTTTTTTGCAACCACTAAGAGGGGCTGGCAAAATATTTTATTGTTTTTAATTTTTCATTTTTGCAACCACTAAGAGGGGTTGGCAACATTTTGTTTTTGTTTTTTTTTTTTTTTTGAAATGCAATTTACGCTAAGATGATGTGCACTATTTTTGTGTTTTTCATGTATTTGAAATTTATGTATGTAAAATGATGTGCAATGCATTTTATGCTAGGATGATATGCAATGTTTTTGTATTTTTCATGTATTTAAAATTTATGTATGTAAAATGATGTGCAATACATTTTATGCTAGGATGATATGCAATGTTTTTATGTTTTTCGTGTATTTGAAATGCTATGTATGATGATGTGCAATGCATTTTACACTAGGATGATATGCAATGTTTTTGTGTTTTTCTTGTTTTTATTTTTGGATATGCACTGATTTTTATTTTGTTTGTGTTGTAGGTTAAGTTTATTACTGCTCACCACCAATGACCCCGCACCATTTTTAATGTGCAAAAATCCCTCACTACTGATGATTAGAAGTTTTTAGAGTCTGTGGGTCTGGATGGCTACGAACGAGTAGAGATTGTCCGAGCTGATGAGGAGCTCTTATCTGCACTGGTGGAGATATGGGACCCTGATAGGGGTTCATTTCAGCTTTCGATGGGGAGCTAACTGTCACCTTGGAGGATGCTTATTGCATCTTCCATGTTCCTGTCGAGGATCTACCTATGAGGGTGGGCCACGATAAGCAGGCTGCTCTTACACCCATTTATGGATATTATTGGGATGTTGACTATGGGAAGGGTGGTATTCCTTACCTTGATATTTACAAGGGTAAGAAGCTGGATGCACTTTCGAACTTTCTGATGTATATACTAGGCAACATGTTGTTGCCTAATAGCATGGGCTCGAGGTTACCTTAGAACCAGATTTCCATTGTGTTGCATTCGATTGTAGAGCCTCAGAGATATGCATGGGCTCCTGCTCTCTTATACCAATTGTATGCAGAGCTATATAAGGTTAAAATATGAGAGTGGAAGAGCCTTGGATGCAGCTTGGTTCTCCATATTTGGTCATGGGAGCATATCCGAGTTGATTAGCCAAAGGGGCTACCATGTGCTTATGATGGTTCACTTCCTTGTGCTCTCTGTTGGCGGGTTAATGAGGAGTCTCTCCTACTCGCCCTCCTTGTAGCGCGAAGAACTACCAGGATAGCCTGAGTGGTTTGACGTGTGATGACATCTGTTGGTGACCTTGGAGAGTTCTGACTTGGGAGGGTGACGTTGCACAAATTTATCGAGTGAGACGAGGCAGGTGGATGGTAGGGAGCCATGGACGAGAGATGGAATACATCCAATTCTCATGTGATGAGATAGTTTGGCTTGATGCAAGGAGTTCCAGATGCTCCCATGATATATAGGCGATGGGGATATGAGCTCAGTCTCCCATTGAATCCAAAATTTTGGACTGTTGATGATGTGACAGATGATGCAACAGTGGATGTTTTCGATACAAATGATGCAGGAATGACTGTGAACTATGACTCTTGGTTTGTAGCATAGCCTCCTTGGAGGTCAATCCAAGTAGTGGATGACATAGTCAACATGGATGAGCCTGATGTTGGTGAGCAGGTAGCTCGACAACCGAAGCACAGTCAGGGTAGCGAAGCTAAGAGGTAGTCTGATGTGGGCGTACAATCAACAGATGTAGGTTTTAGAGGTGGCAAAGATGATGGAGGTCATGATGTGGATGTGGGTGATGATGGAGGTATAGCCTAAGTGGTTTGACACGTGATGACATCTACTGGCGATGTTAGAGAGGTTTGAATTGGAAGGGTGATGTTGCACAACTTTGTCGAGTGAGACGAGGCAGGTGGATGGTAGGAAGCCATGGACGAGAGATGGAATACATCCAGTTCTCATGAGTGATGAGACAATTTGGCTTGATACAGGTAGTTCCAGATGCTCCCATGATGTATAGGCTATGGGGATATGAGCTCAGTCTCCCATTGAATCCAAATTTTTGGACTATTGACGACATGACAGATAACGTAACAGTGGATGTTCCCGATACAGATGATGCGAGAATGACTTTAAACTATGAATCTTGGTTTGTAGCATAGCCTCCTTGGAGGTCAATCCAAGTAGTGGATGACATAGTTAATAGGGCTGAGCCTAATGCTGGTGAGCAGGTAGCTCGATGACCGAAGCACCGTCAGGGCAACGAAGCTAAGAGGTAGTCTAATGTGGGTGTACAACTAACATATGTAGGCTCTAGGGGTGGCAAAGATGATGGAGGTCATGATGTGGATGTGGGTGATGATGTAGATGATGGAGGTGATCAGGGCCAGGATGCTCCTCCTTGCCACATGGAGGAGTGGGGGATACTGAAGGTGAAACGAGATAACTTGGATGAGGAGGTGACGAGGCTGAAGGGCGAGGTGAATTGGCTTTAGGGTGAGGTGGATGGGTTGCGGGCTACGCCAAGTGGAGAGGATGCTACTAATTCTATCATGGTTTAAGATGTAGATATTATGAGGCTACAAGGTGAGGTGACTCTATTGTAGTACGAGGTGGATGAGCTGCGAGTTAGGTCAAGCAGGGGTGATGATGTTGCTACTATTATGGCTCTCAAGGCTGAGATAGCCCAACGGGTAGCACGCGAGGGTCATGATTTGGATGCTGCTCAGAGATAGGCGTGGAAAGTGGTATCCCTTGAGGACATTTTACATCATCATCAGATTTCGCTACCGCTATAACCTTCTTCTTTAGTGGCAGGCTCTAGCAGACAAAGCGAGTCTAGGTCTAGTAGCTCGCGGTCTCATCGGCCATCTAGCTCATATGATCCCTCTGGGTCATCAATGCGTGGACCTCGTAGGGGTCATGGGGGTGCTAGCTAGTAGCGCATTATTACCTCTTTTTGTAGTTTTCTATTTTTGTTTATGAGCCTCAGTGCTCTGATGTATACAACCTACAAATATTTTGTACTTATGCGATTCATATATATACATGGCTTTTTATTATGATCATTTTGTTGCACTTTTGTTTTGTTGTATGTATGTGTGCATATAAAATTATATGATGTATGATGTAATGCAATTAATGATATGCTCTAATGCTCATTTGTTATTGATAGACTCTATTTTGATCAACATTATCTTGTTGTTTAATCAGGGGCATATATAGATGGTATTGACATGGATTTATGATATGTGGTAATGAAAATGTTATGGTGTGATTGGATGGATGATCTAGGGCGTTATTACAAAGACTCAAACATCCTAGTGACTTCAAAAAAACCCATTTATGTATTTCACATATCTTCATTATGCAAGGGTTTTTCTAATGGTTTCAAATTTCCCAGGGACCAACTGTGTGTGCAATGATTATTCATTTTCCATTATGAATTAGGTCAAACTAATCAATTGTAATTTATGTCAATAAGATAACTCATCTGAGAGCATACATAGGTCTGTACAAAAGAATATTTCTAATGTGATAGACGTGGTGCCATGCGTAAGGATACCTCATTGCCAGGCAGGATTCATTCAGCCCATTTCTATAATGAGGATCACCCCACGATTTTTGAGACACTAATAGTTCTAGGGATTCAAGATCCTTTCCTTCATTTATTGCTTTGGGTTTTGGGATTTTTATTTTGAGTTTTATCATTTTTGTGATGGAGCAACATGTTTTTTTTTCTTTTTGTTTGGATACTTGCCCGTTTTGAGGAAGAGCAAGGGAAACTTATTGCTTTGAGATGCTTTTCGGGATACTTGCTCGCTTTGAGGAGCAAGGGATTTTATTGCTTTTGTATTATTTTTTTTTGGGATACTCACTAGATTTGATGAAGAGAAAGGGATTTTTTTTTTGGAATGAGGGAGGAGCTTGTCCTTTTGTCAACTCTTGGCATTCTCGACCATGCGCATAGTTGGAGGAACTGGAAAAACCTTTCACTTATGGTAATAACAACTCATGACTTTGTTATTCCCAAGATTCACAATGTTTTTATGTGTTTTGATGTGCGTGGTCCTAGAGGAAATTTGATTGAATAGGAATAATTTATTGCTTCTAAAGATGGTTTGATTTTGAATTGAGGTTTTTCAAAACACTAAGAATGGCTGAGTGATTGAAAACATTTTGAATTTACTGATGGATTGATGGTATGTAATGTTTTTGTGATATTTTTGATGCAATTTTTTGAAAATTAAAAGACACACACAAAATAGTCAGTGGTTTTGTAATCGTTATTGCTAACAATTATATGGTATCTATCCTACTTTATGTGAGTCCCTTAATTAGCAAAATATTATAAGGAAAGTTACATATTATTACGATTGATGGATTACTGAGTGATGTAGGGTGCCCCTGATTAAGGCAACTAGACATATGGACTAGTGATCATCCAAATTAACCAAATGATCCAATGTAATTAATGGTATGAAAAAATGCCTAAAATGCATGTATGGAATGCATGGATGGATGTATGAGATGCAAATGAAATGTTTTTGTTATTTTTGATTTTTTGTTTTTTATTTTTTTTAGCCATATGTATTTACATATATAAGTTACACTATGCATAAAATGCCTTTAGATATATTATGTTCAACGACTCAGGTTCCAATATTCCTTCTAAGTTGGAAAGTCTATACGTTCCTGGATCGACCTTCTGCTTGAAAATGTATGAACCTAACTAATTAACCGTGAATTTATCTCTCAAGTGTGCTAATGCATTGGTGTTCTATTGATTCTATTTAAGAACAAGATCTCCCACTTGGAATTCATGAGGATGGAATTTTGTGTTGTAGACATGCTTGATGCGATCTTGATATACTTGTAGATGTTCTAAGGCATTGATACACCTTTCATAAAGGAGTGTTAATTGGTCAAGACATGCTTGTCTAGTTGTGTCGTCATCCATGAATTCTTGCAATGCAACTTGTAAAGAAGGGATCTCAAGCTCAAGAGGTATAATTTCTTCGGTACCATAGACCAATGAAAAAGGTGTTGCTCCAATTGGCATTTTGATGCTTGTTCAATAAGCCCATAATGCCAATGGGAGTTGAGTGTGCCAATATCTATGATTATCTTTGACAATTTTCTTGAGAATGGTTATCATAGTCTTGTTGGTCGCTTCGGCTTATCCATTTGCTTGTAGGTAGTAAGGAGTCGAGAAAATATGATGGTTATTGTACTTGCTACATAAGGCTCAAACATCCTTGTTCGTAAAAAACTTGCCATTGTCTGAAATAATCTTGGAAGGAATTCCAAAATGACAGATAATATGTTGAAGTATAAACTCCACTATTCAAGGTCCAATCGTTGTGGTCATTGGAATTGCTTCGACCCATTTGGTGAAGTATTCGATGGAAGTTATGATGAATTTATGAAGATGCCGGTGAAAGTTTGCCAATCAAATCTATGTTCCATTGTGAAAAGGGCCAAAGGCTTTGAATGGGCTGTAAAGCTTGTGATGGTACATGAGTTAAATTGGCATGATGTTGAAATTTTTTATATTTCTTGACGTACTAGAAACAATCACTTTCCATGGTGGGCCAATGATAACCCATGTGCAAAATGTGCTTTGCAATGGCCATTCCACTAAAGTGGCCATCATAAGTACCATCATGAGCTTCAGTTATAGCTCATTGTGTCTCTACGGGATCTAGACATCGAAGTAGGACTCCATCATAGCCACGTCTATACAACACGTTCTCCAAGAGAGTAAAATGAGCTACCTTTTGTTTAAACAATATTTTTATAGTTCACATCAATTCTAATGGGAGGGTCCCATATTTGAGAAAGTCTCTAATCTCATTAAGGTAAGAATTGTATGGCTCTGTGTGGACCAACCAAACACTCTTCTCACCTTCAAATTTTGCTCATTTGATTGCTGACTTATATACTGTTGTGATGATAAGTGGTTGGAATTCTCCATGTTCATTCTTAGATATCAAGGATCCCAAAGAAACCATTGCTTCCACAAGTATTTTAGTCAAATGAGGCAAGTTACTAATCTTATACCAGTTAAATTTTGCTAGCAATTTCATTGCTACTTGGTGATATTGTTTCAAGACTAGTTCTTTACATTGGTACTCTTCTTATACTTGACAAATGACAAGTTGAGAATCACCAAATATGCTTATTCATTTAATGCTGATAGCTATAGCTTATTGAAGCCCCAAGATTAGGGCTTCATACTTTGCGTTGTTATTTGTGCATGGGAAGTTGAGTTTGAATGATAAAGAAATTGGAATTCCTTCAAGTGTGTAAAACACAACTCTAGCACCTTATCCCTTTTTGCACTTTGATCCATCAAAGAAGAGTGTCATGTCAACATCGTCCTCGGGAGGGACTAATTTTTCTTGTTTAGTTACAAAAAATATCGAATCATCTAGAAGCTCGATAAGTATTGGTTGATCATTTGTAATGGAGCTTCTACAAGTTGATCGGCTATCACCTAACCTTTGATAGATTTTTGGTTATTGAATTTGAGGTCAAATTCCATTAAAAGCATTATTCATTTTGTGGTATGGGTGTTGTTGTATGCACGAGTCATCATGTAATGTAGAGGATTCTCTCCAGCTATGACATAGGTAGTGTTATTTAGCATGTAATGTCTGAGTTTCTTAGTGGCGAAAACCACTTCTAAGCACAACTTTTCGACGTAAACATATTATGTTCTCATAACTTACCAATGTCCGACTAATGTAATAAATTACTTGCTCCTTGTGATTCTCATTTTTTTGAGCAAGCATTGTACCTAGTGTAAAATTTGTTGCAGAGATATAAAGGTGAAAAGGGACTTCTGGACGAGGCGATGTAAAAACTGATGGTGAAGCCATATACTTATTTATATCATCAAAAGCCTCTTGAAATTCGGTTGTCCAGGAAAAAGTCACCCCCTTATGTAGAAAATGATTGAAAGGCCTACATTTTTTTGAGAGTTATACAATGAATCATCAGATAGATTGAATCTTTCGTTGTAATTTATGCAACTCTATCAAATTTGTTGGAGGTGGCATCTTGATGATGGTCTTGACCTTATCAAGGTCCACTTCAATGCCTCGCTTGGAGACAATGAATCCTAGAAGTTTTCCTGATGTGACGCCAAATACGTACTTCTTAGGATTCAACCTTACCTTATGTTCAAGCAACCGATCAAAAAATTTCTCTAGAACTTCAATATGCTCAAAATGTGTCTTAGATTTGGTAATCAGATCATCCACATAATCCTCAATGATTTTATGCATATAGTCATGGAAGATGTACGTCATGGCATGTTGATAAGTAGTCCTACATTCTTAAGATCAAAAGGCATCACCCTATAGTAGAAAATCCCCCAAGGTGTTATAAATGCTATTTTGTATTGGTCCTCAGGATTAATTCGATTCTGATTGTATCTTGAGAAATCATCCATTAATGAAAGCATTTCATGGCTTGTGCAAGAGTATACCAATTGATCAATGTTAGGTAGAAGAAAATCATCCTTGGGGTATGCTTTGTTTAGATCTTGAAAGTTAGTGCATACGCATACCCCCCCATTCGGTTTACGAATGAGTACCATGTTATAGAGCCACTCTAGATAATCAATTGGGACTATGAAATTCACATCTAGTAGTTTTTCTTCCTTGATAATTAACTTTATGGTTGGATGAAGTTTCCTTAGTTTCTACTTGAAAGGCTTAGCATCTGATGCTAAGGTAAGGTTGTGGACCACCAAATTAGGGTCAAGACCAGGCATGTCCTTGTATGAGAATGCAAATATGTCCTTCCATGTTAAGACGTCGATCATACAATCTTTCTCTTATGTGGATAAGTGTTTTGCAATTTTCATGATTTGTGGATTGTCCACGTCTTGGATAAGGTTCACATCAATAGATTATTCGATAAGCATATGATAACCTTCCTCTAGCTTATGTGGAGTTGGGATGAGATGGATATTATCCTCCACATTCTCAAATGATGCAGGTGATCCCTCCTCTACTTTAGTTTGAAAAACTAAAGCAGACGAGAATGAAGGTTGTTGTGGTATGTAAGTGTTTGAAGCTTGTAGCAACTCTTTGGACATGATAAATTTGGTTATGGATGTCAAGGATGAATCCCTATCCATGGCAATAAGGCTAGCATCGATTGAAATCAGATTTTCCAAATCGTACGGGTTACGGAGTGGGGTGAACAAGTCAACAAAAATCATATTTACTTGGTGGAAATGAGGTGGTTGCGATTCAAGGAGTGATGGTTCACTCTCTATAGGTTGCAAATGACCTAAGTTGGATGAATGGCGATGCTGCGGGAGCGGCCAAGGTGGTGGTGGCAGATCTGGCTCAGGGTACTCACGCTCCTTGTTGAAGCGAAAGATGGTGTGATCTATGGGAAACATCTTGGTATAACACTCATCTCTCTCGATGGGATCTATAGGGGTCACATATTCTTGGGGACCATCAAAGATTTGAATTATCCAATCTAGGTTTACTTCCATATGTTGGAATTCCCCAAAATCTTCATCGAAGATATAATCCTTGAAATATTCATCGGAGAGGTAATCATCTGGAATATGATCAATTGTGAATGTATGCAATACAATATTCAGAAAAACCTCATGTAGATAAGGCATAAATTCAGGGTCTAGGTATTCATCATTAGTATCATCACAATCGTAACAATCATCGCTCTCATCATCATCTTCTTCATACTCAAGAGTGAGTCGTTGAAAGGTATGGTTGAAGGAAGAGTTTGAGGTAGAAGGTTTGTATCCTAGACCAAAGTGATCATGTGCTTCTCGATATTTAGGCTCAAAAATGTGATGTGGACCCTGCTCATGTCGTACAAGTCTATATCCCTACCATTTGACCCTACGAAAATATTGCAAAGAGAAATCCAAGTTAGATATATATGCTAAATTGGCATTAAACTCTTGTAAGGGTTCCTCATTAGGAGGAGGTGTATTGGACAAGGAATCCACTCCACCATATATGACATTGATCCTATCTATTTGGGAACCCATTCTATACATTGTACCTATAGCTAAATGTGGGTCACATGGGTGACCATAATCTCTGACTGAATCAATAGGTGGTGTAACTTTGACACTTTCAATGAAGTACTCACAAATGCTTGGATTGGTAAGATGCACTACAACTTGGGATGTTTGGGATATGGATGGCTTAGTGGATGAGGAGGGTGCTTCGATGGCTTCTTACAATTTAGGTGGAGGTAATGGCTCCTCTCGGATAGGTGACCCTATCTGTGAAACGATGGGTGACGAAGTTTGGGGTGGATTAGACTTGATGGGATTGTTAGTTGATGGAGTGGGTTGAGCTAAAAATTTGAATGGTGTTTGTGAAGTGGGCGGTGTGGCTAATGAAGTTGGTGATTGGTTAGAAAGATGATCGGGTGTGATGGAAAAATGAAATATGGTGGATGAGGTTTGATTAGAGTTGACACTTTTGGATGCAAAAGCAGGATCAACTATTAGCAATTCCTCCAGTATGGAGGCTTTTGATGAGGTGATGTTAGTGGGAGCGGTTTAGATGATGAGAGGTTGAATGGAAAGGTGGGTGGATGGAAGTAGCGACTAATAAGGATTTGAGATTAAGTTGTAGTATTTAAATGACTCAGTGTCTACTTGGATGCAATGTACTTTACCCTTGTGTACATATTTTAGACATTGGTGCAATGTCGAGGGCACACACTTCATCTCCCTAATCCAGGGGCGTCCAAGAAGTATGTTGTATTGCATCACCCCTTCCAAGATGTGGAAGAGTACATGAATATTATTCACCCGACGGTGATAGTAATAACTACATTTCCCATAGTTGAGCATAAAGCATCATTAAAGGCCCTTAAGGTGAAGGTGGAAGATGTGATATGGGATGATGGTAGGTTTAGGTGCTTGATGGTGGGAGTGGTAATGAGGTAGATGGAGGAGCAGATATCAATAAGTACCCTGTTGAATGTCTTTCTATAAATATGTGCGACTATGTGCAATGGAGGATCTGGTAAATCTAATGACACACTCTTCTCCTCAAAGTCATAAAATACTATTGAGGGTTCCATGCATTTTTGTACACTCCCAAAAAAAGTATTGAAGGCATTAGGGTCTTCTAATTACACTTCAATGGACTTAATAATCTCCATCAATACGTCACAATGTGGGGGTGACTGTTGTATTAACTTATAAATTGACAGTTTTGCTAATGCCATTTTCAAACTCTGTGTTAACCGGATTCCTAGGGTGATGGTTGGGTGAGATGGATTACTTGGATTATGGGTTTTGCGATTCGCTTATCTATGCCCATGGATGACCACACTGATAGCCCCTATAAAACCTTGATGTAGTTGAGACACATAGTTCACTTGGTTGGAAGAAACTATAGCAGTTGACGCTCCCGTTGCTTATTGATTTACCTCATAATGAGGCAAAGGTGTCTGATAAATTCCAAGGCTCTGATTGGGTTGGGCTAATGGATTGTTGACTTTGATATTTCTCGCTTCTAATAAATCTTGCACAATGCCTTTAAACCCATGGCAAGTTTTGACGTCATGCTCTTTTTATCGATGATAGATATAGTATAAATGCTCTTTGTAGGCGTTCAATTTTGGCTTGCTAGGGTCTTTGGGTTTAATCTCCGACAACGTGAAAATCTATGCCACATATAACTTATAAAAGACAAATGAGTAGGGCTCTTGCAATGGTGTGTAATTGCATTTGGGCCTAAAATGACACTGTTTCCTTTTTGTAGGTTACATTTGGTTATGTACCTATTGTGGGGGTGGAACTACTTAATAATTCAATTATTAAGATTTTTGTTGTTGATGTTGGGGTTGTTGGATTTGAACTTGGGCTTGTTGATTTGGTTGTAAAGGTTGGCCCAAGACTATCTGATTAACCTGAGTGGCCTTGGACTGGTCGTGGTTGTTCTTCTTTTGGTTCTTATTTTACCACTCTTTTTTCTTAGGCTTGATATCAGCCTCTTGAATCTTTATTTCCTCTGTCACTCTGGCCTAGACGAGTGCCTCATCGAATGTTCTATATTTTTGCAACTGTAGAAAAAAAGAGACGGGCTTGGCACAACTCTTCATGAATATTTTTGTTAGCTCTATCATGGGAGGGAGAATGAAAATTTGATCATAACTACCCTCCAATAGTTTCCAAAATCATGGATCGATTCATCATCGTATTGCTTTAAACTAAGTAGATTAATCAATGTGGTTTTATCCTAAAATTCATGGTGAATCACTCTAGGAATTGATCTGCAAGTTGCTCAAAAGTATAAACACTCTGATGCGATAAGTGGTTGTACTAATCTCGGGCTTCTCCCCCAAGTGTCCGAGGAAAGGTGTGTAGCATGAGTGCCTCATTATTTCTGATCTTGAAACACGTGTTAACAAATCTAGTCACATGCTCTCGGGGGTCCTCATCCCCCTTGAATGTATCAAACTTCGATATATGAAAATCAACTGGATAAGGTTGTGTAGGTACTGAAGCATAGATTAGATGATTGAGTAGCTGCTGTAAGGTGGGATTTTGATACTGCAAACATGGTGTCTGCATGGCAATGCTATCAATATGGTTTTTTAAGAACTGGAACTTAGGATCTTCCATAGGGTTAAATCCTTGGTTTGCTTGGTGTTGTTGCTAAAATTATGCATTGTAGTCAGAATGCAGATTATGGGGAATGTTAAGCTAAAATGCATGGTGATATGATGGTTTATGAGGGTTCTGATGTTGATGAGGTGATGGGGGCATGTTAGCATGTTGACCTGATGAGTTAACATACATGTGATGAGGTGGGTTGGTTGTTATGGTAGTGGTTGGGGCTGCAATACCCAAGATGGATCTTGGATAAAGGTATGGGTTTGATGAGATGTTGATGGTAGGTTCAGCTCAATCATCGATGAATGTTGATGTGGGTCAGGATTAATGCTACGGTTAGCATTATTCAAAATAATTTGTTGTAGTTGCAAGAAAGTCTGTTGCATGGCAATCACAGATGATGTGGGCATAGTCACATATGAAGTGGACGGTTGGGCTGGTTGCAAGGCAACCATATTAGTAAATGTAGGTGGCAAAAGGCATTACCACATAATGAGGGATGATAGGATGTGTGGGACCCGTAGGGGCGGTAGATGGAATGGATGTGGGGACCTACGAAGCGACTTGAGTTGATGCTTCGTAAAGGGGTTTGGTGCAAATGATGTTCTGATGTGGCAAGGTGATGGGTGGTTGACTAGATGATGCTGGGTGATTAGCCAAGGTGGTAGCAATCGGCTCAAAAAGTGGATTCGTGAAGGGTAGATTGAAATTCTACGGGTGTGTGAAGGTAGAATCCTAATGTAATGATGGCATGACACAATATAGGATGGTAATCGGTGGTAATGATAGAAACACCATACTAGCAACATTTAGGTACATCCTAACGACATCCATGTCTACAAGTGTGACATGACCATTCATTGGTGTGTGTGGCTCACTCTTAGGAGTCTCAGGAATAGCGGTATGGGTAGCCCTATGCATAATATATTTATCCAAAATAGGGGCACTACTAGAGGGCCTTGCATTTAAGTTATGGGACATACCAGGGACTACACTAACTTGCCCTACCACCAAAGTGTTAGGGACATGACAAACATGATATGGATCCATAGGGGAAGACAACTGACTCTGAATTAATGTTAACTATGTAGCCTAACCATGATTCGGTACCATATGCCAAGGTGTGATGATGTGTGAAATGCAAGTGTAAGTGTGTGAATGTGTGAAAGAAGCACAATGCAAAACAACACTCAAAGCAAACAAACAAGCAAGATTTTTGTTCCTAAGTTCGTGCAAAGTTTGATTTTTTTTTTTTTTTTTAATTTTTGATTTTTTTTTGAAGTTTTGAAAGTTTTTGATTTTTTTGTAGTTTTGAAATTTTTTGGAAAAAAAGAAAAATCGATGTGCAAAATGTTTGCCCTAAGATGAATCTAGGATTTCACCTGTACGCCTGCACACACATATTTGGTGATGAAGTTCGAATTGTGAATCCCATCAGACTATGGAGATGGGACCCATAATAGATGAGGGGACACAAGTCCTACCAGTCCTCAGCCAGTCTCACTTGGGCAACAATACACCCTCCTAAGAGAAATACGTGTAATTATCCAAGCTACGACGGTTCTTGGAGCTCGCCTTGGCCACGAACAGGGTATATTTTGGTGTTTGGTGATAAAGTCCAACCTTGTGGTGATGAAATCCAACCATTTCTAACGTTTAAGTGTGTGTGTGAGGCTTTTTTAACTTATTGTGTGATGCAAACTATGATGCAATTCTATTTTTATACCTAATGTAGAAAATAGGAAACAAAGAATAGCAAACAAAATCAGATCAGGGGCTAAAGTGGTTAAATCCAAGCAAGATCTAGCCAAAATCTATTGTTAGGGCCAAACCTGGGTGGGAGGTTGGTTTTGGTAAACCGCGTTTGCATGGTTTATTAGCTGCACGTGCGCATTTGGGATATCCTAACCGCAGGTGCAAGATTTCGACTGAACAACAGAACAAGGGCAGCACAGGCCCAAACCTTAAAAATATCCAGATTAATGCCAACTGGATTTATGCATATGCTCTGTTACCTATTATGAAAATGTAGATCCTTTTATTTTCTTCTTTTTATTATGTTTTCATGAATGCTTTGATTGAAAATAAAAATATCTATCCTAAGACCTAAATGTAAACAAAAGGTACACAAGACAGAGACCTTTAATCTATCTAAATACAATGCTAAAAACCAGAAAATAGAAGAAAAATGGGTTACAGGGGTATAGACCTGTGTTCCTTTCACTGCTCCTTATAGTCTGCTTCAACTGCAGGTCCGCGGTGTCACAGTGCCAAAATTGCCCATGTGCGTTTTATCAGAAACTACATCGCATATATGCAGTTTTGCAGATTTGCATCACCTGTGCGCATTTTGTCAGGTGCTCCATCGTAGGTGCATGGTTTTTTAGGTCTAAAACCGCTGGTGTGTGGTTTCGCAGTAACATGGTTGAACAACAATAGGTCTCAGATTCATTGATCTCGAGATTGAATCTTCATGCGCTTAAAAATACCGAAACCTGCAACTAGAGAAAATACAAATTAGTAAAGTAAATTAAGGCACAAACAAATAAGACCCTTAGGGGGTCCCACCATGATCGCCATTTTTGTAACCAAAAGAACCGCACCAAACAGATAGACAAATGAACACTTTGCAACATAAAGAATGATGTATCTTGTATTAACAAGGGAGCCTGAATCTCCTAATATTACAATAGATTATTTTGAATTGCCTCAAGTATTTGGGTGCAATATTACAATTTATAATGCAACTCAAATGCTCAATATGACAATGGTGGTGCTCTCCAAAAAAATAACTGGTGTTCCTTGTCCTTTCAACTATAGCTTCAGAAGAGTGAGTGGGCTTCAAGTATCCAATGTAGGGACCACTCCAGCTTTATCAACTTCTACAAAGTGCATGTATTCTACACACATGACAACCAAATGAGGGTTAGTAGCACCTGTAAATAAAAATAAAGAATATTGCTATAAAACCCTGACTAGAGAAAACATGTAATGCAAAAACAAAGAAAATAAATTAAGGATGCCTTGCTACAGAAATGAAATAAACTGATATGATTCGTCGTGTGCTTTTGGATCTAAGAAATCGTAGGCGTGTGATGAAGGTTGATAAATTGTGCACGGATGGTGGGAAAATAGCGCAGATGCGATTTCGACTATAAAATCGTAAACATACGGTGAATATTGAATGTTAGATTACTCCAAAAATGGGCCTCCAGGCTCCAAATATTGATTCTCCTCAAGATGCATGCAAAGCTCTAGTTCTATTATGGTATCCTGATGGTACAAATGGTCAACCTCCTTGATTTGGTGGGGTGAAGGTGCCTTTATAGGCTCCTTAGGGTTTTGGATGGAAATGAGAGGTGACAAGCCAGGATTTCCAAGTGGCAATTCTGGGCTACCAAATGGAGGGGTAGTTAGAGTGAGTCACCCAGGATGTCTCACTTAACTAGGGTGATGTGGCTGCAAGTGGAGTGCTATGTGGAGGATTGCCCCATGTGAAGGGACAAAGGGGACAAGGGTGTATGAGATGTGGTAAGGGATGTTGGTGAGGTGTCTAGGACACATGTCCAGTGGGTAGGCAGGGTATCCTAGGCTAATTTTCCAGATTTAATAAATTTGGAAAATAGGATAATGTGCAAGTTTTATATACCTAAGTCTAAACTTAGGCATATAACTTTATTATGCAAGATTTGATGTGGGGTGGCAAATGTGATGTTGTGAATGACCAGTTTTTGGTGTCTACGATAAGTTTTTGTGAATTTGTATATTTTTGTGAAGTATTGCATATTTTTAAGTGATTTTATATTAAGATATATATATATATATATATATATATATATATATATATATATATATATATATTATAGAAAATGTTATTTAATTTTAAAATAATAGGATTATATTAGAAAAAGGTTTAGAATTTTTTTGAGAATGTAATCGATGAGAGGAGCAAGAGGTCTGAGTGGTAGGGACCGAGGTAGGGTTTGAGGTCATGGGAGATGGTGGGATGATAGATTTATCTATGATAGCTCTTGGGGGGTCACCACTATGCCTCCAGGTTTTGACTGGGAAAAATATGCTAAGGAGATGATGGTTGTTTTGCAGGTCATGAAAAAATATACCTCTCTCGAACCTACTCATTTTGGTACTTCCCCTGCTTCCTATTTTGGATTTGTTAAGGTTACTTCTCTATCAGTGGTCCAAGCTTTGGATCCTACTTCATACGTGTCTGCTCTGGTGGAGTCAGGTGCCCTCCCTCCAGTTGGCAAGGTTTCTATTCAGATGCCTTCTCCCTTTATTTCGAATACAATGCCGCTTCTCTCCTTGAAGAGGTTGGGGGTGGACCGAAGGAGAAGTTGTTTTAGACGAACCCTATGTTGGAGGGTAATGGGTCATCCTAGGGTTGGCTCTTTTTTATGTGGGAGTTTATCAAGGGGCAGTCCTTTGTGAGGTGGAGGAGACTCTTGTGGGGTCCTTATTGAGGATTTTGGTGGACCCTATTGTGGAACAAATTATTGAGCAATTGAAACCTCTGTAGTTGGTCAGGTAGACCCTATTATGGAATAAAGTGTTGAGCATGAGGTGGAACATGTGGTAGAACTTTTTATGGGTGGTCAGGCGGACCATTTAGTGGAACAAATTATTGGGCATGAGGTGGAACATAAGTTAGAAACTACTATTGGTGGTTAGACTTACCTTAGTGAGGAGACTCCAAAGGTGGTCAGTTTCTTGGGGAGGTCATCTTCAAATGCTAGGCCTAGTCCCCAAATTGAGAAGTCTTATGTTGTAGCAGTTACTCAGAGAACCAGGTATGACTCTCTTCCGGACTATCTCTTTGACCTCGATCCTGTTCAATCGCCCCTTTTATACCTTCAAAATTGATCAAGGTTGCTATGGGAGAGGGTGAGAACTCCCTTGTTGGGAAATTCCTTGGTAATGCTAGACCAAACTTGGACTCCATCAGGAGATAGGCATCGACAGTCTGATCACCAAAAGACCAACTAAAATTGGTAGCTCTTCCTAATGGATTCTTTTTGATTAAAATTTCTATGGTAGAAGATCTCAGATCCATTTTGGGTGGAGGTCCTTGGTTCTTTGGCAGAAGGGGCCTATTTCTTCATAAATGAGATCCAGATTTTGACCTAGACACCCAAAAAATTAACTTAGGCCCTATATGGGTTAGATTGCCGGGGCTTCCTTTTCACTTTTGGCATGAAGCGATTTTGAGGGGTATTACAAAATTGATTGGTGAGTTTGTTATGTTGGATGCTCCTACTAAAGCAAGATCTCGAATGGTTTTTGCTTGTATGTGTGTGATTGTAGATTTGGATGCTGACCTACCTGAGTCTATAGAAATTTTATCGAAGGTGGGTAACATGAATCAAGCCATATTGTATGAGAACAAGCCTAGGGTTTGTGCCTAGTGTAATTCTTACAGTCATATCTCTGGGTGATACCCTCAGAATCCTGCAACTAGAGCCTTGGAGAAGGTCCCTACAAAGGAGACAAATATTTTCAGATGGAAATGTCAATATTGATCCAAGGATGGCATTGGGAGAACAAAATATCATTAATATTTTAGAAAGGAAGAGATGCAAGGACTCGACACCTCCTTCAATGCATATTTTAGAGAACCCCTTTGCATGTTTGGCTATCGAGTTAGCTCCTGAAATGATGGAAGAGCCTGCAATGGATTTGGATTTGATTTGATTAATGCAAATTTGTAATAGACGATCACATTCTTTTTTTATGTCAATTATATTGCATTTAAATTATTATGTTGGTGACAACAAGGATTAGAGGATTTAAAAAACAAAAGGGGGAAATTTTTGAAAACCCTAGTTTTTTCCCAAAACCCTAGTTTTTTTGAGATTTTTTTGGGTTGAGATCATGGAGTTACCAATTTTCACTAGAAATGATGATATTGATGCTTGAGAATGGTGGATGAAGTTTAAATCTCTATATTTTAGTGATATTTTTTGGAATTGCAAACTTTTTTATCTTTTAAAAGAGGAAGCTCATGATTGGTGGGATATTCGTACTAAGGAAATGCATGCTAAGAAAAGAACTTGGACATGGGATGAAATGGAGCATGCATTCTTGAGTCAATGGAACCATTATAAAAAGATAGCTAGTTTGAAGATCACCATTAAAGAATATGAAAAAGAAATAAAAGGCTTTAGAAGGAATTGAATGAAATGAATAAAGAGGATATAATAGAAGGAAAAAATTTAGATGACAACGTGCAAGTTCATATCGTATTCAAAAGAAAAATCTTAAGAAGCAAGGATCCAAAGAGAATCAAGAAACAATTATGGTAAGGGAACAAGTTGAAGAACCATTAAAAACTCAAAAGTTGAATTTACAATAGTAGCAACAATAGAGTCCATGGAAGAAGCAACAACAAAGTTGAAGGAAGCCTTGTCAGAAGTGCACAATGATGCACCAAAAGAAAGGGATAAGAGAGAAGATTGCAAAGAAGAATTTAAAATAAATACATAAAATCGTTGAAGAATCAAAAGAAAAAATGTCGGGTTAAGGTTGCAACATATCGACACCCACACCACCTTAAGCGGCAACAATCTTAGAGGCATGGCTTAAGACATCAATATTTTATATCTATATGGAGTCCAAAAGGCATCAAGTATAGCAGTGTTTGGCAGAAAAAATATAATATTTTTGGATTTCAAAGGGGTGTAGCAGCATCAAGGAACAATATGACCAACAATTTGAAATATTAAAGCAGAGTAGCAAACGCATGGAGCCAACGTGGAGCCAACAAAGCAGTTATGAATATTCAAGTGGCACAATGATAGTTTGGCATCATAAAAAACCATCACTAATCAAAATTTCACTTGGATGAATGGATGAACAAGATTGGAAATTCTCAAGAAAAAAAATGTTGAATATTTATATTTAAAAAAATAAGAAGATCAAAACAAATGAATATAAAAAATTCACTTTGTGTGAAAAAAGATGTAGTTATCTAATAATAGCATCTCAATTAAAATGAGAATTAAATATATCTATAAACTCAAGCTTTACAAAAGAAAGTTATGAGTAGGAGACCCGAGTATAAGATATAAATTAGTTTTAAAATAATAAAATTATTTTTATGAAAAAATAAAATAAGATAATGTAATATTTAATATATAAATAGGGATGGCTATTTTAGGGTTTTAAATATGACAAGGTTTTTGTTTGAATGAAAGTTTCTAATTTTGTTTGATTTGGATTTATAATTTTTTCATGAGAATTTTTTTTATAGGTAATAAACCTAGGATAACAATGTAAAATGTGTTAGGAATGGAGCTTAATTATGAGGAGGTTAAACAGAGAAAGTTTCTGGATTTACTGTAGGACGGACAGGGAAAGTTTCTAGATTTACAGTCTGTTAGTCTACTCAAGAAAGTTTTCGGATTTACAACAAGACAGCCAGGGAAAGTTTTTTTGTTTTTATCCTAAAATTAGGTGCTGGGAACTCAGTGTTAATTTTGGAATGTATTAAAAAAAAACAGTTTTTTTTTTTTTTTCTTTTTTTTCTTATATATAGTTGTGAGGAAAAAACATAGTATACAATGAAAATTACTGTGTTGATTCCTTGTAAATATAGAGAGGAAATTACAGCATATGTTTGTTGTAGGTTGTAACCCTCTATTGCTTGGATTGAGAAAGAAATGACTGAAAATTCTTGGTGGATGTAACCCACATTAGGTGAACCACGTTAAAATCGTTGTCTCTTCTACTGTGTGTTTGTATTATTTTGTTAATTCTCATTGTTAAATTTTGAAACACTGTAATTGCTTTTCTATATTTTATATAGTGATACTCTAACAAGTGGTATCAGAGCGAGGTTTTGTTGGGTGCACTTGACAGAAGGAGAATTTTTGGATCAAGTGGGAGCAATGGCGAAAGAAGGGAGGTTTAGAGTTGAAAAATTCAATGGCAAAAACTTTCAATTTTGGAAGATGCAGATGGAGAATTACTTGTACCAGAAGGATCTTTACTTACCTCTTGAGGGGGAAACAAAGAGACCTTCAACTATGTCTGATGAGGAGTGGAGTCTCCTTGATAGAAAGACATTGGGTATTGTGAGGCTGTGCTTGGGAGCCACCGTAGCCTTCAACATCTCCAATGAAAAGACTACCAAGGGAGTCATGGATAAGTTGGCCAAGATGTATGAGAAACCATCAACATCAAATAAGGTATTCTTAATGAAAAGGTTATTTAACATGAAAATGAGTGAAGAAGGATCTATGCAGGATCATTAAATGAATTTAATAATGTCACTAATCAATTACATTTAGTAGGATTGGATTTTGATGATGAGATTAGGACCTTATTAATCTTATGCTCTCTTCCAAAAAGTTGGAACAGTTTGGTAATGACGATAAGTAACTCTACTTCGAGTTCAAATAAATTAGAATGTGATGATGTGGTTGGTGTGATAGTGAGGACATGAGAAGAAAAACCATAGGAGAATCATCTAGCATCGCCTTAACTGTTGAGAATAGAGGAAGAGGAAGAGAAAGAGGTAAGAGTTCACATCATGGTAAATCCAAAGGCAGATCCAAATCACATGGAAAAGGAAAGCTACAGTTTTGGCACTGTGGCAAAAAGGGTCATCTCAAGAAGGACTGCTGGTAAAGAAAGGGTGATGGAAATGAAGGTAATGATAATAATGGTAACACTTTAGAAGCCAATATTACTGGACAAATTCTACAAGATCCTTTAATCTTATCTCTTGATAGAAATAGTGATTATTGGGTAATTGATAGTGGTGCTTTATTCCATGCTACCTCACATAAGGAATACTTCATAGATTATGTTTATGGAGGTTATGGACAGGTTTTGTTGGGAAATTACCAACCATGTAAAATCATGGGTATTGGAAAGATTTTGATTAAATATCCAAATGGATGTCAATGGGCTCTTAAAGAGGTGAGACACATACTATATTAAAGAGAAATATTATATCGGTAAGTAAGCTTGATGGTGAAGGATACACGGTTGCATTCGGAGAAAATTCTTGGAAAGTTACTAAAGGTTCATTGATAGTAGCTAGAGGTAAATTGATGGGTACTCTATTTATTTACTGATTTTTATCACTGCTTTATGAATTTAGTTTCTACAGGTGAGAGTGCATCTTTGTGGCACCAAAGACTTGGCCATATGAGTGGAAAAGGTATGGAAATTTTACATTCAAGAAAGTTATTGCCTAAGTTAAAAGAGATTGATTTGGAATTCTATGAGGATTGTGTTTATGGTAAAGCAAAGAGAGTTAGATTTCTCAAGGATGGCAAGGAAAGGAATAAAGAGAAATTGGAGCTTGTGCACTTAGATGTTTGGGGCCCAGCTCAGGTAACTTCTCTTGGAGTTTCTTCTTACTATGTACTTTTTATTGATGATGCAACAAGGAAAACATGGATATATTGTATTAAGAATAAAAGTGATGTTTTTAATATCTTCATGAATTGGAAAGCATTAGTTGAAAATGAAACTGGAAAAAGGTTAAAGTGTCTAAAGTCGGATAATGGTGGAGAATATTGCAGTAGAGAATTTGATGTGTTTTTTTATAAAAATGGAATTAAAAGAATCAAGGTAGTTCTAAGAACACCTCAAGAAAATGGGGTTGCAGAAAGAATGAATAGAACCATCATGGAGGGTGCTAGGAGCATGAGAATACATGCAGGCTTACCATTATTTTTATGGGCTCATGCTGTTGATACTGCAATATATATGATTAATAGAGGACCATCTAGTGCCTTGGATGAAGGAATTTCGGAAGAGCTTTGGACAGGTAAACCAGTAAATTATTCTTTCCTTAAGGTATTTGGATGTGAGACTTTTATGCATATAGACAAAGAGAACAGAAATAAGTTAGGTGCTAAGGCCCAAAAGTGCTATTTTATTGGTTATGGTATTGATGGCTTGGGTTACAAATTATGGGATTGTGATAACCGGAAAGTCATTAGAAGTAGGGATGTCATATTTAATGAAAAAAACTTGTATAAAGATCGGTTGGAGGGAAAGAAACAGAAGAGGAAAATACTGAATACATAGACCTTGATGGACACATAGAAAAGGTAACTCCAAAAGTGGTAGAAGATCAAAATGTACAACAACAGCAACAAGCACCTCAATCTCCAAAAAGTGTTGTTAGATGATCTACCAGGATAAGTAGAATTCCTCAACGTTTCTCTGATTATGTTTTGTATACTAATGTTGGTGAGCTAGAATGTTTTCAGGAAGCATTACATATGGATACCAAGAATAAGTGGGAGCTTGCAATGAATGAAGAAATGGACTCTTTATTCCACAACCAAACTTGGGATTTGGTTGAGCTACCCAAAGGTAAAAGAGCTTTGACCAATAAATGGGTGTACAGGATTAAAGAGGAGAATGAAGGGCATAAGAGATATAAAGCAAGACTAGTGGTCAAGGGATTCGCTAAAAAAAAAGGTATTGATTTTGATGACATTTTTTCTCCGGTTGTAAAAATGACCTCTATTAGAGCTATTTTGAGTCTTATAGCTATAGAAAATTTGTATCTGGAGCAATTGGATGTGAAGACAACATTTCTTCATGGTGATTTGGAGGAGGAAATTTATATGCACCAATCAGAAGGCTTTCGGGTGAAAGGTAAAGAGGATTGGGTATGTAAACTGAAAAAGAGCTTGTATGGGTTAAAACAATCTCCTAGATAGTGGTATTTAAAATTTGATAAGTTCATGGCTAATCAAAGGTTTGAAAGATATCAAAGTGATCATTGTGTATATTTTAAGCAAACTGGAAATGGTAACTATTTTATTTTGCTATTGTATGTGGACGACATGTTGGTTGCAGGAACAAATATGCAAGATATAAACATGCTCAAGAAGAAGTTGGCTAAATCCTTTGCCATAAAGGATTTAGGAGAAGCCAAACAAATCCTTGGTATGAGGATAACAAGAGACAAGGAGGGTCACACTTTGAAATTGTCACAAGCAGAATACATTGAAAAAGTGCTTAAGAGATTCAACATGAACAATGCAAAGTCTGTTGTTACTCCATTGACAAAGCATTTCAAACTCACCAAAGATTTGTGTCCCAAGACACAAAAGGAACAAGAGCATATGGCTAAGGTCCCCTATGCATCAGTGGTTGGAAGCTTGATGTATGCAATGGTTTGTACAAGACTAGACATTTCCCATGCAGTGGGAGTAGTGAGTAGATTTATGAGTAATCTGGGAAAAGGACATTGGCAAGCGGTAAAATGGATACTCAGGTAATTGAGAGGAACTTCAAATTATTCTTTGAATTTTGGAGGCTCTAATATATGCTTGAAAGGTTTTGTAGATTATGATATGGCAGGTGATATTGATGGTGGAAGGAGCACTACTGGCTACATATTTACTATAGGAGGAGAAGCGGTTAGTTGGATTTCTAAACTCCAACACATAGTTGCCATTTCAACCACTGAAACTGAATATGTTGCTGCTGCAGAAGCAAGCAAAGAGGTGGTTTGGTTGCAAAGACTAATGGAAGAACTCGGGAAGAAGCAAGAGGATAATAAGTTGTGGAGTGATAGCCAAAGTGCTATACACCTTGCGAAGAATTTGACATTCCATTCAAAAACTAAACACATAAAACTCAGGTATCATTTCATTAGATCAGTAGTGGAAGATGGATCTTTGAAATTATGGAAAGTTCACACATCACAAAATCATGTTGACATGCTTACAAAAGTGGTGTCAAGCGACAAGTTGAGATTTTTCTCAACTTAAGTTGGCCTTAAGGAATAAGAGGCCATGATGATAATTTTTCAGTCCTTGGTTGCAGTATGGTGCAATGGAATTAGTCTCCAAGTGGGAGATTGTTAGGAATGAAGCCTAATTATGAGGAGGCTAAACAAAGAAAGTTTTTGGATTTACTGTAGGATGGGCAAGGAAATTTTCTAGATTTACAGTTTGTTAGTCTATCAGAGAAAGTTTTCAGATTTACAACAGGACAGCCAGGGAAAGTTTTTTTGTTTTATCACAAAATTAGGTGCTGGAAACTCAGTGTTAATCTTGGAATGTATTAAGAAAAGCAGTTTTTTTTTTCTATTTTTTCTTATATATAGTTGTGAGGAAAAACAAAGTATACAATGAAAATTACTGTGTTGATTCCTTGTAAATATAAAAAGGAAATTACAACGGATGTTTGTTGTAGGTTGTAACCCTCTATTGCTTGGATTGAGAAAGAAAGGACTAAAATTTTTTGGTGGATGTAACCCACATTGGGTGAACCACGTTAAAATCATTGTCTCTTCTACTGTGTGTTTGCCTTATTTTGTTAATTCTGCTATTAAAGTTTGAAACACTGTAATTACTTTTCTATATTTTATATAGTGATTTACTCTAACAAAATGTTCATACGACAATTGAAAAGATCAAAAAATAAAAGAGCTTCCTAAAAATATAAGAAAGCGTTCTTGGATGAAAGTAATTAAATGTAGCCTAATTTTAAAATTTGATCAAAATAAGTTGGGGAATATCTATTATGAAACTATTTAAATGATCCCTCATACGTAAATTTGTGGGATTTATCACCCATTGAAGGATATCTACAAATGGGCTTATAGCAGGTTGAAAATACAAGGGAAACATAAGATCAAAGCATGACCATATGAGGTTATCTAATGGTCATATTTATGAGAAAATAAAATTGGGATTAACTCTTAAAAGAAGGTTTATAATTAAAATAAATGCTAGGTTGTTTATGAAACATTAGCATTTGGGTCTAGACCAACAAAGGAACTATTGTTCAAGGCCTAGGAAATATGAGATCAAAGCATGACCATGAAGTTATTTAATGGTCATATTTATGAGCAAACAAAATTGGGATTGACTCTTGCAAGGAAGTTTATGATTGAAAAAGTGCTATGTTGTTTATCAAACATTAACATTAGGTTTTAGAGCAACAAAATAACTGCTATTCAAGACCCACTATGCAAACATATCTATGAATTGACTCAAGAATAACAAATCAAATAAAGTTTAAGTCGATTAGAAACTTCATTTGAGCATATGTAGATACATATTTAGGGTAACCATGCCTATGAATATGAAAATTTTTACATGCATTTATTCCATTGGGAGTTAGATCATCCTCTCTCAAATTCCATCAATTTGGAGTGGAAGTGAATTGTGAATGTAATTCCATATAGATGTAAATTCTACATGAATTTCAAACATTTAATTAAGGATAGCTATAAAGTGCATAAGCAAAATTATATAGCAAGAACATATTCAACAAAGGCAAAAGGATCAAGGAAGATTTTAGAGACTAGAAAAGACACACTATAAGGGCTATATGAGCCTATATCTTACAAGGAGGCCTCTTAGGCATCCAATATAAAACTATCCCATATAAGATGGTGGATGATACAAATAGTGTATAAATAGTATTATAGACATATTTTAAAACTAATCTAGAGAATAAAGGAGAAAAGATAAATGTTGATAAATATGATTTCATGAATTATCAAAAAAAATCTTGAAGGAAGATGTAGACAAATAACTAGCAAGATAATTATAGAAAAGGATAAAAGATATCGTGGATACAAAACTTCAGAGTCAATCGAGGCAAGAGGACTGTATTCCAACTATAAAGCTTCTCATGACCAAGGTAATACCAAATCAAGATCAAGATATAGATTCTAAATCCTTGATATAAAAGATAATAGATGACATTATCTCACATAAACAACAAAATATTCTAAGCATGTCAATATTTAAATGCATTGATAGAAGAGGTGGCATCAAGTACACAAGCACAACTAGAAAAAATCCTTGCCAAGACCAAAAATAAATGATCATCTTGATGAATTTATCTCCTATAATACTTGGGAACTATGAAACCCCTCAACATATGGTTGCTAAAGCATATGATTAGGTAAGATAATTTAGATTTGGTATTTCTTTTAGTATTCAAATTTTATATTGATATGTTGAACAATCAATTTTGTTTCTTTTTGGTGAAAATAAAAAGTGGTGGGAAATTAGCTAATTGAAAATTAAGAGATCAAGCTATTGAATGAAATCCTAACATAGTCAACCATGAAATTATAAACTTCACAATAGATTAAATTACATGTAGGGTGTACTATCTAAGAACTAAATTTTATTTTGACTAATATGTATGGTATGAGATAGGTTGAGCATAGAAGTCAGTAATAGAAGTCATTAGAAGATTATTAATTATTACATTTAGAAAGAGTTGATTTAACATGATACTAGATTCATTAAAAAATATTGGAGTTCATCTCATTCAAAAATAGATAGTGGAAACTTGCTAATGTCATATTTAAATATTTGTAAATATAATTCATATGGTTAGAAATTATATTTGGATTAATTGGACAAAGGAATATGCTTTCATCATAGAATGTTTGGATTGTTTGTTTCTTATTTTTTGCAATAGCCTATATGGGATTGAAATGGGCCCCACTTGTATTATATTATGACTACATAATAACATTACAAGAACTTGGCAATTATGCATGTATTATTTTGCAATATTTGAACCTTGATCTCCTCCTTATCATAATCAATAGCATTAAGCTTGACTGTGTTTGTTGTTTCAATGACATAGATAGGTGGTGCCTGTCTACTATTATTGGGTTGGCTATAGGTTGTGCCAAAAGTGAAGGTTGTTGAACTTGTTATGGTTGAGTTTGTTGAGAAACATTGGTAGGACCAGTCAACAAGATTTATTATTGATTTTGAAATCGTCATTGCTCTTGGTAGGGTTGGTTTTGTAGGGGTTGTGGTGCCCACTATTGGTTTTGTGGAGATTGTGGTGGCCTTGTTTAGTTTGACCAACGTTTGGTAGTTCACTCTTGAGTTGGGGTCAAGGGTATTGACCCCAATGTTGTGTGGTTTATGGCATGGACTAAGGTTTGAGTGGGGTAGGCATCCAATTCATAGACGCTCTTAGGGTGTACTGATTTTGATATGGATTATAAGAAAATTATACATTTACCTTTACCTTATAGAATTGAGTTCCTTTGTGGATTGGTTATTGTTCCTTGTGGTGTTTTTAGTATTTGGTAAAAGATTGCAATGATTTGTAGAGTGACCCTTTTTGTAAATACTACAAATGTTAGTTCTATTTAGGGGGTAATCATGAAGTGCATATTTTTTCTTACACCTGGGATAATACATAGCTATATGATTAGTGGATTTAATCTTTGCTTGCACCTCATCTAAGGTAGTATTGAGATGTATTGAGATATCGATTTTAATATTTGTAAGTTCCTCCATGAGTTCACCAATATCATTGTTAGTTTTACCAGTTTTAAACTTTTCTTTGTGGGAACAAATTCTTGCCCTAGTACGTGAGTAATTCCTATAGAGTTTTGTGATGTCCCAAAAGTCAAGTTTGGTCACACCTTTCTCCATAAGGTTCAGGACTTATAGTGGCTCTTCAATCAATCCTATCAAGAGTATTGTCCTACTAAGTTCTTGATCTATCCAGTTTCCACATATTCTTTGGATGAACAAGAAGCGATCTAAATAACCTTTGAGTTTTTCACCTTCTTGTTGTTTTATCCTAAAACGTTCCTACTTGTGGTCCTTCATCCTACAATATTATTTCTATATACACCTATGTTCATATAAAATTTAGCTCTAATTTCATAAACCAACACATAGCCGAATCCTTAATAATTGATGGGAACAATTTTAGTTTGACGAAAAACTTTAAATTCAAACAAGAATTGATCTAGATCCTCAAACCAAATTCCCCTAAAATTTACAATATAAATAATGGTTTTTTTTCATAAGGGCCTTTATAACAAGATCTAACCTAATAAAATATGTGAATGTTCTATTGGTATTGCTACCTTGTCCAATGTTATATATGTTACTTTCTTTATTTTCCATATCTATTCTCTTTTAACAAATATTATATATTCTTTTGTAACTTTCTTATGTCGTCTCAATTTTACGGAAAAAAACTACTTAATTAATTAATTAAATATTTTTAATTACTTAAATATTTTTCATTATTTCCAAATTTACAATGTAAAATTATATATCTTTATTTTTTTATTAAAATGAAAAAGTTATTTAAAGGTTATTGAACATCAACCTTTTCGTAGCTTATTAACTTTGTGGACTGAAAAGAGTACATAGTCACACTCATACAAATCTAAAACCTAGTTGAAAAATAAATTTATTAAAAAATGTAATTGAAAAATTAATTTCTTATATGTCATTTAAAAACATTAGTTTCTCCTATTATCATGTCATTTCTATTATTTAAAATAATAAAACATTGGGACCCATGCAAATGTGGCTTGGGATTGTTGAGGGTGACGCTCGGTAAGATCCCCTTTCATGAAACAGTCAAACCTTCCCTTTATTAATTAAGATCAATAAAATGCCGGTCCTAATTTTTTTTTTAAAGGAACTTTGTTAATTTAAAATGTCATTTTCTTCTCTTATAGTATATGGTTTTCCCTCTCATTCAAGTTTTAGTTCATTAATTTTTTAATTGTTTTATAAAATTTATTGATTTTTTATTAATGTAACAAATAAGGACTTCCAGATTCCTTATGAAAAGGATTTTAGATAATACCCAACATAAAAATTACTTTTAAGAAAAATTTCAATAAAAAACCTTATCTTAATTAAAATCAATTATATAAAAAAGCTGTAGAAACTATAAAAAATCATACCTCCCTAAGACATTAATACCTCCCTAGTCCAAAAAAAACATTCTTACATGTCGTCACGAGCAATCATTACACATATATCCCAAGACATAATCATTAAATAAAGATTTCCCTAAGACATTAATACCTCCCCAGTCCAAAAAAAACATTCCTACATGTCGTCACGAGCAATCATTACACATATATCCCAAGACATAATCATTAAATAAAGATTAAGGAGTGGGATGGAAGTTAACTTCGTCGGTGAGATACTGCCAACCTCAATCCGAAGAGATTGGGGCATTCCATATTTCTTCTGCATTACCGCCAACAAAAATTTGTTGAGGCCAGCAGGTGCATAGCAGCCAAAACAGTAGCAATATCACCCCACCCAACAACTGGCTCAGAAACGACAGGCCAAACATCCCACCTGGAGTTTTGGCGGGAGGAGGGACCAGCTCCGTCATCTAGACGTCTGCGACACTGAGAGGGTTGGGACTAGTGTCTATCTATCGGAGAATGGAATGGGTGAAGCGTCGGAAACCTAGATGGGTCGAGAATGAGACCTGAAGGAGCTTCTTGAGAAATTGGGAGGGACACGACTAATGTGCATGGAGCATTACCCTAATGATCCATCAGAGCACGGTGTTGCAGCTCAACCTACACTTTGTTCACTTGTACAAAAATATGCATCCAGCAGTCATAAAAAACAGCATACTTGTCAGCGAAAAAAACATCAAAGTGGAGTCAAGATGTGTAAAAATCACCTTGCTCTTGGTTTTCTACAAATGGAAGAGAGTACTGATACGAAAAATATTTCACACAGATTCAAGATTGTCAGATAAATCAATAAGGTCCCCTAAAAAAATATGAAACCATACAAAAGAACAAGGTTGAAAGAATTCCAAAAACTATTTTTATATAACTTTTTAATATATAATTATTTTAAGTAGACTTTACAGTCTTGGCGTGAAACATGAGAATAAATTTTTATGTTTTTTTTTTATATTGAACATCGCTTACAAATATTTACAAATATCAGCGCTCGTTCGAGCAAACACAAGAGGAATCGACCTCACAACCACATGGATGATAATAACTAGGCCACTGCCATTTGGATGGATCATTAGAATAAGACCTAATTTATTAGTTAAATCTTTAATAAAGTCTGTTGTTCATTGTATGGATCACATAAGTTTTTTATTAAATTTCTAAAGTTAAAGAATTCAAAAGTACACAAAAGAGTAGGTTTTTTTTGAAAAGATATTTTATAAAATAATTTATTATTATTTAGTTTAATGAGTGATGATAGATATTTACAATTATTTTAAAATTTATTTAATTTTTAATAATTATAATTTTTATAGATATATAAATATTTTAATTAATGTTAGTATAAATATAAAAATAAATAAAAGATTCTAATTAAAGTTTATAAGATAAACATATTTTATAATAACATAAGGTTTAGTAATAATTAACAAAAACAATCATAATATATTTGTTTATAAAATTTGTCATCTAAATTTAGAGTGTTTAAAAAGCTCAACGTCCTTTTTATAAGTGTATTTTTCCTATCATGTTAACATTTTTTAGTAAAATGTTTTCTAAACCACCATTTTTATTAGTAATAATTAAATTTACGCAACTCACAAAACACAAAACACACAAGCATGTGAATAAATGAAGAAAGAGAGATGTAGCGTATGGAACCAAGGATTTCCATGTCAAAAATTTTAGTACATGTAAAGTTTTATAACCCATTACACTCATCAATATGAGATAAATATATTTTAAACCACCATTATTATTAGTAATAATTAAATTTACACATCTCACAAGACACAAGCATGTGAATTGTGAATAAATGAGGAAAGAAAGATGTAGCATATGAAACCAAGGATTTTCCTCTCAATGTGCGTTTCTAACAACAAAACTCTTAGTACATGTAAAGTTTTATAACCTATTACACTCATCAATATGAGATTATTTGTTAACTTATATTGTTGAAAGACGAAGGTTTTTTTTTATAGAAGGAAGGATATTAATATTTTTAAAGTTTAATTGAAGACCATGGTTTAATAAGTTTTTGTGAATTTGCATATTTTTATACGTTCAATAAATTTTTAAGTGATTTTATATTAAGATAATTTTTTAATTGAAAAGGTGAATTCATTTTAAAATAGTAGAACTATATTTATAAAAAGAAAATAAATAAAATAATGTAATATATGGTATACATATAGGGATGGTTATGTTAGGGTTTTAAATATGGTAGGGTTTTTATTTTCAAGAAAGTTTTTTTGGATCTATAATTTGTTTAAGAAATTTTTTAGTAGGGAATAAATCCACGATAACAATGTAAAAAGTTGATATGACAATTGAAAAGATTATAAAATAAAAGAGCTCCCTAAAAATACAATAAATCATACTTTGATGGAAGTAATTAAGTGTAGCCTAATTTTAAAATTTGATCAAAATAGGTTGGGAAATATCTATTATGAAGTTAGTTAAACGATCCCTCATAGGCAAATTTGTGGGTTTCAATACCCATTGAAGGATATATAAAAATGAGCTTTTAAGAGGCTGAAAATACAAGGGAAACACAAGATCAAAGCAAGACCATGAGGTTCTAATTACAATCAAATAAAATTGGGATCAATTATTGCAAGGAGGTTTACGATTTAAAAAATGCTAGGTTGTTTATGAAACATTAGCATTTGGGTTTAGACCAACAAAAGAACTACTATGCAAGGCCTTAGTGACAATAATATCATCCACATCAAATGCCTTTAGTTCTAACTAAAATATGAGATCAAAGCATGATATCTAGTTAAACTAATGTCATTTGATGTTTGGATTATTTCTTAAGAAGCATGCAATGGATCACTATTTTCAACATTCTTAAATTGGAAGTTCTTAGAAGTTGATCATTAGAAGATAAATTTATGGATGTAGTTTGACTCAACTCCCCCTCATAACTCCGTGCTCTATAAATGTCATAATATTCTATAATATAATCCACAATTTATGGCATTAGATGCATTCTATGTAGGGAACTTCAATATGCAATATTATGGAAGAGTTAAATATATTGAAATATAAAATTTTGAGGTGGAACAAGGAAGTTTCTAAAATATTTTTAGCTAGAGAAAGTAAGCTTAAAAATAAGATGTAAGAAATACAAGGAAAATTCTAATCCTTAAGTTCAAAAAATGAGAATTGATTAGAAGAAATTCTAGTTAGTAGTAAGCAAGATCTATATATGCAAGGGATATACTAAAAATAAAGATATAGTGTCTAATAGTTACGTAACTATGACTATAACACACCATATTCTTATCAAACAATAATCAATAGGAGATCAAGGAACAAAATAAAAGTGTCAAAATTTGAGAATGAAAAAATATTGAGAGGACTTATACCATAAACTATGAACTGGTCTAATATATTTGTAATTTGTTGGTTAATGATGGGTAAATTCAAGAGCAAATGAGAAGATGTTATCCTCTATCCCTAATCTTATTTGTAATGAACAAAACACTTATATCGTGAATAAAACAATTGAAGTAGAAGTAATAACCAAATATTTTGAGATAAGATACAATAATGCTTTGAGATAAAATGGATCCCTAATTATTTTGTTACAATGTTTTAAGGATCTAATGAGCATTGAAATCACTTCAAAAATCAAATAATATTCAAAATCCTTAAATATTCTTAAGTAATAAAGGTAAACCTAACCACACTCATTCCAAATGATAAGAATTTATGTTGAACATATAAATTTTGATAAATATCCTTATGCAATATAGTATGTAATTTGACCTAAAATGTTATGGAAAATAAATTGAATTTAAGTTCTCCTTCTATCATTTTTATGGAGCAAAAGATTTTGAGAAAAGATATAAAGTCCTAGATGGTATTACTAGACTATGCATTATAATATTCACTCCTTGGACTATATTTAAAGAAATACATATCTCAATTAAGTTAGGCATATCTATATCTTATGAAAGAGTGAATCAATTTTTTTGAATAGGGTTTTAGAAGATTTTGGCTTTGCAAAAAATTGATACTTTAGATATAAGTACTATGTTTTACTTGAATCTTCTTTATTCTTGTCAGTGCATTTATGGATGAAATAGATGTTTTTTTAAGTTCATCCAAAGGCCTCTGTTAGGTTAAAATTTTACTACCATACCTTTATATAATAATGAATGGATTAATAGAAGAATCATATCATAAGCTATAAGTGGAAATATAGTGTAGGAATTATACAAATCATTGAGAGTCTTCAATTAGTCACATATCTAAAATTTATGGATAATTCAATGTTAGTAAGTAATTCCTCCTCTAGTGATATTAGGACCATAAAAATATTTTTTTGAATTATGAATTAACTTCATCTAAAAGTATCAAACAAAAGGAGTTATAAGATTTTTCCTTAAACATTCCAATAAGAAATCATATAAATCTTAGAACTTTTCATTCTTGAGTGAGAATATCTTCCATATGCATTTAGGTTAGATAACAAAGTGGATTATGAAATTGGATACTGGATTTATTTTGTACTAGGCTCACCATATGGAAAAAAGGTATCTTAGATTAGTAAAACATATCACTTTAGTAAATCTACTCCTACAAGTTGTCCTTATATATCGGTTTTCAATTATACTTGGTTTTCAATTATACAAGTTTCTACTAAATTCATTGAATCCCTATGGAGATATCTATTATAAAAAGTAATGATAGAAAGTAGAAGTTTTATTTTATTGTTTACAATAAATTCTATCTAGTAGTGGCATATGGTGGTGTAGGGCAAGGTCCTATTACTAAATTTAACATTGAATATATATATGTAGAGAGAGAGAGAGAGAGTAATAAACTCTACATCATCACTCCATGAAGGTAATATCTTGAAACTATTAGATCTATGATATTGTTCACCATAATGAATTTACCAAAATGATACTCTATCTAGAATATCATTTTCTATGCAACATCCCTTACTATTAACAATATTTTTCAATAAATATATTAGTAGAATAAAGTATATTTTTATGGTGATACATGAATACAAGATCAATCATGGATTAAGGATATTACATTCCAATTTATAGTATTATACGTAGCATAGACTTAATGGGAATGAATATAAACTACTACTGATCTCAAGAGGGCAATGGTAGATATATGCAAAAAATAAAGTATATATTAAACTAGGTGGTTATATATGATGATAAAAAAATATAAAGCAAAAGTAATATTAAATAACTTAAAGATACATAAAACCAATGACATATATAATATTCAATGGGATTTGAAAGTAAATAAACACTAATTTATAGCAAAAGATGTATCAATCACATATTTGAATTTAAATTTCATTAGTGCTCCAAATTATTAGAGTACAATATGGGAAAGCAAATCTTGGTCCAAAGCAAATTTCTCCTAATTGATAATCAACTTGAAGAGGTTTCTAGGCCCCAATAAATATCCATTTTAAAAATAATATAAATAAACAACCATGAACCTTTTTATATTGCTTATATGTGATAGTTATATGGGTAAAAACCTAAGTAGATTCAATCATTCCTAGGTGAATCCTACATCACTAAATTATTTACTCCTTGATACATGCAAAGTAGATTGTATCATATTTAAACATTATTGTTGGAATATTTTCAACATTGCCTCCTTAGTCCTAAGTATTAAGTCCTAGTATTTAGTTTTAGTTTAATGTTTTGATTTACATATTTCTAGTTAATTTGATTAGCATACGTTGAGGTTTTGGCTTGGTTGGTCAATGTTTGACCATAGTCCAAGATTAGCATGTTGTTAGGATAAGAGCTATCTTTAAGTTAGTTTGTTGTAATAAGTTTAAGAGGATTTCTCTCAACCACCATGTCTATTTTTAGTTCTTTCAAGAACTATAAAACTATGTAATGCATTGTTGATCAATAGAACAATTTCACCATTGTTTCTCATTTGGTATCAGAGCAGGTTTTCTCAAATGGATCAAAACCTATGGAGAGTGGTGTGAAGAGATCTGAAGCACACACTTTGTCAGAGAAACTCAAGTGGCCAGCACTCAGCAGATTTGCAAGGAAGAGCTCGAGTAAATCATTAATATCTCATGAATCCTGAGGTATTTGATTATGAAATTTTGAGGGTTGTTAGATAATTGTATCAAGAGGATGCTGTCAAAATTTCAGGTGATTTGGAGCTAATTTACGGATTTTATTAGCATTTTGAGTTTTTCAATAAAATGGTTGTATAAGGTGGAATACAGGGTATTTGCTTCTCAAATTTTGGGAGAAATATTATTTAGATAAAATCATAATTCAGACAAAATTTCAGGTCATTTGGATCTGTATTGATTAATGTATGTGAATATTTATTTTTCCTTCAACAATCCTAGATCCGAAATTGTGATAGAAAGGGCAAAAGTAAATTGATCACATATTTCTCATTTGTGTGAATTTGGATCTGAAATTTAGTGGATTTTCAGATAAGTATATCAGAAGTCTACAGGAAAGGAGTGGCTGAGAGCTAGGTGGAAGATTGATGAATGGTGGATTGCAAGATGGCCACCATGTATAAAGAATTGGAAGTACCCAAATTCAATGGAGATAATTATGCTATTTGGAGCATAATGATGAAGACCTTCTTGAAGGCTCAAGACTTATGGGATATAGTTCAAGAAGGCTATGAGGAACCCTCTTGGAGCAAGCTACAAGGTGAGGAGAGAAAAGAGAAGAAGGAGCAGAAATATGCAAATTGCTTAGCTCTTATGGATTTGAGGAGAGGAATGGAAAAGAATGTTTTTCCTCTCATAGCCAATTGTAGATCAGCTACAATGGCATGGCAAGTGTTAAAGGATGCTTATGGGTTTGATGAGGATACCCATAAAGCCATGAGTGACAATCATGAAGATTGTTTAAGCAAGGAGGAGCCTTGCTTCCTTGAAGCAGATTCTGAATTAGATCCTTTTGAAGGAGTTTTTGAAGAGTCTTGTAAAGACTCATATGAAGCCATGCTTTGTAATGGAGAATTATTTCTTGCAGAGGAAGGCATGTATGTAGAAAACCAACAAGATGAAGAATGCTTCATGGAGGAAGCATATGTTGCTGAATTTTGTGATGAAAAGATAAGAAGAGGTGTGTATTCCTCAAGAGGACGAGGAGGAAGAAGAGGATTTGTTGTTGATAGAAGAAAAAGTGATAAAAAATATCTCATGGAGGAGATAAATGAAGAGTGTATTATGGATAATGCACCTAAAATTCTCATGGGAGAGAATAAAGAAGATAATAGGATCAACCAAAATTGTTGGCATGTTGATGGAGAAGCAATGTTTATGGAAGACCATTGTCTTGAAGACCATTCACTTGGAATGGATGTATGCTCTCTTGACAGAGAAAATGAAGATCTCCTACAAGGAGAAGATAAAATTGTTAGAGTTCCTCTAAAGGGGGAGAAGAATGTGAAAAATGAGATAGAAACAGAAAATGGAAATGAGATTGCTGATTTTCTTATCGTAATGGCAAAGGAAACATCACTCATGGATGAAGATCACTCACTTGGAGTGACTACATTGCAGAAAGAGAGTTGTCTTGAAAAGGCAACTATGTATGATTGCTTGAATGAATGGTGTTTCAACACACCAACATGGATTGAACAAAGGAGGAGAACTATTAGTGAAGAGTTGATGGTTGATCTTGAAGCACCATACAATGAAGGAGAAGCTGCTACAAAATAGCTTTATGGGAAGCACCAAATCTACTCATACTAAAGGTAATGTTTTTATGATTAATGATTTGTTTTTTGTGAGCAGGAATGAAAAGAAAAAAAAGGTGATTGTCTCATTGAGACAACTTTGATGAAGAGTCTTCTTGGAGAGAATACAGTGATGGAGAACTTGGGTCACATGGATCAAAATGATGTGTTCAAAATTCCTTGGGAGAAGGATTCTTGTAAAGTCATTGTTGTGAGAGAATATTTGTGTGAGGAGCAACTTTATGTTGCATATGTAGTTGGTCATTATATGGCCATATTTGTTGTGATATTTTGTGTGAAAATATGTGAAAGAGTTGTATGGTATAATCATCTATGTGAGATGATTAATTGTAAATACTCATGTGGAGTATTGTTTAGTGTTGAAGATGTAAAAGAAGATCAAAATGTGAGAGCATGGTTTAAAGACCATAATGATAAAGATGTAAGAGAGTGGTTGCTGAAAACCACAAGAGGAGATACTTTTGTTGAAGGGGGAGCTAATCAACAAAAGAAGGCACTCAAGCATTTGCAGGAAATTCCACATGAAGAGTGGAAGGAGTGCCACCATAAGTATTTTGTAAATTCTGATTTCTTGATTCAAGATTGGAGGAAACGTAAGAGAAATATTTTCTTCCAACTCTGTGATGCTTAAAGAACTCTTGCATGAGTGTCTTTAGCATCAAGGGGGAGAATGTTGGAATATTTTCAACATTGCCTCCTTAGTCCTAAGTATTAAGTCCTAGTATTTAGTTTTAGTTTAATGTTTTGATTTACATATTTCTAGTTAATTTGATTAGCATACGTTGAGGTTTTGGCTTGGTTGATCAATGTTTGACCATAGTCCAAGATTAGCATGTTGTTAGGATAAGAGCTATCTTTAAGTTAGTTTGTTGTAATAAGTTTAAGAGGATTTCTCTCAACCACCATGTCTATTTTTAGTTCTTTCAAGAACTATAAAACTATGTAATGCATTGTTGATCAATAGAACAATTTCACCATTGTTTCTCAATTATAGATTATTTTGTTGGCTATCATTATATGATTATGGTTGGAATAAAATTGATGAGTTTTTATTGGAAAGCACTTTCGGTGGGTAGTGAAACCTTTAAATATTATGATCATTTCATTGAGAATAACCCTAGCTCATTGGATGAGGTTATATGGAAAGGTTTGTGGAACTTCCATACAAATACTTTATTAAATTGTAATGTTAGAAAAAAGAAAAATTCCTTGGGAACCACCATCAATAGGGCATATTAAGTATAAATTTGATGGTGCAAATAAAGGTAATCTAGGAACTTCAAGTGTATAGTGTACTTTAGAAATTCAAATGAAAAATACAATCAAGTTTTTATTGTTTAATATGGACTTAAAAAAAGTATTAGAAATGAACGTTTTAATTGTGGGGATGTAGTTGGCATATAATATATATAGTTAACTATTAAAAATAAAATGTGATTTGTAGCTAACAATAAATGAAATGGTTAAAGGCCATTATAGGCATTAACACCTCCAAAAAATAATTGAAGTAATTAGATAATGTTTCACATATTTTTAATCATATGGATTTAGAAATTTAAATTTAGTATGGTAATAAGATAGCCATTTGGGTTGCCAACTTAAGATCCCAAAATCAGAGGTTAACTTACTACCCATTTTTTTTTGAACCATGAAGCATTTGTTAATATCCTCATGTAGCATATGAAAATCTCTTGGACAATTTTAATATTGTTACTTTGGATAGAGAAAAACCAACATGGGTTAATTTTAATAGTTAGAGAAGGATATCTAAATTTATAGTTGTAGAACATTTTGTTGTTAGAGTCTATACAATGTTCACATCAAATCTCTTTTTTTAGGTATTTATATGTTATTCTTATAAAGTATGCAAATTTTAATTTTAATTTCAAAATTTTAATATATTAGTTGAATTACTAATTGAGGATCCTACCAAGCTAAGACTAAGTTATTGGACCTAACTAATAATCTTCTAAATTATGGGGTATTTAACAAAATTATCAAGTATAATGTGAAGTCCATTCGATGTTGATTTTGTCACCTTGCAAAGAGAACTAATTTGGATACATTTTAATAAGAGTATGAGATATTAATTTATAACTTTTAGAACTTCTAGTAGCAAGAGTCTCAAAAGTGATTAACTCAACTTTTTTACTTGCGTATTTGTGTGTTTAGGTATCAATTCTATTATGGTTAACAAAAAATATTTAATGATCAACTCCATTTACAATGTTAGACATGCTTATTTTTAATCAAATTTTATTTGATGGATTATATTATTGTCACATTTAATAATGGTTGCATCCTCTTTCCTTTTTATTTTTAGTGAATCAAGAAGTCCAATATTGTTATTTTTGACAAGGACGTTGTTCATTTGAACATTGTATTGACAAGTGAAAAGTCATTATCTTCACTTATGGTTTTCATGTCTTGAATATTTCAATTTTGTACGAACATCCTAGTGATATGATTTGACAAGAATTATAGCTCACTATGGTTTTTTTGACATGGAACTTAGATTCAATTTTATGAATTTTGATGCCATTATTACCTTTTCAATTATAAAAATAGTAAAGTAGTTATTAAACATTCGCGAGGCCATAGGCTATATGAGATGACCTTGATGGAGGATGTTCTTTACCAAATTTATGGTTATCCAACCATAGTCTAGTTACTAAAGCATAGTGTACAACCCCACACCCCACATGATTTGAACCTTGGACCTCTATTCATAGTTCCAAAGTCTCCAATGTTAGGCCACTTAGGTATTAGTAAAATTTATCTATTACTCCTAGGATGAAGAAATTGATTTTTAAAATATTTTGTCATTGATTTGAAATAGTCTATTTGAAGTATACTTATTTTATTTTTGCTTATCTAGAAATATCTACTACATATATCAATTATTTTGACCTTTGTAACATTATCTCATGATTGTTTATTTATAATAATAGACTCAGCCAATATATTTGTCATTTTAAATGAGTGAATTATTTTCTTATTCATGGAATTTATCTATAAATATTTTTGGTTGTGAGATGGGTATCTTTAGAAATTAGTATGCAATTCTAGACTATATGGCATAGTGATTATTTATAATAATTACTATTATGGTTTATGTAGAGGCTTTAGAAGATTACACTAATTTTATTATTGTTTCTTCTCTTCAGTTTTATAGTGAAGTGGATGACCCTCTCTCCTTTATTATTGAAGCAAATATTGAAGTGGATTAAATTTGAATATCATGTAGGGATTTTGTGCTTCTCAAGTTTCTATCCTTGATTATATTTTTACTCCATATCTACTTCTTTGTGGATTGTTGAAATTGTAATATGATTCATGACCAAGGCCAACATTGTATGATGTATTAGATAAGGCTAAAGGGTATTTCATTATATAATGTACTAATTATTTGTAATATTTTATTATGTAAGCCCTATGGGTCATGATTAATCTTGTTATGGTTACTTTATAACTTATAATTAACCAAAACCTCTCTTGTTATGCCACCTTAGGTTAAAATTTATGGTGTATATAAGATTTTGATATTTTTATAAATACCCCCTCCTACTCCTTATCTACTTATTGGAGTGCTATGTAATATTATGTATGAATATAGTGTTTAATTATGGTGTCTATAGATGCTCACCAAAGCTCTCTCTCGCTCTCTTGCTTTATGTATAATATTTTGCTATGGTACCTAGGAATAGGTATAGGGGGATATGCTATTATATTGTATAAGGGTATTATGGATAGTTGGCATGGGCCACACATAATATAAGGTTGATTATATTTGTAGTATAATAAACAACACCAAATAAATATGAACAAATGAACACTTGCAGTTGAAAGAATATTTCTTTTGTATTAACAGGGGAGCCTGAATCTCTCAATATTACAAATATTTTTGAATTACCCCAAGTATGTTGGGTGCAATGTTACAATGTGTGATACAAATACAAGTGTCCAAGCAACAAATGGTGGGCTCTCCAAACAGATCAACTGGTGTCCTTCATTTTTTGCTACAACTTCAAAGGGGTGAGTGGGCTTCTGGTATCCGATGTAGGGACCACTCCAACTTCATCAGCTTCTCCAAGATACCTGCTCCCTACACACATGAAAACCAAATAAGGGTTAGTAGCACCTGTAAATCAAGATATAGAATATTGTTGTAAAACCCTAACTGGTGAAAACATGCGATGCAAAAAATAGATAAAATAACTAAAATGCCTTGCTGAACATAACTTACTTATCGGATCTGGTTTGTGTTCGGCTCTGAGAAACCGCAGGTGTGTAGTGGTGACTAGTAAATCATGCACAAGTGATGGGAAAACTGCGCAGATGTAGTTTTGACTATGAAACCGTAGATGTGTGGTTAATACTGAATGACATACCACTTCAAAAATGAGTATTCGAGATCTGGATCTTGATTCTCCTCGGGATGTGTGTAGATCTCTAGTCCTATTTTGGTAGTTTGATGGTATAAATGTTTAGCCTTCCTTTTATTTTGTGGGGTGAAGGTGCCATTATAGGCTCCTTAGGGTTTGAGAGGGAAATGAGAGGTGGCAAACCAGGATTACCAAGTGGCAAGTTAGGATTACCAAGTGGTAATCCAAGACTACCAAAATGGAGGGGGCAGTTAGAGTGAGTCACCCAGAGTGCCTCACTTAACTAGGGTGATGTGGCTACAAGTGGAGTGCTATGTGGAGGGTTTCCCCATGTGAAGGGACAAAGGGGACAAGGATGTATGAGATGTAGCAAGGGATGTTGGTGAGGTGTCTAGGACACATGTCTAGTGGGTAGGCAGGGTATCCTAGGCTGATTTTCCAGATTTAATAAATATGGAAAATAGGATAATGTACAAGATTTATATACCTAAGTCTAAAATTAGGCATATAACTTTATTATGCAAGATTTTATGTGGGGTGGCAAATGTGATGTTGTGAATGACCAATTTTTGGTATCTACAATATTAAAACTAACTACTAAACCATTATTCCACTCATTATTATAATACCCTTATGCAATATAAATCATATCCCCTAAACCTATTCCTAGGTACCATAGCAGATTTGAGTGAATGTTTTTCTTCCATTCATTTCTAGAAAATTTTATGAATTTCAACATGTTATCAAAGCTGGTGTGGAGCAGTATTTCTTGGTCATATAGAAAGGTAGTTTAATACCTCTAATTTTTCTTCCAAACCTTAGGATATTTTTATTTAAATCTCTTCATTGAGATTATGTCTCTAGATTCCTTTGCATGAGAAAATATCAGAAAAACCTTTTTTTAATTCTAAAAAGACCCTTTGAAGAGTTTATCTACTATCTTCCATTAGATTAAGGATTTCCCACAAAAATTCAAAATATAAAATATGGTGTTTCCCACCTTCATGCTTGGTCTTGACACCCAAAGGGTTAAAATCGTATAGTGCCCTTCTTCATGGAGAAGGTGCACACCCTGTTTACCTTGTAGGGTAACCACTATGGATAAAGGGAAGGGGTCAAAAATGAGTTGTTGTCATAGGTCCAAGTTTGATTCACACTATGGGAATATTTTAGTCAACGATGGTGACACATGGGAGATAGGTCACCTTTTTGGAGGTCTACGCCAGCATCCTAATATTGTCATGGCATGATGGTTTGAGATATGTGTTGGAAAAGGGAGGGCATGAGATCAAATAATACCCTTCCATTATGTAGTTGATTGGGCACTTGATTATCTACTTGAGGCTAGGGCCTTTGAGCATTATGCGCCTTAGACATATGGATAGTAGGACATTTTTGGAAAAGTAGAGTTATTGATTTGAATTGTGACCATCAGGCCAAAATTTTTGGAGGCCATATATTTTACATATGAAAGTGTTTTGAGCCCCTTTTTTTAAAATTGTATGATTTTTTACGCTTTACATATTGGTGGTATTATTTCATATACGTATTATTGTGTTAAGAGTCAGATTACGTAGGATGCACCACAAAACCCTTATTACTTATCTTAATGAGTGCAATTATAGTATTTTGTCAAATCAAAATATTTTGTTTGTTTTTGTAGGAGATATAGATGGATTTATGTCAGTTACATTAGACTCGGAGTATTTTGGAGGCTTGCTAAAAAAGTATTTAGGATGTGTTTTGTCAATCCCTCTTTCTCCTTTGGGCACTTTATTTAGCATATTCATGAAGATCTAATATTTCATGATCTCTTTCTTCTTCTATTGTTTTTCTAGGTACTCTTGGAATACTATTCCAACTCTTCTTTTGATTAGGTTCATGCAAAGCCTCTTTTAGTGATTGAAATTAAGTGGCCCTAGAGCAAGAGGAAGTCTTAAAAAAATGATGTATATTGTAAGAGGAAATGTTATACCTTCAAGATATACCTTATGTGACAATGAAATATTGAAGAAGCTTATATTTAAAGAGTTGGTGATCTTGACTTATCTTATTTATTTGAAGTCCTAGAAAAAGTATTTTTGGATTTGTTTGAGAGTGTCTAGTAGTGGCATGGTGACTACAATCCAATCTAAGTGGAATTTTGTGTAGGATTATTTTTGTATCAATATATTTCACATGATGAGGGGATCCAAATGAGTCTACCTCAAAATATAGAGGCTTGTTAGAGCATCCATTATTGGTGGGTGATATTATTGTTACTAATGTCTCATATCCTTCTTTCCTTAGTTCAAATTATGGGGGTGTTGAAATTGTAATTTGTTTCATGGCCAAGGTTGACATTGTATGATGTATTAGATAGGCCAAAGGTATTTCATTATACAATGTATTAATTATTTGTAATATTTTATTATGTAATCCCTATGGGCAATAGTTAACCTTGTTATAATTAAACCCACTTTATAACTTGTAATTAACCTAAAGCTATCTTATTTTTTCAGTTGGTTATATGGGATTGAAATGTGCCCCACCCATATTACATCATCACCACATAGTGGTATTGCAACAAAGCTTGGATATTATCCATGTATCACTTGGCAAGATTTAAACCTTGGTCTCCTCCTTAAATGTCGAGGAATCTAACCGATTGAGCTAATGCCACTTGATACCTAAAGCTCTCTTGTTATGTCATATTAGGTTATACTTTTTGATGTAATTGGGGTTTTGGTATAGCTATAAATACCCTCTTCCCACTCATTATTTATTTATTAGAGTTTTGTCTAATTTTATCTATAGATATATTGATTATTTATGGTGCCTACAAGTACCCACCAAATATCTCTCTCTCTTTCATAATTCTTTTACTTTTTGTATAAGATTTGAGTGAATGTTTTGCTTTCATTTATTTCTAGAAAATATTATGAATTCCAACATGGATTATTATGGGGATATTTTTTTTAAATTTAGAAAAAAATCCTTTGCAAGGCCACCTTGGTTTGAGAAACCACGACCAGGGGGTTCTACACCGTAAAAATCACCTGGGAGTCACACTCGGCCCTGATCACACCAGCATTATCAACTGGATTTTGGGTACCCAATGTGCATTTGGTAGGGTGAATATTCAAACCAAGTACCTCCCTTGGAGGATTACCCTACCCTCTACAACTCACCTACAACACATGGGTATTATGGGGATATTATTTTCTAACATTTTGTGTTCTTTTGTAATTAATTTTTAATTTTATTTAATCATGTGCACATATTATTCCACATATAGCCTCCTTTTATTATCCTACTCAAATACTTAAAATCATTAAATCCATTGAGATCACCATGGAGGAGATGTAGGCTATGATTTAATAGCGATCATCTATATGATGTGAATATTAGATGCCATCATGGTCCACATGACCATTAATAAGGTCATATCATTGTGCATAGTATGCATCCATAGTGAGAAATTGATTGGGATGCATGCAAAACAACTTATCCTTCATGTTGGGGCCTTGAAATTCCTCCTAATATTCATGTGTATATTTAAAAATAATTAAAATATATATTACTAGTTATTGGAAGTTACTCAAATAAATAAACTTATCATTCTTAAAAACTGAATGGGTCAATTTTCGGTAGAGATTTTTTCTACTACAAGGATATGGATGGGTTCACTATGCACACTAGATTTGGAAGTTATGTTTACTTTGGTGTATAAGGTTTCCCAACTCCATAACCATCACTCCAAAAATATAATTCCATAAAATATTTTTAGATATCTTTTAATAAGGCCAACAAAGTCAAAGTTGGGGGTGCGTCCTAGAATCACATGCTTACTTATAAAGACTTAACATTTTTTAAGATTACCAATAAAAAATATGGTGATATTATAACTCATCCTTCGATCTAAATTATATGTAATTTTATTTACTTGATTATGTACTATTATTAGGCCCTTCTTTGAGTGATAGAAAAGTTGCATATAGATACACAAGATTTAACTCACTATATGATGCCCAAATTATCTACTTTTGTCATCCCCAAACAAAAAAAGTATAAAAAGATACTTAAAAATGATCACTATTTATAAAGAGAATCACAACTATTTTGTCAAACATAACAATTTTGAATGATATAGTGAGTCACAATATAAGGAAACTTACCTAGAAATTAGAATATATTCATGTTATTAATACCTCTCATGGGTGGAAGATCTAAAATAATTTAGCCTTAATATCTAGACATTTCAACAAGATGTGATATCATCATAGGGAAGATTTTAATCATTCATGAATTAAAGGAGATTCAATATGGTATGAAAATGGCACATATACCCCAAAAAAACAAGGCCAAAGATGTTTCCTGCAAGTGACAATGACATGGAAAATAGTAGGATAAGAATACATAAGTAGTGTAAATAAGATAATGCTCATAGTTCTTACCTCTATTGTGGTTTATATTTTGATTGTTTAGTTAGTTTAGGAAGTGTCAACTTGAATATATGGATGTAGCTTGAATTTAAGGCTCTTTAATTTTCATAAATATGTTTGAGTTTGAAATGAAATTAAATTTGAATATATACCAATTATTGAAATATATAACAATGATGATCTTAGAGGACTTTCATTTATCATATGTTCAAAGTTCAAGTAAAAATTATTATATTATTAAAATAAATAAGGCTAATTTGAGCCCATTTCCCTTGTTAGCTTCATAATTGGATGATGTTCAATAATAAAGAAAACAAATAATCAAAATTTAGGGTGAAAGGTATTACCAAGATGAGTAGAAGGATGAAAATCAAGAGAATTTTTCACGTTATTATTTTATTGTCTAGTGGTATATACTTTTATGGAATAAAAAATTCTAAGATTCTTTTTTTGTTGACACAGGCATTGGAATGGATTGATTTGCTTGTTGCGAATGACACTACACAAAAAAAGGGCTTTAACGTTAGTTTTTTACCACCATTAAAGGCCTTTAAGGGTGGTTATTCAAACACCATCTATGAGGGCATCATAAAAATTTTGCATCATACGACAACAATTAAAAAATGCCTCTAAAAGTCGCCCTCTTAAGGTCTAAGAGGGCGGTTAGAAACCATCATATTAGGGCTAAGATGGCAGTTAGAAATTTTCCTCTTAGGCTAAGAGGGCGGTTAGAAACAACCCTCTTAGGCTAAGAGGGTGGTTAAGAACCACCCTCTTAATGTTAAGACCTCTTAGGCCTAAGGGGCGGTTTATAATCGCCCTCTTAGGGTTAAGACCTCTTAGACCTAAGAGGGTGGTTTATAACTGCACTCTTAGGGTCTCACCTAAAAACAAAATATATAAAGGATGCCTCAGCTGAAACAACATAGCACTCAACAGTGGTTTGCCTCAGTTGAAACAACATAGCACTCATTCCAAACCAGCATAATATCCATTTTTGATGTTATTCAAGCTAGGAGGGAAATTGCTTACTTAGTTATCATGCCTACGTTAAATTCTTTCCTTTGAAAGTGACATCATTTTTTCTGATTGTTATTTTTATTTCTTTCTTTTTTTGAAATCTTTAAAACATGCAACTGTTAATTTTGAATAAATACTAGCCATTACAAGACATTCAACTTACCCAGAATAAATATTTAGCTAAAGTTCATTTGTACAACTTCTCAAAGAGTTCTGTGGAATCTCTAAAGACAAACAAACTCACTGACTATGGGAAGCAGGCAACAAAGTTTTTAGGTATTTACCAACAAAACCTATTAGAATAGTGGATTTATGCTCTCATTTTCTTTTTTCAAGATCAATGCCTATGGAATGAAACAAAATAGGGCATAGAGAGATGTCATGATGTTGCATGTTGATCATTTCAAATGCATTTATAAAAATTAAATTTTATTTAATATGGTTATTTTATTTGTGTGAGACATAGATAATATCCTTTTGTGTTCCCTTGGCTATAATTTTTAAAGTTTACTACGTCCATGCAATGTACAAAATTAGGGAGACTTCATTTGATCTATTTTCAATTAATCTCCACCACTTCCTACACTCCATATTAGTGTGTGTGTCTTATCATGCACCCCAAAACATCAACCCAATGGTTAATAGCATCTTCACATGTCACTAGCATCTCATAATCAGGTAACCAAAGTTATATTAACTAGTGGCAAGTACCTCAAAGCTGGATAGTTTAATGTTACATTTTATTTATTTTACATCTTTAACAATAAAATATGAATCCTAAATTAGAGAGTCCAGGGATATAGTTATGTAAGATGTGGCAAACATTATATACTCTCCCTAGAGTCCCTACAAGAGTGTTCCTCCTAATTTTATTTTACATAAAATCCTAGCTTAGGACTTCTATGACAAAGCTCTATGCTAAAAGAGAGAAGAACTGATGCAATATTTATTCTCTCCGAGATAGTTTTTCCTTGGCACATGTAAGATATGGTGTGAAATAAAGAACCTCTTATGTTATGGAGGGTGCTACTATTTCATGTATTTAAATCTATACCACATTTACAACATCGATTATTTTTATTCTACTAGTGAACCTTATTGCCAATAAAATTCAAGGCACCTGCTTAAATTCATTGGAATGATGCCTCAATTTCTTCTAAATTTCACCCCTTGGTTTTAGGTACACATAGTGCCACAACGAGTAGAGTAAAAATGCATGTGAAGGAATACAACTAGAAAGTCCCTGCAAACAAAACGTGCAATATTCTATGAATAAAAGACAAGCCAATAGACTCGAAGGTGAAAACATTACTTTGAAAGTTGAGATAACAACTGACAACATAACCATACCTTCCAAGTCTAAATTTATACCTGTTTAACTCCATTCCAAAAGAATATTAATTGTCATGGTCACCACCCAAGATGAGAACTTAAATCCAAACTAGCATAGTGCCCATTTTTTTGATGTTGAAGAGAATATTAGTAGTGGGCTTCATATTGTCCATAGCCCATTGCAATGCATACATACTCTACTCACTCTCATCCACTACAACCAAAAATTTTCTTCCCTTGACACCTTCCATTATACTTCACAAGAAGCAAAACTGGATTGACTCCACTACTCTTTTGTTGAATTTGGATCAACTCAATCTTTTGCTTTGCTTTGGATTGATTGTTGAGAGAAATTGAAGGTGGGTGTTGCTTAAATAGGATTTTTCTAGACCACAAAAATTTGGAATTCTAGTTCCAACAGACTCTGTTATTCTGTGGGTGTATTTTTTTATGCTCCGTGCATAGTTTAGTTTTGAAGCGTAGTGAAGAAGTATTTCTACATATAGTGACTTGTGGATTTTAATGCAAAACTGAAGGCTTTTCATAGGAAATGCTTGCATGTCTTGGAGTGACACTGCTACTTTAACAACTAAAAAGCACATTTTCTTGTGTAAAGTTATAAATTAAAAATTAGAGACACAAATTTGAGGAGCAAATAAGAGAAGATGGCTACTAAAACTGATCATGTACACTCTTCACTGGTGAGGTATGAATAGATTTACAAAAATGAATTCGAAGGGTTGCAAACTACTACTGAACTAGGCATTGACACCTCATTTAATCTAACTTACATGCAGTTAGTGATCTGTACATTTGCATGGATACCTCTTTCAGTCCAACTGAGGTGAACTGGACATGCAAACTAGGACTCTAGCTACTATGATTCCTAAGGAAATTTAAAACAAAAGTGGAACATAAAGCAAATAGACCATAATAGGCAAGGCCAAAAAGGAGTGTTCATAAAAAATAATACAAAATATATTAGATGGAATAAATGGCCAACCATAAAAAATAATAGGTAGAAAGGGTTCATACTCACATATGTTGTGAAACCAATTGTGATAACCATAATTACAAACCCATGTGGAAGTATTTCCACAAAGCTTCTCCTTGCTAAAGCACAAAATACTACAACTGGGATGATGATCCCAAACAATACTAAAATCAATCTCCTCAAGCTATTGCATGCTAATATCAACCTTCCACCCAATAGAAAAACCTGGTAAAAACCAACCATACACACAAAAGATAAATGTCTGCTATATCCTTACAAAAATATATAAATATATAGCAATGAAATAAGTTTCATAAATATTTGGATGGCGGGAGCAGGAGCAGGAACGGGAGCGGGAGCGGGACTGGGCACAGGTTCAGAAGCTGGTGCAAGTTCCAGGGCGGGAGCTGGATCGGGATCGGGGTCGGGCACGTCGGGGCCCGGACCCGGGCCCGCAAGGCCCTCGGCGGGCCCAGAGGAGGGCTCAGAGGCTGAGAAGAATGGTGGACAGGGTGGGGACGACATCTTGGGCCCAGGACCTCCTCCCTGGCTCGATGCAAGCGTAGGCCTAGGGAAAAAGCCTCCAGATCCTGGGCAGGGTTCTGCCTCGGGCGGGCCCAAACCCTCCTATCAACAGATCCTGGCTGGCACCAGGGCCCAGCCTCGGGCCCTGGGTTTAGGGCTCTCCCTCGAGGGCACCCACATTTCTATTCAAGAGGAGGTCTACTCCTCCTTTGTCGTTGGATCCTCTGCCTCCCTGGTTGGGAAGTTCCTGGGAGGGCGCCCGGACATGGAAACCATCCGCAGATGGGCGGCTTCCAAATGGAAAGTTTTTGGACATATTCAGCTGGTGGCCCTCACCAAGGGATTCTTCATCATCAAATTAAATAACAACGATGACGCTGAAAAGATCTTGTCGGGCGGGCCCTGGTTTCTGGGATGCAAAAGCCTCTTCCTCAGGCGATATGGAGCTGACTTCCACCCCAGCACCCAAAGCATCAACTTTGCCCCGGTCTGGGTCTGGCTCCCTGAGCTTCCCTTCCACTTGTGGCATGAAGACGTCCTAAGACTTATTGCCCAATCGATCGGGGAACTGGTGGCATTCGACCCCGCTACCAAGGCAGGCTCCCGGATGGTTCATGCCAGATTTTGCGTCAATGCAAATCTAGAATCCGAACTTCCCTCTTCGGTGACCATCTCCTCTGGGTCCTTCTTTTGGTGCCAATCTCTGATCTACAAAAATAAACCTACTTTCTGCCCTCTCTGTTGCACTCAGGGCCATCTCCCCCATCAATGCCCTGTATCCAAGAAGGTCGATGGCCCTATCCCCAAACTCCCTTCCCGACCAGGTCGGGTCCCCTCCCGAGGGCCCCCTCGTGATGGCCACAGATCTCAGGCCTGGACCACCATGGAGGCTCCCCCTTCTATCCCAAAGGAATCCCAAGCGGGCCCTAGCCTGGAGGATGGTCTTCCCTAGGCTTCCCCTTCCCCTGCTCCCCTCCCTGAGTCGTCTTTTGGGGCCCCGACCCTAGGTTTTCCCCCCTCACCTGATGCGAATCCCTCCCTGCAGGCCCCTGCTTGCACCCCCTAGGTCTGTGAGCCACCCGGGCCCTCTTCCCCATCGGCTCCCACCTTCCCGTCTTCCTCTGTCTGGGTTTCCTCCTCCCCCCACCCCCGCTATCCCCCCCTCGACCCCCTCCAGCCCCTCCCGGTGGTCCCTTCTGGCCTTCCCCCTTTAGAGTGCAGCTCCGAGAGGTCTGACAAAGAGGTTGAAGGCAGTTCTCCATCTGGGCCCGATGAGATCAGCCCCAAGATGACCCAAAGCAGGACTTTCACCACAGACTTTGGCAGCAAACTCAAGAGAGGTCGGCCCACCCTGGGCGACCAGCGAGCAAGGATCACTGAAGATGACATAGCCAATGGCTCCCAGGAAACCCTCTCTGACGTTGTCGTGAGCTTCTCCAAAATGGATGCCCTTCGACCCAAACCCCCCGCTCTAGCCGAGAAGGGGGGCAAGCGACCCCACAAGGGTGTCAAATGAAGCTCATCACCTAGAATGTCAGGGGGCTCAATGGTGCCCCCAAGAAAAGGATCCTCCACCAACTCCGCAAGGATCATCGCCCATCCTTCCTCCTCCTCCAGGAGACCAAAATAGATGATGCAGCTGCCCAGAGAGTCGCCCAAGCTACCTGGCGCAACTGCGAGTCCCTGTCTACCCCTACGGCTGGCACAATCGGGGGCTTACTATGCATGTGGGATCCCTGGTATTTCGAGGGGAGGCTCATATCATCTTCTCCTAGAATAATCAACATTCTAGTCCATTGCATGAAGTCAAGGCGCTCGTGGATCCTGTCTAACGTCTACGCTCCTAACAACCCGATTGAGAAAGCTGGCTTATGGAAGGAAATCAGCTCGATGAGAGAAGCCTTTGCCCCCCTCCCCTGGATCCTGGTAGGGGACTTCAATAGTCCCCTATTCCTTTCTGACAAAAGTGGGGGCTCAGCGGCTTCGAGCAAGAGCATGGAGGACTTTGGAGCCTTCACCGACCTCAACGAGCTCATGGACGTCAGGCTGAAAGGAGCCAGGTTCACCTGGTCAAACAGAAGAGCGGGAGCAAACCATATCCAGGTCAGGTTGGACAGAGTGTTCCTATCCAAGGAAGCCATTCCCCTATTTGTGGATGCAACCTTGCTGGCCCTCCCTAAAATTGGGTCCGACCACAGCCCCCTCCTCCTCGAAACCGATCATCGCTCCTCCCCCAAGCGACCCTTCCGGTTCGAGTCCATGTGGCTGCATCATCCCAACTTCAGGGCCCAGGTTGGCTGCTGGTGGGCTTCCCCAGTCCCTGGGTGCCCCGTTGAACAAGTCTACCACAAGCTGAGATGCCTCAAAGAGCAACTCAAGGTATGGAACAGAGAGGTGTTTGGTAACATCTTTGAAAATAAAGTGGCAGTTAAGAAAAAACTTGAAGACCTTGAGCTCAGATTCCAGGCGGGCTCCCAAGACCCGGGGATCAGGGAAGAGGAACGCCTGGCCCTCAGTGAGTATCACAACATCCTGGCCAGGGAAGAAACCTTTTGGAGATAGAAGTCGAGAGCCCTATGGCTCCAAGATGGCGATGCTAATACGAAGTTCTTCCACACATCGACCCTCAAAAATAGGGGCTCTAACAGGATTGCTGAGTTGGTGAGCAGTGATGGCAGAACTATCAAGGACGAAGAGGACATTCGGACTGAAGCCACCAACTTCTTCTAGGAGCTCCTTGGCGATAGCCCCCCATGTCCCCAGAAGCGGTAGACTCCCTACTGGAACATATTCCTACTTCAGTCTCGGCCATGGCAAATGAGATGCTCGTGCAGCCCCTGTCTGACTCTGAAATCCATGCTGCCATGTTTTCCATGAAGGCTGAGGCGGCCCCAGGCCCGGACGGGTTTCCCCCCCATTTCTTCCAATCCTTTTGGGACATCATTGGGCAAGAAGTGTGTGCAGCCATCCGGGACCTCCAGGCTGCCAGCTCCATCCCCAGAGGTATAAACTCCACCTTCATTGCCCTGATCCCCAAGTCCCAGGCTACCAGATCCCTCTCAAATTTTTGCCCCATCAGTCTGTGCAATGTTTTATACAAAATCTTGACCAAATCCATGGCCTCCCACCTCAAGGATATCCTTCCCCTGATCATTGCCCCCTGCCAGGGGAGCTCGGTCAAAGGCAGATTGATCACAGACGGAGTTATCATCATGCACGAGGCCATCCACTCGGCCTTCCTTTCCAAGAAGGCCTCCTTCCTGCTCAAGCTGGATATGAACAAGGCCTTTGATAGAGTTGACTGGGGCTTCCTTTCCAAGGTCCTCCTCAAGTTCAGGTTCCATCCCTCCTGGGTCAGGCTCATCAGCAACTGTGTGTCCTCCCCCTGGTTCTCGATCCTCATCAACGGATCCCCTATCGGATTCTTCCCCAGCTCTAGAGGCCTTCGTCAAGGTGACCCCCTGTCCCCGATCCTCTTCATCATCCTGGCTGAGGCCCTGGGACGTACCATCTCGAGTGTTATTTCCCGTGGACTCATTTTGGGCATCAGGCCTACGTCGGGCCTACCCCTGTGTCTCATCAGCAGTTTGTGGATGACACCATCCTCGCCACTTCAGCTTCGATCCCTCAAGCCAAGGCCCTCAAGCACATCTTGACCCTATACGAGGAGGCGATCGGTCAAAAAATTAACCTTCAAAAAAGCAAAATCTTCTTCATCCACACCCCCATGGCTAGGCAAATCAGAATTGGGTAGATTTTGGGTTGTACCCCTGATTCCCTCCCCTCCTCTTACCTCGGGCTTCCCCTATTTATAGGTGCATCCTCCAAGGGCCTATGGAGCGGGATGATGGATCGGATTCAGAGAAAGTTGGCCCCCTGGAAAGGCCACCTCCTCTCTCAGGCTGGCAGAGCCACCCTCCTGTCGATGGTCCTCCAAAGCATTCCGATTTATTTCATGTCGATCTTCAGAATCTCGGCCTCCATTGCAGCCCACATTGAACAAATCCAGAAATGCTTTCTCTGGTCGGGCAGCGAAGATAAGAAGAGGATTCCCCTGGTTTCCTGGCCCCTGGTCTGCCACCCCAAAGGTGAGGGAGGAATCGGACTCAGGCGGGTGACCCTCATGAACAAGGCCCTCTTGTCCAAGCACGCCTGGAAGGTGTTCACCAACGCCCCGATGAGTGGGTCAGTATCGTGCTCAGGAAATACTGCCACCACCACCCCTTCCTCAGTGAATCCCAGCCCAGAGATGGATCAACCTTCTGGAAATCCCTGATTTCCACTAAAGACATCATTCGGAAAGGGACCAGATGGATCCTCGGGGATGAAACCCAGATTAACTTTTGGGATGACAGGTGGATCCAAGATGAGGCCCTGAATGCTGACAGTGATCTCCTCATCCTCAAACCGGGGCTGGCGGACAGAGGGCCCAGAGTGTCAGCCTATCTCTCCCAGAACCAGGGAGGGGTTACTTGGAAACCCATCCTGAATCCCAGGCACCCGCTCCAAGCTTCCAGGCTCCAGCGCCTCCTCAAGGTGACAGTTATCCCATCTTCTAGAGGGAACGATAGATGCGTTTGGCATGACACCCCCAGTGGCATATTTTCTATCAAATCTGCCTACAACCTCCAAAGAGTCCCTGACGAGGCCCCTTTTCTAGCCCATCAGGTGTGGGCCAAGAAGTTGATCCCCAAAATCAGCCACTTCATCTGGGCGGCCATCCAAAACAAGATCCTGACCATCGAGAACCTGATCAGGAGGGGCTTTCAGATCCCGAATAGATGCTTCCTTTGTTGCGCTTCCTGGGAGTCCACTAATCACCTCTTTCTCAGATGTCCCTTCTCTTCTGAAGCCCTGGGCCTCATCCTTTCCCAATTCTCTATTCAATGGGTGGCCCCCAATTCCATCTCTGACCTCCTATCTTAGTGGCCCAACCCCTTCGCCCACCCCTTCATCCGCTTCCTCTAGGGCTCCTGCCTTCCTCACCTGCTTTGGCAGCTCTGGCTCGAGCGCAATAGCAGAGCCTTCTCCTCCCCGACCCGTTCCCCCTAGTGGATAGTGACCAAGGTGGTTTCCTTCGCCCTTGAGAATTCCTGCTCCACCCCTTTGACCGAGGCGCCCCGGCGGCCGGGCGAGGCCACCCTCCTATCCTCCCTCGGAGTTCAGCTTCCCCCTCGGTCCCCCCCGCCCCCTCCCATCATTCTGAGACAAGGTGGACTGCCCCCCTCCCGGATGGGTCAAACTTAACTTTGACGGAGCTTCTAAAGGTAATCTCGGGCCCTCTAGAGTGGGCGGGGTCATCAGAGACAGTCACGGGGCCCTGATCTTGGCGTACGCTGCACCGCTCGGCATTCAGACCAATAACTTCGTCGAAGCAGCAGCTCTCCTCAGTGGGCTGACCACCCTCAAGGAGTCCTCCTCAAAAGTCATCATCGAGGGTGATTCCCAAGTCATTATCAAAGCCACCCGTAGCCCGAGAAATAGCTCTTGGTGCATTCACAACTCCATTAGGGAAGCTCTCACCATCCTCCAAGGACTCCCTGACCACACCTTTCGGCATGTGTACAGGGAAGGCAACAGGGCAGCCGATTTCATGGCCAACCAGGCCACCTCAGCAGAAGACTTCACCACCTGGACCATGAACTTCCCTGAAGCTCTGGTCCAAATAGTTTTGCAAGACAATCCTAGCTCCGATGAGGGCCCAGATGCTTAGCCCACCCCGAGACGGGGCCCCAAAGTTGCGTTGTCATGCCCCCCAGTGGTCAGGGGACTCTCCTTCTTGCTTCGCCATGATGACTGGCCCCGGTGCCCCCCTTGCTAGTGTGTTGGCCAATCCGTTCAAGCTCTCCCTCGTGGTGCCAAGTGTCAGTGGCCACGTCAGACTTTCACGAAGCCCGACTGGCATTTTTGGCAAGTCCAAGTCGGAGTGCATGGCATCCCATTTCGACCTTCCCGCCTTGGATGTCGCACCGTCAGATTCCCATGCTGAGTCAGTTCATCCGTGGCTCTATCCCGTGAGGTTTCCCCAAGCTGGCCCCCCACTCAGATTGCGCCATCTGGAGCATAGGCATTGGCCCCCCTCCCCTGCCCCACGTGGTAGCCGATAGCCATGCCCCCTCAGCTCCTCCCGGCTCGTGTCGCCCCCCGCCCCAAGTGCTCCTTCCCGACGTCGATGGCCCTTCCCCTCCTCTATGCCCCCCTGCAAGTTTTTAAACCTGTCGCACGTAGAGCTCTCCTGCATTCTTGTCTGCTTCCCCTTCCCCCCGTCCCCGCGTCTCTGGTCAGGCCGCCCCTATTTTCCCCATCCCTGGGCTGTCAGTTCGCTCCTCATGGCTGCCAAGACCTTCTTCCTCGAGCCCTCTACTCTTAACCTGAGCGAGTCGGCCAGGCTATTCTCCAATGCCAAGAAATTCACCCCTTTCTTCAGCAAATTTGTAGGGGCCGACGAAGATATTACTCAAGGTTTTTTGGACACCTGGAATTATGGAGAAGTCAAAGTGAAGGGGCTCCACTTCAAAGTGACCAAAGAATTTTTGACGGAGGTGACAGGTCTGCATCATGAGGAGAAAGGCAGATTCATCCGACGGTACAAGCACAATTTGGAGGAGGAGCTATCCTGATTCTCAGAGCAGTAGTGGGACAAGACTAATCTCTTCCGCGCTGACCTCCCGACCCCCTTCGACGAAGCCATCATCCCGGTGATGCAATACATCACCTACGATGATCCGGACCAACGGCTTTACAGTTTCCATCTCAGCTTCTACAACCACCTCCGTGGAGCCACGTTGGTAAGCACCCCCGGTTTCTCCTTTACTCCCTGGGCCTCACCATCGATCGAGCTCATAGGAACCATTCCAGGCCCTCCCACCAAGGGCTCATGGCCGTCCTGTATAGGCATGCCCTAGCCAACCAGTCGTAGCTTCACTGCATTCCTCCCCTGACCTCTGTCCCCCCTTGAAGCGGCTAACTCCCCCGGGGCTTCCCCTGCAGCTTCCAAATCCAAGGAGACCCCCTCCCCCGAAGCCTCCCCTTCCCCAAAATGGTGCAGGCCCACCCAAAAATGCAGAACTCCGGTCCAGGGCCCAGGCGGGGCCCCGACTCCTGGCACCAACTCAATCCGTAGAGGCCCGGCCCCAAGCAATGGCAGGGCTGCAAGCAGCTCCAAGAAGGCCAAGGTGGAGGCCCCGGAGGCCATCGAAGTCAGCTCTGACTCCGGCAGCAAGATGCAGAACCTGGCGACCAGAGCTCTCCTTGACATTACTATTGGCTCCCTGACCGCTTCTGCCAAAGCGGCTTCCTCAACGGCCAGTGCCCTGGCCGAACTCCGATGCAGGCTGGGCGATGGCCCTGATAGGGAGAGGAGCTGATCTGTCAGGTTGGGCCCCGTCCAGACCAGGCCAGGCTACCGGGCCTCCCGGAGCGGCGGCGAGCAGTTTTTTGCGGTTTTGGCGTGTGTCGTTTTGCGGTTTTGTCATATTTTGGTGGCCACAGGCCAAATTTTGTTGTACTGGTTTCAAAATTGGTTTGTCTTTTTGTAGGCAACAGGGCCCTGGGCCCTGGTTTGTTGCCCAAGGGTGCAGCCCCAGTTTTTAATCACAACTGCAGCCTCGACTATCTATGTAACTAAGGTTTTGGGATCCTTTAACAAAAAACCCGCTGTAAATATATCGTTACTTAGCAAAAAAAAAAGAAGTTTCATAAAAATAAAACTTACATTGCAACCTTTCCATACTTCATAAACTCGGTTGCCAACCTTATTATTTACTTCATTTAAATGGTCAGGCTTAGAATTTTTGATTGCATGGAGTTTGCCTTCTTTGTCTCCCATTTCGCTAATGGAAAACCATTAGACAAGAGTTCTTTTTTTTCTCTAAAGATGTTATATACACATGAAGGTATTATCAAGAGTGTTGAAAAAAATTGAACCTTCCAATATCTTAACAAAAAACTCCTCCACTTATGACTGACCTTGTGATCAATGATCAAATAAAATTACAACAAAAACAAAGAATAATGAATCACTAGTCAATGTGAAGTTTCTCTTAGGTCATTCCATTAAGGAAATTTGACATGAAATTTTTTCTTCCATATGATAATGGAAGAGAAAATGTAGCATAGATTTCAGAGTCCATAGTCAAAATACAATAAATAGAATGCTACAACTACCAAGGCTGCCATCAAAATATTGACAAATTGGATCTTGAAGCTTAGCATTACACACAATTTATTTTGAATAATATATGAAATATTTATCTTATATTGTTGGATAAAAACCAAATTATTATTTACGAACAACAATGATCTATTGCACCTCTTACATGTACAAAACCAAACAAGAACGGAATTATATTATGTCCAAGAGTGACCAAAGGAGGTAAATGAAATTCAAAGACCATATTTGGTTAGAATATTTAAGTACTAGGGCCAAAAATAATCAAGGATCTCAAGAAGTGATTAAGAGATAAAATAGTAAACCATTGTAAATATAACCACAGTGGGCAAATCCAAAGTAAACAAACCCTAATTCTGTAAATCATGTACAAATACAAACAACTATATGAGGGGGATCCTCTCAAGGTAAAGAAACAATAGATGAAGGCCAATAGTGGAGACCGAGGACATAAAGAAGAATGTGTTTACGCCTAGTGGAGAAATAGAAAACATGGTTGTAAGAATGCTAAATGAATGGAAAAATCTTATTTCAAGTGCAAAATTAGTTATGATTATATATGTAAATGGAAAATTCTTATTTCAAGTGCAATTCTTATTTACAGATATAGGTGAATGGACAACCAGAGCCATGCATATTATAAGCATATGTCTAAATATCCCTACCTGCCCAAACATCAAAGATGAGGTGAAAGGATATCCTGAGACTTCCGTCAAATACATAAATATCCATCTATGCAAATAAAGTACTGTTGTTATGGACTAGGACTAAGAGTCAAATGTGAAACATCAATTTCATAACTAACACTCACTCAACACAATAAACCTTCATTTCAACACATTACAACATGCATGTATGATTAGAATTCTAATCTTATGCCCTAGATGCACTTGCATTCTATCTATTTTTTTACCAAATTACCTTCTTGTATATGACTGGCCAACCTCATGCTCAAGATGCCTACTCACCTCACTCCTAGCTTGGCTACCCATTATTTGTAAACAATATTTGATTTAGGCCAGGAAATGAAGGAGGCCACAACATCCTTCATTGTGGCCATCTCATCATTCCTTCTAAACAAGATTGTTTCCTCTTTATGGATGATGTGCACATTGACTTTCCAATAACCTTCACCCAAATGTTGACCATGTACAAGGTCTTCAAGGTTAGTAATGATGACTGTGCATTTGACCACTACATTATCCTTATGGATTTGAGTCAAGTAGCATTGCATTCTCTTAATTTGAGTGATTGATGCCATTTTTAGTCCCTACATAAAAAATACATAGCCAAAATAAATTCACTACATAGCGTACAATACAAACTAATTCAACCTTATATTTGAAATAATAGTTGTACCATTGATGACTTTGGCCTAGAAGGTATTGAGCAGTTGCTTGTGCCTTGATCACCACCACCAATATTGTGTCCAATTGTAGGGGTAGCATGTACTAATGTTACCTATAAAATTATATGTAAGGGATCATTACAACTTTAGGGATGCAACATGTAAACATTTAAAATATGAAATCATGAAAAAATTGAAACACATCTATCTGTGAAAGCTATGTCAAAATATCTTCAATCTTTTTATATTTCTCTACAAGCTTCTCTTCCAACTTTTTTTCATTCTCTGCAAGCTTCTCTTCCAACATTTGCTCTTTCTCTACCGTATATTCTTGCATCTGGTGCAACTTCTGTATGTAACCCTCGCTAACAAATAGAGAAATTTGTGATACTCCTTTATCGACACCTCAAATACGACCTGGTATTTTGGGTCCTAAAACCTTAGCGAGAGCATCATCCTTAATACATTGATTTACGAATCTCACAAATACATTTCATCATCCAATTGTTTTGGCAACATCACATGCATAGTTAATTGATAACATGTTAAAAAAACAATTGATATAACAATAGTTTGAAGTTCAACATATTGCTATTTTCAAGGGAATATCACTTATGATTTATTGTAACAGCCTCAACTACCCATAGTGTCTTTCTTGGTATTTTTTTGTACATATTGCCACTTTGAAAAAACAAGCAAAAAGAAAATATAAACATATAAAAACTAAAAATTGCTATAATGTAACTTGAAATGTACATATAAGTTGTAAGCTTACTGCAGTGGTAAGGTACTTCACCTCTATTTGAGAGATCCAAGGTTCAAACCCCACTCAATATGAGGGGACAAGCATTTTGATAAATAAATGCATCATTTTCCAATAGCTACCACTACACAATCATTTCCATAACAATGAAGTAAAATTACAAAGCAAAATAAGAAAAATGAAATAAAGTAATAATTTAGTACTAATAACAATTTAAATTCATATAAAATAAAAAATGTAAACCCCTTATGCATAAAATACAATACTGAACATACCCTTTGAATTCATGATCAGTGTGTTAAAAAGAGTCAAGAAAACTCCAAAAATGGAGTCAGTAGAAAATTTCAAAAATAGAATCACAACAGAAACAAGAGCTCGAAGAAAAGCTAGGAATTTATCAAATGAACATTGTATGAATGGTCTAAAACAACAAAAATGTTTTTAGAAAATTGGATGGAAGAAATATAAAACATTAGATGCCATGAAAAGAATGTTCAATTAGAAGAATGGAATGAGGAATCTATTGAATTTGAGTTTCATAGGAGACAAGATTCAGACACTCAAATACTAGATAAAACTAAAATAGAACTATACCTATAGGAGGTAGCAATAAAAAGGAGAGAATTTGAACAATAAATTCTAAGACAAAAAGTAGAAGAAATTGCTACCAAACAAAAGGAAGAACCCTTAGCTAAATAAAAACTAGAAGAGTCAGTTAAAAGAAAATAAATGGTTTCAGAATAAAAGAAATAGCCATGGTTAAATTTATCTCTATTAGCATTAGTTGTTGTTACATCAATGCTTTCAACTACAAAAAGATTTAAGAGCACCCCAAATAAAGACTGCTTCTTCATCAAATAACACATACACTGTTCAACATTCACACATGGACATAAACATAGATGACACACCTTTAGGATTATATGTGTCAATATTTAGAAAAAAAAATAGTAGGTCTGAAGAGATCTATGATAACATTACTATGAAATGATGATTAAGAAAGAAGAACATAAATCTAAAAAATGGTTAGCTACAATTTCATTAAAGATTTATGTTCCAAAAATCAAACAGATATACAATAGGTCAAAAACAATCATAAAGCAATATGTTATCAAATTAAACATGCAATAATGAACCTAGGGATTATGATATATTCTTGATTAAATTTTATGTGAGAATAATTGACTAAAAATGAAACTACTCATGTTTAAAAGATATGCAAGTTGATCAAATGCATATAATAGAAAATGAAAAATGAACTTGACATAAGCCAATTATATCCAAAAAGACCTAATTTTATGACAAATATTTAACTAAATTAAAATTTTATGCTAATGTAATGATTAACTAGTGTCTATAGAAAATTATAAGGATGCATAGAGTTATGATGTCTTCTATTTGAGGAGATGAGTTTTGAAGAAATTTTGATAAAAGTTATGAGGTCAAATGATGCTAATAAATTAGAGGTCATGCTAATAAAATAACCACTCATGGTTGGAACTATTTTCTATTAAAGGAAAATCCAAAGACTATGGATCCTTACCTGATGTCATGACTCATCCTTGGTAGACTTTTCATTTTTATGGTTCTATGTTTTGTTATATTACTTGTGGATGAAATGATTGACTCTTTTAGTTTCATTATGCAAAATACTTGTTCCTTATTGAAGTGAGATGTGAATCTTAATGTGGGATGTAGGATAATTCTATGTTTGATTTTGTGAAAAACCCGTACTTTATATAAGAATATGATGCTGCTAATGGAAGTGTACTTTTACAAGAACACGTTCCTTTATAGTGGCAGAAAGAACTAACCATTGAGAAAAAGGATACCTTGGGGTAATGATGTGATGGTTTATTTGTCGGTTAAAAAGAGGTAACATGGATGAAATCCCTTTTCATGGAGATGCATATCATAAATTGCATAAGAAAAGATATATCAAGCTTTAGATAAAAATTTTCTAGTGCATCATAATATTTCTTTATTAAGAAGTTTTAATTGAGATAGATGTCATTGCAAAGGAAATGAATGTTTATTTCTTTAAGTATTTTTCTTCTTTGAGATGGGTTATAAAGAATTCATTTTAGAAAGAAATTATAATGAAAGGTAAAGAAAGGAGTTTATGATTTATTAAAAATAAAAGGAACAAATTTCCTTTATTACTTTTATAAAAGAATATAAATAGTACGTATATAGTTCAAACTATATTATAGAAGTATCTGATGTTTTGGAGTGACATTTTGCACCATAGAGAAATAGTTAAAGAACTCTTAAACTGGAAGAAGACTTCTATTTTTAATTTTTGAATTATGCTTGGGAGTGGTTTTTGTTGATCGTGGTCTTGTGATATGGCCAAGAAGTTTTCATTTATGGAATATGAGTGGGAAGTAAATGAGATTTGTTAAAAAATAAGAATTGAAGCCGAATAAAACACCGACCAAGGGAGATATTAAATGGAGGACAAAAACTAGAGGGGATTCGAGCAAGGAGCATGTGGAGGATATGAAAAATGAAAGTGGAGGGACGTATGAGAGGAGAAAACTCAAAATACTATGGAAGAAAACCAGGTTATATTAAAACTACTTTTGTTGCCTTTGTTGATGCCTAAGATGTTTTGTTTGTTATGATTTTCGGTATGAATATATGTTAGAGTGTTATATGAATGATTACAAATCATAATAGACGTGTTATATTGAAGACCTTAGCTTCTCTCCAAGGAAAGAATGATGGGTGTTGAACAATTTAGTTTGATTTGTTTACGTTCTTTTGATTGGTGGAAAATAGAATCCCTATATGGAACATAGAAATACTAGACAATGTATGGCATTGTGGATTTATTAATTATTATGGTTTTGTATATTCAATTACTTTATGTTTCCTATATGGATGGAGAAAAATGTGTTCGTGATTTCTCTATTAAGTTGTAGGAGGAAAAATTAGAAAACTCTGATATTGTAGGATTTTGAGTATTCTAAAATAGTGAATCACGCATAAGCGATTGGATGTATCCCTTTTATTTGTTGAGAAGTAGACAAATCGATACTTTCTAAGGATTATAGGGAATGAGTTTTACCACAGTAATAAAAACTAAACCAATGTATGTATATGAAACTCAGTTTTGTGTTTGATGTGTGTTAGAAATACTTTTATGGTAAAGAAAGATAGGTTGTTTAACCTCTTGGTTTATATCATTTATTTAGATGAATTCAGAATTATACCCTATGCAAACATTGTTATATTTTCACTATTTGTATGAGGGGAAGATTTTATATGTCTTGACTTAAGAAAAGAAATCAAAAGACTGATTTAAAGTAGAAGTGTTTTTGGTTACTTCTATAATAAAATAGAACAGTGTGATTGAGTTTTATTGTTAGAGAAAACATCTTCACCCAGGTGTTGTAGGTGAATTGGAGAGGAGAGGGCAATCCTCTAAGGGAGGTCCCAGTTCGAATCTCCACCCTACCAAAAAGTTGAATTGGGTACCCAAAATCCAATTGATAATGTTGGTGCAGGGCAGGGTCGGGTGCGACTCCTGGGTGACTTTAACGGTGTAGAACCCCCTGTTCGTGGTCTCTCAAACCAAGGCGGCCCCACAAGGGGTTTTCGCTTATAAAAAAAAAAAACATCTTCGATGACTTGTTCTTTGGAAATAGAATGAATGATAGATGATATATTCCATTATGTTAAAGACTTTATCTAGAAATGGATACCTGTGAAATGGTAGTTGAAATTAGACTACTAGTAGAATGATCTGATAAATTTACATTGATTGGTATCATCTCTGATCTCCATTGAGAGGCAATCCTGCTCGATGATTAGTAAAGACGCATTGAAGAAACAAAAGAGGCCTTCAATTTGGTTGGAAATGAGAGAGTGGCCACTGGAAATAAGATCCTGTGCGTGCAGTAAATGTGGATGAGGATGTTGACTGGAACGAGGAAGGTCATCCGTGGAAAGAATACAGGAAAAATATTCATTGCCAGAATGTGATAATAATGTATCACAAGCAATGAGTGCTTATATAGTGGTACACTAGCTCTTGGAGACGTTATCAAGCGATCTAGTTTTTAATGAAATATTTGATTTGTATACATATCACTCGAGTAGTAACAATTTTCAAAGCCAGTTGTACATTCTACAATGTAATTATTTAATCAGTGAATTATGAATGATTTTAGGATATCAAATATTGTGTCATGGAACTGAATTGTGGATTATATGGTAGATAAGTGAAGTGGGATATATTACTTCTGTTTGGTTTTTCTTACACCATTTTTAAGGAGGAATTTTAACTATGCAATGGTTGTGGTGATAAAACTCTAGGTTTGTGCACCTTTGGTGGCCATCGTGTGAATGTCAGAAGCTTTAGTTTCTACGCATGTTTGGCTAGCACTCGTCTAATTGAAGGATAAAGGATTTTAATAATAATAAATGTGTTTAGAGAGAAATTTATTTTAGGAGTAGTGTAACCATAATAGCTTATATTTCTCATAAGTAAATATGTAAGGATTAAGGATAAAATTTACTAAAGAGTGAGATTCATTAGAGGAGTTCTTTATAAGGTATATAAGGAAAGATACCACCATGAGTTAGAAATGAGCCCAAGGTTGAAGATGATAGTTTCACAATGACACTGAGAGGGGGGGTGAATCAGTGTAGCTATTTAAATTCAAATCTACAAATCTTAATGCCGAAACAATGAAAAATTAAAATCAGATAACACAAGTATAACAAGAGAGCATTCCACAACACACGATGTAATGAGGTTCACCAATTTGGCTACTCCTCAAAAATGACTGCTTGGACTCCCATCCAAATACAGTCTTTGCAAAATAACAATTTTACAAACAATTTACTAGCACCCACTGGAAGGAGCACCAACCCATGGTTTATCTGCACCAACAGAAAGGAGCACCAAAACCTGATTTATCTGCACCAACAGAAAGGAGCACCAACCCCTGATTCCAAGCACCAACTCAGACTGCAATTCTAAAACTATATTATTGACATAAAAATGCCTTTACTTATACAAGACCCTGTCTGGTCTATTGCTCTCTCGGCTCTCCTTAACGCTCTCTTACGACACGCACTCTTCGGCCTTTTTTTAGCAATGTAATTCTTCACATAGATCTCCTTTTATAACCTTTTCTCTATAACTGCACCTGTAACTGTCGTACCGACTTCTCCTGTAACTGCACCTGTAACTGTCGTATCGACTTCTTCTATAACTACACCTGTAACTGTCGTACCGACTTCAGTTAACTGTCACATATCTTCTTTTGGCTGGTTTCTCTTCTTAGCTCGTGCAGAAGTGACCTATCGTGAAATCGTGACACTTCTGCCTCTTTGTATTCTTCTCGGCTTGTACCCACAAAAACACAACATGTCACGATATCGCGACACTTTTGTCTCCTTGCTGCTTTTCTTGGCATGTATCTGCGAAAATACATGTCGCGATATCGCGACAATTTCACCTCCATACTCTTTCTCTTTACTTTTGTCGCGATATCGCGACACTTTTGCCTTCTTCCTTTCTCTCTCCTCCGTTAGTCATGAAAATGCGACATGTCGCGATATCGTGACACTTTTTCTCCTTTGCTCTTTCTCTTGCCTTCAGGTCGCGAAAACGCGACGTGTCGCGATATCGTGACACTTTTTCTTCTCAGCCTTCCTGCTCTTTTCAAGTCATGAAAATGCGACATATCACGAAATCGTGACACTTTTCCTCTTCTGCCTTCATCTTCGCTTTGGACCACAAAAATGCTACATGTCACGATATCACGACACTTTTTCTTCCTTGCATTTTCTCTTCGCTTCGGACCGCGAAAATGCAACATGTCATGAAATCGCGACACCTTTTTCTCTCTCCTATTTCTCTTTGCTTTGGCCCACGAAAATGAAACATGTCACGAAATCATGACACCTTTTTCTCTCTCCTCTTTCTCTTTGCTTTTGCCTGCGAAAATGAAACATGTCGCGAAATCGCGACACCTTTTTCTCTCTCCTCTTTCTCTTTGCTTTGGCCTGCGAAAATGAAACATGTCGCGAAATCGTGACACTTTTTCTTTCGTACAATATTTCTTGCAATATGTCGTGAAATCATGACACTTTTTCTACTTGCCTTTTTCTCTTCCAACATGTCGCGAAATCACGACACTTTTTATTTCATACTATCTCTCTTGCAATATGTCGCGAAATCGTGACACTTTTTCTACTTGTCTTTTTCTCTTCCAACATGTTGTGAAATCGTGACACTTTTTCTTTCGTACTATCTCTCTTGCAATATGTCATGAAATCGTGATAGTTTTGCTTGCTTGCGCTTTCTCTTCGAACATGTCGCAAAATCACGACAGTTTTGCTTACTTGCGCTTTCTCTTCGAACATGTCACGAAATTGTGATAGTTTTGCTTGCTTGCGCTTTCTCTTTGAACATGTCATGAAATCATGATAGTTTTTCTTGCTTGCGCTTTCTCTTGGAACATGTTGTGAAATCGCGACAGTTTTGCTTGCTTGCGCTTTCTCTTCGAACATGTCACGAAATCGTGACAGTTTTGCCTGCTTGCGCTTTCTCTCCGAACATGTCATGAAATCGTGATAGTTTTGCTTGCTTCTCAACATGTCGTGATATCGCGACAATTTTTCTTTCTCTCAACATGTCGCGATATCACGAAAGTTTTCTTTCTTCCAACATGTCGCGATATCGTGACAGTTTTCTTTCTTGTGATTTTCTTTTGATTTTTAGCATTTTTAGCATATGGGTCACTTCAAATTTTTTGGATAATCACTGTACATACTTTGAAGAACCTCTTAACTCCTGTATACTTCATCAATTGATCTGTCTGACTGCTGTAAACTTCATCAACTGATCTGTCTGACTGTGTTGACAACAATGACAATTCTTTTGCTGCAACTTGCTCAACAGAAGATTGAATCTTCAATGGATTTGAGAGATAGTTAACACCCATCGCCTAAGTTCACTCATGCAAAAGGACTTGTGTGAGGGGTAGATATTGGTTCGAGTCTTCCAATTGATAGAGAAGAGAGAATTAAGCTAGCTCATCTGGCCAATGAGACTAATAGCTTAATAGGGTGTGACACCTAGTACTCTTGCATAAAAGGAATTATGTAAGAAGTAGTGATAGGTGTGTTGAATGTTAATACTATGAGTTGGGATCCTTGTTGATAAGAATTTGCTCTAAAAAGGAATTATAAAAAAAAAACTAGGGATTTGGAATCAGGAATTTTGGTCTTGACACTGAAGCATACAAATTGTATCTTATGCCTCAACTTCCAATCTAAAAATTTGTGTCAAAATATCATGAAAATTGATATACTAATGCATGTAATATAAATAAATAATAAGCAACTTTGATTTTTACTAAAGTGAGATGACTGAAGGAAAGATTTAATATGATTTAAAGGAGCAAAATTCAAATAATTTTACAATCACTTTGTGCATGGGATCCAAAAAAGAGGCCAACTGCAGTTGAAGCACTCAAACATCCATTTTTCTAGGTCTTTTACTCAGTTTTAAGTGTTCAATAACATCTAAATATTTTTCACTATTTATGATATCCACTTGATAGATTGTATCATGTTTAGGCCTGTGTGTACATACCCCCTTCTCTTAGATCAAGAGAACCAATTTCAAAGCATAACTATTTATTTTTGTATAATGCCAATGAGTCTCAAAATACATGTAACTGTAATATTAAATAAAATGATTTAATTGTGTTGAAGGTAGTGTACATGCTACTCTGCTAATGCTAAATAGCAAATGCAATAAAGGGTACCCCTAGGGGAAATATTGACAAGCATAATTTAGAGGTTTTTGCTAATTTAAAGATAGGAAATAATCATTTTGTTAGAGAGATACTCAATTCAAAGACAGGAAATATCAATTTGAGGCCACACTAATAGAATAACCACTCATAATTGGCACTATTGTCTATTAAAGGTAAATCCAAAGACTATAGATACTTACCTAAGCATACAACTTGTATCTTATGCCTCAACCTCCAATCTATAAACTTATGTCAAAACATCAAGAAAATTGATATACTAATGCATGTAATATAAATAAATAATTATCAACTTTGATTTTAGCTAAAATGAGATGATTGAAAGAAATATTTAATATGATTTAAAGGAGCAAGATTTAAATAATTTTGCAGTCACTTTGTGCATGGGATCGAAACAAGAGGCCAACCATAGTTGAAGCACTCAAGCATCCATTTTTCTAGGTCTTTTATTCAATTTTAAGTGTTTGATAACATCTAAATGTTTGTCACTCTCTATGATATCTACCTAACAGTTTATATCATGTTTAGGCCTATGTGTACATACCCCCTTCTCTTAGATCAAGAGAACCAATTTCAAAGCACAACTCTTCAGGTTTGTATAATGTCAATGAGTCTCAAAACACATGTAACTGTAAGATTAAAGAAAATGGTATAATTATGTTGAAGGTGGTGTACATGTTACTCTACTAATGCTAAATAAAAAATGTAGGAAAGGGTACTGTTGGTCCAAAATCTGCCACAGGAAAGGATTTTATAATTGCACCCTAGACCTGGCCAACATTGAAAGGTTGGAAGCAAGAAATGGCTCCCAGACCAATCTCCAGTGGGGCTGGTTCCCTTTACTATTCTAAATTTCTGTTTGAAGATAAGGGTTCTTTGGAAAGAAATTAAAAGTTGCGAGAAAGAAATGAAATATGGCCACGAGCCGGAGTTATGGGATCGAGAAGAACAACGGCGAGAAAACTTAAAGTGCGGCAACGACAAGCAACGAGAATATAATGACTCAACTCCCACACAATTGTATGCAGAAAATCTCTCCAAGACTACACTCCAAGAATCATATCCTTATAAGCAATATTCAAATCCAATATGCAGAATTTGAATGTAACAGCACTCAAGGAATATAAATTTGATTAGAAATGCAACGAACGAGAAAAGACAATCACCCAAACAAGCTGCTTGAAAAATCCGAAGCCAATAATTTATTCTTGCAAATGCACTTCCGAGTTTTTAGCAAAACTTCCAACCTTTGCAAATGAAAATTACATTGGTTTTTATAGAGGTCCGTCCTCTTTGCAGCATTAAATAATTAAAACTACTTCCTCGTGATCTACAATCATGCAAAGGAAACGAGGAACATGATCCCCTTAATTGCAGTCTCGAAGAAATAAAAATTAAATTCCATGAAACGCTTGCGGCCCTTCATTAAATTCGATTCTTTGAATATGTGCATAAAAAACCGTTGAATTAATCCACGAACGGCAATCTTCGAACCAATAAACCCTTTAATTTTGGTAGCCTGGGCACCCTTTGACCTTAACCGCATTGGAAATCCGCAAATTATTTAATTCGGGTCATCATTAAATCATCGAAAATCGAAAAAACCCTTTCGGCCGTTCATATTGCACTTGGCGGGAAAACTGCGCAGGTCGCGAAAATGCGACGGGTCGCGAAATCGCGACGGGTAGTGAAATCGCGACGTCTTATCATTCAGTACGCTTTGACCACCGTTGACCCGCGAAAATGGAACATGTAGCGATTTCGCTACATGTTTCCGCCGTTAGCTCCTCCCTGCGCTACGCATGCGAAATCGGAACATGTAGCGATTTCGCTACATGTTTCCGTCGCCGTACAAATCGCCATTTTTGGTCGCGATTCGCTGACATGTCAGCGACGCGCTGCAAGTTTTCACTTTTTGCCTTCGACGCTGGCCGGGTCGCGATTCGCTGACATGTCAGCGAATCGCTGCATGTTTTCAACTTAGTGCTTTTTTTGCCCGCCGACCCGCGATTTCGGAACACGTCGCGATATCGCGACGGTTCCGCCAACCTGCCTGCGTTGACTGCGTTGACCGCGATTCTGAAACATGTCAGCGCGTCGCTGCAATTTTCAGACTTAGTCATTTTTTGCTCAATTTTTCTCCTTTTTTCGCCCAAAGTTGCATCAATCAAAGGTCAGATCCCCAACGATACATTAATGCATTCCTCAATGAGAATCAATGTGGCAAAAATGCCAACATTCTTGGCGGCTCGCGGGGTATACGACTCGTTGTATGCAAGAATCCGAGCCTTAGTCCATTGGGCACGAGTCATATTGGAGCGTAAACAAGCTGCATGCAAAACATGTCGGGGAGTGCTTGCCAAACTTCTTCTGCTGCGAAAAACTAGAACTGGAAGAACCTGCATAGAAGCGGTTATAAACTGAAGAAATGGAATGTGATGGTGGAGTGAGCTCCTGCGATTGCGCAAGCGGTGACTGCAATGGAGTGATGAAATGAAAATGAATGAAGTTATGGAGTGGGAATGGAACTAGAAAAGCTGTGAAATGAAATGAACTAGACTGTGAAATAAATGCATAAAAGACTGAACTTAGAGGAAAGGGATAAGAATGAACGGGGAAAAATAGAAAAGGGAAAAGAAACAACAGCTGTGGCTTATTTTGTTTTAATGCAGAAGAAAAAGAAGTAAAAGAAGGAAGATGAAGAAGGGAAAGGAAAGAAAAGGGGAGGGAAAAGAAGAAAGCCACCAACTGCTGGGAAAGGAGGAGACAAAAAGGGAAACCAACACCTATAGCCCACAAGCAACAAGAGCCAAGGTGACAATAAAAGGCAACACATATATACATACTTTTTTTTTTTTTTTTTTATATATATTATATACATAAGTTTACGACATGATTGGCATGTCGCCACCACAAACCCGATCTCAGGAGTTATCCTGTAAATCTGCAATGTCCCGCCTAGATTTGGTCATACTTGAGTCGGTCCACTGAAATTGGGTGGCTCCTTCCTGTAGTTCTCCCTTCGACAGTGGCAGTCTCATGATTCGAGAAGTTGACTATCTGCTCATTATCTTCAACGACTTGCCCAAAAGACTTGCATAATGTTGCTCCTGCCTCATCTTCGGATTTAACCCCATCAAAATATAGCTGCCATAAATGATCTGTGACAACATTATGATCAGCTTGATTAGGCAATTCCTGCTTCATGTCACTCTCGGGCTTTTGGATGACATAACGGCCGATTTCGATTTCCGACATGGCATTAAAATTAAGCATAGAAAGCTGATCATCCAAGCGAAGACTATCTAAAACTTCATTCGAGCAAAACGAGTCTTCGGACTCGTCGATAAGCATGTAAACAGATGCACTTCCTTTCTGCTTTCTTCCAACTTTTCAATGTGAAAAGAAGAAGGCTTTTCATTTTGAATCCTGAGACGCCTACCCTTGACAGGAATTTCTAAATGGGAATAATCAAGTGCCAAGTAACCCCCTAACTTGGCGGTAAACTCCCTAGATAAACACATACTAAAGTAGGGCTCTAAATCAACCACAACAATTTCTTGGATAATAGTAACTTGGGGCATTGTATGCAAAGTAATTGGAACATCCTTAATCACACCCTTTGTTTTTACGGGCGTACCATCCAATTGCGAGAACTCCGGGACTACTCCGTGTGTACTCCATTCCCATTGCTTCACAGACTCCCTTGGGCATTCCTGTTGTGGCAGCACCAGAGTCGATCATACAATTATGAACAATCCAACCCTCTATGTGCAATGACAAATAAAATGGAGGTGGCCTATTTTTTCCAGTAGCAGAGGTGGTTAAAGTTTGTGCATATACTGTCTGGGTAGGACCTTTTTCATTATCCTTGACAGATTTTAATGATTCCTGTAATAAGTCTACCTGGCCTGGCAATTGCAAAGCATCATAAAGGCTCACCTTAGCAGGAGTCTTTTTAAGATCATCAACAATGTTGTATGAAACTGCAACAGAATTTTTCATCTCAGCAGGTTGCTCAAATCTAGTCTGTCTTGTTGTGTAGCTTCCACTCTCAACCTCTTGGTCGATGATGGATACTTCAATTTTTCACGTGCTGCTCCTCTGCTTCGACCTTCTTGGTGCAGTTGCTTGCCTTTTCTTGAACTACTGTTAAAAGTTGGATCTTTGGGCAAAGGCTTTGGAGCTAGCACAGGAGCTTTCACTGGCCTTTTCACTTCAGTCGGTACTCTTAACGGCTCTAAGTCGATAGGATCAACATTCATAGGCTTCTTTCCAGTCCTTGTTAGAACTGAAACTTGATCTTCCACTGCAGTCATCAAATTACAACCAGCTTCCGAGATCATATTAACATGGTCACCTGAGGTGCTGGCCGCCAAGGTCTGCACATAATTTAAGTGGACCATACATGTATCCTCTCCGTGAGGATCATTACAAGTCGAGCACCAATATACTCCATCTGCATGGGCTGCATCTTCATTTGCTAGAACAGCTAAGCCCCTTTCAGGTGCTTTGCTTGTGGAGGCAGCTTGATCTCTAGTAACTTGAGGAGGTTGAAATCTCCTTGGTTGGAAATCTCTTTCAGCCTGCTTCCTCTCAATGAGTGTGATCTTGTTTCCCATGGTTCTAATAGCAGAATTTGCGAGACTTAACCTCTTGCAATAATGCTTGTATATGGATCGGGATTTGCGGGTGCGGGAAGTCTTTGGTAAGGGCAAAGGAGGTCGAGTGGTCTTGGCAAAGCTGGAAATGCGGTGGAAACGGGAGATGGTTGAATGCTTGGGTGCGGGGAGCGGTAAAGGAGTTAAAGCGAGGCAATTGAGGAGGTCGGGACGGTTGCAACTTTGAGGTGCTTTAGAACTCCATGATGGTGTAGGATACATAGGCGGCATGGGGTGTGGTTGTGAACCATATAAATATTGAGGCAAATCCGGAATAAGAGGCATAGTTACCTTTGGAGGCGAGTCTTCCTACGGCAACCGAGATCGGCTCTGCTTTAATTGCTTGTTCAAAGATTTACGGAAACGTCACCACATTAGGCTGCCGAACCGCCCATCCGATATCCGAGTGAAACGCTACGAGGTAGTACATCGCGACTAATTCATCGACGGGTCGAATACCATCGGGAATCCTTTGCCAAGTTACAGTAAACCGAACATTAAAATCGGGTATCTCTTCTTGTGGATGTCTCTGTATGACGATGAGCGATTTAACAATGAGAAAGGGTCGACCTGTTCATGAAAATGTTTCACCGACAAATCACCCAATTGATCCCATGATGTTATGGTGCCGGGAGGCGGAGTTACGTACCAAAACAGCGGTTTACCTCTCAATGAACACACTAACAATTTGATCATTACATCTTCATCGAGTAATGTCATGAATAGCGACCCGGAGAAGCCACATCATTTATGTGCTCATAAGGCTATTTTGCCGGTACCATCGTAAGTGGGCAAAGCCTTCGGTGCGGCACTGTGAGTGCTGGATTACGAGCCTGCAGATTCAAGGCTCCGGTCTTTGTTCCATGCCAAGAATTTTATGGGTGGAGGAAATTGTGCCATTGGTGGAACTTGTAGGGGTGCAACACTAGCAACAATGCTGGGTATTTGTACGGCGAGAAGATGGAAGAGACGAGGAAACTAATCTAGAATGCTCACCACTTCTCGAACTATCAAGTTCAAAAAGCTGAACAAGATCGCCAAATTTCTTTGGCTGTGATCTTGTGATCATGAAGTATTTACGAGTTCGACACGAGTCACCAAATAACGAGCGGGCGTCCACGCTCAAAAATCCGGATCTTCAACTCGGCAAAGTCGCCGGATGAACTTACAAATCTCCGCTATGAGGCCAAGACGGCTCATCAAATCTTGAGACCTCAGGGTATTAAAACAAATGTGGATTTTTGTGAGACGGGAAGAAGTCTGTCCCCCAGTGCGTGCCAAAAGCTGTTGGTCCAAAATGCGCCACGGGAAAGGATTTTATAATTGCACCCTAGACCTGGCCAACATTGAAAGGTGGAAGCAAGAAATGGCTCCCGGACCAATCTCCAGTGGGGTGGTTCCCTTTACTATTCTAAATTTGGGTTTGAAGATAAGGGTTCTTTGGAAAGAAATTAAAAGTTGCGAGAAAGAAATGAAATATGGCCACGAGCCGGAGTTATGGGATCGGAAGAACAACGACGAGAAAACTTAAAGTGCGGCAACGACAAGCAACGAGAATATAATGACTCAACTCCCACACAATTGTATGCGAGAAAATCTCTCCAAGACTACACTCCAAGAATCATATCCTTATAAGCAATATTCAAATCCAATATGCAGAATTTGAATGTAACGGCACTTAAGGAATATAAATTTGATTAGAAATGCAACGAACAGAAAAGACAATCACCCAAACAACTGCTTGAAAAATTCGAAGCCAATAATTTATTCTTGCAAATGCACTTCCAGTTTTTAGCAAAACTTCCAACCTTTGCAAATGAAAATTACATTGGTTTTTATAGAGGTCCGTCCTCTTTGCAGCATTAAATAATTAAAACTACTTCCTCGTGATCTACAATCATGCAAAGGAAACGAGGAACATGATCCCCTTAATTGCAGTCTCGAAGAAATAAAAATTAAATTCCATGAAACGCTTGCGGCCCTTCATTAAATTCGATTCTTTGAATATGTGCATAAAAAACCGTTGAATTAATCCACGAACGGCAATCTTCGAACCAATAAACCCTTTAATTTTGGTAGCCTGGGCACCCTTTGACCTTAACCGCATTGGAAATCCGCAAATTATTTAATTCGGGTCATCATTAAATCATCGAAAATCGAAAAAACCCTTTCGGCCGTTCATATTGCACTTGGCGGGAAAACTGCGCAGGTCGCGAAAATGCGACGGGTCGCGAAATCGCGACGGGTAGCGAAATCGCGACGTCTTATCATTCAGTACGCTTTGACCACCGTTGACCCGCGAAAATGGAACATGTAGCGATTTCGCTACATGTTTCCGCCGTTAGCTCCTCACTGCGCTACGCTCATGAAATCGGAACATGTCGCGATTTCGCTACATGTTTCCGTCGCCGTACAAATCGCCATTTTTGGTCGCGATTCGCTGACATGTCAGCGACGCGCTGCAAGTTTTCACCTTTTGCCTTCGACGCTCACCGGGTCGCGATTCGCTGACATGTTAGCGAATCGCTGCATGTTTTCAACTTAGTGCTTTTTCTGCCCGCCGACCCGCGATTTCGGAACACGTCGCGATATCGCGACGAGTTCCGCCAACCTGCCTGCGTTGACTGCGTTGACCGCGATTCTGAAACATGTCAGCGCGTCGCTGCAATTTTCAGACTTAGCCATTTTTTGCTCAATTTTTCTCCTTTTTTCGCCCAAGCTGCATCAATCAAAGGTCAGATCCCCAACGATACATTAATGCATTCCTCAATGAGAATCAATGTGGCAAAAATGCCAACAAGTACCTCTAAGGGAAATATTGGAAAGCAAAATTTAGAGGTTGTTGCTAATTCAAAGATAGGAAATAATCACTTTGTTGGAGAGATACCCAATTCAAAGACAAGAAATATCAATTCAAAGATAAGAAATATCAATTTGAGGCCATGCTAATAGAATAACCACTCATGGTTGGCACTATTGTCTATTAAAGGCAAATCCAAAGACTATGGATCCTTACCTAAGCATACAACTTTTTTCTTATGCCTCAACCTCTAATCTATAAACTTATGTCAAAATATCAAGAAAATTGATATACTAATGCATGTAATATAAATAAATAATAAGCAACTTTGATTTTTACTAAAGTGAGATGAATGAAGGAAATATTTAATATGATTTAAAGGAGCAAGATTCAAATAATTTTGCAGTCACTTTGTGCATGGGATCCAAACAAGAGGCCAACTGTAGTTGAAGCACTCAAGCATCCATTTTTCTAGGTCTTTTATTTAGTTTTAAGTGTTTGATAACATCTAAATGTTTGTCACTCTCTATGATATCTACCTGATAGTTTGTATCATGTTTAGGCCTGTGTGTACATACCCCCTTCTCTTAGATCAAGAGATCAATTTTAAAGCACAACTCTTCAAGTTTGTATAATGTCAATGAGTCTCAAAACACATGTAACTGTAAGATTAAATAAAATGGTATAATTGTGTTGAAGGTGGTGTACATGTTACTTTGCTAATGCTAAATAGCAAATGCAGGAAAGGGTACCCCTGAGGGAAATATTGGCAAGCAAAATTTAGAGGTTTTTGCTAATTCAAAGACAGGAAATAATCACTTTGCTGGAGAGATACCCAATTCAAAGATAGGAAATATCAATTCAAATATAGAAAATATCAATTTGAGGCCATGCTAATAGAATAACCACTCATGGTTGGCACTATTATCTATTAAAGGTAAATCCAAAGACTATGGATCCTTACCTAAGCATACAACTTGTATCTTATGCCTCAACCTCTAATCTATAAACTTATGTCAAAAAATCAAGAAAATTGATATACTAATGAATGTAATATAAATAAATAATAAGAAACTTTGATTTTTACTAAAGTGAGATGATTGAAGGAAAGATTTAATATTATTTAAAGGAGTAAGATTCAAATAATTTTGCAATCACTTTATGCATGGGATCCAAACAAGAGGCCAACCGTAGTTGAAGCACTCAAGCATCCATTTTTCTAGGTCTTTTATTCATTTTTAAGTGTTTGATAACATCTAAATGTTTATCACTCTCTATGATATCTACCTGATAGTTTGTATCATGTTTAGGCCTATGTGTACATACCCCCTTCTCTTAGATCAAGAGAACCAGTTTCAAAGCACAACTCTTTAGGTTTGTATAATGCTAATGAGTCTCAAAACACATGTAATTGTAATATTAAAGAAAATGGTATAATTGTGTTGAAGGTGGTGTACATGTTACTCTGTTAATGCTAAATAGCAAATGCAGGAAAGGGTGCCCCTAAGGGAAATATTGGCAAGCAAAATTTAGAGGTTGTTGCTAATTCAAAGACAGGAAATAATCACTTTATCGGAGAGATACCTAATTCATTCTATTCTGGTAATTCTTTTTAACTAACCTATTAATTTTGTTTAATTGGAGTGCAAAATTCAAATGAGCTTACTCAATTTTTTTTCCTCCTCTTTGGAATGGATTTTAGGATCACAACCAAGAGTTGCAGTGGAAAGACAGGTAATGCTTGTATGGCATTGTATGTGATTTGCTCTAGAGCTTTTGCATGTTTGTGCTTTATGTCTATGCTTTATGCAAGCTGCTCCTAGTGTTAAAATCAATTTCTTACAATTGTTTAGAGTGGGATAATTCTTCCCTTCTAGCATGCAAGGTCATGGATGTGTGAGATTCATATGTTCTTTGAATGTAGTGATTGTACTTGTAGCACCCTAAAATTGGCACTGTAAACCTTAGCAAATAATTAAAATTACCTTAGTAATAATTCAAAATTTAAGTTTCAACCCCGAACCGCCTGTTAAACCGCTTTCTTCATTTTCTATGCCATTTTTATGATTTTTTGTGATCGTTGGATGATATCGTCGCCGATCAGACGATATCGCCTCAGATCGAACGATTTTGTCTAGACTAGAACGTCCAGACGATTTCGTCCCAAAATTGATTTTTCATAATTAGCTTCTGTTTTAACGGCGTCTCTAACCTGGGCAAAAGCGTGTCTGCATGGTTAGAGACTTTCCCCGTTGGAGATCTCCCAAATTGGGATGATATCCAACCTCCCAACCTCCTTCCTATGCCTATTTAATCTTAGGCCCTCCCCTTGACATTCCCCTGGCTGAATTTTCTTGTAACACAAGTTCTATTTGCATTAGACCATCTTAAATCACCATTTGCCTTCGTATTTTTCCAAGTTTGTTTGCAGGAACTTCATTTTTTTTCAGCCAGCGCAAGCTCAGATCGTTGCAGACGATCTTGTACAATATTGGACGATCACGCACCAATTCGAGACGATTTCGTATTCTATAGATGATTTCGACTACAGTCAACATTAGGGGCAATCAGTGCCCAGAGTTTGCATTTCTTCACTCTTTTCTGCTGCATTATTCTGCATTTAGTTAATTCTATGGTTATTCCTTATTATTTTGCATCTTGGAGTTCACCCATATAGTTTTATTGCATAATAAAATCATAATTTGTCACTAAATCATTGTAATGCACTCATATTTTGTTTATAATTATCAGTTTAATATTATTGTTATCATTCTACATCATTGCCCTCTGTTGGAATAGCTGCATTTCTAGTATTTTGTATCTATTTCTCTAATTGCAGGTCTCTGACGAATTCATCTGACGAATTCGTCAGATCTCAGACGATCTTGTCTGATTTCAAACGATCCTGTCAGATCAGAGGCAATCTTGACTGCTCTAAAAATCAGAACCTCCATCAAACATCCAGAATCAGGTTTAACTTGTCTTTATTTAGTATATTCTCTGTACTTGATATTCATTGTTGCTTTCTATATTCATTTAAATCTGCATTTCATATAGAACATTTTAGATTCATTTGGCCAAACCTAGGATTTGAATGATTAAAGATAAAATTGAACACATCAAACACATTCCCAACCTAGGCGTGGAGACTGCCACTAAATGTTTCATGGTGAACCCCACCATCCGTCGAAAAGTCACCTTAATACCCCCCCGAGAGGTGGGACCTTCAAAGGGCCTCTCAGTCCGAGGTACCGTCCCATCCTTCTCGCATCCCCATTCTGGGCGCGGATCCTTTAGCCTGAAGGTAAGGGTGCAAAAAATTTGGAGCGATACATTTTGGTGAACCTAACGTGAAACTAAAACCTTTTGAAAACAAAAAATATAGATGCATTTAAAATCATTAGAAAACTACTAATTTGAATATCATGTTTAGATGATAGCTCCTAAGAAAAGACTAGTTGTCACTATAAATGTTGAAAACCAATTAGCAGCCATAGAAATTAATTCTGTGCTTAGTGTGCCTGAAATAGATAGAAACCAACTTTTGTGGGACGAACTTAATAGGAGACTAGGTATCATTTCATCTAGGTCAACAGAGCTTAAACAAATCAAGAGGTTTGTCCTAGATAAAATCCTAGATCCTCATCAACTCATTTTTTATCATGAACTTCAGAGAGCTTGCCATAGGTGGTTAGCTTATAGGAGAGCTCTTGTGTCTTCAGAATTGTTCACCTTCGAGGAATACCTCGAGAATGCAACTGTCATACACCAATTCCTAGGTCGTGTAGAAGATCAAGAGGTCGTTCTTATGGATAGGGAGATATGGAATAGAGTTCCTAGAGTTGTGTTATATCGAGAGTATTGCCACGAGCTTTACTTCTACCAACCAGAGTCTGAAACAGATAATATCACCATAGCACACTTTTTTGACTTCTTGAAAAACAATTTCCAATTTGAAGAGGAACATTTCATGACTCCTAAAGAACTTGAGACCATTAATGATATTTATAAATTGTTTATAGAAAACTAGATCATTGCTTTCATTATTATTATTTCTTGCGTTTTGTGTGTTGTTTGTTATCTTTATAATATTGTTACAAAAAACAAGAAAACCCCCAAAAACATAACAAAATCAAAACATTTTATTTTAAGTACTATAGTAGGTATATAATTAAAATATATACCTCTTAAGCTTGTTGCATATATATATATATATAAATATATATATATTTGCTGAAATCTAAGTTTAAGCACAATGACTAGACTTAGGAATGGTAAACAAACTGAAGAAGAAGAAGAAGAAGATTGGTTAGGAAAGAAAACAAAAAAATCAAATGCCCTTCCTGAGGATCCAATTCCAGAAGGAGAAACTCTAGAACAGCCAGAAGATGAGCTGGTTGAAGAAAATGAACAACAAGAAAATGTTAGAGAGGAAGGATCCTCATCCCCTAGAATGGCTCCAGACGAAACTATTACTTTTGATAACATAGATCATTTCTAGAAATTCTTCAATAATAATATTGGTGCTCTTAATATGGCAGTTCGTCTTGATAGGGGACAAATTAGTGAAACTCAAGCAATCCCAGAAGAAGGATTTAACATGCCCACTAATCCCTTGTCCTTCGTTGATAAAGAAAGTGATAAAGCTGGACCATCCAATATGGATATGGCCACTATAATTCAGAACATGCAAAAACAACAAGTTACCCAACCTCCTAAGGAACCTATTATTGAGCCTAAAATCATTCCCACACAAAAGAGACCTTCATTCACTGCTTTATTTCGCCAAACTATTGATCAATATGCTTCAAATCGACAAAAACCTAAAATGAAGCCAAACACCAATTTCCAACAATCTGGGATACAACATAATACAACTTCAAAACTTCTTCATAACACCCTTCCTACCAACAATTTACACAATAGCAATATAGCATCTAATCTTCATGTCCCTCCATCATATGCTCACAAATCCCATATTAATGCCCTACCGAACCAATATGGTGGGCAAACCAGTAATCTGGAAGCCATGGTGAAACAGTTAGCTTCCCGCATGGACCAGATAGATCCCTACCGTCCCTCGTATAATTATAGAGATATGTGTAGTCAACCTCTAGATCCTATAGTTGTAGCACAACCATACCCTAAACACTTTCCCATGCCTGTCCTGCCTATATATAAAGGAACTGAATATCCCATAGAGCATCTTCACATGTTTAGGATAGCATGTCATGATATATCACATGATGACTTGCTATTACTAAAAATGTTCCCGAAAAGTTTAGGAGGAATGGCATTAGATTGGTACTATCAATTGCCCACTCATTCTTTGAGAAATTTTTAAGAAACAGCTGAATCTTTTGTCCATAAATTTAGTGCCTACATCGAGAGACACGTGACCATTAAAGATTTATACAACTTAAAACAAGACAAAGATGAATGTTTTGCTAATTTCTTAGCTAGATGGAGGCAGATTGATAGGAAAGCGCACTTTGTGCTACCTTATAGGGAAATTTTGGACATTTTTATTAATAATTTGGAAGAACAAATATCTTATGAGTTATCAATCGCTACCTTAACCACCTTCGATCAGGCTATAGACTTAGCTCGAAGAGTAGAAGATGCTCTCATTAGGAGAGGCCAACTTAGGAAGAAAGATGATGAGAAAACATCCAGAAATCAATATAAAAACAAACAAGTTGTAGGTGACAGAGTCACTGATAGCAGAAATATTGCTAATATCAATACAATGAAGACAATAGAAAAATTTATATTGAAACCTCCTGATAAACCTCCTCGAGAGTTTACTAGATTGAATCAATCATTATCAACTATTCTACCCCAATTACTCGAAAGAGGTTTGATTCAATTACCTAATATCCAAGAACCTGATCCAACCATACCCGAATACAGAGCCGATTTACACTGTGATTTCCATAGAGGGCCTGGAAACTCTAGCAACTCTTGTAAAAGGTTAAATGATAAAATACAAGATCTGATTGATAATAATGAGATGGAGGTGCAAGCCTTCCAACCTAAAAAAAATGCTCCTAATAATGCTCAAAAGAACATTCCCCAAAATCAAAATCAAACTGCTAATCAATCATTAGATATATTTCAACATCCTTTACCAAAACATGGTAAAGAGGTGGCCAATCAAATTGTGCATCATAATGTCCCCCCTCCTACCCGATATGTAGGAACTATTAGCGGACATTTACCTAATTATGATTTACAAAAATTTGACACAACTTTATCCATGGTCACAACCAGGCCCCTACATAATATTCAAACACCGGATCTCAGTGATGTAGAATCGGATACTGAAAGTGAAATAGACATCACCTCAAACCAATCGAATAGTTCTGAAAACAAATTAGATCCTATTCAACCTATCATAGATGCTATGGTTTCAGAAGAACCATTTCCTAGAAGAGTTACTATTCGACCCTCTTCTAATCAGTTCCTTCCTAATTAACAAGCCATAAACGCTAGACCGAGACCAATTCAGCATCCTCAATATAACATTGTAGGTACCATCGAAGTTGTTACCAGACAACAGGCTCAAAACTCTCAAAAGGATCAAACTCAGAATGATGGATCAGCTCCATTTATTTTGAAAAATCCCAATAAAGGGAATCATATGTCTAATGTTCAACCTAAGCCTTCTTACAATATTAATGAACAATTATCCAATACTACAGCCAGAATTTCCCTTTTGGACTTGTTAAGATCTTCTCCTACTCATAGGGATGAGTTAATGCTCACATTAAGCCAAATGATGGTACCTCAAAATATTCAACCTGAAGCCATGTCCAATACTATCGTCACTAGAGAAGTCGATTGTATTGAATTTCGAGATAAAGATATCCCACAACATAGTTTACATAAGGATAACCCCTTATATATTACTGCCCTAATTGGAGATGTAGTTGTTAAACGAGTCTTGATTGATAATGGTTCATCTCTAAACATTTGCACTTTTGACTTCTACCAAATATTTGGGTTTAGAAGTGATGAAATGAAGAAAACTGACATGATCATAAAAGCTTTCAATGACGAGACACAAGAAACGTGTGGAGTCATTACTATACCCTTGCAAGTTGGTCCTAGAACCCTAGATACAACCATGTTTATTGTACATTGCCCCGCATCGTACAATATACTTTTGGGTCCTCCTTGGATCAATGCAATGCGGGTTGTCCCATCAACTTTACACCAATGTGTTAAATTTGAATTTAAAAACCAGTTGGTTACCATTCATGGTGATCCTCGACCCTTTGATATGTGTGCTTTGGCAGAACCCGTTGGAGTGCAATTTTTCCCCGCCCTGTCATCCACACATCCTAGTTCTTATCATCCATCCAAACGTGTGAAACACACACCCATAACATCATCTACCCCATCAACTACACCTATACATTTAACTCAATCATCTTCTAAACAAACTACACTAGAACCTCAAAAAGATCTTAAATCCACAACCAATCCTTCATGTTCCATCCCTATAATTTCAAAACTTATAGACCCATTTATTAACACCTCCACATTATCTACATCTATCATACCTTCCACATCTAAAGATATAGGGAATGATCCTTCTACATCTTATGCTCTTTTTGATGAACTCTTACCTGATTTATCTAAAATTCTTATATTAGAAAAAGCAAATGCTTCTATGCAAAATTCCATTATCTTAAGTAATTTTTCGCCTTCTCCTCGTACCTTGGGCCTCCCACAACCTATGGGAAGTACTTACCAAGTCGGGAGTTATGCCTTCATTTATAAGGGATATGACTGGGGAAGAATACCAGGGAACATCAAAACTCATCATGAGGGATATGCTCGATGCTATTTTGCTAATGAGTATATTAAAGCTAAACCTATAATGCTTAAATTGGGATATAAAGGGAAAGGCTTGGGACCTCTCCAAAATGGTATGAAAGAACCCTTTGAGGTAGAACCATGGCCCGCCCGATGTGGTGTGGGCCTATTTCCTAGTAAGGGTCAACCCTTCCCTTTTGAAGATGATGATCAACTTATATGTTATCAAGATTATTTGGATGGGCGTGATGATTTGCCTCTAAAAAATTAGCCATTTACATGCAATATGCTATCCATAGCTTATCTTGAAATGATTGCTAAATCCAATGATGAGTTGGAAGGAGATATTTTCCATGATGTCTCCGTTGAAGAGTTGTTACACAATGGTTTTTATTTTGATGGTTCTATACCTACTATAGCCCAGCTTGAGGCCACGATTCCTCAAGATGAATTATCCAAGTTAACCTTAAAATAATTACAAGAATTGGGCGTTTCACCCGCCCCACCTAATTTTGAAAGAGATCTACACATGGAAGTAGAAAACGTCATTAAAGTTAACATTGGAACTGAGGATAATCCCCACATAATCAATATTGGATCATAATTAAGTCAAGAAAAACAAGAGCAATACATTACATTCCTTAAAGAATATGAAGATGTCTTCGCTTGAAAATATGAAGATATACCAGGTTTAGACCCTTCTGTAGTCATGCATCACCTAGTAGTCCATCCGGATGCTAAACCTGTTAAACAAAAACTTAGAAAAATGCATCCCAAAGTGGCATTGCTAGTCAAAGGGGAGTTAGAAAAACTCCTGAATGTTGTTTTTATACAAGCTATTGATTATGCGGAATGGATCTCGAATGTAGTTCCAGTCACCAAGAAAGAAGCTACCAAAGTTAGGGTTTGCACAGACTTTAGAGATATTAATGTTGCATGCCCTAAAGATGATTTTCCTCTTCCAAACATGGATCAAATCATTGATTTTACTACTGGGAGTGGAATGATGTCCCTAATGGATGGATTTTCCGGTTATAATTAGATCAGGATAGCTCCTGAAGATCAAGCTAAAACAACCTTTATTACCCCCTGGGGTACCTTTTGTTGGAAAGTGATGCCATTTGGCTTAAATAATGCAAGAGCAACATATCAACGATCCATGACTTATATCTTTCATGATATGATGCATGATATCCTACATGATTATGTAGATGATATTATAGCTCACTCTATTAATGAATATGATCATTTAGATGATTTGAGAAAAGTATTTAATTGGTTAAGAGAATATCTTATTCAATTAAATCCAGCCAAATGTATATTCGGCGTCAAGTTCGGTAAATTATTAGGGGTTTTAGTTTCTTTACGTGGTATCGAAATTGACCCTCTCAAGATTGTGGCTATCACAGATATGCCCACACCTACCAATATATCTGAGTTACGAAGTTTACAAGGTAAGCTTCAAGCCATTCGTCGCTTCATAGATAAGCTGGCAGACAAAATCGGTCCCTTTCTTAAGCTTCTTAAGAAGGATGTCCCTTTCAATTGGGACGATGAATGTAAGGAATCTTTTGAACTTCTCAAACAATACCTCCTTAACCCACCTATGCTTTCACTGCCTAGACCTGATCGCCGATTTATTATATATATTTTAGCTTCAGATTTTGCTTTAGGAGCTATGTTAGCTCAACTTGATGATGAGAAACGAGAACGTGCTAATTATTATATTAGCAAAACTTTAATTAGTTATGAAACCCGCTATACAACATTAGAAAAACTATGTCTAGCAGTCATATTTTCTACGCAGAAATTACGCCATTATATGCTCAGTCAGAAAACATATGTCATTGCTAAATATGATCCCTTGCGGTATCTCATGAGTCGACCTTATTTATCGGGTCGCATAGCAAAGTGGGTTCTTGCTCTAAGTGAGTTTGAACTCACGTTCATAGGACAAAAGTCTATTAAGGGTCAAATCATAGCATATCAATTAGCTGCTGCACCCTTAGAGTCTACCCATCCCCTCATCATTGAGTTTTCTGATGAATGCCTTCAATTAGAGGCAGACCATGTTGAACAATGGTCCTTATACTTTGATGGAGCCCGATGCATGAGTGGGGCTAGTGCAGGTATTATTTTAATATCTCCATAAAAACAAATTATACCTTTTTCCTTTAAATTAACATTTTCTTGCACCAATAATACTGCTGAATATGAAGCTCTAATCCTTGGATTATGAGCTGCCTTGGCGCTAAAAATTAAACATCTGCTAGTTTTTGGTGATTCTCAACTTGTTATAAACCAAATTAATGAAGTTTATCGGACCCGGAGATGATAAATTACGCCCATATAAAGCATATGTTTTGCAGTTGTTGTCCTTGTTTGATAAAGTTACCTTGGAAGCTATTCCTCGAACTAGCAACCGTGCGACTGATGCTATGGCACGCATCTGCATCTCTTCCGCCCTTGGAGTTAGATGACGAATATGCCACCATAATTATTCGTCGACTCCAAGAACTCGCTTCAAATAAGTCATGCTTATAACCTTTGGATGTGTTTCTAATCAATGAAACTACTCCTGAACCTTGGTATACGGATATATTTGATTTTCTTCACAATGGGACTTTCCCTGCTAGTTCTAATAGAAACCAACGTCGGTTATTACGTAGACGAGCAAGTCGATTTGTAATAATTGGAAATACTTTATATAGGAGATCTTTTGAAGGTATCCTATTGAGATGTTTGAATCTAGAAGAATCCAAATCAGCTTTGAGTGAAGCTCACGATGGATCTTGTGGAGGACACTTCAGTGGTAGTGTCATTGCTAAAAAGCTCCTTAGGATAGGCTACTTTTGGCCTACCATGGAAACTGATGCACATGATTATGTGCGCCATTGCGACAAGTGCCAAAAACATGCTGACCTTGTCCATGCCCCTGCACAAGAAGCGCAAGCTATTTCATCTCCTTGGCCCTTTTCAAAATGGGGCTTAGACATTATTGGCAAAATTAATCCTGTGTCATCCGATGGACACAAATTCATCATAATCGCCACTGTGTATTTTATGAAGTGGGTTGAAGCTATGCCTTTAGCTTCTTGCACTGGAACACAAGTCTCTAAATTTATTTTTAATCAAATCATTTGTAGGTTCGGAATTCCTGCAAATCTCATCTCAAACAATGGAACTTGTTTCAAAAATAAAGATGTTAAGAAATTATGCCAAAAATATAAGATTCAACATCGCTGGTCCACTCCCTATTATCCTTAGGGTAATGGCCAAGCAAAAGCATCTAATAAAACATTAATTAAAATCCTTAAAAGATTGGTCAATAAATCCCGCGACTAGCACATTCAATTATATCCAGCTTTGTGGGCATATCGCACTAGCGTTCGTACTCCCATAGGTACTTCACCTTTTGTTTTGGTTTATGGCACTGAAGTTGTTTTTCCCTTTGAATTAGAAGTTCCTTCTTTGGCTCTACTACTTCAAGATACCGAAGTAGGAGATGACTATCGAGCTGGCATACTCAGTCAGTTGGAACTCCTAGATGAAAAGCGCATCAATGCTTTGGAGCATCTTCGTGCCTACCAAAACAAGCTTAAAAGATCATATGCTAAGAAAGTTCGTCATCGATCCTTTGAGGTCGACAACCTTGTTTTAAATGAAAATTAAAAAAATTCTAATTCAACTAAAGACCTTAAAGGTAAATTTGAACCCAACTGGCTTGGACCATATATTATCACTGCTAAATTCGAATCAGGAGCATACAAATTATCTACCTTAGATGGTAAAGAACTTAAAGAACCCATGAACATTTTGCATCTTAAACGTTACTATGCGTAAAAAAATTGGTCATTTCATCATTGTATATATTTGTTTAAAATATTTCAAAAAACCACTATCTTGTATTTCTTTCAATTTATAAACTTAAAAATATAAAAACACCAAAAACATCCAAATCATCAAAATCTTCAAAACCATATTTTATCTTTGTACCTCTCAATTTGTGAAGTATTGCAGTTATATTTTCAAATTATTTTGGATAAATTAGTATTTATTTTGAATCCCGCACTTTCACATTCACAAAAATAAATATCTTGATTTTATCTGGCATGATTACTAATCTCTCTTATATCAAAGTCCACAAAATTCAATTAAATAAAGTTTGAGCACAGAGAATTGATCTTGTTATTTACTTAAACCAAACATATCCTTTCACAATAAAATGATTATATTTATAATGTTCATGCTATGCTACATAGTAGAAGTGGTTTCTTGAGCGAAAATTTTCCCCTGCTATCCTATCATGCACATGGTCTAGAATCTTTGAGAATTGACAAAAGGACAAGCTCACCCCTACCCAGAATAAAAATCCCTTGCTCTACAGCTAATCCGAGCAAGTATCCCTAGCATAGGAAGAAAAAGAAAAATCAAGCAAAATCATGAGAAAAAGAAGCATTATTTCAGAATCATTTTGTACTCTCTTAGCACTATTTCAGCATTATCTCAAATATCAAAGCAAAAGATACGAAAAAGAAAAATACAAAAAAAAAAGAGAAAAGAAAGCAAAGAAAGTGAAACAAGCAAAAACAAAAGTAATAAAATCCCTTTCCCTACCCATTGAAAAGAAAAGAAGGGTTGATGAGCTTGAATCCCTGGAATTCTCAATTATTCAAAAACTGTGAGGTAAGCCCCATAACAGGTGGTTTGTGCCCAACCCGCTTGGCATTGGGTAACTCCTAGCGTGGTGATATGTCTGTCACATTAGCGACCTTATTTTGTATATACCTATGTCCGCTTATGGATTAGCTAGCTCTTGATAACCCGACTTACATAGTAGTCTGGTACGGTTATATGCATCTAAATCATGGTTAATGAACACTTATTTGGTTAATTCAAATCACTTGTATCAAATTATCTTGCTCAAAATTGGTAAATGCACAAAGCAATTGCACACATATTTGTATTTGAGAGATTTTGTGTATCATTATGATAAATCAAGATCGGAAATGAACTCACATATGCACATGGGATTCCTTATAAATCTAACTTTTGTATTTAAGATACTTTGAAATATTTTTTCAAATTGTCTGGAATAATTTCATTTTCTTCTCTGAGAACAGTTGTTTAGTATAAAGACAACTACATGCATTACCAAAAAAATTAAAATCATTTTCAAAAAAACAGGCAATAACGTTACATTTATATATAACTTTTGACTTTCGCGACGATGGTAAAGTTCCAAAACCAAAATTGGAATTTTATGCCTAGCACAAGTCCTCATCTTCATATTTTTTGTTTATTTTCAAAAATTCAAAATCAACCATGCAATAAAACTGTAGATTAAAAATACACGCCAAACAAAAGATAAAACCACAATAACGGAGTACAGAATAGTTGCACAAAACAAAGGATTTCTATTAATCGATGGAGTTTAAAAACTCCTTTTTGAATACAACTGGGCCTGTAACCCTTTATTTGTGATACAAGATTACAATTCGTGCTAGGGTTCTCCGAAACCCTAGCTGGCACAAATGGTGGCGCTTCCGAAGAATGTATCTTCAATCCCAACAGAGTGAGTGGGCTTTGTTGTATCCCTTGCTTGGACCACTCCAGCTTAATCAGCTGCCATCAATAAACCGGATCTGCTGTCAAAAACCTACACACATTAACACTATCAAGGAGTTAGATATTAATAAGAGGGCTCCACTGTGTGAGCCCTCGGAAACTATCTAAAACCCTAGAAAAACGAAATGCAGGAATTCAATAACAGATCAAATAGAAGAAAAGAGGTTACTTGCTTTAAACTAATTTATACCTGTTCTCTGTTAACGCAGCTAGACCAGGCGACACCTGGAAGTAATGTTGTTGTCAGAATAGGTTGCAAAAGGCGCCATGGTGCACTCGCTGAATGCCCGCATGCTTCTGGATTAAGGTTTCAGACACCGGTCTAAGTCTGTGGCTGTGGGTAAACGCCCGCGGGCACTTGGTAAACGCCCGTGGGCACTTGGTAAACGCCCGTGGGCACTTGGTGAAGGGGTAAACATCCGCGGGCACTTGCGACAGGAATGGGAGATTCTACAGAATGCTGCAGAAGGAATGGTGGTGAAAGCGGCGACGGAAGCGACGATGGATGCGGCGAAAGGGTAGCAAAAGAGAGGAAATAGCAGTAGAAGAATCAGAGATAGCGCATAGGAGATAGAAGTAGCAAAAGACATAGGGTTTGAGCCATCAAAGTGACTCAATTTATAATCTACTCTTAGGGCACACTTTAGGGTTTTAACGACACTTTAATCGTGTGGCTAAGATTAAAGTGGATCTAAGGGTAGAGAATAAATCTAGGTTGTGAAATGGATTAAGATGGATGGACGGATGAGATCAAATGAAGGACGGACGACTCATATTAAATCACTTAAACTATTATTTAAATATATATATTAAAATATTAAAATATATATATAAATATTAATTTAAATAAATTTGGGGGTGAAAAATGGCGAGAAAAGGTGAAATTGGGCCAAATAATGGCAGGAAAGTGTGGATTTGGGCCAAATAATGGCGGGAAGGTGGATGACCGACACGTGGATGACAGGAAGGTATAGATGACTTGCAAGTGGCTGGATTTTGGTGTCTACAGATGCCCCTTTTTGAGCTGCTTTGTGTGAAGACACAATGCAGCACAAAAACTTAGGACACCTGAAAAGCTGGATCAGACGCAACTCTCTCTCAAGACTAAAGCACAACTTTGAAGACCAAAGAATAAAAGAATATTTAAAATTTATCAGCTTACCCCCTCAATTGGCGAGCGAGAATGGTTCTCACGAGCCAATTGGAAGAAATTCGGAAGAAAATGAACCGTTTTTTCCCCAACGGTGAAAAAGGGGTTTGTGTATGAACCATCTGTTTATGTCCCAACAGAAAAGGGGTTGGTGTACAAACCAGAAAATAATATGATTGAAGACGATATGAGTGATGTGAAAGATGAACCATTTTCTGCCCCAATGGTTAGAAAGGGATTTTTGCCAAATTTTAAATTCCATGATCATGTAAGATGAATTCTACTATTAGGAAAGTTAAAAATTGATAACGGATGCCCCAACTCCTGTGGGTGAATCCATACTGTTGATGAAATTGCCTTGTTGGCACCATTGATATGCAGAGATGCAATATGAAAGAGTCCAGAACTTCAGAGATGCTCTTAGTGACTGTATGGATAATTCCTCGGGTCGGAACCAATCAACCTAGGTAGCCTTAATCTCTAGCAAGACTCAAAATAATGATGATATTGAAGATTGTCCACGTTTAAGGCCCCATGAACTAGGCCATCAATGACAATTGTTGAGCAAATTGATCTTGGTATGAGGTCACTTGAAAAGTAGGATACCCAAAATTGATTTCCAATTTTCAAACAGTGAAATAATTGATGATGATAAATGGTAAGTGTCCTTATGGTGGTTTAATCCTCTTACCAAATTGCATTGATGCAAATCGTTGCAATCGCCAAGGTGATAGAATATACCACTAGATACGAGGTTTACTTTAATTTAATTTGGCAAAAATATGCATGATAAAAGAAGAATGAATGAAATTGACGATAGATCAGAAGAATTGATGAATGTTGTTAATTTTGTGAAGGTTTTGAATGTTTTTAACCCAATTTGTAAATCAATGATGAATGATGCGCTTTTTGAGCAAAATGACAAAATTTGTTTCCAAAACTGTTGTAACCTTCACAAAATGTTTTATTATGATAAGAAGAATGGATGAATGCAATTTAATGAAATTTGGAGGAGGTAAGCTTCAATTTTGTAAGTTTTGTTCTTTTATTCAATACTGACACCAAACGCCGGTATGCATTTGGAGGTGGCAGAAACGCCCGCCGATGTTTGAATGCATCATGAAATGCCCCACTGCGTCTAAATGTGCCATGAAACGCCCCACTGCATTTCAGGGCGCCAAAACCAGCTATTTAAACAGTTTCAATGAGAATTTCGCTCATTTGTGCGTTCGAGCTTGAGAGAAGTGCGTCTGAGGGAGTGGAATGAAGTGAAGTGAAGTGAAAGGTTGTGTGGGAGAGTGAAGAACGCGGGAGCTATGGCGGAGGTGGGAGCGGACGCGCCAGTGCAGCCAGCTGAGGTATTTTTTTATTTAAGCAAGTACTTTTATTTGTTTTTTTTTTTTTGGAAAAAAAAAAAAATTTGTAACCAATTTTTGTTTTGTTGTTTTGCAGCTTAGGGTGTTAGAGGCACGACACCGATTCTCCCCTATCATTCCGGGGATGAGGAGGTCATTGTCCCAGGCATACTGGGAGATATTGGAGGTAGTAGGGCTAGCGGAGGCAGCCCGGTTGGAGGTAGTTCGGGTAGATGAGGGGTACCTCTCGGCTTTGGCCGAGAGGTGGGATCCAGATCGAGGGACGTTCCAGCTCCCGACTGGAGAGATGATGGTGATGCTTGAGGATGTATACCACATCCTCAAGGTGCCCGTGGAGGGGGCGCGGGTGGAGGTTGGATGAAATAGGGCCATGAAGATGGCAAAGTTGTTTGGGGATGACTGGAGGGAGATCCGGACGGAGAGCGGGGGGATTCCTTACTTGGCCATGTATACGGCCAAGGAGTTGGTAGTGGTGGAGGCTCTGATGATGTTCGTATTGGCCAACATTGTGGCCCCGAACAGCACCGGGTGTAGGTTTCCATGGAACCTGATGGGTGTAGTGAGCGAGATGCTCACTAATAGGGTAGTGTATGCCTGGGCGCCCGCTTTATTGGCACAGGTGTACCGGGAGTTGTATGAGGTTCGGAGACGGGGCCGGAAGGGCCTAGGCTGCAATTTGGTTCTCTAGTGCTGGGGCTGGGAGCACTCCAGAGTGGCCCGACCAGAGGGGTTGCCATGTGCTTAATGGTACATGAGCCAGGCTTATGGTAGGAGATGGCCAGTGGCGGAGGAGAGACAGTCGAGCCGCCCCGTGAGATCGAGGCAATGGTATAGGAGTTTATGGGCAGACTTGATTGATGCCCAAGTCATTTGGAAGCCCTGGCGGGAGGTGAGGTGGATCGGTGATGGAGAACATCTGAGATGGGTGCGATAGGCTAGATGGGTAGTGGGTCGGGGCCACAGCGAGGCGGAGTACATACAGATGTCTCGAGTGCTCCGCCAGGTCGAATTGAGACAGGATGTCCCCGGTGAGCCAGTGTGCTACCGGAGGCACAAATCAGAGGGGGATTTGCCGTGTGTCGAGCCGTGGATGGAGGCAATAGAGGACGATGAGGACATGGAGATCCTCGACATGGATGACGTCAGGGTAACAGCTGAGTATGCAACATGGATGGTTGTAGAGCCGAGGTGGGAGCCACCATTGGTGGCTGTTGGAGCTGGAGAGGACGAGGGAACCGTAGAGGTTCCCAAGCGTAGGGAGGGTCCTCGCCTTCGATCTGATAGTCGAAGGCGAAAGGGGAAGATGGTGCAACAGGCATCGGGGAGCGGAGATGATGATGAGGATGATGGTGAGGGCCTAGGAGAGGCCATGGGAGAGACTAGGGAGGTACCCCCTAGCGGGCATGAGGATGATCTGGCGTAGCTGTAGCAGTAGATAGCAGAGCGCGATGCTATGCTAGCTATCCGAGATGAGAGGATAGCTCGACTGGAGCAACAGGTTGCAGAGCGGGATGCCCTGATAGCTATTCAGGAGGAGAGGATGACCGTGATCGCCATTTGTAGATTAAAAATACACGCCAAACAAAAGATAAAACCATAATAACGGAGTACAAAATAGTTGCACAAAACAAATGATTTCTATTAATCGATGGAGTTTAAAAACTCCTTTTTGAATACAACTGGGCCTGTAACCCTTTATTTGTGATACAAGATTACAATTCATGCTAGGGTTCTCCGAAACCCTAGCTGGCACAAATGGTGGCACTTCCGAAGAATGTATCTTCAATCCCAACAGAGTGAGTGGGCTTTGTTATATCCCTTGCTTGGACCACTCCAGCTTAATCAGCTGCCATCAATAAACCGGATCTGCTGTCAAAAACCTGCACACATTAACACTATCAAGGAGTTAGAGATTAATAAGAGGGCTCCACTATGTGAGCCCTCGAAAACTATCTAAAACCCTAGAAAAATGAAATGCAGGAATTCAATAACAGATCAAATAGAAGAAAAGAGGTTACTTGCTTTAAACTAATTTATACCTGTTCTCTGTTAACGCAGCTAGACCAGGAGACACCTGGAAGTAATGTTGTTGTCAGAATAGGCTGCGGAAGGTGCCCTGGTGCACTCGTTGAATGCCCGCGTGCTTCTGGATTAAGGTTTCAGATGCCGGTCTGAGTCTGTGGCTGTGGGTAAACGCCCGTGGGCACTTGGTAAATGCCCGTGGGCACTTGGTAAATGCCTGTGGGCACTTGGTGAAGGGGTAAACGTCTGCGGGAACTTGCGATAGGAATGGGAGATTCTGCAGAATGCTGCAGAAGGAATGGCGGCGAAAGTGGCGATGAAAGCGGCGATGGATGCGGCGAAAGGGTAGCAGAAGAGAGGAAATAGCAGTAGAAGAATTAGAATCAGAGATAGCGCATAGGAGATAGAAGTAGCAAAAGACATAGGGTTTGAGCCATCAAAGTGACTCAATTTATAATCTACTCTTAGGGCACACTTTAGGGTTTTAACGACACTTTAAACGTGTGGCTAAGATTAAAGTGGATCTAAGGGTAGAGAATAAATCTAGGTTGTGAAATGGATTAAGATGGATGGACGGATGAGATTAAATGAAGGACGGACGGCTCAGATTAAATCACTTAAACTATTATTTAAATATATATATTAAAATATTAAAATATATATATTAAAATATTAAAATATATATATATAAATATTAATTTAAATAAATTTGGGGGTGAAAAATGGCGGGAAAGGTGAAATTGGGCCAAATAATGGCGGGAAAGTGTGGATTTGGGCCAAATAATGGCGGGAAGGTGGATGACCGACACGTGGGCGACGAGGAAGGTATAGATGACTTGCAAGTGGCTGGATTTTGGTGTCTACAGATGCCCCTTTTTGAGCTGCTTTGTGTGAAGACACAATGCAGCACAAAAACTTAGGACACCGAAAAAGCTGGATCAGACGCAACTCTCTCTCAAGACTAAAGCACAACTTTGAAGACCAAAGAATAAAAGAATATTTAAAATTTATCAGCTTACCCCCTCAATTGGTGAGCGAGAATGGTTATCACGAGCCAATTGGAAGAAATTCGAAAGAAAATGAATCGTTTTTGCCCCAACGGTGAAAAAGGGGTTTGTGTATGAACCATCTGTTTATGTCCCAACAGAAAAGGGATTGGTGTACAAACCAGAAAATAATATGATTGAAGACGATATGAGTGATGTGAAAAATGAACCATTTTCTGCCCCAACGGTTAGAAAGGGATTTTTGCCAAATTTTAAATTCCATGATCATGTAAGATGAATTCTACTATTAGGAAAGTTAAAAATTGATAACGGATGCCCCAACTCCTGTGGGTGAATCCATACTGTTGATGAAATTGCCTTGTTGGCACCATTGATATGCAGAGATGCAATATGAAAGAGTCCAGAACTTCAGAGATTCTCTTAGTGACTGTATGGATAATTCCGCGGGTCAGAACCAATCAACCTAGGTAGCCTTAATCTCTAGTAAGACTCAAAATAATGATGATATTGAAGATTGTCCACGTTTAAAGCCCCATGAACTAGGCCATCAATGACAATTGTTGAGCAAATTGATCTTGGTATGAGGTCACTTGAAAAGTAGGATACCCAAAATTGATTTCCAATTTTCAAATAGTGAAATAATTGATGATGATAAATGGTAAGTGTCCTTATGGTGGTTTAATCCTCTTACCAAATTGCATTGATGCAAATCGCTGCAATCGCCAAGGTGATAGAATATACCACTAGATACGAGGTTTACTTTAATTTAATTTGGCAAAAATATGCATGATAAAAGAAGAATGAATGAAATTGACGATAGATCAGAAGAATTGATGAATGTTGTTAATTTTGTGAAGGTTTTGAATGTTTTTAACCCAATTTGTAAATCAATGATGAATGATGCGCTTTTTGAGCAAAATGACAAAATTTGTTTCCAAAACTGTTGTAACCTTCACAAAATGTTTTATTATGATAAGAAGAATGGATGAATGCAATTTAATGAAATTTGGAGGAGGTAAGCTTCAATTTTGTAAGTTTTGTTCTTTTATTCAATACTGACACCAAACGCGGTATGCATTTGGAGGTGGCAGAAACGCCCGCCAGTGTTTGAATGAATCATGAAATGACCCACTGCGTCTAAATGTGCCATGAAATGCCCCACTACATTTCAGGGCGCCAAAACCAGCTATTTAAACAGTTTCAATGAGAATTTCGCTCATTTGTGCGTTCGAGCTTGAGAGAAGTGCGTCTGAGGGAGTGGAGTGAAGTGGAGTGAAGTGAAAGGTTGTGTGGGAGAGTGAAGCACGCGGGAGCTATGGCGGAGATGGGAGCGGACGCGCCAGTGCAGCCAGCTGAGGTATTTGTTTATTTAAGCAAGTACTTTTATTTATTTATTTTTTTTTTGTTTTTTTTTTTGGAAAAAAATTGTAACCAATTTTTGTTTTGTTGTTTTGTAGCTTAGGGTGTTAGAGGCACGACACCGATTCTCCCCTATCATTCCGGGGATGAGGAGGCCATTGTCCTAGGCAGACTAGGAGATATTGGAGGCAGTAGGGCTAGCGGAGGCAGCCCGATTGGAGGTAGTTCGGGCAGATGAGGGGTACCTCTCGGCTTTGGCCGAGAGGTGGGATCTAGATAGAGGGACGTTCCAGCTCCCAACTGGAGAGATGACGGTGACGCTTGAGGATGTATACCACATCCTCAAGGTGCCCGAGGAGGGGGCGCGGATGGAGGTTGGACGAGATAGGGCCACGAAGATGGCAAAGTTGTTTGAGGATGACTGGAGGGAGATCCGGACAGAGAGCGGGGGGATTCCTTACTTGGCCATGTATACGGCCAAGGAGTTGGTAGCGGTGGAGGCTCGGATGATGTTCGTATTGGCCAACATTGTGGCCCGCAAGACAGACCGGGTGTAGGTTTCCATGGAACCTGATGGGTGTAGTGAGCGAGATGCTCACTAATAGGGTAGTGTATGCCTAGGCGCCCGCTTTATTGGCGCAGGTGTACCGGGAGTTGTATGAGGTTCGGAGACGGGGCCGAAAGGGCCTAGGCTGCAGTTTGGTTCTCCAGTGCTGGGGTTGGGAGCACTTCAAAGTGGTCTGACCAGAGGGGTTGCCATGTGCTTACTGGGACATGAGCCAGGATTATGGTAGGAGATGGCCAGTGGTGGAGGAGAGACAGCCGAGCCGCCCCGTGAGATCGGGGCAATGGTATAGGAGTTTATGGGCAGACTTGACTGATGCCCAAGTCATTTGGAGGCCCTGGTGGGAGGCAAGGTGGATCGGTGATGGAGAGCATCTGAGATGGGTGTGACAGGCTAGATGGGTAGTGGGTCGGGGCTACAACGAGGTGGAGTACATACAGATGTCTCGAGTGCTCCGCCAGGTCGGATTGAGACAGGATGTCCCCGGTGAGCCAGTGCGCTATCGAAGGCACAGATCAAAGGGGGATTTGCCGTGTGTCGAGCCATGGAGGTAGGTGACAGAGGAAGATGAGGACATGGAGATCCTCGACGTGGACGACGTCGGGGTAACAGCTGAGTATGCAACATGGATGGCTACAGAGCCGAGGTGGGAGCCACCATTGGTGGTTGTTGGAGCTGGAGAGGACGAGGGAACCGCAGAGGTTCCCAAGCGCAGGGAGGGTCCCCACCTTCGATCTGACAGTCGAAGGCAAAAGGGGAAGATGGTGCGGTAGGCACCGAGGAGCGAAAATGACAAGGAGGATGATGGCGAGGGCCTAGGAGAGGCCACTGGAGAGACTAGGGAGGTACCCCCTAGCAGGCACGAGGATGATCTGGCGCAGCTGTAGCAGCAGATAACAGAGTGCAATGCTATGCTAGCTGTCCAAGATGAGAGGATAGCTTGGCTGGAGCAACAGGTTGCAGAGTAGGATGCCCTGATGGCCCAGATGCAGGCAGACTTGGATGGAGCGACTAGGGTGCCCAAGGATGACAGGGTGATGAGACTCTAAGCAGAGCTAGTGGAGCGAGAGCGACGACACGGGATAGACATATCTAGACTTAGGTCTAGGACTCGTTATATTGAGGCTCTGGAGGACACATTGTTTAGGCATCACATTGTGTTGCACCGATCCTCCATCCTCCTCTGTCTCTAGGCGTAGTGAGTCTAGGCACACCACTAGGTCTAGGGCTCCTACTAGGTCATAGGGATCCTCTTTTGATGGTTAGCTTAGTGCTTAGATGCACTCTTTATGATCCTTGGTGCTCTATTGTATATTGTAGCCTTTTGGAATTCATTGTACAGTTTGACCTTTATACACATATATACATGGCTTTTATTTATTTGATGTTTTACTCTCTTTTGTGTGAATGCTTATGTTTTTGTGATGCATGTTTTTATATGTTTTAATGTTTTTGATGCATATGTGATGGAATGGAATGCAAACTTATAGATGATTAATGCGAGACTAAGTAAATGAAATATGCACTAAGAAGCACTCATACTTTTAGATAGTTAGATTTAGCCAACTCGTTATCATAATTGTTTAATCGGGGGCACCGAACTTGGTAGCTTGTGAATGAATGACGTATGGAATGACATGAATATGGAAGAAGATATGGAGGTTGATATGGAAGAAAATATGGAGGAAGACTGTTTTACAAAGACTCAAACATGCTAGTGGTATCAAACAAACTTACTAATACTGCCTAATTCAACTAGGACCAAATGTGTGTGCATGTGAGTTCATTAACCAAATCAGAAGCATGGTAGTGACTCTAGGCAATCAAAAACCTGTGTGTGTGCAAGTGTGTTCATTAACCTCATCTTGCATAAATTAGGTAACCCTGTTATGGAGAAGACCCCGAAGCTAGTTTGTCCGTATGAGAATTCAGAGGTCTCTTTTTGAGGAGAGACATGTCGCCACACAATGAGTATACTCCATTTCCAGTCAAGCGTCTATAGCCCCGGTGAAGGTTAACTCCATAGTCCATGTTGTTTTTGACCTTTGTAAGCTTTGGGGATGACTACCTATCCGTCTGACTGGACAAGTAGTACGATCCTTACAACTTATTTGAGATCAGTGGTGTGTGAAAAATTTTCATCTCCTTAGAGCTTTGGAGAATCGAATTCTCAACCGAAGTATGATGAGAATTTTACCCTATCCTTACTACTCTGTTTATATTTATATTTTGTGGTTGCTTGTGATAGTGGTAAGAACCACTGTTTTATGGACTATGTTTGCATGATAGGACATACGAGGATTACCCTATTCACTTCGAGGCACAACCCAAGGATGGTGTTATCTCTCTTTGACACGATGTTTTTAAGATGTGAAAATGTGATAGGTTCAAGACCGCTTTTGAAATCATTTCCCAATACTCAAGATTTTATTTAGTGTAATTGGTGATATGGCCCTAGAGGACTTTAACATGCATTTCGAAGTTTGCTTAAAACACTAGAAATGGCTGAGTGACTGAAAACATTTTGGCAATGTAAATATGTGCAAATGGAAAATGGATGTACGAATGACAATTCGGTTTGATGGATTTTATGAAGGTGCCCCTGATTAAGGCAACATGACTTTTGCTTGACAAAATTTTATATCCAAAAGATAGAATGGTCTCTAACATGATATGCAACTATGGCTGAAAATGAAATGTTATGGTTTTCAATGAGATGTATGCATATGAAATGCAATGTTTTTGAATGAGATGTATGCAACTAACAATGAAATGTAAATTCTTTTTATTTTATTTTTGTTTTTTTTACAAGCCATGTATATATGTACATATAAAATTCAAACTATGTGTAAAATGCTCTCAAGTGTATAACATTAAGTGGTTCGGGTTCTTCCTCTCCCTCTAAACTAGCAAGTCTATAAGTTCCATTACCCACTCTTTTAGTGACCATATATGGACCTAACCAATTAGCCGCAAATTTATCTCGAAGATGTGGCAATGCATTGGTGTTTTGTTGATTCTCTTTAAGGACAAGATCCCCTACTTGAAATTCTCTTAGATGAACTTTGGCATTGTAAGCACGTTTCAATCGGTCTTGATAAACTCGTAAATGCTCTAAAGCATTGATTCGTTTTTCATCTATGAGTGTGAGTTGATCAAGACGTGCTTGTCTAGCAAGTATCATCATCGATAAATTCCTGCAAAGAAATTCACAAGGAAGGGATATCGAGCTCAAGAGGCATGATTGCTTCAGCTCCATAGACCAAAGAAAATGGCGTTGCCCCAATGGGAGTTCTGATGCTTGTTCTGTAAGCCCATAATGCCAAGGGGATTTGTGTATGCCAATCTTTATGATTTTCTTTAACAATTTTCTTAAGAATAGCAATTATGGTCTTATTGGAAGCTTCAACTTGTCCATTGGCTTGTGGGTAGTAAGGAGTTGAGAAACTATGTTGGATATTATACTTTTCGCAAAGAGCTTGAACATCCTTATTCTTAAAAGACTTGCTGTTATCAAAAATGATTTTAGAGGGAATACCAAAACGACAAATGATATGGTGAAGTATAAAATCCACAATTCTAGGACCTGTCATCTTGGTTAGAGGAATAACTTCAACCCACTTTGTGAAGTATTCAATGGCTGTAAGGATGAAAGTATGCTGTCCTGAAGAGGCAGGTGAAATCTTGCCAATTAAATCGAGACCCCATTGTGAGAAGGGCCAAAGGCTTTGGATGGGCTATAAAGCTTGTGATGGTATATGGATTAAATTAGCGTGTTCTTGACACTTTTTACATTGTTTAACATATTTGCAACAATCTTGTTCCATAGTGGGCCAATAATACCCCATACGTAAAATACGCTTCGCAATGGCCATTCCACTAAAATGACCACCACAAGTACCATCATGGGTTTCAACAATAGCTCTATGTGTTTCACCTGCTTCTAGACAGAGAAGGAGTACTCCATCATATCCATGTTTATACAACACATCCCTCAAAAGAATAAAACGAGCTGCATTTTGCTTAAAGCAGCGGTGGGCAGTTCGAGACAAATCAAGTGGAAGTGTTCCAAAATTGAGGAAGGCTACTATCTCACTAGACCAAGGCTCATATGGATCCGAATGGATAAAGCAAACATCTTTTTCATCCTTAGACTCAGCATGAAAAATTGCAGACTTAGAGATTGTGGAAATGATTAGGGGCTGTACCTCTCCAAGGGAGTCCTTTGGAATCAATGATCCAAGAGAGGCCATGGCATTCGCAAATCTATTAGTTGAACGAGGCAAACTAGTGATCTCATACCAATCAAACTTAGAGAGCAACTTCATTGCTACATCATGATAAAGCTTAATGGTAGGTTCTTTGGCTTGGTATTCTCCCGTAATTTGTTTAACCACGAGTTGAGAATCCCCAAATATCCGAATACGCTTAATGCTCATAGCTATGGATGATTGAAGACCTAAAATTAAGGCTTCATACTCTGCTGTATTATTGGTGCATTGGAAGTCTAGTTTGAATGATAAAGGGATGGGAATCCCTTGAGGTGTATGAAATACAACTCCAGCGCCCTGACCTTTCACGCACTTAGAGCCATCAAAGAATAACGTGATGTCAACATCTTCCTCCGGAATGATGTCCTCTTCTTGTTCAGTGATAGCAAATACCGAATCATCTGGGAGCTCAATAATCAAAGGATGATCACTAGGTAGTGGAGCTTCCGCAAGTTGATCGGCTATAACTTGACCTTTAACGGATTTTTGGCTAATGAATTCAAGATCGAATTCGGTAAGCAACATTATCCATTTACCGATACGAGTGTTATTATAAGTGCGAGACATCATATAACGCGAGAGGTTTTCTCTAGCTATGACATATGTTGTATGGCTAAGCATATAATGACGAAGTTTCTTAGTGGCAAAAACCACTGCTAAGCACAACTTTTCCACATAAGCATATCGGGTTTCATAGCTTACCAATGTTCGACTAATATAATAGATAGCTTGCTCGTGATTTTGTTCATTCTTTTGTGTAAGCATTGTCCCTAAGGCAAAGTCCGTTTCTGAGATATAAAGATTGAAAGGGACCCCTGGACGAGGTGGAGCTAAGACTGGTGGAGACGCTAAGTACTGCTTGATGTCATCAAAGGCTTTCTGAAACTCATCTGTCCATGAAAATTGTACCCCCTTTTGTAGTAGGAGGCAAAATAGCCTACATTTATCAGAAAGTTGTGCAATAAAGCGACGGATTGAATTAATCTTTCCTTGCAAACTACGCAACTCCTTCAAATTAGTTGGGGGACACATTTCAATAATGGCTTTGACCTTGTTTGGGTCCACCTCAATACCTCGTTTAGAGATAATAAAACCTAGGAGTTTTCCTGAGGTAACACCAAAGACACATTTCTTAGGGTTCAACCTTACTTTATGCTCTAGAAGCCTATCAAAAACTTTTTTCAATACATCAAAATGCTCTTGTCGAGTTTTAGATTTTGCCAATAAATCATCCACATAATCTTCGATAATCTTATGCATATAATCATGGAAAATATAAGTCATGGCTCATTGATAGGTTGCACCTGCGTTCTTAAGGCCAAAGGGCATCACCCTGTAACAAAAAGTTCCCCAAGGTGTGGTAAATGCTGTTTTGTGTTGATCTTCAGGGTTTATTCGAATCTGGTTGTATCCTAAAAATCCATCCATGAACAAAAGCATTTCATGACCAGCGCAGGTGTCGACAAGAGTATCAATGTTTGGAAGAGGAAAGTCATCCTTAGGACACGCTTTATTTAGATCTCGAAAATCGGTGCAAACACGTATCCCCCCGTTAGGCTTGCAAACGGGTACCATGTTAGAAAGCCACTCAGGATAATCAATCGGGACGACAAATTTAACATCCAGAAGTTTTTGAATCTCCGATTTAACTAGGAGGGCCACGATAGGATGCATTTTCCTAAGTTTTTGTTTGACAGGTTTAGCATCTTTTTGTAAGGTGAGGTTATGGACAACCAAATTAGGGTCTAGGCCTGGCATGTCTTTGTAAGACCATGCAAATATATCTTTCTTCCACTTGAGTAGAGCAATCATTTGCTCTTGTTCCTCTGATGATAGAATTTTATCCAGTTTCACAATTTGGGTGCCATCTTGGTCTGTACTAAGGTCTACATCGATAGTTTCTTCAATAGACATGTGGGAACCTTCCTCAAGTCGATGGGGAGTAGGGATCAGATTTATGTCATCTAAAATGTCATCAAGCTCCTGTGCCTTGCTCTCATCTATGTCTGCCTGGAAAACATCTGGCTTAGAAGATGAAGGTGAATGTGGAGGTGAAGGAGGAATGTATTTTGTGAAAGCCCTTAACAATTCCTCAGAAAGGATGAACTCTGAAATAGATGGAGGGGATGAAATCCGATCCATGTCAATCAGGCTTGGATTGATCGGGATTGGCTTATCCGGATCATATGGATTATGGAGCGAGGTGAATAAGTCTTCGAAATTCATTGTCGACTTATGGAAGAAAGGATGGCGGAATGTAAGGGAAAATCGATGAAGACATCGGAAGACCTGAAGTGCAAAACAACATAGTTTTTCGGTTTTTTTTTTTTTTTTTTTTTTTTGTAGTGGTGAAAACCACTATTACACACATACATAAAGCAATAAAGTATTTTTATATGTTTTGATATTTTTTTTTTTTTTTGGAATTTTCTAATTTTTTTGTTTTTGGTAGTGGTGAAAACCACTATTTTAGTATATACATATAATACAGGTTTGGATTATGGCTTATGGATGTGGCGGGGGTGGTGGTTCACCTCGTTCTTGTGGAAGAAGCAAGCGAAAGATGGCCTCTTGGAGAGGGAAAAATTAGAGATAAAACTCGTCTTGTTTAGTGAGGGGAATAATGGGCACCGACTCTTCTTCAGATTCATCACCATTTGACATGACGTCAAATTCTTCATAGGCTTCATCTTCGGATTCGTCGGGGTGGAGGATTTCTTCTTCTGAATTAAGATTAATGCTTTGAAAAGCTCATTCAAAAGAAGAAAGGGATGGAAGTGGTTGGTAGCCCAAACCAAAACGCTCAGTGGGTCTCTGATATGGCATATCGATGCGTTCAGTCACTCCTTGCTCGTAGCGACCTAGGCCAAATTGCTGCCAATTATGTCTATGGAAATAACGAGAGGGAAAACCCTCCATCCTTTCAATATTGGCAGGGACTGGATGCTTGGGTTCTGGTATGATGGTAGGACTAGAAGATGACTCTATTCCCCCATATACAAAATTAATGGAATTTGGCATAGAACCCATGTTATAAACCGATCCAATGGATAAATGTTGGTCATGTGGACGACCAAAATCTTTAACTGTTTGCACATTGAACGGTGTGATGTGGACATCTTGGATGACATACTCACCAATACCTACATCAGTGAGATGGACCTTGACTTGGGAGGGAGATGGACTTGATGATAGAATAGAAGAATGTGGGATAGAAGAATTGGAAGGATTTGGTTGGGTTGATGCTTCACTAACTTGTGAAACATCACCTGGTGATGGTTGGGAAGATGGAGGAATAATAGGTGATGTTGAAGAAGGTGTAGAAGAAGGGGGTAATGATGTGGAAAGAGATGATTGGTCATGGCCACATGTGCATGTGGTCACTGATGAAGAAGAAGGAATATTAGTTGATGAAGAAAGTGGTGAATGAGATGGAATAGCGGAAGAGGAATATGGTTGCGATATGATGGGTAGCTCCTCAGGAATGGGAGCTTTAGAAGAATATGGTATAGAAGAAATAGATGGGGTCAAGAAAATATGAGTGGATGGCAACACAATCTCATAAGGATTTGAGACATAGTTGCAATGTTTGAAGGGTTCAATGTCAGCAGGTACACAATGAACTCGTCCCTCATATACATACTTCAGACATTGATGCAGTATAGAAGGGACACATCTCATCTCCCTAAGCCAAGGCCGTCCAAGCAATACATTGTATGCCATGGTCCCTTCCAAGATGTGAAACAAGGTATGCAAAGTTCGGGCCCCTACCTCAATGGGCAAGATAATCGTGCCAACCATGGAAGATAAAGCATCATTGAATGCTTTAAGAGTAAAGGTCGACTTTGTGATAAGGGATGGCGACGACTTTAGATGACTCAACGCCGATGTTGTAATGATATTGATTGAGGAACCGGTGTCAATTAAGACTCTCTTGAATGGCTTGTTATCGATCTTGGCCATGATATGTAGTGGAGGATCTATACTTTCTGTTGACATAGGTTTGATTTCAAAATCATAGAAAGTGATGGAGGGCTCCATGCATGTTTGAATACTCCCCACAAAGTTGTTGAAGGCATTAGTATCTTGAGTTTGAAGCTCGATTGACTTTAATATTTCCATTAATGCCTCTCTATGCGGGGGAGATTGTTGAATGAGGTCATAGATCAATAACTTGGCAGAAGCCATTTTTAAACTGGTAGTTAATCGGCTACTCAATGACATGATGGGTCGTTGGCGTTGAGTAGAATGATTTAGCGGTTGTTGAGAAGTACTAGCACGTCATTGGGTCACTGTTACCTGAGGTGGACTGGGGGTTTGTATAGGTGGCTGTGGTTCAGCCTGATTTGGTTGGTTCGCCCTTTGACCCCGGGTTACTACGTTAATAGTACCCACAAAACCTTGGTATTGTTGTACATGGTTGACTTGATTAGGAGGAGTTACCGAGTTACTCCCCCTGAAGTTGTTGGAGCTTCCTCCCGACGTGGAAGGGGTGTTTGAAAAATACCAAGATTTTGATTTTGTTGGGCTAAGGGGCTATCCAATTTAATGGCTCCAATCTCAATAAGATCTTGGATCACATGTTTGAAAGCTGTACAATTATTGATATCATGCCCATTTTGCCTATGATAAGGACAAAATAGGTACTCTTTATAATACTTCCCCCTTCTAGATGGGTCTAAAGGTTTAAACTCAGGTAAAGTTAACTGATTTGTGCTATATAACTTGTTGAATATGACCGCATATGGTTCATCTAAAGGTGTGAACTGTCGCTTGGGACGATTGTTTTGCCAAGGTCGAGTTTCCATGGTTGGCCCAGTATTGGGAGCTGGTTGAGTAGGGGCGGGTACCACATGATAAGCAATTGATTGCGGTTGACTTTGCATTACTTGTTGTTGTTGAGCCATTACGGGCTGGCTCGCCACCACTTGATTAACTTGGTTAACATTTGAGGCTGTACTAGCCTGTGTTTGTTTGTTTTGGCCATAATTATTATTTTGTTGTTGGCCCTTTTGTTGCCATTCTTTTCTACGGGGTTTTAAAACACCCTCTTGGACTTTAATGTCTTCTATGATACTTGCTTGGGCCAAAGCCTCTTCAAAAGTCCTGTATTGTTGTAATTGGAGTAACCAAGAGATAGGTTTTAGACAACTATGGGTAAACATTTTGGTTAACTCCTCCATTGGTAGGGAGAATGGTAGTTTATTAATGATAGCCCTCCAACGGTTTCCAAAGTCATAAACAGTCTCATCGTCATGTTGCTTGAGCTTGTATAAGTCGGACAATGAAATTCTCTTTTGTACATTCAAGGAGAATCGTTCTAAAAATAGATTAATCAATTGCTCGTAAGCATAAATGCTATGGTGAGCTAAATGATTATACCACTGTACAACATCTCCTCCTAATGTCTGAGGAAAATTTCTAAGCATAAGAGCATCATTATTTTGGATTCTAAAGCAAGCATGCATGAATGAGCTCACATGTTCATGAGGATCCTCAGTTCCTCGAAATTTGTCAAACTTCGGTAATGTGAAATCAATCGGATATGGTGGTGAAGGTACCGAAGGATGAATTGGTTGATTGATCAATGACCTTAGCGTAGGTTTCTGACTAAATGAGCCAGGCGCGTTAAGCATAAGGTTGTCAATCTGTTGTTGCATAGCATGGAGTCGTGGATCTTCATTAAAATTTTGACTTGTTTGATGATTATGAGGATGTAATGGAAGAGTGGAAAATTGATGAGATGGGATGAAATTACCTGAATTAGGCGGTGTGGAATGGACAGGTTGTTGGTATGGATGATACCGGAAAGAAGGTGATTGAGGTAGATGATGAACTGGACTAGGTTGGGAGAAATGTGGGGTAGGAATGGACACCACCGAAGATTGGGGTACCCAGGTGGGGCCTGAGCTAATAAAAGCTGGCTGGGTAGAAATTGGTTGAGGTGTAGGATTTACTACGACGAGTGGTTGAGAATTTTGTCGCTGTTGTTGCTAAAGCAACTTGTCGAGGTACTCCCTAACCTTATCAATCTCTAACCCAAGGGAGGTGGGATGATTGGATGAAGGTGGAGGGCAGGCTGCCATGGTAGTCATAGAAGACTGCATAGCAGGGGCAATGAAGGTGGCTGAAGTAGGCGGTACCTGGGAAGAAACAGTAGACTATGCCCCAGGTAGGGTGAAACCATAAATGGTTTGGAAAGAAGAGGGTTGAAATTGGTCATGGCTAGAGGAGGTTCCACCAGCCTCATAGAGAGAATTGGTGTACGCCCGGGTAAATGGAGGAGAAAGTGGTCGGAAAGACACTACATTTGTCTCCAAAGGAGGACAATTGAGCATCTGGGAAGATGTTGGAGATGAAGCCGGCTGAACAGATACCACATTAGCCTCAAAAAAAGGGTTAGTGTAGACCTGAGTGAAACCAGCGGGTATGGTTGATGCAATATCCTCGCTGAAAAATAGAATCTTGCATAGGGGAATCTTGGATTGGCTCAAGGACATAACCAGTGCCATCTCTTAAGTGAGTTTGCACTTGGGCCATATCAATGTGGGTAATATGACAGGAATTGTCTTCCTCCATGGGCATGGCCATGTGATAGACTGTAGAAGGACGTGAAAGACCTGCAGGTGAACCTGCCTGAAATTCACTAGGATAAGTGGCCATGTTGGTGGTGGGGATATTCTGTGAATTTTCCATTTGATTATTTAGATTTAACATTTTAGATTGATTCCTTGTTAAGACCATAACGCAATAAATCTAAACAAATTCAGAAAAAGAAGAATGCAAAACTAGAATGATAGATTTACACTAAAGAAATTATCAAAAAACAGTCACAACCTAGGTTTCAACCAATGTGTCTTACCTACGGTTAATTAATTATTTTCTGATCTTAATCTGTAGTAAATTTTAAGTGTCCGGTTTATGAGTTTTGTATGTGATCTAATCTTGAATTATTCACAAAAAAGGTAAAAACTATGGCTAGGAAAGGACAACGAGATTCTTGCTGGTGATGAAATCCAGCAAGTTTGCTCGGGGGTGACCTATGGTGTCTAAGGCAGAAGTTTAATGGATGGAGATGAATTCCACCGTCACTAAACTTCAAGCAATACCTGGTGATGAAATCCAGATATCACTGTTTTAAATGCAATATGAAAATGCAATGATTTTTTTTTTTTTTTTAAATGTTTTAGTTATCTAATGTGTACATACAAGGCTATAAATCAAAAGTTCTAATGATCTAAGCAAGAGGCTACTGAAAACATGCCATTTCCTCTAAAGAAGTGGAGTACACCGTTTAAAACCCCCTGCCTACCAATGATATCAGATATCAAAGGAGCAACCGGAAGGTTCGTCCACTTCTCTTCCTGGAATCACCCAATGGCAGGGGTACTATTGACATCCAATCAATAGTCCTACTTAGATAATTAAAACAAATAATTCGTAGCTATTCTAATATGCGACTAGGTATGCAATTTTTTTTTTTTTTAATGCAAGCAACAATCAATAATGCAATGCAAAGAAAAATGTAATTAAAAATAATTGTTCTTTTCAGATTACTTAGTTTTTGTTCATTTTAAAGTAATGATCTGAAAAAGAAACAAAATATGGCAGAAAAACCAAAAAACATAAAAAGTACAGCACTTACTTGGAAGCCTACGCTTTTTTGTAAAACTGACTTCAAACGCCCATGGGAGTCTGCACAGGCTGAAACGCACCTCTGCGTTTCGTATTGGACTTCCAGACGCCCCTCTGCGTCTGCTATGTTTTTTGCAAGCTCAAAAACCCTAGTTCGTTGGAACAACGAATTTCACGATTTTTGGAACCTGCAAAATAAAACAGAAAACAAGAACAAATTAGTAAAGCAAGTATTAAAAATATGAAACCCTAGGGGGTCCCACCGTGATCGCCATTTGTAGATTAAAAATACACGCCAAACAAAAGATAAAACCACAATAACGGAGTACAGAATAGTTGCACAAAACAAACGATTTCTATTAATCGATGGAGTTTAAAAACTCCTTTTTGAATACAACTGGGCCTGTAACCCTTTATTTGTGATACAAGATTACAATTCATGCTAGGGTTCTCCGAAACCCTAGCTGGCACAAATGGTGGTGTTTCCGAAGAATGTATCTTCAATCCCAACAGAGTGAGTGGGCTTTGTTATATCCCTTGCTTGGACCACTCCAGCTTAATCAGCTACCATCAATAAACCGGATCTCTTTGTCAAAAACCTGCACACATTAACACTATCAAGGAGTTAGAGATTAATAAGAGGGCTCCACTGTGTGAGCCCTCGAAAACTATCTAAAACCTTAGAAAAATGAAATACAGGAATTCAATAACAGATCAAATAGAAGAAAAGAGGTTACTTGCTTTAAACTAATTTATACCTATTCTCTGTTAACGCAGCTAGACCAGGCGGCACCTGGAAGTAATATTGTTGTCAGAATAGGCTGCGAAAGGCGCCCTGGTGCACTCGCTGAACACCCGCGTGCTTCTGGATTAAGGTTTCAGATGCCGGTCTGAGTCTGTGGCTGTGGGTAAACGCCCGCGGGCACTTGGTAAATGCCCGTGGGCACTTGGTAAACGCCCGTGGGCACTTGGTGAAGGGGTAAATGTCCACGGGCACTTGCGACAAGAATGGGAGATTCTGCAGAATGCTACAGAAGGAATGGTGGCGAAAGCGGCGATGGAAGCGATGATGGATGCGACAAAAGGGTAGCAGAAGAGAGGAAATAACAGTAGAAGAATTAGAATCAGAGATAGCGCATAGGAGATAGAAGTAGCAAAAGACATAGGGTTTGAGCCATCAAAGTGACTCAATTTATAATCTACTCTTAGGGCACACTTTAGGGTTTTAACGACACTTTAAACGTGTGGCTAAGATTAAAGTGGATCTAAGGGTAGAGAATAAATCTAGGTTGTGAAATGGATTAAGATGGATGGACGGATGAGATTAAATGAAGGACGGACGGCTTAGATTAAATCACTTAAACTATTATTTAAATATATATATTAAAATATTAATAAAATATATATATATATATATATATATATATATATATATATATATATATATATATATATATATATATATATATAAATTTAAATAAATTTGGGGGTGAAAAATGGCGGGAAAGGTGAAATTGGGCCAAATAATGGCGGGAAAGTGTGGATTTGGGCCAAATAATGGCGGGAAGGTGGATGACCGACATGTGGCTGACAGGAAGGTATAGATGACTTGCAAGTGGCTGGATTTTGGTGTCTACAAAAACTATTATTTTCTTCTTTTGGATTTCGCGATGATGGTATAAGTTTATATCTATAATTCTATGCCTAGCGCAAACCATCAAACTAATTTTATTTCCCATTTATTTCAAATCATAAAAAACATATGACTTGCATCATTATGTTACACAATTATGCTTTAAAAGAACGCACATTGTTACTATTTCATGTCATTATGTCAAAATCCAATTTTGCAACCATGGTATAATTTCTAAGGAATTGTTCAAAATTTTATCACACTTAGGAATTTATGCCTAGCAAAAATCATTTTAAAATATTTCATGCATACTATTTTTATGAAAATCTGAAAACAAATCATCAAACCATCATTATCTCCATCATTACAACACAAAGTCTTAAGACAGTCTCTTAAGCACTCTTTTACTTTTAACAATATTTCTATACTAGGATTAGCTTGACGACCTAGTGAGTGGCGACTCCATGAAATGGTCTATAATAGCGACAATGTCCTTTGAAATTATTGTTAGAAGTCCCTTTTATTTTTATCAAATTATCATCACAACCAATTTGTTTACATCAGATTATTTCATTTAAATTTTAAAAGCATGACATTCAAACCATAATATTTCCAAACGACATAATTACATGAATCATCAAATCAATCACACCAAAACATTAAAGCATCATACAAACACATAAGACAAGTCATATGATCAAAAATATCTCATCTATATATCTATCAACAATATATACATCATCTCAAAACTGGATCGGTATGCCACAATCTGTACCTCGACATACTCAATCCTCTATCAAAAATAATAAACACTATGTATCAATCTGTGTAGTGTAGTCTGTAGCAGCTAGCCTCGAGAACCCCTCGAGCTCTCAGCCTCATCTCCTCCCCTGCCCTGAGGTGGACGAGGTGGCCCCATCACAATCCGTGTGGTGCTATGAGTCCTGAACTCTGATCGTGATGATGTCCTCGATGACCTCATCATGACAGGCTCCACAATGGGGGTCGGTAGCGGTAACCTCTGCTCCTCTGGCACCATATGGTAGTATAGCATTTTATAAAATGTGATCTGGGCAATAGCCCATGCTAGGTCCCGAGTGCTCGCCCCTCTGCTCCGTGCTTTGAGGCGTGTGACATCATCTTTGAGCCGTGTGGCCTCCTCTTGATGTCGTGCAGCCTCATCCTGCAAGGACTGCACCTGAGCCTGGAGACAAACAGTCTCCACCCGGAGAGTATCCATCTTGCTACTCTCTCCTACCTCGACACCCTTGCCCTTATTAGGCAATGGTGGCCTCTCTCTCCATGGAGAAGGGGGTCTCTCCTCCCTCCTCTCCCGCTGTCACGACCTATGCTAAGCCTGTGGCCTCCTCTACTCTCTCTCACCGTGACCTTGTGCTGCCTCAATGGCTGCTTGGCACTGCCTCCCCATCCGACGCACAACTATGTGAATCGGACCCTGAGCCCTTGTCATCTGAGGAGGGCGGATGCCTGCATGCCAGGCATCGTAACCATCAACAACCCTTGCATCTTCCCCATCCACTGGCTGAATGGGGGCATTGTCCACGTCCTCACTCCAGAAGTGCTGCATAAATGGAGCCCCATTGACTGTAGTGTTATCCCAGATAGTTCAGGAAAACTCGTAGTCCCTGAGAGATGGGATCCCCTGCTGTAGACCGAACTGCCTCAAAACTCGATCGTAGCAATGGAGCTCTACCTCTCCCCTCTCCATCCTTAGCCAATAGGTTTGCCTAACGTGATCCAGCTCCTATCCGTCCTCGGACCACCCTGGATGATCTCTCTAAGGCCTCCAGGTGATTTGGTCGGAGACAAGGTCGTCAAGTAGTCTTTAGGACATTGGCAGATCTATCCGCCGCTGTGACCCTCTTCGGAGCCACCAGTAGAAAACTCGAGGCCTCTCACCATCAATCCCTGTCAGTGGGAGCCCTACCGACCTCCACACCGTGATGTGCTCCCAGCACCAAACCTGTAGCAGTGATGTCATGACCAGACATCGATCGCCCTTGTATATGATCCCATGCAAGATCCTATACAATCGACATAGTACAAAGGTCCCCCAAGCAAACCTGTACTCGTGGTCTCTCATGTCGTAGACCACATCTGTCAGTAGCCATGGTAGTCTGCATCCACTCTGATGGCATAGCAGTAGACCACCTACCACCCCAGCCAAAACTTGTGTCAGTCTAGATGCCCCAGGCATCTGGCATAACGACTCGATGTTCACTCTTCCCTTCTCCAGGGTGAAGCTCGGGTCTCCACACAGTCACATCATCACGTGGCCATGATTGGCCATGGGAGTTATTAGTCGTCCTTATATGGGGATACTCAAAATCCTCCATATATCCTCCAATGTGGGAGTCATCTCCCCTGTCGGTAACTAGAAACAAGAAGAACTCGGATACCACCTCTCTGCTAGGGCTGTCAATAGCCTCATATCTATAGAAACTTGTGGTATATCTGCCACATCGTCAAGCCGACTTGAGCCAACTAATCTCGCTCTGCCTGAGATAGAGCGGCCAAGTCATCCTTCAGCCCACCGTATTTCCATTCTCGGCTCTTTAGTAATCCTCTCTACAACATAAACAACAAAACAATAAAAATCATTAATAAAATAGTGATTAAAAATGCAAGTAAAATAAGTTCACTTTCATACAAATGATGATATTGTCCACTATTGGACGATATCGTCCAAAATTTGAGCAAATTCGTCTCCAATTTTTCAAGAGGGAATCATCCCTTATTGGACGAAATCGTCCCCACATCGTTGATTTCTTTCGTGGACGAAATCGACGATATCGAGACGATTTCGACGAAATTGAGACGATTTCATCCCGACAACGTCGACAGCCCAAAAACGGCTACGATGCTCAAAAATCATTCAAAATTAAAATATAAAGCATGAAATTCAAAATTAAAGCATTCTAAATTAAGTTTGGACCCTTATCCGTAGCCCACGTCGGACCTCTGTCGATCTGTGCGCTGTCTCGACCATCTTGTCTACAGAACTCTAGAAAATAGGAAAATGAACAGTAAAAATGAATTAGGGTTTTACCCTATTTTTCTTAATTTTATTCAAAAACACTTGACAACATTTTAACATTTTGCTTTTCCGCATTTTTACCTCAAACGTTCAATTTGGGTAAAAACACGGAGGGGGCACCATAGTAAGCTGTCGTACGATTCGACCTAGAATCGTCGCCTTAAAATGGGAATAATTTTTGCTTTCTCATAGATCGAGAAGAACTCATATTTAACGCATTTTCTTCAAAAAATTTGCTAAAGAGGGGGCAAAATGTAGCACCCTAAAATTGGCGTAGTAAACCTTAGAAAATAATTAAAATTACCTTAGTAATAATTCAAAATTTAAGTTTCAACCCCAAACCGCCTGTTAAACCGCTTTCCTCATTTTTTGTGCCATTTTTAGGATTTGTTGTGACCGTTGGATGATATCTTCGTCGATCAGACGATATCGCTTCAGGTCGAACGATTTCGTCTGGACTAGAACGTCCAGATGATTTCGTCCCAAAACTGATTTTTCATAATTAGCTTTTGTTTCAACGGTGTCTCTAACCTGGGCAAAAGAGTGTCTGCGTGGTTAGAGACTTCCCTCGTTGGAGATCTCCCAAATTGGGATGATCTCCAACCTCCCAACCTCCTTCCTATGCCTATTTAATCTTAGGCCCTCCCATTGACATTCCCCTGGCTGAATTTTCCTGTAACATGAGTTCTATTTGCATTAGACCATCTTAAATCACCATTTGCCTTCGTATTTTTCCAAGTTTGTTTGCAGGAACTTCATTGTTTTTCAGCCGGAGCAAGCTCAGATCGTCGCAGATGATCTTGTACAATCTCAGATGATCACGCCCCAATTCGAGACAATTTCGTATTCTGAAGACGATTTCGACTGTAGTCAACATTGGGGGCAATCAGTGCCCAGAGTGTGCGTGTCTTCACTCTTTTCTGCTGCATTATTCTGCATTTAGTTAATTCTATGGTTATTCCTTATTATTCTGCATCTTGGAGTTCACCCATATAGTTTTAATGCATAATAAAATCATAATTTGTCACTAAATCATTGTAATGCACTCATATTTTGTTTATAATTATCAGTTTAATATTATTGTTATCATTCTACATCATTGCCCTCTGTTGGAATAGTTGCATTTCTGGTATTTTGTATCTATTTCTATGATTGCAGGTCTCTAAAAAATTCGTCAGATCTCAAACGATCTTGTCTGATTTCAGACGATCCTGTCAGATCAAAGGCGATCTTGACTGCTTCAAAAATCAGAACCTCCATCAAACATACGGAATCAAGTTTAACTTGTCTTTATTTAGTATATTCCCTGTACTTGATATTCATTGTTGCTTTTTGTATTCATTTAAATCTGCATTTCATATAGAACAATTTATATTCATTTGGCCAAACCTAGGATTTGAATGATTAAAGATAAAATTGAACACATCAAACACATTCCCAACCTAGGCGTGGAGACTGCCACTAAACATTTCCTGGTGAACCCCACCATCCATCAAAAAATCACCTTAATACCCCTCCCTCGAGAGGCGGGACATTCAAAGGGCATCTCAGTCTGAGGTACCGTCCCATCCTTCTCGTATCCCCCTTCCGGGCGCGGATCCTTTAGCCTAAAGGTAAGGGTGCAAAAAATTTGGAGCGATACAAGTACTTATATAACAATGGCTTTTCTACCAAATATCATATTGTAATATAGGAGTAGTGTATTAAAAGTAATGCTAGCCAACCTCGTTACCAAATATCAAATTGCAAGACAGGAGCGGTTGGCCTCTTGTTTGGATCCCATGGCCTCTTGATTTAAAGGAGCAAGTAGTTCTAGTGTTACAAAGGAGCTTGAGTGGTAGGTTGAAGAGTTGGTATGGTGCTACCTAAAGAATTTTGATTTTTGGAAATTTACATTACCCAAAATATAATTGGTCAATGTTATTGCTAATGCAAGCATTCAACTAGCATGAATTAATTAGAATTATAGATAAACTTATAAGGAAACACAATTCTATTGAATGAACAAAAATGCCAATATTTTGATTAATATAATGAATATTTTGCACTGTATCAAATACCACTTTGAAGGACCAACCTCTATTATTTTTTTGGTAGGTTATATTAAAAGTGGATTTTTGTCAAGGATCCCAAAACCTGATTACAAAGGATCAGATTACAACACAATACATTAGATTGGAACAAATTAAGAAACATGCTAGAGGAAAATAAATAGGAAAAGGAAGGCGCCATCCTTTTTTCCAGAGGAAGGCACTTTCATTTGCACTAGAGGAAGACATCTTCCTGTGCGCCAAAGGGAAAGGGGGCAGGAAGGGAAAGCCCGCCAAAAAACCAAAATTGAATCAAAAGGTGCCAAACAAGATTTTGAAGAAAACAAAGGGCGGGAGAAAGCGCCAAACCACCCCGATCACTAAAAATTATTTTGAAACTTTCCCATAGGCGAAAAAAGGAAACAAAGCCAGAATTTTAAAATTTGAAATAACCCAAGGGCAGGAAAACTAGAAACCACCTTTGGGAAACAAGACCTAAGAAAAAACTACTTCCCACATAGGGGAATACCAGAATGAATTTGAAAAACCATCCTGAACAAATTGGTGGAACAGTGGAACAGAAAATTGTGAATCCCACCAAAACAGGGACGAGAATCACACAGGGATGGTGCAAGATTATGAAAATAGGAAAAACCACTCCCTAAAAGACTAAAAAATGAAGCAACATAAAGAGGAATTTCACAAGCTACGAAATTCTCATACAATGGAACAACAACCTAAAGGATGGTGCAACAATGGATCAGGAACAAGAGGAGCTTCCCAGGCTACGAAGTCCTCAAGCAAAAAAAAGAAGTCTTCAAGAAACAACAACCCATCGCAGGAAACAACAGCAGTGGAACAACACATCTGAAGTAAAAGGTAAGAAAGTGCCATAGGAATCTAAAAAGGAGTCACGAAGAGGCATGGATGCAAAAATTAGAGCCCAAAATGAAAGGAAGTAGCTAAGCATCCAAAACAACCTTCAGAACCACAACTTCAAGTATGTAGAAAAGGAAAACTGTAAGGATTCAACAACAAGAGAAGCAGAGGCCAACCCCAAAAGCCACGAAAGGAACTAAAAATCTGTAGGATCCAACACCACAAACCCAAAGAGTAGAGTCACAGTAGAAAGCACACGGTCTCCTCCAAAATTGAAAGGATGCTATGCAAAACTACTCATGAAGCCAAAATTCCTCAGACCCACCAGCAAACAGCTTCAAAGACATAGAAGAGGAAGTCCTGAAAGGATTCAACAACAAGAAGAATAAAGGCCCTGTTGAAAGCCACGAAAGGAGCTAAAATTTTGCAAGAACCACCACTTCAAACCCAAATATCAGAGTCACAGAAGAAAGCACACGTTCTCCTCTAAAATCGAAAGGATGTTGTGCAAAAATTCTCAAGAATCCAGAAATCCTCAGACCCAACAAACCACAACTGAAGATCCCCAAAGGAAAATTTAAAGGAAGACTTACAAAAACAACCTGAAAAAAGAAAAATTCAAGGAGAAACCCTGAAAGATCCAAAAACCTTGGAAAAGTCCCAGGGAAAAACCTAAACCCAACCTAGAACCCAGACATCGAAGGAAAAGGTAGGACAGTGGAGCAAAAGTGGAACACAGGTTTTCCCACCATAGGGCAAGGAAAGGGGCATAACAATGGAACAATGATCTCCCCCCAAAGGAGATCGTCTGCAACACCTTCTAGCAGAAGAGGATGGAAAAAGGAGGTGCCAAGGAAGTTGGGAAAGGATCAAGGACCTGGGGTAGGGCCGAGGAAGGGATGCAGGAAAGTGAAATAGGAATTCCAAAGGAAGTCTCCTGCAGATCCCTTCCTCACAATGCAGGGTAACTTCTATTATAAGAAAGCTTAATAAAATATAATTGTTTAGGATGCCTTCACCTCCGTTATAATATAATATACAAAGACAACTCAACCTACCCTAATACTAAAATATTAACCAAAAATATACTAAGACATAATAACTATGGGAATAATCTAACCCTATAACTAATAATATAGGGTCACCTTTACATTCAAAAGGGGTTCCTACTCATCACTTAGAAAAATATAATAAAAAAACTACAAAGGATTATTACTTGAGTTCCTAGCACTACCTCCCTTAAAAAATAATCTTTGCCCTCAAAGATGAAGATGATGTATAAGAAGTACCTACTTCCAAATTCTTAAGCAAGTATATTTTGTAAAAGATGTTGTACTCATGATATTTAAGTGATATATGCTAATATACATAAAAATTGGTGCGAAGGTACACCAACTAACATAGAAGATCTCTACAAGCTAGTGTATGTATTTTTTTAATTGGATACCAACTTTGTCCATGTAGTAGCATTCCCATTCATGTAATGCAATACTCTATCCCTTAAAAGTTTGTGGGAGTGATGGCTAGAAGCTGAAATTGTTCCCTACTACTTTGAAGGTTACTAATCCCACTGACCCAGAGGTCGACCCTTATACATGCGAGAGAACAACCATATTACCTTTAGTAAGGGGAGATAAATATCATCATCGTAACCCCAACAAACCCATGTGAGGAGAGACAAATCGAATGAACGTGTAGCTATCTTTGTCCTATCTCTATCTGCTTAAATTAAAGGTCGAGCTATTATAATAAACATGAGAAGAGAGTTTTTTTTCTCTCTATTCCTATTTTTAAAATAGAGGGAGGAGGCCCTAGACACCTTTTAAAATCCCAAAAATATTTTGCCTTTACTTTTACCTTTTAAACAGAAGGGAGAGGAGAGTTCTCCTTAGGTTTGTTTTAATAAAGTCATTTTAAAAGGGAGGTGCATTCCAAAAGTTTTTTTAGCCCTTTGAAAATGGGATGAAGCTGTTCCCTACTACTTTGTCGATTCACGGGGTTGGGAGGTAATAGTATACATACCTGGGAGCAAATGAAAGTAAAATTTTAAAATAAGTACTAGCACTATTGCAAGGCATGCAACACAAGAAACAAGATCTTCTAAAAGAATTAGAAGGGTGAAGCACTAGAGGACTATATAGAAAGGTTCAAATACAGGACGTAGAGGTTAAAACAATGTTAGTTGGACAAAAACTCACTGAAATTGGTCTTCCTAAGAGGAATTGGGGAAGATTGCATGGAAGAACAAAGTCTAGAGAGTGAACATCATACCTTTTGTGAGACGCTCAGGAAAAATTATGAGGGCTAACTTTTGGGAAGCCTTGGAAACTTGACTAGTGCTGCTCCACCTAGTAAAAAAGCTTTGCCATTTTAATTTAAAGCCCTAGATTTGCTATTCCCATGGTCCCTCCATTGCACACTACTCTAAATAAGTGGTAAAATGCTTAAATCCCTAGATCTGCTATTCCTATGATTCCTCTATCGTGCACTGCTCTAAATAAGTTTCTAAATACTCAAAGCCCTAGCTATACTATTCTTGTGGTCCCTCAGTTGCACGCTACTCTAAATAAGTGCTAAAATTCTCAAAGCCCTAGCTCTTCTATTCTCATGGTCCCTCCATCACTTACTGCTCTAAATAAGTACCAAAATGCTCAAAGCCCTAGCTCTTCTATTCCCATGGTCCCTCCATCACACACTGCTCTAAATAAGTGCCAAAATTCTCATCTCTAGGATTTTTCCATGATATATATATATATATATATATATATTGTTGAGACCATAAGAAGGTGTTTATAAACTACCCTATTAGTATTGCCTAAACCGCCCTCTTAGGGCCACCTTAAGAGGGCAGTTATCCTAAGAGGGTGGTTTTAAACCACCCTCTTAGGATCTATTAAGGCAATTTTTTATCACCATAAAAAACTACCTTATTTTAGCCACTATTAAAGCCCTTTTTTGGTGTAGTGTGAGGTTGCTCTAGGCATTGATTTTAATGAGAAAAATAATTTTTTCAACGATAATAAGGAAGAGGCTCTTCGTGTCATTGCTCTTCATTCTTACAAGATCTATGACACCCATATCAACAAGACCTCATATCGAAAGAAAATACTAGAGAAGTTCCAAAATACATGTGACCTCATATTTAATAGATTGGAGGTAAAAATTAGTACTTTGAACATGGAGAACTTTAAGACCGTAGATGAGTACATCAACTAGTTCAAGAAGTTAGAAGAAGATATCAATATTGGAAAAGGAGGTGGAAATGGAAAGAAGACTATTGATATTCTCAATGTTGTGTTCAACAATATTCTTAAAACTTATGAGGTGATTGCCATTGTATTTGAGATGCTTGAAGTTTACTTTTTCAATACTACTTCTTCTTCTATTGATAATGTATTCAAGTACCTTATTCACTATTAGTATCAATGACAGAGGCATAAGAGTTATTCTATAACTATTTAGGCTCATGCATAGGAAGTGGTTAAAATAAAATTTGACAAGAAGCTAAATCAAAGAGAGAAGAAAACCAAGAAGTCAATTTACACTTTTTGTAAAAATGAAGGACACAAGAAAATATTTTTTCAATTATGGACTAAGAAGCTTGAAGAGGCAACCAAAAAGGGGTCATTGATGCTACTATTTTTATGATAAATATGAGAATTATCATGATGGTGCAACCTACCAAGAACATGTGGCTATTCATTCAACACAATTGATATCCACCTTTTCTAAAAAATAGTTGTAAATTAAAGGGAAATTCAACACATGATTAAGTATTTCCATATATTACATGACTATAACACAATATTCTAGAGTGTGTAGTTATTGAGGATGATTCCTCTTTACATGTGGCTAGATATAGTGAGGTAATAATTGGTTCATTTTCAGTTGATAAAGTTCTTAATGTTCCTAGTGTATGACCAAATATTTTGTCTATATATCATGCCACCCATATGAAGAAGAAGGTTGAGGTTTGGTTATATTGATACGCAATTAAAGATATTGATGATGGATTCAAGACAATTGGATCAAGATATTATGATGAATCAAATTAGATGCATATGCTTGATGATAATTTGACTTATTCATCTTCCTCCTCTAGGAAGATATAATTTGTGGCTATGATGGCACAGGTAGATGATGCTAGCAAGCAATAACATCACAGACTAAAGCATCTTGATTGTAGATCCTTGAGGTACATGAGTTAATATCATTTCTCCTATCTATCCTCCTAGAGGTGTTTGTGAGGGGTGCATATTGGGGAAATATCATCGAGAGTCCTTCCTAAAACGGGTAGCTAGGCATGTTATATGACCCTTGGAGCTCATTCATATTGATATTTATGAACCTATGGATGCACCATCTCTTTCTAGAAATAATTACTTTCTCACCTTTATTGATAATTTCTTCAAGTATGTCTGGTTGTACAATATTTGTACTAAAGATGAAGGTTTGAATAAGTTCAAGTACTTTTAGGCTTCTAGGGATAACCAATTCGAAAGGGAGATTAAATTCTTGTGAAAAAATAAAGGATATGAGTATGTGAGTTATGCCTTTCTTGATTTTTTATTCTTCATGATATTTCTTTTTAGAGGACTATTCATTTTACCCTAGAATAAAATCAATAGCTAAGTGAAATAATAGGGTTATTATGAAAATGAATAGATATGTGTTGCATGCTAAGTAGATAGATCTCAAGTTTTAGGGTAAAGTAGTGACTTATATAAAATATATCATCAATTAAAATTTGACTGAATCCATTTAGGGTAGAGAACCTCTTGATATTGACAAGTGACAAGCCTAGAGTATCTTGTTTTTGTACCTTTGGATCTATATGGCCCCATATTCCCATAGATACATGAAAAGTGGATACAAAGATCCATCACCATATCTTTCTAGGGTACTTCAACACCTCCAAGGCTTATTGTTTGTATTACCTCAAAAGTGAAGACATTTTCATTCAAAGACATGATTTTTAATGAGTTACTTCCAAATGTCTATTTTGTCCCTCTTCCTATTTGTTTGGCCAATGAATATTTTTGCAAATCTTCTCTAGTAGTTTCTACTAACCCATCAAAAATTATCAACTATAGATTATGCTATCTGTTATGAAGGAAAATCTGGAGATAATGATATTGTAAATCTACAAGGGTTTGTGGATGTTGAGTGGGCTAGAGATCTTGACAAGATAAAATCCACAAGTGCTTATGTGTTTAGGCTATTTGGAGGGACAGTAAGTTGGATGAGTAAAAAAATCAATTGTTGCTTTGTTCATTATAGAAGCAGAGTACAATGCAACAACTCATGCATGTAAAGAAGCAGTGTGGCTACAAAGGTTGTGTTCAATAGTTGGCATTAAGTATAAGGCTATGAGAATTGACAATGACAATCAAAGTGTAATATTTTTGGTAAAAAATCCTGGTGTTCATGTTCGGTCAAAACATATTGGTATCAAGTACCATTTTGCAAGAGATATGGTTGAAGAGAACCGAGTGATATTGGAGAAAGTTGATATAGAGAAGAATATTGTTGATTTGTTAACAAAGGTTGTACCTACTTAGAAATTTTCTTGGTGTAGAAGATCTATGGGCATGGTTGCCCTTGACAGTTGATAATGACAGTTATTATACCCTATGGAAAGTATTCAACAAGTGGGAGAATGTTGGAATTATGTTGAATATTTTACATGTTATTCAGAAGGGGTTAACTCTAAAATGACTTTAGACTCTGTAAACATTTCCTCATTGAGGTTTAATCTATTTTTAGTTCCATATGGATGTTTTTTGGTTAATGCAATGTCAGTCCATGGTATTGTAAAACTCCTTCTTGTGTTGGTATATAAAGTAGCACTTGCATGAGGATTTGGTAAGGAATTTACAAGAAATGTAATCGCAAGTGAAAAGTGAGTGAAAGGATATTATTGTACTGAATACGGTCAAGTTTATACAATAAGAAAATATTATTGCTGGAGATTTTCCCGAAATAATTTCCCAGGATAAATTCTTGTGTAATGTGTTATTCTTCTCTGCTTTTCCTTTAATTTTGTAATTAACCCAGACTAAAACTAGGGTTAAGTGAATCTAAGTTTTTATCAAAATAAAATTACTTCTCACTGAATCCAATTACACCATATTGAAATATATCTCAAATTTTAGAAACTTTGATAATAGCAAATGGTAGATGATTTGTTAACCCATGATGAAAGATACCTCTAATTTTATTTTTTTGAAAAAAATATGTTTTAGAAAAATGACACTACCATTGTTTCAAATGGTTGACTTCACATGGTTGTATCTCCCTCAATATTGCTCAATTCATTTATATAATTACTTTTTTTGAAAATTTTGTGCAAGGATCATCTAAATTAGATAAATCCATGCAAATATATGGCTTTTAGAAGATGGAACATTTTTTGGAAAAAGTTATCCAATTTCTACAAACAATCCTCACTTTGCCAAAATTGTTGCTTTCATATCACTTGTAATAAAATTTTGTTCTCATTAATACATACCACTCACTGATATGCAAAAATATCAAATAATAATTTATAATGTTCTAACCCACAAAATGAGATAGAGAGATATAATACCCTTAGGGTGGGGCAAGACCAATCATTCTTTTAAAGAAAGAAATAATTCAAGAAGATCTCCCAAGATGAGAGACCACTCCTTGGGTAAATTAAAAGGCAATATGTGATATGATCGATTATTTCTTACAATGATAATATCCCTTATTTATATACCCAATATTTAATGCTACTTTAAGGAGGTTATGATCCTAATCCTAGTCAAATACTAAACCCTTATCCACCTCATTATTGTAATATTTTATTTCAATACATTGAACCTTGGGTTATGTATGGCCCATGCCAACTATTCATAACACCTGTATACTATATAATATTATATTTCAATATAAATATACCTAGGTATCTGAGTACTAATCTAAAATCACTATCCACTTCAACATCTATCACTATCATATAATGCATAGAAGGATCAATCTCATATGCTCTAAGATCTAAAGCTATAGGTGTTGGAGAAGAATTTGGAGGAAGAGGATTCAACTTAAAGGGTATTATTAAAAAAGATAGAACAACTAGAATGGTAGCAATCAATGCAAGTATATGAAGATCCTCTTTACAATAGTCCAATGTTCCTTTCCTGGATTGGACATATATTTGCTAACTACTCCCACTGTTTGTGCAATATCAGGTCTGGTATAGACCATTTTATACATTAGATTACCCACAACACTAGCATAAGGAACATGATGCATTTCTTCATTTTCCTCATCTATTTTAGGACATTGTTCAATAGGTAACTTTTGACCAACCAGATATGGAGTATATATTGGTTTACAATCATGAATACTAAACCTTTGTAGTATCAAATCACATATTTCCTTTGATTTAACCATAACTTTCTATTTGCATTATCCATTATTATTTCCATACCCAAAATAAATTTTGCAATACCCAAATCCTTCATGTCAATTTTAGAAGATAACTGAGATTTTAGTAACTTTATCATCGTCTTATTGTTACAAATTAATAGCAAGTCATCCACATACAATACAATTATAACAAAATTTTCACCTTCCTTTTCAAAATATACACATGGATCTGCCTGTCAAATTTTTGGTTCCACATCCTTGGAGACTACTTCAACCCATAAAGAGACTTCTTTAGCTTGCTCACCAAGTCCTCCTTACCTTTTACCCTGAATCATTCTTGTTGTGATATATATATATATATATATATAAAAAATATATATATAAAAAAAATATATATATATATATATATATATGTCTTCATCAAGTTCACCATATAGAAAATTTGTCTTTACATCCATCTGTTCTATTTCAAAATCAAAAGCAACAGAAATAGCCAACAAAACTCTAATTGATGTTAGTTTAGCCACAAGAGAAAAAATCTCACCAAAATTAATTCTCTCAACTTGAGAAAATCCTTTTGCTACCAGGTGAGTTTTGTACTTCTCCAACTTTCCTTCTACATTGTACTTGTTCTTGAATAACCACTTACAACCAATAGGTTTTCTACCAAGGGGTAATTTCACCAAGTTCCATGTCTTATTTTTATCTAGGGATTCCATTTCTTCTTCCATAGCCCTTTTCCAAGACTTATTCTCACTTGACTGAAGTGCCTCCTTTATAGTCTTGGGTTCTTCATCAATAACTGATAAATTAAATGCATAACAAAAAATTGAAGGACTATACCTTTTTGGGAGTCTTCTCACCCGATCTGATCTCCTCAAAATTGGAGTTCTAGGTTCTGCATCTTCAACTTCCTCCTCACCTTATTCCTCTATATATTCCTCCTCAGACTCTCTCTATAATTCAGGTTCTACCACAGGTTCTTCCTCCTATTCTAATTTTACCTAAACTATTTTTGGTTCTTTTCTTGGTTGCATTTCCTATTTTGGAACCCCTTTTGTTTCTCTAAAGATCAGATTATTACTGTAAGTAATATTTTGTGTTTATGGATTCCATAACTTATATCCTTTCACATCAGTACTATAACCTAGATATATGCATTTCTCATACTTATAGTCTAGCTTAGTCCTTTTCTCTTTTGGGACATACATATAAGCTTCACAACAAAAAACCCTTTTATGACTGAGAGAGGGTTTCTTACTAGTCCACACTTCCTATGGAGTTTTTTCCACCAAATCTGAGGTAGGATATATCTTGATGAGGTAGCAAGTAGTTAACATGGCTTCTGCCTAGAAGTTATTTTCTAACCTTGCATCACTTAGCATGCTTTTGGCCTTATCCATAAATGTTTTGTTCATCCATTCTATAACTCCATTCAGTTGTGGAGTATATGGAGTTGTTCTATGCCTTTCTATTCCACAATACTTGTAAAACTACTAAAATTTATTAGAACAATACTCGCCACCATTATCACTTCTCAAAACCTTTATCTTTTTATTTGTCTGATTTTCTACAAGATATTTGAACTCTTTAAATTTATTGAAAACATCATATTTGTATTGTAAAAGGTATACCCATGTATTTCTTGATAAGTCATCTATAAATGTAACAAAATAGATGGATTTACCTAATGATGGTACTTTTTTACGTCCAAACATATCATTGTGAACTAGATGTAGAATTCCTTCAAATATTGTAGAACTACTTGGAAGCTTAACTTTGGTTTGCTTTCCAAAAACACAGTGCTCACAAAAATCAAAATTTAATGTGCAATAAAAATTCCTTCAACCATACAATTCATTTTCAATGTTCGAAGGCATTTCTCACCAATGTACCCCATGCCTTGATGCTACAACATTGTATTTGCTACAAGAATACTTGGATCTTCTTCTACCGTATTAATTTCCTCTACAACTAAAGAGTTATTGCAATCAATACTTACAGTGCTAGCCTCAAGTTTGAAAAAAGTTCCTATACAAACTCCCCTTACCAACACTAAGCATCCATGAACTATCTTGCAACATCTTTATTGAATTATACAATCACACCCAAATCATTCATATTACTAATGGATATCATATTCCTTGCCAAACCTGGAATATGCAACACACCAGGAAGGGTTTTAACTCTTCCATATTTTAACCTCAATTTGATTTTTCCTCAACGTATTATTTTTTATGTCGAATTATCTCCCAAGAAGACTTCATCTCCATTTATCTTTTCATATTCACAAAACCCCTCTCTATGAGGTATCATATGAAAATAAGCACCTAACTCAATAGGTCCCTTGAATCTTCATTTGTGGTCTTCATTTCTATAGATGTTCCTTCATCAGCTTTTTTAGATCTGTAGTCGCTTTTATAATGCCCTATTTTACCACACTTCCATCATTTTCTTTTGTCAGGAACAAATTTTCTCCTAGATTTTGATTTCCTTTCTCCTAATTTCTTTTTGCTTCTTTCTTGAGAATGACCTCTCACAACTAAGGCATCCTTTTTATGATAATACTCAGAATATTTTCATCTCATTTCCTCAAATATAAATCTTCCTAATATATCCTTTACTTTCAATTTAGAAGTAGTATTGGAGATAGCCATAACTAGGTTATCCCAGGAGTCAGGTAATGAATAAAGTAAAGTAATACAATTTTCCTCTTCATCCATTTTTACATCTGCAGAGTTTAATTGCCTTACCACAATGTTAAAAGAATTTAGATGTTCAATTACAGAGTTATCATCATTCATTCGAAGAGAATACAACTTATTTCAGAGAAAGAGTTTATTTACCAATGACTTTGTTTGATACAGTGCTCCCAAATTTTCCTATAACAACTTTGTTGTGGCCTTTGTCGATACATTCAATAATACTGAATCAGATAAGCACAATCTCATGAAGCTCCTTTCCTTCCTATTAATATTTAGTTGTTCCTCATCTATCATTCTTGTTGGTTTTACTATCGAGACTATGACCCACTGATCTTTATCCAAAAACAGACCCCCCATATTGAGTTTCCATAACTCAAAATTTTGTCCATTAAATTTTTTGAAATCTACTCGTGTGCTTCCCATTATTTTTCCTTTTCCTAGATTCTTCCATGCACTACTCCCACTCAAGAATCAATTTATCCCAGGGTTGAAACCCCTATTCCTTGAACAAAGCTAAAACCTAGCTCTGATACCAGATGAAAAGAAACAATACCCGATAAACAAATTCAAAAAAATTGTAATTGCAAAATCAAAGGAAAAGTAGAAAAGAACATATTACACAAGAATTTATCCTAGGAAAATCTTTCGGGAAAATCCCTAGCAAGAATATTTCCTTATTGTATAAACTTGATTGTATTCAATACAATAATATCCTTTCGCTCGCTTTTTTCTTGCAATTACATTTCTTTTAATTTCCTTACCAAACCCTCATGCAAGTGTTGCTTTATATACCAACAACATAAGAAGGGGTTTTACAATACCATGGGTCGACATTACATTAACCCAAAAACACCCATATGGATCTAAAAATAGATGAAAACCCCAAAAAAATTTCCTCGGGAGCTAATGTAAGGAAATGTTTACAAAGTGTAAAGTCCTTTCAGAGTTAACCCCTCCGAAATAACATGGAAAATATTCAATATAATTCCAACAATTTTCACCATTGAACTTGGGCACATCTATTCGAGCATATATCTTTAATGATTTACTATAATGATAATTTGATTATTGTTAAGTATGAATCATGACACTTTCTAACATCTGGTGAGGATCTAACCTTTATGTTTGTCTAGGTGAATAGCTTAACACACTTGAGAATTTGTTTTTATTGATCAATGCCTAGATGTTGGATTCAATATTTTTAATACATTTATTTTTCTTGTTTAAAATTTTGTTTATTTGTTCTGTATCTTGTTTTATTTGATTTATATCTTTTTTGTAATGACTCTACCATTACTTGTAATTGGGCATTACTCATCCTTGGAATTTTTACAATTTACATGTACTCCAACAATTATCATTTGAGTATGTATTTTTATTTATTATATATAATATAAAGTATATTATCAAGTATATAATTATATTTTATATATAATATAATTTATATATACAATATAAATTAATACTATATATTAAGTTTAAGTGGGGGATTACTTTATGCAGGGGGTTTGTTACGTGTTTTTGGGGGGTAGGTGGGCAAGATGAGAGATTGAGTGTGGTGGGGAGCATTGAGCAAGAACATGGGTAGGGTTTTATGTAGCGTGGAACAATATGCATTCATATTTTTTTTAAGGAAGGGGGAAGGGAGTTACATGAAAGGGGAAGGGGAGGGGGTTACATGAGTGATAGGTGAGTGCATTTTTTTAAATAATCAACACAAGAAGCCTACTAGTAATCATTATTGTTTTCTAGTTAGTCAAATCTAGGAATTAAAAATAATATACAGTATACATAGAAATAACATTCCTAAGTAGTTCCAAACCCTTGCCATTATCTTCATAGCAATTTGGCCACAAAGTTGGGAAGTATTAAGATGTAGATTTAAATATTTATATGAGATTTACAAGGGCCCAATAAGACCCAAGGTGCCCATAAAAAAATACAATAAGGTGGTTACCTAACCTACCAATGTTGTAACTTCCTCAACCTCAAGGATGATATTGCTTTATAGGCCATGGGAAAAATGGGTAATAGGGTAAAGTAGGAAAAAATTCAGCTTCAAAGGGATGCAATTTTGTTTTGGTTATGTTGGCATTCCTACCACATTGTTTTCTTTTGTGGGAAATTTTACCATGTAATAATCTCTTCTTCCCTAGAAAGTTCTTTTTTTAGGATGTGTTCCTTTTTCATGTTTTGCTGTCAAGATTTGTTGGCTGTGCTCAAGGGAGTATGCAGTCCTTTCTTTTCACTCGTCATGCAGGGTATTTATTTTGAGTTCACATGGCATGCTCCAAGTAAATATATGGTTTCAACAAGCTCTATTCATGCAAGCATTTTCACGTCTGAAGAGCAGATCACCGTGCAAAAGTATTCATGGAGCCCCTTTGTTTTTAGGTCATGCATGAGATTAGTTTTGTGCCATACTTCTACTGAAAGCCCATTTCAAATCTTGTATGGGCGAAATGCCTTTGATGTTTCCTAAGGCTAATGCAACTCAATTTTAGATAAAAATACGAGTGGGGCCCAAGTTCTTTCACTTCACTTAAGAGCGCAATCCTATTTTGGGCTAGAAGATGGTCGAAATGTGAGTGGGGCCCAAGTGATTTCACTCCACTTGAGAGCACAATCCCATTTTAGAGCTAGAAGATGGCTGAAACTGAGGTGGGGCCCAAGTGCTTTCGCTCCACTTGAGAGTGCAATCCCATTTTGGGCTAGAAGGTGGCCGAAATGCAAGTGGGGCCCAAGTGCTTTCACCCCCACTTGAGAGTGCAATCCCTTTTCGGAGCTTGCATGGGCGAAAGCACCTTTTATCATTTCTTGGCCAATAAAAATTGCATAGTGGGTCCCACCTCTCTAGCAAGGTGACAAAGAGTTTCGATATTCACAAAGTGACTTCCAAGTGGCATTCCATGATGCGTCTGATGATCCTACTATGAGAAAAGAGTAGAGCAAAGGCCCTTTTCGGGTCAATGCTCAAACAAAGGTAAGCTGGGGCCCACACCAATGAATTTCTGTTTCGCTCGAAAGAGGCATCGAAACTCCCTTTCATGCCTCTTTTCAGTGAAACTCATTCTCTCCTCTACTTCAAATGGTGGTCGCTCGAAGAAGCTTTTAGACATCATGCTTTCACTCATTTAATGGTGGTTGGTCAGAGAAAAATCTAAATCCAATCCCCTCGGATCCCAGAATCTGATCTTCACCATCAAGTAATTTAGGTGAATCACATTGTCACATTGAAGCCATGCAACTACTTTTCAAGGAGTCATCAAATTCAAGCCATGCTTCATTACTTTCTGATGAGTGCTGGAATCAAATCTTGGCTGCCACCACGATGTTTTATGGTTGGGCATTTATGTTTTAGAGGTGGAATCCTCTATAAAAACTAGCAATTTTAATGTAAAATGATGGATGTTTTGCTAGAAAACTATTGTGCCTAAGCTCTACTATGAATACAAAGGATCCTTGGCTCTAAATCTGAGTCCCTTTCATGTGCATGCCTTCTATTCTTTATTTCTATTAAATTTGCTTCCTTGTCTGGTAAGCTATAATTCTATGTCTGGATCTAGCTTCTGATAAAGAGTAAACGCTGGAATAATTCTGGAGGTTGCATATTGTGGGGGTATTTAGTTTTAATTTTTGTTACATCCTTTGTGCTAATGGCTATTGGTTTAAAGTATAACTAAGTGATCGTGTTGTTTGTTCATCACCCCTTGTTAATCTGGCTCATAGCCACATTTCCCATCCCTTTCAGTCATTTATCATTTCTTTCCTGTTTCCTTAAATTCCAACCCAAGTTTAGAGTAGCAAGGGAACCAGCCCTCTCTGGAGATTGGCATGGGAGGCATTTCTTCCTTTCGACCTTTCAATGTTGGTCGGGTCTAGGGCGCATGGATGAAACATTCCATACCTAAGGTAGATTCTTGACCAACAGTTTTTGGCACGCCCGATGGGACGCAAACGTTCCACATCAAGTGGTATTAAGAATTGATGTTCATATTTTTGCTGTCAAATAAGAACATCTGGCGACTCAGCTGAACCCAGAAGCCTCCAAATCTTGAAGCCGGTTAAAAGCCCTCCCCCTCATGATCACAATATCGAAGGCTAGAAATCCAGAAGATACAGTTGAGTTCTTTGAGCTTAACATCGACGCTTTGGGAGAACATCCTAGAGTAGTCCCCTCGACTATCCCGTTAGTCGGGACATCCTCGCAAGTAGCTGGTATATTTTCACAAACTCCAAGTCCTTCCAGCACCGTAGCTAGCTTGCCCCCTCAACCAAGCACTCCGGTCCAGATGGCACAAAATCTTCCCAGGCAATTTCCAACCTGGAATCATTTGGGACCACTCAATCTGCAGGCTCAGAACTAGATCCCAACCGCAGCATTAAAGGCTCTACCCACATATGATGGTATGGGAAAGATAGCTTACGAGCATGTCCAAGATGTCACTTCATTGGAAACTATCCATGGCATCACAGAAGAAGACATCATGGTAAGACTGCTAGTACTCTCACTCAGAGGTAAGCTTCTCTACTGGTATCGATCGTTGTCGCCCAGTACCATTGCTACATGGGACCAGTTAGTGGAACAATTGATAAGGGGTTTCAATGAACAGGTAGACCCTTTCTCCTTGTTGCACCAGTTCACCACCATTCAGAGGCACCCTCAAGAAGAGGTAGCATATTTTAATGTCAGGTTCACCCGAACCTGGCAGAGAGTTACTGATGGCCTTCGGCCCACCTCGAAGCAAGCGATATTTTATTACCTAAGGGCTTTCCATTCTGACATCAGCATGAGCATCCAACATGCTAATGTCAACATATTTCTAGCCTTGTATGCTCAGGCATAGAAAGCTAAGGCTGACTTAGTCGCTATTGGTAAGTTACCTCTGAAAATGACTATGCCAATTTTTTCGAACTTACCTCAAAATTTATATCCTAGTGCATCCTCTCAGTCATTGCCTACATCCCCAATGTACCCTATTCCATCATGGAATCCCAATGCTTCTCAGAACCAGATGGTGCCCATCTCATAGTTTCAAGCACCTATTGTTCCCCAAATTCCAGCTCCTATCCCATATCCGGCATTACCTGCACCATTGGCACCGTTGCCATTACCCGTACCTTCGACACCTGCAAATCTAGACCAAGCCAAAGAATTATAGGATATGCGATCATCAATGAGGGCAATGGTGAATGAGATCACCATCTTAAAAATGAGGCAATATGATCAGAGTTTCTAGCCAAGGAGATTCGCTCCTCCTCCCTCGATTACTAGAGAGCAAGTTACTTCCACTAGTAGGGCTCCTGAGAGAAATGCAGTGGTGTTAGATAATGAAGAAGTTGGTCTATCTGATAGAGCTTATTGGTGCTCCACCTGTAATGACCCACACGGTGAGGAGACTTGCATGGTCCATTTGAACTATGTGCAGACCCTGGTAGACAGCGTTCCTGGTGGGCAAGTGAATATGATCAGAGAGGTGGACCGCAAATTTATGATCCCCCTATCGAGCAAGTTTTTGTTCTTATGAGGATAGGTAGAAAACCCATTGAAGTTGATCTAGTTCAAATGGAATCGTTAAAGGTACCTGCTAGTTCCAAGATGCTGAGTGAGAAGGCACTACCACCAGTAAAAGAGCCTACCCAAGTGTCAAAGTTGGAGGAACCCATCCTATTGAAGGATCTCTTGCCTCCGAGAGCTAGGGGGAGAGTTCCTCAACCATAGGCTTCACCCTCCCAACCCCAAACCGAGACAAGGGACCAGGCAAGAGAAAGGCTCAGGTATCCCTCATTGACCAAACATCAGAGGGTAGAAGTGACGCAACAGTATCAAACCAGATACGAGACTACGAAGGAGGGAGGTGAGTCTGGTATAGGAGCATACAATATTGTTGAAGAACTAAAGAAAAATCTAGCTAAGGTAAGCCTCTTTGATGCACTTCAGCTACCCGACCAAGTGGATCTATTGCAAGAATCGTTGAAGTCTGCTAAAGGTAAGGAAAAGCCGACTCAGACTGTCTTGACTCAGACATTGACTACCTCAGCCACCAGAAAGAATAGGCCACCACCATTCTATCTATCCCTCAAGATGGAGGGGTGGGTTGTGCATAATTGCATGATCGACTCTGGCACCACAACTACTATGATGCCCAAGGTTGTTTGCGAGATTATGGGCATGGAGTACACGAGGAGTAGTCCTGGAGTGCTCCAACTGGATGGAACTCCGATCAAGATAGTAGGGGTGATCAAGGATATTCTGATCATGTTGCATAAGATGCCATAAATCACCGTGATACAAGAAGTTGTGGTGGTGGATTTAGAGTCATATTTTAGTATGTGCCTATCAAGGGAATTCACCACCAAACTAGGAGGCTATTTGTCTCTGGATTATTCACATCTAGAAATCCCCTTCAGAGGAAGGAGAATTAAAATTTTTAATGAGAAACCCTCTACCTTTCATATCGAAAGGATCCAAGATGCGGAGAAGCAAGTGGACTCAGTCAATATGATTGAGGAAGTGGAGGAAGGAGGAGTAGAACTGATGGAAGAAGCCTTGGATGAGCTCCGCATAGAAGATGAATTTTCCATGCATGATTTCAATGCCATGATCAAAATAGAGATAGGGTGCTACTCGATCACCAGGCCCGAAAAGGCTAAGGTACCAAGTGATGAAGACCCTATTTCTGATCAACTATGGAAGCTCTTCTTTGATGGTGCATGATGTAAGAATGGCACCGAGGTAGGGGTTGTCCTTATCTCTCCTTCAAGAAAGTAGAAAACCTACTCCTACAGACTCGCATGGAGCTATACTAATAATGCAGCTGAGTATGAAGCCCTATGCTTGGGGTTAAGAAAAGCAGATAAACTTGGAATCAAGTAGTTGTAGATCTTTAAAGATTCAGAGTTAATCTGCAACCAAGTCACCAATAAGTGTGTCGCAAAGCAACATTACCTGAAGGTATACCACAACAAGGTATGGGACCTGCTCGAATATTTCACAACACTGAATATCCGAGCTATTTCATGAGAGCGAAATAAGCACGCTGACCTCTTGGCATCTATTGGAGCTAGATTATCCCTGGCTGAACACATGATGCAAAAACCAAAGATGGTAAGAGTTATTTATAGGCCTTCAGTGCCAGACAAGAATATCCACTGGTAGGTGTTCGACAATGATGAGCAAATTATCAATTTTTTGGTTAATGAAGCCAACACTATCGAAGATAGGACCCTTGATGAAGAAGAGTATGAGGGATTAATACAGTTGAAAAATAATCACGTCCCAAAGGGCTTGATCATGCTTGAAAGTCTATTTGATCAAGATGATAGGTCACTTGCTCATAAGATCAAAGTAGATGTGAGAGAATATAAGGAACTGGAGCTAGAACCCAAAAAGGTAATCAAGGTTGGAATCGATTGTACATCGATAGAGCTCGAGAAAATCAGGACTCTATGTAAGGAGTACCCAGATATCATCACTTGGAGTTATCGAGACCTGAGGGGATACGATAAGAGCATCTTCCAACACACAATTGAGCTATAGGAAGGGGTCAAACCTTTCAGACAGAAACAAAGGCCGGTCAACCCAAATATTGAAGTACTTATGAAGGCTGAGCTCCTAAAGATGTTGGAGGTAAATATTATCTATCCTATCAAGCACTCTTCTTGGGTGGTGAACTTGGTCCCGATGCAAAAAAAGAATGGAGACATCCGCTTGTGCATTGATTTTCGAAATCTCAATCAAGCATCTCTAAAGGACCACTACCCGCTGCCCCAAATCGATCAAATTCTTCATGTAGTGGCGGGAGCACAAAGGTTCTCTCTACTAGATGGCTTCTCCAGATACAATCAAATTTGGGTGAAGGATGAGGATCAGTACAAAACTACTTTCACCACCAAGTGGGGCACTTTCGCCTACCAATGAATGCCGTTTGGCCTCTCGAACGTCGGAGCGACTTTCCAAAGAGTGATGGACTTAGCTTTCAGTGAGTTACTAAATTGCATCATTGTAATTTATTTAGATGACATGACTATTTTCTCCCACAAAAGGGAGGAACACGGTCTACATTTGCGTCAAGTATTTGAAAAGTGTCGAGAGTTCGGAGTTTCCATAAATCCGAAAAAGTCCATTTTTATGGTGAAAGAAGGTAAGCTCTTGGGCCATGTAATCTCAGAGAAGGGACTAGTTGTCGATCCTGCTAGGGTTGAAGCCCTCCTCAAGCTACCTCTACCAGAAAATAAGAAATGCCTCCAATCCTTTTTTGGGTAGATCAATTTCGTTAGGAAGTTCATATCCGATTTCGCTCAGGTGGTAAAACCAATGATCGAACTCCTAAAGAAGGATGCTGAGTTTTAGTGGACTGAGGAAAGGAAGTGGGCATTCAGAGAAATCAAAGAGAGAATCGCTCAAGCCCCTATTTTGGTGAACCCCGATTACTCTAAAGACTTTATCCTTTACGTCGTCGGTGAACCAGAGAGCTATGCAACTATCCTTACTCAGAAGAATGAGGATGGGGATGAACGGTCGATAGCATTCCTAAGCCAAGTCATCCATCCGCATGAAGAGAAGTATAACTTCATTGAGAGATAGGTACATGCAGTGATGCGATCATTGAAGAAGTTTTACCATTTCATCTCCTAGAGTAAGACAATAGTGTACGTAGTACACCCTGATGTCAGGAACTTCATCATCCAAGGTGAGCTTGGTAATAAAAGAGTAGGATGGGTCTCCAAGATCCAAGAATTTGACATAGAAGTCAGGCCCACTAAACTAGTCCATGATCGAGCATTGTGCCAAGAACTTGCCAGGAGCACCGCATCCGAAGTAATAGCATGCCAGTGGGATGATCCAACACAAGAAAGCGATCTTGCGAATCGGTCTGTAGATGACAAGGATTGGACAGAGGACCTTGTCGAATACTTTAATACCGAAAGGTGCCCTTCTCGCCTCAATGCTTCATAGAGGAGAAGGTTCAGGCTTCAAGCTTGTAGGTATGTGTTGTTGTCGAATGGTTTGTTTCATAGGAACATTGATGGGGTTCTCCTAAGGTGTGTCAGGGGAACAGAGAAACAGAGGATCCTCGATGAATTCCATTCTAGAATGTCAGGAGGACATTTCATGGGAAGGCCTATGGCCTTAAAAATCATTAAAGCGGGCTATTATTGGCCCACCATTTTTGTTGATGCCTTCGAGGTCAGCCAAAAGTGTGACAAGTGCCAGAGATACGTCGATCGAATCAGGAATGCTTCTTTGCCTTTGCACCCAATTCAGGTCGAAGCTCCATTTTAGTAGTGGGGCTTAGATTTCATTGGGGTGATAGATCCCAACTCTTCTGTAGGGCATAAGTATATCTTAACAGCTATAGATTATTTTACCTGGTGGGCGAAAGCAGTGCCAACTAAGCAAGCTAACCAGGAGGTGGTTATTGCCTTCTTGGAGGGATTGATAACCCGCTTCAGAATATCGGATGCAATCGTAACCGATAATGGCACTCACTTCACCAATGCCAAAATTTATGCATTCAAAAGTTTCAAGTATGGTATTTACTTAAAGACTTCATCTAACTATTACCCATAGGGGAATGGTTTGGTAGAGTCAACGAATAAGAACTTGCTGAAGATTTTGAAGAGAACCTTGGAAGGCAACAAGCGAAGCTGGCACCTGCTCTTGGACCTAGCCTTATGGGCCGACCACATCTCAATTAAAAAATTGATCAAAACATCTCCATATTCCCTGGTGTATGGGAAGGAAGCAGTCCTCCCCACACACATTGAGTTACCTGCATTGCAGTCCCTCCAGTTGCTAGATGGTGAAGATGGGGAGTTTGATCCCATGAGTGCCAGATTGGCTCAATTGCTGCAGTTAGAAGAAGAAAGAGAAAAGGTCTATGAAGCTTTTATGAAGCATGCAGAGACCACAAAAAATTGGTTCGACAAGAGGACATCCGATCGAACCTTCTAGGTTGGTGACTTGGTGTTGAAATGGAATGAGAGAAAATCTAAACCAAGGAACCATGACAAGTTTGATGCATTCTGGGAGGGTCCATTCTGAATCTCGGGTGTTAATCAGGTAAACTCTTTCATTCTACAATATTTGGAGGGTTTCACTCTTTCGATATCAGTCAACGACCTTCATCTGAAGGTATACTACCAGTGAGAAGTAGTAGCTAAGGTTTCACAGTTGTGTATATAGTTGTTCCCTTGTTCGCATGTATATATATTTCCTCTTGGAATAAGTCTCTTCACTTCCCATCCCTCTGCCTCCTCAGTTGAGTGGCGTCGACCAGACTCCCTATCGAGGTACGAAGTTGAGTTGATGGGGGAGCATAGTGGAGAGTTTAAATAAAGTTGTTTTCTTTGTTTTAAAAGTTGCATATTTTCTAGCATGAAAGAAAATGAAAAAGAGTGGTTTCAGGCGATAAAGCAAGTGAAAAGTAGTTTCTCTCTCCCCTGGAGCAAAAGGATTTTTGTTTCGACAATTTTAATACGTCGCATGGCAAGAGAGATCGGGCGGAAGAGAGCACCATGGCCCTTCGATATTTCAAAGTCAAAGGAAGGTGGTTTCGCTCCCCTATAGGAGCGAAACTATGTTTTGACGTCTCGAGGAGCGAAAGCTATGAGAAAAGGTGGGGCCCGCAAGATGTTTTTGACCCTAGGAGGTGCCAAAAGGAAGTTTCGTTCGCATTTTTCAGTGAAAGTCCCATGGTCAAAGTCAAACATGTACTTCTCACCCATGTCGGTGTTAAAAGGCACCAAGGACTAAATGCCACGTGTTAGAAAAAAGGAAGAGGCGTTCTAAATGTTTAAATGATCATTCGACGTCAAAGGTGGTCAAAGGCAATTTCGGGTATATCATTGGGTGAAAAGCATTTTCGTTCCCATTTTTAAGTGAAATCAACATCGTGGCTCATCGGGACTTCCTACAAGAAAAGGCAGTGTGGCGAGAGATTAAAAGAGAAATTACTGCTCCAAAGAAAGAATGTATCAAGCGCTCCTCCCAGTTAACAAGAGTTTGCATGTGTTTGGGTTAAGATTGACAGTTTCGATCATATGGCATTCCGAAACGAAGTTTTTCTCCTAAATTGGTTGTCATTCCAGGTAAAAATTAAGATCAGGCTCATGATAAAAAAATGTGCCATGTGGCAAAAAGAAAAAATATTCGAAGCTCCATGAGGCATAAGACCCTAAATTATCTTATTTTTTCAAAAGGCCTAAATTAAGGAAAGTCATTTTTAAGGAAAAGCGCCACCGATTTCTCCTAAAATAGGGACTGTTTTAACACTTTGATTTAGCGAAGAAGGTTTTCGGCAACGCAAGGGGGCGCAAGGAGGTTTCATTTTTTTTAGAGAAAGAAAAAAAAGAGTGAAAATTATTTTAAAATATAGAGTATCCGCTTTTAAGGATCTCTCAAATTAGAAAATCTCACTTAAAAGGTGCCCGAATTAGCAACAAGACATGGCGAGAAAAGTCGAAGAAAGCATGCGTGCTTTTGCTATTTTGGGTAGTAAAATGAGCGAAAGGGTTTTTCGCTTGGATTTTTAAGCGAAAGCCATTTCGACCCTCAATGATAACGAAAGCGTTTTTGCAAGAGCAAAAGGGAGTTTCTCTTTTCCAATATCCCAAACACGCATTTCGAAGCAAAAGTGAGCGAACGTTCATCCTGAGGAAGGCTGTTGGGGCAAAAAATTATGCCTTGGAAATTGGAAAGCGATGAATCATGACTTTCGAGTAAGATTGCGGCCCGCATAGTCGGCCATCATTGGAGGGAGTGCTCAACCACTAGTTAAGGTGATCTTCCACTTCACCCATGATCTCTCCATGCATTTACTTCACCTTATGCACAATTAAGGTGGTGGGTTGATTACAATGCTATAAGAAGGTCAACACTGTAGCTCAAATGAAACCATAAAGAGATTGCTAAGGGTTTTTTAGTAGCGCTATTTGTTTTGCTAAAGTTCAGAGTGAGAGGGTTGCTAGTAAAATGTGGTGCGCTAAGCAACAACGAGACACTATTTTTTTCAGAGCAAGCACTTAGGCCAACGCATAATAAAAATGGGTAAGAAAAGCACCGAGCCCAAGAAGGAGAAGACCTCGAAGAAGGGAGAAGGTGCGAAGAGGTAGAAAAAGGAGAAGAAACAAGTGGAGTTGCCACCACCCATCGATAGGCTGGGAAGAATCAGAGATTGTATGCTCATAAACAAAAGTGTTGAGAAGCTGTGCCAGATCGTTGATGCCATGCTGACAAGGGTGTCTATTGAAAGCAAGCGGATGACCGCCTATTACTCTCACCTCTATTGGTACCTGTGCACGCCTGTGCATAACTGCCTAGAGCTGGTATGTGGGATTGCCAAATTCTATGACCCTTGGACCAGGATGGTCCGAAATGCCAGAGGGGATAGGTTGTTCACCATTTCTTCCAATGATGTCCAAGAGGCTTTCGCTTGTGGATAAAATCCCCCTATCGACTACACAATCAAGAAAATCAACATAACTGAGCAGAACGAAAGGTACATGCCAACAACATAAATATGACAGTTTATGGAGATGCAGTTACTGGAGAAGCCAATGCCTGGAGGATTTCCAAACCTGCCCAAACCCCTGAAGTTGTTCAAGCATCCTGATATATACTCCATGTTAGCATGGGTTATGGGACTCTCCATAGATGCAATGGTATACAAGTGGCAAGTTTCCCTTGTAGAGTGTATTTTGCATGGCAAATTCTACTCTCCTATTGCCATGAAACCAGAGACAAAGCCCGTGTTCTTCGACTGGGCAGAGTGGGTGGCATGGTAGATGCACATACTATTGAGCGATGTGCAAAGTGGTAAGGATATGTCATTCTAACTCTGCTCTTTCCTTGCTTGGTACCTTTTCTACCACATGCACAGTCATTTTGTTTTCATCGCCAAGAATCGCACCAGTAAAGAGGGCAAGGCACTCCCAGTTTATCAGTGGACTCAAAGTTTGTCCAAAAGTGAGTCCTACTATAATTTCAATAGGATGTTTCTCGGCCCGGCTCTGGAGCTCATCTATGGTGTTTGTGAATGAGTGCCAAGGCAAATGAGAGATGAGATAGTGCAGAAGAATTTGGGCGATGTTTTTCAGCTCACACAAGGTCTTATCATCAAGATTTATGGGTTTATTGGAAAACCCTTCCTACTACCATACTACACCACGGAGTACCTTTTTGCCCTCGAAGTTGCTCGACAAAGCGACTTCACCGATGATACATATGGGCACGGAAGAAGGAAGCCGCACACCTGCGCCTCACCTTTTTAGTTCGATGATATTGAAGTAGCAGTCACTGGGCATAACTCCTTTCTTTGCAGTGATGTTGTACGATTTTGACCTAGTCGAGCTCCCCCAGCACTGGAGGTATGACCCGCTAGATATTTTCAGGCAATTTATCAGAGTAAAAAGCTTCCACAGTTACCCATGCCCAGATATTGAAGCACAACGTAATAATCCCATGGGGCATGATCTGGAATGGCACATGGAGAAGATGATGTCACTTCCCCTATGGCATGACTTCTACATGATGGAGGCCAAATATGACCTTGCGCACAACCCAACGCACGTACCTGACAAGGAGTTGTTGCAGGAAATAAAGGACAAGTTGCCCGATTGGTCAGATGATAAGATTACCAACTAGTGGATCATGAGGGTCCACAAAAAAAGGAGGTATCCAAACAGTTCCTCGTGTTGGATGAAAATTTCTCCATGATATATGATGTAAATGTTGACACATACCAACCTGTCTCATTTATCGATATCATGCCTCGGAGCACTCAGAGCCCTGGCAGAGTGGAGGACGTGGTGGAAGAACAAGGGCAATCGATTGAACAAGATCCACTTGTCATGGAGAAAGATGAACAACTACCCCCTAAAGAATAGGTTACTTCGATGAAGAGGAGCATTGGTACAACACTTTCACTTCCTCATGTTGCAAAGAAGCCTCGGACTGGTGCAACCCGACTCCTCAACACAAACCCTTCTGCAACATCGATAACCATGGAAGCAAGCATTCTTGAAGTCCCTATTCCAATGCAGCAAGAGCAAAAAGATGTGGAACTGATTGACCTAGAAGCAGATGCATTAGATAGAGAAGAAGGAAGAACAAGACCGATCACACAAAAGTTCACCATTTTGGCTCTAGCAAGGCCCGAGCCCGTAGGTACACTATCTCTTTCTCCTTCCCTCACTTTTGAGCCTCTGGCGACTATGTCTTCCAATGCCAAAACCCTCATTTCCACTCAACCTTCATTCAATATCCCCATGTCTGCCATGCCTTTCCCTGCATCCCAGTCGCTACTCCCCTCATCATCCCCTCTTATCTCCTAGATGTTTAGTTCCTTTGCATCTATCACCAATGCATTTGCATTTCCTGCATCATCTACCCCTGCCCCTCCTCAGGTTTCTATTGATCCAGTCATTGTGTCCACCATCATCGATAACCCAAACTCATTTTTGCTCTCACTCACCTCCTCAGTTGTAGCGACATCCCGTGATATTCCACTCCCAGATCCTAATGCCTCGGTTGCAACCATCCAAACCCCAGCATCACCAAGGGTTAGCCTAATCGCTACCTCATATGTTCTTGATCCGTCCATCGAAGCAAACCCCCAACATGCTCTTTTCCCCTTCATGCCACTCTTTGGAGTACAGGAGCCGCTGGAAATGGAGCTAGAAGTTCTACAGGAGCACTCGATTATGGAGAGCATATGTTGAGCATGTCAGAGTTCCTCAAGTTGGCTCAAGGGTTGGAAAAGAAAAAATGCACAAGCTCCAGCCAAGGTGGAAAAAGGGCTATGTTCGATCCAAAGAATATGGAACTCCACAAGATGGAGAAGGTCCCAAATTTCAAAATCCCTTAGAGGAGATGACACCAATGGATTACTCCTATCATCATACGGTTGAAGACTTAAGAACAATCGACACAACAGAGATGATGGGGAATATCCAGGTCGAAATGGGCTCCATCTATTTCCATGGGGAGCACTTCAAAGCTCACTTCTTCGAAATCGAGGCCAAAAACATGGAGCTCGAGGAGACCTTAGCACAGACAAGGGCACAACTCGAGGAGGCTCAATCCAAATATGAGCAGTTGCAATAGTGCATGGCTAGTTTGGAGCAAGAGGTGGGTAATTACAAAAGAAATTGAACATCACCTCAAGGCACACGTGGAGGTGGAAAGCCGGTGCAAGCCTTGAATGCTCAGATCTAGGAACTACAAGCTCAGTTGACAAAGAGGATGGTGCAAGTAGAGGTCTTCACAAAATATCACATTAAGGAGGTTCATTGTCACTTCTTGGCTAACTTTCGAGCTAGGGCATCAAAAGCAATAGTAGTCCTCACATTCATTTGGGAGGCCAAGAAAACAATTACTCACGATGGACCTATCATGGAGGATGCCAAAAATGACATAGATCGATGGTTGGAACTAGCTATGAAGGTGCAAACCTTAGAAAAAATGGACCTCCAGCTTACTCCTATGAGTCCACTCGCTCGGTCATGGGCAACTACAAAGGTAACACTACGGGATTACTTCACAAAAGTGGAAAGAGCTCGAGAGGCTAGAAGGCTGTTAGAAGTGTTCGAGCAGGAAAGGCGCATTTCTCTGATGTATTTCAAAGCTCTCGCGCAACTCGGCTTCCCTGGCTTCACTAATGAGGAAGAGGCTATTTTGATGAAGGAAGAACTGAACCCAGTTTGGGATGCCTTTGAAGGTGACACTTCTGAGATTAACAGTTGGGGTGAGCCTATTACATAAGCCCAGGTAATGCAATTAATGATAAAGTTCACGTGGATCAAATCTTGTTTGGTGGATCTCATCCAGAGGGCTAACTTTGCTAACGTGCTCTTTTCCTCTTCATGCTACTATTTGGAGTATAGGATCCGCTAGAAATGGAGCTAGAGGTTCTACAGGAGCACCCGATTATGAAGAGCATATGTTGAGCATGCCAGAGTTTCTCAAGCTGGCTCAAGGGTCAGAAAAGAAAAATGCGTAAGCTCCAGCCTTCTTCTTTTCTGACCCTTGAGCCAGCTTGAGAAAAATGCGTAAGCTCTAGAAGGGCTTTGCTCAATCTAAAAAATATGGAACTCCATAAGATGGAGAAGGTCCCAAAGTTCAAAAGCCGTTAGAGGAGATGACATCAACGAATTACTTATATCATCATATGGTTGAAGACTTAAGAATAATCGACACAACAGAGATGATGGGGAATATTGAGGTTGAAATGGGATCCATATATTTCCATGGGGAGCACTTTAAAGCTCACTTCTTCGAAGATGAGGCCAAAAACATGGAGCTAAAGGAGACCTTAATGCAAATAAGGGAACAACTAGAGGAGGCTCAGTCCAAATCTGAGTAGTTGCAGTAGTGCATGACCAGTTTGGAGCAAGATGTGGGAAATTATAAAAGGGCAACTGAACATCACCTCAAGGCACATGTGGAGGTGGAAAGCCAGGTGGAAGCCTTGAATGCTCAGATCAAGGAACTGCACGCTCAGTTGACAAAGAATATGGTGCAAGTGGAGGTCTTCACAAAATATCTTATTAAGGAGGTTCATTGTCACTTCTTGGCTAACTTTCGAGCTAGGGCATAAGAAGGAATAGTAGTGCTCACATTCATTTGGGAGGCCAAGAAAATAGTTACTCACGACAGACCTATCATGGAGGATACCAAAAATGACATAGATTGATGGTTGGAACTAGCTATGAAGGTGTAAAATTTAGAAAAAATGGACCTCCAGCTTTCTCCTATGAGTCCACTCGCTCGATCATGGGCAACTAGAAAGGTAACACTACGGGATTACTTTGAAAAAGTAGAAAGATCTCGAGAGGTGAGAAGGCTCTTAGAAGTGTTTGAGCAGGAAAGGTGTATTTCTCTGCTGTATTTCAAAGTTGTCGCACAACTCAGCTTCCCTGGCTTCACTAATGAAGAAGAGGCTATTTTTATGAAGGAAGAACTGAACCCAGTTTGGGATGCCTTTGAAGGTGAAACTTCTGAGATCAACAGTTGGGGTGAACCTATTATATAAGTATAGGTAATGCAATTAATGATAAAGTTCACGTGGATCAAATCTTATTTGGTGGATCTCAACCAGAGGGCTAACTTTGCTAACGTAGACCAGCTTGAAAGAAGGTTAAATTTTAACAATGGAAGAAGGATTTGATACCACTTGTGGTGAATGAGATCAAATTAATATATTAAATATATGTTATATTGAATAACAACTGATGAATAATGATCTATATAAAGGTGAGTATCTAATTAATATATCAAGTAGGTGCCCTTATATATAGACACAATGATTCATAACAACTATATTATAGCAATTGTGACACCTCTAGCTCATCTTCCATAGTTTATTTTACTTTATATTTCCATTTATTTGTTGTTGCCATAACTCCCTCTCTTTTGTAACTATTCTTCTTTATTCTTGTTCACTAGTCTCTATGCACAACTAACCTCTATTTAACTCTCAAGTGTATTGGCATGCATGCAAAAGTACTTCGATACTCTTTCAAGTTTTAAATAGGTTGGTCATGACTTCCCCCTCATTGTGATTTTATTTTACTACATGTAAATATTCTTGGTTGCAACTCTTCTTACGTGAGTTTTATTGAGCACTTCTAACAACCCATCCATTTGGAACTTCTCATTGCTTTAATCATCTTTGAATATTTTTTTTAAATTTACAAATAAACCCCCTTCTTAACTGCTCTAATATTAAATTGATACAATAATCACTTCTAAATCAATTATCATATGCCTTCATTAATTTCCTCAAGAACCATGGTTGATATCATCTTCTCTTTTACTTTATGCTTTGATTTCAACTTCCTTTAACATTTTTCCTTTGATTCTAATCATTGTTCTATCTCTTTTGATAGGTGATTTGGTGCCAATGTTGAGTGTCAAGGGCATTAAGTGCTCACATATTCTCCTCTCCCTCCTCGATACCACTTCTTGGAATTATTCCTTGAATCTTCCTTATAGCACCTTTATACCTTGGTGGTCAACGCCTTCCCCGTATTGTGTTTCAACTCCATACATGCTTTCCAAGGTTTAATTTATCACATCAATAGACATGCTAGGATGGACTCTATTTTTACCTTATTCTAACTCAATCATTCACTCCAAAGTTTCTCTATCATGATTTTCTAGGTCCTTATGCCTATTTTAGAACATTTATCATAGTCTCTTTGGAATTTGTAATATCTTCTAAATTCTTAGGTAATCCTAATTAATCTTCCAAAATCATAGGTAAATTAGAACTTTTCTCCAATTCATCATGTCTCATAAAAATTTGTTGGATTAAATCTTATTCAATTAAGGCCCAATTATTGTAAACCTAGGCTATGATACCATTCTTGAAACCCCTTCCCTTATGTAAAAACCAATGCTAAATGCCTTTTCTTAATTTAAAATATGGTTGTTAAACTTAATCTTCCATACACTATTACTTGGTGTTTAATGTTAGGTAACCCATCTAGCAACATCATGAACATGACATACCTTGTTCACCTTAAAAGGTGTATATTCTAAATAGAGTGATAACCTTACCTTTTGTGTCAAATTGTTTTTATGACAAACATTATTGCTTATTATGCCAATGGTATTTACCTTATCTTAGTACCAACAAATATAGCATTAGGTATTAATGAATTTATGCTATCATTGATGCCTTGGATATAGACTTACTTTAGATGATGATGGTTCTCCAATATTTAGATGTCATCCACCTATATCATAACACCTCACTTCCTTTGATGCCATCTTAATTTATTTATCATGGAACCTGCTCTCATATTGGAACCTACACCATCAAATATAAGATCCTCTCTAGCATGTAATATTTGATACCAATGGAAATATAGTATGGTAATGCTTCTACCCTTGAATCCATATTTGATTGACTATGACACTAGATTTGTACTTCAAATGCTAGTCTCTCAATTATTTGCTTACATTAGTGCCAAATAGCTTAACCAACTCTCCTTAGTTTGATGTCTTTTTCCTAGGAATCAATGTTGAGTTTTGTGCATTAGTGCTAGCCTTAGTCAAGGTGTCACTTTTATTCTTGCACCATCATCAAATTCCTCTTGATACTTGGTCCTAAGTAATACCATCATTACTAACTAGGTTGCACTATTAGCCTTAGAGCTAATTGTTGCCTAACAAGGTAGCACCATTCTTTATGGCACCACTCACTATTCATAGTTCCAATTATATTAGCACTAGTTAGGTCAAGAAATATCATATGTGATCTCCCTCATGATTGTAGTATTCTACTATAGAAGACAAATTCATAAGGATTTTGTTAAGTGACTCTACAATTTTATAAGCTTTTCAATTCTAGTTTAACTACATAAAAGCAATCATATTTTCAACACTAATAGGAATATTTCCCTTGGAATATCCAAGGATTAGTTAATAAGGTTAGGATTATTTTGAGCCTCTAGGGTTTTGTAAATTATCTACAACACCAGATCACTTTATTAGTTAGTGCCACTTAAAGACACATTTGTATGAATGGGTGTCAGAGGGTATAGTTGGTGCCCAAAGCCTTAATATTGGCACCTTTAGCTAACATTTTCATCTCCATGAATGTATAGAAGACCTATATTTATATTTTACTAAGAAGGTAACTTGAATAAAAAAGTGTAATTTCATAGATATTCAAAATATATGTAAATTCCTTTTCATTTCCTTAGCTATTACACCATACAAAATACATAGGTTTTTAGCCACTTGATTTTACATGCCACAGTGATTGATTCTGGTTTAATTATAACATAATGATATTCTATACAAATATTCATAAAGGTTACTAATGTTACCAAAATACACTTCATTTTAGTATATACAATCCAATCCTTATGGACATACATACATAACTCAACAAATCCAAATTTACAATCTATCCAACAAAGAACATACATTAAGCATGTATTTATAACTGGGTGTATAAAACACATCATCATAAAAAATATCTAACAATGAAAACATTGACTCTATTACAAACAATAATCATCACAAAGATCATGACCTTCAAAGGACAATCATATCATTAGTTTCCCATAGCATAGCTTGGTGTCATCGATGCCTTTACATGAGATGTTTGGTGCCACTATGTTTATAGCAACTGAATTGGAAATTTTATTCATAGAGCATATTGAATATATATTGACATATTTCACATCCATAACCGTTTATAATAGACCTAGTTCTGACAAGGATTTACCATATATGCCACATCTATCTTTGGATAAGCCTTTCTTCCTTTGACAATTTTCAAATTTCTAAGGATTGCATAACTCTTCAAAGAGGTCCCACCTCCTTTAGCTATATTCAAATCTAATGACCATATATCTCTTTAGAGGTATCACAATCACTCTGGTCATAAGCACATAAGATGGATATTAAAACAACACACTAGTGCATACAATCCAATTACACTGGAATTTGAGCTCCAAATAACCTCACAGGTTAAGTTGACTCAAATAAGTCATTCTTACTCTGTAATTATATATATATATATATGTGTGTGTGTGTGTGTGTGTGTGTGTGTGTGTGTGTGTGTGTGTGTGTGTGTGTGTGTGTGTGTATGTATGTATGTATGTATGTATGTATCTTATCCATCCTCAAAGATGCAACACATACTCTATAATTTATTTACAAGAGGCGTTCTCCATCTAGTCTTCTCATATGACTTGAAAGGTTAATCACACCTTCAAAAACTTGCTAGTTTGACATCAATGCACTAACTTCTAGGATGGTAAGCAATGGGATGAACAGGCTAATAACATATTCAATAGCTTGCTAATTCCAAATCAATCTTCATAATAGTTGAAATCTAAGTCAACGTATCACATTATCACCAAAACACAACATGCAAATTTCCAAGGATAACACATGATAATTGATACATATCCATTTATGAACAAATACATCATACAATCATACATCATAGAGGTTTGGTTAAGGAGAGGAACTTAGAGTTTTTACCCATTAGATATCTTTATACCTTGCTTTATTAAATGCAAGGGATTAAACTATTTCAATGAGAGTATACCTTAGCATACAATGTCGTAGGTTATAAGGTTAGTATTACTAGGTTTGGTTCATCTTGTTGACTTCCACTCTTGAGAGTTTATATCCTCCTCTTAGGGTGTTTCTTACTCTCATTAGCTTAGTGCCTTTCATCTCCTTCTTCCCATCATGCTACTCTTTCTCTCCATATCCTCCATGTTGTTCTCCCTCTCTCTCATTTGTCTACTTTCCCTTATTTACCTTGAAGTTCTCATGTCATTAATTCATGGACTATATATCCTTTTCCCAATGCTTTCATGTAGGGTTAATCTTAATTTTAATGGAAAATTTTGAAGGACAACTACTAATTTTGATAATTGGAAAAAGTGGATGAAAGTGAGGGTTCATCCACTTTTACCCCAACATGTTGCCATTTAATGCTTTAGTGTTCCTTCCATTTTCCTTCACAATATTTTAATGACATTGTTACTTAATTGGACCTTTAGTTATTCATTTAAATTATTTTAGGAGTATCCCCATGATAGGGCACAATTAGACACTCTAACCTTGACCAACAACACAGGGCAGTTTCACCTCATAATTTTGTCCTATATAATAGAATATTGCGATGCAAAACTATGCAAGACGATGGTAATACAAAAACCATATATCTTTTTGGATTTCTCCATCTTGCATCAATTTTGACATTCAGCACCTACAAAATACATAAACCCTTGCTCTTATATATTTAATATATTCTATAACACGATCATAATAAACTCTAATATGTAAGTTGTAAGCTTACTGCAGTGGTAAGGGATTTGACCTCTCTTTGAGAGGTCCAAGGTTCAAACCCCACTCAGTATGAGGGGACCGGGACCCCTCATAAAACCTGTGTAAACTCGTTGAAAAAATCATTGACATATTTGTCATACGACATGACTATATACAACTCATTCGATAGTTAATGCATTCATGCACCAACTTGTTCACGCATTTAAGCAACAACTTGTTTGCCTACAACTACCCCATTTTAATAAGAACTCATTGAAAAAAAAACAAACTCTAACATGTAGATGTCATTTACTAAACCAAAGCATGAATCTATAACAATAATCATCATATGCAATCCATAGAATTTTATTAAGGCACATTAATTCAACACACTTTATCCATTTACTATTTAGCCACTCAAATTGTGCACCACTAGTGTTTACACTATCCTAGTATTTATTAACCAAGTCCTAGTGTATGAAGGGTTAAGGAGGTTGTCATTATATCCTTCGTGCCTTATAAGAACTTCCTCCTAGAATTTAACCTTCTACGTAGGTAAACTATATCAAAATTTCAAAATACTATAGAATATTATCACCTAATCCATGCCTAATAATTCCTTAATATTTTTTACTAAACTCATGAGAACTATGATAGGTATAGTTATAAGCAAATTCAATTACAACTTACACACTTCATGCAAGTAAAATAAACATATTCTATCACACATACATACAATTGTAAAAGTACATCCAATTAGGAATTGTCTCATTATTTTACATCATTTTATTTAATATCTATATTCTTATTTACAATTGGCATCAACTATATGGTACAACCTTGATAGAGCACTTACAATAAAAAATAATGTTAAATTTTTCTTTAGCATCAATTATTAATCCATGGTGTCAATAAAAATCTATTGCACTAGTCAATTGGAAGGAACTTTTTATGACACTAGTGAAAATGTGGCTCTAACTAATTAAAGTCCCTCTACTACTAAATTTCTCGAGCATTAGTGGGGGTTCACTCTAACTTTAACAAAAATCCTACAAAATTTTTAGATGAAAAGAGGGATGGTTGACCTTGCAAGCTCCTAGGTTGGTATTACTACAAAAATCACATAACCTTGGTAGACAAAGGTTTGGGTACTAACCTATGAGTCCTATGTGGATGCCTACCCACTATTTAAACATTTTTATGATGTTCATTCAAAGATGGTCATACCTCATTCTATTATCTATGGCTGCCACAACATTGTCAAGGTTCTATGCCAAAATATCTCTGTGATTTCAAATTTTCTCCTTAATAACCTCTACATAAGGATTCATACTATCCATGAATTCCTTTAGGTGTTTGATAACTTTCTCTTTGTCTTCCATGAAATTTTTTATGATCTCCATAAGCATTGTGAAATTTGTTGGTCATTTTTATGGTTAAGTCACTGTAAACAATCACTACCATCTTGCATTTGAAATTTTTTATAGGGCATATATCTTTTGATTTGTTTCCTACATGAATTACCATAACTACATTTAACCCCAATTAAGATCTCAATATACCTCTAGCACTTTACCAAATTGTTCATGACTATAGTGAGCAACATCACCAGATTTATTCCTTCAATACCTTTGAGTGTCTAGCATTTGTTGTGATTCATAATGTTATTGGAGTATATCTACAATAACAATTTAATATATTTCCTCAAATTGAGGATAATTCCCTCTTGATATCAATGGTTCAACCCCTTGGATCAATCAACCATATCACTAAATTGTTATTCTATGAACCATAACCTCATGGAATCTCTTGCTAGGTCCTCCTAGGCATTACCTTGGAACACTGTAATGGTTTAAAGCTTCTATTTTTGTATTCATTCATTATATGTCTAGAGAACACATCGTCTTACCTACCATAATCACATTTTAAACAATCCAATTTGATGTTATTGGATATAGATAAACCATTATGGAATTTTAATGTCATGTGCCACTCTAGAAGACCCTCAACAATATTGGGTGGTAATGGTGTTGATATGAATTTATTGGTCATTGCTAAGGGACCTATTCCCTTTAATTTTTCTTGTAGTCTTGCTCACACTACCCCCCTCTCTAAAAAATTAGTGGGGGTAACATATTAGGTTATCATTGTTAATCTCTCCATTCATCCCATCTCAACTATTCCTTCCTCAACTAAAAACTTATGTCTTTTTTGATTGATTTCTTAGGCCCCTCTTCGATTGAGTCATTAGGTTATTGTTGATTCATTGGTCCCTTGGTGTCACCCTCATCCATTTTTCCTTGACCTCCATCAACATGGCCTTGACACATTCTATAATTAGGACCTTTGTGCCTAAGGTAGGTCCTTTGTCATTTCCACCTTTGTTATCACCATCCATGTTGTCATCACTATTGCTATCTTCACCTCTTCCTCATCCAAGGACACCACTTAGTATGCTCTAGTCCTCTTTGTATATTTTAGCATTGGTGACTCAAAAGGTTTTGATGTCACTATCTCTAGGGGTTTCCTTGACACTATAAAACTAGATGGTGAGGCCTTAACTTAAAGGAACCTATTCTTCTTGGTGCTAACGGGGCTTCTAGAAATATTGATATTGCCATGTAAGGCATCAACCTCATGGATGCTTGTGATACTTTTAGGGTTGTTTCCTTGGTTGTTGATATTTTTTGCACCTTGTCCTTCTCTATATGCATGCCACTTGGATAAGAGAAATGACATGTATATAAAATTTTGAAGGGTATGTGTATTGACCATATTGTATAACTAAGAGTAGAATTTTAAGTCTTTGAACTATAATGAACTAATGTGTATATATAATGAAAACCCATACAAGTATGCATACTTAGCCAAAAAAAACATATAAATATGGATGTTAAATTGAATATATATTTTTTTTTATGTTTGATATGATGGTTGAAAATAGATAATGGTATTCTAATGGTTGAATATACCAATGATAACCATTCAATTGTTAAATTTCAATCATATTTCCACTAAGGATGTGAAAACGTTAAATTAGTTAGTGATATGGTAATTCACTTGGAAGTAAAATTTTGTAGATGAATGGTTTTTATATTATAGATATAAAATTAATATATTAATAGTTTATTTTTTAGTAAATTATCATTTCTAAATTACTATATAAAACAATCATTGTTTAATATTTTTATTGAATCTTATTGAATTTCAATTAAAGTAAAATTTAGAGAGTTGACCATAGTAAAAAATAAAGATAAAAAATATATTTGCTTAGCCAATTAAAAGTTTATTATTTTTAATGGGATTTATAGGATTGGAATGGACCCACTTGTATTCAATCATGACCACATAGTGGTATTACAACAACTTGGAAATTATGCATGTATCATTTGGCAAGATTCAAACCTTGTTCTCTTCCTTGAAAGTCAAGAAATTTAAGTGGATGAGCTAATGTTGAAAGTTAATTTTTTTATTGTTATTATCATAATTATATTAATAATGATCATGATCGTCATCTATCTAAACTAATCAAAAATATAATTAGGGACTGAATAATGAAGTTAGAAGTCTTGTTCCTAAAATAACTAGACAAATGTTATAAAATAGAAAGAGGATGGAGAATTTGGAGATGGATCCTATAATATAGAATAACTTGAGAAGAATAAGAAAGGAAGGGTTTGGATTTAATATATTTTTAGTATTATTTCAAGCTTGAAGTAAACACAAATGATCCAACTTAATCCTAGTATATCAAATATTAGACATATATTTTTTGTAACTTTGTAATTTGGTTTATGGAGAGGCTCTAATATTATTTTTTTTCTTATTGGAGCTATGAGGAAATTGTATCTATATCTTGTGTTTTTTCGTGTAACTCCTTGGTTGGTGGTGCATATGCAATTTCACTAAATACATGTTAAGCAAGTTTGTGTTGTAGATCAAAAAAATCATATATAGATCCTTTAGGTTTAAAATTACTATATTTTCCATGTATCAAAGTGTTTTTAACCCATAACATCACATGGTCATGTGGAATCCCAATTTTTCAAAATTTCATGATAAAAGTGTATTCAACAACATGGTTGAACAATGTTTTATCATGGACTAACAATTGTTTTATATAGTTCATATTATGGTTGTAATAGTGACAATAGGTTATAATATCCTTTATAATTAGTTCTTGATATCATATTCACCCATCCCAATGTATTTTATTTTGTTTATTCTATAACTCAAGCAATGCATCTATTAATGGCTTCCATTTTGTACCATTCTTGTGAATGTAATAAAAATTATTGTCTTTCATAATTATTGTATCATTGCAAACATGGTCTTTCTTATTTTTCATAGATAGTCAAGCAAAATTATTATGTACTTGAAGTCTATGTAGCCTATGCCATATTTCAATATTCGTTGCAAACTTGTATTGTACTTGCCATATTTTTCTACTAATTTTCATCCCCAAATTAGCCCTTTTTGATCCAAATCTAGATTATTGTGATGAAATTTTCTATAACTATTTGCAACACCTTAAAGAACAAGTTGATAGTGTAGTAAGCAAAGTTCCAATTGACATGAAAGAGATCCTACTATACAATCTTTTGATATGTGAATGCTTTTTGTATATCTTTATTATGAGGATTTTCATAGAACAATATTAGGAAGTTGATCTCCTTTGCATATTTGTCCTTGAATATGTTGAGTAGGCATTGTACCTCTATAGGGGTAATTTTTATTATCTTGTCGTCAATTCATATATGTACTATGATTCTATAAACTTGAGTATTAGTGTATCACAATATGGTCAACAATAACATTGACGTCTATGCTAGTTTCATGTTGTTGATCATTGTGGTATTGAAGTCCTTGGCTCTTGACTTGCGCACTTTTTCTTTTCTTGTCTATGGATATGTTCTCAAGTTTATATAATTTTATTTTGCATAACTCTGTTAGTGACTTCATGAAAAATTATTTCAAAATTTCTCAATCTGGTATGCATTCTTATATATTAATCTTTTAATTATTGTAACTTAAATTATTTTCATCTTGTCTATCGCTCTTGTAGGTATATTTTAGACAATTTTTAGATTGCTAGGAACAATTATGATTAGCCTTGTCAAACCAAATTGAGGTTCATTTGTGGATGCATTGCCTTATTTGTATAAATGCATTTCTTGGGGACACAAGCATCTCTTCAAGATCTATGGGCATCAATATATGTGATAGCGGTTTTTCTATGTTATGTGATTTGGCATTGCAAAGGATAGTAGCTTCTCATTTTAAATTATTATATTGTAACCTTCGTGTATGATTCTTCTTAAGAATATCTTATTCCTACCTATCAACTATGTATATGTTTATTTACATTTCCTGTAAGAACTTCTCATTTCCATTGCAAAGCATTTTCTCTCACATATCTTGCAAGTGTATATTAGTGTGCCTTTGATCTATTCAATGTATGTATCCCATGATGTTCAACAATATATCAATGATTGTACCTTCTTCAATTGGTTTATCATTAATTCTAAATGGGCCATAGAGGATTTATATTTGCTTGCTTCTTGGAACACATCATTTATTTTATCTTATAAGTCCCTCTTCCTCCTTTCACTATTAGGGACTTCTTTACTCTAGTGTAGCTTTATCCTTCCTTATGCATGAATACTTTCTATTATAGGATCGAAACTGTATAGTTTTCATTATTTTATAACAGGTTGCGTTCTTGATTTCTCACATATTTTTTGTTGATATTTATCTTAGAAATGCTAAGAATTGGTCGCTCATTTTGATTGACATCTTATTTTTTAGTTGTTCAACATACATTTATCTTATTTTTGCTTCTAATTAGGTTTTTTGTGTGTGCTCAATAGACTTAGCCCAATCAAAGCAAGTATTTTATTCAATTTTTTTTTAATTTATAATCATGCACATTATCTAATGTCATGTTTTTCAATGGCTCATAGTGCAAATGCCTTGTGTTCATTTTGAAATATACTATGTTGTGTGTTCATTTTGAAATATACTATGTTATTATGTTGTATGTTGCTATGCATCTCATGGTGAAAATACTTTTTACATGAATACTATCCTTAGACTAGACTAGGCCTAAAGTTTGCACTTAAAAACAACTGATAGCCAATGTAAAAATTCATTTCCTTTTTTCCCTCCTATGTTTGGCATTACCATGCATATGAGATATTACCTCTAATTTATGACATCTCATATGTTTGTTGAATGTATTGTTTTGTTTGATGGTCCTTACTTCTAATTGCTTTGTAAAATGTCTGTATGGTATATAGTATTAAAGAATGTACCAAAAATTGTACTTTTAATAGATAATGGATAGTCTTTAATAAGATCTCCTCACAATTGGATATGCATGATCTTGTTGTAAATATCTAATTTACTTGTATCTATTATGCAATATGTTTCCATTATCCTTTTAACACCATACAATTTATTGATAATTATCTCGTTTATACTTCTGTGGGATTGCCATCTTGTCTTTTGTATAACAACAACTCATAATGGCTAGTTGACGGGTTGGCATTATGAAACAATATATAATATGTATACTTGCTTGCATTTATTTTGTATAAGCAATATGTTGTTTTTCAATGACTAGATTGTACCTATAACACCTAACTATTTTACTACCTAGATAATGCAAAATGCTACCCTGTGGACCCCTATTTGACTCTACTATATACTTTATTACCAATAGATACATTCTACACAAGTAGGTGTCTATATACCAAATGTCATGCCTATCATATATCATGTTAGATTACAATTCAATATTGCATGATCATAATGCATGTGTCTATTTCCTATAAGCATTTGGGAAAATAGTCCAAAACTCTTATGCAAAATATGATTGAAGTATAACAAAAATATAGTAAGACCTCAAATGCATTAAGAAAATAATCTTCTACTATAAAGTGGAATCATTTTATCCTCACAAGAACATATCATTGATTATAAATTGTGTATGATTTTTTCTTGCTTGGAGCTTTAACATATTTGCACTTGCACTAGACTTAACTATTAATGTTCAATCTTGTTCTAAGGAAGGAAGACTTGTATTTAATTTTATGCTATCAATAAATACTAAAGGTAAAGTAGGTCCCCAAGATCGGATGATCTAGAAGTACCTTGTATTTAATACTTTTGCCTAGTATCTACTTCTCTTTAAAATATGAATAGTATCAATTGACTCTTTAGGCTATTTTCGGTAGTCTAAATTTATTCTATTATACACAATAATAATTGAAAGTTATAAAAAATATCTATTGTATATTCTATAAAATTAATTCACTACCATATTAAAATCTCTATAGATGGTACCAACGCACATGCAATCCTTTATATATGTTGTTTCTACCATCCAACCATCACTACAAACCTTTTTTCTACATACACCAGGCCAATAAATGGTGCCATGTACATGAGGAACATAGATGTATTCATTTATTAATATAAAAAGAATTATTTTTTTAATATAGCTTGTTTTTTAATTTATGGTTTCTTGTTTCATGGTAACTTGTATTGTTACTACTACTTACAATCTAGGCAAAAGAAAGAAAATTGAATCTAATAAACTATGGACTAAATTAGCTTTGAGATATTATAGAAATTTACTTGGTATTTATAAAATGCAAAGTCTTCTTTGTTTGATGCACACAAGCAAGTCTTGATCCTATCAATTGCAATGCAAACAAGAAGTTCACATTAAATTTTTACCAAGAGTGCATTTTTTGGTCTTTTTTGGCAATGCAAGACTTATGGACTAAATTAGATATTGAATAGAATGTAAAATTACATGATAGTTGTAGAATGTGAACTTGCCTCTCTATAATGGTTCTTTTAACTACAATTTAAATAATGAACCTAGCTTTGGATGTTTTCTAGGGATGCTTGTATGAATTAGTGATAAATGCATAAGAAGATATTTTTGTGATTGGATCTTGAGTAATTTTGTTAGACTATCATCAAATAATTCTTGCAACATGTCTCAATTGTATATGAGCATGGGACATAATGGATTTTCCAAATAATTTTTCAAACATTGAAAGATTTTATTTCATAAAAAATAACACTACAACATAAAATGAACACTTATTCTATTTTGAATAACCAATTGATGTGTATTTTATGCTTAGATAACATTCACCTTCTTTTTTGTAATCTCTATGAATCAAATCTTAATAAGTGGATTGAAAAAATATTAAGCTTGTTATATCTTAGGTTTCAACTTTGAACCCATTCAAATGCTAAATTTTTGTCCTTGCAAGTGCATTTATAGCATACTTGTTTTACAAGTAGAGAATCATATGATTTATCTTTGCCAAAACTTATTATCTAAGAATTAAATTGAAATGTTACCCTAGATGTGCCAACTAAAGTTTTGTTTATAAATCAACAAATCTAATTTTATTGTAGTGCATAGGCATGTGTTAATTTATTCCAAATGATAGTTGTTACAAAAAAATTAAACGCACTAAAAATGTATTCACATCCATTATTAGTTCCTATGATAACAAATTTTTCACACATTTATCTCTTCCCTAAGTTTTTCAACTGATAAAACTAGTGAAAGCCTTGATTTATCTTGTAAAACATATACCCACATCATCTTGTCGAAATCATCAATAATAAGAAGAAATTTCTTGGATCCATGCAAAGGTTAAGTGCCTATATCATAAATATCACAAAGCACAACTTGTAATATGTTATGTGCTTCTAGAATTTCCATGAGAATTCCAAGTTAGAGATCTAGTCCTCACAAAGAACCAACAGATCACTAGCCAACCGTGCCACCTTCATGATTAATTTGCACCTAATTGGCTAGGCCCTTACATTGTTATACACATGTTTGGTTCTAGGGCATATCATCTTACCAATCTTGAAGATATTGCTGACCTTGAACCCATCAAAATCATTCATATCCGAGCATTTTATGACTAAGCATTTTCAAGTATGGCTCACCATTCCTTGTACATACAATCATGACTATTACGAAAATACAAAAAAATAAAAAAATGTACAAACAATCGCATCACTTTGTTCTGCTTCTTTCTCCTTCTATTCTTCGTCCCCTTCCTCTTTGATAAATTTTGTATGGTCACACTTCGAGCGGCTACATATATTTGATTTGTCCTTCTCTTCCTTTCTTCTTGTTACTTGTCAATGTTGTATGGTCATGCTTTGAGCAGCTACATACCTTTGATTGGTTACATTTTCTTCTTTCTTCTTTTCCTCTCTTCTTCTCTTATCTCTTTCTTCTCTTTCTCTTCCTCCATATCACAGGATCAACTTTCAACCTCTTCTATCATCATCCACACTTATCAATCATGTTGATACTGCCAAACATTAACACTTAATTCATTCACCAAATGCATCCATACATGCCATCACACTTCATCAATATCAATTGAGTCACTCCTTTGGAGTCAGAAATTCGCATCAAAACTATCTCATTTGGTTTTACTACTCAAGAACAAGTTGGTCACACTTTAGTTTGCATTCATAGACATTCTATTATGTCACACATTTTACTTGTACATAAGTATTCCATCATGTCATTCACCCATGCTTTTCATGCTACTGCATTGTTCATCATCATGTTGTCATATAATTTTGCTTGTACATATGTATACATAATTTTCCATACAACACACCATTGAAGGGTTAAACATGCATTTGTTAGCATGCTTGTAGTGGTGTCCAATCATCTTCTCAAGTTGCAAGGCAATAGGAATATTTTCTATTGCTCAGACATTCATAGTCAGTCCAATCAACCAAAATCGAAATCCATAAAAATCCTAAAGCATTTCAAAGCTTCCCCTGGTTGACTTGAGTTCTTTCATGGACCAATAACATGTCTCACACATTAAACAAATTTTAAGTGTAGGGAGGACAACACCTTGCGTAAGCCTTGCCATAAAGTGAAAAATTTCCCCTGCTCATCCTATTATTTGCATGATCAAAATAAACCTAAGGATTGACAAAAGGACAAGCTCAAAAGAAAAAGAAAAAGGGCAGAAAACAAAAGCAAATGCCCACAAGAGCAATACCAAAAAAAAGGAAAATCAAAAGAAAATCAAAGAAAAAGAGCACCATAAAATTCTTGAATCCCGTCCATCATAACATCATGGGATGATATCCATCACCAAAAATAGGCCCTCGACACCTCCATGGTAGTGGAGTAAGCCTTCCAAGTGGTGACATGTCTGACACATTAGAAACCTTCTTTTGTACAGACCACTGTGCGCTTGTGGATGAGCTAGCTTAATCACCTAGGTTTGCAATAGGTTAGTCCAACCTCCATTAAAATGGATAAATGAACATTTCCACACACTGGTCCATGATAGGCTTAATCTCACTCAAGATAGTCAATACTTATGTAGGATATTGATTGTCTACTAGATGATTTTGATTGTTCAAACTATGTTGTTTGAACTTCTAGAAATTCTTCTAAACATCCACCAATCTTGATAAAAAGGAACAGATAACATCATTGCTAGATTTGCTCATAACACCTGTTCTCTTCATCATATCCATACATTGTCATTCATTGCATATTCAAAGAGTCCATTACATCACCTCCATAGGTACATTTCCAACTGCATTCATCACACATATTGCATGTTTGCTTGCTTCATAATAGGGTGCATAGTCAATGCGACTAGTCTATTGTCTTCGAGTGTTTAAACCATTTTGAGATGATCCACACTCACATACGGGTTTCCAACCCTATCACCACATACATACATATCCAGTGTACATACAACACACTTCTCGCATCCATACACATCACACTATTGTACATAATCACACGAGCTCATCATGCATCTCATTGCATAAAATGATCTGTACATTGTCAATATCATCCATCGAATATAGTGTATATACATCATGATATACAACCATCATCATATACAAAAATGGTGGCACACTTGCCACATCCAAAAACAAAAAAAACAACACAAACAAAAAAGAAAAAAAAAGAACAAAGAAAAAGAAAAACAAATGCAAGCCATTTTAGCTCTGTTTTCCATTGGGAGTCTCCCCACTCCCCTCATATCTATCAGGAGGCTTCTTAGCCTTCCTCCAAATCTTCTTCACCACTCTCTCCACACTCCACATCATGCAAATTGACCCCACAATGACACCTTCATGCTTCCATACGCCATTTTCGGTAGGTTTGCACAGACATGTGCAAAATTTTTTATTCACACAACCATGTGCACATATTATTATTCGCAAACCCACGTGTGAAACTACCAATTCATGTTTAAATTCTCCCAATATGCTTGGCTATGGCTTTGTATATCCATCATTTATAAGTCTCATCACTCTTACAATCATTTTCATCATCATCAATCGTTTCATCGTCGATCTTCGTCTCCTCCATCGCCAATTCATCGCTTGAGGGGGTAATCATCCAACACATCAAAAGCTACCTTGCACATGATCAAACAACCAAACATCCAATTATGGATACAAAAAATACCTAATTTTTTTTTTTTGAAGATTATCTCAAGTCCTCATGCTAGGACAGATACAAAAAGTGAAACTTCTCTTCTCAATCAAAACTCCAATCCAAAACAAAGCAATATTTGATAAATCTCAAAATTCCTCTACCTGTAGACACCTCATGGATTCCAATATTCATAGTGGTATTTGTAAGACCACTTGTGAATGAAGCTCTTGAAAGGTCTACCTTATGGCTCCAAATGATTTGTCAAATATTGTCAAATGAGCTCATAAATCAATCAAAAAGCAAAAATTAGCAAAGGTATTTGTTTCGTCCAAATTGAAACATCTTCAATTGATCACAATGTAAGGCAACCTTATGCATTCCTCCAAAAGAAATCAATCATAAAACATTTTTATTATTAGTGCATCTCTCTCATAATCATTCATAAATCATCAATCACAAATTCTTTGCCTTCCAAATCATTCCATCAATTCTCATCATCTGTTTTTATACTAAATCATGTTTCACACAATCCAATACAAAAAGGGGTAAAATGTAGACACCCAAAAGTCTCACATTGTCCCTCTCCCCATTTTCATGGTCAATCAATTTGCAAAACCTTCAAAAATTGCATAAATTGACTAAAAACACTATTCATTCATCAAAATCACTATTCATCATCCTTAGCCCCTTTGGGATAGCTAAGCCCCTTCCTACGCTTAATCCTAGGTCCTCATGCGACCTCATCATCAACTTAACCAAGGTTGAATTCCTCATCATGGCTAAAAAGCACTTTATGCTCAAAAGTCAACATTTTTGATCAAAACATACTTTATGGCTAATCACATGCTTAATTAAATCTAATCTTGATTTTATTTGAGCCTTCCACCTCACCCAGTCTACTTTGACTAGCCTAGTCTTCCACCTCACCTATTCTAGCCTATCCTAGCCTTGCCACCTCTCATCAGATATTTCTCCACCTCACACTCCCTTGGGTCATAAATGAAAGATGGAGACTTTTGCACATAAAAAGCAATTTTTAATTGAAAGATATTTCTAAAAGGTGTTCATTAATGCCTAATGGATATTTTTAGAAAAATCATCATTATTTGTGGATGGGTGAGGGATTATCTCACCCAACCTCATTTATGAACCAGGTCACCTCAAGGGACACCTCAGAGGACACCTCTTAGGTGGACATCTCACCATTGCCACCTCATAGGGGACACCTCATCCCCTCCCTCTCACCTTGGCCAAGTATATAAATAGAAGGCCATTTTCACCTTTTCATAACAACCAACTTTTGCTTACCGAAACTCTATCGAAATCACTACAACCATTGAATCCATTACACATCCATCACACAACCATTGTACTCCCATCGCAATTGATTTTTCAACTTTATGATATTTCATTGTGATTGAGATAGGTTAATAATCCTTCGAAAAGTGCACTTTCTGAAGGTGACCTGCACACAAATCAAAGAAGCAGCTACTCCAGGACAACCAGGAAAGTCATCTTGCAGATTCGGTCTAGAAAGGACAGGTTCGCATGACCCCATGCGAACCACCCGGTTCACAACAGGTTTGCACAACCCCGTGCGAACCTCTACTACAAGCACCATAATCATCGGATAAGGTAAGTATAGCTTAATTTAGGGTTTTTATGCTATTTTTAGTAGTTATTTTCATGTTTTAAGCTTATTTAAGAGTCTTTTGTCTTCATAACCATGGGGTTTGACTGAGGTATATCCCCTAACACACTAATAAGATTTTGCAGGTTTAACAGGTTCAAAAGGGACAAAGAACACATCCAACCAACGGTGGCACACGAGCAAGAAGCCCACCTGCACTGAGGAACACAAATAAGATGAATCTTGTTGCCTTTGTACACATCCGAAAGGGCTTCCTTAGGGAAGACCCCATTATAGCCTTCAAGGCAAAATTTGTAAAAGGATATCGAATTTGTAACCCCTTTTATGATTTCAATAACAAATGCAGTAGATTCTATAATATTGAATGAGTGTTATAGCATCATTTTTGTTGGTTTCATTACGTTCCTCAGTGTAGATGGGCTTCCTACTCGTGTGCCATCGGTGTTGAGGTGGAGATCCTGTAAACCTACACAACCTACAAAAATGGATTAGTGCATTTGGGGGATTGCCTTGGTCAAGCCCCATATTTACAAAGACAAAAAGATACAAAATAACTAAATTAATGCATAATTGAAAGCATAATTGAAATAATGGTATTTACAATGATACTTACCTGTACAAGGAAGTTGATGTAGCCTGTTACTTGCTTTGGAGCTCCTTTCCAAGTAGATGCTTGATGTTGCATATCCTAGTCCAATTCCAACAGAGTTTGGGTATGTATAATGGAGGATTCTTCGAAATGGAGAAGAAGGCACTTTATTTATAGAGTTTGCCAAGGTCAGGGGAGGGGCTGAGGTGTCCCATGAGGTGTCCCTATGAGGTGGCCCATGAGGTGTCCCTATGAGGTGGCCTTTATAAGGTGTCCACTGAGGTGTCCTGCCTCATAAATATGTTTGGGTGAGAGAATATCTCACCCATCCACATGTGTGATGGAGACAAATATCAGGAAATATCAGGATGAGAGGTGGCAAGGCTAGGCTAGGCTAGGCTAGGTGAGGTGGAAAGGCTAGGCTAGTCAAAGTAGACTAGGTGATATGGAAGGCTTAGATTAAATCAAGATTAGATCTAATTAAGCATATGCTTAGCCATAAAGCATACTTTGGGAAAAAATGTTGAATTTTAACTATAAAGTGCTTTTTGACCATGGTGGAGAATTCAACCTTAGTTGAGTTGGGAATGAGGTTACATGAGGATCCATGGTTAAGCGTAGGGAGGGGCTTAGCTATCCAAGGGGGCTAAGGATGATGAATAGTGATTCAGAGCCAATTTATGCAATTTTTGATAGTTTTGCAAATTGATCGGCCGTGATGATGTGAGAAATGGAAATTGCAACTTTTGGGTGTCTACAATAATATGTTATGTGCTCCTAGAATTTCCTCAAGAAATTATTCCCTATTTTTTTTTAGCAAATAATATATACATGCTTTACAAAGTACACCTGTTGTAGAAAGTCAACAACATTTGAACCATACATTTTTGTTGAGATAGTGAAAGACTATCAATTAAAATATCTATCTATATATATATATATATATATATATATATATATATCAATTGCTAAAGTATTTTTTGAAACCCAAATGAAATTTCTTCCATTATATCTTATCCATACAACTTAGGAATAACTTAATGATGGATCATTATCAAGTTTTCATCAACTTGTATTAAGAGTTTTATATCTATCCTTAATTGAATTGACATTTGGAAATCCATCCTTCAACACTATTCATTATTCCAAATTTCTAATTTTGATAAGTGAAAGGAATCATTGTCTTAGTATTGGCACGTATGAAACAACATCAAACAATCTTATTGATTATTTTTTTGGCTCTTTAAATATTGAAGAACTGTTTGTTTTCAATTTTTTTTAACCGGTTATATGGGATTGAAGTTGGTCCTATCCGTATTACATCATGACAACAGAGTGATATAATAACAACTTAGTAGTTATGCATGTATCGCTTGGCAAGATTCAAACTTGGGTCTCCTCTTGGAAATTGAGGATTATAACCAATTGTGCTAATGTCATTTGATGTTTGTTTGCAATTAAAACATATGTTTTGTGTTATATACTTTTATTTAGATATGACCAATGTTTGGACAAGTTCTATAGTTAGAAAAATCTCTTAATATTTTTATTTGATTCCTCTAATCTGCATATTAGTATTAAAGGTATCTAACAATGGACTTCACATGTTTTAACTATTTTTCCACTTGGGATACGGTTGTTTTTCATTATTGATAACATATAGATTATTTTCTTTCAAAGCAAGCCTATTATTTTTGTGTCTATTGGAGAGAGTTTGTTGATAATATTTTTTATTTTTGCAAGTATTTGTAATAGCATTGAAAAAACTCATAAATTAGACAAAAACCATGCATTTTTAATATGATATTCATGAGACAATCAATAACTTGAATTATTTTTGAACATATCATTTTCTTAAAGCAAAATGTAAAATTGCTCTAAGAGATGTAAACATGTAAATTGAGACTAGACTAGAGTTGTTTCCTCAATCACAATATAGTATTTTTGTGTAGGTGACTCAAGTATTCTTCTATTTCTAATTCTCCTATTGTGTTATATTTTGTTAGCTTTTGTTGCAAAAGTTAAATGTGTAACTTCATAGAAAACTAATTTATGATCTATTGGTACAAAGGCATTTAACAATGTGATTTCTGGTAATTTTTGAAAGATATGAAGTTGAAACATTTTGTAGTAAAGACCCCTTACTAATTATCCTCATTACTTGTCCAAACGATGCCAACTTTCATTTGAATTTGCTAAATTACCTTAAGCACATGTGATTTTTTATCTAACTGTTAATGTGATGTCATTTATTCCTATGTCCTTTTTCTCTTAACCTTTGTTTGGAAAGCTACAATATGTGTTTAATAGTTTTAAAAAATGTTTTTTTTTTTAAACATATTGAAGAAAGGAAAAATTCATAAATCAAATCTATTAGATTTAAGAAAAAATAACACATAAAAGAGAAACAATTTAAATTATAAAGGGCAAAAAAGTAAAACAAAGACAAAACACCACAATTGTGTCTTTAATATATATAGGAATGACACCATGTAACAAGCAATGTGCAAATAGCTCCAAACTTACTACAATGATAAGGGCTTTGGCCTTTCTTTGAGAGGTCCAAGGTTGAAACTCTACTCGGTATAAAAGGATTGGAACCCCTCATAAAAATATGTGTAAACTTCTTGAAAAAAACAAACAATGTGCACAAATAATTGAAATTATAATAAAAACAAATGTTAAGCAGGATAATGTATACACTCTAAGCTCTCTCATTAGCAAAAACTCTTAACCCAAAACTCTTAACCCTTGCGTTACTCAAAGCTTGATCACATCATGTTATTTGATGGTTCTACATCTCTAGTTAAACCTATGCAAACATGTGAGATTGGAATTCTTGCCACACCTACTTACAAGGTCTAGCAAGCTTTCATGTAGACTCATTCAAAATTTAGAGAATAAGCCTTTCAAGCAATCTTGTAGACTCATTCAAAATTTAGAGAATAAGCCTTTCAAGCAATCTTTGAACTTGTCAATTCTTAATAATATATAAGAAAAACGTTGGAAGTTGTATTAGCTAGTAAATCAAACAAAAAGCCATATATATATTTTTATATAAAAAAAATATTGTTGTTGTCCTCCTCGTATGCTTAAGATCTTTCCTACGTAAAACTTGTGCATGTATAGAAAATAAAATTGCGATGGTTCTACATCTCTAGTTAAACCTATGCAAACATGTGAGATTGGAATTCTTGCCACACCTACTTACAAGGTCTAGCAAGCTTTCATGTAGACTCATTCAAAATTTAGAGAATAAGCCTTTCAAGCAATCTTGTAGACTCATTCAAAATTTAGAGAATAAGCCTTACAAGGTCTAGCAAGCTTTCATGTAGACTCATTCAAAATTTAGAGAATAAGCCTTTCAAGCAATCTTGTAGACTCATTCAAAATTTAGAGAATAAGCCTTTCAAGCAATCTTTGAACTTGTCAATTCTTAATAATATATAAGAAAAACGTTGGAAGTTGTATTAGCTAGTAAATCAAACAAAAAGCCATATATATATTTTTATATAAAAACAATATTGTTGTTGTCCTCCTCGTATGCTTAAGATCTTTCCTACGTAAAACTTGTGCATGTATAGAAAATAAAATTGCGATGGTTCTACATCTCTAGTTAAACCTATGCAAACATGTGAGATTGGAATTCTTGCCACACCTACTTACAAGGTCTAGCAAGCTTTCATGTAGACTCATTCAAAATTTAGAGAATAAGCCTTTCAAGCAATCTTGTAGACTCATTCAAAATTTAGAGAATAAGCCTTACAAGGTCTAGCAAGCTTTCATGTAGACTCATTCAAAATTTAGAGAATAAGCCTTTCAAGAAATCTTGTAGACTCATTCAAAATTTAGAGAATAAGCCTTTCAAGCAAGAACTTGTCAATTCTTAATAATATATAAGAAAAACGTTGGAAGTTGTATTAGCTAGTAAATCAAACAAAAAGCCATATATATATTTTTATATAAAAACAATATTGTTGTTGTCCTCCTCGTATGCTTAAGATCTTTCCTACGTAAAACTTGTGCATGTATAGAAAATAAAATTGCGATGGTTCTACATCTCTAGTTAAACCTATGCAAACATGTGAGATTGGAATTCTTGCCACACCTACTTACAAGGTCTAGCAAGCTTTCATGTAGACTCATTCAAAATTTAGAGAATAAGCCTTTCAAGCAATCTTGTAGACTCATTCAAAATTTAGAGAATAAGCCTTACAAGGTCTAGCAAGCTTTCATGTAGACTCATTCAAAATTTAGAGAATAAGCCTTTCAAGCAATCTTGTAGACTCATTCAAAATTTAGAGAATAAGCCTTTCAAGCAATCTTTGAACTTGTCAATTCTTAATAATATATAAGAAAAACGTTGGAAGTTGTATTAGCTAGTAAATCAAACAAAAATCCATATATATATTTTTATATAAAAACAATATTGTTGTTGTCCTCCTCGTATGCTTAAGATCTTTCCTACGTAAAACTTGTGCATGTATAGAAAATAAAATTGCGATGGTTCTACATCTCTAGTTAAACCTATGCAAACATGTGAGATTGGAATTCTTGCCACACCTACTTACAAGGTCTAGCAAGCTTTCATGTAGACTCATTCAAAATTTAGAGAATAAGCCTTTCAAGCAATCTTGTAGACTCATTCAAAATTTAGAGAATAAGCCTTACAAGGTCTAGCAAGCTTTCATGTAGACTCATTCAAAATTTAGAGAATAAGCCTTTCAAGCAATCTTGTAGACTCATTCAAAATTTAGAGAATAAGCCTTTCAAGCAATCTTTGAACTTGTCAATTCTTAATAATATATAAGAAAAACGTTGGAAGTTGTATTAGCTAGTAAATCAAACAAAAAGCCATATATATATTTTTATATAAAAACAATATTGTTGTTGTCCTCCTCCTATGCTTAAGATCTTTCCTACGTAAAACTTGTGCATGTATAGAAAATAAAATTGCAATGGTTCTACATCTCTAGTTAAACCTATGCAAACATGTGAGATTGGAATTCTTGCCACACCTACTTACAAGGTCTAGCAAGCTTTCATGTAGACTCATTCAAAATTTAGAGAATAAGCCTTTCAAGCAATCTTGTAGACTCATTCAAAATTTAGAGAATAAGCCTTACAAGGTCTAGCAAGCTTTCATGTAGACTCATTCAAAATTTAGAGAATAAGCCTTTCAAGCAATCTTGTAGACTCATTCAAAATTTAGAGAATAAGCCTTTCAAGCAAGAACTTGTCAATTCTTAATAATATATAAGAAAAACGTTGGAAGTTGTATTAGCTAGTAAATCAAACAAAAAGCCATATATATATTTTTATATAAAAACAATATTGTTGTTGTCCTCCTCGTATGCTTAAGATCTTTCCTACGTAAAACTTGTGCATGTATAGAAAATAAAATTGCGATGGTTCTACATCTCTAGTTAAACCTATGCAAACATGTGAGATTGGAATTCTTGCCACACCTACTTACAAGGTCTAGCAAGCTTTCATGTAGACTCATTCAAAATTTAGAGAATAAGCCTTTCAAGCAATCTTGTAGACTCATTCAAAATTTAGAGAATAAGCCTTACAAGGTCTAGCAAGCTTTCATGTAGACTCATTCAAAATTTAGAGAATAAGCCTTTCAAGCAATCTTGTAGACTCATTCAAAATTTAGAGAATAAGCCTTTCAAGCAATCTTTGAACTTGTCAATTCTTAATAATATATAAGAAAAACGTTGGAAGTTGTATTAGCTAGTAAATCAAACAAAAAGCCATATATATATTTTTATATAAAAACAATATTGTTGTTGTCCTCCTCGTATGCTTAAGATCTTTCCTACCTAAAACTTGTGCATGTATAGAAAATAAAATTGCGGTGAGCGTGGATCGAACACGCGACCTTCAGATCTTCAGTCTGACGCTCTCCCAACTGAGCTATCCCCGCTAATGTGATATGTATCTTGTCCAGTTATAAAAGATATGTAAAATGTCATCTGTGCTCAACGTAAACGTGCGTCATTATCTTTAATACATCGGTCATTTGTTGAACTTGGACTTGGAGGTCGTTTAACTTAATTTGGATAGCATCTTTTGATTAATATGGGTATGATTTCAAAATAAATTCGGATATATTTTTTATTTTATTTATTTATTTATTTATTTTTTATTTTTTTTTGGATGAAAAAGCCATTATATTAATAAAATAATGTTTAATCATACAAAAAATTAACACATCCCGTAAACCAATACATTAACCATTGTAGTTAAGAGTATACAAGAGTGTCAGAAACAACCAGCCCACAAACTGCCAATAACAACTGCCAAAACAGTATTAAATATGCATTCGGAAAGAAAGAAGCCGAGAAATTACTGCCACCTGGAAGGGAAAAGAAGATGCACATGACTCATAATGCAGGGTGCATTCCCCCAATGATCCATGAGGGTACGCAAGTACTGCAGCTCCACTTGTACTTTTTTAACCTGTACTTGAATCTGTAACCAGCAATCAAAGAATATATCATATTTATCAGCAACAGAGAAGACATGTCCGACATCTTGCTGAGAAAAAACAGCTCTATTCCGAGACTTCTATAGATAAAACAAGGTACCAATTCTAAAAATATTCCAAACAACATCAAAGTTGAAGGAAAAAGTAATAGGGTCACCCAAAATAGCATGCACCCAAGTAAAATCCTCATGCATAAAAGGTCTGAAAAATTCAAGAAGCCACTCCCAAGCTGACTGAGCCCGATCACAAGACCAAAAAAACATGCAGTAAATCTTCCGCTTGTCCACAAACCGGGCAAATGAGATTATGAACACCCAGATTCTTGAGCCTACTCCCAACAGGTAACCCTTGATGTAAGAGACTACAAACAAAAAAACTCTGTTTAGGTTCAATATAAATAGCCCAATCAATCCGAAACCTCTTATTCCATTGGGAGGGAAGAGAGACTAAATTCCATCTCAGAGTGAGCTTATCAACCATTGGAACTTGTGGGATGAGCCATTTGTAACCAAGATGAGCTTTATATTGCAAAACAGGAAGCTCCCCAGGCCAACACCAATCTGACCACCAGGGTTTTTGAAAATGCTTATATAGTTTGTTCCAAATAGAAAATAGAAAACGGAATACTATCAATAACCACCTCATAAGTGTCTCTATGGATTGACGAAATTCGAATATTTTTACTATAATTACGGGTATGATTTCAAATTAAATTCGGAATTTTTTATTATAACTACGGAAAGACAAATCCGATTATAATTGTTAAAATAATTGGAATACCTGGTTGTAGTAGAGGATCCACAATAGACGGACGTTTTAGTTTTTTATTTATATCTTCAAACTGTTATTTTAGTTTTATATTTATGTTTTCAAACTGTTATTTTTAAAATTACTTAAACATTTAGTAAACCCAAATTAAAAATATTAATATATATATATATATATTTTTTATTTAAATTTATTAAAATTATAATTTAAATAATTATAATTAAAAATTTTAAATTGTTATTGAAACAATATATATTCGAAAACCTATAATTGTTTATTAAAATTATTTTTTATAAGATATTTTTATATTAAAATTTAGTTCCATTATAGATAAGGACGGTGCTGGGTAGCATCATTATCACATTCACCAATATAGACACATATTTAGTCCCACATGGATGGACTGCGCGATGCAGAGTGAAGAGCATGATAAATAGTACGGAAGGGGAACTAGTAAAAAAAATAAATGGAAAAAAAAACTAAAGGTTATGTAAACTTGCCACTTATGTTTCACGTTCTCTTTTAATTCGTAAAACGCTTCACTCTTTATTTGTTTTTTTTTTTGTTGCTGCAAATATGAATATGAGATGAATGTGTGGATGTTGTATTTAAAAAATATAAGTTAAATATTTTTAAAATTATTTTTATTTTTAATATTTTATATAATATTTTTGATTAAAAATACACACTACATAAAAAAATTAGGGATATAAAATAGATCAAGTGACAGCATAAAATGGTTACAAATTGAAATAAAATGATTTTTTGATTATTTTTACATAAAAAAAGTTTAGGGATATAAAATAGATCAAGTGATAGCATAAATGATTTTTAATTATTTTTATCATATCAAATTAGTAGTTTATGGGTTAAGAGGTTTTATTTAAAGTTTTAAAATTTAGTAGTATGGAAAAAAAAAATATTTATCAAACTAAATCATCATTTGGATTGTGTTTCTTTTCAAAAGATTATATTTTTTTATTGTTGATTTTGATAAGAAGTTTTGTTTTTTTTTATTTTCAAATTTTTAATATATTTATTAGTAAGTTTATTTTAGTGTCTTCATGACAAAATGTTTTTCAGTCTCCATTACTCCTAGGGTGCAAAAAGACACATATTTCTTCCGATCATGCCTCTTGAGGAATTGCATGTTGCGAACTAAATCTTAGTTGGATTAGCATTTTTTCCCTTCCATTTGATCTTTGCATTTATGTAGTCCACATGACAAATCTGAAATTTTCCCTCACATATTATTTAATTTCTTTGTTAAAGTTTGGGACCTCATAAAATATAATACTTCATTTTCCATCCATTTGTTGTCTTGTTTCATCAATGTGTCTTTTTTTATTCAGTGTTTCTTTACCTATTTTGGCAATCTAATATCTTCTATTCTTTATATTTTTTTTTACGTATCCCAATAGTCTTATCATAGCTTTTACCTTTAATGGAAAAGTTTCCATTTCAACAAGTATAATCTCAATGAGAAGCCAATAAGGCCTTGGTTCAATGGTTGAAACATATAGATAATGTAACCCACACCAAGGTTCAAATCTCGCCTACACCAAATAGATTATATAGCTCCATAAGACTAAATTAATGTAAAAAAGAAAAGACAACCCTTTCAAAACCCCACTTGAAAAAAAATCTCATATAAAAATGATACTATAAATAAAAAATGATCTTAATGGTTTTTTCAATACTTACCAAACTCTGTGCCAATAGGATAGTATGCATAAAGGTCGAAGCCCATATAAGTGACGTCATGTATGTCGAAAGTGCCCTCTCCTTCGTTAAGAACTACTATCCTAAAGGTCGAAGCCCATATAAGTGACGTCATGTATGTCGAAAAGTTGGCCCTCTTGCTTACTAATCTGTTATATGATATTGTTCCCATACAAACTATTTATTTTTAATGACATATTCTTATGTTTTTCGTTCCACTTTTATACCTCTCCTTCTTCTCTGTATAACAATAAATAAAATACCCTCCAGTTTACATTGATTTAAACACCTAACCTAACTTATTCATATTTTATTAATATCTGGAAAAAAGTTCCTTCAAATTCCTATTCCATATTTGGCCAAGGCATTCCTCATCTCTCACAAATTTGTAGATTACATTCAAGCCAAGTTCATCCAAGATAGGGAAAGGATTAAACATTACGATTCAAACGATGTATATAACAACCCCTTTCAACTCAACCCAACACATATTCTTTATTTATAACACCAACAATCGGTAAGTTGTGCCAACCCATTCACGTAATTTTAACAATAATTACTACATAAATAGACCCATTCACGTTATAATTTTAACAATAATTACTACATAAATAGACTACTCCACCCATTGTTAATATTTAAATGTGATATAGAATCAAATGCAAACTTTGTGTTGATCCAACATAACCACAAATGGTAACTTCCCATCCCTCATTCACACCCATTTTAAAAATACCTTTTAAGCGTATTTTATTTTTCTTAATATAACCCTCCTCTCATTAGTTATTTTTCATAATATAACCCCCTCCCTTATTTTAATTTATATTAGTAAGTCCTTTATTCTAAGCATCTAATTAATTTAAACAATTTTTAATATATTTTTTTTCAAAAAAAATTAATTATAGGTTTTTATTATAATTAATCTTAAATTAAGGTTTTTCATAATAAAAAATTAAAAAGTTTAGCTACAAGTTTACTATGGTAAAGGTTTTGGTATCTCTTTGAGAGATTTATGGTTCAAACTCCACGGACTGCAACCTTTTATAAAAGCCTGTGTAAATTCATTGAAAAAATACGACAAAAAGTTCATTTTGCTCTTTCAAATGATGCTGTTTTCAACTTTGACTATATTTAGCTTATAAATTTTTTATTTTATTTTAAATTTTTTTTAAAAGAATATATATATGAGTTTTGCTATAAAAACAATATTAAATTAGTTTGTTTTTCTTGATAAAAAACAAAAACACTACTTACAATTTTCAATGTTACTTTATCTTTAAACTTATTTTATGGGTTTTGAATGTTAATTATTTATTTTAATCCTTCAACCCATTATTAAAACAATTGAATTTTTTAAATTTTGTTTCTTTTGCAACTTGTTTGTATATAAGACTTGTACCAAAATAGATACAAATTCACATAGTATTTGAGTAGTCTATAACTTGTAATATTTGCAAGAAATATTCAATGTAAAAGTGAGATAATGGATAGCAAAAAAACATTTTGAAAAGAAATAAGAATGTGCCACTTGAATGTTAAGAGAACATATAAAGAAAAATATTTGAAAACAAAAAGAAAATTGATAAGATGATTGTAGAATTCACGAGGCTTTGGTGCAAGGAGCAAGTACAAGTCATACAAGTCATAACAGTAAAGAGGATGTTCAGGCTACAAATGCCCCAAAAGTTTGTTAGAGTATATTTTAAGTTTACTAGGATAGTACGTGTTCCAAGATATTCTTGTTGTCATTTTGTTCTTATCCTGGTTTGTTAATTTTAGAGGGTTGTGATCCATTCGGTTATACCTACCTCATGATCTATGGTTCATATTACACCTCTTGTTGTACAATGGATATTTGCTCCTTATATTTTCTGTTATGATCAGATAGTTGATATTGTACACCCTTGCCTATTTAAGCAAGGCTTATCTATTAAATAATACAATCAGATTTAGAGCTTCTTATTTCGTGTTTTATTGTGATGCTTTTCAATATTCTTTGATCTTGGGCTTGGAATGTTATTTTGTGTTAGCTAACATTCCTTTCATGGTATCAAAGCATTGAGATTGTTGAAAGCATCCATTGAAATCTTTTGCATATTTTTCCATCTTTGAACATGCAAGAGGAAGCTCGTTTAGATCAGATTTAGGACACCGTTTGTGTGTGAGATCTGGTGGATTTACTGCTCATGTGTGAGATTTTGTGGATTTAGTGTTGTGCATTATCTTTCTTTAGATCTACTCCTGTTGATTTGATCTGGTGGATTTACTGCTCGTGTGTGAGATCTAGTGGAACATATCTATTTTATTGATTTGATCTAGTGGATTTATACATGGTGGATTGTATTTCTTTAGATATAATCCTGTTGTTCTGATCTGGTGGATTTACTACTCATGCTTGAGATCTGGTGGATTTACTACTATGCATTGTCTTTCTTTGATCTACTCTTGTTGATTTGATCTAATGGATTTACTTCTCATGCGTGAAATCTGGTGAAACAGATCTAAGGTCATTTTCGATGGCTAAAACACAATTTTGACGGCTAAAACACATTTTCGATGGCTAAAATGCATTTTTGGTAGCTAAAAAGCATTTTTCGATGGCTAAAACGTGATTTCGATAGGCAGATTTTTGATAGATTTCAAATTTTTGACGGATGGATTTCAATTTTTCGATGGACGGGTTTTGATTTTTCGATGGACGGATTTCAAATTTTTGGCGAACGAATTTTGATTTTATGACGGACGGATTTCAAATGTTCGACGTGAAGATTTTGATTTTTCGATGGACAAATTTTAATTTTTCGATGGAGAGGTTTCGATATTTCGGGCCTCAAGTTTGGTGGTTTTTTATATTTAATCATTTTTGATTAAATATTTGTTGTTCAAATTTTTAATGGTTTCCAAATTAAATAGTTGAGCCTCTTTCCAATTAATTGCATAACCAAAGCATTCGAAGTCCGTCTGTTTGAAGGTCATTTTGGTGGCATCTAAAGTAATTTTTTTGGCATCAAGTTTTGGAGCTTTGGAGGTTTTTTCGAATCTTGAAGTCTTTTTTCCTCATATTTTGCTCATTTTTTGTTTGTTTTCGATGAAATTTTTTGCATTGTGAGTAGAATTTTGAGGGCTTCAACTTGAATCCATCATTTGTATAAAAATATTATTATAAGCTTATTTTAAAGGTATTTTTTATGGGGGATCTCTCATTGTTGTTAGAAATAGGCTATTACATCATTTGGATAATGTAAATGTACCTTTCTTGGTACATACTTAGGACATTAGATTACTTTAGGGGGAAGTTATCTTGTTACTACATGCAATGTAATAAATGCACAAGTGTCAAAGTGCAAGTTGTACATGTGCAAGTTGTCCCTTGCACATCTAGGTAGAGTGTTGGCCAAGGAACTTATTTCCTATATAAAGGGCCATAGGTATAGAATAGATATGACATTGTGAGTCATAGTCATTGTGTGATATAGACCAGAGTGGCATGATGTAGCAGTGTGATGTAGTGTGATGGGGTGTAATATGCTCAATGCCCATTCTTGAGTTGTAGCTATATTCATGGAGTGTTCATTTCCTCCACAGCTACTTTTGTAAACATCTCCATCATTTCTATTTATAGTATATTTTCAGTCATCTCATAGATTTACTTTATTTCATATTATTCTGCATCTTGTGTTTGCTATCTCCCATTACATGCTGCATCAAAAGCTAACAGTGGTATCAGAGCCATGGTAGGTCAATAGGGAAACCACCATTATTATTGACTCTGAGTTTTTTGAGAACCTGATGCGCCATTGGACCAATCACTATCAAAAATACTTAGAAGAGTCTTGGTGGTAGAATTAAGGAGAGCCACAAGTAAGGACTGAATGAAATCTCAGATTCTGGAATACTGAGATTGCATATGGCTAGAGTCTTTCCACAGAGTTTCAAGGGAAAACTTGTGAAGACTAGGACTCAACACTTGATCCACTAGGTTGATGAATCAACTAGTGAAGCCCATCTAAGAGATCTGGAGAAACTAACCTGAAGGTTCTTTTATTGTAGGGAATTAATACTCAGATGATTGGGACACCTCCTACAATAGAAATCTAGGAGATTTCAACTTCGTTTCTCGAAGGTCGGAGTGCCTTCATAGTGTAGATATTAGTTGTTGCAAGAGAAGATCACTACAGAAGAGACTTTTGGAGCAGAATTGTAGTGAAGTTTGGAGATAGGAGATCTCCATTGATAGATTGGAAACTTCACAAGAAGGAAAGGCCACAGAAGCCTTGATCTAGAAGAAAAGGCCATAGAAGCCTTGATCCAGAAGAAAAGGCCACAGAAGCCTTGATCCAGAGGGAAAGGCCACAAAATCCTTGAAGAGAAGGCCATAGAAACCTTGAATAAAAGGCCACAGAAGCCTTGGTACTAAAGATAAGGCCACAGAAGCCTTGATCCTGAAGAAAACTCTAGGAGGGAGTATCTAATTCAGAAGCAGATTTCAGTACTAATAACTTTGTTGCAGGAACATGTAGATTCAGTGAGTTGGGAAAGCTTCCTACAAAAAGGTTAGGAAGAGTATCTTCTTCAGAATCAATCCAACACCTGAAGCAAAAGATATTAGGAGAAGATATCATTGATGAAGAAGGACTAGGAGAGTCCTGCTCGAATACAGAGGCAACAGAATCAGAGATCCAGGAGAAGATCTCACCACCAACACTTCTAGGAGCAGAAGGTTGAAGATAAGGTCTCAAAGAAGACTAGAAGGAGTTGCAAGGCCTTGGAGAGGCCTCTATGAGCATCCAATAAAAGGCTTGGAGAGCCTTACTGAAGAAATCATCAAAGGAGTTCCAAGGAGAACTCATTGGAGAAATTCACTATTGGAGATAGTGAAAGATTTGGGATAATTATCGCCATCCGACAACAAGCCCAAGAAGAAGAATTTGGAAAGGAGTGCCAAATCTTAGAAGACCTCAAGACATTCAGAATCTTGAGAAGAAGATCCTATTTGAAGTTAGAATTCGACAAGAATCTTGAAGGAAGATTCAGACAGAAGAAGCCTACCAAATCCAGGAGATTTGGAGATTGCCTCTCACAACAAGAAGGCACCACTTTAGAATCAAAGATCTCTTCTAATATATAAAAAAAGGAGGAGACTACAAGAGGAGAACAAGCCACCAAAACCTAGGCTCATGAAAGAGAGTTGGAGACCATATTTTGGTGAAGATGAAGTTGTTCAAGGTAGCCTACAGAGAGTTGCAGGATCTTACTCAAGACAACAACTTGGTGATCTTAGACACCAAGATCTACATCCTCTACAGAAGTGGTAAAAAGGGCTTTCAAAAAAAAGGTAAGCAACTATTGGTGCAAGTAAATTCATTAAGTGGATTACTTTTCAGATTTGTTTAAGCACCCTGATTGGAGTAAAGTTGCAAAAAGGAGAGTTGAATTAAGAGTCTTCAAATGTGCAAAAAGAAAGGATTCTTTAAGGTTCATTTGCACTTTAGGGGTTGATTAGATTTCAGAATCTTAAACTATCTATCAACTACCTATCATCTAATTTGGAAAGAAAATGAAGACTAACTCCTATTACCTTGCTTATAAAGAAATTTTAGAATAATTCTTGAAGATTCATTTCAGATTATTCTTGATTAGTTGTAGTAAATTATTTAAGTGCATTACTTTTGAGAGTTGATTGGAGTGATAAGGTGAAATTGTTAGTGCAGTATTATTAGATTCATTTTGCACTATTATATTGCTCTCAAATATTATTGTTTGTGTTTCATTAGAAGGGCACAAAAATAGAAATTTTGTCAAAGTGTCTATAGACACTATTAATGCACTATGATCTGCAACTTTGAAGTGGCCTAAGGAAGCCACAAAATCAGCTCAATCCTCCAAGCATTGGAGAAGAATGTAACCACCATAAGAGCATCAAAAGAAGCCTCGAACGAGACTTGGTGAGTCTCAAGTTCAAAGCACAAGAAAAAAGTGCAAAAAAATAGCTTCTATCATATGGTTACAAGCTTGGATTCGTTTATAAAATATCCAAGCTAACAGGGGAAGGTGTCTAATCCAGAGACAACCTCAAAACCCCTATATTGCACTCAATATTCTACCTAAAAAACTAGAATTTATGAACAACAAAGAGGAGTGCAAAAGAAAGTGCAACAAGGTCATCTTGTATTAAAACTATTGTACATGATAGTGCACTATTTCTAATCTGGTTATACAGGGAAAATAGGCAGATTCAAAGGTGCCTAAAAGGCACTACTCTTGCTAGAAAAACTAGTCAAAAGTAGTCGTACATAAGCAGCCATCCAAGCCTAGCTCGAGAGCCATACGAAGGGCTCATACTCCTCACATTCAAGAGCGTCGAACCTGCAAGATACACGTACAAAAGCATGGAAGCACAATATTATTAAAGAGCAAGAGAGTCTACGTAAGGAGGGCAAAAATAAAATACAAAGCAAAAGAAAGTTGAAGCACCATTTGGAGTACTACTTACTCCATGTACATTCATTGAAAGTGGTGCTCAAGGCCTCCATACTCTTGCTCCATATCCCTACAGAAGACTATGCAGATGAACGAAGGCAAAGGAGGAGGATTGCAAGGCTAAAAAGGTCTCAAAGGATCCATTCGAACCAGCAATAGGGTCTACGTCCATGCAGAGAAGAAAGTGACACTTGTCACTCAAGGGAAACCCTAACACTCGATTCAAGAGAGCGCTCATCTTCAAGGAGGAGTTACATGAACAACCTGGTGCATTTGGTGCATTGAGTACACTTGTCAAAAAGGAAGACCGAGCATTTCACTAAAGAACGTAATGTTCTTACGTTACAAGAAGGAGACAAAGCGTTCATTGGCACCAAACTCTCCTCAAGCGCTCAAAGGTAACGGTCGTGCCACTTGGTGCATAAGAGATGAATCATCCCCATTTAAGGACATCAACGACCAAAGTCAAGCAACATTCTTTGACGTCGAAATTACTCTCACATTGTCTAAGTGAAAAAGGGTCGAGTTGCAGCAGTCAAGAAGGTGTTCGAGCCTTTAATGCTAAGGCAACCGAAGTCAATGGAAGAGACTTGAAGATGCCAGATTTGGAATGCATTAAACATAGAGCACTTCCATTGGAGGATACGTCCAAAGCATCCATGACGTCTACGTATTTCAACAGTCCAAACTTCTCTAAAATCAACATCGAACAGTGCTTGAAGAAAGGTAAAATCATTTCCATTAATATGTGCTTTATTTCCTTGGAGTTATAAGGGTTAAATCAAAGGAATTTATTTACATTGGAAGCCATATATCAAGGGAAATATTTTATCAAATCAAATCAAATATTTGCAATATAAAACCTAGGAGTAATAAGGTTTTCTACTTGGATAAATATTGAATATTTGCAAATATTAATTGTGATCTAATTTATCCAAATATTAGGGAGTCATAAGGGCTACTACATCAAATCATTTAATTGGAAAATTAGATACACATAACCTAATTCCCAAAGGGTTATTCATAAAGAGAGTTTTCTCATAGGTTGGATATTCATAATATTATTGTCTCATTCCTTTCAAAAGGAGACAAAAGATCCAACATTATAACCTCTTTAAAATTTGGGAACAGTGCTTAGTTCAATAGGAGTAATAAGGGATAATAGGAATTGATTTTGGTATTCTACAAAACCTTACAAAATCAATCAATATTGAACTATAATTCTACAAAAGCACTATATCTTATCCATAGCATACTAGGGAGTCATAAGGCATTCTACAAAACTTGGTAATATCAAGCATGCATCATAGATTATCAAGTTACAAAATATAAGCTTTCCTCATAACCTAAAAATCCTTAGGAGTATATACTCACTTTATTTGGGAGACATAAGGTAGTCTACAAAACAAGGATTATTATTATAGGTTTCATCAAATCAAGCTTATATTAATTGGGATTTTATACACACTGAGTAGGGAGCCATAAGGTAGTCTACTCTATCCCAAAGAATACAGGTAATACAAATGTCTACTAGCATGCTAAGCAACACTCTTAAAAGTGGATTAAGAAAGATCCCAACATGGATTAAAAACCTGATGGACTACAATGATGAAAAAGGTAAAGAAAAGGAAGAACCATTACAAACTGAAATAAGCTCTGAAATTAAAAGCCATATACAGGAAGATTCATCTAATGAATCTAAAGGGGATGCAAGACAAAAAAAGGTTGATCAACAAGTTTTTATTCAAAAAGGAAAATATGGAATAGCTTCAATTGTGCACATATGGTTAGAAGATCTTATTAAGGAAATAGACAAACATGATGTTCCTAAAATAGACTTCAAAGCTATCAGATCATCTCTATTGTGCACCTATTGCAATCAATATGGTCATGAAAAATCAACTTGTTGGAGTTTCCATCCTTGCAAATACTGTGATGGAATAAATCACTCATCCTTTTCCTATCATTTCAAATTTAGATACTACAAGGCCTATGAGAGAATATTACTATAGAGAATAAATTGTTATCTTCAAGAACTTATTTCAGATGGATCTACTAACAATGATCTCAAGGTTGATACTTGTGAAGAGCAGAAAAATAGGTCTTACATAGGTACAAAAGAAAGGAGGAGAACCTATTCAGATCCACTCATGACATGCAAAATCATGAGAACAATTGTTCACCAAAAATGCCTGACATCAAGGGACACCAAAATCAAGAAGATGAGAGGACAAGTACACCATGCTCTACTCAATCATCAACATTCAGAACCAAATGAAGACACTTGCAAAGAGAACAATAAAAGTGGTTGGATAGAAGACAAGGATGATGAGCCTGAACAAGTCGAAGATCATCAGCTGGAAGAAGATCCACATTGAAGACTAAAGTCTTCAATATCCAAATAATGTAATACATGGGGTGTTAGAAATAGACTATTACATCATTTGGATAATGTAAATGTACCTTTCTTGGTACATACTTAGGACATTAGATTACTTTAGGGGGAAGTTATCTTGTTACTACATGCAATGTAATAAATGCACAAGTGTCAAAGTGCAAGTTGTACATGTGGAAGTTGTCCCTTGCACATCTAGGTAGAGTGTTGGCCAAGGAACTTATTTCCTATATAAAGAGCCATAGGTATAGAGTAAGATATACATGGTATAGTCATAATATAGTCATATAGACCAGAGTGGCATGATGTAGCAGTGTGATGTAGTGTGATGGGGTGTAATATGCTCAATGCCCATTCTTGAGCTGTAGCTATATTCATGGAGTGTTCATTTCCTCCACAACTACTTTTGTAAACATCTCCATAATTTCTATTTATAGTATATTTTCAGTCATCTCATAGATTTACTTTATTTCATATTATTTTGCATCTTGTGTTTTGCTATCTCCCATTACATGCTGCATCAAAAGCTAACAATTGTAAGAAGACTGAATAAAATCAATTTGGGTAGGGGTTGTTGTCGATGTAGATTTTTGTACCCTTTGTGTTGTTTGGCTTCCTTTATTGTGGTGTTTGCAATATGAATTCATTAACTTTAATTGAGCCTCTCACACCATACAATTATCACACATGGAGACCACACATGCTAAACCTCCTTGCACAAAAATGTCTATTACATCTTCTTGAAGAGAAACAACCTGTTTTCACAAAAGAATATAAGATCTTTGTTTAAAATAGAAAAATCGATGAAAAAAGGGGATTAATTAACACACATGTCAATAAGAGTCTTTGGTTTCACTTAGATGGTTGTATAACTCCTTTTTAGTGTTGTAAAATATTAGAGAAGTTATTTGGTAAAGTTGATTTAATAAGGTCTATGCAAATTGATGTCGAACTTACAACTTTGTATCTTGATAATTTCCCCACCATTGTTGACTATCTCACAAAATTCAAAGAGCTCTTCACACAGTTGAAGGGAAGTGGTAAAACTAAAATTTAAGAGGAATGTGTGTATCTCATTATGGAAAAGTTAAGATGGTCATTTCAAATCTTTACCCCCACCTTTCTCTCTACCATGGATGCTCTTGGCACAACCTTCAAATTGCCCACTTTAGAAGAGTTTTGTGATAGAATTACTTAGGAAGAAATAAAAATTTCCACTCTTGAGTCTCCTACCTCTTCATTTAAGGCTTTCATAGCATCCAATTCTAAAGGGAAAGGAAAGCCCAAACATAAGCCTAAAACAACTTCATATCCTCCACCATCAAGTCCTAAACCAAAAGAATCCAAATATAAACCTAAAGAGTCTTCTAAGAAAAATGATAAGTCTAATGTCACTTGTACCTATTGTGGGGGAAATGGTCATTCAGTGACCAAATGTTGGAAGAATTTGCATGACTTAGAGGATGCCATGAAGAAACACAAAATTGATGTTCCCATAGAACATGGTAAGGCTTTGAATGTCCAAGGAAGATCTTCTGAGTTTTGTTCAGATAATTAGATTTTGGATTCTGGTATTTCACACCACATGACTTCTTCTAAGGAGTCTTTTACATATCTTTGTTTGAGTTCAACCTCTAGCATTGAAGTTGGAGACTCATATTTCATTCTTGTCAAAGGGAAAGGTGATATTTTGTTAGATGGTGGTCACATAAATGATGTTCTCTATGTTCTAAACATTACCACCAATCTTATTTCTATCTATCAAATTTATAACTTTGGTATGGGAAAGACTATTTTGTTGACACCATAAGGAGCTGAAATTAGAAGTTTGTTGGAACCACATTCATTGATTGCACATGGTATTATTGATCATAGAGCTTAGTTGCTCATGTAGAGTTTGAGAGCAAACTTTGGCATGAGATATTTGGACATCTCAATTACAAGTATTTGAGGGAGTTGAGCAACCATGATATGGTTGTTGGTTTACCTAAGGTTTCACATCTTGATGGTGTTTGTCCTAGTTGTGCACTTCGGAAACAACACCAAGACCCATTTCCCAAAGGTAAATCACATAGAGCATCTTCAACCTTGGAGATTGTACATAGTGATTTGATGGTTTTCCCATATGACTATTTTAACGGATATAAATATGCATTGACATTCATAGATGATTTCTCAAGGCATACTTGGGTATATTTTCTCAAGTACAAGAGTGATGTTTACTCTCACTTCAAAGTCTTTAAGTATTTGGTAGAGAATCAGGTTTCTTGTTGCATTAAGAAGCTTTGCACAGATAATGGGGGGAGTATTTCAACAAAGAGTTTATAGACTTCCTTGTAGCACATGGTATTTTTCATTAAAATTCTATCCCTCATACCCCACAACAAAATGGTGTGGAAAAAATAAAGAACCAAACCTTGAAAGATATAGCTAATTGCATGATGCACTCTAGGTATTTTCCACCTATATTTTGGATTGAAGTAGTTAACTGTGTAAATTACATTCAGAATCGCACACCCCACAGGGCACTTGAGCAAATGACTCCAAAGGAGGCTTAGTTTGGAACTAAGGTTGATACCTCATTTTTTAGAGTTTTTGGGAGCCATGCTTGGGGCTATATTACAAAGAAGAAATGAAAGGCTTTGGATAGGAAAAGCAAGCAACTCATTTTTGTTAGCTATTTCAAGAACATGAGGGCTTATCGAATTCTTGATCTTGATACACATAATGTTGTTTTTTGAACACATGTTTAGTTCGATGAGGATATTATTCCTCATGATTCTTCTATTTCTACTTCACCTTCTTCTTCTTATTCTTCACTAGATAATCCTCATGATCCTTCCATTGTTGATCAGTCTGAGGAACATCTTGATGAAGAACCTACTATTGAGGATCCTACACTGGATATCACCATGCCTAGATGGTCATGTACCACATTTGAGGAGGCAACACCTTTCATTCAAGATCTTCCACCTTACATACATGTTCATACACATTCTATAGGTATTGACCTTGTTTTTCAATCAGTTTTAAGTGATCCATAATATTTTTTATAGGCTAATGGGATATAGGAGTGGGATGATGCTATGGTAGATAAGTATTATTATTTGATGACTTGGGATCGTGTTCCTCTTCCTAAGGGAAGAAAGATGGTTCTAAGTGAGTTTATCAAACCAAATATGAAGTAGATGGGTCCATTAACAAGTACACAATATGTATTGTGGCTAAGGGCTTTTCACAGGTTGAAGGTATTAATTACTCTAAGATATTTACTCCTTTTTCCAAGATGGATTCAGTTCAGCTTGTACTTGCACTTGTTGCATCACAGGGATGGTATGTTTATCAAATGGATGTGAAGAGTGCATTCTTGCATAGAGATTTGTAGGAAGATATTTATATGGAGCAGCCCATTGGTTTTATTCAATATTCTTCTCTTGTTTGTCAACTATGAAGATCACTCTATGGTCTCAAACAGGTTCCTCGGGCTTGGTATGAGAATATGGATTTCTTCCTTCTCTCTATTGGATTTTTTCAGTGCCATTCCAGTCCTATAGCTTACATTTGGCAAGATGGAGATGACATCACTATATTTGTTATTTATGTTGATGATTTACTTCTCATCGGTAACTCCACTACTCATATTCAGACTGTTCAACATTCTCTCTCTAGGATATTTGAGATGGTAGATCTAGGACTGACTCATTACTTACTTGGGTTATAGGTCACTCAGATAGATTCAAGGATTTCATTATATAAAAAAAGTATATACTGGATCTACTACAACAATTTAGGGTGGTTGATTGCAAGCCATCACCTACACTGTTTCAGTTAGGGGTTACTTTGACTTCCTCTTGCACATCACCTCTTTGTGATGCCACTTTGTATAGATAGCTAGTGGGGAGTCTTATGTATCTTACCCATACTTACCTTGATATTTCATATGTTGTTGGGTTGGTATCTCAGTTTGCACATGCCCTTCATGACAATCATTGGTAGATAACCAAGAGGATTATTTGATATCTACGGGGCACTACTCACTTGGATTTATTCTATGCTAGAGGTTCTACAGAGCTGGTAGGATACACTGATTCAAACTGGGCAGGTTTAGTTGATGATAAATGTTCCACTTCAGGCTATGTTTTCTATCTTGGTTCTTCTCTAGTTTCTTGGTCATGCAAGAAGTAGCAGGCTATTACATTATCATATACAGAGGTAGAATACAGGGCAATTGTCACAGTCAGTTAGGAGGCTCTTTGGCTTCATTATTTATTGGCAGAGTTTGGTTTCTCCCAGGATTAACCTAATGTACTTTGGTGTGATAACAAAAGTGCAATTCATATTTCTCACAATCCTATTGAGCATCAACACACCAAGCACATTGAGGTTCACATGCACTTCATTCAGAAACACATTCAGGATGGAGTTATCAACTTGGAGTATCTTTCGACTCAGCAGCAAATTGCGAATATCTTTACAAAACCTTTTGCATTACCTCACTACCTTGAGTTGCATGGATTTATTGGAGTGACAAAAGTTGTCCTTGGGGAGTGTTGATGAGGACATATTCCTTCTTTATTATTTCTTATTTTTTTTCCACATGGTTTTTCATCATCTTTCTAAAAGAGATTTATGGATATATTGTACGTGAGTACCTTATCAAGCCTTGTTGTTAGGACTCATATCTATAAATATGCCACTTGTTTGGTTTTGTTTGTTTATCTACTACCTCATAGTATCACTTAAGGGGGGGGTGTTAGAGTATATTTTAAGTTTACTAGGATAGCATGTGTTCCAGGATATTCTTGTTGTCATTTTGTTATTATTTTGGTTTGTTAATTTTAGAGGGTTGTGATCCATTCAATTACACGTACCTCATGATATATGGCTCATATCACACCTCTTATTCTACGGTAGATATTTACCCCTTCTATTTTCTGTTATGATCAGATGGTTGATATTGTACACCCTTGCCTATTTAAGAAAGGCTTGTCTATTGAGTAATATAATTCGATTTAGAGCTTCTTCTTTTGTGTTTTATTGTGAAGCTTTTCAATATTCTGTAATATTGGGCTTGGAATGTTATTTTACGTTAGGTAAAATTCCTTTCAAATTTTAGGCTATAACTATTCAAGAAGTTGAGGTTGAACATGCTAAAGAAGCTTAGATTATAGATATTCAATATGTAGATATATATGATGTGTGAGATATATATGTTACTATTCTAAATGTTATGGCTGCACATTTTGCACATGTAGATGTTGGTTAAGTGTAATAAATACTTCAACATATTGATCTAATAATATTAGATAATTTTTTTAAGCTAATAAGTATAATGTTTATATATCTCAACAACATTTGCAAAGATTAGATGAAGGTCCTTTTTGAAAATGAATCTAAAGTAAAACAAGATCAACTTATTCAAATGTATTGTTACAAGAAATTGAGACCAAATTTTTAGTTGTTAAGAGTTGACACTATACATATAGCTTATATAAAGGAAAAAACAAAAATATATATGACAAAAAATATTGCTCATGCTTTGATGATAATAGGTAGTAGAGCATGCAATATTGAAAGAAACACAACACAAAAAGTTGTTGGGAAGGCAATTATGTGTATGGTGAAATCATATGGGATGCGTAAGTAAATTGCTAAGTTACTTTATATTAGCACATCCACAACACAAAGAAGGTTTAAAGAAACATAACTTTTAGAAGAAAGTGGATCTAAAGATAATTCAACATTGGTTCATAACTTCCTCATAGGGATAAAATATTAGATGACATAATATCAAAATTTGAATCATTATGGATAGCTAAAAGTTAAAGTTAAGAAAGGTCAAATATGTATTGAAATTCAACGTAACCCAACACAATCTAAGGAATATATATTTAAGCATTATATGAATTGCATGCAAATAGAAGTATAAGAAAAATTAAAAAAATATATCCAGGCATTATGGTATCCCAAAGGGCCTTTGAAATGTTAAATCCATTACATGTATCACAAAATAAATATTAAGAGACATATTGTTATCGATATCATATGGAGTTCAAATTATACCTCTAGAGTTATGTTCACTTCAAAAAGTGTATAGAGTAATATTTATCTCCTTTATCATGCAAATGGTTTTATATCTTCTTTGGTTGTAAAGGGGTATGAGGATTTTCATAAGATAAAATGTGGTCTATGTACCTATGCAAAGTGTGGTGATTTGAGAAAATTAGCGCATCTAGACATGACGATGATTCAAAATATCATTTGATAAAATGTAAAGATATGAATATTTGACCTATTAAAAAAGTCATTATGGTTAGTCAAAGATAATTGATTAGGTAGAGTTTGAATTACCAACAAAGGAATTCATGGAAAAGTTTTATAGGGATAAAATTTATTAGTATATCACATATAGTTATGTAGGAAATACAAATTTATTTGTTAAGAGAAAAATTCCCTTGAGGAATAATTTTATCTATGGTCGACCTTCTTGAGAACTACGCATTTGTAGTGTAAAATGAAATTCAAAGTCAATATTGTTACATTGATCAAATATCAATTGTGCTACATGTATTATGGGTATTTAAAGGGGCTTATTAATAACATACAAAGTACTAATGAGAAATAGTGTATCAAGAAAGAGATGCACTTCAACATCAATGATGATTGTGACCATGATACTCATTATATCCAACATTGCTTTAAAATATTTCACAAGAACCTATCAGACCAGAATGTAACATTTAAGAAAAAAGGTGTGTGGTCAAACAAGTGCGGAACATAATTTAAATGAGATTTATCATTGTATTAGCTTTATTGATGGTATGATAAGACTAAAATTTCAAAAATTTGAAGTTTTTATGATATAGGATGTGACAGAGGATGACATGAAGGTATAGGTGTAGTGGTAAAGTGTTCTCTTAGAGGATACCAACTACAACATGATGCAATAAATTTTCTTGATACCAAAGTTGTGTTTGAATGGTGCAATAGTCGTTTCCATTACAAGTTTGAAATAAAATAAGTAGATTCACTATCAACCCAAAAATTTGTTGGGCTTATTATAGGAATAATTTAAATTTGAAGGAATTTATATTTAATGTATTTTAAGTTATTTTAAAAATATCGTAAGTTGTTTTTTAAACTTTTTTTACCTAGTTATTTTTCAAAATTCAATATACATGTGCATCCATGGGCTTATTGTAGATATTGATCAAGAGACTCCAAACCATTATCAAATTATAAAATGCATAAGGATCATTCGTTCAATAAGAAGTACAATTGACAATGATTCATGGATCATTCAAAGAAGGGAATACTCATGCTATTATGTATTTTATAGAGGAAATCAAATGGAGAAATATGATTATATTAAATAAGGTAAATTAAATGTTATTTAATTTACAACTTATTTGTTATTAGGTTTTTTAATTAGTATATAAATGCTTAAATATTGCTTGAAAAAGTTAACTTGGGTCTCCACTTCATATTGTTTTAGCAATACCTAATCTCATTCCATTTCAATATATAAGTTATCTTTTGGATTGGAAGAATGATATATTTACCCTTGTAGGCATACTATATTCAATACTTGATCTCAATAACACAAATGAAGAGTTCAGGTATTTGATTGATTATGATAGATATATGCATATGTGAAGAAATATACATGTTTCAAAGTTAGTACTTTGCTCAATTTAAATATACATGAATATATATAAATTTAGTTATATTTTTAAATGAAATTCAAGTTACTTGGTAAAAAGTGTTTTTTTAACATGGCTAATGAAATAATATATATTTACATATGCAGGAGATGTGCTTGTGGTGATTATAGAGCTTGACAATGGAGAGAATGTTGATTATTATTTATTAATATGTATAGAGGTCAAGTCAAAGTTATTACAAATTTGGCTTGATGATGATGGAAATGATTTTGAATTAGGCTCTCTTAATCTTGAGGTAATTTTAATTTTTTTATTATATCTATATAATTCAATGTTTTTTATGTTTAAAATCAAGTTAATTTCTAAAACTTTATTTTTTATATATATATAAATTAAGGTACAGATTTCATTCATGTAAAAGTCATAAAGGACCACATTCTTTTTAATGAATTCGATCTCAAGAATAAAGTGCTATAGTACAAACATTATGTTATAGAAACCAATATTCATCTTGTTACATCTAGAGAAAAAGTACAATAAATGGAAAGTAAGCATTGGAGATGATGAGAAGTTGAGACATGTTTCCATGAGGAGTAACCTAAACTATGTCTTTAGAACAAAAATGGTCAAGTCATATATTATTGCTTTAGTATATATATGATATATACATACATATATGATATATATAATTTTGGGATTATGATTTTATACATACTTGGTTTTGCACATCTTTAGTATTGCAAAATAATTATTTTTGGTTTCATGCATAATTGGTTTTGTAGAAGAAGTGGGTTAGTAAAATTTTGGCCATATTAAATTGCTTCAACAAATATTTTGGAGTTGAACAATTATGGTTTTACATTTTTTTTATTTTTGTAACAATATTTGCATGAAATTCATGAAATAGAAAAAAATAAAATTATGATGGGACAAATTATGCTTTTTTTCTTTTTTCTTTTTTCTAAATACCTTTGCAAATTATGCTTGAGATTATAGCATATTAACAATTCCATACTAGTATTTGACCAAAATTATATTCCCATGATGGAATTGTTCAAATTCTTGAGTAGAAATTACAAGAATTTGAACAATTCCATCATGGGAATATGATTTTAGTCAAATATTGGAACAAAATCATATTCCCATGATTTTGTTCCAATATACTTTATAGCATACTTTGTATACTATAAAGTATTTAAAATTTTTAATGTCTCATATTTGTATACTATAAAGTATTTAATAAACCTTTAATATCCCATATTTGTATGGTACAAGAATTTGAACAATTCCATCATGGGAATATGATTTTGGTTAAATATTGGAGCACAATTATATTCCTATGATATTGTTCCAAATTATGGGAATATTAATCTTTGTATGCTATAAAGTTTTTGAATACTTTATAGCATACAAAGATGGGACATTAAAGTCTTTTATCTCCATCTATTTCATAACTTTAATGTCCCATATTTGTATACTAGAAAGTATTTAATTAAAGAACTCACTATTTCATGCATGATTTATCCCATATTTATCTCCTATTTCACAACTTAAATGTCTCATATTTGTATGCTATAAAGTATTTAATTAAAGAAAATTACTCCACAAGCATCACATCATTCACATTATCTTGACTCATTATAGGAATGCCCCTAAGCACTTAGGAATCACTTGAATTTCTTGATAATACTAAAGATTTTATTTTTATGATGGATTTCACACGAAATATTGCTAAAGAGCATAATATCAAAAATATATTTTTAACATAGTTAATGGATATAAAGCAATGAAACATTGTGGTTGTGGAATATTAATCATAATTATATGTGTGCCTTGTGTAAATTTTTGAGCATTCAACATTTGTTTCTTTCACGTCTCTTTGATGATTTAAAATTATAAAATAACTATAAAATATATATATTAACTAACAAAGTTAGTGATAAATTATGGTGGGACATGCCATCATAAAATTAATGTCCCATATTTGTATTCTATAAAGTTTTTAATAAAGGAATTTTGTTAAGCATTTAGTGAGAGGAACTTACATATTCTATACTTGAAGATAAGTAAATTGCAAGACTACATCTCTCTATATGTAGTTCTTGAATTCTAATATTTGAAAACAATTGATATTAGGATCTTAATAGGACATTATTTTTCCATTCCCTCATGCCCATGAAGCATGCTTTTAAGAATAATGCCATTATGTTGTTCCTTCTCTCACTAAAGTACAACGGGTTTAATTATATTATTATATTGTTAACTAGAGCTTTGTTATTTGATAGATTTTGATTATGGAGTATTATTGTTGTTCAATCCCTTAGTTTTAACTTGTGATAAAATATATGGGAACAATATGAATTCTTGCAAGTATTACAGTGTCCCTAGGAATATTCTTACATTTATTGTATTATTAGGTCAACCAATTTTAAATAGTTTCTACATTTATTGGATTAGTTCTTATTTCTCTTTTACTTACAAATTCATATTCATATTAAGAAATTTACTTTATGTTTTTGTACATTTTTTAGTACTTAAGATAGATGGTAGATGCATTGTTTGATAGGTTTGCTCATGAAAAATTTCTTATGTACAAAGGTTTCTTTATGCAAAAGTAGCTTTACCCACCCCACACATGGGCCTACTCCCAAGCCAAATAGGCCACTAGTGTGGAGATAAATCATTTTCATAAAAGGATTTCACATGACAATAGCCTCGGGAAAAGGCTTAATGCACAAAAAATACCTTCATGCAAAACCCATTTTTTCATGTTTTGTGAGAGAAGCATATTTCTAGAGTGAGTCACATTATTGTGCACTTAGTCATATGTGTTTTTATTTGATTTTTTCATATCACAATCATTTTATTTATCTTGTATAGATTAATATTTTAATGTCTTCATGTTTCATAAATTGATTCTTATGTTGTCATATCATTTAGATAATGTCTCTCTAACACAAGTAGTGGTGGCTAAACAATTCTCCACAAACATTAAGAACTACATGACATATTTACTTCATCACATATATTTTGTGGATATTGTAAAAGTAGACATCTAATTTATAATTCAATTTTTTTTGCTTGGATCACTTATTTATCCTTTAAAAAAAGGTTTTTGGTTAACAATATTTATCATTAGCTCTAGACTTCTCAGTAAAAATATAAACTTAAATCTATTGTCAAAACTATGAATATTTATTTTTATTTTCAAAATTATGAATATTTATTTTCAAAATTGTGATTGTTAGTTTTCCTTAATTTGTTATTATCAATTTTATATAATGTCATTATATATTTTTCACATTGCTATTATTAGTATTTAAATTACCATTATAATTTTTGAATAGTATCATTCTCTATTTTCTAAATTATGCTATTATTTTTAAGGCACGATTATTATTGTATGTCACTTTGCATTTTTTTTCCATATTTAGACCTTTATCATGATAAAATACATTGCTTAGTGTATTTTGCTCCAAAATAAAATAGCCTAACATAGTTCAATGAATCTTTATAAATCGTTTTTAATTTCATTAATGCTTATTCTAAAATAATTGCCTAATAGAATAATATTCCAAATTACAAACATAATGTCATTATCTAATTTTTTTTATAAAATGTACATCCTAAGATTGGAGAGTAGACCTCGTTCTATTTCTTCAAACATAACAATCAATAAAGTCATATTTATCACATTCGTATTGCATTGGCTACTAATATATCTTAATTTTCATGTCCTTATTTTGTAATTTAAGTTTGTGTTTGCATATGCTTGTAATTTTATTTTCCATATGATGTTATCTACATAATTAATGACATAATTTATCTCTCTTTCATATTTCCATTGCTTTATTTTTTGTCCCACCTAGATATCCTCCATTGGATAGCCACTATTGAACCTAAACATTCTATTTTTTTGCTAGAGAACAAGAAGTTGTGCTTGGGTCCCTCGCCCTTGACAAGTCACAACTCTCTCCTTTAGATATTGAGAGTTTACAAGAAAATTCAATTCTCATCTCAATTGAGTTGCTACACCTAGATACCTACATCATTTTTCATAAAATGTTTGAATTCTTGATTTTAATTTTTTGGATCTTCTTCAATTTTTTGTGTGAATACAAATATTCTAGAATTCAAAATCCTTATTGATATTTTCCAATAAAAACCTTTACAATACCAAAAATCCACCTCTACTATCTATGCATTGCATATTAATAGAGTAAAATTTCTAAAATATTGCACTATCATAGTTCGCTTCACTATATCTGGATTGCTAGTTTCCTTCCTAAAGCATAAGTGCAACCACAAAAATTGTAATAAATAGTTTATATGAAAACACATTAATTTTATAAAATAAAGCAAATATTTTCAATGAAAAAATTAAAGTAAATCTTAATCATTATTTGATTGAAGCAGTCAACATTTTCTTGTTAGCTTTAGCTAAACTCACTACTTCCTCTAACCATGGAAAAGAGAATTTAACTTCATGATTCTCAAATAAAACCCCTCTATTAGCTAAACTATCTATATATGCGTTTCCTTCCCTTAATGTATGTGTAAACCTGATTTATTCAACCTCTATAGCAAGGTCTTGAATTTCCACAATTATCTCTTATATGAGCATTTGCTTTCTCAAAATTACATTTATTACTATGAGTGAATCACATTCCATCCATAATATGTTCCATTTCATTTGTTTGCATATTTTTAATCCTTCCAAATTCGCCCAATCTTCAGCTTCATTATTTATATTAAATCAACTATTGAAAACATAACGAGACAAAATATCTCTTCTATTATTTCTAATTATTCCTCCTCCTCCTGCTAGTCTTGGATTTCTTTTAAGTGCTCCATAAAAATTCAATTTGATGAAATTGACATCTGGTTGTTTCCATTTTTATTTGTTTGACTTCTTTTTGTTTTTTATGTACCCAACATCATATAATTCCAATTGATGACTTGAATCCATCTATCAAGGCTCTTTGCTTCCAGATTAGGGATTGGGTGAATTGATAGGATTGGTTTAGACTCCTCTATGACTAAACAAATCTTCCTTTTTATTACCTCTAAATTGCTTTCCTTTCTTTTAAATATATTTATATTACTTTCTAGCTATACAATCTAAAGTATTATATATTTTGATATATTCTAGATTGTCTATAAAGCCTCACTTTTAAAAGTATTTTTCCATTGCTTTAACCATTCTTCGATTATGTCATTCATCACCATGCATTATAAAAGATATTAAGAATCCATTGCCATAAATTCTAGACTATTGAGCAGTGTCCCAAGAGATGGTCTATACTCTCATTCTATTTTTTACAAAGAATACATTGTGAGGGGCCATGAAATCCCTTTTCATAAGGTTATCCTAGGATAAAATTATTTTATGACATACTAGCCAAACAAATATTTTCACTCTAGGAATACTTGGGCTATCCCAAATATCTCTCCATATTCTTGCAATATTCCTATTATGTTGGTGCTTTACATTATATCCACTTCTTGTTGTGTATTCTCCTAAGCTATTCAACTCCCAAATTAGCTTATCCTTGGCTCTCCTTAGAATAATCATTGTTGTTATCTTTATGCTCAACTGCCTCCTAGCATCAATATCTTTTATACTTGTAAAAAAATATTCTTTCCTTTTGTATCTTCCTTCCTAATCCTTGTACATAATGTTTGAAATTCTATCACCATATTTGTCTTGAAGTAATATCATCCATGGTTTCAAAATTGGATCTATATTGAGTGGTTTTTTATCACACCAAGTATCCATCCAAATAGAAATATTTTCTCTAGTTCCCACCACCCATATTAGACCTTTAATCACTAGATCAATAGATTTTTTAAAACCATTTGAAAGTGAGAGTGCCATAAATATTAAGCTTGAGTCATTTGTCTGAACATACTCAGAAGAATTCTTGCCCATTGTCTTTGACTCTCTTTGTACAATATTTACATTACTTTTTCTCTAAGAGCTAAGTTTGCATCTATAAGAACTCTTAAAACGAGACCTCCCTTAGATTTATCATCAACACCTTGCTCCATTTCACCAAAGAAAATTTCTAAATATGACCATAGAAAGGATCACATAATATAGATTACTCTTTTCTATCAATTTTGGCATAGTATACAAGGACATATAATAAGTTAGAATGACTTTTAAGACTGGTTTAAAAAGTTGCACTCTTCCTACTAATGATCACAATCTACCTTTCCATGCTAGTCGTTTATTCTAAACTTACTTATAACTAGATTCCATAATTCTACCCTCATTCTCCCCTCAAATTTGCCTCCTCCATTTGAAGTAACCTACGTATCCTTGCTTTGACTCTAAATAGAGTGCTTAAGAAGTAAAATTTATATTTTGTTCTATTACATGTATGCCCTAATGCTCTTCTATATTTCTTTAATAAGTTATTCAATGCTATGGCCTTGTTTATCACTGCCCTTCCAAAAAGGATTATATCATCTACAAACTATTGGTGGATGATGTTATTGATGTTATTACAAGCGTCAAGTCCACTTATTAGCCCATATTTGTTAATATTATTCAAGTTCCTACCCAAAACCTCCACCATAATAATGAACAAATATGGTGATAGAGGATCTCCCTATCTAAGACCTCTCTTGGTTTTAAATTATTTTGTTACCAACCCTTTTACAAATCTTCCTTGCTCTTCTAAAATAATTTTGTCTAACAAAGGTGTTAATTGATTCACCATTACTTTGGGGATAATTTTATATGCCATATTACATAGGCTTATGGGCCTAAATGAATCAAACAATTTTACATCCTTTTTTTTTTGGAATTAGGGTAAGATATGTTGCATTTAATTTATAAGGTAAGTTTTGTTTTACCCTAGACTATTCCACTGTCACCAATAAAGAATTCTTCACTATATCCCAATTATGTTAATAGAATGATGTAGAGAGCCCATTTGGACCTGGGGATTTATGCTTATAAAAAGAGAAAAGAGCTAAATAAACTTCTTCAAGAGTAATAGGCTCCATTAGTTTCCTATTATCTTCATCTATTAGAACTGAAGGTACTTCTTATAGTTTATCATTAAGAACTTCAATCTCCTTTGATCCTAGAATATTATGGTAAAAAACCTTACCTTATTTTTTATTTCACTCTGGTATTCAATCCAAACCCCTTATGATGATTTAATTATACTAATTGTAGATATTGATATTTGTACTATTGCTATCCTATGAAAGAACTTTGTACTTTTATCTCCTTTAAATCAAATTTGTCGCAATTTTCATCTCCAAAATTTTTCTTATGTACTCAAAATATTATGATATTCACTCCTCTGAGTTTAGATTATTAGGATCATATTATTAGAATTTTGAAAGTTTATATTTTAGTTCTTCTTTATTCTCAAATATACTTCCAAAAGTATTATTTTTCTATTCATTTAATCTAGATGTCATTGATTTAATCTATTTAGGAAGTGTATACAACCCATATTTTATTGAAGAATTCCTCGTTTATGTTATCATATCATAAAATTGAGGATGGTCTTCCCACATCTACTCATACTTAAAATTTGATATTTTTAAATTCACTTACCACCATTTTTTCTCTTATTGACCAGTGATTTGAATCAATCCTTGTCAAGGTATTGATTTTAGCACAAGTCCCTTCATCTAGCCAATGATCTGAGAGTATGTATTTGTATATTTTTCTTGCTATTGGGTTTTGGCCTCTCCTATTGTTGGTCTATGCATAGTTGTCTTCTTCAAAATAAACCTGCCATAGATTATTATTTTGAATAAAAGCTGAGAAATCTCTCGTACTTTGGGTTAGTTTCCAAATTTTTCAAAAATTTTCATCTAGTTTAGTTATGACATTAAAATCTCCTATGATCATGAATCAATTTTCTTGGTCCTTACTTCTCATAAAGGCTCCAATCCCACTCCATACTTCTAATTTTCTTGATTGATATTTAGGTTCATAGACATTGATAAGGATGAAATAAATATTTGCAAAGTAACATGTGACTAAAGAGGCTATCCAATGCCTAGTTTCATGAATGGTTACACATGAGGTTCTAATAGAATTCCAACATGTTATATTTAACCCTATTGCTACTTCAAAATACACAATATCCCAAGCACATCTCGCCCATTCTGCGTTCGTAGTTTTGAAAATGTTTTTGTTTGTCATTTTAGTTTCTTGGATACAAAGAATATCAAGTTTATTACTTAAACAAAGGTCCTTGATACACCTTTGTATTGTGGGGGTATTAGCACCCCTTATATTCTATGATATGGTAATCATGTATCATTAAGCTCTACTGGCCTCGCCTATGAATTACCAATATCATATTATCATTTGGTAAAGAGAAGTTCAACCAACTTAGTTTGTGTTCCTTTCTTTATGTTAGCTCTTGCTTCCTTGGATCTCACTTGATAATTTGAGGATTTTTCTCTTTTTCCTTGCATGTATCAAGAGTAGGTCTTATTATTCTATTCCTCAGTATTCTTTCACAACTTTCTTTTTCATTAGACTTATCCTCTCCTAGATATTCTATGAAAGCTTTTGACTTGTACTACTCATTTTTTGGTATTTCCTTATTAATGGTAGAAGTATTAACATTTAACAATCCATTTTTTCTACCAATTTTCTTCTCTTGAATGGTGCATGGTACTTCAAGAAAGTCTTCAAAATCTAATAAGACACATTCCTTAGGTTCATCGAGAATGTTAGTCCTTAAATCAAGATCATACTAAATATATGGTTGCTTAATATTTAGAACATATTATACTATGTCCTCTAAGATCTAATATTATTTTTCTTCATAGTCTAAAGTCTCAAAAGAATTGACATTTCTTTCATTATCCTTCCTTACTGGTCTCCACTATTTATTTACTTTCATCTGCCTAGACCAATTTTTGGAAGTTGAAAACCATCCTCATCTATATCCATTTGTAAGTTTTTCTTTTGATTTTATACATATGTTTATCCTAAACTCTTCTTAGGGCATGATATTTATATATGCCCCACCTTATGACATCTTCTACATCTAAAGATATATTTTCATAATCTATGGTTTGGTTCCACAACTTACCCCATACTTAAGAATGATTGATTCTAGTAAAGGTTTACTTATATCAATTATGACCAATACCCAACCATAAATAGCCAAGAATCCATCTTTTGTAGTTTTTGAAATCTCAAGAAATTCTCCCAAAGTGTTTTCTATTGCCTTAAAGGTATCCATTTCCTAAATTTCAACAAGCAATCCATACATCCTAACTCAAACCGGTGCTATGGATAGATTTACATTCTCATGCGTAAAGCCATCATACCAACAGATAAGGAAGATTCATGCTCTTTCCATAAACCAAGGATCCCCTTTGAGGATTCCATCTCTTTGGGAAGAAAGGGTAGAATCACTCTTGGAGACTTCCAATTCCTATCAATCTATTTTATCAAGGCTAAAGCCCTTGGCCAAGACCTATTAAATTTACCAAAAATTACCCTATGTTTTAGATACAAGGAATTCTCCTCTATGAGTTTCTCACTAACCTATACTACTAAAGATGATTCTAAGGATATAGCCATAAATAGGTATATGAGAAGGAAAATAAAACTCAAAATCTATTAAAATTTAACAGAATATCCTATAACAATTATAATATATGAAAAAAACCTATAATAATATGCTTGCAAAGATTCTAAGATAAAGAATGATAAATGTAGAGAATAAAACAACTTCTTATTATTATATGAGAGGAACCTTGCTTAAATAACAAAGGTGTACAATATGATCCATCGGATCATAACAAACTGAATAGATCTTAGCCACACAAAACTATCCTAAATATCCTAGTAACAACTTAAGATATACTCTAACACCCCCCTTAAGTGATACTAGGAGGTAGTGAAAACAATAAAACCAAACAAGTGGCATATCTACAAATATGAGTCTTGAAAACAAGGCCTGATAAGGTACTCATGTACAATATATCCGTAAGAAACTCTTCCTAAGAGATGATAAAAAACCACATGAGAAAAAACCATATGCCAGAAAAAAAGAAGAAGGAAGATGTGGAAGGAGGATGGAGAGGAAGATGTCCTCTTCAACCCCCCTAGGACAACTTCCATAAATAAGGGCCTACAAAGGATCCATGTGATGTCCCAAAATGTATAGATGCCTCATCGCCAAATTGAATGTCTTCCCACTCCAAGAAGGTATGAGGAACAACATGAAATATGGTGCTTGTGACTATGAACAAGGCTACAAACCATGAAAAAGTCACCAAAGAAAACCCCCTTAAACCAAAGTGTCACAAAAAAGGAGAGTGAGAAGATAGGATGGAGAAAGAAGCACCACAATCGCAAGGGTAGTCCAAAATGACTCCACAAGCACAAATATGTGGTGTCCACCTATACGAACACAATGGGCTGATAACAAGGTCCAAAACTGTGTGGACAAACAACTAAACAAGGGGATCAAAATGAAAGGGCACCAATGTAGCTGTTGAACTATGAAAAAGTCACCAGAGAAAAATCCCCTAAAAAAAAAGTGTCTCACAAAAGGAGAGTGAGAATATAGGATGGAGAAAAAACCACCATAATTGCAAGGATAGTCCAAAATGACTCCACAAGCATAAATATGTGGTTTTCACCTATACGAACACAATTGATTAATAATAAGATTCAAACCGTGGGACAAACAACCAAACAAGGGGGAAAAAGACTTTATAAATGTAGTCCGTAGCAGCCACACAAAACCTCCCAAAAGTGTCAGGTTTAACCGAGAGTGCACTCCATGATACAACATATTTGAGGCCCAAAAAATACATATTGAACTACCTCAAAATGGAAATTGGACACCACCAATGTGTTCGACTCAGAAAAATATTTTTGATGACTATAAACGCCCCTATAATCGGGTATCAATGTGGCCTTCATATGCAAGAAAAACAACAATCTTCTTCATTTTACCTCACAAGAGAATATTCCGAAATATCCTTCGAAATATAACATGGTTTTAAAAAAAAAATTCATTGCAGAAGAAATTACATGAGCTATGTGGGCCATCTTTTTTGAATACAATAAAGGTGCCATGTGACCCTTCCACTTCCCCAAATTAAATTTTCCCCCTTAATAGGGCAAAGAAAAGCATGGACTAATGACAATGGAAGAATTTAAAAAAAAATGTATTTAAAAAAAAGGGCCCAAGTGGAGGCCAAATGGTCAGCCACCAAAGTGCTGCATGTGGCCAAAAACATGGCAATTCATGTTATTGCCCCCAACTAGCCATGCGGTAAAAATCCTGCAAAGTCTCCAGTGACTGTTGCGACAGTTGCAATCTTTGTGCGCTGTTTGGATGGCGTTTACATACTCAAGGTCAACACTAGACATGTCAAACGGTCTCTATCGAGCAGCGACAGGCAACAGGCTTCGTCCGCTGTGGGGTGTCATCGAAAATAGTTTTCTACTTTAAAATCATAGACAAATAAGAGCCCCGCAAACTTATGAGTTTCGGTGGTAAACAACGAATTTGAAATCTAAAAATTTCAACAGATTCCATCGAACCAACGGGGCATGCCATCATCAACGGACATATGGCATTATTTTCGTCCGAATATTTGAGCTTTGTGCAGTCCAACGCATTCTAAAATTGACGACATCATCTGATGATGCCAGACATGGGGATCAGATAGTCAGAAATATAGTGTACGGGCCCGGAAACTTTATGAGCAGATATGTGTGAGCGCCTCAAATAAAAAAACTCTTAACAAAAACAATGCATATCCCAAACCAAAAACAGATCGTCGAAATTTTGATAAAAAAGTGAGACAGCAAAATTTAATAGACGATTTCGCCAGCATAGTAGAAAATTTTTTGTTGAGGTTTTTCAAAGTCTCACTGCTAGTAAATTAACAACATATACAATCGTTCGACCACCTTGGTCTGTGCATCCTCTATTACGACAGTGATTGTGCTCCACTGCGCAGGGTAAAAAAATTCGCAAGATACACATAGTTATTGTTCTGATCTAAATGAAAACCACTGCATTTATCAGTCCACCCAAATGGGTGCAAAACACTGCATCTTCTCATGATGTGTAAGTTGGTAGGCGATGGCATTAGTGGCATTTAGCAGACTTCTTTGATTGCCTAGACGCAAGTCTTGAATGAAATGTGAGACAAAAATGATGGCTTACAACAAAATTTAAAAATTTCATTCTACTATATTTGACGGATTTGGCTGTTGAGCTCAGTATTATACTGGAAAACAGTGTCAAAAGAAAATTGTGGGGAACAATGGGAGTGACAAATGTCGAATTCAATAGTGAAGAGGGAGCAGCTCGCTGAGATTTGATAGGATCACAAAAAAAATGCAACACATGGTCGTAGGGTTTGCAGTGGCAGTAAGGGACAGACATGAGCACAAAATACAGGCTGGTCATCGTCCTCCAAGAAATCCTGTAGATACGCTGAGTCTCATCTCTTCACTTTTGAAAATTACTCCTCTTCGTGTTACAAGGCATTGGCTATGCAGTGAAGGAGCATATTGCAAATAAAACTGTTGTAATTTATGGTCAAATGGAAAATCTTATTTATTTATGAGTGAAAAATCTTATTTATTGAAAACTAAAAAAATAATTTTTTATAAATTATTCTTTATCTTATATGTACATAAAACTTAAGTTTCATATTTATCTCCTACCAAGAAAAAATTCCAATTATATTGATAAACTTGATTGAAAATAACTAATCAAATTTAATATTAAAATAAATCATTTTGTTTAAATATCCATGTTTTATTAAATTTATTTAGTACTAAATAGTATTATCCAAATATATTTTAAATATTTTATCTAATGAAGCAGTGAATTAATGGATAGTTAAGTGAGGACGAGGCATGAGCAAGGGCGAGGCATGAGTGAGGACAAGGCATGAGTAGAAAGTAGGACACATGCAAGCAATGAGTGACGAGTAGAAAGTAGGACAAATGCAAGCAATGAGTGACCATGACTTCTTGTTCTAGATCTTAGAAGAAAATAAAAAACTAAAGGATTCATGTGAAGAAAATCTAGGTAACATGGTAAGATCGTTATTTTTGAAAGTGCTTACTAAAAGTAAGGGTGCTCTAGTTAGCAATAAGAAGAGTGAATTTGTGGAAAACCCTATCCAATTAGCAAATACACTAAAAGTGATTCTCAAAGATGGAATGATTGATCATGATATAATGGTTCTTCATACCAAGGGGTTAATATGTAAGTTCTATGGATACTGGTTAGGTTTTTCTGAGATTCAAAATTGAATCAAGTAAAAGTGGGGATTGAATTCGAATTACTCTATGACTTCTCTTATGAAAGTATTTTTCCTCATTATATCCTCTAGTTTAGAAATAAGGGATAAAATAATGAAATGAGGCCCTTGGTTTAGAGTTAAAGATGCATTACATCTAAGACCATGGAGTGAGAATTTTTTATGGAGACATAGACTATTAAAGGGCTTCTAGTGTGGATTAAACTTTTTGGACTTTCTTATCAACTTTTTTTTTAAGCGAAAAACCCCTTGTGGGGCTGCCTTGGTCTGAGAGACCACAACCAAGGGGTTCTACACCATCAAATTCACCTGGGAGTCGCACCCGATCCTGCCCGTACCAACATTATCAATTGGATTTTGGGTACTTAATTCAACTTTTTGGTAGGGTGGAGATTAGAACCTGGGACCTGCCTTGGAGGATTGCTCTCTCCTCTCCAACTCACCTACAACACCTGGGTTCTCCTTATCAACTCATCAATAAGGAGGTTTTGAAGAATATTGGTAATAATCTAGGCGAGTTCATCTATAAGGGATCAACAACTAAGGAGAAACGACATGTTCTATACACTTGAATATATGTGGCTATGGATATTTTTTAAACCTTTACCATAGTCCATTATAAATAAATTTGAATCAAGAGAATGGGATCAACAAGTGGATTACAAAAATATTGCTTTTTGATGTCGCAAATATCATGAAACCAGACATATGACAAGATATTACAAAGTAAAAATAATGGAGAAAGAAATGGAAAGTTTTGGGTATAAGGTAAACTTCAACATGAAACAAGGAAATAATATCATAAGAGAAGCTAGATCAAATCAAGGATTTTGTGCTCCTAAGAAAATGGCAAGAAAAATCCCTTTACACGATCAAATGATAAAGGCCATTATAGTTCACTTGAATCTATAGTTAGAAGAAAAATAATACAAGTGATGAGGAAGTACAATGCACAAGTTCAAATACAAAAGGAGTTAAAGATGCAAAGGAAGATGAGAAGGTAAATTTTAAAGCAAATAAGGTGAAGGAGGTCAAGGTTAAACTAGGTAGATCATGTTCATTTTCCTCAAGTAACATAAAATCTTCTCCTTATAATAAAATAAAAGGTAGTATAGAGGATATCCATTGCACTTTAGGGATTCAAGAGTAGCTTAATAAAGAAAATAATTTAGATGATATCCAAATAAATTTAGGGTTTCTAGGGAAGCACGATAAAATAGTCACTTTAGGATTTTTGGGGATACATAAAGAATAAAGTGTTTATGAGGCTATTCCTTGCATTTAAATTTTTTTAGAGAAACATAAATCTTTAGGAGATAAATCTCATTATGAACAATATGTACAAATAAAAGATATTGATGAAGATGAACTTAATTGATAGCGAAACTCATACATCTTAAATATTTATTCTTCTCGAGAAGACTAGTAGCAATGATAAATAACCTATAATAAAGAAGCCTATAGACAAGAGGGATAGAATAGATAAGAGACAAGGGATAAAATAAATAGATAGACAACCAGTAGCAGCAAAGATGATAAAGAATGAAAGCAAAATAGATGATAGACAATCATAGAGAATAGATGACAGATGAAATATGATCAGTAGTAGATAATTGATGATAAACGATAGACAACTAATAGAAAATAATAGACAATAAATGATCGATAGTAAATAATAGATAAATGGTAGCAAATAATATATGATAACTTATCGACAATAGAGAATAGATGATAAATTATAGACAACTGGTAACAGATAATAGACGACAAACGATCGATAATAGAGAATAAACAACAAATGACCTATAACATAAAATAGATGGTAGATGATTGGTAGTAGATAATAGATGACATACAATTGGTTATAGAGAATAGATACTAGACGTCAGACGATAAATGATCAATAGCAAAGTATAGATGATAGATGACTAGTAGCAGAGAATAGATTCTCAATATCTAGAATAGTATGCTAACAAGCGATACAAGAAGTAGACAACCAATGATCGATAGTAGACCATGATGTCCCTTATAGTAGTTCTAGAATTGTTATAATTTTTTTCAAGTCACATTCATTTTTGACATGAAATAATTTTTCTATATATGTACAATGACACCTACTTCTAATGGAAAGAAGGAAGGTAAGTATTATGTAAAAAAGAGTATCCTAAAATATTTTAGCCATATATCAAAATCTAATGAGGTATCGAAATCTGCACAAATTCAAGGTACATACCCATTTTACCTACTCGATAGTTAATTTTTGTAAGTTATTTAAAAAATGATATAGAACACATTTGTATGCAAAATACACTATTGACCCTGATATGCCTCCACTTGAAAATATTCCCAAGGATGAGATGCCTCTACATGAAATTTTTCTTAACAATGACATGCAAAAACTTGAAGAGATTCCTAAAATTGACACACCAACCGAAAAAGAAAGCGATCATTCTAACCAAATCTCAACTTTTAGAGAATCTTCTACTCATAAATCTAAACATAGAAATTTAACGAAGTGGACTGTTGGAAGGACATTTCAGCTCGAATGACCATCAAAATATCTATTTATTGAAGTAGTGGAGCCAAATAACAGTAATGTTATACCAACATAATATAGATGTACTATTTGTAGTTAGAAACTAGGGAAGGATCATAAGATGCAACTTATGTTGGATACAATAGAAACATATTATGGAAAATTTTATGACAGAAAAAGAAAGGGATGGAACAACTAAGAAAATAATTAGGTAGAAGGATGCATCGGAATATGTACATGTCATATATGCAGAACACTATGACAAAGAGATGAAACAACCAAAAACACTTGTTCAAAATGGTGGAACAATTCTAGCATAGTTTCAAAAAATTCATAAAACCACTTTAGTTTCAAAAAGTTTGTAGTTTGTTTTCGTATATATTATTCTTAAAAAGGGTATACCTATGTATGATTTTATTGATTTTAAGCATATTTTTAACTAGTTGATGTTCAAAACCTTCCTAGTGCCCATTGGTCAAATCGAATTATTTGAGAAAGGGAAAAATGTCTCTCATTGGTTGAGAAGAAGGACCTAAGAGAGAAGTAAAAAATGCTAAATTTATTTCACATTCAATAGATGAGTTAACTACTGTTGATAACACATATTGGATTTGCATGCATGTTTACACTAGCACTATATAATATGGTAGAAAATTGAATTTGAAAAACCTTTATGATATTGTTATAACTAACTTAAAGGATATTACAAGAATGGATGATGCAACAAGAGCTAGTAAATTAATATGAGCTGATAGTGCTACTACAATGCAAGGACACACGAATGGTCTTTTTGTTTGACTTCAGATATCAATTACCCATATTTGATCTTCATTCATTGCATGGATCATAGAATGAATCTTGTATACAAAATTAGGAGCACATTTGACAATGTTACGAGAGTGGAAGAACTCGTTCGTGAAATACATGCTTATTTTTCATGCAATCCAAAAAGGCTTGCATAGTTTTAACTATTTGCACTAGGAGTTACTAAAGGTAAAATATAATAAAAAAATGTAGATACTAGGTGGATTTAATTATTTCACCCTACATCTAGAGTTTTTAAAGAATATCAATCCTTAGCAGGATTTATGTATGATAATCACAGGGTAGTTGATAAGGCAAAAAAGTGGTAGAGAACATGGGAGTGTGAAAGTATCCAAAATTTAGTCCTCGAACTAATAAAGAAAATGAAGACCCTTTGAAAGGTTTTGCTCTATCATAAATATAAACAATTGCTGCCAAGGAATCACTACCACTCTTGCAAAGGGAGTACCTAAAGCAAAATATGTTTCAAGGGCTATAATAGGATTTTTTTTTTCTCAAAATATTGCATGCTCCTCACATCATTCATTCTTCAAAATGGTGATACAAGCTGGCTTGAAATAGATCCAACATATCACCTATCCACAAAATTTGTGATTTAGTCGTGAATAACCAAAACTAAGCATTGGAAAGCAAATAAAGTTGATCAATTTTTTGCCACACCTTCTTGCTAGCCCCCTATGAATAGAAGCATGTGCCTCAACTAGTAGTCTATACCATCCTATCAAACAAGCACTTCAGAACTACGATTGATTTATTGTGGGGCAAATTGCAACAAAGAGAAAAAAAAACAAGGATACAAATCCTCCAAGTGTCCTTATGGTAATCTGCTCATCTTACCAGATTGCATGGATAACCAGTCGTTGCAACCTCCAAGTGTTATAGAGGAGATTACTAGTTACGAGGTTCACTTGTATTGAGGAGTGTCGGGTACCACAAATCATGCACTCCATATTAAAAATTCATAAGGAAAATTTGCTTAAAAGCATACAATAGGCTTTAGCCAAATTCAAGTCCAAAGATAGAACTTAATGCACATAATTACAAAAGTTTCAAAAACCCCAAATTGGAGGATTAAAAAGACAATGCAATCCTCAAAATCCACAATGATAAGTGGATTAAAATGCTAAAAAAACATAAAATGATTGCACCTTTATTTAAATCTTGTAAGAAAAATTAATTAATTATTGTAAAATATTTAATTAATTAAAAAGTGCATAAACATAAAATTAATTAATTAATTATTGTGATGGTAATTAATTAACTAATTTGATAAAAAATTAATCAAATTAAATTTAACTTTAAAAATTTCTAAAGTAAATTAATTTAACCTTGGCGTAATTCATACCTCCAATGGTCATTTATCCCCCCTTCCATAGGTGCTAATTATCAAGGCAAAAAATTCATTCATATTTGCCATTGGTTTCCACACTTGATATGCTTGCATACTTTGGAGATGTCCAGAAATGGGTAAGCTAGCAATCATAGACAATCCTTTGAAGGGTGACTTCAATGTAAACCTGGACTTCATAAAAATATATTAAAATAGTACAACTTAATATTAAGAATGGTATTCCAAACCATTCGAACAATAGTGACTATGGAGTTAAAGGCACCTGGTTCGCATTCGAATGTCCATCTGGATGGAAATGATATGATGATCTTCTTTGTATTACAACAAACAAAATGTCTTGCAGTGCTTGTTGAATGGTGGCTAGATTTTCTTAGGCATGGCGAGTCATGCAAATATATACTAGACTTCCTTCCAATGTCAATGTTGTGCTTGAAAACCAGACCCTACGATCATCTGAGCAAAGGCCTTGAAGTGTCTATTGAGGCAACTTCACATCTAGATCTCTACAGATGAGAGGAACAACAAAATTTATATCATTGTGTCCTTTTATAAGTCATCCAAATAGAAAATCCCTAAGTTTAGATTAGAATCTTCATTGGTTTTCTCTTCATCGGGTTCTAAGGTTTGGGGTCGCATGGGTGATCTACAATAATTACTAGTTTTTGATATTGGGCAAGGGTCTCCAACAATCATTATTTTTCTCTACTCTCCTAGATCTCTACTGCATTTTCTTAGTGTCTCTTTGGATTGACTTGGGTGGATTTAAGGCCACCTCATTGTCGGCTTTCTCTCTTCCTCATATGAAGATCCGCATAGATCGACTCACCTTTGTTTTGTATGAGTAATCCATTAAGGTTGAGGTTTTAGTTGAGGTGTAGACCATGTAATGAGGGAATATGGTTCTGGTAAGTTTTTTTAGCATGCCAACTAGTCTCATGTGGTCGTTTTCCATTTTTTCAAAGGTCATCGAAGGCCTATGAGTCTAGGGTAGGAGAGGAGTTACATCAAGTTATCTATGATCACTAATCAGTGTGAAGGCTAGACATCACCAGGTTGAATTCTCATAACAACATCTTCACCACATATACCAAAAAATTGACTCTATCCTTAGAGTCCACATCCATAGGAGTAGAGATAGCTCTAGGATGAATTTCTACCGATATATGTTAGATTCTAAGACTAGATCCTGCTTATGGGAGACCTCAACGATGGCTTGATCTAGCTCATTAGTCCATCCTTGATTTCCACTGTGGATTAAAGCACATATTGGAATCTCCTTTTGCCTAGACATCATGGTCTCCAAGGAACACATGAAAGAGCCACTAGGATCTGACCTTAGGCCTATAGAAATGTATTAGCTTCATAGATGGTGCAAGGCCAGACATGATCTCAAGCATAATACTCTTATTCGTAAGCTACAATAGAACATTACAATTTATATCATTGAGCATGCTTACATTCTAATAATTCTCCATGGAGATCAAAGAACTGAAATTCTCTCTTACTTATAACAAATAGTGCATCCAAGCTAATGAATGAAATGGAAGAGGGATAGGAGGAATTTACACAAGGAAATTTCCTCCTCATATGGTAGGTTCTACCTGCTCTAATACCAATTGATGTGGAATCATATAAAACCACTTTTGTATTATCCACGAGTGCTTAAATAACACAAATTAAAAAAAATCCAATAGTTAGCTAACTTGAGCTAACAAATTGGCTAACAACTTAACAACTTAAACCATAATCTAACATGAGCTTAATGTAAAGTCTCGTGTGAATATTAATAATATACCTTATGTTTGGATGTCCTCATCATCAATAATCATATTTGTATTAATGTTCATGGAAAGAAGGTACCTTTATATTATTTTGAAAAGCGATCAGATAAGTTACAGATGATGTTGAACAATTTTCTATAACATACGACGGATTTGATGTAGTTTTGTACAATGCAAGGATTAAATTGAGAAAACTAGAAAATCCTTTGATAAGAGAAATGAGAGACCATTTCAAAGAGATGATGTAACGACCCTCCTCACACAGATATTAGTTAATAGGAAAAATTGATAATAACCTACCTTTTCTTATGAAACATGGTACTGTTGAAAGTTATCGTGAATGCAGGATCAAGTTCAAGGTCGTCAATGAAGGAAAATAAATCGATAGAAAAAGGTAAGAAGGGAAGTGATGATTTGGCTTGTGAGTACATGGATGCTCGCATACTTGTAAATCATGTAGATTTTATGATTGTCTAGTTTGTGTGTGTGGTTTTTTACTGTTTGATTAATACAAGGTATTCATATAGTTTATGTGGCGATGATGATAGGAGCCACTGTTTATTTGAATGTGCATATAGCTTAGATTAGAAGAAAAATAAATATAAAGCATGAATATAAATAAATAAATATAAGCAAGGTTAAAAGAAATCTGAATGCGAGCTTAATATTGTGAATGTCAATAATGTTAAGTATGGGCAAATATATTATTTGAATATTTTCTTTGGCATAAATGTTATGAGCAATATTAATGGCCAACGAATACTTAAATCAAAGGAAACATGGTTTTATTCATCATGAGATGGATGAGCATGGCGTGAAGTAGTGGTCGGTTTAACTACACCAAATCTAAGTGTAAAGTATCATTATGATCTTAAAACTTCTCCATATTATGGAACCGAGAAAAGAGGAGGCATACTTTTTTGTTGGAGGAGTGTAGTGGAAAAGAGAAGAAAAAAAGAGTGGAATTGAGGAGTACGGTGGGGAGTGCAACACGTAATAGTAATTGCAGAGTTTTTTGGAAGCCTTGAACAACACTTGGAAGTGTGAAGTATCATGAAAGACTTCAGGTAGATTACTCATAACACTATTTCTAATTGTTTTATTTCTTTTAAAAAAGAAAGAAAAAAATTTGATTGAGCTAGAAAGATTTCTTGTCTTGTTGTGTGGAAGGAAACAAAAATATATTTTTGTATGCTCATGTGTTATGATTTAGTTGGTTTGAATGATTGCTTTCCAATTTTATATTTGGATATGTGTTTTTGTATCAGGTAAGGATGTTGATATCCAAGAAATTGTGAAAGGGTTAAGAAAACTGCATGCAATAGTTCTGTTGAGTGTTGTGTGATTCTCTAGTGTACTTTTGCATGTTAACTTGATTGTGAGTTAAAAGAATTGCATTCATGGTTGTTGAGCTAGAATCTAATCCCTAAATAAAAAGCTCCACTACGTCTAAGTTAGCAGAGGGTGGCCCAGATGATGGTACGAACGAAGTCTTTCAAGCATAATATCAACGATAAAAGACTAGGATCAGCCATGATTTGTAAAATATCACAATTTTTGTTCATTTAGAACTTTCCCAAACATATTCGGGTAAATGTTGATGTGTGTTGGTGGGCATTTCAGTACAGAATGATTGATGATCTCTGTTTCACAGACTTAGAAATGAATGTAAAGGGTAGAGTTGAACCACCTTGCCAGGTGTTGAGGGTAACCTCAATGCATACTATAAATTTAGAATCCTAAAATTATACCTATAGCACTTGTTTCAATGTTGTCATCAACAATTTTTGGAAAGTAGAAATTATAATCTAAATTTTATTGCTGTCATTTATAGCTATAGAATGGGGTTAAAGTTTATATTTTCAGTGAAAATATGAATAATATTGTCTTTATTAAATATGTAGAGTTGGTTGTTGTTTCATGCTTTGAGATACAAAACCTGGGTTAATTGTAAATTTTTACTTGGATACTATTGCTTAGTAAGAGAAATGAATACTTGACTTGAATGCTGAGTTTGTTGGCCTAAATGGTATTGAAAAGTACTTCTTAAATATTATTTAATATAATAAGCACTTTTTTGGAATAGATAAATCAATCTTGTGTGGTGGAGTTAAATATTTTTGGCAGTAATTAGTTCACATTTTGGACCTGTGTTTACCAGATTCTTAGTAAGTATTTAAATTATTTATAATATATGTTTTTGCACTGGGAGAGCGACAACAATGGAAGAATATCACAAAGCCTGCATTTTATTTAAGGGAGAGCTATTCTAATAGGTTCCTTAATAGACCTTATGTCCAACATGCATGCGTGTTAAGGGTTATGTTTGGTACATTATATTACTCTTGAGTAGAAGACATGAATGCAATGGAAATATTGTGAAATGTTTGGGTCTATGACTTAGAAGAAGAACACTTTATTTTCATATGCTATGTTTTAATTTTCTAAAGAAAAGCTTAATCTATTTCGGGAAACTAATAAGTTTAATGTTGAGATAGGGAACCCATGAGTTAGTCTCTTAAAAGGGGTTGGATTTTTCTTTAGCTTGCATTATATATATTTATGCTGACTCTCCAAAAAACTCAGTGTTGATGCCACATGCCGCTCCATTGGAGAAAAATAAAGAAAATATATTTGCATGATTGTATATATTTGGAATTCATAATCTAGTGCTTATTAATTTTATAGTTACTTTGGTTTTAGAACCTTTATATATAATATGTGAAATGTGTTGAGCATATTATTTTATAAGTTTAAGTTTAATGTGGTATTAGGACTATTTATTTTGAAAATCTAGAAATATAAAAGAAGTGGGTATTAAATTAAAATCTGATCACTTCCTCAAACCTTTGAACTTTTGAAAACAATGAAAATAAAAAAAATGCATATGTTAAGGTTTATTTTCTAAGAAAATATGAGTTTAAACCTTTGATGTATCCTACGCTTTAGTTTATTATTATTAGAGTTCAATTTTCTTGGATAACATAAATCCTTGTGGAAACTTAAAACTTAGAATAGTAGGGTTAAAACTCTTAAAACAAGAGGTTAATTGGAACTTGAAACAAACACTTGAAATTGGATGTCGAACCTTAGAAAAGTTATCGTGAAGACAAACATCGAGGATGAAGGATGCTCAAGATTCACCAAATGATTGTTGAGGTGCAGGTATGCACACAATAGATTTTGAGTGCAATTGTAGACCGCCAGAATTGGTCAAAGAAAACAACTTGGTCAGGTTTGGTAACGAGAGAAGATATGAGATGCCTTCTCTAGGATGCATCTCAAATAGTACTATGATAAGTCTTGTTATATTTTGACCTAGTTGGTTAAGCCACGTTGTATGGTATGGGACATACAAACGTGGGTCATAAAGAGCATGTGTGATCAAGACCAAGGCCAGGGTATTGGTATGGCTTTGACTCTGGGTAGAGGATAATCAGCTAGACATTGGGTATATATACACTAGTTCTCTTTTCATTCATAAATAGAACATGATCGACGAAAAATTTGAAGGTTCAGATTGTCAAGGGATGGGGAAGCAAGCGTCCACCCTCTAGGTGTTATGGGACCTAGAGGATAATCCCTACCATGGATTGACCCTCATGCCAGGATACGAGGATGTTAATTGAGACAAGTCGACTCCACTAATGGCACCTTACAGGATTTGGTCGATCTTGTCCACTTGGGTGATTGTCTGTAGTAGTCTTGAACCCAAAAGTGGTGTAATATGCCGGTACTAATAAAAGCTTATGCTAATGATTTTTTTGGGTGAAAAATATTTGCTATGAACCTAAAAACAAACTTATGATCAAAACTGTAGTTTAGAAATGATAAAAAAAATACCTAGTAATTTACTTATAAATTTTTAGTGGTACAACCAAGTTAGTAGACTTGGGTTGTTACAAATGAGTTGCTCGAAGCCATGGGTTTGGTGAACTCCATGTTCTAGGATTGTGGTACTGACTACAATAATACAAGTGAGTTGTTTATAAAATATATGGGTACTCTTGTTAAAAATTTTACTAAACGTATGAAATTCAATGGTACTAAGATCAATAATATTCTCAATGAATATCTTTTGACAAATCAATCAACCCATTTTGGATTGAAAATGGTTGATCAAATTTCTCATTTGACTAATCCTAATGAACCAGGTTCTATTACACGTTTGTGAAAAAATTGTACCCTAGTAGTCTTTTATAGTATATGATGAGTGAATATTTTTGCTTATATGAATTATGTCAAACAATGATTTTGGGATCAATGGAAGATAAAAGGGTTTTTAGTGCATTATCTTTTGTGAAATTTAAAGTTTGTAATAGATTGAATAAAAATTTAGAAAATTGTTTGAGAATATATGTCTCTTCTTAAGAGGTGGACAAGTATCCTTATGACATAGCTTTGGCATATTAAAAATCTCTAGCAAAAAGAAGAGGTATCACCAATACTAATGATAATGAGAATAATGATACTTGCAATGATCATATTGTAGAGATGCAAAGATAAACTATGTGTATAAGTGATTTTGGACAAGTTGAGAAGTGTTTGTTTCAACTTCCTCCATTGTGATATTTGCAAGATTTGAAAAGTTTGATATATTTGACAATATTTGTTATTAGATTTTATAAACATTTGTCTTCAGGATTATGAAATATATTTTTTTATTATTGTTGAATTTATCAAAAAATATGTTGATAAAATTTTATGTTGTATATCATAACCTTGTTCATAAAATTTTATATTTTATATCATAGCCTTTGTTCATAAAATTTTATGTTATATATGATAGCCTTGCTTTGCTTGATTGAGCATTGTAAACATTAGATGGCTTTTTAATATTAAAATTAAAATAATTAAAGTTATTTATGGCACATTTGTTTGGGGTAAATTGAAAGTACCCTTTAGCACATCTAGTATCAATTCTTTATGATAAAATTTTATGTTGTATATCATAGCCTTGTTCATAAAATTTTATATTTTATATCATAGCCTTTGTTCATAAAATTTTATGTTATATATGATAGCCTTGTTTTGCTTGATTGAGCATTGTAAACATTGGTTGGATTTTTAATATTAAAATAAAAAATTAAAGTTCTTTATGGCACATTCGTTTGGGGTAAATTGAAAGTACCCTTTAGCACATCTATTTTGTAAATATTTTGTATTGTAGAAAGCCCTCTATGGCTCAACTAAGTCCTTCAATACTTGTATAATGTAAATTTAATCTCCCTATAAGCACAACTACATTAAACATATCATTATTCCAACATAATCAATCAATCCCTTGTCAACATAATTGCATCATTATCATCATTTTTGAACATTTGTTTTCTAAATTTCCATAGTTCCAATAGTAAAAAAATATAAATATGTACAAATATATAAAGAAAAACAATAATTTAAAAATATAAGACACATATTTTGGAAATATATTTTTATTAATTTGAATAACTTATCATTACATTATATTTTATTAAACTAGTGAACTGTGTGTCCACTTTGTTACTATTATGTTATGAGACCTGAAGCAAATACTCTTTCTAATGGAGGATCATGCTAACTTTCCTCATGCCTTTGCTGACCAATTATTCCTTGTAGTGCACTAGCTCTCGTCAAGCTTTCCCGTGTTATCTCCAAACTCATGATCAATGCCCTTCCCTCTTTAGTAGGATCTTCTTTCAAAGTTAAAGGTATTTCTTTTTCTTTTTGCTTAAGAAAAATATCAAGATCTAATTTATGTTCCTTAATATTCCTCCTGAAGGTATTATTCCCTTTAAATATGGTATGCCTTCCAATTTAATAGCGCTATGTAGATTCTTGTTGGTAGCGTTTAGAAAAATATTCAAGCTATTCACCTGATTTTGTAGATTGTCAAAATTGGACTGCATAATAGAAAAGTTAAAATATGTTAACTACTAAATGCATAAAAAAACAATTAAACTGATTAATCAAAGTTACAATGACTTACCTCAACAACTACTTTTGCAACCTCAACAACTTTAATTTTTTTCTTAACAATAGCCCATTGATTAAAATATCTATGGGCTTTGGCATTTAGATTCTCTAACCTATTCAAAAGAATATCTAAAATCTCATCATTATACACTATGGTGGTCTATACATTTTCATATTTATCTTGATGTAATAAAGCATCAAGCTTTTCTAGTTCTTGTTCCACCAAAGAAAAAATGTTGTCTCTTCTAGAAATATTTTTGTATCGGGTATTTATTTTCTAAATTAGAATTTTGGCTCGATACTCCCAATATCTTATTTTCGTAATATCTTAAAGCACCATTTATTTTATGGCGGTCTTACAATTATTTACCAATAAAATTATTTTTGAAAAGTTTATTTTCTCATCTGTAAGAGGAACAAGGTCATTGGTTTGATGGGCAGGGGAGGAGCTCTTGGTAGTGGTGACTAGCCCTTCAGTTTGTTATGCTTCTATCTACTTTTGTAGATCTTGGAGTACATCAATCACTTTAAAACACTTAGGAGTGCTGCCTTGATAAAGATAATCATCATCAAGAAGAGGATTATCCAATTTTGAAATGCCACACAGACTAGAAATATCTTCAATTAAAATATTGAGAAAGTCTAAAATTTTCTGACTATGTGCTCCTCCCTGACTATGTGCTCCTCCTCAAATCCTTGAAGAATATTATTTTTCCCCATGCATTCGTTGACCCCTTATCAATTGTGATCATGGTGGAGGTGATAGCGGCATCAAACGCTGTCTTTGACGAGGAGATTGACCCAATGCCCCTATAAAAATTAGAAATTTTTTTATTATGAAATATTGTAAAAAATGATTCAAAAAAATTTAATTTATTATATGACCATTAATTTAGTTTAATTGCACTTATTGGATGTTGATGTGTCCTATTGTTTTGATGTGGTTGGTTGTTCTGTTTGGGTCTTTAAATATGATTCCATCTGATTTGACGGATCGATGTGATGTTTCCCTAAAAACATAACAAAAAATATTAAATAAAGCTAACTATAATTTTAACTAAATAAAATAAATTACATTGAACCAATGTCTGAAAGAGTAACATTACCTATTGTATATGCGAGCTGGTTAACTTCTTCAATATTGATGTGCACTTGACGTGTAGTTGCGGAAGCAGTTGTATGAAAAACAAGAGATGCAGAAGATCTCATGTTTAGTAGATCTTGTAAAAATTTGGTTTGTTTTTTACTGTGTATCAAAATCTCTAGTGGCCTCTGGTAGAAGATCTCTTATTGCAACCTCTATTCTAGTGGAAGATGAGGATGCTCTTTTTTGCATTCAATTATAAATAATTTAAAAAAAAAAATAGAAATTGTATTTTAATATAATAATAATTATTTTATTGAAAATTTAAATTTTACCTGCACCTCTTCAGCTATCAAGCCAAATGTCCTCAAGTTTGGGTGCAACGAGGTTGACACGAGGGTATTTTGTACCTTGTAATATGATTTACAAACAAAAGAAAGTAAAATGTTGGTTGTGGTAACAGTGACACCATCGTTTGTGTGGGCATCGAGGAGATCATTTTCAATTTGATTGGAGATATAGGAAAACCAGTCAAATTTATTGTGGGTAAGACAACTCATCAAATATGAAAATGCCTAGAACAAAATGTTCATTGTTCTTCCTTGCAAAACAAATCATGCTTGGAAGAACTTGATTACAATGCGAAGGAACTTGTTTGTAATAGCTAAAAATTACAATCCCATTTTAAAGGGATTAGAGTGAATTACAAAAAAAATTATGATTAAATTAATAATTACATATCAAATTTATTCAATGCAAGGAAGAGGATACTTTGGAATATTTAGAAGAGGAGACTTTTACCTGTCAAAAAATATATGGAGAGATCTAAGCTGGTCTCCAAGTATATTGTGTCACTATCGCTTAAAGATTACTTTGATGTGATGGGTTCATAATCCTTGTATTGGAGCCTTGTCAATCTATGGAAGTCCACAGGTTTTATAGAGAAATATAGAGTCTTGTTTTCAATGGTCATGCTGAAAATTGACCCCGCATGGTTATAGGATCTAACAATGCTAAGAAATAAGTTATCCGTGTTGTACTAGGGCATTGATACTAATCCTAGAAGACCAAAATTTGTCACTCATGTATCATCATATCCAGGTGTTGTTAGAACTTTGAAAATGAGAGGGTAAACAAGGTTTTTGAAAATAATTTTTGATTGAGGAGTTTGGGAGGACAAGCTCAAGGTCATCATTTTTCAATAATTCTAAGGCTTTAGGTAAATTTAGAAGGATTTGCGTAAGTTCGAAAGGCTTTACGTTAGTTTGGAATGCTTAGGATTTTCTCTACTTTGCTTTGTTATACAAAAATATAGAAAAATAACTATGCATGCACTTTTATAGCCATTTACACGTATGTATTAAATGAGGTGTTAATGCATGGTTACATTAAATGATATGCTATTGGGTGTTAGTCATTAGCTATGCAGCTATAGCTAGTCTATTATTGATAGTGTTGTCGATGGTCTATCATCGATAGTGTTAGTGTCGGTAGTCTATCGTAAGTCATCGTGTTAGATGCTATTGGTAGTATATCATCAATTGTCCTATTTATTATTATTGGTAGTCTATCACCATCCATCCTATATATTGCTACCATTAGTTAGCCATTTGGTGTCCTATCTATTACTATCGGTAGTCAATCAATAATCATAGTGTTTACTGATATCGATTGTTTATCATCAATTGTCATATTATTGCTATTGATAGTCTATCATTAATTATCATATATTTTGATATATATCGATAGTCTATCATCAATCATCCTATTTATTGCTACTGGCATTCTATCATTACTCATCGTGTTTACTACTATCGATATTCTATCATCAGTCATCCTATTTGTTGCTACCAATAGTCTATCATCACAAATTTTGCTACTGATAGTCTATCATCAATCATCATGTTTACTGATATCGATAGTCTATCGCTAGTCATCATGTGTACTGCTACCAATAGTCTATCATTAGTCATCATATTTATTGCCATTGATAGTCAGTCATAAATCATAATATTTATTGCTATCGGTAGTCTATAGTCAATCTTGTTGTTATCTTTGGTCTATCATCAGTCTTCATATTATTGCTACCGATAGTTTATTGTTAGTTGTCCTATTTGTTGTTATAGGTAGTCTATTGTTAGTCATCCTATTTTTTGCTACTGTTAGTTTATCCTTAGTCATCATGTTATTGCTATCGATAGTATTTCACTATACATCTAAAATTTTTTGCGACAATCATCAATGATCCAATTTGTTGCTACCAAGATTCTTTCATTGTAAATTTATTTTTTTATAAAATATTATGATAAATTCACCACATTTTTATATTTTTTGGTGAAAATAGTCAATTTGCCATGTCTTCTACATGAATTTGGACACCATTCACCTTAATTTTGAAACTGATTCATCCAATTTTTATAAATACATTTTGAGGACCAATCTCTTATGCCTAACCCTGAAGCCCACTAATAAAAATAAAAAGTGATAATGATGAAAATGATATCAGGGAATATTAGAGGTATGAATAAGACCTCTAAAAAAATATTTATTAAGGAATTAATATGTTTTTATAGTCTTGAGTTCATTTTAACACAAGAAATAAAATTAAATAGTGAGGAATGTAAATATGGGTGATTGTCTAGGATTTTCTTCTAGAAGAGCTTCAAGCAATATTGCAACAATATGGGACAAACGCAATTAGGATGGATGATTGTTAGAAGTAAAAAGTAAATGGGTTGTTGGACTATTTTTCAAGAAAGAGAAAAACATCAAATTTGAGGTTATAAATGTATATGCTCCAACTATAGTTACTCCATGTAAAAGATCTTGGAAGGAGCTTAGCATATTTTTGTCAAATACAATAATGATTTATAATTGTGATCTATGGATTCTTGGGGTTTATTGTAACACAGATCTATATCCTATTGAAAATAAGGGTTCTATTTGATAATGGTCTAAATAAATGCAATATTTTGCTTCATTTATCAATTCAAATGTATTTGGGATGTTAGTCCTTCAAGTTTTTAATATACATAGGATAATAGATGCATTGGGTAAACTCATATAGCAAAAAGATTGGATAGATTTTTGTTATTCAATACATGGTTGCAAATAGAGTATACAATCTCTTTAGATATTTTATTGTGGCAAGGATTGAATCACAAACTCATTATTTTGACTTCTGATTTATTCAATAATGGTCACTCAAACCCACTTTGCTTCTTCAAGACCTTGATTTCTGCTACATGGTTATATTATGATGGGATGAAGCATTTTTTGAAGGATCATATATGTATAAGTTTATTCAAAAGATGAAATATTAAAAGGAGCAAAGGAAGATTTGTAATGCCAAATATTTTGGTAACATTTTTAAAGAAAATACAGAAATTGAATCTAAGCTCAAAATTTTACAAGAGACAGTAAAAGTCAATGAAATAAACCAGAATTCTTATGTGAAAGAAAAAAAATTAATTTTTTATTATCGTAATGCAATGAAAAGGAGTCATATTGGTTCCAAAGATATAAGGAGAAGTGGTTCAAGGAAGGGGATAGAAAAACAAAAAAAGTTCATGCTAAAAAAAAATATATTTTTCTTTTCGCCACATCAATAATATTTTAACTCTAGATAGAAGACAATTTGAGAAAGAATATATAAGGAAGGAAGCAATTAATTATTTCAAATATATTTTGTTAGATACTAGGCAAGATGAGGAGGCACAATATAAGTGTTTACAAAATATTCCATCAATTATCATAAGGGACAGTGAAAGCTTGATGAAGAAGATATCTATGGAGCCTCATGAAGTAGTTTTATCTTTCCATCCTAACAAGGCACCTGAGCCTGATGAATTTCCTATAATTTTATTTCAACATTTTTTGGAATTTATTAAAGAGTGACATGTTAGTTTTAGTTGAAGAGGCCTATAAAAGGAAGGCTACAATAAGTGAGATCAATGCTACTTTTATTACATTGATTTCCAAGAAATACGAGAGAAAATAAAATTGATAAATTTTATCCAATAAACCTTTATAATATGATCTTTAAGATCATTTTAAAAATTATGGCAAATAGATTGAAAGGTATTCTAAATTTTGTTATATTAGAGGAACAAGGTGTTTTTGTTCATAGTAAACAAGTTCTTAATGATACAATCATTACACAGGAGGCCATGCATTTTCATACCATGAAAAAACTAGGTATGCTTATGAAATTAGATATGAACAAAGTATATGATAGGGTTTCTTGGAGTTTTCTATATGATATTATCAAAACATTTCTATGTGAATGGATTAAATATTGTTATAGCACTACAAAATATTCTATTTTGATAAATGGTACTCTACTAGTTACTTTAAGTCATTTTGTGAACTCCACCAAGGTGATCCACTATCTTCTTATCTATTTATTATTATTTGAAAGGCATAGGGAAAACTTTATCAAAGGTAAAATTGGAGGAAAAATCAAAGGTATTTAGGTTGTAAAAAATGGTCCCTTCCAATTTCATCTTCATTTTGTTTATGATAGTTTTCTTTTGGGACATTCCTTAGTCAGCGAGGCCATGGATTTTTAATTATCATGCTATGAGAAGGCTAATGGACAATTGGTTAATGCTACAAAATCTAAGACTTTTTCATTACCATTATCTTATATTTAAAATGAATTATTGTGAATATTTTAGGGTTTGAAATTGAAAAAAGCCATCAACCTTCTTGGGTACTCCTTTGTCTCATAAAGAAAATAAAAAGGACCATTGGGTCTTTTATTTGGATAGAATGAAAGCTTTTTGGGTAGGTTGAAAAGATAAGTTCTTAATCATGGCAAGAAGGATACAACTCATAATAAACTATATTACAATCTATCCCTATTTAATTTATGTCATTTTCAAGGTTTTAGTAGGTATAACATCATAAATTGATAATATATATATATTTTTTATTGAAAAAATACTTTATATTAATGAATAATCAGATAATACATCATCATAACAACACTACAACAATTTGTGAATGAGCAGCAAACAATCAGATCTAACACTTTTATCAATTCTAATACAATCATGAATAATCTCAGACCTAAACACCTTAAGTTGACTAGAAACAAGATCAACAACTTTGCTAACATTAACAGCAACTGACACCTCCTCATTTTTAAAAATTAGACTACATCTATCTTTCCAAATACTGAACAAGATAGAGAGTCTGATAATGTGCCAAAATATCCTTCTATGGCTCGCACAGTCAATGGAGTCTCCAAACAACACTGCCTTCCACCTTAGCTGCCCATGAACAACATTGCCATACAACTAGACTGCATTTCTCCATATATTTCTCATTCTCGAACATTTCCAAAAAATATGCTTAATTGTTTTATTTTTTCCACAACTAGAACAAGCATCCGATGTAAGCATCCATTTTGCTAGATGAGCCTTACTACGAAGACCCTGCATAATAACTAACCAGACAAACACCTTCAACTGCATAGAAACCCGGAACATCCACACCCCAGTGAGACGCTTCTTCCATTTTTTGCAAGAACAACTCAAATCCCATCTGATGTTCAGAATATCACCAAATGGGATTCCAGGAACCATCAACTAATAAATATTAGAAGCTTTAAAACACCAAGTTGGTTTTCCATATTTCCACTTTCAATCCTTCTAGATAGGACCTACAAGACCATTGGAAAGCTTGTACAGTTGCTCCATCAAAAGAAGACTTTGCATTTGTTGCACTGCATACCTATCGGAGGACTTCAATTTAAATTTAACAACCAAATTTTTCCACAGAGTCCAAATACCACTGTTTCCATCCCAAATATCTACCTACTTGAAAATTCTCTTCTTACCAAGTCTTTTGCACTGCAAGGTAGGCATATCTACTGCATACGTCCCATTTGTTTTCCAAAGGCAAATTGCTTTGGAGCAAAGAGTCCAACCCCTTTTATCATCCAAAAAGTCCCATTTAACCAAGCTGACTACATCTTTCCAAGCCTCCCATATTATTTTAATTAGGATGCATCCTCTAATTTTAAATTTCCTGGGATGACCAACAATATCTTCAAAACTAAAATTTCCCTTGAATTCGTAAATATTCACACAGTTCTTAATCCGGTGACGCAACAACATTTGCCAGCCAAAATCATCCTCCAAACACCTAATGACCCACTTAGAAGCAAGAACCTTACCCTGAACCTGGATTTTGAGCAACCCAAGGCCACCCTCCTTCTTAGGAATAGTACAATACTTCCATGCAACTAGAGGAACCTGCCTGGAACCATCAGGTAAATTGATAAAATTTAAAAAGACTTTCTTTGAAAAGTATGTGAGAAAACAATTAGGTTTCCTCTTTGTAAGTGGGATAAGGTTTGCAAAGGAAATAAAATTGGAGGAGTAGGTTTACAAAATTGTAGAGTTATTAGGGGTAAGACTTGGGTGGAGATTATTTAGAGATCAAGGAAAGAATTGGGTAAAAATGTTACTTCAAAAATATATAGGTTCTCTTAATGCAATGGAATTATTTAGGAAAAGAACCCTACCCAAAGGATTGTCAACATGGAATTTCATATCAAATAGTTTGTAAGTGATCAATGAGGGGAATTATGAAAATTTTTGGTCTAATACTTGGTTGAATCCTTATCCTCTCATCTCTAACTTAAAACAACAACCATTTGCTTGAGCATGCCTAGCTTGTAAAGGTCCAAAGGTCTAGGGCTATATTAATATGAGTAACAACTCCAAATCATGATTTTTTATTAGTAACTTGGTTAAAGGAGAGGAACTCAAACAAATTGTAAATGAACTTCAAAAGATGCTTCAAGAGTTTTATTTGTTGATTTTTAAATGGAATTATAAGTTGATTTTAAATTATCAAAATATTATGGATACTCGATCAAATTCAAATATAAGGATTGTAAATACTCAATAAATCAAAATTTACTACTCCCAAACATTTTTCTTAAAAGAATATTTGGTCACTAGAGGCTTTCCCTAAGGCCTCAACATTCCTTTGATTAATAGTTCAAAATAAAATTCTTACAAGAGAGAGTCTAAAAAGAAGAGGATATCATAGTCCTTTTAGATTTACCTTGTGTGAGAAGGATTTAGAAACATCTAACTATTAACTTCTTCATTGTCCCTTTGTTCACACCATTTGGGGTTACTTTTTTAAAAATATAAAAATATATTTGATAGCTCCATAAACATTGAAAAAGTTGATGCAACAATGGATTAATTATTTCAAAGTTAAAGCATTATGTATTTTGGGGAAGATTGGTCTTGTCATTATTTGTTGGAATTTATGGCTTGAAAGGAATAATATAATTTTTATAAATAAATCTCAAAATCATGGCCAAATTTGGAATAGTATTATTGCCTCTCTTCCATAATGTTTATAAATATGGTGCTCATCATGGGAAGTGAAAAATATGGTGCTCATAATGGGAAGTATCAAGTGTGGAAAAATATGGTGCTCATCATGGAAAGTCTCAAGTGTGGAAAAATAGGTGTAACAACTTGGCTATAGCATTTGAACATACGTAGAAGAGTCATTTGTGATAATGGTATTAAAACAAAGGATTTAATTTGACCTAGGGTAAATGGAAATATCTAGAAATTTTGGGTTTATCAAATTAATTTTGATGGTATTTTTAAAAGAAATTTGAAAAACTCGGTGGAGGTGGTGTTTTTTGAAATAATGAAGACAAAATTTCTCTCACTTGCTTAAAATTATATGGTACTTCAACTAACAACTATGTGAAGGCTATGACACTCCTTAGAAGGATTAAAATTGCAATAAAAAAGGATGGAAGTATTATTCAATTGAGGGGATTCAAAAATTATCATTAATGCTATAAAAAAAAATGGATATATGAATTGGATAAAAATTAATATTATTGCTAGTATTCATTGCAGGCAATCTGTTGTAAATGTGAGTATATCTATACATATGAAAAGATGAAAATTTGGTGACAGATAATTTAACCATTAACTATGATAATATTCTGTCTTGATAAAATTCAATTTTTTAAAAACAATAAATAAGATTTTATCCCTTTTACTAATTATTTTTCGAGTGAAAAGTTAAAAATTTGTATTAAAAAAAATGCTTATTTCATTATTTTCCTAGTAACCTACCTTTCTTGGCCAGTTCCAGGATACAAATAAGCTTCTGCTTTCTGTCTCTGCAAATCCTCCTGATCATGGTGATCATAAGGGGTTTTCTCCAATTCCTACTCTACCTCTCCTTTACCTCCCTTAAGCTTCTTTGTTGCTTCAAATATTTCTTAATATGCACTATGTAACCCATAAATAGATACATGTAATAGCTCACAGTAATTCTTCTCATCCACCCTTGGTACAAATTATTTTTCTTCATCTTCTTGTACTTCTTGTGCTGTCCCTGTCCTGAGTTGTTCCCATCCTCGATTTTTTCCAAATTTCTTCCTCCTCTATGGGTATTTGAGAGGCCTCCATATTTATTGCATCAATAGTTTCAAGAACCTTTCTTTCTATAGTGCTCCATATGCTCTCTATCAGTTTGAATTACTCCTTAAAAGTTCTTCCACTTTATTCTAGATAGATTTACCAATAAATAAATCCTAAACCCAAATCCCATGCAGTTTTTATCCTCTTTGTTCTAAATTTGTTGACTTTACAATAATCCCATAAAGTATCCATGATTGGAATTTGGTCCTCCACTTGATTATCCCTTTTCTTGATTATAAAAACATAGCACTTTTTTCTAAGACGTTTGATTGTAAAAACAACACTTTTTCTAAGACGTTGGAGAAGGGAGATGTGTTCGTGTTTACAAAGGTGTTCGCACATTTTGAGTAGAACCTTGGGCATAGAAATGTGGTTGCTATTGCTGGATTGGGCAGTCATTTTCCATAAGTTTTGATCTTCACCAATTCTCTTTTCACATCCAACCCACTCATTCCCAATTCCGTATTGGCCAAAGCCTTCCTCATAACTCACAAAATTATCAGTTACATTCAACCTAAGTTCACATAGGGATGGGGATTTGCATATCACCATTCAAACAATATGTATATCAATCCAATTCAATATTTCTTTAATTACTCGTAATAAGACCAATGATTGGCAGCGTGGCCACACCACTTGGATTTGCTTTTGCAATGGTTGTACCAAATATATTGAATGGTTTAAAATAATGAGTGAAATCTAATGTGAAGTATTAAACTTAATTAGAACTTATTGAAACACATTAAAATAAGTATTTTAAAGTTATTTGCTTTACGTGTGAATTAAAAATATAAGTTGATATTGGGCAATGAATATTTGAACGCAAATTATGTCTCATGCTTTACTTTGTGCTAATATGGAAGACCTTTGAATCCTAACCTTTCTAGATGCCTACTGTAGACATGGAAAATTGACCCACTTTTAGTGGGTAATATTCCTTATAGTCCCTAAGAGGCCCCTAACCCTTGCCCTAGGCAAGGGTAACCCTTTGTTCCCCTACCTTGATTTTTTTTATCCTTTTAGCAAAATCACATCTGATTATGATGGGGCACGACTTCGTAGAAGCAATATCACATCCCATCGGCACGGGGCGTGACTTCGCTATTTTTAGGGTTTTAATTTATTAAAAATTGGGTTTAATATTTTTAGCTTGCTTGGCATCGGCTTGTGTTTGTTTTCTCACTTCTTTTGTCCTAATTTTCATATATAAAATGAGGGGTTAATCCCACTCTTAAAAAAAAGGACAAGCAATCAATATTGGAAATTAATTAAGCTCAAAATTCTTATGATTAATTAGTGCTCACATTCTTACTTTTGCTCTACTTCCTGTTTCTTCTACAAGCTAACCCTGAAGTGCAAATTTTAAATTTTATCTTCTACTACATTGATTTGGATTGTTGTGTGGTTTGGTGGATTCGTGTTGTGGTATAGAAGGAAAGAGAGTACTCATTTTGGATACCTCGATATCTTCTACCTACTTCTACATCATCCATTAGGTTGTGCACACTTTGTTTCCTGCATTTATTTATGCTATGCATTTATCTTTTATTTTTTGTGTCTCTAAAGTGAAATCGTGCTCTGTACTAGCGAGGCACAACTTTGCTAACCCTAATTTAGAATTTTTTCTCATAGAAGAAAGATCGTGCCCTGTTCTGATGGAGCGTGACTTTGCCTGTAATGTTATCACACCCACCATATGTGAGGTGTGATTTTTCCTAGGACTGAATTGGGGGTATCCGTAATATTTTGATTGCATGAGTAGTTTCTAAATTGCATTTAGGGCATGATAGCATAATCTATTTTCTACTTCTTTGTTGTTGCATTGTTGTTTTATGATTAATTATCCAAAGGTTAATTTTTTCTTTTGTTTCCAAAGGTCATCCAATAGGACCTAGGGGGCTTGACTGATGTATCTCCAAGCATTTTTTTACAACGGTCTAAGTAGGCTTCCTAATTCTAAGCCTATTTTCAAGTGTTTCATAAGTTGTCTTCCAGAAAAAAATATTTCTGATATCATTGGACAAGAGGCAAAAAAGGCTAGGATCAACCATTGGTAAAGATAAGTGTTCTAATTATTGGTTGAAGATCTGATATGAGCATTGGTTCTTAGGCATATGAAAGTGAAAAGCATATAGTGTGCATCTAGGATTAATATTGTACATTTATCTTAAGCCCTTGATTTTAAAGGTTTTATGGATAAAACCCTAGGTTAGAAAGCATTCAAAGAAAGAATCATATTAGTTTAGCTATTGTATTCTTGCATTATGATTTCTACATTGTTCTTTATCTTTCATAGCATAGATCTAGAAAGGTCAAACTTAGGTGATTGCTCAAAAACCGAATACATCAAACTATACCAAAATTCCTGAGGACTTGAAATGAGTCCTAAAACTATTCCTGGTGATCCTTACCCCTAGCATAGAGTGTAGAGAACAACATACCCCTGTGGTTCACACCATAAGGCTTTCTACCTTTGTGGATCCAGTATTTTGGGAATTGTACACGATAGGGAAGTTTTCTCCCTCTACATTTTTGGTGAACCCGACATGAACACCTCATTTATTTTAAATTTTATACAATATCATTAATTCTGTTTGAAAATTCTTAAAAGAAACTAAAATCTGTGTGTTAGTGTCTTCCCCTAATTATTTTCACTACTTATAAATGGCTCCTTTCCTTATATTTAGAGGAAACAATTAGAATATGATTATGTTCCTTTGGAAGATGACCAGATTGATAGGGAAGACCCTAATATAGGTCTATAAGAGCAAGAAGAGGTAGTTATGGAAATTAAAACTAATCTTGATCCTTATTTTGGACCCAATGTTAGCTTTATCTTCTCATCATTTGATCATATTTGGGAATTCATGAAAGCTCATAATGAGAAGCTATTGAAATATGTAGAATGAGAATCTAATCTTGAAAAGAGGTTGCTACTCCTCCTCCCATTAGGTCTCCTATTCTCATTCATGATATTACCACATATCAACCTATGCATCTTAGTAATTTGAAGAACCAACTGAATTTTTCTACTACTAATACCACCAACATTGGATGGAATCCACCTGTTCCTCCAACTAGTAGTGGCACCAAAATTTGCTTTCAATTTTCTCCTTTATCTTCACATGTCAACACCATTACTTCTATTCCACCACAAGTTAATCTTCCATTCTCACAAGGCACGACATATAACAACAACATTCTCATGTCTAACTTAAGTCAAGGGAATATGGGAAACACACATAATTCAAAAATTTATAATTTGGCAAATATAGTGAATAAGTTGGTTTCGAGGATGGATATGATTCAACATTCAGGATTTACATATAATTACAAGGAAATGTGTAATCAACCATTGGATACTGTTGTTGTTGCTAGACCTTATCCCGAGTATTTTCCTATACTAGTTTTGCCAATCTATAAAGGGACAGAAGATCCAAGAGCATGTAAGGGGATTTAGGACAACTTACCATGATCTTGTTTATGATGATATGCTTCTATTAAAAAAATTTCCAAAGAGTTTTGTTGGAGTTGCATTGGAATGGTATTATCCTTTGCCCAACTATTCTTTAAAGAGTTTTGAAGAGACTACATAAATATTTGTTCATAAATTTAGTGCTTATATTGAAAAGGAAGTGACAATGAGAGATCTATATGATCTAAAGCAAAGTAAAGAAGAAATTTTTTTAGAATTCTTAGCTCGTTGGAGAATTTTAGTTGGCCGATTAAGACAACCTGTGTCTCAGAAAGATATGCTTGATACATTCATTAGTAATTTACAGGAACAAATATTGTATGCACTAGAAACTACTACGGTTACCTCTCTTGATGAAGCAATTGAGCTAGCTATAAAAGTGGAACAAGATCTCATTAGGAGAGGTCAGCTTAAGAATAAACAAGAAAATCCTATTGAGTCTCAGTATAAGAGTAAGCCTATAGGAGGTAATAATGATGGTAGGCCTGTTAACAATATCACCAATAGCCTATAAAATATTGTACTTCAAAAACCTCCTCAAAGAAATTTTACCAGACTCAATATACCTATGGAATCAGTTTTGAAATAATTTCTAGAAGCTAAGGCAATTGAATTACCTCCAATAAGGCAACCATATACTACAACTCATTGGTATAATGTAGGTCAATATTACATATATCACAGAGTATAAGGACATTGGAAAACTTCTTGTAAGAAGTTGAAGCATGTGGTTCAATATTTGATTGATGCAGGATGCATTGATTTAAGAAATTTCCAAACTTCAAGTAATCATGCTATTATTCAAAAAAACCCAACAATAAACCAAGATATGAAGATATTCAAGGATCCATTACCAAAGCATGATCAAAAAGCAAACAACCAAGTGGCTTATTAAAATGATTCTCTACATCATAGTAATGTGGTTGGTATGGTTGGGGTAACTACAAGGAAACAAGCTCTGAATCAGCAAGGACAGAGTTCAACACCACATCCTAGTTCAGTTTTAAAGGAGAATTGGAGAAAATATTTATCTACAAGAATTCCACCTATAGCGTTGAGACCACAATCATATATTTCATATGATTTTTTGAAGCAACTAGTTAATACTCCAATAAAAATATTAGTCTTAAATATTTTGCAGACTTCTCTTGATCATCAAATTGCTTTAATGGAATATTTAAAATAACAATTTGTTTCTCCAAATGTCGCCCATGATGCCATAGTTGATGCTATAGGTTCTTTTGGGATACATCATGTCTCATTCTTAGATGATGATAAACCTTTCTCAAACTTACATGGAGATTCATCACTTTACATCACTACACTTATTGGGGATACCCTTATCAAATGAGTTTTGATTGATAATGGCTCATACCTTAATTTGTGTACATATCAATTCTTTCAAAAAATTGGGTTAAAAGAGAAATGTTTAACAAAATCTGATATCCTTATTAAAGCTTTCAATAACAAGTACCAAGAGGCCTGTGGTGTCATATCTCTTCCATTAAAATTTAGGCCTCAAATATTGGATACTTTGTTTTACATGGTGTCTTGTCCTGCATATTTTAATATTCTTCTTGGACGACCTTGGATTCATGTAATGAGGGCCATCTCTTCTACTTTTCATCAATATTTCAAATTTGAATTCAAGAATCAAGTTATCACCATTTTGGGTGATCCTCGACCATTTGAATTCTATTCAAATATACAGTTAGCTCAATATAAATCTTATTCTTGTCCTTCTATTATTTTAGCCAATTCTCCATGTTCCTCATCTCAAATTTCAGATCATCTTCAAAATTTAAAATTGAGTGAGGAACATCAACCCTATTTTTCATCCTTGGATCATGATAATTAGTTTCTTTAAGAACCTCTTCTAGATCTCACCAAGCTACCACTGTCACCTCTAACTATGGGTTTGCCTCATAATAAGGGTGATGTTGTACACGTTGGCACATGTACCTTTGTCTTTATAGGGACTACCATCGAAGAAACGATTTATTGTAGAAACCCATATCCTAGCAAGCACTCTTTCACTCAATGATATCTCGCTAATGATTATCCCCTTCCTAAGAAGATCCTATCTAGTATAGGATATGCAGGTAAAGGATTGGGACCACACCAAAAAGGTATTCAAGAACCTTCGAATGTTGAGATTTGGCTTGGGGGATGTGGTATAGGTTTTATACCTAATAAAAATCAACCTTTACCTTTTGAGGATGATGATCATCTTGTGACTTATGCAGAATATATAGAATATCAAAAGATGATAATGGATGAAAATAAAAGCATTAATCATGCTTCCCATTCAAAGATAATGTCTTGCAATATGATTTATTCTGTTTGTTTTAAAGATGACATTGCTTTTGTGCAAGAGAATGGTGGATCTTTATATAATGTTTGTTTTACTAAAAATAATGGTGTTGTTAGAAGATGTATTGATTATCATGCCATGGATGTCCAAATAAGGGCCTTGGAAGAACTTTCCCATGATATTTATCATGGAGAAAATGCTCTCCTTGGGGATATCTTCAATATGACACCTCATGGCACACTAATTTATTTTAATAAGATGAATGATGCCTTTAGGTTTTGCATTGGTTTCAATTCTATATAAAAATAATATAATAATAATAATAATAATAATAAACTTTAATGTAGTTGTATTTGCATTTCCATTGCATCCACCTGCTTTCTCATATTGCATTGTTGTCTGTCATTATTGCATGATTGCTTGACATCTAAAGAACACCTTGAATGATTGTCTGTCATAATTGCATTATTGCTTGTTCATGACTGCTTGATCATATTGATTTTTGGATATTTTGCGACAATGGAATGTGATGATACCTAGTTAGGTCATAGCTCACATGCATTGCTTTTCTCACTAGGACTCTGATGTCTAGCAAGACCCCCCTAGGGATTTCTTCATTATTTCTTCTTATAATTACTTCTTCCCCTTATCTCAATTTATTTATCATGATAAATAATTTCAAAGTCTTCTTAAGATCCCTATATGGGATAGCACTTGCATATCATTTATTTACATATTACACCCCACATGGGATACTTATACATCCTAGCGGGTATTACATCATCTATGATATTCTATTGGGTCATACTCTATTTTGACTCAACAGACTCAACACCTCATTACAGGATAAGCTCCTTGGTCAATTTTAGTAGACCTCGACATACATCCTAGCGGGTAAATACCTCATAGAAGTCAATAAGGGAGTAACCACCCATAGTGGGTCAGACTCCACACATCTTTTTAACACTCCTACAAGTGCTAAACCTATAGCGGGTCTAGTGAAACAATCTATGGTATCTAACTAAATTGGTTTCTTGCAACCTACGCTAGTTCCATGCTATGGGTCACCAGTTCTTCTTCTTTTTAGATGGTTTACCTTTGGATTTTTCTTCTTATTATTTTCTTTCTTCTTCTTTTCTTCATTCTTCTTCTTCTTCTTCTTCTTCTCTCTCCTTTTCTCTCTTCTTCTTTCTTCTCCTCTTTCTTTTGTTTCCTTCCTTTTTGATTGTCTTCTTTGTCTTTCTCCTTCTTCTTTTGCATCCATCCATTTTCATATAGTTTGCATTAAGATAGTTTGCATACATGAAAACATGAATTAAATAAAAACATATTAAACACAAATAAAGCAATAAAAGGAGCTATATATTACTCGAGATAAAAAAGAGTGTATGGTCCTCGTGTCATGTTGGTGTACCACAACCCAGAATTGATACACTCAACCTAGGGATGTACACCACAATATAAAAATTGGTGCATCATCCCGATCCTCGGTCCTCTCTTTCTCCTAGCTATGAGAACCAACTCCCTCTGGTCCATCTTGAGGAAGAGGCAACTTAGGCTATGACACAAACTATCATGATACCAATGTCATCCGTGATCAATATCGTGATCTCCTCACTAACTACAAGGATGGAGGAAGTGGTATCCTCTGACCTGATGGGACAGTTGTACAGTAAAATATCTTGTAAAATGTAACTCACTGAAGGATTATCTTCAACCTCTCTCCCATCCATCACAACTTTGCCTAAATAAGCTACACCACACTGCCTTCTTGGCTTCTCTCAATGATAGCCATCCCCTCTACCATAGATCTCTGGCACTCTTCATCTATACAAGCCATCTATCCCTGGAGTTTTCTAGTCTCTACCTGAGCTAAGTCCCTCTCAGCCTTTGCAGTGCTCAGCGACCTCCGTAGCTCCTCTAGCATCCTGGCCCTATTTTCTTGGACCTGGGCCATATGGCTCTATAGAGAGGTTACCTGTACTCATAGCTCCTCTATCTCCCTCCTCTCCTAGCCCTCACCAGACACTGCTACAGATATGGAAGCCTCTCCAAGCTCTCTAATTTGTGGTCTCCCTACCTATGGGGGCATACCTCACCCCCCATATTTGGTCCCTACCACCTAGATGGCCTTATCTACCACCAAGATTTGAACACAAGCTGATCTCTATCTCAAAATGGTAGGAGTTTTTTGTACCTTATTGATGGATCAATGAGTTACCTCTCAAAATTCTCACTACATTCCCAGGTCCATAACCTAACACCTCTATATCATACTGACAGGGAGATTCTTTGGGGCACAACTCCTCTATACCACCACCTATACCTGATAACCACTCTTGTGTCATATACCCTTATGTTAACATAAAGAGGATCATACATATCCTCCTCAATCCACCTAGTGAGGTCTACCTCACCTCTTATCCCTATTGGATCCTAGGTCACCCTCCAGTACAAGTAGTCCCCCAGGTTTGAGACTCCCTGTAAGATCTCGTGCTATCGGAGGGCTCGATCCAATCTGAAGACCTATGAATCGACCTTCTCTAATCTCAACCATATGATCCTCCATATCATGGCTAGCTCTATCCTATCCTATGCCCAACCAGGGTGAAGCTGCCATGGCCTCTAGATTATCTTCACCTTTTGAAGCTCATCAATCACCTGCCTCGCTAGTGGCAGGTTCCCTGCATAGGCCCTCACGATACTCTCCAGAGACCTCGACCACCTATATGTTTTTGGCCACTCTAATATGGGTAGTGAGCCTGGTAGTACCTTCAGTATCTATATCATGATGTGCTCCCAACACTACACCTGGAGAAATGTCATACACATCAATCCTATATGCTGCTTATACACGACATTGTACAAAATCTTGTATAAGCAAGCCAACACATATGGACCCCATGCAAATTGAACCCTCTAATCCTGCATGTCTACCACTACTCTCACCATCACCCATGGTAAGTGCTACCTGTTGGTATGGCACATCAGTAGCCCAATCGTAACCCCACAAATCATGGTGGTTAAAGGATCTACCCCATAACATCCTACTAGATCATCAATTGATATGGTGCTCTCTCACACCTAGTGAGTAAACCCTATTGAGAACTGTTGTAGTGTGGCTACTTATCCCCGCACTCTATAAACTATTGTCCCTCTGATAGGGATCCAAAAAATTTCCACACATCCTTTAGTGTGACGGTGAGATCTCTTGTGGGTAACTGGAAAGTAGAGGACTCTGGGTACCACCTCTCTACCAGGGCTATCAACATAGCCCTATATGTCTCAATTCGAGGTATCCTCACTAGCTGGTCTAGCCCCATCACCTCTAGCTGAGCCATTTTGGTTGGCCTCGGTGCATCCAAATCTAATAGAACCCCTACCCTCCACTCTCGACTCTCAAGAATACCTAGCTGCATCCACAAAAAAATAAAATTAAATCAGTTTCATGAATAAAAAAAATTAATTAAAAAATAATAATAATAAAATTCATAATTTCAAATCAACACACAAAGATTGATCATAATTTTGTAATTCACTCTTCGTAATTGCTTGTTTTCCCTATTTTTCCTCCCGTGTTTGTTTTTTTCTTTTTTATTTTTTCCTTTTTCCAGCATTTTGGTGAAATCATGCCCTCCATTTTGGGAGGCGCAATTTCACAAAGTCACGCTCGATTTTATCTAGGCATGATTTTGCTACAATTCTCTTGGATCGAAATCGCAACCGAGCCACAAAATCGTTCCCTATTAGAGCGCAAAAATCACGATCTAACACAATGAAATTTCCCAAATTCTATCCTAAAATTTGTGAAAAATAGAAGAAAAGGTACAATAGGAGGGAGGAATTTGGTACTTACCCGCTCTCGTGCCCCGACTTCGTCCCTCATGACCGTTGCTCGATGAACTGGTAATGCTATTTCTTTTTCTCCCTAAAGCCCTTTCTCTACCAATGTGTGGTGAAAATGAATTAGGGTTTTACCCTTTTTCACCATTTTAAGCTCCATTTGTTACCTTTGTTTTATTAGATTTTTGTTCTTTCTCTCTATTTCTTGTTATGTGTTAGTTCTTTCAAGTTTTTATGATATATGTCATCTTCATAAAAACTGGAAGGGGCACCCTAACCTATAGAGGTATTAATGTCCCTAATACGTTGATTTATGTGTAAAACAAGAAAGTGTTTGGAATGACACTATTTTTGCACCACCCCTTTAATATAAACTAGCCATCCCATTTTTACTTGCTATCATCTTCCAATGAGTGTGTCTACATCCTTTCTTTGATGCATTTACTTAGCCTTAAATGCATCAAAGAGGGGGCAAAATGTAGACACAAAAAATTAACCCACTATTAGTGGGTAATATTCCTTAGAGCTCCTAAGAGGCCCCTAACCCTTGCCCTAGGCAAGGGTAAGACTCTATTCCCCTACCTTGCTTTTCTTTAGCCCTTTAGAAAAATCACACACGGTTATGACGAGGTGTGACTTCACAAAAGTGATATCACACCCCATCGGCACGGTGTGCAACTTCACTATTTTAGGGTTTTAATTTATTAAAACCTGGGTTTAATCTTTCTATAATGCTTGGCATTGGCTTGTGTTTATTTTCTCACTTCTTTTACCTTAATTTTCATCGATAAAAAGAGAGGTTAATCCCACTCTTAAAAAAAGGACAAGCAATCGATCTTGGAAATTAATTAAGCTTGAAATTCTTATGATTAAGCTTCCTATTTCTTCTACAAGCTCACCCCGAAGTGTGAATTTCGGATTTGATCTTTTGTTGTATTGATTTGGATTACTGTGTGGTTTGGTGGAGTCATGTTGTGGTCTAGAAGGAAAGAGAGTACCCATTTTGGATACCTCGATCTCTTCTGCATGATTTGGCATTGTCCATCAGGTTGTGTGCACTTTTTTTCCTGCATTTATTTATGCTCTACATTTATATTTTATTTTTTGTGTCTCTGAAGCAAAATTGTGCCTTATCCTGATGAGGCGCAACTTCGCTAACCCTAATTTAGAGTTTTTTCTCATAGAAGCAAGATCACGCCCCATTATGATGGAGTTCAACTGCACCTATAGCGTTATCTCACCCGCCATCTACGAGGTGTAATTTTACCCAAGACTGAATTAGGGGCATCTGTCAGATTATGATTGCATGAGTAGTTTTTTAATTGCATTTAGGTGATACTAGCATAATATGTTTTTTGCTTCTCTAATCTTGCATTGTTGTTTTATGATTAATTATCCAAAGATTAATATTCACTTTTGTTTCCAAAGGCTATCTAAAAGGACTTAGGGAGCTTGACTGCTACGCCTACAAGCATTGTTGTACAGTGGCCTAAGCAACACCCTAATGCTAATCCCATTTCAAGTGTTTCATAAGTTGTCTTGCAAAAACATGTATTTCTGATATCATTGGACAAGAAGCAAAAAAGGTTAGGATAAACCATTGATCAAGATAAGTGTTCTAATTATTGGTTGAAGATCTGATCTAAGTATTCGTTCTTAGGCATCTGAAAGTGAAAAGCATATAGTGTGCATCTAGGGTTAATAGTGTGCATTTATCTTGTGGCCTTGATTTTAAATTTTTTCTGGATAAAACCCTAGGTTAGCAAGCATTCAAAGAAAGAATCATATTAGGTTAGCTTTTGTATTCTTGCATTTTTATTTTTGCATTGTCCTTTATATTTAATAGCATAGATCTAGAAATACCAAACTTAGGTGATTGCTCAAAAACTGAATACATCAAACTATCCCAAAATTCTTGAGGACTTGGAGCGAGACCTAAAACCATTCCTGGTGAACCCTTCCCCCTAGCACCAAGTGTAGAGAATATTATACCCTCGATGTTCACCCCATAAGGCTTTCTACCTTTGCGGATCCAACCTTTTTGGGAATTGTATGCAGTAGGGCAGTTTTTCCCCTCCACCTACATCCATGAAGGGTTTCTATTCTTCTTGTCTTTATCTCAACGAGATAAGCATAATGTTTTACTTAGTGTATGAAATTTTAATTTGATTGTAAAAAGACCAATATAATTTTCTTCTTAATATTGTATTGTTAGGTATATTACATTGAAAATTGTGATAATGAATGAGACCCAAAAGTAAAATAGAACAAGAGAAGAATAAGATATAATTCAGAACTTTATAAGAATAAACCAAAAATCAAAACAAGAATAAGACATAATTTAGAACTTGATAAGTATAAGCCAAAAATAAAAATAGGACAAAATTAGAATTGCAAGTATAAATTATAAATATATAAAAATAAAATTTCACACATATTTAGAGAATGCAAATCCCTAAGAGACTCTAAATACAACAGAGAGATATACTATTGTATAGTACGAGCTATTGTATTGAAGGAGTATATGTAGATTTAAATATTGGTGGTGTTCTTGAAGGGTTTTTATACAACTTGTAAAGAGTGTATTCTTGAATGACAAATTTGAAAAAGAAGTGTTTGTGGAATAGCCACAAGCACTTGGAGTGAAAGGTAAAGAAGGATATGTATATAAGTTTAAAAAAAGTATTGTATTGACCCAAACAAGTACAAGGGACATGGTATTTAGGAATTAAATGCATACTTATTGAAATATGAATTTGTGATAAGTATGAATGAGCCCACATTATACTAAGCGAAGTAATGATATTTTGATTGTATGCTTGTATGCTGATGATTTGATTTTTATAGGAAGTCCATCAAGAATGAAGAGAGAGTTCAAGCAAGCAACAATTCTAGAATTTGAAATTAGTGATTTGGATTTGGTGTATTATTTTGTTGGCATATAGGTACATAAAATACATGATGGGATCTTCATTTTCCAATTTAAATATACATATGATATGTAGAATACATTTGGCATAAAATTTATAAAGGTATTGCTAAGCATTTGTGTAAGGATAAAGAAAATGCAAGGATGATGAAAGTGGAAGAGTGGATGAGAGGAAATATAGAATTTTGACTGGAAACCTCATGTACTAGATAATAAAAATACTAGATATTGCATATGTAGTCTCTTTGATTTCAAGATTCATGAGTAAGTTATCAAAATATCATATGAGAGCAACTAAGAGAATTTTGAGGCATGCAAAAGGGACTTTAAATTACAAAATTTGCACTTCATACAATAATATTGAGTTGATGGATACAATGATTTGGATTGATGAGGTTTAATTGATGATAGGAAATCTATATTAAGAAATTATTTTTCATTAGAAAATGGATTAGAAATTTGGATTTTGAAGAAAAAACCAATGGTTGCACTCTCAACAATAGAGTGAGAATATAATAGCTACATTAGTAAGCATACAACTAGCATGGTTGAGGCAAATCGTAGAAAACCTTAGTGAAGAATAAGAAAGAACAAATGCCATTTTTATAACATGAGTGCAATTCAAATGGTTAAAAATCCTATTTTAATACAAAATAAAAGCATATTGATTTGAAGCATTCTTTTATTAGAGACTTAGTTCAAGAAAAGGAAGTTGAGTTGAAATACTATTAGTCAAAAGATCAACTTTTAGAAATATTATGGATAAGAATTAATTTATTTAACTTATATGTAAAAAACAATTTCCCCATTTAGTCTTAAGGCCAAGAATGTTGGAAATTGTAATATTGAATGAGACCACAAAATACATGATAAGAATAAGCCAAAAATCAAAATAAGACAAGAATAAGATATAAAACCAAAATAGAACATAATCAAAATTGTAAGTAGAAATTAAAAGGGGAAATGAAATATTCTCACAAGATATTTGGATAGAATGTGAAGCACCAAGAGAATATTTAGACAACCAATATCTTATTGTATATATAAGTAAAGGGTATTGCATTGAAGGAGTATGTATAAATTTGAAGATTTGTGAAGTTTTAAATGGAGGGTTATATGCATTTTTATTTTTATTCTTTATTTTTTGTGTTAGTCTCTATTTTGGAATACCACCACATTTCACATATTAGAGAAACCAAAAAAACTTATTCTTTAATATTCCACACCAAATAGTAATCACAAAAGTAAAAATTGAAGGAAGAAACCACAAGGAAAAAATTCATAAGTTATTAGAAACATATTTAATGTTTAAATCCTTGTTATATAAGGTTACACCAAAATAATACAAAAATCATCTCATATTTCAAGAATGGTTCAATAAAAAAATTGTACACATAAAGTTATCCCTTTTATTTTATAAGGCTTTATACATCCTACACATATTTAATACACAAGAGGAATAAAGGAGTTAGAATCTTGTCATCATGACTTACTACCTTTCCAATTGAGTGAGACTAAGTGTCATAAATTCTCTATAGAAGGGAATATTGATTGATATACAACTTAGAGTTGAATAAGATGTTTTACTCTCAATTAAACTCATACAACCCCTATCTTATGATGTGTCATTCAAAGTACTCTTTGTGAAATCTATCATAAGATTTACATGAGAGGTGTTTAGACAACTTCCTCAAATAACAATAAAATGACATATCAATTGGAGGGTGTGACAGAAATACTCCTCCTACAAATATTGATCTCGTAAATGAGAATAATAATTTTTTTCTATATTATAGAAAAACTATGAAAAATAAATATTAACATCTCTAATACTCCCTCTTAGTATTTATTAATGCTTACAACAAATATTGACATGAGTGCGCTTGATAATACATATAATCATGTGATAGAATATAATAATGCCACCCCATAGTATATATTTAAAATGGAGGCTTGTAACAACATAGATGTACATAAAAAATATAGGAATAAGGTGTTATTATTGCAAACTTATATTTAATGATAACCTCCAATATTATAGTTATGGAAAGGAAGTTGTAAATAAATAATCCATTGATAAAAATTGTGCACAATAGTGGGAGTTGAAGTTGAGGATAAGCACCTCCAAATTTACGTCATTTAAAACAAATTCAATAGGTCCTAGTTTTTCTACAAGGAAAACACCATAGGTTTCATTGACATCACCAACAACATTTCTAAAAGACATTGGGAAAGAGAGATATATTTTTATTTCCAGAGGCATTGGTGCATTTTTAGCAAAACTTTAGGAACAAAAAGTACAATGATCGTTAATGGAGTGAGCAGGAGATTGATAGTGCTAATACCATCACCAACTCTCTCCACATTCAATCTATCTCTTCCTGGTATTGTGTTATCCAAGGCCTTCCAAATCTCTCATAAACATATCCACTACAATAAATCCAAGTTCACTTAAGATTAGGAATTATGTGGGGATATGGATGAGCATTACACATTGGGATTCAATCCCAATTCAACTCAATTGAACATAGGTTTTTTATTTATTGTTCTAGCCTTCCTATAAACATATAAATTTAAGACCAGCAATGGGAAGTTGTACCAACCTATTGAAATTATAATTTTATCAATAATCCTCCCATCCATCAATGTGCATTCCATTCACACCTAATATTTTGCTACATCAAGTATTTATTTATTTATTGTTATTTTTGTTATGTGGAAAAATGTTAGGAGCATAAAATAGTGGAATATGTTAAGGCTAAGGTCAACATTTATATTATGTTTTTCTAGCCATTTGGGCCCTTGTACACCTTGTATACGTAGTTTATTGTAATATTTTATTAATAAATTATATGGAAACTAAATTCCAACTTAATGTATTATTCCTATGCAAGTAATTTATAGCCATAGACATGCCCTATTACAATAAAATTATTTCTTCCCAACCTCAACGAATCCGAAGAGTAAAAACTAGAGTTGATAACTAATAGTTTAGTTTAGACAAAAAAATGAACTCTACTAACAAATGGCTATCTAAGATTTTGTTAACCAACTAGCCAATCTAGAAGCCAACAACCTATCTTGGAAGCCAACATGAGTTTTAGACTCTCACATATTACACAATAAAACAATAAAATAAAATAATATGCCTAAGGTAGTGATTAAGCTAGTAGATATCCTCATCATACCTCCCAAAAATAGAAGCATTAGACTCCAATGCTTTTACAATAGAAGAAAAATTGGTTTGATTTAGAAGAACCTGATCAAGACCAAGTGAAAGCTTTAGGTACCAAGTGGAGAAGAGAATTGATGATGTCCATGATGCCAAGAGATGTCTTATCTACAAGGTAACAATTGTTCAAAACTTTGTTGTCAACATGAGGAGGAGGAAGTCAACGAGGACTAAGGGCCTACTACTGAGTCTTTTGCAAAATAATAACTTGCCTAGTTGAAGGAGGTTGCAAGGAAGATGGTCACTCAATGTAAGGACAAGGTATAATAGGAGTAGATAGGAGGAGGCGGTGAAGGAGGTATCTATTGGAGAATATTGCATTATTTGGTACATGCTAATGTACCCCCATGGTACCTTAATGGTAAAAATTTACATATATAATAATATTAGAGTTTAGTCTATAGTTTAAATGAGTGATTCATATTTCCTTTTTTATGTAAGTGTCAATATGAAGGATATGCACAAGTGTCATGTAAGTAAGAGTGCAAGTGTGTATTGAGATAATGTGCACAAGTGTTTTGTATGTAAGTGTGCAAATATAAAGTGAGGATGTGCACAAGTGTCTTGTATTAGGAGTGCATGTAGGAGATTAAGAGTCATGTAGAAGTGTGCAAGTGTCATAAAGTCAAGTATGCATGTAAGAAGAGAGTGAAGAGTCTAGTATACAAGTGGTAAGATGAGAAGCCAAAGGTCAATAATAGGAAAGGTCACATATCCTATATATGATGAGTGTAATAGACAAGTATTGAAGAGTCACATTACTATGGCTATATTATGGAGATAAAGCTCCATACAATGAAAGGGAAAATGGGTTGTAACGATCACCACATAGCAAGCATTGATAATAAAGCTTGGATTTTTGAGCAATTTATATTGTAAGTATTCTTCATGCATGTACATGAATTATTTTGGTCATTTTACATTCATATTTGATATTATAAGTGAATGCTATTTCGTTATTATATTGGCTTGGATATAGATATTTAATTGCTCATATATAATTTTATTGAAAAAATAAAACACTTGATATTATTCAATGACAAAGACCTTGCTTAAATAGCAAAGGTGTACAATATGATCCATTGGATCATAACTAACTGAGTTAATCTTAGCCACACAAATTATCCTAGTAACAACTTAGGATATGATATATTATTCTAACACCCCCCTTAAGTGGTACTAGGATATACTCTAACATCCCCCCTTAAGTGGTACTAGGAGGTAGTGAAAAAACAACAGAACCAAACTAGTGGTATATCCACAAAAATGAGTCCCAAAAAGAAGGCTTGATAAGGTAATCATGTATAATATATGCATAAGAAATCTCTGGTGAAAGAGGATGAAAAACAACAAGGTAAAAACCACTTGTCAGAATAAAAGAAGAAGAAGGAAGACGTGGAAGGAGGATGGAGAGGAAGGAAGATGTCTTCTTCAACCCCATCGAGGATAACTTCCATCAAGAATCCTGCAAAGGATTTATAGATATCTCAAAAAATTAGAGAAGCCTCATCGTCGAACTGAAAGAAATCTCACTCCCAAAGTGGTGCTTGTGACAAATATCAAGGCTGTGAACCATGAAAAATGTCACTAAAGAAAACCCCTTGAAACCAAAGTGTCTCAAAAAAAGAGTGAGAAGATAGGATGGAGAAATAACCACAAAAATCACAAGGGTAGTCCAAAATGACTCCACAAGCATAAGTATATGGTTTCCACCTATATGAACACAATGGTAACAAGGTCCAAAACTTGTGGACAAACAACAAAACAAGGGAATAAAAAAGAAACACCAATGTAGCTATGTAACATGTACTTATGGTGACCTCCTAATCCTACTGAAATGCATGGGTAACCAGTTGCTGCATCCACCATGTGCTATAGAGAAGATGACTAAAATACTAGGATCACATACAGAAACAATTGGATTTTCGGGTTCAATCGAGGGTGCACTCCATGATACAAAATATTTATGGCTAAAAAAACAAGTAAAACTACCTCAAAATAGAATATGGATACCACCAATGTGTCCATCTCAGAAAACCTTTATGATGACTATAAACACACCTATTATCGAGTGCCAATAGGATTTTTTTTTGCAGAAAAAATAAAAACTTCTTCATTTCCCTCACAAGGGAATATTCCTAGCATCTTTTGGAATAAAGTATGGTTTTAAAATTTCTCTCGTAGGAGAATATTACTTGGTTTTTTTATTTTACAATGCAATATTAAAGTTGCTCCTTTCCATTTTAAGAAATGCCCATGAAGCAAAGTGGACCCCACCACATCGTCGTACTATATTATTAGCCCCACATTTCAAATGAATTTTTTTTTTCCACACTCGGGCTAGCCCCCCACTATATTTTTCACCTTAAAAAATGCCTTGCTAATAGATACAAGGTGAATGGATATAAAAGGGAACATTTAAAAAAAATAATCTGCATTTTAACCTTCATCGTTGCTGGATTATTGGATTTGGTGGGCCCTATGGAGGGCTTATCGGCAGCGTCCCCGATGTTCATTGCCCGAAGGGCCTCTAGCATGCGTTCACGCCATGAAAACTTCCTTAGGGCATGCAGCGTAGAAGGGCCAACCGTGGATCATCTTTAGTATTTGGTTCGTGATATTTAAAAAATGCATATAAAAATGCATTGTGGCCATTAAACATTTTTTTTTAGCCACATGGAGGTGCCTCATATCCATTGTTCGATCCTACTCCCTCAAAAATCCCTTCAATATCCATCCCTATAAGCCTGGCTCCTTCAATAAGGAGCTCCTTCATCAATCTCGATGGTTGAACAACGATGTGAAATGTGTAGCCCTTCATCTCCAACTCATAGAAGATGCTGCTCAATAGGCTTTTGCTACTCTTTTCGGCCATCCAGATGCGAACAGAGAGGTTATCGATGATCAATACGAGCTCCAAGTGGTAGCAGCACTCTTTGGTCTGGGGTCGAGGTCTTACCAAACTTGCCAAAAAAAATTAAAAACTCCTCATTGAATATGCCGAGATTATTTGAAATCCTTCACAACCTCATTGGTCTTTCTCAAAATGCTCTTCACTACAATTTTGAGGCCGTATGACAAAATATTTTTAAACTTGGTTAAATTATTTGCAATCCACAACTCGTTCTCACGAAACCCCTTGGTCTGTGTCAGCACCGCCATTGTTTCCTCCAAATTCTTTGTAGTAATGTTTGGGTATGCATCAACACCAGATATTTAAAGGCCACGCTCCTACTTAGATTTGGCCACCACCTGTGTCCCTCCATAACTACAAAAGCCATTGAAGTTAACCACGTTCCTGCAAATTGATTATCATCGATGGCATCACTGTGGGTGAAATAAAAAAATTATCAGCAAAAAATATTGGATCCACTATCATAGTGATTTGAAGCCATCACTCAACTCAACATAATTGAAATAAAACTCAGAACTACATTGGATTTGACTATATGAAAAAAATTCAATGGCCATTTGCACAAGGAGAACAGACTGTGACGCTTAATTGGAGTAGAAAAAGAAATGAAATCTCACTCCCAGATAGATGCACCAGATCCTTCTATAGTAGCTGGTCCATATGCGTAAAAAAATATCGGTGGAAGCAATAGGTAAAACGACCATAAAAAATAGGGCATGCAATTAGAATACTCAATGATCTGGAGAATAATCATGACTTCCATTATGTCTGGTTGTTCAACGGATCTCTTTTGTGAGGAAACTCATGAATCAAGAAAAAAAATATGCTAGATAGTGAAGTTGCTTTCAAGTTTAGCCTTCGTCTCCATAGAATACAAAACGTGCAAATTTGCTTCCAAAAATACCACGAATCTGCATATTTATTTATAGTTCATTTTCTGTGTGAGGTGAAGAAGTCATCTTCGATCTCTCCCAATAATGGAACTATTTTTGAGCTTTAGAGCATGCCATGCTTCTTATTCATCCTCCACCTGGACTCTTCCCATCAGACTACTTCCAAAAAAGACTTTGCATGTCTTTCCTATCGACAACATGTTATGACCTCCTGGATTTCTAGCTTGCTTCGTGGGAGGACGATCAACTGCACCAACAAATGGGTACATATTCAGTAGCACTCCTCTGCTGAATATGCAATGGTTACCTCTAGCCATTTTAAAAAATTAGAGCACCTCTTATGCACACAACCAAAATGCATATAGTGTTGGCATTTAAGCTTTAGTAATATCTCATCATTTACCTTTGTTGGACGATAGACAAGGTGGACAACAGATAACAAGGTGGACAGTGCCGACATAGGAGTAGTAGAGTTAAATTTTAATTTTTCCATTCCTCCCTATTTTTCCTTCTTCCCTAAATCTCTCCCTAACTTCGTAGATCAACTATTATTAGACATTTTCTAATGTATATAAATCATTGTATTTTCGAGGCATTAGAGATTAATGGAATATATTTTATTCAAAGAATTTTTTAGAATCATTTGGTTTCTATATCTAGTATCAAAGTCGAGCATATAGGAGCCGAGCATACAGGGTCCGAGGTGGCTTGGTTTCTATATCTGGTATCAAAGTCGAGCATATAGGAGCCGAGCATACAGGGTCCGAGGTGGCTCAAAATCTGAGGCAGAGCCAAGTTGATAGGGGAGCCGAGAGGTGAGGGTCAAAGGAGGCTCAAAATTTGAGGTGGACCAAGAGGGCCCACAGTAGGCGCAAAACTTGATGACCAATAGGCTGACGAGGACAACAGACTCGAGGACCAAGCTAACATGGATAGCAAACCAGATTGAGTTGACGTGGCACTGACCCCAAGACTAGACTGAGCTGATGTGGTAGCAGAAAAGGACATGTGGCGGGTGATTAAGCTTGGACACATGGCAAGGTTGGGTGGCAACAAGGACACTGATGTGGCGAGGAGTGATTGGGAGAAGACCATCAAAAGAGAGGCTTTTGATTGCCCGTAGGCAATCAAAATTTTAATAGTGCATCGATCTATTTAAACTACAAAGCTAATCCCCCCTCGTGCATGTGGGATATTATCCAAAAACACCTGTGTAGAACTATGAATCCAGTGAATGCGTTTTAGAAATTTCTTTTGTTTTTAGTGCTTAAAATATCGAAGGGAAGATCGCTTGAGGTATATTTGCAATCTATGTTGTAGTGAATTATTGTGTAGGGGTAGATCGAAGCTCAAAAGGAGTTTAAAAATTCATCAAAACTCTTTTGAAGATACGCGTTGACGATCATAGAAGGCCAGCAAAAATAGCTTGTTGAAGCTTTCAAACCCTCATGGAGGTGGATGGCAGTAGGTAGCGAATGCTAGCAGTTTTAGATCACAGTGACAAATCATAGTGACAGATTGTAGAAGGTAGCCGAAGATCATAGAGGAAGATCATCGAACGAAGCAGAAGACATGTGTTGAAGATAAGCACAGGATTAATAAAATTGTTTGATTTGTTATACCCATCGAATCAGGTAGCTCGGTCGGTCATTAACCGAGCTCTAAGGTTGATAGTGCGTGAGGAGTCGGGGTTCGAATCCCCTCAAAATTATTTTTTATTAATTTTTTTTATCTTTTTTAATTTAATAATTTAATATTATTTTTAATTAAGAACATTATGATAATGTTCTTTAATTAAATCTAATTTTTATTATTAAAAATTTGATAATTTTTTTTTTTACATCAAAATTGCCTAAGAGGCAACTAATGTAAAAGTCCAAGGGACTTAAAATTTGGAATTTGTGTGAAGTGTAAGGCTTCAAAAGAGTCATTTTTTTCTTTTGAGAGACTAGGCAGCTAAAAATTTTATTGTAAAAAGCCTAAGAGGCTTAAAATTTCTTTGTAAGAGAGGCAAAAGAAAACTTGAAATTGTAAAGGCACATAGATGATACGATCAAGTGGGTGTTATCATGCCCTATGTTCTCTTTTGGTAAGAGAAAATGCTAAAACTTTTGATGAAAAAGTGTAAACTTATGGGCTACATACTGTGTTTAGTCAGTTGTAGAACGCAGTAATAGCACATCAGAGACATCCAGATTCAGGGTACGAGGCAGACTCTGAGGATAACTCATTCGGTAGCAGATTTGAACAATCGAAATCTGCACCACAAGCACCAGTAAATCCACAATTCAGCAATAATGACTCCATTGAAATTCTAGAACCTGAATCACCAGAGATAATCTTGATTAGTGACGAAGAAGAACAAGTAGCATACAACTTCATGAATCAAGTGATAGTAGCACCACAACAAGAAGAATAAGCAATCGGTGATAAAGTGAATCAAGCCAGATTTGATCTCAATTTGTAATTTCTTCTTCTTATTCTTTCTTATTTCTTTGAAAAGCAGAGTGCTTTATTGTAATAGAGAAATGAAAAGAGTGTTTTTTAGTTTCTAGCAGCTATGGCCTCAAATAACAATCAACCTATTCTAGAATCTAATGGGTACAATTATGAGTACTAGTCCATCAAAATGAGGACCTTACTTATTGGTAAGGGATTATGGGACATAATAGAAGAGGGTTTCACAGAACCCTCATATTGGGCTACATTAAGTGCCGTAGATAAGAAAACAAAGAAAGAAGCACACAAGAGCAACTCTTTTTCTCTTTATCATCTCCAAGCAACATTGGAGAAGAGTATATTCCCTAGAATAGCCGCTTGTATAACTGCACAAGATGCGTGGAAAGCTTTGAAAGACAGATTCTAGGGAAGTGATCAAGTGAAGCAAGTGAGGCTTCAAACACTGAAACGAGATTTTGAAAATCTCAAAATGAAAGAAGACAAAAAAGTTGGTGACTACTGTGTCAGAGTCAAGGCAGTAGTTGATAAAATGGTTACTCTTGGTGAAGAAATTAAGCCTAAAACAATTGTAAAGAAAGTGTTACGAACACTTCTTCAAATATGGAATCACATAGCCATAATCATAGAAGAGTCAAAAGATCTTTCCACTTTAACATTTGATGCATTAATTGGGTCATTAATGTCTCATGAAGAGAGATTATAGGAATCTCCTTCAACAAACTATGGAGGTGATGATAAAGCCTAAATGCTAGAAGAGGACGTGGAAGAGGTCAAGGCAGAGGCTAGAGAAGAGGTAGAGGCAGAGGCAACTACAGAGGAGGAAATCAGAACAAAGGAGGCAATTCCAATAGAGGAGGCAATCAGAACAGAGGTGGAAACCAAAATCGAGGAGGAAATCCAGGATGAAGTGGAAATCAAGGGCAAGGAAGTGACAAATCCAAAATAGCTTGTTTTAACTATGTCAAACTAGATCACTTTGCTCGCAACTGTTGGTCAAAATATTCTCAAGGTAGCAACAGTCAATATGGAAATTATGGTGAAGAAGATGATACCTCTAATATTTTTCTTTCATATGGACAATCAGAACAAAATCTAAATGACACATGGATTTTGGATACTGGTTGCTCCAACCATATGAGTGGCAAAGAAAATCTCTTTGCTACACTAGATTCCACTTATAAATCCCACATCAAGTTAGGGGATGATAAAGCTTTGCAAGTCGAAGGCATTGGAGCCATGGAGGTTCCAATGAAAGAAGGCCTAAATAAAGTGAATGACATCTACTACACTCCAAAGCTCCAACACAATCTGCTAAGTGTTGGGAAAATTATGGAGAAGAATTACAAACTTGTTTTTGATGAAGGAAAATGTCTCATTTTTGATAAAAACAATTGTAATCGTGTCATCACACAGGTACCAATGACCAAAAATAGGTTATTTCCCCTCAATTTTGGAGAACCAGGGGGAGCTCAACTTGCAAATGTAGCTATAGCTAATCCAAGTGTGCTTTGGCACTTGAGATATGGTCACCTAAATTTAGCTAGCTTGAAATTGTTAGCTTCTCAAGCTATGGTGATAGGACTTCCCAAAATCAATGAACATAAGGAGGTATGTTAAGGATGTGCTTTGGGAAAGCACTCAAGGTCAAATTTTCCAAGAGGACAAGCATGGAGGGCCAGCTATCCACTTTAGTTAGTGCATTCGGACATCTGTGGTCCAATGCAGACAAAGAGTATCAGAAACAATTCCTATTTTCTCACTTTCATAGATGATTTCTCTAGAATGTTTTGGATTTATTTCTTGAAACATAAAGATGAAGCTTTTGATTGCTTCATAGATTTCAAAAACAATGTAGAGAAACAAAGTGAGTTTTATGTAAAGTGTCTTAGGACAGATCGAGGAGGCGAGTACTCCTCAAAATAATTTTTGAAATATTGTAAAGCAAGTGGGATCAAAAGGCAATTTACCATTGCCTATACCCCACAACAAAATGGTGTGGCAGAGAGAAAGAACCACACCATAGTCTAGATGGCGAGAACGATGCTTCAGACTAAGCATCTAACTAATATGTATTGGGCTGATGCTGTAAGAACCAATGTATACATTCTAAATAGAAGTCTAACTTCTAGTTTAGATGGAATCACTCCTTATGAGGGGTGGTATGGAAAGAAACCAAATGTAAAGCATTTCAAAGTTTTTGGTTCTTTAGCATATGCACACATTCCTGATGAGAAAAGGAAGAAGCTTGACCCCAAAATTCAAGCTTGTATTTTTGTAGGGTATTGTGAGTCTACCAAAGCATATAGACTCTACAATCCAAAGACATATAAGATTGTACTTTCCAGGGATGTAATTTTTGATGAAGGGGGAGAATGGGGTCATCAAAGAATTTTTTTTGATGATGAATCCCAAGATGTAAGTTCTTCACAAATACAACAAGTGCCTCCCAAGAAAAACAAAGGCACACCTCCTCCAAGCCCAAGCAGGAGTACTACATCAAGTACATCAACCGCCACTCCAAGTCCTTCTCCATAGAGATCAATAATTTCTTCACCGATGGACATTGAATCTCCATCAAGAGGCAAAAGAACATTACAACATCATCCATATTTTCAAATGTTGGATCAAAATTTCTAGAAAATATTCACTAGAAGCCAAGCTAGTGAAATGAATTCAGTTTTGCAAAAACTTGAAAATTTGCATTTGTATGGGGATGATGACTCCCAAGATCCTAAGGGAGATGTAGTTAATTATGCTTTATTAACTAGTGCACAACTAGAACCATCTAGCTATGAGAAGGCTTGTACTCAGAATGTATGGCAAGAAGCCATGAAAGAGGAAATAACCTCTATAAAAAATAATGATACATGGGAGCTAGTAAAGCTTCCCAAAGGAAAAAAATGTGTTGGATGTAAATGGGTCTACAAGACCAAATACAATGTTGATGGAAGCATTGAGAGGCACAAGGTGAGACTAGTAGCAAAAGGTTTTACTCAAAAATTTGGCATTGACTATGAGGAAACCTTTGCTCCTGTTGCACAACAAGAAACAATTAGATTAGTTCTTTCCTTAGATGCCCATAAAGGATGGAATATTCAACACATGGATGTGAAAAGTGCTTTTCTAAATGGATACTTGACTGAGGAGGTTTATGTTCAACAACCTCAAGGTTTTCAAGAACAAGGAAAGGAGAACCTTGTTTATAAATTGAAAAAATCACTTTATGGCCTCAAGCAAGCACCAAGAGCTTGGTACTCACGCATTGATGGCTATTTCAATAAGTATGGTTTCACTAGAAGCAAAAGTGAACCTACTCTTTACTACCTAAAGCATGGTGTAGACATTCTCATAGTTTTTTTGTATGTGGATGATCTAATATTTATGGGTAGTAACACTAAAATGAATATGGAGTTCAAAAACTCCATGATGAAGCAGTTTGAGATGAAATATCTTGGTTTAATGTGATACTTCCTAGGCATGGAAGTTCATCAATAAAATAAAGGGATCTTCATATGTCAACACAAGTATTCTCGAGACATGATCAATAAATTTTCCATGGAGCAGTGCAAATCAGTTGCAACTCCAACTAGACATGGGATCCAATTGAGCAAGGATGATGGAGCACCAAAGGTTGACATGACCACTTACAGGAGCATGGTTGGGAGTTTGATGTTTCTCACCAACACAAGACCTAATATTCAATATGTTGTTTCTCTAGTTTCAAGGTTTATGGAAAGTCCATATGAGCTACATCTACAAGCAACTAAAAGAATCTTAAGATATGTAAAGGGTACATTGGATTTTGGAATCCATTACCACAAATGTAATTCTGTTAAATTAGTTGGCTTCAATGACAGTGATTGGGGCAGAAATATAGATGATAGGAAATCTACATCAAGGAATTGTTTTAGTCTAGGGTCAGGACTAATCACATGGAGTTCCAAGAAGCAGACTGTTGTAGCATTATCATCTACTAAGGCTGAGTATATAGCCATCACACATGCTAGTACTCAAGCCCTATGGTTGAGAAAAGTCCTTGAAGATATTGGAGAAATACAAAGTGGTCCAACTCGACTGTATTGTGATAACATGAGTGCCATTCAGTTGGCATATAATCCAATCCACCATAGCAGATCAAATTTTTTTGATATGAAGTATCACTTCATTAGAGATATGGTGGAACACCATATCGTTGAGCTTAAACATTGTAGCACTTTGGATAATATTGCAGACATCTTCACCAAAGGCATACCTAAAGATCAATATATAAAGCTGAGAGATTGTATAGTCAGTTCTCTCAACTTTAAGGGGGAGAATGTTGGCATTTAAGCTTTAGTTATATCTCACCATTTACCTTTGTTGGACGACAGACAAGGTGGACGACAGATAACAAGGTGGACGATGCTGACATAGGAGTAGTAGAGTTAAATTTTAATTTTTCCATTCCTCCCTATTTTTCCTTCTTTCCTAAATATCTCCCTAACTTCTTGGAGAAACTATTATTAGACATTTCCTAATGTATATAAATCATTGTATTTTCGAGGTATTAGATATTAATGGAATATATTTTATTCAAAGCATTTTTTTAGAATCATTTGGTTTCTATATATAGAAACTGTCAGCAGCCTCGTGCATCTGGCACTCTTTTAAACCTTGGTGAAGTAGATCCCATTGTTTTTTTTTACAACCATAATAGTGTTGTAACAAACCTAAAATATTTAGGATGGATGAATATATCTACATGCTCGTTCCCATGGTTTTACCATTTGTTCCATGAGTACAAGTCGACGGTCAGCTCTTCTCTGCTCCTATGGACATAAAACTAAAAAACCAAAACTAAACTAAAAAATGACCTCCCAAAATTTAAAAATTTTAAACCATCTGGTTTTTGATCCATAAAAATATGGAGAGCATACTCCCTCGGTAAAAAAAATTAGAAAAAATATGGGGAGGAAAAAAGAGGGGGGAGGGAAATCCCCCCATGAGGAAAAGCTCCTCACAGGGCAGGGAAAGCCTGCTCTGATACCATGTTGGAAAAATAAAATACTTGATATTATTCAATGACAAAGACCTTTCTTAAATAGCAAAGGTGTACAATATGATCCATTGGATCATAACTAACTGAATTAATCTCAACAACACAGATTATCCTAGTAACTGTAGGCCCAAAATGGCCACATACTTAGGAAAATTTTGAAAATTTTACCTAAGTCATGAAGTTCCCATTCCACACATGTTTCAGTGTATTTTGGAGCGGATCCGCAACAAAGGCTACAAATCCGCCCAACACTTGGTAAATTTTTGCACTTGGAGCAATTCCGCATAGTTTCTTATGTTCTTGGCTCTGGACTGGCGACGTGTCCCGAATCCACAAAGTTTTTGGAGAAGGATGATGTCAGCGTAAAATAAGTGCGGATTGGTGACCGCTTTATATTTTTGATATCTTCGAGCGGCTAAGTGTTGGAGAGCCCAATTTCGGGAGGCGCATAGAATATTTTTATCCGGAATGGTGATAGAAGGTGGAAAGCAAAGTATAAGAGATGCGGATTCGTGATGAAGGGTATTTTTGACTAACTTTCTTTCGAAATGGTGACAAGCAGCATTTTACTCTAAAGCCAGTGTGGAATGGAGGAAGAGTCACTTTACATTGCGATGGGTCCGAAATGGTGTTCTCAGGCCAATACACTTGCTTAGGTCCGGAATGGAATCCATAGAAGTTTTGAAGGAAATATGATGTCATCAACTTTTTGTGTGGATTGGTGAATGCTTCATCGCCAAAGAAGAAAAATGAAGGATAAGGAGCGGATTTCATCCCGCTTCACTTTCAATGCATTTTAGTGTCGGATTGGTGTTCCATAGTTTCTGAAGCATGAAAGGTGATGTCATCAATTTTAAAAGTGGAATGGCATTGTGTTCTCTCCCTGCCATTATATCAAGCTTATGTCAGATTAAATCATAGCCATACGATGGGGGAGATCGATGGTTGAGATTTTGCCAAGAATTTTGAAGCATATAAAAGGGATCTCTCATCAAAATTGAAAGTATAGTCAGTTGGAGGAGGAAGCCAAAGCGTCGAGGGTTTCAAGAAGATAAGAACTAGAGATGGTTGTAGATCGATGATGGTAGAAGGTTTTCAAGATAGATCAATGATGCATATATAGTCTCCAATGGCTAGAACTTTAGTTAGCATTGAACAACCAACAAGTTGTAGAGGTTTCAAGCTGCCATGGTGGTCCACTTGCAATGGATTTCCTGGAGGTTGAACCAGTAAGAGAATGCCAGCAAGAACTCTCTATTGAGCTATTAAAATTTAATCTTTGTAATGTTCCTTATTATTTTAATATTTTCAAACTATAAATAGAGGTCGAACCCTCATTTTTAAGGGTCGGCTCTAGTGTGTTTTCATGTGCTACTATAAATATTCCCAAGGGCTAATGAAAGGAGCATTACATTGATTTTTACCTCAAATTTTGTGTCTTCATAATTCGATATCAGAGGTTCGAATTCTTAAGTTGTATTTTTGTGAATACTTGAATGGTTAGTTTGTGCTAGATTAATGGATTACTAACTGCTAGGGTAATTGAAATCTGCTTCTGAATTAGATCTTTGTTGTTAGGGAGTGCATTTCTTTAAAATCTAGATATTGATTAATTCTGCTATTTGGATTATCATTGTTTAGATATTGAAATTGTTGTCTACAATATTTCTCTATTGTTCTTTAATGAATGAAAGTGCATTTAATTTGGGATAATGTTGATCTGAGTAATGTGTATTCAAATTGGTTTATGGGAGATTTTTGCTGTAGTAACAATGTTGTTAGCCTATCCATCCACTATTGTTCACATTTTCTAACCCTAATATTTTCTTACCCTAATCTCTAAAACCCTAAGTGAGCATAATTGTGTCAACACCCTATTTAAGTTGACAAGGAACCAACCTACTCTAGAGGTTGGATTTGAAACCCCTATTTTAGTCCATCCAATGTTGAGTGTTGAGTTGTAGCTATCGGGTGCAAGCCTGGATAGAAAGTAGGAAGATAGACAACCATAGTATTGAGTAAAGCTTGATGCAATTTAGTGCCCAATAATTTTTGGCATGCTCGGTGGGACCAGTTCACAAGGAACATGAAAACCCATCATATGAGTTATTGTTTATCTCAACCTGGAGGAATCAAGATTTGGTGAATTATCTTGACCTTGTAAGTGGAGAATAGCAAATTCACCTGGTGACTCCCTGGTCCTTAAACCCAGAAAATAACTACCCCTGTAGACCAGTGTCCTTTCATGTATACCAGGTCTTTCAAAAGGAATAACCCTAACTCCTATTTCTATTGTGAATTACCTTATAGAGGGTCTACTATTGTCAGAAGTTTGAATCAATATTTCCTCTCAGAAGAAGAGCTTCTTGAGGAAAATCCTATAGTTAATCCAACAGCCCTTCCAACAAGACCTACACCTAGAAATATGGCATAAAATATGGCCCCTAATCAGCCATTACAGAAGTTCCCCAACTGGAACACAATTGGTCCCCTGAGATTAGCCCAAATGAATGCCATCCCCTAGGCTATATCCAAAGCTATCCCCACTTATGATGGATCGAGGAAGACAACTTATGAGCACTATCAGGATATTTTAAATCTAGTAGCAATTCACAACATAAAAGAGGAGGATATTATTGTAAGAATTCTAGCCCTATCCTTCAGAGGAAATATTTTGCATTGGTTTAGAACTCTGGAAGATAATACCATCACTTCATGGCAAGCATTGGCTGAGCCATTTGTAGAAGAATTTAATGAGTCTACTGACCCTTTCTCCCTACTCAACTAGTTCACATCCATGCAAAAATCTCAGCAAGAGACTATCTCAGATTTCAATTTGAGATTTAGCAGAACATGGAAGAGAATTCCCCCTATAACTAGACCAGTTGCATGTTTGGCCTATATGTATTATATCAGAGCTCTTGGATCAGAGTTAGGCTTGTAGACACAACAATATAGAGTAGAAACCTTCCCCCAAGTTTATAATGTAGTAGTTCATGCTGAGAATATCCTAATTAATGTGGGGAGACTACCCCCAAAACTGTGCTACCTTATAACTCAGAAACCACTAATGGCCAAAGCCAAACTGCAAACCCATATTACATGGACCCCATTTCTTTATCATCCCCATATCCACAAATGAATGCAATCCCTCAACCAAAGCCATCATCCTCTATAGTTCCTTTCCCTCCCCTTCCTTCTCAAACATCCCAAGAGTTTTTTGCTATTCTTGATATACAAAATACTCTAAAAACTCTGAGTAATAGAATGAATTCAATGGAAAAGAGAGACCAAGAAAGGTCACAACAAAGGAGATTTCCATATGTGAATAAATATCAGAGACCTGGTCCTAGTAATAGTACTAGGGTCAGAGTGAATGCAACATATGAGGATCCTGAGTGTTCTTCAGATACTACTCTTGCAAATATCTGGTGTCTGGTATGTAATGATCCTCATGACTCATAGTCTTGTATTATGTACCAACACCATGTCCAACAAGCTATGGATCAAGCTAAAAGAAATAAAAAAGGGAGAGTAAACATGTTATGGCAGCCTGATCAAATCATGGTTGGGAAAGAGCTGGATGAGGACAGCCCAATTGCTGTTATGACAAGGTCTGGAAAGAAAACCTTGCAAGTAGATCCCCAAAATATGGGGCAATTCCAAGTCCCTTCTCAAAAAAGAATGACCCCCTTCCTCAAAGCGGTGATACTTTCCCCATTCCTCAAGCTAAAGGGAAAGAGAAGACAGACAGTCTTCCTAAGAGGTTGGAAAAGGAAACTGAAGGAGACCGGATGAGATCTAAATATGAGGCTCAAGAAAGGCTTAGATTCCCCTCTATTACCAAAAGGTAAAGAATAGAAGCCACTCAAAAGTATAAAAGAAAATATGGTGAGCCAGAAAGAAGGCCTGAAAGACCTCCCCTAGCTAAGTCTGAGTATAATATTATTGAAGAGATGAAAAATATTCCATAAAAATCTAGTTTGTATGACACTCTGTTCATTCCTGGTCAGATAGATCTGCTTAAGGCTTCCCTCAACAAGTATCCACAAGATAAATAGGCCACTACAATCCTTAGTATACCATCAAAAAAGAAAGAAATGTCCCCTACTATTTTAAAGAATAAGCCCCCTCCTTTCTATATCTCTCTAAGGATGGAAGGATGGGTAGTCCAAAATTGTATGATAGATTCAGGAGCATCAACCATAGTTATGCCCAAAGTAGTCTATGAAGAAATGGGTATGGAGTATACCCGATCTTGTCCTAGAGTATTACAATTGGATGGGACACCTATTAAGATAGTTGGAGTCATAAAGGATGTTTTAATGAGGCTGCATAGAGCCCCTGAGGTGACAATAGTACAAGAAATAGTAGTGGTTGACCTAGAACCCTACTTTGGATTATGCCTTTCAAGGGAGTTTACTGCAAAATTGGGTGGATGTATGTACATGGATTATTCTAGTATGGTAATTCCTTTCAAAGGAAAGAGAATAAGGATAACACCTAAAAATCTAGTAGCTTATCATATTGAAAATATTGAGGAAGACATGTGCAATCTTACTCCCCTGGAAGAATTTGAGCTAGTTGAAAACTTTGAGGAGTTGGATATTGAGGATGAGTTGCCTTTCAGAGAGGATTACAATCAGTTTGGAACTGGTATGGGGACATATAGTATCTCAAATGAATCAGAGAAGAAAATCCTTACTATATCCAATCAATATCTGAGAGAAAAGGAAACATGGATCATGCACTTTGATGGTGCTAAATGCAGAAATGGTGTAGGAGCTGGTGTGGTTTTACAGTCCCAATCAGAGGGGACAAAGAATTTTGCCTATAGACTAACATGGTCATGTACAAATAATGTTGCAGAATATGAGGCCCTATGTCTTAGATTGATGCAAGTAGAAAGCATGGGCATTAAAATTTTGAATATATATGGTGACTCTGAGTTAATCATCCATCAGGTAAGAAATAGGTGCAATAGTAAGCACCATTACCTAAAAGCTTACAGAAATAGGGTATGGGATCTAATGGAATCCTTTGATGCCCTAAATCTAAATTTTATTCCCAGAGAGAAGAATACTCTAGAATATTCATTAGAAAAAAAGGGAGCTAACTTCAACCCTTATATAGACTTTGGAATCAAGAAAGCCAAGGGAATCAAAATGATTTTCAGACCTACAGTACTAGACAAGCAGATTTTTTGGTAGGTTTTTGAAAGTGATGAGCAGATAATTGAATTTATAGTAAGAGAAGCATGTCTCTCCACTATCCAAGAAGAGAATCCAGAAGATATTGATCAACAAGATGTTATTCAACTAAGAAACAATCACATTCCTAGAGGGTTGGTCACCCTAGAGAGCTTGTTTGATAATGAGGATAGAAAAAAGACCAGAGCTATGAAAGTCAATGAAAATTTATAAAGAAGTTGAAGTTGGTACTAAAAAGAAGCTCAATGTTGGAGTTCGATGTTCACCAGAGGAAGCAGAAGATATCAAAGCCCTATGCCTAAAATACCAAGATATTGTGGCTTGGTCATATGAAGACCTCAAGGTATATGACAAGAAAGTTATCCAACATACTATTGAGCTAGAGCCTGATGCAAAGCCTTTTAGGTAGAAGCAAAGGCCAGTTAATCCAAGGATCGAAGCCATTATGAGAGAGGAGCTCTTAAATTTATTAAAGGCTAAGATCATATATCCAATAAAACATTCAACCTGGGTAGCCAACTTGGTACCTGTGAGAAAAAAGAATGGGGATATTCGTTTGTGTGTAGATTTTAAAAATCTTAACCAAGCATCCCTTAAGGATCACTACCCCCTCCCACAGATTGATCAAATCTTATAGATAGTGGTAGGGAAGAAAGGTTCTCATTATTAGATGGCTACTCTGGGTACAATCAGATTTGGGTGAAAGATGAAGATCAATATAAAATAACATTCACCACAAAATGGGGCACATTTGCCTACCAGAGAATACCTTTTGGGTTGTCCAATGCGGGAGCCACATTTCAGAGAGCCATGGATTATGCCTTTGGGGCACTGATCAACAAAGTCATTCTAATTTATTTGGATGATATGACTATGTTTTCCCATGATAAGCAAGACCACCTATCACACCTAGAGCAAGTTTTTCAAAAATACAGAGAATTTGGTATTTCACTCAATCCTAAGAAATCATTCTTTGTAGTTCATGAAGGAAAGTTGCTAGGTCATGTGGTCTCAAAAGAAGGTATGGCCATAGATCCAGATAGAATTAAGTCCATTCTTGCTCTCCCATTGCCTACAAACAAGAAGGTCTTACAGTCCTTTTTGGGTCAAATAAACTTTGTCAAGAAATTCATTTCTGACTTTGCATAGAAAGTAAGGCCAATATCTGAGTTACTCAAGAAGAATGTTGAGTTTAAGTGGACTGAAGTCAGAAAATAAGATTTTGAGATTATCAAGCAGTCCATTGCAATAGCCCCAGTACTAGTAAATCCATATTTTAGTAAATATTTTATCCTTTATGCTTATGGAGCTGAAGAGAGTTATGCCTCAGTGCTCACTCAAAAAGATGATCAAGGTGAAGAACATCCTGTATTATTTTGGAGCCAGACACTCCATGACTACCAGGTCAAATATAAATTTATTGAAAGACAAGTATTTGTTGTGATGAAGTCACTGAAGAAGTTCAGGTAGTACTTGGTACAAAGTAAGACCCTAGTATATGTTGTTCATCCAGATGTAAGAAGTTTTATCCTTCAAGGTGAACTAGGAGATAAAAGAGCTGGTTGGATTACCAAAATCTAAGAGTATGATGTAGAGATACATCCCACCAAGTTGGTGAGAGGTAGGGCCCTATGCCAAGGTCTAACAGAGGCAACAACATTAGCAGAAGTGACAGCTTGCTAGATAGCAGAAGAGGATCAGGTTGAAGGAGTACAGATAGTAGACTCTGATTGGGTTGATCAGATGATCAAATAATTTCAAACTAGAGTATGCCCTCCTAATATAAATACATCCCAAAGGAGGAGATACAAGCTTCAGGCTTTGAAATATGTATTACTTCCAGAAGGCCTGTACAAAAGAAATTTGGATGGAGTCCTTCTAAAATGTTTAAAATATGATCAACAATAGAGGGTTATTGAAGAGTTCCATGGAGGACCAACTGGAGGACATAGCTCAAGTAGAGTTACAACTTTGAAAATCATAAGAGTAGGCTATTATTGGCCTACTATATTTACTGATACTTTCAGGGTTACTAGGGCCTATGACAAATGTCAGAGATATGTTGGAAGGACAAGGAATGCTTCATTCCCCCTCAGGCCGATACAAGTTGAAGAACCTTTTCAACAATGGGGGTTAGACTTCATAGGGGTCATCAACCCTAATTCCTTAGTAGAACATAATTTTATTCTAACTACCATATATTACCTTACCAGGTGGGTAGAGGCCATTCCTACAAAGAAATCAGATCAGGAAGTTGTGATCAATTTTATGGAGAACTTGATTTCAAGGTTTGGAGTTCCAGAAGCCTTGGTGAGTGACAATGGCCCAAATTTTATAGGAGCCAAGTATATTGAGTTTTCTAGCAAGTATGGCATCACTCTTAAGAATACTTCAAATTATTACCCATAGGGTAATGGACTTGTTGAATCTACCAACAAAAACTTGTTAAGGATTTTGAGGAAGTCACTTGAAGGGAACAAAAGAAGTTGGCACCTATTGCTAGACCAAGATCTATGGGCTGATAGGATTACTATAAATAAGTCCATTAAAACTTCTCCTTATGCTCTGGTGTATGGCAAAGAGGTAGTATTACCTATCCATTTGGAAATTCTAGCACTTAAGCTTGTCAATACAGAGGAAGAGTCAGAGGAAAATCTGGTAAAAACTAGGTTGACCCACTTACTACAACTTGAAGAGAATAGAGCTCAAGCATATGATAATTTTCAAAAGCATTCCTCAGATATCAAGGCATGGTTTGATAAGAAGGCCAGATTCAAAAAATTCTAGGTTGGAGATGCAGTTCTCAGGTGGAATGTTGATAGAGCAAAATCGGGCAAACATGAAAAGTTTGATTCTTTTTGGGATGGCCCTTTCAAAATAGTAGAGGCCAAGGAGTCCAATGTGTTCCAGCTTGAAGATCTAGAAGGGAACATACAACCGATTCTAGTAAATGGTTTCCATCTCAAACTCTACTATGATTGAAATCATAAGCTCATTGTAACATATGTATATACATTGTATTATATTTCCCTTTCTTTCTGCACTTTGTATTCAATTTCTTTCTACACTTTGTATAAGCTCATTGAAAAATATTTGCAAAAAATGGCTAAGTGTTGAAAAAGAATTCAGTGAGGTTCCATTCCGCATGTAAATACATGTAAAGTATAGCAGAATGATGAGCATCTCCAATCCGCATCAAAATACATGAAGATCTTAGTGGAATAGAACCAATGTGATTATCCATGCATGAAATAAAGTGGTTGTCATGGAATCAAAGGCATCTTCAATCCATCCATTTTCAAGACTAAGGTGGAGCGAAGTGGTGATTTTATGATTATGCCACATGGAGAGAAAGGAAAATCCCACATTCAATGCTAACAAACCCATGCTCGAACCAAAGAGTAGCCGAAGAGACACCATGAGGTGGTAGCCAAATTTGAATTTTTAGCCAATGAGAGATCAGAATGCCACCTTCGAGCCACCAAAAGGAATGAGTGGGAATTGGAAAGCATGCCAATGGGTAGATTGCATAGTAGCTACATTAATGGTGGAAGATATGCATGCACTAAGAAATAAAAGCATCAAAAAGCATGAGCAATGTTCATTCAATGGCAAATCATATTCATAGAGGAGAAGAGAGTGAGGGTACTTAGAAATATTCACTATGAATTTTAGAGAGGACACGAGATTGTTGCTAGCAAAATGGCTTCAAAAGATACCCAAGAAGCTGAAACCTCAAAGAAAAGGATAGTAGCTCCATACATTGATAGAGTGGAATGGTGGATACCGAAATGGTCTTGATAGAGAGAACAAGGCTCAGAAGAAGCGTTAATGATAGATTCAAGAAAAGAGCTACTTTATCGATGGAAGGTAGATGTGTTGTTCTCTCTTACCTATATTTTTACATTTGTGATTTCTATTCACCCTTGTCCAGAATTAATAGCTACAATAGTTAAATTTTATGACCCCATGGCCAAAGCAGTGAAAACCTCTAAAGGCAAAACCCTATTTAGTATCACCACCACCTTCTATCATAATATTTTCACCCTAGGATTAGAACCATCAGTAAGGCCAAAATAATTTAAGGTGACTGACCAGGTTGGGTATTACTCTCTAGAGAAATGAGCTAATGATGGTGAGTCATTTAAGATATGGGTTTACAAATAGCTCGATGCAAAGCCTAGGAAGAAATTGCCTGAAGTCCCAATCCCCATTGATGAATTTGCAAACCCTGTACTATTTTCTATGTTGGCCTGTATGGAGGGTTTAGACTCTGACAGAATGGTGTATGGCTGGAAAATTGTCGTAGCCTATTGTATTTCAAATGAAAGAATGTATGAGGAAGGTGTAGAGGAAAAAGGGACTAGGGTTATCTATTTTTATTGGCCAACCTTTCTTGCTCAAAGGATACATGAACAATTAGTAAGAATGAAAAGGGGCTCTGATGCTCCTAGTTTTAGGCATTGCTCAAGCCTGGTATGGATGTTTTATGTTGTTATTAAGGATAAGATGCCTTGGATTCTAGTTAAGGACAAAACCAGTGATGGGGAACCCTTGCCGGTTTATTATTGGACAAGTCATTTGAGGAGTAGTGAGTCTTTTTATAGATTCAATTTGGAATTCCTTGGACCTGCTTTGAAAATAATGTATGGAGAGTGCCCTAGATTGCCACCCTTGGCTAAGAAAATTCTGAGAGCAGAGGGTGCCGAAGAAGGAGATTGGTATCTTTTGACTGAGGGTACAATAATCAGACTATATGGTTTCATGGGTAAACCTTTTCTCCTACCCCATTTTATCATAGATAGGCTCTTTGCCTTGGAATATTTGAGGTAGGTAGAGTACATTGATTTGAATTATGGTTCAAGAAGGAAGAGAAAATATCTGCTAACCTACCACACTATGGATGATATTACTATCATAAAGAAGGGGTAGAGTGAGAAAATTGACCAATACCTTGATAGGTTAGGTCTATTTTATATTCCCCAAATATGGAGTTATGACCCTGATGACATTTTCACCAAAAGGAATGTAGCCCTAAATGGAGAAAAAGCTTACAAATTTGAAAAGAGGCCTAGGGCTCATTTTGAACAAGGCAGAAACAATGATGAGACCACTCTTTTGGAGTGGAATGTTTCAAAAATGGGTCAACTACCTCCATGGCTAGATTTCTATGAATAGATTATGGATTTTGATCCAGACAAGAAGAAGAGCCATCGGCTGACAGAGGCCATCATTCATGATATTGAAGAGAAAACTAGAAAGAAAAAGGACCCTCAACCTGATGAGGACACTACTAAAGAAGTAGAAGAGGTAGAGCAATGGAATGTAGTGAAGATATCAGATTGGTGGAGAATGAGAATTGAAATTGGAAAACCTAAGTCCAGGTTTGGCATGAAGATTGATAATGAGTTTTCTAAAAAATATGATGAAAATATCAAAACCTGGAAGCCTAAGGACATCAGAAACATAGTGTTAATAGTTAAAAAGTCCCAGGATAGTTCTGAAACTCTCTCTCCACCCATAGACCAAGAAGCTCCAATAGAAGAGCATGTGACTCCTTTGATGGCTATTGAGGTCCCAAAGACATTTCAGCCTACCACTGAACAGGTAGAGAAGTTTCCTAAGGGAGCACAACTTCTGAGCAAAATGTAATATTCAAGTGAAAAAGTTATCAGTACTCTAGTCATAGAGGTAGTGACTAGGCCTAAATGCTTAGCTCTAGGGGGAAAGCCTCCAGATACAGATATTGACTAGAAAAAGAAGGATGAAAGATTCAGATTTACTCCCCTCACTTTCACTACCACAACATCAGTAGAATTGCATCCCATTTTTGAGCAAGTCTTGCTTACAACACAAGGAGAAGTATCTGAGGAATATTCAGAGAGTGAATTGGCTTCTTTTCAATTAATTCATAGAAGAGCTAAAAGAGCTCCAAAAATAAGGGAAAGAGAGGTTTCAAAGAAATAAAGGTTGGATATAGAGGAGATTGCTAAAGAGGTAGTTATTCCAGCTACAGAAGAATTGACTCATCAAGAGCAGCAGTAGGATATAGAGGTAGAACAAGAACACCCTACATCTATAGGTGAAGGTATGGTTTCTAATCCCTCTTCTCCTCTTCATCCTCTTGAATCCCCAAGGAAGTCTCCCTCTCTTTCTGGTCAAGAAAATGTGACAAAGGTACCTTCTCCCTCTCATAGTCCACCCCATGTTTCATTGGTCACCACTGAAGTACAAGTCATCCCTTCTCCCCCAAAGTCACCCCAAATCCCACTTTCATCATCTGAGGTTCCCACTTCATCATCTCCCATCATTTCATCTTCACCATTGAAATCACCACCCCCATCAAAGGGACAAATTGTTCCAAGCACCCCCACTCATCCAATTGTTAGTCTTGCTTCAATTTCTATGAGTTTACCAATAGCTACCACAACAGTAGTTATAGAGTCCACTATTGTTACAGAAACTATTGTAATTACTTCCACACCACCATTGTCAATGGTTGAGTCCACCCTTACATTCCTAGTATCTTCATCTCCCTAGCTGCTAGTTATTCAAGTCATATAACTTTGCCAAAGGAGCAAGCAACCACACAAAAAATAAATGATTTCTAGGTAGAGAAGCTATCTAAGCCTTCCAACAGGATGGTTATAAGAAGAAGGAGCATGTATGTTGATCCAATCTCAAGGCAAAGGATATCTAGATCCATGGTCCCCTTGTAAGCAAGCCTAAGACCGAGATGACTATCCAAGATTATCGAGTTGAAGAAATAACAGAAGACATTGAGAAGCTTCCTAAAGAAGATGAGCTGGTAATGGCCAGAGCCCACTTAGAGACCTTCTATGTGAAGAATGATATATCAAAAGAGAAGGTGGGTAAACTGGAGAAATAGATTGAAAAGCTTCAGAAGACTATGAGTAATCAAAAGGAAGTGGAAAAGGCTTTGAAAAAAGAGGCCAAGAGCTGGCAAGAAAAGTTCCAAGAAGCCAATAAGCTCAAAGACCAACTAGGAGAGCAAAAGAAGTTGAATGAAGAACAAGCAAAAGAAATTCAAAGTTTGAAACAACAGCTTCAAATTGAGAAAGCTAAGTCTTCTAGCTTTTCTAAAGTTGGATTAAAGAATATTAGAAAATAATTGCTCTCCGAGGTCCAAGAGAAATGTTTAGGGCTTCAACTTATGATTGACTACCTAGATGATGCCAGTCGCTTACTCCCCAATGTTCAAAAATATTTAGATCAAATCACTGGAGAGTTGCAGCCTATGGTGATTCCAGTAGAATAGATGTACAAGTTGGTTGATAGTAGACTCAATGATTCTGCTAAACCAATTCCCAATAAAGAATGGAATCTCGCCAGAGTTGCTGCTAGAACCATGGTCAAGAAGCATAGGGCACTTCAAAAATCTTGGTTGTTGTTTGATAGGATTGAAGGAGTGATTAAAGATGTGGTGGATGTAAACAAAGAAATGATTCAAGTTGGTTTCAAAGGTCTGTGGATGGAGGATCACAACTTGCTATCCGTGGAAGAGATCCAGAAGAGCATTGATGAAAATTTGTAGGATGAATCTGGAATTGATTCTCTTGAAGAGCCACTAAACCAAGAGCAAGTTGCTCAATTGATCATTGATTTTACCAGGTTGAGAGATCTCATGGAAGATCTGGTAAGCAGAGGGAATGTTGCTAATTATGAGGATATTGGAGAATTACAATATATTTATAAGTAGCTAAAAGAGACATCTAACCCCTCTAGAGCAGCCTGGAATCAAGATTTACATTCTTTAAAGTTGATGATTCAATTGTTTGGTGATAATTCTAGAAGAAGAAATAAAAAACAATCTTCTCCAGAAGAAGAAAATGAAGAAGAAGAAGAGAATGAAGAGGAGGCCGAGGAAGAGGCCCACCAAGAAGAAGAGCAGGATGGAACCACTACAGGCCCGAAAGGGCACACACTTAAGTTGTTTTTTTTTGTACATATACACAAATTTTGTATTTTTTTTTTTGCTCTGACATTGTCAGAAATAAATAATAAAGGCATGAAGCCTAGAGAGGCACAGAGAGCAACAGATTTTGTGTGAAGGTATTTTTGTGAGTAGGCCTTATAAGAAGAGTAGAACTATATTTTGCAAATAGTTTTTGCTATAAAGATAATTTGGAAAATAGGAACATGTGTCTATTGCATAGTCTACATATGAGCAATTATCCTCTGTGTTGCTTGAAGCATGGTCTCGATGTGAACTTCTACTCTCTAAGAGAACTATTTTTAGAGGGTAGTGTTCATATGGAAATTATTCTTTTAAGCACATTTTTGAAGATGAGCATTTTTTGACTCTTGTAGCCCAATGGATAAGACTCTGAGTTCTATGGCTTTGCAAGCAAATCCACCTAGGAGGCACCAGAATGTAGGCCCAAAATGGCCACATACTTAGGAAAATTTTGAAATTTTTACCTAAGGCATGAAGATCTCATTTCGCACATGTTTCAGTGTATTTTGGAGTGGATCCACAACAAAGGCTACAAATCCGCCCAACACTTGGTAAATTTTTGCACTTGGAGCAATTTCGCATAGTTTCTTATGTTCTTGGCTCCGGACTGGTGACGTGTCCTGAATCCACAAAAGTTTTTGGAGAAGGATGATGTCAACGTAAAATAAGTGTGGATTGGTGACCACTTTATATTTTTGATATCTTCTGAGTGGCTAAGTGTTGGAGAGCCCAATTTCGGGAGGTGCATAGAACATTTTTGCCCGAAATGGTGATAGAAGGTGGAAAGCAAAGTATAAGAGATGTGGATTCATGACAAAGGGTATTTTGACTAACTTTCTTCGGAATGGTGACAAGCAACATTTTACTCTGAAGCCAGTGCAGAATGGAGGAAGAGTCACTTTACATTATGATGGGTCCAGAATGGTGTTCTAGGCCAATACACTTGCTTAGGTCCAGAATGGAATCCATAAAGTTTTGAAGGAGATATGACATCATCAAATTTTTGTGCAGATTGGTGAATGCTTCATCGCCAAAGAAGAAAAATGAAGGATAAGGAGCGGATTTCATCCCACTTCACTTTCAATGCATTTTATGTCGGATTGGCATTCCATAATTTTTGAAGCATGAAAGGTGATGTCATCAATTTTAAAAGTGGAATGGCATTGTGTTCTCTCCCTGCCATTATATCAAGCTTATGTCAGATTAAATCATAGCCATACGATGGGGGAGATCGACGGTTGAGATTTTGCCAAGAATTCTAAAGCATATAAAAGGGATCTCTCACCGAAATTGAAAGTACAGTCAGTTGGAGGAGGAAGCCAAAGCGTCGAGGGTTTCAAGAAGACAAGAACCAGAGACGGTTGCAGATCGATGATGGTAGAAGGTTTTCAAGATAGATCAATGATGCATATGCAGTCTCCAATGGCCAGAACTCCAGTTAGCACCGAACAACCAACAAGTTGTAGAGGTTTCAAGCTGCCATGGTGGTCCACTTGCAGTAGATTTCCCGGAGGTTGAACCAGTAAGAGAATGCCAGCAAGAACTCTCTATTGAGCTGTTAAAATTTAATCTTTGTAATGTTCCTTATTATTTTAATTTTTCAAACTATAAATAGAGGTCGAACCCTCATTTTTAAGGGTCGGCTCTAGTGTGTTTTCCTGTGCTACTGTAAATATTCCCAAGGGCTAATGAAAGGAGCATTACATTGATTTTTACCTCAAATTTTGTGTCTTCATAATTCGATATCAGAGGTTCGAATTCCTAAGTTGTATTTCTGTGAATACTTGAATGGTTAGTTTGTGCCAGATTAATGGATTACTAACTGCTAGGGTAATTGAAATCTACTTCTGAATTAGATCTTTGTTGTTAGGGAGTGCATTTCTGTAAAATCTAGATATTGATTAATTTTGCTATTTGGATTATCATTGTTTAGATATTGAAATTGTTGTCTGCAATATTTCTCTATTGTTCTTTAATGAATGAAAGTGCATTTAATTTGGGATAATGTTGATCTGAGTAATGTGTATTCAAATTGGTTTATGGGAGCTTTTTGCTGTAGTAACAATGTTGTTAGCCTATCCATCCACTATTGTTCACATTTTCTAACCCTAATATTTTCTTACCCTAATCTCTAAAACCCTAAGTGAGCATAATTGTGTCAACACCCTATTTAAGTTGACAAGGAACCAACCTACTCTGGAGGTTGGATTTGAAACCCCTATTTTAGTCCATCCAATGTTGAGTGTTGAGTTGTAGCTATCGGGTGCATGCCTGGATAGAAAGTAGGAAGATAGACAACCGTAGTATTGAGTAAAACTTGATGCAATTCAGTGCCCAACAAGTAACAACTTAAGATATGGTATATTATTCTAATAAATTCTACTCTTAATTATTATTATTTTGACCTATAATATTGTTGAATTATTTACAATGGGATTTATGATATTTTGAGATATTTAGGCTTAAAATCCAATAGTGGTATCAGAGATACTACTTAACTCTATCCATTTTTGATAGAGTTATAATATTGGATTTTGTCCACTTTGAAATTAGTGAAGACTTGGACTCTATTTTAAAGGTCTAATTGAGTAGATATTGAGGGGAAAAAAATAGTCACCCTAATTTAGATGCTAGGTTATTTCCACTTGGTTCAAGGAAAACTAATGAAGACTAGGACTCGACTTGAAGTGATTAAGAGAGCCAACTTAGAAGATAGTTGGATGTGACTTAGCTAGAAGTGATTAATAGAACCAACTTAGAATATATTTGGATGTGACTCAACTGGAGATGATTTAGAGAACCAAATTAGAAGATAGTTTTACGTGCGAGGATATTCATTGTCACCTTAGTATTAATTTTTGGATTATCTAGGAAGGAGGAGAATCATTATTGTTATTAGGTGCAACCTAAGACATCAGATATAGATTTTAGAAGATTGAGAAGCATCAATACTTCCAGGATATAGAGAAACATCAAAGCTTCCAAGATATAGAGAAGCATAAAAAATTCTAAGAGATTGAGAAGCATCAAAACTTCTTAAGTATAGAGATTGAGTAGCTATATACAAAGAATAGATAAGAGGAGTACTAAGAAGTACATAGAAGAAGCTTCCAGAGATAAATTATATAGAGGCACAAAGAAGAGTTATGGTTAATTGGATAACTAGAAAGATAAGGTTAACTAGAAATCATACATATATTTCAACCTTGGCCTTTGATTCAGTAAAGTATAAGAAGACATTAAAAAGAGCCATTAAGATAAGCAAGAAACCTATCAAGAAATGCTATCAGTCTAAGAAGCTAATATCCATCACTACACTATATTATTCTAAAGCTAAAGAGCACTATTTGAACACCACCTATAAAATATTGGATAAGCATTTGAGTGTTGTCCTAAGTGCCAGCTGTAGAATATTGGACAAGTATTCGAATGTTTTCCTAAGCACCAACAAATAAATATTGAATAGGTATACAAGTATTTAAGTGTTTTCATCGCCAAAGAAGAGAAAATGAAGGATAAGGAGCGGATTTCATCGTGCTTCACTTTTAATGCATTTTCATGTCAGATTGGCATTCCATAGTTTTTGAAGCATGAAAGGTGACGTCATTTATTTTAAAAATTTGAATGGCACTGTGTTATCTCCCTGCCATTAGATCAAGCTTATGTCAGATTAAATCATAGCCATATGATGGGGGAGATCGATGTTTGAGATTTTGCCAATAATTTTGAAGCATATAAAAGGGATGTCTCATCGAAATTAAAATTATAGTTAGTTGAAGGAGGAAGCCAAAGCGTCGAGGGTTTCAAGAAGACAATAACCATAGACGGTTGCAGATCGATGATGAAATAATGTTTTCAAGATAGATCAATGATGCATATGTAGTATCCAATGGCCAAAACTTCAGTTAGCATCGAACAACTAGCAAGTTGCAGAGGTTTCCTGCCATGGCGGTCCACTTGTAGCAGATTTCCTAGAGGTTGAACCAGTAAGAGAATGCCAACAAGAACTCTCTACTGAGCTGTTAAAATTTAATATTTATAATGTTCCTTATTATTTTAATATTTTCAAACTATAGAGGTTGAACCCTCATTATTAAGGGTTAGCTCTAGTGTTTTTACCTGTGCTACTATAAATATTTCCAAGGGCTAATGAAAGGAGCATTACATTGATTTTTGCCTCAAATTTTGTGTCTTCATAATTCTATATCAGAGGTTTGAATTCCTAAGTTGTATTTTTGTGAATACTTGAATGGTTAGTTTGTGCCAGATTAATGGATTACTAACTTCTAAGGTAATTTTAATCTGCTTTTGAATTAGATATTTATTGTTAGAGAGTGCATTTCTCTAAAATCTAGATATTGATTAATTCTACTATTTGGATTATCTTTGTTTGGATATTTAGATTGTTGTCTGCAATACTTATCTACTGTTATTTAATGAATGAAAGTGCATTTTATTTGTGATAATTTGGATCTAAGTAATGTGTGTTTGAGTTGGTTTATGGGAGCCTTTTACGGTAGTAACAATGTTGTTAGCCTATCCATCCACTATTGTTCACATTTTCTAACCCTAATATTTTCTTACCCTAATCTCTAAAACCCTAAGTGAGCATAATTGTGTCAACACCCTATTGAAGTTGAAAAGGAACCAACCTATTGGAGGTTGGATTTGAAACCCTTGTTTTATTTCGTCCAATATTGAGTGTTGAGTTGTAGCTATCGGGTGCATGTCTGGACATAAAGTAGGAATATAGATAGCTACAGTATTGAGTAAAACTAGATTCAATTCAGTGCCCAACAGTAACAACTTAAGATATGGTATATTATTCTAATAAATTATACTCTTAATTATTATTATTTTGAGGTCTGAGGTGTGGACCAATTGGTCCATCCAAACTCCATAAGGGGGCGGAGGTCCAAGGTTCAAATCTCGGGCCTCGCTGGACTGAACGCTTGTCCCTTTCCTGGTGCTTTCAGCGGCGTAAAAGGTTTAAAATGATTGTGGCATGGTGGTTATAGGGGCGGACTGCATGAATATCTATGTGGCGACTTCTAGGTCGAACAACGTAGAATACTATGGTGGCCATAAAATCTGGACAACCTGCCTGGATTCATGGTGGCTACCGATTCCACCATGTAAATTAAAAAAAAAAAAAAATTATTATTATTTTGACCTATAATATTGTTGAATTATTTACAATGGGATCTATGATATTTTGAGATATTTAGGCTTAAAATCCAATAGTGGTATCAGAGATACTACTTAAATCTATCCATTTTTGATATAGTTATAATATTGGATTCTGTCCACTTTGAAATTAGTGAAGACTTGGACTCTATTTTAAAGGTCTAATTGAGTAGATATTGAGGGGAAAAAAATAGTCACCCTGATTTGGATGCTAGGTTATTTCCACTTGGTTCAAGGAAAACCAATGAAGACTAAGACTTGACTTGAAGTGATTAAGAGAGCCAACTTAGAAGATAGTTGGATGTGACTTAGCTAGAAGTGATTAAGAGAACCAACTTAGAATATATTTGGATGTGACTCAACTGGAGATGATTTAGAGAACCAACTTAGAAGATAGTTTTACGTGCAAGGGCATTCATTGTTAGCTTAGTATTTATTTTTATATTATATGGGAAGGAGGAGAAACATTATTGTTATTATGTGCAACCTAAGACATCAGAGATAAATTTTATAAGATTGAGAAGCATCAATACTTCCAAGAGATAGAGAAACATCAAAGCTTCCAAGATATAGAGAAGCACAAAAAATTCTAAGATATTGAGAAGCATCAAAACTTCCTAAGTATAGATATTGAGTAGCTATATACAAAGAATAGATAAGAGGAGTACTAATAAGTACATAGAAGAAGCTTCTAGAGATAAATTATATAGAGGCACAAAGAAGAATTATGGCTAATCGGATAACTAGAAAGATAAGGTTAACTAGAAATCATACATATATTTCAACCTTGACCTTTGATTCAGTAAAGTATAAGAATGCATTCAAAAGAGCCATTAAGATAAGTAAGAAAGCTATTAAGAAGTGCTATCAGTCTAAGAAGCTAAGTGCCATCACTGCACTATATTATTCTAAAGCTAAAGAGCACTATTTGAACACCACCTATAAAATATTGGATAAGAATTTGAGTGTTGTCCTAAGTGCCAGTTGTAGAAGATTGGACAAGTATTTGAGTGTTTTCCTAAGCACCAACAGATAAATATTGAATAGGTATACAAGTATTTGAGTGTTTTCATCGCCAAAGAAGAGAAAATGAAGGATAAGGAGCAGATTTCATCGTGCTTCACTTTTAATGCATTTTCATGTCGGATTGGCGTTCCATATTTTTTGAAGCATGAAAGGTGACGTCATCTATTTTAAAAAGTTGAATAGCACTGTGTTCTCTCCCTGCCACTATATCAAGCTTATGTGAGATTAAATCATAACCATATGATGGGGGAGATCGATGGTTGAGATTTCGCCAATAATTTTGAAGCATATAAAAGGGATGTCTCACTAGAATTAAAATTATAGTCAGTTGAAGGAGGAAGCCAAAGCGTCGAGGGTTTCAAGAAGACAATAACCATAGACGGTTGCAAATCGATGATGAAAGAAGGTTTTCAAGATAGATCAATGATGCATATGCAGTCTCCAATGGCCAAAAATTTAGTTAGCATCAAACAACTAGCAAGTTACAAAGGTTTCAAGCTGCCATGGCGGTCAACTTGTAGCGGATTTCCTAGAGGTTGAACCAGTAAGAGAATGCCAACAAGAACTCTCTACTGAGCTGTTAAAATTTAATATTTATAATGTTCCTTATTATTTTAATATTTTCAAACTATAGAGGTTGAACCCTCATTATTAAGGGTTAGCTCTAGTGTTTTTACCCGTGCTACTATAAATATTTCCAAGGGCTAATGAAAGGAGCATTACATTGATTTTTGCCTCAAATTTTGTGTCTTCATAATTCTATATCAGAGGTTTGAATTCCTAAGTTGTATTTTTGTGAATACTTGAATGGTTAGTTTGTGCCAGATTAATGGATTACTAACTTCTAAGGTAATTTAAATCTTCTTTTGAATTAGATATTTATTGTTAGAGAGTGCATTTCTCTAAAATATAGATATTGATTAATTCTGCTATTTGGATTATCTTTGTTTGGATATTTAAATTATTGTCTGCAATATTTATCTACTGTTATTTAATGAATGAAAGTGCATTTTATTTGTGATAATTTGGATCTAAGTAATGTGTGTCTGAGTTGGTTTATGGGAGCCTTTTACGGTAGTAACAATGTTGTTAGCCTATCCGTTCACTATTGTTCACATTTTCTAGCCATAATATTTTCTTAACCTAATCTCTAAAACCCTAAGTGAGCATAATTGTGTCAACACCCTATTGAATTTGACAAGGAACCAGCCTACTGGAGGTTGGATTTGAAACCCTTGTTTATTCCATCCAATATTGAGTATTGAGTTGTAGCTATCGGGTGCATGCCTGGACATAAAGTAGGAAGATAGACAGCTACAGTATTGAGTAAAACTTGATGCAATTCAGTGCCCAACAGTAACAACTTAATATATGGTATATTATTCTAATAAATTATACTCTTAATTATTATTATTTTGAGGTCTGAGGTGTAGACCAATTGGTTCATCTAAACCCCATAAGGGGGCGGAGGTCCAAGGTTCAAATCTCGGGCCTCACCGGACTGAACGTGTGTCCCTTTCCTGGTGCTTTCAGTGGCGTAAAAGGTTTAAAATGATTGTGGCATGGTGGTTATAGGGGTGGACTGCATGAAGATCTATGTGGTGGCTTCTAGGGCGAACAACGCAGAATACTATGGTGGCCATAAAAGTTGGACAACCTGCCCATATTCGTGGCGGCTATCGATTCCACCATGTAAATTAAAAAAAAAATTATTATTATTTTGACCTATAATATTGTTGAATTATTTACAATGAGATCTATGATATTTTGAGATATTTAGGCTTAAAATCCAATAGTGGTATCAGAGATACTACTTAACTCTATCCATTTTTTATATAGTTATAATATTGGATTCTGTCTACTTTGAAATTAGTGAAGACTTGGACTCTATTTTAAAGGTCTAATTGAGTAGATATTGAGGGGAAAAAAATAGTCACCCTGATTTGGATGCTAGGTTATTTCCACTTGGTTCAAGGAAAACCAATGAAGACTAAGAATCGACTTGAAGTGATTAAGAGAGCCAACTTAGAAGATAGTTGGATGTGACTTAGCTAGAAGTGATTAAGAGAACCAACTTAGAATATATTTGGATGTGACTCAACTGGAGATGATTTAAAGAACCAACTTAGAAGATAGTTTTATGTGCGAGGACATTCATTGTCAGCTTAGTATTTATTTTTAGATTATCTGGGAAGGAGGAGAAACATTATTGTTATTATGTGCAACCTAAGACATCAGAGATAAATTTTATAAGATTGAGAAGCATCAATACTTCCAGGAGATAGAGAAACATCAAAGCTTCCAAGATATAGAGAAGCACAAAAAATTCTAAGATATTGAGAAGCATCAAAACTTCCTAAGTATAGATATTGAGTAGCTATATACAAAGAATAGATAAGAGGAGTACTAATAAGTACATAGAAGAAGATTCCAGAGATAAATTATATAGAGGCACAAAGAAGAGTTATGGTTAATCGGATAACTATAAATATAAGGTTAACTAGAAATCATACATATATTTCAACCTTGGCCTTTGATTCAGTAAAGTATAAGAAGGCATTCAAAAGAGCCATTAAGATAAGCAAGAAAGCTATCAAGAAGTGCTATCAGTCTAAGAAGCTAAGAGCCATCACTGCACAATATTATTCTAAAGCTAAAGAGCACTATTTGAACACCACCTATAAAATATTGGATAAGCATTTGAGTGTTGTCCTAAGTGCCAGTTGTAGAAGATTGGACAAGTATTTGAGTGTTTTCCTAAGCACCAATAGATAAATATTGAATAGGTATACAAGCATTGTCCTAAGCTACACCATAGAAACACAAATAGGTATTTGAGTGGTGTTCTAAGAATTATTAGTAGAGAATAGAGAGTTGAGCAGCATCTAAAGTGTTGCTAGCAGAAGTTGACATAGGGAGTTAAGAACTCTCCAAGGGTCCATTCATAGTAAGTACTAAACAAGGAATAAATCACCCTTTACAATATTATACACATTGAATATAGAATAGTAATACGAGTGTTATTTGAAATGGTATTCGAAGAATGACTTGAGTGATATCTAAAGTATTCACTCAAAATAATTCTTGCAAGAAAGTACTAGAAATATAGTAGTCAAAATAAATACCCATGCATAGATATTAGGGTCTTCAGGGAGCTATTGATTTCTATCCAACTCATTTGTTATCATGAGCAAAGTTTTCTTCACAAATAAGAACATGAAGAGATACGAGACCAACAAAAGTGATGTATCCAGCAAAATTAGATAGTCAAGTATGAAGAAGGTAGAAGAGAGGTCTAAGAGACTAGCAGAGTAATGCATCTAGAAAAAATGGATACTCAAGGGTCATGAAAATAGAAGAGAGGCTAGATTTATCAAAAATGTTCATTGCACATTCATTAAATGACATCTAAAATGTATGTTGCCAATGCTTGATGAATACCATACAAATTAACAAGTGTTAAAAGGCTATTTAAAGTGTCAGGTGGAATATTAAGTTTACAGTATTAAAATATGTCAAAGCAAGCCAACATAGTTGAAAAATCAAGCCAACAAGGTTGAAAAAGCAAGCAAGCAAGGTGAAAAAGGTAAGACAACAAGGTAAGAAAAATTACCTTAATGTAGAGTTACAAACTTAGGTACTTTAATTAATTGGAGTTATAAGTTAATTATTAGGAGTGATTTAATTATTATAAGGTTTTTATGATTTAGAAGGAGTTATAGGTATTGAATAGAGGTGGAGTTGAAGAAAATGAGAGAGTTTGGATGAGGGTTTTGAAGGGTTTCAAACAAAATTGCAGAGAAAATATAGGGGGAAGGACCTGTTGGACCTAATGGCCAATAGGAAATTTTTATGGGATGATCACAATAAGGAAAAGGCACAATTTGAGGTGTAGACGATAAAAATATGCACCATATAAAGCAAATAAATAAAAAACAAGAAATGGCGTATTCTATTATATTGTGCTTTTATCCTTTTTTGTGATTTACAAGAAAACCCTCACAAAGGTTACAAAAGCATTAAGAGAGCAGATTCCCTTTTATAATTAATGATGGTACCTCAATATTTTGTTGCTCTAGCATTGGAATTTGGTTTGTTGTGACCATCACTTTTGCCAAATCTGGGTATCTACATTAGTGTTTGTGTTCGTTGGATTTGCTTCTGATCACCCAGATCCATGTATGGATGTCGATCATCAAGAGGGCTGACAATCATGCATTTTGACCATTTGGGTGTTAAATGGTTGCAATATTCAATCATCTAGGGTTGAACGTCTAGATGCTGGAATCTTCAACCGTGTTTGGATCTGATGCTACGTCTATATCATGCTCACTCTAAAATTGTATACCTGCACACAAGTGGAATGCAAATGGTTTGTAGTATATATCAGGCCTCCTGAAGTGAGGCTTAGATTAAAAAATGTAAAGTACAACCACAATGCATAAAGTGAGAGTGTATAAAATGAAAATGAATGTACGTGGATCTTACCTTGCTTACAATTATTGTTTTTGTGGTGGTATCAAGCTATTGTTTCATGCTTCTCCATGCTATTTTTAGAGTTTTTTGTGTAGGCTAGATACTGACTATTTGAGTCTAGATGACCACAAACAGAGATCATTCAAGTTTGGATGATCATGATCTACAGATTCCTATTGCTATTGAAAGTTGTGTTTGGATCTGTGAAACATTATAGTTGGGGTTTGACATAGGATGAGGATGGTTGCATGAGATTTACTTTGGCTTTTTGGGTGCGAAGTGTGTTTAGGATTATAGTAGCTCTTTGATACATGTACCATCCTAGTTGTAATGAGGGCATAGAGGGTGCATTTATAGTTTTAAAGATGGAGGGGGGTGGCCACATGCAAATGATATGCACGCAAGGATGAAGACACTTTGGGATCTTCTCCAATTAAGTAAAAAACCAATCTTATCATGCCTGATCATTAATTGATTTTTTTTAACATAAGCATGCTTATATATTTATTTTTAAATAAATGTTTCTTTATACACTAAGTTTAGTTAACTTGTGAAACTGAAATGAAGGACATTATCTTTGATTTTTTTATTTTTTTTCTCCATGCTGACCTCCTTATCTTTGAAGTGCTAGTTAAATTACATGAGGTATAATGAGGTTGTTATTGCAGTTAACTGGAGATTGGATTTGTATGAGGATAATCCTCACCCATCTAGATAAGGATAAGGTAAAGGTGGAGTCAACTTACATTTATTTTTTAATAATGCAATATTTTCTTGCACGTAACCAGGATGAAGGATGTGAGGTGGAACTGAAGTGAATTGTAGATGATGTGGCCATGGAGTATTAAGGGTGAATGATCCCATTGAGGAGGGGTGAGTGGATGTGTAGCCTAGGCATTAATTAACTAATTATTTAATTAATTAATTAATTAATTAATACTTAGGTGAATGGATGTTTGATTTAATATTAATTAATTTAATTAATATTAAATATACTAATTAATTTTGCTTAATTAATTAGTATTTAATGTTCTTGATTTTGGTATATACACAAGGAAATGCAATGGATTCAAATACAATAGACAAATAATTTTTACAAGCCACACAAAGTGAAGGAAAAAGCAACAAGTACTTCCAATTTATAGTGAAAAAAAACATAGGAGATCACAGTCTTCAACAAAAATGAGGACAAGGGTTGAAGAGAACTAGGAAAATATTTTATAGTGCAAACTAGATCAAAGAACCTAAAGAGAGAAAATTTGATATGGCCCAGAACATGAGCAAGACTGTTTCAAGGATAAACTATCAAAAGGGACCAACTATACCAATATCCAATAGGGAGAAGTTAGGGGAGCTACCAAAAAATAAAAATTTAGGGATGCCCTTTATGGGTAAAAACCCTAGGCAAATGTGATAAATAATCTGAGGGCACCATGAAGACCTTTGAGGATGCCAAAGATGAGTCCCAGGAAAACTACAATAGGATGTTTAAAGGTGGTGGATGGTTCCCTAATAGTGAAGGTGAATATGGAGGATATTTAGAATGAAATAGAAGACATGGAGAGGAGAGGTTTGATATGTTGATTTATTAGGTTCAAGCTGACCCTTTCAACGTGTAAACTATGGGATGCTAAATAATGAGGAACAAAAGGTGAGTTCCAAATCTTTTCATATCCCAATGGCTATTTTCTTGTTACTTTTGCTTCTAAGGAAGATAGGGAACAAATATTCTAAGAGGGGCCATGGTTTTTGGAAGGGAAAACCTCTTTATGAAACCTTGGTATACTAAATTCAAAATGGAGAAAGAGATGCCATCCACAACACCAGTTTGGGTGAGGCTATTTGGCCTGCTAGTAGAATTTTGAAATCCGATAGTTTTTTTGGCAATTGGGAATACCCTAGCAAAACTCATTATGGTTTTTGATAGTGTTGGAATATATTACATTATTTGGTACATGCTAATATACCACCTTGGGTGCATAATTATATTAAGAGAGTGTCCTAGATTAGAGTGTGAGTATTTACTTTATGTAGTGTCACAAATGCACAAATATTATTAAAGTGTGCAAAGTATTTTGGTAATGTAAATGTGCATAATAGTCCATGTGCACATGAGTCCATAGAGTAGGAATATGAAGAGTCTCTAGAAGAGTGAAGGTCAAGAGTGTGTCATATGAAGAGTCACATTCATTATATATCTATGTGTGTGAGAGAGATATATTATCGAATGAGAGTATGTGGAAGTATAATTTATTCAATGGAGATACAATTTTTGTGAGCATTTATTAATGGCAATTCTATGAGTTATTTCTAAAGTTATTTTTGAGTTTTATATGTTTGGAATATTTTCATTATCATATATATTATATTGCAACTTTATATTAGATCTTGTGGTTATTTTATCTTAAGTACTTAGCTTTAAAATCTAATGGTGGTATCAAGGCCACAACAAAGTTTTGTCTTGCACAGGTATTTAAGTTGTAAAGGAGAATTCCACTGGTTAATGATAAACTAGTGAAGTTGAAGAAATTACCTTTGGAAAAGAAAACTAGAGAAGATAATATTTTTCCACTATGTTGAAGGAAAACTAGTGAAGATTGAAGATTTACCTATTCCAAGAGCAAATTCATAATAGAAGGAAATTTATAGGTCTTGAAGATAGACCTTGAAATTAATGAGATTAAGAGACCCAAGAAGGAGGTCCTATTGAAAATTTTGATAAAGAGAAGAATATTCCATATTACTATTTGGCTAAAGTCTTTCCACAGGGTTGAAATAAAAACTCATGAAGACTAGGACTTAACATGGATTTCTTTCTACTAGTTTTAAGAATAACTAGTGAAGTTTATTGTTTTTATAATTTTGGAAATTTGAATTTATTTGGTTGCTACTATCTAATTTTTTGTTTCAAAAAATTAGTTCTCAAAAGTTAAGAATATTCCTACAATAGATACAATTTTTTTTTTATCCTCAATTGCTTAAAATTCTATGTGCTTTCCTTGTGCATGGATTAGTTTTGAGTTGCAACAAAATAGAAGACATTACATATTAAGGAGTTTCAAGAAAGAGGCCAAGAGAATCCTTATTGAAGATAGAGGAGGACTATGAAAATGTCCTATTGTATATTTGAGAAGCAGAAAAATTTGGAGATTCAAGAAAGAGATCTCATTGCAGAATTTCTACAATTGGAAGATTGGAGAGACCAAGGAAAGGTCTTATTGAAGTTTTGAGGAAAATATTTGATAATTTTCTGAATTATAAAACCCAAGAGAAGAGGTCTCAAAAGAATTTGGAGAATAAGAAGGCTATAAAATCCCTATTAAATAAGTTAAAGAAGTATCCATTGAAAGAGATTTGAAGAAACTTTGTGATAGAATATTGCAAGAACGAGAAGCTTCTAAAAAGAAGAATTTAGGACAATTATTTCCATCTGAAAATAAGCCCAAAAGGAAGTTGGCAATAATTTTATCAAATTTTGGAAAGGATTTTTGAAGATCTAAAGACATTTATATTCTTGAGAAAGAGGCCAACTAAAGAGGCCAAATTTGAAGTCATAATTGACAAGAATATTGAAGGAGAAATAAGAATTGAAGAGGCCATAGTTTTGAGAAGTTTGAGGATAGCCATGAAGATTTTGAAGGCTGATTTGTGAAGGAGAATATTGCTAATTTTTTATACAATAAATTTTAAGAAGGCATAAAGCTACAGATTGGAGAAGATTTGGGAATATTTTGAAGTGCCCTAGAACAAGAAATTTAAGGAATGTTTGATAGAAAAAGAAGAAAACAATTTGAAGGAGATAGAGGAGATTATTGTACAACAATATATAGGAGGTGTACTCAAAATTTTGGAGCAGTAATTTGAGATATTTGGGCTGAAAAACTAGGTAGCATTAGAAGAAGAAAAGAGTTGTGATTTGGAGAAATTTAGGGTAAATTTGAGAGAGATTTGAACAAAAAAGCAAAGGAGGAATTGGTAGTATTCAAAGCTATAAATTACAAAGTTTTTTGGACATTGAGCAGGCTGATATTTGGGTAGCAATTAGAGCTACAAATTTGAAAAGTTTGAGGTGAAAATTGAGTAGAAATGAGAGCTGCAAAATTTACAATTTCAATACAACAACAGGGTGAATCAAATCACCAAAAAGCAATCTATGAAGGAGGCTAAAGAGGTTAGAAATATTGGTGCTATAAAAATATTTTTATCCAAGTATTAAAGCTAGTTTATTCTAAGTTTTTATAAGCACCAAATTTAAGTTTTTAAAGTAGCAAAAAGAAGACTTCAAAGTTGAAAAATATTGCATCATTGATATCTTAGGATATGCAAAATACAATAGTAAATATACGAGTTAAATATTGTTTGAAAAAGGAGTAATAAGGAGAAATAAAAATAATAATGTATATGTTGTTTTATAATCCAAAGTAGTACAAATTTTTATAAATATTATTGAAGGAAAGAGAATATTGAATAGTGCAAAAAGTAAGACAAGGATTACAGGTGTCTAAAGACACCAAAAGGGGTCAATAAAGTTGTAAAAAAAAATGGTGAAGAAGATCCACCAAAGAAGTGGTAAAACCATCAAGCCAACGTAGATGCACCACCATATTGAAGAAGAAGCCACCATTGGTTGAGAATGAATTCAAATAAGAGATCCACCGGTGGAGAAGCACTAGCCACTATTTTAACCAAAGCAAAGTTGCCTACTATTGAAAGCTATAACGTCACGTTCACTGGAGAAGACGAAGAGCTTTTTGGGACATCAAAAAGAAGTATTTTTCTTGAGAAAGTGAAGAGTCATTTGAGAAAGTTATAGCATTGGAAAAGAATATTTTTGGTGAGCCAGATAGACTTCATATGAAGTCCAATAGTTTTTTGAAGGAGAAGTAGTGAAGGGACATCCATAATTTGTGCCAGTTGGAGGAGAGTCTAGTTGAAACATTTGGTAGAAGTGAAAATGAGAAGACAAGGTACGTAACATACCATTTGCAATGTGTAGGAGCTAAGAAGATACTTGGAATTGCAAAAGGAGAAGCACCAATTGCTCACAAGCAAATCTAAAATATTTGAAGATTGAGTGGTGAAGAGTTGGAGAATGAAGGGTCATAGTTTGAGCACCAAGCCATCGTCATAGAGGAGACAGATAAGTCCAACATGGTAGAATTTTAAATATTACCAAGGAGGAAGGAGTTTGTAACATCCATTACCAAGTGCTACGTATGGTAAATAAGTTGAAGGATGTAGAGACACTTGTCACCCAGGAAAGGAAGTTCCAATCACCTAGGAGCATTCAAACATTCTAGAGGAGCTCCATAAAGTTCACGGGAGTTGAAATCCATAAGAGAGACAACTTTATAGTGAAATATTAACATGGTAGAAAGAGGAGTTAATGCGCATTAGTTCAACAAAGTTAAGAATGTTGGAGTTTGTATAGTAGAAGGGAGATACTTTGAAGAGTAGCATCATTTCAGGGTAAGTTAAATGCCCTTGACCAAATATTGCATGCCTATTTTGGAGGTAAGATTAAAATTAATTATTTGCTTAAAGGTTGGAGTTATAAGGTTCAAGATTGAATATTATTTTCTAAGGTTAAGATATAGATTAATTTAATTTTTGGAGAGATAAGGCTTTAAATAAAAATTGAATACCTTAGAAAGAAATTAACTATTTTTTAGCAGTTTTTGAGAAATTATAAAGTTATTTTTGAAAAGATTCAAGAGTTTTTTTTTCAAGTTTTGGAAATTTTTGATATTTGCAAATATTTTGAATTTTAGAGAAATAAGGTTTTCAACATAAAATTAGGAATACAAAACTTGCAAATATTCTTTTTATAGAATTTCTAAATTTCTAAATTTGAAGTTATAAGGAATTCAACACCAATATAGGATTGGGAAATTTAGAAACCATATTAATGATAATTTTGAAATAAATTGTTGTCAACATTAAGATTAACAATTGAGAATTGTCCTTATATCATTCAAAACTAACGAGAAATAAAGAGTAGAGAACTTGAAATTGCATCAAATAATTGTTTGATAAACTAAACTAGGGAGATATAAGGTAGTCTACAAGTGTAATCATGACAACAAATAAATTCTTTCTTTCAGAATCCCAACTACTCAAGGGTCCTAATTACACCTCATGGAAAAACAAAGTGAGATCAATATTGATAGTAGAAAAGCTTTGGGATATTGTTAAAGGAGCAAAATCTAAACCTACTGAAGATGCTAGGGAAATTTAAAAATATGAGGAAGATGAAGCAAAATCACTCATGATAATAACATTTGTAATTACATATGATATACAACCATACAATAGTTCAACAGTAACTTCTACAGAAGCTTGGAATACTTAAGCCAAGATATTTGAAGGAAAGAATAAAGTCACTATCTTTAATCTTCAAAACCAATTGCATTCTCTAAAAATAAATTGTGGTGAAAGTATAGAATCATTTATAAAAAAAATGGTGATTTTTTTTTAATTTTATTTTTTAATTAATTAATTTTTTTTTTTTTTTTAATTTTAAATTTTAAATTTTTTATTTTATTTTATTTTATTTTATTTATATTATTTTTTATTATTTTTTATTCATATTGACACAAGAAGAGAGGAGGAAGGAGGAGGGGCTTTGTAGGTGACTTCCTATGGAAGTCCTGTTCCACTTTCCTGCATCCCTTCCTCGACCCTGTCCCAGGTCCCTGATCCTTTTCCAGTTTCCTTGGCACCTCCTTTTCCCATCCTTTTAGGTTGGAAGGTGTTGCAGACGATCTCCTTTTTGGGGGGAGATCATTGTTCCATTGTTCTGCCCCTTTCCTTGCCCTACGGTGGGAAAACCTGTGTTCCACCTTTGCTCCACTGTCCTGCCTTTTCCTCTGGTGTCTGGGTTCTGGGTTGGGGTTAGGATTTTTTTCCTGGGACTCTTCCTGGGTTTTCTCAGGTTGTTTTTGGAAGTCTTCTTGACATCTGCTCGTTGAGGATCTTCAGTGGTGAATGGCTGGGTCTGAGGAATTCTGGCTTCTTGAGTAGTTTTGCACAACATCCTTTTGGTCAGAGGAGGGACCATGTGCTTGATACTGTGACTCTGCTCTTTGGATTCGAGGTGGTGGGTCTTGTAGGATTTTAGTTTCTTTCATGGCTTTGTAGCCTCTAGTCTTTTTGTTGTTGAATCCTTGCAGGTTCTCCTCCTTGTTTCCTTGAAGCTACTTTTGGCGGGTCTGAGGAATTCTGGCTTCATGAGCAGTTTTGCACATCTTTTTGGGTTTTGAGGGTTGCCCATGTGCTTTCTATTGTGACTCTGCTCTTTGGGTTTGAGGTGGTGGTTCCTATAGGATTTCAGTTCCTTTTGTGGCTGGCAGAGGCCTCTATTTTTCTTGTCACTGATTCCTTGCGGGACTTCCTCTTATGTGGCCCTAAAGCTGTTGAAGGTTGTCTAGGATGCATGGTTTTTGTTTTTTGTTTTGTGCTTTAACGCCTATAGTCATGCATCTTTGGGACTCCTTTCTCTTGAATTATTGTGGCACTTTCCCATCCTTTCCTTCAAAAGTGTTGTTCTGCTGCTGTTGCTTCCTTTGCTAGGTAGGTGTTCTTGAAGGCTTCCTTTTCTGCTAAAGGACCCTGTGGCCTGGGGTGTTCCTTTGCTGTTGAACCACTACAGTTCCATTTTACAAGATTTTTTTCCTTCTATGTTTCTGCTAGGGCTCCCCTATGTGGGATGCTTGTTTTCCTTCAGTTCTTTGTTTCCCAAGGGTGGTTTCTAGTTTTCCCACCCTTGGGTTGTTTCAATTTTTAAATTTATGGCTTTGTTTCTTTTCTCGCCTTTGGGAAAGGTTCAAATTGTCATTTAGTGGTTGGGGTGGTCTAGCACTTTCTCCCACCCTTTGTGAGCTTCAAAATCTTGTTTGGCGCCTTTTGATTCAAATTTGGTTTCTGGCGGGCCTTCCCTTCCTGCCCGTTTTTCCTTTGGTGCAATGGAAGACGTTTTCCTCTGGCGCAAAGGAAAGTGCCTTCCTCTGGTGCAAAGGATGGCACCTTCCTTTTTGGTCCTATTGTGTGCTCCTTATTTGTTCCTTTTGGCTGTCCTTGCCTTGATTTAATCTGATGTACTTTGATGCAATTTGTTCCATTGTAATCAGGTTTTGGGATCCTTGACAAAAACCCACTTTTAATCTATTTTTTTTTTTTTTTTATAAAAATGGTAGATATAAAAGGAAAATTATTAACCTTAGGATAAAAGGTAGAAGACAATTTTATTGTTCAAGTAATTCTGAGAGCACTTCTAGAAAGCTACAAGCATCTAGTCACATCTTTAGTCAATATACTAAAAGAGTATGAAGTGGAGAATTCAGTCAAAGATGAAATGACTAACAATGTATTAGTATCAAAAGTTAATCCACAAGAAAATATTGCTTCATTATAAAGGAACAAAACATTATGGAATGATAGATATTGTCAAGTTTGTAGAAAAAGAGGACATAGTACAAATTATTGTAGATTCAATCCAAGAAATTAGTATCAAGGGAATAAAACAAATTTAAGAGGCCAATAAAATAGTTTATTTCAACCAAGATAATATCATAATCAATATAGATCACATTAGCAACAATTTAAACATCAATACAATCAACCTCAGCTACAATATAGAGAAAGAAATCAAAAGGGATACTTAACTCAAGAGATTCAAGAAATTTAGGAGTTGGAAGAAACTACAGAAGAACATGAAGTTAAAGAAATTTCAACAAATATACTATTTTATGAAGATACTAATAATTTACTTGATTAGAATATAAGCAAGGAGTAGACTGAAGAAAGTAGAAAAGAAGAGCACATGTTCCAGAACAAGGACGAAGATCATATTGAAGACTAAAGTCTTCAATAACCAAATAATGTAATACAAGGGGTGTTGGAATATATTACATTATTTGGTACATGCTAATGTACCACCTTGGGTACATCTTTAGATTATGAGAGTGTCCTATATTAGAGTGTGAGTATTTACTTTATGCAATGTAATAAATGCACAAGTATTATTAAAATGTGCAAAGTATTTTGGTAATGTAAATGTGCATAATAGTCCATGTGCACATGAGTTCATAGAGTAGGAATATGAAGAGTCTCTAGAAGAGTGAAGGCCAAGAGTGCTCCATATGAAGAGTCACATTCCATTATATATGTCTATGTGTGTGTGTGTGATATATATTATAGAATGAGAGTGTGTGGAAATATGAATTATTCAATGGAGATAAAAAACAATCATGAGATTTTGTTAATGGAAATTCTATGAGTTATTTTTGAAGTTGTTTATGAGTTTTGTATGTTTATAATATTTCCATTATCATATATTTTACATTGCAACTTTATTTTATATCTTATGGTTATTTTATTGTAAGTACCCATCTTCAAAATCTAACATATAGTGCATATAAATTTGATCAAATTATTTATGCTTGGATATGTGTCCTAATAGATTTTAACAAATCCCTACCAAAAAAATCACTTTGTAGTTAGGGGAGGAAACATGGGAAAATGAGGTGGATTATGAGAATATACCTTTTCACTATAGAATATGCCATGAATATAGCCATTTAGCAAGAGACTTACCACATAATATCCTAGAGCATGGAAGAGAGGAAATAAATCTTGAAGGGTTTCAAGTGCCTAATAAAAAGAATATAAAAAAGAAATTGGTAGTCAGGAATTAGGCAGTGATGTCAAATAATATGTTTGGAAATATCCCCATTGATGATATTTTGGATGATGAGGAGGATACAATGGAGAAAAAATTCTTGGAGACACAATTCCATCGTGGGATGAAGGAATCTATGCTTGAAGAGGTAAATAGCACCCTTGAAACCACCCTAGTTGTGTAGAGTAACAAATAGGAAGTAGTAAAACAACCAACATAATACCAATAAAAAAATAAGGGGGAAAATAAAAATAAAAGTAATAGTATATTAAAGGTAGGTACCACAAAAAACCTAGAGCCTCGGGAGGACCTCACTAGATCTACCAACAATACCCTACTATTGTACACGCATACACCAGGGTAGGATGTTATTCTAGAATTAGGAGGGATGAGATAAGAGACAAGTAAGAAGTTGAAAATGGACACCAGTCCAAAGGTAATATGAAAAACTAATTAACATCATGTGGCAAAAGAAGGAGAAAATCTAATAGCATAAGGTAAGGTCAATGCCCTTACTCACATATTTAACCCCCAATACTAATGAAAATCATTTCCTCAAACAATAGAGAACTCAATGGGAATATCTTAAAACAAAATAAAATTAGAAGAATGATATAGATAAATCGACCAAAAATTAGCTTCATTCAGGAGATAAAGGTGTTGGTGGAAGAGATGGAGACAATTGCAGAAAAAAATGTGGCCTTCTGGAAGAATGGAATCCCTCTACTCCCAAGGGGTATCAAGAGGTATTACATGCCTTTGGGACCTTAAAGAGGTAGTTATCCACCAAGTGGTGGGTAGCTAGGGTCTCTTGGCGGTAGTAACTTAGAGTAGGCAATCATACCAAGTTATGCTTTGCATGAATGTTTATGCATCTACTAGCCTAGAGGATAAATGTAGATAGTGGAAGAACATAAACTATATTATTACCTTATTGCCTCAAGTATGGGCCCTAACAGGAGGAGATTTCAATACCATACTATACCTGGAAAATAATTTGGGGGAACTATTAGCGTATATGTGAGCATAGACATCATGAAGGAATATATCAAAAACCTCCATCTTGTGGATGTCATGCCAGACAATGTTTTTATGACCTACTCTAATAGGAGGTAAGCCTCTGCCTACATTCTAGAAAGATTAAACATATTTTTGCTATCAATTTTTTTTAATTCATGGGCACATTCCTAGGGTTAAGATTTTAAATAATGTAGACTCATATCATTGGCAATTATGGTAGAACTATGGGAATCCAAGGCATACACTCGCCATTCATATTCCAACTGATGTGGTTTAGATAACTTTATTAGTCCTAGAGTGCAACAATAGTGGAAGAAATACAAACCTCGACATTGAACCAAGTGAGGAGGCTTTAATACATAAAATACAAGATAAGGACCTAGAACTGGGAAGATTTTGGATATGTCAAGAAGAAAAAGTCAAAAGTGCTAGCCTAATTCAAATATTTGAAAGAACAAATCCACAATGATAGCCTCATGGAAGGTCTTAGTATCGTAGAGTTCAGACATACATCCTAGCTAGAGGAATGGAAAAAAATTGAAGAGTTATTATGGAAGAAAAAATCTAGAATCCAATGGCTCCAAGAGAGGGATCGAAACATTGGATTCTTTCCACAAATCTCTTCTAGCCCATAGATCGCACAAATTCATACCCTCCTTGAGAATAAAAGAAGGAGATACTATCCATATATGGGAAGGTATGAGGTCTATTGTAGTTAAATATTTTGTGAGTCTATTCACAACAGAACCTCTAGATATGGAATTATAACAAGAAGTATTATAGAAGATACCTTCACTAACAACAAAGGAGGAAAATTTAATTTTGGTTGCACCAATAACTACCTAAGAGTTACAACATGTGGTTTTCAAAATTCAAAAATGTAAGGCTCTTGGGCTAGATGGATTCCCCATTGAATTCTACCATGAATTTTGGGATACTTGACATGAGGACCTTTTGGATGTGGTTGAGGAAGCTAGGAAATCTGAAGATGTGCTGAAGAAAATCAACAAATAATATATTACATTGATCCCAAAGGCACAATATGCAGATAACATTACCGAGTTTAGACCAAAAGCTTTATGTAATATATTGCTTAAAATAATCACCAAGGTAATGGCAGAGAGGCTCAAATTGATTTTGTATAATATTATCTCACTAGAACAAGGTGGTTTTATTGAAGGTATACAAATGAGATAGTTTTGGCTCAAGAGGCTATTCACTCCGTGGAGTTATAGAAATACCCATCAAATTTTATTAGACTAGACTTATCCAAAGCATATGAAAGGGTGGACTAAGATTTCTTCCTCAAAGTAATGGATAAATTTGGCTTCTCACAAGAATGGATAGATTGGATAAAGGGGTTTATTTCATTAGTTTCCTATTCAATTTTTATCAATGGTTACCCTTCGTAATTTTTCACTACATCCACAGGTATTATGTATGTCATGACCCTCCCTTGGTAGACTTTTTACTTTGGATGAAGTCACTTCATATGAATGAATGTATGTTTTATTTTGGTTTTCTATCGATGGAATGATTGATTATTCATGACTTGTTATGCATAATATGGAGATAGGATATACCTCATGTAAAGAAATGGATTATTTCATGTTTAGTTCCTAGAAAACAATTGCACATTTTATAAAGGAATATGGTACTGCTGATGGAAATGTGTTTTGCAGGAACAAGTGCTCTTAATAGGTGGAAGAAAGAACTGACCATCGAGAAAGGGATACCTTATGGGAAGTGATGTGATGGGTAAATTTATGAAGAAGTTGGGGAAACTTATTAAATGCCTTTCATGGAGATGCATATCATGATTGAATATGTTTGCTACTAAATGATATTTTTCTTGATGAAAACTTTAATTGAAATGAAGTTTTATTAAAAGAGGAAATAGCGATTTACCTATGTTAGTTGTCTCAAAAGAGAAAAATAAGGAAACCATTATTGAATGATAACATTGCTATGAGGTCATGAGAAAAGAGTGATTAAAAACAAATATAATGAAATAGTAATAAGAAAGGAATGAGTACTACTCATCCATAGAAATTTGTATAGTAGTGTTTGTTTTAAAAAGGAAAAACTAGTGAACGAGAAACCCTTAACCAGTTGTTCACTAACTTCATGGCTTTAATTTTAGTTGATGTGTGTTGTTTGATCATTAAATTTATGAGGAAAATAAATGAAATTTTGTTATATTGGAATGACATGTATATGAGATATAAGAGTGGTCAATCAAATATTGGGTTGTTCATCCATGTGGCTAGCAAACGACATGGGAATTAATGACAAGAGCGGTTGGACGTGCTCATGGTGAGAGTGGAATTCTTAGGGGGAAAAGAAAAAAAACATAGAGGGAGTTGGAGAGAGGTGGTGAATCGATCGAAGGAGAGACCTTGTCATGGATTTGAAACAAAATTTGATTGAAGAGGGCATCGTTGTAACCAGGTATTATCCAAATACATTGGTTGATGTTCCTGGTTGTTAAGTTGTGTGGATGAATGTAAAATAGATATCTACATTGTGATACTATCTGAGAGTCATTTCTAGATAAGATTTCAACTATTTACCTTTTCATCGAATAAGAGAAATCGTGTTGGTGAAAGGTCACCTATAGGAAAAGATTCAAAGGGTGTTTTTGGTTGTTGTTTTTAAATGAAGATGAACAATTGTTATTGTATGGGGTTGATAGTAAGAAGTTTGTGATTTGTACAATCAGTAGATTTTTGTGATAAGAGTAATGGATTTCTTCAATAAACCTGGTGTGCTAGTTCCAATATAAATTGCCATTGAAATACATAAGTCTGCACCATAGGATGAAGGATTGATAATATTTACATTTTGTTGTTATGTAAGAAAGATATTAGTTTTCCATTATATGTTCTCTAGATGGAATTATAAGAATGCATGAGTTTCGAATGTGAATGTAAGTCCATAGATCTATATGATTTGATTTATATGGTAATATAGGAAATATACATTGCTGGAATTAGATCGATTGATTTCCATTTGTACTAGGAAAAAGGTTTTTATTTGTTAAATGAAATAATGAAAATATTATTTTATGGTTTGTGCCGTGTAGAAATATTGGTGGATGTAATAAAACTGTTGAGTGAGTAAAAGACTTCTCCTATTCATAATTAGCATTAGGTATTTGAGTTGTATTACATTCTTGTGTGATTGTTGCATTATGTTAAATATGGGAAATGAACATAGATTAAGGAAGTTCTGTGTGAGATGGAAACATAGGAGGTATTTCCATGTGGATGTTGTTAGGATGTGAAATAATGCATCCCGTGATATGGTACTGTGTATTCTAGATCCGTATCTGATCCCTGTTTGAGGTATATCTTTCTTGATGGTTGGTAGCTCCAGCAAGATGATTGATGTAGTGATATGACTAGTACAGTGATGAGTGTAGATGTTCATGTTCTAGTTTGTGGATATTAAATCTGGGGATGAGGGAAAATATGCAACTTTATATAACCCTGGTTGTAGTTGAACAAGGAAATCAATATCTTATTTGTGTTAGATCCTAGATGATGGATCGGTGCACCATTGTAATTTTATAGACATTGTGGATCAATGGAATGTTTTGAAGAATCCATAATTGTGCTTTGAGATACGATTATGTACATATTAATAGAATATTTCCATGTAATCTGAATATATTCCTTGATGACGTGTGACTTGCTATCAATGATGGATTTGAATGGTTTTGGTCTTCTATCTATTGTTCATCCACTTTGATTTTTGGGTGATAATAGTTTTTAAATGGAATAATGTTTAATTTAAGGAATGTAAGACTTAATTGTCTTATGGACTAATGTTAATGAAAGATAGCTATAGTGCTTGAGTTTTTGTGAGTAGAAAATTATCCTCTAATCATTTTTGTTAAGACACGACTGAGCTAGCATGATTAGTGATAGCTTGCGAAGGAATGTGACTATCATGATAGTGGATAGGCTATCATGGGGTGTTTAACTATTGACTAATAATGAAACCAGAGAAGTGTTACCATGTACCCTCATGAATGGGGAAGGAAGATACCATGATAGTATGGACGTATCTTAAAATACACCGACTAGAGAGTGTCGAACGCCAATCTTTAAGAAGCACTTGGCGTTAGTCAAATAGATAGACATATTGGCTAGCAATTTTTAAAGCCGATAAGAGGTTTAGGTCGGTACGTATAGATGGAATGGGTAGTAGTGATAAAACCTTATTATATATTAAGGATCATCTTATAGAATCATTAGATGGTTTGTTAGTTGGTAGAAATTCTTACACTAAAGGAGTTGTGTATAGTTAGAGTAGGGATTAAATACAACTATAGTACTCTTCACTAAATGAATTGTGGCTCCTATACTAAAGGATTTGTGTAGAGAGAAAAAGAGTTGGCTTATCCCTAGAAGCTCCCTCACTAAAGGAATTGTGTGGGAAGTAAAGACTAGGAACCCACTTTTCAAAGGATCAAAAAGGGGAAGTAACAATTATCTTGTGGGGAGAACAAGATAGTTGATAGAAGGTATTTGCATCTAGTACATTCCCAAGTGGACCTGTGGAATGTAGGGATGGATGTTTTTGAAAAGCCATGTTGTGGGTTATAGTTAAAGAACAAGTTAAGAATCCCTAGTGTTGTTGATGAGAGTTCTTTAGAACTAAGGAAGAGATAGATTGAATGATTTAGGGAAGATAAATATATATATGTGTGTGTGTGTGTTATACCTTTTAGAAAAAAAATCTCTCTTGGGTTAAATTTTGGTTTTAGTTGAATGGGAATTTTTAGGGTGTTGACATCTAGTATCAGAGAATGGTTCATAGTGGGATAGGTTCACTACGTAGAAACTAGTTTTGTTAGGCTATAGAGACATACTTATGGAGGAATTGAATCCTACCATTAGTACACCCATTAGGAGTAGATCTACCAAGTTACTTGAGATATTTGGGTAAATAGTTATTAGTAAGAGGAGAAATTTGAAGGACTAATTGCTAATGAGTTCTTACTATCTCTTTTGTGTGTGGCCAAGGACAATACCACCAAAGAGAAGAAGAGGAGGTGTTGTCCCATAGATAAGACAGACAAGACAGACCAATGTGGAGGATAGAAATCCAAAAGTGGATTCAAGGAATCCTAGTAATGGAAGAGAAGAACCTAGGAATGAGAATCTTACTGAGACATTGGCTTTACTCTGGGAATAGGTAGAAACCCAAAAATAGCTACTGGATGTCATGTTGAATCGAGAAGCACAAGCGGGTAACCCTAGAGTGAGTTAGCCAAATGAACCTCTTACTGAGGCATAGCAGGCTAGAATTCATTTGGAAGCCAAGTTAGGCAAGGAAATGAAACATTTGAAATATTCTAAATTTAATGGAGAGGAATATGGGGACAAGGCCAAGGTATGGTTGAAAGAGATAGAGGTCTATTGCAACATGAAGAATTTTTCCTTAGGCACTTGAATATCTTATGCCACACTACATTTGCAAGGTGATGGTTTAGCTTGGTGGGAAACCTATAGTGATGAATTGGGTCTTGAGGTAGTAGTTGATCTAAAATGGATAGAATTTGTAAAGGTTTTCAAATATATATTTCTCACAAAACACTTTTATTCTCAAAAATTTGAGGAATTCACTAGACTCAGGCAAGGAACTAGGACAATGGAAAAGTATTACCAAAAATTTGTCAAACTAATGAAGTATGTGCCTGCTTATAATGAGAAAATGAAGATTCACAAGTTTATACTAGGAGTAGATCCTAGAATTGGACAAGAAGTAGATATGTGAGAACCTACAACTCTACAGAAGGCCTATGATTTAGCTAGGAAGGCTGAAACATATCTCAAACCCATATTCGATTACAAAATATTAGATGAAGAGGGTAAAGAGTCACTAAGAAAGAGAAATAGTGCAGGTTTTGTAAAATGGGAAGAGAAACAAGCAAGCAAGAACTACTATCAATAAGACCAAGGGAATGATAGGAAGAAAGGAAATTTTAGGAAAATGTTCCAAGGGAAGAACCAAAATAACAACAAGGGTAACATTAGACCATTATAGGGATAAACTAATTCTTCACCTATAGAAAGAGCAGAAGAGGGTCAAAAGTGGAAAGAACATCCAGGGCTGAAATATGGATGTTATCTTTGTAGAGGACCACATTATGCTTCTAATTGTCCAAGGAAAATGGAAATGATTTCTAAAGGAAAGGAACCAATATACAAAGAAACTGCACCTAGAGAGCATGCGCACAAGATTTATGTAGCTACAGGAAACCATAATCTTGATGGTCAAGCCATACCACTAGTGATTAAAGGTAATATTTTTGGTAGGAATGTTAAAATATTGATTGATAGTGGTGCTACAGATAGTTTTATATCCACTAGTTTAGTTAAAGATATTCCAAAAAGACCAGGAATCTTGGCTCATGGGTGGAAGGTTGAGTACGGTTTGGGATAAACCTACTCTATTAATCAATATTACCCTATGGTAAAAATTACCTTACCTAGTGGTATAGTAGTAGGATGTTTGTATGCATACCTTTGACATAATCCTAGGAATGGATTGGTTGCAAGTATATAAGGCAGTACTCAACTTTTAGGATAGATGGATTGAGTACACAGATGATAGGGGTGTTGTGTGTAGGATGTATAGTCTACAAGGATATTTTCAACCTCATATCCTATCAAAAATGCAACTAAAGAAGACCATAAAGAAAGGAGGAATGGTCTATGTTGTTAAGATAAACAAAATTGATAAAGAAAAGAAGGAAGAGGTGTTTGAGAAACACCTAGTGCTTCAAGAATTTAGGGATGTCTTTCTAGAAGATTTACCTGGATTACCCCCTAAATGGGAATTTGACTTTACTATTGAGCTTCAACCTGGAATAGAACCCATACATAGAGCTCCTTACAGAATTAATCCCATATAAATGCAAGATTTAAAGGTGCAATTGCAAGGGTTACTAAAGAAAGGATTGATCAAACCTAGTGTATCACCTTGGGGTGCACCAGTTCTATTTGTAAAAAAGAAGGATGGTTCCTTGAGATTATGCATAGATTATAGAATGTTGAACAAGGCAACTATCAAGAATAGATATCCTCTACCAAAGAATCAAATATCTCTTCGATCAACTCAAGGATGCCTCAATATTTTCAAAAATTGATTTGAAATCAAGATACCACCAATTGAGAATCCGTGAGGAGGATACACATAAGACAACCTTTAAGACTCATTATGGACACTACAAGTTTGTAGTTTTACATTTTGGTTTAACAAATGCTCTAGCAACATTTATGAATTTGATGAATAGTGTATTCAGGGAGTATTTGGATAGATTTGTACTAGTATTTTTGGATGATATTTTGATATATTCTATAAACAAGGTAGAGCATGACGAACATATCAGGATAGTTCTAGACTAATATTAAGGAAAATTCAACTGTATGGGAACCTATCCAAGTGTGAATTCTATATGTCAGAAGTGTAGTACTTAGGACACATTATTTCGGTAGAAGGAATCATAGTGGATCCTAAGAAAATAGAAGCCATTTTGAATTGGCCACCACCAACTAATGTGATAGAAGTTTGAATTTTCATGGGTTTAACTGGATATTATAGGCATTATATGAAGGACTATGCCAAGATCACCTCACCAATAACCAACCTTTAGAGAAAAGGAAAAGAATTCAAGTGGATAGAGAAATGTGAGGAAGCCTTTAGGTTGCTAAAGCAAAAGCTTACCACACCTCCCATACTAAAAGTACCTGATCTTCGGGGAAGTTTCTCTGTCTGTACTGATGCATCATTGGAAGGATTGGGAGGAGTGCTTTCATAGGATGAAGTAGTGGTAGCCTATGGATCTAGGAAACTGAAAATATATGAAGTTAATTATGTAACCCATGACTTAGAGTTGGCAAGTAGTAGTTTTTGCTCTCAAGAGTTGGTGATATTATCTGGTTGGGAGACCCTTTGAACTAAGGATAGACCATCAAAGTTTATAGTATATTTTCACTCAACCTTTACTCAATGCTAGGCAAAGGAGGTGGATGGAATTCCTCATAGAATATGATTTTGGCATCGAGTATATTAAGGGAAAGTAAAATAAAGTCGCTAATGCATTGAGTAGAAGAAGACATATAGTAGTGTTGTCTCGCATCCATGTAGACTTGAAGGAACAAGTCAAGAAAATGTAAAATCAGGGTTGCATACTGCAAATAAACTCAGGAAAATATGGAAATAAAACCTAATACAAACAAGGAATTTGGCATCAAGGATAGTTTCCTATGTTTTAAAAATAGAATAGTAATTCCTGAGACTAGAAATTTAAGAAATATGATTATGAATGAAGCGCATAAATCTCCATATTTTTTTCATCCAAGAGGAGCAAATATGAGAAAGAATATGAAAAATACATTTTTTTGGCCAAGAATGAAGAGAGACATAACCGAATTTGTCGCTCAAATGCCTAGAGTGCCAATAAGTAAAAGCAGAACATAGACACCCTACTAGTTTGTTGTACCCGCATGATGTGCCTATGCAAAAATGGTAGGTGATTTCGATGGACTTCATCATGGGGTTACCTAAGAATAGGTTCCAGCATGATGCAATCCTAGTAGTGGTTGATAGACTGACCAAGATTGTGCACTTTATACCTAGGAACACCAAGGATGACATCGTGGTTGTGGCTAATAGATTTTCCAAAGAAATATTTTAGCTTCATGGTTTTCTAGAGGTAATCATATTAGATAGAGACCCAAAGTTCACCTTTAAATTTTGGAAATCCTTGCATCGTGCCATTGGTACAAGATTGAATATCAGTTCTGCCTACCATCCAAAAATAGATGGGCAAACTGAGAGAGTAAACTAGGTACTAGAAGACATGCTTTGCATTACATGGATCAAAAAACTTGTTGGGAGGATTATTTGCACCTGGTATAATTTACCTACAACAACAGACACCATTTGACCTTGGGCATGGCTCTATTCAAAGATTTGTATGGTAAAACATGCAAGACACCATTGTCATGGGATATTCTAGAATACTAGATTGTGCTTGGACCCAACATGGTCAAGGAAATGGAGCAACAATTTAGGGTGATCAGAGAGAGGTTGAAGGAAGTAGCATATTGCTAGAAAATTTATGTCGATCTTAAGAGATCACCAAAGGAATTTTTTGTGGGTGATAGAGTGTTTTTGAGGGTGAATCCAAGGAAGAGTGGAATAAAGTCTATAAAGTTATATCCTCGCTTTTTTAGAACCTTTGAAATCAAATAGAATATTAGTCTTATGGCATATCAACTTGCCTTACCACCCAATCTGTCCAAGATTCACAATACCTTTCATATCTCTTTGCTTAAAAAGTATGTTGCTAACCCTAAACATGTGTGGGATTTGTCTAATTTGTATATGGTGAACCCAAAGGCTATAGAGGTTCAACTAGTAATAATCCTTGAGTTTTTATCTAAATCAATGAGAAAAGGAACTTTGGAGCAGTGCAAAGTTCAGTGGGACCAATACACTTAAAGGAATGCTACTTGGGAGAAAGTAGTGGATATGCAAAAACACTTTCCATTTTTGTTTAAAAATGTTTTTTAAAGACTATATTATATTTATAATATTTAAAACACAGAGGATTGTGTTAAACCTAAGGGGGGATGATGTCATGACCCTCCCTTGGTAGAATTTTTACTTTGGATGAAGTCACTTCATATGAATGAATGTATGTTTTATTTTGGTTTTCTATTAATGGAATGATTGATTATTCATGAGTTTTTATGCATAATATGGAGATAGGATATACCTCATGTAAAGAAATGGATTATTTCATGTTTAGTTCCTAGAAAATAATTGCACATTTTATAAAGGAATATGGTATTGTTGATGGAAATGCATTTTGTAAGAACAAGTGCTCTTAACAAGTGGTAGAAAGAACTAACCACCGAGAAAGGGATACCTTATGGGAAGTGATGTGATGGGTAAATTGATGAAGAAGTTGGGGCAACTTATTAAATGTCTTTCATGGAGATGCATATCATGCTTGAATATGTTTGCTACTAAATGATCTTTTTCTTGATGAAAACTTTAATTGAAATGAAGTTTTTTATTAAAAGAGGAAATAGTGATTTACCTATGTTAGATGTCTCAAAAGATAAAAATAGGGAAACCATTATTGACTGATAATATTGGCTATGAGGTCATGAGAAAAGAGTGATTAAAAATAAACATAATGAAATAGTAATAAGAAAGGAATGAGTACTACTCATCCATAGAAATGTCTATAGTAGTGTGTGTTTTAAAAATGAAAAACTAGTGAACAAGAAACCCTTAACCAACAGTTCCTTGATTTCATGGCTTTAAATTCAGTTTATGTGTGTTGTTTGATCATTAGATTTATGAGGAAAATAAATGAATGTTTATTATGTTGGAATGACATGTGTATGAGATATAAGAGTGGTCAAAAAAACACTGGGTTGTTCACCCATGTGGTCAGCGAACGACATGGTAATTAATGACAAGAACGGTTGGATGTGCTCATGGTGAGAGTGGGTTTCTTAGGGAGAAGAAAATAAAAATGCAGAGGGAATTGGAGAGAGGTGGTGAATTGATCAAAAGAGAGACCTTGCCATAGATTTGGAACAAAATCTAACTAAAGAGGACATCGCTGTAACTAGGTATTATCCAAATAGATTGGTTGATGTTTCTGGTTGTTAATCTATGTGGATGAATGTAAAATAGATATCTACATTGTGATACTATTTGAGAGTCGTTTCTATATATATTTTAAATCGTTTACATTTTTCGTAGAATAAGAGAACTTGTGCTGGTGAAAGGTCACCTGTAGGAAAATATTCAATGGTTATTTTTAAAAGAATATGAATGACTGCTATTGTATGGGGTCGATAGTAAGAAGTGTGCATTTTTTGCAATCAATAGATTTCTATGATAAGAGTAATGGATTTCTTCTATAAACCTAGTGTGCTAGTTCCAATGTAGATTGCCATTGAAATACATGAGACTGCACCATAGGATGAAAATCTGATAATGTTTACATTTTGTTGTTATGTAAGAAAGATATTAGTTTTCCATTATACATTCTCTAGATGGAATGATAAGAATGCATGAGTGTTGGATGTGAATGTAAGTTCGTAGATCTTTGTGATCTCATTTATATCGTAATATAGGAAATGTACATTGTTGGAATTAGATCGATTGATTTCCATTTGTACTAGGAAAAAGGTTTTTGTTTGTTAAATGGCATAAGGGAAATATCCTTTTATGGTTTGTTCCATGTAGAAATATTGGTGGATGTAACTAGACTGTTAAGTGAGTAAAAGACTTCTCCTGCTCATAATTAACATTAGGTATTTGAGTTGTATTACATTATTGTGTTATTGATGCATTATATTAAATATTGGAAATGAACATATATTAAGGAATTTCTATGTGAGATGCAAACATAGGAAGTATTTCTATGTGGATGCTATTAGGATACTGATGAGGCCATTAAATGGCTCATTATTTCAGTATTTTTACACATAAAATTACCTATTTTGCCTAAAAATACCAAGTATTTTAATATTTATTCATGTTTATGTTGAATTTAATGTAGTAAATTGTAGAAAATGATATGTTTCTATTTGGATAGGTTTTATGTGGTTTTTATGGTTATTTTGCATGATTTTAGCAGATAAATAATAGAAATTAAGCATAATGGAAAATAGCCATTGAATAAGGTGTTGATAAAATCTGATTGGCTAAAAAATATTAAGTGTTTTCTACCTTAGAGGATGATGTGGCACCATAAAATTAGGTTTCAGCTGAAACAGGGCAAGAAAACCTGCTGAAAACGAATTTGCAGGCTCAGCTCTAGAACATCCAGACAACTCTGGAATGACAGGGCAACAACCTACAAGTTTAAAGGAAAATGATTTTGAGTGCTCAATTTTGTTTTGAAAATATATTTGAAGTATGGCATAAAATTAGGAGGGTCCAACCAACCACTTGGGAGTGACTCAGCACCATGCCAAGTCATTCTACATCAAGCACATTTTCACAAAACTATTGCAGAATTTCCTGCACAAAAACAACATTGCGTTGACTATTCCCAAAAGGTGTAAATGATAAAAAAGAAATGTGAAACCTTCCAAAAGCATCCCTAAAATTACTTTCACACATCCTATAGTAGTTTGGACATGCAAAAAGGAGGAAATATCTGATTTCCAGCTCACTATCCAAAAGTTGGCAAAGTCAATCAAAACTATAAAATTTGCTGAAATTAGCTGTTTGATAGATTTTCAAGGAGGAAAACAAGGAGAACGTATGGATGGATGTATCAAATAAAATATCACCTATTTCTAGACAATTCCCATAATTTTTAGGTGTGAATACATGTACAACTACTTGCAAACATATTGTATCCTAATTTTGGACTAAGTCTATTGCAACAACAATAACAAATTAGCAATCAGTTTTTGATAACACATTATTTTCTAATTTTACCCTTAATTGTAGGTAGAACAAGTTGAGTATTTAATTATAAATACTCCTTGTCTACCCCTTTGAAAATTTAGAAAAGAAGCAAGGAAATAAAAACACATATGCGTATTTTCAGTACACTATCTTAAACTTGATTGTTTCAATTCTTTGTATGCAATTTATTAATTTTGTAGTTTAAATTCTTTTATTCTACATTATTTCACCTTTAATTGAGCCTAGATCTTGGGCCCACTCTAAGGATCAGTGGAAGGTGTACTAACTTAGTTTTAGAATTTATTTTTTGTATTTTCTTTGTGTTAATTAATTTCAGCAATTTTTATTAAATTTGTCATTCCTCTATTTTTGTTGTGTTTTTCCCCTATTTTTATCAGCATGTTATGTTTCATTTAGTTGTAGCTGGTTGTTCACAGTTTATTTCTGTAATCATCATTTTTGTTTCGACATTTAAATTTCTGCATTTAAATTTTGTTTTAGCCTAGTTTTCAATTTAAGCATTTTATTTCTGCAATTTTTAATTTAGCAAATGCAGTTTAGTGGTTTTCAATTTCAGTATTTTTTATTTTTACAAATTACTTAATTTTGTTAGAAATAGTTTATATTCCATCATTTGGATCATGTAAATGTATACTCAAAGGTACATACTTAGGACATTAGATTACTTTAGAAGGAAGTTATCTAGTTACTTCATTCAATGTAATAAATACACAAGTGTCCATGTGTAAGTTGTAAATGTGTAAGTTTTGGCCAAGTATCCTATTTTGCCTATGTAAGGACCCCCTCATTGTTATAATAGACAAGCAAGGGGAGTTTCGGTGACACAATAGCTTAGAGATCTTAGTAGGTAGTTTAGTTCTATGTGGATCACCATCCATTGGTGATGGATGCAATGTAGTCAAGTAGCTATATTGATGGAGTTCTCATTTCCTCCATAGCTACATTGTATTCATTTATATATAATTTATGTTTATTGCATATCTTAGTCATCTTACAGATTTACTTTATTTAATATTATTCTGCATATCGTGATTATTATATCCTTTGGATATTGTATGAAAAGCTAACAATGGTATTAGAGCTATGGTAGATCGAGTCTCTGCAGATCTATAGGAAAATCACCATCATTATTGAGCCTAAGTGTTTTGTCAACCTGATGCACCATTGGACCAGTCACTGTCAAAAGTTATCAGAAGAATCTACATGATATAATAAAGGAGAGTCACAAGTGATAACTGAAGGATACATCAGTCCCAAAAAATATTGAGATTACGTTTGACTTGAGTCTTTCTACTGAGTTATAGGAAAAATCATGAAGACCATGACTCAACACCCAATGCACTAGATTGATAGATCATTTAGTGAAGATCCAGGATATCTAGAATTTGCTAACTGTTTCCTAAAGTTTCTTTTGTTACAGATAACTATGTCTCAAAGGATTGGTACTCCTACTCTATAAAACTAGGAGACTCTAACTTCATTGCTCGAAGGTCAGTGTATCATCATAGTGTAAATATTAGTTTCTTGTATAAGAGAAGAACATTGTGGAAGAAGACTTCTGAAGAAAATGTGTGGTGAATCTAGGAGACTGAAGATCTCCATTATAGATTGAAAAGGCCATAGTAGCCTTGAATAACAGGCCATAGAAGCTTGATACAAAAAGGCCATAGTAGCCTTGAAGAACAGGCCATAGAAGCCTGATACAAAAAGGCCATAGTAGCCTTGGAGAACAGGCCATAGAATATTGATACAAAAAGGCCATAGAATCCTTGAAGTAGAAGCCACATAAGTCTTGATATTAAAAATGCCACAAAATTTCTTGATATTGACAAAGACCATAGAATCCTTGTTACTAAAAAATTCCACAAAAGCCTTGATACTGAAATAGACCATAGAAGCCTTGATCCTGAAAAGGAATTCGAAAGGAATATCTGATTTAGAAGTAGATTAAGATTTTAGTATTAACATATTTGTTGCAGGGAAAGAAGATTCAGTGAGTTGGAAAAATTTCTACAAAATAGTTAGGAAGGACATCTTCTTTAGAATAAATTTAGCACCTGAAGCAAAAGAGATCAAGAGAAGATCTCATTGAAGGACTTATAGACTTGGAAGAAGGACTAGGAGAGTCTTGCTTGAATATAGAAGTAGCAGAATCAAAGATCCAAGAGTAGATCACATCACCAACACTTCCAAGAGTAGAAGGTTGAAGAGGTCTCAAGTGAAGACCATCAAAATTTTCAAGATCAAAAGACCTTAAAAATGTCTCATTGAGCATCTCAAAAAATGCTAGGAAATCATTCTTCAATAAATAATCAAAGGAGATCTCATTGGAGAAATCCACTACCAAGGAGAATCCATTGATAGTGAATAACTTGGAAAATTGTCACCATCTGACAACAAGCCCAAGAGAAGGAGAATTTCACAAGGAGTGCCAAATTGCAGAAGAAGAATCCAGTGAAAGACTTCAATATCTTAAGAGGAAGATCCTACTTGAAGTTAAAATTTGACAAGAAGACATGAAGATAGAAGAAACTCATCAAATCTAGGATATTTGAAGATTTTCTCTCACAATAAGGTACTGCTTCAGAGATAGACACTCCTCCAAATTTAAAATGAAATGAGAAGATTACAAGAGGAGAAAAAACCACCAAATCCTAGGCTCGTAAAAGAAAGTTTGACACCATCATTAGGTGAATAAGGGATTGTTCAAGAATAGTCTACAGAGAGTTGCAAAACCCTACTTGAAGTAGCAATTTGGTGATCTTAGGTACCAATATCTACATCCTCTACATAAGCATAAGGAGCTATAGAAGATTAAAAAGGTATGCAACTACTTTTACTAACTAAGTCATTAATTAAGATTCATTTGAGCACCTTATCTGGATTAAAGTTGCATAAAGAAAAGTACATTACAGTATTCAAAAGTGCAAATAGAAAGAGGTTCATTTTAAGGTTCATTTGCACATTATTTAGGAGTTGATTATATTTTAGAATTATATCTATCAACTACCTATCATTTACTTAGAAAATAGAAAAAAAGACTAAGTCCTACAATATTAGTTGTAGTGAATTTGCAAAATAACTTCCAAAAATTTATTTTATGTTATTCTTGAATAGTTGTAGTAGATTAATTAATGTGCATTATCTTGAGAGTTAAATTGGAGTGATAAGGTGAAAGTCTTAGTGCATTAAAAAAAGGGTCTATTAGATTTATTATGCACTAGTACACTACTCTCAAAATAAATTAGCTTTTATGTTCTTGAAGGACACAAAATCTGATTGGTATCAAGTGTCTAAAGACACTATTGAAGCACGAAAATCTGCAGCTTTTAGTGGCCAACAGAAGCCACTCATAAAAGGTTAGAATCCTCAAAAACTTGGAGAAGAAACTAAAACAAAAATAGAAGCTTTAATGAGACTTGGTGAATCTTAGATCCAAAGCATTATAGGAGTGAATAAGAGAAAATAAAATGCATAAACTAAAACTTTTTATCTACTATTGTCTAAATCTTGGATATAATATAAAAGTATCCAAGCAAAAAGGGAAGGTGTCTACTCATAAAAGGAAACCTCAAAACCCTTGTATTGTAGGAAGAGAAATCTGACATGAAACCAGAAATATATATCTAAAATAAGAGTGCAAAAGGAGGCTAATGTACAATCTATAGTACATTGTATTGCACCATTTTAAATCTAGTTTTTTACAGTCCAAGAAGCATATTTGGACGTGTCTCTAAAAGACACAATATCAACAATAAATGCAACCAACATAAGCACTCCTCTTCCCAAGCAATAACAACCACTTGGAGAGAGCACCTTGGACAATTGAACCTTCAAAACAAATCCCACAAGAGGCCATTGTCAAAGATACATAAAGGATTGCATATTCACTGATGGATAACAACGTGAGATGGAAAACCACGTGATATGGATAGCAATGTGAGACGGACAACCACGTAATACATAAGTGGAACAAACAACATATACATTGTAGAAATAAAAGGGGGCATCTACTCCTACCAATGTAAGGCAAACAATAATATGCTAACATCTAAAATACGTCTATCTCTACTAAGAAAAAATGAACAAAATCTACTCTACAAGGATGTACAGGTTTCAATACATTGGAAGCATTAAAGGAAAAGGAGCAACTATCTTTGTGAAGATCATCCACCAAATGAAGCATCAAATTGTCTACTCAGTGCCTCATCAATCCACCTATAGAAAAAAATGTTGCTTGCTACTCAAGAAATGTAGCAAATAAAATGAATGGTAAACTAAAAGACCTAAGGAGCTATAATCTCCTTGGAAGGCGTTAAGATCTACATGTAGAGAGAGTGAATGCCACTTGGCATCTATCTTACAAGAGCAAGCATTACAATAATGTTACCTCTCAAACTCCTAAGCATTTGAACTTCGTTCTAATTCTCAAGCATTACTAAGAAGATTCGACTCTCAAAGTGTTACTAGAAGCTTTGAATCTCAAGCATTACTAGAAGCTTTGACTCTCAACATGTTACTAGAAGCTTCATCTCTCAAGCACTACTATAAGCTATGATTATTAATGGATGAGTAGAGTGATGACACTTGTGTTCACAAGTCCCACACAAAGGAGCAAGCACTGCATATCGACCAATAGCAAGAAGGAGTTACATAGAAGAGTACCCATACGTAATAGATGTGACACATATTACAAATCCAACTTTACTCCTCCAATAAAATATCTCAAATTTTAAATGTTATAGCAAGCCGAGAGTGAGTGAGAATGCAGTCAAATCCAGTCAACACAGTGTGGAAGGAAGGAAGAAGGAGCATTTAATACTCCAAGTTATTCGAAGGTTAAATCTTCCATATTCAACAAATTATACATTCCAGCATTAAATACGTCTACCTCCATTGATTCTAGCACCCAATAGAACCACATCATCATTGTTATATTCAATCAAAGGGAGCGCCGAAGAGTGGGGAGTCTAGCATCAAAAATGTAAGGGTGAAATCTCATCTTATTATTGCTTTCAACTTTGGAGATATAAGGGTTATAAACTAAGGTATAAAATTTAGTTTAGTGAAAACAAACTATAGGGGATAGCTTACTAAATTAAAATAATATTTGCATCTCAACCTAGGAGAAACAAGGAATTCAACTTGGATTAATTTCCTTGATATTTTGCAAATATTATTAATTTTCTGAATTTTCAAACTTTGGAGTGATAAGGGTTACAACACCAAACTAGTTCTTTGGAAATTAGAAACTAAAACCTAAGGGTCATAAAAAGAGTTTATTGAATATTTATTGTTAAAGTTGGAAATTATATTTTTACTTGTCTTTAAACTTCTCAAAAAAGGACAAAATGATTCCAACATTAAAACCTTTTGAAAATTGGAAAAGTGCTTAGTTCAATTAGGAGAAATAAGGTGTTAGATAAATTGATTTTTGACTGTACAAAATCAATCATAAAATTGAACTTTATCTTTACAAAAAGCACTATATCATACTCCAAAAACACTAGTGAGATATAAGGCAACCTACAAATCTAAGGCTTGATATTGGGAAGATCTAAATGGCATCTAACAAATTCTTCCTAGAAAAAATCTCAACTACTTAAGGATCCTAATTATTTCTCTTGGAAAAATAAAGTGAAAGCAATATTAGTGTATGAAAAACTTTGGGATGTTGTAAAAGGGAAAACATAGAGGCCTACCATAGGTAAAACTAAAATACTAAAGTTTTAAGAAAATGATTCAAAATCCCTTATGATAATAACATTTGCTATCATTGATGAGATTCAATCTTATATCTATTCAACTAAAACATATTCAGATGCATGGACAAGCCTAGAGAAAATATTTGAAGGAAAAAATAAGGCAACTATTCTTCATCTCCAAACTCAAATTCACTCATTGAAAATGAATAATGGGGAAAGCATAGAACTGTTCCTAAGGGAAGTAGTAGATATTAAAGGGAAATTGTTCACCTTAGGAGAAACAATCAAGGATAAACTTCTTACTCAAGTAACCATGAGAGCACTTCCACACAACTATAAGCATTTGGTCACATCCTTACATGTCTTACGTAAAGATACTTCTTTTGATGATTTGGTCAATATACTTCAAGAATATAAAGTAGAAAACACCTTGAAATATGATATGACTAATACTAGATTGGCATTAAAAGATAATCCACAGGGAAATACTACTACATCAACAAGAGGACAAAAAGCATATTTTTGTCAGATATGCAGAAAGAATGGCCATACTACCAACTATTGTAGATACAATCCCAAGAACAAGAACCAAGGAAACCAGATGAATAATGGGAATCAATTTTGACCATGATAATACCAAAGGAACCCTCATCAACAATAATTTCAATGACCAACAACTTATCCTCAACTAGAATACCAGAAGAAAAATCAGAGAGATCACCTGGTTCAAAAGATAGAGGAAATTGAAGAGCTGGAAGAACCTACAAAGGATTATGAAGTGAAAGCTCTATCATAAAATGTAACATACTGCAGAAATATAGACTATTTTCTTGAATAGGTTACAAAGAATGCATAGAAAGAAAATGAAGCTCAAGAAGAAGATGAAGATCCATATTGAAGACTAAAAGTCTTCAATACCCAAATAATGTAATATATGGGATGTTAGAAATAGTTTATATTCCATAATTTGGATCATGTAAATTATATTCAAAGGTACATACTTAGGAAATTATATTACTTTAAGGGGAAGTTATCTAGTTACTTCATGCAATGTAATAAATGCACAAGTGTCCATATGCAAGTTGTAAATATACGCGGTGTCACGTGTATAGCTAGATAGAGTGTTGGCCAAGTATCATATTTTGCCTATATAAGGATGGCCTCATTGTTAGAATAGACAAGCAAGGGGAGTGTCAGTGACACAGTTGCTTAGGGATATTAGTAGGTAGTTCATTATGTGTGGATTACCATCCATTGGTGATGGATGCAATGTGGTCAAGTAGCTATATTGATGGAGTGCTCATTTTCTCCATAACTACATTGTATTCATTTATATATCATTTTTTTTTATTGCATATCTCATTCATATTGTATATTTACTTTCTTTAATATTATTATGCATCTCGTTATTATTATCTCATTTGGATATTGTATCAAAAGCTAACAAATTTTCCTTTCATGCAAGTGTGAAATTATTGTAGTTTCCTTTCTGTAAACATTTCTAGCTTTCATAGAATAATTTAGTGTCCTAATACCTAAATTATGTTTTCAAAGTCTAATGTATACAACCCTAGGACACCTCCCTAAATTTAACATATTGAATTAAATTAAATGGTGAGAATTGATGATACTCGTCATTTTTGGTGTCATTGTCGGGGAGCAAATTGGTATTGTTAGAGAATAATGTTAATTATTTTCTTGTGAAATTGATGACTTCACATGAAAATAGTTATATTACTTGGGATTGTAATTTTGGATATTAGGACACTAGAATAGGATTTCTTGCTTTCATGGGGTGTAGAAATAGGTTTTAAAATGTGTTGGAATTTCCCAAGAGAAGATATGCAAAGCATTACAAGAATTTTGAAGAGAAGAATAAGAACTAATTGATTTATTTCATGGGATCAAATTTTTATAAATAGAAAATTTGATCAATGTGAGCCATTGGATTACAACTCAATAGATCTGAGCTAGTCTTAACTAAAAGTTTACCTACCTCATGCAAAAGTGGCAACTCAAGTTAGACTACCCTAGTAGGACTTAATATTTATTCTAACACCCCCCTTAAGTGATACTATGGGAACGTATAACAGCCATAAATGAGTCCCAACAACCAGGTCTTATTAGGTACTCATGTACAATATATAAAGCAATATGAGTCCCGAAAACTAGGCCTGATGAGGTACTCATGTACAACATATAAAGAAAAACATATTTTGGATAGATGATGAAAAACCACATGGGAAAAAACCATCTTACAAAAGAAGAAGAATAATAATAAGAATAAGAGTAATGGAGAGGATAAAACCTCTACAACACTCTCCTAAGATAGCTACCTTACCCCAAGTTTCTCACGCAATTGATGGTAGCATGGAGAAGCAAAAGGTTTGGTGAAGATATCTGAAATCAGACTCTCTGTCAGAATAAACTCCAAGCAAATATCCCCATCCTAAATATGCTACCGAATGAAGTGCATGTGAATCTTAATGTGCTTGGTGCACTTATGCTCAACTGGATTTCAAAAAATATGAATTGTGCTCTGTTTATCACACAAAATTATAATAGCTTGGTCATGGAAAAAACCAAACTCTCTCAATATCTGATGAAGCCAAAGAGCCTCTTGACTTTCCCAAACTACTATTCTGTATTCTACCTTTGTAGATGATAATGCAATAGCCTATTATTTTTTGCATGACCAATCAATATGTGAAGAACCAAGACAAAAAACATAGCTAGAGGTGGAACATTAGTCTTCAACTAAACCTTCCCAATAAAAATTTGTGTATCCTACAATCTCTATAGATCCGCTACTATAGAACAACCCAAAATGAGTGGTCCCCTATAAATAGCGAAGAATTCACTTTGCTGCCTACCAATGGCTGAAATGAGGTGTTTGAGAAAATCTAGAAATTAAGCCAACAACATAGGAAATGTCTAGATGAGTGTGAATAAGATACAATAGACTCCCTACGAGTTGTCTGTATAGAGTAGCATCACATAGAGGTGAAGTGAAGGAAGAAGTTAGAGTCACCCCAGACTGAAATGACATGGAAGAAGGCTTGCAATCAGCCATATTAAAGCATTGAAGAATATCTAGAGTATACTTCTGCTGACATAAATAAATCCTTGTATCTGTTTGAGTTATCTAAAACCCAAGGAAGTAATGAGCTAAACCTAGATCAGCCATCTCGAATCTCTTGGAAAGGGATCTTTTTACATTCTAAATATGAAAAGTGGCACTCCCAATGAGGAGGAGATCATCAACATAGAGAAATATAATGATGATGTTAGCTTCTTCACACAAAATATAGACTGTAGCATCAGACTCATAACGAGAAAATCCAATGGTGAGAAGGAATGAATCCATCTTTTCATACCAAGCTCATGGAGCTTGTTTGAGTCCATATAGATATTTTCTTAGTCTACAAACAAGGGAGGAATCTTGAATAAATCCTACTGGTTGCTCCATATATATTTCTTCCTTTAAGTCACCATGCAAGAAAGCACTTTTCACATCCATTTGGAAAACAAGCCAATTTTGAGAGGCAACAAGTGCAAGTACAAGCCTAACTGAATCTATTTTTGCAACAGGTGCAAAGGTTTCTGAGTAATCAATGCCTTCAACTTGTGAAAAAACTTTAGCTACCAAGTGAGCTTTGAATTTGTCAATGGTTCCATCTACATATTTGGTTCAATAAGCCCATTTACAACGAACCAATTTTCTTCCTTTTGGAAGAGGGACTAGATCCCAAGTTTGATTTTTAAGCAAGGAAGAGTATTCATTTTTCATGGCATCATCCCATTATTTAATTCCATTTTCCTGAACAAAGGATTGTGGATCGGTAGAAATGGATTGGCAGACAAGACCAGAACCCAATGAATGACTAATTCTGGAAGGGGGGAGATCTTGGATATAAGGAGTTGCCTCTAGAATAGTAGTGCGGGCCCATTTTGGCATAGATGGTGGAGTAATTGGAGTACCAGAATCTATTGAAGGATTTTCAAGAATATTTGCATCATTTTGATTATTTATATCAAGGATTGGTTCTTCATCAAATTGAGTATCAAACAAGAGATATGACTCAGAGGAATCTTTGGTGGTAGAGGAATATTTATGAGGATATTTAGAAGGGAAAGTTTCATCAAACTAAACATTTTTGTGAAAAAATACCTCATGAGTAGTAGTATCAAGTAGCCTGTAGGCCTTCATATCCTCACAATAACCAAAAAAGACAATTTGATTGATTTTATTGTCTAAAGTCTTCCTATTTTTCTTTGGGATGTGGGCCCAAGCAGGACAACCAAAAAATTGAAAAAAAGAGACATTAGGTTTTGAGCCAGACCAAGCTTCCTCTGGAGTCAAATGCCCAAGTGCTTTGTGTGGTGTGCGGTTCTGAATGTAATTTGCACAGTTTATTGCCTCAGACCAAAAAAGTATTGGAAGATCCCTTGAGTGGAGCATACAGTTAGCCATTTCCTTTAAAGATTTTTTCTTTATTTCTACTACACCATTTTTTTGTGGATTATGGGAGACTGAATGTTGATGAATAATTCCATGAGTTGAGAGGAACTTAGAGAACTCATTACTAAAGTATTCCCCCCATTGTCTGTTTGAACCTTCTTGATTTTTCAAGTTGCTTGATTTTCAACTAAGGCTTTAAAATTTTTGAAGTGGGATAGGACATCACTTTTGTATTTTAGAAAATACACCCAAGTTCTTCTTGAAAAATCATCAATGAAGGTTAAGGCATATTTTTCTCCTTTGAAATATGGATGTGGGAAGACCATTAAGTCACTATGGATTAGTTCTAAATGGGATGAAGCTTTTTGGGAACTACTTGGATGGAAAGGATCTTGATGTTTTTTTCCAAGAGCACATCCAAGACATACTCCATCAATAGAAGAGACTTTTGGCAACCTTGTTACCATTTCATGAGTATTCAACTCTCTCAACTAGCTATAACTGAGATGTCCAAATATTTCATGCCAAATTTTGCTTTCAAGATATCCATGAGCAACAAAATAGGAGGCTCTATCAGAATATCTGAATCCCTTGAAGTTAAATAGGTGAACTTTATGATCAATGTCACCCCTTGCTATAAGGGAGTATGGTTCTTGAAAGTCTTTTATTTCAACTCCCGTTGATGAGAACAGAACTGTCTTGCCCTTTCCAGATGTACAAATTTTATAGATAGAGAGAAGATTTGTAGCAATATTTGGGACATAGAGAATATTATTGATATGACCACCATCAATGGTTATGTCAACTTTTACTTTGATAGGGATAAAATATGAGTCACCAAATTTAATGCTGCAAGTTGAGCTTGAGGATAGGGAAGTAATGACTCATGTGAATAAGTCATATGATGAGTTGCCATTGAATCTAAAACCCAATATTCTGATGAAGTTTTAACAGCTTTGCCTTGAAAATTTTAAGGCTTTTCCAATTTGCTTCTTAATGTCAATTTTATGATCCTGCATTGTTGCCTCAAGCTCTTGTAGCATTTTCCAACATTTTCTCATGGAATGACCATATTTTTTTCAATGAGTACAAGTAATAGGTGCTTTATCTTTCTTTTTGATTTTTTCTTTATTGGAGTTGGAAGCTACTAAGGCTTTTGAGGAGGAGGGAGAGGTCTCAAATTTTGAAAGCTTAATTTCCTCTCTAGTTAGCCTTTCACAAAACTCCTCTAAAGTGGGCATTGTAAAACTTGTACCAAGTGCATCTTTTATAAAAAAAAATGTGGTTGCAAAAATTTGAAATGCTCCATTTAATTTTGAAAGAATAAGATAGATGCATTCTTATTATGTTTTATTTTTTCCACTCCCTTTTAATTGTGTGAGGACTTCCTTGAATTTTGTGAGAAAATCTATAATTGTGTTAAAGTCTTCAGGAGATAAAGTTGTTAACTCTGCCTCTAGCTGCATTGATCTTATTTGATCTACTTTGCCAAACAAAGTTTTTAGTTTCTTCCAACTCTCAAATGGAGTTTTACATTCAGAAATGTGAAACATAAGCTCTCACTTACATTTTTTCTTATTATACCCATTGTTTCATACATTTTCCCTTTATGAACAAATATTTCATATTCCTTTTCAAATTCAGATTGCTTTTCTTCTAACAAATGTGTGAGACCTTTTTGAGATATAAGATTTAAGTTCCTTAGTTTTCGTGTGTGATAGTTATGAGGGGAAAGTGGATCAGTTGTATTTAGAGAATTAATTTTACCCAGGGAAAAATAGTTGCCAATAACCCCCCCACAAAAATAAACTACCTAGGAAAAAAAATTCAGCAATAAGACACAAGAAGAAACCCCCCTTGAATCAAGGCAACAAGACAGGTGCAAGAAGTAGCACCAATAAACCCCCCATAAAAAATTGTATTTATGAAATTACAAGGAGACTCTTCACTTTTAGAGTGCCTTTATAGAATAGGGACAAAATAGTGAGAGTCCAATAGAAGGAAGGTTACAATATTACAATGCTTCTTCACAAAACATGCCTTTAACAAAATATAGGCAATTTTATTTACAAGGTTGTTTCACTGAGTGCATTAACATAGCATGATATTTTCCATAGAAAAAAGTTATTTTTGTGTACCCTGGCTGAGAGCTGAAAACCAAGTTCTAGCGCTACACCTTCAACACCACAAAACAAACCTGATCCAAAAAATAGTTCTTCCTACTTGAAAAAAGGAAAGAGCACAAGCAGACTCACCATGAAGGAATAGGTTGTCATTGAACCAGTTGAGCACCAGCTGCTACAACGTCTATGAGCTAAAAATAATTTGGTGCTACACCTGCAACTCCAACAAAAAATCCTGATCCCCCAAAAAATATTTTTCAAATTGTTCCTGCTTCTTGAGCGGGATGAATTCCAAATCATTGTACAATCATCGTCAGGATTAAAATTGTATAAATACGCATGTGGAGGGTGTAGTGAAGGCATTGCACAGTCATAAGTTCATCATGAAGTAACAGGCCACCACTGCACCAGTCGAACTACAACGTAGAATCAGGGTAGGCATAAATACGAACAAATTCCTTGGGTAAACATGAAATTTGCTCCAGCATCGATGGCTTACATTGATTCTAGAAGAACAGTGGCTGGTGCTCTCACTACTTGATGTCCAGTACGTATTAGGAACAAGTATAAATAAAAAATTTCTTCTTGATATCATGCAAATCTGGAGGAGCTCTATCGACGACACTAGTTCCTCTCAAAGTTTGACAGAGTTGCACAAATGAATCATGGTAATATTATCACAGTTGAACAACTATCTTATCATAGTTATGGAGCGCACCAAATTTCCCTGGTAAGATTATCTAGTGAGGCATATAGTTAGAAAAATTTATGCCTTTTATTTTCCATTGACAAGGTGCTCCATAAAGGCTTAGTCTCAAAATTAATTTTACTTTTTGGTCAGTAGGTACTCCGAACATCAAAAAAATATCATGTACATCGAGGATAGTAATTTGGATGTCACGTGTAAAAAAATGATCAATTACGATCTTTTATCTCTCACACATCATAAAAATATGAGCTTTGTCTTGTAGCCATGAACTGCCCCATGCACCAATTGGAAATTATAACCTGTAAAGAGGATTACATGAGCTCTATGCATAAAATCATGTGAGCTTTCTCTCATAGCCAACTGGAAATTATCACCATGAAAAGAGTTTTACCACAAGATTTATGTGTAAAACAAGTGCATGTGTGCTTTGTCTCATAGCCGAGAATAAAAAATTGCATGTATTTCAGGTCATCTTAGGAGCACCAAAATATAGGTAAAAAAAGACGACGAGAACACACACGCATACACACTCTTACTCCAACAAGTGAAAAAACTTTTCCAACACCATAATCTTGGTACTTAGTGTACTTCAAATGAGATGCAGAGAATAAGATTAGTGGTATGAAATTATGCAAGAATTTCCATTATGTCCATTACATGTGAAATACAATGTTGCAAGGGCTATAGATACCTTGCACTCATAAAGATAAAATGACTGTAGAAAAAAAAGTAGACTTTAATGTACTCCAATGTGAACAATCTACAAGTAGATGTGTCCTTTGTTAAAAAAATAGCAATGTGGCCTAATCTCTGTTGGGACAAAAAAATACTTTGAAGAAGAAATTTCAATAAGAGACACACAAGAGAAATGAACCATTTTCAAGAAGAATATTTAAAAAAGAATGCTAGCAAAATCTAACCTTGCTCTGATACCATGTTGGAATTTACCAAGAGAAGATATGCAAAGCATTACAAGACTTTTGAAGAGAAGAATAAGAACTGATTGATTTATTCCATGGGATAAACTTTGTATAAATAGCAAAGTTGATCAATGTGAGTCGTTGGATTACAACAACTCAATAGATCTGAGCTAGTCTTAACTGGGAGTTTACCTACCTCATGCAAGAGTGGTAACTCAAGTTAGACTATCCTAGTAGGACTTAATATTTATTCTAACAAAATTGATAGAGACAAGATCGAAAGAACCCCCCCAAAACCACAAGAAGCAAACATTCACGATACGAGGTTGAGGTATGTTTAAGTTGTCTGAATTAGAGATTCTTGAAAATATTGGAATTTTAAAAGAATCACAATCATCTGCTTTAGGAAGTGAAAAATCCTTTGAGAAAATATTACAAGAAGAACAAAGTGTTAATTCAACACCACTCTCCCCTAACAAATCTATGTGATCAAGATAATTTAAATGGATTTATAATTGGTGTTGGGAACATATAATGGTAGGCTTACATGAAAATCCAAGAAAAGCCAGCAATGTGCTTCATCTTGGTAAAACTAGTACATCTACCAAAAATTTCCAATATCCTATTCAATTAAATCAAAACTCTCCCATGGAAGTCATTTCACCTTCTAAATTATCAACTTTTAGGGGAGTTGCATTTGAGGACCCTGATCAGTTTCTATTTAAGTTTAAGATTGTATGCCAAGCTTGTAACTATATCAATGACAATAAAAAACTTAAATTATTTCCTTTTACTCTTAAAGACTTAGCCCTACAATGGTTCATGAACTTAGCACCAAATCCAATCCAAACTTGGGATGAAATGGAAAGCATATTTTTGGAGAAATACCAAAAATATTATCGAGTAAAGAATCAAAAGGATAAATTGTCTAGGGTGAAACAAGAGGAAAATAAAACTTTTGATACATTTTCCCTTGTTAACAAGATATGTGGAGTAGAACCAAAACTTAAATTCTTGAGAGGGTTACAAAACGAATCAAGAGATGTATTGGATCTACCTCAGGAACAACAACAACAAGAAACACAACCTCCACTTTTGGCTCAACTTGTGACTGATCCCAATAATGTTAAATAGGCAACCCCTATCTATATGGCTGAATCAAAAGATACAACCATAATAAATGTCATTGGTTGTGACAACATTCAATTATGTTCAAGAAAAATACTTCTTGAACATATTCCACCTATCATTGTAGAAATGGGAGTTGAAGGGAATAAACATGAGAACCCATCTACACTGAAACAAAAATAAGAAAAAGAAAATCTGCCTCAAGATGATTTAATGGAGAAGGTACCATATTCTGAACAATTTGACATATCAAAAATAACATCTTCAAAATTAGATTTGGTAAAGAAATTAGAACATTTTAATGTTACAATTATTTTATTGCAAATTGTTAAATATGTACCTACAAATAATTAGATTGTTCAGGAAATGGGTATTAAGAAACCAAGAAAGAAAAAGAAAGTATATCCTAAAACCATACAAGTAGGTGGAAAATTAGTAGACTTGCTTGCAAGAAAACTTACTCCACCTAAGTATGGTTATCTAGGAAGCCCATGGTTTCTTGAATCAGATAAAGGAAATCAAAAGAAACATATTTTTCTAATTGAGTTTGAATTCCTAACACTTCATATATCTTTGGAAGATGGCATTGAGTTGTTGCAGGTACAAGAGAAAATTCTGCAATTGAATGCAATGGATGAACTCCAGTTGGAGACACTTCACCAAATGGATATCATTCAACAACAATGAAAAATATGGCATGATTGTCACATTAGAAGTAGCAAAGATGAACTAAAAGTGTTCAGGAGTAAAGCCATTCAACTTTCTTCAATTGATGATTTGAGGAGGACATTAGTGGTGAATGGACATCATTTATGATTGTACCATAAGCCACTACCAAAGGTGGAATTTGCTCGATATTTCTCATAGTCACTTGCACATGATAGAAGAGGCTTCCTCTTCTGATAAATATTTCAAATGATCATATCTTTGAATCATGAAAAAAAGAAAAAAAATTAAAAAAATGATGAAACTTTTTTTGTAGCATAAAGCATGTCCCACAAACTGAGGATGCATGAGGGCATGCATCAATTTCAATGAGGAGGAGGAACAATGAAGTCAATACTTCATTTTTTAGCAATACAGATGAAATGATGACATAAGAGGATTCTTACTGCTCATATGGAAAGAAAGGTTGATGTATCATTGTTGTTTTCATGCAAAAAAATATTGATGTGCTTTTTGTAAAATAAGGATTGTTCTTATCCAAATAAAATGAGAGAAATTCTCTCTCATTGAAGCTCCTAAAAAAACGAAGAGAAAAAAAATCTTGATTGTGAAAATCCTTTATGGATGCAATCGAGACAAAAGTTGGTTGAAAACCAGAAATGGCGACCTATTTTATGTAAAAAATAGAAAAATAAAAAATAAAAAAATGAATAATTCAATGGTGAAAACCTCTTTGGGGCACTATTGAGTCAAGGCTTGTAGGAAAATCAGTTTTTGGCATGTTTGCCTTGAATATTTTTCCGTATTTGTACAAAGTCTAATTATTGCAGCTATGTACTTTTCAGATTTCAGACATCATAAGTGTGCAATCAACAAATAATCCAAAAAGGTGCATGAAATCTCTTCAATAGTAAGGTATGCATTTTCTTCAATTTTACTATTAGTTAGCCTTAGCATTGCATGAATAGTAATTAAATGCTTGGCACACTTATGTGTATAAATGGTAAACTTAAAACCCCTACTAAGTACTCCCAAAAGTTGTTCTGGTATACCTTTGGTTATGGGAGATTTATATTTGAAAAGGTTGAAAAAGAAAAAAATTGTTGTGAGTGCTCTAGTATAAAAATTGGGTAGCCAAATCATACAAACATCTTAGCATAGTTGTGCAGGACTAAATTGTGAAAAAATAAAGAAAAATGAAAAAAGAAGAGCAAAAACATAAAATTAAACTCCGTAGCTTTCTAGGTCATTTTCTATGTTCCTGCAACACTTTGGCATAAAATAGTGTATTTTACCTATGTTTCAGAACATTGCAAGTATATTATGTCCAGCTTTGGAGCATACAAATCTAAAAATAGACTTGCAGATAGAGTTTCAAAATATTACAAGTATGTTATGTCCAACTTTGCAACCTACAGGTCTAAAAACCAAGTTACAGGCAGAGCTCCAACACATCACAGGTGAAGTGTTTTAAAACTGCAAAATCATGGAATTAAAAAAAAATAGTGTAGTTGATTTTGAAAATAGAAGCTAAAAAATTACAAGAAAATAATGCAGTTGAAAAGTTGCAGAAGTGCAGCTGGAAAATTGCAAAAGTGTAGCTAAAAAAATTGTAAAAAACTATAGTTTGATTTCTGCTAAAAATGGGCTAGAATAGGCAGATAAAGTAGCCATAGGAAGGGTAGAGGCCCCTGAGGAAAATGTGGATGACAGGGTTACTTTTGAACCTAAGAAACCCCATAATTTTTCCATGCATAATCATCTGTTAAAACTAGGGCATAGGAGAAAAATGTAATAGCTAAAAAAAATCTGCTTGTAGACTCTATTTTAGGGGACATTGAATTCTCTGCTCAAGGAGAAGAATTTACACAAACAAAGCCTTCCAGTTGTGAAACACATAGGGCACAAGTTAAAACAACCAATTCGTCATCTACAAAAGAAGATGAAACTAGCTGCACAAACAAGTCTACAAGAAGAAGAGAAAAAAAATAAAAAAATGCAAAAATAGAGTAAAACTATAGGAACAGAGCAAGCTAAAAAAGTAGGTACACAGTAGTTGAGGAGGTCTACCAAGCTATAGAAATATTTTGTTACAGAGGAACTAGCTTAAGCACAATTTTTTTTTTTAGAACACCCCTGCAAAATAGCCAAAAACTAAGAAAGTCACTTTTAGTGACAGGGTTACTGAAATTGCTGCTGAAATCAAAACCTGCAAATTTATCAAAATAGAAAAATAAAAAATAGATTCTACAAATTTTTAGACTAAAGGAGAAATGACATAAATAAGACACACTGGTAAATAAGTTGATACAAAACAACTACGAAGGTAAAGAAGACTAAAAGTAAAAGTTGTTATAGAGGAAATAGTTGAGATAGAAGAAATTGAATCTGAAACATAGACCTAGTCACCTTCACCCCCTCCTTTGAGAAGGAGTTCAAGGAAGAGACAACAAAATACAACTGCAGCCACTAGGACAACTTCTTCTACACCATATGAATCCTAAAAAAGGAGAAAGTTAATCATACAAGAAGATGAAGTTGAAGATGTGGTTGTAGAAGATATACCTAATCAGGAGGCAAACTCATTTGTAGAGGACCAATCATTTTAAAAAAAGGAAATTCAGGATTTGAAAAAGAAATTGGCACCATGGGAGGCACTACCCACAATTCTGGATTCTGGTAGGGAGATAGCATAAATTTTGTTGAAATTGGTAGAAGCAGGTTCTAGAGGGAGTAGCACACGAGAACATTCTACAATTGCCTCATGGACTCGAAGAAACCACTTTGGAGCAAGAACCTGATAATTCTATTTTTGCCATTGTTATTGCTACAATAGAACAACAACAAACAAAAAGAGTACACCTCTAAATTAAATTGATAAGGGGATCATGGATGCTATAGGGAGTCCACATCAGAGAGAGGATACTTCGGAGGTGGGTCAACAACAACATTTTCACAAAAAAATTAAAAAAATGACATTTTAGAACTTTTGGGTGCAACTCCAAAACATTCTATAATTGAACAGACTTAGATTCGAAATATCCAGATAGCTCCGAAATGACCAAAAAAATGTACGTGAATGTCAAAATGAAGCTCTAGAACAATAGGAGAAGCTAGGCACACCAAAAATTGAAGTCCTTGAAGTTCAAGCCACCTCACTACATGTAAGTACAACACTTCATGAGGATAAAAATCAAAATTTTACAAGATTTGTTCAATTAGTGCAAACTGCAAAAATAGGCATTCAGGTTGAAATATTGTTAGAATATAAAATTCCACCAGTAGTAGTGCATCTGCCAAATATGGTCCCATTAGAAAAGCACAATGAGGATATTGCAGGGTGGATTACACGCTACCAAGCTCTTGAGTTGCACCTTGCAACACTTAATTACAAAATTTGCAGAAATAGTAAAACAAATGTAAAAATTACATAAACAACAAAAATTGCAAAAATTGTAGCATTGAATGTTGATAGTTTGAAATCAATGATGAGTGTTGGAAATGTAGAAATTGAAAAATTGCAAGTTGGAAGTGTATAATTGCAAAAACTGTAAAAATAGAGTAATAAACAAAATGTAAAAAAATTGCAAAAATATAGGCCAAGATTCTTGAAGAGCAAAATAATTTAGTGTATAATTGCAAAAACTGTAAAAACAGAGTAAGAAACAAAATGTAAAAAAAATACAAAAATATAGGCCAAGAGTCTTGAGGAGCAAAATAATTTACTGTGCACAAATTTGTATTAGCAAGGGATGGTCAAATCAGAGTTCCAAAGTAGAATATTTTGATAGAGGGAACCATTAGCATGCAAATTAAACATGTTTAGATTTTTAGCAACATTTTTCAAAAATTGTAAAAAAATTCAGATTTTCATCAATTTTAGCAATTTTTAGAAATTTTCAACAAATTTCAGAATTTTCATATTTTCATCAAATTCAACATTTTTTTCAGCAAATTTTTAACAAATTCAGAAATTGCAGCAATTTTAGCATTTCAACAATTTGGCTGACTGAGGATGTTGTTCAAAAGGCTAGACCTGAATATTGCTATGGCCTACTAGGATGCATGAGGGCATGCATTAGGATAAGTAGGGGGAATGATGAGGCCATAAAATGACTCATTATTTCAGTATTTTTACACATAAAATTGTCTATTTTACCTAAAAATACCAAGTATTTTAAGATTTATTCATGTTTATGTTGAAGTTAATGTAGTAAATTGTAGAAAATGATATGTTGCTATTTGGATAGGTTTTATGTGGTTTTTATGGTTATTTTGCATGATTTTAGCAGATAAATAGTAGAAATTAAGCATAATGGAAAATAGCCATTGAATAAGGTGTTGATGAAATCTGATTGGCTAAAAAAATATTAAGTGTTTTCTACCTTAGAGGATGATGTGGCACCATAAAATTAGGTTGCAGCTGAAACAGGGTAAGAAAATATGCTAAAAATGAATTTGCAGGCTCAACTCTAGAACATCCAGACAACTCTAGAATGATAGGGCAACAACCTACAAGTTTAAAGGAAAATGAGTTTGAGTGCTCAAGTTTGGTTTGAAAATATCTTGGGAGCATGGCACATAATGAGGAGGGTCCAACCAACCACTTGGGAGTGACTCAACACCATGCCAGGTCATTCTACATCAAGCACATTTTCACAAAACTGTTGCAGAATTTCCTACACAAAAACAACATTGAGTTGACTATTCTAAAAAGGTGCAAATGATGAGCTGGAAAGGTGAAACCTTGCACAAGCATCCCTAAAATTATGTTCATGCATATTAAAACATTTTTGACATAGAAAAATGAGGAAATATTTAATTTCTAGCTCACTGTCCAAAAGTTGGCAGAGTCAATCAAAACTATAGAATTTGTTGAAATTAGTTGTTTGACAGATTTTCAAGGAGGAAAATGAGGAGAACGTGTGGATGGATGTAACAAATGAAATATTACCTATTTCTAGCCAATTCCCATAATTTTAAGGTGTGAAAAAATATACAATTGCTTGCAAACAAATTCTATCCTAATTCTAGACTAAGTCTGTTGCAGTAGCAACAACAAATTAGCAATCAGTTTTTGATAACACATTATTTTCTAATTTTACCCTTAATTGTAGGCAGAACAAGTTGAGTATTTAATTATAAATACTCCTTGTTTTCCCCTTTTGAAAATTTATAAAATAAGTAAGGAAATAAAAACACGTATGCGTATTTTTGGTACACTATCTTAAACTTGATTGTTTCAGTTCTTTGTATGCAATTTATTAATTTTATAGTTTAACTTCTTTTCTTCTGCATTCTTTCACCTTTCACTGAGCCTAGATCTTGGGCCCACTCTGAGGATCAGTGGAAGGTGTACTAACTTAGTTTTAGAATTTATTTTTTGTATTTTATTTGTGTTAATTAATTTCAATAACTTTTATTAACTTTGTCATTCTTCTGTTTTTATTGTGTTTTTCCCCTTATTTTATCTGCATGTTATGTTTCATTTTGTTGCAACCAACTGTTCACAGTTTATTTTTGTAATTTTCTTTTTTGTTTAGACATTTAAATTTCTGCATTTAAATTCTGTTTTAGCCTAGTTTTCAATTTTAGCATTTTATTTTTGCAATTTCCAATTTAGCAAATGCAGTTTAGTGATTTTCAATTTCAGCATTTTTAATTTATGCAAATTAGTTAATTTTCTTTTCATGCAAGTGTGAAATTAATGTAGTTTCCTTTCTGTAAATATTTTTAGCTTTCATAAAATAATTTAGTGTCCTGATACCTAAATTATGGTTTCAAAGTCTCTAATGTATACAACCCTAGGATGCCTCCCCAAATTTGACATATTGAATTAAATTAAATGATAAGAATTGATGACACTCATCATATATGAAAGAATGCATCCTGTGATATGGCATTGTGTCATCTAGAGCTATCTTTGATCTCAGTTCAAGGTATATCTTTCTTGGTGGTTGGTAGCTCTAACAAGATGATTGACGTAGTGAGACGATCAGTACAACGATGAGTGTAGATGTTCATGTTCTAGTTCATTGATTCTAAAGCTGAAGATGAGGGAATAGATGTAACTTTCTATAACCCTGGTTGTAGTTGAACAAGTAGATCAACATCTGATTTGTGTTAGATCCTAGATGATGGATCGATGCACTATTATAATTTTATAGATGTTGTGGATCAATGGATTATTTAGAAGAATTTGTAATTGTGCTTTGAGATACAATTATGTACATATTAATGGAATATTTCTATGTAATCTGAATATATTCCTTGAGGATCTATGACTTGCTATCATTGATGGATTTGAATGGTTTTAGTCTTCTATCTGTTGTTCGTGTGCTTTTATTTTCGAGTGATAATAATTTTTAAATGGAATAATGTTTAATTTTAAGGAATGTAAGACTTAATTATCTCATGGAGTGATGTTAATGGAATTTAGTTGTAGTTCTCAAGTTTTTGTGAGTAGAAAAATTATCCTCTAATCATTTTTATTAAGACACAACTGAGCCAACATGATCCATGATAGCCTATGAAGGAATGTGTTTGTCATGATAGTGGATATGCTATCATGTGATGTTTAACTATTAACTAAAAATGAAACCAAAGAAGTGTTACCATGTACCCTCATGAATGGGGAAGAAAGATGTTGTGATAGTATGGATGTATCTTAAAATATGTCGACTAGAGAGTGTCAAACATTAGTCCTTAAGGTGCACTTAACGTTAGTCAAATAGATAGACATGTTGGCTAGCAGTTTTGTAAGTTGATAAGATGTTTTAGTTGGTATGTATAGATGGAATAGGTAGTAGTGATAAACCCTTGTTATATATTAAGGATCATCTTATAGAATCATTAGATGGTTTGTTAGTTGGTAGAAACTCTTACACTAAAGGATTTGTGTATAGTTAAAGTAGGGATTAACTATGACTATGGCACTCTTCATTAAAAAAATTGTGGCTCCTATACTAAAGGATTTTTGTAGAGAGAAAAATAGTTGGCTTATTCCTATAAGCTCCCTCACTAAAGGAATTGTGTGGGAAGTAAAGACTAGGAACCCACTTTCAAAGGATCAAAAAGGTGATTAACAATTATCTTGTGGGAAGAACAAGATAGTTGATAGAAGGTATTTGCATCTAGTACATTATTAAGAAGACCTATGAAATTTAGGGATGGATGTTTTTGAAAAGTCATGTGGGTTATGGTTAAAAAATAAGTTAAGAATCCCTAGTGTTATTGACAAGAGTTCTTTAGAACTAAGGAAAAGAGATATTGAAGAAGAGTTAGAGAAGATAAATATATTTATATATATGTGTTATATACCTTTTAGAAAGAAAAAAAATCTCTTGGATTAAATTTTGGTTTTAGTTGAATGGGAATTTTTAGGGTGTTGACAAGGTAGGGAGATCCCTTTTCCCATATTTATTCGTCATTATGGATGAATGCTTGGGAAGAAATACAGCCAAATGTAGGGAAAACCAAAAATTAACAAGAAACACTATTGCAAATGGAGGTAGACCAATCACTCATCTCTAGTTTGTTGATGACTTTATATTGTTAGGGAAAGCAACAATGAAGGAAGCATCAAGAATCAAACATATTATAAGTTGTTTGTCAAGAGCCTCAAGGTAGCAAATCAGTGAGGAAAAATCCAAAGTCATTTTCTTCCATTGCTCACCCAGACAAGATATCATGGTTCTTGATAAACTAAGATACTAGAATACCTCTCTTCCCATCACCTACTTAGGTATTCCTCTTAAAACAAGGATACAGAAGGTGGATTGGGCTTGGATAGTGAAAAAAGTAAAAATAAAAATCGAAAAATGGACTAATAGATGGCTATCATTAGGGGGAAGAATAACCCTAGTTAAATCAATCCTTCAATCTATACCTATTTATATCTCCATATTTTTGGACATTACCAAGGCAACGCTAAGAGTTGAATCAAATAAATCATCAATTCCTCTAGAGGGACACTAAGGAGGAAAGGAAATGGGCACTGGTCCATTGGAAAACTTTATACCTTCACAAACATGAAGAGGGACTAGGATTCAAATCAACAATCAAGAACATATGAAGGAGGACTAGGATTCAAATCAATAGTCAAGAACACATGAAGGGGGACTAGGATTCAAATCAACAGTCAAGACCAACAAGGCACTAGCAGCTAAGTTGTATTGAAGGATGTTGAATAATCCTAATGCACTATGGGTCCAAAGTCTGAGAGCTAAATATGCAAAAAAATAGAATTTCAAAAACCATTATTCGATACCAACTACCTAACAGAGGAGTTGATCAAGAAGGATCTCTTTTAGATAATTCACATTGGTCAACATGTAAATTTTTGGACAAACTCTTGGGATAGGCACCAACCTTTGGTGGCTTAATTTCTAGAGTGGAGACCTTTCATGGAATAACTTATACACAGAGAAAATTGGATAAAGGTAAAAACATACTATAGGTAGTAGACTAGAAATTCTAAAGTTGGTAGAAACTAGGTCCACATAGCCAAATGGCCAACTCAAATCCTAGAGGTAGCAAATCAATATCCAACAAACTTTACAAATGAGATCACTTTCTTGGTCTCAAGCGAAGGATTCCCTTGGATGGGGCAACACAAATCAGGGGGAGTATACAGTAGCAAGTGGATATGTAGTTCTATTTCAAAGTATTCCTAGCCTGATTTGAGACTTATTAAAATAAATATGGGCATAGAAGTTATAACCTGAGTTGAGATTATTTATTTGGCTTCTTCTACATAAAATGGTACTAATAGGGGCACAACTTGTGAAAAGAGGCTACCATGGTACTTTTAGGTGTGAGATGTGTGGGAAGAACCTCAAAACACTCTACCACTTATTTATTGAATGTCTTGTAGCCTCAAAGTTGTGTAAGATGATGGCTATCTTACTTGGTATTAATTAGTTTGGCTTTACCACCCTAGAGAATATGTGGAAGGAATGTACTACACAAGATAGATTAGACTAGTATGTTAGGTGGACAATATGGGTAGGAAATAATATCCTACTTTAGAACATATGTAAGGAAAGGAACAAACACATATTCAAACATGATTCTAAGGACATCCACTATATTTGGAAAAATACCACAACCAACATAGCAAAAACAGTCCAATATACACTGAAGTATCTCTAGGAACCCCAACAACAATTGGAACATATCATGAGTAAATTAATAATTATGCCTAAGTTTTTAATCAACAAATGGCAACTATAATGTACCCAAAAGTGGTTAGAAAGAAAAAGTGGTAGCCTCCCGTAAAGGATTGGGAAAAATTTAACATAGATGGAGCATCACAAGGGAATCCAAGTAGAGCTAGTTTGAGAGGGATAGGAAGACAATTGAATGGGACCTCAATTTTAACCTTTGTAGATAATATTGGTATTATTTCCCACAACCTAGAAGAGGCTTGTGGCTTCCTTAGAGGGCTTTAGGAGGTATTTAAGGTAGGTTGGAGGAATTTACATATAGAATCTGACTCACAAGACATGATCAACCATATAAAGAATCCAAGGAAGAATATGAAGCTTGACTAGAGACTAAAGAGAATCATAGAAAATATTCAGATGGTACATATAAGCTTTCCATCTATGGAATACAATCACATCCCTAGAGAAGAAAATAGAGTTACAGATGCGATGGCAAACTAGGATTTAGATAAAGTCAATCTCACTTGTTATGGCTATCCCCTTAGATGGTGGACAACACGGACTAAGGAAGATCTCTCTTTCTTATCTCTTGTTGGTAGAATAATTTGATGTATTTAGTGTTGCAATTCATTATATTAGGTTGTTCCTTTTATACGTGGGTTAGTATAGTAGATTTATTGATAGAGAATGTAATATTACATCTTCTCTTGAATCCTAGATGAAAAGCCTATGTATGTGGAAATATAGATGATGTATCTCTTATATGAATTCCATAATATAATTTTTTTTTACCAAAAAAAAAGAGAAGGTTTTTATGATTTGATTATTAGGAGATATAAGATTTTCCACTATAGTTTGGAATAAATTTTTGAGTTTCTAATATATTTTTAATGGGTTATATGGGATTTAAATGGGCCCCACCCATATTACATCATCATCACATAGTAGTAGTACAACAAAGTTTGGATATTATCTATATATCATTTGGCAAGATTCAAATTTGGATCTCCTCCTTGAAATGTTGAGGAATCTAACTGGTTATATTAAAGTATGGAGTGATAAGGTTTTCTACTTCAAATAGGATTTAAGGTTTATTTGATTTGATTTTCTAAAGTTTTATATTTGAAGTTATTTGAAGAATTTAAATTTGAAGATTTGTTTTTCAAGTTTTTTGAAGTTATTAAAGATTTTTTGAAGTTTTTTTAATTTTGAGAAATTTTAAAATTATAAGAATTTTTAATATTTTGTAAATTTAATAGGGAGTTAAAAGGATTGCTACATCAAAGGTTTAGAAATTTTTAAATTTGCAAATTTATTTGAGTGATTTTAGAGAAGTTTTTGAAATTGTAATTTACTTTGGCAATATAAGTATTTCAACTTTAAAGGAATTGAATCAATGAATTGTAAACTTTGATTATTATGGAAGAAAATATGAAGTTCATAATAAAAAAGAAAAAATTGGAAGTTATAAAGTTTGGCATTGGTAAATTGATTGAAAAATCTAAGGGTAAGCTATATATGGCAATGCAATTCATCTATAGAGAAGCAATGAATGAAAGTTATTAAACATTTGAATATTATTTATATTCAAATCTTGTTGAAGCAATTAGTAATTCAAAGGATGATATTATGATATTCTATTGATATAGGTAGTATAATGTATATGGAATTTATTCTATTTGAACTTAAAGATGAAAATAAAAAAACAAAAAGAGTTGATTGAAACTCTTGTAAGTAAAAAAGATATTGATACAAGTGAATCAAGTAAAATTGTGTTTCATTCTTCTTGCAATACTAATATTCCAAGCACTTCTAATTAAAAAAATTATTATGATGCTCTAAGTGGATGTTCAAAAGTTACAAGATAATATCAATATTATAGGAAAGCTATATCAAATTAAGTACATAACCCAAAGGTCAAAGACAAAGAAAAATTTGAAGTTATTCATGTACAAGAATCAAAAGTACATGAACTAGAGGCCAAGAAGCTCAAGAAATTTGTGAACCAGATAATGAACAACCAAATAATTGAGATGATTATTTGGTACATGCTAATGTACGCCCATGGTACCTTCATGGTACAAATGTACACATGTAATAGATTAGGGTTTAGCCTATAGTTTAGATGAGTTATTTATATTTCTTTTTTATGTAAGTATTAATGTGTAGGATATGCACAAGTATCATGTAAGTAAGAGTGAAAATGTGTATTTAGAGAATGTGCACAAGTATCTTGTATGTAAGTGTGAAAATATATAAAATGTGTATGTGCGCAAGTGTCTTGTACTAAAAGTGCATGTAGGAGAGTAAGAGTCATGTAGAAGTGTGCAAGTTTCATAGAGTCAAGTGTGCATGTAAGAAGAGAGTGAAGAGTCTAGTATACAAGTGGCAATATGAGAAGCCAAAGGTCAAGAATAGGAAAGGTCACATATCCCATATATGTGAGAAGTGTAATAGACAAGTATTGAAGAGTCACATTATTATGGCTATATTATGGAGCTAAAGCTCCATACAATGTAACAGAAAATGGTTTGTAATGATCACCACATAGCAAGCATTGATAACAAAGCTTGTATATAATTTTTTTAGCAATTTATATTGTAAGTATTCGTCAAGCATTTTAATGAATTATTTTGGCCATTTTACATTCATATTTGATATTATAAGTGGATGTTATTGCATTATTTGCATGGATATAGATATTTGATTGCTCATACATAATTCTACTCTTGATTATTGATATTTTGACCTATAATATTGTTGGTTTATTTACATTGGGACCTATGATATTTTGAGATATTTAAGCTTAAAATCCAATAGGATTGACTCCTTGGAAGGAGGAGGTGTAGTTGTTGTTGGTGTGTCTTGTGGCCTACTAAATATGAGAGTAATATTTTGTGGTTGATTGAAGTAGAGTAGAAGTATGGTATTTCTTGATGCAATGAATGATAAATTTTGTATCCTCATGAGGCAAGGTGTATGTATTGTTAAAATCATCATACTAGGTCCTCCCATCATACTGATAGGGTTTTCCAAGAAGTAGACCATAACAATTTATTAAAGTCACATTGTATGTTACTCTATCCATAAAATGTAGGGCAAGAGCAAAGGACACTATGCAAGTATGTGTGATGTATGAGCTGGAACCATTATCCTTTCATCCAAGTGAGTATAGATGAGTTCAAAAGGTAATTACAACCTATCAACAATGGATCTCACAATTAAATTTTTTTGTGAGCCATTGTTGGCTATACAATCCATGAATAAATTATGGGTGAGGTGAGCTCTCATGATGAAAAAATTGTCATGGTCACCTTTAGACAAATGATGAGATATCAAGGTAACATTGTTGAGTTTATCCTTGAGCTCACCATACTCCCTATCTTATCCTATAATCTCAATGGGATAATTTTGTGGTGGTTCCTCATGGTAAGGTTTTACAATCAAATTTATCTTCTTTCTAAAGCATATTGATTCCTCATGATCTCTTCTATTATAATAATTACAAAAAAAAATTCTACTGAAGGAAGGAGAAGGTTTTTGAAAAGAAGAAAAAGGAGAAGAAGAAGAAGAGAAAGAATAAGGTTTTTTACCTTGAATAATAGTTGCTATGAGTTGGAAGTCTCAAAAGATCATGAACCCTTCTATTGAGTAGTAAACTTATCTTTAGCTAGTTGTGCATGATTATAGGAAACATCTAGTGTGTCAAGGGGAGTATACTTCAAATACCTATACAAGTGCTCCTACAAATTGATCTTAAACTTTATGATGATCACTTTAGCCGCATCTATCACACCAAGCAGAATTCACAACTTGTTGAATTGGAAAATATAATCCTGTATAGACATGCTAATTTGCCTCAAGCAACACCATTTTACAATCAGATATTGTTCATAAATTAAAATTCAAGTATCTGAAGAGGTCATCCCAAGTGTGAAGTGGATTTTGGCCCTCTTGATGCTCCATCACAAAAATATTTTCTAACTTGGAAAGCCTAAGTTTAGCAAATGGGACTCTCTCCTAATTTAGGATTTGAATGTAGGAGAATCATATCTCCATATCAAGGATCCAACTACTAAAGATGTATGGATATCTTGAGCCATCATACATCTTGACTTTGCACTTGGCCTTGGAATAAAAATTATTATTATAAATTATTACATCATTTGGGCCACTTTGGACTACTCTATCATTTACCTTATTGGCCAAGGAACTTACAATATGGGTTAATTCAGCCATTGTTTCAACCAAATTTGTGGCCATAGAAAAATTGGTGAAAGCTATATGTGCCAAAAAAATGGGCCTATGATTTACAATAATTGTCATTTTCTAGGTAATTACAAAGAAGTGGATTTTGGTTAGCCAAATGGCCTAGAAAATGCAATAAGTGCATATATTTACGTTTAATATGCACTTTTACAATGAATTGATTAATTAATTAATTAATTTGATTTAATTAATTAAATTAATTTACCTAATTAATTAATTAAATTAATAAATTTTAAAGTCAACTTTAGATTAAGGTGCCAAAGGTTGAATAATAATGTCCAACGGTCAATTTTCATGTCACTTGCTTCTTTTGAGTGTGAGGTGGTGTATATGTGTGCGGGAAAATGTTTGTTGAGTGATAGTTTTGTTGCGGTTGGAACCTCGCCTATGTGGAACAATCATGGAAGGTTTACGTTCCAAATGACCTGCCTCTACATAGAATATCTTTGCTTGAAAGATGCCCTATTTGTAAAGGATCGAGAAGTAGATTGATCAAACTAGGGGGATACTTTTATAGTCATGTAGGGATTGAGGCTAGAATGAGCACTATTTATGCCAATTGTGTTCAATCGAATGCTAGTCTAGATATTGACCAATGTTAGGTTTCCAACAATTTTTCCAATAATGTTTTCAACAACGTTTTTAGCAATGAAAAGCCTTTGGTCCACTTGAACAATGTGGGTCTACTTTAGTTTGAAAACTCCCAATTATTGAGCAAAAATAGACATTACCAACCCAATATAATTCTGAGGGTGATGTGGCATCGGGAGGAGTTAGACGAGAATATTTCTCTTAAACCAATAGTCACATGGGGCTCCCAAATAGGCTTGTGCATAGATTTTTCATGTGATGGAGTTGTGCCTCATTGAGGTAGTTTTATTGGTAAAATTTAAGCACAAAGCGGGAGCAGAGGCAGGTGCAATTTTTGCAAACATGTTTTTCATTCTGTTGGAGGTGGGAAACAGGGTTTCCAAACCCCTGGAAGCTGTGAGGCTCAAGGAGGGAACAAGCAAGGTTCGAAACAGGCGAGGAAGAGCAGGTGGACGAGTGACAAGGACAACGAGGGTTTTAAAAAATTAGAGGGACACGAACCCCACGATATTATTTTTGATAAGAAGGCCCACATCAAGAATTCGAGGGCAATAAGTCTTTTGCACAGGCCCTTAAAGGTGGCAATAGGGTTTCCTTACATTCTTTACCACCTCTCACTCCCAATGGGCGAGAAGGTATCCGTGCACGAAAGCGTAATGGCGGACTTTATATCGATGGAAAATTTTTCTACGGTAGGCAAATTCATAGGGGGCGGGCCGGATATTGAAACGATTCGACGATGGGCATCCTTGAAGTGGAAGACTTCTGGACACATGGAGATTATTGCATTATCAAGGGGGTTTTTGCGGTACGCCTTAACAATAGTGAAGATGCTAGTCGTATTCTAACGGGGAGGACCTTGGTTCTTGGGCCGAAGAAGTCTTTTTCTTAGGAGATGGGGTGAGGATTTTGACCCGGAAAAGCGAGCATAAACTTTGCCCCCATTTGGGTCCGTCTCCCAAATCTCCCGTTTCATTGGTGGCATGAGTATTTTCTTCGGGGTATTGCCAATACCATAGGGGAATTGGTGGCCATTGATAATCCAACCCTTGCACGCACCGGAATGACGCATGCTAGGATTTGTGTAAATGCAAACCTAGAATCCGAGCTTCCTACTCATGTGGAGTTAGAATATGGAAATATAACAAGATTACGGGTCATCGAATATGAAAATAGACCGGCATTTTGCTCGATTGTAATATTCAAGGCCATCTCAAAGGACAATGCTCTTTTTTGAGAAGCCGACAAACCCTTCCTAGGAATAATGATTCCAAGCGGCGATCTTTCAGAAATAATGGCAAATACACGGGAATGTACGGGGTTAAAGATCCAAATGTTGAAAAGGCAAAGGCCTCCGGTTTGGGACAAATGGAGAATGAGGCTGAGCTTCACATGGACAATGGTAAGGACAAGCAAATTGCTACATCACAAAGCTGACCAACAAAAGGTATGCTCTCCTTTCGAGAATCTAAATAAATTTAACATTTTGGCTGAAAACCAAATAATTACGAGAGGAAAATCAGAATGAAGGGTCTAATGTTGAGGATATAATTCTTGGTCTCCATGCTTACCTTGACTCCCCAACCAAATCTGGACCTTCCAATCCTCCTCCTGTTGGCCATAAAGAATGCCCTAATGATGAGTCCTTTTCTGTCCGAGAAAGAGAAAAAGTGCTTTCGAAGTTAATCAGCCCTTCCAAGCGACATTTTTCACCTTTGTCTTTGTCCCAATCCAGGAGAAGGGGTTTCCGATCTTGTTATCCAACGGGTCACCCAAACCAAATTTAGCCCGAAGCAGGACTAGAAGCTCAATGAAATCCCCCATGATTGGTTGTGGAGGTGAGAAAAAAAAGGGAAGAAAGTCAAATGCCCGACAATGGAAAGAAGAGGTCCAAGATGAGATAGCTAATGGAATTCGGACTACTCTGTTTCCACCAAGCTGGAAATCTTCCCTTTGAAGAAAACAAAATTCTTAAGCCCCCTCAAGTCCAAGGCGGGGGAAGAGGAAAAAAACTTTAAAAGTTCCAAATGAAGATCATATCCTGGAATGTAAGGGGGCTCAATGGCCTTCCTAAACAGCGGTTAGTCAAATATTTAAGAAGAGATTTTGATCCCACTATTCTTATTTTGCAAGAAACTAAAGTCGATGAAGTTTTGTCTAGAAAAATTGCCCTCAATATCTGGAAAAATGGAGAAGCAATTTTTTGCAAAGCCAATGGAACCTCAGGTGGTCTTCTTTGTATCCGGAATCCGGGGGAAGGTGGAAGGCAAGGTTATTCAATTGGGGGAAAGGGTAATGAGCATTATTTTTAAGGATAAGGTTAATGACCTTTCTTGGATATTAACAAATGTGTACGCCCCTAATTCTATATCTGGGAGAGCTGATCTATGGAATTTACTCAGTCATTTCAAGGAAGCTTTTCTGGATATCCCATGGATAGTGGCGGGGGACTTTAATACCCCTCTTTACCCCTACGATAAAAAAGGGGGAGTAGGAATTCCAGAAAGAAGTATGGAGGACTTTCAAGATTTCATCAACAACAACAATTTATTGGATGTCAAATTAAAAAATGCTAAATTTACTTGGAGCAATAGGAGGTTTGGAAATCAACTTATAATGGAAAAGCTTGATAGGTTTTTCTGTCAGAAGAAGCAATACAATCTTTTGGGGATGCAAATCTGTTGTCCTTGCCTCGCATTGGGTCGACCACAACCCGATTTTACTTGAAGTTGAAGAGACTCCAAAATTCAAAAGGCCTTTTAGGTTTGAATCTATGTGGATGCACCACCATGATCTCAGAGACAAAATTTCTCAGTGGTGGCGGCATTCTTGTCGAGGCGAGCCTTCATTCGGATTAGCACGAAACTTAAAGTGGTGAAAGAAAATCTAAGGATGCGGAATAAGGAAATTTTTGGAAATATTTTTGAAAACAAGAAAGCCATCTCTGAAAGGTTATCAACCATTGAGAAAAAACTTGAAGAGGGATTGCCAGACCCTTCCCTACAGGCAGATGAAAAGAAATCCCTTGCTGAGTACCATAATGTTCTAGCCTGCGAGGAGACTTTTTGGCGGCAAAAGTCTAGAGCTACCTGGCTAAAAGAAGGTGATGCCAATACAAGATTTTTTCATGCATCTACCTTAAGGAACAGAAGCCACAATAGAATTAAAGAACTTGTTAGAGATGATGGATCACTCCTTTCTAGTCCTAATGAAATCAGAAATGAAGCAGTTTCCTATTTTCAGAATCTTTTAGGAGAAGAACATTTCAGTTATGCCTTAGCTTCAGAATCAATGCTTTACCATATTCCTCATTTAATTTTTGATGACTTGAATGGGGAGTTAATTAAGCCTTTCACGGATGAAGAAATCAAAGAGGCCCTCTTCTCAATGAACCACGATAAAGCTCCCGAGTCCGGACGGGTTTTCACCTCGTTTTTTCGAGGCTTTTTGGGATATTGTAGGTTTTGATGTATGTGCTACTATCAAGGAATTTCAGTCCACAAAGCATATTCCAAGAAGTTTTAACTCCACTTTTATTGCTTTAATCCCAAAGATTCCTACTCCTAGATCTATGATGGATTTTAGACCTATTAGCCTTTGTAATGTTGTTTATAAAATTTTGACCAAGGCAATTGCAAATAGAATGAGGAAGATCCTTCCTATGTTTATTGATGTTTGTCAAGGCGGTTCAGTCCCTGGAAGGTCCATCCTTGATGGGGTCATAACGGTTCATGAAGCCCTCCATTCGGTAGTCCGGACTAAAAAACACGCTTTTGCTCTCAAGTTTGGATATGAACAAGGCTTATGACCGCATAAAGTGGAGTTTTGTCTCTGCCATTCTTCAGAAATTTGGTTTTCATCATGAATGGATCAAGCTTTTGGAAGGATGTTTTATGAAACCTTGGTTTTCGGTCCTTGTTAATGGTGCTCCTGCTTGATACTTTCAAAGTAAAAGGGGCCTAAGGCAAGGTGACCCTATCTCTCCCATGTTGTTTATCATTGTGGTTGAAGCCCTTGGGAGGACAATCAAAGTGCACTGTAATATTGGTCTTATTTCGGGAATTAAAGCATCATCACAAACACGAGCGATTACACATGAGCAGGTTTGTGGATGATACTTTGTTGTTAACTCTTGCATCAGTTTTTGAGGCTAAGGTCATAAAACATATTCTAGAGCTATATGAGGATTCTGCGGGGCAAAAGGTAAATTTTTCAAAGAGTAAAATTTATTTCTTTAACACTCCCATTCAGAGGCAGATTAAGATTGCTAGGATTCTTGGATGCTCGGTGTCTACTCTTCCATCCACATACCTAGGCCTTCCTTTATTTACGAGGCGAGCTACGATTCCATGTGGACTAATGTAATTGAAAGAATTCAGAGGAAGCTGGTTGGATGGAAAGGGAAGTTCTCACCAAGTTTTCCATTCAAAGCATCCCTGTCTACTTTCTCTCTATTTTTAAAGCTCCTACAAGTGTCTACACTAAAATTGAACGGATCCAGAAGAGGTTCCTATGGGCTGGTTCTGAATCTAAGCAGCGCTTTCACTTGGTGTCCTGGGATAGGGTTTGCAAACCAAGGGAGTTTGGAGGTATTGGGCTAAGGAGAATACAACATTTAAACATGGCCCTCCTGGCCAAACAAGCATGGCGTCTTTTGACAAATGCAAATGCAGAATGGATTACTATAATCAGAAGAAAGTATTTGCAAGAAATTGAATTCTTAAGTTATTCCTTTCCTCCCAGGGGATCAATTTTTTGAAATCAATCCTTCAAACTAAAAACTTGCTAAGCAAAGGGCTACGTTGGAAGCTGGGAAATGGAAGAAACATTGATTTTTGGGACCACAAATGGTTAAAGGACTATCCCCTCTCTGCGAGACCCCATCATTTCAACCCTTAGAGCTTGGACAATTGAAGTTTTTGGTACCAAAGTTGCAGATTTTATTACTTTGTCAAACAATAGAAGGGTATGGAAGCCAATAATGAATAATGATCTACCGGGGGCATCAATAATCCTTGGAGAATGAATTAAGACAGTATTTACTCCCTTATGGCATGCTTGAGGACCAACTTATCTGGGAAGCTTCAGACAATGGGGAATTTTCTGTCAAGTCTGCTTATCTGATGCTTATTGATAATGATGAACCTACTTTCCCTCACTTGGAAGTTTGGCCCAAAAGCATTGTTTCGAAGGTTGGGTTTTTTGCATGGTTGGCCATCCAAAATAAGATCCTCACCATGGATAACTTAATAAAAAGAGGTGTGATTGTTGTTAATAGGTGTTATCTTTGTATGTACGAGTGGGAGTCTATTGATCATTTGTTTATGTATTGTAATTTTTTCTGTCTCAATCTTGTTAGGTCTGTTACAAGTGTTTCATATTTATTGGGTCCATCCTCAGTCCATTTTTGACTTATTTGTCCGGTGGCCTTCCCCATTTTTGAATAGGCGTCTTAGGTATATGTGGAAGATCTGCCTTCATCACTACTTGTGGCAGATATGGTTGGAAAGGAATCATCGGGCCTTCTTGGATAAGGTTTCTCAGTCATCCTCTGTCTGTCAAAAATTTTAGCATATGCTAATGAGAATACTTGTTTAGTGCTTGCAGCATCTAGACCTCCAAATCCTTTTGAAGCTTCATTAGGCCAGTCATTAAACTTACCTCTCACTGATGGCCTCAATCATCCTCAAGTCTGTCCTAGAACCATGATCACATGGACCCCACCCCCCCTAGGGTGGATTAAGTTAAATTTTGATGGGGCATCTAGGGGCAACCCAGGTGAAGCTGGGGCTGGTGGCTTACTTAGAGACCACAAGGGTGAGGTGCTTGTAGCTTTTGCGAGAACATCTTGGAGCTCAAACTAACAATGTGGCTGAAGCAAGGGCAGTTTGGAGGAGCCTCAAGGTGGCAGAGAATTATCCGGGGAAACTGTTGGTGGAAGGTGATTCTCTTATTATTATAAATCTTCTAAAGAACACTAAGAGAGCTCCTTGGAGATTTGATGACTACATCCATGAAGCAAGGGCTCTAATTCATGACCGACCTGAGGCCATAATTTTGCATACCTTCTAGGAAGCAAACATGGCAGTGATAAGGCTGGCAAATGAAGGCATTGTAGCAGAAAATTTGATCACGTGGACTGAAAATATTCCTCATGCAGTCTCAATGGTGATAGATAATGAAAAACTTTAGATTGGAAGGCTCAAAGTGGATCAATGACAGAAAATGGGGGCATTTTAAAAAAAAAAAATTTGAACCTTATAATGGATTTTGTCATATTTGTTTTTTTGTTCATGTGACTAGTGTTTTTTGCAGCTGGTGGGGCACTGATATAGGTTTTTTATCTACAAATTCATGCATGGGAAACATCTGCTTTGGCCTCAAGTATTTCCCAAGGTGTGTTTGGATTCGATGTCGCAAAAAGGCCCTAGCAAGAAATAACAAAGTGTTGGAGATCCATGACAATGAGGCACCAGACCCCACCATAATAGTCTTGGAGAAGATGACAATTTCATCGACCTCCAACGGTATCAACTCGATTGAAGAGTCTGTACGGCCTCATCGGTGCAGTTTGTTGATTTGTGTGATTCCTTAAATCTTGTTTTATAGCCGGCAGTTCCAGGGGCACAAGGAGTCGAAGGCAAAATCTAAAGATGATGGCAAGAACGATGATAAGAAGTTAGATGAGGACTACAAGGAAGACTGCTTGGCCTCTTGGCTGTCCATTCTATGGGATGTTTTTTTTTTTTTGACCATATTCTATTATTTTTATATGGGCACAAGCTACTCTGCATGGTGCTTGCATGATTAGTTTTTGTCTTTGTTAGTTCTTTTTTGCGTCTTTCTTTTCTGATGGCCATAATATTAGGCTTCCATAGTTTAGTTTGGTTGTATTCTAATGGAAGAGTAGGTCTTGGCCATTTTTGTTGTCGATTTAAACTTTTAGGGCTTGGCCTTTGTCCAGTTGGTCAGTGGACCCTATTTTGTAAAATGGTTTTGGGTCAACCAGTTAAAACCCGGTGTTAATTATAATATTCTCTTACTTACCAAAAAAAAAAAAAATATCTCACGAACAAAAAATAGGAATAATGACATTGAAGAATTATGTTTGGCCAAAATCATGACAAACAAATTACATTAGCATCAACTTGTTTTTGTCAAATAAAAATGGTTGCACCAATTGAGCCATGTCTTATTTACAAAATATGCTTTCTATATTTTGGATCTTGGTGACAAAAAATATCACAGAGAAGTAGGGAAAATATGTGAGCGGAATGCATGCAAATGTGTGATATGTGACTAGTGCACACAAGCAGGAAGTAGGCATCAACATTGTTTGGAAGAAGATCATAATGACTAATTGGAGATGTAACCGAGTACACACACCACATCTAGTATGATGTTATGTTATACATCTACAAGGTCTTATTTTCATCACCTTTATCATGTGAAAAGTAGACAAATATGTAGAAATATTTTTGTGTGGTAACTCATGAAGGTGAAACTAAAATTCTAGTGTACCTTTCACTAGTTCACTCAAACAGTGCAATTCACTTCGATTAAACTGGTACCAAATGTATCATATCCAATTTACTAAAGAAGCATAAACTTAAATAAATTACTAATGTAGCAATGCTCTATTATGAAAACCCGTAAAACTCTTATGTTAGTAGTTTGGAAACCTCACCTAGATTCTCTAAAGTCATGAAAGACTATGACTCAACAAAAGTGATCTCAAGAATGGATTGGTACAATGCACTTTAGACTAAAAATGTGTCACACACAGGAAATATTATTGTGACTACTCAATAAAAGACAAGCAATGGAGTCATAATTGCTCGTCAGAAGTGGAATATAAAAAGAGTTTATACCCAAGTATTACACAAGGCTCTTATACCAATGATATGGAAACTAAATTCCAACTTAATGTCTTATTCATATGCAAGTAATTTATAGGTATATACATGTGTTATTACAACACAAGAATCTCTTCCAACCTCAACAAATTAGAAGAGTACAAAATAGAGTTGATAACTACTAACTTACTTTAGACAAACAAACTAACAACTCTACTAAAAAATGGTTATCTAAGATTTTGTGAACAACTACCAATCTAGAATCCAACAACCTATCCTAATAGCCAAAATGAGTTGTATATTCTCTCGTTTTACACAACAAAACAATAAAATAAAATTATATGCCTAAGCTAGTAGATGTCCTCATAATTAAACCTTAAGGTTGATTCTTTAACCTTGACCTAAAGGTCACTTGTAATAGGGTATTTATATCATTTGAGATCAACCATTTTTCTATAGGTTGGTGTGTTATTCTTTCCTTTAACTAAGTTTATTTTGGTATATATGGATACCCTTCATATTGCTTTATATTCTTACTATGAGTTTTTTGTATTTTTGAGTAGTGTCTTAATTTCATTCATTTCTCAAATGTATTATGAAATCCAATATGGTATTACAGCAGGTATAAATATTATATTATTTTATTTCTTTCCTTTCAAATTTTTTCTTCTATAATAGTTCCAAGTAGTAGTGTGATTTTGGAAGTAGTTTGTGGAAGCTTTGTGTGCCATTGATAGATTTTTAGGGTTTATTTGTCAAAATCCTAGGTGGATTTGGATCATGAGGATATCATTATGTTGTAAGAAAATTTTTACTTTAGGAGAAACATTCATAAATGTGCTCCTCATTCCTATTTTGGCATTCAATCATGTTTAACCTTCATTTAGCGGATACCCTAACTATTGAATTTATTTTTTTGAGGTTTTTTGAAACCCTCACTTATCTTTTATGGATTTTTAAAAAAAATCCTTTTTTTTTTGCTTCAGATTTTATGGTATTAATGTAGCATATATAAGAGGATAATCTACATGATTGTTGAAGAAGAAAAGAAAAATATTTTGGCAATGCATATATGCTAGAAAAGTTATGGAAAAACTTTTGAGCATAAAAGGACTTCTAAGTCACCTGAGAAAGTTGTTGAAATGGTCCAATATTTTTTGCTACATTGGTGAGAGAGGATGGCTTGATTGGTTGCATTCTAGAAATATTATTTAGGGGAAACATGATAAATATGGATGAACCATTAGCATTTCTATATTCTTTTCAAAAATTAAGGGGGTCATAGTTCAAATTTTCTTTCCATTTTGGCTCAAGGTACCTATATTAAACATATTAGATTTTCCTCTACTTTTTAAAATTTGAATTTAAAAATAGATTATTATATGGGAAAAAAATCTCATGGTGCACATATTGAGAAGAGACATCCTTATGCATACCCTTTGGTTTTGTATCTGTTGGAGGTGATGATGCTATGGATTTGTGTACCCTTGGTAAAGCACTCAAAGTGCTTGGTCACAAGTTCAAGCTCATTTATAAGTGAATGATATTTTCTATATACATGGGAGCATACAATGTGTTTATGGATTGTTGTGTAAGGTCTAGACTTGATACAATTTGTGCTTTAATGATTAAGGATTCATGTGTGAAGGCATTTCATCCAATAGGTTGTGGATTCAAAATCCAACCCATTATTTTACTTAGGCAAGGGAATATTTTGGGTTGTACAATACCATGTATTTAATGACAAATAGATATGGATACTGGACCAAATATGATAGAAGTTGTGGCTCATCTAGAGGAAACTGAACAATTGTAGGATAATTTTATACGTGAAGAGCAAGAGTTATTAAGCGAAGAATATTCCAAGTTGAAAATTTTTATGGTGTTGATTAATGCCACTCTTGTACAAAAAAAGTGGCTCAACATAAATTCCAACCTAAATGCACTTTTGGGGGGTGTTCTTGATTGGATTTTAAAAATATTGTCCACCTAGATAGCACAATTTCTCAATATCTATGTGCATTTGTCATATATCACAACCAAATTTATTTTTTGGGATGCACTTGTAATTGAGGTATTGTTTTCTTGTGAACTATGTTATATTTTGATTTTTAGAAGAAAAAAAGGTAAAAAATAAATTAAAAACTATAGATTTTTTAATTCACTTAGAATGTGTGATTTGTGATACTTGACACTTCTAAATATTTTGCGAATGAAGAGTTCACATTGAGTGAGGGAGGAAATATTAAATTTTCCCAATGTTCAATGTACCCATAAGCTTTGAAGATGGTATTCGATGAGCACCAAATGATCAAAGATCGATAATGTTTTTTAGGAGTAGTAAGGACCATATGACTACCCTATTGATTGTACAAAGTAGTGAAGGTCCATGTTGCACTCAAGGTGAGTGGTTTATTTTTTCCCTATTCTTAAGATGATATAAATCAATAAGAACTAGTTTAACTAATTTTTTTATGATTGGTTATATGTATCCCGAGTCATAATTATTGTGAATATTAGTGTGTGTCCCTATCCAAATGTGTTGTATGATCTTGGATAATTGAGTTTATCCCTATCCTTGATTTTGTGATTGGTTGTGTGTGTCCCAAGTCATAACTATTGTGAATAGTAGTGTGTGTCTCCATTTATAACTTTGATTTTGGATAGAGTGTGTGTATTCAATTGTGTTGTAGACCTTGGATATTACTATCCTTGATCAAGTGTCTAATGAGTTCATTCCCACTAAAGAAGCATAGTTATTCCATTCCCACTATTATTTATGAATATTTGTGTCTCTATGCATACTCTAAGTGTACTTGATGAACTATTGAGTATGTCCTAGTTCATCATATGGTTATTTATACTATTGTTAGTATCCCTACCTATGTTTGGATCATGATGTAATAAGGGGGGGTGTAGGGATTTATTACATCATATGATGTGATAAATCATATTAATGTAAAAACAAATAGTGGTTAGAGCCACTCATGTCGGAGTTACGTGTGAGTTTTTAGTTGTGATTTCCACCAATTATAGAAATCACATTGTTTGTGCAATTGCTCTATATTGGGTAACATAATTTATATTTAAATAAGCTCTTGATAAATGAAAATATTGAAGCATTTAAAATAGAAGGTAAATTAAATTTTTTAATTTTCAAATGTTTTGATGATATTTTGTATGATTTTTGGGCTGAAATTATAAGGGTCATAAATTTTGCACACAAAATAATTTTGAGACCATTTTTCAAATCACATTATCTATTAAGATGTTTATATCAGTGGTATTTTTTTATCACAACTACACATAAGAGTATATTTTCCTATGGATTGCATGTATCAACATGTGCCCCTCCTCAATGGACCTAAAAATACCACTTAGAAAACCAAGATCGAAGCTCTATCCAAAGTAAGGGACTCCTCATATACATGAATAAGGTCCCTCTAGCCACTACTTCTAATGAGAGAAAGTAGTTATTTAAGGATAAGAAGTCAGAGGCTCTTGGTGTGATTTCTTTTCAAGTTGACAAGATCTATGACAACCTCATTAACAAAAATCTAGATCTAAAAGGGCTATTGAAGAAGTTCTAGAACATGTGTGACTGTATTGACTCTACAAAAGTTAGTAGATTAGAGACAGACATTGTATTGAGTGATACATCTACCTAGTTGTAAACATACACCAATGGTTAGGACAAGGTGTCCTCTCTTGAAAGGGAACATTGATCCCCCAAGGTTTGGGTAAGGTTGGTCTAACCTGGTTGATAATGTATGTCAATTTTCAAGTCTTAATCCAAAAGAATATAGGAATGGAAAGCATGTGGATCACTCAAGGTTACATATAACTATTACAAGGGTGAGTTTCACTTCATTGTATGAACATGAAGAACTAAAGGTCTAGCTTAATTTCTTAATTAATCATTAGATATGAACATTTAATAGCACAAATTACTTCAAAAGATCAAATAAAAGAAAGATTCTAGGCTTGCTACCTTGAAATTATCAATATATCACATTTATTGCATTATGAAACATAATATTTATAGCAAATTGTAATGTTTATTCTGAAAATTGAAAGAAATGAAGCACATAATCATAATAATAAGCTTCAAAAACTGAAATTCAACTAATCTACTCCTAATCTAATCACTTTTCAAAGAAAAATAAAAAGGAAAGGGTTAGAGAAATAAAAGAAAACAAGCTAGTGTATCTTGAAGACTTATGCTGAAATATATTGAAGCAGAAAATTCTAAAATAAATCAGGCTTAGCATCGATCAACTATCACACAATCAGAGACTAATATGGTGCTATCTTCAGAGGGAAGAGAAAAAATGCATCAAAATTAACTCTAGTGTAATCACCATCAACATGCGCAGATTACACTAAGAACTTCAATGAATTGTATTAATTAAGTATTCAATCAGTATATTCAGAATTGCTTGCATCAGGTGATTGTAAAACATAAATTCTCAAATTATAATGACACGGGTGCAAATTCTCATCAATTATCAAAGAAATAAAATTTTAAAATACTATCGCTAAATGGTATTCGACGACCCTTTGGAATGGGGTTCTGATGGCTATTTATAGCCTTACAATTTAAATTTTTCAATGGTTTATAGTGGTAAATGAGTTGGCTATCTGAGTTATCTTCAACTGAGAGGATGAGGTGTCCAATTGGGTATTTTATTGATTTAAATCTTCAATTTCAGCTATAGATCTTTGTAACTACTCTAGTATCTTCTCCTTAAAGCTAAGTGAGCTAATTTCTCATGCACTAATTGGTTAAAATTAGGTCCAGGTTCACTGCACTTCTAAACTTTCTTCCAGATTCTTAGTTGGCTTCCAACTTATTAAGGTTTCCTCTATCTTCTTTTGTTCCTTGTTTTCTGGTTCATGTCTGCAACATAGAAGAAAAAGTATATTAATTCCAATTTATACTTGCTGAAAAAATATTAAAAAATAATGATCATTATTATAATATTGTTATTTTCATTTATTTATAATTATTAATTGATTCTCTAAGGTTGAATTTCCTTTAATTTTAGTTAAGGTTATTTCATGCTTATAATATTTATATATTTAGTATTCGTAATATTTCATTTCAATGTTTGTAATGTTTATTTCATTGGCATTGTTATTATTACTACTACTAAGGTTATGATTATTAAATTTTATTAATTGATTTTCTAAGGTTTAATTTCTTTTAATTTTAAATCCAAAGTATTAGGTTTAACATTTAAATTTCATTTTAAATTTAATGCCAAAATATTAAACCCAATGCTAAGGTCTTCCCCTAAGTTTCAAAATATTTTCATTTAATTCCATGTTAAATGTTTTCACTTTTAATTTTAGGGCTAAAGTATTAAATTTAACATTAAAATTCCATTTTAATTTTTATGCCAAAGTATTAAAATCAATACTAAGGTTTTCATTTTAACTGTAATGCCCGCATTCTAATTTTGTGTTCAAAATTTAAGATTATTGCTAGAAGTTTTCACCTTAATCTCCTTATTGTATTAATTGCTTTACTTTATTAACCCTATTACCCACAATAATACAAAATCCCATGCTCTTATTTAAAGAGACTCCATATTCGATTCATGAGTACCATTGAATTCGGATGATCGATGTGTATCATTAGATTTAAAAAAATGCACTCATTTTAGTATATTTGACCTTTTAAAACCTAGGCACTTTAATCATCGATAATGAAATTTTTTTGCATTGAAACCTTAGGATTTTTTTTTTATTTTTATGACTTAGGGTTTAACATATTAAAAAGTGAATGAATTTAAATTTTTCAGATTTAAAGTTAGGAAAATTAGGATGTGTGTGTACCATTTGATCTTAGAAAATGCGCGTGCGTGTCATCGGATATTAGAACAATAAGACAAAATCAAATGCCTTTATGACTACCTTTGATTTATGTATACCATCGAATTTTGCCACGATTTGTACGTACCATTCATCTTGGGTAAAAGATGCACAAATTTTAGCCTATTTGACTATGAAAATCTACACACTTAATGATCGGTAAGAGAAGTTTGATGAGTACCCTTAGATGTATTGCTCCATATGTTCGCTTGTGAGTATTGTTATATCTTATAAAGATGCACAAGTTTGATCATGCTTGACCTTGTTATCTTTCAATTATTTTTAAGAAAATCTAACATGCTCGACACTGTCCTTCTCATATCTTCTAATATTTCTTCGTATTTTTTTTATTATATTTTATAAGCTTAAAGTGCACTTTAATGTTCGACCATTTTTTATCAATGCGTACCATAAGATTAAAAATGGATGCATGCATATTGTTGATGTTAACGAAGTTGCTAGGGATTTTAGCATAAGGGCAGTAGCACTGTTAAGTAACATGCATTTTAAATGAATGCATGCTCTTGGATATGAATTTAATCAATGCATTTTTTTTTATTTTTGCATATACTCAATGTTTATCTCTTTGACTATGAAGACTTGGATTTGTTAAAGGGCAAAAACTAAAGTTGAATGTGTACCACACAATTTTAAATCAATCAATGAGTATCGTTGGATTTTAGAAAAATGCATGAAATTTAACATGCTTGACTTTGAAAACTTATGCACTTAATTTTCGGTAAGGGAAATTTGATGAGTACCCTTGGATGAATTGCTACCATGTGCAAAACGTTTGATTATGATAAGGTGCTCAGGATTTAAGCTTCCAAGGCTTTTTAACTTTAATATTTTGCATTAAAATATTTTCAAATTTTGGTGTATTAAAGGTGCACATGAATAAGGTAAAGAGATTTATACCCTAGGCTTAAAACTTAATATTTTAGTGTGAATGTTGAAAGGCTTAGAAAATTTAAGTGTAAAACTTAAGATATTAGGGTGGAAGAAATATTTTATCCATTAGGCTAATTTTAAAGGTGAGAAAAATGATTACAGGCAATGAACATGGACCTACTTGTATTTGTTAAGAATCTAGTTTCAAATATGATTTTATGTAGAATAGAATTTATCTTATTAAAGCCATGAAACTAAGGCATGATTGGGAGTTCAGAACAATTTTGTAGAGCAAAAGTTAGGTAAAAATCAGAAGTGACCAGAATTTCATAAAAATTTCCATGTGTCTAAATGAACCAAATGGGTATTCAAAACCATTGATATATCTTAAAAATTCATTATAGATCATGGGATATTTCAATTAGAAAATCATAGGCTATTTCGGGAAACTACTATTTCTAGAAAAAATTATCACTCAATATTCTACAAACTTAGTATCATTGTATAAGTGGACTCAAGATCTTTCCACTAGGTTTTAAATAAGATCAAACAGAATTTTGTGGCAAAAGTTATGGTCATTTTAATTTTACATCAAATTGTAGGGCAAAAGTGATGAAATTTAAACAACCCTAAAATGAAATTTAATTATTTAAACCTTTGAAACTCAAATTTTCTGAAATATTCAATCCAAAATAATGCAACTTATATGCAAATCTTCAAAAATATTCAATTTAACTCAATGCAACTAAAGCCAAGTCTTCAAAAATACTCAAATGCAAACCATTTCAAAAAATTTGATGTAAGCAATTTGTAATTCTTGATGTAAGCAAAGTTTTTGATAAAAAACAAAATTTCAAGTGGGTCCCCAAATTGGGGTGAGTTGTGCAATGGAAACAACACATTGTAAATTTAAGCATAGAGAATTTTGAGATCATAAAAAAGTACATTAGTTGGTTCAAGAAATTTAAAAAGACATTCCCTTTGTGAAAGGAAGTGACAATAGAGGGGAGCCTATGATCTTCTCAATATTATGTTCAACAATATTTCTAAAACTTATAAGATGATTGCTATTGCATTTAAGATGTTTCAAGTGTACTTTCTAAATGTCACTCCTCTTGATGATGTGCTAAAGGACATATTTTTCCATTATGATTAATGATAGAGTCATAAGAGGTATTCCTTTACTATTTAGGCTCATGAAAAGGATGTGATTAAATAAAAATTTGATAAGAAACAAAAGCAATGAGAGAAGAAAACCATGAAGCTTTATTGCTTTTTTTGTAAGAAGGAAGGTTGCAAGATAAAGTTTTGTTAGTTGTAGATTAAGAAGCTTGAAGAGGTGTCTAAAAGGGACATTGATGTTGCTCTCTCCTAAGCTCTATATGATTATGATCATTATGGTGACAGCTCATAACCACATGTAGTTGTTCATTTAGCATATTGGACATCCACCTATTTTGAAGAGTGGAGTGTAGATTTAGGGGTGACTCAACACATGATTAATTATCACCATCTCTTATATGACTAGCATAGAGAACTCTAGAAAGAGTGTGGTTATTGGGGATTATTCCTCTCTATAGGTGGATAGATGTGGTGAGGTGATAGTTGGTTCATATTTATTATATGAAGTTCTTCATGTTCCTAGTGAAGGTCCCAACCTTTTCATTTATCACATCATGCATTCAAATATGAAGGTAGAGTTTTGGTTGGATCAATTGGTGACTAAGGATATTGATGATGGTATCAAGACAATTGTATTTAGGATAATTTTATGAATCTATCAAAAGTATAAGCTTGGTAAGGTCCGACTTGTTCTTCTTCCTCCTCCAAGAAGAAATTATTTGTTGTGCTACTGGCATAGGATGACAATGTTAGCAAGTGATGGCATCACAAACCTAAGCATCTAGGTTATGGATCCTTACATGATTCATCAGTTGGCTATTGGTCTTCCTCATATCCCTTATTTTAGTGGTGTTTTTGAGGTGTGCATGTTGGGGAAGCATAATTGAGAGTCCTTCCTAAAAGAAATTGTTATGCATGCTACACAATATTTGGTTCGCATTCATAGTAATATATGTGGACCCATGGGGGCGCCATCCTTTTCTAGTAATAATTACTTTATCACCTTTATTGATAATTTTTCTATATATCTAGTTGTACAAAATTTGTACCAAAGATGAAGCTTATAAGAAGTTCAATGATGTCAAGGCTCTTGTGGAGAACCAATTTGAGAGGAAGATCAAGTGGTTATAGATAGATGGAGGAGGTGAGTATATGAGTAATGCCTTTGTTGATCTTTTGACTTTTCATGGTATTTTATTTTAGTTGATTATTAATTATATCATCAAACAAAATGGTGTGGTTGAGTAGAAGAATGGGGTTATTATCAAGATGGGTATATATATGTTGCATGCCAAGTAGTCAGAGCATAAGTTTTGAGGCAAATAAATGACTTATGCAATGCATATCATCAATTAGATTCAACTTAAGTTGTTTAGGGTATGACTCCTCTTAAGATATTGGCAAACAACAAACCTAATATGTCTTGCTTTCATATCTTTGGATCCACTACATGGGCCCATATTCCCAAAGATACATAGAAGAAGGTGGATGCAAAGAGCCATCATTGCATCTTTGTGGGGTATTTTAACACTTCCAAGCCTTACCGCTTGTATGATCCTAAAAGTGAGGATATTTTCATTTGGAGAGAGGTGGTCTTTAATTACATACTTTTAACTACTTCTCTAAGCCATCTTTATAAATTTGCATAACATATAATTGGCTTAAAATTAACAATAAAAGAAACTATTATAATAAAAAAATTTGAAGTAAAATTTAAAAAATAAGGTCCATAAGTATTTTCTTCTCTTGTATGTGGATAAACATTAGGTTTTCATTTGATATTTTTCTTACTGCATTAATTAACTTGATTTAAAATAAACCATTTTATTTAAGTATACAATTTCTATTATTTTTTTCTAATACTAAGTTTATGCCTAAGATTATCTAAACTTATTTTTAAAAAATATATATACTAAAATACTTAATAAAATCCATAAGAAATTTGATTTAAAATAGTTATTAAAATTCATACTGCACTAATGCAATATGAAATTCACAAGATTAATCAAACTAATTACAATTTTTTTTTTAGTGTCATGTGTTCAATTACAATTATTTTACACTATCAACTTCATATTTTATAAAGGCATAGCCAATAATGAAAAATAATTTTAACACTAAAAAGTAGATTTAACATTGTAACAAAAGAACTGAACACAAATACAAATATGTAGAAAGATAAGTAGATTGTGAAATGATCTTTGTTGTATTAAATTTGATACAATGTTACAATAATTTTGGATTTTGCCCCAAATGTGTTGGAGGCAATGATACAATTATTCTTTCTCTTTCTGAGATACAAGGTTTTGGTAGAAAAGATGAGATCTTCCCAACTCTTCAACAATATATGGTGTTCTTCGTTCCTCTATTACAACTTCAAAGGGTGAGTGGGCTTTGGTATCCAGCAAGGGACCACTCCAACTTCAGCAACTTATCCAAGATATTTGTCACCTACACACATGCAAATCAACAAAGGGATTAGTAGCACCTGAATATTCAAACAATAAATCCAATGCTACACATAAACCCTACATTGATGTGGATGAAAAATAGATAGCAGAAAACAATTAATAAATAAAGCCTTGCTAATACTAAAATTACTAATCTCTGTTGATGAACTTCGTTTTTGCTCTTAGGACTGTGGAACCGTGGAAGTGTGGTTGCAGTCTGGAAACCATGGACCTATGATTGTGAAACCGCGGACGCATATTTTTGACTGTGAAACCATGGACGAGCGGTTTCGATTGAAGAATAGATTACCTTGGGATTCGAGCCAACGGTACGAAATCATGTAAATGCTCATAATTTCTTGCTAGGTCTAGATTGATTTTGGTAGCTTGTCGGTATGCAAGTTTAGCCCCCTTTTCTTGGTGGACTAATGGTACCTTTATAGGTCTCTTGGGATTTTGAGTGGGAATAGGAGGTGGCAAGCTTCATTTGCCAAGTGGCAGATCTGGGCTTCCAGGTGGAAGGGGTAGTTATGATGAGTCACCCAGTGTACCTCAGTTAACTGGGATGATGTGGCTTCAAGTGGAGTAGGATATGGGATGTTGCTTTATGTGAGGGGACAAGGGGACAACAACAAATGAGTTGTGGCATGGGTGTTGGGAATTTTCCCCATGTGCAAGGACAAGGGGGACATGAGTGGGTAATATGTGGTAAGGGTGTTGGATGAAGTGTTTGGGACACATGTCCAATGGGTAGGTAGGGTATCCTAAGGTGATTTTCCAATAAATTAGGAAAATATGATAGTGTGCAGGATTTTATATCCCTAAGTTAGAACTTAGGCATATCTTTTTATTATGTAATATTTGATGGTGGGGTGGTAAATGTGTTTTATAAGGTGTCAGATTTTGGTGTCTATAGTTACCCCTTTTTGTATTATGTTGTGTACAACACAATGAGATGCAAAAACTAATGACACTCGACCTTTATTTGATGAATGGACTCAACTCTCTTTGGTGTGGCAAAATCGATGATTGTTGTAAATGAAATTTTGATTTGCATGCTTACCCCTTGGATTGGAGTGTGGGTAATAATTGAGACCTAATGGCCAATTGAAAGTGTTATTCTTGATGTTGCTCTGAGGTAATTAAGTTTTTTTTTTCTACAGGATATCATTTGATTTTCTAACATGCATGAAATGAAGTAAAAGGAACCAATCATCCTAGTCGCTTGTCCTAGTGACTGTTAGCAATTCCATTGTGCATTTGCTTAGTTTGAACTTACCGTGTTTTGGAAGGCGTGGTTAAGAGAAGAGCTTGTGATGGAAGGTGTGTAGCCTAGACCGAAGCGGTCACTTGGTTCTTTATATTTTGGCTCAATAATGTGGTGAGGTCCTTGCCATTTATGTAACAAAAGAATAGAACACGAATGCAAATATGCAGAAAGAGAAGTAGATTGCGAAAATGATCCTTTTTGTATTAAATTTGATACAATGTTACAATAATTTTGGATTTTACCCCAAATGTGTTGGAGGCAATGATACAATGCTTCTTTCTCTTTCTGAGATACAAGGTTTTGGTAGAAAATATGAGATCTTTCCAAATCTTCAACAATATATGGTGTTCTTCGTTCCTCTATTACAGCTTCAAAGGGTGAGTGGGCTTTGGTATCTAGCAAGGGACCACTCCAAATTTAGTAGCTTATCCAAGATATATGTCACCTACACACATGCAAATCAGCAAAGGATTAGTAGCACCTGTATATTCAAGCAATAAATCCAATGCTACACATAAACCCTACATTGATGTGGATGAAAAATAGATAGCAGAAAACAATTAATAAATAAAGCCTTGCTAATACTAAAATTACTAATCTCTGTTGATGAACTTCATTTTTTCTCTCGGGACTGTGGAACCACGGACCTGGAAATCGTGGACCTGTGGTTGTGAAACCGTGGATGCACATTTTTGACTATGAAAACCGTGGACAGGCAGTTTCAATTGAAGAACAGATTGCCTTGGGATTTGAGCCAACGATACGAAATCACGTAAATGCTCGTAATTTCTCATCGGGTCTATATTGATTTTGGTAGCTTATCGGTATGCAAGTTCAACTCCCTTTTCTTGGTGGACTAATGGTGCCTTTATAGGCCTCTTGGGGTTTTGAGTGGGAATAGGAGGTGGCAAGCTTCATTTGCCAAGTGGCAGATCTGGGCTGCCAGGTGGATTGGGATATGGGATGCTACTTTATGTGAGGGGACAAGGGGACAACAACAAATGAGTTGTAGCATGGGTGTTGGGAATCTGCCCCATGTGCAAGGACAAGCGGGAAATGAGTGGGTAATATGTGGCAAGGGTGTTGGATGAAGTGTCTGTGACACATGTCCAATGGGTAGGCAGGGTATCCTAAGGTGATTTTCCAGATTTAATAAATTAGAAAAATAGGATAGTGTGCAGGATTTTATATCCCTAAGTTAGAACTTAGGCATATATTTTTATTATGCAAGATTTGATGGTGGGGTGGTAAATGTGTTTTAGAAGGTGTTGGATTTTGGTGTCTACAGTTACCCCTTTTTGTACTGCATTGTGTACAACACAATGCGGTGCAAAAACTAATGACACTCGACCTTTATTTGATGAATGGACTCAACTCTCTTTGGTGTGGCAAGATGGATGACTGTTGTAAATGAAATTTTGATTTGCGTGCTTACCCCCTCGATTGGCGAGTGGGTAACAATTGAGACCCAATGGCCAATTGAAAGCGTTATTCTTGATGTTGCTCCGAGTTAATTAAGTTCTTTTTTTTGTAGGATATTGTTTGGTTTGCTGACATGCATGAAATGAAGTAAAAGGAACCAATCATCCTAGTCGCTTGTCCTAGTGACTATTAGCAATTCCATTGTGCATTTGCTTAATTTGAACTTATCGTGTTTTGTAACCCCACGGAGTAGGCATTGTTTAACCTTGGATTTTTTGCTTTTGTTATTTTCCTTGATTTGTTGCAGTTTTGTATTTTTCCTATTCTTTTTTTTTGAAAACGCGGTTGTGCATACCTGAAACCACGGGTTTGCAGTTTTGACATGCTAACCGCAAATTAGCGGTTTAGGCTACAAACCATGGGTTTGCATTTTTGCATTCTTCAAAAAATGCGGATGCACATTTTTCGCCATGAAATGTGACTATAAATAGGCCAGTGCCTTGTCATTTTTATTTCATTACCATTTGTCATCTGCTGATTTGTTGAGAGTGATGAGTGAGATGGAGATTGACGAGGGTAGTGGTGGCAGAGGGGGCGGTGGTGGTGGCTCGGCTAGAGAGCGGAAGGTGGTGTCTTGTATGCTGAGGTATGTGGTCCTTTGCTTTTAGTTAGACTTTCTTTTTTATTGTTTTTTTTTGTGTGCTTGTTTTATTTTATTTTATTTTTATTTATTTTTAATTGTTTTGTAACTAAGTGGGGTTGGTAATGAACTTTTTGTTTGGTGCGTTTTTATTTTGTTTTTGTTTGTGCCTGTTGATATATGATCACTTAGGGGTAGGTGAATTTTTTTTGTTGCTTATTTGTTTTTGTTTTTTTCTGTTGATATATGATCACCTAGGGATAGGTGAATTTTTTTTTTTGTTGCTTGTTTGTTTTTGTTTTTGTCTGTTGATATATGATCACCTAGGAGTAGGTGAATTTTTTTTTTGTTATTTTTTATTAAAGATGTTTTTGTTTTGATTGTTCTAATATTTTTCTTGCTTGTTTGTGTTTCAGGTTAAGCTACTTGATGCCCGACATAGGTGGCCTCGCACTATTCGCAAAGTGCACAAGGCTCTTACTGATGATGATTGGACTTTTTTAGAGACCATTGGTCTTGATGGTTGCGATTGGTTGGGCACCATCCGAGTTGACGAGGATCTGCTGTCATTGTTTTTTGAGCATTGGGATACTGATAAGGGTACATTTCAACTTCCTATGGGGGAGCTTACTATTACCTTGGAGGATGTTTACCGGATTATTCGTGTTCCTGTTGAGGGTCCTGTTGTCCGTGTTGGCCTCAAAAAGAAGGAGGCTCTGTTCCCTATTTTTAGTGAGCTGTGGGATGTAGACTATAGTAGGGGGGATTACATACCTGGATCTCTTTACGACTGGTAGTTTGGGAGCCATTCCAGCTTTCTTGATGTATATATTGAGCAACATGTTGTTTCCGAATTCCATGGGATCAAGGATCCCATGGAATCAGGTTCCTATTATTCTTGATATGATATTTGATCCTCGATGGTTGGCATGGGCTCCCGCCATTCTATGTCAGATTTATAGCAAGTTGTACGAGGTGAAGAGGCAGGGGTGAAAGGGCCTAGGTTGCAGTTTGGTGCTCCAAGTGTGGTCTTGGGAGCACATCATTGTTTGATGGTTGTTTGGTCTTCCTTGTACATGTGATGCCACTTATCCTTGTGCTTACAAGTGGCTTCTTAGTGAGGAGCTTAGTCATCTAGTGGTTGGGGCATCATATTACAGAGATATTCTGAGCTCAATTTTTAGAGATTTTATGAGTTGGCAGCCTTGGAGAGACCTAGATTGGGTGACAGATGTGGTAGAGCTTCGCTGCATTAGGTGAGGTCGATGGGTTGTTGGTGCCTATATTAGGGATATGGAGTATGTTCAATTTTCTCAGGTGTAGTGTCAGTTTGGTTTGGTATAGGGTGTGCCTGATGCGCCTGTGACCTATAGGTTATGGGGAGACGAGCTAGGATTACCTGTTGCTATCGACTTTTGGCAAGTTTATGACCCAGGTGATGACTCTGATCTTGAGGTTGGTGACTTGGATGATGTGGGTACCACTCTCAAGTATGATGCGTGGTTAGCCACTCAGCCTCTTTGGACACCGAGTGTCATTGTTGATGATGAGAGCAGAGGTGGGAGGATGGGTGCCTTGGTCAGTGAAGCATCGATGAGGTAGAACTTTAAGGGCTGATATGGTTGATGTGCAACAGCCTTAGGAGGCTAGTGGTGATGGGGATGAGGATGTACCTCCTCGGTAGACAGAGGATGAGTGGGGTATTTTATAGGTTGAGTGGGATTAGTATGGAGTTGGAGGTGGTTTTTTTGAAAGGCGAGCTAGAATGGTACTAGGGTGAGGTAACTCGTCTACATGCCGAGGTGGACCATTTGTGGGCTAGACCTAGTAGCAGTTCCCTTGCTACGAAGTATGCATAGATCACTAGGCTTGGGGGTGAGGTGAATCACTTAGAGGGTGAGCTGACTCGGTTACAGGCAGGGTCAAGCATAGGTGACACTAAAACTACTAATGAGTGTCATCAATCACACCATTTAATCATTATAATTGTCAATCCAGGGTGGTGTCCAAGGCTATATACGAAAGGAGATATAGGCAGCTTGAAAATCAGCTCATTCAAAAAATAGGCTTTATTGGTGGGACAAGTTAACCTTGGGGGTTTTGGTGTCACTTTAATCCTATAAACTGAAATTGAATTCTAATTACTCTTGCAGAATCAAAATTATAGGAATAGAAAGATTGCAAAAAAAATAAAACCTGATTACTTTTGCAGAATGAAACCTATTTACTATTGTAGAATATAAATGACAAGAAAAGGTAGTTGCAGGAAACTGAAATCTAACTAAATTTGTAGAAATGTCACCTATTTTACTCTTGCAAAATGAAAAGAATAACAAGAAGATGAAATAGCAGAAAATGAAACACACAGGCTAACAACTGATCAACAGAATGGATTAAAGCGGGAAATAATCTGCTAGAAACAGGGGAAATTCAACAATGCTGCAAATTGATGAATCAATTAACACTCACTCTCATTAACCTAGGTCCAAATCACAAATCTCTATGCACTATTAGCTAATGAATAGAAAATGAAATATGACAAGTCTCTGCTAATCTGCTGCAGCAAAAGTTGCAGAAAAACCTGTCACCAATAAGCCTTCTTCTAAACCTAGAAGTGGCCCTTGCTCCCTTGTTCCAGAAGAAGGCAGAAAAACTCTCTCTTAACTACTTAAACACTCAGACATTTAATGGGACAAAATATGAATGAGAAATCCTGCACTTTATTTAGTCTCAAGCAACATTACAATATTTGCAGGAAAACCTGCTAAAAACTGCAATTTGCCACAGATCTACTTTCTTACCACAAGTCCTATCCTTATTCTCTACTTGGCTCAACCAACATGGGAGCCTATTATTTATAACATTCTATTACATATGCCAATCCATTCTGTTGCTGCTTTTCAGGGATTTAGCAACTGTTCTAAAGAAGTCTTCCTGAAATGCAGGAAACTATTCTGTTGCAACATATCCATTTTCCTTGTTGTGTGTCATCCATTGGTGGAAATGCGTTGGAAGGGGTGAGAAAACACCTTATACACCTGGATCCATTCCCATATTGCCATTTTCCACCTTTTTGGGTATTCTGTTTACCTTTTTAACTAAAACTGGTTACTTTTCTGCTCATTCTAGAGTTGCTTCGGAATATCTGGTTGTGCAACATACTTTACGCTCAGATGCAATTAAAATGGTTAATAAAGTGGTTTTGATTGGATAGGAAGTCTTTCCTATTCCTCAGGAGATGATCCCAATTAGTTTTGCATGCCAATAGTGACAAATTCCAAGCCATGCCATTCATTGATAGCTGGCTGGAATTTGTATGACTATGTCCTGCATTTTCCAGATTTCTTGCATTTTAGCCTTTTGACTTGTTGCTCCTATTTGGATCACGTGGAAGTGTTGTCAGGTGGAGAAAGAGTCACTCCTAGCCTCCCTCAACTGTTTCCAAGTGTTTCCCTCATATTTAATTGACAAATTCCATGCCTTCCTTCATAGTGACAGGTGGCTAGAATTTGTATGGACTGTCACCTATTTTTTCAGCTGTCAAAACATGCCCAACTGCCCTTTTGGAGTGCTCATAACTTTTGCCTCGTAACTCCAATGTACACCAAATTGTACCCACGTGTTCTTGGTTGTATGAAATACATCAGGTTCAATTTTTAGCTCTTAAATCCTCAGGAATTGCTCCTAGCATCGCTGTCAAGTTGGCCTCTAACACAGATTTTTACCAGAATTTCTAGCTGTCAAAAAGTGTGAAACTGTCATTTTGTGGGCCCCATAACTTCCATATTACTTGTCCATATGCCTTCAAATTTGGGTCATGTGTTCTCTATACTATGAAGTATCATTGGTATGAATTTTGTTCCTTAAATTACTTTGGATAATTCCCAGTAGATCCGCCAATGTTCCCCTTAATGCAGATTTGCACCTGTTAACAACTCCAAAAAAAACTAAGGCATGAACATTGAGTAACCTTCATAACTTTTTATCTACAACTCGGATTGACTTGCTTCAAAAAGTAAAGTTGTAGTTCTCGATGAGAGGAATCTATTCATGCCATCAGAATGTAATTTTACTATAGTATGACACCAGAATTGACATGATACTCATTTTTGACCTTTTACAAGTAAAATGCTTAAAATAGTCAAAACAGGGGTATAATGTTTCTAACATAAAATCATGTAAACAATTAACAATTAATATATTCTAATCAACTATTTGGCAATTTAACTTTGTATATTGAATAATATGGCAGTTTTTATATGTTAACCATAGTGCAAAAATGAGGCATTTTTAGGCCTCATCATTTCCCCCCAGCTTGAACTGATGCATGCCCTCATGCATCCTAGTAGGCCATAGTAATATGAACAACATCCTTTTGCCATATTTTTCCACCTGAGAATTTTCTTCTTGTTGCACTAAACATTTTCAATTAGCACAAGTATTTCATTTTTTCTTGTCTACAACTCTACAATTTTTCCTTTTTTTTCCTTTTCTTCGTTTTTTCTTTTTTTCTTTTCTTTTCTTTTGTTTCTTTTTTTATGTTGCTCTTTATTTTCTTCCTTTCAACTTGCACTTCTTTGACTTCTGCACTTTCATGTGGAATTTTTTTATCTTGACAATATTTCAGCCTGGATACCTATTTTTGTTGTTCACACCTTTGAAACAAAATTGACAAAATTTTGATTTTGAAATGCTTGAGGGATGTACTTACTTGTGGTAGAACTTTAAGAAACTCAATATCTAATGTGCCCTACTATTCTGCAACATTTTCAAGAATTTCTGGCACAATTTGTCTCGTTTTGAAGCCTGCTTCGGAATGAGACTATTGTTCTGAAAATGCTTCGGAATGAGACTGTCATTCGAAGATGTGTCAAAAACATGCCGAAATGGACTCCTATGCAAAATTTAGCTGCAGATTCTAGTGTGGGCTCATCTCTAGGGTGTGTAAGCCTTCCATAACATCAAAAATCTCTCCTCCATCCTTTTGTTTAAATGTTATTCTTTATTTTGTATGTTGTTGTTTTATTGCAGTAGGAGTAAAACAGAATCTTCAGGTGTTGAATTTTCCATGCAACTAAGGGCAGAAGGGGGTGTTTCTTGACATTTTTAACTTGCCAATATTATATGAATAGTTTATGCCAAATACCGATTATCATACACTAAATGCTAAATGCTTACTATGACTTAAATGCAAGAAACACATACCTTACTATTCTGAAAATTGATCATGCACCTTACAAACTGCTTCTGATGATTCTTAGCAAGCTATCTGAAAACATAAACATAACACATGTGCAGTGTGAGATTTGTACAATGGTGGAACAATGATGGGTGGATCAACAAGGCAATGCACGTCGAAAACCGGTTTTCATGCAAGCCAATTCAGCAACGCCTCCGAGAAGGTTTTCACTACCAAATTATTCATTTTTTTCTCTTTCCTTTTTTTTCATCTTTTTTTCATTTTTTTCATCTGAAGAGGTTGCCATTTCTGGTTTTCAACCAACTTCTATCTTTTTCAAGGGCTTCAATGAGATAGAATGTATCTCATGAGGCTGCAATGAGAGATAATTTCTCTCATTCTTATTTGGATAAGAACAATCCTTATTCTGCAAAAAGCACATCAATTTTTCTGTATGAAAACATCTTTTTCAGCTGAAAACTGCAACAATGATGCAACCCTCCTTCCATATAAGTAGTAAGAATCTGATGATGTCAGTATTGCCTCTGTATTGCTGGAAATGAAGTATTGACCTCATTAGTTCTTCTCTCTACTGAAATTGATGCATATCCTCATGTATCTTCATTTTGTGGGGCATGCCTTATGCTGCAATTTTTCTCTTTTCTTTTGTTTTTCTTTTTCTTTCATTTTTTTCTTCTTTTCTCTCTTTTTTTTTCATTTTTTTTTCTCTTTTTCTTTTCTTTTGTTTTTTCAAGATTCAAAGATATGATCATTTGGAATATTTTTCAGAAGAGGAAGCCTCTTCTACCTTATGCAAATGTAACTGTGTGAAATATTGAGCAAATTCCACCTTTGTTAGTGGTTGATGGTACACCTGTAAAAGATGTCCATTCACCACTAATGTCCTCCTTAAATCATCAATCGAAGAAAGTTGAACAACTTCATTCTCAAACTCCTTTGGTTCATCCTTGCTGCTCTTAATGTGATCATCATGCCACATTTTCTAGTTTTGTTGAGTGAACTCTATTTGGTGAAGTGCTTCCAACCAAAGTTCATCAAATGCATTCAACTGCAAAATCTATTTTTTTGTACCTGCAACAACTCAATACCAATTGCTAAAGATGCATAAAGTGTTAGTAAAGCATCATGATGACATTCATGTGGTAAATGAAGAAAACTATTTTGTACTGGAATGGGTGACAATTTTTCAAAATTTTGCTTTTCATCATTCCATAATAATTGTTGAACAATAGTTGGTTCATCTTTAAAATCTGAAATATGAACATTTTCAGCAAAAACAAACTTTTTGGATGAATCCAACTCTTCTTCATTACCCTTTACAACTATGGAGGCCAAAATTGAAATATTCTTTTCATTTTCCTTATGTGATTCAAGAAATTGTGAACTTCCTAGACAATCATACTTAGGTGGAGTAAGTTTTCTTGCAAGCAAGTTTACTGATTTTCCACCTTTTTGTATGGGTTCAAGATATACTTTCTTCTTTTTCCTTGATTTCTTAAAACACATTTCTTGAACAATCTTATTAATGATTGGTACATCTTTAATAGCTTGAAGTAAAGGGATTTTAACAATAAAATGTGTTAATTCCTTTATCCAATCTGATTGTGAAGATGTCAATTTTGATATTTCAAACTGTTCAAGACATGGTACTTTCTTTGATGAGTCATATTTTTCTTTTTCTTCTTCTTGTTTCAGTGCAGATTTGTTTTCATGCTCATTTATTTTAGCTCCTATTTCTACACTGGTAAGTGGAATATGTTCAAGAAGTGGTTTTGAACACAACTGAGTTTTATCATAGTCACAAGCATTTATTATGGTTGTATTTTCTGATTCAGCCATAGATACAAGGGTTACCTGTTTAACATTGTTGGGATTGGCCATAGGTTGAGCTGAAAACAGAGGTTGTTTTTCCTTTTGTTGTTGTTGTCCATGAGAGAAACTATGGGTATGAGTGGGCAACAAATTTGATTTCTATTTTTGATAATGTTGTTGCCCTTTGTACAATTTTTGTTGTTGTACCCATTGATATCCCTATAGTTTTGGTTGCAACCATGGTGGATGTTGTTGATTCCATTGTTGTTTCATCCATCCATGTTGAGACCACTCTTGGGAATATGCCCATGGTGGTTGACTCCAACATTGTTGAAGTGGACCTGTAGCAGACCATGGCATATACCAAGGATTATTTCCCCAATGTGCAGGAAATTGAGAAGCATTCTGATATGGAAACTTAAGAAAATTATCTCCTTGTCTTTGTCCTACAAAGTTGTATTCTTTCATAGGTTGAGACTATTTTTCAAAGACACTTTTGAGTTCTGGTAACAAACTACATTGATTTGTGGGGTGTCCTTTTTGACAAATGCTACAAGTAGCAAGTATAAATGTTTTGTTCAAAGCACAGTCATGAAGAGAGTGTTGCTTCTCATTACATTTTGAACAATAGATGATTGAAGGTTCAACAGATTCATTCTTTTCATCTATTGCTTTATCAAGATGTACTAAAATATCAACCTCTTCCATGCATTCTTTCAAATCATTTGTGTTACTACCAGTTTTGTTTTTTCTATGCCTTGAATGAGAATAATTTTTACAAAGTTTAATGATTTCCTGAAATTCAAGTGCATTTGCATCTCCTTTCCCTAAGATATCCAATGCATCCCTAAATTTATCTTGCAGACCTCTTAAGAATATGACTTTGCAAATTTCAGGTTCAACACTTCCACATCTCTTATGAACAAAAGAAAATTTGTCTAGATAGTCTTCTAAGATTTCATTTTCCTCTTGTTTCATTGTAAGAAATTCATCGTTTTGATTCTTGACTTGACAATATTCTTGGTATCTCTCCAAGAATATGTTTTCCATATCATCCCAAGTTCTAATTGAATCAGGTGCTAAGGTGATAAACCATCGTAGAGCTGACTCTTTAAGAGTGGAAGGAAATAGTTTGAGCTTCTGATTGTCATTAGTGTAATCATGAGCTTGACATACAATTTTAAACTCAAACAAAAACATATCAGGATCTTCAGATGTAATTCCCTTGAAAGTTGGTAACACTGAAGGTGAAATGGCCTTCATGGGAGCATATTGATTAAGATCTAATTGAATGGGATTTTGAAAAGTTCTGGCAGGTGCACTAGTTGTACTAGGATAGAACACATTACTAGCTCTCCCTAGATTCTCTTGTGACACTTCCATTATAGGTTCCCAAAAACAATTATAAATCTTGTCAAATTTTCCTGAGTGTATGGATTTGTCAAGAGAAAGTGGTGTTGAACTACTGATTTTTCTTTCTTGTAATAATTTCTCAAAGGATCCTGCAGTTCTTGAAGTCGATGATTGTGATTCTTTGAAAATTCCAACATTTTTGGAAATAAAAAATTTAGACAATTTTGACATAATTTCAACCTCTTGTAAAAAAATTTCTTCCTATGGTTTCTTGCTTATTTTCTAAATGGGCTGAAATGCAATTTACCAAAAATTATTACTTATACTAGTCATTTATCCAGATTTCACTCTGAATTTCACAACTTAGCACAATTAATAATTATTGGGTTGCTTTTACCTTCTAACAACACCGTGGTCCCCGAAAATGGTGCCAAAAATGATGAGTGTCATCAATCACACCATTTAATCATTATAATTGTCAATCCAGGGCGGTGTCCAAGGCTATATACGAAAGGAGATATAGGCAGCTTGAAAATCAACTCATTCAAAAAATAGGCTTTATTGGTGGGACAAGTTAACCTTGGGGGTTTTGGTGTCACTTTAATCCTATAAACTGAAATTGAATTCTAATTACTCTTGCAGAATCAAAATTACAGGAATAGAAAGATTGCAAAAAAAATAAAACCTGATTACTTTTGTAGAATGAAACCTATTTACTATTGCAGAATATAAATGACAAGAAAAGGTAGTTGCAGGAAACTGAAATCTAACTAAATTTGTAGAAATATCACCTATTTTACTCTTGCAAAATGAAAAGAATAACAAGAAGATGAAATAGTAGAAAATGAAACACACAAGCTAACAACTGATCAACAGAATGGATTAAAGCGGGAAATAATCTACTGGAAACAGGGGAAATTCAACAATGCTGCAAATTGATGAATCAATTAACACTCACTCTCATTAACCTAGGTCCAAATCACAAATATCTATGCACTATTAGCTAATGAACAAAAAATGAAATATGACAAGTCTCTGCTAATCTGCTACAACAAAAGTTGCAGAAAAACCTATCACCAATAAGCCTTCTTCTAAACCTGGAAGTGGCCCTTGCTCCCCTGTTCTAGAAGAAGGTAGAAAAACTCTCTCTTAACTACTTAAACACTCAGACATTTAATGGGACAAAATATGAATGAGAAATCCTACACTTTATTTAGTCTCAAGCAACATTACAATATTTGCAGGAAAACCTGCTAAAAACTACAATTTGCCACAGATCTACTTTCTTACCACAAGTCCTATCCTTATTCTCTACTTGGCTCAACCAACATGGGAGCCTATTATTTATAACATTCTATTACATATGCCAATCCATTATATTGTTGCTTTTCAGGGATTTAGCAACTATTCTGAAGAAGTCTTCCTGAAATGCAGGAAACTATTCTGCTGCAACATATCCATTTTCCTTGTTGTGTGTCATCCATTGGGAGAAATGCGTTGGAAGGGGTGAGAAAACTCCTCATACACCTGGATCCATCCTCATATCGCCATTTTCCACCTTTTTGGGTGTTCTTTTTATCATTTTTAACTAAAACTGGTCCTTTCTCTGCTCATTCTAGAGCTGCTTCGGAATATCTGGTTGTGCAACATACTTTATGCTCAGATGCGATAAAAATGGTCAACAAAGTAGTTTTGACTGGATAGGAAGTCTTTCCTATTCCTTAGGAGATGATCCCAATTAGTTTTGCATGCCAATAATGACAAATTCCAAGCCATGCCATTCATTGACAATTGGCTAGAATTTGTATGACTATGTCCTGCATTTTCCAGATTTCTTGCATTTTAGCCTTTTTGACTTGTTGCTCCCATTTGGATCACGTGGAAGTGTTGTCAAGTGGAGAAAGAGTCACTCCTAGCCTCCCTCAACTATTTCCAAGTATTTCCCTCATATTTAGTTGACAAATTCCATGCCTTCCTTCATAGTGACAGGTGGCTGGAATTTGTATGGACTATCACCTATTTTTTTAGCTGTCAAAACATGCCCAGCTGCCCTTTTGGAGTGCTCATAACTTTTGCCTCGTAACTCCAATGTACACCAAATTGTACCCACGTGTTCTTGGTTGTATGAACTACATCAGGTTCAATTTTTAGCTCTTAACTCCTCAGGAATTACTCCCAGCATCGCTGTCAAGTTGGCCTCTAACACAGATTTTTACCAGAATTTCCAGCTGTCAAAAAGTGTGAAACTATCATTTTGTAGGCCCCATAACTTCCAGATTACTTGTCCATATGCCTTAAAATTTGGGTCATGTGTTCTATCTACTATGAAATATCATTGGTATGAATTTGGTTCCTTAAATTACTTTGGATCATTCCTAGTAGATCCGCAAATGTTCCCCTTAACGCAGATTTGCACCTGTTAACAACTCTAGAAAAAACTAAGGCATGAACATTGAGTAACCTTCATAACTTTTTATCTACAACTCGGATTGACTTGATTCAAAAAGCAAAGTTGTAGTTCTCGATGAGAGGAATCTGTTCATGCCATAAGAATGTAATTTTACTATAGTATGACATCATAATTGACATGATACTCATTTTTGACCTTTTACAAGTAAAATGCTTAAAATAGTCAAAACAGGGGTATAATGTTTCTAACATAAAATCATGTAAACAATTAACAATTAATATATTCTAATCAACTATTTGGCAATTTAACTTTGTATATTTAATAATATGGTAGTTTTTATATGTTAACCATAGTGCAAAAATGAGGCATTTTTAGGCCTCATCATCTACTATTGCTGCTCTACGAGCAGAGATTTCTCAGAGGGTTGCTCGTGAGGGTGCAGATTTGAGGAGCCTGTGCAAGCAGGCTATTTATATGGAGATGTTGGAGAACATTTTGCATGAGTGGCAGATTCCTCTACCTATTCCTCCTTCATCATCAGTTGCTACTGCTACCCGAGGGACCGAGATGAGTCGCAAGACTCATCGACCATCGAGCTCTCACGGGGCTTCTACAGCACAAGGTCCTCGGAGGGATCCTGTTGGCACTAGCTAGTTGTGTCATGTATTTCTTTTTGTATTTTGCCTTGTATTTATTTTGCTATGAGCCTTGGTGCTCTGATGTATACAGCCTATGGGCATTTTGTACTTTTTGAGACCTCCATATATATATATATATATATACATGGCCTTTTATTTTGGTTATCTCATGTGTTAATGTTTATATGCATGCTTCTTGTTAATGCTTTGTTATCGCTTATTTGATGCAATCTAAATATTTTTATGTTTGTTCTATGATAATGAATGCAAACTAATATGTAATATGCAGTTTAATTATTTGTTCATGTAACTATATGATGGCATGCATGATGTTCATGTAATATTTTATAGCTCAGAGTAGTTGACCATTACTTGTTCATTGTTGCAATTGGGGGTATCCAATCTTGGTGACTTTTTGTGGGTGATGTATGGTGGATATGTATGTGATAATGGAAGAATATGTTGATGGTGATATGGAAGATGGTATGGTTTTTGATATTTAATAGTGGAATATTTTCAAAGACTCAAACACTCTAGTAATGTAAACCATTTTCTTGACCGTTGTCTAACTTTCTTTAAGACCAAGGTGTGTGCAAGTGGAGTTTATTTACTAAATATTTGAGTTGGCGATGACCCTAAGCAATCAAGAACCAGTGCATGTGATTGTGAAGTTAATTGACCCATCATGAGTAAATTGGATGGTACCTGTTATGGGTTTACCTATTAGCTAGCTTACCCGTATGTGCGGTCAGAGGTCTCCCTTTTTTGGAGAGAGACATGTCGCCCTGCATGAGTTTACTCCACTGCCAGTCAAGCGTCTATAGCCCCGGTGGAGGTTCGCTCCATAGTCCAATGATATGATATTTAAGCTTTTGGGATGACTACATAACTTTCTGAGGGGAATGTAGTACGATCCTTTTTGCCTTAGGGATCTGTGGTGTGTGTTTGGAATTAATTTTGTATAGAGTTTTGGGGAATCAGATTCTCAACCGAAGTGTGATGAGAATGTGATCCTATCCTTACTACTCTACATTTGTTTAAATTTGGAGCATTATTGTGATAGTGGTGAAAACCACTATTTTTTATTTTGGACTATGTTGCATGATAGGGTAAGCGAGGAATTTTACTTTTTCGCTTCAAGGTGTACCCAAGTTGGCGTTGTCCTTTTCTTACTCAAAATGTTTTAAGATTTGTAAAAGTGTATTTGGTTCAAGATTGTTTTGGGGTCAATCTACCATACTCAAGACTTTCTTAATGTGACAAAAGTGCTTTGGTCCTAAAGAAAATTGGACATATTATTGAAATTTGGTTTTTCACTAGACATGATTGAGTGACTGAAAATTTGATTGTAGATGTAAGGATAACATGTGTTGTATATCTTTGGTTGAATTGGGAAAAAGCCTTAGGTGGGTACCCCCAATTCTTGGAACTTGTTTTATTTGGTCGTATCATCACCACTACAAAATATTACTGAACATGGGATGGGATGGATGCAATTATATGGTATATTTATATATTTTTTATTTTTTTTGTAATGTTGCTACATGCTTATGATATGCTTATGTTAATGCAAAAATTATATTTTTTTTTTGATATGAATATTTTCATGTGATATGTGAATGCAATATGCGAAATGCAAGTAAAGATATTTCTATTTACAATGTAATATGTATGCAATGTAGAAATATAAATTCTTTTTTTTTAGCCATGTACATATATATACATATATTGCAGGTCGACTTATGCATAAAATGCCTTTAGGTGCATTATGTTTAGTGGCTCTAGCTCCAACTTTCCTTCTAAGTCGGCAAGTCTATACGTTCCTGGTCCCAAAATTTGCTTTACAATATATGGGCCTAACCAATTAGCCATAAATTTATCTCTCAAGTGTGGCAATGCATTGGTATTTTGTTGATTTTATTTGAGCACTAGGTCCCCTACTTGAAATTCGTGAGGATGGACTTTTGCGTTGTAAGCACGTTTGATTATGTCTTGATATACTCGCAAATGCTCTAGAGCATTGATGCATTTTTCATCAATAAGTGTCAATTGGTCAAGACGTGCTTGTCTTTCAGTGTCATCATCCATGAATTCTTGTAATGCAATTCACAAGGAGGGTATCTCGAGCTCGAAAGGTAATATAGCTTCAACATCGTAAACCAATGAAAATGGTGTTGCTCCTATTGGCATTTTGATGCTTGTTCTGTAAGCCCATAGTGCCAAAGGAAGTTGAGTATGCCAATCTCGATGATTTTCTTTGACCAGTTTCTTGAGAATGGATACCATTGTTTTGTTGGTTGCTTCAGCTTGCCCATTTGCTTGTGGGTAATAAGGTGTTGAGAAACTGTGTTGGATTTTGAATTTGTTGCACAAGGCTCTAACATCCTTATTCTTAAATGACTTCCCATTATCAAAAATTATTTTTGAGGGTATTCCAAAATGATAGATAATATGCTAAAGTATAAAATCCGCTATTCGAGGTCCAGTCGTAGTGGTCATTGGAATTGCTTCCACCCATTTTGTGAAGTATTCCATAGTAGTTATGATGAATTTATGTTGTCCTGATGAAGCAGGTGATATTTTACCAATCAAATCGAGGCCCCATTGTGAAAATGGCCAAATACTTTGAATGGGTTGTAAAGCATGTGATGGTACATGAGTCAAATTTGCATGGTGTTGGCACTTTTGGCACTTTTTGACATATTTACAACAGTCATTTTCCATGGTCGGCCAATAGTATCCCATGCACAGTATTCTCTTTGCAATGGCCATTCCACTGAAGTGGCCACCACAAGTACCATCGTGGGCTTCTGCTATAGCTCGTTCTATTTCAACCGAATTTAGACATCGTAATAATATTCCATCATAACCACATTTATATAACACGTCCCCCAGTAGAGTAAAATGAATTGCTTTTTGTTTGAACATTCTTTTTGTAGTTCATGTCATTTCTATTGGGAGTGTTCCAGACTTGAGAAAGTCTCTTATTTCATCAAGGTAAGAATTGTAAGGTTCGACATGTATCAAACAAACATTCTTCTCACCTGTAGATTCTGCTTTTTGAATTGATGGTTTTGACACTGTTGTTATGATTAGTGGTTGTACTTCTCCATGCTCATTCTTAGGGATGAGAGATCCCAAAGAAGCCATTGCATCCATGAATCTATTTGTCGAATGGGGTAAGTTACTAATTTCATACCAGTCAAAATTTTGTAGCAACTTTGTTGCCACTTCATGGTATTGCTTTAAAACTGGTTCCTTACATTGGTATTCTCCTTTTACTTGATAGACAACTAGTTGAGAATCACCAAAAATGCTTAGTCTTTTTATTCCCATTGCTATAGCTGATTGAAGGCCTAAGATTAAGGCTTCATACTCTACATTATTGTTAGTGCATGTGAAGTCGAGTTTGAATGATAAAGGAATTGGTATCCCTTCAGGTGTATAAAACACGACTCCCGCACCTTGTCCTTTCTCGCACTTAGATCCATCAAAGAACATTGTCATATCTGCTTCATCCTCAGAAGAAACTAACTCTTCTTGTTCTGTGATAGAGAATACTGAATCATCTGGAAGCTCAATGATTAGTGGTTTGTCATTATGTAGCGGAGCTTCAACTAGTTGATCAGCTATCACCTGACCTTTTATGGATTTTTGACTTACGAATTCGAGATCGAATTTAGTTAAAAGCATTATCCATTTAGCAGTATGGGTGTTGTTGTATGTGCGAGTCATCATGTATCGCAAAGGATTTTCTCTAGCTATGACATAGGTAGTGTTGCTTAGCATATAATGTCTAAGTTTCTTAGTGGTGAAAACCACTGCTAAGCATAACTTTTTGACATAAGCATATCTTGTTTCGTAACTTACCAATGTTCGACTAATATAGTAAATTGCTTGCTCTTTATGATTTTCATTCTTTTGTGCAAGCATTGTCCCTAGTGCAAAATCTATTGCAAAAATGTATAGGTAAAAAGGGACTCATGTTCGAGGCGGTGTAAGAACTGGTGGTGAAGCCAGATACTTCTTTATGTCATCAAATACCTCTTGACATTCAGTTGTCCAAGAAAATATCACCCCTTTTGTAACAAGTGATTGAAAGGCCTGCATTTATCTGAGAGTTGTGTGATGAATCGTCGGATAGATTGAATCTTTCCTTGTAAACTACGCAACTCTTTCAAGTTCTTGGGAGGTGGCATTTCTAATATAGCTTTTACCTTACCTGGATCTACTTCAATGCCTCGCTTGGAGATAATGAATCCTAGAAGCTTTCTCGATGTGACACCAAATACACATTTCTTAGGATTTAACCTTACTTTGTGTTCTATCAATCGATCGAACGCTTTTTCTAATACTTCGATGTGCTCAAGATGTGTTTTTGATTTAGCAATCAAGTCATCTACATAATCCTCGATGATCTTATGCATATAATCATGAAATATGTACGTCATAGCTCATTGATATGTAGCTCCTACATTCTTGAGTCCAAAAGGCATCACTCTATAACAGAATGTCCCCCAGGGTGTTGTAAATGTTATCTTGTGTTGATCTTCGGGATTAATTCGAATTTGGTTATATCCCGAGAAACCATCCATTAAGGAAAGCATTTCATGACCAGCACAGGAGTCTACTAGTTGATCGATATTGGGCAAAGGAAAATCATCTTTGGGACATGCTTTGTTTAAGTCTCAAAAATCAGTGCACACACGTATCCCTCCATTCGGTTTGCGAACGGGTACCATATTTGAGAGCCATTCTGGGTAATCAATTGGTACTATGAAGTGCACATCCAATAACTTTTGTAGCTCTTCTTTCACAATTAATGTGACTGTTGGATGGACTTTCCTAAGCTTTTGCTTGAATGGCTTTGCATCATGTGCCAGTGTAAGGTTGTGGACTACCAGGTCTGGATCTAAACCAGGCATGTCTTTATATGACCATGCGAACACTTATTTATTTTTCATTAGCATGCTTATTATGCATTCTTTCTCTTCTATGGATAATTCTTTTGTGATTTTGACAATTTGGGGATTATCCGCGTCTTGACTAAGGTTCACATCTATAGATTCTTCAATGAGCATGTGAGAACCTTCTTCTAGTTGATGTGGAGTTGGGATGAGGTGGATGTCATCTACCACATTTTCAAATGTCTCTAGGGCTTCCCCCTCTATTTCAGTTTGAAAAACTGAGTTATTTGATGATGAAGGTTGTTGTGAAATATATGCATTTGAAGCACGCAATAATTCTTCGGACAGGATAAATTTGGCAATGGATGGCGGGGATGAGATCCTATCCATGGCAATGAGGCTGGTGTCGATATGGATTGGATTTGCCTCATCATATGGATTGCGGAGTGGGGTGAGAAAATCAATAGAAATCATGTTGACTTGATGGAAATGAGGTGGCTACGATTTGAGAGGTGATGACTCATTCTCTCTAGGTTGCAACTGTCCTAATGTGTGTGATTGGTGATGCTCCATGTGATGCCAATGTGATGGAGGAGGCTCTAGTTTAGGACTCTCATGTTCTTTGCTTAGCCAAAGAGAGTGCGGTCTATTGGGAATTTCTTTTGGTACCAGTCATCTCTCCGAATAGATTTTGCATATATTACCTCCTCTTGAGGTTCTTCTGCCTCCTGATTATGTTGTTCATGATGTGCCTCTGCTTGGAGTATTCTTCTAGCTTGCATTTCACGCTCATGATTCAGAAATAGCATTTTTGTCTCATCTTCATAATCATCATCACTTATCCAGAAGCCGTTAGCATTTGTATGAGGTCCCAGAACAAGTTGTGTGTAATCTGGCCTAAGGTCGGCCATTTTTGGTGGATCTTCGTATCCTGGTTCTTGTTGTAAGGCTTGTTCTGAGAAAGTTCCAAACACATGAGGGTAAAAATTGTAGATTAGGTATTCACCATTTATATCATCATCTTCATCATTAGGTTCATCCTCTTTGTCACTTTCTCCTTCTCCATCTTCGCACTCAATATCCAGTTCTTGGAATGTTTGACTTAGCGAAGAGCTTGCGATGGAAGGTTTGTAACCTAGACCTGAGCGGTCATTTGGCTCTCTATATTCTGGCTCAATAATGTAGTGAGGACCTTGTTCATGTCGTCCAAGTCCATATCCTTGCCAATTAACCCTTTGAAAATATCTCACTAGGAATGATGGGTTAGATAGATAATCAATGTTCTCATTGAACTCTTTTACATGGTCCTCCTCTGGAGGAGATGGACCAGATGAAGAATCGACTCCCCCATATATGAAATTTATTGCATTTGATGGTGAACCCATTTTGTATATCTCACCTATGGCTAAAGGTGGGTCCCGAGGGTGACCATAATCTCTTACTGACTCAATAGGTGGTGTAATTGTGACACTTTCAATAATATACTCGCCAATACCAGGATTGGCAAGATGTACTGCAACTCGAGAAGGTTGGGAGGTTGATGGCTCGGTGGATGAAGAGGGTTCTTCTACGCTTGGTTGCGGCTCTAATGGTGGTGGTGGATTATCTCTAATAGGTGGCCCTATTTGTGAGACTACGGGTTGTGATGATTGTGGTTTATTGATGGATGGAGTGGGTTGTGTTGTGAATATGAATGGTTGTTGTGGATCTGGAAGTGTGCTAGATGGAGTTGGTTGTTGGTTGGTAGGATGGTTTGGTGTGATTGGAAAGTGATATGCAGTGTTCGAAGGCTGAATTGAGCTGACACTTTTGGATGCAAAAGTTGGGTCAACTATAGGCAATTCCTCTTGAATGGGTGCTTTTGATGAAGTGTTACTAGGTGGAATGGTTCTGATGGTGAGTGGTTGGATCGTTAGGTGTGTTGATGGAAGCAAGGGCTCATACGGGTTTGAAATTAAGTTGCAGTACTTGAAAGGTTCTGTGTCAGCTGGTATACAATGTACTTTGCCTTCATGTACATATTTTAAGCATTGATGCAATGTTGAAGGCACACACTTCATTTCCCTAATCCAAGGGCATCCAAGAAGTATATTATATTGCATTTCTCCTTCCAAGATGTGGAAGAGGACATGTATTGTTTTCACCCCCATGGTGATGGGAAGAACAACATTCCCCACAGTTGAGCATAAAGCATCATTAAAAGCCCTAAGGGTGAAGGTGGAAGTTGTGATGTGAGATGATGGGATGTTGAGATTTTTCATTGCAGGTGTGGTGATGAGGTTGATGGAGGAACCGGTATCAATAAGCACTCTCTTGAATGGCTTCCTGTCGATGTGAGCTACTATGTGCAATGGTGGATCAGGTGAATCTACCAAAATTTGCTTTTCCTCGAAGTCATAAAATACTATCGAGGGTTCCATACACTTTTGCACACTCCCCACAAAGGAATTGAATGCATTGGGGTCTTTTGATTGTACTTGTATAGACTTTAAGATTTCCATCAATGCTTCCCTATGGGGTGTTGATTGTTGTATTAGCTCATAAATTGATAATTTTGTTGAAGCCATTTTTAAACTTTGTGTTAACCGGCTATTTAAGGTGACAACTAGGTGATTATGGAAAGGTGGTGGTGGAATGCTTGGTCCAAGTTGTATGGGCACATTTGTTGGTTGTGTTGTTGGAGGTTGAGTTGTGCGATTAGCTTACCTCTATCCATGGGTAACTATACTGATAGCTCCTACAAAACCTTGTGGTAATTGAGACACATAATTAACCTGATTGGGAGGAACTGTTGAAGTTGATGCTCCCATCGGTTGTTGATTTACCTCTCGATGTGGCAAAGGTGTCTGGTAGATGCCTAGGTTTTGGTTATTTTGGGCTAGTGGGTTGTCAACTTTAATTGTACCCACTTCCAATAAATCTTGCACAATTCCTTTGAAACCATGACAACCTTCAATATCATGTCCTCTTTGTCTATGATAGATGCAAAAGAGGTGTTCTTTGTAACCTTTTGTCTTTGGTTTGTTAGGATCTTCAGGTTTCATTTCTGGCAATGTAAAGAGTTTTGCCACATACAAATTTTGGAAGACTAATGAATATGGCTCTTGTACTGGTGTGTAATTTCTTTTTGGCTTAAAATGATGTTGTTGCCTTTCTACAGGTTGTGTCTGATTTTGTGCCTATTGTGGGGGTGGAACCGCTTGATGATTCAATTGTTGCGGTTGTTGTTGTTGTTGGGGTTGTTGGATTTGTGCTTGGGCTGGTTGATTTAACTATGGTTGGCCCAAAACTATCTGGTTAACCTGTGCGGTCTTGGACTGACCATGGTTATTCCCCTTTTGATTCTTATTGTGCCACTCTTTCTTTTTAGGCTTTATCTCACCTTCATGAATTTTGATCTCTTCTATTAGCTTTGCTTGGGTGAGTGCCTCATCGAATGTTCTATACTATTGTAGTTATAGTAACGAAGAGATGGGCCTAGCACAACTCTTCATGAACATTCGTATTATCTCTGACATAGGGAGGGAAAATGGTAACTTGATCATGACTGACCTCCATCGATTGCCAAAGTCATAGACCGATTCATCATCATATTATTTTAGATAAATCAAATCAGTCAATGTGGTTTGTTTTCTGACATTTAGGGTGAATCTTTCCAAGAACTGGTCTGCTAGTTGTTCAAATGTAAAAACACTTTGATGTGGTAGGTGGTTGTACCAGTCTTGGGCTTCTCCCCCTAATGTCTGAGGAAAGGTATGTAACAGTAGTGCATCATTGCTCTTGATTCTGAAGCATGCATTTACAAATCTAGTTATATGTTCACGAGGGTCCTCTTCCCCCTTAAATTCAAGCTTGGGTATTTGAAAATCCATTGGATATGGTGGCTCAGGCACCGAAGCATGAATAGGATGATTGAGTAGTTGCCTTAAAGTTGGCTTTTGGTATTGCAAACCTAGAGTTTGCATGGCAAGACTATCAATCTGACTCTGTAAGAACTGGTATCTAGGGTCATCCATAGGACTGACACTCGAATGTACTTGATGTTGTTGGTAATGGGGTGGATTGTATGTAGGCTGCGGGTGATAGGGTATGGTTGGCTGAAATGTGTTATGGTAAGGATGTTGATGGATGTTATGATACGGATGGGGTGATGGAGGTATGATGGTATGCTAACCTACTATATTAGCATATGGATGTGGAGGTTGACTATGAACCATAGTGGTGGATGGGGGGCGCATTACCCAAGATGGATCTTGGATGAAGGTATTTTTTTGGTGAGATGTAGGTGGGAAGTTGTGCTCAATCCCTTGCAAATGTTGGTTGGGGTCAGGATTTACGCTACGGTTAGCGTTATCTAAAATCATTTGTTACAGCTGTAAGAAAGCCTGTTGCATAGCAATTGCATTTGAAGTAGGGACCGCCACCTGTGATGTGGTAGGTTGGGTTGGTTGTGGAACAACCATGGTAGTGGAAGTGAGTGGGGGGTAAGTAGCAAAGGGTATTGCCACTGACTGTGGTATGATATGAGATGTAGAACCTATGAGGGTAGTGGGTTGAGTGGATGTTAGGGTTTGTGAAACAACAAGAATTGTTTCATACAAGGGATTAGTGGAAATGGTTAGTTGTTGAGGTAATGTGCGGGGTGGTTGGTTGGATGATGATGGTTGGTTAGCCAGTGCTACAATAGCCAACTCAAAAAGAGGATTTGTAAAAACTTGTTTCGACTGTTGTGGGTAAGTATATGCGGGCTCTTGTTGTAATGATGGTACAACATGAGATGGGATGGAGAGTGGTGGTAATGATGGGAAGACCATTCCAGCTGCATTCAAGTACATTCTAACAGTATCCATGTCGAACATGGTGACATGACTATCTACCACTACAGGAGGTTCACTCCTAGGTGTCTCAGGTATGGTTGTGTGAGTAGCCCTATGCATAATGTCTATGTCCGTATTAGGGGCATTACTAGAAGGCCCTACATTAAGACTTTGGGACATAGAAGAGAGGCATGCCTACTTGTCCTACCACTGAAGTGTGAGGGACGTTTCCAGACTGAGAGGCCATGGGGGAAGACCACTGACTTTGGTTTGACACTAGTTTCTTAGCTTGACTACGAGTCACTACCATACGCTACTATGTGGTACAATGCCAAGTGCGACTATCTATGTAAATAAAATGACAGTACGATGCAATACAACATGCAAAGCAAACAAACACACAAAGTTTTTGGTGCTAGATTTTTGTTAGTTTTTTTTTTTAATCATTTTAAAAATGAAAAGACGTGTGCTCAATGTTTTGCCCTATATGAATCTAGGATTTCACCTGTATACTCGTAGCTCGACAACCTGGCTATGAACTCTAGGTCACGTAATCCCACCTATAATGTGTGGTAATGAAAGTCCACACCCGGACAAGGAGCACAAGTCCTACCTAGTCCTCACCCAGTCTCACTTGGTCAGTGTCATACTCTTCGAAGAGAAATATATGCAAATTTTCCAAGCTATGACGGATCTTGGAGCCGGCCTTGGCCAAAATCAGGGTATAATGTTGGTGGTTCGGTGATGAAATCCAAACCCGATGGTGATGAAATCCAGTCATTTTCCAACGTTTATGTGAGTGTGTGGTGGTTTTGTTTGATTATTGTGATATGCAAAATTACCATGCAATTTTGTTTCAATGCCTAAATGCAAAAAAATAGAAAACAAAAAATGATAGACAACAAATCAGGGGCAAAAGTGCCAACTTCGATTCTAATCCAATCGAATTATGTTTAACAGGGCTAACCATGGGTGCGCGGTTAGTTCTGGTAAACCATGGATGCACGGTTTTCCAACCGTGCATCTGCATTTGGGATATCCCAACCGTGGATGCATGGGTCCTTTCTATCAACATACTTGACCACCCGATGGCACGACAACTTCAAGCTGAATGACACACCAATGATGGCCCCAAAAAACCTACACTTCGGCTGACCACCAGATGCCTACCTTGGCATTCTCTTGGCTTCCTCCCAGCCTATATGCATGGCTCACCCTGGAACCCACCCACTTGGCAGCACAAACCAACAATACCCCTCAATGGCACAAAGACCCCTCAACCCAATGACAACTAAACTGCACCATAGCACACACACAACCAAGGTAGCCACGTGACTTTACATAATGCCCAGTTAATGGAGAACCTATGGAAAAGTAGGTCTAACGGGCTCACTTAGTAACAACATGGAAACTCACACGAATCGACCGCCCATCGACCGCACACAGACCTACGACATGACAATCGACTCCTTACCACCTGGCCAGTCTAGGTAGGCGCTCACTCCTACCACCGACGACCTCAAGTGAACTGACTTGCTCTGCACGTCTCAACACCCACCCATGAAAAACCTGCCCATAGGGCAAACTCAGTAGAGACATTTCACTCGACACACGTGAAGACACAACCCTCTTAACCACATTTGGCACTTGGAAACTTGGCAAACAATGGAGGCTACACAATGCATGATATTAGACTTTGAGAGTGGAGAGGATTAGGAGTTGTCATCCTCTCATAAACTCCACAATTTAAGCTGGCGATGCCCTTGTCGCCATGGCAAGGGCTGCTACCGCCAACTTAAGCATAAAATTATAGGTCCCTATGATTTCCCTTAGGTTCCTATCAAAACTACAACACAACATCACTGCTCCTTGGATACCTCATCGTTCATATATTTGCACTAACACACACGGTGGCACCCTCCTCACACTTGGCTACCTCCAACTAGACCCAAGAAAATTGCTCTACCCTTATGAATTTGACCTGCTAACCCACCTGCTAAGGCGGTTCCTCATTCATCATCCTATTTAGAGTCATCATGCTCTGGCACCCCTACAATCGACCCAATACATTGAATGGTCGCTACTGCTTGATTCCATCGATCGGGGCAATATCTTTTCAAGTGAGGGCCTTTAAAAATAAAATACTTCAGCCATGACTACTTTGAGCTTCCTTCGCTCAAAGGTCCTTGCCCTTTTCCTTTTGTGCTGGTTGAAGCCCTGTTAGACCCCATTGACGACTCCTTGGCATGAGTCACCTTCTCACTCTGAATTTCATTTTTTACACTCCCTAAAGACCACCCTTTTGAACCACTACTAACGCCCTTCATGCTAGTGCCTTGGACATGATTGTCCTTACCACCGAATTTCACTTGATCAAAGTCATGGAACGAATCCACCATAGAGATGGCCTCAAATACATTCTTAGGGTTTTGACGTCTTAGTTCAGTTTTTGCCCAACTCTGCAAACCTCTCTCAAAATCCAGCAACTTATCTTCTGGGGTTGTTGTCTTCACTACCACCATAAGGTCTTGAAATGCCTTGATGTAGTCCCGAAGCCTCCCAGTATGCTTGAGGTCTTGCATCTTGTTCTTTGCCTTCCATTCAGTATTATTTGGCGTGAACTGCTCCCTAAGAGCCTTCTTGAGGTCATCCTAGCTTTCTATCCTGACCAAAGTCTTCTTTGCCTTGACATCTTCTGCCAGGCCAGGCCACCACATCTTGGTTATTCCTGTCAAATATCTAGCGGCAACCTCTTCCATGGAAGATAAACCTCCAACTTTCCCCAAGTACTGCCCGACGTCCCAGAGAAAATCATCCAACACATGATTCTTTCTGTCACCATCGTAGAATTAAGGCTCTTTAAGTTTTGGCGGTCTCTTTTCTGGTATAGAACTTTTCTACCCATGATCTTACCCCATGGCACAAATCACTGTCGCCCGATAATAAGGAACTTTAGCTTGCAATATCTCCTAGGATTTGAGAAAATCGGCATGTGCACTTAACATTGCTGCTTGGGCATTTAAGATCTCTTCCAAACACTTCCTTAATTTGAACACTTCCTCAACCATTGAGGCATGCCACATTTCCACTTCGATCGTGGTGTCATTCACTTGTCCTTTCCACTTGCCAAGAGTTTCATCTAAGGCAACAACCTATTCCTCAATCGTATCAAGCTTCTCTGACACTTGTTGGTTTAGGTGTTCCATGACATGAGTCCTAATGGCATGGTGTTTTCCTTCTCTTCTGCCAGCCCTTTCATCACCCCTTGGCAAACCCAAAGGTGGTTGGTTTTCTCTAATCATAGCCATACTGCCGCACGACAAACTAGACTGGCTCAGCTGGTCACTTTCTTAAGAAGAGCAAGTAGAAAATGGGGGTGGTAAACACATAGATACCTTTAGGCACTTCTACACTTTTGGAACGACTAAGGGGAACCTTCCCTTAGCAATTTTTATTTCCTTTTTAGGATTTCTATCAAAACTTGTACCCCGACCTAGAAACACACAGACAAACTGACCTAAGACTGCGATGCTCCGATTACGAAAATGTCCAACACTCAGGCAAATCGATGCATACCCTTTGCTCAGACTACTTTGATGAACAACGAACCTTAGCCAAGATGGCTCTAACTCAAACCCGAAAACAACCAAGCTATTTCTAACCTGGAAGATGCAAAGATGATCTGTTTGCTATTTATGTGGATGCAAATTTTCTTTTTTTTTAATATGAATCCTATCCTGAGACCTATATGCAAACAAATGGCAAACAATACTGACTTTCTAATTTACCCTAAGTGCAATTCTAATAATAGGATTCAAGTAAAGAAGTAGAAAAGAAAGCATAAATCAGAAGGTACAAACCTGTGATCCTATCGTTGCTCCTTCCAGCTGTCAATCGTCAACCCGTGTTTCTACAGATAGGAACCGTGCCTTCGCGTTTCAGAATGTCCAACCGTGCGTCCACATTTCCTTAGAACAGAAATCATGCGTCTGCGTTTTCTTAGAATAGAAACCGTGAAACTACATTTTCTCAAGATAAAAACCGCGTTTTTGCTTTTCCACAGTAAACAGTTCAGGCATAGGGTTTTCCAGATTTATCGACCCAAAGTCGAATCTACACGCACTTCAAATTCTTGAAACTTGTAGGTGCAAATAGAGATCAGTAAATCAAATAAAAAGCAAGGCCAACAAAATGGAACCCTTTGGGGGTCCCACTGTGATTGCCATTTTTGTAACAAAAGAACTGAACACAAATACAAATATGCAGAAAGAGAAGTAGATTGTGAAAATGATCCTTTTTGTATTAAATTTGATACAATGTTACAATAATTTTGGATTTTGCCCCAAATGTGTTGGAGATAATGATACAATGCTTCTTTCTCTTTCGGAGATACAATGTTTTGGTAGAAAATATGAGATCTTCCCAACTCTTCAATAATATATGGTGTTCTACGTTCCTCTATTGCAGCTTCAAAGGGTGAGTGGTCTTTGGCATCTAGCAAGGGACCACTCCAACTTCAAAAAATTATGCAAGATATATGTCACTTGCACACATGCAAATCAGCAAAGGGATTAGTAGCACCTGTATATTCAACCAATAAATCTAATGCTACACATAAACCCTACACTGATGTGGATGAAAAACAGATAGCAAAAAATAATTAATAAATAAAGCCTTGCTAATAATAAAATTACTAATCTTTGTTGATGAACTCTGTTTTTGCTCTCGAGACTATGGAACTGCAGAAGTGCGGTTGCGGGCTAGAAACCGCGGACCCGCGGTTGTGAAACCACAGAAATGCCTTTTCGACTATGAAACCGCTGACGGGCGATTTCAGTTGAAGAACAAATTGCCTCAAGATTCGAGCCAACAATACGAAATAATGCAAATGCTCACAATTTCTCATTGGGTCTAGATTGATTTTGGTAGCTTTTCGGTATGCAAGTTCAGCTCCCTTTTCTTGGTGGACTAATGATGCCTTTATAGGCCTCTTAGGGTTTTGAGTGGGAATAGGAGGTGGCAAGCTTCATTTGCCAAGTGGCAGATCTGGGCTGCCAGGTGGAAATGGCAGTTATGATTAGTCATCCAGTGTGCCTGAGTTAACTGGGGTGATGTGGCTTCAAGTGGAGTGGGATATGAGATGTTGCTTTATGTGAGGGGACAAGGGGTCAACAACAAATGAGTTTTGTGGCATGGGTGTTGGGAATTTTCCCCATGTGCAAGGACAAGGGGGACATGAGTGGGTAATATGTGGCAAGGGTGTTGGATGAAGTGTCTGGGACACATGTCCAATGGGTAGGCAGGGTATCCTAAGGTGATTTTCCAAATTTAATAAATTAGGAAAATAGGATAGTGTGCAGGATTTTATATCCCTAAGTTAGAACTTAGGCATATCTTTTTATTATGCAAGATTTGATGGTGGGGTGGTAAATGTGTTTTAGAAGGTATCAGATTTTGGTGTCTACAAACATTAATAAAAAATTAATTACTAAACTATATTTAAATATAATATAATAAAAATTATATTTGTTGAAGTTTTTTAAACTTTCGATGAAATCACATCACATAAATTAGGTTAGTGTGAAAAAAACCCTAGGATCTGGGAATCTGCCTTCGTCCTTTTAATGGTTGCCGCTCAGACGGTAACTTCAACTTATGCTGAAGCTATCGGAGTAAGGAATGGCGCCAGGGAAGAGACCTCGCAAGTTCATGCCGAAAGTTTTCCATGAGGTAACAATGTCAATCCTGTTGTTGAAATTCCTGTTATTGAGTTTGATAATGCATGTAAGTGGCTAGAAGAGCATACCCTGATAGGATATTTCTTGGGTCGTATCCCAAATGATACTCTGATCCGATCTTGGATTCAACAATATTGGCAACCTTATGGCATTAAGATAGAGAATATCCAAAATTTGTCAAAAGGGTTTTTTCTTTTTCGCTTTGTTGATGCTCAACATGCGCAAGAAGTTTTTAGTCGGGGTCCCTGGTATGTTCGAAGCTCTTTGCTTGTCTTTCAACAGTGGTCCAGATATTTCTCTATCAATGATGAGGCTTCTCTGGAAGTGCCTGTTTGGGCTGAGTTCCCTGGTCTTTCGATGACCTTTTGGCCATTCCTGCAAAGTATTGCTTCCACCCTTGGGAAGGTGGTCTGCTTAGAACCAAATAAATTCTATAATGTCTGCCCTAACAGGCGTGTGTGTGTCAAAGTTGATCTTTCCAAGGACCTTACTGAGTCTATTGACCTGAATATTGGTGACAAGGTTTTTACGTAGCGTGTTGTGTACATTAATCTACCCAACACCTGCTACCATTGTCAATCTACAGAGCACAAAATTAAATATTGTTCGCTTATGGCTGATAAGTTCAAATCGTGCAATGTTGTTGTTCCTCCCCCTGCTTCGACAGCTCCAACTCCAGGAGCCAAGAATCATCCAGATGAATGGACTACCATGATAAATAAGAAAAATCATCAACCTAAGCAGTCGGTGTTGCAGGGAGGTTCTAGTTCCAACCCTCCAGTGCAACAACCCTCGGCACCATGCATGCTAGCCCTTTTGGCTCCCACTGCTCCGGTGCAACCATCTCCCTCAACACCAGGAGGGTCCTCTTCTGTACCTACTTTAGATGGAGTTTCACCACCTCTAGTATCTTCTTCTTTCGATGATTTTGCTACTTCCATTCTTAAGCAAGCATTACCTAAGGATGTGTCATTCTCTAGGTCCCACCATTCACGTAGTCCAGCTCGTGATGGGTTACATCAAGAAAAGAGACATCAAACTAACTTTCTTAGGGAAAATCATGAATGATTTCTCATCAATTCATTCACTTCCCTAGGAGAGTTGGGAGATACTAAAGATGTTCCCGAGGGAATGAACCTCGATCGTCCTCAATGATTTTTTTGTCCTAGAATGTAAGAGGACTGATGGACCCAGTCCAAAAATATCAGGTCCGCAGAGAGATTCAGAATGTTGCTTGCTTGCATGGTAGTTTGGATTTTTTGTGTTTGCAAGAAGTTAAAGTTGTTGACTTCATTTTGGATAGTACCTGTACCTTTTTATGGCCGACAAGTAAGTTTTTTTGTTCCCATCATACTCCTGGAAGAGGAGGAGCTATCACTTTCATTTCTCCTAGGTGGCATTCTCATATTGTCACATGGGGGTGGACCCCTCAAATCAAGCAGTTTGGATTCTTTTTGAAGTTGGTGGTATCCCTTTTGGTTTGATTAATGTGTATGCTTCTAATAATGCATCGAAAAGGTGTGCTTTATGGCGATGGCTTGCTCTTTCCTTGCCTGAAGTGGTTTGGGTGGTGTGTGGTGACTTCAATATGGTGGAGAAACTAGTTGACAAACTTGGTTTGCTCCCTATGCATTGGAATATTGGAGAGCGGGAAGCATGGTTTTTTTTCAAGAATAAGCTTGGGTTGAGTGACCCTAATTCCTGCTTTATACCCTCCAATTTTCCTGAGTCGGTGTGGTATACCTGGTCCAACTTTCAAGTTGGCAATGCCCATATTTTGAAGTGGCTTGATAGAGCTATGCTATCTGAACATTCTCATTTTCATTTCCATCACTTGTCAACTTCTCTACCCTTTGTTTCAACTATTCCTGATACCACCCTTTCTAATCATGCTCCCATTGTGTTTTCCATTTCTTGTTCTCCACCTCTACCTCATCAATTCAAGTCTCAGTTCTATCTAAATATTTTTTTTTGAAACATCAAACTATGTCTGCTCATATTCATAGGATTTAGAATCTAGTTCCCAGACCAACTAGAATTCATGGTAGAATTTCTTGGTGGAATGCAACTATCTCTAGAACAACTATTCTTCTCAAGAATTTAGGAGTTGAAGTTGCCAAGCGGAGATGAATCTCTAATGCAACCCTTAAAGCTGAACTAGCTCGAGCTTCTATCAGACTAGAAGTGAGCCCTCTAAGCTCTATTCTTCAAGCCCAAGTTGCAAGTCTTAGGCATGAGCTTAAAAAAATTGAGCTTTATGAAGCAAGGGGAGCTCAACTTCATGCTCGGCTTCACTGGCTAAAAATTGGTGATAGGGTTTCAAAATAATTTTTTCAGAAAATAAAGCCCTTGAGACAAGTCATTCAGTTCAATGCTATTTAGGATGCAGGGGTTCATTGGACATCACTTCCTGATATTATTAAAGTTTTTGTCAAGCATTATCAGAAAGTTTTTGCTTCTCAAGAGTTAACTCCTGAACGGTAGGCTGCAATTCAAGCTTGTTGTGCAGTTGTTCCTGAGAAGCTTTCAACTCTTCAAAAGGAAGCTTGTGAATGTCCTTTGTCATTGGATGATCTTGTTGAAGCCCTATCCAAGATGGCTAATGATAAAGCTCCAGGATTAGATGGATTTCCTTATGAATTTTATAAGGAGTATTGGGATATGGTTGGCCCAGATTTATTGTATGTTTATCAAGAAGTAATGGCTTCTAGCTCTTTAGGTTCTATAATTAATAAGGGCAATATTAAATTCATTCCTAAGCAGGGGGATCCAGAAGTGCTCACCAACTGGAGGCCTATTACTTTACTCAATGTGAGTTACAAAATTATTGCTAAGGCTTTGGCCTTACGCCTTAGACCTCTGTTGCCACTTATTATCCACCTTGAGCAGACTGGGTTTGTGCAGAGTAGATACATTCTAGATAATGTAATTGTTGTTTGGGAGGGCATGGAATGGGCTAGAGCCACTCAAAAAATACTCTTTTCATCAAGATTGATTTTGAGAAAGCCTATGATAGGATTGAATGGAATTTCATCCTTACCATGCTTCGAGCTCTTGGTTTTGGGCCACATTTTTTGAGCTCGGTTAGTATGCTTTTTGTGGATGCTTCAACTATGCTTACTTTGAACAATTGTCAGTCTGAATCAATTGGATTGTTCAGATCTATCAGACAAGGTTGTCCTTTGGCTCCTTCTCTTTTCATATTGGTAGTTGAAGCTTTTGGATACCTTCTTGCTAACCAAGTGAGTCAAGGTAATATTAAGGGTATTTATTTACCTAGAGAATATTCTCAACTCATAAATGGACATTTTGTAGATGATTCTTTTTTGACACTTCATGAGGATGAACGCTCTATCAAACAAGCACTAGATTGCCTGGATATTTTTTGCAAAGCATCAGGATCTAGCATTCAATGGAGGAAGACCTCATGCTATAGGTAATCCTCTTTGGACCTTCCAAGCTGGCTTGAAAGCTTCCAGTGGCATTGGATCCAACTAGGGGAGATGTTTAAATTCCTTGGCATCCCATTTGCATTCCAGAGTTCCCCTATTATCTTGTGGAATTATGTTTTACAAAAAGTAGAGAAAAAATTCCTTTTGGATCACCAAAAAACTTACTCTAGTTGGTAAGTTTTAGGTGTGTTCCAAAATTATTGCTACTACTCATGTGTATTATTCATCATGTTGGGTCCCTTCTCAAGCCTGCTATAAAAATTTGGAAAAGCTTTTAAGGGATTTTCTTTGGGCTAACTCGTCACATAAACAAGGGTTTCATCGAGTTGCCTGGGAGATTTGTTGTCTTCCCAAAAAATTAGGAGGTATGGGACTACATGATTGTCAAAGACAAGGTTTTGCTTTATCTTCTAAATGGATTCTTCGAGCCTTAAGTGGTTCTGAAGCTTGGAAAGTTCTAATTTGACACTGCATTTCCACTGGTTTACCTCTTGGTAGGAAGGCTTGGAAAGGCATGAATTTTCAATCCCTCCTGGTTGCTCCTATCCCAGTTAAAATTCAAGGCTCTTTTGTCATTCAGAGCATATGGAGGGCTTGGGAGAAAATTAAGCCCTAGTTGTGTTGGCAAGGGGATGGGCATCGAAAAGGTGCTTCTATTTCCACTTATAATGTTTGGTGGTCACCTTTTATTACTTTTCAAGGTTCCCCTCTTGCTTTCGTGCAATGGATTCATGCTCAACGGTTCTTCAAGAAAGGGATTTCAATAGTGGCAGATTTTTTTTTGAGATATTCCAGGGATTGGATCCCATGGGATGATTTCAGGAGATTGTTTGGTCTACGGCTAGATGATAAGAATACTTATGACACTATTTTGGATTGTATCCCTTTTTCTCTTTGGCCCATGATCTGTAGATATTCTCAAAAGCCTTGGTGGTCTGACTGGGGATGGTTTAAGAAAACCCCACTTCTTACTTACAAACCTAAGTTAGGGTATGCTTGGCTTACTCCCAATGTCCCTATAGTTCAAAGACTCAATGAGCGGTGGGATCTTCTTTCCACTCAGACTCATTGGAGTCTAAGATTTAAAATGGCTTGGGTAGGATATATTGAACCCAAACAGGCTTTCTTTTCCTGGAGCTTATTATCCTATGGTCTTCCTCTTGGACAAAGATTAAAATATCTTGGAATAGAGAATCCTTCCTACCATTTTTGTGGTGCTCCAGAGGATCCCCTTCATATTTTTTGGTAGTGCAGGAAAGCTCGAATGGCCTAGGATTGGCTTGAGTCCTTCTTTCGGCCTCATATGGCCAGTTCATTCACCTGGCATCATGCTTTGCTTGGTGACCCACCAGATTTTTCCTTACCCTTGTTGGAAGTGTGGAACATTCTTCGCATCAGTGTGCTCTTTCATATTTGGAAAACTTGTAACAGAGTTCTCTTTTCTCAGCAGCATAGTTCAGATGAATTTTCAATTGTTGATAAGTGCATAGTTTATTCTGATTTTTGGCTCCAGATTTCAGTTCAAGTGGAGAAATTTCATATGGAGGTGGAGCATCTTCGTGCTCTTATGCAACACTGGGGTAATACCCCATGTACGGTCAGTCGAATGCCTTCTACAGAGCCTTCTCGGTCTCGCAAAGTTTCTCGATCGCGCTCTCGTCGATGACTTCCCTCCCGATCTGCAAAAAGATATTGGTCTCAATCATCTCCTATTCGCCAACCCCAAGGCAACATTGGCAATAATACATCTCATCATGGTAGTGGCTGGGAGGTTTGCCAGGTGGAGCCAGACCCAGTTGTTGGTTGGGGAGATCCCATTCCCACGTGCCCAGTCGCTCCAGCTAATGTGGTGGGTTGGGGTGTATCTGATGGCATTGATGGCTCTAATACAGGTGATAATGTTTGCACGCCTAGGGAGGATGGGTGGCTCATTTCCATTCCTTCTAATACCGGTTGGCAGCATATGGAGGGTGAGGGACATTCACCTCGTGAGCATACCCCCCATGATTGACATGATTTAATGCATGCTTTTTGGTGATGTGGTTGGTGACGGGTTTAACCCTATTTTTGTTGTTTTGAGTAACCGCTTCCTAACTCAACCTGAGTTAGTGTGACTACCTATTGGGGTGTGCCTATCCACCCATTTTTTTTTGTTGTAAAGACTTGTATTTTTAAATTAATTAAAAGTTAGGCCTTTACATTAAAAAAAAAAAACTAACTTTAAGTGTAAATTCTTTTTTTTCAGCTAAATAAATATTTAAAGAATTATTTCTATAGCCTCTTTTAACATAAATTTGGTTTGTTTAGAAAAAGAAAACAACTAGAAAGTTAAAAATTGTTTGAAGCTAGTCAACATGTGTGAAAAAAAATAGTAAATAAGGTTGTTCAAGCATGACCATAATATATAAATAAATATGTTAGGAAGATAAAAATAATATATAAACATATTATATTAATTTTTTTAATAAAATTAATGAAATTTATGCATATATTTTAAAAAATAATACTTATTGTGATGTAATTAAATGGTATTGGTATTAGCTTAATTGGTTAGATTCTTCATCATTTGAGGAGGAAATCAAGGTTCAAATTTTACCAATAATACATGGATAATATTTAAGTTTTTTTTTAATAGTGTAATACTATTATGTGTTGGTCATATAATAATGGCGAGGTCCATTTTAATCTCTTATAACCAATTGAAAAAAATATTTAATTGTCATGTTTTAAATTATCAAATAATATTAGTTCAACCCATTAAATTATTACAAAAACAATATATACATATCGGTGAAAATTATCACAAATATATATATATATATATTACCATTATTTAATCAAAATTATTCTTATTCTATATAAACCCTAAAAATTTACTATATTCTAAATTATGTATGTAAAACGAATTATATATAAACCCTAAAAAATACCCTATTCTAGATTATGTATGTAAAAAGATGTATGCTTCTTTAATAATAAGATTTAATTTCATTTTTAAAATTTAATAATTTTATTAGGAAAAAATTTAAAGTTTTAATTTGGTTAATTTTTTTTTTATATCATAAGAGAACCACATTCACCTTCCTTTTCTACTATTAAGTAGGGTTCAAATCTTGGGACTTTTCTTATAACCTTTATTCCACTTCGTAGGGAGGAGACCACTAGGATTGGTACTCTGTAGGGGTGGCGTATACCGAGTGGTAGGGAGGAGACCACTGGGATTGGTACTCCGTCGGGGTGGCGTCGGGGTGGCCTATACCGAGTGGATTCAGGTGAGACTACTTACTTTACAAATAAGCATGTCCCAAAATTTAAACCTAAATCTCTTTTTTAATAAGCTCAAAATGTTTCTAAGTTTAATCATTAATAATAATTTATTGATTTGTTTATGCAGCAAAATGTAATAGCTTTAAGGCAACTTTTTTATTTTCACACGCTCACACGAAGCCGGAGACCCAGAATGGCATGGTTTCATAAATTCATTCTGGAAATTGTAATTGACCAATTCCTCACGTTTTAAGAACTTCATAGTCAGGTGTCGGAGAGAATCCATTGCAAAAATAACAATAGATAAATTTTCAGAGCATCCAATAGTAACAAAAAAAAAAGCAGAGAGCACATTCCAGATACGACACCAGATTTTGACGGTTCACGAATTTAGGAAACGAAAGATCTGACATCATTGTTTTAATAAATCCATGCAGAGGCTGTGTGTCGATAGCCGGATCAGATCATCGCCGTCTCAAGTTTCAAACATCATCCATCGGTTCCTCGCGACGAATTCCAGACAAGCTGCAACAATCACTTCAATTTTCTCTGGCAAACTTCTCTGCTGCTGCCTCGTTACTCGGATTAGCATCCACCGGAGCTTCCTCCACAGATGCCGTAGGGGCTGGAGATGAAGAGGGGATCGGTGATTCAGTTACTGTAGGCGCTAACAAAAAGTGAGTTCCGACGGAAGCTCCTCCAAAATCGTGATCTCATAAACCGGCGACGGGTTCATGAAGAAGAAGAAGGGGTCCATGGCCTTCCACCCCCGGCTGCTGTAGCGTGCGTCTACCTCTAATGATGGCCCATGGCCAACCATTGTCGTCAAGATCAGGAAAATGCCAAGAGATGTTATCAAAAATCTTCACCCGCAGGAAATCTCAGACTCGATTAGTTTGTCGTGGCCGACTTCATCTTTTGAAATAGTTTGCTGTGCAAAATGGCATTTTTTATGCCGTCTTCGTGAATGCTTGCGAACAGGGTCGTTTCATCGGCCCTAAAGATCCCTCTTAAACCAGAAACTCTAGAGTCAAGCATTACATCCTAGAGTTGTACACATATGGGTGACTATTCGGAAGTCCCAATGGCTGCACAACCTAATCACTTTTAAAAAAAAAAAAATTGGGATATACTTAACCTCCCTAATCATTCTAAGATATTACAGATTTTTCAGCCATGATTTTTCAAAAATCTGATTTTTGATTCATCCATCAAGGATGAAGAGCATACTCCCTATTTTAAAAAAAATGGGAAAAAAGAAAAATTCAAAAATTGGGGAAAAAATATGAGGGGAGGGAGGATTTCCATGAGGAAAATCCCCCTCAAGCTCACAAGGCCAGAGAAAGGCTGGAGCTCTGATACCAAATGTTAGGAGTAAAACTGATGGGATTTTATTATTGATACAAATGGTTACAATATATAGGCATAAGCCTATATAAAATGCATGACACTTGTCAAGTGAAACTGACAAGTGTCAAGGAAGGCATAGTGCACATTACATTAATTCTAACACGGAAAAAAGTTTCCAACGACTATAAATACCCCTATATTCAACCATCAAAGGGGCCTTCATCATGTGGAAAAAACATCATGCCTATCTAAGGCAGAAAATAGACAACATCGCTCAATGGCGGCATCGCTCTTAGGCGGAAAAAACAGTCTTGCTTTTTCCCTCGCAGGGAATTACATGGGCCATCTAGGCCTTTCACTTCCACTTCAATGTGGAAAAACATAAAAAATGACCAAAATATAGTTTCACTTACAATTTGAAAAAAATGGCCCTCCACTTCGAAAATATCAATTCCCCATACATATAAATTTATTGGTCCTCCCCACTTTAATAAAATATGCCCCCTTGTAAATATATGAAGGGGCCTCCCTTCCATGTGGAAATATCTTGAAAATTTCAATAAAAAATCATTCGACCATGCTTTCCCTCCCAGTGCATTTTGGGAGAAAAATTCAATATTTAATTTTAAAGTTCCTATCGGTGGGAGTGGGCACCACGGCACATGTGAATGGAGCACCAAATCAACTGTGGGTGATGGTGGAGTCAATCTAATTGTGCACGATAGGTGTCGATGCACTGTCTCACGGGGCCTGCACAGAGAAGATGCTCCAGTTGGCCCAGTATCTCTGACTGCCAGTTTGGTCTGAAAATAAGATTGCTTCCGGTGCTCTGCGCCCGGCGCCAAGCGCCCATGGCTGTTCAACGGTTTTAGTACTGGCTGTTACGACATCTCTCGTAAATGCACCTCCGCGAGCTCATCTTGCGTTTCCTCCAACAGCTCCCACGAACTCCAGCAATCTAACAGGCTTAAGGATTTCTGGATAAGTCGCGATCAAGTGTGCTGGCCCCGATCGTGGCTAGCCACGGTGCAACGTTGGACAGACTGATCGCATCAGGGCCGCTGTTACCCGTTGAGCAGGACACAAACACAACCTCACAGACGCCCTTCAAACGATCATCTTTCATTATCTCCTCGAACGACGCCCAATTACAGGTGGGCCATCCGACCACAACTTATTGTTTTTCGCGGAAAATTCCTGTGCTACTGGAGTGTCTCGGCCAGTTTCAGTGGAATTAACAGCTTCAGTTGCAGGGCCCAGACAGTGCCATGTGCCTTTAAAGTCTCGTAAGCCCACGCACAACAACTTCACCATGGGCAAAGGAAACAACTCGCAACATTACATAGCCACAGTCACGGCCCGAAAAAATTGTCAGTGGGAGAAAGCTTCAGGAGGGCTAAAGGTTCAGTCTTATGGACAAAATGTGTCCACCAAAGTTGGCATTACCGCAACCATAGCACGATTTTTCTCGGAGTGGTCAAAAAACAAAAAATACGTAGATCTGGGCTGCATGCCAGAAAAAAATATCTCCAGAAGTTCCACCTTGGACGGTGCAAAAGATCCTGATGTTCGAGAAGAACGGGGGTACTCAGGCCCTGATACAGTTGGCTGATGTGCCGACGGCAACGCTAGCAAAGGAGTCACTGGAAGGGCATTGCATATATGACGAAGGGTTCTGTAAGTTGCATCACCGATCTCTCCACACCGGAATCCCGTCGCGAGAGCGCGCCGTCGGTCGGTGCCACCGCTCTCTCCGCTAACACAGTGGTGGCGCCTAGCTCCCGCATAAGAACATTTAAAACTTCTTAAGGTTCGAAAGTTCTCAAGATTCGAACTCTACACCTTTTCGAAGACAGAGACCCAACAGAATAATGGCGACCGTGAGACTGACGCCTAACACTATCGCGGCCATGAACAACGGGGAGGATGGTGCTCTCTGATGGAGTTGACATGCAGCAGGCCATGCTGGCGACCCAGTTGAACCCCTGCGTCAAGTCCGGCCAGCTTCTGGTAGTAATTTCCTGCGAGTTCATTAGTCACAGGGCTCCGTCTGAAGAAGGATGCGGTGGAAGACGGAGAAGACGGATGCGGTGGAAGACGGAGAAGACGCCAGCAGAATCACCAGTCAACGACGGACAACATGACAGAGACGGACTTGGAGGCGGCACAGCAGCTTCTGCAATTGAGCAGCCAGAGTCGTGACTGAACTTGCTGACGCTACAAATTTGCCACTACTTGAGTTGCATCTTTACGTGCCTCCAAATTTAGTTTGGGCAGGCACACAATAAGAAGTCTTAGCGCATTATCTTTAAAGAATTCCTGAGTCAGCTGGGCACAAGCTTCTGGTACTGGCTCTGCATCACCATTCCCATATAAAATTGATTTCATTTCGCGGATGCTCTTGGATAGTTCTTGCATCTTTTCTTCTCGCTTGGGCTCCCGAGGGATAGCCGAATCGGTATACACGAGAAGGTCGCGCACTTGTTTTACAACATCCGCGGGAGTCCGCGGCTTCGACTTAAATAAACCCTTCATCTTCGTCCCTCCACAAATTGCTCTCCCCAACCTTAAATTACAGAACTGGCCACTCTATTTCCAGCTGGCAAATAAATTACAAAGACGCGCGTGAACTTCTACGCTACTGCTGCTCGATTTCTCGGCACTGTGAACAAACAGCCGGGGAATGAAAAAGAGACTGGGCAAAAATCTCGCCGCCTATCTGGACTCTGGCAGCACACACAGCAGCGCAATATGATGTCATATAGACGGCCATCAGCAGGAGGAGAATCAGAGATCGAACCCAGGCGGGCACGACTCTGTAGAGTCAAATGCATGAGAGCCACATATTGCAAACAGGAAAACTGAAATGGCCACAACATACAGTCAGATGGCAGCACAGACTGCACATTGCCTACCCCAAAAACGCTGCAACAAGACCAGATCTGAGAGCTTTGTCAAGGTCCACCATTCTGCAGAAAAAAAAAACTAAAAAAATTCTGAAATTCTTCTCATCTGGTTTCTGATCCATCAAATGATAGAGAGCATACTCCCTCGATAAAATTTAAAAAAAAATAAAGAAATAAAAAAAATAGGAGGAAGGAGGGAAGATTTCCATGAAGGAAATCCCCTCAAGGGGTTTCACAACACATACGCAAACGCACCCAGTAAATGGGAGTCTTCATAAAAGAGACTAAAGTCTTAATTATTGTGTTGTTTTATATTCGTCAATCCAAGTTTTTAAAAAGTGTTCAAAGCTCCTTTAACTTCTGCATTGTTCTTTAGAGATTGAGTCATCCTTAGTTTGAACTTGAAAATCTAAAACGCTCACCACTACACTCTCCTATAAAAATTGAGTTGTTAAATTAAAGATATATAAAATGGTAGCTTTTAAGGTTTTATGTATATATATATTTCTCTTTGGCTGCCCTCAATAATGGAGAATTCATAATTTAAAAATAAAAAATACATTGCAGATGTCCATAATATTAGGAAGGTTGAAATAATTAATTGGACAATTTAATAAAGATCACATGTAAATGTAAAGTTATTTTTAATGTTTACTAGATTATAAGTTATATGAAACTTTTTATTAGATGCACTCAAATTGTATTATAAGTTGATAAAGACCTCCTTGATGAGTTGATAGAATTGGTTTTAAGAATATTAAATTATTTGGTACATGTTAATGTACCTTTTAGGTATCTAAATATTAGAATAGGGTTTGAGTTTAAAGTTTAGAAATGTGACTTATATTTCATGTGTTTATGTGTAGGATATGCACAAGTGTCATGTAATTAAGTATGTGAGTGTGTAAAGTGGGAAAGTGCATAAGTGTTATGTAATTAAGTGTGCAAATATTAATGTGAGAAAGTGTAAGTGTCATGTATTAGGTGTGTATGTAGAAGTGTTTAAGTGTCATGTAGAAGAGTGCAAGTTTCATAGAGTTAAGTGTTCAAGTAAATAGAGAATCAAGAGTCATGTATACAAGTGACAAGATGAGAAGCCAAAGGATATGTGAGGTTTATCTTGTGTAAAGAATAGGAAAGGTTGCAAGTTCGAACATGTGAGTGAAATAGTCAAGTATTGAAGAGACATCTTTTTAAGATTATATAATGGAGAAAGCTCCATGAAATGTATCTTGAAAATGTATGAAACATTCAAACATGAATATTGAAGTTTGTATGCATATTTTGAGCAATTCTATTGCAAGTTTTTTTCATGTTATTGCATGAATGATTTTGGTCATTTTTATGAATATTATTATTAATTATGTTAGTCATCTTATATATTGATTGCTCTTATATTTGAGTCTACTATATTTGACGATCTTTTTCCTATGCAACAAGAAGAGACGAGTCCCAAATAAAGGTAAAGAAAGCAAGGAATGAGGGTAAAAATTCATGGTTGAAAAATGGGAAAGCATGTATTTTAAATGGAACAAACCAAAATAAATGGAATTGTTATGGATATCCATGGAGAAGAGGTCCTCATCTACGACCCATAGCTAAAGCAAATGATTTAATTATACTATTTAAAATAAATGAACATGATGGATGCAAGAGTCCAAATTGTGAAGGACACAAAATGATATCAATATAGAATGAAGTAGCATAAAATAGAAAATGACATGGAGTAATAATACTAATAAAAAAATCTTGTTATAGACTCATACAGGTTGAGAAAGAAGATACAAATGAACAATAAATATGGATTAGAATCACAGATGATGACAAATTTATTAACATTATAGATCGTTATTTTGATCCACAACAATTAAAGTTTAAAAGAAACATGTCTTGGATCATGAAGATCCATATATGGCATTGGCAAAAGATATCACAAAATATAATAAGCTTGGAGAGGTGGTTTTGGTGGGTAATTTTAATGCCAATACATCAAATAGGCAAGCAAGTTCTTTAAATATAAATGAAGACATAGATGATAATTTGCTATGGATAGAAGAAGAGGTGGATCACCATTGGTTAAGGTCCTTGGATGACAATCAAGGACCCATCACACTTTATAAAGAAGAAATTCTTAAAATATGTAGCATAGAGAGATTGATCATATACAATGGCATAAACATATGGTAAAAATCTAGAAAATATACTTGTCAAACACATAATATGCACGTTGTACTTCATAATACTATTTGCTCACTAAAATTTATTTCAAGGATAAAAGATCTATAAATTGGTGTAGTTCTTATGGAGTTTCAATTTGATTACAATCAAATATACATAAATATCCAAATGCAAGAAAGTGGGCAAGAAGAACATATTCAAGTAACTAAAGCAAAGACAACAAGAAACATCTATATGACAATCACCTGATCCTAGGTCAGCATCATTAGATCCCGAAGAATTTCAAGATCTAGGAGTATTACCTACTCCTCCTCAATTTGAAGATGAGTCACAAATATTAATTGAAGAAACCATAGATATCAACATTGTTATTGTTAGATTTTGATGCTATAAACTTAAAGCAAAATAACCAGAAGATCTAAAATAAATTTGTAGGATGAAATATAATATAATGATAATATTCTAAAAATATAAAACTCATAAATAACTTTTGCAACAACTCATAAAATAGCCACTAATAAATGCTCACGAAAATAGTATTCTCATATAGAATAAAGATCTCCAATACACCATACTTCCACACACTCTCACTCTACATTATATCTTTCACACACACACACACATAGACATATATAATAGAACGTGACTCTTTATAAGGAGTACTCTTAGCATTCACTCTTCTTGAGACTCTTCATCTTCCTACTCTATGGACTCATGTGCACATGGACTATTATGCACATTTACATTACCAAAATAATTTGCATACTCTACTAATACTTGTGCATTTATTACATTGCATAAAGTAAATACTCACACTCTAATATAAGACACTCTCCTAATCTAAAGATGTACCCAAGGTGGTACATTAGCATGTACCAAATAATGTAATATACTCTAACACCCCCTGTATTATATTTTTTGGTTATTGAAGACTTTAGTATTCAATATGGTCTTCCTCCTAGTTCTAGAACTTGTGCTCTTCTTTTCTGCTTTCTTCATTCTGCTCCATGTTTGTATCCTAATCAAGTAAATTATTAGTATCTTCATTTGGTTCAATATTCATCTTGATTTTGGAACTCATGTTGTATTTTCTTGTTTTCTTCATTTCTCTACTTTTCTGTATTCCAAAGTTTTTGATATGATCTTCATCCTTGAATTTTTCCAAGTAGCCTTGATGAACAAGAGATCTCATTATCTTACAAGTCATAAGTGGATCAAAATCAATCCATTTTCTTTGTTCTGGTTCTTTGGATGACCTTTCTTCTTGTTCTTCAGAAATTTCAAACTTGAATCCATTGTTAATAGATGCTTCAAAAATAAGAACTTGAAAAAGATAATCTAATCTGAATATTAATATTTTTTCAAATCTTCTATAGTACTTGTCTTTATAGTAGCAAAAAATAGATGAGTGAGTTTTTCCTCCACAATATTTACATGGATGGAAATTCCAATAATTTGCTTTCTCATGACTAGTCTTATTGCAATAAGTACATCTTGAATATATCTTCACTTATTTATTACTCCTTTTTGGAATTTCAAGTTCATTCATTTTCTTCATCAGCTAATATAACCATTTGTGTATAATTGAGGTGATTCTACCTTCTCTTCTTTCATAAGTCTACAAGAAATTTTTTTGACCAACATCTACTACCTTTTGAGAATAATGTTTGAGGTTACTCTCATTATTTCCATTAGTATAATTGTTATCAATTTCTTCTATCATATTGTTTGAAGATGTCTTTATAGAGTCTGCTCTTGTTAAACTATCAATTTGTGATTCCTCAAGAGTCTTTCTAAGCCATATTGGTTCTTCTCTTCTAATCACACTTTTCATATTGTTATTATCCCTTGAATCAAGTATATCTTTAAACCATTTTGATTCCTTGAATCTTGTATACTTAATAAGTTCTTCCATAGTTCTTCTAGAGGAGGCTTCCTTGTAACTCCCTTATCTAAAAAATGTAGGAAAAATATAATGAATCTTTCAAATTTCAATCCTTTGAGGTTGACTACCTTATGTCTCCCTAGTGTTTGGATGAAATACAAAATCTCTTATGTTGTAAACCTTATATCTCCAAATATTGAATATTTTGAATATATTAATCAACTTTGATGAAATATTTTCAACTTCTAACTTTTGAGTTGAATTTGAGTATATGATCATATACTAACTTTCAATTCTTCAAATCTTGTAGTATATATTGTATTTCCTAATGTTTGGATGACAATATTAATATAATATTCAATTTCTATTCTTCAAGACAAATATCTTATTTCTCCCAATATATGAATAAAAATCAATAATTTTGATAAAGGTTTCTATTCTTCAAATCTCTAGGTTGAATACCTTTTGTCTCCCAAATTTTAATAATATAATTTCTCAATTCTAAATTTCCCAAACCTATGTTGGTGTTGAATTCCTTATAACTCCCAAATAAGAAATTTAGAAATTCTATGATATTTGCAAGTTTTGTATTCCTAATTTGATGTTGAACTCCTTATTTCTCCAAAATTATCAATTTGCAAATATTTCAAATTCTTTCTCAAACTCAAATAATCAAATTACAAAACTTCAATTTAATTTCTCAAATCTTCAAATCAATTTTTAAATTATTCATAAAGCTTTTCAAATAGCAATAATAAAATTTCTATTATTTGCTTTTCACTCATAAACCTTATATCTCCAATAGCATTAATCAATCAATGTGAAAAACTTATAAATGAACTTCAAGCTTTTATAAATTATAAAATATTCATTATTACTCCAATATTTGTATAAAAAAATAGTAAACTTGAGAATTTATCTCGATAATATGGATGCGCACTATTAAGGGTAAAATACTATATTTACTATTGAATAGTCAGTAGTCTTCCTTGCTGCAAGGCACTCTCTCAATTCTGCAACCCAAAATTCATTCCAAATGATCTCTCCTTGTGATAATTTTAGCCCATGCAATAAATGATGATTCCAAAATGTTTTGACTCCTTTTAAAGATGTTTGGTGCTCTTCTATTTCAAGTGCCAAGTGGCATGTAAACACTTTTCCTCTTCTACAATGTTCTTTGGTGCTCTAAGTTGCTATCCTTTCCATAACACTTGGTTGGAAATGTTTTCAAACTCTAGTAGGTTACATTCAATGATTCTATAATATCCTGGGTGTTACATTCCTTGCAATACCAAGTGGCAAACAAACTCTACACCTCCTCAAATGAGTGCTCTTTCTTTTGATAATACTCCACTTATTCTTTGCAATATGTTTGATAATGCTCCACTTCTTTTCAATGTATTCCAACGTATTGTAGCACTTGGCCTTCTACGTTCTCTCTTCTCCTTTGATGTTTGGCTTTCTAGGTTCTCCTTTGTGCAATGTGGTGGCTCTTCCAATGGTTTTGCAATCTCCTCCATCTAATGTGGTGGCTCTTCCAATGGCCTCTCCTCTCACGGTGGTGCAACCACAACTTGGGTGGCTTTTCTTCAATACGATGGTGCCTCCTTAGCTTCTTTCTCAATTAAATGGTGGCTTCTTCTTTCCAACGTGGTGGCTCCTCCACCTTTTCTTGGTGATGGCTTCTTCTCACTCCTATTCACCACTATTTGTTGCAACTATTATTGTGTTTCTTTTGGTGTCTTTAGACACTCTAAATCTGCCTTACTCTTGTGCACTATTTGATCTCCTTTGCTTTAATAATACTGCACTTCGTTGGCTTACTAAAAATAACATTCACTATATAACTTCTTCTCCTTATTACTCCTATTCCAAGCAATCTCTAACTTCTCTTTTGTTGTTATATTTTGCAGGTTCTAGGACATCTCCTTCCTTGGATTGGAAATAATATACTTAGAGTTCTCTTTTTCTGATTTGAACTCTAAAAATATGGTGCTAAATAAACTTGAATTAAATCAACTTTTTCATAAAAATAAAATACTCTTTTATGCACCTAATTTCAAACCTTTTTGGTCTTATTTTGTATCTTGTCTCTTTTCCTTTCTTGCTACTTAAACTTGTTGTTCTAGACCTTCAAATTTGCAGCCTTAGCTTGCTGCCCAAAAATCTGATTTTTGCAGCTTTAATTCCTTTTACTTTGCTACTCCAAAATATCTAAAACTTGCAGCTCTTAACTCTTCTTCAAATGCTATCTCAAGCTCTAAAACTTGTAGCACCAAATTCTATCCAATATGTAACCTTTTCACTATCCAAAAACTATCTCTAACTCCTTTTAAAATGCTACCCAATAACTCTAAAATTCGCAGCTATACTCCTCTTCAAAAAACTGCCCAAATCACTATCTTCTTGCTGTCCAAAAATTCTGCAATTTGCAGCTTCAATTGCTGCCAAATATTCCTTCACTTTGCTGTCCAAATATCTCTCAAATATTCCTTAAAATTCTTCAAATCGCAGCTCTACTATCTCCCTCTAATGCTGCCCAAAATTTCTCCAATTTGCTGCCTTAGTTTACTATCAAGCCTTCCTTCAATTGGCTATTCAAGGGCACTTCAAAATCTGCCCAAATATTCTCCAATTTGTAGCTCTATGTCACCTTTAATTTTTTGTCTTGTGACCCTTCAAATTCTGTCACAAAAATCAGCAATCTTCTCCTCCACAAATCAGCCTTCAAATTCTTAATGGTTGTCTTCAAATTTCTCAAATTGGTGGCCTCTTCTATCTTCTTTCTCCTCCTTAGCTCTCGTTGAATTATATCTTCAAATATAAACTCTTTTTCTGCCTCTTCTTCAAGAATATGAATGCCTTTAAGTCTTCAAAAATACCTTCTCAAATTTGACAAACGTCTTGCCAAAAATATTCTCCTTGAATCAGTTTTACAAATCCTTTTGGGCTTGTTGTTATTTGATAGTAATTTTCCCAATTTTGATGTGATTACCTCTTTTTAGGAGCTTTTTCTTCTTGCAATATTCTTCCCCAAAATTTCTTCAAATATTCTCCAATGGCCACTTCTTCAACTTCTTCAATAAGGCTTCTCTAGCCTTCTTCTTTCTCCTTCCAAATTTGCTTGAGACATCTTCTCTTGGGTCTTCAAATTCTGCAACTCTTCAATTGGACTTTTTCTTAGTCCTCCTCTATCTTATTTATCAAATATTCAATGGGGATCTCTTCTCTCGGGTCTCCTCCTTCTCAATCTTCAATGAGGTTTCTCTAGTTTTTTTCAATCTTCAATTTATAACCTTCAATATTCAATGGGGACATCTTTCTTGGGTCTCCTCAATATTCTATGGGGACCTCTTTCTTGGGTCTTCTTAATATTAAATATCCTCTCTCTTGTTGCAAATTAAAAAACAAATATTTTCAATCAAATATATCTAAAATTCTATAAATATGAAATCAATAAAATTCACTAGTTGTTCTTCAAACTAGTGGAAAATAAATCTATGTTGAGTCCTAGTCTTCACAATTTTTTTTACAACTCTATGGAAAGACTCTAGTCAAATTACAACTTTCAAATTCTACAAATGAAATATCCCTATATCCTCTCAATCTATCTTGTGGCTCTCTCTATCTCCTATCAATCTCCCTTATGGCTCTAATACCACTATTAGATTTTGATGCTATAAACTTGTTGGCAGTTTTGCAACTTTGCCACATTGCAATTTTGTTGAATGTTAATTGTAAAATTTTGATGAATTTACTAAAGGAAGGTGCTACAGTTTTGATGCTTATTTTACTGTATTTTTACCTCTTTTAAATAATATTTCATTACTATAAATAAAATGGAAATTATGAATGCAATGAAGAATTTTGTTTAAAAATGTCTAAGCAGCAAAAGCGCCGACAAGGAATCAATTTTGAAGGAAGAAGTGCCTCAGAAAGGAAAAGGCAACGAAGTCGGGCGCTTTCACCCCAAGCTGTGCTTCCAGAGGAGTTTCACCCCAGAAAAATGCAATGAAGATCATGATTTAATTCAAAAATAAGTTGAAGGGAAGAAGAGAAGAAGTTTCACCCCAATTGAGGGGCGAAAATCCCTTTCGCCCCTCTTGGAGGTGAAACTTAATTTAAAAAGAGTAAATTCGCCCGACGGAGCAAAGGGAGCGAAAGTCTCAAGTTGAAAATGGAGGAGTAGAATGCTTTCACCCCAATTGAGGGGTGAAAACCCTTGTCACCCCTCTTTGGGATGAAAGTTATTTTAAAGTGCAAGTGGCTACATTGAAGTTAAAAATTGAAGGTGCTTTCACCCCAAGAGAGGGGCACAACTCCCTATCACCCTTTTTTGGGGAAAAACAAAATTTAAAAGAAATTTAGAAGTGGCACTTCATGGGCCGAGCACCAACTGAGTTGAAGAAGATTTTTAAAGCGCTTTCACCCCATGAGAGGGGTGAAAGTCCTTGTCGCCCTTCTTTGGGGTGAAACATAGCATAAAGAAAAGTTTTAAAAGGTGCTACATGGGTTGGGCACCAATGTATGGAAGCAGATTATTAAAAGGCACTTTCACCCCAAAAGAGGGGTAAAACTCCCTATCACCCCTCTTTGGGATGAAACACAATTTAAAGGAATTTTAAAAGAAGGCATGGTGGGCCCGACATAGGTGAGTCAAAGCAAATTTGTAAAGAGCGTTGTCACCCCAAGTGAGGGGTGAAACTCATTATCACCCCTCTTTGGGGCGAAAGGGGATTTCAAATATTTTTCAAAGGTGGAAGAAATAAATGGTGATATGGGACCCATTTCAAATATGATTGATGATTTTATCCATGACTTGGGCAGAAATAATAGTAAAGTGCTCAATGCAAATTCAGGGTGCAATCAAATTGAAGTCACCCCTATTGAGAGGTGCCATGTGGTTTCGCCTCTCTAGGGGGCGAATGGGGTTTTTAAAACTCGATTTTGGGTAGAAAAGTTGTACCATGCAATACATTGAAGGAAAAATAGTTAAGGGTGATATCGCCTCCCCAAAGGGGTGAAAGTCTCTATCACCCTCCTCTGAGGTGAAAATGAAGAAAATAGCTAAAAAAGAATGGGTGATGGGTGAAATTGCTGAAGATGTTGAACCAAGTTGCATTGTCACCCATTGCTACCCCTAAAATGTTATTTCACCTCACTCTTGGGTGAAATCAATTCTTTGATATTAAATTCATAGAGACATTGCTTCCAAAGGTACAATTTTATAGATTTTCTAGGAAAGAGGTGAAGAAAGATAAAATTTAATTCTTGGAGCAATGTAGGCAGCACTTCCAGAATTTCCACTTCAACGTTGCAAGATCAGAGATAATTCTTGTTTATTTCCAATGCATCGACTATCAACCTTACCAATTTTCAAAGCAGATTTAATGCTCGGTGGACTTTCCTAGTGAAAGTGGATTTCCAAGGTGCAAGGCGAAGTGAATTCAATGATCGAATGCCTAATTTTTAGATGATTTTGTTGCATCCCAATGCACCGACATCCAAGGTTGCTTTTGAGCATTTAATCATGCTGACTTCTCTATGTGATTCTCCCACCAAAGTTGGATCATGGTTTCCTTGCAGAATATCTTGACCAGAATATCACTGATGTCGAGGAGGAAATTATTCTCGCTAGTTTTTGATCTACCAACATTTTGTTTGTAATGCATTAAATGAAAGAGGTGCAATCCCTCTATAAATACTAATCATTTTTCATTGTAAAAGGAGGATGGACACTCTACAGAAAAACACTCTAAGTTTTCTGCATCAATAGAAACGCTTCAGCTTCTGGTTCTTCGAGTGATTTTGCATTTGATAATTTTCTGTGTAATTTTTGAAGGCTTTCATTTCCATTATTTATTGTGAGTAAATTCTGCTTCTGAATTTAGTCTTTGCTAGTGAGGGAGTGAACACTGAAATGCACTTTGAGGTTATTTTCTTGCATAACTATTAGAAGTTTATGTGCTTGTATTTCTATTGCATGTTGCTAATTGCTTGGTGAAATTTTAGTTGTTAGTCTATCCCCATCCTATACTATTGGCTTATAGCCATATTTCCCTATTTCTTTCCTATTACCCTAAACTTTTAACCAAAGTAGGATTTAGTAAGGGAGCCAGCCCTCTCTAGAGATTGGCTCGGAGGACATTTCTTTCCTTCAACCTTTCAATGTTGGTCGGGTCTAGGGTGCACAAGGCATAGACTTTGTAACTAGGTAGATTCATGACCAATAATTTTTGGCATGCCCGATGGGACTCTCAAAAGGTTCCACTTTTAATAGTATTAAGGTTTGATGTTCACCTTGTACTATATGATTAGAACATTTGGTGACTCAGCTCTACCCAGAAGCCTCCGAACATGAAGTGAGTGAAAGCTTTCTTCATGATTACAAGATCGAAGGCCAAAAATTTTGAAGAGCCTATTGAGTTTTATGAACTTGACATCCAAGAGCTAGGAGAACACCCTAGGTTAGTTACTCCAGCTATCCCATCAAGTACAACATCTTCTCAGTTAGCTGGTGTGTTTTTCATTCCTTCGAGTCCTGCTAGTACAACTACTAGTTTTCCACCTCCCCAACCACACACACCAGTCCACATGGCTCAAAATCCACCACCACAATAGCCACCACCAAGGTAGTTTCTAGCATGGAATAACTCAAGAGCTTTAAATATACAAGCTCAAAACCCAATCCCTCAAGCAACATTGAAAGCTTTGCCCACCTATGATGGTACAGGTAAGACTGCCTATGAGCATATCCAAGATGTAGCTTCTTTGGTGATAATTCATGGCATCATAGATGAAGATATTATGGTAAGATTACTTGTGTTATCTCTCAGAGGAAAGTTGTTGTACTAGTACCAATCCTTACCACCTGCTACTATCACCACATGGGATCAGTTAGAAGAATTATTGATTAAAAATTTCCATGAGCAAGCTGATCCTTTTTCCTTACTACATCAATTCACAAATATTCAAAGACATCCACAAGAGGAAATAGTGGATTTCAATGTCAAGTTCACTCAAAGTTGGCATAGAGTCCCTGATGGTCTTCGATCGACTCCATGAACAAGCCATATTTTACTACCTTCGAGCTTTCAACTCCGACATTAGTATGGCCATCCGACAATCCAATGTCAATACATTTCTAGATTTGTACACGTAGGCACAAAAGGCTAAAGTAGATCTGATTACCATAGGTAAGCTGCCTCCAAAAATAACAATACCTATTCTTCTTGATCTTCCACAACATTTATATTCTAATGCATTTTCACAACCCATGCCTTCTATGTATCCAATTCCTTCATGGAGCTCGAGTCCACCTCAAATTACAATAGTTCCAATCCCACAATTACCTACTCCAATCATTCCACAATTACCACTCCTCCTATCCCAACATTGCCTTCTCTACTAGTACCTTTACCTTTTCCAACACCTCCAGTACCCTCAAATCCTGATCCCCACATGAAATTATTATAGGAGATGCAATCACTTAATTCAACAGTGAGGACAATGTCAAATGAAATCACATCCATCAAGAAGAAGCAAGTTGAAGCTGACTTTTGATCAAGAAGATTTCAAATGCCATCGATTACTAGAGAGCAAGCAGCTTCGACTAGCAAAGGTGTTGAGAGAAATACAACCGTATTGGTCAATGAAGAAGTTGGTACATTAGAGTGAACATATTGGTGCTCTACCTGTAATGACCCTCATGGCGAAGATACCTGCATGGTTCATTTGAACTATGTGCAGACCTTGGAGAAAGCACTTCTAGTGGTCAAGTCAACATGATCACAGAAATTGATCACAACTTCATGGTCCCATCTATTGAGCAAGTATCAGTTCTCACAAGATCTAGGAAGAAACCTGTCACTATTGATCCAATAGATATGGAGCCATTAAAGGTACCCACTGAGCAGAAGGTGCAGAATGAAAAGAAGTAGTCTCAAGCGAAAGCACCTGCACCAACATCTAAAGTAGATGAGCCTATCTTGTTGAAGGATCTTTTGCCTACCCTATGAAGGATAGAATGCAAGCAAAAGCATCTACTTCACAACCTTCCATTGCACAAGCGCAAACAGAAATAAGAGAACAGGTGAAGGAAAAGCTCAAGTACCCATATTTGACCAAGCGTCAGAGGGTAGAGGCTACACAATAGTACCAAAGCAAATATGAAGTTGTTGGTGAATCAAGGGAGCCTAATGCACAGTCATATAATATCATCGAAGAACTGAAGAAGATTCCTACTAAGGTGAGTCTCTATGATGCGCTACAACTACCTAGACAAGTAGATCTATTGTAGGAATCATTGAAATTCATGAAGGATAAGAAGAAAAACCCTACAGATAGTGCTAGCTCAAACGCTACCCACTTTAACCATAGGAAAAAATAGACCTCCCCCATTCTATCTATCTCTCAGGATGGAGGGTTGGATCATACACAATTGCATGATTGACTCTAGTGCAACGACAACTATCATGCCAAAGGTAGTATGTGAAATCATGGGTATGGAGTATACAAGAAGCAGCCCAGGCATCTTACAGTTGGATGGCACTCCTATCAAAATGGTGGGAGTGATCAAGGATATCCCAATTATCTTACATAGTATACCCCAGATTACTATCATTCAAGAAGTTGTGGTAGTAGACTTGGAGCCATACTTCAACATGTGTCTATCAAGAGAGTTCACAACTAAGTTGGGAGGCTACCTATCTCTGGACTATTCTCACCTAGAGATTCCATTCAAAGGGAGGAGAATACACATTTATAATGAGAAGCCCTCCACATATCATATCGAAAAGATTGAAGAGGAAGAAAAGGTTGTAGACTCAGTCAACATGGTGACTGAAGAGCTAGAGGAGATGGATCTGATGGAGGAAGCTTTGGATGAGCTTCAGTTAGAGGATGAGTTTTCTATGCTTGATTTCAATGCAATGATGGAGACCGAGATCGGTTGTTATACCATCACTAAGCCTGAGAAGGGTGAAGAGAAGGTGCCTGATGATCTAGTTTCTACCCCCGACCAATTATGGAAAATGTACTTCGATGGTGCTAGATGCAAGAATGGTGCTGGAGCTGGAGTAGTATTCATCTCTCCTTCAAGAATCTAGAAAACATACTCATACTAGTTGACCTAGAGTTGTACAAATAATATCATCGAGTACGAAGCACTGTGCTTGGGCCTGAAGAAAGTGGAAAAGCTTAAGATCAAATAATTGTAAATTTTTGGAGATTCTGAGTTGATTATCAACCAGGTGACCAGCAAGTGCATTTCAAAGTAGCACTACCTGAAGGTGTACCACAACAAGGTATGGGATTTGTTTGAATCATTTGATGCATTAAATGTTCAAGCGATTTCATGAGAATGAAATAAGCATGCAGATCTCCTAGCATCCCTTGGTGCGAACTTCTCTCCTATTGAGAGTGTGGTATGAAAGCCCAAGACTGTAAGGATGATTTATAGACCTTCAATCCTAGATAAGAACATATACTAGCAAGTTTTTGATAATGATGAACAGATTGTAAACTTTTGATTAAAGAAGTCGGTAGTGTGGAGGGAAGGACATTGGATGAAGATGAAGTGAAGGTTTGATCCAACTCAAGAATAATCACATCCCAAAAGGATTGATTACATTAGAAAGCCTCTTTGATCAGAGTGACAGAGCAGAAAAGCATAGGATCAAGGTGGATGAAAAAGAGTATACTGAGCTGAAGTTGGGACCTGACAAGATCATCAAAGTCGGGATAGATTGCTCTCTAGAAGAGCTCAAGGACATTAAGAATCTGTGCTCTGAATTCCCTGACATTGTTGCATGGAGTTATCATGATTTGAAAGGGTATGACAAAAATGTGATTCAACACACCATCGAATTGCAGGAAGGGGTGAAACCTTTTTGGTAGAAGCAACAGCCTATTAATCCAAAGATTGAAGTGCTTATGAAAGTAGAACTACTAAAAATGTTGGAGGTAAAAATCATTTACCCCATCAAACACTCAACTTGGGTGGCGAACTTGGTTCCAGTATGAAAAAAGAATGGAGATATTCGCCTATGTGTAGATTTTCATAATCTGAACCAAGCATCTTTGAAAGACCATTATCCCTTATCGTAGATTGATCAGATCCTCCATGTTGTTGCTGGAGCACAAATATTTTCATTGCTTGATGGTTTCTCTAGCTATAACCAGATCTGGGTAAAGGATGAGGACCAACATAAAATGATATTTACTACCAAGTGGGGCACTTTCACCTATCAAAGAATACCTTTCGATCTTTCCAATGTTGGTGCCACTTTTCAAAGAGCAATGGATGTCACTTTTGGTGAGTTGCTGAACCGAATAATTGTGATATACCTTGATGATATGATTATTTTCTCACATCGTAGGGAAGAGCATGGATCTCATTTGAGATAGGTGTTTGAAAAGTGTCAAGAATTTGGTATCTCCATCAACCCAAAGAAATCTATCTTTGTTGTCAAGGAGGGAAAGCTCTTGGGACATGTGATTTCAAAGGAAGGATTAGCTATTGATCCTACGAGAGTAGAAGCTCTCTTAAAATTACCACTTCTAACCAATAAGAAAGACCTACAGTCCTTTTTCAGCCAAATCAATTTTATCCAAAAATTCATCATCGACTTCGCTCAAGTAGTGAAGCCGATGACTGAACTCCTAAAGAAAAATGTAGACTTCAAATGGATAGAGAAAAGGAAGTAGGCATTTCAGGAGATTAAAGAGAGAATAGTTCAAGCACCAGTATTGATCAATCCAGACTATTCTAAGGATTTTATCCTTTATGTAGTAGGCGAGCAGGAAAGTTATGTCATCGTGCTTACACAAAAGCAAGATGATGGAGATGAACAACCAATCACTTTTCTAAGCCAAGTTATTCAACCACATCAGGAGAAATACAATTTCATTGAAAAGCAGGTTTATGTGGTTATGAAGTCTCTAAAGAAATTTTGATATTTTATCTCACAAAGCAAGACAATTGTCTATGTTATTCATCCAGATATCAAGAATTTTATCATCCAAGGAGAGCTTGGGGACAAAAGAGCAGGATGGATCTCCAAGATTCAAGAGTATGATGTAGAGATTCGATCAACCAAATTGGTTCATGATCGAGCACTCTATCAAGAGTTGGCTAAAAGTGCAACTTCTCAATCACCAGTACCATTACATGATGAAGTTATCAGTGAGAGTAATCTTGCTAACCAAGCAATAGGTGATCATGACTGGATAGAGGACCTTGTCAAATTTTTCACATCTGGAAGGTGTCCATCTCACCTCAATTCCTCTCAAAGGTGAAGGTTTAGGCTACAGGCACTCAGATATATCTTGCTACCAAATGGTTTATTCCATAAGAACATAGATGGAGTACTCCTCAGATGCATGAAAGAGTCTAAAAAGCAAAATATCTTGGAGGAGTTCCACTCTGGCTTATCTAGTGGACACTATGCAAGAAGGCCTATGGCCTTGAAAATCATCCAAGCTAGATACTTTTGGCCCACTCTTTTTGTAGATACACACAAAGTGAGTCAAAGTTATGATAATTGTCAAAGATATGTTGGCAGGAGTAAGAAGGCATCCTTACCTCTACATCCGATCTAGGTAGAAGCTCCATTTCAATAGTGGGGCTTAGAATTCATTGGGGTCATCGATCCTAATTCTTCTACTGAACATAAATATATTTTGATAGCAATGGACTACTTTACTCGGTGGGTCGAAGCCATCCCAACAAAGAAAGTAGACCAAGCGACAATCATCTCTTTCCTTGAGGGGTTGATTACCCATTTTGGTGTGCCAGATGCCATTGTGACTGATAATGGGACTCCCTTCATTGGAGAAAATATTACTGAGTTTGCAAGCAGGTATGGGATTTACCTCAAAGCATCTTCTAATTATTACCCGTAGGGAAATGGTTTAGCCGAGTCCACAAACAAGAACTTGCTTCGAATATTGAAGAGAACACTTGGGAGCAATAAAAGAAGTTGGCATCTACTACTGGACCAAGCTCTGTGGGCAGATCGCATATCAATAAAGAAGTCCATTAAAACTTCTCCCTACTCCCTAGTGTATGGCAAGGAAGCAGTATTGCCTACCCATATTGAACTTTCAATCCTCCAAACTTTGCAAATGCTTAGTGATGAGGGTGATGAAATTGATCCTATGAGCGTGAGACTAGCACAACTCTTGCAGCTCGAAGAAGAAAGAGAGAAAGCATATAACACTTTCATGGAGCATGCCAGAACAACACAAAAGTGGTTCAGAAAAAGACATTCGAAAGGGCATTTAAAGTCGAAGACTTGGTGTTGAAGTGGAACTCAGATAAAGTGAAACCTAGAAAACACCATAAGTTTGAGGTAATTTGGGAAGGCCCATTCCAGATCTCAGGAGAAAATTCAGTTAATGCTTATTATCTTCGAGACATGGATGGCCGAGAGCTACCGATTCCAGTAAATGGTCTTCATCTAAAGACTTACCATCACTAAAATTTTTGAGTCCAAGTATGTATATATGTACAATTTTCTCCTTTTATTTTTCAAATATGTTATGCTCAGATGTATGTAAAATAAAAAAAAAAAAAAATGGTCTTATTTTACCCCAAGTAAGTAGATTCACCTGGAAGCACATCTTCAGGAGTTAAAATTGATTTCACTCCAAAAAGGTTTTCATGATTTTTATTTTTAATTTTGGACACTGAATTTTAATGAATAGGGGAAAAAAAAATACATCACCTTTTTAAAATTATTTTTAAAATTTCACCCAAAGTTTTACCATGTAGTTTTTTTAAAAGAAGGTGAAAATCTATTTTAAAAACAAAAAAAAAGAAAAAGAAAGGAAAATCTCATGAAGGAGAAGCTTCAGTTTAAAAATTTTATTTCTAGAAAAAGGGCGAAATTGATTTAATTTGCTTTTTCTAGAAAAGCAGTAGTGAAAGCTTGATTTTTCTAAAGAAAGCACTTTTTGAAGCTAAATCAAGGAGGAAGAACATTTTAAAAGGGCATTCAAGCTATTATTTTTACCAAGCAATAGGAAGGAAGACTTCGAGAGCACGGATGGTTGGAGAAAGAGCAAAGTGCAGACTATTTTCACCCAAAGATGATTTTTATAAAGCAAGGCATGCCCTTTAGAAGTTTTTTCTGATAGGGAACGATTTTGGAAGCACCTTGACGTCATTTTAAAATTAAGTGCACCCGAGAAAAGTGGAATTTCACTCGTTTCACCCTAGAATGAAGTTTTGAAGATTTAAAGTACGAAGTTGATTTGTTTTCATCCCGAGGCACACCTTTCATAGACACTTGGCAGTTTTCATTCCCGGAGCTACCCATTGAGATTCATGGGATACTTTTCAAGATTGGAGGTGGTCAAAGCACAAGAATCGAGAAATATTTTGGGTGAAGGGAGGTTGAAGATAGTTAAAAAATTATTAAAAATCATGCTCGATGCAAAGATCGAAATGCACGTTCGCCCAACTTCTTCAAAAATTAGCATGTGCATTTAATCCGATTGATGAAAGCATAGTTATAAATTTAGTGCACCCACAAAGAGGAGGTAAAAGTTTTTATTTATTTTCTAAAGTATTATTGCATCGGGTTGAATTAAGTGTAAGAATTACAAGTGCTTGAGCATTAGAGAAGATGGGTAAAAGAGCTGCTACATCAAAAAGCACTGAAGAACCGAAGAAGGTGAAGAATACTGAGGGAGGAAAGAAATCCAAGAAAGCAAGGTACCATGAAAATGTCGACTTGGATCCGTATTCTGATACATTAGCCTAGGTGGGAGACTACATTATTACAAATAAGGGCATTGAGAAATTATGCCAGGATGTAGACATTGTAGTCCAACAGGGGTTAACGTCAGAGAGTCCTCTCACCATAGCTTATCATACCCATCTCTTCTAGTACCTGTGCACACCAGTTCACTATTGCCCAAAATTGGTGGAGGCTATTTCAAAATTTTATAATCCTAAAACCAGGGTAGTGGAGAATGCAAAAGGGGATGTGTTGTTCACCATCTCAATTGAAGATATCCAAGAGGTATTCGCTTGTGGAATTACACCTCCTTCAGACTTCATTTTCAAGAAATTGTACATTGGTGAACAGGAGGAAAGATATCAGTCAACAGTGACACTGCATCGCTTCATGGAGACACAATTGATTAAAACACCCCAACATGGTGAACTACCAACGTTGCCAAAGCCATTGATAGATTTTAAGAGCCCAAATTTATTTTCTATGGTGGCTTGGGTCATGGGTCTTCCAATAGATTCAATAGTGCACAAGTGGTAAGCAACATTGGTGCAGTGCATCTCCTAGGTTGAATTTTATGCCTCTACTACAATGATAGGAAGGATGAATCCCATTTTATTTGATTAGGTCGATCATATTGCCAGAAGAATGCATTCCCAGCTAGAGAAGATGCAGAGTGAAGGAACGAAGGTATTCAGGCACACATCCTTTTTGATTTGGTATTTCTTCTTCCACCTGCACAAGAAATTTTCTTTCATTGCAAGTAGGCAGGTTGATAAGGAGAATAAAAAATTTCCAGTATATTTGTGGACCTCTAGTTTGTCAAGGTAGGAGTCTTTTTATAATTTCAATCGTATGTTTGTGGGTCCTACCCTTGAGTTGCTTTTCTGCAAAAGTGAGAGGGTACCGAGGGCAATGAGAGAAGAAATCATCTCAAAGCAAAGAGGCAATATATTTTTGTTGACACAGGGCGTTGTGCTATGCATTTTTGGCTACATTGGCAAGCTAGTTCTGCTCCCATATTTTGCCACAGGGCACTTGTTTGCTTTGGAGGTTGTTCGAAAACATGATTTTATTAATGACGTGTATGGGGCAGGGCATGGAAAGAAAACCATGTGCAATATGCCTTTTCACTTTGGAGGCATTGAGGTGAGCCAAGTGGGCCAGAATCATTTAATAACTGAGACCTTTTATGACATCGAAATGGTGGAGTTGCCATAGCGATGGAAGTATGATCCTTTGGGTCACTTTACTAAGCAAATCAAGGTCAAAAGCTTTCATTGTTGTCCGAGGCCAGATATTGAAAAGTGTCAAAACAATCTAGAGGGGCATGACTTAGAGTGGCACGTGGAGAACATGATGTCACTCCCACCTTGGCATAATTTCTATGAGATGGAGGCTGAATATAACCCTGTAGTACATAAGAATCAGATTCCTCTACCAAGGTTATTTAGTCAAATGAAAGAGCAACTTCCGAATTGGTCAGAAGAAAAAATTACAAACTGGTGGATTATGAGGGCTCATCGAGGAAAAATTGGGTCACCATATGGCCTAGTAATGGATGAAGCATTTTTAGACACTTATGATGACTTCTACACCAGTTATCAACCGATCACTTTCACTGGTATTGTACCTCAAATTTTGCAAAAGTCTAATAGTGAGGAAAGCATGGTCGAAGAAGAGCATCATGTGGCCTAGGAAGTACCACTTGTAGAAGAAGAAGAAGGACAAGTGCCAGAGGAGCTATTGCAATGTAAGGTGAAGGTGGGAAAAGCTATCGATTATAAAAATTTCAAAGAAGTGAAGAACCAATGTAGTTTCATCAAACCCTCCTCCCATGGTTTCGATTGAACGAATAGAAGTATTAGAAGCCATTCCCTTGGTCCGGACAGAGCCATTGGTCCAAAATACCGATACTTATAGATATTGAGGAAGACTTATAGTGGAGCCAAAGGACCAAGTGGAGAAATATCCGATGTCACAACCACCTTCATCCTCATTGGCTCAAATGACATTAGAGCTCGAAGGTACATTTTCTTCTCTTTCTTCTCTCCTCGAGCAGTTGGTGACTATTGTTTCCCTTCCACTAGTTTCCACTTCTATATCACCTTCATTTGGCATGCCCTCCACTTTAGTTTCACTTCCCATTTCCCAACCACTGGTCACCAATGCTCCCACTTCTTCTATTCCCACTTCTTCTACTTCCCTTTCTTTTAGTTCTTTCACCTCCACTCCGAATCCATTTTCACTTCCCATATCATCCATTCAAGTAACCTTTGTTACCACTGTAAGTACACAAGCTCCTCCTCGAGTGAGTGTGACTATGGACGAACCCATTACCTCCATTTCTGCCACCATTTCCATTCCCTCCACCATTTCCACTATGCTAGTTTCCACTTCCCTCGAGTCGAATCCTCAGCTAGCTCGTTTCCCTTTCACCCCATTTTTGGAGCTGCAGGTGCTACCTGAGTCAGATATAGTAGTTGTACAAGAACAACCCATTGTAACAAAGATCATCCAGGCTCACCTGAGTTCATCATAGTGGTTGAAGAGTCAAAAAAGAGAAGCTATGGCACTAGCAAAGCCCTTGAAGAAGGTTTCCTTTGATCCCAATGCCATGGAGGCCCATACAATGAAGATGTTTCCCCAGGTCCAGAAGCCTCAGGGAGAGATGACGCCAAATGATTATACTTATGAGATCATCACCAAGGACCTCACAAAGCTCGACACCATAGAGATGGTGGGGAACATTCAAGTAGAGATGAGCTCCTTGTTCCTACATGGCGAGCACTATAAGAATCACTTCTTTGAGGCTGAGGCTAAGATCACCGACTTGGAGGAGTCTTTGGTGAAAAGTCGAGCATAGTTGCAATCCGCACAGTTAGAGGTAACTCGTTGGTAGAAAAGGGTAGAAGAGTTGGAGAAGATGCTCCAAAAGCACCAACAGGCCAAAGGAGGAGTAGAAAAATAGGTTGAGGTGTTGAAAGGCCAACTCCAGAATTTGCAGGATCAACTGGCCACGAAAGCAACACAGGCCATAGTCCTAATGAAAGAAAAGGTCAAGGAGGCACGCAGCCAGTTGCTTGTTCATTGTAAGACCTAGGTGGCAAAGGTGACACAGGTCCTCATGTACCTTCAGGAAATACAGACTGTCATCTCATATGGTCAGTACATAGTAGAGTATGGCGAAGAGCACCTAGAACCTCTTATGGTAAAGGCAATGCAGATGCAGGTGCTAGCTAGATCAGATCTCCGATTTCATCCCATGAGTGATATGGCCCGAGCTTGGGCAAGTGCCAAAGTTGTACTGCGCCAATATTTTTTAGGCTGGATCAGGTTAAGGAGGCCCGCAAGCTACTCGACATGTTTGAGCAGGAGAGAAAAATTTCAACAACCTATTTTAATGTAGTAGCTGATAATGGTTTCCCTAGTTTCACTGATGATAGAGGGAACATTCTATCAAAGGAGGACCTAGAAGCAGTTTGGGTGATATTTATTGATGATGCCTCCAAAATTGATGATTGGGATGAGCCTCTTACCGAAGACCATGTGTTGCCCCTGATGAGGAAGCTCACACGCATCGATTCTAGTTTACTGGAGCTCAGTCAATGGGTGAATTACATTGATATGGGGCAGGTGGAGATTTTTAGGTATCTGGTGGATTCACTTAATGGCCCAGAGATAATCGCTAGAGAGGCTTGGTCCGATGCTGTTGCAGTGTATGAGGCTACAGTCATGTTTCTCTCAGAGGAAGAAGCTGCAGAAAAAGAGGCAGAGGAGCAAGATGTCGGAGCAAGTAGTAAGCAGCCTGATGCACCTGGTGGAGCTGACTCTTAAGCCCAATGGATGAAGGCCTGGGGTCGATTGCATCCATGCGAGCTGGATACCCCGTGAGCCACCAAGAATATTGGTAGTTTTGCAACTTTGCCACATTGCAATTTTGTTGAATGTTAATTGTAAAATTTTGATGAATTTACTAAAGGAAGGTGCTACAGTTTTGATGCTTATTTTACTGTATTTTTTACCTCTTTTAAATAATATTTCATTACTGTAAATAAAATGGAAATTATGAATGCAACGAAGAATTTTGTTTAAAAATGTCTAAGCAGCAAAAGCGCTGGCAAGGAATCAATTTTGAAGGAAGAAGTGCCTCAGAAAGAAGAGGCAACGAAGTTGGGTGCTTTCACCCCAAGCTATGCTTGCAAAGGAGTTTCGCCCCAAAAAAATGTAATGAAGATCGTGATTTAATTCAAAAATAAGTTGAAGGGAAGAAGAGGAGAAGTTTCACCCCAATTGAGGGGTGAAAATCCCTTTCGCCCCTCTTGGAGGCGAAACATAATTTAAAAAAGTAAATTCGCCCGATGAAGCAAAGGGAGCAAAAGTCTCAAGTTAAAAATGGGGGAGTAGAATGCTTTCACCCCAATTGAGGGGTGAAAACCCTTGTCGCCCCTCTTTGGGGTGAAAGTTATTTTTAAAATGCAAGTGGCTACGTTGAAGTTAAAAATTGAAGGTGCTTTCACCCCAAGAGAGGGGCGCAACTCCCTGTCGCCCTTTTTTGGGGTGAAACAAAATTTAAAAGAAATTTAGAAGTGGCGCTTCGTGGGCCGAGCACCAACTGAATTGAAGAGAATTTTTAAAGTGCTTTCACCCCATGAGAGGGGAAAAAGTCCTCGTCGCCCTTCCCTATGGCAAAACATAGCATAAGGGTAATTTTTTAAAGGCACTTCGCGAGGTGGGCATCAATTTTTGAACACAGATTTTTAAAAGGTGCTTTCACCCCAAAAGAGGGGTAAAACTCCCTGTCACCCCTCTTTGGGGCAAAACACAATTTAAAGGGATTTTAAGAGAATGCATGGTGGGCCCAACATAGGTGAGTCAAAGCAAATTTGAAGAGCGCTTTCACCCCAAGTGAGGGGCGAAACTCATTATCGCCCCTCTTTGGGGCGAAAGGGGATTTCAAATATTTTTCAAAGGTGGAAGAAATAAATGGCAATATGGGGCCCGTTTCAAATATGATTGATGATTCCATCCATGACTTGGGAAGAAATAATAGTAAAGTGCTCAATGTAAATTCGGGGTGCAATCAAATTGAAGTCGCCCCTATTGGGGGGCGCCATGTGGTTTTGCCTCCCTAGGGGGCGAATGAGGTTTTTAAAACTCGATTTCGGGTAGAAAAGTTGCGCCATGCAATACATTGAAGGAAAAAATAGTTAAGGGTGATATCGCCTCCCCAAGGGGGCGAAAGTCTCTATCGCCCTCCTCTAAGGCGAAAATGAAGGAAATAGCTAAAAAAGAATGGGTGATGGGTGAAATTGTTGAAGATGTTGAACCAAGCTGCATTGTCACCCGTTGTTGCCCCAAAAATGTTGTTTTACCTCGCTCTTGGGCGAAATCAATTCTTTGATATTAAATTCATAGAGACATTGCTTCCAAAGGCATGATTTTGTAGATTTTTTGGGAAAGAGGCAAAGAAAGATAGAATTTAATTCTTGGAGCAATGCAGGCAGCGCTTCCAGAATGTCCGCTTCAACGTTGCGAGATCAGAGATAATTCTTGTTTATTTCCAATGCACCGACTATCGACCTTGCTAATTTTCAAAGCAGATTTAATGCTCGATGGACTTTCCTTGCGATAGTGGATTTCCAAGGTGCAAGGTGAAGTGAATTCAATGACCAAATGCCCAATTTTTAGATAATTTTGATGCATCCCAATGCATCGACGTCCAAGGTTGCTTCTGAGCATTTAATCATGCTGACTTCTCTGTGTGATTCTCCCACCAAAGTCGGATCATGGTGCTACATACCAAACCTAGCTTGTCGGCTAGGTTTTCCAAATGAAAACAATCTCATATTTATTAGGTTAGACTTTTATTTTGTAATCATCTATCATCAATTATATTTCTTTCATTTGCGCACTACCGTTGGCCCAAGCAGTGGGGATTTGCCCTCCTTAAGAGGCACTGAGTTGATTTACAATATTTGATTTAATTTTCATTACTTCTACTGCGTTTCATGTGATATGCAAATTCGTGATTTTATGGTTTAATATTCATGTTAATTTCCATCATCGGATAGAAAGGCAAGGTGTGCCTTTCCAAGTGGTATCCAGAATCAACTTTCCAAATGGCCTGGGGAGATAGAATATTGTAGTTTCCACACATTGAGCTTCCACAACATTAACAGCTAGCACTCCAATGATTACGCACTTGTCCTGAACCAACGTAACCCTAAATCGACATCCAATACAATTCATCCATCCCTCGAAAGATCGATTGTTAGGCTTAAATAATTTAATGGTAGTCGTATCGAAGGCAGCAACAAACTTGGAAAGTTACTATCCCTCTGCAAATGGTTTAACGTGAAACAGAAGCAAGGAGGCACGTAAATATATATATATATATATATATATATATATATATATATATATATTGAATTCGAGCATTCAAATAATTAAGCAAGGATGGTTATCCACATGCCCAGGAAATTCATGCACAAATCATCTACATTCGATGCAGAAAATCCAAAACAAATGCCCATAAATTGTTTCTGCACAGTTGCGAAAGTCGTCGACCAATCAAATTAAATAATTAAAAGTTGCAAGCATTTAAAAACCTAAGGTATACGAATAAAATGTATTTATATATTTTTTAAAATTAACTGGGATATTTATCCCACATTGAAGGTGTAGGAGGAAGTTTGTAGTTTATAAGGAGGACGTCTCATATACGATGTTGTGACTTCGGTCACACATTCGCTCGCCCTCCGTCCTTCCTTGTCCCACTCCCGTGCTTCGCCCTCATGTCCACGTCGTCCTATCCTAACCTTTTCAGTCCACATCGTCCTGTCCTAACCTTATCATGTTGTGTCTTGTCCCGTTCAATTGGGTGTAGTGTCGTTTGCATGTCCACCAGGTCCTATCCTAACCTCATCGTATCGTATCTTGTGTTAAGTTCCTTCGATATTGTGTCCTGTCTATGTGTTCACATCGTGAGTCTCGTTGTTGCATCTTGGTTAGAGTGTCCTTGTTATCCAGTGCACTGTCGTCTCAAGTAGCCATCAATTCCAGTGTCAAGATCCTGGGTGTCTTTGTCTATTCGGGTCATGTTATCACTGTCGTGTCTTGTATATTGTCAATAAATTACCAAAAATTATCAACTAATCTTGTCAAAAGTTGTCAGGAAATTGCATAAAAATTTTCAAAAAAAAAAAAATTGTCAAAAGTTGTCAATTAAGGGAGGTGAGCCAAACAAAATATTTCGCATCGCAGTTGGAGCGATAGTTGAAAGCGGAAAACAAACAATTTTTTGGCACAATTTTTTTATTTATTTGTAGAAATTTGAAGCTTAACGACTCCTAAGCAGGAGATTTTGGAAGTTGCATGAGCAGAAGTTGGACCAAAGGATCTGACGGACGATTAACAAGCTCAAAAACTCCCAACAACAACGTAAGAAGAGCTCGTCGAAGCCAAGGTACAAAAAATTCTCCTTCTCCATCTAGAATTGGTAGTTTTAACCCGAGTCACCCTGTGGTCAGCCCAATGGCATCCAATTCTTCTCCAAATTCTGCATAGGAAAACGTCACCCAAGTAGAAGGAAATCATCCAGTACTCAATGATGAGTTGTTAAAAGCTTTGATATTAAATCTCCAGAGGATGACTGAAAGTTTCAACGCATCTCAGACACCGCCCCAACCAAATCCTTCTAGTTCCAATCACTGGAGTACAGATGTCTACAATGATGACTATACACACCATAGAGGTCAAAATAGTCAGTCCCTGACTCACAATGGTCACCAAAATATTGAGGATAGGGGTAATGAAGAAAATATGGAGCAACAAAGAGGGTTTTACAGACCCTATCAAAATAACAACCAGAGATAGAGAAGTAACGAGGAACAAGATAGAAATAATTTCCACCAACCAAGAGGTCCAACGGGAGTCAATCATCCACGCATTGACATGCCTACCTTTGAAGGCCAGGATCCACGCGGGTGGATTGCAAAAATGGATGGCATCTTAGAATTTTACAAATTTCTAGACAAGGACAAGGTCCCTTTTACAGCAACCAAATTTGGCACTGAAGCTTATCAATGGTTTACATGGTATAAACGTGAGGAGCCCCAAAATGCATTATATTGGGATACTTTCAAAAGAGCCTTTCTTCACAGATTCGACAAAGGTCCCATGGGTTCATACACAGTATGATTGTTGTCACTCAAGCAAACAGGTTCAGTGGGGGCCTATATTTCTGAATTCACCAGTATGCTTTCCTATGCAGAAGACCTACCACAGGACGTGGTAGTAGCAGCTTTTCGAAATGGATTAAAAGCACATATTAAAGTTGAGGTAGACCTACAAAATCCATCCAAGTTGGATGAGTGTATAAGGATTGTTGACTTAGCAGAAACAAAGGCGCACATAGGATCATCCACACGACGTGATTCATATGGTCGACCTCCATTCCGCAACAACTCTTTTCGCAGAAATGATCAACCGTCACGATACTTCTGCTACAAATGTCGCACTCAACATCAAAAAGATCAAGCATGTACACCACGACAAAATTTTCAAATTGAATATGCCGACCAGGAAGAAGAAATAGAGGAGTACGATGCACTTGAGGATCTCCTAGTTGAGGACCAAAATGCACAAGACGAAGTTGTCATTGAGGAGGATACCATGACTATTTCAGTACATGCTCTTATGGGGTTATCTTCTCACCATACAATCAAGGTGGCAGGTTTCATTCGAAAGCAGTGGGTGATGGTACTAATTGATTCTAGAAGTACTCACAACTTCATTGATGCAAGACTTGCAAGGACATTGGGTCTGCACGTCTACTCTTCTAGTCAAGATCGGTTTCAAGTCAGAACGACAAGCAGGGAAGTTTCTCAATGTCTCGGTAAGACATCTTCAATTTCACTACAAATGGGTACGTATACTTGGCAAGGTCCTCTTTTTGTTATGGAATTAGGAAATTCAGAAGTTATTTTAGGTGTTGCATGGATGGAACAATTAGAAACCACCGTGGGTTTTAATCACAAACATCACTTTGTGGAATGGCAAGCCAATGGGAGGACCATCCGTCTTCAAGGACTACCCACACCTCCATCAAAAGTTGTAAGTTCACATAGCATGGAAAAGTTGTTAAGAAAATATGGTGGGGGATTCATAGCCCGAATCAATTGCATTGAAAAATTAGAACAAACTATGCCAGAAATCAAAGAGGAAGATCTCCAAAACATTGTGTCTAACTATGAGGAGGTTTTTCAAGAACCCACAGGCCTACCCCCCAAAAGATCTCATGACCATGCCATACATCTAGTGCCTGGTAGTCTTCCACCCAATGGTCATCCTTATCGATATCCCCAACCCCAAAAAATAGAAATTGAGAAGATTGTCCAAGAGCTATTAGACCAAGGTGTCATCCGTCATAGTACTAGTCCTTATTCCTCACTTGTCGTCTTAGCTCGTCGAAAAGACAATTCTTGGCGTATGTGTCCAGATTTTTGTCCTCTCAATAAAATCACAATCAAAGATAAGTTTCCTATTCCTGTCATTGATGATTTACTAGATGAGCTACATGGTGCCAAATTCTTCACCAAATTGGACTTACGCTCAGGGTTCCACCAAATCCGAGTTAGGGACGAGGATATTCCCAAAACAACCTTTCGAACTCATGAAGGTCATTATGAATTTCTGGTCATGCCTTTTGGTCTCACTAATGCACCATCTACATTCCAAAGTCTCATGAACCAAGTGTTTCGTCCATTCCTACGAAAATTTGTTCTAGTCTTCTTTGATGACATACTCATCTATAGCAAATCATGGAAAGATCATTTAGTACATGTGGACAGAGTTCTCCATATCCTACGCAAAGAAAAGTTGTTTGTCAAAAGATCTAAATGCTCCTTTGGTGTTCAAGAAGTGGAGTACCTCGGTCATATAGTATCTCATGAAGGTGTTAAGGTAGATCCCAATAAGATTAAGGCAATACAAGATTGGCCCCTACCTAAAACCATCAAAAAACTTCATGGTTTTTTGGGTCTCATGGGCTATTACCGCAAATTTGTGCGTGACTATGGTAAAATTGTGGGTCCTCTCATAGCTCTCACCAAGAAGGATGCTTTTCAATGGTCAGTAGTAGCTACTAAAGCTTTCGAGGCTCTCAAGGAGGCCATGTGTACGACTCCAATTTTGGCCACTCCAGATTTTCAAAAACCATTTGTCATTGAATGCGATGCTTCAGGAACAGGTATTGGTGCAGTACTAATGCAAGAGGGTCATCCCTTGGCATTCGAAAGTAAACAACTTTTAGGGAAAAATTTGGGTAAATCCACCTATGAAAAAGAAATGTTGGCTATTTTACATGTAGTGGAAAAATGGAGGCATTACTTAATCAATAGTCGTTTTATTATTAAAACCGATCACAATAGTCTCAAGCATTTTTTAGAACAAAGGTTTTCTTATCCCGAACAAAATAAGTGGTTGACTAAATTATTGGGATATGATTTTGTGATTGAATATAAGAAAGGTAAAGAAAATGTGGTTGCGGATGCATTATCTAGGAAATACGAAGATGAAGTAGTTATTAATGCCATTTCAGGGCCATGTTCGTAGTGGGTGTCTCAGTTACAAGAAGAATGGTTGTCCAACAGTGAAACAACTCAAATAATTCAAGAGTTATCTATGGGTTCCTCTAAGTACCCTCTTTTCACATATGATGGCCAAATATTACGTAAGAAGAATCGTATTTACATCCCTCATAATTCACCAATCAAAGTACAAATTCTAGAAGAGTCACATGCTTCTCCTTCAGTAGGACATTCCGGGTTTTTGAAAACCTACATGCAGGTTAAACAATCCTTTTGTTGGAAAGGATTAAAGGTAGAGGTTAAGCAATGGGTAGTTGAATGTGAAGTGTGCCAACGCAATAAGGGGAAAACAATCAAATCACCAGGATTACTTCAACCGTTGCCTATCCCGGATCGCCAGTGGGAACATATTTCCATGGATTTTATTGAAGGTCTTCCTAAGTCGGAAGGAAAAATAGTAATTTTCATGGTAGTTGATCGCCTTTCCAAATATGCTCATTTTCAGGCTTTACAACATCCATTTTCAGCAAGCAAAGTGGCCAAGGTATTTATGGATTCAATTTTTAAATTACATGGAATGCCCAAAAATATTGTAAGTGATCGTGATCCCATATTTACCAACAATTTTTGGAGAGAATTATTTTGACTTAGTGGTACCAAATTAAATATGTCTTCTGCATACCATCCACAAACAGATGGTCAAACGGAAGTAGTTAACAAATGTTTGGGTACCTACTTAAGATGTTTTGTTCAGGATAAACAATATCAATGGAGTCAATGGTTGTCATTGGCGGAATGGTGGTACAATACTTCTTATCATTCTTCCACTAAGATGTCTCCTTTTGAAGCATTATATGGAACAAAGCCACCAACAATTGTCGATTATGTACCAGGATCTTCCAAAGTGGCTCAAGTCGATGATTGGTTACAGAAGCGACAAGCAATGCTCACTATCTTGAAAGATAATTTGGTCCAAGCACAGAATCGTATGAAGCAGCAATAGGACAAGCAACATTCAGAACGAACATTCAATATTGGTGATATGGTATTCCTACATCTTCAACCCTACAAGCAGCTATCATTGAAGCTCAAATCCAGTCAGAAGTTGTCACCACGATTCTATGGTCCTTATAAAATTGTGTGTCGCATTGGCGAGGTAGCATATCAATTAGAGTTACCCCAATCCTCTCGCATACACCCAGTATTTCATGTCTCCTATCTCAAAAAGGTGATTGGCCAGAAGGTACACTCTCAATCAGAATTACCAGTGTTGGATGAAGAAGGGCGTATCCATTTACAACCAGAAGAAGTGCTACAAACCAGAACATGCAGACTCAGATCTTGTCACATCCAAGAATTTCTCATCAAGTGGCAGGATTTACCTGAAGAAGATGCAACCTGGGAATCTGAAAGTATTTTCCAATCATTTCTAGCTTTGAGGACAAAGCTTTTCGAGGAAGGGAGTCATGCTACATACCAAACCTAGCCTATCGGCTAGGTTTTCCAAATGAAAACAATCTCATATTTATTAGGTTAGACTTTTATTTTGTAATCATCTATCATCAATTATATTTCTTTCATCTATGTACTCGCACTACCATTGGCCCAAGCGGCGGGGATCTGCCCTCCTTAAGAGGCACTGAGTTGATTTACAATATTTGATTTAATTTTCATTACTTCTGTTGTGTTTCATGTGATCTGCAAATTCGTGAGTTTATGGTTTAATATTCGTGTTAATTTCCATCATCGGATAGAAAGGCAAGGTGTGCCTTTCCACATGGTTTCCTTGCAGAATATCTTGACCATAATATCACTTGTGCCGAGGAGGAAATAATTCTCACTGTTTTTTGATCTACAAGTAATTTTTTTGTAAGCATTGTTGAGTGTTAATTTCACCCAATTATGAAAGTACACTCTCCCTTAGGATTTGTATTTCAAATACCCTCTTGCAAAGAAGTTAAAAAAAACTTCTCCAAGGTATCTGCTATATTAGCATTTTCATATGTGTATTAGTAATCTCAAATAAAAATGTATCAATTTAATGCTTGGAACACCTTAGTGATTGCAAGTAACTGTAAACAAGGAGCACGTGTTGGTTTAATTTACCATGCTACTTTAATGAATGCTCATTGAATTAAAATAAAGCAAATGTGAGTTGGCCCTCATATGACCATGATGTAGTGTCTTAATTCCTTTTATCTTGAGGGTTTTAAGATAGATTTTATCTTCCCTTATTAAGTGGATTTTAATCAAGTTCTATCTTGCATTAAATCCTACTTTAAACATGTAAATTAAGATTAAATCTATCTATGAATGTGAATCCGAAATGATGAATAGGTTCCAAATGTAGCTACTTATAATGAAGATTAAGATAGCTTTCAATGTGATCAATAAACTGTCCCTCTTTTGTGAAATTGATTTTCACAAAGAGGCAATAATTTATGGCCTTAAAATAAGGGCTTTAAAATGTCACTTCAACTTATCCCTCTTAAATGAAATCAAATTTTCATAAATATGAATAATTTAGTGTTTTTAAATAATGACCTTCAATGTAGTATAGAAATTACCCATCTTTCATAAAATCAATTTTTTTATAAAGAGAAGGCAATTTAGGACCCCAAAAAGGTAGTTTATAAAATGCCATAAAACATAACCTCCTCAATGACATTGAAGTTTTCATGAGGGATATGTCATCATAGGCTCATGAATGAGATATAAAGCTAAAAAATTTAAATTTGGTCCAAAAATGAAAATTTTAAAATTTTGAAACTTTAAAATCTGCAATAAAAACAACAACTTCGGATAATTTTTAAAAATACGAAATGACTCCGAAGTAAAAACTTCTAAGTGCGTAATGGAAGTATGAAGTATACTCTACGCAATCATGCAATTATTTTTGGATTTTGAAATTTTTTTACTTTTTATTTTAATGATCGAAAATAATAAAAAATAAAAAATAAAAAATAAAATTAGAAAATAAAAACAAAATCTAAAAACTAAAAATGAAAGCTGAAAATGCAAAGTATGCTACAATTAGTATGATGTCATCCTATTTCGGCAAAACTGAAGATATGAGGTATTCCATGCATGCAACCCAACCTATTAGACCTGCATTTTGCACAATCAAAACAAGCTAGGTGCTAGCTCCTATGGTATCAAAATAAATTTCAGATTTCAAACATTTGCATGAAGCAACCAATAAAATATGCATAGACTTCATCTATAAATCCGAAATCTGAAAGGGAAAGATAAACAATTAAATCTAGCATGAAAAAAAAATCTCCTCCTTTCTTGCCCATAAGATGCAAATTTTTGAAAGTTTCTGCATTAAAAATATTCCATTTTACAATAGCAGAATTTTTGGTTTTCCCCAAAAACCAGTCCAAATGGAAGGAAAAACAACTCAAAAAAACAATCCAGAGTACTCGTGCAATCTTGTTGTCAAAACCATTTTCCCTCCATGTGTTCGTCCGTCCATCTAGTATTTGAAGCTTTTCCATGTATTTTTTCGTTTTCTTTGTCTTGGTTGTTCTTTAAGGTTAATGGCCTCTTCGTTTTCTTCATTTGCTATTTTCATTTTCCCTCTTTGCATTTCAACTTCCGTCGTTTTGTTTTCTAAAACGTAGATCTCTTTTCCCTTTACATTTGGTTGTATTTCCTTTACATTTTCTTCATATGCCAATATGATGGTAACATTTCATTTGTAACGTCTTTTATAAAACATTTTCCAAAGCGTAGGCCCTCCACACTCCTTACCTGCACATAACACACGTGGATTAGCCTTTAAAAAAAAAAACTTTAAAAAGAAAACAAAACAAACTATACTAAAAGCATAAAGTTAAACTATTAAAAACAAGAAATAAAAAGAAAAAAGAATATTAAATTTAAACTATTTAAAACGTGAACTAAAACGTGGTGAATGAAGCACCATGGCTTCATTCACTACTTTTTCTTTTTATTTATATTTTATTGTTTTTACTTTTTTTTTTAATTTACTATATATATATATATATAATCTTTTAATTTTTAATTTTTTTTATTTGTTTATATATATATATATTATATATATATATAATATATATATATATATATAAATTTGTTTTTTTTTTTAAATTCAAAAAGCTTTATTTAATTATATATTTTTTATTTTACTTGCTTTCTATTTTATTTTAAATTTGATTTAATTAATTTAAAATGTTTGAATTGATTTAATTCAAAACATTAAAATTAACTAAAACAATAAAAAAACAAGGAGGAACCTAACCAATCCACTAGACACTCAAAATGAAATAAAAACACCCAAACACAAAAATTAAAAGGTGGGTCCCCAATTATTGGGGCTAGTTGTGGAATGGCCACAACAAATGGTGACTCTGCTAGGAAATGCTCCTAAGCATTTCGGTAAGAACCCAATCTGAAATGAAAACACACAAGATTAATGAAACATAGCTTATTTAGCAACATCCCAAGAAGGTGGGGGTAAACAACTTCAGAATGAAAACAACTAATCCATCTGCCTTTGCTCAGTGTGTGCAAAAGTGATTCATTTTCGCATTTCTGAAAATCCTCCAAATTCCATCATCTCTTTCTGCATTAGGCTATGAAGTACAACTCATAAAGTGAAGAATTTTACAGATAGAGCCCCACTGCCAGTCAGGCGTCTATAGCCTCGGTGAGGTTTATCTAACTCACCCGTGTGTTCGCTTAATGCTTTGCAAAGCCCATCTATCCTAGGTGGTGTCAAGATTTCTATTTGCTCACTCTCTTTTTTAATCTTTTTTTAACTCTCTCTTTTTTCTTTTTTTATCTCTTTCTAAGTATCAAGCTTTGCCTAGCTAGGGCCCCACAACCAGTCAGGCATCTATAGCCCCGGTGGAGTTGTCCTAAACTAGATGATAGATTCCAAGAAATATGTTGCATCGCTTATACTAATGGAACTCTTGCAAAAGCATCAAGTCTCACTAGGTTAGAAAGCCAAAGTAGAGCATGTTAGATTTTTGCCTAGGTTGCAAATCAAGACAACTTCATCCTTCTTACTTCCAGAAACACCTTTTAATGTGTGTGTGGGTCCCATGTGGAGCTTTGGCTAATATTTCATTGTTCCACTTTCCACCATTTTAGTCCCCCAACATCTGAGCATGATCACCAAATAACTCATCCCCCTTTTCTTGGGTTCATCAATTTTTCAAATCAAGTACTCCTCCTACTAAGAAAAGAAACACACAAACGGGCCAGAGACCATAAGTTAGCAACCATAAAATGTTTTTTTTTAAACAATAGGGACCACTCAAAACACAAAACTCAAAACCAAACCCCAAAATCAAAACATGAAAACCAAAACTATATACAAATGTACAATATGGTACAAGATGGTGCAAAATTTGAACTATCCCTTCCCTGGATACCAAACATGATTAGAACATTTCAAGAGACATATAATGTGATACACATGCCAAAATTTTTAGGAATCCAACAAAACCAATATTAGACCAAACAATGCAACAAACTTCAACTTACCTCTCTCTCCCCACCATTTTAGTAAAGTTCCATTAATAATCCTATGGTGGAGTTTCAAATTATCAAATTGATTAGACAATAATTGATCTTCAATTATTTCATGTCTATTCTTTAAGATGTCAATTTCACACTTCGATTCATGGTGTAGAAATAAGCTTCCATTTTTAGATATGAGATCTTGCAAATAGGAACCTATTTCTACAAATTTTAAAGCCAAATCATTTTTCAAATATGTAGGCCAATCAAATTCATGTAACCATTTGCAAGCATCTAGGATATTTATTAAATGAGCATCATCATAAGTTTTTATCCTAGATTCAATTACTAATTTATTATGAACTTGATTTAACACTTCAAGCATACCAACTTCATTTTCATTCAATAAAGCAATATCATTAGTGGTGTGAGGAGAAATTAAGTCAAATTCTTTATCAACCACAAATGGCATTTCATCATTGATAGCATTTGAATCTAACAAGCCATTAGACAAACCTTCACCTGCATTTTGAATGGTGGAACCTAAAAGGTGAGATTTTACCTTTGGCACATTTCCATTTACCATTACTTTAAGAGGATTTGAAACTTCCTCTTTTTTTTCATGACATTCATCATCATCATCATGTAGCACTTTTTCTTTCTCCATGACCTGTTTATCAAAGACACCAAAATTGGCACCCAATTAAAAACATGTCCATCACTTTCAAACCATAAGTCTTGTCTATCTAGGGATGGGTCAACTAACACATCCCCATGATCAATCACTTGGGTTGTTTTAGATAACGTGAGATTTTCAATTGGATCATCAGTGATATCAAACCCAAACCATTTCGGTTCTGAAATTTCCTCATTTTGAAATGGCATAGACATTGTAGAACAAATAAGTGGATCAAGATTTTCAATTTATTTTCCCTCAAAGGAACCCAAAGCAAATGATTCTCCTTCTTGATTCATGGTTGTATCATTTTCCAAAACTTGATTAGATTTTGATTCTTCTTCCAAAACTTCCTCAAATTGTACAGGATTTGTAATATCCTCATGCGAGAAAATAGTCATATTATCCTGCATATCAATTGACACAAAAAGTTCATTAGAAGATTTAGAGTGAGCATATTCTTCCCATTTCTTCCAAGAATCATAGTAATCATCTTCCAAAATCAAGTTGTGACGCTCAATTACTTCTTCATCATCTTCTAATTCATCAACATGTTTCTCATCCAATTCATCTTCACCTTCCCTAGATGGTTCAATTATTTCCAAAAGTGGGTTATTTCTTGAATTCAAATTTGTGAGGCTATCATAATCCAAATTGGTAACCCATGATTCAATTTTATCACAATTTGGAAGGTGTAGATCTTCTTGGCCATCAGTTTCAACAATATCATTCAAAGTATCTTCCGAGAACAAGTGGTGAAATTTTGTTATGTCTTCAAATGCATTTATTGATTCTCTTTCAAGTTCACTTTCAACCACTTTTGATGGCTTAGGAGCTTCTATAAGGGGATCAATTTTTACATCTTGCTCCATATAGTCACTCCAATATTCCTTTGTGAGTACACATGACCAACTCATATCCTCATAGGTTTGTTCATCCCAATCCTCATTTGTGGGTAATGATTCTAGATCTTTTCTTTCCAAAACAAAATGTTGATATTTTGGTTCCAACTTCTTGTTACCCATCCATAGAATTTCTTCTCCAAAATCTTCATGCTCTTCAAGACATTCTGAATAGGCATTTACTTCAATGTAAGTCACATCAAAGTCTCTTCTATCACCTGAAGGAACATAACATGAAATATCATTAAGATTAGCATTATGAATTTTCTTCCTAGGATGATTTGGATGCATACATTGATGTGCTCATTTTTGTGATGGAACCACATATCTACTTAACTTCTTAACCACCTTATTTTTCTCTTTTACTTTCGATACAAGCTTTTTGGGTTGAGTGGTAGAAGTAGTAGGATTAGTTGGATTGATATCAATAGACAAAGCCTGAACACTTGTTGTAATGGCTCCATGAGTGACCCCATGATTCTCTAACCGTTATGGAGTAGTTGGATGGATATAAGTACTCGTATAAGCACATGTGGGAGCATACGTAGGTATGGTAGGGTAAAATTGATTATGGGGCAAAATATTTGATATCAAATTTTGTTGTGCCCATACTTGATTTACCATCGAGGTTTGATTGCAAGCCCCTAGTTGTCCTACCATAGGTAATTTCTCCATCCCATAACCTTGTGGCCTTAATTGTTGATCTACAATAATAGCTTCCATGTAGGTCGAGGCAATATTAGTAACCAAAGGATTTGTCCTAGTGAACATGGCAAGCAAGGGATCCAATGCCCCAAAGTATATTTGAAGAGCACCACTCTCCTCAATAGTATGGGGAGCAATTAATCTTGCATAGAGCTTTCAAAATCTCATGTTGAAAATTCTCACTGGCTCATTAGGTTCCTTCTTGCAAGAAGCAAATTGTTGATAAATCGTGACAAGATCAATGAGCAACCTAAATTGATTGATAAAAGTAGTTTCCAATTGGGCCCAAGACGTAATAGATCCAATGGGTAAATTGATGTACCAATCATATGCCACCTCATCTAGGCTCCCAGGAAACAATCTACATGCCACATCCTCATGTTCAACATTCCATCTAACTAGGATATCCACATAAGACTGAATGTGCTCCTCGGCTAATGTTGTGCCATTGTGCTTAAACTTGGGCAAAATTTTCTCTATGTTCTTGGGCAAGTCATGAGCATCTCCACTAATTTTCAAAGGATTACCATGCACCCCATACCACTTTCCAGTATTTGTAGCCATTAGTGAAACTCAAAGAATAACTTCAAAATCAATTTGTTAGTCAAATAAATATTTCTTACAAATAAGCATAAAATGACTAACAATATCAAATGTACAACATATGAATGATCATGTTAGCATCAACCAAGAGATATGTATCCATTAAACCATGAAATTGAAGAACATTCTCAAATTTGCAAATAGATTAGCATTAGCACATCATCAAAAATAGAGAATGTTAGAATCAAATGAAAGTGATCATATGGAAACAAAACCTCGTTAGTCAAGACCAATGTTTTGTAAAATAAATATTTCAAGTAACATGAATAATTTAGCATCTAAATAACCATAAAATAAATCAATTCAAATCCTCCTAGCTCCCAAAGTGTGAGTGTTAGAAGAAACCAAATATGCTAATCAAATGAACTTGAAATATTTAGCAATTCAAGACTTTCAAAATTATACCAAATCACATTATTCCTGTATGAACAATCCAAAAGTGTTAGATCAATGAAAACCAATGCATGAATTGCTTAGCATAAATAAAATAACGTAAACCAATTCAGGCCCTCCTTCTAGCGCCAAAATGTTGAGTATTAATTTCACCCAATTGTGAAATTACATTCTCCCTTAGGATTTGGATTCCAAAACCCTCTCTTGCAAAGAAGTTAAAACAAACAACTTCTCCAAGGTCTCCACTATATTAGCATTTGCATATGTGTATTAGTAATCTCAAATAAAGATGTATCAATTTAATGCTTGGAACACCTTAGTGATTGCAAGTAACTGTAAACAAGGGGCACGTGTTGGTTTATTTTACCATGCTACTTTAATGATTGTTCATTGAACCAAAATAAAGCAAATGTGAGTTGGCCCTCATATGACCATGATGTAGTGCCTTAATTCCTTTTATCTTGAGGATTTTAAGGTAGATTTTATCTTCCCTTATTAAGTGGATTTTAATCAAGTTCTATCTTGCATTAAATCCTACTTTTAAACATGTAAATGAAGATTAAATCTATCTATGAATGTGAATCCGAAATGATGAATAGGGTCTCCAAATGTAGCTTCTTATCATGAAGATTAAGATAGCCTTTAATGTGATTAATAAATTATCCCTCTTTGGTGAAATTGATTTTCACAAAGAGGCAATAATTTATGGCCTTAAAATAAGGGCTTTAAAATGTCACTTCAACTTATCCCTCTTAAATGAAATTAAATTTTCACAAAGATGAATAATTTAGTGCTTTGAAATAATGACCTTCAATGTAGTGTAGAAATTACCCCTCTTTCATAAAATCAGAATTTTTATAAAGAGAAGGCAATTTAGGACCCCAAAATGGTAATTTATAAAATGCCATAAAACATAACCCCCTCAATGAAATTGAAGTTTTCATGAGGGAAATGTCATCATAGGCTCATGAATGAGATATAAAGCTGAAAAAATTAAATTTGGCCCAAAAATGAAAATTTTGAAATTTTGAAATTTTAAAATCTGCAATAAAAATAACAACTTCGGATAATTTTTAAAAATACGAAATGACTCCGAAGTAAAAATGTCTAAGTGCGTAATGGAAGTATGAAGTATACTCTACGCAACCATGCAATTATTTTTGGATTTTGAATTTTTTTTACTTTTTATTTTAATGTCCAAAAATTTAAAAAAAAAATTAAAAATAAAAAGTTAGAAAATAAAAACAAAATCTAAAAAACTGAAAATGAAAGCTGAAAATGCAAAGTATGCTACAATCAGTATGATGCCATCCTATTCCGACAAAACCGAAGATATGAGGTATTCCATGCATGCAACCTAGCCTATTAGACCTGCAATTTTGCACAATCAAAACAAGTTAGGTGCTAGCTCCTAGGGTATCAAAATAAATTTCAGATTTCAAACATTCGCATGAAGCAACCAATAAAACATGCATAAACTTCATCTATAAATCCGAAATCTGAAAGGGAAAGATAAACAATTAAATCTAGCATGCAGAAAAAAAATCTCCTCCTTTCTTACCCATAAGATGCAAATTTTTGAAAGTTTTTGCATTAAAAATATTCCATTTTACAATAGCAGAATTTCTGGTTTTCCCCAAAAACCAATCCAAATGGAAGGAAAAACAACTCAAAAAAATAATCCAGAGTACTCTTGCAATCTTGTTGTCAAAACCATTTTCCCTCCATGTGTTCGTCCTTCCATCTGGTATTTGAAGCTTTTCCATGTATTTTTCATTTTCTTTGTCTTGGTTGTTCGTTAGGGTTAATGGCCTCTTCGTTTTCTTCATTTGTTGTTTTCATTTTCCCTCTTTTCATTTCAACTTCCGTCATTTTGTTTTCTAAAATGCAGACCTCCTTTCCCTTTACATTTGGCTCTATTTCCTTTACATTTTCTTCATATGCCAATATGATGGTAACATTTCATTTGTAACGTCTTTTATAAAACATTTTCCAAAGCATAGGCCCTCCACACTCCTTACCTGCACATAACACACGTGGATTAGCCTTTAAAAAAAACAAACTTTAAAAAGAAAACAAAACACACTATACTAAAAGCATAAAGTTAAACTATTAAAAACAAGAAATAACACGAAAAAATAATATTAAATTTAAACTATTTATAACGTGAACTAAAACATGGTGAATGAAGCACCATGGCTTCATTCACTACTTTTTATTTTTATTTATATTTTATTGTTTTTACTTTTTTTAAATTTAATATTAATATATATATATATATATATATATATATATATATATATATATATATATATAAATAATATTTTCACTTTTTAAATTTTTTTATTTGTTTATATATATAAAATATATATATATATATATATATATATATATATATAAACTTTTTTTTTTTTAATTCAAAAAGCTTTATTTAATTATATATTTTTTATTTTACTTGCTTTCTCTTTTATTTTAAATTTGATTTAATTAATTTTAAATGTTTGAATTGATTTAATTCAAAACATTAAAATTAACCAAAACAATAAAAAAAAACAAGGAGGAACCTAACCAATCCACTAGACACTCAAAATGAAATAAAAACACCCAAACACAAAAATTAAAAGGTGGGTCCCCAATTATTGGGGCCAGTTGTGGAATGGCCACAACAAACGCATTGAATGAAAGAGGCGCAACCCTCTATAAATACTAATCATTTTTCATTGTAAAAGAAGGATGGACACTCTAAGTTTTCTGCATCAATAGAAACACTTTGGCTTCTGGTTCTTTGAGTGGTTTTGCATTTGATAATTTTCTATGTGTAATTTCTGAAGGCTTTCATTTCCATTATTTGATGAGTAAATTTTGCTTCTGAATTTAGTCTTTGCTAGTGAGGGAGTGAACACTAAAATGCACTTTGGGGTTATCTTCTTGCATAATTGTTAGGATTTTATGTGTTGTATTTCTATTGCATGTTGCTAATTGCTTGGTAAAATTTTGGTTGTTAGTCTATCCCCATCCTATATTGTTGGCTTATAGCCATATTTCCCTATTTCTTTCCTGTTACCCTAAAATTTTAACCAAAGTAGATTAGTAAGGGAGTCAGCCCTCTCTGGAGATTGGCCTGGAGGACATTTCTTTCCTCCAACATTTCAATGTTGGCTGGGTCTAGGGTGCACAAGGCATAGACTTTGTAACTAGGCAGATTCATGACCAAAAAAACTTAAAACATAAGTAACCAAAAAATACGAAATAAAATTGTAGGATGAAATATAATATAATGGAAATATTCTAAACATATAAAACTCTTAAATAAATTTTGCAACTCATAAAATAACCACTAATAAATTCTCATGAAAATAGTATTCTCATATAGAATAAAGATCTCCAATACACCATACTTCCACACACTCTCACTCTACATTATGTCACACACACACACATAGAAATATATATAATGGAATGTGACTCTTCATATGGAGTACTCTTAGCCTTCACTCTTCTTGAGAATCTTCATCTTCCTACTCTATGGACTCATGTGCACATGGACTATTATGCACATTTACATTACCAAAATACTTTGCACACTCTAATAATACTTGTGCATTTATTACATTGCATAAAGTGAATACTCACACTCTAATCTAAGACACTCTCCTAATCTAAGATGTACCCAAGGTGGTACATTAGCATATATCAAATAATGTAATATACTCTAATAGTTATTAACGATAATCCTTCAATATTAAAGCTAGGTAAAATATTGATAGATAGTGAAAGGATAGAATACACTAATTTTTTAAAATAATATTGTGATATTTTTGTTTGAACCTATGCAAATATGCCTGAGCTTGACCCATATCTAGTTTTACATCACCTTGTTGTACAACCTGATGCCAAGCCAGTCAAATAAAAATTAATAAAAAATGCATCCTAAAGTTGCCCTTCTAGTCAAAGATGGACTTCAAAAGCTTTTAGACGGTTTCATTAAAGCAATAGATTATTTGTATTATATCTCTAATATTGTTCTTGTCACAAAGAAAGAAGGATCCATTCACATTTACACATACTTTAGGGATATTAAAGAAGCATGCCCCAAAGATTATTTTCCATTACCAAACATAGACATGATAGTAGACTTCACTAAAAGCTCTAAAATATTATCCCCAATGGATGAAGTTTTAGGGTACAACCATATAAAAATCAACCTTGAGGACCAATCCAAAATATATTTTGCTACACCTTGGGACACATTTTGTTACCAAGTCATGCCTTTTGGCTTGAAGAATGTTGGAGCAATATATCAAAGAGAAATGACTTATATTTCCATGAACTCATGCATGATATTGTTGAATATTATGTAGATGACCTCCTAGGATGTTTCCTAAAACATGAAGGTCACACCCAAGATTTACAACATTTTTTTGAGTGATTACAAGAATATAAAGTTTGGTTAAAACCACAAAAGTGTATCTTTGGAGTAAAATCAAGAAAATTGTTAGGATTCATTGTGTCCCATCATGGATTTGAGGTGGATCCCACTAAAATTTTAGCAAGCATAAACATACCACCTCCCATAGATCTTATTGAACTTTGTAGCCTTCAAGGCAAATTGCAAGCTATTCAAATATTTATCTCATAACTTGTTGATAAATGTCACCCTTTTTATAAGTTGCTAAAGAAAGACACTAAATTGTTTTTGGGATGACGAGTGTCAAAAGTATTTTGAAGCTTTTAATACATACCTTTTGACACAACCCACCCTCATACCACATAATCTAACCCAACCATTGTTGTTATATTTACCTACCAAGAATCATACCCTTGGATCTATGTTGGTTTAATATGATGATCAACATTGTTAAAGGGCCATCTACGATATTAGTAGAACATTGGTTAGCTATAAGACTCATTGTACCCCATTAGAAAAGTAATGTTTAGCAATAGTCTTTTCTTCACAAAAATTGAGACACTATATGTTTAGTCAAAAGACTTATGTTATAGCAATAGTAGATCCTCTATGATATCTAATGTCAAAACCCTATATCTCTAGGAAAACTACTAAATGGATCATCGCCCTTAGTGAGTTTGATATTGAATTTTTTAGTTAAAATTCATTAAAAGGACAAGTAGTCACATATTAATTAGCTACAACACATTTAGAATCCAAGCATCCTTTGAATGTAAACTATATTGATGAAGTTGTTCTGGCCATAGAAACACAAGAACCCAAGTTATGGATTCTTATTTTGATAGAGTTCAATGTGTCAAAGGAGCTATAGTTAGAATTGTCCTAGTTACCCCTCAATGACAACTCATGTCTTTGTCATTCAAAATCTAATTCTCATGCACTAATAATATGACAAAGTACAAAACACTCATTTTAAGGATTTGAGTAGTGTCGAGCCTAAAGATCAAGATATTAACCATCTTCGGTGATTTCTAATTAGTGATTAATCGGATTAATGGTGTATATAAAACTAAATATGATAAATTAAAACTATACAAGGTCATTATAGATAAATTAATGTCTTCCTTTAACAAGATTACCATAGAGGCCATTCCACAATCTAGTAATCATCATGTAGATGCCATGACTACAACTACCTCTCTTATACCTTTAGAAATAGAGTGTGAACAAGTTTCTATCATCATATGACTAATAAAAGTTGAAGGTATTAGGAGACCTTAAAATTTTTGGAAGATAGAACATTATCTAAAGGATTAAATTGCCATGAATTGAAGCACTTCAAGCAACAAGCCTATAAGTATGTCATTATAGGAGATATCTTATATCAACACTCCTTCAAAGGCGTTTTCCTCACATGTATTAGCTTAGACAAAGTACAAAGAATCATTAAATAAACCCATGATAAGTCATGTGGTGGATATTTTAGTGGTTTATCTATAGCTAAAAAACTCCTTGGGATGGGTTACTATTGGCTCTCTACAAAAAAATGCTTGTAATTATGTCAATAAATGTGATAAATGTTAGTGACATGATAACATTGTTCATGCTTCATAAGAATTACAATAAACTACATCACCTTGGCCTTTATCTATCTTGGGTTTGGACATAAGAGGTAAAATTAATCCACAATCATCAAATAAACATAAATTCGTTATTATCACTACAGAGTATTTTTCTAGGTGGATCGAAGTCATGCCATTATCCTCTACCATTGGAATCCAAGTTTCAAAATTTATAGTTAATCAAATCCTTTATCACTATGGTATACCATCTGTTTTGATCTCAAATAATGGTACACCATTTAAAAATAAATAAGTTCACAAGGTCTATACTAAATACAAAGTTCAATAAAAATAGTCGACACCATATTATCCTCAAGGCAATGTACAAGCATAATCATATACTAAAATATTAATTAAAATCCTTACGAAATTGGTCAAGATTGGAACTTACAATTATATCCTACCTTTTGGGAATAATGTACTAGTTTTAAAACTTCTATAGGTGCAACATCTTATACCTTATTTTACGATATCAAGGCAGTTCTTCCTTTTGAGCTTGAAATTATTTCTTTAATAATCTTGATCCAATATTCTTCGATAGGAGATGAGTATGGTTTAGGTTACCTTCACCAATTAGAGATTTTAAATGAAAAATGTATAAATGCCTTAGATAACCTATGAATTTACCATGATAGAATCGATGTACCTATCGTAAAAGGGTATGTCCTAGATCCTTTGAAATCAAAGACTTGGTTCTCAAGGAGAACCAAAAGAACACTAATGCTAATATGAAGCAAAAGGGGAAATTTGAACGAAATTGGTTAGTTCCATTCATCATTACTACCAAATTTGGATTTTGTGTCTATTTCCTAGCCATATTATATGGAAGATAACATAAAGAACCAATCAATATAATGCATCTTAAAAGATATTATGCTTGATGTTGCACAGTTTGCTTGCTCATGTAACTAACCACATGATTACCTATATGCATGCCTATTTGAAATCATACTTATCTAAAATTACATGCTTGATTACATGATTTCTTGGGAATACTTGTTCATATCATATATTCAAGAGGTTTGTTATGAGGTAATGATGATCCTATCTAGCCAAAAAAACACTTGCATTGTATTTGCACTAGGTACCTAGTGCTAGAAGTCCTTCCAATAGCACAAGTTGCTTGTCTTAATTTATTATATTACTCTTCTTCTCATTCAATTATATAAATCTTCTTCTCTTCTATGACGTTATTACTTTCAACATTGATGACCCTACCATCTCACTTTCTTTATTCCATTAGCATCATAACAAATCTTCTATAAAATATAGACAAAAAAATCCTTTTCTCATCTACACAATAAATTTTGTTATCAATTTTGAGGTCATCTCTTTGGATCTTAGTTTGTCCTATTCAATAAAAACTTAGAATCATATAATCAAAATAAAACCTATCTTAGGTCCGAGGTGTATACCAATTGGTTTGACCAAACCTTGTAAGGGGGCAGAGGTCCAAGTTTCAAATATCAAGTCTCATTTAACTGAACGCTTGTCCCTTTCATGGTTCTTTCAGCAATGTAAAAGGTTGTAAATGATTGTGGCATGGTGGTTATAGGGGTGGATTACGTGAAGAAATGTGTGGTGGATTTTTGGGTGGACAATGTAGAATACTGTGGTGGCCATAAAAGCTAGACAACCTACCCATATTCATGGCGGCTACCGATTCCACCATGTAAATAAAAATAAAAATAAAAAATAAAACCTATCTTTCATTGTTTGGCTAGAGCCAAGGTCTTAATGACTATTAGAGAATTAGTAGATGGTATCTTAGCAAGTTATCAATTATTTTATGCTCTCACAACCATTAAGACTCTTTCCTATAAGGTCTGAGGTGTAGACCAATTGGTTCCCACAAATTCCATAAGGGTGCGGAGGTCCAAGGTTCAAATATCGAGCCTTTCTATACTGAACGCTTGTCCCTTTTCTAGTTCTTTTAGAGGTAAAAGGTTTAAAATTATCATGGCATGGTTTTTATAGGGATGGACTACACGAAGATTTGTGCGGAAGCTTCTGGGATGAACAACGTAGAATACTATGGCGGCCATAAAAGTCGGGCAATTTGCTTGAATTCATGGTGGCTACTAATTCGACCATGTAAAATAAATAAAAAAAAGACTCTTTCCTATACCTTTTTCTTTTCATGATATCTTTTATTCATAACAATCATATATACTCATTAATGATTGCACCATTCAAGCTTGTTTAATAAACCACTTTGGAAATCTGGCCTTACTAATCCATTATCTTGTAGATATGTAATTCTTTGTAAGCCTATCAGGCAATGGATTAATAGAGAGTATGTTTGGCTTGGATTGTTAAACAAACAATGGAACAATCTAAATCCATCACTCCAATCAATATATAAATCAAAATTTTACATCTACAACCCACTATGTTGCCTAGCATGTCAACTAGGTAGGGAGGACCCTTGTATATCCAATATCTCGTAGCCATGTAATTTCTTACAAAGTATTCCAATTAGTGGATACTTGGTTCCTCCCGCCATCGTTTGTACCCTCGAAAAAATACCCTTCAAAAAATCTTAATCTTTTGATATAATCATGTGATTAATTTTGAGGTCCAATATGCCACCCAGGTGGGTAGGTACCTTCTATCTAGTTTCTTGTATACTCATAACTCCTTATGAGTGTGTTAATTAATGTATTTAGGAATCCTACCACCATAGTTGGCACACTTGGAAACACTTTCTTCACAAAAATCCTAATGACCTTATATATCGATGAGGGGATCAAATTCCATCATCTATTGTCTTGTGTGTTTGTAAATATTTACATACACTCTAGGTAATAGATGACAAGCCTTGAACCCACTCATCAATATACTAGGAAATTTAGGACATTATAATATCTCTTTCAAAATAGTATAATTAGTTGCCCCTATTCCATTTATTTGTAATAAATTCCCATAATCTATATCTATCATCTAGTCTTACAAATTAGCTTGTGAGGCCCAACGTGCCATCTAGGTAGACTAGCATCTTGTATCTAGTATCTTTTAGACCCATAATTATATTTTGAGCATGCTAGTTAATAGATATGAATTTATAGTCTCCATGCCTAGGACCTTTGGCAACACTCTTTTTGGAAAATCCTAGTTACCATATATATAAATGAGGTAATTGAATCCCCATGCCCAATATATTATATATCTGTAAAAATATTTGCATATATGCCAAGTAATGAACACAAGGCCTTGAATCCACTTGTTGATATGCTAGACAATCTAGGACATCTCCATACTTTTTTTAAAGTCTAATAGCAATCATACATTTGCTTCATCAGAATATAGACCCACAAGAGAATGGATACTAGATGATCAATACTTTGTATACCTATAATGGTTTATGAGTGTTCTAAGAAATAGATCATCTAATACTACTACTCCTTTTTGGTCTATATATATGACCATGGAGCATCTTTTGAGATCATTAGGACATCATCTAGATCTCTTCTCCACCTATTTTATTTTCTCTTACACTAATGAGATAATCAAGCCTTATGCACCTATGTTTTTCAGATCTATAATTACTTACAAGATCTGTCAGGCACTGGTGCATATGGTATGATCCTTTTAAGGGTCTATCAAGTAGTAAAATTATAGCATCAATCTTTTATCATAATCATAACATGAAAATTTACCTTGCCTAGTTATAGATCTTCGATGTTGATGATACTAAATTATTAGCACTTTGCATACCTATAATAACTTATGAGTGTGCCAAGAGGTAAATAATTTAGTACCACCACACCTTATTGGTCTATAAATTTGCTACGACACATTTTTTAAATCTTATCGATATGATGTTAGTGATGACTATTGGTCATCATACCTCACTAGTGCATAGGACCTCCAAGAAAATATGATATCTCTTACCAATTTTCTATGTATATGAAATTTCTTGTACATACATTGGGCATAGGTGAGGGACATCATATTTTCTCAAAATTCCATGTGATAGTGGGATTTGAACTCTAAGATGTGTTGTCACATTCAATGAACTCTAATATTTGAACTCTAAGATGTGTTGTCACAAAATTCCAAGTTCCTCCAAGATTTTATCAAATAAATATAATCATTTAGAAACTTCTCATAATTATTTTTGCATCTCCTCCCAATCTAGGAAGGGGTAAAATACTCGTGGTAAATACAAGATACAATCATCTAAATCAGTATACTTATTATCTTATATCATCATGCATCATACATAAACATTATCTTAGGTATCTTGTATCATCTTTCCATTAATTAGATCATTTTATCCTATCAAAATATTTTACAAGATACCTTACACCAAATCATTTTAGACATCTTTGCATACCTCTTGTGACATAGATTATTTCATACATCTTCGCATACCCTTTGTGGAATAGAACATTAAAAAAATCCTTGCACGTCCCTTGTGGCCTAGATATTTTTAGACACTCTTGCATGTGTGGTGTAGACATTAAAGTACCTTCAAGCATAACCCTTGTGGCATTGATTATTAAATGCATTGGGGCATGTTCCTTGTAGTATAGATAATTTAAATTCTTCAGGCACATCCCTTGTTGCATATATAATTGAAGTCCTTTGGACATGTCCCTTGTGGTGTAGACATTAAAGTCCTTCGAACACATCCCTTGTGGCATAGATATTAAAGTCCTTTGGGAATGTACCTTGTGGTATTGATAATTAAATTCCTTCAAGAATATCCCTTATGGCATATATCATTAAAGTCCTTTAGGCATGTCCCTTATGGCATAGATCATTAAAGTCTTTCAGGAACATCCCTTATGGCATAGATATTAAATTCCTTCAAGCACATCCCTTGTGGTGTAGACATTAAATTCCTTTGAGTACATCTCATGTCACATATTCATTGAATTCCTTCATGCATGTCCCTTGTGGCATACACATTAAAGTCCTTTAGGCACATCCCTTGTGCATAGACATTAAATTCCTTTAGGTATGTCCCTTGTGGTGTAGATGATTAAAGTCCTTTAGGCACATTCTTTGTAGCGTAGACACTAAAGGTCCTTCGAGCATATCCCCTATGGTGTAGATTACTACTAACATAAGTCCACCTTGGGAATTTACTAATAAAATTTCCTCTTGGGAATTGATAACACTTACCACAATATTATCTCTTTATACATATTTGTCATCATGTTCTAAGTGCTTGTCCTTTATACAATTTTTTAGACCACCATTTAGACATGATGTGTTCATTTCATCCTCCAAATAACTTGTCCTTTATCTTAGATTTTAGGCCATCGCTTAAGGATGGAATCATTATCATTGCATATTTTAGGCGCTTCTCTATTATCATGGCATATAGGCGACCACTCGAGAATTGAACTATTCTCATGAGCGTTTATCTCTTATCAAACCTATAGGCCACTGCTCATATAAGCAATTGGGTCACAATATACTTTTGAGTGTTTGTTCACTATCATAATTTCAAGTCATTGCTCAATAATAAAATAATTCTTGTTGTTAGCCATAAAAAATTATTTGTCCATTATCTATTTCTAGACCATTGCTTGGGTAATATTTTTCCAAATGTATACTTTTTCTTGTGGTTTCCTCATTTTTTTTTCCCCTTTGTTTTCTACATTTCCTTTTTATGCATTGATCTTATTTCTCAATAATGTGATGGTAGAGTTAGGTATCTTTAAGTATCAGTTTTTTCATAGCCCATCCCATTGACTACTCATATAAATCATTCATATTTACCTTCCCTTCAAAAATTAATTTCACTTAAACCAATCTTATCACTTCATCATCCATGGGTCGCTTAAAATAACTTTATTTCCAAATAATTCCAAATATAAATAAATTTGTTAAAAATGCTTCCACTTGCCAAATTTGTTTGGCAAGAGGTCCATTGCATTATCTAATCATAGTAATCCTTATGGAGGCACATTTCATCATGTTGATAGGAAGCAAAGAATTATATAATTTTTTTCTTGTTTTCAAAATCTTTCATCCTAAAATTTATGTTGACTTGCAAAATCCTAGCAAAAACCTCCAAAATTTATCAAATCATTCATGAACAGTCATAGTACATATTTAACTTTATAGCTAAGCCCAATTTTTTTAAGGATTAGTCGTTTCTCATTTTTCCCTATTTTTGTCATTTTTACCCCATGTTATTTTATATATGGATTAAATCCGTTAAAAATAATAAATCAATTTAAAATAATCAAAATCACACCATACCTTATTCTCTTAATTATATATAATTCATCAAATGTGTCAAATTCAAATTTTGACAAAAACATAAATATATTCTTAATTTATTTCAAATCTAATTTTTCAAGACATAAAGCATCATATCAATCTTATTAAATAAACACATCACATAAAAAATATATAAATCAATCACACAATATCAATTATGCATAAATTCCTTAATAAAATACATGTCCACAAGTGCAGTGTATCACAAAGGTAAAATTGGTACACTTGGCCCTACTCCTGAGAGGTGATGCACCACAAACATCCAAACTAGTGCACTCAACCTCATAATCCAAACCTTACCCATATATAGATCTTATATATCCACCCCTTGGTTTTGTTGGTGGTTGTGGAGGAGGCCAAAAATTAACTCATCTTTGAGTGTACCTTGTAACCTAGCATGACCTAATGTGACTTTTTGAGTAGTTCATTGATGTTTCTCTCTATATGGCTAGCACTGCTACATGATAGAGTAACCTATAACATCTAGACTAGTACCTCTCCTCCTTAGTTTTTATCTCAACTGCCCCACCTCCATCTACATTCTATGAACTTCTATCTCTAGTTGATTTACCCATTGTTACATTGGGCCCAATATCACCTACATCACCTCTACACTGAGGCTTGCAATTATTTCTCAATAATTGACATCATCCTTCTCTCAAATGAGTTGCTCGATATCCCCTTGCACCTTAGAAATTTCAACCTATAGATAATTGATCACCTCATCTCACTCCTTCTTAACTCTAGTCATCTCCTCATGATCCCTAGTTGCCTCCTCTTTCTTAGCTACTTCCATGATCACTAGATACACTCTTAGCTCATGGAAACTCTATATTAGAGCCTCCATATTGGACTACAATGCCTCCTCCATAGACCTACTAGGTCTAGCCCCTCTATATCCTCTTGATATTAGGGGTATGATCACCAAGGAATCCACATCTAAAGGAACCTATTCACTCAATCCAAGAGTTCCCTCTAACCTAATCAATCCCTCTCCCTCACCCCTAATAGCTTGTCTAAGTAGCTTGATGTGTTGTTACATCTCATCCTAGTCTATCATGGAGATCCCTCATTATCTCCACTATCTCCTCTATCACCTTAGATCACTCTAGAGTTGGTGCCACCAGAGTCACCCACCTTGGACAAAACTTGACATACCATCTCATGTACCCTTGATGACACCCAATTTATCTCTCTTTGACTCAATAAATAAAGCATTTTTTGCATCCTTTACAAAGGACAAAGGGTCAAGAATTCCTCTAAACTCTCTCTCTCAAGTAATTCACCAAAACTAGATCTAAACTAAATTCAGTATATGTTAGATACCACCAAAATATCATACAACTCTATAAAATTGATAAAGTTCATACTCCTTATCCCCATAATGTACCCATCAAGTCATCCTCACTCAATCCAACTCCTAGTCATCGTCAACCCATCTAAAGTGACTTCTCGATAACTACCACATTAATTGAGATGTCTTGATATCGTCTGTAACATGTTAGGCAAGCACCAATGTCTCTCTACTAGATTTACATCTCCCTATCCATCTATATGATGTAATATTCCCAAGGTCGCACCTCTACCCCCTATACACTTGTGGCTATCAAATCACTATATGTTCCTAGGCTCATACCTAGAGCGACATGCAAGAAACAAGACTTTTTCTACTCTAGTAAACTACTTAATGAAGAGTCTTGTATAGTATCATCAAGATAGTCATTCACCAAGCAAAAATAGTTTGTTGATATTGCAACCTTGTAATCACCTCTCCTCATCCCCAAGTCAACATTCATCAATTGGTATATGAAATCAGAATCTCCAACACTAACATCGTATATTTGTGAGGTAATCTAAATGGATTCCCTAGTATGCATCATTAACACATATCCCTAAATTAACTTTGGAATATCCTCTATCTTCTATCAACATATCCATACACACCCTCCCATCACTCCCTAGATGAATAGGAGCTCCTCGAATTATAATTTAGAGAATCCACCAAAAATCCTCTAGTGTAATGGTCATTTCCCTAGTCAGTAACTAAAATGTACTTATCTTTTAGTACCATATTTCCACCAATATTATCAATAACGATCAATCAAAATCTACCTTAGGCATAGCAACCACATGGTATAAACCAATCACCACCAATACTCCAATATATGTGTCATCCACCAAATCTAGTGTTACCACCAAGACCCTAGGATGCCACTCTCAACAATCTAGCACTCCTAAGCTATGTAAACCAAAACAAGAGATAAAATTAACATAATTTATCATATTTCCCTATCCTTTACTTGTAAAAATCAAAAGCACTGATGTTTTCAAAAGCATTAGTAGTAGAAAATTTTTGTTTGCAAAAAATGTTTCCTATAGCAAAAGCACCACTAGCAGAAGCACTGTAACATGCAAAAATATTGTTTTTCAAAAATTATCCAAAAATTACCCTAAAACCCACCATCAAATTTTAATGAGTAATCTAAGTGCTCTCTTGAAAAGGAATCTCAAATGGTAAAAAAGAACCTATTTTTACCCCCCCTCCTTCTTTTACCTACCCACCCACCCTATACCTTTTCTTTATATTTTCTCATTTTATCCTTTTTACCATTTCATGCTCATATTATCGAGTTTTCTCTCAAAACTATTATTTTCATCCAAACCTTGAGGGTGCACCCATGGGGCATCAATTATGAGACACCCATGGGGTATCAGTTATGAGGTACACTTGACATTGATCAATCATTAGTTTTTTGAAATCAACTTCTTTTGAAATCATTTCTTCAACATTGTATATCTCAATATCAACAAACATGCTAGTGTCAAAATTGGAGTCCTACAACATACTTTTGATGTATTTATTATACAATAAACATATCAAAATGAGGCAAAATGTAGACACCCAATTTTGATACACCTATTTAGCTACATAATCTAGCAAAATACCAAACAACATGCCATCTATTAAAGACCTAAACCCATCCATATTAGACATAAAATTGAACAATTTTATAGAAGCATCACTTATTGCAAAAGTGTTGCTAGTGCTTTTGCTTGACTTTAGAACTTTTACAAAACAAACATGTTTCAAAATTTTGACCTATCAACATGACTATTGAAAAAAAGTGCTACTTTTTTACAAGAGTTGTCATGACCCCACCCTTGGAAGACTTCCTATTTTGATGGATTTATGTTTTGTTGTATTGCTTATGGATGGAATGACTGACTATATCAGTTTGATTATGCAAATTGCTTGTTTCTTATGGAAAATATGAGATGTGAATCCTTTGTGGGATGTAGGATAATTCCATGTTTGGATATGAGAAACATACATTTAATGTGGGAACATGATGCTACTAATGAAAAGTGTACTTTTGCAGGAACAAGCCCCTTACTATGGTAGAAGAGTAACCACAAAAAGGGAAAGCTTATGAGAAATGTTGTGATAATTATCGAAATATTGGAGAGGCTGCATGGATGAATGTCCTCTCTTATGGAAATGCATTTTATATTTGTTCAAACAATATATAAGGAAACTATAATTGCTACTTTAACCTTTTTCAAAAAAAAAGAGAATGTTTGGTTAAGCATAACCGAATAAGTTGAAGATGATTGATTATCTTTATTTCTCAACTCCTAGTGGTTAGTTCATGGTGGACTTGCTCCATATTTATGAAGTCTATTTAGAGGAGAACATGAGATAAAAGAAACATCTAGTCTTTAATCCATGGGCATGTTTTATATTTTGGCCACGAAGTGCTCTTTATGGAAACAAATATTTTTGGCATCCGAGGTCTCGAACTAATGGTTGGAGGTAGATAATGGTTTGGAAACTGGGTGACTATGCCAAGTGTTGGCAATGAAGCGAGGAGGCAGATAGTTCATCGAGAGTGGTAAGAAAAATGAAAAAAAAATGGGAATGGAAAAAAGGAAAGGAGACGAAGGGACAGACACTGGAAGGAGAGAGGAAAATCAGTGTTGGAAATGAGGTTCAGGAATGCGAGAGCAGAAGAGCAATTCTGGACTGGAATGGACTACGTACTTGAGGTAACCTTGGAAATACTCAGCTGGAATGAGTTAGAGTAAAATTTGTAGTTATACATGTTAAAATGATTGGTATTCGCGTGTGCCATGATGGCCGCCAAGTCTAGTGGAGAATAGTCCAATGTGTGACTTAAGTTATTCCATAGATGTAGCATGTGTGACTTAAACTATCACAATAGATGTAGCATGTGTGACCAGAGTGCATTCCTTTCCTTTTCCTTATTATGCATGAGGAACTGGTAGTGAACCGAGGATCCAAGTTGTATCAATGTAGAACTAGGTAACGCCAAGATGGTGAGTGATCTTTGTGATCGATTTCCAATCAAAATGTGGCTGGAATGAATCTCTTAACTTGCTAGGTTGGAGTTTGGGTGTTAGATATACTCGACAATGCAAGTTATGGGATCGAATCCAAAGTGTGTCTCTACCAATGAAAAATCTAATGGTAGGTAGTTGAAAATGGAGCCTATAGCAAACTGCACACCTTGATAGGCTTATGTTAGCAATGGGTATTGCATTGTTATCTCTGGCAAGTTAGGCTTTGGAAAATGATAGCAACTAGTTTTGCTTTGCCAAGCTTCAAAATAATGTGAGCTAACTAGAATGATATTGATAGGAGGTAGATGACGAAGGCATCACCATGTCTGAGGACCTCTGTGCCATAGATGTTTTAGCCTCGATGTGGCAATGACAAACATTGAGGAACGTCCAATTCTACCTGAGACGTCCTTTACTTTTCTTTACTTTGAATAGATGCAGTTGAGAAAATGTATTGGATTAAAGTTCTAGACTAGCTAAGGGCTTGTTAGGACTTATTATTTTTATTATAGAAATAGATCTATATTTTCTTGTTGTTTTAGCTTTGGAAATACTCCTAATTACCTTGTTCTTGAGGATAGCAGAGTTGCTATCGCAAGAATGATAGAGGATTGCAGCGACGCCTTGCTGATTGTGTTAACTTAGTAGTGTTGCAGAGTTGGGTGTCATCCATTGCCAAATTTTTTGAATGCATCATCTATGCTAGAGTAGGAGTAAGAGGATTAACCAGATAGAGTAGTTGCTCTTATTTAACTATATATGTGGTGGTTTCTCTTGAGATAGAATAATTTCTATATTATTGAGACAACAAGGTTGGAATGATTTTTAGCTACATCCAACAATACTAGTGGAGTAGGAAGTGCAATGTATATTTCTCTTTTAAGAGAATTGATATCCCATGGATTGTGGATAAGTTGAGTTGAAGGGAAAACTCGGGTAGTGAGGTGCTGGGAATAAAATGGATTCCCAGTAAAAGAGATGGGGACTTACAGAAGTCCTGCTTGTAACCGTGTTCCAAATTGATGGAATAATAAAAGAGTACAGACTTTAATGTTGGGTTTTCCCCATTCGAGGGTTTCTCCTAGGGTAAAGCAACTGTGTTATGTGTGAATGATTTTGTGGGTTCTCATGTTGTTTATACTTTTTCTTATGATAGTCATGGTATTTTAATGTTGTCCATGATAGAGTAATTTTTGTATGGATACGTTTCTATCTTGTGTTATGAATAGATATGGATTCTATTTCGAGATGTTATCAATGAAATTTATGTTAGAAAGGATATATCTCACCATTGTGATATGAATAAATGGTTGGGAGTTGTGTAATTCCAAAAGGAAGTAAATTATTAATGAGTATTCATGAGCACATTGAACAAGTGCTTTCTTAATAAACAAAAGGAACCAAAGTACTTATCTTACTATTTTTTAGTATGGAAGCCTTTTACTCCCAATATGGATCTGATTTAATTGATGGATTAATCAGATGGGGGTTTGGTTTTGGAACCCTTTTTAGGGTAATAAGATTGAGAAAATTAATTAGTTCCTTGTATTAAATGATAGAGGACATTAATGAAACTAGGAACGAGGCTTCTAGGGAAGTCTAGCTCAGAATGACATGAGATGGATAGACAACCCTCCCACGCATCTATCATCCACGTAGAAAGACATATGTGGAGTAGAATTCTTAGCGTACCTTTCAAAAGAATGAAGGGATGATCAACACTAGCTCATTTGGATCCATGAGAGGGATAGGTTGATCAATTGAAAAGACACCTAGTGCTCTTGCATTGCTGGAATTATGCAAGTGGTAGTGATGGGTGTGCCTCAAGGAAAGCCTAGAGACCTTAGTAGTGGCTCTAGTAACCAGAAACTAGGAGCTTTGGAACTACTATAAGATGATAAGAAAATATGTTAATAAATATATTTAAAAAAAATGGAATGAGAATTTTTGGGTCATGATATTTGGTATCAGAGCATGGTTCATAGTGGATTGGATCACTATGCAAGAAGTAGTTTTTAGTGTGAGTTAGAAAACATATTAGATATTAATAATTTTAGAAAAAAATCTAATAGAAGCAAAATTTACCCAAAATGACTAGGATGTAGTGGGTAAACAATTATTAGTAGGAAGAGCAATTTGAAGGGCCAAATGCTAATGAAATCCTACTATCTCTTCTGTGAGTGGCCAGGGACAATGCCATCAAAAATAAGAAGAGGAGGTGTTGCCCCAAAGACAAGGTAGACATGAGGAACCAATGCAGAGAATAGAGCACCTATTGATGGTTTGGAAAACCCCAATGAGGAAGAGAATCTTACCAAAATTATGGCTCTACTTTGGGAACAGGTAGAAGCCCAAAAATAGTTGTTGGATGTTGTGCTAAGTCGAGAAACACAATATGGTAACCCAAGAAGGGGATAAGAAAATGAACCTCTTACAGAGGCACAATTGGCAAGAGTTCAACTAGAGGTTGAGTTAGGCAAGGAGATGAAATATCTAAAATATTCCAAGTTTAATGGAGAGGAATATGGGGATAAGGTCAAGGCTTGGTTGAAGGAGATAGAGACATATTGTAATATGAAGAACTTCTCCTTAGAACTCAAACATCGTATGCTACTTTACATTTACAAGGATATGGATTAGCCTGGTGGGAAACCCTTAGTGAAGAGCAAAAGCTAGCAACTATAGTTGACTTAAAATGGGAAGAATTTGTGAAAGATTTCAAAGAAATATTTCTCACAAAATATTTTTATTCCCAAAAATTTGATGAATTCTCTAAACTTCATTAAGGAATTAGAATAATGGAGAAATACTATCAAAAATTTATTAAGTTGGTGAAGTATGTGCCCACTTACACTAAGAAAATGAAGATCCACAAGTTCATACTTGGAGTAGATCCTAGAATAGGACAAGAAGTGGACATGAGAGAACCTGAGATATTGCAAAAGGCCTATGAGTTAGCAAGAAAAGTTGAAGCATATCTCAAACCTTACTTTGATTATGAGGGGTTAGATGATCAAGGCAGAGAGGCACTAAGGAAGAGGAACAATGCAAGTTTCATAAAGTGGGAGCATGAACAATCAATTAGAAGTATTTCAGGGCAAGAAGATAAAGAAGACAAGAAACAAGGAAAATTTAGAAGAAAGTTCTAAGGAAGGAACCGTAAACACTTTAATCAAGGCAACAATGGCAATAGATCACCCCAAAGATAGACTAACTTGCCAAAAGAAGGAGCAGCAAGGGAGCCAAGATGAAAATAACATCCAGGACCAAAATAAGGATGTTACATATGTAAGGGATCACATTATGCTAACAACTATCCTCAGAAAGTAGGTATGGGTTCTAAAGGGAAGGAACCTATGTACAAGGAAACCATACCTAAGGAACCAACTCATCAGATTTATGCTGCAATAGGAAATCAAAATCTGGATGGTCAAGCTACACCACTAGTGATAAGAGGTAAGATATTTGGAAAAAATGTTAAAATATTAATTGATAGTGGAGCTACAGATAGTTTTATTTCCACTAGCTTAGTTAGAGATATAACAAAAAGGTCGAGAATATTGGAACATGGGTGGAAGGTTGAGTATGGTTCAGGATAAACCTACTCTATGAACCAGTGCTACCCTATGGCTGAAATTACCTTACCTAGTGGAATGACCTTAGGATATTTATATGTTGCACCATTGCATGCTTTTGACATAGTATTGGGAATGGATTGGCTACAAGAGCATAAAGCAGTGATTAATTTTTAGGATCGATGGATTGAATATTCAGATGATGATGGACTTGTTTGTAGAGTGAATAGTTTGTAGGGAACCTTCCAACCTCAAATCCTTTCGGCTATGCAACTTAAGAAAGCCATCAAAAAAAGAGGAATGGTATATATTGTGAAGTTAAATGAGATAGAGGAAGGGAAGAAGGAAGAGGTGTTTGGGAAACACCCTATTCTCCAATAGTTTAGGGATGTATTTCTAAAATATTTACCCGGATTACCACCTAAAAGAGAATTTGACTTCTCTATCGAGCTTGAACCTGGAACAGAGCCTATTCATAGGGCTCCTTATAGGATGAACTCCATAGAGATGTAAGAACTAAAAGTACAACTTCAAGGATTGTTGGAAAAAGGACTAATTAAACCAAGTGTGTCACCATGGGGTGCACCAGTGTTGTTTGTAAAGAAAAAGGATGGATCTTTAAGACTATGTATTGACTATCGAATGTTAAATAAGGCAACTATTAAAAATAGATATCCTTTACCTAGAATCGAAGATCTCTTTGATCAACTCAAGGATACCTCAATATTTTCAAAGATTGATTTGAAATCAGGATATCACCAATTGAGAATTCAAGAGGAAGATACTCATAAGACAACTTTTAAAACTCGATATGGACATTATGAGTTTATTGTCTTGCCTTTTGGGCTGACGAATGCTCCAACGATATTTATGAATCTGATGAATAGTATCTTCAAAAAATACCTAGATAGATTTGTTCTGGTGTTTTTAGATGATATTTTGATATATTCTCGAAACAAGGAGGATCATGATAAACACCTCAGATTAGTGTTGGAATTGCTAAGGGAAAAGTAGTTGTATGGGAATTTATCCAAGTGTGAGTTTTATGTGTTAGAGGTGCAATATCTAGGGCACATTGTTTTGGTTGAGGGAATTGTTGTAGATCCTAAGAAGATAGAAGCCATCTTGAATTGGCCATTGCCAACGAATGTAACTGAGGTCCAAAGTTTCATGGGCTTAACTGGATACTATAGGTGATATGTGAAAGACTACGCCAAGATCACCTCACCGATAACTAACCTTCAAAGGAAAGGGAAGGAATTCAAGTGGACAGATAAATGTGAATTCACCTTTGATTTACTTAAGTAGAAGCTTACTACACCTTCTATACTTAGAATACCGGATCCGCAAGGAAGTTTTTTGGTATGTACAGATGCATCGCTAGAGGGACTAGGAGGAGTGCTCTCATAGGAAGAAGTGGTGATAGCCTACGGATCAAGGAAGCTAAAAAAGCATGAAGTTAATTATGCAACTCATGATTTGGAGTTAGAAATAGTAGTTTTTGCTCTCAAGATTTGGTGATATTATCTAGTTGGAAGACCCTTTGAGCTAAAGATAGATCATCAGAGTCTTCAATACATGTTCACCCAACCTTTTCTCAATGCTAGACAGAGAAGATGGATGGAATTTCTCATGGAATATGACTTTGGCATCGAATACATTAAAGGAAAAGAGAATAAGGTCGTAGATGCTCTGAGTAGAAGGAGGCACATTGTAGTCTTATCTCGTATTCATGTTGATTTTATGGAACAAGTCAAGGTAAAGCAAATTCAAGATGATTATTGTAATCAAATCCAAGAAAATATGGAAAGGAAACCAGATGAAAACAAATATTTTAACATCAAGGATGGTTTTCTATGTTTTAAGGATAGAATAGTAATTCCTAGAAGTGGAGATCTAAGGAAGATGATCATGAATGAAGCTCATAGATCCCCCTACTCTGCTCATCCAGGAGGAGCAAAAATGAGAGAAAATGTGAAAAGGACATTCTTTTGGCTAGGAATGAAGAGAGACATAACTGAATTTATCGCTCAATGCTTTGAGTGCCAAAAGGTTAAAGCAGAACATCGACATCCTACTGGTTTGTTATACCCACATGATGTGCCAATACAAAAATGGCAAGTAATATCAATGGATTTCATAGTAGGGCTACCTAAGACCAAGTTCCAGCATGATGCGATCCTAGTAGTGGTCGAAAGACTGACCAAGGTTGCGCACTTTATACCCGGGAGCACCAAGGATGATGTCGTGGTTGTGGCTAATAGATTTTCCAAGGAAATATTTTAGCTTCATGGTTTTCTAGAGGTAATTATATCAGATAGAGACTCAAGATTCACATCTGAGTTTTGGCAAGCCTTGCATCGAGCCATTGGCACTAGGTTGAACATCAGTTCAGCTTATCACCCCAAAACTGATGGATAAACTGAAAGGGTGAATCAAGTGTTAGAAGACATGCTTCGCATGTACTGTATGGATCAGAAAAACCATTGGGAAGAGTACTTGCATCTAGTGGAATTTGCCTACAATAATGGTCATCATTCGACATTAGGTATGGCATTGTTCGAAGATTTGTATGGTAGAAGATGTAGGACACCATTATCTTAGGATAATCTAAAATATCAAATTGCGCTTGGGCCAGACATGGTCAAAGAAATGGAGCAACAATTAAGAACAATCAGAGAAAGGTTAAAGGAAGTTGCAGATCATCAGAAAAGTTATGTTGATCTCAAGAGATCACCTAGAGAGTTTGTTGTTGGTGATAGGGTATTCTTGAGGGTGAGACCGAAGAAGAGTGCTATCAAGTCCACAAAGCTTGATCCTCATTTTGTAGGACCCTTTGAAATCTTAGAAAATATCAGTCCTATGGCATACCAACTTGCCTTACCACCTAATCTGTCCAAGATTCACAACACCTTTCATGTTTCTTTGCTTAAGAAGTATGTTGCTAATCCTGAGCATGTATGGAATTTTTCTAATTTGTAGATGGTGAATCCCAAGGCTATAGAGGTTCAACTAGTAAATATCCTTGAGTTTCGATCCAAATCGATGAGGAAAGGAACCTTGGAACAATGCAAGGTCCAATGGGATCAATATTCCAAAAGAAATGCTACTTGGGAGAAAGTAGCAGACATGCAAAAATATTTTCCATTTCTATTTGAGGATGCAATGTAAATATTTGTTTAATATTTATGCTATGATGTTACACAGAGGACTATGTTAAGCCTAAGGGGGGAGGATGTCATGACCCCACCCTTGGAAGACTTCCTATTTTGATGGATTTATGTTTTGTTGTATTGCTTATGGATGGAATGACTGACTATATCAGTTGATTATGCAAATTGCTTTTTTCTTATGGAAAATATGAGATGTGAATCCTTTGTGGGATGTAGGATAATTCCATGTTTGGATATGAGAAACATACATTTAATGTGGGAACATGATGCTACTAATGAAAAGTGTACTTTTGCAAGAACAGGCCCCTTACTATGGCAGAAGAGTAACCACAAAAAGGGAAAGCTTATGAGAAATGTTGTGATAATTATCAAAATATTGGAGAGGCTGCATGGATGAATGTCCTCTCTTATGGAAATGCATTTTATATTTGTTCAAACAATATATAAGGAAACTATAATTGCTACTTTAACCTTTAAAAAAAAAAAAGTTTGGTTAAGCATAACCGAATAAGTTGAAGATGATTGATTATCTTTATTTCTCAACTCCTAGTGGTTAGTTCGTGGTGGACTTGCTCCATATTTATGAAGTCTATTTAGAGGAGAACATGAGATAAAAGAAACATCTAGTCTTTAATCCATGGGCATGTTTTATATTTTGGCCACGAAGTGCTCTTTATGGAAACAAATATTTTTGGCATCCGAGGTCTCGAACTAATGGTTGGAGGTAGATAATGGTTTGGAAACTAGGTGACTATGCCAAGTGTTGGCAATGAAGTGAGGAGGTGGATAGTTCATCGAGAGTGGTAAGAAAAATGAAAAAAAATGAGGGAACGGAAAATAGGAAAGGAGATGAAGGGACAGACGTTGGAAGGAGAGAGGAAAATTGGTGCTGGAAATGAGGTTCAGGAATGCGAGAGCAGAAGAGCAATTCTGGACTGGAATGGACTGCGTACTCGAGGTAACCTTGGAAATACTCAGTTGGAATGAGTTAGAGTAAAATTTGTAGTTATACATGTTAAAATTATTGGTATTCATGTGTGCCATGATGGCCGCCAAGTCTAGTGGAGAATAGTCCAATGTGTGACTTAAGTTGTTCAATAGACGTAGCATGTGTGACTCAAGTTGTTCCATAGACGTAGCATGTGTGACTTAAACTATCACAATAGATGTAGCATGTGTGACCAGAGTGCATTCCTTTCCTTTTCCTTATTATGCATGAGGAACTGGTAGTGAACCGAGGATCCAAGTTGTATCAATGTAGAACTAGGTAACGCCAAGATGGTGAGTGATCTTTGCGATCGGTTTCCAATCAAAATGTGGTTGGAATGAATCTCTTAACTTGCTAGGTTGGAGTCCGGGTGTTAGATATACTCGGCAATGCAAGTTATGGGATCAAATCCAAAGTGTGTCTCTGCCAATGAAAAAGCTAATGGTAGGTAGTTGAAAATGGAGCCTGTAGAAAACTGCACACCTTGATAGGCTTATGTTAGCAATGGGTATTGCATTGTTATCTCTGGCAAGTTAGGCTTTGGAAAATGATAGCAACTGGTTTTGCTTTGCCAAGCTTCGAAAGAATGTGAGCTAACTAGAATGATATTGATAGGAGGTAGATGATGAAGGCATCACCATGTATCTGAGGACCTCTGTGCCATAGATGTTTTAGCCTCGACGTGGCAATGACAAACGTTGAGGAACGTCCAATTCTACCTGAGACGTCCTTTACTTTTCTTTACTTTGAATAGATGCAGTTGAGAAAACGTATTGGATTAAAGTTCTAGACTGGTTGAGGGCTTGTTAGGACTTATTATTTTTATTATAGAAACAAATCTATATTTTCTTGTTGTTTTAGCTTCGAAAATACTCCTAATTACCTTGTTCTTGAGGATAGCAGAGTTGCTATCAGAAGAATGATAGAGGATTGCAGTGATGCCTTGTTGATTGTGTTAACTTAGTAGTGTTGTAGAGTTGGGTGTCATCCATTGCCAAATTTTTTGAATGCATCATCTGTGCTAGAGTAGGAGTCAGAGGATTAACTAGATAGAGTAGTTGCTCTTATTTAACTATATATGTGGTGGTTTCTCTTGAGCTGGAATAATTTCTATATTATTGAGACAACAAGGTTGGAATGATTTTTAGCTATGTCCAACAATGTTGGTGGAGCAGGAAGTGCAATGTATATTTCTCTTTTAAGAGAATTGATATCCCATGGATTGTGGATAAGTTGAGTTGAAGGGAAAACTCGGGCAGTGAGGTGCTGGGAATAAAATGGATTCCTAGTAAAAGAGATGGGGACTTACAGAAGTCTTGCTTGTAACCATGTTCCAAATTGATGGAATAATAAAAGAGTATGGACTTTAATGTTGGGTTTTCCCCATTCGAGGGTTTCTCCCAGGGTAAAGCAACTATGTTATGTGTGAATGATTCTGTGGGTTCTCATGTTGTTTATACTTTTTCTTATGATAGTCATGGTATTTTAATGTTGTCCATGATAGAGTAATTTTTGTATGGATACATTTCTATCTTGTGTTATGAATAGATATGGATTCTATTTCGAGATGTTATCAATGAAATTTATGTTAGAAAGGATATATCTCACCATTGTGATATGAATAAATGGTTGGGAGTTGTGTAATTCCAAAAGGAAGTAAATTATTAATGAGTATTCATGAGCACATTGAACAAGTACTTTCTTAATAAACAAAAGGAACCAAAGTACTTATCTTACTATTTTTTAGTATGGAAGCCTTTTACTCCCAATATGGATTTGATTTAATTGATGGATTAATCAAAAGGGGTTTGGTTTTGGAACCCTTTTTAGGGTAATAATATTGAGAAAATTAATTAGTTCCTTGTATTAAATGATAGAGGACATTAATGAAACTAGGAACGAGGCTTCTAGGGAAGTCTAGCTCAGAATGACATGATATGGATAGACAACCCTCCCACACATCTATCATCCACGTAGAAAGACATATGTGGAGTAGAATTCTTAGCATACCTTTCAAAATAATGAAGGGATGATCAACACTAGCTCATTAGGATCCATGAGAGGGATAGGTTGATCAATTGAAAAGACACCTAGTGCTCTTGCATTGCTAGAATTATGCAAGTGGTAGTGATGGGTGTGCCTCAAGGAAAGCCTAGAGACCTTAGTAGTGGCTCTAGTAACCAGAAACTAGGAGCTTTGGAACTACTATAAGATGATAAGAAAATATGTTAATAAATATATTTTAAAAAAAAAATGGAATGAGAATTTTTGGGTCGTGACAAGGGCACTACACTAGTACTTCTGTAAAATCCACCACTTTTACAACATATGAGTGGAATCTTTATGATATGAGCTAGAAACATACATATTCCTTCTTAGCAATCTCTAGTTTGATCAAACATGCTCTATCCTCTCCTTGGGCTTATGATATTTGAATTCCCCACCTTATCCAAATGATATCTTTGACCCTATTTCACTCCAAGGATCAACCCTTTGAAGATATTTAAAAGGAACTCATGGGAGGGGCATTCAACAAAGGAATTCTAAGCTAGCTATGCTCTGCCAAAATTTATTCTCATTCTATCTGTAGACACCTAAAACATGTCATGTTTAGGAGACTACTCATATGGGCACCTTTGCAAACCATATGAATGATCTTGGACCTTTCCAAGAGCTAGCAATGGTTTTAACCACTTATTTGGGGTAGCTTTATCCTATACAAGCTCATTCATTAACAATCAGAGCGACTTCTAGACCAGTAATTGATGCTCAGAGTGGCTAAGAGCTCCTATATGCTCTAAGTGAGAGTAGCTAGCTTTGAAATTGTATTGACCTCCCAAGTCGAGCCAAATTAGTTGTAACAGCCAAATGCAATTGATTTTAGGCAGTTTTGGATGAGGAAGCTTTTGGATGTTTCCTCCTAACTGCCCCATCCTATCAATTATTGATCTTGGCTTCTAAAGTAAGCTAGGGTGAGGAGTTGGGAAGGCTATAATAACCCCCTCTAAATTGAAGAGAGGACTAGATTTATCCTAAATTTCATGCAGCAGAGATCTGCCAGATTGGATAACAACTTGATAACCCTTGAGGAGAGTCTAAATGATGTCCAATTATGGAGTGACACACATGCAATCAACAATGGAGCTTTTGAAGGACTGATAATCACACCTTGTAATTCCTCACCAATCTAATGTGAATTCGAATTATTTTAACCATCAATCCATCTCAACATATGCAGGCGACCATTGACCATCAATTCAATTGGTGAATTATTCATCACATAACCTAATTTAAGAGGTAGAATACTTAGGTCATGGTCATTGTCTTCGACAGAGGCCCGCAAGCTCAACCGTCAATGACATCAGTGACTAGCAGGACCGAATGCTCTAAGTGATAGTGGCTAGGGTTTGATGCATTACCTTTTAAGTTCTTAGCATGGTTTTCCATCTATTTTTCCTTTATCATCTTAGATTAGAGTAGATTTACCATTTTCAACGCATTTGTACGGTTCATTAGCAATTTTAGAGGTAGCTTTACCTTAACTTTGGTCATATTTGCTTACTTTCATAAGTCTTCTTAGATTAGCTTCATTTCATGCTTTTATTGCAAATTACATGTTAGATTAGCTAGATCTACTTGTTTTCAAGCATGCTCATTTAGCTATTTCTCGATTATCTTTGCATATCTTTATGCTTATTTCAAGTTTAGCCTTATTTCTTGCATTTTCTTGATAAAAGCCTCATCATGAGAGGCCTCATATGCTTTTAATTGTAATTTGTTGTTTCTTGTATGTAGGTTACAGGATCTTGCAAACTTCAAGGCACTCTCAATATCAAGTTCCTCTTGGAAAATGGAGATGGAGGCATCCTTGTAAGCCCTCAAGCAGAGTTGATGGAGATATGAAGACCAATTGAAACACATCTTCCCCCCATTTTGGGGTTATTTTCTTATTGTAACAATTGTATCAATCTTTGGTATCCCTAAGAGAAATAAATTTGTAATAAGATTCATTTGATTAATAAAAGAGAGATTCTCTTTATTATTCCTTATTTTTGGTCAAATGTATGCTTAGATTACACGTGTTTCCTTCTTTATGTTGCAATATCAATATATGTGTGGTCTCCGTAGCCTTCTACAGTGGCGATCACGATGGGACAATAGATTTAGGCTTTTGAATCAAGAAATTGGGGTAAGTGAAACAAGGAAAAAAAGATTTGATCATGGATATTATCTTGGTATAAGTAGGAGGTCATGCTTGGTTGTAAAATTCTTATCTCTTTGCTCTTTTCATATCCTTTGCTTTGTTATTTATTTATTTTCCTCTTGTTAAGGCCTTGCTAAAGCTTGATTTTCCATCTTGCAACTTCTACTCTTCATAATTGTTTTTTATTTCACATTTCTAATATCTATTTTATAGCTCTCTAACTTTATATTGTGTCTCATTTGCTTCCATTTGTAGAAATTTATGATCACTTTGAGTTTCTAATCATTGTATATAGATTTTTTACTCTATTTTGCTCATTAAATCACTATTATCTATATTGTTCATGCATTTTAGTCATAAAAAAATTGCATGTTTTTACTTAATCAAATTTTATTGTAGGCTTATTTTATGTTCGTGATCACTTTGACACTTATCAGTGTCTCATTTGTAGGCACAATATTTTGTTTGTATCTTAATCTTCTCCCTTTCTTGTTTCAAAATTATGAATATATATCTTAAGTTCATTTTGTCTTCATTTTTAAATATATACGCATGTTTTGAACTCATATTAACTTCATTTGCAAGTGTAATGACATCCTAATCTACTTAAAATTTTATAGGATCTTGTTTTTGCGTACTTATAGCTCCTCTATTGGTCTCAAAATCCTCCTTAAATCATTATTACAGGCATACATTTAAACATTATAACAACATAATGGTTCATTTCATATAAAACAGTATTCACATTTATTTCATTTTGTCTAACCTTAGCCTCAATAAATTTTTGTAGGCTTCTCACTCCATTTTAATCTATTTTAGTGCAATTTCCTTGCTATTTAGGTAGCCATACACTTTGTTTTCAATTTATTTGGGTGGCCTATAGTTATTTCCCCTTCAATATCACTAATCCCAAAAGTTCTAGAAAATTTGGATTTGGTTTGGTAAGGTTTTGTAAGTCTCTATGTTCTTGGGCTCTAGGAATTAGGCTTTTCATCCCTTTGTCAATTTTTATCATATTTGGAACCAATTAACTTTAAATTTCTCTCTGCAAGTTTTGGATAACCTATTACAGGGATAGAAGCAATGCTAGTTGTAGAAAAGTAGCTCTTCTACCTATCTTTTTTACACAAAGCAAAAGCATCACTATCAAAAGCATTGGTAGCACTTTTGATTGCAACACTTTTGCATTAATCAACCTTCTTTCCAAATACAATTCAATTTAATTTTATAAAAATGGGGTCTAATTAGTGTGACTATATAGCTTATTATTCACCTATGATCAGACAGATCCTCTAAACTAGACTGCATTTATTTTTTTCTCTAGTTTTGTAGTATTAGCAAAAGCACCAGAGTGGAGCAAAAGTGTTGGAAATGTTTCTATTCAACTTTCAAAAAAAGGTATTTTAGTATTTGGGATATTTTTTCTATCTATGTTTTAATATTTTTTCCTTTAGATTCACTATTTGCTATAAATTAGGCTAAAACACATTTCTTTTGGGACAAATCAAGGAACCCTTTACGTTAGTTTAAATATTCCATTTTAACATATCTAGGAAAGGAATCAAAAGGGCATAAAGTTGCATTTTAGGAATAATATTGTTTGTTTTCATCCCTCTCTTGTTTTCCCTTAAAAATAAAAGATCCTTTTACTTTATCGTAAATCATTCAAAATCAAATCATACTAGTTTAGGAACCTTGTTTGTTGCATCTTGTATTATTGAATATATCTTCCAAACTTAGTAGTGATATTGTTTAGGTTTGTATTTATCTTTCAAGATTTTTTTTAGACTTAGAGATAAAAATCCTTAGGTTTTTATCATTAACTCATCAAACACTCCATGAACATAAATATATACATAAAACATATACATGTAAACGGAGGTAGGCCAATCCACATGAAAATATTTAAGTCTCCTTTGGAAAGAGACTCAGGTTATCGTTTTACTCAACAAGATATGACTACATTATCTTATTTTCTATATCATATCTTCATGAATTTATTTTGTACATTAATGTTAGCAATACCCAAAGAACCCAAAAAAGGATAACTAAGAACAATATCCACACCATCCATCTCAATAACATAAAAATTTGAATGTAAAACATATTTATCCATGGTGATCTTCATATATTTCAAAATATAAACATTCTCACACTTAAGTTATATGTTCTGAGATAATATTACCTAAACCTACAACCTCTTAGCCAAAAAAATATTAATGAATTTATATTTTCTACTAGGATTTATGAAAATAATAACCTTTTCATTTTGAATGCAATCATGAACCTACAAAATAGAATTTCTAGATTCAAACAAATTATTTTGACCACTCTTTAGCTTATCTAACACCAAAGGTGTGAAGCCCTCGACTTGCACACTATCAAACTTATTTTTTCTTTATTCTCTCAAAATTTTATCTCTTTTTAATTATTTGTGTTCATCCTAGAGCTTGTTTATATTTTTACATATTTATTGAGGGTATCTTTAAGACTAGTTATCTTTTTATAAGGGTTTCATTGACTCAAGAATGCTTCCTCTATGTCTTCACAAGTTGATATATAATTATGGGCCTTAGAAAAATTACCATACTAAAATAGAGCTTCTCCTCAAAGATAAACATATTTTTCGATATAAATTAGCAAAATACAAGGATTCAAAATATTTCTAGCATTTTATAACATCAATATCATCCTCTATAGAAAACATTTGTGATTCCCTAGAGTCCAAATCCACAAAAGTCATAATACAAACTAGATAATGTACTTTGGTTGTATGAAAATATATCTCTCCACTTATTTGAAGCTAAAAATCCACATAAATAAGTACATGCATAACTCTCCTTAAAACCAACAAATATTAGATGACTTGCCTACCTTGACTAAAATAAATTTCAAATTTCATTTTCTAGAAAGAAAAAATATGATTTTATAAAATATCATTGCCCCTATTCCAAATAGTTGACTTCATTGGGTTATATCTCCCTAAATACTATTTAGATTCCACTTGTTTTAAAAGTTCCTCAAATTTTAAACAAAATGGATGACTAATTGTCTAAATTGTATAACTTTATCCAAAGATATGGCTTTCGAATGTGAGACATGTTTTGGAAATAAATTGCGTAGATTTTGCAATCCACAAAAAATCAACCCCCACCTTGCTAGATTTATTGCTTTGATACCACTTGTTATAAAAGTTTATTATCATTACCGTGGATAATTCACAATATGTAGAAATATCAGATATTTATCTACAAATAATATTTCATAATGATATCCATACGATGAGACACAAATATAGATAATAACCTTAAGGTATGGAAACACAAATAACACTTTTAAGAAAGGAATTACTCTACAATATCTCCCAAGATAAGAGGGTAATTCATGGGCAAAGAAGATTACAAGAGAATTCTCAATATGACCATGATTGTTACAATAACAATATTCTTAGGTTATAATTTAATTTATTACATTATTTAGGTTTTTAGAAAATAAGTTAGTGCACAAGTTGGCAATCTAGAAGCCAACATTTATATTTTATAAAATTAGAAAATATTTTTATTTTAGAAAGCTATAGTTAGTGGGAATATTTTGTAAGCTATAGTTAGCTAGGTTAATTATATTAGCGATCCTATTGTTATAGGTCAATCTGAGTCATTCACATTGTATATATTTGCATTTGATTAATGAAATTGTTAATTTGTGCCCAATAGTGGTATCAGAGCACAACCTCGATCCTTTAGGGATTTGATTGAGAATATTTTGATTGATTATATCTAATAAGCTATTAAAAATGCAATAGAAGAGTGAGCCACCCAATGCACCCTTCAATAGGAGTGTAGGAACATGCAAGAGCATGTAGGAGTGCATGAGAGCAAAAGAGCCCATTTGCACACGCACAAGTGTGCACTCATTTGCATACAATGCAGTCACATAATTATTTATGCATAGTGTGTGCATGTGAGCATGCAGGTATGCACTCTTTTACACGTAACTTAATGTAGGTGTACATATAGCCACATGCTTATTTATGTGCAACGTGTGCACATGAGCACGCATACACATGTAAGGCATACTATGTAGTTCTCCCTTGAAAGTGCGTATAAACACGTAGGAGTGTGCACTCATCAAGAATCAAGTGATGCTCCTATTTTTGCATGAGTGAGTAGGAGCACACGTAGAAACAGACCACCTAGCGCATTCATAGCACATAAGACACCCAAACAACATGCAAGTGCATTTGTAGGAGAGCGTGCCCTTACTTTACACCTCCTCAAATTTACGATGATGATATGTGATGGTTCGAACTTGATTCAATGAATATTTGGAGCGTATGAAGGTTATTTGATCCCTAATTTTCTTTATTTATATAAAAACCATTAGACACATTTTTAAAAAATTTAAAATTAGTTAATTAAATAATTATTTTTTATTTTAATTAATTATTTGGTTGATTAGTTTAATTAATTAGATTAATGCATTTTAAATTCTTTAAGAGGTAAAGTAAATTCCTTCTATAATTATATACATCAAATATCATTGAAATATTGGCATTGTTTTTTTTTTTTTTGAATTTACATGGTGGAATCGGTAGCCGCCACGAATCCGAGCAGGTTGTCCAACTTTTATGGCCACCACAGTATTCTGCACTGTTCGCCCCAGAAGCCGCCACATAGATCTTCCCCCTATAACCACCATGCCACAATCATTTTAAACCTTTTACGCCGTTGAAAGCACCAGGAAAGGGACAAGTGTTCAGTCCGGCAAGAAATATTGGCATTGTAAAAGGTGTCTTTTTGGATAAATCTAACACCTTTAAAACTAAATTTGTGGGAATTATGAATGTTTGAATGCATTTAATTTCTTGTTTAATGCATTAATTTTGTGGCATTAAAAATACCCCAAATTTATACCCTTTTAAAATAATTTGCACAAGGTAGCATTTGGCAATTACGATGCCTCTAGCCCGCACTTACAGGTAATGCTATCATGATTGGGCTATTGCATTTAGTTTCTAACATAACTACAAGAAATATTTCTAGGGTCTATCCCTATAAACTATCAAGAAGAAATAAGGAAAGCCAATTTTTATTTTATTCACTCCATCATTATCCTTATTCATTACTATCTCTGGACATAAAAACCTAAACTTAATTTCCTCCAAGTATTTAAGGGACTTGTCACCCTATGTATGTGGAGGTCTTTCTAAATAGGTTTCAAATATAGAGTGAATACCTTTCAGTACTATTTATGTGCCACAGATCGATCCATTTCATGTACCTTAAAGTCTCTCTTGTGTACAATCGTGTATAATGAGAGGACCAACTTATTCCACATACCGACATGTATTATAGGAAAAGAGGGTATATTGAATGGAATATCATACTGGTGGTATAAATAAAGAGGAACCATTTGGATATATAAAGAACCCTCATAATATCCATTCCAAAGGCATATATTTTAGATTCTTAGCTCTTGTGAGATCCAAATTTTACACCATGGAAGATAAAGATGCAGACCATATTACAGGTTGAAAAGTTGTAGGACATTGTGACTGGTAGAGTCACATGCCTAAAATTTTAAGATGATGCAAGAGAAACATATGATTATGCAAATGCCAGAGCACTAATGATCATAGTTCTTACCACTATTGATGAGATTCAATCATATGTTTATGAAGCAAAAAATTCCAAAGATGCATGGGATACGTTGACCACCATTTATGAAGGAAAGAATCAAGCAATAATTTTTAACCTTCAATCCTAGCTTCACACTTTAAGCATGAAGAATGGATAAAGTATAGAGGTCTTTCTTTGCAAATTTATTGATTTAAGAGCAAAATTGCATGCAATGGGAGAAAAAGTGGATGATAAGCTCTTAAATTCCATCATTATGAGAGCTTTACCAGATTCTTTTAGATTTCTTATCACTTTCCTTCAAGTTTACAATAGAAAAGGATTTGTTTAATTTGTTGCAACAAGAAGAAGCAACTAGTAACCTAAGAGACCAATTGTCCAATAGTGCACTCATTTCCAAGAAATTCGGATATAAGAAACAAGGTTCTTTTCATAAGGGTTATTCATCCAAGGGTTCTATCACCTCAACATCTTCATAAAAGATACCTCAAAAGAAAATATGTACTACCACATTTGTGAGAAAGAAATTTATGATACAAAATAATTTTGGTACAACTCTTACAACAAAGGTGATAAGAACTGTCAACCACCAAAGAAGAAAGGACAATACAAACCACATCCTAAATATAGGCAATAAAAAGGGCATGTTGTTATTGAAGAATATGATTTAGACTCAAAGCAAGCACACATAGTGCTAATGACTTAGACTAATTCCAAATAAAATGATAATGTTTGGTACATAGATTCAAGTGCAAACAAGCACATGATAGGAGATAAGGAGTGGTTTGATACTTTTGAAGAGAAAGAAGACAAACCTATCATAATTGTATATGATAATACCTATCAAGCCCGAGTGGTAGGTGATGTTTTAGTTACTCTTATATATGTACAATATTGAATTGAAAAAGTACTTTATGTACTAGGATTGCCCAAATTTTTTTTGTCAATTCCACAAATCTTGGATAAGAATATGGTGGTTGATTTCAAAATTGTTGATGGAAAGAAGTGTTGCTTCATCACAAAAAATGATAAACATATTGCAAAAAATTCCTACAAGCATGGATTATTTGCTTTAGATTCCCTCAATTCTCCTCATGTTGCTTTGGCTACCACAACAAAAGAAGCAACCTCCTTGTGGCACAAACAATATGGGTATCTCAATTCAGGATACTCTAAATGCATAAACATGAAATGGTATTAGGACTGCCCAACCTCTTACCAACGTTTCTCATTTGCTTAGATTTATTAGCAGGGACGCAACATAGAGTACCTTTTGAATTGATTTCTTCAAGGGCTAAAGCACCATTGGAGCTAATACACACTGATTTGTGTGGACCCATGCCTAACAATTTTGGTGGAAAGATATATTTTTAGTTGTTTGTTGATGATTAATATAGAAATATGTGGGTCTTCTTCTTACAGTTGAAGTCTGATGCCTTCCTATATTTTTAGCAATTTTAGAAATATTTTGAAAAATAATCAAGATGTTCCATCAAGTTCTTCCGCCCAGATCAGGGGTGGGTATTTACCTCCAACTATTTCTAAAGGTTTCTTACAAAACATGGGATAAAAATAAATCTTACAACTTATACTTCTCAACAAAATGGAGATGTTGAAAGGAGGAATCATTCCATCATGGATATGGTCCAATGTAAGCTCATTGGAGCTCATCTTGGGCTACATTATTGGGTTGAAATTGTCACTACTATTGTGTATATCCTAAATAGAACACCAATAAAAGCTCTTCAAGGAGTAACATCTGAAGAAGCTCTTCAAGGAGTAACATCTGAAGAAGCCTAGACTGGAAGAAAACCATCAATTTCTCATCTAAGGATATTTGGTAGAAATACCTACATGCACATTTCTAAGAAGAAAAGGAGTAAGCTAGATGAGAAGTGCCCATAGTGCATATTTGTTGGTTATAATAAAGAATCAAAAGGGTATATATTGGTTGAACCTATTACCAAGATAATTCATATCAATCAAGATGTGATATTCGATGAAGCAAATGCTCCCAAGTCGAATACAACATATTTTTAAGAATCTCGGAAGGACACATCTTTTGTTGTATAATTGGAATTTGATGAAGTCCAAAATGATATTCATGCCCTTGTTGATGGTCTTGAAGTATTTTCCTCCCACAACAAAGAAAAATTACAAAATGGTACTCAAGCACAATGAGAGACACAAGACTTGATGCACCTCTTGACATCAATTCCACTCGTCCATGTACTTGAAGTATGTCATTCCAGGAAGGAGATATGGGTTTTATGTCTTTAGTAATGGAGCATGTAGAACCTACTTTAGTGAAGGATACACTTAGCATACCTATATGGAAGGAAGCTATGGAAGCTAAACATAAGTCTCTTATGAAAATAATACATCGGAGCTAGTTTATTTGCTTGCTAGGAAAAAACCCATAGGCTGCAAATGGGTATTCAAAATCAAGTATAATATAGGTGGAACAATTTATAAGCATAAAGATTGACTTTTTGGAAAGAGCTATGCTAAAATAGAAGGTATTGACTAGAAGATATATTTGTACCAACAACAAATATGACAACCATTCGTGTTCTTTATGCAATGGCAATTCAGTTTGGATGGAAACTACATTATATGGATGTGAAGAGTGCCTTCTTAAATTGTGATCTCAAAGAAGAGGTGTACATGGTTCAATATAAAGGTTTTATTGTTGAATGGAAATAGCAAAAGGTCTTAAAATTGATAAAATCCTTGTATGGGTTGAAATAAGCTTTGAGAGCTTGGTACATCAATATTGATAATCACCTATTGTAGCATGGATTTAAAAGAAGTCCCTTAGATGCAAATATCTATTTCAAGAAGGTTGGTTCTAAAATAGTGATACTTGTACTATATATTGATGATCTGATCATCATTTGAAATTCAGATGGGATGGTGGATATTATGAAGAGTGACTTAAAAAAATTGTTTGAGATTATAGATCTAGGACTTCTACATTTATCTTGGCTTGGAGGTTTTATAAAAGAAGCATCACATCAAGATCTCACAAAAAAAATATGCCAAGGCACTAATATAGAAATATCGGATGATCGAATGTAAACCAAAGGCAACTCCAATGGAACCAAGGTTACAGTTATCTACATATGACAAATCACTTCAGGTATCTATAACTCTCTATCAACAACGGGTTGGGAGTATTATATATTTTGCAAACACTAGGTCAAATATTAACTTTGCTATGAGCTATCTTTTGAGGTTCATGCAAGAGCCAAGGCTCAATCATTGGAAAGTAGTGAAGCGAGTTTTACACTATGTCTATGGCATAGTAGAATATGGCCTAGAATACAATAAGAATGACAAGTTCTTGCAAGGATACACAAGTTCAAATTATGTTCGCTCTTTAGATGATAGAAAATCAATGTCTAGATATATATTTTATTTAGGATCTAGACCTATCTCATGGCACAACAAGAAGTAGCAATAAGTTGCCCTTTCATACACAAAGGCAGAATATCATGTCGCATGAGGAGCTGTGTGCAAAGTGATATGACTACGTCACATTCTTTCAAGTATAGGTCTTCAAAATAATCTTCCAATGCACTTGAAATGCAATAATAAAGGTGTTTTTAGAATATTCAAGAATCTAGTGTTCCATGAATAAACAAAGTACATTGAAGATCAGTGTCACTTCATTTGAGACAAAGTTCAAAAACACAAGATCTAGCTCCAATACATTCCCACCAACAAACAAGTTGCAGATATTTTCACAAAGGCACTTGTACGTGTCAAATTTGAGTTATTTTGTAACTCTATATGTATTTAAAATAATGTAATAAGGGGGGATGTTAGGTTATTAATTAATTTATTACATTATTTAGTTTTTTAGAAAATAAGTTAGTGCACAAGAAGTTGGCAATCTAGAAGCCAACGTGCATATTTATAAAACTAGAAAATATATCTATTTTAGCAAGCTATAGTTAGTGGGAATATTGTGTAAGCTATAGTTAGCTAGGTTAATCAGATTAGAGATCCTACTATTACAAGCTAATCTAATCCTGTCACATTGTATATGTTTTCATTTGGTTAATAAAATTATTAATCTCTACCCAAAAAATATATCTTCTTTATATACCCATATTTTAATGCTACTTTGGGGAAAGTATAACCCTAACCCTATCTAACTCCTATACCCTTATCCATCTCATTATTATAATATAATATTGTGAATACAAAATCAAGCAACACCAATACAAACTATAAAATGGAAATAAACACCATAACACATAAATATTGCACAATATGGATTTCTTTATTGTTGCGGGTGGATATCAAATGTTACAATTGATATACCCCAAATGTGGGGTTTAAAATGCTTATTTTTTATATAAAATTATAGATTACTAGGGTTCTTTGAAACCCTAGTTGAAAATAATGATGTCTTCACGCTTGATTCTATCCCAACAGATTTGTGGGTGGGCTTGTGTATCTTGAGTAGGGCCACCCAAGCTTCAACAAATTCCAACGAATGTAGTTCTTACACCTGCACACAGCAAACAATAACAATGATTAGTAATATCTGTGAGAGCTCCACTACGTGATGCCCTTAGAAATAAAATCACTAAACCCTAATATTGCAATGAAAGTTGTAAACAAAGCAAAAGAACATGAAATAAAGTGCATAAAATTGTTTACCTTGTCAAACAACGCCAACCTATTATTTTTATCTTCATCGATGATGCAGATGATGATTACGTAGATACCTTGATGGCACTTGAGGGACGTGGGACTACAAATCTCATATGGGAAACACTCATGGGTGCTTGAGGATGACTAGAAATATCTAAAGGTGCTCTTCAAGCTCTGGTGGGTGCTCGATGGACTCAGGTGGGTGTTCGGTGGGCTTTGGTGTGTGTTCAAGGATTAATGAAGATGAAGTAGAACTAGATCTAGTTCACGTAATAAGGGCGATGGTAGAGGTAGAGGGGTGAAACCAACGATGATGGAGGTGAGGATGGAAATGGGGAGAGTTAGGGCTTGGAATCTAGAAATATCTTAAGAAACTTAGAGAACTTAGGCACTCAGATATTCCAAGAAATTAAGGGCATAGGATTCAAAAAGTACTTAGCGGTTGAGTCATCAAAATGATTCCTCTTTATAATCTTTTCTTAGACATGTTAGGGTTTTGACGACACAATTTGAGTGGTCGAGATTAAAACATGAGGAAGGGTGGATATTAAATCTGGGCAAGTGGCATGGATTAAGATGGATGGCTAAGATTAAAACATGATGGATGGTTGGGATTAATTCATATAAATATATATTTATTAAATATATATAAATATAATATATAACATATTAATATTTAAATATATATTAAACAAATATATAAATATATATAAATAATGGATAATTGTGGTGGGAGGTTATGGATGGATGACAAGTGGCTATATTTTGGTGTCTACAGATGCCCCTTTTTGTACCATGTTGCGTAAAACACAATGTGGTGCAAAAATATGAGACACCTGGTTTGGCCTGATGATGAAGCAACTTTCTTTCATTGGAATGTGAAAATTATCTTGAAGACAAAATAATTTGATTGTGTAACCATTTGATTGTGTAGCTTACCCCCTCAATTTGCGAATGAGTGAAGAATGAATCTCACAAGCCAATTGATAGATTTATGCAATGAAAATGTAAGTGAATGGTGTAAATGTAGATGTAGGTGTAAATGTAGATGATATGAATGATGTAAAAGGATGATATGAATGATGTAAATGTGAATGATGTAAATGGATTCCATTTTTGCCCCAACGGAGAAAGGGGGTTGGTGTAAATGCAAGTGATTGCTTCTATTTTTGCCCTAATAGATAAAAGGGGTTTTTTCCAAGTGTAGATGCCATGATCATGTAAGATGTATCCCATTATGAGAAATCAAAATTAAATTTTGGTTGCCCTAAGTTTGGGTTGATTCCATGTTGAAGAAATTGCCTTTTGGCATCATTGAAATGCAAAGTGATGAAAATGAAAAATATCAGGAACCAATCACCCTAAGATCAAATGATTGCTAGGAGGCATCTCCTAGATGACTCTGTGCAATTCTCGATTATTGAAAATAATGATGTAGTGTGATTGTATCCATGTTTCAAGTCCCACAGACAAGGCCATCAATGATAATTGTTGATCAAATTGGTCTAAACACAGTCTCACTCATATAATGAGGGACCAAAAGTGATTTTATTTTTGAATAGTGAGATATATGATTATGAATATGACCAAGTTTCCTTATGGTGATTTATTCATCTTACCGAATTGCATGGATGCAAATCACTGCAATCACCAAGGAGATAGAATAGACCACTAGATACAAGGTTTACTTGAAATTGTGTATAAACTTGGCAAATATGCAAATGCAATGGTTGATGCATGAGAATGATGTTGAAATGAATATATGATGATGAGAAATGCATTGATGATTGAATTGAATGATTTTTGTGAAATTTTGCATTGATTTGGGGTATTTTGAAGCCATTTTGGACAATTTTGTGCCTTTTGGGCACAAATAAAAGTTAATCATCCAAATCAATTCATATTATCACAAAATTGAATGCAATTATGGAATGGATGATGAGAATGATGAAAATGATCATTTTGTAAAAATTTGAACCATTTTTGAAGCATTTTGAAAATTGATAAGTGATTTTGTGTCTTTTGGGTGCAAACAAAAATAATGTGTCCAAATCAGCGTGGACTTTCACAAAATATGATATTATGATGAAAATGATATATGGATGCAATTTAGAAATATTTTGTGGAGTTAAGCTACCTTTTTGGATCATTTTTTATCTTAAATAATTTTTTGATGCCAAACGCTAATGGGCACCTACCATATGTGTAAACATCAGCCAAATTTTACCATTCTCCATATGTAGGGATGCGTTTCAACGTGCCTGGAATTGCCCATGGGCATTTTAGTTTACCTGAAACAACTATAAATGGCCTACAAAAGGAAAACAAAATTCATTCGTATATTTACAAATTTTAGAAGTTGCATTTGAGGGAGTCGATTCGATTGGAGTGAGTGAGCGAAGTGAAGTGTTGTGAAAGCTATGGTGATGGAGGGTGTGGATGTAGCAGCAAGAAGAATGTGTATTTTGCTAAGGTAAAAGCCTTTGAAGCTCTTTTTTTTGTGCAAAAAAAATTGTTGCTTCTTTTCTTTCTTTTTTTAAAAATTTGTACAATGTATTTGACATGAATGTTTTATGTTGTGTTACAGCTAAATATTTTGGAGGCTCGACATCAGTTTTTGCCTCTCATCCCTTGAGTGAGGAAGTCATTATGGAAGGACCAGTGGAAGTGGTTGGAGGATGTGGGGTTGGTTGGGATAGCTAGGATTGATATGGTGAGGGTTGATGAGGGGTATCTCTCTACCTTGGCGGAGAGATAGGATCTAAATAGGGGGGCCTTTTAACTCCCTACTCAAGAGATGATAGTTAAACTTGAGGATGTATATCACAACCTCAAGTTACCAATGGAGGGGTTACATGTTGAGGTTGGACACGATAAGGGGCATGAGATGAGTCTTATATTCAGATATGGGTGGCAGGATGTGAATGTGAAGGGTGGAGAGATAACATACTTGTGCATGTATGTGGACAAGAACTTGGATGCCTTACCCACTTTGGTTATGTTCATGTTGGCAAACATAGTGACCTTGAATGGCACTTGTTATCTGTTTTCATGCAACCTGATTGGGTTGGTGTGCAACATGATCGATACATCGTGGGTGTATCTATGGTCTCCTACTTTATTTGTGTAGTTATACCAGGAGCTATATGTGATGATGAGGTGGGGGTGGAAAGGGTTGGGGTGTAGTGTGCTACTATAGTGTTGGGATTGGGAGTACTTCAGTGTGGTTTATCCTGTAGGCTTGCTTGCTGCATTATGGGATAGGGAGTAGCCTTATGCTATGAGGTGGCTGGTGGTAGAGGAGGTGCAACTGAGTCATCCTATTTGGATGAGCCAGTGGTACAGGGACTTATGGATAGGGTTGACATCAGCTTAGGTGGTTTGGAGACCATGTTAAGGTTACACGTGGACTAGTGATGGGGAGAAGCTGTGAAGGGTTTTACAGGCTATGTGGATAGTTGGGAGGTACAAGAGTGAGGTGGATTTGATCCAATTCTCATGGGTGCTACGATAGTTTGGACTGAGGTAGGGGGTTCTTAAGGCACCAGTGCTCTACAAGCATCATCAAGATGAGACAGGTTTATCTTATGCTGAGGCATGGAGGGTGACCTATGAGGATGATGAGGATATAAATCTCTCTAATATGGATGATGTTAGGACTACTTTGAATTACAATGCATGGTTCACTACACAACCACCATGGGTATCGAGTCTAGTAGTAGATGGAGGGAATAGAAATGAGGTGAAGGTCAAGGAGGAGGTAGATGAGGTTCCTATTTACCAAAGGCACCTTTGATCTAGCAATAAAAGGAGATGGGTGAGGGATACAATAGAGAAATATCCAAGGCTTATAGACAATGGGGATGGTAGGGATGAGATGGACGAGGTTTCAGATAGACCTCCAGGTTGGAGCAATGAGGATTGGGTGAGGCTAGAGAAGCTAGTGGTAGAGTAGAATTCTATGGTAGTGGTTTAGGATGTAGAGATAGCTCGACTATGGGATGTGGAGATGGTGGATCGGGATACTAAGATAGCTTGGCTATGGGAGAAGCTAAAGGTATGACCAGTTATAGGTGGAGGTGAGGATAGGATCACAAGGCTCCAGGTAGAGCTACTTGAGAAGTATCATCATCAAAGATATGATGTATGATACCTTCGAGCTCGAGAAGGATATATCTAAGATTTGGAGGATCGATTGATGGAGAACCATATTGGGCTTCCAGATCCACCCTCCTCTTCTGTATCCAGGTTAGTTAGGCATAATGATTCTAGGAATAGCTCTAGATCTAGGTATTCATCAGGATCTCAGGGGTCTTATTTTAGGCATTAGCCAGTGCTAAGATGCACTTTTTGTATATGAGCCTTGGTGCTCCATTATATATAGCCTTTGGGTATTCATTGTACATGCGATATTTATTCATATATACATGGCTTTTACTTTTGTGTTATGCTTATGTGTAAATGCGTTTTGTATAAATATTTTTGTGTGAAGGCATTCGTATATGGATGATTAATGCAAGTGATAATGTATATGAATGCAAACATTCTAATGATCATTCATAGTTTAGATTTTGCTTGACCATGTTTTAGCATTGTTGTTTAATCAGTGGCACCAAACTGATGGTATGTAAAAAATGGATGACTCATGTAATGATATGGATGTTGACATAGAAGAAGACATGGATGTTGACATGGAAGAAGATATGGATGTTGATATAGAAAATTGATTATTTTATAGAGACTTAGACATACTAGTGATATCAAACAAACCCACTAAACACTGCCTAATTTCTCTAAGACCAAATGTGTGTGCAGTGAATTCATTTACCAAATCATAATCATGGTAATGACTCAAGGCAATCAAGAACAAGTGTGTGTGCAAGTGAGTTCATTAACCCATCTTGAGCAAATTGAGATGAAAATTAGTTATGGATGAAGACCGAGAAGCTTGGTTGTCCTTATGTGCAATCAGATATCTCTTTAAAATATATGTGTCACCACGCATGAGTGTACTCCAATACCATTCAAGCATCTATAGCCCTGGTGGAGATTAGCTCCATAGTCCAAGAACTTGATCTCTAAGTTTGGGAATGACTACCTAACAGTCTGACTGGAAATGTAGTACTATCCTTACAACTTAAGGATTTGTGGTGTGTGATGTGTAAAAGATTTGGATTTTTGGGGATTTTTTCCTACTCTTTATTTTATTTTGAATTTGTGATAGTGGTGAAAACCACTATTTTATTGGACTATGTGCATGATGGGACAACCAAGGAATACCTTATTCACTTCGAGGTTCAACTCAAAAATGGCATTATCTCTTTTTGACACAATATGTTTTTAAGATGTATAGTTGTGTTTGGTTCAAGAATGTTTTAGAGTGAATTCCTAGAACTAAATATTTTCTTAGTGAAAATAGTTTTGGTCCTAAAAAAAACTCGACATGTATTTGAAGGTTTCTTAAAACACTAGGAGTGGCAGCGTGACCGAAAACACCTAGGAATTATGGACATGTGGTTGTAAATAGTGCAATGACATGGATGATTTTTTGAAGATGCCCCTGATGTAATATCCCTCCACAATTTATCTTTTTGTAGCCTAGATTGTCTACAAGGATGATATAATGTTGATCCATCTATGGATGCAAGAACAGGTACTTTTAGTGGTAGGAGAAGAACTTGGGAAAGACACCTCCTCCTATTGGAAATTAGAGAATTCATACTAAAGGTAAGGAGGGTATATGATGAGCGGTGCGGTATTCACCATTGTTAGGGTCAAAGAACCCTACTGGCAGTACATCCACCAACGATCCATGTAGTTGCATCCATGTAGCCGCATTTAGGTTGTGTGTGTTGTGTTTGGTAAATTACAATTAAATATATATATAATATAATATAATAATAAATATATAAAATGTATATATAAAATAATAAAATATTATATATAACTAATAATAATAAATAAATAAATAATACTCATAAATTAAAATTAAAATATAAATATATTAAAATTAGATTAAATTAAAACTAAAATCAAAATACTCATTACATGTAGTAAATTATGCATGTCGAGAGTGGCATGTAAATGTACAAATTTCAAATAAAAATGTGAACAAACTCTCTATAAAATAAAAGGGAAAGAGATAGTTTCACTCACAAAAAACATATGCTGCAGAGATTTTGGTGCAGTTACAGACAGAAAACTTCTACGATCTCAAAAGGACAATCTTTATGGATTTCGATTTATTATTTTTCGGAATATGTGTGCCTTGTTGGAATGTTTTCTTTTAGATAATAGAGTGGTTGAGTTGATGTCACTATTTCAACTATTCAGTGGATAAGTGGTAGTCTTGGTGTTTTGTTTCTGATAAAACACTGAGCTTCATAATATTAAGAACTTAATTGATTATACTGAAATTCAAACCAGAAGTTTTAAAAATAATTGATATGACTATTTTCGGTAAAATAGACAAGGAGAAATTTTGTAGAATTACAATATATTTTTGCTTAGAAGAATGCATTAGATTTGAGTGCAATTTTAAAGTAGTGTGCATACAATGTTAGATAGCCACTCTGATTCCCCTGCTTCCATACAAAAATGTATTCATTGAGGTGTTGCAGAGATAATGGAATTTGAGTGAAGAACTACGGCTTCTCTCAAGACGTCGGGAATTTCCCTGGAGATACTTGGTCTGTACTGAAGTCACATTGTGTACAATACTGTTAGTTATTTTAGTTTTTTCTGAAATAAGGCTTATGATTGTATTATTATTAAGAGGTGTGTCTGGCTTTACACGGACAGCGTACTGTCATAGAGCTTATAAGACGGAATATTTGTGTTGAATTTTTATTAAATTCATTGAGTAGAATAAACAAGTTTTAGTTTAAAACCTAACTGCAAATTCAAATTTTGCATTATGGAAATTCAGACTTCAGTATGGAAGGTGTATCTAATGAGACAATTTATTAAAAATAATAGCTTAGTGAACTATTACCTGGTCTGTCTAAAAGTGCGGTCTTCAATAGTCAGAATTGGCCATTCGTTGAGTTAATACACAACAAGACTATAAAGAACATCATAAATTGATTGATTAAGCGAATAATAAAATTAGCATGTGTAACTATTTAAAATCTTACCTTCTTGTTGATATGTGGTCTAACTGTCATGTCTCACAGTTGCAAGACTTTTAACTGTTTAAACTAGTCGAACAATTTCACAGAGTGATGAAACGACCTTCTCCAAATTAAATTTATGTTTTGAGTAAGCAATGATAACTCAATTTGCTTAGTTTGATAAATGACCTTGGAAAAAATAAATAAATAAAAATAAAAATAAAATAATAACTCTTTTATAGTGGTGCAGATAAATATTTCTTTTAATTAAATGAATTTAAAGCTTATGATAGGAAATTCATCTTCAGTAAAGTGATCATTTGATTGGAGCGTTGAAGTTGCAAATGGTGTCTACATCCGTTTTTAGTTACACTTAAGGATTGCAATGGCCAACAAGATACTTTTAGGACTATGATAATATAAATGTATATATTATGAAACTATAAATCTTCTGAGAACAGTAGAAAGTGTAAATAATAGATAACTAAATACCTTAAATAATATTAATTCAAGATTATGAAAACTTGTGGTTTGAAATTTAGAACTCATGTAGTATAATCAGATAGTATTCGTCTTTGAGAAGGTATTAGCTTCGTGGATTTTCGAAATATTTTATGTATTAAAAAAAAAACTTTTTGCTAAATTTGAATGTAATTAAATAGAGAATGACTTTGTAAAGAATAATAATCCAAGGATTAATGGCTTTCTACGCCTGATATCTTTGGGTAAAACTCACTCTTCCTATTTGTAAACCATAGGAAAACGTTCTGCACAGGAAAAGATTCTTACTAAAACTCACTCTTCCTATTTGTAAACCATAGGAAAACGTTCTGCACAGGAAAAGATTCTTACGTCAACTGCTAGGAAAACAATAAACTCCATTTTGTTTATAATATATTCTTTAGCTAGAGCCTAGACCAAGTGAGTTCATGTGATACCTAATTACCATTTGAGCGTTTCATAGCGTGTTCCAAATTAAGTGATAACCAATATTTTATAATAAATAGAAGCACAATCCACTTTATAGCATAATGCTACTCTCCCAATTTATCCTTAATTCAGTGTTTTATTGTCACAATACCAAAAATATGTTTTTTTTTTTTTTGGTGGTGGCCACAAGGGGTAAACAGACTGTGACCACGAGGGAACCATTACATAACATATCCGCAACATGTGAGGCGAGAGATTTGAACCTGGGCCTCTCAGCAACTAGAGAGGTTTAACTACCCACTTGCTCTCCAACTCCTCTACATGAGGTTTAACTACCCACTTGCTCTCCAACTCCTCTACATGGACGGATACAATATCAAAAATATGTTGTTTCTATAGCACATAGTCAGTTAGATATTATTGGGAGTGGGTTTACTAGACGCTTTCCAAGGCTTTAGAAAGTACTCATGGTGGTATGGGAAGTATTTGCTTCTGTTTGAAATATCGTAGAATAAATTGTATCCTATTGGTTTAATTTCCAAACGTATAATGAAATTTCATCTTATATAAGCTCTTTGGCAAACAAAATATTTCTCTTAGAGTTCTGAGCATGCCATATAAGTAGGTGCAGCATGAGAGTAAAAGGTGAGGTTAAGCGTATCCTCAGAAAAAGCGCACTCATTGAATACTTAATTATTTTGTTTTATTTGAAAAAAAAAAGACCAGAGGGTTCAATGAGTTCAATAAAAAGATAAATGTATACGATAGATTTATTAAGAAGCAATATCCGGATTTTTACTGGTTTTATTATAGAATAATAATAATTAAATATTACTTCCAAATTAACAATAGTTAGAGAGTATTTTTAAAAAATACAATGAAAGTTATTATGAGTTAATTATTACTTTTATTCATAGGATATCTTCCAAATTAAATGGATGATGTTTTTATCTTGTAGAAACATATTATATTTGTAAAGTATGGTATTCCAAAGTATTTTTATTTGGTTGAATGACTTTTATAAATATTTCAATATTGAAATAAAAGACTTTTGTTTAAAATCAACTAAAATGTAATGGCTTAATATAAATTATAGATGTTAGTTAAAAATCCATTTTTAGAGAAATTTTAATATTTATAGGATTAATTGTGTAATAGTATAATTTGAACATGTATATAATTTAGCTAATAATTTTCCTTGAAAATAAAATACAAATGATGTAATACTTAGTATTTAATTATAATAGCTTGCATTTTATTGAAATAATAATAAATTTAGAATATTCTTAAAGGGTTTGCATATATAAATTGAATATGAACAACTTGACCACTTAGCAGTACTTAAACCCTTGAGATCAACACAAGTTCCTACCCTAAAAGAAACCTTGAGGATCCATTAGGAAGGATGGAAGAAAGAAAAACAATACATGGTAATTGAAGGAAGGTCAGTTACCCTAAAATAGGGACATCCACACTCTTGATGGGAAGGTTCAGGATGGGAGGTAAAAGAGGACAAAATAGGTGTCGCTCTTAGGTTGTCACCTAAAAATACAGAGAGGTGTTACTTGATTTATGAATGATTTAGGGTTAACCAATGACAAGATGGAATGAGACATTGGGTCATTAGTTAGTTCAAGTCAAGCAACACTAGGTCAATTACCAGGATAATGGTGGACCCTAGATGAGCTCTAGGGTAGGTGGTTGCTCGTCTAGCTCAGGTATGCACACGCTATTTCTTACATGACATATGGTAATGATAAGAGTTGGGGAAAATGCGTGTCCAACCTCTAGGTGAAATGGGCCCTAAAGGAGAAACCCTTGCCTAAACTTGGAATCTCAGGATGAGAGTGTAGTTCACTAAAGGCAACATATATCGGGACCTAGCTAGTCTTGATCTCTTTGGTTTTTTGTCTACAGTGAAATGGATGCCCAAGAAGAATTAGCATACCTCATACTAAAAATAAAGCTAGGTTGATTGAAAATTTTCCTTTTGTGAGCTTGATAAGGGACAACCAAGTAGGTAGGACTTGGGTTGTTACAGTTGGTATCAGAGCTCTAGGTTGTGAACCCCTAGGCAGTGAAAATTTAGGAAAACCTATGCTAAACATAATTTCTAGGAAAATTTATGATAACTTTTGAAAACTTAAACCAAAATTAACAAAGCTCTTCTCTGGGTAGGCAATGGCATCTGGCATGAAAGCTAGCTCCTCAAAGAGGCCTATGGCAATTTAGAGGGAAGGACTGAACGATAATCTAAAGAGAGTCCTTTGAAGGACAGTGAGGATGGGAGCCTTGGACGAAGTCACAGAAACCCCTCGAATAATCAAAAAAGAAAAAGAACCAGCACAAAAAGAAGACAAGATGGTAAAAATGATACAATTAATGCAAGAACAAATGAGCCAATAGAAAGAGCATATGGAACAACAATGAGCTCAGATGGCTGAACATATGGAACTACAAAAGACTCAAATGTTAGAACACATGGAATAACATAAGGCTCAACTAATTCAACATCATGAGATGATTGCTCAACAACAAAAAATAGTAGAAAATTTGTCCAAAGGGAAGGAACCAGTAACAATTGAAGAATAAATATCTGTAGACCCTAGGAGATGACAAGTAGGGACTAAGTTGATAATGGATATGCAAAAAATTGGCATAGCCAAGTTTGATGGTAAAGGATATGAAGAGGAATCTGGGAGAGGGCTAAATAGTGTTGAGACATACTTTGCCATTAGAACCCTCACTTCTAAATCAAAAACTTTGTTGGTGGTATTCCACTTAATTGGAGTAGTTGTTGACTGGTGGGACACACATAGGAAAACCCATAATGTGGAGGTAGCTTATGTCCACTGGGAAGAAGTTGTGAAAGCATTTAAATATATATTCCTGACACAACAATTTTATCTTAAGAAAACTATAGAATTTTCAAGATTAACTCAGGGAAAGAAGACCGTGATCGAATACTACCAACGGTTTGTGTAATTGCTCAAGTATATACCTAAATATGAGTAGCGAACTGAAATCAAAGTTCAAAAATTTCTCCTGGGATTGCACCCAAAGATTGGGCATCTACTCCTCATGTAGAAACCTGCAGATCTTACTGTTGCTTGTGATTTAGCCCGAAACCTCCGAGAGAGAGGAACCATGAAAGAAAAATGATAGCTCAGTGAGGTGGGAAAAGAATTTGAAAAATGGAAATTGGGGTAGAGATAGATCTCGGTTTAACCAAAAATAGTAACATATACCAAGGAAACCGGGGCAATCATGATAGTCGAGGCTATCAAGATAAGAGAAATTATAGGGAAAGAGAAGATCAAAGAATTCCTGCACAAGGAGCGGGCACCCAAGAACATAATACTAGTGAGAGGAGAGAAAAATCTCCACATGATGGATGTTATTATTGTCGAGGAGCTCATTATACCGACAAATGCCTAGAAAGGGAGAATAGAAGAAAAGAACCTGAGAAACCAGAACATAATATTTATGTTGCTACAAATGCCCAATCATCACCACATTAAGAACCACCCCATCAAAATTTGAACTAATCAAGCTGAAGGAAAAAGAAGTGTTATGTCTAGTAGGACCATTAAGAAATATGTTGGGCAAACACAATTTTCAATTTTGTTTAAACAATGATATAATAATATTTTTTGTTTGCAAAACAATATATTATGTATATATGCATGTTATTTTTGCTATTTTTTTAAAGCGAAAAACCCCTTGTGGGGCCGCCTTGGTCTGAGAGACCATGAACAGGGGGTTCTACACCGTCAAAGTCACCCGGGAGTCGCATCCGACCCTGCCTGCACCAACATTTTCAATTGGATTTTGGATACCCAATTCAGCTTTTTGGTAGGGTGGATATTTGAACCTGGGACCTCTCTTGGAGGATTTCTCTCTCCTCTCCAACTCACCTACAACACCTGGGTTAGGTCTGCTATGATTATACTTAAGTTGTGACTATATAATTTTTTACTGTACATTGTTTACTTTTCTAAGCAATGTAAACACAAGGATTATATTTAATCCTAGAGGGGGATTATGTAATATCCCTCCACAATTTAGATTTTTGTATGCCTACGTTGTCTACAAGGATGAGATACTACTAATCCATCTATGGATGCAAGGATAGGTACTTTTAGTGGCAGGAGCAGATCTTGGGAAAGACACCTCCTCCTATTGGCAGTTGGAGAATTCAGACTAAAGGTAAGGAGGGGATATGATGAGCGGGGTATTCACCGTTGTTAGGTTCAAATAACCCTACTAGAAGTACAATCGCCAGCAGTTTATATAGTTGTATTCATTTAGCTACATTTAGGTTGTGTGTGTTGTGTTTGGTAAATTACAATTAAATATATATATATATATATATATATATATATATATATATATATATATATATATAAATAATAATAAAATATATTATATATATATAACTAATAATAGTAAAAATAATAATAATAAATAAAAAATACTCATAAATTAAAATTAAAATATAAATATATTAAAATTAGATTAAATTAAAACTAAAATCAAAATACTCATTACATCTGGCAAATTATACATGTTGAGAGTGGCATGTAAATGTATAAATGTCAAATAAAAATGTGAGCAACCTCTCTATAAAATAAAATGGAAATACATAGTTTCTCTCACAAAAAAATATATGGTGCAGAATTTCTGGCACAGTTACAAAGAGAAAACTTCTACAATCTCAAAAGGTCGGTCTTTCTAGATTTCGATTTATTATTTTTTGGAATATGTTGTGCCTTGTTGGAATGTTTTCTTGTAGATAATAGAGTGGTTGAATTGTTGTCACTATTTCAAATGTTAAGTGGATAAGTGGTAGTCTTGGTATTTTCATAATAATAGGATAATAATGATTAAATATTACTTCTAAATTAACAATAGTTAGAGAGTATTTTTAAAGGATACAATGAAAGTTATTATGGGTTAATTATTACTTTTTAATCATAGGATATCTTCCAATTAAATGGATGATGTCAATATGTCTCTCTTACCTAAATTATCTACCTTGTAGAAACATATTATCTTTGTAAAGTATGGTATTCCAAAGTATCTTAATTTGGGTGAATGACTTTTATAAATATTTCAATATTGAAATAAAAGACTTTTGTTCAAAATCAGCTAAAATGTAATGGCTTAATATAAATCGTAGATGTTAGTTAAGAAATCTATTTTTAGAGGAATTTTAATATTTATAGGATTGATTATGTAATAGTATACTTTGAACATGTATGTAATATAGCTAATAGTTTTCCTTGAAAATAAAATACAAATGATGTAATACTTAGTATTTAAATATAATAGCTTGCATTTTATTGAAATAATAAATTTAGAATATTCTTAAATGGTTTGCATATATAAATTGAAGATGAACAACTTGATCGCTTAGCACTAGTTAAACCCTTGAGATAAATACAAGTTCCTACCCTAAAAGAAACCTTGAGGATCCATCGGGAAGGATGGAAGAAAGAAAAATAATACATGGTATTTGAAGGAAGGTCAGTTACCCTAAAACAGGGACATCCGCACTCTTGACGGGAAGGGTCAGGATGGGAGGTAAAAGAGGACAAAATGGGTGTCGCTCTTAGGTTGTCACCTAACAATACAAAGAGGTTTTACTTGATTTATGAATGACTGAGGGTTAACTAATGACAAGATGGAATGGGACATTGGGTCGTCAGTCAGTTCAAGTTAAGCAACACTAGGTCAATTACCAGGATAATGGTGGACCCTAGATGAGCTCCAGGATAGGTGCTTGCTCATCTAGCTAAGGTATGCACACATTATTTCTTACATGACATATAGTCATGATAAGAGCTGGAGAAAATATGCATCCAACCTCTAGGTGAAATGGACCCTAAAGGAGAAATCCCTGCCTAAACTTGGAATCTCGAGATGAGATTGTAGTTTACTAAAGGCAACATATACCAGGACCTGGCTAGTCTCGATCTCTAGGCTTTTTCGACTGTAGCAAAATGGATACCCAAGAAGAATTAGCATACCTCATACTAAAAATAAAGCTAGGTTGATTGAAATTTTTCCTTTTGTGAGATTGATAGGGGACAACCAAGTAGGTAGGACTTGTGTTGTTACACCTGATTAAGGCAACATGACTTTTTGGACCAATTGTTATCTAAATTGAGTAAATGATCCCCTAATATGAAATGTGGGAAGATGGAATGTGTAAAGATGAATGTGAATGCAATGTATGAAATGTAATTTGTGAAATAGAATTAGTGTAATGCAAATGTGTGAAATGACATGTGTACAAAATGAAATTTTATTTTTGTGTAATAGCCATGTATATATACATATATAAATCACATTATGCATAGAATGCTCTCAAGTGGATGACATTAAGTGGTTCAATATCTTCAACTCCATCTATACTAGCAAGCCTATAAGTTCCTTTACCCACTTTTTGAGTGACAATATATGGACCTAACCAATTAGCCATAATTTATCACGAAGATGCGATAATGCATTGGTGTTTTGTTGATTCTCCTTAAGGGCAAGATCTCCTACTTGGAATTCATTTAGATGGACTTTGGTGTTGTAAGCACACTTTATGCAGTCTTGATAAACTCATAAATACTCCAAAGCATTGACTCACCTCTCATCAAGAAGTGTGAGTTGGTCAAGACATGCTTGTCTAGCAGTATCATCATCTATGAATTCCTACAATGAAATTTGCAAGGGATCTCAATCTCAAGAGGTATGATTGCTTCGGCTCCATAGATCAATGAAAATGGTGTTGCTCTAGTAGTCATGTGTATGCTTGATCGATAATTCCATAATGCCAAAGGAATTTGAGTATGCCAATCTCTAATATTTTCTTTGAAAAGTTTCTTGAGAATAGCAATTAAGGTATTACATGTCTCAATGCCTCTTTTTGAGATAATGAACCCTAGTAGTTTGTCAGAGGTAACACCAAAGATATATTTCTTGGGGTTCAACCTTACATTATGCTCGTAAAAGTTGATCAAAGACTTTCCAATACACCCATGTGCTCTTGTCGAGTTTTAGATTTTTCCAAAAGATCATCCACATAATATTCGATGATCTTATGCATGTAATCATGGAAGATGTATGTCATGGCATGTTGACAAGTGGCATCTACATTTTTTAGGCCAAAGGGCATCACATTGTAACAAAACATCCCCCAAGGTGTAGTGAATGTTGTTTTGTGTTTAATTCAAATCTGGTTGTATCCTAAAAAATTATCCATTAGAGAAAGCATTTCATAGCCAACACAGGTGTCGACAAGAGTATCGATGTTTGGAAGAGGAAAGTCATCCTTAGGAAATGCTTTATTAATATTTTAAAAGTTAGTACAAATGCATATCACCCCATTAGGTTTGGGAACGAGTACCATGTTTGAAAGCAACTTGTTGGACACGAATCTGCCACAGGAAAGGATTTTATGCGAAATGCGCCCTAGACCCGGCCAACATTGAAAGGCTGGGAGAAAGAAATGTCTCCCAGACCAATCTCCAGAGAGGGCTGGTTCCCTTACTAAATCTAAGCTTGATGAAGACTAGAGTTGCAGGAAAGGAATTGGAAATATGCAGAAAGAAATGGGAAATATAGCCACAGGCCAAATTTATCAGATCTTGGAAAGATTAGCAGTAGATAACCTCAAGCACACTAACAACATATAACAAAAGATAGCGACGTAATTTACTTACAACCTTGCGCAGATAACCTCCAAAATCGCATTCCAGAACTCACTTCCTCACTAGCAATATTTAAACTCAGATGCAGAATTCAAATTAAGCAGCAGATAAGAAATACGAGCGTAAATGAGGAATGCATAAGATAGAAGGAAAAACACACAGAAAGTTGCTTGCAAAACCAGAGGCCAAATATCTTTCATTCATGCAAAGAACTTGAAAAGCTTCTCAGCAAAAGTCTCTCTCTCGATGCCTCTTTTCGAGATATACATTGATATTTATAGAGGTCTTGCCTCTTTGTAGCATTTAAAACATGAAACGGCCTTCCTCGAGATCTACAAAATGTGCAACAAAAATAAGGAAATGATCCCCTTAAACCAGCCTCGGAGAAACCAAAAATTAAATGAAACAAGGAACCGGTCGTCTTCATTAAATGGTCATCCTCGGAGCATGCTTGGACCGTTAGAAAATCACGAACAGAAGCTTTGAATAATGGAGGCGTCTTCAATTCTGGTGGCTTCGAAAGCTACAGGCCTGAGCACGTTCTTCTACCTTGCACGCATCGGAAAGCAGCAAAACATTCAATTCTGGAGTGCTTTTAATCCTTGGAAATCGCAATACTTCATCGGGCCGTTGAACTGCTTTCTAGCACGAAACTGTGACGGGTCGCGAAAACGTGACATGTCACGAAATCGTGACATATTTCTCCTCCGTACGCTTTTGCCATTTTGGATCGTGAAAACCAACCATGTCACGAAATCGTGACGTATTCGGCTCTTTGTTCTCCTTCGTCACCTTAGGTCGCGAAAACGCGACGCGTCGCGAAATCGCGACGTTCCGTACTATTCTGCTCCTTCCTTGCTTTGTTCTCGCGAAACTATGACCTGTCACGAAATCGCGACGTTCTTTCCCCATGTTGTCCTTGCACTGTTTCAAACCGTGAAAACGCGACAAGTCACGATTTCGCTACATCTTTCTCTCGTTTGGCTTTCTCACTGCTTCTCGTCGCAAAAATGCGACATGTCGCAAAATCGTGACGTCTTCTACTTTCTGTGCCCTTCTCTTCTGTATACCCATGAAACTGCAACATGTCACGAAATCGTGACAGTTTTCTCTTCCTTGGCCTTCATCCTCTTGCAGGTAGCGAAAACGGAACATGTCACGAAATCGTGACATTTCGTACCATTTTGTTCTTTCTATGCTTTCACATCGCGAAAACAAGACATGTCACGAAATCGTGACACTTCTTCTCTATTTAGCCTTTTCTCCACAATATGTCACGAAATCGTGACGTTTCCTTGCTTTCTCTACTGTTGTCGCTTTCTGTCGCGATATCGCGATGTTTTGCTCTTGCTTGGTCTCATCTTCAAAAATGTCACGAAATCGCGACGTCTTTCATGCCTTATGCTTTTTCTTCAACTTGACCGCGATAATGCGACATGTCGCGATATCGCGACAGTTTTCACATTTTGCTCCTTGTTCACTTTTCTGTCGCGATATCGCGACGAGGTTCATTGTCATTGCCCTTTGCTCAATTATGTCACGATTTCATGACATTTTCTATCACTCTGCTCCATGGCCATCGCAAGTCGCGAAAACGTGACATGTCGCGATATCGTGACAATTTTACTGCTCTGCCTCCGTTGACCACTTTGACCATGATTTTGGAACACGTCACGATATCGTGACATTCTCCGACTTTGGCTTCTCTCTCCTCAAAAGACCCGCGATAACGCGACATGTCGTGATATCGCGACAGTTTTGAACCTGTGCTCTCCATGTTGTTTTTGGTCGCGATATCGCGACAGTCTTCGGACTTAGCTGTTTTGGCATCAAAACTCATAGAAACACAGAGGAGTGAGAACTTTAACAATTTATGCATGAATAATCAACAATCAAAACAATGTGGCAAAAATGCCAACATTCTTGGCGGCTCGTGGGGTATACGTTTGTTGTATGCACGAATCCCGAGCCTGAATCCATTGGGCAACAGAGTCAAGAAAACATGAGAAGCAAGAAAGGAAGTGCTGACTGATGGGGAACATCTCTGTAGACTGCTGCAACAACTCTTGCTGACTTAGAAAACTCAAATAAATCTGTATTTGGCTTAGCTCACCAGGTGCTGTAAAAGGATTTCCAGGGCAGTAGTGAAAAGCACCTGAGATACAAAAATGGAAATGAATGAAGGGATGACCCACGGATGCGCAGGCCGTGGAACAGGGATGGGGAATGATGGAATGAAATGGAAGATGGAGGAATGGAAATGGATGAATGAAAATGGTAGATACAACAATAGATTGTGACTGTGCTACCAACTGTGGAGATGAAACAGAGAATGAAATGGAAGTGGATGGAATGAAGATGGTAGTAGAACCCATAGCTGTGATGAAGTACTCACATGACAAAGGACTAGAAGAAAGGGAAAGTAGAAATGGGAACATCAGAGGGGAAGTAGAAACAACAATAGTGGCTTGATTACTTGCAGAAGAAGAAGGAGTAGGAGAAGAAGGGAATGAAGAGGGGAAGGAAGAAGTAGAGAGGAAGCCACTAACTGCTGGGAAGGAAGGAAAAGAAAAAGAAAGAAACGTACCTGCGGGCTCGCATGCAAAAAGAGCCGAAGTAAAAACAATTTTTTTTTTTTTTTTGCAAAATCACTCCCGAATTAGCTGTGAACTCTCGGGAAAGACCCAAACACAGTTCTGTCTCCTGGATCCCAGACCTTTGACAGACACTCAGTAGACTCCTGATTGATAATCAGCTTGGAGTCACCAAAGATTTGAAACTGCTGCACTCCAAGTGTCTCAGCCGTCTTGAGACCTAGGCATGATCGTTCAGTCCCAGTGTTAGCGCCGTTTTTGTATTGTGCTCCATCAAAATAGAGCTGATCTGGCAGAGAGTCTGGACCAACTTGACCAGGGGGCAACTTGACCTCAACCTCTTCAGGCTTCATAATGGAGTAACAACCAATCTCAGTTTTGATCATGGCATTAAAATTGAGCATTGAAAACTCATCCTCCAAATCAAGATCCTCCAATTCTTCAGTTATCATATTGACAACATGTTTGGACTTTTCTTCTTCTTCTATCTTCTCAATATGAAAAGTAGAAGGCTTCTGATTATAGATCCGGACTCTTCTTCCTTTGTAAGGAATCTCCAAGTGAGAATAATCCAAAGCAAGGTAGCCTCCCAGTTTAGCAGTGAATTCTCTTGATAAACATATACTAAAAAATGGTTCTAGATCAACCACAACTATCTCTTGAATTACTGTAATCTGAGGCATATTATGCAGAGCAATAGGAACATCCTTGATTACACCCACTATTTTCACTGGAGTCCCATCCAACTGCAAGACACCAGGGCTACTTCTTGTATATTCCATTCCCATCGCTTCACAAACTGCCTTTGGCATGACAGTTGTCGCAGCACCAGAATCAATCAGGCAATTGTGTACAATCCAACCCTCCATCCTGAGTGACAGATAAAATGGGGGTGGTCTATTCCTTCCAGTGGCTGAAGAAGTTAACGTTTGAGACATAACCACCTGGGCTGGAGCTTTCCCCTTACTTTGTATGGTCTTCAGGGATTCTTGTAAGAGATTTACCTATCCAGGCAACTGCAAGGTGTCATACAGACTTACCTTAGCTGGTATCCATTTGAGTTCTTCAACAATGTTGTACTCCATGGAGATCTGTTCTTTCCCTCCACTAGCAGATTCAAATTTGCTTTTATATTGTTGGGTAGCCTCCACTCGTTGTCGTTTGGTCAATGATGGATACCGCAACGTCTCTTTGGCTTGTTCCTTTGTTTTTGCTTGCGGCTGGGAAGTAGAAGCTTTTTCCTTCTCTTTTGCTTGTGGTGGAAGTGGATCCTTCGACAAAATAGGTGATTGTCGTTGCGCTGGGGGATCATGAGCCTTTGTTGGCATTTGCTGCTTTGTTGCTTGTACAGGAGGCACTTTCAATGGCTCCATCTTAGCCGGATCTACCAACATTGGTTTCTTGCCGCTGCATGTCAGTATTGCTATATGTTCCTCCAGAGACTCCACGGAAGTAAGATCCACCTCTCGAATCATGTTTACATGGCTCCCTGCAAGAACTTGCAAATAATTTTGGTGGACCATGCAAGTGGACTCATCATGTGGGTCATTGCAGGAAGAACACCAGTAAGATGGCTCATGTGAAACTTCAGAAGGGCCAACCTCTTCACTTACCAAGATTGTTGAGTTCCTTTCAGGTACTTTCTCCATAGCCTTGCTAGGAGCAGGTTGTTCTCTAGTTACTGCCGACATAAATCTTCATGGTTGATAGTTCCTTTTCGCCTCTCTCCGTTCCATAGATGTCACCTTGTTAGTGAGAGATCTCATAGCCGATTGAATTTCTTGTAAAATAGCCAATTGAGGATCTGGGCTTGAGGATACAGGCGGTGCCGATAAAGGTAATGGAACCTGTGGGGAAGGTAATGCAGGAGTTGGAAGTGGAGGGGCTAACCGTGGAATGCTCGGTGAAGGCAACTGGGGAATAGTTGGAGCAGGAAGCTGGGGAACTGGAATGGGTGCGATCTGAGGCGCACTTGAGCTCCATGATGGGGTAGGATACATGGAAGGCATGGGCTGTGAAAGCGAACCAGAGTACAAATACTTAGGAAGATCGGGTATGATAGGCATTGTTACCTTTGGAGGAAGTTTACCTATAGCAATCAAATCAGCTTTCGCCTTTAACGCTTGTTCGAATAGCTCTGGAAATGTAGTCACGTTGGACTGCCGGACAGCCCAACCGATGTCTGTGTTAAATGCTCTGAGGTAATAAAATGCAGCTAGCTCATCAACAGGCCGAAGACCATCAGGAATTCTCTGCCAGGTTCTGGTAAATCTGACATTGAAATCAGCTATCTCTTCCTACGGGTGCCTTTGAATTACATTAAATTGATGCAATAAAGAGTATGGATCAGCTTGTTCATGAAAATTTTTGACTAACAATTCTCCTAATTGATCCCATGATGTAATAGTGCCTGGTTGCAACGTTCGGTACCAATACAACAATTTACCTCTCAGTGATAACACCAACAACTTTATCATCACATCTTCATCGGTTATGTCATGGATGGCCGCCAAAGAGGCTACATCATTAATATGCTCATAAGCAGTCTTACCAGTACCATCATAGGTCGGCAAAGCTTTCAAAGCAGCTTGAGGAACTGGATTTTGTGTCAATAAGTTCAAAGCTCCTGAACTATTCCATGCCGAGAACTTCCTTGGAGGATGCTGAGCCATTTGGGATGCTGGATCTGGATTTAAGAAGCTTGTAGCAGTACTGGGAGGAGTCGGGGATGGTACAAACTGACCTGCAGCCTACGATGAAACAGCAAATGATGGATTCATAGGGCTTACCAATCTTGGGCGCTCCCTCCAGTTTTGAACATCAATCTCGAAGAATTCGACTGGATCTTTAGATTCTTTGGCACTTGATCTCGTGATCATGAAGCAAAGATTTTCACCAGCTTCACAATTAGAACTTTCTAGGTACAATCACCTTCAACAGAGTCACCAGATGAACTTACAATCTCCGCTATGAGGTCAAGACAGTTCATCAAGATCTTGATTCCTCCGGGTATCGATTTGAAATAATACTTGTCCCATCGATTGTGGATCTTTGAGAGACAGAAACATAGTCTGTCCCACCGGGCGTGCCAAAAATTGTTGGTCACGAATCTGCCACAGGAAAGGATTTTATGCGAAATGCGCCCTAGACCCGGCCAACATTGAAAGGTCGGGAGAAAGAAATGTCTCCCGGACCAATCTCCAGAGAGGGTTGGTTCCCTTACTAAATCTAAGCTTGATTTCAGACTAAAGTTGCAGGAAAGGAATTGGAAATATGCAGAAAGAAATGGGAAATATAGCCACAGGCCAAATTTATCAGATCGGGAAAGATTAGCAGCAGATAACCTCAAGCACACTAACAACATATAACAAAAGATAGCGACGTAATTTACTTACAACCTTGTGCAGATAACCTCCAGAATCGCATTCCAGAACTCACTTCCTCACTAGCAATATTTAAACTCAGATGCAAAATTCAAATTAAGCAACAGATAAGAAATACGAGCGTAAATGAGGAATGCATAAGATAGAAGGAAAAACACACAGAAAGTTGCTTGCAAAACCAGAGGCCAAATATCTTTCATTCATGCAAAGAACTTGAAAAGCTTTTCAGCAAAAGTCTCTCTCTCGATGCCTCTTTCTGAGATATACATTGATATTTATAGAGGTCTTGCCTCTTTGTAGCATTTAAAACATGAAACGAACTTCCTCGAGATCTACAAAATGTGCAACAAAAATAAGGAAATGATCCCCTTAAACCAGCCTCGGAGAAACCAAAAATTAAATGAAACAAGGAACCGGTCGTCTTCATTAAATGGTCATCCTCGGAGCATGCTTGGACCGTTAGAAAATCATGAACAAAAGCTTTGAATAATGGAGGCGTCTTCAATTCTGGTGGCTTCGCTACAGGCCTGAGCACGTTCTTCTACCTTGCACGCATCGGAAAGCAGCAAAACATTCAATTCTGGAGTGCTTTTAATCCTTGGAAATCGCAATACTTCATCGGGCCGTTGAACTGCTTTCTGGCGCGAAACTGTGACGGGTCGCGAAAACGCGACATGTCGCGAAATCGTGACATATTTCTCCTTCGTACGCTTTTGCCATTTTGGATCGTGAAAACCAACCATGTCACGAAATCGTGACGTATTCGGCTCTTTGTTCTCCTTCGTCACCTTAGGTCGCGAAAACGCGACGCGTCGCGAAATCGCGACGTTCCGTACTATTCTGCTCCTTCTTTGCTTTGTTCTCGTGAAACTATGACCTGTCGCGAAATCGCGACGTTCTTTCCCCATGTTGTCCTTGTGCTATTTCAAACCGCGAAAACGCGACAAGTCACGATTTCGCTACATCTTTCTCTCTTTTGGCTTTCTCTTTGCTCCTCGTCGCGAAAATGCGACATGTCGCGAAATCGCGACGTCTTCTACTTTCTGTGCCTTTCTCTTCTGTCTACCCACAAAACTGCAACATGTCACGAAATCGTGACAGTTTTCTCTTCCTTGGCCTTCATCCTCTTGCAAGTAGCGAAAATGGAACATGTCACGAAATCGCGACGTTCCGTACCATTTTGTTCTTTCCGTGCTTTCACATCGCGAAAACAAGACATGTCACGAAATCGTGACACTTCTTGTCTATTTAGCCTTTTCTCCACAATATGTCACGAAATCGTGACGTTTCCTTGCTTTCTCTATTGTTGCCACTTTCTGTCGCGAAATCGCGACGTCTTGCTCTTGCTTGGTCTCATCTTCAAAAATGTCGCGAAATCGCGACGTCTTTCATGCCTTATGCTTTTTCTTCAACTTGACCGCGATAATGCGACATGTCGCGATATCGCGACGTTTTTCACATTCTGCCCCTTGTTCATTTTTCTGTCGCGATATCGCGACGAGGTTCATTGTCATTGCCCTTTGCTCAATTATGTCACGATTTCGTGACATTTTCTATCACTTGCTCCATGGCCATCGCAAGTCGCGAAAACGTGACATGTCGCGATATCGTGACAATTTTACTGCTCTGCCTCCGTTGACCACTTTGACCATGATTTTGGAACACGTCGCGATATCGTGACATTCTCCGACTTTGGCTTCTCTCTCCTCAAAAGACCCGCGATAACGCGACATGTCGCGATATCGCGACGGTTTTGAACCCGTGCTCTCCATGCTATTTTTGGTCGCGATATCGCGACAGTCTTCGGACTTAGTTGTTTTGGCACCAAAACTCGTAGAGAAACATAGAGGAGTGAGAACTTCAACAATTTATGCATGAATAATCAACAATCAAAACAATGTGGCAAAAATGCCAACACAACTCAATATAGTTAATGGGGACAATGAAACCCACATTTAAAAGATTTTGAGCTCTTCTTTGACCAAGAGGGCAACGGTAGGATGCATCCTTATAATTTTTTGTTTGACCGGCTTAGCATCAGAATGTAAGGTGAGATTGTGAACAACCAAGTTAGGGTCAATATCAGGCATGTATTTGCATGATCATGCAAAAATTTCCTTCTTCTTGAGGAGAGTAATTAATTACTCTTGCTCATGTATGGATAAGCTTTTACGAGGTTTGACAATTTAGGGATTGTCTGCATCTAAACTAAGGTTCACATCAATAGTATCTTCAGTAGACATATGAGAACCTTCCTCAAGTTGATGGGGCATTGGGATCAGATGAATGTCATCTATGACATCATCAAACTCTTCTGACTCAACCTCGTCTATGTTTTCCTAGAAAACCTTAGGATTTGAAAGCAAAGGTGAAAGTGAAGGTGGAGGTGATGGAGGAATGTATTGGGTTGAAGATATTAATAATTCCTTATAAAGGAAAAATTCAAAAAAGTATGATGGCTCATGTCAATTGGAATTGGCTTTGCCAAATCATATGGATTACGGAGTAGGGTGAATAAGTCAACAGGATTCATGTTAACTTAAAGGGGAAAAATGGTAGTTGGCAAAGTGAATGGATGGATTGATCCTATTAGCTAGAACTAATGCTAGAGCTCTGATAACCTAAACAACAAGCAACACAAATAAATGCAATTGGTAAAAAGTTGTGTTCATGCAATGCAATGATTTTTTTGTTTTTGCTTTTGTTTTGTTTAAATGATTTTGAATTTGTTTTTTGTTTTTTATTTTTTTGAATTTTTTAATTTGAATTATGTTCATATTTAAAAATCAAAATGTTTGATGATGTGGATCAATGAAGTGGAGATGGTGGTTCACCAGTTGGTTTGGCTCACTCTTGTGGAAGAAGCAAGCTAATTATGGGTTTATGGATGGGGAAAATTCTGAGGTAGAACTCATCTTGTTTAGTGTGTGGAATAATGGGTGTTGATTTCTCATAAAATTAATTAGAAGCAATTGATAAAACATCAAATTATTCATAGATTTCCTCTTCAGAGTCATCAATGTGATGGATATCTTATCCTGAATTCAAATGTAAACTTTGAAAATCTTGTTCAAGAGAAGTGGATGAAAGTGGACGATAGCCTAAACCTAAATGGTCATGTGCTTCTCGATATGAAACATCGATAATTTCATGCATTCCCTGTTCATGTCATCCTAGGCCATATCCTTGCCAATTAACTATGTGAAAATATCAAGATGGAAAACCCAACATATGTTGTATATTGGCAGGTATTGGTTGTTTGGTTTCATCTAGGGAAGATAAATTGGACAATGAATCAATTCTCCCATACACAAAATTAATGCTATTAGGTAATGAACCCATGTTATATATCACTCCTATAGATAAGGGTGGGTCACGTGGGTGACCATAGTCCTTAGCAATTTGAATTTTTAGAGGTGTTACTATGATATCATGGACCACATATTCACCAATACCAGGATTAGTGAGGTGAACCTTAACTTGGGATGATGTGGATGCAAATGTGGAAGTGGATATGGATGACTCAGGATTGGCTTGGGGTGGTATCTCACAATCTGTCAATTTGACTTGTGAGATGTTGGATGACGTGGATGGAAATGGATTTTCCTGAGGTGGTTGTTGAATGGGGGATGATGTGGAGGGAATTATGGTGGATGATAATGTTGATGTTGATGATGTATATTGAGTTTGATCACATGTGCATGTAGTCAAAGGTGATGAAGATGTGGTATGGAGGTGGAAGCTTGAGGTGAAGTGGTGATGGGGATATCCTTGAGAATAGGAGCTTTTGATGAATATGTGGATTGTGTGGTTGATGAAGTGGTTGATAATGTGATAAAAATATGAGTGGAAGGCAACATGGATTCATAGGGATTTGAAATGAAATTTGGAAAACTTGAACAATTCATCCATTGATATGAAATGTACTTTGTCCCTCATGTACATATTTCAGGCATTAATGGAGTATACAAGGGACATATCACATTTCCCTCATCCAAGGTCATCCAAGGAGTACATTGTACGCCATGGACCCTTCCAATATATGAAACATGATGTGAAACATTTTGACCCCCACTTCAATGGGTAAAATAACAGTGCTAATTATAGAACAGAGAGCATCATTAGATGCTTTCAAGGTGAAAGTGGATTTGGCGATGTTATTTGGCATAATTTTAAGACATTGTAGGGATGATGTGGTAATGATGTTGATGGAGGAGTCAATATAAATTAGAACTTGTTTAAATGGCTTCTTATCAATTTGAGCCATGGTATGCAATGGAGGATCCACTGATTCTGGTGATATTGGTTTAATATCAAAATCATAGAATGTAATAGAAGGTTCCATGCATATTTTTATGCTACCCACAAAATTGTTAAAGGCATTAGAATCTTGATATTGAAGTTAAATGGATTTTAGAATATCCATTAATACCTCGTGATGTGGGGGATATTTTTTAATGAGCTCATATATAGATAGTTTGGCTGAAGCCATTTTAATTCTAGTGGTCAGTCGGCTACTCAATGAAATTATTGGCCTTTGGGGGTGATTGATAGGATGATTGGGTAAAGATGGATGACTTGGAAAATGAATGTATTGGGAAGGATTTGTAGAAATTTGGATAGGATATGATGACGTTGCAGGTTGAGACACACTTGCCTGTGGTGCTATGGGCGGTTGAACATGTTTTTGTGCACTTTGTTGATTAGTGTGTTGTTGACCTTGGGTGACTACATGGATAGCACCCACAAAACCTTGGTATTATTGCACTTGATTGACTTGATTAGGATTCTTGGTATTTGACCCTCCTATTTTTGGTTGCACCTCCTCATGATGAGGAAGTGGTGTCTAATAGATACCAAGGTTTTGGTTCTATTGGACCAAGGGATTGTCAAGCTTGATAGCCCCTTAGTCAATGAGATCTTGCACTTTTATCTTTAAATACATGGTAGTTGTTAATATCATACCCATTTTGCCTATGATAAGGGAAAAATAAATGCTCCAAGTAGTGTTTACTATGTTTTATGGGATCATCTGGTTTAACCTCAGGCAAGGCAAGTTGGTTTGTGTCATATAACCTACAAAATATGGAATTATATGATTCGGCTAAGGGGGTGTATTGGCGGTTTAGTCAAATATATTGTTGGCATGGGTAGTTTTCCACAACTGGCACTATGTTTTGACTTGATTGAAATGGTAAAAAAACTATATGATATACAATTTACTGTGGTTGGTGTTACACAAGTTGTTGTTGAGCCATTATCGACTAGCTCATGACCACTTGATTGACTTGATTAGATGTATTAGTCAGATTGGCCTGATTTGATTGATATTGGCTAGAATAGTTACTTTTACATTGGCCCTTATTCTACCCTTCTTTATTTTTAGGATTAAGTATGTCCTCTTGGATTTTTATCTCCTCAATGACGCTATCATGGGCAAGACTTCCTCAAATGATCGATATTGTTGTAATTTTAATAACCAAGAGATGGGTTTTAAGCAACTCTTAGTAAATAGTCTAGTGATCTCTTCCATTGGTAGGGTGAATGGCATTTTGGTGATAACAACCCTCCAATGGTTTTCAAAGTCATATACTGACTCATCATCATATTGTTTTAAGCCATATATATCAGATAATGAGACTTTATTTCTAACATTAAGGGAAAATATTTTGAGAAATTGATCAACCAGTTACTCAAAAGTATAAATACTATGGTGAGGCAAATAGTTGTACCACTCTATGAAATCTCCTCCCAATATCTGAGGAAAATTTCAAAGCATTAGAGCATCATTACTTTGGATTCTAAAACATGAATGGATAAATGTGCTCACATGTTCTCTAGGGTCCTCAATCCCTTTAAATTTGTCAAATTTTGGTACTATGAAGTCTGCCAGAATATGGCGATGATGGTACCAAAAAATTGATTGGTTGATTGATCAGTTGTCTAAGCATTGGTTTCTAGTTTATCTTACCAGGAGTATGTTACATCAGGTTGTCAATCTACTGTTGCATAGCTTGTATTCGAGGATCTTCCCTAGGTATGTGGAAGCCCTAAATTAATTGAAGATTATGTGAAGGTGGAGTGATGATATGTTGGGGTGTGATGAGATGATTATGACTTGGTGAAGTGGATATTGATGATGATGAGGTTGCGAATGAAATGATTACAAATGAAGAAAAGGAGATGATGTATGAGGGCTATGGATGGATTGACCCATGGGGATGGAATGGGCATGGGTTGATGGAGGTGTGGGAATGGAAACCATAGAATATTGTGGTACCCACTATGGATTTGGTAATAAATATAGGTTGAGGCTTAGGATTGACCACCTGAACTTGTTGTTGAGGATAATATTGAGCATTCTATCACTTCTTAAGTAATTTGTTAAGGTGTTCCCATGCTTCATGTATTTCCATATCTGAGGTAGATGGTGTGGATGTGGATGGAATGGATGATGTAGATGGATGATAAATTACAACAAGAATTGCAATTGGATGGGTGACATTGGATGAAGTGGTTGTTGGTATCTGTGAAGTAGCATTAACATATGCTTCATACAAAGGATTGCTATAGGTGGTAGTGTATGAGGATGGAATCGAAGTGCTTGGAGCACTTTCTTGTTGTGGGATGGATAAATTATGAGAATGTGTAGCTAAATCCTCAAAAAAATGGTTGTTATACACCTAGGTAAGGCTGGAAGACTGAGAATGGGTAAGTTCTTACTGAAAAGAAGGATCATGCCTAGGTGAAATGTGGACTTTTTCTAGAACATAGTTAGTGAATCTTTGCAAAGCTTCCACTTTGGCCATGTATATATAGATTATGTTGCATTAAATGGTAGGTGAAGATGATTTTGTTTGTGGAATGGATGTGTGAATGGATCTGTGCAAAACATTAGCATTTGAAGTTTGTACAGCGTGTGAGGGACCCATAGATAAATCTAAATAACTTGTATGTATCACACTAATGGTATTGACCACAGAAGTGGTAGGGAAATATGTTGAACAATCCATGGATGAAGTGTCTTGGTGGATGGAATTTTGATTCAATACTTTTGTTTGATTTTTAGTTTAACACCATAAGCTAATGAATCAAATATGTGAAATGTGCAAGAGAGTAATGCAAATGAAAACTTCACAAAATCAAGTAAACAACTCAATCCTATGTTTTCGCAACATATGTGTCTTACCTTCTTTTTTATATCTCATTTTTTATTATTTTTTCGTTTTAGAGTTTTGTGTGTTTTGGATGTGCTAATCTGAATTATGAAGGGTGAAATTTATGGCTTGGATGAAAAATGAGATTCTTCCTGGTGATGAAATCTAGGAAGTTTGCTCATGGGTATCTATGGTGGCTAAGGGCAGAGACTGACGGATGGAGATGAAGCCCACTATCACCAAATCTCAAGCAATGGTTGGTGATGAAGTCCAACTCATTACTAATTATTGTGAAACGTGTTGTGTGTAATTCATTTTAAAGTTTAATGTTTTCTAATGTGTACAAACAATGTCAAAAATAACCAATTTTACAAGCCTAAATCAGAAGCCAAAAAAAAATACTAAGTTCCTCAAAAGAATGTAGGGTACACCACTTAAGACCCACTCTAAATAGTGGAGGGTTCGCCTAATCTTCCGCCTTGAATCACCAAGTACGGGACTATACTTAAGTATCCTAATTTTTTTTCTACTTATACAAATAAAAGAGGAATTCTTAACCCTATTATGTAAACTATTTTATGCAGTTGTCACTTCATATGAAAACAGTATGCAGAATATTGAGTACAACACACCAAAAAATAATAAAAAATTAAATCTAAAATGTGACCAATGGTGAATGTGTAAATGCAAGGCTACTCTAATGTGCAAAATGAATGCAAGTGCATAAAATAAAAATGTAATATGATTGTTTTTAAAAAAATAATGATGTTTTTTTTATCACTTTATATGTAAAAACGTAAAAAAAATGAAGCAAAGGGGTTAGGGTTTTGAAGTAGACTTACAGAAAAGCCTACGTATCCTTTCCCCACTCTATTGTTTTTTGAACACTGGAGGGTGTCCCTTGAGCACCGCAGGGCATCCACTCAACCTCAGATCAACTTTTGCAACTCTAGAAACCCTAGTTCTACGAAAATTGTGCGATCAAATTTTTAGAATTTGCAAAATAGAAAATAGAATTAGCAAATCAGTAAAAAATTAAGTTAGCATAGAGAACCCATTGTGGGTCCCACCTTGATCACCATTTATGAATACAAAATCAAGCAACACCAATACAAACTATGAAATGGAAATAAACACCATAACACATAAAGATTGCACAATATGGATTTATTTATTATTGTACGTGGATCTCAACTTTTACAATCAATATACCCAAATGTGGGGTTTATAATGCTTATTTTTTATATAGAATTACAAATTACTAGGGTTTTCCAAAACCCTAGTTGAAAATAATGGTGGTGTCTTCACGCTTGATTCAATCCCAACAGATTGGTGGGTGGGCTTGTGTATCCTGAATAGGGCCACCTGAGCTTCAATATCTTAGAGTGAATATAGTTATTACACCTACACACATCCAACAATAACAAGGATCATTAATATCTTTGAGGGTTCCACTACGTGAGACCCTCGAAAATAAAATTGCTAAACCCTAATATTACAATGAAAGTTTTAAACAAAGCAAAAGAACATGAAATAAAGTACACATAACTATTTACCTTGTCAAACAATGCTAACCTGTTATTTTCATCTTCATCAATGATGCAGATGATGATTACGTAGATGCCCTAGTAGAACCTAAGGGTCGTGGGAATACAAATCTGGTGCAAGAAATACCTACGAGTGCTCGAGGATGATCAAAAATACCTAGAGGCACTCTGTAGGCTCTAGTGGGCACTTGGTAGACTCTGGTGGGTGCTCGGTGGGCTCTAGTGTGTGTTCAAGGATTAATGGATATGATGCAGAACTAGATCTAGTTTGCGTGGGAAGGACGATGATAGAAGTAAAGGGGTGCGAACGACAGTGATGGAGGTGAGGATGGAAACGGGGAGGGCTAGGGCTTGGACTCCAAAAATATCTTGAGGAACTTAGAGAACTTAGGCACTCAAAGATTCCAAGAACTTAGGGACATAGAATTCAAAAAGCACTTAGTGGTTGAGTCATCAAAATGACTCCTCTTTATAATATTCCCTTAGACATGTTAGGGTTTTGACGACACAAATTGAGAGGCCAAGATTAAAACATGAGGAAGGGTGGAGATTAAATCTTGGCAGGTGGTATGGATTAAGGTGGATGGATGGCTAAGATTAAAACATGACGGATGGTTGGGATTAATTTATATAATATATATATATATATATATATTAAACAAATATATATATATATAAATAATGGATAATTGTGGTGGGAGGTTATGGATGGATGACAAGTGGCTAGATTATGGTGTCTACAAACCACCTTATATTATGTGTGGACCATGCCAACAATCCATAATACCTATATACGATATAATATCATACCTCCATATACATATCCCTAGGTACCATAGCAATATTGATTTCTCCCACACCATTGATATATATACACACACTACCATAGGAGATCCTCTAGGTATGGGTGATCTTAATTTAGAGTTTACTAGTGATCTTCACTCCACTACATGAGGTGCTACATTTTTTCTTGAACGGCCTCATGATGTTTTTATTTCTAGGATCAATATCTTGACCTTTGAGGGCAACTATATGGATTGTCCCATATGCTTGCACAACATTCTTAAGAATGGTCAAGTCACTTTGGTCACTTCTAAGCTAGGCATCCATGCTTGTTAATGGGTTTTTGGGAACTAAATCATCATGGCCATCATCTTTTATGACCATATTTTTAAAATATATTCTTACTCAAGTTTGATAAGGGTCTCTCTACCTCTTACATGGTTTGATTAAAGGTGGATTAAAGAAGACCAAATAAATTGGTGCACTGGATGGATATTGTTAGCTTTTGATAATATATGATATGGGAGAAAGCAATCACAAGAGATAATAAATACAAAAAAGTAATATAATGGAAATCTGCAAGAATGCTGAAATATGCTATTAATGAAGAGTTACGAAAATAATACAATGCAATATAATGGAGGAAATGAACACTCCATTATTCTAATGAAAACTACATTGTACCTCCTCACAACTCTATAGTAATCTCCTCTCTATATTGTTTGTATCTCTAATGAGGCCTATATATAAGAATATAGGTTGCTTGACCCTCTTTCTTTCTAACTACCTTTCCTATGACTCATGTACAAGTGGACTCCTTGTATATTTACATCATTGCACATTGACACTTGTGCATTTATTACTTCTTCCTCAAGTAACCTAAGATAATCCCCTAATATAATAATATACCCAAGGTGGTACATTGATATGTACCCTAATAATATAATATACTCTAACAACCCCCTATAGTACATTATTTGGGTATTGAAGACTTTAGTCTTCAATATGGATCTTCTTCTCGATAATGCAAGTTGTATTCTCCTTCTCGACTTACAAAAATTTATTCAAGAAAGTAGTTAGTATCTTCATACAAGACAGTGAAATCTTTGGTTGAAGGTTCCTTAGATTCTTGAGTATGACCATTTGGTTCAGTCTTTGTGGTTTCTTCTTTATTTATATCTTCTTTGCTATGTTCTCTCCTAGTATGCTTTTTCTTCCTCTTTCTCCTTCTTCTCCTGTGATTCTACATTGATACTAGTAGAATCTTTGTTTCATGACGAGTTAGTCTATCATCACAATAGTATTGATTTGTATTGCTAGTTTGCTTCATATGTTGAGCAAGTACAAAAACAATTAATGACAAATAAATCATTAAACACTCCTTTGATGTGAATATGACTATTTTTTGTGAATTCCACCATGCTATGAATAGAAATTCATGAAGATATCCAATTAATGTTGTAAATTTGTCTTCTTTTGCCTCCTTAAGTAATAAAGAGAACATCTCTTTATCGCTAGTAGATAGATACTTATATCATTCACTGCTGATATTTTGATCAAGTTGGAGGTTTATGGACACCTCATGTTGGATTCTTTTAATTTTATTTTATATTTTCTATTGCAAATTATAACTTTAAAGAGAAGAGAATACTATTTACTTGTAAGGTAGATGAATAGCTAAATTATAATCATAGAAAATTTGAACACTTTCAAGGCAATAGGTTTTAAGCTTAATTCTCCAATTTATAAATTTGCTTTAAAAACTACATGTATTTGAAACAATTAAAATATAGCTTTTCATTCTTTTTTTAAATGCATAAAATATTAAGTAGGGGAATTAGAAATTAGAAACTAAGTAAAATCGTAAAAATATGCATGTTTTTGAAAGAGTTAAAAAATAGCCTTTCCTTTTTTTCTTTAAATGCATGAAGCATTACTTAAAAGAGTTAAAACTTCGAAATAAAGTAAAATTATTTTTAAGTAGAATTCAAGAGTTCAAAACCCAAAAAAAAAGTGTGTATGTATATATTACAAATTGTTTTGTAATTCTTTTTTTTTTTTAATTAACTATAGTGAAAATATTACAAATTTAAAAGGAGGTAGTAATTTTTTTTCAAAAGATGCATTTTTAGTTGCGATTGACATCTTACAAAAAATAAATAAAATTTCCAAATTTTCTTTATTTTTGTAAATTTTTATTTAAAATTTATACTTGAATACCTCTAAAAAAGGTGCTTAGGCACACTAGTAGCGTTCGATATCAATGGTTCCTCTAGCTCACAGTTATAGGTAAAGTTGTTGCCTTAAGCTAATATATTGATAGCCTAACAAAGCTACCCTAATGACATCTAGGCATCAACCCTTTAATTTGTTAGGGAGATAAAAAGGTCATAATTTTTTATACTTTCCCTCGATAATCATACCCATTTCATCACTATCATTTGACATAAACCCTAAATTTGAGAAATTTCAAGTATATAGAGAAGTTATGTCTGTGTACAAATATTTATCTTTAAGAAAGTATCATTGATAGGATGAATCCATTTTCATACTACCTTGGTAGCTTGTACTATTCTCTTTCATGTATATTAAATTGTATCTCATGTACGGCCATGTATATTGAGAGGACTAGTTTCTTCCATGTATAGACGAGTATATGAGAAGGGCATGTATATAGAAATGTTTAATGTAGACTACTAGTATGTTGAAAGGGGACCATTTTGGAGTTATAAAAAACTCTCACCATGGTCATACCAAAATTTCTTATAGAATATTAGTTGCTCAAAGGTTCAAACTTTGGACCCTAGAAAAATAAGATGAGAACCATCATGGTAGTTGAGAAACTTTAGGACATTATCATTGGCAAATTTACTCAACCTATAGAGGATGAAGATGAAAAGCAAAAATTGAATGATGCATATACTAAAGCATTATTTATCATTAACCTTGTCACAATAGATGTTATTCATCCACACATTTATGAAGTAAACTCATCCAAGGAGGCATGGGGTATTCTTTCTACCATCTATGAAAATAAGAATGAATCAATAATACTTCACTTTCAATCTCAACTTTAGACATTGAAAGTCTAATATGGAGAAAGCATTAAGATTTTTCTTTGTTAAGTTATAGATTTGAGAGAAAATTTGAATCCCATGGGAGAAATTGTGGACAATAAGCTCTTGGCACCCATTATACTTAGAGCTCTACCAAAATAATTTTAAGTGTTGATCACTTTCTTGAAATTTTCAAATAGGAAGGTGTCCTTTCATGAGTTGGTGAACATGCTTCAATGGAAAGAGGCAACCAGAAATTTGAGGGATTGGTTTAATAATAATGCACTCATATCCAAAAATTATGGGAGAAAGAAGCCATAAAAGGGTCCTTCCCCATCATCATCTTCACATAAACAACTTCAGACACAAAAGAGATATTGTCGCATCTATGATAAAAATGAACATGAGACAAAGAGTTATTGGTATAACCCTGTAACACAAGGAGATCAAGTCCACAAACATCATTTGAATAAGATACAATACATACCATATCCTAAGCAGAAGTGACAAGGGCATGTTGCATATGAAGAATTAGATTTATAATTTGAACAGACACATAGTTGCTAATGTCTAAGGTGAAGAAAATATTGAAGGATAAAGTTTTTTATATTTATTTAAGTGCTAGCAAGCACATGACTAGGTATAAAGTATTGTTTAATTAATTTTAATACAAATAACACAAGAAACCAATAACCATTGCCAATGATAAAAATACATAAATTCAAAGGAGTTGGAGATGTTTCTCTCAATCTTCTTGAAGGTGGTTGCACAATCCAAAAGGTGTTATATATACGTCGACTAGCAAACAATTTGTTGTCAGTACCATAAGTTATGGATCCAAACATAGTTGTAGAATTTTATGTTGATGGCCACAAGAAGTATTTATCAAAAGGAATGGCAATATTATGGAAAATAGTTCCTATAGGAATGACTTTTTTGTACTTGATGCCATATCATCTCCTATTATTGCATTGTTAGTAGCAATGATAGATGCTATCTCCCTCTACCATAAGCGATATAGTCGTTTGAGTTCAAGATATTTACTCTTGTTGAGTAAGCATAAAGTGGAGTTAGGTCTACCTAGACTTTCACCAACTTTGCCAATATGCTCAAGTTGTTTGGCATGGAAGTAATATCAATTATATTTTGATTTGAGCACTCATAAAGCAAAAGGAAAGTTGGATGTGATTCACAATAATCTATCTAAATCCATGTATATCAGTTTTTGTGGATATAAATACTTTTAGATTTTTGTGGATGACTACTCACAAAATATGTAAGTGTATTTATTACAATTGATGTTAAATGTGTTCAAGTATATCTAGTGCTTCAAGAAGCATATATAAAGAGAAACTAGGTATTCTATTCAAGTTCTCTACTCATATCAAAGGGGCTTATACATCCAGTAATTTTAAAGTTTCTTAAGTAAAATAGAATCAAGTGATAACTCAATGTGGCATACATTTCACAATAGAATGGGGTTTGCGAAAGGAAAACTTGTTCCTGTTGTGGTTGCTCCACAACGTACCCCAAAATTGGGGACCCATATTTAAGTTTTTGATTTTGGAAGTTTGTTTGTCTTTGAGTGATAATGTTTGATAGGATCTTAGCCATGAGCTCACCATGCAGACTCTAAAGGTCCTTAATTTATCGTGTCTTCTTGTCTTCTTGTAAAGGTTGATGTCATTGTTTTGATTGAAGTCTTGGTTTGGGTGTTAGTTATCTTGGGTCAATTTCATAGATGTAGTTTTGTTTTAAAATTTTAATGTTATGGTCCAATGTTGCTTTTGTTTAGTTTGGGTTTTCAGTGATTCAAACTTTTAAAGGTTGATGGAGTTTCATGTTAAAGTAAAATTAAAAAAAGTAATAATAAAATTTTTCATATATATGTGTATTATATATATGAAACAAAAAAACATAAAATATGAGTTCATATATATATAAACTTATAAATGAATATTAAATAACAACAAAAATAAAATATAAAACAAATATATATAATAAAATAAATAAATAAAAAAATTTATTATTATATATATGTTATATATAATAATAATAGTAAAAGTGAAAAATAAAATAAACTTAAGACAAAATAAATAAATAAATTTTTGTGTTGAAAAGACCTTACCCTCGTTTCTTTTGGCCTTGTTAAAATTGGATTTTAAGTGGTACTTACCTTATTTATTAGTTTACGATTTGAGTCTTAAATTAGTATCATTTTGTTTAAAATAGTCTAATAAAGGTATGCTTGGATACACAGGGCTCAGCTTCACGACGAACACAGAGTGGACCCCACGAGGTTCGACACAGTGCAAACGATGAAAATGGCATGGTGTGACCCCATTCACGGTGAGCGAGCAAAAGATAACCTGGTGACGAGGCAGTGATAATGCGGTGACATATTAGGGATGGTGATGACCAGGCATGAGTCACATGCAGACATGGGCGAATCAAACAGCAGTGTTGATAGCGAACACTATCGAGTGACATGTGGCTACGTTCTACGGGACTACGTGGATGGAGTCGAAGGTACATAGTGGCATCAGAGGTAAATCCATGTACTCCTTAGTCTTGCACGATTGGTTTATGAAGTATCATATACTATGGGTGTTCATTTATTCCAGAGAGCCAGGACACAGGGATTAAACATACGTGAATGCAGGGAATATAGTTTTAAAGGATGATACATACGTGGTCTACCAGATGTACATAAGTGTCGACACATGCCCAAAATCGTAGGGATGGAATCTCAGAGCAGAATGATAATATGTTCAAAGCATAATGGATTTGAAGCAAAGGATTTAGCGGTATACAATAGCCATGAAGCATGGGTAGCAGCGGTGGTTCCCGACAGTAAGGATGCCACTATGTATTTAGTATGGGGTGATGCGGGTGGCAACAAGGCATCGATGTGTACAAGGTATCACTGGTTAAACCCAAAGTTAAAGGTGATATTAATTAAATTATGTTGTTAAAGGGATAAAGATGAGAATAGCAGGATAGAGAAATTTGTGTGTCAACTCTGGAGAGGATTTACGACAAGATTGGGTGCATCATCGTTGATGAAAATGCATTAATTTTTTAGGTTATTAGGTAGCATGGACGTCTGTGGGATACAGTCGAGCATGGTGTCAACTCGAATGAAACTCATGACATGAATTCGACAGCAGGATAGTATACTGACAGCGCAAACAATTTCAAATACGGTAGACAAATGGGGAGTTTGGAACGAATGGCAACTTCAATATGGACCCTGCAGCTACATACCTGGCAGATTGCATCACAGCAACTAAGGCACAATGGACATCTTAGATTAATGAATACACCTCATAGATGGTAAAATGGTAGTGTCGAATACAGTGAACACACAGCGATCACCTAGACTGTTCATGCAGGTGGATCCCAAAACAGAAGTATGTCATGTCTACCAAGAATACAAAAAATTAGTGGAGGCTATTATCAGGATTACAAAGAAATTTAGAAATTTATGGATGAAAATAGAATTCACTAGATAGGACTCTTATAAAAATGTTCTACACTAATGGATGCAACTAGAAGAGTGACATAAGTGATGTGGCGGGTATCGATGGGCCCTCTCTTTATTTTATCATTACTGTAGGATGAAATGGCAAATATTAGAGGTGTTCATTGCAGGCAGCACAGTGGGTATTTACGACGAACAGAGAGCATAGAGAAATTATCACCAGAACAACATAAAGGCAAGTGCGATTCGAGGTAGCCAAAAGCCGACGTGGCATACGTGGGGAAGACATGACAGTAATGGGTCAATGGTAAAAGTCTCAACTTGTGCCATCTAGCGAGTTGATCATGCGAAGATAGGAATAAATGGTCCATGGTGGGAGTTCGATGAAGTTTCCAGTCCAAGATAATGATGTGGCAGCATTTGTATGGTAAGTTGAAACTCTGAACAAGGTAGACGTCGACGGCCGAACACCAAGTTACATGGTGATTTAGTGGACAAATACATGGTAATCGAATATAGTATGGGTGGTGAACTCTTCGTCGTAAGAATAAATGAAATCATACATAAGTCTTTTGTTGCTATTCATATTAAAATAAACCCTGGAAGAAAACCGACTTGTTGACCGGCGCATTTTCCCATAAGGTCAAATCGAGGTAGACCATGCATTGATTATAACCTATGGCTTGGAACATAATGCTTACTTTATACTCAGCCCTATGGTCACGGGTTGAAGATAATCATTAGGGTGCCTAGTAAAATGTTTCATTGGAAATATTTTAACCGTTACAATACATCGAAATAAAGGAAAATAGTTGTTGAATGTAAAGTTTTAAAATAAAAGGGTGTTAATACGTCGTGGCGGAAAAGATGCAAGTAAAGGAAAATAAACATTTCAGGCTAAACCAGGGAAAGGAAAGCAAAACGAAGGAGAAAAGGAAAGGAAAATCCAAAGGTTGGAATGATGTTTTGAAACCAGGAAACGAAAGAGCAAAGGAAGTTTTAAAACCATATCAAAGTTCAAGAACAAAGGCTAGATATTTTTGGAGAGGCCAGATACCGCTGGACTGTTTTTCATCACATGATGCCTATTTTGGGGCTGAGATTTTCTGCACATATGTTGAACATTGAATACCTTTTTGTTTGCAATATAATGGAGATATGTCATATTTTAATGCATTTTATGGTTAATTTGTCTTATTTTCGACATATTGCACTCTTTCCTTAGAAGTTTGCACCGCATTAGTTGTTTGATTGCGTGAATTCGGGTAACACTAATGCTAGTTTAGGTGCAGAATATTCATGTTTGCAGGGCTTGTGGAGAAATTCAAGGTTGCAGCATTTCTGTTATTTCATTTTTTTTTTCTAACTTTTCTTTTGTAGATTTTTTTAATTTTCAGAGATTAAAATAAAAAATTAAATCCAAAAATAATTGTAGTCTATGTAGAATGAAATTCAAAGTTTCATCTTGCACATTTATGTTTTCATTCTGAAGCCATTTCGATTTTATAAAAATTGTTAAAAATCGTTGTTTTTATGACATTTTTATAATTTCAAAATTTTATTTGTTTGCATTTTGAAGGCAAATTAGATTTTTTTAGCTTTATATTTTTATTTACAAGCAAAAATGAACTTCCCTTTATGAAAATTGTAATTTCATTAAAGGGGGTTATTTTTTATGGCATTCCATAAGCTATCATTTTTGGAGAAATAAATTCGCCTTTCTTTATGAAAATTCTGATTTCATTAAAGAGAGGTAATTTATATGTTACATCAAAGGCTATTGTTTTAAAGCATTAAATTTTTTCTTCTTTATGAAAATTATTTTTATTAAAGAGGGATAATTAATAATGACATTTCAAGATCATGCAATAAATTGCTCTCTTTGTGAAACATAATTTCATCAAAGAGGGATAATTTATTTACTATATCAAAGGCTACTATAGCTACAAATTGGGTCATCCAAATTATTCCATCTTGAGGTTTAAAGCAACATAAAATGATTTCTTTCATCATTTGAAATTCATGTTTAAAGATAGGTTTTAATCTTCTACTTCATGCTTAAAGTAGGATTTAATGCAAGATAAAACTTGTTTAAAATCTACTTAATAAAGGAAGATAAAATCTATCTAAAATTCTCCAAGATAAAATGAATTAAGGCTTTACATTGTGGTCATATGAGGGCCAATTCACATTTATTTTTCATTAAGTTTTATGAACAATCATTAATATAGCATGGTAAAATAAACCAACACATACCCCTTGTTAACAGTTACTTGCAATCACTAAGGTGTTCCTAGCATTCATTTGATATATCTTTATTGAGATTACTAATACACATGTGCAATGCTTATATAGCGGAACCTTGGAGAAGTTATTTTTGTTTTAACTTCTTTGCAAAAGAGGGTTTTGTGATTGAAACTCTAAAGGAGAGTGTGATTTTACAATTGGGTAAAATTACCACTCAACTTTTTGGCGCTAGAAGGAGGGCATGAATTGGTGTTATTTTATTTATGCTAAATTGTTCATTGTTGTTTTACATGCTTTTGAATTGTTCATGCAATGAATAATGTGATATTGGTGTAACCATGAGAGTTTTGAATTTCTAAATATTTCAAGTCCTTTGGATTAACATCTTTGGCCTCCTTTAACACTCCACACTTTGGGAGCTAGGAGGACCTGAATTGATTTATTTTATTGCTATTTAGATGCTAAATTGTTCATGTTACTTGAAAGATTTACTTAAAGACATTGGCCTGGACTAATGATATTTGGTTGATCACTTTCATTGATTCTAAAATGCTCTATTTTGATGATGCATTAATCCTAACATGTTGCAAATTTGAGAATGTTCTTCAATTTCATGGTTTAATGGATGCATATATTTTGGTTAATGCTAACATGATGATTCATATGTCGAACATTTGATATTGGTTAGTCATTTCATGCTTATTTGTAAGAAATCTTTATTTGCCTAACAAATTGGTTTTGAAGTTGTTCTTTGAGTCTCACTAATGGCATCAGTTTTTCCAACTAGGGCAAGAATTTCATTGTGGATAGCTGGCTATTATAGTCACTTAGACATGCCTACTCATCAAATTCCTCAAGGTGTATAAAATCAGTTACCCATGTTTAAGCATGATGTGACCTCAGTTGAGGAACATATTCAAAGGTATTATATTCACTTAGACATGCCTACTCATCAAATACATCCTAAGATATTTGCAAATATGGAAGGGAGATGTTCCTTGTATATTATTTTTGTACACATTGGATGAGGTTGCGTATGAGTGGTACTTACACCTACCTATAGGTTGCATCACTTCTTGGGCTCAATTAGAAGCAAAGTTTACTAGCCATTTTGGAAAATAAATTGACTCAATTTTGATGTTAAAATAATTTATCTCTATATGTAAGGAACCTAATGAATCCATGAGTCAATTCAATGGTAGGTTTCATAAATTGTATATCGAAGTGGTGTCTGAAGAACACAAGCTTATACTGAGAGGGGGGGTGAACAGTATAAGACCTCTTTTTATTTTTTCCTTTATACTTCAAAAAAGTAAAGCAATATACCCAAAGCAATATCAAAGCAATGCACAATATCATCCACAAAGTGACACCAATTTTAACGTGGTTCACCCAAAATGGTCGGGCTACGTCCACAAAACTTTTCTCTAAAAGTTATCTCAAAGTTCTTTGGGAATCCTTCCCAATTACAATGTTTATGAGCCTCGGCCCAAAGGATATACCTTCCCCCAATCAGAATTTATGAGCCTCTCGCTCAAAGGAGATACCTTCCCTCTCGCTCCGGAAATGATCCCTCGAAGATCAACCGCCTCTACCTCTTGCCAGGACGTGGAACTCCTTTCCACCGAAGACCTCCTCGTCCTCAATGCTTAGCCTAAGAGACCTCTCGCCTTCTATGATCACGTCCACAGTAGCTCAAAGAACCTGTACCAAACACAGTCAGTCGATCTAGTAAAAGTCTTCCTCTATCTATCAAATTTGTCCAACGCTTAGCTTGAGCAAATCAATCCTCTGCACACAAGCCTTCTCAAAGACTTGCCAAATATGTCCTTAGGTTCTTCTCAAAGAACCAAGGCACCTCTGTCCTCAAGTTCTCTCGATAGAACTATCAAACTCAGCTCACAAGTCCTCTCGCTAGGACCCGTCCAAATCTGCTCACAAGTCCCCACCGAAACCTGTCCAAAATCGCTCACAAGTCCCCACCGAACCTGTCCAAGACTCGCTCACAAGTCCCCATCGAAACCTCGTCCAAAACTCAAGCAAGCTCACCAAGAAAAAACTTTCTTAGTAGGAAATCACAAGGTGAATTGTTAGAGACCCAATGTGATTTGTCAAACTCATAGAAGCATAAAGAGAATTGTTAGAGACTCAATATGTTCTATACTCAACTCCCAATCTCAAAACTCAACTCAAACTCAATCTCAAATCTGAAAACTCAACTCAATATCTGAAATGGATAGGATAGAATGCTTTCTTTCAAGAACATGAAACCCCAACAATTGCCAACTATGCAAAGAATCACATAACAATGATACTCATGTTCTTTTCACCATCAATTAGGCTTCAACAACAATGCTCATCAAACAAGGTTCAATCAACACCATTCAACTCAAAACACAACCTTGAAGCATTTCACAATCAACATTAGAAAAGGAAACAAGTAGAACTCCTTTTCTCTCCAATATTGTTTGAACAAAAAGCATCCACCAACTCAAATCACAATAGCACAAAACAACTTTTCAAATCATCAACAAAGGAGTAAGCCCAACACTTTAACCAAGTAAAGAATAGCTTGATTATTACCAATTTAATGAAAGCAAATGTCAATCTCAAAGCTGCCCACTTAAGGTTTCACAACTTCACACAAGAAGCAATTTTAACCTTAAAACATCATGCTTTCATTTCCATAATCAACCAAAAGCACTCTCAACATTACAAGAAAAATTTATCCCTTATACACCTTATTTCTCCCTTATAGTCTTATCAAAAATAAAATTTATCTCTCATAAGAATGCAATAAGATATTTCAAACAACACCTTCAAAAGAATCTTTTATCAAAATAAAACAAGCTTTAAACTCCTTATAACTCCTAAGCCGTTTTTCCCTCTAATAAACTTCCTCCATCCGCAAAATACACTTAGCAAAAATTAATTTCGAAAATACCTTGGCCAACATCAAAAATCATGCTATGGAGAAATTGCGCACGAATTCTAACACCACCCGCTGCGTCCACTTCACGATGAAAAACCCTTTCGCGTTATTCGAACGCGGAACCTCCCGTTCGGGTAGCGCGCCAACAGCCTAGCCGCTACCGATGCGCCAAAGGCGCCCGATGAGGTTTAAACCTCACGCTGTTAGCCTTGTTCCTTCTACGCCAGGGATTAAATAAAACAATAGTGCCTCCCTTTCTTCTGACGTGAACACGAAGATGAAAACCTTACGACGGATTTACGACAAACGGTGAGTACAAAAAATGAACAACGGATTCACGAAAACGGCGAAGACACAGTCGAACAAGAGATCACGAATTCACAACGAGCAACTCTTTTCAAAATGCGGATGGGATAATTCTTGATTTTCATCGAGGGAGATTTATATGCATTTTTACCATAAGCTCTTGACGTCGACGAGGAGTTTAACACGTCGACGGAGGTCTTGGCTAGCGCCCACAATCTTAAAACATAGCGCCACATAGTTAAATTTTGGCCATGGGTTAGGATAACCCATTGCAAACAATAATTTAATATTTATTTAAAAATAATTAAAGGGAACCTTAACAAGGTTTTTAATTATTTAAATAAATACTTCCTCCTGGACCCAAATGCATTAAACTAATGCATCCACCTGTAATCTTTAAACTTGCCAACTTGGGGTTTACAAAAGACCTTTGAAACCGTCATGTCGTAACCTTCATCAAAACAAATTATTTGACATCAAATCAAATTCCTTCAAGAGCTTCTTGACATCAATGACAACTTATACACTTGAGCAAAGGCAATGTACCCAAAGTACCCAAAATTGCCAACAATCTCCCCCTTTGTCATTGATGGCAAACCTTTACTGAAAACACTTCTCAAGAGCCAAAACTGAAACCAACCGTGCTAACAACCGACCAACTGTGCCCACAACTGAGAATCTTCCTTTGAAGTTTTGCTCCCCCGAACTTGAAGCTCTCCTCTTCACTTTGAAGCTCCCCCCTTACTCATATCTCTCCCCTTTGTCATCAATGGCAAAGGGTCACCTTTGGGGCTCGGGACTAAGAATGAGCCTCTTAGCTTAGTCCCTCCCCCACCTCCTGATGAGGTGATTAATTCTGGGGTGGGAGTAAAACTCCCATTAGGCACTGATCATCATCAATGTCTATAACTTCCTTGTCGGGCCTTCTCTTGAACTCTTTGTCCATATTCCCTGTTCTTGTCACTGTTCTTGTTCTTGTTCTCATCCCTGTTCTTGTCCATGCCTTGATCCTTGGACCCGATCATGCCACTGTTCCTGTTCCTGTATTCTAGAATTTCAGCTCTACACCGTCCGATTATGTGACCTTCATTGTTGCACTTGAAACACTTGACGATGTTGTTTCTCCGAGGTAAACCCGATCTTTGAATCCACCGTTCGACCAAACCCCTGACCAAACCTTTCACCAAACCTATTCGACCAAACCTATTCGATCAAACCTGTTCTCGTTATTTGCCTTGCAATAAACTGCCTTGTGCCCAAACTGTTGACAAGAGTAGCAATACCCTTGAAAGAAACTAGCACTTCTGAAATTGTCATTTACCTTCTTCACTTGAGCCATGCAATGTGAAGCCATGTGACCAAACCTGTGACAAGCAAAACATCTCGCCTTGAAACTTTCCTTTATTTGACCTCTTAGGTCCCGAAAACTTCTTCTTCTCATTCTGAATTCTGTTTTCTGTTTCGTGCATCTATCATTCAAGGACTCCTTTTTTGAAATACTTTCCTCATCGTAACTCTCTTCCTTTTGGAGTCTCTTACTAGACTCTCCAACTTGTTCCTTGTGTGGCTTAACAAAACCAAGGCCTGTTTTATCTCGTTGTCTTTCTTTGACCTTTGATGAGTGACTTAACCTTTTTGGAGCTATCTTGAAACCTCGTAAAGCTTATCCTTGTACTCTTTAGTTTCCTCTTTCAAAGAAGCCATTTTCTGTTCTAACTCACTATACTCAAGAACCTTAGACTCTAACTCATCCTTGAGTTCTTGTGTCTTAGCTATAGAGAAGTCAAGACTTTCTATAAGATCATCTCTCTCCATACAACATTCATCTAACTTATCCTTGAGTCTAGCATTCTTCTTTCTTTCCTTTTTCAAAGCACTAAGAGCACTAATAAGTTCACCTTCAAGATCTACTTCACCTTCCTCTATATCTTCCTCTATTTGTTTGCTTTTTGAATCATCAAAGCCTTTTTCATATTTCTTATCACTAGAGGTGCTACCCTTTTCAAAAACCATACATGCATCTTCCTTATAGTTTTCTGAAGCATCCTCATACATACTAGAAACCAAATCATTATTTGTGCAATCATCCTCAAGGTGACCAAAGTTTCCACATCTAAGACATTTCATGATAATGAATCTATGTTTCGGTTCTTCCTCTTTTTCCGATATGAACAACATCTCATTTTCATCATCACTTGAAGAACTTTCACTATCACTACTAGAACACTTACTTGCTTTGTCTAGGTAGAAACTCTTCTTGTGCTTGTGAGAATACCTCTTTCCTTGATTGTTGTGCTCATCTTTGTTCTTCCCGTGATGCTTGTGCTTTTCGAATCCTTGCTCTTAGAATCCTATTTATCTTCATCACTTTCATTCTTGGGAACAAGACAATCAGGAGCATAATGACCAAACTTTCCACAATTGAAACATCTTATATTTTTCATACTTTTGTGCTTTCTAGAGAACTTGCCTTTCTTGCTGTAATATGCCTCTTCATCACTAGAAGACTCATCACTATCTTGAAGTCGTTTACCCTTGGATTTCTTGGTAGCCTTGAAAGTCGCCTCTTTCTTGACATCAACCTTCACTTGAGTTCTCAACTCAAATGCCGCAAGTATACTATGGAGCTCATCCTTTTTCAACTTATCCAAATCTTTAGCTTCCTCAATAGCAGAAATATTTTCACTAAATCTATTAGGAAGAGATCTTAAAATCTTATCACAAACATCATTTTCAGCAAGCTCAAGACCTAAGTCTTTCATGGAGTTAACAACCTCATCCATACGAAGCATGTAGTCACTAATATTTTCATCATCATTCATCTTGAGTTGTTCAAACATACCTTTGAAGTGTCTCAACTTGGCCTTTCTGACATTTGTATCACCCGTATGAACCACCTTCAACTGTTTCCACATTTCACTAGTTGTATTGCAGTGAATCACCTTGGTGAGATCTGCTTTTTGTAAGCCTTTCAGGATTGCATTCATTGCCTTTGAATTGCTGTGATGTAGGAGCCTTTCTTCCTTAGTAATAGGACCATGTTCAGGAATAGTGTACTCATCTTCAATCACTTCCCAAACCTCATTCCCAAGTGCCATTAGATGAACCTTCATCCTTGCACTCCAAAGACCAAAATCTGACCCATCAAGAATAGGTGTTGCATTGCCACTTGAATGATCCATTGTGTTCTTTACTAGCTTTTCCTTCAAGCCGTTAAACTTTTCGAAGGCACCCGCTCTGATACCAATTGAAGAACACAAGCTTATACCGAGAGGGGGGTGAACAAGATAAGACCTCTTTTTACTTTTTCCTTTATACTTCAAAATAGTAAAGCAATATACCCAAAGCAATATCAAAGCAATGCACAATATCATCCACAAAGTGACACCAATTTTAACATGGTTCACCCAAAATGGCTAGGCTACGTCCATAAAACTTTTCTCTAAAAGTTATCTCAAAGTTCTTTGGGAATCCTTCCCAATTACAATGTTTATGAGCCTCGGCCCAAAGGAGATACCTTCCCCAATCAGAATTTATGAGCCTCTGCTCAAAGGAGATACCTTCCCTCTCGCTATGGAAATGATACCTCGAAGATCACCTGCCTCTATCTCTTGCCAGCACGTGGAACTCCTTTCCACCGAAGACCTCCTATCCTCAATGCTTAGCCTAAGAGACCTCTCGCCTTCTATGATCACGTCCACAATAGCTCAAAACCTGTACCAAACATAGTCAGTTAGTCTAGTACAAGTCTTCCTCTGTCTGTCAGATCTGTCCAACGCTTGAACAAATCAATCCTCTGCACACAAGCCTTCTCAAAGACTTGCCAAATCTGTCCTCGGGTTCTTCTCAAAGAACCAGAGCACCTCTGTCCTCAAGTTCTCTGATAGAACTATCAAACTCAGCTCACAAGTCCTCTGCTAGGACCCTATCCAAATCTGCTCACAAGTCCCCACCGAACCTCCAAAACTCACAAGTCCCCACCAACCTTCCAAGACCACAAGTCCCCACCGAACCTGTCCAAAACTCAAAGCTCACCAAGAAAAAACTTTCTTAGTAGGAAATCACAAGGTGAATTGTTAGAGACCCAATGTGATTTGTCAAACTCATAGAAGCATAAAGAGAATTGTTAGAGACTCAATATGTTCTATACTCAACTCCCAATCTCAAAACTCAACTCAAATCAACTCAGCTCAAACTCAATCTCAAATCTGAAAACTCAACTCAATATCTGAAATGGATAGGATAGAATGCTTTCTTTCAAGAACATGAAACCCCAACAATTGCCAACTATGCAAAGAATCACATAACAATGATACTCATGTTCTTTTCACCATCAATTAGGGCTTCAACAACAATGCTCATCAAACAAGGTTCAATCAACACCATTCAACTCAAAACACAACCTTGAAGCATTTCACAATCAACATTAGAAAAGGAAACAAGTAGAACTCCTTTTCTCTCCAATATTGTTTGAACAAAAAGCATCCACCAACTCAAATCACAATAGCACAAAACAACTTTTCAAATCATCAACAAAGGAGTAAGCCCAACACTTTAACCAAGTAAAGAATAGCTTGATTATTACCAATTTAATGAAAGCAAATGTCAATCTCAAAGCTGCCCACTTAAGGTTTCACAACTTCACACAAGAAGCAATTTTAACCTTAAAACATCATGCTTTCATTTCCATAATCAACCAAAAGCACTCTCAACATTACAAGAAAAATTTATCCCTTATACACCTTATTTCTCCCTTATAGTCTTATCAAAAATAAAATTTATCTCTCATAAGAATGCAATAAGATATTTCAAACAACACCTTCAAAAGAATCTTTTATCAAAATAAAACAAGCTTTAAACTCCTTATAACTCCTAAGCCGTTTTTCCCTCTAATAAACTTCCTCCATCCGCAAAATACACTTAGCAAAAATTAATTTCGAAAATACCTTGGCCAACATCAAAAATCGTGCTATGGAGAAATTGCGCACGAATTCTAACACCACCCGCTGCGTCCACTTCACGATGAAAAACCCTTTCGCGTTATTCGAACGCGGAACCTCCCGTTCGGTAGGCGCCAACCCTAGCCGCTACCGTGCGCCAAAGGCGCCCGATGAGGTTTAAACCTCACGCCGTTAGCCTTGTTCCTTCTACGCCAGGGATTAAATAAAACAATAGTGCCTCCCTTTCTTCCGACGTGAACACGAAGACGAAAACCTTACGACGGATTTACGACAAACGACGAGTACAAAAAATGAACAAGGGATTCACGAAAACGGCGAAGACACAGTCGAACAATAGATCACGAATTCACAACAAGCAACTCTTTTCAAAATGCGGATGGGATAATTCTTGATTTTCATCGAGGGAGATTTATATGCATTTTTACCATAAGCTCTTGACGTCGGCGAGGAGTTTAACACGTCGACGGAGGTCTTGGCTAGCGCCCACAATCTTAAAACATAGCGCCCACATAGTTAAGACATTTGCGCCATGGGTTAGGAGAACCCATTGCAAACAATAATTTAATATTTATTTAAAAATAATTAAAGGGAACCTTAACAAGGTTTTTAATTATTTAAATAAATACTTCCTCCTGGACCCAAATGCATTAAACTAATGCATCCACCTGTAATCTTTAAACCTCCCAACTTGGGGTTTACAAAAGACCTTTGAAACTGTCATGCCGTAACCTTCATCAAAACAAATTATTTGACATCAAATCAAATTCCTTCAAGAGCTTCTTGACATCAATGACAACTTATACACTTGAGCAAAGGCAATGTACCCAAAGTACCCAAAATTGCCAACAAAGTGTCCTATTTCATAATTTCTGAAGATAGAGCTATTAAAATATAAATGGGAGCCATAAACCCCACAATTGCTACATTTTTAAGGGAAAATATTAACAACCCATATTTACATGGAGTCTATGATACTACGATAATATTAGAACAATGGGCTATTTTGGAAAGAGAAAATGTGGATCAACCATCATTGCTTAATCCTAGGGTGAATAATAAATGGGACGAAATTGAATGTCCAAAATATTACAACCATATTAGATTTCATCCAAGAGGATGTGCAAGTCTCAAATCTAAGGTCCATTAATGAGTATTGGGATGAACAAACCCATCAAGATGTGGAGATTGGTTCATGTTTACTCACAAAGTAATATGGGGATAACCATTGGGAGAAAAATACAAGAGTTGATCTTATTGAAGAAACCCTTAACTCACCAAAGAGGGTTGAAAGTGAATTTGAGGAGTCAGTAGATGAATCTGAAGACATGGTGGAATCTCATCAATTATTTTTGGAAGAAATTGATCCCATTATAGAAATCCCTAAGCCATCAAAAGTGGTTGAAAATGAGGTTGAAATAAAATCAATAAATGAATTTGAAGACATAATAGAATTTCACCACTTGTTCTCGGAAGACACTTTGGATGAGATAGTTGAAATTGATGGCCAAGAAAACCCACACCTTCCAAATTGTGATAAAATTGAATTTTGGGTTACAAATGTAGATTGTGATCTTGAAAGCTTGAATACAAAGAGTAGCCCACTTTTGGAAATAATTGAACCATCTAAGGAAGGTGAATGTGAGTTTGAGGATCAACCCATTGATGAATTTGAAGAATGTGAAGGTATGGTTGAGCATCACACCCCAATTTTAGAAGATGATAATTGTTGGTGGAATAAATGGGAGAATTTTACCGATTTTTCTAATGAAGAACTCGCTTCACCTAATATGCAGGACAAGTTGTAAAGGCTAGTTCTACAACTTAAATAAAATGTAACTCAAATACAAGAACAAAGGCCTTAAGATGCACATATTGATGATGTCCTAAATCCTCCTCATGAGACAAAGATCGAAGATACTAAAAGTGATATTCTTTCGGACAATGGAGGGATCCTAGAGTGAACTAGTTTTGAAACATGTGATGAATTAGGACCTTCCATAAATTTGGATGAGATGATTAAAATTGATGATCAAAGCCTTCAACATCCTTGAGGTGATGACAAGAAAAAATTTGAAGAAGAATTACTTGAATATTTTGAGGAAGAAATAGTTTAGTTGGTTAACAAGAAATGGGAAGAATATGCTCACTCCAAACCTTCTAATGAACCTTTTGTCTCAATCAATATGCAGGATAATACAATTGCTTCCTCACATGAGGATATTACAAGTCTTGTACAATTTGAAAAAGTTTTGGAAGAAGGGTTTGAATCTCAGCTAGTATTGAAAAGTGACAATGATGCTTCTACCATGGATAAAGAGGGAGGACCATTTTCTTTGGTCCCCTTTGAGGGGTATGGAATTGAAAATATTGATCCAACTATTAGCTCTATAATGTCTATGCCATCTCAAAATGTGGAAATTCCAGAACTAGAGTGGTTTGGGTTTGATATCACTAATGATCTAATTGAAAATGTCACGTTATCCGAAACAACCCAAGTGATTGATCATGGAGATGTGTTAGTTGACCCATCCCTAGATAGACAAGACTCATGGTTTGAAAATGATGGACATATTTTTAATTGGGTGTCTAATTTTGGTATCTTTGATAAACAAGTCATGGATAAAGAAGTGCTACATGATGATAAAGATAAAGATCATGAAGAAAAAAAAAGAAATCATGATGACTCACCAAGTATGGGTAAATGGAACTATGCCAAAGGTAAAATCTCACCTTTTGGGTTCCACCATTCAAAATCTAGGTGAAGGTTTGTCTAATGGATTTTTGGATTCAAATACTATCAATGATGAAATACCATTTGTGGTTGACAAAGAATTTAAGTTAATTGATCCTCACACCACTAATGGCAATGCTTTATTGAATGAAAAAGAAGTTGATGTGCTTGAAGTGTTAAATCAAGTTCATAATCAATTCATTATTGAATCTAGGATACAAACTTATGATGATCCTCATATAATAAATATTCTAGATTCTTGAAAATGGTTGCATAAATTTGATTGACCTACAAACATAAAAAAAAAAATGAATTGGCTTCAAAATTTATAGAAATAGGCTCCTATTTGCAAGGTCTCATATCTGAAAAGGAAAGCCTAATTCTAAATCATGAATCGAATTATGAAATGGACATATTAAAGAATAGACATGAAAGAATTGAAGATCAATTATTGTCTAATAAATTTGATGATTTGAAACTCCACTATGGGATTACTAATGGAACTATATTAAAATGGTGGGGTGAGAGAGGCAAGATGAAAATTGTTGCATGGTTTGGCCTAATTTTTTTTGTTGGATTCCTGCAAATCTTGGCGTGCATGTCATGTTATATGCCTTTTGAAATGTTCTAATCAAGTTTGGTATCCAGGGAAGTAATGGCTCAATTCTTGGCATCATCTTGTACCATATTGTACATTTGTATATAGTTTTGGTTTTTGTGCTTTGGATTTTGGTTTTCTGTTTTGTGCTTCGTCCTTAATTTTTGGTTGTTTTACGTTCTTGTTAGTTGCATTAAGTTAGATGTTGAGTTGTTTTTTGTGTAGTTTTTTGTTTCGGGTTATCTCTTGTTTTGAGGTGAGGTTTTGTGGTTGCTAGCTTATGGTCTCTGGCTCATTTTTGTGTTTCTTTGTTTAGTAGGTTGGAGTATCTAATTTGAAAATAGGTGAACCCAAGAAAAGGGGGATGAGTTATTTGGTGATCATGCTCATATTTTGGGACTAAGATGGTGGAGAGTGGAACAATGAAATATTTCACTAGAGCTCCACATGTAACTCACATACATTAAAGGGTATTTCTAAAAATTATGAAGGATGAAGTTATCTTGATTTGCAACCCTAGGCAAAAATCCAACACGCTCCACTTATAGGCTTCCTAACCCCAGTGATGCTTGAAGCTTTGCAAAGTTTTTCTTTTGAAAAAAAAAAAAACGAGCATTTAAAAGCTTGATCAAATCAGTCACAAGATCCAGATAAACTCTATCGGTACTATGGACGTCTGATCGACAATAGGGGTCTGTCTAGACATAACTCGGTTATAAGAAGGGCTTTACAAAGTATTAAGCAAACACAAGGGTGAGTTAGATAAACCCTACCGGGGCTATAGATGCTTGAATGGCAGTGGGGCTCTATCTATAAATTTTTTTTGTTTTATGAGTTGTACTTTATAGCCTAATGTAAAAAAGAGGTGATGGAGAATGAATCACTTTGTCACACACTGAGCAAAGGTAGATGGATTAATTGTTTATTCGAAGCTATTTACCCCCAACTTCTCATTATATTGCTAAATATTTTATGTTTCGTTGATGTTGTATTCTTGTTTTAGATTGGGTTCTTTACCCGAAATGCTCATGAGCATTTCCCAGCAGAGTCACCATTTTTTGTGGCTGCTCCACAACATACCCCAAAATTTGGGACCCACCTTTAAGTTTTTGATTTTGGGAGTTTGTTTATCTTTGAGTGCTACTATTTGATATGATCTTAGCCATGAGCTCGCCATGCGCACTTCGAAGGTCCTCAATTTATCGTGTCTTCTTGTAAAGGTCGATGTCATTTTTTGATTGAAGTCTTGGTTTGGGTGTTAGTTATCTTGGGTCAGTTTCATAGGTGTAGTTTTGTTTTAAATTTCAATGGTATGGTCCAATGTTGCTTTTGTTTAGTTTGGGTTTTCAGTGATTCAAACTTTTAAAGGTTGATGGAGTTACATGTTAAATAAAAACTAAAATAATAATAATAATAATAAATTTCATATATATGTGTATTATTTATATGAAAAAAAACATAAAATATAAGTTCATATATATTTATATATATAAACTTATAAACGAATATTAAATAACAATAAAAATAAAATATAAAACAAATTTATATATAAATTTATAAAAATATGTATATAATAAAATAAATAAATAAAGAAAATTTTATTATTATATATATGTTATATATATAATAATAACAACAAAAGTGAAAAATAAAATAAAATAAACTTAAGACAAAATAAATAAATAAAATTTTATTTTGAAAAGACCTTACCCTTGTTTCTTTTGGCCTTGTTAAAATTGGATTTTAAGTGGTACTTACCTTATTTATTAGTTTAGGGTTTGACTCTTTAATTAGTATCATTTCTTTTTAAATCGTCTAATAAAGGTATGCTTGGATGCGTAGGGCTCAGCTTCACGATGAACACAGAGCGGACCCCACGAGGTTCGACACAGCGCAGATGATGAAAATGGCATGGTGTGGACCCCATTCACGATGGGTATGCGAAAGATAACTCGGTGATAAGGTAGTGATAATGCAGTGACATATTAGGGATGGTGACAATGATGTATGAGTCACGTGAATGGACATCATGGCACGAGTTGGATGCCATTTCAGATGCAGACATGGGTGAATCAAATAGCAGCATCGACAGTGGACACTATCAAGTGATAAACGTGGTTGCGTTCTACAAGACTATGCATACGGAGTTGAAGGCACGTAGCAGCATTAGAGGCAAAGCCACATTCTTCTTAGTCTTGCACGATTTGTTGATGAACTATCACATACTAGGGGGGTTTGTTTATTCCAGAGAACCAGGACACAGGGATTAAACATACGTGGATGCAGTCTTCAGGATACGGTTTCAAATGGTGATACATACATGGTCTACCAGATGTACATAAGTGTTTACACACACCCATAATTGTAGGTATGGAAGCTCAGAGTAAAATGATAATGTGTTCAAAGCACAGTGGATTTGCAGCGAAGTATTTAGCGGTATACAATACCCACGAAGCATGGGTAGCAGCGGTGGTTCCCAACAGTGAGGATGCCACGGTGTATTTAGTCTAGGGTGACACGAGCAACAACAAGGTATCGACGTGTACAAGGTATCACTAGTTAAACCCAAATCTAAAGGTGATATTAATTAAATTATTCCATTAAAGGGATAAAGGTGAGAACAACAAGATAGAGAAATTTACGCATCGAATCTAGAGAGGATTTACGACAAGCTCAGGTGCATCATCGTTGATGAAAATACATCAAATTTTAGGTTATTAGGCAGCATGGACATCCGTTGGAGACAGTCGAGCATGGTGTCAACTCGGATGAAACTCATGATGTGAAGTCAATAGTGGGATAGTAGACCGACATCGCAAACAATTTCAAATGCGGTAGACAAATGGGGAGTTTGGAATGAATGGCAGCTTTGATATGGACCCTATGGCTACGTACTTGATGGAATACATCATAGCAACTAAGGTACCATGGATGTCTTAATATTAATGAATACATCTCACACAGATAAAAATGATAGTGTTGAATATAGTGAACACACAACGGTCACCTAGACTGTTCACACAGGTGGATCCCACAATAGAAGTATGTCATGTCTACTCAGAATACAGTGAAGCAGTGAAGGCTATTATTAGAGTTACAGAGAAATTTATGGATGAAAATAGAATTCACCGGATAGGACTCTTGTAACACTATTCCATGCTAGTGGATGCAACTGGAAGAGTGACATAAGCGATGCGGCGGGTCTCGATAGGCCCTCTCTTTGTTTTGTCATTATTGTAGGCCAAAATGGCAGAGATCAAAGGCGTTCATCGCAGGCAGCGTAGTGGGTATTTATGTTGAACAAAGAGCATAGAGAAGTTATCTCCAGAATAGCATAAAGGCAAGTGCAATTTGAGGTAGCCAAAATCCAATGTGGCATACATGGGGAAGATGTGGTAGTAATGGGTCGATGGTGAAAGTCTCAGCTCATGCCATCCAATGAGTTGGTCATGCGAAGATAGGAAGAAACGGTCCATGGTGAGAGCGAAAAAGTTTCTAGTCCAGGATAATGATGTGGCAGTGTTTGTATGGTAAGCTAAAACTCTGAACAAGATAGATATCGACGGCCAAACATCGGGTGACATGGCGGTTCAGTGGGCAAAGACATGGTAATCGAACCTAGTATGGGTGGTGAACTCTTCGTTGTAAGATTAAATGAAAGCATACATTAGTCTTTCATTGCTATTCATAATAAAATAAACCCTGGAAGAAAATTGGCTTGTTGATCGGTGCATTTTCCCATAAGGTCAAATAACCTATGACCTAGAACATAATGCTTACTTTATACTCAGCCCTATGGGCACGAGTTGAAGATAATCATTAGGGTGCCTAGTAAAATATTTTATTGGAAATATTTTAACTGTTACAATACATGGAAATAAAGGAAAATGGCTATCAAATGTAAATTTTTAAAATAAAAGGGTGTTAATACGTCGTGGCGGTGATTGAAAGCAAACCAAACGAAAAGACGCAAGTAAAGGAAAATAAATGTTTCAGGCCAAACTAAGGAAAGGAAAGCGAAACGAATGATAAAAGGAAAGGAAAAGCCAAAGTTTGGAATGACGTTTTGAAATCAAGAAACGAAAGAGCAGAGGAATATTTTAAAACTAGATCGAAGTTCAAGAACAGGAGCTGGATCTTTTTTGGAGAGGCCAGATACCGCTGGACTATTTTTCATCACATGATGCCTATTTTGGGGCTGATATTTTATGCACATATGTTGAACATTGAATACTTTTTTGTTTGCAAAATAATGGAGATATGTCAGATTTTAATACCTTTTTATGGATAATTTGTCTTATTTTCAGCATATTGCACTCTTTCCTTAGAATCTTGCACCACATTAGTTGTTTGACTACGTGAATTTGGGTAACACTAATGCTGGTTTTTGTGCAGAATACTCATGCTTGCAGGGTTTGTGGAGAAATTCAGGGTTGCAGCATTTCTGTTATTTCATTTTTTATTTTTTTTCTAACTTTTCTTTTGCAGATTTTTTTTAATTTTCAGAGATTAAAATAAAAATTAAAAAAATAATTAAAATCCAAAAATAATTGTACGTCTGCGTAGAATGAACTTCAAATTTTCATCTTGCACATTTACTTTTTCATTCTGAAGCCATTTTGATTTTATAAAAATTGTTGAATTATGAGGTTTTTATAATTTCAAAATTTTATTTTTTTCGCATTTTGAAGGTAAATTATATTTTTTCAGCTTTATATTTTTATTTGCAAGCAAAAATGAATTTCCCTTTATGAAAATTGCAATTTCATTAAATGGGGTTAATTTTTATGGCATTCCATAAGCTATCATTTTCAGAGAAATAAATTCGCCTTTCTTTATGAAAATTCAGATTTCATTAAAGAGAGGTAATTTATACATTACATAAAAGGCTATTGTTTTAAAGCATTAAATTATTTCTTCTTTATGAAAATTATTTTCATCAAAGAGGGATAATTAATAATGACATTTCAAGATCATGCAATAAATTTCTCTCTTTGTGAAAATTAATTTCATCAAAGAGGGATAATTTATTTATTATATCAAAGGCTACTATAGCTACAAAGTGGGTCATCCAAATTATTCCATCTTGAGGTTTAAAGCAACATAAAAGGAATTCTTTCATAATTTGAAATTCATGTTTAAAGATAGGTTTTAATCTTCTACTTCATGCTTAAAGTAGGATTTAATACAAGATAAAACTTGTTTAAAATCTACTTAATAAAGGAAGATAAAATCTACCTAAAATCCTCCAAGATAAAATGAATTAAGGCTTTACATCATGGTCATTTGAGGGCCAATTCACATTTATTTTTCTTTAAGTTTTATGAACAATCATTAATATAGCATGGTAAAATAAACCAACACATGTCACTTGTTAACAGTTACTTACAATCTCTAAGGTGTTCCTAGCATTCATTTGATATATCTTCATTGAGACTACTAATACACATGTTCAATGCTTATATAGCGGAACCTTGGAGAAGTTGTTTTTGTTTTAAATTCTTTGCAAGAGAGGGTTTTGTGATTAAAATCCTAAGGGAGAGTGTGATTTTGCAATTGGGTAAACTTACCACTCAACAGTTCCATCATAGAAATGGTTTGTTGCATACTCAAAGGAGAAAATATAGACTAGTAGTATTGGGCTAAAGTTATTTTCACTACCATATATCTTCTAAATAAATCCCCCCAAAAGGAACTACAATGAGTTACACTTGAAGAAGCTTGGTCTAGAATAAAATCTTCAATTGCACATCTTAGAGTCTTCAGAAGTATAACATACATGCATGTGCCAAAGCGATAGAGGATCAAATTGGATGTTAAGATATTGCCATACATATTTCTTGGATATGATGATGATTCAAAAGCTTATTGATTGATGGATCCAACCACCAAGAAATTATATATAAGTAGATATGTGGTTATTGATGAAGATAATAAAGCTAAGTCAAATACTAAGGATTCTAAGGAGTTTGAAGATGACACATCTCCAGTTGTAATCATAAATGATGGAGTTAGATGAGGATGTTCATCAATTTTTTGAAGTTGTTGATGAACTTGTAGCAGTTGCTGAACAAGAATTTATTGTACTTATAGCTCTCCATCATAATGAAAAATGACTCCAAAATGGCTCATGATTACCATTAGATATGCTAAAATTGATGTAGCTTCTAACATCACTTCCACATAACCATGTACTTATAGTAGTACACATTAGGAAGTAAATATAGGCTTGATGACTTCAATTATGGAGAATTTAAAACCAAAATCATTGAAGGAAGTACTTATCTCACCATAGTGTAAGGGATCTATAGATGCAAAGAATGAATCTCTGATGAAGAACAAACATTGGAACTTGTTGATTTGCCAAAAGAAAAGAAGCCCATAGGCTATAAGTGGGCCTTCAAAATCAAATACAAGGTAGATGGATCCCTCAATAAGTATAATACATGGCTCATTACAAAGGTATATTCACAAAAGGAAGGAATAGATTATAAAGAGATATTCACTCCCACAAAAAATATTAAAATCATCCATGTAATCTATGCATTAGTAGCATAGTTTGGTTGGAAAATTTAACAAATGGATGTCAAGAGCACCTTTTGTAATGGTGATCTAAAAGAAGAGGTGTACAGGATATAACCTAAAGTATTTTTTGTCTATGGGTAACATCACAAAGTCTATAAATTGATCAATTCATTATATGGATTGAAGTAGGCTCCTAGAGCCTGGTACATAAAATTGATGATCACCTATTACAACATTGTTTCACTTGAAATCTCTCCTATACAAATATCTATCTTAAGAAAGTTGGATTTGAGATTTTGATACTTGTGTTGTATGTTGATGATTTGGTCATCATTGGTAGTTTTGATAATTTGGTGACTAGTGTAAATAATGTCTTAAAACAATCATTTGCCATGACATATTTGGAACTTTTGTACTATAGTCTTGGCTTAGAGTTATGGCAAAGGATGAATTACATTGTGGTCTCACAAATAAAGTATGCCAAGACATTTTTTGAAAAATATTAGTTGAAAATTTGTAAACAAAAGGTAACACCAATGGAGTAAGGTTTACATCTATCATGATATGATAATTCACCACATGTATGTGGTATTCTTTATCATTAGTTGATTGGGAGTCTCATATACCTAAAACATACTAGCCTTGATAATAGCTTTATTGTGAGTTATCTTGTGAGGTTCATATAGGAACCTAACAAGAGTCATTAGAAGGTAACAAAGAGGATTTTGTATTATGTCCATGATACAAGGGAGTATGGCTTAGATTATAAGAAGAATGATCGATTCTATTTTTAAGGATACACATACTCATAATATATTGGACCTATAGATGACATGACATCAACATTAAGGTATGTATTTCATCCTTGATCTAGACCTGTCTTATGGCATTAAAAGAAACAATAAGTAGTGGTACTATTGTCCATAGAGGTAGAATATTATGTTGTAAAATGAAATGTGTGTGAAGCAATATGGTTATGTTATATATTGTTAGATATAGGTGTTCTTGAAAAATAATCCATAATATTGTATTGAGACAATCAGGGGGTTCTAAAGTTGGTCAAGAATCTAGTTTTTCATGAAAGAATGAAGCACACTAAATATCAATGATATTTTATTCATGAAAAAAATCAGAATAACTAGATTTAGCTCCAATAATTCTCATTTAAGAATAGCTTGTGGATAATTTTACAAAGGCTTTTGCACATGTCAAGTTTGAATTGTTTGGCAATTCTCTTTTTATACCAAATAATGTAATAAGGGGGATGTTAGGCATTTATTACATTATTTAACTATTGTTATTACACCACAAGTTGAGCATGTGAATTAGTTAGGAGGTTATTATAATTTTTATAACCAGTATTTATGGTTATAACAATGAGTATGTATTTAACTATTGTTATAACCATGTAGTATGGTTATAACCACCTTAGATGTTTTTAAATATTTGAAGCATGATAAATAAAAATGGTTTTAATTATTTCCATCATTGGTCGTATTGCTAATATCCACATCTAGATATGTTCCTATGCTCTGTTTTATAACCTTTATGTCATGGATTGGGGAAGTACGAATGTCATCCTAGTGGTCCAATATTTATCTCAATTAGGATATGTTACTTTGAACCTACAATGATAGTTATATGTACAATGGAAAAAATGGTGATTTTATCTATCTCCAAGGTATACAACCCTCACCCTAAAAAATTATTAGATTTTTCTAAATGGAAAAATATTGAAAAAATATAGTCGAGGTTTCCTTGCCTAGACTTGTTGCATGAATGTATCATCTACAAAGTATCTCTATATTGTCCTTGTATGTAGTCTCTTGTTGATAAATATTCTTTTTCCATTGGTGAAACTAGGGGTCTTCCACCTAAGTAGACTCATGACCATACCATCTATATTGTCCTAAAAATTTAACCACCCAACGTTCATCCTTGTTGCTATCACCATCCCCAAAATTTCAATATAAATAAGTTGGTTCAAGATATGTTGGAGTAGGGTATTATATATCCTAGTATCGATCCTTATTCATCTAGGTGGTCATGGATTGATTCAAGGATAATAATTTGCACATGTGCATTGATTTCCACCAACTCAATAAGATCACAATCAAATATAAGCTTTCTATTCTTATTATTGATGATTTGTTGGATGAACTACATTATGTAAAAAATTTACCAAGATCATAATCAAAGGATAATCCTTTGCACATGTGCCTTGATTTCAACCAGCTCAACAAGATCAAAATCAAAGATAAATTTTCTATTCTTGTTATTGATGATTTTTTGGATGAACTACATTATGTAAAAAAATTACCAAGTTTGACTTGTGTTCTACGTTTCATCAAATTTGGGTTAGAGAAGAGGATGTTTCTAAAATTACCTTTCCTACACATGAGGGTTATTATTTATTCTTTTTCATGCCCTTTGGTCATACTAATGTTATTTCTACTTTCTAAATCCTAATTAATTCTATTCTTTCATGACAACCTATTTTCTAGTAAGTCCTAGTTGACCCATTTGCATTCCTTAGTGGATTTCTAGCTCTGAGAGGAATGGTAGTTAAATCCTTAGACTATTTATGTGATTCATAATGTGGAGGATGGTAACCATTCCATTCCATTTTTCTCTTATACATTTAGTCTTCCATAGTCAAGAACAATATTCTTCAAGTATTCAATGAATTACCTTTGGTCGAGCATTATGGGTTTCTTAAAACCTATTAGTATGTGAAGTGGTCCTTTTCTTGAAAAGGAATGAAAGTAGATATCAAGAAATTTTGGTTGAATGTGTTAAATATCCAAGCTTACTACAACCCCTATCTATCTTGGATCACCAATAGGACATATCCATGGATTTCATTTAGGGTATTGCCAAATATAAGAGCAAAATGGTGATTTTTATTATGGTGAAGCACTTAAAGTATGCTTAGGTTTGTGCCTTGCAACACTCTTTCACTATTAGTAAGGTAGCCAAGGTATTTCTTGACTCTATTTTTAAATTGCATGGTACTCCCAAATCTATTGTTAGTGAGCATGACCTAGTTTTCACTTGCAAAATTTGGAGGGAATTGTTCACATTTAGTGGTACTCAACTAAATATGAGCTCTTCATATCACCCCTTAGTCAGATGGCCAAATGGATATTATGAAGAAATGTTTAGGTACCTACCTATAATATTTTACCCAAGCAAACACAATCAGTGGGTTAAATAGTTTTCCTTAGCCAAATGATGGCATAGTACTTAACATTTTCCCCTCAAGATGTCCCCATTTGAAGTATTTTATGGACATAAACCACAATCTATGATCAATTATGTTTTAAGCTTCTCCAAGTGGCCCAAATGGAGGATTTATTTAGTAATATAATATTGTTTGACAAATATTAAAAGTTAATCCTTGTCAAGCATATTATCATATGAAGTAGTAATAGGATTGCACCACTCAAAGCTATAATTTAAGGAGGATAACATGGTATTTTTATGGATCCAACCTCATAAAAAGTTGTCCCTAAAGATAAAATTCAATTATAAGTTAGCACTCTAGATCTATGGTCTTTACAAAGTGGTTCATCAAATTAGGGAGGTGGCATATCCATCGAAGCTTCCCTCTACTTCTATAACCCATCATGTTTTTCATGTTTATTTTTTGAAGTAGGTGGTTGGTTAGTGTTATATTTTGAGGATATATGCAGTGGGAGAGATCTAACACAGGTCCTAATAAGATGCAAAAAATATGAAAGAAAGTAATTCTGCAATATGACTGAAATATACTATAAATAGAAATGATGAAAATACAATGCAGTATGGAGGTAATGGTCACTCCATTAATACAAGCTAAAGAGCTACATTGTACTCCATACAGGAGTTCTACTACTATCTACTACAATGCACTTGATATGTACTTGATATGTGATCTATCACTATGAGGCCCTTTATATAGGAAGATAGATTCCTTGGCCAACACTCTACCTAGTTGTACAAGTGGACACCTTGCACATTACAACTTGCACATTGACACTTGTGCATTTATTACATTGCTTGAAGTAACTAGCTAACTTCCCCCTAAAGTAATCTCCTACTCTAACTATGTACCAAAGGTGGTACATTTACATGACCCAAATGATGTAATATACTCTAACTCTAACACCCCCTTGTATTACATTATTTGGGTATTGAATATTTCAATCTTCAATATGGATCTTCTTCTTGGTCTTGGAGTTTGTATTCTTCTTCTCTATTCTCTGTAACCTGTTCAAGCAAGTAGTCTTCATAACCTATTGTTCTTTCTGAAAGAGCTTTCACTTCATAATCATCTGTAGATTCTTCTAGTTCTTCAATTTCTTCTATCCTTTGAGCTAGGTGTCCTTTCTGATTCTCTTTTCGATACTCCAATTGGGGATAATTGGTTGGACGTTGAACTTGCTATTGATTTTGATATTGTCGTGGTTGAAATTTATTTCCATTGTTCATCTGATTTCCTTGATTCTTGTTTCTGGGATTGAATCTACAATAGTTAGTGCTATGACCTTTTCTTTTGCATATCTGACAATACATGTTATACCATGGTCTTCGTCCTCTTGATGATGAAGCAATATTTCCCTGTGGATTATCTTTTGATGCCAATGCAATGTTAGTCATTTCATCTTTAATTGTATTCTCCACCTCATACTCTTGAAGAATATTGATTAGGTCATCAAAAGAAGTATCTTTACTTAGGACTTGTAAAGATGTAACCAAATATTTGTAGCTATCTGGAAGTGCTCTCATGGTTACTTGAGTAAGAAATTCATCTTTAATATCTTCTCCTAAGGTTAATAATTTCCCTTTAATATCTACTACTTTCCTTAGGAATAGTTCTATGCTCTCACCACTGTTCATTTTTAGAGAATGTAGTTGAGTTTGAAGATGAAGGATAGTGGCTTTATTTTTCCCTTTGAATATCTTCTCTAAGCTTTTCCATGCTTCTGTAGATGTCTTTGTTGAACTAATATAAGGTTGTATTTCATCAGTGATAGCAAAGGTTATTATCATTAGGGATTTTGCATCATTTTATTCAAACTTTTGAATCTCAGTATCACCTGTGCTTGGTCTTTTTGTTGTTCCTTGAGCTATCTCCCAAATTTTTTCATATACTAAGATTGCTTTTACCTTATTTTTCCAGGAAAAATAGTTTGGACCTTTAAGTAATTGGGATTCTACAAGAAAGAATTTGTTTGATGCCATGATGATCCTTGTGGTCCCCTTTTAATCCCTTAGTATTGATTTGATGATACCTTGGTAGAATTTTAGGTTTTGTAGAAACCTTATGACTCCCAAATGGATTGAGTACTTGATAAATTTTGAATGAATGCTATTATTATCAAGTTTTGTAGAATGCCTTATGTCTCCCTAGTGATTTTGGATATGTTGTATGAGTGATAAAGTGCTTTTTATGAATAATAGTTCAATTTTAGGTTGATTTTGTAAAGTTTTGTAAATACCAAAATCAACTTTTATTACTCCTTATTTCTCCTATTGAACTTAAGCACTTTCTAATTTGATGAGGTTCTAATGGTTGGATTTCTTTTATCCCTTTAATGTAGTTTTGAGACAAGTATACCAATTAGTTTCCAACTCTTGATAATCTTTAATGACCCTCCTTTTATAGCTTTTGATATTTTATATTTAATGTTTCTAAATTCCAATATCCTACTTTGGTGTAGTATTCCTTATAACTCCCTAATTTGGAATATTAGAAAACAATAATATTTGCAATAATGGAATTTTAATTTTCCAGGTAGAAATCCTTATTTCTCCTATGTTTAATTTGCAAATATAAAGCTATAATTCTCCTTTAATTTTTGCTTTCAAATATGGTTGATTTCCCTATAGTTTTCAACCTTATATTATGCCCTTATAACTCCCATTAATGAAAGCAAATTAGAATAAGGTAAATTCTTACCTTTATGATGCTCCAAACCTCTACGTATTTGGCACTGAATTCTAGACGTAAATGACAACACCCTCTAGTGTTCCTTTTGATCGTTATCTCCAACGTATGGGCATAGGATTTAATGTTTCTCTTGAACTCGGATGATAGCTAGTTTTTTTATTCCTTTGACTGCAATATTTGGACAGTGGATGCCTCACGTCTGATTGCTTTGACTAAGAGCTTTAAATGCTCTCTTTTCATTGCTATTGAATGCTACTATGGAAGCTGATGTTGCTACATAAATCTACCATGAACTCGGCTATGAACATTGCTATGAATTCAGCTTTGAATGCTGCTATGAATTTGGCTATGAATTATTGTTGCTCCTTGGTCTTTGGTGCCTCAAATAAGAGCTAAATCTTGAAGTGAGTGACAAGTGTCATGGCAGTTTCACTTTAATGCCTAGGAGAGAACCTTGTTGATACTTGGACTCTTCTACAGAATGAGCATTACAGATTTGTGTGAATGCTCATATTCCTCCTCTTGTGTAATGGCTTCTTGGCCTTTCCTTCAAGCGTGCAAAGGGTGAGCACTCATGTGAGAAACATTAGGGTTTCCTTCAATGTGACAAGTGTCACCTTCCCTCTTTGCATGTACCTTTTCTTCTCAACATCTTTCAATGTAAACTTGCAAGGTTATTTTATCAATGTATTGTGGCCAACTCCTCCTTTGTTGTATGCTTTCGATGGCGCTTGATTCAAACTATTTCCAGCTATAGTAGTGAGCAACGCTTCAGTGGCTATGAGCTAGGATTGTGAGCAACTCCTTTGGTAGCTATGGGCAGTGCTTTGGTGGAGTTTTTGAGGTACTCCAATGGTGCCCTTGAGTGCTCCTTGTGGATGTACGTCTAGCTGGTATAGCCTTATTTTCTTATGCTTTGTTTCTTCCTTCTTTCAACCTACCTTTGTAGATAATATTTCTCCTTATGTTATGCTTGCAGGTAGCTTGATACGGTTGTTCAAAACCATGGAGGATATGAGCCCTTTGAGAGGCTCTTCTACCTTGCTTGGAGAATGCTCTTTACATGACCACTTTCAACTAATTTCCTTTGTGAAGAATGTGCCTTTGTGGCACTTAAACTCTGCCCTTCTTCCTACATAGGATAGATTGGTATGGTGCAATATAATGTAAATAAACTTGTAAATAGAATACCTTCTTTTTGCACCTCCTTTTGCACTCTATTCTATTGGTTTTAATGGTGGATTTCTTGTAGGCAAGGGCTGATTTGACGTTGTCTCTTTTGCTAGACAACTCTCTCCTTTGCTTGGTTACTTTGGTAATAAACCCAAGCTAATAACCATGTAGATAGAAGCTTTTTGTAGAAGTAATTTCTGCACTATTTTTTCTTGTAAATAGCCTTTAGTGCACTTTGAATCTGAGACTCACCAAGTCTCGATTTGAAGCTTCTTTTGCTGATTTGATGGTGGCTTTCTTCTCCACTCCTTGGAGGAATCTGATCTGATTTTTGGTGGCTTCTTTGGGCCATGAAATGTTGTAGGTTCTATGCACCAAATAGTGTCTCTAGACACTTTGATAATTTGTTGGTTTTTGTGTCCTTGATCTTTAACAATCAACAAACACAAACTAATCTTTTTGAGAGTAACTAGTTAAAGATCAACTAGTATAGTGCTAATGGATTAATAATGCACTTTAATGGTAACAATAATCTCTCCTTATTGCTCCAATAAAATCTCAAAATAATTTTTAAATGCACTTAATAATATTCTACAACTTTTCAAGAGTAATCTGTAATGAACCCTTAATGAGTATTCTATAATTTTTCACTACAATCAATATTGTAGGATGTAGTCTTCTTGCTTTCTAAATAGATAATAGGTAGATGATAATTTTATTTCTTTTAAAAATATCTAACTCCTATTAAATGTGCAAATATATCTTAAAATGAATTCTCCTTTTTGCACTTTCTTGAAGACTATAATATGGGTTCTTCTTCTTGCAACTTTTAATCCAAATATGGTGCTTAATAGAATTTGATAATGAACCCTAATTTGAAGTTCAACTAATTGCACCCTAGTTGCTTACCTTTAATGGCTTATGTAGTAGATGTAGATCTTGGTGTTTTGATTCACCAAGTTGCTGCCTTGTAGTGGATGAATTTGCAGCTTCTTGTTGGTTGTCCAGAATAGCTTCTTGCTTCACCAAACTGTGGTCTTGAACTTTCTGTCTTGAGCCTCAGCTTTGGTGGCTTGATCCTTCTAGTGATCTTCTATTTTCTACTGTAGATTTAGAGAACTCTTTTCTCTGAATTGTGCCTTCTTGTTGTGAGAGGTAATCTCCAAATCTCTTAGATTTGGTAGGATTCTTCTGTCTGAATCCTCCTTCAATCTTCTTGTTGAATTCTATCTTCAAACAGGATCTTCTTCTTCTCAAGATTCTGAATGTCTTGAGGTCTTCACTGGATTCTTCTTCTAGGATTTGGCACTCCTTGCCAAATTCTTCTTCTCTTGGGCTTGTTATTAGATGGCGATAATTGTCCCAAGTCCTTCACTATTAGGAGCTTTCTCCTTGGTAGTGGATTTCTCCAATGAGTTCTCCTAGGAACTCTTTTGATGATGCTTCTACGAGCTCTACAACAAGGCTCTCCAAGCCTTCTTATTTTTCCTCCTTGAGACCTCTCCAAGGTCTTCTATCTTGCAGCTTCTCTGGTCTTCCAACTGAGATCTTTTCTTCAACCTTCTACTTTTGGAAGTGTTGGTGATGAGATCTTCTTCTAGGATCTCTAAAATCTATTGCTTCTTTGATCAGGAACAGGGCTCTGTTAGTCCCTTTCTATCTCTTCCAAGATTGGAAATTTTTCCAATGAGATCTACTTTGGATCTCTTCAGCTTCTTCTGAAAGAAGTCTTTAATCAATAAAGGAGATCACCAATATCCTATTTCGTGGACTCTTCTCTAGAGTCTTCTTTAGGAACTCTTCTTTGGAGTCTTCTTCTAAATCAGGAATTCTTCTTCTAAATCAGGAACTCTTCTCTGAAGTCTTCTTTAGGAACTCTTCTTTGGAGTCTTTCTTCTGAATCAGGAATTCTTCTTCTGAATCAGGAATTTTTCTCTGAAGTCTTCTTCAGAATTAAGGCTTCTGTGGCCTTTTCTACTTTTGCACTCTATAGGTATTGATCTTGAATGGAGATCACCAATCTCCTATCTCCTCCTTGACTCATCTTCTAGAGTCTCTTCTTCCTTGAGTCTACTATAAGGCTATTGTTACCTTCTCTTTACTTCTATAATCTATAGGATTTGTAGCTCTTGTAATGGGACCTTTTTTTCAAGGTCTTTGAAATCTTTAGTCTTCTCCTTATTGTTGCAAGTGCTGGAATGATTCTAAGAAGATATTCTTCCTAGCTCTCTTGTAGGAAGCTTCCCAACCTTTTTCCTGAATCTCCTTTTCCTGCAACAAGTTGTTAGAAACTGGAATGGAAGAATTTATAATTCTGAACCAAGGCTTCTATGGCCTTTTTCTAGATCAAGGCTTCTATGGCCTTTCTTCTGGATCAAGGCTTCTATGGCATTTCTTATATATTAGGGATTCTATGGCCTTTCTTGGATCAAGGCTTCTATGGCCTTTTTGCAATGTGAATTTTTTCAATCTAGCAATGGAGATCTCCAATCTCCAAACTTCACCAAGACTCTACTCCTAGAGTCTGTTCCACAATGTCTATTTTTCTACAACAAAGAACTTTAGATAATAGTTAGCATGAAAAGATCTAAATCTCTTGAGATAAATAGTCTTCACTAGTTGATCCATCAAACTAGTGGAATGAATGTTGAGTCCTAGTCTTCACGAGTTTTCCTACAACTCTGTGGAAAGACTCTAGCCAGATGTAATCTCAAAATTTTTGTAACTGAGATTTATTTCAATCCTCACTTGTGACTCTCCCTATTCCTATCTCGATCCACCATGGCTATGATACCATTGTTATATTTTGAGGATATATGCAGTGGGAGAGATCTAACATAGGTCCTAATAAGATGCAAAAAATATGAAAGAAAGTAATTCTACAATATGACTGAAATATACTATAAATAGAAATGATGAAAATACAATGCAGTATGGAGGTAATGGTCACTCCATTAATACAAGCTAAAGAGCTACATTGTACTCCATATAGGAGTTCTACTACTATCTACTACTCTCTACTACAATGCACTTGATATGTGATATATCTCTATGAGGCCCTTTATATAGGAAGATAGATTCCTTGGCCAACACTCTACCTAGTTGTACAAGTGGACACCTTGCACATTACAACTTGCACATTGACACTTGTGCATTTATTACATTGCTTGAAGTAACTAGCTAACTTCCCCCTAAAGTAATCTCCTACTCTAACTATGTACCAAAGGTGGTACATTTACATGACCCAAATGATGTAATATGCTCTAACTCTAACAGTTAGAAAATACAATCTCAGATGAAGTTTTGAATACTATATGAAGAAGGGTATATTAAAAGTTATCCTAAAGTAATCTTACAATCCCAGGTCTATAATTTGTGATCTTGCCATATCCTAGAGTTCCTCATCAAATAGTATGATCTTTTAAATGAAAAATTGACATAGGATCTAGAAAGCATTATCTAGTTTTCCATCCTTAAGGGTAAATTTTTTTTAGGGATGACCCATACAATGACTCCAATATAGTTATGTTGGTTATCTTTGATAGTTGTAGCTTGGGTCCTAAGTTAATAGTTAACCCTTGAGCATTAGGCTTATGGTTGTTAATTATTTAAACTATAATAGATGACTTATGTTGTGTTTGCTTCATCATTCATACTTTTAAAATTTCATCACCTTTGGTGCATATAAGAGACTTCACACTCTCTAAGTGCCTAAAAGACTTTACTCTATCTAATTAGCTAGATTTTTTTGAATTTTAGAACCTATATCTATTACTTACTATTATGATTTACCATTAAGAAATTTGTATTTTATCCAACAAATACTTTGTTCTATTATTATGTTTCCAATATTTACTATTATTAACATATTTCTAGAATTTATTTCATTAGATACAATTGATGCTTCTCATAGGTTTTTTAGTTGGTTATATGGGATTAAAAAGAGTCCCACCCATACTACATCATGATCATGTAGTTGTATTACAAAAACTTGATTACTACTCATGTATCACATGATAAGATTTGAACTTGGGTCTTCTCCTTGAAATTCAAAGAATTTAACTGACTGATAATTTACCATTTGATAGTGTTTCTCCATTTTTGATAAATATATTTTTAATAATATTTATGGTGGGGTTGTTTGATTTTTATTTGTAAATACACAACTAAAAAAATGTAAAAAAGAAAGACAAACAAAGCATATGTTTTGGATAAAAAGAGGTATCTATCAAGATTGAATATTGTAGAATCAAGGAAATTTCTTTTGAAAAGATATGTAATTTCTTTCTCCTCCCTAGTGGATTATGTTTGTTTATGATTGCATGATAGAATTTTTTGGCTATTTATTTCTCCATGCCAAAGTTGGTTTTTAGAATTTCTTAATATATTGTGTGTGTATTTATTACATGATGTTGATATGAGTATTTCAAATTTGTAGCATATTCACATTAATAATCATAATGAGAATTTTCTTGTAGTTATAGTGCAATCCTTATAACATGAAGTGGGTACAACCCTTAAAAATTAAGGATTGCCCTTAAGAAGAGATATATATTCCAAAAAATAAATACATTAATTTTATCTTGATTTGAGAAATTTGTTATGGAATGTGACTACCTTCAATCTGAAAATTCAGTCTATAAGACCTTTATAAAAATGGAATTTTGAAGAACAAAATTCAAAGATCTTTATATAATGATAAATAAAATAATATTAGTTTAAAATGGCTTAAAATTTCTCAAAATTTTCAAACTTGAAGGCAATAATTCTTGTTCTTACTATCATAGTTTCAATGAGCTTATAATGACCATAATCAAGGCAACTATTCTTAATCTCTATACAAATTATGATTCTCTCATACCAAGGAGAAATCCTTACATAGGAAAATCCTTATATGGACCTACTAAGTTTTGGTTATAATGATTGAATTTTAACCAAAGGAGAAGAACAAAACTATTAGCTTTCATATTGATCTAACACCCTCATATTCATAGTTAGCATAACACCTCCAATATTTATAGATTGTGAACGATTCTCATCTAGCATCCTTTAATTATTATTAATCATATAATTCATTTCTTTAAGAATACATTTCTTATCCACAACGTGTATTTTATTATTAATTGGATATTTTATCCATACCAAGTAAGCAATTGACACACCTCCTTCTCAATCCTTTCAATAGTAATTTATAAAAATAGGAAATCACACAAACAAATGCAACTAACAAGAGAGGAGCTTATGGACTCAATGATTAACATGGTAAGAAATAGAATATTGATTGTATAAATTTTCAATAGGTACGTACATTTATAGATTTTTTTTGGTCAATGATTACAACTTCTAGATGCACTATAAAACTACCTTCTTGGTTGATTTGGTCAGTGAATGAGTGCTCCAACTATAGTGTTTGAAATAAATTTATTTCCAATACAAATGTCCTTTTTTGGCTATATGATAGGTGTCTACTTCATATTAAATAAATGATAGATTTTTGGTGCTTAGCACACTCTTAATGGAGAACTGCAGACACTTAATCATTCATGAATATTATCCTATTATGATATTGAATAACTAAAGATAAATAAATTATTGTTTTTGTGTTATCATCTTTTTCCTAAGATAAGAAGGATGAACTTTATCAAATCTCATTTTCAACCCCAACAAATAATTGGATACTTATATCAATTGTGTTAATTACTAAATAAATATATCAAATAATGGTTGTTGTATAAATTGCTAAATTTCATAAATATCTAGTTGATAAATTGCATTAGGATATTTTAAATGTATACAATGGACAAGAGATGCAAAATACCTAATATGGTGCTCATAGAATATGATGCATCTGTGAGATTTGGATATGGTGAAGGTGACCCTCAAGGAGATCATGTCCTTGTTTATCATTGCATACTATTGGAGGATTCACTTTTGAGATTCAAATTAGTGCAAGAGTTTTTTGGAAATGACCACTTCTCTTTTCCTTAAAGTCTATTTTGTTTAGGTAAAAAATAATTTAAAAATAAAAAACAAACAATAATATCTTTACATCTTTTGTTGAAGTATGTTGACTAATCCATAGGAAAATAGATGCAAGGGTTAGACTCAATGGTAAGGGAGGCATGTTGATCTCTAGGCAAGCAATTGGATACACTAATTGATTCCATAGATCATAAGGATACTCAAGCTTGAGTTCTACAAGCCACCAAAGATAAAAAATATGATAAACCATATGACCTCATTCATGAAGGTACTAAAGACCTTCGTGAAGCTTAGCATCCACAAGATAATATCAATGGTGAGTTTTATGAAGGCCCATACCCATAGGGATAGGGGTATTAATATATTTCCCATGATCATAGAATTCACCCTAGGGATAAGGATAGAGATGCTTGGGTATTCACCCTGGAAATCACATAAACTAGGAAGGAAACCACATGCATAGATGTTTTTAGATTTGATATGATACTACTTAATTTGATTTATTGGCAACAACCCATAATGCTAAACTATATTTCATAGGATTTTGTGCTCATGGATTGGGTGTGGTACCTACATTCCAAGAGGAATATTTTGTTGACAACATATCCCAAGCTCTATTAGGAGTACATTGTGGGGAACCATGATCATGCTATAATTGTGATTGTTGTGCTCTTATCTAATAAGACACATTACACACATTTTCCATTGATCAAGATATTTTTAAATACATATTTCATTACCCAAATATAGAGCAACATTGCATATCCTATTATTTCCTAATAATGGAAATCACAACTACAAACAATTATTTTTGCATGAGTGGATTTAACCACTCAAATAAATCTAATCATATGTAATAAATTCTAACATTCTACCCTTATTGCATCATAATCCAAACCTAGGTGGGGATACAATAACAATACAAATAACCATATGATAAACTAAGACACACCCAATAGTTCATCAAGTACACTTGGAGTATAAATAGGGATACACTCAACTATTCACAACAAGCAATAGTAGGAATGGCCTCACTATGCTTATTCAATGAGAATGGCCTCACTGAACACTTAACCAAGGATAGGGATAAACTCAACTATCCAAGGTCATACAACATAATTGGATAGAAACACACATACTATCCAATATCAAAGTTGCATATAGGGACACACACTATTCATAATAATTATAATTGGATCCACATAATTTAACACAAATAATTGGGCAAGGATACATTATCCAACATCAAAGTTATAAATAGGGACACACACTACTATTCATAATAATTATGACTAGGGACACACACAACCAATCACAAACAATCAATCGAACTAGGCCTTACTGATTTACATCATCTTTTGAATGGGGATAAACTCAACCATTCACCTTGAGTGTAGCATGGGCCTTCACTTATTACATCATATAATTATATTTGGGGACACACAACCAATCATATATAAGTGTGGCATGGACCTCCACTTAATACATCAAATACAATTTCAATGAAAATTACAACCACATTGAACATCCCCTTGTGAATAAGGGAACACACAAGCATTCATAAGAATCAATCTTGAATCAATTCAATAAACATATTATTTCTCACTAACCTTCTGGGGAGGATCTTTATCATGTATTGCAAGGTTGTATTCTTCATCATTGTATTCATTTACAACCATTGCCTTATTTATTTTTAGCCTTATATCTATCAAGTTTTTGGCTCGTTCAATGCAACTCATCATTGTATGATCCCTTTATCTGTAGTAGAAGCATACAAATAGGTCCTTAGATGAAGAATTTTTACTATTTTACTTCTTCTTTACCTACAATACCTTGTCTTCACTAATCAAGCCATTTTTTTTTTCAATTTATTTCATCAATCAAAGACAAAATTACATCTTCTAAAGTAGGATTAATTTTGTTCAATGTGAACACAATATTAGCATAACTAGAAGGCATGTTATTTAACAAAATAGCTTTGGCATCATCACTTTCTACCTTGGAATTAATTCCAGCTAGTTGATTCATCAAAGAGTGAAACTTTACATATGTGTTGGATGATATCATCAAATTCCATCGTCATTACTCCAAAAAATTTATGCTTAAGTGTCATCTTTGCACTTGATTCTTGTGAACTAAAAATGTATTGAGAGAATATAAAACTTCTTTTGTAGTCTTTGAGAGATCTATGTGATGTAAGTATGCATCTAAGAGTCCAAGACCAATCATAGCTATTGCTCTTCGATCTTTTGTAGTCCACTTGGTTGCCTCTTCATGGGTTTGTGACTCTGGTGTGGTTTCATTTATGACATCCCAAAGGCCTTTTTTAATTAAAAATGATTGAAGCTTGACTTGCCATGTATGGAAATATCATCCTTCGAACTTCTCAATCACCATTGTCTTACCCATTAGTATTGAGAGAAAATTAAATTATCCTCCCTTAATAAAAACAATCTTTAAGGTGTCAGGTACCATAAAAATACATCTTTGACTTAATTTAGACACTGATAGATTGACTTGAATCAATACCAGAAATATTTTAAAGCAAATATCTTTGACATAGACACTTCTAGCTTTAGCTATACCAATGTCTATATCTATATCTATCTATATATATATATAGTAACTTTGAAACTTTATAACTTTCTCCTAATTTGAATTTGTGGGTGTGTGGACCATTTACCTAAATAAGTGTCATTATTCCTATGAAAATACATGGAAATTGAATATTGACCCAATCACACAAAGACTTCATCATGATTGTCTAATAATTCCATCTATTTTTCATTGCTAAATGTAATTTACCATTAATTTATATGGTTGATTGTGTCATGTAATGAAGAGTGGAGTAATGCTAAAATTATTTGCTTTGCATTACCCCTAAGAAAATTCTTCAATAATTTGGTGACCTAAAACTAGTGAGTTACAATAAGCTATGAAAAACAATACTTGAATCCATTTGTAATAAGAGAAGTAGATGATTAAGAAATTATGGTAAGGCAAAGTGTAGATACCTAAATCAAACCATCTAACTTAGACCAATTTTTTGACATAAACACACAAAAAGGTCAACTCAACCATGACAATTAACTCAACCTTAAGAATTGTAGTTAAAATTTAGCAAAAGTAAATACTTCATCTTGAGCGAATTTTCTAGCAAGCGAATATGCTTTCTAGTTGACATATTCACAACCAGTTCAAATTTTCTAGCTGCCTATTGGATTTGACCTCAAATGATCAAATTTGTTAATTCATCATGTTAGAAAATATATTGACAATGTATTCGTATAGGTGATGTATTCACATTTGACATAAAAAAGATTTAATTTTACCTATAATAGTTATTTAGGGCAAAAATCATTCCTACCTACCCCTCTACCTCCATGAGTGATCAAAAAGTAGGGAGGAAGGTGGCTAACTTTCCTCCACCTATCCAAGTCAACCCCAATCAAGGGGGTAGTTGATTGCAGGTCATCCAACTAATATTGCCAGTCTAGTCAACACCTAATTGACATGCCTAACAAGCCATCTCACCCTTACCTTTTGGGAAACCCCTAGGAGGGTCAATTTCTATAAATTGAACCTTTAGAGTGTCACTTAGGAAGAAGAATTTTGACACCAAATATTTACCAATTTTTAGCATTATAGTGACATAATGAAGTGTTGTTAAAAATTAGCCATGGAGACATATTCAAGCAAGGGGGCACCGTGTGTGTTTAAAGGAGTTTTAGTGATATTATTCTCTACTTATATTATTCAATAAGCATTTATTACAAACATTTGATCATTCAATTGTTTTGTATGCATCTATTTTTTCTATTATTTCAATCTAACTATTGCATGGTCAAGGGCTTTCCTCTTGTTTTTTAGGTGTCTTAGGAAGCCTATAAGATAGGGGATAATCTTTTAGGTTCTCAAAACACCAATGTAAAAATATCTTCCATCTCAATCAACCTGCTATTTCATTTATTTTTGTCATCATATATGAATTATCCACCTATCTTCAAAGTAGGTGGTATATTCGCCATAGGTATCCAAAACCCCTAGTTTTACAACTTTGAATACTTTGGTCTTTTCTAGTTTTTTAAGTGATTATGCCACTTGTGACTATTATAGGTAATGTATTCACAATCCACCTATGACATATTACATCTCCCTACCAACCCAACATCCAATTCATCTCACTTTGCTTCTCTATATTATTCTATTAATCTCAAATACCTTGACTCAGTCTTTACCCTCTAATAATATGGTTTTATCATCTTAATAAATTTTCTTGCTATAGATCCTTTTGGTGGAAGTTATCCACTTTTATTTTATGTATAAATATGGGGTCTAACTAAGCCAATTAAGAAGTTTCATGCTTCTTGCTATTTGGGAGGCCCCCAAACTCTAAATTATTTATTTTTCTATTTCTTTTGCAAGTTTTTAGCGAATTTGCTAGGTGTGGGATTTATAGTTAGTGTATTTTTCAAGAGGTATATTTACACATAATTGAGGTATTCACATTTAACACTAGAATAGGCAAGTACCCCTTTATCCTCTTGTTTTCAATCATTAACATAGGTTGTTTGTTGACTATTTGCTTGCATATTTGGTTATTTTATCTTGAAATACATATAAAAAGGGAAAATTAAAATATGTTTATAGTATCTTACTTTGTTTTTCTTAGGCATTTAATTTGAATAACATATAACTACATCTAGTATTAATTGTATTCTTACAACCTCCTTACATCCTTACTTTCAAAAAATAAGAAAAGAAGAAAAGAAAAGTTTATTCCCATAGCATAGATAACACTCATCAAAAGCAAAACTACATATAGGATAGCATCTTGTATTCTAAATTTTTTCTCATATTGCATTCCATTAGCATCTTATGCACTAGTTTCCAGGATAGAACAAAACTTAGGTGTTTGCTCAATTGAATACAACAAAACTATATTAAGGAAATATATAGCCCTTGGTGGACCCAAATCTCCCACCAAAGATAAATACTACACAAAATGCAGTCCTAACAATGGGTTAGCAACAATTATCCCATGTTTGATTATGGATGATCCTTAAGGGAATGCATTCAGGGCCAACACCCCCATGCACATTTTGTAATCTCATATATTTGGTGAACTTTATGTGAACATCACACAGGTCCCTATCCAAAATATTTTACCTAGGACCTTATCCTTAATCAAGATAAAATTTACTACACATAATCAAGATCATATAACTTGTTTGTTTAGCATAAATTGCATTAATTCTAGATAACAATAACATAATAAAAAATTTAGTCCTGCTAGGGGGCGTTTAATGACCCCTTGAGAAATCCGACATATGATCCTTGGGTGTTATCTCCCTTGGCTAGTATATTATGGGGGGCTAACAAGAGTCATAAGGAGGGTTGCTTTTCCAAGGTGACATAAGGATATCAAACATCTCTTCTTTGCTATTAAAAATCTCAAAATAAAATTTAAATAAATTGAACTCCCTTTTTGACATATCTAAACCCCCTTATCTTACTTGAAATGAGGCATGAGCATTAGCACAAAATTTGGTGCTTCATATGAAATTCCAAAAAATCAACCTATGATAAAGAACCCAACCTTTAAGGAAGAAGATGAAGAAGATACTCCTTGAACCCTTCCTCATATTCATAATGAACAAGGAGAAGTAGTGTTTAAATATATGGATCATCTAGTTGCTTTCCTACAAGGAAACAAAGAAGCCATAGAATTTTTATTAAGGGCAGATGAAATGCCCACTTCTATTGTAGAAGAACTTCCTTTAGAACTTTCATAACAACCTAGATCAAATCCCATGAGTGATCAACAATGAGACTCAATCATTACCATTACCATAGGAGGGAGACCATCAAAGATCCCATCTTCTTTAGAAAATTTGGAATCTCTGCCTTCCAACATAGAACCATTTTGACTAAACTCCCCTGTATCTTAGTTTGAGTCTTCCATGAGTCCAAAATATGGATCTTTTCTAGTATGCCTAATTCTTTGAATGTGATTTATTCTAATCCATTATTTAGAATGTCTATTCCTACTAACATATTTTCTACCAACATGACTTTTCAAAAACAACCCAAAATTAATACCATGATGATCCCTTTTGGACCATCCCATCCAAATGACCAATGTTACCCTTTAGTCAATGCTCAATCTCATTCCATAGCACCATAAATTTATTATCCTATATTTTGGGATATAAACTCTAGGCTAGAACAATTACCAAAGGAAATTTTTAAATTTAAACAATAGTTGAACTCTATTCAAGGAGGCAAACCAAAAAAGTATTCTTATAAATACCTTTGTAATGAATCCCTAGATCCTACCTTAACAAATAAACCATATCCTTTGAAATTTGTGCTACCAAATTTTTTGATGTATAAGGGAGTTTTTTTTTTTTTTTTTTTTTGGTAGTGGTGAAAACCACTATTTTAGTATATACATATAATACAGGTTTGGATTATGGCTTATGGATGTGGCGGGGGTGGTGGTTCACCTCATTCTTGTGGAAGAAGCAAGTGAAATATGGCCTCTTGGAGAGGAAACAATTGGAGATAAAACTCGTCTTGTTTAGTGAGGGGAACAATGGGCGCCGACTCTTCTACACCTTCTTCAACATCACCTATTATTCCTCCATCTTCCCAACCATCACCAGCTGATGTTTCACAAGTCAGTGAAGCATCAACCCAACCAGATCCTTCCAATTCTTCTATCCCACATTCTTATATTTCATCATCTAGTCTTTCTCCCTCCCAAGTCAAGGTCCATCTCACTGATGCAGGTATTGGTGAGTATGCCATCCAAGATGTCCACATCACAGCGTTCAATGTGCAAACAGTTAAATATTTTGGTCGTTCACATGACCAACATTTATCCATTGGATCGGTTTATAACATGGGTTCTATGCCAAATTCCATTAATTTTGTATATGGGGGAATAGAGTCATCTTCTAGTCCTACTACCATACTAGAACCTAAGCATCCGAGTCCACCGCCAATATCGAAAGGATGGAGGGTTTTCCCTCTCGCTATTTCCACAGACATAATTGGCAACAATTTGGCCTAGGTCGCTACGAGCAAGGGGTAACTGAACACATCGATATGCCATATCAGAGACCCACTGAGCGTTTTGGTCTGGGCTACCAACCACTTCCATCCCTTTCTTCTTTTGAACGATCTTTTCAAAGCATTAATCTTAATTCGGAAGAAGAAATCCTCCACCTCGATGAATCCGAAGATGAAGTCTATGAAGAATTTGACGTCATGTCAAATGCTGATGAATCTGAAGAAGAGTTGGCACCCATTGTTCCCCTCACTAAACAAGATGAGTTTTATCTCCAATTGTTTCCTCTCCAAGAGGCCATCTTTCGCTTGCTTCTTCCACAAGAACGAGGTGAACCACCACCCCCGCCACATCCATAAGCCATAATCCAAACCTGTATTATATGTATATACTAAAATAGTGGTTTTCACCACTACCAAAAAACAAAAAAACAAAAAAATCAAAAAAATTCAAAAAAAAAAAATTCTTTTATTGCTTTATGTATGTGTGTAATAGTGGTTTTCACCACTACAAAAAAAAAAAAAAAAAAACTCAAACTAAAAAAAAAAACTGAAAAACTATGTTGTTTTGCACTTCAGGTCTTCCGAGGTCTTCACCGGTTTTTCCTTCCATTCCGCCATCCTTTCTTCCATAAGTCGATAATGAATTTTGAAGACTTATTCACCCCGCTCCATAATCCATATGATCCGGATAAGCCAATCCCGATCAATCCAAGCCTGATTGACATGGATCGGATTTCATCCCCTCCATCTATTTCAGAGTTCATCCTTTTCGAGGAATTGTTAAGGGCTTCCGCCAACTACATTCCTCCTTCACCTCCACATTCACATTCATCTTCTAAGCCAGAGGTCTTCCGAGCGAGACATAGATGAGAGCAAGGCACAAGAGCTTGATGACATTTTAGATGACATAAATCCGATCCCTACTCCCCATCGACTTGAGGAAGGTTCCCACATGTCTATTGAAGAAACTATCGATGTAGACCTTAGTCCAGGCCAAGATGGCACCCAAATTGTCAAACTGGCTAAAATTCTATCATCGGAGGAACAAGAGCAAATGATTGCTCTACTCAAGCGGAAGAAGGAGATATTTGCATGGTCTTACAAAGACATGCCAGGCCTAGACCCTAATTTGGTTGTCCATAACCTCACCTTACAAAAAGATGCTAAACCTGTCAAACAGAAACTTAGGAAAATGCATCCTACTATGGCCCTCATAGTTAAATCGGAGATTCAGAAACTTCTGGATGTTAAATTTGTCGTCTCGATTGATTATCCTGAGTGGCTTTCTAACATGGTACCCGTTCGCAAGCCTAACGGGGGGATACGTGTTTGCACCAATTTTCGAGATCTAAATAAAGCGTGTCCTAAGGATGACTTTCCTCTTCCAAACATTGATACTCTTGTCGATACCTGCGCTGGTCATGAAATGCTTTCGTTCATGGATGGATTTTTAGGATACAACCAGATTCGAATAAACCCTGAAGATCAACACAAAACAGCATTTACTACGCCTTGGGGAACTTTTTGTTATAGGGTGATGCCCTTTGGCCTTAAGAACGCAGGTGCAACCTATCAACGAGCCATGAATTATATTTTCCATGATTATATGCATAAGATTATCAAATATTATGTGGATGATTTATTGGCAAAATCTAAAACTCGACAAGAGCATTTTGATGTATTGGAAAAAGTTTTTGATAGACTTCTAGAGCATAAAGTAAGGTTGAACCCTAAGAAATGTGTCTTTGGTGTTACCTCAGGCAAACTCCTAGGTTTTATTATTTCTAAACGAGGTATTGAGGTGGACCCAAACAAGGTCAAAGCCATTATGGAAATGTGTCCCCCAACTAATTTGAAGGAGTTGCGTAGTTTACAAGGAAAGATTAATTCAATCCGTCGATTTATTGCACAACTTTCTGATAAATGTAGGCCATTTTGCCACCTACTACAAAAGGGGGTACAATTTTCATGGACAGATGAATGTCAGAAAGCCTTTGATGACATCAAGTAGTACTTAGCATCTCCGCCAGTTTTAGCTCCGCCTCAAAAAGGAGTTTTTAAACTCCATCGATTAATAGAAATCATTTGTTTTTGTGCAACTATTCTGTACTCTATCATTGTGATTATTTATTTTTGTTTGGCATGTATTTTTAATCTACAGTAAGATCCCTGAGTGTGAACAATACCACCATATCCTTATTTAATGGTGATATTCCACCAACCTCCATGCTAGGATAGATCCCTTTGTGTATCACTTGTAACATTGATGAGCATGTGTAAAAATTTTAGTATATTGTGTTGTCATTGATGTCAAAGGATTGATGTCATAGGTTGATGACATTGGTTGTCATTGATGTTAAAGATAGCTTGGCATGGCAAAAAAATAAGGTCTATAAGTTGGATAATTATGCAAGGTAAAGTTCATCTCAATGCAAGAAAAATGATAAAAAGTAAAGGTTATAATATTTACTTTAAATATTATAAGCCAAAGACATTTAAAAGCACTATTGGACTTAGGGAGTTAATTTTTGAAGTATTATTTTGTAGAGTAATAAGGTGTAATTAGTGGTTAATCAATTTGTGTTTGTATTGTTGAAATATTGAAGTGGGAGATAAAAGGTGTATGATGTTATTTTATTGTTTGTAATACTTGCATTAGTATTGAAGGGTTTGATTTGTAATTTGATGTTTTATTTAAGAAACCAAAAGAGTTATAAAGCATATGCTTGGGACATAATTGTGCACACATTTTTGAGAGGTTTTTTCAATATATAAAAGAGGTGTTGTACTAATCTATTTTGAAGTTGCAAAATATATTATTTTGAGACAGGTATTTGAGGGCACATCTTCATCAAGCATTTTAAGGTATGGTGGTTCAACTTTTTATCTAGGTGGTTGTGTTTTGAGAAAGTAATTTTGAGGTGGAGTTAAAAGGGTTGATTGGTGTGCATTGTTGGAAATATTTGAGCTAGAGTTTGTGAAACAAATTATGCATTATTGATTGATGAAATTGGAAATAATTGTATTAGGGTTTGAGACCTACATGTGCTTCATTGTTGAAAGAAAGTGGAAACAATTGTATTAGGGTTTGATACCTACATGTGCTTCATTATTGAAAGAAAGTGGAAAAAATTGTATTAGGGTTTGAGACCTACATGTGCTTCATTGTTGAAAGAAAGTGGAAACAATTGTATTAGGGTTTGAGACCTACATGTGCTTTATTGTTGAAAGAAATCTGAAATACTTGTGCTAGGGTTGAGACCAAGTTTGTACATCATTGTGAAACATTTTGATCAATGGTTTGAAAGACTTTGAAAGTAATTGTGAAGTGTTTGAGATCAATCTTGTGAAGGAAATTTGTGCATTATTGTGTTTGACCTTTAAGAGTAAATTTTCAAGAAAGATAAACCAGTTTTGTGAAGTAAAGTTATACACTAGTTTGATTTGATTTGAAAGGGTTTTTGCAAGAGGTAGAGATTGGATTAGTTGAATGAAATATTTGTGAATGTGAAGAACATATTGGGTATTTGATAATGCATATCATTATCTATATGTTCTAGAGGTTAAACGAATTATAGGTAGAATATGTTTGAATTGCCTAGTTGAAGAAAGCATTTTTGAAAGAGATAAGCATGTTTGTATGCAAGATTTGGAAATATTTGAGCAGATTTTGAAGCAGCATTGAGGTAGATTTGAGTGATTCTTGTGAGAAGATTTGAAGCAAAAATTGAGGTAAATTTGAGAAATTCTTGTGAGAAGACTTGAAGCAGCATTGTGATAGATTTGAGAAAGTCTTGTGAGAAGACTTGAAGCAGCAATTGAGGCAAATTTGAGCAAGTCTTGTGAGAAGACTTGAAGCAACTTTGAGGTCGATTTGAGCAAGTCTTGTGAGAATACTTGAAGCATCATTGAGGTAAATTTGAGAAAGTCTTGTGAGAAGACTTGAGGTAGCATTGAGGTAGATTTGAGAAAGTCTTGTAAGAAGACTTGAAGCAACATTGAGGTAGATTTGAGCAAGTCTTGTGAGAAGACTTGAAGCAGCATTGAGGTAGATTTGAGCAAGTCTTGTGAGAAGACTTGAAGCAGCATTAAGGCAGATTTGAGCAAGTCTTGTGAGAAGACTTGAAGCAACATTGAGGAATATTTTAGCAAGTCTTGTGAGAAGACTTGAAGTAGCATTGAGGAATATTTGAGCAAGTCTTGTGAGAAGACTTTAAGTAGATTTGGGCACAGATAGAAAGTATATTTGTGCATGTAATGTGTTCAAATTTGGATAGATTTATGATCAGAGTTGGAGCAGATTTGTGCTAACCTTATGATGAGGGTTGGTCTAAATTTTAGACAGAGTTAAGAGCAAACTATGGAGAGATATCCACAAACCATAGCAAATGGGATAGAGTTCTCTTGTGGAGAGAGATCCACAAACTAAATCAAAGGGGATAGAGTTCTCTTGTAGAGAGAGATCCATAAATCAAAGCAAAGGGGATAGAGTTCTCTTGTGGGGAGATATCTACAACCCTGAGCAAAGGGGATAGAGTTCTCCTAGGGAGAGAGATCCACAAATCAGAGTAAATGGGATAGAGTTATCTTGTGGAGAGATATCCACAAACCAGAGCAAAGGGGATAGAGTTCTCCTATGGAGAGAGATCCACAAACTAGAGAAAAGGGGATAGAATTCTCCTATGGAGAGAGATCCACAAACCAGAGTAGAGGGGATAGAGTTCTCCTGTGGAGAGAGATCCACAAATCAGAGCATTGGGGATTGATATCTCCTTTGGACAGAGGTCCATAAATATTGTAATAGGAAATTGATTCCCAAGATATTTGTTGAGAAAATTTAGAAGAAATATTTTCTTCATGGATGTAACCCACATTAGGTGAACCACGTTAAATTTATGTCTCTCATGTGTGTGATGATTTGTGTATTTCTTTGTTATTGCTATTGATATTGTAATTGATAGCATTGTATAATATTGTTTGGAAATAAAAGTAAAAGTTTACCTTATAGTGTTCACCCCCCTCTTAGTATAAGCTTGTGTTCTTCAGAGCAATTCATTAAAAGGGTTATCATTGATAATGGTTCGTCAATCAATGTATGTAGCCTTAGGTTCATCCATAGAATAGGGATTAATAATGAATATTTAGATAAATTGAACATTTTCATAAAATCTTATAACAATGAAGAGTGAGAAGTTGTTGGAACTATAGTTCTTTCGATAAAAGTGGTGCCTCACATTTTAAATAATTTAATTCATGTGTTTCCCTATTATTTGAACTATAATATCCTTTTGGGATGACCTTGGATCCATATTATGTAGGCTATCCCCTCAACTTACCATCAATGTGCTAAATTCGAATATTAGGGTAAGTTGTATAACATAGTGGCAAATAGAGATAATTTTACTTATTGTTAGAACATCCAGTCAAAAAACCCAAAGGCTTGATTGTTCCCTTCATTGAATGCTTCTCATTATTTTATATAAGGTTTGGATTAGGATGAAGAAGAGGACAATGAACCTTCTTCCTTCTCCTTTTTTGACCTATTTTTATAATATACATAAATCAATACCCTAGGCATTGAGCCCATTGAGGAGACTGGGTAGAGCTCCAAATATAGTGTAGATAATAGGGATATATCAATTTTACCTCAAGAAGACAATAGTATAATGTCTAAATCAATATAAAACCTTGTATCAACATTACAGATAAATGATTGTGAGGTAAATTTTCTATCCCACAAACCTCTTGGGAATAATCACAATGATCTTCCTCACCAAGAAGATATCCCTATCAAAGGACCTCTTTCTTTAATCACACACCCCTCACAATCGTCCAATATTGAACAATGGAATTTAGATGCTAATGAGCTTCAAAGCCTAGGGGTCTTACTTACCCCTCCATAATATGAAGATGAATCTATAATCTCTAATAAGAGTATATAAATCTCTTAACAAAATTTTACAATATTTTTGCATGGTCCTATGCAAGCATGTCAGGACTAGATCCATCCCTAGTCATTCACCACTTGGTAGTCAAGCCTGATGCTAAGCTGGTGAAACAAAACTTGATAAATATGCACCCTAAGGTTTCTCTGCTAGTCAAATAAGGACTCTAAAAGCTTTTGGACTATTCTGATTGGATCTCAAATATAGTTCATATCACCAAGAAATAAGGTGTTTTGCAAGTATGCATAGACTTTAAAGAAATCAACAAAGCCTATTCTAAGGATGATTTTCCTCTACCTAATTTAGACATGATAGTCGATTTTATTGCTGGTTGTGGAATGCTATCCTTGATAGATGTATTTTGTGGTTCTAATCAAATTCGAATAGCACCAGAAGACCAAGCCAAAAAAAAATTCACTACTCCTTTGGGTACCTTTTTCTATGAGGTTATGCCCTTTAGTTTAAAGAATGTTGGTGTAACTTACCAATGCACCATGGCATATATATTTTATGATATGATGCATGACATCATGGAATATTATGTTGACGATCTTTTGGTATGATCCATGAAGTGGAAATATCATGTCAAGGACTTAAGGAAAATTTTTGAATGACTTAGACAATATAAGGTTCATCTTAAACCATCCAAATATATATTTGGGGTAAAATATGGCAAATTATTAGGCTTCATAGTGTCTAAATTATGGCTTTTGAACCCTTACACCAAATACAAAACTCATAGGATCAAAAATAATAAATTTGCAATATAATGAAACTAGTATAATAAATTAGAATGTGATATCAAACAGAATAACACAAGAATAACTCAAAATATTGAAAATAATATAGAATAAAGGTTTACTAATGCATGCAATAAGCTATGCAATTTCCATACCAATTACAATACATGGTCACACATTTATAATTGAATGTGACTCCTCATATGTTGCACTCTTGACCTTCACTCTTCTTTGAAACTATTCACTTTCTTATTTTAAGGACACATGTGCACTCTTACATAATGAACACTTGTGCACATTTACACTCACAACACTTGCACACATAATTACATGATACTTGTGCATTTCCTACACATTATTACATTACATGAAATATTAACTCACACTCTAATATAAGATACACACCTAATCTAATAATGTACCAAGGTGGTACATTGGCATGTACCAAATAATGTAATATTCTCCAACACCCCCCTATATTACATTATTTGGTTATTGAAGACTTTAGTCTTCAATACAATATTCATCCTCCATGTGTTCTTGGAACTTGTGTTTCCCTTGTTTCTTGCTTTCTTCAATCTGTAGTCTTTCTATATTTTGAACAAGTGAATGATTAGTATCTTCATAAATTACTAATTTTGTTGAAAGAGCTTTAACTTCATTGTCTTCTGTAGTTTCTTCTAGTTCTTGAATATCTTGTATTTCTTGAGCTAGATGACCCTTTTGATTTCCTTCTCTATATTGTAGCTGAGATTGATTATATTAACATTGAGAAGAGTACTGATGTTGAAATTATTACTGATGTGGACGGTATTGATTTTTATATTGTCTTAGCTGTGTTGATCTATTTTTTTGACCACTTCGATTTATTTTATTTTCTTGATATTGATTCCTTGGATTGTATCTACAAAAATTATGTAATATGTCCCCCTTTTCTACATCCTTGACAATATCTATTATTCCTTTTTGATCTCTCTCTAGATGATGAAGCAACATTTCCTTGTGAGTTATATTTTGATACTAAGGCATTAATAGTAATTTCATATTTGATTGAATTCTCTACCTCATATTCTTGAAGAATATTGACTAGCACATCAAATGGAATATCTTTTCTTAGAATTTGCAAAGATGTAATTAGGTGCTTGTAGTTTTCTAGAAGATCTCTTAATATCACTTAAACAAGAAATTTGTCTTCTACCTTTTGTAGAAGGTTAATAGTTTTGTTTTTATACCACTCTTCTTAGGAATAATTCAATGCTTTCACCACTATTAACTTTTAAATAATGCAACTGAGTTTGAAGATTCAAAATTTTAGCTTTATTATTTCCTTTAAATATCTTGGCTAAAGTATTTCAAGATTCTGTAGAGGTTACTATTGAACTTATGTAGGATTGTATTTCATCTATAATTACAAATGGTATTATCATGAGAGCTTTAGCTTCTTCTTCTTCATATTTTGGAATTTCTCTATCACCTTTAGAAATTTTAGTTTTTGTTCCTCTAACAATGTCCCAAAGTTTTTCTACTACTAAAATTTATTTCACTTTGTTTTTCCATGAAGCATAATTAGGACATTTGAGAAGTTGAGATTCTGAAAGAAAGAATTTATTGGTTGTCATGGTGACACTCATATAACCTTTGAAATTGACTACCTTATATCTCCCTAGTTTTTGAATAATAATTATTTCTAGTTTCTAAATTTTGTAAAAACCTTTGTTTATTGAATTCTTTATGGATCCCTAGTCAAATAGAAATTATAAAATTAAGAATTTTGCAAATATAGTTTTTCTATGTTTGATGTAGAATACCTTATCTCTCCACAATTAAATAATTTGCATAAATTCTCTATATCATGAATTTCAAATAATAGTCAAATAATGTTTTCCAAATATTAAATAAATTTATAAAACTTCAAATCAACTATCTTCTTATCACTCGAAAATATTAATAATGTGCTTAATGTAACTAAGGCTTTAGATATCCTATTAAATTCCTTATCTCTCCTTTAAGCAAATTAAACCTTATGGTAATCAATAATTAATTATAAATTAACCTTATCACTCCTCAACCTTAGCAAATATTCAAATTTTAAATTTGAATTTTTACCTCCTTAATGTGTGTTGTTTCGAACAATCTCTAATGTTGCAATTTGGTGAGTGGCTTGCTGGTGGATTTGAACGGTTTCACTTGTGCTTCGAATCATGTGAGAGTGTGTGAGTGATTTTGGATTCCTCACCTGTACCCTAAGTAATATTCTTTATAATGTTTCAGCCTTTGTCCATTCTCCTTCCTTATAGCAACATGGTAGAATGCATGGCGATTTCAAGTTGATACTAGGTAACGCTCCAATGCTTTGATGAGCAAAATTTTTGTCTAAGATTCAATTTTTAAGTGGGTGTAAGAGGTTATTCTGCACTCCTGATGTTACTAAAATCATATGCTATTCACCTAATGTTCGTCCTCCTCTTAACTTCCTTTGCTCACTATTTATTGTGTTTTATTTCCTCTTTGATATACTTGTGAATTCTAAAGTGGTGCTTCACCTTTTTTTCTTTGTTGTGAATGGTCTAAGAATTGATTAGTATCATTTTGGAATCTCTATGGGTTGGAAAAAATTGATGGTGCTTGGTCTTCTAGGTAACTCTTGTCTACATTGGTCACTTTGATGGTGCTTATCTTCCATGGTGGCATTATCGTTGGTGTATGTGATGGCGTTGGCTACCTAGGTGATGCTTTCTTCCATGGTGATGTTGGTTTCTCCAAGGGTGCTCTATACTATAACTGATATTTCACTCCTTCTAAGACTTTCAAAGATATTGCTAATAGAAATTTGTTGTTAGTCAATGGTGTTGTGTTCAACTATTTCAGAGTGATGCAAAAAGATGACTTCTCTTCACATTCTTATATTTCTATTTGCACTTATTAATGTTAACTTCTCTTCCTTTATTATGCAGGTGTAAACATTTATCATTTACTTTGGTGGAGAAGATTTCAAGACTCAAAAAAATCTTATGTACTTGCAAAAACAGTACTTAATATTACTTTCTTCTACTGCAATTCTAGACGTACCATTAATGCTTATATTTCACATTGTTGCATTCAACATCATATATTTCTTTTATGTTCCTTTATTCTACTTCTCTTTGGATGAATCTATAGATATGTCTTATTTCTCTATTTCACAAACTTGTTGGATTTTGATGTATGCAAACTTAGCAAGATACTTACCTTCCTAATGTTGTCTAGTCTATATTCAAACCTTGTTGTTCTGAAGCTTTTATGTTCTGTCTCAATATTCATTTGAACCTCCTTTAATGATTCTCCTTTATCTCTTATGGGATTGTCATCGAATGGTGATGATTATCCCAAACTTGATGTAGGCACTCTTTCTAGAAATTTTTCTTTCTCTATTTTCTTACTTCTTTAGAACAAACTTCTTTAGTCTTCAAGAGGACCTCTTTGCTTAGGTCTCTTCTTTTGAATTCAATGGCTTATATGGGATCTCTTTCTTGGGTATCCTATATCTACCAATTCTAGGACCTATTACATCAAATCTTATCTTTTCTCTAACTTCTATGGGATCAATTTTCCTTGGGTCACCTATCTTTTTCAGCTATAGGACCTTTGTCCTTGGGTATCCTCTTTTCTCTATCTCTAATGGGACCTCTTTTCATGGGTATCCTTCTATCTCCAATGGGACCTCTTCTTGTAGGTCTTCTTCTATCTTCAATGGAACCTCTTCTCATGGGTCTCCTTTTTCTACAAATTGAATCAATCCCTGCTTGAATAAAGCATTCAATATTTAAGAAATCAAAGATAAAAGTATTATCAATCTATTGTAGGAAGCTTCCTAAATTTTGAAGATTAATTTTTCACTACAGCAATATTTTAGATAGCTTTTTCTAGCATTACCTAAGAATCCAATATTGATGTCAAGAGATTTATGTCCTTGAAACTTTCAATTAATATCAGGGTTGGCTATGCCCTGAATAATGAACTATCTTCAAGTTGATTCACCTAAATAGGGATCCTAGTATTCATAGGTTATCCTTCAACCTTATGGAAAGATCCTTTTTGAGACCTAGTCTTCACAGCTTATCCTTTAACCTTGTGGAAAGATCCTTGTTGAATCCAAGTCTTCACAGGTTATCCTTCAACCTTGTGAAAAGACTCTAGCCTTTTGCAACTTTCAAATCTTGTGCAAACAATATTATTGTGGCTCTGATACCACTGATGGGTTTTGAAGCCTTACACAAAATATAAAACTCATAGGAACATAATCACATGATCGAATATAATAAAGTTGCAATATAATGAAACTAATATAATAACTAAGAGTATGATATCAAATAGAATAACACAAGAATAACTCAAAATACTAAAATTACTATTGAATAAAGATCTACTGCATGCAATAAGCTATGTAATTTTGATACCAATTACAATACGTTGTCACGCATATATAATTTAATGTGACTCCTCATATGTTGCACTCTTGACCTTCAATCTTCTTTGAAACTCTTCACTTTCCTATTCTAAGGACACATGTGCACTCTTACATAATGAACACTTGTGCACATTTACACTCATAAAACTTGTGCATTTCCTACACATTATTACATTACATAAAATATTAACTCACACTCTAATCTAAGACACACACAAAATCTAATAATGTACCAAGGTGGTACATCGACATGTACTAAATAATGTAATATTCTCCAACACTAAATACGATATTGATATATATTTCGATAAAATATCAGCAATAACTAATATGTCATCACCTCGAAACCTAACTAAGTTTAGAAGCCTGCAATGTAGATTACAAGCCATTATGAGATTTTAATTGGAATGAGGAATATCAAAAAATATTTGATGCTTTGAAAACATACCTTCTATCTCTACCAGTTCTTATCCTACTAGATCCCCTCAAGCCATGTTGCTATATATTGCAACGATCATTCATGCCTTAGGTGTTACGTTAACATAATATGATGAAAAAAATAGAGAAAGTTTTATCTACTACATTAGTAGAACTCTTCTCAGTTACGAAACTAGATATAATCCCTTATAAAAGATGTGCCTAGCAGTGGTTTTTGTATCTCAAAAAATTAGACATTACATGTTGAGCCATAACATGTATGTTATAGCTAAGGTTTATCCATTGAGATACCTTATGTCTAGACCCTACCTTTCAAGTAGGATAGCTACATAGGTTATGGCCCTTAATGAATTTGACATTGAATTTAATAGTTAAAAGCCTATTAAGGGATAAGTGATAGTTGACCAGCTAGCGACAACCCCTTTGCCAACTAGTCATCCCCTAGAAATTGATTATTTCGATGAGGTAATGTGCACTCTTGAAGCATCACAACAGGATTCCTGGACTCTCTTCTTTGATGGTGCAATATGTGTTAAAGGAGTAGGAGTAGGAATTATCCCGGTATCACCATAGCATATTGTAATCTCTTTATCTTTCAAGATTCAATTTTTATGTACTAATAACACGACTGAATATGAAGCACTCATCCTTGACCTTCGGGCTACCCTAGCCCTAAAAGTAACCTCATTCTCCATATTTGGAGATTCATAGTTAATCGTTAATGATATCAATAAATTTTATCAAAACAAAGGTGATAAACTCAAACCATATAAAGATATTGTAGATAAATTGATGGCTTCTTTTGATAAGGTAACCATTGATACTATTCCACATTCTAGCAATCACCAAGTAGATGCAATGGTTGCAATTGTGTCTCACATACCTTTGGAGTTGGAGGATAAGCAAGCAACAATTATCATTAGTTATATAAGACAACCTACAACCTTGAAATCTAGTCAAGAACCATTAGTTATCTTTACCATTGAACAAGCATCTATCCTTGATTCTTGGTACAAGAAAATATACATTTTTCTTAAAAGCAATTTTTTTCTTGAAGGACTAAATCACAATGAGCAAAATAACCTTATGCAATGTGCTTGTTGATTCATGATAATCATAAATATTTACATAGGTATACTTTTGATGGTATTATTTTAAGATGCCTAAATTCAAATGAAGCCAAGATAATAGTCCAAAATACCCACGAGGGGGTATGTGTTGGACACTTGAATGGAAGTGCCATCACTAAAAAGCTCAACCACATGGGGTATTATTAGTCAATTATGGAATGGGATGCCCATAATCACATGTGTAAGTGTGACAAGTGCCATAAGCATGATAATATTTTGTATTTACCTTCCCAAGAGCTTCAATCCATCATGTCTCCTTAGCCCTTCTCTACTTGGGGGTTGTATATCATTGGGAAAATAAATCCGATGTCATCTAATGGACATAAGTTCATAATTACCATAATAAAATACTTTACCAAGTGTGTAAAGGCTATGCCCTTATCCTCTTGTACCAAACTTTATATTTCCAATTTTATATTGGATCAAATCCTATCAAGGTATGGCATTCCTAATATGTTTATCTTATATAATGGCACTCCTTTTAAAAATATGGGTGTTGTCAAGCTTTATGCTAAATTAGAAATCCAATGCAAGTGGTCAACACCATATTACCCCAAAAGTCAATGGCCAGTCTAAAATTTCTAATAATACTTTAATAAAAATAGTAAAGAAACTTGTCAACAAAACTAATAGGGATTGGCATTTATAGCTATATCTTGCCTTATGGGAATATTGCACTAGAATAAAAACTCCAACTGGATCTATACCCTATGGATTGATTTATGGGACTAAGGTTATCTTTCCCTTTGAATTAGAAGTTCCATATCTTAGAGTCCTTTTAAAGGATGCACCGATTGGCGATGAGCATTGTCATTCACCCCTTATCCAATTGGAGTCGCTTGACAAAAAGTGGAACCATACCTTAGAGCACTTATAATTTTATCATAAAAGACTTAATAAAATCTATGGGAAGAGGGTACGACATCATTCCTTTGAAGTAGGGGACCTAGTTCTTAAGGAAAACTAGAAAAACACTAATGCAAAAGAGGACCTTAAGGGTAAATTTGAACAAAATTGGTTAGGTCCTTTTATAGTAATAGCTAAATATGGGTTAGGTGCATACCACTTGGTTATGTTAGATGGTATGTAACACAAGGAACCTATCAACATAATGCACCTAAAAATATATTATGCTTGAATTTACATGTATTGCTCACTCATGTGCCTGATTATATGATTGATTGCTTGCATAGCTATTTCTAAATAATTTTTTCTTGCTTTCAAGTGCTTGACTGCATGTTTATTTGTGTCTTCCTATTCAACCCATAAATTCATGAGGAGGCATCCTACAATGAAGTGATGATGATCTTAGCTAGAAAATAGTGTCACTTACATTGCATTTGCAATAGGTCACTGAGCTAGTAAATCTTCTCAATGACTCCCCAAAATTTTTTCTCGTCCTCTTGATTTTATGGATTCTAGAAGGAATTTGAGGTCTTGATGACATAGTTCTATAAAGCAATCACTAATCATAAGCATGACTATATTTCAATACCTTAGTTTCTTCTAGATTTCAAAATCTATGGAGGATTACATACATTTTTTGTTTGTTACATAAGCAAATGTTAATTCACTTACTTGTGTTCATATGCTTTTTGTTTTCATATAGAGTCAAGAATATTTTCCATGACCTATGATGATCCTAGTTAGGATAGATCGCATCATAGATTTGTATCTTGGAAAATATAGTCAGAAACTAACATACCATAGGCTTACCTCAATCTATACCACTTGGTTGTGAAGTCATTTTGGTAATTTGATGGAAAAAATATGTTTTTTAGAATCTGAATCAATTCTTTCCAAGTCATGGCAGCATTATGGCTTTATCTTTCTATAGTTAAATTTTTTTCTAATCCTATGAGTTTGACTGTAGCAAATGCAACTTGTTCATATTCAGAAATTTCAGCATAATTGAACCAAGTTTGCATATCTAAAATCCATATAGACAAGACATCAGGATCCCTAGATTCGTCGTACAATTTGACCTTACTTTTAGCTTTGTTAGCATGATTGTGATGAATTTTTCTATCACTAGGATTCAATTGCACAACAATATCTTTTACCTTATATGCCAAAATATCTACTGCAACAGTAAGGTTTTCTATGTTTGATTTGTGGTCATTAGCCATGTTTTCCATGTGTATGCTAGACTAGGAGGATTACAAAATGGTTGCAAGAACTATCTAGGCTTTAAGAATAATTTTGATGGTTTTCTAAGGAATAATTTTACCTAGATTTACAAAAAAAATGCCTTCCAATCTTACAAAAATGGCTAATTTTAGTGCTTTGCAAAAAATTACTACAATTTGCAATTACAAAATAGCACTTAAAAATGATAAAATCAGCCCTTCACAATGCAAAAATTGACTTATGGAGGTAAAATAATTAGGTGATTTTGCAAAATTGCTAAAAAAAATTGCAAAATTTGAAAATTTTCACCTTGTTTGCTGCTTTGGGTGCCAAAAATTTGAATTTAAAACTTTGAATCATTGGTTTCCCGCAAAAATTTGAAGTGGTGGCAAAAAATTATTGTTCGTAGCAAAAAAAAAAATTGAATTTGAGCAGTCAACCCATTGATCAACTACGGGTCAACGGCCCCTGAACGTCAGTCAACTGTGGTCACTATCAAGGTTTGAAGGTGGCAGCACGGTTAAGCAACTATCAAAACTGCCAAATATTGATGGGAACTGTTAAAGCAATGTCAAATAGTATAGCACACTAGCAAAAAACCTACCAATATATCACAACCTTGAGGATAGTGTATGCAATGGTTACAACAACACATCACCTTTCTTGCCTCTACGGTGGCACCAAATAGGCGTGTTGGCCCATGCATGAGCGCAACCAATGGTTACCATCGCAATGTGGTCACTATGGACTATGCACTCTCACACTAATAAAATTTATTTTATCCTCAATAGATACAATGTGGGATAAATAGTCCCAATGAAATTTGTTCTACTTTTTCTTTGCCTATCGAAAGACACTCACCCGATCGTCAAAAATACCAATCACGTCGAAAGTCTATCCTATTAGAACTTTATGACGGGAGTCAAAACCTTTCTAGGAAGACTTTCTGATGGTAAAACCTCACTTTAAATGGAATATTTAACCAAAAAATCATTGGTTCTTATTGAGCTTGCCATAAATGGCTTTTCTCTACTAAAATGGGCTTGAATGTCATTGAGTGGTGATGCCACTGCAACTCACCAAAAAACTATAATCTACGTCGATTTGGAAATTTACACCAGAAGGTGGCTATCATTAAATGTAATACACCGATGGAAATGCTTACACGATGTCAAAAATTGATGTCACTAGAAGTTTTAATTTCTCATCAAAAATTATTTTTTGTTGAAAACTCATGAATGAACATCATCAAATCGTCACTTATCGCCTATCTTAAATTGCTTTTATGAATAGATTCTCCCTAACTCTACATGATGCCACATGGTAGTCATCAGTTAGTGAATGGTTTAGGTTTTGAATCTTGCAGATGATTCATCTAATTTAAAATTTTAGGGCACCGTTAATTTTTCCTGTAAAATAATTTTGCTAACTGTATCTGCCTGCAAAATTCTGTAGTGTGATCTCTCTGCTATTTGGGTACCTACGATTGTCATTTTAGGGGATCAGCAAGGTCATGCCCTACTACTTACCACTAGGGGGTGGCCTGCGATGTTCCTTCACTCATAATTTGAGAGTCGGTCTTATGGCCTGCGCGGTGTTGTGACGCCCATCCACCGAGTTGATGCAGAAAGGAAAAGGGTGCCAATGGACAGGATGGATTGAAAATGGAGTAATAAGGAGATGAAGGGAAGTTGTAATGGGGAGGAGGAGTAATAAGGAGGGAAGAGTGGTTCTTCCATGGCAGTCGGTTGGTGAAGGGTGTCGATCGGCCAAGAGTTGGCCGGTATAGAAAAAATAAATTTAGGGAAATATTTGGAGGATGGGAAATAAAACAAGGGGCAAAAAGAAAAATATTTCTTTATGAGGCCCTCTTTCCTTTCCGAACATATTCCCTCTAAAAATTGTGCACCTTTTTTTTTTTGCAACTTGGTTGCTTTCTCGAAAAGGAGTCTTGATGCCTCCTCCTAGCCACAAATTACCTTCAAATTTTTGGAACTCATCCTCAAATATCTTTTGATCTTTTTGATCTTTGAAGCAAACAACTTTTTCAAACAAGAAATAATTTTATTGCCTTCCTCTCAGTAAATCTTGTTACCCTCTGGTTTTTGTTTGGGGTATTCGGTGTAGGGGTAATTTTTACCCTCTACCACCTCCTGAGCTTCACAAATGGATGCTATGGTTGACCTTAAGCCAATTTCACACAAGAACCTACCTAGGATCTTTATGAACTAGTTATAAACTCAACTAGACACCTAGCAAAGAAGTGGTAAACTTGCCCTCCTTGCAAAAAATTTATCCTCGGCTCTGATTACCACTGATGTAGAACTCAAATGTGAAGCTAGTTTATTCATGTGTGCAATAAAATATATAGTGCTACAATAGAATCTCATGTAGGTTAAGTGGTTGTAACAATTTTCCAAACATGGCCAACCACTTAACTAATAGATAACAATCTGCTAATCTAGGATGACAACTAACTGCTAGAAGACAAAGGACAACTCTAACAGCTAACTAAACATCCAAACAACTTAACAATCTATTTCCAACATGGGCATACTATACCTCATATGAATACAAAGTGCAAGAAATAAGAAATAATAAAATAATAACTTAGGCTTATAATTAAGCCTAAGGTACAACAATCATATCCTCAAAAATATGGACCAGGGTTTGGAGCAATTAGAGATAGATGAGGAGTGGTTGGCACAGGAATCGAAGTAGGGTAAGGCCATCCTATGGCCTTGGAAGGTACATAAATGAATGGGACCTTGGATGAAGAGCTGGAGAATGGCTTTCTAGGAAGAAAAATCTAAGAACCTCCCGATAAAGTGATCCTAGAGAAGGGGCGGGATGAATCAAAGGTAGACAACGGTCAGGAGAATCGGGAACCAGAAGTGGGACAAAAATGCTCTTGGGTCCAGGTGGTACATGGTTCTAAACCTGCTACTACTCTTCCTCTATTGGTAAGCCACTTAAATTTGAGAGTTAAATATGATTTTCTCAACATTCCCTCAAAGATAATTTTGAACATGAATCTGGAAGGAGAACACAATTTGGTAGATAAGTTTTTTGGGGCAAGGCCAGATATAGATACTATTCGAAGGTGGGCCTTATCTAGATAGAAACCAGTGGGTTGCATGGAGATTTTGGCACTCCCAAATGGCTTTTTCATGATCAAACTTACTAAGGTAAGTGACATGCAAAAAATTCTAGATGGAGGACCATGGTCGATGGGGAAGTGTAGTCTGTTTCTCAGAAAATGGGATGTGGATTTTAATCCTCATACTCAAAGTCTCAACATAGTTGCTATTTGGGTAATATTACCTCACCTTCCCTTTCAATATTGGCACAATAAATTTTTAATGGCTATTGCAAATGGTATTGGTACCTTTATTACCATTGATAGGGTAACTAGGCTGAAGTTATGTATGGTGTTTGCTCAAATTTGTGTTAATGTTGATCTAGATAGTAAGATTCTAGAAAAAATAGCCCTAACGTCCCTAGTGGTTACCTAGACTCAAAGGTTGGAGTATGAAAATAGTTCATCTCTTTGTGATCTTTGTAAATGGATAGGTCATATATCAAGCTTCTGCCCAATGAAAAAAAAATCTTCCAATAAGAAATTTTGGTAGATGAAGGAGAGTAAAGATATAGAGCAAGGTAAAGGCATGGATCTTGTGGTGGATAATCAGAAGAAAGCAAGCACCTCACACCAACTGGTTATGGTGGCTGAGGAGGAACACATGGAAGATCCCTCTTATGGAGGTGTGGTAGTCCAACCCCCTTTGGAGTTGAGGAACCCCTTGACTTTGCAGACCCTAACTCTTTTACTTGCTTGAGAGGAGTTGAAGAGGACGAAATGGGAGGCCCAGCCGAAGTTGCAAAATTTTTTTAGGAGACACAATGGGTGAATCATGAGAGGATACAATAGGAGATTCTAAAACCTCTAGAAGTGGATGTAGAGGTTAACCCTATTGACATAATTTTTACAAATCAATACAGGCAAGATGAAGCTGGAAAAGCATTAAAGGAAGATAAGCAGATCCTAAAAAATATAGAGGTGAATCATGTGGCTCCAATATGGGAGGATTTTTATTAGGAGGAGGTTATGATGATGCCCTTAAGGGTGACTAGGAATCAAGTAAAGAAAAATCCCTTGGATGTTGGCAAGGAACACATTGTAGGTAGACCCCCTTTAACAGAGGTAAGAAAGAGGGAAACAGTAGTAGAGATAGCCAAAGGAACATAAACTATCATCAATATGGGTGGGGGAGGGAAGAAATCAGCTAAATCTAAAAAATGAAGGTTTTGTCATGAAATGTACAAGGTCTTAATGGGACTAGAAGACATAGATTAGTACAAACATTGAGAAGAGATAATCACCTAGATATTTTTCTATTACAAGAGACAAAGGTGGTAGAAGAAAACTTAGCAATGGTTAAAGACAAGATTTGGAGAGGAGCAAACTTTGTTGCTCAACCCTCAATGAGCTCCTCAGGAGGAATGAAGTGTATTCCCAAATAAATTGGAAGGACAAAAAATTATCTCAAATGATAGATTTTGTGCTATCCATTTCTTTTCGAAGGAGGATAATTCCCACTAGATTATTACAAATGTATATGCACCCACTACTGTGATTGGAAGATGAATTTTATGAAGGGAATTGAGTGAACTCAGGCATGTCTTTGTAGGTATCTTATGGATCATTGCAGGGGACTTAAATACCCCTCTGTATCCATTTGATAATAAGGGGGGCGTTGAAGGATATTCAAAGAGTATGACTGATTTTGGTGATTTTATAAATTCAAATGCTTTTATGGACTTGGAGCTTAGACAAGCAAAGTTTACCTGGACTAATAGGCGGTTGGGGAGTCAATTGATTCATATCAGAATGGATAGGGTGTTGATTTCTCAAGAGAGCTTAGTTTTTTTTGGGAACACTACTCTCATGACCCTCCCAAAAACTAGCTCAGACCATAATCCTTTTATTTTGTAAACAACGGATAGGAGAAGGCTCTTTTCTACCCCTTTTCAGTTTAAAAATATGTGGATCCTTCATTCTAATTTAGAGAGCAGGATTCAATCTTTGTGGTAGCAAGATTTTTTTGGGGATAGATTGACTCAAGTAGCAAAGAAATTGATATTTGTTAAGCAAAACTTAAAACTATGGAAAAAAGAGATATTTGGAGACATTATGGTTAAAAAGGCATCTTTACAATAATAGTTCATGGAGTTAGAAAACTCTTTGTGTTTGGGAGAGTATTCAGAGGAAGTTCGGACTAGAGAAAATGATCTTCTATGTGATTGTCACAATACTCTGGCGTGTGAGGAGGCTTTCTAGTTATAGAAATCAAGAGCTTTGTGGTTAAAGGAAGGGGACATGAATACAAGGTTTTTCCATGTTTCAACTCTCAAGCACAAAATTTTTAATAAAATCTAGGAGATCAAGATTGTTGACGGTTCTTCTACAAGGGATCCTTTCCAAATTAGAGGGGAAGCTGTTTGATTTTTCCAAGACATGTTAGGAGTGGATTCAGAGCAGGATGAAGAGGCAATGAACCTATTTTAGGCCATATTTCCTTAAATATTACAAATCAGATAAATGACTATCTCCTCAGCCCCTTTAAAGATGAGGAAACTAAAGAGGCAGTCTTCTCCATGAAGGGAGATAAATATAATAGTCCAGATGGGTTTTCGGTGCTCTTCTATCACAAGTTTTGGCACATCATTGGCAATGAGGTCACATTGGCGGTTAAGGAGTTTCAAACCTCTAAAAGGATCCATTTTGATGTAAATTGTATGTTCTTAGCCCTCATCTCAAAGATTGCAAGTGCTAAATATTTTGTAAATTACTACCCAATTAGCCTGTGTAATACTCTCTAAAAAATTGTATCCAAAGTCCTTGCAAATCGGCTGAATATGGCTCTCCCTTTTGTCATTGACAAACACCAAATGGGTTTTGTTCAAGGATGACATATTCTTGATGGGATCATTTCGATCCATGAGATCTTACACTCTGTCTCTAAATAAAAAAAGGAAGGTATTTTTCTTAAATTGGATATGAATAAAGCATATGATAGAGTTTCTTGGGATTTCCTTATCAAAGTGCTCCAAAGTTTTTATTTTCATGAGGATTGGATATCTATGATGAAAAATTGCATCTCCATAGTGATGATCTCCATATTAGTTAATGGGTCTACAATGGGTTATTTTCCTAGCAAGAAGGGATTAAGACAAGGAGACCCCATGTCCCCTTATCTATTTATAATTTAGTTGAAGTTATGGGTAGAGCCTTCACAACAGCCACGGATAGAGGAGACATAGAAGGTATCAAGCCAGCCTCCACTCTAAAACTAGTCTCTTTTCAATAGTTTGTGGAAGATACTCTAATTTTGACAAGATCATATCTTCCACAAGCAAGACATATTAAGATGATTTTGCATTTCTATGAGCTTACAACAAGACAAAAGGTAAATTTTATTAAAAGCAAACTTTTTTTTCTTGAATACCTCTAGAGCTCTCCAACTACATATAGCAAGAATATTCAATTGTGGCATAGGTGATTTGCCATCAACCTATCTAGGGATGTCTTTATTTTGTGGGAGTATGAAGGAAGTCTTGTGGGATCCAATTATTAAACATGTTACAAAGAAACTATCTTCTTGGAAAGGCTCTCTTCTTAGTCAGGTAGGAAAGGTCCAACTTGTGAAATCCTACCTTCAAAGTATACCTATTTACTTCATGTCAATTTTTAAAATGCCAGTATCGATCTGCAAAAAAATTGAACAGGTCCAAAGGATTTTTCTATGGTCTGGGGCTGAGGAAAAGAAGAGGGTATTTTTACTTGCTTGGAACAAAGTTTGTACCTCTAAACAATATGGGGGATTGGGACTGAGAACTCTTACCAAAATGAACAAATCTCTAATGGGAAATTTGGGTTGGAAGTTGGTGAAGGAAGAAGACACTCCCTGGGTCAAAATTGTAAAATATAAGTATTTACGTAATTCCTCCTTCTTGGAAAACCTGAACCCCGCTAAGGGGTCTAGTTTTTGGAATTTCCTTCAATATGTAAGACCTCTGATCTAGCAGGGCTCTAGATGGCATATTTTAGCAGGATACTTGGCTCTTTAACTCTTCCCTTTGTGAGATCCCAAGGTTTACAAACTTAAGAATAATCTTGAATCCTATTTATGGATTGTTGGTTCAAGATTATATTGTGGAAGAAAATGGCATCAAGAAGTGGAAGAAACTTTATGCTGAGAACATTAATGAGGACTTGTGTCCACACCTAGAAAGTCTTAATAGAAGCCTTAATACCTACATCCTCAGCCATTAGCAACCAAATTATATATTTATTTGAATGAAAATGAAGAGTGGGTATTATTCTATGAAGTTTGGTTATAACTTGGTTGAAGGTGTAGGGGTAGTGTGGCCCCATGTAAAGGTTTGGGACAAATATCTCATCCCTAAGATTACTATTTTCCAGTGGTTGGTTATGCATAATAAAATTATGACCCAGGATAATGTGAAAAAGTGTGGTTCTCCTTACCAAATAGATGTGTTTTGTATGAAAAAGAGGAGGAAAGTATTGATCATCTACTTCTTAAGTGCTTCTTTATCAAAAACTTGTTTAATCAACTATGTAGTGAATTCCAATTTCAGTGGGTTTTTCCTATAACTATCTTAGATTTGAACTTGTAATGGGAGACTCCTTTTAAAGGTAGAAGAATTAGGAAGATGTGGCTTCTAAGCCTTCCACATATCTGGTGGAGAGTTTGGAATGAAAGAAACCACAAAAATCTTTGAGGACTTGAATATGGATTGGGAAATGGTTTGGAACCGAGCAAGAAGTATCTTGATGGAGAATTTTAACACTATCCACTTCAAGGAGGGATGGGAATTAGAGAAAGAAAGGCGGTTATTGGAATGCTAGGGAGTCAGAGAGAAATTATTAATACCTTGAGTTCATCCCATAACTCATGCAAAATGGATATTGTCGTCGATTGTATGGTTCAAATTAAATTTTTATGGGGCCTCAAAAGGTAACTCTGGGCTGGCGGGAGCTATATGGGTGATTCAAAATTATCTGGGTAAGGTAATAAAAGCCTTTGCTAAACCACTAGGTGAACAGACAAGTCATTTTACTAAAGCAATAGCAGCTTATGTAGGAATTTCTTTGGCTATCAATTGCAATATAGATAAGCTCATAGTTGAAGGAGACACAGAATATTATGATCATTTTAAAGGGATATCAACCAGCTACCTGGAATATTTATTTAATGATGGTGGAAGCTCAAGAACTTTTGGATAGACTCGAGAATGTGTTTATCAATCATATTTATAGAGAAGCCAACAGGGTAGCATATGGTCTTGCTAACGAAGGAGTTATGGCAGATGCCAGAAAGGAATGGGGGAATGATATCCTGGTGCACATAAATAATTTAGTTAATAATGATAATGCCATAGGAATTGACAATGGGAATCAGTAGGAAGAGGCTGCCAGGAAAGCATAGAGTATGATATTTAGATACGTAAGGTGTATGTTGGTTTTCTAGTTTTGGATGTGTTTAGTGAAGTGTGTTTATTGTTACACGGTTGGTATAGGCTTTATGCCAGTGGGAAATCCTTCTTGGTGAAATGGATAGTGATTGGCCATATCTATTGATGTAAAAGGTTAAAATTCCTTTCAAAAATACACTTTCCAACTTAACAAAAAAATCAAGACATAAATTATCCAACTCAGTAATTATAACATAAACTATCCAACTTAGTAATCAGGACTTAAACAATCCAACCTAGTTATCAGGACATAAACTATCCAACCTAGTAATCAAGACATAAACTGGACAACCTAGTAATTAAGACAAAATATCCAACTTAGTAATAAGGACATAAACTATCCAACTTAGTAATCACGACATAAATTGTCCAAACTCAGCAAAATGAACATAGACTTTTTGAGAGCATTGTATTATATGGACATAGACTACCCAAAAGCATTGTATTATGTGAACATTAATTGACCCTAGCATTATATCATATACGGGCATTGATTATCTAAAACATAAAAAGGTATTTACTACTTACAAAGACAATAGTGTATCTATTAATCAGGCTAGAAGAGCCACCACTTAGGAGCAATTCAAACATTTTAAGAACATAAACTATCCTATGGCATGGATTACCTAAAAATTATATCATTCATAATATTCTAAGCTCTTGCTTAGGGTCTATTGACACCAAAAATAAATAAAACATATGTTCGTAAAGCACTATTGAATTAGTATTTGAATTGATAAGCATAATATAGTACCTTTTTAAATAGCTTGTTTAAATGGGGTTCTAACTTTAAACATATCTAGATTTTGGCACTGACCCGTCTTTTCCATGAAAACAATAAATTTGTGAAAAATGCTTCTTCTCTTTCTAACCCATAAAAAATAATCTGAGGGTACCCATCAACATCTCTTAATATAAAAAACACCTTGAATTGCGAGAATCAAGTCATATTCAAATTTTAGTCAATATTGTTTTAACTTTGACATTAGCATTAACGCAACCAATCAAGGTTTTTCAAATCATGATTAATATTTCTCCCTTATTTCAAATTTATTACATACTTATTTATTAACTTACATTCACCTTATATACCTATCTTTCACATCATTACTTGGCAAAAAATCATTTTGAAATTTTGTTTAATCTTTTGATACTTAGAAATTTTCAAAACAAAATAATTCTATTTAATATTTTGATACTTAGAACATGATTATGATCAAGATATAGTAGTTTAATGTTACCTCTGGAACAACTACATTATAGAGTGATCTATAATGAGTAATATTCACTACCTCCATGGTATACTAGGCCTATAGAGAAGCTTAAAAACCCTCTGATAGTCGTATCACTACTCCCAGTACCTACCATGGTTGACCTAGCTATAACATCATCTTTCTTATTCTATAGTTGATCTCTCTCCACTATCAATTTGTTCCTCTCAGTACATACCTAGTCTTTCTCATTTATGGCATGGTCCCTCTCCAAGAGGGTAGTATCACAAGCTATCACTACCTGATCCAACTATGCCTAGAGAAGCTCTATCTTTCTCCTCATAGCATCCATCTCCTGGTGGGATGCCTCCTCTACCATCCTACTAGTACCTACCACTATATCATAATTTATAGTAATGAGGGTATAACCAATTCCCATGATATTGTGGACCCATATCTAGTTCTCTATCATAGTCTCTCCTATGTTGCTTGAACATGATGATAAGCCATCCTGCTCAATCTAGACCCCATTCATGATTGTCTAATTTTTGGAGTCACTCACATTTTAAAAATCTACCTATGCCATTGAAGATAACCAAGAATGACACCAACATTATCCAACCTAATATTAGCAACAAGAGGATCATTTACATCCTCCTCTACAAAATTCTCTTTATTTTGAAGGTCCTTGAACCTCCTCTATCTCTCTTGAGTCAGTTGATAAAACTAGAACTCTCCCATAGTAGGGATCCCCTAGATAATACCAAACTACCTTAGGATATAATTTGGTCAGTAGAGCTCAAACTTTCCATGATCTCATCATAGACACTAGATACTTTACACTTAGGCCAACTAGAATCATCCTCAAGCCATCTGGGGTGCCCTCTACATGGGTGTCATATCACATGATCTACCTACAGGTCCTCAATAACCCACTATGCTACCATCAACACTCCCCTAAATTCCTTCTTTTTGATATCATGGGAATGATATCACCTAAATCCCATTGGATCCTATCTCTAGGTAGTCCAACTGGTCATTTACTGGTTAGGTGCTCCCATACCCAAACTTGTAAGAGAGTACAACAAACTAGACTCTTCCCATACTTATAGGTAATAAAATAAAGAGTCATACAATCTATACAAAATAGAATAACCTCAAGAAAATTGTGCTTGCTTGTCCCTCATCTGGGCAATGATCTCACCCCACCTCCAATATAGCAATCTCTTACTAGTATCCCCAACCAACAAGCCTAAAATGATAACACATAGTAGTGTTATAAGTTGATCCAATAACCTAGTCTAATACTCATAACTAATATCAATGATGCACCTCCTTAGTTGGAACCATGGACCATGAGTCAGTCTTTGAATGGTTTTTATTTGGTTCTAGCTCATATGTATGTGAGCACCTCAAATTGGCACCTATAAGATCCTTCAAATGTCTTATAATATCACTAATATCTCCCTTGTTGGCAAAAGGAAGGTGGCATATTTTGAGTGGTATCTCTCAGGTAAATTTGTTAGTAATTGATGGTCCAACTCAATATTGGGAATCATAACTAGATACCCCAGCCCCAACACATCCAAAATTGCTCGGTTCATTGGCATCATGATCTCTACCATCAAACACAGGGTACAGAAGCATCAATCTCGACACTCCAAAACATCTAGCACCTACATAAAAAACAAAGCAAAGAAACGAGTTAATTTTTTCTATAATAAACATCTATCATTTTTCCTTTTCCCCTCATGAATTCACCATCTCGGAGCAAACATGTTGAATAGCAAATTCATCGTCCAAAAATTAAATTCATTGACACTGTGAGTATCATGAATATGCTACTACCACAACAAATTTGAGAGCATGTATTCATGTCATGTGAAGAAAATATGCCAATTATAACGTCACAATCCCAAAAAGCAAAAAAAAATGAAAAATTAACGGATCAAAAAAATTTATACTTGTCCTTGGGCTCCACCTAGGCTTATTCCACCTCATACTAAGTCTAATTTGTGTGTAAGATGTGAAGAACACAAGCTTATACTGAGAGGGGAGGGTGAACAATATAAGACCAAAATTTACTTTTCTTTCCCAAATAATATAATCCAATAATATAAATGGCAATATTAATAGCAGTAATCAAAGCAATGCATAAATCATCACACACAAGAGACACCAATTTAACGTGGTTCACCCAATGTGGGCTAATCCACGAAGAAAATATTTCTACTAAATTTTCTCAAAAAATATTCTTGGAAATCAATTCCCTATTGCAATGTTTATGGACCTCTGTCCAAAGGAGACACCAATCCCCTACGCTCTGATTTGTGGATATCTCTCCATAGGATAACTATTTCCCCTTTTCTTTGGTTCATGGAACTTGATCCAGGAGAACTTTATCTCCTCAACCAGTTCATGGATCTCTCACCATAGAAGAACTTTATCTTCCCATCTGGTTCATGGATCACACTCCACAGAATAACTCTTTCCCCTTGCTCTGGTTCATGGATCTCTATCCACAGTAGAACTCTATCTCCTCTACTTTGGCTGGTGATCTTCTAGAATACTTTTGCCTCCACTACGCTGGCTTGTGGATCTATCTCCATAGAAGACCTATGTCCTCACTACCTTGGCTGATGGATCTCTATCCACTAGAGACTGTTGTTCTTTGTACTCTATCACCTCCAAAGTTTACTGTCAACTCTATCTCAAATTTGCACCAAACTCTATCTTAAATTTGTACCAAACTCTATCTCAAATTTTCACCAAAATCTATCTCAAGTCTAGCACAAATCTGCTCTAACTTTGCTCACAAATCTGCACTAACCTCTATCTCAAACTTATCCTTAAGCCTTAACAAAAAACTTGATCAACTCTACTCAAATCTACCCCAAGCCTTAACACAAAGCTTGAACAAATAAACCCTGCTATTAATGTTGTTTCAAGTCTTCACAAGACTTGCTCAAATCTACCTTCAAGTCCTCTCAAGAACTTGCTCAATCTGCTCTCAAGTCTTCTCAAGAACTTGCTCAATCTGCTCTCAAGTCCTCTCAAGAACTTCCTCAATCTGGTCTCAAGTCTTCTCAAGAACTTGCTCAATATACTCTCAAGTCTTCACCAAGACTTGCTCAATTCTTCCCTCAAGCCTTCACAAAGACTTGCTCAAATCTGCCTTCAAGCCTTCACAAAGACTTGCTCAAAACGGCTCACAACATATACTCAATCAATCTCAAATTTTGCACACAATGCTATCAAATGCTTTGTCTAATCTTCAAAGTAATTCTTTTAACTTGAAGCAGTTTAGACATATTCTATCCAAAAAAAAATTAACCTCTAGAACATATAGAGAATGATGTACTCTATCAAAAACTCAAGATGTTCTACTCTATCATTAAGTTTGTTGCTTTCACAAATCTGATTTCAATTTTTTGCACATTCACTTTTGATATCACTCAAAACTAATGCTCAAGAAGTTTCACTCAATCATTCAACCATTGAAACACAACTTACTTACAAACCCTAAACAAGTGTTTTCATACTCCTTCTAGCAAAGATCACAATGTAGGTCTCAAACCCTAACTCAAATAATTCCCAATATCTATCTCAAATGTTCTCAAAATATTCAACAATGAAGAACATAATACTCACTCAAATATTTCCAACAATGCTTATCAAACAATCCTTTTCACTCCACCTTATGTTTCACAACATTCATTCCAACAAACATTTCAAACAAAAGATGATGTGCCCATACCTCTTTGCTTTGATGAAGATATGTCTTCAAAATTTGTTTCACTTACAACCAAATCCTTTGTGCCACTTCAAGGTTAGATAGCAATAAACTATCTCAAAACTTTCACATGAAAATTTTACCTCAACAAGTATTTCACCATACAAAAAATTGTCAAACCACTTTTACACCTTATTACTCCTAATTTTGCAACCAAAATTTCATCAACAAAAATCACAAATTACATAGGCAAAATATTTCATTTACACCTTATATCTCCTACTTTCCATTAATGCATTTCCAAAAGATAAATAAAACACCACTTCAATTTTTATCCCAATGCATTAACAAAACAAGCCACCTTAATTTTTCTCAAGAAAGAAATCACTTTATAACTCCTTTTTATTGCAAAAATTAAAATAATTTAAAACTCCTTATATCTCCCTAGCACATACCTTAGCCACCTTAGACCTTAGGGCTAAAATTAATTTTTAATAAAAAATTAATCCCTCTTTGTTGCCGCCAACCGCCAGGAGTCAATCTCGCATTGCCTACTGGTCTCGTGCCCTAGCCACAACTAGATCACTGTGTGGGCTAGCCAACCCACATGACCAAAAAGCGTACGATATCTTCCTTAAACTCTACCACCGTTGCTAAAACCAAATCCATGCACCATCTACAAAAATACCTCCATGTGAATTGAACGCAACACCTCCTACTCGCTACGCATTGTGCAAGCCTTACTTGTCAGCTCGACTGCCACCTTGAATGAGTGAGGATACACCCCTTCCTGCTTTTGACCAATGACTGCTCCGAAATGCGCAAAATCTCTTGTCTGTTTCTCCTTCGTCTTGTCGAACGAAAATCAAGCAAGGTAATTACTTCGGGGTAAAATAATTTTCAAATCACTTTTTCTTAGGCTAAACCTTAGCCTATTAATACATATGCCCTCCTCTATATTTGACGTCGACACTTTTTGCAATTTGAATTTAACACTTTGAATTTAATTATTTAATTATAATAATTTAAATCCAAAGGATTTAAATATTATAAATTAAATATTAAAAACCTTTTTGGGCCTTTTCTTTTTAGGGATAACCTTGCCACCATTAATGGATATTTTACCTTTGCAAAATTACCACCAAGGTAAATTCTTTAAGGATAACCTTGCCACCATTAATTAATATTTTAACCTTTGCAAAATTACCACCAATGTAATTTATAAAGTATTTCTCAAACATCATGGAGAGATATTCCTTTCTTCTTGCTACCTTATACCTCATGTGTCACTATGAGAAATATTATTACAAATATTTGTATCAACTTAGGACATTAAACCTTTTGACATTAATCAAACCTCTTGACATTAATTCCATAAAATTAGGATATCAAACCTCTTGACATCAATGACAACAAAACATGCTCAAATTTCCAACAGGATGTCTCTGCTACACCATTTTACAAAACCCCCAATTTTCTCTAGAGCTCTTTTCTCTCCCCATGCATGATGAAAATGACTTTTCCCCATGCCTCAAAACCTTATTTTACCCTATTTGGGTAACTTCTTACCCAACCTATTCAAGTTCCTTCGAGACCCCATTTTTTCCCTCAAAAGCTTGAGGGGGCACCTAAGCTAGGGGAAAAAACTAGTTTGAACCCTTCCTTTCAAACCCAACAAGAAAAGTATCCAGTAAAATCATGGGAAATGTTTGCCTCTTCTGCAAACAATATTCTAGTATGTCTTGTCCTGTATCAATCAATCAAAACCTAGTGAGCATGTTTTTCTAAAAATTAAAAGGCATATACAATTATTTTCTACATATTTATTCATTTTAAATTCATAAAAAATGGGATAAATTTAGATACCTAAAAGTGTACCATCTAACTTAAACTAATTTTTGACATAAACACAAAAAAAGGTCAACCCAACCATGACAATTAACTCAACCTCAAGAATTGTAGCCAAAATTTAACAAAAATGAATTCATCATCTCAAAGCAAATTTGCAAGCAAGCAAAAATACTTTCTAGCTAGAGTATTCACAACCAATCCAAATTTTATAGCTCCCTACCATATTTGACCTCTAATGGTCAAATTCATGAATTCATTGAGTTAGCAAATACATTGGTAGCATATTTGTAGAGGTGGCATATTCACATTCAACACGTGAAAGCTTTAATTTTTCCTATAATATATAGTTAGAGAAAAAATCATTCCTGCCTACCCCTCTACCATTATAGGCAATTAGCAAGCAGGAAGGAAGATGGCTAACTTTCCTCCCCCTACCCAAATCATTCCCAATCAAAGGGACAACTTATTGTAGGTCATCTAACCAATCTAGCTAGTCTAGTTAACCCCTAATTGACCTACCTAACAAGCCATCTCACCCCTTCCTTTTGGAAAACCCCTAGGAGGGCCAGTTTCTATAAATTTTTCCCTTAGGGTGGCACTTAGCAGGAAGAATCTAGACACCAAAGCTCTACCAAAATTTAGCATTACAGTGACATAATGAAGTGTTGCCAAAATTTTGCCATAGACATAACTTTTAACGAGGTGGTGCCTTGTGTCTTTATAGGAGTTTTGATGATATCTTTCTTTTCTTATATGATTTTAATAACCATTTATTAATAGCATTTGATCATTCAATTGTTTTGTATGTACCTATTTTCTTCTCTTATTTCAATCTAACTCTTTCATGGTTAAGGCTTTTCACTTATTTTGTAGGTGTCTTAGGAATCTTGTATGATAGGGGATCACCTTTTAGGTTCTTAGAACACCAATGTAAAAATATCTACCATCTCAATCAACCTTCTATTTTTATTTTTTTTATCACCATACACAAATTTACCATTTATTTTCAAACTAGGCAGTGTATTCTCCATAGGTACCCATAACCCCTAGTTTTACAACTTTGCATCCTTTAGTATTTTCTAATATTTGAAGCGAGTATGACTGTTATAGGTAGTTATTCATGATACACCTATGAGATCTTACATCACCCCGCCAACCCAACATTCAGTTCATCTAACTTTGCTTCTCTATATTATTCTATCAATCTCAAATATCCTTGAGTCAGTCTTTATCCTATGATAATCCAATTTTATCATCTTAATAACTTTACCTGCTATAGAGCCTTTAGGTGATGAATTCACAAAAATTATAACAACATTGATTCCCTAAAGGTTATCTACTTTTATTTTGTGTCTAAATAGGGGGCTAATTGTGATAATCAGGAAGTTGCATGCTTCTTACTATTTGGGAGGCCCCCAAACTCAAAATTATTTCTTTTTTTATTTTTTTTGTAGATTTTTAGTTAATTTTCCAGGTACATGATTTACAAGCAATGTATTCATCAAGAAGCATATTCGTACATAGACAACATATTCACATCAAGCACTAGAATAGGTTAGTACCCCTTATCCTCTAGTTTCCAATCCTTAGCACAGGTTGTTTGTTGATTGTCTACTTGCATATCTAGTTGTTTTATCTTGAAATACATATAAAAAGGAAAAATCAAAAGAAGTTTATCATAGTATATTACTTTGTTTTTATTAGGTATTTAATTAGAATTACATATAGCTACATCTATGATTAGTTGTATTCTTGCATCCTCCTTACATCCTTGCCTTCAAAAAATAAGAAAAAATATTTATTTCCATAGCATAGATAGCACTCATCAAATGCAAATATACATATAGGATTTTATCTTGTATTTTGCATTTGTTCTCATATTGCATTGCATTAGCATATTGTGTATCAATTTCTAGGATAGAACAAAACTTAGGTGTTTGCTAAATTGAATACATCAAAACTAGATTAGGAAAATCTATAAACCCTTGGTGAACCCAAATCTCCCACCAAAGATAAACATTGTGTAAAATTCATTCTAAATGATGGGTTAATAGTAGTGCTCTCTCGTCTGAGTTTAGATGGCCCTTGAGGGAATGCATTCAAGGCCAACACCCCAATGCACCTTTTGGCATCCCATACAAAGGAAATGGTTGTAAAGACATTAGCTAAAAATAATTCACTATCTGAAGTGTGGGACTAAAATAACAATCTCTTCTTCTCCTGAACTAAGGTCATTATCATCATAGAGAAGCAACAAAACAAATTGAGATATTAGGAAAAAATAGTTATTCCTCCAAAAGTGGTGGTCATCCCAAATCATCGACCAATCCAAAAAATCCAAATGGACAGTCTTTTTCACCTAGTAAATGATGTCCATGCCATCACCAAACTCTCTCATAGGCTTCCTCCCCATTATATACTCCATCAAAACCATCCTACAACAGTACACTTCTCTTCTCATCCACTTTTAATGCATACATAGATTTTGGTATGCTCTTGTGGGGCTCTCGACCTGCAATATAATTATTTTTTTGTAAGGAAATAGCTCTCTAGGTTCAACACTCCAAATATGTCTGGTCTACAAATATATTTTTCTTCGAGGTCAACAAAAAAATCAAATGTTGAGGAGTCTTCATTTGCATGAACTAGACCAAATAAATTAACATGTAGTGTGATTTTAAAAGAGTGAGGAATGTGTTGGCTAAAATGTTATCAATGGATCAACTACATTTTCAAAGAACTTAGTTAGATGCACAAGTAGAAGAAGATTGTAACTTTCAAGCCAATTTTTATTGACGTATTTAATTACATGTTGTTCATCAAGACATATTTTATTTGAGGTGGAAAGCATCTAGATCTTCATCTACCAACATCTACAATAAATCCAAAGATCTATTGGATGTTTTAATCTTTGCCAAGGATTTTGAATCTTGCTCTGATACTATTGATAAAATAGGTTGCACACCTTTTCCATTGATTATGAGTTTATTAAATACATATTTTATTGCCAACAAGAGCAATGTTACATATTATGTGATTTCCTAATTATAGAAATCACAACTATAAATATTTTTTTGCATGAGTGGTTTTAACCACTCAAATAAATCTAATCATATGTAATAAATTCCAACATCATCCTCAATCGAAGGCAAGGCCCAACAAGATGTAGGTGGTGCACATACTTACTAGGGATATGGATCTCCGACTATTTCTCTCAAAGATACCTTTGGAATACATGCCCTCTGGCATTTAGTGGTTCAAAATTATTTCAATACATAGAAATTTACATCCACTATATTACTTGCAAGACTTTTAATTCAAATTCCATTTTGTTGCAATTTTTTTCCAATATTTTCCATTTCAAGGATTTTAAATGTTTCTCCATTCCTAGATTAATAATGATCAAGATAAGGCATATATCTAGTTCAATAAAGGAAGCATAAAAAGGGCATTGGTGAGTTTCAATGTGAATCCTACCTTATAAAATAACTTAAATATCATAATCTCCAACATTAGAGCACTATATCAAATGGCATTAGCTTAATCGATTATATTCTTCTACTTTCAAGGAGAAGACCAAGGGTTTCAATCTTGAGAAATGATGCATGAATAAGTTGTCAATTATTTATTATACCACTTTGTGGCTATGATGTGATATAGGTGTAGAGCCCCACTAGAGCCCCATTGATGCATATTTGGATAATTATTAGGTCTAATTATTTTTTCCTAATAATTATTTTTTGCCCGATCAAGATAATTATTTTTACATGTACAATTTCAAAGCGAGTACATTGTAATAAAAATTCAAAACTAAGGAGAATATCAAATTATGGATAGGATGGAAGAGCAGGGGAGCGGCGGAGGAAGTGGCGGAAGCGGAGGAGGAGCGAAGGTGGCAGGCGAGAATCTCGAACAGGCTGAAGGAGAGGATCCAGAGGTAGGCCAGCAAGCTGTAGCAGGACAGGGACAGGATTCCCTGGCAGTGCAGTTCGAAAAGGCTAAAGGGACAGATCCTCCGGATAAATTTTTAGACAAAGGGTCCCACTGGGGTACAGGAGCCGTGAGCAAGGGCCCAACCTTTCTGGAAATGTTGAAAGGGAAAAGGAAGGAGCCAGTCGATGAACTTCGCCCCTAATACCAAACAACAACAGGATAACAACCCCTGTGGAGATTATGGAGAGATTTTTGGATATGGAGGCGTCATCCCTTGTAGGCAAGTTTTTGGGAGGAAGGCCGGACATCGAGACAATCCGTTCATGGGCTGCGACGAAGTGGAAAACTTCAAGAAATTTAGAAATTGTTGCCATGTCAAGAGGCTTTTTCTTGATAAGACTCAACAACAAAGAGGATGCAAATCACATACTAACGGGAGGACCCTGGTTTCTAGGGAGGCGCAGTCTCTTTCTGAGGAAGTGGGGGGAGGATTTCGACCCTGAGAAGTAGAACATTAACATAGCGCCCATTTGGGTTCATTTGCCAAACCTCCCAGCTCAGTTTTTCAATGAGTACTGGCTCAGAGGAATAGCAAAAATGATAGGGGAACTAGTGGCGATAGACCATCCGACTCGGGCAAGGACCAGATTGACGCATGCCAGGTTTTGTGTTAATGCAAACCTGGACTCCGAGCTTCCTTCCTAGGTGGAACTAGAATATGGAGAGTTTCTGAGGATCCCAGATGGAGTATGAGAATAGGTCGACATTCTGTAATGTATGCAAAACTCAGGGCCATATTCAAACCCAATGTCCGACGGTAGCAGCACACAAAGAAGCTTCGAGCAAAGGTGATGTGGGTAAGGTTAACGGGAGAGGGATCCCTAAGTTTCTAGGTCCGCATCCTAACTTACGAGGATACAAACTAGTCAAGAATAACCAGGCCAGTCAAGCTAATGCAGGACAACCCAAAGTCCAGGAGAAAGGAAAGCAAATTAGCGAGGAAGGCAAAAATCCTAAGGTATGTAATAAAGACCCCAGTTCGAACAAATTTGAAGTTCTAGCTAACCTAGAAGAGGAAATGGAAAAAAGCAAGGATGAAACTCCATGTTTTGAGTTTCCTGAAACCCTAGAATCCCCATCCAAATCGGGGCCATCCACAGTCACCAAGAAAAACCCTAATAGCTTTTCTCAAAGAAAAGAAGAAATGTCAGGACGATATAGCCTAAACATGGAAGGATTCGAGTCAAGAGTTGAAGTAGTTGAAATAGGGGTTAGAAATGCAGCCTCCAGTCCTGTTGTGGAGCAGATTATCCCATATCAGAATGTTTCCTCGAAGGAAAGCCCTCTGATCAAGGAGAACCATATAGGAGAGGCCAACCAAAACAAGGATGAAGATGAAGAGGGAAATGAAAACCTCCAAAATGAGGAAAGAGGATCCAACCCCAAATTATCATAGTATATGCCCCCTCATTTTAGTCCAAAATAGACTAGAAGCACCACCAAGTCTCCCATAGATTATGGCAGTGAAAGAAAGAAAGGGAGAATATCTACTGCAGAGCATTATAGACTGAGGATCAATGACGAAATTGCAAATGGGAAGCAAAGAACACTTTTACAACAAGCTATTCCTTGCCAGGATGATAGCAAAATTGACAGACCCCCTCTTGCTCAAGGAAGGGGGCGGGGAAAAAATAACAAACAGGCAAAATGAAGGTTCTCTCATGGAATGTGAGAGGCCTAAATGGCCCACCAAAACAAAGGGTGGTTAAGTCAATAAGGAAGGAGTGGAATCCTACCATTATTTTTCTTCAGGAAACAAAAATAGATGCGGCACAATCAGCTTTAATTGCAAGCAGGATTTGGAAGCAAGGAAAAGTGGCCTTTCAGCAGGCGAGAGGAGCATCTGGAGGCCTCATGATCCTGTGGGATCCAATTAAAATAGAAGGAAGTGTTATTCAGGTGAATGAAAGTGTGCTAAGTGTGTTATTTCATGATCTCGATAACAATAAGTCTTGGATCATGTCAAATGTCTATGCCCCCACCTCTGTCCAAGGGCGATCTGAGGTATGGGAGTATTTGGGTCATTTAAATCAAGCATTCATAAACATTCCTTGGGTGATTGGGGGTGACTTCAATACTCCCCTTTACCCGTATGATAAAAAAGGAGGATCTGGGTTACCTTCTAGGAGCATGGAGGACTTCAATGAATTCATTAACACAAATGAGTTGATGGATGTCAGACTAAAAGGGGCCAAATTCACATGGAGTAATCGGAGGATAGGGAGTCAGCTGATTCAGGAAAGGTTGGACAGATTCTTTTTATCCAAGGAAGCCATAACAACTTTTGGTGATTCATTATTACAAGCCCTTCCCAAATGTGCTTCAGATCATAACCCTATTCTTTTGGAGGCTATGCAGACTAACCCCTTCAAAAAGCCATTCAGATTTTTGTCGATGTGGGTAAAACATCCGGACTTAAGGAAACAAATTGAGGAATGGTGGCAGCAGCCTATCCGAGGCAGTGCTTCTTTCAAACTTTCTCAGAAACTAAAGATGGTAAAAGACAACCTTAGGGTCTGGAATAAAGAAGTTTTTGGAAATATTTTTGAGAACAAGAAAGCAGTGGGGGAAAAACTGAAAATAATAGAAGGCAAAATTCAACATGGAACTTATGATGAGGCAACAAGGATTGAAGAGAAGGAAACCCTTTGTGAGTACCATAATATCCTAGCCTGTGAAGAGATGTATTGGAGGCAGAAATCAAGGGCGTTATGGCTGAAGGAAGGTGATTCAAATTCGAAGTTTTTCCATGTTACAACTTTGAGGAATAGAAGCAACAACAATATTAGAATGTTAACCAAGGAGGATGGCTCCTCAACCCAGAATATCCAGGAGATCAGGGATGAGGCTGTGAATTTTTTCAGCTCCTTGTTAGGTGAAGGACCAGCTTGCAATGCCCAAGCAAAGGATTCTCTTCTTCAATTTATCCCCCAACTTATTGATGAGATGACCAATGAGTCCCTCACAATGGCCTTTTCTGATGAAGAGATCAAAGATGCCCTTTTTAGCATGGATCCTGACAAGGCTCCTGGGCCAGACGGTTTCTCGCCTCATTTTTACCAAGTTTTTTGGGATATTGTTGGTGCAGACGTCATCACTGCCATTAGGGAGTTCCAAACTTCTAATCACATTCCCAGGGGTTTTAATTCAATGTTTATAGCTTTGATACCCAAAGGCCCCAATCCTAAGACCATGGCTGATTTCAGGCCGGTTAGCCTGTGTAACGTATCCTATAAAATACTGTCCAAAGTCTTAGCTAACCGCTTGAAGAAGGTCTTGCCTGTTATCATTGATCCAAGTCAGGGAAGTTCGGTTCAGGGGAGATCAATCTTAGATGGAGTTATCACAGTTCATGAGGCTCTCCATACGGCTGCCCAGACTAAGAAGGCAGTCATGGCCTTAAAGCTAGATATGAACAAAGCTTTTGATAGGATAAATTGGGATTTCTTAGAGGCAGTTTTAGTAAAATTTGGTTTCCACACTCAATGGGTCAAGCTGGTCAGAGAATGTATTTCGAAGGCCTAGTTTTTCAGTCTTGGTAAATGGGTCTACAGCAGGATTTTTTCAAAGTAAACGAGGACTGAGACAAGGAGATCCCATTAGTCCCATGCTTTTCATCATTGTAGCAGAAGCCTTAGGAAGAACCATCAAGGCAGCGATAGCAGCTGGACTTATATCAGGCATAAAGGCAACTTCGTTAATAGCCCCAGTGACCCATCAACAATTTGTTGATGACACGTTGTTGCTTACGTTGGCTTCAGTGGTTGAGGCAAGAAGGATCAGACACATTCTTAAGATGTATGAGGAGGCGATCGGACAGAAAGTGAATTTTAATAAGAGCAAGTTGTATTTTATAAATACCCCCATTCCTAGGCAAAACAACATTGCTAGAATTCTGGAATGCCAGATTGCGTCCCTTCCTACCTCCTACTTAGGCCTTCCCCTTTTCTATGGGAAACCGAAAGGGTCAATGTGGAATATTGTGCTGGAGAGGATCCAAAAAAAGCTAGCAGGCTGGAAAGGACATTTATTATCTCAAGCGGGCAAAGCAGTCTTAACAATGGCCTCCCTACAAAGTATACCTGTATATTTCTTATCGGTTTTCAGAGCTCCAAGCAAGGTGTATCATAAAATCGAGCAATTTCAAAAGAACTTTCTCTGGTCAGGGACCGAGGATAAAAAAGGATCCATTTGGTAGGGTGGAATAAGGTTTGCAAACCTAAGGTACAGGGGGGCTAGGGCTGAGGAGAGTTGCTAATCTCAACACAGCTCTGCTAGCCAAACAAGCATGGTGGCTATTAACCAAGGTCAAAAATGAATGGACGACCATAGTCAGGAGGAAATACCTCCAAGGATCGAATTTCCTCAATGATAATCTGGTGAGTAGGGGGTCAAATTTCTGGAAGGTAATCCTAACAAGCAGAGATCTAGTCAAGAGAGGGATTAGATGGATCCTTGGGAATGGGCAAATGATAAACTTTTGGAAGGACCGATGGGCGAGAGCTGAGGAATTATCCCAGAATCCTCGATTGGCTAGGATCCAAGAACACATGGAGCAGCAGATTGGGCAAAGGGTGGCTGATTACATCTGGCAGGATATGAACACCCCTAGGTGGAAATACATCAGAGTACAGGGTTTTGAAGCTGAGTCCGAAGAACTTCATAATATTTTAACACAACAAATTCTTCCCTCTAGAGAAGATGAGGATCACATTGCTTGGGCCGAGACTGAAAGTGGAGATTTTACGGTCAAATCCACCTATAACTTGCTCCTCAACAATGAAGACCAACAATTTCAACCGAATTTGGTCTGGATCAAGGGTTTAATCCCTAAAATATATTTTTTCTCATGGCTGGTGATCCAAGGAAAAATTCTTACCATGGATAATATGTTGACCAAAGGTATGGTTATTGCTAACCGTTGTCATATGTGCAGGGTTGGGTGGGAGTCAACCCAACATTTGTTCCTAGAGTGTCCGGTGGCAGCGTCCATCCTTGACGAACTTTTCTAGGCTTTTAGGATCTCGTGGGTCAAGCCGGCTTCAGTTTCTGAAGTGTTCCAACAATGGCCTCAACCCTTTGTTAGTCTGAAACTTAAGTACCTTTGGAAAATCTGTTGGCACCATTTCCTGTGGCAGATATGGTTAGAAAGGAATCACAGAGCTTTTAAGGACACCAGTCATAGCCTTAAAACAATCCTCAATAGAATCCTTGCCTTTGCGAAAGAAAACATTAGTATCCTTGCTGAGGAGAACCGTATAATCCCTCCCCAGGAAAGACAAATTGCTTTAGCCTTAGGCATTGAGGAAAAGCCTTTCATCCCTCTACCCAATCCCAGAAATGGGGTCTCTTGGGAGCCACCCCTAGGGGTTGGTTCAAATTGAACTTTGATGGTGCAGCTAAGGAGAACCCGGGAAGAGCAGGAGCTGGAGGAGTAATCAGAGATCATCAAGGAAACCTGGTTAAGGCCTTCGCTGAACCATTGGGAATTAGAACTAATAATGAGGCGGAAGCTAGAGCCCTTTTGAGAGGGTTAAAAGTTGCCCAGGAGACTCATGGAAATTTGATGATTGAAGGCGATTCCATGAATATCATCAACCTGTTAACCAATGGCAGAAAACCTCCATGGAGGATTGAGGTCATCATCCACGAGGCAAGGATCCTTTTTGCGGCAAGACAGGACAGGAGGATTCGCCATGTGTTTCGTGAGGCCAACAAAGCGGCTGACAAATTAGCCAATGTGGGTATTGATGCGGGAAGTTTGATGATGTGGACACAAGGGGTACCACGTGAAGTGGAAGATATTCTTAGACATGAAAAGCACACTACTGATTAAGGAGAAAGGTGGAAGGGTGCTTTTTCCCCAAGTTTTTCGTGATAAGCATAGAGTTTTTTCTCTAAGTCAACTCAAACGGCTATCGTTGTAAGTAATGTTAATTGTCATGTTGAACTGTCTTTCTGCAGTAAGTGTAAGGTGTTGTAGGATAACCAACACAATTTTTGAAAAGAATGTTCTAAGGATGACCAGGATCCGCAATCTCAGCATAAGGCTAGATTTTGTATTAGGTTTTGGGTTAACCTGCAAAACCCGGTAATTAATGACGACTTTTATTTACCAAAAAAATTACGTGATATAGGTGTGGAACATTTCAATCCCATATAACCAATTCAAAAAAATATCATAACACTACAATATTTTTGTTTCTTGCAACACACCAACATATCCTTGATAATAGTATTAAGAAATATAATAAATATTAATTTTTTACTAAAATAATAATTATTAAATAGAAAAAAATATAAATTTTTAATTAGAAATAACTAGTTGTACTAACATTAAATATCTTACTTGTGACCTACCTATTACCAATACAAAATTCAATAGAACTAGCCAAAACAATGTAGAAGTTTGTATAAAGTATTGCATTTGAACATTGATAGTGATTGTAATCCTTTAAGGGAATGGAAAGCATTGCATAACTCCTATAATTTGACATCCTAAAAAATTCTAACATATTTCAATACCTAAGATTACCAAATCCATTAGGTTATTTGACAAGCTCTCGTATCCTAACATGATGAAAGTTTTACATAGCTCTAATAATATTTTACACAACCCTAAGGGAAAATCTTCCAAGCAAGTAATTTCATTGCACCAACTAGGAAGCATCTTTAAACTAGAACATATATTTAATATAATAATTTTTAGCATCTTAAGGTTAAAAAATTCCATCTAGCAACTCCTATAAGCTTGAACACCCATAAATTGATATATTGGACCCAAAAAAGTGCTTCAAATTGCTTGGACTACATGGAAGACTAACTAGCTTTTTACACTCTTGAAAATTATACAAGGGATGGTAAGTTTCCAAACATTTCTAGAAGAATAAGAAGGCTAAAGCCATAGGATAAGTTTGACTCCAATGATGAGACCCACTTCAATTTAATTACTATTTTCAATGGCACTAATAATTGTTACACAGGTCTCATATTTATCTCTAGAATATTCAAAATATACTTGGCAAAAAAATCAAAACAAATTGGAGAGGAAGGATGAGGGAAAAAAGTAGAGAGGGGAAGGTCCCGTTCCCTTCCCTGCTCCCCCTCCCCTGGTTCCTGCCCAGTCCCTGGCTCTTCCTAGGTCATCCCTCCCTGGGATTGTTTGTTGCAGATGATCTCCTTGAGGGAGATCCTTCTCCTCTTTCTGCACCTCTCCCAGTCGGTCAGGGTTCCCTTGTTTGAGTTTTTGGCCTGGTGCTTCCCAGGGTTCCTTGTTGTTTTTGGGATCCCTTCCCTTTTTTTCCCTCAGGCTTCCCCCTGGGGTTTTTTGCAGGTTTTTGGCATGGATCTGGTTCCCTGCGGTTCTCTGGGTGGTGGGGGTGATTGGTTGGGTTTTTGACGGCTTCTTGGGGTTTCCTTTGAGGTCCTTACTGCTTTGGGGGTGGTCTGGGGGGCCTCTTTCCCATTTTTGCTAGTGAATCCTCTTTGGGATCCTGTGGCTGTTGTTGGTACCGTCCCTGTGGGGAGGACCCTCTTCGATTTCCCGCTTGGAGGCTCCTTCGTGCTGGTTCTGCTCCTTGGTGGACACCCTGGGCATTTTTTTGGCCTTGGGGGGGGGCTTTTCTCTGCCTGGGTTGTTCCCAGCCTTAGTCCCAGTTCCCTAAAGTTTCTCCTATGCAAGGATGGGATTCTTGGCCCCTACTGTTGGGGTTCTCTGGGTTTTGCTGCATTTTTCAAATCTTGGGGGGATCTGATCTATGCATGCAGACCCTGGATCCCCCAGGCTAGGCTCCCAGGGATCCCATCTTTGTGGCTGTTACCTCTTCCCACCTGGGATCCCCAGTCCCTGTATCCCTGGTCCCTTAACCTATTGTCTTTTCCTGCTGGTTGTCCTGGGGGCGAGATTCTCTTGGTGGTGCTTTTTGGCTGCTTCCCGATGGGCGAGATCTCCTCTTTGCTGGTTTTCAACTGCTTCCTACTGGGCGGGATTCCCCCTTTTTTCTGGGCAGGATGGTTTCCCACTGGGCGGGATGGTTTCCCGCGGGGCGGGATTCTCCAAAACCGTTGGGTTTCCCGCTGGGCGGGTTTTTCTCATTTCCTGTTGGTTTTCTCGGGAGGCGGGATTCACTTGGTAGAGGTTTTTGCTGCTTTCATTGGGCGGGATCTACACTGGGATGGATTTCTGCTGCTTCCCGCTGGGCGGGATTCACTCTTTGGTGGTTTTTCGACTACTTCCCGCTAGGCGGGATTTATATTATAATGGTTTTTTGTTGCTTCCTACTGGGTGGGATTTACACGATGGCGGTTTTCAGCTGCTCCCCGCTGGGTGAGATCTTCAAACTTACCTTCCTTCAAAATTGGTGGTTTCCCGCTGGGCGAGATTATTCAAATTTACCTGTTCCCGCTGGGCGGGATTATTCAAATTTACCTGTTCCCGCTGGGCAGGATTTTTGTTTGTTTTTCATTTTCAGGGTATTGGTGCCTTGGGCCCAGAATTTTGTTGTAATGGCTTATTATCGGCATGTTATTACCAACTCTTATGTAATCAGGTTTTGGGATCCTAGTTAAAACCCGCTGTAAATACAAACACTACTTAACAAAAAAAAAAATCAAAACAAATTATCTTGTACTAAATAATTATCTCAAAAAATGTTATATAACATCACCTACTCATAAAATTCTAAATTTAAAACATACTTGTTTTCCTTCAAAAATATAGATATATAATTTTTTGTAGTAGTACTGATGAAAAAATAATCTTTATTATTATTCATCCTTGTTCTATTCTCTCATTATTTGTACACTATGCTTTAGTAATAAGAGTGTGTTAGATAACCATATATTGGGTAAAAAATATCCTCCATGAAGAATATCTTGTATTATCTTTCCCTTATTGTAAAAACTAATTATAACAAAGGCACATAGCTAACACACACAAATATTAATTTAAACATAATACATAATTGATTGTTTTAATTATGAACAATTGAAACAACATTATACTTATTAAATCATGAGCTCATTAATGTATTTTATGACATTTTGTGTGAATTTGAAGAGTTTTTAAATGAATGGTCATATGAAATAATCCAAATAGTATTGAGGAAGAGATGACCATGTGAAGACAACCATCTAGAACAAGGACAACGTTAGCAAAATAAATTCTAGAAAAATATCTCATCTTTCAAGATCCATATCTGATTTAGATTATACTTAGACCAAATTATGTATAATTTAAAGAGATTTAAAATGAGTTGTCATATGAAGGAATCTAAACAATATTGAGGGAGATATAATCATATGAAGTCATCCCTCCATAATAAGGACAATGATAAATTTTCAAGTTCTAGGAAATGCAATTACAAATATCTATCAACCAAGGTTCGAATGATGGGAGGAGCAATGGAGGGCTAAGTAATTAGCAAGGTGGTATATTCTATATAGGCATAGGTTGTTTTAGCTAAGTTCCATTCATCCTTTGGTTATCTTAGAAGTTCTACATGCAAATTATTGTAGGTTTATTTTCATATAATATAATTGCTAGAGGATATACTAGTAAATTTTAGTAGATATTGAGTTATAGTTTTCTTCCCATTGACCAATTTGTAGCTAAATCCTTAGAATCATACCTAGTAGTAGAGTTTATGAAGAACCTCACTGAGCAAAGATCCTCAATGCTCAAATATAAGGCAATCATTGGTAAATTTAATGGGTCTAGGTAAGGGGCTTTGGTTCTAAGAAAATGGTTTGATAAGAGATGGAAGTATCCAATAGTGAGTCTATCCTTTATTCCCAAATATTTTTTCCTATCCATTTTTTGTTCTATATAGGAAATATATAGAATCCTAAAATGGGTTCCTTGGTTTATGGAAAGAGTAGGATTCTTCCTTACCCGCCAGTATGAAGGCTTTATAGTTAAAATGTAAATTTATCCTTAGTAGTAGTCTTGGTCAAGATGTATGGGTTTACCATTTAATTCTATGAAATGTATACCTTTAAATCAATAGGAAACACTCTAAAATAATTCCTTGAGATTTCAAAACCTACAAAATATGGAGTCTTGGTTATTTATGCCCAAATATTGGTCATTATTAGTATCAGCAAACCTTTACTAGAACCAATCATTCTTAAGTATGGGGGTAAGTTGTGGATACAAACTGTGGCTTATGAAAATATATCTTTCAGATGTAGAATATGTCATGATGTGGGGCATATTGAGAGATCGTGACCTAAGAAGAGTCTAGTAGAAACATATGTAGAAAATTTCAAGAGAAACTTACAAATGTATATAGACAATGATGGTTTTCAACTTCCAAAAAATAGGTCCATAAAGATGAAAATAAATAAATAGTAGAGATGAGTAAGAAATTATATTGGAAGAAATATCAATTATTTTGAGGCTTTAGCCTATGAAGAAAAAATAGGTTAGAGTTTATAGGACATGGTACAATAGGATTAGAATATTAATAAAGAACCATCTACTTAGTATGATCTTGATTTAGGGATGAATATTACTATTGAACCTAAGGAATGAGCCTCATCATATTTTGAAGACTCTCTTGAATTACCATGCACCATTTGGAAGAAGGAAAGTGGAAGATAAATTGTAATGTTAGATGTTAATACATCTACCATTAACAAGGAAGTACCAAAAAATGAGTAGGATAAGTCAAAAGATTTCTTAGCAGAGCTAGGAGAGGATAAATCTAATGAAAAGGAAAGTTGTGAAATAATATTAAGGAATATAATAATAAGATCTACTCTTGACACTAGCAAGGCAAAAATAGGAAAACCTTTAAATTATTAAACTAGAGCTAGGGAAGCAAGAGAAAACATAGATAAAGGAACACAATCTAAGTTGGTTGAACTTCTCTTTGCCAAATAGTAAAATCATATTGGTAATTTACAAGAGGGGCTAGCAGTCCCTAATGATATATGATTAACATATTAATGAATTTAAGGTGTGTTAATACCCCCTCAAAGACAAGGTGTATCAGGGACCTCTATTTAAGTAATAAGCTTGATATTCTTTGTATCCAAGAAACTAAAATGACAAAGGAAGAATTTCCCAAAACTATGAAAGCAGTATGGATAAGGTGTGAATGGGATGTTGTGAATTCAAAAGGAGATACAGTGAGAATTCTAACATATTGGAATTCAAGTAGAACCTCCTGTAAAACCATTCATAAAACTAGGCATTGAATAGCCTCATTAGTCACATACTACATTGCAGATATTTATTTCATCCTTATCAATGTCTATAGACCTATAAATCGGTAAGGTAAATTAGAAGTATGGAATGGGATTGAAGACTTTATGATAAGTAAATACCAAGAAATCAAATTCATGATGATAGTATATTTTAATGCCATAACCAAGTTGGATGAAAAATTTAGGAGAATTAGAAAAATAACCCAAAATATGAGACTTCTCAAAACAATAATCTATGGAAGGTTGAATTTGAAGAGGATAACTATACATGGACCAACAATAGGATAGTTTGTAACCTGATATCAAAACAAATAGATAAATGCATACTATTAGATCATTAACTAGGTGAAGGCACTTGTGCTAAAATTAGTACGTTGATGGAGATGGTGAGGGAAGAAAGTAGAGAGGGGAGGGCTCTGGTCCCTCCCTTGCTCCCCCTCCCATGGCTCCTGGTTCCTGCCCAGTCCCTGGCTCAACCCAGGTCATCCCTCCCGGGGAGTGGTTGTTTGCAGATGATCTCCTGGGGGAGATCCTTCTCCACTATCTGTGCCCCTCCCGACCGGCTAGGGTTTCCTTGGTTGTTTTTTCGGACTGGTGCTTCTCAGGGATCCCTGTTTGGTTGGGGATCCCTTCCCTTTTTCCCTCAGGCTTCCCCTTGGGGTTTTTTGCAGGTTATTCGCGTGGATCTGGTCCCCTGCGTTTCTCGATGCGGTGGAGGTGACGGTTTAGGGTTTGGACAGCTTCCCCCTTTTTCTTGTGAATCCTCGACGGGCTCTGTGCTTGGACGGGATTCTTGGTCTCTGCTGCTGGGATCCTCTTATGTTTTCCCGGGGCGGTTTCCTTGTGGTGCAACTCTCTGGTCACTTCCTGATGGGCTGGATCCTCTCTGTGCTGGCTGTCGGCTTCCTGCAGGATGGCTCTCGCTGAACGAAATATTTTCCCGGTGGGCGGGATGGTTTCTCCACAAGGCGGGATCCGCAAAATCCGCCAGTTTTTTGACGAGGCGGGATCCTTTCTTTTCTGCTGGTTTCCCGGATGGCGGGATTTCCTTGTTGCTTCCCACTAGGCGGGACTGTTTGTGGTGGTTTTGACTGCTTCCCGCGAGGCGGGATTTTATTGTAACGGTTTTTCTTTGCTTCCTGCTGGGCGGGATCTTCTCGATGGTGGTTTTTGGCTACTCCCCGCTGGACGGGATCTCCAAAACTACTTTCTTTCTTATTTGTTTGTTTCCCGCTGAGAGGGATTGTTTCATGCTTACTGTTACCGCTGGGCGGGATTTCTGTTTTGATGTTCAGTTTCAAGGGATTGATGCCCTAGGCCCATTGCTTATGTAATCAGGTTTTTTTAGGGGTTACGATTTATGTAATAGGCTTATACATAAATCCAGGAGGCATGATGCAAGGCTGATTTTGTACATAAGGTTTTGGGATCCTCTATAAAAACCCTTTTTTAATCTACTATAATAATTACCAAAAAAAAATTAGTACGTTGACAAGGATTGATTGAGATCACTGACCAATAAGAGTTAAAATGGTGATTAGTGAATTAAAAAAATATCATATTTTAAATATGAGTAGATGTGGGAAGATAATCTTCAATTTGTTTATATGATAGCATCGATGTGGAATTATTTAGGAAATAGTGGACTATATACACTTCCAAAACAAAATGAAATAAATGACATCTAGATTAAAAGAATGAAACAAGAACACTTTTAAAAATATTTTCGAGAAGAAATAAGAACTAAAAGATAATTTTTTAAAAGTTCAAAAAGGTGAGCATAATAATCTAATCTTAGAGGAAAGGGAGTTGCTTAATGAATATCATAATATTTTGAGTAAGAAAGAGAAATTTTGGACATTATCATTGACACGGACTTGGATAAAAGGAGGTGAAGATAAAGTTTTTATATGATGGCAATAATACATAGATCAACAGCCAGAATTAGTAGAATTAAATCAATAGAAGGGGTTTGGATTAAAGACCAAAATGAAATCAGAAAGGAGGCTACACTTTTTTGCTAGAATATTCTAGGATCAAAGGAGATTGAAGTTATTAAAGATAAACTATTGTAAGAAGTACCTTGAGTTATAATAAATGTAGACTAGCAAACTGATGGAGCCTATTACTTTAGAAGAATTTCATTGGACTCTTTTCTCTTTTGATAAGAATAAATCCATAGGTCTGGATGAAATATCTATAACATTTTTTCAACATAATTGGGAAATAGTGAGGGATTATTTGTTATTGGTGGTGGAACAATCCAAGATAAAACAATACATACCTTATAAAATATATGTAATTTATCTTATCCTGATTCTAAAAAAGAAGGATGCAAAATTATTTGATTCATTTAGGCCCATAAGCCTATGTAATATGGCATCTAATATAATCTCCAAAGTGCTGAGAAAATGATTAAGATCACTTTTAGACAAAACTATTTAGAAGAGCAAGGAAGATTTATGAAAGGAAGATAGATTATGGACATGATCATAGTAGCTCATGAAGTAATGCATTCAATAACTTCTAGAAAATAAAGTAATGATCTTAAAACTTGATATTAATAAATCCTATGATAGGGTTAAATGGAATTTTCTTTTTATAGTATTAGAAAAGTTTAGATTTGGGAAGAAATGGGTCATATGGATTAAAGCTTGTGTCTCTATAGTATCATATTTAGTGTTGGTTAATGGGCCAGTATCAAAATCATTTAAATTCAATAGGGGTCTTAGATAGGGAGATACTCTATCACCATATATGTTCATTATTATGGGAAAGGTATTAAGAAGGAACTTGAAGAAGGCATGCAAATATGGGATAAGAAGAGAACTCAAGGATAGTAATAACATCAAAAATATTACCCATCAATAATTTGTAGATGATACAACCTTTTTTGGGAGGGCAAGTAAAAATTACAGTAGAGCTTTGAGTAACTTACTAAAGGAATATGAAAGAGCATCAAGACAAAAATTTAATAGGATAAAATCTAAAATTTACTTCGTAAACACTCTGACTAGAATCAAAGTAGTGATATGCAAGTTACTTCAAACGGAGGAGGCAATTTTACAAACAACATATCTAGGGATGCCCTTATTTGAGGGGAGAATGAGCATAGAATTATGGAATCCATTTATAAGTAAATTTTAAAATAAACTACCGACATGGAAAGGTAGATGGTTATGTAGACACCAAATTACAGCCATTAATCCTCCATCCTAACCATCCCACCACCCACTTGTCCACCATACACCTTTCCTGCCTTCAAAAGGCCCACTTTAGCCCTTTCCTGCCATTTCCTAACCCAATTGGGATTATTTTAATATTATTTTATATTTAATATAATATTTTATATTATATTATAATATATTTATTATAAAATATATATTTATAAACTCAATTAACCATAGCCGTCCGATCCAATCTAATCTCCACCGTCCATCTTCATTAATCCATGCCACATCTAAAAAGTAATCTCAACCTTAGGATCTAATTTAATCTTAGCCACACGATCAAAAGTGTAAGGCTAAAACCCTAAGAAAACCCTAGGTTGGATTATAAATAAGGGCATTTGCAAATGCTCAAACCCTGGAACCCTGATATTAGAATTTGCATCTTGAAGAGATCATTGGTGAAGCCCTAGCAAAGCAGAAAGAGATAGAGCCCTAAAAATCCAAAGCCCTAGCTAGCCAATAGGACTTATACTATTCCAACCATCCCCCATATCCATCCTTTCCACCTCACCCTCCTCCATTGTCATCATCGCCACTTCCACCCATCCACCGCATTCATCGCATCCCCCACGATCTGCTTCTACAGATTTTATCCTCACCACAGGCACCCTCCCGAGCTTGCGAAGCTCATTGTAGAAGCTTGCCAGGCACCCACCAGAGCCTGCCATTCAGTAGGTGCACACTAGAGCCTATGAAGCTCATACCAGAGCCTACCAAGTGTGCACTCGAGCCTGCTATTATCATTGAAACGTGAATCAGAGTCTATTGCATCATGCCATCTACTATCAAAACTGCAACAACAAAACAAGGTATCATCACAAGCAAGGTATATCATTATTTATTTTATTCTATTACATGATCTGTATATTTAGCATGCCATTTGATCTATTTTTGGTTAGGGTTTATTGATATCTGAGGGTCTCACACTATGGAGCCCTCATAGGTGTTATTAACCTCTTTCTTTGTTTGTGTGCATGCAGGTCTATAGATTCTATTTATTGTTGAATGATTGTTGAAGTTGGAGTGGTCCAAACATAGGATACCTGAAGCCCACTCATTCCGTTGGAAGTGAGGACACACTATTTGAAGACACTTCATTATTGTAGCTAGGGTTTCGGAGAACCCTAGCGTATTGTAAATATTTGTATCAAAGGCTCACTGAGTACAGATTGTATCAAAAGGAGTTTATTAGCTCCCCCATTTATTGAATAAATTTATCTATTTGTGCAATCTTGTGTTTCCTTGAGTTATTTGATTTCTTTATTATTTTAAGTGTCATGTTCTTGTCTTCACAAATGGTGATCATGGTGGGACCCCACAAGGGTTTCATTATTTAATAGATCTACCTTGCTAACTTAATTTTACTTCTATTTGTTGTAGAATTTTTAGAAGCGCAGAAGTCATCGATTTCATCGCTAGGGTTTCTGAAGCAGTCTGCAACACTTTCAGAGATTACGCAGGTGTTCGACAACATCTGCAGACAACCACAGGTGCTCTGCTGCACCTACACAGGTGCTCTCTATACCTACATAGGTGCCCAACCATGCCTAGCATTGATTTGGAGTAGAGCTAAGGCTTCCAAGTAGGTCCCATAACCCTGGTTTACCATTTAGCGATTTACGTATTCTATATTCTACTATTGTTTTTCATTATTTTTGGGTTTAACACTAAGTAATATGGGAAAGAATCCTTAGAAAATTACATTTAGGGTTTGTGTGTATTTAATTATACAAAATTCATTTCTTGTTCTAAAGTTGTAGATCTAGGTGATTGTTTGCATTTTTGAGTGCATATGAAACAGAAAAGCATCCTAGATTTTGCATTTTAGAGTTAAATATTACTTTAATTTTGCATATCTAAATAGGAACAACATCTTGATGCATAAAGTAATCCTGCCCTAGGCTGGCCCCTTTGGCAGAGAGGTGGATGAACCCTCCGGTTGCTCTTGTGATTTTAATCACTTGTAGGTAGGGGATTTTAAGGGTGTACTCTACACTCTTTAGGTGAAATTTGTGTCTTTATGTTGGCTTCTGATTTAGATTAGTAAAGTTAGTAATATTTAATATTGTTTGCACACCATAGAGAATAAGAGATCTAATAAAATTAATCACACACACTTGCACGATTCACATTTTTAATAGTAGTGGCTGGATTTCATCACCAGCCATTGCTTGAGATCTGGTGATGGTGGCAGTGATTTCCATCCACCAATATCTACCCTAGAAACCATAGGACTACCCCTGAGCAAACTTGTTGGAGGTCATTACCAACAAGAATCTCGTTGCCCTAGCCAACCTTAGTTTTTACCTTTGTTTTCTTTAAACAAGATTAAGTTACATCAAAACACACAAGCCAACAATTCTAAAAATAATCTCATATTAACGAGAGAAAATAATTAATGAACAAGGTAAGCCACACACGGTGAAACCTAGGATTGATTATTTTCTTTACTTTAAATTCTGAAAAAGTTTTTAGTTTGTGTGATTTAGATTAAACTTTGAATCTTTGGTTTAATTACTTTATGGTACTAACGAGACAACAAAAGAAAATAATAAACCAAAGTAGTTTAATGGAAAACATTTCCCATGCTCCCGCTACTTCGGTAGCCCCATCCAGTATGGTTCAGACTACTTTGTCTGGATCATCACATCCATCCCTATCTCAAGTAGGAACCCCTTCACACAATGTGGAGACAACCACCACCTACATAGACATGGATAAAGTGAAGGCCATCTACAAGTCTTCCAACTATGTCTTAGAGCCCCTTAGCCAAGAGGGTTTTGAAGAACCCGAATTGGCTACCTCCTACCATACCCAAGGATATCATAATTCGGGTTATGAATATGGTATGCCTTCTTCCATGAGCCAACCACAACAAAGCCCAAGTGTTCCAAACACTTACCTCACATCCACCTATTCCAACCCATTGTATGAGGAGTATGTCAATGTTGCCTCACAAATCCCTAACCACCAAGTTGTCACATCAAATGCAACTTGCGCCATACCCATGTCTTCTCTCCATCATCATCCACCTTCCCATCATCTCATCCAACCACAACCCCATCCTTTGATACATGGTCAAATCAAGAACTTACGGACACATTAGGGCTCATAAATAGGTTGCTTTCACAATGAACAAAAGGAAAACAACTGGTTAACATAGACCCTATGACCCAAGTAGTTCCAAATCAACCTCCACTCACCAATAAAAATCTAGCATGGGTTCCCCAACCTTCCATAGTGTCCATCCCTAATCCACCATCAATCCACACATCAACCATACCAATTACCATTGCTGCCAACCAACCACACAACTCATTCTTCCATCAACATCCTCATCAATCATCCCCATCCTTCAACCATCAATCTTCACCACACACCCATCCCAACTCATTTCACAATACCATGTTGGTCACACCCCAACATCTACCATCCAACCCATCAACCAACCACCACATAATCCAAGGTCCTCACATTCCAGTAGAAGATCTTAGATTCCAGGCAATACAAAAGCAAATTGATCAGTTGATGCAAAATTCACTAAGAATAATGAGTCAAAAGCTCACATTAAGCCAACTGATCCATCAACCAATCCACCCTTCGATACCATCACCGCCATATCCGACAGATTTTATGATACCAAAATTTGACAAGTTCAGGGGAACTGAGGATCCTAAGGAGCATGTGAGTTCATTTGTCCACGTATGTTTTTGGATTAGTGATGATAATGCTCTTATGCTCCAAACATTTCCTCAAACATTAGGGGGAGATGCCATTGAATGGTACAATCAATTGCCTACACATAGTATTTATACTTTTGATCAATTGATAGATCTATTCTTGGAATGCTTCACCCTTAATATTAGAAAGAAGGTGTCCTTATCAGATATATATTATTTGAAACAATGGGATGAGGAACCTATCTATGATTTTGGAAACCGTTGGAGGGCAGTCATAACAAAGTTGCCATTCTCCCTCCCAATGGAAGAAATTATCAAAATTTTTACCAAGAGTTGCTTAAAACCCATCTCTTGGATGCTACAACTCAATACTTATAGAACATTTGAGGAGGCTTTAGCATAGGCTAGTGTCATTGAGGAGATAAAAATCCAAGAGGGTGTCATTAAGCCTAAGAAGAAAGAGTGGCAAAATAGGGGCCAATACCAAAATAATCAAACTGGCCAAACCAAATCAACACAAGCCTCAATGGCTAACACAGCTAATCAAGTCAATCAAGTGGTCATGAGCCAACCCGTAATGGCTCAAAAACTAGTGCAACAACAAATTACCTATCATGTGGTCCCATCAGTAACCCAAGCACCAATGGTACAAAACATAGTGCCAACTATGGAACAACCTACCCACCGCCAATTCAATCGGCCCCAACGTCAATACACTCCTTTAGCGGAATCATATTCATCCATATTTTAAAGGTTGTATGAGACCAATAAATTAGCCTTATCAAACATTAGGCTCGATGATCCCACCAAAAGGCCTAAAAATTATAGAGAGCACTTGTTTTGCCCATACCATCGACAAAATGGGCATGATATCAATTCTTGCCATATGTTCAAAAACATAGTGCAAGACCTCATAGACCTAGGGGCCATTAACGTGGATAACCCCTTAGCTCCACAAAATCAAAATTTGGGCATATATCGGACACCTCTACCTAACCATGGGGAGGTCCAACATAATGTAGGAGGTAACAATCAACAACCACCTCCTAATCAAGTAAATCATGTCCAACAATACCAAAACTTTGTAGGAGCAAGTCCATGTGGTCACTAGAGGGCAAAGGCAAAATCAAAAAAATCCTCAACAACCTTCGAACCCACCTCCCATCCAAACATCACCAAATCCATCTCCACCAATAAATCTATCCAATCCATCCAATCAGCCCATCCTTCATCCAATAAGGCCAGCGGTAACTTTAACCAGTCGGTTAACCACTAGTTTGAAAATGGCATCAACCAAACTTTCTGTGTATGAGCTTATCCAACAATCCCCTAGGCATAGAGAAGCTTTAATGGAAATACTCAAGTCAATTGAGTTAGAATCCCAAGACTCTAATGCCTTCAACAACTTTGTAGGGAGTGTTAGAACGTGCATGGAGCCATCAATTACCTTTTATGACTTTGAGGTAAAATCAATGAGTTCAGAATCAGTAGACCCTCCATTGCACATAATGGCCCTAATAGACAGAAATCCATTCAAAAGAGTCCTTATTGATACCAGCTCGTCAATCAATATCATTACTACCACTGCCCTTATCCACCTCAAATTACCTCCATCCCACATTTCCAAATCATCATTCACCCTCAAAGCATTTAACGATGCTTTGTGTACCACAGTTGGCACTATTGTTTTACCTATAGAAGTAGGGGCCAGAATATTGCACACCATGTTTCACATCTTGGAAGGAGCCATGGCGTATAATATACTCCTTGGTAGACCTTGGATGAGGGAAATGAAATGTGTTCCTTCAATTCTCCACCAATGCTTGAAATATGTTCATGATGGACAAGTCCATTGCATCCCTACGGATGTCGAACCTTTTAAGTATTGTAATTTCATTTCAAATCCTTATGAATCCATGTTACCTTCCACCCATTTATTCTTGGCACCATCATCAAATTCATCCACATCATCTCTTAATCCACCTTCTTCCAATCCATCTACATCTTCTTCTAAAGCTCCCATCATAGAGGAGCTACCCATCACATCACCTCCTCAAACATCCATTTCTTCTTGTACATGTGGTCACAGTCAGTCTACTATTAGCACATCATACATCACATCTACCCCTTCTTCTACAACCACTTCTTCTATTTCATCATTACCCCATCCTCCATATTCTAATTCCACACCGCCATCCAATCCCACTCCATCGATCGATGTTTCACAAGTCGAACTCTCGGATTGTGACATATTTAATTCACCACCATCCATAACCAATCCAGAGCCATCTGAATCCCCACCATCAACCATGCCAACCCAAGTCAAAGTCCACATCACCAATCCTGGTATAGGTGAATATGTGGTCCAAGACGTCACCATCACACCCCTAGCCATTCCAACAGCCAAATATTTTGGATGTCCCCGAGACCGTTCTTTATCCATAGGCATTATTTATGACATGAGTGCAGCTCCAAATAGCATTAAATTTGTTTATGGAGGGTTGGATTGCTCAACTAGGGCAAACCCACCCGAAGAACCACAAGAGCCTAGGCGTGCCAATATACCTAACATAGAGGATTTTCCCACTCGCTACTTTAACATGTTCAATTGGTAAGGTCAAGGTCTAGGTTCCCATGAGCAAGGGATGCATGATATTTTAGAGGTCCCATATAGAGGCGCCCATGATCATTCCGGTTTAGGCTATACCCCATTGTCTTCCACCGCTTCTCTTGAGCAAGCCTTTAAAAAGCTTAGCCTCAATGATGAAGATCACCCCATCCACCCATTACCCTCAACATCTTCTCTCGAACAGGCCCTTCAAGAACTTTGCATTGACGAAGTAGACGAAGATGATCCCATCAACTTCTCCTATCCTACCTTTGATTTTGATGATGAAAGTTATGAAGAATTTGAAGTCATGTCAAATGCTTCTGACGATTCTGAAGAGGAGTCACATCCCATTGTCCCCATCACCCAACAGGAAGAGTTTTACCTCCGAATGTTCCCCATCCATCATCCCATATTCCATTTGCTTCTTCCACAAGAACAAGCGGACCCACCAGGAAATCCACCTTGAGCCCCACACATAAGCCAAGAAATGTAACATATGTACATATTTCAAAAAAAAAAAAAAAAAAAAAAAAAAAAAATGTGTTGCTCATGTTAATGCCATGTCTATTATAGGGATAACACCATTCGACATCGGTTCAGCTCCAATCATTCCATCCATTCATCCATCCAAGCCACCATTCCTTCCACTAAGTCAATATGAATCCTATTGACTTATTCACCCCACTCCATAATCCATACGATATGGCTAGGCCAATTCCAATTGACATTAGCCTTATTGACTTGGACCGGATTTCCTCCCCACCCTCCTTTTCAGAGCTCATCCTATCCGAGGAATTGCTAAGGGCTTCGGCCAACTACATTCCTCCTTCATCACCACCTTCACCTCCATCACCTTCCACTAATGGTCCCGAGGTCTTTCAGGCAGAGTTAGGCAATGATAAGCAAGAAGAATTAGATGACACCCTAGACTATCTCGACTAGCTCTCAAGCCTAGTACCCATTCGTAAGCTTAATGGAGCAATACACATTTGCATTGATTTTTGAGACCGATCTTAGCTCTTCCTTATCTGGGGGTCCTCTTCTATGCATGACTATATATATGTATATATACATGGCCAAAAAAAAAATTTCACATAGGCATGCACACATTGCATACATTCCATTTGCATTTACATTTAAGCATTTGACATGCATCTTCACTTTTTGCATTCATACATTGTTTCATTCACATACATTAAATCATACATATTCCATGGCATTGTACAATTTCCATTTACATATCAATACTCCATTGCATTAGGCATATACATTTGCATTCATCCCATCCCATGTTCAATGATCTGACATAGTAATGATGATATGGTCATAAAAAAAAAGTCAAGTTATAACAATTGGGGGTACCTAGTTTGAAGAAACCATGCAACCCTCACAAAATTCATATGTCAACCACATCACATGCCAAAATCACAAAAGCCTAGATTTTCAGTCACTCAGCCATTACTAGTATAGCAAGCAACCTCCAAATGGATGTCTGATTTTCTTTAGGACCAAAAACACAATTTACACACTAAGAAAGTCTTGAGCATTGCCGATCGATCACGAATATAATCTTGAACCAATCACATTCCATCACATCTTAAAAACATTATGAGATAGGGGGGCTAGTACCATCCTTGGGTAGTACCTCGTGGCAAAAAGGAGATATCCCTCGCTTGTCCCATCATGCAACATAGTCCAAAAATAGTGGTTTTCACCACTACCAACATTTCTCCAAACATAAATATAAAAACATAGAGTAGTAAGGATAGGGTCAAAATTCTCATCACACCTCGGTTGAGAATCTGATTCCCCAAAGCTCTATACAAAATTAACAAATAAAATCCCAAACACCCTTGATCCCTAAAGTCATAAGGATTCATACTACACCCCCCTGACAAGGATGGGTAGTCATCCCCAAGGCCTAAAATATCAATCCCATAGGACTATGGAGTGAATCTCCACCGGGGCTATAGATGCTTGACTGGAAGTGGAGTAAGCTCATGTGAGGTGACATGTCTCTCCTCCAAAAAGGAGACCTCTGAACGCACATAAGGATAGGCTAGCCTCTGGGTCATCTCCATAATAGGTCATGCCTAATTTACTCATAATGGGTTAATGAACTTCACATGCACACACATTGGTGCTTGATTGGATAGGGTCATTGTCATACTCAAGACTTGGTAATTGAACCTCACTCGCACACACATTTGGTCCTAAAGAAAGTTAGACAACTTAGTGAGTTTGGTTGATGACACTAGTATGTTTGAGTCTTTGAAAACTTATATCTTTTTCCATATCAACATCCATATCTTCTTCCATATCAACATCCATGTCTTCTTCCATATCCACTTCCATATCAACATCCATGTCTTCATTAAAAGTCAAGTTGCAAAAACCAACAAATTCGGTACCCCCAATTGCCAAACAATGGACACAAAAAATGGCCAATAAAATTTCTGAACTATAAAAAGATCATTCGAACACTATGCATTCCTCTCATATAGTTTAGATTCATTATACATTTACTTGCATTAATCATCCATAACACATTCATTTAGCTTGCATTAATCATCCATATAAACATAATTCATATACATCATTATTATTGCATTCATAAAGCATTCCATCAAAATATTACTTCATAAAACATTCATAAACATTCATAAACATAAAACATTCACACAAAAGATAACACAAAACATAAAAGCCATGTATATATATATATAATATTACATATACAATAAATGCCAAAAAGGCTACAAGGGAGCACCAAGGCTCATATACAAAATAGTGCATCTAAGCACTAAGCTAATGTCCATGAGAGGACCCCTGAGACCTAGTAGGAGCCCTCGGCCTAGTACTCTGCCTAGACTCAGTATGCCTAGATGACTCAACTATAGAAGAGGAAGGAGGATCCGACAATGTAATATGGTTTTGCATACACACATCCTCCAAGGAATGTGCATATGCCTCACTGGCCCGTAGATATCGTAAGTCCATCTGATGTCGATGCTCCTTCACCAACATCTCTACCTGAAGCCGCGTGACCGTCACCTGATCACTAGCCATAGCTATCTCCCGCTCCACCTCCAACCGAGCTATAGTAGCCAATGACTCCCTATGAGTCTCGAGCATAACCTCATGCTCCTCACGAAGCTGCTCCAGCTCTGCCCGCAACCTCGCCACCTCAGAGATCTCACCCAACCCCTCATCATCCTCCCTCTCATCATCCGCCAACCCCATATCTAGAGTCTGCTGAGCCGATCCCCTTGATCGTTGAGCCCTCATCCTCTTTAGAGTCACCCTCGAACCTACAGCTACCGCCTCATCACCCGCAACCTTTGGTACCCATACTGGTTGGGCACCAAACCACTCCACATACTCCGGAGTCACCCCAACATCATCTACATCAAGGACCTCCATCTCCTCATCATCCTCAACCACCACCCGCCATGGCTCTGCACAAGGGAGCCCCACCTCTCCATCGATGTCGATACAACACCGACTCATTAGGCACATCTTGAGGCAACCCAAACTGCCTCAACACCCATGAGTACTAAAAGTACTCCACCTCCTCATCTCCCACCCAATCAACCACCGAGCCTGCCTCACCCAATGTAGCTGCTCCCCATCACCATCCCATCGAGCTCCACACCATGGCCTCCATATCACATCCACTCGAGTCAACCCCGACCACATATCTCGATACCACTAGCCGGTATGAACCTCTCGACTTAGCTGAACTTCCTCCACCACTACCCATCACCTAGCATAGGGCTCCCCCATTTTCCATGACTCACATGGCAACCCCTCAGGCCGAGCCACAACAAAATGCTCCCAAGCCCAACACTATAGAAGGAAGCTGCATCCAATCCCCTTCCTCTCCCTTCGAATCACCTCATATAACTCTCGGTACAACTGCACCAATAAGGTAGGCGCCCATGCATACTCTCGAGGATCCATCAACAGATCACTCACCAACCCCAATAGGTTCCAAGGGAACCTACAACTAGTGCTATTAGGTAGCACTATGTTTGCTAGCACAAACATGATCAAGGCGAGGAGTGCATCCAGCTCCTTCACCTTGTACATGCTTAGATAGCATATACCCCCATCCCCCATCTGTGCCTCTCACCATCGGTCCCCGAACATCCGCTCCATATCCACCTTCTTATCATGACCAACTACCACCTTCTCCCCTTCTACTAGCACCTTGAGAATGTGGTATACATCCTCAAGCGTAACAGTAGCCTCCCTAGTCGGCAGCTGGAATGTCCCCCTATCAGGGTCCCATCTCTCTATCAATGATGAGAGATATCCCTCATTTACCCTCACCACATCTAGCCTAGCTACACCCTCTAGGCCCACCTTCCCCAACAACTCCCAATCATCAATCATCAGCTTCTTCCTCATCCTAGGAATGAGAGGAGAAAATTGATGTCGAGGCTCTATGTCCCTCAACTGCAGCAACAAACAATTTCATTAATACTATTACAAAAAAAAAAAAAAAAAATGCACAAGAGATAAAGTGTTTTTAAACATTACCAGGGCAAATGGTGCCTCAGCTCCACCAGTAGCATTCGATCCCTCCATCGCCATAGCTTCCATGCAAATTCTCACTAGCCTCACTAAGCTCACAAACCCACTCCACTCCTCAGACGCAGCTTCTCAAAGTCCGAAATGCACAAGTGAGCCTCATGATTCACTCAGAAAGCTATTTATAGCTTTCCCTAGCGCATTCAGGTGTAGGTCTACGCCTACAAATTTGTAGGCTCTGCGGGTGCACCCAGGTGCATCTGCGCACCTACGGGACACCACAGGCGCAGCCGTGCACCTGGCGACAAAATGGCACAAAGACAAAATCGATCAAAATGGTAGCTTACCTCCTCCAAATTTCACCAAATTTCATCCACACATCATGCACATCCTAAAATCAAGTTTTGTAAAAACAGAAATCATTTTGCAAGCATAATTTTTGAGAATAAACCAAATCTTCAAAATACGCTAATTGAGGCACAAAATGCAGCAAAACAATCCAAATTTTCACAAAACTCACATCTGATCATTCTGCATTATATTCTTCATCATCACATACAATTGTGCAAAAATCAGAGTTAAACGAACCTCGTATCTAGTAGGTTATTCTATAAACTTGGTGATTGCAGCGATGGTCATCCATGCAATTCGATAAGATGAATAATCTACAATAAGGACACTTGACAATGATCATCATCCATTATCACATCATCAAAGATCACAATCACATTTGGCACCTCACATTTTGAGTACAACTTTGCCAAGAACAATTTGCTCAAAGGCGGTCATTGATGCCCTTTTTCGTGGGGCACGAAAACATGGATAATCAAAATCACAAACACTCATTCATTTGACAACAATCACCATACAGGACATATCGGTAGGTTGATTGGTTCCATTATGGAATTGGCGAAGAAATTTCCACAATCACTACCCCACCCCTACGTTGACTTAGTCATCATGCATCTTCATAAATTGCATACTCAATGATGCCATTGCGACATCTTATTCAACAACATCGAATCATCCCAAAGTTTGGGGCAACCATAATTTGATTATGATTTCCCATGATAGGATACATCTTACACACATTATACATCTAAACAATCACATGGTATTATACACCAACCCCTTTCCCACCGTTGGGGCATAAACGGTATCACATTTTACATCATTCATATCATCCACAATCACATGGTATTATACACCAACCCCTTTCCCACCATTGGGGCATAAACGATATCACATTTTACATCATTCATATCATCCACAATCACATGGTATTATACACCAACCCCTTTCCCACCATTGGGGCATAAACGGTATCACATTTTACATCATTCATATCATTCACAATCATATTGTATTTCACACCATTCATTCATCAATGGCACAAATTCACCACATCATTCATTATTAGCACAAAAAATTTTCAATTGGCTTGTGAGATACATTCATAACTCATTCACCAATTGAGGGGGTAAGCTACAAAATTCAAAAAATTCTTTATTCTTTTGTCTTCAACATTAGTGCTCAAATCCAACGACAGAGAGAAGCTGCTTCTGCGCCCATAGCCCAAGCAGGTGTCTCGTATTTTTGCACCATATTGTGTTTCACGCAACATGGTACAAAAAGGGGCATCTGTAGACACCAAATTACAACCATTAATCCTCCATCCTAACCATCCCACCACCCACTTGTCCACCATACACCTTTCCCACCTTCAAAAGGCCCACTTTAGCCCTTTCTCGCCATTTCCTAACCCAATTGGGATTATTTTAATATTATTTTATATTTAATATAATATTTTATATTATATTATAATATATTTATTATAAAATATATATTTATAAACTCAATTAACCACAGTCATCCGATCCAATCTAATCTCCACCGTCCATCTTCATTAATCCATGCCACATCTAAAAAGTAATCTCAACCTTAGGATCTAATTTAATCTTAGCCACACGATCAAAAGTGTAAGGCTAAAACCCTAAGAAAACCCTAGGTTGGATTATAAATAAGGGCATTTGAAAATGCTCAAACCCTGGAACCCTGATATTAGAATTTGCATCTTGAAGAGATCATTGGCGAAGCCCTAGCGAAGCAGAAAGAGATAGAGCCCTAAAAATCCAAAGCCCTAGCTAGCCAATAGGACTTCTATTATTCCAGCCATCCCCCATATCCATCCTTTCCACCTCGCCCTCCTCCATTGTCCATCATCACCACTTTCGCCCATCCATCGCATTCGTCGCATCCCCCACGATCTACTTTTGATTTTATCCTCACCCGTAGGTGCCCTCCCGAGCTTGTGAAGCTCACTACAGAGCTTGCCAAGTGCCCATCAGAGTCTGCCATTCAACAAGTGCACACTAGAGCCTACGAAGCTCGCACCAGAGTCTGCCAAGTGCATGCCCGAGCCTGTTGTTATCACCAAAACATGAAATAGAGTCTATTGCATCACGCCATCTACTATCAAAACTGCAACAACGAAATAAGGTATCATCACAAGCAAGGTATATCATTATTTGTTTTATTCTATTACATGATCTGTGTATTTAGCATGCCATTTGATCTATTTTTGGTTAGGGTTTATTGATATCTGAGGGTCTCACACTGTGGAGCCCTCACAGGTGTTATTAACCTCTTTCTTTGTTTGTGTGCATGCAGGTCTACAGATTCTATTTATTGTTGAACGGTTGTTGAAGCTGGAGTGGTCCGACATCGGATACCTGAAGCCCACTCATTCCGTTGGAAGTGAGGACACACTATTTGAAGACACTTCATTGTTGTAGCTAGGGTTTCGGAGAACCCTAGCGTATTGTAAATATTTGTATCAAAGGCTCACTGAGTACAGATTGTATCAAAAGGAGTTTATTAGCTCCCCCCCGTTTATTGAATAAATTTATCTATTTGTGCAATCTTGTGTTTCCTTGGGTTATTTGATTTCTTTATTATTTTAAGTGTCGTGTTCTTGTCTTCACAGAGTTATCACTGGCAAGAAGAGTGTAGCTAATTAAATTAGTCCTACAGGCCATTCCAACATATTATGTCCTTGTATATTATGCAAAATTTGGTAGAAAAAATTAATATATACTATATGATCATTTTTTCGTTAGGATTACATGATAAAAGGAATTTTCCAAATGGTGAAATGGAGCAAGGTGTGTGATGATAAAATTAGGGGAGGTCTTAGTTTAAGAGTTCTTACGGATGCAAACTTAACTCTAAATGGAAAGGTGATTTGGAGATTATACAAAGAGAGTCAAAGGCAACATGCAAGAATTATTCTAAGTACATTGAGCCCAATGACCCAACCTTAATATTTACTGCATTCTCAATACTAGATGGTTCTACACTATGGATCTATTTAAAAAAGTCAATTTATATAGTGATTAAGGTCTAATATGGGTGGTGGGAACAGAAGAAAATTTTCTATCTGGAAAGATACTTGGTGTGATAAAAAAACTACTAAATCTAGATCTAATTTTGAAACCATGGATGAGATTACTTCAAGATAAATATGGTGATAGGGTTTCAAACATTATGTAAAAGGATTAGGAAGGAAGACGCAAATGGAAAGAATATTATTTTACAAGTATATTGGACATTTTTGTAAGGAGACAATTGAAATATAACAATAGGGATTATTCTAAGGGGAGTTGAGGATAAGCTAATTTGGGAGTTGAATAGCTCAAAAGAATATACAACAAGAGGTGTGGCTAGTAGATCATTGATAATATAGGAATACTACAACAATATGGAGAGATATGTGGGGTAGCATAAGCATTCTAAAAGTCAAAATGTTTGTGTGGCTAGTAGATCATAGGAAAATTTTATCCTAGGATAACCTAATGAAAAGGGGTTTTCATGGCCCCTCACAATGTATTCTATGTAAAAAGGAGGAGGAGAGTATAGACCATCTCTTGGGATATTGTTTAATAGTCTAGAAACTATGACAATGGTTTCTTAATATGTTTGGTAAATGCATGGTGATGAATAGCAGAATTAAAGAATGGTTAAAGCAATGGTAGAGCACTTATACAAGTGAGACTTTACAAACAATATGGGACATTTCAAAAGATACAATACTTTGTATTGTATGGTTGGAAAGAAATAGAAGAATATTTAAATGAAAGGAAATTAGTTTAGAGATAACGAAAATGAAGATTTGTTTAGCCATAAAGGAGTCTAAACCAACCCTATCAACTCACCTAATCCCTAATCTTGAAGTAGAGAGCCTTGATAGATAGAATCAAAATCATCAAATGGAATTATGATGTTGGGTACATGATAAACAAAAGGAACAAAAATAATATAATCTGGAAACCATCGAAAGTGAAATTGGTCAAATTGAATCTTGATGAAGCATCTAAAGGAAATTCAGGACCAACAATAGGAGGAGGAATAATTAGAAGTAAAAGGGATGAGATTTTGTCATATTACTTTTTCAATAGTGGATTTAAGACAAATAATAAATTTGAAGCTTGGGAAGTTTTGGAAGGGTTAAAAATATGGAGACAAATGAAATGGAGTAGAGTATGGATGGAAGGCAATTCACTAATAGTAATAATTGCAATTTTGAGGAAAGCAAAGGCTCCATGGAACATATAAGAGATCATTATGGAAATACAAGACCTTGCTACAAAGTTTGAAGAAATTAGGTTTACACATATGTTAAGGGAAGGGAACAAATGTGTAGATAGGCTAGCTAATAGATGGGTTTAAATAGAGGATCATGAATTTAAATTATTTTTTTCCATAGTTATAGGAAGTATTAAGTTTAGCTAAAAGTGACAAGAAAATTTTGTCTGTTTGAATCAAATAATGATTAAGATTAACTTTAGTGTTTTCCTTTGGTAATATTTGTTGTATTTTATAACATGAATGTGTTTTCATATAAACTATTTATTACGATTCTTATGGTTGCACTTATGCTTCATGAAGGAAACTAATAGTCCAGATTTGGTAAAGCATACTATGATAGTGAGAAGTTTTAAAAATAAAACTCTACTAAGATGTAGTGCGTAGAAAATAGAGCTGGTGTTTTGCTATCGTGAAGGCTGCTATAGGATAATGTCATGAAGAAGGATGTTGAATTTTTGAATATTTATATTACAAAAAAAATTGAAAAAGATCCAAAAAATAAAAATCAATAATTTAGACTTATTATGAAAATAGATGTAGGTATCTAGCAATAGCAACTCAATTGAGATGAGAATTGAATCTGTTTGTAAACTCTCAAACTCTAAAGAAGAGAGTTGTGATTTGTCAAGGGCAAGGGACCCAAGTATAACCCTTTTTTCTCCAGTAAAAAAATTGATCTCATTAATGTAATATTTCAACAACTTGTTGTTTTTTTGCAAGAATATCCATCAAAACATAAATATTTTGAACTACACTTATATCTACAAACATTCTTCAAGAGAGGCATTAATACAACTAAACTTAGGCATGGTTTTAATATTTATTTTTTTAAATTATATTATTCCTTTCAACCCATAAATTCCAACAAATACCAACAAGACCAATTCTCCTCCATATAATATATAATGCTTTAGCTTGAAAATAATAAATCCAAAATTTCATCAACTCTTTCAATACTTATGAAGCTACCCAATATATTTTCATATTTTTGAAAAATTATCTCCAAAATGATGTGTGAAGAAGTAGATAGTTTGATGTTTCTAAATCCTTCTCACACTAGGCACATATGAAGGGTCCATGACATCCTCTTCTTTGTAGACTCTTTCCTATAAGAATATTACTTTGGACTACTAACCAAAGGAATGCTCTGGCTTTAGGGAGAGCCTCTAGACTAAACTTTATTCTAAATAAAATATTTAAGAATAGGTTTTAATTGCTCTAAATCCTCATATCCCAACTTGACTAAGTATCTACCATCTTTTAATATATTCCAAACCAACTTATCCCTTTGTGTAAATTAAGATAAATAAAACTATTGAAGCATCTTTTGAATTTCATCTATTTTCTTGAGTTGTTCTCCTTCAATCAAGTTACTAATAGAAATATATGATCTAGAGTTGTTGCTCATATTGAAATAATATTTGACCTTTGGAATTTTACAAGCTAGATATGCCTGAGCCAGTGGTTTTCATTTTCAATCAAAGATAAGAGGGTAAGGCTTCAACCAAGTATTAGACCAAAAATTTGTCGAATCACCCTCATTGATTGGTCATATAATATGTTTCTTGATCAATTGTAAACTATCTAATATGAAGTTCCATGTTGGTGATCATTTGGGTAGGATTCGTTTTCTAAATAGTTTCACTGCATCAAGAGAGCCTAAATATATTTTGAAGTAACATATTTATCCAACTCTTTCCTTGATATTTGAATAATCTCTAAGCAAGTTTTGTCCCTAAGGCCAAACTCATATGTCTACAACTTTGCCAAGTTTTGTCCCTAAGTCCAAACTCATATGTCTACAACTTTTAAGATTTCTAACAAGTATAACATCAAAAATTGAATAATCTCTTTGTTTTATCAATTTATGATGTTATACCTATTAGTAATCTTAAAAGTGACAACATATAAATTGAGATGGATTGAAATGTTATATTTATGAGTTGTAGCCTTCCAACCATAAACCTAAAAAATAAGATTTCTTTCTATCAGAACATGAATCCCAAAGCTACTTTTTATTTCCTTTATAAGACAAAGGAACACCTAGGTAGGTTGATGTAAATCTTTTAATTTTAAGCCCTAAAATATCTACAATAATCCATTGTAAATCTAGGGCAACGTTAATATAAAAGATCCTAGATTTTGTAGTATTCATTAACTACATGGTAGCCTTATCATAGAATGATAATATTGCTTTGAACTCCATGGCTTCATTGACTAAGGGATGACCCAAAAGAAAAGTCTCATTAACAAATTATAAATGAAATTTGAAGGGACCATTTTTTTCCAATGAGTTTGCACAAGTTTTTATGAGGCATTCCATTCCCCTCATACCGAGTGGGGTTTGAACCTTGGGTCTCTCAAAGAGAGGCCAAAGCCCTTATCACTGCAGTAAGCTTACAGTTTTTAAGGAACCATTTATTTCAACCTAAATCTCTTTGATTTTTCCTCTCATTTTTTCCTTTGAAAAAGCTCTCCCTAATGCATATGCAAGAATAATATATAGATAAGGAGATAGTGGATCACCTTGGTGGAGTCCACAATAGAATTTAAAGTATCCATTAGAGATCCATTCATCAAAATAAAATATTTTGAACTACTATCACAATATCTAATCCATCCACGTCAAACTTGATCAAAACCAAACTTCTTGAGAATAAAATGTAAAAAGATCCAACAAACCCTATCATATGATAAGTTCATATCTAATATCATAAACATACCTAGTTTTTTCATGGAATGAAGAGAATGTATGGCCTCACATGCAAAGATAAAACCATCAATAATATATTTTACCATGAACTAAACCACCTTGTTCCTTAGAGAAAACACAATCTAGAATACTTTTTAACATGTTTACCATAATTTTTAGAAATGATCTTATAAATCATATTACAAAGGCTTATTGTCTTGCTTGTTGTAGCCTTTATTTTTTGGGCCTCTTCAACAAGAACCAACATATTGCTCTTCAATAAATACTAAAATTAATGAAATAAACTTACTTTAAATCCATTAGGACCAAGTACCTTGTTAGGATGGAAAAAGAAAATCATCTCATGCAATTCCTACATAGATATCATCTTCATCAAACTTTCATTTTATCCCTCTATGATAATATAATATTTTGTAAATGCTTACCTTGTACCTCCTAATAATTCCTAATATCTGAGAAAATATTTTTAAAATAATTAATTGCTTCCTTCTTAATATCTTCTTCTCCCTCAATATTTCTTCCATTTGGAGTATGCAACAAAAAAATTTGTTTTGTTGTGGCAATGATTTTTTTTGGTATTTCTATCTCCTTCCTTGAGCCATTTCTCCCTAGATTTTTGGAACCATTATGAATCCTCCTTTTTCAGTACATTATAATAGTCGAAAAGTAATTGTTTTTCTTGCACATAAGAATCTTGGTCCATTACATTGATTTCTACTATCCCATGTAAATGTTTGAGCTTGAATTCAATTATCTTCTTTTCTTTAAATATGTTACCAAAAGATTTGATTCTAAATCTGCATTTGCCCCTTTATCTTTTGAATAAACTTGTATATACATGATCCTTCAAATTTTGTTTCATCCTACCATAACATAAACATCTAGAAGAAATAAGGCTCTTTGAGTCACATACACAAGAAACAAATTGGCTTGGATGACCATTATTGAGTAAATCACAAGTCAAAAGAATGTGTTTGTGATTTGATCCTACTTGCAATAAAATATCTATAGAGATTGTATACTTAGTTTGCAACCACATGTGGGATGACAAATATCTATCCAATATTTTTGTTATGTGAGCTTGTCCAATTCGCCTATTGTCCTACATATATTGAAAAAATGAAGGAATAACATTCCAAAGACTATTTGAATTGACAAATGAAGCAAAATCTTGCATTAATTTAGAGCATCTAGGAGTACCACCTTTATTTTCTAAAGGAAATAAAACTATGTTGAAGCCACCCCAAGAATCTATAGATCATAATTATGAATCTTCATTGTATTTGACATAAATATGCCAAGGTCCTTCTAATATCATTCACAAGGAGTAACTATAGTTGAAACATATACATTTATAACCCAACTTTGATGTTCTCCTCTATCTTGCAAATTAGTCCAGCAACCCAATTACTTTTTCCTTCTAGCAATTGTCCATCCCATTTGTGTTTATCCTAGATTGTTGCAATACCCCTAGAAGCTCCTATAGAAGAAGTTGCAAGACAATCCCCATTTTTCAAATCTTTTTGAAAGCATCCTTACATTCCTTACTACTAAATTGTATTTCTTATATTAAAATAGACCTAGGAATATAACAACTATTTTTTCAATTGGTTATATGGTATTAAAATATGCCCCACCCATATTACATCATCACCACGTAGTGGTATTAAAACAACTTGGATATTATCCATGTATTGCTTAACAAGATTTGAACTTGGATCTTCTCCTTGAATGTTGAGGAATATAAGCAATTGAGCTAAATGTCATTTGATAGGACTATAACAACTATTAATTTTTTAATTACTTTTTTTAAGGATCTTATTCAAACCCATAACATTCCACAATACTATTTTCATCATCACTTTTTATTTTTATTAGTGGGATTAACCATACTTCTTGTTAACAACTATGATATTTATTTTTGGCTTCACAAATCAATACCCCTTTGAGTTTTATGTTCTCTTTGTTTTTGTTTTGATGACCTACCTCTTGTTTTTCCAATCCTGCCAACACTTTCAACTTCATCAATATCTTCTATTTTTTCATACTATTCATAATGAGATCTATCTTCTAAATACTTATGTTGCCCTAGAGAATCTAAAATGCAAGGAATAATATCATAACACTTTTTTCTTTGTATTGTCCTAAAAACCCTAAAGGACGATCCTCCATAGTAATTACTTTCTTATGTTGTCCTAGAAATTTAAAAATTCTATAGATATCCTCCAGATGCATTTCTTTATTATGTTGTTGTTGAATCCCTGAAGTGCAACAAATACACTCTATACTACTTTTACAAGAGAAATTTTATGCTACTTTAGGAAAATGAAGATGATTTACTTGGATTATCCTTAACCTTGTTTGCCTTATTTTCTTTAAAATTTGCCTCCTTACCTTTCTTCACATCTTAAACTCTTGAATTTGACTTGTGCATTGTACTTCCTCATCCCTTGTATCAATTTTTTCTTTTAATAGTTTATATAAGTAAACTCTAATGGCATTTGCCATTTGATGATATGAAAGGTCTTTTTTGTTATGTTTTTGGGAGTGGAAAATCCTTGATTTGATCCAACTTCTACTATGATATGATCTCCCTTATTCACATTGAAGTTTATCTCATGCCAAAATTTTCCATCTCTTTCTCCATAATTTTTACTTTACAATCTCTTGTCATGTGTCTAGTCTCCTAACATTTGTGACATTAGAATGTGATATTTTTATAATATGCTTGTTGATCCCATTCTCCTAATTTAGTTTCAATCCTAATGGATTGCAATAAAGGTTTTTGAAATATCCATATCCATGGCAACACATATTCGAGTGTCTACAACATGCCTTATGTCCTTAAAAGTTGGTCCCTTATAGATGAATTCCCCTATTATATTGCCAATATTTTGCAAATCCTTCTTATCAATAAGATGATAAGGAAGTCTAAAAAGCCTAATCCATACTTAAATCCTTTTAATAGTTTGTCTATACAAAAATTCTCACTCCATGGTCTTAAATATGATGCATCTTTACCCCTAAATGAAGGGCCACCATTCATTATTTCCTAATTGAAGAAGATGTTAAGGAAAAATCATTTTAAAAGAAAAATCATGGAGTAATTTGAATTCAATCCCCATTTCCACTTAATCTAATTTTGAATATTAATACCTAGTATCCATGGAACTTACATATTAACTCTCTGTTTTTAGGAACCATTATATCATACTCAATCATCTCATCCTTAATAATCACATTTGTTTATCCCCGTGAGTGTGGTCTACCGACAAATACACCACTTACATTATCAGTGATGTGACCCGGGTTCAATCCCCATGTTGGATGTATATAAGAAGTATTTAAAAAAAAAATCACATTTGTTTTAATATCTACTACTTGGATAGAGTTTGCTATAGATTCATTCTTCCTTTTATTATTCCTAACAAGGACATCCATACGTCCACCTAGGGCATCCTTATTTTCAATGAGGACTTTTAAAGTTGATTTTCTTGCCATTCTACTTAGATTTTCTTCATAAGAATTCCTTCCTACATGCTTTCTAAAACTAAAAAATACACAAAACTAATTCTTGACTTACACTTGCTCCCAACTCTTATCAAATCTTACATTTCATATTTTCAATTATATATATATAAATAAAAATAAAAATAAAGAGAATCTACAACATCCTTTCATCTTTAACAACTGGGCATCGTTCTCCCTGAGGTTTCTACCTTCCAACACACATCAAATACTTAAAGTTGCCTTTATAACCTCTATATCTTAATTAATTAAAAACGTGTGTATGTATAGGGTTGTATTTTAATCTCTATGTTAATCTCTTATTAATAATGTGTATGTTCCAACACACGTCAAATCCTTAAAGTTGCCTCTATATCTTAATTAATTAAGAGCGTGTGTATGTATAAGGTTGTATTTTAATCTCTATGTTAATCTCTTATTAATAATAATGTGTATGTATAAGACTGTGTTTTAATCTCCTGTTAATAAACTTAACTCTCAACTAAAATATTACAGCAATGTAATTTTTTTTCAATATTAAAAAAAAAACACTTTTTCCCAATAACTCTTAGTGGAAGTTAATGAACCGAAGACCACTCAGAGTGGATAGACTACTATGATACGATAGCGTCAGCTGTTTTCGAGGTATTGCAGCTACAACTACAATGCTCTAGTGCAAAACAGACCAGAAGATCCCTCGCTACCCTGTGAAGCAGCATGAATTACTGCAATTTTCTCCGTGGAGATTTCTTGCCAACTCATTAAATGGGTGGCTAATTCTCGCCTAAAACCCAGCGGACAAGATTTGATTTGCAGAAGAAATGCAAACCATCGCTTTCCCTCGCCTTTTCTCTTCTTCCTCCTCTTCGGCAATTCTTCAGGCCCACTCGAAGTTAAATCCATGTTATCACTCTTCTCGTCTGACTTACAAAATCAAATGCAGCGCTGGCGCAGAGGTCGCGTCTGCGGATTGCATCGAAAATCTGTCCGCGAAGGAGAGGAGGAAACTAAGAAACGAGCGGCGACAGCAGGCGATCGAAGCGAAGCCTCCGTGGCGAGAAGTAGTGAAGGAGAAATTGTTAAAGAAGACGAAGAAGCCGAGCGCGAAGGAGGAGATGAACTTGAACAAGCTGGCCGCCCTCGGAGTCCGCTGGTGGAAGCTCGATGTGCGCAAGAATTCTGAAAGGCTTGCGGCGGAGGACATTCAGAGAGCATTCGCCACCGAATTTCCTGACCTCGTATTCGAGGTAATAACACACTTATGATATTGCCTCTGCATTTTCTGTGCTATCTTCCCTTGAATTCTTCCCTCACCATCAGTATTACTTGTTACGAAGTAGAAACCCTAATTCTTGACTCAATGTGAGAGTTCAGAGCATGTCAAGAGTTGGACTGTGCCCTAATTTTCACACTTTACATTATCATTGTCATAATCATTATCAACGAGAAGTAGGAGTGGAGGTCTGTTCGGCTTCAAAATAAAATAAGCGTTATGATGTGGACCTGCTTTAACAGGGTTTGATTTTATTCGTAATAGTACGTTTGGCGGCTTTATAATCCTGCCTTTGAACTTGATGAAACAAACTGCTAGTGAGCCTGTAGTATCTTAAAGCTCTGTTATGAAACTTTATGGGATTTGAAATTTGGACTTTTTACCTAAATCTTTAGTAAGTTGTGAAAATTAAAGTATAAACAAGACTGTAAACAATTGTCAGACCAGGCTGGAACAAAGAAGGTGAAGGTAAAATAGTTTTTACCATCCATCAAACTATGACTTTTATAGATCATAGGAGAAGATACTCGTAGAGGATGTTAATTTATTTTATGTTTATCTAATCAAACTTGTTTATCAAAGTATTGTGTCCAACTCTACCCCATTAGATTTGAACCTTAAACCTTCTTTTCAAAGTTCTACAATCTTATTATTAAAACAACTTAAATTGTACAAAAATTCACCCGACACTGTTTACCATCAGCTTAATTCTATTCGGTGGAATCCGTATAAATATGCTCCAGTTCACATAAGTGAAGTGAAATCTATAAAAATCCAACAGAGGTTTTGTCTTCACGATATTTGTCTAGGAAGGTCGGTGTCTAGGAAGGTTGGGGTTTGAAGCGAGAAATTTGAAGGGATGACAAATTTTTTACAGGTGAATCTTTTCGTTACTTATCTTATAGGCTAATGTTCGGGGAAGCATAAAAACTGAAGTATTATGTGTAAATTGTGGCTAATCTAGTAAATTTTTATCTTTTTTATATAAAAGATTTTGGTGTTTAGTTTTCGATCTTTTTGGTAGTTGACAAATCTAATTCACTACGAATATATAGACAGCAACTGAAGCTGAAAACGGTGATAATGTCATGCTAAACTTGTATTTATGTTTGTTCAGATGTTCACGTCTTAACTGAGTGATGCATATGTATCTCACATTGTATGTTGTCCTTTGATTGGAATGACCTATGGTAATTGTCTATGTGACTAGTCTATGTCAGTTTTTGTTCCCCAAATATTCTTTTCCTTTTGTGGACAACTTTCCAGCTAGAGCTGGTTGAGACCCTGACTTTCCTCCGAGTAGTTATTGCCAATGTGTTTGGTCAAATTCAGGAAATGAACTTAGATTGAATTTATGTGTGCAGGAGATTGCTTCTTTGTGGGGAGCACGGTGGTAAACAGGCGCAAGAATGTAGTAAATAAGTGAAGAGACAAGGCTTCTCACAAAGACATGGAATAGTGATTGTTTATGTAAATAGTCTATGTCAGTATTTTGTTCCCCAATTTTTTTTTTTTGGACAACTTTCCAGCTAGTGTTGGTCGAGACCCTGACTTGCCTCTGAGTAGTTATTGCTGATGTGTTTGGCCAAATTCAAGAAATTAACTTAGATTGAATTTAAATGTAGAGGAGATTGCTTCTTTGTGGGGAGCACAGTCGTAAACAGGGGCAAGAATGTAGTAAAGAAGTGAAGAGACGAGGCTCCTCACAAAGACATGGAATAGTGATTGTCTATGTGACTAGTCTATGTCAGTTTTTGTTCCTCAAATCTTCTTTTCCTTTTGTGGACAACTTTCCAGCTAGAGCTGGTCGAGACCCTGACTTGCCTCCGAGTAGTTATTGCCAATGTGTTTGGTCAAATTCAGGAAATGAACTTAGATTGAATTTATGTGTGCAGGAGATTGCTTCTTTGTGGGGAGCACGGTGGTAAACAGGCGCAAGAATGTAGTAAATAAGTGAAGAGATAAGGCTTCTCACAAAGACATGGAATAGTGATTGTTTATGTGAATAGTCTGTCGGTATTTTGTTTCCCAAATCTTTTTGTTTTGGACAACTTTCCAGCTAGTATTGGTCGAGACCCTGACCTGCCTCTGAGTAGTTATTGCCGATGTGTTTGGCCAAATTCAAGAATTTAACTTAGATTGAATTTATGTGTTGAGAAGATTGCTTCTTTGTGGGGAGCACAGTGGTAAACAGGGGCAAGAATGTAGTAAATAAGTGAAGAGACGAGGCTCCTCACAAAGACATGGAATAGTGATTGTCTATGTGACTAGTCTATGTCACTTTTTGTTCCCCAAATCTTCTTTCCCTTTTGTGAACAACTTTCCAGCAAGAGTTGGTCAAGACCTTGACTTGCCTCTGAGCAGTTATTGCCAATGTGTTTGGCCAGATTCAGGAAATGAACTTAGATTGAATTTGTGTGTTGAGGAGATTGCTTCTTTGTGGGAGCACAGTGGTAAACAGGCGCAAGAATGTAGTAAATAAGTGAAGGGACAAGGCTCCTTACAAAGACATGGAAGACTAGATATCTGCTGCATGAATGACATACGAGAGAGTATTTGATAAGAAATTTAGTCTTTCCTGATGCATGTAGCATTTATATGTATTAGATTATATAAAATTAGACTTGTTCAACTTGCATGCATTTGGTTTGATCATATATTTATCTAAAGTAGGAAAGCAGGCTCATGGTGGTGCTTACTTTTTGGTTATGGTTTTCCTTACATTTGTACAAAAATTGAACTTGTTGCCCAATAGAAACAAGATTTAAGACTGTAGCATATCATTGCTTTTTATGCAGTAATATTTTCAAATCTCTTCTACATTTCTGTAAAACTGTGAGGGAAGGTGTTATTACATCTGTTAATAGCTTTATCTAATTATATGCAATGACTTTCTAAATCTGCTTTCTTTGTCTGTTTAAGTGTAACATAGGCAAAGTTTGAGCTTGATTAGTTTTTCCTAGTAATTATTTTATGTTAGAAGAGTGTTTTAGATTCTAGTTTGCTTTTTGCAGGTTTTATTACCAGCTATACCTTCCACAAAGAAATTGAAAAATGGAGCTTATTCTAAGAAATTGAAAGTGATGACTCCTGGTTGCCTTTTCATAAGATGCCTTTTAAACCAGGAGATACATGACTTCATATTAAGTTCTCCACGTGTACGTCGATTTTCAGGGAAGAAGGTTGGCAATAGGTGAGCATAAATTCTTGAACTAACAGACCTGGAATCTCTTTGTTTAGGATTTCTTAGATTTCAGTTTTTTCTGATGAATCTATTTGTAATCTGAGATTTAATTGTCAGAGCAGATATTGAGGCTTACCTTTGGAAAGAAATTTAGCATTACACAATCATTTTGTTCTTGAAACAGTTTTAATTCTTTAGTAAATTAGGAAAATATGAAGACACTAACAGATCATGAAGGATGTGCAATCCATACCTTTTAACAGATTGCCATTTGAATTTCCCCCTTGCATAAAGATTCTTTGGTGGAGATAAGCATTGCGGGATAATTGCCTCAACATTAACTTTAACTTTCCACCTGAAAATAGAGTACTTTTAAAGTTTTTGATGTCTTTGGTCTGGAGGGTAACGCATATGCTTGAAATTAGAATTATCTTGTCGAATTCATCCTAAATGTTGTGTCAATAGACATTAGAAGTATCTTGTCCAGTTCATCTACATGCTTTGTTGATGCAGGCTCTGCTCACATCGAGTTTTTTCCTTATGGAGAGTACCAAATATTGGGATATTGTGAATGTGCTCTCTCCTAATTCAGGATGAATTCTAATGATTTGCATGGGGGATAGTACCTGTCTACTCACTAGAAGATGTTTCTTAGGGCAGGACTTTGGATAAAATTTTGCTTTACAGAAAAAGCAAATTATGATAACATTGGGCCATTACACACACACACTCTTCTGGAACTACTAGATAAAGTCTTAATATCTTTTGTGGGTCAGAGTGCTTCTTAAGCAGCCTTACATGAAAATATTTACCCAAAAACACAATATAACTTTACAACTCACTGTAAATTCTTGCAATATCTTAATATGTTCTTTGGACACTTCAAAACTTTCAAATTATAACACAATGGATATTATAGTTTGATTGTTTGTAAATAACAAAAGAAATAAGAGCCATACTTCTAGAAGCCTTTAAATATTCTTCAGGTAAATGGAAAGGTACTGCAAAATATTTATGCCTTATAAAAAGAGTCACATGCTGAGGAAAATACTTTCTTACAAACATTCCTTAAACAGCTTCTAAGAAGAGTTCAGACACAGTAGAAAAGCATGTATTCATTTCCTTTTTATTTAGGATATCTTCATCATGAGAGAATGATTGACGAATTTCACTTAAAGATTAGTTCCTAAAATTCCGTTTTTACTAAGTGTTTATGGTGCTTCTTGCACCTTTAACTGATCATGTAAATCACTTTTAGTTTTAGAGATGTTGGGGCTTCTGCTGAAATGTATAAAAATATATCATGTTGTTTTTTGGCTTAAAAATTTTAATCTACCTCTGCTAAGGAAGATCAGGGGGGAAAAAAATCAAACAAATGATTTTAATTGTCTATTGATTGGTCATTTACAGATCCTCGGTTGGAAAATATAGCTGAAGCTAATTTGCTCTAGTCCCATCTAATGTATCAGTAAGCTCCTTTAACCAGTTTAAATGAATAATTGGCTGCCCTTTACTAGACTCATAGTGTGTATAGCACTTAGGTAGATCATAGGGCTATAAACGTAAGAATGTATATTGAATTCTCTATGTTTTTAACAGTAACTTTGACTGGTTATTGTGCTCGATTTCAGGACCAGGCAGATAACCAAGCCTATCCCAGTTTCTGATTTTGACATGGAGCTAAATTTCTTACAATACAAAAAAGGACTAAAGAAGGATGATCATGGAATTAAAGCTGAACTACAGAAGGAACAGAGCTATGAAACAGTAGATGATTCTTTCAGTTCTGAAGATCTGGAGAGTGGGGAATTTTCCTTTAGCATGAATGCCGATCCTCATGCAGACGCTGTCAATGAAAAGGACAATTTGGTCATACAAAGTCTTCTTGAAGATTTTGAGGTTGGGGATATTTCCATCGGCAAGAATGCCAATCCTCATGTAGACTCTGCCAATCATTTAAGTGACATTGATATGAATGGTAAACGTTTTAGCTCTTTGGGTGATCAATCTAATTCAAAAAAACTTAGCTCTTTGGGTGATCAATCTAATTCAAAAAAACTTTCAAGGGTCTTTGCTGATTCAACAAGTATAGACAATGCTAATGAGCCTTCTTTGAAGGGACTAAAGAAGGGGAACGACAATAAAGCAAAGGAAGAGAGAACTAAAACAATAGATGGTTTGATTGGACAGGGTCTTCTTGAAGATTTTAAAGGAGATTTTCCTACTGACAAAAATGTCAATCCTAATGCAGACTTTGCTAATGAATTAAGTAACATTGATATAAGTGGTAAACGAGGTAGCTCTTTAGGTGCCAAATCTAATTTAAAGAAACTCTCAAAAGGTCTTTCTGATCCAATGAGTGGACACGATGTTAAGGAGCTTTCTTCGAAGGCACTGAACAAGCAGAATGCCAATAATAAGAAAGACATTCTTTCTAGAAAACAAGATTCTAAACTGCATGCAGGATCTAAAGTCAAGATTACCTCAGGACCTTTTGCAGAATTTACTGGACATCTGAAAGAGTTTGATTCAAAAACTGGCCAGGTTAGTGTATTCGTAGTGAAATTCGATGGTTCGTCCAGTTTTATGCCTAGATGTTAGCCTGTTCATTTCTAATATTCTTCATTCTAAATTTAACATAGTGGATTGATTGTTCTACAGTTAAATACTTTTGAGGATAAGAGAGAAGCTAACATAATTCATGATATGTGTTTACACTTGTTTTGGTATTTACAGGCAAAAGTTATGCTTACGATGTTCGGGCAGGAAACACCTGTGGATGTGGAAATAAATCAAGTTGAACATAAGCCTTAATATGGATTTTCAGAGAAACTTGATTGTAGTCAAACTGATGAGGTTTATGCGTCCGCCACATTTCCCATCAAAAAGTAGGGTACGGAGGATGCCAATCAAATCATCTTATATTTTCCTGCTTATGTGAGCAGGGAGTTGTACGCCCTATGCACTTTTCTTTCTATTTGTAAACGTACAAATGACTATTTTCACTATTTTTCTCTCAAGCCTTTAGTTTGGTTTGGTATTTTATGTTTAGTTAAGCATAATACTAAGTAATATACTATATTAAAATTTCATTTCATTTTAATACTTTTTGCTACTTTTTACTATATTATTAGGAATAATACTTTTGGTGGGGACAGGAAAAATGTGGGGATGTAAAAAGTGAATGATCAGAAAACACCCCCTGAATTTTGGCATAAAGGGGCAACAAAGGGGATGACTATATTAAAAAATATATAAATATTAAAATTATAATAAAAAAAATAATTTAAAATACACGAATTTGAGGTAATTTTTGGTTTTTCATTACAACAATAGACAAAATGAAAATACAAGTATGTATTATTTGGAGAGTTTAGTGACTGGTACAAGTGATTGGGCAAGTGGACCACCAAGGATGTTCTCCAAAGTATTGTATTCATTTAGCCCTTTCTAATGACTAATATTTGATTATTTTAGTTGTCACAAAATAATAAACTATATCATCAAATATTTTTTATTTTTATTTTTAATTTTAAAAAGAGATCTTTAAATTAGTATAATAATATTATATAATAAAAATAAAACTATTTTAATTTTATGTAACCCATAAAAAACATTTTAATATATTATATGAACGCGTCACCACCCCATCCCTGCCCACGGGCATACAATATGCTATTTTATAATCGATATTCTTTTACATGCAGGCGATGGTTGGGATATACGGTGGACAAAAGAGAAGTTTCACATTGTAAGTTAATTTTCTTTTTCAATGGGTAATCGCCCTTAGCTGTCATGCGTACACTTGGAGGTAGAGAGTCAAATTGATGACAATGTATAAACTTTAAGTATATCATAAACGCACAGGTTATGAGTTTGATTATGTTAGATTTACACTAAAGTTTAGAGTTATTTTATTCATAATTTATATATAATTAAGATTTAAATTAAGAGCATTTTAAAAAGTGTTTAGTTGTTTGAAGTAATGAAATTTTCTATTTGTATAAAGAAAACTAACAATTAATTATGTAGGTGATAGAGAGTTTAAGAAGGATGGACTAACTTTGTTAGTTTTTAGGTAGGATGACAGTGAGTTATGTTAGTGAGTTATGTTGGCCGATGGTTTTCGTTCTTTTTTTTTATCCAATTATTATTTTTCTATCATCTTTCATGACATTTTTGTCACTTAACTTTTCCAAAACTTAAAATTAAGAATAGAGTTGTGATTAAGGGATGTATTGACACGTGTTCTAAAAATCAATGGTGCCAAGATTACTACTTTAAGTGGGGAGTTTGGTTATCTGATTAAATTATCGGGTTTTTGATGCATGATCGCAATTCTAGTGTGTTTTTACACCTAGGATTTCAAAGATGTGTTATTTGGACCAACGATTATGATTTTATGACCCTAAAAAAGGAGAAAATAAGTGTTTGACTCCAAAGGGAGAGTTATATGCTATAAACACCCTTTGCACTTCCTCATTTTCTCACCATCCATTCAACTATCAAAAACAAGCGTTCACTTCTCGACAACTTTATCGCTAACACTGCTTTCATGCTATTTGCTTTTGTTGCTTCTACGTCATGCATCGTATTTTGCTCTCTTTCTCTCTTGTCCTTGTAGGTATAACCAAAGCCAACGACCACTAGTTTGTTGCCTTCCATGGAGGATGAGACACTACCAAGATTTGCAGCTAAAGATCACTAATTGCAGTTCGAGAACTAGATTCCAAAGCAAGTAAAATCATATGTGAACATCTGACGTGTGATCTCTCCTTATCTATTGTGGTGATGTTGCAAGCAGGATAGTTTAGGAACGAGTTTATTTTTTTTTTTGAATGTTATGTTTCAATGTTGTAGGTGTCAAGTAATTGTTTTTACTACATTTGGATTAGCCATACCTTATTAACATTTTGTGGATAATTTTGGTGTAATTTATCCTTGAAATTTTATTTTATTTTAATTATGCTTGAATTAGGATAGCTTACAACATTTACTATTAATTTACTATATTTCTTAGTTTTAACACCTTGGTTTATCTTGTATCAATTTGAATAATTGTATTAGATATCCCCCTTTTCCACAATCATTTTGATGAACCTTACATTAAACTACCTTAAGGTTTTTCTTTTCATTTTTAGTCCCTAGGGTTTACTATGTTAGTTGCCATAGGTTTTGTGTTAGTTGTCGCATTTTGTTGCATGTTGAATAAAACTACCATAGTTTTTCTCTCTTAGGGCTTTCTAAAAAATCATTTTTTTTGCTATAAGGGTTTTTTTATAGTTTATTTGCTTGAGTAGAAAATTTTGGTAAAACCCTAGTTGCTCTTGAATAAGTTTTATGCTTATTCTTATGGATCCTTCGATTTCTTTTAAGGGTTGGAATGACTACTAGGTCTAAGAAGAAATTGTTTACCCTTCAAAATTACACCAACCATTCTATTCCACTTTCTTGTGATGATGAACTTCAGATTAAGGATTGGACGAATAAAGATTCTAATCCAAACGAAGAAAAGGACCCTAATATCGACTTTGACGAACCCTACAAATATGTCATAGGATCCCAAAAACTTGTAGAAACTTTGATGTTAAGCACTGAAGATGAGCACCATGACAAACCCAAACCACCCCCTAATGAGGCATTCGTGGTGAGACTGCAATTGCCCCAAAATGTGGCAATCATGGCAAGACAAACACACGTGCAAATGATGCATGTAGAATGCTAGACCCTGAAATCTAACACTCATAATGAGCCTCATGATGAAAAGCAAATTGCATACATGATGACCCTTAGGGATCTTTAACTTACCAGCTAGACAATCATATGCATGATACTGAAAAGCAAATGGAGACTTCTTGGAGATAAATAGCCAAACAAATGCAAGACTTGATGACCAATCTTACTCAAATTTTGAGTGCAAATAGAAATCCTATAGTATAGGTTATCTCTCCTTCAATCTTAAACCCCTAATGCTCCTCCTCCTCCCCCTAAGCTAACCTTGAGGAGGATTTACCTGCTTCAACTAATCTAACTTTGAGAAATTATAAATGTCAATCTCTAGCCCCTGATGTGGAAGCTATAGACCTATTTGGGCATATGCCTGAGTTCTTTTATAATGGGACTAATAAAATCCAAACATTTATAAACAAGTTCATGTCATATTATAGGGATTGGCTTCACAAAGAGAAAGCTTTGTTGAAATTAATGACTAGGGCTTTGGTAGGAAATGCTCTTAACTAGTGTGCATCCTTATCTAATTCCATTGATTCCTTATATACTTTTGTTAAAAAATTAAAACAAGAGTTTGATTATGATATGACTGTAATGGATATAATGGATGTTTTTTTAAACACAAAACAAGGGCCTACCTAATTTCCACAAAAGGTAGGAAAGACTTAAATGTCATGTGAATATCAATTTAATTGAAGAGGCTACTACTGTGATGTTTGTAAACAAGCTTAGACCCTCTTTCCAAGCTAAAGTCCATGAACATAATCCTTGTGGTTTGCCTTCCCTTGACAAAGTTATTCATTTTGTTAAAATCCTTGAACACTGGAAAAAGGAAGGCCAAAGAGCCCTAAATGTTAAAAAAACTAACAAAAATGATGTAGGGGATGTAGTTTTCAGTGTAGTTGTCCAAGATACCTCCCATGAATTAGAGATAGTTGGAGCTTCTATTCATATGATAACTAAGTCCAGTGGTGGTTCTAAACAAAAGAATTGACGCCTTAATGGACACATCGATATATCTCAAAATATGTCCACCCCTAAGCTAAAAAGCTATTATATCAATGATAGGTTTAAAGCACCTATATGGGATGATGCTAGTAAGTTTTGCTTTTGACATGAAACATATGATCATGATAATTTCACTTGCACATATTTGCTAGAATTTTGCCTTAGGCAAGCCTTTGATCCTAACTTCAATTTTGATCAAGTTCATAATGATCTATGAATTTGAAGTTCATATTGATAAATAGTCTAATAATGATCTATCCATTCATCTAGTATGTTCAATGCAAAAGCATACCATAAGGATGATCATAGGTTTAATATAGACCTTCCTCCCATCTCACCTTATAATATTATTTCTAAATTCAATGTAGACCCTTATACTCATCAATCTATGGGAATTTATTGTGAGGTTCGTGAGGTTTCCTAAAGTTTGTAGGGGCATTTCCAAGTTATTTGCTAAATTAAGGCAAAATTTTAAAACATACAAAATAAAAGCAAACATACTTGCAAATAAAATACTTGTAGGAAATAAAAGCACGCAAAAAATTAAAACACACTTATTGGAAATGAAAGCAAACTTACAAAAAATAGACACCAACTTGTAAAAGTTAAAATTTCTATTTGATTTCTTGTAATCCACTCCTATCTAAGAGAAGTCTCCACATCTATCACTGCTTTGTGCCTCCATGTCCTCAATGAAGAACTACTTCCCCATAATCAAATCCTCTTTGAAAGATTGAGTCAGTACCCTCTCAATAAAGAATAAACTATGAATAGTGCATTTGCTCCTTGGCAATGATGCAAAAATAATGGGTCATATATCAACCATCAATTAATCAAGACCAAATTCTAATTCCACTAAGTGCCATAATACAAAAATTGTTTCTTCTAGCATAAGGGATTAACCCAACATGGTTTGATCTGTTTAATAGCAACTTGGCTAGTTAAATATGTGATCATCATACTTTATCAATCTAGATATGTACAAACTTAGCCAAAGAGTGTGTTGTATACACTCATCCATAATTTAAATTCAAATCTAGCCTAAATAAAATAAATCTATATTACTTACTAACCTATTTAAAGAAACTAAAATAAATCTACATTAATCCTAGTCTAATGGACATAGATCTCTCCTATTTATGTATATAAGGGGGGCTTCCTTTTTGCATTTAAAGGAGATCTTCATACCCTTGCTTGACTCATAATATTACTCAAATAACAAGACAAGATAAATGGAAAAGAGAATTTTGTATTCAAGGCTTAGATATATCATCTTCAATCTTTACAATGCAATATGTTTCTTTTTTTATAGAGAGGCTATACAAAATAAACCACTAACAACCTTCTAAAGTAGAAGACCTCAAATTTGAATTAGTTGACAACAAATCCAACCAATTCTATCTATACAAGATAACAACTTGTTGTCGCATTGAACCCATTATAATTTTTTTTACAATAGGCTCCACCTTACCCTTTATGTTTTCTCTTATATACCTTTTTATGTTTTATTATTTTTGTTCTAAAATGAAAACCCCAAGGTCATTTTGAAATTGTTATAAAGTACAAACCTTGCATGCATGGAGATGGAAAATATTAAGGATTATTCAACTGAAATCTTGATTTGTTTGTCTTCTACTCTTGTAGAGATGGAAGAATTTGAGACTTTCATATGATTAGACCCTTATTTATTTATGTTTTTGCACCATGAATATATAGGAAATTGTGTTAAATATGATCTATCTATTTGGATACCATAATGATGTGTCATTTATTTGTCTTAATTGCTTTTGGTAATTTCTCCACTTTACATTTATTAGCTATGTCATGACAAGATTTAGTGTAGAGATTATGCATGATTTCTTACTACAGTTAACTCATATTCTATAAAATTAAAGTTACTTCAAACTATGCAAATTCAAGTTGACATGACCATACATTTAATTTGCATACCCTTACTTTTTCTCCATCCAAGAAAAAAGTTCTAAGATGGGTTGTGGTAACTACAGAAAAAAATTCTATTTGGATAGATACTTGGTGTGATAAAAAACCACTCAATCTAGATCCAATTTTGAAACCATGGATGACTTCAAGAAAATATGATGATAGAGTTTTACACATTATGTACAAGGATCAATAAGGGATATATAAATGAAAAATATGTTTTTACAAGTATATTGGATATTGTTGTTAGGAGGCAATTGAGCAAAAAGATAACAACAATGATTATTCCAAGGGCAACCAAGAATAAGTTGATTTGGGAGTTGAATAGCTTAGGAGAATACACATCAAGAAGCAGATATAATGTAAAGCACCAACAAAATAGGAATATCAAAAGAATATGGATAGATATTTGGGATAGACCAAGCATTCCAAAATTTAAATGTTTGTATAGTTAGTAGGTCATAGAAATTTGTATCCTAGGATAACCTAATGAAAAGGGGTTTTCATGGCCCCTCACAATGTGTTCTATGTAAAAAGGAGGAGGAGAGTATAGACCATCTCTTGGGACACTGTTCAATAGTCTAGGAACTATGGTGATGGATTCTTTATATGTTTGGTAAATGTATGGTGATGAATGGTAGAATTGAAGAATGGTTAAATAAGTGACAGAGCACGTTTTAAAGTGAGGCATTATAGATAATATAGGATACAATAAAAGATGCAATACTTTAGACTATAAGGTTAGAAAAGAATAAAATAATATTTAAAGGAAAGGGAAGCAATTTAGAGGTAATGAAAATAAAGATTTGTTTATCCATAGAAGAGTCTAAACCAACCCTATCAACTCACCCAATACCTAATCTTGAAGCAAAGAGCCTTGATAAATGGAGTCAAGTCATCAACTAGAATTTGATGTTAGGTACAAGAGAAATAGAAATAAAGTAGAGAAAATAAAGTGGAAACCACTAGAACTAGAGTTGGTCAAATTAAATTTTGATGGAGCATCTAAAGGAAATCTAATACCAATAAGAGGATGAGGAATAGGTGGTACTCGGGTTCTTATGTTCTATCCTTGAAATGGTGGTCTTCATGTTTTGACCCAAGAAGGGATTCAAAATTGATACAACCCATTTGGATCAAGTTATCGGTATTGCCTTTGGAGCTATGGTCTTGTAGCACCCTAAAATTGGCGCAGTTAAACCTTAGTAAAAAGATAAAAATTTGAATTTTAACCCAAAACCGCCCGTTACCTGCTCCCCTTGTTTTTCGCACCATTTTTAGGATTTGTTTTGACCGTTGGACGATATCATCGCCGATCAGACGAAATCATCCCAGATCTGACGAATTCGTCTGGAACGGAACATCCAGACGATTTCATCCCAAAACCAAATTTTCATAATTAGCTTCTGTTTCAATAGCTTCTCTAACTTGGGCGGAAAGCGTATCCGTGCGCTTAGAGTCTCCCCGTTGGAGATCTCCCAAATTGGGATGATCTCCAACCTCCTAACCTCTCCCTAATCCTATATAAACTGAGGATTTTCTCTGTTTATCCCCCTGAACCCCCTAGTTGATGGATTTCCCTACAAATTTAGTTCCTTGTGCATTAGAACATCCTCGCACCATCGTTTGCATTATGTATTTCAAGTTTTCTTGCAGGAATTTTACTATTTTTTAGCCAAAGCAAGCTCGGATCGTCGAAGGCGATTCCAGATGATTTCGGACGATCCTGTCAAGGATCGACGACGATCTCGTATGATTGGAGGCGATCCTAACTGTAGTCCAGATTGGGGGCAATCAGAGCCCGAAGTTTGCATTTTTCTTATCTTTTCTCTTCATTTTCTTATGCATTAACTTGGTTTATTTTATTTCTGCATCCTGGAGTTCACCTCATTTAGTATAGATGCATGATAAAGTTAAAATAAATTATTAAATTAATGCATTTCTTTAAATTGCTATCTGGATCTATCATTTAGGCCAATTTACTATCATTTCTATCATTCCCCCTTGCTTTTGCAGTTGTATTTTTGGTTTTTGGTATCTGTCTCTGTGACTGTAGGTTTTTGACGAATTCGTTTGACGAATTCGTCAGATCGACGACGATCTCGTCTGATCTCAGATGACCGACTAAGATCTGAGATGATTCTATGACATTTCGGATGATTACGTATGATTTGAGATGATTTGGACTTCTACAAAACTCAGAATCTGCATCAGACATCCGAAATCAGGTATATTCTGTCTCATTTAGCATATTTTTTGTGTTTAGCACTTATTTATGTTCTTTGTATTCATATAAATCAGCATTGGCATATAGAATAGCTTAGATTCATCTTGGCCAAACCTAGGAATTGAATGATTAAAGCACAAAATGAACACATCAAACCTACTCTCAACCTAGGCATGGAAACTGCCACTCAAAAGTTTCCTAGTGAACCCACCATCCGTTAAAAATTCACCCTTATACCCCTCCCCCGAGAGGCGCGACCTTCAAAGGGCCTCTCAGTCCGAGGTATTGTCCCATCCTTCTCGCATTCCCCTTTCGGGCGTGGATCCTATAGCCTGAAGGTAAGGATGCAAAAAATTTGGAGCGATACATTTTGGTGAACCCGACGTGAAAAACTAAAAAGCCTTTTGAAAACAATCCAAAAAAAACATAAAACATAAATGCATTTAGAATCATCAGAAAAACAATTAAAGATTGCATATCATATTTAGATGGTAGATTATAATAAAAGACGAGTTGTCACCATTAATGTTGAGAACCAATTAGCAGCTATAGAGATTACTTTTGTACTTAGAGTACCTCAAACAAATAGGGTTCAACCTTTATGGGATGAACTTAATAGGAGATTGAATATCATTGAATCTAGATCAACCGAACTTAGGCAAATCAAGAGGTTTGTCCTAGATAGAATCCTGGATCCTGATCAGGTGACTTTGTACCATGAACTTTAGAGAGCTTGCCATAGGTGGTTAGCAGATAAAAGAGCCCTTGTGTCTTCCGAGTTGTACACCTTTGAGGAATACCTCGACAACGCAGTTGTAGTACATAAATTTCTATCTCGTATAGAGGATCAAGAGGTCATTCTTACGGATAGAAAGAGATGGAATAGAGTTCCTAGAGTCTGTGTTATATCGAGAGTATTGCCATGAAATCTATTTTTACAAGTCAGAGTCAGAAGTAGATAACATCACCATAGCACACTTTGTCAAATTCTTGAAAAACCATTTCCAATTTGAAGAGGAGCATTTCATGACTCCTGATGAACTTGATCCCATCAATGACATCTATAAACTATTTATAGAAAACTAAGCCATTCTTTTATTATTTCTTGCATTTAGTATACTGTTTGTTCTCTTTATAATATTATTATAAAAACAAAAACAAAACAAAAATATAACAAAAATCAAAACATTTTCTTTTAAGTATTATAGTAGGTATATAATTAAAATATATACCTCCCAAACTTGTTGCAAATATATATATATAAATATATATTTGCTAAAATCTAAGTTTAAGCATAATGACTAGACTTAGGAATGGAAAACAGACTAAAGTAGAAGAAGATTGGTTAGGAAAACCAATAAATAAACCGGATGTCCTTCCTGAAGACCCAATTCAGGAAGAAGGAACACTAGACCAACAAGAAGAAGAGTTTGCTGAAGGAAATGAACAAAGAGAAACTGTTAGAGAGGAAGGATCCTCATCCCCTAAAATGTCTTCGAAAGGAGCTATTACTTTTGAGAACATGGAACATTTTTGGAAGTTCCTCAATACTAATATTGGCGCTCTTAATAGAGCAGTCCATATGGACAAGGATCAAATTAGTGACACCCAAGCAACCCTAGAAGAAATATATCACACACGCACTAATCCCTTGTCCTTCATTGATCAAGAAAGTGATCAAGCTGGACCATCCAATTTAGATATGGCCGCTATAATCCAGAACATGCAACAACAACAAGTTACCCAACCACCTAGAGTGCCTATTACCAAGCCTAGGGTTATTCCCACACAAAAGAAACCTTCATTCACTGCTCTATTTCACCAAGTTATTGATCAACATACCTCAAATCAACAAAAGCCCAAAACAAAACCTAACACCAATTTCCAACAATCTGGGATACAACATAATGCTACTACAAATCTTCTTCATAATACTCTTCCTACCAACCATTTGCATAATAGCAATATAGCATCTAATCCTTACGTCACGCCATCATACGCTCAAATACCACCAAACCAATATGGTGGACAAACTAGTAATCTGGAAGCCATGGTGAAACAATTAGTCTCCCGCATGGACCAGATAGATCCCTACCGTCCCTCGTACAATTATCGAGAGATGTGTAGTCAGCCTTTAGATCCTATAGTTGTAGCACAACCATATCCTAAACACTTTCCTATGCCTGTCCTACCTATATACAAAGGAACCGAAGATCCCATAGAGCATCTTCGTATGTTTAGGATAGCCTGTCATGATATATCACATGATGACTTGTTATTACTAAAAATGTTCCCAAAAAGTTTAGGAGGAATGGCATTGGAGTGGTATTATCAACTACCCACTCATTCTTTGAGGAATTTCGAAGAAACCGCCGAGTCTTTTGTTCATCAATTTAGTGCCTACATCGAAAGGCATGTAACCATTAAAGATTTGTACAACTTAAAACAAGACAAAGATGAATGTTTTGCTGATTTCCTAGCTCGGTGGAGACAGTTGATAGGAAAATTACACTTTGTGTTACCTTATCGGGAAATGTTGGATATCTTTATCAATAATTTACAAGAACAACTATCCTATGAATTATCAATCGCTACCTTGACCACCTTCGATCAAGCTATAGATTTAGCTCGAAGAGTGGAAGATGCTCTCATTAGGAGAGGTCAACTTAAAAAGAAAGATGATGAGAAAACATCCAGAAATCAATATAAAAATAAACAAGTTGTGGGTGATGGAGTCACTGATAGCAGAAACGTTGCCAATGTTAATACTGCAAAAACAACGGAGAAGTTCATATTGAAACCTCCTGATAAACCACCTCGAGAATTTACTAGGTTAAATCAACCTCTATCAACCATTCTCCCGCAATTACTAGCACGAGGTTTGATCCAATTACCAAATATCCGGGAACCTGATCCAACTATACCCGGATACAGAGCTGATTTACACTGTGATTTCCATAGAGGACTTGGACACGCTACCAACTCTTGTAAAATATTAAAACATAAAATACAAGACCTGATTGATAACAATGAGATGGAGGTGCAAGCCTTTCAACCTAAACAAAATCCTCCCAATAATGCTCAAAAGAACATCCCCCAAAATCAGAATCAGAATGCCAATCAATCATTGGACATATTTCAACATCCTTTACCAAAGCATGGAAAAGAAGTGGCTAATCAAATTGAGCATCATAATGTTCCCCCTCCTACCCGATATGTAGGAACTATTAGTGGGCATTCACCTACTCATGATGTGGAAGTATTTGACACAACTTTATCCATGGTTATGACCAGACCTCTATATAACACTCAGACACCTGATCTTAGTGATGTAGAATATGAGACTGAAAGTGACATGGAAATCACCTCAAATCAATCGAATAGCTCGAAGATGAATTAGATCCTATTCAACCTATCACAAGTTCTATGGTTCCAGAAGAACCATTTCCAAGAAGAGTCACTACTAGACCATCTTCTCACCAATTACTTTCTAATGAACAAGCCATAAATGCTAGACCAAGACCCATTCATCATCTGCAAAAAAATATTGTCGGTACCATCGGAGCTGTTACTCGACAACAGGCCCAATATTCTCAACAAGATCAAACTCAGAACGATGGATCAGCTCCATTTGTTTTGAAAGTTCCTAATAAAGGGAATCACGTGCCTAATGTTCAACCTAAACCTCCTTATAATATTAATGAACAATTATCAAATACTACAGCTAGAATTTCCCTTTTGGACCTTTTAAGATCTTCTCCTACACATAGGGATGAGTTAATGCTCACATTAAGCCAAATGATGGTACCACAAAATATTCAACTTGAAGCCATGGCCAATACTATCATAACTCGAGAAGTCGATTGTATTGACTTTCGGGATAGAGATATACCACAACATAGTTTACATAAGGATAACCCCTTATATATTACTGCCCTAATTGGAGATGTAGCAGTTAAACGAGTCTTGATTGATAATGGTTCATCTTTAAACATTTGCACTTTTGACTTCTACCAAATATTTGGGTTTAGAAGTGACGAAATGAAAAGAACTGATATGATCATAAAAGCCTTCAATGACGAAACACAAGAAACGTGTGGAGTTATTACTATACCATTGCAAGTTGGTCCAAGAACCTTAGACACGACCGTGTTTATTGTACATTGCCCTGCATCGTACAATATACTCTTGGGTCGCCCTTGGATCAACGCGATGCGAGATGTTCCCTCAACTTTACATCAGTGTGTTAAATTCAAATTTAAAAATCATTTGGTTACCATTCATGGTGATCCCAGACCCTTTGATATGTGTGCTTTGGAAGAACCTGTTGGTTCAATTTTGCCCTGCTTTATCATCCACACATCCTAATTCTAATCATCCGTCTAAACGTGTGAAACACACACTCATAACATCATCTACTCCATCAACTCTACCTCTACATATAGTTCAACCACCTTCCGAACAAACCACATTAGGACTTTCAAAAGATCCTAAACCCACAACCAATGCTTCTTGTTTTACTCCTATAACTTCCATACCTATAGACCCATCCATCGACATCTCTACAACATCTACATCCACCAAAGGCATACTTTCCGCATTCGAAGATGTAGGAAATGTTCCTTCTACCTCTTATGCTCTTACTAATGAGCTTTTACCCGATTTATCTAAAATTCTTATATCAAAGCAAACAAACACTGCTATGCAATATTCCCTTATTTTAAATAAATTGCCACCCTCTCCTCGCACCTTGGGCCTCCCACAACCTATGGGAAGTATTTACCAAGTTGGGAGTTGCGCTTTTATTTATAAGGGATATGACTGGGGAAGAATACCTAGAAACATCAAGACACATTATGATGGATATGCTCGATGTTATTTTGCTAATGAGTATATTAAAGCTAAGCCTATAATGCTTAAATTGGGATATAAAGGGAAAGGTTTGGGACCTTCCCAAAATGGTATGAAAGAACCTTTTGAGGTAGAACCATGGCCCGCTCGATGTGGTGTGGGCCTATTTCCTAGTAAGGGTCAGCCCTTCCCATTTGAGGATGATGACCATCTCATATCTTACCAAGATTATTTGGATGAACATGATCCTTTGCATTTAATAAATAAGCCATTTACATGTAATATGCTATCCATAGCTTACCCTCAGATGATCGTTGAATCCGATGATGAGTTGGAGGGAGATATTTTCCATGATGTCTCCGTTGAGGAATTATTACATAATGGATTTTATTTCGATGGCTCTATACCTAGTATAGCCCATCTTGAGGCCACGACTCCTCAAGATGAATTATCCAAGCTAACCTTGGAAGAATTACAAGAATTGGGCGTTTCACCCTCCCCACCTAATTTTGAGAGAGATCTACACATGGAAGTAGAGAATGTCATAAAAATTAACATTGGAACCAATGATAACCCTCACATAATCAACATTGGATCAGAATTAAGTCAAGAAAAACAAGATAAATACATTGCATTTCTTAAAGAATATGAAGATGTTTTTGCTTGGACATATGAAGATATGCCAGGATTAGACCCTTTTGTAGTTATGCATCACCTAGTAGTCCATCCGGATGCTAAACCTGTTAAACAAAAACTTAGAAAAATGCATCCTAAAGTGGCTTTACTAGTCAAAGGGGAATTAGAAAAACTTTTGAAGGTTATTTTTATACAAGCCATTGATTATGCTGAATGGATCTCGAATGTAGTTCTAGTAACTAAGAAAGAAGCTACCAAAGTTAGGGTTTGCACAGACTTTAGGGATATTAATGTTGCATGCCCTAAAGATGATTTTCCTCTTCCCAACATGGATCAGATCATTGATTTTATCGCTGGGAGTGGAATGATATCCCTAATGGATGGATTCTCTGGTTATAATCAGATCAGGATAGCTCCTGAAGATCAGGCTAAAACAACCTTTATTACCCCTTGGGGGACCTTTTGTTGGAAAGTGATGCCATTTGGTTTGAAGAATGCAGGTGCAACTTATCAACGAGCCATGACTTATATATTTCATGATATGATGCATGATATTCTACATGATTATGTAGATGATATTATAGCTCGTTCCACCAAAGAAGATGATCATTTAGATGACTTGAGAAAAGTCTTTGATCGGTTAAGGGAATATCTTATCCGATTGAATCCAACTAAATGTATATTCGGAGTTAAGTCCGATAAATTATTAGGGGTTATAGTTTCTTTACGTGGCATCAAAATTGACCCTCTCAAGATTGTGGCTATCACTGATATGCCCGCACCCACAAATATATCTGAATTACGAAGTCTACAAGGTAAACTTCAAGCTATTCGTCGCTTTGTCGATAAGTTGGCGGACAAAACAGGACCCTTTCTTAAGCTTCTTAAGAAAGATGTCTCTTTTCATTGGGACGACGAATGTCAGGAAGCATTTGACCTCCTCAAACAATATCTCCTTAACCCTCCGGTGCTTTCACCACCTAGACCTGATCGCCCATTTATCTTGTACATTTTTGCTTTAGATTTTGCCTTAGGAGCTATGTTAGCTCAACTTGACGATGAGAAGAAAGAACATGCTAATTATTACATTAGCCGAACCTTAATCAATTATGAAACTCGCTATACAGTATTAGAGAAGTTATGTCTCGCAGTCGTATTTTCTACACAAAAATTACGCCATTACATGCTCAGTCAGAAAACATATGTTATTGCTAAATTCGATCCTTTGCGGTATCTCATGAGTCGCCTGTACTTATCTGGTCGCACTGTAAAGTGGGTTCTTGCGCTAAGCGAGTTTGAACTCACGTTTATAGGACAAAAGTCTGTTAAAGGTCAAATCATAGCAGATCAATTAGTTGTTGCACCCTTAGAGTCTACTCATCCCCTCATCATTGAGTTTCCCAATGAATGCCTTAAACTAGAGGTAGACCATCCTAAGCAATGGTCCCTATACTTTGACAGAGCCCGATGCATGAGTGGGGATGGTGCAGGTATTATTTTAATATCTCCATAGAAACATCTTATACCTTTGTCCTTTAAATTAATGTTTGCTTGCACTAATAACATTGCTGAATATGAGGCTCTAATCCTTGGATTACGAGCTGCCTTGGCACTGAAAATTAAAAATTTATTAGTTTTCGGTGACTCTCAACTTGTCATAAATAAAATCAATGATGTTTATCAGACCAGAGATGATAAATTACATCCATATAAAGCATATGTCCTACAATTATTATCTTTATTTGATCAAGTTACCTTGGAAGCTATTCCTCGAACTAGCAACCGTGCGGCTGACGCTATGGCTGCAACTGCATCTCTTTTGCCCTTGGAGTTAGATGACGAATATGCTACCATCATTATTCGTCGACTCCAAGAACCCGCTTCAAATAAATCATGCTTAGAACCTTTGGATGTGTTTCTAATCAACGAAACTACTCCTGAACCTTGGTACACTAATATATTTAATTTTCTTCAAAATGGGACCTTTCTTGAAGGTTGTAATAGCAACCAGTGTCGGTTATTACGTAGACGAGCAAGTCGCTTCGTAATTATTGGTAATACCTTGTATAGGAGATCTTTTGAAGGCATCCTATTGAGATGTTTGACTCTAGAATAATCTCGATCAGCTTTGAGTGAAGCCCACGATGGATCTTGTGGGGGACATTTTAGTGGTAGCGCCATTGCTAAGAAGCTCCTTAGGATAGGATATTTTTGGCCTACCATGGAGAATGATGCACATGATTATGTGTACCATTGCGAAAAGTGCTAGAAACACGTTGACCTCGTCCATGCGCCTGCACAAGAGCTGCAGGCTATTTCATCTCCTTGGCCCTTTTCAAAATGGGGCTTAGACATCATTGGAAAAATCAACCCTGTGTCATTTGATGGACACAAATTCATCATAACCGCCATCGAGTATTTCACGAAGTGGGTTGAAGCTATGCCCTTAGCTTCTTGCACTGGAACCCAAGTCTCCAAATTTATTTTTAATCAAATTATTTGTAGGTTCGAAATTCTTGCAAATCTCATCTCAGATAATGGAACTTGTTTCAAAAATAAAGATGTCAAAAAATTATGTCAAAAATATAAAATTCAACATCGTTGGTCCACTCCCTATTATCCTCAAGGTAATGGCCAAGCAGAAGCATCTAATAAAACATTAATCAAAATCCTCAAAATACTGGTCAATAAATCTGGCTGAGATTGGCACATTCAACTATATCCTGCTCTGTGGGCTTATCGAACTAGCGTTCGCACTCCCACGGGCACTTCACCTTTTGTTTTGGTCTATGGCGCTGAAGCAGCTTTTTCCCTTTGAATTAGAAGTTCCTTCTTTGGCTCTGCTACTTCAAGATACTGAAGTAGGAGATGAATATCGTGCTGCGAGACTTAGTCAGCTGGAACTCCTAGATGAGAAGCGCATCAATGCTTTGGAGCATCTTCGTGCCTACCAAAACAAGCTCAAGCGAGCATACCTCAAGAAAGTTCATCATCGATCCTTTGAGATCGGCGACCTTGTCTTGAAAGAAAATCAAAAAAATACTAATGCAACTAAATATCTTAAAGGTAAATTTGAACCTAACTAGCTTGGACCGTATATCATCACTGCTAAATTTGGATCGGGAGCATACCGATTAGCTACCTTAGATGGTAAAGATCTTAAAGAACCTATGAACATTATGCATCTTAAGCGCTATTATGCATAACATTTGGTCATTTCATCATTTGTATATATTATTATTTTGCATATTGTTTCATTTTAGTCATCCATATACAAATTTTCAAAACAGTAACAATATTTATTCTTTCAATTCATCAATCAAAATCAAAATATAAAAACTTCAAAATCATCAAAATCTTCAAAAACATCTTTTATTTTCGTACCTGTCAATTCTTGAAGTATTGCAGTTATATTTTCAGTTATTTTGGATAAATTAGCGTTTATTTGGAATCCCGCACTTTCACACTCACATGAATAAATATCTTGATTTTATTTGGTATGATTATTAATCTCTCTTATATCAAAGTCCATAGTTGAATTAAATAAAGTTTTGAGCATAGAGAACTGATCTTGTTATTTACTTGAACCAAGCATATCTTTTCACATTAAAATGATTTCATTGCAAATTCGATATGATGCTACATAGTAGAAATGGTTTCTTGAGCGAAAATTTTCCCCTGCTATCCTATCATGCACATGGTCTAGAATCTTTGAGAATTGACAAAAGGACAAGCTCACCCCTGTGAGATTCAACGAACTAAACTTTATTCAGCAGCAGCAGGTATAAATAAGATTACATAACGTCGGGATTAGCACATCGGCGAAACGGAACTGTTACACAGTTGTAACAGTACGCTAAATAATAATAACGACAAATAGAACAGTACGCTAACATCCCCCTTTATTACATTATTTGGGTAATGTAATAACTAATAGCTAAACTAGACTACTAACATCCCCTTACATTATTTTGCAATACAAAGTGAGCTACGAAACAATTCAAATTTGACACGTCCAAGTGCCTTAGTGAAAATGTCTGCAACTTGAGCATCAGTGGGAATGTGTTGAAGCTGAATTCGGTGCTTTGGAACTTCCTCTCGAATGAAATGACATTGTGTGTCAATGTGCTTTGTTCTTTCATGATGGATCGGATTCTTGACGAGGTTCAAAACACCCTGATTGTCGCAGAACAAGTGTATTGGAGATTTTGATGGATGGCCCATACTTGTCAGAATGCGATGTAACCATATCACTTCGCACACGGCTTCACGTGCGGCGCGATATTATGCCTCTGTTGATGAAATAGCAACCACCTGTTGCTTCTTGTCGTGCCAAGAGACAGGACTGGATCCCAGATGAAAACTGTATCCAGAAGTTGACTTGCGATCATCAAATGATCCGGCATAGTCGGATTCCGTGTATCCTTGCAAGAAGAATTTGTTGTTCCTCTTGTATTCTAGGCCATATTCTATAGTACCATGGACATAGTGAAGAACACGTTTTGCTGCTTTCCAATGAGTGGTCTTAGGCTCCTGCATGAACCTCGAAAGATAATTGACAGCAAATACGAGATCCGGCCTAGTATTGGTCAGATATATGAGACTCCCAATCAACTGTCGATAGAGAGTGCCATCTACCCGAGGTGAGTCATCATATCGCGATAACTGAATTCCATTCTCCATTGGAGTTGCCATTGGCTTGCAGTCAGTCATGCGATATTTATCGAGCAATGTCTTGGCATACTTTTTCTGAGACACTTTGATGGAGTGCTCCTTCTGGCTGAATTCCAGACCAAGACAGTAATGGAGAAGTCCGAGATCTGTCATCTCAAAAGATTTGCACAAGTTTCTTTTGACAGTAGAGATCATATCTTCTGAACTCCCTGTAATGAGCAGATCATCCACATAGAGTACAAGCAACACTATCTCAGAACCCTGTTTCTTGAAATAGAGGTTTGCATCTGACGGACATCTCTTAAATCCATGCTGCATTAGGTGATTGTCCATTTTTATATACCAAGCTCGAGGAGCTTGTTTCGTGACCATACAAGGATTTGACCAATTTAAAAACTTTCTGCTCTTGGCCTTCCATTTCAAATCCTTCAGCTGAGTCATATAGACTTCTTCTTGGAGATCACCATTAAGAAAGGCACTTTTGACATCCATCTGGTGAACTTTCCACCCATATTGTGCTGCCATAGCACACATAACCCGAATTGTGGTCATCCGAGCAGTAGGTGCAAAAGTTTCTTCATAGTCAATGCCTTCCTTTTGAGCATAGCCCTTTGCAACAAGTTGGGCCTTATGCTTATCAATTGTTCCATCTGCCTTGTACTTGACTTTGTATACCCATTTGTAGCCAATAGGTTTCTTTCCATGCGGCAGATCAACAAGCTTCCAAGTTTTATTCTTCATCAGAGACTCATACTCTGTATCCATAGCGGCCTTCCACCGAGGCTCACTGAGAGCATCTTGCACTGATGCAGGTTCAAGACTATCTATGGTAGACATGAATGCCCTGTCATCATCAATATCCATATCCTCAACTTCTCTACTTGGAGTCACAGAAAGTTCCTCAAAATATTGACAAAGATCATCAACCTCACCAGTTTCTTTGGCTTCTCTTTCCTTTTGAGCCATACTGCGTGTACGAGGTCTATCCAAATTCAAATTGGGAGGAGTGGATAAATTTGCATCTCTGATTGTATTTGTACACCATTTAGGATTCTTCTTCGGTGGTGGTGAAGAAGATGTAGAAGGACCTCCTGTCCGTGTTGACGAAGGAATCTCCTCTTCCTTAGGTTCCACAATATCCTGGTGTACTGTAGATGTGCTCTGTGATGTGAAAGCTTCATCAAAGACAACATCTCTGCTGATATGAATTTTCTTGGTCAAAGGATCTATCAACCGATATCCTTTAGAGTGCTCAAAATATCCAAGAAAAATACATCTCAGTGTTTTCTCATCTAGCTTCTTCCTTTTCTCTTTCGGTATGTGCATGAAAGCTTGACACCCAAAAATACGTAGATGAGATATGGAGGGTTTTCGACCACTCCATGCTTCCTGTGGAGTCATTCCTTTTAGGGCCTTTGTGGGTGCCCTATTCAAAAGATACACTGCAGTGGTGACAGCTTCTGCCCAATATTGTTGCCCAAGAGTTGCACTTGTGAGCATACAACGAACCATTTCCATTATAGAACGGTTCCTTCTCTCAGAAACTCCATTTTGCTGAGGAGTATAGGCAGTTGTTAACTGTCTCTTGATCCCATGCTTATCTAGGAATGCAAAAAATTCATTAGAGGTAAACTCTCCCCCTCGATCTGAGCGGAGGGTTTTGATAGAAGCTCCTGACTCCTTCTCAACGGATTTCTTGAACTGCTGGAAGAATGCGAAAGCTTCAGATTTTAGTTTGAGAAAGAAAACCCACATCTTTCGTGAGTAGTCATCTACGAATAACTCGAAAGTACCTCTTCCCTCCAACACCGTTGGGTGTGAAAGGACCACATAGATCGGTGTGAATTAGCTCCAAAGGTTTTCTTGCTCTTGTAGAGCTCTTCTCAAATGGTACTCTATGTCGCTTTCTCGCTAGCGATCAGAGCACACCGGCAATGTGGCGAAAGGGAAGGAAGACCCTTTACCATCTCATACTTGCTGAGCTCAAGTAAGTATCCAGAACTAAGATGCCCATATCTCTTGTGCCATAGGGAAGTTGCCTCCTTTGTAGAGACAATCATGGCAACATGTGGAGTAGAGATAGCATCTAGTGCAAATAAGCCATGCTTATATGAAGCTGTTGCAATCTGCTTACCCTTCCTGGTAATTGTACAACACTTCTTTCCATTCTCAACACGAAAGTTGACAACCATATTTCTATCCAGGATTTGTGTCACTGACAACAAATTGTTGGCCAATCCCGGAACATAGAGGACTTTGTCAATCTGACACTTGCCATCAGGAAGAGTGACTGAAACTGTACCCTCTCCCTGAACCCTGTAGGTTTTATCATCAGCAATTGTGACAGGTTTGCCCTCTTTGGCCACAAATGATTCAAACCATGATTTGTCGCCAGTCATATGTTTACTAGCTCCAGAATCGACATACCAAATAGGATCCCTTTGTGTGGAATCTGTGGTAGTCATGAGCACCTTGTGTGCCCATTCAGAATCTGAGTCAGATTCTTCAACAACAACATTCACCTGGGGTTGCTTGTTTTTATTTTGTGGTTTGTTTTGGCCTTTCTGCTTGTTCTTATGCCAACACCTTGTTGGTGTCATGGTTGTCTTTCTCACAGATCTTGCACCACCTCTTCTTCTGTTGAGGTTGTTTGCCTTTTCCTTTCGTATCCTATTGAGAATTTCCTCCTTTTTGAAAGTTGCCTCCTTTTTGCCCATTACCTTTCTTCCTAGAACCCTACCTCGTTGGTGTATAGGGCTGTATTGGAAGAATCATCCTTGTGAAGTTGGCGTGCCTCCTGTTGTTGGAGCAGATTGACCAACTCGATGTAGGTAATTTGTCGTTGGGACACCTGGATGGAGGTTATCAACATGTCAAATGAAGAAGGTAAAGCTCTCATCACAAGTGAAATGAGAAGCTTTTCGTCCACGATATCTCCGAGAGAACTCAATTTCTCTTTCAACTCAGACACTCTGCACAGAAAGAGTTCAACTGTTTCACCCTGCCTCAAACTTAGGTTATGAAGTTGTTGTTGAAGATGAAGAATTGTGGATTCATTCTTCCCCTCATAGATGGTTCTAAGGGCATCCCATGCCTCTTTACCACTTGCTTTATCAGCTATATGAGGTTGCACTTCATCTGAAACAACAAACAAAATGAGCACCTTTGCTCTACTCGTATTTCTTGTCAAAAGCAATCCGATCTGCTCGAAGGACCTGTGGATCCCGTTGTTGGTGAAGGCCCGGTTGCTACTCCAGGTAAAAATATCCCACAAATCTTCCATTTGGAGAATAGCCTTCATCTTATGTTTCCATGGTGTATAATTTGGACCTTTCAATAACTGATGCGGATCAGTCATCAACTTTGCAACAACGGCCATAGTGAAGGTTCCTTATATCACCAAATTGGTCCCCCTTTCTATATACCTTTTGCTAGGCCAATATACCGTACAAAATACCCGCCCTTACGTGAGGGAAACTATAGGTATTTAGAAATATCAACAAAAATCACCCGCCCTTACGTGAGGGAGACTATAGGTGAATTTTAGAGATCATACGATACGTGGAACATAAGCGGTATTGAAAGGGAATCGCCTTGTTGATGGCACCTACCATAGAAGATTCTTCTCATGCGTGGGGCGTAACTTCCCCTAAACACTATGAAGAATACTTCTTCAAGATTTACGCCTAAACACAAGTGCGATAAAGGGTAGTGGATGGAGTAAAAAAATGCAAAAATGGCGTACTTATTCCTCCCCAATGATTTATAGAGAACAAGCTCAGACATCGTTGTAGCGGCTATATTAGGCGGCGGATACGAAGAGCCAAATCACGACGACTTTACCTGTAAGTGCTGGCCAGAGGTATCGCAAATACCGAACGCTGCAGTGCAATAAAATTGCACAGATGGGTTTTATATTCCGGGGACTTAGGGAGTGTTTTGATTTTAAGTTTTTAATGTTATAGTGCAAAAATGAAATATGCAACATACAACATGAAAAATCGCCCACAAGAATAACCCACAAGGTGTCGGTCACCATCGAAAATGCACCTTTTACAATAATGCCAAATTGCTATTTTTAGAAAAATTACTCTCTATCCCCCTTTGATTTTTGAAAAAATATCCCCCCTTAAAAAAGGCGTTCTTTAACAAAGCATTTTAATAATTATTATAAATTTAAAATTAAAATAAATAATTTTAATTTATATAGTTTTAAAACTTATGAAAAAATAAATTAAAATTAAAATTTTAATTTATAAAGTTAAAAAACTATATTTAAAAAATTAAAATTAAAAATTTTAATTAAAAAATAATAATTAAAAAATGACTTTGCAAAAAAAAATTTATACCTTGGGGGGAGTCGGCGGGATTCGAACCCCCGACCTGCAGGCTCCCTGAGCCTTACAGCACGGCTCACGACCACGTGAGCTGGCGGGCTGATCCGGAAAAATTAGCAAGTCACCTCCCTTTTCAACACCCTCTGCAGCAGCCTCCGGCTCGGCTTCCTCTCTGCAAGTCGCAGCGGGAACTTTTTTTCGAAAAAAAAATTCGCCCGGGGGGTTTACGTCGAACCGCCCTCTGTTCTGTCGAAATTTTTTTTTTCTTTCTTTCCGCTCTTGCCCGTTGTTTAATTTTTTTTTTTTTTCAATAAAAAAACGGGGAGGGGTGCGCGATGGCTGCGCCTAACGGACGCAGTCCCGCGGGGGGTTCGCGATGGCTGCGTCTATCCGACGCAGTCCCGCCGGGGGGGGGGTTTATACCCCCTCCAATTCCCGCACGGGCGGGGATTTAAAAATCCCGCGCGGGGGGGTCCCCTCCTGTCGCCTGGCACGACCGCGGCCCGTCACGGGGATTTAAAAATCTCGCGCGGGCGGGGGGTTCTCCCCTATCGCCTGGCGCGACCGCGGCCCATCGCGGGGATTTAAAAATCTCGCGCGGCCGGGGGGTTCTCCCCTCCTCGTCTGTCGCGCTGCGCAGATGACGTAGCCAGCCCTCTGCGCAGATGACGCGGCTCGCGTCAGCGGCAGACAGGACGTCTGCGTCCTGCACGCGGCTCGCGTCAGCGGCAGACAGGACGTCTGCGTCCTGCACGCGGCTCGCGTCAGCGGAAGATAGGACGTCTGCGTCCTGCCCTCTGCGCGTCGGCGGCAGACAGGAAGAAAAAGAAAAGTTAAAGAAAATCCCTTGCTCTACAGCCAATCCGAGCAAGTATCCCTAGCATAGGAAGAAAAAGAAAAGTTAAAGAAAATGAGAAAAAGAAAAATATCATTTTGTACCATCATAACAATATTTTAGCATTATCTCAGTTCCAAGCAAAAATACAAAAAAAAAGAGAAAAAGAAAAGAAGAAGCAAGAGAAAAAGCAAAAGCAAAAAAATCTTTTTCCCTACCCCTTGAAAAGAAAAGAAGGGTGAATGAGCTTGAATCCTTGGAATTCTCAATTATTTGAAAACTGTGAGGTAAGCCCCATAATAGGTGGTTTGTGCCCAACCCACTTGGCCTTGGGTAATCCCTAGCGTGGTGATATGTTTGTCACATTAGCGACCTTCTTTTGTACAGACCTATGTCGGCTTATGGATTAGCTAGCTCTTGATGACCTAACTTACATAGTAGTCTGGTACAGTCACATGCATATAAATCATGGTCAACGAACACTCATTTGGTTAATTCAAATTACTTGTATCAAATTATCTTGCTCAAAATTGGTGAATGAACAATACAATTGCACACACATTTGTATTTGAGAGATTTTGTATCATTATGATAAATCAAGATCGGTAATGAATTCACATTTGCACATGAGGGTTCCTTATAAATCTACATTTTGTCTTTGAGATGATTTAAAATATTTTTGCAACTCTTGTTGGAATAATTTCATCTTCTTATTTAAGAACATCTGTTTAGTATAAAAACAATTACATACATTGTTTTCAAAAATCCTAAAATTCTTTCAAATAACATATTCAAAAACCTAGTAAATAAAGTCATGTTTATATATTATTATTTTCTGTTTATCTCAAAATAAAAAATCAATCATGCAATAAAACTAAAATATCAATTTCCTTTTTGGATTTCGCGATGATGGTATAAGTCTATACCTATAATTCTATGCCTAGCGCAAACCATTGTTCTAATATTATTTTCCCATTAATTTTAATTTATAAAAACATATGGCTTACATCATTATGTTACACAAATTATGCTTTAAAAATAACGAACACATTTTTCTATTTTCGTTTCATTATGTCAACATTCCATTCTTGCAACCATGGTATAATTCCTAGGGAATTATTCTAAATTTTTTTATCACACTTAGGAATTTATGCCTAGCAAAAATCATATTTCTTTTAATATCTCATGCATAATATTTTTATGAAAATCTAAAAACACATCATCATCATCATCATTTTTTTCATCATCACAACACAAAGTCTTAAGACAGTCTCTTAAGCACTCTTTTACTTTTAGCAATATTTCTATACTGGGATTAGCTTGATGACCTAGCGAGTGGCGACTCCATGAAATGGTCTATAACAACGACAATGTCCTTTGAAATTATTGTTAGAAGTCCCTTTTATTTTTCATCAAAACACACCACCAAAACAACCAATTTGTTTACATCAGATTATTTCATTTAAATTTTATGGCATGACATAAAATTATAATTTATTTCCAAATGACATAATTACACGAACAATTAATCAACAAATCCAAAATTAAAGCATCATACAACATATACACAAGTCATATCATCAACAAGACCATATATATATATATATATATATATATATATATCAACAAATTATATACATCATATCAAAACCGGATTGGTATGCCACAATCTATACCCTGGCATACTCAATCCTCTCAAAAATGTATACAATCTTTGTGCAGTGAGCGGCTAGCCTCGAGAAGCCCTCGAGCTCTCTACCTCGTCTCCTCCCCCACCTTGACGTGGAGGAGGTGGTCCCATAGAGGTCCGGGCAGTGTCTCGAGTCCTCGTCGTCGATCGTGAGGATGTCCTTGACGATCCCATCATGATCGGCTTCACAATGGGGGTTGGCAATGGTATCCTTTGGTTCTCTGGAACCACGTGATAGTACAACCCCTGGTAGAACATGGTCTGAGCAATAGCCCACGCCAGATCCTGAGTGCTCGCCCCTCCGCTTCGAGCCCTGAGACGTGTAGCCTCATCCTCTAGTTTCTACACTTGAGCTCGAAGGCGGGCATTCTCAGCTCGGAGAGCCGCCATCTCACTGCTCTCCCCCACCTCGATACCCTTGCCCTTATCGAGCGATGGTGGCCTCCCCCTACTGAGAAGGGAATCCCTCCTCCCTCCTCCCTATCTGCTGTGGCCTCTATGGAGCCCGTGCCATTCTCTGGCGTCTCTCCTACGGAGATCGTCGCTGGCCTCTATGGAGCCTATGCCATCCTCAATAGTAGCCTGATGTCACCTCCCCATCCGTCGCACCACGGCATGCACCGGACCCTATGCCCTCGTCATCCGAGGAGGGCGGATGCCTGCGTACCAGGCATCATATCCGTCTGCAACCCCAGCGTCGTCACCATCCACTGGCTGGATGGAGGCATCATCTGTGTCCTGACTCTAGAATCGTTGCATATCTGGAGCCCTGCTCAGTGTAGTATTATCCCAGATAGTCCGGGAGTACTCGTAATCCTTGAGGGAAGAGATCCCCTTCTGAATACCGAACTATCATAGAACTCGGTCGTAGTGGTGGAGCTCTACCTCTCCTCGCTCCATCCTCAGCCAACAGACTTGCCTGATGCGAGCCAGCTCCTGCCTATCCTTTGCCCACCCTGGATGCTCTCTCTATGGCCTCTAGGTGATCTGGTTTGGGATGAGGTCGTCTAGCAACCTCCGTGACATCGACAGATCTATCCATCGCTGTGACCGTCTCTGTAGCCACCAATAGAAAACCTGGGGCCTCTCCAGGTCAACCCTTGTCAGTGGGAGCCCTACTGGCCTCCGCACCGCTATGTTCTCCCAGCACCAAACCTACAGTAGTGATGTCACAACCAAAAATTGGCCTCCCTTGTATACAACCCTGTGCAGGATCCTATACAAGCGGTACAGTACAAAGTTGCCCCATGCATATCTGTATCCTGGTCTCTCATGTCACAGACCACATCTTAAAGGAGCCAGGGTAATCTGCACCCGCTCTGGTGGCATAGCAGTAAGCCACCCACTACCCCTGCCAACACCCGATTCAACCTAGATGCCCCAGGCATCTTCTTTAGAGACTCGATGTTCACTCTACCCTTCTCCAGGGTGAAGCTCGGGTCTTCACTCAGCCTCATCATTGCCTGGCCCTGATTGGCCGCAGGAGTCATCAACCGTCCCTGTATGGGGATCCTCAAGATCCTCCATACGTCCTCTAGTGTGGGAGCCATCTCCCCTATCGATAATCGGAAGCAGGATGACCCCGAATACCACCTTTATGCTAGGGCTGTCAATAGCCCCATGTTCATCGATACTTGTGGCATCTCTGTCACATGCTGTAATCCGACCTGTGCCAGTCGGTCTCGCTCCGTCTGGTCGAGCACGACTATATCATCTCTCAACCCCCGTATTTCCACTCCCGACTCTTTAGTAATCCCCTCTGCAAAACAAACAATAAAACAATAAAATTTATTAATAAACCAATTATTAAAATCAATTCAAACAAGCTTAATTTCATCAAATGATGATATCGTCCACTATTGGATGATATCGTCCTAAATTGGGTAAAATCATCCTTTGTAGGATGAAATCATCTCCTATTTTGCAACTTGGGGATCGCCCCTTGTTGGACGAGATCGCCCCTAGTTCGTCGATTTCACCCTCAGACGAAATCGACGATCTAGAGACGATTTCGATGAAATAGGGACGATTTTGTCCCGACGTCGTTGACGGCCTAAAAACGGCCGCGATGCCCCAAAATAGTCACAAATTAAAACAAAAAATTGCACAAATAAAATTCAAACATAATTTACTAGCATTAGATCCTTACCCGTAGCCCGCGTCGGACCTCTGTCGATCTGTGCGCTGTCTCAACCATTTTTTGTCTGCAGAGCTCTCAAACAGTAAAAATGAACAGTAAAAATGAATTAGGGTTTTCCCTATTTTTTCTTAATTTTACTTAAAAACAACAACATTTTTTTTAAATTTTGCTTTTTTGCGCTTCTACCTCAAACGTTCGATTTGGGTAAAAACACGGATGTGGCACCATAGTCAGCAGTCGCACGATTTGACCTAGAATCGTCGTCTAGAAAATTGAGTAAATTTTTGCTTTCTCGTAAAACAAGAAGAACTCATCTTTAACGCATTTTTCTTCAAAAAATTCGATAAAGAGGGGGCAAAATGTAGCACCCTAAAATTGGCGCAGTTAAACCTTAGTAAAAAGATAAAAATTTGAATTTTAACCCAAAACCGCCCGTTAACCGCTCGTTACCCGCTCCCCTTGTTTTTCACGCCATTTTTAGGATTTGTTTTGACCGTTGGACGATATCATCGTCGATCAGACGAAATCGTCCCAGATCTGACGAATTCGTCTAGAACAGAATGTCCAGATGATTTTGTCCCAAAACCAAATTTTCATAATTAGCTTTTGTTTCAACAGCTTCTCTAACTTGGGTAGAAAGCATGTCTCATGCAGTTAGAGTCTCCCCCGTTGGAGATCTCCCAATTTGGGATGATCTCCAACCTCCTAACCTCTCCCTAATCCTATATAAACTAGGATTTTCTCAGTTTATCCCCCTAAACCCCCTGGCTAACTGATTTCCTTGCAAATTTAGTTCCTTGTGCATTAGAACATCCTCGCACCATTGTTTGTATTATGTATTTCAAGTTTTCTTGCAGGAATTTTACTGTTTATCAGCCAAAGAAAGCTCGAATCGTCGAAGGCGATTTCGGATGATCCTGTCAAGGATCGACGATGATCTCGTATGATTGGAGGCAATCCTGACTGTAGTCCAGATTGGGGGCAATCAGAGCCCGAAGTTTGCATTTTCTTATCTTTTCTCTTCATTTTCTTATGCATTAACTTGGTTTATTTTATTTCTGCATCCTGGAGTTCACCTCATTTAGTATAGATGCATGATAAAGTTAAAAAAAAAAATTAAATTAATGCATTTCTTTAAATTGCTATCTGGATCTATCATTTAGGCCAATTTACTATCATTTCTATCATTTTCCCTTGCTTTTGCAGTTGTATTTTTGGTTTTTGGTATTTGTCTCTGTAACTGCAGGTTTCTGATGAATTCGTCTGACGAATTCGTCAAATCGATGATGATCTTGTCTGATCTCAGATGACTGACTGATATCTGAGATGATTCTGTGACATTTCAGACAATTACGTATGATTTGAGACGATTTGGACTTCTACAAAACTCAAAATCTACATCAGACATCCAGAATTAGGTATATTTTGTCTCATTTAGCATATTTTTTATGTTTAGCACTTATTTATGTTCTTTGTATTCATATAAATCAGCATTGGCATATAGAATAGCTTAGATTCATCTTGGCCAAACCTAGGAATTGAATGATTAAAGCACAAAATGAACACATCAAACCTATTCTCAACCTAGGCGTGGAAACTGCCACTCAAAATTTTCCTAGTGAACCCACCATCCGTCAAAAATTCACCCTTATACCCATCCCCCGAGAGGCGTGACCTTCAAAGGGCCTCTCAGTCCGAGGTATTGTCCCATCCTTCTCGCATTCCCCTTTCGGGCGCGGATCCTATAGCCTGAAGGTAAGGATGCAAAAAAATTGGAACGATACAGGTCTTCTAGGATTTTGATGGATATCAGTATTTTCTTAGGGACATGGGTGGATTTGGACCAATCTTGCTTGAGTGGCTCTTCATGTTCTATTGCTAAAATACTAGTGGATATGGATTTGAGGAAGGGTCTTCCAGAGTTTATAGAGATAGAGATAGAGAAATGGCATTATGTTCAGATCATAGACTACATGAAGATTCCCTTTCGATGTTTACGGTGTCATGTATATGGGCATCCGATGGACGAGTGTGGTTTAAAATTCTCAAGAAGGGAGTGGAGAAGAAAGCGAGATGAAAATCACACTCCTAGGGTGAGAGTGGATGGACCAGTCAATAATATGGAGGAAGACAAAAGAAATCAAGATTATGGGTCAAGAAACTCCATGAGAGGCAATGTTGGTTTGGAAGAACATCATAACATTACATTACAAGATATTCATCTATCAAATGTTTGGGACAGGATTTGGTAAGGGTCCAAATAGTAAACAGGTTGAAGGACTAGTGGAATAAACACACATAAGGGAGGAGGGACCCACGCATGGGTCGGAGAATTTTCCCCTACCACACATCATATCTCTTGGTTCTTTGAACCACTCTTCTAACCCAAAGCATACTCTTGGGGAGGCGTCTCTCACTACCACTAAGCCATCACCTTTAGAGGAAGGAAATCAAAAGCACCTCTTAAAGGGGACAGACATAGTTTAGGACGACATACCAAAATTACATACAAGTCTCCCTCCAAAATTTTCTAAAATAGATCCACTTTTAAGGGTTAATTCTCTTCTATCATCCTCCCTTGCTAGTGAAATGAGTTGTAAGGGACCTAATAGATACTTCTTTAGATATCAAAAATAAACATTGGTTTCTAAGGAGATTGGAATAGCATGAGGGCTTAACCTGGATGTTGACTCCATTCTAGTTTTGGGGAGGAAATATAATATCCAATGGGATAAGGACAAAGCTCTAAGGGAGGCAAAGAGTGGAAAACAAAAGTCTATCATAGGGGCACTTAGAGCATGCCATACCCCAGGATTGGTAAATTAATGTTAATCCTTTCTCACAATATATGGGGTTTGGGCGATATCTCTAAAAATACTGCCATGTGTAGGTTAGCGCAATTACATCAACCTAATATTTTGTCGCTTCAAGAGACTATAGGCTTAGGTTCAAAAATTGAAGGGTTACTTCATTTCTTTTTAAAAGAGTGGGATATTTTCTCTTTGGATTCAGAGGGCAGATCAAGAGGACTGGTATTGGGCTAGAAAAAGAGGGCTTTTTAGCTCATCAATTCAATTAATTTTACCTCCAGATTAGGTGTTGAACTTTTCTCGTTGGAGCTAGGAAAATCCTTAGTGATAGCCAACATATATGGGCCTTATGAGAATAAAAGGCAGTATTGGGATGCACTATTAGGAAATGATTTTTTGCAATAGTGGAATATTATAGTAGGGGGTGATTTAAATTTTACTTTGAATAGAGCTAATATTAGATGTGACCCTCAAGCTAGTATTTTAAACATAAATTTGAAGATGTGGCGCTGGTGGATGTGGAGCCTATCAAAATTATATCTACTTGGAATAATAATAGGGTGGGAGAGGATTATGTGGTAAAAATGTTGGACAAATTGTATTTCTATGGTTCTCTTTTGATGGCTAGTGAGAGAATTAGATATTGGGTGGAAACAGGAGGCATCTCAGATCATTGTCCTATCCTTCTTCAAGTGGAAAATATAGAAAGGAAACCTCCCAGTCCTTTCAAGTTTAATTCAACTTGGTTGAATGATAAGGATTTCTAGTCACTGGTTATAGAAGAATGGAGTCCTTTTGATGCAAATCTAAGAATATCAACACGCTTTCAATTTGCAAGAAATATGAGAAAAGTAAAAAATGTTGCTTCAAAGTGGGCTTTCAATAAGTCTAGACAGCAAAGGCAAAAACTTACTCTTTTAGAGAGGTAAATTGTAGATATTTATGAGGCATTGAATGAGGATGATTTTTCAGAGGAATCCAAAGAAGTCATAAGAGTTTTGGAAGAGAAAAATATAATATTTTGTTAGATCAAGAGGCAAAATGGAGGCTTAAAAGTAGAGTTATCTAGATGGATCTAGGGGATGAAAATACTAAATTATTTCACAATTATTCCAATCATAGGAGGAATATTAATACTATTTAGGAAATGCTCAAAGGTGATGGGTCAAAATCTAGGTATTTCATAGACCTTGTAGCTCTCAACATTAAGGACTTTAAAAATTTGTTTAAAGAACCTGAGAAGTTAAACTTGGACGAGATCTTTAAATTCACCACTCTCTTTCCTAGATTTGTTGATAATACTATAAATGAGATGCTTCTTGAGAGAGTTTCCATAGATGAATTAAAAAAATGCTTATCACTTTTCAAAAGAACAGAAATCCTGGGCTAGATGGTTGGGGGGTTGAGTTCTTCTTGGGTTTCTTTGAGCTGATTGGGGAAGATCTACTAAGAGTGGTGGAAGAAACTAAAGAAACATGGAAGATTATAGCAGATATCAATTTGACCTTTATTGTTTTGATTGCCAAGAAGGATAATCTTGAATCTTTTGATGATTTCAAACTTATTTCTTTGTTCAATTTCCTATATAAAATTATCACCAAAGTAATTGCTTCAAGGATTAAAATAGATTTTTTAGACTCCATTTCTAGTGAACAATTTGGGTTTCTTAATAGGAGGTAGATCCATGATGTTGTAGGAGTGGCTCAAGAAGGCTTGCACATGATAAAGACAAGGATACTTCCTATAGTAGTGGTAAAATTTGACCTCTCCAGAGCTTATGACAGAGTTAGCTGGTTGTATTTCAGGATCATGCTTCTTCACATAGGGTTCAATATCCGAGTAGTTATTTGGATTATGGGATGTGTGACCTTTGTGTCCTTTGTTGTACTAATTAATGGATCAACTTCTAGCTTCTTTTCTAAAGAGCATGGTCTCATACAAGGTTGTTATTTATATCATATTTTGTTTCTTCTAGTGGCAGAAGGCTTGAGTAGGGCTATCAAGGAAGCTAGAAAATCGAGTTTGATTAAAGGGATCAAAATGGGTATATCCCTTTTTTTAACTCACCTATTTTTTGTGGATGATGTGCTACTGTTCTGTGATGGTACTCTCAGGGATGTTAATAAGTTCCAAGAAATCTTAAGGAGCTATTGTATTGCCACTGGTATGGAAGTAAATTTGGATAAGTCCACCATGTCTTTTTTTGATCTTGTAGATGAAGAGGAAAGTCTTTTTCAGAGGATTCTTTCTGTTTCCAATATAGAGCTTCAAGCAAGTATTATGTATATGGGGTTCTATTTGAAGCCAAATGACTATGGCATTAGGTATTAGGATTGGCTAATAGATAAGATAGACAAAGGGTTTCTTTATGGTGCAATAGGTGGTTGTCAATTGGGGGCAGACTAACTCTTGTAAAATCAGTATTGGAGGTCATTCCCATCTACTGGCATAGGATGGATTTCATACGAGTAGGGGTGTTGGAAAAAATTAGAGAAAGGTGTTTTAGATTTCTATGGATCGGGAAAAGAGATAAAGCAAGCATAATATTAGCAAAATGGAAGCTTTTAGCAAAAAATAAGGAAGAGGGAGGCCAGGGCTTAAATAATATCCACCAATTTGGTAAAGCATTGGCTGCTAGGAGTTTATGGAGACTGATAACACAAGAAAATATCTGGAGCAAAGCCCTTAAGACTAAATATACTAAACCTCTTTCAATGGAGGAGTGGTTAAGAAAACCAGATAAGTATTTCAACAAGGCATCCATATTTTGGAAATTTGTAGCTCAGGTCTTTCCACTTATAGGTAGTTGGATTGCTTAGAATGTTTATAATGGCACTAAAGTGAAGATTGGAGCAGACCCATGGGTTGGATGTGGAAATGAATATAGACTTCCAGAGGATCTTTTACTAAATATGCAATATGTTGGGTTTTGTACTCTCTCACAGATAGTGGACCATGAGGCTACTTATTTGTGGTAGCAAGGTTGAAAGAGTGCCCACCAACTCGGTCTAGAAGGAAGGAATGGGAAGTTATAGAATGCCTTTGTAAGAGTACTCATAACCAATCATGTTAGGATCAACATGGATAAGGAGGATGAAATGGTATGGACTAAAAATCCTATGAAGGGTGTTTATTAAGCAAAGATGGGTTATAAAGACATGATTGCTCAAGAAAGACAAGGAGAACCTAGTTGGTGTTGGAAACCTATTTAGAAGGTAAGGATAACTTTAAAAATTAAAATATTTATGTGGTTGGACCTTAATAATAGAGTCTTAACTTGGGATGTATTAATGAAGAGGGGGTTTCAAGGACCTGGGAGGTGTACTCTTTGTCATGTGGATTTTGAAACTATTAATCATTTTTTGGATGGTTGTGCCTTTACTAAGACTATGTGGAAGGAATTAGAGGTAGTTATTGGAGGTTCAGGTACTTGGCAAGGGGACACTTTGGAAGAGTGCTTGAAGGAGTGGTTTGACAAGAGTGAACCGAAGTCCTTTAGAGCTCTTCCTTTTGTGGTGGCATGGGGAGTATGGTTAGCCAAGAATTCAGATATCTTCCAAGATACATTGATGCCAACCTTTCAAGTAGCTATATGGATATGCTTATTGATTTTTGGCCTTATGAAACCATTATTGCCTAAATGTCCAAGAGTGTTCAAAGATGCCAGTGTTAACAAAATAGTTCCTTGGATTTTTTTTGACGGGGCTTGTCAGGGTTTTCCCCCTTTGTGTGGGGTAGGTAGAATTCTCTATTTTCAATATTCTCATTACATAAAGTTCAAAGCTTGCTTGGGTGTGGGCACCAATAACTATGCTGAAATAATTGCTTTGAAGTTGTTGAAAATAACACTAGATCAAAATATTCAACAACTCCAAGTTTTGGGTGATTCTCTGGAGGTCATCAATCGGATGAAGGATCAGTTCAGAATGGAGAACATAACCTTGTAGCCTATATTAGAATAGGTTAACCTCATGGCAGGTGTTTTCAACCTCATCACTTACTAGCATGTATATAGAGAACACAACTCTCTTGCGGATGATATCAAAGGAAGGACTGTTTTTGGCTCAAGGGAGTTGGAAGTGGTGTGAAATAAAGGATGGTATAACTATTCGTGAGGTAGAAATTTTAATTTATAATGTATATATATATATATAATTTAAAAAAATGGTGCCTTTATTTATGTTGGTTTTGCCTTGTGACAGTTGTTTGGCCCATACATTGGGCACTTTTTACTATAAGGTTTTCTTCTATTAGTGGTGCTTGCTTCTTAAGAAAATTTATGATGGGGCAATTAGGATTATCTTTGATTTTATTTGTAAGCCTTGGGAAACTATACTTTGTAATCTTCTTTTCCCAATGGAATAGAAATTATGATTTTTTTCATGGAAAAAAAGAGAGGATGAGGAATAATTAGAAATAATAGGTGTAAGATTTTGTCACATTATGTTTTTAGTAGTGGATTTAAGACAAATAATAAAGATGAAGCTTGGGAAGATTTGGAAGTGTTAAAAATATACAAACAAATAAAATGGAAAAAGAGTATGGATGGAAGATGATTCACTAGTAGTAATAAATGCAATTTTGAGGAAAGCAAAGGCTCCATGGAACACACAAGAGATCATTATGGAAATACAAGACCTTGACACAGATTTTTAAGAAATCATGTTTACACATACATTAAGGGAAGGAAACAAGTGTATAACTAGGCTAGCCAATAGAGGGGTTTTAATAGAGGATCGTGAAGTTAAATTCTCTTTTTCATGGTTAGAGTAAGTAGTAAGTTTAGTTGAAGATGACAAGAAAATGTTGACTATCTGAATCAAATAATGATTAAGATTTTAACGTTTTCCATTAGTAATATTTTATAACATTAATGTGTTTTCATATAAACTATTTATTACAATTCTTATGGTTGCACTTATGATGTGGGAAGGAAACTGACAGTCTAGATCTGGTAAAGTGGACTATGATAGCATAAAGTTTTGGAAATATTACTCTACCAATATGTAGTGCATAGATAGTAGAGGTGGATTTTTGTACTGTGAAGGCTTATAAAGGAAAATATCAAGAATAAGGATGCAAAATTTTGGAATATTTGTATTTACAATTAAAATTGAAGAAGATCCAAAAAATGAACATAAAGAATTTAGACTTTTTATGAAAAAATATGTAGGTATCTAGCTACAGTAACTCAATTGAGATGAGAATTGAATCTCCTTATAAAATATTGAACTCTAAAGGAGAGAGTTGTGATTTGTCAAGGGTGGGGGCCCGAGTACAACCCTTTTTCTCCAGCCAAAAAAATGAAAAAATATCATGAAACTTTTTAAACAATTAATAAGTTTATATGATTGAATAAATAAGATCATCCAGTTCAAAATGGACAAATTATTGAACATGAAATCCAAGTTTTCATGCAAGAGCCATGTTGAAGATTCAAACTATTCTAAGGGGAATAACTCAACTATAACTCATGAGGCAACATGTAACATCTCTGATGTAGCATGAAAGAGTTTTGATATTACATGCAAGAGCTCTGATGGTGCTCAAGCTTCAAGCAAAGTTAAACCAAAATCTTCAATTTTTTTGGGTAAAGCTTCATTCAAGGAGATGACCATAAAATCATCATGTGATGGTTATTTTGGATTAAAAGTCTATATTGGCTAATGCTTCTTTTCCTCATGTAGTAAGTGTTCATTATGGAAAAACATCTTCATCCCTTTCTATTTAAGCATAAAATGATGTCTTTATGTTTACTTCCAATCTTCTTGAGTGAGGTTTCATCTATAGCTTCAATGACCTTTTTCCAACTCTTCTAACCCAAAGTAAGTAGATGGGTGAAAATTGTTCATCTCTTATTTTGGATGAGGTTGAAAGTTACTCTTGTGCCTAAGTTTTTTTATGTGTTTTATTAAAAGTGGAGGATCAAGATGTTATTTATAGTGGTGGTCCTTGGTTTTATAATGGTGCTAGGATTTTTATGGAATCCTTCTTTTTAAAATTTGATATGTTAGTGGAAACTATTTTTCTAGTTCTAATATGGATTAAGTTGGTAAGTTTGCCTTAGCATTTTTGGATCTTGTTAACTCTTGAAAATATTGGTGATACCATTAGGAAAAAAAAATTCTTAGTTAAATTAATAAGTGAAAATACAAGACCATATATGCTCATATATGAGTGAAGGTTGATCTGAGCAAAGGCCTTCCAACAAATTTTGTCATGGTTTGAGGGGATTTAACTAGAACTCATAAACTAGACTATGAACATCGTGATTTGAGATGTAGACAATGATTTCAATATGGTCACCTAGCCAATTCTTGTCCAAGGACTAATATATAAGTCTGGTAGAATTTAAAAGATCACATTTCCTCCATTGATAAGGATTTTTAGGTGGTGCAATTAAAAAGAAGGAAAAAACTACTTGGTGGAAGGGTGTTTAAAAGTGGTAAATTTCTATTGCACCTCAACAAGAAGATAAAGTAACTTCAAATGGAGCTCAACAATGTATTTCTCCAATGAAATCAAAATAAATTCAAAGTATCAAGGAAATTGTGGTGTCAATTTTTAATATATGAAGTGTAAAAGATACTTTCAAAAGGGTGCACAAGAATAGAAATAAAAAGAAGCAATATTTTAAGAGTCCTACTTTGAATAATTCACCATTGATTTGAAATTGTGTTCACAAATTATTAAGGGAGTTTCAACATGTTTAGAATTCTTAAAAAAAAAACTTTCTTAGAGAAATTATTAGATTTTTTAATTATTTTTAGTTAAAAAATAAAAATAAATGAAAAAAAAATCCTAAATGCAGTCAAGCAATGGAACAAAGCAACAAATTTGGCTACAGTCTTCACAAAACGAATGCAAACCCTAGGTGTAGTCAATAATTGAAGGAAGAGCGTTGTTCATTCTTCAGTCTATGAGAAAGCCTCTTTAGTAAGAAGAAATATCTCTCAAGGATATTTGGGTTCACGAGGGGATGAACCTTTGCCCTCTATTACTATTTCGAAGGATGAATTTGGGTTGGAACTGATTGATCACGAAACCCCAAAAATTATCTACAAACTCAAGGGAAAAAGACTAGGCCTGGAGGAGCTCAAAGGATACATTAAATATTGGTGGACAAGTACAAAATTCCAAGTAACTCTTCTACCCAAATCCTTTTATGTTTCCTTTCCTATTTTAGTGGATAGAGATAAGGTAATGGATTATAGATATAATTGGTTTTTCGGAGAAAGGGGTGTTATATATGATCTTGGACTCCTAGTTTCAATCTCTTTATAGAAGAAGTTAATGGCTTCCCAGTGTGGGAATATTTATGCTCTCCCTATGGAGTTTTGGGGAGAGAAGATATTCATAAAAATTGGTAATGACATTGGTGCATTCCAATATATGGATGCCCAAATAGAGGAAAATTTATCTAGTAAAATTAATGAGTAAAGCAAGATTGGATGTTTGGATGGATGTTTCAAATCTTGGGCCTTAATCCATTACTATCTCCTCAAGCAAAAGGGAATGGATCCAAAAGTTTGAATATGAAAACTTCTCCCTAAGATGTTATTGTTATCAAAAATATGGCCACCTGAAGAAGAGATGCTATGTCATCCGATCATGCTGTGATTCCTCCTTGGTGGAGGAGAAGACCCTGCATGTAAATGATTCAAAATTTTCAAATATCCCAGTTCAAAATAATGAAGCTCATCTTTTAGATGCACCAATTGTCTAGCAGGAATCATGTAAGCAATAGAAGACTCAACCCCAGAAGGAGAATTCGAATCAAATCATTGATAAAATCCAAATGGTTACTAAAGACCATCTAGATGGTTCCATGGAAAATATTAGCACCTCAGATGGTATTCTTGAATCTAATTATGAAATAATTAGTGACAATCAATTTTTTGAAAATGAAGATCCTACAAAATGTGTTACAACTAGATATTACCTCAGAAGCTTGAAGTGCAAAAATGCATTCTCAGATCTTGCCACTCTAAAGGAGGAAGAACCTCTGCTATAGAAGAAAAATAATCAAACTAATTTCCTCTTTGATGGATGATTGTTATGTTTTTTTCTTCTATCTGTTGGAGTTATGTGTTATGTAAGGGTTGTTATTGTTGTTAGTTCCTTAAAAAGAGAGTTGATTATGGAAACTTAGCAGTTTGAAGAATATGGAGAATATCTTTGATATAAAGGCAAATATGGGTATGCTTTAATTAACTTGTTAGAAATATAATGAGAGCAATGTAATATTTTGGTTTTGTAATGGAAGTTGCCCCAATAGAAGCCACACATAGCTTATTTGATATATATATATATGTGTGTGTGTGTGTGTGTGTGTGTGTGTGTGATAAAACCATACATGTTATTAAAAGTATAAAAAATAAAAAGTTTGGTTTACACTAAGAAAATTAAAAAGTTTCCTTTGTAGAAAAGGAAAGTATATAAATATGCAAAAGAAAAAAATAAAGTAATTTAGGAAAGTGTGTTTAAAAAAAAACTACCTACATAGCATGTTGAAACTTAGAAAGGTTGAATTTTTCCATGATCCATAAAAAATAATTTACTTGTATAGTAAAAATTCCCTTCCTTCTAATATTCTTTGTTCCAAAGAAATAAAGAGTGAGTGTGAGCCAGGAGCAAGTAGGAAGCATGAGCAAGAAGCAAGAAGTAGAAAGCAAAGTGCGATCAAGGAGCAAGTGCCACTTCTTGTTCTAGATCTTAGGAGAAACTCAAAAACTAAAGGATTCATGTGAAGAAAATCTAGGTAACATGGCAAGAAAGTCATTTTTGAAAGTCCTTACTGAAAGTAAGGATGCCCTAGTTGGAAGTAAGGATGCCTTAGTTGGAAGTATGGATGCCCTAGTTAGCGATAAGAGGAAGAGAGAATCTATGGCAAACCCTATCCAAGTAGCAGATACTACACCAGAAGTGATTATCAAGGATGAGATGATTGAGCATGATATAATGGTTCTTAAAACTAGAGGGTTAATATGTAAGTTCCATGGATACTAGCTAGGTTTTTATGAGATTCAAAATTGGATCAAGTGGAAGTGGGGATTGAATTCAAATTACTCCATGAATTTTCTTCCAAAAGGATTTTTCCTCATTATCTTCTCTAATTCAAAAATAAGGGATAAAATAATGGATGGAGGCCCTTGGTTTAGGGGTAAAGATGCATTATATTTAAGACCATGGAGTGAGAAATTTTTTATGGAGACAGAGACTATTAAAAGGCTTCTAATATGGATTAGGCTTTTTGGACTTCCTTATCAACTCATCAATAAGGAGGTTTTGAAGAATATTGGTAATACTCTAGGTGAGTTCATCTAAGAGGGACCAACTACTAAGGAGAGAAGGCATGTTGTATACACTCAAATATGTGTTGCCATGGATATTTCAAAACCTTTACCATAATCCATTAGGATTAAATCTAAATCAAGAGAATGGGATCAACAAGTGGATTATGAAAATATTGCATTTTGATGTCACAAATATCATGAAACTAGACACATGGCAAGAGATTGCAAAGTGAAAATGATGGAGAAAGAGATGGAAAATTTTGGGCATGAGGGTAACTTCAATATGAAACAAGGAGATCATATCATAGGAGAAGCTAGGTCAAATCAAGGATTTTCCACTCCTAAGAAAGTGGCAAGAAAAACCTCTACATCATCAAATGGCAAAGGCCATTATAGTTCACTCGAATCAACCATTAGAAGAAAAAATGACATAAGGGATGAGGAAGTACAATGTACAAGTTCAAATATAGGAGTTAAAGGTGTGAAGGAAGATGGGAAGCAAATTTTAAAGCAAAGGAAGATGGGGAGGTAAATTTTAAAGTAAATGAGGTGAAGGAGGTCAAGCTTAATCTAGGTAAATCATCTTCATTTTCCTCAAGTAGCATAAAATCTTCTCCTTACAATAAAAATGAAAGTAGTATAAAGTGTATTCATTGCACTTTAGGGTTTCAAGAGCAGCACAATAAAGAAAAGCATATGGAGGATATCCAAGGAAATTTAGGGTTTCTAGAGCAACATAAGAAAGTAATTACTATGGAGGATCATCCATGCACTTTAGGGTTTTTAGAGCAACATAAAGAAGAAAGTGTTAATGAGGCTATTCCTTGCATTTTAGATTCTTTAGGGCAACATAAATCTTTAGAAGATAAGTCTCATTATGAACAATATGAAAAAATAGAAGAGATTGATGAAGATGAGAGTGTTGGTGGGAATGAAAAAAGGAGAGGAAGGTCATCAAAGCATGAACAAAGAGAAAAGAAACTCAAAGGGATATCGATTTGGGAAGCCAAATAAAAATATCATAAGTGTTAACAAGAAGTGGGGCTAAGCCCACTAATAAAAATAAAAAGTGATGATGATGAAAATGATATCATGGAATATTAGGGGTATGAATAAGACCCTAAAAAAGAGTTATTAAGGAATTAATAGGTTGTTATAGTCCTGAGTTTATTTTAATACAAGAAATAAAATTAAGTAGTGAGGAATGTAAGGATGCTTTTAAAAAGATTTGGAAGATGGGTGATTGTCTAGTAATTTCTTCTATAAGAGCTTCAAGTGGTATTGCAATAATATGGGACAAATACAAATGGGATGGGCAATTATTAGAAGCAAAAAGTAATTGGGTTGTTGGACTATTTTACAAGAAAGAGGAAAACATCAAAGTTAGGGTTATAAATGTATATGCTCCAACTATAGTTACTCCTCATGAAAGATGTTGGAAGGACCTTAGCATATTTTTATCAAATACAATGATGATTCATTGTGATCTATGGATTCTTGGGGTGATTTCAACATTGTTCTATCTCCTTTGGAAAAGAAGGGTGGTATTCTAGGATGGTCTAAATCAATGCAAGATTTTGCTTCATTTGTCAATTCAAATGACCTTTGGGATGTTAGTCCTTCAAGTTTTCAATATACATGGGATAATAGATGCATTGGGTAAACTCATATAGTAGAAATATTGGATAGATTCTTGTTATCCAATAAATGGTTGCAAACAAAGTATACAATCTCTTTAAATATTTTATTATGAGCAAGATCAGATCACAAACCCATTCTTTTGACTTATGATTTACCCAATAATGGTCATCCAAATCCATTTTACTTCTAGTCTATATGGCTCCAAGACCCTGATTTCTTCTAGATGGTTATGTTATGGTGGGATGAATAAAATTTAAAGGATCATATATGTACAAGTTTGTTCAAAAGATGAAATATTTAAAGGAGCAAATGAAGATTTGGAATGCCAAATATTTTGGTAACATTTTTAAAGAAAAGAAAGAAATTGAATCCAAGCTCAAAAATTTACAAGAGATAGTAGAAACTAATGGAATGGATCAAGATTCTTATGTGAAAGAAAAACAATTACTTTCTTATTATCATAATGCATTGAAAAAGGAGTCATATTGGTTCCAAAAATCTAGGGAGAAATGGCTCAAGGAAGGAGATAGAAATAAAAAAAATTTTTTCATGCTACAACAAAAAAATTTTTTTTCTCACATCAAAAATATTTTAACTCTAGATGGAAGAAATATTGAGGATGAAGAAGATATAAGGAAGGAAGCAATTAATTATTTCAAAAATATTTTATTAGATACTAGGCAAGATAAGGAGGCACAAGATAAGCTTTTGCAAAATATTCCATCAATTATCACACAAGGACAAAATGAAAGCTTGATGAAGAAGATATCTATGGAGGAGCTACATGAAGTAATTTTCTCTTTCCATCCTAACAAGGCACCTAGCCTTAATGGATTTCTTACAATTTTCTTTCAAAAATTTGGGATTTATTGAAGAGTGATATGTTAGTTGTGGTTGAAGAGGCTAAAAAGGAAGGCTATAATAAGTGAGATCAATGCCACTTTTATTACATTGGTTCCCAAGAAAGGCAAGACAAAATATTTTGATAATTTTCATCCAATAAGCCTTTGTAATATGATTTATAAGATCATTTCAAAAATTATGGCAAACAGGTTGAAAGGCATTCTAGATTGTGTTATCTCAGAGGAACAAGGTGGTTTTGTTCATGGTAAACAAATTCTTGATGGTATAATCATTGCATAGGAGGCCATACATTCTCTTCATTCCATGAAAAACTAGGTATGCTTATGAAATTAGATATGAACAAAGCATATGATAGGGTTTCCTAGAATTTTCTACATGATATTCTCAAAAAGTTTGGTTTTGATTATAATTGGTGTGAATGGATTAAATGTTGTTATAGCACTACAAAATATTCTATTTTGATCAATGGTTCTCCTATTGGTTACTTCAAGTCATCTTGTGGACTTCACCAAGGTGATCCACTATCTCCTTATCTATTCATTATTCTTGTAGAAGCATTAGGGAGAGCTTTCTCAAAAAAAAAAAAAAAAAATCAAAGGTATTCAAGTTGCAAAAAATGGTCCCTTTAAATCTCATCTCCAATTTGTTGATGATACTTTTCTTTTGGGCCATCCCTCAGTCAATGAGGCCATGGAGTTTAAATCAATATTATCATGCTATGAGAAGGCTACTAGATAGTTGGTTAATACTACAAAATCTAAGATTTTTCATTAACATTACCCTAGATTTACAATAAATTATTATGAATATTTTAGGGTTTAAAATTAAAAAATTTCCATCAACCTACTTGGGTATTCCTTTGTCTCATAAAGGAAATAAAAAGGAGCTTTGGGTCTCTTGTTTGGATAGAATGAAAGCTTGTTTGGTAGGTTGGAAAGGTAAGTTCTTAACCATGGTAGGAAGGCTACAACTCATAAAGACTACATTGCAATCCATCCCTATTTATATGATGTCACTTTCAAGATTGCCAATAGGTATAGCATCAAAATTGATAAAATTCAAAGAGACTTTCTTTGGAAAGGATGTGAGAAAAAATTTAGGTTTCCTCTTTGTAAGTGGGATAGGGTTTGCAAAGGAAAGAATATTGGAGGAGCAAGCTTGTGAAATTGTAGACTTATGAGTTTGGCATTAGGGGCAAAGCTTGGGTGGAGATTATTTAGAGATCAAGGAAAGAATTAGGAAAAATATTACTTCAAAAATATATAGGTTCTCTTGATGCAATGAAATTATTTAGGAAAAGAACCCTACCCAAAGGATCATCAACATGGAACTTCATATCAGATAGTTTACAATTGATAAAGAAACATATTAGATGGTCAATCAATGAGAGGAATTATACAAATTTTTGGTTTGATGCTTGGTTGAAGCCTTATCCTCTTATCTCTAACTCAAAATGACAACCATTGGCTCAAGCATGCCTAGCTTGTAAAGGTCCAAAGGTCAAAGACTATATTAATATGAGCAACAACTCTAGATCATGGATTTCTATTAGTAACCTAGTTGAAGGAGAGGAACTCAAACAAATTGTAGATGAACTTCAAAAGATGCTTCAAGAGTTTTATTTGCCGATTTTTACATGAAAGGATGAGTTGGTTTAGAATCTATCAAAGGATGGTGGATACTTAATCAAGTTGGGATATGAGGATTTAGAGCAATCAAAATTTCCTACTCCCAAATATTTTCCTTGGAAGAATGTTTGGTCATTAGAGGCTCTCCCTAAGGCCTCAACATTCCTTTGGTTAGCAATTCAAAGTAAGATTCTTACAGGAGAGAGTCTACAAAGAAGAGGATATCATGGACCTTTTAGATGTGCCTTGTGTGAGAAGGATTTAGAAACATCAGACCATTTACTTCTTCATTGTCCCTTTGCTCACACCATTTGGGGTTACTTTTTAAAAATATGAAAATATATTGGGTAGCTCCATCAACATTGAAAGAGTTGATGAAATGTTGGATTAATTATTTCAAAGCTAAAGCATTATGTATTATATGGAGGATTGGTCCTACCATTATTTGTTGGAATTTATGGCTTGAAAGGAATAATAGATTTTTAAAAATAAATCTCAAAATCATGCCCAAGTTTAGAACCATATTATTGCCTCTCTTGCAGAATGTCTACAAATATGGTGCTCATCATGGGAAGTCTCAAGTGTAGAAAAAGAGGTGGTAACAACTTGGTTATAAGATTTGAACATACATGGAAGAGTCATCTATGATAATGGAATTAAAACAAAGGATCTACTTCGATCTAGGGTAAAATGGAAATGTCTAGAAATTGGGTTTATCAAAATTAATTTTGATGGTGCTTCTAAAGGAAATCCAAGAAAAGTTAGTGGAGGTGGTGTTTTTAAAAATAATGAAGGCAAAATTCTCCTCACTTAAAATCATATGGAACTTCAACTAACAACTATGTAGTAGAGGCACTTCTTACAGGGATTAAAATTGCAATAGAAAAAGGATGGAAATATATTTCAATTGAGGGGGATTCACAAATTATCATTAATGCTATCAACAAAAATGGATGTGGGGATTGGATAAAAAATAATATTATTGTTGATGTTCATCACCTATTATTAGAGGCAATCTCTTGGAAATGTGAGCATATTTATAGAGAAGGAAATTAAGTAGCAGATAATTTAGCCAATCATGGTGTTGATCTTCATCTTGGTGAAATTCAAATTTTAGAAGGCAATTGGCCAAGTGAGATTTTATCTCTTAATCAAAATGATGTCAAGGAGCTGATTGTGGAAACATAGCACTTCGAGGAAGTTGAAGAATATATTTAATAGAAAAAGAAATGAAAAATATTTATGATAAAAAGGCATGTTGGATATGGTTTAATTGACCTAACAACAAATGTAATATTTTGGTATTTTTTTTTTGTTACATATGAGAGTTGATCACAACCACACTATTTGTAATATTTTAACATTTTGATGAGAGTGACCCTCACTAAAAACCACATATAATTTATTTGAAAAAAAAAAATCCCTTATTTTTGTAAATGGTATAAAAAATTTATTTTTTTAATATCTTAAATTACACCATAAATATTTTTTATCCCTTAAAATTAATTATATAAAATTAAAACAAATCCCAATTATATTTTTTAATTAATTATATGAATTTGAAATAATAAACCCTGCCTATATGAAAATAGTGTTGGAATAATTTTTTAACAAACTACACATAGCCAATTATACGTATATCAAGATATTCGTCTTCAAGAACTGACATAGGTAAATAACTATATTATGATTATCTCATATAACATGGCCTCGTGTTACTAAATTATACTTTACAACTTTATATGCCTAAAAGTAGGCAAAACAGACGGAATGCAAGACACGAGGGATATTAGTTAAATGATTGAGGAACCCAGGCCCCCAGCCTCGGTAGGTTGGGAATCGTGGGGTGCACAGACCAGATTAGGTTTGTCCCACATCGCTTACGCATGAAGTCTCTTGCCTTTGTGCGTTGTATATATGTAGAAGTTTCCACGGTTTTCATCACCGAAGGGTTAACAAATTTCCTAGAGTTTTTGTTAAGCGGATGAAAGACTCCGCACCAAAGCAAAACACAAAAAAGAAAGATTTGTACGAATAGATATTGATATTTTTTATTTTTATATTTTAATTTAATTGAAAATAAGTTATATGTAGTTTTGGTTAGTGTGATAAACTTTTATGACAAAATTTATCACACAGTCATCACATACGCCATGGTTTGAACCTTGGACCTTTCAAAAAAGAGCCTGAATGGAGTTATGCTTCTTGGACCTTTCAAAAAAGAGCCTGGAGTTATGCTTATCCATTAAACAGCCATCGCACACTCACCCATTCATACATTCATCCATGTCGTGGTTTGAACCTTGGACCTCTCAAAGAAGAGCCTCCACCCATTCACACATTCACCTATGTCGTGGTTCGAACCTTGGACCTCTCAAAGAAGAGCTTGAACGGAGTTATGCTTATCCATTAAACAACCACCACATACTCACCCATTCACCTTGGACCTCTCAAAGAGGAGCCCCCACACACTCACACATTCACCCATGTCGTGGTTCGAACCTTGGACCTCTCAAAGAAGAGCCTGAACAAAGTTATGCTTATCCATTAAACAACCACCACATACTCACCCATTCACACATTCACCCATGTCGTGGTTTGAACCTTGGACCTCTCAAAGAAGAGCCTGAACGGAGTTATGCTTATCCATTAAACAATCACCCATTCACACATTCACCCATGTCGTGGTTTGAACCTTGAACCTCCTGAAGAAGAGCCCAACTCCTGAAGAAGAGCCCGAATCGTTGCGTTGTCCCCTTGGGACTAAAACTTTTAAGTTAGAAAAAAACCTTGAGAGTTACTCTTAGGTGGCTAATAATGTCGTTCCATTCGAGTATACCAAGAAGCCATTTTTTTTTGGTGTCCCGTTTTGCATCGCACAGGTTTGTTTAGGTATATATTAAAATAAAAAAAAGAATATTATAAATTATATTCAATTTGTCATATTATTAAAAATAATTTTTTCTTTTAAATCGTCTTTGATTTTCTTTGAACTTAAATTTATACATTTTAACGATGACGCGGGTGAGTGTGTGTTCATAAAAAAAAAATTATACATTTTATTTTCTTATTTTTTTTAGTAGAATATATTTGATTTGATCTTAGCTTCTATTATTGAATGATTTTCTTGCTTCATTTCAAAGTTGATCTTATGACCAATATTTTATCTCTTTCTTAATAGTTTTTACTTTGTAAATTCTTTTCATATGTCCGTCTCATAACAATTGCGGCATTAAAATACGATATTTTATTTTATTTGAAAAAGAATTTGAAAATATTATATTAAAACAAGATTATTGAAGTGTGATATTTAATTTTTTTGAAAAAGAATTTGAAAAAATTATATTAAAACAAGATTATTTACAAGTTGGGACGAGACTCCTCCCAACCTTAGCCAGCAAGAGCACCTGTTTCCTCCTTTTAACTTTCCAACAAACTTCCATAACTCTAAAACCCAAGATCCTAAGAACTAACCACTTTTGATTACAACACTAAAAGGAGATCTGCATTGGAGCCAAATCTCCTAAACCATATGTCTGCAATGGCTGTCCAAATTAGCCAAACACTGGATTTGCTCACCAACCTGCCTAATCCTCTCATCCTCAATAGCCATGCCATTAAACCCCTACCTCCTTCTCGATACCCATCTTAGCCAGGAAGTCTTCCACTTTATTCAGAGCTCTACCCACATAAATCGGAATCACATCATCCAATTCCCTCCACAACTCCTTAATTTGGGTGACAAGAATCCTCAACCTCCACGTCTCCAAAGCAAAGTTCCTCATGCAATCCAGAGCTCCTACCAAGATTTGAGAATCTGATTCTATGATTATCCTCCTATAACCTTGTCTTACCGCCCAGATAGAAGCAGATTTGATAGCTAAGGCTTCTGCTTCATTGTTTATGGCCCTACCTAGGCCCTACAGTTCCCAATAGAGCATTGTCCCAACATGATTCCTATAAACCACTTTCATTAATATTAATTTTAATCCAACATTTTAGGGGTGTTTTCCAACTAGCTTTGTCTTGCCCCTCTTGCACTTCAACTTCATTCTCCATCATCCCTATATCAGCCTAAGTTTCCTCTTTAGCATACACTACCATAATTTTTATGACTTTGCTCCAAATGACCTACCAGACGCCATCCAAGGATGAAAAGGTTTCTCTAAAAATTTTACCATTTCTCTCCAACCACACTTGCCACCAAATAAATTTTAATCCAAGCTTCCACCCGATACGAAGAGCTTCAAATTTAAATATACCCCTCTTCCATATTTCCCAAATATTAATCTGGTTCAAATCACCATTGGCTCAGATTTTATAAGCTAAAAACCATCGCTCCCAGATCTGGTGCATGAATGGGCACTCAAACATCAAGTGGTCAGATGTTTCCTCACTTTTGTAGCATAAAACACATTGGGATGGACCAATGATTCCCCTACATCTCAGATTATCAAAAGTAAGAATTCCATTGTGCATGAACTACCAGGCAAAGAAGTTTACTTTTGGCCAACCCTTGGACTGCCAAATCTTTCTCCAATCCTCAACCTGATATGCATGAGGAGGAGGTTCTAGAAGGATCTTATCATATCCATCCTTCACTATGTAGACTCCAAGGCTCCCATAGCCCCAAGCTAATTCATCCTCCTCATATCTACCTATGAGAAATATTTTTACCAAGATTTTAGTCATGATGGGTGTCAATTTCGGAGGGATTGGAATTGGCCACTCATCCAACTTCTTAAATTGCTTAAACCTATAATCCCCCAATTGACTAGTGTTGAAATAACTTTCAATCTTGATCCAACCCCTACTTTCCATGGTTATTTTTACTAGTTGTAATTCTAGAAATTCAACAATGATAGGTGGGTATTGATCCCATGAATCTATCCAAAATCATGCCTTCTCCCCTCTCCCCACTTTCCAAAATAATCCATCTTTCACTACCTGAGATCCTAACTTTAGAGCCTACCACACTAAGGACCCATTACCATCCAAAGGGAAATGACTCACCTCATTCAAGTTCACCTATCCCAAATATTTACTAGTTAAAACTCTACTGAATAAAGAAGTTGGTTGGGAGATCCACCTCCAATAAAGCTTTCCAGCCAAAGCTTTATTATTTAGCTTTGATCTCCTCAATCCCAAACCTCCCTTTACCTTGGGTTGGCTTACTTTCTCCCAACCTACTAACACCCATTTCCTCTCTCCTTTTACTCCTCCCCATAAAATTTCTAGCCATCTTGTCCAACTCTTTCCATATGGTATGTGGGGCAACAAGGATAGAAAATTTATAAATTGGCATGGCTTGAATGATTGACTACAAAAAAGTTAATCTACCCCCAAAGGTTAACCATTTGTGAGACCAATGGTTAATTCTTTCTTTGATACGATCCAAAATATTCCTCTAGATAGCTATCTTCAATTTTTTTAAATGCAAAGGGACCCCCAAATAGACCATTGGGAGAGAAGTCCTCATGAATCCCAAGATCTCTAAAATTATATCCTGAAGCCTTTGATCAAGATTGAAGAAGACCACTTTGGATTTCTTATCATTGATGACTTGGTTTGTGGCCCTAAGGTAAACATTAAGAGTATCTTTAATCATTCTTGCTTCCCTGAGGTTGGCCACTCCCACCAATCCTATGTCATCCACAAACTGTAGGTGAGTCAAAACCTCCTCACCCACCTTGATACCTATTAGCAAACCCTATTGTCTTCTCCTCAAGATGAGTCTACCCAAGCCTTCAACCAATATGAGAAAAATATAAGGGGAACAAGGATCTCCTTAATGAAGGCCTCGAGTGGCTCCAAATGGTTGTGAGGGAAGACCATTGATTAACATTGAGTATGTCAGAGTAGAGATACAACTCATGACCCATTCTATCCAATCCTGAGAGAAATCGAAGGCTACCATCATCCTTGACAAGAAGCTCCACTCCACCCTATCATAAGCCTTTGACATATCCAATTTTATGAACATTCCTCTATTGCCAAATTTTTGCATTGAGTGGATTGCCTCTTGAGCTAGAACCACACCATCCAAGATCTACCTACCCTCTACAAAACCCCCTTGCTCTAAGGAGATAATGTTATCTAGGAGAGGTTTTAGCCACTCAACCATTACCTTCATGATTATTTTATATATGACATTGCATAAGGCAATAGGTCTATAATATAAAATATGCACCCCCTCCTCCCCTTTTAAAATTAAGGCAATGAATGTATGATTTAATGCTTTAAGCATTCTTTTACTACCTCTAGACTCCTCTATAACAACCATTACATCCTCCTCCAAGTTATCCTAGAAGGTCTAAAAAACTCGATTGGGAAGCCATCTAGACCTAGCATTTTTCCCATACTCATTCCAAAGACTACCTTCTTCAACTCCTCTCTATCAATGGGTTTAAGCAAGGCCTAATTTTCTTCTTCAAAGATAATAGAGGGTATGACAACAAGAACTTCTTTTTAAGCCTCTTCATCTTGCACCATACCTTCCTTAAACAATTTAGAAAAATAATCCATTGAATGGAAATGCATACCTAGGATCGTATCAAAGGAGTGCCCATTCTCATCCTGAAGAGCTTCCATCTTGTTCATCTATCTCCTAGCACAAGCAACCTGATGGAAAAATTTGGTGTTTCTATCACCTTCCAATAACCAAGTGGTTCTTGCTCTCTATTTCTAGTAGATCTCCTCTTGGTTGTCAATGTCCTCAATCACTTTACGCAATTCATCATCCTCTTCTTTGAGTTGCTCTATAATTGTTCCTTCCCTGAAGAGTTTTTGCACCTCATCCCATCTGGCCACCAATGGAGCTCTTTGGGCCTAGAAGTCTGACTTGTTAGCTCACCTCCATTATTTTAGTTGATCCTTGACATAATGAAGTTGCTTGTGGAATCTAAACATTGTTGTCCCATATGTCGATCATCCCTCTTCCCACCACTATGGGATTTTCTTTCAAAGTTCCTCCTTTTGTAACCAAAAGTTTTCAAATCTGAATGGTTTGTGATGTTGCCCTATCTTGATCCCCCCTTCCAACAGAATGGGGAAGTGATCCAAAATTAGACCCTCCAAAATCTAAAATTTTAGATTCCATTTCACAAATGCCTCCTCTAAAACCAAAAAATGGTCTAACTTCACCTTCCTACTATGTGGCTCCCTCCTCTTATTAGTCCAAGTATAGTTGGTTCCAGGACATTTAATATCCACCAAGTGTAATGCATGGACCTAGGCAATCATAAGTTGATCCCCTAGGTCCAAAATTGGGGTTCCCCTTCCTGATATCTAGATGATAATTTAGCATTAAAATCCCCAACAACAATCTAGTCTAACTCCTCCCTTGAGACTCTCATATTATGCACCACTTTCCATTGATGAATCTGACCATCTAGGTTTTGAGCCCCATAGAAATTTATGATTAAAACCTGCTCAACTGTCACATTGTTCCTAAAATGTGATGTGAGGACACCCCTCCAAGCTATATGTTCTATTGTCATCCATTCAAGAGAGTTCCAAAAGGTAACTATCCCCCTTAAGGCCCCTTGGGCAGCCACTTCCATATGACCAACACCCCTCCAAAGTCTATTTACTATTTTATACATGAGATCCAACGACATTTTTATCTCCTAGATAAGCAAAAAAATTATTTTACTTTTCTCTAAGAGTCTTCAAACAACAGATTGATGGGTTCTACTATTTAAACCCCTAATATTCCATGATTGTATAATCATTGGTTACCTTGAGACCAATAAGAGTCTATTGGCCTCATCGATCCCCTAATGATCAATTTATCTCCTTGAGATGCTATCAATTCCTTATTTGATTTTCTACCCACTCCTTGAGAGCTGATATTCTTTGATCTCTTCTCCACCTGGCTTATCCCTAGAGTTGGATTTTCTCTATTCTTTTTTACCACACCCATGATGACATCCTTTATTATCGATTGCTCTTGGTTATGCACTATCAATGCCCCTACAATCTCTGATTGTGGTAACTCACTACACTCTATTACCTGCTCTAGGATAGGAGGAGCCAAAAGAGGGGCTTGAACATGGTTGTTATTGTTTTCATTATTCCCATCCACTCCTTCCATGAGTTGTTCTTCTTCCTACTCCACTAGTGTCTTGAAGATCTCATACCTATTTGAGGGCTTGGGTTGGGTTTGCTCTTTACCATATTTTTCTTTTGCCTTCTTCTTTTGGGTTGTTCAAAACCATCTCCCTATGCTTCTCCTCCTTGAGAAATGTTGGTTGCTTCTTTATTGACTATAGACTTACCCTCCTTAGGAAGATTTAACATTCCTAGAGGAGCCTCCATTTTTGTGATCATATTGTTTGGGTAGGACTAAGCCAAATGCCCATATTTATGGTAAACTCTACACTTGAAGGGCAATGCCTCATAATCTAGTTGTTGAATCCAAGATAGTCCTACAAGTTCAAGTTCCACCTCTATCGACAAAGGTTGGCTGAGATCCATTTCCATGCATAATCTAGCATAAATGATTGTGTTTCCTTCCATTGTGTCTCTAGAAACACCCAAATATCTTCCAAGGAAATTATCGATGATTTCTAATACTTGCTCACTCTAGAACTCCATTGGGAGTGCATACAAATGGACCCAAACTAGGACAATAATGGGTTCAATTTGAGGATCAAATCCCACTCTCTAAGGCTGAACAAATAATCTTGTCAGACCATGATTCCTCTTTTCTGATTTAAAAGCCCTATTTTTATTGGCAAGTGAGGAAAAACTAACAATAAAATATCCATTACTAATAAACCACAAAGAATACTCACCAAGAGGCTCCTAGTTCTGTCGAACCCACGAATGCAAAAAATTCAAGGTAGGGCGAATACCCATGAATTTATAGATCAGGTCATGATTGGCTCTATATAAGATTGTTTCTTCTACTATACTCTGCTCAATGATGATATTTGGCCTTGATTTTGACTATGGCAAGCATCCATTGACTCTTTGAGATGTTGATCTTTTTCTAGCAACCGTAAAGAGCATTTTTAGTGTAGTTTTTTGTGCTTCTTTAGTCTCTGTTGGAGATTTTTCCTTCAACAAATCTGCAAATGAACTTTATCTATCTAAGAGAGGATCTGGAGGCATCCCCATTGGGCCCTCTTAGGGTAGCAATTGCTCTAATACCACTATCAGTTAATCACATGGAATATATTATCACATCACTTCAAAAAATGTGATATTTTTATAATCTACTTTTTGATCCCTTTCTCTTGATTCAAATTTGATCTTAAAGAAATCCACTTGTTGATCCCATTCTCTTGATTCAAATTTTATCTTAATATGATCCACTTGTTGATCCCATTCTTTTGATTTAGATTCAATCTTAATGGATTATTGCAAAGATTTTAAAATATCCATAACAACACATATTTGGGTATATATAACATGCTTTCACTCCTTAATAGTCAATCTCAGTCCTTCCTTGACGAATTCCACTAGGGTATTTCCAATATTCTTAAAAAACAAGTTGATATGGAAGTCCACAAAACCTTAGATATAGAAGTCCAAAAAGCCTTACCCACATCAAAAGCTTCTTAAACATTTGTCTCAGTAGAAAATTTTTCATTCCATAGTCTTAAATAAGGGCATCTCTCCCCCTAAACCATGGACCACCACTTGTTATTTTATCCCTCTATGGAAGTCCAAAAAGCTTTACCCAAATCAAAAGCTTTTTAAAATTTTGTCTCAATAGGAATTTTTAGATTCCATAGTCTTAAATAAAGGTCATCTCTCCCCCTAAACAATGGGCCACAACCTGTTAATTTATCCCTCATTTTTAATTGAAAAAGATGAGGAAAAAAATTTAGAAAGAAAAGTTGGAGTAAGTATAATTCAATCCCCACTTCCAATTGATCCAATTTTGGATCTCTAAAAACCCTTGCCAAGATATATGGAGCTTACATATTTACCCTCTACTTTTAAGAACTATTATATCATACTCAATCATCTCATATTGGATAATCACTTTTGGTATAGTGTTACCTGGATTGAACTTGCCATATATTTGCTCTTTTGCTTATCTCCAACTTGGACCTCCATACTTCTAGCTAGGGCATCATGACTTCCCATTAGGGCTTGCAAATAGGACTTTCCTTCCATACTAGCTAGTGGGGCTTGCTCCTGGATCACACTCCCTTCTGACTCACACTCCCTTCTAGCTCTCATTTGCACTTGTCTCTTATTTTTCCTAGCGTTCCTCTGCTTTGAGGATTTTTTAAAAACAATGTTCGATCCATTCATGTTAAGGGTTTGAAGCATTAATGCATTTTAGATAAAGTTGTTGCTCTTCTTCATATTTGAAGATCTATGACTTTGATACCCATCCTCTCTAGTCTACTTTGTGCCTTTTCCACTATCTAACCTATGTCGATCTAGTTTTCCTCTATGCCACTCTTCTACATAAAAAAGTGTGCCACACAAATTTGGGCTACAAAAAAATTCTTTTAATATTTAGTTTGTATTAGATGATTTAGTTTTCCTAAATTTATTTTGTATTGCATGATATTCGAGCTTTTAATAATCATGATTGACTTATTAAAAAATCTTAGTTTGCTTTGTTTTATTAAATAGTCATGATTGTTTTGAAAAAAATATTTTGTTTGCAAATTTATTAGTGCTATAGGATTTATAATAGTTTTTTTTTTTTGGTAATTAAGGTACAATTTCATTACAACCGGGTTTTACAGGTTGACCCAAAACCTTTTACAAAATCAGCACAATGCTGAAAAGGATCAAAACCACAATAGGGACAGTCTGTCCTTTGCAATTAGCCCCCTACTAATGCCACACTGCCAAAAAAGAGCACCGTCCCTTACACAATATTACAAACACCTTAGAACACAGGCAGTGGCCCAACGTATTGCTCTCTTGCTGCCCCAGCCACGAAAATGCGACCTGTCGCAAAATCGCTACGACCTGAAGTCTTCTCCTTCACTTGCTCTGAAGAGTCGCGCAACGGTAACATGTCACGAAAATGAGACATGTCGCGAAATCACGGCAGTCATCTCCCAATTTGCACTCTATCTGCTTCTAGCCGTGAATATGCGACATGTCATGAAATCGCGACATCCTTAAGTCGTTTCCATATTTTACTTTGGAAATTCGTGAAAATGCGACCTGTCGCGAAAAAGAGACATGTCGTGAAATCGTGACATTCTGCCTTCGTTCTGCTCCTTTGCCGCTGTATGTCATGAAAATGCGACATGTCGCGCCCATGAGACATGTCGCGAAATTGTGACATTCATCTCCCATTTTGCACGCTTGCCGCTTCCATCCGCGACCATGAGACATGTCGCGAAATCGCGACGCCCTTATGTCTTTTCCTTCATTTGTTCTGGAGAGTCGCGAAACTACGGTGTGTCGTGACTAAGAGACCTGTCGCAAAAACGTGACAAACTGCCTTCGTTCAGGTCCTTTGCTACTGCCTGTCGTGAAACTGAGACATGTCGCAAATTGCGATAATCATTGCCCATTTTGTTCTCTTGCCGCTTCCATCCGCGAAGAATCGACATGTCACAAAATCGTGTCGTCCTTGAGTCTTTTTCTTCATTTGCTCTGGATCGTCGCGAAACTGCGACGTGTCGATAAAACAACATGTCGCGAAATCACGGTGCTTCTGCCACTTTGACCTCTTTTGTTGCTTTTGGACAGGACGAAACATGTCGCGAAATCGCAACACTTTCGCCTCCATGCTCCTTTTCTTGGCTTTTGCCCACGAAAAACCAACATGTCGCGATATCGCGACACTTTCGCCTCCTAACACTTTCTCTTCTCTTTTGGTTGTGACAATGTGACATGTCGCGATATCGCGACACTTTTTCTTTCCTCCTCTTTCTCTTCTCTTTTGGTCGCGAAAATGCGACATGTCGCGAAATCGCGACACTTTTCCTTCCTGCTCTTTCTCTTCTCTTTTGGTCGTGAAAATACGACATGTCGCGATATCGCGACACTTTTTCCCTCTTGCTCATTCTCTTCACTTTTGGTCGCGAAAAAGCGACATGTCGCGATATCGCTACACTCTTTCTTTCATTCTTAACATGTCACGAATCGTGACACTTTTTATTTTGGTCGCGAGAATGCAACATGTTGCGATATCACAACACTTTTCCTTCTTGCTCTTCCTCTTCTCTTTTGGTCGCGAAAGGATTTATAATAGTTTTTATTTGCTAACTAAAAAGATTAATATTTGGTTCATATAGATTATAGGTTTATGATAATTATGATTTTAATATAATGTTTTTTACATTTTTTAGTCCCTAAGTATATAGGGTTTGTAAATATCATTTAGTGATAGCAATGGACCCAATAAAATTTTATTATTTAGTGATAATAATTTTATAAAATAGAATCATATTATTTTAAAATTTGGTTTATAGTTTAAAGTTTTGAATATATATATTTTTTAAAATTTTGGAAAAAAAATCCATTTAAAACTATAACACCTTATCCATAGTTAAAAAATAAAAATAACATAGTTTTTAACTTTTGTAATGTCATAGACCATATACAAGGCCACAGGCCATATGAGACTACACTAATTTTACCCAATAGATGGATTCTAGTTACTTAAGCATGGTGTACAACCCTCCTTATTCCCGAAACGATTGGAACCTTGAACCTCTATTCAAGGTTCCAACTCTCCACTTTTAAGCTACTCACATTGTACTTAAAAAAAAAACAATTTAAGGTTCTTTTTTCTTGAACTCTAAAACTTCAAAATATCACATGCTATTAATTAATGTGTTTAATTAACTTTAAGTAATATGCAAAGTATAATTAGATAAGTGAGCCACCCTTCCTATGATTTGAACTTGGATCTCTTTGAGAAGAAGCCAATTCACATTCAATGAACAATAAAAAAAATATGACACAATATCCTAAATAATAATACTATTTTAAAAAAATGTCAAAAATTAAAAAATTCCTCTATTCAAGATCTGGTCTTCCCACCCAGGTGTTGCAGGTGAGTTGGAGAGGAGAGGGCAACCCTCTGAGGGAGGTCCTAGGTTTGAATCTCCACCCTACCAAAAAGTTGAATTGGGTACCTAAAATCCAATTGATAATGTTGGTGCGGGTAGGATCGGGTGCGACTTCCAGGGAAATTTGATGATGTAAAACCCCCTGGTCGTGGTCTCTCATACCAATGCGGCCTCGCAAGGGGTTTTTTGCTTAAAAAAAAAAATAGTCGGTCTTCCTCTTGAGCTTGTTTTTGAAGATATTATTTATTCTAAAAAAAGGCTTACTCTAAACTAATGTCATGACACGTCACTTGATCTCATGGACATGGGTATAAGTGTAACAACCCAACTTTACATTTTTTTTCTTAACAAAATAAAAACATAAACAAAGAAATTGAAAACATATATATATATATATATATATATATATATATATATATATATATATATATATATATAGAGAGAGAGAGAGAGAGAGAGAGAGAGAGAGAGAGAGAGAGAGAGAGAGAGAGAAGAAAATCATTGCAAGCACAAACTTAGAATTTAAGACATTAAATAATGTTGAACAAGATATCATATTCAGTGACTACACAAACCTAATTGTAAACCAACCAATCATGTTGTAGCCTACCTCTTCCTTATGCTTCCTGCACAAGGCTATCAAGCCCCCTTTGTCCATCATCATTCTTCTCTACATTGAGTGTACCTTCACTAAGCTAAGTGTATCCAAGAGTCGTCACTTATGAAATCTCATGGACATGGGTATAAGTGTAACAACCCAACTTTACATTTTTTTTTTCTTAACAAAATAAAAACCATAAACAAAAAAATTATAAATACACACACACACACACACACACATATATATATATATATATATAAAAGAAAATCATTGCAAGCACAAACTTAGAATTTAAGACATTAAATAATGTTGAACAAGATATCATATTTAGTGAATACATAAACTTAATTGCAAATCAACCAATCATGTTGCAGCCTACCTCTTCCTTATGCTTCCTGCACAAGCCTATCAAATCCCCATTGTCCATCATCATTCTTATCTAAATTGAGTGTACCTTATCTAGGCTAAGTGTATCCACACACACACACACACACACACACACACACACACACATATATATATATATATATATATATAAGAAAATCATTGCAAGCACAAACTTAGAATTTAAGACATTAAATAATGTTGAACATGATATCATATTTAGTGAATACATAAACTTAATTGCAAATCAACCAATCATGTTGCAACCTACCTCTTCCTTATGCTTCCTGCACAAGCCTATCAAACCCCCATTGTCCATCATCATTCTTCTCTAAATTGAGTGTACCTTCTCTAAGATAAATGTATCCAAGAGTCATCACTTATGAACTCAAAAGAAAAATCTATCCTCAACATACACATGCCCATAGTCATAAGTTTTATAAAATTTAGGAGGCCCCTTGTACATCTAACATAGAAACTTTTTATAAGCCCACACCATGCAGGGAACAAAATACAATCTCATCCTCAGAATAAATGAGAAGTGATTTATAGTACTATTTATTTAATATGGATAAGACTAATTTCTATGGTCATGTACTACCCATCCTTGGTCTCATAACCCATTAAAAAAATGAATAAAATAATGGAATTATTAAGCTCTGACAAGGGTCAATCCCTTTCTACCAATCTATGGCTTTCCCAACTAAATCTAGGACTTCTTTTCCCAAATATAGCTAAAACCTCCTAAAACAATAACCAACTCAATCCACAAAATCAAATAATATTGTCACATAAGGCTCCTTTCAACTCTTTTTTAATAACAAACACAAAATCCAAGTAGGGACTACCATAGAAGTTACTATTTATGATCAATTGTAAAATTTAAAACCCTTTCTCTCTTTTCATACCAAAATTTACCATATATATTAAAATTCATGGAGATAAAATGGGTATAAGGACCTACCTTTAATCTTCCCAAAAATAGTAGACTTGTTGAAGCTTCCCTCCAATGCATCAATTTTCCCTCTTCTCCTACAACACTTCCTCTTCTTTCAACCAATATCAAAAGATTTTTCTCTTTTTTCTTTCCTCTTATACAAGTGCTTCATAACTCTTATAGAAAGTATCTTTAAATTTGTGAAAGGGTGACATATTATGGATGGGATCATAGTAGGTCATGAAGTTATATATTCAACAACTCCAAGAAAAATAGAGCAATGACCTTAAAATTTGATATGAGTAAAGCCTATGATAGGGTTAAATGGGATTTTATTTTTACATTTTTAGAAAAGTTTGGAATTGGGAAGAAATGGGTTATATGGATTAAAGCTTGTGTCTCTACAATATCATATTTAGTGATGGTTAATGAGTTAGTAAGATAATAATTTAAAGCCAAGAGAGTTCTTAGATAGGGGGATCCTCTATCATCATATTTGTTCAATATTATGACAAAGATATTGTGTAGGAACTTGAATAAGGCTAACAAAGATGGGCTAATAAGCTAACCTAAGGCTATTAATAATGTCGACAAAATCACCAATCAATAGTTTGTAGATGATACAACCCTTTTTTGGAGGGCATGGATAAATGAGGCTAGAGCTTTGAATAACTTATTAAAGGAATATGAAAGAGTGTCAGGGTAAAAAGTTAATAGGACAAAATCCAAAATTTACTTATTAAACTCTCTAGCTAAAATCAAAGCAGGGATATACAGGTTCAAATAGAGGAGGCAAATTTGCTAGAAACTTATCTAGGGATGCCCTTATTTTAGGGGAGAATGAGAATATAATTTTGGAATCCATTTATTAGTAAAGTTCATAATAAAATACCAACATAGAAAGGTAGATGGTTATCATTAGTAGAAAGAGTGCAACTAATTAAATCAATCTAATAGGCCATTCCAACATATTGTATGCCCTTGTATACTATGCCAAAATCAATAGAAAATTTAATATTCTATATTATATGGTCATTTTTGTGGTCAATATTACATGATAAAAGGAAATTTTCATTGGTGAAATGGATCAAGGTGTGTAATGATAAAGCTAGGGGAGGCCTTGACTTCAGATTTTTTAGGGATGCAAATTTAGCTCTACGGGTAAAAGTAATTTGGAGATTGTACAAAGAGAGTAAAAGACAATGGGCTAGAATTCCTTTAAGTATGTTTAGCCCAATGAACCAAGCTTAATATTTATTGCATTCTCTCTACCAGATGGTTCTGCACTATGGAATAGTTTAAAAAAATAAATTGATCTAATGATTAAAGGTCCAAGATGGATGTTGGGAATTGGAGAAAAAACTTCTATTTGGATGGATACTTGGTGTGATAAAAAAACCACTCAATATAGATCTAATTTTGAAACCATGGATGAAACCACTTCCAGAAAAATATGATTATAGGGATTTAAACATTATATACAAGGATTAGGAAGGAATATAGAAATGATTTTTTTTTCCAAGCATATCGGACATTGTTGCTAAGGGCAGTTGAGAAGAAAGATAACAACAATGATTATTCCAAGGGGAGTTGAGGATAAATTGACTTGAGAATTGAAAAAGTCAATAGAATACATAGAAAGAAGTGGATATAATGTACAACACCAGCAAAATAGGAATACCATAAGAATATGGAGAGATATTTAGGATATCCTGAACATTCTAAAAGTTAAATATTTTTTTGACTAGTAGGTCATAGGAAAATTTTATTTTGGGATAACCTTATGAAAAGGGGTTTTTATGGCCCCTCACAATGTGTTATATGTAAAAATAGGAGAGTATAGACCATATCTTGGGACACTGCTCAATAGTCTAGAAGCAATGACAATGGATTCTAAATATGTTTTATAAATGCATGGTGATCAATAAAATTAAAAAATGGTTAAAGCAATGGCAGAGCACTTTTAAAAGTGAGGCTTTACAAAAAATATAGGATATATCAAAATATACAATACTTTGGATTGTATGGCTAGAAAGGAATAAAAGAATATTTAAAGGAAAGAAGTTTAGTAGTGATGAAAAGAAAAAAAAAATTAGCAATAGAGGAGTCTAATCTAACCATTTCAACTCACTCAATTCCTAATATTGAAGCAGAGAACCTTGATAGATGGAGTCAAGTCATCAAATAGGATTATGATATTGGGTAGAGAGAAAAAAAAGGAAAGTAAAGAATATAAGGTGGAAACCACCAGAAGTGGAGTTGGTCAAATTGATTTTTGATGAAGCATCTAAAGGAAATCCAAGACCAATAGGAGGAGGAGGAGGAATAATTAGAAATAATAAGGGAGGGATTTTGTCTCATTACACTTTCAATAGTGGATTTAAGATAAATATTGAAGTTGAAGCTTATGCATATTTAGAAGGGTTAAAAATGTGTAGAAAAATGAAATGGAATAGAGTATGGATGGAAGATGATTCACTTATAGTTATAGATGTAATTTTGAGGAAAGCAAAGGCTCCATGGAACATATAAGAGATAATTATGGAAACACAAAACCTTTCTACAGAGTTTGAAGAAACCAGGTTTACACATATGTTAAGTGGAGGAAAAAATGTGTAGATATACTAGCCAATAGAGGAATTTTAATTGAAGGTCGTGAAGTTAATTTCTCTTTTCCATGGTTAGAGGAAGTAGTAAGTTTAGCTAAAGCTAACAAGAATATGTTGACTACCTCAGCTAAATAATGATTAATATCTACTTTAATGTTTTCCATTGGTAATATTTGTTGTATTTTATAACATTAATGTATTTTCATATAAACTATTTATTACAATTCTTATGGTTGCACTTATGCTTCAGGAAGGAAACTAGCAATTCATATCTGGTGAAGTAGACTATGATAGCATGAAGTTTTGGAAATATCATTCTACTAAGATGCAATGCATAGATAGTAGAGGTGGAGTTTTGTTATTGTGAAGACCGTTGCAAAAAAATATCAAGAAGAAGGATGATGAATTTTAGAATATTTGTTTTCACATATAAATTTGAATTTCTAGAAAATAAAAAATCAAGAATTCAAACTTTTTATGAAAATGATGTAGGTCTCTAGCTATAGCAACTCAATTGAGATGAGAATTGGATCTATTTGTAAAATCTCAATCTCTAAAGTAGAGAGTTGTGATTGGTCAAGGGTGGGGACCCAAGTACAACCCCTTGTTCTCCAACAAAAAAATGGTGGATCATTAGCCCTTACCAAATAATTAATAACAAGGATTTTTTTTTTTACTAAATAAGGGCTAGTATGTGCATCAATGCAAAAAATTTCTCTATGAGATTGAATATATTGCACTTCATAACACCCTAGAATGTTGGGACTAGTGTTAGCAATCCTTGGTCCTAGCACCTCCATCTCATCTAGTAAGTCTCTTAACCATTATTGTTGATAAGGAGATGTCCTAAGTAATTACTATTATAAATTGCTTTAGTTGATTTGCATTATAAACTTATGGGTATTTAAGTACATATGATACCTATTTTAGTCATAACAAACATTTAACTAAAATTGCAACTATCTCTATCCTATACTACATATGTATGCCTTGTGTGGGGTGGTTATACCACTTGCCACTTCATATGCACTATAATGTAATAATTCCTAACATGTCCCCCTTATTACATTATATTCAAAGCTCTATTATTAGCTTATGACCATAAATATTTTCTAGGGTGATGTTGGAATTTGAAAATGAAATTCCTACCCCTTAATGTCAACCTTCTACTTTGATACTTAAGGCTGTCATGTTCCACCGATCATGCACTCCAAAATATATCTATTACAAAATAATAATTTGATATTTATAGAATTCAATGTATGAATTATTGTTTCATCAATGTTGAGGATCTTCATCAAATATATCAGTTATTTATGAGATCAAATATTTATCTTCTATGTAGACTTGTTGCCAACTCTTGTCTTGATTAATATCTTCTAATACAGTAAGGTCAATCACCTCTTGTATTTTCTTCTTTGTCATGGATTCATTAATTTAATTAAGCATTTTCTCATGATACATTATGAATTCTTACTTCCTTTTATATTTAGTGTGACGTGCTATCAACCATCCTGTGTTGATTATTGTTTTGATTGATTTCCAATACTTTTTGTCTTGTCATATCTTCTATGAGAACTAGTTTCCATTTCATGTTTTTATTGTATCTTGATGTTGTGAGATAAATCATCTTCTATTTATTCTTGGTATTGTTTATCTAAAGAAGATACTATTTGTGGAAAGTGATATATTCATGCTTTCTTTGGTGTGCTATTTGGAGTTGAGTCTTAAATACCTGCTGCATTGATTCCACATTATCCAAGTTTTATTCTACTTCAAATTATTCTATATATGGTGAAGACTCACATTATGAATGTACAACATCATTCTTAGGTACTTGGATCTTGATGTCCTTGGTTGCATTTGGATGGAACTAATTTTCTTGACTTGTCATGTATTTAAAGTTATACCAAACATTATTGTGTTGTCTTAGTTGTGCTTGTGCAGTAAACACATGTTCTTCTTCTTTATATTGATTTTCTAAGCTTTATTCTTTTTATGTGCCTTTCTCCAAGATTGATTTTAATTATTTTAAGATGACCTATCTTGATACTGGTTCATCTCTTGTGAAGGGGTCCATATTTGAATGGACTATGCCTACATTCCTTCACAATGTGTCTATTTTTGCCATAATGTTCACACATATTTTGTGTGTGAAATGTATTTATCTGAGAATAATTTCTTTGATTCTAATATCTTTGAAAATTATTTCTCTATTGGAAGCATGAAATCTCATGCCTCTTCTAAATGGCTAATTCCTCATTTGATTTGTAAGTAGTAACTTCTCTTTTTCATCTATTGTATGTGAGGCATCTACTTTCTAAAGTAGGTTCACCAAAATTTTAATGCTTGGTGGTTGCTCAGTAATATTTATGTTGTCACAAAAACATTTTACTTTGATGGGAGAGATCTCAAAATAAATAGAACTAATGTTTTGTCAAATACCCAAGTTTTCAATTCTTGTAATAATGCGCGTAACTCTATAATTCTCCTCATAAATGATTCTATATTTTCTCCACCTTTCATATTCAAACAATGGAGGTGGCTCTAGAGGAATAGAGTTTAATTTTGATTCTTTACTTCAAAGACTGTTTTTAGCTTCTTACATCTTTGTCTATGGTTGAATCCTAAATAAAATATTTGACTTCATATGCTACTCCAAACATGATGAATAATATTGCCTTTATGTCTGCCTTATAAAACTTTATTTAGTCTTCTCCTTCTATAGTAGGACACGTAATGGTCCCATCTACTACTTTCTAAAATTTCTCAAACTCAAGTTGTGTTCTAACCTTGGTTTTCCACGCAACATAGTTATTTACCATCAACAATTGGGAATCTAACAATAAGAACTTCAGTGCTCCACTAGCCATAGTAAATTTTTACAAAATTTGACTATTCTTCTTTTATAGATTTTGCCTCAATTTTTTTTTTTAACAAGTATATATATGCCTATACTCGCATTTTTGTTGATATGTAAAATGACAACCACCCCAATATGATGGTTGAAGTTAAATTTTTATGGGGCATCCAAAGGTAACCCAAATAAGGCTAGATAAGGAGCAATTTTGTGGGACAATTAGGGTAGATTGGTGGGGGTAGCTTGCAAGATTTTGGGAATTACTACTAGTTATAATGCTAAAGTTAATACTTTACATCTAGATGTAGAGCTAGCTAAGGATTTAGTTACTAAAAAAATTATCTTTGAAGGAGAATCCTTGATTATTATCAATATTTTGTAAAAGGAGGGAGAAGCTAATTGGTAAATTAATTACATTGTGCAAGATATTAGAGAGTTTGTAAAGCATTTTCAATAAGTTGACTTTGTTCATGTCTTTAGAGAAGGTAACAAACCAGCAGACTGGTTGGTGAAATTTGGTGCCATTAAATAAGAGAATAGGAGATGGATCCTCCCACGGGTGGTCCATAAGGACTTAGAAAAGTTCACGAGGGAGGATTGTAGCTAATTGGGGTTTAGGATGGATATTGTTTGTCTTGCATCCAAGGGATTTTTGGCTACTTGCCCTTGGTAGTTGTGTAGTTGATGGGCTGATTTTGTGTTGTAAAAGGGTTCAGGCCGTTTCAATATCTTGTTTTTACCTTAATAAAAAAATTAGTCTCGTCAAGCAAAAAAAGATGAAATATTCTTCTTCCTTTTCACTTGGAATTCTCTTTTCCAAAAAAATATAAATATATTTATTTTTCTTTTAATTAAAGTGACTATTCACTTTGTAATATAAGTACCTTTTCTTTTCTCTCCACTATAAATGTGGGATTTTGAATTTTCAAGGCCTCTTGTCTTCTTGGCCTTTGCACTTTTCTACTTTTATTATTTCTCTTCCTTTCTAGAAAGACTATATTGAGGTCTTTTTAGGAATATATTCCATATTTTTTGAGATTTTTGTGTTTGTAGCAAGTTCTAAAATGACCAAAGGAGGGTTTGGAATATTATCAACAATGGCACCTTTAACCTTTGCATTGATAGGTTCTTTTTATTTATACTTATTTACTTTTTCCTCTTTAGAAGGTTGCTTCTTTTTCTATTGAGGTGCACTTCTAGTAATAGAATCAAATTTCTATTCCAAGGATGCAATTTTCTCTTTGAGCTTATAAAATATTGACATAATAAGCCACATTTGGTTGACTACAAATACATTCTCCATTTGGGCTACGTTGAGCAAAGACTTTGTTAACTTAAGAGGCATTTTGAGAAGTTCTAGGTCTAATATTTTGGTTTTGAGGGTAGTTACTATTTTTATTTTGATTGTTTTGACCTCCTTTTTGGTTGCCTTCACTAGAATTGTATCCTTGATTTGATTTTTTTGATGACCACCTTGATTAAACCCTTCAATCTAATTTTTATTTACTTTCTGTTGTTGATTAGGAGCTTGTCGATATCCAACCTTTGATTGTGAGGGTGATTATACCTATTATAGAGACCATTTATTTTCATCAAAAAAATTGATCCTATCATTGTTGACTTGATCAATGTTAAAGTGAGGAACAAATTTGCCTAAGGTATAATTTACACAAGTCTGCACAAGTAGAATTATCATGACCATACATTCCATGGAGAAAACAATATTTATTATGATTATGTCATATAGGTGCTTCAAATATGTCATTAATATGGTAGTTTTTAAACATAGGTGGTGGATGTTAGCGTTTTAGTTAGATTTATTACAAATCCAAATATCCAAAATATTGAATAAACTTAATACATATGTATACAATCACTCAAATCAATATTAATGAACATAATATTCATAAAATATTACTCAACAATATACTCACAATATCAAAGTATACAAGCTTCTTGATAAATTCTCTAACTTTCTTGATACATTTCATGGAGCTTTATCTCCATAATATAAAGATGACTCTTGAGTACTTTGACTATTGCTCTCCTCATATATCCGGAAGATGCATCCTTTTCTATTCCACACATAAGACAAACCTCTCATACCTCTTGGCTTTACATATTACCACATATATGTGACTCTTCACTTGCATACTTGACACATAAACACTTGACACTTTTCTTTTCCATGACACTTGGACACATCCTATACATTGATGCACACCAATATATTATGTATAATATTTACAGTAGTACCATGATGGTACATTAGCATATATAAAATATTGTAATATTCTCTAACACCCCCCCCACCCCCCGTATTACATTATTTGGTATGAAAGTCTCTTGATGTACATAGATGACTCTAAAATATATGATATTTGTTTTGACCAAGAGCTTTTGTAAAAATATATGCAATTAGTTCTTTAGTGGGAACTTGCTTTGTCTAAATATAATCCTATACATGACCTCTAATAAAGTGACACTAAGCTTCAATATGTTTTGTTCTTTCATGGATCACATGTTTTTTGATTAATTTGAGAACTCCTTGGTTGTCATAATTTAGTATAGTTGAAGTACTTTTGATTCCCATATCTGATAAAATATATAATAACCAAAGTGCTTTACACATTACATATCTTGTTGTACGTTATTATATGTCTTTTGATGAAAGAGCCATTGCATGTTGTTTCTTATTGTACTAAGATATAGTTGTCGAATCGAGATAGAGTACGTATCCTGATGTTGATTTTTATCATCTATAGATCCAACATAGTTAGAATATGAATATCCCTGTAAGTAAAAGCTATCACTTATTTTGTATTTAATTCATATTTTATAGTTTTGTTGATGTATTGTAGTATCCTTTTTGTAACTTTCCAATGACTTTCTTTGGGTTCTTAGATGAATCTAGAGAGATGATTTACAACAAAAAGAATATTAGGTATGGTATTTGTTAAATACAAAATACTTCCAACTAATTATCGATACATAGTAGCAAAAACTAATGTTGTATTATCATGTCTTGATAGTTGCAACTCTTGTTCTATAGGTGTGTCTTTAGGTTTACAATTTTTCATTTTATATTTTCCAAGTAATAATTTTGCATACTTTTTCTATGTTATTGTGATGCTATCATCATTTTTATAATTTTTTAAACCAATATAGTAATGTGATAGTCCTAGATCTATCATTTCAAAGTCCTTTTTCTAGATCTTTTTTTACCTCATCCATCAAAATATACTACAAGAGTTATTCTCTCTAATCCAACCTTCTTTGTATAAATATTTGAATCTGATGTACTTCGTTTGAAATTGTGTCATACCAGATGATCATTAATCTTAATGTACCATGCTCTTGGTGCTTGTTTTAATCCATATAGAGATTTATTTAATTTACAAACCTTCTATTCCTATCCTTTGATAACAAAACCTTTTGGTTGAGTCATATATACCTCTTCTTCAAGATCACCATTAAGAAATGCACTCTTAACATCCATTTGATGAAGTTTCTATCCAAGTTGTGTTGTTAATGTACAAATTGTTTAGATAGTAGTAATTCTTGTTGTAGGTGCAAAGGTTTTTCATAGTCAATTCCTTTTGTTTGAGTATATCCTTTTGCAACTAATCATACCTTATATTTTTCAAGAGAACCATCTACTTTATATTTTATTTTGTAAACCCATTTACATCCTATTACTTTATTTCCTTATGGTAGATCAACTAAATCCCATGTTTTATTCTTCATTAATGTTGCATATTCTTATTCCATGGCTATTTTCCATTCTGGTTGTCTTATGGCAGCTTGTGTAGTTGTAGGTTCTACTACTAGACTCATTAATCCCATATTTTTTCTTGTCATGCTACGAGTTTGAGGTCTTGTGGTAGTAAGATCTAGTATTTGTTCTAACTTTGAGTCTTTAAGTGTATTTATGTACCATTTTGCCTCTTTCCTTTGAGATGTCATTATGAATTCTGAGTTTTCAGTTGGCTCATTAAACATTTTTTATTTTTATTCTTCACTTGATGAATTTTCTTTGTCTAAAATATTTAGAATAGGTCTTGTATCAACCTTTTGATCTTCAACAAGGTTTTTGTTTCCTTCATCAAAAACTACATCTCTGCTCACATGCATTTTCTTTGTGATTGGATCAATTATTCTATACCCTATTGAATCATCATCATATCCAAGAAATATTCCACATATGGTTTTGTCATCTAATTTTGTCTTTTTTTCTTTTGGAACATGCACATATGCCTTACATCCAAAGATTTTTAGATGTTCTATTGAAGGTTTTCGTCCTAACCATGCTTCTTCAAGAGTAATATTTTTGAGTATTCTCATGGGTGATCTATTTTGTATGTATACTATAGTTTTAATTACTTTTGCCCAATATTGCCTACCAAGATGTGCTTCTTTTAGCATACAACATACCATTTCCATAATAGAATAATTTATTCTTTCTACTATACCATTTTGTTGAGGTGAATAAGTTATAGTGAGTTGTCTTTTTATACCATTTGACCTTAGAAATGATTCAAAATATTTTGATAAAAATTCACCTCCTCTATCTGGGTGAATATTCTTGATTGATTTTCTTGTTTTTGTTTCCACTAGTTTCTTAAATTGTTTAAAGCAACTAAAGGCTTTAGATTTAAATTTCAAAAAATATACCCACATTTTTCTGGAATAATCATCAACAAATAGCTAAAAATATATATGTCCTCCAAGATTAGTAGTGTTCATTGGTCCACATAAATTTGTATATATTAATTCTAGTGTATTTTTTAGCTTTGTATTTATTGGTTTCAAAAGGTATTCTATGCTATTTTCCTACAAGACATTATGGACAAATTGTAGATTCCCATGAAAATTTGGGAAATCCTCTAACCATTTGATATCTACTCATTTCATTCAAAGAAGATGCACTTGTATATCCTAACATTATATGCCAAAGTTCTTTGATTTATACATTCTTGTTGATAGAGCAACATTTTATAATGTACCTTAGGAAAAATAGACCATTTATATATGAACCTGAGGGTATGATTTTTCCTTGTCTAGTAATAAAACATTTCTTTTTGTTGTCAATAATTTTGAACTCAACTGCTAAATTTTGATCCATCATTTGAGATACTGAGAGTAGATTAGTAGTTAATCCAAGCACATACAATACATTGTTGATTATGCCTTTTGTATTAAATAAATTGATTAAAATATCTCCTACTCCTTTGACCTCATATATCCTATTGTCTACTATGGCAACATGTTTCTCACATTTCTCTTGAAAAAAATTAAACCATTATTTATTTCTAGTCATATGCTTACTTGCCCCTGAGTCAATATACCAATGATATTTTTTAAGTATTGGCATGATTTGTGAAATACCTTATGACTCTTAAATTTCTTCAAATCATTTTTCAAGTTTTTCAAATATTAACATCAATGTTAAAATCAAATTAATTCCTTTTGAATTTTTTTTTGGAATTTATATGGTGGAATTGGTAGCCACCACGAATCCGGGTAGGCTATTCGTATTTTATGGCTGCCATAGTATTCTGCGTTGTCCATCTCAAAATCCACCACATAATTATTCACGCAGCCTACCCCTATAACCACCATGCCACAATCATTCTAAACCTTTTACACCGCTGAAAGCACTAGGAAAGGGACAAGCGTTCAGTCTAATGAGACCCGAGATTTGAACCTTGGACCTCCGTACCCTTACGAGGTTTGGTCGAACCAATTGATCTACACCTCATACTTAATTCATTTTGAAATTGAATACCTTATATCTCCCAAATTTAATTTCAAATAATCAACTGCTAATAAATAATCAATAATTGAATCTATCAAATCAATCAACTCAATAACTATTCTTATCCCTCCAATCAAAAATATCAAATTTAATCTATAAAATGCAACGATTCCTTTAACCTTATAGCTCTGCCTATTTCTATTTAAAAAAAAAAACAAATTTTCACTGTCTTATTTCCTCATTCAAAAAACAAACGACTTATTTTTTATGCCAAATACCAACTTATTAAAAAATCTAAAGAATAATTTCTAACCTTTGTTCCACTAAATTTGTTGTAGCAATATGAATTAATGGCAAGGTTTTTGGGTGTGTGGGTGTGGATGTGGTGGGAATCATGGGTGCAGGTGCACCCCCAAAAAATAGGGTTTTTTGGGTGCATATATATATTATGTATATTTTTTTAAATAATTTAAAAAATAAAATAAATCATACACATTGTAAAATAATCAAATGAATCATACACATTATAAATTCAAAAGAAATATAAAATATGAAATATCATTATTATATTATGATATTCATGTACAAAAATGACAAATGTCAAATTCATAAAGATATAACAATATAGTAGTGTGCATGTACAAATATAAGATCAAATATCTGATATCTCTCATTCCTCTCATTCCTCATTAACATCTTCTAGACCCTCCTCCTATAGATTTATTAAAAGCCATCACACCTACAGTCCTCTTTGCTATCATCAAGAGTTGCATCCCAACATGCAAAAGGCCCCTCTATATAATCCTTGTCCCTACGATATATGAGTCGAAGAGTACTATGGATACACACGAGATTCTCTACCCTACTCACCTTCGATCAACCTCTTCTCGTTGAATGGATAAATCTATAAGTACTTCAATTCCTTTGAAAATTTGAGGAACTTGCTACCTAAAAAAATAAATGACATATTAATCACTACAACTATGGTGTCCCATGTTCGTGCAATATCCACCTGAATATGGGTTCTTTAGAATCCTATCATATAATACCTAAACAAACTAGAATGAACCCCGTGTATAAATAAAAGTTGTAAACTACTCATTAATCTCCATTTCCTCCTGTCTAGTGCCATATATGTCCTTGACTACATGTAGAAACCTTGTAATCACCTCTAGATCCTGGTTTGGTGCCCTCTTCTTTATATTGTCTACATCATACCACTTTGGGTTAAGAGCATAAGCTACCATTTAAAGTGGTGAGTTGAGGGTATTCCACGTCCAATGAATGATGGTCTATAATTAAAGGTACAAGTTAACAACTTGAAGATCAATAATGGATTTGATCTCACACATGGAATCCATACCCTCTTATATATCTACTAGGCATTCAAAATTTGTATCAAAAGTACAAAGTGTATTTGCAATTTGCTCCAAACCTATAACAAAAATTTTACATATGTGTTAGCTTTTTATGTAGCAAGCATGGAGAGATAGCAATCATAAGATGCAAGATAATATGAAATAAAGTAAATCTTCTAGATGACTAAAATATACAATAAATAGAAATGATATAAAATATTACAATGTAGTTATGGAGGAAATAAACACTCCAATATAAAGCTACTGAACTACATTGCACCCATCACTAATGGATGGTGTCACACACAGAACTAAGCTACACTATGTCCCCCGAATCTCTATTTCTATGACTCAATATCTATTTATCTATGAGGTCATCCTTATATAGATAAAATAGGATGCTTGGCCAAAACTCTATCTAGTTGTGCAAGGGACAACTTGTATATGTACAACTTGCACATTAACACTTGTGTACTTATTACATTGCATGAAGTAACTAGATAAATTACCCCTAAAGTAATCTAAGTATGTACCTTGGAAGATACATTTACATAACCCAAATGATGGAATAGACTCTATTTATAACACCCCCCTATATTACATTATTTGGGTATTGAAGATGGATCTTCTTCTTCTTCCTCCTGATATTCTATTGCATTCTTTGTAACATATTCAAGGAAATGATTAGTGTCTCTGTAATATGTTCCATTTGCTGATAAAGCTTTCACCTCATAAGTATCTGTGGATTCTTCCAATTCTTCAATTTCTTCTATCCTCTGTACCAGGTGTCCCTTTTGATTTCTCTTCTAATATTCCAATTGAGGATAATTTATTGGTCGCTAAAATTGCTATTGATGAGGGTTCATTTGATATTGTCAAGTTTGAAAAGGATTTCCACAATGCATCTGATTTTATTGCTTTCAATTTTTGGGATTGTATCTGCAATAACTGGTACTATGATATTTCTTTCTACATATATGAGAATACCATATTTTTTGTCCTCTTGTTGAAGATGTAATATTTCCCTATGGATTATCTTTTGATGCCAATGCAGTGTTAGTCAATTCATCTTTCATAGTATTTTCTACTTCATATTCTTGAAGTATATTGACTAGATCATCAAAATAAGTATCTTTACTTAGAACTTGTAAATATGTGACCAAGTGTTTATAACTATCTAGAAGTGCTCTCATGGTTACTTGAGTGAGAATTTCATCCTTAACTGATTCTCCTAAGGTCAATAGTTTACCTTTAATATCTGCAACCTTCCTTAGGAATAGTTCTATGCTTTCTCCACTATTCATATTTAGAGAGTGAAGTTGAGTCTGGAGATGAAGGATAACCGCCTTATTATTCCCTTCAAATATTTTTTCTAGACTTGTCCATGCATCTGAAGATGTTTTGGCTAAATTGATATATGGTTGAATCTCATCGGTGATAGCAAAATTTATTATCATTAAGGCTTTTGAGTCATTTTCTTCAAAATTTAGGATTTCAGTTTCACATGTAGTAGATCTCTGTGTTTTCCCTTTGACAACATTCCAATTTTTTTCATATACTAAGATTTATTTCACTTTATTTTTCCAAGAGAAATAATTTGCCCCCTTGAGTAGTTGAGATTCTACTAGGAAGAATTTGTTTTATGCCATTTAAATCTCTCTAATGTCAATCCTTGGATATGTAGGCTTCCTTATGTCTCCCTAGATATGTTTTGGATTATGATATAGTGCTTTTGTAAGATATAGTTCAATTTTTTGTTGATTTTGTGCAAGGTTTTATAAGGATCAAAAATCAACTTCTTTACTCCTTAATATTCCTACTGAACTAAGCACTTTTCAATTTTTGAAGAGGTTTTAATATTAGATTTCTTTTATCCCTAAAGAGAAATGTTTTAAGACAAGCATATAAATTTCCAACTTTGATAAAAGATTTTAATAACCCCTTTTGAAACCCTTAGGAATTTTTTTCAAGTGTTTCTAATTTTCAAAAAAAACTAGTTTGAAGTTTTAACCCTTATCACTCCAAAATTTGGAACACTATAACACATTAATATTTGCAAAAATTAAATGGATTAATTACCAGTAGAATCCCTTATTGCTCCTAAGTTATGTTTTGCAAATATTATTTTAATTTCCCTAAATTTTGCTTTCAAACAAATATTGATTTCAATTAATGTATCAACCTTATCTTATAACCTTATAACTCCCTTTTTAAAATGAAAGAAAATTGAATGAGAAATTAAGGCTTTGTACCTTTATGATATCGGTTAAATATGGTAGTAAGCTCTCCATCTTGAGCATGAATTTCCCAAGGCTATAATGCTCTACGTAAACGCTTTTTGATCGAGAGTCTTTTCAATTGTACCCAACTTGCTTCAGATCCCTACTGAATTGTGCCCGAACTGCTATCAAGTGTTTGTTATCAATCTATTGAGTCACACCCAAACTATTATAGAGCATCTATCGTCAATTTGTTGAGTAGCTTCCAAATGCTTCTCATATTATTTTCAACTATTGTGCTTCCTTTTCACGGTCCAAGGCATCTTTAATATGTGATAGGATGAGTGACAAGTGTCACGACATAAGTTTATGAACACTCATGGAAGCTTCAAATTGGTTGGTGGAGGTTTCAAACTCACTCCACTATTAGTGACAAATTTCACTTTTCGATAAAAAATTTTTGATTCTCCCTTGAGTGTTGTCCAAGAAACGCTCCTTCCTCAACGTCTCCAAGCTATATTTGCTGTAACATATGTCAAGTTGTACGTAACTCCATTGTTTGGAGTATGGGCACCAAGAAATGTAACATCTTCTTTGTGAGCATTATAGAGGATCTTTCAAAGGATGACAAGTGGAAGCTGCATGCCCTTCTTTCTATCAATGCTTATTTGAAGACTCTCCAATGTGTTTTGCACCTAGATCTTTGCTATTTTACGTAGATGTTGAAGTGTCTCCAGAAAAACAAAGCTAATGGTTGAGTTTTGGTGGAGATATGGTGGAGCTTTTATGGAGATATGGAGTATCTTTGGTGGCCATTGAATGGAGTCCGAATGGTAATGCTTGTATGAAGACTCTGTGATGCTTTAATCCACTGTTAGCATTCACTTATGGTAGAAATGATTTGATAAGAATGTACTTTTACTTTGGTGTATGTTTGCTTTATCTTCTACTTTATACACTGCTTGATATTTCCTTATGCCTTGTCTTCTGCAAGTTGGACCATCCAAGATGAGCCTTTGAGTGGCTCCTATTTCTTGGGAAGAATTCTTACGTTCAGCCCTTTTATGGCTGTTTTTACCTGTGTCTATTGTACATTTTTGGGGCACATTCAAAATTGCTTTTAGACTGTAAAAAACCAAATTAAAATGGTGCTATAAAATTTACTGTAGTATGTACATAAATCTCCTTTGATGCAACTTCTTTTGCACTCTTATTTCAGATCAAAAATTCTGGTTTTATGGCAGATTTTTCTCCTACAATACAAGGGTATTGAGGTTGTGTTTTATGAGTAGACACCTTCCCATTTTTTCTTGGACACCTAGATAGCAGCTCCAAGCTTATATAATAGTAGATAGAAACTTTTAAATTTATGCAATTTTCTGCACTTTATTTTCTTGCATTCAATCCTATAATGCTTTTGGATTTGAGACTTACCAAGTCTCAATATTTAAAGCTTCTATTTCTTTTTTTGGTTAGTTGTGTTCTTCTCCAGGTTTTGGAGGATTCTACCCTTTTTGGGTGGCTTCTTTAGACCACTACGAGTTTCAGATTTCTATGCTTCAATAGTGTCTTTATACACTTGATACAAATAAGATTTTGTGTCCTTCAAGAACAAAAACTAATTTATTTTGAGAGTAGTGTAATAGTACAAGTCTTTCACTTTTAATGCACTAATATTACACCTTATCACTCCAATCAAATCTTAAATTAATGCACTAAGAATTTATTGCAACTAATCAAGAATAACCTAAAATTAATCTTTAAGAGTTATTATGCAATTTCACTACAACTAATATTGTAGAACTTAGTCTTATTTTTCTTTTTTCAAAATAGATAATAGGTAGTTTATAGAAGCAATTTTGAAATATAATCAACTCCTAATAAAAGTGCAAATGAACCTTAAAAAGAAATTTTGTTTTTGCACTTTCAAAGACTATAATCCAATTTTCTATTGCAACTTTAATCCAAATTCATGTGCTTCTAACAAATATAATAGGTAGATGAATTAATAAACCTGCTTGCACCAGAAATTTTCTTACTTTTTTTTGTAGTAGCTCTTTTGTTGCTTCTGTAGAGGATTTAGATCTTGGTGTCTAGAATCACCAAGTTGTTTCTACAAGAATATCCTTGCAGCTCTTTGTAGACTATCTTGAATAACTTCTTCTTCACCAAATGATGGTCTTGACCTTTCTTTTACGAGCCTAGGATTTTATGGCTTGTTTTCCTCTTATGTTATCCTCCTTCTACTACAGATTTGGAGAAGTATTTGTCTCTAAAGTGATGCCTTCTTGTTGTGATAGGTAATATTCAAATCTTTAAGATTTGATGAGCTTCTTCTATCTTCAAGTCGTCTTGTCAAATTTTAACTTCAAGCAGGATCTTCTTCTGAGATTTGGCACTCCTTGCCAAATTCTTCTTCATGGATTTGGCACTCCTTGCCAAATTCTTCTTCTTGGATTTGACACTCCTTACCAAATTATTCTTCTCTTGGACTTGTTGTCGGATGGCAACAATTATCCCAAGTCCTTCACTACAAGAGGATTTTCCTTGGTAGTGGATTTCTCCAATGAGTTCTCCTTTGAGAATATCTTCAATAAGGCTCTCCTAGCCTTTTTTTGGATGCTTGATAAGACCTTCCCAAGGTCTCTAATATGATAACTTTTGATGGTCTTCCTTGAGACCTTTTTTTCAACCTTCTTCTCCTAGAAGTGTTGGTGATGATATCTACCTCTGGATCTTTGATTCTGCTACTTCTGAATTCAAGCAGGATTCACCTAGTCCTTATTCTCCTTCTCCTTCCTTGATTGGGAGTTCTACAATGAGATATTCTCCTAATATCTTTGATTTTGCTTTGGGTTTTGAATTGATTCTGAAGAAGATATATGTGAATGAAAAATCGAGCAACACCAAACATTGAACTATAAAATTAAATAAGTGATGCAACACATAAAATTGTATAATGAAATAAAATTTTATTATAACACCGATGGATCTTCAATGTTACAATAAAATATACCCCAAATATGGGGTTACAAAGCTTATTATGCTTGATACAATGAACAAGACACTAGGGCTCTCCGAAACCCTAGTAAATAAATATTGGTGGTGTCTTTGCGTTCGATATGAACCCTATTTGTGAATGCAAAAATAAACAACACCAAACAATGAATTATAAAATTAAATAAGTAATGCGACACAAAAAATTGTACAATGAAATAGAATTTTATTATAACATCGGTGGATCTTCAATGTTACAACAAAATTTGCCCCAAATATGAGGTTAAAAATCTTATTATGCTTGATACAATGATTACAAGACACTAGGGTTCTCTGAAACCCTAGTAAATAAATATTGGTGGTGTCTTCACGTTCGATCTGAACCCAATAGTGTGGTGAGTGGGATTTATTATCCTATACAGGACCACTCGAGCTTCAGCAGCTACCAATGAAATTGATCTCTAAACCTACAAACAACAAACAACAACATAATATCAATAATATTTGTGAGTGATCCACTCTGTGAGACCCTCAATAAGAAAGTTACTAACACTAGTTGCAGAAATGAAGCTATAAATATATCTAAGAATATAAATACTTGCAATAAATAAATTACCTTGTCACGCTAACTCGTTGTTCTCTATTATTCATCGTTATTGAATAATTTGGTGTGCAGATGCCCTATCAACACCTGAGGGATTGCTGGATTGTATAATTAGGCCTATGAATGCCCACGAGCACTTTGTGATGGAAGGAGGTACCCAAAGACACTTGGTAATGGTAGTAGGTGCCCAAAGATGCTTGATGATGGTAGTAGGTTCCTAGAGGTGCTCGAACATAAATAGGAGATACCCAAAGGTGCTCGAGGGATTGGAGTAGAATCTACAAAAGTAGATCTGGTTCGTGTGAGGTGGGAAGCGATGGATGCAGAGGTGATGGCGAGTAATGAAATATGGAAAAAGGTAAGGAGACTTAGGACTTCTTAGGGATTCCAAAAGCTCCAAGGATTTAGGATTTAGACAACTTAGAGGTTGAGTCATCGAAATGACTCTTTAGAATCTCTCCTAGGGTATGTTAAGATTTCAACAATAGAATTTGTGCGGTCAAGATTAAAATATGATGGAGGGTGGAGATTAAATCTGGGCATGTGGCATGGATTAAAATAGATGAATGGCTAGGATTAAATCATGATGGATGGTTGGGATTAATTCATATATATATATATATATATATATATATTAAATATATAAAATATTATTATTTGAATATATATTAAACAAATATATATAAATAATGGATAAATGTGGTAGGAAGTTATGGATAAATGACAAGTGGCTAGATTTTGGTGTCTATGATACCCTTCCTAACTTTTTTGTAGAAATTTTCCTAACTCACTGAATCTTCTTTCCCTACAACAAAGTATTAGTACTGAAATCTTTAGTTTGCTTTTGAATCAAAATATTCTCTTCGAATTCAGGATCAAGACTTATATGGCCTTTTTCAGTACCAAGGCTACTATGGCCTTTTTCAGTACCAAGGCTTCTATGACATTTTTCATTACCAAGGCTTCTATGGCATTTTTTAGCATTAATGCTTCTGTGGCCTTTTTTAGTACCAAGGCTCTTATGGCCTTTTGCTATCAAGACTTCTGTGGTTTCTCATTCAGGGCTCCTATGGTCTTTTATCCAAGGCTTCTATGGCATTTCTATGTCAAGGCTTCTATGTCCTATTATATGTTATGCTTATATGGCTTGTTATTCAACTTGTGAAGTTCTTTGAATCAATTATAGAGATATTCAATCTCATAACTTCACCACAACTCTTCACAAGAAGTCTTCGTCCATAGTATTCTTCTCTTGCACACGGAACCAATATTTGCACTATGAGGGCATGTCGATCTTCAAGAAAAAAAGTTGGATTCTCCTAGATTTATGTCATAGGATTTCTAATCCTTTGATAATTAGTGTTTTACAAACAAAAGAAACTTTAGGCACTAGTTAGAAAATTCCATATATCCTGGATAATCCTCACTAAATGATTTGTCAATCCAATGGCTTGAATGTTGAGTCCTGGTATTCATGATTTTTTTTTAAACTCTATGGAAATACTATGAAGTAGAGGAAAAATGGTGCACCTAATTGTTGAGCAAAGTGCAGCAAATAGTATTGTCATTGTTGTCAACACAGTCAGACAGATTTATTGATGCAATGGACAAGAGTTTATTGAACAGCAAGGTGCAGCCAAAGTACAATGGATAGGAGTTCAGTGTTGAGCAAGGTGTTGCAGGAGGATTGTCATTGTTGTCAATACAGATCGATTAGATCTAATGATGCAATGGACGAGCAGTTCAGAAGTCACTCGGATGCGAGAGGATAAAGTTCAAAAGTTAGTCAGATCATGAGTCCTTAAATGATAGATGCACGTAAACAGAAAACATAATTCAGAATGAGAAGAAGAAGTCTTCAGAACCTGAGATGTCAAGAAGCGGAAAGGTTTTTTGTGAAAACCAAGGCAGTCAAAATAAAAAGTTTTATTTAAAACCATGGATAACAGATTTGAAATGGGTTTTTCTTAAAACCCAAGTTGGCTCTTCGTTTCGTTGAAAAAGATGCCCCGGTGATGAAGATATTTAATTTTAAATATTTAGTTTAAATTTTATTTTATTTAAAATTTAAATTAAAATATTAAATTAAATTAAAAGGGCCGACATGTTACTATTTCGTGGCAATAAGCTACAGGGAAGGTGAAGAAGGTGGAAGAAGAGTTTGAGGCCGACAAAGTTAAATACGGGCCGACGGATTTTAGGGTTTGGCAGCTGACAAATTCTAGGGTTTCTCAATCGACGTTCTTCTAGGGTTTGTTCCTAAAACTTCTATAAAAGCAAGGGTACTTCGAGTTTGAAAAGTGGGGTGTAAAGATAAAGTGCGAATGCGAGCATAGTGTTTGTGAAAGTGAAGTTCGTGTTGAGGAGAGAGTCGAATGTGAAATGACAGTCGAGTGTAGGAAGCGTGTGCATCATAAGAAGAGCGAGGTGTGCGAAGAGAAGCGCGAAGGGCAAAGTTGATTGCAAAGTCTAGCTGTAGCAGTGCAGCAAACTATGTGAAGTGATTGTGCAAGAGAGAGCAGAGTGCACAGAGATTGCAAAGGTGATGTAGACCAGTTAGAGTCTTGCAATAACAAAGGTATATGTCAAACATTTTTTTATTCAATATTGAAGTCCAAGTTGGTGACTCTTTCAATTTTATTATTTCTTCCAGTTGTTGCTTGGAAATTAAGGGGTTGGTGCCTCTTTCCAGTAGGTGCTGGTAAAATAGGAGTTGGTGCTCCATTCTGTTGAAGCAGATAAAGTTAAGGGGTTGGTGCTCCTTCCAGTTGGTGCTGGTAAAGGATTATGTAAAGTTGTAGCTTTGCATTGACTGATTTGGATGGTAGTCCAAGCAGTCTTTTTGAGGAGTAGCCACATTGGTGAACCTCGTTAAAATGTTGTGTTATGTGTGATGCTTTCTTGATGCATTTAGTATATCTTTTATCTGCTTTAATCTGTCTTTGGTTTTAAAATCATATGTTTTAGAATTTTTAAAGAACACACTGATTCACCCCCCTCTCGGTGTCATTGTGATTACAACAATTGGTATCAGAGCCAAGTTCCCAATTTTGGCTAAATCAGTCAGGGTTGATCTTGGATTAGTACACAATGGCTAAGAAGAATAGATCCTCATCCAAAAAGGCATCCCAGTCAGTTTCGATTCCTGTAGAAGAGAAATTTGAACCGAAAAAGGTAGAAGAAGTGAATCCTGAAGTTTGTGATGAAAATCTTGAGGCTGAAGTAGATTTTGAAGGAGAGTTGATATCTGCTCTTGAAGAGTGGAGAATAGAAAAGAAAAAGAACAAAATACTGTCCAAGAAATTAGAAGAATATGAGGATGAGATTGAAGATCTCTTCCTACAAGTTCAAAAGGCCAAGAAATCGAAAGAAGCCTTGAAGACACACTGGATAATAAGAATGATGTATACAAGACAAGTGAAGAGGAATATAAAAAGGTTATTGTTGATCTAAAGCTGCAAGTAGAACAGAACAAAAGGATTGAAGATATTCTTAGGTCTCAGATCAATGAGAAAGAGACTGTATGCTGCCAACAAGAAGAAGAGATTGTTTCATTGAAGAAACAACTAAAAGAGGCCAATATAAATCTCAAATTTGAGAAGAGCACAGAGTTGCTAGATACAATGATAAATCAACAAAGAAGCTCCACAGCTAAGTTTGGTCTTGGATATGAAGCTGAACAACCTTCATCCTCCAAATATGCAGAGAAGAAGAAGTCCTCGGTTGAAGGATTGAAACAAGAAAAGTCTAAAGCTGAATCCTCAAAAGGAAGAAAATATCAAAGAAGATCTACAAAGCAAAGCAACCACAGCAAAAGAGGTTCTCTCACTCTCACTCTTTTAATAATAATGCTTTTTATGGCTATTGTTCTAAATGCAACCACTTTGGTCACAAGGCAATTTATTGTGGATTGAACAATAGATCAAAGAGTTATGCTGATAAAAATACTTCTATTTTTTTGAGTGAACACCTTGTGCAATGTTTTAAATGTAATGGCCATGGGCACATAGCAAGGTTTTGTTCAAGCACTTCTGTATCCAATCTAAGGCAATACCATAGATTTCATCATACACATAGAATGCAATACAGATAGGGAATAAAACATGTGCAATGTTTTAAATGCAACGGTCAAGGGCACATAGCAAGGTTCTGTCCAAGCACTTCTATATCTAATCTAAGGCAAAACCCTAGATTTCATCAGACACAAAGAGGACAACACCGACAAGGAACATATCATGTGCATAAAAGAAAAGAAAATAATCATCCATCAAGAATGCACAAGAGACAACCCCACAAGAGAAATGTTCAAGTTCACGAACAGGAGCAAAATAGGGATGTTGTTGAAAAACCCAAGCCCAAGTTCAAGAAAGTCTGGAGAAAGACAGAAGAAAGGAAATTGTGTCTCCTTGGACTGAAGGAGGCTACTCTGCCATTGCTCTAAGCAACTCCAGGTGGCACATCCTCAGGAGGAGCAATATTAAAGTTTTATTTTAATGCTCCTATGTATTTGTCTAGGTATCTGAGGATGAAAGGTAAGCAGTCAGGTTAATGTTGTATAGTTGTTAAAGTGTGTTTTTCAGTTTATATAGTGGTTTGTGGAAATGCCGTGAAGTGTGGTGTTTAATTTGAGAGTTGTCACCATTGGTAGTTTTGAGATATGTCACTGTTGTACTGTTGATGATTCTTAATACCACTGTTCAAAATTACGAATCATAATAGTCCAGATAATTTGCTCAATGAAAGAATGCTTGCCCTAGCTGTGTATTTGTGTTTCGAGCAGCATGTATTTGTTTTTACTCTTTGATGTGAAGATTGCCAGATCTTTCATGACACCTTGGTGAATATATTTAATTCACAGACGGTTTTGTTTTAACTATTGATTTAATGCCAGTCCAAGGATAAGAAGCTTGAGGTTGAGTAAGGTGCACTACGGTTGGCCATAAAGTGTTTGACAAAATGTCTTCTTTCGACATGCATAGTTGAAAGTAAGAGTTGGCAGTAAAATTGCAGTGTTGGACAAAAATTGGTACAGATGTGAGTCACTTGTCAATTCTGTTGACAAAAGTGAAATCAGCATGTTGAATGGGAAGATTGAAGAAAAAGTTTTTTAATGAGCAGCCAGATGATTTCCAGCCTGGTGATGAATAGTTGAGTTGCTTTCATAGTGGTTGTTTTGATCAAGTTAATGCTTTTCTTGATACATGATTTGGGCTTACTCCATTGAGTTTGATTTGAGCAAGTTATTCTTTGCCTTGGTGATTTATGTTGGTGGCTGTCTTGTTCAAATACCTTTGGAAGGAAAAGGATGTCTACTAGTTTCCTTTTCATGTAGTGATTGGTTGAATGCTTCAAGGTTAATCTTGAGTTGAATGATGTTGGTTAAACCTTGTCTATAAGCATTGTTGCTAAAGCCCTAATTGGTTGAGAAAAGATGTTGGTTGTGTTGTGGTACATTGTTTAGTACTTGCATAGAGTTGAAAGTGGATTGAGGTAGCCTATTGGATTCTCACTGCAGAGAGAGACAAACAGTTGTCATTGGGTTCAAGCTTGTTGAGAATATATCCAAGATGCATGGTGAAGTTGTATGCAGATGTTGCTGGCATTGCAGAACAAAAAGTTGGCTATATAAGATTATTGTATGCCTTCACTAACAAGGGACAAGTTTGAGTTTGCAAAGCAACAGAGGGTAGTTGCATAGAAGACAATGGTTCAGTCATGTTCTTACACATGTTATATTGGTGAAGTTGATGGTGATGGTGTCATTCACTGGTTATTGTTGCTATTCACATTGTTGATTTTATTGATGCCTATTATGCTTATCATGATGTTGTCAATCAGTGAAATGAAGTGGTCTTGGACTCAGGGGGAGCATTTGTGTATTTGTTTTTCTTCTTGTTCATGCTTGGAATATTTGCTAATTGTAATAATTTGTGTCTAAGAATATTGTGCATAGACTCAGGGGGAGTCTGTAGCAGCCCTTTGGTATTATTGTCAAAGGGGGAGAAGATTTACAGGAAAATTGCACATGTGTTGCCAACAATTCCAAAGGGGGAGATTGTTGAGCAAAGTGCAGCAAATAGTATTGTCATTGTTGTCAACACAGTCAGACAAATTTATTGATGCAATGGACAAGAGTTTATTGAACAGCAAGGTGCAGCCAAAGTACAATGGATAGGAGTTCAGTGTTGAGCAAGGTGTTGCAGGAGGATTGTCATTGTTGTCAATACAGTCAGTTAGATCTAATGATGCAATGGACAGGCAGTTCAGAAGTCACTCAGATGCAAGAGGATAAAGTTCAAAAGTTAGTCGGATCATGAGTCCTTAAATGATAGATGCACAGAAACAGAAAACATAATTCAGAATGAGAAGAAGAAGTCTTCAGAACCTGAGATGTCAAGAAGCGAAAAGGTTTTTTGTGAAAACCAAGGCAGTCAAAATAAAAAGTTTTATTTAAAACCATGGATAACAGATTTGAAATGGGTTTTTCTTAAAACCCAAGTTGGCTCTTCGTTTCGTTGAAAAAGATGCCCCGGTGATGAAGATATTTAATTTTAAATATTTAGTTTAAATTTTATTTTATTTAAAATTTAAATTAAAATATTAAATTAAATTAAAAGGGCCGACATGTTACTATTTCGCGGCAATAAGCTACAGGAAAGTGACGAAGGTGGAAGAAGAGTTTGAGGCCGACAAAGTTAAATCTAGGCCGATGGATTTTAGGGTTTGGCAGCTGACAAATTCTAGGGTTTCTCAATCGACGTTCTTTTAGGGTTTGTTCCTAAAACTTCTTCTATAAAAGCAAGGGTACTTCGAGTTTGAAAAGTGGGGTGTTAAGATAAAGTGCGAATGCGAGCATAGTGTTTGTGAAAGTGAAGTTCGTGTTGAGCAGAGAGTAGAATGTGAAATGACACAGAGTGTGCGAAGCATGTGCGCAGAGAAAGCAGAGTGTGCAGAGAAGCGCGAAGGGCAAAGTTGATTGCAAAGTCTAGTTGTAGCAGTGCAGCAAACTGTGTGAAGTGATTGTGCAAGAGAGAGCAGAGTGCACAGAGATTGCAAAGGTGATGTAGACCAGTTAGAGTCTTGCAATAACAAAGGTATATGTCAAACATTTTTTATTCAATATTGAAGTCCTTTCTCGGCAAATTAAGGGGTTAGTGCCTCTTTCCATTATTATTAGTAAACAATTTGTTCCAGTTGTTGCTTGGAAAATTAAGGGGTTGGTGCCTCTTTCCAGTAGGTGCTGGTAAAATAGGAGTTGGTGCTCCATTCTGTTGAAGCAGATAAAGTTAAGGGGTTGGTGCTCCTTCCAGTTGGTGCTGGTAAAGGATTATGTAAAGTTGTAGCTTTGCATTGACTGGATTTGGATGGTAGTCCAAGCAGTCTTTTTGAGGAGTAGCCACATTGGTGAACCTCGTTAAAATGTTGTGTTATGTGTGATGCTTTCTTGATGCATTTAGTATCTCTTTTATCTGCTTTAAACTGCTGCTGGTTTTAAAATCTAATTGTTTTAGAAGATTTTAAAGAACACACTGATTCACCCCCCCTCTCAGTGTCATTGTGATTACAACAATTGGTATCAGAGCCAAGTTCCCAATTTTGGCTAAATCAGTCAGGGTTGATCTTGGATTAGTACACAATGGCTAAGAAGAATAGATCCTCATCCAAAAAGGCATCCCAGTCAGTTTCAGTTCCTGTAGAAGAGAAATTTGAACCGAAAAAGGTAGAAGAAGTGAATCCTGAAGTTTGTGATGAAAATCTTGAGGCTGAAGTAGATTTTGAAGGAGAGTTGATATCTGCTCTTGAAGAGTGGAGAATAGAAAAGAAAAAGAACAAAATACTATCCAAGAAATTAGAAGAATATGAGGATGAGATTGAAGATCTCTTCCTACAAGTTCAAAAGGCCAAGAAATCAGAAGAAGCCTTGAAGACACAGCTGGATAATAAGAATGATGTATACAGCACAAGTGAAGAGGAATATAAAAAGGTTATTGTTGATCTAAAGCTGCAAGTAGAACAGAACAAAAGGATTGAAGATATTCTTAGGTCTCAGATCAATGAGAAAGAGACTGTATGCTGCCAACAAGAAGAAGAGATTGTTTCATTGAAGAAACAACTAAAAGAGGCCAATATAAATCTCAAATTTGAGAAGAGCACAGAGTTGCTAGATACAATGATAAATCAACAAAGAAGCTCCACAGCTAAGTTTGGTCTTGGATATGAAGCTGAACAACCTTCATCCTCCAAATATGCGGAGAAGAAGAAGTCCTCGGTTGAAGGATTGAAAAAAGAAAAGTCTGAATCTGAATCCTCAAAAGGAAGAAAATATCAAAGAAGATCTACAACAAAGCAACCACAAGCAAAAGAGGTTCTCTCACTCTCACTCTTTTAATAATAATGCTTTTTATGGCTATTGTTCTAAATGCAACCACTTTGGTCACAAGGCAATTTATTGTGGACTGAACAATAGATCAAAGAGTTATGCTGATAAAAATACTTCTATTTTTTTGAGTGAACACCCTGTGCAATGTTTTAAATGTAATGGCCATGGGCACATAGCAAGGTTTTGTTCAAGCACTTATGTATCCAATCTAAGGCAATACCATAGATTTCATCATACACATAGAATGCAATACAGACAGGGAATAAAACATGTGCAATGTTTTAAATGCAACGGTCAAGGGCACATAGCAAGGTTTTGTCCAAGCACTTCTATATCTAATCTAAGGCAAAACCCTAGATTTCATCAGACACAAAGAGGACAACACCGACAAGGAACATATCATGTGCATAAAAGAAAAGAAAATAATCATCCATCAAGAATGCACAAGAGACAACCCCACAAGAGAAATGTTCAAGTTCACGAACAGGAGCAAAATAGGGATGTTGTTGAAAAACCCAAGCCCAAGTTCAGGAAAGTCTGGAGAAAGACAGAAGAAAGGAAATTGTGTCTCCTTGGACTGAAGGAGGCTACTCCGCCATTGCTCTAAGCAACTCCAGGTGGCACATCCTCAGGAGGAGCAATATTAAAGTTTTATTTTAATGCTCCTATGTATTTGTCTAGGTATCTGAGGATGAAAGGTAAGCAGTCGGGTTAATGTTGTATAGTTGTTAAAGTGTGTTTTTTAGTTTATATAGTGGTTTGTGGAAATGCCGTGAAGTGTGGTGTTTAATTTGAGAGTTGTCACCATTGGTAGTTTTGAGATATGTCATTGTTGTATTGTTGATGATTCTTAATACCACTGTTCAAAATTACGAATCATAATAGTCCAGATAATTTGCTCAATGAAAGAATGCTTGCCCTAGCTGTGTATTTGTGTTTCGAGCAGCATGTATTTGTTTTTACTCTTTGATGTGAAGATTGCCAGATCTTTCATGACACCTTGGTGAATATATTTAATTCACAGACAGTTTTGTTTTAACTATTGATTTAATGCCAATCCAAGGATAAGAAGCTTGAGGTCGAGTAAGGTGCACTACGGTTGGCCATAAAGTGTTTGACAAAATGTCTTCTTCCGACATGCATAGTTGAAAGTAAGAGTTGGCAGTAAAATTGCAGTGTTGGACAAAAATTGGTACAGATGTGAGTCACTTGTCAATTCTGTTGACAAAAGTGAAATCAGCATGTTGAATGGGAAGATTGAAGAAAAAGTTTTTAATGAGCAACCAGATGATTTCCAGCCTGGTGATGAATAGTTGAGTTGCTTTCATAGTGGTTGTTTTGATCAAGTTAATGCTTTTCTTGATACATGATTTGGGCTTACTCCATTGAGTTTGATTTGAGCAAGTTATTCTTTGCCTTGGTGATTTATGTTGGTGGTTGTCTTGTTCAAATACCTTTGGAAGGAAAAGGATGTCTACTAGTTTCCTTTTCATGTAGTGATTGGTTGAATGCTTCAAGGTTAATCTTGAGTTGAATGATGTTGGTTAAACCTTGTCTATAAGCATTGTTGCTAAAGCCCTAATTGGTTGAGAAAAGATGTTGGTTGTGTTGTGGTACAGGTGTTTGGTACTTGCATAGAGTTGAAAGTGGATTGAGGTAGCCTCTATTGGATTCTCACTACAGAGAGAGACAAACAGCTGTCATTGGGTTCAAGCTTGTTGAGAATATATCCAAGATGCATGGTGAAGTTGTATGCAGATGTTGCTGGCATTGCAGAACAAAAAGTTGGCTATATAAGATTATTGTATGCCTTCACTAACAAAGTGGACAAGTTTGAGTTTGCAAAGCAACAGAGGGTAGTTGCATAGAAGACAAGTGGTTCAATCATGTTCTTACACATGTTATATTGGTGAAGTTGACGGTGATGGTGTCATTCACTGGTTATTGCTGCTATTCACATTGTTGATTTTATTGATGCCTATTATGCTTATCATGATGTTGTCAATCAGTGAAATGAAGTGGTCTTGGACTCAGGGGGAGCATTTGTGTATTTGTTTTTCTTCTTGTTCATGCTTGGAATATTTGCTAATTGTAATAATTTGTGTCTAAGAATATTGTGCATAGACTCAGGGGGAGTCTGTAGTAGCCCTTTGGTATTATTGTCAAAGGGGGAGAAGATTTACAAGAAAATTGCACATGTGTTGCCAACAATTCCAAAGGGGGAGATTGTTGAGCAAAGTGCAGCAAATAGTATTGTCATTGTTGTCAACACAGTCAGACAAATTTATTGATGCAATGGACAAGAGTTTATTGAACAACAAGGTGCAGCCAAAGTACAATGGATAGGAGTTCAGTGTTGAGCAAGGTGTTGCAGGAGGATTGTCATTGTTGTCAATACAATCGATTAGATCTAATGATGCAATGGACAGCGGTTCGAAGTCACTCAGATGCAGAGGATAAAGTTCAAAAGTTAGTCAGATCATGAGTCCTTAAATGATAGATGCACAAAAATAGAAAACATAATTCAGAATGAGAAGAAGAAGTCTTCAGAACCTGAGATGTCAAGAAGCGGAAAGGTTTTTTGTGAAAACCAAGGCAGTCAAAATAAAAAGTTTTATTTAAAATCATGGATAACAGATTTGAAATGGGTTTTTCTTAAAACCCAAGTTGGCTCTTCGTTTCGTTGAAAAAGATGCCCCGGTGATGAAGATATTTAATTTTAAATATTTAGTTTAAATTTTATTTTATTTAAAATTTAAATTAAAATATTAAATTAAATTAAAAGGGCCGACATGTTACTATTTCGCGGCAATAAGCTACAGGAAAGTGACGAAGGTGGAAGAAGAGTTTGAGGCCGACAAAGTTAAATCTGGGCCGACGGATTTTAGGGTTTGGCAATGGACAAATTCTAGGGTTTCTCAATCGACGTTCTTTTAGGGTTTGTTCCTAAAACTTCTTCTATAAAAGCAAGGGTACTTCGAGTTTGAAAAGTGGGGTGTAAAGATAAAGTGCGAATGCGAGCATAGTGTTTGTGAAAGTGAAGTTCGTGTTGAGCAGAGAGCAGAATGTGAAATGACACAGAGTGTGCGAAGCGTGTGCGCAGAGAAAGCAGAGTGTGCAGAGAAGCACGAAGGGCAAAGTTGATTGCAAAGTCTAGTCTGTAGCAAGGCAAAGAATGTGTGAAGTGATTGTGCAAGAGAGAGCAGAGTGCACAGAGATTGCAAAGGTGATGTAGACCAGTTAGAGTCTTGCAATAACAAAGGTATATGTCAAACATTTTTTTATTCAATATTGAAGTCCGAATGGTTTATTCCTACTTTCCAGTTATTATTGTAAACAATTTGTCCAGTTGGTGCTTGCAAATTAAGGGGTTGGTGCCTCTTTCCAGTAGGTGCTGGTAAAATAGGAGTTGGTGCTCCATTCTGTTGAAGCAGATAAAGTTAAGGGGTTGGTGCTCCTTCCAGTTGGTGCTGGTAAAGGATTATGTAAAGTTGTAGCTTTGCATTGACTCGGATTTGGATGGTAGTCCAAGCAGTCTTTTTGAGGAGTAGCCACATTGGTGAACCTCGTTAAAATGTTGTGTTATGTGTGATGCTTTCTTGATGCATTTAGTATCTCTTTTATCTGCTTTAAACTACTCTGGTTTTAAAATCTATATGTTTTAGAATTTTTAAAGAACACACTGATTCACCCCCCTCTCAAGTGTCATTGTGATTACAACAATTGGTATCAGAGCCAAGTTCCCAATTTTGGCTAAATCAGTCAGGGTTGATCTTGGATTAGTACACAATGGCTAAGAAGAATAGATCCTCATCCAAAAAGGCATCCCAGTCAGTTTTGGTTCCTGTAGAAGAGAAATTTGAACCGAAAAAGGTAGAAGAAGTGAATCCTGAAGTATGTGATGAAAATCTTGAGGCTGAAGTAGATTTTGAAGGAGAGTTGATATCTCCTCTTGAAGAGTGGAGAATAGAAAAGAAAAAGAACAAAATACTGTCCAAGAAATTAGAAGAATATGAGGATGAGATTGAAGATCTCTTCCTACAAGTTCAAAAGGCCAAGAAATCAGAAGAAGCCTTGAAGACACAGCTGGATAATAAGAATGATGTATACAAGACAAGTGAAGAGGAATATAAAAAGGTTATTGTTGATCTAAAGCTGCAAGTAGAACAGAACAAAAGGATTGAAGATATTCTTAGGTCTCAGATCAATGAGAAAGAGACTGTATGCCGCCAACAAGAAGAAGAGATTGTTTCATTGAAGAAACAACTAAAAGAGGCCAATATAAATCTCAAATTTGAGAAGAGCACAGAGTTGCTAGATACAATGATAAATCAACAAAGAAGCTCCACAGCTAAGTTTGGTCTTGGATATGAAGCTGAACAACCTTCATCCTCCAAATATGCAGAGAAGAAGAAGTCCTCGGTTGAAGGATTGAAACAAGAAAAGTCTGAAGCTGAATCCTCAAAAGGAAGAAAATATCAAAGAAGATCTACAAAAAAGCAACCACAGCAAAAGAGGTTCTCTCACTCTCACTCTTTTAATAATAATGTTTTTTATGGCTATTGTTCTAAATGCAACCACTTTGGTCACAAGGCAATTTATTGTGGACTCGAACAATAGATCAAAGAGTTATGCTTGATAAAAATACTTCTATTTTTTTGAGTGAACACCTCGTGCAATGTTTTAAATGTAATGGCCATGGGCACATAGCAAGGTTTTGTTCAAGCACTTCTGTATCCAATCTAAGGCAATACCATAGATTTCATCATACACATAGAATGCAATACAGACAGGGAATAAAACATGTGCAATGTTTTAAATGCAACGGTCAAGGGCACATAGCAAGGTTCTGTCCAAGCACTTCTATATCTAATCTAAGGCAAAACCCTAGATTTCATCAGACACAAAGAGGACAACACCGACAAGGAACATATCATGTGCATAAAAGAAAAGAAAATAATCATCCATCAAGAATGCACAAGAGACAACCCCACAAGAGAAATGTTCAAGTTCACGAACAAGAGCAAAATAGGGATGTTGTTGAAAAACCCAAGCCCAAGTTCAGGAAAGTCCGGAGAAAGACAGAAGAAAGGAAATTGTGTCTCCTTGGACCGAAGGAGGCTACTCCGCCATTGCTCTAAGCAACTCCGGGTGGCACATCCTCGGGAGGAGCAATATTAAAGTTTTATTTTAATGCTCCTATGTATTTGTCTAGGTATCTCGAGGATGAAAGGTAAGCAATCGAGTTAATGTTGTATAGTTGTTAAAGTGTGTTTTTCAGTTTATATAGTGGTTTGTGAAAATGCCGTGAAGTGTGGTGTTTAATTTGAGAGTTGTCACCATTGGTAGTTTTGAGATATGTCACTGTTGTACCGTTGATGATTCTTAATACCACTGTTCAAAATTACGAATCATAATAGTCCAGATAATTTGCTCAATGAAAGAATGCTTGCCCTAGTTGTGTATTTGTGTTTCGAGCAGCATGTATTTGTTTTTACTCTTTGATGTGAAGATTGCCAGATCTTTCATGACACCTTGGTGAATATATTTAATTCACGGACAGTTTTGTTTTAACTATTGATTTAATGCCAGTCCAAGGATAAGAAGCTTGAGGCTCGAGTAAGGTGCACTACGGTTGGCCATAAAGTGTTTGACAAAATGTCTTCTTCCGACATGCATAGTTGAAAGTAAGAGTTGGCGAGAAAATTGCAAGTCGTTGGACAAAAATTGGTACAGATGTGAGTCACTTGTCAATTCTCGTTGACAAAAGTGAAATCAAGCATGTTGAATGGGAAGATTGAAGAAAAAGTTTTTTAATGAGCAGCCAGATGATTTCCAACCTGGTGATGAATAGTTGAGTTGCTTTCATAGTGGTTGTTTTGATCAAGTTAATGCTTTTCTTGATACATGATTTGGGCTTACTCCATTGAGTTTGATTTGAGCAAGTTATTCTTTGCCTTGGTGATTTATGTTGGTGGTTGTCTTGTTCAAATACCTTTGGAAGGAAAAGGATGTCTACTAGTTTCCTTTTCATGTAGTGATTGGTTGAATGCTTCAAGGTTAATCTTGAGTTGAATGATGTTGGTTAAACCTTGTCTATAAGCATTGTTGCTAAAGCCCTAATTGGTTGAGAAAAGATGTTGGTTGTGTTGTGGTACAGTGTTTGGTACTTGCATAGAGTTGAAAGTGGATTGAGGTAGCCTGCTGGATTCTCACTGCAGAGAGAGACAAACAGCTTTCATTGGGTTCAAGCTTGTTGAGAATATATCCAAGATGCATGGTGAAGTTGTATGCAGATGTTGTAGGCATTGCAGAACAAAAAATTGGCTATATAAGATTATTGTATGCCTTCACTAACAGTGGACAAGTTTGAGTTTGCAAAGCAACAGAGGGTAGTTGCATAGAAGACAAGTGGTTCAATCATGTTCTTACACATGTTATATTGGTGAAGTTGACGGTGATGGTGTCATTCACTGGTTATTGCTGCTATTCACATTGTTGATTTTATTGATGCCTATTATGCTTATCATGATGTTGTCAATCAGTGAAATGAAGTGGTCTTGGACTCAGGGGGAGCATTTGTGTATTTGTTTTTCTTCTTGTTCATGCTTGGAATATTTGCTAATTGTAATAATTTGTGTCTAAGAATATTGTGCATAGACTCAGGGGGAGTCTGCAGTAGCCCTTTGGTATTATTGTCAAAGGGGGAGAAGATTTACAGGAAAATTGCACATGTGTTGCCAACAATTCCAAAGGGGGAGATTGTTGAGCAAAGTGCAGCAAACAGTATTGTCATTGTTGTCAACACAATCAGATAGATTTATTGATGCAATGGACAAGAGTTTATTGAACAAGCAAGGTGCAGCCAAAGTACAATGGATAGGAGTTCAGTGTTGAGCAAGGTGTTGCAGGAGGATTGTCATTGTTGTCAATACAGTCAGTTAGATCTAATGATGCAATGGACAGGTAGTTCAGAAGTCACTCAGATGCAGAGGATAAAGTTCAAAAGTTAGTCAGATCATGAGTCCTTAAATGATAGATGCACAGAAACAGAAAACATAATTCAAAATGAGAAGAAGAAGTCTTCAAAACCTGAGATGTCAAGAAGCGAAAAGGTTTTTTGTGAAAACCAAGGCAGTCAAAATAAAAAGTTTTATTTAAAACCATGGATAACAGATTTGAAATGGGTTTTTCTTAAAACCCAAGTTGGCTCTTCGTTTCGTTGAAAAAGATGCCCCGGTGATGAAGATATTTAATTTTAAATATTTAGTTTAAATTTTATTTTATTTAAAATTTAAATTAAAATATTAAATTAAATTAAAAGGGCCGACATGTTACTATTTCACGGCAATAAGCTACAGGAAAGTGACGAAGGTGGAAGAAGAGTTTGAGGCCGACAAAGTTAAATCTGGGCCGACGGATTTTAGGGTTTGGCAGCTGACAAATTCTAGGGTTTCTCAACCGACGTTCTTTTAGGGTTTGTTCCTAAAACTTCTTCTATAAAAGCAAGGGTACTTCGAGTTTGAAAAGTGGGGTGTAAAGATAAAGTGCGAATGCGAGCATAGTGTTTGTGAAAGTGAAGTTCGTGTTGAGCAGAGAGCAGAATGTGAAACGACATAGAGTGTGCGAAGCGTGTGCGCAGAGAAAGCAGAGTGTGCAGAGAAGCGCGAAGGGCAAAGTTGATTGCAAAGTCTAGCTATAGCAGTGCAGCAAACTGTGTGAAGTGATTGTGCAAGAGAGAGCAGAGTGCACAGAGATTGCAAAGGTGATGTAGACCAGCTAGAGTCTTGCAATAACAAAGGTATATGTCAAACATTTTTTTATTCAATATTGAAGTCCAAGCTTGGTGTCTTTCCAGTTGGTGTTGGTAAACAATTTGTCCAGGTTGGTGCTTGGCAAATTAAGGGGTTGGTGCCTCTTTCCAGTAGGGTGCTGGTAAAATAGGAGTTGGTGCTCCATTCTGTTGAAGCAGATAAAGTTAAGGGGTTGGTGCTCCTTCCAGCTGGTGCTGGTAAAGGATTATGTAAAGTTGTAGCTTTGCATTGACTGGATTTGGATGGTAGTCCAAGCAGCCTTTTTGAGGAGTAGCCACATTGGTGAACCTCGTTAAAATGTTGTGTTATGTGTGATGCTTTCTTGATGCATTTAGTATCTCTTTTATCTGCTTTAAACTGCTGCTGGTTTTAAAATCATATGTTTTAGAAGTTTTTAAAGAACACACTGATTCACCCCCCCTCTCAGTGTCATTGTGATTACAACACTAATGAAGAGGAACAATATGCATCTATCTCCTATGTCTCATGAGCATCAAATCGGAAGCATGCAAGTAAAATGGAAGAAATACCAAATAGCAAGAAATGAAGTAAAGCAAGTCTCTTTATTATTAATTTGGTGGATCAAATCCAAGGTTACATAGAAGTCCCCTTGAGGGCTCAAATATGATACAATTGTTACAAATTTTGGGTGCCCAAGGATCAAATCCTTCAAGTAATTCGATGCACTTTAAGTGTCTTTCCTCGTACCCACAATCAAGGTGGGTGGGCTAATGTTGCCGCCACTTGTATATTTTATCTTGAGGTCTTATTATCCTTCCTAATGTACTATAGAAACCTACACCTGCACACAAGGAAATCATAAATGTCAAATAGCAAGTGTGTATGATGAAAAACATGCAATCCCCACAAGCACTAAAAGACTAGTAATGAGAATATGCATGAATATTATAGCAAATCAACTCCAAATGTCTTAAAATTGCATAGGGATGTAAAATAGATGGTTTTGAGAATATATAATTGAAAATAGAACCAAAATTATGTTCGATGACGTGTCACATTCACAGTGCACGTTTCCAACCTACAAAACCCAAAGCAAGCAATTTTTGCCCCTAAACATATCCAAAACATATGAAAATTGGAAATAATACATAAAAGGACATTTAAAAACAACCCATGTGGTCATATTTGCAAAATAAATAATATTTTAGGTGCTTCTCTAGATGACCTCCGTAGACTTGCATAAGACCCTGTAAAACACTAAAAATACAATATCTCACTCAATATAGCTCAAAAATGCATAAAAATTGGACAGTAGCATCATATGATAATATAAAATATAACTAAAAATAAATATTAAATAAATAATAGACATATAAGCCACCATACTAGGATGGGATGGTTGGGACTGTCACAAACTAGGGACCATCCTTGGGTGGGATGACCACCAGTTCTACACTTATTTTATCACCAATTCCTCTGTGAATTGGTTAGGGACCTCATAAATAGTGTTTTCATCAAATTTTGTGGTAAAACTCACTCAGATGGTTCAGTTTTGGAATCAAATCGTGCCTCCTATATCACTCGCAAACCTCCTTCACTAGGTAGATATTTTGAGGGAAAAGGGCACAAAAATAGTGAGGGAAAATCTTAGCAACACTCCGTTGTTATGTCTCAAAAATCCTGTCCATATCTTGCATGGAAAACTGATCCACTTTATAGACAAAGGAGGCCTTTGAGCAAGAATGCATGCGAGGGCATGCGGGATAAGAGGCGCCATTTGGCCAATAGGGTGGCATGCATTGGAGGGGGAACATAATCTCCCTATTTGGCCTCTTACATGCAACATGTCATAAGGATGTTGTGTCCTCTGGTTTGCATGGTTGAATAGGTAGAGAAAATGGTAGTTTATGGGAACCATTTTTCTAAATTTGAATTTTTGAGAGAAACCTTGTGGCCGTCCCACCCCAAGATGGCCAGGTTGCCATTGTCCTGGGGTGGGACAACCACAAAATGTGGTTGTCTTGGGGTAGGACAGTCATTCCTATATGGCCCAAAATCTCCCAAAAGTGGGGTAGAGCCTTCCAAGAGTGGTTAGGACCACTAGTAAACCTCTGAGGGTTGCCCAAGGGGGCCATATGGTGTCAATTAACTAGTGCTTTTGATTGCCTAATCGGATTGACCAAATTTTAGTGTCTACAAATGCCCTTTTTGAGATGCATTGTGTGTAGCATAGTGTTGAGAAAAAATAGATGACTAAAATGTTGAATTATTAGGATTATTAAGTAAACTAACCAAATTTTGATGCCCCAGTCATGGAAAGAGCATGCATTCTTGAATCCTTGCTTCTGACGAGCTAAGGAATTGGATTCAAGTACAACCTTGAATTTTGGGTTGAATTGATCTTGGACATTATTTATTTCATGAAGGGGCCAATGCCTCTGATACTTCATGCTTCTAAAATGCCAAGAATTTGTTTAATTTATGCTTGTTTTTTGCCCTAAGTAGAAGCATGATTATCTTTGTCAAAGATTCATTGAACAAATGTAATTTACATGATTGAGTGTTTGATTGTTGACTATGATTATGAATGTGCTTAAAATGACTACTCCATCAAGAGAAAACTTTATGAGGGAGTTACCAGTGATAAAAGCGATGAGTCGCTTGACATAGATGACTTTGTTAAGTTTTCCTCCAATTTTACTCATTAAAAATGGAGCGTTTTGAGAGGATTTTGGTGATTTTGCTGATGCAAAGGAGCCAAAAAATGTATTCCCATGGGATAGTACAGCCACAATGGCCTTCTTAGAGGTCCGAGGTGTATACCAATCGGTTCATCCAAACCCCATAAGGGGGACGAAGGTCCAAGGTTCAAATTTCGGGCCTCGTCGGACTGAACGCTTGTCCCTTTCCTGGTGCTTTCAGTGGCGTAAAAGGTTTAAAATGATTGTGGCATGGTGGTTATAGGGGTAGACTGTGCGAAGATCTGTGTGGCGGCTTCCGGTGCGGACAACGCAGAATACTGTGGCGGCCATAAAAAGCCGGACAACCTACCCGGATTCGTGGCGGCTACCGATTCCACCATGTAAATTAAAAAAAAAAAAAACAATGGCCTTCTTAGAGTGTGAAGGAAATAATTTTACACTTATCCATGAGCAATTTAGGTTCCTTTTGATCCTATGTGAAATTTGACCAAATTTGAGCTATTTTTGGTGGGTTTTGGACCCTTTTTGGTGCATTTTAAGCTATTTTTGTGCAATTTTTTTTGGAAATCCCAGGGTGGGACAGTTGCATGTTGCATGATCATCCTAGGGTGGTACAACCAGCCAATCAGCCGCCTGTATCACCCCATGATGTTCAGGGCCCTATGAGGGTTATTTAAGCCAAAAATGGGTCATTTGGGCTCATTTGTGCATTTGCAACTTTGTAGCTTGAGAGGCAAGGAGGAGAAAGATTCTAAGTAGCAGAGTGCTACCAAAATATTCCTACAGTCACCATGATCCAGCATGCAAACTTGTCCAACGATGGAGTCGATGCGAGACGAGTAAGAATTTGATTTCTTACTACACTACGCTTGAATTGAAATTATGGCTTATTTTTGCTTTTTGACAGAGCACACTAAATTATCGGTAATTAAAACTTTTTAGGGATACCCTGTAAATTTGTATGCTTGTTTTTGTGTTGTTATGTGATTTTATTGCTTTTTAGGGCTTTAATTTACTGTTATTTGGTTGTTTTTAAGGGCCTGGAAGGCCCAATTTTTCCTAGTTTGGGGGTCGTCCTATGGTGGGATGGCCAACCTGAGCTATTTAGGGGCTGTCCTAGTGTGGGATGGTCACAAATTTGAGGGCCATCCTAGGGTGGGACGACCACAAACTGGCCTGAAAAAGGGCCCTTTTTCTATCTTTTTTGAGTGTTTTTGGCACATTTTGAAGCCTATTGTTGAACCTGTTATTGACCGACTTGTCTCTACTAGGTGGTGAAGAGTCGGTGTCAAGTTTCAAACCTATTTGATACCAAAAGAAACTTATTGACTGATGCATACTGGGAGTGGCTTGACATAATTGACCTCAAGTAGGTGACGCAGTTAGAGCCTGTGGCAGGCGATCGTGTTTACTTGACGATGCTTATTGACCTATGGGACCCACACACCAATACCTTCCACCTATCGATATGGGAGATGATAGCAACACTGGAGGACATCTACAAAATATTATGCATTCCAATAGAGGGACGACCGATTGAGTCTACTCATCGAGACATAATTATGGAGAGGTACTTTGGCAGGGATGTAGAGGAGGCGATATGGGGCTCTTCTAAGGGAGGTGTTCTTATGGTTCATTGGTATGATGCCAGGGTACTGGGCATGAGGCACATGCTACTGATGACATTGATATCTAATATGCTTCTACTAGACTCATCGGGTTCTAGTTTTCCTTGGAATCTTTTGGAGTTAGTGTTTACTCTTGTAGGTTGCACTGTGGAACGGCCACTAGTGATGGCATGGGGGATGGCACTACTAGCACAACTGTATGATGAGTTGTATGAGATCCTCTCTTAGGGGTGAAAGGGCTTGGGGTGCAACTTTTTATTGCAATTTTAGGTATGGCAACATATAGCGGTGGATAGGTTGCAGGGACTACCATGGATGAAACGGGTAGAGTTGGAGGACCGAGAGATTGGTTACGGGATCCTATGGTAGGGGGCCTGGGAGGTAGGAAATATTTGATGCTGGGCAGGTGATGTGGGTCATTATATCTAGTATTTTGTAGGACTTAGAGTAACTGATGTGTTTTGGAGACCCTACAGGGATTACCCAACATGGGTTGAGGCTGAGGTGCAGCTTCACCGAGTGATGCGAGGGAGATGGCTGGTTGGCCGACATGGGATAGATCGGGAGTTATTTCTATATGCTTGGGTTATGTAATAGTTTGGGCTATGATAGGGGTTGCCTAGTGAGAAAGTGCTTTACCAATGCTACGGGGATGAGATGACACTAAGGTGGTCGATGGTGGAGGCTAGTAGCAGAGATGCAAATCCTATAGTAGAAATTCAAGATATGGATGATGTCGAGACTATAGAGGAGTATGACTCCTAGTGGGTGACACACCAGTGGTGAGGAGAGGGGCCATTAGGGAGGGATGTAGCAAGGACGAATGGGGAGGCTCATCAGGAGGCACATGATAAGGACCATATCGAGGTAGGTGAGTGGCATTGGCATGGGTGCATCGTAGATGAGTAGGTAGACCTCTTGGAATTAAGATATCAGGGTAACTTTGGGGATTATGATACTAGATATTAGGAGGTGCAGGCCCAAAATGTGGCATAGGGTGACACAAAGACTTAGTTGTGGGATGAGTTGATCATGGTTAGGTAGGAGAGAGATCTCCTTTAGATACAGGTATAGTATGCTCAGGATAAGATAGCAGCTTTGCAGGTATAGTTATGATATTAGAGCCCTAGGAGGGATGGATCCAGTAGTAAGGATGTGGCTAGGCTACAGGAAGAGGTGACACGACTACATTCCATAGTGGAGACCTACCAGGTGTGATATCGATGGGGGTGGACCTACACAAATGAGCTGGAGAATGAGGTGGTGCACCTTAGAGGACACCTACCAAATGATTCAGCTATGAGTAGATCACACCAAAGTCGACGGAATGAGAGAGGGCAGTATTCAGCTAGGATAGAGGTACTTGGATCTAGACAGTGGGCTAATAGGGCATGTGGTAGTAGGCATGGGAGTTCACAACAAACTTCGACTACATATGGGAGTGTGAGTCGTAGTACCGATCCTACATGACCATGGTCATTGAGACTCTAATGGATATTTTTGGATTTTTGTATGTGTAGCAGTGTGAAGTCTGAGGACTCACTTTATTATAGCCTATGGGTAGTATGATGTATCTTTTTACCCTATACATATATACCCATATATGATATTTTATGTGGTTTATCATGTGTTTATTTCTTTATGAGATGTACGTAATGTGTTTATTTGCTTTATGATATGATGATGGATGTCTATCATGTATGCGTATGTTGTGATTTTATTTGATTTTATGATATGTATTTGCGTGGATGCATATTGATATGGATGATTGATTGATCGAGATGATGAAATGTATATAATGTATGACACACTATGTTAGCATCGTAGACTGTATAGAATTCAACAATTCATGTGTAATGTTGTCATGAGACTATGTAATGTATTTATGAAAATGCAAATTGACGTAAATATGATAAAATAGAATGAATAAGAGGATGCTATAGGATGTATTTAAATTTTTTATGAGACTCAAATGCTGTAGTCAATTGGTAAAAATTATATACTAACTATGCAAGACTTTTTGACGAGGTATGAATTTTCTAGGATGACCAAGATACTCAATATCCCTGTGTGTGCAAGTGAGTTCATTTTGTGATAGGCATAAGATTACCGCAGTGTCAAACGGTATTATGCATACCATATGTACTAAAGATCACCCCATGAGTAGCATGATCCTAGGTTTTCTACTTAGCTAGATTAGACCCCTAGGTAGTATAGGCTACCAAAAGCTAGCTCATCCACATGTAAATATTGGTCTGCACACATGCAAAAGCTAATGTTACAGATATATCGTCATCTGTAAGGATACCGCCATTGCCAAGTAGGTTGTCCACCAAACTTGTAATGAGGATCACCTTTGGTTTTTCAAATGCTGATAATTCCAAGGATTCAAGTTCAATACTCCCTTCTTTTATTTTATTTGAATTCAGGTATATTAGCTCATACGTAGTGATTATAATCACTATTTATTTTATATATTTTTTTCTTTGAGCAAAGGATTTGGGGAGTGGTGATAACCACTATTTATTTTACTTTTGATTTTTTTTTTTTTGGGGGATTTTGATTTTGGGATTTTGCTTTTGGAATTTTGCTTTGTTGATAGTGGTGAGAACCACTATTGACTTTGGGGAATTGGGTAAGAAGGAGCTTGTCCTTTTACCAATTCTTAGAATTCTTGAACCATCCACATAGGGGGATGAGCAGGATATGTTGGCAATTTTGGGTTTGAGATCCTAGCTTCTTGTCTATGAGTTGTCATTGATGTCAAAAGGAACTGGCATTAATGTCAAGAGGATTTATTGGCTTCAAAGGTTGAAGATTCCAAAGAATATTTTCTAGAAGATTTCGGAGAGATTCCATGTGGCGGATGAAAAGGTTTTTATCAAAACCATGGCAGGTTTAAGGGTTTTTATTAAAACCGGTGGATGCATTAAGGGTTTTTCTCAAAACCACTCTCGACTTAATGCAAAGGCTGGAGACACTTATTAATTAAATAACTTAATTAATAAAACCTTTTTAAGGTTTTTTAATTAATTATTTATTTGATTTAGTGATTAAATTATTTTAATAATTTAATGGGTTCTCCACCTAAGGTCTAAGGTCTAAAAGACCTTTGATTATTTTTTAAATAATCAAAAGGGTTTCATAAACCCTAAAGTTGTTTCGAAGGCGCCAAAATAATATTAATTCGAAAAGTTCGAATTATCCTCCCGTCGACGTCGTGCATAGCATGGAAGTTTGGCTATATAAGCCATAACCTATAGTCCAAAGCAATGGTGTAAAAGAAATTTGGAATTGCGCAAAGGTTGGGAAGTAAAAGCTACGGCTATCATTTTTTTGCCACGTTTATCCGCCGCCAAAGGGTTAAGGAGAAGGAGACTCTTGCTAGCCTTCAAGCTAGCGTCGTTGGCCTAGTGGCAACGACTATTCTGCGAAGGCGCTTGAAGGGAGGTCAAGCGTTCGACTCCCACCGTGGAGTGTGAGAAGAGTTTTTGCGCTCCGATTTTTTCGGAGGCACTGTTGACCCGCGATTTTCGGAAGCATTTTTTTGGTAAGGTTTTTTAAATAAAATCTGCATTTTGTTAAAGAAGAAGTGGTTGGGCAGATTTATTTAAAATTATTTTTAAGGTTAAATGCTTCTTTGGAGATATAAGGTTGATAGTGTGTGGTTGAGATTTTTGGCTTGATTGTTGAGTGAGATTTGCTTAGAAGCTATTATTCCTTGAGCATGGTTTAATTAATTTGGAGAAATAAGGTGTAAAAGGATATATTGTTTGTATGCTTTATATTTTTGGTAGTTGACTTCTAAGGATTGGAGTCATAAGGTGTTTTATGGAATAAATATTTTTGTGGTTACTTTTATGATCTAACCCTAACTTGGTGGCAAAGTTGAGGGTGGTGTTGGTAACGGGTTGAAGAACTATTCTCTTCTTCCTCAAACAAAGGTATGGGCAACTTCTTCCATGTATATTGTTGATGGTGTATTTTCTGAAATTGAGTTTGGAGTGAAAAGGTTGTCTACTAGGTATTCTTGTTGGTGTAAATCCCATTTTCTGGATATTGAAGATTGTTTATGCATTAAAATCATTGATGAGTTTTTTTGGGTGAATGCATAATTCTGGTTGAGGAAGAGGAAGCATTTTTGCACTAGGGTTTATGTTAGTAAGTCTTGCTACTTGCTTTGAGTTGGTGAAACCCTTAGTTGGCTATTTTGAGATTGATGGTTGAGTTGCTTCCATAGAGGTTGTTTTGATCAAGTTAATGCTTTACTTGATACATGATTTGGGCTTACTCCATTGAGATTGATTTGAGCAAGTTATTCTTTGCATTGGTGATTTATGTTGGTGGTTGTTTTGTTCAAATATCTTTGGAGGGAAAAGGATGTCTACTAGTTTCCTTTTCATGTAGTGATTGGTTGAATGCTTCAAGGTTAATGTTGAGTTGAATGATGTTGGTTAAACCTTGTCTATAAGCATTGTTGTTAAAGCCCTAATTGGTTGAGAAAAGATATTGGTTGTGGAAAGAACATGAGTATCATTGTTATATGAGATATTGCATGGTTGGCAATTGTTGGGTTGTGTTTCATGTTCTTGAGAAAAGCATACTACATCTATCTTATTCTTTTGAGATTGAGATTGAGTTGAGATTGAGATTGGGAGTTAAGTATAGAACATATTGAGTCTCTAACAATTCTCTTTATGTTTCTATGAGATTTGAGATTGAGATTGGGAGTTAAGTATAGAACATATTGAGTCTCTAACAATTCTCTTTATGCTTCTATGAGGTTGATGAATCACATTGGGTCTCTAACAATTCTCTTTGTGGGTTCATGCTAAGCAAGTTTTTCTTGATGAACTTGTGAGCTGATTTGGACGGGTTCTAGTGAGGACTTGTGAGCTGATTTGGACAGGTTCTAGTGAGGACTTGTGAGCTGATTTGGACGAGGTTCTAGTGAGGACTTGTGAGCTGATTTGGACAAGTTCTAGGGAGGACTTGTGAGCTGATTTGGACAGGTCCTAGCAGAGGACTTGAGGACAGAGTTGAAGTGGTTCTTTGAGAAGAACATGAGGACAGTTTTGACAAGTCTTTGAGAAGGCTTGTGTGCAGCAGAGATTGATTTGTTCAAGCTTTATGAGTTGAGCTTGGGATAGATCTGACAGAGTGAGGAAGACTTGTGCTTGACCGATTGACTGTGTTTAGTACAGGTTGATGAGTTGTTGTGGAGGTGATCAGTGAGGACAGAGGTCTCTTGAGGCTGAGCATTGAGGATAGGAGGTCTTCTATGGAAAGGAGTTCCATGTGCTAGCGGAATAAGAGGCAGGTGATCTTCTGAAGTATCATTTCCAGAGCTGAGGGGAAGGATTCTCCTTTGGGGAGGAGGCTCATAAATTCGTGAGGAGGGGAAGGATTCTCCTTTGGGCGGGAGGCTCATAAATTCGTGAGGAGGGGAAGGATTCTCCTTTGGGCGAGAGGCTCATAAATACTTGAGTAGGGGAAGGTTTCTCCTTTGGGCTGAGGCTCATAAACATTGTAATTGGGAAGGATTCCCAAAGAACTTTGAGAAAGCTTTTTAGAGAAAATTTTTGTGGATGTAGCCCATGTTGGGTGAACCACGTTAAAATTGGTGTCTCATTGTGTGTTGCTTTATGCATTGCTTTGATATTGCTATTGGTTCATTGCTTTGCGAAGTTGAAGTTAAATAGAGAAAGTAAAAAGAGGTCTTATACTATTCACCCCCCCTCTCAGTATAAGCTTGTGTTCTTCAATTGGTATCAGAGCGGGTTCCTTCGAAAAGTTTAACAGCTTGAAGGAAAAGATTGTAAAGAACACAATGGAATCTACAAGTGGTAATGCAGCACCTATTCTTGATGGGGCAGATTTTGGGCTTTGGAGTGCTAGGATGAAGGTTCATCTTATGGCTCTTGGAAATGAAGTTTGGGAAGTGATTGAGGATGAGTATACCATTCCTGAGCATGGTCCTTCTACTAAGGAAGAGAGGCTCCTACATCATAGCAATTCAAAGGCAATGAATGCAATCCTGAAGGGTTTACAGAAGGCGGATCTTACCAAGGTGATTCACTACAAGACAACTAGTGAAATGTGGAAACAGTTGAAGGTGGTTCATACGGGTGATGCAAATGTCCGAAAGGCCAAGTTGAGACACTTCAAAGGTATGTTTGAACAACTCAAGATGAATTATGAAGAAAATATTAGTGACTATATGCTTCGTATGGATGAGATTGTTAACTCTATGAAGGAACTAGGTCTTGAGCTTGCTGAAAATGATATTTGTGATAAGATTTTGAGGTCTCTTCCAAATAGATTTAGTGAAAATATTTCTGCTATTGAGGAAGCTAAGGATTTGGATAAGTTGAAAAAGGATGAGCTTCATAGTATACTTGCGGCATTTGAGTTGAGAACTCAAGTGAAGGTTGATGTTAAGAAGGAGGCGACTTTCAAGGCTACCAAGAAATCCAAGGGTAAAGAGCTTCAAGATAGTGATGAGTCTTCTAGTGATGAAGAGGCATATTACAGCAAGAAGGGCAAGTTCTCAAGAAAGCACAAAGGTATGAAATATGTCAAGTGTTTCAATTGTGGAAAGTTTGGTCATTATGCTACTAACTATACTGCTGCCAAGGATGAAAGTGATGAAGATAAACAAGATTATAAGAGCAAGGATTCAGAAAGGCACAGGCATCAAAGGAAGAATAAAGATGAGCAAAGCAATCAAGGAAAGAGGTACTCTCACAAACACAAGAAAATTTTCTACCTAGACAAGGCAAGTAAGTGTTCTAGTAGTGATAGTGAAAGTTCTTCAAGTGATGTTGGAAATGAGATGTTGTTCCTAACGAGAAAAAGAAGAAGAAAAGAAACATAGATTTGTCCTTATGAAATGTTTTAGATGTGGAAATTTTGGACATCTTGAGGATGATTGCACAAATGATGGATTGATTTCTAGTTATACTATGTATGAGGATGCTTCGGAAAATTGTAAGGAAGATCTTTGTATGGCTTTAGAAAAGGGTAGCACCTCTAGTGATAAGAAATCTGAAAAAGTCATTGATGTTTCAAAAGGCAAACAAATAGAGGAAGTTATAGAGGATGGTGAAGTAGATCTTGAAGCTGAACTTGTTAGTGCTCTTAGTGCTTTGAAAAAGGAAAGAAAGAAGAATGCTAGACTCAATGATAAATTGGATGAATGTTGTATTGAGAGAGATGAGCTTATAGAAAGTCTTGACTTCTCTATAGCTAAGACAAAAAAACTTAAGGATAAGTTAGAGTCTAAGGTTCTTGAGTGTAGAGAGTTGGAACAGAAAGTGGCTTCCTTGAAAGAGGAAACTAAAGAGTACAAGGAGAAGCTTTACGGGTTTGAAGATAGCACCAAAAAGGTAAAGTCAATCATCAAAGATCAAAGAAGGACAACAGATAAAACAGGTCTTGGTTTTGGTAAGAAACACATGGAGCAGGTTGGCGACTCTGTTGGGAATCTAGTAAGAGATTCCAAAAGGAAGAGAGTTCCGATGAGGAAAGTACTTCAGAAAAAGAGTCCTTGAGTGATAGATGCACAGAATCGAGAAAATAGGAATCAAAAAAAGGGGAGAAAGTTTACAGGACCTAAGAGGTCAAATCAAGGAAAGTTTAATGGCAGATGTTTTGCTTGTCACAAGTTTGGTCACATGGCTTCACATTGCATGACTCAAGTGAGGAAGGTAAATGAAAGATTCAGAGGTGGTAATTTATTTCAAGGGTATTGCTACTCTTGTAAATAGTTTGGGCACAAGGCTGTTTATTGCAAGGCTAATAACGGGAACAGGGGTTGGTCGAGAACAGGATGGAGTCAAAGATCAGGTATGCCTCAAAGAAATAACATTGTTAGTTGTTATAAGTGCAACAATGAAGGTCACATAGCTAGACAGTGTAGAGCTGAAATTCCAAGGTACGGGAACAGGAACATGGGTATGAACAGGCACAAGAATCAAGACATGGATAAGAACAGGAATGATAACAAGAACAACAACAGTGACATGAACAGGAACAGGAATATGGACAAGGAGAACAAGAGAAGACATGGTAAGGCAGCTATAGACATTGATGAAGATCAGTGCCTAATGGGAGTTTTACTCCCACCCCGAAATTAATCACCTCAACGGGAGGTGGGGGAGGGACTAAGCTAAGAGGCTCATTCTTAGTCCCAAGCCCCAAAGGTGACCCTTTGCCATTGATGACAAAGGGGGAGAGATATGAGTAAGGGGGAGAGCCTCAAGTCGGGGGGAGCTAATTTCTATACAGCAGTTTTGAGTTTCAGTGTTGTTGAGAAGCATGGTTTGCCATCAATGACAAAGGGGGAGATTGTTGGCAATTTTGGGTTTGAGATCCTAGCTTCTTGTCTATGAGTTGTCATTGATGTCAAAAGGAACTGGCATTAATGTCAAGAGGATTTATTGGCTTCAAAGGTTGAAGATTCCAAAGAATATTTTCTAGAAGATTTCGGAGAGATTCCATGTGGCGGATGAAAAGGTTTTTATCAAAACCATGGCGGGTTTAAGGGTTTTTATTAAAACCAGGTGGATGCATTAAGGGTTTTTCTCAAAACCACTCTCAGCTTAATGCAAAGGTTGGAGACACTTATTAATTAAATAACTTAATTAATAAAACCTTTTTAAGGTTTTTTAATTAATTATTTATTTGATTTAGTGATTAAATTATTTTAATAATTTAATGGGTTCTCCACCTAAGGTCTAAGGTCTAAAAGACCTTTGATTATTTTTTAAATAATCAAAAGGGTTTCATAAACCCTAAAGTTGTTTCGAAGGCGCCAAAATAATATTAATTCGAAAAGTTTGAATTATCCTCCCGTCGACGTCGTGCATAGCATGGAAGTTTGGCTATATAAGCCATAACCTATAGTCCAAAGCAAGGGTGTGAAAGAAATTGGAATTGCGCAAAGGTTGGGAAGTAAAAGCTACGGCTATCATTTTTTTGCCACGTTTATCCGCCGCCAAAGGGTTAAGGAGAAGGAGACTCTTGCTAGCCTTCAAGCTAGCGTCGTTGGCCTAGTGGCAACGACTGTTCTGCGAAGGCGCTTGAAGGGAGGTCAAGCGTTCGACTCCCGCCGTGGAGTGTGAGAAGAGTTTTTGCGCTCCGATTTTTTCGGAGGCACTGTTGACCCGCGATTTTTGGAAGCATTTTTTTGGTAAGGTTTTTTAAATAAAATCTGCATTTTTGTTAAAGAAGAAGTGGTTGGGCAGATTTATTTAAAATTATTTTTAAGGTTAAATGCTTCTTTGGAGATATAAGGTTGATAGTGTGTGGTTGAGATTTTTGGCTTGATTGTTGAGTGAGATTTGCTTAGAAGCTATTATTCCTTGAGCATGGTTTAATTAATTTGGAGAAATAAGGTGTAAAAGGATATATTGTTTGTATGCTTTATATTTTTTGGTAGTTGACTTCTAAGGATTGGAGTCATAAGGTGTTTTATGGAATAAATATTTTTGTGGTTACTTTTATGATCTAACCCTAACTTGGTGGCAAAGTTGAGGGTGGTGTTGGTAACGGGTTGAAGAACTATTCTCTTCTTCCTCAAACAAAGGTATGGGCAACTTCTTCCATGTATATTGTTGATGGTGTATTTTCTGAAATTGAGTTTGGAGTGAAAAGGTTGTCTACTAGGTATTCTTGTTGGTGTAAATCCCATTTTCTGGATATTGAAGATTGTTTATGCATTAAAATCATTGATGAGTTTTTTGGGTGAATGCATAATTCTGGTTGAGGAAGAGGAAGCATTTTTGCACTAGGGTTTATGTTAGTAAGTCTTGCTACTTGCATTTGAGTTGGTGAAACCCTTAGTTGGCTGTTTTGAGATTGATGGTTGAGTTGCTTCCATAGAGGTTGTTTTGATCAAGTTAATGCTTTACTTGATACATGATTTGGGCTTACTCCATTGAGATTGATTTGAGCAAGTTATTCTTTGCATTGGTGATTTATGTTGGTGGCTGTTTTGTTCAAATATCTTTGGAGGGAAAAGGATGTCTACTAGTTTCCTTTTCATGTAGTGATTGGTTGAATGCTTCAAGGTTAATGTTGAGTTGAATGATGTTGGTTAAACCTTGTCTATAAGCATTGTTGTTGAAGCCCTAATTGGTTGAGAAAAGATATTGGTTGTGGAAAGAACATGAGTATCATTGTTATATGAGATATTGCATGGTTGGCAATTGTTGGGTTGTGTTTCATGTTCTTGAGAAAAGCATACTACATCTATCTTATTCTTTTGAGATTGAGATTGAGTTGAGATTGAGATTGGGAGTTAAGTATAGAACATATTGAGTCTCTAACAATTCTCTTTATGTTTCTATGAGATTTGAGATTGAGATTGGGAGTTAAGTATAGAACATATTGAGTCTCTAACAATTCTCTTTATGCTTCTATGAGGTTGATGAATCACATTGGGTCTCTAACAATTCTCTTTGTGGGTTCATGCTAAGCAAGTTTTTCTTGATGAACTTGTGAGCTGATTTGGACGGGTTCTAGTGAAGACTTGTGAGCTGATTTGGACAGGTTCTAGTGAGGACTTGTGAGCTGATTTGGACGAGGTTCTAGTGAGGACTTGTGAGCTGATTTGGACAGGTTCTAGTGAGGACTTGTGAGCTGATTTGGACAGGTTCTAGTGAGGACTTGTGAGCTGATTTGGACAAGTTCTAGGGAGGACTTGTGAGCTGATTTGGACAGGTCCTAGCAGAGGACTTGAGGACAGAGTTGAAGTGGTTCTTTGAGAAGAACATGAGGACAATTTTGACAAGTCTTTGAGAAGGCTTGTGTGCAGCAGAGATTGATTTGTTCAAGCTTTATGAGTTGAGCTTGGGACAGATCTGACAGAGTGAGGAAGACTTGTGCTGGACCAAGTGACTATGTTTAGTACAGGTTGATGAGTTGTTGTGGAGGTGATCGGTGAGGACAGAGGTCTCTTGAGGTTGAGCATTGAGGACAGGAGGTCTTCTGTGGAAAGGAGTTCCACGTGCTAGCGGAATAAGAGGTAGGTGATCTTCTGAAGTATCATTTCCAGAGCTGAGGGGAAGGATTCTCCTTTGGGTAGGAGGCTCATAAATTCATGAGGAGGGGAAGGATTCTCCTTTGGGTAGGAGGCTCATAAATTTGTGAGGAGGGGAAGGATTCTCCTTTGGGCAGGAGGCTCATAAATTCATGAGGAGGGGAAGGATTCTCCTTTGGGCAGAGGCTCATAAATACTTGAGTAGGGGAAGGTTTCTCCTTTGGGCTGAGGCTCATAAACATTGTAATTGGGAAGGATTCCCAAAGAACTTTGAGAAAGCTTTTTAGAGAAAATTTTTGTGGATGTAGCCCATGTTGGGTGAACCACGTTAAAATTGGTGTCTCATTGTGTGTTGCTTTATGCATTGCTTTGATATTGCTATTGGTTCATTGCTTTGCGAAGTTGAAGTTAAATAGAGAAAGTAAAAAGAGGTCTTATACTTGTTCACCCCCCCTCTCAGTATAAGCTTGTGTTCTTCAAGATAGACTTTTCACTAAAGGTACCCTAGACCACTTTGTAGGTTTCATATTTCCTTGTGCAAAACTTGGATTTTTTAGTGTGAAATATGTGTTGGGATTTTGATGTATACAAGGTACAATCTAAGCAAGACTCTACCTCCTAAAAATCATGATAGCTTTCTACAAAATCTGAAAAGAAAACTAGAGATGGCTGAGTGACCGAAAACCCTAATGACATTCTAGAACAAATGGCTAGGTGAAGGGAATGGACACAAATATATGAAAAGTGGGAAATGTAGGTGGAAATGATATGTGAAATATGAAATGATGTGAATGATGACTTGAACAACATAGATTTTGAATGATGACTAGTGTACAGTCGTAGTGCTAGACATGTATGAGCAACTCTAAAATGCAAAGTGCAATGATGAGTATGCCTAATGCAATTGATGATATAATGCAATGGTATGCAATGTGATGAAATGCAATATTTTTGTATTTTTGATATTTTGATAATGTTTTTGGATTTTTGATATTTTGATATTTTGATTTTTGACTGATATATATATGTACATGTGACCAATGGGCTTGCTAGATGCCATTGGGGCTTTTTAGGTGACCAAAGGGCTTATGGATGCCTTTGGGGATTTTGGGTTACAATTTGTATAAAAAAAGAAATTTAGACACCCTTGGAACATTTTGGGATGACCTAGATGGTCATAGACCACCTAGGAGCATTTTGGGTTGACCAAGCAGGTTGTAGACACCCTTGGAGCATTTTGGGGTGACCTAGATGGTCATAGACCACCTAGGAGCATTTTGGGTTGACCAAGCGGGTTGTAGACACCCTTGGAGCATTTTGGGGTGACCTAGATGGTCATAGACCACCTAGGAGCATTTTGGGTTGACCAAGTGGGTTGTAGACACCCTTGGAGCATTTTGGGGTGACCTAGATGGTCATAGACCACCTAGGAGCATTTTGGGTTGACCAAGGGGTTATAGATAACCCTTAGAGCATTTTGGGGTGACCTAGATGGTCATAGACCACCTAGGAGCATTTTGGGTTGACCAAGTAGGTTATAGACACCCTTGAATTTTGAAGAGATTGGAAATTTTGGGGAAGGTCATAGACCACCTAGGAGCATTTTGGGTTGACCAAGTGGGTTGTAGACACCCTTGGAGCATTTTGGGGTGACCTAGATGGTCATAGACCACCTAGGAGCATTTTGGATTGACCAAGTAGGTTGTAGACACCCTTGGAGCATTTTGGGGTGACCTAGATGGTCATAGACCACCTAGGAGCATTTTGGGTTGACCAAAGATATTTATAGAAATATTTAGAACCCTTATTTTGGTGACCTAGATGGTCATAGACCACCTAGGATTTTGGGTTGACCAAGCAGGTTGTAGACACCCTTGGAGCATTTTGGGGTGACCTAGATGGTCATAGACCACCTAGGAGCATTTTGGGTTGACCAAGTAGGTTGTAGACACCCTTGGAGCATTTTGGGGTGACCTAGATGGTCATAGACCACCTAGGAGCATTTTGGGTTGACCAAGCGGGTTGTAGACACCCTTGGAGCATTTTGGGGTGGGCCACAACACTCTAGGCATGGAAAGGCTACAAATGAAGGATGTTCAAGGGTTCAAGATCCTTGATTCCTTCAAGGGAGGCTAGGTGATAAGTTTTGGGTCTGATATGACTAGTGATGACAAAGGGACCTAACCAGTTTATCATAAACTTGTCCCGTAGATGGGGCAACAAATTAGAATTTTGTTGGTTCTCTTTTAGAATGAGGTCACCAACCTGAAAGTCTCTAGGATGGACTTTCATATTGTAGGCTCTCTTAAGTCACTCTTGATAAATGCGTAGGTGCTCAAGAGCATTAATGTGATGTTCATCAAGCAACGTAAGTTGATCTAGGTGAGCCTATCATGTGGTGTCATCATCGATGAACTCCTGCATGGATATGCATAGTGATGGGATTTCTAGCTCTAGAGGTATGACTACCTCGGTGCCATACACTAGTGAAAATGGGGTTGCCCCAATGGGCATCCGAATGCTAGTGTGGTAGGCCCATAGAGCAAGGGGTATTTGCGTGTGCCAATCGGTGTGATTCTCTTTAACTATTTTCTTTAGAATGGCAATCAATATTTTGTTTGATGCCTCTACTTGCCCATTTTCTTGAGGATAATAGGGCATCAAAAAGTTATGTTGGATATTATACTTTGCTATCAAAGCATGCACATATTTATTCTTGAATGATGTCCCATTATCGAAAATGATCTTGGATGGAATACCAAAATGACAAATGATATTATGCAATATGAACTCCACTATGTGGGGTCCTATCATAGTGGTAAGGGGAATTGCTTCCACCCACTTTGTAAAATACTTGATAGCCATAATGATAAATGTGTGATGGCCCGAGGAGGTAGGTGAGATTTTCTTGATTAAATCCAACCCCCATTGCGAGAATGACCAAGCCGATTGGATCGGTTGTAAGGCCTGAGAAGGTACGTGTGTCAAGTTAGCATGGTGTTGACACTTCATGCACTTCTTAACATATGTGCAACAATCTCGCTCTAAAGTTGGCCAATAATAGCCCATGCGAAGAATGCACTTTGCGATGGCCATGCCACTAAAATGGCCACCACAAGTACCATCGTGTGCTTGGGCCATTGCCCAAACTGACTCTTGATGCTCTAAGAAGCGAAGGAGGATACCTTCATAGCCTCGATGATACAAAATGTCTCTAAGCAAGACATATTTTGTTACCTTCCATTTAAATGTCCTTTTGGTGGCATGCGACAATCCAAGAGGGAGATTACCAAGCTTTAGATACTCCCTGATTTGTGTGGACCAATCCTATTGTGAGGAAGCCTCGATTGCATGAATTGCCTATCCCTCTTGAAGTTCATCCCGAGAGAATGTTGATTGGGAAAGAACTTGTAAGAATAGCATTGTACTACTATCAAAAGGGGTTTGAGGGAACAAAGTCCCCCAAGCGGCATGATTCAAGCGCTCATGAATGTGCGAGAATCTCTCTTGATGAGGTTCAATTTGAATCAAGTGGACCTCTAGCATGGCTTGAGTGCTCTCATGCTCAACCATAGATTGTGATAGCATTTTGACCTGAATGGTTGTCATATCATCAACAGGGTTCTATGGGATCAAGGACCCGAGGGAGGCCATTGTATCCACAAAATGATTAGATGATCGAGGGAGTGCCTCGATGTCATACCATTCAAACTTTACTAGGAGTTTATCCACAAGGGCTTTATAGGCTTGTAGAACTGGACACTTGCATTAAAAAATCCCTTTGACCTAGTTGAAAATGAGCAAGGAGTCACCAAAAATGTTGAGCTTGGTTATTCTCATGGTGATAGCCATTTGAAGACCTATGAGCAAGGCTTCATACTCGACATTGTTGTTGGTGCATGGGAAATTAAGTTTGAATGATAGGGGTATGGGAGCCCCTTAAGGTGTGAAAAACATGATCCCTATGCCACCCCTTGCTCGCACTTGGAGCCATCAAAGAATAGAGTCATATCGGCCTATGACTCAGGCTCATCAGAATCAGGTGATTCTGATATTTGGAAGACTCCATCATCGGGAAGCTCCATGCTAAGAGGTTGATCATCCTAGAGAGGAGCCTCTACGAGTTGATCGATGATGACCTGACCCTTGATTGATTTTTGTTTGATAAATTCTAGGTCAAACTCCATCAACAACATGATCCATTTCATCATGCGACTATTGTGATAAGTATGACTCATCATGTATCACAATGGATTCTCTTTTGATACAACATACGTGGTATGACTAAGCATGTAATGGCATAGCTTCTTGGTGGCAAAGACCATCGCTAGGCATAACTTCTCAATGTATGCGTACTTGATCTCATAGCTGACCAAGGTGTGACTAAGATAGTAAGTAGCCTATTCCTTATGCAATTCATTATTCTAGGCTAACATGGTGCCCAATGCAATCTCAATGGCTGAGATGTATAAGCGGAATGACACTCCTGGTCTAGGTGGAGCCAACACTAGTGGTGAAGCCAAGTATTGTTTGATTGCATCAAAGGTAGCCTGACACTCATCATCCCAATGGAATGTGACCCCCTTGTGCAATAATTTGTTCATGGGTCGACACTTGTCCGACAATTGCGCTATGAAGCATTTGATGGATGTGATCTTACCCTGTAGGCTTTGGAGCTGCTTAATGGTAGTTGGGGGAGGCATCTCGAGGATTACCTTGACCTTGTTTGGGTCCACTTCGATGCCTCATTTAGAAACTATAAATCCCAAGAGTTTTCTAGATGTGATGCCAAAGATGCACTTCTTGGGGTTCAATCTCACATTATGCTCAATAAGGTGATCGAGGACTTTGCGCAAGACATCGAGATGCTCATGGCATAATAAATATTTAGCTAATAAGTCATCCATGTAATCTTCCAAAATCTTATGCATGTAGTCATGGAAGATGTATGTCATGGCACGTTGGTAGGTAGCACCGATATTTTTAAGGCCAAAAGGCATGACCTTATAGCAAAATGTTCCCCAAGGCATTGTGAATGTCATTTTGAGTTGGTCCTCTAGATTGATACGAATCTGATTGTACCCAGAGAAACCATCCATGAGGGATAACATTTCATGGCCCACTGTGGCATCTACCAGGGCATCGATGCTCGAAAAGGAAAATCATCCTTAGGACTCACTTTGTTTAGGTCTCAAAAATTGGTGCAAATGTGAATCCTCCCATCAGGCTTCTTGATGGGAACCATGTTGGACAACCATGGTGGATAGTCTACAGAAATGACAAACCTAGCATCCAACAACTTTTGTAGCTCATATTTGACCATTAGGGCTACTATGGGATGCATCTTTCTCAGCTTTTGCTTAACAGGCTTGGCCTTGGGGTCAAGCGTCAGATTATGGGTGACTAGATTTGGATCCAGTCCCGGCATGTCTTTGTAGGACCATGCAAAAGCCTCCTTCTTCTCTATGAGAAGGGCTATGTAATCAGCTTGCTCTTTGGGGGATAGGCTTTCCCCTAACTTGATATACTATGGATTCTCAGGATCTGAGCTGATATCTTTGTCAATCATAGGCTCGATTGACATATGTGATCCCTCCTCCAACTGGTGAGGAGTAGGGATCAGGTGGATGTCATCAGCTAGGTTTAGATCAGCAATTGGAACCTCAGGTTCCTCCTCAGCATGGAAGACATCATGAGTAGGCCTTGGAGAGAAATGAAATAGTTGTAGCATCTCATCGCAAGGCCAGTACTCAGAAGGTGATGGGGGTGAATCTCCTTGATCAAAGTCAATTACCCCCAAGTCGAGGTGCAATGGCTTCAATGGGTTATTCGGATCTTGCAAGGGCTCAAAAAGTCTATGGAAATCATGTTTATGGATGGATGATTTCCCCTATGTGGTGAGTGGTGTCCATGGACATCAGGATGTCGCAAGACTTCTGGAGGTGGTTGCGGTGGAGGTTGAATGATCGAAGGTGGTCGGTGTGGCTATGAGTGAGCTTGCTCCTCTAAAGGTAGAAGTTGTCACTAGATGGGATCATGTAATGGGAACATGCATAAATAGAACTCATCATCATCATCCAGAGGGATGATTCATGTGTATTCTCCATCAGAGCTAGCAGAGTCAATCGATGTGACTCCATAGTCTGACTCATCATCGGATGTCCACTCATAAGGGGACCCTGGATCCTCTTCCTCACTATCATGGGGAAGAGTGTATGAACCTTCACCTCTCTCATAATATTGGATGACATCGTGAGGTGGGTCATCATCTCCCAAGGGCATAGGGAAGTAGTCCCCTAGTGAGTAGACGTGATTGGGGTTGGCATAAGGATCTCACGCAAGCTCATCCCTAAAGTCTAGAGTCATGCGCTCTAAGCTATCTATGAGGATGTCTAGGGGCACAGGCTTGTTGTGTCCCAAACTAGACTTGTCATAAGGCATTTGATACTATGGCTGATAAGGAACTTGGGTGCCTTGCTCATACAAGCCCAACCCATAACCATACCAATTATAGAGGTGAAGATACTTCATGGCAAATTCAGGGTTGGACATGTAGTTGATGTCCTCAAAAAAGGGCTCTTCATCCTCCTCCTACTATTGGTAAGGCTCAATGCCATAGTCGAGACCCCCATAGATGAAATTCATTTGATTGGGGGGAAGACCAAGAGGTATGATAGTACCTATGGGAAGATGAGGTCGACCCATGTCTTGCACCGACTCGATGGTAGGAGTGGTTGTGACATTCCTAACCATGTACTCTCCTAAACTGGTAGAAGCTAGATGCACTATGACCTATGGCTAGGAGGAGATGGGAGTGAGGCTTGAATTGATTCAATATTTACCTCATGAGGTAGCTCCTCATCCATTGGGCTAGGAGTCTCATTGGTGGAGATGGTGGATATGGTCGGAGGGCTCTCATCAATAGGCCTCTTCCCCATGTCCCTCGATGGAGGATTCATCGATGATGAAGGCACATCTGGAGGTGCTAAATATGAGGATGGTATGGCATGAGATGATGATGGATTGAATGAAGGTGATGGTGATGGAGTCAGACCTTGGCTGGATTCATTCGGTTGAAAATCTAGGTGGGTGGATGGTAAGGTAGACTCAGGGATCTACTACACCATGTTGTAGTACTTGAAGGGTTCTAGGTCCATGGGGATGACATGAACTTGCCCTTCATAGGTGTATTTGAGGCATTGGTGAGAAATGGAAGGGACACACTTCATGTCCCTGATCCAAGGTCTACCTAACAAGATATTGTATGCCATCTCACCCTCCAAGATGTGGCACAATGTCGGTATGGTCTTTTGTCCTACCTGGATGGGTAGGACTATTGTGCCAACTATCGAGCATATGGCATCATTAAATGCTCGAAGGGTGTAGGTAGATGCAACAATATGGGATGTTGGGAGCTTCAGATGCTTGAGAGCTATTGTAGTGATGATGTTGCTAGAAGACCCAGTGTCTATCAACACTCTCTTGTAAGGTGTCCCATTTACACATGCGATGATGTGCAAGGGAGGATCCACCATATCATTTGGAACCGGTTTAAGTTCATCTTCTCGAAAGGTAATCACTGGTTTTGTGCATTGTCGCACATGCCCCACAAAATTGTTGAAGGAGTTAGACTCTTGGGGCTGTAGCTCTATTACCTTAAGGATCTCCATCAAAGCTTCTCTATGAGGTGGTGATTGTTGAATGAGCTCATAGATGGAGAGTCGGGAAGATGTCATTCTCAGGCTCTGAGTGAGCTTGCTCTTGATTGTGACCATAGGCCTAGGTGGGAGGCTCGACACAAGAGGTGGTAAAGGCTATGATATCGAAGGAACATCACTTTGAGCCATAGGTGGTGTGACTGGACTTGGGTACCACCTATTCCTCATTACAATGTTGATCATGCCGACATACCCTTGCTTAGGGGGTGCATGATGAACCTCATTTACCTAGGGCACTAGCTTGGCCTGCTCCGCATGGGTAGGCAAAGGGTCTTTAAACACCTCCATATATTGGTTGTTTGGTGTGATAGGGTTGTCTACCTGAAGGGCATTCCTATCGATCATGTCTTGCACCAAATTCTTGAACTTATAGCACATTTGCATGTCATGCCCATTTTGCCTATGAAACTTGCAATATAGGTCTTCTCTGTATCCTTTGGGCTTCGGTGCATTTGGGTCGATAGGTCGACTCTCAAGCAGATTGATCGAATTAGCCGCTAAGAGGTGCTCAAACAATGAGTCCATAGACTCTGCAATGGGTGTGAACTATCACTTGGGGTGACACTGTTGATTTTGCCCTTGACTATTCTGGTTGTCCTTGGCATAGTTCCTAGGTGTGGCCTGATAATTAGGCTTTTGAGGTGGCATTGCTTGCACTGGCCCTGGGACACTAATGGCAACCTGATTCACTACTACTAGCTTAGGCTGCATTGGGGTATTCTTAGCATTCTTGTTCCACTCCTTCTTGCGAGGCTTCACAATCTCTCCCTCTTGAATCTTGATGTCTTCAATGGTCCTAGCCTATGCTAGGGCATCTTCAAGAGTCGGATATTGTTGCAGCTACAACAACAAGGAGATCGGCTTTAGGTAGCTCTTGGAAAACATCTGAGTCAAATCCGACATGGGGAGTAGATAAGGTAGCTTGGAGAGCAATGCTCACCACCTATTGCCATAATTTGCTATTGACTCATCATCATATTATTTCAACCCAACGAGATCAGCCAACGTCACCTTCCTCTTGGTATTGAAGGTGAAGCATTCGAGGAATGCATCTACAAGTTGATCCAAATTATGGATGCTATGCTTCAGGAGTTGGGTAAACCACTCCATGGTGGGGCCAGAGAGGGTAGTCATAAATGTCCACAAAAGCAAAGCATCATTATCCTGAATGCCAAAGCATTGACTCAAGAATTTGGTGACATGTTCCTACGCATCTTCCTCTCCCTTAAAGGTAGCCAACTGAGGCATCTTAAATTGCTCTAGATAGGGAGGGGTAGGAACCGAAGGATGAAGGGGTTGACTACGTAACTAGTACAAAGTGGGCTTTTGAGATCCAGACCTAGAGGTCTTGTTCTCTACTAACTCTAGGTGCTCTAGCAATGCTCGATATGCATCTGAGGATTTAATCTCCTCATCCTTGCTCCTATCCTACGATGGAGGTCGAGGATCCTCCAACCTATTTTAAGGTGGTGGCATGTCACCCCCTACCTTGGTAAGGCATTTCCAAATATTCTACCTCTAGCTCATGCTCAGTGTAAGCCCCATAGGGCATCTCTCGAGCCGATCTATAAAGAGGGGTATCTACCCATTGTGGGCACCCTATGTTTGGCCTAGGAGGCAAGTCTCGATCTAGCCTAGGAGGTCATGGAGGCAACATTGGATAAGGTCTAGGAGACCTATCTTGAATGAGCATGGGTTGCCTCAGGTGGAATTCCTACCTATATGTCTTAGGGGTAGGGACCCTCTCTCATAAAGTTTTTGGAATAGCTCATTGGTCTACCATTCGATTCTTTCTTTCTCAAGTTGATGCAAGTGGTCTAGTTGCTCTTTGTCTCATCGAAGCTGCTTGAACTAAGCTTGGTATTCTACATATCTTGCAACTACTTGATTGATATATTCTACTATATGAGGCCTAGGAGGCCTAGGAGTCTCACCCTAAGGCCGACCTCATTCAAGATAATCTGTGATATCTATCATGTGCTTCCCTCGATCGAGGGTCATCGCATTGACTTGAGGTTTGGGCCTGAGCATATGCTCATTATACTCAGTGGGCATAGAGGCACATCGTGCATGCATGATATACTACTCTTGAGGATAATCAAGGATTTCCTCATGCCTTCCTTCATGGATGAGGAAGGGAAGGGTAGATTTAGCTCACCCTGAGCGATGAGTATCATACTCATCAGGTTGCCTAAGCTATTGGACCCTATCAGGGTGATGTAGAGGTAAGGTTGGATCAACCTACTCTGCCCAATGTGTGAAGTCATGCTCTAGCCTATGAATAGGCATGTCAGACCTATCAGGTACATGGATGCATGGCACCACTCTATCTACTTGCACCTCAATGCATTATTGCCTTTCATCAAAGAAGGCATGTGATGTGTCTAAATATCAAGAACACTCTCCTAGGTAAGGTCCATCACCCATAGGGGTGTCCCGCATAGGGCTCCCTTGTAGGTGTGGCTCATGCCCCACTATTTTGGGACTAGGGTGAGTAGAGGCTCACCAAGGAGGTATGACCAAGTCCTTGGGGCTAAAGCGGAGATGACTCATGTCTCCTAGTCCACTCTCCATAGCTTCCACCCATGATTGGGCTTGGCTATGGGTGCACACCATTGTAACTCTCTACCAAACCCTAGATGATTATCTCCTTTACAAATTCTTAATGAAACAACACACAAGAAAGGAAACACTCAATAAAAACAAGTGATTATCTCTTTTAAGTTTTAGATGTGAATCCCTAAACTATTTTGTGTGTTTTAGATGTGTTGTTTGTAAAGGATGACCTTGTGTCACATGTTTGAAATCTTGTTGAATGATAATATTATGTTTAATTGGATTTCACCTATATACTCATAGCTCGACAACCTGGTAATGAACTCCAGGTCACGTTATCCCACCTATAATGTGTGGTGATGAAGTCCACACATGATCAGGGAGCACAGGTCCTACCAGTTCCTCACCCAGTTCACCCGTAGTCTATGATATACCTCTCCGAAGAGAGATACATGCTATAACCCATGGGCTATGATGGATCTTGGAACTAGCCTTGGCAAAGAACAAGGTTCATGGGATTTGAGACAATGGGTGGAGATGAAAGCCACCTCATTGAACTCTACTAGTGGATGGTGATGAAATCCACCTCACTAGCGTTTAAGTGAATCATGGTGTGTGTGGTTCTTTTTAATCCAAAGAAAGTAAACAATGAAGCATTCGATGATCATTCACTAAATGCATGCAAAAGTACATTTTACTTTTAGAAGAAGCTAGATAAAAAGAAACCTACAAGATGCAAACCCTAAATGATGGCCTACCCATTAGGTAGCCTACATGCAAGCAAACCATACAAGGGCATCATAACTTAACTTATTTTTTATTTTTCTTATTTTTTTGTTATTTTTGCATTTATAAGAAAATGAAACTATCTTTCTACCTTCCTAGAAAACAAAGCATGCAAGAAAAACCAAATTTCAGCTAATTCTGACTATGTAGCAGAAAACAGAAAGTTTAGGTACCTACCTTATCACCCGAGGAACCTGCTATTTCTAGCATCTGAGTAGAAAAGGCTCTATTTTGTGGCCATCCTAAGGTGGGATGGCTACTAGTTTTATGGCCATCCTAGGGTGGGATGGTTGTGTGGCCATCCCAGGGTGAGCTAAGGAGCAGTCTAGAGGTCGTTTCAGGCCAGGACGACCAGTACCTACAATAGAAAACAAGCAAAATCTAAGGTTAAACCTTTAGAAAATCAATAGGGATAGGGTCCCACCATGATCACCACTGAATTAGGGGAAAAATGGTGCACCTAATGAAGAGGAACAATATGCATCTATCTCCTATGTCTCATGAGCATCAAATCGGAAGCATGCAAGTAAAAATGGAAGAAATACCAAATAGCAAGAAATGAAGTAAAGCAAGTCTCTTTCTTATTAATTTGGTGGATCAAATCCAAGGTTACATAGAAGTCCCCTTGAGGGCTCAAATATGATACAATTGTTACAAATTTTGGGTGCCCAAGGATCAAATCCTTCAAGTAATTCGGTGCACTTCCAATGTCTTTCCTCGTACCCACAATCGAGGTGGGTGGGCTAATGCTGCCACCACTTGTATATTTGATCTTGAGGTATTGTTATCCTTCCTAATACACTATAGAAACCTGCACCTACACACAAGGAAATCAGAAATATCAAATAGCAAGTGTGTATGATGAAAACATGCAATCCCCATAGGCACTAAAAGACTAGAAATAGGAATATGCATGGATATTATACTAAATCAACTCCAAATGACTTGAAATTATAGAGGGATGTAAAATATATGGTTTTGGGAAGATATCACTAAAAATAGAACCAAAATTGCATCCGATGGCATGTCGCATTCGTAGTGCACTTTTCCAACCTACAAAACCCAAAGCAAGCAATTTATGCCCCTAAACATATCCAAAACACATGAAACTTGGAAATAATACATAAAATGACATTTCAAGACAACCCATATGGTCATATTTGCAAAATAAATAACATTTTTATGTGCATCTCTAGATGACCTCCGTAGACCTGCATAAGACCCTACAAAACACTAAAAATATGATATCTCACTCAATATAGCTCCAAAATGCATGAAATTTGGATAGTAGAATCATATGATAATCTAGAATATAACTAAAAAATAATAGTAAATAAATAATGCATATATAAGCCACCATCCTAGGGTGGGATGGTTGGGACTATCACAGAATAGGGACCATCTTGGGGTGGGATGACCACCAATTATACACTTATTTTATCACCAATTCCTCTATGAATTGGTTAGGGACATCCTAAATAGTATTTTCATCAAATTTTGTGGTAAAAATCACTCATATGGTTCAATTTTGTAATCAAATTGCACCTCCTAGTTCACTCACAAACCTCCTTCGCTAGGTAGAGATTTCGAGGGAAAAGGGCACAAAAATGGTGAGGGGAAATCTTGGAAGCACTCCATTGCTATGTCTCAAAACTCCTCTCTATATATTGTGTGGAAAACTAATCCACTTTATAGCCAAAGGAGGCCTTTGGGCAAGAAGGCATGCGAGGGCATGTAGGGCAAGAGGTACCATTTGGCCAACAGGGTGGCATGCATTGGAGGGGGAAGAGAATCTCCCTATTTGGCCTCTTACATGTAGCATGTCATAAGGATGTTGCATCCTCTAACTTGCATGCTTGAATAGGTAGGGCAAATGGTAATTTTTGGGTGCCATTTGTCCAAATTTGACTTTTTGGGAGTCAAACCTTGTGGTCGTCCCACCCCAGGATGGCCAGTTTGCGACCATCCTGGGGTGGGACGACCACAAACTATGGCCATCCCAGGGTGGGACGGTCATGCCTATATGGCCCAAAAGCTCCCAAAAGTGGGGTAGAGCCTTCCAAGAGTGGTTAGGACCACTAGTAAACCTCTGAGGGTTGCCCAAGGGGGCCATATGGTGTCAATTAACCAGTGCTTTTGATTGCCTAATCGGATTGACCAGATTTTAGTGTCTACAAACTCTAGTCAATTGCAATCTCAATATTTCCTAGAACTGAGATTTCTTTCAGTCCTCACTCATGACTCTCCCTAATTCTACCACCTAGATTCTTCTAAGATATTTTGATAGTGGTTGGTCTAGCGGTGCATCAATTTGTCAAAATACTTAGGCTTAATGATAATGGTGGCTTTCCTATAGATCTATACAAACTAGATCTATTGTAGCTCTAATACCACTATTAGATTTTGATGTATCAAGCATGGAGATATAACAATCACAATATGCAGAATAATATGAAATAAAGTAAATCTGTTAGATGATTGAAATATACAATAAATAGAAATGATATAAAATATTACAATGTAGCTATGGAGGAAATGAACACTCCAATATAAAGCTACTAAAATACATTGCACCCATCACCAATGGATGGTGTCACACACAGAACTAAGCTACACTATATCCCTCGACTTGCTATGTCTATGAATCTATATCTATAAAAATATGAGGCCATCCTTATATAGGAAAAATAGGATACTTGGCCAACACTCTATCTAGTTATGCAAGGGACAACTTGCACATTGATACTTGTGTACTTATTACATTGCATGAAGTAACTAGATAACTTACCCCTAAAGTAATATAAGTATGTACCTTGGAAGATACATTTACATAACCCAAATTATGGAATAAACTCTATTTCTAATAATCTACCCAAAATTGATTAGATACAATCAGATTTCTAATGTGAATGCCTTTCTCTAAAGATGACTGTCTCCATTGAGACCATTCTCTACTAAAAATAGTATGCCCATGTCACCTTAACTTCCACCAAATGTTGTAGTAGAATATAGTATGAGGTAAGCTAAGTGTCTGTTGGTTTGAGAAAGTCTATTTGGGCATGCTCATGGTAGATTTATTGTGCCCGATGATGGTTACACAAATATTTAGATGTCTCTCCCATATGCAATCATTTTTTCCACCCAATAAAGTTTATTAATATCCCTCAAAATATTATTTAATGCATGAACACAACATGGAGTTGAAAAAATATGTTGGTATTTATCATAGGTCAACATACTTACTGCTTTGCAAATTGGTGCAACATCCATGATTACTTGCACTACTTTGGCCCACCTAATATCATTTATGGATGTAGATAATAGACCGACTTGGAACTCGATATTATTCTCCTACCCTAAATAATCCACAACTCTCAAAAAATAGGGGCCAATAGTAGAAGAGATAATTATATTTATTAAGGAATGACTCCATGCATCAGTCCAACCATCCATAATAATGTTGCAACCATTCATTGACCATGTGCTCCAAAGTGGCTCCAGTTACTTTGCACACAATCGCTCACACTCTCCAAGTGGTACAAATCCTCTCATATTTTAGAGGCACATATCCTATAGGGCCATTATTGATGGCATGAACCATCCTATAAAAATAAGGGGAATAAGTCACGTTAAATGGGATTCCACATACCTAGATTTTCTTGCAACAATGTAGTCAAGCTCCTCCTTACTCCCAACTAGATATTGGATTTTATAATTCCTCAAACTATGATTAGTTGATGTAGGTAAATACTCAATAGGGTTAATTATGTGAGGAGAAGAAGGAGGAGCATTGGATTTCAATATTTAATAAGAGAACAATTTGCACTATAGGGTTTTACCTAACACTCAAAATTTTAGTAATGTTAGTCATTATATCTTACATTTGTTTGGTTGTTTCGCTCATAGAAGATTCTATTAGTATTTTTGTATCACACCTATGACTATATAGCTAGTAAGCAAAATATTTCTTAAGGATCATCATATATACAACTAATATTTTGTCATGAGATATAGAATGGGTATTGGATTTTGAGGAAATACATTTTGCATGCATCATTCATTCTCAACTATTTTCCCTCAATCACCACATTTAATAACAATCTTGGTCTTGTCATGATTATCTCATTAAGGGGTGATCTTAGTTTAGCATATTTTTCATTACCTTTATTCATTACCCAAAACAGATGCTCCTAAATATTTTTAAGACCCTACTATAGACCAATAAGGATTTTTAAAGTTGATATTGGGGTATTTTCCTTCTTTAGAATCAAAATTTCTATCCATCCAATCCCTAATTGGAATTCATGATCATAATGGAATATAATAGGATGAACAATATAATTTCCATGAGGAATAGATTAGGTGAGTTCTTCTATTTCTAAATATTCAATATTTTGCTTCTTCTTAGACCTAGTAGTCATTCCAAAGCCCTTGGAAGAAATAGGAGCCATAAGGACAAGTAGAAACCTACTCAAGGAAAATTAGGATTTTACCAAAATTCCTTTCCTTATGAAAACCAACTACAAAAACCATTACAACAAAAAAATAAATTTCAAAGGTAGCCCTAAGAGAAAGAGGAAAACTACGAAAAGATAATTCAACTTTCAAATAATGACAACTGGTAAACAAAACCTCTAGTAGCAAACCTACTAAAAACCTCAAAAGGCATATTTCAAATTGGGTTCACCAAAATATTTAAGGTAAAAGGGTCATCTTATACATTCACATGAATTAATCTAATATTAACCAAAATGACTATATCTAGAGATTATAGAAACAATTAAACAAGCAGAGCTAAAACTATCCAAATCCAAGCATAATGAAAGTAGAGCATTCAAGTGTAAACTATGCTAATATTATCCATAGTAAAGTGAAAGCTAGGGCTAATCCTAATGAAATAGAAAATAAATAACTTGATACCTAGGGCATCAAGAACCATACCATTCATAAAATAATCATAATAAATCACTCATTTCTATGTTGTCCTGCTTGTTATGTCACCAACGTAAAGAGAGATCACACTTGGAATATATTCAAAGGGTTTAATCTACCTTGGAAATTGATACTCATATGACAATCAAAGACCTTGACTATAATACCAGTAGAGCATCTCATCCTCCTTTATGGAAGGTAGTAAACCAATGGTTATGGCTTTGGTTGCACTTATAAGGAAACAAAGAGAGAGAGAGAGAGAGAGAGAGAGAGAGAGAGAGAGAGAGAGAGAGAGAGAGAGAGAGAGAGAGAGAGAATTTGAAAGCAATGTTTTTTTGGTAGATAAGATACTATAGCATTAATACCGGGTTTTATAGGTTGAACCAAAACCTTTTACAAAAATCAGCCCATGGTTGTTGATGAACATATCCTTACTAAGAATCCTATATATGTAAAACCTACATGCCACCAAAGCCATTACATCCGGTAAGGCACATAGCCTGTTATCAAAAAGAAACTTCCCATACAACATTTTGGGTATACCCCAAGAAAATACACATGCATCATAATTACAAAAAAGAAATAGACACGGATCCCTTCCTTGAGATAATGGAGAAACAAAAAGCTACAAACACACATAGTAGAGTACTAAAAAAAACTCCCACAAGCTCTGTATTGACAGTTACTCTTAATAATTCTTTGGTAATTGCTTTATTACGTATATGACATGATTTGGTACCACATACTATCTTGGCCAATCAACCTTGGAGAAGTGAACCTACTGGCTAGATTTATGGCGGTGGTTATCTGGTGGTCCACATGGCTTTGGTTCGAAGTCTTATATTGTCATTTATTTCCTTCCCTATGATTATCAACCAACCTCAAATTACTAATATGATTAGGAGCCATGTTATCTGAAATGCGACTGTCCCCATTAGTCTTCGTGGTATTTCCAAGCAACATCCATGAAGACTGACAACTCAGATAATTTTTATTGTGAGTCCAATTCAAAAAAGAGACAGGAATACTCCTAGCCTTCAAACTTATAGTGCCTTCCCTATTGGTAAATTTGACTATCATTCTTGGCATTCTTGTTGAATAAGCTCCTCTACTTCACTCGGGACACCGTGTTCCCATTTGAAAAGTTCGTCACCATTGACACCCAAATTGGCCAGCTTATCAGCAATTTTGTTAGCTTCCCGAAAGACATGTTGGGCTTTTCTATCTTGTCTTCCCTAGAAAAGGATCCTAGCCTCTTCAACAATTGTTTTAATACTCCAAGGAGTTGTTTTCCAATTATTGAGGAGATTTATAACATGCATAGAGTCTCCTTCTACAATAAAATTGCCTTCTAAGTCTTGAGTCATTTGAAGGCCTCTCCACATAGCTCTAGCTTCAACTTTGTTGTTCGTCCTTGTTCCCAAATATTCATAAAATGCAAGCATCATATTCCCATTATGATCTCACACAATGCCACCAGTACCTGCTCTTCCAGGATTGTCCTTAGATGCTCCATAAAAATTAAGCTTAAACGAACCCGTAGGAGGTGGAGACCACTTAACATTGACTCTGGGTTTGACTACCCTAGGCATAGACTCATATAACAAGGTTAATCTTAAATATTGAGCAATTGTGGTCTCCTGTAGATGAGTTTTACAACTATCAAAAGGGATAAGGTTCACATTCTCGTTGGCAAAGGATAGGATCTTGGCAATGATAGTTTGATGATCATGGATAGACTCATTAAAGACTCTATGGTTCCTTTCTAACCACACCTGCCAAAGATAGTGATTGAGACAAATTTTCCATATGTATCTAAGTCTTTGGATTGAAAAGGGGCAAGGCCACTGGACGAACAAATCAAGTACGATGGTTGGTTTAACCCATGAAATATTGAATGCCTAAAAAACCCCACTTAGGACAGTCAAGGAAAAAGGGCACTCAAGGAAACTGTGATAAATGGTCTCCCAATTAGCCCCCGCATGGATAACAACGATTAGTGATACGGATACCTTTACACATCATATTATCAATGGTTAGAATTCTTCCTTGGATAACCAACCATGAAAAGACTACAATTTTTGGAATTAAATTTTTTATCTAAACTAAGTCCTTTTGGAGGACAAAATCCTCGTCATCAAGCAGAAGCTTGTAAGCTGATTTAACAGTGAACTACCCATTTAAGCTTGAAAGCAATGTTAGTAGTAATAATCATTGATGAATGAATGTATGGTAAGAAAATAAGGTGAAATGGGTATGGATAAAATCAAATAACTCTTCCTTTGGAGCTGATGACTAATTATTTTTTGGTTGGTGGAGTGGGTTTTGGAAGGGCACCAAACCTTTTACAAAAAATGGTTACAATGTGATCCAAAGAGGCAATCTCCATAGGGAGATGGTCTCCACAAAGAGAATATTTACACCAGAAGGTAGTATCAGAAGGACCATCTCAAAAACCTTCAAAAATAAAACATGAGATCATCCCACACAAATAAAAATAAGTGATAAAATATTACAATGAGGAGTCTCACCCAGAAAGGGCCTGGGATAACAAGAAATTACAAACATAAAGAATCCCACCCAAGTGGGATCTGGACAAACGTGAACAAATGAGAAAAATTTAAAACCTAGAATTCCACCTGAGAGAGGCCTGGGAAACCAAAAACCAATGGTGACAAAAAGTGGAAACACCAAAATTTAAAAATTAAACTCAGATTCCAGCCTAGGAAGGGCCTAGGAAGGCGATCCCAAGAAAAATAGCTAACGGCCTGGATAATAGGACAACAAAAATTAAGGATCTCCATAGACCACGAGATACCCTTGCAGATGAGATTGCTACATGAGTTTCAAATGAAACCAGTAGTGTCTTCAAAACTTGCAAAACTCAAAGTGCAATGAAATTGCCAGGGGCAGTATGGTCCCAAAAACTAGACCTAAAGTAGCCATGCGATCATCACGGCTACAAGTAATAGGCACAAGTCCCCATCCAAGACCATAAAATATGTAGCATAAAACCTCAAGCAACAACAAATAAATCAGATAAACAAAAACCCACCAACTTGATGCATGAATCGCTTCCAAAAATTGAACTTGGAGCAATCGTAAGATCATCTCAGCTATAGGTAAAAATCACAAGGTCCTTCTTGAGACCGTGAAAAGTAGTAAAGAACAAATTCGATAGAAAGGAAGCCCCCAAATCCAATAGCTTGAACAACATACCCACCGATGAACCGAACAGGACCACCAATGATCCACGAGAATCTATTTATCAAGATCATAAAATTTTAACCATCCGATCGAAGCTGATGGCTAATTTTCATCTTTTTTAAGATCATAAAATTATAACCATCTATCCAAATGATGTATCATTTAAACCCTGGTTGTAAAAACACACTCGAATTATGATCCTATATAAAAAAACCCTAAAATCGATCTAATGACCAAGATTCCCACTTATAGTGGTGGTCTTGGCACTATAAAATTTAGGACATATGCTTTGGGATGTTAAAATATCCCTTAATCACAACTCTATCCTTATTTCAAGGTTTTGGGAAATATAGCAATAAAAAACATTAAGAAAGATGATAGAAAATTGACAAATGGGTAAGAAATAGTACCAAAAACACCAACCAACATGGCTTGTTATTGTCCTAAATAAAAACTAACAAATTTAGTCCACCCCTATCCCATACATAGGAGGATAGAACTCTCCACCATCTACAAAGTCAATTGTTAGTGTTCTTTTTACAAATATGTATTGTTTGTCCCTAAGGACCATGGGTGACACTATAAAGGATAGCCACTTGTGTGTCCTTAAGAAAAAAATAAAAAGTGTAATATATGATATCCAAAGCAATAGAAATAAAAATTATATGCTATGGACCAAAAGATATATTTTTTTGTTATTTTTAAATCTATTTTACATGCAAAATACAAAATTTTAAAATAAATAGTAGAAAAATGTAAATAATCATAGCCAAAAATGTAAAAGTAGAGGAAACCATACTTGATATTTACCTGTATGTGCCCTTAAAAATTTTGGTTGGAAAATTTTGATTTGTACTTGTCCCATGTAGCTTGAAAGAAAATTACCTATAAAAATATCCAAAGCATTAAAAATTCTAATTGGGTGTAAAATGAGCAAAAATGGACTGCATAGACAAGTCTAAAGCATTCCAAAAACCTTAGAAGCACTATTCCTATGATATCCCTACAAAATATTACGCAAAAGCTAATTTTACATAAAATATTAAAAAATATAGGATGATGGCACTCAGTGCCGTAGGTACCACATTTTCAAATATTTATGAGATTCTTCTATATAGCATCATTTATGCTTTATGTATATTTTTTACGAGCTTGTTTACTACATTCATGGCATATACATATATTATATTAGCATTTGATGATATCTTGATTGATTGATATAACATGTACTAAGGATTTGTGTAGCATTCGATGATATGTCATTTCTAACTTTGCTAATTATATGTGTGATTTGAGTAGCACTCAATGTCATAGGGCTAGGTTAGGGGTAAATGTTAATGCTAATCCTAGTGTAATAAATAAAATAATTGAATCCTAGGGCATCAAAGACCATATAATTCATAAAAAAATCATCATAAATCACTCATTTCACCCTATCTTACTTGTCATCTCATCATAATAAGTAAGGAGAGATCACACCTAGACTATATATAGAGGGATCAACTTACCTTGAAAATTAATCCTCAATAAAGATCTTTGGCTACAAATCTTAGTAGTATCTCATCCTCCTCTGTGGAAGGTTTTTAATTAACTTCTGTGATTTTTAAAAATATGGGAACCGGTCCCACTGTGATCGCCACTGAAAGCATGAGATTTCGGAATAAAGAAAACAGTGTTCAGATGTAATAAAAATAGAACCAGATTTATACGTGAAATGACACGGATACAATCAAATTAAAAGAACAGGAGCACAACCCCTTTTATTAATAAGATTCTAGCCCGGTTACAATAAATCTCTTTAATGCAATATTCTCAGTTACACCGGATGAACGGTGATCTCTTTCCGCATGCCCACATTTGAAACGGACGGGCTGAGAGTGTTGCCGCCGCTGGTGTAAGTGAGTCTTTGCTTGCTGCTGTATTTCCTACGGTCAGAGAAACAATCAACTGTTAGTAGCACCTGCGTAAGAAAACAGAACTTTTGACTTTAAAAATCCATGAGAAATACATGTAAAGGTTGGTCAAATACGTGAATAAAACAGCTCTACGTAACCTCGCAACTTTCACGGAAAACAACATACATAATCGAAAACAACATATATCATGGAATCATAGACTGTTTTAATTATATTTGAAGGTAGCATGTATTCTGAAAGCATTAAAACTTGAACTGTGCTTCAATATACTCGAAAGATATATATTTTAAAACATAAACATAAGCTATTTTAAAACTTCCGCAAACAACATATATCGCTTTTAACCAAAGCATGCGAAGAAATGCGTAGGATGCCCCAAGCGGGCCGACCCGGTAAAGCTTGATCTCGGCGCCAACCCACTGGGAATGGGCCCGAAATCTCTAAAGCAAGAGTTGTCGTCGAATTGATGGATTAAGGTAATCCAATGCCGGAATTGCAAGTTCAGATGAATACAGTCGGATATTCAGTTTAACAGCACTTCGTTACGTTTCCAAAAAAATACTTCGTAGTCTTCTTTACGTATCGAGCCGGTTCTATTTATAGAGGGTTCGGCTTCTGGGAACATTAATGTTCGAAACCCTAAATCCGTAAGGGCCGCTCAGATTTGATCCTTATCGGGCCATTATGGGACATGGCTCGCACTGACAGATCGCAGTTATGAGGCGTGGCCTCGGATCGGATATTTTTTAAAACCGCTTGTCTCATTAATGTTCGCCGTAAAATCCGCCGTTTTACAGACCCGCGGGGTTTTCTTCGAAAAGGGACACGTAGAGGGTGCCACGTGGCGGTCGTTCCCTAGATAGTTGACTGCATGCTTTTGACTGGTGACGTGTCGGCTCGGGGCCCAAAGTGTCGCGATATCGCGACGCTTTGGGCCGGCTTCTTGGGCCCAAAGTGTCGCGATATCGCGACGCTTTGGGCCGGCTTTTGCTCGGGGCCCAAAGTGTCGCGATATCGCGACGCTTTGGGCCGCTTTGTCGGGGCCCAAAGTGTCGCGATATCGCGACGCTTTGGGCCGCTTTTGGGCCCAAAGTGTCGCGATATCGCGACGCTTTGGGCCCGCTTGGTCGGGCCCAAAGTGTCACGATATCGCGACACTTTGGGCCCGCTTTGTCGGGGCCCAAAGTGTCGCGATATCGCGACACTTTGGGCCCGCTTGGTTTTTGACAAAAGGCTTGGCTAAGACGGATTTGAGAAGGCTTAGAAGTTTGTTAAAGGCTCTAGAACGACCGACTTTGCTCTCGCTCATTTTCCGATCTTCCGAATCGTCGTGCAAGTGGTTAAGACCACTATTTGACCTCTAAGGGCTGCCCTAAAAGCTGTGATATCAATGTGATCAATGTTTGTAATCACTTAATCGAAATGGTGCCGTTTTGGTGTCTACAGATGCCCCTTTTTGGGAAGCGCTGCGGGTGACGCAGTGCTGAGCAAAAATATACGACCAAAGCACTAATGATTAGGGTTTCTTGGTAACCTAACCAACTTTTAATGCCCCAAGTATGGAAAGGGCATGCATTCTTGAATCCTTGCTTCCGACGAGCTAAGGAATTTGATTTCAAGTGTTAACCTATTTTGGTGAGGTGTGACTTGAGCTTGGACATTGATCACCATGATTAGGCAAAGGGCGCAACCTTTTATCCACAAGGGAACCTTGTGTTCATGCTTCGGGAATGCCAAGTATTTGATCAATTTAATGATTGCTTGTTTACCGCCCCAAGCAGGAGCGTGATTGTCTTTGTCAATGATTCTTTGAATGCATGTCATTGCCTTGATTGGGTGTGTGCTTGTTGATTGGTGACTAAGTGTGACTACCCCCTCAAGCGACGAATCGATGAGGGAATGACCTTCGTGAGAAAAGCGACGAGTCGCTTGACCCAAGATGACTTAGGTTAGGGTGGCTTTAGATGTTTTTCCATTTGAGCACGTGCAATCTCCCCGACATTTGGACCTGTTTTTGGTGGGTGTTAACCCTTTTGGTGATGCCATAATGGGGTGAAATCATCAAAAACCCGTCTTCCCGTGGAGCGGTCCAGCTATGATAGCCTTCTTAGGAAAGTAGGAGAATGAGAATTTGAGCCCCGACATCGATTTTCTATGCCAAGAGGTTGAGTGCAAGAGCACTCGTGTCCGGCAATGCTTATTGCTTCTTTTTGTGTTGCATTTTTGTGATGTTTTTGTTGTTTTGATTTTCTTTCTTTACGTATATGTCATGATTTTATGCACAATGATTGATGTTGATGGGTGCATGCTACTTGATATGGATGGATGCATATGGTATGATAATTACCAATGTTGTATGTTGATTTAGTTTGATGGATGCATGATGAATGCAAATGCATGTGATATGCAAAAATGAAATGGATGTATGGACTTGGTGAGAGTTGGTTATGGCACCATAGACTGTTTAGAACTCCATTATTTTGCTATGTACAAATGTGGTGTTTCTTCTTTTTGTATTTTCTGATGGTATTGCAAGGATGAAAAGTAGGGCAATTGGTTTAGAAATGTAGCTAAGGTTTTCTGAGACTCAGACAGTTTTAACTCACTAGCCATGACTGTACTTTATCTTACAAGACTTTTGAACAAGGTATGAATCGGACTTGTTTTTAACCAAGTTATTTCACATCCCCGTGTGTGCAATTGAGTTCATTTATGTGGTATTTGTCGGATACCGCCAGTGCCGATGGGCTTTCAACCGAACCTCGTACCGAGGATCACCTAATTAGCTCCACTAACTCCTTTGTTGTATGTAGTTAGATTAATCTGCGGTGTTCTCCAGGATACCATAAGCTAGCTCATCCACATGCAAACATTGATCTCGTACACAAGTTAATGTGACAGATATATCGTCATGCGAGAAGTTTACCGCCAGTGACCGATAGGCTATCAACCAAACCGGTACTGAGGCTTGCCTCATGACCTGTCATAATGTTGAGAGTTCCAGGGATTCAAGGTCAACTCCCTTCTTTTTTTCAATTGTATTGGGATACTTGCTCGTTATAGTGATAAGAATCACCGTTTATTTTGATTTGTTTTTCTTTTCTCTTGAGCAAGGGATATGGAGTGACGATAATCACTATTCTTTGTGCTTTTTGAGATGTGCACCGTAGGGTGTCAAATTTTGAAGTTTTGACATTTTGCAAATTTTTGACGTTTTGCAACTTTGGGATTCTTAGGGAATTGGGTAGGGAGGACGCTTGTCCTTTTGCCAACTCTCAAGCATTCTTGGGGTCATTCGCACAGTGGGGATGAGCAATATAACCGTTTCGCTTATGGTAACCTGGATTATCGAGCAGTGTTTCATCCTTCGTTCACACAACTCGGGAATTTTTATGTGTTTTAATTTGTGTTGGGATGTTACGTAACAAGGTGTATTGCAAGTGCAACTCTACCTTCGTAAAATCTGTTTGACTTGATACATTTCATTGCTAAAGAGCAAAATGATGACCGAATCACGAAAAACTCTTGATACATTAAAAGACCACCGACTCGGTGTGGTAAAGTGCATGGTGTTTTGCTGTTTTTGTAAAATGGAACAGAGTGGAACAAGATGGACTAGTAGAACCATGACAGCCTATGGTGCCTTTGACCTATACGACCATGAATATACAATGTATGGATGCAATGCTTGGATGCAGCTATGTATTTTTGTATTTTTGATGGATTGATTTTGGTGAATATGAAGATGAATTGCGAGAAGAACTGTCTATTTGATGAATTTGAATATGCCTAGAAATGAGATGCAAATTTTTGTTGTTTTTGGTGATTTTTGTTGTTTTTGAATTTTCATGATTTTTGACCAAGTGATTGTGGAAATCCTTGGAGCGTTTTGGGATTGACCAAGCGATTGTGATAATCCTTGGAGCATTTTGGTTTGACCAAGCGATTGCAAGAATCCTTGGGGCTTTTGGGGTGACCAAGCGATTGCGATAATCCTTGGAGCATTTTGGGGATTGACCAAGCGATTGTGATAATCCTTGGAGCATTTTGGTTTGACCAAGCGATTGCAAGAATCCTTGGAGCTTTTGGGGTGACCAAGCGATTGCGATAATCCTTGGAGCATTTTGGGGGATTGACCAAGCGATTTTAAGAATCCTTGGAGCCTTTTGGGATATGGCTCTCTTTAGATATGAAATGGTCGCAAATGACTGATATTCAAGGGTTCTGCTTTCCTTGATACCATCAAGAGAAGCTAGCCGGTATGTCCCGGGTCCGATTTTGCTATCAATGACATACGGACCTAACCAATTTGCCGCAAACTTGTCCCTTAGGTGGGATGGCAAACCGGAATTTTGTTGATTTTCCTTCAAAACCAAATCACCAACGCGAAAGTCCCGAAGGTGAACTTTCATGTTGTAAGCTTTCTTAAGTCGCTCTTGATAAATGCGTAAATGCTCGAGAGCATTAACGCGTCGTTCGTCAAGCAACGTAAGCTGGTCTAACCGGGCCTGCCACGCAGAATCATCATCTATGAACTCATGCATTGATATGCGCAGGGAAGGAATCTCCAACTCTAGAGGCATGACTGCCTCGGAGCCATACACGAGCGAAAACGGAGTGGCCCCAGTGGGCGTCCGAATGCTAGTGCGATAGGCCCATAGGGCAAGTGGGATTTGAATGTGCCAATCCTTATGACTGTCTGCGACGGTCTTTTTAAGGATGGCAACTAGCATTTTGTTTGACGCCTCTCTTGTCCATTCGCCTCGCGGATAATAAGGTGTTGAAAAGTTGTGCCGAATCTTGTACTTTGTGGTCAAAGCACGCACGTCTTTGTTCTTGAAAGGTGTCCCATTATCCGAGACTATTTTGGATGGAATACCAAAACGACATATGATGTTATGCAAAATGAACTCCACAATGCAGGGTCCCGTCGTAGAGGTAAGCGGAATTGCTTCCACCCACTTGGTGAAGTACTCGTGGCCGTTATGATAAACGTGTGACGGCCCGACGACGCAGGGGAGATCTTTCCAATGAGATCAAAGCCCCATTGCGAAACGGCCAAGCAGCACCGGACCGTCTCGCAAGGCCCGAGAAGGTACGTGCATTAGATTGGCATGATGTTGACACTTCACGCACTTCTTGACATAGGTGCAACAATCTCGCTCTAAAGATGGCCAATAATAGCCCATGCGAAGAATGCGCTTTGCGATGGCCATTCCACCGAAGTGGCCACCACATGTACCATCGTGCGCTTGGGCGATCGCCCAAGTGGACTCTTGTCGGGTCCAAGCAACGAAGGAGGATTCCTTCATAGTCGCGACGATACAAGATGTCTCCTATCAAGACATACTTAGCCGCTTTCGCTTGAGTGCTCGTTTTGCGGCATGAGTCAAATCAAGTGGGAGACTACCTAACTTGAGGTAGTCTCGAATGGGTAAATACCAGTCCCGTTGATCAGAAACCTCGATAGTATGAACAACCAATCCCTCCTGAAGTTCATCCCTAGCAAATGCTGAATGGGATAGAACCTGCAAGAATAGTATTGTGTTGCTATTAATGGGAGTAGGGGAGAACAAGGACCCCAAGTTGGCGTGTTTCAGACGATCTCGGATTCGAGAGAACCTATCCGAGGATGGTTCAATTTGTATCATGTGGATTCCTGGCGTCGAGTCTAAGCTTGCACGCTCCATCGCGGATTGCGATAAGGTTTTGACTTGAATGGTTGTCATATCACCGTAAAGGTCCTACGGAATTAATGACCCCAAGGAGGCCATTGTATCCGCAAAACGGTTTGATGATCGAGGGAGTGCCTCGATGTCATACCACTCAAGTTTTACCAAGAATTTGTCCACAAGGGCTTTATAAGCCTTCATAACTGGGCATTTGCATTGATATACCCCTTTGACTTGATTGACTATTAACAACGAATCACCAAAGATGTTCAGTCTTTTGATGTTCATGGCGATTGCCGTCTGAAGACCTAGGAGCAAGGCTTCATACTCTGCGTTGTTGTTGGTGCACGGGAAGTTTAATTTAAATGACAGGGGCATTGGAGCACCCTGCGGTGTGAAGAATACAATTCCCGCACCACCACCTTGCTCACACTTAGAACCATCGAAGAATAGGGTTATGTCGGCCCGTGACTCGTGCTCATCAGAATCCGGCGATTCTGAGACATGAAAGACCCCATCATCGGGTAGTTCTATGACCAGAGGCTGATTGTCTTCAAGAGGAGCCTCTGCTAGTTGATCGGCTATGACTTGTCCTTTGATAGATTTTTGTCCAATAAACTCTATGTCAAATTCCGTCAACAACATGATCCATTTCGCCGTGCGACTACTATGATAAGTACGACTCATCATGTATCGCAATGGATTCTCCTTAGACACAACATACGTAGTGTTGCTCAAGCATGTAGTGGCGTAGCTTTTTGGTAGCAAACACCACTGCCAGGCAAAGTTTCTCAACGTATGCATAGTTAAGTTCGTAACTGACCAGAGTGCGGCTAAGATAGTATGTAGCCTGTTCCTTGTGAAGTTCATTCTTCTGGGCTAGCATGGCGCCCAGTGCCACCTCACAGGCCGAGATGTATAAGTAGAACGGCACTCCCGGCCTAGGTGGTGCCAACACCGGCGGCGAAGCCAAGTATTGTTTGATCTCGTCAAAGGCCGATCGGCACTCGTCATCCCAATGAAATGTAACCCCCTTGTGCAATAATTTGTTCATGGGTCGGCACTTGTCGGATAATTGCGCTATGAAGCGTTTAATCGACGCGACCTTTCCCCGCAGCACTCCCGAGCCGCTTGATTGTGGTTGGGGGAACCATTTCAAGGATTGCCTTGACTTTCTTTGGGTCCACCTCGATTCCTCGTTTTGAGACTATGAAACCCAAGAGTTTTCCAGATGTGACGCCAAAGACGCACTTCTTGGGGTTTAGTCTGACTTTATGCTCCATGAGGCGATCGAGGATCTTGCTTAAGTCAGCGATATGATTTGAGCGCGCGAGAGACTTGGCTAATAAATCATCCATGTAATCTTCCAAAGTTTTGTGCATGTAATCGTGGAAGATATACGTCATGGCACGTTGGTAGGTGGCACCAAAGATTTTTAAGGCCAAAAGGCATGACCTTATAACAAAATGTCCCCCAAGGCGTTGTGAATGCCGTTTTGAGTTGATCCTCGGGATTGATACGAATCTGATTGTATCCTGAGAAACCATCCATTAGGGAGAGCATTTCGTGACCTCGTCGTAGCGTCTACCAACGCATCGATGCTGGGCAAGGGGAAATCATCCTTAGGACTCGCTTTGTTTAAGTCTCGAAAATCGGTGCATATGCGAATCCTCCCGTCGGGCTTCTTGACGGGAACCATGTTGGACAACCATGGCGGATAATCCACGCAGATGACAAATTGTGCGTCCAACAGACTTTTGTAATTCATCTTTGACCATCAAGGCCACCGTTGGGTGCATCTTACGTAGTTTTTGCTTTACAGGCTTGATTGTCGGATCAAGCGTTAAATTATGCGTGACTAGCCACGGGTCTAGTCCCGGCATATCCTTGTACGACCATGCAAAAACCTCCTTCTTCTCTTTGAGAAGGGCAATGTAATCGGCTTGCTCTTCGGGGGAAAGACTTACCCCCAGCTTGAGAATCTGTGGATTCATTGGATCTGTGCCGATGTCTACGTCAGTCGTCTCCTCGACTGACATGTGGGATCCGTCCTCCAACTGATGTGGAGTCGGGATCAAATGGATATCATTAGCTGAATTTAGATCTATGTTTGGAACCTCGTGTTCCTCTTCAACTTGAAAAATATCCTGAGTTGTCCTTGGGGTAAAATGAGGCATTTCACCGAAAGGCCAGCACTCGTTGGTGATAGGGGTGAATTGACGCGATCCCAGTCGATGGCATCTATGTCGAGATGCAATGACCGTGCTGGATCGGCCGGATTGCGGATGGGTGCGGTCAAATCAATGGAGATCATGTGGATGGAATGAATTTGGTCTCCATTACCGCGGGTATGATAACTTGATTTTTCTAGATATTCCCTATACTCTGGATCTGGCTCTATGGGAACGGGCACGAACGGATCGGCCCTATGTGCCAAATGGAGGACAGTGTCTTCCCTCGGCACTGTTGTTATGATAGGGTCTCGAGGTGGACGGTGCTCATCGTGAATGTGGAGCCATGGATCCAAGATCGGGTCCCACCCCGCCGGGTCGACCCACCATTCATGCCCTAATCGTATGCCCATCTGTCCCATTAGATCTTCATGAGTTAAAGCACGATAATGTCGTCGCGCATGTCTGAGATAGTCCATCTCAGTCTCATCTTCTGAGTCACTTTCGGAGATTCAAAAATGTTCATTCTCTTCAACGACTATTGCTGGCGATGTTGAGGACTCTCCTTGCTCCAATAAGTTAATCTGGTCCCATCGCGGTTGTTCCACTTTTGGTGGAGGGACCTGACTCTCTTGACATTGTGCTGACTCAACTGGAATCTCTAAGGGGAACAGCTTTGAAAAGATGTCCGGACACCATTGATATTCTCTTTGGGGATGGGTATCCGAACTTTCGCCTCTCTCAGCAAAGGAGAGGGATTACTATTGTTACCAAGGGTGTTTGGTGACCATGGGAGGTAATCTCCCAATGTAAATTCTGTTTTTGGGTTGGCATAGAGATCTAGTGCCAATCCCCCCTTGTTGCCTATTTCTAGGTCTTGCATATTTTCAACCAAGATGTCCAAGGGCAGGGGGTGGTTGAACCCTACTCCTGACTTGTCATATGGCATCTGATATCTTGGTTGGCAAGGGAGACGCATCCCTTGCTCATATCTCGCCTAGCTCCGTATCCATGCCAATGGCATTGGCCGAGATATTTGAGGGCAAATTGTGGGTTTGACATATAATTGATGTTTTCAACAAAAGGTTCTTCGTCTCGCTTCCTTTTGCCGACATGGTTCAAGACCATGATCAAGGCCCCCATACACAAAATTTGTCCGGTTGGGTGGGTGACCTAGGGGAACAATCTGTTCCTATGGGAAGGCGAGGTCTTCCCATATCCCGGACCGACTCTAATGCGGGCGTTGCCACAACATTCTCGCACTATGTACTCCCCCGTGCCCGTACTAGCCATTTTAACAGATGATTGTTGATGCTTCGGAGGGAGGGAACGGGAGTCCTTCCCGAGTCCATTCCATGTTTGGTAGGTTTGGGGTCTCAGCCTTCCGTTGTGCTGGATATTTCCTCTGTTGATACCGTTGATATTGTGGGCAACCCCTCTTCTAAGGGCCGAGCCTCTTCCATGATTTGTTTTCCCTTGTCCTTCTGTGTAGCCATGACGGGTGGCATTGATGATGAAGGAGCAGATGATGAAGTCTCACCTAGCTGGGGTTTTGGTGATTCGGTCATCAGTGGTGCTTGCGGTATTGGACCCTGTTTAGATGGATTTAATTGGAAATCCAAATGCGTTGAAGGGAGGGTCGACTGAGGCATTAGTTGTACCGCATTGCAATACTTGAAGGGTTCCAAGTCCATTGGGACTACGTGTATTTCACCTTCAAAAGCATACTTTAAGCACTGGTGAGCGATGGAAGGGACACATTTCATGTCCCGAATCCAAGGCCGCCCTAGCAAGTATATTGTAGGCCATCTCGCCTTCCAACACATGGCACAATGTTGGTGTTGTCTTTTGTCCTACCCGGACAGTAGAACAACCGTGCCGACCGTCGAGCATATTGCATCATTGAAAGCTCGCAGTGTGTACGTGGAGGCTGTGATATGAGAGGTCGGCAGCTTCAAATGTTTCAGGGCTGCAGTGGTAATAATATTACTGGACGAGCCAATATCTACCAACACTCTCTTATACGGGATCCCGTTGATCCGCGCAACAACATGTAGGGGTGGATCAGCCGCGTCATTCGATATTGCTTTGACTTCATCCTCTCTGAAGGTGATGACCGGCTCAATACATCGTTTTACATGTCCCACGAAGTTGTTGAAAGAATTTGCTTCTTGGGGCCGTAATTCGATGGTTTTTAAAATGTCCATAAGAGCTTCTCTATGAGGTGTTGATTGTTGAATAAGCTCGTAAATGGACAGCCTAGCCGATGTGGTCCGCAAACTCTGCGTGAGTTTGGACCGTATCGTGATTTCTGGTCTAGGCGGAGGTGACTGTATAGGGTGTTGTTGAGGCTGTGACGTTGTCGGAACTTCCTTTGTGGCTGTCGCAGGGGCAACTGCTGAGTATTTTTTATTCCGCGTCACTATGCTAATCATTCCCACAAATCCTTGCATGGGAAGATTCTCGCGTACTTCATTAACTTGGAGAGGTTTTGCCCGTGTCTCGTGAGCGTGCAAGGGGTCCTTGAATACCCCCATTTGTTGGTTGTTTGGCGCTATGGGGTTGTCCACGGCCAACGTTTTATTTTCGATTAAATCTTGGATTAGACCTTTGAACTTCCAACATCCATTCAAATCGTGTCCCCTTCGCCTATGAAATCTACAATATAGTTCCTCTCTATATCCCTTAGGTTTAGGAGCGTTAGGGTCTATAGTCGGGATCTCTGGAAGGGTTACTAAATTTGCCGCCGACAAGCGGTCAAATAAGGAGTCCCTAGACTCCGTGTAGGGGGTGAATTGTCGCTTAGGGCGACGCCGCCGATTCTCGCTCCCGTTTCTTGTTATCTTTCTCATAACTAGGAGGCACTCGCCCGGTAATTGGCCTTTTGAGGCTGCGTGTCTTGCACTCGGCTTGGGAACATTGATTGCAACTTGATTAACCGCCGCGGGTTGTGATTGCGTATTCCCAGCCTTAGTGGTTTTATTCCACTCTTTCTTCTTAGGCTTGGCAATTGCGCCTTCGCCTATTTTAATCTCTTCTATGACTCTGGCTTGCGCCAAGGCTTCTTCTAAGCTGTCGTATTGTCGTAGCAAAGAATAGCCCGTAGATTGATTTTAAGCAACTCCGTGCGAACATCCGAGTGAGATCGGACATAGGGGGACGGTACGGTAGCCCGGAAAGCAAAGCCCTCCATCGGTTCCCGTATGCTGCTATTGTTTCCTCCTCATACTGCCTGAGGCTGGCCAAATCACTTAGTGATGCCTTCTTCCTTGTGTTGAAAGCAAAGCGTTCAAGAAATGCATCCACTAGTTGATCTAAGTTGTTGATACTGTGTTTGGGCAATTGTGTAAACCAATCCGAGGCAGGGCCCGCGAATGTGGTTATGAAAGTTCTAAGCAATAATGCATCATTGTCTTGGATGCCGAAGCATTGACTCAGGAACCTCGTGACATGTTCTTGTGCGTCCTCCTCCCCTTTAAAGACTGCCAATTGTGGCAACTTGAAATGTTCAGTGGTAAAGAGGTATGGGTACTGAGGGATGCACCGGATGACCACGGAGTTGACGTAGTGTGGGCTTTTGATGCCCGTAAGCTTTTATCTCCACAGCACTCCAAACGCTCTAATAGCGCTTTGTATGCATCGAAAGATTTTATTTCTTCTTCTTTGGTTTGCTCCCGTTGTGGGTCAAGGGAGACTCGGAGGCCTATGGGGAGGTGGCCGATTGGCAGCCCTCCCGCCTTGATGGGGCGTGTCGACCCATTCTATTTCTCGGTTCATACTCCTCATAAAACTCTTGAGGAGTCTCTCGGGCGAGCCCTATAACCTTGATCGAGTCCCCGCCGAGGGTACCCATCATTGTTCCGGGGAGTGGCCTCCCTTTCGGGTCGATAAGGTCTCGGAGGCAAAGCTTGACGAGGTCGCGGAGACCCGTCCCGCCCCCAACGGGTTGTGCCTCTCATACTCGTTGTGCTTCTTTGGATGCGAGGGGTTGGCCCCCTCTCGTGTATTTCATAGCGTAACTCATCCGCTTCGCGTTGCATGCGCTCTCTATCCAAGCGGTATCGATACTCTATTTCCTGATGACTTTGTTTAAGCCACATGATCTGGGCTTGACGAGCGGCATGTCTGGCAACTGCCAGGTCAACTGGGTCTGCCCTCTTTTGTTGAGGAGGCTTGAATGTTTTGCCCATGTGTTTGCCTCGATCTTGATGGTCGATAATTTCAATGGGTTGCTTCCCTTTGTCGGGGTAAGCGACATTTGTTTGAGGTTCCGGCCTCGATGTGTGATTATGATATCCCGGCAGGTGCGTAAACACAAGGTTCCCACGCTCGTTTGTTGTTCTCGAGGAATGTGATGATCTTCCTCGTACTCCATTTTATGGGTGTGAGAGAGGCGGGCGGAGTTAGCTAGCCCCGTGTAAAGAGCCCCGCGCTCCGGATGTTGTTTTTCTCGTTCCGATGGGAGGTAAATAAGGGATGCCATATCCACGTTGCCCCTCCAAATGGACAAGTATGCCTCTCTAGCGCTTCATCGCGCCGTGGCTATTCAAACCTAGCCTCAAGAGGCGGTTGTCTACTTATATTGAGATCTCGCATGTGAACCATCTTCCCGAAAGGGGGTGCGTTGAACGGGTGTATTCCAATGAGGAGGTTCCCAATAGTTCCTTCTTGAAGTGGCCTCGATGTGGACTTTGTTGTAGGCCCGACCGCCAAGATGGTTTGGCTAGGTCCTCGGGGCTAAAGCGAAGGCGACTAGCGCCCTCTCTTTGTGTACCTTCCATAGCGTCTGCCCTTGATTGGGCTTGGCTACGAGTGTACACCATTGTGATGTTTCGCTACTATCTAAGCAGATTTTATCTCGTTTATGATGATTTGTCTTTTTGTGCACACCAAGCATAAATGAACACACACATACGCAAAACCGTGATTATCTCTTTTAAGGATTGATAGTGTGTCCTAAACTGGTTTAGTGCATTTTGATGTTTTGTTTTGTTTTTGCAATTTTGGAAGAACGTTTAAATGCATAATGTTGGCTCATATGACTCCCATAAATGGTCGCCCCTTCAATATACCATTGTCGGACCGATATACCAACCTCTCTATATACCCGCCCTTACGTGAGGGAGACTATAGGTACGTGAGAGCAGATGGTACGTGGAACATAGGCGGTACGGAAGGGGAATCGCTCTGTTTATGACACCTACCATAGAAGACTTATCCTCGCGTGCATGGGAATCACCCCAGCAACACTCGGTCAGCTTTCGTCAGGATTTACGTCTAGCAACAGTCGCGATCGAGGTAATGGATGCAATATCTCAAGCCAAAGTGATAATGGAATCCACCTTTGGTCTTGCTCAAGGGTTGGGGTTTTACGACCAACGCCTTGGTTTAAAGTACCACGTGGTGTGTGGGATTCATTTTACTTTGCAAATTTGAAACAAGCAACCGAAAAAGAAATCTTTCCCTATGCCACATGTATAATACTAACTGAAAACAGCAAGTAAAAATTGCAAAGAAATTTTCTACCTTTAAATTTTTTTTTTTTTTTTTATAATTACGCAGATAACGACATAATTAAATAAAGCAAGAAAAATCTTTAAGAAAAATTTTTCTACCTTATTTTAATAATTAAAAAGATTTAATTATTAAATGAATAATTACGCAGATAACTACATAATTAAATAAAGCAAGAAAAATTTTTAAAAAAAATTTCTCTACCTTACTGTAATAATTAAAAGAAATTAAAAATGTCAGTAAACGAAATGACCCGAAACTTCGCAACAGAAAATGATATGGACGGCTAGAATCGTTACCTCCTTTCTGCCCGAAATTGTCGTTTTTGACCTCCGGCTAAAAAGAAGTACCTGTTAAGCACAAGACACAACAAGTTTAATTAACTTCTGTGATTTTTAAAAATATGGGAACCGGTCCCACCGTGATCGCCACTGAAAGCATGAGATTCCGGAATAAAGAAAACAGTGTTCAGATGTAATAAAAATAGAACCAGATTTATACGTGAAATGACACGGATACAATCAAATTAAAAGAACAGGAGCACAGCCCCTTTTATTAATAAGATTCTAGCCCGGTTACAATAAATCTCTTTAATGCAATATTCTCATTACACCGGATGAACGGTGATCTCTTTCCGCATGCCCACATTTGAAATGGACGGGCTGAGAGTGTTGCCGCCACTGGTGTAAGTGAGTCTTTGTTTGTCGCCGTATTTCCTACGGTCAGAGAAACAATCAACTGTTAATAGCACCTGCGTAAGAAAACGAAACTTTTGACTTTAAAATCCATGAGAAATACATGTAAAGGTTGGTCAAATACGTGAATAAAATACTCTACGTAACCTCGCAACTTTCACTAAAAACAGCATACATAATCGAAAACAACATATATCATGGAATCATAGACTGTTTTAATCATATTTGAAGGTAGCATGTATTCGAAAGCATTAAAACTTAAACCATGCTTCAATATACTCGAAAGATATATATTTTAAAACATAAACATAAGCTATTTTAAAACTTCCGCAAACAGCATATATCGCTTTTAACCAAAGCATGCGAGGAAATACGTAGGATGCCCCAAGCGGGCCGACCCGGTAAAGCTTGATCTCGGCGCCAACCCACCGGGAATGGGCCCGAAATCTCTAAAGCAAGAGTTGTCGTCGAATTGATGGATTAAGGTAATCCAATGCCGGAATTGCAAGTTCAGATGAATACAGTCGGATATTCAGTTTAACAGCACTTCGTTACGTTTCCAGAAAAATACTTCGTAGTCTTCTTTACGTATCGAGCCGGTTCTATTTATAGAGGGTTCGGCTTCTGGGAACATTAATGTTCGAAACCCTAAATCCGTAAGGGCCGCTCGAATTTGATCCTTATCGGGCCATTATGGGACATGGCTCGCACTGACAGATCGCAGTTATGAGGCGTGGCCTCGGATCGGATATTTTTAAAACCGCTTGTCTCATTAATGTTCGCTGTAAAATCCGTCGTTTTACAGACCCACGGGGTTTTCTTCAAGAAGGGACACGTAGAGGGTGCCACGTGGCGGTCGTTCCTTAGATAGTTGACTGCATGCTTTTGACTTTGGTGACGTGTCGCTTGGGCCCAAAGTGTCGCGATATCGCGACGCTTTGGGCCGGCTTTGCTCGGGGCCCAAAGTGTCGCGATATCGCGACGCTTTGGGCCGTTTGTCGGGCCCAAAGTGTCGCGATATCGCGACGCTTTGGGCCCGCTTTGTGTCGGGGCCCAAAGTGTCGCGATATCGCGACACTTTGGGCCCGCTTGTGGGGGCCCAAAGTGTCGCGATATCGCGACACTTTGGGCCCGCTTGGTTTTTGACAAAAGGCTTGGCGCGGATAGAAGGCTAAGAAGTTTGTTAAAGGCTCTAGAACGACCGACTTTGCTCTCGCTCATTTTCCGATCTTCCGAATCGCTCGTGCGAGTGGTTAAGACCACTATTTGACCTCTAAGGGCTGCCCTAAAAGCTGTGATATCAATGTGATCAATGTTTGTAATCACTTAATCGAAATGGTGCCGTTTTGGTGTCTACACCTTGAAAATTAATCCTCAATAATGATCTTTGGCCACAAATCTTAGTAGTATCTCATCCTCCTCTGTGGAAGGTAGTGAACCAAAAATAAATAAATTTGTTGTACTTGCAAGAGAAAGAGAGATATCAAAAAGGTTGTGTGTCATAGAAGTAACAAAGATAAAAATCTTGAGAGCAATATTAGTAGTAATAATCATCAATAAGTAAATGTATGGTAATAGAATTGTAACTGAATATATTATGAGAAAATGAGAAGATGAAAAGGTATTTATAATGGAAGAAATTTATCCACCACCTACAATATAAATTATTAGTTCTCTTTATACAAATGCATATTACCCCTTCCTAAGGACCATGGGAAACACTACAATGGATATTCAATCATGAATCCTTAAGTAAAAAAAAAATATAGTAATATGCGATAGCCAAAGCAACAAACATAAAAAATTATGCTATAGAGCAAAAATATTTTTTTTGTTATTTTTTATACTACTATCTATGCAAAATACAAAAAAATCCAGACTTTTCAGACCACCTTCTCAAGCTACTCTCGAGCCGAGAGCTAATAGCTCTAATACCATGTAGGAATGAACAGTGTAGGAATAGATTAATCAATAAGCAATTAAATAACATAGTGTAGGCTATAGTTAGCCCATAGGAATAGCTAACTACTAACAAGTTGCTAACAACCTAACTAAATAATGTAATAATAAGATATACGCTAACATAACCAAAATTCAAAAGTATAAAATATACCTAATGCATATTTGTGCATGCCCTTGAAATTTTTGATTGGAAGAAATTATTTGTACTTGTCCATTGTGGTTGGAAAGGTAATTACCTATAACAATGTTCAAAGTGCTAAGAAAATATTATTTGGGTACGAAATGAGCAAAAACGGGATTCATAAGCAAGTTTAGAGTGAGCCAAAACACCTAGAAGCACTATCCTTGTGATATCCCTTCAAAACATGACAAAATATTATGAAGAAAAGCATTTTTGTAGTAAATATTCAAAAAATTATATAGGTCCATAGGGTAGCTTAGGATGATGGCACTCAGTACCCCATGTATCGCATTGCACCTATATATACTAATTGATTTGGTAATATATATGTGTGCATGTGTGTATTAATTAGTTCTTCCTTACAACAATTTTGCTTTGCAAACTTTTTTATTCTCATGCATTCATGGTATATACTTATAATTTGTGTAGTATTTGATGATATGCCAATTTAAGCATGACACACACCTGGGATTTATATAAAATTCAATGTCATATCATTTCTAACTTGTTGACTATATGTATGGTTTGAGTAGCATTCAAGTCGTGCATCATGATTTAGATTTTAAATTTCTAGAGCACAAAATATTTAGATAGCTTTAAGTGATGTGCCCACCATACACTACCTCCCTCTAATATTGGTCCATGTATGAGGTGATGTTCCAACCATACATGTCATTATAGTAGACATGACACATGTAGTGTCTAACAAGTTCTAAGTACCAAGAAACACACTTATCACTATAGCAATACATACTAAGAATACAACTCATGCCATGTATAGGCACAAGTATTTTTCCCTTAATTCTAAAATAAACTACTAGATAGACATAGATGGATATTATAGCAGTCAATAATGACCACCCACTATTGCAGGGCATCTCAAGGGATTCCAACTTATGCCATAAACCATATGCAATATCCTCAAGGTTAACTCACACCCCTTTGTTAATGATGGAGACATTGTTGAAAAAGGCACACCCATCAAGACAAGGGGAGAAGAAATAAAAAAACAAACATGGGTTAGATACACACTATAGTGTGTCATAGTGGAGGTAGATCCCATAGAATGGAAAGTCACCATGTCCCTACTACAATGGGTCACCTACTATGCTATCCATCCAAGCATATTATTCAACAAAGCATGAGTACACTATAGAGAGTGAAGATGGAAAGACGTGATTAGAAATAGGCTAACTACACATTATAATGCACCTCAAAGAAGGGATATCCTATAGATTTAAAATTCAATATGCCCCTACTACAATAGGTATCACTCACTATAGTAAATGGTCAAGCATGTTGTTCAATAAGGTATGCTTACCACTATAGTGGGGCACCAAAAATACTTGGTTAATTGAATGGTGTTTATTGCATAAAAATTTAAAAGGAATGATGCCTAGGTGTTTTGACCATATACCATATAGGATTTTTGATAAACCAAAATGTTTAACTAAAGCAGTATTCAACAGTCAAAGCTAAAACTATCCAAATCCAAGCAAAAAGCATTCAAGAGTAAATTACACTACAATTATCTATAATTAGGCAAAAACTAGGGCTAAATCATAATGCAATAAAAAAAAATACTTAATACCTAGGACATCAAGAACTATACCATTAATAAAATAATCATAATATATCATTTTTTTATGATCTATCTTGCTTGCTATGTTACCATAGTAAGAAGATATCACACATGGAATATATGTAGAGGGTTTGGCTTACCTTGGAAACCAGTCCTCATATGACAATCAATGACCTTTGGCCCCTAATCCTAGTAGAGGATCCTATCCTCCTTTGTGAAAGGTAGTGAACCAATGGTCAATGGATATGGTTGCACCTACAAGATCTATTAGGATAAATTTTCTAAAAGTTGATTTTACAGAGTATATTATCTTTCATCTCTTTCATATCATGTCACATTAAATGCAAGGAGTTTATTTAGTTAGAAGTTCTTGTTATTTCATTATTTTAATATTTTATATGGGATTTTTTCTTATGAGATATCATGTAAGAAACTATACATTTGTACCTATGTATCTTTGTAAGATGTATGAGATTAGTAAAACATTATGAGTTATTCTCTTTTACCAATATGTGGTATCAGAGCGGTCATTTATACGATCCTGAGATGAAAGGATGATTTTTTTGGTTTTTAGAATGTAATCATTAGATTCTCTCACAAAAATTGGAGGTCCAAAAGTAATATAGTGCTTGGTGAAAGATATTTTTGAAAATTCTCATGAAATTTGGAGACCCAAAAAAATCCAACACTAAGGAAGTTTGTGCTAGGAAAGTTACTTTAATATTTTTTCAAGTTAGTTTGTGTGAAATAATGTAGTGGTTAAAATATATATGTTTGAAGAAGAAGTGCCTAAGATTAAAAGTGTGCTCATATATTTATTAAGTAGAAAAATCGTTTGAGAATTATTATTTTTTAAATGCTCTAGAAGCACCTAACAACATTGCTAGTTTAAAAGTGTGTTTTAGATTTATTTTGAAGTGTTATAGAAGCACCTGATAAATTTAGTTTTTTTAAAGCACAAAGTGCCCAAGGAATGCTTGAAAAATATTACCATTTGGATGCACTCATTAAAGGTGTGTTGTAAGCACCCGAAATAGACTGTGTGTGACTTGTTAAATGTATGTTATAAGCACCTAAAACAAACATATTTTAGCATTAAAAAATGCCCAAAGAAGGACATGTTGAAAGCATCGTTTGGTGTTAAATATAAGGACATGTTGAAAGCAACGTTTGGTGTTAAAAATACCCAAATAAGGATCTATTGAAATTTCTCGAGAAAGAATTCCATGAAACAAGGCAAGAATGAATGTTTGAAAGTATCTAATGAGAATTTTTTTGGATAGATAGAGAGAATGTTCATAGAGGTCAGGCCAAATTTAGATTAGTGTATTCATGTTGTGAGAAGTATTTGTGCCATGAGAAGTATTCATGTCATGAGCAATTTAAAGGACTCATGTCGTGAGAAATATTCGTGCTATGAGCAATTTTAAAATAAAGATAAGGCTTTTTAGGTTAAAACCATTCTTAAGTTTTTTTTTTTTTGAAGAATAATTTTGATACTTTTGAAAAATTAAAAGTTGAATTTTTTTAAGTTTTTTTTAAACTATAGAAAATGATTGAAAGGAAAAATCTCATTGAAAGAAGAAACTTTTTTAAATAAAAAAAGATCATATGTGCATTTCAAGTTTACATAGGGAATTATAAGAAAAAAATTAATTGAAAGGTCCTAGAGAAACACATTGAAAGGATTTTTTTTATAGGTCATATTTTCAATTTCAAGTTTACTTAGGGAGTCATAAGAAAATCTAAGTAAAGGTTATTTCAAAGACCATACTTACACTTTTTAATAGGGATTTGTAGGTAAACGAACATAAATATTATTCATATGCATAGAATATATACAAAGTACTTGGCTAAAATTAGCTAGTAGTGAACATGAAGCAAAGTAGAAAATCGAATATCTCTAGCCCCTAATTAGCTCTACCAACTTTAGAACAAGCTAAATAAACATTATAGCACATTGGCTTCTGGAAGGCCAGCCTAACATGCACTAAAAACAAGAATGAAATAAAATACTATAGCTAAATACCCATAGCCTAACATCCCCCCTTATTACATTATTTGATGTACATAGAGAGTTCCAAAACAACTCAAATTTGACATGTGCAAGTGCCGTAGTGAAAATATTTGTAAACTGTTCATCGGTGGAAATGTACTGGAGCTGAATCTTGTGCTTTGGAAATTCATATCAACTAAAGTGACATTGAGTGTCAATATGCTTTGTTCGTTCATGGAACACTGGATTCTTGACTAGTTTCAAAATGCCTTGGTTATCGCAATTCAAGTCTATTGGAATATTCTTTGGAAGATCCATACTTGAAAGAATGTGATGTAACAATATCGCTTTACACACTACTCCTCGTGCTACGTGATACTCTACCTCTGTAGATGAAAGTGCAATAACTTGTTGCTTCTTGTTGTGCCAAGAGATAAGTCTAGATCCAAGATGAAATATGTATCTTGACATTGATTTTCTATCATCTATAGATCTAGCATAATCTAATTTTGTGTATCCTTGCAAGAACTTATCATTCTTCTTGTAATCCAGGACATATTCTATTGTGCCACAGGTATGGTGAAGAAACCACTTTACTACCTTCCAATGACTAACCTTAGGTTCTTGCATGAACCTTGAAAGATAGCTCACAACAAAGCTGATATTCGACCTAGTATTAATTAGATATATGAGACTCTCGATCAACTATCGATAGAGAGTTTCATCTATCGAGGATATTTATCATACCGAGATAGGTGTAACCCTATTTCCATTGGATTTACTTTGGGCTTACAATCTATCATTCAATATTTTTCAATTAGTGCCTTGGCATACTTCATTTGTGTAACCCTAATGTGGTTCTTTTTTGCACAACTTCCAACCCAATACAATAATGGAGAAGTCCTAGATCTGTCATTTCAAATAACTTCTTCAATTCACCCTTCACTACTTCAATCATCTCTTCTGAACTACTAGTGATGATTAGATCGTCAACATAGAGCACAAGGATGACTATTTCAGAACCAAATTTCTTAAAATAGAGATTTACATCTGAGGGACTTCTCTTGAAACCATGATGTAGGAGGTGATTATCAACTTTAATGTACCAATCTCTTAGAGCTTGTTTCATCCCATACAAAGACTTTATCAATTTGTAATTTTTTTGCTCTTTTCCTTGTACAACAAATCCTTTAGGTTAAGTCATGTACACTTCTTCTTTTATATCACCATTCAATAAGGCACTCTTCACATCCATATGATGAAACTTCCATCTTAACTAAGCTACCATTGCACAAAGTACACGAATGGTTGTCATTTTTGTAGTCAGTGTGAATGTCTCTTCATAATCTATACCTTCTTTTTGAGCATAACCTTTTACAAGGCAAGATTTATGCTTATCAATAGTTCCATCTGCCTTATACTTGACTTTGCATACCCATTTGCAGCCAATGGGTTTCTTACCAGCAGACAAATCAACTAACTTCCATGTTTTGTTCTTTTGAAGAGACACATTTTTTGCATCCATAACTACCTTCCATTGAGGCATACTAAGTGCTTATTGCACTGAAGTGGGTTCATGCTCCACAACTGAAGTCATAAAACCTAAAACCTCTATCTTCCTCTTCACTCATGTCTTCTTCTTCATATTTTGCATCTTTGGCTTCTTCTCTTTCTTGATGAGACATACTTTGAGTATGTGACCAATCTAAATTTAGAGAAGGAGGTGCATCTAATTTTACGTCTCTTATAGTGCTAGTATACCATTTTAGAATTTTCTTCTATTTTGGGGGAGTCCTTGAATTAAGCTCCTCAAATTCCATGTGTATAGCAGGAGATGTGTCTTTACTAGTTTTTGGTCTATCCAAATTAGGAGCTTCGTCGAATACCACATCTCGACTTATATTAATTTTCTTGATTATAGGATCAATCAATCGATACACCTTAGATTCTTCATCATAACCAAGAAAAATAGGATTTTTGTTTTCCTAAACTAGAATGGTATTCAAATCCTCTACTTAAATCCTCTAGTGTGATACCTATTGATTTAAATAGAGGATTTGAATATGACAACTAATAAAACTTTCCATGAGCATTAAACTCTTGGCAAAAATGGAAGGCTTCATCCTTCAAGCAATACACCTACATTTGTCATGAATGATCATCAACAAACAAATGAAATGATCAAGATCCACTAAAACTCAAATCCATGGCTCTACACATATTGGTATGCACCAAGTCAAGTAGACCAATCACTCTATGACTGCATAAACCAAATAGAGCTTGATGTTGCTTTATGACCAAGCAACTCATATAATATCATGAGGCTTTATCAATGAGAGAATACCTTTCACCATGGCATGATTAATGAGTGCTTTAATATAGCTAAAACTAAGATGTCCAAATCACTTGTGCCAAAGTGTGGTAGTTTCATCCTCCTTTGATGCCAAAGCTTTGTTGTCTCACAATATTATCACAAGCTAAAACATCTTGCATATACCTATAACATAAGCAACAATTGTCAAAATTTTGTATTTATCTCCAATGAGATAGTTTTTTATCACCTATTCTATAAAATTCAACATTCAAAGTATAATCAAGCAATTGATTCATAGAAATTAAGTTCTTTATAAATTCAAACACATAACAAACTTCAGTTAAGTGACAGATATGCAAACCAAGAGACAAAGATACCACCAATACCAACAATAATATATGTCAAATTGTTACCTCAAGTAACCTACGCATAGTATGACGAATGGTCAACACACATAAACTATTCTTTCTAGTATGTCATATGTTTGGTAACCCCAAAATCGACATATTAAACTAGGCTAGGTTTTGTATATTAGGAGCTTGCATAGAATTGATAGAGTCTTCTCCTTCTTCATAAGAATCAATATCCTTTGCTACATTGCCATATTGATGTTGAGGTATATTTTTCTTCTACCACTGGGGGTACTTTTTCTTATATCCTAATGTATTCTTATAGTTCTTATTCAAATAATATTTTAAAAACATATTGTACTTACACTCCTTAGGTTCATTACCTAGTTTCCCACAAATGAAACATGTGACATTGAAATGCAAAAATATCCCTTGTCCTTGTTGCTAATTGTGTTCTTTGCCTTTTTTATGTTGTTGGTGCTTGTTGGGATTCCACTACCTTTATTCAAGTGCATTGACTTCTTTCATTTTTATACATAGATAAAGTATGTTCATCTTCAGTCTTCATCTCTCAAATTGCTTCCTCCTATTGAAGCAAATTCACTAATCTTAAAATTTGGACTTTAGTTAGTAATATTTAAAGTTGTTACCAAAATGTTGAACCTAGGTGTAAGTTCTCACAACACAATAGGAAAAAGCACATAATTAGTCACTAATTCACCTAAAAATTGAAGAAAGGGTCATAACTCAACAATTCATTGTAAAAAAATCGTTCAACTTATCGTTGTTCTTCATCTTCAAACAACATAATTAACTCTAGTTGTAGAACCCAATTCTGATTTATTTGATTCAAACACCATAATAAGTTTATATCATGTATATTTAGTAGTTATTTCATCATTTATGTATGATTCAATCTTACCAGGCACGTCGAACATTATGGTCAAATGAATTTTTTGGTTTGCTTGTTAGCAAAAGAGTTGGAATCAAATTATGAAACCTGGAAAAATAATATTAAGAACTCTTCACAATATATTAGGCAATATATTCAAAATATCAAAGGTAATATTTAACATTGGAACACAAATCATACAATTAATCCATAATCCAAATAAAAAAATTCTCTCTATTCAAAAATGTGTATAGTAGTTCTGAAGAACACAAGCTTATACTGAGAGGGGGGGTGAACAGTATAAGACCACTTTTTACTTTTCTTCTCAAATCAATATTATGCAGTGTATAGATAGCAGTATCAATAGCAGTAATCAAAGCAATGCACAAAACACCACACACAATAGAGACACAAGTTTAACGTGGTTTACCCAATGTGGGCTACCTCCACAGAGAAAATATTTCTTCTAAATATTTCTCAAATGATCTCTTGGGAATCCTTCCCAAATTACAATGTTTATGGACCTCGATCCAAAGGAGATGTTGATCCCCTAATCTCAATTTCGTGGATATCTTCCACAGGAGAACTATTTCCCCTTCTGCTCTGGCTAGTGATCTTCTAGAAGACTCTGTCTCTATGCTGCACTGACTAGTGGATATCTCTCCACTTGAATACTTCTCACTCAGATCTTGTCTTCAATTTTCCTGGCTATTGGATCTCTATCCATTGAGACTCTGTCCTCTATACTCTGTCACCTCTAAAGCTCTGTCTCAATACTACACCAAACACAGTTCAATCAATCTAGCATAGTTCTGCTCAATATCTTGTACTAAACACAGTACAGTCATTCTAGTATAATTTTGCTCAATAGCTTCACTCAGAACCTGCTCAAATATGCTCAACAAGTCCACACAAAAACTATCCAAATCTTCTCAACATGTCCACACAGAACCTGTCCAAATATGCTCAACAAGATCACACAGAACCTGTCTAAATTTGCTCAAAAAATCCTCTCTAGGACTTGCTCAAATCTTCTCAATAAGTCCTCTCTTGGACTTGCTCAAATCTTCTCAATAAGTCCTCTCTTGGACTTGCTCAAATATTCTTAGCAAGATTTCACAAAAGCTTAACTCAAAACAGTCCACAAGCCTTCTCAAAGACTTGTCTCAAATCTGCTTAACAAGCTCACACAAAACTTGTTCAATCTCATAGAATCATAAAGAGAATTATTAGAGACTCTATATGTTCTATACTCAAAGTACAATCAATATCTCAATTCAATCTCATAGAAGCATAAAGAGAATTGTTAGAGACTCTATATGTTCTATACTCAAATCCCAATCTCAACTTAATAGAAGCATAAAGAGAATTGTTAGAGACTCAATATGTCCTATTCTTAAATCTTAATCTCAACTCAATAGAAGCATAAAGATAATTGTTAGAGACTCAATATGTCCTATTCTTCAATCTCAATCTCAACTCAAATCAGAATATAGAATAGTTTATTTTATGAAACTTGAACAACCATTTCACACATCCACTTGAATAGGCTTAACCAACTCAACTCAACCAATCACATCAAGGAACAACCCTTTCTCACAAACCCTAGTTCAAGCATGTATCAACCAACTCAAAATGTTTCCAACAATGTTTTATCTCAAGTCTCACATAACAATGATACTCATGTTCTTTTCTAGATCATGTTCAAGTTCATTTCATCATCAATGGGCTTCAAAAACAATGCTAATGAAACAAGGTTTAAATACAACTCACAAATCATAAAACCTTGAAGCATTCAACCAACCATCTTCACAAAGAAAACTTCAATTAATCCTTTTCACTCCAATGATATTTCAGAAATAAACCACCACAAACAATCAATAGGAGAATGTGCCCATACCTTTTTGATGCCAATAAGTTGTCCACAAAATATGTCACACTTAATCACAACTTTCCTTTTCAATATTAATAAGGGTTAGTGGTCTTTTAAATAATCACAATAAAAGCATAACTTAATTTACACCCTTTTCACTCCAACTTCATAAACACATCCACCAAAGTCTATTTTAATAAAAATCCTTATTAATAATAACCCACAATAAATCTCTCAAAATAACTTTAACAACAACTCCTTATTTCTCCTAAAATAAGTTCTCCATTTCCATCATAATAAAAAAAATATGCTTTTGCAATAATAATCATAGCCCTAATGATAAAATTTAATTCCCATTAAATACCTTATAACTCCAAACTTTAGGGCTAATAAAAATTATTAAAGGCAAAAACGTAAATACCTTTCAAGGGGATTTGAACCCCCGTCCACCACACACCACGACCGTCTTAGTCGCGACTAAGATTCCAATCGAGCCAAAGCGCTCGTTGGAAAAGCAAAGGCCAAAAGGGCCTTTAATCTTCCTCCGTCTGTCACAAAGGACAAAGCACCAAATCGATTCCCACACACTACCGTCAAGGGGATTCAATCCTTGATATTTGCGTTGCCCACAGTCTTAACAAAATTGATACGCCAATGCGCCACGCCTCATACCACATTTGAGATTTCCAAATTGCTGCGCTTTCTTCACTGCTTCCTTTTCAACAATTCGCACAAGCTCTTTAGAATTCTAAGGCAATTAACACACGAGAGCAAGGATGATTATTTGGTTTAATTGTCACCCCTTTATATAGTGTTTAATAATATTTTGAAGACGTCGACAGAAATATTAAAATTATATTTGCATGATGACGTCGGCGGGAAACTTTACATTTAAATTTGAATTTAAATTTTAAATAATTAAAATTTAAACCAAACATTAAAACTCAAATAACTCCATCATCGGGGCACTTTTTCGATGAAACGAAAGCCCAACGTGAGTTTTAAGAAAAACCTAAATCAAATCTATTGTCCATAGTTTTAAATAAAACCATTTATTTTCCCTGCCTTGGTTTTCACAAAAACCCTTCATAGATCCTTTTGACATTTATTGCTCTATTGACATCAATGACAATATTTCAGCTTAGGAACTCAAAATGTCCAACAAGTTCCTTACAGTACAAATGATATATTGCAATTCAATACATTTAATCTACCTTGCAATCCTTACATAAAGTTTTTACATAGATTCTCTTCACATTTCATCTTCAACTAAATCTTCATCTCAAACTCACAAGAGATATAACTCCTCATATTTTTCATAGGATAAATATATTATTAATCCTTCTAATTATTATATGAAGTCAAATATTTACAAAGATACCAAATAAAGTAATAATCTCCAACATCCTTCGTATTACATTATAATGTTAATTTTTTATTTAGGTTATGACTTTCCAGCTCAGTTTTTTTGCACTGATTGTGACTCTTGCTTTCTAGTTCTAGCTATTGCAAGTATGAAGAAGGTGACAAACCAAGTGGCCTAGAAATATCTAGATTTTTGGCCTCAATGTGAACGCAAATAAATTTTGTCAGAAAATTTTTATGATGGCACGATTTTTGTTAGGAAATCGAACAGCATTGTCTTATTGAATCAATAAATAAATAGTACACAACATTCCTGGATTAGCCCGAAGAAGGCGCATCTCAACAGGATGTCGCTGCAACAATACAATAACAGTACGCTAATAATAATCAACGAATAAATTAAAATAACTAATTAATCCTATAATGTAATATATTTCTAACATCCCCCCTTATTACATTATTTGGATAATTGAATAACTTCTAGCTATGCTAACATCCCCCCAGATTACATTATTTTGAAATACATAGAGAGCTGCGAAACAATTCAAATTTGACACGTGCAAGTGCCTTAGTGAAAATGTCTACAACTTGAGCATTGGTGGAGATGTACTGAAGCTGAATTCGGTGTTTTGGTACTTCGTCTCGAATAAAGTGGCATTGTGTATCAATGTGCTTGGTTTTCTCATGATGTACTGGATTCTTAACAAGATTCAAAACACCCATGTTGTCGTAGAACAAGTGTATTGGAGATTTTGATGGAAGACCCATACTTGTCAGGATGCGATGCAACCATATCACTTCGCACACAGCTTCACGTGCGGCGCGATATTCTGCCTCTGTTGATGAAATAGCAACCACCTATTGCTTCTTGTTGTGCCAAGAGACAGGACCAGATCCAAGATGAAACAAATATCCTGAAGTTGATTTACGATCATCATATGATCCGGCATAGTCGGAGTCCGTGTATCCCTGTAAGAAGAATTTGTTGTTCCTCTTGTATTCTAGGCCATATTCCATTGTGCCACGGACATAGTGAAGAACTCGCTTTGCTGCTTTCCAGTGTGTAGTCTTAGGTTCCTGCATGAACCTCGAAAGATAGTTGACAACAAATACGATATCTGGCCTAGTGTTGGTCAGATATATGAGACTCCCAATCAACTGACGATAGAGAGTAGCATCTACCTGAGGTGATTTGTCATATCGTGATAACTGAAGACCTGTTTCCATTGGTGTTGCCATCGGCTTGCGATCGATCATGCGATATTTTTCTAGTAGTGTCTTGGCATATTTTTTCTGAGACACTTTGATGTAGTGCTCCTTCTGGTTCACTTCCAGACCAAGACAGTAATGGAGAAGTCCGAGATCTGTCATTTCAAAATATTTGCTCAAATCCTGTTTGACAGTAGAGATCATTGTTTCTGAACTCCCTATGAGTAGATCATCAACATAGAGTACAAGCAACACTATTTCAGAGCCTTGCTTCTTGAAATAGAGGTTTGCATCTGACGAACATCTCTTAAATCCATGTTGTAGTAGGTGATTATCCATTTTTATGTACCAAGCCCGAGGGGCCTGTTTCAAACCATATAAGGATTTGACCAATTTGCAAACTTTTTGCTGTTGGCCTTCCACTTCAAATCCTTTCGGTTGAGTCATGTAGACTTCTTCTTGGAGATCACCATTTAGAAAAGCACTCTTGACATCCATTTGGTGTACTTTCCACCCATATTGTGCTGCCATAGCACAAAGAACTCGAATGGTTGTCATCCGAGCAGTAGGTGCAAAAGTTTCCTCGTAGTCAATGCCTTCTCTTTGAGCATAGCCCTTTGCAACAAGTCGGGCTTTATGCTTATCTATTGTCCCATATGCCTTATACTTAACTTTATACACCCATTTGCAGCCTATGGGCTTCTTTTCGTATGGCAGATCGACAAGCTTCCAAGTTTTGTTTTTCATCAAAGACTTATACTCTGCATCCATAGCGGCCTTCCACTGAGGCTCACCAAGAGCATCTTGCACTGATGCAGGTTCAAGATCATCTATTGAGGACATAAACACCCTGTCATCATCAATATCCATATCTTCTGTATCTCTCTCTGGATCTACAGAAAGTTCCTCAAAATATTGACATAGATCATCAACCCTAGTATTCTCTCGTTGCAACTTTCTCCTGTCGAGCCATGTTGCGAGTACGAGGCCTATCCAATGTCAAATCTGGTGGAGTGGATAGCTTAGAATATTTGATTGTATTTGTATACCACTTTGGATTCTTCTTTTGAGGTGTTGAAGAAGATGAAGAAGGACCTCCAACCTTTGATGAAGGAGACTTCTCAACCTTAGTTTCCACAAGGTCTAGGTATACATCTGATGTGTTTTTTGATGTGAAAGCCTCATCAAAAACTACATCTCTACTAATGTGTATCTTCTTGGTTAAGGGATCAATCAATCGATAACCCTTAGAGTGTTCATCATACCCAAGAAGAATGCACCTCAATGTTTTCTCATCTAGCTTTTTCCTCTTTTCTTTCGGTATATGCATGAATGCTTTACAACCAAAAATGCGTAGATGAGAGATGGAGGGTTTTCTGCCACTCCATGCTTCCTGTGGAGTCATTCCTTGTAGGGCCTTAGTGGGTGCCCTATTCAACAGATATATTGATGTGGTGACTGCTTCTGCCCAATATTGTTGCCCAATTCTAGCTCCTGTGAGCATGCAACGAACCATTTCCATGATGGAACGGTTTCTCCTTTCAGCAACTCCATTTTGTTGAGGAGTATAAGCAGTAGTCAACTATCGTGTGATCCCATTTTCTTTCAAGAACTCAGAGAATTCTTTAGAGGTGAACTCCCCCCCTCGATCTGAGCGGAGGGTCTTGATAGAAGTCCCTGACTCCTTTTCAACAGATTTCTTGAATTGCTGAAAGAAGCCAAATGCTTCAGATTTTAGTTGAAGAAAGAATACCCACATCTTTCATGAGTAATCATCCATGAATAACTAAAAATACCTCTTACCCCCACAACTGTTGGGTGTTAAAGGACCGCACAGATCGGTGTGAACCAATTCCAGAGGTTTCTTTGCTCTTGTAGAGCTCCTTTCAAAAGGTACTCTATGTTGCTTTCCTGCCAAGCAGTCAGAGCAAATTGGTAATGTGGTAGAAAGGGAAGGAAGACCCTTTACCATTTCATACTTACTTAACTCAAGTAAGTAACCAGAACTCATATGTCCATATCTCTTGTGCCATAGGGAAGTTGCCTCTTTTGTAGAGACAATCATGGCTACATCTGGAGAAGAGATAGTATCTAGGGCAAATAAGTCATGCTTATATGAAGCGGTTGCAATGTTCTTACCTCTCCTGGTGATAGAACAACACTTCTTGCCCCCCTCAACACTAAAATTTACAACCATATTTTTGTCCAGAATTTGTGTCACTGACAATAAGTTGTTTGCCAATCCTGGAACATAGAGGAATTTCTCAATCTGGCACTTGCCATCAGGAAGAGTGACAAAAACTGTTCCTTCTCCCTGAACCTTGTAGGTTTTATCATCGACAATAGTGACCGGTTTGCCCTCTTTGGCCTCAAAAGACTCAAACCACGATTTGTCACCAGTCATGTGTTTACTGGCTCCAAAATCGACATACCAAATAGGATCCATCTGTTTGGATACTGTGGTAGTCATGAGCACTTTGTGTGCTCTCTCAAAATCTGTGTCAGATTCTTCAACAACAACATTCACTTGTTGTTGTTTGTTCTTTTGTGGTTTGTTCTGGCCTTTCTGTTTTGATTGTTTATTTTTATGCCAACATCTGTTTGTATCATGACCTTCTTTGTCACAGATCTTGCAATATCTCTTTTTCTGTTGAGGTTGAGTTTGTTTCCCCTTTGAATCCTTTTGAGAACTACCTCCCTTCTAAAAATTACCCTTCTTCTTGTTTTGCCCCTTCTTGTTGGTATATAGGGCAGTGTTAGAAGAATCATCTCGTTGTAGTTGGCGTGCTTCCTCTTCTTGTAGCAAATTTACCAACTCAACAAAGGTAACTTTCCTTTGTGATACCTAAAGTGAGGTGATCAATACTTGAAAATAATCAGGTAATGCTCTCAATACCACTGAGGTAAGGAGCTTATCATCAACTGGCGCTGCCAAGGAATTCAACTTTCCTTTCAACTCAGATACTCTGCACAAAAAGAGTTCAACTGTTTCTCCCTGTTTCATGCTTAGATTGTGTAATTGAGATTGAAGAAATAGAATGGTGGAATCATTATTTCCTTCATAAATAGTGTTAAGGGCATCCCATGCCTCTTTACTATTTTGACAATCAACAATATGGGGTTGAACTTCATCAGAGACAAGAAGCAAAATGAGCACCTTTGCCTTTTTATCTGTCTTATCAAAATCTTTCTGATCGGCAGTGAGAGTTGTGGCTCCAGTTGCAGATGAAGGTCTTACTGTTGCTCCAGAAACAACATCCCAAAGATCATCCATCTCTAGGATTGCCTTCATTTTGGTTTTCCATGGTGTATAGTTTGGACCTTTTAACAACTGATGAGAATCAGTCATTAGTTTTGTAGACATTATGAAGGTTCCTTATAACACCAAAATGGTCGCCCCTTCGATATACCTTAATGCCAGGCCATTATACCGTACAAAATACCCGCCCTTACGTGAGGGAGACTATAGGTATTTTGAAAAAACCAAAAAAATTACCCGCCCTTACGTGAGGGAGACTATAGGTAATTTTAATGATTATACGATACGTGGTACTTAGGCGGTATTGAAAGGGAATCACCTCATTGATGGCACCGACCTTAGAAAGTCTTCAATCCGCATGCATGGGGCGTAACTTCCCCTAAACACTTTGGATATCCGAACGTTCGTCTGGATTTAAGCCTAAACACGAGAGTGATTGGGGTAGTGGATGGAGTAAAAAAATAGCAAAATGGTAAACTTATCTCTCCCCGACGATTGATAGAGAACTAGCTCAGACGTCGTTGTGGCAGCTATATTAGGCGGCGGATACAGTAGCGCAAACATGACAACTTTACCTGTAAGTGTTGGCTAGAGGTATCACAAATACCGAACGTTGCAGTGCAATAAATTGCACGGATGGGTTTTAATTATTTCGGGGACTTAGGGAGTGTATTTGATTTTTAACTTTTAATGAAGTAGTGCAAAAAATGGAAAATGCAACATACAACATAAAAGTGCCCACAGAAATAAACCTCTAGGTGTCGGGCACTGCCGAGAATGCACCTTTACAATAATGCCAAATTTGCTTTTGAAAAAAAAATTACTCACTTTCCCCCTTTGATTTTTGAAAAAAAAAATACCCCCCTTAAAAAAAAAATTTCTCTTAATAAAGCATTTTTATAACTATTGTATAGTTTTAAAGTTAAAAAAAATTAATTTTAATTTATATAGTTAAAAACTATTAAAATAAATTAAAATTAAATTTTAATTTAACTAAAAATAATAATTAAAAAAAAAACTTTATTAAAAAAAAATTACCCTATTTTTTTTTGCCAGTGAGCCCGTGGGCTGATCTGGGTTCTAAACCCAGGCCCTCCTATTAGAGGTCGCCCGACGGCGGTTGTGTCGCGTGGGCTGCTGCGGGGCCGCGGCGGAGGTCGCGCGGCTGCGACGGAGGTCGCACGGCGGGGCAGCCGTAGGCAGCGCGCGGGAGGTGGCACGGGGAGGAGGTGGCACCGGGGTGGCGCGGGGGTGGAGGGGCCACGCGGGATGGCTGCTCTCCAGCACGAGGTGGCTGCTCTCTGCACAGCAGGTCTCCAGACTCCTCTCAGACCAGCCCTTAAAAAAATAAAGCTCTCCAACCTTTTTAAAAAAAAATTAAAGTTCTCCAGCCTGCTTCCGTCAGTGCTTCTTCGACGGAATAAAAAAAAAAATATTTTTCACACAGGTCTCCAGCCTCCTCTCATACAGGCTCTGATGCCATGTTAGGAAATCGAACAACATTGTCTTATTGAATCAATAAATAAATAGTACACAACATTCTTGGATTAGCCCGAAGAAGGCGCATCTCAACAGGATGTCGCTGCAACAATACAATAACAATACGCTAATAATAATCGGCGAATAAATTAAAATAACTAATTAATCCTATAATGTAATATATTTCTAACAATTTTTATTTAAACCTCCCTCTTCTACATTCTCTCCACCTTCTTCGTACCCCTGTTCTCTCTATTTTCCCACCACCTTTTCCTCCTTATCTTCCTCTCCTCCTCCACGTCTTCCCTCATCTTCTTATCGCTCCATCTCTTTCTTCATCTACCATCCCCTATATAAATTTGTGTGCCATGCTTGTAATTGATGTAGAAGGTGCTGCGTAATAATAGATGAAAGCTCTGCATCAAAGGGAGCATTAATATTATGAAAATTGTGTTTATTTAATTTATTTTTTTGTGCCCACCAAGTACTCTGACCATCACTGGTATCAGAGCCGAGGCGGAGGCGGCCAGAAGTTTGGTACGCGATTTTCGAGGAAGTTGTCAGGAGACGCAGGTGGGGTCCGCTTTTCGAGGCAGTTCGATGATCGAGGAGAACACGAGGTGGTTCGGCGATCGAGGAGAACACGCAGATGGTAGAGCATAATTTTTGAGGCACACATGGGGAAGCAGACCGAGGAGCGCTGACTGGGAGGCATGCAAATTTCGAAGCGACACGTGGCAGAGCACCACTGGAGGACACGTGGACAGCCGACGTGGAGGGCACGTAGCTCGAGGAGCCGAGTCTGAGCTGGTGGTGTGAGTAGGCGAGGTGACGTGGCACGGGTGGACACTGAGTAGGTGAGGTGACGTGGCAAAACATTGGGTTACCCGATTTCCCGAAGGCAATCAGTTGATAACACGCGCCTTCACATTATTAAACACCTCCCGCACCCATCTCCCACTGCATGTGGGATAAACGGAGGTATATTTAAAAAAAAAAACTTTTCGTGCCACGACGTGTTTTAGTATTTCTTGTTTGCCCTTAATTCCCATCCGAGCGTATAGTGCAGTTGGCAAAGCTTGCTGAGTGGTTTGGCGGAAGTCTCGGGTTCGAAACCCGTCGAGATGATTTTTTTTAAAAAAGGTTTCTAATATTTGTAAAGTGCACGCGCCGGGAATTTGGTTTCAAAGCCGCGGGGCGGGGTAGTGGTTGAGGCGGTCAGTGGAATACAAGAGGTCGTCGGTTCGAGCCTCTCCAAGCTCGAATACAAAGGTTTTTAAATTTAAAAGTTTTTCAATTTTATTTTTTAAAGTTTATTAAAATTAATTTAATAGTTTTTATTATATTTCTTAATTATTTTTTAAAATATATTTTTTAAAGGATAATTAAAAGATATAAAAAATTATTAAATTTAAAAAAAAAAAACTTTATAAAATTTTTTTGAAAATCTTTAAACTTTTTGGAAAGGAAAATTTGAATTTTTTTTTTTGGAGATCAAAATTTTTTAGCACCTGAAAATTGATATATGCAACTCAGCTAAATTTTTGCCATGATGAGTAGATGATCCGGTCAACCGGATGTTACCACGCCCTATGCTCTCTACTGAGGAGAGAATCAGCTGAGTCGTTTGATGAGCGGGTCCGACGAGACGAAATACATACTGTATTCAGTCAATTGCAGAATTCAGTGATAGCTCATCAGAGGAAGCCCGATTCAGGATACGAGGCTGACTCAGAGGACAATATTTTTGGACAACGAGTGGAGGAGTCCGATTCAGTTGCATTTGAGCCTGAGGAACAATCCAGTGAGAGCTATACCCCATGCTCTCCAGAGCCAGAGCCTAAACCAGAGCCTGAGCCAGCAAAGGCCGAGCCAGTAGCAGTTCCTGAAATCATCATCATCAATGATGACGAGGATTCCATTGCAGACAATTTTGGGCCTCCAGTACTGGGCGATCCACAACAAGAGGAACGTGAAATCAGTGAGAGAATTAAAAAGTCTAGATTTTATTTGAACTTGTAATTACTTTGCTTTGTAATTGTTGTTTTTAGTCAAATCAAAGTTTACTTTTAAGCAGTAGAAATGGCCTCAAACACAAGTCTCCCAATTCCAGAATTCAATGGTAGTGATTATGAATACTGGTCAATAAATATGAAAACCTTATTGATAGGTAAAGGTTTATGGGAAATAGTTGAAGAGGGTTACACAGAACCCTCTCGCTGCTGACTGGTCCGCTTTAAGTGTTGCCGATAGAAAAGCTAAGAAAGAAGCCCAGAAAAATAATTCCTTTGCCCTGTACCATTTACAAGCAGCACTAGATAAAAGTATCTTTCCTAGAATAGCATCCTGTGTAATATCTCAAGATGCTTGGAAAGCTTTGAAGGAAAGCTTTCAAGGTAGTGATCAAGTAAAATAGGTCAGACTTCAAACATTGAAGAGAGATTTTGAAAATCTCAGAATGCAGGAGAATGAGAAAATAGGAGACTACTGCGTGCGAGTCAAAGCCGTAGTAGATAAAATGGTCACTCTAGGTGAAGAGGTTAAACCTGAGGTTGTGGTGAAGAAAGTGTTGCGAACACTTCTTCCTAAGTGGAATCATGTAGCAATCATTATTGAAGAGTCAAAATATTTGACCACTCTTTCTTTTGATGCACTGATTGGTTCTCTCCTTTCACATGAAGAGAGATTGCAGGAATCTCCTTCCACCAACCATGGAGGTGATGACAAAGCCTTCACTTCACAAGAAGGAAAAGGCCAAGGTAGAGGTCGTGGCAGAGGTCAGCAAAGAGGAAGAGGCAGGAATAGTCCACGAGGTGGAACTCCAAGCAGAGGAGGATCTTCAAATAGAGGTGGAGGTCAAAACAGAGGTAATCAACAGAACAAAGGAAAGCATCCAGGTCGAGGAAAAGGAAGTGACAAGTCAAAGCAAGTTTGCTACAATTGTGGCAAACCTAGCCACTTCGCTCGTGATTGCTGGTCAAAACCCTCACAAGGGAGCAAAAACAGCCAGAGCAGTCAGTATGGCAATTTTGGAGAAGAGGAAGGGACCTCAAATCTCTTTCTTTCATATGGCCAATCAGATCAGAACTTGAATGACACCTGGATCTTGGACACTAGGTGTTCAAATCATATGAGTGGCAAAGAAGAACTCTTTGCTACCCTGGATTCTTCTTACAAATCCAACATCAAGTTGGGGGACGACAAGTCATTGACAGTTGAAGGCATTGGAGCCTTGGAGGTTCCAACAAAAGAGGGCGTCAAATAGGTGAATGACATCTATTACACCCCTCATCTCCAACACAATCTTCTTAGTGTTGGTCAAATGATGGAGAAAAACTATAGGCTGCTATTTGATGAGGGTAAATGTATCATTTTTGATAAAAGTGATAGTAATAGAGTCATTACATAGGTTCCAATGACTAAGAACAGGTTATTCCCTTTGAAGTTTGGCCATCCAGGAGGAGATCAATTGGCAAATGTTGCTATTTCAAATCCAAGTGTGTTGTGGCACTTGAGATACGGTCATCTGAATCCAGCTAGTTTGAAGATGTTAACTTCTCAAGCGATGGTGACCGGACTTCCTAAAGTTCAGGACAATAAGGAAGTCTGTGAAGGTTGTGCCTTGGGCAAGCACGCTAGAACCAAATTTCCTCAAGGGCAAGCATGGTGGGCTAGTTATCCACTCCAGCTAGTGCATTCGGACATCTGTGGTCCAATGCAGACCAAAAGCATTGGTAACAACTCTTACTTTCTTCTTTTCATTGATGATTTTTCAAGAATGTGTTGGATATATTTTTTGAAGCATAAAGATGAAGCATTTGACTGCTTCGTAGATTTTAAAACAAGAGTTGAAAACGAAAGTGGATATTCTGTTAAGTGTCTCAGATCAGATAAAGGAGGAGAATACTCCTCTAATGAATTTTTGAATTTTTGTAAAAAACATGGAATAAAGAGGCAGTTCACTGTTGCCTATACTCCATAGCAGAATGGTGTGGCTGAGAGAAAGAACCACACCATTGTAGAGATGGCAAGATCTATGCTTCAAACGAAGCATTTGAGCAATATGTATTGGGCAGATGCAACCAGGACCAGTGTGTATATTTTGAATAGGAGCCCTACTTCAAGTTTGAAAGGGAAAACTCCTTACCAAGCATGGTATGGTAAGCAACCAAATGTCAAACATTTCAGAGTGTTTGGTTCACTGGCTTACTCACACATTCCTGATGAGCAGAGGAAGAAGCTCGATCCTAAGAGTCAAGCATGCATTTTTGTAGGGTACTGTGAGACCACAAAAGCTTACAGACTCTACAATCCCAGGACTCGAAAGATTGTACTTTCCAAGGATGTGATTTTTGACGAAGGGGGAGAATGGGGTCATCCCCAAATATTTAGTGATGTTGAATCTCATGATGCAGGTTCTTCACAAATTCAATAGGCACCACAGAAAGGCAAGAAGTCTCCTCCTCCAAGCCCAAGCAAACATTCTACATCCAGTTCATCATCTTCTTCACCAAGTCCTTCTCCACAAAGATCAGTTAGTTCCTCACCAATGGATATTGATTCTCCATCCAGAGGTAAGAGAACTCTCCAACATCATCCATCTTATCAGATGTTGGATAAAAAATTTCAAAGAAGGTATACTAGAAGTCAAGCTAGTGAGATGAGTTCTGTTTTACAAAGACTTGAAAATATGCATTTGTATGGTGATGATGACTCCCAACTTGAACCTCGAGGAGATGTAGTTAACTATGCCTTGTTAACTAGTGCACAACTTGAACCTTCTAGTTATGAGAAGGCATGTACTCAAAAAATTTGGCAAGATGCCATGAAAGAGGAGATAACCTCTATAAAAAACAATGACACTTGGGAGCTGGTAAAGCTTCCTAAAGGCAAGAAATGTGTTGGATGCAAATGGGTCTTCAAGACCAAGTTCAATGCTGATGGAAGCATTGAAAGGCACAAAGCAATATTGGTTGCAAAAGGATTTACACAGAAGTATGGTATTGATTATGAAGAGACATTTGCTCCTATAGCCCGATAGGAGACCATCAGAACAGTTCTTGCTTTAGCTGCTCACAAGGGTTGGAAAATCCAACACATGGATGTGAAGAGTGCCTTTCTCAATGGGTACTTGATAGAAGAAGTGTATGTTGAGCAACCTCAAGGATTTCAAGAGCAAGGTAAGGAGCACCTTGTTTATAGACTAAAAAAGGCACTCTATGGCCTCAAGCAGGCATCACGAGCTTGGTACTCACGCATTGATGGGTACTTCAAAGATTTTGGGTTCACCAGAAGTAGAAATGAACCCACCCTTTACTACCTGAAGCAAGGTAACGACATCCTCATAGTTTGCTTGTATGTGGATGATCTCATATTCATGGGTAGTAATGAAAAAGTGAATATGGAGTTCAAGCGCTCCATGATGAAGCAGTTTGAGATGAAGGATCTCGGCTTAATGCACTACTTCCTTGGAATGGAAGTCCATCAGACAGATTCAGGGATCTTCATCTGTCAACATAAGTATGCTCGGGACATGATAAAGAAGTTTGATATGGAGCATTGCAAACCAGTTGCAACTCCAGTTGGACATGGGATCCAATTAAGCAAAGATGATGGAGCACCAAAAGTTGACGTGACCACTTTCAGGAGCATGGTTGGGAGTTTAATGTTTCTCGCCAACACTAGACCCGATATTCAGTATGTTGTTTCTCTTGTCTCTCGATTTATGGCTAGCCCATCTGAGCTGCATTTGCAGGCAGCTAAGAGAATACTCAGATATGTGAAGGGTACATGGGATTTTGGAATCCAGTACCATAAATGTAACACTATCAAACTTGCAGGCTTCAGTGATAGTGATTGGGGCAGCAATATTGATGATAGAAAATCAACTTCAGGGAACTGTTTTAGTCTGGGATCAGGACTAATAACATGGAGTTCCAAAAAGCAAACTGTGGTAGCTTTGTCTTCTACAGAAGCTGAGTATATAGCAGTCACCTATGCTAGTACTCAATCCTTATGGCTAAGAAAAGTGTTGGAAGAGATTGGAGAACAACAAAGTGGTCCGACCAGGATTTACTATGACAACATCAGTGCCATTCAGTTGGCATACAATCCGATCCACCATAGCAGAACGAAACATTTTGATATGAAGTACCACTTCATCCGAGACATGGTGGAGCATGAAATTGTTGAGCTTAAATTTTGCCGCACTTTGGAGAATGTTGCAGATATCTTCACCAAAGCAATGGCTAAAGCTCAATTTATAAAGCTGAGAGACTGTGTAGTCAGTCCTCTCAACTTTAAGGGGGAGAATGTTGCAAGTATGAAGAAGGTGACAAACCAAGTGGCCTAGAAATATCTAGATTTTCGGCCTCAATGTGAACGCAAATGAAGTTTGTCGACAAATTTTTATGACGACACGATTTTTATTTAAACCTCCCTCTTCTACATTCTCTCCACCTTCTTCGTACCCCTGTTCTCTCTATTTTCCCGCCACCTTTTCCTCCTTATCTTCCTCTCCTCCTCCACGTCTTCCCTCATCTTCTTATCGCTCCATATCTTTCTTCATCTACCATCCCCTATATAAATCTGTGTGCCATGCTTGTAATTGATGTAGAAGGTGTTGCGTAATAATAGATGAAAGCTCTGCATCAAAGGGAGCATTAACGCTATCAAACTTGCAGGATTCAATGATAGTTATTGGGGCAGCAATATTGATGACAAAAAATCAACTTCAAGGAACTGTTTTAGTCTGGGATTAGGACTAATAACATGGAGTTCCAAAACTAGCTCTTTTCAAAAATTTGTATTTGATATGTGCATATTTTTCACAATAGTTGTAATTGGTATCTGTTAAAAATTTGTCTTCATTTCCTATGATGCATTCAATTTTACCTAATACCACATTGTGTGTCCCAAAATTGCTTTTATCATTTCTTGTTATAAAATTGACATTAGTGTTCCTTGTCACAAAATCACTTTCATCAACCTATGATGTTTCATTATATCCCTATTTAGTACCAATTTATTTTTTGTGCCTCCTAAACTCATTGTTATCCTGATTTGAATATAATAAGTCATCACAAAAGCATTTATCACAACTTAGACTATTATTGACAAATTTTATATGACATATAACATCATTATCCTTGTCACTCTTTAAAGAGTTCAAATCAATAATAACACATTGTCTATAAACTTTGACAATTTTACCTTTATTCTAATCAACACACTCTACATAATCAAAGCAAGCAATTTTTGTACAAGCACTTTCATGAATGTTATTTGTTTTAATATGTATAAAATTGTCACTACCAAACTCAAAAAGCCTCAATAATAATTTTCTATAGAAACACATTTTGAGCTATCGTTTTTACTATCAACAATATTTGAATGTTCAAAAAATGAACTATGACCATCACAAATGTTTTTTGCATAAAATATATCTAACTCACAACCACCTTTCGTATTACCATTCTTAAAAACAATGTTCCTAGTGTCACTTTGAAGTAGGTCACATGTGTCATGTTTTTCATTCATCATCTTGAGTTTATTACTCAATATTTTATCTTGTTCTTGTTTTGAATATTCCTTGTAAATTTTTGATGTCAAGATTGTTTTAAACACATTGTGAGCTAATTCATAGTCCTCATTGTTAGATTCCTCTTGTACCTCTTGGGCTTTGTGTCCTTTTTTATTTTGTTATTTTTTATATCGTTTTGTTTGGTATTGTCTCTATTGATTTTTTTGATAAGGTTTACATGCTTGATTCCATTAATTAAGTTGAACTTGTAAATTTTGGTGATGTGTCCTTCTCTTTTACATATATGACAATATCTTCTTTTCCATTTTGGTTGATTTTGTGATGACGAGGTAGAAGAATTATTTGTATTACTTAGTGACCTTTTTGCTAAAATGAGAGCATTGTTTGATAGTTCATTTCTTGATTTCTTATTTCATATTCCTGAAGGATATTAACTAACTCTTCAAAAGACACTTTTCTATTTGACACTTGGAGAGATGTGACCAATATTTTGAATGATTCTAAGATTGTTCTGAGTAACTGAGACAAGAAATTTATCTTTCGCTTTTTCTCCTATAGTTAGCAATTTTTATTTTAAATAATTTGTTATCTTTCTAAGAAAGTGTTATATATTTTCACCATATTGGACTTTTAGTGAGTATAATTATGACCGAGAGTGTAAAATAGTGGCTTCATTCCTTCCCTCAAATATTGTGCATAATTTATCCCAAGCCTCTTGTAAAATTTTGGCCTCACCTATGCGTGCTTGTATTTCATTTAATATCCCAAATGTTATTAGAATTAGTGTTTTTGCATATTCTTCTTTATATTTCTATCTACCTATGGCATCCTCTTGAATGTTTTTATCTCCAATGACTATTTCCAAAAAAAATCCAATAATAAGTATTGGCTCCATCTTATTTTTCCGAGTGAAATTTAGTCCCAATAACGAAAATTTTGAAAGAAAGATTTTTGTATTTTCCATGGTGCTTTTAATAACGTTTCTCAAATTGGATCACTAATTTCTTCAACTTTTCAAATCTCTTTCTTTCATATTATAATAACCTCTTATAATTTCTTTTACAATTTGGATGATTAGATGATGGCAACATTTTTTATCACGAAGTAGAAAGCCTTTTAACTCCCTAATTAATTCACTATAGAATTCTCTATTCTTGAAGTATTTTCTCTCCTTTGAACTTTCCTTTCATTTTTTTTCAATGTTTCATTTTCCTCTTTCTTTTTTTTAATTGCCTTTAATAAAATATGGACCTTCAATATTTTATCTTTTCTTATACCAATCAACTTTAAAGTAAAATATATTTCGTACATTATGGAGCTTGCTCAATAACCTACCATTGTCCTTGAACTTAGCTTCAGTGTCTTTGCTTTGAACATATTCCTTCAACAATGTTCCTTCTAAATATTCATTTCTTTAAAAAAAAAATTGCAAATCAGATGCACTTTCAAATACCTATCATTATCCTTGAACTTGCCTTCAATATATTTGCTTTGAATATATTCCTTCAACAATGTTCCTTCCAAATATTCCTTTATTTAAAAAAAAAACTTTTGCAAATCAAATGCACTTTCAAATGGACTTCAATATATTTTTAAAAAATCCTTGAATGAATTTTTCCTTCTCAAAGACCAAGTTAATATTTTCTTTCAATATTTCCTTTCAAATTTATTTTCAATGTTTCCTTTTCTTGACTCTTTTGATTTATTCTTTCCTTGTCTTTTATTTGTCCACTTTCAATATTTTTTCTTCAACTTTCAATATTAATTCTTTCAAATTCCCTTTGCAATGTAATTGTACCCTATGGATTTCAATAAATTTGAATAGTCTTATTTTCTTTTCTTTCAATGAAAACTTTATTCCTTGACCTGTGTTATAATCTCTTCTTGTTATTTTTTAAATCTTCTTCAATTTCTAATGCAGCAAATTATTTTTCTTTGCAATGAAAAATATCAATCTTCCCTTATCTTTGTGTCTTCTACTCCTTTGACTTTATATCAATTTACAATTTCCTTTCTTTTAATTTATAAGCTTCCTTGTAAGCTTCAATATTAAAAAATGATTATTTTTTAAATATGCAAACCTTTGCTCTTGGTTCTTTTCAAATATTAAGTATTTAACCTTTGGCGCTTAATTCTTTCTAATTATTAAACTTTAACTCTCATAAAAATGTGCATGGAAATTTTAAAAACACCTCGCAAAGTTTTCTTGTTGTTTTTAAAAGGAAATTGGCATTTCTTCAATTGATGTATCTGTAACCCCTGACATTGTTGCAATCTGGACATTATTGCAACTTTGGCATTACCATCTACATGGTCTAATTTTGTGACTACAAGACTATTACTTATTATTTTTCAATGTCTGTATTCACCGTTCATCACCTATTCACAGAATGATTTCTAGTGCTTTGGAATATTACAAGTTGAGCAATATCCAAAATTGGACACCTTGGTATTTTAACCTTTGCTTCTCACACAAATGTACCAGACTTGACTGAGGAAGCCTCTATAGCAATTTGGAAGTTGTTTTGCTTCTCACATAGATGTACCAAACTTGAGTGAGGAAGCCTCTACGGCAATTGAGAAGTTTTTTATCCTTATTTCTCACACAAATGGACCAGACATGAAGCAATTTTTTATGGTTACAACAATTCAAAATGCAAATTGTTATGGCTTTTAACTAGATGTCAACCTCAATGAATTCTCTTACATATGGTTGTAGAAAATTATAGGACGAGAATAGACATTGTTAAAGAAAAGCCTCTTCTAGACTAGCATGGTTTACAAGATTTTTAGGTCTTACCGCTAAAATCACTCAATGAACTTGGAGATGTTAATGGTAGAATGGATATGGGTATGATAGGAGCAGACCTAGAGAATGAAGTAATGGAGATGGAATTTTAGTACCAAGATCTGATACCAATGTTAGCAAAATAGCTAGAATTAAATTATGAAACCTAGAAAATGAGATTAAGAACTCTTCACAATATATCAAGCAATGAATTCACAATATCAAAGGCAATATTTGACACAAGAACATAGCTCATATACTCAAGCCATAATCCAAATAAATAAACTATCTCTATTCAAAAATGGGTGATAGTAGTTCCTTATAGTACAAATGATGTACTACAATTCAATACATTCAATCTACCTTGCAATCCTTACATAAAGCCTTTGCACAAAGTCTCTTCACATTTCATCTTCAACTAACTCTTCATCTCCTCAAACTCATAGGAGATATGACTCCTCATATTTCTCATAGGAGAAATATATTATTAATCCTTCTAATAATGACAAAACCTAATTATTACATGAAGCCAAATATTTACAAACTATTTACAAAGGTACCAAATAATGTAATAATCTCTAACACTGCTTTGTCAAACTATCTTTTTTCATCGAGGTTTGTGGCATGTCTTTGCATGGTACTAGATACTACTCCGTATAAATCCTTGATCTCAAGGTGACTTTTCAACTTTGTCTTCCATGTAGAATAGTTATCACCTTTCAATAGTTGTGAATCGGGCATCAACATTTTTAGGGCATTAATAGCCATCTTCAAACTTCACAAAACAAAAAAAATCAAGTTATATCAATTTGGACATGAAAAGAGCTTTTGACAAGTATATATACGCTTACACTTGCAAAAAATAAGTGCCTCAAGTCATGAGAAAACAATAGTGTCTCGCCAAGAAAAATATATGGGTTCATGGCGATCACCCATCAAATCAATTTGTTTCACCTTTGACCCATTTTAATGCACAAGAATATTCCAATCAAAGGTTCCAATCAACAATCAAAAGGTCTAACTTGCTCCTACCTTTCAAATCTCTTGTTAGAGGTGAGATATAAAGTTTTAAATGACCAAATTGGTCACCCACTCATGCATGTGGGATAAAACTATATTTCCCTCTAAATATACTCACATGTGCTCACTCAAATGACATTAGCCCTCAAAATAATGATGTCAAAGCCTGGTAAAACAATCAACCCTCAAAATAATGACATTGATACCTCATCAAATACTGATCTCCATCGTTTATATTTTAATTGAATAATTCTAATAGAATAAGTATTATGGTTTGCATCTTTCATTGATTAAAGTCAATTCAACAACTCATAGTGATGTCTTTCAAGGAAAATTTTAGGGTTTGGAAATTCTTCTTCTGCATGTGACGCCTCTCCAATGTTTTTCCTCCAATGTGACAACAAACAAAAAGCAAACACCACTAGATCATGTTGTTTTGAGCGACTTTCACATCAAATGCTCTTCTTTAAATGGTGCTTTATCCCTTCATCTAAACCTTCAACCTTGATGCTCAACAATTTACAACCTAAGCACACCCTCAAACAATAGCTTTGCATTCTTTTAGCTAGATGTCCACTCCAATTATAGGCATTCTCATAGCATCAACATGCCCAACACATCACACTTGTCTTAAAGCCAAAAATTTGCACCTCAAACACGAGTCACATTCTCTCTCGTGTCAACAATCAAGGCAACGGAAGTTGACAACTACACTATCACTTTCCAACTTGCTCAAAGCAAATCAGACAGACCTTGGATTGTTTTTCTCTCAATGTGGATGACACTTTTACATAGACATCATGAAGTTTTCTTAACATCTCTAAAGGAATAGTTTAGACGGATTTTGTTTTAGATGGCCCTTTGTCAACTTAGATGGATCGATATACTTCAAATGGCCCACATATCTTATCAAGCAAATTTTAATAGACATGATTTCACTATGGACAACGCTTCTTTTTTGGATAAAACACTTTTGGACAACTTATGCAAATTGTGTAGACAACCCTTACTTGGGATCTATATGGCACATTCATACAACCAAGATGGTTTTTTCAAACTAGGACGACCTCAACTTCTTAGACATGTAGTGTTCAGCCAACCTTCAACATTAGACAACTAATGTCTCCTTTCCTAGATAGCAAAAATGGTACTCCTCTTAGCACCACTTCCCTTGATAGCCTCAAACGTAAGTAGCATCAATTTAGCAAACAAAAAACTTCTCTTTGACATGTAATTGGTGCAATGCCATCAAACTTCTCTTTGACATGTAATTGGTGCAATGCCATCAAAAGTTTGTAAACAAGTGCTCTTCAACTAGACAACATACACAAACAATGCTTGAACAAGACTTTCTACCAACGTCTATTCCTCTTGGTTAACAAACAATTGGATGAATTTGTACATTGAATTCCACTAGAATGCACCATCAATCAACCTTGAACTTGAAAACAAAACAATCAAAACTATTACAAGATTAGAGGCCCATCACCCTATTGAATGTTTCGTACAAGATTGTTGCCAAGGCTTTGGCTCTTCGTTTCAAGGATATTGTTGCTCGAATTGTGAGACGTGAACAAACTGGTTTTGTGAAGGGGAGATTCATTTTAGACACAGTTCTCATGACTTGGGAGACTTTGGAGTGGACTCAAGAAAGCGGGCAAAAGGCGATTATGCTCAAGATTTAATTTGATAAAGCATATGATTGAGTGGATTGGTCCTTTATCTTCAGTATGTTGGAATGGTTTGGTTTTACCAGGCAAGTTGTTGATAAAATTTGTGTTCTTTTCACTTTTGCTTTTTCTAAAGTTGTTGTAATTGGTAAGCTCACTAATAAGATTAGCCTCTTCAAATCCATCAGATAAGGTTGCCCCCTTGCTCTACTTCTTTTTGTGATTTCAGCAGATGCCTTGGGTTATATGTTGGAGAAGAGAAGTGTTGGTTTGATTAAGGGAATTGATACTCCTGGAGGTTCTATTCTGAATAATCATTTTGCAGATGATTCTTTATTGTCCTTTCAACTGGATGCTTTATCCCTTACTAATGTTAAAAGATGTTTGGATCAGTTTTGCAAATATTCAGGAGCTATCATTAGTGAGGAAAAGTCTGATTATTGGTTGATTGGTAGTGACTCTCTTCCTGTTGATTTTGCCCCTGGTTGACGATGGGTGAAGGATGATGAGATTTTTAGGTACCTGGGAATCCCTTTTGGTAAGGCTATTTATTTGAAAAACATGTGGGATTGGTGTCTTGCTATATTTGAAAAAAATATTTATATTTAGAAAAACAAACTTATTTCTTTTGTTGGAGAAGTGGTCATTGTTGGGAAAGTTGTTCAAGCTTGTCACCTCTACTATTCCTCTATTTGGTTGCCTAATGCTTCGTAATTTGGGAAGCTTGAAAGACTTATTCGTGGGTTTTTATGGTCTAGTTTTGATGGATCAAATAAAATGTCCTTTGCATTGTTCCCAAGGATGAAGGAGGTTTGGGTTTGTTGGATATCCATATGCAGGGTAAGGTTTTGGTTGTGAAATGGGTGGTTAGGGCTCTGGAATGGAATGATGCTTGGCAACGTCTTTTGCGGTTCAGAATTCAGATCGCTCAACATGTTGAAGGTTTAAAAGGGGCTTTTCATATCGAGGACATTGTGGGCCATCCTAGCAAGTTTAAAATTAGAGGTTGTATTCTTGTTAAGAGGATTTGGGAGGCTTGGAAGACTGTTGGTTCAACTATTTACTGGGCTTATATGGAAGAACGTAGGGGTTGGGTTCTTCTGTATAGATCTATTTGGGTTTAGAAGAAGAATGGGGTATATGCTTAAGAACTTCCTCGTCTAAGATGTAAGAGGCTGATTAAAAAAGGGATTGTGAAATGGTCGGATCTTTGGGATTCAGGGGTTGGAGGTTGGATCAAGTGGATTGATTTATGTGGTAAGTTTAAGCTAAAATCTTCTGACATAGATGCTATTATGCAAATTCAATCTCTTCTTCCGTCCGAGCAGCATTTTAAATTAAATGGTGGGTTGTCGGGTCCCATATGGCGCGACTGGCGTTGGAGTTTTCATGGTATTATTACTTCTTACAAATCTAGCAAGATTTATAGAGCTCTTATGCCTAAGTTTTCCTTGCATATTATGTTAAATAGGCGTTGGGGTATTGTTTGTCTTGAAAAGAAATGGAAAATGAGACTTTCCCAGATATGGAAGTTCAGGATAGCTCCTCAACTGAAAGTCTTCTCATGATTATTAAATTTTCAGGGTATTCACTGTAAGGCTAGATTGGCAAAATGGATGAGGATTTCAGATCAATGCAGTAGCTGCAAAAGGAATGAAACTATCAAACATATCTTTTGGGATTGCAAAAATTCAAAGAAAGTTCGGAAGAACCTCGAGTGGACATATTTCCCTATTATAGGGGATCGATTTAGCTGGAAAATGGTTTTGTTTGGTGATGATTTTGGTTGTCCTCGACATCTATTGGGTGTGTGGACTACCATTAGAGCAACAACTATGTATGCTATATGGAGGGTCAAGTGCAGTTTGGTCTTCAAGGATGAAGCACTCAGTGCTTCGGGGATTGCTTCTAGGGTTGTTATTGATATCCAAGATCAATGTAGAGCGTTTAAGAGGTTGATGATGAAAGACATTAAGGATTGTTCTGCTCAGGAAAAATATGATTATTAGATGTCCTTGAGTAGGTTTTTGTAATCTTTGTATGAATTCTTTTTAGTAATATAAATAGTATTTATTATAAAAAAAAAAAAACAAATACATAAAGAATCAACGTGATCTTCTCCTCCTTGCACGAACTCACAATTTCCAAATTGCTTCTTAGATTGGCCAAGAAGTCTTCAACTCTTGTATACAACTCCTAGATTGGTAAAGACAGACATGAACTTAAAAGGTGTCTCTATTCTACAATGCTTGTCTCGTCTTCACAATATCGAGGTTCTGATATCAAATGTTATGAATGCGGATAAGTTATGATAAACTTTGCATTGATGTGATAGATGTGAATATAAAAAGTGAGATGGAGAAGTCTCCTATTACAACTAATTGTGTAACTACTCATAGCTCACAGACTTGACTAATGATTACATTATGATGACTAAATATTCATAATAAAAAACACATTCATTCATACCCCAAGGTCTTCTGAAACCGTTGTTTGAGCATGTGTCAATGTATGGGGATAAGGTGGAAAAAATTAGTCTTGGGAAGTTTGTGTTTGAATTGGCTAGCAAGGATGGGTCTTCTAAAAATTTTGAAAGTAAAGGACCCATGTCTTTGTCCACGACTTCCTCGAAACGGTCACATGAAGATGGCTTTGATTATCTTGAGGAGAATAAGAAAGAAACTCCTAAAGGTTTGATGGTAAATATTGAAGGTTAGAAGACCCCCAAGGGGAATAATAGTATTGTGAGGTGTTCAAAATGCCTGAGATTTAAAATGGCTCAAGAAGAGAAGGCCTGACATGTTATCTCTGACTCTGAGATCTCTGGAGATCCTAGTCCTAACCTCAGAAAGAAGCCTAATATCGAAGTTGGATGTTCATTCGGGAAAGGAGTTGACCCTTTGAGGGCTTGAGACTCCTTGAATACTCCTATGAATGTGTGGAATATCACAAATGATTTACTTAGCTCCCTTGGTAGGTCTGTTAAAATGTCAACCATCTACGTGGAGAAAATCAATTGGATGATGAATTACTTCAAGAACAATCATGGTAAGTTTGAGGAAGGTTTGGATTAGGTTGCTCTGGTTCTCTTTTTCTCAACTATGTTTGGGGTCTCTTGCTCTCCCTGTTATATGGCTCTCTTTTTTGGTGTTTAAGAGCCAAGCTCTATTTGTCTTGTTGTTTTCTTGTTCAACTCTATTAGGAATTTTCTGGTAGTCCTGGTTGTATATATGTAAAGGTTCAAGGATCCTTTCAAAACCCCTTCTTTTCCATCTAATCAAAAAATAAAATTCATGCCCCAAGGGTTTTAATAAACACCTCTTATAAAATTTCACTAACTCAAAACTCAATAGTTGATCTATGGAAAAAGGAAACTATTCAAATATTCGAGTTGTATAGAACATTCAATCTTGAGTTGTCTACATTTTGGCATTGGTGTCACTTATCTTATGATTGGATCATGGTCAGTGCAGATGTGAAATAGTGATACAAAATGTACATCTTATGTGGTTATTTAAGAGGATATTTTTGGAATTTTAAGGACCTAAATGATATCTCATCTTAACAGAAATACGACATATTTCCACCCAAATCATGTCATCATATTGATTAATGAAGCTTTGGACAAGTTTCAACATGGTTGTTAATGTCATTAAATTTGTTTGAGTGATTATACAGGCCTTCATATCCATGGTTGTTAATGTCATTAAATTTGTTTGAGTGATTATACAGGCCTTCATATCCATGGTTGTCAACATCATTAGAGGTGTCAAGGTGATTGGACAGATCTCTAGATCTAGTTGGATCAAATGTAACTAAAAGTACTTACAAGGCCAAGGCCCTATGGAGCTCACCAGACACAATTGGCAATGTGGACTACATGGTTCATCGTTTGATTTATCTTTGCTCCATGATGGCCTCTTCTCCATGGAGAAGGTAACTTCACAGTTCTAATGCTATACACAAACACGATCAGATACAGGATGGATACCTATGGTTGTAGGAATGACGACATTGTTTGAGCTTGTGGGCATGCATCCTATCCCTTTTTATAAGCCATCTCCTAAGTAACCCTTGAAATATTAAAATTTGTAAAAATCAAGTGGTACATGCTAAAACAAAAACATTAATGCAGTCAAGATAAATTAGTTAATATTTCTACTATTGAAGCCCAATGGGTTTAAGGCAAAGCGATGAGGAGAGAGGAGTTTCAAACCATAAGCCTACGTTCCAATTCCATAGGTGAATCTTAAAATGTTGCCCATGGAGTTGAAATCTGACTAGTGAGAATATTTGACTTACAAAAAGCCCACTAGGATTCAATCCCCTTGAGTGTTGTGATAATACAGTTTGTTGTAATACTATCATGATGTAATATGGATGGGACTGTTTCAATCTCATATTACCAATTTAACCAAATAAAAAAAGAAAATATATGGTTGATACTACATTAACATTTTTCACATTGTAAATTTTGGAACTAAACTACATGTTTAGGCTAAAGTTACACAGCAAAATTAACTATAGCATACCACCATGCACACTAGTTCATAAACGAAAATCATATCATTGTTAGGGTACCTAGGAATAGGTATATGGGGATATGATATTATATTGTATAAGGGTTGGCATGGGCCACACATAACCCAAGGTTGATTATATTATAATATTATATTATATTAGTAGTCGGCTCCCCAAAGTAGAATTAGAAGATGGGTATATAAAGAAGGGATATTTGTCATTGTAATCATCATGGAGATCAATCATATGTAATCGTCTTTGCCCACGAAGTGGCTTATGGGACTTTGCCCTCTCTAAGTGGTGCTCTCATCTTGGGAGATCTTGTGGAGTTATTCCTTCCTTAAGGAGTATTATTGGTGTTGCCCTACCTTAAGGGTATTATCTATCTTTATCTCATTGTGTGGATTATTATTGTGGATATTATTTGTGGATGAATGATTTGATATTTTTACATATTGGTGAATGATTTATGTTAATGAGAATAAAGTTTCGTAACAAGTGGTATTAGAGCAATGATTCTGGCAAAGTGGGGATTGTTTTTTGTGGATTGTAGAATTAGGGCAGATTTTTTTCTAGAAAAAGTCTCATCTTTTAAGAGCCATATCTCTACGAAAGTTTGTCCGATTCAGATGATTCTTGGATCATTTTGTGCGGAATTTGAAGAGCTTTAAAATGAGTGGTCATATGAAGGAATCGAGTAGTATTGAGGGAGATACGACCCTGTGAAGTCAGTCATCTGGAACAAGGGCAATGGTGATTTTTCAAATCGTTTTTTAGAAAAATGAAATTTGATATATCTTTTAGTTGTGGGTAAGCAAATCATCTATTGTTGTGTATGAAGGAGAATTTTTCTTTTGGAGGTTTAGCTTCAAATCAGTAGGGAGATATTTTTATGAAACCCTAGTTTGCATTGTCTTTTTGTTGGGGCATGAACTTATGGAGCTACAAAAGTTTTTTGGAGAAGATGATATTGATGTTAGAGAATGGTGGAAACATTTTAAATCCTTGTATTCTAATATTTCTTATTTGGCACCTTATGCTTCCTCTTTGTCTTGGAGGAGAAGCTCTCTCTTGGTTTTATAGTTTTCGTAGTGCCCATAATTGTGAACTGACTTGGGATAAAATAGAGCAAGCATTCTTGAGTCAATGGGACCCATATAAAAAGATAGCTAGTTTGAAGGATACACTCAAAGGCTATGCAGAAGAAATAAACATACTTCAAAAAGAACAAAAGGAATTAAAAAGAGAGCTAGCAAATTTCAAAGAAGTGGTAGAAGGTAAAAAAGATGTCAGTGTGCAGATGGAGGAAACCACACCTTTGGTAGCAGATAAATTAAAAAGTGGACAAAGGGATTTGTTTGAATCTAAAAAATCTATTTTGCAGGTTCATGGTTACATTCAAAAGGAAAAGGTTATTATTTCCATTAACCCTAGTAGCAAATATAATTTCATTAATATTGCTTTGGCTAAGAGGTTACAGGTTCAGGCAACAAAAATTAAGGGCATACAACTTGAGGGTGAGAATGTTCAGATTTTTGAAGATTTGAAGATCACCATGGATAAATATGTTTTACATTCAGATTTTCATGCTATTGAGATGGATGATGTGGATATTGTTCTTGGTTATCCTTGGTTGGATTCTTTGGGTACTGTTAACATTAATGTGCAAAAGAAGTTTATGAAGTTATGGTACAGGAAAAAGAAGATAACATTGCAGGATATTTCTCAGCTTAAGGAGCAAGGATCCAAGGAAAAACAAGAAGTGGTTGCAAAGAAACAAATTGAAGAACAAATAGAAGAACCTAAAACAGAATCCAAGAAGGAAGTAGCAACAATAGAGTCCATGGAAGAAGCAGTAGCAACAAAGTCCATGGAAATAATAGTAGCAGAGTCCAAGGAAGCTTTGATAGAAGAGCACAAGGACACACCAAACAAAGGGAACATGAAAGAACAACATGTAGAAGAATTTAAAATAGTGGAGCCAAATGTTGAGGAGTCAAAGAAGGTAGAACATCAAGTTAAGGTTGCAGCATATCGCCATCCACACCACCAAGAGCGGCAACAATCTTGGAGGCATGGCTTAGGGCAACAATATTATGGTTCTACATGGAATCAGAAGGGTACCAAGTATGGCAGTGTTTGGCAGAGAAAGCATAGTGATCCTGGTTTTTAGAGTGGTGCAGCAACATCAAGGAACAAATGGACCCATCATTCGAATTATCATAATAGAGCAACAGAAGCATGGAGCCAACGAAGCGGTTTTGGATACTCAAGTGGCAAAATGGCATACCAACATCAACAAAGACCACCACCAATCAAAGTTTCACTAGGATGGATGGATGATCGAGATTGGTACCAGTTGCTAACATTGCTTAGCAAATCATATTATCTTGTTTCTTCATATGTTTTGAGGATGAAACATTTGTAAGGAGGGTGGAATGTTAGGGTACCTAGGAATAGGTATATGGGGATATGATATTATATTGTATAAGGGTTGGCATGGGCCACACATAACCCAAGGTTGATTATATTATATATAATATAATATTATATTAGTAGTCGGCTCCCCAAAGTAGAATTAGAAGATGGGTATATAAAGAAGGGATATTTGTCATTGTAATCATCATGGAGATCAATCATATGTAATCGTCTTTGCCCACGAAGTGGCTTATGGGACTTTGCCCTCTCTAAGTGGCGCTCTCATCTTGGGAGATCTTGTGGAGTTATTCCTTCCTTAAGGAGTATTATTGGTGTTGCCCTACCTTAAGGGTATTATCTATCTTTGTCTCATTGTGTGGATTATTATTGTGGATAATTATTTGTGGATGAATGATTTGATATTTCTGCATATTGGTGAATGATTTATGTTAATGAGAATAAAGTTTCGTAACAAATATCTAGAGTCTCACAAGGAAGTACCACAGCCTTACAGGCCCTTGCAGGCTTAGCTTTAATCCCAATTAATGTCGTAAACTTGCTTTAAAATATAACCCAACAGGATGCCTCTTAGCTTTTAGGTAAATGACCTTTCCCATTGTCCATCTAGAAAAAAAAAATTACATTCACAAATTCATGCGAGTGCATTGAATGGACAGAAGTCTTGGGATTTCAAAAAGAACAGCAACTGAAATTGACTCCATTTCAAAGAGCCTGAGACAACCTTTAAATATGAAAGATGAAAAAAATATAATAAATTTTTGGAGGACATTATAAAAGCTGCCAAAAGTAAAGATCATAAAGTTCAAAATCAAAATGAAATTGCAGGATATCTGCTTCTAGAAAAAAAAAAAAAATACATTCACAAGTTCAGGCGAGTGCATTGAATGGACAAAAGTCTTGGCATTTCAAAATGAACAGCTATTGAAATTGACTCCATTTCAAAGAACCTTACACAACCCTTAAGTACAAAAGATGAAAAAAAAAAACACTAGATATTCAGACATTATTAAAGCTGTCAAAAACAAAGAGAATTCAAAACACAGATCATTAACTTCAAAATGAAAATGAACTATGAGTTACATCTTATCCAAATCTAACTCATTTGACTTTTGTGGTAGACGATTTCTCTTCGAATTCAATATAAGGCTTAAGCATAAAAAGAAGCAGTACTCATCCCTGCTAGTTACGTCGCAAGAAGAAACATCATAAACCAGCAGTTTAACTACGTTGTGTCATGTGATGCAAATTTTTCAATGTCTCAGAAATGGATTTTATCCTTCGTCTGATATTTGAATAATGGCTGTGTGCCTCCTTCCCAGAAGCATACAGACATCTAGGATTACAACAGTTGTCGGTGCCTGAGCCTTTGAAAGAGTTGATTCCGATCAAGGATGGTCTAGGTTGCCAGCTTTTAGCACAGGATCGTCAAATTACTCAGGAGAGGTGATGGAAGTGAGGAAAAAGGTTATTCTCAGATGGCATGATGAATGCATGTTATTCTTAGTTTTATATCAGAAATCCACTTCATCAATAAAACATGCCAGTCATTATGGGTTTTCTTTTTACAACTCCTCCATAAACTAGCAGTCCTTTCATGTCAATGTCTCCAAAATCATTTGGGAAGGTATAAGATTCTATGCGTAAATGAGTTATAGATGGTTTTATATCTGCTTCTTAACTTAATTCAACTTACATGTTTAATTGGTAATTGTGATAGGTGCAAGTGTTAAGCTATTGATTATTTTTACCATGTCTACCAACAGTTAATATGAAACGAGTATAAATGACGGAGATGAATTGAAGCTAATATGAAAATGGATATCAACGATAGAGATCAACCACAAGTGATCACTTCACAGTACTTGTTAGACATCCATTTGCTAAATAATCTGCTGTCAAAGATAACATCCATAGTAGAACTCCTATTGGGGTAAAGATATTAGATTCATAGAAAAGATTGTTTATGTGTACAATGAAGTGATAAGAGATTTAAAAATTTCACTCCTGCCAAACTTCACTACAATGCATAGCAGTGCATTCGGAATTTCATTTCAAATGAATACAACTGATGGGTTTGAGACTGATGATTCAATTTCAACCAACGCATCACATGAAAATAAATTTCAAGAAAATATTCAGGTTAATGCAGAAAACCATTCATAGGTACAACAAAGATATTAAATTCTTGCTGAAAATTATGTGTAAGGGGAACAAAGAGATCAGAACATCTACAATGTTTCCTGCTAGATAACCTAACGCCAATGTAATCTATAGAAGTGCACACACAGCCTGTCCAGCGTCATACACGTGTATCTGAAAACACGTTATAATTTATCATGCCTAAGCACAAGGATGCATGAACTGCAAGTTTGAAGTATTGATCACACTATCCGTACTTAACAAAGTACTATGCCTCTTCTACACTCAAAATGGTATTTGAGAGAAACAGAAGCTACCTGGGTGCATAGTTCTAAGTTCTAACCATTGTTTCACCTATTATCAAGCAAGCAAACTAAACATGTCAAATATGCTTTACTTATGGACCCTGAAGACTAATTGAGAAAGAAGTTTTGGGGAGTTTTATGGCAGAGTCAGAATTTACAAGATAAGCGGTCTGTAAAGATTCGTCTAACTGCCATCGGTTTTACCAAATGCCAAAGCAAAATTAATAATACCCCAAGAGTTACTGATCCCATTAACAAACGAAATAAAACTATAAATCAAAAGCAAAGATCATGCCTGAAAGGAAAGCCAAAGCAATTAATAGCAGAAGACACTGACAGATTGACAAGAGCTTAAATCATAACACCTGACTTCATGTTCAGTCTGTGGCCTCATAGTCTTATATGTCAAAACATGTTATAATTTATCTTACCTTAGAACAAGGTTACAAGAAGTGCATGTTTAAATTACTTCTCCACCTTCGCTAAAAATAAAATAATATGCCTCCTCTGCACTCAAACAGTATTACACAGATGGATAAGCTGTCTGGAACCATGGCTCTAACCTGTCTCTCACCTATAAAAAAACCTATCTACCAGTCAAACACGCTCTATCTACACATCTAAAAGACAAAATGAGCAAGACATTTAGGTGGTGTCTGTAACAGAGTCAAAACTTGGAAGATAATCGGTCTTTAAAAATTCCTCTACTTGCCCCTGCTCTTTTGTTTAAATAGTCAAATGATCATTTGTTGGCTGAGTTGGGTGGCACGATCATGTGCCGCCTCGGTGCAGTTGAGTCGGTAGAGTTATGGGGTAGTCTACACGTGGCGAGAGGATTGAACCTGGGTCGCATTCGTCCCAGACAAAACTACAACCGTTCGGATCAGTTACCCCTCCACTTACCCAAGGCCAAACCAAAACTAATAATACTGCAATTGATATTGAATCCATTATCAAACTGCAAACAATAGCAACAAAATAAGAGTAGAGGAGATGCCTCCAAAACAACAGCCTAAGAGGATAGGCCGAGTAGCAGACACCAGAAACATTAACTAATTATGGATGACACTCTAAACCTATACACTACTTGATAAACAGAAAGCATTTCAAGCCACAAAATTTAAGAGGCACATGGATCTCAAAGAGAAAGCCAGAAATTTAATTAGGTTTTAAATTTTTTGGTTTATGTGAAAAATCTAAGATATAAAAATGCTCATCATCAGTCATCAGCATTGTAGACAAAGGAAGCCGAAGACCCCTTTGTCTCAAAAACTCATGCCTCGGCTTGATCTTTCTCTCTAAGCTGAAAGCAAAATACTGAGGAAACTCCCTCAGATCAGCCACCCTCCCACCCATGTCATGCTTCAGATATTCAAACTTCGGTCTCAGATTTTTCTCGATGCTATATCCAAAGAAAGCAGGAAACCGCCTTATAAACCTGACAGCCTGTTTGTAAGAAAACCCCATGCTTTGGGCGTACAAAACTTTGGGAATAAGCTTATCTTCAACACTCGAGGCCAAAAGACAGGAATTTTGGCAAGTGGGCAACTGCAAATCCTGAAACCCTAATTTTTTAAGGAAGTAAAATGTGGGTCTTAAGTGATCTTTCACGCTGCATATCAGCAGTCTGGGACGGCTGCTGATAAATTTGGACACGTCCTCGGGGGAAACCATGACCTCTCGCTCCAGAAAGGTGAATACAGGGCCCAGTTCCTCGGGGTGATTCGTACCCATGACCTCGGGGCACATAAAGAAAACCCTCTCCACGTCTCTCTCCTGCAAGCCCATGCGGCGTAGATAATTGGCCACGCCCTGCGCCCTCTTTGAGCTCGCGGACTGAATCGATGGCCTGTCTGAAGTGTCATCGGCTCCGATGCTTTGCAAGTACAGAAATTTATCGTTGCATTCAGGTTTTCTGATAGATTTGGAATTATATATTATGGGCTTCTTTGAAAACCCTCTGTGCATTGAGCACATTCTTAATGGAGTTCGATATTTGTGGGACAAGAAGGAATGGGTGTGGATTGGAAGAAAAAAGTCGGCACCCACAACCATATTGTATTTTATTTAGAAATTATAATAAAACGGGCAGATTTTTCAAGAGGGTTTTCTTGAGCATACCGTAATTTTTGCATAGGTCATAAGATTCAAGACAACAGAGTCACATACCATAATGGAAGGATCCGACGCTCAGAAAAGAGGGTTATCTTCTCGGCCTTGTTCTTGCTGCTAGAATTGCAGGTGCTATAGATGTTTCTTTCAAATCAAATCAAATACATTACTGGTAAAGTAATGGCTAAGAGGGAATAAATTGCATTAACTTGTGAAGCAGATTATAACAAAGGGCATTAGTGTTGAGGCCAAACACTGAAAACTTGTCTCAAAAGCGTGGCGAGTATAACAATTTTTTAGCATAATTTGAAAAATAAATAAATCAGTCGTAGAACGACAACAAAGATCCACAGTGGGGCTGCTAGAAAATTATTTGGAAAATAGACCATCCAACTACATGAATACATTTGTTGCTTTAATTTTCTATAAATTTTAAGAAAATATTTCTCATTTAACCATTTTGAAAAACAGTGTATCCTCACTAGTCGAAAGAAAACTGGTTGTTTCGTTGCTCGACTCTTCGTATAGTTGCTCGGCACATCACATTATAAAACCCTATATTAAAAAACAAAAATAAACCATACATTCCCAAAGATACTTATGATATGGTTATTGATAGTACTTCATAAGAATTTTAAAAAAATTTGGTGGTTAGGTTGGTGGTGGCTTGCGAAATTTCTTGTTTTTTTATAACCTAAAGCTCATTTAGGTTATAAATGGTTCACTTTGCAAGTTCTAATGGTTGATAAGCTCATTATAAAATGGGACTTAGTCTCTCTTGCCTTCCAATAGAATAAGAGGGCTACTTATATTGAACCTAAACAGAGTCTTTTGCTTGGAGCCTCTTACACGAGGGGTTGTGTTAGGATCCTCAATCCTAACATTATTAATTACTATTATTATTCATTTAATTATTATATTATTAATTTATAAAGTGAACCATCACAACCCTTCATAACGTGAACCATCACGTCTCTTCATACGTGAACCATCATGTCTCTTCACCAACGTAGCTTTAGGGTAGATATATATATTAGGTTGGCCATCAATATCAAATCATCCAAGAAGAAGAATAATAAGCATAGATTCTAAGGAGGGAGCCCCCTATAGTGGCAAAGCGATTACAAGGGAGCTCTCTTTGAGTGGCCTGCGATTACATTTACATTAATTTGTTAATAATTTTATTGTAAGACCTTGGGGTCTTACCAGGTTGCTTGTTGGCAATAGGCTCAAGCATCTGGGTATTCATAATCCTATTTGCTCGGTTTGCAGACAAGCGGAAGATTTACTACATGTTATTTGGTTTTGTGATCGGGCTCAAGAGTGGCTTCTTGAAATTTTCAGACCTTTTATGCAAGAGGATTTTACTTGGGTGCATGTTATTTTGGGTGACCCTATTACTTTTGGGTGTTGTTTGGAATATTTTTAGAATTGGTACCCTGTTTTATCTTTGGAAGTCTCGGAATAGAGTTGTTTTTTCTCAGCAAGATGTCGGGCATGTCTTCTCTATTGCTGGTAAATATGTTATAATCTTTAAGTGTTGGTTACAGATTCAAGTACAGGTTGAAAAAGTATATGTGGAGCTGCAGTACTTGTGTACCCTCATGGAGCATTGGGGAATGCACCCTGTGCTATGAGTCGTGTGCCTCTTACTTCCCCTTCCAGAGGTCTCGATTGTCAACACAAGGACCCATCGTCGGTCACAACTCTCTGCTACCAGACACTGGTCCCAACCCCCCGCAACGCAAATATGAAGAATCTGGAGTTGGAGGCCCGTCTCGCTCACAACCCTCTACTACCACTACCAAACACTGGTCCCAGCCCCCTGCAACGCAAATGTGAAGAATCTAGAGCTGGAGGCCTCGTCCGACCTCTGGTTGAGATGTTCAACCTCCTGAGCAAGACGATGCCCTTGGTTGGGGTGAAATTGTACCAAATGCACAAACTTGTACTGTTAATGATACTACTACTGATGGCTGGGGGTTCCAGTTTCTTCAACCGTTTGGATGGACTTATGACCTTATGGAGGAAAACTTCAAGTCTTCCACTTGGTAATGATTTCTCGGCTCCTTTCTTTCTGAATGCATATTTGACATTGTTTTGGCAGTTGTTATCTGGCTGTGTGTGGACTATTTCTAACACTCCTAATAACTACGGTGGTTAGTGTGTTAGTTTATGAGATGTGCTAATCCCACATGCCCTTTTTGTATGATTAAACATTATTTTATTAATATAATGATTTTTTCATTAAAAAACAAACAAACATCACATTACATATTTCATCTTATCACATGTATCCAGGTTTAAATTATGAGTGAGAGATTTAAGTTCAAATCTTATCTTTTTCAAAATCTCTTATTTTACCTTAAAATTTTAGTCAGATTAGTTGGTTGTAATTGAGTTACTTGCCATTGAGCTGCTCTAATTTATTTTCTTAAACAATTGAGATCCATTAACTTCATCTTTACCTAACCAAATAAAATTTAACCCTCACCAAAAAAAAAAATAATAATAACAAGTTAATTAAAGAAAAATATGAAGTCTCATACTCGTATTTTTATGGGCGTTAAAACATATTTAGTTGAGACGCCGCTGGTGACAAAGGTTTTGACTTGCCCCGTTTGCCGATTTAAAAGTTTTGTCGAGATGGACAATCGGGCGATGAGTTCTGTGCAGCAGAATTTATAGAGATTTTTGGGTATCATCGAACCAATTTGGATGAGTGGCCATGTCGTGGGAGATCGACCCGCATAAAAGCCATTATGGAGGTGAAAATGTAGAGAATATAGGGAGGATTTAGAGAGAATTCAAGAAAAATCTTAGCAAGCTTGAATCTAGACTTCTTGATGATTAAAGTCTCCAAAAACCCTGAGGATCAAAGCCTTTTAGTAGATCTTACATGCTGAAATACAGGTTCAATAACTTGAAGGTGGACTTTGGTGCACGGTTTCCAACGGTAGCAGAGGCTGTCATCCTGGTGGCATATGTGAACGAGCACCACAAGAGAAATTCGGGCAGAGGTGTGGAGGTAGTGGCAGGGGTGGCACAACAGGCAGTTTAGTGGAAGTGTGGTGTTATTGGTGGCACTCTCAAGTCTCAATATATTAGAACAATAAAATATTATATTTTTTATTAGTTAATTTTTTTTAATGAAATAAGTTATATTATATTAAAAACACAATTTAATTATATAAAAAGTGGGTGTATACGCATATTTTAATAGGTTCCAAAAATCACATTAATTATATAAAGTTAGAAGAAACCAAATAGCAAATATAAAGTCTATAGCTGACTAACAAAAAAAAAATATTCAGCAAAACATAAATCATATTTTAATAGGGTTCCAAAAATCACATTAATCATATAAAGTTACAAGAAACCAAATAGCAAATATAAAGTCGATAGCTGGCTAACACAAAAAAAAGAATCATGCATGGGCAGAACATAAATCATTTAGAGACAATGGCCACAAAATTGTCACATTGTCATCATGGCGCCAAAATTATCCACATTGTCATCACACATAAATCATTTTCAAAGGTAGAGGACAAAATTGTCCATATTGTTATCATCGCGCCAAAATTGTGGACATTGTCATCATGGCGCCAAGGAGAGGCAGCAACAGGAGCATCCATCTGCAACAAGAGCATCCCAGTCATTATCATCAGAACCAGTACTGCCTATATCAACAACGTCATTAACCTCTTGTGCATTTATATCAGTGCCAGTACTGCGGCTCCCTACGAACACATCCCTCCAGCCCGCAACCATAAACAAATTATGATAAAATGGACAGATTTTTCAAGAGGGTTTTCCTGAGCATACCGTAATTTTTGCGTAGGTCATAAGATTCAAGACAACAGAGTCACATACCATAATGGAAGGATCCGACGCTCAGAAAAGAGGGTTATCTTCTCGGCCTTGTTCTTGCTGCTAGAATTGCAGGTGCTATAGATGTTTCTTTCAAATCAAATACATTACTGGTAAAGTATTGGCTAAGAGGGAATACATTGCATCAACAAAGGGCATTAGTGTTGAGGCCAAACACTGAAAACTTGTCTCAAAAGCGTGGCGAGTATAACAATTTTTAGCCTATAATTATTAATTTGAAAAAAAAAAGTTAGTTAGTCGTAGAAAGACAACAGAAAGGAAAGAGATCCACAGTGGGGCTGCTAGAAAATTATTTGAAAAATAGACTATCCAACTACATGAATACATTTGTTGCTTGAATTTCATATAATTTTTTAAAAAATATTCCTCATTTAACCATTTTAAAAAACAATGTATCCTGGCTAGTCGAAAGAAAACTGGTTGTTTCATTCCTCGACTCTTCGTATAGTTGCACGGCACATTGCATTATAGAACCCTATATTTTTTTTAAACAGCACATTACATTATGGAACTTTTTTTAAAATAGCATTAAATATTTGTTTTTTTATTTTAAATAATATTAAATATTTTGTTTTCTCACAAATATTTAGTAAAAGATTCAAATTCAAACTCAAATCTAAATCTTACTTTAAAATTTTATCTAAGATAAATGAATTGATTGCTCTTGAATTACTTTCTACTGATGGCTCTTCTGTTAAAATGCCCTGTTTCTGTTTAGGATCTCTAGGCTTAAATCCCCTGCACCCCTGCACAACCCCAAAAAAAAATCATACTGGTATATTTATTGGATTTATGGGCGTTAAAACATATTTAGTGGAGACGCCGCTAGTGACAGAGGTTTTGGCTTTTTCCCTTTGACCGATTTAAAGATTTTTGAGGTCTAGCGATTTTTTGGGTATCATCGTACCAATTTGGATGAGTGGGCCATGTCGTGGGAGATCTCATTGTACCAATTTGGATGAGTGGCCATGTCGTGGGAGATCGACTGGACTAGGCCATTAAGGAGGTGAAACTGTAGAGGACACCGTGAGGATTTAATAAAAAAAATTTAGTTATATAAAGGAGTTGGTTACATTATTTTTCGTAATTAGTGTGGGGTTAAAACTATATGGATTGCTTTTAACAGTTTATTCGTAATTGTTGATCCTCATTATTGTTGATCCACTGTGTGAGATTATCATCGTCATCGATGACCTCATGCACTCATAAGATTTCAGCAGACTACTACCTTTGTTAAAGCTATCTTTATAAAACTGACAGCGTGCCCCCAAAATTTGAACCTAAATCTCTTCTTAAAAAATACTTAACCAATCAAATCTTTACTGATCTACCTAACCTTTAAATACAATTTAAAAAATAATAATAAACTTAAATCTAAACTTCTTCATGATAATCAAAGTCGTCTCAAAACCCTGAGGATCAAAGCCTTTTAGTAGATCTTACATGCTGAAATACAGGCTCAATAACTTGAAGGTGGACTTTGGTGCATGGTCCCCAACGGTAGCAGAGGCTGTCATCTTGGTGGCATATGTGAAGGAGCACGTAGTGGCAGTTTAGGTGTAAGTGTGGTGTTGTTGGTGGCAATCTCAACTTTCAATATATTTTTTTAAATTTATGTATGATTTTTAAGGATTGTTTTTATTAAAATAATAAAATATATATATATATATTTTTTTTGAAAAATTTGAAAAAAGCTTGCATTAAAACAAATTACAGTTACAAGAGGGAGAATGGGCATCCCAACCAAGAGCAAAGAGACCCTAGAAGAACAAAGGCGCGACAAGCGAAAACGCGACAAGTCGCGAAATCGCGACACCAAACCTAACAACCGCCGCGCCACGACAACCGGTCGCGAAAACGCGACATGTCGCGAAATCGCGACAGTCGCGACAAAACTGCGCCGAGGCCACACAACTCAAAAAATGTCGCGAAATCGCGACAGCACAGCTCCAAAGCACCCAAACGCCAAAAACGTCGCGAAATCGCGACGAGAAAGCCAGAAGGCACCTGCTCACCAAAATTGTCGCGAAATCGCGACGAGTTCTCCCTTAGACAGCAACCTTGAGAAAGTGTCGCGATATCGCGACGACTTTTCCTTAAAGCCCCAGTTGGCCGGAAGTGTCGCGAAATCGCGACAAGAATTCCATTGGGCGCCCCTTCCGCAAAAGTGTCGCGAAATCGCGACATGTTCTCCCCCATGGTGCCCTTTTCTTAAACTAGTCGCGAAATCGCGACGTTTATCCTTCATGCAGTTTGTTCTCCAAAACTGTCGCGAAATCGCTACAAGTTTGCCCCTTTGCTTCCTTTCCTCAAAAATGACGCGAAATCGCGACAAATTATCCTTTGAGAAGCTTTTCACAAAAAATGTCGCGATATCGCGACGGTTTTTCCCCTTAACGCAATTTTGCTCAAAGCGTCGCGAAATCGCGACGACTTTCCTCCAGCAGCGGAACCGACAAAAAAGGTCGCGAAATCGCGACATGTTCTCCCCGTGGTGCCCTTTTCTCAAACTAGTCGCGAAATCGCGACGTTTATCCTTCATGAAGTTTGTTCTCCAGAATTTTCGCGAAATCGCTACGGGTTTGCCCCTTTGCGTCCTTTCCTCAAAAATGGCACGAAATCGCGACAAATTTTCCTTTGAGTAGCTTTTCACAAAAAATGTCGCGATATCGCGACGGTTTTTCCCCTTCACGCAATTTTTCTCAAAGCGTCGCGAAATCGCGACGACTTTCCTCCGACGACGAGAACCAACAAAAAAGGTCGCGAAATCGCGACACCTTCTCATCAAAGACCGCGACGACGCAACAAGTCACGAAATCGCGACAATTTTCCTCCCAAGGCCGCGGCAACAAAATAGGTAGCGAAATCGCGACAATTGTCCAGGAAAGGTCGCGACAGAGCAGCATGTCGCGAAATCGCGACAGCTTTCCAAACAAGGTCGCGACGGCGCAATATGTCGCGATATCGCGACAAAAACTAACCTTAGCCATTTTTGAGCTCATGGATGCAGGGATCGTTCCAGACCACTCCGAATCTCTTCATCTATCATAGGCATATCACTGTGCAGCTGAACACCTACCTCTTTCTCAGCACCCATCTTCGCAAGGAAGTCAGCTACCGTGTTCAAATTTCTACTCACATACACAGGGATAACATCATCTAACTCCCTCCATAACTCCTTGATTTGGGATATCAAAATCCGCAGTCTCCAGGCTTTTAATGAGAAATTCTGCAAGCAATCAAGAGCGCCGATCAGGACTTGAGAATCTGATTCAAGAATTATCCTCCGGTAACCCTGCTTAACAGCCCAGATAGACGCTGACTTAATGGCAAAGGCTTCGGCTTCATTGTTCGTGGCTCTGCCCAATCCCTGCAATTCCCAGTAAAGAACCGCACTCGAGTGATCCCGACAGACAACACCAATTCCTGCGCTGCCCGGGTTGCCTTTTGCAGCCCCATCAGTATTGATCTTTATCCAGCCAGCTGGGGGAGGTTTCCAGCATGCTCTGCCTTGCCCCTCATGTCCCTCAACCCCCTCTTCAAGATGCCCAAGAGCTGCCTGATTCTCTTCATCAACATAAATAGCAACAGTTTATGTGACTTTGCTCCAGATGACCTGCCAAACGCCATCAATCGAGGAGAAAGTGTCTCTAAAGATCCGGGCGTTTCTCTCCAACCAAACTTGCCACCAAATGAAGAGAAAGCCTAACTGCCAGCCAGTTCGGAGAGCTATGGATTTGAACCTGCCCCTTTTCCATTTTTCCCAAATATTGGTACGATTGAAAACACCATTAGCCTGGAGTTTAAATTGAGAGAACCAGCGTTCCCAAATATGATGAGTAAAAGGGCACTCAAAAAACAAGTGATCTGCAGTTTCCTCATGTTGGAGGCATAAAGCACATTGAGAGGGGCCATTGAAACCCCTACGTCTGAGATTGTCAAAGGTGAGAAGTCCATTATGCATAAGTTGCCAAGCAAAGAAATTCACTTTCGGCCAGCCCTTTGAATGCCAAATCCTTCTCCAATGCTTGAACCGAAAAAGAGTGTGGGGGAGGCTCGGGGAGGATCTCTTCATATCCAGCCTTAACTGAGTAGACCCCAAGGCTTCCATAGCCCCAGGCTAATTCATCTTCCTCATCCCTCCCCGTGAGGAACCTTTATGACAAGATTTTTTGCAGGATGGGCGCCAACTCCGGAGAGACAGTAATTGGCCACTCCTCCCACCGCTTAAACTTTTTAAATTTATACCCCCCAATTGACTGGTGTGTAGATAATTATCAATATGGATCCAGCCCTGGGCTTCTAAGGCGGTCATGATTGGTTGTAGCTCAGGGAACATGACAATAATGGGCGGATGTTGGTCCCAAGAGTCAGTCCAGAAACGAGCCTTGTCTCCTCTCCCCACTTTCGAGAATAATTGATCTTTGATAATCTGGGACCCAAGCTTGAGAGTCTGCCACACTAAGGATCCGATACCTTCCAAGGGAAAGCGACCCACCTCATTGGGATGAACATGCCCCAAATATTTCTTGGAAAGAATTAGCTTGAAGAGGGAGGTTGGCTGAGAAATCCACCTCCAATACAGTTTTCCAGCCAAGGCTCTGTTATTAAGCTTAGAACTTCTCGAGCCCAACCCTCCTTTGTCCTTAGGCTGGGTAACTTTGTCCCACCCAACCAAAGCCCATCTTTTCTTCCCTTTTGCGCCTTCCCATAAAAATCTTCTAGCCATTTTGTCCAGCTCTTTCCAGATGGTATGAGGGGCGACCGGTATTGAGAATTTATAGATCGGCAAAGCACTGTATAAGCGAGCTGCGGGAAGGTTAATCTACCCCGTAGCTTAACCATTTATGAGCCCAATGATTCATTCTGTCTTTGATGTCTGCTAACAGATTCTTCCAGATGTCAATTTTTAACTTTTTGAAATGAAGGGGAACGCCCAGGTAAACAATTGGAAGAGAAGTCCTTGTGAAGCCCAGGATCTCAATAACACGCTCCTGTAGCCGTTGGTCAAGATTGAAAAAGACCACTTTGGACTTCCTGTCATTTAGAACCTGATTTGAAGCCCTTAGGTAGATATTCAGAGTATCTCTGATTCCTCTAGCTTCCCGAAGAGTGGCCACACCAACCAGGCCGATATCGTCCACAAATTGCAAGTGAGTCGGAGTTTCCTCCCCAACCTTGATACCGGATAGCAGACCTTGTTGCCTTCTCCTCGAAAGCAGATCTGCCCAAACCTTCGACCAAGAGAAGGAAGAGATAGGGAGAACAAGGGTCTCCCTGGCGAAGACCACGAGTGGCACCGAAAGGATGTGAGGGAAGGCCCTTGATGAGAACAGAATAAGAGGGAGTAGAAACACAACTCATAACCCAATCAATCCATTCATGAGAAAAGCCAAAGGCAGCCATCATTTTCGACAAGAAGCACCACTCCACCCGGTCATAAGCCTTGGACATATCCAGTTTAATGAACATTCCTTTGTTGCCCGAAGTTTGCATTGAATGGATGGCCTCCTGGGCCAAAACCACCCCATCCAAGATTTGTCTTCCCTCAACAAAGCCCCCTTGTTCAGGAGAAATGATGTTATGAAGTAGGGGTTTAAGCCTCTCAGCCATTATCTTAGTGATGATTTTGTAAATCACATTGCATAAAGCAATAGGCCTGAAATCAGAGATATGAGTCCCCGCTTCCCCTTTTGGAATTAAAGCTATGAAGGTGTGATTGATCGCCCTGAGCATTCTTCGATTGGATCTGGATTCCTCAGTATCAGCCAAAACATCCTCCCCCAAGGTGTCCCAGAAAGCCTGAAAAAATTCAATAGGAAAGCCATACGGACCGGGAGATTTTCCAGTACTCATACCAAAGACCACATTTCTCAATTCATCCCTTTCAATGGGTCTAAGCGGGGCACTGATTGTCTTCTTCGAGAGATAATAGAAGGAATAACATTAAGAACTTCGTTATGAGCCTCAACATCTTGCTCCATACTTTCCTTAAAAAGTTTAGAAAAGTAATCGATTGCATGGGAATGCATACCAGGAAGAGTATCGAAGACATTTCCATGTTCATCTTTAAGAGCTTCCATATTGTTCATCTGTCTCCTAGCACAAGCTGACCGATGAAAAAATTTGGTATTTCTGTCCCCCTCTAATAACCAAGTATTTCTAGCCCTCTGTTTCCAGTATATCTCCTCTTGGTTGTCAATGTCCTCAACCGCTTTACGCAAGTTCATCATCTTCAAATTTGAGTTGCTCGGTAATTGATCCTTCCCTAAAAAGTTTACGAACCTCCTCCCATCTAGCCACCAAGGGGGCCCTTTGGGGACTGGAAATCCGACTTGTTTTCTTTCCTCCACTGTTTCAATTGAATTTTGACAAATTGAAGTTGTTTATGAAATTTGAACATTGCTGTCCCAAAATGTGGACGGCCTTACGTCCACCATTGAGTAATTTTATGTCGAAGGTCCTCCTTTTGTAACCAAAAATTCTCAAATTTAAAAGGCCTATGGTGCTGCCCTCTCGAAGTCCCTCCCTCTAGCAAAATGGGAAAATGATCCGAAATAGGGCCCTCCAAAATCTGGAACTTAAAAGTCCATTTAACAAAAGCCTCCTCCGAGACCAAAAAGCGATCTAACTTGACCTTCCTGCTATGTGGCTCCTTTCTCTTGTTTGTCCAAGTGAAAAAAACACCAGGGCCTTGAACGTCCACTAAATGAAAGGCCTGAACTTGGGCAATCAGAAGCCGGTCCCCTGGATCCAAAACAGGGGTGCCACCTTCCTGGTCACGAACAGATAATTTTGCATTAAAATCCCCTGCAATAATCCAGTCATAACACTCCCTGTATGCCCTCATGTTGTGAACAGATTCCCATTGGAGCCTCTGGCCATCTAGGTCTTGGGCCCCGTAAAAGTTGGTGATTAGGACATGCTCAGAAGTGAAGTTATTTCTAAAGAGAGAAGTAAGAACACCCCTCCAAGCTATATGTTCTAAAGCGGTCCAATCCGAGAGGGTTCCAAAGGGTAACAATTCCACTTGAAGCTCCTTGGGCAGCCACATCCATATGACCAGCTCCCGCAAGATTTTAGTAGCAGTTTTACTCATAATATCTAAAGACATTTTGGTCTCCTGAAGAAGCAAAAAGTCTGTTTTACGGTTTTCTAAGAGTCTTTGAACAGCAGATTGATGGGTTCTACTGTTTAAACCCCTAACATTCCAAGATTGAATAATCATTGAAAACCTTGAGAGCAGTAAGAATCAATGGTCCTCACCAATCCTCCATTGATTAGCTTATCTCCTTGCGTTGTTAGTAGTTCCTTATTGGATTTTCTTCCCGCTCCTTGAGAGTTATTGTTTCTAGATCTCTTCTCCACCTAGGTAATCCCTAAAGCAGGCCTTTCTCTGTTTTTATCTGCATTTCCCATGGTGACATCTTTGATAGCCAGGTTGTCTTTGGGGAGTGTATAACCAATGCCCCTGGATTCTCTGACTGCAGATTCTCGGTGGCACGATCACTGTTCTACTACGGGGAGTAAAAGAAGGAGAAACAAGAGGTGGAGTGTTGTCATTCACACCATTCCCATCCACTCCCTCCATAGTTTGGTCCTCCTGATCCACTAATGACTTAAAAATTTCATACCGATTGTTTGGCTTGAGTGCACTTTGCTCCTTGCCATTTTTCTTTTTGTTTCTCTTTCGTTTCACCTGTTCAAAGCCATCCTGCTGAGCATCAGGACCTGGAGAATTGCTAGAAGGTTCATTGACAGGACTGGACTTACCCTCTCTAGGGCGGTTTGACATTCCGCTCGGAACCTCCATTTTTGTGCTCAAGATGTTTGGGCAAAACCTTGCCAAATGTCCATGCTTATGGCATACTCGGCACCTGAAAGGTAGGGCCTCATAGTCTAGCTTCTGGATCCAGGGTACTCCTGCTAGCTCAAGTTCTGCCTCAGTTGGTAGAGGCTGACTAATGTCCATCTCTACACAGATTCTGGCAAAGACAGTTGTATTTCCCTCTATGGTATCTTTGGAGACTCCCAAAAATTTGCCTAGGGAATTACCTATTAGTTCCAACACCTGCTCACCCCAAAACTCCATCGGGAGAGCGTACAGCCGAATCCAGGACCGGGACGGCCGTGGGTTCGATGCGGGAGTCGAAACCCACTCTCCGGGGGTTGGACAAATAACCCTGTTGGTCCGTGGTTTCTCTTTTACGATTCAAATGCTTTGTTTCTATATGCTAAAGAAGAGAAACTAATGATGAAATACCCATTGCTTATAGGCCATAAAGAGTACTCACCGTGTGGCTCCCAGTTCTGGCGAACCCAGGTATGCAAAAAATTCAGTGTGGGTCGGATGCCCATGAATTTGCAGATCAAGTCGTGATTAGCTCGGTAGACGATTGCATCTTCGACCGGCATTGGTTCTATAACAATCTTAGGCCTGGAAGTGGATTGCGGGAGGCATCCATTAACGCGGTGAGCATTTGGGCCATTGCCAACATTCTTGAGTATCGTTTGAAAAGCATTCCGTTGAGCTCCATCAGTGGAAGGCGAGGGGTTATCTTTCAACTTCTCAGCATATGAAGTCTTTCTCCCAGCAGGAGAAACTGGAGGAGACCCCATCGGGCCCTCCCGGGACCACGAATGTACCTTCAGATGAATTCAAAATCAACCCCCCAAAGCCCCTGGCAAGATCTTCGGGCCAGAATCCCTCGAGCAACACCAGACGCCTTCTCAGAAATTTTCCCGCCAAATCGCCGAGCTTCAACGGTCCACCGTATATGCTAAAATAATAAAATATTATTTAAATTAAAAATAAATAAATAATAATAATTTTTTTTTATTTAGTTAGTGTAAGAAATTTTTACAGACTAACATATAAGGTTAAGTAGTCTTCTACCAACCATGACCTCTCTTAAAGTCGAGAGCTATTGAATAGGGAATTTAACACACTCACCCACCCACACACTTGCCCACGCTGCGGTTTGAAACCTTCTGAAGGAGAGCCAAAGTCTAAACCGTTGTGTTGTCCCTTTAGGACTAATAATTGTTGTCCCCCTAGTACTAATAATTTTTTTTTTTTGGTTATGTACAGTCATACACACACCCATCTCCTCACACACTCACCCAAGCTATGGTTTGAACCTTGGACCTAAAAAAAAAAAAACCAAAGCCCAAACCGTTGTGTTGTCCCCCGAGATTAATAAAATAAAATATTATATACAATCATACACACCCACCTCCTCACACATTCACCCAAGCTATGGTTTGAACCTTGGGAAAAAAAAAAAAAAAACCAAAGTCCAAACTGTTGCTTGTCCCTTGGGACTAATAAAATAAAATATTATATTGACTTATTTTATATATATATTATGAACACACACCCACCCCTCACACACTCATCCATGCCATGGTTTGAACCTTGGACCTCCCAAAGAAGAACAAAAGCCCAAACTGTTGCGTTGTCCTCCTTGGGACACTTATTATATTGTTCTTATTAGTAAGTAAATTTTTTTCAATGAGTTTACACAGGTTTTTACAAGGGATCTTGGTCCCCTCCTACTAAGTGGGGTTTAAACCTGAACCTTCTAGTAAGTAAATTTTTATTTATTTTTATACATAAAGGAATCGGAAAAAACTTTGGTTTGTGGTGAAAACGGCACCAAAGAAACCCTTAGATCCTCAGCCACAACCAACGAGGAATGGGTTTTCTATTGTGTCCCCCTTGGCATTGTAGAGGTTCGAACCGTGGACCTCTCGTTCAACGAGGCCAAGCTCGCCTTCTCCAATTGCGCTACAAAGACGGACAAAACTTTGGTTTGTGGTGAAAATAGCACCAAAGAAACCCTTAGACCCTCGACCACAACCAGCGAGGAATGGGTTTTTTATTGTGTCCCTCTTGACATCAGGTTCGAACCGTGGACCTCCTGTTCAACGGGACCAAGCTCGCCTTCTCCAAGTAAATTAATTTATATATAATTTTTCTTTTTAAGATTTTTTTTGTAATTTAGCAAAAGAAACCCCTTGTAGGATTGCCTTGGTCTGAGAAACCACAACTAGGGGGTTTGACACCATCAAAATCACCCGGGAATCGATACGGTCTTGACGGCACCAACATAATCAACTAGGATCTGGGTACCTAATGCGCGTTTGGTAGGGTGGAGATTCAAACCAGGGACCTCCCTTGGAAGATTGCCCTACCCTCTCCAACTCACCTTCAACACGTGGGTTTTTATTAATATATTTTTCACTTATGTTTTTATCAAAAATATTTTTTTATCTTCTTCAGAATGCTACGTTCTCATAATTTGGATTATGAGATAAAATCTCATGTAGACCAGTTGCCTTTTAAATTTTGATAAAATAAAGGTCCAACATTACAAATGGTTAAGGTGTTGATAGCTCTGGCAATTTGGCGGGAAAATTTTTGAACAGGCATCGGGCATTGCTCGAGGGTTTCTGGCCCGAAGATCTTTCCAGAGACTTTGGTGGATTGATTTTGAACTACTCTGAAGGTTTGTTCGCTATTTCGGGAGGGCCCGATGGGGTCTCCTCCAGTCTCTCCTGCTGGGAGAAAGAGTTCATATGCTGAGATGTTGAAAGAAAAACCCTCGCCTTCCACTGATGGAGCTCAGCGGAATGCTTTTCAAACGTTACTTAAGCATGCTGGCAACGGCCCAAATGCTCACCGCATTAATGGATGCCTCCCGCAATCCGCTTCCAAACCTAAGATTTTTATCGAACCAAAGCTGGTCGAAGATACAATCGTCTACCGAGCTAACCATGACTTGATCTGCAAATTCATGGGCATCCGACCTTCTCTAAATTTTTTGCATACCTGGGTTCGACAGAACTGGGAACCACACGGTGAGTACTCTTTATGGCCTATAAGCAATGGGTATTTTATCATTAGTTTCTCTTCTTTAGCAGATAGAAACAGAGCATTTGAATCAGAAAAGAGAAACCACGGACCAGCAGGGTTATTTGTTCAACCCTGGAGAGTGGGCTTCGATCCTCGCATTGAACCCACGGCTGTCCCGGTCTGGATCCGGCTGTACGCTCTCCCGATGGAGTTTTGGGGTGAGCAAGTTTTGGAAATAATAGGTAATTCCCTAGGCAGATTTATAGGAGTCTCCAAAGATACCATAGAGGGAAATACAGCTATCTTTGCCAGAATCTGTGTAGAAATGGACATTAGCTAGCCTCTATCAGCTGAGGTGGAACTTGAGTTGGCAGGAGTACCCTGGATCTAGCAGCTAGACTATGAGGCCCTACCTTTTGTTGAGTGTTAATTTGTCATATTACAAATAATAACACGCAACTTAGAGTCTCGAACAAAAGACTCTTTCTTGCAAAGAAATAATTTATTTTATTTTCCTTCCTTTTATTATTTCTCCAAGCTTCTTCGTGAAACGACTTTTACGTATATAAAAATGAATTTCAATTTAATACATACAGCTGATATATCCCGAATAACTCAAAATCCTACAGATAGCTGTTAACAAGGGGCCTTTGTTGATTCTCAATGAACTTTATAATCTTGACTTGTTTGATTAATCAAAAATTAAAAAAATCCTTTTGATGTTCTAATATTCACAATTTATTCTAAGGTTAACCCGTTCGTTTTATCTCTATTCAATAGTTCTGTTATTTCAATGTTAGTCTCTGACATGAAATTAAGCATATCAAGGAATAAAATAGAAACTGTCATTTTTGAGTCAGCTGGAAAATAATGAAGGATATTAAAATGGTTAATGATCTCCTCCCTGCAAAATTCCAAGTTAAGAGATGAAGTCCCCAAAACAACCCAACCGATCAGATCCGTACTAACACACAATCTAATCAGATCAGATGCAAGACTCTAAGGAAACGAATATAACTGCATCATTCTACCATTCACCTATCGTAACCCATCCCATGACGTAAACGAAATAGATACAAGACAAAATGATGCAACGAAAAGATTGACAGTAAAACAATAGTTTTGGCTTCGATCTCCTTTTGATTTTACACACAAAAGTCGTGTTACCAAAGAAAAATACTTTATTTCAATAAGTAATGCTTTTTGTTACAATCTCCAGCCCAGTATCCATCTACATTTCTGTTATTTAACCTTTCTGTCGCGCGTTCTCAGCTGCTCCATGACGCTTCGTTTCGACTCCCGGGACCCTTTGCTTCAATTCCTGCCTTTTGGTATTCTAACCCTTGCATGCAATCGTAACACTTGATCTCTGCGCGCGATGCTGTTGTTATGAAACGTTACTCTGGTTCTGTCATTTATGCCACGTGTCCTGCGTCTCCCGCACCTTTCGTAACGCTTTCCCGCGGAAATCCCGACAGAATTTGCATTTGGCCTCTTCCGTTTCCTAGCCGCGATAACACGACATGTCGCGATATCGCGACATGTTCTTGGTCCGTACGCCCGCAGTAGCTCGTTGTAGCGATATCGCTACCGACTTTGCTTTGCCTTCCTTTCAAAAAGTGGTAGCGATATTGCTACCACTTTGGTTTCGAGCCTTCCTTTCAAAAAGTGGTAGCGATATCGCTACCACTTTGGTTCCGAGCCTTCCTTCGATGAAGTGGTAGCGATATCGCTACCACTATGGTCTTGAGCCTTTGCTTCACGAAGTGGTAGCGATTCGCTACCACTTTTCCTTCGAGCCTCCGCTTCACGAAGTGGTAGCGATTCGCTACCACTTTTCCTTCGAGCCTCCGCTTCACGAAGTGGTAGCGATTCGCTACCACTTTTCATTCGAGCCTCCGCTTCACGAAGTGGTAGCGCTTCGTGTAGCGATTCGCTACCACTTTCAACCTTGTGCTTCCTCTCGGAAACTCGTAGCGATGGAGAGACAGGTCGCGATTTCGCGACCCTTTCAACACTTAGGCATTTTTCTTCTTTTCTTCATTTTTAGCATCCGGGTCTTTGAGATCTTCCCTAAAACCTGCAAAAACAAAGGTGGGTCCCCACTTCTGGGGTGTGTTGTGGATGAACCACAACACCTTTCAGGTGCAGAGTGTGCCATAAGCATGGACATTTGGCAAGGTTCTGCCCAAACATCTTGAGCACAAAAGCGGAGACTCCGAGTGGAATGCCAAACCGCCCTAGAGAGGGTAAGCCCATTCCTGTCAATGAACCTTCTAACACTTCTCCAGGTCCTGAGGTCCAGAAGGATGGCTTTGAACAACCAAAACGAAGGAGAAACAAAAAGAAAAATGGCAAGGACCAGATGCAACTCAAGCCAAACAATCGATATGAAATTTTTAAGTCATTAGTGGATCAGGAAGACCAAGTCATGGAGGGAGTGGATGGGAATGGTGAGAGTAATAACACTCACTCTCAAGTTTCTCCTTCATTTACTCCTGTAGTAGAACAGGTGCCTGTACCCTCTGAGAGTCTGCAGTCTGAGAATCCAGGGGCATTGGTAATACATTCCCCAGCACAGCCGGCTATTAAAGATGTCACCATGGGAAATGCAGATAAGAACAGAGAAAGGCCAGCTCTAGGGATCACTCAGGTGGAGAAGAGATCTAAAAACAGTAACTCTCAAGGAGCGGGAAGAAAATCCAATAAGGAACTACTAACAGCGCAAGGAGACAAGCTGATCAATGGAGGATCGGTGAGGACAATTGATTCTTACTGCTCCCAAGGTTTTCAATGATTATACAATCTTGGAACGTTAGGGGTTTAAACAGTAGAACCCATCAATCTGTTGTTCAAAGACTCTTAGGGAAGTATAAAACAGATTTTTTGCTCATCCAGGAGACAAAAATGTCTCTAGATCTTATGAGTAAAACTGTTAATAGAATTTGGAGGGGCGCTGGTTATATGGATGTGGCTGCCCAAGGTGCCTCAGGGGGGATTGTCACTTTTTGGAACCCCCTGGAATGGACTGCTTTAGAACATATAGCCTGGAGAGGTGTTCTCACATCTCACTTCAGGAATATTGTCACAGCTGAGCATGTTTTACTTACAAATTTTTATGGGGCTCAATGCATTGATGGCCAGAGACTTCAATGGAATGTTGTTCACAACATGAGGTCCTCAAGACGAAATTTAGATTGGATTATTGCTGGGGATTTCAATGCTAAGCTCTCTGCTCGTGATCAGGAAGGTGGCACCCCAGTTTTGGACCCAGGAGATAGGCTGTTGATAGCCCAGATCCAGGCCTTTCACTTAGTGGATATCAAAGGCCCTGGAACTTACTTTACTTGGACTAACAAGAGGAGGGAGCCACATAGTAGGAAGGTAAAGTTAGACCGTTTCCTGGTCTCAGAGGAGGCATTTGTTAAGTGGAATGTTAAATTCCAGATTTTGGAAGGCCCTGTCTCTGACCACTCTCCCATTCTGATGGAGGGAGGGACTATGATAGGGCAGCACCACAAACCGTTTAAATTTGAGAATTATTGGTTACAAAAGGAGGATCTTCGAGAGAAAATTCCACAGTGGTGGGAAGAAGGCCGCCCACCTTTTGGGACAGCAATGTTTAAATTCCACAAACAGCTTCATTTTGTCAAAGTCAAGTTGAAACAGTGGAGGCAAGCAAACAAGTCTGATTTTCAGCAGCAAAGAGCTCCCTTGGTTGCTCGCTGGGAGGAGGTGCAAAAACAATTCAGAGAAGGAACAATTACTGATCAGCTTAAAACCGAGGATGATGCCTTACGCAAAGCGGTTGAGGACATTGATAACCAAGAAGAAACTTATTGGAAACAGAGAGCAAGAAACTCTTGGCTTCTTGAAGGAGATAGAAACACAAAAAATTTTCATCGCTCAGCCTGTGCCAGAAGACAGATGAACAACATGGAAGTCCTTCAAGATGAGCATGGACACTCCTTTGATACTCTTCCTGGTTTGCATTCCCACTCAATGGACTACTTCTCTAAACTTTTTTCGGAAAGTAGGGAGCAAGATGTGGAGGCTCAAAATGAAATTATTGACGTTATTCCCTCTATTATCTCACAAGAGGAAAATCAAGCCCTGCTCAGACCCATTGATAAAGAGGAACTGAAACATGTGGTCTTTGGAATGAGCTCAGGCAAATCTCCAGGTCCAGATGGGTTTCCTATTGAGTTTTTTTAGGCTTTTTGGGATACACTGGAGGAAGATGTTTTGGCTGTCACAGAGGAGTCCAGAACAAATAAAAGAATGCTTAAGGCTATAAATCATACTTTTATCACTTTAATCCCTAAGGGAGAGGAAGGGGTTCGTATCTCTGATTTCAGACCTATTGCTTTATGCAACGTGATTTATAAGATAATCACAAAGATAATGGCTGAAAGGCTTAAACCTCTCCTTCATAATATCATCTCCTCAGAGCAAGGGGGATTTGTTGAAGGCAGACAGATCTTGGATGGGGTGGTCCTTGCACAGGAGGCAATCCATACGATGCAAAAATCTGGTAACAAAGGAATGTTCATTAAACTGGATATGTCCAAGGCCTATGATAGGGTTGAGTGGGGCTTCCTGTCAAGGATGTTGGCTGCCTTTGGCTTCTCCCAGGATTGGATAGATTGGGTTATGAGCTGTGTTTCTACGCCCTCTTACTCTGTTCTAATTAAGGGACTTCCCTCGCCTCCTTTTGGAGCCTCTCGGGGGCTTCGTCAAGGGGACCCTTGCTCTCCCTATCTCTTCCTTATCCTGGCTGAAGGATTAGGTAGACTTTTCTTGAGAAGAAGACTTCAAGGCCTGTTAACAGGTATCAAGGTAGGGGAGGAAATTTTGACTCATTTACAGTTTGTGGATGATACAGGCTTGGTGGGAGTGGCTAGTCTCAGGGAAGCTAGAGGAATCAGAGATTCTCTTAATGTTTACCTTAGGGCCTCCAATCAAGTTATCAATGACAAAAAATCCAAGGTGGTCTTCTTTAACCTCGACCAAAGGCTTCAGGACAGAGTTTTAGAGATCTTGGGCTTCACTAGGACCTCTCTTCCTATAGCCTACTTGGGGGTACCGTTACATTTCAAGAAATTAAAAAAAGATATCTGGAAGGATCTTTTGGACGACATCAAAGAAAGAATGAACCATTGGTCTCATAAATGGCTAAGCTACGGGGGCCGATTAACTTTCTTGCAGTCAGTTATTCAGGCCATGCCAATCTATAAATTCTCTATTATGGCTGCCCCACATTCTATTTGGAAAGAGCTGGACAAAATGGCTAGAATATTCTTATGGGAAGGAGCAAAAGGTGAGAAGAAATGGGCCTTGGTTAGCTGGGATAAGGTCACTCAGCCCAAAGAAAAAGGTGGGCTGGGTCTGAGAAGTTCCAAACTTAACAACAAAGCTTTGGCTGGTAAACTGTACTGGAGATGGATTTCACAGCCAACATCCTTATTCAGCAGAATTTTAACCAGTAAGTATTTGGGCCCTGTTCACCCCAATGAAGTGAGTCGTCTTCCTTTGGATGGTAATGGTTCCTTAGTGTGGCAGGCTCTTAAGCTGGGATCTCAAGTCATTAAGGATCAACTTTTTTGGAAAGTAGGCAAAGGGGACAAGGCACGTTTCTGGACTGATTCTTGGGATCAGTTCCCACCCATCATTATTGAGTTTCCTGAACTGCAACCAATTAAATTAGCCATAGAAGCCAAAGGCTGGATCAATATTGAACATTACTTCAACACTAGCCAACTGGGTGAGTATAAGTTCAAGAAGTTTAAGCGGCTGGAAGAGTGGCCAATCACTATCCCTCCGGAGATGGCGCCCATTCTGACTAAAATTCTGACAGTAAGGTTTCTTTCAGGGAGAGATGAGGAGGATGAGCTAGCTTGGGGGCATGGGAACCTTGGGGTTTATACGGTGAAGGATGGATACGATCAGATTCTCCCAGAGCCTTCCCCGCATTCTTTTTCGATTCAAGAATGGAGGAAGATTTGGCATTCCAAAGGCTGGCCTAAAGTGAATTTCTTCGCCTGGCAGTTTTTGCACAAAGGCATCCTCACCTTTGACAATCTCAGACACAGGGGAATCATCGGCCCATCTAAGTGTGTGCTATGTCATAAGAATGAGGAGACTGCCGATCATTTGATGTTTGAGTGCCTTTTCACGTGTCAGATTTGGAAGCGCTGGTTCTCCCATTTCAAACTTCAGCTTAATGGTAATTTGACCCGAAACAATATTTGGGAAAGATGGAAGAAAGGCAGATTTAAGTCTAAAGCTCTCCAAATAGGTTGGGAGCTTGGATTACTCTTCATTTGGTGGCAGGTTTGGCTGGAATGCAATGCTCGTATTTTTAGAGAAACCTTTTCCTCGCTCGATGGAATCTGGCAAGTCATTTGGAGCAAAGTCGCGAAAACGGTTGCCCTATATGCTGAAGAGAAAAATCCGATTGCTCCTGGACCACTGGAAGAGGGAACTGATGGGCAAGTAAGGAAGAACAGAGCTAGCTGGAAACCTCCCCCCGAAGGCTGGGTTAAAATCAATACAGATGGAGCTGCTAAAGGCAATCCGGGTAGTGCTGGAATTGGGGTAGTGTGCCGGGATCATGCTGGGTCTGTGCTTTACTGGGAATTACAAGGTCTGGGAAGAGCCACAAACAATGAAGCAGAAGCCTTTGCTATCAAAACTGCTTCCCTCTGGGCTGTCAATCAGGGACACAGGAAGATAATCCTTGAGTCCGATTCACAAATTCTGATTGGCGCTCTTGACTGTATGAGGAACTTTGCTACGAAGGCTTGGAGGCTTCGGTCTCTTGTCTCTCAAATCAAGGCCCTTTGGAAGGAATTAGAAGATGTGATCCCCATCTATGTAAGCAGAGATCTAAACACTGCAGCCGATTTCCTTGCAAAGAGAGGTGCGGAGAAAGAGGCTGGGGTACAGCTGCACAGTGACATGCCTGTGGAGGATGCAGAGATTAGGCAGGGGCTTTCCCAATTCTTGAGTCAATGATCACAATTTTTCCTAAGGGCGGTTTTTGTCGCGATATCGCGACCTGTTACGTCGTCGCGACTCTTGGTGGGTTTCTGTCGTGATATCGCGACAAGTTTCATCGTCGCAGCCTTTGGAAGGAACCTGTCACGATTTCGCGACGCTTCTGGAGCAGGGGAGCCAAGGAGGATAATCGTCGCGATATCGTGCAAGTTTTGGTGAATCGGAGAAAAGGGACAAATCCGTCGCGATTTCGCGACATTTTTGAAGACAGGAAGCTGACTGGAAAAAACGTCGCGATTTCGCGACGTTTTTGGAGCAGGGCCATCAAGGAGAAAAATCGTCGTGATATCGCGACAATTTCGATGAATCGGAGAGAAGGGGAAAATCCGTCGTGATTTCGTGACATTTCTGAAGACTGGGAGCTTAAAGGAAAAACCGTCGCGATTTCGCGACACCTTTGGCGGTCCGGCGACTCAGGGAGAAGACGTCGCGAAATCGTGACACTTTTGGAGCTTTTTCGTCATGAGGCAAAGTTGTCGCGATTTCGTGACACTTTTGGCATTTCGGGGTTAAGGCGCAAAGTGGTCGCGATGTCGCGACAATTCTGGAGAAATGGCACTTCATGGAAAAACCGTCGCGATTTCGCGCAAGATTTGGAGAATCGGAGCCAAGGGACAAATCCGTCGTGATTTCGTGACATTTTTGAAGACAAGGAGCTGACTGGTCAAAATGTCGCGATTTCGCGACGTTTTTGGAGCAGGGCCATCAAGGAGAAAAATCGTCGCGATATCGCGACAATTTCGATGAATCGGAGAGAAGGGGAAAATCCGTCGCGATTTCGCGACATTTCTGAAGACTGGGAGCTTAAAGGAAAAACCGTCACGATTTCGCGACACCTTTGGCGGTCCGGCGACTCAGGGAGAAGACGTCGCGAAATCGTGACACTTTTGGAGCTTTTTCGTCATGAGGCAAAGTTGTCGCGATTTCGCGACACTTTTGGCGTTTCGGGGTTAAGGCGCAAAGTGGTCGCGATGTCGCGACAATTCTGGAGAAATGGCACTTCTTGGAAAAACCGTCGCGATTTCGCGCAAGATTTGGAGAATCGGAGCCAAGGGACAAATCCGTCGTGATTTTGCGACATTTTTGAAGACAAGGAGCTGACCGGTCAAAATGTCACGATTTCGCGATGCTTTTGGAGCAGGGTCACCAAGGCGGAAAATCGTCGTGATATCGCGACAATTTTGATGAATCGGAGCAAAGGGGATAATCCGTCGCGATTTCGCGACATTTCTGAAGACTGGGAGCCAAACGGAAAAACCGTCGCGATTTCGCGACACCTTTGGCGAATTGATGGCATGGTGAAAACTGGTCGCGATTTCGCGACAATTTTGAGGATAGAGCGCCACGGGAAGAACTCGTCGCGATTTCGCGACGCTTTTGGTGTTCAGGTGCTGCTGGTTTTGGCTGTCGCGATTTCGTGACATGTAGCGATTTCGTGACATGTCGCGATTTCGCGACTGGCTGCTCGGGTTAGGCCTCGGCTGGTCTGATTGTCGCGATTTCGTGACTTGTCGCGTTTTCGCGACTTGTCACGTTTTCGCGCCTTCTTGCCTCTTTGGGTTCTGTGGTTGAAAGTGCTTTTTTTCTTGCACTTTGTTCCTGTTTTCTTGCTTCTTGGTTCTGGTGGGGCTGTTCTTGCTCCCCTTTGTATATATTCTTTGTGTTAATATAAGTTTTTCATTTTCTTCAAAAAAAACATTACAAATGGTTAAAATATTTATCCCAACGGGTCCTCTACATTAATTTTCCCAACACTTGTTTTCGGTGCCAATCCTCAGCACACAAGATCAAAGATTGTCCCTTGATGCTGCATAACAGGGACAAGCAGAGCCCCACCACACCGAGTGCACCCACTCCTCAACCTCAAGAGGATGGTTGGATGACTATGGGAGGGCATAAAAATACACATTTGGCTGCTTCTAAAGGTACACAGTCCAAGTCGGCACATGTCTCACAACCAATAAAAAAAATATATGAAAAGGAAAAAGTTGATCCTGCAACTGAAATTGCCAACAATGAAGCTCCTCAATCTCAACAGAGGGTTGCATCTTAACAGAGGGTTGCAGTAGTGCTTGCTTCAAAGTCCTCCAGTACATTTCCCCAGCTAACGCCAGTGCCTAATGGGTTGTTCAATTTTGTGGCTAGGTAGGATTGTTCCAATGTTTATTTTTCTCGCTTTTTCCTTTTTTTGCTAGGTAGGTTTTTCAATTTTGTGGCTGGGTAGGACTTTCTTTTTTTCCCACTTTGGGCGTGATTTTTTGCATCCTTCCAGAAGGCTGTCCTTAAGCCTATCCTGAAGGCTTTCCTTAAGCCTGTCTTGAAGGATTTCCTTAAGCCTGACATTAGGTCCATCCTTGGGCCTTCCTATGGCCTTTCCTGTGGCCTTGCTTAAAGTCTTGTGACTTGTTGTAATCAGGTTTTGGGTCCCTTGATAAAAACCCACATAAATTTAAACGACCAAAAAAATAATTTATTTAAGATAAAAGTCAAAATTTATATTGGAAGTGTGATATGGGAGCGAGAGTGACATTTTCTTGTTTTAGATCTTTAGGAGTGAGTGTAAGCTGGAAGCAAGCCTCATATTTTCTTGTTTTAGATCTTTAGGAAAGAGTAGGGAGAATGTAAATAGAAAGCAAGTGTGAGTAAGAAACCCTCATCTTTTCTTGCTTCGGATATTTGCATAAATTAAAAAAATAAAGGATTTTTATTAGAATAAGCTAAGTAACATGGAAGGAAATTACGTTTGAGTCTTAAAGGGAAGCAACAATGCCCTTTCTCAAAGTATAGATGCCTAAGTTGTAGATAAGAGGAAGAGCTAATATATAACAAGTTCAATCTAGGGAGCATATGTTATAGTAGAAGCGATTACCAAGAATGAGATGATCAAGAATGATAAAATGGTTCTAAAAATTAGAGGGTTAATATGTAAGTTCCATGGACACTTGGCAGGATTTTCAAATATCCAAAATTAGATCAAGTGGAAGTGGAGATTGAATTCAAATTACTCCACGATTGTTCTTACTAAAGAATTTTCCCTCATCATATTTTCAAGTTTGGTATTCAAGGATAAAATAATAGGTGGTAACCCATGGTCAAGGGAGAGAGATGCTCCATATTTAAGACCATGGAGTGAGATTTTTTTATCAAGATAAAATCTATTAAAATGCTTCTAGTGTGACTTAATATTTTTGGACTTCCATATTAGCTTATCAATAAAGATATTTTGAAGAATATTGACAATACCCTAGGGATGTTCATCCAAGAGGGACCAACTACAAAAAAGCAAAAGCATATTGTATATACCCATATATGTGTTGCTATGGAAGTTTATAAACCTTTGCCACAACTTATTAAGATTAAATCCGAATCAAGAGAATGGGATCAAGTGGATTATGAAAATACCTCCCATGGCTCCTGGTTTCTGCCCAGTCCCTGGCTCAACCTAGGTCATCCCTCCCGAGGAGTGGTTGTTTGCAGATGATCTCCTGGGGGGAGATCCTTCTCCACTATCTGCGCCCCTCCCGGTCGGCTAGGGTTTCCTTGGTTGTTTTTTCGGACTGGTGCTTCCCAGGGATCCTTGTTTGGTTGGGGATCCCTTCCCTTTTTCCCTCAGGCTTCCCCTTGGGGTTTTTTGCAGGTGATTCGCGTGGATCTGGTCCCCTGCGTTTCTCGATGCGGTGGAGGTGACGGTTTAGGGTTTGGACAGCTTCCCCCTTTTTCTTGTGAATCCTCGACAGGCTATGTGCTTGGACGGGATTCTTGGTCCCTGCTGCTGGGATCCTCTTCTGTTTTCCCGGGGCGGGTTCCTTGTGGTGCAACTCTCTGGTCACTTCCTGATGGACTGGATCCTCTCTGTGCTGGCTGTCGGCTTCCTACAGAATGGCTCTCGCTGAACTGAATGTTTTCCCGGTGGGCGGGATGGTTTCTCCATAGGGTGGGATCCGCCAAATCCGCCGGTTTTCCCGCGAGGCGGGATCCTTTCTTTTCTGCTGGTTTCCCGGATGGCGGGATTTCCCTGTTGCTTCCCGCTAGGCGGGACTGTTTGTGGTGGTTTTGACTGCTTCCCACGAGGCGGGATTTTATTGTAACGGTTTTTCTTTGCTTCCTGCTGGGCGGGATCTTCTCGATGGTGGTTTTTGGCTACTCCCCGCTGAGCGGGATCTCCAAAACTACTTTTTTTCTTATTTGTTTGTTTCCCGCCGAAAGGGATTGTTTCATGCTTACTGTTACCGCGGGGCGGGATTTCTGTTTTGGTGTTCAGTTTCAAGGGATTGATGCCCTAGGCCCATTGCTTATGTAATCAGGTTTTGGGATCCTTGTTAAAACCCGCTATAAATACAAACACATAATTATCAAAAAAAAAAAGTGGATTATGAAAATATTGCATTATGATGTCCTAAATGTTATGAGACACATGGCAAGAGATTGCAAAGTAAAAAATGATGGAGAAATAGATAAAATTTGTGTCATGAAATAAAGTTCAAAATAAAGCAAGGAGATCATATTGTAGTAGAAGCTAGATCATATCAAGGATATTCTATTCCCCAAAAAGAGAAAAGAAATTGAAAAAGGTCATCATAGTCCATATGGATTAATTGTTAGAAGAAAAAAAGAAGGATACAAGGGATGAAGAAGTACAATATGCAATTTAAATTTAGAAGGAATTAAATATGCAAAAGAAAAATTGCAAGAAAAAATTAAAACAAAGGAACCAAAAGAGATCAAGCTTATTCCAAGTAATTTACCTTTATTTTCCTTAAGAAGTATAAAATCCTCTCCTCACAATATGAATAGTAGTGTAGAGGTTATTTCTTGCACTTTAAAGTTTGAAGAGCAACATAATAAAAAAATGAGGATGGAATATATCCACAGTAATTTAGGTTTTTTAGGGTAGAATAAAGAGGTCAATAACATGAACATTGTTGCACTTTAGGGTTTCTAAGGCAATATAAAGAAGAAAGAGTTTTTGAGGTTATTCTTTACACTTCAAATCCTTTAGAGCAAGACAAGCCTATAGATTACGAGTCTCACTATAAACAACATGACAAAAATGAATAGATTGATGAAGATGAAAATGATGGTGGAAGATCAAATGACATTAACTCAACTGATTACATTCCTCAAATTTCAAGGAGGAAACCCAAAATTTTACCAAACAATACATGCATAATTGCCAAGTAATTGTCTTACTGCTATGTAGTTACAATGTAATACAGGTAGGCCATTTCAAATCCATATAACCCATTTAAAACGAAGTGTTGGTAGGAATGAAAAAAGAAGACCCTATAAGCAAAAACAAAGATAAAAGGAAACTTCAAATTATATTTGATATATTGATATGAGAAAAGAAAAATAAATATCACAATTGTTAACTATAAGTGATGCTAGTCCCATGCATGATGATATATCTTTAGGTTTTCATCTAGGAGATCCAAGTTCAAACCTCGATACAAGGGGACCGTGGCCCCTTTCAAAAACTCGTGCTTTACCTTCAAATTTTTAGTCTTGTAAGGGATACTGTAATGGTATATCTTTAGGTTTTCATCTAGGAAACCTAAGTTCAAACCCCAATACAAGGGGACCAGGACCCCTTTCAAAAACCCGTGCTTTACCCTAAAATTATCCCTTTAGGGATATAGTAGTGGTACATCTTTGGGTTTTCATCTAGAAGACCCAAGTTCAAACCTCGATAGAAGGGGATCGAGACCCCTTTCAAAAACTTGTGTTTTACTCTAAAATTTTGATCAAATAACTTTAGCTCAACTGGTTAGATTCTCAACATTCAAGAAGAAGACTAGGTTCGAATCTTACCAAGCTACACATGGATAATATCCAAGCTTTGTTGTAATACTACTATGTGGTGACGATATAATACAGGTGGAGTCTATTTGAATTCTATATAATCAATTGAGTTGCAAGCTTACTGCAGTTGTAAGAATTCTATATGATCAATTGAGTTGCAAGCTTATTGCAGTTGTAAGGGCTTTGGCCTCTTTTTAAGAGGTATAAGGTTCAAACCCCACTCAAAATGAGGGGATGAGGATCCCTCATAAAAACATGTGTAAACTCATTGAAACAAATCAAGTGGTATTAGCTCAACCGGTTAGATTCCTCAACATTTCAAGGAGGAAACTTGGGGTTTGAATCTTGCCAAGCAATACATGGATAATATCCAAGATTTGTTGTAATACCACTATGTGGTGATGATGTAATACAGGTGGGACCGTTTCAATCCCATATATCTCATTATTATTTTTTACATAACCAATTTAAAATATAATAATAAGAAGTGGTAAGCCCATAAATAAAAACAAATTACAACGTTTCAATCCCATATAACTCATTAATTTTTTTTACATAACTAACTTAAAAAAATAATGATAATAATAAGTGTTAAGCCCATAAATAAAAACAAAAAGCAAGAATAACAAATAGGCACAAATAAAACCCCTAAAAAAATATTAAGGAATTAACATGTTTTTTCTTTGGATACATAGGGAATTTGGTTACATCCACACTAATTTTTAGTAACTATAAGTGCAAGGTTCAAACCACATGGGCTACTTCCAACAAGCCTATACCACCTCTTTATTGTTGGTCTGGCATGAGGGAGACCATCGGTTGCTTGGGATTCATACCATCATTTTCATTCTAGCACACACTCAAAGGATTCAGATCAGACTACTACCTTTGCAAACAAACAAGCATGCTCGCTAAACACTAGCCAAACAATTATCAATCCACCTAGCCCTTGTAGGCATTAACATGTTATTATAGCCATCATATTTTAAAAAAATAAATCAAGTAACAAAATTATATATATATATATATATATATATATATATATTTGATGTAAAAAGTATTATATTAAAGAACAAAATACATTTTTATAAACAAAAAAAAAGAGGTGGATAAACACGCCATGTGGCTAACGCCATCAGCCAAAAAACACATCCCCGTCAATAGAGTGGGAACCTAAGTAAACAAATTATAGTTATTCAACACCCCCTTACAGAAGGAAACCAATCCCTAAAAGGGTGAATACACAACATAATTAGGCATAGCAAAATAAACTAGAAACCCTAAACTGTAAAACTGTAACTCTAGGCACCAGGTAGCTTTACGTCTGTCCAACACTAAATTATTGGAACTTTTGGGCTAGATGGGTGAAGTCATTTTTAGGTAGAGTGTCTTCATATTCTTTCCCTTGTCGAGGACTACGAGAACGTCAAAATCGCACAAAATGAGAGGGAGCTTTAGATTTTTCTTCCTCTAGAGGAACTGTCAATTCCATCGATGATGATAGCTCTACATCCAACGACATATCCTCACGGCCATTAAGACACTCCAAACACTGTAATTGTTGCCCATCTGAACATTGGTCATATGAAGTCGCTTCTCTGGAGCAACATCTTCTTCTACAAATCCCTCTCTCGGGCAGGAAAATAAAAAACCTTCCAAAAATTGAAATGCATAATCCTGCGCAGGGGAAAAACCAGAATCCGGGTAGAGAATGTTGGAAAACCAGAAATACAAAACCAAAAACCCCTTGAACAACAGGAAGGGACTTCAAAACCGCCAAAAAAATGTAGGGATGCGAAGAATAGCATCCCACATAAGCCTGGAAAGAGGTACAACAAATAGGGGAACTCCTCAGGCCATGAAGTCCCTTTGCAGCAAGGAGAGCTACTCAGAAACCAAAAGAAGCAGAGGAAACATCAATGCAAAACCGCAAGCCATGGGAAAGAGGCGGGGAGGTCCCAAGGAACCCCAAAATAAGGAGCCATGGAGCACAAGCTATAGACGATAAGCACAGGTCCCCACCAAGACCAAAAAAATGTAGCAAGAACCCCAAGACAACCTCCAACACCGTCGACGAGCAACTTTAGGGATCCATAAGAGGATGACCAATGGGATCTTAGCAATATTTAAAATAGAGTTCCATCCCCAAGCCACAAAAAAAGCTGAGAGCGCACCACGAAGCCCACATCCAGAAACCCAAATAATAGCACCATAGGAATAAGTACGAGATCCTCCAACAAGCTAAAAGATACTGTGAAGAGCTGCTCATGAAGCCAAACTCCCAATCCGTAACACATTGCACTAGAAGAACCTCTAAACCTTAGCTCCAAATAGAACCCTGCAAAAAACTAAAACAAAGTTGAAATATCTAAGGAAAAGGATCCCTGATACAACACAAAAATCCCAGGGAAGGTCCCAAGAAAAAACCCAGGGATGTCCTAGAAAACCCTAGGGACATCCCAAATCACAGGCATCGAAAATAACCCCACCAAAAGGTATGAAAAGGAGCAGAAAAATGGATCAGTGACCTTCCACCCCAAGGAGATCATATGCAACACCAGCCAACCAAGGAGGAAGGGCAAAGGAAGTTCCAGGGAACTGGGATAGGACCAAGGACCTAGGACAAGACCAGGGATGGGCTGCAAGGAAGTGGAACAGGACTTCCAGAGAAGTCCCCTACAACCCGGCTTTTCCATCTCTTAACAAAATTATTTTAACCTTGCTAAAAATTAATTATAGAAGTTCACTAAAACATACTTCTCCTCTTATCTAGTAATAAGAGTTTTAAATTTTTAAGCAATCAAAGTTATTTGTGTTTATAAAGCTTGAAAAATACATATTGAAGGGATGAACAATCACACTCCTTTACCTTTTCCTATAATAAAAATAATAATAAATAAAGTTTTGAAGGATGTATTATGTAAGTTCATATAAAAATGTTTAATGGCATTGTGAATATCATTAATAAAATCACATGTCTTAAGTTTTAAATAATGTATGTTTGACAAGGTGTAGATATATATGTTTTATAATAAAGAGAAAAGGATTTATATAGACTAACTATTAGTTGTATATATAAGTGATAGGTTTTTAAAATAAACTAGCAATTTCATCAAATGGTGTAAGAAGAAACTTCTAAAAAATATTTTTATTTAATCATTTATCTCTTAAAATTTTATTTAATGTAATAATAAGTAAAATTATATAGAATGTGAGCTTGTGTGCCACTAAAATATCTGGGAGTCTGAGAGATCTGTGTCGCTGAGAGATCTACGTCATTGGGAGATCTATGAGGTTGATACATCTTCATCATTAGGAGATCTACGAGGCTGGTACATTTGCACTACTGGGAGATATATGTTGTTGGGAGATCTGCGAGGCTAGGCGATCTACATTGTTGGGAGATCTATGTCATTGGGATTTTTTATGTCACTAGAAGATCTGCGAGCCTAGGATTTTTTACACCATTAGAAGATGTGTGAGGTTGGGGGATCTACGTCACTAGGAGATTTGTGTTGTTAGGATATCTACGAGGTAAGTTCATCTATGCTATTAGGATATCTGTGAGGCAACTTCATCTACATCATTGGGAGATCTACAAGGAAAGTAGATCTACGTCATTGGGAGATATGTGAGGCTAGTACATATACATTGTTGAGAGATCTAAATCATTGAAAAATTTGTGAGGTTGATACATCTACATTGTTGGGATATTTGCATCGTTAGGAGATCTATGATGTTGGTACATCTGTGTCATTGGGACATTGATATCACCAAGAGATTTGCATTGTTGGGAGATTTACTTCATTGAAATATTTGTGCCACTAGATCTATGAGGGTTTATGCTCAATGTCATCAAAATATTTATATCATCGAGAGATATACAAGACATAAAATGACATTTATTTTAGATGGAGTTTGTGTGAGCAAAGGGAGTGCAGGGGCTTGGGGGGCAGGGGCAGCATGGAAGGTGTGCAGAGTGAGACAGGTACATATGGTGAGTGGGACATGGTAGGTGGGTCCTTGGGACTTTGTCTAGGTTATGATGTGTTCAACCTAGGCATTAGGGGGGTCCAAAAGCTTTTCTATTTTTTGCTCCCTCTATGGGTGATTTAAACTATTCTTGGTCTCAAGCATTATTGGGAGTTGACCCTATTGTTAAGACTCACTTTGATCTAGTTTTAGAGTTAGAGGTTGATATTCCTTCTTTGCAAATTCCTCAACCTATTCTTCATCGAACAACAATGGAATGAGGAAACTCTTTGGTTAGGAAGTTTATTGATGTTCAACCGAATTTGGACTTTGTTAGGAAATGGGTTGCTAAAAAATGGAGGCCAAAGGGGGATCTATAAGTGGTGGCATTTTCCAGTGGATATTTGACTTTTAATTTTAAGGCCTCTGAAGACATGTAGGTTGTGGTTATGAAGGGACCATGGTTCTTTAGTCGAAAAGGTCTCTTTTCGAGTAAATGATCCACAGACTTCCATCTATCCATCAAGAATATCAATTTGGCACCCCTCTGGGTGTGTCTACCTAGGTTACCTATGGTCTTCTAGGATGATGGCATCCTTAAGGGTATTTCTAAACCAATGGGCAATTTGATTGCAATGGATCTGACCACCTAGGCAAAAACAAGGATGGTTTTTACCAGGTTTTGTGTTAACATTGATCTCTCTAAGCCTCTACCATATTCTATTAAGTTGGTTTTGGATTATGGAGATTGGATCTAGGATATAGAATATGAAACCTCTATGCACATTTGCTTTGACTGTAAGAGGGTTGGTCATTTATGGACTAAGTGTCCTGATATGAAACCTCTTAAGAAGTAGGAGGTCTAGATATAGAGAAAAAAAAAAAAGAGTCTTGCTTAAAATCTACTATGGTTTTTCTAAAATTTTATGGGAATTCCAAAGGTGCAAAGGTGAAGCCATATAAATTTCTTGTATTAGGAGAGTTGTTGCCTCCTGGTCATGAGGTTGGGTTGGACGTCATTCCATATAAGGGAGTTGAGTTCCTAGATCTTCAAGGGGATCAGATACCTATTGCTTAGGTTTATTTATCATCTCTTTAGGAGGCTCAGGTTGGGGTGTTTTTGGGAGCATCTATCCATGTTTCGTATAATGATAAGGTTGTTGCCCCTCTTGATAAGGAAAAAGATGAAGCTATCATGAAGTCTCTTTGGGATGCAGAAGAGGGAGAGATTTTTGCAAATGCATTGGAAGGGGAATAAGAGGAGGTTTGGTATTCCTTAGAGGAAGATGGCTTTCAAGAAGTTCTAAACAGGTAAAATATGAAACTAAAGAAGAAGATAGCTCAACAACAAAAACTCCTTCCTCAATCAATAGGATCAAGAAAGAAGGGAAAGATTGGCTCTATGTGGTCCATCAAAAACACCCAAAAAATAATGAATCTAGGTAGTGGGAGGGGGCTTAGGAGACCAAGAAAGTCTAAGGTATTATTAAAAAAATGGCTCAATATGTGGCTAATGGTTCCTAGTCTACATTATATTTTAGTGGAGGGAAGGATCTACAATCCTTGAAGTAACAAAGATCATCTATGGAATATTTGGGGTCTGCATGCTCTGACTACACAAAGAGTGCTAAAAGATATTAGAAAAAAGTTTCAATCCTAATATTCTTTTCTTATAAGAAAATAAGATGGGCAATATGAATTTTAATATATTATGAAGGTTTGTTTGGAAAGGATGCGAAGGTGTAAGTAGGGTTGCTCATAGTTCTTCCAAAGGGTTGTGGATGCTTTGGAATCTTGATTCTTTGGAGGGTAAGCTCATTCGGCAGTCTTATGTAGAATTGAAGCATGAAATTTCATGCCTCTAAAAGAAAGTTGAAACAAAAATTCTCCTTTTAAGCCCTGTTGGGTGGTGGGCTGGTCTATGTTGTATCATGGTGTTATCTTTCTCTTTTGTTCTCTTGGGTGGTTGTTGGGTTTTGGTTTTTATTCTTTTGACCTTGGAGGTTGGCTTGTGCTTAATTGACCTTCTCTTTTTTTTGCCTCCTCTAATGTAAAAGGTTTTGGGACCCTTCAAAACCATGCTTTACAATCATTTTGGTAATAAAATTGTAAAAATGATTGTTATTATATCTTGTATATATATAGATATATAGTTTAGGAAATCTCTATAATCCCTAGCCTATTGGGTAAAGACAAAGTCAACGAGACTCCCAACCCTCTATAATAAGATGTAATATTGATTTAATGTCAAATTCTTGGAATTCATTACCCATAGACCATTGAACAAAAATATAGTAAACACCAAACACAAGACAAAGTATCAATGACATGGTAAAGGTAAAGGTATATCTATTTCTAAAGCACACGCTCCCATCCCTTTTGGGAGAGTGCAATGGTAAATGTGTTGGGCTCTCCTAGCAGAGACCCAAGTTTGATTCATGGGGAAGATGGCCCCCGATGTGCCTCTAGTTGTATTCTTCAGTTGTTACTATATGTTTCCAAAAAACATACACTCACCACAATCATATGCAAAATAGCAAAGGAGCAAAATAAAGAGAAAAAAACAAATGAAATAGAAAGAGAAGAAATAAAGGGTGGGGGCCCGTAAGAACCCCCATGTTATCATATAAAAAACTGATACAATGGATCAATTATTGGGGATATTTATAGTGATACCTAATCCCCAATAGATAGCTAACCTAAAATCGACATAACTAGACTAGAAGGTTAAAATATAATATATTAAATGTATTAAACTCTTTAATGAAGGTTAGTCATTGATGAACCTTGTCGGAGCCATAACTTGTGAACCGTACGCCCATTTGCCTTAAAATTTAACAGGTGGTTCTACGTGCGTGTTCTGAATCAGGATGATATCTGATCCTCTTGGCCCTCCAAAAATCATGTTTTCGGGACCTAACTCCTCCATCTAGTGCCCCAAAATTAGCTTTTAGAATAGGTTCCCGGGTTTTTTAGGTTTTTTTGGCTGTTAGAAGTTTATTATATTTTGTTATACCTTAAGTTGAGACCTAATATTTTAAATTAAGGTTCATTATTGTAAGAGGGATGTGTGCACCGAATTTGGGCACAATCCGACTCATTTTTATTTTTAGCAGTTTTTAGAAAAAAGATCTATTTTTAGCAGTTTTTAGAAAAAAGAAGTTTTAGGGTTTCTTTGGTTTTCGGTTGCTATATGATGGATTGTAATATTTTGAAGAAGGGGTGTGAATTCAAGAATGATAAGAATATCGTTTTGCAGATTTCTTCCATTATATTGCATTTGTATTATGTGATTGGAGTCCATTTTGTTGGTCTCTTATAGCTGAGTTTACACCGGTCATATAGGTGGTTTAACCAATATTGTAAGGGTGAATACATTAAAATTGCTAGTAGAATTCCTATAAAGGATTCCCATAGTCTTACATCAACATCCCCATAGGCACTTTTTCATTGTTGACCTTGGCCAACAAGGTCATATTATAAATACTCCAACATCCTCCCATAATCTGAGTTGAGGGGCCAAGGAGAGGGTACATTAAGAAACGATACATCTCCTCACATAATGAATTCTTGAATGAGCCAATAAATATTGTTATATTCTCTTGCCAAATGTACGTGAAGTGGATTAATCCTTTTGTGAACATGAAACCATGACTCCACCTTTTGGATTGGAGATGTTGGGCTTTCTATCAAAGGATATTCAAAATGCAATATGGTGACCACAATTTGTCCTCCAATATAAAAAAAATAGCCAAATAATTAAGCAATAGCCAAGTCTGTAAATAGTAGCCCGAACACTTAAAAAGGGACTTGTAGGAACAAGGCATACCTTGTGTTGATAATCTACAACATTATAACAAGTCATTGAACCGTTGTCATGAATGCTTATAGCTCGAAAGACCATGTGATCTAAAAAATAGGCCCAAAATATTTTTGTTTACAAAATTTATGGCCTTCAAAAGGTTGGGCATATAAGTAGGGTAAGCAATAAAAAATTAACCATTGGAACCTTAGAAAATATCTTGGAAAATCATGGCCTACAACATGTCATGTTCTAATTGAATATCTTTTGCCAACTCTATTGGTTCGACAAATAGATAAGCACTTGTCAAGATATAATTGGTAATCAACACGCTTATATAAATATTAAAAAAATTATATGATAGCTACATTGGAGCCATGCCAATAATCAAATGAAAGTCATGCCAAAGTTGGAAAAATTAGGTTCAAACTCAAGATACTCTAAAGTGCCAAAGAATTGTGCACCCCTTTGTTGACCATAATGCAACTAAGAGATTTGAGAACCAACATGTGCCATTTTGTTAAATATTTGGTCAACCAAGCATATTCGTTACAAAAAAAATCTCCACCATCAAAACTTTGTAGCCAAGAGGATCAAATTGGAGATCTTGAGCAAGGCAGTGCAATAAACTAGCTAATCCAACAAACTACCTTAGGATAGGTGTTGAAACAAAAGTAAAATATCCTATCCCATGAGGTAGAAAAATATTGTTGGAAATTTGAGCAAGATTTGTTGACATTGATGTCAAGAGTCACTTTCAGTGAGCAGTGCAAGAAGAAGGATGTCAAGAGTCAGTTTTAGTAATCAGTGCAAGAGAAAGATTACTTCTAGACCTAAGGGAAATAATATTATAATATATCCCATTATAATATTCAAGGTGGTCAGATAAGGTCTCATGAGGAGAAATAATATTATAATATTTTATTATAATATTAAAAGGTCTAATTGTAAGATCTAAAGTAATTAAATTAATTATAAACTAATTATAATAATTTCATTATAAATTAATTTATAATTTAATTTAATTTAATTAATCGTATGGTTATTAAATTAATTATAAGTTAATTATAATAATTTTATTATTAATTAAATTATAATATAATTTAATTAACCCTAAGGTTAGGGTTATAAGGGCAAAATTAATGCGTCGACGTCATCCTTTTCTCCTTTGCCAATGTCAACGCATTTGGAGGCATAGGGTATAAATACCAAAAGCCTAAGGTGTGCACAATATTTTGACGAGCAAAAGAAGGAAGAAGTCCTTCGTTTGACTTCTTTTGGCAGGTTGCGAAGGATCAAAAGGAACAATGCTCGGAAGCCTTGTCACCACCTAGCCAGGTGGGCTAGCGACAGTTGGCATCACTTTCGGAATGTAAGGTGTTGCGTTCGATTCATAGTAGGAAAGGTCGTGAGGTTATTTTTGTGTCAAAGACGCCAAAGATTTTTGGTGTTTGGCACCAGGGAAGGAGACAAAGCACCGTGGGCGCTTAACCTCCCACGTGAGCGCTTAGATCACATAGCTAGGCAGCCGTAGCTAAAGCGCTGGAGGTGCTTCGACTTGGGATCAAATCCCACCAGGAGCACTTTGAGAGGTACTAAATTTTTATTATAAATTGGTTTTCGCTCCTAATATTGTGTGGTATAATTTTGAGGTTAAGGAGATATAATGTTGATAAAATTAAATAATTATTTTTATTTAATTGTTTGATGGATTGAGTTATTTAGAGTGGATTTATAAGGTGTAATACGAAATTTATTTTTATGTATGTTTTTGTTGAATGCTAATTTCAAGATGGAGTAGTAAGGTGTATTTGAGTTTAATTGTTTTTGTAATTGTGAAATATTTTTAGGGAGTGACAGAGTGATATTTTGTTATCTAACCCTTGAGATTGGCAAAGAGAGTAATGGTGATTGAGACAAGTTTTGAGGTAAATTCTTCATCAAAAAAAATGTATGGGTACATCTTCCTTGTGAGTGATTTTTGGATGTTGTGAAGGCTAAGTTGGAGTGAAAAGGGTTGTTTGATAAGCATTGTTGAGTTTGATTGTTAAAGGTTTTTCTGAGTGAAAGTTGATGATAAAAACCTTGTTTGATAAGTATTGTTTGAAATATTGAATGAGTCTTCATATGCATGATTTAGGGTTTGTGCAAGATCATGAGTATCATTGTTATGTGAGATTGTTTGATAAGCATTATTGGAAATAATTGAGTGAGTGTTCATATGCTTGGACTAGGGTTTGTAAGCAAGGAGTGTTTCATTGAGTGATTGGTTAAGTGGAGTTGATTGAGCCTAGTCAGTTGAAAGTGTTGAAGTGATAGTTCAAGTTCTGTGAAACAAATTATATTATATTATGAATTGATTTGAGAAAGATATTGAAAGTGATTGAGTGTTTGTGAGTGAGAAACATATTGAGTCTCTAACCATTCTCTATATGTTTCTATGAGATTAAAACAAGATTCTGTGTGAAACTTGTTTGTGTGATTGAAGAGGTTTTCTATGATAGATTGAGTTGAGTTGTATAGAGCTTTTGTGAAAGCTAGTGGATAGATTTGAGTAAGTCCTAGAGTGGACTTAAGGATAGAGTTGAGTAAGCTTTTGTGGAAGCTTACAATACAGATTAGACAAGTTCTAGTGAGGACTTATTGAGCAAATTTGAGACAAGTCTTGGTGAAGACTTGTTGAGCAGATTGGAAAAGTTCTAGTGAGGACTTGTTGAGCAGATTTGAGATAAGTCTTGGTGAAGACTTGTTGAGAAAATTGGACAAGTTCTAGTGAGGACTTGTTGAGCAGATTTGAGACAAGTCTTGGTGAAGACTTGTTGAGCAGATTGGACAAGTTCTAGTGAGGACTTGTTGAGAAAATTTGAGATAAGTCTTTGAGAAGACTTGAGAGCAGAGTTGATTGATTGATTTGTTCAAACCTTGGGTTAAGGTTTGGGGCAGATCTAGCAGATTTTATTTTTTATTGATTCAAGCTTTGTGTTAAGACTTGAGGATAGATTTGAGGACAAAGTTTGATGCATATTTGAGGATAGGTTTGTGCCAAACCAGAGATAGAGATTGAGCAGATTTGTGCTAGATCGAAGGATTGTGTTTAGTGTAGATCAAAGATTGATATTGAGAAGATTTGTGCTAGATATAAGGAATGTGTTTAGTGTATATTAGAGATAGACATTGAGCAAATTTGGGCTAGATTGAAGGACCGTGTTTAGTGTAGATTTGAGATAGAGCTGAGAGTAAGATTTGGAGGTGACAGAGTATAGAGAACAATGGTCTCTAGTGGATAGAGGTCCATTAGCCAGGGTAGTGAAGACAGGTCTTCTGAGTGAGGGTAGGAGTCTTCAATGGATAGAGATCCATAAGCCGATGTAGTGGAGGTAGCAGTTCTTCTAGAAGATCACCAACCAGAGCATAGGAGAAGGAGTTCTCCTATGGATAGAGATCCACGAACTAGCTGAGGGGATTGGTGTCTCCTATGGATAGAGATCCATAAAATTTATTAGGGGATTGGTGTCTCCTTTGGATAGAGGTCCATAAACATTGTAATAGGGAAAGGTTTCCCAAGAGATTTATTGAGAAAATTTTAGTGAAATATTTTCTCCGTGGAGTAGCCCACATTGGGTGAACCATGTTAAATTGGTGTTTCTATTGTGTGTGGTGATTTATGCATTGCTTTGATTACTACTATTTATATTGCCATTGATATATTACATAATATTGTTTTGGAAAGAAAAGTAAAAAGTGGTCTTATACTGTTCACCCCTCTCAATATAATCCTGTGTTCTTCAAAGATGCATGTGTATTCAATAAAATTTATCTCTTTCCATGACCATCCTATAATTCAAACCAAAAACCTATCAAATTCTCTCTAGAAGGAGCTCTTAAACCTCGTCACACTATCCAATGAATCTAGATCTACTAGTACTGATGGTCATATTATGGTTTCTCTGGTTAGATTATTCTCATCCTTGAAAATAATTTGTATTGAAGAATGCTTGAGTAATTGTGCAAGTTTTAAATAATTATCAAATATTTGTGTCAAATATTTTCACACCAAAGTCATGAACTGACCCAACATGTCTGATTTGGCAATATTGCTATCATATAAAATGGTGCTAGTGGGAAGATAGAATAATCCCAATGAAAAGAAAATTACCTCATGGTCGTAAAGGTATGCATAGTTCCTAGGAATTTTCTACATGTTTTGAGTGAGAAAAAGAGCTTGAACCCATAGGCCATGACCATGGGAATAAAAAGGTACCTATAGTGAAATTCACTACAGTTGAAAGAAATTTACCTTGGTCACTATCCAAGATGACCTCGATGAGAAGCAGACCGTCAATTTTATGAGCAATGACAGGCATTGATTTTGGCATAGAGGAGCTCTATTTTTTTTTATGCTGTGTAGACCATATGATATTTTGATCAATGGTAGGCATTGATTTGAGAAGATAAAGAGTAAAAAAAATACCAAAAATCATGTAGTCTATTTATTTTCTAGATCTACACAGACATTGTTTCTAAAGAAAAAGTAATTTGTAAAGACAACAAACTAGTGTGCACTATCATTTTTGCATTCTAAAATGGGTGTTTATTCAATAAGGGAGAAGTAATTAAGGAGTTTTTAAAATCGTGTGATCCATGGATTGAATCATCCAATGGTCTGTGTCATTTCATTAGGCTACTGAAAGTGTTATCAAAGAAGAAATCCTACCATTGGCTGATGTTAAAGGCACTTGGCAAGTGTGTCAATAGTTTACAACGACTCAAGTTCAAAACTCGCATCCAAAGGAGGTTTATCATAGATCATAGATAGGTGGAAAATCTAATAGCCTGTAAAATATTAGAAAGAATGTTAAAGCATCCAGATCACAAAATCTTGCAAACCGTCCAATTCTAGAGATTGACAACCAACACTATCTCAAGGAGCTCTTTAGCATCAATGACAATAGCCTTTCTATTGGTTGAAGTATGGTAAATTCAATGGTTGTGGAACATATCTTCATGCCTTATTAGAGGTAACATCTATGCACAATCTCCTAAGGAAGGTGGTTGAATTCATAAAGGCAACAATGGTAAAAATGCCCTAATTCCATCGACCTACACCATTTAGATACGATATTCTAGGAAAAGTGGTTGGCATCTTAAAGACAGTAGTGATGGAAAGCTCGAGTCCCAGAGATACCAAACCCTTCAAAATTGATGACTGCAATTCTAGAGACCTCAAGACCATCAAAATTGAATGCAAACCAATCTCTTGCTCAATTAAAAGAGGAAATTTTACAATTTTTTTACAAATTTTGAGGCAAAGAAACCCTAGCTTTGCTTATACATAGTGGTTTCATTTTAATTATAAGATATTAAAATTTTCCTACTCGTGCCTAACACCTAGTCTTGTGTGTATTTCCTTTCATCTTTTCTTCTATGTTAATCTTGATTGGAGCCTTAAGTTATTTTTTTAATGTAATTTGAGCCTCCTTTGATCTAGCATCTTTGTACAAAAATTTATAATATATACATGAAGTGATTAATTTCACTTTGTCTTATTTATTGTATACTTATTGCACATGGGTGCATGTATGTTAGATGGAAACTATGTTCACTTTCTAGTTGTATGTTATATGGAAACCATGTTCACTTTAGATTAAGTTTCATTTTTTACAATATCTCTCTCCCTTTTCCCTTGGATGTATGCAAGTAGTTTAGGAAGTTGAGTGTAAAGATCACATCAAATGAGGAGCCATCCTTAAGAAAAATACCAAAGGTTTCCTTGTGGGTTATGTCCCACACTAATAGATATTTCCAACTGTATTGCTAAATGTGAGGTATGAATGTCGGGTGCACCTGGTCATCGCATAGGTGATTGTGATATTCTTAGCGGAAAACATTACCATAATAAAGGGTAAGGGATGCCTAAGACTTCTCTCAAAAAACAATAGCACTCACACTTCAAACAAAACTTTCTAGAAGACTAGAATCCAACATAATCAAGCATACCATCTCAAGGCTATAAAAATTTATGTTAATTACTATTCTAATGAGCTTTGTTGGATGTGATTGGTTCAATGCTCCTTGAAGATGAGAACCTATTTTGAAAAAGAGTGAGAAAATATGATTCAAGCTTATGACCTTTAAGTTGGAAAGATTTTAAAAAATAATTATGTTGTCCAAGATTACAAAGCATTAGATGAATAGGAATGCCAAGACAAGACATAATTCCTTCAAATTATGTTTGAAGTGACCTTGGATTGAAAAAGGGGATGTGTGGGGAATTTAGCCCTTATCATCTAATGTACAAAGCAAACTCCCAACTATTATGCCATAACCATAGTTGGATATGCATATGAGAAATCTTTTGATCTTGGTGCATTGCCTCTATTAGATAAAGTTTCTTTTTTTGCAATATCTCTCTCCCTTTTCCCTTGGATGTATGCAAGTAGTTTGGGAAGTTGAGCATAAATATTACATCAAATGAGGAGCCATCCTTAACCAAAATCCCAAAATTTTCATTGTGGGTTGCGACACATGTCCATAGAGCTTCGTAAATGTGTTGCTCAATGTGAGGTATAAGCGTTGGTTGCACCTGTCCATCGTACAAGATATGACAACATTCTTAGTGAATAATAGCACCATAATAAATTAGTCAAAGGAGAACTAAGTAATGAAGGGAAGATATGCCTAAGACTTCTCTAAAAAACAATAGTGTATCGCCCAAATTTTTTGCACCCTTACCTTTAGGCTAAAGGATCCGTGCTCGAAAGGGAAGTAAGAAAAGGATGGAATAATACCTCAGATGGAGAGGCCCTTTGAAGGTCACGCCTCTTGGGGGAGATGTATAAAGGTGAATTTTTGACGGATGGCGGGGTTCACCAAGAAACTTTGAGTGGCAGTTTCCACGCCTAGGTTTAGAATCGGTTTGATTTGTTCATTTTATGTTCAATCATTCAGATTCCTAGGTTGACCAAAATGAAGCTAAGCTATTCTATATGAAGATTCTAATTTTTATGAAGACAACAGACATAAATGAATCCTAATGTGATTGAATATAGAGAATAAATAAAATGGAGAAGAATACACCTGATTTCTGATGTCTGATGAAGATTTTAAAGCTTGTAGGAGTCCAGATCGTCCCGAATATGACAGGATCGTTTGTAATTGTACAAGATCATCCCAAATCATAGGAGATCATCCGAGATCACCCAAGATCATCAGCGACCTAAAAAATTCATCAGGCGAATTCATCAGAAACTTGCAATCAAGAAAACAGACACCAAAAACCAAAAATACAATTGCAAGAATGATGCAAAATGATAGAAATAAGAGTATAGATGTTTGAATGATAAATCCAGATATCAAATTAAATGAGATGCACTATTTTGAAAACTTATTTTGAATTTTATCATGCAATTATGCTAAATGAGGTGAACTCCAAGATGCAAAACAGAAGTAAATTAATATAATGCACCAATAAATAAGGAAAATGAGATAGAGAATGCAAACTTAGGGCTTTGATTGCCCCCAAGCTGAATTGCAGACCAGATCGTCTATAATCATACAAGATCGTTGCCGATCTTGACAGGATCATCTAAAATTGTAGTTGAATCGCCTGTGACGATCCGAGCTACCTCCGGTTGAAACACAATGAAATCTTGCAACAAAACTTGAAAACAAAAGTGCAAATGATGGAAGATCATAGCAAAAACTAAAATTGCAGGGAAATAATCAGGCAAGCAGCCAAGTAGGGAGTCAGGGGGATAAACTAGTAAAATCCCAGTTTATATAGGATTAGGGGGAGGTTAGAAGGTTGGGGATCATCCCAATCTGGGAGATCCCCAACGTGGGAATCTCCAATCGTGCAGACACGCTTCTGCCCAAGTTGGAGAGGTCGTTGGAACAGAAGCTAATTACGAAAATTCAGTTTTGGGACGAAATCATCTGGACGTTCTGTTCCAGATGAATTCGTTCGATTTGGGACGATATCGTCAGATTGACGACGATATTGTCCAACGGTCACAATAACCTCTAAAAATGGCATAAAAAATGAGGTGAGCGGTTAACGGGCGATTTCGGGGTTAAAATTCAAATTTATACTTTTTACTGATGGTTTAACTGTGCCAATTTTAGGGTGCTACATTTTGCCCCCTCTTTAGCGAATTTTCCGAAAAAAATGCGTTAAAGACGAGTTCTTCACGCTTTACGAGAAAACAAAAATTTATTCCATTTTTTAGATGACAATTCTAGGTCGAATCGTACGATTGTTTGCTATGGTGCCCCCTCCGAGTTTTTACCCAAATGGAACGTTTGAGGTAAAAGCGCATAAAAGCAAAAATTAAAAAAATGTCGTTTTGAATAAAATTAAGAAAATTAGGGTAAAACCCTAATTCATTTTTACTGTTCACTTTCCCTGTTTCAGAGCTCTATAGGCAAAATGGTGGAAATGGCGCATAGATCGACAGAGATCCGACACAGGTTACGGGTAAGGATCTAAACCTAGTTTACTGTGTTTTTAACTTGATTTACTTGATTTTTGACTTGAATTTTAAGTGTTTTTGGGCATCACGACTGTTTTTAGGCTGTCGACGAAATCATCTCTATATTGCCGATTTCGTCTAGGGACGAAATCGAAGAAATAGGGGCGATCTCGTCTAATAAGGGGTTATCCCCAAATTGAAGAACAGAGACGATTTCATCCTATTAAGGACGATTTTATCTAAATTTGGTACGATATTGTCCAATAATGGGTGATATCAACTTTTATGGGATGATTTGATTTTAATTGATTTTTTTTTAATGATTATGTACTAATGATTTTTGTTGTTTTATTGCTTATTTTGCAGAGGGGATTGCTAAAGATTCGGGAGTGCAAATACGGAGGTCTAAGAGACGATTTGGTCATGCTCAATCAGGCTGAGCGAGATAGATTGGCAGAGGTAGGACTACAACATGTGGTAGAGATGCCACAAATTCCTATAGACATGGGGCTACTGACAACCCTAGTAGAGAGATGGTATCTAGAGTCGTCCTGCTTTCGAATATCGATAGGGGAGATGACTCCCACTCTAGAGGATGTATGGAGGATCTTGAGGATCCCCATACACGATTGATTCATGACCCCTTCGGCCAATCAGGGCCATGCTATGATGATATTGTGCGAGGACCCGAGCTTCATCCTAGAGAAGGGCGGAGTGAACATCGAGGCTTTGAAGTGGATGCCTAGGGCATCTCGGTTGACCCGAGTTTTGGTAGGGGTGGTGGGTGGCCTTCTTCTATGCCACAAGAGAGGATGCAGATTACCGTGGCTACTTTTAGATGTGGTATGTGACATGAGAGACCACGGATACAGGTTTGCATGGGGTAGCTTTGTATTGTGCCGCTTGTATAGGATCCTTTATGGGGTCGTATATAAGGGGGGTCGATGTCTGGTGTTGACATCGCTTCTACAGGTTTGGTGCTTGGAGCACATTGCGGTGCGGAGGCTGGTAGGGCTTCCAATGATAGGAGTTGACCGGAAGAGACCCCGAGTTTTCTATTGGTGGCCCTAGAGAGGGTCACAACGACGGATAGATTTGTTGATGTCCCAGAGGTTGCTGGATGACCTCACCCCTGATCAAATCTCCTGGAGACCATGGAGAGAGCATCCAGGGTGGGTAGAGAACAAACAGGAGTTGGCTTGCATTAGGTGAGTCATATGGTTGAGGATAGAGCGGGGAGAGGTAGAGCTCCATCGCTATGACCGAGTTTTGAGGTAGTTCGGTCTACAACAAGGGATCCTTACTCTTAGGGATTATGAGTACTCCCAAACTGTGTGGGATAGTACCACATTGAGCGAGGCTCCAGACATGCAATGATTTTGGAAATAGGATGCTGATGATGCCCCCATTCAGCCAGTGGATGGGGATGATGCGAGGATAGCAGACGGATATGATGCCTGGTATGCAGGCATCTGCCCTCCTCGAATGATGAGGGCACAAGGTTTGATGCACGATGTAGTGCAATGGATGGAGAGGCAATGCCAAGATGCCATCGATGCAATGAGGGGCCACGAAGGGAGGAATCAGCAACAACCTCCTCAGGAGAGACATCGAAAAGTACCACAGGCTCCAGAGAGACAACAGCAACTGAAGAGGAGGGAGGAGAGGAGAGATGAAAGGAGAGAAATAATCCCTCCTCAGCAGAGGGATAGGCCACCATCGCCCGATAGGGGCAAGGGTGTCAAGGTGGGGGAGAGCAATGATATGGTAGCTCTCCGGGCGAAGAATGCCTACCTACGAGCTCAGGTGCAGACTCTGTAGGATGAGGCTACATGGCTTAGGGCTCAGAGCGAAGGGGTGAGAATTTTGGAGCTGTCACGGTCGGTTGCTCAGACTGCATTCTATTAGGGAGTGTACTCCCAGCTGGTTCTAGAGGGCCAGAGGATATAATTGCTAGCCAACATTGCAGAGCCGATCAGGATGGGGTCATCGAGGACATCATCACGATCGACATCGAGGACCCATGATACAGTACAAGATTCGATGGGACCACCTCCTCCACCTTAAGGTGAAAGAGGAGATGAGGCTGAGAGCTCAAGTTCTTCTCGAGACTAGATGCACATTGTACATAAACTATTTTTGAGATGATTGAGTATGCCAGGGTATAGATTGTGGCATACCAATCCGTTTTGATATGATGTATATACTTCTTGATATATATATATATATATATATATATATATATATGATGTTCTTTTTGTGATATGACTTGTGCATATGTTTTATGATGCTTTAATATTTTAATTGTTGATTGACTATTCATGTAATTATGTCGTTGAAAATATTATAATTTTATGTCATGCTATAAAATTAAATGAAATAATCTGATGTAAACAAACCGGTTGTTGTGGTGTGTTTTGATGAAAATAAAGTGACTTTTAACAATAATTTCAAAGGACATTGTCACTGTTACATGACCATTTCATGGAGTCGCCGCTCGCTAGGTCATCAAGCTAATCCCGGTATGAGAGAAATATTGCTAAAAGTAAAAAGGTGCTTAAGAGACTTTCTTAAGACTTTGTGTTGTGATGATGAAAAATGATGATAGTGATGATTTGTTTTCAGATTTCCATGAAAATATTATGCATGAAATATTAAAAATATGATTTTTGCTAGGCATAAAATTCCTAAGTATGATAGAAATTTGAACAATTCCCTAGGAATTATACCATCGTCGCAAAAAAAATGAATGTTGACATAATGAAATGAAATAGGAAAGTTTTCGTTCTTTTTAAAGCACAATTGTGTAACATAATGATTTAAGTTATATGCTTTTATGGATTAAATAAATGGGAAATAAAATTAGAACGATGGTTTGCGCTAGGCATAGAATTTTAGGTATAGACTTATACCATCTTCGCGAAATCCAAAGAAGAAATTGATATAATAGTTTTATTGCATAGTTGATTTTTGATTTTGAGATAAACAAAAAATATAAAAATGAGGACTTGCACTAGGCATAAAATTCCAATTTAGGTTTAGGAACTATACCATCGTCGCAAAAGTCAAAAATATATAAATGTGATTTTATTGCTAGATTTTTGAACATGTTTTGCAAGAAAATTTTGGATTTTTGAAAAAAATGTATTTAATTGATTTTACGCTAAGCAGATATTCTCAAGTAAGAAAGTCAAATTATTCCAGAAGTTTTGAATAAATATTTTAAATTATCTCAAAGACAAAATTTAGATTTATAAGGAACCCCGTGTGCATACGTGAATTCATTGCCGATCTTGATCTATCATAATGATACAAAATATCTCAAACACAAATGTGTGTGCAATTGTAATGTTCATTTACCAATTTTGAGCAAGATAATTTGATACAAGTAATTTGAATTAACCAAATGAGTGTTCGTTGACCATGATTTATATGCATGTAACCGTACCATACTACTATGTAAGTCGGGTCATCAAGAGCTAGCTGATCCATAAGCGGACATAGGTCTATACAAAATAAGGTCGCTAATGTAACAGACATATCACCATGCTAGGAGTTACCCAATGTCAAGCAAGTTGGGCACAAATCACCTGTTATGGGGTTTACCTCATAGTTTTTGAATAATTGAGAATTCCAGGGATTCAAGCTTCACACTTCCTTCTTTCAAAGGGGGGGGGATTTATTGCTTTTTGCTTTTTTTTTTTTTTTCTTTTGTATTTTTTTTTTTGCTTGACACTGAGATAATGCTGAAATATTGCTAAGATGGTACAAAATGATACTGAAATAATGCTTCTGAATAATTTCTTTTTTTCTCATGATTTTTCTTGATTTTATTTTTCTTTTTCTTTTTCTTCCTATACTAGGGATACTTGCTCGGATTGGTTGTAGAGCAAGGGATTTTTATTCTGGGCAGGGGTGAGCTTGTCCTTTTATCAATTCTCAAAGATTCTAGACCATGTGCATGATAGGATAGCAGGGGAAAATTTTTGCTCAAGAGACCACTTCTACTGTGTAGCATCGTTTTGAATTTGCAATGAAATCAGTTTAATGTGAAAAGGTGTACCTTTTTCAAGTAAATAACAAGATCAGTTCTCTATGCTCAAAACTTTATTTAATTCAACTGTGGACTTCGATAAAAGAGAGATTAATAATCATACCAAATAAGATCAAGATATTTATTCATGTGAGTGTGAAAGTGAGGGATCCCAGATAAATGCTAATTTATCCAAAATAACTGAAAATATAACTGCAATACTTCAAGATTTGACGAGTGCAAAATAGAAGATGTTTTTGAGGATTTTGATGATTTTGATTTTTTTATATTTTGATTTTAATTTATGAATTGAGAGAATACATAATATTACTGTTTTTGAAATTTTTATATGAATTACTAATATGAGACAATATGTATAATATATATAGTGACGAAATTACCAAATTTATGCATAATAGCGCTTAAGATGCATAATGTTCATAGGTTTTTTAAGATCTTTACCATCTAAGGTAGCTAATATGTATGATCTTGATCCAAATTTAGCAGTGATAATATATGGCCCAAGCCAGTTAGGCTCGAATTTGCCTTTAAGGTCTTTAGTTGCATTAGTATTTTTTTGATTTTCTTTTAAGACGAGGTCGTCGATCTCGAAGGATCGATTATGAACTTTCTTGAGATATGCTCGTTTGAGCTTGTTTTGGTAGACACGAAGATGCTCCAAAGCATTAATGCGCTTCTCATCTAGGAGTTCCAGCTGACTAAATCGCCGAGACGATATTCATATCCTACTTCAGTATCTTGAATTAGCAGAGCCAAAGAAGGAACTTCTAGTTCAAAGGGAAAAACAGCTTCAACGCCATAAACCAAAACAAAAGGTGAAGTGCTCGTGGGAGTACGAATGCTAGTTCGATAAGCCCACAAAGCAGGATATAATTGAATGTGCCAATCACGGCCAAATTTATTGACCAGTCTCTTGAGGATTTTAATTAATGTTTTATTAGATGCTTCTGCTTGGCCATTACCCTGAGGATAATAGGGAGTGGACCAACAATGTTGAATTTTATATTTTTGACATAGTTTCTTTACATCTTTGTTTTTGAAACAAGTTCCATTATCCGAGATGAGATTTATAGGAATTTCGAACCTACAAATAATTTGATTAAGAATAAACTTGGAAACTTGTGTTCCAGTGCAAGAAGCTAAGGGCATAGCTTCGACCCACTTCATAAAATACTCGATGGTGGTTATGATGAATTTGTGTCCATCAGATGACACAGGATTTATTTTTCCAATGATGTCTAAGCCCCATTTGAAAAGGGCCAAGGAGATGAAATAGCCTGTAGTTCTTGTGCAGGCGCATGGACAAGGTCAGCGTGTTTCTGACACTTTTCATAATGGCGCACGTAATCATGTGCATCATTCTCCATGGTAGTCCAAAAATATCCTATCCTAAGGAGCTTCTTAGCAATGACACTACCACTAAAGTGTCCCCCACAAGATCCATCGTGGGCTTCACTCAAAGCTGATCTAGACTCTTCTAGATTCAAACATCTCAATAGGATACCTTAAAAATATCTCCTATATAACGTATTGCCAATTATTACGAAGCGACTTGCTCATCTACGTAATAACCGATGCTGGTTTCTATTAAAACCTTCAGGGAAGGTCCCATTTTGAAGAAAATTGAGGATGTTAGTGTACCAAAGTTTAGGAATAGTTTCGTTGATTAGAAACACGTCCAAAGGTTCCAAGCATGATTTAGTTGAAGCGGGTTCCTGGAGTCGATGAATAATGATGGTAGCATATTCGTCATCTAACTCCAAAGGGTAAAAGAGATGCAGCTACGGCCATAGCGTCAACCGTACGATTGCTAGTTCTAGGAATAGCTTCCAAGGTAATTTGATCAAATAAAGATATTAATTGTAATACATATGCTTTATATGGGTGCAATTTATCATCTCTGGTCTGATAAACATCGTTAATTTGATTTATAACAAGTTGAGAATCATCGAAAACTAATATATTTTTAATTTTTAGTGCCAGGGCAACTCATAATCCAAGGATTAGAGCCTCATATTCAACAGTGTTATTAGTACAGGCAAACATTAATTTAAAGGATAGAGGTATGAGATGTTTCTATGGAGATATCAAAATAATACCTGCACCAACCCCACTCATGCATCAGGCTCCATCAAAGTATAGGGACGATTGCTCTGAATGATCCACCTCTAGGTTAAGGCATTCGTCAAGAAACTCAATGATGAGGGGATGGATGGACTCTAAGGGTGCAGCAGCTAATTGATCTACTATGATTTGACCCTTAACAGACTTTTGTCCTATAAACGTGAGTTCAAATTTGCTTAGAGCAAGAACCCACTTCGTTGTGCGATCGGATAAATAAGGTCGACTCATGAGATACCGCAAGGGATCGAATTTAGCAATAACATATGTTTTCTGACTGAGCATATAATGGCATAGTTTTTGTGTAGAAAATATGATTGCTAGACATAACTTCTCTAATGCTGTGTAGCGGGTTTCATAACTAATTAATGTTCAGCTAATGTAATAATTGGCACGCTCTCTTTTCTCATCATCAAGTTGAGCTAACATAGCTCCTAAAGCAAAATACGAAGCAAAAATATACAAGATAAATGGGCTATCAGGTTTAGGCGGTGAAAGTATAGGTGGGTTAAGAAGATATTGTTTGAGGAGTTCAAATGCTTCCTCACATTCATCGTCCCAATGGAAAGAGACATCCTTCTTAAGAAGCTTAAGAAAGGGTCTAGTTTTATCCGCCAGCTTATCGATGAAGCGACGGATAGCTTGAAGCTTACCTTGTAGACTCCGTAATTCAGATATATTTGTAGGTGCGGGTATATCAGTGATAGCTGTAATATTGAGAGGGTCAATTTTGATGCCACGTAAAGAAACTATAACCCCAAATAATTTACCTGACTTAACTCCGAATATACATTTGGCTGTATTCAATCGGATAAGATATTCCCTTAACCAATCAAATACTTTTCTCAAGTCATCTAAATGGTCATCTTCTTTAGTAGAACGAGCTATAATGTCGTCTACATAATCATGTAGTATATCATGCATCATATCATGAAAGATATAAGTCATGGCTCATTGATAGGTTGCACTTGCATTCTTCAAACCGAATGGCATCACTTTCCAACAGAAAGTCCCCCAAGGGGTAATAAATGTTGTTTTAGCCTAATCTTCAGGAGTTATCCTGATTTGATTATAACTAGAAAATCCATCCATTAAGGATATCATTCCACTCCCAGTAGTAAAATCAATGATCTGATCCATATTGGGAAGGGGAAAATCGTCTTTAGGGCATGCAACATTAATATCTCTAAAGTCTATACAAACCCTAATCTTAGTAGCTTCTTTCTTAGTTACTAGAACTACATTCGATATCCATTCAGCATAATCAATGGCTTGTATAAAAATAACATTCAGGAGTTTTTCTAACTCCCCTTTGACTAGTAAGGTCACTTTAGGATGCATTTTTCTAAGCTTCTGCTTAATATGTTTAGCATCCGGATGCACTACTAGGTGATGCATAACTATAAAAGGGTCTAAACCTGGCATATCTTCATATGTCCAACCAAAAACATCTTCATATTATTTAATAAATGCAATGTATTTATCCTATTTTTCTTGACTCAATTATGATCCAATGTTGATTATGTGAGGGTTATCGTTGGTTTCAATGTTAATTTTTATGACATTTTCTACTTCCATGTGTAGATCTCTCTCAAAATTAGGTGGGGTGGGTGAAACGCCCAATTCTTGTAATTCTTCCAAGGTTAGCTTGGATAATTCGTCTTGAGGAGTCGTGGCCTCAAGTTGGGCTATACTAGGTATAGAGCCATCAAAATAAAATCCATTATGTAATAATTCCTCAACAGAGACATCATGAAAGATATCTCCCTCCAACTCATCGTCAGATTCAGCGATCATCTCATGATAAGCTATAGATAGCATATTACATGTGAATCTCTTATTCGTTAAACACAAAGCATCGCGTTCATCTAAATAATCTTGGTAACATATCAAATGGTCATCATCCGCAAATGGGAATGGCTGACCCTTACTAGAAAATAGGCCCACACCACATCGGGCGAGCCACGCTTCTACCTCAAAAGGTTCTTTCATACCATTCTGGAAAGGTCCCAAAACTTTCCCTTTATATCCCAATTTAAGCATTATAGGTTTGGCTTTAATACACTCATTAGTAAAATAACATCGAGCATATCCATCATAATGAGTTCTGATGTTTCTGGGTATTCTACCCCAGTCATATCCCTTATAAATAAAGGCACAGACTCCCGAATTGGTAAATACTTCCCATAGGTCGTGGGAGGCCCAAGGTACGAGGAGATGGTGGCAAATTATTTAAAATAAGGGAATCTTGCATAGAAGCATTCATTTCTTCTGATATAAGAATTTTAGATAGATCGGGTAAGAGCTCATCAGTAAGAGCATAAGAGGTAGAAGGAACATTCCCTACGTCTTTCGATGCAAAAAATATGAATTTGGTGGATGTAGACGGTGTAGAGGTGTCGATAGATGGGTCTATTACAGGTATGGAAGTTATAGGAGTAGAACAAGAGACATTGGTTGTGGTATTAGGATCTTTCTTAGGTCCTAATGTGGTTTGTTCAGAAGATGGTTGAGCTATATGTGGAGGTGCAACTAATGGAGAAGAAGTAGATGATGTTGTGGGTGTGAGTTTCACACGTTTAGATGGATAATGAGAATTAGGATGTGTGGATGACAAAGCGGGGCAAAATTGAACTCCAATAGGTTCTGCAAAAGCACACATATCAAAGGGTCTTGGATCACCATGAATGGTAACCAAATGATTCTTAAATTCAAACTTATTGATGTAAAGTTGAGGGAACAGCTCGCATCGCGTTGATCCAAGGATGACCCAAGAGTATATTGTACGATGTAGGGTAATGTACAATAAACACAGTCGTATCCAAGGTTCTTAGACCAACCTACAATGGAATGGTAATAACTCCACACGTTTCTTGTGTTTCGTCATTGAAAGCTTTTATGATCATATCAGTTCTTTTCATTTCATCACTTCTAAACCCAAATATTTGGTAGAAGTCAAAAGTGCAGATATTTAAAGATGAACCATTATCAATTAAAACTTGTTTGACTGCTACATCTCCAATTAAGGCGATAATATACAAGGGGTTATCTTTATGTAAACTATGTTGCGGTATGTCTCTATCCCGAAAGTCAATACAATAAACTTCACGAGTTATTATAGTATCGACCATGGCTTCAGGTTGAATGTCTTGTGGTACCATAATTTGGCTTAATGTGAGCATTAATTCATCTCTATGTGTAGGAGAAGATCTTAAAAGGTCCAAGAGAGAAATTCTAGCTATAATATTTGATAATTGTTCATTAATATTATAAGGAGGTTTAGGTTGAACATTAGGTGAAGGATTCCCTTTATTAGGAACCTTCAAAACAAATGGAGCTGATCCACCATTCTGAATTTGATCTTGTTGGGAATTTTGAGCCTGTTGTCTAGTAACAGCTCCGATGGTACCCACAATATTATTATGCGGATGATGAATGGGTCTTGGTCTAGCGTTTATAGCTTGCTCGTTAGAAAGTAATCGGTGAGACGATGGTCTAGTAGTGACTCTTCTTGGAAATGGCTCTTCTGGAAACATATAACTTGTGATAGGGTGAATAGGATCCAATTCATCTTTAGAACTATTCGATTTATTTGATGTGATTTCCATATCACTCTCAATATCGTATTCTATATCACTAAGGTCAGGTATCTAAATATTAAATAAAGGCCTAGTTGTAACCACAGATAAAGTTGTGTCAAATATTTCCAGATCATGAACATGTAAATGCCCACTAATAGTTCCTACATATCGGGCAGGAGGAGAGACATTATGATGTTCAACTTGATTAGCCACCTCCTTACCATGTTTTGGTAAGGGATGTTGAAAGATGTCCAATGATTGATTGGCATTATAATTCTGGTTTTGTGGCATTGGATGTCTTTTGAACATTATTAGGAGGATTTTGCTTAGGTTTAAAGGCTTGCACCTCCATCTCATTGTTATCAATCAAGTCCTGTATTTTATGTTTTAATATTTTACAAGAGTTGGTAGTGTGTCCAGGTCCTCTATGGAAGTCACAGTGTAAATCTGCTCTATATATGGGTATAGTTGGATCAGGTTCTCGAATATTTGGTAATTGAATCAAACCTCATTCTAATAATTATGATAGAATAGTTGATAAAGGTTGATTTAACCTAGTAAATTCTCGAGGAGGTCTATCAGGAGGTTTTAGTGTAAACTTCTCCGCTATCTTCGCAACATTAACATTAGCAACATTTTTGCTATCGGTGACTCCATCACCCACAACTTGTTTATTCTTATGTTGATTTTTGGATGTTTTCTCATCATCTCTCTTTTTAAGCTGGCCTCTCCTAATGAGAGCATCTTCCACTCTTCGAGCGAAGTCTATAGCCTGATCGAAGGTGGTCAAGGTAGCAGTTGATAATTCGTAAGATAGTTGCTCTTGCAAATTATTAATAAATATGTCCAACATCTCCCTATAAGGTAACACAAAGTGCAATTTTCCTATCAACTATCTCCACCTAGCTAGGAAATCAGCAAAGCATTCATCTTTGCCCTGTTTTAAGTTATACAAATATTTAATGGTCACATATCTTTCGATGTAGGCACTAAATTGATGAACAAAAGACTCGGCAGTTTCTTTGAAATTCCTCAAAGAATTAGTGGGTAATTGATAATACCACTCTAATGCCATTCCTCCCAAGCTTTTTGAGAACATTTTTAGTAATAACAAGTCATCATGTGATATATCATGACATGCTATCCTAAACATACGAAGATGCTCTATGGGATCTTCGGTTCATTTATATATGGGAATAACAGGCATAGGAAAATGTTTAGGATACGACTGTGCTATGAATATAGGATCTAAAGGCTGACTACACATCTCTCGATAATTGTATGAGGGACGGTAGGGATCTATCTGGTCCATGCGAGAAACTAACTGTTTCACCACGACTTTAAGATTGCTAGTTTGTCCACCATATTGGTTCGATGGCACATAGGTATGGGATCTATGAGTGTATGATGGTGTGACATAAGGATTATATGTTATATTGCTATTATGCAAAGTGTTGGTAGGAAGAATATTATGAAGGGGATTTGTAATAGTATTATGTTTTTCCTTAGATTGTAATTGGTGTTCGATTTTGTTTTGGGTTTTTGTTGATTTGAGGTATGTTGATAAAGAGTTTGGTGAAATAGAGCAGTAAATGATGGTTTCTTTTGTGCAAGAATGACCCTAGGCTTGTTAATAGGCACTTTAGATTTTTGGGTAACCTGCTATTGTTGCATGCTCTAGATCGCAGCTACTATATCCAAATTGGATGGTCCAACTTGATCACTCTCTTGTTCAATAAAGGACAAGGGATTAGTGCGTGTTTGAAATACTTCTTCTAGATTTGCTTGAGTGTCACTAATTCGATCCTTGTCCATATGGGCTACTCTATTAAAAACACCAATATTAGTGTTAATGAACTTCCAAAATTGTTCCATGTTCTCAAAAGTGATAGCTCCTCCCGAAGACATTTTAGGGGATGAGGATCCTTCCTCTCTAATAGTTTCTTCTTGTTCATTTCCTACATCAAGCTCTTCTTCTTGCTGGTCTAGGGTTTCTTCTTCCTAAACTTGGTCCTCAGGAGGGACAATTTGGTCAGTTAATGGTCTTCCTAACCAATCTTCATCTTCTTCGGTTTGTTTTCCATTCCTAAGTCTAGGAATTGTGCTAAACTTAGGTTTTAGCAAATATATATATATATATATATATATGCGATAGGGTTGAGAGGTATATATTTTAACTATATACCTACTATAATACTTTAAAAGGAAATGTTTTGTTGTTTTTTTTTTGTGTGATTTTATTATATTATTATTTTACGAGAAAAAATAACAAACAACATGCTAGTTGTAGGAAACAATAGTAGAAAGAATCACTTAGCTTTCTATTAATAGTTTATGGATATCATTGATAGGGTCAAGTTCATCAAGAGTCATGAAATGCTCCTCTTCAAATTGGAAGTTGTTTTTCAAGAACTTGACAAAGTGTGCTATGGTAATATGATCTATTTCAGACTCTGACATATAAAAATAAAGTTCATGGAAATAATCTCGATACAACACAGCTCTAGGAACTCTATTCCATCTCTTTCTATCCGTAAGAACGAATTCTTGATCCTCTACACGAGATAGAAATTTATGTACTACAACTACATTCTCAAGGTATTCCTCAAAGGTGTATAATTCAGAAGACACAAGTGCTCTTTTATCGGCTAACCACCTATGGCAAGATCTCTGAATTTCATGATACAAAGTCACCTGATCAGGATCCAAGATTCTATCTAGGACAAACCTCTTAATTTGCCTAAGTTCTGTAGATCTAGATTCAATAATACCCAATCTCCTATCAAGTTCGTCCCACAAAGGTTGGGCTCTATATGTTTGAGGTACTCTAAGCACAAAAGTAATCTCTATGGTCGTTAATTGATTTTCAACATTTATGGAGACAACTCGTCTTCTATTATAATCTACCATCTAAGTATGATATGCAAATTTAACGGTTTTCTAATGATTCTAGATGTTCTTAATAATGTGTTTTTTTTTGGATTGTTTTCAAAAGGTGTTTTTAGTTTCATGTCGAGTTCACCAAAATGTATCGCCCAAATTTTTTGCACCCTTACCTTCAGGCTAAAGGATCCATACCCGAAAGGGGGGTGAGAAAAGGATGGAACAATACCTCGGAGGGAGAGGCCCTTTGAAGGTCACGCCTCTCGGGGGAGGGGTATAAAGGTGAATTTTCGACGGATGGTGGGGTTCACCAGGAAAATTTGAGTGGCAGTTTCCATGCCTAGGTTGAGAATGGGTTTGATTTGTTCGTTTTATGCTCAATCATTCAGATTCCTAGGTTGGCCAAAATGAAGCTAAGCTATTCTATATGAAGATTCTGATTTATATGAAGACGAAAAACATAAATGAATCCTAATGTGATTGAATACAAAGAATATATAAAATGGAGAAGAGTACACTTGATTTCTAATATTTGATGAAGATTCTGAAGCTTGTAGCACTCCAGATCATCCCAGATATGACAGGATCATCTGTAATTGTATAGGATCATCCCAAATCATAGGAGATCATTCGAGATCACCCAAGATCATCAACAACCGGACGAATTCATCAGGAAAATTTGTCAGAAACCTGCAATCAAGAAAACAGACACCAAAAACCAAAAATACAATTGCAAGAATGATGCAAAATGATAGAAATAAGAGTATAGATGTTTGAATGATAAATCCAGATATCAAATTAAATGAGATGCACTGTTTTGGAAACTTATTTTGAATTTTATCATGCAATTATGCTAAATGAGGTGAACTCCAAGATGCAAAACAGAAGTAAATTAATCTAATGCACCAATAAATAAGGAAAATGATATAGAGAATGCAAACTCATGGCTCTGATTGCCCCCAAGCTGAATTGTAGACCAAATTATCTGTAATCATACAAGATAGTCGTTGATCTTGACAGAATCGTCTAAAATTGTAGTTGAATCGCCTGCGACGATCCGAGATACCTCTGACTGAAACACATTGAAATCCTACAACAAAACTTGAAAACACAAGTGCAAATGATGGAAGATCATAGCAAAAACTAAAATTGCAGGGAAATAATCAGCCAGGCATCTAGGTAGGGAGTCAGGGGGATAAACTGGGAAAATACCATTTTATATAGGATTAGGGGGAGGTTAGGAGGTTGGGGATCATCCCAATCTGGGAGATCCCCAATGTGGGAATCTCCAACCACGCAGACACGCTTCTGCCCAAGTTGGAGAGGTCGTTGGAACAGAAGCTAATTGCAAAAATTTAGTTTTAGGACGAAATCATCTGGACGTTCTGTTCCAGATGAATTCGTCCAATTTGGGACGATATCGTCCCAACGGTCACAAAAACCTCTAAAAATGGTGCAAAAAATGAGGTGAGCAGTTAACGGACGGTTTCAAGGTTAAAATTAAAATTTATACTTTTTACTGATGGTTTAACGACACCAATTTTAGGGTGCTACAAATAACACTCACACTTCAAACAAAATATTTTGGAAGACTAGAATCCAAAAGAATCGAGTGTACCACCGCAAGGTTACAAATATTTATGCTAATTGCTAAACTAATGAGCTTTGTTGGATGTGATTGGTTCAATGATACTTGAATATGTGAACCTATTTTGCAAAAGAGTGAGGAGCTATGATTTGAGCTTATGAGTTTTAATTTGGAAAGATTTTAAAAATAATTATGTTGTCCAAGATTACAAAGCATTAGATGCATAGGAAATCCAAGACAAGACAAAATTCCTTTAAATTATGTTTGAAGTGAACTTGGATTGAGAAATGGGATGTGTGGGGAATTTAACCATCATCTCTAATGTACAAAGTAAACTACTAGCTTTTATGCCATAACCATAGATGAATATTGTATTCTTGGTACTTCGTGAAGACATAAGAGTATGCCTTGTAAACAAGAACACAATATCAGATTTGATCCCATAAATTTCCTATTATGAAGGGTTTAAAGGAAGTCTAAGTTAACCAAAACAACAGTAATCAAGGTTAAGTTATGACATCCCATGGTCAAAATTTCAAGAGGGGTATCAATTATCTTGTGTAAGATTGATCCATAAAAAGAGAAAATATGAAGATAATTAACACTCATGAAACTTAAACATTTACCCCCTCCTTCCCAACATGCTCATGCTAGCTAGAGTTCCTTGCATTATGGATTGAAGATAAAAAAGAAACTTTTTCTTTTGCTAAAAGGACACGATATAGTAAGCAAACAAGATATAAAATATTTGGCATGTACAAATTGTTGATAAAAGAGCATAATATAGAATGATTTTTTAATCTAAAATAGTGTGCTCAAGGGTATGTGTGGAATCCTCCTTGGGTAGTGGCCTGAAATACTGGTCCAAGCACTATTATTCATCACTGCGGTATAACAGAGGGCCTATGGGTGTTATATACTCCTTTACCTAGCATACCCTGGTTTTGTTAAAACTTCAACTTGCAACAAAATCATAAACTAAAACTCCCTATTTGTAAACCTACATTCCAAATTCCCAAAAGTGAGCATATGAGAAAGGAATCCTCTACCAAAAAAATAACATAAATTGCATGAATTCAGGATAGAATATGAGGGTGACAGTTAAGTTGATAGTATGGAGAATAACAGTCAGATTTACAGTGACAATAACAGTCAGGTCAGCACAGTCAGGTCATAAATTGCAGTTTTCAGTGTCAGAACAAAACTGTCATAACAGTAACCTACACAATACAGAGAATATTTAGACTAGTGAGGTAAGTAGTGTCAGAGAGACTGTTAGGGCTGAGCAAAACATTGAGCGAGTGACCAAAGACTAATTATAGATAGTGCTCGTACCCAACTTTTGCACTATAGCTCAAAATCCAAAACTGTAAACACCGTTAGACTCGACAAAATAGGAGAAAAAAAAAGTCTGGGGTGCCAAAAAGTAGTGTTGTGGGATATAGCTCATTGTGACCACCTCTTCGAGCTGATCATTTTGATGTATAGCACCCAAGCACTTTTTGGACACTTACTAAAAATAGTAAGTCCTGAAACCCAATTCTATTTTTAGTAATTGGTCACAAAAGGTTCCAAAATGGCCCAGGGTACCAGTGGACATCAAAAAGAGATAGAACATATGGACTCCTTAACAAAAGTCATTGATAATTTGAACTTGGCAATTTTCTCCATAAGAGAAGAGGTCCAAGGTCTTCGTCTAGATCATGAGGCCACTAGTGCTCGCTTAGAAGAAACACTGATAGAAGTGGGTAACAAGTTACATAAGGGACCACTCAAAACAAAACACCAGGCTGAAAACTCTACAAGGAATGACCATGACCCATCCTTTAAAATGCCAAAATTGGACTTCCCTCAATTTAATGGGAAGGATGTTGATGGGTGGTTATGTAGGGTTGATCAATTCTTTAGACTTCATAATGTTCCCATATATCATCGAGTTCAGATGGCTTCCTTCAATTTGAAATTTGAGGCTTTACATTAGTTCCAGTGGTTACGTAATTCCAACCCAAATCTCTCTTGGGAGGACTTTGAGTCCCAACTAATGACCCAATTTGGGCCTAGTGAGTATGAGGACTTTACAAGGGCCTTGACCAAATTGCAACAAACATCCTCAGTCCGTGACTACCAAACTCAATTTGAAAAATTGGCCAATAAGATAAGAGGATTGACGGAAGGGTTCTTCATGAGTTGTTTTATCAGTGAGTTAAAAGGGGATCTCCAAGTTGAAGTAAAGATGTTGAAACCATAGTCCATGATGAAAGCTATTAGTTTGGCCCGTCTAGCCAAATATAAACTCTCAAACCAAATGCATCCACTGTGGTTTCCTCAAAATCGACCTTCATTTCCTTCTCGAACCCAAAATTCAATGGATAGTAAACCTACTACACCCAAGCGACTGACTACAGAGGAGATGGATGCACGTCATGCCCAAGGATTATGTTATAATTGTGATGAAAATTTTTTTAAAGGACATAAGTGTGCAAACAAAATACTGTTCTTGATAGATGTTGAGGAACCTGCTAACACTGACCTAAGTGATGAGGATGAGGACCGTCCTGAAACACCTTCTCCATAAGAAGAAGATACATGGGGGTCTGAGGCAGAGATTTTAGTCCATGCTCTTGCAGGAATTACCACTCCACAAACCATGAAATTTGTGGGATTTTTTAAGGGCCAATGTCTTACCATCCTTATTGATTTAGGCAGCACACACAACTTCATTGATCCTCGAGTTGCTAGGCGGGAAAATTGCTATATCCACACTTGTAATTCATTCGAGGTCATGGTAGCCAATGGGGGAACATTACCTTGTAAAGAAAAATGCCGCAATGTCAAGATCAAGATAGGGGACTATGAACTCAAGTAGGACATGTTTGCCCTCCAATTGGGAGGATGTGATATGGTTTTGGGATCTCAATGGTTGAGTACATTGGGCACTATCAGTTGGAACTTTGCAGAACTTTGGATGAAATTCTCCCAAAATGGACAGGCACACTTACTCAAGGGCTCCCCTATAGGAACACCTCACCTCATTAGTTCCAATTGTATGGAGAAAGTGCTAAAGAAATAAAAATGTGGGGTCATTGCACAACTCTTCTCCATCCAACCAACCACTTCACTAATGGCTGAAATTCCATCAGACCTACAACTAGTTCTACATAAACATGATGTTGTCTTTGCAGAACCAACTACACTACCACCGCGTCACTCTCACGACCATGAGATCCCATTGCTCTCGGGTAGCACACCACCAAATATTAGGCCATATAGGTACCCTCATGCCATGAAATCATAACTAGAAAAATTGGTACAGGAATTACTCAAGGCTGGTGTCATCCGGCCTAGTACTAGCCCCTACTCCTCACCTATCCTACTTGTTCCCAAGAAATATGGCTCATGGTGCATTTGTATTGACTATCGGGAACTCAAAAAGACTCTGGTCAAGGATAAATTTCCTATTCTAGTGGTTGATGAATTACTCGATGAACTACACGAGACCATGTATTTCACCAAGCTTGATCTCCACTCTGGGTACCATCAGATCCGGCTCAAGGATGAGGACATCCCCAAAAATGCCTTTCGCACTCATGAAGGTCATTATGAATTCTTGGTAATGCCATTTTGTCTCACAAATGCTCCTTCTACATTCCAAAGTCTTATGAACAACATCTTTCGACCCTTTCTACGGAAGTTCATCCTTGTGTTCTTCGATGACATCTTGATTTACAGTCACACATGGGAAGAGCACCTCAATCATGTGGATCAAACTTTATAGTTGTTGGTAATCCATCACATTTTTGCCAAAAGGTCCAAGTGTTCCTTTGGTATGATTGAAGTAGAGTATCTGGGACACATTGTCTCACAGGATGGCGTCAAGGTTGACCCTAAGAAGATTCAAGCAGTTCAAGAGTGGCCGAAACCTCACACCCTCAAGGGAATTCAAGGATTTTTAGGGCTTACGGGCTATTATCGTAAATTTATCTACAATTATGGGAAGATAACTGCCCCCCTCACCTCCATGTTGAAAAATATTCCTTCACTTGGAGAGGGTCTGCTGACCAAGCCTTCATTGAACTCAAGCATGCTATGACCACCACTCCTATTTTAGCCATGCCAGATTTCTCTAAATCATTTATCATTGAAAGTGATGCTTCTGGTCGTGGTATTGGGGCAGTATTGATGTAAGAAGGATGACCTATGGCTTTTACTAGCAAGGTACTCTCTGATTGTAATTTGGGGAAATCCACATATGCTAAGGAAATGTTTGCCATATTGCATGCAGTCACACATTGGTGACCTTACCTCATTGGGCGACACTTCTCCATCAAAACCGACCATCAAAGTCTTAAATATTTTTTGGAACAAAGAGTTGCCATGCCTGACCAACAAAAGTGGGTGTCTAAACTCATGGGCTATGATTATGATATCACCTACAAAAAGAGAAAGGAGAATATTATGGCTGATGCTTTTTCTTGCCAAATGGAGACCGTAAGTATGTTGTGTGCCATCTCAGCACCACTTCCCTAATGGATTGATTCCTTACGTCAAGAAGCACATCAGGATGCTGATTTGCAAGCTTTGATAGCCTCACTAATGGATGATCGAGATTCTACACCAAGGTATAGTTGTAATGGCCATGATCTGTGCTACCATCAATTCCTAGTTCTACCTCATAAGTCCCCACTTCGAGAGCTCCTCATGAAGGAATTGCATGCCACTCCCTCTGCAGGCCATTTAGGGTTCCTTAAAACATATGAGCGACTCAAGTGCACCTTGTTTTGGAAAGGTATGAAACATGACATTCGCTCTTTTGTTGCTACCTATGACACATGTCAAAGGATGAAAGGTTAAACAGTGCACTCTTTGGGCACTCTTTAGCCATTGCCTATCCCAGATTAGGTTTGGACTGACATTCCCATGGATTTTATAGAAGGGCTCCCTAAATCTAGAGGCAAGTCAATTATTTTTGTGGTAGTGGACTGCCTTTCAAAGTATGCTCACTTTTGTGCCCTTGCCCATCCTTATACAACATCTATTGTTGCACAAATTTTTCTTGACTTCATCTTTCACCTTCATGGCATGCCCACCTCCATTGTATCTGATCTTGATCCCATCTTCACTAGTCATTTCTGGCAAGAGTTGTTTAAGTTGCAAGGGACTTAGCTCAAAATGAGTTCAGCCTACCATCCACACATGGATAATCAAACAAAAGTTGTTAATAAATGCTTGGAAACCTACCTTCATTGATTTGTCTCAGATCAGCCCACTCAATGGGCAAAATGGCTATCCTTGGCTGAATGGTGGTACAACACTTCCTATCATACCGCAACCAAACTCACACCATTTGAAGCAGTCTACGGGTGCCTTCCACCTATACCTTTCTCTTATATTCCTGGTAGCTCCAAGGTCTAGGCTGTCGACAACACTCTAAGTCAACACAACGAGGTCCTTCGCCAACTTAAACAGAATTTGAACATGGCCCAGAATCGGATGCACCAACAAGCTGGTCAACATCATTCTGAGCGTAGTTTTTATGTAGGTGATATGGTCTTCCTTCGCTTACAGTCATACAAACAATCATCCCTACAACTTTGTAGGTGCCAAAAGCTTACTGCAAAATACTATGGTCCTTACTAGGTTCTACAAAGGATTGGCCCACAACTTATAAATTGGCGCTCACACCTACTTCCAAGCTTCATCCTATTTTTCATGTTTCCGGTCTCAAGAAATTTGTGGGCACACAGGTACATGTTCAATCCACACTTCCTGAATTGGATGAAGAAGGCTCCATCTTACTTGAACCTGAGCAGTTGTTGGATCGTTGAACTTGCACTCTTCGCAACCGTACAATTACAGAGATCTTGGTTTAGTGGCATGGGTTTCAACCTGAAGATGCTACATGGGAGTCTATCCACCAACTCCAATAATAGTTTCCTCATTTTAGCTTTGAGAAAAAAGCTTATTCAAGGGGAAGGACATGTTAGGATCTCATCCTTACCCTCAATGTAATAACTTCCATGATGTAATAATTCCTAAAGAATGTGGGTAGTACCCATGATTAATATTTTGTAATGTTCTAAGTTTTAGCTTATGTAGTGCCTATGACAAATGACACCCTTTTTATGTAACACATGGTAGATAGGTTATGTAAGGTGGCCTTGTGCATGTAATTCGAGTGGAATTGTGCATGTAATTCGAGTGGCACTATGCATGTAATTCGAGTGGCATTATGCACGTAATCTAGGTGGCATTTTGCATGTAAGCCAACCATGGAATAACTAACCCCCCTAAATCTAGAGGTGAAAATTATTTTTGAGAAATGAAGTTGGCTCTATCATTGGTTTGCCTGAATTGAAATATTTGTGCAAGTAACATATTTAAAAAATTCAATTGTATAAAGACCTTTCAACTAATGCTTCCTTATAACTCCCTATTTAATATTTAAAATTATAATATATTTTCAATTATATAAAAGTCTTTCAAATTGACTATTATATAGTTTTAAAGGATTTCAACAATATAAAATAATTTAATTTTTCAAAATTATTCAAACATATAATTTAAAAAAATGCTTTATAAAAATTGAACCTTGGAAAACCTTATCCTTTTTTACTGTTGATATGTGCTCATGTTTGATGCTTTCAAAGAATCTTGTCTTCTTTGAATTTGTACTCAAATGTACATTTTTGCCTTTCTTTTGTTATTGACAAGCAGTCACATAGATGTACATGGATATATATTTGACTTATCCTTTTGTAGGTGCTCACATACTCAACACAAATAAAAATTTCTTTCTTGTTTAGGCACTTTTGAATAGGATCTTTGAGGCGCTTTCATACTATTATTCTTGTGCTCTCGAAAAAGAACACATGCTTGTATAAAGATTTTATAAATCATGTTCTACCAAAAGTATGCAAATTACACTTGCTCTCTAAACCAAAATTTTGAGAACATCAAGTTCTTCTCTCAAAAGTCGACAAATTGCACTTGCTCTCTAAACCAAAATTCTGAGAACATCACGTTCTTCTCTCGAAATTCCACAAAATATACTTGCTCTATGAACCAAAAGTTTGAGAATGTATTATTTTTCTTCTTATCTCAATCAAATGATCCATTCATTAGGCTCATATTTTTCTCCATGCAAAGATTAAATTTTATTCAACCAAACAACTCGTTCATTGGTGTATTGTCCAATTAAAATGTAATTTATTTCAATTAATACTGGATGCATTCAAATATTTTTTGTGTCAAATTACATTTTAATTGGATAATACACTCTTTCTCAATTTAAATAAAAAATTATGGCAATGCCTTCACACGTTCTTTCTTATTTCTAAATCTTCATGAGATATTCCAAGCAATTCCTTCACCACTTCTAATAAATGAAAAAATTGCTTCAAAAAATTGTGCTTATGCACCCCATCTTGGAGTTCTCCACCATAACACTAATTTAAAACTCTATTTCCACCCATGACTTAGGAATGTCTATAATGTTGGCTCTAGTACCACATTTTGGTAAAAGAGAATAATATAGAAAGTTTTTTAATCTCATATGGATCAACATACATTTGCAAGTAGATATGATGTTTCTTATATGAGAATCCTATAGGAAAAATAATTTTGTAGAAGTCATTATAGTAACAGGATAACGAGAAATTTCAACTAGAAACCTCCCAACATTTAGTGTACCATAATATGGAGGAGAATATACAATAATTAAGAGCCTTTTATTAAGTTTAAAACTATAGCATAACACAAATGAAACTCTAAGAGTTGACAAGCAAAAGAAGGTGCCAAAATTGAATTTAAATTTAGGAAGGTATTCCATCCAAGGAGGAAGAGAGGTTTTTTATTTTTGCTCTTTTTGTCACCAATCAAGAGAAATTTTATATGTAACTAAGTGATGCAACTCCAATACTTGCTTTGATATCATGTTGGAATTCATAATATTTTTCAAAAACATTCTGAAACATACATTCACCAAAATCATATGCAAAAAAATAGAAGGGTGAAATAAAGAAACTAAAATAGACTAAATAGAGAGAGAAAGATAGACAAAATTAGGATATGGGGTGGGTTCTTGTCGATATCCCTAGATATCACATAACAAATTGATATAATGGATTAGTCTTTGGGGGGTATTTATATTGATAGCTAATCCCTAATTAATAGCTAACCTTAAGCCAACATAACCTAACTTGAAGGTTAAATTATAATATATTAAATGTATTAAACCCTTTAATCAAGGTTAATTATAGAGGTGGTTTAACCAATATCACTAAGGATGAATACATGAAAATTTTCTATAGCCTTACATAAAGATGTCTATGGGTTTACTGTTAGGACCCCATCTTAACACTATGATGTAATAACCCTTGTTGGGATACCCATGAAAATGCTTTGTAATATTTTGTAAATTAGGGGACACCCATGATAATGTTTTGTAATATTTTGTAAGAGTTGTAGCTTTAGAAGCGCATAGACAAGTGGAGCCATTATATGTAACTGTTATCAAGAAAGTAACTATTTTGCAAGTAGGAGATTCTAGCTCTGGTGGCATTTTGCATGTAAGCCAACCTTGAGAGTTAGGTGGTAGATGAAGTATTTAAAATTGTGAGGGATAGAATGAATGTATATTTTACATAATTGAATGAAAGTATTGAAGGATGTTTCCCACTTGAAGTGGTCTACAATTTAGTGTTACTTTGTAAGATTGTTCCTTTTTGCATTTATATTTCATATTGCAATAGTTTATGTTTTGAGAATTTATGTTTATTTACAATATTTGTGTGAGTGAGTTTATTTTTAATAGTATGTTCCTAAAAAATGGTATCAAAGCATTTTCCAGGCCCGTGTTCTCTTGTGACAGTGACAATTTTTTCCTTTTTAATTGTTAGGTATAATATTTCATGTTTTTGTTTTTCGCTAGTTTTCTTATTAAAATAATAAAAATAAAATCCATCCTCTATTCCTTTTTTGCATTAGTTATTTAGGTTATAAACCTTGTGTTGGGGGTTTTAAAATATCACAAAGGAGTTGTCATTATTGGCTAACCTATATTACCCGTAAAGTGTCTAGTGAAGTGAGGGACGATCGGACTCCAATACCAAGGCCTCAGACAACACCCATCTACGAAATTGAGCTCCCATGTATCTTTGGGTATATCAAGAGACCCCCTAGAATTAGGAGATATCTTTAGCCCTAGGAATATTTTTGGCCTTGTATTATCCATAGTACACCAAGTAACATTCAAGAAGATCACCCTCCTGCTGACAAAGAGGTAGGTAGTGTGTTCATGGGTATGCATGAAATATTCCTTGATCAGTGACCTAAAATATTGGTCTGAGCATTATCGTTTATCACTGTAGTATAATAGAGGGCCTATGGGCAGTACATACACCATAGCTTAGAATACCCCGTTATGTTGAATATCAAACCTACAATAAAAAATCCTTGCCACAAAAATCATGTTCTATGAACTTCAAACCTGTTGCCATAACCCAATCATAGAAATTGAGCATACGAAGAAGACATCCCTATTATAGAATTCCTACATGAAAATAATCAAGAGAAATTATAGAAGAATATAATAATCAGACATAAATCACCAGGTTAGAAACAATGAAAATAGGGGGGACAGTGATAGTAACAGTCAAGATATTCAATCGATAGCATTCAGTATAGGGTCCTCAGTTGTCAATATCAAAATAATTACCTATGATAGTCAAAATAAAAAATAGATAGAATATCTATGAAAAATTCAGACAAGGTAGATAACAACATAGTATCAAGAGTGGTCAGTAGTAAAAAAAAATAGGACAGAGTGTCAGTAGTGGTTAATAGTCAGTAGTCGACACAAAACCTAACTTTTGAACGAAGCCTCCAAAGGGAAAATTGACCACACTAGCAACCTCGACAACAAAGCAATATAATTTTTTTTTTGGAGGTGGTAAAAACTATTGTTGTGGTATATAGCTCATTGTGATCATATTCTTGAGCTAATCATTTTGATGTAAAGCACCCAAACCACCTTTTGGAATCCTTACTTAAAAAGTAACCTTGAAATCACATTTTTATTTTTAGTATCACCAATAGGTCATAACTCTTAGAACATGGCTTCAGATACTTGACAACAAGAATTAGATGCACAAATTGCTAAGCATGTGGATCATTTGGGCAATAAGTTAGGGGATCAATTCAATAATAGCTTAGATGAGATAAGGACAACTATAAAAAAATTCCATGAATCCATGAATTTGGTTACCAAGACACAAAAGGAAATGAAGGTAGAATTGGATAGTCATCTCTCTATTGATTCCTTCTCACAAGATAGGTTGGGTCATCAGGATCAGCAGGATACAGGTACAAGTCACCACCAATGAAATATACTAGATAACAATGGATTTAAGTTGCCCAAATTAGACTATCCAAAATTTTATGGGAAATATCCTGAGGGGTGGATCCGTAAGGTAAAACAATATTTTAGTCTTCATAATATCTCAAGAAACTTGTGTTTGACAATTGGCTCTTTAAATTTTGAATAAAATGCACTACAATGGTTTTAGTGTCTTAGGAAGGCTGAAATTGACCTCTCTTGGCAAGACTTTGAGCAACATCTACTCATTCAATTTTGTCCTAGTGAGTCAAAACTTAGATACACTTCAACTATTCAAGAATACCAAAATTAATTTGAGAAACTAGTCAATCATAACACTAGTTTAAGTGTTGAATTCTTCCAAAGTTATTCTATAAGTTGTTGGAAGAATGATATTAGGGTTGACATTAAAATTTTGAGACCCCAAACATTACAATAGGAAATACAATTGGCTAAATTTGCAGAAGATAAATTCAAGGCTCTAGGATGAACCTCTAAATTTCCTCATTCTTGATCACCTTTTTCGTCCAAGCCTACGACAAGTCCTACCGCTAAATATTCCATAATCTAAAATTCTCATGAGGAGATGGAGAACATAAGAGCCCAAGTATTATGCTTTAATTGTGATAAAAAGTATTCCTTAGGGTACAAGTGTGTACGTCAAAAATTGTATTTCATGGATATGGAGGAGACACCAACTGTAGAATCTTTAGAGGAAGAAGAGGATACTCCAAAGGTAAAAACCATAGAACAGATTGAAGTCTCAAAGGAATCCCCACCAAAAAATTTAGTGTATGCTTTATCAAGAGCATAAAATTCCCAAACAAAGAAAGTAATTGGCTACTTCAAAGGGCAAAGGGTCATCATTCTTATTGACTCTGGTAGCACACATAACTTTATTGATTCATATGTGGCCAAACAAGGAAACTGTTACATTACTGTGTGCAATTACTATGAAGTCATGATCGCTAATAGAGGCACACTACCATGCAAAGAAAAATGTTGTAACATTAAACTCCAAGTTGGGGAATACAATCTCAAGATAGACATGTTTGCCCTACCATCAGGGGGTGTGATATAGTTTTAGGAGCACAATAGTTGCATATGTTAGGTCTAGTTTTATGGGATTTTTTTGAGTTATGGATGAAGACTAGTCAAGAGGGGACCGAATATACTTTACATGGCATGAAAATTGGTGTGGATAAGTTTATTTCCACTTATAAGATGGAGAAGTTGTTAAAAAAAGTCCTCTCATGGAGTGGTGGCACAAATTTTTGCTATTGATGCTTTCGAGGAAGGGGAAAAGGGCCATCCAATGCAATTGTAGGGTTTATTGAATAAATATGCTCAAGTTTTTGAGGAACCCAAGGGACTACCTCCTCATAATTATCATAACCATGCCTTTCAACTTCTTCTTGGTAGTCTTCCCCCAAATGCCCATCCCTACAGGTTTCCTTATGCTCAAAATTTTAAAATTGATAATATAGTTCAAGAGCTTCATGTTGTTGGGGTTATTCATTGTAGTGTTAGTCCCTATTCTTCTCTGGTATTGTTAGTACGAAAAGAGGATGGCACTTGGTGCTTGTGTATGGATTATCAGGACCTCAATAAGATTATTATAAAGTATAAATTCCCTATTCCAATGATTGATGAATTACTTGATGAGTTGCATGGGGCTCAATACTTATACAAGTTGGATTTGCAGTTAGGGTATCATGAAATTCAAATTAAATATGAGGACATTCTAAAAATAGCTTTTCAAACTCATGAAAGGTATTATAAATTCTTGGTTATGCCATTTGGATTAACCAATGCACCTTCTACATTCTAGAGTTTGATGAGCTCCATTTTTTACCCTTTCCTTCACAAATTCATTTGTCTTTTTTTATGATATATTGATTTATAGTCATTCATAGGAAGAACATCTCTAGAAATTAGATCAAGCACTCCAACTTTTGTTTGACAATCAATTGTATGTAAAGAGGTCCAAATGTTATTTTATCCAGTAAGAGGTTGAATACTTGGGTCAAATCATCACTAAGAATGGAGTTCAGGTTGATCCCAAGAAAATCTAGGTTGTTCAAGATTGGCCTAAACCTCATACCCTAAAGGGACTTCATGGTTTTTTAGGGCTCACTGGATATTATCAAAAAATTGTCAAGAATTATGGAAAAATAACATCTCCATTGATCACCATACTAAGGAAAATGTTAGGATCTCATCCTAACCCTTAATGTAATAACTTCCATGATGTAATAATTTCTAAAGAATGTGGGTAGTACTCATGACTAATATTTTGTAATGTTCTAAGTTTTAGCTTATATAGTGCCTATGAAAAATGGCACCCTTTTTATGTAACACATGGTAGATAGGTTATGTAAGGTGGCCTTATGCATGTAATTTGAGTGGCATTGTGCATGTAATTCGAGTGGCACTATGCATGTAATTTGGGTGGCATTATGCATGTAATCCAGGTGGCATTTTGCATGTAAGCCAACCATGGAAGGGAACTCTTTAAATACTCGAGAAGGCACCAATGTATTCATATTTTTGCAAGTTAATGAAGTGTTGAAGGAGGTTGCCCCCTCGAAGAGGCCTGTAATTCTATATTATTGTGAGATTGTTCCTTTATGCAAATTTATGTTATAATGTGTATTTTATTTTGAATATTAATATGATGTTTATGTGAGTTTATTTCCAAGCAATTGTGTGAGAGTGTGTTTATTTGAGTTTATTTTATAGTAGGATCCTAACAAGTGGTATCAGAGTGCTTTCCAGGGCCAAGTTCTACTGCAATAGTAACTATTCTTGCCTGTTAGGTATAATCCCTTGTTATTTTTGTGTAATTTTTTTTTTTTACTATTATAAAAAAAAAAAATAGAGACCAGTAAAAAAAAAACAGTCTTTTTAGTTGAGTAGGTAGAAACCCTATGTCGAGGGTTTTAAAATATCATGAAGGATCTGTCGTTATTGGCTAAGCTAGATAGCCCATACAACGTCTAGTGAAGTGAGGGACGATCAAGCTCCAATACCTAGGCCTCAGATAGAACTCACACATGGACTTGAGCTCCCACGCATCTTTGGGTGTATCGAGAGACCATTCTAGGGTTAACAAAATTTTATCTAGTAGGAAGCTTATCGGCCTTGTATCATCCATAGTCCATAAGACACAGCATCCCAGACGATTACCCTCCCGTACTATCAGAGTGGCAAATAGTGTGCTCAAGGGTATGTGTGGAATCCTCCTTGGGTAGTGGCCTGCAATATTGGTCCGAGCACTATTATTCATCACTGCGGTATAATAGAGGGCCTATGGGTGTTATATACTCCTTTACCTAGCATACCCTGGTTTTGTTAAAACTTCAACCTGCAACAAAATCATAAACTAAAACTCCCTATTTGTAAACCTACATTCCAAATTCCCAAAAGTGAGAATATGAGAAAGGAATCCTCTACCAAAAAAATAACATAAATTGCATGAATTCAGGATAGAATATGAGGGTGACAGTTAAGTTGATAGTATGAAGAATAACAGTCAGATTTACAGTGGCAATAACAGTCAGGTCAGCACAGTTAAGTCATAAATTATAGTTTTCAGTGTCAGAACAAAACTGTCATAACAGTAACCTACACAATACAGAAAATATTTAGACTGGTGAGGTAAGTAGTGTCAGAGAGACTATCAGGGCTGAGCAAAATATTGAGCGAGTGACCAGAGACTAATTATAGATAGTGCTCTAGTACCCAACTTTTGCACTATAGCTCAAAATCCAAAATTGTAAACACCGTTAGACTCGACAAAATAGGAGAAAAAAAAAGTCTGGGGTGCCAAAAAGTAGTGTTGTGGGATATAGCTCATTGTGACCACCTCTTTGAGCTAATAATTTTGATATATAGCACCCAAGCACTTTTTTGGACACTTACTAAAAATAGTAAGTCCTGAAACCCAATTCTATTTTTAGTAACTGGTCACAAAAGGTTCCAAAATGGCCTAGGGTACTAGTGGACATCAAAAAGAGCTAGAACATATGGACTCCTTAACAAAAGCCATTGATAATTTGAACTTGGCAATTTTCTCCATAAGAGAAGAGGTCCAAGGTCTTCGTCTAGATCATGAGGCCACTAGCGCTCGCTTAGAAGAAACACTGATAGAAGTGGGTAACAAGTTACATAAGGGACCACTCAAAACAAAACACCAGGCTGAAAAATCTACAAGGAATGACCATGACCCATCCTTTAAAATGCCAAAATTGGACTTCCCTTGATTTAATGGGAAGGATGTTGATGGGTGGTTATGTAGGGTTGATCAATTCTTTAGACTTCATAATGTTCCCATATATCATCGAGTTTAGATGGCTTCCTTCAATTTGGAATTTGAGGCTCTACATTGGTTCCAGTGGTTATGTAATTCCAACCCAAATCTCTCTTGGGAGGACTTTGAGTCCCAAATACTGACCCGATTTGGGCCTAGTGAGTATGAGGACTTCACAAGGGCCTTGACCAAATTGCAACAAACATCCTCAGTCCATGACTACCGAACTCAATTTGAAAAATTGGCCAATAAGATAAGAGGATTGACAGAAGGGTTCTTCATGAGTTGTTTTATCAGTAAGTTAAAAGGGGATCTCCAAGTTGAAGTAAAGATGTTGAAACCATAGTCCATGATGAAAGCTATCAGTTTGGCCCGTCTAGCCGAATATAAACTCTCAAACCAAAGGCTCCCACTATGGTTTCCTCAAAACTGACCTTCATTTCCTTCTCGAACCCAAAATTCAATGGATAGTAAACCTACTACACCCAAGCGACTGACTACAGAGGAGATGGATGCACGTTGTGCCCAAGGATTATGTTATAATTGTGATGAAATTTTTTTTAAAGGACATAAGTGTGCAAACAAAATATTGTTCTTGATAGATGTTGAGGAACCTGCTAACACTGACCTGAGTGATGAGGATGAGGACCGTCCTGAAACACCTTCTCCAAAAGAAGAAGATACACGGGGGTCTAAGGCAGAGATTTTAGTCCATGCTCTTGCAGGAATTACCACTCCATAAACCATGAAATTTGTGGGATTTTTTAAGGGCTAATGTCTTACCATCCTTATTGATTCAGGAAACACACACAACTTCATTGATCCTCGAGTTGCTAGGTGGGAAAATTGCTATATCCACACTTGTAATTCATTCGAGGTCATGGTAGCCAATGGGGGAACATTAGCTTGTAAAGGAAAATGCTGCAATGTCAAGATCAAGATAGGGGACTATGAACTCAAGCAGGACATGTTTGCCCTCCAGTTGGGAGGATGTGATATGGTTTTGGGATCTCAATGGTTGAGTACATTGGGCACTATCAGTTGGAACTTTGTAGAACTTTGGATGCAATTCTTCCAAAATGGATAGGCACACTTACTCAAGGGATCCCCTATAGGAACACCTCACCTCATTAGTTCCAATTGTATGGAGAAAGTGCTAAGGAAATAAAAATGTGGGGTCATTGCACAACTCTTCCCCATCCAACCAACCACTTCACTAATGGCTAAAATTCCATCAGACCTACAACTAGTTCTACATAAACTTGATGTTGTCTTTGCAGAACAAACTACACTACCACCGCGTCACTCTCACAACCATGTTATCCCATTGCTCTCAGGTAGCACACTACCAAATATTAGGCCATATAGGTACCCTCATGCCATGAAATCATAACTAGAAAAATTGGTACAAGAATTACTCAAGGCTGGTGTCATCCGACCTAGTACTAGCCCCTACTCCTCACCTGTCCTGCTTGTTTCCAAGAAATATGGCTCATGGTGCCTTTGTATTGACTATCGGGAACTCAAAAAGACTCTGGTCAAGGATAAATTTCCTATTCTAGTGGTTGATGAATTACTCAATGAACTACACGAGACCATGTATTTCACCAAGCTTGATCTCCGCTCTGGGTACCATCAGATCCGACTCAAGGATGAGGACATCCCCAAAACTGCCTTTTGCACTCATGAAGGTCATTATGAATTCTTGGTAATGCCATTTGGTCTCACAAATGCTCCTTCTACATTCCAAAGTCTTATGAACAACATCTTTCGACCCTTTCTGCGGAAGTTCATCCTTGTGTTCTTCGATGACATCTTGATTTACAGTCACACATGGGAAGAGCACCTCAATCATGTGGATCAAACTTTATAGTTGTTGGTAATCCATCACATTTTTGCCAAAAGGTCCAAGTGTTCCTTTGGTATGATTGAAGTAGAGTATCTGGGACACATTGTCTCATAGGATGGCGTCAAGGTTGACCCTAAGAAGATTCAAGCTGTTCAAGAGTGGCCGAAACCTCACACCCTCAAGGGAATTCAAGAATTTTTAGGGCTTACGGGCTATTATCGTAAATTTATCTACAATTATGGGAAGATAACTGCCCCCCTCACCTCCATGTTGAAAAATATTCCTTCACTTGGAGAGGGTCTGCTGACCAAGCCTTCATTGAACTCAAGCATGCTATGACCACCACTCCTATTTTAGCCATGCCATATTTCTCTAAATCATTTGTCATTGAAAGTGATGCTTTTGGTCATGGTATTGGGGCAGTATTGATGCAAGAAGGATGACCTATGGCTTTTACTAGCAAGGCACTCTCTGATTGTAATTTGGGGAAATCCACATATGCTAAGGAAATGTTCGCCATATTGCATGCAGTCACACATTGGTGACCTTACCTCATTGGGTGCCACTTCTCCATCAAAACCGACCATCAAAGTCTTAAATATTTTTTGGAACAAAGAGTTGCCATGCCTGACCAACAAAAGTGGGTGTCTAAACTCATGGGCTATGATTATGATATCACCTACAAAAAGAGAAAGGAGAATATTATGGCTGATGCTATTTCTTGCCAAATGGAGACCGTAAGTATGTTGTGTGCCATCTCAGCACCACTTCCCCAATGGATTGATTCCTTATGTTAAGAAGCACGTCAGGATGCCAATTTGCAAGCTTTGATAGCCTCACTAATGGATGATCCAGATTCTACACCAGGGTATAGTTGTAATGGCCATGATCTGTGCTACCATCAATGCCTAGTTCTACCTCGTAAGTCCCCACTTCGAGAGCTTCTCATGAAGGAATTGCATGCCACTCCCTCTACAAGCGATTCAGGGTTCCTTAAAACATATGAGCGACTCAAGTGCACCTTATTTTGGAAAGGTATGAAACATGACATTCGCTCTTTTTTTGTTGCCTATGACACATGTCAAAGGATGAAAGGTGAAACAGTGCACTCTCCGGGCACTCTTTAGCCATTGCCTATCCCAGATCAGGTTTGGACTGACATTCCCATGGACTTTATAGAAGGGCTCCCTAAATATGGAGGCAAGTCAATTATTTTTGTGGTAGTGGACTGCCTTTCAAAGTATGCTCACTTTTGTTCCCTTGCCCATCCTTATACAACATCTATTGTTGCACAAATTTTTCTTGACTTCATATTTTGCCTTCATGGCATGCCCACCTCCATTGTATCTGATCTTGATCCCACCTTCACTAGTCATTTTTGGCAAGAGTTGTTTAAGTTGTAGGGGACTCAGCTCAAAATGAGTTCATCCTATCATCCACACATGGATAGTCAAACAAAAGTTGTTAATAAATGCTTGGAAACCTACCTTCACTGATTTGTCTCAGATCAGCCCACTCAATGGGCAAAATGGCTATCCTTGGCTGAATGGTGGTACAACACTTCCTATCATACCGCAACCAAACTCACACCATTTGAAGCAGTCTACGGGTGCCTTCCACGTATACCTTTCTCTTATATTCCTAGTATCTCCAAGGTCTAGGCTGTCGACAACACTCTAAGTCAACACAACGAGGTCCTTCGCCAACTTAAAAAGAATTTGAACATGGCCCAGAATTGGATGTGCCAACAAGCTGATCAACATCGTTCTGAGCATAGTTTTGATGTAGGTGATATGGTCTTCCTTCGCTTGCAGTCGTACAAACAATAATCCCTACAAATTCGTGGGTGCCAAAAGCTTACTGTAAAATACTATGGTCCTTACTAGGTTCTACAAAGGATTGGCCCACAACTTATAAATTGGCGCTCACACCTAATTCCAAGCTTCATCCTATTTTTCATGTTTTCGCTCTCAAGAAATTTGTGGGCACATAGGTACAGGTTCAATCCACACTTCCTGAATTGGATGAAGAAGGCTCCATCTTACTTAAACCTGAGCAGTTGTTGGATCGTTGAACTTGCACTCTTCGCAACCGTACAATTACAGAGATCCTGGTTCAGTGGCATGGGATTCAACCTGAAGATGCTACATGGGAGTCTCTCCAACAACTCCAACAATAGTTTCCTCATTTTAGCTTTGAGAAAAAAGCTTATTCAAGGGGAAGGACATGTTAGGATCTCATCCTAACCCTCAATGTAATAACTTCCATGATGTAATAATTCCTAAAGAATGTGGGTAGTACCCATGAATAATATTTTGTAATGTTCTAAGTTTTAGCTTATGTAGTGCCTATGACAAATGACACCCTTTTTATGTAACACATGGTAGATAGGTTATGTAAGGTGGCCTTGTGCATGTAATTCAAGTGGCATTGTGCATGTAATTCGAGTGGGACTATGCATGTAATTCGAGTGGCATTATGCACGTAATCCAGGTGGCATTTTGCATGTAAGCCAACCATGGAAGGGAACTCTTTATATACCTGAGAAGGCACCAATGTATTCATCTTTTTGCAAGTTAATGAACTGTTGAAGGAGGTTGCCCCTCGAAGAGGCCTGCGATTCTATCTTATTGTAAGATTGTTCCTTTATGCAATTTTTTGTTATAATGTGTATTTTTTTCTGAATATTAATATGATTTTTATGTGAGTTTATTTCCAAGCAATTGTGTGAGAGTGTGTTTATTTGACTTTATTTTATGTGGATAGAAAAATTATTTTATGTGGATAGAACCTAAAAAGAAGGCTTTTGTGGATTTGAAGCATGCTATGAACACTACCCCCATGTTAGCCATGCTTGATTTCTCTAAATCATTTATCATTGAAAGTGATGCATCTAGAAATGGCATTGACACAATTTTAATGCAAGAAGGTAGACCTTTGGCTTTCACTAGCAAGGCAATTTTAAGCAGGAATTTGGCCAAGTCTAATTATGAGAAGGAAATGATTACCATTTTTCATGCGGTCAATCACTGGCATACGTATCTCATTGGGAGACATTTTTCTATCAAAAATGATCATCAGAGTCTCAAATATTTCTTAGAACAAAGGGTGGCCACACTATAACAACAAAAATAGGTTTCTAAATTGTTGGGTTATGACTATGACATCACCTATAAGAAGGGTAAGGAGAACATGGTGGTGGATGCTTTATCCTAACTACATGAATAAGCCCTGCTCCATGCTATATCCACACCACATCCTCAATGGATTCTTCAACTCCTTGAGGAATTGATCAAGGATCCCTCTTTGTAAACTTTCATCTATAAACTTGAAGCAGATCCTCATTCATGACCTGGCTATACTTGGTATGGTTAAATTTATGATACCATGACCATGTTGTTATACCCCCTCAATCACAAATAAAGGACCTCATCCTACAGGAGATGCATACCTCCCCAATAGCTTTCCATTTAGGTTTTCTCAAAACCTATACAAGGACCAAGCGTACCTTTGTTTGGAGGGGAATAAAAAAATGATATTCACAATTTTGAGGTTGAATGTGATCACTACCAATGTATGAAAGGTGAAAATATGTTTTCCCATGGTACCCTTCAATAATTTCTAATTTCTAAACAAGTTTAGACAAATATCTCTATGAATTTCATAGAAGGATTACCTAAATCTGGAGGAAAATTAGTTATTTTGGTGATAGTGGATCGTCTTACAAAATATGCTCATTTTTGTTCCCTATCCCACACCTACACCACATCTATTGTTGCTCAAATATTTCTAGACTCTATCTTTCATCTCCATGACATGCCTAAATCCATTGTCTTTGATAATGATACTACCTTCACCATTTGTTTTTAGCATGAATTGTTCAAGTTGTAGGGAGCACAACTCAAGATGAGTTTGACCTATCACCCTTAAACTAATGGTCAAACTAAAATTATGAATAAATGTTTGGAAATATACATTAGTTGCTTCACCTTTGAATATCCTATACAATGGGCCAAGTGGATTCCTTTGGTCAACTAGTGGTATAATATAACATATCACATTGCCACTAAGGTGAGTCCATTTGAAGTAATCTATGGTCAACCTCCACCAACACCATCTTCTTACATTCAAGGGAGTTCCAAGGTTCAAGGTTTGGAATCCACTCTCTACCAACGTGATTCCATTCTTTGTCAACTCAAATTCAATCTATACTTGGATTAGAACTTTATGAAACAACAAGTTGATCAACACCACAATGAATGTAGCTTTGACATAAAATACATTGTGTTTATTTACCTCTATCCATATAAAAATCATTGCTCTAGCTTCGTGGTTGTTAGAAAATTATATCAAAATATTACGATCCTTATCAAGTGTTGTAAAGAATCAGGTTGATAGTGTATAAACTAGCCCTTCCAACCAGTTCCAAAATTCATCCCATCTCCATGTATCTTCTCTCAAACAAGTTATTAGCAAAAAGGTCCAGGTGCAGTCTACACTTCTAGAGTTGGACGATGAAGGTTTCATCATTCTTGAACCTGAATGCATTCTAGACCATAGATCATGTACCCTTCATCAATGTGTCATCACCAATGTTATTTCCAATGACATGGCTTACAACTGAAAGTTGTTATGTAGGAACCTCTTCAACAGGTTCAACAAGAGTTTCCTCACCTTCAAATTTGAGGACAAAGCTTCCCAAAGGGGAAGGGCATGTTAGGACCCCATACTAACACTATTATGTAATGAATCTTATTGAACATGAGGGACACCCATGATAATGTTTTTTAATATTTTGTAATAGTTGTAGTTCTAGAAGTGCATAGATAAGTGGTGTCATCATATGTAACTATTATCAAGAATGTAACTATTTTGTAGGTAGGATATTCTATCTCGGATGGCATTTTGCATGTAAGCCAACCTTGAGAGTTAGGTGGTAGATGAAGTCTTTAAAATTTTAAGGGGTAGGAATGAATGTATCTTTTGCATAATTGAATGAACGAGTTGAAGGAGGTTACCACCCAGAAGTGGTCTACAATTCATTATTACTTTGTGAGATTGTTCCTTTTTGCATTTATATTTCGTATTGGAATAGTTTGTGTTTTGAGCATTTTTGTTTATTTGCAATATTTGTGTGGGTGAGTTTATTTTTAATAGTAGGTTCCTAACACTTACATAAAGGATACCCATAGGATTGCATATAAGATGCTCGTAGGCTTACATCAAGAGTGTCCATTACATAAGATGCAACTTACTTCAAATGGATGAGGCAAATTTGCTAGCAATATATCTAGGGATGCCCTTATTTGAGGAGACAATGAGGATAGAATTGTGGAATCCAATTATAAGTAAAGTTAGAATAAACTACCAATATGAAAAGGTAGATGGTTATTGTTAGCAAGAAGAGTGCAACTAATTAAATCGATCTTACAGGCCAAATCAAAATATTATGTCCTTGTATATTATGCCAAAATCAGTAGAAAAACTTTTAATCTATACTTTGGTCGTTTTTGTGGTCAAGATTACATGATAAAAGGAAATTTCCTTTGGTGAAATGGAGCAAGGTGTGTGATGATAAAACTACAAGAGATTTTTATTTAAGATTTCTCACAGATGCAAACTCAGCTCCAAGGAAAAAATTATTTTAGATATTGTACAAAGAGTCATAGACAATGGGAAAGAATTATTCTAAGTACATCTATCCCAATAACTCAAGCTTAATATTTATTGCATTCTTACTACAAAATGGTTCTGCGCTATGGAATGATTTTAAAAAATAATCAATTGATCTTGTGATTAAAGGTCTAATATGGGTGGTGGGATTTGGAGAAAAATAATCTATTTGGATGGATAGTTGGTGTACGATAAAAAACCACTTAATATAGATCCAATTTTTGAACCATGGATGAGATTACTTCAAGATAAATATGATCATAGAGTTTCAAATATTTTGTACAAGGATCAAGAAGGAATATACAAATGGAAAGAAAATTGTTTTACAAGTATACCAAACATTGTTGTTAGGCAGTAGTTGAGTAGAAAGATAATAATAGTGATTATTTTGAGGAGAGTTGAAGATAAGTTGATTTATGAGTTGAAAATATAAGGAGAGTACACAACAAGAATTAGATATAATGTAAATTACTAACAAAATAGGAATACCATGAGAATATGGAGAGATATTTGGGATAGCCTAAGCATTCCAAAAGTTAAAATGTTTGTATGGCTAGTAAGTCATAGGAAAAATTTATCCTAGATAACCTACTGAAAAGGGTTTTCATGGCCCCTCACAATGTGTTCTATGTAAAAATGAGAAAGAGTTTATAAAGCATCTCTTGGGACACTTCAATATTTTGGGAAGTATGGCAATTGAAAATTAATATACTTGGTAAATGCATGGTGATGAATGGTAAATTAAATAATGATTAAAGCAATGGTAGAGAACTTTTTAAATTCAAGTGTGATAGACAATCTGGGATACATCGAAAGATATAATACTTTAGACTGTATGGATGTAAAGGAATAGAAGGTTATTTAAAGAAAAGGAATGCAGTTAGAGATAATGAAAAGAAATATGTTTGTATCCATAGATAAGTCTAAATCAACCCTATCAACTCATCCAATATCTAATCTTGAAGTTGAGAGCCTTGATAGATGGAATCAAGTCATCAAATAGAATTATGATGTTGGGTATAGAAGAAATAAATGGACGGAAATTAATATAAAGTGGAAACCACCAGAAGTGGAATTAATTATATTGAATCAAGTCATCAAATAGAATTATGATTTAGGGTACAGGAGAAACAAATGGAAGGAAAATAATATAAAGTGGAAACCACCAGAAGTGGAACTAGTTAAATTGAATTTTTATGGAGCATCTAAAGGAAATCCAAGACCAGTAGGAGGAGGAGGAATAATTAGAAATAATAAGGGTGAGATTTTATCACATTACACTTTCAATAGTGGATTTAAGACAAATAATGAAGTTGAAGCTTGGGCAACTTTGGAAGGGTTAAAAATATGCAAACAAATAAAATGGAACAAAGTATGGATGCAAGGAAATTCACTAATAGTAATAAATGCAATTTTGAGGAAAGCAAAAGCTCCATGGAACATACAAGAGATCATTATGGAAATACCAGACCTTGTTACAAAGTCTAAAGAAATCAAGTTTACACATACATTAAATGAAGGGAATAAATATGTAGATAGGCTAGCCAATAGAGGGGTTTTAATAGAGGATCATGAATGTTAATTCTCTTTTCCATGGTTAGAGGAAGTCGTAATGCTGACAAGAAAACGTTGACTATGTAAAACAAATAATAATTAAGATTTAATTTAATGTTTTCCATTGGTAATATTTATTGTATTTTATAACATTATTGTGTTTTCATATAAATTATTTATTACAATTCTTTTGGTTGCACTTTGTTGGAGATATTACATTATTTGGTAACATTAAAGTACCTTGGTGTACTATTGTAAATATTAGATTAGGAGTATAACTACAAGATTACTGCAATGGTAAGAGATTTGGCCTATGTTTGAGAGGTCTAAGGTTCAAACCCCACTTAGTATGAGGGGACTAGGAAACCTCATAAAAACCTGTGTGAACTCATGGAAAAATTTTAGTTTAGAAGCGTGTTTATATTTTATCTAATGTATGTGTCAATGTATGAGGAGTATCCATGTGTTATGTAATAATGTATGTAAGGTGTGCAAGGTGTAAGGTGTGAGTTGTGAGAGTGCAAAGTGTTAAGTGAATGACTGAAGAGTCACATGAGATGTGACAAGATGTAAAGTAAAGAGTCACAAGAGTTTTTCATAATGTGAGGAATGTGAAAGGAAGCATCTCTCGAATGTTTGAGGAGAGCAATAGCTAGAGTATTGAAGATTCATTTATAAGGTTATATAATAGAGATAAAGCTCCATGCATTGTATTGAAGTTTTACCAAAGACTAAACTCTTGTAATATTTGTTGATTTATGAATTAATAGTGAGATTTCTTGTTGTGAAATATTGATGTTATTATGTGAATGCATTTTGTGTGATTGATATTAGATCCTGGGATATTGACTAGTGAGATAATAAAGGAAAATTACCATCAATGGTATCAAATTTACACTGAACACGTGAAAAGTGATTGAGGAAGGATTGTTGTAAGGAAGAGAGAAGAATATTAGTAGAATAATTGGAGGAAGATTTTTGATAAGGAGAAGCTTGAAGAAGGATAAATATATTGAAGGAGAAGAAGAATTTGGAGGAGATTGATGTATTGATAATATTATTGTGAAGATCATTATTGTGAGAGGATTAAGACATTGGTGAAAATTATTGCATGGAGGAACATAAGAGATTATTTAGAGGTTGAAAGAGATTGTTGAAGAGTTTTTGTGAAGAGAAGTATTGTTTATATGAGATGAAGATGAGGATAAATGTTGCATTGAATAGGAAGAAATATAAGAGTTGTTGGAGATAAAAGTGGTGGATGTGAATAAATGACAGTGACTATGTTGAGAAAGATAATTTGAATGAATGATGAATGAGTTGGAAGATTGAGAAAGTGGTCTAGTGTATAGCATAGACTGTGATTATGAAGAGTGTGGACTATGAGTTTTTTTAGCCAAGAGGAGACATAGAAATATCAAGGCAAAGAGTGCTGATTGTGTGATTTTGAGTTGAGAAGAGATGGTGAGCTATGAAAATGAAGAGCAAATATTAAAGCCTATGAAGAAAAAATTCTATGAGTGAAGAGCCTATGAAGATAAGAACCTATGAATGAAGAGCTTGTGAAGCAGAGAGTCTATAGAATTTAAAGAGCCTAAGAATCCATGATAGGGAAGAGTCAAACTTGGAATATTTGAAGCAATCAACATTGTAATGCCTACTGCAAACTTTAGAGTGCATAATGTTACCTAAAGCTCCAACTGATGCAATACATGGTAGAAGAACAAGGTAAAAGGTTTAATTTATTTATTTTAATTGGTTATATGGGATTGAAATGGCCCCACCCATATTACATCATCACCACATAGTGGTATTACAACAAAGATGGGATATCATCCATGTATCACTTGGAAAGATTTGAACCTGGATCTCCTTTTTTAATGTTGAAGAATCTAACCGGTTGAGCTAATGTCATTTGATAAAAAAATTTAATTTATTAAAGGAGAACATTTGGTTATTTTATGGCTGCATGATTTTATTAAGAAGTTATAAGTTTTTAAAAGTAATTTGGCTTAAAGTGGAAGGTTAAACTTTGGAGATATAAGGATATAAATTATTTGTTTTTTGATAAAAAGGACTGATTAAAGAATGAATTAATGCATGGAAGACATAAGGAAACAAAAAATTTGAAGTTTGAATTAAATTTGGAATTAATTGGTTTTTGGGTGAAATTGAAATTGAAAGTTAATTGTGAAATTGTGAATTGAATTGGGAGATATAAGAATTGAATTTGATTAATGAAATGAAGTGGAGAATTAAATGAAATGAATGGATGATGAATGAAATTTAAAGATTGATTGATTATGTAAATTTAATAATTTGGAAGATAAAAGGAATTGAAACAATTTAATTTGATTAAATTGTGAAAATTATTTGAATTATTTGAGAGAAGGAATTTGTGAAATTGAAATTTGATAATTTGGGAGATAAAAGGGACTTGAAATTTGAAGTTGGAAATTGATGAATGATTTGAAGGTTGATGAAATTTTATGAATGTGAAAAATGATTAATGTTTGAAGATTGGTAAATTATTTGAAGATTAATTTGAATTTTGAGATTTAAAAAAATTGAGTGATTAAAGGAAAGAAAATAATTTAAATTTAAATTTAGGAGAAATAAGGCATTCTACATCAAAGAAATTGATTTTAGAATAATTGGTTTGTAACATTTATCATGGAAGAAATTACTCGAAATGCATTTTTAGAGGATGTTGAAAAACTAAAAGATGCAAAACTCAAAAAAGAATTTTAGACAATTTTCAAAGAAGCCAAAGATGAACAATTTGTAACACTTGAAAATTATTTGAGCATAAAATTGACAGAAGCAAGTGAAGACTCTCTATAGTGGAAATATCATATATGACATTACTCTCTTTAGTAGTTTGGGTGCATAAAAATGAAAATAAATTGTCAAATATCAAATACTTTGATCTAGAAGTTGATGATGAAATGGATTTGAACATTGAAGAAAAATATGACATGAAATCATTAAACGATAATAAGAATCACTATGAACATTCATTTGACAATGAATATGAAAATAGTGGATCTTTGTATGCTATATTTGATAACAAATTAGATAGCAGTGGAAATAATATTGATGAAGGATATGAATTATATTATTGTGATAAATGTAATAGGAATAGGTGTAGACATGAAAATGCACCATGCAATAGAAAATAAGCAAAGATGATATATTTTACCAATAAAAAATTTTGAATACATTTTGACCCTTTGGGGGGTGTTTTTCAAATGTTATAGTTCGAGAGAAAGGGAGGATGACCCCTTTTACATCAAGGTTTCTAGGTGCAATCTCTCTTTTCATGCCACAATCAAGTTGTGGGTGGATTTTCTTGAGCTTCTCAAACCAACCTAATCCTATGCCAGCTACATCATACCTACACATATGATCACAAGATTGGATTTAGCAATATTTGATGGGTCTTCCTTAGATGAGGCCCTAGTCAAAATAAATAAATCAAAGCTTTACAAAACCCATGAAAAAGATTACCAAACTTCAATGAAAGTTCACAAAACTTGAAAAGTTAATGTTTTTCCTTACCTACCTATTGTCTAGAATGCTTTGTCTGTTCTTCTCCGAGTAACTGCCAGTAGTAGTTGGTATTAAGTGACCACAGTTGGTGGTTGATATTGTGTAACTACTAATGATAGTTAGGATGGTATGGTATATGGGGCTAAGTTCTTGTGCTTGAGGGTTCTAGTGGTGGCTAGTGTCCTCTAGTACAAATATGGTGATAAAATGTTGACTGGTTTGGGTGTAGTTGTAGGTTAAAGCTAATTTGAATCCTTCATGTGGACTCCATGGATGCAATGGCTAGGCTCCTCAAGGTGGATGGTGAAGGCAACTAGGATCTCCAAGATCATCAAGGTAATTTGGTTGAATTTTGGTAGCACAACAATAGCTTCACCACTCTCCTTACAAATGAATAAAATGGAGGGATATTTATAGAAATTTGGTGAGGGGGATGGGAGATGACATGGAAATGAGGTGGAGCTGATTTGGAGCTAAGTGGAGGGTGGAAAATCTAAAGAAAATATGGGGAGGACACACGGAGGAATGTGCACCCTCCCCATTTGATATCCTTAGGTGGGATTATTTCTCACCCACCCAAGCAACATAAATTGCCCTAGGGGATGATGATATGTGCATGGGGACAAGTGTTCCTTGGGGGCTACATATGGAATTTAAAATTGCCAAAAAGGTGACATGGAGGCTGATAAGGACCAAACCATAAATTATGAAAATTTAATTCCTTTTGACTTGGGGCTTTTCATTGCATTTTTAAATCATTTAAATTTGGAGGGAAAGTGGATGGGGAGACAAGGTGGATTAAATGAGGGATTTAGGTGGGGATTTTGGGTAAACCTAGGGATTTGATTAGGATTTTTAAATTAGTGTGCATATCTCCTAGGGATTTGGATTAGGGCTTAAGATGGGATTAAGAATTGATTAGGGGTTGGGTTAGGGAGATTTGATGGATTAGATGGATAAGGTGGATTATGAGAAACTTGAGGGGAAAGGGAGGAATAAATGAAAGAGATTAGGTATAAATTAGGAGATTAGAGAGGCTACGAGAGAAATACAAGAATTAAATAGAGTAGGGGGAAACTAGAGAAGGATATTAGGGAGAATTTAGAAGAATTTAAGAATTACAGGGAAAAGGGAAAATTAGAGGAAAATATGAGACTTAGGGAGACTTTAGAAGAATTTAAGAAATTAAGGAGAATTGAGAGGAATTTGATAAGATTGGAAATTAGAATGAAAATGAGATAATTTGAAGAAATATAGACGACTTAGAGATGATATTGGAAATTTGAAGGAATTTGAGCAATCAGTGATGGTTTTGTGGCAATTTCATAATTTTGGTGAATTTGTAGAAATTTGAGTGCAAATGACTAAAATTTGGTGTCTACAATAGGAAAAAACTTATAGAAACAAAAGAAAAATACCAAGACCAAGAAAAATAAGAACAAAGCAAAGGGAAAATAAATAAAAACAAAAGATGAATATTGAAGAGTAGAAGTCTTCACCCAAATAATGTAATACGAGGGGTGTTGGAGATATTACATTATTTGGTAACATTAAAGTACCTTGGTGTACTATTGTAAATATTAATTTAGGAGTGTATTTATATTTTATCTAATGTATGTGTCAATGTGTGAGGAGTGTCCATGTGTTATGTAATAGAGTACATAAGGTATGCAAGTGTGAAGTGTGCAAGTGTCAAAGTGTGCAAGGTGTGAGGTGTGAGTTGTGAGAGTGCAAAGTGTCAAGTGAGTGAGTGAAGAGTCATAGGTGTTAGGTGTCAAATATGCAAGTGAAGAGTCACATGAGATGTGGCAAGATGTAAAGTGAAGAGTCATGAGATTTTCATAAAAAAGTGAGGAATGTGAAAGGATGCATCTCTCGATGTTTGAGGAGAACAATATTTAGAGTATTAAAGAGCCATTGTAAGGTTATATAATGGTGATAAAGCTCCCTGTATTGTATCGAAGTTTGATTGAAGATTGAACTCTTGTAATGTTTGATAATTTATGAATATAATAGTGAGATTTATTATTGTGAAATATTGATGTTATTATGTGAATGCATTTTATGTGATTGATATTAGATCCTGGGATATTGAATTGTGAGATAATTTTGCAAAATTGACATCACACGTGCTTCAAGAAGGAAATTAATAGTCCATATATGGTAAAGAAAACTATGATAGCATGGAGTTTTGAAAATATTACTCTCCTAAGATGTAGTGCATAGACAATAGAGGTGGAATTTTGGTATTGTGAAGGTTGCTATAGGAAAATGTCATGAAGGATGTTGAACTTTGGAATATTTGTATTTATTAAGAAAACTGAAGCAGATCCAAAAAATAAAAAATCAAGAATTCAAACTTATTATGAGGAAATATGTAGGTATCTAGCTATAGCAACTCAATTGATATGATAATTGAATTTGTTTGTAAACTCTTAAGCTCTAAAGGAGAGAATTGTGATTTGTCAAGGGTGGGGGACCAGAGTAAAACCCCTTTTTCTCTAGAAAAAAAAGAGAGTACTCATAGGCACTTCATCTTAGTCAACCTTGTGCAATAAGGTCATATTATAGATACTTCAACACATACTACATTCTTTGAAGTTTTAAAATAATGCCTAAAATTGTGTATATTAATCATATCACTAATTCATTTTTTATTATTACATTAAAGGCACTTAAACCTATGAGACACTCTAAACTTTAAATATACTCTAAAATGATTGATAATTGATTGTATAGAGTTTGAATAAACCAGAAAGGCAATGCTGAGATTCACGGATCAAATTTGAAGGGTAGCATAAAATTTTATATGAAGGGTTATGAATAATTAACTTCTAAGTGAAATTTTAAAAATTAATGTTATCCTTTAAAAAGAAAATTAATGGTCATACTTTATCATAAATTACCAATAAAATTTGATTATCATTGTATAATTTAATGCTTACTCTGACTTGCTATAGTTGCATTAAGTTTGGATATGCATCAATCCACTCCAACTCTTGACCATGCTATTCTCATGCCTTCGTCATGCTTTTTTTGGATAAGCCCTGAATAAAGTGATTGTAAACATTTCTACTTCCACTTCACACTTCTTAGTCTCTAAAATGTTTGATGCACCTTGAACATCAACATTCTCACATAAGTGACCCACCTCTTTATTTGAACTTCCCTTTCATTTTATTCATAATAATCTTTAGGGCTAAAGAGTCTTGTTGCATTAAATATAGGCAAATCCATAAATATTTCATTGAGATTGCTTAATATTCTTTCAACAAATGCTCTTCTTGATGTAATGCAATCCTCTAGTGATCTAGACCCTAATGCATTTGGTAAGGATTCAACTTTAACTGCAATCACACAAGTGCACCTATATCATCCATAATTTCAAAAGTACCTTTACTTGGCTTTATTAGAAAGGAAGATATGTGTTGAGAACCTATACCAAAATGCTTCCTTTAAAGTTACTTTTGTAATATGTCAATTATCACATCCAAGTGAGTATCCAATAAAGGTTATATCAACATTATCTTCTTGAAAGTTTTTACTTAGCTCGTTTGGCTCAACTAACACATCTACAAGTAGATGAGTACAAAATTAAAATTGAAAGATAGTTTCCATACCATTTAAATTTAGATCTTCAAGTTGCCATTCTTTCAATAATGTTGGCATGATTATCACCACTCTTTCCATAATTTATCCAATAGATATCCAATGCACATGACCTATTTGAAAAACTTGTAATTGGCCCATGTCAAATGCTTCCATTAATCCTCTCAACTTTGTATGCCTCTTTGTTAATTTTCCAAGCTCTACATGAGTCTTATTGGCATGTTTTTCAACAAAGATAAATTCTCAAAAATGATTTTGAACTTATGTAGCTATTAAATTTTATCTATGTTCCACATTATGAATTGTTATCAATAATAAATGAAAAAGAATAAATTTAAAAAACAATTGGAGATGAAGCTAGATGAACGCACATGAAAGATACTAGTTGAAGCAATAATTTGAGAAAGACAAGCAAGACATCCAAATTTAACTAGACTAATTAAAGTTAATTATACAAGACAAAGAATGCTAGAAGGATGAAGAGATAGTTGTCCTAAACAAGGAAAATGAAGAGTTCGAAAAGCAACTACAAAATATGGAGGTCAAGGTCTCAATGCTAGATAGATCAAATCCTTGTGGGACCAAATACACTCTAAGGTTATAAGCACCAAATCATATATAATGTATTTCAAGGAGTGTGAATGATTAATTGACCAAACCTCATAAAAAAAATACAAGTGGAAAGTGAGTTGGCATTTATGAAAAATTTACTAAAGTGCTTCATCAATTATACAAGGGATCCATTGACTAGGTAAGATAATTGGGTATAAATAAGAGGAAAATGATTTTCCAATTGAAGAACATGCTTGAAAAACAAAGAAAACTAGAAGGATGCAATGTCATCTATAATGCCCTAATGACATTCATAGAAAAGATGAAAAAAATATACAACAAACATTGGACATCATATTGCCTAACCTCTTTTTTGATCAAGGACAACTTCTGACATCCAAATAAGTGTTCAAGGTTATCAAAAAGAAAAAATATAAAATAGACATGTCAATTGAGGACATCACACTAATTTTTTCTAATAGGATCTCCAAATTGTAAGGGTTATTAGAGAAAGTAAAGAAGATAATAAATCAAGAAGAAGATCTTCCAATAGATTAATACAAAGACCTAGTGTTAGATGTTATCATATTGGATACTGTACGAATACTTTTAGATGATAACAAGAAAATGTTGTTGACTTTATTGTCATCAAACTAAAAAGTACAATCCCATATTTTTACAATGTTTATTATGAACCAATTCCAATTTTGAATAGTTTACATCTAAGAATAAAGGGATAATGTGCGATCTCTCACTAATCAAGCTTAGCATCCTATGAATCACCAAAAATGTAGTATTCCAACTACTACCATTGCACTTTAGTAGTAAAATCAATTGTGCAAATGGAGGTAGAGGCAAAATTTATAGTGATCCCACTCAAAATAGATCCTAGAAGATAGCCTCAGCTAAAAGGAGAATGATATTCCACTTCAAATTTTTTTATGGTAATTTAAAAAAAAAAATATTATTGAGGGCATTTGAAAGGCACCCTAACGCCTTGATACATCAACAGAGTTAAAGGATGCACCATCTAAAAAAAGCCTCATGACATCCACGTAAAGCCTAAAACGCAAGGAAAAAAAAGAACCAGTCAAAAGAAGGACAAAACGAGAAACAACACGTCCTGAAAAAATAGAGCTCAACAACAAACCACTTCAAATTTTTGTTAGTGTAATATTCCATTACTTGGGATACTTACCATTTACTCCACTAGGTAAAAGAGGATTTACATTTATCTTTTACTATCTAGATATTTATTCTTCTATCCCAGGTTAATCTCTAAATATCCTAGGTTAGTGGTTTGGTTAGACTTCTCTACCTAGGTTAGTGGTTAGCATCACGCAACTCCCTACTCTATTGTTAGAGGGTAGTTAGCGCTATTTCCTAATGTTGTTAGTTAGTCTATTTATTTAATCATAGACTTTCTATTGTAATTGTTAGTTGATTAATTTATCATTGCTTTTTCGCTCACTCACTTGATCACATTGGTATCATCGCAGTCGGGTGGCCTAATACGAGCTTCGCTCGTTCCACCCGACCTGGACCTGGCATGGTCTTTGAGGGACCTGCACAGATCCTAAGGCAGCTCCCAAGCAGCAGGGCCCATAGGCCCATATCATCAGGCGACCATGGGAGAGGGCTCGTAGGCCCACGTCATCGGGCGGCCACGGGAGCAGGCTCATAGACCCCGATAGTTCTGATAGCATTATGTTGTCTGACCTATCGGGCCTAAAAATAAGATAGAGCCCAAAACATAGGGCTTGGATCTCGAGGGCAGGAGGCCCTTCGGTTACTGACAGCTGCTAGTGCTGCCCCTGTGGGTCCAGCACACAGTCGGGAGGGCAGGCGCGCCCTCCTAGGCAAAGATGGGACCCAAACTCGAGGGTAGGAGTGCCCTCAGGTCTGACCAACACTGACAAGGGACATCTTTGTCAGATATTTGGTGACAAATATCTGAGAGTGCAGGTGCACCCTCCGATCCCAAGTGATCGACGACATAGATCCGACGATCGGGATCTGAGAGGGCAGGAGCGCCCTCCGATCTCTAGCGATCGGATCAAAGACACTACACCTGCAGAAACACTCTCGGGCACAAATATTGATGACAATCATGGTTGGGATCCACGCGTGCTCGGGCACAGATCCTGAGGTACTAACTCAAACCACTCCATGGGTGACACATGGCCAACTGACGTGACCTTGGGCACAGATTCTGAGGTGCTGACATAGCACTACCACTGGATAGGACACGTGGCAGGTTGACGTGACCTCGAGCATAGATCCTAAGGTACTGACGTGGCACTGCCACTAGATAGGACATGTGGCAAGCCACGCGCCAGCTGGACAGGACACGTGGTAAGCGCCACCTGGACAGGACAACTGGACGACAATGAACACATGGACCGAAGACCTGGACAAGACGCAGACTGACACATGGGTGACACATGGCGAACTGGCCACGTGCCCCCTGACCCGACTAGCCACGACGTGGCGACGAACAAAAGGTCGATGAAGGACTCCGATTACCCGCAGGCAATCGATTCCTTATAAGGGCTAAGTCGTTTTTAAACGACTTACATGCGCCTTCACGGCGCATGTGGGACTAAAGTCCCAAAAGCTTTTTTTTAAAAGATTTAGCGCATGAAGTCGTGTGCTCTAAGCCCTAGGGAGGGGAGGCTTCAAGATGAAGTCTCCTCCCCAATATCTCCGTCGGGCTAGCTAGCCCGATTGGAGGTTTAGCCCTCGCCAAGGTGCGGCCCGACAGGGAGGTCGGGAGTTCGACTCCTGTCAGGGCCAATTTTTTTTGCTAAAATGCGAGCGGAGGAATGGACCAAGTAAAAAGGGTAAATTTTTTTTTATTTTTTTGTAAATTTTTAATTATTTTTTAATATTTTTTATTTAATAATTTAATGTCTTTTGTCTAAAATCAATTTTTTTTTCCAAAATTACATTGATTTTTTACAAAATTAAAATTTATTATTACTTAAATAATTATTAGATTTATTAAACTTTTGCATTAAAATAGAGAATTAAGGATCTATTTTTGCAATCAAAGTTAAGGAGCTTTTGTTTTTCTCCATGGGCGAATATAAGACATAGAACAACATCTACTTCTATTGCAAATAAGAAAACCTTAAACTCTTCTCAACCTTGTTAGTTTTGCACAATCCAAGAGGGACAACATCAAAAACATTTGATTCTTTCTTGCACAAATAGCAAACAAGGAGACTGAATTTTTTTTTGTAAAATTCAAAAGGCAAAGTGTGCATTTGTTTTCTTCGAAGGGGGATATAAGACATAAAATTGCACATTCTTTTTTGCAAAAAATTGAGAAGAAATTGTAACCTTGGGTCCATCAAAAACTAAGTCATGTGTCGACTAGTTCTGGAAGCCTTCCAAAAGCGGGTCGTGTGTTGACTTGTCTTGGAAGGAGTGCTCAAAATTGTTAATTTTGCAAAATTCAAGGGAGAAGACAACATTGTACTTCTTTTGCAAAATTGGAAAACAAAGTAGGAGACATAAAAATATCATTTTTTTTGCACAACACAAAACACACATTTTGTTGCAAAAATTAAAAGGTGCATTTTTTATTTTACTCGACACCTTTATTGGCAAATTAGGTGCATTTTCGGTTGCATCCGACACCTAGGTGATAAGAATTTTGTGGGCATTCTTGTTTGATTATTGCATTATTTCTTTTGCAATTATAAGTCATAGAATCAAGAACACACTCAACCCAAAAATTTCACAAATTTGTGTAAATCCTTGCACAGATTTAAAGCCAAAATTACTTGATATTCTCTCCTAAATCATCAAAACCCCTAATTCACTCTTATTTGTTTGGCTTAATTTCCTCAAACTTTTCCTCCTTCTTGAAGGGAGTTAAGGCAGGTGTCATTAAATATCTGTTTGAGTGAATAATATTTTGATACTCTTTTAGGGTAATCAAAAGAAAGAACAAGTTTTTTGCAAATAAGGAACCTTAAAAGTTGCAATCCTTTGCACTAAGGGGGGATAATTCCTTTCTTCCTTCAAACATAGATTTTGATAAGAGGGAAATAAAACTTGTAAAGGCAATCAGAGAAGTCCAAATCATCAACATTAAACCTTTTATTTTAGACTTCATAATAGCAATCATGCTTGAAGTACTTGCAATGAGAAAGGATAACTTGGTGAAATTTTTTGATCAAATTGCCTAGAAAGCATAGTTTTGCACAAATTGTAAAAATGAAAACCAAGACACCATTCAGTGTTGGTTTCAAAAAAAGCAAAACTAAAATGGCAAAGGCACATCACAGAAGCCATATTTCTAGTGGAGTGTCTCATACTGATTATGTTTCTGGTTCAAAGATAGCACAAAGAGTGCTAAATTGCTAAAACAGTTTTGTAGAGGGAAAACACATGTGTCCCTTGGGCAAATGCACCATTTTCTCTCACTCTTCTTTTAGGCTTCATAAATAGCATAAGTTTTTTGTTTGAAGACCTTGCAATAAGGGGTGCTTGTACCTCTTTTAGGCTTCATAAATAGCAAATTCTAGGTGTTTGAAGTACTTGTAACAAGAGGAGCGATTTTTTGTGGTGTACAATTGTCTAGGAGGCAATATTTGTAAAATCCTTCACAACACTCTTGAGTTGCACACTTTTTGCAATTGAGGAGGGATATCCATTTCTTTTCTTCACTGATTTTTGTAAATAGGGAAGATGACTTATAAGGATGCATTTTCGACTTTGACCGACACCTTAGTCACACTTCCTTCAGAAATTAATTACACTATGTTTTGCAATAAGAAGGGGGGAACTTATAAGGGTGCATTTTTGGCAGTGATCGACACTTTAGCTACCTTATCTTTTGCAAATTCATATTGTAAATAAATGAACCTTGTATGAAGTGATCTATTCTACTACACCTAGCGATTGCAGTGGCTGGTTACCCATGCAAATCGATTGGATGATGTGATTACCATAAGGACATTCGTTGGCGTGAAGACAAAGTGAGGAATGACCCACTTTTTGCTTAGGAGCAGCTAGAGAACTGTGACAGAGCAAAGAACTAGTAGATCAACATCTTCTTCACTGTATTGGGGCAGATATACTTCACCCAAATATTGTTGTATAGAGGGATATGTATGTATTACCCAAATAATGTAATAAGGAGGGATGTTAGTGTAATATTCCATTACTTGGGATACTTACCATTTACTCCACTAGGTAAAAGAGTATTTACATTTATCTTTTACTATATAGATATTTATTCTTCTATCATAGGTTAATCTCTAAATATCCTAGGTTAGTGGTTTGGTTAGACTTCTCTACCTAGGTTAATGGTTAGCATCACACAACTCCCTACTCTATTGTTAGAGGGTAGTTAGTGCTATTTCCTAATGTTGTTAGTTGGTCTATTTATTTAATCATAGACTTTCTATTGTAATTGTTAGTTGATTAATTGATCATTGCTTTTCCACTCACTCACTTGATCACAATTTTGACTAAGGTATGAAAATCATGATTTGTTCCTAAAAATGTGATACATTCTTGAGTATGAAATTGGCTAAGTCTAGGAGGGATCAATTCACTTACTACTATAGGAGCAAATATTTACAACATTGAGAGAGCAAATTGCTTTCCAAGGCAAAATATTATAAAATGAGTCATTATTGCGTATGAAGTTCAAAGTAACAACTAAAAAGCCAAATTTTTATCTTTAAGTGGTTCCAATGAAGGAATTGGAGCCGCTAAAGTCATGTAGAATGAATTTAAAGGTAATTTTGGATGGTTAAGCAATCATTTTGCTAAAGAATATTTTCAAATTAGAATTATTATTGTCATTTTAATAAGCTATGTATGGCTTCTATTGGGGGCCACTCCCATAAAAATAACAAAACATTACTTTATTGTCATTACATTACTACCAGATTAATTAAACCATATCAAACTTACCTTTTTATCAAAGATTTTTTTTATATGCCTTTATATCTAAATTTATTCTCCATATTCCTCAAATTGCCATGTTTTCATAATCAAATCTTCATATCATTTTTATTAAGAGATAAAATCTCACTCAACTAATTAACTTCTAAAATTTAAATTTTGTCAATAGCTAAAATATCTACTACATAGTTTCCATCTCTATAAATATATTGGCTATAATAACCTATCAATTATATGATACCTCTTTCTTTAGGAGTCTTATTCATGTCCCTAATATTCCAAGACATCATTTTTATCATCACTTTTTGTTTTTATTTGTGGACTTAGCCCCACTTCTTGTTAACACATCCACTATTTGTTTTTGTTTTCTCATATCAATATCCCTCTAAGTTTTATTTTCTCTTTATTTTTACTTGGGTCTTATTATTATTTTTTCATTCCCACAAACACTTTTATCTTCATAAATATATTCAATTTATTCATATTGTTCATATTGAGACTTATCATCTATAGGTTTTTCTTGCTCCAAAAGATCTAAAATGCAAGGAGTAACCTCAAAAGCACTCTCTTCTTATTTATGATGTATAAAAACTCTAAAGTGAAAGGATGTTCCTCCATATTAATTACCTTCTTATGCTACCCTAAACCCCTAGATTTCTATGGATATGCTCCACACTCATTTCATTATTATGTTACTTTTTAATTCCTAAAGTGCAAGGGGTAACCTCTACACTACTTTTATTTTTATTACAAGGAATCCTGATTTTATACTATTTGAGGAAAATAAAGACGATTTACCTAGAATAAATTTGACCTCTTATGCCTTCTTTGTTTTAAAATTTTCCTCCACATCTTCCATTACACCTTTAACTCCTTTTGAAATTGAACTTGCATATGCTTCCTCATCAATTGTATCCTTATTTTCTTCTTCTAACGATTGATCCAAGTTAACTATAATCACTTTTATCATCTAATATTGTAGATAGGATTTCTTTACCTTTTTTGGGGGAGTGGAATATCCTTGATCTAATACAAATTCTATTGTAATATGATATTTGCTCCATCTTGAATATTGTATCATGGACAATGTTTTGGTATCTTTTTCCATAATTTTTCCTTTATAGTATCTTACCGTGAGTCTAATATCATAACATTCACAACATTAAAATGCAATACTATTATAATCTAGTTGTTGATCCTATTCTCTTGATTTAGATTTAGTCTTAGCAAATTGTGGCAAAGGTTTTGAAATATAAATAGCAAAACATATTGTGGAATATATAGCATGCTTTCATTCCTTAGTAGTTGCATACTCCTAGATAAACTCCCTTAGGGTATTTCCAATATTCTTCAAAACATTCTTATTGATAAGTTGATATAGAATTCCAAAATACTAACCCACACTAGAATTTTTTTAATAATTTCCATCTTGATAGAAAAATTCTCACTCCATGGTTTAAAGTCTAGGTAATATCTCCCCCTAATCCATGGGCCTCCTTATTTTTGAACTAAAAAATATGATGAGGAGAAAAACCTTTAAGAATTATTCCATGGAGTAGTTTGAATTCAATCCCAACTTCCACTTGATCCAATTTTGAATCTCTAGAAACCATGGCCACTATCCATGGAATTTATATATTAACCTTCTATTTTTAAGAAGCTTTATATCATGCTCAATCATCTCATCCTTGACAACCACTTTTGGTGTGAAATTTACTATCTAGATAAAAATTCCCATATATTCACTCTTCCTGTTGTCTCTAACTTGGGTATCTATAATTTCAAGTAGGGAATCCTTAATTCCAATTAGGTTTTCATATACGACTTTCCTTTCATGCTATTTAGATTTTTCTCATATGGATCCTTCATTTTTTCAAATTTCTCAAAGATGTGGAAGAAGAAGGAAGGCTTATTCCTTACTCACACTTGCTTCCTATTTGTATTCTCTCCTTGATCTTCCTCAAATATCTAAAACAATAAAATGTGGGGTTTACTTTTGGCTTGCACTTGCTCCCCTCTTGCACTCACAAGAGTAGAACTATTTTACTTTAATTTTTTTTTTTTTTTTCAAAAAAAGAAAAAAATATATTAAAACAAGATTAATTACAAGTTGGGATGAGACTCCTCCCAACCTTAATCTATAAAAATACTTTTTTACAATAGTAAAAGGAGATCTACATTGGAGCCAAATATTCTAAACCATATGTTTGTAATGGTTGTCCAAATTAGCTAAACACTAGATTTATCACCAACTTGCCTAATCCTCTCATCCTTAGTAGCCATGTCATTATGCCACTAAACCCCTACCTCCTTCTTTGTACCCATAGTAGCTAGGAAATTTTCCACTTTATTTGAAGCTCTACCCACATAGATTGAAATCACATTATCTACTTCCCTTCATAATTCCTTAATTTGGGTGAAAAGAATCTTCAACCTCCATTTCTCCAAAGCAAATTTCCTCATGCAATCCAAAGCTCCTACCAAGATTTGAGAATTTGATTTTATGATTATCCTCCTATAAACTTATAGTTCTTTTTCCTAGGCCCTACAGTTCCCAATAGAGTATTTTCCCAATATGATTCTTGCAGACCACTCCAATTCTAGCTCTACCTAGATTGCATTTTATAGCTCCATAAATTAATTTTAATCCAATAATTTGGGGGTGGTTTCCAACTATCTCTATCCTACTCCTCTTGATTATTTCTTCGTCATCCCTATATTAGGTTGAGTTTCCTCTTTAGCATACACTACCATGGTTTTCATGACTTTGCTCCAAATGACCTACCAAATGCCATCCAAGGATGAAAAGGATTCTCTAAAAATTCTACCATTTCTCTCAAACCACACTTGTCACCAAATAAAGTTTAATCCAATCTTCCACCTAATATGAAGAGCTTTATATTTAAATCTACCCCTCTTCCATCTCTCCCATATATTAATTTGATTCAAATCACCATTAGCTCAAACTTTATAAGCTAAAAACCTGTTGGAGAATATTAAATTATTTGCTACATGCTAATGTACCACCTTAGGTACATCTTTAGATTATGAGTGTGTCTTATATTAGAGTGTGAGTATTTACTTTATGCAATAAAATAAATACACAAGTATTATTATAATGTGCAAAGTATGTAATAATATAAATGTGCATAATAGTCCATTTGCACATGCGTCCTTAGAATAGGAAAGTGAAGAATCAAAAAGAGTGAAGGCCAAGAGTTCTCCATATGAAGAGTCACATTCCATTATATACGTGTCTCTATGTATGTGTGTAAGATATACAATGGAGAGATAATGTAACACAATGTAGAGGGAATGTGTATGTGCTTGAGATCTTTATTCTATATCAAATTACTATTTTCATGAGCATTTGTTAATGGTAATTTTATGAGTTGTTGCAAAATTTATTTATGAGTTTTATATATTTAGAATATTGCCATTATCTTATATTTGATATAGTATATTTATTTTAGATCTTGAGGTTATTTTTCTTTAAGTATTTAGAATCAAAAGCTAAAAGTGGTGTCAGTGCTATAACAAGGTTTTATCTTGCATAGGTTTTTAAAATTTGCAAAGGAGAATTCCACCGATTAACAATAAACTAGCAAATTTGGAGAAATTACCTCAGGAAAAGGAAAACCAAAGAAGATAGTATTTTCCATTGTGTTGAAGGAGAATTAGTGAAGATTGGAGTTTTAATTTACCTATTCCAATAGCAAATTTAGAATAGAAGAAAATTTACAGGTCTTGAATATAGACCTTGATATTTAAAAGATTAAGAGACCCAAGAAGGAGGTCCCATTAAATATTAGGACTCTGCATAGATTTATTTTCACTAGATTAAAGAATAACTAGTGAAGTTTATTGATTTTAAAACTCTGGAGATTTGGTTTATTGTTGTTGTCTAAGTTTTGTTCCAAAAAATTAGTTCTCAAAATTTGAAAAGTTTCCTACAATAGATAGAGAAAAATTTCAACTTCATTTGCCTAAAAATCTATGTGCTTTCCTCGTGCAGGGATTAGTTTTGAGTTGTAGCAAAAGAGTAGACATTGAAGATTAAGGAGGTCTAAGAAAGAGGTCCCATTGGAGATTGAATATTGAATAAGGAGGAGACCTAAGAGAAGAGGTCCCCATTGAAGATTAAATATTGAACATTACAGATTGAATATTAAGGAGACTCAAGAAAGAGGTCTCCATAGCAGATTGAATATTGAGAAGAGAGAAAGAGGTCAAGAGAAACCCTATTGAAGATTGGAGAAGGAGGAGATCCAAGAGAAGAGGTCCCCATTGCAGACTTGAGAAAGGAGATAGAATATTGAAGAATTTGGAAACCCAAGAGAAGAGGTTTCAAATAAAGTTGGAAGAAGAAAGAAGAAGGCTAGAGAAGCCATATTGAAGAAGTGGCCATTGGAGAAGATTTGAAGAAATTTTGAGGAAGAAGATTGCAAGTAGGATAAGCTCATAGAAAGAGGAATTTGGGATAATTTTCACCATCTGAAAACAAGCCCAAAAGGAAGAATGATTTGGCAAGAATTTCATAGAATTTTGGAAAGTATTTTTGAAGATCTCAAGACATTCAGATTCTTGAGGAAGAGGCCAAGAAAGAGGCTAAATTTTAAGATAGTATTCAGCAGAATCTGAGGAGAAAAAGGAAAGAAGAGGCCACCAAATTGATATTTGTGGAGATAACCATTAAAGTTTTGAAGGCTGATTTGTGGAGGAGAATATTGCTGATTTTCATGATAGAAGTTGAAGGTTCATAGGATATAAAAGTGAAGGTGACATAGAGCTGCAAGTTGAAAACTATTTGGGCAAAAATTTGAAGTGCCCTTGAACAACCAATTGAAGGAAGACTTGACAACAAATTAAGGCAGTGGATTGAAAGATTTAAAGACTCTTTCAGGACAACAAGATAGAGGAGAAGTCAAAATTGTAGAGCAACATTTGAAGAGTTTTGGACTGCAAATTTGGGCAACATTGGAAGGAGATAGAAGAGCTGAAAATTGGAGAAGATGTGGGTAGTTTTTTGAAGTGCCCTTGGACAGTGTATTGAAGGAGGATTTGATAAAAAATAAGGCATCAATTTGGAGGAATTGATTGTTGTTTTTGGACAATGATATAAAGGAGAAGAAATTAGTTTTTGGAGCAGTGAATTGAAGAGTTTTTGGTTGTAAATTTGGGTAGAATTAAGAATATATTGGAGAGCTACGTTTTTGGGAAGTTTGGGATATATTTGAGAGAGACTTGGACAACAAAGTGAAGAAATATTTGGCAGCAATTGAAGCTACAAATTGTAGAAATTTTGGATAGCAAGAAGGTAGTGTTTGGAGCTACAAAATTTTGAGAAGTTGAAGATAAAGAAGGCAAGTTTCAAGTAGCATTTGAAAGGGTAGAAAGGCAAAAAATTTCTAGCATTTTATAATAACCATTTGGACAACATAGAAGCTGGATTTTAGCAACAAGCAAAGTGCAAGTAAAGCTACAAATTTGAAGGTATATAACAACAATTTTGAGTAGCAAGAAAGCAAAGGATACGAGCTACAAAAGACAACCAAAGAGGTTTGAAATTAGGTGCTTAAAAGAGTATTTAAATTTTATGAAAAGTGGATTTAATCTAAGTTTATTTGGCACCATATATTAGAGAGTTCAAATTAGGAAAAAGAACTATAAGTTTATTATCTCCCAGTTAAAGAAGGAGTTTAAGAATATTGCAAATTAGTGTGTTGATATAGCGTAAAGAATTTGGTTTATTTTTAAGTTTAAAATCAACAAAAGAACATTTGTATGCTATAAGAAAAAATTACTCCAAATCAAAAACAACAATCTAAGGAGCTACGAATGTATTAAGGAGCACTCAAAATATTGTGCTCAATATATGGTTTTGAAAGGAAGCAAAGTAAGTATTTGAAGGCACAAGAGCATCCTCAAAACCTACAAAATTTTAGAGAAATAAGTTAGCAAAGTGAGTAAAGGAAAGGGAGTATAAGAAGTTTGGAGAATAGCAAAAGATTCATCCATCCAAGCCGAGTTGTGGAGAAGAAAAACCACACTAGAGCCATGGTAGAATTTATTGAAAAGGGTAATATAAGTGGTAGCCAAAGAAGCCACCATACGTATAAGGAAAGGAGCACCACTAAAGTTGAGAATCATTGAAATGTGGAGCCACCATATGAAGGAGGAAAGAAGCACCACTAGAGTGCAACAGATTATCGTAGCTCGAGGAAGAGCCACCAACGTGCAATGAGGAACCACTAGAGCACTGTTACAAGTGAAAATTTGAAGAGTGTAAAAGCTCAAGTATTATTCTAAGGACACAAATGGTCGTTTGCATTCACTTTATTGAAGAGTCACTCTCAAAAAAGAAAAAACTGAAGAGATGTAACTGTGCAGCGCAAGAGCAAGAAAAAAAATTGTTTAAAAATTATTTGTCTAAGGTTTGGCTTGTTTAAAAAGCCTTGGAAGAAGTGCCATCATTGTAACATTTTCAAGAAGCTATTTTAAGTAAAAGAGAATCTTGTACATATTGTCTTTGAGGAACATGTGAAGAGATTGAATGCCACATGTCCTCGTGGAAGGAGGAGCACCAACCATCACTTAAAAGCATACAAAAATATTGAATGCCACATGTCCTCATGGAAGGAGGAGCACCACTCATCATATAGGTAAGGTGAAACATCTTCTTAGATGTAGTAAATGCATGGAATAAGGCTAAACTTAGTACATCCAAGAAGCTATAGAGTCTTTGAATGAGCGCTACATCAAGTGAGGCTTTCAAGGAGGAATGAATATTGAGGAGGAGGTCAACCACCATTGACCATGATTTGCATGTGCCTATTTCAGAGGTAAAAGTTAATTTAATTGAATATTAAACTTTTACCTAAGTTAGGAGCTGTAAGGAGAAATAAATTTATTTTTCTAAGGTTGTTAACAAATAAATCTAATTAATTATAGATTAATTTAATTGATGGAGAAATAAGGTGTAGAAGAGAAATTAGAAACCTTAGAAAGATGAATTATTATTTTTGGAAAGTTTTGAGAAGCCTTAAAATTATTTTGGAAAATTTTGGAAATCAATTTCAAGTTTTGAGAAGATTTTGTAAAGTTTTGAAATTGAATTATAAAGTTTTGTAAAGCATTTTTATATTTGCAAATATTTTGAATTTTGGAGAAATAAGGTTTCCTACATCAAATTAGGAATATAAAATTTACAAATACCCTTTTACTAGATTTCTAAATTTTTAATTTTGGAGTTATAAGGAATTCAACACCAACATAGGTTTGTGAAATTTAGAAACCATATTATTGAATTTTGGGAGAAAAAAGGAATTCAACCTAGAGTTTTGAAGAATTAAAACTTTTGTCAAAATTATTGGTTGATCATTTATACCTAGGGAAGAATATAAGGTATTCATCCTAAAGAATAGAAGTTGAATATTATATAGAAATTGTTATTTAAAACCTTAGGGAGATATAAGGTAGTCTACAAGTGTTATCATGACAACAAACAAATTATTTCTTTCAAAATCCCAACTTCTTAAAGGTCCTAATTACACTTCATGGAAAAATAAAGTGAGGTCAATATTGATAGTTGAAAAGATTTGGGACATTGTTAAAGGAGCAAAAACTAAACCTACTGAAGATGCTAGAGAAATTCAAAAGTATGAAGAAGATGAAGCAAAAGCACTCATGATAATAACATTTGCAATTACATATGATATATAGCCATATATTAGTTCAACATTAACTTCTACAGAAGCCTAGAATAATTTAGCCAAGATATTTGAAGAAAATAATAAAACCACTATCTTGAATCTTCAAACTCAATTGCATTCTCTAAAAGTTAATAGTGGTGAAAGTATAGAATTATTTCTAAGAAAATTGGTAGATATAAAAGGAAAATTATTAACCTTAGGAGAGAAGGTAGAAGACAAGTTTCTTGTTCAAGTAATTCTAAGAGCACTTCCAAAAAGCTACAAGCATCTAGTCACATATTTACAAATTCTAAGTAAAGATACATCATTTGATGAGTTAGTCAATATACTACAAGAATATGAGGTAGAGAATTCAATGAAATATGAAATGACTAACAATGTCTTAGTCTCAAAAGATAATCCACAAGGAAATGTTACTTCATTCTCAAGGAACAAATCAAAATGGAGTAATAGATTTTGTCAAGTATGCAAGAAGAATGGACATACTACAAATTATTGTAGATTCAATCCAAGAAATCAGTATCAAGGGAGTCAAACAAGTTTTGGAAGCCAATTAAATAGGTCATTTCAACCAAGACAATATCAAAATCAATATAGACCACATCAACAACAATTTCAATGTCAGAATCAATACCATCAACCTCAGTTGCAATATAGAGAAGGAAAATAAAAGGGGCACTTAGCTCAAAAGGTTTCAAGAAATTCAAGAATTGGAAGAACCTGAAGAAGAACATGAAGTTAAAGCTCTTTCAAAAAATATAGTATTTTATGAAGATACTAATTATTTACTTGATCAGAATATAGATAAGGAGCATAATAAAGAAAGCAGAAAATAAAAGCACAAGTTCCAGAACCAAGATGAAGACCATATTGAAGACTAAAGTCTTCAATAACCAAATAATGTAATACACGGGGGTGTTGGAGAATATTACATTATTTGGTATATGCTAATGTACCACCTTGGGTACATATTTAGATTATGAGTGTGTCTTAGATTAGAATGTGAGTATTTACTTTATGTAATGTAATAAATGCACAAGTATTATTATAATGTGCAAAGTATTTAATAATGTAAATGTGCATAATAATCCATGTGCACATGTTTCCTTAGAATAGGAAAGTGAAGAGTCTCAAGAAGAGTGAAGTCCAAGAGTGCTCCATATGAAGAGTCACATTCCAATATATATGTGTCTCTATGTATGTGTGCAAGATATACAATGGAGAGATAATGTAACACGATGTGGAGGGAGTGTGTATGTACTTGAGATCTTTATTCTATATCAAATTATTATTTTCATGAGCATTTGTTAATGGCAATTTTATGATCTATTGAAAAAGTTATTTATGAGTTTTATATGTTTAGAATATTACCATTATATTATATTTGATATAGTATCTTTATTTTAGATCTTGAGGTTATTTTTCATTAAGTATTTAGCATCAAAAGCTAACAAAACCATCGCTCCCAAATCTGGTGTGTGAACAGACACTCAAAAATCAAGTGGTCATATGTTTACTTGATTTTGTAGCATAAAACACATTGATATGGACCAATTATTCCCTTATGTCTCAGATGATCAAAAATAAGAATTCCATTGTGCATGAACTGGGCAAAGAAGTCTACTTTCAACTAACCCTTTGACTGCCAAATATTTCTCCAATCCTCAATCTAATATGCATGAGGAGGAGGTTCTAGAAGGATATTATAATATCCATCCTTCACTGTGTAGACTCCAAGGCTCCCATATCCCCAAGCTAATTCATCCTCCTCATATCTATCTTTAAGAAATATTTCTACCAATATTTTAGTCATAATGGGTGTCAATTTCAAAGAGATTATAATTGGCCACTCATCCAACTTATTAAAATTCTTAAATGTATAACCCCCTAGCTAGATTGTGTTGAAATAACTTTCAATCAGGATTCAATCCCTACTTTCCATGATTATTTTTATTGGTTGCAATTTTGGGTATTCAACAATGATATGTGGGTATTGATACCACGAATATGTCCAAAATCATGCCTTCTCCTCTCTCCCTACTTTCAAAAATAATCCATATTTCATTACCTAAGGTACTAACTTTAGATATTGCCACACTAAGGACCCATTACCATCCAAATGGAAACGACTCACCTCATTTGGGTTCACTTGTTCCAAATATTTACTAGTTAAAACTCTACTGAATAAAGAAGTTGGTTGGGAGATCCACCTCCAATAAATATTTCTAGCTAAAGGTTTATTATTTAACTTTGATATCCTTAGTCCCAAACCTTCCTTTACCTTGGGTTGGCTTGCTTTATCCCAACCTACTAAGGTCATTTCCTCTCTCCTTTTACTCCTCCCCAACAATTTTCTAGCCATCTTATCCAACTCTTTCCATATGGCATGTGGGGCAGCAAGGATAGAAAATTTATAAATTGATATGGACTAATATATCCCAAGAGGTTAATAATTTGAGACTAATGGCTAATTCTTTCTTTTATATGATCCAAAATATTCCTCTAGATATCTATCTTCATTTTTTTAAAATACAAACAAACCCCAAATATTCCTCCAGATATTTATCTTTAATTTTTTAAAATGCAAAGGACCCCCAAATATATCACTAGGAGAGAAGTCCTTATGAATCCTAAGATATCTAAAATTTTATCCTGAAGCCTTAGATCAAGATTGAATAATACCACTTTGGATTTATTATGATTGATGACTTGGTTTTGTGGCCTAAGGTAAACATTAAGAGTATCTCTGATCATTCTTGATTCCCTAAATTTGGTATTTCCATAAATCCTGTGTCATCCAAAAATTGTAGGTGAGTCAAAACCTCCTCACACATATTGATACCTATTAGCAAACCTTGCTATCTTTCCTCAAGATAAGTCTACCCAAGCCTTCATCCAATTTGAGAAAAAGATAAGGGGAACAAGAATCTCCCTAACAAAGGCCTTGAGTGGCTCCAAATGGTTGTGAGGGAATACCTTTAATTAGCATTGAGTATGTATAGTAGAAACACAACTCATAACCCATTATATCCAATCCTAAGATAAATCAATGACTGCCATCATCATTGACAAGAATCTCCACTCCACCCATCTAGTTTTATGAACACTCATCTATTGCTAAATTTTTGCGTTGAGTGGATTACCTCCTGAGCTAGAACCACACCATATAAGATTTGTCTTTCCTCTATAAAAATCCCTTGCTTCAAGGAGATAATGCTATGTAAAAGAGGTTTTAGTCACTCAACCATTACCTTCATGATTATTTTATATATGTGTAGACATGAAAAATTGACCCATTAAGATGAGTCATTTTCCTTAGTTTTCCTCCTAGAAAAGTAAGGTCATATTTGAGCTTAATTTTACCTAAAAAAATCCCCCAAATTTCCCAAAACCTATACCATTGGATTAGGCTCGAAAAGAGCTTTCCAACGATATATGATATGACATATTTTGCCTTGATTTTTGTGTTGGACAAAACTAAATTTGTCCATTTTCCCCCTTTTCGACAAATTCGGGAAAACTTGATGAAATTAGACATTTTCGATAATTTCGGACATCTGATTTCATCCAAATCCCACATGCGCCTAATTTAGGTGCTCTGTTGGAATTTTGAATCTAATATGGGTGAATCCAGATCCCCAACAAATTTGGTTGACCCAAATTTATCCAGAATAAGAAAATGCCTAATTTATCCTAACTACCTGGCCTATTCTCACCTCCCTCCCTGATTATTTGACCTACCTCAGGTTTTGAAACCCCCAAAATTTCCCTAAACACAAAGAATGGTGATAATTTGTAAAAAAAACTTGAGTGGAGAAAGATTTTTATGAGTTTTTTATTGCAGGTTGCAGAGGAGATTTTGATTTCAAATCACCATTCTGGGAGTTGTTAGATAGGGCGACATCAACTATGTGCTCAAATCTATCTTATTGTTAGCAATAATTTGATTTTTTGCTATGTTTTCACAAATTTGGCTGACCCAAATTTGTCATAAAAGCTCAAAATCATACTAATCTAATTACTTCTGTCGTGTAGAGTCAACTGTTGGATATTTTTGGACTAGCCAAAAACATACAAATCGTCCAAACACATATGGGGGTAAAATTTTGATTGTAGGATTACCAATTTAATTCATATTTGCATAGTGTTTCTCTACTTATTTTAATTACTTCACTGCATCTTACTTTGTTACTGTATTTACTGCATTTAATTTTATATGTTTTGCATTAGATCCATAGATCCTTCATTTTTCATATGATTTGCTAAAAAATCAAGGGTATTTGACTATCACAGATCATGATTTGTTGTGATCTAAGTAGATCCCCCATCCCTAACTACAAATTTTAGTTTTGTATTGTGAAATTGCAGGTTCTACACACATTCGACTGACCCGAATTTGTTTGACAAATTCGTACGTCCAAATTCATCCTATAAACGTTCGAATTCGTCTGAAAATAAATAACTGGACCAGGTAAGGATTTAAATTTATTTTCTCGTACTTCAGATTTATATTTCTCTATTTTATAGACATTTGCTTTGAACAAGAAAATTAGAAAAGACCAAAAACATAGACTTTATTGCATTTTTTCAATGTTAGTCAAAAATATAAAACACAAAAAGAAAAATAACATGATAGCATAGATCTTCATCTCTTGCTTTCTACAAAACCATTGCATCCTAGTTAGACTTTCCAATGCTTTCTAGCTAGATATGTATACTTTGTTTTCACCTAAAATTGAATTGCATATAGCTAGGTAGAAATTGCATTTGGCCAAACCCTAGGTGTATGCTTTCAAAACAAGGAATCAAATCAAACTACTACCTCACCTAGGCATGGAAACCACCACATAAAGTGTTTCCTGGTGAACCCTCACCCCATTTATTGAAAAAAACCAAGGAGAGCGCAACTCAAGCACTTCTCATCCGAGGTGCAAATCCATTATTTTCCCTTCCTATTTCAGACGCGAATACATTAGCTTAGAAGAAAGGGATGCAAAAATATTGGGTCTACATTCTTTGGTGAACCCGACGTGAACCACACCATCATTATGATTTTATGGCTTTTATTTGTTTTCAAAATAAATAAATAAATAAATAATAATAAATAAATAATAATAATAAAACAAAACAAAATGAATATCACTTTTAGAAATGGTGAAGAGATCATGGGTCTTGCAAATAACCCAATTCAATATGAACCTACTTATGTTACTACCCCAATCAGCAATATTAGGGGAATTCCATTAGCTAGATTGGTTAATTATGGCCAACCTCATTCACAACTTTCTTCATATTCAACATTACTCTTATCACAACCTCATCTTATTTCATCTCCTCCCTCTCAACCAATCCCTTCACAATTTTCCTTTCCACAATCTTTCCCATCAGAATGTCCTCCACAATCACTACCATATTCTTCTCTACAAACCACTTATTCACCTCAACCTCTTCATAATAATGGTATTATTCCCACCACACATTCATGTCAAGCTTTTCAATCCACATATAATTCTTCTTCACCATTATTGCAATCACAACCATTTCAACATTCTTCTTTCAACATGACACATTCATTTCAACAAGGAAATACTTCTTCTTCCAATCCTACCATGCACTCACATCATACTTCATAATCTGCCTATCATCATTCTACTCACAATCAAGAAGAAATAGGTAATCAACCATTTATGGCTAAATTCCTAAGAGAAATGATCAAAGTTCATCAAAAACCTTCACCACGTAAATTTACTAAGCTCAATCAACCAATGGCCATAATCCTCAAGCACTTACTTGATACAAATAGGATTGAGTTACCTCATATAAGGCAACCTGATACCATAGCAAATTGGTATAAGCCTGAGCTACATTGTAAATATCATAGAGTGGATGGACATATGACACAAACATGCAAAAAGTTGAAATATGCAATTCAAGACTTGATTGATGCAAGTCTTTTTGCTATAGAAGAGTTACAATCTACTAATGGTTATAAATCTCTAGTAAACAATCAACCTCCTACACAACAAGTACCCATAACCAATCAAGACATGGGGATCTCCCAAAAACCCCTATTCAATCATCAACAATAGGAAACCAATCAAATATTACATCCTAATGTGTCCCATCACAATGATATCACTAATATTGAAATAGAAACTACAAGTGAGCAACCTCAAGCTCAATCAACTCAATTTGATAAACAAGAGATGAGTTCCTCATTCGACCAACCTTCAAAACTCTCTTTGGCTCTGGAGGATGATCCAAAATGGAATGTGAGCATAGAAATCCCACCTTTAGCATCAAAATCTCAATCTAAAATCCACCTTGATAGCCAACAATAGTCAGCTAATCCTCAAGCAGAGATATCCCTTTTAGAAGTATTACAGAGTTCTCATGCTCATAGGGAAACTTTGTTCAAAATACTTAGCCAACAGTTTGTTCCTCGTAATATTTTCCCTAAGGACACAGTTAATGTCTCAAGCTCTTTTGAGATTGATCACATTTCATTTTATGATGATGAGATTCCTTCTCCAAACGTGCGAGAAGATTCATCCCTTTACATCACAGGATTTATTAGAGAAACACTTATCAAAAATATTTTGATAGATAGTGGTTCCTCACTTAACCTATGCACTTATCAATTCTTTCAAGAACTAGGATTAAAGAAGGAAGACCTCACCGAACCTGACATCATCATAAAGGCTTTCAATGATGAGTCCCAAGAAACTTGGGGCACTATAGTCCTTCCCCTTGAGATAGGACCTGAGATCTTAAATACCTTGTTCTATGTGGTGTCTTGTCCTACGACTTATAATCTATTGCTTGGATGCCCTTGGATTCATGAGATGAGGGTTGTCCCTTCCACTCTTCATCAGTGCTTGAAGTTCAAGTTCAAGAATCAAATTATCACTATTCATGGTGACCCACAAGTATCCTTACCTCATGCAATGGTGGAGCTACCTAATTCTCCATCCTATTTTGCTCTATCATCACCATCATCGCCTATTATCCATCATCATCTTTTATCTACACTGGATCATCCTTCATCACCATGTAGTACCCATTCAAATCCACTTAATTCACCTTTCGTAATTAAATCATTATTAATCACACCTCATTCTCCTAGGGATCATCAAGACTTGGAGAGGATTGAAGAAGATCGGGACTTAGAAAAAATTGAGGAAGATGAGGAACCCCCTTATCCATCTAATATTTTGTTTTGTAATATGATAAGTTATACACATTTTGATAGTCAATTTTCTGCATCTCAAGAGAGTCCTGCTCCATTATCTTATAAAAATCTAGCAAAATTAGGGATTGCTCCTCCCTATGTTAAGAAAAATGGTTTTGTTCGAGAATGCATAGATTTTCGTGCAAAGGCTACTGAAGAAAAAGCTATAAAGGAACTTCCTTGTTCAAAAGCTCCTTTGATTTTGAATCCACCTTAGACATGCTATGTGCAAATCACCTTGTATAGTGTATATAGATCATCTTGTATATACCACCAATTCCATCATCAAAAAAAAATAAAATAATCAAAAGTCAAATAAAAAATCAAACAAATAAAAAAATAAATGAAACAATCAAATCAAATCAAACAAAAGTTATACATAGGTATTGCATTCTCATCTAGTTTGCATTTCAATCATTACATTTCCATCATTGTATTTGCTCATACCATTTTATATCCCTTGACTTGGGAAATTTTTCATTACTTATATCTCCCCAAGGTGAGGGATATAGTTCTTGTTTTGCTTCATTGGCCTTGATTCATGCATTTTAATATACAACCCTATTGAGTAGTACTTGCTTTAGCAATATCATTCTCATCATCCCAGCACCCCATAGTGGATAGCTTCATGGTCACGAGCGAGGGGCAGCCTCCATTCGACCATTTGCAAGCACACATCCTAGTGGGTATATCTCTTCTATTCTTGACTATTAGCAAGTGCTACACTCATAGCGCGTTCAACACATCTTATCATTTTCTTTGGCCTTTTGGAGTTTTGTTATCATTCACCTATGCATGTCATTTAGGTTTACATATAGCTTATCTAGCACAACTATCATCTCCACATTGCATTACATAAACCATAAATCATCTCTCATTTAGTCGCTTTTATCCTATATTTCTCAAATAAAGTTTTGGTCCAATTGCATACGCCATATGGTCACATCCAATTATTATTCTACTTATATTAGACCTATGTTATCAAAATTCATAGTTAATTTTGGTTTACTTTAGAAGAATTAAAAAATTATCTTGAACCACTCACCAAAATACACATTTTAATAAAATCTTGATTCTTGATATTTGATTATAAATCTCTCTTGAACCAAAAACACTACTGTTTCACTAAATAAATTTTGAAGTTTTGGAAACTGATCTTACCACTTTTTGAACCAAAATACACTTACACATCTTAAAAATGATTTTGCACAAGGGAATATGATACTACATAGTAGTCCTAGCTCCTTAAGTGAAAGGTTTCCCTTGCTATCCTATTATGTGCATGGTCTAGAATGTTGAGAATTGGCAAAAGGACAAGCTCCTCCCTACCCGAATAAAATCCCTTGCTCTTTGTCTAATCTGAGCAAGTATCCCTTGAAAAAAAGAAGAGAAAAAATAGTAAAAGAAAAAATACCTTTTACTATAAAGTAATAAAATCCCCTTGTTCAAAACAAAAATGAACAAGAATCCCTACTCAAAGAAATCAAAAGAAAAGAAGGGGGTAATGAGCTTGAATCCCTGGAATTCCTTAGTTATTTGAACACCATGGGGTGATCCCTATTACAAAAATGGGCTGAATGAATCCCACTTGGCAATGGGGTAGTCTTATGTGTGGTGACATGTCTATCACATTAGCGACCTTCTTTTGTATAGACCAATGTCGGCTTGTGGATTAGCTAGCTTTTGGTAGCTTGTATTACATAGTAGTTAAGTCCAACTGAATGCATACAATCATGGTAAATGAACTCCTCATTTTGCACACACATTGGTTCTTAAAGTTGGTTTGCATCATTACCTTACTCAAAATTGGTAAATAAACTTCATAAGCACACACATTTGATCCTTGAGATATTTTGTATCATAATTAAGGTCAAGATAGAAAATGAATACACAAATCACTGGTTCTTGATAAATTTGACTTCATCTTAGAAATGACCAAAATTCTCCTTGAAGGTTGATTAGCAAAATGTCATTATTTCATCATGGATTTGTATGACTATTAGCATATGCAATTGGTCCTAAAAAATAGTTAATATTGCATTTTCATACCTATCACTTAGCATAAATGCTTCCATTTTACTATATTTCATGATTGCTTATCATTTATCAAAAACTTGCATTTGATCATACATAATCACTTTCTCATATAACTACATATTGACTTTGCGATGATGGCATGAGACAACCCTAATAAAATCTTTCTATTTACTTCACACTAGGAATCTTATGCCTAGTGCAAGTCCTCTACCCAATTTTTCATGCTTAGTCGCCATTGATATTACTCTCCTTAAGATTAAGTCAAAATTAATCTTAAAAATCATAAAATACTTTTCATCAACTCATCACTTTTACATCAATAAAATTTCAAATTATTTTGTTGACCACAACCCTTTGATGTTAGTAATATATTTAAATCTCATACAGGATCTGCTTTACGACCAATGCGAGGGGTAACCTCCATAGATGATCATATACAAGCATACATCCTCAAAATATATTGTTAACTGATCAAAATCAATAGGGTTTATTTTTGAAATACTTTTCTTCTACGAAACAATCAAATTACACTACAAAATATCAATTACATCAAATCACACTTCACTTTACTACAATGGTATCTTGATTAAGCATGATAAAAAGTACATTAAAAATCAAAACATGACCATAAGCATGATTATGAAGATCATAAAAAACAACAAAAATATTTTGCATTATGCATAACACATAAAAACAAAAGCCAAACAAAAACAAAAACAACAAGTATGGTATGCAATCATCATATATTTATATCATTCAAAACATGCATCAAAATCAACATGCATTACCATCTAGATCATTTACAACATACATCAAGAAGCAAAAATTTGTACACACAAAGCAATTTACCACTTAGCTAGATCCTCTCAGCTACTCCATCATTATCTCTTTGTTAGTCATTTCGAGTTCCATTAGGAATATGGCATTCCTCATGAAACTCGAGGGGGCATCCTAACTAGTAAATTAGTAATCATTTTTCTAAAACATCAATTCCACATGAACCATTCATTCTAAACCATCTACTCCTTTTTTCCCATGTCAATCATTATCACTTCTACTCAAGTGTCTACACCTTTATTTGATGTATTTATTATTCATAAATATGCCAAAGAGGGGGTAAAATGTAGACATGAAAAATTGACCCATTAAGATGAGTTATTTTCCTTAGTTTTCCTCCTAGAAAATTAAGGTCATATTTGAGCTTAATTTTACCTAAAATAAATCCTCTCCAAATTTCCTAAAACCTACACCATTGGATTAGGCTCAAAAAGAGCTTTCCAACGATATATGATATGACATATTTTGCCTTGATTTTGTGCTAAACAAAACTAAATTTGTCTATTTCCCCCCTTTCTAAAAAATTCGGGAAAACCTGACGAAATTGGACATTTTTGACAATTCGAACATCCAATTTTGTCCAAGTATCACATGCATCTAATTTAGGCACTATGTTGGGATTTTAAATCTAATATGGGTGAATCTAGACCCCCAATAAATTTAGCTGACCCTAATTTGTCCAAATTAAGAAAACGCCTAATTTATCCTAACTACCTAGCCTATTCTCGCCTCCCTCCATGATTCTTCCACCTACCTCGGGTTTTGAAACCCCCGGACTTCCCCTAAAAGCAAAGGAATTATGATAATTTGTAAAAAAAACTTGAGTGGAGAAATATTTTTATGAGTTTTTTTATTACATGTTGCAGATGAGATTTCGATTTCAGATCACCATTTCGGGAGCTGTCATATAGGGCGACATAGAATATGCGCTCAAATCTATCTTATTGTTTGCAATAATTTAATTTTTATTAGAAATTTGAGCATGTTGTATTTTCATTGATGTCAAGAGGTTTGATGTCCCAATTTGATGAAATTAATGTCAAAAAGGTTGATTAATATTAAGAGGTTAGAGGTCCTAAATTGATGGAAATATTTGTGAGAATATTTCTCTTGATGGCACATGAGGTATAAGGCAACAAGAAGAAAGGAATACTTCTCCATAATATTTGAAAAAGGATTTATAAATTACCTTGGTGAAGGTTAAAATATTTATTAATGGTGGCAATAAATTACCTTGGTGGTAATTTGGCAAAGGTTAAAATATTCATAAATGATGGCAAGGTTATCCCTAAAAAGAAAAAGCCCAAAAGGTTTTAAATATTTAAATTATAATATTTAAATCCTTTAGGATTTAAATTATTATAATTAAATATAATAATTTGAAATACCAAAATTCAAATTACAAAAGGACTGACATCTAAAATAAAGGAGGGAAAAAATATATATAAGGCTAAAGTTTAGCCTAAAGTTGTGTGGTGTTGAAATTCGAAGAGCCTTCGAATAATCAAATAGCTTGTGCAACATAGAAGGGAGAAGACAAGCACGTGGTGCTTTGCAAGTGGAATTCGATGGTCAAAGGGAAGAGGGGAAGAGTCCCCACTCATCCACCATGGCAGCCAAGTTGGCAAGCAGAGCTTGCGTAGACATGGCAAGAGAAAGGTCTTGCATTCGATTTGCGTGGAGGAAAGTTTTTTTGGAAGCAACGTGTGCTTCAATTTACAGTCGATGACATACGTTAAGAGGAATATCATGCATTTTATAACCGTGTGGCTTGGCTATCCCACGCGGTAGCCTTACCAAGGCTAAGGCATGGAACCAGTAGATGTCGTGGGTCCGAATCTCGGTGGCAGGCGACAAGGAGATTAATTTTTGGTTAAAATTTAATTTACCCTAAGGTTCTATGGTGGCTAAGGTATGTGCTAGGGAGTTATAAGGTGGTTTAAAATAATTTTATTTTTGCATTAAAAGGAGGTATAAGGTTATTTATTTTTGAGTTAGAAATTAAGGTTGATTGCTTTGTTAATGCATTAAGACAAAAATTAAAAGTGGAGATTTTATTTTGGAAATGCATTAATACAAAATTAGGAGATATAAGGTGTATGCGATTTATTTTGCTTATATAATTGGTCAAATTTATTGATGGAATTGGGTTTGCAAAGTTAGGAGAAATAAGGTGTAAAAGTGATTTGATATTTCATTATTTTGTATGATAAAATATCTTTTGAGAAGAGAGTTCATTGAGAAAGCATTTTGATAACTAACCTTGAAAAGTGGCACATAGAAAGGTGGTTAGTTATAAGACAGGTTTTGAAGACATATCTCCATCAAAGCAAAAAGGTATGGGCACATCATCCTTTGTTTGAAGTGTTTGTTGGATTGAATGTTGTGAAACATAAGGTGGAGTGAAAAGGATTGTTTGATAAGAATTGTTGGAAATATTTGAGTGAGTTCTATATGATTCATGGTTGAATGTTTAGAGAACATTTGAGATAGAGATTGGGAATTATTTGAGTTAGGGTTTGACACCCACATTATGCTCTTTGTTTGAAGAATTATGAAAACACTTGTTTAGGGTTTGTGAGCAAGTTGTGTTTCATTGGTTGAATGATTGAGTGGAGATTCTTAAGCATTGGTTTTGAGTGATATTTGAAAGTAAATGTGCAAACATTAGAAATAATATTTGTGAAAGCGACATACTTAATGATTGAGTAGAACATATTGAGTTTTTGGTAGAGTACATCATTCTCTATATGTTCCAGAGGTTAAACAAATTTTGAATAGAATATGTCTAAACTGCTTCAATTTAAAGGAATTACTTTGAAGATTAGATAAATAATTTGATAGCATTGTGAGGAAGATTTGAGATTGATTGAGCATATTTTGTGAGCTATTTTGAGAATGTATTAGAGTAGGTTTGAGCATATGCTAAAGCATATTTGAGCAATTCTTGGTGAAGACTTGAGAGCAGATTGAGAAAGTTCTTGAGAGGACTTGAAGGTAAATTTGAGCAAGTCTTTGTGAAGACTTGAGAGCATGATTAATTTGTTCAAGATTTATATTAAGGCTTGGGTCAGATCTAAACAAAGTTGATTGATTGATTTTTTCAAGCTTTTTATTAAGGCTTGGGGCAGATCTAAGAAGAGTTGATTGATTGATTTGTTCAAGCTTTGTGTTAAGACTTGGGAAAAATCGAAGCAAAGTTGATTGATTTATTTGTTCAAGCTTTGTGTTAAGGCTTGGGGTAGATCTAAGTAGAGTTGATTGATTGATTTATTCAAGCTTTGTGTTAAGTCTTAGGGCAGATCTAAGCAGAGTTGATTGATTGATTTGTTCAAGCTTTATGTTAAGGCCTGGGGTAGATCTAAGCAGAGTTGATTGGTGATTTGATCAAGCTTTGTGTTAAGGCTTGAGGATAGATTTGAGATAGAAGTTAGTACAAATCTGTGAGCAAACTTATGAGAAAATATAGAGCATATTTGTACTAGAATTGGGATAAATTTTGGTGCAGACTTGAGATAGAGCTGAGAGCAAGCTTTGAATGTGATAGAGCAGAGGACAATAGTCTCCAGTGGATAGATATCCATTAGACAGGGCAGTGAGGACAGAGGTATTCTATGGATAGAGATCCACAAGTCAGAGTAGTGGGGGTAGAAGTCTTCTAGAAGATCATCAGTTAGAGCAGAGGGGATAGAGTTATCTTATGGATAAAAATCCACAAACCAAAGCAAGGGGAAAGAGTTCTTCTATGGATAGAGTTCCACAAACCAGAGTAGAGGGGAAAGAGTTCTTCCATGGAGTGTGATCCGTGGACCAGTTGAGAAGATAGAGTTCTTATGTGGAGAGAGATCCACGAACCAGTTGAGGATATAGAGGTCTCCTAGATCAAGTTCCATAAACCAGATAAAAGGGGAAAGAGTTCTCCTATGGAGAGAGATCCACAAATAATAGAATAGGGGATAGGTGTCTCCTTTGGATAGAGGTCCATAAACATTGTAATTGAAAATTGATTCCCAAGAGATTTGTTGAGAAAATTTTAGTAGAAATATTTTCTCCGTGGAGTAGCCCACATTGGATGAACCACGTTAAATTGGTGTCTCTATTGTGTGTGATTATTTATGCATTGATTTTATTACTACTATTGCCATTGATAATATTGGAAAATATTTTTTAGGAAAGAAAGTGAAAGTTGGTCTTATACTGTTCACCCCCCTCTCAATATAAGCTTGTGTTCTTCAAATTTTTGCTATATTTTCACAAATTCGACTGACCCGAATTTGTCATAAAATCCTAAATTATACTAATATGATTGCTTTTGTCTTGTAGAGTCGATCGTTGAATATTTGTGGACTAGTCGAAAACATACAAATAGCTCAAAAACATACAAATCATCCAAAAACATATAGGGGTAAAATTCTGATTGCAGGATTACCAATTTAATTCATATTTTCATAGTGTTTCTCTACTTGTTTTAATTACTTCATTGCATATTACATTGTTACTGTATTTACTGCATTTAATTTTATATGTTTTGCATTAGATCCATAGATCCTTCATTTTTCATATGATTTGCTAAAAGAATTGAGGGGATTTGACTATCACAGATCATGATATGCTATGACCTAAGAAGATCCCCCACCCCTAACTACAAATTTTAGTGTTGTACTGTGAAATTGCAGGTTCTATGCACATTCAATTGACCCAAATTTGTTTGAAAAATTCGTACATCCGAATTCACCCTATAAATATCCAAATTCGTCTGAAAATAAATAGTCAAACTAGGTAAGGATTTAAATTTGTTTTCTCGTACTTCAAATACATATTTCTCTATTTTATAGACATTTGCTTTGAACAAAAAAAATTAGAAAATACCAAAAACATAGACTTTATTGCATTTTTTCAACGTTAGTCAAAAATATAAAATACAAAAAAGAAAACAACATGATAGCATAGATCTTCATCTCTTGATTTCTACAAAACCATTGCATCCTAGTTAGACTTTCCAATGCTTTCTAGCTAGATATGTATACTTTGTTTTCAACTAAAATTGAATTGCATATAGCTAGGTAGAAATTGCATTTGTCCCAACCCTAGTTGTATGCTTTCAAAACAAGGAATCAAATCAAACTACTACCTCACCTAGGCATGGAAACCGCAACAAGAAAGTATTTATTAGTGAACCCTTACCCCATTCATCGATAAAAACCAAGGAGAGCGTAACTCAAGCGCTTCTTGTTTGAGGTGCAGATCCATTATTTTTCCTCCCCCTTTCATGCACAGATCCATTAGCCTGGAAGAAAGGGGTGCAAAATTTTTGGGTCTACAATATGACATTGCATAAGGTAATAGGTCTATAATATAAAATATACACCCCTTCTCCCATTTTGTAATTAAGGTAATGAATGTATTATTTGATGCCTTAAGCATTCTTTTGTTACCTCTAGACTCCTCTATAATAGTCATTACATCCTCCTCCAAGTTGTCCTAGAAGATCTGAAAACTCAATTGGAAAGCCATATGGACTTGGCATTTTTCCTATACTCATTCCAAAGACCACCTTCTTCAGTTCCTCTCTATTAATGGGTTTAAGCAAGGCTTGATTTTCTTCTTCAAATATAATAGAGGGTATGACAACAAGAACTTCTTTTTGAGCCTCTTCATCTTGCACCATACTTTCCTTAAATAATTTAGCAAAATAATCCATTGAATGGAAATACATACTTGGGATTGTATCAAAGGAGTGCTCATTCTCATATTGAAGAGCTTCCATCTTATTTGTCTATCTCCTAGCACAAGTAGCCCGATGGAAAAATTTGGTGTTTTTGTCACCTTCCAATAACCAAGTGGTTATTGCTCTTTGTTTCCAATAGATCTCTTGGTTTTTAATATCCTCAATCGCTTTACGTAATGCATCATCCTCTTCTTTGAGTTGCTTTATAATTATTCCTTTCGTAAAGTATTTTTGCACCTCATCTCACCTAGCCACAAATGGAGCTCTTTAGACCTGGAAGTCTTTGTTGTTAGCTCGCATCCCTTGTTTCAATAATTCCTTACCATAATAAAGTTGCTTGTGGAATATAAATATTGTTATCCCATATGTCAACGCCCCTCTTCCCACAATTGTAGGATTTTATTTTAAAGTTCCTCTTTTTGTAACCAAAAGTTTTCAAATCTGAATGGTTTACGATGCCACCCTATATTGATCCCCTCTTCCAACAAAATGAGGAAGTGATATGAAAATAGACCCTCCAAAATTTGAAATTTGAAATTCCATTTCACAAACGCCTCCTTTGAAACCAAAAAATGATCTAACTTCACCTTCCTACTATGTGGATCTCTCCTCATATTAGTTCAAGTATAGTTGGTTCCAGGACATTTAATATTGACCAAGTGTAATGCATGGACCTGGGCAATCATAAGCTGATCCCCTAGGTCTAAAATTGGGGTTCCCTATTCCTGATATCTGGATGATAATTTAGCATTAAAATTACCATCAAAAATCTAGTCTAACTCCTCCCTCTAGAATCATATTATGAACCACTTTACATTGATGAATTTGACCATCTAAGTTTGGATCCCCATAAAAAATTGTGATTAAAACTTGCTCAGTTGTCACATTATTCCCAAAATGTAATGTGAGGACACCCCTACAAGCTATATGTTCTATTTTTGTCCATTCAAGAGAGTTCCAAAAGGTAACTATCCACCTTGAGGCCCCTTGGGTAACCATTTCCATATGACCAACACCCCTCCAAAGTATATTTACTATTTGACACATAAGATCCAATGACATTTTTGTCTCCTGCATAAGCAAAAATTATATTTTAATTTTTTCTAAGAGTCTTCAAATAGAAAATTAATGGGTTCTATTGTTTAAACCCCTAATACTTCATTATTGTATAATCATTGGTTACCTTGAGACTAGCAAGGGTCTACTAGCCTCACCAATTCTTAGTGCTTAGTTTTTCTTCTTGAGTTGCTATCAATTTCTTATTTGATTTTCTCCCCACTCCTTGAGATCTAATATTCTTTGATCTCTTATCCACTTGGCTTATCCATAGAGTTGGCTTTTCTATGTTCTTTTTTGCCACACCCATGGTGAAATCCTTTATTATTGGTTACTCTTGGTTATGCACTATCAATGCCCTTGCAATCTTTGATTGTGGTAACTCACTATACTCTATTACATGCTCTAGGAAAGAAGGGGCCAAAAGAAGGGCTTGAATGTGGTTGTTATTATTTTCATGATTCCCATCCACTCCTTCCATGAGTTCTTCTTCCTGCTCCACTAGTGTCTTAAAGATATCATATCTATTTGAGGGTTTGAGTTGGGTTTGCTCTTTACCATATTTTTTCTTTTGCCTTCTCTTTCTTTTGGGCTATTCAAAACCATCTCCCTGTGCTTATTCCCTGAGAAATATTGCATGCTTCTTTATTGATTGTTGACTTACCCTCCTTAGGAATATTCAACATTCCCAAATGAGCCTCCATTTTTGTGTTCATATTGTTTGGGCAGGATGGGGCCAAATATTTGTATTTGTGGTAAAATATACACCTAAAGTGCAATGCCTCATAATATAGTTTTTAAATCCAAGATAGTTTGACAAGTTTGAGTTCCACCTCTATTGGCAAAGACTGGATGAGATCTACTTCCATGCATATTATAGCATAAGCAGTTGTGTTTCCTTCCATTGTGTCTCTAGAAACACCAAAATATTTTCCAAGGGAATTACTGATGATTTCCAATACCTGCTCACTCTAGAAATCCATTTGGAGTGCATACAAATAGATCCAAATTGGGATAGTAGTGGGTTAAATTCGGGGATCAAATATCACTTTCTAAGGTTGAACAAATAATATTGCTAGACCATGATTCCTATTTTTTGATTCAAAATACCTACTTTTATCGATAAGTGAGGAAAAACTAACAATAAAATATCCGTTACTAATAAACCACAAAGAATACTCACCAAGAGGATCCTAGTTTTTCCAAACCTACAAATGCAAAAAATTCAAGGTAGGGAAAATACCCATGAATTTACAGATCAGATCATGATTGGCCCTATATAAGATCATTTCTTCTACTATGTTATTCTCAATGATAGTCTTTGGCCTTGATTCTGACTATGGTAAGCATCCATTGACTCTTTGAGATGTTGATCCTTTTTTAACAGCTGCAAAGAGTATTTTTAGTGTAGTTTTTTATGCTTCTTAAATCTCTGTTGGAGATTTTTTCTTAAACAAATTTGTAAACAAACTCTATCTATATAAAAGAGGATATGGAGGCATCCCCATTAGGACCTCCTGGGGCAACAATATTGTCTTCAATTTTGCAACAACTAGAAAGTACTTTGTCTACCTAGTTGATGCCCTAATTTTCCTTTCTAGAGCTCCCAACAAGCGTATTCCACCTTAATTAAAATGTTAGGTTAAAATCTTATAATAAATAAAGCTAAGAGCTCATTTTTAAGGATATTTTGGCTATTTTTAGAATACTAGAGATATTCCTTGTGATTAAAGACTATAATGTTGATTTAGAACTATAATTAGTAAGGAGACCTTGCATGTTTCTTATGGATCAATTGTGTCATTTAACCTCTTTATTCCTGGATGCATGATGCTCGTGGCTTTGCCTTCCCATATCCTATTAGTCCTCTTTGTTATTATAGGTTATTCATGGATTTGATCATACCAAAGTTATTTAATTGCTCTTAAAGATTTTCATTGGACCAACATTCACACTAGTATGGTCGAAATATTGTATTTATTGTTTCTTTATATTTTAATTTACTTTCTTGCATCCTTTTTCTACATATTTACATATATTGGTTTAAATTATTTAGTTTAATTAATATTTAACACTTTAATCCAAAACTAGGGATTTAATTGATTTCCTTTCTATGTTGAACTATGATCTTGTAGGCACATACATTGTATCTAATGATTTCATGGATCAATAGTACTCAAGGTTTTTATTTCTAAAATAATAAGCAATTTTTGGTTTTATTTGTAGCCCGGTATAAGCTTTTGGACTTTTAAATATTAATTCTAATAATAATAATTATTATTATCAAATGGTATAAGTTAAAAACTTTTAATTTCAAATTTAAGCCTTCTATATGTTCCTCTTCTAGTTGAATTCTTTGTCATATGTTCTTAAGGATTTCTCTTTACTCTTTGATTTATTTAAAATGAAAGTGAGAATAATAAAGGATCCTACCTCTTATCTACCCATTATCACTCTTTTATTTTTACCTTTTAAATCTAGTGTTGATTTTGTTACACATTATACAAATAACATCAGCCTAACCAATAGGTATATAAAAGGCCAATGTCAAATTTATCTCACTTATATTTCAATTTGCATTGTAACTACACCACATTTGTGCCAAATACAAAGGGTCAAAATCTATCACACACAAATCAAATTTGGTTTAAAATGTAAAAGAACAAATACAAAAAATGGTATTAATATTTTTAAGGGATGAAATAGTTAGATTCATAAAAGATTCAAGGTCATTGTCATTTTTATGTCAGTGGATTGATTTGTATCTAATTTACATTAATATCAAAACATGACAATAATATGCCACAAATATATCAAAGTGGGTATAACATATGAAACAATAAGAGCAAATATAGCTATAACTTATAATAGTTCCAAGATTTGATCCTAGATAAATTTATAAAAGATTTATGCATAATGGAAATAAGCATATATTTCTAAAATAATATAATTTTAGAACAATTATATATAACAAAAATATTATAACACATAATTCAACTAATACTTACTATAACAATGTAACTAATTGTACCTTGACAAGGATTGGTTCAGATCACTGGCCAATAAAAATTAAAATGGTAGTAAGTGAATTTAAAAAAATATCATATTTTAAATATGAGCAGATGTGGGAAGACCATCCTCAATTTGTTGATATGATAGCACAAACGTGAAATTCTTCAAGAAACAATGGGATGTATACACTTCCAAAAAAAATTAAATCAATGACTTCCATATTAAAAGAATGGAGCAAGAACACTTTTGGAAACATTTTTGAGAAGAAAAAACTAAAATATAAACTTTCAAAATTCCAAAAAGGTGATCATAATAATACAAAATTGGAGGAAAGGGAGTTGCTTAGTGAATATCGAAATAAAGGAAGAGAAATTTTGGAGATTAAAATCAAGACAGACTTGGTTAAAAGGAGATAAAAATATAAAGTTTTTTCATAGGATGGCTATAGTACAGAGATCAACATCTAGAATAAATAGAATTAAATCAGTAGAAGGGGTTTGGATTGAAGACCAGAGTGAAATCAGAAAGGAGACAAGGTCTTTTTATCAGAATATTTTAGGATCATAGGAGTTTGAAGTTCTTAATGATAAACTTCTACAAGAAGTTCCTTAAGTTATAACAAATAAAGACAATAGGAAATTGATGGAGCCTATTACTCTAGAATAAGTTCATCTAGCTCTTTTATCTTTTAATAAGAATAAATACCTAGGTCCACATTGGCTCTTTGCAATATTCTATCATCATAATTGGGATATAGTGAAGGATTATTTATTGGTGGCAATGGAATAGTCTAGGGAAAAATAATACATACCTTATAAAGTAAATGCGACATATCTTACCCTGATTCTAAAAAAGAAGGATGCATAATTGTTTGATTCATTTTGACCCATAAGCCTATGTAATATGACATATAATATTATTTCCAAAGTGATGGTATATGGGTTAAGATCACTGTTAGACAAAATTATTTTAGAAGAGCAAAGAGAATTTGTGAAATGGAGATAGATTTTAGATGGAATCATAGTAGCTCATGAAGTTATGCATTCAACAACTTCAAGAAAATAGAAAGCAATGATCTTAAAACTTGATATGAGTAAGGCCTATGATAGGGTTAAATGGGATTTTCTTTTTGTAGTGTTAGAAAAGTTTGGATTTGGGAAGAAATGGGTTAGATGGATTAAAAATTGTGTCTCTATAGTTTCATATTCAATTTTGGTCAATGGATTAGTAATAGAATCATTTAAAGCCAAGAGAGGTCTTATATAGGGAAATTCTCTATCACCATATTTGTTCATTATTATGGCAGGGGTTTTGGATAGGAACATGAAGAAGGCTTATAAATATGGGCTTATAAGTGAACTTAAGACTCGTAATAACATCAACAACATCACCCATCAACAATTTGTAGATGATACAACCCTTTTTGGGAAGGTAAGGATATACAAGGCCAAATATTTGAAGAACATATTAAAGAAATATGAAAGAGCATTAGGGCAGAAAGTTAACAAGATAAAATCCAAAATGTACTTCCTAAACACCCCAACTAAAATCAAAGTAGGGATATGCAAGTTACTTCAAATGGAGGAGGTAAATTTGCCAACTTATCTAGGGATGCCCTTATTTGAGGGGAGAATGAGGATATAATTATGGAATCTAGTTATAAGTAAACTTTAGAATAAAATATCGACATGGAAAGGTATATGGTTATCATTAGCAAGAAGAGTGCAACTAATTTAATTAGTCTTATGATCCATTCAAACTAATTATATGTCCTTGTATACTATGCCAAAATCAATAGAAAAAGTTTAATCTTTATTATGTAATCATTTTTGTGGTCAGGATTACATGATAAAAGGATTTTTCCTTTAGTGAAATGGAGCAAGGTGTGTGATGATGAAACTAGGGGAGGTCTTGCTTTAAAATTTCTTACAAATGCAATCTTAGCTCTTAGGGGAAAAGTAATTTGGATATTGTACAAATAGAGCCAAAGACAATGGGAAAACATTTTTCTAAGTATGTTGAGCCCAATGACCCAAGCTTAATATCTAATGCATTCTCTCTACCAAATGGTTTTGCACTATGAAATAGTTACAAAAAATCAATTGATATAGTGATTAAAGGTTTAATATGGGTGGTGGGAACTGGAGAAAAAAAATATATTTGGATGGATACTTGGTGTGATAAAAAAACCAGTCAATCTAGATTCGAATTTGAAACCATGGATGAGATTACTTCAAAAAAAATATAGTGATAGGGTTTCAGACATTTTGTACAAGGAATATGAAGGAAGATACAAATGGAAAGAAGATTTTTTTACAAGCATACAAGATACTGATGCTAGGAGGCACTTGAGTAGAAAGATAACAATAATGATTATTTTGAGGGGAGCAAAGGATAAGTTGATTTGGGAGTTGAATAGTTTAATAAAATACATAACAAGAAGTGGATATAATATAAAGCACCATAAAAATAAGAATATTGCAAGAATATGGAAAGATATTTGGGATATCCCAAGCATTCCTAAAGTAAAAATGTTAGTTTGGCTAGTAGGGCATAGAAGAAAAATATTTGTTTGGCTAGTATGGCATAGAAGAATTTTATCTTGGGATAACCTTATGAAAAAGGATTTTCATGGCCCCTCAAAAGGTGTTCTTTGTAAAATGGAGGAGAGTATAGACCATATCTTGGGACACTACTCAATAGTCTAGAACATATGGCAATGGATTATTAATATGTTTGTTAAATCCATGGTGATGAATGGAAGAATTGAATAATATTTAGGGCAATGGCAGAGCACTTTTTAAAGTGACACTTTACTGATAATATGGGATATATCAAAAGATACAATACTTTGGGCTGTATGGATAGAAAAGAATAGAAGAATATTTAAAAGAAAGGAAAGCAATTTAGAGGTAATGAAAAGGAAGATTTGTTTAGCCATAGAGAAGTCTAAACCAATCCTATCAACTCACCCAATCCCTAATATGGAAGTAGAGAGCCTTGATAGATGAAGTCAAGTCATCAAATGGAATTATGATGTTGTGGATAAGAGAAACAAAAAGAAGGCAAAGAACATAAAGTGGAAACCACCAAATGTGGAGGTGGTCAAATTAATTTTTGGTGAAGCATCTAAAGGAAATCCAGGATGAGGAGGAGGAAAAATAATTAGAAATAATAGGGGAGATATTTTATCTCATTATGCTTTCAATAGTGGATTTAAGACAAGTAATGAAGCTGAAGCTTGGGTGGTTTTGGAAGGGTTACAAATATGCAAACAAATAAAATGGAACAAAGTATAGATGGAAGGTGATTCACTCATAGTAATAAATGCAATTTTGAGGAAAGCAAAGGCTCCATGGAACATATAAGAGATAATTGTGGAAATTCAAAACCTTGCTATAGAGTTTGAAGAAATTAGGTTTACACATACATTAAGAGAAGGAAATAAATGTGTAGATAGACTAGCCAATAGAGGGGTTTTAATTGAGGATCGTGAAGTTAAATTATTTTTTCCTTTGTTAGAGGTAGTAGTAAGTTTAGTTGAATCTAACAAGAAAATATTGACTCCTTGAATCAAATAACGATTAATATTTACTTTAATATTTTTCATTTATAATATTTGTTTTATTTTATAACATTAATGCACTTTCATATAAACAATGTATTACAATTTTTGTGGTTGCACTTGTTATTCATGAAGGAAACTAGCAATCCAGATTTGGTAAAGTTGGTTATGATAGTGTGATATTTTGGAAATATTACTCTACTAAGATATAACACATATATAGTAGAGGTGAAGTTTTGGTATTGTAAAGGCTATTGTAGGATAATGTTAAGAAGGATGCTGAATTATGGAATATTTGTATTCACATAGATAATTGAAAGAGTTCTAGAAAATGAAAATAAAATATTCAAACATTCTATGTAAAATGATGTAGGTTTATAGCTGTAGCAACTCAATTGAGATGAAAATTGAATCTATTTGTAAATTTCATGCTCTAAAGAAGAGAGTTGTGATTTGTCAAGGGTGGGCAACCCGAGCACAACCCCTTGTTCTCCAACAAAAAAACAATGTAACTAATTGGAAGTTATTTGTAATTATTTTATAACAAAATAAATATCAAATCCCTCTAATAAAGACGAGTGTTGTGATCTAAAAATTGCATTTGTCCTAACCCATATAGTAAAACACATATATAAATTTAGAAAAGATTTAAACTTAGTTTGCCACACACCATAATACAAATATTGGATTTTTTTAAATTATTTTATAAGAGTTAACTCATAATATTAATTTTGATGTCTTCAAATTATGCTTGGAATTTGTGTGTGCTATCCATAGTTATTTAATCTTAAAATTGTAAATAAATTTTCATCTTGACCTATATTGTTATATTATTTATTGCTTATCACAAGTATATCATTTACCCATACATGCAATTAAAACAAAATGATTTTCCCACCAATATGAGTTTTTCTTAATTGTTCAAGTATTTTGAATATGATATTATAGGTTTCTAAACAAACTGAATCTTTTCTCTAATGTCACCTTATTCATTTTTAGGTATTAATTATCTTTTCAATGCATTAGTTATAATTGAATTAATGTTTTCATGATTTTACATTTAAGCAAAGTTGAACTACTATGAATACCTATGGTTCATTCAATATTTCATATACTAAAACTATAAATTAAATTTCTTATTAGGATAAATCATTAAAATATTATAATATCATATTAATTGTGTTCCATGCACTCAAGAATTAAGACTATGTTCATGACATCAATCCATCCATCTTATATGCTCTATAGATATTGTTTGTCTTCAAAAAATTATATTAAAGCTTTTCATTAGTTTGAGCCATCCTTTTTTAAATAAGTTATTTGTTTGTACAAAGCTTTACATTTTTTTTAACAAATTAACAAGGATAAAATAATTTTACACATTCACAATTACATGGTTATGAGAGGTAAGTCTTCATTTATCTATAGTTGTTCTACCTTTCTATATATGACTCTTTAAACTATAAACTTTCTTTTAAAAGTGGATATTGAAAACTTAAAATCTACTTTTATTTTCCTATTACTATTTGACCTCTTATCTATTACATTGGTTAACAATCTCATAATTAAGGATTTAAAAAATAATGCATGAAATTTGTTAATAAATTCATATCCACGATGAATTATGATCTATGATTGATAACAATGTATTGGTTAGCTATGGTGACATAATTATATAATATCAATGTTTTGCTAATAAAAACAACACCGTGTAGTTCATTGAATTGGCTCTATAATGATATCTCCTATATTCCCTTTCTCAACTTTAATTTTCTTCACCTTTAACATTACAAGATGATTCAATTTCATTATTCAATCTTCAAGTAACAAACTATTGCAATCTATAAATGACAAGTATTCTAGCAATTACATGTCATTATATAAAAGAACCCATACTCCACATATTACACTCAAGACTTTGTTTGTGTTAAATTTATTTAACATTTGTTACTTGAAATATTTTTCTATAAATCTAAAGGTTGTAATTTTATTATACTCATAAAGTTAAATAGAAAAGAGATGCTCTTCATATCCTTAAAGAATAAAAATGTGTTTAACTAATTTTATCTTTAAAATCATGGCTAATGAAACTATATATAATCCTAAAAGTTTTTATTTTCTATTTCTTTCTTAAACTTAATCATGGATATAATGTCAACATTCAAGGTGTCCAATTTGAATTTATTTCCTACAAAGATGTGTTCTATTAGTGTTTCAATACCTTTAGAATTATAATTTTCATTAAAAATCATGTCAAGCAATACAACTTGTGATATAGTTCTAATCTAGTCAATAACATTGAATATAATGTTACATGTTTGAAAAGAACTCACTGACTATTAAAAAGACCCTCATCATGATGCCTACTTTTGAATTGGTAAAATTTTGACTGCATATAATATTTTATAAGCTCACTTTATCTCACAATCACTATCAATGTGCAACAACCCATATATGCACATTGATGAAAGAAAAACACTTTTTACAAAGTTTTTCTTATTATAAATATCTTTGCATGAAAAATCTTCTTAAACCAACTACAATTAATAAAATAGGAAAGTTTATATATGAAAAAAAACGTGGCATTGATTTATAAACTAAAAAAGTAATTCTATTACAATACAAAATTAAAATAAAACAAAAAAAAATCAAGAATAAATTATTTATTTGACATATATTCAATTTAGAAGTAACTTTAAGTAATGAAATGTTCAGATGCAAAATAATAAATTTTGCTTAATAAAACAAATAAATAAAGAAATAAAAGAGAGTAAGAAGTGGCATAAACATCTAAAAAAATATACAAATTAAATTTCAAATTTCAATAACGCTTTAAAAACAAAAACTAAATAAATTATACTTAAAAAACCTACACTTTAAAATTACTCTAAAATTATTTAAAAACAAATTAATAATTAAATAAAAACAATAAATTAAAATAATAATCTAATTTCAAGCCTTAGCATCAAAGAAAAATCTCAAATCACACCAATGCTCTCAAGAAACGTCCTTGCCTAAAGTTAAAGACTATTATAGAAAATACAAGACTAGTAATTTTAAGGGTCAATAAAATAAACATTAAAATACATATATAGAAGTAAATAAACCAACTTACTTGCAAATCACAAATATCCAACTACACTTAGAAAAAATAATGTCTAACATAAGTTGGTTGAAAAAATAATGTCTTATATAAGTTGGTTGAAAATGATGAGATAAGATGTTAGAATATGGAATAGGTTATTTGGTAGTGGTCAAGTGTTGGTTGATGGACTGTTCTCCTTCAATAATCAGAATCTCTTTAACTTTATTTTTATCTAACAAACTAAAAAGTTTATAAAGTTTTCTTATAAAAAAGAATAATAATAATAATTTGATAAAATTATATATGAAAACATGCATACTTAAAAGTCAGATCAAAAGGGACAAAGATAAAAAATCTGAAAACTCTTAAAACATAAAACATAAAAAATATTTAAATGTTGAAGTTTAAATAAAGTGATGTTATAAAGCAATTATAAGACCTAAATTCAACCCCTAAGACCTCAAGTTCCACATGTATGATTTTTATTTAATATATATATCTTGTGGATACGACAAGGAATCAATGTGAATTAAAGCCAAAAGCTTTAATGTCTTTTAATACACATCGCGATCCAACTGAAGATAGGCAAAGGAAATAAAAACATGGATAAAGGAAAAACTAAAAAACTTTGGATGGTGTTAGAGACAAGTAATTATACATCTTTAAAGATGCATTTTCAATGAGTTTATGAATGAACTTGTTAGTTTCAAGCAAAAGCACCCTATTAACAGTAACATTATTCTTTCAATGGAATTTCTACACCTTATTAGAGAGGAGTGGTTTGATGGAGCTCCCTATACTACTACCCCCATGTCCTTCGCATTAATCTTTTCTGATATCTTTAACTTGTATTATGGTTAGTGTTTGGATATAATGCAAAGTTTTTAGTTTTGGTTTTTTATTAAAGGTTTAAGTTCATATTCAGTGTGTGGGTGTGTGTTAATTCTTTAGTGATAAGTTTAGCTCTCAAGGGGTCATGACTATGATGGAAATAAGGTTTATACTGAGCGTGTGTGAGTGTGTGTTAATCCCCTATTGATAAGCTTAACTCTCAAGAGATCATGACTAGGATGGAAATAAGGTTCATACTCAGCGTGTGTGGGTGTGTCTCCCTGATGGAGTTGTTGTAACAGGTTGGGGGATTCCTGGTCAAAACCCCATCTCTTAATATTACAAAAAAATATATATATATATATATATATATATATATATATATATAAATTATTAATAAAAATTAATAAATTTGAATAAGATTATAAAGTGAAAGTGTTACATACACCTAAGATGTACTTATAAAACTCTAAACAACTAAAATTAAGGTGCATAGGTGTAAGTTTATGCAAGGATGCAAGTTTTAACTTTATAAACTAAAAAAATTCTAAAATTAAAACATAATGATATAAGTTTTAGGCTATTTTCTAAAAGATTGATATTTAGATCACTACAAACTATAACAAAAAATATATAAATAAATATGTTAAAAAATACATAAACTTAAATATAATATATAACATAATAAAAATATATATATTATAATAAAATTATGTAAATTAAAATCCCCACTACAGATGTATCTAAGAAATATTAAAAAAAATTATATAAATTAATATAATAAATAATTAAAATAAATTCAAATATAAAAATTGTAGACATTACTATTCCGGGGCCCCGCCGCGCTCCCAAGATTGACTCTATTTCAAGCTTTAAAGTGGCCAGGCCACTTTAAATAAATCCTCTCCTCTCCCCTCCCCCCACCATTTAAAAGGCAAAGGAGAGGCCCCCCCCTTTTTTAAAAGCCCCTTTTTACAGGCCCTTTAAAATAAACTTTGAGGGGTTGTGACAAGTTTCTTAAGTAAAAGTTCATAGGGGAAGAGAGTGAATTGCAAGTATTCTATTAGCCTTTATTTTTTATTGTCTTCTATAATGTAAGGTTTGACTTATATTTAAATGACTAATGTACTTGTTGCATCATGAGTGTAGCATTTTTTATCATATGCATCTTGATTGTGAAAAAGGATACATTTTATACTTATTATAGTTTAAATGTAAATTAAAAATATAAAATCTAATAACATTTTAGGTCAAACTTTAACTATTATAATAATTTAAAGTATTTAAGATTCATAAAAACATTATAATAATAATTATATTTTTTATTATTTTAGTTGGTCAAGTAAGATTGAAATACTGTCTACTATAACACAATTTGGACTATTATGCATGTAAGTAGGATTGAAATAATGTGTACTACAATACAACTTGACTATTATGCATGTATTGTTTTTTTGTAAATTTTGAAAAAAAACTTGTATTAAGACATAGATCAATTACAATGTGGGAAGAGCCTCTTCCCAGCCGAGGTCCGAGAGGACACAGTCATACAATAGTAAAGGAAGAACTGCACCGGAGCCAATTTTCGTGAACCAAAAACTAGCTGCCATGGGGTCCCCCATCATACTCTGTTTTTTCGAAGGTCATTAGCTCAAGGACCTTTCAAGACCCTAGCTAATCACCTCATCCTCAATATCCATGTCACTGTGCAACTGAACTCCAACCTCCTTTTTTGCACCCATCTTAGCCAGAAAGTCAGCTGCTTTGTTCAAATCTCTACTCGCATAAATTGGGATCACGTCCTCCAATTCCTTCCATAATTCTTTAATTTGGGTAACAAGAGCCCTCAACCTCCAAGCTTTCAGATCAAAGTTCCTCATGCAGTCTAGAGCTCCGACCATTATTTGCGAATATGATTCAAGAATAATCCTGCGGTGGCCATGTTTCACTGCCCAAACAGAAGCAGACTTGATGGCAATGGCTTCGGCTTCATTGTTAGTGGTTCTTCCCAGGCCTTGCAATTCCCAATAGAGCATAGTCACAGCATGGTTCCGACACACCACTCCAATTTCGGCTCTACTCGGATTGCCTTTTGCAGCTCCATCAGTATTGATTTTAATCCAACCTTCAGGGGGAGGTTTCCAACAATTTCTCGTCTCGTCCCTCTTGCAGTTCAACGCGTTCTTCCATAGCTCCAATGTCAATTTGAGCTTCCTCCTCAAGCATGAACAACCACAGTTTCGGTAACCTTGCTCCAAATGGTCTGCCAAACCCCGTCTAGAGTAGTAAAAGTTTCTCTAAAAATTTTGGCATTTCTTTCCGGCCATACTTGCCACCAGATAAAGCTTAAACCGAATTATGCATGTATTGTTGGACAACATTAAATTTGAGATTTTTTCTTAAAAGTTGAGAAATTTAATTGGTTAATTGGTTGATTGGGAGCCATTTAATTATTATTACATTAAATCTTAAATCTTTTTCTTAAAATTTGAAAAATTTAATTGGTTGATTTAATGCCATTTAATTATTATTATTATATTAATTAATTATATAGGATTGAATCAGATCCCAACAATATTACAACTGTTTGAGTCTGTTCTTTAAGAGTCAAGAAACACAATTAAATAACATTGTTTAATATTAAGTTCTCCCAACTTTTAATAAAGAAACCATGGTTCCAATGGTTCTAATTAGGTAATATATTAGAGGGGTCCTGGTCCCCTCACACTAATGAGGTTTGAACCTTAAACCTTTCACACATACATACTTATCATTATGCTGTAAATCCACTTACCTTAATTAGTCATACTATCATAATATAATGAATTACACTATCATAATAAACTAAGAATTATACAAGTTTTAATCCCACTTTTTAAAAATTAGTTAATCCAGGCAAAACTGTGAGGTATAATAAAAAAATTAATTAGGTAACATACCAATAGCTTAAGAGTTAATTAGGATTCATCATGATAATTTGCCTTCTGGCTAAGATAGTTGTCTAATTATGATCTAATGGTTGAGAAGAAAAGTCCATGTTCAAAGCCTTGAAGCATGCTCTCTTCTGCTACATTCTGCGAAACTGTTGATGGTTATACACGTGAGATTTCTTTTCTAGCCAGCTCACCACCAGTGACCTATCCGTGATGGGGCAAATCCAAGTGGATTGGTAGTTGAGTAGCAGTGTATTTGGTACATATTTCAGTTATCACCTTCTAACTTTAAGTCTATTTCAGTTGTCACCAACAGTCAAATAATATCGTCAAGTTTAAACATAAACAACGTTTAATTAAAATCCAAAAGTTAGCAACAATTGGTACAAACTTTGGTAGCTTCTTATGTCTTGTATGTCTTTAGTTTATGGAGTGAAGCCTCTGTACCTACTCCATGAAGTAGCAAATTAAATAAAAATAATTTTTAAAAAACCATATAGGTTAATCTGATTAGTTGAAGAGCTCCATGTGATCTTAACCAAATCTCAATATCTTGTCTTCCAACTGCAATTTGTTTAATTTGTTTAATCACAGTATTCACAGATGACTTGGTTTTATCACATTGTACAAAGATGACTTGGTTGATGATGTGGTCAAATTTCCCTATCCTCAAACTGCAGTTTTTTTTTAAGTACAGCTGAGAATATTCTTTCCTCTATTCATATCTTCTTCACCCACCATAATATCTTGTTGGCATTTCTTGTACAGTGGGTGCTGCTGCTGTTGTTCGATCAGTTTCTTATTACAGCCCTCTGTGAACATTCTATTATTGGGCTTGGGCACCCACAAGTCAAACAAGAAGGACAGAGTCCATATTTGGACACATGACTAGAATTGGGAACATGAAAGTGTTTCCATGAATTGAAGCATGGAAAGAGGGATTTTGGGTGAAGGATCATCATCGCAAGCCATGGCAATGGATATGGCGATGCCGATTATGCACGATAATGATCACTACGAGCTGGTAAGAGATATTGGGTATGGCAATTTTGGGGTAGCCCGCTTGATGCGCGATTTGCACTCAAACGAACTTGTTGCTGTCAAATACATCGAGAGAGGCGAAAAGGTGTTATGCATTTTTATGTTGGGGATTTCTATTTGTTGATTAATGATTTTTAAGCCCACCCCAATTCAACGAAACTGCATGTTGTTTTTCAGATAGATGAGAATGTCCAGAGAGAGATCATCAACCACCGCTCTTTGTGCCACCCAAACATTATTCGATTCAAAGAGGTAAGTGGTCCTTCAGTTCTTCACTCCATCCATCTATGTATATACGCACACATAGGATGGTAAAGTGGTAAACACTTGCCCTATCTGGGAAGTGAGCTATCAAGCTAAAATAGCATTTGTTTAAGAAGCCCAGTACCAAATTCTGCTAAAGTTTATCTGGAGTTCCATCCGGTTCTGTGTAGTTGTTGACCCATTTCGTAATTATACTCAATTCTTCGAAAGTTTGCCTTGCGCTTCACCCAACCCTGTTCAGTTTTTGACCTACATTGTCATGCAACATGCATCCACTAAAATTTGATTTTTGGTCATTGTAGAATGTATACCCAGCAGCGCTTTAACTCAGGTTATCTCATGTTGCGAACAAACAAAGCAACTGGATGACATTGGGTGCAAGATGGGCCATACTCTGTATAATGTTTGTTGCAAACCGGACAGAAGTGGGTGTAAGTTGGGCAATATTGTCCATAATGTTTGTTAAAAACTGGACAGAAGTGGGTGGAAGTACAGGCAAATTTTAGGACGATTGGGTACTACTGATATCCCCTGAAGTCTACAAGGCGAGTGCTTACCAATATACCTCATGTTTGTGAGGAATGTTTTCATGTGTTTAATCATTGTATATGTGCTGTGCAAATTTGTTGTTCATGATTTGAGGTGGGGAATTGAAGGCTATGCGTAATTCAGTTTGGATATTTCTGTTTTGTTTTGTTTTAATTGCTCTAAGATACAGAATCAAGGTTTGCAAGTCTTGTTTTCTGATCTGTGAACTGTAGTCCAAACGCTTGTGTTATGATTTTATAGATGGCAGCCTTACAATTCCAACATTGACATACTACTGGAATTGTCCATATGAGCACACAAACAGTAAGGAAGAAGCAAGCAATGAAAACAACTTTTTATTAATTATAATAGATATATTTGTAATTACAAAGAATGATCATTTATGACAATGCCAGAGCTAACAGAGGGTGATGATTTCACAGATCACTAAAGATAATTTTAAAGCTAACCACGGGCGATGTTCTCAAAGTTGAATCATTTCTGAAAAGAAATTTGCACGGACAACAGGTCTCAACAGGTCTGCTCCAAATGTGTACAGAAGACTGAAAGATATTGTTGTCCTTTAAAAGAGCCGATACTCGAAGTGGACAAGACTCATAACTCATAAATGTAAGGAAAAGGGATTGACATTTGAAAATGAAAAACCAAGGCATCCACAAAAGGTGATGTAGAGTGGAGCAGAAGCTTGTGCATAAAGGCATTGAAGAGCATTCCTGTGCTTCCAAAGAGCTTGAAAAGGAACACATGCAGAGGTTGAAGCTGTCAAGGCTTTATTTATTAAAAAAAAAAGGGAAAAATCAAATGTAACTGAGATGTGTCAATTCCAGGATATAATCACTACCTTATTGCTTCCAATTCAATCATATATGAAAGAAAATCAGATCGATTAACAGAATGATATGAGTACATAAAAAGTAAGGAAGAAACAAGCAATAAGAAGAAATGAGGACTTCTTTGTATAAAATGTGATAAGTATATTTATAAATTACAAAGAGTGATAATCACCAACATCATTTATGATAATCCCAAAAATGGGCAATGATCTCAAAGCTAATACATGAAGTGGCGTCATTATTTACATAATTATCCTAATTATCTTGGTATCCTCATCAATTGGGATATTCAGTTTTAAAATTTCTTGGAGTTGGAAGTATGGTTTTCCCTTATATCTATAAATTTTACAACATTATGCCTCTATTTCAAGGCAAGAAACTAATTTATTGGTTAACAGAAATAAGGTTGCAAAAAACCCACCTGACCTGGTGCAGGTTTTGGCTACCCCTTAGAACTGAGGTTACTAAGAAAAACAAATGCTAGTAGGAAATTGCTTGCATCAACAAGGCATAGTAACCCAGGTACAGACAGAAAATTGAAGACATGGGGGAAAGGGGAACAGAAAGCAAGGCTCCTAACGCTGAAACAAAAGACACTGTTATTTGGAATGGTCTGGATGCATCGAGGGAAAGATTCTCTCCAAGGCCCTATTGGGGATTCAAGCAAATCAGTGCTAGAGAACACAACTGCAGTCACCAACCATTCCTGTAAATTCTAATAACCTCTGCCCGAAATTTAGGGGGAAATTAAAATGAGATGGTTATTGTGAAGAGCTTGATGCTTGCAAATTTCAAGCCAGACCAAAACCATGTCCACTTTCCGACCAATATCCCTGAAATATTCATCATTCAATAAATTCCAACTTCTCAAAATAGTACAGCCACATCTAGTCTTAACTAGCCATAAATCAGAAACACAAATGGAGGAAATTGGCCTGGATCTTGCCCTGAAAACATACATGCCTTTATGGGGATTGCTTCCAGCAGCCTTCTCATTGCTATAGGTTGCTAATCTTCAGGGGCCATGGAATAACATAACTAGCATAGCATGGAATCAAGAATCAGGGAGAGGTATCAGGCAGGCAGTTGGTTTTACCACAGGAGATCAGAACAATAATTCTGTGTTTATACCTGAAAGAGCATTAGGACTTTTCATAATTAAAGGTTGGGTGTTTTACTCTATCTCTGAATTGAAAAAAGTCAAACTTGTAAGTATCAACATCAGAAACAATACCAAACATTCTATTCTTCACTTATGAAAAGAGATTTTAGTACTTAACCTTTTGAATATTCTTAACTTTAGAGGTCTCCAATTAATAGGGGAAGTTTTTTGAGTATACACCACAAGATAGAGCTGTAGAGATCTCCTTATATTTTTCTTTATTTTGATCCCATCTCAATTTTTCTATATCAACAACAATCAAAACCATCTGATGTATGCATTTTTTAAAATCTACTAGACTTTGTTAGTTTCTGTGCTGCAGGTCATATTGACACCGACGCATTTAGCCATTGTTATGGAATATGCTGCAGGTGGTGAACTCTTTAAGCGAATTTGCAATGCCATCCGCTTTAGTGAGGATGAGGTGAATTTCCTTCAACAATTTGGTTGAATAATTAAGGGAACTGATGCATGCTTTCTTTTTTTTTTAACTCCATTCATGCCTTACATATTTTGCAGGCACGTTTTTTCTTTCAACAACTTATTTCAGGTGTTAGTTATTGCCATTCCATGGTAAGTAGTAGATTCTTTTTCCTACAATAGATGCTGCTAGAGAATGAATATTGCAATAAAACAATGGTTTAAAAAAGATAAAGTTTCTAAAGATGCATTCTCCAAATGCTTTATTTGGACATTTTGCAGCTTAACCATTAAATATATATACTATGCTTGCAAGACTTGTTTTTTAAGAATTTAGGAATTGATGACAAGTATGATATCATTCACATTTACATCTTTGATGGGCCTCCCAAAACCATGAAATTGTTGAGAGGAATATTAAATAGAAACTCTGAAAATAAATATTTTCGATGACATAAGATTTTCTTTATTCACTTTGAGTTTCTAGATTGATGTGTTTTTTCATGTCATGAAGTACAAACTCTCCTTACCATTTGGTCTTTTAAGGCTGATATAGAGACATTGGATTCCTCATGGCTAGCCAATCTTTATGATAATTCCTGGTCCACATGAATTTATATATTGATCAAGAAACATCTTATCTCTTTGTGTTCATAGGACAGAGGTATAACCTAAGAAAAACTTTATGACCAATGGATATTTTCGAAGTAATTTGTTGAGCATATACCATGATAATATATCATATCTCTCTGACATATTGGCCTGCTTTTTATTATATTAATGCCAATCTACAACATTCATCATAGTGCATATATTTGTAATTCATTCTGTTTGAAAGATATATGTTTGAATTTGTATGCTTGCATGCATGTGTGTCTAAGTTTGTGCATACACAGTTTTTTCTTTTTCTTTTTGGTGACACGCCTTACTCAGTAATGTTTATATATATGTTTATGTTGGATAAATTTAATATGTACAAAGACAGGAAACCTTTCTATTATCAAATATGCCATTTATATTACTATATTCCTGTTGAAACATATAATCTTGTGCTAGGTCATGGATTAGTTGTGAGTGTTATTTTCTTCTTTATAAAATGTGAAATGGCCAAATAGAAAACTAGCCTTATTTGAAATGGACAACCACACAATTATATAATTTTATTAATATAGGATTCTGGTTAATATAATGGGTGATTGTTGGATTTCTCCATGCAGTAATAATAATATTATTATTTGGTCAATAGAGATTTCTTATGACTTTACAAAACAACATATACAAATAAATACACATCTCCTGCAACAGCTCAAGAGGGCATCCAATGCTGAACCACTCAAAATTAGACACAGAAAACATATAAATACCATATAAAACTTTGAGAGTTCTTGGTTTTAGGGTCTCTACATTGTAATAGCAGGAAGTATTCCAATCATGTACAAACAGATGCAATGCGGTAAAGTATAACTGAAAGTAAACTGCACTTATGATCGTATACTATACAGTAGAAGATAACAATGAAATCAACTCACAACCTTAAGTAAAACACAGCAACAACATCAACACGTGCCATTACTTCAATAGTCTGCAATACTTTGGTTAACTTTACATCTAATAACATCCATATTATGTGGAAATTATAATCTGATTCATGGCCAAGAGCTGGCATTGTGCAATTTATTGGATAGGCCTAAGGGCATTTCATTATACAATATATTAATTATTTTATAGTATTTTATTATGTAAGCCCTATGGGCCATGGTTAACCTTGTTATGGTTAAACCCTATTTATGACTTATAATTAACTTAAAGCCCTTTTTTTTTTTAATTGGTTATATGGGATTGAAACGGGCCCCACTCGTATTACATCATGACCATATAGTGGTATTACAATAGTCTAACAATTATGCATGTATTATTTGGCAAGATTTGAACCTAGGTCTCCTCCTTGAAAGTTGAGGAATATAACTGGTTGAGCTAATGCCATTTGATCTAAAGCCCTCTTGTTATGTCGGCTTAGATTAAACTTTATTATGTACTTGGGGTTTGGTATTGCTATAAATACCCCCCTCACACTCCTCATTCAATTATCGAAGAGATATTGCAATTTGGACTTGATTTTTGAATAGCGGCAGTATGTGCTTCGGACCATGGCGGAGGGTTGTTTCTCAGTCTCTTGGAAAGAAGTGCTCTATCTTCTGCAAGATGCTCATAAAAATCAGAGACATAATTAACACCTTCTAAAAACCTTTGCAACTGTTTTTTATCTAGGATTTTATCAGGAAACTTGGATGAAAATTCAAGAGCATGTTGTAGGATTTGAACTCCTCCTGAGATGAGGAATCCTAGGATTTGAACTCAAATCTATGGATATAGTGATTATTTGTGGTGCCTACAGGTGCCCCCAATTCTTTTTTGTTCTTCTTTGGCTTTCAGTAAGATTTGAGTGAATGTTGTGCTTCCATTTGTTTGTGGAAAATATTGTGAATTCCAACATGGTATTAGAGCGGGTGTGGAGCGACATTGCTTGTTCATGTAGGAAGTACCTTCGGAGCCATAGTTCCTCCTTCCAATTTATAGGATGAATCTATTCTCTTCCACTTTTTCCTACAAAATTGATTTTTTTTTACCAGATCTTCCTTTTACTCCATTGTGATCGAGTTCGATTGGCTCTCCATCTAGCTTTTTGATCCAGATTCAAGATTGTTGCAAAATGGAGGGAAGCATTTTTTAATTTGAATTTGAAATATTGGCGGCAATCGCATTTTGCCTGCATGCTCGCGCTAGCGCCTCGTAGCAGATATTGTTTGCTTTGAGCGTGTCTAGCAAGCCCTCCATGGGGGGTTGCATCGTCTTTGTCTACATCGGAGGGGCGGTGCAGTGGTTTCACTATGGGGTGCATGTTCTATGGCATTAGAGGGTTAGGGGGGTTGATTTCCCATGCAACTCGGGTTTGTGCGTTCAAGCAATCAACAAGGATCAAGTGGCTCTACAAAGCCCTCGTTTTGTAGTCGACAACATGGCGCAATGGCCAATAGAGCATTTGCAAGAGAGTTGAAAGGCGGAGCCTATGGGTTTGAGCCCCCACTGTGACCTTTTTGCTCTTGAATGAAGACCTAGGTAGTGTTAGCTACAACACCATTGGTGGGCACTTCATAGCGGAAACCTGTGTTTTGTTGGCAAGGCAACCCCTTGTAGTGCGTTTGGGACTCGGAGGTTGCAAGGTCAAGTCTTTGCATGCATGCTTTTTGTTGAGGATGATATAGAGGTCAAAGATAAGGTTGGTATCTTGGCTTCCCCTTCTCAATAGGAAGCTTCCTACCTTGGTTACACCAAGGTGTTTAGCCGTCAGAGGGCTCGGGTTCAAATCTTGCAAAGGCATGTTTTGGATTATTCAAAGCAGACCGGACCCCTGGCCGACCTAGACCTCTATAGTGCCATGTCAAACAACTTTTTTCATATATATATCTGCTCAACCAATCATAATATTGCAAGTGTCATCACCTAGTCAAACCAGAGGAGCTAAAGTAGCGAAAAGTGATTGGATCGCAACAACGAATTAGATTTTGCCAAATGGCAGGTTGGGATGATCCTTGCAACCCTAAGGATTGAGCATTTATTTTTTTTTATTTTTTGGAGTCCATTAGGGCAAAACTTCCAGAGGCCATAACTTTTGCATACAGAAGCATTTTGAGCCCTTTTTTCAAATCTCATGATTTTTCGAGCTCTACACACTGGTGGCATCAGTTCACAGACTTACTACAATGTTAGGGGTCGGATTGTGTAAGATGGACCACAAAGCCCTAGTTTTTTGCTTTAATAGGCAAAATTATAATGTTTGGTCTAATTAGAATCTTTGGCCCAATTGTTTGGGAGATATAGATCAATTTGTGATAATTGCAGCAAATTTTGAGTCTTTTGGAGGCTTGTAGGAAAGGGATTCAGAATGTGCTTTAGTCAATCCCTCTTCCTCCTTTGGGTGATTGATTCAACTTATTCATGAAGATCTAATCCTTCATGATATCTTCCTTATTCTATTTTTTATCTAGGTACTCTTGGAAGTTTACTACAACTCTTCTTTTAAGCAAGTTCATGCAAAACGTCTTTTGGTGACTAAAATCAAGTGTCCCACGGGCAAGAGGAAGTCTTCAAATTGGGTGATGTATGTCATGAATGGAATTATTGTACCTTCAAGACATACCTTTCCCAACAATGAAAGATTGAAAGAGCTTATCTTTAAAGGAGGTGGTGGCTTTGACTTTTCTTCTTCATTTGACATGCTAGTGGAAGTGTTTTGTGGTTGTGTGCTAGAGTGTCAAATAATGGCAGTGGTGACTACAGTCCACTAAAGCATCCATTATGGGGGGAAGCAATTATTGTCACAATCTTCTCTCCTTGGCCCCTCAATTCAGATTATGGAGGGGGTTTTAAAATTATAATCTGATTCATGGCCAAGAACATTGTGCAATGTATTGGATAGGCCTAAGGGCATTTAATTGTACAATGTATTAATTAATTTGTAATATTTTATTATGTAAACACTATGGGCTGTGGTTAACCTTGTTATGGTTAAACCCTATTTATGACTTGTAATTAATGTAAAGCCCTCTTGTTATGTCATCTTAGGATAAACTTTATTATGTAATTGGGGTTTTGGTATTTCTATAAATACCCCTCACACTCATTTAGTTATTGGAGTGTTGTGTAATATTATCTACGGATATAGTGATTATTTATGGTGCCTATGAATTCTCTTTCATCCTTCTTTTGCTTTCTATATAAGATTTTAGTGAATGTTGCGCGTTCGTTTGTTTCTAGAAACTATTTGGAATTCTAACATATTAGCCTAACAACTACATGAATACACATAAACATTAAGAGTACCCCAAGATTCAATACATGCTAATTTATTACATCACATAAGATCGAAACATAACATGAACACACAACACAATAGTACAATGAGAATCTTGCATAAGGTACCACTCATGACATAGCTCATGAGGGTGACCAATTTGTCTAGCTATATCTGCCCTCTCTAGTAGTCTCCTTAGCAACCTCATCAATGGACCAACACAAGTGTTAGTTGGGGAGGCAGAAATGGAAGTAGTAGGAACAAATGGCCAAGTCGAAGGCCCTACTTGACTAGCTTCTAAATGATGGATGTGTTGGAAGGCCTTTTTATACCTTTGAACATGTGTTTTCCATAGCTGAAAACCATAGTTGAGAAAATCAGAATCATATCGAAATCGGCATGGAAAAAGAATTAGGAAAAATCGGGAAAAAAATCTACAAAAAATCGGCCAAAAAAAACCCGAAGAAATGCAATTTTTCATTGAAAAAAGTTTTTTTCATGCATATCATAATGAATTAACACTATGCAAATCAAATATTAATACTATAAATGATACAAGCTTAAACTACACATGAAAATGGCAAGTGATACAAGCTTAAAGCGAAAGTTTTAAACTACTACACATGAAAGTGACAAAACACATCTTGTATTGCTTATAATATAAAATGGTACAAATTACAAAATGTGTCACGAGTCATGACAAATGTCAAATACAATGCCTCAATCAATGTCTTTGAAGGCCTTTGCCCTTTGCCCTAGCAGAAGCTCTAGTCTCTCTTTGTTGCTTTGCCCGTGCCTCTTCTTGTGCCTTGGTTGCCATCTCCTCCACTAGGTTTTCAAAGTTTTCAAATTCATCCATGGAAGAGATCATCTTGTTGTTGCTCCTCCTATGCCTGTATGATCCATTCATTAGATGGATCAATCTTGTCTATGTCAAAGGCTTAGGTACTTGTTCTTGTAATTTTCTTATGGTGGAGACGAAGGTTGTAATGAACAAACACAAGATCATTCAACTTTTCTTGTGTAAGCCTATTGTGCTTCTTGGAGTGTATGTGCTTAAACATACTCCAATTGTGCTCACAACCTGAAGTGTTGCATGGTTGAGATAAAACTCTGATGGCGAAGTGCTGTAGATTGGGCATATATGCACCAAAATCCTCCCACCATAAATCTAGAAACAACCAAGAAAAAAGAAATTTAATAATACACACGTGAAATCGTAAATGGAGATTATTTTTTAAAACAAAATCAAAATACAAAATACAAAATAAACAATAATTCAATGAGGGTTAATTGGCCTCATAGTTGACCTTGATCGAACACACAACGAGGATGGGAAAAGGATGCCCTCATATTTCTTATAACCATACATCTCAGACTGTATCTTAACCCTCATTTCTTCATTAGGGTACATGTGGTCCACACATAATCGAAGGCCCACCATCACCTCATGGTTGACATGGAGTGCCGGAGTAAAACATTTTGGGGTTGAGGTAGTACTCCACTGCATGAAGAGGGCTATGGAGCTTAGATGTCCATCTCTTGTCAATAATATGAAATATCCCAATGGGACCATATTTGGTTTGGACATGTCCATAAATTGAGGCAATTGCCTCTTTTGCCATATCCATAGCCTCATATACATATGCCATTGGTGATTCTTCTCCATCAACAAGACGAAGAACCTTCACCAAAGGCTTTGACACCTAAAAAAAAGGAAAAATAATTTAAATAAAAATATTTTACAATACAAGATTTGTACATTAAATTTTTTTTTAAATTTAAAAAATTAATAATAAAATAAATTAAACAACTTAGTCTTGTACCTTGATGGCTTCATCCATGGCTATCCAAAAGGGCTCCTCAAACAAATAGTCATATACCTTCTTCCCCTCACTGGAGAATTTGTAAACAACAGCTTGCTCGGAATTCCACTCATCGCTCACAAACATTTGCTTCAATGACCCTTTGCATTATAGATGCTCTGCAATGTCACAAAGTTTGTGGCGAAGCATGTAACTCCAACCTGCACTATCTCCCTCCCACTAGTAAAATGTCTAATGAGGTTGAGGATTGTTAGGACCCCATCCTAACACTATGATGTAATGGTCCTTGTTGAACGTGGGGGACACCCATGTTAATATTTTGTAATGTTTTGTAAACGTGGGGAACACCCATGATAATATTTTGTAATATTTTGTAATAGTTGTGGCTCTAGAAGCGCCTAGACAAGTGGCGCCATCATATGTAACCGTTATCAAGAATGTAACTGTTTTGTAGGTAGGAGATTCTAGCTCGGGTGGCATTTTGCATGTAAGCCAACCTTGAGAGTTAGGTGGTAGATGAAATCTTTAAAACTGCGAGGGGCAGGAATGTATGTATCTTTTTTGCATAATTGAATGAAAGTATTGAAGGAGGTTGCCCCCTCGAAGTGGCCTGCGATTCTGTGTTATCTGTGAGATTGTTCTTTTTTGCATTTATATTTCATAGTTGTGTTGTGAGCTTTATGTTTATTTGCAATATTTGTGTGAGTGTGTTTATTTTTAATAGTAGGTTCCTAACAAGTGGTATCAGAGCGCTTTCCAAGGCCGTGTTCTGCTGCGACTGTGATAGTTCCTGCCATTCCGACTATTAGGTATAAGATTTCGTGTTTTAGTTTTTTTTTCTAGTTCCTTATCAAAAAAAAATCCAGCCTCTTTTTTTTTTGCAATAGTTGTGTAGGTTAGAAACCCTATGCTAGGGTTTTAAAATATCATGGAGGAGCTGTCGTTATTGGCTAAGCTAGATAGCCCATAAAGCATCTAGTGAAGTGAGGGGCGATCAGGCTCCAATACCCAGGCCTACGAAATTGAGCTCCCACGTATCTTTGGGTATATCAAGAGACCACCTAGGATTAAACAAACCTTTATCCCTAGGAAGATTTTTGGCCTTGTATTATCCATAGTACACTAGACACAACATCCAAAAATATTACCCTCCCATACTATCAGAGAGGCGAGTAGTGTGCTCAAGGGTATGTGTGGAATCCTCCTTGAGTAGTGGCCTAAAATATTGGTCCGAGCACTATCATTCATCATTACGGTATAACAGAGGGCCTATGGGTAATACATACACCTTGGCTTAGCATACCTTATTATATCAAATTTAAACCTACAACAAAAAATCCTTACAACATAAATTTTATTTTATGAATTTTAAACCTATTACCATACCCTTATCACAGAAATTGAGCATACGAAGAAGACATCCCTATTCCAAAGTTCCTGCATGCAAAATAATCAAAACAAAAAATTACAGAAGAATATAACAAGTGGACAAAAACCACCAAAGTCAAAAACAAGGGAACAAGGGGAGTCAACGTCAATTACAATCAAGAAAATTTTGTCAGTAACAGTCAGTACAGGGTTGTCAGGTTATCCCTGTGATAGTCAAAAATTAGACAAATAGGGAATATCTATGATAGAGTCAAACCAGGCAGGTGACAATACAGTGTCAGGAGTGGTCAATAGTCAGAACAGATAGGGTAGAGTGTCAGAAAGGGTTGGTCGACACAGAACCCAACTTTTGAACCAAGACTCCAAAGGAAAAACTGACCACACTAGTAGACTCGACAAAATAATAAAAATAAAGGGGTATCCAAAACTAGTGTTGTGGTATATAGCTCATTGTGATCATCTTCTCGAGCTAATCATTTTGATATATAGCACCCAAATCACTTTTTGGGCTCCTTACTAAAAATAGTAACCCCTAAAACCACCTTTCTATTTTTAGTAAGTCTCACCAACAAGACATAACTTTGAGAACATGGTTGTTGGTACTCGACAACAAGAAATTGATAACCAAATTACTCAAAAAGTGGATAATATGGGCAAACAAATATGGTCCTCACTCAACCACAACTTAGAGGATATAAAGACACAACTCAAAACTTCCAGGAAACTATGAGTGTGGTTACCGAGGCACAAAAAGAACTGAAGGCAGAGTTGGATAGTCATACTGACTCAATTGGTCATCAGGATCAACAGGATATAGGTACAAGTCATCACCAATGAAATGTACCAGATCATAATGGATATAAATTGCCAAAATTAGACTTTCCCAAAATTTGATGGAAAAGATCCTGAGGGGTGGATTTGTAAGGCCGAACAATATTTCACTCTTCATAATGTCCCACGCTACATGTGGTTGACCATTGCCTCTTTCAATTTTGAATCAGATGCACTACATTGGTTTCTATGGCTTAGGAAGGCTGAAACTGAACTTTCTTGGCAAGATTTTGAATGTCTACTCACTCGCTTTGGTCCTAGTGAGTTTGAAGATTTTACAGGAGCTCTTTTCAAACTTAGACAAACATCCACCATTCGAGAGTATCAAACTCAATTTGAAAAGCTTGCCAATCATACCACTAGTCTAACTATCGACTCTTTCCAAAGTTGTTTTGTGAGTGGGTTGAAGGATGACATTAGGGCTGAGGTTAAACTATTGAGACCCCAAACATTACCACAGGCAATACAATTGGCTAAATTGGTAGAAGAAAAATTTAAGGCTCTAGGATGCACCTCTAAATTTCCTCAATCTCGACCATCCTTTTCGTCCAAGCTGATGACAAGTCCTACCACTAAATCTCCAACTATAAAAAAATTGACTCATGAAGAGATGGAGAGTAGAAGGGCACAAGGGCTATGTTTTAATTGTGATGAAAAGTATTCTCGAGGGCATAAGTGTGTGCAACAAAAATTGTTTTTGCTAGATCTGGATGAAACACCAACCACAGAATCGTCAGAGGACGAGGAGGATCCTCAAGAGGGGGAAACATCAGATCAGGCAATAGATTCAGAGGACTCCCAACCAAAAATCTCTGTGCATGCCTTAGCAGGAGTTTCCACTCCCCAAACAATGAAAGTGATTGGCTACTTCAAAGGACAATGGGTCATCATTCTTATCGACTCGGGTAGTACACATAACTTTATTGATCCACGTGTAGCCAAACAAGGAAATTGTTACATTACTACATGTAATTCCTTTGAAGTCATGATTGCTAATGGAGGCACCCTCCCATGCAAAGGAAAATGTCGTAATGTCAAACTTCAAGTTGGGGACTATAATATCAAGACAAACATGTTTGCATTACCCCTTGGTGGGTGTGATATAGTTTTGGGAGCACAATGGTTGAGAATGTTAGGACCAGTTTTATGGGATTTTGTTGAGTTGTGGATGAAATTCAATCAAGAGGGGAAGGAATATACTTTACATGGCATGAAAGCTGGTGTGGCTCAGTTTATTTCTACTCATAAGATGGAAAAGTTGTTAAAAAAGTCCTCTCATGGAGTGGTGGCACAAATTTTTGCTATAACTGCCCCTGAGGAAAAAGAACAGAACTATCCACTGCAATTACAAGGATTATTAAACAAATATGCTCAAGTTTTTGAGGAACCCAAGGGGCTACCTCCTCATCGCTCACATGACCATGCAATACAACTTTTTCTTGGTAGTCTTCCTCCTAATGTCCGTCCATACAGGTATGCTTATGCTCAAAAGTCAAAAATTGAGAAAATAGTGCAAGAGCTTCATGCTACAGGGGTTATCCATTCCAGCGTTAGTCCCTATTCTTCACCAATGTTATTAGTAAGGAAGAAGGATGGCACTTGGCGCTTGTGTGTGGATTATCGAGACCTCAATAAGATCACTATTAAGGATAAATTCCCAATTCCTATGATTGATGAACTACTTGATGAGTTGCATGGGGCCCAATATTTTTCCAAGTTGGATTTGTGGTCAGGATATCATCAAATTCACATCAAGGATGAGGATATTCCAAAAATAGCTTTTAGAACTCATGAAGGGCATTATGAATTCCTAGTTATGCCATTTGGGTTAACCAATGCACCTTCTACCTTTCAGAGTCTGATGAATTCCATTTTTCGCCCTTTCCTTCGCAAATTCATTCTAGTATTTTTTGATGACATATTGATTTACAACCGTTCATGGGAAGAGCATCTTCAACACTTAGATCAAACACTCAAACTTTTGTCTGACCATCAACTTTATGCCAAGATGTCCAAATGCTCTTTTGGCCAGCAAGAGGTTGAATGCTTGGGTCACATTGTCACTAAGGATGGAGTTCAAGTTGATCCCAAGAAAATTTAGGTTGTCCAAGATTGGCCTAAGCCTCGTACCCTAAAGGGACTTCATGGTTTCTTGGGACTCACGGGCTATTACAGGAAATTTGTGAAGAATTATGGCAAGATAGCAGCCCCCTTGACCGCCATGTTGAGGAAGAATTCTTTTATGTGGATAGAACCTATCGAAAAGGCTTTTGTTGATTTGAAGTATGCCATGACCACTACTCCTATGTTAGCAATGCCAGATTTCTCTAAACCTTTTGTCATTGAAAGTGATGCTTCGGGCACTGGCATTGGGGTCGTTCTAATGCAAGAAGGTAGACCCTTGGCCTTCACTAGCAAGGCACTCTCAAGCCGAAATTTGGGTAAGTCTACCTATGAGAAAGAAATGCTTGCCATTTTACATGTGGTCAATCATTGGTGACCATATCTCATTGGGAGATATTTTTCCATCAAGACTGATCATCAGAGTCTCAAATATTTTTTAGAACAATGGGTGGCCACTCCAGAACAACAAAAGTGGGTTTCCAAATTGTTGGGCTATGACTATGATATCACATATAAGAAGGGTAAGGAAAATGTGGTGGTGGATGCTTTGTCCCGATTACATGAAGAACAAGTTATGCTCCATGCTATATCCACACCACATCCTCAGTGGATTCATCAACTACATGAGGAACTACTCAAGGATTCCTCTTTGGAAACTCTCATCCACCAACTTCAAGCAGATCCTCATTCATGCCCTGGGTATACTTGGGATGGCCACGATTTATGGTACCATGACCGTATTGTCATACCCACTCAATCACAGATAAAGGACCTCATTCTTCAAGAAATGCATGCTTCCCCAACAATTGGTCATTCAAGGTTTCTCAAGACTTATACCAAGACCAAGCGTACCTTTTTTGGTGAGGCATGAAAAAGATATTCATACTTTTGTGGCTGAATGTGATCATTGCCAATGTATGAAAGGTGAAACTATGAGTTCCCCTAGTACCCTTCAGCCCTTGCCGATTCCTGAGTAGGTTTGGATGGATATCTCTATGGATTTCATTGAAGGGTTGCCTAAATCTAGAGGCAAATCAGTTATTCTGGTGATAGTGGATCGTCTTTCAAAGTATGCTCATTTTTGTTCCCTATCCCATCCATACACCGCCTCCATTGTCGCTCAAATTTTCCTCGACTCTATCTTTTGCCTCCATGGAATGCCAAAATCCATTGTCTCTGATAGGGATCCTACCTTCACTAGTCGATTTTGGTAGGAATTGTTCAAGTTGTAGGGAACACAACTCAAGATGAGTTTGGCCTATCATCCTCAAACTGATGGCCAAACAGAAATTGTGAATAAATGCTTGGAAACATACCTTCGTTGCTTCACCTCTGAACATCCTACACATTGGGTCAAGTGGCTTCCTTTGGCCGAATGGTGGTATAACACCACATATCACACTGCCACTAAGGTGACTCCATTTGAAGCAGTCTATGGTCAACCTCCACCAACACCAACTTCTTACATTCCAGGTAGTTCCAAGGTTCAAGTTGTGGATTCCACTCTTCGCCAACGTGATTCCATTCTTCGCCAACTCAAGGTCAATCTGGACGTGGCTCAGAACCGTATGAAACAACAAGTTGATCAACACCACATTGAACGTAGCTTTGCCATTGGAGACATGGTTTTTCTTCGCTTGCAGTCGTACAAACAATCCTCTCTCCAGCTTCATGGTTGTCAAAAACTTGCCGCAAAATACTATGGTCCTTATCAGGTGTTGCAAAGGATCGGGTCGACAACATACAAACTAGCCCTTTCGGCTAGTTCCAAACTTCATCTAGTATTCCATGTCTCTTCCCTCAAGCAAGTTGTTGGCAACAAGGTCCAGGTGCAGTCTACACTTCCAGAGTTGGATGAGGAAGGTTCCATCATTCTTGAACCTGAATGCATTCTAGACCGCAGATCGCGTAACCTTCGTCGACGTGTTATTACCGATGTTCTTGTCCAATGGCGTGGCTTACAACCTGAAGATGCTACGTGGGAACCTCTTCAACAACTCCAACAATAGTTTCCTCATCTTCAGCTTTGAGGACAAAGCTTTCCGAAGGGGAAGGGCATGTTAGGACCCCATCCTAACACTATGATGTAATGTTCCTTGTTGAATGTGGGGGACACCCATAGTAATATTTTGTAATGTTTTGTAAACGTGGGGAACACCCATGATAATATTTTGAAATATTTTGTAATAGTTGTGGATCTAGAAGCGCCTAGACAAGTGGCACCATTATATGTAACCATTATCAAGAATGTAACTATTTTGTAGGTAGGAGATTCTAGCTCAGGTGGCATTTTGCATGTAAGCCAACCTTGAGAGTTAGGTGGTAGATGAAATCTTTAAAACTGCGAGGGGCAGGAATGTATGTATCTTTTTGCATAATTGAATGAAAGTATTGAAGGAGGTTGCCCCCTCGAAGTGGCCTACGATTCTGTGTTATCTGTGAGATTGTTCTTTTCTGCATTTATATTTCATAGTTGTGTTGTGAGCTTTATGTTTATTTGCAATATTTGTGTGAGTGTGTTTATTTTTAATAGTAGGTTCCTAACAAGGACCCATGCATGGTTGTAGATAAATTTTGTAGTTGCCCTAGACTTCTGTAAAAACCTCTGACACCCAAGGTAATTTCCCAATGTCTTCGAGGAGCAAATCGAGACAATGGGCTGCACATGGGGACCAAAAAATAGTGGGAAACCTCTCCTCCAACATCTTGCCAGCTGCTACATGTTGCCACATTTTGCACGGGGTGCAATGTTTTCAATTTTGTAGCAGTGCTGCTCTTCCTTTTCCCTCTTCCTCTATTTTCCTTTCTTCTTCTCTCCCTTTCTCTCTCTTTCCTACATTCTCTTTTTCCCCCCCTTTCTTGGAGCCCCTCAGTTGGATTTCAAAGTTGACAGCAGTTGCCCTGGAAAATGGCTAAGTGTTGGTGCGAAGTTCGCACTTCGCCCAGTTTTGGTGCGAAGTCCGCACTTCGCCCAGTTTTGGTGCGAAGTCCGACTTCGCCCCTCTTTCTGGGCGCACCTTGTAGCAGGTGGCAGGTTGGCAGAAAAATGACTAAGTGTTGGAGCGAAGTCCGTACGGCGGCGAGAAACCAGCTTTCACCTGTGCGCAGTCCGACTTCGCAGCGAAGTCGGAGTGCGCCCTTGACTGAGTGCGCGGTGGGAAACAAACTCAGAAATACACCCAAGGCATGAAGGCCTTCTCGACTACTGTTGTTTTCGCTGCGCAACCCGATGGCGCTACGATCCCCGGGCGAAGTTGGATAAAGCGCCTTTCAAGGCGGACACGTGTCAAACAACATCATCCATCATCTGACAAGTGTCCAGCTTCGGGATTTGAGCCAAGACGTGCCGAGCAAAAGGACGAGCATGGGCTGCACTACCTATGCCAGTGGCCTCATTTAAAGCTGATTGGAGGTTCTACCCGCTCCAGCTGCCCGCATTCCTGCCGAGGAGAAGTTCTGCCCAACACGCTGCCACGTAGCTGTCCAGCTTCCAGGAAGACCATGCTTGCGGGTACGGTCCGGTCCGACAAAGGTCAGCATTTGCGGCTCCTTCGCCGCTTTTGTCGGCTAGTGTTTGGTCGGGACTTTGTGCCCATTAATGTAACGGGAGGGACTCGGGCTATAAAAACCCACCATGTTTTCATTGTAAGGGGTGGAAGGGGAATGTATGTTAGGGAACCATTGTAACCGTGCTTACGCTTATAAATATAAATTGTATGCACGGTTGCATTCTCTTGCTTTTATTTCTTTATGCTTTACGTTTCCTCGTGTCATTGCTCGTTGATTCGTTTCAGCATTTGGTGGTCAGATATACCTAAAGCATTGCTTGTGTCATGGCTTGTTGATTCATTTCGGCATTTGGTGGCCAAGCACTTTTGAACTTCATAGATTAGAGGATACGTAGAATAGATGTGGTAGCAGTTCCATCAGTTGTGTGTTACGTTGTTGTCCGTAGTGGTGATTGATGCGTTGTCGTGCTTTGTTAGTTCTCCTTGTAGGGAGAATGTTTGCTAGGGGACCATTGTAGCTGTGCGTATAAATTCTCTGCATAACACATATACCTGGCTCTGATATCTCTTGGTTGCTTTCTGTTTATGTGATTGTACGTAGTGGTGATTGATGCATTGCCGTCTTTGTTAGTTCTCCTTGTAGGGAGAATGTTTGCTAGGGGACCATTGTAGTTGTGCGTACATGCTTAATACTGGAAAGTATACTTAGGTTTTGCGGTTCCTGGTCATGCTTTGTATTTATGATGCAATAAGCAATGGTGATTGATGTGTTGCCGTACTGTTAGTTCCCCCCACCAAACTCCAATCACATTTGTAAATTCTTTCCGTTCCTTTATCTCTTTCCTGCACTCTTAGCTTAAACCATAAAACCCCCCAAAGGAGCCGGCCTTCTCCGGAGATTGGCACGGAAGGCATCTCTTCCTTCCGGCCTTTCTAGCTAGTGGGCGAATCTGGGCGCATTCACACAAAATCCTTTCCTCATGGCAGATTCGTAACCAACAGTTTCTCTGGCACGCCCGGTGGGACCAGGGTCCCACATTTGAAGAGAGATTTTCTGATCAGTCTCCACCTGGCGCTGACAGTGGTTTCTGAGCACTTGGTGGGACAAGGAAGTTTCTCACCCCCAACAGAATCGAAGCACCGGTGTTCGCTTCATTGCTGTTCGAAATCTGAGCACCTGGCGACTCTGCACGAACAAATCCTCCGAGTCTGAAAGACCGGTCCTAGCACCGGTCCTAGCACCTTCATGCAAACAAGAAGGTGGCGAGCAAGGGATCCGAGAAGCCCGCGACTTTTACGAACTGGACATCAACGCTCGAGGCGAAATTGCCAGGCTGGCTGATCCGCAAGCTCGTGTCGACGAAGCCGAGGCTGAAATTCAAGAAGCCGAAGCCGAGGTCGGCGGAGCTGAGTACGAAATAGAAGAGGCCGAGGAAGAAGAAGCATCTGCATCCTCGGAAAGTACCGACACTGAGTACACAACCGACGGAGGAGAAGAAGAAGAAATGGCTGCTCAGCAACAAAATGATGATGATCTCTTCCCGACGGTGGACTCTACAGGGCCCTTGGCCCTGGTCGGACAGCAAGCTGTGCCCCCTGCTGCTTTAAAGTCTATCCCTACATACGACGGCTACGGCAAGACGGCGTACGAGCACATCCAGGACATCCTTGCCCTGGCCGCATTGCATTCCATTACCGATGAGAGTGTGAAGACCCGTCTGCTGGCCCTTTCCCTGAGGGGAAAGCTTCTCTACTGGTGGAGATCGCTGCCAGAGGGATCCATCACAGGGTGGCCCCAGCTTGCCAGAAGGCTCGTGAAAGGATGCAACGAGTCTGCTGACCCTACTTCTCTCTTTGCACCAGTTCCAAAGTATCCAGAGACATCCTCAAGAGGAGGTGTCTGACTTTAACATCAGGTTTGCGAGATCCTGGAAACGGGTACCTCGCGAACTTCGGCCTTCAGCTGGCATGGCTGCCCACTACTACCTGAGATCCTTCAACTCAGACATATGCCTCCTGCTGAAGATTGCCAGAATAGACGAGTTTCCTGCTCTGTACGAGGCTGCCCAGCAAGCTGAAGCTGACATTATTTCTATCGGCGAGACTCCCGTCCGAGGTGCGGGAACCCATTCATCCCGACTTCCCCGGATCCCGGTATCCTCCCAGCTACGGTGGTGCGCCGTCCACATCAGGACAGCAACCCCAGCAACGGTGGAATCCGGCGCCGGTCGTAACTCCTTACGGCCCGCCTCAATTGCATTATCCTCACCCGCCTCCTCCTGCTCCGCATTTTCCAGCACTTCCTGCTCCCCCTCGATGCGCACCTTATTCCAACCCTCCTCCATTAGCCGCATTGCCTCCACCGGCACAGTTGCCGCCTCCTGACAGTAGCATTCGAGAATACAATCCTCCAGGAGGTGCGGGCTTTGGCCTCAGGATATCATGCCATGTCCAATGACATGACCGCTACGAAGAAGAAGCAGGCCCAGATGGACCTCGCTCCTAGGAGGCCATATGCGCCCTCGGCGCTGACAAAGGACAAGCCCCCGGAGCACCAGTTGCAGAGGCGTCCGCCTCCGAGAAATCCTTGCTATAGAAGACCCACTGGTCCTTCCGACCGGAGTTAGCCCGGTGCACTACGTGCAATGACCCGCATTCGGAGGAAGACTGCACATTGCACCAGCACTACATCCAGACTTTGGCCGGCAGCGCCATAGAAGACGATGAACTCTACATGATCCTGGACGGCGAAGCCAACTTTGCCCTCCCAGAGGAGAATTTAGTGCCGCCCGCCAAGGAAGAAAAGAAAACCGCAGATGCTGCCAAGCCTTTGCAAGTTTATTCCAGAAGAGAAAAACCGCAGCCCGGTGGGCTGCCACCGTACAAGCGGTTGTGGCCCTACACAGCCCGGGAGAAGGCATCCAAAGATAAAGCTCCGGCCAAGCCTTCTCTGGCAAAGGCTGCCCCTATTCCGGCCAAGCCTCCTATAGCAAAAGCTCCGGTTCCGGCTAAAGCTCCCGTACCTCGGCCTCCGAGTGAAACCAAAGAACAAGCCCGGGAGAAGCTGAAGTACCCGTCTCGGACCAAGAGACAGCGAGTTGAGGCTACCCAGCAGTACCGGACGAAGTATGAGCCGGCAAAAGAAGCAGAAGGAGCTAGCACCTCGGGCTACGACATAGTAGACGAGTTGAAAAGAACACTGCTAGAATCAGCATGTATGATGCTCTTCTGCTCCCAGGCCAGGTGGATATGCTGCAAGAATCTCTGAAGAACATGAAAAGCGGCAAGCAGATACGGCCCGCTGTCCTGGTTCAACCTCGACGAGTCTCAGCCACTGGGAAGAACAAGACCGCCTCCCTTTTATCTGTCTTTACGGATGCAAGGGCACATAGTTCACAACTGCATGGTGGACTCTGGTGCTTCCACGACTGTGATGCCGAAGGCCGTCTGCGATGAGATCGGGATGGAATACACACGTAGCAGCCAAGGCGTGCTGCAATTAGACGGCACCCTTGTCAAGACAGTTGGTGTCATAAAGGACATCCCTATCCGGCTGCACAAGGCTCTCGACATCGTGGTCATCCAAGAGGTCGTGGTTGTTGACCTGGCTCCCTACTTCGGCATGTGTCTCTCTCGGGAGTTCACTGCGAAGTTGGGCGAGTACCTGTCTCTAGACTACTCACACATGGAAGTGCCCTTCAAAGGAAGGAGACTGAAAATTTTCAATGAGAAGCCTTCCACCTTCCTAGTAGAGAAGATACCGGAGGAGAGTTGGACTGCATGGTTCAGTTGTCGGAGAAAGAGCTGAGTGACAGAGAGGTCGGCGAGCAAGCCTTCGAAGTGCTACAGCTTGAAGACGAGTTCTCTTTGCGGGACTTCAACGCCGTAATTGAGACAGAGCAGGGCTGTTACTCCATCGTACAGCCCGAGAGGCTTGACAAGTCAGCTGCAAAGGAAGTGGGACCTGCACCTGAGAAGCTGTGGAAGCTTTTCTTTGACGGCGCGCGATGCAAAAATGGCGCCGGTGCAGGGGTGCTCTGGTTTCTCCGACCGGGGTCCGGAAGGACTATACCTACGAGGTTGGCACTGGAGCTGCACTAACAACTCGGCGGAATACGAAGCCTCGTGCTTGGGTTTGCGAAAGGCGGAGAGGTCGGGGATCAAACACTGCGGATCTTTGGAGATTTAGAGCTGGTGTGTCACCGAGTTACGAACAAGTGCGCCTCCAAACAGCACTATCTTAGGGCGTACCGCAACCGGGTGTGGGACTTGATGGAGTCGTTCGACTCGTTGAATGTCAAGGCGATATCGCGTGAGAAAAACAAACACGCCGACATTACGGCGTACTGTTGGAGCCAGTGCGTTTCGGCTGATGACGTTGTCCGGAAACCGAAGCCGGTTCGCACTATTTACTGAGCCTTACGTGCACGATAAGGACACCCACGGCGGGTGTTCGGTTGTGACGAGGAGATCGTCACATTTTTGGTTAACGAAGTTGGTTCAATCGAAGGTAGAGACCATGATGACGAGCAATATGAGGGGTTGATACAGTTAAAAAATAATCATGTCCCAAAAGGACTGATTACATTGGAGAGTCTGTTTGATCAGAATGACGGAGCAATATCTCACAGGATCAAAGTAGACCCGAAGCAGTATGCCGACCTGGAACTCGAACCTGGTAAAACTATCAAGGTCGGAACGAACTGCACGTCGGAGGAACTTGAGCAGATCAGATCACTGTGCCAAGAGTTCCCCGACATCGTGGCTTGGTGCTACGAGGATTTGAGGGGGTATGACAGAGATGTCATTCAGCATACCATTGAGCTAGAGGATGGCGCCAAGCCATTCCGACAGAAGCAGAGGGCCGTAAATCCGAAGATTGAGGCCATGATGAAAGCCGAGCTCTTGAAGATGCTGGAAGCCAAGATCATCTACCCCATCAAACATTCATCCTGGGTCGCGAATTTGGTGCCCGTGAGGAAAAAGAATGGCGACATTCGTCTATGTGTCGACTTCGGAAACCTGAATCGAGGCTTCCCTCGGGGACCACTATCCGCTTCCCCAAATCGACCGGATTCTACACATCGTTCCTTGGAGCCCGAGAGATTCTCACTTTTAGATGGATTTTCCGGCTACAACCAGATTTGGGTCAAGGATGAGGACGAGCATAAGACGGCATTCACCACCAAATGGGGGACGTTCGCCTATCAGCGCATGCCTTTTGGCTTATCCAATGCTGGTGCCACATTCCAAAGGGCCATGGACCTGGCCTTCCGAGAAGCTGCTCAATAAGATCATTGTTATCTACCTTGATGACATGACTATTTTCTCTCACCAAAGAGGGGATCATGTTTCCCACCTGCGGCAAATATTTGAGAGGTGTCGAGAATTCGGCATTTCTATAAACCCGAAGAAGTCTGTCTTCGCGGTAAAAGAAGGAAAGCTGCTGGGACATGTCATCTCCGAGGAAGGCCTCGCCATTGACCACTGACGGAGCGGAAGCCCTCCTTCGCTTGCCGGCCCCATCGATAAAAGAGGGCTGCAGTCCTTCTTCGGTCAGATTAACTTCGTGCGGAAGTTCATTCCGGACTTCGCACAGGTGATCAAGCCTATGGCCGAACTGCTGAAAAAAGATACAATTTACGAATGGACTGATGAGAGAGAGCAAGCCTTCGAGGAAATCAAGGCTCGAATTGCGCAAGCTCCGGTGTTGACTAACCCGGACTACTCCAAGGACTTCATCCTTTATGCAGTGGGAGAACCCGAAAGTTACGCTGCAAGTCCTAACTCAGAAGGGAGACGATGGCGAGGAGCGCCCCATAGCGTTCTGAGCCAAGTGATTCAGCCGCATGAGGAAAAGTACAACTTTATAGAGCGGCAGGTTCACGCTGTTATGAAATCCCTCCGAAAGTTCAGGCATTTTGTCTCCCAGAGCAAAACAGCTGTCTTTGTGATTCACCGGACGTTCGAAGCTTCATCATACAAGGAGAACCGGGTCACAAGAGAGCGGGATGGATTGCAAAAATCCGGGAGTTCGACATCGAAGTGCGGCCCACCAAGCTTATCGGGGGCCGAGCCTTGTGTCGGGAATTGGCCCGAAGCGTCGTAGCCGGCATCTCCGCTTTGTAAGTGGGAGGACACGGCGACACGCATCTACCTAGCCAACTCCTTATCGGAGGGGAGTGATTGGACAGATGAACTGGTGAGATATTTCTGCACCGGAAGATGTCCGAGATCACTGAACGCCTCACAACGAAGGAGATTTCGGCTAGGTGCACTTAAGTACACTCTTCGCCCCGAGGGGCTTTACTTCAAAAACATCGACGGCATCCTGTTGCGGTGCGTCAGAAAATCCGATCAGCCCAGGGTCCTCGGAGATTTTCATTCCGGGATGCTTGGGGGTCATCATTCTGCAAGGCCTACGGCCTTAAAAATAATTAGAGCTGGGTACTATTGGCCCACTCTATTTACAGACGCTTATGCGGTCTGTTCCAAGTGTGATCAATGCCAGAGGTTTGCTGGCAAAAACAGAAAAGCACCCCTGCCCCTTCAACCGATTCAGGCCGAGACTCCGTTCCAGCAATGGGGTCTAGACTTCATTGGGGTGATTTCGCCTAATTCCTCTGCCGGACACAAGTTTATTCTTACAGCCACCGATTACTTCACACGGTGGGCAGAGGCAATCCCGACCAAGAACGCAGACCAAGAAACGGTCATCAGGTTCATTGAGAGCCTGATTACCCGCTCTGGGGTTCCAGAGTCAATTGTGACAGACAATGGTCCGGGATTCGTAGGCGACTGTACTCACGGAGTACACTGGCAAACTTGGCATCTATCACAAGATGTCTTCTAATTACTACCCGCAGGGGAATGGCCTTGCCGAGTCTACTAACAAGAACCTCCTGAAAATCATCAGGAGGACCATTGACAGAAACAAGCGGACTTGGCATTTACTCCTGAACCGGGCGCTGTGGGCGGACAGAGTTTCATTCAAGAAATCCATCAAAACGTCCCCCTATGCGCTCGTCTATGGCAAAGAGGCTGTCATGCCATCCCACATTGAAATCCCTGCCCTATGGATGTTGGACGAAGACAGGAGCAGTGGAGACCCGGTGGACGACAGACTGTGCCAACTCCTGCAGTTGGAAGAAGACAGAGAAAAAGCATACCAGGCCTTCACTGATCATATTGCGGCCACTCAAGGCTGGTTTGCAAAAGCACCACTGCCCGAGTTTTTGAAATCGGGGGACCCGGTGCTGAAGTGGGACTCATATAAGGCGAAGCCGGAGCAATCACGGGAAGTTTGATGCTCTGCGGGAGGGCCCATATCGGATTGCCGGGTGAACCGGTTCAATGCCTATGTACTTCGGGATATGGAGGGTCGGCTCCTACCTATCCTCGTTAACGGGTTCCACTTAAAAATTTACCGCTGCTGAAGGTGCCCGAGTGGCCCTTCTTTGTAAAAATTTCCCTTATGCATTTTTGTTTTCCAGCATGTACAGTTTCCAGCTTTCAGTTTTTTATTTTGTTTGAGCCGAACTGCGACATGGGAGAGAATACAGACTTCGCAGCGAAGTCTGTTGTCGCCCCTCAGAAGGGGCGAAGTTCGTGAAGGGGTTGCTCGAGTGAAGAAGAAAGCAAAAAAAAAAAAAATGTCTAAGTGTTGGCCGCTGCCCGACTTCGCAGCGAAGTCGGGCTGCACGCCAGCAAAAGAGCGAGGTTTGAAGGGAGAAAAAACTGCAAGGGCGCAAGTGATCGGACTGGGCTCAGTTTTGAGCGAAGTCCGACTTCGGCCGGCTTGCGCGCGAAGTTCGGACTTCGCCCGACCCGGCTTGCGCACGAGTACGAATCGCGCGGCTCGCGCGCGAGTGCAAACTTCGCGCGAAGTTAGAACTTCGCCCGAACTTCGGGCGAAGTCCGAACAGCTCTAATTTTTTAGCGCAGCTCGTGCACCCGATCCAAAGAGGCAGTAAAGTTCTAAGTGTTCGCCTCTCTTCCGAAGTTTGTAAAGGTCTGACTGCGCTCAACCCTAGGGCGCGGTAGGAAAAAGAAAAGAAACAGTCTCAAGGCAAGTTGCAGTTCGGACTGCGCTGGCGAAGTCGGATCGCGCCCAACTTTGGGCGAAGTCCGATTGCGCCTTGTTTTCGGGGCCAGCTTGGACAGTTGTTTAAAAAAAATGAATAAAATATTCTAAAAGCTCCAAGCTGGGCCCAAGGCGCATTGCGACCGTTTTGAGATGGGTTTCCGCGCCAAGGGGTTTTTTCTTGAGCAGTGTGCCCGGATTGCGGCAGTGACGTCAGCCATGGCGCAGCGTTCAAGATAAATTTGATGATTGCACAGTCCTCAATAAAAAGTGCAATCAAAGAAGCATGGCACGGCAGCCGGGATACCTTTTTCAAAACATTCTCCTGCGCAGCCACCCAAGAAACATAACTCCTTCACTTGCCAACCGACCTACCCCCTCCTGCGCGACATTAATGACGCTGTCATTATCTAGAAAAGGGGGTCTGATGCATCCAGACATGCCAAATCGTGCAGATTATTCCTGTGACTGCGAAATCTGCTGCAGACGCCCGAATTCGTAATTATTGTTGTTTCGGAGAGATGGACAGAGGAAAGATGCCAATGCCCGCGCAATCCGGCGAAGGGTGCGAACCCGAGGATTTACCGCGGCCGGTGTTTTCGAAGTGAAACACCGCCGGAGCGAAAGTCAAAGTCCCGGCCAAAGAAAGTACGGCGTGGGCAAGCCCCACCACCTCCGGTAAATTACCGGCGGGATACAAGGACGGCTCGTTTTCTATGAGCACGACTAAGCTACGGACAAATGTGGAGAGTTGGGCGGACAAGGTTTCGCCCTCTCACCATTTCGGGCCGGCGTACAAGTCAAACCTTTTCCGGTTCTTGTGCCCTCCTATCCATCAATGACTTGATTGTCAGACATTACAGACCAGCTACCCGGCAAATTTGCAGCTCCAGCGGTAAACCCTTGTTCGCGCTGCGCAAGGAGACTGTCCAGCCAGCTTTCGCCCCAGGGTTGGAGTATGACTCCAGCACAATCGTCAGAAAGATAAATTTGGGCGAGCAAGCGGGACGCTTCACGCATACAAAAAGGATGAGGGATTTCCTCAATTCAGAGCTGAACGCCCCGCTTGCAGTCGGACGATGTGCCAACCGGCCCCATGCCCTTGGCGAGGTTTCGGAGCAAATATTTATACACCATTACGGCATGGATCCTCGGTTGCGACTACGATGAGTGGTACGGCCGTACCGACTAGCGGCTGCGAGAATGTCTCTGTGTGGAGAATCCTACGAACCGACGACGCGAGAGAAGTGGAAAGCGCCCCATCTTTTTCGACTGGGCGGATTGGCTTGCATACGCCATCCACTCCAGCCTGGTGAAGATCCAGAAGAAGCAGTCCATTGAATTTCGGTTCGATTCTGTCCTAGCTTGGCTATGTTTGTATCATTTGCACTCCCGGATGCCGATCCCGAACTTGAAGAAGGTCAACGAGAAGGGAGAGCCACAGCCCGTCTACGACTGGACGGATGACCTATACCGGAAAGGGTCTTACTACAAGTTTAACTTCAACTTTATGGGGTTGGTCATGTCAGTCTTCAGCGATGGCGAGATCCCTCGCCCCCGCGGGAAACGACGAACTCTTTGCTGAGTCAGAAGCTCGGGGACGTTTTTAGAGCGACGCGGGGATTGTGGTCAGAATCTACGGATTCAAGGGCAAACCTCATCTGCTGCCCTACGGGTGCACGGATCATCAGTTTGGGATGGAGGTTGCCCGTCAGATGGATTATGTTGAGGAGTTCGGCCTGGGAAAGAAAAGAGGCCAGATTTTTCAATATCCTCTTTCCTGGGCGAACGTTGAGATTTCCGAGGTAGGGCAGCATGTCTATCTCGAGCGGGAGCTTTTTGACATTGGTCTGATTCTGCTGCCACAGAGCTGGAAGTACGACCCGTATGGGATAAGGGGAAAGTTCACGCATCTCTGCCCTCGGGCGGATATAATCGAAGACAGATGCGATGTGGTCCATGTTGACCTTGGTGGGAAATTGACTTGATGGAAGCTTCGCCTCCATGGCGGGATTTTTCTTGCGAGGAGGTAGCATATGACCCCAAGACAAACCCGGACCACAAGTTCTCTTCTCCGAGGGTTTAAAAAATTCATCTCCAAGATAGCGGGCCTTAAGCGGCCAAAAGAAAAGATTATTGAATCTTTGGAAGATGAGGTGCCGCATGCGGCACGACAAATCCACCGGGGAGAAATCTGGCCGTTGATGACGACTTTTCAGTTCTATATGACCAGCACCATGATAGTTGGCGGCCATTCGCATATCAAGATTACGTTCCCAGAGGCCCCTTTGAGGGTTATAAAGGAGGGCCTTCCTCCCAACGGTTGTACACTTCGGCAACTGCCAGCGCGGGCCCAGCAGACATCCAAGTGGACCCAATGCAGCCTGTTGCTTCCAAGGTGGTGCATGAAAAGGCGCGAAACCGATCAAGTCAACGCCTGAGGTGACCCTTCAGGCACAAAAGGCGCCAGCACCACCAGAGTGCAGACCGGTTGCAGCGGACCTTCTGCAAGTCAAACCCTGGTACAAGTTCACCGTGGGAACATCGGCGCTCTCGCACTCGCTTCATCTCCTTCCCCCGATCCGGCCATTGTTCCGGGAAGAAGAAGAGGAAGAGAGTTGAAAAAATCAGGCGACCTAGTTCGACGGTGCGGCGACCCGGTCGCGAGCCGCGGCCGCATTCGGCCGCTCCAGAGCGTGTTTCTCCGGGCGATCCCGAGCCGACCGTCGGAACCGGAATCGCGGACATCCATCCGAGCATCGGCTCAGGCGGAGCTCGCGAGTACGTTTGCTGCCCCACTCTCTCTGGTCTCATCTAGCCCTACTCCTACTCCATCTCCCGCTCAATCCGAGCAAGCCGTGGCCGCATCTTCCTCCCCGTCTCCACACCCTTCTAGCGGCCCCCATTCTTTCGACCAGTTTGCTCAGAACCCCAACGTTTCCCTATCTCTGAGTCAAACCCCAAACCCTTCGCCTGAGGTTAGTGCTGAAGCCATGCATTCACCGTTACATCCACCGCCTCAGCCGCTTGAAACCCTTTCAGCATCAGCCGCTCCCATCTCCACTTTCCGGTCGCCCTCAGAAGCGGCCGATCCTTCCAAAGTCCGTCCGGTTCCTCCTGATTCCATTCCCGCAGGAGAGACGTCTCAGCAGAACCCTAGGCTGGGGGAACCAGACTTCATGGACGACCTCCAGAATACGGACGACTTGCCTCTGGCAACGAGAGCTGTAGAGTACCCTATCTCTTTCCTCCAAAACCTGAAGCGGAGGAGACCTGAAGAGATAGCCGCCCCGGTAAAACGCACCAAGTATAACCCGAGAGGAGAGTGCTTACAACGGAGAAGATAATCCCGAAAGTGAAGAAGCCTCTCCGGGAAATGACCGGGGGCGGACTACGAGCTCCGGACAAAGGAGAAGAGCTTTGACGATATCGACAAGCGATACGAGATTCAGGGAATCATTCGTAAAGCGGATAATCTCCTTGTCAAGAGTCTGGAGGAACAGGAAGAGCTTTTCGGGTTGCAGGATAAGACAAGACAGCTTGAAGAGGACCTGTCCAGGTCCATTGAGCAGCTGGAAGCGGCGCAGACGAGAAATAGATGAACTAAAAGCCCAGCTGGCCGCTTCTCGGCAACAAGCCGCAACGGAAACGAGGCAGCCTTGGAGCAGATTTCTCGGCTCCGGGAGTCTTTAAAACGAGCGCGATCGCAATCTGCAGAGAGAGCATCTCAAGCGACGGTCTTTTCGAAGAGCAAAGTTAAGGGGATGCGGGCTGATCTGCTGCGGGGATGCAAGCCCCACACGTATAAGGCTATGTCAGTTCTGGATTTCGCATCCAGAATTCAAGAAGTTTTTGCCCGAGGAAAGCCTGTGGTAGAGGAGGCCGAACGCCAAGCGAAGCAATGGCTGGACACGGCAATAAATCTTCAAGAGCGCGGCGCGATGGCCTCCAATTCTCCCCCATGTCCTCATTCGCTGCAGAATGGGCAGATGCAAGGGTAACCTTGCATAAATATTTTAAGAAAGTAGAAGAGGTGAGAGTTGCCAGACGAATGTCTGGACGCATTTGAACATGAAAGAGACATTTGTATGGCTCCCTTTCACGCTCTTTCTGAACTAGGGTGCCCGGGCTTTGTTGAGAATGGTGAGTTTCTCACCCATGAGCAAGTGAAAAAGAATTGGCGGTCCTTTGAGGCGAAACAGGCTGAGATTGATGGTCGGGTCGAGCCAATTCAAGAAAGTCAGGTCACCCAGATGGTGTCCAAATGTCGCAAGATCAGCTCCTACTTCCAGGAGCTAGGAAAAAGATACCTCACCATCGACCTGCACGCGGTCGCTGCTTTCCACGCAGCATTAGAAGAGGTTGTTGACCGCCGGCCATTCGAAGCAGAAGCCTGGGGCCAAGCCCAGGCCGCATACAAACGCATCTGCGAGGCAGAAGCAAAAGGCGGAGAGCCTTCGGAAGATGGTTACGAGGAGGCAAGCGACGAAGGTGAATCGAAGAACGAGTTGCCGCGAGGAGAACGGCTATAGCAGCAAAAGGCAGGGGAAGCAAGTTCCTCTGCACCCAATGGATGAAGGCATGGATTCTTTGCGTCGAGGCGAGCTCGACACCCCGCGAGCCGCCAGAAATGTTGCCACATTTTGCACGGGGTGCAATGTTTTCAATTTTGTAGCAGTGCTGCTCTTCCTTTTCCCTCTTCCTCTATTTTCCTTTCTTCTTCTCTCCCTTTCTCTCTCTTTCCTACATTCTCTTTTTCCCCCCCTTTTCTTGGAGCCCCTCAGTTGGATTTCAAAGTTGACAGCAGTTGCCCTGGAAAATGGCTAAGTGTTGGTGCGAAGTTCGCACTTCGCCCAGTTTTGGTGCGAAGTCCGCACTTCGCCCAGTTTTGGTGCGAAGTCCGACTTCGCCCCTCTTTCTGGGCGCACCTTGTAGCAGGCTGGCAGGTTGGCAGAAAAATGACTAAGTCTTTGGAGCGAAGTCCGTACGGCGGCGAAACCAGCTTTCACCGTGCGCGATCCGACTTCGCAGCGAAGTCGGAGTGCGCCCTTGACAGTGCGCGAGTTGGGAAACAAACTCGGAAATACACCCAAGGCATGAAGGCCTTCCCGATTGCGTTGTTTTCACTGCGCAACCCGATGGCGCTCCGATCCCGAGCGAAGTTGGATAAAGCGCCTTTCAAGGCGGACACGTGTCAAACGACATCATCCATCATCCGACAAGTGTCCGACTCGGGATTTGAGCCAAGACGTGCCGAGCAAAAGGACGAGCATGGGCTGCACTACCTATGCCGGTGGCCTCATTTAAAGCTGATTGGAGGTTCTACCTGCTCCGGCTGCCCGCATTCTGCCGAGGAGAAGTTCCGCACAACACGCCGCCACGTAGTTGTCCAGCTTACAGGAAGACCATGCTACGGGTACCGTCCGGTCCGACAAAGGTTAGCATTTGCAGCTCCTTCGCCGCTTTTGTCAGCTTGTGTTTGATTGGGACTTTGTGCCCATTAATGTAACGGGAGGGACTCGGGCTATAAAAACCCACCATGTTTTCATTGTAAGGGGTGGAAGGGGAATGTCTGTTAGGGAACCATTGTAACCGTGCTTACCTTATAAATATAAATTGTATGCCTGGTTCTGTTCTACTTTCTTTTATTCTTTATGCTTTACGTTTCCCTGTGTCACTGCTCGTTGATTCGTTTCAGCATTTGGTGGTCAGATATACCTAAAGCATTGCTTGTGTCATGGCTTGTTGATTCATTTCGGCATTTGGTGGCCAAGCACTTTTGAACTTCATAGATTAGAGGATACGTAGAATAGATGTGGTAGCAGTTCCATCAGTTGTGTGTTACGTTGCTGTCCGTAGTGGTGATTGATGCGTTGTCGTGCTGTTAGTTCTCCTTGTAGGGAGAATGTTTGCTAGGGGACCATTGTAGCTGTGCGTATAAATTCTCTGCATAACACACCTGGCTCTGATATCTCTTGGTTGCTTTTTGTTTATGTGACTGTACGTAGTGGTGATTGATGCATTGTCGTGTTGTTAGTTCTCCTTGTAGGGAGAATGTTTGCTAGGGGACCATTGTAGCTGTGCGTACATTGCTTAATACAGAAAGTATACTTAGGTTTTGCAGTTCCTGGTCATGCTTTGTATTTATGATGCAGTAAGCAATGGTGATTGATGTGTTGCCGTACTGTTAGTTCCCCCCACCAAACTCCAATCACATTTGTAAATTCTTTCCGTTCCTTTATCTCTTTCCTGCACTCTTAGCTTAAACCATAAAACCCCCCAAAGGAGCCGGCCTTCTCCGGAGATTGGCACGGAAGGCATCTCTTCCTTCCGGCCTTTCTAGCTGGTGGGCGAATCTGGGCGCATTCACACAAAATCCTTTCCTCATGGCAGATTCGTAACCAACACTACATATGTTGTTGCTTTGTCTGTGATGACTTGGACAACATTCTCCACCCTGACCTCCATCACAACCTCCCCCAATACCCTTGCAAGCGTTTTGACACTCTTAACTTGTGTCAATGCATCCATTGACTTGAGGAATGCCATTCCTCGTACAAAATAAAATAAAAAAATAAATTAAGGTTCTTCCCTCCTATCTATCAACCCATTAGACATGATAGTGCAACCGTTAGTGCTCCACACTCTACGTTGCTCATCAAGAACAACCTGAATGTTGTCCATGCATTCACGAAGGAGAGAGCCCCTAATGTCGTCATAAGTTGGCAACTTAAATCCTATGCCACAACCGGCAATGGCATCTACCATTCTTCGCCAATATGGAGACCTTGTCACATTGAAGGGAAGGTCGAAAAATACCAAAAAGTGCCAATGGCCTTCCTTGTTGCTCTATGCCTCTCCTGGTTCCACGCGACCATACCCTCAAGCATGGGTTGTGCCCTTGGACTTTTGAAATTTAAACATTGACAACTGAAAAGATAGACTTGCATACATGTTTCAGGCAACAAATAACAACAAACAATTAATTAAAAAAAAAAAAACTAAATCCTAAACCCTAGTTTAAAGTTTAAACATTGACAACTAAAAAGATGGACTTGCATACATGTTTCAAGCAACAAATAACAACAAAAAATTACTTGAAAAAAAGAAAAACTAAATCCTAAACCCTAGTTTAATGTTTAAACATTGATAGTTGAAAAGATGGACTTGCATACATGTTTCAAACAACAAATAACAACAAACAATTACTTTAAAAAAAAAAACCTAAACCCTAAACCCTAGTTTGTTGCATTTGGTTTTACACACAAAAAAAAAAAACAAAAAATATGCTTGGAATAGAATAAGAGAAAAAAATAATCAGTTTGCTTACCTCAAATGAATCCTTTGGGTAGATGTTGGTGGCTGTCGGATTCCTTCAAACTCCAAAAAAATCCATTGTTTTGTGGTTGTTGGTGGCTGCTAGATTCCTTCAAACTCCCAAAAATCCGTTGTTAGGAAGTGTTTTAAGGTTTTTTTCGGTGTGGTAGCAAGTAGGCAGACGTCTCTCTCAAGTTTGGAAGAAGTAGAATGAAGAAAAATTGAAAAAAAAAACCTTTTATGCCATTTTCTCTACCCAAACAATCGTGGTTGATTTTTTCACCAAACAATAGCGATTTTTTTCAAAAAATCGTGATTCCCGATTTTTTCAAAAAGCGATGCCGATATTATTGTTTTCCTTCTAATCGCAATTAATTGGCTGGAATCGCGATTTTTTCCTGATTTTTATAACTATGGTGAAAACTCATGGCCCACTGAATCTTTGCTTCATGGAGGGATGCATCCTATGGATGCAATTGACACTCCAAATCTAAGATACGCTTCATGTCTTGTGATGGTGTGCTTATTCTTTGCGACCTAGCTGCACAACATTTGAACCTCTACTTTGTTGCTCTGCCTTGGCCTGCACACTAACATAAGCATTGGTCTATCACTATGTATAAAATTTGGAAAGTAGTTTTAACATCCATGAGGCCATAGGCCATATGGGATGGTCCTTTTGGAGGATATGTTTGTCCATCCATGCTCCATTCAATTTGGATACCTATCACAAGAACATGGTGTACAACCTTACACCCTTTCGGATTCGAAGCTTGGACCTCGTATTTGGAGTTCCAAAGTCTTTATTATTAGGCCCACAAAGAAGACAAAGGAATGAACACATGAAACTCATCCTTGAGGATTTGAGCTTGATGTGTCTTGGTCTCCATCAACTATTCCAAGCAACAACGCTCCTGTGCATGAAGGTGGGTATGGACATGCAAGCTAGCAAAATATCGTTGGTTCTGATGGGCTAGATAGTTGAGTTGTCGAACTGGCAACTCGAATTGTTGAAGAATAAGCATTCATATAGATGTAGTGTTATATGCAAATGGTGGGTTACTATAAATAATAAGTGTATCGCCTTGCCCAACAACTCAAGAGTCTCTTGTACCCTCCTCAAACATCTACAAGTTGATCAAATGTATCTAGTCTAGCCTACTTACCATGTCTCACCCACTCATAAAACACGCTGATCTTGAAATTAAGGTGACTGGTCTAGATTCTCTACTATGGTATGTTAACCACAGACAAATCATCATGTTCATGACCCATCATGTGGATCATCTAGCCAAAGAAAGTGAAGATCCTTATATCTTCAACCCCAGTAGAAATGTTAGTCTCGCTAAACATCCATAAACCTTGATGTTCATAAACATAAATCATCTACAAATGTACAATAATATCAAATAACTCATCCACAATGCAATAATCTACAATGAAACAAAGCTAGATTATACCCTTAAGGTAGGGCAACACTTATAATACTCCTTAAGGATGAAAGAACTCCACAAAATCTCCCAAGATGAGAGTGCCACTCCCTAAGCAAAGACGATTACAAAATATATTTGATATGATCAATGATTCCTTACAACTCCATGACCTCTTCTTTATATACTCTTTTCCTGATAATCCTAGGGGAGGTTATAACCCTAATTCTAGCCGACTCAGTAACCGTTAATCACCTCATTAATATGCTAACTATCTATAACATCCATATACAATACCTTATCATATCCATATATACCTTTCCCTAGGTACCATATCATTCCACCCCCTTTAACAATGTTTCGTCCTTAAAACATGAGAAGAAATCAAATAGTATGATCTTTTAATCATTGCTAACAAGTGGTACCAATCTTGATCATCCATCCATCCAAGTGAAATCTTGATTGATGACAGTCTTCTATGATACCACGCTTTTGCTACACCACTCAGATATCCATAATGATTGCTTCTTTGGTTCCATGCTTTTGCTATGCCACTCTGATAGCCATAAAGATTACTCCTTTGGTTCCATGCTTCGGCTGTGTTACTCTGATGTCCATGGTTACTGCTCTTGTTCTACCATGTACTGCCATATTTGATGCTTTTTTTATTCCATTTATGTCTATAATAGTTCTTATGATACTTTATGCCATATCTTCATGATGGTTGCCTTGCATGGTTGTGTGGGCATCAATATTCTGCAACCTTTTCCAAATGTTTTGTTTCCTTTGACTCTTCAACTTCTATTTGTTTGTTTTATTTTCTTTTGGATGGTCCTCCTTTGATTCTTCCTCATGCTTTTCTTTCTTACGCCCTTCTATTTTTCTTTTTGCTCTTTTAATGGTACTTCCTTGGACTCTACTTTTGCTTCTTCCTTAGACTCTGCTTCTAATTCTTTTGCTAGTTCTTCAATTTGTTCCCCTGCAATAATTTCTTCTTGCTCCTCCCTAGATCCTTGTTTCTTAAGCTAAGAAGTATTCCACAATAATTTATTCTTTTTCATGTAGCAGAGCTTCATGAATTTCTTTTGCACATTAATGTTAAGAGTACCCAATGAATCCAACCAAAGATAACCAAGAACAATATCCACATCATCCATATCCATGTCATAAAAATATGAATGTAAAACATGTTTATCCAGATTGATCTTCAAATATTCAAAAATCTGAACATTCTTACCCTCAAACTCTATGTTCTTGATATTTTTTTCTTGGACCTCCAACTTTTTAGCCGAATCAATACTGATGAGATTATACGTGCTGCTAGGGTATTATGGAAATAATAACCTTATCCTTTTGAATTCATCCATGAACTTGCAAAATAGAATTTTAAGACAAACAAATGATTTTGACCCTTCTCTTGCTCTTTTGAATCCAAAGATGTGGTTCCTTCGTCCTTTCAAATACCTTCTTATTTTTTTTCTTCTTGCTCTACCTTGAAAAATTTTGAATCTCTTTTTATTTCTTTTTTCACCTCTTGAATTCTTTTTATCTCTGCTTCATATCCTTTGATGACATCCTTCAAATATATGGGTCCTATTTTTGAAAAAATGCTTGTTCCATTTCTTTCCAAGTGTATTGATAATCATTGGCCCTAACAAAACTTCCAATCCAAGACCTCGCTCCCCTTCTAAAGAGTAAAGAAGATTATTGTACCAAAAACATTTAGTAGTATTTAAAGATTTAAAAATTTTCCACCATTCTATAGCATTAGTATCATCCTTTCCAGAAAACTTTGGTATTTCCATGAGCTCCCTCCTCCCTCCCACCCCCAAATAAATATTTAAAAAAAAAAAAGATAATGAAAACTAGGGCTTCATTAAAAAAATACTTCATACAATTCCTCCTCACTAGCCAACACAAATATCTCATAAACAAGGAGAAATAAAACTTTCTTTCAAAACAAAACAAACGACATTTGATTTGCTTACATGGACTTAAATATCTCGAATTTCATTAAGAAAAAAAAAACATAATTTGAAAAAGCATCACTACCACTGTTCCAAATGACTAACTTCACAAGGTCGTATCTCCCTCAATACTGCTCGATTTCCTGCATATGGCCACTCATTTGGAAGCTAGCAATTCTGAAAATGATGGCACAAGGATTTTCTGAATCCAACACTTATGTGCAAAAATATGACTCTTGGAAAATGTGATGACTTTTTCTGAAAATTGCACAAATTCTGCAAATCTATAAATAATACCCCCATTGCCAAAATCGTTGCTTTGATACAACTCATTATAAACCTTGATGTTCATAATTATAAATCATTCACAAATATGCAATAATATTAAATAAACCATCCACAATGCAACAATCCACAATAAGACAAAGATAGATAATCCCATTGTATGATTTATTAATTCAGATAAAAAGATTAGCATGTTTTCAACCTTTGTTAAGGTTGATACTGCCAAAAACTATAAGATGGTGCAAGGATTTCAACAGCACTTGACTTTTGCAGCGCTAATTTTAGCTTCTCTGTTTAAATTGCAAATTATATTTCCAATTTCTCATGTAAACTTCAATAAGTTTTTGGATATTACTTATATAAAGTAGGTAGAGTCTAATCTAATGGTAGAATTTGTCTATCAATGATTGGCAGGTGTTGAGCAACCAAGTGGTGCACCTTTAATTGCCTGTATTCCACGTAATTTTATTTAATGGACTCTCAACTATATTTAGCTGTCATTGTTTTAATTCAGAAAGTGTTTCATTGTTTACTGGCAATCCTGCAAAGAAACCATCCCGCGTGAAATACATTCATAATGTTCCCATCCCATGCTAAATATGTTCAAATTTTTCGACTCCTATTAAATCTTTTCCTAATAAGAAATACCTAAAGGTTTTATGAACTACTTTACAACGAAAAATATCACCTACTCAAAGACTATCAATTCCATGTTTGTGTGTGTATACTAGCTCAGATATCCACAGTATACTCAAGGCACTATGTTATATGTTTAGTTTTGAAAAATATAAACCTTGAAATAGGTGCCTACAGTTTGACATCTTTGGCGTTTAACAGATTTGTAAGTTAGATATCTAAGCTAGTTCAACTAAAACAAGGTAGATCTTTTGCTCATCTTTCCTTCCTTGATTAGGTGCTACCCTTCCTAAGAAGATGGCATCCCTATCCCATAGATATGGGCTTCCAAGGACCACTTCAAACACCAAGAGGAACTGCATCACATTTGACCTCATCATGAAGTCAAAGGAAGGAAGAAACTTGAGTCTACATTGCCTTGAAACTTGCAATTTGGTATTTTTATGCAACCAACCCAAAGGATCTGAACATGGAAAAGGCATTGTCTTCAATCCTAGTTTTTAGGCACCATGCATTAAAAAATTAAATTCTTTCGAAACAAACTATCTATCAAAGCATTTAGGTTTTCTCAATTTGAATTCTAAGAAGAAACAACTCCCTTTCTTTCTTTTAACTTGGCATTATTTTTGGTGATATTTGGAGCCTCTTCTTAGTTTAGTTTCTCCTTTGCCATGGAAGTGCATGCAATATTTTTATTTATCTTTGAGTCGTACTCTATTTGTTGTTCTTCGACCTTGTTAGCCATGGGTTTCTTTGCTTTCTTTTTATTGGGATGCAAATTAGTAGGGAAATTGGGATGCAACTTCTAACAGGATGCATCAATATGCCTCTCCTTGTCACAATGTGAGCAATGATTTTTAGAATCCTTGCCATTGGAGATCGTCATTGTGGCTTTATTCTTCCCTTTTCCTTGGCCTTGTTCTCCTTGCTTTGATATAAAAGCACTTACTTTTGCAATACTCTTGCTATTTTGTTTTGAAGATGGTGTGCTTGGGCAACAGCTTATTCTATGCTCTTTGGTGGGCAATCCTTATCACGTTCACTATGGAGAGCTTCAAAGCACTTATTTGTTATTTATTCATCCCTGACAGAGTGTCCTATCAAACTCACTTGTGTCGTAAACTTGGCAGCATAGCCTTGCACACTTTGCCCTTGTATTTGACAAAGTTATTGTCATTTGTGTTGCCTCTCTTCATTGAAAGACTTCCATTTTGTCACCATAGGTTCTTTGTTATTCTTGAATGACTCTAGATAGCTCCACTGAATGAGAACATGTTGTGCCATAATCAGTCTTGCAAAAGAATTTTTTTTTCTCATCTAAATAATCATAAATTTTAAAGAACATTTCAAGCTGCAAACCAATTGTCTAGTTCATTGGTGTCTCTTTGTCCTTCATAATTTTATCTCCATTTTGGCCTCCATTTTAAAGGAGGGAGTAGAGGAGGTAGAGGGTTCCTCTTGATCCTCTCTCACTTTCTCCATCTTTTTCTTCTCCCCCTCCAGAGTGAAACCTCTTTTCTTCTTGAAAGCTGCTGCAATTCTGTTTAGTGTCGACATGATATCCTTATTAAGAGACTTCATGAAAGCCACAGCTGATGTGAGAGCAGCCATATCTTCCTTGATACCCTCTTGTGAGGTTTTTGATGAATGCCATATTTGCTTCCAACTTTGCCATACTTTCATCTGTAACCTCTTCAAGGGAGAATGAACCTGCCACCATTTCTCTCAACCATGCTTTTCCATAATTTACTTTTAATCTCTGGTTACATTCGCTCCAAGATATCCTTGCCAAATAATTGGCATACAGTCCACAAATCAGGGAATTGGATTTGATTCTATATATGATCTCGATTCCACAACTTGTGACAGACAAGAATTTATCTAGTTCCTGTACAACTGAAAATGAATGTGTATATTTGAAATTCAATTGAAAACTACAGTTCTGCTCTTGTGACATGAGAGTAAGTTGATCCATGAACTGAAAACTGTAGGTAAGAAATAAAAAAGAACAACCACAAACAATTTTTTAACAGGTTAGCATGGTGAAAATCCTGTGAGGAAAATGAACAGCATGGAAGAAATAAAGAATTAGATTCCTTTCACCAGAATGAAAAGCACAATGCACGAGACAATAAGTTATGGCTCCCTCAAGTGAGTACAGTTGCAGACACTGCTCTTTGGTCTGCTAGAGCTGCTTAAATGCCTGCACTCTACTCTCAGATCCTGTGCTTTGCACTAGACAGCCTAGAAGAACCCACCCCTATAGAAGGTGATGGTTTCATTGAACTCCCCTTGATGGTTCAGTATCATGATGAAATCTGAGTGCAAGCTAGAGATTGAGGGAAGGCCAAGAGTTGTACAAGACTTCTTTAAACTCTATTTTGTTTTTATTGGATAATTGCCATCAATGCTTTTATCATGACAATATTGCCACCGACACAGCAGCAGCTGGCAACATCATCAATTTTCAAGTTTTTATTCCTTATACCATATCCATCACTATCCTGACATCTTGCTTATGTTGTCTGTAATTTAAATGTTCAACTCCCTGGTGTGGAGTTCCATCAACCCCTCACAGTTTGCCTGCATTGTTCAGGTCTTAATGTTTGTGGTAGAGTGTTTCAGCTGGTCTGAGCATGTTTGTCAATGTTACTTATGCTTTTGAGTGCTTGGACAGATTATCTGATCCATTTGGATCATAAGCTTGAAAAAAGCACTTCTAGAAAAAGTTTGGTTTAGTTCCTCTTTGTAGGAGGAAGTGGCAAAGCTAGAAAGGATACTTTAGATTCTCCTTTTGGGGTAAACTGGGTGGCAGAAGAGGGTTATCCTTTGTTTCTTTGGAAGATTTGTGCTCTGGACAGAGAAACAAGCTTGCTTTGTCTGGTGGATGCAAAGATCAATGGCTAGGTTCTGTATGCAGAACGCAGTATTAGGGCTATTAATAGGAAGAATGCTGCTTGGCAGATCAATCCAAGCAGCCAATAATAGTTTTTATATTAAAGTTCCTTCTCATTGATATACATGATTTGTAGTGCTTTTGATTTTACTGTTCAGCTCTTCATTGTCCTGAAAAGGATTTGGAAATTCAAATCAATTGGAAATTCTAGTCAATAGACTACTTTTCTGAGTTGAAATTTACTGGGTTTGGATGCAGTTGGGTCCCTGGCAATAGAAATCTTTGGTGCGTCGAAGCTTCCATGCAGTTTCATGGTTCTTTCTTATTAGGGTTGATAGAAAGCATTTTTTAAGAAAGGTGATGTACGAGTTAAATCACTCAAGGAACATGGAAATGGGTGATTTGTTCTCAATGCTCATGAAGGAGTGTAGAAAATAATAAAATATTGACCATATTACCTAAAAATAATTGATTTGATTGATCCAGATGACAGCTTAGGGTAGCATATAGGGTCACTGACCTGATCTAAAAAAAGAATACATTGCCAACTAGTAAATGGATTTTTTGTTTTGATTCTCATGCTTTATAGAATTATGGGAAGCTCAAGGCCAGCGTTGCTGAGAAGTTGAACTCCAAAGGGTTGAGTTGGTACCAATTCATTCACCTATGCATATTTAAACTTTAGAGTGTTTGATTGGTAGGGTTTTTATTTTTGGGACTGGCTAGCAAGTATAGGCTAGCCAGAACCAGCCTTACTGGTAGCTATGTAGCTTTGGGTCTCAGACTTGCTGGTGTTTTATTGATTTTGTTCTGTAGGCCTATTTATTAGACAGCTACTATCTTGGTGATGGTAAGAAATGTGCATGGTTTGTTGTTGTATATCATCTTGATACTCATGCATTGTTTAGGGCATCCTAAAGCATTTTTTTTCTACTCTCTATTTTTAGCTATTTTTAAATGACTCAGGAATTCATATCTGTGCTATGTTCCTTGGAAAACTTTTTATGTTCTGATATGGGATCCCTGTCAGAGATGTTTGTGCTTCTTACATTGGTGGGAAAGGGTGTTATGCAGAGGCTTGTACTTCATAAACATTTTTTTCATTAGTTATATGGGAATGAAGTGGGTCCTACTTGTATTACATCATGACTGCATTATCATGGTATTTCAACAAACTGCATAAAACTAATACAATAACATTTTGGCAATTATGTACATATCATTATCACGTAACAAGCTTTGAACATGGGGTTCCACCTCGAAAGTCCACATTTTTAACTACTTGAGATCATGCCACTTGATGGTTGTACTTATATTCTATTTATAATATATTACTCTGGTTTTTTAGGGGAAAAGAGTTGTCACACTTAACGAGTAGTTTATTAATGACATTCATATTTATATGTGCATTGAAGAAAAGTTCCTTAGATCGTTGAAATGATTTATTGTTCTCATTTCTGTTTTGTTAAGAATAATATATTAACATATATACAATTTGAATTGGAAAACGTGCAGCAAATCTGTCATCGTGATTTGAAGCTAGAAAATGCACTTTTGGATGGAAGTCCTGCACCTCGTCTCAAGATATGTGATTTTGGCTATTCTAAGGTGCTTTTCTAGTGCCTTTCAAATTCCAAAATGCACATGGTGGTATGACTATGCTACATTATCTTTGTGTGTGAAATTCAGAGATGGTTTTTAATGCTACAATTGCCTTCCAGTCTTCTCTGCTTCATTCTCAGCCCAAGTCAACTGTTGGCACCCCCGCATACATAGCTCCAGAAGTTTTATCCAAGCAAGAATATGATGGAAAGGTATGGGAAGCCTCCACAAAATCCCATCTTCCTTTGTGAGTAGAATTGGCTTGTGATAATTCCCTAGAACTGAAATTATAAGATATAAAATTTTGAATTAAATGAGCTTCTGTGAAATTCTCTTTTGTTTCATGCAATTGGTGCTTTCGCACTTTGTTTTGCAGATTGCAGATGTTTGGTCTTGTGGTGTGACTCTCTATGTGATGTTAGTAGGTTCTTACCCGTTTGATGATCCTGATGAACCAAGGGACTATCGAAAGACTATTGGGGTGAGGAAGTAACTAATAATCTCTTTTAGGTCCTTTTTAAACTTTTCCTATAGATTATTATGAATATACATTTTTTATTCATTACAATTTGAGAGGTTTTTAATTGTTATTATGTCGCATTTGTCTGCAGCGTATAATGAGAGTTCAATACTGCATCCCGGATTATGTGCACATTTCACCTGAATGTCAGCACTTGCTTTCTAGGATATTTGTTGCAAATCCTGCCATGGTCAGCTATTCTTATGAACCTTTTAGGTGGACTGTCTTCAGAGATGGCCTTGCCTTTTTGAGGACATTCACCATATCATTTTGCTTTCAATTTTTTTTTACATTTTATCTTCTTCAGACTAATTCTTAATTGTTTTTATGTGGTTCACCAAACAGCGAATAACAATGACTGAAATTAAGAATCATGAGTGGTTTTTGAAGAATCTGCCTGCAGACTTGTTGGATGCTGGAATTAGCAATGAATGTGATTTTGCAGATCAACCTTTACAAAGCATTGATGAGATTATGAGAATTATTGCTGAAGCTAAAATTCCTGCACAAGGGTTAGGGTTAGGCGAATATTTTCGAGATGATGATCTTGATTCTGATGACATGGATTTTGAAAATGACACTGACTTGGATATTGATAGCAGTGGAGAGTTTGTTTCTGCTATGTAACTAATTTGTTATTGCAAGTTTGTCAGTGAATTGGCAGCATCTGTTATCTGCCAAGAACATCTGAAACTTAATTTCTTATATATGCAAGCTTATCAGCCTACTATATATCTTGAATCCAATCTACTGGACAGTGGAGGTACGAGATAAGATCTAGGGTAAGCTGGATGGATCAGTGAAGGGCTCTTACACAAAACATTATTTGAGGCCACAGTGGCCTGATGTAATGTAATATGCAATTTTTAAAAATTTAATTCCATGCTGAAGGGAAATGTGTCTTGTAATTATAGGAATGCGTTTTACTTGTCAATTATAGGATTTTCTTGGAGTTACATGGGTGCAGTTGTAGTGCTTTCTTGAATTGGCTATGGGCACATTCGATGTTATAGCAATATCCAGTGAAAAATAAAATATCAGCTTAATGAGTGCTAAAAGGGTATGTTCTTTTGATGGTCAAGATGACATTTAGCTCCCTCATTTGCATGAACACTTGTTGGCAGTCTTCTAATGCAATTGATTACCAATGGAACGGATTTTAATGTTAAGACTTCTGCACAAGGATGTTGACTGTATAATAGATAACATGTGTTTAAATCCACATTTATGCTAGAATGATGTAAATCATACTTAGAAGCAGTGGACTAGATGTATAACAGTGTCATAATTGTCATAAATAATGCTTGAATTTCAAAGACTTCATTGATTGCAGATTAAGCTCCTCTTCGAAGAGGAAGCATGGCTTGAAAACTCTAAATCATTAGAAAAGTTTGTGTAGTTAATTTGGTGCATGACTCTTGTTCATTTCGTAGCTCCATCTGTCTTGTAGAGGCCAATACCATAGTAGCAAGGATTGGATTGAGGTAGGACTTGCCAAGATTGAAATACCAACTCCACGTCGGACTGAGCACCAAGGATGGGCAAAATACTTGGCTAATTGAAAACCCCATTCAATAAGAATTTTATCATTAAAGACATCCAAAAAATACTGAGATATCTGATATTTATGCTAAATCACTTGTTTGGTTATGGATGGACTTGCTGGAGTGCTGTGGGGAGAGAGGAAAGAAGTTATAACTTTGTTTTAAGGCATTTAGTTATTCTTTTTATGTTACATTGTGGTGAAGTGTTGTCGAGTGTCGTCAGACCTTAGCAAGCTAATGCGTTTTGGATGATCCAGAGCTTAACATCGGGCCCTTCTTAGTGCATGTTGGCCTCATCCGCATCCCTTTACCCCTCTTTTGTTGTGTGGTCAAGAGAAAGCCTGACTTCCCTTCGCCCCATGACTGTTAAAGCTTTTTTCTTTTTGAGACCAATCTGAGCATCTGGTTTGAGATTCAGTGCTGAGCATAACACTAGATTCAGTCACGCCGGATCTAATTTATTAGATCTAATCTAACTGATAATAGAGATAGGAACTTTTATTTTAAAGGGCACGGCATTCACTTCACTCTGGTCATGCGGCTTTTTTTGGAGATCCGGAAGAAAGAGGATGTATTCAAGCGGCCTTTAATATTATACTTGGGGGCACGCACGCTCTTCACTGAAATAAAAAAACCAAAGTACGAATCATTGAGCTATTTAAAAATCGAAAACTATTCAACTTAAAATATTTGTTTGTAGGATCACTTGAATTCAAAGTTATGATTTTTGAGATATAAAATTGAATTCATGGGCGCTATCTTTCTTAAAACTATTTTTAAAAGTTTGTTGCAAAGTTCAATTCTTCTGGAGTTTGGTTTGAAGGCATTTGAGCGAGGTGATAGGGCCATTTGAGCGAGTTGCTATCCACGGTTTACTGTTCGAATCTCACCCCATGTTGTGATTCTTTTACCTGTGACGAGGTTATTAAAAAATATATATATTTTTAATAATATATACGGGTTAAATAATCATTAAAGGCAAGTGTTGCCAACCTAGTGAGTTAGAGGAGTTAAAGTGACTATCAACCTAGTGAGTTAGAGGAGTTAAAGTGATAAACAACCTAGTGATGCAAGCGTTGACAACCTGTGAGTTATAGGAGTTAAAGTGAGAAACAACCTAGTGAGTGAGTTAGAGGAGTTAAAGTTACAAACAATTTAGTGAGTTAGAGGAGTTAAAATGATAAGTGTCGATAACTTAGTGAGTTAGAGGAGTTAAAAGTGATAAAATGTGTTTGGAGTACAGTAGCGAATCAAGATTTGTCAAGTGGTAAGTTTGGATTGGCTTTTGCAACCTTAAGTTTTGATCATTTAATTTTTAATTATTTGGGGTTCATTTGGACAATATTTTGAGAGGCCATATCTTTTGCATATGAAAACGTTTTGAGCTCCTTTTTTTTAAATTGCATGATTTTTCGAACTCTATGTATTGGTCGCATTAGTTCATAGACCTACTACATTAGTTCATAGACCTACTACAGTGTTAGGGGTTGGATTGTGTAAGATGGACCATAAAGCCCTAGTTACCAGTTTTAATGGGCGAAACTATAATGTTTGGTCAATTCAGATGATTGGTCTGTTACGAAGTAAGAACCTATGGTGTATCTTTTAGGAAGATAAAACAACGGTTCTTAATGATGAAACTCAATGTCAAAAGGTAGAAGAGGCTCTAGGTTGTTTTCCTTGTTGATTGAGCTAAAGTTGCTTTTCCATATTAAAGGGGAGAGTGGCCCTATCAAGGTATGGTTAAAGTTGCATGAACTTTTTGGAAAAGTGAATACTACCGAAGTGAGTCACTTGGAATTGGAGCTTTCTTCTCTTAAGCTAGTTGAGTTTGATAACATTGAGGACTATATTGCAAGATTCAAGGCTTTGAGGGCAGATATTGCATCTTTTGGAGGCAAAAAGAAAGATGATACAAAATGCGTAAAGATTATCCTTACTAATATCTCCCCCTCCTTTCAAATGTTGAGTCTAATGGTTCATATGATTCCTATGTTCTCAAAATCTTAGAAAACTCTTACTCTTGACTACTTGTTTTCTCTCCTACTTCACTTTCAGGTTTCAATGTGGAATTGTGGTGGGACTCCTCAATAGAGGCTCATGCAAAGGAAATCAAATTAAAGGAGGCTAAGACCCAAGGGCCCAAGGGCTAGACTAAGTCTTCAAAGAAAATGAAGACCACTTGTCGATATTGTAAGAGGGAAGGACATTTGACAAATAATTGCTTGTTGAAGCGACAAAGGATTGAAGTTGAGTTCTTGAAGTTAGATGGATGCCTTCAAGATGTTGAGGGAGATTCAGAAGGATTTGCCTCAATTGTAGAGGCCCACTAGAGCATCCATTATGAGGGAGAAGATATTATTGTCATTAATGTCTTCTCTCCTTAGCCACTCAATTAAGATTATATGGGGGCATTGAGATTATAAAATGCCCATGGCCAAGAGTCGGATTGTGTGATGTATTGGATAGGCCTAAGGGCATTTCATTATATAATGTATTTATTATTTTATAATATTTTATTATGTAAGCCCTATGAGCCATGGTTAACCTTGTTATGGTTAAAATTCTATATATTATTTGTAATTAACCTATAGCCCACTTGTTATGTCAGCTTAAGTTAAACTTGATTTTGTAACTAGGGTTATTGTATTGCTATAAATATCCCTCTTAGTCCTCTTTTCTCATTGGCATTTTTTACAATATTATATATAAATAATGATTATTTATGGTGCCTACGAGTGCCCCAATTCTCTTTCATCCCTGTCTTTCACTTTTTATATAAGATTTGAGTTAATGGTTTACTTTTGTTCGTTTCTAAAAAATAATTTGAATTCCAACAATGTGTCTACTAGATCTTACAACATCAAACACACTAATAACTTTTTTGAAGTCTTAATATTTAGAAGGCATGAGAAAAATGTAAGATGTATTGTTTTCACCAATATTCTACGTTAGTCATGCTATGTTTTGAAACCAGATTGTATGATGACTATTCCAATTAAAAAATACAAAAATATAAGTTACGAAGAATACATAGAAGGTAGTTTATAGGGTGGAGTTCAAGGTCAATCCCCTGTTGGAGGCAGACCTAAAATTCTAGAATCAGATATTGCAAGATGATAATTTCTGCATTTATCTCCACATCACATATGCAATATAATTTATAGTGAGAAACCATTCCCATTCCCTTCTTTCGCTAAAACCATTGAATAAATTTGGAGTGAAATGAGACACTTTTTAAAACTTCTAATATTTCATACTATCACATAAGTTAACTAAATCTAAAAAAAGTTTTACCCACAACTAATTTAACATAAAACAAGAAATAGAAATATACCCAAGTAGGATTTGTTGTTGACCACTAATGAGAGGTTTACTTACCTCTTGATTATCCCCTAACCATACCACATCGACAAAGGAGGGGAAAGCCATGCCATCATTAATGATTTAAGTTTACTTTGTAGGTAGTAGGATTTTAACCTTGAATGTGTAACTTCTTCTTTTTGCTTTGAGAAACTCTTTAAAATATAATAAATTTATTTTGAAGTGGTTATATGGGGTTAAAATGGGCCTCATTGGTATTGCAACCTACGCCATTATTGTGGTATTCCAATAACCACATTATTGTGGTATTATAACAAAATTTATTATCATAAGTCCTCTCAATTGATTTGTGTCCATCACAATGAATGGGGATTTGAATTTGGGTTGCACTTACACAATTTTGTTGCTTGAGTATACCTTGGATAAATGTTAAGGTTTACTATGAATATCAAAGTTTGGCTTACAATGTGATATTCTTTACTCCTCACCAAATGTCTTAAAACTATTGGACAAATAAATTCATATTTTTATTATCTTCTTTGTTTTACTTTTCTACTTTCTTTTCAAGGTTCTTAATTTAAAAATATTATATGTTCTAATATTAAAATTGTTGTCCAATAAATGTTTTTAAAGAAAAATCATAAAATTAATGACCACTCATAATGTTATGTGAAGAAATGATTAACTCAATGAAAATCCATAAAACCTTTACTTTTTACAGAAATATTTTGACATTTTCTTACTATTAATATCCTTATGAATCAAATGTAATGGGATCAATTGATTAAATTCTTTGACTTTCAAGGAGGAGACCAAAGTTTGAATATTGTCAAGCAATACATCATACTTGTCAAGTTGTAATACTATTATGTGGTCACTATAACAGGATGCCTATTCCAATTCCATAAAACCAATTAAAAAATTAATATGCTTATGTAGAAAAACTCATTTTTTTTAACTAAAATATCCACATAGAATTGTAAGCAATTATAAATCAGTCGAGCTAAGGGAAATTTTCCTAAAAAATGGATCATATTTTAGGAGATGTATCTTTGCGTAGAGTTGTATGATTTAGATGATTCTTATGCTATTTTGTGTAGAATTTGAAGTTCTTGAAACGCGAGATCATACAAAAGATTCCAAGCAATATTGAGGGAGATATGACCATGTGAAGATAGCCATCCGAAATAAGGACATTGTTAGGGAATTTTTTCTAAAAAAATGTCTTATATTTTAGGAGCTATATCTTTGCAAAGAGTCATTTGATTTAGATGATTCTTTGACAAATTTATGTGGAACTTGAAGAGATTTAAAATTAGTGGTCATATGATGGAATTTGAACAATATTGAGGGAGATATGACCCTATGAAGTCAACCATTTGGAACAAGGTCAATAATGATTTTTCAAGTCAGGAAATTGCAAATATCTATCAACTAGGGTTTGGATGATGGGAGGAGCAATGGAGGGCTAGGGCATCAAGGAGGTGGGATATTCTATCTATGCATATAATTTTTTAGCTAAGTTTCATTTATCCCTTCATTATCTTAGAAGTTTTGCATGCAGATTATTATAGGTTTATTTTCAAATAATATAATTGCTATAAGATATATTGGTAAATTTCACTAGATATCGAGTTATAATTTCCTTCCCATGGATTGATTTAGAACTAAATCTTTAGAATCATCCTTAGTATTAGAGGTTAGGGATGACCTCATAGAGCAATGATCCTTGTTACTCAAAGATAAGGTAGTCATTTGTGAATTTAATGGGTCTTGGCTAGTGGCTTTGGATCTGAGAAAATGTATTGATAGGCGATGGAAATTTCTAGGAGTAAGTCTATCCTACCTTTCCCAAGGTTTCTTCCTAGCCAACTTTTCTAGGGATGAAAGAGATACAATGATGAAAGGGGGTCCTTGTTTAATGGGAAGAGCAAGACTCTTCCTTACTTGGTGGTATGAAGGCTTTACACCTAAAAATGCAAGTCTATCCCTAGCACCAATCTAGGTTAGGATATATGGATTGCCCATTGAATTATGGGAAATTGATATCTTCAAGGTAATAAGTAACACTCTAGGAGAATTCCTAGAGATTTCAAAAACTACAAAATACAAAGTCATGGCTATTATGCCCTAATATTGGTCATGATTGATATTAGTAAACCTTTACTAGAATCAATCATTCTTAATTATGGGGTTAGTTGTGTAGCACGAAGATGAGTTACCTAGTAATAGAGGTAAGTATGACAAATTTTCAAGGAAAAACAAGACTGTAGTCAATTAGCATTACATGCTTGAATGACATCATTCTAACTTGAATTATATAACTAGCTTCAATTGAATGACAATATGCATATGGATGACAAAAGTCTCTTAAATGGTATGTTTCCAACTGAATGGAAATCTAGTAGATTCACAACTGAATAACAAATGACTTCAACATTAGAAAAATGAATGGTAAAAACAAATCCACTTAAACAATCAGTTGCTAATTAGACAACTCACTGAAAGATCAACCTTGGCTTGAACAACAATTGTATTAAATGACAATCTGCAACTAAATGATATGTTGGTTGTATTGTGTCTTCCTTGCTTCCCAATGGTATCATCCAACCTACAACTTAGAACACAACTCACACACAAGATTACATTCAAATGGATTGTAACAAGAATGTAATTACATTAATGATGTGCTTGAATGACTATTATAGTGGTAAGGTTTACAATATCATGATAGAACTTCTATAACTCATCTATGCCTCTTGTTTTACGCTCATAATGGTCTATAATCTCTCTTGTGTGCTCTTCTCTATGTATAAATTACTAATGAATTGAAAGGGGTAGTCCTTATAAAGACTTGGTTAGACGGTTAATAGCAATCTTCATCCATACCCATCATATTCTAACTATATTCCTCTTTTGGACATGTAGTGAATTCTCACTACACTCCAAAATGTTTCCTTAAGAAGATTTGGAAATATGGCCTAAGCAAAAGAAAAAGGAGATAAATGCAAATAATGAAGTGTCTAACAAGTATGGGTAAAAAGTTTTGAATATAAGATCAAAAATCTAAAGGCAGAGAAAAATTCTCAGGGATGAATCTTCCTAGATAATGAAATTTTTTTATCAAAAATGGTGTCACTTTACAAAAGTTATGACCAAAGGAAGAAGGTAGAAGTTCCAAAAACTTGTACTATCTGAGTTCCAAAGGGTGCAAAGAAAATCAAAATGAACAAATATTAGAAGTTTTTTAAAGTTCCAAAGGAAAAGGAAGAAGAAAAGTCTTGATATCCCACGAAGCATCTAAATGTTTCAAGGTTAGAAGAAAATTTTTGAGGGTTAATCTACCTGTGCAGAGTCCTTTTCCTACAATTGTTTACAACATATATCTTAGTAAGGATGGATAATTGCATTAAAGGCAACAACATGAGAGTCGTAGAAGGAACAACCTCAAATTTGGAGCATTGATTGCAAAAGATCTTCCATGCTCAAATTTTAGGAATCCTCAAAAAGGGTAGATGACAATAACGACAATAGCTACTCACCCAAAGACCTAGAACTATTTGGCATTTATGATTCTATATCTAGAGACCTCTAAGGAACCAAAGACTTAAATGAAGACATGACCCAACACACAAAATAACAATGATTTTGAAATCTTTTTGCAAGTTTTGGAGGGAAAATCTCCCCTTTATAATCTATAAATAGTTATAGTTTTAGCATTGTAAATTATAAACAAGTTATATCTCTACAAGTTGTATATCTTTCCCTTCATTTTCTTCTATTTAGTAGTACATGGATCCTTAGGTGGTATTATGTGAAGAACACAAGCTTATACTGAGAGGGGGGGTGAACAATATAAGACCACTTTTTACTTTTCTTTCCCAATCAATATTATCCAATATATCAATGGCAATATCAATAGCAATAACCAAAGCAATGCACAAATCATCACACACAATAGAGACACCAATTTTACGTGGTTCACCCAATGTGGGCTACTCCACGGAGAAAATATTTCACTAAAATTTTCTCAATAAATCTCTTGGGAATCCTTTCCCTATTACAATGTTTATGGACCTTTGTCCAAAGGAGATACCAATCCCCTAAATCAAGTTCGTGGATCTCTATCCATAGGAGAACTCCTTCTCCTCTGCTCTGGCTGGTGATCCTCTAGAAGACTACTGCCTCCACTGCACTAGCTTGTGGATCTCTCTCCACTGAAGACTCTTGTCCCCACTCAGAAGACCTGTCCTCACTGCCCTGGCTAATGGATCTCTATCCACTAGAGACTACTGTCCTCTCTGCTCTATCACCTCCAAAGCTCTATCTCAAATCTACACTAAACATAGTCCTTCGATCTAGCACAACTCTGCTCAATCTCTATCTCTGGTCTGGCATAAACTTATCCTCAAATCTACACCAAACTCTGCTCTCAAATCTGCACTAAACATAGTCCTTCGGTCTAGCACAAATATATCCTCGATATCTATCCTCAAGCCTTAACTCAAGGCTTGAATCAAATCTATTGGATCTGCCCCAAATATTAACTCAAGGTTTGAAAAAATAAATCAACTCTGCTCTCAAGTCTTCTCAAAGACTTGTCTCAAATATACCTTGTAAGCTTCCACAAAAGCTCACACTAATCTGTCCACAAGTCCTCTCTAGAACTTGCTCAAATATGCTCAACAAGTCCACTCAGAACTTGCTCAAATATGCTCAAAAATTCCACTCAGAACTTGCTCAAATATGCTCAACAAGTCCACTCAGAACTTGCTCAAATCTGCTCAACAAGTCCACACAAAACTTGCTCAAATATGCTCAACAAGTCCACACAGAACTTGCTCAAATCTGCTCAACAAGTCCACTCAAAACTTGCTCAAATCTGCTCAACAAGTCCACTCAGAACTTGCTCAAATCTGCTCAACAAGTCCACTCAGAACTTGCTCAAATCTGCTCAACAAGTCCACATAGAACTTGTCCTAATCAACTCAACAAGTCCACACAGAACTTGTCCAAATCTGCTCAACAAGTCCACACAAAACTTGTTAAGATCTGCTCAACAAGTCCACACAGAACTTGTCCTAATCTGCTCAACAAGTCCACATAGAACTTGTCTAAATCTGCTCAACAAGTCCACACAGAACTTGTCTAAATCTGCTCAACAAGTCCACACAAAACTTGTCTAAATCTGCTCAACAAGTCCACACAGAACTTGTCTAAATCTGCTCAACAAGTCCACACAGAACTTGTCTAAATCTGCTCAACAAGTCCACACAGAACTTGTTCAAATCTCATAGAAACATAAAGAGAATTTTTAGAGACTCAATATGCTCTATACTCATCACAATGCTCAATCACTTTCAATCACTCTCTTAGAAACATAAGGAGAATTGTTAGAGACTCAATATGCTTCAAATTCAACTCAATGCTCAATCACTTTCTCAACTCAATTCAGAATATAGAATGGTTTGTTTTATGGAACTTGAACAATCACTTCACACATCCACTTGACTAGGCTCAACCAACTCTACTCAACCAATCACTCAATGAAACACTCCTTTCTCACAAACCCTAGTCCAAGCATGTAAACACCAACTCAAAATATTCCCAACAATGCTCAACAATAAATCTCACATAACAATGATACTCATGATCTTTTCAAACCCTAGTTCAAGTTCTTTGCTCAACAACTCACTTCAACAACAATGCTTATAGCAATGATACTCAAACCCTAGTTCAAGTTCTTCACACCATCAATGGCTTCAACAACAATGCTAATCAAACAAGGTTTCAATAACAACTCTTTATTCCAAAAAACCTTGAAGCATTAACTCAAACATACTTAATAAGGAAACCCTAATCAAGTCCTTTTCACTCCAAACTTATTTTTTAGAAAACCAACCAATCAACTTAACTATGGAAGAATGTGCTCATACCTTTTTCTTGATGATAAGGAATAGACCTCACAAATCTGCCACAACCATAAACACTTCTTTGCCAAACTCAAGAAGGTTAGAAGACAAAATATTATTCCAATATTTCCTTAAAGATATTCCTTGGACCAAAATATAATCAATGCCTTATTTCTTCCTTTTTTCAATTACACTCAACAAATCATACATAACAAAATACTTGGAAATACCTTATCAACTCCAATCTTAGAATAGTGACCAACACCCTAATATATCAACCACTCTTAAAATAATATCCAACACCATAGGATATTAACCACTCTTAATAATATTCAACACTATAGAATATCAACCAAACACTTTTCACTCCACACAAAACCTTTGAGCAAACAATATTAAAAATTTAATTTTGCCAAAACTTATAACTCCCTTGCAACCTTAGAACCAAATAATAAACATGCAAAATTAATTTTTAAATTGCCCAACTAAACTTCCAAAAATTTCGGAGATCAAATATTCTGCATACCTTGTACTCCCCACAAAAAGGGGATTCGGCGTGACTCGATCCACCGTCTCCTCTAGCCTAAGCGCTAGGCGCTTGGGCACTCACCGCATGGGCTACGAAGGCCCACGTGAAGGAAGGATAAATACCTTCCTCTTATGCCTTCAACACTCCTCTTCTCACACGAAAATCATGTTTTCTCTCTCCCTTGGTCGCAGCACTGATTACTATGCTCACACGATCTTCTTAGGCATGGTGAATATTAATGAGGTGGGTGCTCCCCCTTATATACTTGATTTGACATTCCTCCTCACGTCGACGCTTTTCGAAATTGGATTTTCGAATTTCAAATCTAAAACCCACTCTAGGGTTTTAACCTTAACTTAAATTAATTTATAATTAATAAATAAATTAATTAATAATTAATTTAAATAACTTTTCAAGTTAAGTAAATTAACTAATAAATTAATTTAAAATTAATTTATAATTGACTTTAAGCTTCCTTAGTATAATAAAATTATTATACTTTATTTTCCAATGGTTTTTATGAAAAACCTTTTATTTTCTCCTTCAATGGTTTTAATGGAAAACCTTTTATTTTCTCCTTCAATGGTTTTAATGGAAAACCTTTTATTTTGCTCCGTCAGGGTTTTAATGAAAAACCTTTTTGGTCATGCTTCATAAGACATTATGAAACTCTTTTGGAACCAATCAATTGCATTCCTTTTGACATCAATGACAACTCAACTTTGCTTACAAACTTGCTCAAATTGCCAACAATCTCCCCCTTTGTCATTGATGGCAACCACTCTTTTAAAAATGCCAATACTAAAACTTTTTCTGCTCCCCCTGACTGAAAGCTCTCCCCCTTACTCAAATCTCTCCCACTTTGACATCAATGGCAAAGGGTCACCCTTGGGGCTCGGGGCTAAGAATGAGTCTCTTAGCTTAGCCCCTCCCCCACCTCCTCTTGAGGTGGTTAATTCTGGGGTGGGAGTATTTCTACTCCCAAAAAGCATTATTCTTTACCTTTATCCTCTTTCCTTCTTATCTGAACCTTCTGTCTCCTTTGACCATTTTCCATGTCCATGTTCCTATCCATGTCTACATTCCTATCCATGTTCCTGTTCCTGTTCCTATTCCTATTCATATCCATGTTCCTATTTCTGTTCATATCTATGTTCCTATTCTTTTCTTGTTACCATGTTCCTATTCCTGTTCATGCTTGATTCTGGAATGTCTGCTCTACACCACTTTGTTGTGTGACCATCATTATTGCACTTATAACACTTAATGTTATTATTCCTTGGAGGTGCAAATGTCTTAGGATTTCTCCTAGTGAAGCCATATCCTCTTCTGTCATGAACCCTACAATTCATTGCCTTGTGACCAAACTGATTACATGAGTAGCAATACCCATGGAAAAGTTGTCTATTCCCATATTCCTGTCTTTCATGTGTCCTGCACTGTGAAGCCATGTGCCCAAACTTGTGACATGAGAAGCATCTTCCATTGAATTTTCCTTGTCTTGACCTCATTGGTCTCTTAGTCTCTTCTACCTATTTCATGTTCCATATGTTCCTTACTTGTGCATTTTTCCTTTCCTTGTTGAAATTTCTATTGTCCAACTTATCCTTAGAAGTCTCACTCTCTCTTTTACTTACTTCTTTTGACGCTTCTTCTTTTCTGGTGTTTGAGCTTGACTCTCCTTTTTTTGCTTCTTGTTTCCTTTGTTCTTCTTTAGAACTAAGTCCTATTTTGGTGACTGATGAATTTTGTGCATTGATAATCCTATCCAAAGTCTTTGGATTCTCCTAAAACTTGTGCAACTTGTCCTTAGAGCCTTTTACTTCCATCCTTAGTGAAACTATCTCATGCTCTAATATTTCACACTCTAGATCTTTTATCTTTAATTTTTTGGCCATACCTTCTTCAATTTTTCTTGCCTCTTCAACCTTGATTTTGAAGTTGGTGAGTTCCTATAGAAACTTTGCTTTTGCTTTCTCATCTTCTTGAGCTTGAACCCTTAATCCTGAGTTCTCCCTTTTTAATTCTTCAAGAGTAACCATAAGTCTTTCACATTCTATCTCTTTTACCTTTGACTGTTCAACCATACCTTTTTCAACTCTCCTTGCCTTTTCAATCTTATCTTTCAAGTCAGAGAGATCTTGTAGAAGCTTTGTCTTACATTTCTCATCTTCTTGTATTTGACCCTTCAATTCTAAATTCTCTTTTCAATTCAACAAGTTCCTTAAGAGTGGCTTCCTCTTTTTCTTTTTTTGAATCTTCCTCTTATTTCTTTCTTTGATCTTCTATAGGAGCATCTTCTTTTTATTCTATTATTGAAAGTAGAGTTTCTTCTTCATACCTATTTTGATTGTCCCTATTATCCTTTCTTGAACCAACCTCTAGGATTTCATTTTTGAAAATATCATCTTCATCTTCATCGCTACTAAACCCATTGCAATAACTTGCATCATGATCGAGTTGACCATAAACAAAATATTCTTCACCTTCTTGTGGACAATAAGTTGCATGGTGACCTGTATTCCTACATCTGGTACAAAACTTTATCAACCTGGTTATTTCTCCATTGCTTGATTCATCTCTTGAATCTATTTCCATTCTTCCTCCCAAAACAACAATATTGAATTCATCTTCCTTTTCTTTCATGACCATGTGTGTTATTTTCTTCTTGTGTCTCATGGTTCTACCTTTGCCTTTCTTTGCCATTTGTGTTCTTGTAAGATCTTCCTTCAAGTTGTTAAACCTTTTTCGAAGGAACCAGCTTTGATACCAATTGAAGAACACAAGCTTATACTGAGAGGGGGGTGAACAATATAAGACCACTTTTTACTTTTCTTCTCAAATCAATATTATTCAATATAATCAATGGCAATATCAATAGCAGTAACCAAAGCAATGCACAAATCATCACACACAATAGAGACACCAATTTAACGTGGTTCACCCAATGTGGGCTACTCCATGGAGAAAATATTTCACTAATATTTTCTCAATCAATCTCTTGGGAATCCTTTCCCTATTACAATGTTTATGGACCTCTATCCAAAGGAGATACCAATCCCCTAAATCAAGTTCATGGATCTCTATCCATAGGAGAACTCCTTCTCCTCTGCTCTAGTTGGTGATCCTCTAGAAGACTACTGCCTCCACTACACTAGCTTGTGGATCTCTCTCCACTGAAGACTCTTGTCCCCACTCAGAAGACCTATCCTCACTACCCTGGCTAATGGATCTCTATCCACTAGAGACTACTATCCTCTCTGCTCTATCACCTCCAAAGTTCTATCTCAAATTTACACTAAACATAGTCCTTTGGTCTAGCACAAATCTGCTCAATCTATGTCTTTGGTCTGGCACAAACCTATCCTCAAATCTGCACCAAAATCTACTCTCAAATCTACACTAAACACCTTCGGTCTAGCACAAATCTATCCTCGATCTTTATCTTCAAGTCTTAACCAAGCTCTAAATCTAGATCTCCCAAAACCTTAACTCAAGTTTGAACAAACAATCAACTCCCCCTCCTTTCTCCACAAGTCCCTAACTTGCTCAAATCTGCTCAACAAGTCCACTCAAAACTTGCTCAAATATTCTCAACAAGTCCACTCAAAACTTGCTCAAATCTGCTCAACAAGTCCACTCAAAACTTGCTCAAATATGCTCAACAAGTCCACTCAAAACTTGCTCAAATCTGCTCAACAAGTCCACTCAACTTGCTCAAATCTGCTCAACAAGTCCACCAAACTTGCTCAAAACTCAATCACAAATCAAAAAATCGAACTTGCTCAAATATGCTCAACAAGTCCACTCAGAACTTGCTCAAATCTACTCAACAAGTCCACATAGAACTTGCTCAAATCTGCTCAACAAGTCCACACAAAACTTGCTCAAATATGCTCAACAAGTCCACACAAAACTTGCTCAAATTCTCAACAAGTCCACATAGAACTTATCCTAATCAGCTCAACAAGTCCACACAGAACTTGTCCAAATATGCTCAACAAGTCCACATAGAACTTGTCCAAATCTGCTCAACAAGTCCACATAGAACTTGTCCAAATCTGCTCAACAAGTCCACATAGAACTTGTCTAAATCTGCTCAACAAGTCCACACAAAACTTGTCCAAATCTGCTCAACAAGTCCACACAGAACTTGTCTAAATATTCTCAACAAGTCCACATAGAACTTGTCTAAATCTGCTCAACAAGTCCACACAAAACTTGTCCAAATATTCTCAACAAGTCCACACAGAACTTGTCTAAATCTGCTCAACAAGTCCACACAGAACTTGTCCAAATCTCATAGAAACATAAAGAGAATTGTTAGAGACTCAATATGCTCTATACTCATCACAATGCTCAATCACTTTCAATCACTCTCTTAGAAACATAAGGAGAATTGTTAGAGACTCAATATGCTTCAAATTCAACTCAATGCTCAATCACTTTCTCAACTCAATTCAGAATATAGAATGGTTTGTTTTATGGAACTTGAACAATCACTTCACACATCCACTTGACTAGGCTCAACCAACTCTACTCAACCAATCACTCAATGAAACACTCCTTTCTCACAAACCCTAGTCCAAGCATGTAAACACCAACTCAAAATATTCCCAACAATGCTCAACAATAAATATCACATAACAATGATACTCATGATCTTTTCAAACCCTAGTTCAAGTTCTTTGCTCAACAACTCACTTCAACAACAATGCTTATAGCAATGATACTCAAACCCTAGTTCAAGTTCTTCACACCATCAATGGCTTCAACAACAATGCTAATCAAACAAGGTTTCAATAACAACTCTTTATTCCAGAAAACCTTGAAGCATTAACTCAAACATACTTAATAAGGAAACCCTAATCAAGTCCTTTTCACTCCAAACTTATTTTTCAGAAAACCAACCAATCAACTTAACTATGGAAGAATGTGCTCATACCTTTTTCTTGATGATAAGGAATAGACCTCACAAATCTGCCACAACCATAAACACTTCTTTTCCAAACTCAAGAAGGTTAGAAGACAAAATATTATTCCAATATTTCCTTAAAGATATTCCTTGGACCAAAATATAATCAATGCCTTATTTCTTCCTTTTTTCAATTACACTCAACAAATCATACATAACAAAATACTTGGATATACCTTATCAACTCCAATCTTAGAATAGTGACCAACACCCTAATATATCAACCACTCTTAAAATAATATCCACCACCATAGGATATTAACCACTCTTAATAATATTCAACACTATAGAATATCAACCAAACACTTTTCACTCCACACAAAACCTTTGAGCAAACAATATTAAAAATTTAATTTTGCCAAAACTTATAACTCCCTTGCAACCTTAGAACCAAATAATAAACATGCAAAATTAATTTTTAAATTGCCCAACTAAACTTTCGAAAATTTTGGAGATCAAATATTCTGCATACCTTGTACTCCCCACAAAAAGGGGATTCGACGTGACTCGATCCGCCGTCTCCTCTAGCCTAAGCGCTAGGCGCTTGGGCACTCACCGCATGGGCTACGAAGGCCCACATGAAGGAAGGATAAAGACCTTCCTCTTATGCCTTCAACACTCCTCTTCTCACGTGAAAATCATGTTTTCTCTCTCCCTTGGTCGCAACGCTGATTACTATGCTCGCACGATCTTCTTAGGCATGGTGAATATTAATGAGGTGGGTGCTCCCCCTTATATACTTGATTTGACATTCCTCCTCACGTCGACGCTTTTCAAAATTGGATTTTCGAATTTCAAATCTAAAACCCACTCTAGGGTTTTAACCTTAACTTAAATTAATTTATAATTAATTTAAATTACTTTTCAAGTTAAGTAAATTAACTAATAAATTAATTTAAAATTAATTTATAATTGACTTTAAGCTTCCTTAGTATAATAAAATTATTATACTTTATTTTCCAATGGTTTTTATGAAAAACCTTTTATTTTCTCCTTCAATGGTTTTAATGGAAAACCTTTTATTTTCTCCTTCAATGGTTTTAATGGAAAACCTTTTATTTTGCTCCGTCAAGGTTTTAATGAAAAACCTTTTTGGTCATGCTTCATAAGACATTATGAAACTCTTTTGGAACCAATCAATTGCATTCCTTTTGACATCAATGACAACTCAAATTTGCTTACAAACTTGCTCAAATTGCCAACATTATGGGTAGTCCAAACCCCCACTTTTAGCATAATCTTGTAATATTTTATATTCATATATGCATACTGGAGGCCTATGACTATTTGGTTCTAATTGTTTGGTTCTCCCTATCCCATTTCATTTATGTATGTATGTTTATGTTTCAGTCTATGCTTATATATGCTTAGAGGAGGAAGTGTTGTTGTCAATGCATTATAGTTAGGGTTGTATAGGATAATCTTATCTTGATCTTGGTGCATCACCTATTAGCTTATGTTTTTTCCAATTTTTATCTTTATTTTTTGTGTTTCTCTAACCCTTTTTCCCCTAAAGCTGGTAGGTCAGGATAGAGTAGAAAAATTACACTCAAGATCAAATCTTAAAAAGAGTTGGTCTTGCAAAAAATGTAGGAGGCCCTCGATTGATTTGAACCCCATGCTCTTAATACTGGCCCTGTTGTGTCACTTTGTGTTCCATGCGATAGTCTCGACCATCTAACACACCCTATTGGTGATCGAGAAAATTAGAGAGGACAATAGGACATACATCCACTACCCTTACAAAATATTAGACACGTGCAAATGTTTAATCAATTTACATTTACATAGCATTTGATTTTCATTTCATTACAAAATTAACTAAACAACAACATGCATATGAATGACAAAAGTCTCTTGAATGACAGTTTTCCAACTGAATGACAATCTGGAAGGTTCATAACTAAATGATAAATGAATTGAACATCAAAAACTAAATGGTAAGGATAAATCCACTTGAATGGTTAGTTGCTAATTAAATAGTTGACTTAACAATCAACCTTGGCTTGAATGACAATTATGTTAAATGATAGTCTACAACTAAACGACAGTTTGGCTATGTTTCATCTTCCTTGCTTCCCAATGGTAGCAACCAACCTACAATAAATGGAAACACTATCCATAGACTTTATCCACTAGTTTGGTTCTATCTATAGTCTTTATCACTTTTTCAAAGAATTCATCCACTTGTCACTCATTTGTTTAGCTCTTTTTTATGAAACCCTAAAGTTCGACACTTCAACCAAAAAATATCTAGTTGAATGCTATGGGATTTCCACTTATGTTTCTTCTATACAAAATTATTTTAATTTGTTGGATAATAAGGGGTTGTACTCGGGTCCCCCACCCTTGATAAATTACAACTCTCTTCTTTAGAGCTTGAGAGTTAATAAAAAAATACACTTCTCATCTCAATTGAGATGCTATAGCTAGAAACCTACATCATTTTACATAAAATATCTAAATTCTTGATTTTTATTTCTTGGATCTTTTCAATTTTTTGTACGAATACAATTATTCCAAAATTTAGTATCTTTCTTGATATTTTTCTATAGTATCCTTCACAAAGACAAGACTTTACCTCTACTATCTATGCTTTGCATCTTAGTAGAGTAATATTTTCAAAATATCGCACTATCATAGTCCACTTTACCAAATCTAGATTGCTAGTTTCCTTCCTCACTAAAGTCCTAGCCCTTCATTGCTCTTCCCATCATTTGAACCCTAGCTGATAAATATTTGCAATTTCATTTTTTATGACTTGAAAAATTATCACTGCCCTTGTTTTGAATGGTTGACTTCATAAGGTTGAATCTCCATCAATATTGCTTGGATTCTTGCATATGACCACTCATTTTAAAGATATTCGAATGCCACACAAGTTTGTCCAAGAATCAACTAAATTAGATAAATTTTAGTGAAGACATGGCTCCTAAAAGATGTGATAGTTTTCAAGAAAAACCCTAATCCTTCACACATTTTCTATTGTAAAGAGGAGGGAAAAACCACCCCAATACCTATGGGTTCCAAACCCATAGGCACAACAAAGACAAAAACAATGGGTTTTAGTTGATCCAACCTTCCACCCAACAACCTAATATGTTACTACACTACACTCAGCAACCCAGCTTGCTTTTGTGGTTACCTCAGCTGATCTAATCTCAAAAATGACTTCCACCCAACAAAAGCCAACCTTCCATGCTCCTTTAGCCTAAGCATCCTTCCATGCTCCTTTAGCCTTCCTAGCCTTTCACTCAACATCCCAACCTTCTATTGTAGCTCCTTTAGTTGACCTAGCCTTCCATGCTCATTTAGCCTTATTGGCCTTCCACATTCCTTTAACTATTCTAACCTTCCACCCAACATTCCAGTATTTTATTGTAGCTCCTTCAGCCATCCCAGCCTTCCATGCTACTTCAAAAAACCTAGTCTTCCACACTCCTTCATCCTTGAAACTTCAAATATCAACTCATCATTCAACCTTCCACGTTCCTTTAACCTCAATTTGAATCTCTATGCGAACTTCTTCAATTTATTTTTCTCCTTTCAAATTGATAGACCTTTTTGCTACTTTTCCTTCTATCATGGGTTGTTGCTCCTGTTGAGTTTGATTTTGGGTTCCAACACCTCTTTTTATTAATCTAAACCTTATAGGTTGCTCATCACTAATTGACTCTTCTACTACTTCCTTTTTTGAATCCTCTATTCCTTACTTTGGTAGCTCCTTGCCTTTTACTGGTACTACATTTGTTGATAATTTAGGCCCTACTTCTTCCTCTAGTTATTTTTCAAGATGCTACAAAATCAAAATTCATTGATCCTAGCATCAAGGGGGATACTTGTGGATCCAATTGTTGCTAAAAAATTTTGGGTAGGTCTACTCTAATTTTATCTACCTGTACTAGTTCCAATGTATCTTCCTCCTCCATATACACTATCTTAGTTGACAATGGTTGTACAATTTATTTCTCTTGTTGTACTATTTCCTCAACTCCTTGCTGCTCAATAGGTTATTCACAATGGTTCTCATCCATTTAATATTCTACTTCTTATTGTCATATTGGTTGTTGGGGTTGATATTGAGCCTCCATATTTGGCTCTAACCTTCTCCTTCTCATTCCTTTGTACACTGGTTGCATTTCTTCATCTAAATTACCTCTCTATCCTTTGACAATATTTCCTTTTACTTCCTCTTATATATTTTATTTTTTCTTATTGGAGGAGTTGGATTATTAAGTGGTACTATATACATCCATCTCAAAATTATCGTATCTTGTTCTAGAAAATCTCTGGGACATCTGAACCCTAGAAGCTCTAACTTTAAATATGAAATTGTATTCAACATTATTCCAATGGTCTGACACACCATTGAAAAATTCTTAGTTTGTAAACTCAAGAAAGCTCTAATGTGATATGAAAATGATGCCCAACCATATTGTACTTCTTCTATAATGTCTTACACATATTGTATTCGCCAGATAGGTATTTCTATGGATATTTGTTCTCTCGAAAATTTGAACATCACTATGCTCATCACACACTACAACTCTTCATTATTTAACTACTACTGCTTTACCCCTTGACTTCTATGTTTTAGTAGTTTAGTAGCTTCTTCAGGATTAATATCGGTGATCTTACTAATCAATTCATTCTATTGAACTTCATCCATTTATTTTCTAGCCTCTTTTCTAATAGTCAGTCCATGGTTCAGTAGTCCAAAAGTTCTTTGAAATTTGTTTGTCGGGAATACCACTCTTATTTCTTGATCACCAATTCATACTATGCTGGTATTTTATTGTGAATCATATGTCTCCAACATCTACAATAAATAATACTTGAAGAATTCTTCTATCGAAGACCAAAATTTGTAATATGTAGCTAACTCTTGCCCTCATTAATGCTACTATTAATGGATGGTCAGGTGCACTCTCCTGCCATCATTTCCTAAAAAATTCTCTTGTCAGTTGAATAAAATTTATTTATTTTAAGGGTATCCTTCATAACTTCATCCTTTCCTTCCTCCTTTGAAATGAAGCCTATCATCTTGGCTCCTCTAGTGAGTGTTTGAAGTGTTGTCTACTTATTTATTCCATATTTATTCCATAGTTGGACCACATTAATTTTCTCATCCATGAGTATGCTTTGTAGGGCTCTCTCTCCTACTTATTCATGCTTCTCTTCATCTATGATTATATTCTCTTTGATGTAACAGTCTAGGTGAATATCTACTCCTTTCAAATTTTATCCTTGTAAGGTATTTTTGAATGCCTAGTCTTTTGATCATACTTCTTAAGCCATGCCTATTTTCTTCAACTCTCTATTTTATATCTCCTAAGTCATGATTTATATGGAAATATTACCCTTCAATTGTATGACAAATTTTAATGAATTGTATGGCAATCTTCCTTGGTCTAAATGATAATCTATTTAGCTTATACGACAACTATCTTGGTCTGAATGGCCAATTGTACAATAAATTTTTAATTGTAGGTGTTATTGCTATATGTACAATAACTTTCCATGTCATAGTCGTGCACTTTTGCATGGCAACCTAGTTGCATGGTAGCTTCCACCTACATAGCCTATGTCACTTTCATTTGTACCTTTACCTTCAAAAATTTTGCACTTGCAATCTTTGCAAATTTATTTGACTTGTACAATCCTTTTTCCATACAAACCCTTACGCTAACTTTCTCATACAATTTACCTTTGTCTTTGCCATCAATATCCACCTTATTTTGTTCAAAATATTTTTACTAGAATTTCCTTTAGGGTTTGTTCTTCCACTTTACTCAATTTGTACAACTATACGACCATCCATACACTTGCAAATATCTTGAGGGTATGCTTCTTCGATATTTTTTATAAATATTCATTCTTCTCTTAGGGCACATTTCGATACCTTTCTTTGTCTCCAAGTCCCCCTCTCTTTACTCTTCTTACAATGGTGTTGTCCTCTTTTCTTACTTCTCGCAACTCTTCGAAGAGGCTTTCATCATGTTTATCTCCATGCTATCTCGACACCCCTATTTATAATTTGAAATAAAGAGGAAAAACAATTATAAATTCTTGTTTACTTTTTGTTTTTCCATTTGGCACTCTAATTGCATGGAATTATTTTAAATTTTTACTTTTTTTATACATTAACTATAATATTTACAAGTTTTTCTTTATGTTGTTAGTTAACAGTGTCGTACGATCCATATGACAAGGCAAAATTGTACTTTAAATATGTATGTCATAAATAAGTTGTTCTCTTCTTCCTCCTAATGATGATTTATTTCTTCCTTCATATGAATTTATTCACCTGTATGGCTAGCATCATTTTGTTCAGTTATATGGAATCCTTCCATACAACCCCCTGACCATAGCCTATATAACACCCTATCATATAGTCCTAATTATCATTCATATGGTGTCCTATTGTACAGTCCTCTTGAGCATTATCTTTATAGCTCTCTACCATACAAACTTCCTAAGCATCATTTGTATAACACTCATCCAAATGACCTTCCTCTATACAAGTTATAATCAGATATCTTTATGTTAGATCCATATTTGGGCCTATAGGGTGAGTTTGTCTTATTAATTCTTGTAACAAAAGAACTAACAACAAGCAAATATATGGAACTGAACACTTTACGAATAAAATAATGATATTTATTGTATTAAACAGGGGATCTTGAGCCTCCCAATATTACAAATATGTGTTTTTGAATTGCTCCAACTGTAATATTACAATATTTGGTACAAGTGTTTAAATTCTCAGAATAGGGCTTCTCCAAACAGATGAACTAGTAGCTTCTCTTATTTCGCCACAACTCCAAGGGGTGAGTGGGCTTTAGATATATGATACAGGGACCACTCCAGCTTTAGTAGCTTCTCCAAAATATCTGTTATCTACACACATGAAATTAGATAGGGATTAGTAGCATCTGCAAATCAAGATATAAAATGATGCTATAAAATCCTAGCTAGCTAATCGTGCAATACAAACAACATAAGAAAATAAATCGAATGCCTTATTAAATAAAACTCATTGATCGAACGTGTGTCATGTTTTTGGCTCTGCAAAACCATGGATGTGTGGTGGAGACCAAGAAAACATGCATAGAGGATGTGGAAACTATGCAATTGTAGTTTTGAATGTGAAACTGTGGATGTACAATGTAGGTTGAATGCAAGATTGCTTCAAAAATAGGCCTCCAAGATCTAGATCTTGGTTCTCCTCAGGATGCATGCAGATCTATGGTCCTATTTTGGTAGCCTGATGGTACAAATGTTCAACCACCTTTGGTGGATGGGGTGAAGGTGCCTTTATAGGCCCCTTAGGATTTTGGAGGAAAATGGGAGGTGGCAAGCCAGGGTTGCCAAGTGGTAATCTAGGGCAGCCAAATGGAGAGGGGTAGTTAGAGTGAGTCACCCAAGGTGTATTGCTTAACTAAGGTGAGGTGGATGCAAGTGGAGTGTTATGTGGAGGATTACCCCATGTGAAGGGACAAAGGGGAACAAGGGTGTATGAGATGTGGTAAGGGATGTTGGTGAGGTGGCTAGGACACATGCCTAGTGGCTAGGCAGGGTATCCTAGGCTGATTTTACAGATTTAATAAATCTGGAAAATAAGATAATGTGCAGGATTTATATACCTAAGTGTAAACTTAGGAATATAACTTTATTAGGTAGAATTTGATGTGGGGTGGCTAATGTGATGTTATCGATACCTAGGTTTTGGTGTCTACATATGCCTATTTTTGTACCATGTTGTGTGAAACACGATGTGGTACAAAAACCAATGACACATGTATTTATTGGATGAATGGACTCAAATATTATTGACACACAAGAATTAGTGATTTTGAAAAAAAATGATGACATTTTGGTTTGCTTTCTTACCCCATCAATTAGAAAATGGGTGAAGGATGAAACCCACGAACCAATTGATCAAATATGAATTATGAGATGAGGTGAATGATGAATGATGTGAATGTGATGCAGATGTATGACATTGAGTCAACTTGATACCCTAAGCTTGGGATTGTTTATGTTTTGCAAATTTACTTTTGGTTTGTTTGTGACAAATGTTGTGGTAAAACCATTAACCACGTTTGGAGTTCTAGTTCCCTTGTGACTACAACAATTCCTTCCAAATGATGGCTTCAAGAAATCGATCATTTTGGGAATTCTATGTTCGTGTGATTTTTGATTATTACCAAAATTGATTTTATTGTTTCCACTTTTGACCCAATGGAAGGGGTTGAAGGATAACCTTGTGCAAATATGTTTTGAACACAACCAATCTCAAAGGATTGAGGGACCTAACTGATTAATACCATTTTTATTTGATGATGAGTGTCCTTATGGTGAGTTATCCATCCTACCAGATTGCATGGATTTCTAGTCGTTGCAACCATTAGATGTATAGGATAATTCACTAGATACGAGGTTCACTAATTGATGTGTTGATGATGATGATGATGGTTATGCTTTTGTGAAAATGGATGTGATTTGGTTGGGGTGTGCTGTTTTTATGGGGTTTTTTTAGAATTTAACCATACGTGCACAATTTTATCTCTTCTTAACCGTGCATCAATGGTTTGCACCACAAATCGTGTGACCGTATTTTCGTGAGCTTCGCAAACTATGAGCGTGCAATTTTTGCTACAAAAAGTGGCTATATAAAGGGAAGAGGGGTCATTTTCATTTCATTGTGGGGGTGTGAATTTTTGAGCGGTTTGAGAGGAGAGAGTGAGATGGAGGCTGGTGAGGGGAGTGGAGTTGGCGCAGGTGCGGGTGGTGGTGGCTCGGCTGGAGCAAAAGCCGGTGTCCACTTTGCTAAGGTAGGTGTTCTATCCCTTAGCTTTTGTTTTATTTGTTTGTTATTTTTGGGTGCTTTGTTTGCTTGTTTTATCTTTTTTAATTTTATTTTGCAACCACTAAGAGGGGCTGGAAAAATATATTTTTTGATTATTTTTAATTTTTTTTGTTTTTGTAACCACTAAGAGGGGTTGGCAATTTTTTTTGAGGTGCAATATACGCTAAGATGATGTGCACTATTTATTTATGTATGTAAAATGATGTGCAATGCATTTTATGCTAGGATGATATGCCATTTTGTATTTTTTATTTATTTGAAATGCTATGTATGATGATGTGCAATGCATTTTATGCTAGGATGATATGCAATATTTTTGTATTTTTCTTATTTTTTTTGGATATGCACTAATTTTTAATTTTTTTGTGCTACAGGTTAAGTTTATTACTGCTCGCCATCAATGGCCCCGCACCATCTCGAAGGTGCAGAAAGCTCTCATAGATGAGGAGTGGAAGTTTCTTGCGTCTGTTGGCTTGAAGGGGTGTGAATGAATAGAGACCATACGAGCTGATGAGGAGCTAATGTCTGCATTGGTCGAGATATGGGACCCTGATAGGGGTTATTTTTAGCTTTTTATAGGGGAGCTCACTGTGACTTTGGAGGATGTATATCGTATCTTCCATGTGTCTATTGAGGGTCTACCAGTGAGGGTGGGCCATGACAAGTAGACAGTATTGAGACCCATTTATGGTGATGACTGGGATGTTGACTACGAGAAGGATGATATGTCTTACCTTGATCTCTATAAGGGTAAGAATATGGGTGCCCTTTTTAACTTTTTGATGTATATACTAGGCAACATGTTGTTGGCTAATAGCATGGGCTCAAGGTTCCCTTGGAATCAGGTATTTATTATATTGTAGTTGATAGTAGAGTCATAGATCTATGCTTGAGATCCCGCTCTCTTGTATCAATTGTATGGGGAGATTTATAAGGTAAAGAGGTAGGAGCAGAAGGGGCTTGGTTGTAGATTGGTGCTCTAGATTTGTATATGGGAGCACATCAAAGTTGGCTGTCCAAAGGGGCTACCCTATGCCTATGATGGTTCTCTTCCTCATTCTTTTTTCTGGTGGGTTAGTGAGGAGTCTTCTCCTACTCATCGTCCTTGCATTACAAAGACTTACCAGGATAGCCTGAGTGGTTTGACTCGTGAAGATATTTGTTGGAAACCTTGGATAGGTCTAACTTGGGAGGGTGATTTTGTGCAACTTCATCAGGTGAGACAAGGCAAATGGATGGTTGGGAGCCATGGGCGAGAGATAGAGTACATCTAGTTCTTATGAGTGATGAGATAGTTTAGCCTAGTGCAGGGAGTTCTTAATGCTCCTCTGATGTACATACAGTGGGAATATGAGCTTAGTATTCCCTTGACTCTAGAATTTTGGATGGTGGATGATGTAGAGAATGACATGACAATGGATGTTCCTAATACAGATGATGCAGGGATGACTACAAACTATGATTCTTGGTTTGTAGTACAACCTTCTTGGAGGCTAAGACAGGAAGTGGATGATGCTATCAGTGGGGATGAGCCCGATGTTGGTGATCAGGCTCCTAGGTGGTATAAGTACCATCAAGATAGTGTGGGTAGGAGGTATTCTACCATTTCCATATATAATATAGTTGTTGGTACTAGGGTTGGTAGATATGGCGATGACAGAGGTGATGGAGGTAATGATGTAGTGCATGATGTGGATGTGGGTGATAATGTAGATGTATATGATGATGGATATGATGGAGGTGATCAGGGCCATGATGATCCTACTCACCACACAAAGGAGGAGTGGGGAATACTACAAGTACAATGAGATAGTCTAGATGAGGAGGTGATGAGGCTGAAGGGTAAGGTGAATCAACTCTAGGGTGAGGTGACTTGACTACAGGATGAGGTGGATGGGTTGTGGGGTAGGTCGAGTGAGAGTGATGCTATTGCATCTCAGGATGTGGAGATCACGAGGCTATAGGGTGAGGTGGATGGGATTCAAGCTAGGCCAAGTGGGGGTGACGATGCTGCTACCATCATGACTCTTAGAGCTAAGATAGACCAATGGGTAGAACGTGAGGGTTAGGATTTAGCTACTGCTCAAAGATAGGTGTGGTACATGGAATCCCTTTAGGATACTTTACACCAACACCAGATTCTACTGCCACTACAAACTTCTTCTTCAGTATCAAGCTCTAGCAGGTAGACTGGGTCTAGGCTAGGCAATTTGCAAGTCTCATAGGCCATTTGGCACATGCCTCTTAAACATCAACTCAAGGGACATGGGGGCACTACCTAGTAGCACATTATTACCTCTTTTTGTACTTTTTTTTTTGCTTATGAGCCTTAGTGCTCTGATAGATACAACTTGCAAGCATTTTGTACTTATGAAATTTACATATATATACATGGATTTTATTAGATCATTTGTGTACGATTTTGATTAATTTTATGTATGGATGCATATGATATGATGTGATGTATGATATAATGTTATTGATGCTATGTTCTAATGCTCAATTGGTATTTATAGACTCTTGCTTTATCAACATTATCTTATTGTTTAATCAGGGGTATTAACATGTATTTGTGAATGAAATATTGTATCGCTCCAAATTTTCACACCCTTACCTTCAGGCTATAGGATCCATGCCCGAAAGGGGGATGTGAAAAGGATGGCATGGTACCTCGGACTGAGAGGCCTTGCGAAGGTCCCGCCTCTCAGGGGAGGTGTATTATGGTGATTTTTCGATGGATGGTGGGTTCACCAGGAAACGTTTGAATGGCAGTTTCCATGCCTAGGTTGGGAATGTGTTTGATGTGTTCAGTTTTAGCTTTAATCATCCAAGTCCTAGGTTTGGCCAAAATGCGTCTAAGCTATTCTATATGAAATGCAGATTTAAATGAAGACAGAAACAGATTTGGACAGAAAAATAGAAAGAACAAGATGGATTAAAGACCCATACCTGATCCGGATGTCTGATGAAGGTTCTGATTTTTGAAGTAGTCAGGATCATCTGGAATTCGACAGGATCGTCTCCTATCCGACAAGATCGTCTGAGATCTGATGAATTCGTCAAAGACCCGCAAACAGAGAAATAGATGCAAAATACAGAGAATGCAACTATGATAACAGAGGGTAATGATGTAAAATGACAATAAGAACATTAAAATGATGATAATAAGCAAAAACATGAATGCATTATACCGATCTAATGACAATTTATGCTTTTATTATGCATTAAAGCTACATGGGTGAACTCCAAGATGCAGAATAATAAAGAATAACCATAGAATTAACTAAATGCAGAATAATACAAGAAAAAAGGATGAAGAAATGCAAACTCTGGGCACTGATTGCCCCCAATGTGGACTGTAGTCGAAATCATCTCGAATTGGGTCGAGATCGTCCGAGATTGTACGAGATCGTCTGAGACGAATTGAGCTTGCTCCGGCTGAAAAACAATGAAGTTCCTGCAAACAAACCTAAAAAAAATGCGAATGCAAATGGTGATTTAAGATGGTCTAGTGCATGTAGAATTCGAGTTACAGGGAATTTCAGCCAGGGGGATGCTAAGGGGAGGGCCTAGGATTAAATAGGCTTAGGAGGGAGGTTAGGAGGTTGGAGATCATCCCTATTTGGGAGATCTCCAATGGGGAGGGTCTCTAACGGCGTGGACACGCTTCGCCCGGATTAGAGACGTCGTTGGAACAGAGACTAATTGTGAAAAATCAGTTTTGGGACAAGATCGTCTGGACGTCCTAGCCCAGACGAAATCGTCCGATCTGAGGCGATATCGTCTGATCGACGACGATATCGTCAAACGGTCAAAACAAACTCTAAAAATGGTGCGGGAAAGGAGGAAACGGGTTAAGCGGCGGTTTGGGAGCGGTTTTGGAGGTTAAAATTTGAATTTGAATTATTTACTAGAGTAATTGTAATTATTAAGGTTTTACTACGCCAATTTTAGGGTGCTACATTTTGCCCCCTCTTTAGCAAATTTTTTGAAGAAAATGCGTTAAAGATGAGTTCTTCTCGATCTACGAGAAAGCAAAAATTATTCCCATTTTTAGGCGACGATTCTTGGTCGAATCGTACGACAACTTACTATGGTGCCCCCTCCGTGTTTTTACCCAAATCGAACGTTTGAGGTAAAAACACGAAAAAGCAAAATTTTAAAATGTTTTTAATTGTGTTTTGAATAAAATTAAGAAAAATAGGGTAAAACCCTAATTCATTTTTATTGTTCATTTTTACGGTTTTTAGAGCTCTGCAAGCAAAAATGGTCGAGACAGCGCACAGATCGACAGAGGTCCGACGCGGGCTATGGGTAAGAGTCTAAACTTAGTTTAGAATGCTTTAAGTTGAATTTACATGCTTTTTAGATTGATTTTAAATAAATTTTGAGCATCGCGGCCGTTTTTGGGCCGTCGACGTCGTCGGGACGAAATCGTCCCGATTTCGACGAAATCGTCTCAAGTTCGCCGATTTCGTCGAAGGGCGAAATCGACGAAAGGGGGACGATTTCATCAAATAAGGGACGATTTCGGCTTGCGAAATCGGAGACGATTTTGCTCAAATTTGGGACGATATCGTCCAATAGTGGACGATATCATCATTTGTATAAAATTGAACTTATTTTACTTGCATTATTAATCACTTGAGTTTTTATTAATGATTTTTTATTGTGTTGTTGTTTATGTTGCAGAGAGGTTTACTAAAGAGAAGAGAATGGAAATACGGCGGGTTGAGAGATGACTTGGCCGCTCTATCACAAGCAGAGCGGGATCAGCTAGCTCAGGTCGGCTTACAGCATGTGGCAGAGATGCCACAAGTTTCTACAGACATGGGGCTACTGACAGCCCTGGCAGAGAGGTGGTATCCGGGTTCTTCCTATTTTTGGTTACCGACAGGGGAGATGACTCCCACATTGGAGGATGTATGGAGGATTTTGAGGATCCCCATACAAGGACGGTTGATCACTCCTACGGCCAATCAGGGCCACGCTATGATGCGGTTGTGTGGCGATCCGAGCTTCGCCCTGGAGAAGGGCGGAGTGAACATCGAGGCGCTGCGTCGGATGCCGGGGCATCCAGACTCACACGGGTTTTGGCCGGAGTGGTAGGTGGACTTCTACTGTGCCACCAGAGCGGGTGCAGGGTACCATGGGTGCTAGCAGATGTGATCTGCGACATGCGAGACCATGGTTACAGGTTCTCTTGGGGCAGTTTTGTTCTATGTCGATTGTACAGGATCCTGCATGGGGTCGTGTACAAGGGCGGTCGATGTCTGGTTATGACATCGCTACTACAAGTTTGGTGCTGGGAGCACATTGTAGTGCGAAGGCCGGTAGGGCTTCCTTTGATAGGGATTGACGGGGAGAGGCCCCGAGTTTTCTACTGGTGGCTCCGAAGAGGGGCACAACGGCGGATAGATCTGTCGATGTCCCGGAGACTACTGGATGACCTTGTCTCCGACCAGATCACCTGGAGGCCTTGGAGGGATCATCCAGGGTGGGCCGAGGATGGACAGGAGCTAGCTCGCATCAGGCGAGTCTGTTGGCTGAGGATGGAGAGGGGAGAGGTGGAGCTCCACCGCTACGACCGAGTTTTGCGATAGTTCGGTCTACAGCAGGGGATCCCATCTCTCAGGGATTACGAGTTTTCTTGGACTATCCGGGATAACACTACAGTTAGCGGGGCTCCAGATATGCAGCGCTTCTGGAGTCAGGATGCGGATGATGCCCCCATTCAGCCAGTGGATGGGGATGACGTTGGGGTAGCTGACGGCTACGATGCCTGGTACATAGGCATCCGCCCTCCTCGGATGACGAGGGCTCAGGGTCCGATTCACGCAGTTGTGCGTCGGATGGGGAGGCGGTGCTAGGCGGCCATTGAGGTGGCCCAGGGTCACGGAGGGAGAGAGCAGAGGAGACCACAGGCGCAGGAGAGGCCACGACAGCGAGAGAGGAGGGAGGAGAGACCCCCTTCTCCATAGAGAGAGAGGCCACCATCGCTCGATAAGGGCAAGGGTGTTGACACTGGGGAGAGCAGCGAGACAATGACTCTCCGAGCGGAGACAGTCCATCTCCAGGCATAGGTGCAGACATTGCAGGATGAGGCTGCATGCCATCGAGCTGAGGTGACACAGCTCAGAGATGAGATTGCATGCCTCAGAGCACGGGGTGGAGGGGCGAGCACTCGAGAGCTAGCATGGGCTATTGCCCAGATCACATTTTATCAGACACTATACTACCAGATGGTGCCAGAGGAGGAGAGATTACCACTACCGGCTACCATCGTGGATCCGATCAGGATTGGGTCATCAAGGACTTCATCTCGATCGACGACTAGGACTCGTAGTACCACACATACTACGATGGGGCCACCTCGTCCACCTCAGGGCGGGGGAGGAGATGAGGCTGAGAGCTCGAGGGGTTCTCGAGGCTAGGCTACTACAGATTGCACTACATAGATTGATATATAGTATTTATTATTTTTGATAGAGGATTGAGTATGCCGAGGTACAGATTGTGGCATACCGATTCAATTTTGATATGATGTATATATATGGTTGATATATATATAGATGAGATATTTTTTGATCATATGACTTGTGTCTTATGTATTTTTATGATGCTTTTAATGTTTTGATTGATTGATTTGATGATTCATGTAATTACGTCATTTGGAAATATTATGGTTGAAATGTCATGCTTGAAAATTTTAAATGAAATAATCTGATGTAAACAAATTGGTTGTTTGTGATGTGATGATTTGATAAAAAAATAAAAGGGACTTTTAACAATAATTTCAAAGGACATTGTCGCTATTATAGACCATTTCATGGAGTCGCCGCTCACTCGGTCGTCAAGCTAATCCCAGTATAGAAATATTGTTAAAAGTAAAAGAGTGCTTAAGAGACTGTCTTAAGACTTTGGTGCAATGGTGCAAATGATGATGATGATGGTTTGTTTTCAGAGTTTCATAAAAATAGTATGCATGAAATAATGTTAAAATGATTTTTGCTAGGCATAAATTCCTAAGTGTGATAAAATTTTTGGATAATTCCCTAGGAATTATACCATCATTGCAAAATTGAAGGTTGACATAATGACATGAAATAGTGATAATGTGCATGCTTTTTGTCAAAAGCATAATTGTATAACATAATGATTTAAGTCATATGGTTTTCATGATTTTTAAATAAATGGGGAATAAAAATTGGTACAATGGTTTGCGCTAGGCATAGAATATGTAGGTATAGACTTATACCATCATCGCGAAATCCAAAAAGAGATAGTTTTATTGCATGGTTGATTTTTAATAAATAGAAAATATGAAGATGAGGACTTGCGCTAGGCATAAAATTCCAATTTTGGTTTTGGAACTATACCATCATCGCGAAAGTCGACAATATATATATATATATATATATATATATATATATGTGTGTGTGTGTGTGTGTGTGTGTGTGTGTGTGTGTGTGTGTGTGTGTTTTGATTGTATGGTTTTGAAAGAAATTTTGATTTTTTCTATTATGTATGTAGTTGTCTTTATACTAAACAACTGTACTTTAAAGAAGAAAATGAATTATTCCAAACAATTTGCAAAAAATATTTCAAAGTATCTTAAAGACAAAAGTTAGATTTATAAGGAATCCCATGTGCATATGTGAGTTCATTTCCAATCTTGATTTATCATAATGATACACAAAATCTCTCAAATACAAATGTGTGTGCAATTGCTATGTTCATTTACCAGTTTTGAGCAAGATAATATGATACAAGTGATTTGAATGAACCAAATAAGTGTTCATTAACCATGATGTAGATGCATATAACCATACTAGACTACTATGTAAGTCGGATTATCAAGAGCTAGCTAATCCATAAGCGGACATAGGTCTGTACAAAAGAAGGTCGCTAATGTGACAGACATATCGCCACGCTAGGAGTTACCCAAGGCCAAGCAGGTTGGGCACAAACCACCTGTTATGGGGCTTACCTCACGGTTTTCGAATAATTGAGAATTCCAGGGATTCAAGCTCATCAACCCTTCTTTTCTTTTCAAAGGGTAGGGAAAGGGATTTTATTGCTTTTGCTTTTGCTTTCTTTTGCTTTTCTTTTTGTATTTTTGCTTGATAATGCTTGGAACATTGTTGTAATGATATAAAATAACATTTTTCTTTTTCTCTTTTTCTTGAACTTTGCTTTTTCTTTTTGTTCTATGCTAGGGATACTTGCTCGGATTAGCTGTAGAGCAAGGGATTTTTATTCTGGGTAGGGGTGAGCTTGTCCTTTTGCCAATTCTCAAAGATTCTAGACCATGTGCATGATAGGATAGCAGGGGAAACTTTTCGCTCAAGAAACCACTTCTACTATGTAGCATAGCATGGACATTACAAATATAATCATTTTATTGTGAAAGGATGTGCTTGGTTTAAGTAAATAACAAGATCAATTCTCTGTGCTCAAACTTTATTTAATTGAATTTTGTGGACTTTGATATAAGAGAGATTAGTAATCATGCCAGATAAAAATCAAGATATTTATTTTTGTGTTTGTGAAAGTGAGGGATTCCAAATAAATGCTAATTTATCCAAAATAATTTGAAACATATAACTGCAACATTTGTAAGAAGATATATATAAATACTTTTTGAGAAGTTTTGAGAATGTTGACTCTCTCTTTCTTCTTTATGTTGTTTTGGTTTCGAAAGAGTCAAGAATATTGCTGTTTTTTTATTTTTATTATTATTTTTTTGTTTTTGAAAGAATTAACAAGTGCCATAAATAAATACAACAAATAGTTTTGAATATTTTGATGATTATGAATGTTTTTGGTGTTTTTGAATTTATAAATTGAAAGAAATACAAGATAGTGATTTTGAAATATTTTAAACAAATATATACAAGGATGAAATGACCAAATTTATACATAGTAACGTTTAAGATGCAAAATGTTCATGGGTTCTTTAAGTTCTTTACCATCTAAGGTAGATAATTTGTATGCTCCCGATTCAAATTTAGCAGTGATAATGTATGGTCCAAGCCAGTTGGGCTCAAATTTACCTTTAAGGTCCTTAGTTGCATTAGTATTTTTTTTATTTTCTTTTAAAACAAGGTCGTCGATCTCAAAGGATCGATGACGAACTTTTTTAGCATATGATCTTTTAAGCTTGTTTTGGTAGGCACGGAGATGCTCCAAAGCATTGATGCATTTTTCATCTAGGAGTTCCAGTAGCTGAGTCTCGCATACTCGATATTCATCTCCTACTTCGGTATCTTGAAGTAGTAGAGCCAAAGAAGGAACTTCTAATTCAAAGGGAAAAACGGCTTCAGCACCATAAACCAAAACAAAAGGTGAAGTTCCAGTGGGGGTTCGAACACTAGTTCGATAGGCCCACAAGGCTGGATATAATTGAATGTGCCAATCACGGCCGATTTATTGACCAATATTTTGAGAATTTTGATTAAGGTTTTGTTAGATGCTTCGCTTGACCATTACCCCCGAGGATAATAGGGAGTGGACCAAGCGATGTTGAATCTTATATTTTTGGCATAATTTTTTAACATCTTTATTTTTGAAACAAGTTCCATTATCGGAGATGAGATTTGCAGAATTACGAACCTACAAATGATTTGATTAAAAAAAAATTTAGAGACATGGCAACCCACCCATAAATAAATATGATTTGATCCATGTTTGGAAGAGGAAAATCATCTTTAGGGCATGCAACGTTAATATCTCTAAAATCTGCGCAAACCCTAACTTTGGTGGCTTCTTTCTTGGAGACTGGAACTACATTTGAGATCCATTCAACATAATCAATAGCTTGTATAAAAACAACATTCAAGAGTTTTTCTAACTCCCCTTTGACTAGCAAAGCCACTTTGGGATGCATTTTTCTAAGTTTTTGTTTAACAGGTTTAGCATCCGGATGGACCACTAGGTGATGCATGACTACAGAAGGGTCTAGACTTGGCATATCTTCATATGTCCAAGCGAAGACATCTTCATATTCTTTAAGGAATGCAATGTATTGCTCTTGTTTTTCTTGACTTAATTCTGATCCAATATTGATTATGTGAGGACTATCCTTAGTTCCAATATTAATTTTAATGACGTTTTCTACCTCCATGTGTAGATCTCTTTCAAAATTAGGTGGGGCGGGTGAAACGCCCAATTCTTGTAATTCTTGTAAGGTTAAGTTGGATAATTCATCTTGAGGATTAGTGGTCTCAAGTTGGGCTATAGTTGGTATAGAACCATCAAAATAAAATCCATTGTGTAACATCTCTTCAACGGAGACATCGTGGAAGATATCTCCTTCCAACTCCTCATCGGAGTCAGCAATCATTTCGGGGTAAGCTATGGATAGCATGTTACATGTAAATGGCTGATTTTTTAGAGGCAAATCATCATGCCTATCCAAATAATCTTGATAACATATGAGTTGATCATCATCTTCAAAAGGAAAGGGTTGACCCTTACTAGGAAATAGGCCCACACCACAGCGGGCGGGCCACGGTTCTACCTCGAAAGGTTCTTTCATGCCATTTTGGAAAGGTCCCAAGCCTTTCCCTTTATATCCCATTTTAAGCATTATGGGTTTAGCTTTAATATATTCATTGGTAAAATAACATCGAGCATATCCCTCATGATGAGTTTTGATATTCCGAGGGATTCTTCCCCAGTCATATCCTTTATAAATGAAGGCACAACTCCCGACTTGGTAAGTACTTCCCATAGGTTGTGGGAGGCCCAAAGTACGAGGAGATGGCGGCAAGTTATTTAAAAGAATTGAATCTTGCATGAAAGCATTTGTTTTTTCTGATATTAAGATTGTGGATAAATCCGGTAAAAGTTCATCGGAAAGAGCATAAGATGTAGAAGGATCATTCCCTATATCTTTAGATGTGGAAGGTATGATAGATGTTGATAATGTGGAAGTGTTAATAGATGGGTCTATAGGTTTTGAAATTATAGGGATAGAACATGAAGGATTGGTTGTAGATTGAAGATCTTTTTGAGGTTCTAGAGTGGTTTGTTTAGAAGATTGTTGATCTATATATGAGGATGAAATTAATGGAGGGGAAATAGGTGAAGCTATGGGTGTGTGTTTCACAGTTTTAGATGAAAAATAAGAATTAGGATGTGTGGATGACAGAGCAGGGCAAAATTGCACTCCAACGGGTTCTGCCAAAGCACACATATCAAAGGGTCTAGGATCACCGTGGATAGTGACCAACTGATTTTTAAATTCAAATTTAACACATTGGTGTAAAGTTGATGGGACAGACCCGCATTGCATTGATCCAAGGATGACCCAAGAGTATATTGTACGATGCGGGGCAATGTACAATAAACATGGTGGTATCTAGAGTTCGAGGACCAACTTGCAATGGGATGGTAATAACTCCACACGTTTCTTGTGTTTCGTCATTGAAAGCTTTGATAATCATGTCAGTTTTCTTCATTTCATCACTTCTAAAGCCAAATCGTTGGTAGAAGTCAAAAGTGCAAATGTTTAGAGATGAACCATTATCAATCAGGACTCGTTTAATAGCTACATCTCCAATTAGAGCAGTAATATATAAGGGATTATCCTTATGTAAACTGTGTTGTGGGATATCTTTATCCCGAAAGTCAATACAATCAACTTCTCGAGTGATGATAGTATTGGCCATGGCTTCGAGTTGAATATTTTGAGGTACCATCATTTGGCTTAATGTAAGCATCAACTCATCCCTATGGGTAGGAGAAGATCTTAATAAATCCAAAAGGGAAATTCAGGTTGTAGTATTGGATAATTGCTCATTAATATTGTAAGGGGGTTTAGGTTGAACATTGGAAGCATGATTCCCTTTATTGGGATTTTTCAAAACAAATGGAGCTGATCCATCATTCTGGTTTGGTTCTTGTTGAGAATTTTGAGCTCTGTTGTCGGGTAACGACTCCAATGGTACCTACAATGTTATATTGAAGACGTTGAACTGGTCTCGGTTGAGCATTTATGGCTTGTTCATTTGGGAGGAATTGATTAGAAGAGGGTCGAGTAGTAACTCTTCTAGGAAATGGTTCTTCTGGAACCATAGCATCTCGTGATGGGTTGAATAGGATCCGATTCATTTTCAGAACTATTCGATTGGTTTGAAGTGATGTCTATTTCACTTTCAGTATCTGATTCTATATCACTAGGATCTGGAGTTTGAATATTATGTAGGGGCCTGGTTGTGACCATGGATAAAGTTGTGTCAAATATTTGAGGATCATGATTAGGTAAATGTCCGCTAATAGTTCCTACATATCGGGTAGGAGGAGGAACATTATGATGTTCGATTTGATTGGCCACCTCTTTACCATGTCTTGGTAAAGGGTGTTGAAATATGTCTAATGATTGATTAGCATTTTGATTTTGATTTTGGGGAATGTTCTTTTGAGGATTATTAGGAGCATTTTGTTTAGGTTGGAAGGCTTGCACCTCCATTTCATTATTATCAATCAGATCCTCGTATTTTATGTTTCAACCTTTTACAAGCGTTGGTAGAGTGTCCAGGCCCTCTATGGAAATCACAGTGTAAGTCCGCTCTGTATCCGGGTATAGTTGGATCAGGTTCCCGGATAGCTGGTAATTGGATCAAACCTCTTTCGAGTAATTGAGGTAAAATAGTTGATAATGGTTGATTCAATCTAGTAAATTCTCGAGGAGGCTTATCAAGCGGTTTCAATATAAATTTTTTTGTTGTTTTCGTTGCATTGATATTAGCAACATTTCTGCTATCAGTGACTCCGTCACCTACAACTTGTTTGTTTTTATACTGATTTTTGGATGTTTTCTCATCATCCTTCTTCCTAAGTTGGCCTCTCCTAATGAGGGCATCTTCTACTCTTCGAGCTAAATCTATAGCCTGATCGAAGGTAGTTAAAGTAGCAATTGATAGCTCATAAGATATTTGTTCTTGTAAATTATTAATAAAAATGTCCAACATTTCCCTATAAGGTAGCACAAAGTGCAGTTTTCCTGTCAACTGCCTCCATCTAGCTAAGAAATCGGCAAAACATTCATCCTTGTCTTGTTTTAAGTTGTATAAATCTTTAATGGTTACATGCCTCTCGATGTAGGCACTAAATTGATGGACAAAAGATTCAGTTGTTTCTTCAAAGTTTCTCAAAGAATGAGTGGGCAATTGATAGTACCACTCTAATGCCATTCCACCTAAACTTTTTGGGAACATTTTTAGTAATAGCAAGTCATCATGTGATATATCATGACATGCTATCCTAAACATGCGAAGATGCTCTATGGGATCTTCGGTTCCTTTATATATAGGCAGGATGGGCATGGGAAAATGCTTAGGGTACGGTTGTGCTACAACTATGGGATCCAAAGGTTGACTACATATCTCTCGATAATTGTACGAGGGACGGTAAGGATCTATCTGGTCCATACGCGAAGCTAACTGTTTCACCATGGCTTCCAGATTACTAGTTTGCCCACCATATTGGTTCGGTAGGGCATTGATATGGGATTTGTGAGCATATGATGGAGGGACATGAAGATTAGATGCTATGTTGCTATTGTGTAAATTGTTGGTAGGAAAGGTGTTATGAAGGAATTTTGAAGTTGTATTATGTTGTATTCCAGATTGTTGAAAATTGGTGTTTGGCTTCATTTTAGGTTTTTGTTTACTTGAAGCATATTGATCAATAGTTTGGCGAAGTAAAGCGGTGAAGGAAGTTTTCTTTTGTGTGGGAATGATTTTAGGCTCAATAACGAGGTTGCTTAGGAGGTTGGGTAACTTGTTGTTTTGGCATGTTCTGAATCATAGTGACCATATCTCTATTGGATGGTCCAGCCTTATCACTTTCTTGATCAATGAAAGACAAGGGATTAGTGTGCACATCAAACATATGTTCCATGGCTGCTTGAGTGTCACTAATTTGCCCTTTATCAATACTAACTGCCATATTAAGAGCGCCAATGTTATTATTGAAAAATTTCTAGAAATGATCTAAGTTGTCAAAAGCAATAGTTCCATCTGGAGCTACTCTAGGGGATGAGGATCCATCCTCTTTAACATTTTCTTCTTGTTCATTGTCTTCACCTAGGTCATCTTCTGGTTGATCTAGAGTTTCTCCTTCCGGAATTGGATCTTCGGGAAGGACATTTGGGTTTCTAGTTTTATCTTCTAACCAATCTTCTTCTTCTCCTTCGGTTTGTTTACCATTCCTAAGTTTAGGCATTGTGCTTAATTTAGATTTCAGCAAATATATATATATATATATATATATATATATATATATATATATATATATATATATATATATATATGCAACAAGCTTAAGAGGTATATATTAATTATATACCTACTACAATATTTAAAATGAAAGGTTTTGGTTTTTGTTATGTTTTTTTAGTTTTTCTTGTTTTTGTAATAATATTGTAAAGATAACAAACAACACAATAAATGCAAGAACTAATACTGAAAGTAATGATCTAGTTTTCTATAAACAATTTATAAATATCATTAATGGGCTCGAGTTCTTCAGGAGTCATGAAGTGTTCTTCTTCAAATTGAAAATTTTCTTTCAAAAATTTAATGAAAAGAGCTATAGTGATATTATCTGTCTCAGATTCTGGTTGATAGAAGTAAAGCTCGTGGCAATACTCTCGATATAACACAGCTCGAGGAACTCTATTCCATCTTTCCCTATCCATAAGAACAACCTCTTGGTCTTCTACACGACCTAGGAACTGGTGTATAATGGCTGCGTTCTCGAGGTATTCCTCGAAGGTGAACAATTCTGAAGACACAAGAGCTCTCCTATAAGCTAACCATCTATGGCAGGCTCTCTGAAGTTCATGATAAAAGATGAGTTGATGAGGATCCAGGATTCTATCTAGGACAAGCCTCTTGATTTGTTTAAGTTTTGTTGACCTAGATGAAATGACACTTAGTCTTCTATCAAGTTCGTCCCACAAAAGTTGATTTCTATCTGTTTCAGGCACACTAAGCACAGAATTGATTTCTATGGCTGCCAATTGGTTTTCAACATTTATAGTAACTGCTAATATTTTCTTAGGAGCTACCATCTAAACATGATATGCAACTTATTAGTTTTAAATGATTTGAAATGCATCTATGTTTTGGTTGTTTTATTTTTTGTTTTTTTTTGTTTTCAAAAGGTTTTAAATGCATTCACGTCGGGTTCACCAAAATGTATCGCTCCAAATTTTTCACACCCTTACCTTCAGGCTATAGGATCCGTGCCCGAAAGGGGGATGTGAAAAGGATGGCGTGGTACCTCGAACTGAGAGGCCTTGCGAAGGTCCCGCCTCTCGAGGGAGGTGTATTATGGTGATTTTTCGACGGATGGTGGGTTCACCAGGAAACGTTTGAATGGCAGTTTCCACGCCTAGGTTGGGAATGTGTTTGATGTGTTCAGTTTTATCTTTAATCATCCAAGTCCTAGGTTTGGCCAAAATGCGTCTAAGCTATTCTATATGAAATGCAGATTTAAATGAAGACAAAAATAGATTTGGACAGAAAAATAGAAAGAACAAGATGGATTAAAGACCCATACCTGATCCGGATGTCTGATGAAGGTTCTAATTTTTGAAGTAGTCAGGATCATCTGGAATTTGACAGGATCGTCTCCTATCTGACAAGATCGTTTGAGATCTGACGAATTCGTCAGAGACCTACAAACAGAGAAATAGATGCAAAATACAGAGAATGCAACTATGATAACAGAGGGTAATGATGTAAAATGACAATAAGAACATTAAAATGATGATAATAAGAAAAAACACGAATGCATTATACCGATAAAATGACAATTTATGCTTTTATTATGCATTAAAGCTACATGGGTGAACTCCAAGATGCAGAATAATAAAGAATAACCATAGAATTAACTAAATGCAGAATAATACGATAGAAAAAGGATGAAGAAATGCAAACTCTGGGCACTGATTGCCCCCAATGTGGACTGTAGTCGAAATCGTCTCGAATTGGGTCGAGATCGTCCGAGATTGTACGAGATCATCTGAGATGAACTGAGCTTGCTTCGGCTGAAAAACAATGAAGTTCCTGCAAAAAAACTTGGAAAAATGCAAATGCAAACAGTGATTTAAGATGGTCTAGTGCGTGTAGAATTCGAGTTACAGGGAATTTCAGCCGGGGGGATGCTAAGGGGAGGGCCTAGGATTAAATAGGCTTAGGAGGGAGGTTAGGAGGTTGGAGATCATCCCTATTTGGGAGATCTCCAACGGGGAGGGTCTCTAACGGCGTAGACACGCTTCTGCCCGGATTAGAGACGCCGTTGGAACAGAGACTAATTATGAAAAATTAGTTTTGGGACAAGATCGTCTGGACGTCCTAGCCCAGACGAAATCGTTCGATCTGAGGCGATATCGTCTGATCGGCGACGATATCGTCAAACGGTCAAAACAAACTCTAAAAATGGCACGAGAAAGGAGGAAACGGATTAAGCGACGGTTTGGGAGCGGTTTTGGAGGTTAAAATTTGAATTTGAATTATTTACTAGAGTAATTGTAATTATTAAGGTTTTACTGCGCCAATTTTAGGGTGCTACAAATATATAATGATATATTATGTTGTAAATGAATGTTGATGGATTGGTTTTGATGATCTGCAATTATTTTACAAAGACTCAAACATCTTAGTGACATTTATTAAACTCGCTTATGATCTTGCAAATCTTCATAATGCTAATGTTGTCCTAGTGGTTTTAAATTTCTCAAGGACCAATTGTGTGTGTAATGATTGTTCATTTCCCATTATGAGTTGGGTCAAACTAATCAATTGTAACTTATGCCAATAAACTAGCTCATTCGAGAGAATCCATATATTTGTACAAAAGAAGGTTGCTAATATGACAGACGTGGCACCACACATAAGGATACCCCATTGTCAAGTGGGATTCATTCAACCCATTATTATAATGAGGATCACCCCATGATTTTCGAGACACTAAGAGTTCCAAGGATTCAAACTCCTTTCCCTTCTTTTATTGCTTTAGATTTTGGAATTTTGAATTTTAAGTTTTTGCTCATTTTTGTGATGGAACAACATGTTTTTTTGTTTTTGTTTGGATACTTGCTTGTTTTGAGGAAGAGCAAGGGAAATTTATTACTTTGAGATGCTTTTTGGGATACTTGCTCATTTTGAGGAAGAGCAAGGGATTTTATTGCTTTTATAATATTTTTGGGATACTTGCTTGCTTTGAGGAAGAGTAAGGAATTTTCTCTTTTTTTTTTAAGGGTAAATGGGGAGCTTGTCCTTTTGTCAACTCTGTAGCATTCTATACCATGTGCATGATTGGATGAAAATGGGAAACCTTTCACTTATGAAAATAAATTTTTTTGACTTCGTTATTCCCAAGGTTCACAATGTTTTGAATGTGTTTTGATGTGTGTGGTCTAAGAGGAAATATGATTGACCAAGAATACCTTGTTGCATCTAAATATTGATCGAGTTTGAATTAAGTTTGTTCAAAACACTAAGAGTGGCTGAGTGATTGAAAACATTTGGAATTTTCTTATAGTTGATATGATTTGCGATGCTTGCGATACTTTCGATGCAATATTTTTAAAATTAAAATATGCACACAAATAGTCAGTGGCCACATAATCATTATTGCTAACAATTATACAATATCTATCCTAATTTATGTGAGTCCCTTTATGAGCAAAATATTATAAGGAAATTTGCATATTATTGTGATTGATGGATTGCTTAGGGATGCCCCTAATCAAGACAACTAGACAATGGAATAGCGATCATCCAAATTAACCAAATAATCCAATGTAATGAATGTTATATGTAAAATGCATAAAATGCATGTATGGAATGCATGGATGAATGTGTGATATGCAAAATGAAATGTTTTTGTTATTTTGTTATTTTTTTTTAGCCATATATATGTATCTATATATATATATATAAGTTACACTATGCATAAAATATCTTTAGATGTATTTTGTTTAATGACTCAGGTTCCAATGTTCTTTCTAAGTTGGCAAGTCTATACATTTCTGGACCCAACTTCTGCTTGACAATGTATGGATCTAACCAATTAGCCACGAATTTATCTCTTAAATGCGGTAATGCATTGGTGTTCTGTTGATTCTTTTTAAGGATGAGATCTCCCACTTGGAATTCATGAGGATGGACTTTTGCATTGTAGGCACGCTTGATGCGATCTTGATATACTCATAGATATTCTAAGGAATTGATGCACCTTTCATTGAGGAGTTTTAATTGGTCAAGATGTGCTTGTCTAGCTATTTTGTCTTCCATGAATTCTTGCAATGTAACTCGTAAAGAAGGGATCTTGAGCTCAAGAGGTATGATTACTTTAGTTATATATACCAATGAAAAATGTGTTGCTCTAGTTGGTATTCTGATGCTTGTTTGATAATCCCAAATTGCCAAGGGGATTTGAGTGTGTCAATCTCTATGATTTTCTTTGACAAGTTTATCGAGAATGGCTATCACAATATTATTGGTCGCTTCGACTTGTCCATTTGCCTATGGGTAGTAAGGAGTCAAGAAACTATGTTGGATATTGTAATTGTTACATAAGGCTCGAACATCCTTGTTCTTAAAAGACTTGTCATTGTCCAAAATGATCTTGGAAGGAATCCCAAAATGATAGATAATATGTTGAAGTATAAACTTCGATATTCGAAGTCTAGTCGTAATGGTCATTGGAATTGCTTCGACCCATTTGGTGAAGTATTCGATGGCAATTATGATGAATTTATGTTGCCTCGAAGAGGTAGATGAAATTTTGCCAATAAAATATAGGTACCATTGTGAAAAGTACCAAAGGCTTTGAATGAGTTGTAAATCTTGTGATGGTACATGAGTCAAATTGGCATGATGTTGGTATATTTGATATTTCTTGACGTATTGATAACAATCACTTTCCATGGTGGGCCAATAATAATCCATGCATAAAATGCGCTTTGCAATGGCCATTCCACTAAAGTGGCCACCACAAGTACCATCATGGACTTCATTTATAGCTCGTTGTGCCTCTACCAGATATAGACATCAAAGTAGGATTCCATCATAGCCATGTCTATACAACATGTTCCTCAAGAGAGTAAAACGAGTTGCTTTTTGTTTGAATGTTATTTTTGTAGTTCACATCATTTCTAATGGGAGGGTCTCAAACTTGATAAAATATCTTATCTCATCATGGTAAGAATTATATGGCTCCACGTGGACCAAACAAACACTCTTCTCACCTCTAGATTATGCTTATTTTATTGCTGATTTGGACACTATTGTTATGATAAGTGGTTGGAATTCTCCATGTTCATTATTAGGAATCAAGAATCCCAAAGAATCCATTGTATTAAAAAATCTATTAGTTGAACGAGGCAAGTTGCTAATCTCATACCAGTCAAATTTTTCTAGCAACTTCATTGCTACTTCGTGATAATATTTTAATATTGGTTATTTGCATTGGTACTCTCCTTTCACTTGGAAAATGACAAGTTGAGAATCACCAAAGAAGCTTATTCATTTGATACCCATAGCTATATATTATTGAGGTCCCAAGATTAGGGCTTCGTACTCTACATTGTTATTTGTGCATGAGAAGTCAAGTTTGAATGATAAAGAAATTGAAATTCCTTCAGGTGTGTAAAACACAACTCCAACACCTTGTTCCTTTTCACACTTTGATCCGTCAAAGAACGTCATGTCAATATTGTTCTTGGGATGGACTAGTTCTTCTTGTTTAGTTATGGAATAGATTGAGTCATTTGGAATCTCAATAAGTATAAGTTGATCATTTGGTAATGGAGCTTCTACAAGTTGATCAACTATCACCTGACCTTTGATGGATTTTTGGCTAATGAATTTGAGATCAAATTTTGTTAATAGCATTATTCATTTTGAGGTACGTGTGTTGTATGCATGAGTCATCATGTAACACAGAGGATTATCTCTAGCTATGACATAGGTAGTGTTGCTTAGCATGTAATGTCTGAGTTTCTTAGTGGCAAAACCACTGCTAAGCACAAATTTTTGACGTAAGTATATCTTGTCTCATAACTTACCAATGTTTGACTGATGTAATAAATTACTTGCTCCTTGTGATTTTCATTTTTTTGAGCAAGCATTATCCTTAGGGAAAAATCCATTGCAAAGATATAAAGGTGAAAAGGGACTCCTGGATGAGGTGGCATAAGAACTAGTGGTGAAGCTAGATACTTCTTTATGTCATAAAAAGCCTCTTGACATTCGATTGTCCAGAAAAATATCACCCCCTTCTGTAGCAAGTGATTGAAAGGCCTGCATTTGTCTGAGAGTTGTGTAATAAATCATTAGATAGATTGAAAATTTCCTTGTAAACTATGCAACTCTCTCAAATTTGTTGGAGGTGGCATATTGATGATGGCCTTGACCTTATCAGGATCCACTTCAATGCCTTTCTTGGAGATAATGACTCTTAGAATTCTTTTTGATGTGATGCAAAATACACACTTCTTAGGATTCAACCTTACCTTATGTTCAAGCAATCGATCAATTGTTTTTTCTATAACCTCAATATCCTCAAGACATGTTTTAGATTTAGCACTTAGATAATCCACATTATACTCAATAATTTTATGCATATAATAATGGAAAATATACATCATGGCACGTTGATAAGTAGATCCTACATTCTTAAGTTCAAAAGGCATCACCTTGTAACAAAAAGTCCTCCAGGGTGTTGTAAATTCCATTTTGTGTTGGTCCTCAATATTAATTTGAATCTGATTGTATCTTGAGAAACCATCCATTAATGAAAGCATTTCATGGCCTATGTAGGAGTCTACCAATTGATCAATGTTAGGTAGCAAAAAATCATCCTTGGGACATGCTTTATTTAGATATTAAAAATTGGTGCATACGTGTACCCCCCATTCGGCTTGAAAATGAGTACTATGTTAAAGAGCCACTCTAGATAATCAATTGGGATTGTGAAATTCACATCTAGTAGTTTTTATAGCTCTTCCTTGATAATTAATGCTATGGTTGGACGGAGTTTCCTTAGTTTCTACTTGAAAGGCTTAGCATCTAGTGCTAAGGTAAGGTTGTGGACCACCAATTTTGGGTTAAGGTTAGGCATATCATTGTATGACCATGCAAATATGTCTTTCTTCCTTGTTAAGACGTTGATCATACACTCTCTCTTTTGCAGACAAATATTTTACATTTTTCATGATTTGTGGATTGTTCGTGTCTTGGCTAAGGTTCACATCGATAGATTCTTCAATAAGCATATGAGAAACTTCCTCTAGCTAATGTGGAGTTGGGATGAGGTGGATATCATCCTCCACATACTCAAATAACTTAGAGGACTCACCCTCTATTTTGGATTGGAAAAATGAGGCAAAGGAGGTTGAAGGTTGTCATGGAATGTAAGTGTTTGGAGCTTGCAACAACTCTTCAAATAGGATAAATTTGATGATGAATGACGGGGATGAAATCCTATCCATGGTGATAAGGCTATAATCAATCAGAATCGACTTCACCAAATTGTATGGGTTACGAAGTGGGGTGAACAAGTCGATAGAAACCATGTTAACTTATTGGAAATGAGGTGGCTATGATTCAAGGAGTGATGGCTCACTCTCTCTAGGTTGCAATTGACCTTAGGTGGATGAATGGAAATGTTGTGGGAGTGGCCAAGATGGTGGTGGTAGATCTGGCTTAGGGTGCTCATGCAGATGGTGTGATTTATAAGAAATATTTTGTTATAACACTCATATCTCTCTATGGGCTCTGCAAGGGCCACATTTTCTTGGGGATCCTCAAAGATTCAAATGATCCAATCTATGTTTGCTTCCATCTATTGGAATTCCCAAAAATTTTCATCAAAGATATAATCCTCAAAATCTTCATCGAAGATGTAATCATCTGTAATATGATAAAATCATGAATGTATGCAATATCGTCTCTGAAAATGCCTCATGTAGATGAGGTGCAAATTCACGGTCTAGGTACTCATCATTAGTATCATCACAATCATCACAATCATCGCTCTCCTCATCATTTTTTTCATACTCAAGAGTGAGTCATTGAAAGGTATGGTTGAAGGAAGAATTTGAGGTGGAAGGTCTATATCCTAGACCAAAATGATCATGTGTTTCTCTGCATTCAGGCTCAACAATGTGATGTTGACCCTATTCATGTCGTCCAAGTCCGTATCCCTACCAGTTGACCATGCAAAAATATCACAAAGGGAAATCCAGGTTGGATAGATATTCTAAATTAGCATTAAACTATTGTAAAGGTTCCTCATTAGGATGAGGTGAATCAAACGAAGAATCCACTCCCCCATATATGAAGTTCATCATGTCTGGTCAGGAAACCATTCTATACACTACACCTATGGCTAAAGGTGGGTCACGTGGGTAACCATAATCTCTGGCTGATTCAATAGGTGGTGTAACTATGATACTTTTAATGATGTACTCACCAATGCTTGGATTGGCAAGATGCACTCCAAATTAGTATGGTTGGGATGATGATGGCTCAGTGGATGATGAGGGTACTTCGGTGGTGGTTTGCGGTTTAAGTGGAGGTGTTGGCTCCTCTTGGATAGGTGACCCTATATACGAGATGATGGGTGGTGATGTTTGGGGTGGATTCGACTTGATGGGATTGTTAGTTGATGGAGTTGGTTGGGCTGAAAATATGAATGGTGTTTGTGAAGTGGACAGTGTGGCTAATGAAGTTGGTGATTGGTTAGCAGGATGATCGAGTGCGACGGAAAAATAAAATATGGTGGATGAGGGTTGACTAGAGTTGATGCTTTTGGATGCAAAAGCAGGATCAACTATCAATAATTCCTCTAGGATGGAGGATTTTGATGAAGTGATATTAGTGGGAGTGGTTCAGATGATGAGTAGTTAGATGGAGATGTGGGTTGATGGAATCAGTGGCTCATAAGGATTTAAGATCAAGTTGCAGTATTTAAAAGGCTTTGTGTCTTCTTGGATGAAATGTACTTTACCCTTGTGTACATATTTTATACATTGGTGTAATATCGAGGGCACACACTTCATATCTTTGATCCAGGGGTATCAAAGAAGTATGTTGTATTGCATAACCCCTTTAAATATATGGAAGAGCACATGAATAGTCTTCACCCCCACGATGACAGGAAGGACTACCTTCCCCACAGTTGAGCATAAAGCATCATTAAAGGTCCTTAAGGTGAAGGTGGATGATGTAATGTGGGGTGATGGTAGGTTAAGGTGCTTTATGGCAAAAGTGGTAATGAGGTCGATGGAGGATCCAGTATCAATAAGTACACTCTTGAATGGCTTTCTATCAATATGAGAGACTATGTGCAATGGAGGATCTAGTAAATTTGATGATACACTCTTCTCCTTGAAGTCATAAAATGCTATCAAGGGCTCCATGCATTTTTGTAAACTTCCAAAAAATGTGTTGAAGGCATTAGGGTCTTCTAATTGTACTTGGATGGATTTTATAATATCCATCAATACCTCGCAATGTGGGAGAGACTATTGTATTAGCTCATAAATTGATAGTTTTGCCAATACCATTTTTAAACTATATGTTAATCGATTGCCTAGGGTGATGGTTGGGCGAGATGGATTACTTTGATTATGGATGGGTGGAGGTATAATGGATGGACCTAGTTGTATGGGCACACTAGGTTGTGTTGCAATAGCTTGGGTTGTGTGATTCACTTGTCTCTTCCCATGGGTGACCACATTTATAGCCCCTACAAAACCTTGGTATAGTTGAGATACATAATTCACTTGGTTGGGAGTAACTATAGAAGTTGATGCTCCCATTGCTTGTTGATTTGCCTCATGATCAGGTAAAGGTGTCTGATAAATTACAAGGTTTTGATTAGGTTGGTCTAGTGTATTGTCGACTTTGATCTTCCCCGCTTCCAATAAATCTTACACAATACCTTTAAACCCATGGCAAGTTTTGACATCATTCCTTTTTTATCAATGATAGATGCAATATAAATGATCTCTATAGGCCTTTAATTTGTGCCACATGCAATATAAATGATCTCTATAGGCTAGGGTCTTTAGGTTTAATATTCAACATCGTAAAAATTTGTGCCACATACAATTTTTGAAAGGCATATGAATAGGGCTCTTACAATGGTGTTTAATTACGTTTGGGCCTAAAATAATATTGTTGCATTTCTACAAGTTACACTTGGTTTTGTACCTATTATGGGGGTGGAAACACTTTATAATTCAATTGTTGTGATTGTTGTTGGGGTTGTATCTGAACTTGGGATTGATGATTTGGTTGTGAGGGTTGGCCCAAGACTATCTGATTAACCTATGTGACCTTGGACTGACCGTGGTTGTTCCCATTTTGTTTATTATTTTACCACTATTTTTTCTTAGGCTTGATCTCACCCTCTTGAGTCTTTATTTCCTCTATCACTCTGTCCCGGGGGAGTGTCTCATCGAATGTTCTATACTGCTATAACTGTAGCAAAAAAGGGATGGACTTGGCACAACTCTTCATGAATATTATTGTTAGCTCTATTATGGGGAGGGATAATGGCAATTTGATCATAACCACTCTACAATAGTTACCAAAATCATTGATCGATTCATTATCGTATTACTTCAAACTAAGCAGATTGATCAATGTGGTATTCTTCCTGACATTCATGGTGAATCGCTCCAAGAATTGGTCTACAAGCTAATCAAAAGTGTAAACACTCTGATATGGTAGGTGGTTGTACCAATCTTGGGCTTCTCCCTCAACTATCTAAGTAAAGGTGTGTAGCATGAGTGCATCATTATTTTTTATCCTGAAATATACGTTAACAAACCTTGTCACATGCTCTCCGGGGTCCTCATCCCCCTTAAATATATCAAACTTTGGCATCTAAAAATCATTTGGATAAGGTGGTGTGGGTACCGAAACATGGATCGAGTGATTGAGTAGCTACCATAAAGTGGGATTTTGATACTGTAAACATGGTGTATGAATGGTAAGGTTATTAATATGGTTCTGCAGAAACTGAAACTTAGGATATTCCATAAGGTTAAAACCCTGGTTTGCTTACTGATGTTGGTAATATTGTGCATTGTAAGTTGAATATGGATGATGGGGGATGTTAGGCTAAAATCCATTATGATATGATGGTTGATGAAGGTTTTTATATTGATGACGTGATGGGGGCATATTAGCATGTTGACCTTATGAATTAGCATACATATGATGAAGTGGGTTAGTTGCTATGGTAGTGGTTGGGGGTGCAATACCCAATATGGATCTTGGATAAAGGCATGGGCTTGATGAGAGGTTGATGGTGGGTTTTGATCAATCCTTTGCAATTGTTGTTAAGGGTTAGTATTAATGCTATTATTAGCATTATCTAAGATTATTTATTGTAGGTGCAAGAAATCTTGTTGTATAGCAATCATAGATGATGTGGGTATAGTCATATATGAAGAGGAAGGTCGGGTTGGTTGTGAAGCAACCATTTCAATAGATGTAGGTGGGGGTAGGTGGTAAAATGTATTACCACTAAATGAGGGATGATAGGATGTGTGGGGTACTTGGGAGCGATAGATGGAATGGATGTGAAGAACTGTGAAGCAACCTGAGTTGACACTTCGTAAAGGAGGTTGGTGCAAATGATGCTATGATGTGGTAATATGATGGGTGATTGGATAGATGATGATGGATGACTAGCCAAGGTGGTAGCAGTTGACTCAAAAAGTGGATTGGTGAAGGGTATATTGAACTGCTATGGGTGTGTCAAGGTAGACTCCATATGCAATAACAATATGTCATCAGATGGGATGGTAATCAGTGGCAACAATGGAAAACCATAGTAGTTGCATTCTGATATATCCTAATGGTATCCATGTCTACAAGTGTGACATGACCATCTGTTTGTGTAAGTGGATCACTCCTAGGAGTCTCAGGAATAATGGTATGGGTAGCCCTATGCATGATGTATCTATATGAAATAGGGGTACTACTGGAGGGCCCTACATTTAAGTTTTGGGACATACTAGGGACTACACTAACTTGACCTACCATTGAACTGTTAGGGATATGACTAACCTAGGATGGATCAATAGGGGAGGAGAACTGACTCTGAATTAATGCTTTTTGTATTGACCATGGGTAGTTACCATAAGCTAGGGTGTGATGATGTATGAAATGCAAGTGTAAGTGTGTGAATGTGTGAGATAAGCACAATGCAAGACAACACTCAAAGAAAATAAACAAACAAGGTTTTTGTTCCTAATTTCATGAAAAGTTTTGAATGTTTTTGATTTTTTTTGGAGTTTTGAAAGTTTTTAATAAAAAAGAAAAATCGTTGTGCAAAATATTTTTCCCTAAGATGAATCTAGGATTTCACCTTTATAATCACAACGACTAAGCCTGGTGATGAAGTCCAGATAACTATACCCACAAAAATATGGAGATGAAACCCATATCTGGATAGGGAGCACAAGTCCTACCGATCCTCACCTAGCACACCATGGGCAACGATACACCCTCCAAAGAGGAATGCATGTTATTTTACATAGATAGGATGGTTCTTGGAGTCGGTCTTGGCCACAAATAGAGTAATAATATGTTGGTGGTTGATGATGAAATCCAACCTAGAGGTGATGAAATCTAGTTGTTTTCAATGTTTAAGTGCATGTGTGAGGTTTGTTTAAATTATAGTGTTATGCAAACTACGATGTAATTTTACTTTTAAGACTAATGACAATTATAGGAAATAGAAATAACAAATAAAATTAGATCAGGGGCTGAAGTGACTAACTCCGAGCAAGATCTGGCCAAATTCTATTATCAGGGCCAAATCGTGGGTGGGTGGTTGGTTTTGATAAACCACGTTTGCACGGTTTACCAACCATATGCAAGTGTTTGGGAGATCCCAACCAAAGGTGTGCAGTTTTGACTAAACAATAGAGCAAGGGCGACACATGCCCAAACTCCAAAAATGTGCATGAGTTATTTCTAATCCAGTTATGAAAAATACTTTGTTACCTATTATGCAAATGCAGATCCTTTTATTTTTTCTCTTTTATGTTTTTGTGAATGCTTTAATGAAAATAAGGATACCTATCCTAATACCTAAATGCAAACAAAGGCACATAAGAAAGAGACCTCTAATATAACTAAATACAATGCTTAAAACCAAACACAGAGGAAAAATGGGTTACAGGGGTACATACCTGTGTTCCTTTCACCGCTTCTTCTAGTCTACTTCCACCATAGGTCCATGGTTCTATAGTGTCGAAACCACCCGTGTACGTTTTGATAGGCACTCCACCATCAATGTATGGTTTTGTAGATCTGCATCACCTTTGTGCAGTTCATCAGGTGCTCCACCGTAGGTGCATGGTTCCTTAGGTCAGAAAAAGAAATCCTCCACCCCTACGAATCCGAAGATGAAGCCTATGAAGAATTGGACGTCATGTCAAATGGTGATGAATCTGAAGAAGAGTCGGCGCCCATTGTTCCCCTCACTAAACAAGACGAGTTTTATCTCCAATTGTTCCCTCTCCAAGAGGCCATATTTCGCTTGCTTCTTCCACAAGAACGAGGTGAACCACCCCCTCCGCCACATCCATAAGCCATAATCCAAACTTGTATTATATGTATATACTAAAAAAAAAAAAAAAAAAAAAAAAACAAATAAAATAAAAATAATTTGCATTTCATTGTTAGTTGCATACATCTCATTCAAAAACATTGCATTTCATGTGCATACATCTCATTGAAAACCATAACATTTCATTTTCAGCCATAGTTGCATATCATGTTAGAGACCATTCTATCTTTTGGATATAAAATTTGGTCAAGCAAAAGTCATGTTGCCTTAATCAGGGGCACCTTCATAAAATCCATCAAACCGAATTGTCATTCGTACACCCATTTTCCATTTGCACATATTTACATTGCCAAAATGTTTTCGATCACTCAGCCATTCCTAGTGTTTTAAGCAAACTTCAAAATGCATGTCAAAGTTCTCTAGGGCCATATCACAAATTACACTAAATAAAATCTTGAGTATTGGGAAATGATTTCAAAAGCGGTCTTGAACCTATCACATTTTCACATCTTAAAAACATCTTGTGTCAAAGAGAGATAACACCATACTTGGGTTGTGCCTTGAAGTGAAAAGGGTAATCCTCGTTTGTCCTATCATGCAAACATAGTCCATAAAACAGTGGTTCTTACCACTATCACAAGCAATCACAAAATATAAATATAAACAGAGTAGTAAGGTAGGGTAAAATTCTCATCATACTTCGGTTGAGAATCCGATTCCCCAAAGCTCTAAGGAAATGAACATTTTTCACACACCACTCATCCCAAATAAGTTGTAAGGATTGTACTACTTGTCCAATCAGACGGATAGGTAGTCATCCCCAAGGCTTACAAAGGTCAAAAACAACATGGACTATGGAGTTAACCTTCACCGGGGCTATAGACGCTTGACTGGCAGTGGAGTATACTCATTGCGTGGCCATCTATATGGCCCTATCTCGTCCAAACTCCACCCACACCCCCTCCACGGGAACCTTGAGGATGCGGTATACATCCTCAAGCGTCACCATCATCTCTCCAGTCGGGAGCTGGAACGTCCCCCGACCTGGATCCCACCTCTCGGCCAAAGCCAAGAGGTACCCCTCATCCGACCGAACTACCTCTAACCGGGTTGCCTCCGCTAGTCCCACTACCTCCAATACCTCCCAGTATGCCTAGGACAATGACCTCCTCATCCCCGGAATGATAGGGGAGAATCGGTGTCGTGCCTCTAACACCCTAAGCTGCAAAACAATAAAACAAAAATTTGTTACAAATTTTTCTAAAAAAAAAAAAAAACACATAATAAGTACTTGCTTAAATGAACAACTACCTCAGCTGGCTGCACTGGCACGTCCGCTCCCATATCTTCCATAGCTCCCGCGTGCTTCAATCTCCCACACAACATTTCACTCCACTTCACTCCACTTCACTCCACTCCCTCAGACGCACTTCTCTCAAGCTCGAACGCACAAATGAGCGAAATTCTCGCTGAAACTATTTAAATAGCTGATTTTGGTGCCCTGAAACGTAGTTGGGCGTTTCATGGCAGATTCAGATGCAGTCCTGTGTCTGCAGAGTGCCTAAACACCGGTGGGCGTCTATGCCAACCACAAACGCAGACCGGCATTTGGTGTCAGTATTGAATAAAGGAACAAAACCTGCAAAATTGAAGCTTACCTCCTCCAAATTTCATCAAATTGCATTCATCCATTCTTCTTATCATAATAAAACATTTTGTGAAGGTTACAACAGTTTTGGACACAAATTTTGTCATTTCGCTCAAAAAGCGCATCATTCATCATTGTTTTACAAATTGGGTTAAAAATATTCAAAACCTTCACAAAATTAACCACATTCATCAATTCTTCTGATCTATCATCAATTTCATTCTTCTTTCATCATGCATATTTTTGCCAAATCAAATTAAAGTAAACCTCGTATCTAGTGGTATATTCTATCACCTTGGCGATTGCAGCGATTTGAATCCATGCAATTCGGTAAGAGGATTAAACCACCATAAGGACACTTACCATTTATCATCATCAATTATTTCACTTTTTGAAAATTGGAAATCAATTTTGGGTATTCTACTTTTCAAGTGACCTCATACCAAGATTAATTTGCTCAACAGTTGTCATTGATGGCCTAGTTCATGGGGCCATAAACATGGACAATCTTTCATATCATCATTATTTTAAGTCTTGCTAGAGATTGTGGCTACCTAGGTTGATTGGTTCCGACCCGAGGAATTATCCATACAGTCACTAGGAGCATCTTTGAGTTCTGGACTCTTTCATGCATCTTTCATCTCTGCATATCAATGGCACCAACAAGGCAATTTCATCAAGAGTATGGATTCACACACAGGATTTGGGGCATCCGTTATCAATTTCTAATTTTCCTATAGTGAATTCATCTTACATGATCATGGAATTTACAGTTTGGAAAAAATCCCTTTATAACCGTTGGGGCAGAAAACGGTCCATATTTCACATCACTCATATCGTCTTCAATCATATTCTTTTCTGGTTTGTACACCAACCCCTTTTCTGTTGGGACATAAACGGATGGTGCATGCACCAACCCTTTTTTCACCGTTGGGGCAAAAACGGTTCATTATCTTCCGATTTCTTCCAATTGGCTTGTGAGAACCATTCTCGCTCGCCAATTGAGGGGGTAAGCTGAAAAATTTTAAATATTCTTTTATTCTTTGGTCTTCAAAGTTGTGCTTTAGTCTTGAGAGAGAGTTGCGTCCGATCCGACTTTTCGGGTGTCTTAAGTTTTTGTGCTACATTGTGTCTTCACACAAAGCAGCTCAAAAAGGGGCATCTATAGACACCAAAATCCAGCCACTTGTAAGTCATCTATACCTTCCTGCCAGCCACGTGTCAGTCATCCATCCTTCCCACCATTATTTGGCCCAAATCCACACCTTCCCGCCATTATTTGGCCCAAATCCACACTTTCCCACCATTATTTGGCCCAATTTCACTTTTCCCGCCATTTTTCATCCCCAAATTTATTTAAATTAAATATATATATATATATATATATATATATATATATATATATTTTAATATTTTAATATATATATATATAAATAAAGTTTAAGTGATTTAATCTGAGCCGTCCATCCTTCATTTAATCTCATCCGTCCATCCATCTTAATCCGTTTCACAATCTAGATTTATTCTCTACCCTTGGATCCAATTTAATCTTAGCTACACGTTCAAAGTGTCGTTAAAAACCTAAAGTGTGCCCTAAGAGTAGATTATAAATTGAGTCACCTTGATGGCTCAAACCCTATCTATCTCTTCGGCTAAACCTACCTATTTTTCCAATCTAAGTCTGGAGTTGGCTATTGTTGTTAATCCTGAGTCTTCTGAGTCTTCTATGGCCCTAAGTCTGAACTAAACCCTTTTGCCACATCCATCGCATCCGCCTGGTCTCACCACGTTAACAGAAAAAGGTATAGATTCGTCTAAAGCAAGTAATCTTTCTTTATGTATTAATCTGTTGTTGAATTCTGCATTCTGTTTATTTTTATTTTATAAATCTAGGGTTTTAGACTGTTTCTGAGGGCTCACACAGTGGAGCCCTCTTATTAGTTTCTAACTCTTTGATAATTTTAATGTGTGCAGGATTCTAGTGGTAGATCTGATTTGTTGATAGCAGCTGCTTAAGTTGGAGTGGTCCGAGCCAAAGGATACAACGAAGCCCACTCATTATGTTGAGGTTAAGGATACATCTTCGGAGATGCCACCACATTGTGCCAGCTAGGGTTTCGGAGAACCCTAGCACAAATTGTAACTTTGTATCACGAAAAGGGTTACAGGCCCTGTTGTACTTAAAAGGAGTTTTTAAACTCCATTGATTAATAAAAATCATTCATTTTGTACAACTGTTCTGCATTCCTTTATTGTGATTTCTTTATTTTTGTTTGGCGTTGTATCTTTAATCTACAAGACCAAACAACAATAGGTCTCGGATCTGCCGATATCAAGATCAAATATTCATGCACATTGAACTCTAGAAATAATGCAACCACAAAAAACACAGATCAATAGAGTAATTTAGGCAAGGAAAAAACAAATAAGACCCTTAGGAGGTCCCACCATGATCAATATTTTTGTAACAAAAGAACTAACACCAAGAAAATATATGAAACTAAACACTTTGTAAATAAAAGAATGATATTTCTTGTATTAAACAGGGGAGCCTGAGCCTCACAATATTACAGATATGTGTTTTTGAATTACCCCAACTGTGTTGGGTGCAATATTACAATATTTGATACAAGTGTTCAAATTCTCATAATAGCTTCTCCAAACAGATGAATCAACGCCTTCACTTCTTTTGCCATAGCTCCAAGAGGTGAGTGGGCTTCAGATATCTGATGTAGGGACCACTCCATCTTTAGTAGATTCTCTAGAATATCTATTATCTACACATATGAAATTAGATAGGGATTAGTAGCACCTGCAAATCAAGATATAAAATGATACTATAAAACCCTAGCTAGCTAATCATGTGTTGGACATTTTGAGTCAAAGTTGTCATTTATGTCAAGGAACGAAGTTGTCATTGATGTCAAGGAATAAGCTATCGTTGATGTAAAAAGGTCAAAAGGAACAATGTAAAGGTTAATGGCAAAAGAGCTTCATAACATTTTTTAATATAATGTGGAAGCATAAGTAAGAGGGTTTTTATTAAAACCATGGGTGAGAAAAAATAAAAGGTTTTTCATAAAAGCCCAAGGAAGTTTTAATATTTATTTTATAAAATATTTAAATTCAAATTGAATTTATATTTTATAAATAAATATTATTTAAACAAAGTGGTAAAATCAAATAAGGTTTTAATAAAGCCAAAAGGATTTAAAAGTTAATTTATAATATTTAAATTCTAAATAATTTAAATAATTTTTAAATTAATTATTCAAATTTTGAAGGTGTCGATGTACAAGTTTAAAGGAGGCAATTGGTATATAAACTATATGCCTTAGTGGTATTTAAATCATCCTTCGTTTGAACGTTGTGGTGAGAATTCGTGTGAGGAAGAAGAAAAGCTCCTTATATTAAGCACCAACGAAAGGGATAACAATGTTGAGGGCTAAAACTCATATCCACCAAGGTAGCATGGCCTAGTGGCAAGTGGTCACGAGTTAGGACACTTGGGTGCAGAGTGGTCTGCGTTCGATTCACGACAAGAGTGTTTTGGAAGTTTTAAGGTTGAAGCGTCGAGGAAGGATGCATGTTTTATTTTTGATTGGGCACCAGCAAAGAGGATATAGAGCACATGGTGCTCTTTGGTTTTCAAACAAGCACCTAGCACTTGCGACAGCTGATGCCACAACTAGGATGCACGAGGAGGCAACGTCGAAGGTTCGAATCTCACCTAGGCGAAGGTAATAATTTTTGCATTAATTTTAATTGCCTAAGGTGTAAACTTAAGGTTTAGGGAGGTATAAGGGGTTATGAAAAGGTGTTTATTTTAATTATTAATTTTTGACTAAGTGAAGGTATAAGGTGTTCAAATTTATTTTAAATAAAGTTATTGTGACATTTTTTATTTATCACAAGGTGAATTTGAAGAGTGATAAAAATTGAGAGGACTTCTTATTTGAAGGTGACATTGTTGACATTATTTTTAGTGGTAAATATTATTTTTAAATTAGGTGATCATAAGGTGTATTTGGTTAATCATTTATGTATATGTTGATGGATTATTTCTTTAAGATGGAGTGATAAGGTGTATGTGTGTTTTGATATTTGCATTATATCTTTGAGAGAGTTTAGTATCTTCTAAATATTTTGAGCTTGGAAAAGAAGTGTTTGTGGTTGTGGCAGGTATTTGAGGTTCCTTCATCATCAAGAAAAATGTATGAGCACATTCTTCCATAGCTAAGTTGATTGGTTGGTTTTCTGGAAAATAAATTTGGAGTGAAAAGGACTTGATTAAGGTTTCCTTATTGAGAGTGTTGAGTTAATGCTTCAAGGTTTTCTAGAATAAAGAGTTGTTAAAACCTTGTTTTATAAGCATTGTTGTTGAAGCCATTGGTTGTATGAAGAACTTGAACTAGGGTTTGCAAAGAACATGGGTATCATTGTTATGTGAATATTGTCTTATAAGCATTGTTGTTGAAGTGAGTTTTTGAGTGAAGAACTTGAACTAGGGTTTGAAAAGAACATGAGTATCATTGTTATGTGAGATTGGTTGATGAAGCATTTTTGGGAAAATTTTGAGTGAGTGTTTATATGCTTGGACTAGGGTTTGTAAGCAAGGATTGTTTCATTGAGTGATTGGTTGAGTAGAGTTGGTTGAGCCTAGTCAAGTGGATGTGTGAAGTGATTGTTCAAGTTCCATAAAAAAACTATTATATATTCTGAATTGATTTGAGAAAGTGATTGAGTATTGAGTTGAATTTGAAGCATATTGAGTCTCTAACAATTCTCTATATATTTTTGAAAGAGTTATTGGAAGTGATTGAGTATTGAGGTGAATGTGAAACATATTGAGTCTCTAACAATTCTTTGTATGTTTCTAAAAGAGTGATTGAGCATTGTGATGAGTATAGAGCATATTGAGTCTCTAATAATTCTCTTTATGTTTCTATGAGATTGGACAAGTTCTAATGTGGACTTATTGAGCAGATTTGAGGCAAGTCTTTGAGAAGACTTGTGGAAAGTTTTGGGTAAGCTTTTGTGGAAGCTTACAATACAAATTGAGATCAAATTTGGATAAGTTCTTGTGAGAACTTATTGAGTAGATTGGACAAGTTCTAGAGAGAACTTGAGGATAGATTGATGTGAGCTTTTGTGGAAGCTTACAAGGTATATTTGAGACAAGTCTTTGAGAAGACTTGAGAGCAGAGTTGATTGATTGATTTGTTCAAACCTTAAGTTAAGGTTTGGGGAAGATCCAACATAGTTGACTTGAGATTGAGTCAAGACTTGAGTTAAGGCTTGAGGACAAATATTGAAGATATATTTGTGCTAGACCAAAGGACTGTGTTTAATACAAATTTGAGGATAGATTTTGGTGCATATTTGAGGACAGGTTTGTGCCAGACTAGAGACAAATATTGAGAATATTTGTGCTAGATCGAACGACTGAGTTTAGTACAAATTTGAGATAGAAATTTGGAGGTGACAGAGTACAAAGGACGATAGTATCCAGTGGATAGAGATCCATTATCTAGGGCAGTGAGGATAGGTGTCTTCAGTGGATAGAGATCCATCAACCAAAGTAGTGGGGGCAACAATTTTTCTAGAAGATCACCAGTCAGAGATTAGGAGAAAGGAGTTCTCCTATGGATAGAGATCCATAAACTTGATTAGAGGATTTGTATCTCCTTTGGACAAAGTTCCATAAACATTATAATAGAGAAAGGATTCCCAAGAGATTTATTGAGAAAATATTAGTAAAATATTTTCTCTGTGGAGTAGCCCACATTGGGTGAACCACATTAAATTGGTGTCTCTATTGTGTGTGATGATTTGTGCATTGCTTTGGTTATTGCTATTGATATTGCCATTGATTATATTGGATAATATTATTTTGGAAAGAAAAGTAAAAAGTGGTCTTATATTGTTCACCCCCCTCTTAGTATAAGCTTGTGTTCTTCATCATGCAATATAGACTATATAAGAAAATAAATTGAATGCCTTGCTGAATAAAACTCACTGATTAAACGTGTGTCATATTTTTAGCTCTATGAAACCATGGATGTGCGATGGCAACCAAGAAAATGCACACAGGTGGTGTGGAAAATGTGCAAGTGCGGTTTCAACTGTGAAATCGTGGACATGCGGTGTAGGCTGAATGCAATATTGCTTCAAAAATGGGCCTTCAAGCTTTGGATCTTGGTTCTACTCAAGATGCATGTAGATCTCTAGTCCTATTACGATAACCTAACGATACAAATTTTTAGCCTCCTTTGGTGGATGGGATGAAGGTGCCTTTATAGGCCCCTTAGGTTTTTGGAGGAAAATGGGAGGTGACAAGCCAAGGTTACCAAGTAGCAATCCAAGGCTACGAAGTGGAGGGGGGAAATTAGAGTGAGTTACCTAGGGTGTCTCACTTAATTGAGGTGAGGTGGATGCAAGTGGAGGGTTGCCCCATGTGAAGGTATAAAGAGGGACAAGGGTGTATGATATGTGGCAAGGGATGTTGGTGAGGTGGCTAGGACACATATCTAGTGGCTAGGCAGGGTATCCTAGGCTAATTTTCCAGATTTAATAAATCTAGAAAATAGGATAATGTGTAGGATTTATATTCCTAAGTGTAAACTTAGGCATATAGCTTTATTATGTAGAATTTAATGTGGGGTGGCGAATGTGATGTTATGGATGCCTAGTTTTTGGTATCTACAATTATTATCTATTTTGTTGTACTCTTTCTTGCCTTATGTGGTTTTTTTCTACATTTTTATTTTATCATCACCATCTTCTTCATGATGGTTCTGTCATTACTGCTTCCATTGGATGAACCACCATAGTGTGGAACTTCCTATTCCCATTCTTTGGCTATCCAAAGTTTGTTTGAGTCGATCATTTATCATGGCACCTTCAATTTTTACGTAAACCACAAGATAGTCCTCATGGTCTAGCCTAGTGATTACATAAAAATTGATTATTTTGTGCATGATCAAAGAATGGTCCTCACGAGCCACCTTGTAACCCTTCGATCTAGGGGTAGTAAAATGGAAATTTCTTCCCCTTAATCCATTGAGAGGAAGGCCCACCAAAATTCTCCCTTGGCCAAGTAACCTTAGACCACCAGGAAGACCTGACAGACTTCTTAAGTTGCCTAAATTACCTCCTTGTAGTACTACTCTTGGAGTTCCTAGTAATCCTTAAAAACTACTAGGTTTATTAGATTATCTTGTTTTTCATTAATAAGGGCTGATGTATCTTCTAATTTTCTCTTGGCATGTCTTCCTTCCTTAGAGTCTTCTTGGATTCCTCTTCTCTCCTTTTCTTGAGGGACTAGTTGAACTCTAGTCAAGTTCCTCCTAGATCTCCTTGTCAATGGTGAGGTTGAATTGTTACTTCTACTACTATTTACATTAATTGCATAAGATCTCGACAAGGATATGCTTGTATTTAGAGAATAAACTTACTAATTCTTGATCATCTTCCTTCCCCTTCCTAAGATGAATTTACTTCATAGATATCTCTCTATAGTGCATATGATTCTCACTATGTCGTCAACCTTTATTGTTTAATCTCATCACTCCTTTCTTTAAGCTTCTCTTTCATTGACCCTTTGCATTGTTTCATCTAACTCTTGAACAATTTGATCCCTCATTCTTGCATCATATCTATGAAAAGTTTCATATTCCTCCTATAATCACTATGTCTTCCTATGCATACTCAACTACATGAACTCATGTCTTTGTATTCACTTCCATCACTCTGAGGTTCATGATTGGACCTTTATCTTATTATGAACTCCATCCTTTTCAATTCTACCTTGGTTTATACCTCTTTGTTTTCAAATAGTCATCTTAACCCAATATTATCTTCTTTCATACCAATTTCTTGATTGATTTGACTTGGTTTCGCTCTTTCATAGATTACTCTTTTCTTTCTTTCTTCTTATCTTCATACTTCATCTACATTGATGAATAAATATTGTACCTTGGCCTTATAAGTTTTTAATCTTGATTCATTAACTATTTCAGGAATTACTGTCCCATCTAGTTTTTTCAATTTCATCATGCCATTCTCCATCATGTCAATCACTTGGAAGGGCCCAAACCATAAGGTTTATAAATTTTTGTACTTGATCTCTCTTTTGATATTGTACCTTAAGACTAAGTCACCCATTTTAATTCCATCTTATGCAGGTGCTTGTCATGCCGTAAATTTCTTCATCGTTGGGAAACATCCATCACTTATTATGCCATCACCTATGTTTCATCCAATTGAACTAGCACCACTAGCCTCTCTTCTAAGCTCTCTTGATCACCTAGATGTTTTTGCACCACCACTATCAAATTGTTAGAATATTGTTAATGTGCACTATACCTACTTTTTGACACTTGTCATATAGGCTTATGCCTATATATTGTAACCTTTCTTGTATCAATATTATCTCATCAGTTTTCCATTCCCAACATTTGGTATCAGAGTGGGTTCACTCTCCTACCTATGTAACCCCTTGAGGGGGGATTTCCCTCCTAGAAATCCCCTCATTTTTTACTCTCTCCATGGAAAATCGAACGGATTGATGTACCTATTGCAGAATGAGATTTATGCAAAAATTTCCACAGCCCATTTGATCATCTACCCATGAAGAAAAACGTGTGGCAGTTTGATTTTTTATGATATTTTCTCTGCATGAGGCTGAAACTTGTTGTTCATGTTCAATAGAAAAATGTGAAATGACACGGAGAGTTTTCAAGATGGCAATTTTGGAGAGCAGAACGATATTTATGCAAAAATTTCCACAACCCATCTGATCATCTACCCGTGAAGAAAAACGTGTGGCAGTTTGATTTTTTGTGATATTTTCTTTGCATGAGGCTGAAACTTGTTGTTCATGTTCAATCAAAAAATGTGAAATGACATGAAGAGTTTTCAATATGGCAATTTTGGAGACCGTTTGGTAGAGTCGAGATCTCTGGCTGATTTTAATAAACAATTGCAACAAGAAAACTATTATTGTTGCGTCCATTGTTGCAAATTTAGAATGTTGCATTTTCACATTGGAGACTCTCATCATTAGATACACTCTGCCACCGATTGATAGATCATGTTCTCCATTGCTCCACTTGCCTTTATTAGAGAGTGCGCTGAATATTTAGGAGATAGCATGAATGTCGAAGCTGATAGAACTTGATTTAAAAAAATATATGATTTGTTCAAAGGACGAGTGGAGATGGATGTTTTATCCAAAAGAAGTGGCATTTTATCCAGAAAGTGGCATTTTGATGCTAAAAGCCTAAGGCCCCACTGTAGTACAACACCTTATGCATATTGCACCGTTCGTATTTTGTTTTTTTTTTGTTTTTTTAATGTAGGTCCTATGTATGTTGGTCAAGAGGAGATTTCAGGGACTTCCAAGAAAACTGTTATGGTGGTGGAACCTGTCAGTACTAGTTGGCACAATCACAATACACAGGAAAATATATAACCAACGAGAACCTGGGACCACAACCTATTAGACTTTGAAATATTGAAGCTTTTACAGTGTGCACTGTTGTTGATTATTTGCTGTGATAACTTTTACCGAAATCAAAGTAGACCAGTTTCAGTGCGAAAGATGCGTAGTTTGTTTTGGCGCAGTTTAAGTCTAAGGAGGCCGTCGAAGCAAAATATCCACCTGTATGGATCATTAAAAGGGAGATTTGTGATCCGTGGTGTTAGGGCTGGATGCCTATGAGAAGATGATTTGTAATAATTTTTGGATGGATGTTTGATGCATATAATGCATATGTTTTTATTTTGTAGGATGCACAACTATCGGGTCAAGGTATCAAAATAAACCCACAAAATCACTTCATGTGGGGATTTTTTGGAATTCGACAAATTTTTAGCTAGATCATGCAGTACCGGGGCTTTGAAATAGTGTTGGAGAAATCTACATCATTCATGTTTTGGAGTACCAGTTTTATTTTCATTTACGAGCAGTGAGCACAAGATGGTCCAAATTTATGATGTTAGCAATACGTATGAGTGTGGAGGCTCTACAGATCTGTTCGCAGTCATGGCATCTAAGAGAAGTCGAGGGATTTTGATTCAAAATGAACTTTCTTGATTGTCATGATTTGCTATGGAGAATATCTTAGGTCAAACCCAATTCTCGGCTACCGAGTTTGCTCGTGTTGTTTGATGAAGCCCACAATAGGCATTCACCACCAAGAGGATGGATAAGTTGTTTGAAATCAGTGTGCAACATGTGCAATTTGTTTGATGGGGCTTTAATGGTCGTGTAATGGATTGACCCATTACAATTTTAAGGATAATGAGGGGGGTTATTAATTTGAATGTTTTTTATTTTAATGTCATGGGAGGTTATTTATTTAAATGGGCATTTAAGGAATATTCAATGACATTAGAGGTTATTATTTGAATTTAAAGTGGAGGGAACCACTTAATGGGTATTTTTTTAGCAAGGCCATTGTAATTACTCCAAAGAATATTTCAGAATATTCTCATGAGAGGGAAATAAAGAGGCATATTATTTTTGAAGCAAATGCAAGCCCTATTGATAGCGGAGCATAGGGGTATTTATAGTCATCGAAAAGGTTTTTTCGATATGGATACATTGGTGGTGTCCTATTTTCATTTTGAGGCTATTCCATATATCATTTTTGGCCTTGAAATGTATTGTAGCTTGGAGTGCACTCTTGGTTGTACCCGACACTCCTAAGACATTTTGTATGTGATCCTTGTACCTAGTGATATTTTCTATACACTTGGAAAATGTAGCGGCTAGTTACCCATGCATTTTGATGGGATGAGATGGTCACAATAAGGACACTTACTAAAGGGAATACGAAAATAGACACCCTAGAATCTATCCAAGGAATTTTTTGGATCAAATTATGAAGACTATATACAAAGAAACTTTAGAATATTCTCTTATTTCTTTTTCTTCTCCTCCATATTTGGATTCTATGGCTCATTTATATTGTATTTCATGGCTCATTTTTCTATGTATTAAGGTGCATTTTTGGTAGAGACTGACACCTTCTATATTGAGTTCACCATGAGGGGAGATGATATTCATGGTGAATCTAGTTAGTGACCTATGAGAGGTAACATCCTTTGAGGATGACCTACAGAGGCAACAAACCTAGAAGTGGTTGACCCTGAGGCACCCATGATGACCCTAAGGCACTTAGATGGTTGACCCAATGGCAATAGATCCAAGGAAGTGGCTGACCCTATGGAAACATACCAATATGTATACACCATTGATCTAGCATTATTCATAGCTGGAGAGCCAAGCACAAAGAGCACGAGCCTAGACCAAATCATGTAATAAAGGAGGATGATAAGTTTCTTTTAGAGAATTCAACATTAAGGGGGAATGTTACCTAATGTTGACTTGTTTTTTTCTTTAGTTAGGATAGTGCACATTAAGGGGGAATGTTAGAATATTATTAATATGCACTATATCTACTTTTTAACACTTGTAATATAGGCTTATACCTATATATTGTAACCTTTCTTGTATCAATATTAACTCATCAATTTTCCATTCCCAACACAAAATTGGTACCAAAAACTTAATTGACACTACTAATTATTGCCCATGCATCAACTGAATAGGGATGTGACTTTTTGTTAGCCTAAAAATAGTTATGTATGCCCATAGAACTATTAGTAATCTTTCCTCCCAATCCATTCCTTCCACTCCATAAGTTTGTACATAATAGAAACCAAAATTTTATTCATTTCCTCTGCATACCCATTCACTTTGGGGTAATATGGACTAGATAGTGAGTGTAAAATATTGAATTCTATAATTAAATTCTTAATAAATTTGTTAAACAAATGACCTCTTCTATCATGTGTCAATTATAAAGGCATATTGAACCTTATGATGACTTGCTTGTACAATAATTGACCTATATTTTTTGTAGAGTTATCCAATAGGGCTCTTACCTCTACCCATTTTGGTAGGTACTCTATTGTGACTACTATGTATTGACACATCCACCTTTGACTTATTCCCATAGGTCCTATAAAGTCCAAACCCCATCTCTTGAACAACTCTTATGGTTGTGATGGATGTAATGACATTAGGTCTCTTCATAATGGCTTCCCAGATCATTGGAACATATTAAATGCCTGTAAAAAATCCTTTGCATCATGATAGAGGGTGGGCCACCATATCCTTACCATAAGTACCTTTCTTGTGGTTGTATCTGGTCCTATATGCCCTCATTCCAACCCTTAATGAGATTCCTTTAGCATTTCTTGAATTCTTCCATTGCACATCTTCTAATAATTCCATTAGGTCCCATCTTATACAATAATCTTACTATCAAGTGGAAGTATGTTGACTTAATGAGGATTTTTTTCTTTTAGCTGTCAACATCTCCCTTGGCAGTTCTCTCACTGTAAATTATTCCCCAAGCAATTTGTACCATGATAATATGATGCTACTTACAAATAATTGAGCATTAGGAAACTAATCTAATACTCCTTCCCATAGGTTATCTTGAGAAAATTCTTAAAAATTGATCTACTATGGCATATTTCTTTCTATACTTGACCACTATCCATAATATGAATTCTTACATCATAATGAGCCACCTATTAACTTATCCATGAATAGTTGATTTTTTTATCAAATATAACAATACCTAATGATTTACATAAAAAGCAAAAGGATTAGCTAACATATAATGTCTAAATTTTTGAACTACATAAATCATCCCTAACACTTCCCTTTCTATCATGCTATAGTTCTTATCAACTCCCGTCAGCCACTAACTAGCAAAATAAATACACTAATCTAGCCTAAATTTTTCCTCCTAGACTAATGCACATCCAATTACAAAATTGGATGCATATACATGGATATAGAATTCTTTATCCCAATCCAGGAATACCAGAATGGGAGTGCATAAAAATTTTGCCTTAAGTTCCTTGAAGGCCTTTTGATGTTCTTTTGTCTATCAAAAGAGAACATTCTTTAGTGTTAGCGCATCCAGTGGGTGAGGCACTTGGGAAAAATTCTTGATAAACCTTCTATAGTATCCTATTGAGCCTAGAAAGGTTTTCAACAAATTCACGTCATGTGGTTCTTCCATATTTATTACAACATAAATTTTATCAAGATCTATCTTTAAACCCTCTATACAAATTATGGATCCCAAAAATTTTCCATATGGTACAAACAACTTATATTTTTCTAGGTTTAGTTCCAAGCGAGCATTCATGCATAACCTCATACATTCTTATAGTACCTTTAGATGCTTGCCAATCATCCAAAAAGACTTTAAAATTTCCTATTGATATTTTCTTGGATATATAGAGAATAACTCTCTAAAATGTGGTTGGGGTATTTCACAACCCAAATGACATTCAATTATATGTATAAATGCCATTTTCTACAATGAACGCTATATTTAAATTATCTTTTTTGGAAATCCTTATTTGATTGTAGCTGGAAAACCCATCCAAAAATGAACAAATATCATGTCTAACCACTTCCTCTAGGATTGAGTCTGTGAAGGGTATTGAAAAGGAATGGTTAATTTTTATAGTATTTAGACTTTGAAAGTCTACACATGCAGATTTGATTTTCTTATTTGTTTAAATTAATTATGATTGGTGATACTCATTCACTTACCATAACTTCAAATATTATGTCGACATCCATCATCTTTTGAATTTATGTAGTAACTAAGGCTACATACTTAGGATTCATTTGATATGGTCATCTCATCGCTAGTATTTCACTTGGAATCAATTAGATCTAATGCATACATAATTATGGAAGTATTAGTTTCAAATATTTGTACGTCCATGCAAATACCTCCTTATACTACAAGAAAATCTTGAAAGTTACTACTTTTAACATTGGGTCTCACTCATCTCCATAGTGGATTATCTTTCCTTCACCTTCGTTACCTAAATTTACTTTGACCATCCTTGGTCCTTCATACTTAATACTTTTAGGTTTTCTCATTGATTTGACCACATCTATTGGGTGTGCTAGATTTTTGTCAATCAAAACATCATCGATAGTATATTCTGCAAAGTTTTTTTGGAAATATCAATTTCTCTTTTTCTTTTGGTATGGCTTTATTTCTACTACTTTTGATGATTTTCCTTTGTTCATCATGATTTTATTCATTCTTATTTGCTTGTATGCAGAGATAGGTGGGTGAAAATATTTCATACTCCTGCATCTACCAATGGAAAAGTCCACTATCTAATTGTTACTTATATTTAGTACATTCATCCAAGTACAAAATTCCTTCCTTGTTTGGTTCATATATACTATATTCATTAGAATAACTACCAAACTCAATAGATGTTACCAAGTCTTCACGTAGACTCTAATTTTTCAAATTAATCATGTACTTATGTTGCCTTTTCTTGAATGTAAGTTGATCCTTTTCCTAGTTGTGATTTTATTTGCCATTCACAACCATCCTCTTCCTAGTAATGCATCAAATGCTAGTTTCTACATGGTTATCACAATGAAATCCATGATGAACTCTTGATCAATAATTTTTACTTTTTGAGCCGTTAAGACTCCTTTCATTTCAATTCCATACTAGTCCGCACTATACAACTTGAAATTGGGAGACCATAAGAATGGCGCTCCAATTTCCTTCCATATCATTTTAGGCAAGACATTATCACTCGATCCTCCATCAATGATCATCTACATCAACTTGCGGTCCAATAATTCAATATGTATTGATGATGGCTTTTTGCCAACATCAATCATCAATATTGTTGGGTCAATAAATTGATCTCTTTTCTTTTCAATTTTTTTTTTGGTTGGTTATGTTTCTCCATCACTTTTATTGCCTACATGACTTCTCCTACCATTGAATATAGCTCTAGTATAGCACTAATTAAACTTAAAACTTTGACTTCTACGATTGTGTTAAGTACTTTCACTACCAACTCTTGCATTGATGATTTTTCTTCTAAAGTAAACAACTTTTTTGATTTATTTTCTTCAAAAAGTTAGTTTTGCTTAGCATTTCTTATTTCTTCATTAATCACATCATGTTCTTCCTATCATATCTTCTTTTCTAAGGTAGGGTTATAGTACTAATTTGCTTTCTTTGACTACCCCCTTGTAACTACAAGAACATTATCCTCTTTGAGTTGTTGGTTTGTTGGAGGTCCTTCAATGTCAAGAAAATTGATGCTTGTGAGTTACTCATACTTGCTTTCTTTGGAAAATTCACCTCCTTGTGATTGCCTAGACCACACCATATATACATGTGTGTCACATTATTTCTAGCTACATCTTCTGCTTGCAGGTTTGGATGTTTTTTGGCAAAATGCCCCAACTCCTAGCAATTTTATCATTGAATAGGTCTTTCATTCCAATCATATTATAATAAAATTTGACTACCTTGTCGATTACCTTGCTAGTAATGTCATCCTCCACAATGATTATTTCTATAACTAAAACTGCTTACACCTTGTCCATTCCTTGAGGTATTGGTTTTTTTTTTTTTTTCCTTACATCATAATTGTCTAATGCCCTATACTTCTTAGATTGAATGGACATTCTCCAATAGTATACCCCTATACATCACATATATTTTTTCAAAAAATTGACGTTAGTGTTCCCTTTAGAATTAAAATTTGAGTGCCACATGTCTTTCTTTTCTTTTTATTTTTCACCTTTTACCTTGTTAATCATTCTTTTAAAATCCTTATTTATTGACTAAATTGCTACATGCAATTCTTCCTTTTCAATGTTAGAATCATCACTTTGGAAGTTACCTCCTATACCGACTATAGTTTATTTTGTTTCATTCTCAAATTTTCTTGCCCTCTCATAGTCTTCTTCACATGTAGATCATGGCATGATCTTCATCTTCTTCTTGTATCTTCGAAATAGCCCAATAATAAACCATTGTTTTAATATATATTTTTGTTGGATGCAACTCCATATTATTAGTGAGTTGATATAATCATCGATTATAGTTTTATATGTCTTCATATTTTTTATGTTTAGTGGATTATATTTCTTATAATTCCAATATCATCCCTTAATGGTTTGAATTATTTCTTGAATTCATCCACTAAACTTTCCCATGTGGTGAAAGGTGTAGCTTCTCACTTTAGATTCCAATCAATTGGGATCCCTTGTAATGTCATTAGAAATAATTGTAGCCTTGCATGAGGGTTTCTTACTCTATTAGATTTTATAATTGTTGTGCATATTCCTATTTTTCATGTAGGATCTTCCTTCACTTATCCCTTGAAACATGGGAATTTTTTTTCTTGCTTTATTTGCAATATTATCCATTTGTGGGTTGGTTTATTCTCCTAATTTATCTCCACTCAAAAATTGCTTGGACAAAAATTCAAACTAATGTGCTTTCATCATAGGAAGTTATTCTCCTACTTATTCTCTTGGTACCTCTATTCTTAGCACTTTGTCAATGCTTGGCGCTTCTTGACCTTCTATATTACTTCAAAATAACCTTCATCCAAAATCTAATGCACCTTCACTTTGTGACCTTCATGAATATACAAGTGGTGGATATAGCCTACTTACTCAAACACTTAAATGTAGTTTCTCATGTACCTAAATCCAATCCCCTATACCTCTTTGAAAATATCTCCTCACTTTCTCAAGCATCAGATCCACATTTCGACTCCTTGTGCATGTTGCACATTGGTATTTTGACTCATATGAGCATCTTATTTGGCTATTTGATGCAAATAACCTTACACCTCATCATCCATAGTTAACAACAATGTCTTCCACCTTTTATTTTTTTCACTTGTACTATCCTCCTCTTTAGGATCCAAGCTCATTCAACTATGGGTTCTTGGTGGGATCTAGACTGCAATACTTGGTTGGTGATAGTTTTCTCTCATTTATAAGAAATCATTGTGCTCATCCTCACAAGCACTTGAATATCTCCATAACCTTGTCTTCCACATTCTCATGGTATTAAATTTTTCATTCACCTCCTTTCCTTTCATGCATGCTAATCCTTCATCAACTTGATCTAATTTGATCCAACAATAGCAAAACTACCAAATGTGACATGATGGTGAGTTCCCCAATAACATAGGTAAGTATGAAAAAGTTTTAAGTCCAAACAAGACTATAATAAATAAGCATTACATGTTTGAACAATATGATTCTAACTTGAATGACATAACTAGCTTCAAATGAATGATAACATGCTTATGAACGATAAAAATCTCTCAAACGATATGTTTCCAACTGATTGACAAGTTAGTAGGTTCATAGCTAAACAAAAAATGGCTTGAATATTAGCAAATTGAATGGTAAGGATAAATCCGCTTGAATGGTCAAATTCTAATAAAATAATTGACTAAACAATTAACCTTGGCTTGAAGGCCAATTCTATTAAACGATAGTCTATAGATGAATTATGGGTTGGATCTACTATCTTTCTTTTTTTCCAATGGTAGCAACCAATATACAATAACTCATATCATAACTCACACACACAAGGTTAAAAATGCAATAATACCACACAATATTGCATGCAAATGGAATGGAATAAATATTGTATTTACATTAACAATATGTTTGAATGACCATTACAGTGGCAATGTCTATAATATGATGAAAAAACCTTTATAACTTATTTATGAATCTTACTATATACTCACAAAAATCTACACTCTCTCCTATATGATCTCCTCTATGCATACATTACTGATTAATTGAAATAGAGAGTCCTTATAAAGAGTTGGGCAAATAGTTTACAACAATCATCGCCCATACCCCTAATCTTCTAACTATATTCCTTTTGGACGTACATTCACTACCCTTACACAACATTAGACAAATACAAATATTTACTCCATTTCCATTTCCTTGCATTTACATTGAATTTTACTTTCATTTCATTACAAAATTTATATCCACTATTCTAATACAAAATCTTAGTGCCTATTTTATACCCAAAAATCTACTAATTACTACTATTTTTTCTTCTTTTTCTAAGTTGGTGAACTACTATCTACAAGTTGTGGACCTAAACCATAGATTATGAAAAATTATTTTTTATATGTATAAGATGTCATGAGGTGGGGCATATTGAGATATCATTCCCTAAGAAGAGTCCAATAGAAATATATATAGAAAACTACAACATAAACTTACAAAAGGATATGGAGGAGGAGGATTTTCAACTTCCAAAAAATAGGTTCAAATAGATGAGTGTAAATAAATAGTGGAGACTAGTAAGTAAGGATATTGGAAGAAGTACCAATTCTTTTGAGGCTTTATCTTATGAAGAAATCACAAATCAAATCTTAAAGAACATGGACAATAGGATCATAATATTAACAAGGAACCATCTACTTTGCATGATCCTAATTTAGGGATGAACATTAATGTTGAACCTAAGGAATGTCCCTCATCATATTTTGAAGACTCTCTTGAAGTTATATACACCATTCAAGAGAAGGAAAGCGGTAGAGAAAATCTAATGTTAGATGTTAATACCTCTACCATTAACAAGGAAATACCATAAAATGAGTAATATAAGTAAAGAGCTTCCTTAGCAGAGCCAAGAGAGGACATATCTAATAAAAATAAAAGTTGTGAAAGAGTATCGATAAATAGAATAATAAGACCTACTTTTGATACTAGTAAGGCAAAAAGAGAAAAACCTTGTAGAAAGGAACACAATCTAAGTTGGCTGAAATTCTCTTTACTAAATAGCAAAATGATATCGGTAATTCTTAGGGGCCAACAACTCCTAATGAGACATGATTATCATATCATGGAATATTAGGGGTGTTAATGGCCCCTCAAAATAGAGGTGTATTAGGGACCTTTATTTAAGTAATAATCCTGATATTCTTTGTATCTAGGATACTAAAATGACAAAGCAAGAAGTTTTAAAAAATATGAAAACAATATGGATAAGATGTAAATGGGATGTTGTGGATTCAATAGTGGTAGAGAGAATTTGAATATGTTGGAATCCAGTTAGAACCTCCTATGAAACCATTCATAAAACTAGGTATTAGATATACTTATTAGTCACATGCTACTTTGTAGATATTCATTTTTTCCTTATCAATGTCTATGGACCTACAACATAGTCAAGAAGATCAAAAGTATGGAGTAGGATTGAAGCCTTTATGAGAAGTAAATACCAAGAAACTCGATTCATGATCATAGGAGATTTTAATGCCATAACTAAGCTAAATAAAAAATTGGGATAATTAGAAAAATAACCCAAAGTATGAGAGATTTCTTAGGTTTTATTCAAAATAATAATCTATGGGAGGTTGAGTTTGACGAGGAAAACTATACATGGACCAACAAAAAGATATGTTAGAACTTGATAGGAAAAAAATTAGATAGGTGCATACTCTCAAATCATTGGCTAGATGAAGGGACTTATGCTAAAATTAATACCTTAGCAAGGATTGGTTCAGTTCACTATCCAATTAGAGTTAAAATGGTGGTAAGTGAATTTAAAAAATATCATATTTTAAACATGAGCATATGTGGGAAGACCATCCTCAGTTTATTGATATGATAACTTAGACATGAAATTCTTTAGGAAATGGTGAGTTGTATACACTTCCCAAACAAAATAAATCAATGTCATCTAGATTAAAATAATGGAATAAAAACACTTTTAGAAACATTTTTGAGAAGAAATAACTAAAATATAAACTTTCAAATTTCTAAAAATGTGAGTACAATAATCCAAGCTCAAAGGAAAGGGAGTTGCTTAGTGAATATCATAATATTTTGAATAAGGAAGATAAATTTTGGAGATTAAAATTGAGATAAACTTGGTTAAAAGGAGAGAAAAACACAAAAAAAATATAGTATGGTAATAGTACAGAGATCAACATCCAAAATTAGTAGAATTAAATCAATAGAAGGGGTTTAGATTGAATACTAGAGTAAAATTAGAAAGGAGGCAACGTCTATTTACTAGAATATTCTAGGATCAGACGAGATTGAAGTCCTTAATGATAAACTACTGCAAGAAGTACCTTCCATCATAAAATATGAATATAATAGCAAACTGATGAAGCCTATTACTCTAGAAGAAGTTCATTAAGCTCTATCTCTTTTGATAAGGATAAATTTCCAAGTTTGAATGGGATCTCTACAACATTCTATCAACATAACTAGGAAATAGTGAAGGATTCTTTATTGGTGGTAATGGAATAGTCTAGTATAAAACAATACATACCTTATAAAATAAATGCAACATATCTTACTCTTATTTTAAAAAATAAGGATGCATAAATTTTTAATTCATTTAGGCCCATAAGCCTATGTAATATGACATATAATATAATCTACATAATCATGGCAAATAGGTTAAGACCATTGTTATATAAAATTATTTTATAAGATCAACGATGATTTGTGAAAGGGAGACATATTCTAGATGGTATTATAGTAGTTCATGAAGTGATGCATTCAAAAACTTCTAGAAAAAAGAGAGCAATTATGTTAAAACTATGATAGGGTTGAATAGGATTTTTTTTCTAGTATTAGAAAAGTTTAGATTTGGGAAGAATTGGGTCAATGGGTTAAAACATGTATTTCTATAGTATCATGTTTAGTGTTGGTCAATAGGCTAATAATAGAACCATTTAAAGCCAAGAGGGGTCTTAGACATGAAGATCCTCTATCACTATATCTATTCATTATTATGGTACAGGTATCATGAAGGAACTTGGAGAAGGCATATAAATATGGGTTAATAAGAAGACTTAAGGCTAGTAATAACATCAACAACATCATTCGTCAATAGTTTTTAGATGATACAATCATTTTTGGAAGGGCAAATAAAAATGAGGCTAGAGCATTGAATAACTTATTAAAGGAATATGAAAGAGGATCAGGGTAGAAATTTAATAGGACAAAATCTAAAATTTACTTCCTAAACACTCCAACTAGAATCAAAGTAAGGATATATAGGTTAACTCAAATGAAGGAGGTAAATTTTCTAGCAACATATCTAGGTACACCCTTATTTGAGGGGATAATGAGGATAGAATTATGGAATCCAGTTATACGTAAATTTCATTACAAACTAATTGTATGGAAAGGTAGATGGTTATTGTTAGTAGGAAGAGTGCAGCTAATTAAATCAATCTTACAAGCCACTCGAACATATTATATGTCATTGCATATTATGCCAAAATTGGTAAAAAAATATTTAATCTATATTATCCAATCATTTTTGTGGTTAAGATTACACGATAAAAATAAAATTACTTTGATGAAATAGAGCAAGGTGTGTGATGATAAAACTAGGAGAGGTCTCAATTTAAGAGTTATTATGGATGTAAACTTAGCTCTAAATGGAAAATTAATTTGGAGATTGTATAAAAAGATTCAAATACAAGGGAAAATAATTCTTCTAAGTATATTGAGCCCAATAACCCAAGCTTATTCTTTAATACATTCTCACTACCAGATGGTTCTACACTATGGAACAACTTAAAAAAATAAATTGATCTAGTGATAATGGGTGGTGGGAATTGGAGAAATTTTTTCATTTGGATGGATATATAAAAAACACTCAATCTAGATCCAATTGAAGAACACATGCTTATACTGAGAGGGGGGGTGAACTGTATAAGATCAAATTTTACTTTTCTTTCCCAAACAATATTATCCAATATTATCAATGGAAATATCAATAGCAGTAATCAAAGCAATGCACAAATCCTCACATACATGAGATATAAATTTAATGTGGTTCACCCAATGTGGGTTACGTCCACGGAGAAAATATTTCTTCTAAATTTTCTCAATAAATCTCTTGGGAATTAATTTCCTATTATAATTTTTATGGACCTCTGTCCAGAGGAGACACCAATCCCCTATGCTATTTTTGTGGATCTCTCTCCATAGGATAACTCTTTCCCCTTTTATTTGGTTCATGGATCTCTCTCCATAGGAAAACACTTTCCCATTTTCTTTGGTTTGTGGAACTTGATCCAGGAGAACTCTATCTCCTCAAATGGTTCATGGATCTCTCTCCACATAAGAACTCTATCTCCCTAGATGGTTCACAGATCTCACTCCACAGGAGAACTCTTTCACCTTGCTATGGTTCATGGATCTCTCTCCACAGGAGAACTCTTTCCCCTTGCTCTGGTTTGTGGATATATCTCCATAGGAGAACTCTTTTCTCTTGCTCTAGCCAATGATATTCTAGAAGACTTCTACCCCCACTACTATGCCTTATGGATCTCTCTCCATAGGAGACCTCTATCCCAACTATACTGGCTACTGGATCTCTATCCACTGGAGACTACTATCCTCTCTGCATTGTTACCTCTAAAGTATACTCTCAACTCTATCTCAAATCTACACCATAATCTATCCCAAGTCTAGAACAAATATGCTCTAACTTTGCTCACAAATTTGATCTTAATTCTATTTCAAATCTGCCCCAAGCCTTAACACAAAGCTTGAAAAAATCAGAAATCAATCCTACTCTCAATTATGTCCTCAAGCCTTAACATAAATCTTGAACAAATCAACAATCAAACCTACTCTCAATTCTGTCTCAAATCTATCCTCAAGCCTTAACACAAAGCTTGAACAAATCAACAATTAAACCTACTCTCAATTATATCTCAGATCTATCCTCAAACTCTATCCTCAATCCTTAACACAAAGCTTGAACAAAACTACCTTCAAGCCTTCAAAATACTTGCTCAAATCTACCTTCAAGCCTTCTCAAAAGACTTGATCAAAACTACGTTCAAGCCTTCTCAAAATACTTTCTCAAAACTGCCTTCAAGTCTTCTCAAAATAATTGCTCAAAACTGCCTTAAAGCCTTCTCAAAATACTTGCTCAAATATTTTCAAATCTTGCATACAAACAAATGTTTATCTCTTTCAGAAGTACTTTCTTCAGCTAGGCAAATCAGACATATTCTACCTAGAATTCGTTTAACCTCTGGAACATATAGAGAATGATATGCACTATCAAAAACCCAATATGTTCTTCACATTCACAATTCTTGCATTCCACTAATCCAATCTCTATATCTTGCAAAATCCCTTTCAAATCAAATAAAAACAATGTATAACTTGCTTCACAATTTTTCTCTCAAACATCAACCTCAATAATGCTTAAATTTCCCTCACAAGATTGATCTCAAACACTTTTACAATTGCTTTAAAAATAAATCAACCAATGTTTAAAATGTTTCACACATTCATTCAATCAATGAAGCACAATTTTCTTACAAATCCTAAACAAGTGTTTTCAAACTTCTTTCAAAAAATATGCACAATGTAGGTCTCAAACCTTAACTCAAATATTTTCAACAATGCTTATCAAACAACCCTTATATCTCCACCTTATGTTTCAAAAATATTCATTCAACAAAACACCTTGAATAAGGAAATATGTGCCCATACCTCTTAATTTTCTCTTAAGAAGATATGTCTTCAAAACCTATCTCACAAAAAGATATATTTTGTAACTTCAAAAGATTAGCTCAACACCTTTTCATATATTGGGAAACCTTTCTCAACAAGTGTGCACAATTGAATTCCAAACCAACTCTCTTGGTTTCTCAAACTAGAGCATTAAATCATAAAACCGAGCCCTTCAAAATGAAGCAAAAATACAAGCAATAAAAGTACGTCATACACCTTTTAACTCCCTCCTAATTTCAAAATATTCATAAAATAATTATCAAAAGTCCTTATTACTCCACAAAATCACTTTTCAGCAAAAAGACCTTTTCAAAATATTTTTCTCTAAAAGAAATTGCAAGAAATAATTAAATATTATTTCCCCTTCTACCTCCCTAAGTCAACAATGCCCAAATAATCAAACACATCTCATGCGCCTAACCCTCAACCTTAGGCAATTAAAATTTTAAACAATGCTTACCAAAAACTATCGTAGGGAGATTCGAACACAACACCTACCTCCTGCCAGCGCGCTAGCGCCCTTTGGGTTGTCGCTAGACCAACTACCCACACAAGGACAAAAAAGCATGATGCGCACTTTGACCTCCACTCAACTTTCTTACCAACAAAAATGATGAACAAAACTATCACCATCCGGATTCGAACACAAAACCTATTGTTTGCCCAGCATCTTAACACTGCCCAGTCTGTCGCTAGGCCAACTGCCTGGTCGGATATAAGATCAAACGATCTTATATTAAAATTTTCAAACCTTCCCTTAGATAAATTTTATATTTTTCTTCTCACGAAGCGCACGTAGGAGAAATCGCATTAACCGGGTTTATCGCGCATCAAACACACACCTTAGGGCATCAAACATTATCCATATTAATATGGATTACCACCATGCTAAGGACATCGGATGTTCTTGGAAGTTGTTTAAAATTAACTTTTGAATATTGATGCCAAACCCACTTTGGGTTATAAATATTATAATTATTATATAATGCATCCTTAGGCTTTAACCTTTTAACTTTAATATTATAATATTAAAATATTATAATATTATTTCCTTTTTGAGCCTAGACATTTTCTTCCTTTGGGATTTTTAGACTAGGGCCTTCAAACTTTTAACCAAACATGTGGAGCTTTATCCCAAACCTCTTGGGCTTAAAATATAAATATTTTAACCCTCTTTTTATCAATTACCTTACACTGAGATGAACTTTGACTCGAATCTAACACTTGACATAAATGAAAACATAATTACTAAAAATTTCCAACAATCTCCCCCTTTGTCATTAATGGCAACCCTTTCTAAAAAATTCTCTATTTTTACCAATGGATTCCAAATCTGCTCCTCTTGAAAAACTGCTCTCCTTGACTGAATGCTCTTCCCCTTACTCAAATATCTCCCCCTTTGACATCAATGACAAAGGGACTCCTTTGGGACTAAATATAAGATTCTTATCTTAGTCCCTCCCCACCTCCTCTCCTTGAGGTGATTAATTTTGGGGTGGGAGTATCTCTACCCCCAACATACAATGCTCTTTTTCTCTGTTAACCTTCTTTTTCAACATTTTTGTAGCCATACTCTTTTTATTCTTTTGAGTGTCCCTGTTCTTGCTTGTCTCTAGAAGTTTTGGAAACTCTGTTCTATACCACTTGGCCTTATGCCCAATATTATTGCACGTGTAACACTTAATGTTGTAGTTCTTGGAAGGTGCAAATGTCTTGAAGTTCCTCTTGGTGAATCCATACTCATTTCTATCATGAACCCTACAATGGATTGCTTTATGACCAAATCGATTACAAGAGTAGCAATACCCTTGAAAGAGATGTCCATATTTGAATTTCCTCTTAGTAAAACCATACTCCTTTCCATGAGTCCTATAATGCATAGCCTTGTGATCAAACCTATTACATGAAAAACAATGTCCTTTGAAGAAATATTATCTTGAGCCCATTGATGTCTTAGTCCTTTCTTCTTTGTGATGATCCCTGTTCCTTGTTTATGCATTGTTTCCTTTCTTATTTAAGCTTCTATTATTCAACTTATCCTAATAATTCTCAATTTATCCTTCACTCTTTTCTTATGATCCTGTTTCTCTTCACTGCTACTACTTTCGACTTCTGGATAATTAGATGCATAGTGACAAAAATTACCACAATTAAAACATTTCATTGTTTGCATACCTTTGTGCTTTATTGAGTCCTTATTTCTTCTACCATAGTTAGCTTCTTCATCACTACTTGACTCACCACTTGATTCTGTTTTCTTATCTTTTATATTTTTTGATGCTTTGAAAGCTGCCTCTTTCTTGGAGTTGGGATCCTTTACTATTCTCATCTCATAAGCTATAATAATTCCATGTAACTCATCCATAGTCATTTTTTTAATATCTCTCATCTCTTCTATAGCATAAACCTTTCCATCATACCTCATAGGATGTGACCTTAAAACTTTCTAAGCAACACTGGAGTCTTCAATTTCAAATCCAAGTCCACACATGGTATTAACAACCTCATCCACATGAATTAAGTATGTAGTAATGTCTTCCTCATATTCCATATTCAGATATTCAAACCTTTTTCTTGTGTTTTTATAGTTTTCCATCTTGAACTTTTTATCTCCCTCATATGTTTGCTTCAATTTTTCTTATATCTCGTTTTTTGATTTGCAATACATAACTTTCACAAATTTTGCTTCATGTAATCCACTTATTATTCTATTCATAGCCTTAGCATTATTCACATGTAATACCTTACCATATTTATCTATGGGAGGAGTAGCTTTAGGTGTGAATCCATCCTCAATGGATTGCCATATCTCATATCCTTGTGCCATCAAGTAAGTCTTCATTCTTATGCTCCAAAAAGCATAATTATTCCCATAAAAAAATGGTGCCTTATTTGATGAAGATCCATTTTGAGATGTCATTCTATGTTCCTATAATATCTTCCTTCAAGCTGTTTAATTTTTTTGAAGGAACTTGCTCTGATACAAATTGAAGAACATAGGCTTATACTGAGAGAGGGGGTGAACAGTATAAGACCAAATTTTAGTTTTCTTTCCCAAAAAATATTATCCAATATTATCAATGGTAATATCAATATCAATAATCAAAGCAATGCATAAATAATCACACACATGAGAGACATAAATTTAACATGGTTTACCCAATGTGGGTTACATTCATGTAGAAAATATTTCTTCTAAATTTTCTCAACAAATATCTTGGGAATCAATTCCCTATTACAATATTTATGGACCTGTATCCAAAGGAGACACCAATCCCCTATGCTCTAATTTGTGGATGTATGTCCACATTCTTTCTCCTTTTATCTGGTTCATGGATCTCTCCACAGGAGAACTCTTTCCCGTTTTATCTGGTTCATGGAACTTGATCCAAGAGAACTCTATCTCGTCAATTGATTCGTGGATCTTTCTCCATTGAAGAAATATATCTCCCCAAATGGTTCACAGATATCACTCCATAGGAGAACTCTTTCCCCTTGCTCTGGTTTGTGGATCTCTCTCCACATGAAAACTCTTTTCCCTTTATCTAGTTCGTGGATCTCTCTCCATAGGATAAATCTTTCCCCTTGTTATAGTTGATGATCTTCAGGAAGACTTCTACCCCCACTACTCTAGTTTATGGATATCTCTCCATAGGAGACCTCTATCCCCACTACATTGGCTAATGGATATCTATCCACTAGAGACTACTATCCTATCTGCTCTATCACCTCCAAAGTTTGCTCTTAAATCTACACCAAAATTTATCCCAAGTCTAGAACAAATCTGCTCTAACTCTGCTTACAAGTCTTCTTTTAATCCTATCTCAAATATCCCCCAAGCCTTAACACAAAGCTTGAACAAATCAACAATCAAAACCACTCTCAATTTTATCTCAAATCTATCCTCAAGCCTTAACACAAAGCTTGAACAAATCAACAATCAAACTTGCTCTCAATTCTATCTCAAATCTATCCTCAAGCCTTAACACAAAGCTTGAACAAATCAGTAATTAAAATTGCTCTTAATTCTATCTCAAATCTATCCTCAAAATCTTCCTCGATCCTTAACACAAAACTTGAACAAAACTGCCTTCAAGCCTTCAAAAGACTTGCTCAAATCTGCCTTCAAGCCTTCTCAAAAGACTTGCACAAAACCACCTTCAAGACATTTCAAAGACTTGCTCAAAACTGCCTTCAAGTGTTATCAAAATACTTGCTTAAAACTACCTTCAAGCCTTCTCAAAATACTTGCTCAAATATTTCCAAATATTGCATACAAACAAATGCTTATATCTCTTTCAGAAGTAATTTCTTCAACTAGGAAAATAAGACATATTCTACCTAGATTTTTTTAACCTCTAGAACATATAGAGAATGATATGCACTATCAAAAACCCAATATGTTCTTCACATTCACAAATCTTGCATTCCACTAATCCAATCTCTATCTCTTGCAAAATTCCTTTCAAATCAAATCAAAACAATGTATAACTTGCTTCACAAAACTGATCTATATTTCTTCCAAATTTGCTCTCAAATATCAACCTCAATAATTCTTAAATTTCCCTCACAAGATTAATCTCAAACACTTTCACAATTGCTTTCAAAATAACTCAACCAATGCTTAAAATATTTCACACACTCATTCAATCAATGAAGCACAATTTACTTACAAACCCTAAACAAGTATTTTCAAACTTCTTCCAACAAAGATGCACAATGTAGGTCTCAAACCTTAACTCAAATATTTCAACAATGCTTATCAAACAACCCTTTTATCTCCACCTTGTGTTTCAGAAACATTCATTCAAAAAAAAACCTTGAATAAGGAAAGATGTGCCCATACCTCTTAATTTGCTCTTATGAAGATATGTTATCAAAACCTGTCTCACAAAAAGATATCTTTTTCAAATTCAAAATATTAGCTCAATACATTTTCATATATTATAAAACCTTTCTCAACAAGTGTGCACAATTGAATTCCAAACCAACTCTCTTGGTTTCTCAAACTAGAGCATTAAATCATAAAACCAAGCCCTTCAAAATGAAGCAAAAATACAAGCAATAAAAGTACTTCCTACACCTTTTAACTCCCTCTTAATTTCAAAATATTCATACAAGAATTATCAAAAGTCCTTATTACTCCAAGAAGTCTAGCTATCCTCTACCAGCTCAAATAGGCCCCTCTACCATTAATTGAATTCTTATCTATCTATTTTACAAATAAAGCAATAGCACCATTTTCAAGCGATAGCATCAACAATGCTTTTTCCATATTGGCAAAATAGGTTCTTTTGTGTCATAAATCTATAATTGAAGCATATTAGAGTAAAATTTTGTTTATTGTCTATATAAACTAGGTTTTATTTTCTATTTATTAGTAAAATAGAAAAGAGGGAAATAAATAACTAGTTATTATTAATCATATAGGGGACTATCTTAATCATTAATATTTAGCATTTAATCAAAATTATATATAACTACATATTAGTTTTTGTTTGCTACATCTTCTTGTGCCCTTGCCTCTTAAAAGAAAAATCATTATTTCCTTCCTCATCAAAATCAAAAGAGCATTTAGTTTAGGCCTTGATTGTTACATTTGTATGTGCATTAGGGCTAGGTTAAGGTTAAGCTTAGACAAAGAAGTATCTTGGAAGAATGTAAGTGTTTGTCAACTAATCCAAAAAAACTAGCCTTTAAGCTCACAAACTCCTCCTAGTCTCAAAGCAACATAAAGGAAAGAGGAAGAGAATCATGAAGAGGTCCTTTGTAATACCTTTCCCCTTTTTCTCCTTGTCACATTTTGGTGAATCTGACATGAACACCATTGTGGGTATCAAGATCTTCCTTTGTCCAAGCTAAGCCTTAATCAAACCTTAATCAACACCATCTAATCTTATTTGTTTACATTAAATCATATTAAATCTAGATAACAAGAACATTAAAAATTTATAGTCCTACTAAGGGTCTTCATTATCCTTTGAATAAGTATCATATGAGCTGTTAAACTATATTGGTGATAAATATAGGTATAGATTTCTTTTATTATTTATAAAATTTAGTCTAGGTGATATTATATCCTATGTACTACATGAGAACACAATGCTCATGTTGGTTATCTAGAAGGTAAGGTTGTTAGCTTTCTAGATTAAGTTGTTAGGGAGTTAAGCTTAAGATAGATGTTTGTTAGAATCTTATCTTAGTGTATGGTTTAATTGATCTATGTAAGATAATATTTCATTTTAATATTGGTATATTTGATGCTATATAAATTAAAAAAACAATTAGTGGATTCCGATCCACGTCAGTGGTACCAAAGCAGTTATTTCCTGCTCAAAAAAATCTAAAGGAATAATTGTCCCTTTGACAATTCTCCCCCCTCGTGTGCGTCTTATCATTTGAATTCTAAGCTACAGTTGAAGAATATATAGTGGGGATTATTCTCATATTTTATCCTCAAAATATTGCTTTCTGGTGACTGTGGTGTTGCAGTTGCAAGTTGCTTGTTGGGTGACTTTACATGCATTTTTTTTTAATAATTCCCCTCCCCCTGTACCATGCATGCATTTTTACTTTTAATTATTCTCCCCTTTGAATAATTTTTAATTATTTCCCTTGCATAAATTTTTACTTATTTTCCATCCCTATATAGAGAGCTCAAGCGAACAAGAGTTGCATTCAAATAGCTCTCCAGTTAGACATTGCACTCACTCTCCATGCATTTTGATTTGCACTATAATATTTTATATTTAGTATAAAATATAAAATATATTTTATTAAAAAAAGTGCACAATTATTTATTTATTTACTTTTAATATTTATAGAGTAAATAAATAAATTCCAAAAAAAGAAAAAAAAAAGAAGAAAAGAGAATATTGCTATTTTATGAGCATTTGTGAGATTTATCCATTTGCTTCTTTATGCACATTTACGTGCCTAGTTGTAATATTGTAAGTTTGTGGAATTCTACACTTCCTTGAAAATGTTTATGGATTTGTAATATGGAGTGCAAGATAGGTGGTACCCAACACTCCATTCTATGCCTTGTATTGGATAACATGGATTTGTGCCCTTTGTTACTTCATCCTCTTTTAGTTGCCAATTTTTCCTACAATTAATTGATTGTTAGTTTGAGGCATATGCTTATGGTTTTGAAGCATGAATGATGTGAGGAGCAGACAATATTTTTGTGGATAATATTGAAGAAAATTCCTACAAGGCCCTTTTGAGCATTATTTTTCTTTTGGCACTCCCTTCATAGGAGTTGTAGTGATTCCATTGGGGTGATTGTATGCTCTCTTGAGTAGAGTCTTCGATGATTGTATGCTTTATATTTTTTAGTGAATCCTTCTAAAGAGTCTCTTTCTTCTTAAAGAAGTTCAAAATTTGCATTTTGGGCACTTGCACACTCTGATGTTCTCTCCCACCTTATTGTATAGGCATTGAAGTCCAATGATTCTATGGTAGGGATAAATGATAGGATAGGCATAGGTTTCTTTTAATATTTATAAATTTTAGTTTAGGTGATATTCTATCATATGTACTACATGAGAACATAATGCTCATGTTGGAAATATGAGCAAGTTTTATTGTCATTGATGTCAAGAGATTGATGTTCAAGTTTCGTCATCATTAATGTCATCAGATGGTTTTTCCAAAAGGCAAAGAGAGGTTCAAAGGAATAGGATATAATATTTATTTTAAATATTATATGCCTAAAAAGGCCTAAACATATTAAATATCCAAGGAAGGTGGAGCAAGTTAAAAGGAAATAATAATATTATAATATTTCAGGATACAGACTAGTTTGAAGAAAAATGAAGGCCAAGGAGTTATCACATTTTAAATCTTCCTAAAAACCCATTTGGAAGATTTTAAGGACTAAGGTTTGAATTATTTAAATTTAAATATTTTAACCATAAGGTTAAAATCTAAATTTAAATCAATTATGGTGCCAAAAGTTTAAATTCAAATTAAATTTGAAATCTCTATCCCTACCGACGTGTTATACAACATGGCAAACATTATAAAAGGGACTAAGATTTTAATCAAAAAATCATCCATGCGATTTGTGAAAGCCCAAAGTCTAAAAATATTTCGAGCATCGAAGATCAAGAAAATTTGCATGTGTTTTAAGTTTATGTGGGCAGATGCAGCAATAAGGAGAAGGGAAGCGCCACGAAGGTTCCAAGGCACTTAGTAGTGGAAGTGGTAGTCGAGGGTTGCATTAAGATGTTCATGAAGCACGAGGTCGTAGGTTCGATCCACGCGATCATATTTTTGCAAAGAGAAAAGTTTTGTGTACACCAAATTTGAGGATCCATAAGTCTTAAGAGGAAGGTGGTGCGCCTTATTATCTTGTGAGGGTACGTAGCCCAAGCAGTGGATGTGCTTTGCGCTAAGGCGCTTAGTGAGGCAAGGTTGGGTGTTCAAATCTCACCGAAGGTTTTTTTTGGGAAGAATAAAAGGTATGCACTCACATTATTATTTTCCAAGGTTTTGATAATCTAAAATTGCATAGTGTGGAAACATTTTATTTTGCCCAAGGTTTTGATAGGATCCATAAGGCTTAAGAGTAAAGTGGTGCACCTTATTATCTTATGAGGGCACGCAGCCCAAGCAATGGATGTGCTTTGCGCTAAGGCGCTTGGTGAGACAAGTTTGGGTTTTCAAATCTCGTCGAAGGTTTTTTTTTGGAAGAATAAAAGGTATGCACTCACATTATTATTTTCCAAGGTTTTGATAATCCAAAATTGCATAGTGTGGAAACATTTTATTTTGCCCAAGGTTTTGATAATCTGAAATTGCATAGTGTGGAAACATTTTATTTTGCCCAAGGTTTTGATAATTTGGAAATTGCATAGTGGGAAAAATTAAAAGGTGTTTATGAGTTATTGAGGGAGATAAAAGGGAAAATAAAGTTAAAATATTTTATTTTAATTTTGGTGGTTAGAATTTATAAAGGAGGAGAAATAAGGTGTAATTAAGATTTAATGTTTTTTATGGTGAAATATTTTTGAGAAAAATAATTGGGTGAAAATTTTGAGAAGATTTTTGCTATCTAACCTTTGAGATTGGCAATGAGAGTGATTGTGATTGAGATAGGTTTTGAGGTCAAATATTCATCAAAATAAAAGGTATGGGCATATCATCCTTGTGAGTGAAATAGTGTTGGGTTGAATGTTGTGAAATGCAAAGTTGGAGTGAAAAGGTTTGTTTGATAAGCATTGTTGAGTAAGCTTTCATGTGCATGATTGGTGAATGTTTGTGAGAACATTTGAGTGAGATATTGAGAACTATCTTGAACTAGGGTTTGTGAAAAAGACCATGAGTATCATTATTATGTGAATTTGGAATCATCTTGAGTCAAGGTTGAGTTCCATAGTGTGAGTTGTTGAAAGCATTGTGAAACACTTGTTTAGGGTTTGTAAGCAAGTTGTGTTTCATTAAGTGATTGGTTGAGTGGAGTTGATTGAGCATAGTTGATTGAAAGTGTTGGAGTGATAGTTCAATTTTTGTGAAACAAATTATTCTTTATTCTTAATTGATTTGAAGAGAGTTTGGAAGTAATTGAGTGTTGTGTGAGAGTGAAACATATTGTGTCTCTAACCATTCTCCATATATTTATGTGGAAAAACAAGAGAGCTTGAAAGTGATTAAGTATTGTTGTGAATATGAAACATATTGAGTCTCTAACCATTCTCTATATGTTTCTATGAGATTAATACAAGATTTCGTGTGAAACTTGTGTGTGTAATTGAATAGGTTTTATGTAATAGATTGAGTTGAGTTGAGTAAGATTTTTTGGAAGCTTACAATGTAAATTTGAGGTAAGTATTGGTTAAGACTTTTTGATCAGATTGGACAAGTTCTAGTGAGGAATTATTGAGCATATTTGAGGTAAGTCTCGATGAAGACTTGTTGAGCATATTGGACAAGTTCTAGTGAGGACTTGTTGGAAAGATTTAAGGTAAATCTTGGTGAAGGCTTGTTGAGTAGATTAGACAAGTTCTAGTGAGGACTTTTTGGATATATTTGAGGTAAGTCTTGGCGAAGACTTGAGAGAAATTTGAGCAAGGTCTAGTGAGGACTTATGGATAGATTTGAGATAAGTCTTTGAGAAGACTTGAGAGCAGAGTTGATTAATTGATTTGATCAAGCTTTGTGTTAAGGCTTGGGGCAGATCTAGCAGGGTTTATTTTTGATTGGATCAAGCTTTGTGTTAAGGGTTGAGGACATATTTGAGGATAGAGTTTAGTGTAAATTTGAGGGTAGATTTATGCCAGACCAGAGACATAGATTGAGTAGATTTGTACTATATCGAAGGATTGTGTTTAGTACATATTTGAGATAGATATTGAGGAGATTTGTGCTAGATCAAAGGACTATGTTTAGTGCATATTTTAGATAGAGATTGAGCAAATTTGTGCTAGATCAAAGGACTATGTTTAGTGCAGATTTGAGATAGAGATTGATCAGGTTTTTGCTAAACCAAAGGACTATGTTTAGTGCAGATTTGAGATAGATATTGACCAGAGCTACAAGTAGGCTTTAGAGTTGACCGAGCAGAGGATAGTAGTCTCTAGTTGATAGAGATCCATTAGCCAGGGTAATGAGAAAATAGATATTATGTGGAGAGAGATCCATAATCTAGTGTAGTGGAGGTAGTAGTCTTCTAAAGGATCACCAGCCAGAGTAGAGGAGAAGGAGTTCTCCTATGTATATAGATCCACAAACTAGCTAAGGGGATTGGTGTCTCCTGTAGATAGGGATCCATGAAATTGATTAGGGGATTGGTGTCTCCTTTGGATAGTGATCCATAAATATTTTAATAGGGAAGGATTCCCAAGATATTTGTTGAGAAAATTTAAGTGAGATATTTTCTCCATGGAGTAGCCCACATTGGGTGAACCACGTAAAATTGGTGTGTCTATTGTGTGTGGTGATTTATGCATTGCTTTGATTACTGTTGTTGATATTGCCATTGATATATTACATAATATTATTTGAGAAAAAAAGTAAAAAGTGGTCTTATATTGTTCACCCCCCTCTCAGTATAAGCTTGTGTTCTTCAATTGGTATCAGAGCAGGTTACTTCAAAAGAGTTTAACAACTTGAAGGAAAAGCTCACAATAATATAGATGGATTATTAGAATGGATCTTCAGAGAAAACAACACCATTTTTTGATGGGAACAATTATGCAATTTGGTGTGTGAGAATGAAGATTCACCTAATGGCACTAGGGAATGAAATATAGCAAGTATTTGAGGATGGATACATACCACCAGCTACTCCACCTATATATAAATATGGTAAGCTCCTACAACTGAATAATTCAAAAGCAATGAATGGAATTTTAAAAGGTTTGTGTGAAATAGAGTTTATAAAAGTTATGCATTGCACATCAACAAAAGAGATTTCGGATAAGCTGAAAGGTATATATGATGGAGAAAAAAATGTCAAGATGGCAAAATTGCTAAATCACAAGAAAACATTTGAAGACCTAAAGGTGAAGGATGAGGAAAACATTGCTGCATACCTACTTTGTGTGGATGAGGTTGTTAACTCCATGCAAGGAATTGAGTTCAAAGTTGAAGAAATAGATGTTTGTCATAAGATTTTGAGGTCACTTCCTAAGAGGTATAGTGAAAATATTTCAGCCATAGAAGAGTCAAAAGATATTGAATTTTTGACAAGGGATGAGTTACATGGAATTCTCACAAATTTTGAGATGGAAATATGAGCAAGTTTTATTGTCATTGATGTCAAGACATTGATATCCAAGTTTCGTAATCATTAATGTCATCAGATGGTTTTTCCACAGGGCAAGAAAGAGGTTCAAAGGAATAGGATATAATATTTATTTTAAATATTATATGCCTAAAAAGACCTAAACAAATTAAATATCCAAGGAAGGCAAAGCAGGTTAAAAGGAAATAATAATATTATAATATTTCAGGATACAGGTTGGTTTGAAGAAAAATGAGGGCCAAGGAGCTATCACATTTTAAATCTTCCTAAAAATCCATTTGGCAGATTTTAAGGACTAAAGTTTAAATTATTTAAATTTAAATATTTTAATCATAAGGTTAATTTAAATTTAAATCAATTATGGCACCAAAATTTTAAATTCGAATTAAATTTGAATTCTCTATCTTCGTCGACGTGTTAGAAAACATGGCAAACATTATAAAAGGGGGCAATATTTTAACCAAAAAATCATCCATGCGATTTGCGAAAGCCCAAAGTCTAAAAGTATTTTGAGCATCGAAGATCAAGAAAATTCGCATGTGTTTTAAGTTTATGTGGGCAGATGCAACAATAAGGAGAAGGGAAGCACCACGAAGGTTCCAAGGTTCTTGGTAGTGTAAGTGGTAGTCGAGGGCTGTGTTAAGATGTTCATCAAGAGCGAGGTCATGGGTTTGATCCACATGATCACCTTTTTGCAAAGGAGAAAGTTTTGTTTGAGTTGAAGTCAAGGAGCCATAAGGCTTAAGAGGAAGGTGGTGCACCTTATTATCTTGTTTGGGCATGTAGCCCAAGTGGTGGACATGCTTTGCGCTAAGGTGCTTGGTGAGGCAAGGTTGGGTGTTCGAATCTTGTTGAAGGTTTTTTTGGGAATAATAAAAGGTATGCGCTCACATTATTATTTGCCAAGGTTTTGATAATCCAAAATTGCATAGTGTGGAAACATTTTATTTTGCCCAAGGTGTTTATAATTTGGAAATTACATAGTGGAAAAAATTAAAAGGTGTTTATTAGTTATTGAGGGAGATAAAAGAGAAAATAAAGTTAAAATATTTTATTTTAATTTTGGTGGTTAGAATTTGTAAAGGAGAAATAAGGTGTAATTAAGATTTACTATTTTTGTATGGTGAAATATTTTTGAGGAAAATAATTGGGTGAAAATTTTGACAAGCTTTTTGCTATCTAACCTTTGAGATTGTCAAAGAGAGTGATTGTGATTGATACAGGTTTTGAGGTCAAATATTCATCAAAATAAAAGGTATGGGTATATCATCCTTGTAAGTGAAATAGTGTTGGGTTAGATATTGTGAAATGCAAAGTTGAAGTGAAAAGGTTTGTTTGATAAGCATTGTTGAGTAAGATTTCATGTGCATGATTGGTGAATGTTTGTGAGAACATTTGAGTGAGAGATTAAGAACTATCTTGAACTAAGGTTTGTGAAAAATACCATGAGTATCATTGTTATGTGAATTTGGAATCATCTTGAGTCAAGGTTGAGTTCCATAATGTGAGTTGTTGAAAGTATTATGAAATACTTGTTTAGGGTTTGTAAGCAAGTTGTGTTTCATTGAGTGATCGGTTGAGTGGAGTTCATTGAGCATAGTTGATTGAAAGTGTTGGAGTGATAGTTCAAGTTCTGTGAAATAAATTGTTCTTTATTCTTAATTGATTTTGAGAGAGTTTGGAAGTAATTGAGTGTTGTGTGAGAGTGAAACATATTGAGTCTCTAACCATTCTCCATATATTTTTGTGGTTAAACAAGAGAGTTTGAAAGTGATTAAGTATTATTGTGAATGTGAAACATATTGAGTCTCTAACCATTCTCTATATGTTTCTATGATATTAACACAAGATTCTATGTGAAACTTGTGTGTGTAATTGAAGAGGTTTTCTGTAATATATTGAGTTGAGTTGAGTAAGCTTTTGTGGAAGCTTACAATGCAGATTTGAGGTAAGTCTTGGTGAAGACTTTTTGAGTAGATTGGACAAGTTCTAGTGAGGACTTGTTGAGCAGATTTAAGGTAAGTCTTAGTGAAGACTTGTTGAGAATATTGGACAAGTTCTAGTGAGGACTTGTTGAGCATATTTGAGGTAAGTCTTGGTGAAGGCTTGTTGAGCAAATTGGACAAGTTCTAGTGAGGACTTGTTGAGAAGATTTGAGGTAAGTCTTGGTGAAGGCTTGTTGAGAAAATTGGACAAGTTCTAGTGAGGACTTGTTGGATAGATTTGAGGTAAGTCTTGGTGAAGACTTGTTGAGAAGATTGGACAAGTTCTAGTGAGGATTTTTTGGATAGATTTGAGGTAAGTCTTGGTGAAGACTTGAGAGAAGTTTGAGCAAGTTCTAGAGAGGACTTGTGGATAAATTTGAGGTAAGTCTTTGAGAAGACTTGAGAGCAGAGTTGATTAATTGATTTGATTAGGCTTTTTGTTAAGGCTTGGGGTAGATCTAGCAAAGTTGAACTTGTGATTGTTGTACTTAGTATGGCACTGAGAGGGGGGGTGAATCAGTGTGGCATTCCAAAACATGAATTAACAGCTCTAAAAACCACAAAAATTAAAAATTATAAACAAATATAATAAGTACAGCAAGAGAACATCACACAACATAGATTTTTAACGAGGTTCACCAAAATGGCTACTCCTCAAAAAGAATGGCTGCTTGGACTACCATCCAAATCTAGCCTCTTGCAAGCACCAACTTTACAATTTGTTTACCAGCACCATCTGGAAGGAGCACCAACCCCTTATTTATCTGCACCAACAGAAAGGAGCACCAACCCCTAATTTTCCAACACCAACTGGACTTCAATTTTGAATGAAAATGTTTGACAAATACCTTTGTTATTGCAAGACTCTAACTGATCTACTTCACCTTTGCAATCTCTGCACACTTTGTTCTTTCTTGCGCAATCTCTTCACACAATCTGCTGCACTGCTACAGCCAAACTTTGCAATCAACTTTGCCCTTTGCGCTCTCTACACATTCTTCTTTCTCTGCTCACACGCTTCACACACTCTGTGTCATTCCACACTCTGCTCTCTGTGCGCATTCACAATCGCACTTCAAACAACTCGACACAACTAGCTCACATTATGCACTTCGCTATCATCTCGTCGATTCTACGCTATCTGCGCTTTTACCATCGCATCTCACACTTCAACATTCACCTGATGGATGCCTAAATCTCCAAACAGCCCTGCTTACATACTTGTTATTTTGATATGAAAACCCTAATAGTAGTCGGTTGATTATGCAAATGCAAACCCTAATATTATTCGACTGCAAACCCTAAACATGGTCGGTTGAAAACCCTAAAATTTGTCAGCCTGCATTGAATGACTTCTAAACTGCCTGTCCACTGCATTATTAGATCTAACTGCCTGAGTTGACAACAATGACAAAACTCTTGCAACACCTTGCTCAACAGTGATTGGATCAAGCTTTGTGTTAATTCTTGAGAATAGATTTGAGGACAAAGTTTGGTGCATATTTGAGGGTAAATTTATGCCATAATAGAGACAAATATTGAGCATATTTGTGCTAGACCGAAGAATTATGTTTAGTGCAGATTTGAGACAAATATTGAGTAGATTTGTGCTAGATCAAAGGATTGTGTTTAGTGCAGATTTGAGATAGATATTGAGCATATTTTTGCTAGAATGAAGGACTATGTTTAGTGTAGATTTGAGACAGAGATTAAGCAAATTTATTTTAAATCAAAGCATTGTGTTTAGTGTAGATTTGAGATAGAGATTGAGCAAAGTTGAGAGTAGGATTTGGAGGTGATAGAGCAAAGGATAATAGCATCTAGTGGATAGAGATCCATTAGCCAGGGTAGTGACGATAGAGGTCTTCTATGGAGAGAGATCCATAATCCAATGTAGTGGAGGCAATAGTCTTCTGAAGGATCACCATCCAAAGCAGAGGAGGAATTCTCCTATGGATAGAGATCCATGACCCAGATAAGGGGATTGGTGTCTCTTGTGGATAGGGATCCATGAGCTTTATTAGGGGATTGGTGTCTCCTTTGTACAGTGATCCATAAGCATTGTAATAGGGAAGTATTCCCAAGATATTTGTTGAGAAAATTTAAGTGAAATATTTTCTCCATGGAGTAGCCCACATTGGGTGAACCACGTAAAATTGGTGTCTATATTGTATGTGGTTATTTGTGCATTGCTTTGATTACTGCTATTGATATTGCCATTCATATATTGCATAAAATTATTTGGGAAAGAAAAGTAAAAAAGTGGTCTTATACTTTTCACCCCCCTATCAGTATAAGCTTGTGTTTTTCAACTCATGTTGGTTATATAGAAGATAATATTGTTAGCTTTCTAGATTAAGTTGTTAGGGAGTTAAGCTTAAGATAGATGTTTGTTAGAATCTTATCTTAGTGTATGGTTTTTTTGATCTATGTAAGATAATATTTCGATGTAATATTGGCATCTTTGATGCTATATAAAGTTTGAAAAATAAATAAAATAGTCAATGGATTATGATCCACATCAATTGGGTATATATCAATCTTAGGCCTCCAACCACCCATATAGGTTATTGTGCATACTCATGCCTAGTAAGAAGTATATTACAATAGGTTATTAGGATTCATAAGGAGGCATGATATTACCTCTCACATACCATCTGGGCCACATATCCAAGTAGTCATTTCCATGCATCATTGGCAACCCCACATATCAGTTTTCATGCACTGATGGATATATGGAGAGGAGTCAGGTATATGGATAATCCCTTAAGGTATATATGTTATAATTGGTATATCAAGGGAATGGTATTTAAAGTTATAAATATATTTTTCATTTTTCATTAATCAACTCTATAAATATTTGCTTAATTAATTGAACCCTTCTTTCCTTCCAACACATGGCCAGGAGATGCTATCTAGCTCATAGGGTTTCTCATAAATTGGTCATCAACACTAACACTCAAATGGAAGTCCTTGAGGGCCAACCCACCTTTGAGAAACCAAATGAAGAACTCAAGCTTATACTGAGAGGGGGGCTTAACAATATAAGACCAACTTTTACTTTTCTTTCCCAAACAATATTATCCAATATTATCAATGGCAATATCAATAGCAATAATCAAAGCAATGCACAAATCATCACACACAAGAGAGACACAAATTTAACGTGGTTCACCCAATGTGGTCTACTCCACGGAGAAAATATTTCTTCTAAATTTTCTCAAAAAATCTCTTGGGAATCAATTCCCTATTACAATGTTTATGGACCTCTATCCAAAGGAGACACCAATCCCCTATGCTCTAATTTGTGGATCTCTCTCCACAAGAGAACTCTATCCCCTTTTCTCTAGTTCGTGGATATCTCTCCATAGGAGAACTCTATCCCCTTTGCTCTAGTTCATGGAACTTGATCTAGGAGAAATCTATCTCCTCAACTAGTTTGTGGATCTCTCTCCACAGAAGAACTCTATCTCCCCATATGGTTCACGGATCTCTCTCCATAGGGAAACTCTATCCCCTCTTTGATCTGGTTCAATGAACTCTATCCATAGGAGACCTCTATCCCCACTACTCTGGCTAGTGAATCTCTAACATAGAATACCTTTGTCCCCACTACTCTGGCTAGTGGATCTCTATCCACAAGAGACCTCTATCCCCACTACACTGACTGGTGGATCTCTCTCCACAGGAGACCTCTATCCTCTTTGATATGATCACCTCCAAATATGGTACTCACCTATACTTAACTCTACTCCAATCTTCCTCAAGCCTTAACACAAATCGCAAGCCACCAAAAACCCCCCACCCCCAAACCCCCCAACCTTAACACAAAGCTTGATCAAATCAAAAACCAAACCTGCTCTCAACTCTACTCAAATCTTCCCCAAGCCTTAACACAAAGCTTGATCAAATCAGCAACCAAAACTGCTCTCAACTCTGCTCAAATATGCCCCAAGACTTAACACAAAGCTTGATCAAATAAACAACCAAAACTGCTCTCAACTCTACTCAAATCTACCCCAAGCCTTAACACAAAGCTTGATCAAATAAACAACCAAACCTTCTCTCAAATCTTCTCAAATATACCTTCAAGTCTTCTCAAAATAATTGCTCAAATCTACCTTTAACACATGCATAAATCTGCTCTAACATATGCTCAAATATTCTCTAACTCATGCTCAAACATATCACATTATATGCTCAATCAATATCAAATTTTGCACATAGTGCTATCAAATGCTTTGTCTAATCTTCAATGTAATTTCTTTAACTTGAAGTAGTTTAGACATATTCTACCCAAAATTCATTTAACCTCCTGAACATATAGAGAATGATATGCACTTGCAAATATCTCAATATGTTCTACTCAATCATTAAGTCTGTCACTTTCACATGTCTCACATTTATTACTCTTTTAAAGGTAGGTCTAGTCTAGCACATGATACTTGACTTTCTGATGCACATACTTGCTTCAAAAATCTGATTTCTAATTCTTGCACATTCACTTTCAATATCACTCAAAACCAATGCCAAAAAGCTTCACACACTCATTCAACCAATGAAGCACAATTTTCTCACAAACCCTAAACAAGTGTTTTCAAACTTCTTTCAACAAAGATGCACAATGTAGGTCTCAAACCCTAACTCAAATATTTTCAACAATGCTTATCAAACAACCCTTTTATCTCCACCTTATGTTTTAGAAACATTCATTCAACAAAACACCTTAAATAAGGAAAGATGTGCCCATACCTCTTAATTTGCTCTTATGAAGATATGTCTTCAAAACCTATCTCACAAAAAGATATCTTTTGCAACTTCAAAAGATTAGCACAACACCTTTTCATATATTGGGAAACCTTTCTCAACAAGTGTGCACAATTAAATTCCAAACCAACTCTCTTGGTTTCTCAAACTAGAGCATTAAATCATAAAACCAAGCCCTTCAAAATGAAGCAAAAATACAAGCAATAAAAGTACTTCATACACCTTTTAACTCCCTCTTAATTTCAAAAACATTCATAAAAGAATTATCAAAAGTCCTTATTACTCCACAAAATCACTTTTCAGCAAAAAGACATTTTCATAATATTTTTCTCCAAAATAAATTGCAAGAAATAATTAAAAATTATTTCCCCTTATACCTCCCTAAGTCAACGACGCTCAAATAATCAAACACACCTCATGCGCCTAACCCTCAACCTTAGGAAATTAAAATTTTAATCAATGCTTACCAAAAACTATCGCAAGGATATTCGAACACAACACCTACCACCTACCAGTGTGCTAGCACCCTTTGGGCTGTCACTAGGCCAACCATCCACATGAGGATGAAAAGGCACGATGTGCACTTTGACCTCCTCTCAACTTCCTTGCCAACAAAACTGATGAACAAAACTATCACCACCTGGATTCGAACACAAAACCTACTGTCTTCTCTACACCTTAACACTGCCCAGGTTGTCTACTAGGCCAACTGCCTGATCGAATATAAGATCGAATGATCTTATATTAAAATCATCAATGCCTTCCCTTAGATAAATTTTATCTTTTTCTTCTCACGAAGTGCACGCAGGAGAAATCGCATTAACCAATTTTATCGCGCATCAAACACACACCATAGGGCATCAAACATTATCCATATTAATATGGATTACCACCATGCTAAGGACGTCGGCGATGCTTGGAAGTTTTTTTTTTTAAAACTTTTGAATATTGGCGCCAAACCCACTTTGGGTTATATAAAAATTATAATATAAATATTATAATTATTTTATAATGCATCCTTAGGCTTTAACATTTTAAATTTAATATTATAATATTAAAATATTATAATATTATTTCCTTTTTGAGCCTAGACACTTTCTTCCTTTGGGATTTTTAGACCAGGGCCTTCAACCTTTTAACCAAACACATGGAGCTTTGTCCCAAACCTCTTGGGCTTAAAATATAAATATTTTAACCCCATTTTTATCAATTTCCTTGCACTGAGATGAAATTTGCCTTGCATCTAACACTTGACATCAATGACAACATAATTACTCAAAATTTCCAACAATATCCCCCTTTGTCATTGATGGTAACCCTTTCTAACAAATTATTTTTTTTTTACCACTAGATTCCAAATCTGCTTCCCCTTAGAAATTGCTCTCCCTAATTGAATGCTCTTCCCCTTACTCAAATCTCTCCCCCTTTGACATCAATGGCAAAGGGACTCCTTTGGGGCTAAATATAAGACTCTTAGCTCAGTCCCCTCCCCACCTCCTCTCCTTGAGGTGATTAATTTTGGGGTGGGAGTATCTCTACCCCCAGCATACAATGCTCTTTTTCTTTGTCAACCTTATTTTTCAACATTTTTGTAGCCATACCTTTTTTATTCTTTTGAGTGTCCCTATTCTTGCTTGTCTCTGGAAGTTCTAGAAACTATGTTCTACACCACTTGGCCTTATGCCCAATATTATTGCACTTGTAACACTTAATGTTGTAGTTCTTGGAAGGTGTAAATATCTTGAAGTTCCTCTTGGTGAAGCCATAATCATTTTTGTCATGAACCCTGCAGTGGATTGCTTTATGACCAAATCGATTACAAGAGTAGCAATACCCTTGAAAGAGATATCCATCTTTGAAATTCCTCTTAGTAAAACCATACTCCTTTCCATGAGTCCTGCAATGCATAGCCTTGTGACCAAACCGATTACATGAAAAACAACATCCTTTGAAGAAATATTGTCTTGAGCCCACTGGTCTCTTAGTCCTTTCTTCTTTGTGATGATCCATGTTCCTTGTTTGTGCATTGTTTCCTTTCTTAGTGAAGCTTCTATTCTTCAACTTATCCTCATAAGTCTCAATTTCTCCTTCACTCTCTTCCTCTGAAACTTCCTCTTCTTTTGAGCTTGAGCTTGACCCTTCTTCTTGTTTCCCTTGTCCTTCTTCAAAACCAAGTCCTGTTTTGATAGATGAAGATCTTTGTGCATTGATAATATTATCCAAAGTTTTTGAGCTTTTCCCAAACTTGTGTAGCTTGTCCTTAGAATATTTTACTTCCATCCTTAGTGAAATTATCTCATGTTCTAATCTTTCACATTCTAACTCTTTTGCTTCTAACTTTTCACTCATGACCTCTTTAACTCTCCTTGCCTTAGCTATTGAGTTTGTCAGGTCTTGTATAAGCTTTCCTTTCTCTTCCTCACATTCTTGAACTTGAGTCTTTAGTCTTGAATTATGCTTTATAACCTTTTTCAATTCTCTAAGAGCAACAATAAGTTTTGCTTCTAGATCTACTGTGCCTTCCTCTTCATTTTCTGAATCTTGTTCTACTTCTTGGTCTTCAAGATCATCTTCATACTTTTCAAATTTATCTTCAATAGGAGCATTTTCTTCCTCTTCTATTGCCAAAAATAGAATATCTTCTTCTTCACTATCTGAGGGTCTTTCATCACTATCACTTGAAGCCTTGCCTTGTCTTGTTAACATAGAAACTCTTCTTGTGCCTTTGAAAGAATTTATTTTCATGCTTGCCTTGACCATACCTATTTTTCTTTTCATACCTCGATTTTCCTCCTTCCTTTTTCTTATGATCCTATTTCTCTTCATTGCTACTACTTCCATATTCTATACAATTAGATGCATAGTGACCAAAATTACCACAATTAAAACATTTCACTATTTTCATACCTTTGTGCTTTCTTGAGTCCTTCTTGTTTCTTCTACCATAGTTAGCTTCTTCATCATTGCTTGACTCACCACTTGATTCTGGTTTCTTATATTTTGTCTTCTTTGATGCTTTGAAAGTTACCTCTTTCTTGGAGTTGGGATCCTTTACTATTCTCATCTCATAAGCTGTAAGAATTCCATGTAACTCATCCATAGTCAAATTTTCAATATCTCTCATCTCTTCTATAGCTGAGACCTTTCCATCATACCTCATAGGAAGTGATCTTAATACCTTTTGAGCAACACTAGAGTCTTCAATTTCAAATCCAAGTCCACGCATGGTATTAACAACTTCATCCACATGAAGTAAGTATGTAGCAATATCTTCCTCATCTTCCATTTTCAAATCTTCAAACCTTTTCTTGTGATTTTGTAGTTTTGCCATTTTGACCTTTTTATCTCCCTCATATGTTTGCTTCAATTTATCCCATATCTCTTTTGCTGATTTATAGTGCATAACTTTCACAAATTTTGCTTCACGTAATCCACTTAAAATTCCATTCATAGCCTTGGCATTATTCACATATAACATCTTACCATATTTATCTATGGGAGGAGTAGTTGTAGGTGTGAATCCATCCTCAATGGATTGCCATGTCTCATATCCTTGTGCCATCAAGTAAGTCTTCATTCTTATGCTCCAAAAAGCATAATTGTTCCCATTGAACAATGGTTCCTTATTTTATGAAGATCCATTTTGAGATGCCATCTGTGTTCCTATACTACTTTCCTTCAAGTTGTTAGACTCTTCCGAAGGAACCCGCTCTGATACCAATTGAAGAACACATGATTATACTAAGAAGGGGGTGAACAGTATAAGATCAACTTTTACTTTTCTTTCCCAAACAATATTATCCAATATTATCAATGGCAATATCAATAGTAGTAATCAAATCAATGCACAAATCATCACACACAAGAGAGACACAAATTTAACGTGGTTCACCCAATGTGGGCTACTCCACGAAGAAAATATTTCTTCTAAATTTTCTCAACAAATATCTTGGGAATCAATTCCCTATTACAATGTTTATGGACCTCTATCTAAAGGAGACACCAATCCCCTATGCTCTGATTTGTGGATCTCTCTCCATAGGAGAACTCTATCCCCTTTGCTATGGTTCGTGGATCTCTCTCCATAGGAGAACTCTATCCCCTTTACTCTGGTTTGTGGAACTTGATCCAAGAGAACTCTATCTCCTCAACTAATTTGTGGATCTCTCTCCATAGAAGAACTATATCTCCCTAGTTGGTTCATGGATCTCTCTCCATAGGAAAACTCTATCCCCTCTTTGATGTGGTTCTTGGAAATCTATCCATAGGAGACCTTTGTCACCACTGCTTTAGCTGGTGAATCTCTAAAATAGAATATCTTTATCCCCACTTCTCTAGCTAGTGGATCTCTATCCATAGGAGACCTCTATCCCCACTATATTGGTTGGTGGATCTCTCTCCATAGGATACCTTTGTCCTCTCTACTATGATCACCTCCAAATGTGGTACTCACCTCTACTTAAATCTTCTCCAATCCGCCCCAAGTATTAGCACAAATATTGATCAAATTAGTAACCAAACTTACTCTCAAATCTACTCAAATATGCCCCAAGCCTTAACACAAATCTTGATAAAATTAGCAATCAAACCTACTCTCAACTCTACTCAAATTTTCCCCAAGACTTAACACAAAGCTTGATCAAATCAGCAACCAAATCTACTCTCAACTCTACTCAAATATGCCCCAAGCCTTAACACAAAGCTTGATCAAATCAACAATCAAACCTGCTCTCAACTCTACTTAAATCTACCCTCAAGTCTTCTCAAAATACTTGCTCAAATCTACCTTTAACACATGCACAAATATGCTCTAACATATGCTCAAATCTTCTCTAACTCATACTCAAAAAACTCAAAATATATGCTCAATCAATCTCATAATTTGCACATAGTGCCATCAAATTCTTTGTCTAATCTTCAATGTAATTTCTTTAACTTGAAGCATTTTAGACATATTCTACCCAGAATTCGTTTAACCTCCTAAATATATAGAGAATGATATGCACTTGAAAATATCTCAATATGTTCTACTCAATAATTAAGTCTATCACTTTCACATATCTCACATTTATTACTCTTTTAAATGTAGGTCTAGTCTAGCACATGATACTTGAATTTTTGATGTGCATACTTGCTTTAAAAATATTATTTCTAATGTTTGTATATTAACTTTCAGTATCACTCAAAACCAATGCCAAAAAGCTTCACTCACTCATTCAACCAATGAAGCACAATTTTCTCACAAACCCTAAACAAGTGTTTTCAAACTTCTTTCAACAAAGATGCACTATGTAGATCTCAAACCCTAAATCAAATATTTTCAACAATGCTTATCAAACTGATGAACACAAGATTATACTGAGAGGGGGGGTGAACAGTATAAGACCTCTTTTAACTTTTCCTTTATACTTCAAAACAACAAAGCAATATATCCAAAGCAATATCAAAACAATGCACAAGATCATCCACAAAGTGACACAACAATTTTGATGTGATTCATCCACAAAACTTTTCTCTAAAAGTTATCTCAAAGTTCTTTGGGAAACCTTCCCAACTACAATGTTTATGAGCCTCGACTCAAAGGATAAACCTTCCCCCAATCTGAATTTATGAGCCTCTGCTCAAAGGAGATACCTTCCCCTACCTCTGCTCTAGTCGGTGATCCTCTAGAAGACCTCTCGCCTCCATCGCCCTTAGCAAATGGAACTCTATCCATAGAAGACACCTGTCTTCCCCGCTCTGGCTGGAGACCTCTGTCCTCAACTCTATCACCTCAAAGCTGGTCCTCGAATTTGCACTAAACACGGTCCTTCGGTCTAGCACAAATGTCCTCGTCCTTTGTCTTTGATCTGCACCAAACAGACCCATGCAGCTAAATCTATCCTCAAGTTCTTCTCATAGAACCAATGCACCTCTGTCCTCAAGTTCTCTGATAGAACTATCAAACTCAGCTTCACAAGTCCTCTGCTAGGACCTATCCAAATCTGCTCACAAGTCCCCAATGGAACCTGTCCAAAACCTGCTCACAAGTTCATCAAGAAAAACTTGCTTGGCGTGAACCCACAAAGAGAATTGTTAGAGACCCAATGTGATTCATCAACCTCATAGAAGCATAAAGAGAATTTTTAGAGACTCAATATGTTCTATACTTAACTCCCAATCTCAATCTCAACTCAATCTCAATCTCAACAGAATAAGATAGATGTAGTATGCTTTTCTCAAGAACATGAAACACAACCCAACAATTGCCAACCAAGCAATATGTCATATAACAATGATACTCATGTTCTTTCCAACAACCAATATCTTTTCTCAACCAATTAGGGCTTCAACAACAATGCTCAAAGACAAGGTTTAACCAACATCATTCAACTCAACATTAACCTTGAAGTATTCAACCAATCATCACTAGAAAAGGAAACAAGTAGAAATCCTTTTCCCTCCAAAGATATTTGAACAAAACAACCACCCACACAATATCACCAAATGCAAAGAATAACTTGTTCAAATCAACTCAATGGAGTAAGCCCAATATCATGTATCAAGTAAAAGCAATAACTTGATCAACCAACCTCTATGGAAGCAACTCAATCATCAACCTCAACACAGCCATCAAGGGTTTCACCAACTCAAAGCAAGTATCAAGACTCACAACCATAAACCCTAGTGCACAATGCTTCCACTACCCCAAACCAGAAATATGCATTCACCAAAACTCTCATCAATGATAACAATGCATAAGTAGTCTTCAACAAACCAGAAACTAGGACTTATACCCAACCAAAGGAAACCTTGTTGAATACCTTTTCACTCCAATCTTATTTCAGGAAAACATACACCAATCATACTCATAAGAAGAATGTGCCCATACCTTATTGAAGTGAAGGAACCCCTTTGGAAATCTGCCACAATCACAAAGTTCTTTTTCCAATCTTCACAAAGGTTAGTAGATCACAAAATAATCAACATTACTCCACTTTTCAATCATCATCACCAAAGTCTTTAATTGCACAACTTCCTTATCTCTCCTAAAACCACTTGTACCATAAAATAAAATAAATCACAACATTGCATAACCTTATAACTCCCAAAACCACTTATACCATAAAAGTAGAATAAATCACCACATTGCATAGCCTTATAACTCTACTAAAATACTTATAGCATTCTTAAAATAATCTTTTAAGATATCACATACTCAAACCCTTATATCTCCAATAGTGCTACGTTCAACCACTTTTTATCCACTCCTAAAACCAAACACAACTTACAAAATATCAAACCATTACATACCTTGCAATTTGGAAGCTTTCAATAAAGATAATCACCTTTCTGTCACCACCGAGATTTAACCCCGTGCTTCATGCTACGCTGCACCCTAGCACAAGTGAAGAAATGATGTGCGTTGGCTGCCACCATGGAAACAAGCATGATCGACTTCCTTATTATTCTTTCATCGACGATCAATCAAAAGAAAACTTTAAATCTCTGTTGCCGCCAGGTTTCGATCTCGAGACCTCTTTGTGCATTCACTCAAAATTACAACCAACTCTGCTACCTCGGGCCTTTAGTATATTCGTATCCTTTTGGCACACACTTCACTTGCTTCGAAACCCATCAGTTTCTTATCCATGAAGGCCTTAAAAGCCCTCCGACGACCGCAACGGACGGCTGCGATGTCTCCTGGGATCTCATCCCACGGTGCACGGTGCCCTATCAAAATATCTCGAATCCGGCGGTCCAATTCGCCTCGGGGATCCCGCAGGGTCACGGTTAAGCGGTGAAGACCTATGGCAGTAATCCTTGAGAGCCAGTACGACCGGATTTGGCGCCCAACGTGCTATTAGGGCATAGGCCCCTTTTTCATTTCGCACATTATAAAATGAATTTATTAGCCTCATTATATATGCACTTTCATTTTGCCCTTTATTTCCAAATACGTCGGCATTTCCAACCACGACGAAAAATACTTTAATTTAATTTTAAAATATTAATTTAAATTTTAAATAAATAAAATTTAAACTAAATATTTAAAATTAAATATCTTCATCACCGGGGCACCTTTTTCAATGAAACGAAGAGCCAACTTGGGTTTTAAGAAAAACCCATTTCAAATCTGTTGTCCATGGTTTTAAATAAAACCTTTTATTTTGTCTGCCTTGGTTTTCACAAAAACCCTTCTGCTTCTTGACATCAATGACAACATCAACACTTGAGCAAAGGCAATGTACCCAATGTACCCAAAATTGCCAACAATCTCCCCCTTTGTCATTGATGGCAAAACTTTACTAAAAACACATCTTCAAGAGCCAAAACTGAAATCACTCTCTTTGAAGTTTTGCTCCCCCTAACTTGAAGCTTTCCTCTTCACTTGAAGCTCTCCACCTTACTCATATCTCTCCCCCTTTGTCATCAATTGCAAAGGGCCACCTTTGGGGCTCGGGACTAAGAATGAGCCTCTTAGCTTAGTCCCTCTCCCACCTCTGGATGAGGTGATTAATTCGGGGTGGGAGTAAAACTCCCATTAGGCATCGATCATCATCAGCGTCTATAACTTCCTTGCCGGGCCTTCTCTTGAACTCTTTTTCCATATTCTTGTTCCTGTCATTTTTCTGATCCTTGGACCTGATCATGCCACTGTTCCTGTTCCTGTATTCTGGAATTTCAGCTCTACACTGTCTGACTGTGTGACCTTCATTGTTGCACTTATAACAAGTAACAATGTTATTTCTTTGAGGCATACCTGTTCTTTGAATCCACCTGTTCTGACTAAACCTGTTCTGACCAAACCTGTTTCTGATATTTGCCTTGCAAAAAATTGCTTTATGCCCAAACTGATTGCAAGAGTAGCAATACCCATGAAAGAAATTACCACTTCTAAAACTGTCATTTACCTTCTTCACTTGAGCCATGCAATGTACAACCATGTGACCAAACTTGTGACAAGCAAAACATCTGCCTTGAAACTTTCCTTTATTTGACCTTTTGGGTCCTAAAAACTTCTTCTCATTCTGAATTTTGTTTTCTGTTTCTATGCATCTATCATTCAAGGACTCATGATCTGAAATACTTTCCTCATCAGAACTCTCTTTCTTTTGGAGTCTCTTACTAGACTCTCCAACTTGTTTCTTGTGAGGCTTAACAAAACCAAGACCTGTTTTATCTATTGTCTTTCTTTGACCTTTGATAAGAGATTTAACCTTTTTGGAGCTTTCTTGAAACCCGTAGAGCTTATCCTTGTACTCTTTATTTTCCTCTTTCAACGAAGCCATTTTCTGTTCTAATTCACTATACTCACACACCTTAGATTCTAACTCATTCTTGAGTTCTTGTGCCTTAGCCATAGAGACATCAAGACTTTCTGTAAGTTCATCTCTCTCCATACAACATTCATCTAACTTATCCTTGAGTCTAGCATTCTTCTTTCTTTCCTTTTTCAAAGCACTAAGAGCACTAATAAGTTCACCTTTAAGATCTATTTCACTTTCCTCTATATGTTTGCTTTTAGAATCATCAAAGCCTTTTTCAGATTTCTTATCACTAGAGGTGCTACCCTTTTCAAAAACCATACATGCATCCTCATACATACTAGCAACCGAATCATTAATTGTGCAATCATCCTCAAGGTGACCAAAATTTCCACATCTAAGACATTTCATGATAATGAATCTATGTTTTGGTTCTTCCTCTTTTTCTGATATGAACAACATCTCATTTTCATTATCACTTGAAGAACTTTCACTATCACTACTAGAACACTTACTTGCTTTGTCTAGGTAGAAGCTCTTCTTGTGCTTGTGAGAATACCTCTTTCCTTGATTGCTTTGCTCATATTTGTTCTTCCATTGATGCCTATGCCTTTCAGAATCTTTGCTTTGACAGTCCTGTTTATCTTCATCACTTTCAACCTTGGCAGCAGTACAGTTAGTAGTATAATGACCAAACTTTCCACAATTGAAACATCTTACATTTTTCATACTTTTGTGCTTTCTAGAGAACTTGCCTTTCTTGCTGTAATATACCTCTTCATCACTAGAAGACTCATCACTATCTTGAAGCTGATTATCTTTGGAATAATCCATTGTGTTCTTTACAAGCTTTTCCTTCAAGCTGTTAAACCTTTCCGAAGGAACCTGCTCTGATACCAATTGAAGAACACAAGCTTATACTGAGAGGGGGGGTGAACAGTATAAGACCTCTTTTAACTTTTCCTTTATACTTCAAAACAACAAAGCAATATATCCAAAGCAATATCAAAACAATGCACAAGATCATCCACAAAGTGACACAACAATTTTGATGTGATTCATCCACAAAACTTTTCTCTAAAAGTTATCTCAAAGTTCTTTGGGAAACCTTCCCAATTACAATGTTTATGAGCCTCGGCTCAAAGGAGAAACCTTCCCCCAATCTAAATTTATGAGCCTCTGCTCAAAGGAGATACCTTCCCCTACCTCTGCTCTCGTTGGTGATCCTCTAGAAGACCTCTCGCCTCCGTTGCCCTTAGCAAATGGAACTCTATCCACAGAAGACACCTGTCTTCCCTGCTCTGGTCGGAGACCTCTGTCCTCAACTCTATCACCTCAAAGCTGGTCCTCGAATTTGCACTAAACATAGTCCTTCGGTCTAGCACAAATGTCCTCGTCCTCTATCTTTGATCTGCACCAAACACAATCCTTCGATCTGGCACAAATCTGTCCTCAGGTTCTTCTCATAGAACCAATGCACCTCTGTCCTCAAGTTCTCTGATAGAACTATCAAACTCAGCTTCACAAGTCCTCTGCTAGGACCTGTCCAAATCTGCTCACAAGTCCCCAATGGAACCTGTCCAAAACCTGCTCACAAGTTCATCAAGAAAAACTTGCTTGGCGTGAACCCACAAAGAGAATTGTTAGAGACCCAATGTGATTCATCAACCTCATAGAAGCATAAAGAGAATTGTTAGAGACTCAATATGTTCTATACTTAACTCCCAATCTCAATCTCAACTCAATCTCAATCTCAAAAGAATAAGATAGATGTAGTATGCTTTTCTCAAGAACATGAAACACAACCCAACAATTGCCAACCAAGCAATATGTCATATAACAATGATACTCATGTTCTTTCCAACAACCAATATCTTTTCTCAACCAATTAGGGCTTCAACAACAATGCTCAAAGACAAGGTTTAACCAACATCATTCAACTCAACATTAACCTTGAAGTATTCAACCAATCATCACTAGAAAAGGAAACAAGTAGAAATCCTTTTCCCTCCAAAGATATTTGAACAAAACAGCCACCCACACAATATCACCAAATGCAAAGAATAACTTGTTCAAATCAACTCAATGGAGTAAGCCCAATATCATGTATCAAGTAAAAGCAATAACTTGATCAACCAACCTCTATGGAAGCAACTCAATCATCAACCTCAACACAACCATCCAAGGGTTTCACCAACTCAAAGCAAGTATCAAGACTCACAACCATAAACCCTAGTGCACAATGCTTCCACTACCCCAAACCAAAAATATGCATTCACCAAAACTCTCATCAATGATAACAATGCATAAGTAGTCTTCAACAAACCAAAAACTAGGACTTATACCCAACCAAAGGAAACCTTGTTGAATACCTTTTCACTCCAATCTTATTTCAGGAAAACATACACCAATCATACTCATAAGAAGAATGTGCCCATACCTTATTGAAGTGAAGGAACCCCTTTGGAAATCTGCCACAATCACAAAGTTCTTTTGCCAATCTTCACAAAGGTTAGTAGATCACAAAATAATCAACATTACTCCACTTTTCAATCATCATCACCAAAGTCTTTAATTGCACAACTTCCTTATCTCTCCTAAAACCACTTGTACCATAAAATAAAATAAATCACAACATTGCATAACCTTATAACTCCCAAAACCACTTATACCATAAAAGTAGAATAAATCACCACATTGCATAACCTTATAACTCTACTAAAATACTTATAGCATTCTTAAAATAATATTTTAAGATATCACATACTCAAACCCTTATATCTCCAATAGTGCTACGTTCAACCACTTTTTATCCACTCCTAAAACCAAACACAACTTACAAAATATCAAACCATTACATACCTCGCAATTTGGAAGCTTTCAATAAAAATAATCACCTTTCTGTCACCACCGAGATTTAACCCCGTGCTTCATGCTACGCTGCACCCTAGCACAAGTGAAGCAACGATGTGCGTTGGCTGCCACCATGGAAACAAGCATGACCGACTTCCTTATTATTCTTTCATCGACGATCAATCAAAAGAAAACTTTAAATCTCTGTTGCCGCCAGGTTTCGATCTCGAGACCTCTTTGTGCATTCACTCAAAATTACAACCAACTCTGCTACCTCGGGCCTTTAGTATATTCGTATCCTTTTGGCACACACTTCACTTGCTTCGAAACCCATCAGTTTCTTATCCGTGAAGGCCTTAAAAGCCCTCCGACGACCGCAACGGATGGCTGCGATGTCTCCTGGGATCTCATCCCACGGTGCACGGTGCCCTACCGAAATATCTCGAATCCGACGGTCCAATTCACCTTGGGGATCCCGCAGGGTCACGGTTAAGCGGTGAAGACCTATGGCAGTAATCCTTGAGAGCCAGTACGACCGGATTTGGTGCCCAACGCGCTATTAGGGCATAGGCCCCTTTCTCATTTCGCACACTATAAAATGAATTTATTAGCCTCATTATATATGCACTTTCATTTCGCCCTTTATTTCCAAATACGTCGGCATTTCCAACCACGACGAAAAATACTTTAATTTAATTTTAAAATATTAATTTAAATTTTAAATAAATAAAATTTAAACTAAATATTTAAAATTAAATATCTTCATCATCGGGGCACTTTTTTCAATGAAACGAAGAGCCAACTTGGGTTTTAAGAAAAACCCATTTCAAATCTATTGTCCATGGTTTTAAATAAAACCTTTTATTTTATCTGCCTTGGTTTTCACAAAAACCCTTATGCTTCTTGACATCAATGACAACATCAACACTTGAGCAAAGGCAATGTACCCAATGTACCCAAAATTGCCAACACAAACAACATTTTTATCTCCACCTTATGTTTTAGAAATATTCATTCAAAAAAAAACCTTAAATAAGGAAATATGTGCCCATACCTCTAAATTTTCTCTTATAAAGATATGTCTTCAAAACCTGTCTCACAAAAAGATATATTTTGCAACTTCAAAAGATTAGCACATCTTTTCATATATTGGGAAACCTTTCTCAACAAGTGTGCACAATTAAATTCCAAACCAACTCTTGGTTTCTGAAACTAGAGCATTAAATCATAAAACCAAGCCCTTCAAAATGAAGCAAAAATACAATCAATAAAAGTACTTCATACACCTTTTAACTCCCTCTTAATTTCAAAAACATTCATAAAAGAATTATCAAAAGTCCTTATTACTCCACAAAATCACTTTTCAGCAAAAATACATTTTCATTATATTTTTCTCCAAAAGAAATTGCAAGAAATAATTAAAAATTATTTCCCCTTATACCTCCCTAAGTAAATGACGCTCAAATAATAAATGCTTACCAAAAACTATCAAAGGGAGATTCGAACACAGCACCTACCACCTGCCAGTGCGCTAGCGCCCTTTGGGATACCGCTAGGCCAACTGCCCACACGAGGAGGAAAAGGCATGACATGCACTTTGACCTCCGCTCAACTTCCTTGCCAACAAAATTGTCGTCACCCGAATTCGAACACAGAACCTACTATCTGCCCTGCACCTTAACACTACCTAGTCTACCTCTAGGCCAATCGCCTGGTCAGATATAAGATCGAACGATCTTATATTAAAATCATCGATGCTTTCCCTTAGATATATTTTATCTTTTTCTTCTCATGAAGCACACGCAAGAGAAATCACATTAACCAGTTTTATCATGCATCACACACACCATAGGGCATCAAACAATATCTATATTAATATGGATTACCACCATGCTAAGGATGTCAATGGTGTTTGGAATTTTAAAAATAATAATAATAATATTGGCACCAAACCCACTTTGGGTTATATAAAAATTATAATATAAATATTATAATTATTTTACAATGCATCCTTAGGCTTTAACCTTTTAACTTTAATATTAAAATATTATAATATTATTTCCTTTTTAATCCTAGACACTTTATTCCTTCAGTATTTTTATACCATGGCCTTCAACCTTTTAACCAAACATATGGATCTTTGTACCAAACTTCTTGGGCTTAAAATATAAATAATTTTAACCTCATTTTTATCAATTTCCTTGCACTGAGATAAACTTTACCTTGAATCTAACACTTGACATCAATGACAACATAATTACTCAAAATTTCCAACACTAAATTTTGAAGAAGAAGATAAGGACTCTCCCCCTCAAGTTCTCTAACCCCCATCCATGATGATCAAGGAAGAGTGGTTTTTCAATCAGCTAATCACATGGATTATTTCTTTTATAATAATGGGGATTTTGTGGAATCCTTTCTTAAGGAATATCATAATAACCTATATACTTTTACAGGGGAAATCTCACTCTTGTATTATTCCCAATAATCTATATCTAACCCTTTGGATCCTTACATACAAATATTAATGTATAAAATTCTAATTACATTGATTCTAATCCCCCTATCATCACAACTTTCATGAATGTTGGGATACAAAACCTCACATACTCTTTAGGATATCATTCATTTTTGTCTTATCTTTAATAACTATTATGGTGAAATATGAGTTGCCTTATATCTCAACAAGTACGTATGAGTTACATTCCTAACCTATATGTACCCTCAAGTGTTCTAATCTCTAACCCTCATGCTAATAAATTCATTCGAACCTCGCAAGAATAAGTATAGGTTTCACTCAAAATCCCACTCCTATAATATCTCATCCTTTTATCTTCTAATCCAATCACTTCAAACATCTTGAGGGTAAGTCATACAAATCCAACCTCAACATCGTATATCCAAATTTATTGATCTTATCCTTATGTCAATTTTCAAGTTTCTCTTGTCTCTTAGCACATGATTTTATACAATCAAATCTAGTTTCTTCTAAGCCTCTGATGATTACACAATGACACTGAGAGGGGGGGGTGAATCAGTGTAGCTATTAATTTTTATATCTACGACATTTAATATGAAATAAAGAGAACTTGACAACTGAAAAACAACTTGAACAAGAGAGCACACCACAAAACTCAATATACCGAGGTTCACCAATTTGGCTACTCCTCAAAAATGACTGCTTGGACTCCAATCCAAATCCGAGTCTTTGCAAAATCAATTTTACAAACACTTTACCGGCACCAAGCTGGAAGGAGCACCAACCCCTGTAATTTTCTTGCAACGAGATGGAGCACCAACTCCTAGTACCAAGCACCAACTTGGACTCAATTACGATAAATTTAGAATGACATAAAAATGTCTTCACTTTATGCACGACCACGGTAGTGCTGCAATTAACCCAACTCTGCACACTCTCACGGCTCTGCTTATTTTTCTCTTGATTCTTTTCTAACTCTCCTTTTACGGCAATTTCTCTCTAACGATGGCAACATCTTCTCTGTACGATTATTCTTTTATAACCTTTCAATCCTGCATGCAATCGAATCATATACCCGATTGTTCGAATCCATGCAATACGATTGATTCGGTTCCATGCACTTGATTGTTCGAAACCACGGCAATACGTCTTTTGGAAACCATGCAATACGGCAATTTTGTTTCATGCACTTTGACTGTTCAATTTCTTCGAATACGGCTTTTCGAATGCTTTTTTGAAACTCCATATGTGATTCTTCGAAAGCTTTTCGATTCTTCATGTTCGGCTTTTCTGTATGCTTCAAATACGTCTATTAGAATGCCTGCAAATACGACCTTTCGAATGCTTTTATTATCCTTCATATTCGGCTTTTCGAATGCGTTTCAATTATGCATGTTTGGCTGTTGCATTGCATGTCCAACACCTGTCAACGTTTAACTATCTGCTTTTTCGACACGTGTCACCTTGCATGCTCCTGCGGGTTTTACACGCATACTGTTACCTGTCGCGATATCGTGACACTTTTAACTTATGTTGACGTCACCTTGAAGGTTGTCGCGAAATCGTGACCATTTTGGCCTTGAAAGCTTTTCCCCCGCTCATGTCGCGATATCGCGACACTTAGAACTTTTATTGACGTCATCCTTAAGCATGTCGCGAAATCGTGACCGTTTTGGCTCTTGGAAGCTTTCCAGCATCTTGTCACGATATCGCGACACTTTGAACTTTTTCTGACGTCATCCTCAATGTTGTCGTGAAATCGTGACGCTTTCGGCTTCCAGTGACTTTTATTTCATCTGTCGTGAAATCGTGACACTTTTCAACTGTGACGTCATCATCAATGCTGTCGTGAAATCGCGGCTTAGGCTTCATGCTTTCCTTTCATCTGTCGCGAAATCGTGACACTTTTCAACTTTGCTGACGTCATCATCATGCTTGTCGCGAAATCGTGACACTTCCGACTTCCGTACACTCTTCTTTCCCGAAAAGGAACATGTCGCGAAATCGTGACACTTTCTCTTCCGTACAACTCTCCTTGCCAACTCCAGCAAAATGGAACATGTCACGAAATCGCGACACTTTCTCTTACCCTCCTACAAAAAGGAACAAACAAACTCTTTGCTCCATGCAGTAGAAATCGCTACAACTTTGTGCCTTGTGCTTTTACCTTGCCTCTTTTCATGAAATTTTGACTTGTAATATCAATCTTTGCATCTTTCAGATCTACACTTTTGACTAGTAGCGAAATCGCTACACCTTAGTTTCCCTTTGTTTCAACATGTAGCGCCATCGCTACACCTTAGTCTCTTAGTTCTCTTTGTTTCACATGCGAAATCGCTACACCTTAGTTTCTCTTTGTTTCAACACGTAGCGAAATCGCTACACCTTAGTTCCATGTATTTTCATCATGCAGCGATATCGCTACACCTTTGTTTCCATTCATTTCAACATGTAGCGATATCGCTACACCTTTGTTTCCTTCTCTGCCAGCATGTCGCGAAATCGTGACAGTTTTGCTCGCATCTTCTCTCTCCTCGGCCATGTCGCGAAATCGCGACAATTTGGCGTGCATTTTCTCTCTCCTACTTTTTGTCGCGAAATCGCGACACATTTTCTCTCTCCTCAATGAAAACTCGACATGTCACGAAATCGCGACATTTTCGGCTGTGCCTTCTCTCTCCTCGACCATGTCGCGAAATCGCGACAGAAAACATGTCGCGATATCGCGACAGTTTTCTTCCTTGTCTCTTTTTGCCAGTTTCTGAATCTGGGTCACCTCTATTTTCCTTGAAACTTTCTGCACTTGATCGGTGACCTACGAGCTGCATCAATTGCATCAATCGATTGTGTTGACAACAATGACAATACTTTTGCAATTCTTTTGCTGCACCTTGCTCAACAATCTCCCCCTTTGGAATTGTTGGCAACACTACTGCAACCTTGCTTAATTTCTTCTCCCCCTTTGCCAATAATACCAAAGGGCTGCTTGTAGACTCCCCACGAGTCTATGCACAACATTCTCGAGACTTAAAAAGTTTGAATGCTCCCCACGAGAATGTGTTTCCCATAGCTAGTCGAGTGCTTGGGTGGTGTGACTACTCCCAACTTCTTTCGAAGGTATTCAAATACTTCCTTTGGCAAAGGTTTTGTGAATATATCGGCTACTTGCTCTGTAGTTGGAACAAAATCCAATTTAACCTCTCCTTACTGCAACTTTATCCTTCAAGAAATGATATCGGATTGCAATATGTTTGGTTCTTGAATGCATTATTGGATTCTTGGATATGTTGATAACACTAGTGTTATCACATTTAATTGAAATTGGTTCATTGAAATGAATACCAAGATCTTTCAACGTTTGTCTCATCCATAATATCTGAGTACAACATGTTGTTCGTTGCAATGTATTACGCCTCTGCGGTGGATAGAATCTTGATTCTTGTTTCTTGCTTGTGCCATGCTACCGACTGTCACCAAGATAAAATGCTCCTCCACTTGTGCTCTTTTACGTCATCAATACATCCTGCCCAATCTGCATCAGAATATGCAATCAAAGTGAAATCTTTACCTTTTGGGTACCACAACCCATAATCCATAGTGCCCTTGAGATATCTGAAAATCCTCTTTCTGATTTGTTACATGAGTTTCTTTGGGGCTGGCACTGAAATCTTGCAACCATACATCCTGCTTGTAATATATCTGGTCTAGTGGTTCATTAAATACGATGAGGCTTCCAATCATAGACACTGTACATTGTTTGATCTACATCCGGGGATTTATCATCCTTGCTCAACTTGCAACCTGTTGTCATGGGAGTGTTGACCGATTTACTGTCTTCCATTGTGAACTTTTTCAGCATTTCTTTTACATATTTAACTTGAGAAATAAAAATGCCTTTTTCATTTTGATTGACCTGTAGTCCTAAGAAATAAGAAAGTTCACCAATCATTGACATCTCAAATTCTTTTTTCATTTTAATTGATATGTCTTTGCGGTATTCATCCATCTTGCTTTGCCAAATATTATGTCATCTACATAAACAACAAGAACAATAAGATGACCCTTCTCTGTTTTGACATATAAGTTGCTATCCACCAAACCTTTCTTAAACCCTTGTTTAATTAGATAATTATCCGACCTTGCATACCATGCTACGGGTGCACTGTTTTAATCCATATAAAGCTTTCTTTAACATGCAAACAAAATCTGGATTTTCACCAAGTTGGAAGCCATCGGGTTGTTCAATGTAAACCTCTTCTTCCAGTTTTCCATTCAAAAATGCTGATTTTACATCCATTTGATATACTTTGAAGTTTTTATGAGCTGCTAATGCGAGAAACATTCGATTGCCTCTAGTCGGCTACCGGTGCAAAAGTTTCTTCAAAATCAATGCCTTCAACTTTGAGCATAGCCTTTACATACCAATCTTGCCTTATTTACGACAACTTTGCCCATCTTCATTCAATTTATTTCTAAAAACCCATTTAGTACCAATTATGTTTTTATTTGTTGGTCTAGGTACTAATTCCCAGGTATTGTTTTTCTCTATCGGATCTAGTTCTTCATTGATTGCCTTCATCCAACTTTCATCGGTGCTTGCTTGAGCAACATTTTTAGGTTCAATACTAGATAACGAGAGAATAGTTCCTCACTCGTTGTTCTTCTTGTTTGAATACCATCTGTGGGATCCCCAATAATCTGTTCACTTGGATGATTTTTACTGCGGTTCACTGTTTTAAATTTCTGTTTTCTTCTTCTTGATTCGGTTTTACACTATCTGGATCAATTTTCCGATTCTTCTCTGTTTCTTTTTCATCATCACCTTCAATGACTTCTTCATACATAGGGTAGTTTTCTTGATAAGTAGTTTCTTGTTCTCTACCTTCATCAACTTTTACATCAGCACTTTCAACAATTTTCTTCAACTTCTTGTTGTAACATGTGTATGCCTTGCTTTTTGTTGAGTAGCCAGAAAGATACCTTCATCGGCTCTATCTTCAAATTTACCGAGGTTATCTTGAGTCCGTTTTATGTAGCACTTGCTTGCCAAATACTTTGAAATGTCTTCGTTGTTGCCTTTCTACGCAAACCACAACTCATAAGTTGTTTTGCTTTCATGTGGTCTCGGCATGCACTGTTTTGAATGTAAGCTGCGAGTATGAGCTGCCTCTTTCCAAAATATGTCGGCTATTTTGTTTTCTGCCGACATTGTCCTTGCCATTTCCTGCCTTTGTTCTATTCTTCCTTTCTACAACACCATTCTGCTTGAGGTGTCCTAGGCTGCTGAACTGTCTTCTTATCCCATGTTTTTGACGGTATTCTGCAAATTCTTCGGAGATAAACTCTCCTCCCTGTACGATCTTAGGCATTTAATTCTTTTTTCTGATTGATTTTCAACAAGATTTTTGAAGGTTTTAAACATTTCAAAGGCTTCTGACTTGAGTTTCAGAAATAGTACCCATGTCATTCTTGAGTAGTCATCTATACATAGCATAAAATATTTGTGTCCATTTATGCTTTCAGTTCTCATGGGTCCACATAGATCGGTGTGAATTAGTTCTAATGGCTTGCTAGTGAAGTATTCTTTTGCTTTGAAAGTGGCTCTGGTTTGTTTTCCCTTTTGGCATGACTCACGGATGCTATTTACGGGTTTGCCAATGTTTGGTATATCTCTAGCTGCTCTTTTTGAACTGATTTTTGCCAGATTGTCAAAACTAATATGCCCAAGCCTCTTGTGCCATAGCCAATTTTTATCTTCTTGTCCCATCAAGCATGTTCCTTACTGCAGTTTACGAAAGTGTATACAGATTTCCTGAAGTTCTCAGTCCAGTGGCTATTAACTTTCCATTTTTTGTCTTTCTTACTTCATAGCCCTCCTTCTTGAAGATTACATCATGACCTCTGTCACATATTTGACTTACACTTAGCAAGTTATGCTTCAGGCCAATTACAAACAAGACTTCTTTTGATTTTATATTGCCATCACTGATCTTGGCTGATCCCTTTCCAACAATCTTTGCTCCATCATTATTTCCAAATTTCACAGAACCACCTTCATAATTCTGTAAATTCTCAAACTTTTGCTTGTCACTGTCATGTGACTTGGAACAACCAACTATCCAAGTATCCAAGGTGCTGATTTGTTACGAGCTTTAAAAGCGATCTGGACAATCAAAGATTCCTTTTCTTTCCATTACGGTTTGATAGCAGATTTTGCTACTTGTTTTGCCTTTGTCCTTTCATTAGCATGTGCCTATTTTTCAAGAAATTTCTGGTTTTGTTTCAACCCACTTGGCTGAGATTTTCTACCCTGATAATTATTTGATGCAAAAGTGCTTATGCAGTTTCTAGCAATATGTCCAAAATTATGACAATTATAACATTCAACTGCATAATTCATTAAAGGAGAAAAAACATTTATTTTGGTAAAATTCCTTTGAGATACATTATGCCTGCAATCTGAAATCTTATGGCCATAAGCATTGCATTTAAAACAATAACCGAGAAAATGCATGATTAAACCTGGGTGCCGGTCTTTGCCGGTTTGAAGTAGGAGCCATGACTCTTCTCCTCCTCGGATGTGTGACTTTTGTGAATCCATCTTTGTCGGTATTCTTCTTGAATGCGGCATTATTGTTTTCTTTTGCATGATTTTGTTTTTACGGTTCAACCACTGATCTTTTCTTCTTTCTTTGTGGGTTCTATATTCAAGTTCTTTGAATCCTTTGAAGATTCTCCTTCATCAAAGCCTAAACCAAATTTGATGCCGGAAGGCCTTTGGTTATTTAACATTTTATCCAGGTTTACAGTACTTTCTTCAAACTTATGAAAGCAGTTCAATTTTCTATTCATCTCTTCTAGCTTGCATCCTTAACTTAACAATGTCTTCCTCTAGCTTCGTTGCATTCAAGCTGTCTTTACAGTTAATTGTTCATCAAGAACTTCAGACATTTTCTTGAATTCCTCTATCTGTATTTTCAGATTGTTTATTATGTCTGTGGCATTCTCTAATTTCTTTGAAAAATTTTATTCTTCTTCCTTTACGCACTCAACTCTTCAAGTGCGGCAACCAATTCTCCTTCCAAATACACTTGACTTCATCCTTGGAATTTTCATCACCTTCCTGATTTTCCTCTGTTCTTTCTTCTTCAAGTGCCATGAGCAGAGCTTCACCTCCTTCTTCTTCGGACTCCTCATCTGTGCTTTCTTGAGCTGCGACATTCTTGGTTATGAAGCTTTTCTTCTTGAAGTTGTTCTTTACGAAATTTTGTTTCTTCTTCCAGTCCACCTTTTTCTTGGTGTGAACCTTCACCATTTTTGGTTCTCTCCTGCATTGGACATTTGGCTGCAAAATGACCGACTCCTCCACAATTGAAGCATTTAAAAGGTAGCTTCCCTCTATATTTTCCTTTTCCTTTTGTGAGTTTTCGAACAAAATTGGCTTCTGTTTCATCCAGTGTTCCTTCATCCTCAGATTCATGTTCAGCTTTTACATTCTTGTGTGCTTTAAAAGCTGCTTCTCTGTCTGTAGACTTGGTTTGTCCTATTCTCATTTCATATGCTGTCAGGGAACCATGCAACTCATCCATCTTTGAAGTTGTTTAGATCTTTTGCCTCTTCTATTGCAGAGACTTTGGAGTTAAATCTTTTGTGAAGTGTTATGAGAACCTTTTTCACAACAAGTGCATCATCAATTTCTTCACCAAGTCCTCCGATTGCATTAATAATTCCGTTGACTCTCGGCATATAAATTTCTATGTTTTCATCTTCCTTCATTTGCGGTGCTTGAACTGTGCTCGATGAGTTTGCGGTTTTGCTTCCTTAATCTTCTTGTCTCCTTCATGGATGCTCTTGAGTTTATCCCACATGTCCTTTGCTGATTTACAACTCATGACTCTTATCAGTTCACTTTCAACAAGCCCACACATTATGGCATTCTTAGCTTTGGAGTTGTTTTCAAATTTCTTTTTCTCGGTGGTATCTGTTGGAGGGGTAGTGGGTCTTTGTGTATCCACTATCTACAGAATCCCAAATATCGTATCCCAATGCACTCGAGATATGTTTGCATTACGAGTTTCAGAAGGTGTAATTTGTTCCATCAAATAAGGGAGCTTTGTTGGATGAAAATACTTCACCACCTGCCATTGTTTCTTCCAAGATCTCCTTAGCTGATTAAGCTTGTACAAGGAACCTTGCTATGATACCAATTGATGATTACACAATGACACTTGAGAGGGGGGTGAATCGGTGTAGCTATTAATTTTTATATCTCCGACATTTAATATGAAATAAAGAGAACTTGAAAACTGAAAAACAACTTGAAAAAGAGAGCACACCACAACACTCAATATACCGAGGTTCACCAATTTGGCTACTCCTCAAAAATGACTGCTTGGACTCCAATCCAAATCCGAGTCTTTGCAAAATCAATTTTACAAACACTTTACCGGCACCAAGCTGGAAGGAGCACCAACCCCTGTAATTTTCTGTTGCAGCGGATGGAGCACCAACTCCTAGTACCAAGCACCAACTTGGTACCAATTACGATAAATTTAGAATGACATAAAAATGTCTTCACTTTATGCACGACCACTGGTGAGTGTGCAATTAACCCAACTCTGCACACTCTCACGGCTCTGCTTATTTTTCTCTTGATTCTTTTCTAACTCTCCTTTTACAGCAATTTCTCTCTAACAGCAGCAACATCTTCTCTGTACGATTATTCTTTTATAACCTTTCAATCCTGCATGCAATCGAATCACATACTCTGACTGTTCGAATCCATGCAATACGGCTGTTCGGTTCCATGCACTTAACTGTTCGAAACCCTGCAATACGTCTTTTGGAAACCATGCAATACGGCAATTTTGTTTCATGCACTTGATTGTTCAATTTCTTCGAATACGGCTTTTCGAATGCTTTTTGAAACTCCATATGTGATTCTTCGAAAGCTTTTCGATTCTTCATGTTCGGCTTTTACGTATGCTTCAAATACGTGCATTAGAATGCCTGCAAATACGACCTTTCGAATGCTTTTATTATCCTTCATATTCGGCTTTTCGAATGCGTTTCAATTATGCATGTTTGGCTGTTGCATTGCATGTCCAACACCTGTCAACGTTTAACTGTCTGCTTTTTCGACACGTGTCACCTTGCATGCTCCTACGGGTTTTACTTGCCAGACTGTTACTTGTCGCGATATCGTGACACTTTTAACTTATGCTTGACGTCACCCGAAGGTTGTCGCGAAATCATGACCATTTTGGCCTTGAAAGCTTTTCCCCCGCTCATGTCGCGATATCGCGACACTTAGAACTTTTGCTGACGTCATCCTTAAGCATGTCACGAAATCATGACCGTTTTGGCTCTTGGAAGCTTTCCCTGCATCTTGTCGCGATATCGCGACACTTTGAACTTTTGACGTCATCATCAATCCTTGCCGCAAATCCCCGCTTCAGAGCTTTCCTTTCATCTGTCAGAAATCGTGACACTTTTCAACTTGACGTCATCATCAATCTGTCGTGAAATCGTGACGCTTCGGCTTCAACTTTCCTTTCATCCTGTCGCGAAATCGTGACACTTTTCAACTCTGACGTCATCATCACTTGTCACGAAATCGTGACACTTTGCTTCAGTACACTCTTCTTTCCGAAAAGGAACATGTCGCGAAATGACACTTTCTACACCTCCTTCCAACAAATCATGCCAAACCCTACCCCAACTCAAAATGGAACATGTCACGAAATCGTGACACTTTGCTCTTTACAACCCCAACTAAATGGAACATCAACTCTTTGCTCCATATAGCGAAATCGCTACAACTTTGTGCCTTGTGCTTTTACCTTGCCTCTTTTCATGAAATTTTGACTTGTAATATCATTCTTGCATCTTTCGGATCTACACTTTTGACTAGTAGCGAAATCGCTACACCTTAGTTTCCCTTTGTTTCAACATGTAGCGCCATCGCTACACCTTAGTTTCTCTTTGTTTCAACAAATCCTAACCTACTCTCAACCTACCTTAGTTTCTCTTTTTTCAAAACGTAGCGAAATCGCTACACCTTAGTTCCATGTATTTTCATCATGCAGCGATATCGCTACACCTTTGTTTCCATTCATTTCAACATGTAGCGATATCGCTACACCTTTGTTTCCTTCTCTGCCAGCATGTCGCGAAATCGTGACAGTTTTGCTCGCATCTTCTCTCTCCTCGGCCATGTCGTGAAATCGTGACAATTTGGCGTGCATTTTCTCTCTCCTGCTTTTTGTCGTGAAATCGTGACACATTTTCTCTCTCCTCAATGAAAACTCGACATGTCACGAAATCGTGACATTTTCGACTGCGCCTTCTCTCTCCTCGACCATGTCGCGAAATCGCGACAGAAAACATGTCGCGATATCGCGACAGTTTTCTTCCTTGTCTCTTTTTGCCGGTTTCGAATACGGGTCACCTCTGTTTTCCTTGAAACTTTCTACACTTGATCTAACTGACCTCTGAACTGCATCAACTGCATCAATCTGACTATGTTGACAACAATGACAATACTTTTGCAATTCTTTTGCTGCACCTTGCTCAACAGCCTCAAACTCTAACATCTCAATTCAAGTTATTGAAACAACAAATGGCCACAATCAAAGGGTCTTCCTCTAGTCATAAGTACTCTTATGATGACTTTTACAACTAGCCTTTAGACCCTTTTATAGCAAGTCACCCTTTCCCTCCCAACTTTAAAACCCCAAAATATCAAATGTACAAAGGTAAGGAAGATCCCATCAACCACCTTAGACTATTTAGAACCACTTATAGTGAAATGATGAAATATTGCTACTCAAAAAAATTTCCAAGAGCCTTAGTGACCCCACCTCAAAATGGTAATACTGAATTCCAAGGTACTATCTTAAGAGCTTTAAGGATCTTTTCAATATGTTTTTCAAATAATTATTTTATCTATATTAAGGAGAAGGTTATGATCAATGACCTATATCATATTAAACAATCAAAAGATGAGAACTTTTCTGAATTCTTGGCAAGATGGTAAGACCTAGTGGGGAGGATATAATATGTCCTCTCATCAATATATCTCTTAGATATCTTCATAGGCAACCTAAATAAGTAATTGGCCTTCTATTTAAGGAAATCCAATGTATATTCATTTGAAGATGTCATTGACATGGCCAATCGAGTAGAGATTCCCCTCCTTAAGAGAGGAAAATTGAAGTCCAAATATCATAAGAAGGAAGATAATTATTCTCCCCATATAAAAGGGCAGTACAAAAACAAACACATTGTAGGTGATGGAGTTACATATGTATGCCAAACCAACAATGTTAGTGCTATGAAAAACCTTCAGAAGCCTATCTTAGGGAAGCCACAAAAACTAAAACCTAGGAGTACTTATAACTAAATGAACCTCTTTTAGCCATCCTATACAAAATCCTAAAATCCAAAATGGTTCAGCATCCACATACCAAACCTATACATCCTAGAAGTTTTTGGTTTCTCACCAACAAGCAATGTGCCTTCCACCACATTAATAGTCATGAGATTGATAAATACATGAGCCTTAAGAACCTAATCCAAGACCTAATAAATAAATATCAAGTGGTTCTTAGTAGCTCTAATTCCCAACCTTCTTCTAATTAACACCTAGCCAAAATATCCCTTCTTGAACTTCTCAAGACCTCTCTAACTTATAAGGACATGTTACTCAGAATTTTGAGTGAACAAGTTGTTCCTCGAGACCTTAATCCAAATGATCTCACTTTTATGGTGGGATTCATTTGGATTAATTATGCAACTATATAATTCTATGAGGATGATATCCCTCAATCCTCTATGGTTGGAGAGATCCCATTGTACATCATGAGCCACATCGATGATAGTTTAATATAATGAATCCTAGTTGATAATGACTTTGATCTTAATATTTGTAGCTTAAGATTAATCAATTAGTTTGGGCTAATCAAAAAATATTTGGAGGCATCTGATCTTATTATCATTTTTTTATATAATTGGGAGCATGAGGCTAGTGGCACTATAGTCTTATCCCTTAAGGTTGGACTCCATATTCTCAACACTCTTTTCTATGTCATGACTTGTGACTTAATCTACAACATTATTCTTTGAAGGCATGGATCCATTTGATGTGGATTGTTCCTTAAACCTGTCATTAGTGCCTTAAATATGAATATAAGGGTAATATCTATCATATTCCAACTGACCTCAAACCCTTTGCCTATTTATAGGTGATCAAGGTCAAGAACCCTAAAGTTCATCTTTGTCCTTCTCTTAATTTATCTCTTGATCCATATTCTTATTATTATTAGCTTCCAATCATTGATGCATTAAGGTATCTAATCTTAAGTAATCATCCTAATAATGAATCTGAAGGAAAAACCTCTAATCTAACCAACCTTAATATTAATAATCAATCCTTTCTAGACTTAGCTCAGCTTCTCCTATCTCCTCAAACCTTAGGCTTACCTTCTAGTAGGAAGGGTAAAATGGTAAAAATTGAAAGTTTCTCCTTTATTTGCATTATTACTACTAACAATGAGAAAATACATGGTAGTAACCCTTTCCCTAATAGTATGCTTCATGGTTCATGTCAAACTCATATTCCATTCCTAAATAAATTATTTCTAACATAGGATACAAAGGTAAAGGACTAGGTTTGCACGAGTAGGACATTAAATTCCCCTTGTAAACCAAAGCTAAGTTGGGATGCTATTGGATAGGTTTTATCCCTAGACTTAATTAACCTCTTCTCTATTCATTTTCATCCAATAGTGAATATGAACTCAACCTTCCCAATAAGATATCCCATGATGACAATGTTTCCTTAAACATTTTGGATTTGGATGAGGAGAATGATAATGGGTCATTACTCCTCCTAGATCCTAGCTTCTCTCAGTTTACACAATTTGATGATATAAATATCCTAACCCTAGCCTATCCTAGGCTAATTACTAGAATATAAGTATGAGGTAGAGTATGTCCCAAAAAATCCTCCTCAAGATGATCCCTCAGCCTATCTAAACCAAAACAACTATTTTTGTGGATCTTTTTTCCAAATTACGAATATCACTCTCTTACATTTTGTTTATCATACTTAGTCATCCCTGGATCTTATAAATCTTGAGAGCTTGGGAGTGTTTCTCACTTTCCTTGAATCAAAATATGAGTCTCATATTCTAATTAAGAAAACCATGGACATCAATAATGGGACTCCTAAATATTTCAAGATCCTTAAGCTAGGAAAAGTCTTAACCTTAATTGAACATGAGAAATACACCAAGAATTTAATGGATTTTAATAACATCTTTGCTTGGTCCTACTTTGATATACTATGTCTTGATCCCTCCCTATTTGTCCATCACCTAGTCGTCACTCACGATGCAAAGCCTATAAAGTAGAAACTATGGAATATGCATCCAAAAGTTTCTTTGTTGGTTGGAAACGAGCTCCAAAAACTTCTCAATATTGGATGCATCAAAGCCATTGACTATTCCAATTGGATTTCTAGTGTTAACCCTATTTCCAATAAAATAGGTAGTGTTATATTTTATACAAACTTTTAGGACATCAATAAAGCATGTCCTAAGGATGACTTATCTTTTCCTAAAATAGACATGATTATCGATTTCACTATAGGATATAGAATGTTGTATTTAATAAAATTATTAGATTATAATCAAATCAAGATCACTCTTTAGGACCAATCTAAAATATCTTTCACTATCCCATGGATAACCTTCTATTATCAAGTCATACCTTTGAGATAAAAATGTAGGAGCTACCTACTAGTGAGCCATGACATCCATATTTTACAACATGATACATGACATCGTGGAATATTATATCAATGATCTTCTTGGCTTGACTTTAAATTGAAAAGATTATGTTTAATACCTAAGATGCATCTTCAAGTTTTTGCAAGAGTACAAGGTACGTCTAAAGCCCCAAAAATGCATCTTTGGGTTTACATCAAGAAAATTATTAGGATTCATCATATCCTAATGTGTCATCAAAGTTGATCCTGACAAGATATTAGTTATTTTTGATATGCCACCCCCTTTAATTTTAACCCAAATTCAGAGTCTCTATGGAAAAATGCAATCCATTCATAGATTCATATCCTAGATTTCTAGCAATTTTTATTCCTTTTCCAAGATTTTGAGGAAGGATGGGGTCTTTTATTGGGACTTTGATTGTCAAATGATCTTTGGTGCTCTTAAATCCTACCTCTTTTTTGCTCTTGTCTTTGTCTCTCCTAATAATTCTTGGTATTTGTTGTTATACATAGCAAAAATAGACCATCCCTTAGATGATATGTTGTCATAGTATGACAACCAACATAGAGATCAAGCCATTTTTTGCATAAGCAATATCTTTGTCAAATATGAAGCTGACTATACCCCTTTAGAGAAGCTTTGTCTTGTCATAGTGTTTACTTCCAAAAATATTAGACACTACATTCAAATCCATAAGATATTGGTCATCACAAGGGTCAATCCTTTGTGATATCTCATATTTAAGCCTCAAATATTGAGACAAACTGCTAAGTGGGTTATTATTTTTATTGAATTCAATATTGAGTTTGTCAGCTAAAATTCTATGAAATATCGAGTTATTGTTGACCAACTAGCAGTTGCATCCTTAGAAGCTAGTCATCCCTTAGCTATAGATTTTCTCAATAAGTCAGTCTTCATACTAAAAGCCAATCAACCTAATTCTTGGACCCCATACTTCGATGCCACTTGATGTGTCAAATAAGTGGGTTCAGGAATCATCTTGGTCACTCCTCAATATTAGTTTATCCTTTTGTCCTTTAAGATTAATTTTTCTTGTACCAATAAATTCACTAAGTACAAAGCTCTTATCTTAGGGCTTCATGCAACCCAAAACTTGTAGGTTAGACCCCTCTCCATTTTTAAATATTTCCAAATTTTTGTCAACCATGTCAATGTTTTTTATTAGACAAAATATAAAAATCTTAAGCTATACAAAGACATCATCACTAAGCTAATAGTTATTTTTGATAAAATCATCTTTGAAGATATCCCTAGGTCTAATAATAGATATGTCAATGTTATGGTCATAGTTGTATTCCTTATCCCATTAGATTTGGATTATAAACAAGATATGATTATCATTTGATAAATTAGGGAGCCTTCGACCTTATAATCTAACTAGTTCCTCTATGAATCTTTTCCATAGAAGCATCTCTTTCTCTTGATCCTTAGTATAAGGATATCTTTACCTTAAGGATGACATGTTTCTTGATGGTTTAAACCATATTGAGTGCAAGAACCTTAAGTAATGTGTCTATACGTATGCCATCATTGGTAATATCTTATATCATCATTCCCTTGATGACATTCTTCTTTGATTTCTAACCTCAACTAAATCCCAAGTAGTTATCAAAGAGGCCCATGATAAATCATGCAGTTGTCAAAGAGGCCCATGATGAATCATGCAGTTGTCACTTTAGTGGTGTCTCCATTGCCAATAAAATCCTATATATTAGTTATTTTTGGCCCTCTATTAAAAATTACTCTTTTAACTATATCAAGAAGTGTTATAAGTATGAAATCCTTATCCATGCTCTTAAAACCTTGATTTTTCCTTGGCCTTTTTCCATTTTGGGATTAGACATCATTGGGAAGATCAACTTGGTATTTTCTAATGGGTATAAGTTCATCATCACAAAAACTGAGTACTTCACTAAATGGGTAAGAATCCATACCTTTAGCCTCAACCATTGAAGTTCAATTATCCAAGTTTATCCTTAATCATATCCTTAGTTGTTACAAAATCCATTTTATGCTAATCTTTGACAATGGAACACCCTTAAAGAATAAGGATATCCAAACACTTTGTGCTAAATATAATATTAAGAAAAAATGGTCAACACTTTACTATCCTTAAGGCAATGGCCAAACTAAAGCTTTTAATAAGAATCTTGTCAAGATCCTTAAGAATTTTGTTAGAAAAACTGGTCAAGATTGGCATATTCAACTCTATCTACCTTGTGGGCTTATCTCACTAGTGTTCAAACTCCCACTGGTATAACACCCTATGATTTGGTTTATAGAACTGAAGTTGTCTTACTTTCTAGCTTGAGGTTAATTTATTATACATTTTTATAGGATTCCTCTATCAGAGATGAATATCATCTTACCCCCTTGATCCAATTGGAACTTGTAATGATCCTCCTTGGTAGGACTTATTCTTGACATTGATTCATGTATTCGTGTGTGGATATCTAATGTGTAATCTCATTTTACGTTACCAATATGCATTGGTAGTTTTTATTTAACTAAACTATTTTAGAATACGGTACTATTGATGATTTTGTGGCTGCAGGTTCAGGTACTCTCATTGATAGATTGGTATGGGACAACCACAAAAGTTGAGAGAAATGGTAAATGATGGATAAATTTTTCATCAAAAACTCAATGGTAAAACAGTACCCTTAATTTATATGCATTGCATTTGTGTTTGATGTTTGAATACACCATTTGAAGTATTTTACCCAAAACTAAAGAGCAAATTAGTGCAGAAAAAATATAACAAAAAATGTTGTAATTTTTATAGTAGCGCATGTCAGTCTGAATTTGAGGGACCAAAACTACTTATAATTAAATTAATTTTTTTTATTTAATTCTACACAAAATAACCTTTCCAACGGTGTATGACATTCATAAAATAAAGTTGTAAAACAAAAGTTATGAGCTCTAAAATTTGACTACAAGTTTGAGGAAAATAGGGACAACAAACATATATTTCAAAAAATTAATGGAATAAAATGTTGTTTTTTATTCCAAACTAACTTATAAGTATCAAAAAAATTGCATAATCTTCTATAGCTATTTTACACTATTGTACATTTACAAGAGAGAAAATTATGTTACAACCCTTCATTTCACATTCTAGAAGTCCAACAGTCACAATGACTCTTCAAGGCCTATAGAAACTTTTGGGCTTCTTCAAATTCATGGGAGAACTTTTGGTTTTATCTTTTTCTTAGTCAGGATTATCTCCAACACCATTGAGTCAGGAGGTTGCTATTGTAAAAAGATCCATCCTTAGTAGGCCGGTGATAATGCCTTAGTTATCTTAAAAATTACTTACTCAAGGATAAAACAATGTTGTATGCATTATTGACTACTTTAGGATACACTCATGGTTGTGTTTAAATATCAATGTTTTTTTCTATGTGGGTATTAATAAATATGTTGGTATCATTAATACCAAGGATACTTAGCAATCAATATTTAGTCAATATTAACAATTGATGCTAATTAAATTAATTAGAAGAATAATTAATTTAATTACATTAATACTAATAAGTAAAATTAGTATTAAGATTATTGGAATAGTTTTACTATAATGTTTGATTTTATAAAATATTAATAGATTAATATAAAAGGATAAACTATTGTTTGGTAAAATCATGTAAATTAAGTCAATAGATCCTTTGGGTAAATTTCTTGGCTAATGTATGCTAAAGAGCATTACATTGTAGTAGGCTAGAACACCTTGGTAGTGGATTCCCGACATGCTTAGGGGGTTTCTTCGATGATCTTCAAATATTTATTTAAAGAGTGATATGTTGTTGTGATGGGGTTGTTGGAAGGATAACTAGGGAAAGAGGTTGAGAAGAAGGAGCTTTGAAGAGGGATTTTTTTTGCTACATTAAGGAGGCAAATCAGGTTGGTGGAGACCTAAGTTTGCTTTAGTAGACACACTTCTTTTGGTTGACTATTGAAGTGTTGTTTGTTTAACATAATGTTTTGAAGCTTTGATGTTCTTTCTGTGCTTATCCTCTGTGAGTCAGGTCTATATTTCCTCTTGTACTTTGTCCTTCTAGGCATCCATGTGTGGTCTTTGATGGTGTAATATTGCTCAAGAGTAATCTCTTTTGAGTCTTATTTGATGTTTTATTATTATATTTAATAAGCCCTTATATTAAGCCATTGTAACCTTAGATTGGATGTTTTATATTAAGCCTATGTCGGTTGCTTTTACCCAGAGTCATAATGTAGTTTTAAAACCTTTATTATCATTGATGGTGTGCTTGGTAGGCACCCTTGTGGTTTAGAAGGTTTTCACCTGCTATTGATAGCGCTCCTGTTGGGTAAGAGTCTCCCTACATTTTGTTGGTTGCTAGCTTCATTTTCCCATGTTCAATTTAGTTCTTAGCTAACTAGTGTCTTTTCTTAGATCAAGGCAGTCTTGGCTTGTGTTAGGTTGCACTCAGATGGGTAGCCAAGGATGTTGCTTTTCATTTCTCTTTGGTTTGTTACAATGAGATGGGATGGTTGATTTTATCTTTGTAATCTTGTTAGTATTTTGAAGGAAAGATGTTGGTGTTAATCCTTAGCTTATTGTTAAGGTGTTCTTTTAAATAAAAAGGTTTTGATTTATTTTTTTTTAATATCATGTTTTTTTATTTTTAAAAGATAGTGATACTTTATGTTAAAGATTTCTTTTTATTAAAATATAGTGACTTATTATGTCCTTTTAATTAGAATATAGTGATCTATTATGCTACAGTTTTATTTTAATAATTAAAATATGATGATCTATTATGTTGTAGTACTCTTTTAATATTTAAAAGATAGTTATCTATTATGTTATAGTACTCTTTTAATAAAAAGATATTGATCTATTATGATGATGTTTTATTTTAGAAAATGATAGTTTTATTATTTAGTTGCTTGGTTGGAAAAATTAGGTTATGGAGTTCCTTGTAGAGAAAAAGAAAAGTTTGGATGTTGATAAATATTATAATGGTTATCCTAAGACTTGAGTAGATAAGAAAACCATTATAGAGAAAAGTATGGGATTCTCTCTTGATTTTTGAAATGTATTTTGCATGGTTGCTTGCATTTATGCATGGTGCATGTTAAGTTGCATTGCATATAAGAGTTGTCCTAATCCCATAAGTTTCTAAACTAAGTTCATGGTCAAAGAAGTTATCTAGAGGAATACATTGAAGAGCAAATATCGAATTGTAATATTTGTATAAGTATGCTATTGTAATTGAAGAAAATATTATTTGAAGGAATTTTGTAATTGAAATTATGCAAAATATCTGGTGAAGAAAGGATGTAATGTAGATATATTATTTTAATATTTAAGATTTGATCATGAATGAAATATTATGCATTGTTATTTTAAGATTATTGGAATTTTGGTTATGTGCAAAAGTGGAAGAATAGGTCTAGTACATAGATTGTGATTATAATTATCTAGATGTTGTTCATATTTTTTTATTTAAAATAAAGGAAATGTTAGTATTATGGATGTAAGTATTTTGATTCATATCCTGGTACTAGCATTGTGTTATATTTATGCATGTCATTTTTTTTATAGCACTTTAATTCCTTTAATGGGAGAGATGATATGTTTTATTATGTGGGCTTGAATTTTAGAGTCGTTTTAGAACCCTTGATTTAGGAAGGTAACCCAATTCTACAAGGAGTTGTGATGATGCAATAGCTAGGAATATATGAAACTTGGAAGGAGTTGTGAGGATTCAATAGCCAAGTATTCACCAATTTAGGATGAGTTGTGGTGATACAATAACAAGATAAATTTTGAATGATACACCTTGAACAGTGAGGCTCGGGTGTTCTAAGATAGTCTAGTCTTTGGAGTTATTCATATAACAATATAGTGGTGGTATCCGATGATGAGGATCAGGTGGCCATGCTTATTACCAGGTGAGTGGTAATAGCCTTATTTATCCCATGAAGGTGTGGTAACTAAGAACTAAGTATTAAGCTAGAATAATCCTATATAGATAGACTTATTTAGGGTTAGGGAATTACCATCCCCTTTTAAGTGTTATGGGACTTAAAGGATAATCCCCGCACCATGGTCAAGTAGTCATGTACTAGTGATGGTATAGGAAAGGTGGAGGGACCACTATTGATGTCCTTCTTAAGCAGTGAGGTTTGGAAATGTGAACCCCAAAAATATGATATGTTGGTTACTCATATCCACTTGTGTCATATATAATGTAATTGAACTCAAAATGTGATTATGCCTTATAATACTAAAAATTATTGGGGCTTCTTTGTGAACCTTGCTTGTGAAAAATAATTCTCTTTCTTGGGTTGGTCTCGGTGGGTTGTTATAGTTGGTATCAAAGCTCTAGATCGTAGGACTAGAAGCTTACATGGAGAGAACGTAGGATGAGCCTTGACTTGATGTGCTACTTTGGGGATACTTGCTCTTCTATGGACCTTAACATGATTAGGGATAAGATAGGTATTATATGCCATTTTGACTAGTTAGACCAAGGAGTAAAAATACTAAATAGTAGAGTTTCTTATTGGGGGTGGAACCTTGTGGTGAGGTAAATATGACCAAGATCATTATCTGGTGAGTGATAATGGTATAAGTTAGTTCATGGGGAAATAAAACTAATTGATTGTATATACAATTAGGAGGAATTATAACTTACTCAGTTCCTTTTTATCAATAGGATATGGTGCCTATATTGAGATCATCCAAGAAGGTGGGATTGGTTATGCACAAGGAACTTACAATATGTTCCCCAAAGAAGTCTAGAATAACAATGGACTCCAACAAGAAAATTAGAAGAACGATGGACTCTGGTAAGAAAACAAGGATAATAACGAAATCCAACATGGAAGTTGGGAGAATAGAGGATCCCATTGGGAGAATGAAAAATGTTACTTCCCTAGTTGAGTTGCTATAAGAGAAAATTAAGCAACTTACATCCTTATTTAGGTTACTATGGGACCATATGGAACACCAATGAGTAATGTTGGAGATAATTGTTGAATAGGAATCCAAAAATGAGAAAGGCAAAGGAAATTTGAGAGAAGGACCTCATATAATAAACAAAAATAAACCAAAATCCCAACCTTAGAAGAAGGATGATATATTTTGAAAGGAAAGAACATGAAATAAAGTTCAAGAAATGTCTTAAGCACCCAGGATAGGTTGCTTAATATGTGGGGGTCCACATTATGCCAATAAGTGTCCTTTATGGCCAGAATCAATTAACAGATTAGAGGAGCAACCGCATCGAATCTATGCTACTATAAAAATTTAGAACCTATATGGACAAGCAACTCCTATGTTACTGAATGGTAAGTTGTTTAACAAAAATGTTAAAGTTATAATAGATAGTGGAGCTACAGATAGTTTTATTTCCACTAGTATTATCAAGGATATGCCAAAAAGACCTAGATTTTTTGCACAAGGGTGGAAAGTTGAGTATGTTTATAGAAAAATACACTTAGTGGATCAATGTTTGCCTATGATTGATATTACCTTACCCGATGTATCCACTATATAACACTTATATGTAGCACCACTCCATGCTTTTGATATTATCTTAGGTATGGATTGGTTGAAGGCTCATGGAGCCTTAATCAACTTCCAAGAGAGGTGGATGGATTACATCGATAAGGATAAGAAGATAGTAAGGGTTTAAAGTAGGCAAGGGTATTTTCGACCACATATATTGTCAATTATGTGGTTGAAGAAAACCATTAAAATATGTGGTTGAAGAAAACCATTAAAATATGTGGTATGTTAAATGTAGTTGAGATAAATGGTAAGACAAGCAAAAAAAAGGATGAGAAAATATTTAAGAAACATCCAATTTTACATGAATTTAGGGATGTATTTCCAAAATATTTCCCAAGCTTACCACCTTGATGTGAATTTGAATTCATAATTGAACTAATTCTAGGAGCTAAACCTATTGCAAGGACACCTTACAAAATGATCCAAATTGAGTTGCAAGAGTTAAAGGTGCAACTTTAAGATTTTTTGAAAAAGGGTCTGATCAAACTTAGTGTGTTTCCTTGGGGTGCCCTGGTATTATTTATGAAAAATAAGGATGGTTCCTTGAGATTGTGCATAGACTATAGTATGTTTAATAGGTATACTTTGCCAAGGATTGATGATCTCTTTGATCAGCTAAAGGATTCTTCTATATTTTCAAAATTTGATTTGAGATCAAGATACCATTAGCCAAGGATTCACGAGGAAGATACTCATAAAATAGCTTTTAAGACTAGATATGGGCACTATTAGTTTACAATTTTGTCATTTGGGTTGACAAATGCACTAAAAACTTCAATGAATTTAATGAACAATGTGTTTAGAAAATATTTAGATCTATTTATTTTGATATTTGTAGATGATATCGTGATATACTCTTGTACCAAAGAGGAACATGACCAACATTTAAGGTTAGTTTTAGAGACATTGAGGAAAAACCAACTATATGTAATATTATCTAAGTGTAAATTCTATGCCTCACAAGTTCAGTATTTGGGGTATATCATATCTGCAGAAGGAATTGTTGTAGGCCCTAAGAAAAGTGAGGTCATTTTGAGTTGTCTTGCACCCACAAATGTATTATAAGTTAGAATCTTCATGGGTCTTATTGGTTACTATAGGCATTTTGTGAAGTACTATTCCAAAATTACCTACTCTATCACCAACCTTTAGAGAAAAGGAAGGAAGTTCAAATGGATGGATAAGTGTGAGGTCACCTTTGAAACTCTAAAAAATAAGCTAACTACAGCACCAATTCTCATGATATCAGATCCTCTTGGAAATTTCACAATATGTACAGATGCTTCCTTAGAAGGTTTGGGTAGGGTGTTGTCCTAGAACAAAGCTATAATAGCATATGATTCTAGGAAACTCAAGAAGCACAAGTTGAATTATGCTACACATTACCTAGAGTTGGAAGTAGTTGTGCATGCACTAAAGGTGTGGAGGCATTATTTGTTGGGGAAACCATTTGAGCTAAGGACACACCACCAAAGTGTAAGGTATATTTTTACCCAACCTATGCTAAATGTAAGACAAAGAAGGTGGATAGAGTTATTAGCAATATATGACTGGTATTGAGTATATCAAAGGAAAAAAAATAAGGTTGTAGATGCCTTGAGTAGGAGAAGGCACATAGTAGCATTAACCCAAAGTCATTTAGACTTAATGGACAAAGTCAGGGAAATACAACTACAGGATCAATATTGCATCAAAAATTAGGTAAAAGTGAAGGGAAATCATAAGGCAAATAGGGATTTTAACATAAAATATATATTTTTATGCTTCAAGGATAGGGTTTTCATATCCAAAACCGGTGATTTAAGGAGAATTATTATGAAAGAGGTGCATAGTTCTCCTTATTATACTCATTCAAGAGGTGCAAATATGATAGAAAACATGAAAAATACCTATTGATCAGGAATGAAATAGAATATCACTATTTTTATTGCTTAGAATGTTAAGGTAGAGCATCAACATCCAATTAGGAAATTATACCCACATGATATACCTACTTGGAAGTGACAAGTTATATCTATGGATTTTATTGTGGGTTTAGCTAATATTGTGTACTAGCATGATGTAATTCTTGTGGAGGTCGACAAGTTAACCAAAGTTGTATATTTTATACTATGAAACATCAAGGACAATGCATTGGTTGTGGAAAATAAGTTTGCTAAGGAAATATTCAGGCAACATATTTTTTTGAGGTGATCATATTAGACAAATATTCTAGATTTACATCAAAATTTTGATAGACTCTTCATCGTGTAATGGGCACTAAATTGAATATAAGTTTTGTATATCATCCAGAAACAAATGGTCAAATAGAGAGGGTGAACCAAGTTTTAGAGGACATGCTTTGCATGTATTGCATGGATCAAAAGTCTATATGGGAAGAATTTTTGCTTCTTGTTGAATTTTCCTATAATAATGGATACCATGCATCCTTGGGAATGACTTCGTTTGAAGCCTTGTATGGCAGAAGATGTAGAACACCTATATCATGGGATAATCCAAAGGATCAAGTGTTGATCCTTTGGATTATCCCATGAAGGAATAACTCAGAGTGATTGAATTAAAGCTCAAGGAAGTAGTCAATCACTAGAGTAGCTATGTTGATATGAAGAGATCACCAAGATATTTTTCTATGGGAGATAGTTTTCTTGAGGTTAAGACCCATGAAAAGTGTCATCAAGTCAACTAAGTTGGATTCTCAATTTTTTGGGCCTTTTGAGATCATTGATAAGATTAGTCCAATATCCTATAGGCTCACCTTGCCACCCAACCTATCAAAGATCCATGATACTTTCCACATATCCCTTCGTAGGAAGTATGTTGTTGATCCTTATCATGTTTGATTCAAAATTCTAGATGGTAGATCCCTCAACCATTGAGGTGTGATCGAGAAGGGTTCTAGGGTTTCATTTCAAGATGTTGAGAAAATGAACCCTAGATAAATGTAAGATCTAGTGGGACCAATATTCTAAAAATTGTGCAACTTGGGAAGATTTTGAGGAAATGAGAAAGTAATTCCCATATTTATTTCAATGAAATATGTATGCTTGGTTTTTTGAAAAACACAAAGGACTATGTTTAGTCCAAGGGGGAGTATGTAACAACTCTCCTTGATAGGACTATTCTTGATATTGATTTATGTATTGGTGTGTGGATATCTAATGCATAATTTCATTTTAAGTTACCAATATGTGTTGGTAGTTGTGTTTTGATTAAACTATTTTGGAATATGGCACTGCTGATGATTTTGTGGACATAGGACTAGGTACTCTCACTGGTGGACTGGTATGGGATAACCACTAGAGTTGAGAGAAATAGAAAATTATGGATAAATTATTAATTGATAGCTCAAGGGTAAAAGAGTACCCTTCATTTAGATGCATTGCATTTGTGTTTGATGTTTGAATACATCATTGTACTGGGAGGTTGCTATTGGCAAAAGACTCATTCTTAGTATGTCAGTGATATCTCCTTAGTTATCTTAAAAATTGCTTCTTACTCAAGGATAAGATAATGGTGTATGCATTATTGACTGCTTTAGGATACACTCATGCTTGTGTTTAAAGATCAATTATTTTTGCTAAGTGGGTATTAATAAATATGTTGGTATCATTAATACCAAGGATACTTAGCAATCAATGTTAAGTAGTCAATATTAACAATCAATGCTAATTAAATTAATTAGAAGAATAATTAATTTAATTACATTAATACTAATAAGTAATATTAGTATTAATATTATTGGAATGGTTTTATTGTAATGTTTGATTTTATAAAATATTAATAGATTGATATTAAAGGATAAACTATTGGTTGGTAAAATCATGTTAGTTAAGTCAAGAGAGCCTTTGGGTAACGTTCTTGGCTAATGTATGCTAAAGAGCATTACATTTTACCAGGCTAGAATGCCTTAGTAATGAATGCCCAACATTCTTGGGGGTATCTTCGATGATCTTGAAATATTTATTTAAAGAGTGATATGGTATCGTGATGGAGTTTTTGGAAGTATAACTAGGAAAAGAGGTCGATAAGAATGAGCTTCGGAGAGGGATATTTTCTGCTACATTAAGGAGGCAAATTAGGTTTATGTAAACCTAATCTTTCTTGAGTAGACATACTTATTTTGGTTGATTGCTATAGTGTTCTTTGTTTATCATCTTGTTTTGAATCTTTGATGTTCCTTCTATTCTTATCCTTTGTGACTTGGGTCTGTTTTTCCTCTTGTACTTTATCTTTCTAAGCATATGTGTGTGGTATTTGCTGGTGTAAGCTTTCTCAAGAGTAATATCTTTGGAATATTATTTGATATTTTGTTCTTCTATTTTATAAGCCCTTAGATTAAGCCACTACAACCTTAGATTGGATGTTGTGTGGCAAGCCTACATCGGTTGCTTTTACCCAGAGTCATTGTGTAGTTTTAAAACCTTCATTTTCATAAATTGTATGTTTGGTAGGTGTCCTTGTGGTTCAGGAGGATTTCACCTGCTAAAATCAATAGCACTATTATTGGGTAAGAGTCTCCCTATGTTTTGTCGGTTTCTAGCTTCATTTTCTTATGTTTGGTTTAGTGCTTAGCTAACTGGTGTCTTTTCTTAGATTAAGGAAGTCTTAGATCATGTTCAGTTATGCTTAGCTAGGTAGCTAAAGATGTTTCTTTTCATTCCTTTTTGGTTTGTTACGTTGAGTTGGTATGGTTGGTTCCATATTTGTGATCCCACTAGTCTTTTGAAGGATAGATGTTGGTGATAATCCTTAGCTTATTGTTAAGGTGTTCTTTTAAATAAAAAGGTTTGGATTTATTTTTCTTTGATACGATGTTATTTAATTTTAAAATATAGTGATCCTTTATGTTAAAGTGTTCTTTTATTAAAAATATAGTGATTTACTATGTTCTTTTAATTAGAATGTAGTGATCTATTATGATATAGTGTTCTTTTAATAAATAAAATATGGTGATCTATTATATTGTAGTGTTGTTTTAATATTTAAAAGATAGTTATTTATTTATTTTTTATTTTTTTTAATTTACATGGTGGAATCGATAGCCGCCACGAATCCGGGTAGGCTGTCCAGACTTTTATGGCCACCACAGTATTCTGTGTTGTCCGCCCCAAAAGCCACCACACAGATCTTCGTGCAGTCCGCCCCTATAACCACCATGCCACAATCATTTTAAACCTTTTACGTCGCTGAAAGCACCAAGAAAGGGACAAGCGTTCAGTCCGATGAGGCCCGAGATTTGAACCTTGGACCTCCAAAAGATAGTTATTTATTACCCAGGTGTTGTAGGTGAGTTGGAGAGGAGAGGGTAATCCTCCAAGGGAGGTCTCGGGTTCAAATCTCCACCCTACCAAAAATCTGAATTGGGTATCCAAAATCCAATTGATAATGTTGGTAAGGGTAGGGTCGAGTACGACTCCCGGGTGACTTTGACGGTGTAGAAGCCCCTGTTCGTGGTCTCTCAGACCAAGGCGGCACCACAAGGGGTTTTTTTGCTTTTAAAAAAATAAAAATATAGTTATTTATTATGTTATAGCACTCTTTTAATTAAAATAAAGTGATCTATTATGATGATATATTCTTTTAGAAAAATTTAGTTTTATTATTTAGTTGCTTGGTTGGAAAATTGGTTATGGGGTTTCTTGTAAAGAAAAAGGAAAGTTTTGGTATTTATAAATATTATAATGGTTATCTTAAGACTTGAGTAGATAAGAAAACCATTATAGAGAAAAGTATGGAATTATCTCTTGATTGTTGAAATGTATTTTGCATGGTTGTTTGCATTTATGCATGGTGCATGTTAAGTTGCATTGCATATAAGAATTGTCCTGATACCCTAAGTTTTCTAAACTGAGTTGATGGTCAAAGAAGCTATCCAAAGGAAGACATTGAAGAGCAAATATTTAACTATAACCTTTGTATATCTATGCTATTGTATTTGAAAAAAATATTACTTGAAGGAATTTTGTAATTAAAATTATGCAAAATATTTGGTGAAGGATGTAATGTAGATATTTTTTTAATATTTAAGACTTGATCATAAATGAAATATTATGCATTGTTTTCTTCTTCTTTTTTAACATGGTTGAATCGGTAGCCTCCACGAATCCGGGCAGGTTTTCCAGCTTTTTATGGCCGCCATAGTATTCTATGTTGTCTGCCCTGGAAGCTGCCACACATATTTTTTGTTCAATCTGCCCCTATAACCGCCATGCCACAATAATTTTAAACCTTTTACACCACTGAAAGCACCAGGAAAGGGACAAGCATTCAGTTCGACGAGGCCCAAGATTTTAACCTTGGACCTCTTCCCCCCTTATGGGGTTTGGATGAATATTATGTGTTGTTATTTTAAGGTTATTAGAATTTTGGTTGTGTAAAAATGGAAGAATAGGTATAGTACATATATTATGATTATAAGTTTCTAGATGTTGTTCATCCTATCTTATTTAGAATAAAATAATTGTTAGTATTGTGGATGTAAGTATTTTTATTTTAATGGTTGGAAGAAGGGGTTTTGAAAGGGTCGCCAACCCTTTTACAATAGGAGAAGAAGGCCCTTAGAGAAGGACCTAAAATAAAAACTCCTAGAAATAGCTAACATAAAGTCCTAATTCTAGAACAGAACAATGATGGACTACAAGATAGACAAAACAAAGAAAAATATTGCTACTAGAAAGAGAACAAAGCAACATAGGGTTATCAATGCACTCCCAAATAAAGAAGGGATGTCCACTGAGACTTTAGGGATCACATTACTAAACTTGGAAATCTCATCTGGCTTAGAAGAATCCAAGAGGTCCCCCTCCCTTGAATGGAATTCAGAGCATTAGAAAAATAAAAAGGTTACCAATAATGACCTTTCACGAACCAAGAGAGGATACTCACTTATAGTAGTTTAGAGAGATCTTCCTCCCTCATTGAGAGAATGAGGAGGGGTTGTTTATAAGGCTTGTAAGCAAGTTGATCTCTATTTGGATGTTTTATTTTCCTATCATGAACAGAGTGGATTGAATCCCATTTGCTATTTTTGCTTCTAATTATCTTTTTCAAAGATTTTTATTTAAAGGTTTGTCTATATTTGTTTCACTACCAACATCTACATCTTCTTTTTCTATTTTTTGGTGATAGGAAAAGGATTTTCAAGCTTTTTACTTGAAGTATATCCACAACCATCTAGGGAAGAAGGAGCCCTTACCTTCTTCAAGGCATTGGGTTGAGGATCTCCTAGAGCCTCTTATTTAGGGAGTGAATATGGAAGATCATGAAGGGTTGGGGATACAAGGGATATCTCAACAATAGAGGGAAGGAAAAACAACCAAGCAACTAAAGAGAATTTAGCAAAAAATTTAGAGACCTAGAGGGAATATAATATTTATTAAGAAAAACTAGAGCCTTCAGAGAAGAGACATGGACACTGACTGGATGCTCCAATCCTAAAAAAAAATCTTCTTTGGAAACAAGGGAGTCCTTAGGGTTGATAGCCTCATTTTCTAGGAAAGATAAGGGGTTCTCTTGAGAAGGTATTGATTTTTTCAAATAGGGGGAAGGGAGACTGGCCTGGGCTGAGGATCCTTCACCACTGACCTGTGTGGCTCCCTTTTCTTTGGCTTTCTAAGCCTTCAAGGACATCGAAGGCTAGATATTCTCACTGGTCGAGGAATGGAATGCAGTTTTAACCTAATATGACTATAGAGTGGCATTATCTAGACTAGCCAACATCCTAGGAATATTGTAATACCAATATTTCTTTGGTTCAACAAGAGGCCTCATTAAGGGATATTAAGGATAAAGGTGACATTGTCTCTTGCAAGTGGGGTAGAAGAGTGGTTTATTTTCATACTCAATTACTTGGTGTCAATTGTAGATGCATGATAACAACTCAATGGAAGTAGGCAATTCAGATTCCAAATTGGTGATGATGCATATTTTGGCATAGATCATGCGAGATTTGGATTTGGTTGTAGGGTCAAAAGCAATAAGCTCATCAATAGCTCTTTTGATTCCTATAAAAATATCTTCATTCTAGAACTGAATAGGCAATCTAAGTAGCCTAACCCAAACAAGAGTTGAGTTGATGCTTTAGGAGCTTGGGTCAAAATCAGGACCTCATTTAATAAGAAAAAGGTTGCAATGACCAAAGAACCACGGACCTCTAGAGAGGATGCAACTCAAATCTTCAATTTTATTTAATTTGATAAGGAAAAATCCTTTGGATATCACAACTAATTCCATATGACCTTAGGGCTTCCATTTGGAGAAAGCCCACTTTTTTATTGATTCAATATCAGTCCTGGATCCTAAAAATTTCCCAATGAGAGAGATAGCATATTTAGAAATAGTCATGGCCATGATTTCATGAGGAACACTCAAATTACCCTAAGTTGGTTGGAGAACAAAATATTCGTTGGAACTAAAAGACAGGTTGGAACATTTTTGAACCATTTTAGAAAAAGACACAACAAAGGCCTCCTTACAAGGAGACAAAGGGGGGCCAAGTCTAGAGGGAGCTTCCACCCTAATTCTCGTGGCTTCTAGAACATCACCAAGGCCATTACCATGGTTTGATATCTTGCCATAGCGATTCCCACCTATACTTGATTCAAAATTTCGCATCCCACCCCTTAGATCTAAGTATTTTGATTCATATCCTTGCTAGCATGGTGCTATATTTGTGCATGTAATTTTTTTTATAGCACTTTAATTCCTTTAATGGGAGATATGATATATTTTGATTATGTGGTATTCTTGGGCCTAAATTTTAGATGCATTTTAGGACCCATGATTCATGAAGGTAACCTAATCCTGTAAGGAGTTACGATGATGCAATAGCCAGGAAGATGTGAAACCTGGAAAGAGTTGCATGAATCTAATAGCCAAGTATTCACTAATCTAGGAGGAGTTGTGGTGATGCAATAACCAAATAATTATGAATGATACACCTTGAAAAGTGAGTCTTGGGTGTTCCAAGATAGTGAAGTCTTTGAGTTATTCACATAACAACATAGTGGTGGCACCCTGGCGGTGAGGATTAGGTGACCATGCTTATTGACAAGTGAGTAAAAATAGCCTTATTTACCCCATAAAGGTGTGATAACTAAGCACTAAGGAATTACACCATAATAATCTTATATAAATGAACTTATTTAGGGTTAGGGAATTGACATCTCCCCTTAAGTGTTATGGGCCCTAAAGGCTAATCCCTATGTCATGGTTAAGTAGTCTTGTATCATTGAGGGTATAGGAATGGTGGGTGTACCACTATTGACATCCTTCTTAAATGGTGAGAGTTAGGAAGGTGAATCCCAAAAATATGGGATGTTGGCCACTCCTGTCCAGTTGAGTGTCATTTGTAGTGATATTGAACTCAAAATGTGGTTATGCCTTATAATGTTGAAAATTATTGAGACTTCTTTGTGAACCTCACTTGAGAAACTTGAGTTTGTCTTGGTGGGTTGTTGCAGAACTACTTAAAAAAAAGTGAATTCATGTCCTAGATAACCTATGGATATACCAATAAAGGCTTAAGCATACCTATAGCAAAAAGGTACACTTCCACTCCTCCAAAGTTGGTGATCTCATTCTTAAAGAGAATCAAAAGAACACCAATGCCAAAATCAAGCTCAAAGGTAAGTTTGAGCCTAATTAGCTAGGTCCATTCATCATAATCGTCAAGTTTGATTCAAGTGCTTACCACCTCACCACACTTGATAGAAAAGAACTTAAAGAACCAATGAACATGATGAATCTTAAAAGGTATTACATTTGAGTCTATATTAGTTGCTTATTTCTTTTGGTTATTTGTCATGGCTTGCTTGCATCTTGCCTAATTTCATATCTATCTATATGCACATAACTATCTATGTCTAGATTTTTGCATCTTGAGTCAAATATCTATAATGACATGCAAAAAAAGATCATAGCTAGGATAGTTTATTTTTCATTGAACTAGGTAATTGATGCAAGTAGATCCTCCTAATCCCATATTTGTAAATTAAAAAAATATTCACATATTCATCCATATTTAAATTTTAATTTCTATCTTTCTATATAGCTCAATTTGGTTTGTCTCAAACTATATTTATTAAGTCTTCTAAACTACAAATCTCTCCTCGCATGATTAATATTGCAAATTTTGTAGGTGATGATGGCAAAATCAAATCAACTTCTTCTATCTCATCAATTGTTGCATGATGAATACTATGAAGTTTGTATGTGCTAATAGCCCTATAAATCTCATCATTTATTGTCTTTCACATACCACCTTGCATGGGGAAAATTGGTCATAAATGAACTTGTCTTCCCAACTAAGGACATTATTTATTGCTATCACAATTAATCATAAGTCCTCTATGACACTTCTCTATGAGATAAATAAATCTAAGTAGAAATTCCTTTAAGCATTTGTTTAGAGGTAAATAAAAAGTTCTTTAATCATTTGTTTAAAGAAATATCAAAATTCCTATAGATAAGGCTAAATCAAAATTCCTATGGGCAAGGCAAAAGTCCTTTAAGCATTTATTTAAAGGTAAATAAAAAGTCCTACGGGCAAGGCATAAGTCCTTTAGACATTTATTTAAAGATAAATATATTTTTTTCATGCTTGTACATATATTTGTATCATCGTGAGCTAACTAATGTTTCCCTGGGAAAGTCTAAAAGCTAACAAAAATCCTTTCTGGATAAATATCAAAGCTAACTAAAGTCCCATTGTGTAGGTCAAAAGCTAATTAAAGTACCCTTAGGCAGATATTTATGGATATAGTTGTATATAGATGTATATAGTGTAAATATTTATATATAATTTTGCATTATAGTTGTGCCTTCTTTGGCACATCTTGTAGCCCTCATCTCTCATCTTTCATCACACCAAATCATATTATTATCTTAATCATTCATATTTTAAAACCTTTTAATCAGTCATAAAAAATAAAAATTTAACAAAATATTTACACCCATTATTCATTATAATTTTAACTCAATCAAAGCATAATCTCATCATAAATCATTAAACAACATAAAACATTAATGCAATTAAACCCATCATTGCATCATAAACAAGAATTAGCAAAGTTGCAACCATAAAATCGATATATATATAATCTCAAAATGTGTGTATACAAAGGCTTGATCATGATCTACAATCAAGATGATCGTGGTCATCAATAGTGTATAACATTCAATCCTCTTAACAATCCTTCAAAATTAAGATAAGCAAATCCTCAATTATCCCTACCTTGCTTCTAGGATCCCATATCTAGTGCTCCTTGTGCTACCAATGGCAAAATCCTTATTGACCACTATGACTATTGTGTCATAAACCTAGAGTAGGTCCATTATTGTATCCTCATCAGTAATGGAAGTAATTGATATGTTGGTACAACTTCATGGTATGCTACACTATAGCATGTTACCTACTTTACCTTAGTTTCTAAGTCCTATTATGTAACCTATAGCTACCCTCGAACCAACTATCGATCTCCCTAAGCCTAGCCTAGCTAGCCAAGTAGCATCTAGACCACTTGATCCCCTCTAGTTTCTCCTACTATTGCAAGTCATGTTGTTGTTAGATCCTTCTCTATAGTCAAACCCTAGATGATCTTCTACATCACCATGACCTATCTTTCCAGTTGATCCCTTTCCATTGTCCTTGCTTCTAGTGTTGCAGGAAGTTATCCACTTGTCGATCTAGTGCATCCCTCTCTGCCTCAATGGTTTCTGAAGATGATCTATTTGGTTTTATCTCATTAACTATGATTTTGGGTAGTAGTAGAACCAGTAGTTGTGGAACTATTTTTGGTGCTACTATTGTTCTTTCCTACCTTTACTCCTCCCTTTGCTATTGTGCCTCTCTATAGTGGTGCATCCATATTGGTGTTTTCTATATTGGTTTCTATGGCCATGGACTTGATGTTGTGACCCTCTTGGGTTGGAATGTCTTGTACCATTGGATGTATTTTTCTATAACTCTAGGGTTGTCTCATTTAGGTTCTAGAATTATGAGGTCATAGAGTTCCATCTCTACATGAGAATCTAGATTTGGAGGCTCCCCAAAGTCTTTCTACTACATAAATTGCCTACACCAAACTAGTCCCACTAGTATCCCCTATTATGCCCTATACTTGTTGATTGCTTGGTTAAATTTATGGATCTTGCACTTCCCATGTGGTCCCACTTTCCATATCATTCATCTCATGCAAGTTAGATGATTGATATCATCTTTCCACCCAATATGTTGCCTATACAATCGCTAGATGATCTACCCTACCTATATATCATTGATCACCTACCTCATAACTATCAAAGACCCTCTTTATGCCTCCCCTATCTCATCTCAAAATGAAAAACCCATCTATATATTTATCATACCTCTAGGTCATCCACCTTCCCTAGAAATCCTGGTAGTCTCATCATTGTTGTGTGCTCCTAGGCCTACACCTAGAGAAACATGTAGTAGACCGAGCTTTTTTTCTCTAGTAGATAATCTAATGCAACATCTGAACAGTTGGGCCAACACCACCTCTCCTTATATGAAGACCACCTATCTATTTTATATCTCTACCACTACCACTCCCCATCCCAATGGACTACCATTTTACTTGGTGGACTCTTGATGTCAATGCATAGAGGAGGGGTTTGCTTTTACAACTGGCCTCCTACATATGTGACATTGATGTCAATGCAAAAACTGATTAAGGAAAGGTTGCATCCTTTATTAGTATCTTTAAGGTATGATATTGGTCCTATATCATCCTAATTATTTTTGCTTTGATGGGTACCCTAAGGATCCTCTAGGCATCCTTTAGGGTTATTATCATCTCCCCTATCAGGAGCTAGAAGGTATTTTTTTCCAAATACCTTTGCTCTACAAAAATTATCAAGAGAGATCAATCAAACTCCACCTTTGGCATTATGTCCACATGGTAAAAGACCTACTACCATGAGCAATGTGTAGAATGTGATATCCAAAAATCAATGGATCATATCAAGTGCATACAAATGTCTCTCTCTATAACTTGAGGGTCACTTGTTGCAATATCATCCTCATTAATCCAAGCACTATGTTAGTATACCTAACATTAACATTACGTCATGTATAAATATAAAAATTTCCTAGCCAACCCTATCCTAGTGTGAAATTTTCATTATGATGTAAAACTATTAGTAGGCAAAAGCACCATTGCTTGGTGATAGTGTTGTTGAGCATAAAAGGGCCACCAAAAAGTGATAGTGTCATTGGAGCACAAAAGCATCATAACTTCCTTTTAATATATTTTATGAAGCAAAAACAAAAGCAAATAATGGATTTTGGCTACTCATTAACACTAGCACTATGCCCCCTATAGTTGGTTCTTGAATCGGTTTTGCATAGTGCTCCAGTCATCTTTGGTTAGCCATCAAAAATTCTATCTCAATCAGTCCTCTAGATATCCTTTTCTCTCCTTCATGTGGTGAAAATTAATTCATCTTTATCCCCCAACCCTTTTACCCCCTCCCTCCCTAGCCTCTTGGACCATTTTATATTGTTTGTCCGTAGTTATTCATCATTTTACAAATGTGGATCATAATTGATTTAAGTTTCCTTGGTACAATTTAATTTTCCCTTTGAAACTTGATGGGCACACTAGGGCATAACATTTAATGTTGCCAAAATATAATTTAAACATTACTTCTAAAAAAACTATCATTGCATCAATTATCTAGCATCATTTACCATAAGCAACAAAAAATAATTTTGTCCCAATATTTGGGCATTTATGTTAGTTTTTGATAAATTTATTATGCACTAAATACATCAAGAAGGGAAAATATGTAGATACCCAATTTTAAACGCATGGTTAATATTAAAGTTTTCCAATCCCTTTGTCAATTAGCCTTCAATCAACCAAATTGAATCAACCTTCCTTATCCATTTATTACTCCAAAATCAATAGCATCAATAGTGTTATCCCAACCTAGTGAGGTTTTTGCTAAATCTTTCAATTTTAACCCTTCCTACCCATTTTTGATCTCTAATGGTCATGAGACAAAATGCCATTGCAATAGCACCACAAGTGCTATCACCTTCCAATACTTTTGATAGTCATGCACCAAAATCAATAAATTTAACTTCTTATCTCTTTCAAGCCATCTACCATTAATGAACCAATTCTCCAAAAAACAATATGTAGCTCTTTCCAAAATCCCAAGCCCAAGAATTGATATTCTTATGTTCTTCAATTAATGACTTATTCCAATCTTGTCATCTTCAATGTAATTCTTCCCCCAAGCTCGCATAAAGCCAACACTTGGGAGATCCCAATACATGACCTCTTCAAGGTAGCAAATATTTCTTAACATTTCATCCATGGTCTTTTGAAAGCAATAAAATCTTACCATAATCTTGTGAAGGCCATCTTTGCAAAAACTTAAGCTCTTGTTCTTGCAAGCATCCAAGTCTCCAATCAAGTCTACAAGCTCTCAAGAAATCACCAAGCATCAAGCATCAAGCCTTCAAACTTAAGCATTCGATTACCATCAACAAGCAAGTTAGCAAGCTTTCAACAAGCTTCTAACAAGGAGGGAACAACCTTGTGTCTTGGTTTATGATATTTCTCGTTATTTGATTTTGACAGTTTGACTCTTCCTTGTCTTTGTAGCTTTAGGCCTTTTATTTTATTACGCTGAGAAAATATCTTGCATCTTTCACTTGCATTTAGTTAATCTCTCATTGATGTCATTTAATCTTCATATTGAGCAATTAAATTTGTGTTTTTTGCTATTGTACATGGCCTTTGTACTCCTAAGTTATATCCCTTCATTTTAGTCATTATAACCTTGGCATATCTTGCATTTAATATTAATGTTTTTCTCTTAAAAGATAATGTCGCCAGATTGCAAGCCGATGGAGATATCACTCTCTGGTTTATGTATAATAAAAATTTGGCAATGCTATCATGACCCATTGGCACTTTCACCACCTTGAATTTACTCTTACATTCTTTTATTTCTCTTATTTTTACGTATATGAACAAGGGTTTGATTTTTGTTCAATAAATTCTAACTATCCTTTGCCAACTCAAATAGGCCTCTTTACCACTAATTGTATACTTTTTTATCTATTTCATAGATCAAGTGATAGTGTCATTATCGAGCGATAGTGTCAATGATGCTTCTATGAACTGGTGATCCTTTTGTGATAGTGGTAGAAATAGGTTCTTCTACCCCATAAATCTATCATTTAAGCATTTAAGCATTTAAGAGAAAAATGTTGTTTGTTGTCTATGTAAAGTAGGTTCTATTTTTTATTTATTAGTAAAATATACAAGAGGGCAAGAAAAAAATAGTTAGTCTTAATCATATAGGGGACTATTTTAATTATTAATCTTTAACATTTAATAAAAAACGTATATAGTTGCACCTTGGATTTTGTTTGTTGCATCATGTTGTGCCCTTCTCTCTTAAAAGAAAATTTTTTATTTCCTTTATCATCAAAATCAAGAGAGCATTTAGTTTAGGCTTTTATTGTTGTGTTTGTATGTGCAATAGAGCTAGATTAAGGTTAAGCTTAGACAAAGAAATATTTTTGAAGAAACTTAGGTGTTCTTCATATAATATAACAAAACTAGACTTTAAGATCACAAACTTCTCCTAGTCTCAAAATGACAAATGAAAGAGGAAAAACATCACAAAGAAGTCCTTTGTGATATGTTTACCCTTCTTTTTCTTGTCATAGTTATATAGGATTGAAACAAACCCCACCCTATTACATCATCACCACATAGTAGTATTACAAAAGTTTGACGATTATACATATATTGACTGGCAAGATTCAAACATAAATATGCTCTTAAAATTAAAAAATATAATCGTTTGAATTAAATACCATTTAATTATTTATAAACTACTTTTATTATTACTCACTTGTTCAAAATATACTTTCCTCTCCCTATAGCCTAGGAATAACTTTCTTTCCTCTAATAATATATATAAATATTTTTATTTTATTAGATTCTAGGCAAGATAAGGAGGTGCAAGAAAACATTTTGCAACATATTCCATCAATTGTCACTCAGGGATAAAATGAAAGCTTTATGAAGAATATATTTATGGAGGAGCTCCATGAAGAAGTTTTCTCTTTCCATCCTAACAAGGCACCTGGCCCCAATGGATTTCCTGCAATTTTCTTTCAAAAAATTTAGGATTTATTGAAGAGTGATATGTTATATGTGGTTGAAGAGGCCTGAAAAAGGAAGGCTATGATAAGTGATATTAATGCTACTTTTATTACCTTGGTTCCCAAGAAAGGCGACACAAAATATTTTGATAATTTTTGTCCAATAAGCCTTTGTAATATGATTTATAAGATCATTTCAAAAATTATGACAAATAAGTTAAATGGCATTCTAGGGTGTCTTATCTCAGAGGAACAAGGTGGTCATGTTCATGGTAAACAAATTTTTGATGGTATAATTATTGCACAAGAGGGCATACATTCTTTTCATTCCATGAAAAAACCAGGCATGCTTTTGAAATTAGATATGAACAAAGCATATGATAGGGTTTCTTGGAATTTTCTACATGCTATTCTTAGAAATTTTGGCTTTGATTATAGTTGGTGTGAGTGGATTAAATGTTGTTATAGCATTGAAAATTTTTCTATTTTGATCAATAGTTCTCATGTTGGGTACTTCAAGTCATCTTGTGGACTTCATCAAGGTGATCCTCTTTCTCCTTATCTATTCATTATTCTGGTATAAGAATTAAGAAGAGCCTTTTCAAAGGCAAAAATGGAAGGAAAAATCAAGGGTATTCAAGTTGCAAAAAATGGTCCCTTTGAATCTCATCTCCAATTTTTTGATGATATATTTCTTTTGGGTCATCCCTTAGTCAATGAGGCCATGGATTTTAAATCAATATTATCATGCTATGAGAAGGCTAATGAAAAGTTGGTAAATACTTCAAAATCCAAAAAAATCATTAATACTGACCTACATTTACAATAAATTATTGTGAATATTTTAGGGTTTAAAATTAAAAAATTTCCATCAACCTACTTGGGTATTCCTTTGTTTGAAAAAGGAAATAAAAAGGAGCCTTGGATCTCTTTTTTGGGTATAATGAAAGCTTGCTTGGTAGGTTGGAAAGGTAAGTTCTTAACCATGGCAAGATGGCTACAACTCATAAAGACTACATTGCAATCCATTCCTATATATATGATGTCAATTTCAAGACTGCTAGCAGGTATTGCATAGAAATTGATAAAATTCAAAGAGATTTTCCATGGAAAGGTTGTGAGGAAAAATTTAGGTTTCCTCTTTATAAGTAGGATAAGGTTTGCAAAGGAAAGAATATTGGAGGAGCAGACTTGCAGAATTGTAGATTTATGAATTTGGCATTAGGAGCAAAGCCTGGGTGAAGATTATTCAAAAATAAAAGAAATAATTGGGTAAAAATATTACTTCAAAAATATATAGGTTCTCTTGAGGCAATGAATTTTTTTAGGAAAATAACTCTACCCAAAGGATCGTCAATATGGAACTTCATATTAGAGAGTTTGCAATTGATAAAAAAACATATTATATGGTCATTCAAGGGGAGATATGTAAATTTTTGGTTTGATGCTTGATTGAAGCCTTATCCTCTTATCTTTGACTCAAAATGGAAACCATTGGCTCAAGTGTGCCTATCATGTAAAGGTCAAAAGATCAAAGAGTATATTATTATAAGAAAAAACTCTAGATCATGGATTTCTTTTAATAACCTAGTTGAAGGAAACAAATTGCAGATGAACTTCAAAAGATGCTTCGATAGTTTTATTTGTCGATTTTTACATGAAAGGATGAGTTGATTTGGAATTTATCAAAGGATGGTGGATACTCGATGAAGTTGGGATATGAAGATTTAGAACAATCAAAATTTCCTTCTCCCAAAGATTTTCTTGGAAGAACATTTGGTCATTAGAGGCTCTCCCTAAGGCCTCAACATTTCTTTTGTTATCAATATTTCTTTGGTTAGTAGTTCAAAGTAAGATTCTTACGGGAGAGAGTCTACAAAGAAGAGGATATTATGGACCCTTCAAATGTGCCTTGTATAAGAAGGATTTAGAAATTTCAGACCATTTACTTCTTCATTATTAGTTTGCTCACACCATTTGGGATTATTTTTTAAAGAATATGAAATTATATTGGGTAGCTCTATCAACATTGAAAGAGTTGATAAAATGTTGGATAAATTATTTCAAAGCTAAAGCATTATGTATTCTTTGGAGTATTGACCCTGTCATTATTTGTTAGAATTTATGGCTTGAAAGGAATAACAAAATATTTAAAAATAAATATCAAAATCATGCCCAAGTTTAGAACAGTGTTAGTGCCTCTCTTGCAAAATGTCTACAAATATGGTGCTCATAATGGGAAGTCTCAATTGCAAAAAAATAGATGCTAATAACCTGGCTATAGGATTTGAACATACATGGAAGACTCATCAACAACAATAGAATTAAAACAAAGGATCTACTTCAATCTATAGTAAAATAAAAATGTCCAAAAATTGGATTTATCATAATCAATTTTGATGGTGCTTCTAAAGAAATCTAGGAAAAGTTGGTGGATGTGGTGTTTTTAGAAATAGTGAAGGAAGAATTCTCCTCACTTATTGAGAAATTGAGAATCGTATGGAACATCAACTAACAAATATGCAGAGGCTAGGGCACTTCTTACAAGGATTAAAATTTCAAAAAAAAATGATGGAAATATATTTCAATTGAGGGGGACTCACAAATTATCATCAATGCTATTAAAAAAGGATGTGAAGATGATAAAAAATAATACTATTGTCGATGCTCATCATATATTACTAGAGGTAATCTCCTAGCAGTGTAAGCATATTTATAGAGAAGGCAATCTGCGTTGTTAGGAATGCGAGCAATAAATAAGACGTGAAAATATAACACAAAAAACACAATACAAGAGAGACACAGATATATGTGGTTCACCCAATATGGGTTACATCCACGAATAAAAAAACCAGACCTTTGTTTATTCCATCCAACAAAAATGAAAGGATACAACCTACAACATATTCGTTGTAACCTCCTCTTCATTCTATCACGGTCTCTTACACACACCAGCCACCATACATAGTCCTCTTAAAAAGAGAGTTACATTTTAGGGCAAAAATGCCAACATAAAATCCTACCGTTCGATCTGTGACCTAATAATGAATGGTCCAAATTTACAAAGGGAAAAATACATATATTTTTGGCTTCGGGGGTGTTGCCCCCAAATCGACGACATTAGTAAGGGGGAAAACCCCCTCTACACCCCCCTTCGTGGAGTGGGTCCAAGTGTGACTGAAAACAAGACCTCTGAATTAGAGAGAGAATCAGAATCCACAACCAACAACTTCTAAAGAAATCTAAGAAAAGTTGGAGGTGGTATTTTTAGAAATAGTGAAGGAAGAATTCTCCTCACTTATTGAGAATCATATGGAACATCAACTAACAACTATGCAGAGGCTAGGGCACTTCTTACGGGGATTAAAATTACAGAAAAAAAATGATGGAAATATATTTCAATTGAAGGGGACTCACAAATTATCATCAATACTATTAAAAAAGGATGTGGAGATGATAAAAAATAGTACTATAGTCGATGTTCATCATCTATTACTAGAGGCAATCTCCTAGTAGTGTGATCATATTTATAAAAAAGAAAATTGGATAGCAAATAAATTAACGAATTATAATGTTGATCTTCATCCCTGTGAAATTCAAATTTTAGAAGACAATTGACCAAGTGAAATTTTATGTCTTAATCAAAATGATGTCAAGGAGCTGATTACGAAAATATAGCGAAATTGAAAAATATATTTAAAAGAAAAAAAAATTAAAAAACTATGATAAAAAGATAGGTTGCAGCAAATGTAATATTTTGATATTTTGATATAAATGACAGCCAATAGAAACAACATATCACAACCCTCTATATATATAAAACATAGTTTTAGATGTTATGATCTCTTTTCTCTCCATTAAGAGAGCCCAATACCTTTACCATTGATGTATTAAGGCACCACAATAATTAACCATTTATAAAATAACCATATTGCTTTCATTTAGGGCAGGCACTACAATAATTAACCATTTATAAGATAACAGCCATTGTTTCATTGGGGTTGGAGCCAAAAGATGCTTATTTGCTGAACAATTCACACTTTATGACATGCAAATTGGACGGTCTATTCAGAAGACTTGCACCAATTCAATGAGAGCGAAATAGTTTTATAGTTTTATGAAGTTCAACTCATATAAACTAAGTAAATTAGCACTTCAAAAGTCTAGATTTCATGAAAATACATTATAATTAACCATTTATAAGATAACAACCTTTGGGGTTGGAACCGACAGATGTGTATTTGCTGAACAATTCTCACTTTATGGCATGCAGATTGCACGGTCTATTCATAAACTTGCACCAACGTCATTCAATGAAAGTCAAATAGTTTTATAGTTTTATGAAGTTCAACTCTGTTTTATATCAAAAATAAACTAAGTAAATTCTCATTTTAAAAGTTTAGATTCCATGGAAGACATTTTTAATGTTACTGACCACCGTTTTCGTGCAGGGCAATTCGTCGTTGCCGGCCATGTGGGGTTAGCGGAGGAAGAGGATCTTTATTTTATTTTTAATATATATTTATATATTTGTTTTTGTTTAAAAAATTATTTTCAAATGAAAAACTAAATTCATACTACTCCAAAGACATATATTTTTAAACCAACTTGATTCCTACTGTACCCATTGATTAAGGTATCATTGCTTCCACTTCTTCAGATTTATATTTATGCTCTTTGGACTCAAAAGCTGACCTTTATTTTTGTTTGATATTCAACAACAAATCTGAAAACTCTAGCCCATTTAACGGTAGGAATTTACAATCCATGAAATTTTACTCTACCCCAACTTGGATGGGTCCTTCGTACAAATTTGGCCTTCAGCCTGACTGCCGAGCTGGGGTCCTTCGTACTAATTTGGCCTTATGAAAATCAGAAACTTGGAATTAGCTCAACATTAGAATAATAGTTTAGGTAGTTAGGTATTTCTAGGCTAGCTTAACATGGGCAAGAAAAAATAATAATATTGATAAAGATTCATAAACGAAAGATAACTTCACAGATCATTTGACTTAGCTCAACACAGGATATTACATATTCAACTCTTGATTAGACACCTTGACTAGCTAGTGAACATAAATTTTTGGAAAAATAAATAAAAATTCATCATGTTACCTCACGTGGAAGTCACGCTCACTGGCGTGAATGTCTGCGTCTGCTGCGACTCATCTCCACTATATATGTTATATTGCTATGCCTCACAATTGCATGGGCATTGCTCGAAGAAAATCTGCTAAAATATTTTTGGCCTTGGGATATATTGGGTTCACCTTGTATAAACTTTTCTTGTGTGTAGAAAGATCTGAGATGGGGAGGATAACACTAGGAAGTCCGGGGGAGACCACTCGGCCGGACTGCATAAAAGCGGCCCTTGCAGAAGTTATTTGCACCTTCCTTTTTGTGTTTGCAGGCGTGGGCTCGTCCATGGCTGCTGGTGAGTTTCCATAATTATATTTTTCTCCACAACCTCAACTCTCTTTTCATGTTCAAATTCAGTACAAGATAATAAGATGGCAAACTGTGAAAGAAAATGGTTACAACTTCTATAGAATGCAGTGTTTTATCTTGAATATCTTCTGTGTAGAAGTGTAAATTTTGCTAACTATTTGCAGATACTTTGGATGCTAGTCTGGGTTTGTCTCTGGCAATGGTGGCTCTCACCCATGCCTTTATAGTCTACGGAATGATCTCCGCAGGCTTCCACGTCTCGGGAGGCCACCTGAACCCGGCGGTCACATTGGGCTTAGCAGTAGGAGGCCACATCACCATCATCAGATCGGGTATATACTGGATAGCACAGTTGTTGGGCTCCACTTTAGCCTGCCTCCTCCTCAAATTCGTAACTGGAGGACTGGTAAAAATCCAAAAAAAAATCTAAACTCTTTCTCTAGTCTGTCAATTATCTAAACTTTCTCCTCTTATTATAATGATTTGAGATTGGGATTTACAGGAAACTCCGATTCATGAGTTGGGGAGCGGCATAGGTTACCTTGAAGGGGTGGTGATGGAGATAGTGCTGACGTTTTCGTTGCTGTTCACGGTGTATGCGACGGCGGTGGATCCGAAGAAAGGGTCGCTGGGAATAACGGCGCCTCTGTGCATAGGGCTGGTGGTGGGGGCTAACATCATTGCAGGGGGGCCCTATTCTGGAGCCTCCATGAACCCTGCGCGTTCTTTTGGCCCAGCGCTTGTCAGCTGGGACTGGAAAGACCACTGGGTTTATTGGGTCGGTCCCCTCATTGGAGGTTCTCTGGCGGGTGTTTTGCATGAAAATGTTTTCTCGAGTGAGGTCACTTATGTGCCCGTGGCTCCGGCAGAATTTTGAATGCCCACAGGTGCTGATACTGGCTAGTTTGTTTTAAAAGCTTCGAATTTGTTGGTCGGAGTACTGGTGGGTGGGGTACTTTTTTTAACCTAAGATGCACCAGTAAATCAGTCCTGGTTTGTAACATGCATGTCTCTTGGGCATGTTCTTTGAATTTTTCAGTGTGTATTTTTGCAACATGCATGTCTCTTGGGCATGTTCTTTGAATTTTTCAGTGTGTATTTTTTTATCTGGAGAATAAAGGAAGATGCACTTAGTGGAATTTGTGAAATGTGGTAAGTTCAAACGTAAATAGATGGGTTGAATTTGTAATAATAGAAGAAGATATAAAAGGAAAAATATATAATGAAATAAATTAATAAGTGTAAAGTAAATGAAATAATATTTAAATAATAATAAAATATAAAGATATTTGTTATGATAATTTTATAAAAGTTATGAAGAAAAAGAAATTGAAAAATAAAGAATATTATCGTGTTAAATTTAATTTTATGTATTGTTATGAAAAGGTTTATGTAGGAACAAATATCAATTAAAGAGTAAAAGTAAAGATGTTCATGGTTCAACTAAGGATTGGTTTACATCAACTTAGATGTGAAATAAGTGGATAAAATAGACTAAAAGTAAAACGGCAATAGAGAATTTGTACCTATTTATTTATTTATTTATGTATTTATTTATTTATTTATTTATTTATATATATATTTTTGATTAGTGAGACAAAATCATTTTATTCTGGAACAAGGGATTTATAATAATATTTATTTTAAGTTAATACTCAACTAAGAGAACCATTGCAATAATTGTTTGAACAAGAGAAAGTAGAAAAAGGACAAGAATTCATCATCAAAACTTGTGGCAAAAGATTAATATTTTAAAAAGAAAAATAATTGGATTAGATTTTAGGTTCACATCCACAATTCTTTATAAAATTCTTGTCTCATATGACATTTTCCCATGAGCATTAAAAACCATTGCAATAATAATATTTATTTTATATCAATACTCAACTAGGAGAACCATTGCAATAATTGTTTGAACAAGAGAAAGTAGAAAAAGGACAAAAATTCATCATCAAATTCATCTTCAAAATTTGTGGCAAAAGATTAATATTTCAAAAAGAAAAATTATTGAATTAGATTTTAGGTTCACATCCACAATTCTATAAAATTCTTGTAACATATAACATTTTCCCTACAATTCACATTTTTCCCATGAGTATTAAAAACCTTCTATTTTATTTTCTATTTTTAAAATAAATAGAAAAGTTAAAATTCCAAAAAGAAAACTAATTAAATTAGATTTTAGGTTCACATCCATAATTCTTTATAAAAAATTATCTCGTATGGCATTTTTTCCACATCAAAAACCTTCTATTTTAAAAATAAATAGAAAATTTAAAGAATAAATTAAAGAAGCAAAACCAACCACTTCAATTTAGTGGTCCAAAAAGATTATAATTATCTATTTTTATTAATAAAAGACTATAACCAATTCAAAGGAGAAGAATAATCACATAAATCATATTTCACCATTTTAATATGGTGGTTTGTAATGACTATAAATTTCTCAATGCAAACCAACCAACAAACTATGTTATTTTCGTAACATTCCTTACACATTCTATCTTTTAAATAGCACCTCTTGTACATGAAATGTTGCACTTCTACCAAACAATTCCAACCTTGCACTTTATTTGATAATTAGAATAATTATTTTCAATCTCTATAGTCAATGAAAACGCATCCTAATTCATAAACTCTAGGTAAATTTCATCAATAAACTTATCTTGTAGGATTCAAATCAATGGAAGACCAAATGCTCGTTGTGATATACCAACAACTCTTCCATCATTACAAATAAAACTAAAAATGAAATTTTGTCCATGGATCCATAATCATCATTACAAATAAAACTAAAAATAAAATATTGTCCATGGATCCATAATCTATAGAATGTTCGTGCATGTTTATAGTGTCTCTCCCTTCCTTACTTCAATTAAGGAAAAATATAATTATCTTTACATGTGTATAATTATGAGGGTAATTAGAGGATAATTGACCTATTATATTATTTAATTTTTGTTCCTTCATAGATCCCTAATATAGATTCTAAATTATTGCATAAACCCATGCATTTTTTAATCGGTTATATATTACATCATGATCACATGGTGGTATTACAACAAGCTTGGTAATTATGCATGTATCACTTAGAAATATTTTAACCTTGGTCTCCTCCTTCAAAGTTGAAGAATCGAACTAGTTGAGCTAATGTCATTTGATACATAAGCACATGCATTATTTTATATATAGAATAGAATTTTGGTATCATGCCTAAAAGTCATCTAATATGACAACTTGTCTCCATATTAGAAGTAAGATAGTGTCATAATTAAAATTTATATCATGCTTAAAACAAACTTCTAATAATAAGGTATGTCATCATTACTTGCATTGGGATTGTGAAAAGATTATATTACCTAGTATAGTATACAAATATCATGTAGGAACGCATTTATGAAGTAAACAAGTCTCCTTTCTAGAAAGATCCAACATCACAAAATGACTTTCTCTTCCACCCTTTGGCTATAGTTTTTCCTTTGTAATTTTATATAAAATATTACATTAGAAAGAAGTGATTCCTAGTTAGTTAGGCTCCGTATAGTGCATTTTTTCTCTTCTATTCTTAGAATTGAATTATATGCTTTATACCAATGCATATGGAAAATGTCAAGAATTTATTTGAGAGATAACATGAATGACAATGATGATAGGATATCTTATAGGACTTATGAAATGGAAGAAAAAATTGTGAAAAATAAAAATCAAATTAATTATTTATTTTTAAATGAATACCTTGTAAGATCTATGAGATGGAGAAAAGGAAATTATAGAAAGAAAACATTTTTTTTTTGGATTTTTAGTTGTTATTTATTTAACATTGGCACTATAAGATATGTGAGTCTTATATATATTTATTGAGATGTTCCAAGACCATGATGTAGTTATCCATAGTTTTATATGATATTCATAACAAGTTGTTAAAGTCATACTATTGGAAATCAATGTTTAATATAACATCACATGTTTTTCATCCTCATCTCTTGTCACCTTCTTTGCTTGTAAAAGATATGCTTCTTGTTTTATATTGTTTGATATATGTATGTACACATGCATACACACCTATATTCATGAGTTTAATCTAAATTGATTGAGTATTTGTCTCCTATACATGAATACTTTCTCTTGAAGGTAGCTTTATTCTTTGTAGATGACCACTAGATTATTTTTATGTCTATAAAACTTATTTTTCCATAAGGATCTTGTCAAGCATCTTTGTTACCTTCATTCTAAGAAGCCTAAAATGGTTTATGAATTTTTAAGCAAAAAAAATTCTTTGGTCTCCAACTTTTAATCTTTTTATCCCCTATTAATATTTATAATCAACTTTCTTTGATATAATATTCTAGAGTAAAAGCATGGGGTTGTGGCATAACTTATTGTCACCTAGGTTTATTACTGGCAAGTCATTAGTATGACTTTGAACACCTTAAAATGAGATCAAATCATATCATTTTGTAATGAAAATTGTGAAGTGATAGATATTGGAATGTACATTTCAAATATAGAAATGTTGTTTAATGTTGTGTTGACAATGCCACTAACACAACTTTAGAGGTATCATATGGATTAATTCATATCATTTTACAAAAGAAATTGCGTAGAGATAAATACTAAAATATAGATTCTAAATATATATTTTAGTATTTATATATTTAGAATCTATATTTTAGTATTGCTTAAATATAGAATCTATACTAAAATATAGATTCTAAATATATAAATTTAGAATTCTAAATATATAAATTTAGAATACTAAAAGAAAGCTTGTAAAAAGCCCTTCTAAACTCTTACGAGTTTTATTTTGATTTAAAAAATTTCTTGCAAATGTATTGCTTGTTTTCAACATAAGTTATTTCAAAGGAGCATAGGATCCTTTCTATATATATATATATATATATATATATATATATATATATATATATATATATATATATATATATATATATATATATATATATATATATATACCTTCTATGAATCTTGTTTTGAAAGGACATGTTGAAATGATTTAGTTGTTCTCTTTTAATGATTGGGCTATTATGAAAGACCTAACAAGAACTTGAGTGGTTGGAATGAAAATCTGAGAATACATTATGGAAAACAAGAACTTGAGTGGCTGGAATGAAAATATACTTTATATTTTATTTTTGTTTCAAAGTGAAGACAACTAGGGCTTGGGCCTGGGTCAGATATTTACTTCTTTTCCTTCTAAAAAGGGATTCTTATAATTGTACATTAGTGATTGCTTTTGGACTGCACCCATTTTTTGTTGCATAAATTGGAGGTTGTTTGTTAATGCTTGAGTTGAGTAATTGACTGCATTATCATTCATAGATGATACAAACTTGGAAAATATTATCCTTTGTCAACATGTGAATTCTATGAACAGGAAAATTTAGCCTAGTGTGCACTTGCTTAAATGATTTGAAACTCAAAATTTTAACTATACAAAACTCAAAATTTCAAGTTAAAGAAGATCATGAAAGAGTGCGATTAAAAAATAATAGAGTACAAAAATTAGAACACATATATATAAGCAAAATAACATAATGACTTTATTGCTCAAAAAATTGAGTACAATATAATCAGTCTCTGAGAAAAGATGTAAGGCTATAGCATTGCATCTGTTACTCATTCATTTTATAGTCAGAGGTGCGTCTCTCTTTATGAGAGAATTGGTGTGTTGCAAATCCACTCTATTGAATATAGAAGGTCACCCATATATGGAAATGTGGTGGTTCACCTTCTGTGAGTTGGAAGGTCACCCATATGAAAATGTGGTGATTTACCTTCCATGAGTTACAAAGTGCATATTAAATGAAAATCATATAAATATGACTTGCCCTTTTGTATTTTGTCTTATGTTGATGTGTAACAATAGCTAGAGATGCATTTTAGCTATGAAAATATAAAAATAGAAAATTACTAGTTTTAATAAGTATTTTGTTTTACATTTTTTAGGGCCTCTAGAGCATTTTTTCCATAAACATATTGGCGACTATATCTATGATAAATCTACCTATAGAAATTTGTGTTCTCTCTCTAATATTTCCAATGATTCTTTAATGCATCAAAATAGAGTCTTGAGCACAAAGCTATGTCCCTAATAGTGTAGTTAGGATTTTAAAAATAGATTTTTGAGTATTTTCAAGCATAAAGCCATGCTTTAAAAAGGTTACATACATGGGACATTCATCCCCCCTTGAAAAGCAATGGTACCCATTGCATTAAATTTTGACATCAAGTGTGAAAATTATTTCTTTATTTGATTTTTTGTGAGCCATTCCCTTTTGTGATCAAGTTGTCCTTCCTTGAACACTATGTACATCTTAGTGGATTGCCTTATAGTTATCATGGTCAATAAAAAATTTGATCCTCCTTCACTAGTACTAAGTTGTCTAGATTGAGTTCTTCAATGTCCAACTATTTTGCTACTATAGAAGTGTCCAACAAAAGTGGATGATAGGATCTAAGAAGTTCAACATTTAAAATTGGATGTAAGCCAAGATAATATGGAAGATTCAATTCAAAGGTATTTTCTCCCACCTTCTTATTGATGGTGTATAGTCCATAGAAGTGGATGATAGGGCCTAAGAAGTTCAATATTGAATATTGGATGCAAACCAAGATAAGATGGAAGATTAAATTCAAAGGTATTTTCTCACACCTTCATGATGATGTATGGTCCATAGCACAGAGGTATGATCTTCTTATTGGGTCTTGTAAGTCTCTCTTTTTGAATACGTAACCATACCTTATCTCCAAACTTGAATTGATATGGGACCTTATGCTAGTCATGGTGTTGCTTGTATTTATAATTTATCTTTTCTAAGAGGTCATGGACCTATTGCTAGATGTATTGAATCTATTCCACAAACCGTGTTGCCTTTTATGTTTCTTTTTTTTGATGAGGTGAGAACTCTATGGGTTCCATAGGGAGAGATACATCAATAGGTCCCAAGAGCTATAACTTGAAATATACATGAAATAGGTTGTGTTTGATAGAGTTATCCAAAGCTTGATTACACCCATGTTGAATGTAGGGGAGGCTCTCATCCCATATGCATGGATGCTTGGAATTATACATTCAATGAAAATGTACATAAATCAATTTATAATTTTTATTTGGTCATCAGTATGAGGATGGAAGACTATGGGTATGGTTAACTTGGTGTCCATCATTATCCATAGGGTGGACTAGAAAATACTTAGAAATCGGTATCCCTGTCAGATACAATGGACATTGACCAAGCGAAATTTGAGCCACACATGACTAAAATAAATCTTAGTAGTATCCTCAGTTGAAATGGATTTCTTATAATGTATCATGATAGCCATTTTTGAAAAATTACAAACTACTAGAAAAACATAATTATTACCATGCTTAGATGTGGGTAAACCTGAGTGGAAATCCATGGAGATAGATGCCCAAGGCTTGGATGGCACTGTAATGGTGTATACAGTCCCTACTTCTTGTTTGTTGGTTTGAAAACAATGTAGGGGGGAAATGACTTGATGTACCTCTCGATAATGTTCCTCATATTGGGCTAATAGAAATACTTTTGAAGTGCTACCAAAATTTTTTCCATCCCAAAGTGACCTGCAACTTTGTTGAAGTGTGCTTCCCAAATAATCTTTAATTGTTCACTATATGGTACAAAAATATGACCCATGTGGTAGAGGAGGTTATCTTGCACAATAAAATAAAAAATATGCTTATCCACAAGAAGAGCTCGATATTTATTAGCAAAATCAGAATCTACTTCATACAATATGGACCAATTGGAAATACCATGCCCACATGAATCAAGAATGGTGGTGAGTGCTATAATTAGAGGTCCGATCAGATATTTTGCTATTGAATTGACACTCCCTTCTTATTATTGATGATAGAATTCAAATTGTTATAGATATGTGGCCCACTTTTGATGTCTTTCATTCCTTAACATACTTTGTATATGAATGAACTCCAAAGGTTTGTGATCTATGTGGATGATGGTTTCCTTGTACAAGATGTAGTGCTTCTACAATTTATATGCTTGAACAATGGCATAGAGCTCTTTGTCATATGTGGAGTATTTAAAAATTGCTTTAATGTTTTACTATGATAGACAGTTGGATGCCCATGTTGTGTGAGAATAGCAATGCTTACTTTGATGTAGTAGTCATTAACTTAAAAGGTTGATGCATATTAGATAGGGAAAGTATATAAGCTTAACACAATTGGTCCTTCAACCTCTCAAATGCTCATTCTTGTGTATCTCTGCAATGGAACTTGGATTTGGCCCCTCCTTGGTCACTTGGTGTAGTGGCCAAACAATGTGTCAAAATGCCAATACAAATCTTCAATAGAAACTGGTAAGACCCAAAAGGTTGTGAAGCTCTATTAGAGTCTTTGGGGTAGGTCAATCTCTAATTACCTAAATGTTCTCAGGATCAACATGGACTCTCTCTTTATCAACAACATACTGAATCTTCATCATGCCAAAGAGCACTTCTTCAAATTATAATATAACTTGTATCTTTGAAGAATCTAAAGCACATATCAAATATGTTGTATATGTTCCCATGTCTTACTATATATGAGAATGTCATCTAAGTATACTACCACAAAGGAGTTGATGTAGTGAAGTAGGATGTCATCCATCATTCTCATGAATGTGGTAGGTACATTGGTCAAGCCAAAAGGTATAACCAACCACTCAAATAAACCTTCCTTGGATTTGAATGCAATCTTTTATACATCAATGGGATCCATGGTTATTTTATGATAGTTATATTTGAGATTAATTTTGGTGGAGAACTTGCACCATAGAGGTGGTCTAGCAAGTCATCTATATGAGGGAGTGGATATTGATTCTTCATATATTGATTCTTCATAGTGATTTTATTCAAAGCTTTGTAGTCAATACAAAGTCTCCATGTTTCATATTTCTTTGGAGCCAAGACAATTGGACTACCACATGGTGAAGCACTTGGTTTGATGTGCCCTTTTTGAATCAATTCTTAGATCTACCTCTTGATTTCATCATTTTTAATGAATGATAAATGATAAACAAGTAAATTAGGCAAAGGAGAACTAGGAACTAAATCAATAAAATGATTTACCTCACAATGAAATGGAACCCCAGTTGGTGACTTGAACAATTCATCATATTTCACTATAATCTGGTCTATTTTCTTCTATTGTGCAGGGCCTACAGTTGATGTAGCGATGATCCTCCTACTTTGCAACTTGATCATCAACAGAATGACTTTTCTTATTTTGGATATCATCTTTGTACATTGTTTAGCATTGATGAAGGAAACAAATATATGAGAAAACACCTTTGGAATCCTATAACACTGACCTCTAACAGTGGTAATGATACTTCAAGACCTAGACTCATAGACACAATGCCTCTTCCACATAAATAGTTGGCCCAATATCACATCACAAACATCTAAGTTACAACATTGCACAAAAATCCATCTTTTAAGGGCTTTATGCCATAAGAGATGAGACATTATTGAGTGATATGGATGTCTCTTCCTTGTTGTAACCATCCAACATTATATGGTTGTGGGTGTGGTGTAATAGGCAGATTCAAATCCTTCACCATGTAAGTAGAAATCAAATAATTTTGACTTCCACTATCAATAATGAAATGTAATGGTTTACCCTTCACCCACATTTGTGAGTGAAATTGATGTTCCTCCTCTTGTGACTCCTGCATTGTAGCATGTATGGTGGCAATGATCATATTTGGTTTAGCTTCCATGATTTTATTCCTTCTATCATTAGCTTGTGGATATGGAGGCAGTGGTGCAGTGGATGTAGAGGGTTTTGACTCGATAAACAATGAATGAATTGCTTGGCATTCCTCCCTCAAATATCGATTGCTCTTGTGATAGTCGCACCATTTGCCACTCTTGGCCTTCGAGGGATTCTTTTCTAGGGAGTCTTTCTTCTCTTCTAATTTTGATTTTGGGGTTGACCCCCTTTATCCTGATTCTTTAAAGAGTCACTCTTGCCTTTATTTGGATGGCACTTAGTGTTACGGTTTTTATTATTTTATCCTCCTCCTTTTATATTTTTGTTTTTGTACTTTTGCTCCAATTTGATGGGAAGTTTATATGCCTCTCTCAATATCTTAAATTTGAAGAGGTCCATGTCCTCTTGAATGTACCATTGCAACCCAGTGCGGTACTTGAGGATTTGATCCCTTTTAGTATCTTGAATACCTAGCATTGTTTCCATGGATTGAAACCATCAATATAATCTTAAATATATTGGTATTTACCTTGACACAATTGTTGCCATCACATGTATTGGTCTTCATAGACTCTCATAAGATAATATTCTTCCTAGATGGCCTCCATAAAATTATTCCATGTGAAAGCTACTTCATATTCATTCTCTTCTATAATCCTATTATAATATGCTTCCCATCAATTTCAAAGAAGTAGTGAATATTTCAAGAGTGCAAAAGTTATTTTTTCACTATCAATGAACTTATTTACAAAGTATGAAGATAATTGGTCCAACCAATTTTTTATGGCATCAACATTACTTTTTCTTCAAAAGTAGGAATATCAAAATTCACCTACACCTGAAAAGGTGTGGGAGCACTAAATGGTGTTAGAGTAGTGAGAGGTTGTATAGAGGAGGTTACAAAACTTGTATTAGGGAGTTGAAGAATTTGAGCAAATTGGTTCATCATTTTATTCCTCTATCTCATGAGGGCTCCATTCAACATCTCTTTGAAAGGATTGATTATCTTGATATTGTCCATTCTACTTCTTGTCTGAGATTGTTTGGAATGACAAGGTAATCAAATGGGTCTCATATTTGATACCCAAAGTTTCAATATCTTGATCTCATGTTTATGGATATACACTCAAAAGATAAACCACTTTGATACCAGTGATTTGAAACTTAGACTTTTGTTTGATTTAAAACTCAAAATTTCAATTTAAGGAATATCATGGAAGAGTGTAATTAAAAGCTATCAAAGTATAACAAATCGGAACACAATATATAAGCAAAATAAAAAAATGCTTTTATTGCTCAAAAATTAGAGTACAATACAAGCAATCTCTGAGAAGATATGTGAGGCTATAACATTGCATCCATTACTCATGCTTTTTATAGTCAAGGGTGCATCTCTCTTTATACAATAATTGGTGTATTGAAAATCCATAATATGGAATATGGAAAGATGCCCATATGGAAATATGGTTCACCTTTCATGATTTGGAAGGTCGCCCATATGAAAATGTGGTGATTCACCTTCCAAGAGTTACAAAGTATATATTAAATGAAAATTACATACATATGACTTGTCCTTTTATATTTTGTTTTTTATTGATGTGTTAATATATCTAGAGATGCATTTTGGCTATGAAAATATAAAAATAGAAAATTAACATTTTTAGTAAGTATTTTGTTTTATAATTTGGGGGGATTCAGAGTTTTTTTCATTAACATGTATGCAACTGTGTCTACAAAAAAAAGTTCTCTAATATTTCCAGCACTTCTTGAATGAATCATAATGGAGTACCAAGCACAAAGTTATGCCCATAACAGTGCAGTTAATATTTAAAAAAATAGATTTTCAAAAAAAATTGAGCATAAAGCCACACCGTAAAATATATCATATGCCTAGATCATTAAACCATGTCCATTTTCATTATACAAACAACATGATTGGTCTTGTTAAGATTTTTCTTAACCATAAAATTTGAAAGGTTATAGACTAAGTGGAGAGTCTTCTAAACCATTTTTCATATTACATTACTTAGCTAGAATGAAACAAAAAACTTACAAGAATTTAAAAGTATCAGTTCAAGTGAGCTTTTTGTGTTCAAATTATGAATTGTATTTTCCAGTTTGGATTTGTTGTAACTTTTAAGTTGTTCTAGTTAAATGTTGTAGAGAAACCTAGTATTTTTGTATTAATATATAAATATGTTAAAATTATTTAAATTGTATTTATTTATTGTAATTTGCTTTGCTCAATACGAAGTGGAAATGAATTATCATAAAAGATTGCATGTTATTAAATGATGTTGCATAGTTTGTTGTTGCTCCTTGCCTTTGTAGTGTGATTTTGTATTGCATTAAATAAACTCTTTTGATTATGTGATTTTGTGAAAGATTGAATCCATAGAGAGTGCATCATGAATGGTAATAGTAATATCGACTGTCTGTGGAATGCAAGACTATTATATGTGTATGCATAGTTGTTGCATTTCCAATAGTGCAAGTGGGTTGTTGCACTAAATCTAGATCTAGGGTGAGTATATACTCATTTATATTCATGGAAAGTATGTGAAGATGCATTTTCACATTGTTGGTCTCCCTAGTTGGGTATGGTTCTAGGTATCTATCCTTTCATGAAGAGTCATAATTTTATAATACAAAGGAGATAAGGACATATGAAAGAGGGTCACTTGGTTAGGCAGTAAAGAGCTTAGATGATGTCTTCTCTTCTTTGATAAATGACAAATAAACAAGAAGTAGAGTGTTGTGCAAACTTGTAGTATGAGGAACATTGAATGAAAAATCATCCTGTAATTTTGACGAGAAGAGACAAAATGTAATAGTGTTTGTTTGATAATAATTGATAAAGCTTGAATAATTGTTATATGTTCCATTTATTCAATTGTTCTATAGACGATTTTGTATCATGAAAATATTGATAATAATTATGGAAGCTTAAGTACAACTTTTATTTATGGTTATTCCTTTGAAGCAGAATTATTTTATGGTTAATTTATTTATTTGTTGTTGTTTTCATTTGTGTAATGGCCCACCTTGGTAGGACTTTCCCTTGTTGTTTGATTGATGTAATGGTGTGTTGATACTTAATGCATGATCCTATTTTATTCTATCAAGATGAGTTGATAGATATACTTTATGCTTTCTAAAGTTGGATTATGCTATTTTTAGAATTATGTTATTTTTAGAAATATGTTATTTTTAGGATTATGTTATTTTTAGAAATATGTTATTTTTAGAATATGGTATTGTTGATGAATTTTGTGGTTGCAGGATCGGGTACTCTCATGGATGGATTGGTATGGGACAACCACCAAAGTTGAGAGTAATAAGAAATAGAAAATTATGGATTATAATCAATTTGATAGCCAAAAGGGTAATATGCAAGCCTATCATGTAGAAGCATTTGCATGTGTGCATGTGTGATTAGATGCATAAATAAGGAGGTTGATATAAAGGCAAAAGAGCCCTTACCCTATGTTTAGGGGATCCCTTTTGTAGGTGGTTGATAACCTCGAAGTTGTCATAAATCCTCCTGCTTAGGGAATGGTTATATTTATGCATCTTTGCTTATTATTGATTGATTCTTAATTGGTTGATGAAGTAAGGTATTAATAATAATGTTATTATTTTTTTTAATAAGCAACAATAATGTTAGTAATATTAATACTTAAAAATATATATAGATATCAAGTGGCATTAGCTCAACCGGTTAGATTCCTCAACATTTCAACAAGGAGACCCAGGTTCGAATCTTTCTAAACGATATGTGGATAATATCCAAGCTTTGTTGTAATACCACTATGTGGTGATGATGTAATACAAGTGCGGTCCGTTTCAATCCCATGTTACTCATTGAATATATATAGTATTAACATTACACAAGGAAATTAATAATAAGAGTAAATAAATTATTTAATAATATCTTTGCTAAAGTTAGCAATTTAAATCTTATTAAGGTTTACGTAAGGGCATATTTAATTAAAAATAATAATAATTAATTTAATACTATGAGTAAATAAATTATTTAATAATACCTTTGCTAAAGTTAGCAATTTAAATCTTATTAAGGTTTAAATAGGGGCATATTTAACTAAATATAGTATTAATTAATTTAATACTATGGAAGAGATAATAATAATTAGGGTAACTAGACATAGAAGTTAGTTTGTTATTATTATGGAGAGATGATAATAATAATAATTAGAGCAACCAGATATAGAACTCTATTTATTATTTTTTGAATTGGTTATATGGGATTGAAATGAGTCCCACTTGTATTACATCATCAACACATAATGGTATTACAACAAAGCTTGGATGTTATCCATGTATCACTTGGCAATATTTGAATCTTGGTCACCTCCTTAAATGTTGAGGAATCTAACCGCTTGAGCTAATGCCACTTGATTTTTAATTTTACACATGTTTTTATGAGGGGTCATGGTCCCCTCATATTAAGTGGGGTTTGAACTTTGGACCAAATTCAAATCCCTTACCAGTGTAGTAAGCTTGCAGCTTCAAAATTCTATTTATTATTATTATTATTATTATTATTATTATTATTATTATTATTATTATGGAGAGATAATAATAATAATTAGGGCAACTAGATATAGAAGTTTGTTTATTATTATAAAAAAGAAAGATAATAATAATAATTAGGGCAACCAGATATGGAAGTATGTTTATTATTATAAAAAGGAAAGATAATAATAAAAATTAGGGCAACCAGATATAGAAGTTTCTTTATTATTAGCATGAAGGATGTCTATTAGGAAAGAGTTTATGCACTTCTCGGATGGGTGAACAAAAGGAACAAAGTGGAAAAAGGAAGTTTGAAAAAGCCAAAGCAAGTTGGACCATTCTCCTCTAGGTCCCTAGTAAGCTTTTTAGCTATGCTTACATTCTTTCCTTTCGTGATTTTAAAAAACTCCATAATTGCTTCTTGGGTAGTTCATTGTTTTTATGTGAAGATTAGAGCTTGGAATTTTAAGCCCCACCCTATAGATTATAATTGTGCTTTATAAAAGCTTGAATAGAGATAGGATATATATATATATATATAGCTTGATTTAATAATATGTTTGATTATTTTATTTTGATATAATAATTAATAGGGAAGAAACTATTAATTATTATTGAAGGCTTTTGTCTTTTAATATATATTGATTAATTTATGTGTTGATTATTAGTTAATATGTTTTTCAATGAATTTACATAGGTTTTTATGAGGGGTCCCAGTTCTCTCATATCGAGTGGAGTTTGAACCTTGAACCTCTCAAAGAGAAGCCAAAGCCCTTACCATTGTAGTAAGCTTGTAGCTCTTTAATGAATTTACACAGGTTTTTATGAGGGATCCTGGTCCTCTCTACCGAGTAGGGTTTGAACCTTGGAACTCTCAAAGAGAGGCCAAAGCCCTTACCATTGTAGTAATATTATAGCTTTGATTATTAGTCAATATTAATTAATGACTATTTATTAGAGAGGCAATTTTTCTTGTTATAAGGTTTGAAATTATTCAAAAATGTATGGAGTATCTTCTAAATTTTGAAAATGAGATATTATTTTCCAAATATGGAGGTGGCTTGTGTAGCAATAGATCCACAAATGAGTGGGAGTAGGGGATTCTCTTTATATTTTTGCATGATTTGGATGTGGCTTGTGTAGCAATAGACCTATAAATGAGTGAGAGAAGTATGGGATTTTCTCAATGTTCTTACATGTTTTGGATTTGTCTTGTGTGATAATAGATCCATAAATGAGTGAAAGAAGTAGGGGATTCTCTATATATTTTTGTATGATTTGGATGTGGCTTTTGTGGTAGTAGATCCATAAATGAGTGAGAGAAGTAGGGGATTCTCTCTATGTTTTTGCATGATTTGGATGTGGCTTGTGTAGCAATAAATCCATAATGAATGAGAGAAGTATGTAATTCTCTCAATATTCTTACATATTTGGAAGTGGCTTGTGTGGCAATAGATTCATAAATGAGTGAGAGAAGTATAGGTTTCTCTCGATATGACTAATATGCATTTCACCATAATAATCCTAGTTGAGTTGTGGGCAATAACTTGTTAATGATACATCCTAAAAGGTGAGGTTTGGGTGGCCCAAAGTAGTGAGGCTTTTGAGTAATCTATAGCGATGAGGCTTGGACATATTCTTAGAAGTGAGGTCTAGGAATCTAAACGATGGATTGGTATGGGATAATCCACTGGATCATTCACTAGACTTATACACTCTAATAGGATTGAGATCTTGCATTGTTATTGAATGACTATATTGTATGATCCATGTTAGACTTACATATACATTTTATTAAGAAATTACATTGTTATTGAATGATTTAATTTTTATGATGCATGTTAAGCTTGCATATCATTAATCATGAAACTGAAATGTTTTTTTTTTCTAAGCGAAAAATCCCTTGCAGGGTTGCCTTGGTCTGAGAGACCACGATCAAGGGGTTCTACACCGTCAAAGTCACCCAAAATTCGCGCTCGGCCCTGATCGCACCAACATTATCAATTGGATTTTGGGTACCCAATTCAACTTTTTGGTAGGGTGGAGATTCGAACCTAGGACCTCCTTTGGAGGATTGCCCTCTCCTCTCCAACTCACCTACAACACCTGGGTATGAAACTGAAATCTTGCATTGCTACTAAATGATTTTATGGTTGATGCATGTTAGGCTTGCATATACATTGTATCATTAAATTGAGATCTTGCATTGTTATTGAATGATTGTATGATGCATGTTAGGCTTGCATATACATTCTATTAGGATTGAGATCTTGCATTGTTCTTGCATGATTTTATTTGAATGATGCATGTGAGGCTTGCATATTCATTTAAAAGTGTTGTCCTGATCCCTATGCTCATGCTCGTAAGCTTGGTGGAGAAAAGACATTTCAAGAAGGATACATTGACAAGAGGAAGAAACTTGTGACTTTGAGTTTTGATGCTTGAATGTAATATTATTTTTGGAATGAGATATATTATGAGTATCATGTGTAAAAAGTTATGCTATGCAAATATTATGATGAAGGAATAGATGTCTTGTAAATATTCTTGATATATTATCTTGAGAATTGTTCAAAGGATGATTTTATTTTTTTTGTCGAAGAGAAGCGGGGAGGGAAGAAAGTAGAGAGGGGAGGGCTCTGGTCCCTCCCCTGCTCCCCCTCCCATGGCTCCTGGTTCCTGCCCAGTCCCTGGCTCAACCCAGGTCATCCCTCCCGGGGAGTGGTTATTTGCAGATGATCTCCTGGAGGGAGATCCTTCTCCACTATCTGCGCCCCTCCCAGTCGGCTAGGGTTTCCTTGGTTGTTTTTTCGGTCTGGTGCTTCCCAGGGATCCCTATTTGGTTGGGGATCCCTTCCCTTTTTCCCTCAGGCTTCCCCCTGGGGTTTTTTGCAGGTTATTCGCGTGGATCTGGTCCCCTGTGTTTCTCGGTGCGGTGGAGGTGATGGTTTAGGGTTTGGACAGCTTCCCACTGTTTTGGTTCCTAAGGATCCCATCCCTGTGACTGGTTACTCTTCCCACTCGAGATTCCTAGTCCCTAGATCCCTGGTCCCTTAACCTGCTGTTTCTTTTTGTTTTGTCGGGATGGGATCCTCTTCTTTTTTCCCGGGGCGGGTTCATTGTGGTGCAGCTCTCTGGTCGCTTCCCGATGGGCTGGATTCTCTCTGTGCTGGTTGTTGACTTCCTGCAGGATGGCTCTCGCTGAACGATATGTTTTCCCGGTGGGCAGGATGGTTTCTCCTTAGGGCGAGATCTGCCAAATCCGTCGGTTTTCCCGCGAGGCGGGATCCTTTATTTTCTACTGGTTTCTCGGATGGCGGGATTTCCCTGCTGCTTCCCGTTAGGCGGGACTGTTTGTGGTGGTTTTTACTGCTTCCCGCGAGGTGGGATTTTATTGTAACGATTTTTCTTTGCTTCTGTCGGCGGGATCTTCTCGATGGTGGTTTTTGGCTACTCCCAGCTGGGCGGGATCTCCAAAACTACTTTCTTTCTTATTTGTTTGTTTCCCAGTGAGAGGGATTGTTTCATGCTTCATCGTTATCGCTGGGTGTTCAGTTTCAAGGGATTGATGCCCTAGACCCATTGCTTATGTAATCAGGTTTTGGGATCCTTGTTAAAACCCACTGTAAATACAAACACTACTTACCAAAAAAAAAAATTGTTCAAAGGATGAAGATGAATTAATGTTTTTCTTTATGTAAAATTCTTGGAATATTTAGTTATTTGCAATAATGGAAAGGATGTGTTATTGATAGGAATTGATAGAATCTAATTGGTATATTATGGTGATGATTCCTTTAGGTGTTGATTTTATCCTTTTCATTGCAATTAAAAGAAATGCTAAATTCTAGTATTTTGATTTGAAAAGTATTTAAATTCCTAGTCTTTAGCAATGTGTTATGTTGAATTTATTTATGATTTAATATAGTACTTTATTCCTTTGGGAGAGATGTTTAATTTCTTTTTAAATGCTAAGACTCTTGGATTTGGATGGGGGTTAATTCTTGGACATAAATCTAGATCCATATTATAAAACCCTTGAGTCAAGATGTACTCAATCCTGGGAGGAGTTGTGGTGATACAATAATTAGGTAATTGTAAATCTAGGAGGATTTGTGTTGATGCAATAACTAGGTAATTGTGAATTTGGGAGGAGTTGTGGTGATGCAATAACCAAATATTTGTGAATATGTAAGGAATTACGATTATGCAATGAATGTGTTAGGATCTTATCCTAACGCCATTTTTTAATTCTCATCTACTTATGTAATGACCCACTTTCAACGTGGGGGATCTCATTATGATATTATTTTGTAATACTTTGTAATGTATGTGGCAAGTGGGGTTCCTAGCCAAGTGGCACCATCTCATGTAACCGTTTTTATCAATATTGTAACCGATGGTAGGTAGGATATTCTAGCTCGAGTGGCATTTTGCATGTAAGCCAACTCTTGAGCCTTTAGGTAGGGTTGCATGAAGTTTTTCTTTAAAAGATATGAAGCCATGTACGAATTCATTTTTTTGCAAGCTAATGAAATTTTGAAGGAGGTTACCCCTTCGAAGAGGCCTGTGATTCTGTGTTATTGTGAGATTGTTCCATTTTTGCATTTAATTTCTGCATAGTGTTATTGAGTTGTTTGATGTATTTGTGTTATTTTCTAGTATTTTGTGTGAGTGTGTTTATTTTCAATAGTGAGATCCTAACAAGTGGTATCAGAGCACTTTCTAGGGCCGAGTTTTGCTACAACTGAGATGATTTTTGCCATCCATTCCTCTTGTTAGGTGTAAATTTTTGTGTGTTTTTTCGTTTCTATTTTTCCTTTATTAAAAAATCCAAAAATATATAGTCTTTTTTTGACCAAAAATCTAGAAAACACAAAAAAATAGTCTTTGTTTTAGTAGTTGTGTAGGTTAGAAACCCTGTGTCGGGGGTTTTAAAATATCATGAAGGAGTTGTCGTTATTGGCTAAGCTAGATAGCCCATAAAGCATCTAGTGAAATAAGGGGCGATCAGGCTCCAATACCCAAGCCTTAGACAACACTCGCGCATGGACTTAAGATCCCACGCATCTTTAGGTGTATCGAAAGATAATATAGGCTTAAACAAAATTTTATCCATTATGAAGCTTTTCGACCTTGTATTATCCATAGTCCACAAAACACAGCATCCCGAACAATCACCCTCCCATACTGTCAGAGATGCAGATAGTGTGCTCAAGGGTATGTGTAGAATCCTCCTTGGGTAGTGGCTTGAAATATTGGTCCGAGCACTATTGTTCATCACTGCGATATAATAGAGGGCCTATGGGTATTACATACTCCCTTGCTTAATATACACTAGTTCTACAAAACATAACTTCCACCTGTAAATCAACACCATACCTATTTTGTTAACCTGCATTCACAACCCCAAAAGTGAGCATACAGAGAAGGCATTCCTTATCACATAAAACAAACTTGCATGCACCAACAGTCAGGATAGATATTGCAAGTGTATGCAATAGCCTATGGTCAAAAATAGAATAGTCTAGATAGTGACAGAAATAGTCTGGTCAGTAACAGAGATAGTCAGGTCGACAGTAACAACCCTCTGTAATAGTCCAGAATTAAAGACTTCTAATGTTAAGAACAGTACTATCAATATCAAAGAATCTCCAAGGTCAATGACAGGAACCGTGTCAGTAACTGCAATACAAGTGACATAGGAAGTCATAGGATGGTGATAGGGTGGTCAGGGTTCATTCTATAGGTTAGAGACAGTTGATCCCAAATCCCAAATTTTGAACTGTAACTCCAAATTAGAAATCGACAACCAACAACACAGCAAAAAAAAAAGGCATTGAAATTTTATTAAAATAAAGATATCCCTTCACACAGAGCTTAGATTGACTCCAAAATTTAGCAATTAATTCTACACTCTATTCCAAACAAAATTATCCTTGGCAGCCCCTGGTCAAATTTTGCACCGATTTTCCAAAAATAGTAATTTTTTATTTTTTTTGCTAAGGCCATAACTTTTCAATGGTCAATCAAATTGATCCAAATTTTTGGGAATAGAAGTTACTTGTTATTCTACACCAAAGACTCTCAAGGACTCACTGGTGAAATTTTAAGTCCAAGTGGAAGAAATTACCTTGACATCAACTAGCAACCAATAGATCACAAAAAGTCAAGAAATTTAGTATATCTCCCCATTGAGCGCTTAGATAAAATAGCCACCGAAGTGGACCCTATCCTAAAATCGGTGTTGCAACACATTTCCCAAATTAAATTTTGGACCCTTACTAAAAATAGTAACTCCTAAAATCCCACATCTATTTTTAGTAACTAAGTAAAAGAGGGCCCAAAATGGCGAGCGGCACTCGTGGATAAAATGAGTTAGAAATTGCCACATTATTTGCCGATATGCAAAAAGCCCTTAACTACTTGACCACTACAAACCACAACATAAGAGAAGAGATTCAAGAGCTCTAAATATATCAGGATACCACTAGAGTCCGCTTAGAAAAACAACTTACAGATATGGAGACACAATTGCAAGGTACTCTCACATCTGAACACCAAGCTGAAAACTTTGAATGAGGTCGAAGAAGGGAAATAGAAGACCGAAGAAGAATAACCGAAGACACTCACTATGACAGTGATCTGACCTTCAAAATGCCTAAATTGGATTTCCCTAAGTTTAGTGGAAAGGATGTCGATGGGTGGTTATGTCGGGTTGATCAATTCTTTAGACTCCACAATGTCCCTATATATCATTGGGTTCAGATGGCTTCCTTCAACTTAGAATTTGAAGCCTTACATTGGTTCCAATGGCTACGAGCCACTACCCCTGATCTATCTTGGGAGGACTTTGAGTCCCAACTACTCACTTGATTTGGCCCTAATGACTATGAAGACTTTACAATATCATTGACAAAGCTGAAACAAACTACCACAGTTCATGATTACCAAACACAATTTGAGAAATTGGCCAATAAGACAAGGGGCTTGAATGAGGGATTTTTTATGAGTTGTTTCGTGAGTGGGTTGAAAGATGATCTCTAGGCTAAATTCAATATGTTTAAACCACAAACCATGATGGAGGCTATCAGTTTAGCCCGATTGGCCGAATCTAAACTCTCAGCTCAATAGTGGACACCGTAATTTTCTCAAGCTCGGCCTCCCTTTCCTCCTCGGTTTCAAAATAATACTGATAATAAACATCCTGCTCCTAAGCGACTGACTACAACAGAAATGGATGCGCGTTGTGCCCAAGGGCTATGTTATAATTGTGATGAAAAATTTGTAAAGGGGCATAGATGTGCAAATAAGAGATTGTTCTTAATAGATGCAGAGGAAACCGATAGCAGTGACCATAGTCATGAGGAGAGTGACACAACTGAAGCACCAACTCAACAGGAAGAGGAAAGCCAAGACCCTGAAGCAAAAATTTTCGTCCATGCTCTTGTCGGGGTTACCACTCCACAAACCATGAGAGTTGTGGGTTTTTTCAAAGGCCAACGCCTTACTATTCTTATTGATTCAGGTAGTACACACAACTTCATTGATCCTCGAGTTGCTAAGCAGGCCAATTGCTATATACACACATGCAATTGCTTTGAAGTCATGGTGGAAAATGGAGACACTTTACCTTGTAAAGGTAAATATCGCAATGTTAAAATAAATATGGGGGATTATGAACTCAAACAAGACATGTTTACCCTCCAATTGGGAGGATGTGACATAGTGTTGGGATCCCAATGGTTGAGCACCTTAGGCACTATCAATTGGAACTTTACAGAATTATGGATGCAATTTTCATAGCATGGACAAACACACATCCTCCATGGTGCCAAAATAGGCTCTTCCCAAATTGTTAGTTCCAATCGTCTGGAGAAATTGTTGAAAAATTCATCCCATGGGATCATTGCACAAATATTTTCAATTCAACCAAGTACTTCCATAGTGGATAAAATTCTAGTAGATTTGCAACTTGTCCTTACCAAGCATGATGGTGTCTTTTCAGAACCAACTACCCTACTGCCTCGTCGCTCACATGACCATGGTATTCTACTACTACTACCAGGTAATGCACCATCCAACATCAGACTGTATAGGTATCCTCATGCTCTCAAGTCTGAAATTGAGTAGATGGTACAAGAATTACTCAAATTTGGTGTCATTCGACCGAGTACCAGCCCTTACTATTCTTCGATTTTACTAGTTCGCAAGAAGGATGGCTCATGGCAACTGTGTATAGACTACCGTGAGCTCAACAAAATTACCATCAAGGATAAATTCCCTATTTTGGTAGTGGATAGATTCCCTATTCTGGTAGTGGATGAATTGTTGGATGAATTACATGGAGCTATGTACTTCCCCAAGTTAGACCTTCGTTCTGGCTACCATCAAATCTAGCTCAAGGACGAGGATATCCCCAAAATTGCATTTCGTACTCATGAAGGTCACTATGAGTTCTTGGTAATGCCATTTGGTCTAACAAATGCTCCTTCCATATTTCAGAGCCTAATGAACAACATCTTTCGCCCTTTCCTACGAAAGTTCATCTTGGTTTTCTTTGATGATATCTTGGTTTATAGTCACTCGTGGGAAGAACACCTTATCCATGTGGATCAAACATTACAATTGTTGGCACAACATCAACTTTTTGCTAAGCGGTCCAAGTGTTCCTTTGGTCTAAATAAAGTAGAGTATCTAGGACACATTGTCTCCAAAGAGGGTGTCAAGGTCGATCCCAAGAAGATTTAGGCAGTTTAGGACTGGCCAAAACCTCGCACTCTTAAGGTACTTTGAGGATTCTTAGGGCTTACAGGTTACTACCACAAATTTTTTCGTAATTATGGTAAAATAGCAGCCCCCTCACATCCATGTTAAAGGACTCCTTTACTTGGACGGGGCCCGCTGACCAAGCCTTCCTCAAATTGAAGCATGCTATGACCACAACACCAGTTTTAGCCATGCCAAATTTTTCCAAGCCTTTTGTCATTGAAAAGGATGCTTTCGATCGTGGCATCGGGGCAGTGTTGATGCAGGAAGGGAGACCCTTGGCTTTCACTAGTAAGGCATTCTCTAATCGTAACTTGGGAAAGTCTATATATGCCAAGGAGATGTTGGGCATCTTACATGTTGTAACCCATTGATGACCATATCTCATTGGGCATCATTTCTCCATTAAAATAGACCATAAGAGTCTCAAATACTTCTTGGAACAATGGGTTGCTACCCCAAAACAATAAAAATGGGTTTTCTAAACTCATGGGATATGATTACGATATCACCTATAAAAAAGGTAAAGAGAATATTGTGGATGATGCTCTCTCTCGCCAATTTGAGGCCCTTAGTATGTTATGTGCCATTTCCTCACTTATTCCTCAATGGATAGATTCCTTACGATAGGAGGTACTTCAGGATGCAGATTTGAAAGCTTTGGTGACCTCACTTCGTGATGATCCTACTTCATTCCTAGGCTACAAATGGGATAGCCATGACCTGCGTTATCGCCAACGCCTTATTCTTCCTCGCACGTCCCCACTCCGTGAGCTCTTCATGAAGGAACTACATACTGCTCCCTCTGTAGGCCATTCAGGATTTCTTAAAACATATGAACGCCTCAAGCGCACATTCTTCTAGAAAGGTATGAAACAGGATATTCATGATTTTTTTGCAACTTGTGATACCTGCCAACGGATGAAAGGTGAAATGGTACGTTTTTTGGGTACTCTTAAACCCTTGCTCATTCCATATCAGGTTTGGACTGACATCTCCATGGATTTTATAGAAGGGTTACCTAAATCTGGCGATAAGTATGTTATTCTCGTGGTAGTGGATCGCCTTTCGAAGTATGCTCATTTTTGTTCCCTTGGAAACCCTTACACAGCCTCCACTATTGCCCAAATATTTCTCGATTCTATTTTTTGCCTTCATGGTATGCACACCTCCATTGTGTTTGATCAAGATCCCACCTTCACTAGTCATTTCTGGTAAGAATTGTTTAAATTGCAGGGAACTCAGCTCAAAATGAGTTTAGCCTATCATCTGCAAACGAATGGTCAAACTGAGATTGTCAACAAATGTTTAGAGACCTATCTTCGTTTTTTTGCATCAGACCATCCTACTCATTGGTCAAAGTGGCTTCCTTTGGCCGAATTATGGTACAACACTTCCTATCATACAACAACCAAACTCACCCCTTTTGAGGTTGTTTATGGGTGCCTTCCACTCATGCCTTCTTCCTACATCCTAGGTAGCTCCAAGGTCTAGGTAGTTAGCACTACTCTTAACCAACATACCGATGTTCTTTGTCAGCTAAAGCAAAATTTGGACATGGCCCAGAATCGGATGAAACAACAGGCTGACCGGCAACGTTCTAAGCTTAGCTTTGATGTAGGTGATATGGTCTTCCTTCGCTTGTATTTGTATAAAAAATCATCCCTACAACTCCGTTGATGCCCAAAACTTGCTGCAAAATACTATGGACCCTACCAAGTTCTTCAATGGATTGGTTCCACTGCTTACAAATTGGCTCTTCTTCCCACCTCCAAGGTCCATCTTGTTTTCCATGTTTTCTCTCTCAAAAAAGTTATGGGCACACAGGTACAGGTTCAGTCAACATTACCAAAATTGGATGAAGAAGGGTCCATATTACTCGAACCTAAACAATTGTTGGATCATCGAACCCACACTCTTCACAATCATACCATCACAGAAGTTCTTGTTCAGTGGCATGGGCTCTAGCCAAAATATGCTACATGGGAGTCTCTTTATCAGCTCCAGCACCAGTTCCCTTATTTTCAACTTTGAGGACAAAGCTTGGACATGTTAGGATCCTATCCTAACGCCATTTTGTAATTCTCATTTACTTATGTAATGACCCACTTCCAATGTGGGGGATCCCATTATGATATTATTTTGTAATACTTTGTAATGTATGTGGCAAGTGGGGTTCCTATCCAAGTGGCACCATCTCATGTAACCATTTTTATCAATATTGTAACCGATGGTAGGTAGGAGATTCTAGCTCGAGTGGCATTTTGCATGTAAGCCAACTCTTGAGCCTTTAGGTAGGGTTACATGAAGTTTTTCTTTAAAAGATATGAAGCCATGTACGAATTCATCTTTTTGCAAGCTAATGAAATATTGAAGTAGGTTGCCCCCTCGAAGAGACCTACGATTCTGTGTTATTATGAGATTGTTCCATTTTTGCATTTAATTTCTACATAGTGTTATTGAGTTATTTGATGTATTTGTGTTATTTTCTAGTATTTTGTGTGAGTGTGCTTATTTTTAATAGTGAGATCCTAACATAATGATACACCTTGAACAATGAGGCTCAGGTGTACCCAAAGCGATGAGGCTTTTGAGAAGTCCTAAGTGGTGAGGCTTGGACGTATTCCTAGTGATGAGGTCTAATAATCATTCACAAGGTAGTATAGTGGTGGCACCTTGAATGATGAGGATCAAGTGACCATGTTCATTACCAGGTGAGTGGCAATGGCCTTAGTTAACCCGTGAAGGTGTGGTAACTGAGCACTAAGGTATTGTGTCATAACAATCCTACATAGACGGACTTATGTAGGCTTAAGAAAAAGGTGTCTCCTTTAAGTGTTATCGGCCTTAAAGGATAATCCCTACATTGTGGTCAAGTTGTCCTATACCGATGAAGGTATAGGAAAATTAAAGGGACCATTATTGATGTTTTTTTTAAACAATGAGGTTTAAAAAAGTGAACCTCATAAGTACAGAAAGTTGGCCACTCCTATTCACTTGAGTGTTGTCTACAACAACATTGAACTCAAAATGTGGTTACTGCCTTAAATGTTGAAATAAATATATATTGGGTCTTCTTTGTGAGTTATTCCTTGTGATTATGAAAAAATAATCTCTCTCCCTTGGATTGAAAAAGTGGTTCATAACAATTTAATTAGGCATAATGATTAAAAAAAAAACAACACTTTGTTAAATTGTTAATTTGGTAACTACATTTTTGAAGTTTAAACAATCTTTGGCTTGAGTTACTTTTGATTTAAACATTGTTGTAAATGGTAACCTTTATCTAGAGAAGACCTAGCGTAGTTGGAATATAGGAGTATTATCTATAAAGAATTCAAAAGATTGTTCTTTTAACTTAGCAAACTATAGTCGTTTAATATATATCTTATGACCAGATTGGAACAATTAAAACTCCAAAACTTATGGCATGTGATGTAAATTTAGCTGCTTTAGGTTCTTATACATAATCATTTATTGACATAGATAGCAAAATGAATACTCTCACTAGCTCTTCTTGAACATTCAAATGAATTTGGCAAATAAATGTGCCTTTCTTTTTGATGAATAGTTTACCATGCAAACTGATTAGGATTAAAAACTTTTCTTTTTGATGAATAGTTGACAATGATTATGATTAAAAACTTGAAAGTTACTTTGGGGACCTAAATGATCATAGAGAACAGAGGATGCATGAAAAACAATTAGAATGTCACTATGGGATCTAAAATGGTCATGGAAAAACTTAGGTGTTGTAGGTGAGTTAGAGAGGAGAGGGCAATCCTCCAAAAGAGGTCCCAGGTTCAAATTTCCACCCTACCAAAAAGTTGAATTGGGTATCCAAAATCCAATTGATAATGTTGGTGCGGGCAGGGTCAGGTGCGACTCCCGGGTGACTTTGACGGTGTGGAACTCTCTGTTCGTGGTCTCTCAGACCAAAACAGCCCCGTAAAGAGTTTTTCGCTTTAAAAAAAATGGTCATGGAAAATAGAGGTTAACAAAATAACACCTTAAATGATACTCCAAGGACCTAAATGGTTGTAAAGAACAAAGATAGCTTGTCAAATCCAGAAAAGGAACGAATCTCTTGAACTGTTAAATTTAGATTCTTTTCACTATAAAATATAGTATGAATAAGATCTTAATGAAATAAGCGAGTCATTTAATAAAGTAAGATAATTTTTGCCTGAGGAAAATAATCAGAAATTATATATAAGTTAAATTTAAATAGAGTTTAATGTTACACAATAAAACGAGTTCAACTGACATGGTTATAGCAGTAATACTAAATCCCAAACCCCATCCAACATAATCTTTAATGCACGAGCCTAATGACTCCTACCAGACACCTAAAGCAAATACCAACAATTTTTTTTTATTGGAACAAAATACCAACAATTAAAAAAAAGAACTCTTGTGCTTTTTCTCTTTTCAATCATCATCGTCAAACTGGTCTCTGCCAAAGGTCTGCAAGCAGCGTTTGTAACCCCCTTGTCCCAAAGTCATTAAGTGAAATGAACACAATCTTGATATTGAAATGTGGTGCTCTAGGTCAAGATTATAAGGGATCCATACATGGTGGTGGTCTTAGACTTCACCAAGACTAACCCACCTAGTCACATTTCATTCTATGCAATGTTACTAGGGTACCTTTCATTGGGTTAAAGCGCATCAAAAATTCTATCTCAGAACAATGCAGTTCAAATACAACAATCAAATTTCTACATCAATTGAGAGACATTGCTTCTTTTCTAAATTCAGAGGCTTTAGACACACAGTTAGCCATTACTCTTCTACCCACACTTAAAAAGAAAAGTCTTATGGCCTTATTATGTTCTCTTGAATTAAAAACGCAATTGTTCAAGTAAACAATCGCCCTCATTTGATTTCTTTTCTCAAGGAAACCATGATTTCCTCAAATATTCGCGGGGTTCTGCATCGAAGGTTAAATCATTTTGTTTGCATGAATTCACTAATAATTTGTTCATTTTTTTTTAAGCTCACATGGGTCTTCAAGGTCTCTATAAGTACATAACTACACATCACTAAATTATATTTTGAGGGCGTAACCATGGCTTGAAGTTTTCAACGGTCTTCATGATTTTTATTTCTGTTCAATTCAATTACAACTCAGGACCTTAGAATTTTTAATAGAAAGCTAAATGTTTGAATTCTATAGATGCTGGTTATACACTATACTTTGGTCTAGGTTGATAAACACTTAAATAATTATATTATTTTATATAACTTCTGTTTTTTAAACATTTTTTTTAAATAAGTTATGTGTGGCTTTTATTGGGGCTACTTTCCTTACAAAAACAAAACATTAAATTGTTCTCATTACATTTCTAACCAGTTAATTAAAACATATCAACTTTACCTTTCATTTGCCTTTCTATCAATCTTCATCTTCCTCAAACTGCTAAGTTTCCACAATCAACTCCTTTTATATCAAATGCCTTAAAAAATTTAAATTCTTCCAAGATGAAATTCAACCTCGCTAATGGCTAAAATATTTGATGCCCAACTTCTATATCTATAGATATCTTGTCTATAACAACCTTACAATTTTTTAATACTTTTTTTAGGGTTCTTGTCCATTACCCTAATATTCTAAGATATTATTCTCATTGTTATTTTTTTGTGTGGGTTTAGCCCCACTTCTTGTTAGAACTTGTGATATTTGCTTATTGTTTTCCTATATCAATATCCCTCTAAGTTTCTTTTTTTCTTTGTTTTTGCTTCTTGGGTCTTTCTTTCTTTTTTTCATTCCCAACAATACTTTCATCTTTATCAATCTTCTTATACTGCTCATAGTAAGCCTTATCATATTTGGATTTGTCTTGTTCTGAAGGATTTGAAATGCAAGGAATAACCTCAAAAGTACAATCTTCTTTATGTTACCCTATAAACCCTAAAGTGCAAGGATGCTCTTTTGTAGCAATTACCTTCTTATTTTGCTCTAAAAAACCTAAATTGTTATGGGTTTCCTTCATCTTTATTTTTTTATTATGTTGCTCTTGAAACCTTGAAGTGCAAGGGATAACATCTTCATCCCTTTCACTCTTATTACTTGGAGAGGATTCTATATTACTTGAGGAAAATAAAGATGATTTACCTAGAATAAACTTGACCTCTTTTGTTGTCTTTGTTTTAGGATTTCTCTCCATATATTATTTTGCACCTTTAATTCCTTTTGAACTTGCCAAATGATACTCTAGATAGGCTTTCTTTGTCTCTTCTTTTAGAGTGGAATATCCTTGATCTGATCTAGCTTCTATTATTGTATGATTTCCTTACTTTGTCTTGAAGTTTATCTCATGGCTATTAGAATTTTTTGTCTCTTTCTTCATAGTTTTCACTTTGTAAAATCTTGCCATGTGTTCAATCTCATAACAATTGTGGCAATGAAATACGATATTTTCATAATCTACTTGTTGATCCCATTCTCTTAATTCAGATTTTATCTTAATGGATTGTGGCAAAGGTTTTTAAATATCCATAGCAGCACATATTCAAGTATATATAGCATGCTTTCACTCCTTAGTAGTTAGTCCTTCCTTGATGAATTCCCTTAAGGTATTTCCAATATTCTTCAAAATATCCTTATTTAGAAGCTGATATGGAAGTCCAAAAATCCTAACCCATACTCTCGAAGCTTCTCAATAGTTTCCATCTCAACTAGAAAACTTTTCATTTCATGGTCTCAAATAAAGTGCATCTCTTCCCCTAAATCATGGGCCACTAACCATTATTTTATCTCTAATTTTTGAACTAGAAAAGATGATAAGAAAAAAAAAAATTAGGAAGAAAAGTCAAAGTAATTTGAATTTAATCCCCACTTCCACTTGATCCAATTTTGAATCTCCAAAAACCCTGGCCATGATCTATGGAACTTACATATTAACCCTCTACTTTTAAGAACCAATATATCATGCTCAATCATCTCATCCTTGATAGTCACTTTTGGTGTAACATCTGCTACCTGGATCGAACTTGCCATACATTCGCTCTTCTTCTTATCTCCAACTTGGGCCTCCATACTTCCAACTAGGGCATCCTAACTTCCCATTAGAGCTTTCAAATATGGCTTTCCTTCCATACTATCTATTGGGACTTGCTCTTGTCTTACACTTTCTCTTGGTTCACCTTCCCTCTCGGCTTGCACTCTCTCCTACCTTACACTTGCTCCCAGCTTGCACTCCTTCTTGGCTCGCAATAGTTCTTGTCTCTTCTTTTTCTTGACATTCCTTTGCTTTAGTAAATTTTTGGAAACAATGTTCTACGCATTCGTGGTAAGGGTTTGAAGCATTGATGCACTCTGGATGAACACCTGCAATCTTGGCTTGCACTCCCTCTTGGATCACACTTCCTCCCGACTCGCATTGGATTTTATTCAACTAGATCACACTTTGCTTTCTACTTCCTGCTCACACTTCCTCCTCACCCCATGCTCACACTTCCTCCTCACTCCCGACTCACGCTTGCACTCTCACTCCCGTTCAGGCTGCACTCACTCTCACGCACACTTACACTTACACTTGCACTTGCGGTTGCGCTCACTCATGGCTCAGCCTCATGAACATTTAAAACTATTTTGACTTCATTTTTGTTATGCATAATTGATATGTTATATAACGACTCTAAAAAGGCAAATCTTTGGGTGCTTACTGGTGAGCAACTTATGAAGCATGGTTTTCATGGCCCTTTTAGATGTGAAATGTGTGAAGAGAATGTAGAAAATCTCAACCATATTTTTATTGAGTGTACTTTAGCCTCTGAGCTATGGAGGAGAATGGCCACTTTACTTGGCTTACGGTGGTCCAATTTTTTTACTTTTGAACAACTTTGGAGGGATTGGCCTAATCAAGAGGGTGTTGATCATTTTATTAGGCAGTTACTTTGGATGGGTTCTACCATTCTTCTTTGAAATATTTGGAATGAAAGGAACAACTAAATTTTTAATCAAGATACGAAGGATATTCACTATATTTGGCAAAAGACCATAGCCAACTTAGATGAATCAGTCCATCAACTCCTTAATCACCCCCAAAACTCCCACCAAATATGGGATCAAGTGATGCAAAGATTGAAGATTAAATCTTCTAAGGGCAACCATCTTAAAGGGAATGTGAGTATTAGTAAGATGGATAGGACTAGAAATTAGCAACCTCCTCCTAAGGATTTTGGAAAATTCAATACTGATGGAGCCTCTAGAGGGAACCCTGGAAAAGCTAGTGTGGGAGGAATTGGTAGACTTTCATATGGCTCCCTGGTTTTTACTTTTGCTGAGAATTTGGGTATTCTTTCTAATAACCTTGCTGAGGGGTATGGTATCCTCAGAGGCCTTTAGGAGGCTACTAAGGTTGGATGGGAAAAGGTGTTAGTTGAGTCTGAATCTCAACTTATGATTAATCTCTTGAAGACTCCTAAGAATCATAAGGTATATTGGAGAATAAAAAGAATTATTGAGAAGATTTAATTAATCCAGATGGGATTTTTGAAAGTTGATTACAATCATGTGGTCAGAGATCAAAACAAAAGTGTTGATGCTTTAGCTAATTGGGCTTTGGACAAAGGCGATCTTGTTTGTTATGGCCACCCTCCTATATGGTGGGCTTCTCAAATTAGGGAAGCTCTTCTTTCTATCATTTCTTTGGATGGCTCCAGTTTTGAAGGTACCTAGTTTCTTCTTGCTTTTTGTTTTTTTTTGCTTCTCTTTGGTTCATTCAGTTTTTTTTGTTCCCTAGCTCATTCTATTCTTTATTTTGTTTCCTCTGTTGATTCTTGCCTTAATAGTCTTCTGGTCTAGATAGGTCATTGTTATGTTCAATTTTTTTTTTTTTTTTTTTTAAGTTTTTTAAGGTGGGTGGGTTCTTTTGTTTTGTTTTGTTTTGTTTTTGTGTTCTTTGTGTTGTTTTTTGTTGTTCATGTGTTTTTGTTGTTTTGTGTTTTTTTATGTTTTTTGTTACTGTTCTTATGTTTTTTTCGTTCTTGTTCTTGGGTTTCTCTTTGTTTGTGTTATTTTGTGTTTTTATGTGTGAGTGTTTTTCTATGTTTTTTGTTTTTGTTTATTTTCTGTTGTTGGTTGTTTTTTATTTTTATTTTTTTTTATTTTTTAGGTTTTGGTTGTGTTTATTTTTCATTTTTTTGGGGGGTTATGTCTTTGTAGTGTTTTGTTGTTTTTGTCTTGTTTGTGTTTTGTTATGTGGTTCTTGTGTTTTTCTATGTGGTTTGTGTTGTGGTTTCTTTTATCTTATTGTGCGTGTTTGGTTGTGTTTTTGTTTTTGACACACTTAAGGAGCATGTTTTTTATTTTATTTTATTATTTTTGTTATTATTTACTTATTTTTAAATTGGTTTTGTGTGTTTATTTGCTCCTTGAGTATGTCAAAGGTGGTAGGCTAGGTCCGATTCCTGGGCGTATTTGGCGGAATGGATACCCCTGCCTCCTTGGATCTTACCCATTATCTGAATATTTTTCTTTTGGAAGACCATGAAATCTTTTCGTCAAAAATATTTGTGGATCCATCGTGTTTGAGTTGCATAAGCACATTCCTTCAAATTGAACCATCTCCTAATAGAAACACAACATTGTACAAGGAGTTGACAGGGGCTTCTAAAAAAGAAACAGACTCTTCATTTACTATGTTCATAGATGTTCTAAGAAGGCAATACTTCAAATACATTAATACCCAATTACCCATTACTTATATTTTACTTATTATTTTCCCCTAAAAAAAGTTGTGGTTTGTTGTGTTTTGGTTGCAAGAGTGTCTACTTATACGAGGCCTTCTCTGTATCATCTTATATGAATTCGTGTTGCATTCAAATTTAATGAGTATGGTTTGCTTTTTCAAAAATCTGTGTGGGTTAAATATGTAATGTAATTAAAAATATGTAAGTGTGGGGGGTGGAGGATTTTGGCTCTCGCGCTCTGCTAGGGTTTGCTTGCGAGAAAACCTAGTTTCGTCATGTTGCAGGGGGGGCCGGGTTAGGGCGAGGCGGCGCTTGGACGGGTTGGCTGCTATGGTGGACGTCTGCTGCACCGGCGGGCTTCGGTGCGGGGTGGCTGCTAGGCGGGGTGGTTCCTGTTCTGGCTGGCGACTGTGCGGTTGGGGGTGCTGTGCTGGCTGTCTTCTTTGGCCGCTGCGCGGAGTGCTTCTGCGGGTGCTGGTAGCTGTTCATCATTGGCCCTTGTTCAGGCTGGACCCCGGCGGGTTGTCGGCATGCGGGATGGCCCCCGGTCGGGGTGGTCCCCGTGCGGGCTGGCTCCTGGGGGGGCTAGTCCCTGGACTGGGTGGATCCTGTGCGCTTGGGCCCCGTTGCGGGGTGGTTCTTGTCCCTCTTCCCCTTCCCCTGCCCCCCTCCCTGGGCACTCTCTTGCCCTGCTTTTCCAGATCCCGTGTTTGCTCAGGGTTCCCGTTGCTTGGTTTGCTTTTGCTTGGCAGGGTCTGCGGTTTCTGGGCCCGAGTTCCTTGGTTCGACGGGTTTTCAGCTTGCCCAGGGGCGGCTGCTGAAAGAGGGTTGGTTCTGGTTTCCTGGTTGCCACTTGGGGATCTTCATGTGCTCTTTCTTGGCCTCGGGGGGGGCCTATTCCCGCATATGAGGCCCTTCCTCAGTTGCTCCAGGTTGCCTTTGCCTTCGGGATCTCCGTGTAGATCTGGGGTTTGTCTGGTCTTGAGGTGGACCCTCGGTTTCTGTAGTCTGCCCTTTGGGCCCTGGGGGGGGCCAAACCTGCAGCTATGTCTCCTTGGCTTCTGTCTCCTCCAGGCATGGATGGGGCTGGTTGTTCTCTTGCTGGTCGTTTCAGTGGTCTTCCGCTACTTTCGTCTTGGCCAAGGTTCCCTTTCCAGCCCCGGGCGCTCGTGGGACATCTTCCCTGTCCCTCCCTTGTTTTTTGCTTCCCAGTTTCGGGCCTCCTGTTGGACAGGGGTTTGTTCCTTTGGCAGATTTCTCGCTGAGCAGGATCCTTCTCTTCCAGCCCATCGTTGGTTTCCTTGCTGAGCGGGTTGTTCTGCTCCTACTGTTTTTTCCCGCGGGGCGGGTTTTCCAATCCTGCTGGTTTTCCCGTCGGGCGGGATTTTTCAATTATGCCGGTTTAGGGTTTGCTCCTTTTCCTACTAGTTGGGATTTTTCAAATAATTTTGTTTTTTCCCTGAGATGGGATTTTAGGGTTTACTGTTTTTTCCCGCTAAGACGGGATTTGTCAACTTCTTCCCTTTTTCGGATTTTCTCACTGGGTGGGATATGTCCTAGGGTTTGTTTTTGAACCTAGGTTTGATCTTTTGACCTGTTGTAAAAAGGTTTTGGGATCCTTTCAAAACCTGTTAAAAAAAAAGAAAACAAAAATAAATAAATAAATAAAAAGGGCCCCGGGCCCCGGACTCCGGCCCTGGGATTAGATTCAGGCGGTGGTACTTCCTTTAGCTTCGGCTTTTTCTGTAAATAAGGTTTTGGGTCCCTTCTCAAAAAACCCGCTGTAAATATAATGCTACTTATCAAAAAAAAAAATTTGTGTGGGTTGATTGTGCTCCTTGGATTCAACCATCTTCTAAAGAAAAAAAAACTGACAAGCAAATAGACGAGCAAAACAACAACAATTGTTCAGTAGGGACCCAGATATGAACCTACAACAAAAGCTCCGAGGAAAGGCAAACATCAATCTCCACTCCTGTGACCATTAAAACAAACATAAATGGACACCCATTCTTCTACTTCATTTTGCTAATGAAATGAATTAGAGTAAAAGACACACGGAATTCATTCACACTTACCAACGATGAGGAAGAAGGCTTTTCCTGTGTCATTGTGAACTCTTCTAAGGGTGGCCATGGAGATCCACTAACCCATCTTCAACAAGATCATTGGATTCCTGAAGTTTTTCCTTCATTACATTGCATGTGCTCTCCTTCCGTCGAAGATTGAATCGAAAGACTATTGTTACCTTCCATAGAATACAAGCCACCTGTAGACTGAAGGAGACCATTCTCTCCATATCTAACAAAAGATCATATGTACTCCAGAGAATGCCCAACAGGAGCTTTACTAGTTTGTTATCCCAAACTGACCAAAATGTTCAGTTGAAGGCATTATCCCATCATTGTACAAAAGTTATGTTCCTTTGATATGAATAATATTAAGCTGATTCAATTGGAGACTTCGAGCAATCAAAATGAGGAATCCAACCTATAAGTAACTCGGCTTTGACATCCCCATACTCAACTAGAATGTCCCTGTAGATACGAGTTTCACAGAAAAAATGTAGACAGAATGTAGAATGTCCCTGTAGATACGAGTTTCACAGAAAAAATGTAGACAGAATGACGCCCAGTATGACCTTTGTAAACAATGGAAGAACCTTTACCATCTCTTTCCAATTAACCCATCTGACTACTTGAACTTAGAGTAGCGAAGCTTAGCTCATCTGAAGACAACTTTTGCATTAAGGACATCGTATCCATTTCCACTGATATAGAGAATTTTAATAGCCTCCAAGGGATTGTGCTGAATTTTAAAACCCTTAACATTTCATTTTATTTTATTTGAGGGCTTCACTACAGTAGCAAAGTTTGGTTGGAAGTAGCATGATAGTCGTTCCCTAGGTATGTTAGTTTTAATGAAGTTATTGGTTTTAAAAAAAAAAAAAACTCATCCACCAGTTCATGGTTGGGATGGGGTGTCCATCCTTAGGTGTTGGCTGTAGGGGTTTCTTATACTAACTTTATGTTATATTTAATGAAGTTATTGGTTTTTTTAGGAATATCCGTTCCCATCCACCAGTTCATGGTTGGGATGGGGTGTCCATCCTTAGGTGTTGGTTGTAGGGGTTTCTTATACTAACTTTATGTTATATTTAATGAAGTTATTGGTTTTTTTAGGAATATCCGTTCCCATCCACCAGATCATAGTTGGGATGGGTGTTGGTTGCAGGGGTTTCTTATACTAACCTCAATAAAAAAATAAAAATAAATAAATAATAAATAAAAAGAGAAAGACAATGACAATCAACACAATCTATTTATTTTATTTTATTTTTCTAGATCCCTAACTTATTGGGTAAAGACGAAGTCCCTTTCAAGGAATCAAATTAGAACAGTCCACTGAGAAGCACTTTGTTGTTATCAATTGGCTAGACCTTTAGGAAATCGAAATGGGATAGCCTATCGCTACTAACCAACTTGATCCTTTAGAGAATCAAAACGAGATAGCCCACTAGACTCAACCTTTCACGTAATTGAATCGGGACAGCCCACTAGACTCGACCTTTCACGTAATTGAATCGGGACAGCCCACTAGACTCGACTTTTCAAAGAATTGAACAGGGATAGCCTACTAAGAAGCACTTGACCGCTACCAACTGGCTTGACCTTTTAGGGAATCGAAACGGGACAGCCCACCGACAAGCACTTGACTACTATCAACTGGGGGTAAGCATGAGTTTTTACAAGGGATCAAAGTCCTTTTATACCGAAGTTTGAACTTAGATCTCTAAATGAAAACCCAAAGACTTACCATTATAATATCCTTTCCAAGGCATAAATTTTAAGATAAAACTTTGGTTTAAAGGGAGCTTCAATCTTCTAATACCAAAATTTAATCTTAAATCTATAAATAAAATCCAAAAATATATTATTAATATTTTTTTTGTTTATAAAAATAATTCTATAATTGTATTGTTTTAAAGCTTAAGGCTTAAAACTAATACAAGTTGGTAAAACTTGAACGAAATTTAAGAGTAACCACACTTACGCAGTTCAAAAAAAAAAAGAGACACATAACTTGGCCATCAAATATTTATTTATTTATTTTGAAATGATTGCATGAGTAGGGGTTAAACGGTTTCTAGATGGCATCAAATATATCCTGGTAAATAATAAATATGTTTACTATTAGTTGATAATATAAAGGATACATTTTTAGAAGGTTTTCAAAGGGAAGAAGGATATTATGTTTTTTTTTCTAAATGTTTGAACTATCGATATATCTTTTTATTTAAGATTTAGATATTCCTTGAATTTGATGTAGTTTTTGATATAATTGTTTTTTTTATATATATAATTGTTTTTTTAATATTAAACAGCGTTTACAAATATTTACAAAAATAATATTTATATGTATTTTATGGAATAATATAATTAATTTAAAAGATCATATAAATTATTATTTTTCATTTGATTTATGACATTGATATATAACCAACAAAATAGTATTAATGAATTGCAGTCAATGGTTTAGTTAATAATAAATATCTTTTCAAAATGTTTAGCTAAATTTGAGGAATAAAGTCCTAGATTTAGTCGGATAGGTTATAGATTGGTAGAAAGGGATTGGCCCTTGCTAGGGCTTAATAACTCCATTTATAGTAATTAGTCTTGTCCACGTTGAATAAATAGTACCAAAAATCAATTTTATTTATTTTTAAGGATGTTATTGTATTTGTTTCGTTCAAGCAAACATAGCAAACATAAGAGGAATCGACCTCACAACCACATGGATGATAATAACTAGGCAACTGCCATTACACCAAATGCCATTCGGCATTGTTTATTCTTTTTGTTTTAAAGGATGTATAAATATTGTAATATTTAGATTTAAATTTATATTATGAATGATAATGTTAATTAGTTTTTTTAATTGGTTATGTAAGATTGAAATATGTTTCACCTGTACTACATCATCACCATATAATAGTATAACAACAAAGCTTGGATATTATCCATATATCGTTTGAAAAGATTTGAATCTTGTTCTTCTCTTTAAATAGATTTGAATCTTGATCTCCTTTTTAAATATTGAAAAATTTAATTGGTTGAGCCAATATACTTGATATAATATCATATAGTTATATTTAATATATTTTGCATATATAAATCAAATAAATAAAACAAATAATATTTATATGTATTTTATGGAATAATATAATTAATTAAAAGAACCATATAAATTATTATTTTTTATTTAATTTATGACATTGATGTATAACCAAAAAAAAATAGTATTAATAAATTGCAGTCAATGGTTTAGTTAATAATAAATATCTTTTCAAAATGGCTAAATTTGAGGAATAAAGTTCTAGATTTAGTTGGATAGGTTATAGATTGGTAGAAAGGGATTGGCCCTTGCTAGGGCTTAATAACTCCATTATTTTATTTATTTTTTAATGTGTTATGAGACCAAGGTTGGGTAGTACATGACTACTAGTCTTGTCCACGTTGAAGAAATAGTACCAAAAATCAATTTTATTTATTTTTAGGATGTGATTTTATTTGTTCCCTGCATGCTATTGGGTTCTAGCGAGTTTCTATGTTAGATGCACAAGGGCCTTTAAATTTTATAAAACCTATGGCTATGAGCAAGACTCTTGGATACACTTAGTTTAGAGAAGAATGATGAGGGGCAAAATGGGTCTTGTACATGGAGCATATGAAAGAGGTAGACTAAATCATGGTTGGTTGGTTTGCAATTAGGTTATATGTATTCATGAAATATGATATATTGTTCAGCATTATTTAATGTCTTAAATTCTAAGTTTGTGCTTGCAATGACTTTCTTCTCTTTTTTTATATATCCTTTTAATTTTTTTGTCTATGGTTTTTTATTATTGTGAAGAAAAAAAAAAAAAGTGAAATTGGTTGTTACACTTACACCGTGTCCATGAGATCGAGTGATGTGTCGTGACAATAATTGAGAGTAAGTTTTTTTTTTTTTTTATAAATAAATGTATCTAAGAGGAAGACTGGATCTTAAATAGAGGATTTTTTTTTATAAAAACATTTTAAATTATCACTTTAAATGACATGTAAATCCTTGCGTAGTATTATTATTTAAGATATTGTGCATCCTTATTTTATTGTTCATTGTAGTCAATGTGAATTGGGTTCTTATCAAATAGATTCAAATTTGAATCATAAGGAAGGTGGTCTTATTGTGCCCGCTAGTTATACTTTTCATCTTACTTAATAAACACATTAATTAATAATATATGATATTTTAGCTTTTTTGTTTTAAAATTGATTTTTTTAAGTACAATTTGAGTAGCTTAATGGTGGAGAGTTTAGAATTATGAATAGAGGTTCAAGGTTCCAATGGTATGAGGGTAGGATTGTACATCATGATTAAGCAATTGAAATATGATTGAATAACTACATATTACATAAAACAAGGGTTGTCTCATATGATCTATAGTCTTGTATATGATATACGACATTGAGAGAGTTGAAAACTACTTCAACCTTTTTTTCAAACCTTTGGATAAGGTGTCATAGTTTTAAATAGAAATTTATTTCAAAATATTAGAAAAAGATATTCAAAACTTTAAACTATAAACCAAGTTTAAAAATAATATGATTCTATTTTATTAAATTTTTATCATTAAATAATAAAAGTGTATTGGATCCATTGTTATCACTAATTGTTATCTCTAAATAATAAGATTTTTACACTTTATGTGATTTAGGGACTTAAAAATGTAAAAAACATTATAATACAATCATAATTAAAAGTGTATTGGATCCATTGTGTATTGGATCCATTGTTATCACTAATTGTTATCTCTAAATAATAAGATTTTTACACTTTATGTGATTTAGGGACTTAAAAATGTAAAAAATATTATAATATAATCATAATTATCATAAACCTATAATCTCTATGAATTAAATATTAATATTTTTTATTTAGATAATCAAAATTATTATAAATCCTATAACACTAATGAATTTGTAAACAAAATGTAATTTTTTTCCAAAATAATCAATGACTAAATAAAACAAAGAAAACTAGGAAAGACTTTTTAATAGGTCAATCATGATTATTAAAAGCCCAAAAATTATGAAATACAAGATAAATTTAAAAAACTAAATCATGTAATACAAACTAAATATTAAAAGAAGATTTTTGTAGCGTGAATTTATGTGGCACAATTATTTTCGTAAAAGAGTGATGAGGAGGAGGACAAGTCAAACGATGACAAAGGCACAAAGCAGACTAGAGGGAACCGCTATTAAAGCCATATATTTTCAGGTATGGTGGAAGAGCAACAACTTCATCTAGAGTGCATCAATGCTTCAAACCCTTACCACGAGTGCATTGAGCATTGTTTTCAAAAAACTGTCGAAGCAAAAGAATGTCGAGAGCGAGTGAGCTGGGAGCAAGGCCTACTAGCTAGTATGAAAGGAAAGTCAAATTTGAAAGCCCTAATTGGAAGTCAAGATGCCCTAGCTAGAAATCGGGATACCCTAGATGGAAGTATGGAGGCCCAAGTTGGAGATAAACGAAAGAGCAAATACATGGCAAGTTTGATGTAGGTAGTAAATGTTACACCAGAAGTGACTATCAAGGATAAGATGATTGAGCATGATATAACAGTTCTTAAAAGTAGAGGTCTAATATGTAATTTCCATAGATCCTGACTAGGATTTTTGGAGATTCAAAATTGGATCAAGTGGAAGTGGGGATTGAATTCAAATCACTATGTGAATTTTCTTCTTTAAGGTTATTTCCTCATCATCTTTTCCAATTCAAAAATCAGGGATAAAATAATGGGTGGTGGTCCATGGTTTAGGGGGAGATATGCCCTTTATTTAAGACCATAGAATGAAATTTTCTCTTGAAATAGAACATATTAAGAAGATTTTGGTGTGGGTAAGGCTTTTTAGACTTCCATATTAGCTTATCAATAAGGATGTTTTGAAGAATATTGGAAACACCCTAGGGAGATTTATCAAGGAAGGATTAACTATTAAGGAGTGAAAGCATGCTATATATAATCGAATATGTGTTATGGATATTTCAAAACCTTTGCCACAATCCTTTAAGAATAAAATTGAATCAAGAGAATGGAATCAAAAAGTGGATTATAAAAATAGTGCATTAATATTAAATTTGAATCAAGAGAATGGGATCAAAAAACAGATTATAAAAATATTGCATTTTGATGCCACAATTGTTATGAGACTAGACGCATGGCAAGAGTTTGCAAAGTGAAAACTATGAAGAAAGAAAAAAATTTAGTCATGAGATAAACTTCAAGATGAGGCAAGGAAATCATATAGTAATAGAAGTATATCAGATCAAGGATATTCCACTCCAAAAGAAGAGGCAAAGAAAGCCTATCTACAATATCATATGGCAAAGGCCATCATAGCTCACTTAGATCAACCGTTAGAAGAAATAAAGGAGGATATAAAGGATGAGAAAGTGCAATATGTAAGTTTAAGTTTAAAAAGAATTAAAGGTGCAAAGGAAGATGTAAATGCAAATCCTAAAACAAAGACAACAGAAGAGGTCAATTTTATTTTAGATAAATTACCTTCATTTTCTTCAAGTAGTATAGAATCCTCTCCTGGTCATAAAAGTGAAAGTGGTGTAGAGGTTATCCCTTGCACTTTAGGGTTTCAAGAGCAACATAATAAAGAAATGAGGATGAAGGAAATTTGTAATAATTTAGGATTTTTAGGGCAAAATAAGAAGGTAATTGCTATGAAAGAGCATCCTTGCACTTTAGGGTTTCTAAAGCAACAAAAAAAATGTGTTTTTGAGATTATTCCTTACACTTCAGACTCTTCAAAGCAAGAGAAAACTAAAGATAATAAGTCTTATTATGAGCAGTTTTAGAAGATTGAAAGGATTAATGAAAATGAAAGTATTGGTAGGAATGCAAAAAAGAGAGAAAAAACAAAAAAGAAAAAACAAAGAGTAAAAGAATCCAAAGGATATTGATACAAGAAAACAAAAGCAAATATGACGAGTGTTAATAAGAAGTGGGGCAAGTGGCATTAGCTCAATTAGTTAGATATCTCAATAATTAAAAAGGAGACTAAGGTTCAAAGCTTGTCAAGCAGTAGATAGATAATATCCAAGCTTTGTTGTAATACCACTATGTGGTGATGATGTAATACATGTGGGGCTTGTTTCAATCTCATATAACCAATTTTAAAAAAATGGAACAAAACCTATAAATATAAATAAAAAATAACCATAAAAATAATATTTTGGAATATTAGCACATGAAGAAAAACTAAAAAAAATATTAAGAAATTATTATGTTGTTATATACAAAGATATTTATAGATATTAAAACAACAAATATTTTAGTCATTCATGGCATTGAAATTCATCTTTCATCTTGATAAAATTTAAATTTCGAAAACTTAACAATTTTAAGAACATCTTGATCAAATTAAATATTTAAATTTTGATTAAAATTTTTAAAAATCAACCTCCAAGGGCTAGGTGGATTGGTAAGTGGAATAGGTTTGGTGGATGCAACCCTGTGGTTTGTACCTTGCGCTTGCCAGCGACTAAAAATAGTGTGGTTGTAACCAACTCTCCTATCTAAAAAAAATTAATTTAAATTTCGTAATTTTAAAACATCCTCATCAAATTTAAATTTTGATAAAAAATTCAAGAAAAAAATAAATTAAAAAAAACAAATATCATTTATTTAAAAATAATATATCAAAATTTAAAGAAAACAATCAATAAAAAACACATCTAATTTATTAAAAAATAATATTAAAATAAATAAATAATTAAAATAGGTTCTAATGGAAAATTTAGAACATTTGATTTTAGGCGAACGTTGCGACGAATGCAGAATGTGGAGGCTACGTCTAGCCACGATGAATGCGGATGGACATGGGTAGCATGCGACGAGGATGGGCATGGGCAGCATGCGACGAGCGCTATGATGAATGCAGAGGGTGGAGGCTGCAGCTAGCTATGATGAATATGGATGGACATGGATAGTATGCGGTGAGCTGTGATGAATGCAAAGGTTATGGCAAGCACAACAATGGACATGGGCAGCATGCGACGAGCTGCGATGAATGCAGAGGCGGCAAATGAAGAGGTTACAGTAAGCACAATAGTGGACATGGGCAGCATGCGGTAAGTTGCAGTGAATGCTGAGGCTACGACAACAAGCACAACAATGGACATGGGCAGGAAGGCTCCTACAGAGAGGCGGAGGCAGGCGAGGGCGAAGTTCACAGGAAACCAAAGGATTATAAGAAGCACCAGCAGCCACGATGTGGGTTGGATGAACCGTCCATTGTGTGTAAACCCTAGGTTTTCGATCAGAAGAAATATCTCTGAAGGATCTTTGGGTTCTCGGGTGAATGAAACTTTATCCTCCGTCGAGATTTCGAAGGATGAATTTGGGTTGGATTTGATTGATTATGAAGCCCGAATAATATTCTGCAAATTCAAGGGCAAAAGACCAGGCTTGGAGGAGCTCAAAGGATACATTAAATTTTGGAGTACAAAATTCCAAGTAACTCTCGTACCCAAAACTTTCTTTTTTATTTCATTTTCTAATTTAGCGGATAGAGATGAGGTAATTGACTATAGATATAATTGGTTTTTTTGGACAAATGGGTGTTTATATAAGACCTTGGACTCCTAGTTTCAACCCCTTGGACAAATGGGTGTTTAATGGTTTTCCAGTTTGGGTGAATCTTTATGCTCTCCTTGTGGAATTTTGGGGAAAGAAGATATTCACCAAAATTGGTCCCCAAAATTGGTAATGTCATTGGTGCATTCCATTTTGGGGAAAGAAGATATTCACCAAAATTGGTAATGTCATTGGTGCATTCTAGTATATGGATGCCCAAATAGAGGAAAATTTATCCAATAAAATTAATATGAGTAAAGCAAGATTGTCTTTTTGGATGGATGTCCCTGGGCCTCAATCCATTACTATCTCCTCAAGTAAAGGGGAATGGATCCAAAATATTGAATATAAAAACTTCTCCCTAAGATGTTATGGTTGTCAACAATATGGCCACATGAAGAAGAGATGCCCGAACATCCGATCATGCTTTGATTCCTCCATGGTGGAGAAGGCCTTGCATGTGAATGATTCAAAATCTTCAAATGTCCCGATTCAAAAGAAAGAAGCTCATCTTCCAGAGGCACCAATTGTCCAGCAAGAATCAGGTGAGCAACAAAAGACTCAACTCCAAAAGGATAATTTGAAGTTGATCATTGATGAAAGCCAAACAGTTACTAAAGACCATTTAGATGGTTCCATGGAAAATATTAGCACCTCAGATGGTATTCTTGAAGCTAATTATGAAACAATCGATGATGATCAGTTTTCTAAAAATGAAGATCCTACAAAATGTGTTACAACTAGATATTATCTCATGAGTTTGAAGTGCAAAAATGCATTCTCAGATCTTGCCACTCTACAGGAGGAAGAACCTATGCTACAGAAGAAAAATAGTCAAAATGGATGACTAAAGGAAACTAGCAATCCAAATCTAGTAAAGTGGACTACAAAAGAAAATTAGTCAAAATGGATGACTGAAGGAAACTAGCAATCCAAATTTGGTAAAGTAGATTACGATAGTGCGATGTTTTGAAAATTTGGTAAAGTAGATTACGATAGTGCGATGTTTTGAAAATTTGGTAAAGTGGACTATGATAGTGCAATGTTTTGGACATTTGGTTAAATGGACTATGATAGTGCAATGCAATGCATAGATAGTAGATGTGAAGGTTTGGTATTCATATAAAAAATTAAAGATCTAAAAAATGAAAATAAAAAATTCATTTTATGTAAAATAATATAAATTTCTAGCTAAGTATTTATTTGTAAACTCTCAAGCTTTAAGATAGTTGTAAAAATAAGTTCAACACCATACTGTTTTTTCAAATTCTTTTTTAATTCTTTTAAAAAAAACAAAAAAATCGTCCCAACGCTTAACGTAACCAAAAATATATATATATCCCAACCTCCCCTAAAATGTCGATATCATTATGTACAAAACTTCAAAAATATCGATATTTTCCTATACAAAACTTTAACGCTAAACCTATACCCTAAATTCATGTTTGTGTTTTGCTTTGGTGCGGAGTCTTTCATCCGCTTAACAAAAACTCTAGGAAATTTGTTAACCCTTCGGTGGTGAATAACGGGGAAACTTCTATACATATAGAACGCATAAAGCAAGAGACTTAATGCGTGAGCGATGTGGGACAAACCTAATCTGGTCTGTCCATCCCACGAGTTCCTCAATCATTTAACTAATATCCCTCGTGTCTTGCTCACCTTGACCTGTATATCGACCTAGCATTCCGTGTCTTTTGTCTGGTTTCACATGTAAAGTTGTAAAGTATTATTTAATATTACGATGTCATATAATTCATAATATATTTATCTAACCATATTAGATTTAGTTTTTGAAGATGTATATCTTGAATATATGTATAATTGTCCTTATAATTTATTAAAAGATTATGTCAATACGGTTTTATTTATTTTAATTTTATATAATTAATTTAAAAATATTTTATTTGTTTAAAAATAATTTTATATATTTAGTATTTATTTTAATATTATATAATTGGTTTTAAGGAATAAAAAATATTTATCTTATAATTCAAGATAATAAAGAAAGTAAGTGTTCTTGGTTCAATAGTAGGGACAAATAGTTGATGTAACCCACACCAAGGTTCATATGTTGGTGGCATCAAATAGTTCAATGCGAATAAGACGATGTAAAAAGGAAATGACAACCTTTTCAAAATCTTACTTTTAAAAAAATAATTAAAAAAATAAGGTAAACTTTTTATACCATTCACAACAATAAGGGATTTTTCTTTTAATAAGTTATATGGCTTTTATTGGAGGCCACTCCTATCAAAATACCATAATATTGCATTTGCTTTAAGGTCAATTAAGTCATATCCAACACTAACACGCTTTTTCATCATTTTGATTAAGAGATAAAATCTCACTTGACCAGTTACCTTCTAAAATTTGAATTTCACCAAGATGAAGACCAATATTTGATTGGCTAAGTTATCTGCTACCTCTGTAAATATGCTCACATTTCCAAGAAATTGCCTTCAATAATAAGTGATGAACATCAACAATAATATTTAATTTTATCTAATTACCACATCCATCTTTGTTGATAGCATTGATAATAATTTGTAAAGGCCCCTCAATTGAAATATATTTCCATCATTATTCTATTGCAATTTTAATCCTTATAAAAAGTGCCTTACCCTCTACATAGTTGTTAGATGAGGTTTCATATTATTATGAGTAAGTGAGGAAAATTTTGCCTTTATTATTCTTAAAAACACCACTTTCATTAGTTTTTCCCAAGTTTTTTTTAGAAGCACCATCAAAATTAATTTTGATAAAGTTAATTTATGGGTGTTTGTATTTTATCCTATATCGAAGTAGATCCTTTGTTTTAATTTCATTATCGCATATGACTCTTCTATGTATGTTCAAATCCTATAGCCAAGTTATTAGCACCTCTTTTTCTACGATTGGAACTTCCGATGATGAGCACCATATTTGTAGACATTTTGCAAGAGAGGCAATAAGATGGTTCCAAATTTGGGCATGATTTTGAGAAAAAAAAAAAATTAATTATGTTATTCCTTTCAAGCCATAAATTCCAACAAATAATGATAGGGCCAATCCTCCAAAAAAATACATAATGCTTTAGCTTTAAAATAATTAATCTAACATTTTATCAACTCTTTCAATGTTGATGGAGCTACCCAATATATTTTCATATTTTAAAAGAAGTAACCCCATATGGTGAGGGTAAAGGGACAATGAAGAAGTAAATGGTCTGATGTTTCAAAACCCTTCTTACACAGGGCACATCTAAAAGGTCCATGATATCCTCTTCTTTGTAGACTCTCTCCTATAAAAATCTTACTTTGAATTACTAACTAAAGGAATGTTGAGGCCTTAGGGAGAGTCTCTAATGACCAAACATTGTTCTAAGTAAAATCTTTGAGAGTAGAAAATTTTGATTGCTTTAGATCCTCATATTCCAACTTGATTGAGTATCCACCATCCTTTGATAGATTCCAAACCAGCTCATCCTTTTGTGTAAAAAATCAATAAATAAAACTCTTTAACATTTTTTGAATTTTATTTGCAATTTATTTGAGTTCCTCTCCTTCAACCAAGTTACTAAAAGAAATCCATGATTTGGATTTGTTGCTCATATTAATATAGTATTTGATATTTGGACCTTTACAAGCTAGGCATGCTTGAGCTAATGGTTACCATTTTGAATCAAAGATAAGAGGATAAGGCTTCAACCAAGCATCAGACCAAAAATTTGCATAATTTCTCTCATTGATTGACCATCTAATATGTTTTGTTATCAATTGTAAGCTATTTGGTATGCAGTTCCATGTTGATGATCCTTTGGGTTGAGTTCTTTTTCTAAATAATTACAATGGATCAAGAGAACCTATATATTTTTGAAGTAATACTTTTACCAAATTCTTTTCTTGATCTCTAAATAATCTCCACCTAAGCGTTGCCCTTAATGCCAAACTCATATAATTTCACAAGCCTACTCCTCCAATATTCTTTCCTTTGCAAATCCTATCCCACTTATAAAGAGAAAACCTAAATTTTTCCTTACATCCTTTCCAAAGAAAGTCTCTTTGAATTTTATAAATTTTTTATGTTATACCTATTGGTAATCTTGAAAGTGACATCATATAAATAGGGATGGGTTGCAATATAGTATTTATGAGTTGTAGCCTTCCCACCATGGTTAATAACTTACATTTCCAACCTACTAAACAAGCTTTCATTCTATCCAAAAAAGAGACCCAAAGCTCCTTTTTATTTCCTTTATGAAACAAAGGAATACCCAAGTAGGTTGATGGAAAATTTTCAATTTTAAACCCTTAAATATTCACAATAATTTATTGTAAATTTAGGGCAATGTTAATGAAAAATCCTAGAAAATATAGTATTACCCAACCATCTAGTAGCCTTATCATAGCTTGATAATATTTATTTAAAATCCATAACCTCACTGACTGAGGGATGGCCCAAAAGAAAAGTATCATCAAAAAATTGGAGATGAGATTAAAAGGAACCATTTTTTTCAACTTAAATACCTTTGATTTTTCTTTCATTTTTGCCTTTGAGAAAACTCTCCCTAGTGCTTTTGTAAGAATAATGAATAGATGAGGAGGTAGTGGATCACCTTGACGAAGTCCACATGATGACTTGAAGTAAACAACAGGAGAACCATTAATCAAATAGAACATTTTGCAGTGCTTTAACAACATGTAATCCATTCACACCAACTATAATCAAAACCAAACTTTTTGAGAAAATCATGTAGAAAATTCTAGGAAAACCTATCATATGCTTTGTTCATGTCTAATTTCATAAGCATGCCTAGTTTTTCATGGAAAGAAGATAATATATGGCCTCTTGTGCAATTATTATACCATCAAGAATTTGTTTACCATGAACAAAACCACCTTGTTCCTCTAAGATAACATAACCTAGAATGTCTTTCAACCTATTTGCCATAATTTTTAAATGATCTTTTAAATCATATTACAAAGGCTTATTGGATGAAAATTATCAAAATATTTTGTCTCTCCTTTCTTAGGAACCAACGTAATAAAAGTGGCATTAACCTCACTTATTATAGCCTTCCTTTTTTGGACCTCTTCAATTGCAACTAACATATAACTTTTCAAGAAATCCACAAAAAAAACTAAAATTGTAGGAAATCCATCGAGGCCAAGTGCCTTGTTAGGATGGAAAGAAAAATTGCTTCATGTAGATCATCATAGATATCTTCTTCATCAAGGTTTCATTTTGTCCCTGTGTGATAATTAGTGGAATATTTTGCAAAAGCTTATCTTGTGCCTCCTTATCTTGCCCATTAATTGACAAAATATTTTTGAAATAATTAATTGCTTCCTTCATTATATCTTCTTCGTCCTCAATATTTCATTCATCTGGAGTTAAAATATTTTTGATGTGATAAAAAGAAAATTTTGTTTTTGTTCTAAAATGAAAAAATTTGTATTTCTATCTCCTTCCTCGAGTCATTTCTCCTTAGAGTTTTTGAACCAATATGTCTCCTCCTTTTTCAATGCATTATAATAATCAGAAAGTAATTTTCTTTCACATAATAATCCTAATCCATTTCATTAGTTTCAACTATCTCTTGTAAATTTTTGAGCTTGGATTCAATTTATTTTATTTTCTTTAAAAATGTTACCAAACTATTTGACATTCCAAATATTCATTTGCTCCTTTAAATATTTCATCTTTTGAGCAAACCTTTACATGATCCTTCAAATTTTGCTTCATCCCACCATAACATAATCATCTAAAAAAATGTTAGGGTCTGGGAGCCACATAGACTATAAGTGAAATGGCTTTGGATGACCATTATTGGGTAAATCACAAGTCAAAAGAATGGGTTTGTAATTTGTTTCTACTCACAATAAAATATCTTAAGAGTTTGTATACTTTGCTTGCGATAATTTATTGGATAACAAAAATCTATTCAATCTTTTTGGTATATGAGTTTGTCCAATGCATCTATTATCTCATGCATATTGAAAACTTGAAGGACTAATATCCCAAAGGTCATTTGATTGACAAATGAAGCAAAACCTTTCATTTATTTAGACCATCCTTGAATATCACCCTTCTTTTCCAAAGGAGATAGAACAATGTTGAAATCACCTCCAAGAATCCATAGATCGCATTGAATCATCATTGTATTTGATAAAAATATGCTAAGGTCCTTCCAATATCTTTCACAAGGAGTAACTATAGTTGGAGCACATACATTTATAACCCCAAATTTAATGTTTTTCTTTTTCCTATAAAATAGTCCAACAACCCAATAATTTTTTACTTCTAATAATTGCCAATCTCCTTTGCATTTGTCCAATATTATTACAATACCACTTGAATCTCCTATAGAAGAAATTGTTAGACAATCACTCATCTTCCAAATCTTCTTAAAAACATCCTTACATTTCTCACTACTTAATTTTGTTTCTTGTATTAAAATAAACTCAAAACTATAACAACCTATTAATTCCTTAATAACTATTTTTTAAGGGTCTTATTCATACCCCTAATATTCCATGATATTATATTTATCATTATCACTTTTTATTTTTATTAATGGGCTTAGCCCTAGTTCTTGTTAAAACCTGTGATATTTTTATTTGGCTTTCCAAATCGACATCCCTTTGAGTTTCTTTTTCTCTTTGTTCATGCTTTTATGGCCTTCCTCTCATTTTTTCATTCCCACCAATACTCTCGTCTTCATCAATCACTTCTATTTTTCCATATTGTTCATAATGAGACTTGTATTCTAAAGATTATGTTGCCCTAAAATGCAAGGAACAATCTCATTAACACTCTCTTCCTTATGTTGCCTTGAAAATCCTAAAGTGCACTAAAGATATTCCATAGTCATTACTTTCTTATGTGGGCTTGGAAACCCTAAATTTCCTTAGATATATTCCATATGATTTTTCTTATTGTGTTTCTCTTGAAACCCTAAAGTGCAATGAATACACTATGTACTACATTCTTTTTTATTGTAAAGAGAAGATCTCATGCTACTTGAGAAAAATGAAGTTGATTTACCTAGATTAAGTGTGACCTCCTTCACCTCATTTGATTTAATATTTGTCTCCCCATCTTCCTTTGCTTTGAAATTTGTCTTCCCATATTCCTTCACATGTTTAAATCCTTCAATATTTGAACTTGCACATTGTACTTATCCCTCATGTCATTTTTTCTTCTAATGGTTGATTCAAGTGAACTGTAATAGCCTTTGCCATCTAATGATATAGAGGGGTTTTTATTACCACTTTCATAGGAGTGGAAGATCCTTAATTTGATCTAGCTTCTCCTATGATATGGTCTTGTTTCATACTGAAGTTACCCTCATGCTCAAAATTTTCCATCTCTTATTCCATTATTTTCACTTTATAACCTTTTGTCATGTGTCTAATTTCATGATATTTGTAGCATCAGAAAACAATATTTTCATAATCCACTTGTTGATCTCATTCTCTTGATTTAGATTTAATCCTAATGGACTCTAGTAAAGGTTTTGAAATATCGATGGCAAATTCGAGTGTATACATAATGCCTTCTCTCCTTAGTAGTTGGTCCCTCCGAGATGAACTCGCCTAGAGTATTACGAATATTCTTCAAAACCTCCTTATTGATGAATTGATAAGGAAGTCCAAAAAGCCTAATCCACACTATAAGACTTTTAAAAGTACCAATGTCCATAGAAAAATTCTCACTTTGTGGTCTTCAATATAATGCATCTTTGTCCCTAAACCAAGGGTCCCCATCTATTATTTTATCCCTTATTTATGAATTGGAGAAGATAATGATAAAAATCCTTTCAAAATAAAAATCATGGAGTAGTTTGAATTCAATCCCCACTTCCACTTGATCCAATTTTGAATCTCATAAAAACCTGGCTAGTTCCATGGAACTTACATATCAACCCTCTGGTTTTAAGAATCATTATATCATGATTAATCATCTCATTCTTGATAATCACTTTTGGTGTAATATCTGCTACTTGGATAGGATTTGCCATAAATTCACTCTTTCTCTTATTGTTAACTGAGGCATCCATAAGGCATCCTTACTTCCAATTAGGACATCCTTACTTTTAGTAAAGACTTTCAAAAATGACTTTCTTGCCATATTGCCTACATTGTCTTCACATGAATCCCTTAGTTTTTAAGTTTCTCCTAAAATCTAGAACAAGAAGTGGAACTTGCTTTTTGTTACATTTTGCTTTCTACTTTTTGCTTCCTACTTGCTCCTAGCTTGCACTCACTCTTTCTTTTTTTGGAACAAAGAATATTACAAGGAAGGGAGTTTTTTTTTTTGGTTGGAGAACAAGAGATTGTACTCAGGTCCTCTAACCTTGATTTCAATTCTCATCTCAATTGAGTTGCTATAGCTAGAAACCTACATCATTTTACATAAAATGTTTGAATTCTTGATTTTCATTTTCAAGATCTTTTTCAATTTTCTATGTGAATATAAATATTCTAGAATTCAACATCCTTTTTGATATTTTCCTACAATAGCCTTCACAATACCAAAACTTCACCTCTACTATTTATGCATTGCATCTTAGTAGAGTAAAATTTCTAAAACAAAGCACTATCATAGTTCGCTTTACCAAATCTAGATTGCTAGTTTCCTTTCTGAAGCACAAGTGCAACCATAAAAATTATAATAATTAGTTTATATAAAAGCTCATTAATGTTATAAAATAAAATAAATATTACCAATAGAAAACATCAAAGTAAATCTTAATCATTATTTGAATCAAGCAGTCAACATTTTCTTGTCGGTTTCAGCTAAACTGACTACTTCCTCTAACCATGAAAAAGAGAATTTAACTTAACGATCCTCAATTAAAACCCCTCTATTGGCTAGCCTATTTGCACATTTGTTTTCTTCCCTTAATGTATGTGTAAACATGATTTCTTCAAACTCTATAACAAGATTTTGAATTTCCACAATTATCTCTTGTATGTTCTATAAAGCCTTTGCTTTCCTCAAAATTCCATCTATACTCTATTCCATTTTATTTGTTTGCCTATTTTTAACCCTTTCAAATCACCCTAAGCTTCAACTTCATTATTTTTCTTAAGTCCACTATTAAAAGCATAATGAGACAAAATCTCCCCTCTATTATTTCTAATTATTCCTCCTCGTACTACTAGTCATGGATTTCCTTTACATGCTCCATCAAAATTCAATTTGACTTACTCCACCTCTAGTGGTTTCCACTTTATATTTTTGCTTTTTTTTTTTTTATTCTCTTGTACCCAACATCATAATTTCATTTGATGACAGACTCCATCTGTCAAAATTCCTCTCTATTTCATTATATTATTTATTTAATTTAAAAAATAAAAAAATTATATTAACAAACTTATTAGATTTAATATTCAATTAAAAAAATTAAATTATAAATTTTTGAGTGCACCACAATATCAAATTACTTGGAATACACTGTTTACTTATTTATATATTTTGGTTGTGAAGAGTACTTTATAATCTCTAGCATAACCTTCCATAAATCATATAAAAGTAACCCAGAAATAAACATTAAGTCCTTGTATTTTTTTAATACTCAAAGAAGTTTGTTACATTTACACTATTTTTTAGTAACCAAATCACAAGTAGTGCCTTGTACTTTTGAAATAGAAAAAACCTAAAAAAAGGGATCATTTCACAAAAAAAACCGTTCTTAAATAACCAAGAATACTATTTATCATGATATACCACTGTTTAAAAGTAACCCATAGAAGATATTTTTTTATCCCCTTTACCTTGCACAGATTTTATTTTGTATCTATTATCGCTACCAATCTTTGCAAAGATTTTATTTTGTATCTATTATCGCTACCAATCTTCTGTCCTCCAAATATACATACCATGCTTTTAAAGCTACTCCTATTATAATAATAGCGTTTTGTTTAGTTTCTCAGAAGGTTTTGGGTTTACGAGGAAATTGTTATCAGAGAGCTGAGTAGATCGGAGCAGCAGCTATGGCGGCTCAAGTGTCATGTCGTTGGAGCGACATAGGAAAGAAGAATGGCTTATCTCCAGAGCCGAAGTCCCACATCATGCAGATGCCCAAACAGATAGCGGAGTCATCTTTCAAGTCGAGCGAGGGCATCAGCGTAATGGTGGTGGACACCAGCGCTGTGATCGATGGAGGGGAAAAACTCCTGCGTTGCGCAGAGGAATTCGTCTCTGTGAAAGAGGTTATCGATGAAATCAAGGACCCTGTATCTCGCCACAGGATGTCCTTTATACAGAGCTTGGAACCCACCGAAGAAGCCCTAAAGCAAGGCAGTCCGTTCTTCTTTACCCCCATCGTATACCTGCATCACTGAAGTTTTTTTTTTCTTTTTTTTCTTTTGGGATAAAGGCAACGAATTATGATGTATTATGAAAATAGTAGGAAAAAAGCCCTAGCCAACAAGGTCAAGGGTTCGAATCCTCGTCGCAAAGTGACTTCGAACGTGTAACCTTCTGTTCTTATGAAAGATACGAAATTGCGTTTCTTGCGCCATTCCCCTCCTCCCTCCTTCCGGCGTGCGGTTGTAGAGTACTCCACGTCCACGCTGACATTTTTATTGTCCTTTCAAAAATCCGATTTTGATCTCACATGCCCCAATTTCATAGACATTTTTTTTATAACCTGCCTCATAATTTGTGTGTATTGTCAGATTTTGCTGTACAATTTGTTAATAATCTGCATTATAATCCGTTGCTTTTCTTCAGAATACTTCGTGGCTACTTTTGTAATCTTCATCCTAATGTTCCGTTTTTTTTTTTGGGTTTTTTAAATAACTGTACTATGGTTTGTGGATGTTTCCGTATTCTGCATTGTTGTATGTGGGTATTTTTCATAATCTGCATTATAAATTTTGGCCATTTTCATAATCTGCATAACAGATTCTGGGCATTTTCATAGTCTGCATTATAATTTCTGAGCATTTTAATATGCATATGAATGCATTTTGCTGATCTGCATTATCATTTGTGCATGTCAGTTATCAGTTTCTCCAGGGCCACAGGAGATTTGCAATCTCTTTCAGATGTTGCTTTGAAACTTCTAGCTTTGACGTATACTTTAGAGGCCCAAGCCCATGGCACAACGCATCTCAGAACTAAAACGTCTCCTCTTCATGTGGCGAGGGTTAGGAGGTTGCCCGAGAAGGATCTTCCCGGGTGGGGCAACAATGTGCCGAATGTAGAGGAATGGGAAGAGTTGGAACGGGGAACTACTGGTAATGTGTCTAATTTCAATTCTAAAAGCACCCAGTCACGAATTTTAGGATTGAAAAATTTGGAATTGGATTTGCTGGTGGCCAGTGGAGATGGGCACTCTGAATCCTCAGTTGCATTGGAGGAAGTGTCTACCTCTGCTGCGGATGACAAGGCCAAAATTAGCATTGTAGGGCAGGTTGAGTCGAAAGCTGAATCAGGTGGAGAGCCGCAAAGCAAACCAACAAAACAGAAGTCTCAAACGCATTAAATCAAGAATGATGGAAAATTGATGTTTGCTGAAGGAATAGATGCCTTGAAAGGGGAATCTAAAGAAAATATTGAAGACTGGCAACCGGCTGTCTCTAGAAGCACCAGAAGGAGATATTTAAAAAGGCAAGCAAGAAAAGTACATTCTCAATTATCAGCACAGCCCGACAGTGGTGCAGAGGACAAACTAGAAGAGGAAACACCATCTGAAGTTCCCACTGAAATATCACTACTTGCAACCAGAAGCTGCCAAAGAGGATGTGCGGGGTGATTTTCCTGAACAGATTCAAAGGTTGAGAATGATGAAAATGATACAAACAAGGATGGTATTTGCAAGAACTCTGGTTGTTGTAGTGCTTACCTTTTATAGAGTTTATACTCATCAGGTTTGGTTTAAAAATTTGAGAGGAATCAAGGAGAGAATTACATCATAGCGAAGGGACGTGCCTACGATCCATAAGTTGTTCCACAAGGAATTGAGATCATACTAGACAAGTTCTGCTTTGAGCTCATGGTTGAGTGGTCCAGCGACAGAAATAGTGGTAACCAATAGCCATTGTTGACAAGCACAAGAAGAGTATTTCATCCACATTAATTCTTAAAATTGATCCAAGCAGCGAGGCAGGTTATTTCACAAGAAACCTACAGTTCTTATTCACTAGTGACATCGTTCTTATCAGGCCTCAGGCATCTATAACGGATATTCACCAGATTTTAAGGTTATTTGCTGAATAAAGTCTAAATAGGCCAAAAGTTAATACATTAGTCATTATGACTGAAAAGGGGAAGCAGAGTACAGAGTTCATTAGTTTAAAGAGAAGCCATCTACTGTCAGGAAACACCAGAGTAAGGCTGTCCTGACAATACAATAATGTTGCTCATAAGTGCAGTTCTAATAGCATCATCCTAAGATACACATTAAACAAGTGTTTTAAATATGATGGATCATACTTGTCGTCAATATATACGACGTATCATTTTTTCATTCACACAATATTCTAAAGAAGTTTTAAGTTTTTAACTTTAGCAAGATCATAGGTGATATAAGACGGATATTGTTTAGTTAATATATGGTTATCTCCAACCATACTCTGGTTACTGAAGCATGGTGTACAACCCCATCCTTACAAGATTCAAACCTTAGACCTTTATTCAAAATTCGAATTCTCCACCGTTAGGCTACTCAGACTGTACTAAACTGCACGATCTGACCTGAACGTGAGAGTACTGCGCTGCCCCCTTAAAGGGAGGGTTGTACAACAACTCTCCACTTGGAGCAGGGCACACAACATATTCCATGCCACGCATCTCCCCTCCTCTCGCTTTGCCACAAGCTGTTCCTCCACCTTGTGTGCCCCGCTTGGGTCACAAGCTCGTGCAACTGAGCTTGGGGAGGGCATAAGAGCAGGTTCCATCAACAAGTTGGAACGAAGCATTTCATGAAACAAGGACCCATAAGTGATCTTTATGCATAACAATTTCCTATAGCAAACATCATGCCAGGAAACAAAAAAGATGGCTCGATTAAGTTTTCATTATATATATATGTACTAATTATAAATTATAACAGTTGGTATTCATCTATCACTTGTCCACTCTCACATATTTGTTATAATTCATGTATCTATTACGAATTTACAACCATCAAAAGTTGCATCATCCAAAGAGTTCAGTCGCAAGATATCTGGGGATATACATTAGAAACTAGTCCTATATTTTTCCAGCAGTCTAAATTGGAGAGGAACTACCAAAGCTTTCCTGCCCTGTTGCAATACAGAGACTGTCACCATGAATCTATTGGCAATAATAATTGTAATTCAATACTCCTCTGTCAAGTCGAAGCTGCAATTTATCATCCATTTAAAATGCACCGTGTATATATAACCAAGTTCAGCAATGACGTAAAGACTTGATGTTTTTGACCAGTATATATTAAACTAGCCAACTCAGCTAGAAGCACCATCTTTCATGAAAATGCAAACAATCTGCCAATGTAATAATTCATAGCAGTAAGTTACAAGCTTACTGCAGTGGTAAGGGCTTTGGCCTTTCTTTGAGATGTTCAAGGTTCAAACCCCACTCTGTATGAGGGGACCAGGACCCCTAATAAAAACCTGTGTAAACTCATTGAAAAAAATGATCCATAGCAAAGTTAAGACATTCCTTTGATCAAGTAAAGGTACAACTAATTTGTTGTCATAGCAGGGTTGGTACTTGTACCTTTCAAGTGCCTATAGATTAATACAAGAACAAGTTTCATATAGATTCAGTCTGTAAAAAGGATGTGAACCTCTTCATATGGGACAAGTAATAAAAAGGCAACCTCAGTCGTCAACAGTAATAAATTTTATTTTTAAAACAAGATGACGAAGTCACCGTTTTTGTCTTGGAGAAATGGAAATAACAGTCATGAAATCTGCTTTCAAATTCATCCATTTCATTCACAAATACTGGGGTCTGATAGTCCCATAATGAATCCATGTCCTGTACAACAGATTTTAACATGCCAAAGGCCATGTTTTGTTTTAGGCTATTGCAAGATAAGTGTGTATTTTGTAATATCCATGACCTATAATGAAAACAGAGCAGAGTCCTAGTGTGAAGGCATTATAAGAATATAATTACTTTCATCGAGTTGGTTGGGGCTATTCAGTCCTAAGCAAAAACAACAAAAAAATCATCAATTTGATCACTTTTCAAACAACGTAAACAATAGATAGCCATGCTTCATATTTACATGAAAAGGAGTATTGTAAAGTCACCACATCCTCATCCAAAGAAAATAGGAGCTCATCCTTCCTACACATTACTGGCTAGGACAGGAAAGAAGAACAGTTCCAAATGGAGGAGAGGCTAGGGCACATTTTGCCCTATGATGAAAATACCAAGTGAAAATACGGCTAGTGCACTGTCATGGTCATCACTGAGAATTTCCAAACTCTTATACAGTTAAGGCATGTCGGTGGCCAAGCAAATCAAACTCAAGTATAGCTAGGGTGCAGAATGTTTTGAATTTTAACACTAGGTCATGCTTTGGCCTTTTAACATGTTTTCTGCCTATTTCAATTTCAAATGCAAATATTCTCCATATAAAAAGAGGGAGAAATGCCTATATATTTAGAACATCCAGCTTGGAGCACAAACCTGTCAAGCAAAAGGGCATACGGCATATACTTTTGAGCAAAACACAAGCATCCAAATTAGATTTTCCAAAAAAGTTCTCTTACATATTGAAATCAGTTTGCAAGACACTATCATAAGCAGGGAGTCTTAAGGCATTCTGCCCTTTTACATTTCAAAGGTGAAAACATAAATATAAAGAATATCAACTTTCAACCAAGAGAAGTCCAACTAAGCTTGAGCTGTCCTTGATTGAATTCCTTGCTTCTTACAAAAGTAGTAATCATTCCTATCGAGGCTTTTGTCAACCAACTCATCTACATTGGTGTCTTGTTGAGGCATTTTGTCAAACATTGATCATGCACTGAAATGGAAGCCAGCATCACTTTAAACCAATTTTTATTTAGGAATTTCAAGTAGTCTAAGTGCTTAGCAATTCATCTATGCAAGGGAATCCATGCAATATCATGCAGAGGTAAAACAAGGTATCAAACTCTCGTCCCTTTATGTGGTCAAGGTAGCTAAGCCCTATTTTTCTTTCTATGACAATGTCAGACCCATAACAAGAGATCCCAATCAAATTCTAGAGCACATTAAAATAAGCAAAGCAACCAAGCAAGAGCATCCTGCCCTGCCCTAGATATATATATGCACATCATACTCTATCCATTACAAAGGAAAATATCTTCTCAAAACGAAACCAATACAAAAGAGAAGACCTATTCAGTGTCTTGAGCTTAGTTCATTTTACTTTGACGTCTTCCACCAATTGCCCCTTCCTGGAATGTAGTATGTGGGATCATTGTTGCCCTAAAATCCTCTTATGATGGTGAAGAGCCTCTGCTCCTTATTGTTTTCTCTGCTTCTCCACTGAATACCATTCACTTTTTTCCTCTGCTCATTTGGGGAAAAGAAAGCATGTATAATCTAACAGAGAGTTCCATACCCCTCAAAGGCCTGCCATGGAAATCCCCTTCATCCTTTCGATAAAGCCAGAGAGGATGCTTGCATGGAAGACGTGAAACAAGTACATAAGAGTTTCCTTTTTTGCTTAAAAAAGTGTGCTCTCAAAACTACATTTAAGCTTGTCATTCTCCTCCTAGAAGGGCCACTTCCTTTATTCACTTGGAGTTTAAATTCATGCATCCATGACGATTTCTCTTTCTAACTATGTTCCATCAGGGACTTGTCTTGAGATTGGGGGACCATTTCAGAGATGCATCTTGTTGTCCCAATAAGGTGTCCTGTTGTCTTAGAAATGTGTCTTTCCATCCCAAAATGCCATTCCACCGTCCCCATCCCAAGACTTCATGGAACATAGCTTTTTATACAAATGTATTCATAATAACAAGAAGACTATCTTCTAAACTTGTTACGTCATAGAGAGTTCAATACCAATCCCAAAGGTGGATTAACTTGCTATAACATGCTAGTCCTCGTTTACTCTTTTTTGCTTAAGTTTGACATCATGCACTAGGGGATTCTATTAGGTCATCGACCATTAAGCTGGCTTCGGAATTGCTATGAAGGGATGCTCTATAGTGATAGCAAAAAAACCATACTAAAGGTCCTCACCTTATTAATTCTTTCACCCCACAAAAGTTAGTTACTACTTTCTCCTCTCATTGATTTTTTAGCAAGAATTTCTTTAGTTGCCACTTCCACCCATGGGGGTCCTCTTCCGAATGGGTTTGGACAAGGATCACTACAATATCTTTATGGTTTAAATATTAGAATATTTAATCACTTGGACACCATACTTAATGAAACAATGCTAAAGGTCCTTCTCTTATTAATTATTTCACCCCATGAATGTCAGTTACTATTTGCTCCTCCCATCGGTTTTTAGAAAGAATCTTTTTAGTTGCCACTTCCACCCATTGGGTCCTCTTCCTAAAGGGTTTGGACAAGGGTTGTTACCAATATCTTTATAGTTTAATTTCAGAATATTTGATCACTCATATACCTTGGTTCCTAACATCCCTTGGATAGGATCACTCTTTTAATTCTTCTCCTATCAGTAAGATAATATGGTTCTAATCTGACGTGGAGGGTTCTAATTTCTTCATGTGGTAACTCTGGTAAGCGTCCTAGCTGCATAAAAAACACTCACTTATTGACTTTCATACTTTACTACATGCCAACTAATGAGTCCCGTCCTGATGTACAAAATTGCATTTTTTGCTTTGTCAGCAATACTCTGTTGGATTAACTTTGAATTACCAATAAAAGTGTGTTGTTTAAATGAGCAAGGGGAGTTGGGTTGTGAGGCTTTTGCCAGTAGCCCTTCTGTTTGTTGATATCCATAGTGAGAGTTTGTTGCAGGGTGTTTGATTGTGAGTGATAGATCTTAAAGAGGTTTCTACTATTCATAGATTCTGACCAAGAGACACCCTTGGATGTCGTTGTGGGTTCTATGTTAATGCCTCAACAATTTGAAAATTACACCCTGACATATGCTTTCTAACTGGCAGTCACCATTAACAACTCTACTATAATTCCATCTGCAGATTAAAACTGATAAACCTGAAAATTCTGTCAACTTGTCGATCTTTGTTAAATACCAAATTCTGGAATTATAGTATTTGCTGACTATTGCATACACTAGTCCCTGTGGCTTTGACTCTTTAAAGCAATCACATGTTAAACTTTATTTTCATCATTTATTTCAGTTCCTGTGTCCCGTCATTCATGTGCATCTTCTGTATGATACCCTTGCCAGCAATGAACCCTTATCAGTAGTTTGAGTAGAGATGTCATGCACAAACCAATTGCAAGGAACCCATCCTGTGTTGAGGGTGCAGTAACACCTGTAAGCCTACTTGTAATTATACTCATTTGTTGGAAGGACAACGGTCTCCATTAAGCTTCAGAGAATGTCATCAAATCTTCATTGACTGGAAATTTGGGTAGGTCAGATATCTTTAATTTCAAGCATTGATATTGTGGTTTTTAGATTCAAAATTTTCTCTAATGAGAATGTATGCTAGGTTGAAATTAGCTGATTATATAGAAATCTAATGCTTTTTCTTTGTTGTGTTGTTTCTTATACTCTTACTCCTATGAACGTCTTCAGTGAATTTCTATATGTATTATAGACAACTACCTCCTTTGTACAGACTTCAACTGGATGTCTTTTGTCTGAGCTATAAATCTTCATTTTGCAGTATCCTCCATACTCCTGGATAGGTCGTAGGAAAATCCTGTTAATAAGAAGTGACAACATCTGGGGTAAGCCTCTTTGTTTTAACCAGCTTATCAATGTCCTGTATTTTGAGCAGATTTGGTCTCAGGTATCACAGGGATTTCAGCTTTTATTATGGTGCATCGTTGAGGCTTTGAAAACACAATAGTGGGTTTTTAATTTCTATCATTTTATCTATTATTTCTCTTTCTGATATGCCAAAGTAACCTGAAACTATTTACACATCTATTTCACAGGGATTTCTCCTTCTGAAATTATTTACACATCTCTGACAGCAGTTGGTCTCTTTTCATTGGAAATAGTTGATATCTCTAAATATTTATTGTCTAATGCTGTTCAATTATGCTCAGTAAGGGTCAAATTTCAAATGCCGTTTAGAGTAAGATGCATTTTATAAACTTTTCTTGGTATCTCAAGATTTACGTTCTTCTTCTAGATAAGAGATTTCTGGAGACTAGAAAATTTGTTGGTTGTTGATCAGAGGCTTCTCTTTATGTGAATGTGTGTCATTTGTTAATTCATTTGAGATTCCTGGCGACTGAAATATCTCATTTGGGATGTATTCTTTGGATTTCCTTTATGAAATACAAAATCTTTTGAGGAGATCGATCTCCTTCATGAAACATTTGGAAAACATTCCGAGGAATTTGCGGCTAATTTGTTTCCTTGTTTACTTACCTTTAAAGGATGGAAAGGTTTGCAACGTTAAGCTACATTTTAAACATTGTTCTAATGACCGTGCGCATTATGAAATCTGAAAACCGCAAGAGTCAGTATGTTAGCGACAAATGTCAAAACTGCTGTTCAGAGCTTGAATATGAAGGTCCAGAAAATTACAATAAAACCAACGGTATGGTCTCTTTCGCTTTTGCTTCCTTGCATTATTCAAAGCTAAGCCAGGGCTTTGGGTATTTAGTTTCTTTTAAAATTAACATGAACATATAATTAAATTGGACTTTATAAGATGACAAGTTTTTAAAATTTTTTATTTTATTTTTTAAATTGGTTATATGGAATTGAAATTGATTCATCTATATTACATCATGATCATCTTATCATGGTATTTCAGTAAAATATATAGTGGTTCTAATACAATAATACTCTGACAAGTATGCATGTATTGCTAGAAATATTTAAACTTGGGTCTCCATCTCAAAAATCCCACATTTTTAACCATTTGAATTCATTCCATTTACTTATAAGATGGCATCATAAGTGATGAAGAGTTGATGGAATTTCCTACTATTTTTTAATGACTTACCACATACATTAGTAAAATAATCAACTATCTGTTATGTTGCATGGAAATGGATACAATCTTGTATGGATATGGATGCAACAAATCTTAAGACCCGACCCCATAACATGGTATTTTTTTTTTTTTCTAAATTTACATGGTGGAATTGGTAGCCGCCACGAATTCGGGCAGGCTGTCCAACTTTTATGGCCGCCACAGTATTCTGCGCTGTCCGCCCTAGAAGCCGCCACACAGATCTTCGCGCAGTCCGCCCCTATAACCACCATGCCACAATCATTTTAAACCTTTTACGCCGCTGAAAGCACCAGGAAAGGGACAAGCGTTCAGTCCGACGAGGCTCGAGATTTGAACCTTGGACCTCCGCCCCCCTTATGGGGTTTGGATGAACCAATTGGTTTACACCTTGGACCTCCCCCATAACATGGTATGGCCATTATAAAAACCATTTATATATATAGTGCAACACGACACAAAAATGATTATTGTGGATACAACTCTAGACATGCCTAGGCCATATTCAGATGTATTTCATATGGACCAAGTAGAGCATACATTTAGATACATCTGGATATGATATCAATGTGTTTGGATATGTTTGGCAATATCGGAGAAATATGCTATCTCCATATCTAACATGCGGATATGAGTCTCGATGCTGGAGGAGTGTTAGATGCTGGAGGAGTGTTAGATACGTTAACTTTGCTTACAGTACATCTTTCATCATTTAAAAAAATTTAATTTAATTGGTTACATGGGATTGAAATGGTCCTATCCACATTACATCATAATCATATTGCAAAGATATTTCAATAAACTATAGTGATATTTGGTAGTTGTGTATATATTGCATGGTTAGATTTGAACTTGGGATTTTTAACAATTTGACCTCATGCCATTTCATTAAAATGTTAAGGTTCACCCATAGAATTGGAACCTTGGTTGAAACTCTTTACTTCTCACCATTACCCAAAATCCCATGGCCTAATGCTTCTCTCATAATTGAATAAATTTCAAAATTGATGTATCTGTTTTGTTGGTCAGATGTCATTGTATTTGAAATGTGCACACATTGATTATTTTAGTTAAAAGTTTGATAATTTTGGTTATGTAATTATGTTGCCTGCAGTATTCACTACCTATGCCTAAAGATGGAATGGAAGCAATAGCCAAAAATCCCATCCTGTGAGAGGATCAGCTTGCACGCAAAATCTTGTATCCAAAACAAAAAAAAGTCATCTTCCAGCCAAGGAAGTTTCTCTTCAATTGCAGCTATTTAGATTATGAGATTAAAATCATCATCCAGAAGGCACTTTCGGTCTCCTACTTTCAATGCTGTGTGGGTCAGAGGATTGACCTACTTAGCTCTGGAGAGATTAACTGCCAAGTCAAGGAGAAAAGAGTGCCATTGCAGGCTTCAATACGAGAAAGTGTAGCTGTTTTCACTGGTAGGAGAAATCCAAATAACAAATCATTTTTCTTGTCGCAAGCATTGACCACAGGGGGAGCAAACAAAGTAGAGCATGTGGTTCACTAGTGATTTTTCAAATGCTTGTCAAATAATCTGATTTTGAAAGAAAGCAGAGTTTGCCTGGTGTTATATGCAAAAGAGAGGCAGGGTACGCAACTAAAAATCTAAAAGTGTTGTATTAATCTATTCGCTTTTCACTGATTCAGCATGTTGGCAATCAAAGCGTATCTTAATAAGCTTTTGCTTTTGCAAGAGTTGGAATAGATACCAAGCCATTTTTGTAGTTCAATGTTGTATATTTTCTTGCCAGCTATTCAGAGACAATTTTTTAGACGAGTCAAATAATGATCATATTAAGGCCGTCTCAATGAATTTTTGTTGGTCTCAGTTATTTTGACGTTTGTGTAAGCATGAGTTTTATTTTTGAGATCACAAGGCCCATGGCATAACTATGGTGTTTGTTTATATTAAGGCCATCTCATTGCATTTCTGTTGGGTGTGTAAGCATGAGTTTTATTTTTGAGATCACAAGGCCCATGGCATGAATATGGTCATTAATACTTATATGTTTATGATGGAGAGCGAATGCTAACTTGAGGAACTCTTACTCGGAAGAAAGATCATTGTCATGCATGAATTATTTCTTTTAATATAGAATTTTAGATCGAACTGTAAATTTGATGCATCTAAAATTATCATTCAGAATTTTAGACTGAACTGTTGTAATGTCCCCTTCCTGACTTATTAGTCCGACAGATGAGATTAGCCTACTCACAGGTTCCCGTAGGCTAAATTGGGTGGATGGGAACCCATGGTGATCATATTGAGGCCACTTTCAGTCTTTAGTTGCCGGTTTCGGTGGCTTTTTTGGTAATTGGGAGGAAATTTACTATTTATAGTAAGTCATTTTGCTACGGTTTCAGCTAGAGCGGATGGTACGACTGGATTGTTCGGTGAAATGGATATCCAAATCTATGTTTAGTTGGAGGTTTGGTGTGGCAGAGCCTAAAAATTTTAATGTCCAAAGATTTAATTTTATATAAGTCATTATGTTTTATGAAAAGGTTATTTAGAAGTCACTTAAATAAATAATATTTCATAAAGTGACTTTAGTTGTGCAATAAGGGGATGTCTGAATGATGGAAAATAAAGAATATTCTAGAAGCAAATTTGAAATTGAAGTTTTTTTCCCTCGAAAGTCATCGACCTCTTTGGAAGACCTTATAAATTGGGGTTTGGGCATTCATTTTTGGGGCATCCAAATTTGAGAACAAGCTTTGGCATTTTGGGAGACCACTTGTAGAGGAATTTACAAGAGTCGAACTTATTGGGGACAACAACCTCCAGTAAGGGCATCCACTTCGGGTATGAAAGATTACCCCTGGCGGATTTATTGTGGTGGTTTCATCCAAAAATCACACTAGGGCGTTATTGTGAAGATAGACAGAAAAATTATAGAGAATATTGGAAGGGTTTGTGCCTCCATTCTTCATTGATATTAGCAGCAACCATTCCCTCTCTGGTCGTACCATGCAGGGCTAAAATACTGGTGCGATTCAGATTGCATACAACAGGGTTTGTGTTGCAAAGCCTTGACATCTTTATAGCAGGCATAAGGATCAAAAAACGTGGCATTCTGAGTGGAGATTCTGTAGAATGTTGAACACACAACCCTTGAAAACCGTATTGTACCTGACAGGAGCTAGGCGTGACAGTCCTGGAATGAATCGCTTGGGTTTGGGAATGATAATCGTGTCAAGAAGGGGCGGTGGCTAGTAAGGAGGACTCAACAAGGTGCATATCAAGTGGGGAAGCCTGCAGATTAGTCAATATTAATCCTTTTCAGCCCTTTCGGATCGTTTGGTAAATATCTCGATGTAAATTTCGGACGGTTATAAGTGTGAAATGTTTAACTTCAAACTATTCCTTGATGGGTTTTGAGTATTTATGTTAGTATCCTTCCTTGTCCGAATTTCTGGTGTGTTTGTTGTATAAATCTGAAGTATTTTGAGTTTGAGTAAGCTGATTAAGAGTTTCAGTTTCTTCTTAATTATTTTCAAAAAAAAAAATACAAAAATCATATATTGCAAAAACAAAAAAAATTAGAAGGCAGATCCGGGTGGGTTGTTACAACTGTTGATTTGGTGCATGTAAATTTGTTATCATTTCATTGCCATTTAAGAAAAAAAACTCCTAACTATTCCTTTTGTTAGTACCTATGTTCCATGGGGATGGCTCCTAAGATATGGGGCCATCTCAAAGACGCATTCTGCCATCCCAAAAATGCATCCTGCCAACCCAAAAAGTTGTTCTATCGTTCTGTCTGGAAACTTCATGGAACATAAAGTAGATGTTATAGAGAACCTAAACTAAGCTTCATTTTTATTTCTTGGGATTAGCTAAATAACTACTACTTTTGTTAGTAGATGTTATGGAAAACATAAATTGCGCTTCATTCATATTTTCAAGTATTAGCTGAATACAGTGTGGTCATTGCTACTAAAAGGTGGCTTGTGATTTGTAGATCAGAGATGAGGCTCTTGCATTAGCAACTTGCACCTTAAAATACAATAACATTGAGACTAAAAATGATTTGCAGAGACTATTATAATTGTTTGATGTTCCCAATGGGGTCTAGGGTATTTAGTTAGGAGTGAAGAATTTCACACCATCAACCAAAGTTCCAATCCCATTGGTGAACCTTAATGTTTAATCACATAGCATTAGCTCAACCTTTTATATTCCTCAACTTTCAAGGAGACCTATGCTCGAATTTTTCCAAGTACATGCATAATTGTAAGTAGTTGTAATACTGCTATATGATCATGATGTAATATGGGTGGGGTCCATTTCAAATCCATACAACCCATTGAAAAGGAAAAAATGTTTGATGTCCCCTTATTCTGAAGGGCCTCTTAAAAAATAAAAAACAACTATAAATCAAATAGGACAAAAGCAATCTAACTATAGGTAAAAAAACTACTTTTCAAGTTGGCCCAATTAAAAGGTCAAGACTGTAAAGTAAGTGGGAAGCAAAGGACAATTCATTCTAGATAAGTTTGAAAAGCAATTTATTGATTACAAAAGGAAGAATGATGTACCCAAAGAGACTGTAAGCCCATTTTGCTTATTTTTATCCCCATAAATAAATATGATTTTTATTATGGTTGACCATTTTTTTAGCATTTCTTACATAACATTTTGGCTAAAAGACAATGAAATACTTACATTTGGAGTTGGTGCTAACATGTTAACACTCATTCCATCCATATTTGCCTTTTAAACAAGTATGACAGACCAAGGGTAACTTTAGGAAGGCATCAAATAATTTGGATCGATTCAACTCACACTTTGAAAGGTGAAAGTGAGGTAATGACAAGGTCAAGCCAAAGTTGTAAGAGCAAACAAATCAATTTATTCACCTTCAACATTTTCATGAAGCATTAGACAACTCCAAACATTGTGTACAAGCAAAAAAGCAACTATAGCCTTCCCAACCTACGGATTTAAGTAATTGGCTTAGAAGTGTTGGAGAATATTACATTATTTGGTACAAATGCAGATTTTGTAAATATTAGATTATGTGCGTGATTTATATTTCCCCTAAAGTATGTGCCAATGTGTAGGATAAGTAGAAGTATCATGTAACAATGTGTGAGAGTGTGCAAGTGTCATAATAAAGTGTGCAAGCGTGTAGAAAGTCAAGAGTTATGTATACAAGTGGTAGATGTAAAGTGAAATGACATGAGGGGTTTGTCTTATGTGAGGAATAGGAAAGGATGCATCTCCTCGATATGTGAGGAGAGCAATAGTCAAAGAATTAAAAGGTCATTTGTAAGGCTATATTATGGAGACAAAGCTCCATGTACTGTAACAAAAGTTTTGTATATAGTTTGAGCATTAATATTGTAAGTTTGTTTATGCATATTATTGCCATTTTATGAATGTTATATTGATATTATTAATGTGCCTTCATATTACTTAAGTGAATTATATTTGATTGTAGATATTGGGACTTGCGATTAATTTGGCCAAAAAGCCAACAAGAAGGATGTATAGCATTAGTCACAAAAGAGAGTATTCTCAAAGATGAGGCCACCAAGTGAAATAAAATATAATGAAGGTAGGCATTTACTTTACCTCCAATGAATGAAAGAGGGAGATGAAGTTTCAAGATGAAATTTGGAGACAAGCTTCATCCTAGTATGCAACAAATAAAAAGGAATTTGAACTTAGATTTAAGTGTGTCGTCAACCTCTTCTAAGCAAGTGAAGGAAGTTTGTTTGTGCACTACCATCTTAGTCATTGGAGCAAGCGTAAAAAAAGAGAATAATGCCAAAGATTTTAAATAGCACCTATGAGTGAGAATAATAAGAGAGTTACACATGGATACCTAATTAAGGAGGCACTTGGATCAATTTATATGGATGGTCAAGACTCAATAGCAAGGTTAGCTTCACTTTTTAGATACAAGCCTCTACCATAGTTCAATTGAAGTCCAAAACCATGGATGCCTTCCAATGATATTAAGCTTTTCTACGAAGCAAGCAAAATTTCAAGAGAAGACATTAAAAAAAGAGCAAGCTTTGAGATAGAGAAGACATTAAAAAAAGAGCAAGCTTTGAGATAGAGAAGACAATTTAAGAGAAAGGCATCTTACGACAAAAGTCACTTCAAAAGGGGGTAAGAACCTATTGTGTGGTAATTTTGCCCAATTGCAAAACTACACTCACCCTTAGAATTTTGATCACAAAACCCTCTCTTGCAAAGAAGTTAAAAACAAAAACAACTTCTCCAAGGTTCCGCTATATAAGCATTGCACATGTGTATTTGTAATCTTGTAAAGATGTGTTAAATGAGTGCTAGGAATACCTTAGTGATTTGCAAGTAACTGTTAACAAAGGGCCTATGTTGGTTTATTTTATTATGCTATGCTAGTAATTGTTCATGAAACTTAAAGGAAGAGCAAAATTATGATTGGCCCTCATATGACCACGATGTAAAGCCTTAGTTCCTTTTATTTTAAAGTACTTTAGGTAGATTTTATTTTCCTTTGATTAAGCAGATTTCAAACAAGTTCTATCTTGCATTATTAAACCCTGCTTTGAACATGAAAAAGAAGACTAAAATCTATCCTTAGGTGTGAACCTTAAATGGTAATTGGATTCATTCAATGTCGCTTCTATCATGAAGATAGAGATAACCTTTGATAAGATAAAGAAATTACTCCTTTTTGCTGAAATTAATTTTCATAAAGAGACAACAATTTATTGCTTTAAAATAATGGCCTTTTAAAATGCCATATAAATCACTCTACTTTAATGAAATTGGAATTTTCATAAAGGAAAGTTAATTTATTGCTTGCAAATAAAAATACAAAACTTAAAAATCGATTTGCCTTCAAAATATGAAATAATGTAAAATTTCAAAATTATAAAAATCCTCATAAAACAACAATTTTCAATAATTTTTATAATTTCAAAATAGCTTCAGAATGGGATCAAAACTGTTTCGGATGAAATATTGAAGCTCATTCTTCACACCCATGCATTTATTTTTGAAATTTTATTTTTTTTCGATTTTTATTTTAATCACCAAAGTTTAAAAAAAAATCTGCAAAAAGGAAGAGTTAGAAAACTGAATATAAAAAATGAAAATGGAAATAAAATGCAGAAAATCTAGAGAACAAACAATTATCAGTTTCCATGCTACCCTATCCTGCAAAACCAGAGATGAGTTTTGAATGTAACCCAATCTAACCGGAACTGTATTTGCACTTTTCGAAATAAGCTAGGTACTAGCTTCTAAGTAAAAAAAATTAACTCTTTGTTTCTAAATATTCAACAATATAACCATGAAATGCATTAAACATTGCCTATAAACCAAAACATTCAGAAATGATTTTCTTCTTTTCGTGCTAACAAAATATTGAAAATATACTATTAGAAAAAAATATTTCTTGTTATACCAGATTTCCAACATTCCACATTTCTCCAATATATAACCTCTTCAAAAATCCAACCCTTAAGATCGAAAACTTTTCTAGTTTTAAAGTTTTCCTAAAAAAAACCCTCCTTAACATCGAAAACTTTTCTAGTTTTAAAGTTTTCCTTACCATCATTTCGTTACGCCTTCCAGTTTCAACGCTCTATTTTAGTTTTCCCCTCGTGTAACCGTCAAATCTTCTAAATGGAGCGTTTTAATAAATGTTCTTATGATTACCTTTACGTTATATGCTTATACTGTGACATTTTCATAATTGTCAAAGAAGCTTTTATATCTTCTTTGACGGATGCTTTGCTCCTTAGGTTGGTGAAGCTTAACATGGCTGAAATGAACCCCCACTTCAATTCTACTACTAGTACGATATTATCAATTACTTTTGGTTTGGTTGGATGCAGTATTTATGAGTTAACCAGTTATTAAAAATAATATCTATTACCAACTCATATCCACCACTTTCTCTGCGTCAAACAACACCCGGTTATTGCTGTCATAGAACAGTGACCTGTTGGATAATGTCGATGCCAACTCGGCGTCGCTGCTCGGCCGCTCCGCGTTTTTCCAAACTCGGGCATGCCGCCTCCACTGCGTTCCAGTCGCCAGGTGTTACCATCACATTCATCTTTCGCCTCCTCATCGTTGTGCTACCAGCCATTCATTCACATTAATACTATCTATCTTGTACTTCCGCATTGGCTGTCATTGCCACGTTTGCTTACAAAGCTACCTACATTAATTGTCCACAGTGTCCATTTTGCTGCCACATAGGTGTCCAACTCATTACCTGTTCCAAGCACCTCAGGCGCCCCGGATTACCATGCTATCCCAATCGCCAATGTGACGAGGCTTTCTCCAATCCTCGTCGGTGCCGCTCCCTATGTTGTCAGAGTCCTCATCAGCAGCCGTTGTTCGCCACTATGCTTGAACGTATGTATACCATCTGTAGCCCATGCCGTCGCTGGATGGTTCCTTGGAAACTCTACGCATGTTTTTGGTCCTTGAACGTGCCAATGCCAATACCCTTTAAGAATTAGACCTTCGTCATATTGTGAATGCATGTCATAGTGCAATGTGCATGAACGAGGACATTTGCATTATCTTGCAATGAACAAAAAAAACACTACTCTTATTTTTATTTTTAATTATATATATATATATATATATATATATATATATATATATATACTCATTTTATATATATATATATATATATATATATATATATATATATATATATATTTATTTATTTTTGAGTAATACTTTTTATATACATCCGTGGATTGAACCCAAATCACATCACCGATAATGCATCCTTGCCCGTAGACTTTTAATTATATATATATATTTGTTTTTATTTTTAAATTCAAGATTTTATTTAATTATTATTTTTTATTTTCTTATATTTATTTATTTATTCTATGTTTTATACATCGAATCAATCTACTTCAAAGAAATAATAAAACCTCATTAAAACTAACAATTAAAAATCAAAATCCACTCAAAAACAAAAACATAAAACATAAGGACTCTGACACCACACAAACCTACCAAACAACTATGGATATTACAAAGCGAAATCAAGGGAAGAAACATATTAAAATTATTGCACCAAGGACAATAAAACTCCTTAAAAACCAGAATTTTAAGATAGGTCCCCAAAATTTAAGGTTAGTTGTGCAATGGCCACAACAGAACCAAAATGCACTTGAATTCTTAAATAGGTAAATCTTTACATACATTTCTAAGTTGTTGAGGGACCAAAAACTTACATTAAGAAGCTATGATCTAATAAGATTATTATAAAAATATAATTTCTTCTTACTTTTAAGTTCTCAACTAACAAAGTACAATGGAATAATAAAAGAAGTAAAATAAAAATTCCCATTAAATTCAAAAATATTGTTTTTTAGGTATCAAACAAAAAGAGGAAGATGTGTTTGTTACATATGTAATTTCCAACCAAAAAGGCAGGGCATAACAAGTAGGATTTTAGAGGAGGAAGAAAGTTCTTTTTTGGATTTTAAGCTTTTTAGTTATATACGAAAGGAATCTTTTGCATAACATACAAATGATTGAAATGGTATTCTCATTTAGTTTTGTATGCATATGGGACCATCCTCTTACAATATTCACCATGTCTAGTGCTATAGCACTTTATACTCATTGACTTAAATCATTCACCATAGAATGAAATAACAAAACATTCATCCACAAAGTAATATTCCACAAAATGAGATGCAAAGATAGTTAATACCCATAAGGTAGGAGGCAACATGGATACTACTCCTTAAAAAAGAAATAACTCTGTAAGATCTCCCAATATGACAACACTACTTAGAGATGATAATGTCTCATAACTACTTAGAGAGGGTATGTCTCTTATATGGACTAAAGGTGATAGAAGATTACAAGTATGAACGATGATGGCAATGCCAATATCCTTTCTGTATATACCCATCATCTAATGCTACTTTAGGGAGGGTATAACCCTAACCCTAGTTGACTACTAAACCCTTATCCAACTCATTATTACAATATATTATTCCAATACAATAAACCTTGGGTTATGCATAGTTCAAGCCAACTATGCATAACACCCAATATACAATATAATATCATATCCTAATATACCTATCTATAGGTACCAAACATTTAGGGCCATTTTAAACCATACAAATTCATTTTTGAGTTGCTACATTACGATGTTTCATTATCTAAGTTTCACATCATGCTATACCATTGTGTTAATATATTTGTTGTCATTATATTTGCAATTATAATATGCATATGCTCCACTTCGTATCTTTTTTGGTAAACATAATGTAGGTTTTATAGGGGTCCACTCCTAGAGAAGATAAGATAATTAGTCAATTGATATACAACAAAGAAAGAAACTAGTTATACTTCTCCTAAGTAGTAGAGAATGACAATAGCACACTTCAAAAATATTGTGGTACATAACTTTTGGATCAAATTCTTATTATTTTTTTAGTAGAACAATCACTACCAACCTAAAAATTGTGATATTATCTAATCATACAGTAATGTTGAAAGCTATGCAAGGATCCTCAATAGAGGACCCCCTAAAAATGAAAGATGGTCTTGCTCTAGCTCAAGGTTGGGTCAGTGCATTTATCATTAGGAAAGTGGAATTTTTTTTTTGGTACATAACATTTGAGTTTATCATCTTATTCAATTATTGATATTAGTGATTACCCCAACAAACAAAAGAGGAAGAAATTTTTTTGGTAATAGTGGTTTACTACAGGAAGTGTTTGCTAATAAGACCATATAGGGAGATAAGATTTATCATAGTTAATCAAATATTTGAGTCATAACCCAATATTATGTTCAATGACAACCTGTTTGCTTGAATCACTCAATCTTTATGGACGATATACTACCATGACATGATATCAAAAAATGGGGTCAATTGAAGGCCTTCTATAAGTAGATGAAACATTTTCAATCCTGACATAATCCTTTAGTCATTGCCTTGACCACTATCATAAATCCCCTTCCACTACTAGTTTACAAATGTCTAATTATTCTATAAGCTTAAGATCTAATAGTGAGATCACTTTAGCCTTGTTTGTGAGGACCTTGAGAGATAGTGGCCAACTTTGATAAACTTTTCCTCTTCATAATGAAGGACAACGTCTACTCCTAAGCAACCAAATTACCCTTGGAGGCCCCATCGAAAGTGAGTTTCACCATATGACGAGAGGGGTATTCCATGAGATGCAACTAGCTCAGTCTTCCTAGATAAATACCTTCTAAAATATTGGGGAGGAAGGGAAATCATGGGCCACTCTTTGATACTCTGTTGTAGTTGATACGAAGTTGGATGTTTGTGGGTCTTAAAAGTAGTTGGGTTTTCTCTAAGATGAGAGATTCTATCTTGTTACAAACTTGTTCCAAAGAAAGAGATTTATACTTGAGTATGTGGTGGTTCTTTTCTATCCAAAGGACCCAAATGAGGATGGTTAGAATTATGCTCCATTGGACCTATTCTTCTTATGATGATTGAGGCCAATATTTAAATAAATATCTTAAGATCTTGGGCCAAGCCCAAAAAAGGACAAATTTTGTAAAAACTAACTCCACACTTTTGAAACTAAAATTGGTGTTGAGAAGGAGATGGTCTATGGCCTTTGTCTCAATCTTACAAAGGATGCAATGAGAGGATGCTTGCCATCCCCTCTTTTGTAGGTTATCAAAATTGAGAATTTTTCTTTCACATGCCAACAATTTGAAAGCATTGGTCTTGGGGAGGCTATGTTTGATTAAAATTCGTTGAGATAAACCAAGATTAGAGACATAATGAGACTAGAGGAGTTCATATCCTTTCTTTACTTTGTATTTATTGGCACGATAGACTTCCCATTTGAGAATGTCATCCCTTGTAACAATAATAGTTATTTTGGTTCACACTAATTTGTGTAGTAGTGATTTTTGGTTTCTCGTAACCTATCTCCATATGGAGAGTGGTGCCCATATTCTTTGTAGAAAATCATTCTCGGATGAAGTAATCCAATAATATCTCATTTTTTTCCCTATGTAATCAAGTGCTCTACACATGATAGGGTGAAAGATTCTATATTTCTTTACGAGCTTATGACCCACCCATGCATCTATAAATAAAGTAGTTTTGGTGCCATCCTAACCTCCCATTATAAATGCCTCAAAATAAGATTGCAATAGGATGTGAGGAATGCCCACATGTATGATCCTTGAGGGAGAGTATTATCTATAAAAATTCTTTCCCTACCTGTAATCTAGGTATTTAACCCTAATAATTTTAGTCAAGTATTGTGGTCCTAATAAATTATCTCAACATACCTGAATTAGCTCCTCCTACCCAAGTTGACCTACACACTCTCATATTAGTAGTGGGATTGCAAATTTATCCAATGTTTCTTGCCAAAGGAAAGAGTGCATGATCTTATTCATTTCATCTATTACTCCTATTGTTTCTCTTAATGCTAAAAAAAGATAAACTAGAAGGGCTTATAAGACCGAAATGATTAGTAACATTATTTTAAGTTGGATAAGGAACTAATATTTCCATTTAGCTAGTTTAATGGAGAAGCATTGGATATGGTCTTTCCATAGAAATTTAGTACACTTGTAGAAAAAGAGGATGTAAAAGCTTTTATTTGAAAATTAAACAGTTAGAAATTGTAAGACATTCACTAATTTTTGTTGTACCTTAATTGAGACATTAAGGAAGAACATGCGAGATTTATTTGTATTGATCCTTTGATACAAGTCTTTGGTGTAACTATCAAGAAATTGAGCACACTATTTTCTTTGAAAAATTGTGGCTCTACAATAGAGAATGGTGTCATCCATGAATTGGTTGTGTGTGTGCTTCCAAAGAATTAGTGATCTTCAGTCCTTCAATGTGTGTTGCCTATTTGGTGGTTGTGATTGTTTTACCAAGAGCTTTAGACATAATATACATATTATAAAAACGTGATTCCCTTTTCTTAGACCATTCATGGAATCAAAGTAGCCTTTTAGAATTCCATTGAAAATACCTAAAAATTGAAAAGTTTCAATGCAATTATGTATCCATTTTCCCCACCTCTAACAAAAACCAAAATGTGTCAAAACCTCATCTAGAAAAATCCAGTACACATGATCCTAAGCTTTCCTAACATCAAGCTTAATCACTATAGTTGTCTCTTTCCTTTGTTTTTTGAATGAATCAATTTATGGTACATCAATACTCCATCCAAGGTTTTTTTACCACCAATGTATCATCTTGTTCACAAGAGATGATCTTGGACATAATTGACTCTAGTATTTTTGCCATTATCATTTTTAATAATTTGAGAATACTGTTACAAAAAGAGATGGGTCTAAAATTCCTAAATGTTTGAGGGTTATCACATTTGTGAATGAGTACTATATAGTTGTTTTTCCATTCCTTTAAAACATTCTTAATTTTTTTTTATTTCATTGAGGGAAAGCAAAATAAATTTCTTGATATCTTCCAAAAGTATTGAAAAAACCTAGAGGTAACCCATAAATGACCAAGCATTTATCTTTGTTCACGAGGAATAAATCCTTGTGAGTCTCCAATGTGAAAATGGGAGCCATAAGGCATTCATTATATTCATTATTCACAATCTCTAGGACGTTGAGGAATTTTTGCCTAACCTTCAAATATATGGTTGGATCTATAGTCAAGATTCCTTTGAAATAATCAATGATCTCCTTTTTGATATCCAACAAATCTATCAAAAGGAAAACTTCGCTCAAGAAGATAGAAGATATTTGGTTCACATGTTGTTTAGCCATTGTGGAATGGTAAAAACAAGCATGTTTTGGTCTCCTATTTGAGCTATAGTTTATAATAATTTTAGTGCCAAAATATTTCTTCTTTGGCATATATCTCTTCCAAGGTGGTCCTTAACTATTGTTCTTCAGCTAACAAATCATTGATCATACCTAAATTTTTCCACGTTGTGTTGAGTTCTAATAGAACCTCCTTTGTCTTTAATTTTTGGACAAAGATATTATCATAATCATTTTTATTCTACTCTAAAAGTCTTCTCTTTATAAAATGAAATTTGTGGGACAGTTTGTACATTTGAGTGCAACTTGTTTTAGGGCAATCCTTCCACCATTGGATCATTAAAGTATAAAGGTTCTCATCACAAAGCCACACAAATTTAAATATGAATGATGACCTTTTACATCGTGATCCTTGTTTATTATGAATAAAGATAGCCTAGACCCTGTCGCACCACGAGGCGCTGTCGGCGAGTCGGGTTGTTTGGGAATGCAACCCTAATCGGGTGGTAAATTCCGTCCAAGGCTAAATACGGGCGAGAGACCGAATGGTTCAAACCACATGCTTAATCTATTGTAGATTCAATAACCACATCATAGTCTAGCCAATTTTCCATAAGAATGACCTATCAAGGTGTTCTATGATAACAATGTATCCCTTCCATTTGTTAGTCCATGTGTAAATTCTATTTTTGGGAATAATATTCCATAGAGATGACTTTTGTACAAATCCATTGAAGTCCTTTTGTGACTTTTTGATGTGTTGTACATCACCCAATTTCCCCTTATTATTCAGTATGGCATTGAAGCCCCCTATAATAATAATGAAATGTTCATGAAATTCTAGGAATACCCTCAATTAATTCTAGATTGCAAGCTTGGAGAAGGGAGTGTGCAAACCATAAACATTCACCACTATGGATTCTATTTTATAAGATAAGATCATAAAATGTATCATGCTCTAACAACTACTACAATCCAGTGGAGTGCTCAAAATGAAGGAGTACCTCTATAAGGTGGTCAATCCCCCTGTAACTTAGTGCACTATGTTGGTCCTAGAATTTCATCCCTTCCACTTTTTTATGTGCGATTCCACTAATATCTCTTGAAAACAAAGTATATTTAGATAAAAATATATTATGCGGTTGTAAACTAGGCATTGCTTGTTAGGGGAATCCAATCCCCTGACATTCTAATATTGGATCTATATTGCTCTTATGGGAAGGATTTTCACCCACTTGGATTGTGGGAGATCATGAATTTGAATTTGTTTACCAAAATTAATTCCTTCAAGGACCACCATGTCTCTTTTTTTTGGCCTATGAAATTCTTCCTTTCTTTTTAGATGTTAGGGCCACACCAATTGTATCCTTGAGGTGGTTGATTTGATGTATCATGGCTACCTTGTGAGATGATCTATGCACTTGTGGATGGTTAAAGGCTACTTTATATGTTGTATTGGATGAATTAGGGATGTTGTATCTAGTTTAAATATTGGTTACCCTTTCTATGGATGGTAAGTTCTCCTTATCTTCACCTTTCATACCTTTATTTGATGTTGTAGAATATTCAAGGTCAAAATTAAAGGGTTTAGCATTGCATATTCCTTGCAAATCTAAATTGACATATCTATCCTTAGTGTGTTGCAATGTAACCATTGCAAGGGGTTTTCGTGCTTGAAAAAGATGTCCAAGAGGGCTACTAATTTGTGGATCAATAATAAGGTGTTTATTATAAGTCTCATCAGTAGGTTGTTCTCCCCTATTTGATTTTCTCTATCTTACATATGATCAATCATCTATATCAATCTTACTTCATAGAAGACATCGGTTTTTCAAAACTAGTAAGATGCTCCATAAATCCAACTATGATATCTTTCTTTAATATGATGGAGCAATATTGGTGGTATTCTTTCCAGGCCTTAGAATCTAGGGAGGTATGAATTTTGGATTTTTGTAGCCTCTTTTGTCTACCTTGTGGTGCCTATTATGTTATATCATTTATGCTATAGTGCCCTAAGGATTATTTGGGCACTTTTTGTGTTTGCTTCAAGTATTAAGGGACTCATTCAATTTTGGGAGAAAGTTCCCATTAATGTATTGATAATGATGACAATAGGTAGTGTACTAATAGGATTGACATAAAATATTTATTGAGGTAAGTAGTAGAAAAACTTACCACTATAGCTTGGGCAAAACAAACATATTGACCTAAGTTGTCTTAAATAGCTTGGAAGTATTGTACTCCATATGTTTTTTCATAAATATTGGAGATAAGGTTACATCAAAGGATGATTACCAAATTTATGGTTTGGTAATAATCCATAGGATCTGGGTTTGATATAAAGTCCTACATTTTTGTAATCCCACAAACCCCCTTTCACTATTATTTCTCTCTACTATTCAAATGATAAGGAAGAATCCTCATGAGAGGATATGGATATTCATAGGATTCACAATCTTGTTTAATCCACTTCTCCAAAGTTGGAATAGATAAAATCTTCCCTAGAAAATTGGCTACCAATGCTCTATAGCTAAGTTTATCAAATTTCAACTATAAACCTTCCACCCCTAGGAAAAAATTAGGGTCATTTATTGAATGCAAGATATCTACTTAGCATGAAGTCCTAGAACAAAATATTAAAATATCATCCTTTGGGGATTTATAACCCAATTTAGTTTTGTTTCCTTATGCATTTGTTATATTTTAATGGATATGAATTTTTACATGCCTTGAAGGTGAGTCTATTACAAGGTAGTGTCACCAAAATCAAGATGAATATTATGCAAGAACAAAAGACCAGGTTATACATTTGTGGCAAAAACATAAAGGTAATAATTTACTTATTCCAATCTCCAAGTCTATTTTGTCGTGTTGGATTTCAATGCCTACTACCATAATCTATAATTGCAATGTACCATCCCATTCCTTTGCTTGAATCATAATACATGAAGTTTGTGAGGTTGATCATAGTATTTCTACCTACAATTGGTAGAGTAGACCAAGGATCCAATGGTTTGTTGAAGGCCTTGACCTCAATATTCTAGACACCATCAATGACCATTTCCACATATAATCCATGAGTATAGATGCCTCTAATAAGATTTCTTCTATAGGTCATAGTCCATGCAAATTAAGCCCTTGAAAATGATAAAGGCCCATTAAAAACTATTGGACCCCTCATATGGTAGGACAAAGATAAGAAAAATTTGTTATTTTAGGTAAAACAATGGTGATAATGGTTTAAGACCATTGGTCAATGAGAACTATTGGTACCCTTATCTTACCACATGCTGGAAAATTAGTGTTCCTAAGGATGAATCCTTACCTATAGAGGCATAAAAAAATAGAGTAACATCAAATGATTCATGGAGGGGAAAATCAATAAATAAAGTCTCTCATGGATTAAACTGACTGGGGCAAACCATAAGCTATGGAAATTTGTTTAGGGAGCAACAAATCAATGTGGGGGATCCTTTTCTTTGCTTGGTCACTACTTTTTACCAAATCAATGATCCTCTAGACGAATCATTGCTAATATGAGTCTCGATGATTGGTTGGACCCAAAATATTTGAGAGAGAGTGAATGGCTAAAGGAGGTTCCTTGAGGAGTAGATTGTTAGGAATTGGTGTTATGTTATGGTAAAAAAAATTGATATCGACAAATAAGAGGGGAATAATAAGAGAACATCAAGAGCTAGATCTCCTAGTTGTCTTGTGCAACAAAGGAGAGTGCGGTCTCACCATCGACTATGGAGAAAATATTTTTAAAAATTGAGAAAGCTCCCATCAAACCCTAGGATTTTTCTCCCATCGGTGTACAGTATCAGGCCTCTACAAAAGTTGAGATGAAGAAAGAGCCTAATCCCATGGACATTATGAAACCCTAACTATGTTCTTCATTTGATATTTTACTCCCTTGTTAGTGTCCACTTTCCATTCAACTTGACATATTGTTATATTTTGTGATTTTTTCTATTTTCACTCCATATTGAAGTGAGGGTTTACAATGTATGCAAGAGAGCTGGGTGAAATAAGTCTATATTATTAATACATGATTGACAAAACTTGTTTTTTTTTAGAAACCAACAAGAGGTAAAAGAAAATGTTTTATATCTCATTTTTCATAATGCTAACCAAATCTAAGACATGCTTCAACAAGCATTAGTCTCAATTGTAATTGGAGAATCAACCATTTATTTTTGTGATAGGATGTTAAGATGATTTATAGGATTTTTCTTGATATTTTGTTATATATATATAGGATTTCCATGAAATTATTTCTTATTCTAAAGATATGTTTATAGTGCATATAATGTTTAGTTTTACAATAACCTATTATATGACCATGCTTCTAATGTCCATGTTGGAAGAAAAACTTCGCTCATGCCCATTATTTTTCTTGTTTACATGTGTCCCTATGAATGTTTTTCCTTCTCATTGAACACACCAATGCATAGAACATTTTGTTTTGTAACGTGTATTATTAAGTATCATTTTTGTTTGGTTCAACATTCTATATTGGTTTGGAAATTAATATTATTTATAATATATTTAACCACAAGTATTTATATAATCATTCATGTTATACAATTGATCGTAATATCAACTAATGATATTTTCTATTATGCAACAACAAAAGCTAAAACTTAAGAAGATATTTTTATAAAAACAATTATATAATTATAGTGATCCTAAACTACTATGAATTATATGAGTAAAGTTGGAATTATTTTTAACCATTTAATGTGTTAGAGTTCAATACCCCAAGGAAAATTATAGAATATGCCAACAATTAATGGTGGAAAAAACCTTTAAATTAGGATTTTTTTGAAAGCCTCATGATGCCTTTTGGTTCTATGCACCCTATAAGCTCTTATTTTTTGCTGGATAATAAGAGGTTGTACTCGGATCCCCCACCCTTGACAAATTACAACTCTCTTATTTAAAGCTTGAGAGTTTATAAATAAATACACTTCTCATCTCAATTGATATGCTATAGCTAGAAACCTACATCATTTTACATAAAATGTTTGAATTCTTGATTTTCATTTTCTAGATCTTTTCAATTTTCTGTATGAATACAATTATTCTAGAATTTAGCATCTTTCTTGACATTTTCCTATAACAACCTTCACAATGCCAAAAATTCACCTCTACTATCTATTAGTAGAGTAATATTTCCAAAATATTGCACTATCATAGTCCACTTTACCAAAATCGATATTGTTAATTTCCTTTCTCATTGAAGTCCTAGCCCTTCATTACTCTTCCCATAATTCGAACCCTAGCCGACAAATATTTGCAATTTCATTTTTCATGACTTGAAAAATTGTCACTACCCTTGTTTCGAATGGTTGAATTCATAAGGTCGAATCCCCCTCAATGTTGTTTGGATTCTTGCATATGAACACTCATTTTAAAGCTATTAAAATTCCACACAAGTTGGTCTAAGAATTAGTTGAATCAGATAACTTTTCAAGAAGATATGACTCCTAAAAGATGAGATGTTTAAAAAATCCTACTCTTTTGCATATTTTTTTGTTGTAAAGAGGGGGGAAAACCACCCCAATACCTATGGGTTCCAAACCCACAGGCACACCAAATACAAAAACATGGGGTTTTAGTTGACCCAACCTTCCACCCAACAACTCGACCTGTTGCTACACTACACTCAACAAACCAACCTGCTGTTGTGGTTCCCTTAGCTAATCCGATCTCAAACAAGCCTTCCACCCAACAAAGTCCAACCTTCCATGCTCCTTCAGCCTAAGCAGCCTTCCATGCTCCTTCAACCTTCCTAGCCTTCCACTTAGCATCCTAGCCTTTTATTGTAGCTCCTTCAATCGACCCAACCTTCCATGCTCCTTTAGCCTTATCGGTATTCCATATTCATTCAGCCATCCCAAAATTCCACCCAACATCTCAGCCTTTCGTTGTAGCTCCTTCAACCAACCCAGTGTTCCACACTCCTTCAACCAACCTAGCCTTCCACGCTCCTTCAACCAACCTAACCTTCCATGTTTCTTCAGCCTTGACACTCCAAAGATCAACTCATAATTCAACCTTCCACGCTCCTTCAGCCTCCAATATTCCACGCTCCTTCAACTCTCAGATTTGCTGATCGTTCTTGTTGTCTAGCCCCCTAAGTTCTTGCTACTGGTTGGTTATGTTGGTAATCCATGTGTATCTTTGCAAGAATATTTGGTCTTGCCCTGCCTGATTCAAACCCTGAGGAAGACCTTGCACCTTCAATGATTGTAGAGCTATCCTTGTGTTGCCAGGTCATTTCGATTGGTGGGTTTTTGAGCTTTGTTCTTGTTGGTTGTCAAGAGACTATTGCTAGATGTGGGTGTCTGGTAATTCTTCCATGTGATTCTTTTGGGTCTTTCCCCTCCCTGACCCAAATACTAGGGGACGACCATGGGCTTAATGTCTACTATGGATGAATCTTACCCTTATAGGACCTATCATCTGGTGGGGTTTTCTTACACCAGTGGGTTTCTAAGGGTGGACCAATTGCTAGTTCCAACCCTCTTGGTTGTGGTGGATCCTAGGGTTCCAAAGATCCATATCCTTGTTGGTATCTTCCCTTCTATCCTTTGAGATGCTATTTGGAATCCAAATCTGAAAGGTGGTTTGGTTGTCAATGTACTCAGTTGCATATCTTCACCTACCAATTATTTCTCTCTCGGTTCACTCCTCGTCTAAGCTCCATCTGATGTGTGAACCAGGTATTTTTGGAGGTTGGAGTTCTCTCGCAGAGGTACTTCTTCCTACTAGTTGTTGGGGTCTCTTACGAGATGTGGGTGCCTTTTTGGAGATTCTTTCCTCACGGTTCTTTTGGGTCTTTCCCCTCCTCGATATAAACCCCAGGGGAGACCTTGGGCTTAATGCCCGTTGAGGAGGAATTTTGTTGATGGCCCCTATGTTTGGTGGGATCCTCTAGCTTCGATGTTTTTTGGATTGTTTTCTCTTGATTTTCTCTTGTGTTGGCCTTGGATTTGGTTGATCTCCAAAGGGATCTGTATATTTTATGGTGTTTGTCTTTATCGTATCCTAATTGGTAGAAATGGTATCTATTTCATCGTTTGGATTATGTAAACGTATCTTCCAAGATATATAATTAGATTACTTTATGTGCAAGTTATCTAGTTACTTCATGCAATGTAATAGATGCACAAGTGTCAATGTGCAAGTTGTACATGTGCAACTGGTCCCTTGCACAACTAGATAGAGTGTTGGCCAAGTATCCTATTTTACCTATATAAGGATGGCCTCCTAGATAGATAAACAGAGATTCGGGGGACATAGTCAGATAGTGTAGCTTAGTGGATAGTACAATTCTATGTACCTCATCATACATTGGTGATGGATACAATGTAGTTCAGTAGCTTTATTAACGAAGTGTTCATTTCTTCTATAGATACATTGTAATATTTTATATGATTTCTATTTATAACATAATTCAGTCATCTAGCAAATTTAGTTTCTTTCATATTATTTTGCATTGTGTGATTGTTATCTCCAAGGCTCATTCATCAAAAGCTAATAGTGGTATCAAAGCCACGATAGATCCAGTCTGTGTAGGGAAACCACCATTATCATTTAGCTTGAGTGTTTTTGTCAAACTAACATGCTTCTAGACCAGCCACTGTTAAAATATCCTAGAAGAATCTAGGTGGTAGAATTAGGGAGAGTCACAAAGTTAGGATTGAAAGAAATATCAGTTTCAAAAAATACTGAGATAATTTTTGTCTAGAGTCTTTTCCAAAGAGTTGTTAGGAAAACTCGTGAAGACCATGACTCAACATTCAATCCACTAGATTGATAAATCATCTATTGAAGATCATACAGGTTATCTGGAATTTGCTAACTAGTGCCTAAAGTTTCATTTATTGCAAAAAATTAATTCTCAGAGGATTGGGACTCCTCCTACGACATGCTAGGAGACTCCAATTTCATTTCCTAAAGGTCGGTGTGCCCTCATAATGCAGAGATTAGTTCATTGTGCAAGAGGAAAATACTATGGAATAAGACTTCTAGTGAAGGATCGTGGTGAAGATAGGAGACTAAAGATCTCCATTACTGGATTGAAGAATTCCACAGTTGAAGAACATGCCATAGGATCCTTGATACAAAAAGGTCATAGAATACTTGAAGAAGAAGCCACAGAAGTCTTGATACTGAAAAGGCCATAGAAGCCTTGATACTAAAAATGCCATAGAATACTTGATACTAAAAAGGCCATAGAAGCCTTGATACTAAAAAGGCCATAAAAGCCTTGGTACTAAAAAAGGCCATAGAAGCCTTGATATTGAAAAAGGCCACAGAAGCCTTGATATTAAAAAAAGCCATAGAAGCCTTGATACTAAAGAAGAATTTGAGAAGAATATCTTATTGAGAAGCAGACTAAATATTCCAGTACTAATTTCTTTGTTGTAGGGATAAAATATTTAGTGAGTTGGAAAACTTCCTACAATAAATATAGGAATAGTATTTTCTTCATAATCAACTCAACCCTGAAGCAAAAGCGAAGAGATCATGAGAAGATATCATTGAAGAACTTCTAGTATTGGAAGAAGAAGGGCTAGGAGAGTCCTGCTCGAAGCCAGAAGCAGTAGAACCAGAAGATACAGGAGAAGATCTCACCACCAATACTTTCAGGAGCAGAAGGTTGAAGAGAAGATCACAAGGAAGACCATAAGAATCTGCTAGATCAAAGACCTTGAGAAGGTCTCATCGAGCATCCATAAAAGTCTAGGAGAGCCTTACTGAAGATCAAGAGAGATATTTGGAGAACTCGTTGGAGAAATCCACTACCAAGGTGAATTCCTTGATAGTGAAGGACTTGGGATAATTGTCACCATCCGAAAACAAGCCCAAGAGGAGAATTTGGTAAGGAGTGCCAAATATGTGAAGGAGAATTTGGTAAGGAGTACCAAATACCTAGAAGAAGATCCTGCTTGAAGTTAGAATTTGATAAGAAGACTTGAAGACAGAAGAAGCTCACCAAATATTGGATATTTGAAGATTACCGCTCACAGTAAGAAGGCACTGCTTTAGAGACATAGACTTATCCAAATCTACAACATAAGGAAGATAATACAAGAGGAGAACAAGCCACTAAATCCTAGGCTCGTGAAAGAAAGTTTGAGACCATAATTTGGTGAATAAGGAGATGTTCAGGACATTTGGAAAGTTTGAGACTCCCCCCCTAGGTTCTCTAACCCCAATCCATGATTATCGAGGAAGAGTGGTTTTTCAATCTATTATTCACATGGATTTCTTCTTGCATAAGCATAGGGATGTTGTGGAATCCTTTCTTAAAGAAAATCATGACAACCTAGATGCTTTTGCAAGGAAAGATTCACTCTTGGACTATCACCAACAACCTAGCTTTAACCCTTTGCAGATCCATACTTTGGATCCTTAAATACAAATATAATGCATCAACTTCTAATTACATTGATTATGTTGGGACATAAAACCTCCCATCCTCTTCAAGAGATCATTCATATTTTCCTTCTCTTGAAGAACTATTATGGGGCAATGTGAGTTGCCCTATATCTCAACAAGTGGGCATGAGTTACATTCCTAACCCAAATGTACCCTCAAGTGTTCCAATATCTAACCCTCATGCTAATAACCTTCATTCTAACCTCAATATGTCACTCAAAACCCTACCCTTGTAATCTCTCATCCTTTATCTTCTGATCATTTCACTTTAAACATATTAGGGGTAAGTCATACGATTCCAACCTCAACATCGTATGCCCAAATGCATCAATCTTATCCTTATGTCAATTATAAAGGTCCTCTTATCTCTTAACACATACCTTTTATGCAATAAAATATAGTTTCTTCTAAACCTCAAATTCTAACATCTCATTTAGGGTTTTTGAAACAATAAATGGCCACAATCCAAGGGTCTTCCTCTAGTCACAAGTACTTTTATGATGATTTGTGCAACCAACCTCTAGATTATTTTGTAGTGAGTTACCATTTCCCTTCCAAATTTCAAACCCCCAAGTTTGAAATGTATAAAAGGAAGGAAGATCCTATCAGCCACCTTAGACTATTTAGAATCGCTTATAATGATATTTATTATGATGAAACATTATTACTCAAAATATTTGCAAAGAGCCTTAGTGACCCTACCTTGGAATGGTATTACCAAATCCCAAGGCACTATCTTAATATCTTTAGGGATCTTATCAAGATGTTTGTCAAACAAATATTTGTCTATATTGAGGAGAAGGTTAGGATCAATGACCTATATCATATCAAACAATCAATATATGAGAGGCAAGATGGCAAGCCCTAGTGAGGAGACTCCAATATGCCCCAGGTGCTCCCTTAGATATCTTCATAGGCAACCTAAATGAGTAATTGAAATTCTTTTTAGATATGACCAATGTATCTTCTTTTGAATATGCCATTGACATGGCCAAGCTAGTAGATATTTCCCTCCTCAAGAGAGACAAATTGAAATCCAAATCCCATAAGAAGGAAGATAATTCTTCCTTCCACCCAAAAGGGTGGTACAAAAACAAATACATTGTAGGTGATGGAGTTATGAATGTATGCCAAACCATGCTTATGCATAAGCATGAAATATCGTAAATTGGCTCTATTTAGGATTTTCAAGATTTTATATTGGCTAATTTTGGATCCTTTAACTGGGGCCCATTCACTCGAAATTTACGGGGTGGAAGTTTTTTGGGGCAAATTCGCCTACCGTTGATAATAATTAAAATATTTTTATTTTAATTCGTCGACCTCAAATTATAAATGATTTTGATATTTCCACCCAATTCACCTTCAAATTATAAATGATTTTATTTTTTCCACACAAATCGCCTCATATACTACCTGCACATATATTGTAGTGGGTACCGATAAACATACATCTAAAATACTCTAACTCAAAAATATCTTTGAAACAACGAAAAACTTAACAAGGTTGCAGAGGAGTGTCTATCAAAATAAGTCGATCGGTTGTAGAGGAGTGTTGATCGATGCAAGATGATCTGTATAAGCCGATCGATTGCAGAGCCGTATTTTTTGACATAAGCCGATCGATTGCAGAGTCGTGTCTATTGGAATAAGACGATCGATTACAGAGTCATATCTGTTGGTTGTAGAGGTGTCAATCGACATTAGACTATCGGTTGTAGGGATGTGTCTATCAACATTAGTCGATCAGTTGCAAAGGTGTCGATAATCATTCATCTATCGATTGTAAAGGTGTCAATCAACATCAACCTATCGATTGCAGGGACTGTCGATTGACATTTATCTATCGGTTGTAGAGGTATCGATCAACATTAGTCTATCGGTTGTAGAGACATGTCGATCGATATTAGTCTGTCGGTTGCAAGGAAGTGTCAATCAGTATTAGTATATCGGTTGTAGAGGTGTCCGTCAGTATAAGAAGACTGACTGGATGGATGTGTCGATCGGTATAAGCTGATCGATTGTAGAGAAGTCTCTGTTAGTATAAGTCGATTGGTTGCAGAGTAGTTTTTATTGGTACAAGGTTGCAGAGATGCATTAATCAACATAAGTTGATCGGTTGCAAAATAGTGTCTATCGAAATAAGGTTGCAGAGACGCATTAATCAACCTAAGTCGATCGTTTGCTGAGAAAAGACTATCAATAAAAGTCGATCGGTTGTAGAGGAGTGTTTGTGGTTCGACCCATTATAGAAGTGTGTCGATCGGAATAGGGCTATCGGTTACAGAGGATTCACGACTGAAAATTGGTAGAGTATTCTTCCTCTATTATTCTTTTATCCAAATCTCTTTTTCTTCAGTTTCATAGGCATTGTAGGTGAACTATATGCAATTGTGGTAGACAACTATCAATGTCATATGGTTGTGTGTCAGAAGCATTTCTCTTGTTAGAGACTGCTTCTTGTCTCTTAGAGTATATTTCATAGGCAATGTAGAAGCACTATCTGCAACTGTGGTCGATAAGTATCCATGTCATGTTGTGTGTTAGGAGTATTTTCTTGTCAAACTGCTTCTTGTCTTTCAAATGTCTTTCTACAGGGCATCGTAGGTTTGTCTTGAGGGATGTCTACTATTTTCCTTCAATTTCATATACATTTTCTAACATCTGAAGGTTTTTTATTTACAGATACAATGTCACCTACTAAATATGGAAATAAGGGATGCCAATCTTCTTGTAAAAAGACAATTTTGAAATATTCTACACAAATATCAAAATACAACGAGGCATCAATCTCTACAGATTCTACACAACATGTAGGTACAAACACCTTTTACCATCAAATTTTTAATATTTCTGTTGTTCTTAAATATAAAATCTTTATTTATTAATAGATACATGGTTTTTTGCTTATCTACCTCTTTTTAAATGCTTTGTAAAATTATATTTTGTTAATTCTTTAAAATAGTACCTTTTTTTACTTCAAAAAATGATAGAGAACACCAAACATTGAATGCAGTAAACATTGTCGACCCTAATGTGTGTTCACTCGAAGATATTCCAGCAGATGAGATGGGACCACATGATAATTTTTCTAATAACGACATTCAACAACCACTTCAAGAGATTTTAAATTCAGACACATCAATCGAAAAAGATAGTACAATTAAATTGTAGACCTCTGGGGAATCTTGTAGTCAAAAATCTAAACGTCAAAATATAAGTGAATGGACAATTGGAAGAGATTTTAAAAATGAATGGGGATGGTTATACCCCTTTATTGAGCGAGATGAGAAACTAAATGTGTGTAAATGCATTATTTGTACATGGAAGCTGGAAAAGGATCATTTATTGCAAAATAAGAAAGACACAATAGAAAAATATTGTGGGAAAGTTTACATCAAAGAAATACGAAGTGATGGAACAATTAACATATTTCATCGGTGTAAGGATGCATTGAAATGTGTGCATGTGAGATATGCACTTGAATATGAAAAAGCATTGAAAAAAAAACAAACTCTCATTGAGAAGGGCAGAACAATTGAGGCACAATTTTAAAAAATTAATAAGAATGTATTAGCCTCAAAGAAATTGCAGTTTGATATTGTATACAATATTCTAAAAAAAGGTCGACCCATGTCTGATTTTGCTGATTTTAAGGAAATACTTCAACTAGCAAATTTATAAAACCTTACCAGTTTACATTAGTCATATCGAAGTGGTTTGGAAATGAAAAAATGTCTATCATTGGTTGAGAAGGAAGACCTAAGAGATAATGTGAAACAAGCTAAATTTATTTCACTTTCCATTGATGAGGTAATAGTTGTTGACAACACATCTTGGATTTGCATACATGTTTACACATTCAAAAATTATTTGAGACAACCTCATTTACTAGCACTACATAGAAAATTGAAAATTGTAATGCGGAAAACATTTATAATGTTGTTGTAACCAGTTTAAAGGATATTTTTAGAATGAATGAAAAGGAAATTACCACAGTTAATTTGTGTTGGACCTGATGGTGCAACTACAATGCAAGGACAAAGGAATGGTCTTTGTGTTAGGCTTCAGACATCAATTGCCCCATATGCGATTCATATTCATTGCATGGCTCATCGAATGAATCTTGCATACAAAATTGTAAGCAATTTTGATAATGTAGCCAGAGTGGAAGAACTCGTCCGTGAAATACACTCATACTTTTCATGCAATCCAAAAAGATTTGCAGAGTTTCAACAATTTTCTCTAGGTGTAATTGAAGGCAAAAAAATGTTAAAAGATGTGGAAACTAGGTGGATTTCACTGTTTCTTCCTACAAAAAGGATATTTTCAGAATATCAATCCTTGGTTGGGTTTATGTATGCACATCATAGGGATGTTGACAGGGCAAAATATTTGCTTTTTCGTATGACTGACTTGGAAAATCTTCTCACATTATGTGGTATTCTACCAATGTTACAAGAAATGAATTCTTTGATTAAACTTGCACAGGAAATGACAATTTATATTTTCGATTTCATGAGGATGAGAAAACAAATATGTATGATTATTGACAAGATTTATTTATCTGGAAAACATTTTGAGGATCCCAAGTTTGATAGTTGGAATACATTAGTTAATGTCAATGATTCGAACAACTTTTTAAAGCACAACACCCATGTTAGTTAATGTCAATGATCCCACGATGGCCCTCATGGTGGTATACAAAGCACAACATCCACATAGAGCTTTGAAAATAGGGAAGTAGGCTTTTGGGTGAAATTCCCAAGTGGAAGCATGTGAACCATGATCGAGTCCCTCAAACGAGCGAATCATGGCCTAGTAATATACTCCATCCTCTCCCGTGGGAGCATCGCTCAATGGTGGTGAGTGTGGAATTTTACCCATGTGTGGTTTTCGTTGGCTTTTTTCCCTCATGGACCCTATGTTAATTATAGGGTCCATTATTCACTCCTCTCATACTGCCCAGTCTCATAATTTCTCAATTAAAAAATTATTAAAAAATAACTTGAGCAACACTGCGAGAGTCTTGAGCCATTATCCCATATTTATCCCACGATGGCCCTCATGGTGGTATATAAAGCACAACACCCACATAGAGCTTTGCAAATCGGGAAGCAAGATTTTGGGTGAAATGCCCAAGTGGAAGCACGCGAACCATGACCCAACCCCTCAAACGAGCGAATCATGGCCCAAAAATATGTTCCATATTCTCCCGTGGGAGCATCACTCAATGGTGGTGAGTGTGGAATTTTTCCCATGTGTGGTTTCGTTGGCTATTTTCCCTCATGGGCCCTATGTTAATTTTAGGGTCCATTATTCACTCCTCCCATACTGCCTAGTCTCATAATTTCTCAAATAAAAAATTATTAAAAAATAACTTGAGCAACGCTGTGAGAGTCTTGAGCCATTATCCCATATTTATCCCACGATGGCCCTCATGGTGGTATATAAAGCACAACATCCACATAGAGCTTTGTAAATTGGGAAGCAGACTTTTGGGTGAAATGCCCAAGTGGAAGCACACGAACCATGACCCAGCCCCTCAAATGAGTGAATCATGGCCCAAAAATATGCTCCATCCTCTCTCGTGGGAGCATCACTCAATGGTGGTGAGTGTGGAATTTTCCCCATGTGTGGTTTTCATTGGCTGTTTTCCATCATGGGCCCTATGTTAATTCTAGGGTCCATTATTCACTCCTCCCGTACTGCCCAGTCTCATAATTTCTCAAATAAAAAATTATTAAAAAATAACTTGAGCAACATTGTGAGAGTCTTGAGCCATTATCCCATATTTATCCCATGATGGTCCTTATAGTGGTATATAAAGCACAACACCCACATAGAGCTTTGCAAATCAAGAAGCAGGATTTTAGGTAAAATGCCTAAGTGGAAGCACGCAAACCATGACCCAACCCCTCAAACGAGCGAATCATGGCCCAAAGCAATGTGCTCCATCTTCTCCCGTGGGAGCATCGCTCAATGGTGGTGAGTGTGGAATTTTCCCCATGTGTGGTTTCCATTGGCTGCTTTCCCTCATGGGCCCTATGTTAATTCTAGGGTCCATTATTCACTCCTCCCGTACTACCCAGTATCATAATTTCTCAAATAAAAAAATATTAAAAAATAATTTGAGCAACGCTGAGAGAGTCTTGAGCCATTATCCCATATTTATCCCATGATGGCCCTCATGGTGGTATATAAAGCACAACACCCATATAGAGCTTTGCAAATTGGGAAGTAGGATTATGGGTGAAATGCCCAAGTGGAAGCACATGAACCATGACCCAACCCATCAAACAAGCGAATCATGGCCCAAAAATATGCTCCATCCTCTCCCGTGGGAGCATCGCTCAATGGTGGTGAGTGTGGAATTTTCTCCATGTGTGGTTTTAGTTGGCTGTTTTCCCTCATGGGCCCTATGTTAATTCTAGGGTCCATTATTCACTCCTCTCGTACTGCCCAGTCTCATAGTTTCTCAATTAAAAAAATATTAAAAATAACTTGAGCAACGCTGCAAGAGTCTTGAGCCATTATCCCATATTTATCCCACGATGTCCCTCATGGTGGTATATAAAGCACAACACCCACATAGAGCTTTGCAAATCGGGAAGCAGGATTTTGGTTGAAATGCCCAAGTGGAAGCACGCGAACCATGACCCAACCCCTCAAACGAGCGAATCATGGCCCAACAATATGCTCCATCCTCTCTTGTGGGAGTATCACTCAATGGTGGTGAGTGTGGAATTTTCCCCATGTGTGGTTTTCATTGGTTGTTTTCCCTCATGGGACCTATGTTAATTTTAGGGTCCATTATTCACTCCTCCTATACTACCTAGTCTCATAATTTCTCAATTAAAAAATTACTTGAGAAACGTTGTGAGAGTCTTGAGCCATTATCCCATATTTATCCCATGATGGTCCTCATAGTGGTATATAAAACACAACACCCACATAGAGCTTTGCAAATCGGGAAGCAAGCTTTTGGGTGAAATGCCCAAGTGGAAGCACGCGAACCATGACCCAATCCCTCAAACGAGTGAATCATGGCCCAAAAATATGCTCCATCCTCTCCTATGGGAGTATCACTCAATGGTGGTGAATGTGGAATTTTCTCCATGTGTGGTATTCGTTGGCTGTTTTCCCTCATGGGCCCTATGTTAATTCTAGGGTCCATTATTCACTCCTCCCGTACTGCCCAGTATCATAATTTCTCAATTAAAAAATTATTAAAAATAACTTGAGCAACGTTACGAGAGTCTTGAGCCATTATCCCATATTTATCCCATGATGGCTCTCATGGTGGTATATAAAGCACAACACCCACATAGAGCTTTGCAAATTGGGAAGCAGGCTTTTGGGTGAAATGCCCAAGTGGAAGCACAAGAACCATGACCCAACCCCTCAAACAAGAGAATCATTTCCCAATAATATGCTCCATCCTCTCCCGTGGGAGCATCGCTCAATGGTGGTGAGTGTGGAATTTTCCCCATGTGTGGTTTTCGTTGGTTGTTTTCCCTCATGGACCCCATGTTAATTCTAGGGTCCATTATTCACTCCTCTCGTACTACCCAATCTCATAATTTCTCAAATAAAAAATTATTAAAAAATAACTTGAGCAACGCTGTGAGAGTCTTGAGCCATTATCCCATATTTATCCCACGATGACCCTCATGGTGGTATATAAAGCACAAAATCCACATAGAGCTTTGTAAATCAAAAAGCAGGCTTTTGGGTGAAATGCCCAAGTGGAAGCACGCGAACCATGACCCAGCCCCTCAAACGAGCGAATCATGGCCAAAAAATATGCTCCATCCTCTCTCGTAGGAGCATCGCTCAATGGTGGTGAGTGTGGAATTTTCCCTAGGTGTGGTTTTCATTGGTTGTTTTCCCTCATGGGCCCTATGTTAATTCTAGGGTCCATTATTCACTCCTCCCATACTGCCCAATCTCATAATTTCTCAATTAAAAATTAGTTATAAAATTTGTGAAGGTAGAAAATAAAAATTAGTTATAAATTTACATTATGAAAATTGGTTGTAAAATTTGTTATAACACTTACCGACAAAAGAAAAAACATCTTGCGTAGCTGCTGATGCAAATGGAATGTGGGCATGTTGTACATATGATTTTTTTTTTAATTAAAAACAATAATTTTTTTGTTTTGGCAGTCATTAAAACTTACTCCCCGAAGATGAAACCTCTTGCACAACTATGCCCGTTGGCAGTGGACGTGCAACCGTAGGTGGAGGTTGTCGATGATCAGGAGAACTAGATCTTCTACATTTTCTTGTTGATCTTCTCCTTAGCAGTGGTGTTGTTTCCTTTGCAGGTGTTTCAGAGTCTCCTGATTCCTCTGGATTATAACCTCTGATAGCAACATCCCACTTTGAAGAGGAAGAGGATGCCCTTTCATGTGTTTGGTATAAAATGTCAAAATTATAAAAAGACAAACATATGAAAAATAAAAAAATTTACTTAAATATTAAGGAAAAATTACCTGAACCTGCTGTTTTGTCATGGCTACATTGGCTAGGGTTGAGTGCCAAGATGTTGGTACTTGAGTGTTCTGCAAATGATAAAAAAATTCATTAAAAAAACAATAATATAATTGCATGTTCTAATTGTCGGCGAGGGTGAAGCATGGGTTTTCACGTTTTGGATTTCCAATTTGATTCGATGTGAGACATAGTTGGATCAATCGAATTGCTGGTGTGCAACACAACGAACCAAATACGCTAAGATCCACATCAGAATTTCTATCGACCTTCTTTGCAGAATAAGTCTGGCAAGGAAGAATTCACAACATGCTCGAAGAAATTTGTTTTCTATCGTTGGTACAGTCAAACCCCTTTTGGAGTTGGTGGACGTAATTATATAAAAAAAACAAAATTAGTAATTGTACACTAGTGACTAGAATTTAAATTCAATTAAATAAAAAAATAGTTATACCTTGAAAAGAATCCGACTGCACATTGAAGTTGGTCTCCAAGTAGAGTTTATCGTCATCAGTTAATTGGTATTTTGAAGTGATAGGCTCACAACCAACGTGGTGCAATGCTATCAATCTGGCGACATCACGTACTATAAAAGAAAGAACAAGCTTTTTGTTGTCGATGACAAGATTTACCTTACCCAAATCAATATTATAACCTGCAATGATCTTCTCTAGCAGTTTTGTGTCCGTGTCGAACTACGACATTGAAACTAGACCCCGAAGATCAGAGTCCGTGACCCATGACATGTCGTAACCCGGTGTTGATAAAATTTTAAAAATCAGGGGGTAAACCAAAATTTTAAAATTAATTTTAAACATTCTAGGGGTTATAGGGGATGCCATAGGGTTATTTCGTTGTGTACGAGTATGGATCAGAAGATACAAAGTAAAGGGTTAAAAATTGCTTAAAAATTAAGGTAAAATGTAAAAAACTAAGATAAAACTGGAGGAAGAGAGTTAAGAATGTGTTAAAACAGGAGGAAAAAGGTTAAGAATGCATTAAAATAGGAGGAAAATAGTTAAAACTACGATAGAAAAGGCAAAAAATGACTGTTTATTCCTTTATATAAATTTTTCTACATGCAATCAACTCATGGGTGGGTGACACGTGGCCTCTGCATGCAATCGTTTCTCGGATGGTTGACATGTGGCATAGATGCACCACTGCTACTGAATGGGTACTCGACACTATTGCAGCCAATCGACACACTTGCAATCGATTGTCATTCCTGCAATCGATCATCGTGCTTGCACCCGATAGACATGCTTGCTTATGATCATCATGATTACATCTGATCGACATTCCTGCATTCGATCGTCATGATTGCATCCAATCGACATTCCTACAACTGATTGTCATACCTATTGTCGATTTTCGTATCTGCATCCAATTGATATTCTTGCAACTGATCATCATATATGCAATCGATTGGCATTCCTACAATTGATCATCATATCTACACCCGATCGACATTCCTACAATCGATCGTCATTCTTGTAGTTGATCGATATGCCATACATGCAATCGATCTGTATTCTTGCAACCGATCGTCATAACTACACCTGATTGGCATACTTGCAACCGATCATCATGCATACAAGCTATCATCATGCATGCCACCGGTTGTCATGTCTACAATCGATCATCATGTTTATAGCCAATCGTAATGCCTACAACTAATCGTCATGCCTACAATCGATCGTCATAACTGCAACCGATAGTCATACCTACAATCGATAGTCATGTCTGCAGTCGATCGTCATGCCTGCAGTCGATCGTCATGCCTGCATCCGATCGACATTCCTGCAGCCCATCATCATGCCTACAGTTGATCATCATGCATGCAATCGATAGTCATGCATGCAACCGATCGACATTGTTGTAATCGATCGGTTGTCATGTCTGCAGCCGATCGTCATGCCTATAGTCGATCGTCATACATGTCTCAGACCGATCGTCATAAAGCATAAAGGCTAAAAGTCTTTCATGTCAACCTAAAGCTTTTAAGTTTGCCATACATTTTTAGATTTTGCAAACCGATATTCATAGCCCTCAACACAAAAAAATTTGCCATGATTTGAAATTTTTTGGAGATAAATTAATGCAATTCGCCATGGTTTGAAATTTTTTGGAGATAAATAAATGCAATTCGCCATGTATACTTCTACATATTTCGTCGGGATTCCAAGACAATTTGCCTTGATTTTATAAATAGTTTTCGGGATCGACCCCTTATGCATAACCCTGTGCCAAACCACAACATTAGTGCTACAATAAACCTTCAAAATATTGTCTTAGGTAAGCCACAACAACTGAAACCTATGAGTACTTCTAATTGGATGAACCTCCTTCATCCATCCTAGACCAACGATTGAAAGCTAAAATGGTTCAACTTCCACCTACCGAGCATATACATCCTAGAAGGAAAAAACTTCTTGGTTTAATCCAATGAGCAATGTGTCTTCCACCATATTAATAGTCATGTGACTAATAAATTCATGAGTCTTAAGAAACTAATCCAAGACCTAATTGATAAATATCAAGTGGTTCTCAACAACTCTAACTCCCAACATTTTTCTAATTAAGACCTTGGAATTTTTTAGAATCTGCTCCTTAATCATAACCAAAGTCAAAATATGGCAAATAACATTCACTATGGGAACTTACCACCTCAAAACTAAAGGATGGTACAAACAATCCATTCTTTTGATCATTTTTCTTCCATTTATGTTGTAATTAGATAAAAACACAAATATCCTTCATCTGATTGACCTTCTAGACCTCCTTTGGTCCTTCATGCAAAATGAACTTCTTCCCTTGAAGGACCTTTGTTAATCATTCAATCAGGAGCTAAGGCTAAGGACATTTTTTATTTTCTCTATCAACTTGAAAGTATCCTAGCCAAAATATCCCTTCTTGAACTTCTCAAATCCTCTCTAACTTATAAGGATATTTTAGTCATAATTTTGAGTGAACAAGTTGTTCCTTAAGACCTTAATATAAATGACCTCACTTTTATGGTGGGATCTATTGGGACTAATCATGCAACTATATAATTTTATGAGGATGATATCCCTCAATCCTCTATGGCTAGAGATCTCCTATTGTACATTATGGGCCACATCAATGACAAGTTTATTAAAAGAATCCTAGTCGATAATGGATTTGGTCTTAGTATTTGCAGCCTAAGATTTATCAATCAGTTTGGGCTAACCAAACAATATTTGGATTAATTTGTTCTTGTTATCAAGGAATTTGATAATGGGGAGCATGAGGCTAGTGGTACTATAGTCTTACCCCTTATTCTCAACACTTTTTCTATATTATGTCTTGTGACTTAATCTACAACATTATTCCTGGAAGGCATGGATCCATGTGATACATGTTTTTCCTTCAACCCTTCAATATTTCCTTAAATATGAATATAAGGAAAATTCCTATCATACTCCATATTACCTAAAACCCTTTGCCTATTGCTATATGATTGAGGTCAAGAACCCTAAAATTCATCTTTTCCCTTCTCTCAATTTATCTCTTGATCCATCTTCTTCTTCTTCTTAGCTTCTAATCATGGATGCACTAAGGTCTCTCATATTAAGTAATCAACCTAATAATGAATCTAAAGGAAAAAACTCTAACCTAACCAACCTTAATATTAATAATCAAGATAATAATCAACCTTTTCTAGACCTAGCTAAGCTTCCTCTATCTCCTTGAACCTTAGGCTTATCTTCTATTAGCAACGGTAAAATGGTGCAAACTGGAAGTTGCTCCTTTAATTATGTTGGTACTACTAATGATGAGAAAATATATGGTAGTAACCCTTTCATTTCTAAACAAAAGTATACTTCATGGGTCTTATCAAACTCATATTCCATTCCTAAACATATGCTTTCTACATGGGATATCAAGGTAAAGGACTAGGTCTTCATGAGTAGGGCATTAAAATCCCCTTATAGACCAAAGATTGGTCGAGATGCTATGGGATAGGTTACATCTCTAGTTATAGTTAATCTCTTCTCCCTTCCTCTTAAATAATAGTGAAGACGAAGTCAACCTTCCCAATAGAAAGTCCCATGATGACATTGTTTCCTTAAATGGATTGGATTGAGATGAGAAGAATGACAATGGTTCATTACTACTAGATCCTAGTTTCTATCAATTTATACATTTTGAAAATATAAATTTTCTAACCCTAGCCTATCCTGAGATAATTTCTAATGAAGATAACTATGAGGCAAAGGACATCCTGAACAATTCTCCTCAATATGGTCCCTCAAACTATCTAAGCCAAAACAAATTCTATTTTGGTGGATATTTTCCCAAATTACAAATATCACTCTCTCATAGTTTGTTTACCATACTCAGTCATCCCTAGATCCTATAGATCTTGAGATCCTCAGAGTGTTTCCCGCCCCCACTAAATCAAAATATGAGTCTCATATTATGATTGAGAAAACTATGGACATCAATATTGGGACTCTTGAAGATCCCAAGATCCTTAAGCTAGGAAAAGTCTTGATCCTGATTGAGCATGAGAAATACACAAATATTTTGATGGACTCCAACAACATATTTTCTCGGTCCTATATCAATATGTCAAGTCTTGATCCCTCCCTAGTTGTCCACAACCTAGTTGTCACCCTTGATGCAAAGCTCGTAGAGTAGAACTTATGGAAGATGCACCCTAAGCTTTGTTGGTAAAAAAAGAGCTCCAAAAACTCCCCAATGTTGGATTCATTAGTCATTGACTATACCAATTGGATCTCTAGCATATCTCATTGCCAAGAAAATACGTAGTGTTAGATTTTACACAAAAACTTTTAGAACATCAATAAAGCATGTCCCAAGGATGACTTTCCTTTGCACAACATCAACATGATTTTCAGTTTCACTATCGTATATAGAATATTATCTTCAATAGACTTCTCAAGTTATAATTAGATCAAAATCATTGTTGATAACCAATATAAAATAGCTTTCACTATTTCATAGGTAACCTTCTACTATCAAGTCATTCCTTTCACATTAAAAATGTAGGAACTACCTACCAGTAAGCCATAACATTGATATTTGATGACATGATACATAACATCATGGAATACTATGTCGATGATCTTCTTGGTATGACTTTAAATAAAAAATATCATGTTTGAGATCTAAGCTACATCTTTGAGCAGTTGTGAAAGTATAAGGTACATCTAAAACCCCAAAAATGCATATTTATGTTTACATCAAGAAAATATTTAGAATTCATCATATCCTGCTGTGGCATCAAAGTTGATCCTAACAAGTTATTAGCTATTGTTGATATGCCACCCCCTTGAAATTTAATCCAACTTTAGAGTATCCTAGGTAAAATCTAAGTCATTCACAAATTCATCTCCTAGCTTGTTGATAAGTGTTACTCCTTTTCCAAGTATTTGAGGATGTGTTCTTCAATTAAGATGTTGATTGTCAAATGACCTTTGACGCTCTTAAATCCTACCTCTTGTCTACTCACGTTCTTGTCCCTCCTAATCCTTCCTAGTCCTTGTTGTTATACATAGCAACAACAGACCATGCCTTAGGTGATATGTTGGCACAGTATAATGACCAACATAGAAAGTAAGCCATTTTCTATATTAGTAGGACCTTGGTCAATGATAAAGTCTAATATACCCCTTTAGAGAAGTTATGTTATGAACCTCTCTTCTTATCACAATAAATAATTCACCAATATGCAAAAATATCAACATATATCTACAAATAAATTACACAATAATAATCCACATAATAAAATAGATATTGATAATACCCTTGAGGTAGGGCAACACCATATAATGCTCTTTATTGGAAGGAAGCCACTCCACAAGATCTCCAGCCTCACGAGCCAATACTTCTAAAAAGAATACTTCATATATGATCTCTTACAATGGGGGGTACATCTATCTTTATAAAAGAATGTGATGGTTCACCTTCCATGAGTTACAAGGTCACCAATGTGGTGATTCACCTTCCATGAGTTACAAGATCACCAATGTGGTGATTCACCTTCCATGAGTTACAAAGTGCATAATAATATGAAAATATTCCTTGATGGTTACATATGACAATATTCCTTTATGGTTACATATATTATTCTATGACATTATTCTCCTACCTATTTCTAATTTGGCATGTGGTCTCCCTTACTCAATAGTTAATTTATGGCTCATACCATTATACAATAGAATATTAAATTATTAAGTACCTATCTTGGGTGCCTAACATTCCATCTCCCTTACAAAATGTTATCCTCAAAATATAAGAAGAGGCTAAATAATGTGATCTTTTAAGCCATGTTGAGTACTAGTACCAATATCATTCATTCATCCATCCTCGTGAAACTATGATTGCTGGTGGTCTTTATTGATGCCAATGCCATATGTTGGAAGCATAAATTTCATTTTTCATCTAGATTTGCTTGTATTTGTGACCAAAGTTTAGAATTCTCCAGTTTCTTGGATGTCCCTCAAAGCTTCTTTGTTACTCTATGCCTGATCTACATGAGTGTTGCCTCTCATGGTGGTGTGGATGATGATATACTCCAACCTTAGCCTATTGTTCTACCTATTTTCACTTTTCTCTCTTGCTCCCTTCTTTTGGTTCATATTTTGCTTTTGTTTCTTCTTTGATTTCTATTACTACCTCCTCCTTAGGTTCTATTTCAGGTTCTTTTGTTTGTTCTTCACTTTGTTCCCTTGCAATAGCTACCTATTTTTCCTTACACTGAGAAATGTCCTGTAATGTTATCTTCTTCTTCTTGTACCATAACTTCATGAACTGCTTTTGCACATTAATATTAATAGTACCCAAATAATACAACCAAGGATAACCAAGAACAATATTGACATCATTAATCTCAGTAGCATGAAGATTTGAATGTAAAACATATTTATCCATGGTTATTTTTAGATCTTCAAAAATTTAAATATTTTGACCCTCAAGTTGTATGTCTTTGATTTTCATTGCTTGAACTTGTAATCTCTTAGTAAAAGACATATTGATAAAATTATATTTGCTACTAGGGTTAATGGAAACAATAAGTTTTTTAATTTTGAATGCAACCATGAACTTGCAAAATATATTTTTTTCATTCAAACAAATATTTTTGATCATTGTTTGGCCCTAACACACAAGGTGTAGTTTCCTTAGCCTGCACATTATTATCATTTTCCTCCAATCGCCATTTGCTTAAGAATGCAACTTCAAAGTCTTCCCATGTGTATGTATTTTTGAGCATACACAAAGTCTAAAAACCAAGAATAAGCTTCCTCTTGCAAAGAAAAATAAAGGTTACATTTCCATATTGACTCAGGAAAATTTAAAGTAAAATTTTTAAACTTCTTCAACCATTCCTTGGCGTCACTATCATCCCTTCCAGTGAATTTTGGCAAATCCATGACCTCAACCCAAAAATTTTCCCAAACAACAAGGGTTTTTAAATAACCAAAATTTCTCAAAAATTAAAATTTCTCAAATCTCATCTATTCCCTTCTTCAACAATTAAATCAATAAAATTTCTTTAAAACAAAACAAACGATAACTAATTTTTTTACCCGAATTTAGAGCGATGAACTTTTTTTCCTTTTCCATGCGGCCCAAAAACAACACCAAAAGCCCAACTTGCAACAACTGTAACTCCCTCAATACTTAACAAAATTTAACAAGTGAGCATTTATTTTTGTAGTACTCAAAATAACCTACATGTTGATGCAAAAGGATTCTAAAAATAACTACTAATAATTTTAATACGAATTTTTTCTTTTGAAAAAAATTGTGCAACCAAAAAATAGCACAAATATCTCAACTTTAAATAGTTGTAACTCTCTCAATATTTATCATAATTTCACAAGTGAGTAGTTTTTTTTATAGTACTCAAAATAATCTACATGATGGTGTAAAAAATATCTAAAAATGACTGCTAAAATATTTAATATGAACTTTTATCTTTGAAAAAAAACTATGCAACCAAAAACAACATAAATTACCCAACTTCAAACAACCATAAATTTTTCAATACTTATCAAAATTTAACAAATGAGCAGTTATTTTTGTAGTACTCGAAATTATCTACATGTTGAAACAAAAATATATAAAAAATGATTACTGAAATAGAAAATATGGCCTCTGTAAAATGTGATGTTTTTATAAAAAAATGTGCCCTAGCTCTACAAAAACACCCCACTTTGCCGAATCACTGCTTTAATACCAAATGTTATGAACCTCTCTTCTTATTACAATAAAAAATTCACCAGTATGCAAAAATATCAATAGACATTAACAAATTGCACAATAACAATCCACATAATAAAATAGAGATTGATAATACCTTTGAGGTAGGGCAACACCATACAATGCTCATTATTGGAAGGAATCCACTCCACAAGATCTCCAACTCCATGAGCCAAGAATTATACAAGAATACTTCATATATGACCTTTTACAATGGGGGTACATCTCTCTTTATACAAGAGTGTGATGGTTCACCTTCCATGAGTTACAAGATGATGCAAGAGTCTATCTTTTGGAGGGCATGAATTTTGATCCGACCGTGGGATCGACTTGAAATTTTACGGGGATCTAGATATTAAGGACAATGGCATGGCTAGGGGACTTTGTCACCTAGAAGATTTTTTAGTATGGTATCGGGCCCTAATTCCTTCATCTAGTGCCCCAAAAATAGAATTTAGTGTTTTTTAGAAAATTGGAAGAAAAAATATTTGGAATTTAATAACTTCTTAGACATGGATAGGTGTTGATATTTTCTAATATGGGTGATATGATGATGTGTATTAATTTAGAGGGCTATCCGAGCTTTTTTGGTGATGTCCTAAAAAAATGGTTATTTTTGGCTAAAAGGGATAAATTGCCTAAAAAAATAGTAATTTCTTATCTTTAGGGTTTCATTTTAGGATTTATTTTGGGATATATACTCCTTTGGTATTGTATTGTAAAGGGGATGGAATCCATGAATGAAAAAATAAAGCATCTACCAGTTTATTTCCATGTATTACAGTTTTTATATGAATGGGGTTTTTGTTTTATTTCTATTTATCATAATTTTTATGTGATTGGAGGTCTTTGTTCTGACCTCTTGCAGCTAGATTTACATCATAATATTACCCATGTGGTGATTCACCTTCCATGAGTTACAAAGTGCATAATAATATGATAATATTCCTTGACGGTTACATATGATAATATTCCCTAACGGTTACATATATGATTCTATGACATTATTCTCCTACCTATTTCTAATTTGACATGTGGCCTTCCTTACTCAATAGTTAATTTATGGCTCATACCATTATACAATACAATATTAAATTATTAAGTATCTATCTTGGGTACCTAAGTTATGTCTTGTCGTAGTGTTTACTTCCCAAAAGCTTAGACACTACATGCTCATCCATAAGATATTTGTCATCACAAAGGTTGATCCTTTGTGATATCTCATATCTAAGACTCAAATATTGAGATAAAATACTAAGCGGTCATTACGCTTAGTGAATTAAATCTTGAGTTTGTCAACTAAAAGTTAGTGAAATATCATGTTGTTGACCAAATAGCAATTGTGCCCTTAGAAGCTAGCCATCCCCTAGTTGTAGATTTCTCAATGAGTCATTTTTCATCCTAGAAGTCAATCAACCTGATTCGTGGACTCCATACTTCAATGATGTTCAATGTGTTAAAGAATAAAGATTATGAGTCATCTTGGTCACTCTTCAATATTAGCTTATCCATTTGTCCTTTAAGCTTAAGTTTTTTGTACCAACAATGTCATTAAGCACACAACTCTTATCTTAGAGCTTCATGCAACCTTAGCCTTGTAGGTTAGAACCCTCTCCTTTCAAATATTCCCAACTTGTAATCAACCAATTCAATGGTGTTTATCAAAAAAAAAAAAAAGCTTAAGCCATACAAAGACATTGTCACTAAGATAATAACTACTTTTAAAAAAATCATATTTGAAGTTATCCCTAGGTCTAGTAACCAACATGCCAATGCTATGGTCATGGTTGCATCCTTTATCCCCTTAGAGTTGGATGAAAAACAAGCAATGATTATCATTTGATATATGAGGGAGCCTTCAACCTTACAATCTAACCAGCTTCCTCTAGGAATATTTTCCATAGAAGTGTCTCTTTCTTTTGATCCTTGGTATAAGAATATCTTTACCTTCCTTAGAGATGACACATTGCTTGATGATTTAAACTGTAGTGAGCACAAGAACCTTAAGCAATATGTCTATAGGCATGTCATCATTGGTAATATATTATACTTCCATCCCCTTGATAAAATTCTCCTTTGTTGCCTAACCTCATTTGAAGCCCAAGTAGTTCTCAAAGAGGCCCATGATGGATCATGTAGTTGTCACTTCAATGGTATCTCCATTGCCAAAAAACTCCTATGGATGGCTATTATTGGCCCTCCATGGAAAATGACTCTTTCAACTATGTCAAGAAGTGTGATAAGTGTTATAAGTCTGAAAACCTTATCCATGCTCTATCCCAAGCTCTTCAACCCTTGACTTTTCCTTAGCCTTTTTGTATTTGGAGATTAGACATCATTGAGAACTGGTGTCATCTAATGGGGATAAGTTCATCATCAAGGCTAATGAGTACTTCACCAAATAGGCTGAAGCCATACCTTTAGCCTCAACCATTGGATTCCAAGTATCCAAGTTTATCTTTAATCATATCCTTAGTTATTACGACATTCCTTTTGTGCTAATATCTGACAATGGAACACCCTTCAAGAATAAAGATGTCCAAAAAATTTATGCTAAATACAAGATTTAACATAAATGGTTAATACTTTACTACCCTCAAGATAATTACCAAGCTAAAGCTTCTAATAAGAATCTTGTCAACAAAACCAGTTAAGATTGACATACTAAACTTTATCTACCTTGTGGGACTATCAAAATGTATTTGAATTCTTACTAGTACGACACCCTATGCTTTGGTTTATAAAATCAAACTCATCTTCCTTTCCACCTTGAGGTACCTTTCTTATGCATTATTTTACAATACTCCTCTATTAGAGATGAATATCATCTTGCCCTTTTGTGCCAATTGGAATTACTTGATGAAAAGTAGATCCATGCCCTAGATAACTTGTGGGTCTACCAACAAAGGCTTAATGTGCCTATAGCAAAAAGGTACACTCTCGCTCCTTCGAAGTTGGCCATCACATTCTTAAAGAGAATAAAAAGAACACCAATGTCAAAATTGAGCTCAAAGGTAAGCTTGAGCCTAATTAGCTAGGTCCATTCATCATAACCATCAACTTTGATTTAGGGGCTTACCACCTCTCCACACTGGTAGAAAAAACTTAAAGTACCAATGGATATAATCATCGTAAAAGGTATTACATTTGAGTCTACATTGACTACTCGTTTCTTTAGGTCGCTTGTTGTTTGCTTGCATGTTTCCTGATTTCATATATATTTATATGCACATACCTATCATTGTCTATATTGTTTGTTGCATATTGAATTAAGGATCTAAGATGACATGCAATCAATGATCCTAGTCATGATAGTTTATTTTTCATTGCACTAGGTGACTGATGTGATAAAATCATCCTAATCTCATCTTTATGAATCAAATCAGGATTCATATAACCATCTATCTTTATCATTATTATTTTTTCTATCTAGCTCAATCTAGTTTTTTTCAAACCATAATTATCAAGTCTTCTAAACTACAAATCTCTCATCGCATGATGAGTACTGTAAAATTTGTAGGTGCTGATGGAAAAATAAAATCAACTTTTTCTATCTCATCAATAACTACATGATGAATACTATGAGGTTTGTATATGCTAATAGCCCTATCAATCTCATCATCCATTATCTTTCATGTACCACCTCTCATAGGGGCAACTAGTCAGCAACAAACTTGTCTTCCTCACTAAGGGTATAATTTGTTGTTACGATGATTAATCATAAGTCCTCTATGACACTTCTCTATGAGACAAACCAATCTAAGCAAAAATTCTTTAAGCATTTATTTAGAGGTAAAGCAAAATTCCTTTAAGCATTTGTTTGAAGGAAAATATAGGCAAGGCTAAATTAAAAATCCCATGGAAAATTTAGAAGTCCTTTAAACATTTTTAAAGGCAAATAAAAAGTCTTATGGGCAAGGCAAAATTCATTTATTTTCCTTTTCTTGCTTGTGCATATAATTGTATCATAGCGAGCTAACTGATGTTTCCTTGCACAAGTCTAAAAGCTAACAAAAAGTCCCTCTATATAAATCTCAAAGCTAACTAAAGCCCCCCTTAGGCAAATCTCTATGTATATAGTGTATATATTTTTGCATTATAGTTGCATGTTCTTTGGAACATCTTGTAGCCCTTGTCTCTCATCTTTCATCACACCAAATTATTTCACTATCTTAACCATTCAAATTCTAAAATCTCTTAATCAATCATAAATAAGAAACATTTATCAAAATATTTGCACCCATACTCATCATCATTTTAACCCAATCAAATCATAATCTCATAATAAATAATTAAACAACATAAAACATTAATGCAAGTAAACCCATCATTGCATCATAAACAAGCATTAGTAAAATTGCAACTATAAAACCGATATAGCTCAAAATGCGTGTATACAAAGGTTTGATCATGATGTACAATCAAAATAACCATGATCATCAATCCTCCAAAACCGAGACAAGCAACTCCTCAATTAGCCTTGGCTAGCTCTAGGAGCCTATATCTTATGTTCCTCCTCCTGTTGCTAGTGGTGGCATCTTTATTGACCACTACAACTAATGTGTCATGGACCTAGAGTTGGTCCACTATTGTATCCTTGTGGGCAATGAGAGTCACCGATCCATTGGCACAATTGCATGGTATGCTTCCTTATAGTGTGTTGCCTACTTTACCTTAGACTATAACTCCTCCTATGTAACCTTTAACTTCCCTTACATCGACTATATGTATCCTTGAGCTTGTCCTAGTTAGCCTAGTAGCGTCTAGACCACCTGATCCCCTCCAATTTCCCCTACCATTGCAAGTCACATTGTTGTTGCATCCAACTCTATAATCACACCCTAAATAGTCTACTATATCCCTATGACTTGTCTTACCAATTGGTCCCTCTCTACTATCCTCCAACATTGCTAGTAGGCTAGCCACTTATCAAGTTAATGCATCCCTCTTTACCTCAATAGCTGCTCGAGGTGACCTACACACTCTTACCTCATTAGCTATACTCCTAGACAGTAATATCGTTAGTAGTGGTGGTATTACCTCATCAAAATAAAGAGCATTTAGTTTAGAATTTTTTTTTGATATATAGAAGCAATGGTTACAATCACGATTTTTAGTAACTACCAGCACAGCTGGTAGGGTTCAAACTATCTAAGAAGGCTCCCAGGACTTCCACCGTCTCGATACATGGTAACCCGACGTGAGATGGGGACCGCCGGACGCACAAGGGTTGCACCGTCGTCATCAATCTGGTGCACCACTCAGAGGAATCGGATCTGGGCTACTGTTTAGACTTTAATTGTTGCACTTGTATGTGCATTAGGGCTAAATTAAGGATAAGCTTAGACAAAGAAGTATCTTAGAAGAGACTTAGGTGTTCTTCAAATAATATAACAAACTAGACTTTAAGCTCACAAACTTCTCTTAGTCTCAAAATAATAAAGAACAGAAGAAGAATGTCGTGAAGAAATCCTTTGCGATACCTTTTCTATTTTTCCTCTTATCATAGTTATATAGGATTGAAACAAACCCCACCTCATTACATCATGGTATTACAAAAGTTTAACAATTATGCACATATTGATTGACAAAATTCAAACTTAAATATCCTCCTTTAAAATTGAAAATAATATAAAATTAAACTAATAAAATTTAATTGTTTATAATAAACTATTTTAGTAAAAAAATCTATCGAAGCAAACTTTAATAAAATATCTATTATTCACCTTCTCAAAATATACTTCTCTCTCCTGTAACCTAGGAACAACTTTTCTTTCCTCTATTTTTGGCATAGCTTTAGATGTTGTAATCTTTTCTCCATCCTTTTATTTATATATATATTTTGAATCATAGGAGAGTTGTTTACAACCGCACTATTTTTAGTAATTGGCAAGCGTAGAGTTCAAACCAGATGGGTTGCTCCCACAAAATCTATTCCACCTCGTTGTTGTTGATCCAACATGAGGGAGACCACCGGTTGCTTGTGATTCGTACTATCGTTGGTCTAGCGCACACTCAAAGGATTCAGATCAAATTACTGCGTTTGCAAATAGACTGCCCCCAAGGTTTAAACTTGAGTGTCTTTGAACCTAGGTGTCTTCTTGATAAGTGTCTGACCAAACAAACAACTACCAATCCACCTAACCCTAGAGAGCAAAACTGTTAGGATAGAAAGAAAACTTCCAAAACAAAACTGTTAGGATAGAAAGAAAACTTCCAAAACTACTCTTAGGTGACTGACACTACTATCCCAGTAACGGAGAATTGCCGAAGATCGAATCTTCCCACAAAACCTGCTTAATTTTTTTTTTAAAGTGTCCCCTACACATCACAGCTCCCTCCTAATATTTTCACTATGGTGGTATTTAATTCGAAGGTGCTTTTCACGCTTCCGAGCATCGACTTGCGGATTTGGGCGGACCTCAGCATGCAAATTTAAATTATATTAAACCATGCACGTCGTTAGCACGATGAGTCCAACATAATACTTTCCCTGGGTGTACCTACTTTAGCACTTATGAGTCATTATTGCTGTCATTGAGTGGAGGCACTAAAATAATTAACCACTTATAAGGTAATACGAAAGAGATGTAGTTTTATTTATAACGATGATATAATATAAAGAACACTTACTTCAATTTTATATCGTTAATATAAAAATAAAAAGAAACAGCCTTTACATCATTGATGTTGGGGGCATTTATGACTCATTATTGCTTTCATTTAGTGCAGGCACTACAATAATTATCCACTTATAAGGTAACAACTTTTTGCATTATTGGTGTTGGAGCCTTAGCATTTATGACTCATTATTGCTTTCATTAAATGCAGGCACTACAATAATTAAACAACTTTGCATCATTGGGGTTATTCGCTGAACCATTCTCACTTCATGACAAGCAATTGCACGGGCTGTTCAGAAAACTTGCACCAACGTCATTCAATGAGATAGTATTATGAAGTTCAACGCTGTTTTATATCAAAAATACATTAAATAGATCCATCAAAAACATTATTAATGTTGTTGACCACTGTTTTCGTGAGGCGCAATTCATCGCTGACGGCCATGTGAGGTTAGCCAGGAAATATATATATTTTATATACATAAGGTTGTGGTTTACTTTCTCAATAAAAGATTAAAGTTATATATTAGTTATAATCAAGGACAAGGTTTAAATCATAAGTGTTTTATCTATCAAACCTATTTTACTTTACTAAAAAGAAAAACTATTCCATTTCATTGTTTTATAATCGAGGTGAAATGGACAATCTAATTGCTATTCCACTTTAATAAAAAGAAAAACTATTCCATCTCATTGTTTTATAATCAAGGTGAAATGGACAACCCAATTGCTGTGATTCCTGCTGTCTTCTGGCACGCAGAGTTCAGACTATTACCTTTACAACATACTTCCCCGTGTTGAACCTAAATCTCTTAACGAAACTAACACTTACCAATCCACCTAACTTTTAAAAAAGATTAAAGAGACACATATATCCTTAAAACAGTGAACCAACAACGTTCACATTGATTTCTATTGTGCCCATTGACGAGGAGATCATTTAATCCCACTTCTTTATATTTATGCTTTTTTTTTTTCTTTTATGGTCTGACATGGGCTCTTCTTCCCTTTCTGGTTTGATGTGGACTCAGAAGCTGACCTTTATTTTGTTTGATATTCAACAACAAATCTGAAAACTCTAGCCCATCAGTGGAGATTCCACTGTAGGAATTTACAATCCATGAAATTTTACTTTACCCCAAAACAAGGCATCCCACTTGGATGGGTCCTTTGTACTAATTTGGCCTTCAGCCTGAGTGCCTGGCCAGAAAGAGAAAGATTTGGATTCAGTCTTGTAATTCGTCTCGGATGAATATATCGGAGGTATATATTTTAGAAATATTAGGGACTCAGCTTAACATTAGATAAGGATTTCCAGGTGGACAAGAAAAAACTAATAATATCCATAAATATTTCTATTTAAATAAACCAAAGATACCTTGAAAGAACTTTTGACTAGCTCAACACAGGATATTAAAGATTTATCTCCTAAAAAGACACCTTGACCGACTCAGCACATACATATTTGGGAAAAAAAAAAATTAAAGATGCAGGGAATTATCATGTCACCTCGCGTGGAAGTCATGTTCACTGGCGTAAACGTCTGCATCAAATGCGACTCATCTCCACTATATATGTTTTCATGCCATGCCGCACAATTGCATTGCCATTACCCATCCGCTAATACCTTTTTGGCCTTGGGATATATTGGATTCACCTTGTATAAACTTATATTGTGTGTAGAAAGATCTAAGATGGGGAAGATGGCAATAGGAAGTCCGGCGGAGACCACTCGGCCGGACTGCATGAAAGCGGCCCTTGCAGAAGTTGTTTGCACCTTCCTTTTTGTGTTTGCAGGCGTGGGCTCGGCCATGGCTGTTGGTGAGTTTCCATAATTATATTTTCTCTACAACTTCAACTTTTTGGTATTATTTTTTGTCAATGAGGTAGCAGGTTTAAAGGTGCAAGTCTAGGTTTCATTTATGTAAGATTCTTCATTCTTATTAACATCCAATCACATACATTTGTGGGAGTAGTTGACTCTCTTACTTTCTAACAGGATTCATGTAATGTTGTTCTTATACAAACTATTTATTTCTAGTAAATTTTCTCAAGATGGTCCATCGTTCCATATACCTGAATTGTTTTATCTTGAATATCTGTGTAGAAGTGTAAATGTTGCTTACTATTTGCAGGTACTTTGGGTGCTAGTCCAGCTTTGTCTCTGGCAATGGTTTCTCTCACCCATGCCTTTGCAGTCTATGGAATGATCTCCGCAGGCTTCAACGTCTCGGGAGGCCACCTGAACCCGGCGGTCACGTTGGGCTTAGCAGTAGGAGGGCACATCACCATCTTCAGGTCGATTATATACTGCATAGCGCAGCTGTTGGGCTCCACTTTAGCCTGCCTCCTCCTCAAGTTCGTAACTGGAGGACTGGTAAAAACCCAAAACAATTCTCAAACTTTCGTATCGTTTAGATAATGTTCAGACTCTCCTCTAGTCTGTAAATTATCTTAACTCTCCTCTGAACTCTCCTCTAGTCTGTAAAAACTATATGATTGTGTTACAAGGTGATTCAAACTTAGATTTCTAATTGTCAAATCTTTTCCTGGTTTTGAGCCGAGACCGAATCTGAGGAGTCCGAGTCTCGACACTGATTGATTTGAGAATGGGATTTACAGGGAACTCCAGTTCATACGTTGGCGACCGGCATAGGTTACTTTGAAGGGGTGGTGATGGAGATAGTGCTGACGTTTTCGTTGCTGTTCACGGTGTATGCGACGGCGGTGGATCCGAAGAAAGGGTCGCTGGGGATAACGGCGCCTCTGTGCATAGGGCTGGTGGTGGGGGCTAACATCATTGCAGGGGGGCCCTATTCTGGCGCCTCCATGAACCCTGCTCGTTCCTTTGGCCCAGCGCTTGTCAGTTGGGACTGGAGAGACCACTCGGTTTATTGGGTCGGTCCCCTCGTTGGAGGTGCCCTTGCAGGTTTTGTGTATGAGAATGTTTTCTCGAGTGAATCCACTTATGTGCCCGTCTCTCAGCCAGAATTTTGAATGCCCACAGCTGCTCATGCTGGCTAGTTTGTTTAAAAAACTTTGAAGTTGTTATTAGGAGTACTGGTGGGTGGGGTTGTAAAAAGTTCAGGGTTCTCTCTTCGGTATGTTGTTTGAATTATTTGAATTTTTCAGCTTGTTTTTTTATATCCTTTTCTTTATTAGAGAGAGAGTCAGTCCTAGCTTGGAACATGCATGTCTTGTCTCTTCAAATATGTTATTTGAAATTTTCTAGTTTTATGAGGATTTAACATTGTATTTAGGTGATTTGAGTTTCAGATTCCTCTGGTTGTTTTGTCCCTAGAAATGTATCCCAATTATGCTCTCCGCTAGTAAAAACTATCTGACGAATAAAGGAAGGTGTACTATTATAAATTTGTGCTCTATCTAAAGGCTAAAGTAAGATGTAATTACTGGAATTTGTGAAACTTTGTGCTCTATCTAAAGAAAGATGTACATACTGGAATTTGTGGAATTTTAGGCTAAAGTAAGATGTACTTACTGGAATTTGTGAAACTTTGTGCTCTATCTAAAGAAAGATGTACATACTGGAATTTGTGGAATTTTGTGCTCTTGGGCATGTTATTTGAATTTTTAATGTGTTCAATGTATTTTTTAACTAAAAAATAAAGTAAGCTGTACTATTTGGAATTTGTGGAAATGTGTGAAATGCTCTTGGGCATGTTATTTGAATTTTTTTAATGTGTTCAATGTATTTTTCAACTAAATAATAGAGCGAGCTGTATTATTTGGAATTTGTGGAAATGTGTGGGACGGATCATTTAAAAAAGTAAATATATGGGTTAAATTTATAATAAGAGAAGAAGATATAAATAAAAGAAAGAAATTAAAGATGAATAAAATAGTAAGTGTATGAATAAATGAAGTAATTAAAAAATATAAAGATATTTGTTATGAAATTTTTTTATAAAATTATGTAGAAAATAAGTTAAAAAAAAAAATTATCTTGTTAAAATATTAATTGAAAAGCAAAAATGTTTATGGTTGGATTAAGGATTAGTTTGCATCTATTTAGCTGTAAAATGGGTAGGTGAAATAGATTAAAAGAGAAATGTCAATAGAAATATGTATCTTTTGTATAGGGATAATTGAGACAAAAGAGAAATGTCAATAGAAATATGTATCTTTTGTATAGGGATAATTGAGACAAAAGATATTTTATTTCAACTCAGCTGTGAAATGGGAGGTGAAACAGACTAAAAGAGAAATGACAATAGAGAATATGTATATTTTGTATAGGGATAACTTAGAAAAAAGACATTTTATTTTGGAATAAGAGACATTATAATATTTAGTTTATGCTAATACTCAGGTAGTAGAATCATTGCAAGAATTGTTTGATGAGACAAAAGCAATTTATTTTGAAATAAGAGACATAATAATATTTGTTTTATGTTAATACTCAATTAGTACAATCATTGCAAGAATTGATTGAAGAGAAGAAAATAGAAAAATGATGAGAATTCATTATTAACATTCATGGTAAAAGATCAATGTTCCAAGAAAAAAATTCACATCCATAATTCTATGTAAATTTCTTATCCCATAAGTTGTTTTTGCCTATGAAGATTAAAAACCTTTTATTTTATTATCTATTAATTATATAGAAAATTTGAATATTAAATTAGAGAAGCAAAAATATACCACATCAATTTGGTGGTTTGTAATGGTTATTAAAGATTGTAGTTATTCAATTTTACTTTTGTAGTTATTATAAAAATACACAATAATGAGATCAAAATAGATAATGACTATAAGTTTATAAAAATAGGTCAATATAACTCATGGTCAACAAAATTTTATACTTTTGATTATTAAAAGAAAATTAAATAAAGAGGCCAAAAAGAGAATCATAACCATAATTTTTTAATAATCAAGTTAATAAAATCTATGACCACCAAATTTTTCACACTAACAATAACTACCCATATTTTCTAAATTAATACCAAGAGATGGAAACAAGGAAAAGTAGGCAACATATCAAAACATGGATTATTAAACTTAATACAAAGAAAATCGTAAGTATTTCAAGATTGGAGGCATTGACCAATATGTCATGCATGCATAAAAGGGAGCTCTTTCCTCTCTTAAATCCTACACTAACAAATTGGTGTATTCATAGCTAACACATAGCTTTTTGTATTTTAAAGACCAACAATTTATCTCCACCATTTCCATTTTCAACATGACTATAAATTTTTCAATGCAAGCCAACCAACCACCTATACCATTTTCTTAACATTCCTTGCATATTTTATCTCCTAAATAACACCTCTTGTACATGAAATATTGCACTTATACCAAACAACTCCAACCTTGGTGTCACCTAAGCTTAACAATACTCCTCCACCAATAGCCAATACTACTTGTTCATCACTACTTTTACATCTCTTATCGATTGCTTGAGGTAAATCGCTCTATAGCCCCTACTTAATTTTTGTCTTGAAGAAACATCATCATAATTTATACCTATAATGTGTTCCTTCAACCAATCTCCCTCATGCACAATATATAAATCTTTGGGTTAATTTTAGATGTTTGCAATGGATATTTCCATCCAAAATCTTCATATTTGTCCTCCATTGATATTCAAGGTTAATCGATTCCCTTAATTATGTAGATAGGCAAAGAGAATCTATTGAAAGATGACCTTTACAAGCAACTGACTATCAAAGTAAATCTCCTAAAGAAGTATAGTAATCACATGGACAACCAATTTCTAACATGTCAGAACAAGACAACAAGGTTTCAAGACCACCGTCTTGATGGTAATACTAAAACACAACGAGGTTACATTGCATAAGATAATGATATTCGAGGCGGCAACACTTTGAAATGAAAATGTCTCAAGATAGTGACTTTGCACAAGATAACAATGATCAAGTCAACAACACTTTGAGACATTAATATCTCAAGATGACAATGGTGTAAGACAACAATGCCACAAGACGATAAAGTCTCAAAAGGGCAATGGCAGAAGACAACACTACCATAAGATGGTAGTAACCCAATATGGCAAAGTCTTAAGACAATAATGGCACAAAGATACTTTTCCTTTATATGTGCTTGCGTTCTTGTCCAATTTGTGCTTCCCCTAAAATAATAACTGTTGGTCATCAAATCCGCACAAGAAAGGACTTTCGGTGGGTTTGGGCACCTTGGACCTACGACCAACATTGAAAGGCCAAGGGGAAGAGATGCCCCTCATGCCAATCTTCGGAGAAAGGCCGGCTCCTATACTAATCTAATTTTGGGGGTTTGATACAAGAGTGCAGGAAAGAAATAAACAGAGTAAGGGTTAGGAAAAGAAATAAAAAGGGTAAGGGTTAGAGAAAGAAATAAAAGAGTAAGGGTTAGAAGATGATGATTTAATGTGGGAGAGAACAGAAAGAATGATTACTCGCTAACAACTCAAATAGCAACAAGAAATACCAAGAATAACACGAAAGAAACAAAGTGCCGAACTTCCTATGTATCCTCTGGACGGGTTCGCACGGTTCTCCTCTCTCTCTCATTGGAATTCAGGGTTCATAGTAACATCGATTGAGATAAGGGAATAACAGAAACCTCGATCCACCAGGCAACATAAAGGAAAACGACAAGGCGTTTTTCCTCTCCTATGTATCCTTTAGGGCAAATTTCAGGGGTTTGGTCCCCGATCGTACATCGGATTCAGGATTCAGAGTCTCAGTATGCGAACGAGAAAAGACAAAAGAATTAAGCACAGAAGGCAGCATAAAAGAGAGAAATGGAGCACAAAAGATCTTTTAGTATTAAACGCAGGACATCAAGTTACAACTTTCTAGCAAAAAGTTCCCCCCCTTTACATTGTAAAGCCTGGGTTTTTATAGAGGACCCGACCCTATGAATCATTATTACAAAAATGGTGGAGTACACCCTCGGGCTCTGAGAAATCGACTCCTCGCGGCTGCTGCGACTGAGTTTTCAAATAGGTTGCCAAAACTAGCAACTGTGACTGGGTCAACCGTGGAAACATTCATTTAATGCATCGCCCGAGTGTCCTTGGCTTCTGGATGCTGTACTTGAGTGATCGTTACGCCCGTCAGGTTTTACTTCAAGGACTGTTACGTCCCTGTCGTTTTCCAGGAATGGTCAGCGAACTTATCGGGAAAGAAAGGGGGTACTTGTAAGGGGCCTTCGATCACCTTGGAGCACAAAAGATCTTTTAGTATTAAACGTAGGACATCAAGTTACAACAACTTTCTAGCAAAAAGTTCCCCCCCCTTTACATTGTAAAGCCTGGGTTTTTATAGAGGACCCGACCCTATGAATAATTATTACAAAAATGGTAGAGTACACCCTCGGGCTCTGAGAAATCGACTCCTCGTGGCTGCTGTGACTGAGTTTTCAAATCGGTTGTCGAAACTGGCAACTGTGACTGGGTCAACCGTGGAAACATTCATTTAATGCATCGCTCGAGTGTCCTTGGCTTCTGGATGCTATACTTGAGTGATCGTTACGCCCGTCGAGTTTTACTTCAAGGACTGTTACGTCCCTTTCGTTTGCCAGGAATGGTCAGCGGACTTATCGGGCAAGAAAGGGGGTACTTGTAAGGGGCCTTCGATCACCTTGGGAAGCTGCCCGCCTTGGAACGTGGGCCCGAAAGTGCTTCACTACATATCCGCCTCGCCAAAGTCTTGGGTCGAAGTAGATTCTCCTTAATTTGTTCTTCACAAAATAATGCTTCGCATAAACTACTTCGGGGATGTTGAGTGCCGAGCGAATTCTATTTTTGAAATGGGGCTTTTTGGTCCTTTGCTGGCGAAACTGCTTCGACTGGAAAATGTTTCGGCCCGACTCCTTCTCAAAACTGTGGTTCAAGGCATATCCTCCCGAAGCACTCTTCTGTTTTCGACACATTGTCATTTTGCTTCGGGCACCACTACTTCGGGTGAAAACTGGTCGAAGTAGGTGTCGAAAATACTTCGGGCCCGAAGTAGTTTCCTTACCTTAGCTGATTTGGATTATGCTCTCCTCCTTCGGCGAAGTCGCTTGGATGCTGCTTCGTAAAACTTTCGCCCGAAGTGGCTGTCGAAAATGTTTCGGGTGCGAAGCGTTATCTTCGTATTTTCTTCGACGAAATTACTTCACAAGGTTTTCACCCGAAGTGGTGATTTGAAGTGCTTCGGGCTCGAAGCTCTTTTCACATTCTCCTTCTTTTCTTTCGGCGAAGCCATTTTCCTTGGCCTGTTTGGTAGTGAAGCTCTTTCTTCTTCATTTTATAAAAGGGGCGATAGGGAGAGTCAAAATTGTTGTGACTTAAAATAAAAGAAAAACTTTCAACAAAGAAATATTATACAAAAATTCTACTATTCTTCTACCCCTTGCATAATGTGACAAAAAGTGTCAACATTCTTGGCGGCTCACGGGGTGACGAGCTCGTCTCGACGAAAGAACCCTTGAGCCCTAATCCATTGGGCTACGGAGTCACTGGTCTCCCCCAGATCCTGCTTCTACGGTTTGTCCCTCTTCTTGTTCCTCTTCTCCTCCTCCTTCTCCTTCTTCTTCTTCTTCTTCCTCTGGCGCGGCTTCTGGCTGAGGTGATGGTTCGAGGCGATCACGGATGCGCTTCATCGTTCTTCAGACATGTATCGAGGCATTCTTTTGGAATGGTTCTTGATCCTGTAATGCCTTAACCAAAATGCGAAACCGATCAATCTGCCCAATGTCAGCATGTTTGGCCATGACGAATAAATCGTTTAAGCATACTACCATCTTGTAGTACCTCAAAATGAAGTCGGTTATCTGCCCTTCTGAGATCGGCTCCGCCCACCCGTCTATCTCTGAGACATCACCCTCGAATTGGAGCCAGACTGGTTTGAGGTCATCTTTAGTCAGAAGGTTCCCGTCATCGTCTGTGAAACTCGGGAAACCCAAGGAGGAGAGGTCCTAAAAATAATTCATCGAGGCGCGCTGCTCATTTTCAAAAATGTCTTGGAGCCTTCTTGCCTTCTGAGCTTTTCACACCTTAGAGAAAAATGCGCGAACCATGGCCTGGGCTATGGACAAATCTCTAGCCGTCCGAGTCATTGCAGTGACCTGCAAGTCCTGATATTTTGCATTTTGGACATCGAAGGCTAATTTGAGTCGATGCCTGGCTTTCTGCATGAATTCATCAACGATTGGCCCTCCTTTAGAAATAGCGAGCTGTGCTTCGATGATGAAGGTTAGTATCGTGAGGGCGCTGGAACATCGAGATCTAAAATTCTTGAGCAAATGGGCATGAATCTCCTTAATTCTGCTCCTATCGAACACCGTCAGGTCTTCCTTCTCGTACAGTTGGGCCTGCATTTGTGCAACTCTGCCTTCTAGCTCTTTGGCCTTTAGGTCATTTTTGGCTTGTCTCTGTGCCTGATTTTCTTCAATATTTTGGAGCTGTAGAACTTGCAGCTTCAGGGCGCATGTTTCCTTTTTTGATGGCCTTGCACTGCTCCTCGACCTCTGCCAAATTGGAGCGGACCCTCGCCAAATCTTCTTCTAGCTTAACATTGGCGGCCTCGGCCTCAATCCTATGCTGGTTGGCGATAACTGCATGAACCCTAAAGGTCTCAATTCGGACATGCATGGATGCCGATTCATTGTCTACATTTAGATGCACCAGGTCCTTAGGTGTTTCTTGGTAATCATAGTCCACTGGAGTCATTTCATCCAGAGGTTTCTGCACCTTAGGGACCTTCTTGATCTTGTGCATCTTCCCAGCTTTCAAATCAAACACGGCGCATTTTTCAACTTGAGCCGTCGCTCGCCCTCTTTTCTTTCTCGCCTCTTTCAATATTTTGTCAGTATTTTGCTGGGCTTGGAGTAGCTTCTCGACGAGGGGGCGTTCCTTGATCAAGGACATCTCAGATTCAAACAAGGCTGGGTCACTAGCCGAAGGAGTGAACAAATACAGGGAGTGGATGGGGGATGTCTCATCAGAAGGTCCGACGGTGGGTGTAGCGGGCGTTTTGGCAATGGTGGCCACATCATGTGAGGTGAGGGATTGGGTGGTAGGTCTCAGCATCAAAGTGATACCTCCGCTTCTGCTAAGAATCAAGGGAGCGGTAGCATGAGTGGGCGAAGTGATATCAACGGACTTATCCCGGTCGAGATTGTGGGACGGACCTGGACTAGCTACGGGCGACATGTGATGGGATGAGTGGCCCTACAGGGGAGACTGATGGGATCCTTCGGTCGTGGCCGCAGTGGACATGGGTGAGTCTTGATCATAGGGTGAAGAATGCGTACCTGAGTGCCCTCCTGGCAAAGCGGTTGTAGTGACTTCAGGTGCAGCCATCTCCTGCTTCTTTTCTGCTTCGGCATCTTCAACCTCCATGGTTTATGCCTTGACGTCCCCTTCAGATTGGAGGAGTTCCTCCAAATTGATGACATTGATATCCGATACAGTTGCGGTGCTTGGCGACGTGGCACTCTCAATAATTGCTTTGGATGGACCCTATGTAGGTCGTCCAGTGGAAGGGCTTTGAAACCCTGTACGAAGCCGCTTTGGATGGCTTGGAGGCACTTGCACTGATTCTGGCTTCTTTCTCTTTGTCCTCACTAGCGGTTGTTTCGACTCTTCGAAGCTCGTGTCTTGGCCTCCCATAGGTACCTGAGGAGGTTTTCATGGTGTGGCCTTGGCCTTCTTCTCCTTCTTTGGCTTCGGAGTCTTATTTTCTCTTCTTGGGCTTTTTCCTGAACTAGGAATAGCTGGAGGGATGAGGTCGGCGAAGGACAGAGGCTTCCATGTCCCGGCATTGGCCTCATAGACCACCATGAAGTCTTTGTCAGATGAAAAAAAATTGTAAGAGTTCATCTTTCGACGATGGACCCTCATTATCCACCACTCTCTTAGCTAGACCACGTCCCAATCTTTCGTTTCTTCCTTCAAATCATCTTTTGCCTTCTTCCATAAGATAGAGTTGGGGCTCGGGAGAGGGTGCCGAACTGGGTCGTATGCAACCTCCATCGGGTAGAACTCATGTCAGGGAGGTAGCATTTCCATTTTCTCCAAATGCCACTCCAGATCCTTCCCATTAGGATTATTCCTTTGCTCCACAATTTCTAGATAAGGGCAAGCGTGGAAGTTCTTAAATCGAAGATGGTCCCTCATTACCCCCAAGGGGTCATAGAGCCATTGCTGAGGAAGCTGGACTAGGTCAAAATTGGCGAGTTTCTCCTCCAAGAAAACATTTTTTTTGAGGGCAAACACCTCGATAACTCCCATTTTGAAAGAGAAATCACAGGTGTGAGCCCATTTTCGTCCATGGCCATAAATGGCGTTTGTTGCATCGCTCTACCGAGCGACCTCCAATGCGAACTGGTATTCGGAGGGATAGACTGGCAGTAGAAAAGGCTTCCCTATGAAGCCAAATATGCGAATTACGAGCCCCTGTGTCAGCTGAAAAATGTCTCCCCTTCTCTCTTGTATCACCTTATCCCTTAGGAGGAGGGGAACCCAAGGGGAAGACCCTGCTAGCATGTGCATTGCGGGCCCCAAAAATTGTTTGTTAAAAGAATAATAAGACTCCATCTTCAATAGGAGAGGGGTCCACTGGTATACAGGCAGAGGATTCCCATCCTCGCCGCTTGCCGTAATAGCAACATAAGGGAAACTTCTATGTACATGAAAGAAAAATAACCAAACAAGAAGAGAACAGGGTGAAAAGTACTTATTTGTCCTAGCATTCTTCATGCTGGCGAGCCGGGTATGAAGGGTCCTGGCCACCCATTCTGCCCATTCGAAAAATACTGGGTTGGTGCTTGGCCTCGAAGCATCAGGGGCATAAAATTGCCCTCTGGAAATACACTCAGCCAAAGACACCTGCCATGGGTGCACCGAAGCATCGGTAGATAGGCCTACCACCCATGCAATGATGGAGAAGATGTCAAAATTTTTGAAGGCCTCCAAGGGTAGGGGCATCTGGGGCAATTTGCACAAAGGGAGCCCGCTTTTGAGGCTCTGCTACAAAAAATTGATTATGTAGTTGGAGGATGCGAATCTCTCCATTTGTTCGCTAAGAATAACGTTGCGAACCGTATACCCCTTAGGAGGGCCTTGCTATGGCGCAAAGGCTACCTGGACATCTTCCTTCAAAATGGATAAAAGCTTGTGATCGAAGGCGTCTACCACTTGCCTGGAGGCGGGCTGATAGTTTCGCGAGATGGCATCAATCAGATCAGGGCAGTGATGTGCGAGGGGCATCAAATACCAGTATATCTGGGAGTAGTAGGCGGTTGCTCTTCTGCTATCTGTCGAGAGCCTACTTTTCATGAACTCGATGGTGCTCCTGAGTTCAGCCACGCTCCTTGATATCTTGGTGTCTCTGATCCTATCCCACCTGTCGACTGGTGGTTCTTCAGGCTGCTCATCCCCAGAATCCTCTCTTTCTCCCATGATTTGTTTCTCGGGGTGGCGGCTAACATCAACTTTCTTTGGCCCTTTGCTTTTGGCTGCTCGGGGGCTGCCACTTCTGGTTCCTTCCCTTTTTCCTTAGAGTTATTCTTCCCCATAGTGCTAGGGGTGATGGAGAAAACAATGCGGAGGGCTTCGGGATTGGAGGCTTCGAAGCGCAAGATAGGATAATTTGAAGGCTAGTAGCGAAGTTTGCATGAATTATCGGGCAAATAGCTTCATTACTGCTAGAGCCTACGTTATATAGCCGTAGAAGGCAACCACCAGTATTTATGGCACTTGCCATATTAACTTCGCGTCGCTTCGTCCAATTTGTCGCATGGTGGAGTAGTACACAGGGCTGTGTGTTGTGATGATTGCGGCTCGCTTTGGAAGCGTGACCCTCTGCCACTTTGTACCCGACCATGAACTTTTCTCCTAACTGAATCCCTAAAGGATGTACCCGCCACCGTTTCATTTAACTTGCCTGCTTCGGACGCTTTTGAAGGCCGCTGTCGGCACGTTCCCCTAAGCACGTTTTAAATGCCCCCACATTTTCTGTCGTTGGGTTGGTGAAGCCGAAGTCAGAGTTGAAGTGCTTCAGGGTGAACCCTTGGTGCAAGCTATTTCCCTATGCTTCGGGCCCAAAGTAGTTCTCTTTTTTGAAGGTGGTTCGTCGATCCTCCTTTGGAAACTGTTTCGCTTGAATTCCCCTTGGCGAAGTACTTCTCGGGCCTTGATCCGAGTCATTGCTGCGAGCCATTTTTCATTGGTTACTTTGGGAAACCTTTTCCCGAAGGAGTTTTTATCTTCTTTTTTTTTGTATATAGCTGTCGAGGTAAAACTCCTTCGGGAAAAGGGTGCAAAAATGTCCCCTCTTCGTTCTCAAGCGCTACCACTTGAGCTTGTTTCTCTTCTTGGCCTATCCTCTGATGGAGATTGCAAGCACCCATATTGTTCATTGTCGGGGCAAAGCTCACAAATTGCCATGGTTGGACTTGGACGAGATCTGCCTCTCGAGCTCCAGATGACTGCATCTCAGGATTCTGCTCAGTATGAGGAGTCTGCCATGAAGAATACTACGTTGGGCAAACAGGAGAAGCTATTATTGGAGAAAGTGATGGGGCTTCTCCCCACTGCCACTTTCCCAATAGAAACTGCTCCGCTCGTACTGCTTCCTCAAAAATCTGGAGGAATATTTGTTCGCCTGATCGTAGCAAGAGGAGGCCTATGTTCGGGTGAAAAGCCCGAACATAGTAGAGATGGGCTTGGGCGGGCGTTGGTTGAATCTCCCCTGGAACTTTCTTCCAAGTTCTGGAGAATCAGACATTGAAGTCCATGACACTCTCCAAGGGTGTTTTCTTGATGGTGGAGAAGTACGTCAGAAGTTGGAAGGGATCCTGAGAGCCATCAAATGTTTTGAATAGTGCTCTCGCCAAGTCATCCCATGAACAGACGCTTTTAGACCCGAGCAGTCTATACCACCGCAACGCCTTTCCTTCTAGAGACACAACCAAAAGTCAGACCATGACATCTTCGTGGATTATGTCATAGAGGAACGCTAAAGCAGCAACAACTTCAAGGTGTTCTCGGGCCATTCCCGTGGTGCCATCATATATTGTTAATGCCTTCAAGGCGATCTCGGGAATCTTGTGGTAGCTTTGAAGATTCAAGGGGCCTCGGTCATCCCAGTTGGGAAAACTTACCCCTGCCATTATAGTAGTTTTCTGTAGAGATCATGGTTATCGTCGCTAAATAGGAGTCGCCAGATGAACATCCTTTCTTCACTTGTGAGGTCAAGGCTGCTCACCGAACCTTGATTCCTCCAGGATATCTTATTTTGGATTTGAAAGGTGCCTATGACCAGGAAATCTGGATCTTCAGCTCAACTGAGTCGCCAGGTGATTTTATCAGGTGAAGACAGGCCAAAGATTCATTGAACTCGGACCCTCTTAAGACATGGGGAGCCCTGGTTACGAAAACCAGGTTTAGGCACTGGTCTCCACAACTTCAGAGATTCTTCGGGTAAAACAGAGTCTCCAGATGCTAAGAGTCTCTTAGTAATAAGAGCATTGATTCTCACTACTACTCAGGGGATGAGACTGATCGGATCTCACCAGGAACTTTGTTAGAGCTACTGGCTCTGGTGAATACGGGCTAGAAATTTTCTCAAATATGGGACCTTGTCTCCCACCGGGCGTGCCAAAAACTGTTGGTCATCAAATCCTCATAGGAAAGGACTTTCGGTGGGTTTGCGCACCCTGGACCTACGACCAACATTGAAAGGCCAAGGGGAAGAGATTCCCCTCGTGCCAATCTCTAGAGAAAGTCCGGATCCTATACTAATCTACTTTTGGGGGTTTGAGACAAGAGTGCAGGAAAGAAATAAATAGAGTAAGGGTTAGGAAAATAAATAAAAAAGGGTACGGGTTAGAGAAAGAAATAAAAGAGTAAGGGTTAGAAGATGATGATTTAATGTGGGAGAGAACAGGAAGCACGATTACTCGCTAAAAACTTGAATAGCAGCAAGAAATACCAAGAATAACATGAAAGAAACGAAGTGCCAAACTTCCTATGTATCTTCTGGACGGGTTCGCAGGGTTCTCCTCTCTCTCTCGCTGGAATTTAGGGTTCAGAGTAACAGCGATTGAGATAAGGGAATAACAAAAACCTCGATCCACCAGGCAGCATAAAGGAAAATGACAAGGCGTTTTTCCTCTCCTATATATCCTTCAGGGCGAATTTCAGGGGTTCGATCCCCGATCGTACACCAGATTCAGGATTCAGAGTCTCAGTATGCGAATGAGAAAAGACAAGAATTAAGCACAGAAGGCAGCATAAAAGAGAGAAATGGAGCACAACAGATCTTTTAGTATTAAACGCAGGACATCAAGTTACAGCAGCTTTCTAGCAAAAAGTTCCCCCCCTTTACATTGTAAAGCCTGGGTTTTTATAGAGGACCCGACCCTCTAAATCATTATTACAAAAATGATGGAGTACACCCTCGGGCTCTGAGAAATCGGCTCCTCGCAGCTGCTGCGACTGAGTTTTCAAATCGGTTGTCGAAACTGGCAACTGTGACCGGGTCAACTGTGGAAACATTCATTTAATGCATCACCCGAGTGTCCCTGGCTTCTGGATGCTGTACTTGAGTGATCGTTATGCCCGTCGGGTTTTACTTCAAGGACTATTACATCCCTTTCGTTTTCCAGGAATGGTCAGCAGACTTATCGGGCAAGAAAGGGGGTACTTGTAAGGGGCCTTCGATCACCTTGGGAAGCTGCCCGTCTTGGAACGTGGGCCCGAAAGTGCTTCGCTACATATCTGCCTTGCCAAAGTCTTGGGCCGAAGTAGATTCTTCTTAATTTGTTCTTCACAAAATAATGCTTCGCAAAAACTACTTCGAGGATGTCGAGTGCCAAGCGAATTCTATTTTTGAAATGGGGCTTTTTGGTCCTTTGCTGGAGAAACTGCTTCGGCTGGAAAATGTTTCGGCCTGAATCCTTCTAAAAACTGTGGTTCGGGGCATATCCTCCCGAAGCACTCTTCTGTTTTCGACACATTGTCATTTTGCTTCGGGCACCACTGCTTCAGGTGAAAACTGGCCGAATTAGGTGTCAAAAATACTTCAGGCCCGAAGTAGTTTCCTTACCTTAGCTGATTTGGATTATGCTCTCCTCCTTCGACGAAGTCGCTTGGATGCTGCTTCGCAAAACTTTCGCCTGAAGCTGCTGTCGAAAATGTTTTGGGTGCGAAGCGTTATCTTTGTATTTTCTTCGACGAAATTACTTCGCAAGGTTTTCGCCCGAAGTGGTGATTTGAAGTGCTTCGGGCCCAAAGCTCTTTTCACATTCTCCTCCTTTTCTTTCGGCGAAGCCATTTTCCTTGGCCTGTTTGGTAGCGAAGCTCTTTCTTCTTCATTTTATAAAAGGGGCGATAGGGAGAGTCAAAATTGCTGTAACTTAAAATAAAAGAAAAACTTTCAACAAAGAAATATTATACAAAAATTCTACTATTCTTCTACCCCTTGCATAATGTGACAAAAAGTGTCAACAATAACTCGACTACTATAATCCCTTGTTCTCACCAATAATTCTACATGCACTAATCCATGCAAATATCCAATAATTTGCATTCGTCTCTCTCTAACTTGCCTCTACCCTATTCTATCTCACTTAGCACACCTTTTTCTTATCCTTTTTTCTATATCCCCTTCCTCTTCCTTATACACACTGATATTAGTTATGAGTGGCAACTACCTTTCTTGTAACCATCCTCATGTGTAGATGCTCCCACATTATACTCATTAGGTAAGAGGGATTATTTCAAAATCTCTTGATCATAAACATGAATCCAAGTTATTTTCATTTTAGCTTGGTTTTATTCACAAGGTCATCTTTTCTATTTTAGCCTTGTCTTCCTTTGAGAGCAAAACCTCCTCCTATAGAATCCAATCAACATTCATTTCACTATGTCTCATTCCATCACTTCGATACAACCATAATAAACATGTATTTTTTTGATTACTTTCTCTTGGTGCCAACACCTTTTGTTGGAGTTATTATGTCATGTACAAATCTCATAAGGATGTAGGATCCAACACCTAGTTGCTACATGTTCATATCTTCTAAATTGAGTACAACAACCAATGCTAGGATTTTCATATTATATACTGATTTTTCTTCTCATAAATTTGGTCTTATCACTTCCTGCTTGACCTATATATCCAAGGCCTTATATCTAGCATTATGGGTATTTTCACACCTTACCCATATCTTCACAATCCTTGACCATTATATCTGATTCTTTTCATTATCTTGGATCCAATGTTAGCAAATCATTATTATTCTCATAATTAAGTCAATATGCAGGATCAAATACTATCTCAAAAACATATAATAAATAAATACACAACAATGAAAATAAATCTCACATAATATTATTGAAAAATATCTACTCTAGCAATGCATAAATGCAATGCTTTTTCAACGATCTATCACAAATATTTTTCTTTAATATATACATACATTACACTCTCCATATTATCAAGACTCTTGAACTTTGCAATTACATAAAATCTTCATCTCCTCATACTCACAAGATATCCAACTCTCAATACATAATAATAAATCTCACATATTTACATACTGAAAAATACTCTCATGATGACTCATAACTCTTATATAACTCACACTTAATAACATGACACCTTACTCACATAACTCCTTACAAACACAGAACCTCACCACATTTAATTACATGATATCTAATAAAATATTAAGCACAATCTAAACTTTTTTCACACCATAAACTAATTATAAACTAGACTTAAATATTTAAAAAGGTACTTGCATTTAATCATGTAAGGTACCAAATAATGTAATACCTCCAACACCCCCTTATAATGCATCATTTGGTATGAAGGTCATACTCTTTTGCTAGCTATTTAAATTTATAGAGTGGAACAAGCTACTCTAGGCAATAATTTTCATCCTTTAGGTGAAACTGAATCTCAATTTTTTTTGTTGATTTATTTTTTGAGCATATTCCTTGGTAAATGGTATCCAATAAATATTAATTATAAAATCAATATCTTATCAAGATCCTCCTTAATATTTTCAATTGGCTGCCCTATCTTCATTACTAGCTTTTTGAATGAATAGTTTATAATTCTAATAAGTTAATTTTCTTCATTTTGTATATCATTAGCCTGACCACGAGCTGCTCCAACAATAGGATATAATATAATTCTTGATAGACAAAATTCCCAATGCTGTCCCTTTTCTCCAGCTACTAAAAGAAATCTAAATAGGTTATATGTTTGGCCTAAATAAATTATTGCAACTAGATATCATAAGCTTTCCATGATACATAGTGTAATATCACCACCTATAAGCTTGTTTTCTTTGTAAGATGATATTATGTTGATGATTTCACACTTAACCTTAGGATGGTAAGAGATCTCCTCATAAAGCCCCATTTCAATACCAAAACTTTCTTTCTCTTTGTCTCTAACATAATTAATTCCCCTCTCTTCATGAGCACATTTTTGCAAAAGGCTTACATTCATAGATCCCTTTGAGTGTTCTTCATATTCAAAAAATAAATTTCCATCACCTCATGGTAACTTGCAACTTCAACAAAAGAAATTTCCTTCACTTCCCAGGCCACTTCAGTGCCTCCAATTTCCTTGTCTTTGCACCTAACATAAGAAAAATTTGTCAATTGATCCTTAATTTTTGTTTCTTTTCCACTAACATAAACACTTTCCTTTAAATTACTAAACGACAACACCCTTTCCTCCATATTTGATTCCTCTACTTCTAATTAATAAAAATTCATCAAGAAATTCAATTCAAGTAATTTAATTTTATTATACTAAGATAAATTATCGCTAAAAACCTCTATTTTTCTCCTTTTTTGCAAAGGTTATCATGGCTTCAAACGTCAAAATTTTCTTCTTCTTTTATTTATTTAAAATTTTGAGCTCCTTTGGCAAGTCTTGCCATTCTTTAGGTATTAAACTTCTCCAGCCCTCAATATCATGCACGGGAAAGGTCAAAAAATCACCAAGTAAATCACAACAATTTAATGTCAAATACATATTGTCAACTATTCACCAAAGTCTCTGAAATTACAACAAATATGTTATCTTATTTCTCTATGATGTGGGCCTATTCCAATTTTTTTTTGAAACATGGTGGTAAATCCAAATCAAAGCTTTGTAATATTCTACAAATATTAGCCACTCAAAACTCTTTTCTTTGATGTTATTTTTGACGTCCATGCTGGATATGTTACAAGATATTGTAATGTTCTCTCTTATTTTAATATTCTCCTACAATAATTTTCTCTAAAATAAATAAAAAAATCTTCTATATCAACAGTTTTAGACTTCTCGAAATCTTTTCATGCTATTATTACATTTCTTTATTGACTAGCTATCTTCATCATCTTTGGTTGCATATTTTGATTTTTTGTTTTTGTCTATGGCTTCTTTAACATCTGCAATCTTTTCTCATCCTTCTGCAATCTCCTACACTCTTTCTAATGACTTATCTTTGATTTAGTAGGGTTCCTCCTTGTATCGCTCCAAATTTTTCGCACCCTTACCTTCAGGCTATAGGATCCGCGCCCGAAGGGGGATGTGAAAAGGATGGGACAATACCTCGGACTGAGAGGCCTTTTGAAGGTCCCGCCTCTCGGGGGAGGTGTATAAGGGTGAATTTTCGACGGATGGTGGGTTCACCAGGAAACTTTTGAATGGCAGTTTCCACGCCTAGGTTGAGAGTGTGTTTGATGTGTTCATTTTTATGTTTGATCATTCAACTCCTAGGTTTGGCCGATATGAATCTAATCTATTCTATATGCCAATGCTGATTTAAATGAATACAAAAAATAGAAATGGATGCAAATAACAGAGAATATGCTAACTAGAAGAAATCATACCTGATTTCGGATGTCTGATGGAGATTCTGAGTCTTGTAGCAGTTCAGATCGTCTCACTTTGTACGTAATCATCTGATATTTCTCGGGATCGTCCCAAATCACAGAAGGTCGTCTGAAATCAGACAGAATCATCTGAAATCTGACGAATTCGTCAGACGAATTCATCAGAAACCTGCAATCACAAAAACAGACACAAAATACCAAATATGCAAATGCAAAAGCAAGGGATAATGGTAGAAATAACAACAAACATGCCTAAATAATAGATTACAATGATAGATAAGGAAATGCAGTAAATTTAATGATTGATTTTATCTTTATCATGCAGTTATGCTAAATGAGGTGAACTCCAAGATGCATAAAACAAAATAACCTAAAACAGTGCAGAGATATATCCTAGAAATGCAAAAAAACTTAAGAAAATGCAAACTCTAAACTCGAACTGCCCTCAATCTGGACTACAGTCAGGATCGCCTCCAATCGTACGAAATCGTTCGAAATCGTCCGAGATCGTCTGCGACGATCCAAGCTAGCTTCGAATGAAAAACAATAGAATTCCTGCAACAAAAAAATGCAAAATACCAAATGCAAGCAATAATTAGGCAGGGAGGTAGGGGAGACCGGGGGATAAACTAGAAAAATCCTAGTTTATATAGGATTAGAAAGAGGTTTGGGAGGTTGGGGATCATCCCAATCTGGGAGATCTCCAACAGGGAAATCTCCAACCGCGCAGACACGCTTCTGCCCGAGTTGGAGAGGTCATTGAAACAAAAGCTAATTATGAAAATTTGGTTTTGGGACGAAATCGTCTGGACGTTCTGTTCCAGACGAATTCGTCAGATCGGGGACGATTTCGTCTAATATGAGACGATATCGTCCAACGGTCAAAACAAATCCTAAAAATGGCACGAAAAACGGGGAAAGCGGGTAAAAGGCAGTTTAACGGGTAGTTTGGGGTTGAAATTCAAATTTTAATATTTTATCTTTTTACTAAGGTTTTAACCGTGCCAATTTTAGGGTGCTACATTTTGCCCCCTCTTTAGCGAATTTTTCGAAGAAAATGCGTTAAAGACGAGTTTTTCCCATTTTACGAGAAAACAAAAATATACTCAATTTTTTAGACGACGATTCTTGGTCGAATCGTACGAATGCTGACTATGGTGCCCCCTCCGTGTTTTTACCCAAATCGAACGTTTGAGGTAAAAACGCGAAAAAGCAAAAATTTTAAAATGCTGATTTTTAAATAAATTAAAGAAAAATAGGGAAAACCCTAATTCATTTTTACTGTTCTTGGAAGGGAGACGAAGAAGGTAGGCTCCACCGCTACGACCGAGTACTGTGATAGTTCGGTCTACAGCAGGGGATCCCTTCTCTTAGGGATTATGAGTACTCCTGAACTATTCGGGATAATACTACACTGAGCGGGGCTCCAGATATGCAATGATTCTAGAGTCAGGACGCGGACGATGCCCCCATCCAGCCAGTGGATGGTGACGACGCTGGGGTTACGGATGGCTACGATGCCTGGTATGAAGGCATCCGCCCTCCTCAGATGACGAGGGCATAGGGTCCAGTGCACGCTATGGTGCGCCAGATGGGGAGGCGACGGTAGGTTGCTATGGAGGCAACGCGGGGTCGCAGGGGAAGAGAGCAGCGATGGATCCCACAGGAGAGACGCTAGAGGATGGCACAGGCTCCATAGAGGCCACGAGAGACAGGACGGAGGGAGGAGGGACTCCCTTCATAGTAGGGTGAGAGACCACCATCGCCTGATAAGGGCAAGGGTGTAGACACAGGGGAGAGCAGCGAGACAGTGGCTCTCTAGGCTGAGGTTGCCCGCCTCTAGGCTTAGGTGCAGACATTGCAGGATGAGGCTACACGGCTCAGAGCTCGGGGCGGAGGGGTGAGCAGGGATGATCTATCACGGTCTATTGCTCAGACCGCATTCTACCAGGGGTTATACTATCACATGGTTCCAGAGAACTAGAGGGTACCACTGCCAGCCCCTATTGCAGAGCCGATCATGATGGGATCGACGAGGACATCCTCACGATCGACGACGAGGACCCGAGATACAGCCCGGACCTCTATGGGACCACCTCCTCCACGTCAGGGTGGGGGAGGAGATGAGGCTGAGAGCTCGAGGGCTTCTCGAGGCTAGGTGTCTATGGACTATAGATTTTGAGAGATTTTTGAGAGGATTGAGTATGCCAGGGTATAGATTGTGGCATACCAATCCAGTTTGGATATGATGTATATAATTTTTTGATGTATATATATGATCTTGTTTATGATGATATGACTTGTTCATATGTTTTTATGATGCTTTAATGTTTGAATTGTTTGCCTATTTGATTGAGGATTCATGTAATTATGTCGTGTTTGAAATATTATAATTTGATGTCATGCTGTAAGATTTTAAATGAAATAATCTGATGTAAACAATTGGTTGTGGTGGTGTGATTTGATAAAATAAAAATAAGAGTAAAAGGGACTTCTAACAATAATTTCAAAGGACATTGTCGCTGTTATAGACCATTTCATGGAGTCGCCGCTCACTCGGTCATCAAGCTAATCCCAATATAGAAATATTGTTAAAAGTAAAAGAGTGCTTAAGAGACTGTCTTAAGACTTTGTGTTGTAATGATGGAGATAATGATGGTTTGATGATTTGTTTTCAGATTTTCATAAAAAATAGTATGCATGAGATACGAAAAGAAATATGATTTTGCTAGGCATAAATTCCTAAGTGTGATAAAATTTTGAACAATTCCTTAGAATTTATACCATGGTTGCAAAATTGAATTTGAACATAATGACATGAAATAGAATAGGTGTTCGTTTGTTTGTAAAGCATAATTGTGTAACATAATGATGCAAGTCATATGTTTTGATGAATTTGTTTTTTAAAATAAATGGAAAATAAAATTAGAACAATGGTTTGCGCTAGGCATAGAATTATAGGTATAGACTTATACCATCATCGCGAAATCCAAAGAAGAAAAGAGATTGTTGGTTTTATTGCAAGATGAATTTATGACTTTTGTGATAAATAGAAAATAATAATATGAAAATTTTGTTTGAAATTATTATTTTGAGATTTTGATTTTGTAAAAAGGTGTATGTAATTGCTTTGATACAAAACAAAAATTCTGAAAAAAAAAGGATAAGCTTATTCCGAAAAGAATTACAGAAATATTTTAAACTATCTCAAAGACAAATGTAGATTTTATAAGGAATCCTCATGTGCAAATGTGAGTTCATTACCGATCTTGATTTATCATAATGATACAAAATCTCTCAAATACAAATGTGTGTGCGATTGTATTGTTCATTCACCAATTTTGAGCAAGATAATTTGATACAAGTAATTTGCCTTGACCAAATGAATGTTCGTTGACCATGATTTATATGCATGTAACCGTACCAGACTACTATGTAAGTGAGGTTATCAAGAGCTAGCTAATCCATAAGCTGATAGAGGTCTATACAAAAGAAGGTCGCTAATGTGATAGACATATCGCCACGCTAGGGATTACCCAAGGCCAAGCGGGTTGGGCACAAACCACTTGTTATGGGGCTTACCTCACAGTTTTCGAATAATTGAGAATTCCAGGGATTCAAGCTCATTCACCCTTCTTTTCTTTTCAAGGGGTAGGGAAAGGATTTTATTGCATTTTGCTTTTGCGTTTCTCTTTTGCTTTTTTTTTTTTTTTTTTTTGTACTTTTGTATTTTTGCTTGATATTTGAGATAATGCTGAAATATTGCTGTGATGGTACAAAATAACAATTTTCTTTTTCTCTTTTTCTTGAACTTTTCTTTTCTTCCTATGCTAGGGATACTTGCTCGGATTAGCTGTAGAGCAAGGGATTTTTATTCGGGTAGGGGTGAGCTTGTCCTTTTGTCAATTCTCAAAGATTCTAGACCATGTGCATGATAGGATAGCAGGGGAAACTTTTCGCTCAGGAAACCAGTTCTACTATGTAGCATCATATCGAATTTGCAATGAAATCATTTTAATGTGAAAAGATATACTTGGTTCAAGTAAATAACAAGATCAGTTCTCTATGCTCAAAACTTTATTTAATTCAACTGTGGACTTTGATATAAGAGAGATGAATAATCATACCAAATAAAATCAAGATATTTATACATGTGAATGTGAAAGTGCGGGATTCCAAATAAATGCTAATTTATCCAAAATAACTAAAAATATAACTGCAATACTTCACAATTTGACAGGTACAAAAAATAAAAGATGTTTTTGAAGATTTTGATGATTTTGAATGTTTTTAATTTTAAGTTATGAATTGAAAGAAATACAAGGTGATTGTTTTTTGAAACGGTTTTAAATAAGTGACTAAAAAGGAAATAATATGCAAAACAAATATATACAATGATGAAATGACCAAATTCTATGCATAGTAACGTTTAAGATGCATAATGTTCATAGGTTCTTTAAGTTCTTTACCATCCAAGGTAGATAATTTGTATGCTCCTGATCCAAATTTAGCAGTGATGACATATGGTCCAAGCCAGTTGGGCTCAAATTTACCTTTAAGGTTTTTAGTTGCATTAGTATTTTTTTGAAGATTTTGAGGATTTTGATTTTTTTGTATTTTGATTTTAATTTATGAATTGAAATTGGTGGTATATACAAGATGATCTATATACACTATACAAGGTTATTTGAGTATAGCATGTCTAAGGTTGCTTCAAAATCAAAGGAGGTTTTGAAGGATAATTTGGTTGTGGTGAAGGTAAGAACAAAAGGTGATGAATAAAAGGTAGCGATAACAAAAGCTTTGTTATAATGTAAAATAATGTAGCAAAAGATTTGACTTTTATATGTGTAAAATTGATCATGTTACAAAATAAAATATCAGAAAGATAAGAAGGTTCTTCATTTTTATCACTATATTCCAAATCTTGATAAGATGGAGGGAGCATATGTGAAAGATATGCATGGATGTTATTTGATAAACAAGGATGATCATATATGGATGAAGAAAAGTGATGGATAGAAGATAATTGTGATAATAGAGAATGTATAGAACTTGATGTTTCAACCGTTAAATATTCTTCAAATGGTTTTGGGTCACCATGTATGGTAACAATTTTATTTGCAATTTCAAACTTCAAACATTGGTGAAGAGTGGAAGGGACAACCCTCATCGTATGAATCCAAGGACTCTTGAGAAGTAGGTTGTAAGATGAAGGGCAATATGCTACATAAAACAAAGTATCCAGGATCTTGGATCCAATATTGAGGGGAAAAATTATAGTACCTTGAGCTTCTTGAATTTCATTGTTAAAAGATTTTATAATAACATTTGATTCATTAAGATCTTCTTCCTTTGTTTTGAGTTTTTGGAATAATTTATAAGTGCATAAATTAAGAGAGGAGCCATTATCTACCATGATAGTTTTAACAGGTGTTTCTTTACTAGATCCTGTAATGTAAAGATAGTAGTCTTCTTGTGGAGTAGAGGAAGGAATCTCCTCATCATAGAATGAAATATGGTTAACCTCAAGAGGGTTTACACCATTAATTATGTTCTTAGAGAAAATATGATGAGGAACAAATTGTTGTCTAGGTATCTTGAACAAATTTTCCTTATGAGAACTTTGTAATACTTCTAAAAGGGATATCTTTGCTTGAGGATTAATCACTTGTTGTTGGCTATCAAAGTGGATTTCAGATTGAGATTTTGATTCTAAAGATGAGCTTTCTATGCTTACATTCCATTTTGGATCATTCTCTAGAGCCAAAGATAGTTTTGAAGGTTGGTCAAATGAGGAACCCATATCTTGAATATCGGATTGAGTTGATTGAACTTGAGGTTGCTCATTTGTAGTTTCTATTACAATATTAGTAATATCATCATGATGGGACACATTAACATGCAATATTTGATTGGTTTCCTGTTGTTGATAATTGAATAGGGGTTCTTGGGAGATCCCCATGTCTTGATTGATTATTGGTATTTGTTGTGTAGGAGTTTGATTGTTTAATGGAGATTTATAATCAGTTGTAGATTGTAATTCCTTTATATTAAAAAGACCCTTATCAATCAAATCTTGAATTGCACATCTTAAATCTTTACAATTTTGTGTCATATGTCCATCTACTCTATGATATTCACAATGTAGCTCAGGTTTAAACCAATCTGCTGTGGTATCAAGTTGTCTTATGGAAGGGAGTTCAATCCTATTTGTATCAAGTAAATGCTTGAGAATTATATCCATTGGTTGATTGAGCTTTGTAAATGTACGTGATGAAGGTTTTCGAGAGGTTTTTGATATGTGCCTTAGGAGTTCAGTCATAAAAGGACCTAATGGTTTTTTACCTCTCTTTTCTTTGTTATGGGTAGAATGATGATAGGAAGATTGTGAAGTATGATGTGAGTGCATGGTAGGATTGGAAGAATAAGTATTTTCTTGTTGAAATGGATGTGTTGTATTGAAAGAAGAATATTGAAAGGATGGAGGAGGATTATATGTGGGTTGATAGACATAATATGGATATATGGGAGAATAGATACTATCGTTATGAAGAGGATTGGAAAAGGGATTATCCTGTTGGGTTATGGATGAAAAATGAGAAAAGCGTGATGGAGGTGATGTTGAATAGGGATGAGGTTGGTCATAATCAACAAATGTATTTGGCTGAATTCTTCCAACATTACTGATGGGATCATATTGATTTGAGTAAAAACTCATGGTTTCTTTAGTACTTCTAAAAGTAATATTTAATATCTACTATTTAGAATTGAATCTAAAACATACAAACTTGAAATGATGATTTTGTTATATATATATATATATATATTTTTGTATACATATACATATATATATATATTATTATTATTATTTAATTTTTTTTTTTCAAAAGGTTTTTAGTTTTCAAAAGGTTTTTGTTTCACGTCGGGTTCACCAAAATGTATCGCTCCAAATTTTTCGCACCCTTACCTTCAAGCTATAGGATCCGTGCCCGGAAGGGGGATGTGAAAAGGATGGGACAATACCTCGGACTGAGAGGCCTTTTGAAGGTCCCGCCTCTCGGGGGAGGTGTATAAGGGTGAATTTTCGACGGATGGTGGGTTCACCAAGAAACTTTTGAATGGCAGTTTCCACGCCTAGGTTGATAGTGTGTTTGATGTGTTCATTTTTATGTTTGATCATTCAACTCCTAGGTTTGGCCGATATGAATCTAATCTATTCTATATGCCAATGCTGATTTAAATGAATACAGAAAATAGAAATGGATGCAAATAACAGAGAATATGCTAACTAGAAGAAATCATACCTGATTTCGGATGTCTGATGGAGATTCTGAGTCTTGTAGCAGTTCAGATCATCTCAGTTTGTACGTAATCGTCTGATATTTCTTGGGATCGTCCCAAATCATAGAAGGTCGTCTGAAATCAGACAGAATCGTCTGAAATCTGACGAATTCATCAAAAACCTGCAATCACAAAAATAGACACAAAATACCAAATATGCAAATGCAGAAGCAAGGGATAATGGTAGAAATAACAACAAACATGCCTAAATAATAGATTACAATGACAGATAAGGAAATGCAATAAATTTAATGATTGATTTTATCTTTATCATGCAATTATGCTAAATGAGGTGAACTCCAAGATGCATAAAACAAAATAACTTAAAACAGTGCAGAGATATATCTTGGAAATGCAAAAAAACTTAAGAAAATGCAAACTCTAAACTCGGACTGCCCTCAATCTGGACTACAGTCAGGATCACCTCCAATCGTACAAAATCGTTCGAGATCGTCTGCGACGATCCAAGCTAGCTTCGAATGAAAAATAGTAGAATTCCTGCAACAAAAAAATGCAAAATACCAAATGCAAGCAATAATTAGGCGGAGGAGGGAGGCAGGGGAGACCGGGGGATAAACTAGAAAAATCCTAGTTTATATAGGATTAGAAAGAGGTTTGGGAGGTTGGGGATCATCCCAACTCGGGAGATCTCCAACAGGGAAATCTCCAACTGCGTAGACACGCTTCCGCCCGAGTTGGAGAGGTCGTTGAAACAGAAGCTAATTATGAAAATTTGGTTTTGGGACGAAATCGTCTGGACGTTCTGTTCCAGACGAATTCGTCAGATCGGGGACGATTTCGTCTAATCGACGACGATATCGTCCAACGGTCAAAACAAATCCTAAAAATGGCGTGAAAAATGAGGAAAGCGGGTAAAAGGCTGTTTAACGGGCAGTTAGGGGTTGAAATTCAAATTTTAATATTTTATCTTTTTACTAAGGTTTTAACCGTGCCAATTTTAGGGTGCTACACTCCTTTCTCGGGACTTCCTGCACCTCTTCACAACTTTCTCTCTGAAACTCTACTCATAAATTCTTCCTCTTCAAATAATTTTTCTCTTTTATTTTCTTCAATTTTATTCAATCTTTCATTCTTCTTCAATTTCAATTTCCATTTCTTCCTTAAAATTTTAAATAAAATATCTTTCTTTTATACTCTTCTTGTCTCATTTTTTTTTCAATTTCAAATCTTCAATTTTCTTCTTCAATTCAATAATCTTATCTTTTAATATTCTTTCTTCAATTCTTCTATACAAATTTTTCCTTTAATTTCTTCTTATAACTTCCATTAATTATAATATTATCTTTCCAATAATCTTTTCAATCAAATACTTTTCCTTCAAATCTTCAATCAATATAATTTCTTCTTTCAATTTTCCTTCTTCAATTAATTTCCTTCAATAATATTCTTCTTATAACTCCCTTCAATTTATCTTCCTCTAAAATATTTATTCTTCTTACTTTAATAAAATATCTTCCTTTTAACAAAATAATTTTATCTAAATAATTAACTCTGCCTTACCTTGGCAATTCTTCTCCAATATTCTACAATTTCTAGCGCTCTATTCAGTTGGCTATCTTCTCATAAATTCTTCATTGGACTTGGGCGATCTCATTAGCCCTAAATTTTATCTTTGGCTAATCTATTCAGCCCTACTTCTTTCAACCTCAGGTGCACTTATCGACCCAGATTCATTCAATCTTTGGGTGCCCTTATCAACCCACTATAATACCACTATTAGCAAATCATTGTGCCGATATCGCGACAACTCCTACCCTGCGCCCTAGCTTCGTCTTGGTGTCGCGATATCACGACGTCGCAATATCGCGACAACTCCTACCCTGCGCCCTAGCTTCGTCTTGGTGTCGCGATATCGCAACAAACTCTGCCTTTACGCCTGGCTTGACGTTAAACAACTAAATTTGGACTTTAAACAATTAACAGTGGACGTCAAACAAATAAACGTGGATATTAAACAATTAAAGGTGGACTTTAAACATAAACAAATTAAAGTTGGACTTTAAACAAATAAAAGCAGGCATTAAACATTTGAAAGCGGACATTAAATGACAAAAGTGGACATTAAACAAATAAAAGTGGAAATTAAACAACGAAAGTGGACATTAAACAATTGGTAGTGGAAGTCAGTCAATTACGGCTCCCTGCATCGCATGCGCACGGGTGGACGACCAGCGAACTGTCACACAGACAAGCATGGGCAGACCAGATAGGAAGAATTTCCTCCATCACGCACTAGCATGAACACCAACTGGCATCCCTGCATGCCCATAACAACTGCACCTTGGGAATTCTATAAATTGCAGAGTTCTCTCACCGAAAAAAAAGGAAAAAAGAAACGTTTGGAGCAGCGAAGCCCTGTCGATTTACAGCCATACGTTTTGCCTTCGATTCATGTCATCCGCATCCGTGATCTCTTCTGCAAGGGAGGTCATTGGGTGTTTATGGAGAACGTGAATCCGGATCCATGGATCCATCCATTCGTCGACAAAGCTCAGTGTTCTATTTTTATTTCTTTTGCATTATAATTTTGAGATTTTAATTGCAGGCATATCAACATGCAGGTTTTATTTTATTTCATTTTATTTTATTTTTGAATCTGCTGTTTTAATCAATTTGCCAACAAAGTTTATCGTTCTGTTTTATTTCTTTGGCATTATGATTTCTGTTTTTATTTCTTTTGCATAATAATAGCATCGGGATCTTTTGCATTATGATTTCGAGATCTGCTGTAATCTATTGTTTTAATCATCTTCTGCATGCATGTTCTGTTTGTTTTAAATACCGAATGCTTTATTTCAACACAGGTGCTACTAAACTCTTTTTTTTGTTTCTTTGAATGCAGGAGGAGCAGCAAGGATCGAGGACTCTTCTTCAACACAAGCAACGACAACACTTTGGCCCGCCCATTTTACATGTGGGCACGCGAAAGAAAGAAGACTGAGTCATGATTGTAACCAAAATTCATTTAACGCTCCTAGCCCCTGAAAAGGGAGGAGGCATCTTTGTAACCGAGATTAAGAGAGTTAAATAAAAGGGTTTCTTTTATCTCTGTTCGATTCGTCTCTTTCATTTCATGCATTTCACATTTTAGGATTTAAGCGTGTTTGATTTTGAATACATCGCAATTAGTATTTCTTTCGTCCGAAATCTCGTGTTTTTAGTGGTGATCACGGTGGGACCTTGTGGGTTTGCCAAGTGAAGTGCCAAGGCGGATGGGACGTTGCCATGGTGTATGGGCCCAAAGGCGGAACGGTCGAAGAAAGCAAACGGGAAATAACCAAAGCACTGTCACGTAATCGGATTGGTGTTGTTTTGGTGTCTACAGATGCCCCTTTTTGGAAAGCGCTGCGGGTGATGCAGTGCTGAGCAAAAATAGATAACCAAAGCACTAGTGATTAGGGTTTCTTAGTAACCTAACCAACTTGTGATGCCCCAAGCATGGAAAGGGGATGCATTCTTGAATCCTTGCTTCGACGAGCTAAGGAATTTGATTTCAAGTATTAACCTATTTTGGTGTGACTTGAACTTAGACATTGATCAGTCATGAATAGGCAAAGGGCGCAACCTTTTATCCATGGGGGAACCTTGAGTTCATGCTTCGGGAATGCCAAGCGTTTGATCGCGTTTGATCGATTTGTGATTGTTGCTTGTTTCTCGCCCCAAGCAGGAGCGTGATTGTCTTTGTCAATGATTCTTTGAATGCATGCCATTGCCTTGATTGGGTGTGTGTTTGTTGATTGGTGACTAAGTGTGACTACCCCCTCAAGCGACGAATCGATGAGGGAATGACCGCCATGAGAAAAGCGACGAGTCGCTTGACCCGAGGTGACTTAGGTTAGGGTGCCTTCAGATGTTTGTCCGTTGAATGTGCAAGCAGTTTTTCGACTTTTGGACCTATTTTTGGTGGGTAAAAACCCTTTTGGTGATGCCATAATGGGGTGAAAGTGTCAACAATCCGTCGTCCCGTGGAGCGGTCCGGCTATGGTAGCCTTCTTAGGGAGTAGAATAGCGACCATTTGTGCCCCGACATCGATTTTCTATGCCAAGAGGTTAAGTGCAAGAGCACTCTTGTCTGGCAATGTTTATTGCTGTGTTTTTGTGTTGCATTTTTGTGATGTTTTTGTTGTTTGGTTGTTTTTGTGACGCCATTTGGGATTAAAATTGGCGAAAATCCGACCTCCCGTGGAGCGGTCCGGCTATGGTAGCCTTCTTAGGGAGTAGGATATTGATAATTTGTGACTCCGACGTCGGTTTTGTATGCCATTGAATGTTAGGCGCAAAGGTGCCTTTGTTCGTCACTTTTATTGCTTGTCGTCTGTGGATATTTGTTGTTTTTGTTGTTTTGATTTTCTTGCTTTGCGTATATGTCATTATTTTATGTTATGCACAATGATTGATGTTGATGGATGCATGCTTATGGTAATGGATGTATATGGTATGATAAATGCAAATGTTTTTGATATATATGTGATATGCAAAATGTAATGGATGAAATGAATTTGTGTTGTTTGGTTAGGGCACCATAGACTGTTTAGGACTTTGTGATTTTGTGTTTATGCGATTGTTGTGGTAAATGACTTTGCATGTATACATGTGGTTTTTTTTGTATTTTTTGATGGTAATGTGAGGATGAAAAGTAGCGCAGTTGGTTTAGAAATGTAGCTAAGGTTTTCTGAGACTCAGACGGTTTTAACTCACTAGCCACGACTGTACTTTATCTTACAAGACTTTTGAACAAGGTATGAATCGGACTTGTTTTTGACCAAGTTATTTCACATCCTTGTGTGTGCAATTGAGTTCATTTATGTGGTATTCATCAGGATACCACCAGTGCTAGATAGGTTGTCAACCAAACCTGTACTGAGGATCACCTAATTAGCTCCACTAACTCCTTTGTTGTATTTAGATAGATTAATCTGCGTTGCTCTCTAGGATACCATAAGCTAGCTCATCCACATGCAAACATTGATCTGTACACGAGTTAATGTGACAGATATATCGTCGTGCGGGTAGGATACCACCATTGCTAGATAGGTTGTCAACCAAACCTGTAATGAGGATCACCTAGATGGTTTTCGAATGCTGAGAATTCCAGGGATTCAAGTTCAGGTTATTTGTTGGCTGAATGATTTGGGAGACTTGCTCGTCTATATAGTGATGAAAATCACTGTTTATTTTTCTATTTATTTTTCTTTTTGAGCAAGGATTTTGGATAGTGGTGATAACCATTGTTAATTGATTTTGTATTTTGAGCAGTGTGAGTTTGGGCTTGTGAATGACCTTGATCCTTATGGTCTTGGGGACGACTACCCATCCTTTGCAGGGACGTGTAGTACGAATCCTTACGACTTTGGGAACCAAGGGGGTGATGGAGATTATGAAGTAGGGGCATTGATCTTTTAGGCCTTGGGGACGACTACCCATCCTGGTTAGGGGCGGATAGTACGAATCCTTACAACTTGGAGACCAAAGGTGAATGGAAAGTGTTAGGATGATGATTTATTGGAATTTTGTTCGTGAATGGCGTTGATCCTTTTAGGTCTTGGGGATGACTACCCATCCTTGGCAGGGACGTGTAGTACAAATCCTTACAACTTTGGGAACCAACTATGATTGGGATTTGGTAGTGGTAAAAACCACTTGTTTATTAAGGTGAATGGATAGGGAAGAGCTCGTCCTTTTGTCAATTCTCAGCATTCTAGAACCATTCGCACAGGGGGATGAGCAAGATAACCGTTTCGCTTATGGTGACTCGGATTACTATGCAGGTTTCATCTTTCGTTCACACAACTTGGGAATTTTTATGTGTTTTAGCTTGTGATGGGATGTTACGTAACAAGGCGTATTCAAGTATAACTCTACCTTCGTAAAATCTATCCGACTTGGTACATTACGTGGCTAGAAATCAAAATGACGATCGAATGATAAAAACTCTTGATACATTAAAAGACCACTGACTCTAGTGTGGTAAAAAGCAATGAATGGCGTTTTTGTTTGCTTTTTTTATAAAATGGAAGAATGTGGAACAAGATGGACTGGCGGAGTAATTACAGTTTATGGTGCCTTTGACTTGTACGACCACAAATATGCAATGTATGGATGCAATGCTTAATGCAACTATATATTTTTGTATTTTTGATGGATTGATTTTTGTGAATATGAAGATGAGATGCGAGAAGAGCTCTCTATTGATGAATTTGAGCATGCCTAGAAATGAGATGCAAATTTTTTTTTTTTATTTTTGAATTTTGACTTTTCTTATTTTTGACCAAGCGATTGTGGACATCCTTGGAGCATTTTGGGGTTGACCAAGCGATTTATAGGAATCCTTGGAGCATTTTTGGGATTGACCAAGCGATTTTAGAGATCCTTGGAGCATTTTGGGATTGACCAAGCGATTTTAAGGCTCCTTAGAGCATTTTGGGATTGACCAAGCGATTTTAGGAATCCTTGGAGCATTTTGGGATTGACCAAGCGATTTTAGGGAATCCTTGGAGCATTTTTGGGATATGGCTTTCCTAGATATGGAATGGTCGCAAATGACTGATATTCAAGGGTTCTGTTTCCTTGATTCCGTCAAGAGAGGCTAGCCGGTACGTCCCGGGTCCTATTTTGCTATCAATGACATATGGACCTAACCAATTTGCCGTGAACTTGTCCCTTAGGTGGGTCGGCAAACTAGAGTTCTGTTGGTTTTCCTTCAAAACCAAATCACCAACCCGAAAGTCCCTCAGGTGAACTTTCATGTTGTAAGCTTTCTTAAGTCGCTCTTGATAAATACGTAAATGCTCGAGAGCATTAACGCGTCGTTCGTCAAGCAACGTAAGCTGGTCTAACCGGGCCTGCCACGCAGTGTCATCGTCGATGAACTCCTGCATTGATATACGCAGGGAAGGAATTTCCAACTCGAGAGGCATTACTGCCTCGGAGCCATACACGAGCGAAAATGGAGTTGCCCCAGTGGGCGTCCGAATGCTGGTGCGATAAGCCCATAGGGCAAGCGGGATCTGAATGTGCCAGTCCTTATGATTGTCTGCAACTATCTTTTTAAGAATGGCGACTAGCATTTTGTTGGACGCCTCTGCTTGCCCATTTGCTTGTGGATAATAAGGGGTTGAAAAACTATGCTGAATTTTGTACTTTGTGGTCAAAGCACGCACATATTTATTCTTGAAAGGTGTCCCATTATCTGAGATTATTTTGGATGGAATACCAAAATGACATATGATGTTATGCAAAATGAACTCCACAATGCGGGGTCTTGTCGTAGAGGTAAGCGGAATTGCTTCCACCCACTTGGTAAAATACTCTGTGGTCGTTATGATAAACGTGTGATGGCCTGACGATGCAAGGGAGATCTTTCCAATTAGATCGAAGCCCCACTATGAAAATGGCCAAGCGGATTGGATTGTCTGCAAGGCCTGGGAAGGTACGTGCATCAAATTGGCATGATGTTGACACTTCATGCACTTCTTGACATATGCGCAACAATCTCGCTCTAAAGATGGCCAATAATAGCCCATGCGAAGAATGCGCTTTGCGATGGCCATACCACTGAAGTGGCCACCACATGTACCATCGTGCGCTTGGGCGATCGCCCAAGTGGACTCTTGTTGGTCCAAGCAACGAAGGAGGATCCCTTCATAGCTACGACGATACAAAATGTCTCCTATCAAGACATACTTAGCCGCTTTCTGCTTGAATGTTCATTTTGCGGCATGCGTCAATTCAAGCGGGAGATTACCTAACTTGAGGTAGTCTCTAATGGGTAAATACCAGTCCTGTTGATCGGAAACCTCGATAGTATGAACAACCAATCCCTCTTGAAGTTCATCCCTAACAAATGCTGAGCGGGATAGAACTTGTAAGAACAGCGTTGTGTTGCTATTAATGGGAGTAGGGGAGAACAAGGACCCCCAGTTGGCATGTTTCAGACGATCGTGGATTCGAGAGAACTTATCCGAGGATGGTTCAATCTGGATCATGTGGATTCCTGGCGTCAAGTCAGAGCTTGCACGCTCCATCGCGGATTGCGATAAGGTTTTGACTTGAATGGTTGTCATATCACCGAAAAGGTCTTGCGGGATTAGTGACCCCAAGGAGGCCATTGTGTCCGCAAAATGATTCGATGACCGAGGGAGTGCCTCGATGTCGTACCATTCAAGTTTTGCCAGGAATTTGTCCACAAGGGCTTTATAAGCCTGCAGAACTGGGCATTTGCATTGATATACCCCTTTGACTTGATTGACAATTAACAGTGAATCACCAAAGATGTTAAGTCGTTTGATGTTCATGGCGATTGTTGTCTGAAGACCTATGAGCAAGGCTTCATACTCTGCATTATTGTTGGTGCATGGGAAATTTAATTTAAATGACAAGGGCATTGGAGCGCCCTGCGGTGTGAAGAATACTATTCCCGCGCCACCACCTTGCTCACACTTAGAACCATCAAAAAATAAGGTTATGTCGGCCTGTGACTCAGGCTCATCAGAATCTAGCGATTCTGAGACATGGAAGACCCCATCATCGGGTAGTTCTATGACTAGAGGCTGATCGTCTTCAAGAGGAGCCTCTGCTAGTTGATCGGCTATGACCTGTCCTTTGATAGATTTTTGTCCAATAAATTCTATGTCAAATTCCGTCAACAACATGATCCATTTCGTCGTGCGACTACTATGATAAGTACGACTCATCATGTATCGCAATGGATTCTCCTTAGACACAACATACGTAGTGTTGCTCAGCATGTAGTGGCATAGCTTTTTGGTAGCAAACACCACTGCTAAGCAGAGTTTCTCGACGTATGCATAGTTAAGTTCATAACTGACCAGGGTGCGGCTAAGATAGTAAGTAGCCTATTCTTTGTGAAGTTCATTCTTCTGGGCCAGCATGGCGCCCAGTGCCACCTCGATAGTTGAGATGTATAAGTAGAACGACACTCCTGGTCTAGGTGGTGCCAATACTGGCGGCGAAGCCAAGTATTGTTTGATGTCATCAAAGGCTGACTGGCACTCGTCATCCCAATGAAATGTAACCCCCTTGTGCAATAATTTGTTCATGGGTCGGCACTTGTCAGATAGCTGCGCTATGAAGCGCTTGATTGACGCGACCTTTCCCTGTAGACTTTTGAGTTGCTTAATGGTAGTTGGGGGAGCCATTTCAAGGATTGCCTTGACTTTCTTTGGGTCCACCTCGATGCCTCATTTCGAGACTATGAAACCCAAGAGTTTTCCAGATGTGACGCCGAATACGCACTTCTTGGGGTTCAATCGACCTTATGCTCCATGAGGCGATCGAGGATCTTGCTTAAGTCACCGAGATGATCTGAGCGCAAAAGAGACTTGGCTAACAAATCATCCATGTAATCTTCCAAAGTTTTATGCATGTAATCATGGAAGATATACGTCATGGCACGTTGGTAGGTGGCGCCAACATTTTTAAGGCCAAAAGGCATGACCTTATAACAAAATGTCCCCCAAGGCGTTGTGAACGCCATTTTGAGTTGATCCTCAGGATTGATACGAATCTGATTGTATCTCGAGAAACCATCCATGAGGGATAGCATTTCATGACCTACTGTAGCATCTACCAATGCGTCGATGCTTGGCAAGGGGAAATCATCCTTAGGACTCGCTTTGTTTAGATCTCAAAAATCAGTGCATATGCGAATCCTCCCGTCAGGCTTTTTGATGGGCACCATGTTGGACAGCCATGGCGGATAATCCACGCAGATGACAAACTGTGCATCCAACAACTTTTGCAATTCATCTTTGACCATCAAGGCCACTGTTGGGTGCATCTTACGTAGTTTTTGCTTAACTGGCTTGATTGTCGGATCAAGCGTTAGATTATGCATGACTAGCTGCGGATCTAGCCCTGGCATGTCTCTGTATGACCATGCAAAAACCTCCTTCTTCTCTTTGAGAAGGGCAATGTAGTCGGCTTGCTCTTCGGGGGATAAGCTTACCCCCAACTTGATAATCTGTGGGTTCATTGGATCTAAGCCGATGTCTACGTCAGTCGTCTCCTCGACTGACATGTGGGATCCATCCTCCAACTGATGTGGAGTCGGGATCAAATGAATATCATCAGCTGAGTTTAAATCTGCGTTGGGAACCTCGGGTTCCTCTTCAGTTTGGAAGATATCCTGAGTTGTCCCCGGGGTAAAATGAGGCATTTTACCGAAAGGCCAGTACTCTGATGGGGAGAGGGGTGAATTGACGCGATCCCAGTCGATGGCATCTATGTCTAGATGCAATGACCATGCGGGGTCGATCGGATTGCGGATGGGTGCGGTCAAATCAATGGAGATCATGTGGATGAAATGAATTTGGTCTCCATTACCGCGGGTGTGATAACTCGAACATTCTGGATGCTCCCTATGCTCCGGATCTGGTTCTGTAGGGACGGGCATGAACGGATCGGCCCTATGTGTTGATAGGAAGACAGGGTCTTCCCTCGGCACTGATGTCATTATAGGGTCTCGGGGTGGACGGTGCTCATCGTAAACTTGGAGCCACGGGTCCAACACTTGGTCCCACCCTGCTGGGTCTACGTACCATTCATGTCTTAACCTTATGCCTAGTTGTGCCATCAGTTCTTCATGTGTTACAGGGTGATTGTGTCGTCGCGCATGATTAAGATATTCCATCTCAGTTTCGTCTTCGTAATCATTGTCGGTGATCCAAAGGCCCTCGTTGGCCCCGACAGCTGTCTGCGACATATTAGGCTCATCTTGTTCGAGTAAATTAATCTGATCCCATTGCAGTTGTTCCACACTCGGTGGGGGGACTTGATTCTCTTGACATTGCACTGGTTCAATTGGAACTTCTAAAGGGAACAATTTCAAAAAGATCTCTGGACATTGTTTATGCTTTCCTTGTAAGTTAGTGTCCGAACTTTTACCTCTCTCTATCAACGGAGAAGGGTTATTGATGTTACCAAGGGTGGTTGTTGACCATGGGAGATAATCTCCCAATGTGTACGTTGTGTTCGGGTTGGCATAGGGGTCTGATGCCAATCCACCCTTGTCGCCTATTCCTAGGCCTTGCATGTTTTCCACCAAGATGTCTAAGGGCAGGGGGTGGTTGAACCCTACTCCCGACTTATCATACGGCATTTGGTATCTTGGTTGGCAAAGGACACGCACCCCTTGCTCATACCTGCCTAACCCGTATCCGTGCCAATTGCATTGGCCGAGATATCTCAGAGCGAAGTTCGGGTTTGACAGATAATTGACATTTTTGGCAAAAGGCTCTTCGTCCTCGTCCTTTTGCTTGTATGGTTCGACACCATGATCAAGGCCCCCATACACAAAATTAGTCTGGTTTGGTGGGTAACCTAAAGGAACAACTGTCCCTATGGGAAGGCGAGGTCTCCCCATGTCTTGCATTGATTCTAGCGCGGGCGTTGCTACAACATTCTGCACTAGATACTCCCCCAGGCCCGTACTGGCCATTTCAACGATAATTGTTGACGATTGAGAGGGAGGGAATGGAAGGCCTTCCTGATTCCATTCCATGTTGGGTGGATTAGGAGCCTTAGCTTCCATTGTGCTAGGTATCTCTTCTGTTGAGATAGTTGATATCATTGGCAACACCTCTTCTAGGGGTTGAGATTCTTCCATGATTTGTTTCCCTTTGTCCTTCTGTTTAGCCATGACAGGTGGCGTTGGTAGTGAAGGAGCAGATGATGAAGATGCACCTGGTTGGGGTTTTGATGGATTAGTCACCAGTGGTGCTCGTGGCATCGGACCCTGTCTAGATGGATTTAACTGGAAATCCAAGTGCGTCGACGGGAGGGTTGATTGCGGCATCAATTGCACTGCATTGCAATATTTGAAGGGTTCTAAGTCCATCGGGACTACATGTACTTCTCCTTCAAATGCATACTTTAGACACTGGTGAGCTATCGAAGGGACACACTTCATGTCCCTGATCCATGGTCGCCCTAGCAATATGTTGTATGCCATCTCGCCTTCCAAAATATGGCACAATGTGGGTATCGTCTTTTGTCCTACCTGGACGGGTAGAACAATTGTGCCGACTATCGAGCATATCGCATCGTTGAATGCTCATAGTGTGTATGTGGAAGCCGTGATATGAGAGGTTGGCGACTTCAGATGTTTTAATGCTTGCAGTGGTAATGATATTCCTGGACGAGCCAGTATCTACCAACACTCTCTTGTACGGGATCCCGTTGACCCGTACGATAACGTGTAGGGGTGGATCTGCCATGTCATTCGATACTATTTTAACTTCATCCTCTCTGAAGGTAATGACTGGCTTCGTACATCGTTTTACATGTCCTACGAAGTTATTGAAGGAATTTGCTTCATGAGGCTGTAACTCGATGGCTTTCAAAATTTCCATGAGAGCTTCCCGATGGGGCGCTGACTGCTGTATAAGCTCATAGATGGAAAGCCTAGCCGATGTGGTCACCATAAGCGAAACGGTTATCTTGCTCATCCCCCTATGTGAATGGTTCCAGAATGCTGAGAATTGACAAAAGGACGAGCTCTTCCCTATCCATTCACCTGGACAAATAGTGGTTTTTACCACTACCAAATCCCACTCATAGTTGGTCCCCAAAGTTGTAAGAATTTGTACTACACGTCCCTGCCAAGGATGGGTAGTCATCCCCAAGACCCAAAGGGATCAACGCCATTCACGAACAAAATTCCAATAAATCATCATCCTAAAACTTTCCATTCACCTTTGGTCTCCACGTTGTAAGGATTCATACTATCCGCCCCTAACTAGGATGGGTAGTCATCCCCAAGGCCTAAAAGATCAATGCCCCTACTTCATAATCTCCATCACCCCCTTGGTTCCCAAATTCATAAGGATTCATACTACATGTCCCTGCAAAGGATGGGTAGTCATATCGCGACTGTCACGATATCGCGACGTCGCGATATCACGACTATCGCTATCGCGACATCGCGACTGTCGCGACATCGTGATGTCGCGACATCGCGACTGTCACGATATCGTGACAACTCCTACCCTACGCCCTAGCTTTGTCTTGGTGTTGCGATATTGCGACGTCGCGATATCGTGACAACTCCTACCCTATGCCCTAGCTTCGTCTTGGTGTCGCGATATCGTGACAAACTTCGCCTTTACGCCTGGCTTGACGTTAAACAACTAAATTTGGACTTTAAACAATTAACAACAGACGTCAAACAAATAAACATGGATATTAAACAATTAAAGGTGGACTTTAAACATAAACAAATTAAAGTTGGACTTTAAACAAATAAAAGTGGGCATTAAACATTTGAAAGCGGACATTAAACGACGAAAGTGGACATTAAACAAATAAAAGTGGAAATTAAACAACGAAAGTGGATATTAAACAATTGGTAGTGGAAGTCAGTCAATTACGACTCCCTGCCTCGCATGCGCACGGGTGGACGACCAGCGAACTGTCACGTAGAAAAGCATGGGCAGACCAAACAGGAAGAATTTCCTCCATCATGCACTAGCATGAACACCAATTGGCATTCCTGCATGCCCATAACAACCGCACCCTGGGAATTCTATAAATTGCAGAGTTCTCTCACCAAAAAAAGGGGGGGAGAAAAGAGAAAAGAAACGTTTGGAGCAGCGAAGCCCTGTCGATTTACAGCCATACGTTTTGCCTTCGATTCATGTCATCTGCATCCGTGATCTCTTCTGCAAGGGAGGTCATTGGGTGTTTATGGAGAACGTGAATCCGGATCCATGGATCCATCCATTCGTCGACAAAGCTCAGTGTTCTATTTTTATTTCTTTTGCATTATAATTTTGAGATTTTAATTGTAGGCATATCAACATGCAGGTTTTATTTTATTTCATTTTATTTTATTTTTGAATCTGTTGTTTTAATCAATTTGCCGACAAAGTTTATCGTTCTGTTTTATTTCTTTGGCATTATGATTTCGGTTTTTATTTCTTTTGCATAATAATAGCATCGGGATCTTTTGCGTTATGATTTTGAGATCTGCTGTAATCTGTTGTTTTAATCATCTTCTGCATGCATGTTCTGTTTGTTTTAAAGACCGAATGCTTTATTTCAACACAGGTGCTACTAAACTCTTTTTGTTGTTTCTTTGAATGCAGGAGGAGCAGCAAGGATCGAGGACTCTTCTTCAACACAAGCGACGACAACACTTTGGCCCGCCCGTTTTACATGTGGGCACGCGAAAGAAAGAAGACTGAGTCATGATTGTAACCAAAATTCATTTAACTCTCATAGCCCCTGAAAAGGGAGGAGGCATCTTTGTAACCGAGATTAAGAGATTTAAATAAAAGGGTTTCTTTTATCTCCGTTCGATTCGTCTCTTTCATTTCATGCATTTCACATTTTAGGATTTAAGCGTGTTTGATTTTGAATACATCGCAATTAGTATTTCTTTCGTCCGAAATATCGTGTTTTTAGTGGCGATCATGGTGGGACCTTGTGGGTTTGCCAAGCGAAGTGCCAAGGCGGATGGGACGTTGCCATGGTGTATGGGCCCAAAGGCGAAACGATCAAAGAAAGAAAACGATAAATAACCAAAGCACTATCACGTAATTGGATTGGTGTTGTTTTGGTGTCTACACCTTATAACCTTATGTTCCCTTGTTACTCCTTATGAAAGCTATCAAACAATAACTTAGTATTCTGATGAGTGCTTTACGTCGATTACCTCGTAGTTCAAATGATATATGAGCATTGGATATTTTGGAAAGATGTTACTATTGCTACTGGTTTATGATAGTATATATGGGTATCTTAAATGCTCTTTGACTCCTTAGTTTCTAGCTTCGACTACCCTTGACTCTGAATTTGAATATATCGATATATTGTGTTAAATGCTCATGATAATGTTACTACTATCTTCTCCTTAGTGCCAATTCTGGAATATATTTTCCTCTACAAGCGCTCCTATTTATGGCTGATGTAATCGTGCTTCGACCTTCTTGATACATGCACCAAGTGGCACAAGGTGTTACCAGTCACTTTTATTTCTTTTCTACTTGTGTTATCCCTTGAAGGCATTAGACTTTGTGGCACTAGTTGGAGGTCTTCTTGGTAGGCGATGAATATTCTGAGACGTTAGAATGATGATGAAAGGCATTACTCTAGTGGGTCCCTTTCTCTTGAGTGTTAGGAATGAGAGGGTGAAGATACCCTTTGTGCCAAGTGGCACTTAGGTATTATGCATGTAAACCTTCATCTAAAGTCTCCTTCTTGTATATTGTTTGCCATCAAATGCTCTTCGTTGCTTATCTTCAATGTTTTGTTTTCAGATGCGTTGAGTTGTTGTGTGGGTATCTCCAACTAAAGCAGATAATGGAACTCCAATTATGGCTTCAATTCAGCTGGCGGTCCTTCCAACTAGCAGTCCTTCCAAGTTCTTCCTTGGGTATTCTCTTTGCTTATTTATGCTCGTCCTTAGTATTGTTCTATCCATGTCGGTAGATGATAGATAGCTTAATATATGTATGCTATATTTTATGTAGAGGTCCAAGAGATAGATGAGCTCTTTACATAGGCCTTAATGCTATCTTTTTTCCCACATAGATATGACCTCCTTACTAGATATTTTCCTTCTTGATCTACAATTATTATTCACTACCTCTAATGTGGGTATTGTGTTGCCTTTGATGTGGTTATTGTGCTACCTATGACGTGGGTATTGTGCTACAGATTGATGCAATCCTGAGTCCTGGTCTTCATGAATTTTTGCTAAAACTCTTGTTGAAAGACTCTAGTCAATTACAGTCTCAGTATTTCCATGAACTGATAATTCTTTCAGTCCTCACTCATGAATCTCTCTTATTCTACCACCTAGATTATTTTGAGGGCTTTTAATAGTGGCTGGTCTAGCGGTGCATCAGTTTGTCAAAACACTTAGGCTCAATGATAATGGTGGATTTCCTATAGACCTATACAAACTAGATCTATTGTAGCTCTGATACCACTCTGTTAGCTTTTGATGTAGCAATAATGGAGAGATAACAATCATGAGATGCAGAATAATATAAAAGAAAGTAAATTTTTTGAATGACTGAAATATAAAATATTAAAATGTAGCTATGGAGGAAATTAACACTCCAATATAAAGCTACTGAACTACATTGCATCCATCACCAATGGATGGTTTCACACACTATGCTACACTAATGTATCTCACACTCTATATATTTCTCACTCTATGTCTATCTACCTAAGAGGCCATCCTTATATAGGTAAAATAGGATACTTGGACAACACTCTATCTAGTTACGCAAGGGAAAACTTGCACATGTAGAACTTGCACAATGACACTTGTGCACTTATTACATTGAATTAAGTAACTAGATAACTTTCCCCTAAAGTAATCTAAGTATGTACCTTGGAAGATACATTTACATAACCCAAATGATGGAATAGAATCTATTTCTAATAGTAAAGTAATCTTGGATCATCCATATACAATCTCTGAAATGCCTTCTTATAATGACTTCTCTTTGATTCAACAAGGTTCCTCCATTCTCGGACCTTCGTGTACCTTATCTCCACAACTTTCTCTCTCAAAATCTGCTCAGAGATTCTTCTTCTTCCTTCAAATAATTCTCCTCTTTTCTTTTCTTCAATTTTCTTCAATCTTTCATTCTTCTTCAATTTCAATTTCTTTCTTCAAATTTCAAATAAAATATTTCTTCTATACTCTTCTTCACTCATTTTTTTATTCAATCTTCAATTCAATAATATTCCCTCTTAATATTCTTTCTTCAATTCTTCAGACAAATTTCTTTTCTTCAATTTATTCTTATAACTCTCATTATTTATAATATTATCTTTCCAATAATTTTTTCAATAAAATACTTTTCCTTCCTTCAAATCTTCAATAAATATAGTTTCTTCTTTCAATTTTCCTTTTTCAATTATTTTCTTTCAATAATATTCTTCTTCTTATAACTCCTTTCAATTTTTCTTCCCCCAAAACATTTATTCTTCTTAACTTTAATAAAATATATTCCTTTCATTAAAATTACTTTCGCCAAATAATTAACTTTATCTTACCTCGATAATTCTTCCATAATCTTCTACAATTTTTAATGCTTTATTTAGATGGCTATTGTATCACAAATTATTTATTGGACTTGGGCAATCTCTTTAGCCTTAAATTTTATCTTTGGGTAATCTATTCAGCCCTACTTCTTTTAGTCCTCGGGTGCACTTATCAACCAAAATTCTTTCAATATTTGGGTGCCCTTATCAATCCACTCTAATACCATTATTAGAAAATCATTGTTTTTCTCATAGGTAAATCAATCTCCAAGATCAAATAATATCTCAAGAACATACAATAATCAATCCACAACAATGAACATAAATCTCACTTAATATTATTGAAAATATCTACTATAGCAATGCATAAATGCAATGATTTTTTGATGATCTATTACAAATATTTGTCGTCAATATATACATACATGAGACTCCCCATATTCTCAAGACTAATGACCTTTACATTCTTAATATCTTCATACTCATGGAAGATCAAAATGTTAATACATACTAATAAATCTCTCATATTTTTATAAAGACAAAGACTCTTATGATGACTCATAACTCACACTTACTAACAAGATGCCTTACTCACATAAATTCTTACTTACAAACATGACACTTCACCACACTTAATTACATGACACCTACTAAAATATTAAACACACTCTAAACTATTTTCACACCATAAACTAATTACAAATTAGACTTTAAATATTTACAAAGGTGCTTGCATTTAATCATGCAAGGTACCAAATAATGCAATACCTCCAACACCCCCCATATTACATTATTTGCTATGAAGGTCATATTGTTTTTTTAGATCTTTAAATTTATAAAGTGGAACAAGATATTCTAGGCAATCAACTACATCCTTCAGGTGAAACAGAATCTAAAAAAAATTGACGATTTCAACTTCTTTTGAGCATATTCCTTATTAGATGATATCCAATAATTATTTTTTTCAAAGTCAATAGCTTATAAAGATCCTCTTTAATATTTTCAACTGGTTTCCCTATCTTCACTGCTAGCTTCTGGAATGAATAGTCTCTAATTCTAAGAAGTTCAATTTCTTCATTTTGTATATCATTGGGCTAGCCACGAACTACTCCAACAATAGGATATAATGCAATTCTTGATAGAGGATATGCCCAACATTGTCCCTTTTCTCCAACTACTAAAATAAATTTAGATAGATTATATGTTTTTCCTAAACACATTGTTGCAACTAGAGATTGCAAGCTTTCCATGGTATCAAAAATGCATGATGTAATATCACCATCTATAAGCTTGTTTTCTTTGTAATTTGACATTACGTCAATGATTTAAATTTAAATTCAGGATAGTAATAAATCTCCTCATAAAGCTCCACTTCAATACCAACACTCTCTTTCTCTTCATTTCTAACAAAATTAAGTTCCCTCACTTCACGAGCACCTTTCTACAAAAGGATTTCATTCATAAAACCCTCTAAGTGTTTTTCATATTTAATAGAAGAAATTTCCATCACTGCATGATAACTCACAACTTCAACAAAATAAATTTATGTCACTTCATGGGCTACTTTAGCACCCCCACTTCATTTTATTTACACCTAACAAAAGAAAATTTTATCAATTGATCCTTAATTTTTGTTTCTTTGCTACTAACAAAAATAATTTCCTCTGAATTCTCTAGTGACAACACTCTCTCCTCCATATTCAATTCCTCCATATCTTAATTATTAAAATTCATCGTGAATTTCAATTCAAGTAATTTAATTTTATTATACTAAGATAAACCATCTCTAAAAAACTGGATTTTCCTCTTTTTCTTAGAGGTTGTCATGGCTTCAAAGTGCAACATTATTTTCTTTTCTTTCTTTGAAATGTTGAGCTCCTTCTACCAGTCCTACCATTTTTCTAGTATTAACCTTCTTCAAGCCTCAATATTATTCATGGCAAAGGTCAAGAAAATTGCTAAGTCAAAATAATTTAATGTCAAATACATATTGTCAATTATTCATTGAAGTCTCCAAAATAATCTAAAATATGTCATTATCTTATTTCTTTATGACATGGGCCTATTCCAATGTTTTTTTCGAAATCTAGTGGTAAATCCAAATCAAAGCTTTATAATATTCTATAGATCTCAATTGCTCAAAACTCTTTTCTCTGATATTCTTTCTAATGTTCATGTTGGAAACATTACAAGATATTGTATTATTCTATTTAATTTTAATATTCAACTACAATAAAAATTCTCTTTTGCATCAACCTTTTCAGACTTGCACAAGTCTCTACTCTGAATCTTTTCGTGCTATTCTCATGTCTCTTTCTTGACTAGCTATCTTCACCATATTTGGTTGCATATTCTAGTTCTTCAGCTTTGTCTGTGGCTTCTTCAACTTTTATAATATTTTATCATCCTTCTAAAATGATACGTGCTTGGAAGAACTCTATCATCACACGAAGAAATTAGTTGGAGACATGGAAAAACTGGAATCCCCTCTTGGAAGGATTTAAGTGAACCAAAAAAAATATAATATAAAATTAATAAAATACATAAAAGTAATGAAAATGAGACTCAATATTTGGAAAAGGAAATTTACCTAACAAAAATTTTGATGAGACCGAAATTGGTCTCCAGGTAGATTTTATCTTCCTTTGTCAAAGAAAACTTAGATGTGATAGATGGAAAATCCTTGTGCGGGAGCCCTCTCAATATTTACACATTTGTAGGGTTGATAGTGAAGGAGAGAGTCTTGTTGTCGATGTTAATATTAAACATTGAGTCGTCATGATTGTAACATCTAACAATTTTTAGTAGAAAATTATTGTTGATTTTGAATTGGGGTATTGAAACTAATCCCAAAAGGCCTAAATTTGTCACCCATGTAGTGTCGTAACCTAGTGTTGTGAGAACCTCAAATATTAATGGGAAAAAAGGGTTTTTGAATGTGAGTTTTGATGTAAAAATGGTGGGCGAGGTGGCCATTGTTGCAATATATGTAAAGGTTTTAAACGGTTTCTATATGTTTCAAAGGCTCTAGGAGGCTTTGGAAGGCTATGGAAGGCTTTCTAAGGCTCTGGAATTATTTACGTAAAGTTGAAATGGTGAGGGTTATTGCTATTTTATAGACTTTTTCTTGCAAGATATGCTGACATGTGTCCCTTAATAAATTTAGTGCTGACACGTGGTGGTGTTATTGAAAGGCAGACATAAATGGGTAGTGGTTGGATCTAGTAGTATGGAGGCTTGGTGGTATGTGTAGTATGCAGGTTCATCGATAGTTTTAAGTTATCGATAGTTTCGAGCTACCGGTAGTTTTTTGCTATAGGTAGGCTTGTAGGTGCTAGTAGCCATGCAGGTGTCAGTATCCATGCCGGTATCGGTAGCCATGCAGGTGTCGATAGTAATGTAGGTGTTGATAGTCTTAGAGGTACCGATAATTTGTAGCTACCAGTGGTGTAGCAGGTGCTGGTAGTCTTTATCTACCAATGGTGTAGTAGGTGCTACTAGTTTTAGCTGCCAGTAGTTTTGTGCTGAAGGTAGTTTCAGATGCCGATTGTTTTGCATGTTCTGGTAATTTCAATTGTTTTAGGTGTTTTTAGTTTATAGGTACCGATAGGTTTTTTAGCTGCTAATATTTTCTTGTACCGATAGTTTTAGAGGTCGACAGTTTTACAGGTACCGATAGTTTTAAGCTATCAGTATTTTGCAGATGCCTGTAGTTTTTAGCTATCGATAGTTGATCGTACTATTTCCTTGTTGGTAGTTTTTTTCTATCGATAGTTTTTTACTATAACATCCTTCAATTGCCCGATCTGACGTTGTAGGCTTTTATTGTTTATTTAAAATATTTACAAATTTTGTCAAATATTAAGATAAATTTGCCCCATTATTATATTTTTTGGTGAAAAAAGTGCAATTCACCATATCTTCTACACGAATTTGGATGCTATTTGCCTGGACTTCGAAATCGATTCACCTCATTATTATAAATATATTGCCTCTTATGCATAACCCTAAGAAAAGATCTCACGGTAAACAACCCTACAAAAGACCAACATTTTATTTTTGATCTTTGGGTACAAGAACCCTATAAAGGATCAGATTCCTGCCAACAATGATCTCAAGATAAATAATCCTACGAAATACCATAGCAAAAGTAGTAGTGATCTCAGGATAAAAAATCATATCAAAGATTAGCTAAAGAGAAGTCTTTAAACCATATAAATTTACAATCAAGAAAGCAACAATGAAAAGTGATTAAGGCATTCATGCTAAATGTCCACAAAGTAAAAAAGAGACATCAAAATTGCAAAGAAAAATCATCAAGAAAGAAAATATATCTTCAACAAGATCTATGTCCCTTCCATTGTTTAAAAAATAATTGGAAGTAATCACCCACAAGGTGTACACAAACTAACATGATACATGGGTGCAAAGCAACACTTTTAAACCCAAAATAATGCATTTCCAATGTCAAAGTATTCCTTGAGCAATCTGTGTATAAGTAGTTTGTAGAATATAGTATAAGACATGGAACTTTATATAGAACAAGCAAGAGGAGAAATCATCATTAACAAGTTTGGGCGATGCTCTCTCCAAAAATCAAGATGATCCAAATAAAATAATAGACTAGCCAAACATCAAAGGCATACCAAGCAAAATGTGTTGAACGTCAAACATCAGCACGATCGGACATTTTTATGAATGTCGTAGAACATGAATACTGACCATTCAACTAGGGTATTCCCATGGAAAATCACAAGATCATCCCATAAATAGACTTTCATTGCTTGATGGTAAGAGGCAAGAGCAAAACGACATCTTACATTGTTAAGGACTGGAAGTCGATACTTTCTTTTAGAAAAGAGTGTTTCAATTCCTTTTAGAGTAGAAAAACTAAAGTATGAGCCTGGTTTAAAAACCAAAATCTTCAAGCAAATTATGTACCATTTCATTCTCAGGTTATGTACCGAGAAGCGCTTTGTCAAAATGAGTATAACACAGGTCCAAAATCAATTCCACCAAATATTCTGCCTGGAAGTAGGTAATTGCCTAGACCCCATGATTCGATGACAGAGGTGATAACTTGAAAGTAATCTTTGATTCATATTCATTCACCTGATTTTCCAATTTGGACGCATAAAAAATAAAGGCAATTTTGGTTTAGTTCAATTAATTGAATTGTCTCATATTGATACTGAGAAGGCTAGAACCAATCTATATTTTTATATTATTAATATAAAAATAAAAAAGAAACATGCTTTACATCTTTGATGTTGGGGGATTTATGAGTAATTATTGCTTTCATTTAGTGCAGGCACTACAATAATTATCCACTTAGTGGATAAGGTAACAACTTCTTGCATTATTGGTGTTGGAGCCTTAGCATTTATGACTCATTATTGCTTTCATTAAATGCAGCACTACAATAATTAACCATTTATAGGTAAACAACTTTGCATCATTGGGTTTGGACCCCAAAAATGGTTATCTTCGATGAACCATTCTCACTTCATGACAAGCAAATTGCACGGGCTATTCAGAAAAAAAACTTGCACCAACGTCATTCAATGAGAGTGAAATAGTTTTATGAAGTTCAACTCTGTTTTTTATCAAAAATAAATTAAATTGTGATTAGGATTTTGGGTTCATCTCAAAAGCTTAGATTCCATGAAAGACATTATTAATGTTGCTGACCACTGTTTTCGTGCGGCGCAATTCATCGCTGACGGCCATGTGAGGTTAGCCGAAATAAGAAAAAATATATATATATAAGGTTGTGGTTTAATTTCTCAATGAAAGATAAAAACCATATTACTGCGGGACATATATTCTTAAGACAGTGAACCATCACCGTTCACAGTGATTTCTACTGTGCCCATTGACGAGGAAATCATTACTTCCACTTCTTTATATTTATGTTTTTTTTTTCCTTTCTGGTCTGACGTGGGCTCTTTTTCCCTTTCTGGTTTTGATGTGGACTCAGAAGCTGACCTTTATTTTGTTTGATATTCAACAACAAATCTGAAAACTCTGGCCCATCAGTGGAGATTCCACTGTAGGAATTTACAATCCATGAAATTTTACTTTACCCCAACTTGGATGGGTCCTTCGTACTAATTTGGCCTTCAGCCTGAGTGCCTGGCCAGAAAGAGAAAGATTTGGATTCAGTCTTGTAATTAGTCTTGGATGTATATATCGGAGGTATATATTATAGAAATTTCAGGGACACAGTTAGCTCAAACATTAGATAAGGATGGACAAGCGAAAATAATAATATCGATAAAGATTTCTATTTAAATAAACCAAAGATACCTTGAAATATCTTTTGACTAGCACAACACAGGATATTAAAGGTTTATTTCCTGAAAAGACACCTTGACCAACTCAGCAGATACATATTTGGGAATAAAAATTAAAGATGAAGGGAATTATCATGTCACCTCGCGTGGAAGTCATGTTCACTGGCGTAAACGTCTGCATCAAATGCGACTCATCTCCACTATATATGTTTTCATGCTATGCCGCACAAGTGCATTGGCATTGGCATTGGCTGAAGACAATCCGCTAAAATATTTTTGGCCTTGGGATATATTGGGTTCACCTTGTATAAACTTATATTGTGTGTAGAAAGATCTGAGATGGGGAAGATAGCGATAGGAAGTCCGGCGGAGACCACTCGGCCGGACTGCATGAAAGCGGCCCTTGCAGAAGTTGTTTGCACCTTCCTTTTTGTGTTTGCAGGCGTGGGCTCGGCCATGGCTGTTGGTGAGTTTCCATAATTATATTTTTCTCCACAACCTCAACTCTCTTTTCAAATTTAAAGTCAGTACAAGATAAGTTGGCTAAATTAAATTTTTTTTTTTAATCTGTTTATGTGGTGTTGTTATTTGTAAATGGGTAGTAGGTTTAAAAGTATAAGTCCTTGGTTTTATTTATGTAAGATTATTTACCTCTATTAACATTAGTTTTGGGATAGTTGGTCCTCTTACTTTCTAACCAATTCATATGATGTTGTTCTATTTATTTCCATTTCCCATAACATATTCCTATGATAAAATTTTGTTAAATAAAATTGTAAATGTTGCTTACTATTTGCAGGTACTTTGGGTGCTAGTCCAGCTTTGTCTCTGGCAATGGTTTCTCTCACCCATGCCTTTGCAGTCTACGGAATGATCTCCGCAGGCTTCAACATCTCGGGAGGCCACCTGAACCCGGCGGTCACATTGGGCTTAGCAGTAGGAGGGCACATCACCATCCTCAGGTCGATTATATACTGGATAGCGCAGCTGTTGGGTTCCACTTTAGCCTGCCTCCTCCTCAAGTTCGTAACTGGAGGACTGGTAAAAACCCAAAAAAATTCTCAAACTTTCGTATCGTTTAGATAATGTTCAAACTCTTCTCTAGTCTGTCAATTATCTAAACTCTCCTCTTATTACAATAACTTGAGATTGGGATTTACAGGGAACTCCAGTTCATACGTTGGCGACCGGCATAGGTTACTTTGAAGGGGTGGTGATGGAGATAGTGCTGACGTTTTCGTTGCTGTTCACGGTGTATGCGACGGCGGTGGATCCGAAGAAAGGGTCGCTGGGGATAACGGCGCCTCTGTGCATAGGGCTGGTGGTGGGGGCCAACATCATTGCAGGGGGGCCCTATTCTGGCGCCTCCATGAACCCTGCTCGTTCCTTTGGCCCAGCGCTTGTCAGTTGGGACTGGAGAGACCACTCGGTTTATTGGGTCGGTCCCCTCGTTGGAGGTGCCCTTGCAGGTTTTGTGTATGAGAATGTTTTCTCGAGTGACTCCACTTATGTGCCCGTCTCTCAGCCAGAATTTTGAATGCCCACAGCTGCTCATGCTGGCTAGTTTGTTTAAAAAACTTTGAAGTTGTTATTAGGAGTACTGGTGGGTGGGGTTGTAAAAAGGTTCAGGGTTCTCTCTTCGGTATGTTGTTTGAATTATTTGAATTTTCCTGCTTGTTTTTTTTATATCCTTTTCTTTATTAGAGAGTCAGTCCTAGCTTGGAACATGCATGTCTTGTCTCTACAAATATGTTATTTGAAATTTTCTAGTTTCATCAGGATTTAACATTGTATTTAGGTGATTTGAGTTTCAGATTCCTCTGGTTGTTTTGTCCCTAGAAATGTATCCCAATTATGCTCTCCGCTAGTAAAAACTATCTGACGAATAAAGGAAGGTGTACTAACATAAATTTGTGCTCTATCTAAAGGCTAAAGTAAGATGTACTTACTGGAATTTGTGAAACTTTGTGCTCTATCTAAAGAAAGATGTACATACTGGAATTTGTGGAATTTTAGTAAAGTAAGATGTACTTACTGGAATTTGTGAAACTTTGTGCTCTATCTAAAGAAAGATGTACATACTGGAATTTGTGCTCTTGGGCATGTTATTTGAATTTTTAATGTGTTCAATGTATTTTTTAACTAAAGAATAAAGTAAGCTGTACTATTTGGAATTTGTGGAAATGTATGAAATGCTCTTGTGCATGTTATTTGAATTTTTTTAATGTGTTCAATGTATTTTTCAACTAAATAATAGAGCGAGCTGTATTATTTGGAATTTGTGGAAATGTGTGGGATGGATCATTTAAAAAAGTAAATATATGGGTTAAATTTAAATTTATAATAAGAGAAGAAGATATAAATAAAAGAAAGAAATTAAAGATGAAATAAAATAGCAAGTGTATGAATAAATGAAATAATTAAAAAATATAAAGATATTTGTTATGAATTTTTTTATAAAAGTTATGTAGAAAAGAAGTTAAAAAAGAAAATTATCTTGTTAAAATATTAATTGAAAAGCAAAAATGTTCATGGTTGGATTAAGGATTAGTTTGCATCTACTTAGCTGTGAAATGGGTAGGTAAAATACATTAAAAGAGAAATGACAATAGAAATATGTATCTTTTGTATAGGGATAATTGAGACAAAAGATATTTTATTTTAACTCAGCTGTGAAATGGGAGGTGAGACAGATTAAAATAGAAATGACAATAGAGAATATGTATCTTTTGTATAGGGATAACTTAGAAAAAAGACATTTTATTTTGGAATAAGAGACATTATAATATTTATTTTATGATAATACTCAGGTAGTAGAATCATTGCAAGAATTGTTTGATGAGACAAAAGCAATTTATTTTGAAATAAGAGACATAATAATATTTGTTTTATGTTAATACTCAAGTAGTACGATCATTGCAAGAATTGATTGAAGAGAAGAAAATAGAAAAATGATAAGAATTCATTATTAACATTCATGGTAAAAGATCAATGTTTCAAGAAAAAAAAAATTCACATCCATAAATCTTTGTAAATTTCTTATCCCATAAGTTGTTTTTGCCTATGAAGATTAAAAACCTTTTATTTTATTATCTATTAATTATATAGAAAATTTGAATATTAAATTAGAGAAGCCACAATCTACCACATCAATTTGGTGGTTTGTAATGATTATTAAAGATTGTAGTTATTCAATTTTACTTTTATAGTTATTATAAAAATACACAATAATGAGATCAAAATAGATAATGACTATAAGTTATTAAAAATAGGTCAATATAACTCATGGTCAACAAAATTTTATACTTTTGATTATTAAAGGAAAATTAAATAAAGAGGCCAAAAAGAGAATCATAACCATAATTTTTCAATAATCAAGTTAATAAAATTTATGACCACCAAATTTTTCACACTAACAATAACTACCCATATTTTCTAAATTAATACCAAGAGATGGAAACAAGGAAAAGTAGGCAACATATCAAAACATGGATTATTAAACTTAATACAAAGAAAATCGTTAGTATTTCAATATTTTATACATGTCCCTTACATCTATTGGAGGCATTGACCAATATGTCATGCATGCATCAAAGGAAGCTCTTTCCTCTCTTAAAGCCTACACTAACAAATTAGTGTCTTCATAGCTAACACATGGCTTTTAGTATTTTAAAGACCAAAATTTATATCCACAATTTCTATTTTCAACATGACTATAAATTTTTCAATGCAAGCCAACCAACCACCTATACCATTTTCTTAACATTCCTTGCATATTTTATCTCCTAAATAACACCTCTTGTACATGAAATGTTGCTTATACCAAACAACTCCAACCTTGGTGTTACCTAAGCTTAACAATACTCCTCCACCAATAGCCAATACTACTTGTTCATCACTACTTTTACATCTCTTATCGATTGCTTGAGGTAAATCGCTCTATAGCCCCTACTTAATTTTTGTCTTGAAGAAACATCATCATAATTTATACCTATAATGTGTTCCTTCAACCAATCTCCCTCATGCACAATATATAAATCTTTGGGTTAATTTTAGATGTTTGCAATGAATATTTCCATCCAAAATCTTCATATTTGTCCTCCATTGATATTCAAGGTTAATCGATTCCCTTAATTATGCAGATAGGAAAAGAGAATCTATTGAAAGATGACCTTTACAAGCAACTGATTATCAAAGTCACTCTCCTAAATAAGTATAGTAATCACATGGACAACAAATTTCTAACATGTCAGAACAAGACAATAAGGTTTCAAGACCACCGTCTTGACGGTAATACTACAAGACAACGAGGTTACATTGCATAAGATAATGATATTCGAGGCGAAAACACTTTGAAATGAAAATGTCTCAAGATAACAATGATCAAGTCAACAACACTTTGAGACATTAATATCTCAAGATGACAATGGTGTAAGACAACAATGCCACAAGACGATAACATCTCAAAAGGGCAATGGCAGAAGACAACACTACCATAAGATGGTAGTAACCCAAGATGGCAAAGTCTTAAGACAATAATGGCACAAAGACACTTTTCCTTTATATGTGCTTACGTTCTTGTCTAATTTGTGCTTCCCCTCAAATGATAACTTGACTACTATAATCCCTTGTTCTCACCAATAATTCTACATGCACTAATCCATGCAAATATCCAATAATTTGCATTTGTCTCTCTCTAACTTGCCTCTACCCTATTCTATCTCACTTAGCACACCTTTTTCTTATCCTTTTATCTATATCCCCTTCCTCTTCCTTATATACACTGACATTAGTTATGAGTGGCAACTACCTTTCTTGTAACCATCCTCATGTGTAGATGCTCCCACATTATACTCATTAGGTAAGAGGGATTATTTCATAAGCTCTTGATCATAAACATGAATCCAAGTTATTTTCATTTTAGCTTGGTTATATTCACAAGGTCATATTTTCTATTTTAGCCTTGTCTTCCTTTGAGAGCAAAACCTCCTCCTATAGAATCCACTCAACATTCATTTCACTATGTCTCATTCCATCACTTCCATACAACCATAATAAACATGTATTTTGTTGATTACTTTCTCTTGGTGCCAACACCTTTTGTTGGAGTTATTATGTCATGTACAAATCTCACAAGGATGTAGGATCCAACACCTAGTTGCTACATGTTCATATATTCTAAATTGACTACAACAACCAATGCTAGGACTTTCATACTATATACTAATTTTTCTTCTCATAAATTTGGTCTTATCACTTCCTGCTTGACCTATATATCCAAGGCCTTATATCTAGAAAATCATTATTATTCTCATAATTAAGTCAATATCTAGGATCAAATACTATCTCAAAAACATATAATAAATAAATACACAACAATGAAAATAAATCTCACATAATATTATTGAAAAATATCTACTCTAGCAATGCATAAATGCAATGCTTTTTCAATGATCTATCACAAATATTTGTCTTTAATATATACATACATTACACTCTCCATATTATCAAGACTCTTGAACTTTGCACTTACATAAAATTTTCATCTCCTCATACTTACAAGATATCCAACTCTCAATACATAATAATAAATCTCACATATTTACATACTGAAAAAGACTCTCATGATGACTCATAACTCTTATATAAATCACACTTAATAACATGACACCTTACTCACATAACTCCTTACAAAAACGGAACCTCACCACATTTAATTACATGATACCTAATAAAATATTAAGCACAATCTAAACAATTTTCACACCATAAACTAATTATAAACTAGACTTAAATATTTAAAAAAGTACTTGCATTTAATCATGCAAGGTACCAAATAATGTAATACCTCCAGCACCCCCTTATATTTCATTATTTGGTATGAAGGTCATGCGCGTTTGCTAGCTATTTAAATTTATAGAGTGGAACAATACTCTAGGCAATCATTTTCATCCTTTAGGTGAAACTGAATCTCAATTTTTTTTGTTGATTTATTTTTTGAGCATATTCCTTGTTAAATGGTATCCAATAAATATTAATTATAAACTCAATAGCTTATCAAGATCCTCCTTAATATTTTCAATTGGCTACCCTATCTTCATTACTAGCTTTTCGAATGAATAGTTTCTAATTCTAATAAGTTAATTTTTTTCATTTTGTATATCATTAGCCCGACCACGAGCTGCTCCAACAATAGGATATAATATAATTCTTGATAGACAAAATTCCCAATGTTGTCCCTTTTCTCCAACTACTAAAAGAAATCCAAATAGGTTATATGTTTGGCCTAAATAAATTATTGCAACTAGAGATCATAAGCTTTCCATGATACATAGTGTAATATCACCACCTATAAGCTTGTTTTATTTGTAAGATGATATTATGTTGATGATTTCACACTTAACTTTAGGATGGTAAGAAATCTCCTCATAAAGCCCCATTTCAAGACCAAAACTTTCTTTCTCTTTGTCTCTAACATAATTAATTCCCCTCTCTTCATGAGCACCTTTTTGCAAAAGGCTTACATTCATAAAACCCTTTGAGTGTTCTTCATATTCAAAAAATAAATTTCCATCACTTCATGGTAACTTGCAACTTCAACAAAAGAAATTTCCTTCACTTCATAGGCCACTTCAGTGCCTCCAATTTTCTTGTCTTTGCACATAAGAAAAATTTGTCAATTGATCCTTAATTTTTGTTTCTTTTCCACTAACAGAAACACTTTCCTTTAAATTCCTAAACGACAACACCCTCTCCATATTTGATTCCTCTACTTCTAATTAATAAAAATTCATCAAGAAATTCAATTCAACTAATTTAATTTTATTATACTGAGATAAATTATCGCTAAAAAACTTTGTTTTCTCCTTTTTTGCAAAGGTTATCATGGCTTCAAATGACATAATTTTCTTCTTCTTTTTTTTATTTAAAATTTTGAGCTCCTTTGGCAAGTCTTGCCATTCTTTTGGTATTAAACTTCTCTAGCCCTCAATATCATGCATGGGAAAGGTCAAAAAATCACCAAGTAAATCACAACAATTTAACGTCAAATACATATTGTCAACTATTCACCAAAGTCTCTGAAATGACAACAAATATGTTATCTTATTTCTCTATGATGTGGGCCTATTCCAATTTTTTTTTGAAACATGGTGGTAAATCCAAATCAAAGCTTTGTAATATTCTACAAATATTAGCCACTCAAAACTCTTTTCTTTGACATTATTTTTGACGTCCATGCTGTATATGCTACAAGATATTGTAATGTTCTCTCTTATTTTAATATTCTCCTACAATAATTTTCTCTAAAATAAATAAAAAAATATTCTATATCAACAATTTTAGACTTCTTCAAATCTTTTCATGCTATTATCACATTTCTTTATTGACTAGCTATCTTCATCGTCTCTGGTTGCATATTTTGATTTTTTGTTTTTGTCTATGGCTTCTTTAACATCTACAATATTTTCTCATCCTTCTACAATCTCCTACACTCCTTCTAATGACTTATCTTTGATTTAGTAGGGTTCCTCCTTTCTTGGGACTTCCTGCACCTCTTCACAAATTTCTCTCTCAAACTCTGCTCATAAATTCTTCCTCTTCAAATAATTTTTCTCTTTTCTTTTCTTCAATTTTCTTCAATATATCGTTCTTCTTCAATTTCAATTTCCATTTCTTCCTTCAAATTTTAAATAAAATCTCTTTCTTTTATACTCTTCTTCTCTCATTTTTTTTTTCAATCTCAAATCTTCAATTTTCTTCTTCAATTCAATAATCTTATATTTTAATATTCTTTCTTCAATTCTTCTATACAATTTTTTCCTTCAATTTCTTCTTATAACTTCCATTAATTATAATATTATCTTTCCAATAATCTTTTCAATCAAATACTTTTCCTTCAAATCTTCAATCAATATAATTTCTTCTTTCAATTTTCCTTCTTCCATAAATTTCCTTCAATAATATTCTTCTTATAACTCCCTTCAATTTATCTTCCTCTAAAATATTTATTCTTCTTACTTTAATAAAATATCTTCCTTTTAACAAAATAACTTTATCTAAATAATTAACTTTGCCTTACCTTGGCAATTCTTCTCCAATATTCTACAATTTCTAGCACTCTATTCAATTGGCTATCTTCTCACAAATTCTTCATTGGACTTGGGCGATCTCATTAGCCCTGAATTTTATCTTTGGCTAATCTATTCAGCCCTACTTCTTTCAACCTCAAGTGCACTTATCAACCCAGATTCATTCAATATTTGGGTGCCCTTATCAACCCACTATAATACCACTATTAGCAAATCATTGTTGTTATCATAAGTAAATAAATATCTAAGATAAAATAATATATTAATAACATACAATAATCAATCCACAACAATGAACATAAATCACACATATTGAAAAATATCTGCTATAGCAATGCATAAATGCAATATTTTTTGATGATCTATTACAAAGCTTTATCTTCAATATAAACATACATAAGACTCTCCATATACTCACTGAAGATCCAACTCTCAATACATAATAATAAATCTCACATATTTACATAAAGATAAAGACTCTCATGATGACTCATAACTCGCACTTACTAATATTATACCTTACATAATTTCTTACCTATAAACATGACACCTCACCACACTTAATTACATGACAACTACTAAAATATTAAACACACTCTAAACTATTTTCATACCATAAACTAATTATAAAGTAGACTTAAACATTTACAAAGGTACTTGCATTTAATCATGCAAGGTACCAAATAATGCAATACCTCCAACACCCCCTTGTATTACATTATTTGGTATGAATATCATACTCTTTTCCTAGCTCTTTAAATTTATAAAGTGGAGCACGCTATTCTAAGCAATCAACTGCATCCTTCAAGTGAAACCGAATAATAATTTTTTTTGATGATTTCAACTTCTTTTGAGCATATTCCTCATTAAATGATATTCAATAAATATTAATTCCAGGACCCATGAGGGATACTTTAGTGGTAAGTCCTTTGGTTTTCATCCAGGAGACCCAAGTTCAAACCTCGATAAGAGGGGATCAAGACCCCTCATAAAAACCCATATAAACTAAATTTTTTGACCTGTGAGGCATACCATAGTGGTAAGTTCTTAGGTTTTCATCTAGGAGACCCAAGTTCAAACCTTGGTAAGAGGGGACAAGGACCCCTCATAAAATCTCATGTAATTTTTTATTTTGTGTGTGTGCATATATGGAGTGTGAGTCGAGAGAATTGCGAGCCAAGATTTAGTCATAGTAGACAAGAAATAAGTTCATCTGAAGTGCATCAATGCTTCAAATTATTACCATGAATGCATTATTTACAACAAATTTCTGAAGCAAACACTGGAAAAAAGAAGAGATAGAGGCTATTGCAATCCAAGAGGGAGTGCAAGTTAGGAGTGAGTGCAAGGTAAGTGAGAGTGCAATCTAAGAGGGAGTGCAATCCAAGAGGAAGTGCAAGCCCAAAACAAGCTCCATTAGCTAGTATGAAAGGAAAGTCATATTTGAAAACTCTAATGGGAAGTTAATATGTTGTATTTGGAAGTATAAAGGCCCAAGTTGGAGATAAAAAAAAGAGCGAATACATGATAAGTTTAATGTAGGTAGTATATGTAACACCAAAAGTGAGTATCAAGGATAAGATGATCGAGCATGATATAATGGTTCTTAAAAATAGAGTGTTAATATGTGATTTATATAGATCATGGCCAAGGTTTTTAGAGATTCAAAATTGGATCAAGTGGAAGTGGGGATTAAATTTAAATTACTTTGTGACTTTTCTTCTTAAAGGTTTTTTCCTCATCATATTTTCCAGTTAAAAAATTAGGGATAAAATAATGGTTAGTGGCCCGTGGTTTAGGGGAATAGATGAACTTTATTTGAGACCATGGAATGAATTTTATTTTGTTGAGACAAAAACTATTAAGAAGCTTCCAATATGGGTTAGGCTTTTTGGACTTCCATATCAAATTATAAATAAGGATGTTTTGAAGAATATTGGAAATACCCTAGGGGAATTCATAAAACTAAGGAGTGAAAGTATGCTATATGTACTCAAATATGTGTTGTTATAGATATTTCAAAACCTTTGCCACAATCCATTAAGATTACATTTGAATCAAGAGAATATGATCAACAAATAGATTATGAAAATATCACATTTTATTGCCACAATTAATATGAGATTGGACACATGAAAAAATTTTGCAAAGTGAAAACTATGAAGAAAGAGACAAAAAATTATAGCCATGAGATAAACTTCAAGATTAAGCAAGGAAATCATACAATAAAAGAAGCTAAACCAGATGAAGGATATTCCACTTTGAAAGAAGAGGTAAATAAATCTTATCTACATTATCATTTGGAAAGTTAAAAAAGAATTAAAGGTGCAAAAGAAGATGTGGAGAGAAATCCTAAAATAAATATGGTAAAAGAAGTCAAGTTTATTCTAGGTAAATCATCTTCATTTTCCTCAAGTAGTATAGAATCTTCTTCAAGTAATAAGAGTGAAAGTGATGAAGGTGTTATACCTTGCACTTTAAAGTTTCAAGAGTAGCATAATAAAGAAATGAGGATGGAGGAAACCCATAGAAATTTAGGTTTTTTAGGGAAAAATAAGAAGATAATTGCTTCAGAAGAGCATCCTTTCACTTTTAGGTTTTTTAGAGAAACATAAAGAATATTGTACTTTTGAGATTATTCCTTACACTTTAGATCCTTCAATACAAGGAAAACCTAAAGATGATAAGTCTTACTGTGAGTAGTGTGAGAATATTGAAGAGATTGATGAAGATGAAAGCATTTATGGGAATGAAAAAAGAGAGGAAGACCCAAGAAGCAAAATCAAAGAAAAAAAAAAAACCTAGAAGTATATTTATATGGACAAACAAATGCAAATATCACAAGTGCTAACAAAAAGTTGTTAGATTTTTATGGGAGGTACTACAACCACAAGATGTAGGATAACTAATATGATATAACTATAAAACTAATGGCACAATAATATGTAGGAAAATAAGGAAATGAACATTTACAAATAACTCAAAAATATGCCATTAATGAAAGTGATAAAAATAGTACAATGCTATATAATGGAGGACATGAACACTCCATGAAAGTACATGATAGAACTACATTGTACCCTACTACACATTGTGTAGTTACTATACCACTCTCTCCTACTTCACACACACACACACTTACTCTCCTCACTCTTACCTATGAGGCCTTTATATAGAGAGATAGATTGCTTGGTCTCTACTCTATCTATGACTCATGTACATGTGGAGTACATGCATATTTACAACTTGCACATTGACACTTGTGCATTTATTATAACACTTGAAGTAATTAACTAAAATTACATTGAAGTAAAGTCCTAGTCTAGATATGTACCAAATTTGGTACATTTACATGCCCCAAATGATGTAATATACTCTAACACCCTCATGTATTACATTATTTGAGTCTTGAAGACTTTAGTCTTCAATATGGATCTTTGATTTGGTAATGGAACTGGTATTCTCCTTTGATGTTGTCTGTGAGAGATTTAACTTCATTATCTGTAGGATCTTCTAGTTCTTAAATTTCTTGAATCCTTTGAGCTAAGTGTCCCTTCTGATTTCCTCTTTGATATTCCAATTGAGGATAATTGTATGGTCGCTAAAACTATTGTTGTCGAGGATTATTTTGAGCTTGATACTGCCTTGGTTGGAATTCCTTGTTTGGTTGATTTCCATAGTTTGTTTGATTTCCTTGATTTTGGTTTCTTGGATTGAATCTGCAGTAATTAGTACTATGACCTTTTCTCCTGCATACATGACAATATTTGTTATTCCAAGGCTTTCATCCTTTTGAAGATGAGGCTATGTTTCCTTGTGGAGTATCTTTTGAAACTAATGCAATGTTAGTAATTTCACATTTCACTATACTTTCTACCTCATATTATTTAATAATGTTGATTAGCTCATCAAATTATGTATCTTTACTTAGTATTTGTAAAGATTTAACTATATGCTTATAACTATCTGGAATTTCTCTCATGGTTACTTGAACAAGGAATTTATCTTCCACCTTTTCCCCCTAGGTTAATAATTTTCCCTTAATGTATGCTACTTTGCTTAGAAAAATTTCTATATTTTCTCCACTTTTCATATTTAGAGAATGTAATTGAGTTTGAAGATTTAGGATAGTAGCTTCATTTTTCCCTTAAAATATTTTTTCTAGAGTTTTTCAAACTTTTGTAGATGTTCCCGTTGAATTGATGTAGGGTTGTATTTCATCTGTAATAGCAAAAGTTATTATCATTAATGATTTTGCATAACTCTCTTAAAAATTTTGAATCTTTGTTTCTCCTGAATTAGGTTTGCTAGTTATTCCTTTGATAATTTTCCAAAGCTTCTCAACTATTAAGATTGCCCTCACTTTGTTTTTCCATGAGAAGTAATTTGACCCTTTAAGTAGTTGTGATTCTGTAAGGATGATTTTTTTTGCTGTCATGATCCTTATGTCTCCCTAGTGATTAAAGTAAGCTATAATATTAATGAAGTTCTTAGTAGATAATAGTTCACTTTTTGAGTTGATTTTGTAATGTTTTGTAAGTAACAATAATCAGCTTCTATTTCACCTTATCTCTCCTAATGAACTATGCACTTAATTTTTGAAGTTCTCTATGGTTGGATTTATTTTGTCTCTTTTAATATGAGTATGAGACAAGTTTAAATATATAATTCCAACTCCTTAAGTAAATGAAGAACTTATTTTTATACTCATTGATAATAATAGTTTAATGTTTCTAAATTCCAATAATGTATTTTTGGTGTAGTATACCTTATAACTCCCTAATTTGGAATATTAGAAAACAATAATATTTGCAATAATATAATCCAAGTAGAAATCCTTATAACTCCTAAGGTTTTAATTGCAAATATTAAACTATTAAGTATATAGATTTTTCCTTTTAATTTTACTTTCAAATATAAGGTTGGTTTTGCATATAGTTGTGAATGCAATAATAATAATACCTTCAACCTTATAACCTTATGTTCCCTTATTACTCCTTATGAAGGCTATCAAACAATATCTTAGTATTCTGATGAGTGCTTGACGTCGATTACCTCGTAGTTCAAATGATATATGAGCATTGGATATATTGGAAAGATGTTACTATTGCTACTGGTTTATGATAGTATATATGGGTATCTTAAATGCTCTTTGACTCCTTAGTTTCTAGCTTCGACCACCCTTGACTCTGAATTTGAATATATCGGTATATTGTGTTAAATGCTCATGATAATGTTACTACTATCTTCTCCTTAGTTCCAATTCTAGAATATCTTTTCCTCTACAAGCGCTCCTCTTTATGGCTAATGTAATCGTGCTTCGGCCTTCTTGATACATGCACCAAGTGGCACAAGGTGTTACCAGTCACTTTTGTTTCTTTTCTACTTGTGTTATCCCTTGAAGGCATTAGAATTTGTGGCACTAATTGGAGGTCTTCTTGGTAGGTGATGAAGATTCTCAGACGTTAGAATGATGATGAAAGACATTAATCTAGTGGGTCGCTTTCTCTTGAGCGTTAGGAATGGGAGGGTGAAGATACCCTTTGTGCCAAGTGGCACTTAGGTATTATGCATGTAAACCTTCATCTAAAGTTTCCTTCTTGTATATTGTTTGCCATCAAATGCTCTTCGTTGCTTATCTTCAATGTTTTGTTTCTAGATGCGTTGAGTTGTTGTGTGGGTGTCTCCAACTAAAGTGGATAATGGAACTCTAATTATGGCTTCAATTCAGCTGGCGGTCCTTCCAACTAGCAGTCCTTCCAAGTTCTTCCTTGGGTATTCTCTTTGCTTATTTGTGCTCGTCCTTAGTATTGTTCTATCCATGTCGGTAGATGATAGATAGCTTAATATATGTATGCTATATTTTATGTAGAGGTCCAAGAGATAGATGAGCTCTTTACATAGGCCTTAATGCTATCTTTCTTTCCACATAGATATGACCTCCTTACTAGATATTTTCCTTCTTGATCTACCATTATTATTCTCTACCTCTAATGTGGGTATTGTGTTGCCTTTGATGTGGCTATTGTGCTACCTCTAACGTGGGTATTGTGCTACAGATTGATGCAATCTTGAGTCCTGGTCTTCATGAATTTTTGCTAAAACTCTTGTTGAAAGACTCTAGTCAATTACAGTCTCAGTATTTCCATGAACTGAGAATTATTTCAGTCCTCACTCATGAATCTCTCTTATTCTACCACCTAGATTATTTTGAGGGCTTTTAATAGTGGCTGGTCTAGCGGTGCGTCAGTTTGTCAAAACACCTAGGCTCAATGATAATGGTGGATTTCCTATAGACATATACAAACTAGATCTTTTGTAGCTCTGATACCACTATTAGCTTTTGATGTAGCAATAATGGAGAGATAACAATCATGAGATGCAAAATAATATAAAAGAAAGTAAATTTTTTGAATGACTGAAATATAAAATATTATAATGTAGTTATGGAGGAAATGAACACTCCAATATAAAGCTATTGAACTACATTGCATCCATCACCAATGGATGGTTTCACACACTATGCTACACTAATGTATCTCACACTCTATATATTTATCACTCTACGTCTATCTACCTAAGAGACCATCCTTATATAGGTAAAATAGGATACTTGGCCAACACTCTATCTAGTTATGCAAGGGACAACTTGCACAGTGACAGTTGTGCACTTATTACATTGAATGAAGTAACTAGATAACTTTCCCCTAAAGTAATCTAAGTATGTACCTTGGAAGATACATTTACATAACCCAAATGATGGAATAGACTCTATTTCTAATAGTAAAGTAATCTTGGATCATTCATATACAATATCCGACATGCCTTCTTATAATGACTTCTATTTGATTCAACAAGGTTCCTCCCTTCTCGGACCTTCGTGTATCTTATCTCCACAACTTTCTCTCTCAAAATTTGCTCAGAGATTCTTCTTCTTCCTTCAAATAATTCTTCTCTTTTCTTTTCTTCAATTTTCTTCAATATTTCATTCTTCTTCAATTTCAATTTCTTTCTTCAAATTTCAAATAAAATATTTCTTCTATACTCTTCTTCACTCATTTTTTTATTCAATATTCAATTCAATAATCTTCTCTCTTAATATTATTTCTTCAATTCTTCAGACAAATTTCTTTTCTTCAATTTATTCTTATAACTATCATTATTTATAATATTATCTTTCCAATAATTTTTTCAATCAAATACTTTTCCTTCCTTCAAATATTTAATAAATATAGTTTCTTCTTTCAATTTTCCTTCTTCAATTATTTTCTTTCAATAATATTCTTCTTCTTATAACTCCCTTCAATTTTTCTTCCTCCAAAATATTTATTCTTCTTCACTTTAATAAAATATATTCCTTTCAATAAAATAACTTTATCCAAATAATTAAGTTTATCTTACCTCGATAATTCTTCCCTAATCTTCTACAATTTTCAATGCTTTATTTAGATGGCTATTGTCTCAAAAATTATTCATTGGACTTGGGCAATCTCTTTAGCCTTAAATTTTATCTTTCGGTAATCTATTCAGCCCTACTTCTTTTAGTCCTCGGGTGCACTTATCAACCAAAATTCTTTCAATATTTGGGTGCCCTTATCAATCCACTCTAATACCATTATTAGAAAATAATTGTTTTTCTCATAGGTAAATCAATCTCCAAGATCAAATAATATCTCAAGAACATACAATAATCAATCCACAACAATGAACATAAATCTCACTTAATATTATTGAAAATATCTACTATAGCAATGCATAAATGCAATGATTTTTTGATGATCTATTACAAAGCTTTGTCGTCAATACATACATACGTGAGACTCCCCATATTCTCAAGACTCATGACCTTTACATTCTAAATATCTTCATACTCATGGAAGATCAAAATGTTAATACATACTAATAAATCTCACATATTTTTATAAAGACAAAGACTCTCATGATGACTCATAAATCACATTTACTAACAAGATGCCTTAATCACATAAATTCTTACTTACAAACATGACACTTCACCACACTTAATTACATGACACCTACTAAAATATTAAACACACTCTAAACTATTTTCACACCATAAACTAATTACAAGTTAGACTTAAATATTTACAAAGGTGCTTGCATTTAATCATGCAAGGTACCAAATAATGCAATACCTCCAACACCCCCCATATTACATTATTTGCTATGAAGGTCATATTGTTTTTTTAGCTCTTTAAATTTATAAAATGGAACAAGATATTCTAGGCAATCAACTGCATCCTTCAGGTGAAACAAAATCTAAAAAGAATTGACGATTTCAACTTCTTTTGAGCATATTCCTTATTAGATGATATCCAATAATTATTTTTTTCAAACTCAATAGCTTATCAAGATCCTCTTTAATATTTTCAACTGGTTTCCCTATCTTCACTGCTAGCTTCTGGAATGAATAGTCTCTAATTCTAAGAAGTTCAATTTCTTCATTTTGTATATCATTGGGCTAGCCACGAACTACTCCAACAATAGGATATGCAATTCTTGATAGAGGATATGCCCAACGTTGTCCTTTTTCTCCAACTTCTAAAAGAAATTTAGATAGATTATATGTTTGTCCTATACACATTGTTGCAACTAGAGATTGCAAGCTTTCCATGGTATCAAAAATTTACATGCATGATGTAATATCACCATCTATAAGCTTGTTTTCTTTGTAATTTGACATTACGTCAATGATTTAAATTTAAATTCAGGATGGTAATAAATCTCCTCATAAAGCTCCACTTCAATACCAACACTCTCTTTCTCTTCATTTCTAACAAAATTAAGTTCCCTCACTTCACGAGCACCTTTCTACAAAAGGATTTCATTCATAAAAACCCTCTAAGTGTTTTTCATTTTTAATAGAAGAAATTTCCATCACTGCACGACAACTCACAACTTCAACAAAATAAATTTATGTCACTTCACGGGCTACTTTAGCACCCCACTTCATTTTATTTACACCTAACAAAAGAAAATTTTATCAATTGATCCTTAATTTTTGTTTCTTTGCCAGTAACAAAAATACTTTCCTCTGAATTCTCTAGTGACGAAACTCTCTCCTCCATATTCAATGCCTCCATATCTTAATTATTAAAATTCATCATGAATTTCAATTCAAGTAATTTAATTTTATTATACTAAGATAAACCATCTCTAAAAAACTGGATTTTCCTCTTTTTCTTAGAGGTTGTCATGGATTCAAAGTGCAACATTCTTTTCTTTTCTTTCTTTGAAATGTTGAGCTCCTTCTACCAGTCCTACCATTTTTCTAGTATTAAAATTCTTCAAGCCTCAATATTATTCATGGCAAAGGTCAAGAAAATTGCTAAGTCAAAATAATTTAATGTCAAATACATATTGTCGATTATTCATTGAAGTCTCCAAAATAATCTAAAATATGTCATTATCTTATTTCTTTATGACATGGGCCTATTCCAATGATTTTTTCGAAATCTAGTGGTAAATCCAAATCAAAGCTTTATAAGATTCTACAGATCTCAATTGCTCAAAACTCTTTTCTTTGATATTCTTTCTAATGTTCATGTTGGATACATTACAAGATATTGTATTATTCTATTTAATTTTAATATTCAACTACAATAAAAATTCTCTTTTGCATCAACCTTTTCAGACTTGCACAAGTCTCTACTCTAAATATTTTCGTGCTATTCTTATGTCTCTTTCTTGACTAGCTATCTTCACCATCTTTGGTTGCATATTCTAATTCTTCAGCTTTGTCTGTGACTTCTTCAACTTTTGTAATCTTTTATCATCCTTCTAAAATGATACATGCTTGGAAGAACTCTATCATTGCACGAAGAAATTAGTTGGAGACATGGAAAAACTGGAATCTCCTCCTGGAAGGATTTAAATGAACAAAAAAAATATAATATAAAATTAATAAAATACTTAAAAGTAATGAAAACGAGACTCAATATTTGGAAAATGAAATTTACCTAACAAAATTTTTAATGAGAGACAGAAATTGGTCTCCAGGTAGATTTTATCTTCCTCTATCAAAGAAAACTTAGATGTGACAGATGTAAAATCCTTGTGCGGGAGCCCTCTCAATATTTGCACGTTTGTAGGGTTGATAGTGAAGGAGAGAGTCTAGTTTTCGGTGTTAATATTAAACATTGAGCCGTCATGATTGTAACATCTAACAATTTTTAGTAGCAAATTATTGTCGATTTTGAATTGGGGTATTGAAACTAACCCCAAAAGGCCTGAATTTGTCACCCATTTAGTGTCGTAACCTGGTGTTCTGAGAACCTCAAATATTAATGGGCAAACAAGGTTTTTGAATGTGAGTTTTGATGTAAAAATGGTGGGCAAGGTGGACATTGTTGCAATATATGTAAAGGTTTTAAATGGTTTCTATATGTTTCGAAGGCTCTAGGAGGCTTTGGAAGGCTATGGAAGGATTTCTAAGGCTCTAGAATTATTTGCATAAAGTTGAAATGGTGAGGGTTATTGCTATTTTATAGACTTTTTCTTGCAAGATATGCTGACATGTGTCCCTTAATAAATTTAGTGCTGACACGTGGTGGTGTTATTGAAAGGCAGACATAAATGGGTAGTGGTTGGATCTAGTAGTATGGAGGCTTGGTGGTATGTGTAGTATGCAGGTTCGTCGATAGTTTTAAGTTATCGATAGTTTCGAGCTATCAATAGTTTTTTTCTCTAGGTAGGCTTGTAGGTGTTAGTAGCCATGCAGGTGTCAGTATCCATGTAGGTATCGATAGCCATGCAGGTGTCAGTAGTCATGCAGGTGTTGATAGTCTTGGAGGTGCCAATAATTTGTAGCTACCAGTGGTGTAGCAGGTGCTGGTAGTCTTTACCTACCAATGGTGTAGTAGGTGCTACTAGTTTTTGCTGCCAGTAGTTTTGTGCTGATGGTAGTTTCAGATGCCGATTGTTTTGCACGTTCTGGTAATTTCAATTGTTTTAGGTGTTTGTAGTTTATAAGTACCGATAGGTTTTTTAGCTGCTAATATTTTCTTGTACCGGTAGTTTTAGTGTCCGATAGTTTTGCAGGTAGCGATAGTTTTTAGTTGTTGGTAGTATTTTGTATCGATAGTTTTAAGCTATTAGTATTTTGCAGATGCCTGTAGTTTTTAGCTATCGATAATTGACCGTACTATTTCCTTGTTGGTAGTTTTTTGCTATCGATAGTTTTTTGCTATAGGTAGTTTTTTACTATAGGTAAATTTTTACTATAACATCCTTCAGTTGCCCGATCTGACGTTGCCAGTAGGCTTTTATTGTTTATTTGAAATATTTACAAAATTTATCAAATATTAAGATAAATTCGCCCCATTATTATATTTTTTGGTGAAAAAAATGCAATTCACCATGTCTTCTACATAAATTTGGATGCTATTTGCCTGGAATTCGAAATCGATTCACCTCATTATTATAAATATATTACCTCTTATGCATAACCCTGAGAAAAGATCTCACGGTAAACAACCCTGCAAAAGACCAACATTTTATTTTTGATCTTTGGGTACAAGAACCCTACAAAGGATCAGATTCCTGCTAACAAGGATCTCAGGATAAATAATCCTACGAAATACCATAGCAAAAATAGTAGTGATCTTAGGATAAAAAATCATATCAAAGATTAGCTAAAGAAAAGTCTTTAAACCATATAAATTTACAGAAAGCAAAAATGAAAAGTGATTAAGGCATTCATGCTAAATATCCACAAAGTAAAAGAGACATCAAGGTTGCAAAGAAAAATCATCAAGAAAGAAAATATATCTTCAACAAGATCTATGCCCCTTCCATTGTTTAAAAAATAATTGGAAGTAATCACCCACAAGGTGCACACAAACTAACATGATACATGGGTACAAAGCAACACTTTTAAACCCAAAATAATGCATTTTCCAATGCCAAAGTATTCCTTGAGCAATCTATGTATAAGTAGTTTGTAGAATATAGTATAAGACATGGAACTTTATATAGAACAAGCAAGAGGAGAAATCATCATTAACAAGTTTGGGCGATGCTCTCTCCAAAAATAAAGATGATCCAAATAAAATAATAGACTAGCCAAACATCAAAGGCATACCAAGCAAAATGTGTTGAACGTCAAACATCAGCACGATCGGACATTTTTATGAATGTCGTAGAACATGAATACTGACCATTCAACTAGGGTATCTAACTTTTTAGGTTACATAGTAAACGAATTCCCATGGAAAATCACAAGATCATCTCATAAATAGACTTTCATTGCTTGATGGTAAGAGGCAAGAGCAAAACGACATCTTACATTGGTAAGGACTGGAAGTCGATACTTTCTTTTAGAAAAGAGTGTTTCAATTCCTTTTAGAGTAGAAAAACTAAAGTATGAGCCTGGTTTAAAAACCAAAATCTTCAAGCAAATTATGTACCATTTCATTCTCAGGTTATGTACCGAGAAACGCTTTGTCAAAATGAGTAGAACACAGGTCCAAAATCAATTCCACCAAATATTCTGCCTGGAAGTAGGATAATTGGCTAGACCCCATGATTCGATGACAGAGGTGATAACTTGAAAGTAATCTTTGATTCATATTCATTCACCTGATTTTCCAATTTGGACGCATAAAAAATAAAGGCAATTTTGGTTGAGTTCAATTAATTGAACTGTCTCATATTGATAGTGAGAAGGCTAGAACCAATCTATAAAAATAAAAAAGAAACAGCCTTTACATCATTGATGTTGGGGGATTTATGAGTAATTATTGCTTTCATTTAGTGCAGGCACTACAATAATTATCCACTTATAAGGTAACAGCTTTTTGCATTATTGGTGTTGGAGCCTTAGCATTTATGACTCATTATTGCTTTCATTTAATGCAGACACTACAATAATTAACCATTTATCGGAAAACAACTTTGCATCATTGGGTTTGGAGCCCAAAAATGGTTATATTCGCTGAACCATTCTCACTTCATGACAAGCAAATTGCACGGGCTATTCAGAAAAAACTTGCACCAACGTCATTCAATGATGGTGAAATAGTTCTATGAAGTTCAACTCTGTTATATGTCAAAAATAAATTAAATTGTGATTAGGATTTTGGGTTCATCTCAAAAGCTTAGATTCCATGAAAGACATTATTAATGTTGCTGACCACTGTTTTCGTGCGGCGCAATTCATCGCTGACGGCCATGTGAGGTTAGCCGAAGATAGGAAAAGTATATTTTATAAAAATAAGGTTGTTGTTTACTTTCTCAATCAAAGATCAAAACCATATTACTGCGGGACATACATTCTTAAGACAGTGAACCAACACCGTTCACAGTGATTTTTACTGTGCCCATTGACGAGGAGATCATTACTTCCACTTCTTTATATTTATGCTGTTTTTTTTACTTTCTGGGCTGACGTGGGCTCTTTTTCCCTTTCTGGTTTGATGCGGACTCAGAAGCTGACCTTTATTTTGTTTGATATTCAACAACAAATCTGAAAACTATGGCCCATCAATGGAGATTCCACTGTAGGAATTTACAATCCGTGAAATTTTACTTTACCCCAAAACAAGGCATGTCACTTGGATGGGTCCTTCGTACTAATTTGGCCTTCAGCCTGAGTGCCTGGCCAGAAAGAGAAAGATTTGGATTCAGTCTTGTAATTAGTCTTGGATGTGTATATCGGAGGTATATATTTTAGAAATTTCAGGGACTCAGTCAGCTCAACATTAGATAAGGATGGACAAGAAAAAATAATAATATCGATAAATATTTCTATTTAAATAAACCAGAGATACCTTGAAAGATCTTTTGACTAGCTCGACACAGGATATTAAAGATTTATCTCCTGAAAAGACACCTTGACCAACTCAGCACATACATATTTGGGAATAAAAATTAAAGATGTAGGGAATTATCATGTCACCTCGCGTGGAAGTCATGAGTCTGCATCAAATGCGACTCATCTCCACTATATATGTTTTCATGCTATGCCGCACAATTGCATTGGCATTACCCATCCGCTAAAACATTTTTGGCCTTGGGATATATTGGGTTCACCTTGTATAAACTTATATTGTGTGTAGAAAGATCTGAGATGGGGAAGATAGCGATAGGAAGTCCGGCGGAGACCACTCGGCCGGACTGCATGAAAGCGGCCCTTGCAGAAGTTGTTTGCACCTTCCTTTTTGTGTTTGAAGGCGTGGGCTCGGCCATGGCTGTTGGTGAGTTTCCATAATTATATTTTTCTCCACAATCTCAACTCTCTTTCATGTTTAAAGTCAGTACAAGGTAAGAACTCGGGAAAATTGGATTTTGTTTTAATGGGGTAGTAGGTTTAAAGGTGCAAGTCTTTGGTTTTACTTATGTGAGATTCTCCACCTCTATTAACATCCAGTGGTTTGCATGTGTGGAGTAATTGGCTCTCTATTAACATCCAGTCGCTTGCATGTGTGGGAGTAGTTGGCTCTCTTGCTTTTTAACCGGGCCATGTAATGTTGTTCTTATACAAACTATTTATTTCGAGTAACATATTCTTATTCTTATGATGAAATTTCGTTCCATATTAATACTTTTATGTTGAATATCTGTGTAGAAGTGTAAATGTTGCTTACCATTTGCAGGTACTTTGGGTGCTAGTCCAGCTTTGTCTCTGGCAATGGTTTCTCTCACCCATGCCTTTGCAGTCTACGGAATGATCTCCGCAGGCTTCAACATCTCGGGAGGCCACCTGAACCCGGCGGTCACATTGGGCTTAGCAGTAGGAGGGCACATCACCATCCTCAGGTCGATTATATACTGGATAGCGCAGCTCTTGGGTTCCACTTTAGCCTGCCTCCTCCTCAAGTTCGTAACTGGAGCACTGGTAAAAACCCAAAAAAAATCTCAAACTTTTGTATCGTGTAGATAATGTTCAAACTCTTCTCCAGTCTGTTAATTATCTAAACTCTCCTCTTATTATAATAATTTGAAATTGGGATTTACAGGGAACTCCAGTTCATATGTTGGCGAGCGGCATAGGTTACTTTGAAGGGGTGGTGATGGAGATAGTGCTGACGTTTTCGTTGCTGTTCACGGTGTATGCGACGGCGGTGGATCCGAAGAAAGGGTCGCTGGGGATAACGGCGCCTCTGTGCATGGGGGTGGTGGTGGGGGCTAACATCATTGCAGAGGGGCCCTATTCTGGCGCCTCCATGAACCCTGCTCGTTCCTTTGGCCCAGCGCTTGTCAGTTGGGACTGGAGAGACCACTCGGTTTATTGGGTCGGTCCCCTCGTTGGAGGTGCCCTTGCAGGTTTTGTGTATGAGAATGTTTTCTCGAGTGACTCCACTTATGTTCCCGTGTCTCAGGCAGAATTTTGAATGCCCACAGCTGCATATGCTGGCTAGTTTGTTTTAAAAACTTTGGAGTTGTTACTGGGAGTACTGGTCGGTGGGGTTGTAAAAAGGTTCAGGGTTACTCTCTTGCGTATGTTGTTGAATTATTTGAATTTTTCTCCTTTTTTTTATATCCTTTTCCTTTTTCCCTTCTATATCAGAGAGTCAGTCCTACTTGGAACATGCATATCTTGTCTCTGGGACATTTTATTTTATTTTGGAATAAGAGATATAATAATATTTGTTTTATGTTAATACTTAAGTAGTACAACCATTGCAAGAATTGTTTGAAGAGGGAAAAATAGAAAAAGAACGATAATTCATTATTAACATTCATGGCAAAAAAAATTAATGTTCTAATAAGAAAAATAACTTTGTCTTTCAATGAACTTAGTACATCTTACCATCTTTCACAATAGTGTAGGTGTTTTCCCTTCCATCATGTACTGCCCTCTTGTCAAATTGCCAAGGTCTTCCCAACAACACATGGTAAATGTCCATAAGCATAATATCACATAGGACCTCATCCTTGTAAGATTCAATTTGAAATTTCACTTGACACTATTCACTACTAAAATTTGGTTTCCTATTTGCAACCAAGAGATCTTGTATGGATTGGGGTGTTCCATCCTCTTCAACCCCAGTTTCTCTACCATTTCAGTGGATACTAAATTATCTGTACTCCCACTATCTACAATAACCTTGCAACATTTACCTCTTGATTTGCATATTTTTTTGAAATGATTTCTCCTTTGAACAGATTCACATTCCCTTTTATCTAGTTTCAATAGCGCTCTCATCATCATGAAAAACTCTCCTTGTTTTGGATCCTCCATATATTTCGGGAAAGCAACACTTTCTTCTTCTGCTTGTGCAATATGATTCTTGATCTCCTTTTCTTTACTACTACTATGTTGCGTTGTTGGATATTCGAGTGCTCAATGACCATCTTCTCCATATCTATAGCACTTTTTGAGGAATCCTCTACTCCTTCCTCTACCAAAACTACATCTTCCTCATGAGTAGTCTCCACCTCCTTTGGTGTTCTGTCCATATGCAGATTGAGAAGTAGTAGCTTCTCCCTCTTGTTTTTGTTGTCCTCTACCACTATTTGTTTGTCCTCTTGAGAACCATCCTCTTCCTCTTTGATTATTTTATTTCCTTCGTGACCACTTCTCATTTACCTTTAAGGTATACTTATAGGATTCTTCTACAGTCCTCGTTCTTATCATCCTTACTTCATCTTATATGGATAATCTTATTCTGTTGATATACTTCGAAACCTTCTCCTCATCATCTTCCACATAACCACTCCGAATGGTGAGCCTATAGAATTCCTCTGTGTAATCCTTGACACTCATATCTTTTTGTCTCAAGTTTTGCAGTTTCTTGAAAAGATCCTATTGGTAATCCGACGGAAGGAATTTGACCTTCAATTTGGTGATCATTTTCTCCCATGTCTTAATCCTTTCCTTTTATTTTATTTATATTTCGGTTTGAACATGGTCCCAACACAAGGACATATGACCTTTTAGCTTTGTATAGGAAAATTTCACCTTTTTGGGATCTTCTATTGATTCAAAATCAAAATATTTCTCCATCTCCATGATCCAATCAATGAGTTCCTTAGGGTTTAAACTTCCATTATATGATGGGGTTTCTAACTTTGGTTTCCTACCCATGTTATAAATTGCCCAAATTCATATTTCTTCAGTATCTCCTTGCCCGTCATCGCAAGCTTTCGGTTGGTCTACTTCCTCTTCTTCATTGTCACTTATGTCTTCTACTTGAATGCCCTTCCGTTTTGCAGTTTCAATTGCATATAATCAAGCGATGATTCCTCTTATTATCTTAGCTATATCCACAGCTTGAGAGCCTCGCAATTTTCCTCTTCCTCGTTGTGCCATATTTCCTTAGGCACATATCAATCCTTAGAGATCTACTAGCTCTAATATCAAAATGATGCAAAAATCAAACAAGATTCTTCATACAACTAATTCCTCATTTTATGACCTCAAAGTTTTAATAAAATAAACCTTACTTTCTTGTTAAATTTATTGTTGTCCATATTTTATGCTTTAATGCTTGATGTTAATTGATATACTAGTTAGGTGTATGCTTTTTCGATCGGTACAATACCTTTTTAGGTAATAGCTTGATTGTTGTATAATATGGGCATGTATGGTATTCTATGAAGATACATGATGGAAGAAGGGGTCAATGCAACACTAAAATAATCTTACGAAGGCTTGGTAGGATGACATCTAGGGCCAGATGATACTACCAAAAAGGTACTTCTGGTAGGACTATGGTGGGCTACACTGTACAAGGATGCAAAAGAACATGTACTTACTTGTAACACTTGCCAAAGAGTGGAGAAGTCAGTGCGTTGATATTTTATGCCATTGCATCCACCACAACCTCAATAATTATTCGAAATATGGGGGTTATATTTAGTTGGACCTTTGAAAACCACCCGTAGATGAAAGTGTTGGTATATTGTGGTAGCAACATAATACCTAACGAAACGGGTAGAAGTATGGTCATTACCAAATAACTCAGCAAAAAGTATAACCTAGTTCTTGTACAAATAAGTGATTACAAGATTCAGAATTTTGCTACATATAACAAGTTATCGAGGAGGTCACTTTATCAATGGGGTTATCAAAAGGTTGACAACCAACTTTCAGATATTGGACTTATTATTAAGTCCCTATTACCCCGAAGTAAATGGGTAGGAAGAGGCAACCAATAAGGTCTTAGTTTCTACATTATACAAGACCTGTGGCATAGAGGGAGCAGATTGGGAAGAAAGGTTGCCATCTATTCTTTGGACCTATAGGAAAACCTTCAAGTTAATGATAAACCACACACCCTTCCAGTTAATGTATGGTCAGGAGGTGGTAGTACCAGTCAAATTCTTGATACCTAGTTGGTGGATAGTTGTGGAGCATCGCTTGGGTGATCAAGAGAGCCTAGAAGAGTGACTGACCATGCTCATTTTATTAAATGAATGGAGAGTCATGGCATGTGATTGAGGTAGCCTAGAAGTCAAGGAAATTTTGGCATGATAAGCATCTCTACAATATGGAAATTAAACCAGAATATTTGGTTCTTAAGTTCAATGGAAAACAAAAAATTAAGCCTGAGAAATTGAATACTTTATGGCTTGGTCTCTTTTGGGTCAAAGAAGTAATGGAAAATGGTACAGTAAAGCTACAAAATTTGGATAGGACAATGGTACCCAATACAACAAATGACTCGAAAATAAAACTTAATAGAGTTCAAAGTTTATTCATCATGACACACGAAACTGATCGAAGACAACAACAAATAGTTAAGTCTAGCAAACCTCAAGGGGTATGATTCTATGATCAAGCTCCTTGTACGGTTATTACCTTATATGGTTGATTCTTCGAATAAAAAACTAAATTTACAATGATCTTTTATCGTACAACCAATCCTTTGTACGACAATAATCAAAGGATGGAAACTAAATTGAATGCCAGGTTTTAAAATGATTCAATTGAATGGTTTTAAATATGGTACAACATTTACATCGTGCACAAATTTCCTTATGTTTGAAAAACAATCATTGTATTTGAACAATAATATTCCATTGCACTATGTTTCCTCCTGCAAGGATTTCTACTCAAACGACAGATCTTCAAATTTTGATGTCTTTTAACCTCAAATCATACGGTTATCATTCCAATCAACAAAATTATATGGCACTCCTATGTGCTTGTAACTTCCTCATACATGAGCCTCCTATGACACTCCTATGTGCCTGTAAATTCCTCATACATAAGCCTCCTATGACACTCCTTTGTGCTTGTAACTTCCTCAATTATTTAGTTGAACAACCAATTATCTATCACCCAATTTGATAGATGTTGGACAACTCCTCATACATGACAATTAGATTATTGAATTCCCCTTCACTTGGATTTCCATCCCTGTGTCCTGCACACAAGTTAACGACAACACGTACAATTGCATAAATAGGATTTAAACAATCAAAAATGGAATCTCAAGGATTAAATAATAGGATTTTATTGCGAAGTAGCTTATTGGATTACAAGTACAATATAGGGTACTTCTCACATCTCAATCTCTACCTCGATCGTTCCTCCTCCCAATTGGTGATCACAACTCTCTTAATATGAAAGAGAACCATTATTCGAATGGTTGGCCTTCCATTCCATTACATCTGATGCTCTTGCATCAAGTCCATCCACTGAAATATTATACTAAAAGTGTAAAAAGGATGAAAAATTGAAATAGAGACAAATATTTGGGGTGCCCATAGGCATTATAAATAATCATTGTATTGTTTATAGATAAGAATCATAATACTCTGATGATAAAATGAAGAGTGGAAGGGGTTATTTATACCAATACCAAAATCCCAATTATATAATAAAGTTTAACCTAAGCCAACATAACAAGAGGGCTTAAGGTTAATTACAAGTTATAAAGTGGGTTTAACCATAACAAGGTTAATTGTGGCCCATAGGGCTTACATAATAAAATATTATAATAAATTAATACATTGTATAATGAATTCCCTTAGGCCTATCAATATTACATCATACAATGTTGGCCTTAACCATGAATCAAATTATAATTTCAACAATTTGTCATACCAAAAATACAGGTCGTTTAAATGAACGCTGGTTGTTGCCATTTTTGAAGCCACCCCATGGGACTTTAAAGCACCAACAAGCAAACAATACTTTCACAAGGTTAGAATAGAAAAGTAAACCATCACACACCTTTTTTCTAAGGATCTATCATTTATAAAGCAAGTTGTTGCATCCCTTATGTAGTTGGAAATTCGGCTAATTGAAACTTCCTTAACTTTGATAAAAATTATGTAGTACAAAAATAAAGTTTAGAATTATGATACAAAAAAATTATTGATAAATAAATCCATTTATCCACACTTTAGCTATTTGGCTGCACTTACCCCACTCTAAACTGTTATGATTAAACCAATAGATGTAAGTGAACAACCAAAACTTCAACTCATGAATTAGCATTGTCCTAAAAAAAGAATAACAACCAAAACTCAAAGGGCTTCCCTCATAATTTGTGAAGAAATACATATTATTCTGACTCTCAAAAAAGCACTCCTTCCCATATCTATTATAAATTAGCCTTCAATTGTAACTAATAGCCAATTGCTAATCCTATACTAAAAGTTCCCAGGATTAAAAGTAAACTTTGCTCTTTTAAAACAACAATTTCTTGAGCAACACATACACCATAAAAAACACAAAAGATAAATGGAAGGTCATGAAAACTCAAAAAATGTTGAATAGGATCCAGTTATAAGCAACTGCTTCCATGGAAAACAAGCCTCCAACATTTTGCACTGCTCTCCTGAACAAACCATAATTATATTTTAAACTCTTGATACTACAGTTAAATGTATAGCAAGCAAAGTAGCAAAAGGAAGATCCCAATTATCATTGTTTTGATACCAAACTATATCTCTTTGGAGCAAGCAACGCTACCAAGACAAGATTCAAGAAGCAAATGTAAAATATACCCAATTGATATTAGACTCAATGCATTCCTTGTTGTCCTGTCCAAAAGAATATTTTGCAGAGCCAAATTTATTTTGTGTGCAATGCCATGCTCACAATTTTTAGCCAAAGAGTAGAATTGTGCCTTGAGCAAGTTACTCAAAGACAAGTATTCATAAAGCTTGGGCTCAAAATACACATTGAACTTTTTGAGCAATTTCCAAAACATTGGTAGAGTCCTACTTTGAATTTGGGGTTCCCTTTAAAATAACAAACATTATTTTTTTTCTCCTTAAAATATCACAAACTATTCATGATAAATAATTTGGATGCAAGCATAGTTTTGAAACTAGTAGCTATCAGATTCCTTGTACTATTTCAATCATATTCCAATCTAATTGACTTGGCCACAACATGGTGAGAAACTTCTTCAGTATTTGCTTTCCCTTTAGAGAATTCTTTTTTGCATTTAGAAACCAAGAGCTTTCTACAAATGTGTTATTGTCAAAATCATTCTTGCCATAACACTCACCAAGATGAAGGTCCTAACAAAACTGAGATATATGACCATATCTTCCACAATATTTATAATGGAATGGGAAACTGAGAGATTAATGTTTACACCTTTTGACATGGATGTGTACTTGATTTTTCTCGTCTTAGTTGCATCTTACATTACACCTATCCAGTGTGGTAGCTACTCTCAATGCTTCTTCAACAAAATATCATAATGTTTTTGGATTTGTGTTATACCCTGGTTAGACTTCCATTTTAATGGTTTCACTTCCATATTTGCACAAACTTTGGGGTAATGGTGACCTCTCCTACACATTAAAGCTCCCCTTTTTTGAAGCATCCAAGGCCCAAATGTTGTAGCCTTGCAAACACTTCAACTGGGTTCCTCACTTGGACTTGCTTATTAAGTCCTTGGCCTTGATAGACCATATTCTTCAAAATATTGGAACCTATGACTTTAGTATCCATCTCAAAACTGGTAAATTATTCACTATTTTTTTCCAAGGATTTTAGATTATAATCAAATTTGATTACCATACTTGTTTAGGTGGTGGCATTAGCTTCTTTGGTGGGATGAGGAATGTTCTTCTATTTCTATATATCTTCACACTTGGCTTGGAGCGAGGTCAATAACTCCTCTTTGGAAGCTATTTCTTCTTCCAACTTATTCATTGTTGTAGATGCGAGTTTTGACTTACCACCTCAAACCTGAAAATAGAAATAAGTACATTGGAAGTCAAGTACGCGCACAATAATAAGTTTTGATGTAATCATGCAATAATTTGTAATGTTGAGTGAAGTGTTAGTTAATGTACGGATGAGTCATAAATCATTTAGTTGTCATGCAACTTGTCATGTAGTTGGAAATGAAATGAAATGTAAATGCATGACAAATGTAATATAAGTTGGTGAGGTGTCGAGTCGATAGTTGGGAATAACTACCTTCCCACAAGTTTAAATATACCCCCTCATTCATTTTAGTGGGTACATCGTAGATGTGAGAGGGTACACACATTGTATGCACATACATTGTAGATGTTGTATATAAAGAGAGGAGATGTCGGAGAGTGTATTTGTATAGGCATAAGTGTATTACATAGATGTATCTTTGTTAATATTAATAACACCATTCAACCATTGTTATTGTGTGTATTTATTACATGTGTTTGCATTTGAATGATATTGATATAAATAGATATTCCGAATTATTTCCATTTAATTACTATCATTGTAGGAGATTCGTACTGGGCCATTTTTATCTGACCCATGCCGTTCAATGCAAGACGAGGTCATCTAACTACTGTGTTAGGTCGTTTGGACTACAAACTAGGCTTTTTGACTACTTGTGTTGTGCATGTCCATTAGGACTATTATGTTGTAGGCTATCTAGACTGCATATTGAGAAGTTGTTTGGTCAACCAACTCTATCATTCATTCATTGTTCCTCTAACTATAGAATAACACCACCTTGCTACAATTTCTTGCATACATCTATTTTCTAGTTGTAGAATTGAGTTATAACCAATATCAATATTTTTTTAGCATCAACTCTTAATGTTGAGAAACATCTATGCAACCATTCTCATTGTGTATATTTATTGCATGTGTTTGCATTTGAACGATATTGTTGTAGAATAGATATTACAAACTATTTCCATTTAGTTATTGTTGTTATAGGAGATTCATACTGGCCCATCTAAATCTGACCCATGCTGTCCAATGCAAGACTAGGCCATCTGACTATTGTGCCAGGCTGTTTGGATTGCAAATTGGGCCATCTAACTTGTGTTGTGCAAAGCCATCAGGAATATTGTGTTGTAGGCCATCTGGACTACATGTTGAGGATTTTTTTGGTCAACCAATTTTGTCATTCATTCATTGCTCCTCTAAATATAGAATAGCTTTGACTTGCTACAATTTCTTGCATACATCTATTTTGTAGTTGTAGAATTGAGTTATAATCAATATCAATATTTTTTTAATTTTTGAGCATCAACTCTTAATGTCGAGAAAAATTTATGCAACCATAGCAAGTAGCTTGTAAGAATCATGCACAAATAATTAAATAAAATGCAACATACTACAATACAATTCCATTATACAAAATATAGATGCACAATGAAAAGAACATACATGTAAATATGCTATATACACATCATGTATTCTTCATATTCCCATCATTTGAAATACATCATGGTTTAGTCGAGCATACAACACATGGACCATACAAGTAAGAAACTTATATGACCAACATCATCCTTGCTCCTACCTCTACCAAGGTAGATGGCATACCATAGGTATCGAAAACTATCCAACTACCATTAAAATCCTGTATACATAAAACATTAAAATATCCCATAACTTTGTGTGAAGTACACACATGCAACAACATTCATGAGAAAACTATATTTACATGACTATAACTCTTCATTGATATGGAACATATGTTCATGCACTCATGCAAACGTTATGTTCATGGACCAAATCGTCTACCTACATCTAACCCCTCCTTTAGACTCACCAATGTCCCAATCAAAAAACCAACAAATAAATCAATAAGGGTAGAGATATCAATCTCGCTATTTTAACACTTGTAATCCTTTTGCTTCCTTTTTTTTACCATTTGTCACAATATTTTTGCTTCCTTTTGTTCCATAGATCAACTTCAAACTTGAATGTGCAAATCTCAAACAACATAATTGTTTTCTCCAATTACTTGTGTTTCTTACAACTGTCTGCATTGCAATACGAATGGATATCACCCGTCACCATATGTGTGGAGTCAAGATGGAGGGATCCCCCTTGCAAATTCAAGGACCAAAATTCCTTGCAAGGTCAAGGGGCAATGGCCATTGTGGCATTGAAGGTCAAGAGCTCAAAGGAATTTTCCAAATGGTAGCTTTCATATTGGTCACTTCTCAGATGACCACCTCCAACTATGCTCAGATGGCATTACATTAGATGACATGAATGTAGATGGCTTATCCTTAGAAACTTAACCCTTAGATGGTCCACCCTCGAATGACAGCCCCTAAAATGATTCACCTCCATACAACATGATCCCAAATAACTCCCTTATAGATGACTTGGTCTCATATAACTACCCCTTAGATGACGAGGTAGAAAATTCCTCCACAAATGGTGAGGTAGACGACTACCTTTGAGATAATGACGTAGATGGTTGTCCATAAAATGAAGAGGTAGACAATTGGCCCATAAACGATGAGGTAGACAACTAGGAAACTAACCAAATAGACAATAAGACAACCGACCAGCCAAAAAACATGTCTACAAACAATTTATTGGACTTGGAAAATGATAGGGTAGACAACTTAAACTCAAGAAATTAGATAAAATTGGAAAAAATCTCTCTTCTCCATCTATTCCCTCACCCCAAAAAACTCTCTTGTCTCATACAATTTGCATGTGGAAAACTATAGGGCGGAGGGTGACAAAAGGATCCTAGATGATACCCTCTTCCCAAATGACATGGCACCCCTGAATGACAACCTAAAGTTTATTTTGGATGACATTCTCGAAGTTCATCCATTCCATAAAATGGGCATTACAAGCCTACCTAACGTGTCATGTGCTTCATTTTTATTCAAATTGGCTTCATCACTACCCAGGCTATGTTTGTGGCATCCTTTATCGTCTATATGGAAAGCTTTATGAATTCTTCATAATCCAAACATATTGCGTCCTTATTAATATGGTATCCTCTATCATCTAGACAATATTCATTCTCAATTACACAACTTTCATCCTTATCTTAACTCTAGATCACATATTCCATATAGACTACACACTTGTTATTCACCATATTATAGGTTGTTTGTTTCATCCCTATCATCATCCTCCATCTACAAACAAATACACTTAAAAGTAAAAAAGCTAAAATTTACAAGGTCTGCATGAAATTGGATGTAAATGCCATTGGTGATGTCTACATGTTAGGAATATTTATTACTTTATTTTATTATCAGATCATGCATTTTTAGTTGGGAGATTATTTTAATAATTCTTGCATGTAATGATCTCCTAAGGGTCTTTATTTCCTAGAAGACAAGGATATTTATGAAGATGGAAAATTTGTCACTCTAAGGAGTTGTTTGCAAATAATTCTTAGAGATGTTGATGGTTCCGAATATCTTCTTCAAACTGGTGTTATAATCCCTATAGATGTTGTAAGGGCGATATACATGACATTAATCACACTTGACATTTGTAAGCGTAAAAGGAAAGAGGACATAGAGGAGCAATGGAAGCTCAAGCCCATGGTGGTAGATGCTTGTTGTGATACAAGCGACCTCAAGCCCTTAATGACAAATGTCTATTATGACACAAGCGATCTTATCACTAAGATATATTCAGTTTGTGATACTAATGACTTGAATTCTATTGATGATAATGGTACAAGTTTTGAAAGCTATGATGAAGAGCAACACTTGGATGTTTTGAAAAGCACACCAAATAAATTGGCTCAACTAATGAAGCAAATGGGTTACAATGGGACAGGATTGGGAAAATATGGGCATGGCATAAAAGAATAAAGGCCTTGGTTATATTAGTCAAACCAAAAGAAGTATGACTAAGTTTGTGAAAGCACAAACTTATGCAACTACTAGGACTATATGTTGGCACAAATAGAAAATGACCAAGGTACATATTGATTGTGGATGGGAAAATGTCACACAATGGAACAACATGAAAGCAATGTTGAATACATTTTATAACAGAAGGTGGCAACCCAAGAGGCAGAACCAATGGCAGACCCGGTGGGTGACCAAATGGTGGACCCAGTGTTAGACCCACAGGCAGACCCAATGTTAGACCCAGAGGCCGACCTAGTTACAAACCCAGAGGTAACAGACCCAAAAGCATACCCAGAGGCAACATATCTAGAGGCAGATCCATAGGCAACACACTTAGAGGTAGACCTAGAGGCCAATCCAGTGGTAGACCCAGAGGCCAATCTAGTGGTAGACCTATAGGCCAACCTAGTGGTAGATCCAGAGGCAACAGACCCAGAGGCAGATACAAAGGTGGACCTAGTGGTAAAACCAGTGACCAACCCAATGGTAGGAGTCAAAGCCAGAGCCAAAACCAAGACCTAGAGCCAAGAGCATGAGCCCAAGTAAGATCCAGAGCAAAAGCTATTGGAGATATTATATTATTTGGAGTAACATTGAAGTACCAGGGAGTACTATTGTAAATATTATATTAGGAAGTGTGTGTGTGTATAAGGTATGTCAGGTTATAAAGAGTGTTATGTGTTATGTAATAAAGTGTGAAAGGTGTCAAGAGTGCAAGTGTGAGTGTGCAAGGTGTCAAGTGAGCAAGTGAAGAGTCATAGGTGATAGGTGTCAAGTATGGAAGTGAAGAGTCATGTAAGATGTGTCAATATGTGAAGTAGGAGGTTATGTAATCATGAGAGTTTTGTCATAATGTGAGGCATGTGAAAGGTTGCATCTCTTAGGAGTTTGAGGAGAGCAAAAGTCATGTAAAGTTATATATTGAAGACAAAGCTCCATGCTATGTAATCGAATCAATAGAATGTTTTATGTAATAGAATATTTTGAATGTAATTGAATGAAGTTTGTTTTGTGAGATATTTTGTGCAATATTGATATTGGAAGAGTGTTCTGATTATTGGCTAGTATTTTTAAGATCTTGCGAACTTAGACCTGTTAAATCTTTGGGCTCACTTGCTAACTGTAGTATTAGAGCCACTTTAGCTAGCCATTTTTGGAGCAGAGAGAGTAAGGAGAGAGCAAGGAAGATATTGAATGTGAAGAAAGAAAGAGAAAGTGTGATATTGAAGAGAAGATTAAAGGAAGAAAGAGAGAATGTGAAGATTGATGGACAAAAGAAAAAGGAAGATATTGAAGATTTCTAGACGATTGGAGGAGAACAAAAAGAGGAGAAGAATGTGAAGAGATATTTGAGAACGTTGGCTAGATGGTTTGGTGAAATATTATTGTGAAGGAATGATGAGGAGATTATTAATTGTGGAAGGAGATATTGCTGGAAAGTTGTTGAGGAAAAGATTTGAAGGAGTGGAGAATGATTTATTGACATTGGAGGAGATCATTGATTGCATATACTGGATCGTTGGAGATGACTACTATTTAGACAAGTGCTGAAGATGATTGTTGGAGACAAGTGGAGACGATTGCAAATAGAAGAATGTTGTGCTAGAGATGAGTGCAAATTGGAATACACAAACCTAAAGACAGAGAATTAGTGAAGTCGTGAAGTGAAGCCAGATGTTGGAAGACGTAGACCTGAAGCCAAAGGATAAAATATTTGAGCAGAGAAGCAAAGTCGAGATGAGGTTAAAGAGGCATTAAATATTTGAAACTAGAACACAGAGAAATCATCAGAGGAACAACACAACATCCATACTGCTTTTTAATGCTTCAAATTGCCTAGAACGTGAGATTCATGAGTAACATTTGGATGCCCTAAAGTTTAATTCGATGTGAGATATGACATAATATAAGGTAAAGGGTAAATTTGATTTATGCATTATTTTGGGTGTTTCATTTTTTGAAAGGGATATTTGATTTTATTAAATTTTAGGAGCTATAAGGATTAATTTGCAAATTCTAAAATATTTGATATTTAAAGGTTTATTTGGGAGTTAAAAGGAAAAGGAATTCATTATTTGGAGATATAAGGAAATGAAAGTGAAATTAATTGAAACTAAATTTTTTGAAGTTTGATTAATTGAAATTTGAAAAATGGATTAATGATTGGGAGATATAAGGAGGAAATTAAATTTGAGTGTTTTTGAAAATTGATTGTGAACTTAAAAGTAGGAAGACATTGGAGGAAAAAAATTGAAATTAAAAATTTGGGAGATATAAGAAGAGGAAAATGAATTGAAATTGATTGATGAAGTTAATTAAAGTTGAAAGGAACATTAAAAGTTGAAATTTTGAAGAAGATTGGGATTTAATTTGAAGGAATTGAAAGAAATTAATTTGTGAAATTGATCATAGAAGTAATTATTCGAAATGCATTTTCTGAATATTGTGAGGAGATGTTGGAAAAACTAAAATATTATACACAGCATCTGATAACAAATTTTGATGAAGAAAGAGATATCCTAATAAAATTGAAGAAGAGATTATCTTTAATTCTCAAAGATGTCAAAAATGACATGAAGGATATCAATTGCGACACAAGTGATTTATGGCATATGCTAGCAAATAATCTTCTTCAAGAAACACATTTGAATGTAGACAAAGAATGTACAGAAAATATAAATGAATAGGATTTGCTTATTAGAATGACATATATCAAGCCAGAGGAACGTATTCAATGTCCAAAAATAAAATAATATTAGAGTTAACATCAAGAGGATGATGACCAAAGAATCAAAGATTGAAGACTAAAAGTCTTCACACCAAATAATGTAATAGGGGGATTGGAGATATTACTTTATTTGGTACATTGAGTAACATTGAAGTACCATGGAGTGCTATTGTAAATATTAGATTAGGAAGTGTATGTCTAAAGTATGTGTCAAGTTATAAAGAGTGTTACGCGTTATGTAATAAAGTGTGAAAGGTGTCAAGAGTGCAAGTGAAGAGTCATAGGTAATAGGTGTCAAGTATGGAAGTGAAGAGTCATGTAAGATGTGTCAAGATGTGAAGTAGGAGGTTATGTAATCATGAGAGTTTTATCATAATGTGAGGCATGTGAAAGGTTACATCTCCCGAGAGGTTGAGGATAACAAAAATCATGTAAAGTTATATATTGGAGACAAAGCTCTATGCTATGTAATCGAATCAATAGAATGTTTTATGTAATAGAATCTTTTGAATGTAATTGAATGAAGTTTATTTTGTGAGATATTTTGTGTAATATTGATATTGGAAGTGTGTTGTGATTATTGGCTAGTATTTTTAAGATCTTGGGAACTTGGACCTATGAAATCTTTGGGCTCACTTGCTAACAAGAGCCAGAGCCAAGAGCTAAAGCCAAGATCTAGAGCTAAGAGCTAGATCCTAGACTCCTCTAAATTAAGGGGGGTCCTAATATTTCCTATCCCAAATAATGTAATAAGGGGGGATGTTAGGAATATTTTATTACATTATTTTATTATTAGATCATGCATTTTTAGCTAGGAGATTATTTTAATAATTCTTGCATGTAATGATCTCCTAATCGAGAGTATCAATCTTCCAGTTAGTAACCCTAAGACAAGTATTAAATAGGCTCTTGCCTCAATGAATGAATTTCTAATTTGCATAGGCTAATTTGCCATCACTACATCGATGTTTGCACTAATTTCTTTCATACTAGTGTTGCCAATATACCCCATTCACTTGACCTTCTCTACTTCTACTGTAATTGGGTTGACATTGGGACATTTATTATCTTCGTAATTCTTGAGCCCTCTACACATCATCGGTTCATCTTGACTTGCATAATTCTCACAATCATACAAAGTGACCCAAGTATGATATCTACAACACTAGACAATAGGTCTACCCTTATTATCATAATCAATTCATATTCTTCTATTGCTTTGGTGGTGGTCAAAAAACATACTTGTGGTACCTCCTGTTGGAACAATCTCCCTTTGCATTGCATACACTTGTTGAGTGTTCTTCAAATTAAAGGGGTATTCCTATGTAAAATATCCTTCCCCTTGATCATCATTGCAGAATATCTCTTCTACTCCTTTGGAATCATTGCAAATTGAGTTGCATTCAATTTTGAATTTATCAAACAAGGACATCATCTTCTTACAAATAGCACTTAATAAGGTTCATGCTTTTTTGCGCTTGTTTTCTTTACCATGTTCATTCTAGGAGTCATCACTCATCATTCTAATTTTTGAAATTGCTCTCATCATGGATTACCTAACCTCCATGTCTTGATGATACTCTCATATTGTCCTTAAAATTTATCTCATTCTTGGAGTCATTGCTCTCATCTTCAAAGTCACTTTTGTCTTTTAAGTCATTAGGTTTCCTACCTCAACATCAAGATGACATTTTTGTATGGCTTTCATAGTTCAAGGGTTTCTTAAATGCCTCTTGATATGATGTAAAAGTGATCACTCTAATCCTATATGTAGAAAGAAACCTCTACACAAAGCTTTTTCTTCAATATGTTTGATGGCTCCTCTAGATGGTTGACCAAATGTTCAACCTTTGGTTGTAGGACTAAAAAGACTACAACTCACTTCGCTCAATTTGAGATATTTCTACAACTAACTCATCATCATTGCAAAAAAACTTGAATTCATTCATGAAGGCTTCCTATTACTAGTCCCAAGTTTGTACTTGTCCTTTAACAATTCCATGCACCAATTTGTTGCAATTCCAAATAGTTTTGCAAGGATTAACCTCCTCTAATCTGCTTTACTCTACACCCATTTGGACGTCCAAATTGTATGTAGATTTTCCAATGTTTGACTAGGTCCTCTTTTTCACCACCATGAAATAGGGACACTTGTTTGTCATTGGTTGTCATCATTACCAATTGCTTCAACATAGGAAACAATGGCTTGTGTTAGACTCTTGTTACATGCATTGTTGGATGTGCCACACTACAGTCTCAATTGCATTGAAACTCCAATCTCATGCATTATTAGACATGCCAACCTATAGTTCCTCTAATCATAGTTGAGAAAATCTGCAAAAAATCTAGAGAATCTTGATTTTTTGCTGATTTTTTAAAATGTCGATGCAATCAGCAAACTCTCGACGATGCAAAGATTTTTTTGAAGATTTTTTTCCAATTTTTTGAAAAAATCAACATCATCGATTGTTTCAAAAAATATAAAAAATCTGCATTTTTTTTGTTTTTTTAAGGCTGCGACCGATTTAGGGTTTTATATGCAAGCCCGTTTTTCAACTGTTAATGTTTGAACTTCAAAGTTTAAATTTTAAACCCTAAACTCGAAACCCTGGTCTAGGGTTTCGAGGTTTTTTTTCTCCACTTTTTAAGTAAATATTGTTGCCTAATAACTATGTATGCAAGCCCATTTTTCAACTGTTAATGTTTGAAACTTTGAACTTTGAAGTTTAAACCCTAAACCTTAGACTAGGCCCTAGGGTTTTGGGTTTAGGGTTTTTTTTCCTCCTTTTAAGTAAATATTGTTGTCTGGTAACTATGTATGCAAGCCCATTTTTCAGCTGTTAATATTTGAATTTGAAAATTTGAACTTTGAATAGTTTAAACCTTAAACCCTAGTCTAGGCCCTAGGGTTTTGGGTTCAAGGTTTTTTTCCTTCTCTTTTTAAGTAAATATTGTTGCTTGATAACTATGTATGGAAACTCATTTTTTAGTTGTCAATGTTTCAATTTTAAACCCTAGCCTTTCGGTTTAAGGTTTAGTTTTTTTTTTTTTTTTCAAGTGATTGTAACTTTGTTGTTCCTTGTTTCCATGTGCAGGCATATAAAATATGAAACCTTTTTTTCCTTGTTACTTGAAACTATGTACCTTTTCATATTATAAGCAACACATGATATAAGCAACACATGATGTGTTTTGTCACTTTCATGTGTAGTTAAAGCTTGAGCCATAATGTCTTGACGTGAATTATTGCTTTTATTGCAATATTTGAATTGCACAATGTTAATTCATTGTAATATGCATGAAAACAATTTTTTTCAATGAAAATTTTCATTTTTTGTTTTTTTTTTGCTGATTCTTTTCCCAATTTTTTGCTGATTTCCAATTTTTGTCTATTTTTAAAAATGTCAATTCTAATTTTCTCAACTATGCCTCTAATTATACATAAAAGCAAAATCTAGGGCTAATCCTAATGCAACAAAAAGCAATTAGTTGACACCTATGGCATCAAGGACCATATTGTTTCTAAAACAATCATCAAATTTTGTCGAGCTCATCGCTAGACACAATAAGTTATTATTGCTCTAGCACAAAACGTCCATCCTGCACGCTATTAGAAAGAGCAACTTGCATTTGCTTCGATGTTGAACTCCCATCCTAATCACTATTGAACATGCCAACATGTAGTTGTTTTAGACTCCATCACATGCACCATTAGACATGCCAACTTGCATTTGCTCTAATGTCAAACTCCCATCAAGCGCATTTTCAATCATACTAACTTGCAGTTGCTCCGATGTCAAATTCTCATCCAATGCACTATCAAATGCCCAAGCCGCATCATGTGCACCTTTGTCACACCTTGCATCATCACGCATGCTGTTAAGATCCTGCTATAAAATAAACTCAAATAACACTCTCACACAATTGCTTGGAAATAACTCACATAAACATCACATTAATATAACAGAAATTTGCATAAAGAACAATCTCACAATAGAACCGAATCGCAGGCCTCTTCGAGGGGGCAACCTCCTTCAATACTTCATTAATTTTGCAAAAGATGGTTACATTGGTGCCCTTTCGGGTATTTAAGGAGTTTCCTTCCAAGGTTGGCTTACATGCAAAATGCCACCTGGATTACATGCATAATGCCACCCGAATTACATGCATAGTGCCACTTTGAATTACATGCACAATGCCACCCGAATTACATGCACAATGCCACTCGAATTACATGCACAATGCCACCCGAATTACATGCACAATGCCACCTATCTACCATGTGTTACATAAAAAAGGGTGCCATTTGTCATAGGCACTACCTAAGCTAAAACTTAGAACATTACAAAATATTAATCATGGGTACTACCCACGTTCACTAGGAATTATTACATCAAGGAAGTTATTACATTAAGGGTTAGGATGAGATCCTAACATGCCCTTCTCCTTGAAGAAGCTTTGTCCTCAAAGCTAAAAATGAGGAAACTGTTGCCGGAGTTGATGGAGGGACTCCCATGTAGCATCCTCAAAGTTGAAGTCCACGCCACCGAACCAGGACCTCTCGTGATGGTACGGTTGCGAGTTCGACGATACAGCAGCTGCTTTGGTGCAAGTAAGATGGAGCCTTCTTCATCCAATTCGGGAAGTGTTGATGGAACCTGTACCTTGGAGCTGCCCGAAATGTAGGAGGGAGGCATGAGTGGAGGGTGCCCGTACTCAGCCTCTGGTGGCGGTATGATAGGAAGTGTTGTACCACCATTCGGCCAAAGAAAGCCATTTTGCCCAATGAGTAGGATGATCGGAGGCAAGTAGCGAAGGTAGGTTTCCAAGTAGTTATTAACAACCTTTGTTTGACCATCCGTTTGCGGATGGTAGGCTAAACTCATTGTGAGCCGAGTCCCCCGCAACTTAAACAACTCTTGCCAAAAATTGCTAGTAAGGCCGGGATCACGATCAGATACAATGGAGGTTGGCATGCCATGAAGGCTAAATATGGAGTCAAGGAAAATTTGGGCAATAGTGAATGCTGTGTAAGGATGGGCTAGGGCACAAAAGTGAGCATACTTTGAAAGGCGGTCCACTACCACAAAAATAACAGACTTGTCTCCAGATTTAGGTAGCCCTTCTATGAAATCCATAGAGATGTCACCCACACCCGATCCGGTATCGGCAAGGGTGGAAGAGTGCCCGAAGAGTGCACTCGTTTCTCCTTTCATCCTTTGACCTGTGTCGCAGTCTGCCACAAAAGAGCGAATGTCCCGTTTCCTACCTTTCCAAAATAAGGTGCGCTTGAGTCGCTCATAAGGTGGTCTGATATTGGGAGGTGTACTATCCGGCAATAATGGAATGGCATGGTCGTGAGAGCGATGCAGTGGTCGTGTGATGGGTTCTAAAAAGATGGCCTCATGTTTGTGGAGAATCTGTTGCATGTCTTGTGGGATTTCACCCATTGGAGATGTGGATGGTTGGATGGAGAATAGTTGTGCAATGACCCCACGTGATGATTTCTTTAGCAATTTCTCCATGCCGTTTGAACCGATAATTTGAGGTGTTCCCTGTCGGGGAGCCCTTGATGATGTGTGTTTGTCCGTTCTGGAAGAACTGCATCCAAAGTTTAGCAAAGTTCCAACTAATAGTGCCCAACGTACTCAACCATTGGCATCCCAAAACAATATCACATCCACCCAAATGGAGGGCAAACATGTCCAGCTTGAGTTCATAATCCCCTATCTTGATTTTAACATTGTGACACTTTCCTTTACAAGATAAGGTTCCCCCATTGGCTACCATGACCTCAAAGGAATTACAATTATGGATATAGCAATTTGCCCGTTGAGCAACTCTAGGGTCAATGAAGTTGTGCGTGCTTCCCGAATCCAAAAGGATGGAAAGACGTTGGCCCTTGAAACATCCAGTAACCTTCATGGTTTGAGGAGTAGTAATGCCTGCAAGGGCATGGATTGTAATTGATGTCTCAGGTTCCCGTTTCCCTTCTTCTTGTGGGGGAGGTGTTTCTGGAGGGTCCTCATCCTCATCACTCTCGTCAACGGTATCAGGTTCTCCAACATCTATCAAGAACAATTTTTTGTGTGCACACTTATGCCCCTTGAAAAACTTTTCATCACAATTGTAGCATAATCCTTTGGCACGACGTGCATCCATCTCTTCGGTGGTGAGGCGCTTGGGTGCAACAGGTTTATTATCATCTGGGTGTTGGGCTCTCGGGGGAAATGAAGGTCTATCTTGAGAAAACTTTGATGGGCGTCTTTGGGCAGAGAGTTTAGATTCGGCCGTACGGGCCAAACTGATAGCTTCCATCATAGTTCGTGGTTTCAACATTTTGACTTCTGCTTGGAGTTCCATCTTCAACCCACTGATATAACAACTCGGAAGAACCCTTCACTCAATCCTCTTGTTCGATTGGCCAATTTTTCAAATTGAGCTTGGTACTCTCGAACCGACCCTCGTTTGTTGTAGTTTGGATAAGGCTCCCGTGGAAGTCCTCAAACTCACTAGGACCAAATCGAGTGAGTATTTGGGATTCAAAATCCTCCCAAGAGAGATTTGGGTAGGTAAGACGCAACCATTGAAACCAGTGCAGAGCCCTCGTATTCCAAGTTAAAGGAAGCCATCCTGGACTCGATGAAATACCGGTACATTATGAAGTCGAAAGAATTGGTCAACCCGACATAGCCACCCATCAACATCCTTCCCACTGAATTTGGTAAAGTCCAACTTGGGCATTCTGAAGGGTGTATCATGGTCACGATTCCTTGTAGAACTCTCAGCTTAGTATTCTGATTTGGGTGGTTCTCTTCTCAATTTGCTGTCCACTTCAGCCAATGCTTCTTCTAAGCGATTGCTAGTGGCCTCATGCTCTAAGCGAAGACCTTGGACTTCTTCCCTTATGGAGTGAAAAGCCGAGTTCAAGTTCTCAATGGCTTTTGTTAGGGAATCCAAGTGTTCTAGTTCTTTCTGGTGTCCACGAGTACCCTGGGCCATTTTTTGACCTTTTGTGACCAGTTACTAAAAATAGAATTGAATTTTTTTGACTTACTATTTTTAGTAAGTGCCCAAAAAAGTGCTTGGGTGCTATATATCAAAATGATCAGCAGGAGGAGGTGGTCACAATGAGCTATATCTCTTAACACTACTTTTTGGCACCCCAGACTTTTTTTTTTTTTTTATCTCCTGTTTTGCTGAGTCTAACGGTGTTTACAGATTCTGATTCTGAGCTACTGAGCAAAAGTTGGGTACTGGAGCACTATCTAAAACCGGCCGTGTTTCACACTCAAGATTCTCTCGTATTTTGCAGGTGACCGATATGACAGCTCTGTTCGACTCAAGACCGTGAATTCTCGCCTCGACCGTGCCGACCTCTCCGACTCGATCGACTCGATCGTGGATCGCCATCGTAAATTTGACTGTTACTCTCCGTAATTTCAACTTAAGTGTCACCCTCATGGCTTATCCCGAATGCATGTCCCTTTTGTTATTTTTTTTGGTAGAGGACTCCTTTCTCATATGCTCACTTTTGAAATGCAGGCTTACGAACGGGGGTGTTTGGATTCTTATTTTGATTTTTATTTTTGTATTTTTTACAGGTTGCAGTTTTAACAGAACCAGGGAATGCTAAGTATAGGAGTATGTACCACCCATAGGCCCTCTAATATACCGACAGTGACGAACAATAGTGCTCGGACCAATATTTCCAGGCCACTACTCAAGGAGATTCCACGCATACCCTTGAGCACACTACCCGCCTCTCTCGACAATACGGGAGGGTAATCGTCCGAGATGCCGTGTCCCGTAGACTATGAGTAATACAAGGCCGAAGAGCTTCCTAATGGCTAAAAGTTTGTTTAATCCTAGATGGTCTCCCGATATACCCGAAGATACGTGGGAGCTCAAGTCCGTGCGCGAGTTCCGTCTCGAGGCCCGGGTATTGGAGCCCGATCGCCCCTCACTTCACTAGACGCTTTATGGGCTATCTAGCTTAGCCAATACAGGGTTTCTACCTACTCAACTAATAATATATTTTTTTGTTTTTGGTCTGGAAAAAAAAACACTGTATTTTTTTTTTGGATTTTTTTAATAAGGAAAAACATAATGGAAAAAACACACGGAATTTATACCTAACAGGCGGATTTGATGGCAAGAATCATTGCAGTTTGCAGTATAACTTGGCCCTGGAAAGCGCTCTGATACCACTTGTTAAGATCCCGCTATAAAATAAACTCAAATAACACACTCTCACACAATTGCTTGGAAATAACTCACATAAACATCACATTAATATAACAGAAATTTGCATAAAGAACAATCTCACAATAGAACCGAATCGCAGGCCTCTTCGAGGGGGCAACCTCCTTCAATACTTCATTAATTTTGCAAAAGATGGTTACATTGGTGCCCTTTCGGGTATTTAAGGAGTTTCCTTCCAAGGTTGGCTTACATGCAAAATGCCACCTGGATTACATGCATAATGCCACCCGAATTACATGCATAGTGCCACTTTGAATTACATGCACAATGCCACCCGAATTACATGCACAATGCCACCCGAATTACATGCACAATGCCACCTATCTACCATGTGTTACATAAAAAAGGGTGCCATTTGTCATAGGCACTACCTAAGCTAAAACTTAGAACATTACAAAATATTAATCATGGGTACTACCCACGTTCACTAGGAATTATTACATCAAGGAAGTTATTACATTAAGGGTTAGGATGAGATCCTAACACATGCCTTCGTAATGATTTGCATTGTCACACATGCCTTCATCGTGCCTTACATTGTCCTAAATGCATTCCCCGTACCTTAAACATCACTTTGTCCTCCACCAAGAACAACGAAAAAGTCTACATCACTTTCATGTCGTGCTCCCATCTTCCCTTCTCTTAAGGGGACAAAGAAACTTGGAGTACAATGCTCGTCAACTATGTTTTGATCTTCCCAATGTTATCGTTGTTGCTTTTGGAGCATTACAACTCCACGTCACCAACATCAACCCAATTTTGTATATGAAACATCAAAATGTAGAACTCATGCACAAAGAAATAAAATGCAACATGTTACATGCAAATCCATTATATAAATAAAGATGCACAACAAAAAGAACTTATATGTAAATACGTTGCACACACATCATGTATCCTTCATATTTCAGTCATTTGAATTACATCATGGTCTAGTCAAGCATACACCACAAACCATATAGACAACATAGATGATCGATATTATCATCAATAAAACTCTTCCTCCCTATTACCTTGACCAAGGCATATGGCACGTATAGGTATAATTCTTCCTCCCTATTACCTTGACCAAGGCATATGGCACATATAGGTATAATAAGAACTAGTATGCGGTCAACAATTCCCCAACTACCACCAAACTACCTTTACATATGAAACATTAAAATACACCATAACTTTGTGATGTACATAACATTTATTAAAAACACTTATGTCACCACATACACACATGCGACAACACTATGTGATGACAACAAATCTGTATTTACACAATTAATCATTGACATGATGCATACTTTCATGCACTCATGCAAATGTAACATGCATGGTCAAATTTGCTAGCTACATAACTTCTTTCTCATGGAGCTTCAACTTCAACTCTTTATTCCCTTCTCTCAACTCAACAATCTCTTGGTATTGTTGTTGGGCAGTCTCTAGCAAGTCTTGAATATCTTAGATTTTATATTATTGATTTTTACTAGATTTCTACATATATCAACAAAAACAATGTACAAGACTTTCAACAAACACTTCGCATGCAAACTTGATTGCACAAAGAATATTCCAAAGAGCTATCAAACTTCATACAAGCCTCATCATCAACAACCATCTTCCTTCCTCCTACTTCTATTGATCAGTCGACATTTACAGGAAGCAGGTGCAATAGGAAGCAGTAAGCGATTAGCAATTCGCCCACTACTATCGAGCAACCCATATATATAAAACATTAATATACACTAACTTTTGTATGATGTATATAACATTTATTACAAGCAATTATGTCATCAACCACAACCCTATGCATTAAAACAGACTTGGCCAAAGTGTTTAATACTCGACCGAATCCGAGTGGGCTCAGCCACATCGAGCCCACTCGAACTCTTATTTTTCCTAGACTCGGCCTAATCCGGGGTTGAGTCCGAGTCCCAATGTCGGGACTCAGCCCACCCAAGGTTAAAAAAAATATAATTCAGTATTATTAGCTGTCAACTGCCTTCTGCTTTTGTAATTAGAACTTGACGAAGGTATTTCTACCACAAACGTGATTAGCAGAATCATAAGTCGTCGATCATGGGCTGAGAAATAAGGACGCACACTCGATGAAGGTACTTGGTATTTAATTTTCTACCATAAAACGTGATTAGCAGAATCAGAAGTCGTCGATCAGGGGTTGTCTAATAAAAAAATACACTCGATAAAGGGACTCGGGTATTCACTTTTTCTACCAGAAACATGATTAGCGGAATCAAAAGTTGTCGATCATAGGCTGTTTGCGTTTCCTGTCTATTTCTCCACCATTGTCCCTGCCTAACCTACCTCCTTCCCGTGTTGACTACGGGACCCATATTCTGTGTAGGTGCAGCCCTGTCCAGGCTTATTATATTCGATGCTGCTTCTTTCGTTAAAAGTTCAAACTAGTCGTTTCATCTCATCTGTGTAGGCCTATGCGAGACTAAGTTTTTGCTTCCAGCCATATTATTATCACTATTATATGGCTTCGACGACTCCCGTCCTCGTCCTCTTTCTGGTTTTTATTCATATGAAGCCTGAGAAGCATAATAATATCACCCTCGGCTCAGTCCTCACTACGAAACCCCAAAACTCCAAATGGGTTTCAAATAACAAAGATTTTGTGTTTGGATTCTATCCTATATCTCCAACGCTATACATCTTGGGCGTATGGTTTGACAGCATTTCTAATAAAACTCTTGTGTGGACGGCTATGAAAGGCAAGAAAGACATTCCTGTTGGACAAGGCTTCTACTTTGAAGCTCACTAACAGTGGCCCTTCAGCTCTTGATTTCACGGTCCGGTGCTCTCCTTGACAATGAGAAGGTATCTACCGGTGCAATGCTGGACAATGGCAACTTTGTCCCGTTTGACGACGCATCTCTAACCATCTGGCAGAGCTTCCTGTCTCCTACAGACACGCTATTGCCAGGTTAGACGCTTGGAGATGTAACATGTATTCAAATATTTCCAATACAAAGTACCGGACTTGGCCCTCTTCACTGGTCAAACTATAAATTTTCGTCTTCAGCATGTCACGAGTCATATGTATTCTCCCGAATCATATGTATTATAAGCATTATCAGAATTCGATATGAATTCTTTGATGACATTATCAGAATATAACATGAACTCTTTGATGACACGTAAACAGTACCACAGCATGCCACGAATTAGCTGACTACAAAATCGCCTTCACGCATCCACTTGTTAACCAAATGTCAAAAGGTAGACCAGAGTGAAGGCAAAGACAATAATTTTAATTTTTTTTTTTTCAAATAATTTTAAACATTTATATGAGATTAAAGTTTTTTTTTTTAAAGAAAAGATTAAAGTGTTATGATTGTGCAACCAAACTTTTAAAATTATATTATCATAAAGTTTTTAAAGTTTAATGGTATATTTCATGATTAGAATTTTGTTTTCACCTTAATACCTATCTATTTGGCCCAACTATTTATAAAAATAAATTATTAAATTATGTTATATAATAATGTTATATGAGATTAAAGTGTTATGATTCTCCAATCAAACTTTTAGAATTTTAAATTAAAGTTTTAAATTTTATTATCATAAAGTTTTTAAATTTGTTGTAACCCAATTATTTTTAATAATAAATTATTATATTATGTTTTTTTCTTGGAACCATTCTAATAAAATATTAGATTTGTTTTTAAGTTCATTAAAAAAAAAAATTCAATGAGTTTACACAGGTTTTTATGAGGGGTTCCGGTCCTCTCATACTGAGTGAGGTTTGAACCTTGAACCTCTCAAAGAGAGGCTAAAGCCCTTACCACTGCAGTAAGCTTGCAGCTTTTAAGTTTATTAAAAATTTAAAACTACATTTAGTTGGGGTTTTTTAAATTCGCTGCATATGTGGCCCAACTATTTTTAAAAATAAATTATTAAATTATGTTTTGTCTTTCTTGATTTTTTAGATGTTTATTGGTCCCTTCCTCTTGTTAATTTCTTATTTGTATAATGTTGAATGTTTAGTAAGTGTGTTAGAATATACTAATGAGTAATGAGTAATATGCTTGAAAAAATTTATTTTTTTACAAAAAATTTGTTTTTTTCCCGAGTCTTGTCAAGTTTTCTTGCCGAGTCCTGAGTCAACTTTTCTGAGTCCGAAACGAGTCCGAGTTTTGCTACTATGATTGAAACACATTAACCTGATGCATACTTACATGACTAATCATTAACCTGATGCATATTTTCACACATTCATGTGCTCAAATATATGTAATGTTCATAATCCAACTTGTCTGGCTATAAAGCTCCTTAAATCTCCTTTCTGATGGAGCTTCAGCTTCAACTAATTACTCCTCTCTCAACTCAGCAATCTCTTGGGACTACTATTGGGTAGTCTCTAGCAAGTTTTGAATCTTTTATTTTTCCTCTTGCACCTTGTACTCCTGATTTCTACTAGATTTCTCCATATTCCAACAAAAACATTGCACAAGACTTTCAACAAACACTTGGCATGTAAACTTATTTGCACAATGAAGATTTCAAAGAGCTAGCAAACTTCACTCGCTTTAATACCAATATGATATTTAACAGCCATCAAATAGTTCACTCACACAAATCCTTTTCTGTACAAAACTAAAACAATAATATATACCTTGCTTAATGGATTAAAACAAAGAAAATACAACTGAAAATTGCTTGGAACATTGCAGCAATGCAGACAATCATTGGTAATAACAATGAACACAATAAAACAACAGGAACACCAAGATTTATGCAAGGAAAACTGTCAGAGGGAAGAAAACCTACTGAAAAAGTGCTGTTGCAGCGTATATTGTTGAAAACTTAAAATGTAATGAGCACAATGTGCATGAACTGAAATAAAGTCTCTCCAGAAAAATGAGAGCACCAACATCCCAAACAACTCAAAACTCCCAAAAACCCCTGCCTTGCCAATGGCTGGAAAATGCAACATTGGCAATTTATGTTTTTTTGGCAATGGAGAAAGAAAGAGGGTCATAAAAGGTCAGAACACATGCACATTACTCTTCCACAATTGGCATATTCCATGATTGGAATTTCGTTCCACGTTAATACCTATCTATCTATCTATCAATTGTCAATTCATTCTCTAGTGACCCTTCATTTTCTAGTCTCTTTACAAATCCAAAAAAAGGCTTCATTATTTGACCAGCTCTTAATCCTAATCCCATAGACATAGGTATTAATATGGCGAGAAAGAATACATCCTATGTGTAAATCTCTTGTTTTGCTTTATATAACCATAAGCTGTATGTTTTCAAATGGAACCAAACAATCTGAATTTAAGCTTTTGCTTTGATGAAGCTATGCACTTTAATCTTGTAGCTCCAATTTTAGCTTAGAGCATTTTCAAGCATTTGCTGACTTCATATATGCACCATGTTAGTGACAAAACATATATGGTTGATTCAACAACAAAACTAGTTTCCAAAAAGAACCACCAATAGGCCATCTCAAGGATACCACGTTCCTAGTGAATCAAATGAATGCATAAAAATAATGGAAAACATATGTTTATTTCAACAGGGTTCAAGTTCTTATAGCAATCTGCATTCCAAAAATTTTAAGAGTAACTGACTGAAAGAATAAATAAATACAGAGAAGAAGGCAACATTCATTACAAAGTCCAAGTCTGAACATGTTTCTCAAGAGTGCATATACATAATTCCATACATAATGATAAAGCATTAGATATTTACTGACCAAAAATGGATAAGCTAAATCATATATCAAACATGCAATAGGTTTACAAAAAAGAATATGTAAATATGGCTATATTTACACATTCCATCCCAAAATTGTACATAGTTTGGTAATAATTGGGCAAGGAAGAGGAAAATTGTGCTAAAACTTGCTCTTATAATGAGATTTCAATATCTTAAAAGCATCAATCTGAAAAGAGAGGTTCTTGCTACAAAGGACCAATAGGAATGATCATCTCGACAATCCATCCTGATATTTGTTTTTATTAATTTTCTTCAAGCATCCATCTGCAATACAGAGCAACAGGCATGTTTGTAATGAATGAATCAAAAACCCTATAGAGATTTAAAGATATTTTCCTTTCATATTATCATTGAATACCATAAATAGAATTATATTCACATACCTGGAAGACTGACAGCTCTATTGGCCAAGGATGATGCAGTAATGCAACCCTGTTCCATAAAAAAATTATTTTAATAACTACTTCCCTTTAGGGATTTCTCAATGATAAAACATCCTCTGTTTTTGCTAGCAGTCTTGACTAGGAAAAAATAGCTTGGACTCATTCAAATACTGAAAGAATTACTCACATTTGCTTCATGTTTTACCAAGAACAATTTGAATGTATTAATAAGTGCATCTGCTTCTTTTTCTAAATCCATCACATCTCTATTAGACAAGTACTCTTGCAATCCCTGCACATGTCATATGAGTCCATCTCATCAAGGAAATAGAAACTATGTAGGATATCAAACGTTCAAACTCAGCATCAGTATCACTGAATACATACAGCATAAAGGCTATGATAAAAATAAATTTTCCCATCTAAAGAATGACTGCAAAGGTAATCTCATTTAGATTATGATGAACAGGTGTAATTTTGAGGAAGCATCCCGACCATATCCGCCCTCATACATAATCATGTATTTTTATTCACAGAAATTTATAACTATCAAGAATCCTCTAGTATTTTGTCTTTCCTATAATCCTAGATTATTCAACATCAAGAAAGACACTATTATTTTGGTTCTCTGGGAGTTTTGTGCCTTGTCTGGAAGAAGGTAAAGGAGGTGTATTCATTCGTCTTGGTTCAAATCTTGCACACCATGTTTGCTTAAATGGTCAAAGCTCTTTATTCTTATGGACCATGATGCCCTTCTTCACGGAGAAGGCACACCCTTGGACCGGAGTTGTGATGGAGATAGTCAAGCTAGATAGGTATTGCATAAGGTCGCTCTACCTTGTGACATAAGGAGCAAAAGAAAAAAATTATTTCTTATTATTTTTCCTTGCAGAAAAATCAGAAGGAATTTTAAAAATTGATGTTTTTCAAAAATGTCACTCTAGGGCTATTTTGGAGGGCAAACTTCTAGAGGCCATAACTTTTGCATGCGGAAGAATTTTGAGCCCATTTTTTTTCCAAACAGCATGATTTTTTGAGCTCTTTACATTGGTGGTATTTGTTCAAGGACATACTACAAGTGGAGGGATGTCTCATTGTGTGATTGTCTTCAAAGCCTATTGCCCTATTTCAAAAGGGCAAATTTACAATATGTTATGCAATCAAAATCTTTGGTTTACATTTATGGGAGATGTAGTTGGATTTGTGACAATTGCATCAAATTTAAGTCTTTTGGAGGCTTATAGGAAAAGGATTCAAAAGGTGCTTTAGTCAATCCCACTTTCTTCTTTGGGCTATTGATTCAACTTATTCATGAAGATCTAATCTTTCATGATCTCTTCCTCCTATTCTTTGTTCAGGTACTCTTGGAAGTTTGTAATGGCTCTTTTCATAAACAGGTTCATGCAAAGCCTCTTTTGGTGATGGAAATCAAGTGGCCCAAGTGCAAGTTGAAGTTTCCAAACAAGGTGATGTATGCCGTAAAAGGGAAAGCTATGCTTCCAAGTTTTACCTTATGCGACTATAGAAGACTGAAGCAGTTTTTTAGAGGTGGTACTCTTGACTTCTCTTCCTTATTTGGAGTCTTAGCAAAAGTGTTCTTTGTATATGTGTGGGAGTATCTAATGGTGGCAGTGATGGCTACGATCTAGCCTAAGAAGATTCTTGTGCAAAGGCATTTTCACATCTTTCAGATGATGAGGGGAATCCAGATGAGTCTTCCTCAAGTGTTGAAGCCCACTAGAGCATCCATTATGGGAAGGAAGATAATATTGTCACTAATGTCTTCTCTCCTTGGCCATTGAGTTCATATTATGAGGAGGTGTTGAAAGTGTAATCTAAATTATGGCTAAGGCCAACATTGTATGATGTAATCTTGTAGAGGCCTATGAGCAATCATTATACGATTGTATTTAATTAATTGTAATATTTTATTATGTAAGCCCTATGGGTTGAGGTTAACTTTATTACGATTAAACCCACCTTATATCTTGTAATTAACCATAAGCCTTCTTGTTGTGTCGACTTAGGTTAAACTTTTATATGTAATTGGGATTTTGGTAATTGTATAATTCCCCCACCACTCCATCTATTGTGTCCAAGTGTTGTGATTCTTATCTACAAATAATATAGTGATTATTTATGGTACCTACAAATGCCCACTATATCTTTCTCTCTTTGGGCCTTTTTTACACTTTTTGTATAAGATTTGAGTGGATGGATTACTTCTATTTGTTTTTGGAAATATGTGTATATTCCAATACCTAGGCCTTCTAGCCTTGGGCCTAGGCTATTTAGCCCTATGTACCGACCATCTAACCCCAAAACCAAGCCATCTACTCCAAACTTGAGGATATTCAAACCAAACTAGAGGTCGTCCAGAGTTTGGACAAATAGGGAGAATATTTAAGCTTGGAGGCAAGTTATCGAAGATAGGGGGAAGATCTTAGGCTCACAAAAGGCATTCATTCCCAAAATTTCTAAAGTGTCAGGAGTTTTTATAGCACAAGCTAATAGATAGATTGTTTAACTCAAAGAGGGAGCTTTCTAGGTGACAAAGGAGGCCATTCAACCTATACACAACAATGCTAGGGACGAGGAGAATTTTTTTTTCCTAAATGTTAGATTAAGCAAGAAATCATCGTCTAAGAAGACAAAGAGCAAGACTTTGTCCAAGACTTGGAGATAGGGTTTTGAAAATCAAAACTAGCAAGGAAATTGCTGAACAAAGATTGATTTTTCATGCTTTCCAAGAAACAAAAGTGAATGAAGTGAACTTATCGAGGTCATACACTATATAGGTTGTTCGTACATCGTCTAGGTAAATCATTTGTTGTCCAAAAGTTGCAAGGAATCAAATAAGGGTCGTGATAGGGCATTTTGGTTAGACATGCCATCATATGTTTGTGGCACACTATCTGAAGCAAAGGAGAAGAGCAAAGCAACTAGCATGGGTCTGTTTGGCCAAACAAAAATGTTGTCCTACATGACGGGCAATAGTTGAATTGTACATACAAGGTCATCAATTTGACGGACTTGGCTGTTTGGTGAGAGGATTTTGTCCAAATTATGAACCTAGGGAATGGATGACTGATTAACATCATTTGGAAGCGAGTGTATTGGCGGTCTTGATAGAGCTGGCCATCCTCGCAAATAGGAGAGTGGCCATCTAGGGCACAATGTTGTAATGACCCACTTTCTCGACCCAAGGGAGAGCTAATTTTTTTTCTTTTTCTACAAGAATTAATTAACTCACTAAGAAGACCCAATAATTTCATCAATGTTAAGGCATAACCATCTCGAGTTCATTGTCGTTGCAGTCAACACTCAAGTGAACAAGAGTGGCCAACTTCCCGTAATTCCTAGGGTTCACTTCTTCTAACCTCACCATTAGAAAAGACGTCATAAGTGGTCCCCCCATTTCCTTACACTACCCTATATGAGACAACTTGACCACGACATAGGGATTACCCTTTAAGGCCCATAACACTTAAAGGTGACACCTATTCCCTAACCCTACATATTATCATCTATGTAGGATTACTATGGTGTAATGCCTTAGTGATTAGTTAGTTCCATCTACCCATGAAACTATCTAAGACCATTACTAGCATCAACATATCATATTGACAAAGACTAGGGAATTTAGCAATTTATGTATTTTCTTTATTTTTATGAAAGGAAGTAAAGCAACATCTAGAATTCAAAACCAAATTCCATTAATTACTTTCCCTATTATTCCATCATCTTCTTCAATAAACACAATTTATCCATATTGCTAACTACAAATCCTTTCCAAAGGAACTTAACATAGAAAGAAAGCATCAATTCATCTTCATCTATTAAATGAAAATTTATGGCAATACATCAAGGATGTTTACAATATATCCCATCCTTCATCAATAATCATAACTTCTACACATGATATCTCTTAAGTATTTCTCTTTTCCAAATACAACATTACATCAATTCCCAAAACCACAAGTTTCATCCTCTTTCCAATGTCTTCTACTTGATATATCTTTTCCTTCATCGAGCTTACAAGCATGAGCATAGGGATCAGGACAACACTTTAAAATGAATATGCAGGCCTAACATGCATCATTCAAATAAAATCATGCAAGAACAATGCAAGGTTCCAATGATAAATTTTTCAACATTCTTTCAATGCTTAAATCATAAACGAGAAAAACCCATACTTTTCATACTCAAGTTTGACTTCCTTGCTACACAAGCCACATTTAACTCCTAGAATAAATTTAATATTCATTCCTTCAAGAATAAAACAATCACCTCTTTTCTTGAAACAAAGAGTTATTTTAATATATGGTCTCTATTAATAATTCTTCCAATATTCTTAAATATGGGTTTATTACTCTTCTAATAAACCCCATCATAATCCTTATTAATAAATAAATATTGATTATAAAAAAAATACATTAATTAATCAATATTAATAAAAGTCTTAAATCTAATATTAATTAATAGGTTTAACCCTATTAATTAAATATGACTTAGTTAAACTATTAATTAATTAATTAAATTAATATTGAATAATAATTTAACACCTTATAAAATCAATATAATTAAAACTATTGTTGCTAATGTCAAGTGAAAGCAAACTACAACACAAGAATTCATAAATTTGCAAGATAAGAACCACAAAATGAGTGCAGGTTTGATAGTTGATGTAGTTGATGAAAAGAAAATTAACAACCAAGCTTCATCCAAACGGCTACCTTTTGCCAGAGCAACATAAAGTTGAATCCCCCCTATCTACTCACTGGAAACTCAGCTAGTTTTGCACAAAATAATTACTTATAAATTCTAAGCTTAGCATGGCCATTTCGGAACTAAAACAATCAACCTAACACTCCATGTTTAATGTAAAAAGCAACATATAAATCCTTTTCCTTATGGATAGCCGGACAACAACCCAGGCCACAAAACAAAGCATAGATATGCTATGGTTATGGACAGCCGGCAACCAGGAATTTTTTTTATATTAAAATCTTATTAAGTCTTCCGACCATACCAACCTAAAATGATAGCAAAAAAGGGAGTTACTAAAGAACTTCACAGGAAGATTAGTTAACCAAAGGCACACTAACAATCCAAAAATCATGAATAAATCTAAAAAAAAACATAGATACCTCTCATAGCTTCATAACCATAAAATATTTTTAAAACAAGTAAGCCAAAGAATGGAGCATACCGCTATCACAACACAAGAACTAGAATCAACTTTGCAAAATCAATTCGTTTGTTGCAATGTAAGAACTTCTCTTCAACCAGCAATCAACCCTTCCACCAATTCCTTCCAGCCTTTCCCCCCTTTCTTTCAAACCTTGGCAGCCAGCCATATATATAGCATTTCCTAGGAAGAGGACATCAAAGGAATGGATTGGGTGGCTTCTTCAATTCTCATGTGTTAAAACCATATTTAGAAATGAGAATATCATTCTTAAAATAACATTTATTGTGGCTTCTTGAATTCTCATGTGTTAAAACCATATTTAAAAATGAGAATCTCATTCTTAAAATAACATTTATTAAATTGAATATGCCCATTTTAAAACTTAGCTTATTAAGATTAATATTTAAATTGCTAATATTACTTTAGATAATTTATTTACTCTTCCATAGTATTAAATTAATTAATACTATTATTAATTAAATATACCCCTATTTAAAACCTTAATAAGATTTAAATTGCTAATATTACCTTAGCAAAGGTATTATTAAATAATTTATTTATTCTTCATAGTATTAAATTAATTAACACTTTTTTTTATGGAAATTGAAATTAATTGACACTGTTATTAATTAAATATGTCCCTTATTTAAAACCTTAACTTAATAAGATTTAAATTGCTAATATTACCTTAGAAAAGGTATTATTAAATAATTTATTTACTTCTTCATAGTATTAAATTAATTAATACTATCATTAATTTTTCCAATCTATCTATTAACATTAGTATCTATATATAAGTATTACTAACCTTACTTCATCAACCAATTAAGATTTATACTTTGAAACGCAAATATTAATGCATCCTAAAGATAAATTAAGAGCCTAAGCAACATAAGGGCTCTTGCTTAAAGTTGTCCTTGCCCGAATTAAGATGCAAATCAATAATAAGCAGAGATGTACAAACATTACCATTCCTTAAGCAGGAGGTATTATGATAACTTCAAGGTTATCAACCACCTATGAAGGACCCCTAAGCATAGAGGCAAGGTTACCAGGTGCGGGGGTGCGGGTGCGGCGAGGATTGCGGGAGCGGGTGCGGATGCGGCCTTCGCCAAAAATAGGGTTCTCCGGTTGCGGGTGCGGCGGGAATCGCGGGAGCAGGTGTGGATGCGGCCTCCACTAAAAATAGGTTTCTCCGGTTGCGGGTGTGGCTAATTTTTAATATATATATATATGTATTTTTTATCTAAATAATAAAATAAATTATATTTTATAATTTGATAAATCATACACATTACAAAATAAATAAATAAATCATACACATTGGCATCATAAAATAGAAATGGTTAAAATGAAATAGAAACCCTTATAGAAGGGTTTATATAGAAGTGGACTCCAATTCACTTTATACTGAATTGGAGTCCACTTCATAATTTAATATTTATTATAAAAAACTAAAAACTTAAAAATTTTAACAAATAAACTTAGAACTATAAACTATAAACTTTTAAAAATAAAAATAAATTAAAATGTTTAAACTTTAAATTTTTTAACTTTTAGACTTTTAGTTTTAACTTTTAAATTTTATTTTTTATTTTCTTTTAAAACCCGTATGGGCTGGGTGGACCCATGGCTAGGCCCACGTAAACACTAAAAAACTTTAAAATATAAAGTTCATCTAATTAAAAAAAGTAAAAGACTTTAAAATTTAAAATATTAATTTTTTAAAAAATTAATTTTTTTCAATTTTTTTAAAGCCCGTATAGGCAGGTGAGGCTGGGCCCACATATTAACTTAAAAGAAATAATAATAAAAAAAAAAATATGCATTTAAATGCCTAAATAAGGCAAGGTTCGGCTGGCTGAACCCTAACTGGCCGCAGAGCTGAACCTTGTCAAACAGGGTGCGGCTAGGGTTCGGCCTAGCCGCACCCGTTCTCGTACCCGTGCACCCGGTGCGGGTGGGGGTGCGGGTATGCGCACCCAACCAACTGGGTGGACGAACCTTGTTTCACTGCACAGAGGTAAGGGCTCTTTTGCTTTTTATAGCAACCTCCTTGCCCGATGATGCATTTAATCCTACATACACACAATGTAAATGCTCCTACATGATTGTTTTATCCTTGTGGGTTGTCAACTAAAAATAATCCATCATTTCTCATTTCTCTCAACTCCGGTGGTTGTCCCATACCAATCCATCCGTGAGAGTACTTGGTCCTACAACCACAATATTCATCAACAATACCATATTCTAAAAATAGCATAATCCAACTTTAGTAAGCATAAAGTACAACTATCAACTCATCTTGATAGAACAAAATAGGATCATGCATTAATTATCAACACATCAGTACATCAATCAAACAACAAGGGAAGGTCCTGCCAAAATGGGCCATTACAAATGTTGCACGCAGAAAGGAAAATTATCATCCAAGACAGAGTTGTGCACAAGAAATTCTTGTTGCACTCCAACCATAGTGAAATCTTGTTGCTTTGTTTGCGTTACTAATGTTACATGTTGACAAGCACAATAAAGAAACAATTGTGCCAACGATTGTCATCGTTTGTATATGAGGTGCAAAATTGCAAGCATTATCGGCCTTCATACATGACAAATTGGAGACGTGCAACACACGAGGGTTTTGAGCAAGTTGTTGTAGGAGAAGTAGAGTGACACCACGATGGTGATGTCAAGGGCACCTAGTTGCCTCATTAGTTACAATTGTTTGTGGACCTTGCATAATATCGCATGCATGAGGGGTATCGCACAATGCAAGTCTAGAAATCAACATTCAAAGAGGACATGTCTAGGACACATGTTGCGATGATCAAGATAAATAGGTAACCTGAGTTGTAAAGGGTTCACCTATAGACTAGACAACAACAAAGTTCTTTGGTACCAAGGCATGGAACATCACATCTACATGAACATGCACATGCTCAACTAGTCTTCTATGTGCACCAACACAGGTCAAAGTCGCTACATGGGCATCACACTGCATCCAAACACGAGTTTGAAGTCACAATCATGAAGTGATATGTCGTCGCCGTAGAGATGCCCACTCCTTGACAAAACAAACAAAAATACTAAGGTGTTGATAGTGCATGAAACTAGGCACATGCACCAAGTTCTATAGAGAGAGTATTCGTCTGCACAACATTCTAAGCAACCGCAAGCCAAACAAGCTACACAAAGGAAGGTCACAACAGTAGGCACTAGATTTACCCTCATCACCAATGAAGGGGAAGGGGAAGGTGTGGACATAGTTCCCCCTATTTGATATTACAGGCCCTTTCCCAAGTGTGAGAAATGCTGGAAGTGGTGGAATGAGCACCTTGATAGACATGAGTTTAAGTAGGCATCCATACACTGTGATTCAAGCTTCAAATTTTAATGAGTCATTTAAACCCTTCTAAGTACAAATGTTAGCAAAATATGAACTAGACAGAAGGCATAACAAGATTGAAGAGAGGCAATTTATGCAATAGATTAACCTTGCTATGCAATATTTTCAACAGGTGTTTGGGATCCTTGGTCCACCACATAGACAACTATGCAAAGAAGAGGCAAGACAACACAAGCTGCAAGACTACTTGGCTGAGTACTGTAACATGGGCACTTTGACACCTAAGGAGTTAGCCGTATGTTAAACCCATGCATCGGAAATGCCTAGAGGCTTGTATAGTACATGCAGGGGGTGATGGAAGGAAATAAATACGAATGGGCATTGTACTTGTCTTAACACATTCATAATTGTTTAAAGCATGCAACCAAACAACTTCTCCATGGGGTTTCATGTAATTTAATTCATTTAATTCCTTAAACTAGCACCAAGTTTCAACAATTTTGTAAAAGAGGTCTAACTGACCCTTTGAAAATCACCCTACCTAGCCCATGTTTGGCATGACTAATCTCTTGAGTCACCACAAAGAAAGTTTTATATTTGATTCTTGTTGTAGTTTCATTAGCTTCCACACCAAGCTCCAAAAATAGAACTTTCCTTATGTTGAAGGAAGAGGCTATGGGGCTTACCAGCATCCAACCATCAAACACAGGGACTTACCAATATTCATGTCATTATACGATTAGGCCTCCAAGAATCGAAACCTGGTGAAAAACCTTACATTTGCAGTCCCCATCACATAACAATATAGGAGGAATCACCCCTACCCATACACTAGTGTTGGTTCCCTTTGACCTTATTTGGATTGATCAAAGGAAGGGCCCACCACCCCAGCTATGTTGCCAAAATCCCAAAAGATCAGGAGATTGACTCAGTGCCAGTTGTATTCTCAATAGAAGGGATTATCCTACCCATATCGTGCTATTGTTGGATGTGACGCAAGGGGGAATGCAATTGTGCTAGAATGGGGCAACCTTTGATGATTATGGAAGGTGCTCCAACCATCTTCCATTGGCTGGACATACATATGTAGCATGTCAATGGACGAAAGAAAAGAAAGACCAATTCCACATCACTTGATGATGAGAATGGAGCTTGAAAGAGGATCAAGAAGGGGAAAATGGAGAGGAGCCAAGTAGCAAGGAACAACCCTTGTAGCACGATGGATGCATTGTAAGAAACATTCTGCCATCAATTCTGTAAGGCTAGAATGCTCAGGAGGAACTAAATTATCCAAGCAAAGAGAAGTGCACAATTGCTATGTACCCAACTGAGCAAAGGAGTTGTGCACAAGAGTTTGACATTATGCAAGTGGTTGAGATTATGGAGGTGGTTGAAACCATAGTAGTGAAAATTGACAAAATCATGATTTTTTGCCAAGTCAATGATATGCAGAGTCAAATTGGATTGAATCGCCGATTAGGCGATTTTTTGCCATTTTTTTTTTTTAAATCGCCAAAAAATCGGCCATGGACGCACGGGTAGAGGTTGCGGACGATTAAGTGAAAAAGTCACTTATTTCTTCCATGTAACCTCTTCCAAACAAAAAAAGAGTCTGCCTACTTGTTACCACCCCAACCCAAACACGCTAGGGCATCCTAAGAGCGAGCAGATTTGCGGTTTGAAGGAATTTGGCAGCCAGCAACAGCCACCAAAGAAATTGCTATATATTATTAACTGATGAAATTCTCCAACTATCAATCCAAACTTATTGCTCAATACGCTTGTATATAGAAGTAATATTTAGAAGTTAGAACTGTTGGTTACGAATCTGCCACTAGGAAGGATTTGGTCTATCTATGCGCCCTAGACCAGCCCAACAGATTCTAAGGCCAGAAGGAAGGAATGCCTTCCGTGCCAATCTCCGGAGATGGTCGGCTCCTATGAGAGAACTGGAAAGAAATTGAAAAATTACAAAAAGAAATGTAAATAGCATTGCAGTAATGGTGGGGAAGAACAAGCAGCACAATTACTAACTAATACCCAAACCAACAACAATCAAAACAAAGCATGTAACAGAAACTACCACTGCGATTCTTCCCTATGCATCCTTCAGTAAGAATTCCAAATTCACTTAATGTCCAATGCTCTAATCTAGGATGCAAAATTACAACAATCAGAAAAATAAATGAATATTTAGCAGAAATACTTGCAGAAGGCAACATACAAGAAAGAGGCAAGAATTAGGGCCAAGGATCCTTTGTATTGATGAAAAGTGCTTGATTACAGTAGCTCTCTAGTAATATGTTCCCCCCCCTTTTACAATGAAAGTGAACTCCCTTTTATTGCAGAGTTTTCCCCCCAGATTACATTGAATCATAGAACCCCAAGACTGCCGAAGTAGGTGAGATTTGACCTCTGTCGACTATCAGCGTACCTGGGACAGGGTCTAGACGCGCTTGGAATGGCTTCGGACTGCTCTGGTGGTTGAGAGTGTTAGAGTAATATTCCATTCTTTGGGATATTTACCATTTTCCTACATTAGGTAGATTTTATTTACCGCATGGTAAAAAGTAGCTTGTTACTTTTTACCACTAGTATTTACTTTTTACTAGTTACCTAGGTTAGTAGGTTAGTCATCATAGTCAAATTGACTACGTAGTTAGTTGTTAGTAAGCTAGCATTATTCCCTAAGTGGTTAGCTACCTTTAGGGGTAATCTACCTATCACGCGTTATTATTTGCTACAACTAAGGATATTATTTCTATAATATTCTAAGGCTATTTCTAGCCTTTTGAAATGTGTATTTAAGCACATATATTTTGAATAATATGTTAACACTTTTTACCTAATGCTCTCACCTAACATTGGCATCAGAGCCATATTTTTTTGCCCACCCGAAGGTAGAGCAGGTGACAACATTTGGCCACCAAACCCCACCTCGGCAGGCGAGCAAAGATGGTACGATCCGCGCCCATCCGAGGAGCAATACTGGCCAGGTCAAACCGACCAGCCAGGCCCCTCATCTGAGGAGGATCTAGTCGATCGGCAGCAACCGATCACACACAGACCGATTGGCTACGATCGGTTGCAATCGACGCCGACCCGACCGCAAGGGTCCACGACTTGACAGGCTGTAGACCTGCCAGGCCTGTGTTCGGGTCCACGACTTGACAGGCTGTAGACATGCCAGGCCTGTGTTCGGGTCCACGACTTGACAGGCTGTAGACCTGCCAGGCCTGTGTTCCCGTGGCCAACGTTGGCCAATCGGGCCCGCGCCCCCATAGACCAGCCAGCGGGATCGCGTGGAGGGTAGGAGCGCCCTCACGCTCCCGCGTGGTTGCCATCAACTGGGCGAGCCAGGAGGGCAGGAGCACCCTCTCAACAGACAGGCCGCGATCGACGACCCGAAATCAGACACGTGGCACAATGCCACCTCACGACCACCTAGACCTCAGACGCTGGATCCCTAGACCTACTAAGCATGACATGTGGCACCCACATCGAGGTGACACGTGGCGAGGGCAGACTACTAATGCTTGGAGGGAGAGCCAACCACCTGGTGACACGTGGTGACAGACGCCGAAGGGGCGAGATAGCTGGGTGACACGGCGGCGTAGAAAATTTTGTTTTTTCATGGATCGAATGACATGTGGCGAAATCTGGTTGGACAAACGGAGCAGAGTGGCGGGACATCAACGACAAAGGAGTGCAGTTATTGGCCTCAGCCAATCATGCGTTCAATTGAACGCGCTTAGGCCTATAAAGGCCTAAAGCATCCGTCGCCGGATGCCTGTGGGATTAATCCCACAGAGCTTATTTTTTTTTTGAAAAAATGAAAAAAACTTGTATTAAAACAAAAGACAGTTACAAGAGGGAGAAAGGGCATCCCAACCAGGCGCAAAGAGACCAGAAGTACAAAGGGCGCGAAAACGCGACATGTCGCGAAATCGCGACACCAAACCAAACAACCGCCGCGCCACAACAACCAGTCGTGATAACGCGACAAGTCGCGAAATCGCGACATGTCGCGATATCGCGACAAAAAGCGCCGGAACCACAACACACGAAAAAAGTCGCGAAATCGCGACAGCACAGCACCAAATCACCCAAACGCCAAAAGCGTCGCGAAATCGCGATGAGAAAGCCTGAAGGCACCTGCTCCCCAAAATGTCGCGAAATCGCGACGAGGACCCCTTTGATCAACAACTTTGAGAAAGTGTCGCGACATCGCGACGGCTTTTCCTTGGAGCCCCACTTGGCCGGAAGTGTAGCGAAATCGCGACAAGAAAACCAATGGGCGCCCCATCCGCAAAAGTGTCGCGAAATCGCGACATGTTCACCCCCGAGGTGCCCATTACCAAAACTAGTCGCGAAATCGCGACGTTAAACCTGCAAGCAGTTTTTCTCCAGAACTGTAGCGAAATCGCTACAGGTTTGCCCCTGTGCTTCCTTTCCATAAACATGTCGCGAAATCGCGACAGGTTATCCATTGGGAGGCTTTTCTCAAAAAGGTCGCGATATCGCGACGGTTTTTCCCCTTAACTAAATTTTGCTCAAAACATCTCAAAATCGCAACAAGTATGCCCCTTTGTGTCCTATCCTCAAAAAAGGCACGAAATCGCGACGAATTTTCCTTAGAGTAGCTTTTCACACAAATTGTCGCGATATCGCGACGGTTTTTCCCTTTCATGCAATTTTTCTCAAAGCGTCGCGATATCGCGACACTTTTCCTCCAGAAGCAAAACCAACCAAAAAGGTCGCGACATCGCGACACCTTCTCATCAACGACCGCGACGGCGCAACATGTCGCGAAATCGCTACAATTTTCCTCCCAAAGCCGCAGCAACCAAAAGGGTAGCGAAATCGCTACAGTTATCCAGGGATAGGTCACGACAGAGCAACATGTCGCGACAGAGCAACATGTCGCGAAATCGCGACGAGAAAACCAAACGAGGGTCGCGACGGCGCAATATGTCGCGATATCGCGACAGAAACTAACCTTAGTCATTTTTGAGCTCATGGATGCAGGGATCGTTCCAGACCACTCCGAATCTCTTCATCTATCATAGGCATATCACTGTGCAGCTGAACACCTACCTCTTTCTCAGCACCCATCTTCGCAAGGAAGTCAGCTACCGTGTTCAGATTTCTACTCACATACACAGGGATGACATCATCTAACTCCCTCCATAACTCCTTGATTTGAGATATCAACATCCGTAGTCTCCAGGCTTTTAAAGAGAAATTCTGTAAGCAATCTAGAGCGCCGATCAGGACTTGAGAATCAGATTCAAGAATTATCCTCCGGTAACCCTGCTTAACAGCCCAGATAGACGCTGACTTAATGGCCAAGGCTTCGGCTTCATTGTTCGTGGCTCGCCCAATCCCTGCAATTCCCGATAAAGAACCGCACTCGAGTGATCCCGACAAACAACACCAATTCCTGCGTTGCCCGGGTTGCCTTTTGCAGCCCCATCAGTATTGATCTTGATCCAGCCTTCAGGGGGAGGTTTCCAGCATGATCTGTCTTGCCTCTCATGACCCTCAACCCCCTCTTCAGGATGCCCAAGAGTAGCCTGATTCTTTTCATTGACAAAAGTAGCAACAGTTTCTGTGACTTTGCTCCAGATGACCTGCCAAACGCCGTCAATCGAGGAGAAAGTGTTTCTAAAGATCCGGGCGTTTCTCTCCAACCAAACTTGCCACCAAATGAAGAGAAAGCCTAACTGCCAGCCAGTTCGGAGAGCTATGGAATTGAACCTGCCCCATTTCCATTTTTCCCAAATATTGGTACGGTTGAGAACACCATTAGCCTGGAGTTTAAATTGAGAGAACCAACGTTCCCAAATCTGATGAGTAAAAGGACACTCAAAAAACAAATGGTCTGCAGTTTCCTCATGTTGGAGGCATAAAGCACATTGAGAGGGGCCATTGAAACCCCTACGTCTGAGATTGTCAAAGGTGAGAAGGCCATTATGCATAAGTTGCCAAGCGAAGAAATTCACTTTCGGCCAACCCTTTGAATGCCAAATTCTTCTCCAATGCTGAACCGGAAAAGAGTGTGGGGGAGGCTCAGGGAGGATCTCTTCATATCCAGCCTTAACTGAGTAGACCCCAAGGCTTCCATAGCCCCAGGCTAATTCATCTTCCTCATCCTTCCCCGTGAGGAACCTTTCTGACAAGATTTTTTGCAGGATAGGCGCCAACTCCGGAGAGACAGTAATTGGCCACTCCTCCCATCGCTTAAACTTTTTAAAAGTATACCCCCCCAAATGACTGGTAAGAAGATAATTATCAATAAGGATCCAACCCTGGGCTTCTAAGGCGGTCATGATAGGTTGTAGCTCGGGGAACATAACAATAATGGGCGGATGCTGGTCCCAAGAGTCAGTCCAGAAACGAGCCTTGTCTCCTTTCCCCACTTTCCAGAATAATTGATCTTTGATAATCTGGGACCCAAGCTTGAGAGTCTGCCACACTAAGGAACCAGGACCTTCCAAGGGAAAGCGACCCACCTCATTGGGATGAACATGCCCCAAATATTTACTGGAAAGAATTCTGCTGAAGAGAGAGGATGGCTGAGAAATCCACCTCCAATACAGTTTTCCAGCCAAAGCTCTGTTATTAAGCATAGAACTTCTCAAGCCCAGCCCTCCTTTATCCTTAGGCTGGGTAACTTTGTCCCACCCAACCAAGGCCCATTTTTTCTTCCCTTTTGCGCCTTCCCATAAAAATCTTCTAGCCATTTTGTCCAGCTCTTTCCAGATGGTATGAGGGGCAGCCAATATTGAGAATTTATAGATCGGCAAAGCCTGAATAACTGATTTCAAGAAGGTTAATCTACCCCCGTAGCTTAGCCATTTATGGGCCCAATGATTCATTCTGTCTTTGATGCCTGCTAACAGGTTCTTCCAAATATCAATATTTAACTTTTTGAAATGAAGGGGAACGCCCAGGTAAACAATTGGAAGAGAAGTCCTTGTGAAGCCCAGGATCTCAATAACGCGCTCCTGAAGCCGTTGGTCGAGATTGAAAAAGACCACTTTGGACTTCCTGACGTTTAGAACCTGATTTGAAGCCCTTAGGTAGAAATTCAAAGTATCTCTGATTCCTCTAGCTTCCCGAAGAGTGGCCGCACCAACCAGACCCGTATCATCCACAAATTGCAAGTGAGTCAGAGTTTCCTCCCCAACCTTGATACCAGAAAGCAGACCTTGTTGCCTTCTCCTCAAAAACAGTCTGCCCAAACCTTCAGCCAAGAGAAGGAAGAGATAGGGAGAACAAGGGTCTCCCTGGCGGAGCCCACGGGAGGCGCCGAAAGGAAGCGAGGGAAGGCCCTTAATGAGAACAGAAAAAGAGGGAGAAGAAACACAACTCATAACCCAATCAATCCATTCTTGAGAGAAGCCAAAGGCAGCCAGCATTTTCGACAAGAAGCACCACTCCACCCGGTCATAAGCCTTGGACATATCCAGTTTAATGAACATGCCTTTGTTGCCCGAAGTTTGCATTGAATGGATGGCCTCCTGGGCCAAAACCACCCCATCCAATATTTGTCTTCCCTCAACAAAGCCCCCCTGTTCAGGAGAAATGATGCTATGAAGAAGGGGTTTAAGCCTCTCAGCCATTATCTTAGTGATGATTTTGTAAATCACATTGCATAAAGCAATAGGCCTGAAATCAGAGATATGAGTCCCCGCTTCCCCTTTCGGAATTAAAGCAATGAAGGTGTGATTGATCGCCCTGAGCATTCTTCGATTGGATCCGGATTCCTCGATGATGACCTGAACATCCTCCTCCAAGGTATCCCAGAAAGCCTGAAAAATTCAATAGGAAAGCCATCTGGACCAGGAGATTTTCCAGTACTCATACCAAAGACCACATTTCTCAGTTCATCCCTTTCAATGGGTCTAAGCAGGGTCTGATTGTCCTCTTCAGAGATAATAGGAGGAATAACATTAAGAACTTCGTTCTGAGCCTCAATATCTTGCTGCATACTTTCCTTAAAAAGTTTAGAAAAGTAATCGATAGCATGGGAGTGCATACCAGGAATAGTATCGAAGACATTTCCCTGTTCATCTTTGAGAACTTCCATATTGTTCATCTGTCTCCTAGCACAAGCTGACCGATGAAAAAATTTGGTATTTCTGTCCCCCTCTAATAACCAAGTATTTCTAGCCCTCTGTTTCCAGTATAACTCCTCTTGGTTGTCAATGTCCTCAACCGCTTTACGCAGTTCGTCATCTTCAGATTTGAGTTGCTCAGTAATTGATCCTTCCCTAAAAAGTTTCTGAACCTCCTCCCATCTAGCCACCAAGGGGGCCCTTTGGGACTGGAAATCCGACTTGTTTCCTTTCCTCCACTGTTTCAATTGAAATTTGACAAATTGAAGCTGTTTATGAAATTTGAACATTGCTGTCCCAAAAGGTGGACGGCCTTCTGTCCACCAATGAGAAATTTTCTGTCGAAGGTCCTCCTCTTTGTAACCAAAAATTCTCAAATTTAAAAGGCCTATGATGCTGTCCTCTCGAAGTCCCTCCCTCAAGCAAAATGGGAAAATGATCTGAAATAGGGCCCTCCAAAATCTGGAACTTAAAAGTCCATTTAACAAAAGCCTCCTCCGAGACCAAAAAGCGATCTAACTTGACCTTCCTGCTATGTGGCTCCTTTCTCTTGTTTGTCCAAGTGAAAAAAACACTAGGGCCTTGAACATCCACTAGATTAAAGGCCTGAACTTGGGCAATCAGAAGCCGATCCCCTGGATCCAAAATAGGGGAGCCACCTTCCTGGTCCCGAAAAGATAATTTTGCATTAAAATCCCCGGAAATAATCCAGTCATAACACTCCTTGTATGCTCTCATGTTGTGAACAGTGTCCCATTGGAGCCTCTGGCCATCAAGATTTTGGGCCCCATAAAAGTTGGTTATAAGGACCAGCTCAGAATTGAAGTTATTTCTGAAGAGAGAAGTAAGTACACCCCTACAAGCTACATGTTCTAAAGCAGTCCAGACCAGAGGGTTCCAAAGGGTAACAATTCCCCCTGAAGCTCCTTGGGCAGCCACGTCCATATACCCAGCTCCCCGCCAGATTTTAGTAGCAGTTTTACTCATAATATCTAAAGACATTTTGGTCTCCTGAAGAAGCAAAAAATCTGTTTTACGGTTTTCTAAGAGTCTTTGAACAGCAGATTGATGGGTTCTACTGTTTAAACCCCTAATATTCCAAGATTGAATAATCATTGAAAACCTTGAGAGCAGTAAGAATCAATGGTCCTCACCAATCCTCCATTGATTAGCTTATCTCCTTGGGTTGTTAGTAGTTCCTTATTGGATTTTCTTCCCGCTCCTTGAGAGTTATTGTTTCTTGATCTCTTTTCCACCGGGAAATCCCTAAAGCAGGCCTTTCTCTGTTTTTATCTGCATTTCCCATGGTAACATCTTTTATAGCCGGCTGTGCTGGGGAGTGTATAACCAAAGCCCCTGGATTCTCTGACTGCAGGTACTCAGCTGGCACAGTCACCTGTTCTACTACGGGAGTGAAGGAAGGAGAAACAAGAGGTGGAGTGTTGACATTCTCACCATTCCCAACCACTCCTTCCATAGATTGGTCCTCCAGATCCACTAATGACTTAAAAATTTCATACCGATTGTTTGGCTTGAGTCTGTACCTGCTCCTTGCCATTTTTCTTTTTGTTTCTCTTTCGTTTCACCTGTTCAAAGCCATCCTGCTGAGCATCAGGACCTGGAGAATTGCTAGAGGGTTCATTGACCGGACTGGACTTACCCTCTCTAGGGCGGTTTGACATTCCACTCGGAGCCTCCGTTTTTGTGCTCACTACGTTTGGGCAGAACCTTGCCAAATGTCCATGCTTATGGCATACTCGGCACCTGAAAGGTAGGGCCTCATAGTCTAACTGCTGGATCCAGGGTACTCCTGCAAGCTCAAGTTCCACCTCAGCTGGTAGAGGCTGACTAATGTCCATCTCTACACATATTCTAGCAAAGACAGCAGAATTGCCCTCTATGGTATCTTTGGAGACTCCCAGAAATCTGCCTAGGGAATTACCTATTAATTCCAACACCTGCTCACCCCAAAACTCCATCGGGAGAGCGTACAGCCGGATCCAGACCGGGACAGCCGTGGGTTCGATGCGGGGGTCGAAACCCACTCTCCAGGGTTGGACAAATAACCCTGCTGGTCCGTGGTTTCTCTTTTCGATTCAAATGCTCTGTTTCTATCTGCTAAAGAAGAGAAACTTATGATGAAATACCCATTGCTTATAGGCCATAGAGAGTACTCACCGTGTGGCTCCCAGTTCTGACGAACCCAGGTATGCAGAAAATTCAGTGTGGGCCGGATGCCCATGAATTTGCAGATCAAGTCGTGATTAGCTCGGTAGACGATTGTATCTTCGACCAGCATTGGTTCTATTACAATCTTAGGCCTGGAGGAAGATTGTGGGAGGCATCCATTAACGCGGTGAGCATTTGGGCCATTGGCAATAGTCTTGAGTATCGATTGAAAAGCATTCCGCTGAGCTCCGTCCGTGGAAGGCGAGGGAAAATCTTTCAACTTCTCGGCATATGAGGTCTTTCTCCCAGCAGGAGAAACAGGAGGAGACCCCATCGGGCCCTCCCGGGACCACTAAAGAACCTTCAGGCGAAAGCAGAAACAACCCCCCAAAGCCCTAGGCAGGATCTTCGGACCAGAGTCCCTCGAGCAACACCAGACGCCGTCACAAAAATTTCCCGCCAAAAGCCAAATCGCCAGAGCCGAGCCGTATGGAGTTATATGTTAATTTGCCCCCACAGAGCTTATTCAAAAGGCTCTTAGGCTTTAATTACCGCGACTGCGGGGCGACTTTCAAAGCCGCCCCAGCAGTGCAGTGGCCAAGACCAACGCCTTGGCAGCGCTAGGTCTTGCGATCGAAGCCCAACGCGGATTTTTTTTCTTCGCGAGCGACAAAGAATCAAAGGTGCAATTTTTCATCAAGTCTAAGGTTCATTTTTTGCTTTAAAAAAAAATATTTATTTTTATATAATTTAGTGTATTTTGGCTAAATTAAATCATTTTTACATGTTTTTAGATGATTTTTTTTTCCAAAAACCTTTATTATATAAAATTTTTGATCATTAAATATTTTTTTGAGTATTAAAACTTAGACATTTGCTATCTCAAGACAATATTTTGCAAAATAAAGCCATACAATTTCTTTAGTTTTCTTCAAAACTTGGAGATAAAGAGATAAAGAGATCAAGTATTTTTTTTGGAAAACAAAGAATTTCTTCAACTTTTTTTTTTGCAATACCTCCTCAAAGTCCTATAGTTTTCTTCAATTTTTTTTTTGGAGATAAAGAGACATAGGCTCTCCATATTCTATTGCAAAACCAAAAGATTTAAAAATTGGGCAAGTACAAAGGTCATTTTTCTTTGCAACAAAACCAAACATTTGCTTTTGTTTTCTCCTTCAAAAAGGGGATATAAGACATAAAATTGCAATTTTTTTGTTGTAACCTTGAGAAGAATTTTGAACCTCTTTTGATCCTAATGCTCAACTTATTTTTCAAATGTTGAAGACATAAACCAAGTCGTGTGTCGACTAGTCTGGAAGCCTTTCAAACGCGGGTCGTGTGTCGACTTGTCTTGAAAGGATTGCTAGATTTGTTCATTTTGTAAAAATTAAGGGGGGATAGAAGACACATTAGTGATTCTATTTTTTACAAAATTGTAAGACAAAGGGGGGATATTTCAGAGTAATAAGGTGCATTCTCAATTGTACTCGACACCTTTTCTTAAAATTGGCTACACTAGGTGCATTTTTGGTTGCATCCGACACCTATAGTAATAAAAATTTGGGTTGCTCTCTTTTTGGTTATTGTACTAACCATCATGTTTTTTGCAATTAAACAATCATAAAACATTGAAGAGCATTTCAAAAACCCAAACTTCACTAAAATCATGCTACACCTTGCACAAGTTAAACAAGTCAATTTTCACTCCTCATCAAAGGTCATAATCCGATCACCTTGATTCACTCTCTTTGTTTGGCTTAATTTCCTCAAACTTTTTCATCCTTCTTGAAGGGTGTTAAGGCAGGTGCCATTAAATATCCTAGAGAGCAAAATCAAAATTTTTCCAAAACCTCCCCCTTAATTTGCTCTATTTGTTTGGCTTAAATTTCCTCAAACTTTTCATCCTTCTTGAAGGGTGTTTAGGCAGGAGCCATTAAATATCTTAAAGAACAAATTAAGATCTTCCATATACTCTTTTGAGGGTATTGTTGGCCACAGATCCGCCACCTGGGAAGGACTTGGTGTGTCAATGCGCCCTAGACCCGCAGACCAACATTGAAAGGCCGAGAGGAAGGGATGCCCCCGTGTCGATCTCCGGAGAAGGCCGGCTCCTTTCCTAACCTACTTGGGGGTTTTTAGATAAGAGTGCAGGAAAGAGATTAAAAAAGGGGGTAAAGGGAACTGGAAAGAGATTGAAAAAGATAAGGGAACAGGAAAGAGATGTAAATACCATGTGTTTTGGGTGGGGGGAGAAAAAGCAACACGATCGCAAATTTGCATCCGAACCAACAACAATTAAAACAAAGCATGTAACAGAAATTGCAACTGTGATTCTATCCTATGTATCCTTCTGTTTTGTATTCCAGATCCAAATAATCACCAATGCTCAAATCCGGGATTCAGAATTCAAACAGACAGAAATATAAATGGACATGAAGCAGAAATACTAGCAGAAGGCAGCATAAAAGATAGAGACAAGAAGCAGAGCCAAGGATGCTTTGAATTAATTAGAAGGTGATCTGTCACGGCAAAGTCCTCTAGCAATATGTCCCCCCTACACCCCTGTACAATGAAATGAGGCTGCTATTTATAGCGCAATTTTCCCCCCGGATTACATTTTGGGCACAGAATCCCAGACCTAACAAAAGCTGCAAAAGCTGACAAAAGCGGCTGATGTTGACCTCTGCGGGTAAAGAATGTACTTGCAGCAAGGTCCTCCTGAAACGTGGCAGCTCCGTGGAAATCCGATAGGTGGGAAGTTGAGTCGGTTTGAATGGGGGTAGATACGGTAAAATCCGTCGGTTCACGCTCATCCGTCCGGTACCCTGGCGGCACACCTTCTGTCACATCTTTGACTCGAATCTCGAGGCTGGACACCTGTCAGCATCTGATGGAGGGGGAACAAATCGTCTTTAAACTGAGCCTTTGTATGAGCGCAGTCGGGCGGGGCCCGACACTTAGAATATGTTTGGCTGCTTCTTCCTGTCTTTCTGCCCTATTGCGCACAAATGGATGAGTGCAGTCGAGAAGATGAGCGCAGTCGGGTGGATGAGCGTAGTCGGGAAGGCCTCTGTACCTTAGAAAATTTCTGGGCAGGTTTCAACGTTCTTTGCCCGAGTGCGCATAGGTCAATGAGCGAAGCCCGACTTCGTTGCGAAGTAGGGCAGCTCAACACTTAGTCGTTTTTCTGGAGATACCATGATGGGCTGCCCAACTGCGCTCTTCTTCCAGGGCACAGCCTGACTTCGTTGTGAAGTCGGGCAGTCTTGTTGCCACATTTTGCACGGGGTGCCATGTTTTCAAATTTGTAAGTATGCTGCTCTTCCTTCCCTCCATCTCCTTTCCCTTTCTCCACTGTTCCTTTTCTCCCCTTGTATCAGTTGCATTCCTTCCTTTTCCTCTCATTCTTTCTTCAGCCAGAACAGAGCAAACACTCCCTAAAAAATTCTAAGTCTGGGGGCGCAACTCGACTTCGCAGCGAAGTCGGGGTGCGCCCTTAAGTTTGAGCGCACTAGGGAATGCGAAGTGCGGAAGCAGGCTGGAAATGAGCAGAATTTGGCTAAGTATGGGAGCGCAACCCGACTTCGCAGCGAAGTCGGGGTGCGCTCCTCTTCCTGTGCGCAGTTGGGAAGCAATGTCTCCAGAAATCAGCTAAGTGCCGGAGCGCAACCCGACTTTGCAGCGAAGTCGGGGTGCGCTCCCCTTCTTGCGCGCAGTCCGAGCAGCAGCCAAATTGACTAAGTGCTGGAGTGCGCAACCCGACTTCGCAGCGAAGTCGGGCTGCGCCCTCTGACCTGTGCGCAGTTGGGAAATATCTCTCAAGCAGCCCAAAAATAGACTAAGGCACGGAGGCCTCCCCAACTGCGTTGTTCCCCGCTTGCGCTACCCAGTTGCGCTTTGTTTCTAGGCGAAGTAGGACACAAGAGAGAAGCTGTCTTCCAAGGCAGATGCACCCTCGTCAGAAGTTGACAAGTCTCCAGCCTCGAGATCCGAGCCGAGATGTGATGGGAAAAGGACAAGCATGGGCCAAATCACCTCCACCAGCTGCCCTCATTCAAGCTGACGCAAAGTTCCATCTACCATAGCTACCCGCATTCATGCTGACTCAAAGTCTCATCAACCGCACTACCATGTAGCTGCCAAGTCTTCAGGTGAACCTTGCTGCCAGTACAGTCCCTGTCTGCAGGAGTCAACATCAGCAGCTCTTTCGCCGCTTTTGTCAGCTTTGGGATTTTGTGCCCAGGATTGTAATGGGGGGAAAGTGCGCTCTAAATAGCCGCACTACTTCATTGTAAAGGGGTGGAAGGGGGATATCCTGCTAGGGAACCATTGTAGCTATACATTTGCTTCTGAATGCAAGACACACACTTGGCTCTATTTTGCTGTTATCATTCTTTATGCTGCCTGTACTTGTCATTTCTGCCTCATGTTTCTTATTTCATTGCTTACTGTTATTATGAATTCTGGATTCCGGTATTTGATGATTAAGTATTCCTAGAATGCATAGATAGAGGATACATAGGGTGCATAATAGTGGTAGTTTCTATTGTATGTTCTGTATTGGACTGCTGTCAGTAGTGGTGATTGATCGTTGTCGTGCTGCTTATTCCCCCCACCACAACTCAAATCACATTTGAATCTCTTTCCACATCTTTATCTCTTTCCTGTACTCTTAGCTAAAACAATCGAGAAAACCCATAGGAAGCCGACCTTCGAAGATTGGCACGGAAGGCATTCCTTCCTTGCGGCCTTTCAATCTGGTGGGTGAATCTGGGGTGCATTTAACCAAATCCTTTCCTCATGGAAGATTCGTAACCAACAGTTTCTCTGGCACGCCCGATGGGACATGGAAGTTTCCCACCCCAAAACAGAATCGAAGCACTGGTGTTCGCTTCATTGCTGTTAGAATCAGAACACCTGGCGACTCTGCAAGTACCTGAATATTCTTTGAGTCCGTGAAGACCGGTCCGAGCGCCTTCATGCATACAAGAAGGTGGAGAGCAAGGAATCCGGGAAACCAACCTGATCTTTACGAAATTGACATTGCCGCTCCAAGAGAGCGCGTCAGGCTAGCTGACCACCAAGCTCGCATAGAAGAATTCGAGCCCGAAATCGAAGAGGCCGAGGCTGAAGAGCAATCTACATCCTCGGACGGTACCGATACCGAGTACACTACTAGAGGAGAGGAAGAAATGGCTGCCCAGTAGAATGACGACGATCTCTTCCCGACGGTAGACTCCACGGGGCCCTTGGCCCTAGTCGGACAACAAGCTGTGCCCCCGCTGCCCTAAAGTCCATACCTACTTACGATGGCTACGGCAAAAAGGCGTACGAGCACATCCAGGACATTTTGGCCTTGGCTGCGCTACATTCCATCACAGACGAGAGTGTCAAGACCCGTCTACTGGCTCTTTCCCTAAGGGGAAAACTTCTCTACTGGTGGAGATCTCTGCCAGAATGGTCTATCACGGGGTGGCGCCAGTGGTCGGCGAGCTTGTAAAAGGATGCAAAGAGTTTGCTGATCCCTCTTCGCTGTTGCATCAGTTCCAAAGCATCCAGCAACACCCCCAAGAGGAGGTGTCGGACTTCAACATAAGGTTTGCGAGGTCTTGGAAACGAGTACCTTGCGAACTGCGACCTTCAGCGGGTCAGGCTACGCACTACTACTTGAGGTCATTCAACTCTGACATCTGCCTACTGCTGAAGATAGCTCGAGTCGATTCATTCCCTGCCCTGTACGAAGCTGCCCAACAAGCCGAAATGGATATAATCTCCCTAGGCAGGCTCCCGCATAGGGTACAGCCACCCATTTACCCTGACTTTCCTCAGTCCCAGTACCCATCGACCTCTGGTGTGATGCTGTCATCTTCAAGTCAGCACCCCCAACAGCCATCTGGCGCCAGTCGTAAACCCTTACGGCCCGCCACAAATTCATTATCCTAACCCGCCGCCTCCTCCGCAGTATCCCTCGCTCCCAGCACCCCCTTAAAACGCGCAGTATTCTACACCTCCGCCATTGGCTGCATTACCTCCACCAGCTCAGTTGCCACCTGCGGACAATGATATTCAGAACAAAATCCTCCAAGAGGTACGGGTTCTGCAATCTGGATAGCATACCATGTCAAATGACATGACTATACTGAAGAAACAGGCCCAAATGGAGTTTGTTCCAAGGAGGCCATATCCTCCTCCGACACTGACAAAAGATCAAGCCGCAGAACGGCAAGTTCAAAGGCACCCCCCTGCAAGAAATGCGGCCATTGAGGATCAACCTGGCACTTCTGACCAGATTAACTGGTGCTCCACGTGCAACGACCCACATTCAGAAGAAGATTGCACGCTGCACCAGCACTACCTCCAGACCCTGGCAGGCAGCGCCATAGAAGAGGATGAACTTTACATGATCCTGGACGATGAAGGCAACTTTGCCGTCCCAGAAGAAGATCCGGCATTGCTCCCCGCCAAGGAGGACAGAATGCCTGTTGAAGTTGCTGCTGCCCAAGCAAAGCCATTAAAGGTATACGCCAGAAGAGAAAAGGCGCAACCTGCTGGGCTACCACCGAACAAAAGGCTATGGCATCCTACAGCCAAAGAAAAATTTCCTGCACTCAAGCCTCCCGCAGCGAAAGCTCCCGCAGCTCCGTCTCCAGCTGAAACAAAAGAACAAGCCCAGGAGAAGCTGAAATATCCGTCTCTGACAAAGAGACAGAGAGTCGAAGCCACGCAGCAATACCGAACCAAGTATGAGCCTATGAAAGAAACGGAGGGAGCTAGCACTTCAGGCTACAACATAGTGGATGAGCTAAAGAGGACTCCCGCAAGGGTAAGTATGTATGATGCTCTTCTGCTCCCAGGTCAAGTTGATTTGCTGCAGGAATCTTTGAAGAGCATAAAGCATGACAAGCAGACGTAGCCTGCTATTTTGGTTCAACCACTGATAGTCTCCGCCATTGGAAAGAACAGACCACCTCCCTTCTATTTGTCATTGCGGATGCAAGGGTATATAGTACACAACTGTATGGTGGATTCTGGTGCCTCCACGATTGTTATGCCAAGAGCCGTTTGTGACGAGATCGGAATGGAGTATACAAGGAGCAGCCAAGGTGTGCTGTAGCTAGACGACACCCCTGTCAAGACAGTTGGTGTCATCAAAGATATTCCGATCCGGCTGCACAAAGCTCTTGACATAGTGGTCATTCAAGAGGTCGTGGTTGTCGACTTGGAACCTTACTTCGACATGTGTCTCTCCAGGGAGTTCACTGCGAAGCTGGGTGGGTATCTGTCTCTGGATTACTCACATATGGAAGTGCCCTTCAAAGGAAGGAGACTGAAGATCTACAACGAAAAGCCTTCCACATTTCTAGTATAGAAGATACCCGAAGAAGAGTCACAGAACTGCATCGTTTAGCTGACAGCGGAAGAACTGGTGGTTGTAGACATGACAGAGCAAGCTCTTGAGTTGTTGCAAGTAGAAGATGAGTTCTCCTTGCTGGACTTCAACGCCATGATCGAGACCGAGCAAGGCTGCTACACTGTCACTCAGCCTGAGAGACTTGACCAGTTAGCCAAGAAAGAGGTAGGACCTGCACCAGAAAAGCTATGGAAGCTTTTCTTTGATGGCGCCTAATGCAAGAATGGCGCCGGCGCAGGTGTACTCTTGGTTTCCCCGTCCGGGATCCAGAAGGACTACACCTACAGACTGGCTTGGAGTTGTACTAACAACGCGGCAAAGTATGAAGCCCTATGCCTGGGTTTGAGAAAAGCGGAGAGACTGGGGATAAAACATCTGCAGATCTTTGACGACTTAGAGCTGGTGTGCAACCAGATTACGAACAAGTGCGTCTCCAAGAAGCATTACCTCAAGGCGTATCGTAATCGCGTCTGGGACCTGATGGAGTCATTCGACTCGTTGAATGTCAGAGCCATATCAAGTGAAAAGAACAAGCACGCTGACATTCTAGCGTCTGTTGGAGCCAGGTATGTTCCGGCTGATGACACTGTCCAGAAGCCGAAGCCGGTTCATACCATCTACAGGCCTTCTGTGCTTGATAAGGACACCCACTGGCAGGGGTTTGACTGTGACGAAGAAATCGTCACTTTTTTGGTTACCAAAGCATGTACAATCGAAGGTAGAGACCCTGATGACGAGCAGTACGAGGGGTTGATACAATTGAAGAATAATCATGTCCCAAAAGGACTGATTACATTAGAGAGTCTCTTTGATCAGAACGATAGAGCAATATCCCACAGGATCAAAGTAGACCCCAAGCAGTACGTCGACCTGGAGCTTGAACCTGGAAAAACAATCAAGGTCGGGACGGACTGCACTGAAGAGGAACTCGGGCAGATCAGATCATTATGCAGAGAGTTCCCGGATATTGTAGCCTGGTGCTACCAGGACTTGAAGGGGTATGACAGACAAATGATTCAGCATACCATAGAGCTAGAAGATGGTGCAAAACCTTTCCGGTAGAAGCAGAGGGTTGTAAACCCGAAGATTGAAGCCATGATGAAAGCCGAGCTCCTGAAAATGCTGGAAGCCAAGATCATCTACCCCATCAAGCATTCAACTTGGGTTGCGAATCTAGTTCCTGTGAGGAAGAAGAACGGAGACATCCGTCTCTGCGTGGATTTCAGAAATCTGAATCAGGCCTCGCTGAAGGACCATTACCCGCTTCCCCAAATCGATCAGATCCTCCACAGTTGCTGGAGCGCAGAGATTCTCCCTCCTAGACGGATTCTCTGGGTACAACCAGATATGGGTGAAAGACGAAGACCAGCATAAGACAACGTTCACCACCAAATGGGGGACGTTCGCTTATCAGCGCATGCCCTTCGGTTTGTCTAATGCCGGCGCTACATTTCAAAGAGCCATGGACCTGGCCTTTCGAGAGCTGCTTAACAATATCATTGTCATCTATTTGGATGACATGACTGTATTCTCTCACATGAGAGAGGACCATGCTTCCCACCTGCGGCAGATATTTGAGAGATGTCGTGAATTCGGCATTTCCATTAACCCGAAGAAGTCAGTCTTCGCGGTAAAAGAAGGTAAGCTGCTGGGACATGTCATCTCCGAGAAAGGCCTTGCAGTGGATCCTAACAGAGCAGAAGCCCTCCTCCGCTTGCCCGTCCCAGTCGATAAGAAGGGGCTACAATCCTTCGACCAAATCAACTTTGTGAGGAAGTTCATACCGGACTTCGCACAAGTGATTAAGCCCATGGCCGAACTGTTAAAAAAGAATGCCGAATTCTTATGGACTGATGAAAGAAGGTAGGTCTTTGAGGAGATCAAGGCCAGAATTGCACAAGCTCCGGTGTTGATAAACCCGGATTATTCCAAAGACTTCATCCTGTACGCGGTGGGAGAACCCGAGAGTTACGCCGCAGTCCTGACACAGAAGGGAGACGATGGTGAAGAGCGCCCCATAGCGTTCTTAAGCCAGGTAATCCAGTCGCATGAAGAGAAGTACAATTTTATTAAGCGGCAGGTTCACGCAGTCATAAAATCCCTCCGAAAGTTCAGGCACTTCGTCTCCCAGAGCCGGATAACAGTCTTCGTGATACATCCGGATGTCAGGAACTTCATCATACAAGGAGAGCCTGGCCACAAGAGAGCAGGATGGATTTCCAAAATCCAGGAATTCGACATCGAGGTACGGCCAACAAAGCTGATCAGAGGCCGAGCCTTGTGCCAAGAGCTAGCCCGAAGCGCTGCAGCTGAAGTCTCCGCCTGCAAGTGGGAAGATCCGATAGCAACCACCAACCTAGCCAACTCCTTATCAGAGGAAAATGACTGGACAAATGACCTGGTGCAGTATTTCAGCACCGGAAGATGCCCAGATCACCTGAATGCCTCACAAAGGAGGTTTTGGCTAAACGCCTTGAAATACGTTCTTCGCCCCGAGGGGCTTTATTTTAAAAATATTGACGGCATCCTGTTGCGATGCGTCAAAGATACTGACAAACCCAGGGTCCTCGGAGAGTTTCACTCCGGGATGCCTGGGGGACATCATTTTGGAAGGCCTACGGCCTTGAAAATTATTAGAGCTAGGTACTATTGGCCCACTCTCTTCACAGACGCACATGCGGTTTGTGTAAAATGTTATAAATGCCAGAGGTTTCGTTGGCAGAAACAGAAAAGCACCCCTGCCCCTCCATCCAATTCAAACTGAGACTCCGTTTCAGCAGTGGGGTCTAGACTTCATCGGGGTCATCATGCCTAACTCTGCAGCTTGGCACAAGTTTATCCTTACCGCCACCGATTACTTCACTCGGTGGGCAAAGGCGATCCCCACTAAGAATGCGGACCAGGAAACAGTCATTAGGTTCCTCGAGGTGCTGTACTCACAGAGTACACCAGCAAGTATGACATCTATCACAAGATGTCTTCTAACTACTACCCGCAGGGGAATGGCTTGGCCGAGTCCACCAACAAAAATCTACTGAAAATTGTCAGAAGGACAATAGAGAGAAACAAGAAGACATGACACCTATTCCTAAATCGGGCCCTGTGGGCGGATCGCATATAATTCAGGAAATCTATCAAGACATCCCCCTATGCGCTCGTGTACGACAAGGAGGCAGTTTTGCCTACCCACATAGAGATCCCCGCGCTCTGGATGCTGGATGAAGAAAGAGGCAACGGGGATCCAGTGGATGCCAGACTGTGCCAACTGCTGCAGTTAGAAGAAGAAAGAGAAAAAGCATACCAGGCCTTTACTAAGCATGCTGAAGTGACCCAAGGTTGGTTTGCGAAAGGCACCACCGCCCGAGTTTTTAAAATCGAAGACCTAGTGCTGAAGTGGGACTCACTGAAGGCAAAGCCGGGCAACCATGGTAAATTTGATGCCCTCTAGGAAGGTCCCTATCAGATTGCTCGGGTGAATCAGTTTAATGCATTCGTGCTCCGGGACATGGAGTGACAGCTTCTCCCCATTCTCGTCAATGGGTTCCACCTGAAGGTTTAACACCGCTGAAGGCACCCAATGGGTCCTTTGTACAGATTTATTTTCTGCATTTTTTATCAGCTTGTATATATTTATTTCAGCATTTCAGCTTTTAGTTTGCTAGAGCCTAAGTGAAGCATACAGCAAACCTTGACTTCGCAGCGAAGTCGGGCATCGCTCCCGGAACAGTGCGACATCGGGGGCTTGAAAGAAAGCTGCTGACAAAAAGCCCAAAATCTGACTCAGTGTTGGGTGCGCAACCCGACTTCGCAGCGAAGTCGGGCTGCGCACCGTCTTGGGAGCGCAGTTGGGGAGAGCAGAGCTAAAAACGGCTAAGTGTCAAAATCGACTGCGCAATTTTTCTGGGCGAAGTCTGACTGCGCAGCAAAATCTGGCCGAAGTCGAAGTGCGGCCGTTTTTTTGGCAAAGCCCGAGTGCGCCCTCAATTTCGGGCGCACCTTGGGTGACCTATCGCGGGAAACAAGGAAAAAATGATAAAATGTTTCTAAGTGTGGGCCCGGACAGCGCAGTTTAGCATAGTGCGAAGTTGGGTTGCGTCCCTCTTGAAAACCCTGGGCCCAAAGTTCTCCTTCAAAACGTGTGCCCAAGCGACGGCTATGACGTCATCAAAAGCACGAAGTTCGAAGAATGTTTAATAATTATTGCGCGACTTTCAAAAGCGATGTCATTAAGAAAGCAAGGCGCATTAGGACCAACTGCAACCGGGGTATGCTTTTCAAGATTAAACCCACGCATAGCCGCCAAAATATTATAACGCTCCCACCAACTTTCGGCAAATCACCTTAACCCCTGCCCTTGCGCCATTAATGTTGAATTCCTTGCCTAGAAAAGGAGGCCCTGGCATACTCAGAACATCCAAGTTGTCAAGCTAACTTTGTGCTGCAAGGTCCAGAATTAAGCAATCAATAGCCAGAATCCCTGTCTCTGCCGCTTCGAACAGAAAAAAGAAGAAATGGATAAGGGGAAAGCACCAATGCCGACGCAGTCCAGCGACGCAGAGCGCGAAGCTGAAGAACAGACAGAGTCCAGCGCTCCTGAGAGCGAAGCGCCGCAAGAGCAAAAAAGGAAAACCCGGGCGAAGAGAAGTCGAGGGCAAGCTCCAGCGCCGCCCATTAATCGCCTAGCCGGATACAAAGATGGCGAATTTTCTATCAGCCTCACCAAGCTGCGGCTGAATATTGCGAAGTGGGCTGACAAAGTTTCGCCCTCACACCATGTCGGGGCTGCGTATAAATTAAACCTGTACTGGTTCTTCTGCCCTCCTGTCCACCAATGCCCAGAGTTGGTTGAATCCATTGCGGCATATTACAAACCAGCTGCCCGGCAAGTCTGCGACAACAAGGGAAGAGTTTTGTTCACACTCTTTAGGGAGAGCGTCCAGCCAGCTTTCGTCCCGGGGCTCCAGTACGACCCCAGTGCAATTGTCAGGAGGATCAACCTGGACGAACAAGCGGGCAGATTTACCCAGACCAAGCGGATGAGAGAATTCCTCGACTTAGAACTGAAGACTCCGCTTCCAACCGGACAATGGCCCACAGGCCCAATACCCCTGGACAGATTCGAAAACAAATATATATACATCATCCTGGCATGGGTACTCGGCTGCGATTATGACAAAGTGGTAGGTCCATACCAGCTGGAGTTGGCAGAATGTATACTGCATGGGGAGTTTTACGACTCCACGACGCAAAGGAGTGGGAAGCGCCCTATTTTCTTCGACTGGGCAGACTGGCTGGCGTACGCCATTCTTTCAAACCTAGTCAGGCTGCAGCAAAAGCAGACAACGGAATTCCGTTTCTGCTCCTTCCTCACATGGTTGTCTGTACCACACGCATTACCGGATCAGAGTTCCAAACTTGAAGAAGGTAAGTGAAAAAGGAGAGTCGCCGCCCGTGTACGAATGGACCGAGATCCTGTACAGAAAAGGGTCATTCTATGAGTTCAATTTCAAATTTCTGAGTATGGTCCTGGGGCTGTTCAATGGTGAGGCATCCCGCCCACCAGAGGTCATGACAAGCTATCTGAGGAAGCACAAGTACGGGGACACCTTCCGGCTGACGCAGGGCATTGTAGTCAGAATCTACGGATTCAAGGGGAAGTCGTTCCTGCTGCCCTATTTCTGCACTGACCATCAGTTCGGAATGGAGATTTCGCGCCAGATGGATTATGTCGAGGAAGAGTTCGGCCAGGGAAAGAAAAAGGGCCATATTTTCCAATACCCTATTACCTGGGCGAATATTCAAGTACGCGAGATTGGACAGCATGTCTACCTCGAACGGGAACTTATCGACATGGGCCTAATAATGCTGCCGCAGCGCTGGAAGTACGACCCAATTGGGGTCAGGGGAAAATTTGCGCATATCTGCCCTAGAGCCGAGATCATGCAGGAAAGGTGCAACAGAACAGGTGCAGACCTGGAATGGCACATTGAGCAGATGCAATCATGGCCTCCATGGCATGATTTTTACTGCGAAGAGGTAGCGTATGATCCAGAGCGAAACCCGAATCACCAGCTAGATTTGGCGGACTTCAAGAAATTCCTCTCCAAGGTGACGCCCCTCAACTAAAGGACAAAATCACTGAATGTTGGAAGATGAGATGCCACACGCAACACGATAAATCCAAACGAAAAACGCTGGTCGTTGATGATGAGTTTTCGACCCTATATGATCAATACACTGACACGTGACGGCCTTTCGCATTTCGAGATTGCGTTCCCCGAGGCGCTAGGAAAAGGTATACAAGGAGGTCTCCGTCCCAGCAATTGTCTACTCCCGGAACTTCCAGCGCAACGCCAACGAGCAATCAAGTGGGCCCAATATTGCCTCCAGCTCTTGAAGCATTACCCGAAAGGGCGCAGCAGCCAGAAAAGTCAACTCCGGGGTGGCCCCCCAAGTGGAAAAAGCGCCAGAACAGCCAGCTAGTGGAGCGGCCGCGGTGAACATCCTTCTGTCTAGACCCCGGTACAAGTTTACCATGGGCACATCGTAGCCTGCCACCCCAACCTCCTCTCCCTCCTTTGAACCAACCGCAGCGCCAGAAGAAAAGAAAAGAAAGAGGAGCGAAAAGGCCAAGCGGCCTAGGGAGCCTACACAGCAAACAGCCGCAGTGCGGACAGGGAAAACCGCGCCGAAAATCGTCTCGCTAGACAGCCCTGAAGCAGAAGCAGAAACTTGGGCTGCAGACGTCCTCCAAACAACGGCTCAGGCGGAGCCCGCAGGTACATCCACTTCCCCGCTACCCCAAATCCCAGTCGGCCCTGCCATAACTTCGTCCCCCATTTTATCAGGGCAAGCCATAGTCCCGTCCTCTTCATCTCAGACCACCCAACCCTCGCACAGCCCCCATTCCTTCGACCAGTTTGCCCAAGACCCGAACGCTTTCCAGTCCCTCAGCCAAACCCTGGAACCCTCGCCTGCGACCAGTGCCGAAGCTACGCATACATCACCACGCCGCTCACCTCCATTTTTCAAAACCCCACCAACGCCCCCCACTCAGCCGCTTGCTTCCCCTAGGACCCGGTCGCCCTTAAAAGCGACCACGGCTTCTGGAATACCTCCTGCTTTGTTGTTTGCTGGAAGAATGCCACAACAAGACCCAATGCTGGAAGACCTTGACTTCATGCAGATCACAGACGATCAGCCCCTCGCAGCAAAGGCCGTAGGGTGTTCCGCCTCTTTCCTTCAGGGCGTCAAACGCAGAAGAGCCGAGGAAATCGCTGCCCCGGTGAAGCGCACCAAGTACGACTTGGACAGGAGGGTGCTGAGAACTGAAAAGTTGGTTCCAAAAGTGAAGAAGCCCCTCCGGGAAATGACCGAGGCGGATTATGAACACCAAGTCAAGGAGAAGAGCTTCGACGATATAAACGAGGAGTATGAAATCAACGACATTCGTCGCAGAACCCATAATCTCCTCGTCAAGCGACTCGAGAGTCAGGAGGCGTTGTTTCAGCTGCAGAATACTTCAAGGCAGCTGGAGGAAGATCTGGCTAGAGCCACCGTGCAATTGGACTCTGCACAGCAAGAAATCAATGACCTGAGAGCCCAGCTCGCCGCCTCACAGCAGGAAGCCGCAGCGCAAAGACAGACAGTCGAACAACTTTCAGAGGAGAAAAGGGCAGCGCTGGAGCAGGTCTCCCAGCTCCAGGACTCGTTAAGGCAGGCTAAGTCTCAGCTCGAGGAGAAAACATCCCAGACAACAGCCTTTTCGAAGAATAAGATCAAGATAATGCGGGCTGGTTTGCTGCAGGGTTGCAGGGCCAATGTTGTCAGATCCATATCGGTCCTGGATTTCACGTCCAGGATCCAAGAAGTATCTGCCCAGGGAAAGCCTGTGGTAGAGGAGGCCGAACGCCAAGCGAAGCAGTGGCTGGACTTGGCAATGAAACTTGAGGAGTACGAGCGCAAGGGCCTCCGATTTCCCCCTATGTCCCGAATTACCCTAGAATGGGCAGATGCAAGGGTGACCTTGCATAATTATTTTGAAAAAGTAGAGAAAATAAGGGCCGCCAGGAAACTGTTGGACGCATTAGACCACAAAATGAGCATTTGCCTGGCCCCCTTCAACACTCTTTCTGAGCACGGTTGCCCGAGATTCATCAAGGATGGAGAATTCCTGACCCTTGACCAGGTGAAGCTAAATTGGTTGTCTTTTGAGGCAGACATGTCAGAAATTGACAGTTGGGCTGAGCCAGTTCAAGAAGCTCAGGTCACCCAGATGGTATCTAGGTACTGCAAGATCAACACCTCGCTCAAGGAGTTGGAAGAAAGATACCACACCATCGACATGCATGCGGTCGCAGCATTCAGAGCAGCGCTGAAAGATGTCAGCGACTTAGGGCCATTTCAGGTAGCATCCTGGGACCAGGCCAAGACCGCATACAACCTTGTCCGTGAGCGGGAGCAGCCGGCCGACCAAGAAGCTGGCAGCGGCGACCATTCAGGTTCAGAAGGAGGAGAAACAGAAGAAGCAACTGCCGAAAGCGGATCTGAAGAGGAGCAGTTGCCCAAGACGAAGACGTCAGAGCAGCGGAGGGCAGGGGAAGGGAGTTCCTCTGTGCCCAAAGGATGAAGGCCTGGTTCTTTGCGTCGAGGCGAGCTCGACACCACGCGAGCCGCCAGGAATGTTGCCACATTTTGCACGGGGTGCCATGTTTTCAAATTTGTAAGTATGTTGCTCTTCCTTCCCTCCATCTCCTTTCCCTTTCTCCACTATTCCTTTTCTCCCCTTGTATCAGTTGCATTCCTTCCTTTTCCTCTCATTCTTTCTTCGGCCAGAACAGAGCAAACACTCCCTAAAAAATTCTAAGTCTGGGGGCGCAACCCGACTTCGCAGCGAAGTCGGGGTGCACCCTTAAGTTCGAGCGCACTAGGGAATGCGAAGTGCGGAAGCAGGCTGGAAATGAGCAGAATTTGGCTAAGTATGGGGGCGCAACCCGACTTCGCAGCGAAGTCGGGGTGCGCTCCTCTTCCGGTGCGCAGTTGGGAAGCAATGTCTCCAGAAATCAGCTAAGTGCCGGAGCGCAACCCGACTTCGCAGCGAAGTCGGGGTGCGCTCCCCTTCTTGCGCGCAGTCCGAGCAGCAACCAAATTGACTAAGTGCTGGAGTGCGCAACCCGACTTCGCAGCGAAGTCGGGCTGCGCTCTCTGACCCGTGCGCAGTTTGTAATGTCCCCTTTTCTATGCAGTCAGGTGCAGAGCAGCTTAGCCTATACACGAGCTCCCGTAGGCTAAGTCGGATGGAGGGGAGCCATTGGAGATATCAAAATCTTTGTCAGTACCCAGAGAGCTATTGATTGATGGTCGTTTGGGCTCATTCGGAGATTTGTTTGATAAAAGTTACTATTTTTAGCCATGTCCGTTTTTAGGGTTTTAGTGGACAACAGACAGTGCAGTGATATTCTTCAGTGAAATGGGTGTCCAAAACCATTCGTGGATTTCAATTCGGATGGGCGGAGGTTGGAAATTTTAATGGTCGAAGATAAAATTAATAAAGTGATTATTTAATTTAATTTTGTAAAGTTGGTGACTTTATTTTATTATAAAATCATTTTATACTTAAAAGGGGCCATTTTAAGTGACGACTTAAAAAGTCGTTAAGCCTAGGCATAAGGGGGTGAATAAATTAAGGAGAAATAAGGTGGAATTAAAAATTGATAAAATTATATTTGCCCACCCTAAAAGTGACCTAACCCTAAGTCGACCTATGGAGGAGATAAAAGGAGGATTTGAGTTCATTTGGAGATATGCGAAGATTATTATTTTGCTCTCTGATTTTTGGAGGACTCTGCGGCGGAGCCATTTACGAGAGATTCCGGAGCTTGTGAGAGACGACAACCTCTTACGGGGACATTGGCTTCGGGGTTGCAAGATTACCCTCGGGTCAATCTAGGCATTTCCACACAGGGATTGCAGTTGGACTTCAGTTTTAAAGACTTATGGAGTTGGGTTACCACACAGGGGTCATTCGGAGATTATACGAGAGAATATTTGGAGGTGGGACACCACACAAGTATTCACATCAGAAGGGCTGAGCCTTCATCATCATTTATAGAGTACGAAGCGGCTAGGGTTTCATCAACATTTGAGGTATTTGCATTGTAATTTGTGCCCTAGTTTTAATATAAGAATAAAGCAATATTTTCGAGAATTCTGGATTGCTCTGTGTTTGTGATTTTGTATATTAAAAATTCACGAAAAAGGTTAAGAATTGGCAAACCCCTAGAGAACTAGATAGGGAGGGTTATTACAGGTGGTATCGGAGCGGGTTTTTTCACGCATCTGTTGGGTAGTTCGAAGACAAATTTCTGGTTTATCAATATTGTGAAAGTTGCAGAAATTAGAGGATTTGTGTTCACAAGCAACATTTGGAGAAATTTCAGAGTTTTTACAGCGTAGATAATTTCAAGAATTTTTTTTAGAGACATCGATTAAATTTGCAAAATATATATTCGGAGTGTTGTGCAGTTTGATTGAAGGGCTATTTGCTGGCATTATTATTATTGGGAGTCCGTGTGAGTTTTCCTTTCTCTGCCGTCAAAGTTGGATTTTTTACAAAGAGCCGATGATTATTTTTTAGGTGTCGTGTCTCCCTTTGAAATGGTCACACAGCAGTGAGATTATGGAAGTTTAAAGTTGGATTTCGGATTTCACATAATAACATTTGTCCTTGGCATCGTATATTTCATTAGAACATTCAGGAGCCGCAAATGTTATTTTTTTGGCAGAAGCTCATTCAACGACATGGATATTAAGGATTATTAATTGATGACGAAGAGAGGGATTTTGTGGATTGTTTACGAAACAGAGCAACGCCAGTTGAAGGAAACATAACGGCATCGCAATTTTCATTCATACAGCTGCATGTAATAAATATAGATTGTCACGGGATAAATTGGGAATATTTATCATATAAATTCCCTGAGCATCCATTTCCAACGATTGATAGAGTTATGTAATCTCAGGATTGAAGCTACGGATCTATGAAATTAGATGTATCATTCAACACCCTCAAATCACAAGTCAGCATTGTTACCGCTGCAATATAATTTAGACTTTGCCTCCTTGTATATTTGCATATAAATTTCATTATTTGATAAAAATGTCTGCTGTTATGGTATTATGTATGAAATAAATAATTATATGAGCTGATAGTCAAATGCTTAAGCAAATATCCGAACCTTACTGCTGCAATATAATAAAACCTTGAATAGTAAGGGAAGTATTTGGGAAAAATCTCTATAAGAGATCAGAATTTTTGGAAACAATAGAACAGATTTTACAGATCACCATCAGCAGCAAACTGTTTGAAAAATTGAATCTGAGTGCGAGATTGCATGTGTTGGGTTAAATCCAGTAGGGGATATTACAGTTAAGGCTTGTGATCAGTTCAGAGTGCAAAGATGAATAGTAAAATAACATATTGCCCGCGTTCAGGGATGTACAGGCAGTTTCCTACTTTCCTTCCGAAGGTACCCGTGAGGTCACTTGATGATGAGTACAGTGTGAAAATTGAAAAAGCTCTGAATGAATTTAAGCAAAATTTTATGGCATACCAGAAAAATCTAACTTTGTTAGAGCATCCTGAGTGGTTGAGACCACACTCATCAACTGAAGTAAAACCTGGAACAGATGAGCTTGCTGCCCCAGAAAGGTTGAAAAAGCAGTTGACGAAAAAGAAAGTTGATTCTTATGGTTCACAGGTTGCAGGTCTTCCGCGAATCAGCTTAGGAAAGAGCAACGTTGTTTCACATGTCAAGAGGCTTGGACTCTTGGTCACATCTGTGGAAAAAACAAACACAGTGACTTGTTGCAGCCAAATCAAGTTGAGGACAGTAGTGAAGTTGAGACCCTTGAGTTTGGAAAAAATGCCCTTTTGCAGGAATCATGCATAACAGGGAACCAGGATGATTTTAGTGATGATGAAAAAGACAGAACAACAGTTTTGGAAATGCATTTAGAACAATGCAGTGAGGATTGTGAGATTTTTGATATGAGGTATGATGAATCTCCTAGCATCGGTTCATTAATGCATGTTGATGTTTTTCATGATGAAGTTTCTATAAACCCCAAATTTGATGAAAGAATCAATGTTGTTGAGGATGAGTCTCAGCTGAAATCTGAAGTAGACAAAATCAATAGGTTTTTGGAAGGAGATTTTTCCAATGTGATGGAGACTATTACAGATTTAAAAGATGAAGCTGCAATTGATGATGTTTTTCCTCTTGAGTAGAGTGCTGGCCTAGAAAATGAACTTGAGACTATTATAGTTTTGGGAAGTGGAGATGAATTTCCTTTTGAAATAGTTGCTGCCCAAACTTCAAAACATGAAATATGCAAAGTGGATAACATAGAAGAAGCTGATTTTATGAGTCAAGATTTACAAGGCAAATTAGAAAATTTATTACATGAAGCTGATTTTTATCAAATGCTTAGTGAAGATAAGATTGTTGCTGCCTTTACACATTTTGATAACACCTACAAGGTCATTGAAAAACTTTGTTGGAAGGCTCAAATTGAGAAGAGACAGAAGGGTGTTGAAGGAGTAACCTCTATTGTTGAGTTGCAAACAGTCATAGAAGCTTTAGAAAATTTGAAATCAGGTTTCTTGGAGTTACTTACAGACAGAGATCATTCCATCAAGCTTGCAGAAAGGACTCTTATTACATTGAAGGAAAAAGAAGACAAACATGATTTTTCAGATCATAACACAGTTGAGGTTGTTGCTGATTTTAAATCAGCTTATGATGATATTTCATCTCACCAGGACAGCCATGAAAATTCAATGCATGATGAGTCTAGTGCTGATTTACAAAATTTGAAGGCAGCCTTAGAAACTATGAAGTCAGACTTCATGAGCACTCTTGCAGACAGAGATCACTATGCCAAGCTTGTTGAAGAGACCCCTAGTGCATACAGAAGCAAAGAAGAAGTTAGTCAGCTAATTGAAGAGCTTGAGCAGACTAGAAGCTCTTTGTCGGAGGCTCGTCTTTCATTGCATGAGACAGAGTTGAAACTCAATTTTGTTTTAGAATCCATTGAACAACTGAATCAGGACAGAGCCAGGGAGATTGGGCGGATTGTTGTCGAACTAGATTGCATTCGGGAGGACTATAACTTAACACATTGTCCCATGATATTAGATTACACAATTTCGGATCGGTGGATTGGTTGTGATAAGCACGAGAGTGATAATAATTTCTCATGGACTGACAATCCACTGTATGAGATGGATCATGATACATCTTTTGATAATCCTCTTTTTGAGATGAAGAGTGTTGATTCTTTTCCTGTGATAGATCATGAGGATACATTGTTTGAGACAGGGTGTCTATTTCGACATGAGTCTGAGAGTGATTTCATGAGCATTTTCCAGCCTAATCATGATGATCGGGGATTGAGTTCTCTTACCCAGGATCGTATGCTTGCATTGATGAGCATCGAGGGCGATGGTAGGAGCTTTATATGGGTGATAGTTGATCATGGGTATGAGAGATATGTCGCTGTTCGCTTTTTGGGCAGCCATAACATTTACTTGATGGAGGTTGGTCAGCAATTTGGTTGGCATTACATGGAGTATCTTACTTCTTATTTGAACACAGTGCCCTCTCAAGGGGTTAGTTTAATCCGTGAAAGTGCAGAGATAGGCCTGGTTGAGTCACCTATGCATGAGATGTTACTTGGCACAAGGTGCAGTCATAATGGGCATACCGGTTTTGATGGTGAAGCTGAGCTTCCTATTGAGTTGCCAGAGTGGAGTGTGGTTGATCTTTTAGGAATTATACAGATACATTTACACCCTACTTGGTTGAGTATGATGAGGGACATCATATTTCCAGAGGATATTACATTGACTGCGGTAGATTGGGCTACATGGGATTATCTAGGAGATTCCAGGAGTGTGAACGCCGAGTTGAGCTGGTTAGGTGATGACTATGGAGGCACTTCCAGCATTGTGTTTGCAGTAATCTATGACGTTGTTTCCTTCGGTATGTCGTGGTACATGATATTACATCTCAGCTCAGACAGACATGTCAGTGCCATACTGGAGAGAGATTTCATCATGCTATTGCAGTTGAGACTTTTGCCACTTAACCATGTCAGAGGGGTAGTGATGATCAGAGTGGCGCAGCGTCAGCGTGGCGGTTCCTTTTTGAGGTTGCTATGGGATCCGGGGGATTTGATGTGATCTCAGCCGGGATGTAGCATCTGATTGGAGTATGTATACGTATTGCTTGAGGACAAGCAATCTTTGGGAAGGACGGACTGTAATGTCCCCTTTTCTACGCAGTCAGGTGCAGAGCAGCTTAGCCTATACACGAGCTCCCGTAGGCTAAGTCGGATGGAGGGGAGCCATTCGAGATATCAAAATCTTTGTCAGTACCCAGAGAGCTATTGATTGATGGTCGTTTGGGCTCATTCGGAGATTTGTTTGATAAAAGTTACTATTTTTAGCCATGTCCGTTTTTAGGGTTTTAGTGGACAACGGACGGTGCGAGTGATATTCTTCGATGAAATGGGTGTCCAAAACCATTCGCGGATTTCAATTCGGATGGGCGGAGGTTGGAAATTTTAATGGTCGAAGATAAAATTAATAAAGTGATTATTTAATTTAATTTTGTAAAGTTAGTGACTTTATTTTATTATAAAATCATTTTATACTTAAAAGGGGCCATTTTAAGTGACGACTTAAAAAGTCGTTAAGCCTAGGCATAAGGGGGTGAATAAATTAAGGAGAAATAAGGTGGAATTAAAAATTGATAAAATTATATTTGCCCACCCTAAAAGTGACCTAACCCTAAGTCGACCTATGGAGGAGATAAAAGGAGGATTTGAGTTCATTTGGAGATATGCGAAGATTATTATTTTTCTCTTTGGTTTTTGGAGGACTCTACGGCGAGCCATTTACGGAGATTCCGGAGCTTGTGAGAGACGACAACCTCTTACGGGGACATTGGCTTCGGGGTTGCAAGATTACCCTCGGTCAATCTAGGCATTTCCACACGGGGATTGCAGTTGGACTTCAGTTTTAAAGACTTCGGAGTTGGGTTACCACACGGGGTCATTCAGAGATTATACGGGGAATATTTGGAGTTGGGACACCACACGAGTATTCACATCGGAAGGGCTGAGCCTTCATCATCATTTATAGAGTACGGAGCGGCTAGGGTTTCATCAGCATTTGAGGTATTTGCATTGTAATTTGTGCCCTAGTTTTAATATAAGAATAAAGCAATATTTTCGAGAATTCTGGATTGCTCTGTGTTTGTGATTTTGTATATTAAAAATTCACGAAAAAGGTTAAGAATTGGCAAACCCCTAGAGAACTAGATAGGGAGGGTTATTACACAGTTGGGAAATATCTCTCAAGCAGCCCAAAACAGACTAAGGCACGGAGGCCTCCCCAACTGCGCTGTTCCCCGCTTGCGCTACCCAGTTGCGCTCCGTTTCCAGGCGAAGTAGGACACAAGAGAGAAGCTGTCTTCCAAGGCAGATGCACCCCCGTCAGAAGTTGACAAGTGTCCAGCCTCGGGATCCGAGCCGAGATGTGATGGGAAAAGGACAAGCATGGGCCAAATCACCTCCACCAGCTGCCCTCATTCAAGCTGACGCAAATTTCTATCTACCGTAGCTACCCGCATTCATGCGGGCTCAAAGTCTCATCAATCGCACTGCCACGTAGCTGCCAAGTCTTCAGGTGAACCTTGTTGCCAGTACAGTCCCTGTCTGCAGGAGTCAACATCAGCAGCTCTTTCGCCGCTTTTGTCAGCTCTAGGATTTTGTGCCCAAGATTGTAATGGGGGAAATTGCGCTATAAATAGCCGCACTACTTCATTGTAAAGGGGTGGAAGGGGGATATCCTGCTAGGGAACCATTGTAGCTATACGTTTGCTTCTGAATGCAAGACACACACTTGGCTCTATTTTGCTGTTATCATTCTTTATGCTGCTTGTACTTGTCATTTCTGCCTCATGTTTCTTATTTCATTGCTTACTGTTATTCTGAATTCTGGATTCCGGTATTTGATGATTAAGTATTCCTGGAATGCATAGATAGAGGATACATAGGGTGCATAACAGTGGTAGTTTCTATTGTGTGTTCTGTATTGGACTGTTGTTAGTAGTTGTGATTGATCGTTGTCGTGCTGCTTATTCCCCCCACCCAACTCAAATCACATTTGAATCTCTTTCCGCATCTTTATCTCTTTCCTGTACTCTTAGCTAAAACAATCGAGAAAACTCATAGGAAGTCGGCCTTCTCCGGAGATTGGCATGGAAGGCATTCCTTCTTTGCGGCCTTTCAATCTAGTGGGCGCATCTGGGGCGCATTTAACCAAATCCTTTCCTCATGGTAGATTCGTAACCAACAAGTCCCAGCACTTAGCCATTTTCTTCAAGTGAGTTGCCCAACTGCGCACGAATTTGAGGACGCAGCCCGACTTCGCTGCGAAGTCGGGTTGCGCACCCAACACTTGGACTTTTTTGGGATGTCCTTCACTGACAATGCCCAGGTGCCCACAAAACTGAGAGCGCAACCCGACTTCGCAGCAAAGTCAGGGTTCGCTCAATACTTAGTCAAAATTTGGGCTCGCTCTCTGCACGTCAGCTCCCCAAGTGCGCACAAAATTAAGGGCGCAACCCGACTTCGCAGCGAAGTCGGGTTGCGGCAGCACTAACACTTAGAAATTTTTGGGCCTTTGTATGAGCGCAGTCGGGCGGGGCCCGACACTTAGTCAATTTTCTGGCCCGAAATTGAGCTTCCTGGTCCTGCTTCTCGGGGCCATAACTTTTGATCCGTCGACCCGATCGCCTATTATAATATATCGTCGGAAAGCTAGAGAAAAGATCTGCAATGATAAAATATCCAAAGCTTATTTCATCCATTTTATCGCCCCCGTTTATGGCCCGCAAAAACCCGAACACTTCCACATGCTCTTTGTTGCTTTAAAGCTCCATACTTAGGCCAAAGTTTATCAAAAAATTTAATGTGGCAAAAATAACAACAGGTATACTGCAAGATAAAGTCATCTTAGTCACATCAATTTGAAACCTTCACCATGACAATGATAAACAAATATCTCAATGAAAGCCAACTGCTTAAAGGTTCAAATTATTCTGCTGGAAAACTAAGATGAAAGCTATTTTAACTCGTAGAGGATATGTGGAATATAGTGGATGGCACTCGAAACTAGACCCACATCACCTGGAGCGAGATCGGACAACATATGATAAAAAGGATAAAAGACTTTCCTTATTGATCTTGCTAGCTATTACTGATGATATCCAACCTCATATCAGTGAAGCTAAAAATGGTAAGGAGGCATGGGATGCCTTAGCTACCATATTTGAGGGAAAGAATCAATCCACGATTCTTAACCTTCAAACATAGCTTCATACTCTTCATATGAAATCTAGAGAAACAGCAGAGCTATTCCTCTACAGAGTGGCAGATATGAAAACAAAACTGCAAGCTTTAGGACAAAAAGTGGAAGACAAAGTCCTGACCTCTATCATTTTGAGGGCTCTTCCAGACTCCTATAAAATATTGATTACATCCCTTAATGTTTCACAAAGAGTTATCACCTTTGTGGAGTTAGTCAATTTGCTTCAAACTGAGGAAGCAAATCAACTCCAAAATGATGAAGTGTCAAACAATGCACTTTATTCAAACAATAAGGGTGATAAGAAGAAAGGAAACTTTCAAAAGGGAGGATCATCCTCAAAAGGTAAGGGAAAGCAATCTCAAAAGAGGTTTTGCTCGCATTGTAAAAAGGACAACCATGACACCAATCGGTGTTGGTTCAAAAACAAGCAAAACAAGAAATATAAAGGCACAACAGAAGCAAAACAAAGGCAATATTGCTAGTGAAGTGTCTAGTTCCGATTCTGATTCTGGTTCAAAAAAAGCACACAGAGTGCTCATTGCTAAGACAGTATTGTAGAGGGAAAACACATTTGTCACCTTAAGCAAAGCACCATTTCCTCTCTCTCTCTTTTAGGCTTCATAAATAGCATAAGTTTTTGTTTGAAGTACTTGTAATAAAGGGGTGTTTGTACCTCTTTTTAGGCTTCATAAATAGCAAACTCTCATTGTTTGAAGTTCTTGTAACAAAACAAGGGAATTTTCTGGTGTAAAATTGCCTAGGAGGCAATATTTGTAAAATCCTTCTCAAAAGCTTCTTAAGTTGCACATATTTTGCAATAAGGGGGGATATACTTTCTTTTCTTCACAAATTTTTGTAAAAAGGGAAGAAGACTTATAAGGGTGCATTTTCGGCAGCGTCCGACACCTTAGTCATACTTCTTTCAAAAATCAATTACAACATGTTTTGCAACAAGAAGGGGGGAAATTATAAGGGTGCATTTTCGGCAGCGACCGACACCTTAGCTACCTTATCTTTTGCAAACTCAAACTGTAAACTGAATGAATCTCGTATGAAGTGATCTATTCTACTACACCTAGCGATCGCAGCGGCTGGTTATCCATGCAATTCGGTTGGATGATGAGAATACTATAAGGACATTTGTTGGTGCGAAGACAAAGTGAGGAATAACCCATTTTTTGCTTAGGAGCAGCCAGAGCACTATGACATAGTAAGAACCAGCAGATCAACATCTTTTTCACTATATTGGGACAGTTATATACTTTACCCAAATATTGTTGTATAGGAGGATGTATATGTATTACCCAAATAATGTAATAAGGGGGGATGTTAGAGTAATATTCCATTCTTTGGGATATTTACCATTTTCCTACATTAGGTAGATTTTATTTACCACATGGTAAAAAGTAGCTTGTTACTTTTTACCACTAGTATTTACTTTTTACTAGTTACCTAGGTTAGTAGGTTAGTCATCGTAGTCAAATTGACTACGTAGTTAGCTGTTAGTAAGTTAGCATTATTTCCTAAGTGGTTAGCTACCTTTAGGGGTAATCTACCTATCATGCGTTATTATTTCCTACAACTAAGGATATTATTTCTATAATATTTTAAGGCTATTTCTAGCCTTTTGTAATGTGTATTTAAGCACATATATTTTGAATAATATGTTAACGCTTTTTACCTAATGCTCTCACCTAACAGAGAGGGGATGTCTCATCAATGCTGCAGGTACAATTTGCCCCTTGGGATGTTTAGAGGACCTGTCATGGTGTCCTGGGCTGAAACCTGAGTTGACGTGTCATTAATGCAATTTGACAGGCCACCTACTCTGTCCTCTGAGTCCGCTTGGAAATCTGCTGAGAGTCGCACGACCCTATGTTGGAGCTGAGAATCGCAACCATCAAAGAGCGACGCTGAGAATCGCTCAGCGCTCATGCGAACCTGAGGAAGCCCGGTTTGAACTGGTCTGGGGGCCTTTATGCTGAGGTTCGCCGTATTGAGAGAGCGATCCCGGGAGTCGCTCCTGGGTGGAGCGAACCCGAGAGTCGCACCAAAATGGGAGCGATCCCGAGAGTCGCTCCTGGGTGGAGCAAACCCGAGAGTTGCACCAAGATGGGAGCGATCCCGAGAGTCGCTCCTAGGTGGAGCGATCCTTGGCGCATACTGTGCCTTAGACAAATTTTCATTTTTGAATCTGTCGGCGGTCGCAGGAGGCCTGGGCAAAGACGGGGGTTGCTGGAATGATTAGGACGATGGCGAGAGTCGCCCCGGGGCCGTTGTGAATCTGGGAATCGCTCACTTAGGGGGCGATGACGGAAATCGCACGGGGGCAAACCCGAGAGCCATCCTCATGCCTTAGTCAAATTTTCTCAACTTGTTGCTGATTTATGAAGGCCCGGGTGAGGACGGTGATTGCTGGAGGGACAGGGCGAGGATGAGAATTGCCCAAAAGGAAGAGTGACTCCGGGAATCGCTCGAAAGTGGAGCGACCCAGAAGTGCTCTTGCCTTAGACAAATTTTTCAAGTTTTTTCCCCTGAAACCTGCTTCTGAGTGCAATGCCGAGGACTGCTTGGATTGAAAAGCTTGGAAAGGAGGAAAGGAGGAGACCTGGTCAAGAAATATGCAGCAATTTTTCAAAATTTTCAGCAAAATGTGGCAACAAGAACCACAAATGATATGCTTGTATGCTTGTTTATTGAAAAATTTAGTTTTGATAGTGAAGGAATTAATGGTATTGTCGTTGAGGTTTCGAGGCAATGCCCCTTGACCCTCGACACAGGTGGTGACCAACATTAGCAGCCAAGGCACAAAAAGAGGCATGGACACAATGACAAAGAGAGATTAGAACTTCTGCTAGGGCAAAGGGCAAAGGCATTCAAAGATCTTGAGACATTGTATTTGTCATGACTCATGACACATTTTGTAATTTGCACCTTTTTTTTTTTCAATTGGTTATATGGGATTGAAATGGGCACCACCCATATTACATCATCACCACATAGTGGTATTACAACAAAGCTTGGATATTATCCATGTATCGCTTGGCAAGATTTGAACCTTGGTCTCCTCTTTTAAATATTGAGGAATCTAACCGGTTAAGCTAATGTCACTTGATGTAATTTGCACCTTATTATATTATAAGCAATACAAGAATATTTGAAATTTGGAAGCGTTAAAATTTCTTTATTTAAGATGTGTTTTGTCACTTTCATGTGTATTTTAAGCTTATAGTCTTACATTATTAATATTTGATTTGCATAATGCTAATTCATTGTGATATGCATAAAAAAAACATTTTCTCAATGAAAAATTGCATTTTCTTTGGTTTTATTTTTTTTGTGCCGATTTTTTCCCGATTCCCTATTTTTTCCAAGTCTATCATTTGTCGATTCTGATTTTCTCTACCATGGTTGAATCTGTACAGAAAAATGAGGTTACACAGCATATAGATGTCACACAGGAAGAGTCCTTTGCACAGACGCAACACAACATAGACATGGGAAATGATAACATCGCACAAAAAATTGTGCACATCTAAGTTGTGTATGACAACAAAATCGTGGATGAAGCAGACCTTGTTGAGCATGACCTCATAAGCATGGTTGCACAGAGTGGAAAGGAACCTACGATGGAGAATTCATGGAGCAAAACAAAAATGTCAAGGCTGCAAGCAATATAGCTTGTAATGATGGGATCTGTGCATGGCCCGTTGAGCTAGATGATGAGCCAGTTGGGAAGGGTGGTTCAAAAAAGTTGGCATCACCATCAAAAGGGTTGAAATAAAATGGTGCTTAAGTTTCATTTTCTATCTTATAAGTAATTCTTCATTAATCAACATCGCAGGCATCTTTTGTGACATTGCAAACAAGAGGAGATTTTTCTTTTTGTTTTCTTTAGCAGGTATAAATGATCAACCTCTTTTCTTCCCCGACAATAACACTTGTTTCAAACTCCTCAAACAATGTCTACATTTGAGACAGCTATCTGACTCTCTTGTGGATGTTGTCTTCTACACAACCAAAAAGATGTTTGACCTTGCCTTGAATTGGGCATATGCTTCAGCCAAGTACTAGCTTCTGACACTGCAAACTACCATTTCAGTACATTTTTCTGGATTCACAGACATACATTTCACTTATCTTCTATTCAATCGTTGTTGTCTTAGGTTCATCAAAGTTAACCTACTTAATGGTAATTGTTGAGCAAGAAATACTATGCAGGATTATTTCTGGTGAGTCCCATAGGACTACTTCGGTCATCTATGGCCATTACTAGAATCATCTTATCTTTTGTATGCTTATTGATGCAACATCTAAAGCACCATATTCCTGATTGTCTAAATGGGCTGGTTTTAGCCTCTTTTCGTTGCATTAGCTTGTTAAACACTATAGTTACCATTTTAATGTTACTTTTCTCATCTTCATCCAATATATGTTTTTTGTTGCTCCATGTCTAGCATTTCTTTATATGTTTATTAGTAAATAGAAAGAGATAAATGCTTTAGACACTTTTCAAATTCTCTTCCTAATCCCCCTGAATAAAACATTATTGATAATCTGAACTATGTTTACCATTCTTCCATTATAGTGTTTTTTCCCCTCTTATTTTGTCTGATAATGTCTTATTCACTGATAATTCATTTATCAATGCACCATGCTTTAGATTTTGTTTTAAAAACTTCATTAAAAGTGCCCCATGTATATTTAATCCTCATGTAATATATAAAACAAAACTATGGAATGTCTTTCAAGTATTCCCAACAATAGTCTTGTTTCTTATCACTCATAATGTTGCTAGCCTCCAAGTAGTATTCTTAGTTGAGGGAAAGAATAATAAGATCCTCATTCTTGCACCCTTTGACTTTGCTTGATTTTGGAAAAAAAGGGTGCTTAATTTTTATTTTCTATCTTTTAAGTAGTTAGTCACTAACCAACATCACAGACCTCATTCATTGTGTTGCTACCAAGAGAAAAAGGCTGCTTTTTTTTTTTTTTTTATTGGCAGGTATAAATAATCAACCTCTTTTCTTCACTCACAACAACACTAGTTTAGAACCCCACAAACAATGGGAGGATTACCTTCTACTGAGAATGAATTCGGTTAATTAATATGAAAATGCAGTAACTGAACAGACAAAATATATCGAATGCGGAAGCGAACAATTAAAATAATGAATAGCAAATAGCTTGCCACTAGGAGGGCAGATCCCGCCGTTGAGGCAAATGCGACAATGCAGAGTTAAAGATAAAAGATGATGATAAAAATCTCTAATTGATGAAAACTAATGTAATATATATATGAATGTTTTTACAAGTGGATAACCTAGCCGACTGCTAGGTTTGGTCTGTAGCATGACTCCCCTCCTCGGAAAGCTTTGTCCTCAAAGCTGGAAATGTCCTGGAGAATACTTTCGTGTTCCCATGTGGCATCTTCCTCCGGTAGGTCTTGCCATTTGATGAGAAATTCTTGAATCCGGCGTGATCTTAGTCTTCGTATTCTGTGTTGTAATATATCTTCAGGTTGGAGATGTATGCGGCCTTCCTCATCGAGCACTGGTAATTCTGATTGTCCTTGCACTTTCTGACCAATTACCTTTTTGAGACAGGAAATATGAAATACCGGGTGTATTCGTGATGATGAAGGTAGCTCTAACTGATAGGCGACTTCTCCAATGCGGCGCACGATTCTATAGGGACCATAGAATCGTGGAGCCAACTTTTGACTGGATTTTATCTTTAATGATGATTGTTTGTAAGGTTGCAACCTTAGAAAAACCCAATCACCCATATTAAAAGTTCTTTCTGATCGGTGCAAGTCTTGCTGTTGTTTCATACGATTTTGTGCTTGGACTAAATTTTCTTTGAGGATGGTGAGAGTAGACTGCCTTTGTTCGAACCAATCATCCACTTTGGCTACTTTGGATGATCCTTGCACGTAATCTGCGATGGTAGGAGGCTTGGTGCCATACAGTGCTTCAAATGGAGACATCTTAATTGAGAAATGGTAAGAAGTGTTGTACCACCATTCTGCTAATGCTAACCACTGGCTCCATTGCTTCTGTTTATCTTGAGCGAAACATCTTAAGTATGTACCCAAACATTTGTTAACCACTTCTGTTTGACCATCTGTCTGGGGATGGTAAGCTGAGGACATGCTCAATTTGGTACCACTAAGTCGAAATACTTCTCGCCAAAAGTTACTAGTGAAGATGGGATCTCTATCACTTACAATATTTTTTGGCATACCATGTAATTTGAAAATTGAATCCATAAATACCTTTGCCACCTTGCTTGCGGAAAATGGATGTTGTAAAGCCTGAAAGTGAGCGTATTTGGATAACCGGTCTACGACAACGAAGATTACTCGTCCCGCCTTCCGACTTTGGAAAACCTTCAATGAAATCCATGGAGATATGTTCCCACCGTCTGCTCAGGGATGGGTAATGGTTGTAATAATCCTGGTGATTTGACTGTTTCTCCTTTATTGCGCTGGCAAACTTCACATTATGCTACCCATTGTTTGACTTTCGCTTTTAATCCTTTCCAACAAAATGATTGTTTGACCCTTAAATATGTCTTCAAAAATCCTGAATGTCCTGCTTGATGGAGACGCGTGTGATTCGTCGAGGATTTTTGATTTGAGTTCTGAATTATGTGGGATGTAAATGCGGTTCTTCTTCCGGAGGATGTTATCTTCATAAGAGAACAAAGGGTGTTTGGAAGACCCTATAGATAATTCATGAATTATCTGAGGCAGTTTCACTATTGGACAACCATTCAATTTGTAATTGAGTTACCCATTGGAAGCAAGGACCTGAAATAGCATTGATGACTACTTCATCTTCATATTTTCTGGATAGTGCATCGACAGCTATATTTTCCTTCCCTTTCTTATATTCGATAACGAAATCATAGCCCGGAAGTTTGGTTAACCACTTATTTTGTTCTGGATAAGAAAACCTTTGCTCCAAAAAATGCTTGAGGCTACTATGATCAGTTTTTATAATGAAACGGCTACTGATTAGGTAGTGTCGCCATTTTTCTACTGAAGGATAGCCAACATTTCTTTTTCATATGTTGATCTTCCCAAATTTTTTCCGGAAAGTCTGTTTACTTTCAAATGCCAATGGATGACCATCTTGCATTAATATAGCCCCAATTCCCGTTCCCGATGCATCACATTCGATAATAAATGGTTTGTGAAAATTGGGAGTTGCTAATACTCGGAGTTGTACACATGGCTCGCTTAAGAGCTTCAAAAGCTACAGTAGCCTCTTTCGACCAACGAAAAGCATCCTTTTTTGTGAGTGCTGTGAGAGGTGCTGCAATCTTACCATAATTCTGTACAAACTTGCGATAGTAGCCTGTGAGACCCAAAAACCACGAAGTTTCTTGATGGTTTTAGGTAAAGGCCACTCTTGAATTGCCTTAATCTTATTGGGATCGACTTTGACACCCTCATGTGAAACTATATGACCAAGATACTCGACTTCTTGAACACCAAATGAGCATTTTGAGCGTTTAACAAATAATTTTTCTTTGTATAGGATGTGAAGGGCTTTATCCACATGATGTAAATGGTCCGCCCAATTTTTGCTGTATATGAGAATATCATCAAAAAAAACTAACACAAACTTACGGAGGAATGGGCGAAACACTTGGTTCATGAGACTTTGGAATGTGGATGGTGCATTAGTGAGACCAAAAGGCATGACCAAAAATTCGTAATGACCTTCATGAGTACGAAAGGCTGTTTTGGGAATATCTTCTTCTCTAACACGGATTTGGTGAAAGCCGGAGCGAAGGTCTAATTTTGTAAAAAATTTTGCACCATGTAACTCATCTAATAGGTCATCTATGACAGGGATAGGAAATTTGTCCTTGATAGTGAGTTTATTGAGAGAACGAAAGTCAGGACACATACGCCAAGAGTTATCTTTTCGTCTAGCCAGGACTACAGGTGAGGAATAAGGACTAGTGCCGTGACGAATGACACCATGATCCAACAAATCCCGAACGATCTGTTCGATTTCGTCTTTTGTGGCCGAGGATAGCGATAAGGACGACCGTTAGGTGGGACACTTCCCGGCATCAAATGGATGGCATGATCATGAGATCGTTTAGGTGGTAATCCTTGAGGTTCTTGGAAAACCTCATCGTAATGTGTGATGATATCTTGTAACTCAAGTGCAATAATATCCGAAGTTGCTGCTGATTGTGTTTCCAAACAATTAATCTGAGCTATAAACCCATATCCACCCTTTTTTAACATCTTTTCCATACTGTGAGAGCTCACCATTTGTGTTGGAGGAGTAGTAATGCCTTGTAAGTGAATGACTCGTCCATTTTCCTTCCATTCCACAAATAATTTTTTGAAGTTGAAGCTAACCGTGTCTAATGTTTCCAACCATTCAACCCCCAAAATGACATCGAATTTCCCAAATTCATGACAAAAAGGGAGCCTAATCTGGTATAAGTTCCCATCTTTATGGAAACTTGAGATGTGCGACCCACGCATTGTGCGTTCACCCCGTTGGCCACTAAAACCTGGAATTTGTCTTTGTTGGAAGAGTTAATGAATAAATTCAAGGCTTTTGCTGTTTTGATGTCGATAAAATTGTGGGTGCTACCATAATCAATTAGCACATTCACCTTTTTCTCGGCGGAGAAAACCTGGTACCTTGATGGTATGGTGGGCGCTTAAACCCATGAGAGCATGCACCGAAATTGCCATTGTATCCTCTTCTTTTTCGTCTATAGTACCTTGTAGGTCTTCTGGCATAGGTTCTTCTGATTGGTAAGGTTCATCCTCTTCCCCTTCACCTTGATCACCTTCAATATGAAAGTTTTGTTTTTGGGCACAAGCTTGTTCCCTGGGGTGATTAGTGCGACATTTATAACAAAAATATCTTGATGGTTGATCATTTCTACGAAAGGAATTGTTGCGGTATGAAGGACGACTATATGTTTCCCGCTGTGCAGAACTGATGTCTCTTCTCGGCCAACTTGGCTATTCTTATACAACCTGTTCAACATGGTTGGATCGTGCATGTCTACCTCCACTCGAATACTTTCTTTCAAACCATTGCGAAAGGCACCTACCACCGTGTCGGGACTAAGGTCTGAAGTGTATGGTAGTAAACTCGGTAAACTCGAAACGAATTCACTAACCGACCCTTCTTGTTTAAGAGATAACAATCTTACTGTGTAGGATGATGTCGCTCCGTCATCAAATCTTTCTAAAAAAGAGGTAGTGAATTTTCTCCAGGTAATAATAGCTACATTCTCTTTTTTAAGCCATACAAACCATTGGTAGGCCTCAGTGCCTAATTTTGTTGCAACGAAAGGAACTTTATCACTTTCCTTGATTTGATATACGTCAAGGATGCCTTCCATTTTGGCTAACCAACCACGAGGATCATGACCTTCAAAAGTGGGCATATCAATTCGTGGAAAGTTAATATTAGGGCCTCTTGGTTGGTGATAACCCGTGTCCCTTTCTTGATTTTGGTTATACCATTGCCTTTGATAGGGATCCCTGTAATTACCCGAATCACCTCGTTGTTGTTGCCAATCATCATTAGGATCGAGAGTTTCTTCATTCCGTTGGGCATGGGAGTGATTTTGGGGATTAGTATTGGGGTTAGGTTGTTTTTGTGCTTGCACAAGTTCTTTTAGGGTGCGACCCATGTCGTGTAGACTCTCTAGTATGCTGTGAAGAGACTCCTTATCAGACATGGCTGAGTCACTTGAGTCTCCTTGCGTGATGTTTTCGTGAGTTGGGGAAGGATTAGTAGCCATAGGATCTACTAGGGGATGATGTGGATTATAACTACCAATTTTAAAAGGAGAAAGAGAATTTTTTGTACCTGGAGTGCGATTAGGCCTTCTTGTGTTGTTATTGGTTGTGTCCGAACTTGATAATCGACCGTCAGCACCTTTGCTCCACTTTTTGCTCATGCACTTGTTAACATAACCAGCTTAGGACTCCTCTTCAACTACCGCAACTTTTGAGGAATTTAGCAAAAAATTTGGGATCCGCTTCAACTGCCACTCCAACTGTGACGCGGATGTGAGTGTGGATGGCTCCCTTGCCCGCAACACTTTGAACAACTTTTTTTTTTTTTTTTTTTTTTTTGACAATATCAACCACTTGACAGCATGCGAGCGGACAACACGACCAGCGAGCTAAGACCCCGACGGCTAAGACGACTGACGCGGACGACGAAGACTAACACGACCGAACGGAGAATGCGACTGACGCGGACGACGAAGACTAACACGACCGAACGGAGAACGCGGAAGACAAGGACCAGACGACGCGACACTGGGAAGACACGCGGAGGACAAGGATCACTCGACACTACACGACACGCGGACCAACAACGACTAACAACACGATGACCCGAAGACACAAACAACGACAGGATGATGAATCAAATAGCCAACGGACGCGTGCACGAAAGAACCGAAGGTTTCGTTAGGAGCTCCACAGCATGTGACCGAAGTCACAAAGCACTATGTGCTCGTTAAACCTTATTAACCTCCTCGGCGCTCCAACATACACAATGTGGGATATTGATCCCAAAAAAAATAAAAAATAATTTATAAATTCGCGATAAATACCTTATGTTTGCGTTTAATTTTGTTTTAAACTTGCGATGTGATTGGTGGATTTTCTCTGCGTTTCACAGCTATCGCCGACAGATGTGCGAGGAGTTTTAGACGGCGGTTTGTGTTTTGATCGCAACGTACGTCGCCAACGCACAGCCTAGGGTGTTTTCTGGGCGTGCCTTCAGCGGAGAGATTTAGAAACGGTTCTGTGGTGCTGCCCAGCCGTTAGGGATTCCACCAGGACGCGAACCGAAAGGAGCGAATACCACGGAGTTTGCTTTGTGGTGCTGCCGGGACGTCAGTATTCCGCCAGGACGCGAACCGAAGGAACAGAGAAAAGAAAAAGAAAGCGAATATCACGGATGTCCGTCTGCTGCCGTAGTAGCGTGGATGGGCGTCCGTCACCGAATCGGTCTCCCGATACCACTTGGGAGGATTACCTTCTACCGAGAATGAAATCGGTCAATTAATATGAAAATGCAATAAACAGAACAAAATATATCGAATGCGAAAGCGAACAATTAAAATAATGAATAGCAAATAGCTTGCCACTAGGAGGGCAGATCCCGCCGTTGAGGCAAATGCGACAATGCAGAGTTAAAGATAAAAGATGATGATAAAAATCTCTAATTGATGAAAACTAATGTAATATATATATGAATGTTTTTACAAGTGGATAACCTAGCCGACTGCTAGGTTTGGTCTGTAGCAAACAATCCTGTTGCAGACAACTACCCAAGTTAAGGAGGGACTCCCACACAATGTCTACCTCTGTGATAACTATCTGACTCTACATTGTGGATCTTGTCTTCTCCATAACCAAACTGACCTTTGAACTTGCCTTGAATTGGGCATAACTACTAGCTGCTGACACTGCAATCTACTACTCGAATACATTTTCTAGATTCAAAGACATGCACTTTATTTATCCTCCTTGCAGGCCACCACAATAAGTAAATATATTGAACTAAACAACATGTATTTCAAATAAAACCACACGTTAGGGCCATATAACATATCCATTTTCTCAGATCTCATAAGAAGGGTTCATCATTAAGCTACCAATGATTTCCTTTAATTGACTTTGATGGAAATGCAAAAGTCTCTTTGGAAAAGCCTTTGATGTAGATAGTCCTATTGAAGGAAATGAAAGGATCATCAAGGATTTTACAGCAAACAAATTTCAGAATATGGCAAATACTAATTATAATTGTGGGTGCAATGTAACTACATTTCCTATTTTAAAAAGGTACAATGATAAATTTATAAAAATACTTTAAAGACTGAGAAAGCTCACATTGATCCATGTAAATTGCCCTGAAACTTGAATGAGATATATGCCTCTATCCAATGAGACTCTGAGTCCTAATATGAAAGCACGAAACTCTGCAAGCACATTTGTCATTCTACCTAAGCCAAGCATCAGTTTAAATGCCTGCATATTACAGACATAGTTAATATCTGTTTAGGTAGCAATGTATAACCATATTTGATTTCAAAAACTAACAAGTCAATCAAGAAAGAATTATACCACAGAATCATCAGGCCTTCTCAATAGTATCCCAGCTCCTGACTTCCCAGGGTTTCCATCAGATGTGCCAGAAAAAGTAAGCTTATAGACAGACTGAAATGGTATAGACAAATGTCATAGCTAAAAAAATCAATAAAGGATCTCCATCTTTTTAGAGCTCCACTTCATTAAATATATTGCAACCTTAGTAAACAAGTATTAATCCTAATCCATGTGCTACTGAGAAAAAAAAAATTATAAACAAGCACTGAAGCATTTCAATACAACTTCTGCAGTATCACTTTCTGTTTGAATAAAATTATTCAATCACTATCTACAGAAAGAAACACTCACTGTAGCTTTTGTTATTGAAAAGATGCATTGCAAAGAAACCACAATTGGGATTTATCTAACAATTAGAATCTACCTGCAACAAGAAACCTCTATGGGTACAATACATAGTTTGCTGCACACACTACCTATTTTGACACTAAACTACATAGCCTAAATTATATGTTTCTAAGATAGAACTGATATCTAATTCATCTCTTAGGAGTATTAATAAGTTTGTAACGACAAGGAGAACGTAAAAGGGTATTACCATTAAAAGGCCATTGTATAAGAAATAAGAAGAAAAATATGCAAGTACTATTTAGGCTGGATTGTGAACCACCTAGCATCAAAGCTTGATCTGAGAAGCCACGTATTACAGCATCTAATTTACCGTTAAAATAAATAGTGAGATCGCACAATTCCAAGAGCTCTCTCTTCCACATTATTTGACTAATTTCATTAAGTCCAGATCATCACTGAATTTTATTTGTATTTTGATATTCAATGAACAGGGATACCAGTATTGTTTCCTTGTCCATGTGCTAAATTTACTTCTTAGAATTAATGTGGTTCTATAGCTTGTAAGTTTGCTATTCATGCAATATCTTCTGCATAGTTGCATGTAAATCTGGATCTACTAATACACAACCTACTCCCTTGATTTCCCATTTAACATGGAATTAATCCCATTTGTTATAACTTTTGAAAGGACTCGTCTTTGGCATCAATACCTCGGACATAATCCTCTGGAAACTTTTCATCCTAGAAATTATACTGGCTATCTCATGTCATTCCTGTGTTTAGTTCTTTTTGTTGGACTAGTTCTCTGCTTTCTTCCTTGTCACAAAAACCTGTTTGTTAGCTTTCCAGGACTATTTGCTCACATGAACTTTATCTCTTATCAAGAATAAATTACATAAATGCCTCACATAAAATAACAATGAATTACAGAAATATTGAGATGCATCCTTTCATATTCCTCATATTGAGACAAAACTCTCATCTTGGCACATACATTATATAATAAAAATCATCTACCAAACTAATATTTAGAAGGGGCCCAAATAATGTAATACTTCCAACATTTTCTTTGTTGGGATTTTTCTATAAGCCGTGCAAGATCTTTTTCTTACTGAATTGTTAGTGGTGAATTGGTTCATTTCTATTTAAAAATCTCCACTGTCCAGTTGATATCTATTTCACTTAGGCATGTTTAACAAGTGTTGTGTTTTGTATATTGAAAGCTAAAGATTCAGCCTTAGATAACATATATTGTCTTTGTAGTCTGTCTGTAGCTACAAATCTGCATATGTTGCAGTTCATAACTTCCTACTATGAAGATGAGTGCTTGATATTCTATGGATAAATTGGAAAGTCTAATGGCTAGGCTTTCAGTAAGCTACTTAGCTTCCTAACCGTTTCCAATTGTTTGAAGGTTTATGTTCTGCTGCTTTGAGATGAAAATATATCACTGAATTCAGTTTTCAGTTTGTTCCATCTATCTATAGGCTCCCTAGTTTTGGTATGCTATTCCTTTTAAAGGTCAGATGATCAATGGTATTTTCTTTTTATTTATTTTATGTAACTTGAAATAAATGTACGCTGATTTCAATCATGGCTATAATGACAGCCAGTTCCTATAAACGGTCAAGTTGATTGTAGTCCACCTCATGAGCCAAAGTGGGCAATCAGGCACCATACATAGTGTTTTGTCTTATTTAAAATTGTGGAACATCCACATCATGTCTTTCCTAAGAGAATTGATTGGACCTCTATCCCATTCATTATCATTATCTGAGTCGTTTGCCATTTGACTCATACACCAGCCATTGTCTTTAACTCACTCTTGAGCTTTAGCACTATGTTCGATGTTTCCTGGTATGTTATGGGCAACACAATTGTCATCTTCTTCCTAGACCTATGAAGAAATCCTTCCATAAATAATTGCTTTTTAAATCCATCTATTGGTTCCTTTACCTGTTTGCCCAAAAACTCCTTCAAGCGATGATTATATGACCACACATTTCTAGTCTTCCCCTATTTTGTGTTGTAGACTATATTCCAAGGAGATTCTGGGACAGATGGCATGCTATGCTGGAACATGTGTCTGAGACAATAGCTGTTTAGCCCCAAAAACCGAGATGGCAGCAGGACAGTTGGGGGACGATGTGACACACACACACACGTAAATATGCAAATATATATAAACACACACGTGTTTGTGTGCCCATATATAAAATGTATGTATATAAGCTCCAGTTTGGATTTTATAAACATGAATATGCAACATAACATAATGTGAAAGCAAAACAACAAACTTTACTTCCTCAAAGGGCCAAAAGTTAAATTAAAGTAGAACTATGATTTGGCCTAAGTTATCATGAAGTAAATCATTAGTCATGTTGCATCTAAAGTAGCATAAACATGGATAAAGGTTCAAGAGTCCTCAAATTGCATCTTTCCAGCTTTGTCGAGAATCTAGGATTCAATCATTTGAGTTAACTGTTGGCATTTTTGCCACATTAATATTTTTTGATAAACTTTGGCCTAAGTATGGAGCTTTAAAGCGGCAAAGAGCATGTGGAGGTGTTTGGGTTTTTGCGGGCCCTAAACAGGGATGAAAAAGTGGATGAAATGAGCTTTGGATATTCCATCATTGTAGATCTTTTCACAAGCTTTCCGGCGATATATTATAATAGGCGACTGGGTCAGCGGATCAAAAGTTATGGCCTCAGGAAGCAGAACCAGGAAGCTCAATTTCAGGCCAGAAAATTGGCTAAGTGTTGGCCGCCCGACTTCGCTATGCCACCACCTGACTTCGCTGTGCCACCCGACTTCGATACGTCACCGCCCGACTTCGCTGCGCCGTCCGACTTCGGAAGAAGAAAAGTGCAAATTTGGCTAAGTGTTGGCCGCCCGACTTCGCTGCGCCGCCGCCCGACTTTGCTGCGCCGTCCGACTTCGGAAGAAGAAAAGTGCAAATTTGGCTTAAGTGAAGTCCGACATCGCTGCGCCACTGCCCAACTTCGCTACGCCGCCCGACTTCACTACGCCACCGCCCGACTTCGCTACGCTGTCCGACTTCGGAGGAAGAAAAGTGCAATATTTGGCTAAGTGTTGGCCGCCCGACTTCGCTGCGCCGCCCGACGTCGCGCCTGTTTTTGTGCGCCATCGGACGGACAAAGAAAAAGGAAGACAGAAAGTTTCCAAGTCAAGACCCGTCCGTCGTCGCTGTCTTCCTTAAGCGCCTTCCGTCATTTCCCCCTTCATCAGCGGACTTCAGATCATGGACAAGTGTGCAGTTTTGGGATGTGTGTCAAGATGTGACAAAAGTTGGGCTGCTCAAGTGCTATTTGGATGGGTGTGGACTGACAGGTCTTATTCTATCTACTCTCATTCAAGCCACTTAGATTCTCAACCGCCGGATCGTTGCAGAGCTGACACGTTTGCAAGTGGACCTCACTGCCATTACTTTCTTATCTGTAGAGGTCAAGCATCAGCCGCTTTTTGCCGCTTTTGTCAGCTTTGTGTCTTTTGTCAAATCTGGGATACTGGGACCATAATGTAATCGAGGGGGATTTTGCACTATATATAGCAGTTCCATTTCATTGTAAAAAGGGGGAAGGGGGGAACATATTGCTAGAGGACTCTGTTGTGACAGACAACCTTCTACTTAATTCAAAGCATCCTTGGCTCTGCTTCTTGTCTCTGTCTTTTATGCTGCCTTCTGCTAGTATTTCTCCTTCATGTCCATTTATATTTTTGTCTGTTTGAATTCCGAATCCTGGATTTGAGCATTGGTGATTATTTGGATCTGGAATACAAAACAGAAGGATACATAGGATAGAATCGCAGTTGCAATTTCTGTTACATGCTTTGTTTTGATGGTTGTTGGTTCGGATGCAAATTTGCGATCATGCTGCTTGTTCTTCCCCCACCCGAAACGCATGATATTTACATCTCTTTCCTGTTCCCTTATCTTTTTCAATATCTTTCTAGTTCCCTTTACCCTTTTTAATCTCTTTCCTGCACTCTTATCTAAAACCCCCAAGTAGGTTAGGAAAGGAGCCGGCCTTCTCCGGAGATGGGCACGGGAGGCATCCCTTCCTCCCGGCCTTTCAATGTTGGTCTGCGGGTCTAGAGCGCATTGACACACCAAGTCCTTCCCAGGTGGCGGATCCGTGGCCAACAGTTTTTGGCACGCCCGGTGGGACAAGCAGTCTCCATATTTTAAGGAAGCCCGAGTTTGGTGAATCTCTGGTTTGCCTTCATCTGGCAAAATCACCTGGCAACTCTGACTGAGCTAAAGATCCAGATTTCTTGATCGCAGGCACTTTTTTTCAAGCTAATAGAAGACACCCCGAAGGAATCAAGGTTTGGTGAGCAGCCTTGACCTCACAAGCGGAGAAATGAATGTTCACCTACAGTCTCCATATTTTAAGGAAGCCCGAGTTTGGTGAATCTCTGGCTTGCCTTCATCTGGAAAAATCACCTGGTGACTCTGACTGAGCTGAAATATGGAAGCCCGAGTTGGTGAATCTCTGGCTTGCCTTCATCTGGCAAAATCACCATGGCAAATCCCTCATACTATGCAAAGACCTAGAATGCAGCTGTGTGGAGCTCAAGAGGCAGATCTCGTCCAAGGCCAACGATGGGAATATGCAAACACCGCCCAAATGATGAATAATATGGTTGCTTGCAGTTTCCATCGGGAGACGGGCCAAGAGGAGGAACAAAATCCAGTGGCAAATTCTGAGTACAAAGAGGGCACATTTTTGCACCCTTTTTGTGTCCTAGGGCATAGCACGCAAGCATTCAGCCAAAGCCCAATAAGCATGCCTCACCAGGAGGCTGATCCTGAGGAGACCCCTACAGAAGGCCTATCGCCGGAAAGCTCCTGCTATCGCATCAAGGAGTTGGAGGAACCCATGCTCAAGAGCCCACAGGCGGTGGACTCTCTAGAGTGGTGGTATTGGTTCCAACCATCACCGCAACCGGTACCCGAAGAGGGCTCCCGTGTGGCAAATCTCCTTGCCACATTGTTCATGGGTACCGGCATGAATGATAACCTGCCACGTTGCACCATGTTCGCGACCTGGCAAACTTTGGGAGGCCAACCGGACTTCAAAGATCAACTGAAGTACAATCAGATCTAGTCCGGACACTGTAGGTTCACTGGATAGGCAACATAAGCTATATTTGTGGTGGCGGCATGCCAATCATGTCGTAACCTTTTGTGTAAATAATATAAATAGACCGGCTAATAAGCAAAGTTTCAATTGTTTTCTTAGTTTAGTTTGTGCAGTATTTTTAGTGTGCCAAGGGGGGCCATGGGTGCCAAGGGTTTGAGAAGGAGGTTGCTGCCGGCAGTGAGTATCAAGAGGACAGCGAGGGTGACTATGTTGCCCAATGGATAAAGGCCTGGGTCCTCGCATTGAGGCAAGCTCAATGCCCCGCGAGCCGCCAGGAATGTTGGCATTTTTGCCACATTAATATTTTTTGATAAACTTTGGCCTAAGTATGGAGCTTTAAAGAGGAAAAGAGCATACGAAGGTGTTCGGGTTTTCGCGGGCCCTAAACAGGGATGAAAAAGTGGATGAAATGAGCTTTGGATATTCCATCATTGTATATCTTTTGGCAAGCCTTCCGGCGATATATTATAATAGGCGACTGGGTCAGCAGATCAAAAGTTATGGCCTCGAAAAGCAGAACCAGGAAGTTCAATTTCAGGCCAAAAAATTGGCTAAGTGTTGGCTGCCCGACTTCGCTGCGCCACCCGACTTTGCTACGCCACCGCCCGACTTCGCTGCGCCACCCGACTTTGCTACGCCACAAAAGTGCAAATTTGGCTTAAGTGTTGGCCGCCCGACTTCGCTGCACCACCGCTCGACTTCGCTGCGCCGCCCGGCTTCGCTACGCCACCGCCCGACTTCGCTGCGCCGTCCGACTTCGGAAGAAGAAAAGTGCAATATTTGGCTAAGTGTGGGCCGCCCGACTTCGCCGACCGCCCGACTTCGCTGCGCCACCCAACGTCGCGCCTGTTTTTGTGCGCCATCGGACGGACAAAGAAAAAGGAAGACAGAAAGTTTCCAAGTCAAGACCCGTCCGTCGTCGTTGTCTTCCTTAAGCGCCTTCCGTCATTTCCCCCTTCATCAGCGGACTTCATCTGTCCGTTTGAATTATGAATCCTGGATTTGAGCATTGGTGATTATTTGGATCTGGAATACAAAACAGAAGGATACATAGGATAGAATCGCAGTTGCAATTTCTGTTACATGCTTTGTTTTGATGGTTGTTGGTTCGGATGCAAATTTGCGATCGTGCTGCTTGTTCTTCCCCCACCCGAAACGCATGATATTTACATCTCTTTCCTGTTCCCTTATCTTTTTCAATATCTTTCCAGTTCCCTTTACCCTTTTTAATCTCTTTCTTGCACTCTTATCTAAAACCCCCCAAGTAGGTTAGAAAAGGAGTCGGCCTTCTTCGGAGATGGGCACGGGAGGCATCCCTTCCTCCCGGCCTTTCAATGTTGGTCTGCGGGTCTAGGGCGCATTGACACATCAAGTCCTTCCCAGGTGGCGGATCCGTGGCCAACATTAACATGTTTCAGCAAAAGTAACAATAGAATTTATACCTCTTAGAGAGTCTTCCAAAATTCTTGGCATGTGTGTCACCTGGAGTATAATAGCATTGGTAACCTCCTAGAAAATCCCTAGATGATATGGTTTTCAGTTCTGCTGAGTATTATGCACGATTCAAATCCCAGATTTGATGTCATGTCCCTTGAGCTGCTTATTGAAGTTCAAATGCATGTGATTATTGATTACTAGCTAGTTGTTATATCAAGGTTCATTCCGATAATGTAGTCCAAACATGGTTGGCAATGAGGAGATTGTTAGCAAATGGGCCCAAAGATATCACAGGTTTATAATTCTAGGATCTTATAATCTCACACATTCAATAATAACACCAATATTGCACAAAATAAAAAAACTTTATTGATAACATTGATTCTCAATACAATCTCATTACATAGCATAGAGCTTTGTCATCAATATATAACCTTACATGAGACTCTTCAATACACCTGACTTTTGCTCTCCTCAAACTCATAGGAGATGCAACCTTTCATATGCCTTTCTTACATTATGACAAAGTCTCTCATGATTACATAACTTCCTACTTCTAATCTTGACACATCACACATGACTCTTCACTTACACACAACACCTCATAACTCACACTTGCACACATGACACCTTACACAACTCTTCACTTACATACATGATACCTTTCACTCATAACTCATACTTGATTACATGACACATAAACACACTTCATAACTTGACACCTACTAAATAATAAACTCACATCCTAATCTAAATATTTACAATGGTACTAAAGGTACCAAATAATGTAATACTGACAACACCCCGCCCATTACATTAGTTGGTGTGAAGATTTCTTGCCTTCAATCTCTGTCTCTTGTCTTCATCTTCTGATTTTGGCTTTGATATTGCTGCTGGTATAAAATCTGATCTGTCTCTTGCATTTTTTGTGATTCTGACTATTTCCATAGTTGCTTTAGAAATTATTTGTTTGAGAAGTTCATCAAGTGCCATTATCAATATGCTTTTTACACTTTCCCATTCATAAACAGGATTTCCCTTGTACCAACAATTCTTTGGGAATGATTATTGCTACCACAATTTTTACAATGAAAAAGATCCCAGCAATATTCAGTTTTGTGTCTATATCTATTGTAATATTTACACTTGTAATTTCCTTTTCCATATTTTGTAGGGACATTTATGGGTTTTGAATGATGATCACTTGCATTCATAGGCATTTTTGAATCTTCAATTTTTCTTGGTATTTTTGTTTTTAGAATATTGGAAGCAACTGCTGCATTGAAAACTGATTTCCATACATTACAATTATTGGCATCTTTAAAACAAACATTTATGCAATGTTTAAGTATCAAGAGAACTATACTTTCAGCTTCTTTTTGATGAATTGTATGTGCTCCATTAATTTTGTTGACCCATGTTTTTTTTGCCTTCTATAATCCTTTGAGATATGGATTGAATAACTTTTGATGGCGCATATCATAGATGTCAAACTCGGCCTGAGTCCCTAGTACTCGACCGAGGCCAAGTCCGAGTCCGAGTGGACTCAGCCGTGCCAAGCTCGTTTGGACTCGGTTTCTTTTGGACTTGGGCAAGTCCAACTAAGTCCAAGGCCAAGTCCAAACGGGTCTCGCAAGTCCCGATGTCAAGACTCGGCCGGCCCAAGAAAAGTGAGTTTGTGCCGAGTCCGAGAGAGTTTCCAATGAGGGCAAAATTCCAAAAACTCAAAACACAACTAACGACATTATTGGAAATTCAAATTAAACTTGTCCCACATAATTCTAACGCCAAAGGCAACAATGAAACAAGACCTTTTAACCAGTATAAATAAGACTCAAAGCCTCATATTAGCCCAACGAGTGAATTATTCACAAAAGTCAACCCAACCATTCAACCAAGAATAAAAGTCTTCACTTTGATGCCCAAAATTAAGAAATAAATTTAAAAAAGAATGCATGCCATATCTAAGCCAAATTCTTGGAATGAATCAGCAAATGGGCCAATTTTCTATTACAAACAAAACGGACCTACTAAACGTTTCCTTAGAAAAAGGCAGAGAAAAAGCTTACCCACATGAGAAGTCGCGCTAGAAGCTCAAATTCAATTTGTCTCTACATCACAAAGGAATCTGAACAGGCATATTCCTTTATACTATCCAGAAGGCCACGCAGTTACTCTGCCGGCATGGCGGGTATATAAAAATTTATGTATGCTTTCTAGATACCATTTAAATTTTTGCTCTTCGGTGGGCTGGCATTAAAAATTTGGAAAGTTGTTCACCATGTGCATGATTCATTAGATGATTTTCTTTGGTACTTTTTGTGAATATATCAATGCAAATTTTGACCCTCCCTCTCTAGTGCATTATTATTTATATAAATATATATGTTTAGCACACTTTCATATACAATGTGTGTTGTGGTTTGAACTTAGGTCTTTTGGATAAGAGCCTAAATCCATAGTGTTTGATAAGGATTTATATATTTATTATTCTTTTTTAAATACAATGGAGAAAATATATTTAATTTTTTACTTGAAGCTATGCGGCACTTAAAAGTTAATTCTCGTGTATAGGTCATATGGAACGATCTTTATAAAAGATGTTCTTTATTTAATATATGGTTATCCAACCTTACTCTAGTTATCAAAATATGGTGTACAACCCACCAAAGCATGGCGTAAAACCAATTTAAACCTTAAGCTTCTATTCAAAATTTCAAAGTCTCCATTATTAGGCCACTTATTTTATTAAAAAAAGGTTCAACAATAGTCACATAATATTTTGTCAATATCTTTGTGTAAAATTTTGATAAAACATAACCCTGTGCATTGGTCGTAGGGTTTCTCACACTAACCTAAAATAAAAAAAAATAAAAAAAATTGATAAAACATAATTAATTAAAAATATATTTTTCATATATAAGTTTTTTTAAAGTAGGGTGTGAAGTTAAGATACAACAGAATCCATTTACTCTTTGATTTGTTTAATGACAACCCAAAAACATTTTTGTTTTTTTTTTTGGTTAGTGTGAGAAACCAACCCAAAAACATATTTACCAAGATGTCTCAATAAATAAATATATTATGCAGGTTCTAAAGTTTATATTTAATTTGATAAAAATAATATAAATATAAATATTTTAATTTACATAACCAGGTAGTATACCATCAATGAATTTTAGATATAAAATTATAAATTTAAGAAAATAAAATGGATAATATTTATTTTAATCTTCATATTATCAATTATGAATTTATATATATGTTTGACCCAAGTTACATATGGGTATGTGTTTTTTAGTTGCCTAGAAGGACTTATTTTTGGGTGGTGTACGTGACCACATGAAGAGACCGATAGGAATCTACATGGCCAGCCTTAAGAGACTATAGTGAGATTTATATTAAGGAGGAGTATGATGTTTCTTGGCCGGCTACATTACATCACTGCATATGCATGTGGGATTTATTTAATGGTGCTCCCATGTATGAGACAATATAGCTTACAACCTTACCTTGAGTTGAGCTCCTTGTGGGGGCCAAGTCAATCCAAGCTAAAGTAAGATTGGAGATTGATATTTTTGACTTTGTATTTGAGATGTATCATAACCTTTTTTCTTAGGTGTTTCAAAGAGTGTATCATATAATTAAATAATATTTTTATTGTAACGAGGATTCTGTATAAATTTTATTTTATTATTATTTTTAACAAATTATATGTAATTTTAAATGGAGGTTATTTATATTAAATAACAAAATATTAGATTTGTTGAAAAGTCAAATAAACTATAATCAAAATCATAATCAACATGTTCTTTAAGAACAAATATATTTTTATTTCAATCACATATATTCTTTAACTTCCTCAGAGTCCTATGTTTTCACTATCAACTCCTTGACATCATTTTTTTCAACGAGTTTACACAGGTTTTTATGAGGGGTCCCAATCCCCTCATATTGGGTGGGGTTTGTATTTGAACCTACCTTGACATCATTTTGATTAAGAGATAAAATTTCAATAGGCCAATTGCCTTCTAAAATTTGAAATTCAACCAAATAAAGATCAACACCAAGATTGGCTAAATAATATCCGATTTCCTTCTCTATAAATATGCTCACATTTCCAATGCCTACAATAATTGATAATGAACATCAACAATTATATAGTTTTTTATCCAATCCTTACATCCATTTTTGTTGATAGCATTAAGAATAATTTGTAAATCCCCCTAATATGTTTCCATATTTTTTCTTCTTTTTTGCAATTTTAATCCATATAAGAAGTGCCCTAGCCTTCATATAAGAGACTTTGCAATTGATAAAGAAACATATTAGATGGTCTATCAATGAGGGGAGTTATGCAAATTTTTGGTCTAATGCTTGGTTGAAACCTTATCCTCTTATCTCTATCTCAAAATGGCAACCATTGGCTCAAGCATGCCTAGCATGTAAAGGTCCAAAGGTCAAAGACTATATTATTGTGAGCAACAACTCCAGATCATGGATTTCTTTGGTTGAAGGAGAGGAACTCAAACAAATTGCAAATGAACTTCAAAAGATGCTTCAAGAGTTTTATTTGCCAATTTTTACACGAAATAATATGCCCCTTCCTCCTGTTAATTTCTTATTTGTTTAATGTTGAATGTTGAGTAAGTGTGTTAAAAGATACTAATAAGTAATATGCATGAAAAAACTTATTTTTTCAATGAAATTTTGTATTTTTTTTCATTTTTTCTTTTTGCCGAGTTCTTTTTCCCGAGTCCCGAGTTCAAGTTTGACAACTATGGTGCATATTGAATGCTTGTTTTTTATTTCTTTTCTCAGTTGCCATATTTTAATTTCTTCTGATGTTAAAATTCCATTCCTTCAATTTCAATCTTCAATATAAACTTCTCCTTTAAATTCTAACATTTCATTCAACTTCAATCAATTTCAAATCAATTCCTTCTTATGTCTCCCTAATCAATTTTAATTTCACAATTTCTCCCTCAAATTTCAATTTACCCAAACTTTAATTAACTCAATCAATCTCCAATTCAAATTTCAAACATTTAATTTCCTTATTTCTCCCAATCATTCATTCATTCCTTAATTAAATAATTGCCTTATATCTCCCAAAAGTCACTTTAATTAAATATGTCCCAATAATTCACTTTAATCCAAAAATATGCGCTCAATATTCACTTGCAAATGTGCGGCTATTATAAGGTTAATAATATACCTTTCATGGTGCTTTATCCTCTAAGCATGTCACTTTGGCACACACACGTAGCACTTTGTCTCCACTCTAGGGCAACTTTAATTCTCCGATTTCTGTGCTGATGTGAGCGTTATGAAACACTCCAATTGCTGACAAATAATAATACTTCTCAAACATTACTAACTTTCTCAAACCATTTCCTTATCAGGTGCTATGTAGGTGTTCAACTCCTTTGGATGTAATTTCTTAGGCACTCAACCAGCAAACTTCCCAGCTACTACTCCAAACGAATTTCACTTGGTTCTTCTCCAACGTCTCAAGCTCTTCTCTGCATAAACTCTCAAGTAGGTGCTTCTCAACTGCAAATTCCCATGTTTGCGCTTCTAGGCACTCCTCTCCACAAACTTCGTCCAACTAAACGTTCCTCAAACTGCACTCCTGCTACGTAACTCCTTTTCTCTTCACCGTATCAAATGCAAATTATCTTCTTGTCGTTCAAACGTTCTCTCCAATCTCTCTAGCAAATGCTCTCTTCAAGAATCTCTCTAGCAAACATTCTCTCAAAGAATCTCTCCAGCAAATATCTTCTCCAACATAGCAAATGTCCAACAAGCAATCGTCTTCTATTCCAATAATATCTACTCCAAATCATCCTCTTCAATAATCATCCTCCAGCAATCTTTCCAGCAATTCTTCTCTTGACGTTATCCTTCCTCTGCGTTTGCCCCCCCCGTGCCCTAGGCCCCCATGACCTTAGTCCCCCCATCCTCGTGCACCCACGTTCCTACGCACCTGTAGCAAATCTTATCTTGACGTTATCCTTCCTCTGTGGTCCCCCCCCACTTTTGTCCACGCACGTCCCCCCGTGCCCGAGTACCTGCACCCCCATGCACATGTGTACCCATGCCCTAGGCGCCCTCGCCCCTAGTCCCCCTGTCCTCGCGTTCCTGCATGCCTACGTCCTTGTGTCTCTTTGTTTTTTTTTCCCCCATATTTTTATATGGGGATTCTCGATGGTGGAGGGATTGAGGAAACGCGGGCTTCTCCGCACAAGTCTGTTCAACGTTTTCATATAACAGCCTCCTACCAACGTCTCTCCAAACAGATAACATCTCTTCAGAAACAGTTGGATACACAGACTAGCATCATACTCTCTCTATAGGATCAAGTGAACGATGGCAGTCGAATCATCACGGATCTTCAAGGTAAGATTCAGGATCAGCAAGCCACTATCACTCAATTACAGACTGCGCACACAAAACGGTCTCCTCAGGACTCTCCAAATTTTCAATCTGAAATCTCAAAGATCCGAGAAGAGCAAGCTGCTCTTTTGGCTGAACAAGAATGTCTTAGGGAAGCATCCACTGAACAGAGCTGAAAATTAGCTGATCAACAATCTTGGGTTCAGGTAGTGGCTAGGAAGAAGAACCCCCCTCCTTTAGTTGAGCTTGCAGTCCAGGCTAAGTTCGAAGAGGAAAGAGTTCGCAATGCTAAGGCCCTCAATCTTAGGGTCCGTGGAGTGCCCAAACCAACAAATCCGCTTCAAGCCAACAACACCTTCATTCATAACACTCTCGAGTTAACAGACATCACCCTAGAGAAAGCATGGGTCTCTCCTGATTCCACATTGGTCATACGCTTCAAGAACGCGAACGAGCGTATGAAGGCCTTAAGGGCCAAACGAAAACTATTCAATCTCCAGGACAAGATCTTCCTTGATGAGGACCTTACGCGACTCCAGGTTGATGAATTGAGGAAAGCCAGAGAACAGGTAGCCGCAGCCAAAAAAGCCAACAAATGGGCAATAATCCGTAATCTGCATGCAGTCATTAGGGACTCCCCTCCACCAGGGTGGTCCAAACCCTTACCTACCAAATGACTCCTTCGACATAGAAAGGGGGGGACTGAGGAGTTGGCTATAGCTTGCTGGAATTGTAATGGTATGACATGGTCTGCCCCTGGGTCCCTTGCAGATGTGATCAACGGACACAATATCATCCTCATTTGCGAGACACATGAGAGCCTCGAGCGGGCCCTACCACCCATCACTGGTTACTTCTGGTGGTCCAACTGTCGACAAACTACTCGCCGTTTTGGGGGGGTTAGAGGGTCAGGAGGTGTCACTTCTCTTATCAGGGATAGACTCCAGGGTTCAGTGACACTGGTTTCCTCAAATCCCCACTCCAAGTTCCTATGGATTAAATTTCATCGTCACCCACCTCTTCGGGATATTTTCATTGCCATTTGTTACTTCCCCCCGACCACGTCCAACTTTGCTATACACACTGATGGGGACCCTTTTCAGTACCTTTATGAGGACATCACTAGGTACTCGGCTTCAAGGGAGGTGCTATTGTTGGGAGACTTCAATGCCCGGACTGGACCTATGCAGGTTTCTCTCCACGACCTCACAACAGACGAGATGCAGACTCATGAATTAGATCCCGAGGACCTTGGTTTTGCTAGAACCTCCATCGACACACAAGTTACTGCTTACAGGAAGCATCTTCTTGAGTTGGGAGAATCCAACAGGCTCGTTATTCTCAACGGCCTATCTTGTTTCCCAGATTCTAGTGGGCTCACTTGTTTTCCTCACAACGGTGGTGCCAGTGTTGTGGACTATGCTCTTTCTTCCACCACCCTCATCCCGTTCATTTCTCGTTTCAGCATCTCTGATCACCCTCCCCCCTTACTGATCACTCCGTACTCTCTCTCACTTTCTCCACTGTCACACTCCCTATTAATCCACCACCCCCTTCCTCCACTCCCACCCCTCGGGTTTCTATAGATTTTGACTACTACTATTCCTTTACTTACATGGACCGTTTATGTCAGGTTCTTCCTAGGCTGTCTTCTCTCCCCACCGCTACCGATCATTCTGCTTTCTTAGTCCAAGCAATTTGGAGGGCAGCGATGGACTCTTACCCCCACACCATCCACCCCCCTCCTCGCCCTCGCCCCCCGGGTCATTGTCCCATGAACATCTGGTACGACGAGGACTGTAAATCTGCCCACCGAAGGTTGAAACATACCATTCGGTACTCTCCCCAACTCACAGCCACCTCCCACAGAGACTACAGGTCGCTCCTCCGGAAGAAGAAACGTCTCTTCCTCTCTCAACGTAGACTGGATCTCATTCATTCCCTCCACCACTCTCCTAAATCCTTCTGGCGCCTTATCCTCCCCCGAGACCAGGTCAACCATGGGATCAATCTTTCCTCTTGGACCACTCACGCCTCATCCCTCTATACCATCCCAAATCAACCTCCTATTAGGGTTCCTTCCCCCCCTACTTCCTGCCACCTCTTCTCTACTGGACTTATTAAGCAGGCTATTCGAAAGCTTTGCACGGGCAAAGCAACAGATTTGGATGGGTTACAGGCGGAATTTCTGAAGCATGGCATTGACTCTCTTGTTAGGCCCCTCACCGATCTCTTCAACCTCATTGTCTGCTCGGGTTTCCTTGACTCTTGGACTCAGCATATCATCCACCCCATCCATAAGGCGGGAGATCCCCACGAAACCAACAATTATAGGACCATCATGATTGGGCATGTCTTTGCCAAGCTTTATGCCACAACATTAGACATGCTTCTTTCTCACAAGCTGGAGGAGGGACACAAGGCCATGGGCCAAGCTGGTTTTCGGCAAGACCACCAAACCACAGATCATATCCTAGTCCTCAAGGCTATTATTGAGGAGGCGCATTCTAGGTCCTCGAGAGTCTATTGCTGCTTTGTCGACTTCAGGAAAGCTTTTGACACAATACCTCGACATTTACTACTTGAGAGACTTCGGTCGGTTGGCATCTTTGGACAACTTTTGACAGCAGTTTCGCGGTTGTATGAGACAGTGATAGGATGGTTTCGCTCTCCACAGGGGCTTTCAAACAACATTCTCAGCACCATAGGAGTGAAACAAGGTTGCCCCCTTTCTCCGACACTCTTTGGGATCTTCATAGACGAGCTTGAGTCATTTATCCGAGAGAACACACAAGCAGAGGACGGTTGCCTTCTCCACCATGTGCTGATTTCTATCCTCCTCTTTGTCAATGACGTTAATATTCTAGCTCATATGCCTTTCTTACATTATGAAAAATCTCTCCTCAAACTCACGGGAGATGCAACCTTTCATATGCTTTTCTTACATTATGAAAAATCTCTCATGATTACATAACTTCCTACTTTTAATCTTGAAACATCACACATGACTCTTCACTTACATACATGACACCTCATAACTCACACTTGCACACATGACACCTCACACAACTCTTCACTTACATACATGACACCTCATAACTCACACTTGCACACATGACACCTCACACAACTCTTCACTTACATACATGACACCTTTCACTCATAACTCACTTGCACACGACACCTTTCACTCATAACTATACTTGATTACATGACACATAAACACACTTTATAACTTGACACCTACTAAATAATAAACTCACATCCTAATCTAAATATTTACAATGGTACTCAAGGTACCAAATAATGTAATACCGCCAACAGGGATGCTTGTGCTGTAATTGAGCTTTCATTTCATGTGTATTAAGTTGCTACATCTTTGATGTTTCAACAAGTAGAGCTGTCGTCACATGCTCTCTTCCCTCTTGAGGGCCACAATAGAAGTTCCATCTTCTACATTTCCTAGCAGGGAAGGAGCAGGTCCCATGGTAGACTCTAACATTGTTGTGATTTCACCATGCACATTGTTGTTAGTACCACATAGATCTTTAGTCGTGTTGGTCAATCTTCACACAATTCTCTGTGATATACATGTGGGCTTTCCCACTGCCCTAACAAGTACTTATGTTGTGCAATCAGCGGGGACACTGATGGGTTTATAGGAAAGCACAGATATAGGCGGTCATGTTGATCGTAGTCCACCTCATGAGTTGAGTCAATGATGAATTAGTGACAAGCCATTACATAGTGTTGTGTCTTTTATATAGGTGTTCATGTTGACATGTAATAAAATAACATCATATGTTATGGGGTTCTACTATAGTTTTGTCAATATGTATATGGACTATCACGTAGTTGCCAACTGCCTACCATTCTCCATCGTACCTATGCAGTCCCTCTACCTTGGTTGATGCAAGGTTGTTGTCAGTGTTGTTGTTGTCGTGGTGTTGGTGGTGCTTCTTGTTGTTAAGACTAATGTATGCTTGGCCAGGTTGATTGTCAATATGCATTGTTGATTCAGATATTAATGAGACATGGTGTTGTTGTTCTATTTACGATGGTTGTGAATGATTTCCATTGTTGTATTTTGTTTGCATAGAGCAGATATTTGCAGTTTCATTTATATTCTACTTTACTCCATTATTCTGATTTATGCATGATTGGAATACTTTGCAATACTTCAGTTCCTTTTCCAATCAAAAGTTCAAGACCGACTGTGAGATTGGGGTGAAAAACATGGTTAAGCACTGATGCAATTAATTTCACTTTCATATGAAGATTCTAAGAAGCAATATGTTTGGCATGGAGAATACATCACCAACAAAATTTTTTAAGGGAACATTACCAACAAATATAGCGTGGTAAGCAAAATGTTTTCATTTTGAGAAACAGAGAAGATATGTATCATAGCCTTATATTTAATGAAAAACATAAAATCTACTGTTCATACTTGGAACTTTTGGCAAATATAATGATATTTTGTATATTTTAACATGGTCAGAAATATTTGCTGATTGGCAAATGTAGGTATTGAAGAATATGTGAAAAATTAAACAATTAATATTTTAAAATAAAACATTTTTTAATAATAATACTATGTTCCACACCATGTACTCTGATTTGTAGTACTGCAGATTTTTGGCATTTGAATAAAGAAGAGTATGTTGTCTTTAAATTGGAAGATTAATTATTGTTCAAAGTGGAGAAGCTTTGTATATTGATTGCAGAAGGGTTAAGTTGTTTATAGAATTACATGCATACAAATTAGCAGGCCATTTTCATGTTTGAAACACAGCCATCTCTAATATTACCATTTACTGGCAAAAAAATTGCAGTCGTATCCAATATTTATTTACAAGTTGTGCAACATATGCAAGCCTTCAAATCACTGTCAGGTCTGCATCTGTCCTTATTCATTTGAGCTGATCCAGAGAAGATTCTCAATGAACTTCCAAGGCAACTTGTTGAGAATCCAAAACAAAAATGGCCTGACAGTAAAAAAGTTTAGCAAAATAGTAGTGCCAATACCCTACAAGAAGGCTATTAATAGTGGAGATATTTCCAAAAAAAAGTTAGCGCATGTAAGGATGCATTTTACACATTTTGGGTCTATGGTTCCAGATCATAATGACAAATTCCTTCGCAAGTTTTAAATTTATTGTGGGGAGCAATGGACACCAAGTTGAAACATACACTAACATTTCACTTGTGGACTGATTTACAAAAAAAAGTGGTAAACAAGACACTAGCTCTTCTCTTGAGGAGACGAAACCATATGAATTGAGATTCTGCAATGAAGCTTTCCATATCTTCAGCACTTTTACAGTCACACAGTTCAATAATCTACTAACCAATCACAGCTGGGGACTTGTTTTGGACTCTTGCCTTGAGCACTGTTGGGAATAGGTGTCATACACCTTTCAAACATTAACTGTCTCATGTCTTATGTTAAGAGTATATATAAGGAAGAAAAACAGGTGAACTAGAACATGGTTTTACTGCAGGACAGTTGCAATACTGCAGGTCTATTTCCAACACTGTGCACTGCAGGTCTATTTCCAGCAATGTGCACTACAGGACTGCAAGTCTATTTCTAGCACTCTGCACTGCAGGACTGCAGGTCTATTTCCAGCACTCTGCACTGTAGGACAGCTGCAATACTGCAAGCCTATTTCCAGCATTGTGCACTGCAGGACTGCAGGTCTATTTGGGTTCCATAGGCCATGTTTGGGTCTCGTGGATGTAATTAAAATCTTTCATTTCATTTCATTTCCAGCACTGTGCACTGCAGGACAGCTGCAATACTGCAGGTCTATTTCCAGCTGTGTTATTGCAGGTCTTGTTTCAGCTATGCTGATAAATAGGACTGAAGAAGTGGGTACTTGTGTGGAAATTGTATTGTAAAAAGCAGATTGTTGATTACTGAATAATACAATTTTTTGAATGCTCCTTGATTGTTGGGTCTTTCCCGAAAGGGTTCCCCAGGGTATATGTTGCTTCCTGTGTGAGTGTTGCAATCATTCTTATCTTGTGAATATCTCATTGCAAAGTTCTCTAAGATAGGGCCTTGCAGAAATTGAATTCTATGTGATTTTGCTTGTTGAATTAAAAGTCTAGGCTTGTTTTTGCATTACTTTCCTCTAAAGATTAAGTAGGAAGTTGTTTCACATTTGTCCAACCTCCTTTCAATTGGTATCAGAGTTTGGCCAACTTTTGAGATCCTTTGGAAAAAAAACTTTTGCTCTTAATCTTGGTTGAGTGAGAGTAGTGCATAGGGGAAATGATTTTATTTCAGGATGGCAAGTACATCACAGTTGGAAATAGAAAAATTCAACGGTACAAATTTTGAGCTATGCAAGCTTAAAATGGAGAATCTGCTCATAGATAGAGATCTATTGGCTGTTGTTTTTGGAAGTCAACCTATGTCTATGATGGATGAAAACTGGACGGTGATGGATTGGAAGGCACGGAGACTCATTCGGTTATGCTTGGCCGACTCTGTGCTCATGAATGTAAGTGAGTGCCCTACTCCAAAAGTCTTGTGGGATAGGTTGGCTTCAATCTACCAAGCCAAATCCCTTGTGAACAAATTGTTCCTGAGAAAGAAATTGTATTCCCTAAGGATGGGGGATGGAGATTCCGTAGCAGCACACTTGAACGAATTCAACATTATCATTTCGAAGCTAAGATCCATCGAAGTGAAAATGGATGAGGAGGACCAGTGTATCACTTTACTATGTCTGTTACCCAATTCTTAGGACAATATAGTAATGGCTATCAACACCACTAGTATCAAGTTGAAGATGGAGGAGATGGTCTCTACCTTGCTTTCAGAAGAGATGCGAATGAAAACCATGGAAGACGTCAAGGATGTGTTAGTTGTTCATGGCAGATCCAAAGAAAGGAACAAGGGGAAGAAGATAGTTGGCCGGTCCAAATCCAAAGCAAGATCCAAGACTCCCACTCTAACAAAGATCAAATGTTGGAATTGTGGGAAGAAGGGGCATGTGAATAAAAATTGTAAGGATAAGAAGCATGAGAACAAGCATGAATCCGATGAGTATTTTGATTCTAAGTCTTCTCGGGAGGATGCAGGAGATGGATTTGTGGCTGCCTTTTCCAATCATATTAGGGATGGTGTTTGGCTGATTGATTTAGGAGCATATTACCATATGACTCCACATCGATAGTACTTCACGGAGTACCGGGACGATGACAGTGGGAGTGTGTACTTGGGGGACAACTCGTCCCTTAAGGTTGCTAGTAGAGGGAGAGTTTCTTTACAACTCTCAAATGGCATGACCAAGACCTTGACCAATGTCTTGCATATTCTTGGTTTGGCACAAAACCTCATTTCCGTAAGTAGCCTGAATGACTTGGGTGTGCAAGTGATCTTTAACAAAGGAGGAGTCACTATGGTTTGCAAATCAATAGTGCTTGCTAAATGAGTACGTGATGGGACATTGTTTCGTCTTGATGCTAAGACGATTGCATGCAACATTACATCAGTTCTAGATAGCAACTTACCAGCAGATAAGACAATGTTGTGGCATTATAGGCTTGGTCACAATAGTGACAAAGGTCTTAAAACCTTGGTGAGTAAAAACCTCGTTGAGGGGATAAATGATGTTTCCTTTGATTTCGAGTTTTGTGACCATTGCCTTAATGGAAAACAAAAATCAGTTAAATTCTACTCGAGCTCTCATAGATGTATGGATTTACTTGATTTAGTGCATAGTGATGTATGTGGTCCAATTGATGTACCTTCATTATCTAAATCATTGTACTATGTATCTTTCATTGATGATCATTCACGGATGATATGGATTTATTTTCTAAGAAGAAAATCTGAAGTGTTTGCTAATTTCAAAGAATTCAAAGCTCTTTGTGAGAACCAAATAGGAAGAAAGATTAAGTCTCTTAGAATAGACAATGGAGGAGAGTTTTGTAGTAAATAATTTGACAGTTTTTGCAAGGAGCATGGAATTAAGCGGTGTACGACAACTCCTTATACACCTCAACAAAATGGACTTGTTGAAAGGATGGACAGGACACTAATGGAGAGGGCTAGGAGTATGCTAAGCAGTGCTGGTCTAGAACAGAAGATTTGGGCTGAAGCAGTTAGTATTGTTAGTCAAATATCAAATTTACGTGCAAGAAGAAAACACAATAACACAGAAAAGACATTAACACAAAGATTTTATGTGGAAACCTACAATATGCAAGATAAACCACGGGGCAATGGCAGCTTCGTTATTTTATTGATTTTCAGCAAGCTTTACATTCACACTATGTGAGAACATGCAAGGGGTCGTTCCCCTTTTATAGATAAACAAAGGAAGACTCTGGGAAAAAAATTGTTTCCTCTCCCAAAGGAAGACTCCGAAAATTGTTCATTTCCTCTCCCGGAGTTACCCGTCTAGAGATGGACGTCTGGCAGGTTACCCATCTGGAGCTAGACGCACGTCTGGAGCTAGACGTCTGGCAAGTTACCCGTCTGGAGCTAGACGTCTAGCAGGTTACTGCTGTCACATTTTGCACGGGGTGCCATGTCTTGAAAATTTTGTAAGGATGCTACTTTGCCTTCCCTCTTTCTTCTTTCCCTTTCTTCATCATGTCCCTTCTACTCTTCAGCCATCAGATTTCTTGTTCTTCATCTCCCATTTCATGTATTAAAGTGTTTTCAACAAGTGGGCAAATTTGCCCAAAAAATCTTCTAAGTGTTGAAATCCGCCCGACTGCGCAGCGCAGTCGGGCTGCGTTTGCCTACTTTTGCGCACAAGGGTAGGATTAATGATAAAGGCCCAGAAAATTGGCTAAGTCCTGAGGCCGCCCGACTTCGCAGCGAAGTCGGGCGGCACTCATAGTTCGGTGCGCACCTGGACGGCCTCATTGAAAAAATAGCAAAATTTGACTAAGTGTTGGGCCCGCCCGACTTCGCAGCGAAGTCGGGCGACGCCCTGAAGACGGTGCGCACTTGGGCGGCATTATGAAGACAACAGGGAATATTCTAAGTACTGAGCCGCCCCGACTTCGCAGCGAAGTCGGGCTGCGCTCGTCAATTTGTGCGCACTCAGGCAGAAGGACAGGAAAATGCTCCTACAAAATTCTAAATGCTCCTACAAAATTCTAAGTGTCGGACTCCGTCCAACTGCGCTGCCCCGCCCAATTGCGCTCCTGTTTAGCCGCGCCATCGGACGAGAAGTAGAGGGCTGTTGAAAATATTCTAAGGCATGAAGGCCCGCCCAACTGCGTTGTTTTCACCCTGCGTCATTCGGCTGCGCTCCACTTTTGTGCGCAATCGAGCGGGATAGAAAATGCAAAGGATGAGCTTCTAAGCTCGGTTGTTCTCCCCTCCATCAGCCTATTTCAGATGTTGACAGGTGTTCGGTCTTGGGATCCAGGTCAAGATGTGACAGAAGGTATGCCACTAGGGTACAGGACAGATGAGCGTGAACTGACAGATTGTACCGCATCTGCCCCCATTCAAATTGACTCGATTTCTCACCTACCGGATTGCCATGTGGCTGCCATATTTTCAGGTGAACCTTGCTACAAGTACATTCCTTGTCCGCAGAGGTCAAACATCGGCCGCTTTTGCCGCTTTTGTCAGCTTTTGCAGCTTTCGTCAGGTCTGGGATTCCGTGCTCAAATTGTAATCAGGGGGGGAAATTGCGCTATAAATAGCAGCCTTATTTCATTGTACAAGGGGGAAGGGGGATATACTGCTAAGGAACTTCTGTAGTTGTGCACTTGCTTTTGGATGCAAAGTATATTTGGTTCTATTAGTTGTGTTTATCTTGTATGCTGCCTTTATTAAGTATTTCTGCCTCATGTTGCTTATATTTTTGATTACTGCTATTCTACTTTTTTGGATATCAGTATTGGTGATTAAGCATATTTGGAATGTTGAAGTAAAGGATACATAGGATAGAATTGCTCTAATAGTTTCTGCTACATATGTTGCTTTGATTGTTGTTGGTAGTAGTGATTGGTTAGTTGTTGTGTTGCTTATCTTCCCCACCCGAAACAAGCATATTTACGTTTCTTTCCGTACTTTATAATTTCTTTTCTGCACTCTGAGCTAAACCCCCCAGTTGAGAAAACATAGGAAGTCGGCCTTCTCCGGAGATTGGCTCGGAAGGCATTCCTTCCTTCCGGCCTTTCAATCTTTTGGGCGAATCTAGGGCGCAAATAGATTAAAATCATATCCTAGTGGCAGATTCGTAACCAACAGTTACCCGTCTAAAGCTAGACGTCTGGCAGGTTACCCGTCTGAAGCTAGACGTCTAGCAGCTACACATTTGGGGCTAGACGTCTGGCAAGTTACCCGTCTAGATCTAGACGTCTGGCAGCTACACGTCTGGCAAGTTACCTATCTGGAGCTAGACGTCTGGAGCTAGACGTCTGGATAGTGACTTCACCTCCTAACATTCTCCCACTTGAAGTCGGTATACAAGAATTCTTTGCCTATGTTTTTCCATCCAGTGCCAATTGCCCAATGCTGCCCTTATTACATTTTCAGCAAGCCCAGAGAAGTTTTGCACCACTCAAACTTCTCTGTCTTGACCGGCTTTGTAAGCATATCTGCAGGATTCACTTCAGTATCAATTTTCTCCAACGGGATCCTACCTTCTTCCACCACATTTCTTATAAAATGGTACTTAACATCAATGTGTTTCGTGCGATCATGGAATGTTGGGTTCTTCACTAGCTGAATAGCACTTTGGCTATCACAATGCAACGTAATTTTCTCCTGCATTATCTTGAAGTCACCCAACAATCGCTCTAGCCAAATTGCCTCTTTGTTGGCCTGAGTCGCTGCAATATATTCTGCTTCAGTGGTTGATAAAGCCACCACAGACTGCAACTTAGAAGTCCAACTCACAGCTCCACCAACAAGAGTGAAAGTATATCCTGTAGTGGACTTTCTCCCATCTCTATCTCCACCATAATCAGAATCCACAAAACCTATAACTTGCAAATTATCCGATCCGTAGTAAATAGCAGCATCTGAAGTGCCTCTTAAATATCTAAATATCCACTTCACCGCATTCCAATGCTCCTTACCAGGATTTGCCATGTACCGGCTGACAACTCCCACCGCTTGGGCAATATCCGGTCTGGTGCTCACCATGGCATACATGAGGCTTCCTACTGCTGATGAATACGGTACACGAGACATGCTTGTCTTCTCTCCTGTTCTAGGACACTGTTCGGAAGACAATTTTAAGTGTGAAAGAAGTGGGGTACTAACTGGTTTTGCATTCTGCATATTGAAGCGTTGCAGAATCTTTTCTATATATGACTTTTGACTTAACCAGATCTTTCTTCCTGTTCTGTCCCTGTGTATCTTCATCCCTAAAATTTGGTTTGCTGCTCCTAAATCCTTCATTTCAAATGTCCTAGCCAACTGAGCCTTAAGATCAATGATTTTCTTCATGTTGGGGCCTGCAACCAGCATATCATCAACATACAACAGCAAAATAATAAAACTGCCATCATCAAACCTCTTATAGTATGCACAATGGTCAGCTTCACTCTTGCTGAAACCTTGGCTCTTCATGAAGGTGTCAAATTTTCTGTACCACATCCTTGGCGCCTGTTTCAACCCATACAGAGATTTCTTGAGTCTGCAAACCAAATGCTCTTTGCCTCTTTCTTCATAGCCCTCAGGCTGATCCATATAAATCTCCTCCTCGAGATCACCATGCAGGAAAGCAGTCTTTACATCAAGCTGCTCCAGTTCTAAATCCTGTGCTGCTACAAGTGCAAGTAAAACTCTAACAGTAGTCATCTTCACAACTGGAGAGAAAATTTCATTAAAGTCTATACCTGACTTTTGCACATAACCTTTTGCCACCAAGCGAGCTTTATAGCGTTCCAACAACCCATCACTGTTCTTCTTTACTTTGTACACCCACTTGTTTCCAACAGCCTTTCTTCCAGGTGGGAGATCCACAAGTTCCCACGTTTTATTCTTGCGAAGTGCCTCGATTTCCTCCTCCATGGCTTTCCTCCACTTTTCTGCATTCTCAGACTCTCTAGCTTCCTGAAATGAACTAGGCTCACCATCATCAGTTAACAAAGCAAAAGAGGACTGAAAAACAGGAGAATACCTTTCCGGACACTTTTGTGGACGTGTAGATCTTCTAACCCAATGATCTGTTGATTGTGGCTCTTGGTCTTGTGACCGTTGTGGCTGCTCTACTTGTTGTTCTGCATGCTGATCAAAAACTTCAGCATGCTGATTTTCATATTCATCTTCGTTCATATCTACTTCAACTGGTACAACATTAGGTGTTTGTTGTACCTCCTTCCTTTGCATGGATTTTTCATCAAAAATAACATCCCGGCTAATAATTACCTTGTGGGCAGTAGGATCCCACAGTCTATACCCCTTCACTGTATCTCCATAGCCGAGAAAAACACATTTGCTTGACTTTGGGTCAAGTTTGGACCTTTTTTCTTTAGGCACATGGGCAAATGCATCACAGCCAAAGGTACGCAAATGAGAGTAATCAACTGGCTTACAACACCAAACCTCCTCCGGAATCTGTCCATCCAACGCAGCTGTAGGTGACCTGTTAATAAGGTAAACAGTTGTATTAACAGCCTCTGCCCAGAACCTTTTATCCAACATGGATGCGCTGAGCATGCTTCTTGCACGTTCCATGATTGTGCGATTCATCCGCTCAACCACACCATTTTGTTGTGGAGTATATGGTACAGTCTTTTGGTGCTTAATTCCTTCCTGCGTACAAAATTTATCAAATTCCTTGGAGCAATATTCACCCCCATTATCTGACCTGAGACATAAAATAGGCTTGCCCAAACTTTTCTCTACTCGTGCTTTGAACTCTTTAAATTTCTGCAAAGCTTCCGACTTCTTCAGAAAATAAACCCACACTCTCCTAGAATAATCATCTATAAAAGTCAGAAAATAGATAGCACCATTTAAGGACCGAGTGGGGACTGGTCCAAATATATCCGAATGTATAAGTTGCAGAAAATCAGAACTCTTACCAGGGCTTGCAGTAAACCGAACCCTCTTTTGTTTACCAAAAATACAGTGCTCACACAAGTCTAAATTACAAGACTTAATCCCAGAAAGCATACCTCGGTCATGCAGAATTTTCAGACCTTTTTCACTCATATGTCCTAGGCGTTGATGCCATAGCATTACTGCATCCTGAGCATTTCTGGAAGTTGTTGCTGCTGCATGGTTTGTCACCGTATCACCGCATAAACGATATAGGGTCCCATAAGATTCTCCTTTTGCTACTACAAGGGCTCCTCTGGTAATTTTGCAGTAGTTGTTACCGAAAGTGACAGAATACCCTAGCTTATCCATCATCTTGATTGAGAGCAAATTCTTCCGCAAATCGGGCACATGTCGTACATCACATAACATCCTTTCTCTACCATCGTCCAGCCTGATCCTTATGTCCCCTCTTCCCACAATTTCTAAAGGATGATCATCACCCAAGTAGACCATCCCACCACAATATGGCTGATATTTGTCAAACCAGTCTCTGTGAGGAGACATGTGGAAAGATGCACCCGAGTCCAAAACCCAGGTATATAAAACAGATCTGTTGTTGCTGATACAGAAAGCCTCACATGTTGTCGTCTCTCCTGAATCTATTGTACTGGCCTCAGCTGATGGCTGAATTTGCTTTTCACCATTCTTTTCCTTTTTTAATTGCCAACAATCCTTCTTTGAGTGCCCTGGCTTCCCACAATGCCAACACTTCCCTTTCTACTTGCGTCCTTTAGACTTAGATCTGGACTGTGATCTACCTTGTTTACTCCTCTCGAAAGATCGACCTCTCACAGATAGGGCTTCATTGGTTGAGGGTTCCAGAGACGTTTTTCGCCTCAACTCTTCTGCCAACAAAGCGGCTACCACATCATCAAATTTTAGAGCTCCCGATGATGCATTACTGATGGTCATCACCATATGATCCCAGGTGTCCGGGAGGGAACAAAGTAGGGTGATAGCTCTATCCTCATCCTCCATCTTCACATTAACTGAAACCAGTTTACTGATAAGGGTATTAAACTCATTCAAATGATTTGCCACAGATGAACCCTCCTTCATCCTCAGGCTATAAAGTTGTTTTTTCAGAAAAACCTTATTTGTTGCTGATTTTGTTTCATACAACTTTTCAAGCTTCTGCCAGAGGGCTTCCGCGGTCTTTTCTTCAACAACATTGAACAAGACAGAGTCTGCTAGGCAGAGACGGATTGTAGAAACCGCCTTCCTGTCCAACGTTGCCCACTCCTCATCTTTCATGCTGCTTGGTTTACTCGCGACCCCTTTCAAGGCTAGGGCTTGGTCATTTTGAACCAACAAATCCTCCACCTTCATCTTCCATAGGGCGAAGTTCCTGCCATCAAATTTCTCAATCTCGAACTTGGTTACACCTCCTGTCATTGTTTCAGCTCCCACTCGCACAAAACCTTAGGCTCTGATACCAGATGTTAGTTAAATCTTAAAATTTTACCTGCAAGCAGAAAACACAATAACACAAAAAAGACAGTAACACAAAGATTTTACGTGGAAACCTGCAATGTGCAGGAAAAACCACGGGGCAATGGCAGCTTCTTTATTTTATTGATTTCAGCAAACTTTACATTCACACAACTTGTTTACATGCAAGGGGTCGTTCCCCTTTTATAGATAAATGAAGGAAGGCTCCAAAAACTGTTCGTTTCCTCTCCCAAAGGAAGACTCCAAAACTGTTCGTTTCCTCTCCCGAAGCTACACGTCTAGCGGCTACCCATCTGGAGCTAGACGTCTGGCGGCTACCCGTTTGGAGCTAGACGTCTAAAGCTACCCGTCTGGAGCTAGACGTCTGGCAGGTTACCCGTCTGGAGCTAGACGTCTGGCAGGTTACCCGTCTGGAGCTAGACATCTGGCAGCTATACATCTGGAGCTAGACATCTGGCAGCTATACATCTGGAGCTAGACATCTGGCAGGTTACTGTTGCCACATTTTGCACAGGGGTGCCATGTTTTTGGTTTCTGCAAAAGAGCTGCTCTTTTCCTTCCCTCCTCATTTTCCCCTTCTCCTTCTCTCCCTTTCTTCCTCTCCCTCACAGCTTCATTCCCTCTTCTTCTTTCCCCCTTTCTTCCCCCAACAAAACTTCAGCAGTGCACCTTGAAAAGTTTCTAAGTGTAGGGCGACACCCGACCTGCGAGTGCGCCCAGCAGGGAGGAAACGAAGTGCAAATCTGACTAAGTGTCAGGGGCGCAACCCGACTTCGCAGCGAGTCGGGGTGCGCCCTTCTTCCTGGGCGCACTAGGGGAATCATTCATCGAAAAACGGCTAAGTGCTGGGGCGACACCCGACTTCGCAGCGAAGTCGGAGTGCGCCCTTTTCCAAAGGCGCAGTTTGAACAGAGGATGAAGACAGCCAAGCACCGGTGCAGCAACCCGACTTCGCAGCGAAGTCGGAGTGCGCCCTTTGACCGGTGCGCAGTTGGGTAAAGTCAACTCAGAAATTTGCTAAGGCAAGAAGGCCTCCCAACTGCGTTGTTTTCCTCCCCGCGCAACCCAATAGCGCCCGGATTCTCGGCGAAGTTGGATAAACTGCCTTTCAAGGCAGACACGTGTCGATCCTCAACATCCGACAAGTGTCCATCTCTGGGATTCGAGCCAAGACTTGACCGCGCAAGGACAAAGCATGGGCTACACTACCGGCGCCATCTGTCATCATTTAAAGCCGATGTGAAGTGCCATCTGCCGCACCTACCCGCATTCCTGTTGACTGAAGACTTGACCCGACGCACTGCCACGTAGCTGTACCGCCTTCAGGGACACCATGCTGCAAGGACAGTCCGGCCCGACAGCAGTCAGCATCAGCAGCTCCTCAGCCGCTCGTGTCGCTATCGTCTTGTCTGGGACTTTGTGCCCATGAATGTAATGGGGGGAAATTGGTTATAAATACCCACCACTTTTCCATTGTAAGGGGGTGGAAGGGGAATATATTGCTAGGGGACAATTGTAGCCGTGCGTTTGCCTCAAATACGTACATATACTTGGCTCTGCTTACTGTCTTTTATCTTGCATGCCGCCTCTCCTTGTCATTTCTGCCTCATGTTTCTTGTGTCATTGCTTGTTGTTGTACCGAACTTTGGACTCCAGCATTTGATGCCCAGGTATTCCCGGAATGCATAGATAGAGGATACATGGGATCGCTGATAGCTGTAGTTTCAATGTGTGTTTGTAGATGAATGTCGTTAGTAGTGGTGATTGATTCGTTGCCGTGCTGCTTATTCCCCCCACCCAACTCCAATCACATTTGGAATCCCTTTCGGCACTTTTATCTCTTTCCGCATTTTTATCTCTTTCCCTGCACTCTTATCTTAACAAACCCCCCATAGGAGCCGGCCTTCTCCGGAGATTGGCACGGAAGGCATTCCTTCCTTCCGGCCTTTCAATCTGGTGGGCGAATCTGGGCGCATTAACAACAAATCCTTTCCTCATGGCAGATTCGTAACCAACAGTTTCTCTGGCACGCCCGGTGGGACCGAGGTCCCATATTTTAGAAGAAAATTTCCAACCCATTTCCACCTGGCACCAGCAGTTGCTTGGCCTTAACCGGTGGGACATGGTAGTTTCCCGCCCCCAAACAGAATCGAAGTACTAGTGCTCGCTTCATTGCTGTTCAAAATCAGAGCACCTGGCGACTCTGCAAATTATCTGAACATTCTCTGAGTCCGCGAAGACCGGTCCTAACGCCTTCATGCTAACAAGAAGGTGGCGAGCAAGGAATCCGGGAGACCAGTCTAACCTTTACGAAATCGACATTGCCGCTCCAGGCGAGCGCGTCAGGCTGGCTGATTACCAAGCTCGCGAAGAAGAAATCCAAGAAGAAGCCGAGGCTGAAATCGAAGAAGCCGAAGCTGAAATCGAAGAAGAAGAGGCCGAAGAAGAATCCACATCTTCGGACAGTTCCGATACTGAGTACACTACCGGGTCAGAAGCAGACATGGCTGCTCAGCAAGATGATGATGATCTCTTCCCAGCGGTGGACTCTACGGGGCCCTTGGCCCTAGCCGGACAGCAAGCTGTGCCTCCTGCTGCCTTAAAGTCTATCCCTACGTACGACGGCTACGGCAAGACGGCGTATGAACACATCCAGGACATTCTCGCCCGGCCGCGCTACACTCCATTACTGACGAAAGTGTGAAGACCCGTCTGCTAGCCCTTTCCCTTAGGGGAAAGCTTCTCTACTGGTGGAGATCACTGCAGAGGGATCCATCACAGGGTGGCGACAGTTAGCCGGCAGACTCGTGAAAGGATGCAACGAGTCCGCTGACCCCTCTTCTCTGTTGCATCGGTTCCAAAGTATTCGGAGACACCCCCAAGAGGAGGTGTCGACTTCAACATCAGGTTTGCGAGGTCTTGGAAACGAGTTCCTCGCGAACTCCGACCGTCAGCAGGACAGGCCGCCTACTACTACCTGAGATCTTTCAACTCAGACATTTGCCTGCTGTCGAAGGTCGCCGAATCAACACATTCCCCGCTCTGTACGAGGCTGCCCAACAAGCTGAAATGGATATCATTTCCATCGGCAAGCTTCCACACAAAGTACAACCGCCCATCTACCCTGATTTTCCCCGATCACAATATCCGTCAGCTTCTGGTTCGGAGCCGTCCACTTCAGGACAACAACCCCAAGAAGAATGGAACCCGACGCCGGCCGTGAACCCTTACGGCCCGCCGCAGATTCATTATCCGCCTCCTCGTCCTCCACGTTTCCCAGGACTTCCTCGCTCCTCCACAACGATGCACAATATTCAACTCCTCCTCCATTGGCCGCATTGCCTCCCCACCTCGCTTGCCGCCGCCTCCCGATCATGATATTCGTAATCAAATTCTTCAGAGGTACGGGCCCGGCCTCTGGTTATCATACCATGTCTAACGACATGACTCGTTCCGAAAAAGAAGCAGCCCGGATGGACCCGGCCCCAAGGAGGCCATATCCGCCTCCGGCGTTGACAAAGGATCGGCCCCCGAGCAACATTTGCAACGGCGGCCCCTCCGAGGAATGCTGCCATTGAAGAGGAACCTGGTACTTCAGACCAGGTCAACTGGTGCACCACGTGCAACGACCCGCATGACGAGGATGACTGTACACTGCACCAACACTACCTCCGGACCTTGGCCGGCAGCGCCATTGAGGACGAAGAGCTCTACATGATCCTGGGCGACGAAAGCAATTTCGCCGTCTCAGACGAAGTTCCGATGCCGCCTCCTGCAAAGGAAAACAAGAAGTTTGCCGAAGCTGCAGCCAAGCCTTTAAAGGTGTACGCCCGAAGAGATAAGGCGCAACCTGAGGAGCCACCGCCCTACAAGAGACTGTGGCCTTACACAGCCAAAGACAAGGCTCCTCCGGCGAAGACTCCCGCAGTCAAGCCTCCTGTAGCCAAACCTCTTCCGGCTAAAGCTCCCGCTACTCAGCCTCCAGCTGAAACAAAAGAACAAGCTCAGGAAAGGCTGAGATATCCGTCTCTGACCAAGAGACAGAGAGTTGAGGCCACTCAACAATACCGGACGAAGTATGAGCCGGCGAAAGAAGCACAAGGAGCAAGCACTTCGGGCTACAACATAGTAGACGAGCTGAAGAGAACTCCCGCAAGAATCAGCATGTACGATGCTCTTCAGCTCCTAGGTCAAAGTTGATCTGTTGCAAGAATCTCTGAAGATTATGAAGAACGGCAAGCGATACAGCCCGCTGTCCCGGTGCAACCCCTAACAGCCTCAACCACCGGGAAGAATAGACCACCTCCCTTCTATCCGTCATTACGGATGCAAGGGTACATAGTACACAACTGCATGGTGGATTCTGGTGCTTCCACGACCGTAATGCCGAGAGTCGTCTGCGATGAAATCGGGATGGAGTACACAAGGAGCAGCCAAGGCGTGCCGCAACTAGACGGCACCCTCGTCAAGACAACCGGTGTCATAAAAGACATCCCCATTCGGCCGCACAAAGCTCTCGACATCGTGGTCATCCAGGAGGTTGTGGTCGTTGACTTGGAACCCTACTTCGGCATGTGCCTCTCCAGGGAGTTCACGGCGAAGTTGGGAGGGTATTTATCTCTGGACTACTCGCACATGGAAGTGCCCTTCAAGGGAAGGAGACTGAAGATTTTCAATGAGAAGCCTTCCACTTACTTAGTAGAGAAGATACCCGGAGAAGAGCCTGAGGATTGCATGGTTCAGCTGTCGGAGGAAGAACTGGTAACAGTGGACATGACGGAGCAAGCTCTCGAGCAGCTGCAAGTAGAAGATGAATTCTCCTTGCGGGACTTCAACGCTGTAATTGAAACTGAGCAAGGCTGCTACACCATTGTTCAGCCTGAAAGGCTCGACAAGTCAGCCAGGAGAGAAGTAGGACCAGCACCTGAAAAGCTGTGGAAGCTTTTCTTTGACGGCGCACGATGCAAAAATGGCGCCGGTGCAGGAGTACTTTTGGTTTCCCCAACCGGGATCCAGAAGGATTACACCTACAGGCTGGCCTGGAGCTGTACAAACAATGCGGCGGAGTACGAAGCCCTGTGCTTGGGTTTGCGAAAGGCGGAGAGACTAGGGATCAAACATCTACAGATCTACGGAGATTCAGAGTTGGTGTGCCACCAGGTCACGAACAAGTGCGCCTCCAAAAAGCACTATCTCAAGGCGTACCGAAATCGGGTCTGGGATCTGATGGAGTCTTTTGACTCGTTGAATGTCAAGGCTATTTCACGAGAGAAAACAAGCATGCCGACATTCTCGGCGTCCGTTGGAGCTGTGCACGTTCCGGCCGATGACACCGTCCGTAAGCCGAGCCGGTTCGTACTATTTACGTGCCTTCGTGCTCGATAAGGACACCCACTGGCAGGTGTTTGACTCGTGACGAGGAGATCGTCACATTTTTGGTAAATGAAGCCTGTGCAATCGAAGGTAGAGACCCTGATGACGAGCAATATGAGGGGTTAATACAGTTAAAGAATAATCATGTCCCAAAAGGACTGATTACTCTTGAGAGTCTATTTGATCAGAACGACAGAGCCATATCTCACCGGATCAAAGTAGACCCGAAGCAGTATGCCGACCTGGAGCTGGAACCTGGTAAATCGATCAAGGTCGGGACAGACTGCACCACAGAGGAACTCGAGCAGATCAGAGCATTGTGTCGAGAGTTCCCGGACATAGTAGCCTGGAGCTACCAGGACTTGAAGGGGTATGATAGAGAAATAATCCAACATACCATTGAGCTAGAAGATGGCGCCAAGCCATTCCGGCAAAAACAGAGGGCCGTCAATCCAAAAATCGAGGCCATGATGAAGGCCGAGCTCTTGAAGATGCTGGAAGCCAAGATCATCTACCCCATCAAGCATTCATCCTGGGTTGCGAACTTGGTTCCCGTGAGGAAGAAGAACGGAGACATTCGTCTCTGTGTGGACTTTAGAAATCTGAATCAAGCCTCCCTCAAGGACCATTATCCGCTGCCCCAAATTGATCAGATCCTCCATATAGTTGCTGGAGCCCAAAGATTTTCCCTCTTAGACGGTTTTTCCGGCTACAACCAGATATGGGTCAAGGATGAGGACCAAGGATAAGACGGCGTTCACCACCAAATGGGGAACGTTCGCCTATCGCCGCATGCCTTTCGGCTTATCCAATGCCGGCGCCACATTCCAAAGAGCCATGGACCTGGCCTTCCGAGAGCTGCTTAACAAAGTAATTGTCATCTACTTGGATGACATGACCGTTTTCTCTCACAAGCGAGAAGATCATGTTCCCCACCCGCGGCAAATATTCGAAAGGTGTCGTGAATTCGGCATCTCCATAAACCCGAAGAAGTCTGTCTTCGCGGTGAAAGAAGGAAAGTTGCTGGGGCATGTCATCTCCGAGAAAGGCCTAGCCATAGACCCTGACAGAGCAGAGGCCCTCCTCCGCTTGCCCGCCCCAATCGACAAGAAAGGGCTGCAGTCCTTCTTCGGCCAAATCAACTTCGTGCGGAAGTTCATACCGGACTTCGCACAAGTAATCAAGCCCATGGCCGAGCTGCTGAAAAAGAATACTGAGTTCTTATGGACTGAAGAAAGGGGGCAAGCCTTCGAGGAGATCAAAGCTCGAATTGCACAAGCGCCGGTGTTGATAAACCCGGACTACTCCAAGGATTTCATCCTGTACGCGGTGGGAGAACCAGAGAGTTACGCCGCAGCCCTGACCCAAAAGGGAGATGATGGCGAGGAGCGCCCCATTGCGTTCCTGAGCCAAGTAATCCAGCCGCACGAAGAGAAGTACAACTTTATAGAGCGGCAGGTTCACGCCGTCATGAAATCTCTCCGTAAGTTCAGGCACTTTGTCTCCCAGAGCAAGATCACTGTCTTTGTGATCCACCCGGACGTTCGAAGCTTCATCATACAAGGAGAGCCGGGTCACAAGAGAGCAGGATGGATTGCCAAAATCCAGGAGTTCGACATCGAAGTGCGGCCAACCAAGCTAGTCAGAGGCCGAGCCTTGTGCCAGGAGCTAGCCCGAAGCGCAGCAGCCGAGATAGCCGCCTGCGAGTGGGAGGATCCAGCAACACGCATCAACCTAGCCAACTCCTTACCCGAGGAGTGCGACTGGACAGATGAACTGGTGAGATACTTCTGCACCGGAAGATGTCCAGACCACATGAATGCCTCACAAAGAAGGAGGTTTCGGTTAGGTGCTTTGAAGTACACTCTTCGCCCCGAGGGGCTTTACTTTAAAAACATCGACGGCATCCTGTTGCGGTGCGTCAGAAAACGGCACTCAGCCTAGGGTCCTTGGAGAATTTCACTCCGGGATGCCCGGGGGTCATCATTCCGCAAGGCCCACGGCCTTGAAAATAATCAGAGCCGGGTACTACTGGCCCACTCGCTTGGCGTACGCTCATGCGGTCTGTACCAAGTGTGATCAATGCCAGAGATTTGTCGGCGTAAATGTAAAAGCACCCCCGCCCCTTCAACCGATCCAAGCCGAGACTCCGTTTCAAAGCAATGGGGTCCGGATTTCATCGGGGTGATTTCGCCGAACTCGCAGCGGGCCACAAGTTTATCTTAACCGCCACCGACTACTTCACGCGGTGGGCAGAGGCGATCCCCACGAAGAATGCTGACCAAGAGACGGTCATCAGGTTCCTTGAAAGCCTGATTACCCGTTTCGGGGTCCCAGAATCAATAGTGACGGACAATGGTCCGGGGTTCGCAGGCGCAGTACTCACGGAGTACACCAGCAAATTCGGCATCTATCACAAGATGTCTTCCAACTACTACCCGCAGGGGAACGGTCTCGCCGAGTCCACCAATAAAACATCTGAAGATCATTCGAAGGACAGAGAGAAGAACAAGAGGACTTGGCACCCACTCCCGAATCGGGCGCTATGGGCGGACAGAATCTCATTCAAGAAGTCCATCAAAACGTCCCCCTATGCGCTCGTGTATGGCAAAGAAGCTGTCTTGCCGACTCACCTTGAGATACCCGCTCTTTGGATGCTCGACGAAGAAAGAGGCAGCGGGGATCCGGTGGAAGACAGACTTTGCCAACTGCTGCAGTTGGAGGAAGACAGAGAAAAAGCGTACCGTGCCTTCACGAAACACGCTCGAAGCAACCCAAGGCTGGTTCGCAAAGGCACCACAGCCCGAGTTTTCAAAATCGGGGACCTGGTGCTTAAGTGGGACTCGTTCAAGGCCAAACCCGGCAACCATGGAAAGTTTGATGCCCTCTGGGAGGGCCCCTATCAGATTGCCCAGGTGAATCAATTCAATGCATATGTGCTTCGGGACATGGAGGGACATCCTCTCCCCATTCCCGTCAACGGGTTCCACCTCAAATTGTACCACCACTGAAGGCGCCCGAAAGGGCCCTTCCTTGTACAAATTTCCCTTTTTGTATTTCAAGTTTTCAGCATGTAAATATTTCAGTTTTCAGCTTTCATTTTCAAGAAGCCCAAGTCTGAGGAAATCCCCGACTTCGCAGCAAAGTCGGGCAGCGCTCACCAAGTGGGGCGAAGTAGGGAAGAAGGCAGCAGCTGAAAAGAACCAAAAATGTCTAAGTCTGGCTGACCAACCCGACTTCGGAGCGAAGTCGGGTTGCGCCACCTCCAAAGGGCGCAGTCGGGCGGCAGACTACAAAAGAACGCCAAGAGTCGGAGTGCGCCCTATTTTCTGCACGAAGTCGGACTGCGCCCGTTTTCCGGGCGAAGTCCGAGTGCGCCCCCACTCTCGGGCGCACCCTGGGTGATCCGACAAAAGGAGCTGAAAGCGCCTAAGTGTAAAATCCAAAGTTCGCCAATTTCCTGGGCGAAGTCCGACTCGCGCAATTTTTTGGCGAAGTTCACGACTTGCGCCCTTTTCGAAAGTCCGACTACGCGCCCAATTTTGGGCGAAGTCCGAACAACTCACCACGCAAAAAAAAATCACAAGTGTGGGCCCAGGGCGAAATTCGGCACGAGGCTAAATTGGGTTATGTTCTTTGAAAAGTGTGCCCAATGGTGGCGGTGACGTCAGCGGCAGCACAATAATCAAGGAGGCTTTAAATGATTGCGCAATTACCAATGACGATGCATTTAAAGGGTAAGGCGCCTTTTTGGGGCTAACGACTAATAAATCACGCTTTTTGAAAAAAGCCCATGCACAGCCGCCAAGATCATAACGCCTCCACCAACCCAAAGCAAACTGCCCTAACTCCCTCCTTCGCGCCATTAATGAGCAGCATCGTCTACAAAGGACTCCGGCACGGCGCGAAAAATTCATAAGTTCAAAGTTGACTCTCGGACTGCAGAGAATAAGCCTGACAAATTCAGAAGTGTTTGTCCCTGTTTGATTGTTCCAACCAGGATGGACAAGGGAAAAGCGCCCGTACGGGCGCAATCAAGTGTAGAAACGCGCGAAGCTGACAAGTCTCCCGAGTCCAGCAACCATGAGAGCGCAGCGCCTCAGAAGGGCAAGAAAGCAAAATCCAGAACAAAGAGGCGCGTAGCTGGTCAGACTCCGCCGCCACCAATCAATCGTCTGTCCGGGTACAAAGATGGTTCGTTCTCCATCAGTATCACGAAGCTGCGTCTGACTATCGCAAAGTGGGTGGGTAAGGTTCCGCCTTCTCACCACCCTCGGAGCCGCATATAATTCAAATCTTCACTGGTTCCCGTGCCCTCCGACTCACTGGTGTCCGGAGCTGGTTGAGGTGATTGCCGAATATTATAAACCAGCTGCGCGGCAGATATGCGATAACAGAGGAAGGGTGTTGTTCACTCTCTTCCGAGAGAGCGTCCAACCGGCGTTCGCCCTGTGGCTTCAGTACAGCCCAGACGTAATTGTCGAAGGGTGAGCATCGAAGAGCAGACCGGCAGATTTTCGCAGACGAAGCGGATGAGAGAGTTTCTTAACTCAGAGCTGAAGACTCCGCTGAACCCTGGGCAGTGGCCGACCGGCCCCATACCACTGGACCGTTTCGAAAACAAGTACATCTACATCATCCTGGCATGGGTCCTCGGCCGCGACTCGGACAGAGTGGTACGGCCGTTCCAACCCGGCAATGGCCGAGTGCATCCCGCACGGGGAGTTCTACGACTCCACGGCGGAAAGCGGGAAGCGCCCAATCTTCTACGATCGGGCGGATCGGTTGGCCTACGCAATTCATGCGAGCCTCGGTGAGACCGCAGGAAGGGCACAACGGACTTCCGGTTTTGCTCATTCCTCACATGGCTATGCCTGTACCATATGCATTACCGGATGAACGTCCCCGACCTGAGGAAGGCGAATGAACAAGGAGAGCCGCTCCCTGTGTACGAGTGGACTGAGGTCCTGTACCGGAAGGGCTCATTTTACGATTTTAACATCCAATTCCTAGGCCAGGCCATGGGACTGTTCAACCGTGGCGCGACTCGCCCACCAGCGGCTATGACGAAGTCCCTGCGGGAAAATGAGTTCGGGGATACCTTCAGGCTGACCCAGGGTATTGTCGTCCGAATCTACGGATTCAAGGGAATGCCGTGTTTGTTGCCCTACTTCTGCACAGACCATCAGTTCGGGATGGAGGTGGCGCGGCAAATGGATTACGTCGAAGAGGAATTTGGCCAGGGAAAGAAAAGGGGTCACATATTTAAATATCCTATGACCTGGTCCAATATCCAAGTCTTCGAAATTGGGCAAGCACGTTTATCTTGAACAAGGAGCTGCCGGAGATGGGCTCGATAATGCCGCCCCAACGCTCGGAAGTACGACCCAATCGGGGTCCGGGGAAAGTTCACGCACATCTGTCCCAGACCTGAGATCATGCAAGAAAGGAGAAACAGGACAGGTGCAGACCTCCACTGGCGCATTCATTTGATGCAGTCATGGCCACCATGGCATGAGTTTTACTGTGAGGAGGTCACTTACGATCCAGAGCGAAACCCGGACCATCGAATGGAGTCAGCTGGTTTCAAGAAGTTCCTCGCTAATGTGGCGCCGCTCAACTGGCATAAAGACAAAATCCTCGAATGCTGGAAGATGAGGTGTCGCACGCAGCACGACAAATCAGGCCGAAAGAATCTTGCCGTTGATGATGAATTTTCGGCACTTTATGATCAACACGTCGACACGTGGCAGCCCTTCGAATTTCGTAATTGCGTTCCCCGAGGCGCAAACATAAGGTATAAAAGAAGGGCTACCTCTCAGTCATTGTCAACCCCGGCGACTTCCAACAAGCAACTCCTTCCAAACCAAGTGGGCCCGATGCAGACCGTAGCTCCGGAGGCAGTGCCCGAAGCGGCGCAAAGTTCAAAACGGTCAACTCCCGAGCTGGCCCCTCCTTCAGAGAAAACATCCACGCTGCCAGCCAGTGGACCAAGTGCGGCAGGTATCCTCCCAGCGCGACCCAGGTACAAATTTACCGTGGGGACATCAGCGCCTGCCCCTTTATTGCCGCTTCCTTCAGGACCAACCGCAGCGTCGGGAGAAAAGAAAAGGAAAAGGGTCGAGAGGACCAAACGTCCCAAGGAGCCAGTGCAACAATCAGCCGCAGAGCAGCCGCAAGCGTCGGAGGTTGTCTCTTTAGACAGCCCCGAACCAGAAGCACGCACCCAGGCCGCGACCATCCCTCCAGCATCGGCTCAGGCGGAGCCCGCAGGTACGTCCTCTGTGCCATTTGCCCAAGTCCATGTCGGCCCTGCAGAAACCCCAACTCCCACTTCATCAGGGCAAGCCGTAGCCGCATCCTCCGCATCTCAAGCCACCCCGCCGTCTAGCGGCTTGCACTCATTTGACCAGTTTGCTCAGGATCCCAACGCTTTTCAATCCCTGAGTCAAACCCTAGAGCCATCACCCGCGGTTAGTGCCGAAGCCGCTCCCTCATCTCCACATCCTTCGCCCCAACCAACTGAAACCCTACCAGCGCCGTCTAGCCAAACCCCTATCACTCCTAGGACCCGGTCGCCCTCGAAGGTAACCACCCCCTCTGGCATCCCACCGACTTCATTGTTCGCGGGAAAATGCCGCAGCAGGCCCAGGAGCTGGAAGATCTTGATTTCATGAGCATCACTGAGGACCAGCCTCTGGCAATAAGAGCCGCAGGGGGGTCTGCCTCCTTTCTTCAAGGAGTTAAGCGTAGAAGGGCCGAAGGGATAGCCGCCCCGGTCAAACGCACAAAGTTTGACCTAAATCGGAGAGTGCTTACGACATAAAAGCTGATTCCTAAGGTGAAGAAGCCTCTCCGCGACATGACCGAGGCAGACTACGAGCTTCGCAAAGGAGAAGAACTTCGATGATATCAACGAAGAGTATGAGATCCGCGGTATTCGCCGCAGAACAGACAACCTCCTTGTCAAGCATCTCGAGACCCAGGAGGCGCTTTTCCAGCTGCAGAATACCACAAGGCAGCTCGAAGAAGACTTGGCTAGGGCTACCGCGCAGTTGGGGTCAGCGCAGCAAGAAGTAGAAGATCTTAAGGCTCAGCTGGCCGCCGTTCAACAGACAGCCGAGCAAGAGAGAAAAGCAGCACTAGAGCAGATTTCACAACTGCAGGGTTCGCTGAAACAGCGCAGTCGCAACTCGCAGAGAAAGCATCACAAGCGACGGCCTTTTCAAAGAGCAAGGCGAAGGAGATGCGCGCAAGTCTGCTACGAGGTTGCAAGCCCAACCTCGTCAAATCCTTGACAGTTCTGGATTTCTTATCCCGAATTGAAGAAATATCTGCCCAGGGCAAGCCTGTGGTAGAGGAAGCCGAACACCAAGCGAGGCAATTGCTAGACTTGGCTATGGAACTTGAGAAGTTAGAGCGCGATGGCTTCCGAATCTCCCCCATGTCTCATCTTGCCTCAGAGTGGGCAAATGCAAGGGTAACCTTGCACACTTACTTCGCCCGGACGGAAAGGATCAAAACGGCCAGGCAGGCGCTGGACGCCTTAGAACAAGAAAGACATATTCTCCTGGCACCCTTTCATATTCTGTCCGAGCACGGGTGTCCGAGCTATGTCAGAGATGACGAGCTCCTCACCCTTGAGCAGGTAAAAGAGAACTAGCTGTCCTTCGAGGCGGATACAGCCGAAATCGATGGCTGGACAGAGCCAGTTCAAGAAGCGCAGGTCACTCAAATGGTGGCGAAGTACTGCAAAATCAACTCTTCCCTTGAAGAGTTGGGCAAAAGATTTAACACCATTGACCTGCACGCGGTCGCTGCATTCCATGCAGTACTCAGAGAAATCAGCGACCCCTCTCCTTTCCAAGCCGCAGTCTGGGATCAAGCTAAGGCTGTGGTCGAACGCATCAGCAAGCAAGAGGCCGGAGAACCTTCTGATTCAGAAGGCGAGACTGAGGAGGCAACTGGTGAAAGTGAAAATGAAGAAGAACAGTTGCCCCGAGGTAAGCAACCAGAGCAGCAGAAGACAGGGGAAGGAAGTTCCTCTGCACCCAAAGGATAAAGGCATGGTTCTTTGCGTCGAGGCGAGCTCGACACCCCGCGAGCCGCCAGAATGTTGCCACATTTTGCACAGGGGTGCCATGTTTTTGGTTTCTGCAAAAGAGCTGCTCTTTTCCTTCCCTCCTCATTTTCCCCTTCTCTCCCTTTCTTCCTCTCCCTCACAGCTTCATTCCCTCTTCTTCTTTCCCCTTTATTCCCCCAAGAAACTTCAGCAGTGCGCCTTGAAAAGTTTCTAAGTGTAGGTTACACCCGACTTCGCAACGAAGTCGGAGTGCGCCCACCGGAGCGCATAGGGAACCCAAAGTGCGCAAAATAGACTAAGTGTCAGGGCGCAACCCGACTTCGCAACGAATCGGGTGCGCCCTTCTTCCTGGGCGCACTAGGGGAATCATTCATCAGAAAACGGCTAAGTGCTGGGGCGACACCCGACTTCGCAGCGAAGTCGGAGTGCGCCCCTTTTCAAGTGCGCAGTTTGAACAGAGGATGAAGACAGCCAAGCACCGGTGCACAACCCGACTTCGCAGCGAAGTCGGAGTGCGCCCTTTGACCGGTGCGCAGTTGGGTAAAGTCAACTCAGAAATTTGCTAAGGCAAGAAGGCCTTCCAACCGCGCCGTTTTCCTCCCTGCGCAACCCGATAGCGCCCGGATTCCTGGCGAAGTTGGATAAACTGCCTTTCAAGGCAGACACGTGTCACACCTCAACATCCGACAAGTGTCCATCTCCGGGATTCGAGCCAGGACTTGACCGCGCAAGGACAAAGCATGGGCAACACTACCGGCACCATCTGTCATCATTTAAAGCCGATGTGAAGTGCCATCCCGCCGCACCTACCCGCATTCCTGTTGACTGAAGACTTGACCCGACGCACTGCCACGTAGCCGTACCGCCTTCAGGGACACCATGCCGCAAGAACAGTCCGGCCCGACGTAAGTCAGCATCGCAGCCTCCTCACCCGCTCGTGTCGCTCATCGTCTTGTCCTGGGACTTTGTGCCCATGAATGTAATGGGGGGAAATTGGGCTATAAATACCCACCACTTTTCCATTGTAAGGTGGTGGAAGGGGAATATATTGCTAGGGAACAATTGTAGTTGTGCGTTTGCCTCAAATACGAACATATACTTGGCTCTGCTTATCGTCTTTTATCTTGCATGCCGCCTCTCCTTGTCATTTCTGCCTCATGTTTCTTGTGTCATTGCTTGTTGTTGTACTCGAACTCGGACTCCAAAGATTTGGTGGCCAGGTATTCCCTGGAATGCATAGATAGAGGATACATGGGATCGCCGATAGCTGTAGTTTCAATGTATGTTTGTAGATGAATGTCGTTAGTAGTGGTGATTGATTCGTTGTCGTGTCGCTTATTCCCCCCACCCAACTCCAATCACATTTGGAATCCCTTTCTGCACTTTTATCTCTTTCCGCATTTTTATCTCTTTCCCTGCACTCTTATCTTAACAAAACCCCCATAGGAGCCGGCCTTCTCCGGAGATTGGCACGGAAGGCATTCCTTCCTTCCGGCCTTTCAATCTGGTGGGCGAATCTGGGCGCATTAACAACAAATCCTTTCCTCATGGCAGATTCGTAACCAACAGCTACCTGTCTGGAGCTAGATGTCTGGCAGCTACACGTTTGGAGCTAGACGTCTGGCAGGTTACCCGTCTGGAGCTAGATGTCTAGTAGCTACACGTCTGGCAGCTACATGTCTGGATAGTGACTTCACCTCCTAACAAGTACAATGTGTTGCTTGATTAAGAGGTCTCCTACATTAGCTCTTGTTGATGAAACCCCTATGGGGGTTTGGACAGGCAAAAAGCCCTCATTAAGACACCTTAGATTGTTTGGCTACAAAGCATATTTGCATATGCCTAAGGTAAAGAGTTTGAAACTTGATTACAAAGCAAAGAAATGTATCCTCATTGGCCACGGTGATGAGATAAAAGGATACAAGCTTTGGAACCCAGTCACAAAGAAGGTTGTTTGGAGCCGAGATGTGATATTTAGGGAGATCAAGGATTCTTCAAAGGGGGAGCAGCAAAGTAGAACATCAAAACAAGTTATGCAATTTGAACCAAAAACAAGAAAAGAAATTGCACATGGAGATAATGGTGTCCATGATGATGATGATGATGATGCTCATGACGGGCCTAATGAGGAGTATCTTTCGAATAGTCACGACGAGTCTGATGAGGATCAAGAGCCTCAACCTCAACCTCAACCCCATTGGGTTAGGAGGTCCACACGACCAAGAAAGCAACCAAATAGGTATAGCCCACCTAGTTTAAATTGTATTTTTGCTTTATCTACTAACATTGATGAGCCTAGAACTATGAAGGAGGCAATGGAGATGAATGACAATGAGTATTGGAAGATGGCCATGGATGAGGAGATGGAAAATCTAAAGAAGAATGGCACATTGGACCTAGTTTAGTTGCCTAAGGAAAGGAAACCTGTTGGCTACAAATGGGTTTTCAAGAAGAAATTCAATTTTGAGGGCAAGGTAGATAAGTATAAAGCAAGGCTGGTTACTAAGGGATATTCCCAAGTGGAGGGAATAGATTTTGGTGAGATCTTTTCTTCAATTGCAAAGCTTACATCCATTAGATTCCTTTTATTTGTTGTTGTTGCATTTAATCTTGAGGTTGAGCAAATGGATGTAAAGACAACTTTCTTGCATGGAGACTTAGAGGAAGAAATCTACATGAAGCAGCCGAAACATTATGTGGAAAATGGTAAGGAAAACTTAGTTTGCAAGTTAAAGAAATCTCTTTATGGTCTTAAATAGTCTCGTAGAATGTGGTATAAGAAATTTGATTCTTATGGTTTGAGGTTGGGATTTATTAGATCCAAATCAGATCACTGTGTTTATTATAAACAAGAGGGTGGTCATTTTATTGTTATCATTTTTTATATGGATGACATGTTGTTAACTGGTAACAATAAGGATATCATTAAGGTCTTGAAATCTTAGCTTTCACTATAGTTTGAAATGAAGAATTTAAGAGCTGCTAAGTTTATCCAAGGGATGGAGATTAGAAGAGATAGAGCCAACTGAAAACTTTGGTTAAGTCAATGAAAGTATGTTCAAAGAAGAATTGCAAACCAGTTAGTGTCCCTATTTTTGTGGAAACAAAAATTTCTGTTGAGGAGTGTCCTACACCTAGAGAAATGGAGGATATGAGTCATGTACCCTATGCTAGTGCAATTGGGAGCCTCATGTATGCTATGGTCTGCACCAGACCGGACATTGCCCAAGCAGTGGGAGTCTTGAGCCGGTTTATGGCAAATCCTGGAAAGGATCACTAGGCAACAGTGAAGAGGATTTTTAGATATCTTCAAGGTACTTCTAATTACTCTATTTGTTATCAGGGATCCTTGAAAACCAAGAAAATTCACAAGAAGCAGCTAGACATACAAGGATTTGTGGACTCAGAATAGGTAGGAGATGTTGATAGCCAGAGGTCAACCTGTGGCTATATATTTGTAGTCGCTTTATCCATTACAAAGGCAGAGTATATGGCAGCTACTCATGCCAATAAGGAGGCAATTTGGCTTCGAAAATTGTGTTCAGATGTTGGGCTGAGTCAGGGAGCAGTAAAAATTAACTGTGATAGTCAGAGTGCTATCGCCTTGGCAAAGAATCCTACATTTCACACGTGGACAAAGCATATTGATGTGCAGTACAATTTTGTTCATGACATGGTAGAGGATAGGAAGGTTATGCTTGAAAAGGTGGATACTTCGGTTAATGTTGCAGATGCTCTGACAAAGCTTGTGAGCACTAAGAAGTTCAGATGGTGTTGCAAGGGTATCGGCATTTTTGCCCTTACCAATTAGTTCACTCTTTTGTTGGTGTCTCTTTTGCTCTTGTAAGGTATATGACAAGTGGGAGAATGTTGAGAATAGGTATCATATACCTTTCAAACATCAACTGTCTCATGTCTTATGTTAAGAGTATACATAAGGAAGAAAAACTGTTGAACTAGACCATGGTTTTACTGCAGGACAGCTGCAATATTGCAAGTCTATTTCCAGCACTATGCACTGCAAGACTGTAGGTCTATTTCCAGCACTGTGCACTGCAGGACTGTAGGTCTATTTTCAACACTGTGCATTGCAGGACTGCAGGTTTTTATCTAGCACTCTGCACTGCAGGACTATAGGTCTATTTCCAGAACTTTACATTGCTGAACAGTTGCAATACTGCAGGCCTATTTCCAGCATTGTGCACTGTAGGACTGCAGGTCTATTTTCAGCACTGTGCACTGCAGGACAGTTGCAACACTATAGGTCTATTTCCAGCTGTGTTATTGCAGGTCTTTTTCCAGCTATGCTGATTAATAGGACTGAGAAGTGGATACTTGTGTGATTATTGTATTGTAAAAAGCAGATTGCTGATTACTGAAAAATATAATTTTTTGAGTGCTCCTTGATTGCTAGGTTTTTCCCAGAAGGGTTTCCTAGGATATGTGTTGCTTCCTGTGTAAGTGTTGCATTCATTCTTATCTTGTGAATATCTCATTGCAAAGTTCTCTAAGAGAGGGTCTTGCAAAAATTGAGTTATATGAGATTTTGCTTGTTGAATTAAAAGTTTAGGCCTGTTTTTGCACTACTTTCCTCTAAAGATTAAGTAGGAAGTTGTTCCGCATTTGTCTAACTTCCTTTCAAGCACCTACTAATTAGGCATTTGGGAAATATGAGTGCCAAACTGTGGGGGACAAATATGTGTAGAGGAGGCAACCAATATTTTTGTGCACATTGTTCAATTCGCACTTAAGGAAAATTTAGCATGCACTCAAGCAAAGAATAAGGTTTATCATGACAACCACCAATTAGTTTTGCACTCGCAGCATGTCATGGATACATAGGAGCAGGACAAGTGTGAGGGAGAGAAACTGTAGTCTCTGTAGTCAATCAAGTATGGTTCAATTCAATTCGTACATCAGAATGAGAAGAATGTTTTCAATTTGGATAGGATAAGCTATAAGGGAATCTATTGGGTAGCGAGTGTAAACATTTTGAAGTTGTTCACCACATCCATGCCGGATCATAAGAGAGATTAACATAAATTTTGCTAGCAACAAAGGAATTACTTCCAAAATCTCAAGACATGATACAAGACACTATCTACAATGCAAGATCAGAACATTGCAGCGGGCGGATTGAGCTATACCAGTTTAGGAGGAAGGACAAGTAACAAATTATTCTGTCAGCATTCAGCAAAGCAATTAATGCAGAAGTTACCTCATTTGCAAGAGCAGCTAAACGAGGACTTGAGCACCAGCCAATGGTAAAGTTAATCGTCAACTAACAATCGCCAAGGAAAATATTTTAGAAAAGTTATAAGTGTATAAGTGAAGGAAAAAAATTTAAAAAGACAGACTATAGCCCTACGACTGGCCAGTTGGGCATGCTGAAAACAAGCCAACTGATTAAAAAATCCTTGTATTGGATAGGACTGAAGAAGGGTAAACCGTATATTACAGCTCATAGCCTCATTGTGATATATGTCAAAGAACTCCAGGAGAAACAATTTAGACACTCAAATTACAACGACCTCTACCTATAGCTAATCAACTATGGGAGGATATTCTTAGTTAATTGTATCACTGCCCTTCCTAACTGAGAAGGGAAGAATGTCATGCCAAGTAATCATTACTAAACTAACAAAATATGCACAGTTTCATGATTAAAAAAAAATCAAATAAGGGGACATTGTGAATACATTTATTAAGGAGATGCAATATTACATGGAATCTCGAAAACAATCATTAAAGATCAAGACCCTAAATTTACTAATAATTTTTACAAGAAACTTCATAGAAGACCCAAACCAAATTATTGATGAGTTCACTCTACCATCTATAAACTAACCAAGAAATAATTGTAAACAAACACCTAGAGGGATGCCAGTCTATACAAACAATACTTGGTCTAAATGTGTTAAATACACTTGAGTGAGTTTGCATTCACACTAATAGTTTGAATTGAGTTCTTGGTTCACTTCCTATGCTTATGTGTAAGAAACTGAAACCTGACAGGAACAAAAGATTAATAAAATACAGTTGTCTTATAATTCCTAGTAATGAATTACAGTTATTGTACTAGAACTTAAAAGTTTGTCAATTCATAAATAAAGCATTAGTTATTCTATAATTAATAATGTGAGTGACTTGAAAAATAAAATGAAGCCCCAAGATTTCTAAAACAGAGGTCTCAACTGCTAAATACTTACATGGAAATACCTCTCATTCAAGATTGCAGTTGAAGCTTTAACTTTGTCAAGTCCAAGATAATTAAATAAATGCAACTCTGATTTAAAGTGAAACAGCTCACTATCGTCATCATCATCGCTATCAACCTGAAATTATATAAAAAATTCAGTGCACAACATAAGTGTTAACAACTCATGGAGTACTAATCCTAATTAAATCAGATAGTGTCCTGTAAACTAGATCTTATTTCCAATCCAATCATTCTCCAAAATAAAAGTCGAACATCATAAACAAGCAATCATGATTTACAATAAAAGCAGAACTTGCAATAGATAATTTCAAACATGTTTTTGACAAAACATAAAAGTAAACATTCAATTCAAAACCAGTGTAGAATTAACAACCTGCTTATGCTAATAACAATCTCAACTAGTTGATGTCACCAAACAAGTCCGTTAACTAAAGCACATATAAACCGAGAAACCGAAATGCTATTGTAATGCAAAAACTTATCCTTGACATGTAAACTTGATATAGTTGTGAACCAATATAAAACACCAACTCTTAATGTTATTACAATCAAGCTTATAACATAAAAAAATCCTGATCCCCAGGCCCAAACAAGCAGCCCATCAATGATGACAAGATGCTTAGTTGCTTAAGACATTGTCTAGCAAAATGCCCCCATTCACTACACTTGCAACACTATATCATTGAATGTAGGTAGACGATTTGACACATCTGCATGGGCACCATATGCACGTATGTGTGGCAACAAAGTGTTTGTAACAATGCGCACATGGGAAAGTGTTTGTAATAATGCACATGTGCCAAAGTGTTTATAAAATGTAATGTAATGAGTTATTTTTAATGATTTATGTAGACAAGCAGATTGAAGGTAGTTGGGTTGTTGCCAACTACCTACTGGTTCTATTATTAGTATGCATCTATGTGAAAGAAGCAAAAGTGCTTGTTGTTGTTGGCCAGAGTTGCTTATTGGTAGATTGTTCATCAAAGTATGATGTATTGCATATAGTTGTTGTGTAGGATACATGTGTGTGCATTGCATCCATTTACATTTGTCAATATTTCCATTGTGTACTTTTGTTTATATATGTGGTCAATGGAATCGTATTGCAATGTATTGTATTCCATTTCTACATTTTGGCGTCGTTGCTTGTTTGAAGTAGGGTCAAAGTTGTTCACATGGAGTTGTGACGCTCGAGAAGGTACACAACAACAACAATGGGAAGATTACAATGTAGGCAACAAACAATGTGGTTTCCCTCGGCATGAGGGAAGATGGGAGGTTGCAAGAAAAGAAGATGCAAACTTGTTTGTTGATGCTAACAAAGGACCGACACGCAAAGCAAACACACAAGTGGATGTGCAACTAGATGCGCAAGAGGACAGGCCCAAAGGGAACGTGGGAGTATTCGCACACAAAGGAGACACGCAAGTCTCGCATGCGAAGGTGACGTGCAAGTGTTCATGCACAAAGAAGACATAACACAAGCCAACAAAGACGTTTGCACAGCTAGAGTAAAACGCTCAAACGTGAAGCATGATGGAGAGGATCATGCAAAAAAGTGCAAGTTTGAGAAAGTGGTGACTCCAACAACAACACAAACACAGAGAAAAGTGCCCAGAGGTCCAAAGGACGAGAGTCAAGCATAGAGGCAACAACGAAGGAGTGTGTCTGGGAGACCAAAGCTGATGCTCATGTATGTGCAAAGGTTGCATAGCAATAATGCAATTGAAGGCCAACGTTTGTTTGAATAGTCAATAGAGTGAAGATCAACTGTCAAACACAATTTTGTTGTGTGAATCGATGCACGAAGCGACACAAGAAGAGGTCAACCATGAGAAAGAGGTGCACAAGGAGAACTGTTGACAATTTTGTCACATTTTGTCCAAGGGGTAAAATTTTGAAATATTACTTGTTTTTCATGTTTGAATTCTCCTTCTCCTCCATATTTAGTTTTCTTCGCTCTTCTGGCATTTTCATGGCGCTCCGGTGCAACAAGTACCCGCCTCTCGCTTGCCCTCATGCCCATTTCAGGTATAAGGTGGCTTCGCTAGCAAAAGAAGGCAAAAGAGGACAGCTTCGCTCAAAAAAGAGGTTAATAGGCAGCTTCGCTAAGAAAATAGGCAAAAAGTCCACTTCGGGCTTGGAAAATTAGCTAAGGCATGAGAAGCGCTTCGTTCTCAAGGTCAGCGAACTGCAGCTTCTGGTTATTCAACTATCGAACCTCAACTTCGGCCCCGATTCCAGCGAACTCCCATCCCGGCAATGAAGAGAAGTCTAAGGCAACTTGGCCTCACTTCGCCCAGAAAGTTGTCGAAGTTGCACTTCGGCCAGTGTTTTCAGCGAACCATCTCCTACGGAGTGCCAGTTCGGACTCAGGCTTGGCGAAGCATGCACTTCGGGCAGCAAAGTGGCCGAACTTCCACCTCGAGGCCCATTTCCGACGAAGCAACCATCCATAGCGAAGTGCCAGTTTGGACAAACAGTTCTTCAAGGCAAAAGAGTTAGGGTCTTCTTCGCTCCTCAACACTGCGAACTGTCAGTTCGGCCCAAAACTCTAGCGAACCTCCACTTCAGGTTCAATCCAAGCAAACCACGCCCCAACGAAGCTTGTTTTAAACTTAGGCAAACTGATGTAGTCAAGGTCCAATCCCCCCCCATCCACAGCGAACCGCCAGTTCGGCCAAAATTCCTAGCGAAGTTGCACTTCGGGTGCATTTCTGGCGAACTTCCATCCTAGGCGCGATTCAGACCAAAACCTCGACGAAGCTCCCCCTAAGCGTTTTCTGACACCGGTGCTACTCTCGAGGGGCACGCGTCCATAGGAAAAGTGGGTGGGGTATAAATCCAAGACATCTTCATGGCGCACAAGTGCAAATATTCCGCTCAAAGAGATCTCCTCACCAACTATAGTAATGAGACAGGAGATCTCAACTACAAAATTCGTCGAGGGTCAAATCCCAGCTACCCCAGCGGCCTTGTGTGCTTTGTCATTAATGTTTCAGAGGTGAGGTCCTCTATAAAAACCCACGCATTGTAATGAAAAAAAGGGGGGAACATATTGCTAGAAAGCTGTTGTATTCAAACTTTTGCATCAATACTAAGAATCCTTGGCTCGACTCGTGTCTTCTTTGTATGACGCCTTTGGCAAGCATTTCTTCTAATTTCATTTATTTTTTTGATTGCTATAATTCTGTTATCTAGATTTAAGCATTAGAAGATAAGTGAACCTGGAATTTTTCCAAAGGATACATAGGGGAGTAAGCACAGTGTTAGTTTCTGTTTCATTTTCTGTGTTGTTGCCGCCATTGCCGCCTCCTAATTAGTCAAATCCGAACGCGAATATGGCGCAACCGCCATCAAATCAGCAGCAAAACCAGCAACATAATCAGCAGCAAAATCAACCGCCGAACCCGCCCAGGCTGTTCCCAGCCTAGAATCATGCAGGACCGTTGAACCTGGCGGCACCAGCATCCATCCCAACCACAGCGCTCAAGGCCATTCCTACTTATGATGGCACTGGAAAAACGGCGCAAGAGCATGTCCAGGACGTTGCCGCTCTAGCTACCATTCACGGTATCATGGAAGAAAACATCATGGTGAGGTTGCTAGTCTTTTCCCTCAGGGGAAAGTTCCTGTACTGGTATAGATCTTTGTCGCCCGGCACCATTGCTACATGGGACCAGTTGGCAGGAAGGCTGATACAAGGGTTCAATGAATCGGCAGATCCTTACTCCTTGCTCCACTATTTCATGACCATTCAGAGACATCCACAGGAGGAGGTTCCTGATTTCAACGTCAGATTTGCTCAGACCTGGCAGAGAGTCCCTAATGGCCTTCGACCGACTCTTGAGCAAGCAGCATTTTATTTTCTCAAAGCGTTCAACTCAGACCTCAATATGAATATTCGGTACTTTGGCGTCAACACGTTCCCGGATTTGTATACTCAGAAACAAAATGCGGAGACAAATTTGATTGCTATTGGCAAACTCCCACCGAAGCCAACAATGCCAATCTACCCTGATTTGCCTCAGTACCAATACCCCGGTATATCCACTCAAATCTAATTTGTACCTTCCATGTACTCGATTCCCTCGTGGAACCCGAGTCAGGCGCCCAGCTTTCCACAGATTCCCACTCCTTCAGTCCCACAGCTTCCTAAGCCCCCGCAATATCCGGCTTTGCTTCCGCCTATAGCGTCAATACCATTGCCGGCTCCCCCGATTGTTGACCCGCAAACCAAGCTTCTACAAGAGCTGCAGTCTCTTAACTCTACCGTGAGAACGCTGTCCAATGATATGGCAGTGATGAAAAAGAAACAGGCTCAACAAGAATTCCTACCAAGAAGACCCTATCCTCCTACGACGATCACCAGAGACCAAGCGGCTCAAGCTGGTAGACCTCCCCCGAGGAATGCCGCTATTAGTGAAGAGTTGAGCACCTCAGATTATGTGCACTGGTGCTTTACTTGCAACGACCCACATGGGAAGGATACTTGTATGGTACACTAGCACTATGCTCAAACACTGGCGGGCAACATCCCTAGCGATCAAGTTAACATGATCAGGGAGGCGGACCGTAACCTCATGATCCCCGAGGAAAGAGCAAGTTTCAATTCTTACCAAGAATGGGAAAAAACCGATCGAGGTAGATACATCCCAGATGGAGCCTCTGAAGGTATATACTCGCCGTGACAAGGAGCAACCTCCGACAAAAGCTCCAGACAAAGTTCCCTTGCCCCTGTCGGCAAAGGGGAAACCCTTGCTAGCAAAAGCTCCAGTATTGCAACCTCGGGGTGAAACCAGGGAGTAGGCCAAGGAAAAGCTCAAGTACCCGTCACTGACGAAGCGGCACAGAGTTGAAGCCACTCAACAGTACCGCACTAAATACGAGGCTGCGAAAGAGCCTGAAGTATCCACCACTGTGGCTTACAACATCCTCAAAGAGTTGAATAAGACTCCTGCTAAAATAAGCCTGTATGATGCCCTGCAACTTCCAAGGCAGGTTGACCTGCTGCAGGAATCACTAAAGTCTACCAAGGGGGCAAAGCCGACGCAGCCTGTGTTAGCTCAGACTCTAACCACTTCAGCCACAGGAAAGAATAGGCGACCGCCGTTCTATTTGTCTCTTCGGATGGAAGGGTGGGTCGTGCACAATTGCATGATCGATTCCGGTGCAGCAACCACCGTCATGCCAAGGGCAGTTTGCGAGGAGATGGGCATGGAATACACACGAAGCAGCCCAGGAGTTCTTCAATTGGATGGCACTCCTGTGAAAACAGTGGGCGTCATCAAAGATATTCCCATCCAGCTACACAAGGTGCCTCAGATTGTTGTGATACAGGAGGTCGTAGTTGTCGACCTAGAGTCGTACTTCAGCATGTGCCTTTCAAGGGAGTTCACTGCTAAGCTGAGCGGTTATCTTTCTCTCGACTACTTGCACATGGAGGTCCCATTCAAGGGAAGGAAGGTAAATATCTACAATGAGAAACCCTCCTCCTTCCTTATCGAGAAAATGGCCGAAGAGGGGCAGCGAGATGATTCAGTCCACCTGATGACAGAGGAATTAAAGGAGGTGCACCTGGTAGAAGAATCCCTGGAGGAGCTTCGAATGGAGGATGAATTCTCCTTGACAGGTTTTAACGCCATGATCGAGTCAGAGATGGGATGTTATTCCATCACCAAGCCCGAGAAGCCAATGGACACAACGCTAGAGAGCAAGGACTCTGCCCCAAATGAGCTATGGAAGTTGTTCTTTGACGGTGCCCGATGCAAAAACGGCATCGGGGCAGGAGTTCTTCTGGTTTCGTCCTATGGAGAACAAAAGGATTACTATTATCGGCTGCCCTGGAGTTGCACCAACAATGCGGCGGAGTACGAAGCCCTGTGCTTAGGGTTGAAGAAGGCTGAGAAGTTGGGGATCAAGCAGCTACAGATTTTTGGAGATTCAGAACAAGTCTGCAAGCAGATTACCAACAAGTGCATCACAAAAAAGCACTATCTCAAGGCGTATTGCAATAGGGTCTGGGACCTGCTGGAGTCTTTCAAAGCACTTAATGTTCAAGCCATCTCGCGGGAAAAGAACAAGCACGCAGATGTCTTAGCGTCTATCGGGGCCAGATACTCCCCGGCTGATGACATGATGCAGAAGCCTAAGGCGGTGAGAACCATTTATAGGCCTTCTGTGCTTGATAGGGACACCCACTGGCAAGTGTTCAAATATGACGAGCAAATCGTCAATTTTTTTGTTCAGGAAGCAAGTACAATAGAAGGTAGAAACCTTGATGACGAGGAGTATGTGGGGTTGATACAGTTGAAAAACAACCATGTCCCAAGAGGACTAATCACCTTAGAGAGTCTGTTCGACCAGAATAACAGAGAGATCTCCCACAAGATCAAGGTGGATGAAAAGCAATACAGGGAGCTTGAATTGGAGCCAGGAAAGGTCATCAAGGTTAGGACAGACTGTACCCCAAAAGAACTGGAGCAGATTCGGGCTTTATGCCGAGCATATCCAAATATTGTGGCCTGGTCCTATCAAGACCTGAAGGGGTACGACCGTGAGGTCATCCAACATACCATTGAGTTGCAAGGAGTCAGACCCTATAGACAAAAGCAGAGGTCGGTCAATCCCAAGATTGAAGTGCTAATGAGGGTAGAGCTCCTCAAGATGCTTGAAGCGAAAATTATTTACCCGATAAAGCACTCTTCCTGGGTTGCCAATTTGGTTCCGGTTAGAAAGAAGGACGGAGACATTCGCCTGTGCGTCAATTTCCGTTACCCGCTCCCACAGATTGACCAAATCCTCCATGTAGTGGCAGGAGCACAGCGCTTTTCCCTCTTGGACGACTTCTCCGGATATAATCAGATCTGGGTGAAGGACGACGATCAACATAAGACAACATTCACCACCAAATGGCGGATGTTTGCCTATCAACGTATGCCCTTCGGCCTATCCAATGCGGGGGCCACTTTCCAAAGAGCCATGGATCTGGCATTTGGCGAATTATTGAACAAGCTTATTGTCATCTATTTGGATGACATGACTGTGTTTTCACACAGGAGAGAAGAACATGCCTCGCACTTGCAGCAAGTATTCAAGAGATACAGGGAGTTCGGCATATCTATCAACCCGAAGAAGTCTGTCTCCGCGGTGAAGGAAGGGAAGCTGCTAGGCCATGTTATCTCAAAAAAAGGGCTCGCTGTTGATCCTGACAGAGCGGAGGCTCTTCTTAAACTCTCACTTCCGATAAACAAGATGGGGCTGCAGTCTTTCTTCGGCCAAATCAACTTCGTAAGGAAGTTCGTGCCTGATTTCACCCAAGTCATCAAGCCGATGGCCGAACTCCTGAAAAAAACGTCGAGTTTGTCTGGACAGAGGAAAGGAATAAGGCGTTTGAAGAGATCAAGGCTCGAATCGCCCAAGCACCTGTGCTGGTTAACCCGGACTATTCCGAAGACTTCATTCTTTATGCAGTTGAGGAACTTGAAAGCTATACAGCAATCCTAACACAAAAGGGAGATGACGGCGAAGAGCGCCCAATAGCTTTCTTGAGCCAAGTGATCCAGCCGCACGAGGAAAGATACAACTTCATTGAACGCCAGGTGCACGCAGTCATGAGGTCCTTGAAGAAATTTCGCCACTTTGTCTCCCAAAGCAAAACGATGGTATACGTTGTTCACCCAGATGTCAGGAACTTCATCATCCAAGGAGAACTGGGCAACAATAGGGCTCAGTGGATTACTAAGATCCAGGAGTTCGACATCGAGATTCGACCAATCAAGTTAATCCGAGGTCAGGCACTATACCAAGAACTTGCAAGGAGTGTCGCCGCGGAATTAATCGCTCGTCGGTGGGAGGACTCGGTGCCCCCTTTGCGCCGGGGGGCCCCTGGTTGGGGGTTCGCAAAGGAGCGGCCCTTTCCCCCCCCCCCCCCCCCCTTCCCCCCCCCCCCCCCCTCCCCTCCTCCCCCCCTTCATAGCTTCATTCCCTCTCTTTCTTCCTCCCTTTTCCCCCCAAGAAACGAAGTGTGCCTGAAAAGTTCTAAGGGGGAACAGACCCGAGAAGTGGAGTGGCCGCCTGGAGCGAGAGGGAGCCGAAGGGCGGAAAGACAGAAAGAATTACAAATCTGACTAAGTGTCAGGGGCGCAACCCAACTTCGCAGCGAAGTCGGGGTGCGCCCTTCTTCTTGGGCGCACTAGGGGAATCATTCATCAGAAAACGGCTAAGGGCGACACCCGACCGAGGAAGGGAGGCCCTTCCAGGGCGAGATTCGAACGGAGGATGAAGACAGCAAGACGGCGCAACCCGACTTCGCAGAAGTCGGGTTGTGCCCTTTGACCGGGTGCGTTGGGAAAGTCAACCAAAAAATTGTAAGGCAAGAAGGCCTTCCAACAGCAACGTTCATCCGATACGAACCAAAACGTGGTCACACCTCAACATCTGACAAGTGTCCATCTCCGGGATTCAAGCCAAGACTTGACCGCGCAAGGACAAAGTATGGACTACACTACCGGCGCCATCTGTCATCATTTAAAGCCGATATGAAGTGCCATCTGCCGCACCTACCCGCATGCCTGTTGACTGAAGACTTGACCCTATGCACCGCCACGTAGCACCGCCCCCGGGGACACCATGCGCAGGAGGACAGCCCCGAAGAGAACACCACGCTCTGGGACTTTGTGCCCATGAATGTAATGGGGGGAAAATGGGCTATAAATACCCACCACTTTTCCATTGTAAGGTGGTGGAAGGGAATATATTGCTAGGGAACAATTGTAGCTGTGCGTTTGCCTCAAATACAAGCATATTATCGTCGCCTCCTTGTTATCTCGCACATGTTTCCTGTGTCATTGCTTGTTGTATTGAACTCTAGAGCTCAAGATTGGGGAGGTATTCGGAATGCATAGACGAGGGGATACATGGGATCGCCGATAGCCGTAGTTTTAATGTATGTTTGTAGATGAATGTTGTTAGTAGTGGTGATTGATTAGTGTCGTCGTGGTCGCGTATTCCCCCAACCAACTCACAATCATACCTTATCTCCTGACTCTAACAAACTCCCCATAGGGAGCCGGCCTTCGGGAGATTGGCCCGGAGGGCATTCCTTCCCCCGGCCCTTCAATCCGGGTGGGCGAATCGGGCACATTAACAACAAATCCTTTCCTCATGGCAGATTGAGACGAGACAGCCGAACCGAAGTACATATCCAGAGTGCGACCATCCCTCCCAAGAGCAGGAAGCCCGCAGCTTTGGTCCCATTCGCCCAAGTCCACGTCGCCCGCAAACCCCAAACTCTCCACTTGGGGGCAAGTCGTAGCCGCACCCTCTACATCTCAAGCCACCCCGCGCGTCTAGTGGCCCGCACTCATTTGACCGTTGCTCGGAGATCCCAAAGCCCCCCGAGTCAAACCCCAGCCATCCAATAGCACCCCCTCATCTTCCCCTTCGCCCCAACCAACGAAACCCTACCGCAGCCAAACCCCCCCTAGAACCCGCCTCGAAGTAACCACCCCCCGCCATCCCATCACTTCATTGTTCGCGGGAAAAACAACCCAAGAGCCGGAAGATCTTGATTTCATGGCATCACGAGGACAAACCTCGGCAATAAAGCGGGACGGTCCGCCTTTCTTCAAGGAGTTAAGCGGAAGGGCGAAGGGATAGCGCCCGGTCAAACGCACAAAGTTTGACCTAAATCAGAGAGTGCTTAGAACAGAAAAGCTGATTCCTAAGGTGAAGAAGCCTCTCCGAGACATGACCGAGGCAAACTACGAGCTTCAGACCAAGGAGAACTTCGATGATATCGACGAAGAGTATGAGATCCGCGGTATTCGCCGCAGAACAGACCTCCTTGTCAAGCATCTCGAGACCCGGAGGCGTCCACGAAATACCACAAGGCAGCTCGAAGAGACTTGGCTAGAGAGCTGGGGCAGCAAAAAAACAAGGCCCCGCCAACAAAACAAAAAAAGAGAGCACAACCAACCAAACAGACACCGAAGAAAGCATTACAAGCGACGGCCTTTTCAAAGAGCAAGGCGAAGGAGATGCGTGAACCACGAGGTTGCAAGCCCAACCTCCAAACCTGACGCGATTTCTTATCCCGAATTGAAGAAATATCTGCCCAGGGAAAGCCTGTGGTAGAGGAAGCCGAACACCAGGCGAGGCAATTGCTAGACCTAGCTATGAAACTTGAGAAGTTAGAGCGCGATGGCTTTCGAATCTCCCCCATGTCCCATCTTGCCTCAGAGTGGGCAAATGCAAGGGTAACCTTGCACACTTACTCCAGAAAGGATCAAACAACGGCTGGACGCCTTAGAACAAGAAAGACATATTCTCCTGGCACCCTTTCGCGTTCTGTCCGAGCACGGGTGTCCAAGTTACACCAGAAATGGTGAGTTCCTCACCTTGGAACAGGTTAAAGAGAACTGGCTGTCCCTTGAGGCAGATACAGCTGAAATTGACAGCTGGACAGAACCAGTTCAAGAAGCGCAGGTCACTCAAATGGTGGCTAAGTACCCAACCCCCCCCCCCCGCGGGGAGGAGGGGGGGGGGGCATTCAAAAAGGCCGAACCAGGGGGGGGGGGGGGGGGAGGGGGAGGGGGGGGGGGGGGGGGGGGGGGGAGAGGGAGAGGGGCGGGGGGGGGGGGGGGCGAGGGGGGGGGCGGCGGGGGGGGGGGGAGGGCAGCGGGGGGCGCCGCGGGGCGGACGGGGTTGTGCCCATGAATGTAATGGGGGAAAAGGGTATAAATACCCACCACTTTTCCATAAGGTGGTGGAAGGGAAGAGGTGAAAAAGGAATGATGGCGGTATGGAATGCATAGATAGGGGATACATGGGATCACCGATAATTCAATAAATTTTCGTGTCGCATCAAAAATTTTCTTCCTAAAAACCCCCAAGGAGCCCCGGTTGGCCCGGACTAGCTCAGTTGCTGCAACTTGAAGAGGAAAGAGAGAAAGCTTATGAAGCTTTCATGAAGCACACTGAGACTACCCGGAACTGGTTTGAAAAGAGAGCCACTGCTCGTACTTTCCGAGTCGGAGATCTGGTGCTGAAATGGGACGTATGGAAGGCAAAGCCGGGAAATCACGACAAGTTCGATGCCTTCTGGGAAGGCCCATTCAAGATTTCCCGTGTCAACCAGGCCAACTCTTTTATCCTGCAGGACATGGGAGGCCAGACCTTGCCTATTCCCGTCAACGACCTTCATCTGAAGGCTTTCCACCGCTAAAAAAGCATCATGAGGTTCTACCCGTGTACATAATTTTAATTTCTGCATTTTGTTTGTTTTCGAATGTATATATTTCTTTCTGCTTTCAAGAGCCAAGATGAGTTCGCGTGCTTTAGTTGCAAGAAAGATGCAATTTTGACTAAGCAGATTAAAGCTTCGCCCGCTTTCTAGCACGAAATTCAGGTTCGGCTAAGTTTCCAGCGAAGTGTGCACTTCGGGCAGGTTTACAGCGAAGTCTACCTCGTCCCCGAAGTAAAGGAAAGGGAAAAAGAGAGTGTTGATCAAAAATCCCTATCTTTCGAGCAACGAAAATGAGGAAAACCCTAAGGCTTCGCTGCATTCTGAGCCGAAGCAGTGCTTCGCTAAGTTTGCGCCCCGAAATAGAGGTTTGCTCAGCTCAAAGACGAAGGAAAGGAACAAAAGGAAGCTTCGCTCATTTGCCGAAGGCAACGGGTACTTCGCCAGTTTTTGGGCCGAAATGGCACTTCGGGTGCATCACTCAGCGAAGTGGCAGTTCGGAGGCGTTTGCTGCGAAGCACACCCGGAGGGAAAGAGTTCGAAAAGAAGGCGCTTCGCTCACCCCCAAGCTAAGGGCCTCACTTCGGGCATAATTTATGCCGAAGTTGAGGTTCGCTCCAAGTTTTGGCGAAGTGACAACATTAATATGGATTCCCAAAAGGGGCGCGAGGGTCCACTTCGGGCGCCTTGGTGGCCGAAGCAGAGCTTCGCTTGATTTTTGGGCGAAGTTCCCATTATGGAGCCGTTGAGCCTAAAAACGTGCCTCGAAGCGCGCAAAAAGTGGCGGCTCCCGTTTAAAGTCCCTAAGCGCGCGCTTTAATGAGAAGTGACAACGCGCATCCCAAGGAGGTTGGTCGGAATTGAAACTAGTGCTTTGGAGAACGGAAACAGAGGAGTTTAGAGTTTCAAGGAGGATTGGGATCCCTAAGGCGCTTCGAGCCTCGAGGGCAGCACCAAATCACCAATCAGAAAGTGATGCAATCCACTTGCGTCCGATTTGGGCATTTACTCTCTGTAAGCGCCATTAATGGGGTAGGTCATGCCCATGTCTATAAAAGAAAGATGGAGTCCCAACATAAAATTATTAAGTCCCCCGCAAATTGCTCTCCACTCTGTCGAAACTCTACTAGCGAGCCTGTTTACTGATAACTGCCAGTACGCCTGTATACCTCTGCTAGTCATAATGGGCAGACGAGCAGCAGAAAAGAACGAAAAGACGCCGAAGGAGGGAGGTTCGGAGAAGACAAAGAAATCTAAGGAGGAAAAGAAGCAGAGATCAAGAAAGAAGGAACCTGAGGTTCCTGTAGAGAAGCAGATAGTGGAGGAGGAAGAGTCAGAGGAGGAAGAGCCAATTGACCCACCCATCGATAAATTGGAAGGCGTCAGAGATGGTGTCCTCTCTAAGAGTGTCGGGGAACTGCGCCAGACAATTGACCAGATGTTAACACGAGTATCTGCTGAACACAGGAGGACAATTGCATACTATTCGCACTTATACTGGTATTTATGCACCCCAGTACACAACTGTCCAGAGTTGGTATGTGCCATTGCCAAGTACTATCATCCTCTGACCAGGCAAGTCCGGGATGCTTCGGGGAAAAATTTGTTTTCAATTTACGGCAATGATGTCCAGGATGCCTTCGCTCCAGGGCAGAGACCGCCCCAAGGATATATTATTAGGACCGTTAACACGAATGAGCAGAAGAGCAGATATCGCCCCTCTCCTCAAATGCTGCAATTCATGGAGGGGCAACTGAGACAAGGGCTTCCAGCTGGTGAGTTGCCAGACATGCCGATGCACCTAGAGAATTTCAAGTACCCGGATATTTACTCTATTCTGGCATGGGTAGCGGGTTTATCTACTGATACCGCAGTATATCCCTGGCAAGTCGCCCTCGCCGAATGCATTTCACATGGGGAGTTCTACTCTCCTGACCCTGCGAGGCCGAATACCAATCCGGTATTCTTCGACTGGGCGGATTGGGTAGCCCGCGTCCTGCACTCAAAGCTAACGGATCTGAAAAACACGGGAGCTGATCAGTGCTTCAGGTCATGCTCTTTCCTGGCCTGGCTGTTCTTTTATTATATGCATAGCAATTTCCCCCATATCGCCGTCAACAACACCGACAAAGATGGAAAGTCGTTGCCAGTATATCAGTGGACTCCAGTCCTAGCGCGAACAGAGTCCTATTATGTCTTCAACCAGGAATTTCAGGGACGCGCTTTGGAACTTGTATGCGGCTCTTGTCACCGGGTACCAGCGTCAATGCGAGACAACATAGTATACAGGAGGCTGGGCGATGTCTTCCAGCTTACACAGGGTCTCGTGATTAGAATGTTCGGGTTTACTGGTAAACCCTTTCTTCTCCCGTACTACACCTCGGAGTATCTGTTCGCATTGGAGGTCGCTCGCCAGAGTGACTACACAGATCAGATTTACGGCCACGGCAGGAAGTGGGGACACACTTGTGAGTTCCCCTTCAAAATAGGCGTTATCGAAATCTTCACCACTGGGCAGAATGCTTACCTTGCAGTGACGCTTAACGACTTCGGTCTAATCGAACTGCCCCAACGGTGGAAGTATGATCCCCTGGGTGTAATCAGAGATTTCCTTAGGTTCAAGGACTTTCACGTCTGTCCCCACCTAGAAATTGTGGAACAACGCAACAACCCAACAGACCGTGATCTTGAATGGCATATCGAGAGGATGCAGGCCTTACCTCCATGGCACGATTTCTACCCCATTGAAGCAGAGTATATTCCATCGCGGCACCCATTCCCTGATCCAAATTCTACATTCTGGAAAAAGATGAAAAAGAACCTGAAGGGTTGGTCTGAGGAAAAGCTCTCAGAGTGGTGGATCATGAGGGTTCACAATCAGAAGCAAAGATCTGATACCTTCCTCATCATAGATGGCCAGTTCTCGAAAATATTCGATGCCAACTGTGGCTCCTGGCAGCCAATCTTGTTCTCGAACTTTGTACCCCGAAGCGCCCCCGGCTCCGGCGAAAGCCCAAGGAGAATCGAAGAGTTATCTGAGCATTCGGAGCAGGAGGAACGGCAGGAGGAGCAGTTGGAAGCACAACAGGAGCAGCACGAGCAGCCAGGCGAACAAATGGCAGAATCCAGCCATGCTGCCGAAGAGGATGTGCAACCACCTGAAAAGGAAAAGAAAAAGAAAAGGAAGAAGGTTGCCGAAGTACAGATGCCGCCTCCCCACCCAAAGAAGCCTCGGACTAAATCGTCCGGTTCAGCCAGCGAGCGCCCTTCAGAAAGCCCTGTTAACGTAGGCACCGACGAAGCTGTATCCGCCGCCCCACCACAGAAGGAGATAGAGGTCGTCGATGTAGAAAAAGAGATCGTCAATGTGGAGGACGACACTCAAGAAGAAGGCGACAAAGGACAAGAAGGGGAGACCAGTCAAAATCCCGCCACGCAGGAGTTTTCTTCCACAGCTCTCTTCGAAGAGCACGCAGGTACGCGCCCTCTCTCTCCTCTTCACTCTTCTGAAACGCAAAATATAGTAGCCCCGGTCGATGAGCCCCTAGTGTCTGCCCTGCCTCTCGGCAACGAACCCCCATTGGCCGTTCCCCTCATAGTTTCTCACCCGTTAATTGAAGAAGTCCAACTTTCCGTTGCTTCCCAGTTTACCCAAGCAACATTTGGTTCATACGCTACTGCCCCCAATGCCTTCGCAGCTTCTGCATCACTCGGCCGGGGCGCCCCAAGCGAACCACCGTCTTTCTCCCTCAATCCCACGCCTTCTGCACAAGCCCAGAGTAATCCTTCACTCCCGGGCCCCAACAGCCCGGTCGCAGCTATCCAGACCATTGCTCCCCCTACGACCCCTGAAACCCTCCTTCACCGTTGTTTCCAACCCATCCAGTGAAGCCCATCCTCAGCAAACACTGTACCTGTTCACGCCTATGTCTGGAGATCCGGCACCTCTGGATACAGAGTTGGAGCTGATAGAAGAGCGCCCCCTAGCGGAGAGCCTGCATCGGGCGCGACAAAGTACAAACAAATGGCTCAAGGATGTTAGGAGGAAGAAGGCGCGAACCCCCGCCAAAGTCGAGAAGTGCGCCATGTTCAACCCGCAAAAGATGGAGCTCCACAAGGTGAAAAAGGTGCCAAAAGTTCAGAAGCCCGTGGAGGAAATGGCACCTTCGGACTACACCTATCAGGAGACCATCAAGGACCTAAAGGTGCTTGACGTGGGGCATGAGACAGGGTCCATGCATGTGAAGATCGATTCGATCTACCTCCACACTGAACACATCAAGGAGCGTTGCTTCGCAGCAGAAAATGAGAATATGAAGTTGGAGGAAAATTTAGCGAAGTCCCATGCCCAGCTGGAAGATGCACAGAAAGAATCGGAACAGTTAAAGCAGGAGGTGGCAGCTCTTAAACAACAAGTGAGCGAACTCCAGAGCACTGCCGAGCACCACCTGAAGGCGCGTGAGGAGGCAGAAGACAAAGTGAAGAAGCTGGAGGCGCGAATCCAGGAGATGCAACAACAGTTTGCAGAGAGGGAATAAAAAATGGAGCTCTTCACCAGGGACCGAATAAAAGGCATCCGCGCCCATTTGTTGAAAAACTTCAGATCTAGAGCATCCAACGCCCTTTCTGTTATGTTGTATATTACTGAGGCCCAACGTGCATCTTCGCAGGACGGGCCCGTTGTGGAAGAGGTCATGCAGGAAGTACAACGTCGGCTTAGCTTAGCCATTGAAGTGCAAAATATCAAGTACCAGGACTTGGAGGTCCCGGCTATGAGCCGAACTGCGAGGGATTGGTCCACCGTCCAATCGACCCTTCGCGCCTTCTTCTCCAAACTGAAAAAAGCTCAGAAGGCCAAGAGGTTGATGGATGCTTTCGAGCAGGAGCAGCGCACTTCGCTGGCATACTTTCAGAACCTCTCGCAGCTAGGTTTCCCCTGTTTCACAGATGATGACGGGAACCTCCTAACGAAGGACGAGCTCAAGCCAGTGTGGATCGCTTTCGAGAGTGATACGTCTGAGATAGATGGCTGGGCGGATCCCATCACGGAGGCACAGGTGACGGATTTCATATTCAGATACTGCCAAATCGAAGCTTGCCTGACAGACCTAAGTAACAGGGCCAGACACGCAGATATTGATCAGATTGAAAGATTCCACTGTCTGGTAAAAGCGCTCCGTGACCGCGAACCATTCCAGGAAGGGGCTTGGGCCCACATCCGACGCACTCTGGAGCGCATCCGTGCACGTCTCCCTCCCCAGCAGCAAGAACAGGAGCAAGAGCAAGAACACGGTGAAGAGGAAGGAGAAGAAGGAGAAAGATTGAGAGAAGAACCCCTGAAAAGCGATGAACAATCTGAAGAAGGGACAGGCGATGACTCCGAGCCCAATGGATGAAGGCTTAGGGTCCTTGCATTGAGGCGAGCTCAATACCCCGCGAGCCGCCAGGAATGTTGACAATTTTGTCACATTTTGTCCAAGGGGTAAAATTTTGAAATATTACTTGTTTTTCATGTTTGAATTCTCCTTCTCCTCCATATTTAGTTTTCTTCGCTCTTCTGGCATTTCCATGGCGCTCCGGCGCAACAAGTACCCGCCTCTCGCTTGCCCCCATGCCCATTTCAGGTATAAGGCAGCTTCGCTAGCAAAAGAAGGCAAAAGAGGACAGCTTCGCTCAAAAAAGAGGTTAATAGGCAGCTTCGCTGAGAAAATAGGCAAAAAGTCCACTTCGGGCTTGGAAAATCAGCTAAGGCATGAGAAGCGCTTCGCTCTCAAGGTCAGCGAACTGCAGCTTCGGGTTATTCAACTGCCGAACCTCAACTTCGGCCCCGATTCCAGCGAACTCCCATCCCGACAATGAAGAGAAGTCTAAGGCAACTTGGCCTCACTTCGCCCAGAAAGTTGCCGAAGTTGCACTTCGGCCAGTGTTTTCAGCGAACCATCTCCTGCGAAGTGCCAGTTCGGACTCAGGCTTGGCGAAGCATGCACTTCGGGCAGCAAAGTGGCCGAACTTCCACCTCGGGGCCCATTTCCGGCGAAGCAACCATCCATAGCGAAGTGCCAGTTTGGCCAAACAGTTCTTCAAGGCAAAAGAGTTAGGGTCTTCTTCGCTCCTCAACACTGCGAACTGTCAGTTCGGCCCAAAACTCTAGCGAACCTCCCCTTCGGGTTCAATCCAAGCAAACCACGCCCAACGAAGTTTGTTTTAAACTTAGGCAAACTGATGCAGTCAAGGTCCAATCCCCCCCCATCCACAGCGAACCGCCAGTTCGGCCAAAATTCCCAGCGAAGCTGCACTTCGGGTGCATTTCTGGCGAACTTCCATCCCAGGCGCGATTCAGGCCAAAACCTCGACGAAGCTCCCCCTAAGTGTTTTCTGACACCGGTGCTACTCTCGAGGGGCACGCGTCCATAGGAAAAGTGGGTGGGGTATAAATCCAAGGCATCTTCATGGCGCACAAGTGCAAATCTTCCACTCAGAGAGATCCCCTCACCAACTGCAGTAATGAGACAGGAGGTCTCAACTACAAAATTCATCGGGGGTCAAATCCCAGCTACCCCAGCGTCCTTGTGTGCTTTGTCATTAATGTTTCAGAGGTGAGGTCCTCTATAAAAACCCACGCATTGTAATGAAAAAAGGGGGGGAACATATTGCTAGAAAGCTGTTGTATTCAAACTTTTGCATCAATACTAAGAATCCTTGGCTCTGACTCTGTATCTTCTTTGTATGACGCCTTTGGCAAGCATTTCTGCTAATTTCATTTATTTTTCTGATTGCTGTAATTCTGTTATCTGGATTTAAGCATTAGAAGATAAGTGAACCTGGAATTTTTCCAAAGGATACATAGGGAAGTAAGCGCAGTGTTAGTTTCTGTTTCATTCTCTGTGTTGATAGCTGCTGGTTTAGATATAGATAAGTGATTGTGCTGCTTGTTCTTCCCCACTGTTACCGCTATGCAATTTACATTTCTTTCTGCAATTTATCAATCTCTTTCCAAGTTCCCTAATCTAAAACCCCAAGTAGTGTAGTATAGGAGCCGGCCTTCTCCGGAGATTGGCACGGAAGGCATCTCTTCCCTCCGGCCTTTCAAGGTTGGTCCGGGTCTAGGGCGCGTATGTAAACCGAATCCTTTCCTAGGGAAGATCCGTGTCGAACAAAAACCTTTGCAATAACCTGCGCATGGAGCGACAAGACAACCTATGCGATAACCACTGTGATAAGCCACATGATAACTTACGTGAAGTTAGGCATGCAAATACGTGCACCAACAAAGAACTCTGTGCAAGTGAAGATATGCAATCGACGTGGAACTGTGCATTGATGAAGGTGTGCATGCCAACGAGGACGTACATGGCCACATGCATAGTAATGTTTGCAATGACGTGCACGGTAAAATGTGTGGGGACAAAGAAGTGCATGTAGATGGACAATCTCATGCAAGTGAAGACATGGATGTAGATGGACAAATCCATGCAAATAGAACGTGTGCATAGGCAAACAAGCTCACACAAGTGAAGACATGCATGCAAATGGACAAGTTCGCACAAACATGCACACAAATTAACATGTTCGCGACAAAGGTGTCTATGATAAAGGCATGCACGATGTCAAAGGTCATGCCAACGAAGGTGTTTGTGACAAAGGATGTAATGAATGCGTGCACGACAACATGACACAAGAAGATGTGCTTGTAGGTGAAGACATATGTGCATTGTGCGCAAGCAAAGACGCACACGTAGATATGGAAGTTCACGCCAATGAAGTTGGACATGACGAAGTTGATGACAAGCTTGATGAAGGAGAAAACTTGGTTTGGCAAGAAATGTTAGCAGTGGTTAGAGCAGGTATTGCAGTAGACAATACGTGTGACAAATGTTTGGCACTAGCACAATTGCAAGTTGGTGTGTTTGATGGTGAGTGGGACAAGAGTTCAACATCTTAGCAAATCAAGATGTCATGTCCGACAACGCACATGACAAAAGTTTGGAACTAGAGCAACTGCAGGTTTGTACGCTTGATGGTGAATGATATAGAAGTCTGACATTGGAGCAACTACAAGTTGGCACATTTCATGGTGCACAGGATGAGAGTCTGACACGAGAGCAATTACAATGTGATGCATCTAACAAGGCGTGTGTGAGACACACAAGCAACCATTGCCTATGTCGAACCAACCAGCCAAAATGACGACCAATTTTTGGGTGATCCAAAAGTGTCCCATGTTTTAGGGTGGTGAAACAGAGGACCAAATCAAGCATTGGAAAGTCTACCTCACAATGTGAAAGGCCAATAGACAAACGAACAACGCATATTGGAGGAGGTTATTCCCTACAACGTTTCATGGAATCACAATAAATTGGTACATGAGATTGCTAGATGGTGAAACCAGACCTAGGAGGAGTTATGGGAAGCCTTTGTGAAGGAATTTTGGTTGTTTTATAATGACGGTGCAGTCATTGCTGAGATTTATAGGATGGAATAGGGTGAAATGGAGTTTGTTCGGTCCTACAACTAGAGGATGAATGGGTTGTCTATCCATTTGGAGAAGGATCCATCATGAGCATTGAAAAAGAGGTGGTTCTTAAAGGCCTTTTTCTTGTGTACCAGAAGAAGATCAGAGTGGTCCCTCCAATGTCATAGCAAGAGGCCTTTGAGCGGGCCTTGAACTTGGAAAGTGATGCAAAGACATCATTGAAATGTTGGTGTCATGTTAATAAGGACAAGAGCAACCCTGAAGGTGAAAGTTGCTCTAACAATGAGAGTGACTCTAACAACAAGAGTGATGAGTTTGAGAACAAGAGTAGCTTAGAGGATGATTTGAGTGCATCATCCGAGTGTTAGGGAGAAGGTAATAAAGAGAGTGAATATGATGAGAAGAGCACTGATTTCAAAGATGAGTGTGACATGAAGAATGTGTGTAATGATGTAAAACCATCATTAAAGTGATTACAACACACAGAGAGTGTAGACAGGCAAATTGATATGTCTGTAATTGGTGAATCAGTTTTGGTATTGTATGTTATTTTGTAATTGTACGCAAAGTGTTTGACGAAATGTGCGTACATATATTTAATTATGTTATAAAGTGCAATTTAATATTGTATGTAATAATAAAGTGATCTTAAGTTATGTAAGTCGACAAAGTCATTTTATAAACTAGTTTCTCCTCTAGTGGGAAATGTCGTGTAAATGCAAGATCAAATCCATATGAAATGTAATCTGGGGAAGTTATGAGGTAGTTGGAGGGTAACTACTTTTTGGGTGTATAAATAAGCCCTCCCCTCATTCATTCAAGTTGTTCATTCATTGAAGTGGTTCAGGGGTTCATTCATTCAGCCAGGGCATTGAAGGCAGTCATGCAGGTTGATGGATTAATGGAACAGCATTGGTACGTGTGAGAGTTGATGCATATGTGCGTAATGCAGTCACGTCTTGTATTCAGCCATGGAGAATATTCTGCATAGGGTTTGCAGAGTACAGATTGTAATGCTGTACTGTAAATGCCATTGTTAATATAAAATCTGTGCATTTATGTATCATCTTCTACTGCTGCTATTGCCATTGCTGCTTCTATTGCTGTTATTATTGCTGTTGCAGGTTCTGTGCATTATTATTGCTGTACTACAATGACTGCAAATCTGTAAAATTATTTAAGTAGAAATGGAATTGTGTGTAAGCATGTTAAATTTCATTTCTACAGAGAGACTATGCCAAGGAGGAATGCCATCTGCAAAGTGGTTTGTGACAACTGCTAGAGAACTGGAACAAACTGAATCGAGTATGATATGAGGACCCATTGTGTGGTATCAACAATGCAATTTGTGGAGGCACTTTGCACGAATGTGAGAGTGTTGTAAGTCAAGATGAACCAATGATGTGTGGACGATTCAAAAATTTGGAGAAGAGTAACGACCATAGCCAAGAAGCAAATAAAATGATGAGCTTGATTACAATCGAGAAGGTTGAGAGTACACAAGAGGTGGAAATTGTGTAACCAATGGAGATTGTGCAGGTGGTTGAAATTGCACAACTGGTTGGAACTGCATATTTGGTGGATGACGAGACTATGGTGGACAATGCAATGATTATGCAACTTAGACAAAATGAAGATGAACGACACATGCAAGCCTCCAAAGAGAATTTCACCAAATGTTAGGTATAGATGACTGAATGAGTGGTGCAAACAATGAAGTGAGTGATGCTAAAGAAAGTCGTTTGGTCTTGGATCATCTGAGTTGGGACCTAGATCATTTGGCCCAGAGTTGAAGTGTTCGGTGTTGAAGGGCACAAACGAGGGTTTCATCATAATGAAACCAAAATTTTCGGGGAGAAATTAGCGACAAGAATGTAGAAGATATTTCTCCCATGGAGATAATGCTAGGGCAAAAAATGTTGATGGAGAAAGAAAGATTTTTGCAAAAAATCATTGTGCAATAATATAAAAATCTAAAACCCTATGAAAATAAAGAGATTAGAGGCGTGCCACAAAAGCAGAAGTAGATGAAACCAAATCCCCAATCGTTTAAAACAAGGGTTTGGCTATTCAAGAGAAAGGAGTTCTAATTTTACTGCCCAAATGAAGCAAACCTACATTCTAATGGAGAAAACCACTATGTAGAAGAAAACGTTAATTATTTGGGAAAATGGTGTATTTTGAAGCAAGAAAAAATTGTTGCAATCATCATTTGGATGAAGGGAATTTTGATCATTTGTTGAAAGGCTGAAATAATTCAAGATCTGGCCATCCACACAAACTAAGAAGAAATTTCATCTAAGGTATAGCTCACATCACATGGGAGGAGGAAGTGGTCGACTAAATCATTCACAAGAGAAAATTCATCTAAGGAAGGTATAGCTCACATCGCATGGGAGGAGGAAGAGGTTGATTAAGTCATTCGTGAGAGGAAAGGTGTTTCCTACGATGAAGGACAACTCACTATTAGAATGGAAAAGCAATTGAACGACAACTCTTTGTTTGAAGAATGAAAGCAAAGTGCATCGTCTATGGAGTGAGAGATGTCGACCAATGACACTTTGTAGTCCAAAGCATGGAACTAATCATCTTGAGCATGGACGAAGTCATTCTGGTAAAGGGGAAGGCCCTCAAGCTCAACTATCTAGCCAACAACAAGAAGAAAGGAGACGGTCAATTGGTAGCAGGTCATTTGAATGGTTTTCTCAACCCTTTGAAAAGGCGCATCTACTATTTTAGAAGTGGTCGTCGAGAGCTTAGAATGGGTCATCTGACGGTTATTCTTGGTCATCCGAGATGCACCCACGATGTTGCAATGTCCTCAAAGATCTGGCAAGTGTAGGGATGCTCCAAAGATTCCTAAACCCTAAATGAGTATGCAGTATGGTAATTTTGACGTTGTGCCCAACCTACCTTTTCGAGTGAATGAATCCATTCTCTTTCTTTTGTTAGATCTTTTTCAAGCTCTTTTACAAGCAAGGAATTTCGTGTTTCTCAAAACAATTTCCTAAGGATAAGGCAAGCCTCTCTATCCTTATTTGAGAACTAATCATAGGGTAAGGTACAAAATTCTAATCATGAGGCATATTAATTTGAATCGTCCGGATAGCTTTCTATCTAGGTTGTTTGACGAACATGGTCATCTAGGAGATAGTTATTGTCGTATGGGCGAATGGAGTTGTCATCTAAAAGAATGTTGCTAGTTGAGTGAGGGTTTTGGCTAACTAATGGCGAGTGAAAGCTTGGTAGAAAGAGGAAGTTATTAGCAAAGAAATCCCCACCACTCAAAAGGAGAGACTAGTCGTCTAGAAATAAGCATTCATTATCAAGATGAATGGGAGTGTCGTTAAAAAGAAGAGGATTGTCTAATGAAGAGTCCTAGCCAACATAGAAGGAACCTGGGCAATTGCAAGAGGACTTGTCGTCCAAATAACCCTATAATGCAATGGAAAAGAGTCAGATTGAGTTGGAGTCCCAACAAACAAAGGGTTGAACAAGTTTCTTGAGAGAATTGCAAAATGTTTTCTAAGTGTTTGGCTGATAACACCCCTAAGGCCATCTGGGATGGTTGTCTTGCCACCCAGGCCATCTAGGAGCATCGTCAAGACACCTCAACTGAGAGAGAACCCCAACAAGGTCCTAGGGTTATCTGGGATGGTCGTTGAGCTCCCAAGGTCAACAACGAGGCTTCTCAGGCCATCTCGGAGGGTCGTCAAGTCTCCCTAGCTATCTAAGAGGGTTGTCAAACCTCTTGGGCTGTCAAGAATAGTGGCAGGTCTCCCAAGCTGCCTAGGAAGGCTATCCGGACCTTGTAGCCATTTGGAAAAGTCATTAGACCCCCAAACTGGTTGTCGATCTCGGTCGTCTAGCAGTCTGGCCACCCAAGGAGGTTGTTTGGTTGCTTGGGTCATCTAAGCCAGCAGTCAAGGGTTGGTCAATGGGGTCTGTCATCTAACCCAACCATTTGGAGTTGGCCAATAGGGACTGTCATTTGGGGTCAATCGAGTGACCCAACTATTTCAAGAATACCATATAAGGTAATAATTTTAGGAGTGTCGTTGGGGTTGTTGGAGCAAAAATTTTCAATGCAAAAAGTGCTTCAAGCAACGGACACAAAAATGCAAATGATGATAAAAATTCAACTCAAATAGTGAAGTTCCAATGGTTCAGCCATTGAGATTTTGGGTCGTTTAACCCTATGGGGACGTTGCCCCTCAACCTCACCCTATATTGTAACAAGGTACACACGAAAGGCGATGTCCCTTGACCCTGTAAGGGGCACTACCCCTTAACCCTACAACGAGGTTCCCACTCCCTTGACCCTTGACACAAGCAATGACAAGTGTTGCTTGACATGTTGGTAGTGCGATTAGTTGCACAAAGTGCAGCAAGCAATCGACAAAGAATATTTTGTTGATGGCAATCTAAAGTGAAGCCAAATATGGAGGATGGATGTATGGAACAGGCAAAAGTAGAAGGATTCTAACAAGGGTTCTAATACCGCATTCAAAGCTTTTATCCCTAGTGTTTAGTTGAGGTGTCAATGAGGACACTGACAAGTCTAGAGGGGATAGATGTAGGCAAATGATTTGACATGTCTACATGAGGGCTATTCAAGAGCGTATGAGTAGATGCACAAATGTGTGCTTACAAAGTGTTTATAATATTGCACACATGGCAAAACGTTTGTAATAATGCACACGTGGCAAAGTATTTGTAGTAATGTAATGTAATCAAGTATTTCAAATGTTTATGTAAATGGGTAGTTTGGAAGGAGTTGGGTTGTTTCCAACCGCCTCCTGATCTCATTATATCTATAAGTACATGTTGCTACATTTTGACTAAGGGGTAAAATTTTGAAAAAACTGTTGCGCTGTTTTCATACTTGAATCCTCTCTCCTTTCCTCCAAGATCGGCTTCGCTCAAAAAATCGGCTAAGGCATGGAAGTTCTCAGCTTCGCTCACAGGGAGAGGCAAACCTCGAGATCTCTCGGCTTCGAGGCGAACAGCAAAAGCTCTTAGAGACCCAAAATTCGTCTAAGGCGTGAAAGGCTGAGGTTCGCTCTCAAAAGGAGCAAACCACAGCTTGGACAGCAGAGAATGGTTAAGGCCTAGGTTGCTTCAAGATCGTTCCCAAGTGAAGCGAACCTTAGGTTCGCCCTTGGTTTGGGGCGAACTACAGCCCAAGACATGGAAAATAATTAAGTAAGAAGAGCCCCCAATATCGCTTCAAAACACAACGAATCTCGGAATCACTCAAGTTCTCGGGCGAACGGCAGCCCTTTCCGGGCTAAGGAATGACTCGGCTCGAGTTCGCTCCAGGAATGGGCGAACCTCGGTCTCGCTCCGGTCTCCAGGCGAACTGCAGCATGAAACATTGAAAAATCAACTAAGGCAAGGAGAGCCTTAGGTTCGCTCCGATATGGAACAAACCTCAACTTCGCCCAGGTTTCTGGGCGAAATGCAGCCAGAACGTAGCGAGAATCCCAAGATCACTACAGAGGAACAGCGAACCTCAGCTTCACCCCGTCCTCGTACGACTCCCAGCTTCGCTCCATTCCCAAGCGATCCTCAGCATCGCCCCCATTCCACAACGAACCTCAGTCTCGGGCCAAACATGAGCGATCTTCGGAATCCACGTAGAATTTCAAATTCAAATCTAGGGCTCAACTCTAGCTACCTCCGGCAAACATCTTCTAACATCAAAAGGGTGGTAGGTGGACATCTAAGGCGCATCAATGGCGCACGAATTCAAGTCTCAGCCCATCCCTTCAGGCCGGCTATGTCAGGTCCCGGAAAAACTCCAAGGGGCAAGCTGCACCAACCGCATTGATGAGACATGCTCATCTCAACTGCAGAGGTCGTCCGGAGCCGCTCTAAACACGGGTGAGCTGCATCTCATGGACCCTCTGTCATCTGACAGGGGTCAAATCTCAACTGCTCCGCCAGTTTTGGGGGTTGAGCATTAATGTAATTGGGGGGAATTCTTCTATAAAAGGCCGCTCAATGCAATGTAATAGGGGGGAACATTTTGCTAAAGAGCTGCTGTATTTGGACTTCTTGCTTCAATATTAAGACTCCTGGTTCTGACTCTGGACTCTTTTCACTGTGTATGATGCCTTCTATGCTTATTTCTGTTAATTTTGTTTCTTCATTTGCATACAGTAAATTCTGAAATCTGGATTTAAGTGTGTGAATTAAGAACGAAGTCTGGAATTGCTAAAGGATACATATCAGTGTGTGTTCAGTTTTAGTTTCTGCTATGTTCATAATATTGATTGTTGCTGGTTCAAGTAGGAGTTAGTAATTGTGCTGCCTGTTCTTCCCCTTGAAACAATCTACATTTCCCATTTCTTTCAGTTATTTACATTTCTTTCAGCATTTTTCCAATCCCTTTCCAGTTCCCTAATCTAAAACCAAGTGTAGTGTAGTATAGGAGCCAACCTTCTCTGGAGATTGGCACGGAAGGCATCCCTTCCTTCCGGCCTTTCAATCTGTTGGGCGGGTCTAGGGCGCATAGATAGACCAAACCCTTTCCTAGTGGCAGATTCGTAACCAACAGTTTTTTTGGCACGCCCGGTGGGACGCAATCGTTCCACCTCATAAGCAGTATTGAGGAAGTGATGTTCGTCTCAGTACTGTCAAATCTGAACATCTGGCGACTCTGCTAAACTCGGATACCTCCAAGTCTCGAAGACCAGTCTAAAGAAAATCACGTCTTCATGCGTACGAGATGGAGAGCTAGAAACGCAGAGGAAGAGACCGAGTACTACGAGCTTGACATCAACGCCTTTGGAGAACGTCCTAGGCTAGTCAGGCCGAATATCTCTCTGGACGAGGCATCATCGCAAGAAGTTGTCGTTGCTGAACAAGATCCGGCTTCAGATAGCACAACAACTAGCTACCCTCGGAATCCTCCGAACTCTCCAGATCATCAGGGTCTTCCGGTTCTACCTAACGTTCAGTTAGGTGCTTCGGGTGTTCCTGTCCAGCCAAATCCAAACGCGAATATGGCCGTAGCCACCATATCAACAACAAAATCAACCGCCGAACCCACCCAGGCTGTTCCCGGCCTGGAACCATTCAGGGTCGTTGAACCTGGCAGCACAAGCCGCTATCCCAGCCGCAGCGCTGAAGGCCATTCCTACCTACGATGGTACTGGGAAAACGGCGTACGAGCATGTCCAGGATGTTGCTGCTCTGGCTACCATTCACGGTATCACAGAAGAAAACATTATGGTGAGATTGCTAGTCTTGTCCCTCAGAGGGAAGCTCTTGTACTGGTATAGATCCTTGCCGCCCGACACTATTGCCACATGGGACCAGTTGGCAGAAAGGTTGATACAAGGGTTCAACGAATCGGCGGACCCTTACTCCTTGCTCCACCAGTTCACGACCATCCAGAGACATCCACAGGAGGAGGTCCCTGATTTCAACGTCAGATTTGCTCGGACCTGGCAGAGAGTCCCTGATGGCCTTCGGCCAACCTCTGAGCAAGCGGCGTTCTATTTCCTCAGAGCGTTCAACTCAGACCTCAGTATGAATATCCGGTATTCTGGCGTCAACACTTTCCCGGATTTGTATACGCAGGCACAGAAGGCAGAGGCCGACTTGATCGCCATTGGCAAACTCCCGCCAAAGCCGACAATGCCAATCTTCCCGGATTTGCCTCAGTACCAATACCCCAGTACATCCACTCAGTTCCCTCCCGCACCTTCCATGTACCCGATTCCCTCGTGGAATCCGAGTCAAGCGCCCAACTTTCCGCAGCTTCCCGCTCCCGCAGTTCCACAACTTCCTCCGCCCCCGCAATATCCGGCTTTGCCTCCACCTATAGCGCCGTTACCATTGCCGGCTCCTCCGACTGTTGACCCGCAAACCAAGCTTTTACAAGAGCTGCAGTCTCTTAACTCCACCGTGAGGACGCTGTCCAATGATATGGCAGTTATGAAAAAGAAGCAGGCTCAACAAGAATTCCTGCCAAGAAGATATCCCCCTCCGACGATCACAAGAGATCAAGCGGCTCAAGCCGGTAGACCTCCCGCGAGGAATGCCGCCATTCTAAACAGTGAAGAGCCGAGCACCTCAGACTATGTGCACTGGTGCTCCACTTGCAATGACCCACATGGGGAGGATACTTGTATGGTGCACCAGAACTATGTTCAAACATTGGCGGGCAGCATCCCTAGTGATCAAGTTAACATGATTAGGGAGGCGGACCGTAACCTCATGATCCCCGAGGACGAGCAAGTTTCAATTCTTACCAGAAATGGGAAGAAACCGATCGAGGTGGATGCAGCCCAGATGGAACCTCTGAAGGTGTACACCCGCCGTGAGAAGGAGCAGCCTCCAGCAAAAGCTCCAGACAAAGTTCCCTTGCCCCCGCCGGCGAAAGAGAAACCCTTGCCGGCGAAAGCTCCAGTATTGCAACCTCAAGGTGAAACCAAGGAGCAAGCTAGGGAGAAGCTTAAGTACCCATCGCTGACGAAGCGGCAGAGGGTTGAAGCCACGCAGCAATATCGCACTAAGTACGAAGCCGCGAAAGAACCAGAAGTATCCACCGCTTCGGCTTACAACATTGTTGAGGAGCTGAAGAAAACTCCTGCCAAGATAAGTCTCTATGATGCTCTGCAACTTCTCGGGCAGGTGGACCTGTTACAGGAATCGTTGAAATCTACCAAGGGAGGAAAGCCGACGCAGCCTGTGCTAGCTCAGACTCTAACCACCTCAGCCACAAGGAAGAACAGGCCACCGCCGTTCTATCTGTCTCTTCGGATGGAAGGGTGGGTCGTGCACAATTGCATGATCGATTCCGGTGCAGCGACCACCGTCATGCCGAGGGCAGTTTGCGAGGAGATGGGCATGGAATACACACGGAGCAGCCCAGGTGTTCTTCAACTGGATGGCACTCCTGTGAAAACAGTGGGCGTCATTAAAGATATCCCCATCCAGCTGCACAAGGTGCCTCAGATTGTTGTGATACAAGAGGTTGTAGTTGTTGACCTGGAGCCATACTTTAGCATGTGCCTCTCAAGGGAGTTCACTGCTAAGCTGGGCGGTTATCTCTCTCTGGACTACTCGCACATGGAGGTCCCATTCAAGGGAAGGAAGGTGAAGATCTACAATGAGAAACCCTCCACCTTCCTTATCGAGAAAATGGCCGAAGAGGGGCAGCAGGATGATTCAGTCCACCTAATGACAGAAGAATTAGAGGAGGTGGATCTGATAGAAGAATCCCTAGAGGAGCTGCGAGTGGAGGATGAATTCTCCTTGACTGATTTTAACGCCATGATTGAGTCGGAGATGGGATGTTATTCCATCACCAAGCCCGAGAAGCCAAAGGAGACAGTGCAGGAGAGCAAGGACTCTGCCCCAAATGAGCTATGGAAGCTTTTCTTTGACGGTGCCCGATGCAAAAACGGCGTCGGGGCAGGAGTTCTTTTGGTTTCGCCCTCTGGAGAACAAAAAGATTACTGCTATAGGCTTGCCTGGAGTTGCACCAACAACGCGGCGGAGTATGAAGCCCTGTGCTTAGGGTTGAAGAAGGCTGAGAAGTTGGGGATCAAGCAACTGCAGATTTTTGGAGATTCGGAGTTAGTCTGCAAGCAGATCACCAACAAGTGCGTCTCCAAGAAGCACTATCTCAAGGCGTACCGCAATAGGGTTTGGGACCTGTTGGAGTCCTTCGAGTCACTAAATGTCCAAGCCATCTCGTAGGAAAAGAACAAGCACGCAGATGTCTTAGCGTCTATCGGAGCCAGATACTCCCCGGCTGATGACATGATGCAGAAGCCTAAGGCGGTAAGAACTATTTACAGGCCTTCTGTGCCTGATAGGGACACCCACTGGCAGGTGTTCGACTGTGACGAGCAAATCGTCAATTTTTTAGTTCATGAAGCAAGTACAATAGAAGGTAGAAACCCTGATGACGAGGAATACGAGGGGTTGATACAATTGAAAAACAACCATGTCCCAAAAGGACTAATCACTTTGGAGAGTCTGTTCGACCAGAATGACCGGGCGATCGCCCACAGGATCAAGGTGGATGAAAAGCAATATAGAGAGCTCGAGTTGGAGCCAGGAAAGGTCATCAAGGTTGGAACGGACTGTACCCCTGAAGAGCTGGAACAAATTCGGGCCCTGTGTCGAGCATATCCAGATATTGTTGCATGGTCCTATCAGGACCTGAAGGGGTACGACCGAGAGGTCATCCAACATACCATCGAATTGCAAGAAGGGGTCAGACCTTGCAGACAGAAGCAGAGGCCGGTTAATCCCAAGATTGAAGTGTTGATGAGGGCGGAGCTCCTCAAGATGCTTGAAGCAAAAATCATTTACCCGATAAAGCACTCTTCCTGGGTTGCCAATTTGGTTCCGGTTAGAAAGAAGAACGGAGACATTCGCCTGTGCGTTGATTTCCGAAATCTGAACCAGGCCTCTTTGAAGGATCACTACCCGCTCCCGCAGATTGACCAGATCCTCCATGTAGTGGCAGGAGCACAACGCTTCTCCCTCCTGGACGGTTTCTCTGGATATAACCAGATTTGGGTAAGAGATGAAGATCAACATAAGACGGCGTTCACCACCAAATGGGGGACGTTCGCCTATCAGCGTATGCCCTTTGGCCTCTCAAATGCGGGGGCCACCTTCCAGAGAGCCATGGACCTGGCGTTCGGTGAATTGTTGAACAAAATTATTGTCATCTACTTGGATGATATGACTGTGTTTTCACACAAGAGAGAAGAACATGCCTCGCACCTGCGACAAGTATTCGAGAGATGTCGGGAGTTCGGCATATCTATAAACCCGAAGAAGTCTGTCTTCGCGGTAAAGGAAGGGAAATTGTTGGGCCACGTCATCTCCGAAAAAGGGCTTGCTGTAGATCCTGACAGAGCAGAGGCCCTCCTCAAACTCCCGCTCCCAGCGAACAAGAAGGGTCTGCAATCTTTCTTCGGCCAAATCAACTTCGTGAGGAAGTTCGTGCCTGATTTCGCCCAGGTCGTCAAGCCGATGACCGAACTGTTGAAAAAGGCGCCGAGTTCACTTGGACAGAAGAAAGGAAGAAGGCGTTTGAAGAAATTAAGGCCCGGATTGCCCAAGCCCCTGTGTTGGTCAACCCCGACTACTCAAAAGACTTCATCCTTTATGCAGTCGGGGAGCCTGAGAGCTATGCTGCAGTCCTAACACAGAAGGGAGAAGATGGCGAGGAGCGCCCTATCGCATTCTTGAGCCAGGTGATCCAGCCGCATGAAGAGAGGTACAACTTTATTGAAAGGCAAGTACACGCGGTGATGAGGTCCCTCAAGAAATTTCGACACTTTGTCTCCCAGAGCAGGACGACAGTATATGTTGTTCATCCAGACGTAAGAAATTTTATCATTCAAGGGGAGATGGGCAACAAGAGGGCTGGTTGGGTCACTAAGATCCAGGAGTTTGACATTGAGATCCGACCCACAAAGTTGATCCGCGGTCGGGCGCTATGCCAAGAACTCGCGAAGAGCGCTGCTGCAGAAGTAGCGGCCTGTCAATGGGAGGACCCGGTGTCAGAGGGCAACTTCTCCAACCAATCTGCAGATGGCGATGACTGGACGGATGACTTAATATGGTACTTCAATACTGGGAGATGCCCAGACCGTCTCAACGCCTCGCAAAGGAGGAGGTTCAGGATCCAGGCCCGCAGGTATGTGTTGCGCCCAGAGGGGCTGTTTTTCAAGAACATAGACGAAGTCCTCCTAAGATGTGTTAGGGGGAGTGAGAAAGAAAAAATCCTCGATGAATTCCACTCCGGAATATCGGGGGGCCATTTGGCTGGAAGGCCGACGACCTTAAAAATAATCAGAGCGGGCTATTATTGGCCCACAATTTTTGTTGATGCATTCTCAGTTAGTCGAAAGTGTGACAGATGCCAGAGGTATGCTGGCCGGAACAAAAATGCTCCACTGCCCCTGCACCCGATCCAAGTCGAAGCGCCGTTCCAGCAATGGGGCTTGGACTTCATCGGGGTGATATCGCCAAATTCTTCGGCAGGGCACAAATACATACTGACTGCCACAGATTACTTCACCCGATGGGTTGAGGCAGTCCCGACAAAGCATGCTGATCAGGAGGTAGTCATTGCCTTCTTGGAGAAATTGATTACCCGATTTGGGGTTCCAGACGCGATCGTGACTGATAATGGCCCAGGTTTCATAGGTGCCAGACTCAGCGAGTTCGCCAGCAAGTATGGGATCTACTTGAAAGCCTCTTCCAACTACTACCCGCAGGGGAATGGCCTGGCGGAGTCCACTAACAAGAACTTGCTGAAGATTTTGAAGAGGACCCTGGAAAGTAACAAGCGGACTTGGCACCTGCTCCTTGATCAGGCACTGTGGGCAGACCGTACCTCCATAAAAAAGTCCATCAAGACGTCCCCGTATTCATTGGTGTACGGGAAAGAGGCAGTCTTGCCTACGCATGTTGAAATGCCAGCACTTTGGATGTTGGATGATGAGAGGGAAGACCTTGATCCCATGGACGCCCGACTGGCCCAGTTGCTGCAACTGGAAGAAGACAGGGAGAAAGCTTATGAAGCTTTCATGAAGCATACAGAGAGCACTAAGAACTGGTTTGAAAAAAGAACCACGGCCCGTGTCTTCCAGGTCGGGGATCTAGTGCTGAAATGGAATTCGTGGAAAGCAAAACCGGGGAATCATGACAAATTTGATGCCTTCTGGGAAGGCCCCTTTCAGATTTCCCGAGTTAATCAGTTGAATTCATTCATCTTGCAGGACATGGAGGGCCATACTTTGCCCATACCTGTCAATGGCCTTCACCTGAAGGTCTACCATCAGTGAGAAGCATCAAGAAATTTCCCCATGTACATAGTTTTATTTTCGCTGTTTTAATTTATGTTTTCCGAATGTAAATATGTTTTCTGCTTTAAGAGCATTTATTTTGTGTTCCCGGAGTATATTTGGAGCAGATCCTGTGTTCCCGGCTAAGAAAAGACATCTTTTGATGGAGTCCGAACGCAGAGCTCAGCTTCGCTCGTCTCCCTTAGCGATATCCAGCATTCTCATTTTCGGGAGCGAGGCTCAGCCCCCTCGAGCGCAGAAGGGAAAAGGCCTCCATCGCCCAGATTGAAAAGTCTAACTTTGGGCGTTAAGGAAAGCGAAGATTTACATAAGTGGAGGCCAAAAACTCGGGTTCTCCGAGTCATCGTCCCGAAGACGAGCCTCGCTCGTCGTAAGAGGGAACAAGATATCCCCGTCAATTTGCAAGGAGACAAGGTTCAGTCAGTTTCCAAGCAAGGCCATGTTTCACCTAAGGTTGGGGGCGAGAACGAGGTTCGCTCAAATTTGGAGAGAACCGCAAAATAGGTTAAAAGTGCAAAGCTCAAGACCCAAGGTCAGGACACAGCATGCCTAGAAAGAAAAGAGAAAAGGCTAAGGTTCGGGCGTCTTCATCCCCGTCTTAAGGGATATGGTTTGCCCAATTTTAAGCCGAAGCCCAGTTTCAGGCGACCTTTGAAGCGAGCAGTCGGCAAGAGTTAAATCTACAAAGGCCCCGCCATGCCAAGGTTCGCCCGGCCTTGGAGCGATGACGGGTTTCGGGAAGCATTTGGTGCGAACTCAAGGATCGCCCAGATTCAAAAGCGAACCTGAGAATCGCTCTAAATTTTGGCAAAGTACAAAGTGGGCCCCAAGACAAAAGGAAGTTCAACCTCCAAAAGTTACAAGTGCAAAGGACCCAAATTCGGGTTTCTCCATCCCCAAAGCTAAAAGTAGCAATGCTCCAATTCGCTCCGATTTTGAGCGAAGACAGGATTCGAGCAATCCTCTGAGCGAGACCTGGTTCTAAAAAAAAAAAAAATCAAAATTTCCTAATTCCCCACCATATGAAGGTAGTTTGCTCCTCTTTGGAGCGAGAGCTAAAGTCCGTTGTGCCTTGGGGCGAAGACGAGTTTCGGACAGAGTTTGGAGTGAGAGCCGGAGTTCGCCCGAGAAAGATCGCGCCACTCCAAGACAAATTTCAGGCAATATCGGAGCGACGCCGAGATTCGCTCGAGGTTTTGGGCGAAGCGCAGGTTTGTTGAGGCTACAAGATGCAAAGTGCGAAGGCCCAAGTTCGGGTGTCATCATCCCCGAAGCTGGGGTTCGCTCTAATGTTGAGCTAACCTCAGCCCCAGACAACAAGGCGTAGTGAGCATTGGGACGAGCGAGAACGCGGCGGAGATTTGTACTCACAAGGCGCACATTGTTAATGAGGTTGGCCGCACGCATTCCTAACTAGTTCGTTAGGAGAAAAGGAAATAGCCTCGCGTTCGGAGATCGAAAGGTCCACGCTTTCAAGAAAGATTTCATGCCATGGAAGCTTCCGACCTTAGGAAAACGGCACGGCCACCGATGGAGAACGGCTGCTTCTACCAACTCTCATCTCCAAGAATTTACTTCAGGCATGCGCCATTAATGGAGCAGTTCGCACCCAGGTCCATAAAAGGAGTGACGCTCCAGTTCGCTCATCCATTTAACTCTTCTGAATTTACCCCCTGCTGTGCTAGTAACCATAAACAAAAAAATTCACCATAAATCAACAGCGCATCTGTGTGTCTTCGCGAGTCGTCATGGGAAAAAGGAGTGCTGAGGAAAGGGTGAAAGCACCCGAAAGTGGAAGTGCAGAGAAGCCAAAGAGCAATAAGAAAAGGAAGGCTGAAGGTGAAAAGAAAAAGAAAGAGAAGGACAAACAGAAAGAGCAGAGGCAAAAACCGGAGGGAACAGAGGGGCCGAAGGGGGAATCAAGATCAGCAAAGGTAGTAATTCCCCCACCCATCGACAATTTGGCAAAATTCAGGGATGGTGCCTTCTCCTAGAACATTGAGCAACTGCGGCAAACCGTCGAGGAGACGCAGGAGAAGGTATCCCAAGGACTGCAGCATATTATTCCAATCTATACTGGTTCTTGTGCCCGCCTATGCAAAATTGCCCAGAGTTGGTGGCTGCTATCACCAAATATTATAATCCGCTAACCAGACAAGTTCGGAATAGAGAGGGGAAAGTTTTGTTTTCACTCTTTTCTGACACTGTCCAATTCGCCTTTGCTCCCGGGCAGTTGCCGAACACGGATTACACCATAAGAGCTATCAACATGGATGAGCAGACTGCCAAATATCAGAACACCCCGCAGATGCGGCGTTGCATGGAGTCCCAACTGAGGGACCCACTACCAGCCAAACGGTGGCCAACAATGCCTGTCTCTGAGGCATTTCAAAAGCACTGATATGTACACAATGTTGGCATGGGTGTTCAGGCTCGCCACTGATGCGGTGGTATACCCCTACCAGGTCGCCCTTGCGGAATGCATATCGCATGGGGAATTCTACGCTCCTAGTGCCATGGGGTCAAACACAAAGCCAGTATTCTTTGACTGGGCGGACTGGGTAGCGCGCAGCTTGCATTCCCGGCTGCAAGACCTAATGCAAGGAAAATCCCAGTCTTTCAGACCTTGCTCGTTCCTGGCCTGGCTCTTCCTCTTTCATATGCACAGTAAACTCAAGTTTATTCCCATTAGTCGCACCGACGAGAAGGACAGGACACTGCCAGTGTATCATTGGACTCGGGTGTTGTTGGAGTCCTACGTTTTCAATCAGAGGTTCCTTGGCCCCGCTTTGGAGCTCATCCTTGGCCCCACAAAATGAGAGATAATATGCTGCGGCGCAACCTGGGCGACTCTTTTCAACTCACACAGGGCTTCGTCATCCGAGTCTTTGGGTTTACTGGGAAACCCTCTCTGCTCCCCTACTACACTACGGAGTATCTGTTCGCCCTAGAGATCGTGTGGCAGTCTGATTACACGGATCAGGCCTACGGCCAGGGAAGGAAGTGGCGGCATATCTATGATTTTCCATTCAAATGGGGCGAGATCGAAGTCAATGCCACCGGGCAAAACGAGTTCCTTGCAGCAACGCTCCAAAACTTTGGCCTGATCGAACTCCTACAGCGGTGGAAATACGACCCCCTGGATGTGCTAAAAAAATTTCTTGGGATGAAAAGCTTCCACGTTTGCCCCCGCCCGGAAATCATGGAAGAGCGCAACAATCCGTCGGGGCGCGACCTCGAATGGCACATAGAAAGAATGCGATCCTTCCCGCCATGGCATGATTTTTATCACATAGAGGCGGAGTACGACCCGGCGCAAAACCCTGCCCACGATCCTAACTCCAAGGTCTTCAAAAAGATGGAGGGCAAATTGAAAGAGTTGGGTTGGCCCTCCAAAAATATTTCGGACTGGTGGATCATGAGGGCCTACACCAAAAAGGAAATATCAGAGAAAATCCTCGTGGGCGACAACCAATTCTCCACGCTCTAAGACAACCATCATGACACATGGTGGCCAATCCTATTTGGAGATCTCGTGCCTCGAGGCGCCCAAAGCCCAGGAAGGGTACAAAGCCCACCAAAGCAGCACAAGCAGCCACTCGAGCAGAGTGTGGGATCCGATAGCGCAGCGAGGGAGGGTCAGACAGTTGAACAGAAAGTGCAGCAATCAACCGAAAAATAGGATAAACCATTAAAGAGGCCTGCTGAAGCAGCACAAGCAACAGCTCCTAAGAAGAAAAGGCTACGGGTCGTGATAAAATCTGCCAAGTCTCCCTCGGAGAAGTCTGTCGATCCAGGTCTAAGCACGTATATCTCGGCCACTTTGCCGCAGAAGGAGGTGGTACCGCAAGAGAAGGCGATACAACAAAAGGAGGTTTCACCGCAAAAGGGGATTGCACCAAAAGTTCTTCTGAAAGAAATCATCAACTTGGAAGAAGACACCCCACTGGAGGAAGAAGAGTGGGCGGCCCAAAGTCCCATAACGCAGCTTTTTACCACGTCAACTCTCACAGAGCACGCAGGTACGCACTCTCTTTTCTCTCTCCCCTCTTCAGAACCTCCGCCTGCAGTACTGTCTATTATCCAAACCTTAGTATCTGCATTGCCTTTAGGCAATGAACCTGCATCCACCTTCCCCCTCGTAATATCCCATCCTTTCATAGAAAAAATTCAACCTTCCGCTTCTCCTCGTCTTGACCAGCAAGCTTTGGCTTATACGCTTCTGCCCCCAACGCATTCGAAACTGTTGCCCCCCTCCAACTAGGCGTTGCTAGTCAAGGCTCATCACATCCACCCAACCTCTTATCTTCAACAAGAGCCCTAGTTGAGAACCCGCCTCTGAACCCTGATAATCCTCCCGCTGCCATCCAGACCACAACGCCCCCAAAAGTGACCGACGTCCCAATCTCCACCATCCCTGACCTGTCCGCAGAATCCATGCCTCAGCAGGATCTGCCTCTGCTCACACCCATGTTCAGAGGAATGGAACTCATGGAGCAAGAGCTGGAAATGATAGAGGAACGCCCCGTGGCAGACAGCCTAGTCCAGGCACGATAGAGCTCGTTCAGATGGATCAAGGAAATCAAAAAAAGGAAAGCATGAGAGCCTGCTAGGGTTGAGAAGCGTGCCATGTTCGATCCTCAGAGACTGAAGCTGCATAAGGTGAAGAAGATCCCAAAGGTCCAAAAACCCTTGGAGGACATGACGCCCGCGGACTAAACCTACCAACATGTAATCAAGGACCTGAAAACAGTTGATGCGGAGAACGAGGTGGGGGCCATCCAGCTCAAAGCGAGCACAATCTATCTGCATCACGAACACACAAAAGAGCGCTGCTTCGCAGCAGAAAATGAAAACCTGAAGATGCAAGAAACCCTGGAAAAATTGCAGGCCCAACTAGATGAATCCAAGAACGAATCCAAGCAACTGAGGCAGCAAGTGGCAACTTTGGAGCAGGAAGTGGTCGAGCATAAAGATGCTGCCAAGCGCCATCTCAAGGAAGGTGAAGAGGCGCGGGCCAAGATAGATAGGTTGGAAGCACAGGTCCAAGAAGTGCAGCAGCAGCTCGATGTAATGACCTAATTCTGAAAATAATGCTAAACCCTAGCAATCTTGCAATATTTTTTAAAGCAATATAATATTTATTTAGATAGAATTCAGATCTATAATTTTTAAATCACAAAATTACTCTAGATTTGCCAAGCAACTCCAACAATACGATTTTGCATTAAATCTGAAATGCATAGACAATTACATGAACAGTTCTCAAAGAGATCACATGAAACAACTCACAAAACATGAAATCTGATTGCTAATGCTGGATAGAATACCCCAGATGGGACGTGGGGGTCTTGAAGCACCACAATGATGGATTTAACATCAGAAATCTGCTGATATGCTGCCAGCAATGGGACGTTGGGGTCTAAGACTGTCAATCTGCTGATTCTGACCTCTAACTCCTGAAAATCTGCCCTCAGAATAAGGACGTCAGCCCCTGAGGACTGTCAATGGCTCCCCAAACCTGATGCCAACCCTATTTCTCCCTCAAATCACTGAAACAACCTCACACAAGTGCAACGTCCACCCTGAATTGCTGCAGTCTGATCCTAGGAGTGGGACGTGGGTCTTGAAGTGCTGCCAATACTGCCAATGATGCTCAAAACAGGGACGTCTGCCTCCCTAGGGCAAAATATGCTCTCAATGCTGCCAAATTGCTGATGAGACTCAGGGGTTTCGTCCTTTGCCTCTGATCCAAGAGGGTTTTCGTCCTCAGGGATTAGCTCCTGTAGGTTTTCGTCTACGAGAGTGTTGTAGATGACTTCTCAGCCACATACAAGAGAAAATACTCAAATTCAATATTCATAGATGTGCAAATGAAAACCCTTCTTCTCTTTTTATAGGCAAATATTCTATTTCTTCGTTGAGAAGCACTTTTTATTTTCTCTTAATAATATAATAAAATAATATTATATTTTCCTAATGTGGCATTCACCCTTATTTCCCCTTTTATTATTTTTTATATTTTTATTTATCTAGAGCCACATAAAAATACTATCACACCACACCACACTTTGTACCATGCTAACAATAAAAATGGGGACATTACAATACATCCCCCCTGAGATTGCTTGTCCTCAAGCAATCGAACACAAACTTCATTCAGATTAAACCAATCCATAACCATGATCAAGAATGATTCCAGGATCCCAAACTAACCTTAAGAAAATTTTACCATACTGCCATAGTATTGGCCCAAGAGTGAGTGCTACTTTCACTAAGAATCTATCATGCCAGGGTTGTGCTCTCTTCTCTTTGATGCTAAGAACAACCAAGGGTGCAAAGGATCTCATCATGCCAGGTGAAGACCCAAGGCCTTGATGCCCAAAAACGTTGCCAGAGGACAACATCAAAAATATTCTCCAAAACTGTCCCAAACTCCCATGTGCATCCCAACTGAGTGAAGACAGGTCTGCCCTTGCGTACAACAGGTCTAATATACCTCCCAACAGATCTGACTTTGTGCAATTAGTAGCCAAATAAGTCCTTTGAAGCCTTCCCAAGTCATCAATGAACAGTCCTTCATTGTTTCTGACTGAGGTATCATGCCAAAGAGTGATGTCACCGATGGAAAAATGACTGAACAGTGAGTGTAATAGGTCTGATTTTTCCCAAACAATAGCGAGTGATGACTGTCCAAATTGTTTAACATCATTTATACTCAATCCTTCATCAATCCCTACAGCTGACTTATAGTACAATTGAAGCAAATCATTAGTAACAGTGAATGGATCAATGAAAAGTAAGTTGAGATAGGAGTCAACAAACTCTGGTAACAGGTGGGCAGCAAGCTCATCAACAAATTGTAGTGCATGCTTAGCTATACAAATAGTCTCTTGGGAACCAACAACAACCCAAGCAATGTCCTCATCTTCCATGTAAGGAACAACAGTCCGTTCACCATCAAATGCAGTCATTAAGTCAGTGATAGCGATCCCAGAATCATGAGGTATTGCAACCCATACAACATCAGCCGACCCTCCATCAAATGCAGCCTTCATATTGTCTACAGCTGCCACTGTTTTACCTTCATTATGAGCGCCAAAAGTTGAAAAGTATGATGTGCATAGCTGTCCAAACAAAGATTTACCATCAGCCAATAAATCAGTACCTAAAACTTTAGAAACAGTCCCATCTTCGTTCATATTGGTGTGTTTAGGAACAGCAGTAGCTATATTTTCATGTGCAGCCCTTAAATAACACCCTGTAGCTTCCAATTTGTCATCCACATACAAAATATCATTCTTCAATTGTTGGCTCCTGGTCATACTGTGGAAACAGTCCATAATTTTTGTGTCATATTGTGCATACTGAGGTGTCATCAGCCATTTACCTTTTACTTCATACTGCTGCTCTTTACCTGTTATGATGCCCTCCATCATTCTGATTGAAACATTGGGCCCATCTTTGATCCCCTTAAGAACAATCTCACGCCCCTCATGCAAAAATCTTAATTCCAACTTCTTGTAATTACTTGTCACATCTCCAAGATCAAAGAACCATTGTGCTCCAAGCACTACTTGAGAAAGACCTCCCATTGGATAAACATAAAAATCATGAATAACTTTGTAATCACCCATTGTTACTTCTAATTGCTCTACCACCCTATTACATGATGAGAGTCCCTTTCCTGTAGCAACATTAAATGCTGGGAATGTTCCTGTTTTGAGTTGTTTTTTAGCTACAAAATCCTCATCAACAAAATTATGTGTAGCCCCTCCATCTATCAAAATTAGCACATCCTCACCTAAGACTTTTCCTGGGACTTTTATAGTAAGGAATTGGGGTACACAATGAAGAGTTGCCAAAGTGACAAGTTGAGTTGAATCATGAGATGACTCACCTTTTGGTTGTCCTTTATGTTCACCTTTTGGTTGTCCCTTGTGTTCTTGCTCCTTTATTTCCATTTCAGCTGAAGAATATGATTCATTATCTGAGTCACTATCTGATTTCACCTCAATGTAGTGAATCTCTCCCTTTCCCAAGCATCTATGATTAGGCTCCCAAGGTTTCTTACAATTGAAGCAAAGTTTTTTCCTTCTTAATTCATTTCTAGTAGCTTCATCCATACCTTTTGTGAATGGTGTTGGAGCTGGAGGTTTTTGTGGCTGAAGTGTGGCTCTCTCTTCAGGTGATTTCATCTTGCTCCATGGTTTGGATGTCTCTTCATGCCTTGACCTCTTTGGTGATAATCTAGATTTTGAAGATGTGTAAGGCTCAAGAGTGTGCTCAAGCAAAATGGCCCTTTTTATGGCCTCATGAAGTGATGGAGGAGAGAAGGATTTGACCAAACCCCTTAAGGGTTCCTTTAAACCATCCAAGAAGAGATAAATCACCCTCTTGGGTGAGATGTCCTGCACTATCACTGAAATTCGCTCAAACTCCTCTATGTATGTGGAGAGTGAATCTGTTTGTTTTAAGGCTGTCAACTCCCTGAAATACTCCTCATCATCCTTCTTCTCAAATCTGTCCAGGAGTCTCTGACTAAACTCATCAAATGTTGTAATCTCATCATGCCCTTGAGTAATCAAGCCATTATGCCACCAATCATAAGCTTTTCCTTCTAAATTCAGCGTGGCCAACTGTAATGCATCATTTTCAGCTATGGGGTCAAGTGTAAAGAAGGTTTGGAGTTTCTGTAACCATGCCCTGGCTGATAATCCATCACTCCCATTGAATGTGGGAACCTGCATTTTCTGCTGTAATTTCTTTTTGGGCCTTGTTGGCTTTGTACCTCCAACCTTTTTGCCTTTCATCTGAATGTACTAAAAAAATTTCATTGCACTGCGGAAAGCCTCAGATTTCAGCTGATACTCAGCGAATAATTCCTCCAAATCATCATCCTCCTCAACATTGGGTTCTTCTGTTGGTTCCAAAAACATGGGTCGAGAAGGTTTCTTTAGTGGAGTGCGAGTAGATCTCACACTACCCTGCTCAGGTGCAACGCCCCTATGTGAAGATTCTGCTTGTCGAACTGGAGATGGTTGGCGTTGATTCACTAGCTGCCGTAGCAAATTGACTATTTCCCCAAATTGCTCAGCTGGATCTGGTGGTGGGGCGTTTCTTCTTTCTTCCATTTCTTGAATTTCCTCTGCTTCTTCTTCAAGTGCAATATCCTCTAGGGTTTCCTCCCCAGCTGGAATATTTTGATTCTGCTGGTTTCTTCTGCCTCTAAGATGATACTGATAGCGTATTGGAGGTCTTTGGTTCATAGAAACCCCAGAAAATTTTTCTGACTTGCCAGGATGGTAGATCTGCTGGAAATATTCAATACCCAGAAGCTGGAAACCCTAGATCTGAATTTCTCACCACAAACCCTAACTCAATCCTCCACAGGATGGCAGAATCAATGCTCTGATACCACTGTAATGACCTAATTCTGAAAATAATGCTAAACCCTAGCAATCTTGCAATATTTTTTAAAGCAATATAATATTTATTTAAATAGAATTCAGATCTATAATTTTTAAATCACAAAATTACTCAAGATTTGCCAAGCAACTCCAACAATACGATTTTGTATTAAATCTGAAATGCATAGACAATTACATGAACAGTTCTCAAAGAGATCACATGAAACAACTCACAAAACATGAAATCTGATTGCTAATGCTGGATAGAATACCCCAGATGGGACGTGGGGGTCTTGAAGCACCACAATGATGGATTTAACATCAGAAATCTGTTGATATGCTGCCAGCAATGGGACGTTGGGGTCTAAGACTGTCAATCTGCTGATTCTGACCTCTAACTCCTGAAAATCTGCCCTCAGAATAAGGACGTCAGCCTCTGAGGACTGTCAATGGCTCCCCAAACCTGATGCCAACCCTATTTCTCCCTCAAATCACTGAAACAACCTCACACAAGTGCAACGTCCACCCTGAATTGCTGCAATCTGATCCTAGGAGTGGGACGTGGGTCTTGAAGTGCTGCCAATACTGCCAATGATGCTCAAAACAGGGACGTCTGCCTCCCTAGGGCAAAATATGCTCTCAATGCTGCCAAATTGCTGATGAGACTCAGGGGTTTCGTCCTTTGCCTCTGATCCAAGAGGGTTTTCGTCCTCAGGGATTAGCTCCTGTAGGTTTTCGTCTACAAGAGTGTTGTAGATGACTTCTCAGCCACATACAAGAGAAAATACTCAAATTCAATATTCATAGATGTGCAAATGAAAACCCTTCTCTTTTTATAGGCAAATATTCTATTTCTTCGTTGAGAAGCACTTTTTATTTTCTCTTAATAATATAATAAAATAATATTATATTTTCCTAATGTGGCATTCACCCTTATTTCCCCTTTTATTATTTTTTATATATTTTTTTATTTTTATTTATCTAGAGCCACATAAAAATACTATCACACCACACCACACTTTGTACCATGCTAACAATAAAAATGGGGACATTACACTCGAAAAGAGAGAAGCGCAGATAGAGGTCTTCTCCAGGGACCGAGTGAAGGAGGTTCGCTCCAGTTTGTTGAAGAATTTCCGAACTAGAGCCTCCAGGTCCCTGTCCGTCCTCATGTTTATTTGGGAAGCCTAGAGAGCCTCCGCTCAGGGTAAGCCTGTTGTAGAGGAGGTCGAGCACGAAGCAGAACGCTGGCTCAATCTGGCCATTGAAGTCAAAATTTATGAGCGCAAGGACCTCCAAGTTCCCCCAATGACCCAGACTGCCCGAGAGTGGGCCACTGCAAGATCTACTCTGCATGCTTTCTTTGATAAGTTATAAAAGTTTAGAAGGGCCAGGAAATTGCTAGACGTGTTTGAGAAGGAGAAGAGCATCTGCCTGGCATATTTCCAAACCCTCACGCGGCTTGGTTTTCCCAGCTTCACAGATAATGATGGAAATTTCCTGCGCAGAGATGAACTGAAACCAGCATGGGACACTTTCAAGGAAGATACTTCTGAAATCGATGGTTGGGCAGACCCTATCCTGGAGACGCAGGTGACCCAATTAATATCCAGGTTCTGTCAAATTAACGCCTGCCTAGCCGATCTGAGCCAGAGGGTTGACCAGGCTGATATGCTCCAGATCGAGACCTTCAAGCGCCTGTTGAAAGAGCTTCACGATCGCGAGCCATTCCAAGAGGAGGCCTGGACTCAGGTTAAGGCCACCTACGAGCGCATTCGTGACCGCCTCGCCCCTTCGGAGACCGACCCAAGGACCCAGAAGAAGAGGGAGAAGGTGAAGAGCATAGTGAAGAGGAGACAGAAGGAGAAGAGAAACTGGAGGAGGAATCCGCAGACAGCAGCAGTGAATCAGAAAAGGAAGCAGAAGGTGACTCCGAGCCCAAAGGATAAAGGCCTGGGGTCCTTGCATTGAGGCAAGCTCAATACTTCGCGAGCTACCAAGAATGTTGCCACATTTTGACTAAGGGGTAAAATTTTGAAAAAACTGTTGCGTTGTTTTCATACTTGAATCCTCTCTCCTTTCCTCCTTTCCTCCAAGATCGGCTTCGAACAAAAAAATCGGTTAAGGTGCGAAAGTTCTCAGCTTCGCTCACAGGGAGAGGCGAACTTCGAGATCGCTCGGCTTCGGGGCGAACAACAGAAGCTCTTAGAGACCCAAAATTCGTCTAAGGGGTGAAAGGCTGAGGTTCACTCTCAAAAGGAGCAAACCTCAACTTCGCTCTTCCCTAGGAGTGAACCACAGCTTGGCCAGCAGAGAACGGTTAAGGCCTAGGTTGCTTCAAGTTCGTTCCCAAGTGAAGCGAACCTCAGGTTCGCCCTTGTTTTGGGGCGAACTGCAGCCCAAGACATGGAAAATGATTAAGTAAGAAGAGCCCCCAATATCGCTTCAAAACACAACGAATCTCGAAATTGCTCAAGTTCTCGGGCGAACGGCAGCCCCTTCCGAGCTAAGGAATGACTCGGCTCGAGTTCGCTCCAGGAATAGGTGAACCTCGGTCTCGCTCCAGTCTCCAGGCAAACTGCAACATGAAACATTGAAAAATCAACTAAGGCAAGGAGAGACTTAGCTTCGCTCCGATATGGAGAGAACCTCAACTTCGCCCAGGTTTTTGGGCGAAGTGCAGCCAGAACGTAGCGAGAAGCCCAAAATCGCTCCAGAGGAACAACAAACCTCAGCTTCGCCCCGTCCTCGTGCGACTCCCAGCTTCTCTCCATTCCCGAGCGATCCTCAGCATCGCCCCCATTTTGCAGCGAACCTCAGTCTCGGGCCAAACATGAGCGATCTTTGGAATCCACGCAGAATTTCAAATTCAAATCTCAAGCTCAACTCCAGATACCTCCGACAAACATCTTCTAACATCAAAAGGGTGGTAGGTGGACATCTAAGGCACATCAATGGCGCACTAATTCAAGTCTCAGCCCATCCCATCAGGCCGGCTATGTTAGGTCCCAAAAAAACTCCAAGGGGCAAGTTGCACCAACCGCATTAATGAGACATGTCGTCTCAACTGCAGAGGTCGTCCGGAGCCGCTCTAAACACGGGTGAGTTGCATCTCATGGACCCTCTGTCATCTGACAGGGGTCAAATCTCAACTGCTCCGCCAGTTTTGGGGGTTGAGCATTAATGTAATTGGGGGGAATTCTTCTATAAAAACCGCTCAATGAACTGTAAAAGGGGGGGAACATTTTGCTAAAGAGCTGTTGTACTTGGACTTCTTGCTTCAATATTAAGACTCCTGGTTCTAACTCTGGACTCTTTTCCTGTGTATGATGCCTTCTACGCTTATTTCTGTTAATTCTGTTTCTTCATTTGCATACAGTAAATTCTGCAATCTGGATTTAAGTGTGTGAATTAAGAACGAAGTCTGGAATTGTTGAAGGATACATATCAGTGTGTGTTCAGTTTTAGTTTCTGTTATGTTCATAATATTGATTGTTGTTGGTTTAAGTAGGAGTTAGTAATTGTGTTGCCTGTTCTTCCCCTTGGAACAATCTACATTTCCTATCTCTTTCAGTTATTTACATTTCTTTCAGCATTTTTCCAATCTCTTTCGAATTCCATAATCTAAAATCCAGTGTAGTGCAGTAAAGGAGCCAACCTTCTCTGGAGATTGGCAAGGAAGGCATCCCTTCCTTCCGGCCTTTCAATCTGTCATGCGGGTCTAGGGCGCATAGATAGACCAAACCCTTTCCTAGTGGCGGATTCGTAACCAACAGTACACATCTATGGGAAGATGTGGAAGTGCTTGTTATTGTTGGTCAGAGTTGCTTGTTAATAGATTGTTTGTCGAAGTATCTTTGTATTGTTGATAGTTGTTGTGTAGGATACATGTTGTGTGTGCAATGTATCCATTTGTCTTTGTAAGTATTCCCATTTTGTAATTTTGTTTTTATAAGTGGTACTAAAATTATATTGCAGTTATTTGTATTCCATTTTTACATCGAACCACAACTTCCACGTATTGAATATGACCTCTACCTCCACCTTGCTCGTTCTAAGTTCAGTTCCTATTGTGTTCAGTGTGGTCATCGAATGTTCTCAACCTTTACATTAGGGAGGACAAATGTTGCATCAAGCAGCCCAAAAACTGGCAAGGCACGGAGGCCTCCCGAACTGCGTTGTTCCCCACTTGCGCTATCCAATTGCGCTCTGATCCCAGGCGAAGTTGGACATAAAGGAAAGACTGCCTTTCAAGGCAGACATGTGTCCCTCATCAGAATTTGACAAGTGTCCAGCCTCGGGATTCGAGCCGAGATGTGATGGGAAAAGGACAAGCATGGCCCAAATCACCTCCTCCAGCTACCTCCATTCATGCTGACACAAAGTTCTATCTACCGCAGCTACCCGCATTCATGCTGACGCGAAGTCTCATCAACCGCACTGCCACGTAGCTGCCCAGTTTTCAGGTGAACCTTGTTGCCAGTACAGTCCTTGTCTGCAGGAGTCAGCATCAGCAGCTCTTTGGCCGCTTTTGTCAGCTATTGTCTAGTCTGGGACTTTGTGCCCATAATTGTAATCGGGGGGAATTGCGCTATAAATAGCCGCACCACTTCATTGTAAAGGGGGGAAGGGGGATATCCTGCTAGGGAACCATTGTAGCTATACGTTTGCTTCTGAATGCAAGACACACACTTGGCTCTATTTTGTTGTTATCATTCTTTATGTTGCCTTTACTTGTCATTTCTGCTTCATGTTGCTTCTTTCATTGCTTACTGTTATACTGAACTCTAGATTCCACTATTTGATGATTAAGTATTCCTAGAATGCATAGATAGAGGATACATAGGATGTATGACAGCTGTAGTTTCTATGGTGTGTTCTGTATTGGATTGTTGTTAGTAGTGGTGATTGATCGTTGTCGTGTTGCTTATTCCCCCCACCCAACTCAAATCACATTTGAATCTCTTTTCGCATTTTTATCTCTTTCCTGTACTCTTAGCTAAAACAATCGAGAAAACCCATAGGAATCCGGCCTTCTCCGGAGATTGGCACGGAAGGCATTCCTTCCTTCCGGCCTTTCAATCTGGTGGGCAAATCTGGGGCGCATTTAACCAAAATCCTTTCCTAATGGCAGATTCGTAACCAACAGTTTCTCTGGCACGCCCGGTGGGACATGGAAGTTTCCCACCCCAAAACAGAATCGAAGCACTGGTGTTCGCTTCATTGCTGTTAGAATCAGAACACCTGGCTACTCTGCAAGTACCTGAATATTCTGAGTCCATAAAGACCGGTCCGAGCGCCTTCATGCATACAAGAAGGTGGAGAGCAAGGAATCCGGAAAACCAGCCTAATCTTTACGAAATTGACATTGCCGCTCCAGGAGAGCACATCAGGCTGGCTGACCGCCAAGCTCGCATAGACGAATCCGAGCCTGAAATCGAAGAGGCCGAGGCTGAAGAGCAATCTACATCCTCGGACGGTACCGATACCGAGTACACTACCGGAGGAGAAGAAGAAATGGCTGCTCAGCAGAATGATGACGATCTCTTCCCGGCGGTAGACTCCACGGGGCCCTTGGCCCTAGTCGGACAACAAGTTGTGCCCCCCGCTGCCCTAAAGTCCATCCCTACTTACGATGGCTACGGCAAAACGGCGTACGAGCACATCCAGGACATTCTAGCCTTGGTTGCGCTACATTCCATCACAGACGAGAGTGTCAAGACCCGCCTACTGGCTCTTTCCCTAAGGGGAAAACTTCTCTACTGGTGGAGATCTCTGCCAGAGGGATCTATCATGGGTTGGCGCCGGTGGTCGGCGAGCTTGTAAAAGGATGCAACGAGTCTGCTGATCCCTCTTCGCTGTTGCATCAGTTCCAAAGCATCCAGCGACACCCCCAAGAGGAGGTGTCGGACTTCAACATAAGGTTTGCGAGGTCTTGGAAACGAGTACCTCGCGAACTGCGACCTTCAGCGGGTCAGGCTGCGCACTACTACTTGAGATCATTCAACTCTGACATCTGCCTACTGCTGAAGATAGCCCGAGTCGATTCATTCCCTGCCCTGTACGAAGCTGCCCAACAAGCCGAAATGGATATAATCTCCATAGGCAGGCTCCCGCATAGGGTACAGCCACCCATTTACCCTGACTTTCCTCAGTCCCAGTACCCATCGGCCTCTGGTGTGATGCCGTCATCTTCAAGTCAGCACCCCCAGCAACCATGGAATCCGGCGCCAGTCGTAAACCCTTACGGCCCGCCACAAATTCATTATCCTAACCCGCCACCTCCTCCTCCGCAGTATCCCGCACTCCCAGCTCCCCCTCAGTACGCGCAGTATTCTGCACCTCCGCCATTGGCTGCATTACCTCCACCAGCTCAGTTGCCACCTGCTGACAATGATATTCAGAACAAAATCCTCCAAGAGGTACGGGCTCCCTCCAAGAGGTACGGGCTCTGGCATCTAGATACCATACCATGTCAAATGACATGACTATACTGAAGAAGCAGGCCCAGATGGAGTTTGTTCCAAGGAGGCCATATCCTCCTCCGACACTGACAAAAGATCAAGCCGTAGAACGACAAGTTCAAAGGCACCCCCCTACAAGAAATGCGGCCATTGAGGATCAACCTGGCACTTCTGACCAGGTTAACTGGTGCTCCACGTGCAATGACCCGCATTCAGAAGAAGATTGCACGCTGCATCAGCATTACCTCCAGACCCTGGCAGGCAGCGCCATAGAAGAGGATGAACTTTACATGATCCTGGACGATGAAGGCAACTTTGCCGTCCCAGAAGAAGATCCGGCATTACTCTCCGCCAAGGAGGACAGAAAGCCTGTTGAAGCTGCTGCGGCCCAAGCAACGCCATTGAAGGTATATGCCAGGAGAGAAAAGGCGCAACCTGCTGGGCTACCACCGGACAAAAGGCTATGGCATCCCGCAGCCAAAGAAAAATTTCCTGCACTCAAGCCTCCCGCAGCGAAAGCTCCCGCAATTCCGTCTCCAGCTGAAACAAAAGAACAAGCCCAGGAGAAGTTGAAATATCCATCTCTGACAAAGAGACAAAGAGTCGAAGCCACGCAGCAATACCGGACCAAGTATGAGCCTGCGAAAGAAACGGAGGGAGCTAGCACTTCAGGCTACAACATATGGATGAGCTAAAGAGGACTCCCGCAAGGATAAGTATGTATGATGCTCTTCTGCTCCCAGGTCAAGTTGATTTGCTGCAGGAATCTTTGAAGAACATAAAACACGGCAAGCAGACGCAGCCTGCTGTTTTGGTTCAACCCCTGACAGTCTCCGCCATTGGAAAGAACAGACCACCTCCCTTCTATCTGTCATTGCGGATGCAAGGGTATATAGTACACAACTGTATGGTGGATTCTGGTGCCTCCACGACTGTTATGCCGAGAGCCGTCTGCGACGAGATTGGAATGGAGTATACAAGGAGCAGCCAAGGTGTGTTGCAGCTAGACGGCACCCCTATCAAGACAGTTGGTGTCATCAAAGATATTTCGATCCGGCTGCACAAAGCTCTTGACATAGTGGTCATTCAAGAGGTCGTGGTTGTCGACTTGGAACTTTACTTCGGCATGTGTCTCTCCAGGGAGTTCACTGCGAAGCTGGGTGGGTATCTGTATCTAGATTACTCACATATGGAAGAGCCCTTCAAAGGAAGGAGACTAAACATCTACAACGAAAAGCCTTCCACATTTCTAGTAGAGAAGATACCCGGAGAAGAGTCACAGAACTGCATGGTTCAGCTGACGGCGGAAGAACTGGTGGTGGTAGACATGACGGAGCAAGCTCTTGAGCTGTTGCAAGTAGAGGATGAGTTCTCCTTACTGGACTTCAATGCCATGATCGAGACTGAGCAAGGCTGCTACACCGTCACTCAGCCTGAGAGACTTGACCAGTCAGCCAAGAAAGAGGTAGGAACTGCACCAAAAAAGCTATCGAAGCTTTTCTTTGATGGCGCCCGATGCAAAAATGGCGCCAACGCAGGTGTACTCTTGGTTTCCCCATCCGGGATCCAGAAGGACTACACCTACAGACTGGCTTGGAGCTGTACTAACAACGCGGCGGAGTATGAAGCCCTGTGCTTGGGTTTGAGGAAAGCGGAGAGGCTGGGGATAAAACATCTGCAGATCTTTGGCGACTCAGAGCTAGTGTGCAACCAGATTACGAATAAGTACGCCTCCAAGAAGCATTACCTCAAGGTGTAGTGTAATTGTGTCTGGGACCTGATGGAGTCATTCGACTCATTGAATATCAAAGCTATATCACGTGAGAAAAACAAGCACACTGACATTCTGGCGTGTGTTGGAGCCAGTACGTTCTGGTGATGACAACGTCCGGAAGCCGAAGCCGGTTCGTACCATCTACGAGCCTTACGTGCACGATAAGGACACCTACTGGCGGTGTTTGGTCGTGACGAGGAAATCGTCACTTTTTTGGTTACCGAAGCATGTACAATCGAAGGTAGAGACCATGATGACGAGCAATATGAGGGGTTGATACAATTGAAGAATAATCATGTCCCAAAAGGACTGATTACATTAGAGAGTCTCTTTGATCGAAATGATAGAGCAATATCCCACAGGATCAAAGTAGACCCCAAGCAGTACGTCGACCTGGAGCTTGAACCTGGAAAAACAATCAAGGTCGGGACGGACTGCACTGAAGAGGAACTCGGGCAGATCAGATCATTATGCAGAGAGTTCCCCGATATTGTAGCCTGGTGCTACCAGGACTTGAAGGGGTATGACAGACAGATGATCCAGCATACCATAGAGCTAGAAGATGGTGCGAAACCTTTCCGACAGAAGCAGAGGGTTGTAAACCCGAAGATTGAAGCCATGATGAAAGCCGAGCTCCTGAAAATGCTGGAAGCCAAGATCATCTACCCCATCAAGCATTCATCTTGGGTTGCGAATCTGGTTCTTGTGAGGAAGAAGAATGGAGACATCCGTCTCTGCATGGATTTCAGAAATCTGAATCAGGCCTCGCTGAAGGACCATTACCCGCTTCCCCAAATCGATCAGATCCTCCACATAGTTGCTGGAGCGCAGAGATTCTCCCTCTTAGACGGATTCTCTGGGTACAACCAGATATGGGTGAAAGACGAAGACCAGCATAAGACAGCGTTCACCACCAAATGGGGAACGTTCGCTTATCAGCGCATGCCCTTCGGTTTGTCTAATGCCGGCGCTACATTTCAGAGAGCCATGGACCTGGCCTTCTGAGAGCTGCTTAACAAGATCACTGTCATCTACTTGGATGACATGACTGTATTCTCTCACAGGAGAGAGGACCATGCTTCCCACCTACGGCAGATATTTGAGAGATGTCGTGAATTCGGCATTTCCATTAACCCGAAGAAGTCAGTCTTCACGGTAAAAGAAGGTAAGCTGCTGGGACATGTCATCTCCGAGAAAGGCCTTGCAGTGGATCCTGACAGAGCAGAAGCCCTCCTCCGCTTGCCCATCCCAGTCGACAAGAAGGGGCTACAGTCCTTCTTCGGCCAAATCAACTTCGTGAGGAAGTTCATACCGGACTTCGCACAAGTGATTAAGCCCATGGCCGAACTGTTGAAAAAGAATGTCGAATTCTTATGGACTAACGAAAGAAGGCAGGCCTTTGAGGAGATCAAGGCCAGAATTGCACAAGCTCCGGTGTTGATAAACCCGGATTATTCCAAGGACTTCATCCTGTACGCGGTGGGAGAACCCGAGAGTTACGCCGCAGTCCTGACACAGAAGGGAGACGATGGCGAAGAGCGCCCCATAGCGTTCTTAAGCCAGGTAATCCAGCCGCATGAAGAGAAGTACAATTTTATTGAGCGGCAGGTTCACGCAGTCATGAAATCCCTCCGAAAGTTCAGGCACTTCGTCTCCCAGAGCCGGATAACAGTCTTCGTGATACATCCGGACGTCAAGAACTTCATCATACAAGGAGAGCCTGGCCACAAGAGGGCAAGATGGATTGCCAAAATCCAAGAGTTTGACATCGAGGTACGGCCAACAAAGCTGATCAGAGGCCGAGCCTTGTGCCAAGAGCTAGCCCGAAGCGTTGCAGCCAAAGTCTCCGCCTGCAAGTGGGAAGATCCGATAGCAACCACCAACCTAGCCAACTCCTTATCAGAGGAAAGTGATTGGACAAATGACCTGGTGCAGTATTTCAGCACCGGAAGATGCCCAGATCACCTGAATGCCTCACAAAGAAGGAGGTTTCGGCTAAACGCCTTGAAATACGTACTCCACCCCGAGGGGCTTTATTTTAAAAATATTGATGGCATCCTGTTGCGATGCGTCAGAGATACTGACAAACCCAGGGTCCTCGGAGAGTTTCACTCCGGGATGCACGAGGGACATCATTCTGGAAGGCCTACGGCCTTGAAAATCATCAGAGTTGGGTACTATTGGCCCACTCTCTTCACAGACGCACATGCGGTCTGTGTCAAATGTGATAAATGCCAGAGGTTTGCTGGCAGAAACAGAAAAGCACCCCTGCCCCTCCAGCCAATTCAAGCTGAGACTCCGTTCCAGCAATGGGGTCTAGACTTCATTGGGGTCATCATGCCTAACTCTGCAGCGGGGCACAAGTTTATCCTTACCGCCACCGATTACTTCACCCGGTGGGCAGAGGCGATCCCCACTAAGAATGCGGACCAGGAAACGGTCATCGGGTTCCTCGAGAGCCTCATCACCCGTTTCGGGGTCTCGGAGTCAATAGTGACGGACAATGGTCCGGGGTTCGCAGGCGCTGTACTCACGGAGTACACCAGCAAATATGGCATCTATCACAAGATGTCTTCTAACTACTACCCGCAGGGGAATGGCCTGGCCGAGTCCACCAACAAGAATCTCACGAAAATTGTCAGAAGGACAGTAGAGAGAAACAAGAGGACATGGCACCTACTCCTGAATCGGGCGCTGTGGGCGGATCGCATATCATTCAAGAAATCTATCAAGACATCCCCCTACGCGCTCGTGTACGGCAAGGAGGCAGTTCTGCCTACCCACATAGAGATACCCGCGCTCTGGATGCTGGATGAAGAAAGAGGCAACGGGGATCCAGTGGATGCCAGACTGTGCCAACTGCTGCAGTTAGAAGAAGAAAGAGAAAAAGCATACCAGGCCTTTACTAAGCATGCTGAAGCGACCCAAGGCTGGTTTGCGAAAGGCACCACCGCCCGAGTTTTCAAAATCGGGGACCTAGTGCTGAAGTGGGACTCACTGAAGGCAAAGCCGGGCAATCATGGTAAATTTGACGCCCTCTGGGAAGGTCCCTATCAGATAGCTCGGGTGAACCAGTTTAATGCATTCGTGCTCCGGGACATGGAGGGACAACTTCTCCCCATTCCCGTCAACGGGTTCCACCTGAAGATTTACCACCGCTAAAGGCACCCAAGCGGGTCCTTCTTTGTACAGATTTCTTTTCTGCATTTTTATCAGCTTGTATATATTTATTTCAGCATTTAGCTTTTAGTTTTCAAGAGCCCAAGTGAAGCTTAGAGCAAACCCCGACTTCGCAGCGAAGTCGGGCATCGCTCCCAAAACAGTGCGACATCGGGAGTTTGAAAGAAAGCAGCTGACAAAAAAGCCCAAAATTTGACTAAGTGCTGGGTGCGCAACCCGACTTCGCAGCGAAGTCGGGCTGCGCACCATCTTGAGAGCGCAGTTGGGAAGAGCAGAGCTAAAAAAAAGAAAAACGGCTAAGTGTCCAAATCAGACTGCGCAATTTTTTTGGGTGAAGTCGGAGTGCGCCCGTTTTTGGGGCGAAGTCCGAGTGCGCCCTCAATTTCGGGCGCACCTTGGGTGACCTGTCGCGGGAAACAAGAAAAAAATGATAAAATGTTTCTAAGTGTGGGCCCGGACAGCGCAGTTTGGCATAGTGCGAAGTTGGGTTGCGTCCCTCTTTAAAACCCTGGGCCCAAAGTTCTCCCTCGAAACGTGTGCCCGGGCGGCGGCTATGACGTCATCAAAAGCACGAAGTCCGAAGAATGTTTAATAATGATTGCGCGACTTTCAAAAGGAACGTCATTAAGAAAGCAAGGCGCATTAGGACCAACCGCAACCGGGGTACGCTTTTCAAGATTAAACCCACGCACAACCACCAAAGAATCATAACGCTTCTACCAACTTCAGGCAAATCACCTTAACCTCTCCTCCTGCGCCATTAATGTTGTTTCCCTTGCCTAGAAAAGGAGGCCCTGGCATACTCAGAACATCCAAGTTGTCAAGCTAACTCTGTGCTGCAAGGTCCAGAATTAAGCAATCAGTAGCCAGAATCCCTGTCTCTGCCAATTCGAGCAGAAAAGAAACGATGGACAAGGGGAAAGCGCCAATGCCGGCGCAATCTAGCGACGAGGGGCGCAAAGCTGAAGAGCAGACAGAGTCCGGCGCTCATGAGAGCGAAGCGCCGCAAGAGCAAAAAAGGAAAACCCGGGCGAAGAGAAGTCGAGGGCAAGCTCCACCGCCGCCCATTAATCACCTGGCCGGGTATAGAGACGGCTCGTTCTCTATCAGCCTCACCAAGTTGCGGCCGAATATTGCGAAGTGGGCTGACAAGGTTTCGCCCTCGCACCATGTCGGGGCTGCCTACAAATCGAACCTGTACTGGTTCTTGTGCCCTCCTGTCCACCAATGCCCGGAGCTGGTTGAATCCATTGCGACATATTACAAGCCAGCTGCCCGGCAAGTCTGCGACAACAAGGGAAGAGTTTTGTTCACACTCTTCAGGGAGAGCGTCCAGCCAGATTTTTGCCTCGGGGCTCCAGTACAACCCCAGCGCAATTGTCGGGAGGATCAACCTGGACGAACAGACGGGCAGATTCACCCAAACCAAGCGGATGAGAGAATTCCTCGACTCAAAACTGAAGACTCCGCTTCCAGCCGGACAATGGCCCACAGGCCCAATACCCCTGGACAGATTCAAAAACAAATATATATACATCATCCTGGCATGGGTACTCGGCTGCGATTCTGACAGAGTGGTACGCCCGTACCAGCTGGCGCTGGCAGAATGTATCCTGCATGGGGAGTTTTACGACTCCACGGCGCAAAGGAGTGGGAAGCGCCCTATTTTCTTCGACTGGGCAGACTGGCTGGCGTATGCCATTCATTCAAACCTAGTCAAGGCTGCAGCAGAAGCAGACAACAGAATTCCGACTCTGCTCGTTCCTCACATGGCTGTGCCTGTACCACACGCACTACCGGATCAGAGTTCCTGACTTGAAGAAGGTAAACGAAAAAGGAGAGCCGCTGCCTGTGTACGAATGGACCGAGGCCCTGTACAGGAAAGGGTCGTACTATGAGTTTAACTTTAAATTTCTGGGTATGGTCCTGGCGCTGTTCAACGGTGAGGGATCCCGCCCGCCAGAGGCCATGACGAGCTATCTGAGAAAATACAAGCACGGGGACACCTTCCGGTTGACACAGGGAATTGTGGTCAGAATCTACGGATTCAAAGGGAAGTCGTTCCTGCTGCCCTACTTCTGCACTGACCACCAGTTCGGGATGGAGATTTCACGACAGATGGACTATGTTGAGGAAGAGTTCGGCCAGGGAAAAAAGAAAGGCCATATTTTTCAGTATCCTATTTGCTGGGCGAACATTCAAGTACGCGAGATTGGACAACATGTCTACCTCGAGCAAGAACTCATCGACATGGGCCTGATACAGCTTCCTCAGCGCTGGAAGTATGACCCGATTGGGGTCAGAGGTAAATTTGCGCACATCTGCCCCGAGCAGAGATCATACAGGAAAGGTGCCACAGAACAGGTGCAGACCTGGAATGGCACATTGAGCAGATGCAATCATGGCCTCCATGGCATGATTTTTACTGCGAGGAGGTGACGTATGATCCAGTGCGAAACCCGGATCACCGGTTAGATTCGGTGGGCTTCAAGAAATTCCTCTCCAAGGTGGCGCCCCTCAACTGGCAAAAGGACAAAATCATTGAATGTTGGAAGATGAGATGCCGCACGCAGCACGATAAATCCAACCGAAAAACGCTGGCCGTTGATGATGAGTTTTCGGCCCTATATGATCAATACGCTGACATGTGGTGGCCTTTCGCATCCTCCCTGCTAGTGGAAAAAGCGCCAGAACAGCCAGTTAGTGGAAAGGCCGCGGCAAGCATCCTCCCTGCTAGACCCAGGTACAAGTTTACCATGGGCACATCGCAGCCTGCCGCCCCAACCTCCTCTCCCTCCTTTGAGCAAGCTGCAGCGCCAGAAGAAAAGAAAAGGAAGAGGAGCGAAAAGGCCAAGCGGCCTAGGGAGCCTGCACAGCAAACGGCCACAGCACGGACAGGGACAGCCGCGCCGGAAATCGTCTCGCTGGACAGCCCTGAAACAGAAGCAAAAACTTGGGCTGCAGATGTCCTTCAAACAGCGGCTCAGGCGGAGCCCGCAGGTACGTCCACTTCCCCGCTCCCCCAAATCCCAGTCGGCCCTGCCATAACATCGTCCCCCATTTTATCAGGGCAAGCCATAGTCCCGTCCTCTTCATCTCAGACCACCCAACCCTCGCACAACCCCCATTCCTTCGACCAGTTCGCCCAAGACCCGAACGCTTTCCAGTCCCTCAGCCAAACCCTGGAACCCTCGCTGCGGCCAGCGCCAAAGCTACGCATACATCACCGCGCCGCTCACCTCCCCTGTTCAAAACCCCGCCTACGCCTTCCACTCAGCCGCTTGCTTCCCCTAGGACCCGGTCGCCCTTAAAAGCGACCACGGCTTCTGGAATACCTCCTGCTTCGCTGTTTGCAGGAAAAATGCCGCAGCAAGACCCAATGTTGGAAGACCTTGACTTCATGCAGATCACAGACGATCAGCCCCTCGCAGCAAAGGCCGTAGGGTGTTCCGCCTCTTTCCTTCAGGGCGTCAAACGCAGAAGAGCCGAGGAAATCGCTGCCCCGGTGAAGCGCACCAAGTACGACTTGGATAGGAGGGTGCTGAGAACTGAAAAGTTGGTTCCAAAAGTGAAGAAGACCCTCCGGGAAATGACCGAGGCGGATTATGAACACCAAGTCAAGGAGAAGAGCTTCGACGATATAAACGAGTATGAAATCAACGGCATTCGTCGCAGAACCCATAATCTCCTCGTCAAGCGACTCGAGAGTCAGGAGGCGCTGTTTCAGCTGCAGAATACTTCAAGGCAGCTGGAGGAAGATCTGGCTAGAGCCACCGCGCAGTTGGACTCTGCACAGCAAGAAATCAGTGACCTGAAAGCCCAGCTCGCCGCCTCACAGCAAGAGGCCACAGCGCAAAGACAGACAGCCGAACAGCTGTCAGAGGAGAAAAGGGCAGTGTTGGAGCAGGTCTCCTAGCTCCAAGATTCGTTAAGGCAGGCTAAGTCTCAGCTCGAGGAGAAAACATCCCAGACGGCGGCCTTTTCGAAGAATAAGATCAAGATAATGCGGGTTGGTTTGCTGCAGGGTTGCAGGGCCAACGTTGTCAGGTCCATATCGGTCCTGGATTTCACGTCCAGGATCCAAGAAGTATCTGCCCAGGGAAAGCCTGTGGTAGAGGAGGCCGAACGCCAAGCGAAGCAGTGGCTGGACTTGGCAATGAAACTTGAGGAGTACGAGCGCAAGGGCCTCCGATTTCCCCCTATGTCCCGAATTACCCTAGAATGGGCAGATGCAAGGGTAACCTTGCATAATTATTTTGAAAAAGAAGAGAAAATAAAGGCTGCCAGGAAAATGTTGGACGCATTGGACCACGAAATGAACATTTGCTTGGCCCCCTTCAACGCTCTTTCTGAGCACGATTGCCCAAGCTTCATCAAGGATGGAGAATTTCTGACCCTTGAGCAGGTGAAGATGAATTGGCTGTCTTTTGAGGCAGACACGTCAGAAATTGACGGCTGGGCCGAGCCAGTCCAGGAAGCTCAGGTCACCCAGATGGTGTCGAGATACTGCAAGATCAACACCTCCCTTAAGGAGTTGGGAGAAAGATACCACACCATCGACATGCATGCGGTCGCAGCATTCAGAGCAGCGCTGAAAGATGTCAGCGACTTAGGGCCATTTCAGTCAGCAGCCTAGGACCAGGCCAAGACCACATACAACCTTGTCCGTGAGCGGGAGCAGCCGGCCGAGCAAGAAGGTGACAGCGGCGACCATTCAAGTTCAGAAGGAGGAGAAACAGAAGGAGCAACTGCCGAAAGCGGATCTGAAGAGGAGCAGTTGCCCAAGAAGAAGTCGTCAGAGCAGCGGAAGGCAGGGGAAGGGAGTTCCTCTGCGCCCAAAGGATGAAGGCACTGGTTCTTTGCGTCGAGGCGAGCTCGACACCCCGCGAGCCGCCGGGAATGTTGCCACATTTTGCACGGGGTGCCATGTTTTCAAATTTTGTAAGTATGCTGCTCTTCCTTCCCTCCATCTCCTTTCCCTTTCTCCACTGTTCCCTTTCTCCCCTTGTATCAGTTGCATTCCTCCCTTTTTCCCCCGGTTCTTTCTGCAGTTAGGATTCCCAAAACAGATCTCACATTCCCTGAAAAATTCTAAGTCTAAGAGCGCAACCCGACTTCGCAGCGAAGTCGGGGTGCGCCCTTAAGTACGAGCGCACTAGGGAATGCGAAGTGCGGAAGCAGGCTGGAAATGAGCAGAATTTGGCTAAGTATGGGAGCACAACCCGACTTCGCAGCGAAGTCGGGGTGCGCTCCTCTTCCTGTGCGCAGTTGGGAAGCAATGTCTCCAGAAATCAGCTAAGTGCCGGAGCGCAACCCGACTTCGCAGCGAAGTCGGGGTGCGCCCCCTTCTTGCGCGTAGTCTGAGCAGTAGCTAAATGGACTAAGTACTGGAGTGCGCAACCCGAATTCGCAGCGAAGTCGGGGTGCGCCCCCTTTCTTGCGCATAGTCCGAGCAGTAGCTAAATGGACTAAGTACTGGAGTGCGCAACCCGACTTCGCAGCGAAGTCGGGTTGCGCCCTCTGACCTATGCGCAGTTGGGCAAGATCCATCAAGCAGCCCAAAAAGCGGCTAAGGCACGGAGGCCTCCCCAAGCTGCTTCCCCAATTGCGCTCCCGATTGCGCTACGTAGGCGAAGTTGGACATAAAGGAAAGACTGCCTTTCAAGGCAGACATGTGTCCCTCATCAGAATTTGACAAGTGTCCAGCCTCGGGATTCACGTCGAGATGTGATGGGAAAAAGGACAAGCATGGCCCAAATCACCTCCTCCAGCTACCTCCATTCATGCTGACGCAAAGTTCTATCTACCGCAGCTACCCGCATTCATGCTGACGCGAAGTCTCATCAACCGCACTGCCACATAGCTGCCCAGTTTTCAGGTGAACCTTGTTGCCAGTACAGTCCCTGTCTGCAGGAGTCAACATCAGCAGCTCTTTGGCCGGTTTTGTCAGCTTTTGTCAGCTATTGTCTGGTCTGGGACTTTGTGCCCATAATTGTAATTGGGGGGAATTGCGCTATAAATAGCCGCACCACTTCATTGTAAAGGGTGGAAGGGGGATATCCTGCTAGGGAACCATTGTAGCTATACGTTTGCTTCTGAATGCAAGACACACACTTGGCTCTATTTTGTTGTTATCATTCTTTATGCTGCCTCTACTTGTCATTTCTGCCTCATGTTGCTTATTTCATTGCTTACTGTTATACTGAACTCTGGATTCCAGTATTTGATGATTAAGTATTCCTGGAATACATAGATAGAGGATACATAGGATGTATGACAGCTGGTAGTTTCTATTGTGTGTTACGTATTGGATTGTTGTTAGTAGTGGTGATTGATCGTTGTCGTTCTGCTTATTCCCCCCACCCAACTCAAATCACATTTGAATCTCTTTTCGCATTTTTATCTCTTTCCTGTACTCTTAGCTAAAACAATTGAGAAAACCCATAGGAAGCCGGCCTTCTCCGGAGATTGGCACGGAAGGCATTCCTTCCTTCCGGCCTTTCAATCTGGTGGGTGAATCTGGGGCGCATTTAACCAAAATCCTTTCCTAATGGCAGATTCGTAACCAACACAAACCTTGAGCAATCCTAGAAGCTCGTTCTTCCAAATATTGAATTGATCCTATACTCATTTTGGTTTCTTGTGGAACCTACATGAAGTATGTCACACTTTTTCTTGAAGAGGGGATAGATCCCTTCCTAACTCCTGATCACCCTCATTGTCCTTGATCACGTGGCAGTCCTTTTCAAGCAAATTCACACATATGGAAGTCCACTTCAAGCAAACTCACACATATGGCAGTCCTCTTCAAGCAAACTGGGTCAAAAGTTAAGATGTGGATCTTAAATTTGTTAAGTAATTTCTTCTTCTTCTTGGGTTCAATTCCTGTTTAATTCATGTACAAAGACATAAGCAATCCTAGATTCTTGTTCTTCCAAATTTGCAGTAGATCCCAAACTCATCTTAGTTTCTCGTGGGACCTACACAAAGTTATGTCTCACACTTGTTTCTTGGAGAGGGGTTAACTCCCTTCCTAACTCCTCACCATAATTGTCCTCGATCATATGGCAGTCCTCAAGTAAACTCTCTTAACTTCCTGTTCCTCTCGATACTTTCCAACATCTTTACTACCCTATCTTGTTTTATATATATAAGTTGCATGGAAACAGATATAGAATCTGATATGGAGACGGTATCTGATACGGATATCACAAATTTTCAAGTCCCCTAAATATGAATATGGCTAAATATGGCAATATAAAAAGCATATATATATATCGCAAAAATTTGTACAAAAATATAAGTTTTATATTGGATATTTTCATTAATGAAGAATACAATTGTCATTGTTTTTAAAATTCAAAACATATGGAATCTTCTTTAAATCTCATGTCGTTGATACAACTTTAGATGTGCCTAGGCCATATCCGGATGTATTAGATATGAGTGATATAGAGGCATGTATTTGGATACATCTAGATATGGTACCCATGTATTCAGATACATCCGGATATGGTACCTATATATTCAGATACATTTGGATACAATATCCAAGAAGTATCGTAAATCTATCTGTATCTGATAAACAAATATGGGTATCCGAGCAAGAGGATTGTCGGATACGGTAACTCTGATATATATATAGCAAAAAGGCTAAGAAAGCATGCCCTGTAGTATTCCATCATGTTCAAGAAACATTACCAAAACTCTATAAGATTCATTTCTCACTTTGATTTAAAGAATACTACATATGATGATCAAATTGAATGCAAATGACAAAGTCTTTACCCTTAAATGAATTGCAGGATGTCAAAAGTTTAAATTTGAAACTAAATTATTTTCGTTTTAACAATTTATTCTTCTCCTATTTTTTCTGGGTTCAGTTCTTGTTTAATTCATGTACACAGATATAGTCATTTGTTGAATTTCTAATACCAGGGAAAAGCACATATGCTAGCCAGGTAATAACTCGTGTCATCCATGTTGAGTTTCTTTTATTTTCAATTGTCAATAGAGCAATGACAACGTCCTTCCACCCAAAAGTGGCAAAGCAAAATCTGAAGGGACATACTATGGGCAAAAAAATATGAACCTTAGCAAAGCACTCATAAAACTGTCCAATTACATAACAAATTCAATGATATGTATCAGAGTGCAGCTTCATTTTGAATTTCTTATCAGCTTGCATTTTTCCTAATCAAGGATGATGACAAATTACTAATTAGCCTATAATTGTATTTCCTTCACTTTTGAGGACTACCTATCAAGTGCATATGAAGTTATATCTAATACGTGGTGACCTCAATACCAATTGAAGCAGCATTTATAATATTCTTTTTTGATTAATAGGTTAAGAAGGGGATTGAAAGTGCCCCGTCCCTTTTACATAAACTTCCTTACAAGCAGATCATAAAAGGCAAAGGCATTTATATTATTATAATAGGAAAAGGCTACAATTTTCTTTATCGGTTATATGGAATGCAGCATAACAACGTAGACTACAACAATGCTTTGGAGTATACTTCTGATTCTCAATTTTTATCTGATGTTTAAGACACTCAATGTACGTCAATTTTACCTTTCAGATTCTGAAGAAACTTGTCTATACCTTGGATGAATTGCCCGCAAGGCAAATAAGCATAAGAGCCTCCATTATGGCCTTCTTAAATACAATTTAAGTTCTTTCAAGTCCAACTCTTTACAATAGAAACTATATATTACAATCTGTAATCAGTTCCAAAAATATGAATTTTTCTTAAATCACCATATCCTACATGATTTGAAGAATAGTTACCAGACTTCCATATGTGTCCAGACTTCTTGTCCCTTGATGTAAAAGAAATTTAGGATTGTTGATCTCTGACATATTGGCAGCACATACCAAACTATCACACAAGAGATCACACATTTCAGAAAAAGATGAAAACCTTGCATAGTCTCTCTCTTGATCACTGGGCTCCTGTATTTGTAGCAATGAAAAGCTAAACATAAGAATCCTTTCCTAGAAGGCAGTAACCATGCTTGCAGAAAACAACATCAGTCCTTGCATGGGTACTAGCTAAAATTCTAATAAAGAATTTGCATGCTATGCAGAAGCTCATAAAGAGACCAATTATTTAAAAAGTTAGCATATTACATTATACATACGCTCCAGAGAAAGATAATCCAAAGAGTCTTTAACTTCAGTTTCAGATGCTTGGGAAACTTTCAGGGAAGTATTATCAACAGATAGGCCCTGCATATGGATAAGAAAAGTATTATCACCAAATTGAATCACCCATAAAGTATCTACTTAAAGCAATTTTTGCATATTTGAAATTAGACAAGTTACAAAAAATATAAAAGTTGGAATGAAAGGCCAGAGATGTCACTAACATGTGATTTCCCAACAGATAGAAAGAGGATCAGGCTAAAGATGTTTCTCTCTTTTTATACAAGATGCACTTGGAATCAACCAACTGATATGGATATAGATCAGCTTATATATGTCACTCATGGAAACTTACTATCAGACAGAACCTCACCACAAAGAAACTCAACATATATATGCGACTCAAGTTTTACTTGTCTGTTAACATCAAAGGCTATGTATCTAAAGCCAAAATACATCCCCAAGGACGTATAAATAGATTGATACCCTTGTTCCAGAATCTACATTTAAAACAATATATGAACATCGATATACTAGGTCATGACCAACCAGTTGTCTTGAATTTAAAATTAAACAAGATGCAAACAAAGCCATATATGGCAAATATAAACGTAGATAGTGGAGATATGAAAATATACTAGAATTGTATGCAGTAAGATTGAATGCCAGAGTTAATAATTTTTTTGATTGAGCACAATCTTTGTATCTTCCCCTTTTAAATTCACCTAGAACTTTCACATTTTCCCAAAATACTTTCACTTATATAATATATTTTATGAGTTGTCCATCCATATAAAAGGTTGAATTCGGACTATTAGAGGGAAAGAATCTATTATTTAACTATAGCGGCATTTTAGAATATTATATATCCATGCCAAATATAATGATTTTTAATCAATAATACCCCGATGACCAGTCAATGCTTGTTACAGCTGATTTTTTAGGACATTTCTTTCATCTTCGATGCCATAAGAAATAATCTCAAGTGTCCTTACTCTTCCACCTGCATATCTAAAGCAGTAATTTGGTGATAAACTTCCTCTTTGTTCTTATAGTTCATTTCCAAGTTCTTGTCATGCCTGCTATCTATTCTCTAGGGTGAAAATGTATTGACCATTATAGCCAGGCTATTACAGCAGATCAAAAAACAGGTACTGGAGAAAATAACTTGACAAATATAAAGATTTGGAGCTGTTGACAACTTAAAAAATATTAAGTACTCAAGGATACTGAATTTTGTTACTCGAAATTTTCATCTAAGAACCCTTTGATGAAGTTTTAACATATTCTAAAAATGGATCAAAAGTGAACTCCAAAGCAAAGAAAACAAACAATCATGGAACTAAAAAGTGCACAAACATATTAGATGGTGTCAAATTTCAATAGATGTCAAAAATAATAATAACTAGATAGTCACACTCAAGCCTATTATGAAATGCAAGGATGTGTCTGCATGGACCTAAAAAGGATTTGAAGGGACACCCACCACAACTGTGAGTCTGCCAGATAACACTAATTCTTGGGGCACAACCGATGTGATGGAGACCTTATTGCATGAACCCCACATACAGAAGCTCATGTAGGAGGGACTTAACAAGATGCTCCATGCTGGAATCATTTTCAAGTTCGCAGTCAACAAATGACTCTTGCCCATTGTCATCAGTTGAAAAAGGAAATCAGACACACTAGATTTTGTGTTGACGTAATGAAACAACTTCAAGAAATACAGTAATGGCAGTAGCAATTCAATAATGCGCAACAAACAACATCTACTAATAACAATAAATTCAGATCTAATGCTAGAAAATCAAATATGCAAGTAATCAGATTCTAGATTCAAATCAATACAAATCCTTAGCCACTTAGAGAGGGTGAAGTCTCATGTGCGCAACAAAGACGCTTAAGATTCAAATATGAAAGATGATTCCAACTAGTAGAAGAACACAAGTAAGAACCAAAAGTAGGGCATAAGAAAAAAGAGTGCAATGAAGAACCAAAAGAAGGGCTTAAGAAAGAAGAACATGAGTCAAAGGAGGACCATCCAAAAGATATTAAAACAAAGGAAACAAAAGGTTGAAGAGTCAAAGGAAGCAGAACCTCTTGATAAGGTTGTTGCATATCACCACCCACACCACCATGAGAGGCAACAATAATGGAGGCATGGCATATAACATCAAAAGAACTGTTATGGACTTACATGGAACCTGAGGAGCAAAAACTACAGATATGCAAGCAACAACAATTGCAAGAAAGTTCGAATGAAAAAGAGTGACACTCATGGTTTTTATGAAGATCAGAGTAGTGTAGTGGAAGCATGGAACCAAAGGAGCAATCAGACATCATAGTAGCACAACAAATGCATGGCATTATAGAAGACCATCACAAATCAAGATTTCACTTGGATGGATAAATGATCAAAGTTGGTGCCAATTGTTAGCAATGATTAGATCATGTTATTTGGTTTCATCTCATGTTTTGAGAATGTTATGGTCCCTAGGGGTAGGTAATTAAGGGTATAATATTATATTGTATATGGATAGTTATCATGGGCCATGCATAACCCAAGGTTTGCTATTGGGATATTATATTATAATAATGAGTTAAGGGTTGGCTAGGGTTAGGGTTGTACTCTCCCCAAAGTAGCATTAGATGATGATTATATAAAGAAGGAATCTTGTAATTGTAAATCATCATTCATATCATTATTCTTGTAACCATCTTTGCTCATAGACCAACCCTTTCGTCTTGGGAGATATTGCAGATTTATTCCTTCCTTAAGGAGTATTATTGGTGTTGCCCTACCTTAAGGGTATTATCCAAGGTTCCACGAGCTTGGGGGACGGAGGGACGGGGGGACACGTTTCAGGGACGGCGGGGGACGGCAGGCCGATTTTAGGGGACGACGGGGGGATGGCTAGGGGGACGGCTGGTATAATGTTATAATTTTTTTTAGAAATTTAGAATAATCTACAAATTCTACACACAACAAAGATGAAAAATACTAAAAACTTAAAAAGTATGCATGTTCTTAAAACATGTTTCAATCTAAAATGAACTCAGCTATTAGCCTATTACTAAGTGCAGCCATTTCAACAAATGTAACTTGAAGGTTCAGCCAAGGATATCAAGTGCAATCTCTAACAGTTAACCAAAATAGTTGCTATTGCTCAAGTAATGAATGCCACATTGTTCAGCTTTTAACATTCAAACAATAACAATCATCATTTTTAAAGCCACCAATGTTTAAGCAAAGACCATTTTTTAATTTGTTTTCAGTCACCAATGTTCAAACAAAGACAGTTCTTAGTTTTTACTTTTTGGCCATCAATGTTTAAGCAAGATAGTCATTGGTTTTCACTTTTCTCTGTTCAGGCAAGATAGTTATCTATTTTTTCAGCCATCAATGGTCAATCAAGACAGTTATCAGTTTACAGCCCTCAATATAAATTATAAAAGCAAGACAGCTTTACTGTTCAGTCTCTAGCAATTCTGCACTGCTGTCCAATCACTAAAATGATATTTAAACATTGACAACCACCATTGTTCAGTTCCCACCATGTAAGCAATGACAGTTAACTGTTCAAATATGACAGCCTTTTTTTAAAAATTTAAGTTCATATCATTTTTTTTATTTTTTATTTTTATTTTTTCTTATTGTTTTGGGGGGACGGCTGGGCGTCCCCGGGGACGCCCAGGGGACGGCTAGGCATCCCCCAAAAAAAATAAAAAATAATAAAAATAATAAATAAAAAAAATGATACAAACTTAAATTAACTGTCATTGCTTACATGGTGGGAACTGAACAATGGTCACGGCTGGGCGTCCCCGAGGACGCTCAAGGGACGGCTTGGCATCCCCGGGACGGCCACCTGGGATGGCCAGCCGTCCCGAGGACGGCTGCCCTGTCGTCCCCTAAAAGGGGGACGGGGGGAAACGTCCCCCATGTCGTCCCCTTGTCCCCGGGGACAAGGGACGCGTTCCCTAGGGGGGGACGCGTCCCCGTGGAACCCTGGTATTATCTATATTTTTCTCTTTGTGGTTTAGGTTTGTGGATGAATTATAGGACTTTAGGCATTAGGACTTGGTCTTATAGGGCTTTTGGCACAAAAAGACCATATCCCCCACGACAAATTGTCATTCATAATGTGCAAATTATGTTGCTACTTCATGCATTTCTGGGCCTGGGTCAAATTATCTTTAAGAAGCTAAAGCACAAGCCATTGTTGCTACAACAAATCATCTACCTAAGCCACCTTGGAGGATCCTAGAACATAGTCTACCACTAATGGAGGTTTTTGACCATACAACGCCTCGAATGGGGACATCTTGAGGGAAGAATAGTAAGAAGTATTGTACCACCATTCAGCTAATGAGAGCCAATGAAACCAATGATACTACTTGTCTTGAGCAAAACAATGAAGGTAAGTACCCAAACATTTAATTACACTCTTCATCTGGCCATCTGACCAAGGGTGATAAGAAGAGGACATATTCAACTTAGTACCACTAAGATAGAATAATTCCTTCCAAAAATTACTAGTGAAGACAAGGTCACGATCATTGACAATGGACTTGGGCATACCATGCAATTTAAAAACAAAATCGAGGAATACCTTGGCCACCTTGCTTGCTGAATAGGGATGTTGCAATGCATGGAAATGAGCGTACTTGGAAGGCAATCCACTACCACAATGATAACCATTTTGCCCTCATATTTGGGAAGGCCCTTAATGAAATCCATGGATATGTGCTCCCATTGGTGGTCAAGGATAGACAAGGGTTGCAACAATCCAAGAAATCTAATAGTTTCCCCCTTGTTACACTAACACACCTCGCATTTGGCCACAAAGGTATTGACATCTACTTTTAATCCTTTCCAAGAAAAAAATTGCTTCACCCGTTGATATGTTTTCAAGAATCCAAAATGTCCAGCCAAAGGAGATGCATGCAATTCTTGGAGGACACTAGTCTTAACAATTGAGGATTGAGGAAGATAAATGCGATCCTTCTTGCAAAGAACCCCATCAACACATGAGAAACATGAAGGCAGTGAGAAGCCTGCCTCCACTTTCTTAACGATTCAAGCTATCTCTAGGTCAAAAAGCCAATCCTCCTGAAGTTGAGAAAGCCATTGTCGAAGAGGACTAGAGATGGCACCGACATCAACAACATCTTCATGTTTGAAAGATAAAGCATCAACCACCACATTCTCCTTTCCTTCCTTGTATTCAATGAAGAAAATCATCCTCAAGAGCTTGGTCAAACATTTATTTTGTTTAGGACATGAGAGAAGTTCTAAGAAATGCCTAAGGCTGCTATGGATGGTCTTGATGATGAAGCAATGCCCCAACAAATAAGGCCGCCATTTCTCTATGGCATGCAAAACAACTAACATTTCCTTCTCATAAGTGGATCGTCCCAGAATCTTGCCAAAGAGTTGCTTACTTTCAAAGGTCAATAGGTGTCCACCCTGCATCAAAACAGCTCTAATACTTGTGCCTCATCACACTCAATGACAAAGGATTTTCTGAAATCAGGGGTGGCCAAGACAAGGGTGGTACACATAACCTCCTTTAGGACCTAGAAGGCTTGGGAAGTTGCTTCAAACCAAACAAAGGCATCCTTCTTAGTAAGAGCAATGAGAGGAGCAACAATCTGGCCATAGTTGCAAACAAATTTCTTGTAGGAGCCTATGAGACCCAAAAACCCAAGGAGTTGTTTAAAGGATTTGGACAAGGGCCGGCCTTGCATGGCTTTGATCTTGTTAGGATCAACCTTGACTCCTTCATGAGATACTATATGTCCCAAATATTCTACCTCATGGACCCCAAAGGAACATTTGGACCTTTTGACAAAGAGTTTTTCCTTCTATAATAGGTGAAGAACTTTGTCCACATGAACTAGATGATCTTCCTAGGACTTGCTATAAATTAAGATATCATCAAAGAAAACTAGGACAAACTTGCAAAGAAAAGGACGAAAGACAAAATTCATGAGACTTTGGAAAGTGGAAGGAGCATTAGTGAGATCAAAAGGCATGACCAAGAACACATAATGACCCTCGTGTGTGTCGAAAGCAATCTTAAGGATATCCTCTTCTCTAACACTAATTTGATGGAGTCCAAAATGTAAGTCCAATTTTGTTAAATATTTAGCACCATGCAATTCATCCAACAAATCATCTATGACAAGGATAGGAAACTTATCTCTGGTGGTGATTTTGTTGAGAGGTCAAAAATGCACCAAGAATTGTCCTTGTGTCATACCATAACCACTAGAGAGGAATAAGGGCAGATGCTTGGATAAATGATTCATTGCTCCAACATTTCCTAAACCAACATCTCAATTTCTGATTTTTGGGATGCACATTCGGAGGTTGACTTCTTGGAACAAAGTGGATGGCATGATCATATGCGCTTAGGAGGAAGACCCATGGGCTCACCAAAGACCTTTGCATAGCAATCCACAATGTTCTACGAGTCTAAAGGAAAATATGGAAGAAGTGGCTCTGAAGACTGAACCTCACATGCAAGAGACTTGGGCAAAGAATCCACGACCACCTGTCTTCAATATCTTTTCCATGTTATCGGAACTAACCACCTTGGAGATAAATGACCCTTCCATTCTTCATCCACTTGGTAAATATTCATTGAAAATTAATAGTAACATCACCAAGCTGAGATAGCCACTGTGCTTTCAAGACTACATCTGTACTACCCAAATTCATGACAAAGAGATTGGTCAACCAAGTATAACCCCTCATTTGGATGTTAACCTTAGCAGTTCGACCCACACACTGAGCGGTACCCCCATTTGCAATCAAAACTTGACGTTTTTCCTAATTAGAAGAATTGATATACAAGCCCAAAGACTTTGCTATCCTACTGTCAATAAAGTTGTGTCCTACCTAAATCAATCAACACATTGACAAGTTGTCATTTGATGAATCCTTGGACCTTGATAGTATGGTGATCTTGGAGCCCCATAAAGGTGTAAGCAAAATATAATCCTCATGTTCAACCTCATCTACTTAAGTTGGTTGCTCCTGCTGCAATGATTCTTAATCTTCTGATATTGTTGCTCCTTCACCTTCCACTTGAAAGTTACGACGTTCTTCACAGACCTAATCTCGAAGATGTTGAGAATGACATTTGAAACAAAAGACTCCCTAGGAGCACATTGCAGTTATTGAAGTAAGGATGTCGAGGGTTGAAGTCACATAAAGGCTGGGAAATGTCTCTGCCAAATGTAATGTCCCCATCCTAGTCAGCTAACAGAGCGTAATATGGACTTGCCTATTCATAAGGTTTCGTAGGCAATGTCGAGTGTTTAGGAACCACTAGGTGTTATGGAGATATTGTTGGACGATCTGCATTCACGGTTGTCAGCTTTCAGGACCGTTTATGGCAGTATTTTCAGAGACTTACTATTTTTAGTAAGTCAGTTAGGGTTGGATTCTCGGGAAACGGAAAGTACGATTGGCATCTTCGGCTTAATGGGTATCCGTTTCCGTAAGTTGTTTGGTGGTTGGATGTTGGGAGAGCAATAATTTTAATGCCCGAAGATTTATAATGTTATATTTAAATATAAAAGTTAAATATATTAATGTTGGGCATTAATTTAATCTTAAAAGGGGTCATGTAACCACTTGAATTAAAGGGGATTTTATAAAGTTCATATTTCTAATGTCATAAAAGTGGTATGGTCTCCTTGGAAAGTAATAAGTGAAATATATTACAATTTATGGTAAAAAGAATGCCTTCAAGGTGCAACGTAGCATTTGGAAAGACAAATTATCCCACATTCAAGAAGTGAATGGATCAACCAACTTTGGGAAAGGATAAAAGTGGCATTGAAGAGTTGATTGTGACATCTTTGGCTATTATTCTTGAAGCTTATTGTGTGAGACTTGCAGGTTGCAAGATTTCAGTCATTCCAGGCTTGTATTGTGACGAAAACCACATACAAGGACACCATATCTTGAGGTTGAAAGATACCTTTAGATTGGTTAATGAGCATTCATACTCGGTGGATGCAATTGAGCTGATAAAGGTGATATTTTCAGATATTGTTGAGCAGATTGGAGAGGGTTTGTTCCATTTCATTTGCACTTCACTCCTTCAGCTGGTCGTACCATCTAGGGCCAAAATAGAGCGATTTGGATGCACACTCAGCAATGGTTTGTTGAAGTTTGAGATCTACTTGCAACTACAGACCTAGCCGCCACCTTTTCTGCAGGTTTTGGAGACTTTCATTGGATTTTTGTAGTGTTTATTAGCAGTTGTACCTGCTCCTGGCATGGCCGTACATTTCTTGGGGGACGAGTTGCTTGCCTAGGTCCAAACGCCTAGTCTTTGGAGGATTTCTTACATGCTTTGTTATTGTCTCCAAAAAGGGTATTCAAAAACATAAGTTGTATGTTGGAGAAGTTTGTAAATTGGATTTTATGATAAAAAAATGAAGATTTTTGTGTGCTGATGAACATTTCCAGATTTGTATCAGACCTTCACAATTCCGGGTATACTCCTTTTAATGCAATTTCCTTTATTGGGTTTGTTTATCTATATTGGAAGAAGCTAGTGTTCGAATTTGGTAGCATTTGGATTGATAGTTTTCAAGTTGTGATCCATTCTTGAGAGCTGCCCTGTTATTTCTGAGTATGCATGACAAATGTTTGTCAAAATGTCTTGTTGAAAATTCATGAGTTAATATGATATTTGAAAATTGGAGTTAGTACATTGAATGTTCATATGATCTCCAAACATACAAAACACTGAATAACCCAAATCAGCAAACAAGACACTCAAGTTTTCAGTTTGGAACCCAAGATCGAAACCTGGCTCTTTTGGTGGCAATTTTTTTTTTGTCTTCGAAAGGGGTAGGACATTACAGTGGTATCAGAGCTCAGCTTATCCTGCCAGCCTGAGGGTTACAAAGTTGCAGTAGTGTGTTGGTAATGGCTACTATCCAGGAACTCATGATAGAGCTGATGCAAAAATTTCAAGAACAAAATGAGTTTTTTACAACAATAATAGAACATCATCCTAAGTGGTTGAAGCCTCCATTAGCAGTTGGAATAAAAACAGGGACAAAGGGAAACGACTCATTGCAGCCAAGCACAGTTGTGGACAGCGAAGAGGACAACAAGGAGGTTGAAAATTTAGAAAATGTTTCATGCATAACCGAGGTTCAGGTTGATTCTTGTATTGATGGGGAAAACAAAGCAGCAATAGTAATTGATGAGGATGAGGTCACTTCATCTTGTGTGTTGGATATTGGAGAGGTGTGTATTGATGAGCACGCTGATCTTGTGGTTGAGGATTCGGTTGTTGATGTAGTTGGTGATTCGGAGGATGAGCATAGTTCTGTCATCACTTCAGAGTATGAGGTTGGTGAGTGCGGTGCGGTGAAAGGGCCTAAGATTGATCATTGTGCATTGGAGGATACACCCGAGAGTTTATTTTGTGTTGATGATTCCAGTTCATTGCGGGATCACATACAGGTTACAGATGAGCAGGTTGTCCACACATTGACACATTTGAATAGCACACATGAGTTTGTTGAATGCCTTTATCGGACAGCCCAACTTGGAGAGAGACGGCACCGGTTGACAGTTGGAGCTACTGCTACAGATTTGCGAGGCCATCAAGCGAGCATTAGAGGTAATCAAATCAGATTACTTGAGGCTATTATCTGATAGGGATCGGGTTATGCGGTTTGCGGAGCAGACTTCCCGAGAGCTCACTCGGAAAGATGAGGAGATTGATGAGCTTTGTCTTGAGTTGAGTTTAGCTCATCACTCCCTTTTCACAGCGAAAAGTCAGTCATCTGTTGCATCCACTTCACATGATTCGGAGACTAATTCGGATACTATGGTGGTTAAGCGGTTGATTAAGGGGATACATGAGATTGGACGTGAGGAAGGATTGATTAGTAATAATGATTCCGCATTCACTCAAGTCGATCAGTATGAGCATAAGCGAAGTGATGATATGCTTTCTTTAATGGATGCTACTTCCTCATTTGGTGCAATAGATGATGGTACATTACCTGATTCCGATCCTGAGGATGATGATGCGAGCCATACTTCAGGGGATTTGGTGAGGTTCATATGGATTGTATAGTGAGGTATGCTAGTCATTTTGATTTCAGCCCACATGTAGATGAGTGGACCTTTTTTCGGATGACACATAGTGGTGGGTTGAAAGATGGTTATAGCGGGTTGTATACTTCATTGGGGTATGAGATGCCTTCTTCATTAGAGGGTAAGGTGATTCATTGTTGGGATGATTGTTTGGTTCAGCATGATGGATGTAGTGCAGAGACAGAGTTATGGCTGAACAACTCTTCGCTTGTATGCAGTTATGATATTTCGGTCGTTGGATCTTGGATTTTTCCTTGGTTCGGGCGATATGGCAGGGGACCACATATGGATTTGGGATCCGGGTAGTTGTCGGTGGTTTAGTTGTTGTTTCACCGAGTTGGCAGTTGACATGACTGCTAGGATATTCTTTGGCCCATGGGATCTGGGAGGTGTGTGCCCATGGAGGTCAGTGATCTGTGGAGATCGTGCCTTGATGTCACTTCCATTGGCTATTTGGTGGCGGGAGTTAGTTCAGACTCCCAGATGGGTCATTATTGTTCGGTTGTGGATTAGCAACCGATTAACTCCAATCTTATGTCAACAGAAAGATTGGAGAGATTTTTTGGTCAGGGATCGGTTACTTTGGTTGTTGGGAGTTGTTGGGGAGTTGATTCCAGCATCTCCTCAACTTACCGTCCTTGATTTACTTGTCCTCTCACACCGGTTTTTCAGTCTAGTTTGGGGTGTTGTCATTATGGGAATACAGATGAGGTGTGTGCGGTTGTGTTACTATGAGCTTCTGGTTTTGATCAGAGTGGCGCAGCGTCAGCATGTTAGTTCTGATAGGATGTTGATTTAGGACTTAGAGGATATGCTCAGTTTTAGTGTGGTGGCAGATCTTGACCAGGATTATGGAGAGTAGTTTACTTGTGAGTTGGTTGAACTATTTCAAAGGCGATTGCACTTCCGGATAGAGGACTACACGAGATGACACTTGCGAGAGGGTCAGCGGTGCAGGATTTATCTCAATTGGAGATATGAAGCTCATCGGTTCATCTGGGATCTAGGGATTGCATGGCAATTAATTTTTTGAGATTGTCATGTTATGAAATTGGATTGCTTGAGGACAAGCAATCTCGAGGAGGGAGGACTGTAATGTCCCCATCCTAGTCGGCTAACGGAGCGTAATATGGACTTGCCTATTCATAAGGTTTCGTAGGCAATGTCGAGTGTTTAGGAACCACTAGGTGTTATGGAGATATTGTTGGACGATCTGCATTCCACGGTTGTCGACTTTCAGGACCGTTTACGGCAGTATTTTCAGAGACTTACTATTTTTAGTAAGTCAGTTAGGGTTGGATTCTCGGGAAACGGAAAGTACGAGTGGCATCTTCGGCTTAATGGGTATCCGTTTCCGTAAGTTGTTTGGTGGTTGGATGTTGGGAGAGCAATAATTTTAATGCCCGAAGATTTATAATGTTATATTTAAATATAAAAGTTAAATATATTAATGTTGGGCATTAATTTAATCTTAAAAGGGGTCATGTAACCACTTGAATTAAAGGGGATTTTATAAAGTTCATATTTCTAATGTCATAAAAGTGGTATGGTCTCCTTGGAAAGTAATAAGTGAAATATATTACAATTTATGGTAAAAAGAATGCCTTCAAGGTGCAACGTAGCATTTGGAAAGACAAATTATCCCACATTCAAGAAGTGAATGGATCAACCAACTTTGGGAAAGGATAAAAGTGGCATTGAAGAGTTGATTGTGACATCTTTGGCTATTATTCTTGAAGCTTATTGTGTGAGACTTGCAGGTTGCAAGATTTCAGTCATTCCAGGCTTGTATTGTGACGAAAACCACATACAAGGACACCATATCTTGAGGTTGAAAGATACCTTTAGATTGGTTAATGAGCATTCATACTCGGTGGATGCAATTGAGCTGATAAAGGTGATATTTTCAGATATTGTTGAGCAGATTGGAGAGGGTTTCACTCCTTCAGCTAGCCGTACCATCTAGGGCCAAAATAGAGCGATTTGGATGCACACTCAGCAATGGTTTGTTGAAGTTTGAGATCTACTTGCAACTACAGACCTAGCCGCCACCTTTTCTGCAGGTTTTGGAGACTTTCATTGGATTTTTGTAGTGTTTATTAGCAGTCGTACCTGCTCCTGGCATGGCCGTACATTTCTTGGGGGACGAGTTGCTTGCCTAGGTCCAAACGCCTAGTCTTTGGAGGATTTCTTACATGCTTTGTTATTGTCTCCAAAAAGGGTATTCAAAAACATAAGTTGTATGTTGGAGAAGTTTGTAAATTGGATTTTATGATAAAAAAATGAAGATTTTTGTGTGCTGATGAACATTTCCAGATTTGTATCAGACCTTCACAATTCCGGGTATACTCCTTTTAATGCAATTTCCTTTATTGGGTTTGTTTATCTATATTGGAAGAAGCTAGTGTTCGAATTTGGTAGCATTTGGATTGATAGTTTTCAAGTTGTGATCCATTCTTGAGAGCTGCCCTGTTATTTCTGAGTATGCATGACAAATGTTTGTCAAAATGTCTTGTTGAAAATTCATGAGTTAATATGATATTTGAAAATTGGAGTTAGTACATTGAATGTTCATATGATCTCCAAACATACAAAACACTGAATAACCCAAATCAGCAAACAAGACACTCAAGTTTTCAGTTTGGAACCCAAGATCGAAACCTGGCTCTTTTGGTGGCAATTTTTTTTTTGTCTTCGAAAGGGGTAGGACATTACACCAAAGCTATATGTTGAGCATCCTCAAGGGTATAGGGGTCGAGCATGTTGACTTCTTGCCGAATTTTATACTTAATACCATGGCAAAAGGCTAAGACCACCACTATTGGATCTAATTGGTAAGTGTAGGTAAGAAGATTTGTGAACTATGTGCAATAGTCCTCAATCGTTCATGTTTGCTTTGTTTGCATCAACTGACCACATACAATGTGGAAGATCCTTTGTCAAATCTTCAAAGGAATCGTAATTTGAAATCAGGGCACAAAAGAGGAAACCCTAGTTGGCGAATCTCCCATGACAACCATTGATAAGAATGGGTTCCCAACTTAGTAGCAGCTAATATGACACAACCTTCTTCAAGAACATGGTGCAGACAGATAATGCTATCCATCTTGGCCAACCACCCACATGGATCAGCACCCTCAAAGGTGGGGATGTCCATGTATGGAACAGGAACATCATGAGGCCAATAAAGGAAATTAGAAGCACCTCTTGCATAAGGACCTAGATCAAAAGAAAAGCTTGAGATGTAACCACCCATACCTAGTAGTAGCATGGGGAGCCAAGTTACTGCCATAGGAAACTAGAGGACCGTGACCAAATGGTGGATTTTGAAGAATGCTTGTGTCCCTTGGATTTGGTGCCTCATGTATTCCTACTGCTGCCCAACAACTTGTTGAGACTCAAGAACAAGAGGATGCATAGTAGAGGACATTTTTAGGAAGCTTTGGATGTCAACTATGGCACTTGCAATGGAATCAACCACCCTTTCCTATTTCTCGAGATAGGTACACTGACCAAAATCAATGGTATCAGGAATAGTATTACCAATTGGAGTGGTAATGGAGGCAGTGGCACGGGGAGGGTTACCGAGACGAGGAGAGGAAGGAATGGTATTGGGAGGAGGTGAAGCCATGGTGTTTAAGGAAGAAAGAAGATGATGCTCAAACTATTGATATTTGGAGTGTTGTGATGCTTAACGAGATTTTTGGGTTGGCGCTTCTTTCTGCTCAAACACAGATCCTCTGAATCACCAATGTGTTGCAATCGACCGTTGATTCGCAACCAACCAATTGGAGCTATAGGTTCATTCATACACTAAGGGCAATTGTAAAACCCGAAAGAATCCTTTGGAGCACTACTAAAAAAGTATTGTGAGAAATACCCCTTTGATCAGTTTGAAGAGGCGATCTCAAGGAGATAGGTCCCCATAAGGGCCCCAACATACTTAATTCCCAAAAAAGTATTGTTGGAAATACCCCTTGTTTCAACTAGTTTGGAGAGACAATCGCAATGGGATAGATCTCTATTGAACATGGAAATCAACAAGTGCGCTTTGCACCTGTGACCGTAGTTCAATAAATGGATAGGGAGGTTTCTACTCTCCCCAACATCCAAAACTCTAGCCAATTCCCTTCTACTTTCTAACTAAGAAGGGAAAAAAATGAAAGAAACTAACCTAAAATACAAAAAACAAATCTGATATACTTTGTTCAAATAAGGTTGTAAGAGAGGAGTTGCAAGCTTACTGCGGTGGTAAGGGCTTTGGCCTCTCTTTGAGAGGTCCAAGGTTCAAACCCCACTCGGTATGAGGGAACCAGGACCCCTCATAAAAACCTGTGTAAATTCATTGAAAAACGAGAGAAAATGCAAACTATGGCCAAGGTCGTAGTGGGGTTTAGATTTGGTGCAGTTGGCGTTCTTAGCAAAAACCAAATAACTTGATCACATAAGATCTTTGAATACTTGCAACAATCAATCAAAGAGGACTAATAGGGGAAAGGAGGGCAGAGCCACAAATTTCACACATTCATAAAGCAAAGGTTAGAGACAATCAAATAGGAATGCCACATACAAGTCTTTATTGATTTCGCAATTTGAGTGTTTTACAATTCTCACTTCAAAGAGTAGATCTGGTATTGCTTCAAAGGCCAAAAGACCATTACAATGAGCATTTAGCTCTTATTTATACTTCAACTTGTAGCCACAAAATGGACTACATATAATGAACCTCAATGATAATTACAAGGTGATTACATTATTCTTATTTGTTTACTAAAGATAGACATAAAGCGAGGCACCTTGGCAATAGGCCGCTATGAGCGTGAGGTGCTCGAAGAGCTAGTCATTATGAGAGCAAGGTGCATGGAGAGTGAGTCGCTATGAGAGCGGGGTGCCTGGAAAGAGGGTCACTATGAGAGTGAGGCACATAGAGAGCGGGTTGCTATGAGAGCAAGGCGCCCGGAGACTTGAGAGCGAGGTGCATGGAGAGTGAGTCGCTATGAGAGCAAGGTGCTCGAAAAGTGGGTCGCTATGAGAGTGAGGTGCACGAAGAGCGGGTTGCTATGAAAGCAAGGCTCCCAGAGACTTGGTCACTCTAACGGTGGGTCACTCTGACAACGGGGCACCTGGAGAGCGAGGCGCTATAAAAGCAAGTCACTTAGAAAGTGGGTCATTCTAAAGAGTGGTGTGTTCAGCAAGCGAGATGCTTCAACGAGCGGGCGCATTATGGAGTGAAAAATGTGTAAGGTGAAGCGCCTATAAAACCTGTCTTGGTCTCTTACCATTTTTTATACTAATTTTATAATAGAACATGTTCTAGAAGCAATGATAATAGTCAACTAGTACAATTCTGGTGACTTGTAGGAACGTCAATCTTGATTGACAAGAGATCCTAGATGGTGCCTTATTTTTGGGTGCAGAGTCAAAATTGAGATAGCCATTCAACATAACTGATGCTTTTGAAGGGAAAAGTGTTAGTGCTTGCAATAGCCTATGGATTAATGAAGGTACGATTATTGGAGTTATGTTGGTGACCTTAGGTTGTGCTTAGTAGAGGTGAGATAGACACAGCAAAAGAAAGTGAAGCTGATTTTAGAAGCGGAAACAAAAAGAATAAGAGAGATGAGAGAATAGTGATAGTAGATGGTAGAAGGAGATGAGATGAAGCAAAAACTGTCTCTAAAGATTTTTTTTTTACTTTTTTTACTTTCTTTTCTATTCGTTTTTCTTTTTTCTCCCTTTTATTTGGCTTTTATATTTTTTCCTTCATTTTTTTTTTTTAGTTTTGGGCAAGGGCCCCATACTCTCGGAGCGAGGTGCTTCGAAGACAGGAGCTTTGCACTGTTCTACGCAAAGCCTATTCTCTTAACCAATACCATGTTATGCTTTTCCTAGGACATCTATTCTTCTAGAACTACAATTTTCGGATCTCCTAAGCATAGATTTGTATCCTTTTCGTATTTGTATTGTGGCTTTTTTGCCATCATTCATACCCATTGACAAAGAATCAAACCATTTCCTAAGCAAAACAACATCTACAAGCCAATTTTGTTGATTTCTTAGAAAACTAGATGAGTCGGAAGATCTCTGAATTCTCAAAATGACCTTTGCAAGCGTTTGATGATTGATCTCCTTCAACAACTTCTCCATACTCTGACTCGGGATTATCTTCTCCCTTGCTTTTCGATTGCACAACAAAGCAAGCAACTAGGACGAGTTTCTCCAAACTCTGTTGCAATGCTCTAGCAGCTCCTTGCTATATGACCGCTCCTTTGAACTTTTCCTTAATTTGTCCAATCACCTCTGCAGAAACATTGCCTAACGGTTGAATTTAGAGCACTACTTTAGCTCATTTTCTTTAAATTCCGAGTTCTCTTGCAATTTTCCAGCTTCATCTGCAACGCTTCGTTTTGGTTCTACACTGTTGTTTGCAACACCACTTCTACACTTTCTCATCGACTATCTTCCTCCTCCCAATGAACATTCGTCGGGCTGCAAATTTCTTGTGGTTGGATAAAACCAGGTATCGAAGACGATCACATCATCATCATCATTTGTTTGAACTTGTTGTTCATGTCATATATTTTGAATACCTCCTTCAACCGATTCAACTCATCATCCTCATCACACTCTCTCTTTCCAATGTAGGTCTTCATCTTTCTTTCTTCTAATGTAAGAAACATCTAACTTCTCATGCCTTCTTGTTATATCATCTTCTTTCTCTCTGCTTGACACCTCTATCCAGTTGCGCCCTCGGATCATCTTCATCCTTTCTCTTTCTTGGATGCAAGTGCTCCTGTCTTTCATCCCTTTTAGTATTTTTTTGTCTGTCCCAATGTTGTAAGCCACCATCCTTTGAAAGAATCTCTCTCTTCCATGAATCTTCATCTTTTTATCTTAGATACCGTAGATCTTCATTTTTTCCTTGCCAAGATTTAGCGTGTTCATCTTTAGCTTTGATATGGTATACTTCTTCTCGATGTCCATGTAAATAGTAGTCATCCTCACGATGGTTCAATTTTTCTCTGCTTTTCTGATGCCTACTGTGTTTCTCATCATTATGTCTATTGTTCCATGGGTAGTCTTGATAGAGATAAGGATCTTCATCTAAGTGGAGCTTGTTTCCATCTTTTGCCAACCTTTGTCGAGGTTTGTATTATGTTATCTCTTACTTAGTATTTCCTTGACCGTTGGCATAGTCCCTACTATTTCCTTGGTCTTTAGAATAACCCCTACTATTTCCAAATTCAGCTTGACTGTTGCCGCTTTTTGATACCTTAAAATGACAACCATAGTTGCCTACTGGTATTGGTGACTCATGTGAACTCAATTTCTGCTCTTTCATGGAATGGACAGAGCCATGGCCATTAGTTGTGTCCTCTTCAGCTTTCACTTCCAAAATGGACAGAGCCAAATTCCTTATTTTATTTTCTCTTATTTTCCTTTTTTCTTTCTTTTTTTCAATTTTGTGACTGCGCTCTGGGGCGGGGTGTCCTTGGAGCATATTCTCGTGTTCTAGAAGTCGGGTGCCCTCGAAGCGTGACTCTCATTTTTTTAATAAGAAGAAACAGGAGGTGGGTCTTGTGTTCTTGGGTGAGGTGCCCTCAAAGCGAGATGCTCAAAATTTATTTTTTTGGGTGACCATGCTTTAAGGCAAAGTGCCCTCAGAGTGGGGCGCAAAGCGTCTTACCTCTTTTTAAAAGGAAAAATGGGGAGCGAGTCTCATCAAAATATATTTTTTCTGAATTGGATGAATCACTTGTCTCTAATTCATCGACGACCATTCTAGTTGAGCGGGTCGCTTCCATTGACCAGCTTCAAAAAATAACTCCCTTTCCTCTTGATTTCGTCATTGAAACTCAAAATCTTCCTACACCTACGCAAGCAAAGTATATCAAATGGCATTAACAACATATTGCCAAGTCCTTTCCGATACGAAACTTCGTAGGGGCCCTCTAGCAAACAACATACCCCCCATCAGAGGTCATAAATTTGAAAACAAAAATCAAAGCCTTGTAAGCTAGAGTTGTATTTGCCCTTTTGATCTATTCTTGGTCTGAAGCTCGATACCAAACACCTAGAGAAGAATATTCCCTTTCAGCCCCGAATTGTTTTGCAACAAGGGTGGATGCCTGAGCTCCTGTGATAGTTTCCTTACTCCTATCGCATCCTATGGTAGGATTTGGTATTTGAGGCTAGTCCAATCTTTTGTTCCCGTGTGATAAAATGATAGATTATTATTCAATAGTAGCAATCCCTGTTAATGTCCTTCCACAAACCTGCTATCCCTAGCATTGAACTATTGGAATGTGGAGGCTACCTTAGCCTTACTCCCCAAAATCATGGGAAATCGCATCATTCTTAGAATTATTATCTCCCTATTGCTTAGCGTGGTTCCCTCACATAAACTCTTTTCCGCACCCTTGGAACTTGCAAACGTATGCGATTTCTTCTTTGGATAAAGGAAACACTTCCACCAATAGGGGCTTGTCCGATGACTCTTTCAATCTATCTATGTTCCTCCCACCTATATCATTTTAATAGGGCCCGATATAAAGGTCTCGTGTTCGGCTAGTGGATTCGCCTCCCTCACTTCTAGAAACACTCCTCTTCTATCAAACAAGACAAATACTTCACACTCCTCTTTCAGTTCTAAGCCTTCATCTTCAGATTCTTCTTTTACTATCTCGAGCTCTATCACTGGTGAAGGGGAGCATGACTCTCGATGCTCAGGCCGAGAATCTCCAACAGGAACTATCGACCCATCAGAGTGGTTATTGTACATGACAACACTTTGGGAAAATGTGCAATGTCTGCCCACTGAGGATGTTTCAAATATCAAATGGTTGCATTACATCAACCTGAGGTACAAACACTTGACTCATTGCTAGTTGGTTCATCATGGGTTGATAAGTCAATGGTTAACTGAATACGATGGGTTGATTCAACACAATTCTTTGCCTAATCAGTCATATGAAAATTTCTTGTTGAGGTATCGGCCAATTCCTTTGATTGGTCATCTAAAAATCTCCCTGTTGAGGGAAATACAAGTTCCCTTCATCGAGTTCATACTCTTGTGTATAGCGTGACTAAGGAGCTGAAACCATATGCTTGAGTCCATTTAGCTGCATTTGCAATTCTTGTTTTCTTGAGGGGCTGGTTGACACTGGGGATTTTGGGGAAATAGTGGATATTGGGGCAACTGTTGAGGGGAAGGGTGTTGGATTTGTAGGGTGGGCATTTGGGTTGTATGGGTTGGGTACCCTTGTTGAGCAAATGTTGCAAGGTTTTGTTGGTGAATGAACAGGTATAGTTGAGGCATCTACCCATATTGTACAAGTTGGCCATACTATCCCTGTTCATGTGACACTTGGTATATAAGTGGTCCTATAGGGGCATAAGCAAGTTGTTGAAGGATTTGATGATTTGGTAACTAAGACATCCTTAACAATGTATAGGTGTCTTGCTATTCACAAACGATAAGCAAGAAACCTCTAAAATCACACTAAAAAATGGGAACGAAAAATAAGGCACATTGGCCAAAGCAAGAAACAAATGGAAAAGCAAGTCCTACAGTAAGTGGTTCGCTTTGACGAATAGGGTGTTCCAATGAGCGAGTTGCCTGAAGAGTGGGTCGCTTGGGGAGCAAGTCACTCAAAGAGCGGATCACTGAGTAAGCATGTTGTTCTGAGAGCAGGGTGCTCGAGGAGCGGTTGCCTGAGAGCAAGGTGCTCGAGGAGCGGTTGCCTGAGAGCAGGGTGCTCGAGGAGGGGTTGCCTAAGAGCGGGGCACTCGAGGAGTGATTCGTTCTGAGAGCAGGGTGCTCTTAGGCGACCGCTTCCCGAGCACCTCGCTCTCGGAGAGCAGGTTGCTCGGAGAGTAGGTCATTCTAGGAGTGAGATTGCTAGGTGAGCACTTTTTTTTTTTTTTCGATTCTCACAGTCTCGTTCCCAATCACACCTATTTTCACTAGTTGTCGCTTTAGTCCTTTCTTGAAAAAATGAGATTCACAAATCACAAGTTAGGAAAGATTTTGTATTAAAATAAATTACAAAATTACAAATTATGAAATCTTAAATGGAACACAAGCTGTAAATTTTAATACAAAAAAAATTATGGGTTTTGTGCATTTTAGTGTAACACAACCCTTTTTGCAGATTTGGAAGGATCTGAAGTACACTCGCATAGATCTGCAAAATTATGTGCAAGTGGGGTAAGATTGATTTTGTACCAAAATCACACTTGTGTGTCCCACCGAGCATGGCAAAACTGTTGACCTCACGCGTGGTGGGTGTTTCTTTGTGGGGCAAATTGGATTCGTCCCACTGAGCACGCCAGAAATATTGAACATTGAAATTGGCAAGTGCACTTTGCGCATGCAACCGCAGTTCAACAGATGGATGAAGTTTCTACTCTCCCAAACCTTCAAATCTCGGTTTGGTTCCCTTCTACTTTCTAACTAAGCTGAAAAAAACAATGAAAGAAACTAATCTAAAATACAAAAAACAAATTTGATCTATTTTGTTGAGGATCAAGGGTGTAAGAGAAAGAAATGCAAAATACAGTCGAGCCCATAGCGGGGTTTAGATCTAGTGCAATTGGCATTCTCAGCAAAAACCAAATAACTTCTTCGCGTAAGAGCATTGGATACCAACAACAATCAATCAAAGAGGACTAACAAGGGAAAGGAGGGTAGAGCCACAAATTTAACACATTCATAAAGCAAAGATCAAATACAATCAAATATGAATGGAGGAAGATCATTCCCCTCGAACTGTCGGGAGGGAGGCCAACCAACTTTCTCCCTTGACCAGGTAAACTTAGACAACCCAATGAACCTGGCGGTCTTCCTGAGTTGCTTAAGTTGCCTACTCTACGCACCCCTCCTGGGTTGCCTAACAGTCTTTGTGAACTATTTTGACTTCCCCAAGGATGATTTCTATTTACTAGTAGATCTCCAATTCTTCTCCTTGTCCACCTTTCTCCCTCGGAGTTAGTTTTTTGGGCTCCATTACTTCTATTTGTCTGCAGTACTAGTGTGTCCTCTTCCAAGTCATCACCACTCGAACTACTTGTCAAAGACACACTGCTGGAGTTTGTTCTCCAATTCCTTGTCTCCCTTTCTAGTGATGTAGACACTTCAAATACATCTCTCCAAAGGATCTGCCAATCTCCTTGCCCTTCCATCTTGAAGATTGTCTCACAACCTTTCTATCTCTTGCTCCGCTTGTTCCATAGTAGTTATTTTGTTTCTCGCAGTTGTTCATATCAGTCTTGCAACTGTTGCTTCTCTCTATGCATCCTTTGTTGTTGCAAACCAACTCTTACCAACAAGCTCATATCCTCATATTCACTTCCACCGCTCCGAGGTTCATGATCTAGTGGATCTTCTCCTGTTTCCACCATTCTCTATGCATCTTTCTCATTCAGTGATATGAGCCTTCCTTCTTCCTTTGTGTCTAGAAATCACACATGCACCCGTAACCTTCTTCACTCCGTGGAAAGGGGTTCCAACTCTTGTTCAATTACGGGCTGCTCTCCGCTTGCACTCCCAAACAACCAATCTAGACCATGATCATTGTCCTCTTTTTCTTCTGCACCATCTACAATTTTGGTCCGACTCAACTCTCCTTCCTGGACCACTATACCTTCAAAAGCTTTTGAATACTGGTTTGGTGCTGCAATTAATCTTCCTATACTCTTCTCATCCTCTTCACACACTATCAGGCGCACCACATAGCAATTGCTATTTCACTGGACTTTCGTCCCTCTCACCATGAAACATGTCAACCTACAATTGCTCCGATATCAGACTCTCGTCTCACTCTCCATCAAGCACACCATCCTGTAACTCCCCTAGTGCTGGACTCCTGTCTCGAGCATTGCTGGTCACGCCATCTTTCATGTGCACCGATGTTGGACTCTCGTCCCTCTCACCATCGGGCACCTCCATTTGCAATTGGTTCGGTGGCATACTTCCTTCATGACCAGCAACTAACTTATCTTCCTTAGGTGTATATTTGTCCTCTCTACTGGACTAGCCAACCTCATACACACTCTTCCTTTGTTCATCATGGTCTTCCTTTGCCTGAATGTAAAGACAATTTGGTAGAAAAACTTCATAATCCTCCATCTGCCAATGGAGAAGTTCGCTATCCAAATGCCCTTCATCTTCTATGCATTCTTCCAACTGCAACACTCCATTCGGTTCATGTCCATTGTCATCATCCAAGGATGAATTCCCCGACTCATTGGTTGTCGCGAGATCCTCGCTCATGGACTGATTCTTCAAATTAATCATATATTTGTGCTGTCCTTTCTTGAAAGTCAAATGGTCCTTATCCTAATTATGATTCACCTTCACCATGCGCAACCATCCTCGTCCCAACAATGCGTCATATGCTAGTTTTTGCATGGTAATCACTACAAAATCCATGATAAACTCTTGATCGGACGATCTTCACTTTCTGAGCCATCAAGACTCCTTTCATCTCTATTCCATACTGGTCTGCACCATACAACTTGAAATTTGGAGACCACAAGAATGGTGCTCCAATCTCCCTCCAAGTCTTCTCAGGCAGTACATTGACACTTGACCCTCCATCCACGATCACCTGGGTCAACTTATGGTTAAGCAACTCGATATGGATTAATGTTGGCTTCTTGCCAACATCAATCATCAACATTGTCGGATCAATGAATTGATCTCTCCTCGCAGTTGCTTCCTACTGGCATTGCGGTTTCACTATGCTCCTTGGTCGCATCATCTCTCCTACCGTCACGTAAAGCTCCGGTACAACGCTAAGTAAGCTTGAAACCTTCACTTCTACCGTCGTATTCAATACTTGCTCTACCAGTTGTTGTGTTGACGTCATATCTTCTTCTTCAGTGATCGGCTTTTTCAACTTCTTTTCCTGGAGAAGTCGCTCTTGCCTGGTCTTTTTCATCTCTTCTTCCACTGCATCGTGGGCTTCTTGCCATCTCTCCTCTTTGGCAGGATTGGGGTATTGTTCAACTTTCTTTGCTTGACCCCTCATTACCACAAGCACATTGTTATCCTTCTATTGTTGGTTTACTAGAGGCTCCTCGATGTCAATGAAATTGACATTCTGCGAGTTGCTCAAACTCGCCTTCTTTGGGCAATTTGCCTCCCTATGACTACTCGGACCACACCATCGACACATTAATGCATTGTTATTTCCGGAATTTTCTCCAACTGGCTGATTTTGACAATTTCGTGCAAAGTGCCCCCACTCTTGGCATCTTCGGCATTGGATGATAGGTCGTCCATCTACATCATATTGCAATCGACTTTGTCCTCCTTGCTATTGATTGCCTTGTTGCGGTTGTCTTCCTCCTCGACGATTATTTCTGTATCCACCACTTGTTGTTGCTTGTCCATTCTTAGACATACTTGGTTTCTCGTCTTTCTCTTCTGCATCAACAAAGTTTGGTGCCTCGAGCTTCTTATATTGAATGGACAATCTCCAACCGCATGTCCTGTGACTTCACAAATGTTGCAGTAAGGCTTCTTTGGACAAGTGATATTTGTATGTCCTTCCACCTTGTAGTCTGAACACCAAATATCCTGTCTTTCCTTCTTTTCATCCTTTGCATCTCGCACCATCCTCTCCAAGTCCTTCCTCATGGCCTGGATTGCCACATGCAAGTCATCATGGTCACTATCTGAATCTGAATCTTTGTAGTGACTCAATCCTGCTGTCGTTTGTTTAGCTTCACTTTCTAAGGTGATTGCTCTATCATATGCCTCTTGATAGGTAGTTGGTGGAGCTACCTTCAGCTTCTTCTTGTACCTTGGTAGCAACCCATCTAGGAACCATCGTCTTTGTAGACCATTTGTTGGTCATACTTCCATCTTGTCGATATAGCTCCTTTAATATTTTGTTGTAGGATTTGACATCCTCCTTTTGTTCGATATCATCCTGAAGTAGTCTAAATTCCTTGATGAATTCCTTCGTCATCTCCTCCCATGTATTGAAAGGATTTGTACTTTGTCTTTTCAATTGCCAATCCATTGCGATCCCTCGCAATGTCGCCGGAAATAATCTCAACCAGGATTGTTCGTCATCCACTCCATTTGCTCGCCATATGGTCACACATGTCCCAATATGGCGTTTTGGGTCTTCCTTCCCATCACCCAAAAATGGTGGGCACTTTTGCTTGCCCGCTATTGCTGCAATACTAGCCATATTTGCCATCGATGGTTGATTATCTTCACTTCTTACTTCCTCACTTTGAAGTTCTTCTCTTGGCAATTCTTCGCCTTCCACTTCTTCACTAGCAAACAATCTTCTACCGGCTTCTGGTGCACCCACACTTCATGACCTCCTTCACGAATATATGAGTGTTGGTTCTAGTCTCCTCACCCAGGCACTCTCCTATGGTTGCCCTTGTGCTTGACTCCCGTCCTCCACACCTCTTGGCAAACTCCCTCGCTCTTGTGCCAACGTTACCAGTTGTTCAACCTCGTCTCCTCGTGCACTCTCTACATTTGCCATGGTTCCACCTTTGTTTGCTCATGCTTCGCCTCGAACTTCTTCTATTAAAAACAATGTCTGCCACCTTACATATGATTCACTTGGACTATCCTCCCCTTGAGGACTCCAACACGTTCCACTTCTTGCTCTTCAAGTTCTTTGCCTACGACTACAATACTTGGTTGGCAATCCTTCGACTCACAAAAATCTGACTTCTTTTGCAACCTCGTCTCCCACGTCTGTAGACAGCCAAGTTGATAATGTAATGTTTTGGCAATGTAAATCAACCGTCATAATGTAATACGGACTGATTAATAACGTGGAATAAAATGACAAATTGTACAACTAGTCGTCATGTTAATTAGACGACTAGTTTAGTTAAGTCAGACTAGTTAATTAGTCTGAGACTGGTTAACTCGTCTGAGACTGGTTAATTAGTCTAAGACTGGTTAGTTACATCTTAGACTGATTAGTTAAGGCATTAACTAATGGACAGTTGGGGACGGTTGAGCATGGTTGGTTGCAATAACCGCCAAGGCTATCCTATAAATAAGCCCTCCCATCACTCATTCAGGGGAATTGATGGAATCATGAAAGTTGATGGATTGATAGAAGAACACTAGTACATGTGAGAGTTGGTGCATATGTGCGTAGGGCATGATGCAGTCAAGTCTTGTATGCAGCCATGAAGAGTATTTTGCATAGGGTTTGCAGGCTGCAAATTGTAATGCTGAAATTGTATTGTTGTAACCATAGATGCCATTGTTAATATAAATCTGCCCATTTAGGTATCATCTCTTATTGTTTGTGTTGCTATTACTGTTGTTGTAGGTTTTGTGCATTATTATTGCTCATGATTGCAGATATGTAGAATTATTTAAGTAGAAATGGGATTGTCTATATGCTTGTTAAATTTCATTTCTACATTTTGGCAATGTTGCTTGTATGAAGTTGGGTCTAATATGGTGACATGGAGTTTTGAGAAGCAAAACCCTTGGGGAGATGCACAACAAGAGCATTGGATTGCAGTAGGTGAAGATGCCGCAAATTTGTTTATTGATGCAGATGAAGGGCCATCCAATGAAACGTGCATAACATACGTGCAAATAGGATGCAAAAATGCAAATGAAGACTCTGCAGATCAAGGATTTGCAGCCACTAAAGCTTTAGTCACGGACGTCGAAATTTCAGTCACAGATGGCAGATCCCATCCTGAAGACGACTGCCCAAGACTGATCCGTCTTATAGACGGTAGAATTCGTCTGGAAGACAACTGCCCAATACTGATCCGTCCTGTAGATGGTAGAATCCGCCTGGAAGATGGTTGTCAAGGACTGATTCGTCCTACAAACAGCAATGCCCGTCCTGATAACAACAAATCAAGTAGCACCAGTTTGGACCTCAGTAGAACCAGTCTAGACATCAGCAGAACAAATGGAACTAGTCTGGACGTTGGCAGAACTAGTCTAGACGTCGGCAGGACTGATGGAACCAGTCTGGACATCGGCGGAACCAGTCTGAACGTCGGCAAAACCAATCTAGACGTTGGCAGGACTGATGGAACCAATCTAGACGTCGGCACCAGTCTGGATATCGACAAAACCAATCTAGACATCGGCAAGATTGATGGAACCAGTCTAGACGTCGACAGGACTGATGGCATCAGTCTGGACATCGGCAGGACTAATGGAACCAGTCTCGACGTCAGCAGGACTGATGGCAAAAGCGTAGTTAGCCGTCAAGATGACGGTAGAACAACAGTCAGCTGTCAAACTGATGGCGAAAGTGCAATCCGTCAAGATGACGATAGTGTTGGCATTTTTGCCACATTAAATTTTTTACATAAACTTTGGCCTAAGTATGGAGCTTTAAAGCGGCAAAGCGCATGCGGAGGTGTTAGGTTTTCACGGGCCATAAACGGGGCCGATAAAATGGATGAAATAAGCTTTGGATATTTTATCATTGCAGATCTTTTCGCTAGCTTTCCGAAAATATATTATAATAGGCGATCGGGTCAGTGGATCAAAAGTTATGGCCCCGGGAAGCAGGACCAGGAAGCTCAATTTCGGGCCAGAAAATATTCTAAGTGTCGGGCCCCGCCCGACTGCGCTCATCAATTTGTGCGCAATAGGGCGGAAAGACAGGAAAATGCTGCTAAAATATTCTAAGTGTCGGGCCCCGCCCGACTGCGCTCATCAATTTGTGCGCAATAGGGCGGAAAGACAGGAAAATGCTGCTAGAATATTCTAAGTATTGGGCCCCGCCCGACTGCGCTCATCCGCCCGACTGCGCTCATCCGCTTGACTGCGCTCATCCGCCCGACTGTGCTCATCAATTTGTGCGCAATAGGGCGGAAAGACAGGAAAATGTTGCTAAAATATTCTAAGTGTCGGGCCCCGCCCGACTGCGCTCATCAATTTGTGCGCAATAGGGCGGAAAGACAGGAAAATGCTGCTAAAATATTCTAAGTGTCGGGCCCCGCCCGACTACGCTCATCCGCCCGACTGCGCTCATCAATTTGTGCGCAATAGGGCGGAAAGACAGGAAAATGCTGCTGAAATATTCTAAGTGTTGGGCAGGATAAAAATACAAAGGCTGAGCTTCTAAGCTCGGTTCTTCCCCCCTCTATCAGATGCTGACAGGTGTCCGGTCTTGGGATCAGAGTCAAGATGTGACAGGTGTGCCACTAGGGTACAGGACAGAGGAGCGTGAACTGACAGATTGTACCGCATCTGTCTCCATTCAAACTGACTCGATTTCTCACCTTCTGGATCGCCACGTAGCTGTCGTGTTTTCAGGTGGACCTTGTTGCAAGTACATTCCTTGCCCGCAGAGGTCAAACATCAGCCGCTTTTGTCAGCTTTTGCATCTTTTGTCAAGTCTGGGGTTTTGTGCCCAAAATGTAATCGAGGGGGAAAATTGTGCTATAAATAGCAACCTCATTTCATTGTACAAGGGTGGAGGGGGGACATATTGCTAGAGGACTCTGCTGTGACGGACCACCTTCTAATTAATTCAAAGCATCCTTGGCTCTGCTTCTTGTCTTTCTCTTTTATGCTGCTTTCTGCTAGTATTTCTGCTTCATGTCCATTTACATTTCTGTCTGTCTGAATTCTGAATTCTGGATTTGGGCATTGGTGATTATTTGGACCTGGAATACTAAACAGAAGGATACATAGGATAGAATAACAACTGCAATTTATGTTGCATGCTTTGTTTTAATTGTTGTTGGTTCGGATGCAAATTTGCAATCGTGCTGCTTGTTCTCCCCCCACCCGAGACGCATGATATTTACATCTCTTTCCTGTTCCCTTATCTTTTTCAATCTCTTTCCAGTTCCCTTTACCTTTTTTTTAATCTCTTTCCTGCACCCTTATCTAAAACCCCCAAGTAGGTTAGTAAAGGAGTCGGCCTTCTCCGGAGATCGGCACGGGGGCATCCCTTCCTCCCGGCCTTTCAATGTTGGTCTGCGGGTCTAGGGCGCATTGACACACCAAGTCCTTCCTAGGTGGCGGATCCATGGCCAACGGTAGAAACACAATCAGTCGTCCGAATGACAACAGAATAGGTAGACTAATCGGTTGTCAGGAAGATGATAGAACAAAAAGAGGAGCAGTCAATGAGAAGTTGCATGTTGATGCAGAATGTTTGGTGTTGAAGCAATTGCAAGTTGTGGTGCACAATGGTGAGCGGGACACGAGTCCGACATTGGTGCAAAAGATAGATGACATGTCCAACAATGCATGTGATGGGAGTCCAACACTAAGGAAACTGCAGGTTAGTATGCTCGATGGGGAGCGGGACGGGAGTCCGACATCGGAGCAACTGCAGGTTGGAATGTTTCATGGTACAAACGAGTACAATGGAAGAGCAATTGCAAGGTGATGCGCATCAGGCTTTGCATAGGAGAACAATATGCCACGAACCACTGTCGATGTTATGCCAACCTATCAAACCAAAGGCCAATTTGGGCATATTGTGTAAGTGTCCACTATTTCATGGCGAATCAAGAGAAGACCCAGTAAGGCATTGGAGAATCTGTCGCATGATGTGGACATCAATTGGCCAAAATAATGAAGCAGATTGGAGGAGGTGGTTTCCTACGATATTTCGTGGATTCGCAATGGATTGGTACATGAAATTCCCTGCAAACAAGTACCAAACATGGGAAGAGTTGTGATGCATTTATGCAAGAATTTTGGTTGTTTGACAATGATGATGCAATCATTGCTGAAATCTATGGACTGAAACAAGGTGAGAACGAGTCTGTTCGTTCCTATAACAGGAAGTTGAGTGGGCTATTTGACCATTTTGAGGAAGACCAATCAGACGCATTGAAGAGGAGATGGTTCATAGATGGACTCCTTCCTCCATATCGGAAGAAGATTTACAAGGATCCCTCCGACGTCATACCAAGAGGCTTTGAAATTAGCCTTGATTTGGGAAAGTGATGCAAAAATATTGAAGTATTGGCATCATGTTAATACCAATGAGAGTGACTCTGAGGATGAACGTGATTCTGATATTGAGACTGATTCAGACATTTAGAGTGATGATTTTGGGGAGGAGAGTAGTTCATTGCTACAGTATGGGGGTCAAGAAGTCAAGGAAGGAAGTGACTCCCAAGAGACGACTGATGACTCTGAGGACGAGTATGACTCAAAGAGTGCTAGATCATCACTACAGGTATATGCAACACCAAGGGAGATGGTACAACGAAGAGATACCACTAATGAACCAGTCTATAACAACCATCAAAGAACTCGCAGACGAAGACTTCAGTATGATAGTGAGGGTAGACCTATTGTGCAATGTTGGCAATGTCAATTGTGGGGGCACTTTGCACGTGACTGTCAAAGTATTGCAAAGCAAGACAACCCAGTGATTCATCAAGAGTTTGAAGAGTCAAAGGAGAGTTATAGCCCTTGCGAAGAAGCAAATATGGTGAAGCCAATTGCATTGAAGGAAGTGAACCTGTTTGAGATGGTTAACTTGATGACGGAGACTTCCTACAAGAAGTTGAAATGGTTCAAGAAGTTGCAAAGTGACATCAGGAGGGTGATAGGACGACAAAGTGTAGGACGACAAAGTGTAGTCATTTGTGTGTAGTCAGATAGGTCACCAAATGGAAGAATGCAATGAATCAAGTCGCTAGACAGGAACCTGCAATCCGCAAGAAGACCAGACAACGGAGTGCAGTCAGGAAGGAAGCCAAATGACAGGGCTTTGTCAAGAGCCTAGTCAGATGGATGAGGCTAGGGCGGCTAGAGAATGCAGTCAGATGTCAGAGGAGGAGCCGCCTAAGTAAGTTACTTGTCTAGAAGGTTACAATTGGTTACGAATCTGCCATAAGGAAAGGATTTTGGGTTAATGAGCCCAGATTCGCCCACCAGCATGAAAGGCCGAAAGGAAGAGATGCCTTCCGAGCCAATCTCCGGAGAAGGCCGGCTCCTTTCGGGGGGGTTTTGTTTAAGCTAAGATTACAGGAAAGAGATAAATGTACAGAAAGAGACAAATGTACAGAAAGAAATTACAAATATGTCCAGAGGTTGGTGGGGGGAACTAACAGTACGGGAACACACTAATTACCGCTACTTACTGCATTATAAACACAAAGCATGACCAGGAACTGCAAAAACTATGTGTACTTCCGATACTCAGGCAGTGTATGCACAGCTTCAATGACCCCTAGCAAACATTCCCTACAAGGAACTAACAGCATGGCAATGCATCAATCACCAGATACGTACACTAACAAGAGTAGAAAGCAAACTAGAGATATCAGAACCAGGTATATGTGTTTATGTAGAGAATTTAACCGCACAGCTCCAATGGCTCCCTAACAGACATTCCCTACAAGGAACTAACAGTACGGGATCGCATCAGTCACCAGATACGGGCCAGCAACAAAACACATAACTGATGGAACTGCTACTACATCCATTCTATGTATCCTTTTAACTAATGAAGTACAGGGGGTGCTTTAAACAAGCAATGCTAGAGGCACCTGCTCACCAAATGCTGAAATGAATCAGCAAGCCGTGACAGGTTAGCCTAAGGCATGAATAGAAAGGCAGCATAAAAAACAGAAGCAGCAGAACAGAACCAGGCATACAAATTATATTCATAAGCAGAAGCACGGTTACAATGGGCACAGTAGTTCCCTAACAGACATTCCCCTTCCACCCTTTACAATGAATTCATGGTGGGCTTTTATAGCCCGAGTCCCTCCCGTTACATTAATGGGCACAAGGTCCCAGTCAAACATAAGCTGACAAAAGCGGCGAAAGAGCTGCAAATGCTGACCTTTTGTCGGACCGGACTGTACCCGCAGCATGGTCTTCCTGGAAGCTGGACAGCTACATGGCGGTGCGCTGGGCAGAACTTCAATCTGGCAGTGATGCGGGTAGCTGGAGCAGGTAGAACCTCAGATCAGCTTTGAATGAGGCTACTGGCACAGGCGGTGCAGCCCATGCTCGTCCTTTTGCTTGGCACGTTTCGGCTCTAATCCCGAAGCTGGACACTTGTCAGATGATGGATGATGCTGTTTGACACGTGTCTGCCTTGGAGGGCAGTCTGTCCATCTTCGCTTGGGATCGAAGCACCTCGGGATGCGCGGGCAAAACGCAGTGCAGTCGGGAAGGCCTTCATGCCTTGGTCAAATTCCGGGTTTGTTCCCTATTGCGCACCTGTCAAGGGCGCACTCCGACTTCGGTGTGAAGTCGGAATGCGCACAGGCGAAAACTGATGTCTGCCGCCGTACGGACTTGCTCCAGCACTTGATTTTTCTTTTGTCGACCGCCCGGTCGCCGATCGCAAGGTGCGCCCAGAAGAGGGGCGAAGTCAGACTTCGCACCCAGACTGGGCGAAGTGCGAACTTCGCACCCAGACTGGGCGAAGTGCGCACTTCGCACCAAAACTGGGCGAAGTGCGAACTTCGCACCCAGACTTAGCCATTTTTCAGGTGACTTGCTGGAAAGTTGAAAAATCAACTGGGGGACTCCAAGAAAGGGGGGAAAGAAAGAGAATGCGGGAAAGAAAAGGAAAGGGAGAGAAGAAGGAAGGAAAATGGAGGAAGAGGGAAAAGAAGAGCAGCACTGTTACAACACTGAAGACATTGCACCCCGTGCAAAATGTGACAACATTTCTGGCGGCTCGCGGGGTGTCGAGCTCGCCTCGGCGCAAAGAATCCATGCCTTCATCCTTTGGGTGCAGAGGAACTTGCCTCCCCTGCCTTTTGCTGCTCTAGCTGTTCGCCCTGTGGCAACTGTTCTTCAGATTCATCTTTGTCAGTTGCCCCCTCAGAGTTACCTTCCGAAAGCTCTCCATCTCCTGCTTCTGCTTCGCGAATGCGATCGTACGCGGCCTGGGCTGGGCGCCAAGCTTCTGCTTCAAATGGCCGGCGGTCAGCTGCATCTTCTAATGCTGCGTGGAAAGCAGCGACCGCATGCAGGTCGATGGTGAGGTATCTTTTTTCTAACTCCTGGAAGTAGGAGCTGATCTTGGAATATTTGGCCACCATCTGAGTGACCTGACTGTCTTGAATTGGCTCAGCCCAGCTGTCAATTTCAGCTGTATCTGCTTCGAAGGACTGCCAATTCCTTTTCACCCGATCTAGGGTGAGGAGCTCGCCATTTTCAACAAAACTTGGGCACCCAAGATCTGAAAGAGCGCGAAAGGGAGCCAGACATATATCTCTTTCATGTCCGAATGCATCTAGCATTCGTCTGGCAACTCTCACCTCTTCAACTTTTTTGAAATATTTGTGCAAGGTCACCCTTGCACCTGCCCATTCTGCAGCGAATGAGGACACGGGAGAAAATTGGAGGCCGTTGCGCTCGCGCTCTTGAAGATTTACCGCCAGGTCCAGCCATTGCTTCGCCTGGCGCTCGGCCTCCTCTACCACAGGCTTTCCCTGGGCAGAAACTTCTTGAATTCTGGATGCAAAATCCAGAACTGCCATCGCCTTGTAGGTGTGGGGCTTGCATTCCCGCAACAAACCAGCCCGCATCTCCTTAACCTTTGTCTTTGAAAAGACCGTCGCTTGAGATGCTCTCTCTGCGAGTTGCGACTGCGCCTGCTTCAAAGACTCTTGGAGCTGAGAAATCTGCTCCGAGGCTGCTTTCTTTTCGGTTGCGGCTTGTTGCTGAGAAGCGGCCAGCTGGGCTTTGAGTTCATCTATTTCTTGCCGCGCCGCTTCCAGCTGCTCAGTGGACCTAGACAGGTCCTCTTCAAGCTGCCTTGTTTTATCCTGCAACCCGAAAAGTTCTTCCTGCTCCTCCAGACTTTTGACAAAGAGATTATCAGCTTTGCGCATGATCGACTGAATCTCATATTGCTTGTTAATATCGTCAAAGCTCTTCTCCTTTGTCTGGAGCTCGTAGTCCGACCTGGTCATTTCCCGGAGAGGTTTCTTTACTTTTGGGATTATCTTCTCTGTTGTAATCACTCTCCTCCCGAAATCGTACTTTGCGCGTTTTGCCGGGGCGGCTATCTCTTCATGTCTCCTCCGCTTCAGGTCTTGGAGGAAAGAGACAGAATACTCTACAGCCCTCGTTGCCAGGGGCAAGTCGTCTGTATTCTGGAGGTCGTCCATGAAATCTGGTTCCCCCAGCCTAGGGTTTTGCTGAGACGTCTCTCCTGCGGGGATGGGACCAGGAGGAACCGGACAGACCTTGGAAGAATCGGTCGCTTGTGGGGGCGACCGGGGAATGGAGATGGGAGCGGCTGATATTGCAAGGGTTTGAAGCGGCTGAGACGGTGGATGTGACGGTGAACGGACAGCCTCAGCACTAGCCTCAGGCGAGGGGTTTGGAGTTGTGCTCAGAGAAAGAGAAACGTTAGGGTTCTGAGCAAACTGATCAAAAGAATGGGGGCCGCTAGAAGGAGGGCGTGGAGACGGGGAAGGGGATGCGGCCATAACTTGCTCGGATTGAGCGGGAGACGGAGTGGGAGTAGGACTGGGTGAGACTAAGGAGACAGGGGCAGCAAACGTACCTGCGGGCTCCGCCTGAGCCGATGCCGGGTGGATGTCTTCGCTTCTGGTCTCGGCGGCTGGCTTGGGACTGCCCAGAGAAACTGTCTCTGCGGCGGCAGGACGCGGCTGCGGCTCTGCAACTGGCTGCTGCACTATCAGGCTAGGTCGCCTGATTTTCTCGACTCTCTTCCGCTTCTTCTCTTCTGGAATAACGGTTGGATCAGGGGAAGGAGAGGAAGCAGGTGCAGCAGGCGCTGATGCTCCCACGGTAAACTTGTACTAGGGTTTGACTTGCAGAAGGTCTGCCGCAACCGGTCTGCCTTCTGACGGCGCTGGCGCTTTTCGTGCCTGAGGGATTGCCTCGGGCGTTGCCTTGACTAACTCTTTTGCCTTCTCAGGCGCCGTCTTGGAAGCCACGGGTTGCATTGGATCGACCTGGAAGTTTGTTGGGCCCACGCTGGTAGTTGCCGAAGTGTACAACTGTTGGGAGGGAGACCCTCCTTTATAGCCTTCAAAGGGACCTCGGGGAACGTAACCTTGATATGCGAACGGCCGCCAGCTGTCATGATGCTGGTCATAGAGAACCGAAAAGTCGTCATCTACGGCCAGGTTTCTCCTTGTGGATTTGTCGTGCTGCGTGCGGCATCTCATCTTCCAGCATTCAGTGATCTTTTCTTTAGACCAGTTAAGGCCTGCTATCTTGGATAGAAATTTTTTGAACCCTGGAGATGAAAACTGGTGGTCCGGGTTTCGCTTGGGGTCGTATGTCACCTCCTCGCAGTAGAAATCCTGCCAGGGAGGAGAAGCTTCCATCAGTTCGATTTCCCAGTCAAGATCCACATGGACCACATCGCATTTATCTTCAGTTATATCTGCCCGGGGGCAGAGATGCGCAAACTTTCCCCTTATTCCATATGGGTCATACTTCCAGCGCTGCGGCAACAAAACCAGGCCAATCCGGGAAAGCTCCTGCTCAAGGTAGACATGCTGTCCTACCTCAAAAATCTCAACATTTGCCCAGGAAAGAGGATATTGAAAAATCTGTCCTCTCTTCTTTCCTAGGCCGAACTCCTCTTCAACATAGTCCATTTGTCGGGCAATCTCCATCCCGAACAGATGCTCTGAGCACCAATAGGGCAGCCAATGGGGTTTGCCCTTGAATCCGTAGATTCTGACCACAATTCCCTGCGTCAGTCTGAAAACGTCCCCGAGCTTCTGATTTATCAAAGCGCTCGTCATTTCTCTCGGGGGGCGAGGAATTTCGCTTTCACTGAAGACTGACATGACGAATCCTAGAAAGTTGAAGTTGAACTTGTAGTAGGACCCTTTCCGGTATAAGTCATCCGTCCAGCTATAGACGGGCTGTGGTGCTCCCTTCTCGTTGACCTTCTTCAGGTTCAGGATCGGCATTTGGGGGTGCAGATGGTACAAACAAAGCCAGGCTAGAACAGAACTGAAACGAAAATCGGTAGACTGCCTCTTCTGGATTTTTACCAGGCTGGAATGAACGGCGTAAGCCAGCCAGTCTGCCCAGTCGAAAGAGATGGGACGCTTCCCACTTCTCTGTGCTGCCGGTTCGTAGGATTCTCCACATAGGAGACATTCTGCCAGCGCTAGCTGGTACGGCTGTACCAGCTCATCAGAATCGCAGCCAAGAATAGATGCCAAAATAATGTACAAGTATTTGTTCTGGAATTGTGCCAAGGGCATGGGGCCGGTTGGCCACTGTCCAGCTGCAAGCGGGGCGTTCAGCTCTGAATTGAGGAATTCCCTCATCCGTTTGGTTGGCATGAAACGTCCCGCCTGCTCGCCCAAATTTATCTTTCTGAGAATGGCGTTGGAGTCATACTCCAACCCTGGGGCGAAAGCCGGCTGGACAGTCTCCCTGCGCAGTGCGAACAAGGGTTTACCGCTGGAGCTGCAAATTTGCCGGGAAGCTGGTTTGTAGTGTCTGACAATTAGGTCTACCAGTTCCGGGCATTGGTGGACAGGAGGGCACAAGAATCTGAAAAGATTGGATTTGTACGCCGCTCCGAAATGGTGGGAGGGCGAAACTTTGTCAGCCCAACTCTCCACATTTGCCCGCAGCTTTGTTAGGCTCATAGAAAAAGAGCCATCCTTGTATCCCGACAAATAATTCACCGGAGGTGGTGGGGCTTGCCCACGCTGTACCTTTTTCGTCCGGGACTTTGACTTTCTTTCTGGCGGGGTTTCACTTCTGAAAACGCCCGGCCGCGGTAAATCCTTCGGTTCGCCACTTTCGCTGGACTGCGCTGACACTGGCATCTTTCCTCTGTCCATCTCTCCGAATCAGCAATGATTGCAAGTTCAAGGCGTCTACAGCAGATTTCGCTGTCACAGGAATAATTTGCACTGTCCGAGGAATAATCTGCATAGTCTAAAATGTTTAAAAACATCTGACCCCCTTTTCTAGATAAAGACAGCGCCATTAATGCCGCGCAGGAGGAGGTAGGTCGGCTGAGTTAAGGCTCTTTGGTGGCTGCGCAGGAGAATGTTTGGAAAAAGCGCGCTCCGGCAGACGTGCCATGCTTCTTTTGTTGCACCTTCCCTTGAAGATTGTGCAATCATTAATTCTGCTTTGGAGATTGCGCCATGGCTGACGTCACTGCAGGAGCGCGGGCACACTGCTCAAGACGGAACCTCGGTGCGGAAACCCACTCTAAAACGGTTACAAACGCGCCTTGGGCCCAGCTTGGGATTTTTTGAATTTTTTATTCATTTTTTAAACGCTGCCCCAAACTGGCCCAGAAAACGAGGCGCAGCCGGTCTTCGCCCAGAGTTGGGCGCGGCCAGACTTCGCCGGCGAAGTCGGACTTCGCCCGAATTTCGGGCGAAGTTCGAACTTCGCGCGAAGTGCGCGCTTGAACTGTTTTGCTTCTTTCTTGCTGTGCCCAAGGTTTGGGCGCAGTCCGGGTCCTTTGCAACCTTCGGGCCTTTGACCGCACTTATCATTTTCTCTAGACTGATCTTGGACAAGCCGCGCAGTGCAAACACTGAGGTGAGTTCGGACTTCGGCCGAAGTTGGGGCGAAGTACGAACTTCGCGCGAAGTTCGCACTTCGCACGAAAGTTGGCCGCAGTGCGGACTTCGCACGGAAGTCGGCCGCAGTGCGAACTTCGCACGAAAGTTGGCCGAAGCCGGACTTCGCGCGCGAAGTCAGTCCTCGGTCAAGACTTGGCGAAGCCTGTCTTTTGTGTGCCCTTTTGGCTTTCCTCTCGGTCGCGCTTCGCTCAGTGGCTGGCCCGAAGCCCGACTTCGCTGCGAAGTCGGACTTCGGCCAACACTTAGCCGAATTTTTGCCCTTTTTTCTCTGCTTTCTTTGTTTGTTTTCTTCCTCCCTTTGCACAGCCGAACTTCGCCCTTCCTGAGGGGCGACGACAGACTTCGCTGCGAAGTCTGTCCCTCTCTTTCCCGTGCCGCAGTTAAGCTCAAAAAACGGAGAAAAACAATTTAAAAGCTGAAAACTGGAAACTGTACATGCCGAGAAATGGAAAAACATGAGGGAAATTTTTTACAAGGGCCACTCGGGCACCTTCAACAACGGTAAAGCTTCAAGTGGAACCCGTTGACAGGGATAGGCAGGAGCTGACCCTCCATATCCCGCAGTATGTAGGCATTGAACTGGTTTACCCGGGCAATCTGATAAGGGCCCTCCCAGAGAGCATCGAATTTCCCGTGATTACCCGGCTTTGCTTTGTATGAGTCCCACTTCAGCACCAGGTCCCCGATTTCGAAAACTCGGGCAGTGGTGCCTTTTGCAAACCAGCCTTGAGTGGCTGCAATGTGATCCGCGAAGGCCTGGTATGCACTTTCTCTGTCTTCTTCCAACTGCAGGAGTTGGCACAGTCTGTCGTCCACCGGGTCTCCGCTGCATCTGTCTTCGTCAATCATCCACAGGGCAGGGATCTCAATATGTGATGGCATGACAGCTTCTTTACCGTAAACGAGCGCATAGGGGGACGTTCTTAGGGATTTCTTGAACGCAACTCTGTCCGCCCACAGCGCCCGGTTCAGGAGCAAGTGCCAAGTCCGCTTGTTTCTGTCAATGGTCCTCCGGATGATCTTCAGGAGGTTTTTGTTAGTGGACTCGGCAAGGCCATTCCCCTGCGGGTAGTAGTTAGAAGACATCTTGTGATAGATGCCAAGTCTGCCGGTGTACTCCGTGAGTACAGCGCCTACAAATCCCGGACCGTTGTCTGTCACAATCGACTCTGGAACCCCGAAGCGGGTAATCAGGCTCTCAATGAACCTGATGACCGTTTCTTGGTCTGCGTTCTTGGTCGGGATCGCCTCTGTCCACCGCGTGAAATAGTCGGTAGCCGTAAGAATAAACTTGTGGCCGGCAGAGGAGTTAGGAGAAATCACCCCAATAAAGTCTAAACCCCATTGCTGGAACGGAGTCTCGGCCTGAATCGGTTGAAGGGGCAGGGGTGCTTTTCTGCTTCGGCCGGCAAACCTCTGGCATTGATCACATTTAGAGCAGACCGCATGCGCGTCTGCGAACAAAGTGGGCCAATAGTACCCAGCCCTTATTATTTTTAAGGCCGTTGGCCTTGAAGAATGGTGACCCCCAGGCATCCCGGAATGAAATTCTCCGAGGACCCTAGGCTGGTCAGATTTTAAGACGCATCGCAACAGGATGCCGTCAATGTTTTTGAAGTAAAGCCCCTCGGGGCGAAGAGTGTACTTAAGTGCACCTAGCCGAAATCTCCTTCGTTGTGAGGCGTTCAGGTGATCGGGACATCTTCCGGTGCAGAAGTATCTCACCAGTTCATCTGTCCAATCACTCCCCTCCGATAAGGAGTCGGCTAGGTAGATGCGTGTCGCTGTGTCCTCCCACTTACAGGCGGAGATGTCGGCTACAGCGCTTCGGGCCAATTCCTGACACAAGGCTCGGCCTCTGATAAGCTTGGTGGGCCGCACTTCAATGTCAAACTCCTGGATTTTGGCAATCCATCCCGCTCTCTTGTGACCCGGTTCTCCTTGCAAGATGAAGCTTCGAACATCCGAGTGAATCACAAAGACAATGGTCTTGCTCTGGGAGACAAAGTGCCTGAACTTTCGAAGGGACTTCATGACAGCATGAACCTGCCGCTCTATAAAATTGTACTTTTCTTCATGCGGCAGAATCACTTGGCTGAGGAATGCTATGGGGCGCTCCTCACCATCGTCTCCCTTCTGAGTTAGGACTGCAGCGTAACTTTCGGGTTCTCCCACTGCATACAGGATGAAGTCTCTGGAGTAGTCCGGGTTGGTCAACACCGGAGCTTGTGCAATCCGAGCCTTGATTTCCTCGAAGGCTTGTTCTCTCTCATCAGTCCATTCGTAAGGTGTATCTTTCTTGAGCAGTTCGGCCATAGGCTTGATCACTTGTGCGAAGTCCGGGATGAACTTCCGCACGAAGTTAATCTGACCGAAGAAGGACTGCAGCCCTTTTTTGTCGATGGGGGCTGGCAAGCGAACGAGGGCTTCCGCTCTGTCAGGGTCAATGGCGAGGCCTTCCTCGGAGATGACATGTCCCAGCAGCTTTCCTTCCTTTACCGCGAAGACAGACTTCTTCGGGTTTATAGAAATGCCGAATTCTCGACAACTCTCAAATATTTGCCGTAGGTGCGAAACATGATCTTCTCGTTGGTGAGAGAAAACAGTCATGTCATCGAGGTAGATGACAATAATCTTATTGAGCAGCTCTCGGAAGGCCAAGTCCATGGCCCTTTGGAACGTGGCACCAGCATTGGATAAGCCAAACGACATGCGCTGATAGGCGAACGTCCCCCACTTGGTGGTAAACGCCGTCTTATGCTGGTCTTCGTCTTTGACCCAAATCTGGTTGTAGCCGGAAAATCCATCTAAAAGTGAAAATCTCTGGGCTCCAGCAACGATATGTAGGATCTGGTCGATTTGGGGAAGCGGATAGTGGTCCCGGAGGGAAGCCTGGTTAAGGTTTCTGAAGTCGACACAGAGACGAATGTCGCCATTCTTTTTCCTCACGGGCACCAAATTCACGACCCAGGATGAATGTTTGATGGGGTAGATGATCTTGGCCTCCAGCATTTTCAAGAGCTCGGTCTTCATCATGGCCTCAATCTTCGGATTCACGGCCCTCTCGTTTCGTCGGAATGGCTTGGCGCCATCCTCTAGCTCAATGGTATGCTGGATGACAGTTCTGTCATACCCCCTCAAATCCTCGTAGCACCAGGCCACGATGTCGGGGAACTCCTGGCACAGTGATCTGATCTGCTCCAGTTCCTCCGACGTGCAGTCTGTTCCGACCTTGATGGTTTTACCAGGTTCAAGTTCTAGGTCAGCATACTGCCTCGGGTCTACTTTGATCCTGTGGGATATTGCTCTGTCATTCTGATCAAAGAGACTCTCTAATGTAATCAGTCCTTTTGGGACGTGATTATTCCGTAATTGTATCAACCCCTCATATTGCTCGTCATCAGGGTTTCTACCTCCGATTACACACACTTCGTTAACCAGGAATGTGACGATTTCCTCGTCACAACTGAACACCTGCCAGTGGGTGTCCTTATCAGGCACAGAAGGCCTGTAGACAGTACGAACCGGCTTCGGTTTCTGGACAACGTCTTCAGCCGGAACGTACCTGGCTCCAACAGACGCCAGGATATCAGCGTGCTTGTTTTTCTCACGCGATATCGCTTTGATACTCAATGAGTCGAATGACTCCATCAGGTCCCACACCCGATTGCGGTATGCTCTGAGATAGTGCTGTCTGGATGCGCACTTGTCCATAACTTGGTGACACACCAGCTCTGAATCTCCGAAAATCTGGAGGTGTTTAATTCCGAGCCTCTCCGCCTTTCGCAAACCCAAGCACAGGGCTTCGTATTCCGCCGAGTTGTTAGTGCAGCTCCAAGCCAACTTGTAGGCATAGTCCTTCTGGATTCCGGTTGGAGACACCAAGAGTACCCCTGCACCGGCGCCATTCTTGCATCGCGCGCCGTCAAAGAAAAGCTTCCACAGCTCTTCGGGTGCAGGTCCCACTTCTTTTGCAGCCGACACGTCAAGCCTCTCGGGCTGTTTAATGGAGTAACAGCCCTGCTCTGTCCCGATTACGGCATTAAAATCCCGCAACGAGAACTCATCTTCGAGTTGTAACACTTCGAGGGCTTGCTCGGTCAGTTCCACTGTCACCAGTTCTTCTTCTGACAACTGAACCATACAGTCCATCTCTCCTCCGGGTATCTTGTCTACTAGGAAGGGGGAAGGCTTCTCATTAAAAATTCTCAGTCTCCTTCCTTTGAAGGGCACTTCCATATGTGAGTAGTCTAGAGACAGGTACCCGCCCAACTTCGCAGTGAACTCCCGAGAGAGACACATGCCGAAGTAAGGCTCCAGGTCAACAATCACGACCTCTTGGATGACTACGATGTCGAGAGCTTTGTGCAGTCGGATAGGGATGTCCTTTATGACACCGTCTTAACAGGGGTGCCGTCTAATTGCAGCACGCCTTGGCTGCTCCGTGTGTATTCCATCCCGATCTCATCGCAGACGGCCTTCGGCATCACAGTCGAGGAAGCACCAGAGTCCACCATGCAGTTGTGAACTATGTGCCCTTGCATCCGTAAAGACAGATAAAAGGGTGGCGGTCTGTTCTTCCCAGTGGCGGAGACTGTCAAAGGTTGAACCAGGACAGCGGGCTGTATCTGTCTGCCGTTCTTCATGTTCTTCAGTGATTCTTGCAGCAGATCTACCTGACCTGGGAGCAGAAGAGCATCGTACATGCTGATTCTAGCAGGTGTTCTTTTCAACTCGTCTACAATGCTGTAGCCCGAGGTACTAGCTCCTTCTGCTTGCTTTGCCGGCTCGTACTTCGTCCGGTACTGCTGGGTGGCCTCAACTCGCTGCCTCTTGGTCAGAGACGGGTACTTCAGCTTCTCCTGGGCTTGTTCCTTGGTTTCAGCTGGAGGCTGAAGTACGGGAGCCTTAGCCAGAGTTGGGGCCTTTGCTGGAGGTTTGGCTGGAACAGCGGCAGCCTTTGCCGGAGAAGGCTTGGCTGGAGCTTTATCTTTGGATGCCTTCTCCTGGGCTGTGTAAGGCCACAGCCGCTTGTACGGTGGCAGCCCTCCGGGCTGCGGTTTTTCTCTTCTTGCGTAGACTTGCAAAGGCTTGGCCGCATCTGCGGCTTTCTTTTCTTCCTTGGCGGGCGGCACTAGATTTTCTTCTGGGAGGGCAAAGTTGGCTTCGCCGTCCAAGATCATATACAGTTCATCATCCTCTATAGCGCTGCCGGCCAAGGTCTGGATGTAGTGCTGGTGCAAAGTACAGTCTTCCTCCGAATGCGGGTCATTGCACGTAGTGCACCAGTTAACCTGGTCGGGAGGACCAGGCGGGTCTTCTATAGCAGCATTTCTCGGAGGCGGACGCCTCTGCGGCTGGTTTTCTGGCGCTTGTCTTTCGTTAGCGCCGGGGGCGCATATGGCCTCCTAGGAGCAAGGTCCATCTGGGCCTGCTTCTTCTTCATAGCGGTCATGTCATTGGACATGGCATGGTATCCGGAGGCCAAAGCCCGCACTTCTTGTAGAATCGTGTTCTGGATGCTGTTGTCAGGTGGCGGCATTTGTGCCGGTGGAGGCAATGCGGCCAATGGAGGGGGGTTAGAATAAGATGCGTACTGTGGAGGAGCGGGAAGTGCTGGAAAATGCGGAGCAGGAGGCGGCGGGTGAGGGTAATGCAACTGAGGCGGGCCGTAAGGAGTTACGACCGGCGCCGGATTCCACTGCTGCTGGGGTTGCTGCCCTGACGTGGACGGCGAACCGCCAGAAGCAGAAGGATACTGTGATCTGGGGAAGTCGGGATGGATGGGCTCCTGCACTCTGGACGGGAGTCTGCCGATGGAGATAATGTCAGCTTCAGCTTGCTGGGCAGCTTCGTACAGCGCAGGGAACTCATCAATTCTGGCGATCTTCAGCAACAGGCATATGTCTGAGTTGAAGGATCTCAGATAGTAGTGAGCAGCCATGCCGGCTGAAGGCCGAAGTTCGCGAGGTACCCGTTTCCAGGATCTCGCAAACCTAATGTTAAAATCAGACACCTCCTCTTGAGGATGTCTCTGGATAGCTTGGAACTGATGCAGTAGAGAAGTCGGGTCAGCAGACTCGTTGCATCCTTTTACGAGCCTCCTGGCAAGCTGGGGCCACCCTGTGATGGATCCCTCTGGCAGCGATCTCCACCAGTAGAGAAGCTTTCCCCTCAGGGAAAGGGCCAGCAGACGGGTCTTCACACTTTCATCGGTGATAGTATGCAGTGCGGCCAGGGCAAGGATGTCCTGGATGTGCTCGTACGCCGTCTTACCGTAGCCGTCGTATGTGGGAATAGACTTTAAAGCAGCGGGGGGCACAGCTTGTTGTCCGACCAGGGCCAAGGGCCCCGTAGAGTCCACCGCCGGGAAGAGGTCATCGTCATTCGGTTGTTGGGCAGCCATTTCTTCTTCTTCTTCTTCTCCGTCGTCGGTTGTGTACTCGGTGTCGGTACTTTCCGAGGATGCAGGATCTTCTCCTTCCTCGGCCTCTTCTATTTCGTACTCGGCTCCTCCGACTTCAGCTTCGGCCTCTTCTTGGATCTCAGCCTCGGCTTCGTCGAAATGAGCTCGCGGATCAGCCAGCCTGGGAATCTCGCCTCGAGTGTTGATGTCCAGTTCGTAGAACTCAGGCGGGCTTCTTGGATCCCTTGCTTGCCACCTTCTCGTGTGCATGAAGGTGCTGGGACCGGTCTTCTAGACTCAGAGGATTTGTTCGTGCAGAGTCGCCAGGTGTTCAGATTTGGAACAGCAATGAAGCGAACACCAGTACTTCAATTCTGTCGGGGGTGAGAAACTTCCTTGTCTCACCAGGTGCTCAGAAAACACTGTCAGCGCCAGGTGGAGACTGATCAGAAAATCTTCTTCAAACGTGGGACCAGGGTCCCACCGGGCGTGCCAGAGAAACTGTTGGTTACGAATCTGCCATGAGGAAAGGATTTTGGGTTAATGCGCCCAGATTCGCCCACCAGCATGAAAGGCCGGAAGGAAGAGATGCCTTCCGAGCCAATCTCCGGAGAAGGCCGGCTCCTTTCGGGGGGTTTTGTTTAAGCTAAGATTACAGGAAAGAGATAAATGTACAGAAAGAGACAAATGTACAGAAAGAAATTACAAATATGTCCAGAGGTTGGTGGGGGGAACTAACAGTACGGGAACACACTAATTACCGCTACTTACTGCATTATAAACACAAAGCATGACCAGGAACTGCAAAAACTATATGTACTTCCGATACTCAGGCAGTGTATGCACAGCTTCAATGATCCCCTAGCAAACATTCCCTACAAGGAACTAACAGCATGGCAATGCATCAATCACCAGATACGTACACTAACAAGAGTAGAAAGCAAACTAGAGATATCAGAACCAGGTATATGTGTTTATGTAGAGAATTTAACCGCACAGCTCCAATGGCTCCCTAACAGACATTCCCTACAAGGAACTAACAGTACGGGATCGCATCAGTCACCAGATACGGGCCAGCAACAAAACACATAACTGATGGAACTGCTACTACATCCATTCTATGTATCCTTTTAACTAATGAAGTACAAGGGGTGCTTTAAACAAGCAATGCTAGAGGCACCTGCTCACCAAATGCTGAAATGAATCAGCAAGCCGTGACAGGTTAGCCTAAGGCATGAATAGAAAGGCAGCATAAAAAACAGAAGCAGCAGAACAGAACCAGGCATACAGATTATATTCATAAGCAGAAGCACGGTTACAATGGGCACAGTAGTTCCCTAACAGACATTCCCCTTCCACCCTTTACAATGAATTCATGGTGGGCTTTTATAGCCCGAGTCCCTCCCGTTACATTAATGGGCACAAGGTCCCAGTCAAACATAAGCTGACAGAAGCGGCGAAAGAGCTGCAAATGCTGACCTTTTGTCGGACCGGACCGTACCCGCAGCATGGTCTTCCTGGAAGCTGGACAGCTACATGGCGGTGCGCTGGGCAGAACTTCAATCTGGCAGTGATGCGGGTAGCTGGAGCAGGTAGAACCTCAGATCAGCTTTGAATGAGGCTACTGGCACAGGCAGTGCAGCCCATGCTCGTCCTTTTGCTTGGCACGTTTCGGCTCTAATCCCGAAGCTGGACACTTGTCAGATGATGGATGATGCTGTTTGACACGTGTCTGCCTTGGAGGGCAGTCTGTCCATCTTCGCTTGGGATCGGAGCACCTCGGGATGCGCGGGCAGAACGCAGTGCAGTCGGGAAGGCCTTCATGCCTTGGTCAAATTCCGGGTTTGTTCCCTACTGCGCACCTGTCAAGGGCGCACTCCGACTTCGGTGTGAAGTCGGAATGCGCACAGGCGAAAACTGATGTCTGCCGCCGTACGGACTTGCTCCAGCACTTGATTTTTCTTTTGTCAGCCTGCCAGTCTGCCAGTTGCAAGGTGCGCCCAAAAGAGGGGCGAAGTCAGACTTCGCACCCAGACTGTGCGAAGTGCGCACTTCGCACCAAAACTGGGCGAAGTGCGAACTTCACACCCAGACTTAGCCATTTTTCAGGTGACTTCCTGGAAAGTTGAAAAATCAACTGGGGGACTCCAAGAAAGGGGGGAAAGAAAGAGAATGCGGGAAAGAAAAGGAAAGGGAAAGAAGAAGGAAGGAAAATGGAGGAAGAGGGAAAAGAAGAGCAGCACTGTTACAACACTGAAGACATTGCACCCTGTGCAAAATGTGACAACAGTTACCCGTCTAAACAGCTACCCATCTGGACCTACCCGTCTAGTTGTTACCCATTTGAACAACTACCCATTTGGACCTACCCGTCTGGTTGTTACCCGTCTAGACAGCTACCCGTCTGGCTGTAACCCGTCTGAACCCACCCGTCTGGCTGTTACCCTTCTGAACAGCCACCCGTCTAGTTGTTACTCGTTTGGACCTACCCGTCTGGTTGTTACCATTCTAAACAGCTACCCGTCTGGACCTACCCATATGGCTGTTACCTATCTGGAAGTTTACCGTCTAGAAGGTTACTTGTCTGGAATTTACCCATCTGGAAGGTTACCCATCTAGAAGTTACCCGTCTGGGAAATTATTCGTCTAGCAGATATCCATCCGTAAGGTCAATCCGTCAAGTCAATCCATCTGAGACAATCCGTTAGACTTCGCAACCTATCATCAGTCTGGAGCAATCCGTTCGAAGGAACCTGTCATCTATTAGGATGAATCCGTCTGCGCCGATCCCTCCTAGACTAATCCATTGTAGAGCCATTCGACTTAGCCTAATCCATCAGGGATGGCCATAAGAGATGTTGTCATCTGAGACAATGCAATTGGAGGAGTTGTCGTCTGATGTACAATCTTACAAAGGAGATGTTTGTGAGAGTTTGATAATTAGTCAATTGGATCAAGGAAGCAGTGAATTGGAGTTGAGGGGAAGTTGTTTTAGTGGTTTGAGTGAAGGCTCCCAAAATGTTGATGAGAAAAATTTAGTTCAGACAGGGTACGCGTGAAGGGCTCTGCCCCTCTACCCCGCAAGGGATGTTGTCCCTTGACCCTGCAAGGGGGCTCCCACCCGCTTGACCCCCAACACAGGTGGCGACAAGCGTTGCCTGTCATGTTCACGATGTTGATGGTGTTGCCCGTCATGTTCATGATGTTGATGGCGTTGCTCATGCTGATGATATGGCTGATTCCAAAAAGTGCAGTGAATAATCAGCGAATACTGGTCCTGTTGATCATGTTGATGTTACACCTGCTTGCAACAAGTGGAGTGCACAATCGGAGAACAAGGTGTTGTGAGCAGTCTGAAGTGAAGTCTATTGCCAAAGATGTCTGGAACAAGAGAAAGCGAAAGGAGCATGACAAGAGCTTCTGTTACATTGTTCAGTACTTCTATTCCTAGTGTTTAGCTTGTGTCGTCAAGGACGCCGACCAGTTTAGAGGAGGGGATAGATGTAGACAAGCAAATTGATAATGTAATGTTTTGGCAATGTAAATCAGCCGTCATAATGTAATACGGACTGATTAATAATGTGGAATAAAATGACAAATTGTACAACTAGTCGTCATGTTAATTAGACGACTGGTTTAGTTAAGTCAGACTAGTTAATTAGTCTGAGACTGGTTAATTAGTCTGAGACTGATTAGTTAAGGCATTAACGAATGGACAGTTGGGAATGGTTGAGCGTGGTTGGTTGCAGTAACCGCCAAGGCTATCCTATAAATAAACCCTCCCCTCATTCATTCAGGGAATTGATGGAATCATGTAGGTTGATGGATTGATAGAAGAGCACTGGTACGTGTGAGAGTTGGTGCATGTGTGTAAGGCATGATGCAGTCCAGTCTTGTATGCAGCCATGAAGAGTATTATGCATAGGGTTTGCAGGCTGCAGATTGTAATGCTGAAACTGTATTGTTGTAACCATATATGCCATTGTTAATATAAATCTGCCCATTTATGTATCATCTGCTATTGCTGCTGTTGCTATTGCTGTTGTTGCAGGTTCTGTGCATTGTTATTGCTCATGACTGCAGATTTGTAGAATTATTTAAGTAGAAATGGAATTGTGTGTAAGCATGTTAAATTTCATTTCTACAATGTCCTCGCGGTAGGGAATCTATCATTCACCTCCCCGCACTTCACGCATGGTAGCCCTACTCCAACTTGACCCAACTTCGTTTCGATAACGACAACGGTGCCAAATGTAGCACAATGACGAGTATTTCAACGGTGGAGGAACAAGATGACAAATTTAGAGGCCAAGCAAGATTGAAGTCAATGCAATTCACCATCATTCATCTCTACTTTAACAACAATGTACTTGTACAACACTAATGTCATGTGATTCACTAGAACAAGTGATTGTACGGCAAGCACTTGTATGGCAGCCACAGCAACACAATTGTACGACAATCCTCCCACTGGAACAGTACAAAGCAATCCACTCAAATGGCACTCTCTAGAGCTTCACTTGTATGGCATTTTGGACTGCAACTTCCTCATACAAGGGTCTTGGCTGCAACTCTCCCAAACCTGCACACAAAACTTGATACACACAATCTACCAAACTACCAGCAACAACAATATCACATAGAACATATGCATTACACAAATAGAGGATGAATCATCATTGTATTACTCTGCATGTACAACATTAATAGTACAAAATCTCTGCAATACAATGCACAATGGATACACAGACTATACCAGCCTAGACTCTCTGGTATGCAATGTAATCTCCTAGTCTCAATGGTCTCTCCTCCCACACAGTATGTTGGTGTACTTGATGTGTAATGGTTGTCCCCAAACAAATGAATGGGGGTCCTATTTATCTTTGGGCCTTGGCAGTTACCCACAATTGTCGCCCAAGACACCTGACACAACTACTTCCCCATTCATACATGCACTACATACATTAGCCGCACTTACATTATATTTGCAATTAATCAATGATGATGTCATCACCCTTGACGTCTCATACCACAAAATTGCATTACATGTACATTTCATTTCATTTACATTACATTGACATTTACATTTTATGTGCATTTCACAATTATTACTACCACTATGTACACTATTTCTTCGGCTGGTCAGAACTGGCTCGTACAGTAGCATATCCGTATTGGATTGGAATATACATCTTGGAGGGAGAGAGGAAATCCAGCAAAATCAGAATGAAAACATATGAAAATGTGTTTGTATTTTCTTTTACAAATGTACATATTACTCTTCCTAGAGGAACACACAATGGTTATAATGCTATAAAATGCAATATAATATTATTCCATTATGATAATGAGGAAACCATGGCCAACCAAATACATTTATAGAAATTACTTCACATGAGATGAATTGTCATTGGTGGAAAACATAATCCTTGACTTTCATTGATTAGTTTCAACTCACTTTGCTACATGTGGATCTTTTTAAACTTGTATTTTCTGCGGCTACGAAAGAATCTGAAAAATCCTGATTGTTATTTGCTTCCAATAACTTTCCATCAACACTCCATTCACTAGCACAATTTTGCACTCCAGCTGAGTTGAGGTACTCTTCAGCCTCAACCAAGTTAGAAAAACTTTTGTACTCATTATATGGAAAACCCGAAACCTGCATCATTTCACAATAGAACACCAATTCAGCATAACTAAAGTCTAATACTATTGTTTCATCGAAGTTAAGGACTGATTAATTTTAAATACTAAGACATGCTTTTGAGTAAAATGCAATCAGAGTGAATGCAAGTATCTGAGGTGGATAAATCTTGAAACTAAAATTAGTATATGAGCTGGATAAATCTTGAAATTAGTGTTAGTTTCATGGAATTCTAGTTTAAATGCAAGCTAATGGGAATGCATGCTTCTTGATACACCTCCATAATGGATAGTTATTGACCTAAACAGAAATATAATAAGTATTTTACAAAACCATCTGGATTCATACAATGCACAACCATTCTTGTCTCATCCAATTCAATTGTCTATGATTTTGTATATCATAGTGCAAATTAAATTTGTAGAAATGTTTTACGCTTGACACAACCTATTCAGGGATGCAAAACAGGGTCAATTTCCTTCACAAGTGAAATGTTATACGCTTGACCAACTCAAGCACCTGTTTCCCTAGTTGAAGGATGATGTAATGAGGACCATTGCTCTTTAAGAGGGGACGAATGATAAAAGCAAAGCAGAGGTTGCTCAAGGCCCCAAAGGGCATGATGCCAAAGCCATTTTGGCTTGCCAGCCTTGGCACCTATCTAGGCCCTTTGTTAGGCAGGTTAGCACCGAGCCACACTTTGGCACCATGACTTCTTTAGCACCAAACCTTTGGCACCCATGCAGAAACAACAAAAACCCATCAACCATGCCATGCACTATCATCCGATGACAGTTGCAGCGCACAACACAAAACCTTCAAACCAGTTCAACTACATGCACACTTCAAGAACTGGACCTGGTTTACAGAAGCACAAGAAACAAATTTTTCGTTGTTTCTTGAAACCGCTTCAAGAAGCACTAGAAACTGAAGCATCTTACCTTCCAATGTCCTTGTAATTTTGTACATTCTATAAATATAGCTTAGGCCTTCTTCCCTCCTCAACCAAAATCCCAAGACTCCAAGAAGCCTTGCTTCCATCCTCTCTCTCTCTTCCACCCCCCATTGTTTATGTCTTCTCTATAAAACAAAGTGGTCTACATCTCGTAGTGCCACCCTTGTATTAAGCAATTATTACTTTACTTCATACTTAGTATAAGTGCCTTATATTCAACAATGCATTTGCATCATTATCATCCATTTTGTGTAACAGTTTATATGAGGTGCATTTCTTTGTCAATTATTAGTAGAAGATCCCCCATGTGCCCTATATTCCACAACGCAACTCTAATTGTAACTTGCAAGCACCACAATCTAGTTTTGTATTCTTCGTACTAACCATGCTCTCCCTCGATGCACGAATCACCAATCACCCTATCTCTTGCCACTTTTTGAACCTCTTCAGCATGTGTCATTGCCTTAAGAATGTCGTTGGCATGCATGCTTTCATCATCATGAACTCCATCATGCCTTCCATCAGAACAACGTCTTCATCACACCTCATTTCATTGTGAATGCCTTGGTCACGCCTTTTGTGAACACAAACATCTTCACCAAGCCTCACTTCATGATGCTTAAGGTCAACCTTCTACTTTTCTACCAACAACAACAATATCTTCAAACAAGCTTTGTTCTCTTGTATTGCACTTCATTTCTTGTTGGAATTCTGAGGGGACCACGTGTTAGAATTTCAATGACAAAACTCCGTCTATCGACCAGACAATCAAGACAATAATATCCCTTGTATCAATGTTTCTTTATCCAAAAAAGAGGATGAGCAAAGGTGTTTGCACACCATCACAAGGGCACTTTGTCATAGGTAAAGTAGTTTTTAGCATCCACGAGGCCCTAGGTCATATGAGACGACCCTCATAGAGGATGTTATTTACCTAATATATGTTTATCCAACCAAACTCTTGTTACCGAAGTATGGTGTATAGTTCTACCTCCTATTGGATTCGAACTTTGAACCTCATATTCGGAGTTCCAAAGTCTTACCATTGGACCCACTCAAGTTGTAGAAGGTCTGCCTTCAATACTTTCGTCCATGGGAAGGGCTCCTGTAATTTTTGCACATGCACATTTTTAGTGCCACGCTCGTTGTTTGTATGCTACGTCATCCACTCGAACCGTGTTGGATCTCTCCACCATCATTGTTGCCTACGTTCATGCATCCCTTATGGTTTGTCAATGATCCACTCTTTGTCACCATGTTCTCCCTGATCCAGACTCATTGCAACAATGATGCCAAACATAGTCCAAACTCTACAGAGTCTTATGTATTCCAAATAGTGAAGCAAAGAATAACTATGATGAAACATGACATAAAAGTAGATGTACAAGTAGAACTCATAATAGCAACAAAGATATTTCATTAATCTTTGGATTCATATATCAATGAAATTGTTTTGTCTCGTATGACAACAACATGCGTAAAATGCTCCCTCCAAATAGCATAATCATGAGCTATCACAAGGATGTATGTTAGGACCCCATCCTAACACCATTTGGTAATTCTCAATCGATTATTGTAATGACCTGTTGGTCACAGATCTGCCACAGGAAAGGATTTTGTATGTCTACGCGCCCTAGACCTGGACCAACCTTGAAAGGCCGGGGGGAAGAAAAGCCCTCCGTGCCAATCTCCGGAGAAGGCCGGCTCCTCTACTAACTACTTGGGGTTTCAAGATAAGAGTGCAGGAAAGAGATTGAAAAGTACAGAAAGAAATGTAAATAGCTTGACGATAACGGTGGGAAAGAACAAGCAACACAATAACTTGTCTGTATCTAAACCAGCAGCAATCAATACAGAGAATATAACAGAAACTAAAATTGCATATGCTTCTCTATGTATCCTCTAGAAGAATTCCAAATACGCTTATCTTCTAATGCCGAAATCCAAATAACAGAATTACAGCAATCAGAAAATTAAATGTAACAGCAGAAATACTTGCCAGAGGCAGCATACAAAGAAGACGCAGAATCAGAGCCAAAGATCCTCAATATTGATGCAAAACGTCTAGCTACAACAGCTTTCTAGCAATATGTTCCCCCCTTTTTTCATTACAATGCATGGGTTTTTATAGAGGACCCTCCCTCTGAGCCATTAATGAACCAGATCTACAAGGACAATAAGGCGGCCCCAAAAAGACGCTCGCCACCTTCTATAATTGAAACCCCCCATTTCATTACTACAATTAGATACAGGACCACTTTGGGCCAAGAAACTGCATTTATGCGCCGCGAGAATGCCTAGGATTCATACCCGGTCTTTGGATGTGTGCCCCTCGGGAGTAGCACCGTTGTCAAAAGCGGCTTCGAGGGAGCTTCGCTAGAAATCCAGCCCGAATCGCAACTAAAGGGGAGGTTTGCCCCGTGTGCACCCGAAGTGCAGCTTCGCAAGGGGATCGGGCCGGAATGAAGGCCAGGAGGGGAGACAAAATTTCCTAAGTCAAAATGGCCTCATTGGGGGTGGTTTGCTGAAATCGGGCCCTAGAAGCGGCTTTGCAAGAAAAACTGGCCGAAGCGGACACTCAATATGATTCTGGCTGAAGTAGCCATCTTCGCTATAGAAGACGAGGTAGGTCAACTCTTTGCTCTGCCACTTCGCTGAGAGTGGATGCTTCGCTGAAGGAGGGGCCCAACGTGTCACTTCGGCAAGAAGTTTGCTCGAAGTGGCTGGCTGTTGTTGGTGAGGTGTAACAAAATCGTCTCCCTCCTACGCTCCGCACTGGATAGGTACTTCGCAGCGATCAAGTCCCGAAGTGTTAGTTCGGGGGAGCTTCGACCGAAGCGCCCCTTCTACCTTGGGTGTTTTTCCCACTTCTCAAGTGAATATTCGGCAATGTTGCGGCCGAAGTGTGAGGTTCGCAGGCTAAACACCCGCAATAGCTGTTTCGCCGGGTTAAGGCCCGAACTTGTGCCCTCCAGAAGATGGTTCGCGGGGGAAGTTGACCGAAGTGACACTTCGGCATTATTTCTAGCGAAGTAGCCCGGTTGCCTCAAGACTTTTGCAATCAAACCGAAATGGAAGGTTCGCAGCTATATCGCCCGAAGTGACAACTTCGGCAACCTTGTGAGCGAAGTGCCTCCCCATGCCTTAGCTAATTTTAAGTCCGAACTGGACTTGTACCTGTTCCATTCTGCGAAGCTGCTGTTCATCACCTGTTTTCAGCGAAGCTCCCGTTTTCTGTCTGTTTTTTTGCTAGCGAAGCTACTTGTGCATATGAAATGAATATAAGGGCAGATACTAATGGCACCAGGGGGCCATGAAAAGACAAAAAAGCAAGGGAACAAATCATGGAGGATGAGAAAAACTTAACACAAAATTGAACAACACTTCAAAATTTTACCCCTTAACAAAATGTGACAAGCCTATCAACATGACCCACTTCCAAAATGGGGATCCCTTTATAATGTTATTTTGTAATATTTGGTAGTGGTATGTGGCAAGTAAGATGCCTAGACAAGTGGGACCATTTCATGTAACCGTTATCAAGAATGTAACCGCTAGTTGGTAGAAGATTCTAGCTCGAGTGGCATTTTGCATGTAAGCCAATTCTTGAGCTTAGGGTTAGGGTTGCATGAAGTGTATCTTTAAAAGACATGGATCCATGTACGAATGTATCTTTTTGCAAATTAATAAAATATTGAAGGAGGTTGTCATCTCGAAGAAGCTCATGATTCTGTGATTGTTGTGAGTGTTTAATTCTGCATTTACTTTCCGCATTGTGATATTTTGTTCTTGCATGACTCTCTGTTTACTTTTAGTATTTTGTGAGAGTGAGTTTATTTTTAATAGTAGGTTCTTAACAATGTACAAGAATACAACCTTACTCAATAAACATACCCAAGATTGGTCAAAGATGATGTTAGGATACCAATTATTTAAATATGAAATTGAATGCAAACTAGAAAGAAGAATCGATGTTAAGAAGAATCGTGGTTTGAATTGTAAGGTAGAACCCACAATTGATATGAATAAATGTTCTTGGATGCCCTTTTGAGACATCTCTAGTATTGTCCTATTATACCTATCTAAAAGGTGTGAATGTGAAGGGACATGTCCCTTAATAAATATAATATAATATAATTAATAGTTTATGTTAGGAGGAGGGTCCTAACATGCCACCCTCCTTAAAAAAACTTTGTCCTCAAAGTTGAAATTGCGGAAACTGTTGTTGAATGTGATGGAGGGTCTCCCACGTAGCATCTTCTGAAGGTAGACCTTTCCACTGAATCAATACTTCGATGATGGTGCGATTGCGAAGGTGGCGCATGCGGCGATCTAAGATAGCTTCTGGTTCAACCATGAGGGCCCCATTGTCGGTAAACTCTGGAAGTTGAGTTTGAGTAGTAATGTGAGTGCCTACTACAACTTTAAGACAAGAAACATGGAAGACCGGATGGATTTTGGAGGATTCAGGTAACTCAAGCTTATATGCGACTGGTCCAATACGTTGTAGAACTTTATAGGGGCCATAAAATTTAGGTGCTAACTTTTGAGACCCCTTGATTTTTAAATAAGTCTGACGATATGGTTGAAGGCGAAGAAATACCATATCCCCTTCCTGAAAAACTCGCTCGATTCGATGTTGGTCCGCTTGTTGCTTCATGTGGTGTTGGGCAATGTGTAGATTGTCTTTCAAAGTTTGAATAATATTCTCTCAATTAACAAGCTCCTCTACAGCGGGCACCTTTGTATTTCCGGGAATATAAGAGGTTAGGGATGGAGGTGATTGGCCATATAGTGCTTCGAAAGGGGTCATTTTTATGGTTGTGTGATATGTAGTATTATACCACCATTCAGCTAATGGAAGCCATTTAACCCAATGGAGGGGTTTTGTGGAAATGAAACATCGGAGATAAGTTTCTAAGCATTTATTAACAACTTTCATTTGGCCATCTGTTTGGGGATGGTAAGCGGAGCTCATCCGAAGTTGAGTACCTTGGAGTTTAAATAATTCTTTCCAAAAATTACTAGTGAAAGTGGGATCACGATCACTAACTATAGTTGAAGGCATGCCATGTAACTTAAAGATATTGTCCAGGAAAATTTGGGCAATAGTACTAGCGGTATAGGGGTGGGCTATTGGAAAAAAATGGGCATATTTCGATAAACGATCGACCACCACTAGGATGGTTGTTTTTCCTGCTGATTTGGGAAGGCCTTCAATGAAATCCATTGAAATATCCACCCATGTTTTTGTTGGTATGGGGAGGGGTTGAAGAAGGCCTGGTGTTGCCACTGTTTCGCCTTTATTTCTTTGGCATGTTTCACATTCATTGATGAATCTCTTGATATCATTTTTCATCCCTATCCAATAAAAGGATTTAGTCACTCTTTTGTAGGTTTTGAGGAATCCAGAGTGTCCTGCAGTAGGTGTAGCGTGTAGCTCATGTAGAAGCTTTGTACGATAAGTGGATGTGGGTGAGAGGACAAGATGTTCTTTATAACGGAGTATGTTATCTTGCCAAGAATAATGAGGTTTGCTCATGGGGTTTTGTTGAAGGTGTTGAATTATGGTATGTGTGGTAGGATCTGCATACCATTCTTCCTTGACTTGTTCGATCCATCTCGGAATAGGGCAGGAAAGAGCATGTAATTGGAAATTTTCCTCGAACTTTTTGGAAAGTGCATCGGCAGCCACGTTATCTTTCCCTTTTTTGTATATGATTTCATAATCATAGCCTAATAGTTTTGTCACCCACTTTTGTTGTTCTGGAGTGGTTATCCTTTGTTCCAGAAGGTATTTTAAGTTGTGGTGATCGGTGCGGATAATGAAATGTTTTCCAATAAGGTATGGTCTCCAATGTTGGATAGCATGGACAATAGCCAACATTTCTTTTTCATAAGTGGAACGTGCTAAATTCTTTTTTGAAAATGCCTTACTAGTGAATGCTAAGGGTCTTTCATTTTGCATGAGCACTGCTCCCATTCCTACTCCTGAAGCGTCGCTTTCAATAATAAATGGTTGGGAAAAATCTGGCATGGCTAGGACAGGGGTGGTACACATGGCATTTTTTAAGGTCATGAAGGCTTCATTAGCTTGTGGAGACCATAAGAAGGCATTCTTTTTAAGTAGTGTTGTTAAGGGTGCCGCTATTTTGCCATAATCCTTGACAAATTTGCGATAGTAGCTAGTTAATCCTAAGAACCCACGCAACCCTTTTAGTGTTTTTGGAATTGGCCAATTTTCCACGTCTTCAATTTTTCGAGGGTCTACTTTAACTCCTTCCTTGGAGACAATATGTCCAAGGTATTCAATTTCATGCTTCCCAAAGGAACATTTTGATCTCTTTGCGTATAATTGATTTTCTTCCAAGATCTTGAGTGCTTGCTCTATATGTGTTAAGTGCTCTTCCCATGTCTTGCTGTAAATCAAAATATCATCAAAGAAAACTAAAATAAATTTTCGAAGGAAGGGAGAAAATACCTTGTTCATAAGACTTTGAAATGTGGATGGAGCGTTGGTGAGGCCAAAGGGCATCACCAAAAATTCATAATGTCCCTCGTGGGTGCGAAAAGCGATTTTGGGTATATCACTTTCCTTAACTCGAATTTGGTGGTAACCGGATCGTAAATCGAGTTTAGAAAAATATGCGGCTCCATTAAGTTCATCGAGTAGTTCATCAATGACTGGAATAGGAAATTTGTCTTTAATCGTTATTTTGTTGAGGGCGTGAAAATCCACACATAGGCACCATGATCCATCCTTTTTTCTTACTAGTATGACTGGCAAAGAGTAGGGACTTCTACTAGGTCGAATGACCCCTGCCCTTAGTAGGTCTTGTACTAATTTCTCTATTTCCATCTTTTGTAAGTATGGATATCGATAAGGTCTAATATTAGGAGGTTGGTGTCCCGGAAGTAATTGAATAGCATGATCATGGCTTCGCTGTGGAGGTAATCCCTCTGGTTCTTTAAATATTTTATCATGTTTCTCCAGGAGTTCTATTAATTCGGGTGCCCCTAGTTGCTCTTCGGTGGTGTTTTGCAAGGAAAATAGTTGGGCAACCATGCCTCTTCCTCCTTTTCGAAGAATCTTTTCCATTCTATGGGAACTTACGATTTGTGTGGGCCCTATTTTTAAACCTTGAATTGTGTAAGTTTGGTTGTTTTGTATAAATTGCATCCATAATTCTTCAAAGTCCCATTGAATTTTTCCGAGCGTTCATAGCCATTGTACTCCCAAAACAATGTCATATCCTCCTAATGGTAGTACATACATATCTGCTTTCATGTTATACTCTCCCATCGTGAGTTTGATATTCCTGCATTTGCCTTTGCATGCAATTTTTCTGCCATTGCCAATCATGACTTCGAAGTTATTGCAGGGATATATAAAGCAATTAGCTTGTTTGGCCAAACTGGGGTCTATAAAATTGTGAGTGCTACCAGAGTCTAAGAGCACAATAGGGTTTTGTTTCTTAAAATACCCTTTTACCTTCATTGTTTGTGGAATCGAATACCCTGCTAATGCGTTAAAGGATATTTCTGTTTTATCCTCTTGGTTTTCTTCTGCAACCTCAGTTATTACTTCCACTTCGATGTCATCCTCCTCTTTGGGGGTGCAATCAACTGTGTCCAAAATATATAATTTTGGTGAGATGCATTTGTGGTTGGGGGTAAATTTTTCATCGCAATGGAAACAGAGGCCCTTTTCTCGTCTTTCTTTTAGCTCCTCTTGGCTAATTCGTTTGATTGGCATGACCTTATTCAATTTTTGGCTGGTGTAGGTATTTGGTGGTTTTCCTGAAAAAAATCTTCCTATTCACCTTTGGTTATTGTTCTTCTCTTCTATTTGTGCTAATGCCACTGCATGCATCATGTCGATAGGGTTTTGTATTTGTACTTCCATTCGAATGTCTTCTTTTAGGCCACTGATGAAGCAACTTTGGAAGAATGATGCATCGAGTCCTGATGTGAGGTTCGCCAACTTCTCGAATTGTGCTTGGTATTCCCTTACGGTGGATGTTTGGCAAAGTTTTGTGAGGGCTCCTGTGAAGTCTTCAAATTTGGTAGGGCCAAATCGCAACATTAGGTTTTTTGTGAATTCGGTCCATGTGGGAGGACCTTTTGTTTTTTCATACCATTAGTACCATTGTGTAGCAATTTGTTCTAAGTGAAATGATGCAATACGGACTTTCTGAATCTTTGGAATTTGATATAAGGCGAAATATTGATCTGCCCTATATATCCAATTTGTAGGGTCGCCTCCATCAAATTTTGGGAAATCTAGCTTTGTGGTACGAGGAAGGATTGATGTATGCGGTCCCCCTATTAATGTCTATTGCGGTGGCATAGTGTTTTGTTGTCCGCTCTGCATTAGCATCAAATTTTGTTGTACTAAGTCCATGGAATGGGTTGTAGCATCCAATTTAGTGGATATCTTTGTATTCGAGTTGGTGATGCTTATGGTTAGGTCTGCTATTTTGGCAGCAATCTTATCCTCTAAATTATCCTTCCAAAACGCCATTCCTTGCATCATGTCTTTCATTTCCTTTGAAACCTCTTTCGATATCTCCTTCACAATATCCTTTGCCATCTCTTTTGAGACTTCTTTCGCAATCTCCTTCGCCGTATCTTGAGATCGCCTTCCCTCGGCCATTTAGGGCATGGTTTGTGCTTTACAAAGAGTCTTTAAGTTTCAAAAATAGTTTTGCAGTAGGATATTATGTTGTCAATATCTGTTTTGTTTTTGCAAAATTTCAAAATTTTGAAAAACAATTTTGCAAATTTTGAAAAAAAAATTGCTAATTTGGTTTGATGGGAGCCAAAAAGTTGTTTTGCACCTATTTGGTTTGGCTGAGCGGCGACGGAGTGGCACAAGGGAAGAGCTAAGGTGGCGAAGGAGCGAAGACAGAGCGGCGTAAGGGTGGGGCTAAGGTGGTGGCTAAGCGGCGACGGAGCGGAGCTCGGGTGGCGGCTAGGCGGCGGCTAAGCGGCGGCCGGGTGGAGCTGGGGCGGAGCTCGGGTGGCGGCAGCAGGAGCGGGGTGGCTCAGGTGGCGAGTCAATAGTCAACAGCACGCATAACGGTACGGATGACGGCAAGTGTCCGCCTAAGCCTGCTTACGCGCGCGACGGGCTATGCCTAGCACGCTAGGCAAGTAGCTTATAGCGCCTTTGTGTTTATAAATCCCACAAAGCTTTTCCCACAACGAATGTGGGACAAAAGCTTTTTTAAAAGTTTTTGTTTCTTTTGCCTTCCGACGTCGGAACTTATTCGGGCAGCCGGAATTTTTTTTTTTTTTTATACCTTTAAAACTTTATAAAATTTATTTCCTCGCCGCGAACACGTCGCCGAAAAACGTTACAAGGGGGGTCCTCACGTCGATTTGACGCCTGTTTCCGTTCTGAGTTAAATTTTTAGCTGTGAATGGCCCTTTAAACGCGGTAGATGAAATTCCTTCGATGTTATTTTTTAGGGTTTGGTTGCCTGATTTAATTGTTTCTGTCGGTGCCTGTCTTGTTTTGCTGCAGAGCTGCCTCGTCGGAGACGCAGAATCGTCGGGTACTGTTTGCTGCAGGGCTGAATCGCCACCGGAGACGTCGGATCGTCAGATACTATGTGTTGTCAAAACCGATGATTCACCAGGGCAATGGAATAAATAGCTCAGACTGGTATCCCGGGGGAGGAAAAAAAAATTTGGCTCTGTACCAGATGTTAGGATACCAATTATTTAAATATGAAGTTGAATGCAAACTAGAAAGAAGAATCGTTGTTAAGAAGAATCGTGGTTTGAATTGTAAGGTAGAACCCACAATTGATATGAATAAATTTTCTTGGATGCCCTTTTGGAACATCCTATCATTGTCCTATTATACCTATCTAAAAGGTGTGAAATGTGAAGGGATATGTCCCTTTATAAATATAATATAATTAATAGTTTATGTTAGGAGGGTGCTAACAGATGAACATATACATAAGGTATTGGGTAAGAGTTGCAACCAGCTAACCACCATATACCCAATATGTAACTACATACGTAAGTTTTGAAAACACCACATACGATGTGCATTGTTCCAACATAAGTGTGTTGGACAAACACATGCAACAAACCCTTGAAATGTATAACAAAACAAATATGTACAAAACAAAATGCTTGAAGAACAACTCACTACAGTCGTGGTTGGGTTAGCACTACATTACTTTCACTACCTACATAAATCAATTAAAAACCACCAAAAAAATACAAGGAGATGATTGAAAATTTGGGCTCTAGGAGAATTTTCTTACTAAGAGGGAACATTAAGAGGAAAATAAGCTTGAATCCTTATATATCTTGAATGCACATAAAACACCTCTAATGATTTTACCTAAAAGTCCCAAACCTCCATGAGTAAGTTGGATTATGCATCAAAGGCAGAATTAGTAAAATCCAAGGTTACCAGATGCGGGGGTGCGGGTGCGGCGGGAATCGCGGGTGCGGGAAAGGGTACGGGTGCGGCCCCGCCAAAAATAGGGTTCGTCGGGTGTGGGTGTGGGTGCGGCTAATTTTTAATATATAAAAATATTTATATATATTTATGTATTTTTTATCCAAAATAATAAAATAAATTATAAATCATACACATTACAAAATAAATAAATAAATCATACACATTGGCATCATAAAAGCATATATGATATTCAACAGTATGTCAAAGTCAAAAAGATAACAATATAATTTAATATAATTTAATATAAATCATACTTTACACTGAATTGGAGTCCACTTTATACATTATAATTTAATATTTATTATAAAAAATTAAAAAGTTTAACGTATAAACTATAAACTATAAACTTTTAAAAATAAAAGAAAATTAAAATGTTTTTTATTTTTTATTTTTTAACTTTTAGACTTTAAGTTTTATTTTTTATTTTCTTTTAAAACCCGTATGGGCAGGGTGGTCCCAGCTAAAAAACTTTAAAATATAAACTTAATTTAATTAAAAAAGTTCAAAAGTTAAAAAAATTAAAATTTAAAATATTAACTTTTTTAAATTTTTTTTTTTTTTTCAATTTTTTTAAAGCCAGGGTGTGGTTGGGCCCACCTAATAACTAAAAAGAAATAATAAAAAAAAAATTATGCATTTGAATGCCCAAAAAGGGCAGGGTTCTGTCTGGCCGAACCCTAACTGATCGCAGGGTTCGGCTAGGGTTTGGCCCAACCGCACCCGTTCCCGCACCCAGCCAACCGGGTGCGCGAACCCTGTTTCCTTGGTAAAATCAGTCACAAGTCAAAAATGGCATATCTACACGCACAAATTCAAAATAAAAATCCAACAATATAAGTGATCGATTAGTTTTTCATGCAACACATCACCTTTTTCAACGCAATTTTAGGATACAATATGGATCTTGGAAAACTATGTTACGATACATGAAAAATATCACATTTGCAAAATACAAAAGGGTAAGAAAATCAATGTATATGAAATTATAGATACTCCAACCACACCTTTAATATCCCACATCCAACTGAAGAGATTTGATTGCAGTAAACAACAACAAAATCTTTCTAAATTTTCAAGAGGCAGTAATGGACCAATCTTAACATTACATAACCAGTAAAACTAGTCACATTTGTAGCAATGCTAGCAATCAAGCCTGGAAGTAAGAAAATAAGTAAATTTTCACAAAGGTATCCTATATTTGAGCAAAAGACCTAATAGCACTTTTTCACATCATTATACTCTTGTTGATGGTGGCAAACTGGGAGTGACGATTACGATCAAGGGATGCCCATCAACAAGACATGGTTTGGTAATGCTCTTTACCCATACCAAACCAATCATGAGTGTAGCTTGAGGTATCATATTTTTGCATTTGTGTGTCAATATGGTGGGTCAATTTGTCAAAGTATCTAGTGCCTGTCTCTAATCTAATGGTAGTAGATGTTGTAAACATACCTTGCTATAGGAAATGTTTTTAACATCAAACTTATATTTAGTGATTTCTCGCTCAAAATTGACACTCATCCCCTGGCACTTTAACAGATTAGCACCATGCCAAGAGTTATATTAAATCCCTAGAAAGCAATAACCTTATTTTGAAACATATGTATGAAATATTTGAGTGAAAAGGATGAAATACAAGGGGGTGGACATGGTAAATCTTATTTGGAGTTTTTATCTTTGGTATATTCCAAATAAAAATGGAGGTAATTAAGTAACAGGGGTGCACAAAAATAAGAGAAGGATGTGATACTCTCAAAAAGTGCAAGTACATGTTTAGAATCCTATAAACGCATATCTTTCAAATATGTTTTACCAAGTGGACCCCCCACCCCTTTGAGATGAAAATATACTCTATGAAGCTCAAATACTTCTTATCAATTTGATAACATCTAAAAAACTGGAGAACTTGAAAACCATAACCACAAATTGATCCTCCACCAAAATACAAAATACAACCACAATTATCCCCTACTCTTGGAATGAAAACATATTGGTCCACCAACATCACCATAAAACAAATATAAAATAACCAAAGGGCTTATCAGTTAAAGAATCAAGATGGGATATTAATCAGGTTTTTCATAACCGCATGCCTTAATATTGACATGCATTCAAGCCAAAATGATTCCAACAAAGAGATTTGTTATGAACCCAACAGTGAATAGCCATGGCCATCATTAAAGAGTCATGTCAAATAGTGAATATCATTTGTGTAGTCAGCATCCATCTTGTTTTATTTCAATACACATATATAAATATTATCTGCCTTCCCTACTAGGGCATTCCAAATATGGCCAAACTATGAGAAACAAGTCTTATACATAACAAAAAATATCAATAGTTATTTTTCAGAAAAATGCCCAAGCACCAAAATAAAGAACAGAACACAACTCACAATTACATTTTTTTAATTGGTTCTTTGGGATTGAAATGGGCCCCACCCATATTAAATCGTAAACACATAGTTGTATTACAACAATTTTGCCAATTATGATGTATCACTGGCAGGATTCACACTTGGATCTCCTCCTTGAAAGTCAAGGAATTTAACCGGTTGAGCTCATGAAATTTGATTCATAAAGTATATTTTAAAGATACATATTAATGCAAATAAAGCAAAGCTTTTCGAAGAAGTTATTTGTTTACTAGTATAACTTAATGATTATAACATTATTAAGCTATGAATAAGTTTGGCATAGCATACTAAGATAAAGTTAAAACTGAACAAATTAAGAATGCACTAATACAACTAACGAAGTCTCGTTCAGATCATTTAAGTATTGTGACATACAAGTCGAAAAAATCTAGTCAAAGATAAGAGGATACTTGAATCCTGCATTCCTCCCATGTGCGATAAATTCCAGGCTTGTACCCTTTTCGAACAACATAATAGAGAACTCCCTTCTTCTTCTTCGGCATGCTTGAGTGCTATAAATAAAAATTTCTAATAAAGTAGAAAAGAAGAAATTATTAGGTAAAGAAGCATTCTAACATTTGCCCCAAAGTTTGCCTTGAAACAATAACTCTTAAAAGAATAGAATGAAAACGATTAAATGATATTATGAATTGCATCTACAAAAGCTTTCAAAATTGTTGCCTTAACAACTTTAATAAAGAAGCAAGAAAATGCCTACAATAATTGAAAAATAAAATGTTTTAGAACACGAATTTTTAAAAAAATTTGTGAGCATGGAGCAAGTGTGAGCAAGAAGCAAACCTCACCTTTAGAGTTCTTGTTCCACATCTTTGGAGAAACTCAAAAAATGAAAGATTATTCCAAGGAAAAACTAGGTCGCAAGGAAGGAAAGTAGTTTATGGAAGCCGTAACTTGAAGTAAGGATGCCATTTTTGGGGACAAAAGAAAGAGCAAATCTATTATAATCCCTATCCAAGCAGCAGATACCAGAAGTGATTATCAAGATGATCAAGGATGATTTAAAGGTTCTTAAAAAAGTGTGAAAATGAATATGTAAGTTTAATGGATACTGGCCCACTTCTTTGGAGATTCAACTGGATTAAATGAAAGTGGGGGTTGAGTTCATATTATTCCATGAATTTCCTTTCAAGAGGATGTTTTTCTCATCATACTCTCCAGTTCTAAAGTTAGGGATAAAATAACAAGTGGCGGCCCATGGTTTAGGGGGATAGATAGCCTATATTTAAGACCATGGAGTGAAAATTTTTCTGTGGAGACAAAAACTATTAAAGGATTTCCAATGCGGGTTAGGATTTTGGGACTTCCATATCAACTTATCAAGAAGGAGATTTTGGAGAATATTGGTAATACTCTAGGGGAGTTCATCTCAAAAGGCCCTACTACCAAGGAATGAAAGCATATTGTGCATACCCGAATGTGTGTTGCCATAGATATTTCAAAACCTTTTCCAAAATTCATTAAGATTAAATCCAAATCAAGAGAATGGGATGAACAAGTGGATTATGAAAACATTGCTTTTGGATGCCATAAATGTTATGAGATTGGACACATGAGAAGAGAGTGCAAAGTGAAAACAATCCAGAAAGAGATAGAAAGCTTTGATCATGAGACAAACTTCAAGATGAAGGAAAGAGATTATATTGTAGAAGTGGCTGGCTTAGATCAAGGATTTTCCACTCCAAGAAAATGGTAAAAAGCCCCTTTACTTCATTAGATAGTGAAGGCCTTCACAGTTCATTCATAGAAAACATTAGAAGAAACTAAGTGGGATGGAAGGGATGAGGAATTACAATATTCATAGAAAACATTAGAAGAAACTAAGTGGGATGGAAGGGATGAGGAATTACAATATGCAAGTTCAAATTTAGAAGGAATTAATGGTGCAAAGGAAGATGTGGAGGCAAATATTATAACGAAGGAGGTGGAAGTGTTCAAGTTTAATCCAAGTAAATCATCTTCATTTTTCTTGAGTAGTAGAAAATCATCTCCTTGCAATAAAAATGAAAGTAATATATAGTTTGTCACGTGCACTTTAGGGTTTTAAGGGCAGCAAAAGAAAGTATGTACTATTGAGGATATCCATTGCAATTTAAGGGTTTTTGGGCAGCATAAGAAAGTATGTACTATGGAGGATGGGACTTGAATTTTAGGGTGTCCAAGACAGGATAAAGAAGAAAGCGTTCTTGAGGTTATCCCTTGCACTTTAAGTTCTCAAAGTCGCAAACACCTATAGATAATAAGCCACATAATGAACAGTCTGGAAAAATGGAAAAGATTGATGAGGATGAAAGCATTGATGAGAATACAAAAAGGAGAAGAATACCCTCAAAACAGGAACAAATAGAAAAGGAAACTCAGAAAGATATTGATTTGGAAAACCAAAAACAAATATCACAAGTGTTAACAATAAGTGGGCCTAAGGCCACAAATAAGAAACCAAGTGATGATGAAGATATTATCTTAGAATATTCAAGGTATGAGTAGGGTCCCTAAAGGAGGAGTTAAGGTTGTTACAATTACAATATGAGGCAACTACAAATGGGACGGACAATTGCTAGAAGCAATTGGCTTGCTAGTCTTTCTTGGTAGGAAAGAGGAAAAATATCAAAGTCGGAGTCATAAATGTATAAGCACCAACTACAGTTTCTCTTCATGATAGATGTGAGAAGGACCTTCTAGCGGCTAGTTCTGATGTGGCGCCATCTCAACCACCACCTCACACTTAGGAGCATGCGTACGAACATGAGTACGTAAATACATTTTGCTTGTATAGTTTTCTTTGATAAAACGTAAATAATACAGTTTGCACGCAAAGTGCTTGTAGAAAGTTGCCATGTTGCTTTGCATGGCAAGTGTTTGTCATTATACATGCACGATGAGTTGCTTGTCAAGCAGTAATGATTTGTCACGTAATGGGCCATTAGTTGGAAGACAAGTATGAGGTATTTGTGCAATTATGCAAATACATCCCCTGTCAAATTCCTTATTTATAGGCCCCTTACATTTCAGCAAGAGACATGTATGATGATGTTGCAGATGTTGCATGTATGTATGTTGGATGCAAACATTGTTGAATATCATTGTTGTGTTCATGGTGATATTGTTGTTCATATTTTGCATATATCAATGAGAATGAGCAATTTCAATTGATATCTTGTCTTTGATTTTTTCTTTGTGCATGTATGAGTTGTTATTGTTGTTGACAATTGTTTGTCATTTAGTTTTCATGTTCCTTCAATTTGGGATGCACTCATTGTACTACATTTGGTGTCGTATCCGCATTGAGTTCAGACATGTGACCATGATGACATTTGAAGAGGAGAGAACATAAATAACAAATATTTCGGCGCAATAATGTGGCAGACATGGATGCGGACGAAAAAGAGAAGAGTAGACATGAAGAAGCCAAAGACTTGCACAATAGCAAGTGATGAACGAGCAAGCATGACAAGAGCATGACGAACTTGTCGACATAGGAGTGCAGTCACAGACACAAGAACATGCAAAAGAGCACAACTTTGTTGGAGTTTTGTCACCTAAGTTGAAGCACATATGGTCCCCTCTAGAGGAGGAAAGCCCCAAGACAAAAGAGAGAAACATTGTTTTTGATAACAGAGGAAGAAGCATAAGTGAACGACATGCACAAGCATTCGTGAATAGGGTCAATGAAGGAGTTCGTGCAAGTGTTGAAGAACAGGCCAATGTGGAGTGTGATTGAGAGAATCGCATAGCACAATACAAGTCTGAGCAAGTGGTGACTCTAAAAACAACACAAACGTTGGGGAGAGTGCCTAGAGGTACGAAGGATGGGAATCAAGAAGAGGCAACCACAAGGGAGCATGTCTAGGAGACCAAAGTTGATGCTCAAATTTACGTGAAGGAGATTGCGTAGTACAAGTGCAATAGGAACCAATCGACGATTGTTCATGCAAAAGGAAGACCAATAGTCAAACAAAAGTTTGTCAAGTTGAGAAGAGTCTAATGAACAACAACAATAGGTACCACCAAGCCAAATTTCGGCAATAATGGCTACAGCAATGGGCAAGCAGAAGAACTCGAAGTTTATGGGAGACAAGGAGGATTCCAAGAGATATCGGTACGTGCAAAATAATATGGAAAGCCAATGATGTGACGGATGAAGAAGCATGGCTGTAATTATTCCCAACTACATTGTGAGAAGTGATAGATTAGCACTTGAAACGAGGACAACAGTTTAGTGTTTAGAACAACTTCAAAGAAGAATTCACCAAAGAAAAAGTTGCTTTGCAACGATAGAGAGATCATTGGAGAAATATATGCGACAAAGCAAAATAAGGACGAAAACATCAAGTCGTAAAATTGTTGTATGGAGTTGATCAAGAAAATGGAAAGTGAAACTGGTAGATGGAGTGCAAAAACAATGATTCATGGACGGACTACTTCTGGGATACAAGAAGAAGATGAAGGTAGTATAGGCAACAACATATCGGGAGGCATTGGATTGAACGTTGAACCTTGAAAGTGAAATGAAGATTGTGGCAACAGGTGGAAGTGCAAGTCACAAAAGAGATGACATGGAGTCGAACAATAACAAGGAAGATCTTAGTGCAACCATCCAAGCGATCAGGAAATACCTGGAGATAATGATCAATGATGTGGAGGCCAAAATGAAGAAAGAGAAGAAAGATATATGGTGTTCAGATTGCAAGGTAGGAGGGCACATGAACACCAACTGCCGAAGGCATATTGCAAACAAAAACACAATTGTCAACTATCCGTTCAACTTAAAAAGTGCATAGCACCAAACACATGGTGCAAACAAAAGAAATAGAGCAGAAATCCAACACTTCGAAGAGTGGACAAAATGCAATGAGTGATAGTTATTGTAATAATTGCCAAGGAAGAAGATAGAATGCACAAGTTGTCAACAAGTCTGGTGGTAGTGGTGAGAATCGATTGCAATATAATTCAAATGGTAGGCCAATCATCTAGTGCAAACGATGTCAAGAGTGGGAACACTTCGCACGAAATTGCACAAACACACCAATTGGAGGAGGCGGCAATAATGTGGCAATGATGTGCCGATAGTGCAATGGCAATCATTAGGAAGTAAATTGTCCAAAGAAGGCAAGTAGCAGCAACTTGCAAAATGTTAATCTCACTGGCATTGAGGAGACAAAATCAGACAAGAAGAAAGAGAAACATGTGCTTGCAGTAACATGCTCACACGCAAGAAAAATGGCATAGTACCCAAACCCTACCAGGGAGAAGGAAAAATGGCAAGAAGCTTGTGCATGAGTGGCAGAAGAGATGGTGAAGAACAACTTCAAGAATAAAAAATAAAAGGAACCATCAAAGTGTCATAGGAAGAGTCCTCAACAAAAGAGTTAGTGTTGCAAGTGTTGGACTGAAGTGTGTCAATTTAAATGTCCAGTTTGATTAGTTCAGTATTGGAGCTCTATGCGATAGTTGGCGAGTTGATGCACACAAAAGATAACACAAAGAATGTGTATCGTCCCACTACTACGAGACTAGCAAACAAGGATTAGTATATAGACCTAATAGTTCTAATGATACATGCCAAGAAGAAGCCTGCATTGATCCATATTGAATTGCTTGGACACATGCTCACGCAAGTGATTATTGATGGGGATTCCAAAGTGAATGTATTGCTTGAAAAGACATGGAATGACCTGGGTGCACCCTTTTTTTGGTTGCCCAATTTTCGATTGCACGAAGCAAATCAATATGGTATTGAGATGAAGGGCATACTCACTACACAAAAAGTGAAAATCGTCAAACAAGTGTTCATCCTAGAGTTTGTAGTAATTACCATGCAAAAACCAGCCTACAATGCATTGTTGGGGCGAGGGTGGTTACTTAAGCGAAAGTGCACCACAACTAGGAGAAGGACCAAATGACTTTCAAAAAGGGCCAGCACATATAATTAACTTGAGAAATCAGTCCGTTAGCCAAGAGTTTGCATCCTTGGATGAATCGAGAAAGTCCTTGTCAAAGGAAAAAGAGAGGACGAGCGGACTAGAGCGAAAAGGAGTGCTAGAACTGGAAAAGTACACAGAAGATGAAAGGCACTCAGACAATGGGTTGCTTCACTAGAAAATGGAAGACTATGAAGTCTTCCAACCCACATGCCTATGCATCAACGCAAAGGAGGAAGAACAGGATGAAGCACTTCATAGCACTTATGAAGTTGGCAAGTACAATCATGCATCTAAGAAAAAGCCTGATAAATCCATACAACTCAAAGAGCAAGAGAAAGTGTCGTTCCCCCTAAACTTTGCAGATACAATGTTGATGAGGCACAAATTAATGACAAGTTGGCACATTCCTTTGATGTGGCAAAGGGGGCAGAAAACCCTGACACCATTAGGTATAAAGGCCCAAAGATGGTGCAAAGGAACCTTGGTGGGAAAGACGAAGAGAAGATAATTTATTGTGGAGATGATTGGGACCTAGTTTTAAAAGCAAAAAGTTTTAAAATTCTCATGTAGGACAAGGGGGTCTTCACATGGACATATAAAGAGTTGCAAGGGATTCCACCAGCATTATGCGAACATTGAATCCCTTTAGTTTTGGGTGCGCAACCTATCAAGAGGGACCATACATAATGAATCACAGGTATGCAGCTCTAGTAAATGCACCAACAAAAAATTGGATGCAGGAACAATCTTCAAGGTGACATTGAGAAAGTGGGTATCCCCCATTGTGATCAACTTGAAGGAGAGCAACCAAATCCGCATTTGCATAGATTTCAAAAGTTTGAATGTTGTAACAATCAAAGAGCCCTTCCCAATCCCTTTCATGGATTTGATTTTGGAGGAAGTAGCAGGGCACAAGATCTACTCCTTTTTAAAATGGGTTCTCAGGATAAAATCTAATAAGCATTACTGAGGAAGGTTGGTTAACAAAAAATTTTGTTGTGGAGAATGGGATATATGCATATAACCGAATGCATTTTTGTTTATGCAATGCATCTACCACATTTCAAAGGATAACCTTGTATATCTTTGAACATATGTCAACAGGCAAATTCAAAGTATTTTACGATGATTGGTCATTGCATGAAAAGAAGGAAGAGCATGTGAAGGCACAAGAGAAGTGCATGAAACTATGTATGAACGCTCAACTTTCTTTGAATCCAAAAAAATGCAAGTTGTTGTTGTTGTATGGCAAATTGTTGAGGCATGTTGTGTGCAAGGAAGGATTGAAGATGGATCCCGAATTCGCATCATGATGAGCATTGAAGAACCATATGACATGAGTTTGTTGAAGTCGTTTCTAGGACAAGTCATGTATTATCGACGATATATAAAGAATTTTGCGCAAATGTCACACTCATTAGATGCCTTGACATGCAAATGTGTTCCTTTCAGGTGGACAGAGTACTAGTAGGCCGGCCTTTGAGGAACTAAAGCCAAAGTTGGTTTGCGCACCCATTGTAGAGTTTCAAGAATGGGAGGAGTTCCATGTTCATGTCAATGCACTGAACTTCGCAATGGGGTACGAGTTGTCACAATAAGGGCAATTTGGGCTGGACCATCAATCGTTTGTTGTCTTGGATGAAGACAAATTACAACAAGAGGAAAGAGAAGGTCTGGGAATGGTCTATGTAGTGCAAAAGTTCAAACACTATCTACTTGCAAACCCCTTTGTATTCTATGTAGACCATCAAGTATTGTTGTACCTAATAAAAAATCAAAAATACACGAACAAGTTAGCAGGTGGCTCATCACATTGTAGGAGTCCATGTGTCGAGTGGTGGTGATACCGAGAAAGAAACACATGATAGTGAACCAATTGTCAATGATTCAATAAGGAGAACCTGTGGAGGCAGAAGCATCAAATAAGTTTCTTGATGCTCATTTATTCTCAATCACTGGATTGTCATCATGGTACAAGAAAATTGAGATGTACTTGTCGATGGGAGAATTGCTAGGAGATTTGTCGACAATTGAAAGGAGAAAGATTGTAATAAAGCCAGCACCATTACAATGGATTGGTGGTATGTTATGTAATGTCCCCTCTTTGGTGATGGAGATGAGTTAGATGATGATAACCTATTCAAAGTCCCTGTAGGTTGATCATCCAGTTGTTAAGGGTCTCATTATGCTATGGAGGTAATAATTTGGTGAGCTTCAGCATGGAGTTTTCAGTTGCAATGTCATATTCTTGTGTGGATGCATAATTTGGCTAAGTATGAGTTTATTTTCCCTTTATTATAATGTAATTTTATAATATTAAAATATAAAGGGAAATTATAATATAAAGTTTAAAAAAAGGCCAAAAGTGTTTTAAAACAACGTTGTGGCTACTAGGGCATGGTGGTCCACTTTTGGAGAGATAAGGATTAAAAATAAATAAACCTTGGCCGACCTTGTGGAGCAAAAAAGATAAATAGAGGTGAGATGGGACATTTGTAGCATCCATTTTTTTATATCATTTGAGTCTATTTTCTGAAGACATTGCAGGTCTTGTTGAAGATTGCATTGTTGAGGCTTGTGGAGACGTACACCTTCATAAGTAACAGTGGTTTCGTGTGTGAAAGATCACACCTAGCCATTATTGAGGAGAGTTTACTTCAGAACTCTCATTTGTGCTTCAAATATTTCATCTAGGGTTTGCATATTTTGGAGGGTCAATCATTTGGCAAACCATTTCTAGGTTTTGTTGGCCTTCATCAGCCATACAAGAATCCATAGTTATTTTGGAGAACTAAGGACCTATTGAGGTAATTTCAGACTTTCATTCATGACTGGTTTTCCTACAGCTGATCCATATTTTCACTCATAACTTCAGATTTTGGCATCATATGATTGTGGGTATTTTTAAATTGGGTTCCTTGTGACTTGACAATCATTTCAAGCACCAATTTGGGATACTTTGGAGGAGGAATTATTTTAATTTGCAGGTCGTAGGGTGTGCTGGTCATATCTTGCCATGGTGACAATTTCATTCACAACTTCAGATTTTTGAGATAGAATTTTGTGGGTACTTCACCAAACGAATTTCCTATTAGAGACAAAGAGAACAAGTATAAATTTGAAGGGTTTCAGTTGAGATATTATTTATTGGAAGAGGAATAACTACCTACAGGTCTGCCACCCTTTTGAGACACTTTGGGCATGTTAGAAGAGGCAATTTGGAGGTCTTATGGTTGCAACTCGGGCGGCTAGCATTGAAGATCATTTTGCATCCTTTTGATTGTCATTTCTCCATCATTTGCTACACCTAACAAGTCTGAAGTACACATAACAGTTCGCAGACTTCTCAGATCAGACCTTGCATCTTCAACAGTTTGGTTTCACCGTGGTCTCCATTCATTGGCCATTGATAGTGGACTTCACATATAATACCTAGAGCGATTTTGGGAGCGTTTGAGCATTGTTTGCACACTCTTACAAGTCTGAAGACAAAGTATACCAGGTCTGAAAATTAAAAATCAGAACTTGTAATTATTTCATTTGGTGATTAATAAAGTGTTGCAGTTGCTCTATCTTGCCTTGTATATGTTTTGCAATTAGTTTAGCGTTGTATTTCATGGTTTATGTTTCAAAAATCTATTGCAATTCATAAATACCAGCAAGACATCATTTTCAAAACAAATCAAACAAACACATCAAACTCAAACCAATATACATCAAGGGGTGTATATTACATGTTGTATAAGATTGAACCTAAAAGAATTTTGCAGAGATGTGTAATGGATGAAGAAGTGTAAGCAGCTTTGAAGGAGGCTCACAAAGGACTAGAAAGTGGGCATATAGGACCACATGCATCTACGAGGAAAGTGCTTCTACCCTCCATCTCAATGCGAAAACATTTGTTATGACTGTGACACATGCCAAAGAGTTGAGAAGTCATTGTTGGTTACGAATCTGCCATTAGGAAAGGATTTTAATCTTTTGCGCCCTAGATTCGCCCAACAGATTGAAAGGCCGGGAGGAAGAGATGCCTCCCGTGCCAATCTCCGGAGAAGGTCAGCTCCTATACTAATCTACTATGGTTTTAAGATAAGAGAACAGGCAAGAGATTGTAAAATGCAGAAAGAAATGTAAATAGCATGTGGTTATGGTGGGAAAGAACAAGCAGCACGATTACTAGCTAATACCCAAACCAACAGCAATCAAAACAAAGTATGTTATAGAAACTAACACTGTTATTCCTTCCTATGTATCCCCCATTCGGTATTCCAGACTCAATTGCCAATGCTTTAATCCAGAATACAGAATTACAGCAATCAGAAAAATAAATGAGTATAGGCAGATATACTTGTAGAAGGGAACATAAAAGAAAGAGACAAATGTCAGAGCCAAGTATGCTTTGAATTAGAAGCAAGTGTTTGTTTACAGCAGAGCTTTCTAGCAATATGTTCCCCCCATTTTACAATGAAAGTAGACTGCTATTTATAGCAGAAATTTCCCCCCAATTACAATGATGCACAGAACCCAAAGACTGCAAAAGCTGCCGAGATTTGACCTCTGCTGGCCACGAGCGTACTTGCAACAAGATTCACCTGACTTTGGTACAGCTCCGGACAGATCTGGTGGTTGAGAAGGCGCATCTGATTAATGCGGTAGGTGCAGTACCATTTGTTGTTGAATAACTGTTGTCAATGCTCACCTACCCTATACTTGAAGTGTGCCTTCGGTCCCGTTCTGACAGGCCCAAATCCCGAAATCCGTACATTCTCTGCCTAAGCCTGAGGTTCGCTGAAAACTGAGGGGGTTGACCAAAGTCGCTTAAAATAAACAGCGACCCCGGGAGTCGCTCCAGAATGGAGCGAACCCGGGACGCACTTTGCCTTAGAGAAATCTGCAACTCCGTCCTTTTTTGCTCACGGTCGATGAATGGGGGGACGACGCAAATCGCTGGTAAATGGCAACGATGCAGGGAATCGCTTGAAAAATGAGCGACCGACGTCGACATTCTCCTTTGCCTTAGAATTTCTTTGAGACCCTCGCCCGCGGTCGCCGAAATGCTGCAACGACGCCGGGAATCGCTCCAAAATGGAGCGACCGACGTCGGCCTTTGAATATTGCACTTGCTGACGGTCGCTGAAGAAATAGGCGACGACGGGAGTCGTTGGCGGAGGGAGCGACCAGCGTCAACACCAACACTTAGACAATTTGCGACTTGTCCTCCCTGTTGACCTTGGTCGCTGAAAAACCGAGCGACCGGCGTCAATCGCTGAAAAACCAAGCGACCGGCGTCGATTGCTCATACTTAGACATTTTTTCATTATTTTCCACCCGTCGACCACGGTCGCTGAAACAAGGAGCGATGACGAGCGTCGCTTGGAAAACAGAGCGACCACGGGCATCGCTTGGAAAGGGAGCGACCGGCGTCGTCGTTTCACACTTAGAATTTTTTTTACGTTTTGCTCATTGCCGACGGTCGTTGACGTCGAGGGTCGCTGGAAAGAGCTAGCGACGACGGAGGTCGCTCCAAAATGGAGCGACCGCGGGAAATTTACACTTAGACAAATTTCAATCAATTTTCTCCCGCTCGCTTCGCTTCCTAGAGTTGTCGTCAGTCGACGAAGAGAGGCGCAAGGCTGGGAATCCTTGAAAAGAGGGAGCGACTCTCGGAATCGCTCCAAAAGTGAGTGACCAAGGGAGTACCCCTGACTTAGACAAATCTGGGCTTTTCCCAAACCTTGCAGAACCTGCTGGACACTGGGAAACTGAAACTGGAAACTGAAAATGCAAAGACTACTTGGACAAAGCTGGAAAGGAAGGAGGAAGGGAAGAATCTGGTCCGAAAGTTGCAGCAGTAATTTTTCAAATTTTTCAAAATTTTTACCCCTTAGCAAAATGTGGCAACATTCTTGGCGGCTCGCGGGGTATCGAGCTCGCCTCGATGCAAGGACCCATGCCTTCATCCTTTGGGCTCGGAGTCACCCTCGGTCCCTGCTTCTTCCTGATGTTGCCCTTCTTTTGGCTGCTCTTTTTCCTGCTGCTCTTCTTCTTCAGCACTGTCATCTTCGGACTCTCCTTCTGAATCTTCTTCTTCGGTTCCTCTTTCCGACTGCTCCTCACCTTCTTCTTCTTCCTGATTTGGGGGGGGCAAGGCGGTCATGGATGCGCTCATAAGTAGCCTGAACCTAAGTCCAAGCTGCTTCCTGGAAGGGCTCAAGGTCGCTGATATCTTTCAACATGCACCTAAAAGCTTCGACCTAGAGCATATCGATCGTTAGTGCAACTCCAGGCCAGCCTGTAGCAATAATCTTTCTCCTCTCCCGAAGGCGAAACTAGGAGTACCCCTGCCCCGGCGCCGTTTTTGCATCTAGCGTCATCAAAGTACAACTTCCATAGCTCATTTGGGGCAAGGCTTATGTCTTCTTTTGTTGTTTCCTTCTGCTTTTCAGGCTGCTCAATAGTGTAGCAGCCCATGTCTAATTCGATCATTGCGTTGAAGTCAAGCAGGGAGAACTCGTCCTCCGCTTGCAATTGCTCTATGGCCTCTTCCACCAGGTCCACTTCTTCTAACTCTTTTGTCATCAGGTGAACCGACTCATCGTGCTGCTCCTCTTCTGGCATCCTCCCAACAAGGAAGGTGGAGGGTTTTTCGTTGTAGATCTTTACCCTTCTCCCTTTGAAAGGGACCTCCATATGAGACTAGTCAAGGGACAGGTATCCGCCCAGCTTGGCAGTGGATTCCCTCGAGAGGCGCATGCGAAAATAGGGCTCCAGGTCAACAACCACAACTTATTGAATCACCATGATCTCAGGCGCCTTGTGTAGCTGGATAGGGATATCCTTGATGACGCCTACTGTTTTCATAGGAGTGCCATCTAATTGCAAAACACCTTGGCTGCTTCACATGTACTCCATGCCAATCTCCTCGCAGACAGACCTTGGCTGTAGGGGGTGCCATGTCTTCATTTTTCTTCTAAGTATGCTGCTCTCCCTTCCCTCCTCCTCCTTTCCCTTTCTCCACTATCCCCTTCCTCCCCTTCCGTCGGTTTCATTCCCTTCATTTCCCTTTTTCTTCCCTCTTTTACTTTCTTCTGTCAATTTCCCAAAAAAGAGCAAAAGGCCCCCAAAAAATTCTAAGTACAAGAGCGCAACCCGACTTCGCAGCAAAATCGGGGTGCGCCCTTAAGTATGAGCGCACTTGGGGATGCGAAGTGCGGAAAATGATCAAAATTTGGCTAAGTGCAAGAGCGCAACCCGACTTCGCAGCGAAGTCGGGATGCGCTCTCATTTCTGTGCGCACCTGGGAAGCCGCGGACCACGAAGTCGGGGTGCGCTCTCATTTTCGTGCGCACCTGGGAAGCGGCGGACCCCTGAATTTTTCTAAGTGTTGAAAGCGCAACCCGACTTCGCAGCGAAGTCGGGGTGCGCTCTCATTTTCATGCGCAGTCGAAGCGGTGAGCAAAATGAGCTAAGTGTTGGGTGCGCAACCCGACTTCGCAGCGAAGTCGGGCTGCGCCCTCTAACCTGTGCGCACTCGGGCAGGATGTTACAAGCAGCCCAAAAAATGGTCTAAGGCAAGGAGGCCTCCCCAACTGTGCCGATTCCCCCTTGCGCTGTTTAATTGCGCTCCAATTCCGGGCGAAGTCTGACATGAAAGAGAGACGAGATTCCAAGGCAGATTCGGCCCTTATCAGATTTTGACAGGTGTCTAGCCTCGGGATTCAGGTCAGAGATGTGACGGGGAAAGGGCAAGCGTGAGCCAAATTATTGTACCGTAGCTACCCTCATTCAAGCTGACTCAAAGTTTCATCTACCGCAGCTACCCTCATTCAAGCTGACTCAAAGTTTCATCTACCGCACTGCCACGTAGCTGCCAAATTTTCAGGTCGACCTTGCTGCAAGTACAAGTCCATATCTGCAGAGGTCAACATCAGCAGCTTTTTTGCCGCTTTTATCAGCTATTGTCAGGTCTGGGATCCTGTGCCCGGAGTTGTAATTGGGGAGAAATTGCGCTATAAATAGCTGCGCCATATCATTGTAAAGGGGGAAGGGGGATATACTACTAGGGAACCATTGTAGCTGTGCATTTGCTTCTGAATACAAGATACACTTGGCTCTATTGACTGTTATTGTTCTTTATGCTGCCTCTATTTAGCATTTCTGCCTCATGTTGCTTATGTTATTGCTTACTGTTATTCTGCTATCTGGATATCTGTATTTGATAGTTAAGTATTCTTGGAATGCATAGTTAGAGGATACATAGAATGAATGACATTGGTAGTTTCTGTAATGTATTATGTGTTTAGTTGTTGTTAGTAGTGGTGATTGATAGTTGTGCTGCTTATCCTCCCCACCCAATATAAATCACATTTATATTTCTTTCCGCATTTCTAATTTCTTTCTTGCACTCTGAGCTTAAAACCAATCGAGAAAACATAGGAAGCCGGCCTTCTCCGGAGGTTGGCACGGAAGGCATTCCTTCCTTCCGGCCTTTCAATCTGCTGGGCGAATCTAGGGCGCATTACACTAAATCCTATCCTAGTGGCAGATTCGTAACCAACAGGTCTCTTGTCAGTGTCGAAGGAGGATATGGTCTCCTAGGAATGAATTCCTGCTGAGCCTGCTTCTTTTTCATAACAGCCATGTCATTAGACAACGTTCGGCAGACAGAAGCGACTCTACTTGTTGCATAATCTTGGACTGCACATCCACAACTTATGGTGCTAATTGGGCTAGCAGAGGTAGTGCCGCAAGTGGTGGGGCTGATGGCAATGTCGGGTATTGTGGAGGAGATGGAAGTGCGGGAAACTGAGGAAGTGATGGAGGTTGTGGTGCTTATGGAGCGGGAAAATGCACTTGAGGAGCAGAGAATTGGGTGACCACCGACGCAGGATTCCATGATGAATTCTGGTGTGTGGAAGACGTAGCCAGTGGTTGGGCAGATGCACTAGGATACTGAGATTGCGAGAAATCAGGGCAAATTGGCATCGGCATCCTAGGTGGGAGTCTACCAATGGCAATCAGATCAGCTCCGCCTTTTGAGCTAACTCGTACAACTCGTGGAAAGTGTTGATATGGGAAATTGAAGGAAGAGAGGGTAGGCTATCTAAAGGAAACACTATGGGAATGCCAAACGTTCAGCAAAATGGAGTCAAACCAAAGCCCCGAAGACCGTCATGAAGGAGTCGGCAACGGAAGAGGCAATCAAGGCTAGGTGGTGGGCAGTTTGGCCACCCAAGCCATCCGAAGCAGACTATTAGACCAAGATTGTCACATCCCCACTTCTTGAAATTGATTTTCTTGGAAGAATGTGATTCTGCGGTTAGTGTTGGTGGTGCAGGTGCAGGTTTCGAGACAGATATTGAAGAAAGCACCCACCCCATCGACCGAGCAGCAAAACGGGATTGTTGGGTAAGTGGTTATGATGTTGCGCCTCGAGCACCTTGGTTGTGGGTACATGGAAGCCCACCGTAGGTTTGCACTGCATTGCGTTATGCCTGTCATATTGACTGAGTGTGTGCATTCGCTGGTTTGTTGTTATTTGACTGCTGTCATTTAAAATGATAATTTTAAAATACATATTTATATAAAGTTAATAATAATACATAGGCATACCAGCTTTGAAGCAAATCAAAAGAGGAAGAATTAATTATTACATTTATCTAATAATCCATAATCATGGGACTAACTATTTGAGTAATAAAAATAATAATATTTGTAAAAATAAATAATAAAATACATATAATAATTAAATTAAAAATACATATAATTAAATAAATACTAATAGAATATTAAATATTATAGTAAGTCTCATTTCTATAATAAAGAGATTAAACCCATAGGCTTTACGTAATATGGAGACAAGCCTAAGAGAAGACTTACGAAACTATAAGCCAAAGCTTTATTTGGATAATTCGAGAAACTTGAATGAACTTAATTAAAATAATGATATTTAAATAGTATTTAAAAACCTAAAGAAAGCCCATACGTGGAAGTTATAAACATGTCTTGTCTGGCAAAAATGATGATGTGTCTCTTTTCCATTAAGCCCATTCGCTTATAAAAGAAAACGAGATGGCCGAAGGTGAGAGGGGGGGAAAATATATTTCATTCAGAGGAAAGCAGCAGCTCTTGAACGACAGTGGAAGGAGTTTCCGCCTGAGGAGGTGTGAGCTTCCGTGAGAAAAGGTCAGATTTTTCTGTATGATAATATGGGAAAAGACTTTCTAAGATTATACTGTTTTTAAACTGGTTGATGGATAGTCATTTTACATTGTTTTTCATGAATGTTAAACTTGCTGTTCCTGTTAGCTAAGATAATTAAAATAATTATGCTATAGTAATTAGTTGGCATGTTTTGGCGAATGGAGAGTCTAGCCTAACTATATTTTATTAATCTCTAATTTCATACAGTAAAGTACATTAACCAGGCTGAGATAGGAAGAGTATTCGAGTTTCATGTACAATTGGATAACCTTCTCCTGTTGAAAAATCTATTGAATTGATTAATATGCTGTGTTGGTTATTATTTAATGAAATGTAATTCTGGAAAGGACGTCGGTTAAACTAGAATATACAGAGTAATTATTCTGGATAAACCAGAGAAACAAAAAATATATATATATATAATGTAAATTAAATAGCAACTGGCCGTAATGGTTGAGTTTCTTTCCTGTACCCAGATTATAAGTGAAGAAAATCCGTTATATACAAGGCAGAGTGATGTTGCTGTATAGTATGCTTGCCTGTTAATATTGGAAATAAAGAAATTCGTTTTGCTTTGTTTATAGTTGAGTGATGTCGCTGTTTAGTAATCTTGCAATGAATGTTATTGGAAAGAAACTTGATTTATTTGGTATAAAGCTGTGTGATGTCGCTATGCTTGCATGAGGCTTGTGTGAATGTCATATAGAAGAAGGACCAAGTCTGAGCCTTTCCTTAAATTTTGTTCTTGCCGGTTGATGAGGGTGGGCGCTGAGGCATTTATTTCTCTCCAAGGAAACGTTTGTTTCCTCCAGAGCGGCAGCCCACACGTGCAGTCCATGGCGGAGACTATGGTGGAGTTTAGAATTAGTTACCATGGAGATACTACGGTATATTGAGGAATGTATTATGAGTTGATATTAGTTCGCTTCAAAAACCAAAGAAGTATTATATATGAATTTCTGAACAGTAGTATTTGTAAGTTAAATGTTAGGGTTTCTGTTCGAGTTGATTAAATATCATTTCTAGTTTATATTTTGTATAGCCGAAATGCTGTGAGTAAACATTTTACTGTGTAGCCTGAGTGTTGTACATAAAGTTGTAAATTGATTATTAAGCTTTAGGGTTTTTACTTTATGTATTGTGAGATATTTAAATAATTTATGAATATTATGTACAGCTTTCTGATTGAAGAAGTTGACTCATAATGTAAAAGCCGAGTTGCCAAATTCTATTTTGGATAGTTGAACTATGCTTATGATTTGCAATATTTAATCTGTTTCTTAATTAGATTAATCCACTAGTATTGTCAAATGCTGTTTTAATGTTTTATAGGCTAGCCGTAGGATATTGATCGCACTTTATATTATGTGCTTGGAAAGTTATATGTTAACTATGTCTTATGTACATTACTTTATATTTTAAGATTGGAGAGTTCCATGTTGACTATGTCACATGTGCATTGATGAGAGAAATACTTTCAATTTTTATAGAAAAACTAAGCTAGTATGTTTGGTTATATTATGTTATTCTTACTTTAGTTGAGAACCATTTTATGTAAAAAGATTATCCTGTTTGTGGATAAGGGTTTTTAAACCATAAAATGTTATTTGAAAAATCAAACCTTGAATGATAAATATTTGTTGTATAAACTATTAAATAAAAGAATCAACCTGCTAAACTAACTTACCGCCTATTGAAAAAAAAAAAAAAAAAACATTTTGCTCCATGTTGGGATAGTCGAGTCAGGACTTTCCCCACCCATCCACATTAAGTCACGAGTGACTAGTGTGAGACTGATTCACTGTTCTCCGGCTGTTATAGAATAGGGGTTCTAGCCGTTGAGAGTAACGAGCGGCGGAATGGGACGTCGCTCTAGGTGATCGGTCTGTTGGTGGTGGTGATAATCGTCATTCCACCCGGTCTGGGGAAATGCCAATATATTATATGGCCAGTGGGCTTCTCATGGCATTTCCAGCGGCAGATGGTTATGGGCAGCATTGTCGTCAGTCCGGGAGAGAATACGATTATCTAGCCCAAAGGCCATGCGATGGCGGGCTCTAGTCAAGCCTTAGCAGAAGGTCGTTGACTAGCACCGGCATACGAACGCTAGATCCAAAGAATCGAGTTGAATACTCGAAGGAACTGTGAGTTCTTCCATCTTTGGACAAGGGAAATAGCGTACCCCGTTCAGGTGATATGGGCCCTGAACGGATAACCCTTTGTCGGATTCCGAGAAGACTCGCGTGAGGAGTCAGAATCCTTCATGGCGAATCGCGGGACCTAGCCAGTTCCAAGCACTTAAGACACCAGCTGCAGTGGTGGATATTCTTGAAGTGCATATTTTGTATGCCTGAGCTAACAATATGATGGGTTTATAAGCAAAGTGTTCATGTTTTAAGAAAAATTTTAATGTTGAAAATGTTGGGTTGTGACAAAGATGGCAACCAATCAAACAAGATTGTCCGAGTCAGCAATCAAGGCCGACTGAAAAGACAAACCATTGAACAAAACAAGCAAATGTGCCAACGAATTAGTCAGGTGGGTCGTTTGGCCACCTGCCGTACACACAAGGCACAGGAAAAAGGGGATTATGGTCGTACAAGGAATAAAGTGCAAGATAAACATGCACAAGTGTTAGAAATAAAGTGCAAGTTAGACATGTGCAAGGTGGTGAAGATAAGGCACAACATCTAGTTACATGCAAGCCAGTTAAAGGTGGCAAAGTGGTAGTTAAGAGGCAATTGTCGCATGCAAGCCAACTATCCCCCTACCAACTCCATCTTATAAATAAGCACTAGGATTTGTCCATAAAGCATTCTAACGCACAACACCGGAGAGAAGCTATAGGGAGTGAGAGCCAAACATTGCAAGAGGAAATTGGATACTGTATGGACAAGAGCGCTTGAGGCAAAGGACATTACGCAAAGGAAGTAGCAGACCGGAGCTATATTGTGGAAGGAGACTACCCTGAGAAAGAAGACTGCATTGCAAAAGTGAACAACCAAGTTGAAGAAATCCAAAGCTACCACAAAGAAGTGATGGAGATGGTTTTTGTTGAAATTCTCTCTCCAATGCCAGCAAAAATTAATTCTCTTTTGCAGATACAAGGGTTGCAATGGGAAATTGCAATAGATGAAGATGGAAGAAGATACGGAGACTAGATTGTGCAAAGGAGAGAGCGTAAAACTGCTGCAAATATTTTTTCCCAAGTTGTACAAGTCGTATGGACTGTTGATGAAAGAGGAAAACCATGGGCAGAAGCAAGCGTACGAGCCATCCAAGGAGTTGTAAACATTGTCGTACAGACACAAGGAGACCATGTAGACAGAGTCGTCCAAAGTTGAACTGTCAAGGATAGAGTCGTCTGAAACCAAACCATCTGCAATTAGACCATCTGAAGTTGGGGTGTCAAGGCTGGGTCATTTGGTAAGAGGTCGTCCAAGACTGTCCCATCTGGAAGCAGGTCGTCAAGAGCTGAGGTGTATGAACAGTCAAGGCCATACAACAAAGTGTGAGTGGAGGAACCAAAAAGGGAGTGGAATAACATACCAAGTGGAGCAATGAGAGGAAGACAAGTCATTAGGAAGATAGTTGAAACAGTTGGAGGTAATCATTGTTGGAAGTTGGCGAAATTCAAAGCCAAGGAGATTGGTTGTAGAAGGGATGCAAAGAAGGCCATAAATTTAACAGTGAATCGAACAAGTGGAACTGCAGAGGAAGCATCGAAGTTGGCTTCGAGGAAGGCCTAGTTGACTGCATGCATGGTAGAGAGAGAGTGCAGAATGGACATTGAACGAGGAAGAATGTGGCAACACAAAGTGGAGTCAAGGTCAAGATCATGAATCGGCACCCCTGATGAACGACAAGGACATGGCAAAGAGCCAGCAACTTCACCTCAAGTGAAGAATAAGGGAAAGGAGCAGATGAAAATCCCCTTAGAGGAGATTGTCTAGTCAACACCAAGGGGTGAGTTTTGTAGAAGTTGGTGGTTGGCGAATCCAATAGAACACCCTCTGAAAACAGCATTTTAGAACATGTGCCTATCATTTCCTATTGGGTGCATGTTGCCTCATTGATGAAAGTTGCTATCCTAGGAAAGGTAGCATTAAGGAAGAAAAAGAGTGCATCAAACAAGAGGAAGGCACAAGAGGCATCAGGAGATGAGATGGATGTTGTGGCTGAAGAAATTGAAGAATCTAATGGAGCTGAGCAGCAGCTGCCAAGTGCAGAGGAACCAATCAGGAAAGAGAAGAAATGTAGACAGATGGAGCAGAAGTGGCAACAGATGGGAGCACAACTGTAGCAACAACCGCAACCCTGGCAACAATAGTAGTCAGTCAACCAAGATGCCAAGATGTTCTCTTCAAGACCCCCACAACAAGCCATGGAGAGGACAATTGATGGCAATTTGCATGGAGTGGTGGTGGGTCAGCAAAACCAAGAGCATGGAATGTCAAAGGATACAGTGCAAGGGGAACCTCCAACACAACCAAGAAGCCAGACTACACAAGGAGGCACTACAGGTGCCATTGCGGTACTAGAGTGGGCTTCGAGTAAGGCTGCCATTGGTGGACAGCAGCAAAATTAGATGTACCTATTGCACAGAATGTTCAATGTGTGGAAGAAGCAACGCAACAATCTAAAGGAAGAACTGCACCGCAGTAGGCGCAGGAAATGCATGTAATTGTAGATGTGGACGAAGAGGTGCAAACTGCAATGGATGTGGTAGAAGCATCGCCATCGTTGAACGAAGCACCAAGAGGAGGAGACTCCACAGGTGATGTTTCAATGCATGTAGGTAATGTGGATACACCAAAGAGTTACAATACAACACCGTTGAGGTAGTATGCATATGAAGTGGACAGATTTGTATGACCTCCATTGGATGAGGGACCACCAATTAAGTTGACATCTACAACTACATAGACTACGACACCAATTTCATCTGTGCTGGAGGAGAGTAGAGGAAAAGGAAAGCAACCTCCATCAGAACATTGGTTATGACAAGAAGGCCAAAGTAGTCAACCATCGGAAGAAGAACCTGAGAAAGGCAAGGAGATGTTGGACACAGTCAAGAAGAATGCTAATGCAAGAGGCAGGATTCAAGAAATTAAGGAAGACAAGGCAGCCAAATAGAAGATCAATATAATAAGTCATGCTAGGGAGGAGGTCAAGGAGACAACCACCGAGGATCATACAGAGATGGAACTGGAAGATGAAGAAACGAGTGAACATTTCATCACAAAAGTGCCAAATTTGAGGAGACCACCAATCCATGGTGAAACAATCAATGAGCAGGTTGATATATTTTTTGAGAAGGTGAGCAGGTTGTTCAATAGAGTCCGGAGTGAGTTACAAGAAGGATGTGTTGGGGACTGGCGACTATGGCAACTGAGGATGGAAGTAGAGTTGAGCAAACTGGTGAGTTAGGCTTGAGATGAGGAGCACATGACAAATTTTGCAGAGATCTATCAAAAGCAGCCATGGGAGATAGGAGTTGGCAATAGTAGTGTCAATTCGATGCTAGAAATCATAAAGCTACCAAAAGGAACTCCAATAATCTATTGATATCCACCTCGGATATTTGTTGATGAAGGAAATTTGGGACCTTATATGCAAAAATGAATTTCTTGGCATACTTGATTCAGAGGTTAGTAGCAAGGCTGGAGAGGTTTAAACAGATTGTTTGTAACCTAAAGTTGAAGGAGGAAGAGTAGGCTAACCAACTACAGATGGTGGAAGAACAACTTTGGCAAGTGATGTCGAAGCAAACCTAGCAAAGTTGAGGAAAGAGATAGAGAGTATGAAGCAGACACAAGAACAACAGGATCAATTGATAGGACAGTTGAAGTTTGAATGTGCAATGCGGGAGCAAACTCTAGAAGCAAAGATGAAGGAGCTTGCTCACAAAGATCAATTGATTGTTGAATGAGGTGAGCAGCTAGCAGTAGCTACAAGGAAGGAAGCTAAAGCACCAAAGAGGGAGGCTGAACTATAGACTAGGCTGGCAGAAGTCGAGCAGAAATCACATCACTATGGCTTCCAGTGGGCTTGGTACCAAAACTATGCAAAGAGAATCAAGGGAGAGAATGAAGCCTTGAAGCTGTAAATCCATGAGTTGAGAGGAGTACTTGTTCCATTGCCTCAACCTCCACAAAGTCAGAGTCCCCAAGAGCAACAACGATGTCGACCAATCTAGATGGGAAGGGCAGATGTAGACGCTAGTTCTAACTTGCCACCTTAGCAAACGAAAAAAAGTTTGTGCATAGAATTCAAGTACGCACATGATAAAGTTTTCGCATAGTTTGAATAAATTTGATAACGTTGTATTGTTCCATGCATAATGTAATGATGAGATAAGTAGTAGTCATGTGTGAATAAGTTAGTTGTCATGTAGTTTGTCTTGTAGTTAGGAGAGGAAATGAAATGAAATGCAAGACAAATGTAATGTGAGGTTGGTGAGGTGTCAAGGTTGGTAGTTGCCAATAACTACCTTCCCCCTAGTTTAAATAGACCCCCTCATTCATTTGAGTGGGTACATGGGATAGAGAGTACATTGTGCACACAAGAGATTGTACAAGCCAAGGAGTACATTATGCACATGATAGTTCTACAGAAATAGATATTGTATATGCTGAGGTTAGTATGTTGATTGGAGAAGCCATCCAATGTGTGACCATACGGGCTCATATGTAATGCAATATCTTGTTAATAACAATTCATCATTCAGCCATTGTTCTGTGTGTATTGTTTGCATGTGTTTATATTGATTGTTACTGCAATAGATATAAATTCCAAACCTTGTTCTATTATAATTTGTTCGCTGTCCTCTGTTCATTCAGGGTCATCTAGGCTAGTACTAGGTCATCCCATGCAAGCTTGGGCCATCTAAACTAAAGCCAAGTCATCTGGGCAAGTGCCAAGCCATTTGAGGAGTTGTGCCAAGTTGTCTAAGGAATTGAGCTAGGTCGTCTGAACCTCAAATTGGGTCGTTTGACTTGGGTTGCGAGGGTCGTCCAAGTAGAATAGATGTAGGTCCTCCAGGCTCATCTTGAAGAATTGTTGAGCAATTATTCATTATTGTTTCCGTGTGAAATACCACTGTTGTGCTACAAAGAGAGCCTCAACAGAGTTATATTCCAAGTGACATCTTGAGGTTGTTTTCTAGGACAAGAACGCTTAAACCACCACCTAGAATGCAACAAAAGACATGCGACAAAGTAAAGAAGAAGGCAACTTCCCCACAAAAGGGAAAGGAAAAGGAGAGGAGGCAAATTCCTCTCAATGAGATTACATGTACATCGCCGAAAAGGGATATTTTGCACCAATGGTGGCAAGATAATCCCCAAAGTTCACTGAGGTCAGCATTGTGCAACACCTCAATGCACTTCATTATGTAGATACCAAACTTTAACAAAGAATTCTTCAAACCCTAACTACTATAGATGCTTGAGAAGTATGACACGAACAAAATGGGTAAAATTCTTATTGGAAAGCATGCAGTCCGAGCAACCTTTGATGAAAATGACTTTAGGAGAGTGTTTAGATTGTTTGTTCCGAGTAGCAAACCTATCCGCAAGGAAGACATGGGTCCATTCAAGTTGAAAGAGTTTATCAATAAATATTCAAACTTGTCAAAGCGCAAAGGGGAAAAGCTAATGAAACATGGCAGCCAAGATCTGAAAAAGCATTAGCTTAGCACAGAGTAGTTGAAGTGTGCATTGTGTGTCATCATGTCAAGACTGTCGAGAAAAAGCCTCGAATATGCCCACTTGGCTCGTTCTGTACATGTAGGGGATCATGAACAGCATCAAATTTGATTAGGCAACACATTTGGCAGAGCAAGTTCATAATTTCATGCGGAGAGTCACAAATAACTTCTCAATGGCATTTCATGCCATTAGGTTATGACTAGATATTGTAGAAATGGAGAGGGTTCCCAAACTAAGAGTCACAAAGAACATTTCGATGGCATTTCACGCCATTGGGTTGTTATTGGATGTTGCAGCAAAGGAGAGGGTTGTCATACCTAGAATGGGCATTCCACAACAAATTGTCGAGGGTATGCCATCTATCTTTCGATGGGCAATTGTTGCACCCATCGCAAACATATGTATCTTAGGTAGGCAATGAGGAAGAGGAAGGCAACAACAATTGTGAAGTCAATAGAGTCATCATAGGAGGAGGACGACAATGACAACACGAATATATTGGCAAAAGAGTCCGAGATCGTAAAGAGTGAGGAGGAGATAGCCATAGTAGAACAAAGGCAGCAGCCTCAACCACCATAGCCATAGTCGTAGCCTCAACCGCCAAAGCAAGTGGTACTGATTATACCTCCCCGGAAATTTCCAAGTCAATTAGATTCATGTTCTACCAATATTAGGAGGTAAAGGTAAAGGTAAAGTAGTTTTTAACATCCACGAAACCATAGGCCATATGAGATGACCCTCATAGAAGATGTTGTTTACCCAGTAGATGGTTATCCAACCATACTTCAATTACCAAAGCATGGTGTACAATCCTACCCCCCACATGATTTGAACCTTGGACCTTTATTCAAAGTTCCAAAGTCTCCACCATTAGGCCCACTCAATTTGTACGCAAAGGGAAGATGAACCCACCATGACAGGCTGTGCAGGCAGGCAATGCACAACAGTAGTTGAAACAACAACAGGGAGTACAATCAAGACCTATAAATGTTTGGGGACAGTAACACATTCACTTGCAGGCCACTCCACAAAAAGGCCAAACATTAATTGCAATACCGACAAAGGCATTGGTGACTATGCAAGGAGTGGCACAGGAAATCACAAAAGAGGTGCAGGAAGTAATGCTTGCACAAGTTGGAGGTGGGAATGCACAAGCAGGTACCACACAAGAAAAGAAATAGGTGGCAGAACAGAGGGCTACAAGGGATCAGCTACCAAAATGACATAGAGTACAGTTGCACAAGACACAGGGGTAGCGTAGCAAGAGACAGTAGTGGGCGAGGTTAGAAAAGAGATAGAGGAAACTATTATTGCTTTGAAGGCATTGAATGCAACACCTGCAAAAGAGATGGGCCGCTAGGATTTGACTTGGGGACACCTCGACTTGGAGGAGAGTTAAGATAGGAGCAACACCTTGAACATTCAATTTGGGGGGTCTTTATATACATCTGCGGGAGTTTGGAGACAAAGCAACATAGTTTACATCCTCCCCTCCCTTCAGGGATGCCTATGGAGATGACCTTGGAGATTGCACAGGAGGATATTGTTTTAGCAGCAACACCAAGGATTTTGGAGGTTGGTCAATCAAACCAAGCAATAACAGATGAGGATATGCCAGAAACGAAAAAACAATCATTAATTTGAAATAAATCCAAGAGGAAAGCAACAAAGGAAATCCCTAAGGCGGATGATGAAGCTCCATGAGAGGATGATGATGATGAAGGAGATGAAGTTGTGCGGGAGAGCAACTCTAGTGAACACATGATGATCAAATTGTCCAACTTGAATCAGCCCCCATTGAATGGTGACATCATCAACGAGCAAATACTCAATTTTTTTCAACAAGATGAGATTGATGGACAAGATGAGGAGAGAATTTGAAGCCAGTGTTAATGGGCACAGGAGGATTTGGACACTAAGGGTGGATACTAAGGTGGCCAAATTGACCATTTGGGCACAAGATGAGGCCAAAGTGAGACAGTGGGTTTTGATGGCACAGACTCTGCCATGGGAGTTGGGTGAGGATAGTGGCATCCAAATCATGATAGGGGTTACAAAGCTTCCAAAGGGTACAAGGGTTTTGTCCCAACATCCACCATGCATTTATGTTTCAAAGGATAAGTTTGATACTTATCCAACCCCTATGATAGTGAAGAAGTTCAAGCTAGCACCAGAAATGGAGTCAACCTATGTCGGACTAAACTACTTGGCATTTTTGATACACTGGTTGAAGAATTTACAATAATACAATAAAACAAAATTGGAGCAAATATTATCTTCTTATTATCTGGAATAATTCTGGCAGAGTTTCAGTACTCTGTTACAATCTCCTCACAGGCTCTGGAAGAGCTCACACACTTGCTACAATGCAAAATTCTTCTTCTTAAAAGAAAACCCTAAAACTGCCTTAAGTAAGAAAAAACAAAGCAAACCCTAACCCTAGCAAATCACATCCGTCGGATCTACATCGACGGTGTTTATTACATGTCTTAGTATTTCGGCCATAACTTTTGACTCGGGTGTCCGTTTGAGCCCGTTTTTTTGCAGATTGCACAGATTTCGAAGCTCTACGATTTCGTTTTGTCTCCTCTAAGAGGAGATGCTTTCCAAGGCTGAAAACGTCATCTAACGGCCCGAATTTTCGTTTTAATGTATGGCTGGCCAGATTTCCAACATTCTCCCCCTTGTTGGTAAGGGGACTGACTATCAAGTCCCTTAGCAGCAAAAACTGAGGTTTTACTACTCCCTTAGTAAAAATATCTGCTACTTGATCGTGTGTGGAGCAATACCTCAATTTAACTTGTTCCTTCTCTACCATGTCCCGAATGAAGTGGTACTTGATGTCGAAATGCTTGGACCTGGTATGGTGGATAGGATTATGTGCCAACTTAATGGCACTCTGATTATCACAGAATAAAGTAGTTGGAGTCCCTTGCTTCTCCCCAATCTCTCCTAGCACCTTTCGAAGCCACAATGCTTGTGCACTTGCCGATGTAAGTGCAATATACTCTGCTTCAGTAGAAGACAACGCCATTGTAGCTTGTTTCTTGGAACTCCATGTCACCAAACCTGAACCAAGAGAAAAGCAGTGCCCACTCGTGGATTTCCTATCATCAATATTATTGCCCCAATCACTATCACTGAATCCCACTAACTTCAAATTCTTTGCCTGTGAGTAGTGGATCCCATAATCAATTGTTCCACGAACATACCTCAAAATCCTCTTCGTTGCCTTCAAATGTAACTGTGATGGATTAGCCATATACCTAGAACACTGTGAAACAACAAAGCATATATCCGGCCTAGTGTTACAAAGGAACATAAGGCTACCAACAATACTCCTGTACTCTATTTTGTTTGCCCTTTCAGCTCCATCCTCCAAACTCAAGATCTCCCCATGTGCAATGGGTGTTGCTACAGGTTTACATTCACTCAAACCAAATCTCTTCAGCATATCCCTTACATATTTGGATTGACAAACAAAAATCTCATTGCTAGTTTGATGTACTTCCATCCCAAGAAAGTAACTCATCAAACCCAAATCAGACATCTCAAACTCCTTCTTCATATCATGTTTAAAAGAATCATTCAAAGAAGAACTACTCCCCATAAATAACATATCATCAACATAAAGGCATACAATAAGAATATCATTACCTTCCCTTTTGTAGTACAAAGTGGGCTCACTCTTACTCCTTTCAAAATTACACTGCAGGAAGTAGTCATGGATTCTAGCATACCAAGCTCTTGGAGCTTGCTTCAGCCCATATAGAGCCTTCTTCAACTTGTAGACTTGATCTTCTTTTCCTTGGACAACAAAACCTTGTGGTTGTTCCACATATACTTCTTCATCTAAATACCCATTGAGAAATGCACTTTTGACATCCATATGATGCACCCTCCAACTTTTATGAGCTGCCAATGATAGCAACATCCTTATCGTTTCTTGCCTTGCCACTGGAGCAAATGTTTCCTCATAGTCCAAACCATATTTCTGAGTGAAACCCTTTGCTACCAACCGTGCCTTGTACCTCTCAATGGATCCATCACTGTTCTTCTTGATCTTGTAGACCCACTTGCATCCTACACATTTCCTATCCTTGGGCAAATCACACAACTCCCAAGTATCATTCTTTTCAATAGAATGCATTTCTTCTTGCATAGCCTTCATCCACACTTTGTTAGTACTAGCATGCTCAAAACATGAAGGCTCAAAATCATCAACAACAACTTTTGAAACTTTAGAAACTTGTGAAACAAGTGCATAGTTTACAACATCACCTTTGGGATCTCCACTGTCATCATCTCCATAAAGATGCAGGTTCTCTAACCTCTCTATTACTGCATTCATCTCTGTATGTTGACTCCTTGTCACCCTCTTATGGAAATTCTTATCAAGAATTTGAGATTCTGGGTGATCCTTCAACAATATTTTACCTTTTCCTTTGGCCGGTGGTGATGGAGGTGGAGAACTACTGGAAGAACCTTCTCTTGGACTTGAAGGTGCACTTGCGGAAGATGAACTGGAAACTTTTTCATGGCTGGGCTGAACTGAAACATGGCTTGGTTCCACCTTCTCTTCACCAAAAACATCCTCAACAAACAATTTTTGTGATCCCCAACTTCCCCCTTCATCAAAAATTGCATCTCTAGATACAATTATTTTATGTGAAATAGGATTAAAGAACATGTAAGCCTTAGATTGCTCACTGTACCCAATAAAAATACATTTTTCACTCTTTGCATCCAACTTCTTCCTATTCTCACCATTAACATGCACAAAAGCCACACATCCAAAAACTCTAAAATGATTTACATTTGGCTTCTTGTTGTACCAACATTCATAAGGGGTAATATTCTCAAGACTCTTAGTAGGACTTCTATTTAAAATGTAATTAGCAGTCCTAATTGCTTCAGCCCAATAAAACTTACTCATACCCTTTTCTTGCATCATGCACCGTGCCATCTCCACCAAAGTCCTGTTCTTTCTTTCAGCCACCCCATTCTGTTGAGGTGTGTAAGGACTTGTTTTCTGCCTTTTAATCCCAAACTCACTACAGAAATCATCAAATTCATGAGAACAGAACTCACCTCCTCTATCTGTCCTCAAACATTTGATATAATGACCACTCTCATTTTCAACTAGAGCCTTAAAATTCTTGAAGCAATTGAATGCCTCATCCTTATGCTTAATAAAATAAACCCAACAATATCTGGAGAAATCATCAATAAAAGTCAGAAAGTAAGAAGCTTTACCCATACTATGTGTCTGCATTGGTCCACAAATGTCACTATGAACCAACTGCAATGGATGTTGGGCCCTCCATGCTTCACCATGCGGAAACTTCCCCCTTGCATGTTTGCCAAGTGCACAACCTTCACAAACCTCCTTGGAGTCTTCAACTTTTGGCAACCCATAGACAAGTGGTGAAAGCATCTTCAAACTCTTATAATTTAAATGCCCAAACCGTAAATGCCATAGCCTCTCCTTACCTTCTACACCAACAAATGCTAGAGCTCCCCCTTGATCTAAAAACTGTAATGGGAAGAGCCTGTTCTTGGTCATCTTTACAGTGGTAATCAATTTTCTCCTCTGATCATAAATTTTGCACATTCTATCCTCAAACACTAACTTATAATCCTTTTCCAACATTTGACCAATACTCATTAATGAATGCTTCAAACGGGGTGCATAGTAAATATCTTTTACCTTCATTATTTTTCCTCTCCCGGTAGGAACCTCCATTTCTCCTTTCGCAACCACCTCCAAGCTCTTCTCAACCCCAAGCCTGATACTAGATTGATAAGAAGAATCAAGAGATGAAAATACATCCCTCTTGCCGGTCATATGGTTTGTGCACCCACTGTCCAGGATCCATGTCTCCTTTGTGCTATTCTGTGTAGAGAGGAAAGTTGCTTGCTCCACTTTTTCTTCAATCATACAGAACAAAGTATCATCCTCATAGGAATCCTCTTCTCCATAATGTGCTGATTTTTTCAGCCTGCAATCCCTCTCATAATGGCCATATTTGTTACAATTGTAACACTGCACATTTCTCATATCTCGGCCTCTACCTCTTCCTCTTGCACTGGATCCTCCTCTTGCAGGATGAGCCTGGTCATTGTCTGAATCTTGAGATCTTCCTCGACCTCTACCACCGTAGGAGCCTCTTCTACCTCCTCTTCCATTTCTTCCTCTTCCTCTGGAACCCCTACCGTGACCTCTTCCTCCATCATTCTCTTTTGCCGAAAAAGCTTGTTCCTCTGTAGAACCTCCTTCTTTATCCTTCTTCCTCTTGGCAATTCTCTCTTCATGAGATGTGAGAGAGCCAATTAATGAATCTATATCCATTTTCGAGAGGTCTTTCGTTTCTTCTATGATAAGGGCTGCACTGTCAAACTTCTCTGTCAAGGTTCTTAAAACCTTTTTAATTACTACATTTTGCTCTATGATCTCTCCAAGTGTGGCCATTTTATTTACTACTATTTTTACCCGAACACAGTAATCTCCTGCAGTTTCATTCTCCTCCTGTTTGAGATTTTCAAAATCTCTCTGCAAGGTCTGCAACTTCACCTCCTTAACTTGGGCACTCCCTCGGTAATTCTCCTTCAACGCCTTCCAAGCTTCTTGAGCCGAAACGCGGGCAGAAATCCGGGAAAGAGACTCTTGTCTAGAGCCGACTGGATGAAAGCCAAAGCCAAATTATTTTCTTTCTCTTTCTCCTGCATCTCCTTCTTTTGATCTGCAGTCAATGCACTCCAATATTTTGGTTCGGTGAACCCAGCTTCAACGATGGCCCAAGCTCCTTTTGCCTTCAGAATCGTCCTCATCCGGATGCTCCAATATTCGTAGTCGAACCGTCAAATTTTGGGATCGGAATTGAATTGGTGTTGTTGGCCATAATAGCTCCCTTCAACACGAACTGAGATCTCCGAGAAGCTTCTGTAAAACTTGCAGCAGAAATTCCACAGTTACTCGAACCCAATTTCTCGATCGCCTCGCTCTGATACCAAATGAAGAATTTACAATAATACAATAAAACAAAATTGGAGCAAATATTATCTTCTTATTATCTGGAATAATTCTGGCAGAGTTTCAGTACTTTGTTACAATCTCCTCACAAGCTCTAGAAGAGCTCACACACTTGCTACAATGCAAAATTCTTCTTCTTAAAAGAAAACCCTAAAACTGCCTTAAGTAAGAAAAAACAAAGCAAACCCTAACCCTAGCAAATCACATCCGTCGGATCTACATCGACGGTGTTTATTACATGTCTTAGTATTTCGGCCATAACTTTTGACTCGGGTGTCCGTTTGAGCCCATTTTTTTGCAGATTGCACAGATTTCGAAGCTCTACGATTTTGTTTTGTCTCCTCTAAGAGGAGACGCTTTCCAAGGCTGAAAACGTTATCTAACGGCCCGAATTTTCGTTTTAATGTATGGCTGGCCAGATTTCCAACACTGGTTGACGGTAGGATTACAAACATTCCATGAGATGGCCAAGAGTTCACAGTTGAAAGTGGGGTGGCAAGCAGTCCCCATACAGGAGTTGGACGATAAGCTTCGGCGATTGAAGAAGGAAGTCGAAGAACTGACAAGAAAAAGACAAGATATGGAGGAGCTGAAAAAGAAGCATGAGGAACAGTTTCAGCAAATTGAACAAGAGAAATCAGCTAAGGACAGCAACTTGCAGCTAAGGATGCACAGATTACAGCATTGAAAGCAAAGGTTGCTGAGCTAGAGGGTAAATCGCATCACTATGGAGTTCAATGGGCAAGATATTCAGCCTACACCACCAGGTTGAAAGTTGAAACTAAGGCAATGAAAACACAGGTTCAAGTGTTGGGTGCATAACCTATCAGAATTCAGCCATCTCCTATGCAGCAGCCTACTTTCCAAGGGCAGCAAATGCAGTCGACAAGGACATCGACTAAGGGAAGGTAGATGTAGCGGTCAGTTTTGACATGGCACCATCCCAAGCGCCGCCTTGTCCCTAGGACAATGCATACGAACTTGAGCATGCACATATATTTTGTTTGTATAGTTTTCTTTGATAAAATGTAAATAATAAAGTATGTGCACAAAGTGTTTGTAGAAAGTCACCATGAAAGTCTTGCATGGCAAGCATTTGTCATTATGCACGCATGTAAGTCAATTGTCAAGGAGTAATCATTTGTTATATAACGGGGCATTAGTTGTCAGTTGACAAACAGGTATGAGGTAGTTGTGCAGTTATGCAACTACTTCCCCTGTCCAGTTCATTATTTATAGGCTTCTTACATTTCAGCAGTAGTCATGTTGCAGATGTTGGCAGGTGTTGCATGTATGTATGTTGGATACAAACATTGATGAATATCATTGTTGTGTTTCGAGATGAGATTGTTGACAGGTGATATCACAGTGATATTGTTGTCAGGTGATATTGTTGTTCATACTTTGAATATATCAATGACAATGTGCAGTTTCAAGTGATATCTTGTCTCTGATATTTCTTTGTGCATGTATGAATTGTTATTGTTGTTAACAATTGTTTTGTCATTTACTTTTCTTGTTCCTTCAATTTGGAATACACTCATTGTAATACCAATATCAAATGGACAACGTTGTTCATATAAAGCATAGAAACCTCATTAGCTACTTCAGCTAGTTCATAGTCATTTGACAGGTTCAGTTGGGTTTCTTCTATTTGCAATGTAAATTTTTTGTGTACTTTTAAATTTGAGTTCACTAGAAGAATATGTCTATTTCTTGAAAAGGATGATGAAGCCCTAGATTATTCCATTGAATTTAAAGTTTTTCGTAAAAAGCAAAATGATTGAATAATCAAAACAAATAATGAAAGTGAACTTATAAACAAGACATTTGATTCTTTTTGTAAACAAATTGCCATTAGACAAGTTACAATGATACTCCTTAACAAACTAGTGTAAATGATCAACCCTAAATTAGACTACCCCAGGGCCCACATGACCACTTGAAGTTGCTAGCCTTAAAAAGAAATCGTGATTGCAAAACTAAGAACAAACTCACGCAATCCATATATTGAAACTATTAGATGGACTCAATCGAAGAATCCCTTGAGAGTTTGAAACCAAGAATTTGTAATAAAGCACAAGATGAAACACATTTCCTCTTAAACTGTTGAAGCATACAATGATATGGGGCTCAATTACATAAACATTGGCAGCCCTGAATCAATTAAACAAGCCTTAAATCAAGACAATCAAATGGGACTTAAAGACATGGCATAAATCTTGGAACTCATAAAAAATATATTCTATCTAAATAAATAAAAAATTCAGGTCCTACAAACCAGGTTCATCTAAAGGGTGCTAAAAGTCATCATGGCCATCACCAACATAAAGGAAGAGTAAAACTGTAATGAAAATGGTTAGATGTATGATTCAGGACAACACATTTAAATTTTGTGAATAAATAATAAAGTGTTCATTAGAATTCCTACTGAGGCTATTAAGAATGTCACACTTGAAAAAGAACAATGTATGAAGCCTATAACACAACATTGCGTTTCACTACGACTGACCATAGTTCAAATAATAAAAGGATGAAAGCTGATAAAAAAGGCACTAAGTCTATGTTTTTTTTTAATAGTGAGCATTCCAAATCCTAACAAGAAAGTTTGTATGGTTGCACGGGTGCGAGGGTACATAATATCTGTTGTGGACCTTCAAAGTTGGGATACGTAGGTGCAAGGGTGCATAGGGTGTGAGAGTATGAGGGTATGGAGGCATAGGGGAGCGTGTTAAAAGCCCTTTTGCCAAAATGCACTCATCTCATTGATGCATCAGGTGTGTCATTTCTATTAGGATGTCGTAGGTGTATCCAAGCACCCCATAAAGGTATGCATCTCTAATGCAAACCCAAAATCATGGGTACATGCACCCAAACAACACTGCAGCTACAAGCTCTATAATCTTCACACAAAGGAGCTACAGGTTGTTAGAGATGTAAAGCTCAAAGAAGCCTCAATCCCATTTGAGACCTTTACAATGGTTGTGGTGCAATATTTCATTTGCTGGTCATGACAATCAACCCACTCCATTGATGTTGACATTTTATAAACTCTCGTGGTAGTGCCCAAGGCACTCTTCATAGTGATGCCCCGATGAGTCTTTAACATGTTAACATTGCTATAACAGGAGCCATACCAACAAAGAGTTTAAGATACTGTTATCAAGGACTCATCAGACAGATAGCCTTAACCTGACGCATCAATTTTCCCTCTCAGGAATCACAGATAAAGACTGATGCACATTGGGGAATAATGAAAACAAGGTCATACAGAAGAGGTCACCCAAACTCAACCCCACATTGCAATAATACAACCCATATGTATACGAAATTTCTAGTATGCCAGCACCCTGATCTGAGAATGGTGTCTGCATCCCTAGATGACCATGTGTCACTTCAAATTTCTAATTTATCTATGACTTGCTCATCTTGACAATACCAATATCACTCACCAGGGCACTTCAAGCTTTGCAGAACACTTAAATAAATGAGAAACCCTAACGTGCAACGTGCAAACGTCCCCTTAAACCACTTCAACCAGTTTCCCATGTGCCCTAGAAACTTCAATTTTGATCAACAAACAATTTAATTACAGGGAATGCTGGCACTGATTTTGTCAATCTCCTGTGTTATAATATTTGGTTAGTGATGAAATGATATTATTTCAATTGGTTAGATTCATCAACTTTCAGGAGGAAAAAATATTTGGTTAAGTGGACTGAATTCTATTCCGTACATATAGAAGGCTTACCCAGAAGGATATGCAATGAGCGTTAGCAAAACCAGACCAATTCTTAAAATCCAGAAGGGGAAAAAAAAGGTCAGTCTAATTAAATTGCAGTTAAAAGAATTAATAGAAAACGTAAGATTCTATATCCATAATAATTTTAGTGCTTGCCTCCACAATAACTCTCCAGGCCACTTGTGATTATTGTCTAGACAAAGTAGTGGTTTTCATGCATAGAATTTGTCACACAAATGCAAATTTCTAGAGAAACGGTTGAAAGAAACAAATTACATTACAATAGAGAAAATTACAGTAATGTAAAAAAAAAGAGTCACTATCACTTCAAAATCTATGTATTAGAGTGATCGAAAAAATTTGCTTCAAAATCCATAAAAAGTAAGCGCTCAGAATGTTTTACCTTTAGATTCTTTGAACTGATTTGGATTGACCCTGCTACTGAGCCGTATGTATTGTCCCGCAGCAGAACGGAACCACAAAATTTAGAGTGCCTGGGCTTAACTGAGAAAGATTTCTACACGCCACAACATTCAAATGGTAAGCACTCTCGGAGAAAGTCAAACATTGAAGTTCTATGTGGTCCTGTTGAGCGGAGCAAATTATTTTTTTAATGTTTGTAAATTTTATTGTTTATTTTATTTTTTCCTCTTTATTTTAGAGTATTTTAGAGTTAACTAATGTTAAGAGCTTAGTTATTAAGCCGAGAGGTGTTCTCACAATGGCGTTCTTACAATAGCAGAGTTACGGAGAGGCGTTCCTACAATGGCGTTCTTACAATGGCAGAGTTACGGAGAGGCGTTCCTACAATGGCAGACAGGGGTGGAGGCAAAGAGATCATACATATCACGCAGTAAACAAATTTTTTTTTATTAAAAAAAAAAAAGCTAACATTAACAAAAATATTTAAACTAAAACAGCCGACTAACCAACCAATAAATATTTAAACTAAAACAGCCCACTAACCAACTGTTGCAACTGTTTAATAAACAAACTTAGATATAAATGATATATATCTAAAAATGCCGAGAGATATCAATCCCTAGACGCCTATCTTGGAGATCACACCTCCAAAAAATGAGATAGGCACTTCGAGATTGATAAATCTCGGCGTTTTTAGATATATATATCTTTTATATCAAAGCTAGTAGTTAAGAAGTTCCATATTGACATTTTTGAATTTCTTTTAAGAAATTTAACATGTTTAAAAATTTAAAATAAAGTTCAACATAAAATTCTATATATTATAAATATACATATAACAAGTTTTTAAGAAATTTGATATGTTTAAAAATTTGAAATAAAGTTCGACATAAAATTCAATATATTATAAATAATCTTTGCAAATAAATTAGTAACTACAAAACTTTGAAACAAACATTAATAATTCCTTTGTTAATATTCTAAGTTTTTAATGATACCATTTAAAAATAATAATTTTTTTGAAATAAAATGTCATTTAATTTTATTTTCAACATTTAAATATAAAATTTTATTTAAACCTATTTTGTAAACTTACTTTTTACATTTTTAATATAAAACTTTATTTAAATGTATTAAAATATATATATAAACATAACCAAATGAAAAATTAATATAAAAACAATAAATCTATTAAACCAATAAAATTACTAAATTACAATCGTAACTATTGTCAAACTCAAATTTTATTTGCAAATTTTTGGATGTTGTAAATGTTTTCAAAAATCAAATATATATAAGGGGAAAACACATGCGAAAAATCTCTTGCATGCATTTTCTCCTTCCCACATGCATTTTTCCTGTTTGTTTTCCGCCCAATTTTTTTTTTGCCGACTTTAAGGTTGAAAACACAAGTAAAAAATTTTCCGCATACATTTTCTCCTTTCTACGTGCGTTCCCTGCTTATGCTCGCCCTATTTTTTCTTACGAAATTTAAGGTCTATTCGCCGAATTTATTTTGTAGGGTTTTAAATTCGACAAATTTCGAATTTTATCTAAAAAAATCAACGAATTTGATAATTAAGGTAAAGAGAACTCTAACCTTTAATGTTATTATTATAAAATATGTATTGTTTTTGTTGGGACAGCACAATGGTTAGGGTTTTGGTCCTTTTTTTTGGAGACCCAAGTCTAAACCATGGCATACTCGGAAGGGGATAGGTTGATTGGTGATGGTCAAGTGTTTATCGATAGGAAATACCAGTTGGTTGCTTCCCTAAAGGGTAGGGGTCCTGTTGACTTTGTCTTATCCAACGGGTTAGATTTATAGTAGTGGTGCCGATATGGTATCTTGCCCTGTAAAGATAATTTTAGTAGTTAAATCAACATTATAATTATTTTTTTTACGATTTGGTTAGTGTGAGAAATCCCTATGACCAAAGGAAAAACTGACACAACCCCACACACACCCACCCCTGACATACTCGTCCACATTGTAGTTTGAACCTTGGATGTCGCAAAGAAGAGTCAAATTCCAAACCCTTGCGTTGTTGTGTTACCTTGGGATAAAAATTTTAGGTTAGAAAGAAACCTCGAGAGCCACTCTTAAGTGGCTAGTAGTGTCGTCCCATCCTGGACTATTTGGTTAGTGGGAGAAACCCCTATGATCGACACTCAGGGTTAGGCATTTCCATCCCACCATGATCTCTCGTAAGGGAAGAGTTGAGCTTATCAATACGGGCCATACATACACCCATACCCTCACACTTACCCACACTGCGGTTTGAACCTTGGACTTCCTGAAAAAAAACCAAAGTCTGAACCATTGCCTTATCCCCTTAGACAAAACTGTTATGTTATAAAGAAACCTTGAGAGCCACTCTTAGGTGGTCGGTAGTGTCGTCAAATCCGGGTATGTGAGAAATCCCTACGACCGACACTTAGGGTTGGGCATCCCCATCCCACCATGACCTTTCATAAGGGGAAAGTTGAGCTTATTGATAGGAGCCAAACACATCCATACACATCCCACCCCCTCACACACTCACCCACATAGTGGTTTGAATCTTGGACCTCCCAAAGAAGAGCCAAAGCCCGAAATGTTGTGTTGTCTCCCAGGATAAAACTTTTAGGTTAGAAATAAACCTCGAGAGTCGCTCTTAGGTGGTCGACAATGTCGTCCCATCCGGGTATACCACTATCTAGAGGGAAACCATAGGAGATTTTTTTTGTCCCCTTTACATCGCATAGGTTCAAATTGTGGACCTCCCATTCAATGAGGATGAATGAATGAATGAAAGATTTGAATTACCTCCACGAGACCCAAACATGGTCTATGGGACCTCCAAAAATGGAAACACAGTTATTCAAATCATATGACCATTAATATTCTTGAGAAGGTTGTTCCTTATCGTATTGATTTGGGTTAACAACTCCCCAGTTTTTTAATTTTACTATCTTCAAATAACTCTATCATAGACCATTTTCTAAGCGTTTCTTTGTATTTGCCACGAATGTCTAAAAAACTCGAGCATTCATAATTGAAATGTTCCTCTGTCTCTATTGCCCCTGTGTTGCATAGAGTACATATCCTTTCTTCCCATTGTTCCTTGGGCATTGTCCATCTCCCTGTTTCACATCTAAGCCTATGAGAGCTAGTCCTTATCTGAGCAATGAGAATTTTTCCCTCCACTTGATTTCAGTGCCTATATATGCTTTTTCCTTGTGGTCATACGTTGGGTTAAACTTTGCAATATAGTATTGTCTTTTTGTGCTTGCATTTTTCCACATTCCACTTCTATATTTTTTGTTCACATAGTTTTTTATGTCTTTATTGAAATTTGGGCATTCATTTATGTTGATTTCCCAATGTTTCATCCATTTTTTATTTTGTTTCATCCATGTGTTCTTCTACCTATGCAGCTCTTCATCCCTAACTGCCTTAAGCCATCTATTGTTTTTCATGTTTTCTATTTTTTCAAGTAACATAACAGCTTGGTCATAGCAATTGCCTCTAAAGGGAACATTCTAGTTTCATATAAAACAATTTCATAAGGGACTGTGGCCTTAATTCTAAGAAAATTTGTATTTAGACGTTTTTTTTTTAAGTGAAAAATCCCTTGCAGGGCCGCCTTGGTCTAAGAGACCACGAATAGGGGGTTCTACACCGTCAAAGTCACTTGGAAGTCACGCCCAGCCTTGCCCGCACCAACATTATCAATTGGATTTTGGGTACCCAATTCAACTTTTTGGTAGGGTGGAGATTTGAACCTAGGACCTCCCTTGGAGGATTGCCCTCTCCTCTCCAACTCACCTACAACACCTAGGTTTAGACATTTTTTAGTCCTCTCTATTTTTCTCCATTTTGTATTTGTCATGCCACTGGCCCACACCTCGCAACCATACAACACAATCGATATGACAAGTAGGCCAAATAAGACCTTGGTGGTCTTCTAGTCCCACAACTCGACATTCCTACAATTTTGAAGTGCGTATAGTGCTCTCCAACCACGTAGAGTTATTTTCATCCTACATGTATTCCAATTGAGCTTGTCATAAAATTTTATGCCTAGGTATTTGTATTCTACCACTACCTCAAGAGGTTCTCCTACTCGAGATGTTGCTTCTTATTTTTTGCTAAAAAATCATGATTTTGTTTTGCTCGTGTTCACCTGCATCATGATGTTTGTTTTACTAAAAAAATCATGATTTTTGTTTTGTTGAAAAGTCTCTTTGATCTATGATGCAAGAATATCTACCCCCCATTTTATATGCTCTACCTGAAGATTGTCTATGTCATGAGCTTTACCAGTTGCTAACTTTTTTATCCCTTGAATAATGTCTTCATTTGTAAAAACTTCTTTCTTGATAATGATTGTAGGGGATGTCTCTTGTTGGTTACTACGCTCATACAATTGTTTTTAATACTCCAACCACTAACTACCTATTATATTATTTTTAGTTTGCATCTTTTCACGCTTAGTTCCTTCCAAAATTTATTTGGTTTATGCTTTCCTAAGTAAATCAGTTCTTTCCTCCTTGTTTTAGTGTATTTTTTTTTTCCCTTACCAGTTTCTCGTATGCTTTTTTGTTTGCTCTTGTTTTACTTGTTAGTTCTTTTAGTAATCTTTGCGCTTCCTCGCAATCTTCATCAAACCACGGGTTGGTTGGGAAGTTATTCCTTTCTTTCTTTCTAGGTTTAGCTCTCTTGCATTGTTTAGAGCTTCTTGGATAACGTGCATTAACCATTCACTTTTGTTGTAATATCTGTTATTGTGAGGTAGTCTCTTTATTTCCCTTTCCTATAACTTGTTATTCAATGTTGCCCTAAAACTCTATCAATTTTCTTCTGTTAAGAAATTTGACCAAGGATATCAAGAATATTTTCTCCTACCTTTGTTTGAGAAAGTTAAATTTGATAGCAAACCTTCACTTTTGGCCAGAGTTTTAGAGTGAGTAGCACGTAGACATGAATCCAAAATAAAAACAATTCCTCATATTTAAAAGATTCCTCCATGTTCCTCCTCCCATGGCCAAAGAGGTTCTAAAACAAAAGTTTTCAACCTTTTGTAGACATCTTCGTCTCGAATGGTTCTTTGGACCAAAAGGTGGCCCTTCAAAACCGCTTAAGCTTATTGATCATTTTTGTTTTTCCAACCTAAGTTTTAATCCCTCGCCATTTTATAGATCTTTGGAATAAATTATTGGCACGGGTGAAATATTCCTCAATAAAAAATTATCTGTTGCTAATCCAACCTACCAACGTGCCTTTCCACCCCACATATGGTCTACCATTTGTTCCTTTGCCAATGACAAATCCATTTTCATTAGGCCTGCAGATAAAAACTTGAGAGTATGTGTTTTGTCAATGGACTTGTACATTTTAGAAGGCTTTTCCCAACTTTCAGATCAAAATGTTTACTCTAAAGTGAACATAGCCCCTTGGCAGGATATTTTTTATCAGCTCAAATACTTGCTTGATAGGGCTTTTAGGAGGAATCTACTTTCAAAAAACCACAAAAAAATTATGCTCTAGGTAACACCATCCTCTGTTAGAGTGTGTGTATTTTACCTAATCTTCAAAATCCACAAGTCCAAGCTTTTCGGTCGACCCATTTGTTCCTACTGTGGTTTCATGCTCGAACCTTCATCCAAATGGCTTCATCATCTGATCTTGCCAATTTTATTGAAGCAAAAAAATCATCTCTTGGATTCCATATCTCTAATTAGATAATTGCATGGTCGTACTTTTCCTCAAGACATCATTCTTTTCTCTTTTGATGTTGAGAGTCTCTATCCCAACATCCCCACCTCTCAAGGATTGGTAGCCCTCCATCATTTTTGAGGAACAAATTTGATTCAACCAAGACAAACTTTGTGGTAAGGCTTGTAGAGATAGTGTTAACACAACACTACTTGGAATTCAAAGGGAAAACATATAGGCAGATAAGAGGAACAACCATGGGAAGTAATTTTGCTGTGGTTTATGCTTGTTTATTTCTCTATCATCTAGAGGAACATGTATTTAATAATGTTGCTATGGAAAATATTTTATTTTATAAAATATACATTGATGATGTCATTGGAGTTTGGCATGGCCCTAAGGAGGATCTTAATGGTTTTCTTGTTGCCTATGGTTCCTTCTATGACAATATTAAAATTACTTCCTTTGTTTTTTATTGTGAAGTAACACTTCTGGATACTATGTTTTTTAAGGGGCTTGATTTTGCTTAGACTGAAATTCTTTGCACCAAATTATTTTAGAAGTCGATGAATGCCTATCAATACATCCCTGCTTCCTCCCATCATCCAATTCATCAAAAAAATGCCTTTATCATGAGTGAACTCAATATATTTTTTGTTAGAGAAAGCTCCAGGGATGGATTTATTTATGTTAAAAAAAAATTTTTTAACAAACTCAAAGCTAGGGGATATCAAATTAATTTTCTCCTACCTTTGTTTGAGAAAGTTAAATTTTATGGTAGACCTTCACTTTTGGCTAGAATTTTAGAGCGAGCAACACGTAGACATGGATCCAAAATAAAAACAATTTCTCTTATTTTGAAGTTGGACAACTACAATTTTATCAGATATCTTCGAATCGACACAAATATTATTTCTCCAATGTTTGAAAAATGGAGAAAATATAGAGAGCTCAAGCACATTGCTCAAGGCATCATTTTTTGGAGGAATCAAAAACCTCTTCAATCTTATCTTTGTAAAAATAAAATTGTTTGAGGGACTCTTTCCCACCTTGTATTTTTATATTTTTTAATGCGGTTCTTCTCTTTTTTGGGTGGGTGTGTTTTTTGGGGAGGTTGAGCTTGGGACTTCTCTTATTTTCACTATCTTGGTCTATAAACCTGCAATTTGTAATAATGCTTGGGTGTTTTTATCCCACATGCATTACTTTTTAGCTCCCCCTAGAGTTAGGTCTTTATAAAGAGAGGTTGTACCTCTTTGAAGCTCACTCCGCTGATGAGACCTGTAGGTCGAAATGCGTTCGGAGTTTTGTAGATGTATCACTTATTTTTTCTGGAATAAAAATTCAATCAAATGTTTTTTGTTCCTTTCCTAACTCATCTCTTTCTTTAATTTTATAATCCCTCATTTTTTTCCTTCTATTTTCTAATATGTTTTTATTGTCGGTATTATGCTCTTCACTTGTATGTAATGTGATCTGGTGAACCAAAAATCTTGCAACACTAGGAGTATGCTCTTCACTTGCACATTTGTGATCTAGTGAATCAAAAACTAGTTTACATTTTTAGAGTACTACTTCACCATGTTTCTTTTTTTTATTAATGAGTTTACCCATTAATGGCACATGCTGCTCTACCAGTTATTGACCTTTCAAATTTTGAATCCTCTCCCATAGTTCCTGATAGTCCCCCTAGTTCCCCTATTCATCTTCCTCACAAGCATCTACGGTAAGAGGGTTCATGGCAGCAAATTTGGGAGCTTGAAGAACGGGTCTTTGACATAGATAAAATGGAAGAGTTTTGCAGAGGTCTAATAGAAATAGAAGTTTTTGCTCAGAACATAAGAGTTTCTTCTACACATGATAGAAGGACCTTCATAGATGGAATCGGTGCAATGCATGGTGTTCCTCCACGACCAGAGTCTTTGGACAAGCTATTGGAAAAAAGGTTTGAAGAATTCAATATTTTGAGCAGAAAGGTAGAAAAATGCCATTCTAGCCTAGCCCAAATTGAACAGAATTTGGGCAAAGGTATTATTCTCCATAGTCTACAAATGGAAAAACCACGTCTTCAACTTCCAGATGAAGATATTAATAAGTAGTATTTTGATGATTCAAGGGCACTCAATTTTTTTTCTGGAAATGGCTAAATTGTACATTTGTAATTTCAAAAAATATACAGATAAATTATCTACTCATGCCAATGATTATATTACCAATATTTTATTGCCTATAATTAAAGAAATTCTTGTATATTTCGTAAATAAACATAAGACAATTTCTCAGGAAATAGCTTTGAAATGGGAATCCCAAATTAAAGAGCTTTTTGAGGGAAAGCTTCAGGCCTGGAGAGTTGAAATGCAAATCCAAAACTATATACAAGAGAAAGCCAAAGCTTCTTGAGAGAATGTTGCTTCAAAAGTCTTAGAATTTAATATGTCATAAGCTACAGAAAGTGTAGCCGACTTGGTTAAAAGAGAAATCAAGCAAAAAATTGATCGTTTGGAAAAATTAATCACAAGCGCACAAAAGAAATTTTTGACACAACACATTAAGAATAAAAGTCATAATAGAGGGCCAAACAAGAGAGCCTCTACTACACAGAAAAGATAATCACAACAACATCCACAACATAGAAATAAACAACAACAAAGGTAAAAACAACAAAAAAGGAATAAACAACCAAAACAACAACAACAACAAAGGTAGAAACAACAACAAGGGCATAATTTAAACTTTTAGGACCCTTCTCCAAGAAGACGAAAAAATGGGAGAAACTTTCAAAACTGCAATTTCTATGTGCAGCAGCAATTGCAACACAACAATGGAAGAAATTTCTACAACTCTGGTTTCAAGAATTCGAAAAAGGATTTTGCCCCATTTGTTCAGAAGCAGCAAGGGTAGGGGTTCTTCCATCACCAAAATGGTAGCAAAAACAAAAAATAACCCTTTTGTCCGCAATTTTTAGCCCACAAGATTTTAGCTACCGATATTTTTATAGGAGTCATGTTTGGGCTATGGATGGCAAAATTACAAATCTTGTTGTCCATAATTTTTCCTCTAGAAAACTTACCCAAAATGAAATTGAGGTCCTCATCCTGGGTTTAAAGTTCCTCCCTATTCCTCCTCCCATGGCCAAAGAGGTTCTAAAATAAGATTTTTCAACCTTTTGTAGATGTTTTCGTCTCGAATGGTTCTTTAATCCAAGAGGTGGCCCTCCAAAACTGCTTAAGCCTATTGATCATTTTGTGTTTCCAACCTAAGTTTTAATCCCTCACAGTTTTATAGGCCTTTGGAATAAATTATTGGCATGGGTGAAATATTCCTCAATAACAAATTATCTGCTATCAATCCCACATGCTAACGTGCCTTTCCACCCCACATATAGTTTGCCATTTGTTCCCTTGCCAATGACATCCATTGTCATTAGACCCGCAGATAAAAACTTGGGTGTATAAGTTTTGTCAATGGACTGGTACATTTTAGAAGGCTTTCCCAAATTTTAGATTGAAATGTTTACTCTAAAGTGAACATATTCCCCCTGGCAAGATATTTTTTATCAGCTCCAAGACTTGCTTGACTAGGCTTCTAGGAGGAATTTTCTTCCAAAAAACCACAAAATAATTATTCTCCAGGTAACACCATCCTCTGCCAAAGTGTGTGTCTTTTACCTGCTTCCCAAAATCCATAAGCCTAGGCTTTCCAGTAGACCCATTTTTTCCTACTATGGTTTCATGCTCAAACCTACATCCAAATGGCTTCATCATCTACTCTTGCCAATTTTTTTGAAGTAAAAAAATCATCTCTTGGATTTCATATCTCTAATTAAATATTTGCATGGTTGTACTTTTCCTCAAGACATCATTCTTTTCTCTTTTGATTTTGAGAGCCTCTATCCTAGCATCCCTACCTCTCAAGGATTGGCAGCCCTCCATCATTTTTTGAGGAACAAATTTGATCCGACCAAGATAAAATTTGTGGTAAGGCTTGCAAGAGATAGTGTTAACACAACACTACTTGGAATTCAAAAGGAAAACATACAAGCATATAAGAGGAACAACCATGGGAAGTAATTTTGTTGTGGTTTATGCTTGTTTATTTCTCTATCATCTAGAGGAACGAGTATTTAATAATGTTGTTGTGGAAAATATTTTATTTTATAAAAGATACATTGATGATGTCATTGGAGTTTGGCATGGCCCTAAGGAGGATCTTAATGTTTTTCTTGTTGCCTATGGTTCCTTCTATGACAATATTAAAATTACTTCATTTGTTTCTGATTGTGAAGTAACACTTTTGGATACTATGTTTTTTAAGGGGCTTGATTTTGCTTAGACTGAAATTCTTTGCACCAAATTATTTCAGAAGCTGATGAATGCCTATCAATAAATCCTTGCTTCCTCCCATCATCCAGTTCATCAGAAAAAAAAGACCTTTATCATAAGTAAACTCAATATTTTTGGTTAGAGAAAGCTCCACGGATGGATTTATTTATGTTAAAAATAATTTTTTTAACAGACTAAGAGCTAAGGGATATCAAATTAATTTTTTCCTACCTTTATTTGAGAAATTTAAATTTGATAGCAAACCTTCATTTTTGGTCTGAGTTTTAGAGCGAGCAGCACACAGACATGGATCCAAAATAAAAATAATTCCTCTTATTTTGAAGTTGTACAACTGCAATTTTGTTAGAGATATTCGAATTTGCATATATATTATTTCTCCAATGTTTATAAATTGGAAAGATAAAGAGCTCAAGCACATTGATCGAGGTATCATTTATTGGAGGAATCAAAAACCTTTTCGATCTTATCTTTGTAAAAATAAAATTGTTTGAGGGACTCTTTTTTTTTGGTAGGTAAAAATGATTAAGTATGGGGTTTAAATGGGCCCCAAACCCAAGTACATAAACTGGTAGCTAAACCAATAGCATAAGATAACACAGGCCTACATATTGGCCAACAACAACCTGAACAAAAAGGTCCAAACAACAACAAAGAAGGTTGGATGGAACGTTGATGTTAGATAAACAAAAATACAATCCGAGCAATACCCACGCAAGGGTTGCTTAAGAGAAGTAACTACCTAAAAAACCTGTAAATGAGCTATGACAAAAACCCACATAGGGGAAGCTCACAAAAGATCCATAAAAACTATAATAGACACCTGTATAGAAATAAACACAATGCTCAAAAAGGCCCATGCAGGGGCACTATAGACTATAATTAAAATCCCACGTAGGGGATCAAAATACCAAAAATAGAGAGACCCAACATGAGAACAAACAAAGTACTCAATAGACCCAGACCTAGACCTGTGTAACATCTTCACTTGCAGGAGCATCTCTAGGATGGTTCGGGAGTAGCACCTTAAGAGTCTCGTTGATCTTATCCATGACGTTGATAATGTTGCTGATGATGGTAACATAGATTGTGTTATGAGTAGTACTACAAGGATCATCACTATCTTCATCCAAAATGTGGTAAGGGGAGCTCTGACTGGTATCAACCCTTGATTTCTTAAGTTAGGTTGACCTCTTAAATTGATGTGGATGAAGGCTTTAGTGATATCTTGCTCAACTCCTTTGAACTTGCTTAGAAATAGAATGAGACCATGAGCTTCTAGAAATGTGTGAGATAGGGGATCAAGCTAAAGGGTAGATGGCTCAAGCAAGGCCATGTTGGAAATACTGAGGAGAAAGGAAGACCACATAAGCTTCTTACTGCCTAGGACACACAACAATGAACAAAACTAGATGGTGATGGACTGACACGGACTAGGGATGTAAATATAGAAATTTTTGGCACCATAGGCGCTCTTTTTGAAAGCTGAGTTGGTGTGATTAGCATACCATATAATAATTCTCCTTAGGGAACCAACATAAAAAAAATAGACATGGCACAAGACAAACTTAGCACAGGATAGGGTTGGGAAAGTATTGGGAGTGACAAATGATTGAAAAATTGAATCTCAAAATTCATAAGACATAAAATTAAACATCTCGATACTTGACATATATTGACATTGTTAGATAACGTCCAATTGCACAACCTAGACCTACTCAGGGACTTGACATGCTTGGAAAATATAACCACAAGGTAAACCCACTGACAGGGCCTATCTTGGAATATTGCATACTTCACAAAAGGGAAACGGAAGAATCAAAAGCCAACACTAATAGCAAGATAGAGAGTCATGCTAATCAAAAAAAATTTGCCATAAGAACTGAAACCAAAGAAACACATCATGTTGAAAAGGGTAGAGTCAACATTGGAGAAGCTGACTTGCCAAAACCTGTGACCACATCTTTCAAACCAAATCATTATTAGTAGCATTTAAAACTTCTTGGGGAAAGCTTTCTTTCCAAATGGATAGAGATTTATGGATAACTCCCCAATTGGCAAGAATATATGCAGGTTTGTTAGCTTCACGATACACATGGTTGATAGAGATATCATTGAAATCTTGAGACAACTTCTTAGCTTCCTAAACAATAGTTCTAACATTCTAAGAGAACATCCTGTTGTTTTTTTTTTTAATTATAATGTTCAAATAATCCCTCAATAAAAATGTTGCGTTTATAATCCTTGAGAAGATCTAGCCCTCTCCACAACGCACAACCTTCAACAAAATTATTAGTTTGACACCCTAGATACTCAGCATAAGCTATAATAACTTGTCCACTACTATCTCTAACTAGGCCACCTGCACCAGCATCCCTTGGGTTTCCTTTGGAGGTACCATCAAAGTTAAGTTTCAACCACTCACTTGGGGGAGGAATCCAATGGGCACCCACTCTGGGATGGGGGGATGGTAAACTAGAACTAGAGTTTTAGGGAATATTTAAAGAAGATAACGAAATAGAATCCAATCTAGAATCAGGTCGTTTGGAACAAGGGAAGATATGGGAATTCTTGATAGCAAAGGCAATAAATTTGTTGGCAATAGAGATGGGATCCGTAGAGGAGGAAGGAAAAACCCTGCTATTTATTTCAAGCTATAATTGCCATAATATATGATGAAGGTTCAATTTCCATAAATAAGATAATCTAAGATTTTTGAATGGAGCAAGCCATTGGATGAAAAGGTGACTCAACGAATTAGGAGAAACCCAAAAGATATGAAAAATGGACATAAGGTGATCCAAATATGTCTTGGAGAAAGGGCACTCCAGAAGGAGGTGATTGGCAGATTCCTATGCATTCATGCACAAATAACATTTGTTGGAGACAGACATGCCCATTTTCATAATGTTATTTTATTATAATCTTATATTGAATGGCCAACCAGCTGAAATGAACAACTTTTGGTATGAGGTATTTAATCCACATTGGATCATAAGGGGTATGGACCACTTGATAATAAATAGTCATATTATGATCAGATTTAACAATGAACAACTCAGAATCAATTTATTTCAAAAAAGGAGAGTCAGGGTAATTACCGGTAGGGATAATTGTTGCATTTAGGATGGTTTTGAGAACTTTTAAGATAGCAAATATTTGACCATTAGCACATGGAATATGGAATTTTTTCCAACACTTGGAATTCGATGAAATGTTAATGAAATCTTCAACCTTGTTTCCAATTAATATGTCCAGGAAAGGCTGTAAGACAACAATTTCATTGTTCTCTAAAAGCGATTGATTAGAAATCCACTTGTTAGTCCAAAAATTAATTTTGCTCCCTATGCCTAGTTGCCACCTTATCTCCTTCTGAATTAGAGAACTGGTTTGGATAATTGATTTCCAGAAAGTGGACCCATCTATGGGAATATCATCATTTAGGAAACAATGGTTTTGAAGATATTTTCCATTAACAATTGAGACCCATTCAAGGTTGCTATTGGTGAAAACCTTCCATGCTTGCTTGGCTAACAAGGTTGTGTTCATATTACAAAATCTTTGGAGCCCCAATCCCCCCTAAATTTTTAAGGAGCACACCTTGTCCCAACTAACTAGATGAAATATTTTCCTATCCTCGACACCTACCCATAAAAATATTTTTTGGATTTGCTCAATTTTCATGCAAACAGTAGCAGGAACTTTGAAGACGAACATGAAATAAACATGAATACTTTGGAGACAAGCCATTGTCAGGGTGGTTTTGGCTGCTTGAGAAAGGAGGGTCCCTTTCCAACCTACAAGTTTTTTATTAATCCTCTTAATAAAATTACTCCACATGGATTTCTTCGAAGCACTGGTGACAAGAGGGAGGCCCAAATATTTAGTAGGTAACTGAGACATAACACATTGAAAAATGTGTACAATATTTGCTTGTCTCTCTTGGGGTGTGTTAATGAAATAGATTTTGTTTTTAATATAATTTATTTTATGACTTGCAGCCTTCTCATATGTATCAAGAATACTCTTAATGGTTTTTTCTTCCCACATAGAAGCATAAGTAGCAATGATGGTATCATCAACAAACTGCTAGTGAGATAGGGCTCTTAAATTGGATGCAACATTAATGCCTAAAATTATACTGTTGGAGCAAGCATTTTTGAGCACTCTACCCAAGTATTCAACATGAATAATAAAAAGGATGGGGGAGAGCGGATCTCCCTATCTAAGGCCTCTATTACCAGGAAAAAACCCTGCTGCATAACCATTTACCTGAAGAACATAAGCTTATACAGAGAGGGGGGGTGAACAGTATAAGATCACTTTTTAATTTTCTTTCACAAACAATATTATGCAATATATCAATATAAATATCAACAAAATTAATCAAAGAAATGCATAAATCATCACACACAATAGAGACATCAATTTAACGTGGTTCACCCAATGTGGGCTACGTCCACAAAGATAATATTTCACTAAAATTTTCTCAAAAAATCTCTTGGGAATCCTTCCCTATTACAATGTTTATGGACCTCTATCCAAAGGAGATTCCAATCCCCTAATCAAGTTCGTGGATGCCTATCCACAGGAGACACCAATCCCCTCAACTAGTTCATGGATCTCTATCCACAAGAGAACTCCTTATCCTATGCTTTGGTTGGTGATCCTCTAGAAGACTACTACCTCCACTGCACTTGCTTGTGGATCTCTCTCCACTAAAGACCACTATCCTCACTTAGAAGACCTCTATCCTCACTGCCTTGGCTAATGGATATCTATCCACTAGAGACTACTATCCTCTACTTTGTCACCTCCAAAGCTTGCTCTCAGCTCTGTCTCAAATATGCACTAAACACAGTCCTTCAATCTAGCACAAATATGCTCAATCTCTATCTCAAATTTGTATTAAACATAGTCCTTTGATCTAGCACAAATCTGCTCAGTCTCTATCTCAAATTTTCACTAAACACAGTTCTTCAATCTAGCACAAATTTGCTCAATCTCTATCTCAAATTTGTCTTCAAGCCTTAACACAAAGCTTGATCCAATCACAAATCAAATCTATTAAATCTACTAAAAAATTTAACTCAAATCTTGAACAAATCAATTAATAAACTCTGTTGTCAAGTCTTCACAAATACTTACCTTAAATATGTCCACAAGTCCTTTCAAGAACTTGTCCAATCTACTCAACAAGTCTTCACCAAGACTTACCTTAAATATGCCCAACAAGTCCTCTCTAGAACTTGTCCAATCTGCTCAACAAGTCTTCACCAAGACTTATCTCAAATCTACTCAACAAGTCTTCACCAAGGCTTACCTCAAATCTGCTCAACAACTCCTCACTAGAACTTGTCCAATATGCTCAACAAGTCTTCATCAAGAACTTGCTCAATTTGCTCAACAAGTCCTCACTAAAACTTGTCCAATCTGCTTGTAATATTCCACAAAAGATCACACAAATTTATCCTTAAACTTTCAAAAAAATCTTACTCAACTCTGTCCTTAAGTCCCATCTAGGACTTACTCAAATATGCTCACAAGATTTCACAAAAGCTTATTCAAATCAATTACAAAATTGCATACAAAACTCAACTCAATCTTTCATAGAAAACCTCTTCAATCACACAAACAAGTTTCACTTATAATCTTGTTTAACTCAGAGAAACATATAGAGAATGGTCAGAGACTCAATATATTTCACACTCACATAACACCCAAACACTTTTAAACTCTCTTAAATAAATTTAGAATAATGAACAATTTGTTTCACAAAACTTGAACTATCACTCCAATACTCTCAACCAAAAATGCTCAATCAACTTCATTCAAAGCATCTACTCTATGAAATACAACTTGCTTACAAACCCAAACCAAATATTTCACAATACTTCCAACAACTCACACTATGGAACTCAAACCTTGACTCAAGATGATTCCAACTTCACATAACAATGATACTCATTATCTTTTCACAAACCCTAGTCATGCACATGAAGACTCACTCAATTATTTCCAACAATGCTTATCAAACAATATCACATAACAATGATACTCATGTTCTTTCAAAAACCCTAGTTATGCACATGAACACTCATTCAATTCTTTCCAACAATTCTTATCAAACAACATCATATAACAATGATACTCATGATATTTCACAAACCCTAGTTCAAGATAGTTCTCAATTTCACACTCAAATGTACTCACAAACTTCCACCAATCATGCACATGAAAACTCACTCAACAATGCTTATCAAACAATCCTTTTTACTCCAAATTTGCATATTATAACATTCAACAATATTTCACTCACAAGGATGATATGCCCATACCTTTTGTTTGATGAATATTTGATCTCAAAACCTGTCTCAATCACAATCACTCTCTTTGCCAATCTCAAAGGTTAGATAGCAAAAATCTTCTCAAAATTTCCATCAATTATTTTCCTCAAAAATATTTCACCATACAAAAATATTAATTCTTAATTACACCTTTATTTCTCCTCTATAAATTCTAACCACAAAAATTAAAATAAAAAAAATTAATTTTTTTTTTTCCCTTTTATCTCCCTCAATAACTCAAAGACACCTTTTAATTTTTCCCACTATACAATTTCCACATTATCAAAACCTTGGGCAAAATAAAATGTTTCTACACTATGCAATTTTGAATTATCAACACCTTCGAAAATAATAATATGAGCGCATACATTTTATTCTTTCCAACAAAAACCTTTGGCGAGATTCAAACACCCAACCTTGCCTCACCAAGCACCTTAGCGCAAAGTGCATCCACCGCTTAGGCTACGTGCCCTCACGAAAACAAAAGGCCACGTCTATATCTTATGCCTTATGTCTTCTCTATTTGGTGCAAACAAAACAAGCTTCCTCTCTTTGCAAAAATGCGATTGCGTGGATCAAACCCCTGACTTCGTGCTTCGTAAACATCCTAATGTGGTCCTTGGCCTCCACTTGCGCTACCAAGTGTCTTGAACCTTCGTTGGTACTCCTCTTGTCTTTATTGCCATGTTTGCCTTCTTAAGTCTTTAAACACATGCAAATATTTTCCTTACCAACATAGCGCACGATTTCCTTTGGGCAATTAACATTCGCATGGATGAATTTTTGATTAAAATCTTGCCCCCTTTTATAATGTTTTCCAAGTTGTCTAACACGTCGGCGGAGATAGAGAATTCGAATTTATTTTGAATATAAAATTTTGGCACTATAATTGATTTAATCAGAGACTCAATATGTTTCACATTAACATAACACTCACACACTTTCAAACTCTCTCTTAAATCAATTTAGAATAATGAACAATTTGTTTCACAAAACTTGAACTATCACTTGAATACTCTCAACCAATAATGCTCAATCAACTTCATTCAAAGCATCCACTCTATGAAATACAACTTGCTTACAAACCCAAATCAACTGTTTCACAATGCTTCCAACAACTCACACTATGGAACTCAAACCTTGACTCAATATGATTTCAAATTCACAACAATGATACTCATGATCTTTTCACAAATCCTAGTCATGCACATGAACTCACTCAATTATTTCCAACAATGCTTATCAAACAATATCACATAACAATGATACTCATGTTCTTTCACAAACCCTAGTTATGCACATGAACACTCACTCAATTCTTTCCAACAATGCTTATTAGACAATCTCAGATAACAATGATACTCATGATCTTTCACAAACCCTAGTTCAAGATAGTTCTCAATTTCACACTCAAACATACTCACAAACTTCCACCAACCATGCACATGAAAACTCACTCAACAATGCTTATCAAACAAACCTTTTCACTCCAACTTTGCATTTCATAATATTCAACAATATTTCACTCACAAGGATGATATGCCCATACCTTTTATTTGATGAAGTTTTGATCTCAAAACCTGTCTCAATCACAATCACTCTCTTTGCCAATCTCAAAGGTTAGATAGCAAAAATCTTCTCAAAATTTTCATCAATTATTTTCCTCAAAAATATTTCACCATACAAAAATATTAAATCGTAATTACACCTTATTTCTCCTCCTTTATAAATTCTAACCACAAAAATTAAAATAAAATATTTTAACTTTATTTTCCCTTTATCTCCCTCAATAACTCAAAGACACCTTTTAATTTTTCCCACTATACAATTTCCACATTATCAAAACCTTGGGCAAAATAAAATGTTTCCACACTATGCAATTTTGGATTATCAACACCTTGGCAAATAATAATATGAGCGCATTGATGAGTCTAAAAAACGCTCATATTTTGTATGAGTTTCATCGACTATTATGCGGAAATATATTAGGAATTGTGTACTTTTATGAATGATTATGTAATTATTTAACAAAATTATGTGTGTTATCTAATTTGTGTGTTTTAGTGTGTTTTTGTGGAAATGTAGTTGGTTTTGATAGATTTGGATCAGTCGAGGTCTTTCGTGGACCTGGCACTATGTTTCTTTTGGGATCAAGGCATGAAGGTAGGCACCTTCCTCTTCAAGGAAGGCACCAACAGACGGTAAGTGCCTTCCTCTTCAATGAAGGCACCAACAGAAGGCAGATGCCTTTCATATAAAGAAGGTGCCCAACATACTTAGGCACATTTCCTATAAGGAAGGCGCCCTATACAAGGCAAAGTGCCTTCCGTATAGGGAATGCGCCCACATCAATAGGTACCTTTCGCAGGAAGAAGGTGCTCAACTTAAGTATGCACCTTTCGCATATAGAAGGTGCCCCACCAGAGCACATGAGGAAGGTGCCTTCCTCATAGAGAATGTGCCTCTCTATTATTTGCCCGTTGACCAAACAAGAGCAATGTGGACAACATTAACTGGTGCCGTTTTAGTTCTACGTCACGTAGGATAATTTTGGGAGCTACAGCAGCAAACAAAAATGCCAGGTGAAGCATGAACCAATCAGTGGATACACTACCGTTAGGAACAACGCCCCCTTAAGAAGATGTCGATCACATTTACTGGATTATCCCAGTTTAGTTTGAACTAAACTAATGTTGTAACTTATTTGTAACAGAAGATCTGTGTGTGTGCTATATAAACACACACGAACCTCTCTGATAGATATCCAGAATCAGATAGAGAATACATTTATCATTCTGAAGAAGCATTGTAATAATTCTTTTGCAAATACAATAAAGTTCAAGAGTTCCTAACTACGTATTCAACTGGAAGGAAGCTACTAGAGCCTGGGACCACTCCAAGCTAGTATTCCTTCCCTTTTTCTTGTGCTTTCTAGATTAGTTTTCCTGCTTTCATAGGTTTATTTTTTTGCACTATTATTTTCCTTTGTTGCAGTAGGTTTATTTTCATTAGGCCCGTATGAATATTTATTTTCCAAGGATTTAATTATTCATACGTAAGTATTGTGGTGTGGATGAATGATTGACAATATTTTAAACCCCCCAATAGTAGAGTTAGAGGGACTCATCTCAAAGTGGGTATTTTGAATGTTCTTATATGAGACACTTCTAAAGTTTACGAAGCTCCCTAGGTTGACAATTTAAATGATCGGGCAAGTGACACAATTAGGACAAAATTAACATGTGTTTAGTCCGTGATATTTTGGCACCATTTTTGGGGAAGTGCCTCTATTTAGATCAGTTGCAATACCTAAAAATATTCTATCTAACTTTGTTGAGTTCTTCGAGAAGAAGAGGACCTGATGGTTGGTTCATAAAACAAAGTCCACCAAAATCTGAGTCAGCCGAATACTCTGAGTTTGAACTAGATTCGCCCAAGTCTTCACCAGTAGTCCACTGGAGTGAGAATCCCCACCTTGTGCAAAGTGCTTCCTCATCCCATCAACCAGGGGAAGATCGAACCATTGTAAATCCATTGTTTAAAAGGACACCCTCAGAGGAAGCTCTGTTGTGGAAAGTTGTAGAAGATCTAACGATAACACGATAAGACCTTAAAGACTTGACTCAAAAAGTTTTGAATGATCGTGAGGATAAAAGAACTGCATTAGAGACCACATTTCATAAAAAATGGCCAACCAAGAGACTTCATCTGGCTTTAGTTTCCCGATTGAAGGACTAGGAGAAACCAAAATGAAAAATATATCCCCTTCTCACCTTCCTACCTTTAGAGGATACCCAACCGAGGACCCTGACCTATTTTTATTCAATTTTGATGTTTTATGCAGGTATGTGGACTATAAATATGATACACAGAAGCTAAAGCTCTTTCCTTCCACACTAGACAATTTAGCTCTGCGATGGTTCATTGATTTGGGAGACAAACACATTGCTACGTGGGATCAAATGAAAAGGCTCTTTTTAGAGCAATATCAAGATTTTGGGAGAGCAAGAGACTCCAGAGAAGAGGTCTTGAGCATGACGCAAAAGGAAGATGAGTCCCTTGAGGAGTACTGGGAGAGATTCAACGATCTCCTCACGTGAAGCTAGCTGATAAGTCTCTTAGAAGCATATTTTTGAGAGGACTTAACAATGAATCATTGGAAGCTCTCAACATGATTTTTGGAGGTGACGTCTACCAGCACACTATGGAAGATATCCAAAAATTATGTCAGAACTACTCAATAAGGAGAGGCAAGACCACTTCTAGGACCATGAAAGCGACTGCTTCGATCACAAAAACAAAAATAGGCAATATGTTGGAAGATTTGAAAAGTGAGATACTTTCGTCTCTAGCATTACATATGGACACACTATTGTTAGAGAAAAAGAAGCAAGAAAACGAGGAAGCATTAGCTTATTTCTGCTCAAAATTTAGAGGAAAGCATACAAAGAATGCATGCATGGAGAACAAAGTCAGAGTATGCGCGGTCTGTAAGCTAAATCATAAAACTAGATTGTGCCTGCAATTACCCAGCGTCAAGGAGGATGTTGATATTTTGAAAACCTATTTTATAGACAATTGGAGGAGTTGGCCATAACCCCCTACGAGAAATACGCCACCAAGAATACCATCGTACGGGGGAGGACCAAATCCAGCCACAACCACCTAACATGGGGTGGTGGGGGTCATCTCCTTGGTCCAACGCACCCCTAGGAGCAGCATATCTGAATCAGTAGCTCTAGATGCAATATCAATACCCTGGGCAACAGTGGATAGGCCAAGCTCAATGGAATCTGGCTCCATAGAACATAGTGTCAGCTCACCCCTAGCAAAACCTGCCAGCCTTTCCTGTAGTGAGACCTGCACAACTACCCTCATAACTAACAATAAATCCAAACAACAGAGTAAATCAGTTGGCATATAATATAGAAGGTGAGATGTACCCGATGTATAATATTAGTTCTAATCTGATTCAGCTTAGATCAGGTAGACAACTAGGAGTAGAGACACCTCCCCTGGTAGAAGAGGAGGTAGAAGTAGAGGAAACACCTCTTATAGAAGAGGTGGAAGAAGAAGTGGTTGAGAGAACAAAGGCTCCGTTTCCTAACCGACTGCAAGAACAGAGGAAATTAACGTAGTCGAAGTTTGATATTCTTTCTAGATTGAAAAATCTCACGGTGACAATTCCACTTTTTCAAGCTATCCGAGATGTCCCGATATATTCTAAAGCAATAAAAGAGATGTGCCTAAGAAATTTAGGCCGGAGAGTGACCCAGACTATTAATTTTTATGGGTAAGTTGGTCGATTTAACGATGGGCAAGATGTCTCATCCTAACTACGTAGACCCAGGCAACCCAATGTTGACGATAAAAATTGGGGGGCATTCCTTGACCAATATGTTGGTCAATTTGGGTGTAACCATAAATGTAATTCCCCAGGAGACCATGTAGAGGCTAGAACTCATAGACCTGAGGCCAACTTCAATGGTTTTGCAGCTGGATGATTGATAAATAGTAGCATCAGAAGGAATTTTGGAGGATATAATTGTGATGGTAGATGCGTGGGAATATCCATTCGACTTCCTGGTGTTACAATCTAAAACCAGGCTAGGTGGCTACCCGCTCATCTTGGGAAGACCATGGTTGGTGACAGCTAATGCTTACATTCGCTGTCGTGATGGGCTGATGACCATCTCCAATGGGTAGAACATAAAAAGGTTGATTATTTCACCTCCCGCGCAGCCCGTTGATTTGTTGGTAGGATCTACGTTGACCAAGCACAAAGAGGAGGAGTTGTCCATAATCTATCTGGTGATGGCATTAGATGATTTAGTGGAGGAAGAAGATAAATTTATTGTAGAATTCCTCCAAGGAGAGTCCTCCGACATTACGCCTAAGTCACCGTTAGCTGGCACCAAGGACCACCACATTCGGAAGATAAATGTTGGACCAAGAAAAATGTTGAATATCAACAGTGGGTTGACCCCTATAAAACTAAGGAAGGTAGAAGAACTCCTGGTTACAGGAATTCACATGGGATTACTCGAATATGAAAGGAATCAACCCCTAAATTTGTATCCATCGGATATACCTTGAAGAGTAGGCGACTCCAAGCAGGCAGCCACGAAGAAGAATGAATTCGACAATGAAGGATATTTTCAAGGTAGAATTGAAAAAGCTCTTGTCATCCAGATTTATATATCCAATTTTTGATAGTGAGTGGGTGTCACTGCTTGTGGTGGTCCCCAAGAAGAAAGGGAAGTGGCGGATTTGTGTAGACTAGAGATAATTGAATAAAGCAATAAAAAAGGACCACTTCCCACTCCCGTCCATTGATCAGGTCTTGGATACACTCTCAGGGCGGAAGTAATTCTCCTTCCTGGATAGATTCAGTGGGTACAACTAGATCCAGATAGGAGAAGAAGACTAGGATAAAACGATGTTCACCTACCCTTGGGGGACGTTTGCTTATCGGGTGTTGCCTTTCGGGTTATGTAACGCACATGCCACCTTTCAAAGGGTGGTGTTGAGCATATTTTTAGACATGATAGGATATGCGATTGAAGTATACATGGATGAATTCACCATTTATGAAGAAACCTTTGATGAAGTAATGAAGAATTTGGAAACAGTGCTCGAAAGAAGTGAGGAAAATCATTTGTCCCTTAGTAGTGAAAAATGATTTATAATGATGCAAGAGGGCATCGTACTGGGACACCATCTCTCTATGAAAGGAATAAAAGTTGACAAAAGAAAAATTGAGGTCATCAAGGACCTACCTAGCCCTACAACATAGTGAGAGGTGAGAAGTTTCCTCGGATTTGCTGGGTCCTATCGACGATTTATCGTCGACTTTAGAAAAATTGCAAAACCACTACACACTTTATTGTCTAAGGATGTGGAGTTCAACTGGATGAAAGACTGTGAAAGAGCATTTCAGTCGCTCAAGGAAAAGCTAATATCTGCACCTGTTCTGAGGGGACCAAATTGGGCTATACCCTTCCACATCTATTGTGATGCCTCCAACAATACGATTGGAGCAGTCCTCGGATAGAAGGATGGTGAGGAATTTTACACCATCTACTACATCAGCAAAAATTTGGCAGGGGCTAAGCTCAACTATACAGTGACGGAGAAGGAATTCCTTGCGGTTATGCACACCATAAACAAATTTTGCCATTATATCGGATACAAGGTGTTCGTCCACACAGACCACGTAGCCATCAGGTATTTAATGAGTAAACTAGCTATTGGTGGAAGAGTTATAATATGGTTTCTACTACTGCAGGAGTTCGACATAACGATAGTTGACAAGCCAGGCAAGGACAACATTGTAGCAGACTTTCTATCCAGATTGACACCAGCAGACCATGCGACAATGGAAGACTAGTTTTCAGACGAACATTTGTTCACCATCAGTGAGCAAATGTCGTGGTATGTAGACATAGCCAATTACTTAGCCACCAGAAGAACCTTGCCCGCTCTCTCCTTATGAGAAAAGCAGACGGTAGTAGAAAAGAGCACCGCATTTCTATGGGTTGATGACCTCCTATTTAAAAAAGGATAGGATCATATTATAAGGAGGTGTGTAGTAGAGCAGGAATTCTCAAAAATACTCAAAGCTTTCCACGATGAACCATGTGGGGGACACTTTGCAGGGAGAGGGACCACATATAAAATCTTACAAGTTGGGTATTTTTGGCCCACTCTATTCAAAGACGTGGTCGCCTACACCAACAAGTGTGACGAGTGCCAAAGAATGGGTAGACCGACCCATCGGGACGAGATGCCCCTTCAACTGCAAGTGCATCTAGAGCCCTTCGATAAGTGGGGCATGGATTTCATGGGGCCAATTAATCCACCCTCAATAGGGAGGAGATTTATTTTAGTTTGTACAGACTACATCACCAAGTGGGTGGAGGTGCAAGCACTAAGGGATTCAAAGGAAAAGATGGTAGCTGATTTCTTATTTGCTCAAATTTTTACACGATTTGGGGTCCTTAGAGAAATAACAACAGACCAAGGGCCTAATTTTACCTCTAAATTGATCGAGGAATTGATGAAGCAATATTAGATTCGGCACAACAAGACTATGCCCTACCAACCGCAGGCAAACGAGCAAGTGGAGGTGACAAATAGAGAGATAGGGAATATCCTGAAAAAAACCATGCAACAACATAAAAAATATTGGGCTACACAGTTTTCGAAGGTAGTATGGGCGTACAACACTACATGAAAGTTAACCACCGAATTTACACCCTTCCATCTAGTCTATGGGAAGAATGTAATGATGCCCATTGAGTTTGAAATTAAGACATTGAGGACTGCTTTAGAATTAAATTTGAGCATGGAAGAAGCTCAAAAAGAGAGGATTCAACAGCTGAACCAGTTGGACTAATTTAGAAGGGATGCTCTACAAAGAATGAATATCATATAGAAGCAAAGAAAAAATGGCATGATCGACACATCAAGCTGAAGCAGTTCCAGGAGGGAGATTGGGTGCTCTTGTACGATTCCAGGTTCTAGGAAAGGAAGGGTAAATTAATGCAGAGATGGATGGGACCGTATGAAGTGGTAGAGCTCATCAAGAACGGTGATGTGTGTGTAAAGACTATTGATGACAACAATATTGTATTGCCAGTGAACGACCACCGACTATGACCCTACAACACATCTAAAAATTTACTAGTAGAGTCCAAAATAGGCATGGGGGAAACCCCATCCTTGTAATTTGGACCAAACTCTCAGCAGAAAGAATGGTGGACATGATGGTGTCCACCAAAATTAGTTATTTTAGGGTTTTTTATTTCTTACGATGTGTTTTGTAGGGATGACGCCTGCATGCAAGTTGCAAGCATACTAGTAGAGGGTCTTCTAGACACAGAATGCATCTAACTGCCTGTAGTTTTCTTTTCTTTTTGTTTGCTTTTGCAGGTGGAGGACCTGTTAGCTCAAAAAATAGGTATCTGGGAAACCAAGCTTGAACTGACTCAGCACCCCGACACCTATGCACGTAGCTTAGAAGCAGCATCTGTCCAAGCTTGGGTGAAGGCAATAAACTCTCCTCCAAGGGAAATCGCATGTCAGGCCCGATAGGAGGTTGTTGTGGCAGTATGAGGGAAGTCTGAGAAGGCTTTATCACCCTTGCCCAAACGATCATGACATGCTATTGAAAAAAAGAAATAAATAAATAAAAATACCTTGCTGAAGGCCATCCTCTTCAAAGAAGACTTCCCACTTGAGAAACAACGCCTTCCTCCTTGGAGAAGGCGCCTAACGGAGGTGGAGGGTGCCTGCAGGAAGAAGGTATCAAGCTGGAGGCAAGATGCCTTCCTTATAAAGAAGGCACCCAACATAAATAAGGCTCATTCCTTATAGAGAAGGTGCCCTACGAAAATAAGGCGCCTTCCTTATAAAGAAGGCACCCTAGAGAAGGTAGGCGCCTTTCGTATAAGGAAGGCACCCAACTGAAATAAGGCACCTTCCTTATAAAAACAATGATGATGACCAAATCGCCTTCCATTCTAAGAAGGCACATCCAATTAAAAGCGCCTTCCATGGCAGGAAGACATCTTTCTTCAAAAGCGCCTTACGTAGCAGGAAGGCGCCATCATTCAGAAGAAGCGCCTTCCACCTAAGGAAGGCATCATTCATTTAAAGCGCCTTTCGCATCGGGAAGGCACTAAACATCACCTTCCACGTACAACCCTCACATGCGCCTCGATGCGAATGATGTCAACACACGGTTGGGCAGCAACATATTACCACCATCACTCCACGTGATGGAAATCTACCCCGATCGAAAATTATACAAAGTTACGAGGCAATATCCTCACGCACGCCTCAAGATTGATGGATAGACGTTTTTTTCCAAAACCAATCAGGAGCTTGTCTACAACATAGAACCTTGAACAATGCAGCAGCGAAGTCCAGAGTAATCCGCACATGTGAAATACCCATCTTTCGTGTCACAGGATGATAAATCACAACCCTCCGTGACGCATGAAGCATCCAATAAGGTACGTGCATAATTTTTTAAATTTTTATATAATATTTTATAAATTATGCAGTACCAAAAAATAGCGTCGCCATAAAAATCATGCACCCTCCATGATCGAAACATCATGCCAAAGTTTGAGAAGCGTACCTCGCCAACCTAGAATTGAATGCTAGGGTTAGGTGCATTCCTTATAAGAAGGCACCTTCTTGAGGGCGTAAGGCAGAAACATAAGAACAGTTAGGGAAGGCACCATGGGAGGATGATCGAAGAACCACGCCATCAAGAAAAATGAGTCGAGTGATATAAAGGGAATCAGGGGGACGGTGAGGACCCAATTCAAGGTCGAAGGATGGCTTGAATATTGTACCCTGGTTTGTCAGAACCAAGATATGGAGGCAACTAGGGAATTTTTTGCCTCCTTGAGGGGAGATGCAGCTCAGGTGCGCCAAAGAGAAATTCTAGTCACCCCGAAATACATCTCCCAAGTGATTGGCTTGCCTCTCATAGGCGAGTGCACATACAAAGATGACATGTTGAAACAATGCATCGATTTGCTGTTGCCAGGGGAGAATGTGTAAGTAGAGGAGGGCTACCAAAAAGCCAACTGCCCATGCACCTACGAAAGTTATTCGAGCAAATTGCTCACTTTTTCATATGCATCAAGAAATATTCCCACCTGCATGTTAACCATGTGCAGTTCTTAAATCACCTGGTGCATGGGAGAAGGATGAACATGCCCTTCTACCTGGAAAATGCCTTTAAGGAGGAAGCAGCTCGATACCAGAGGGGTGCACCTTTCGCCTTGGCCCACCATAGGTTGATATCGGTGCTGGTTCGCCATGCAGAGGCACAAAGAGAAGGCTCCCATGCAGAGGGAGATGGTAACCAGGAAGGAGAGTAAGTTTCTGTTGACAGGGCAGAAGAAGACAAAGAAAGCCCCACAGAAGAGATAGAATAAATCAGGTAATTATCATTGCTCGATTTTGTGGAAGAAGAAGGGCACTCACCCTTGTTCGAATTCATAGAGGAAGGGATACGACTCACCAACGATAGAGCCAAATTATGACAACTAGAGCCAGTTATCAGGAGGAAGCGCCTACGATGTCTCCTCCTATCATTAGTAGAAGAAGAGGACATGGAGGCTGGTCTCGCAGCCTAGACCCCCTAGGAGTTGACCAACCAGAGCTCACAGGACACCGGGACTTCTATGAGCATTAATCAAGAAGTTGGCGCGGCCCTAGAAGAGGCCCTAGAATGGCAGAACAATTTGTGGATGGCCCAACAAATATTGGACGATTACCGAGAGGAGTTGGACAAGCGAGCATGAAGAATAGCTCAGCTCGAGCAGCTGGTCCAGTAGCTGTAGGAGGAGAATCAGCAATTTTGATCCAAGGAGATGGAGAAAAAGGACGCGTCAACTCAGACCAATTGGAAAATTGAGATCCTGACAAATTTCTCGACCTCATTAGAAAGAGTATATTATTCAAGGAAATTCTATTCGGATGCTCGATAGAGTAGCCTGGAAGCAGGGAAAAAATCCTCTGCTTTTGAAATTAATTTTAGAGGGAGCCCAATGGAGCCCCCTGTTATTGAATTGAGCGACACAGAGCTTGGTGTGGACCTGCAGCCACAGATCATGCTCGGAGTGAAGGAAGAATTCCCTAGACCCGAAGAAGGAGGGGTCGAAGGACCTACGGGGTCAACACCAGAATGACCAAAGAAAGAAGGGATAGCTCCAGGGACATCAGAGTCAGCCTTTGACAACAAGGAAACATCCACTAGGAAGGAGGAGAAACTCCCTGCTCGAGCCGCCACAATTTCTACTAGGCCAAAGGGCCAAGGATGACTCAAAATAAGGCAAAGGTGACCTTCGTCGAACCGGTTGAGGACGAATGGGACATGTAGTCATTCATTGAGAGGCAGAAGCAGTTCAAATGACTTCTAAAAGACATCGAAGCAGCAAGTGAGGTGAGGAAGTCAGCCTCCAAGGTCTAGGGAGACCTGGGTATTTGCGTCAACTTACTGAATGACGATCAATTCTAGGAGATTTACAGGTCATCCCAAGGATGCCCCTCAAAAATACGTAGATATTTTGAGAGATGGGGGATATACTGGCCCAAGTTAGAAGCCACTGCCATTGCAAGAGAGAGTGCAAGGCTCACCCCTAAAGTAGCTCATTTACACAAGGCCCAGGTAGTTCGACTAAGGAGGGATAACTCTGATATTCCTCTTACAGATATCAGACCTCCAGATGTCGACTTGTGGCAAGCTACAAAAGCTACATTTCAGGTAGCAAGAACTACACTGGCCATACCACCTCCAAGAGTAGCCAGGGTGGGAACCTCAAACAGGCAAAGCTAGCAAATCGAGCAAAGGCAGACAACCATAGTAGTTGCCTGCCCCACCACTACAGCTCCGCATAGAAAATAGAAGACCGCATCTCCTAATGTCGGTCAAAAGAAGAAGCAGCCACAAGCCGCAGGTACAACCAAAAAATGGTGACGATGAAGAAAATGAAGGGCTACCTATAGTTTTGATGCCACAAGGGCGTGGCATATGTTAGGCATGGGGGGATGATGAGCCTAAAAAATGCTCATATTTTGTATGAGTTTCATCGATTATTATGCAGCAATATATTAGGAATTGTGTACTTTTATGAATGATTATGTAATTATTTAATAGAATTATGTGTGTTTGTGTGTTTTTATGGAAATGTAGTTGGTTTTGACAGATTTGGATCAGTCAAGGTCTTTCGTGGACCTGGAAATCTGTTTATTTTGGGATCAAGGCATGAAGGTAGGCGTCTTCCTCTTCAAGAAAGGTGCCAATAGACGGTAGGTGCCTTCCTCTTCAAGGAAGGCGCCAATAGAAGGTAGGCGCCTTCCGTATAGAGAAGGCAACCAACATACTTAGGCACCTTTCATATAAGGAAGGCGCCCTATACAAGGGAAAGCACCTTCTATATAGGGAAGGCACCCACATCTGTAGGCTCCTTCCACAGGAAGAAGGTGCTAAACTTTAGTATGCACCTTCCACATATAAAAGGCACCCCGCTAGAGCACATGAGGAAGGCACCTTCCTCATAGAGAAGGCGCCTCTCTATTATTTTCCCATTGACTAGACAAGAGCAACGTGGATAGCATTGACTGGTGTAGTTTCAGTTCTACATCACGTAGGATAATTCTGGGAGCTGCACCATTGAACAAAAATGCCAGGTGAAGCATGAACCAATCAGTGGATACGCTACTATTAGGAACAATGCCGGCTTTAGTAGATGTTGATCATGTTTATAGGATTTTCCCAGTTTAGTCTGAACTAAACTACTGTTGTAACTTATTTGTAATAGAAGATCTGTGTGTGTGCTATATAAACACACACAGACCTCTCTGATAGATATCCAAAATCATATAGAGAATACATATATCATTCTGAAGAAGCATTGTAATAATTCTTTTGCAAATACAATAAAGTTCAAGAGTTTCTAACTACGTATTCAGCTGGAAGGAAGTTGCTGGAGCCTGGGCCCGCTCCAAGCTAGTATTCCTTCCCTTTTTCTTGTGCTTTCTAGATTAGTTTTCCTGCTTTCATAGGTTTATTTTTTTGCACTGTTATTTTCCTTTGCTACAATAGGTTTATTTTCATTAGGCCCGTATGAATATTTATTTTCCAAGGATTTAATTATTCATACGTAAGTATTGTGGTGTCGATGAATGATTGACAATCTTTTAAACCCCCTGATAGTAGAGTTAGAGAGACTCATCTCAAAGTGGGTATTGTTAATGTTCTGATATGAGACACTTCTAAAGTTTACGAAGCTCCCTGGGTTGACAATTTAAATTAGGACAAAATTAACCTGTGTTTAGTCCGCGACACACATACCTTTTATTATTTCCAACAAAAACCTTCGGTGAGATTTGAACACCCAACCTTGCCTCACCAAGAGCCTTAGTGCAAAGCGCATCCATCGCTTGGGCTACATGCCCTCATGGAAACAAAAGGGCCATGTCTATATCTTATGCCTTATGTCTTCTTCGTTCGGCACAAACAAAACAAGCTTCTCCCTTCGTAAAAAAGTGATTGCATGGATCGAACCCGTGACCTCCCGCTTTGTGAATGTCTTAACGTAGCCCTTGACTGCCACTTGCACTACCAAGCGCCTTGAACCTTCGTTGGCTCTCCCCTTGTATTTATTGCCACAATTACCTTCTTAAGTCTTTAAACACATGCAAATATTTTCCTTACCAACGCAGTGCATGATTTCTTTTGGGCAAATAACATTCGGATGGATGATTTTTTGATTAAAATATTGGCCCCTTTTATAATGTTTGCCATGTTGTCTAACACATCCACAGAGATAGAGAATTTGAATTTATTTTGAATTACTTTTGGCACCATAATTGATTTAAATTCAAATTTTAACCCTTATGGTTAAATTATTTAAATTTAAATAATTTAAACCTTAGTCCTCAAAATATGCCAAATGGGTTTTTAGGAAGATTTAAAATGTGATAACTCCTTGGTCTTATTTTTTCTTCAAACCAACCTGTGACCTGAAATATTATAATATTATTATTTCCTTTTAACTTGCTCCTCCTTCCTTGGATCTTTAATCTGTTTAGACCTTTTTAGGCATATAATATTTAAAATAAATATTATATCCTATTCCTTTGAACCTCTTCCTTGCCTTGTGGAAAAACCATCTAATGACATTAATGATGATGAAACTTGGACATCAATATTTTGACATCAATGACAATAAAACTTGCTCATATTTCCAACAATCTCCCCCTTTGTCATTGATGGCAACCCATTTTCCTTTTACCATTTTTTTTTATCTTTTTTTAGTTTTGTTCCCCCTAAGAAACTGCTCCCCCTAACTAAATGCTCTCCCCCTAACTCAAATCTCTCCCCCTTTGACATCAATGGCGAAGGGCCACCTTTGGGGCTTGGGGTCAAGAATGAGACTCTTAGCTTAGCCCCTCCCCCACCTCCTCTCTTGAGGCGGTTAATTTTGGGGTGGGAGTATCTCTACTCCCAACATACACTGATATTTTTTTTTTCCACCTTCTACCTTAACTAATCCTTCTGATTCCTCTAAATGTTCATGTTCTTGCTTGTCTCTGGAAATTCTGCTCTACACCACTTGGCTATATGCCCAACATTATTGCACTTATAACACTTAATGTTGTGATTCCTTGAAGGTGCAAATATCTTGAAGTTTCTCTTGGTGAAGCCATATCCATTCTTGTCATGAAACCTACAATTTACTGCCTTATGACCAAACTGATTACAAGAGTAGCAATACCCTTGGAAGAGATGCCTATTTTTGAAATTTTCATGTTCTTGTCTTTCATGTGTCTTGCATTGTGTAGCCTTGTGCCCAAACCTTTGACATGAGAAGTAACGTCCATTGAAGAAACCTTGCCTTGATTCCATTGGTCTCTTAGTATATTTTACCCTATGTTGTTTCTTGTTCCACCTATTCCTATTTTGTGCATTGCTCCTTTCCTTATTTAAATTTATATTGTCTAACTCAACCTTAGAAGTCTCACTCTCTCTTGCACTCTCTTATTCTAAAGCTTCTTATTCCTTGGAGCTTGAGATTGACTCCTCTCCTTGTTCTCTTTGTACCTGTTCAAAACCAAGACCTGTCTTGCTTGATGAAGATCTTTGTACCTTGATAATCTTATCCAAGGTCTTTGAACTTCTCCCAAATCTATGTAGCTTATTTTTGGACTCTTTTACTTCCTTCCTTGGTGAAGCTACTTCATGTTCTAACCTTTCACACTTTAGGACCTTTGTCTCTAACTCCTCTTTAAATATTCTTGTCTTAGATATTGAGTTGGTTAGATATTCTATAAGCTTTCCTTTCTCTTCATCACATTCTTGAAATTGAAGCTTGAGTTTTGAGTTTTGCTTTCTTACCTTCCTTAATTCCTTTAGATCAGAAATAATCTCACCCTCAAGATCAAATTCTCCTTCCTCTAATTCTTCCTCTATTCCTTTACCTTTAGGATCACCTTCATTCCTTTATGATTCATCTTCAATAGGGTCACTTCCTTCTTCTTTTATTGCCATAAGAAGACTTTCTTCTTTTGGAACTCTAAGAGCATCTTCATATTCATCATCACTAAAAATGAATCCATTCCTTGTACAACTATCTTCAAGATGACCAAAGTTACCACACCTAAAACACTTGAGAATCACTGGTGCCATTTTTCTAACATCATATTTTGCTTCTTCCAAAAATAGAATTTCTTCTTCTTCATTATCTGAAGACCTTCCATCACTATCACTAGAACTCTTACCTGCCTTATCTACATAAAAAATTTTCTTATGCCTTTGGAAAAACTTCTTTCTTTACTTGCTTTGTCCAGCCTTGATTTTCTTTTGGTCCCTATGTTTTCCTGTTTCCCTGTTCTTATGATCCTATTTCTCATCACCATTGCTATTTCTAGCTTTTGTATAATCAGTTGCATAGTGACCATATTTACCAAAATTAAAGTACCTAACTGATTTTGTACCTTTATACTTTCTTGTGTCTTTGTTCCTCCTACCATAGTTTGCTTCTTCATCACTGGATACCTCATTACTTGAATGTGACCTCTTACCCTTTGTCTTATTTATAACTTTGAAGGCTTCTTCCTTTTGGGGAATAAGATCCTTTTTTTTTCTCATCTTAAAAGTTGTGAGAATTCCATGTAACTCATCCCTTGTCAAAATTTCAATATCTTTTGACTCTTATATGGCTGAAATATTTTCACTATACCTCTTAGGAAGTGACCTCAATATCTTGTGACAAACATCTGTTTCTTCAACTTTGAACCCAAGTCCTTGCATGGAATTAACAAACTCATCCACATGAAGTAGGTATGCAACAACATTTTCTTCATCCTATAACTTCAGGTCTTCAAATGTTTTCTTTTGATTTAGCAATTTTACCATCTTAACCTTTTTGTCTCCCTCATATATACCATTTAGTTTATCCCAAATCTCTTTTGTTGATGTGTAATGCATAACTTTTATAAACTCTATTTCACGTAAACATTTTAAAATTCCATTCATTGCCTTCGAATTATTCAGTTGTAGGAGCTTACCATATTTATCTATAGGTGGAGTAGCTAGCGGTATGTATCCATCCTCAATTGCTTGCCATATTTGATTTCCTAGTGCCATTAGGTGAATCTTCATTCTCACACTCCAAAGTGCACAATTTTTCCCATTGAACAATGGTGTCGTATTCCCTGAAGATCCATTATGAGAATCCATCTGTGTTCTTATGAGCTTTTCATTCAAGCTATTAAACTCTTACGAAGGAACCCACTCTGATATCAATTGAAGAACACAAGCTTATACTGAGAGGGGGGTGAACAATATAAGATCACTTTATACTTTTCTTTCCCAAACAATATTATGCAATAGATCAATGGCAATATCAACAATAGTAATCAAAGGAATGCACAAATCACCACACACAATAGAGACACCAATTTAATGTGGCTCACCCAATGTGGGATACGTCCACAGAGAAAACCTTCCACTAAAATTTTCTCAACAAATCTCTTGGGAATACTTCCCTATTACAATGTTTATGGACCTCTATCCAAAGGAGATTCCAATCCCCTAATCATGTTCATAGACACCTATCCAAAGGAGACCAATCCCCTTAGCTGGTTCATGGATCTCTATCCATAAGAGAACTCCTTATCCTATGCTCTGGCTGGTGATCCTGTTGATAAGCAACACACCCCCACTGAAAAATGAGATTCCATCCTTAGAAAATTATGAACTTCCATTTTTGCAGCAGGGACCCTCTTGGTCATTTTCGGTTTTAAATCCATATTTTGCTTGCCTCCTTTTTAAAGTTGTGCTTTTTCTTGCATTTTAGCTGTGTTATCCAAGAATTCACTTTTTACATGCTAGAATCATTCATGCACAAGAAAATCTTGCACCGTTACCGAGAAAAATCCAGAAAACAGTTGCATAATTCACTGAAAAATCAAACTTTCCATTTTTGGTAGTGTCGCGATATCGCGACACTTCCATTTTCGGAAATGTCGCGATATCGCGACAGGTAAGTCAAAATGCGGCTAAGTGCCAGAAAGGTCGCGATTTCGCGACATGTCGCGAAAATCGCGACGATTTTTGAAGAGAGAAGCAAGGCTGTACGGAGGGCGCGATTTTTGCGACATGTCGCGAAATCGCGACATGTCGCATTTTCGCGGCAGGAGAGAGAAAGTGGGCTGCAGGATGAAAAATCGGCTAAGTCGCAAACATGTTCCAAAATCGCGGTCAACGCGGTCAACGCATGCAGGTACGGAACTGTCGCGATATCGCGACGTGTTCTAGAATCGCGGCTGAAAATCGGGATGGCTGTACGGAGGCCAGGAGGGTCGCGATTTCGCGACACGTCGCGAAATCGCGACATGTCGCGTTTTCACGGCCGACGAGGGAGGAAGTTGCCGATGCGCTGGCAGGGTCGCGAAATCGCGACATGTCGCAGAATCGCGGCAGGAGAGAGAAAGTCATAGTTGACCTGAAAGTGCATTCCGGTGGGAAACAGAAGGCTTCCTGGGGTAGCGACACGTGTCAAAGCGTGAATGGGACAAACAGAAGCCGACATGCAAGCTTATTTTGCGATTTTTAATCTGTTTTTAATGTTTTAAGCTTCTGATTTAATTAAAATGCTAATCTAATGCATCTTTTTGTCTTTCATGCAGGATTCCACTGGCACTTACGGGACAACGGGAAAGACCATAAAGGCAAAGATAAAGTGCGGATTTAGTCAAGGACCGCCATGCTAGAAGAGAGGATGCCGGTAAATGCATTTAATGGAGATTTATTGCAGAATTGATAGCATGGAGACCATTTCAACTCAGAGATGGATTTGCGGAGATCAAATTGATGGAGAAGTGGTGACTCATCCGGCTCACCGACAGAATTAATGGAGGCATTTATTTGCAGTGCGGATGAATGCAAGTTGCATTTGATTTTATCTTCTCCATTTATGGCAACTAACTGCACCGATTTGCAGAAGGGTTAAGTTCTATCCGGACTTTGATTTTTAAATGGATTTTTATTGTAAAACCCGGGTCCTAGGGTTTAAGTGCGATAAGATTTAGGGTTTGAGCAAGATATTTTGGAAAAGATCAGGGTCTATCCTGAGTCTATAAATACAAATTCTAAATGTAATCGCGGGAGGCGGAGACTTAGAAATAAAGGCTTATAAGCAATTTCTTGCAAATTTTGTGAAATCCTTTGTTTACGGACTTGGAGTTGATGTGCTTTAGCTTTTACGTGATAGCATGGCCGGGAGCCTAATCTTTTGCGAGTGTGATAAGTGTATTTTCTTTTGTTATCCGTTCCATTTAAAGTTTGTTAGATATATCTTGTAAATCTGCCATTGTCAAGATTAAATATCTTTGTTAGGCTTCAGTTGTTCTATTGTCTGCTAGGGGAAATTACAGATTTGAGGTTAAGTTTGTTCTAATTGCTCTGTCTTCACTGTGCGAGCTAGGCTGCAGGTGAAAGATACCAATTTTAACCAGTTGCCCTTGGATTTATGATTTTCTGCTAGATCTGTTTCACTCTGCCTTGTGCTCTTAGTTGAAAGTGATCTTAGACTGACTGGACACTTTCTTCTGGGATTTGTTCTGTTGTGAAGCTGATAGCATAGATAAGATTGATAGTTTGGGTTTACAATTGATGTTTGATAAGCTTCTCTTTTCTGCCTTACCCTACCCTCTCTTTGCTTTCCGTGAATGATCCATTTTTATTTTCTTTATTTGCCTTTTATTTAAATCTGTGACCCATGAGAGCTAGATCAAGAATTCAAGTCAAATCCGATTGTCAACAACTTTTGCAACTATTGAACAAGTTCGGGAACCCCCTGTAAGGTAACGGAGCAGTCCATATTGAAATCTATTCCAGAAGTGGAAAAGAGTGAATTGCCATTCGACCCAACTACGTAACTCGCACCTTGGATAACCAGGTAGATCCTAAAGATGAGTGGGATCGGTCCCGTGGGTGTCTCCGGAGCTTTCCTTGCCTTCATCCTTTTTCCCGGGGTGTGCATGAAAGCCGGACCAACACCTAATTGGCGCTAGAAGGAGGGCCGAGAACATATGTTCTTAGTGCACTTGAGTTGAGAAATCCGACTGTATGTGGAACTGTAAAGCTGTATTTTATCCAAAGTCTGGTAGCCAATTTTCCCCTCCTCCTCAGCCAACATCTAATTGGCGCTAGAAGGAGGGCATGAACTCAGTTCAAGTATTGTAAGGGCATAATACCAACATTTGAAGGACCCACAGTGAACTCCGGACAGTTTTATAAATTGTCAGTACAGTTTTATAAATTGTCAGTACAGTGTTTTATGAATTGTCAGTGCAGTGTTTTAAATTTCCAAATGCAGAACCTGTTAAGAACTGTAAAGTTGTATGTACTGTATTTTATCCAGAGTCTGGCATTTTAACATTTAAAAGTGGCTCAGTTTCATAAATTGTCAGTGCAGTTTTTGAAAGTTGTCAGTGCAGTTTTTGAAATTGCCAGAGAAGGCCTTAAGTTCAGTGGTTTGTTAAGAACAGTTCTATCATCACTTGCAGTTATCCAATTACAAATCAGAACATCACTGTCAGCCAAGTAATAATGGCAAATTGGTTGGGCCCCACCGCTTTGAACATTCCGGGTATAGCCCATGACCTGCCCAGAAGTCCAGAAAGGTATCTCCCCAGGTACAAACATGATGGGACAAGAACTGCAGAAGAACATCTGCTAGCTTTTAAAAATGCTTTAAGATTGTTGAATATACAGCATGAAGATGTTGCCTGCAGATTGTTCCCGTTCACTCTCCAGGGAGGGAGCTTATGACTGGTTTTTAAACCTCACCGGCAATTCCATTACTAGTTGGGATGATCTAGAGAAAGCTTTTATATCACGGTTCGGTGAAGTGATAGATCCCGACATTTTATATCGGCAATTTTCCAGCATCAAGAAAGAGTCGGGAGAAGCGTCGGGTCTTTCAATATGAGGTTCCAAAGAGCTTACGGTAGAATGAGTGGCCATTACATCCCAAATGCAAATCTGGCCTTAGAAATCTACAAGAATGCATTGGATTCGGTGACCTCTATTTTCCTCAAGAGAGACATTAATATCACAACCACGGCAAGGGCTTATAAAGAAGCCTTAATTCTTGAAAGACAGCTAGGGCCTCAAATTCTGAGTAGTCCTTTGATATCCTATGTTACACAGAACATGCATGTTCCAGACCCCATTCCACATCATGAGTTAGTGCCAACATGTCATGCTCTACCCAAGGAAACTACGTTAACTGTCACATCCACTCAGCATGTGCAAAATACGAGAGAAAAGTTCGACAAATTCAAAGTGGAAGAGCTTGAAGTGAACAGTTGTGATCTGGCACCACCCAAATCTGAAGTTTTTCCTGGTGAGTTAAATTTTCCTAGAGATCAAAGAAATATTGATATTTCTAGTTCACCCAAAAATAGTACAACCAGGGTTTCAGATTCTGTCACTTTTCTCGAAGAGACAGAAAGTCTTGTACAGACTCCTGTGGATGAAATGCAAGATTTTCAACAGTTCAAAATGGACAGTTATGACTTGAAATGTGAGAGTCCAGAACTTAATAATGATCCTTCCTCATCAGAGGATGATGAAAGTGAGATTCAATCTCACTATGCAGAAATAACTGAGGAGGATAACATCATTGAGGATATGAGGGAACTTAAAGTTGACATCACCCTCTATGAACTGCCTCAGATTGTTGGACAAAACATTAACTTGATTGAGGCTTACTCTGGACCACCTGTTGAATTTCAAGAAAAGGAGGAAAAGGTAGTAAATATGAATGTGATCAGCCAACTTGGAATTGATGAAGCTGTCTCAACATAAGCTCGCAACTTCGAACATAATGTCAAAGAGGAGGCTATAAAGCGTGTTGATGCGAGATATTGGAGTTTATGATTTGGCAACTGAAAAGGTGAGAACAATTATAGCCCTAATCAATAACAACAATGATGTTTGGACATTGCACATTGATGAGGTTAAGTCTAAGCAAGGCTCAGGTGAAAAGGAAAATTGTAAGCATCCTTCTAGAGGGATAAAAATTGAAGTCCTGGATATTGAAGCAGTACAGCAACCACAAAATGTTCAAGTTGTTAAGAACCAGGGCATACAGATAAAACATGATTTCTTTCAGTTGTCACATCATTTTGAAAATGTGGTGGTGCAGGTCCGTCAAGGTTTTAAAGTATTTGATCCTGGGGGTTTTTACATTCAGTCCTTTTGAAAGAACTCTGCAAACCCTTTAATTAGAAGCATAAACATGTTATCATATGATTTGTTATTATATGATTTGTTTAATTTGAAGGAGTTGCAGATTTGTTTTCAAATGGGACGGGGAAGACGATAAACCCAAGTCTTTCCCGGATAGCAAATTTTTGAAGCACGGTCCGGAGTGCATTTCGTCAACGAGGACACGAAAGGTAATTTTTTTTAAATTACTTGCATGGTCAAAATTTTTTTAAAGCACCATTTCTCTGCTTTCCCAACTCGTTGCATTTTTTGAGTATGAAGGGAAGTTGTAACATATGTATGCATTGTAAATAAGCTTTGAAGTTTTTCAGTTTTATTTCTTTGTCAGTGCAGTTTTATTTTTAAATGTCTGTACAGTTGCAGTTTTTCAGTTTTCTTTAGTTGTTTTTCAGTTTTAGCTTGTGCAGTTTATTTCTTTTGTCAGTGCTTTTTATTTCCTTTCTTTGTCTTTTTATTTTAGCTTGCTTTTATTTTAGTCTGTACAATCTTTTCTTTATTGCATTTCTTTTTCTTTCTTGTCTGTACGATTACGATTTACGATTTATTTTATTTCGATTTCGGTTTAGTTTATTTCAGTGTTGTTGCAGTTTAGCTTTCTTGCAGTTCAGCAATTTTTATTTGCTTCAGTTCTTTTAGTTTATTTCTTTTATTGCCTGTACAGTTTTTATTTTCTTCCCTGCTTTTCCTTTTCTTTGTTGTCTGTACAGTCTTTTGTTTTAGTTTTATTTTGTTGCTTGTGCAGTTTTGTTTGTTGTCTGTGCAGTTTTAATTTATTTGCTTCAGTTCTTAGTTTATTTGTTTTAGCTTAATTTTGCTGCCTGTACAGCTGTGCTTTGCATCCTTTGTAAATAGCCTTGCAGTTTGTTTTATTCCTTTGTCTGTACAGCTGTGCAGTTTTCAGTGTTTAGTTTATTTTATTTGCAGTCTATGCAGTTTTATTTTGTTTTGCTTTAAAGCCTGTGCCTGTCCTTGGAAGCCTGTACAAAGTCCTTTGGCTTCTAAAATTTTCTGTCCTTTGCCTCTGCCTGAGCAATCAATGAAAAGTCAGCCTGCTAAAAATTGTTTTATTCCTAGCTGATAAATCCTCAATCCAGTGCCTCCCCATTCTGCTCATTATTCTAATTGAGATAGTCTGCTTGCACTAAAGCTGTGGAACTATTTTGTTATCCGAGGATGAAGGTAGAGAGATGATTGGATCTTGTGTCTTACTTGCCACGATTGTTTTAATGATAGAAAAAGCTGTTATCTTTGTTTAGTTGGAGGAACTCCGGGGAATCCAAGAAAAGTCTGGTTATAAGAGGGGACTATGGTTCATGCAATTATTTGGGTGTCACCGGAGGCTATCAATGCCTAGACTGAAACAGTTCCAGATTGATCAAATAATAAAAGAAAATTGTAATTTCTCTAAGGTCTTCCAGATAGTGATATATTTCAAAAAGAAGAGAGATAAAAAAAGAGAGATAAGAAAAGAAAAAAAGAAAAAAAGAAAAAAAAAGAGTTATATGATCAAAAGAGGCAGCCAATATTAGATTCTGCCCTACAGTTGTAAATTGGGTCGTGTAAATCTAAAGGGTAACTCTGTCTAGGCTGTAAAAAGCTAAACTAGTAAACAGAGCTCTACTCGGTTTCCCCATTTACAATCTAGAAAAGTTGATTAATCCAAGTTTATCATTCAATTCGAGTCATCCTTGAAGAAAGTTCTATACCTTTGTAATTGCACATCAGAAATCTTCCTTGAAGTAATCCAGCCCAGTATGTCCTTGGGAAATTTTAACAGCTGGCAGTTAGTAGTCAATTTATTGTGAAGAATGCATGTGGCAAGGCATGATGCATGGTCTTTTTGTTTTGAAACCGGAGTCTTGGGTTCTAAAATAGTGCTACTATTTTACCCATGAGATATCGCCATTTGTTGATAAGCAACACACCCCCATTGAAAAATGAGATTCCATCCTTAGAAAATTATGAACTTCCATTTTTGCAGCAGGGACCCTCTTGGTCATTTTCAGTTTTAAATCCATATTTTGCTTGCCTCCTTTTTAAAGTTGTGCTTTTTCTTGCATTTTAGTTGTGTTATCCAAGAATTCACTTTTTACATGCTAGAATCATTCATGCACAAGAAAATCTTGCACCGTTACGAGAAAAATCCAGAAAACGAGTTGCATAATTCATCGAAAAATCAAACTTTCCATTTTTGGTAGTGTCGCGATATCGCGACACTTCCATTTTCGGAAATGTCGCGATATCGCGACAGGTAAGTCAAAATGCGGCTAAGTGCCAGAAAGGTCGCGATTTCGCGACATGTCGCGAAATCGCGACAGTTTTTTGACGAGAGAAGCAAGCTGTACGGAGGGCGCGATTTTGCGACATGTCGCGAAATCGCGACATGTCGCATTTTCGCGGCGGGAGAGAGAAAGTGGGCTGCAGGATGAAAAATCGGCTAAGTCGCAAACATGTTCCAAAATCGCGGTCCAGCGCGGTCAACGCATGCGGGTAGGGAACTGTCGCGATATCGCGACGTGTTCTAGAATCGCGGCTGAAAATCGGGATGGCTGTACGGAGGCCAGGAGGGTCGCGATTTCGCGACACGTCGCGAAATCGCGACATGTCGCGTTTTCGCGGCCGACGAGGGAGGAAGTTGCCGATGCGCTGGCGAGGTCGCGATTTCGCGACATGTCGCGAAATCGCGACATGTCGCAGAATCGCGACAGGAGAGAGAAAGTCATAGTTGACCCGAAAGTGCATTTCAGCTGAAATAGAAGGCTTCCTGGGGTAGCGACATGTGTCAAAGCATGAATGGGACAAACAGAAGCCGACATGCAAGCTTATTTTGTGGATTTTTAATCTATTTTTAATGTTTTAAGCTTTGATTTAATTAAAATGCTAATCTAATGCATCTTTTTGTCTTTCATGCGGGATTCCACCTGGCACTTACGGGACAAGCGGGAAAGACCATAAAGGCAAAGATAAAGTGCGGATTTAGTCAAGGACCGCCATGCTAGAAGAGAGATTGCCGGTAAATGCATTTAATGGAGATTTATTGCAGAATTGATAGCATGGAGACCATTTCAACTCAGAGATGGATTTGCGGAGATCAAATTGATGGAGAAGTGGTGACTCATCCGGCTCACCAGCAGAATTAATGGAGGCATTTATTTGCAGTTGCGGATGAATGCAAGTTGCATTTGATTTTATCTTCTCCATTTATGGCAGCTAATTGCACTGATTTGCCGAAGGGTTAAGTTCTATCCGGACTTTGATTTTTAAATGGATTTTTATTGTAAAACCCGGGTCCTAGGGTTTAAGTGCGATAAGATTTAGGGTTTGAGCAAGATATTTTGGAAAAGATCAGGGTCTGTCATGAGTCTATAAATACAAATTCTAAATGTAATCGCGGGAGGCGGAGACTTAGAAATAAAGGCTTATAAGCAATTTCTTGCAAATTTTGTGAAATCCTTTGTTTACGGACTTGGAGTTGATGTGCTTTAGCTTTTACGTGATAGCATGGCCGGGAGCCTAATCTTTTGCGAGTGTGATAAGTGTATTTTCTTTTGTTATCCGTTCCATTTAAAGTTTGTTAGATATATCTTGTAAATCTGCCATTGTCAAGATTAAATATCTTTGTTAGGCTTCGGTTGTTCTATTATGCTGCTAGGGAAATTACAGATTTGAGGTGTAAGTTTGTTCTAATTGCTCTGTCTTCACTGTGCGAGCTAGGATGCCGGTGAAAGATACCAGTTTTAACCAGCTGCCCTTGGATTTATGATTTTCTGCTAGATCTGTTTCACTCTGCCTTGTGCTCTTAGTTGAAAGTGATCTTAGACTGACTGGACACTTTCTTCTGGGATTTGTTATGTTGTGAAGCTGATAGCATAGATAAGATTGACAGTTTGGGTTTACAATTGATGTTTGATAAGCTTCTCTTTTATGCCTTACCCTACCCTCTCTTTGCTTTCCGGTGAATGATCCATTTTTATTTTCTTTATTTGCCTTTTATTTAAATCTGCTGACCCATGAGAGCTAGATCAAAGAATTCAAGTCAAATCCGATTGTCAACAACTTTTGCAACTATCGAACAAGTTCGGGAACCCCCTGTAAGGTAACGGAGCAGTCCATATTGAAATCTATTCCGAAGTGGAAAAGAGTGAATTGCCATTCGACCCAACTACGTAACTCGCACCTTGGATAACCAGCTAGATCCTAAAGATGAGTGGGATCAGTCCCGTGGGTGTCTCCGGAGCTTTCCTTGCCTTCATCCTTTTTCCCGGGGTGTGCATGAAAGCCGGACCAACAGATCCTCTAGAAGACTACTGCCTCCACTGTACTAGCTTGTAGATATCTCTCCACTAAAGACCACTATCCTCACTACCTTGGCTAATGGATCTCTATCCACTAGAGACTATTGTCCTTTGCTCTGTCACCTCCAAAGCTTACTCTTAGCTTTATCTCAAATCTACACTAAATATAGTCCTTTGATCTAGCACAAATATGCTCAATCTCTATCTCAAATATGTACTAAACACAGTCCTTCAGTCTAGCACAAATCTACTCAATATCTATCTCAAATCTGCACTAAACACAATCCTTTGGTCTAGCACAAATTTTCTCAATCTCTATCTCAAATCTATCCTCAAGCCTTAACACAAAACTTTATCCAATCAATTAATCAAATCTGCTAAATCTGCTCAAAACTTTAACTCAAAGCTTGAACAAATTAATCAATCAACTCTACTCTCAAGTATTCATAAATACTTACCTCAAATCTATCCACAAGTCCTTTCAAGAACTTGGCCAATTTTCTCAACAAGTCTTCACCAAAATGTACCTCAAATATGCTCAACAAGTCCTCTCTAGAACTTGTTCAATCTGCTCAACAGGTCTTTACCAATACTTACCTCAAATCTTCCCAACATGTCCTCTCTAGAACTTTTCCAATCTGCTCAACAAGTCTTCACCAAGACTTGCCTCAAATCTACTCAACAAGTCCTCACTAGAACTTGTCCAATATACTCAACAAGTCTTCACCAAGAACTTGCTCAATCTGCTCAACAAATCCTCACTAGAACTTGTCCAATATGCTTTGTAAGCTTCCACAAAAGCTCACACAAATTTTTCCTTAAGCTTTCACAAAAATCTTACTCAACTCTATATTTAAGTCCCCTCTAGTACTTACTCAAATATGATCACAATATTTCACAAAAGTTTATTCAAATCAATTGCAAACTTGCATACAAAACTCAACTCAATATTTCATAGAAAACCTCTTCAATCACACAAACAAGTTTCACTCATAATCTTGTTTAACTCAGAGAAACATATAGAGAATGGTCAGAGACTCAATATATTTCACACTCACATAACACCCAAACACTTTTAAACTCTCTTAAATAAATTTAGAATAGTGAACAATTTGTTTCACAGAACTTGAACTATCACTCCAATACTCTCAACCAAAAATGCTCAATCAACTTCATTCAAAGCATCTACTCTATGAAATACAACTTGCTTACAAACCCAAACCAAATATTTCACAATACTTCCAACAACTCACACTATGGAACTCAAACCTTGACTCAAGATGATTCCAACTTCACATAACAATGATACTCATTATCTTTTCACAAACCCTAGTCATGCACATGAAGACTCACTCAATTATTTCCAACAATCCTTATCAAACAATATCACATAACAATGATACTCATGTTCTTTCAAAAACCCTAGTTATGCACATGAACACTCATTCAATTCTTTCCAACAATGCTTATCAAACAACATCATATAACAATGATACTCATGATATTTCACAAACCCTAGTTCAAGATAGTTCTCAATTTCACACTCAAATGTACTCACAAACTTCCACCAATCATGCACATGAAAACTCACTCAACAATGCTTATCAAACAATCCTTTTTACTCCAAATTTGCATATTATAACATTCAACAATATTTCACTCACAAGGATGATATGCCCATACCTTTTGTTTGATGAAGATTTGATCTCAAAACCTGTCTCAATCACAATCACTCTCTTTGCCAATCTCAAAGGTTAGATAGCAAAAATCTTCTCAAAATTTCCATCAATTATTTTCCTCAAAAATATTTCACCATACAAAAATACTAATTCTTAATTACACCTTTATTTCTCCTCTATAAATTCTAACCACAAAAATTAAAATAAAAAAATTAATTAATTTTTTCCCTTTTATCTCCCTCAATAACTCAAAGACACCTTTTAATTTTTCCCACTATACAATTTCCACATTATCAAAACCTTGGGCAAAATAAAATGTTTCTACACTACGCAATTTTGAATTATCAACACCTTGGAAAATAATAATATGAGCGCATACATTTTATTCTTTCCAACAAAAACCTTTGGCAAGATTCAAACACCCAACCTTGCCTCACCAAGCACCTTAGTGCAAAGTGCATCCACCGCTTAGGCTACGTGCCCTCACGGAAACAAAAGGCCACGTCTATATCTTATGCCTTATGTCTTCTCTATTTGGTGCAAACGAAACAAGCTTCTCTCTTTGCAAAAAGGCGATTGCGTGGATCAAACCCCTGACTTCATGCTTCGTAAACGTCCTAATGTGGTCCTTGGCCTCCACTTGCGCTACCAAGTGTCTTGAACCTTTGTTGGTACTCCTCTTGTCTTTATTGCCATGTTTGCCTTCTTAAGTCTTTAAACACATGCAAATATTTTCCTTACCAACATAGTGCACGATTTCCTTTGGGCAATTAACATTCGCATGGATGAGTTTTTGATTAAAATCTTGCCCCCTTTTATAATGTTTTCCAAGTTGTCTAACACGTTGACGGAGATAGAGAATTCAAATTTATTTTGAATATAAAATTTTGGCACTATAATTGATTTAAATTTAAATTTTAACCTTATGGTTAAATATTTAAATTTAAATAATTTAAACCTTAGTCCTCAAAATTTGCCAAATGGGTTTTTAAGAAGATTTAAAATGTGATAACTCCTTGGCCTTCTTTTTTCTTCAAACCAACCTGTGACCTGAAATATTATAATATTAAATATTATAATATTATTATTTCCTTTTAACCTGCTCCTCCTTCCTTGGATCTTTAATATGTTTAGACCTTTTTAGGCATATAATATTTAAAATAAATATTATATCCTATTCCTTTGAACCTCTTTCTTACCTTGTGGAAAAATCATCTGATGACATTAATGATGATGAAACTTGTACATCAATCTCTTGACATCATTGACAACAAAACTTGCTCATATTTCCAAAACAACCCATTCCCTATGAAATATAAATTTGAGAAGGACAACAATCAGAACATCATTGTTAACTCTATCAAATGCCTTATTCATATAAATTTTAAAAAACATAGTAGCTTTTTTGTTAAGGCTAGTAGAATGAAGGACATCATGTAACGTGATAACACCATCAGTAATATTTCTTCCTTTGACAGAGCTACATTGACAAGGGTCTATGATCTGAGGAAATATCTCCTTGAGTCTTGTAGCCATGGATTTAGTGAGAGTTTTGTAAAGAACATTGCAGAGACTAATGGGTCTGAAATATGATATAGATTTGCAAACAAGACCTTTAGGAACCAAGGCAATGAAAGTGTAGTAGATACTTCTGGGTATAGATTTAGTTTGCTGAAGTTCAATGATGGCATTACATATGTCAGGCCCAATGATATCTTAAAAATTCTGGTAGAACCAGGAGGAAAACCCATAAGGGCCTAGGGTCTTATTAGGGTGCATAGAAAAAAGGGCCTCTTTAATTTCATTAGGGGTGAGGGGTTTGATAAGAGCTAAATTCATATCTGAAGTGACCATGTTGGGAACATGGTGGAGCAATTGTCTACTAGCATGGGCAGTATTTTGGGGGTTTGCTCCCAAAAGACCCTCAAAGAAAGATGAAGCTTCATTTCGGATCTCAAAAATGTCCTTAGTGACGGTGCCATCTCTTCTGGTTAATTCTTTAATTTTGTTTGAACTTCGGTGCCTTAGAGTAGTGGAATGAAAATTTTTTGTGTTAGAGTTCCCCTCTTTGAGCCAAAGGGCCCTTGATTTTTGCCTCCAAGAAGTTTCCTCTTTAGTCAGTATATTGTGATAGTCTGCAAGAACCTGTCTCTCTTCATTTCTGAGTTGTTCATTGAGCTTCCCATTATGAATTTGGAGTTCAATACTTTTAAGTTTTTGCAAAATATTTTTCTTATTTTCAAAGATATTACCAAAAACTTTTTTATTCCAGATTCAGAGATTTTCTTTAAGACACTTAAGTTTTTGAGAAAACCTGAGAGTAAAGGACCCATGACAGTCAAATTACCACCAGTCAACAATTTGCATCCACAAATTTGGGTGTTGAGTCCACATAACTTCAAATATGAAGGGGATTTTGAAACAAGGACCTTTATCAAATTCAAACAGTAAAGGACAATGATTAGATCCAACTCTGGAAAGACAAATAAGAGTGCCACCACCCATCATCGGTATAGTTTCTTGAGAAAAAAAACCCTATCAAATTTTACTTGAATGTGCTGATCCTCAATTCTCTTGTTGGTCCAGGTGTATTTTGCCCCTTTAGTTTGAACATCCATAAGCTCACAACTAGTGACAAAGTTATAAAAATCCTCAATGCTCTTGGAGGGTATCAAGTTCCCTCTCTGCTTGTTAGAAGGAAAAATAGGAGAGTTGAAATCTCCAGCGATAATCCATGGAAGGTTTAAGAAAACACTTCTTATTTGATTCAAAGTATCCTATAGGCCCCTACAACTGAGAGGATTTTTAGGGGTTTAGACATTGGAAAAAACCCAAGAGAAATTACTACTTTTATAGAAAAACATCATATTGAGGACCCTGTTGAAAGAGGAAATGATTCTACCTTCTAAATTGTTTGAGTCCAAAATACAAAGAAGTCCTCCAAATGTACCTTGAGTAGGGCAAAAAGCAAACTCACCATTTTTCTAGATAGAATTTGTGATTTTTTAGATTTTATTTTGGTCAATATTCATTTATTATAGACTTATGATAGTAGGTATATGTTCTTTCCTCATAGTGCAAAAAAGCCTTTGCTTGAAAACACTGTTGAGGCCTCTCACATTCCATGAGACGATCCTTATTTAAAAATATTGGAAAGTTTTTTGCCTCCCTTAGATTGCTACAAGGGATATTTGGGTCTTTTTGATTCATCCTTCTCTAGTCTGAGATCTTGGAATAGGGTTTTCTGGGTACCATTTGCAATATAATTTTCTATTTCCTTTTTCTTTTGATCATTTATAGAGGGTCTTCCCTTCTTTTTATTTTCAATGTCGATATCAACAAAATATTTCTTGAGACTTCTAGTGTTAATGGGGTTGAAATCATATTTATCTTCTTTCTCCACTTTGTCTAAGATGGGACTACCAATTTCTATATGCCCCTCAAGGGTGGATGGAGGTTTTGAGACAATATTGGAGGGCCTAGATCTGGATGGGGATTGAGGCTCCTCTTGGTTAGAAACTAGGGTTTTAGTTGGATTTGAGGTAGTTTCGCCATCACCAGGTTCATGCCCATGAAAAGTAGTTCCTTTTAAAACATCAAAATGATTTTGAAAGGTAAAATTGAACTCACCTTTGGATGATCATTCTCTAAATCTTGGATTTCAATCTCCTTTCCTTTGGAATTTTTTAGAATTTGTTCATTCTTCTGGTAGCTGCTTTGTTGCTTGCTCTGCAGGGGTCTGCCTTGTTACTGCTTGAACTTGAAATGTCCTTTTTTTAATTATTTAACAAAACCCAGAAATAACCACAATATTGCATTCAAATCTCATAAATAATCAACACATGGATTTGCCAAAAAATGCCAGAAATCTCATTATCTTTATTTATTGCTTCAAACTAGAGCAAATACATCAAACCTCTGAATAACAAACACAAAACAAACTCACAGAACATGGAAATCCACTCCAAATGAGGCTCAGGTACAAAATCAAGCAAAAAACAATCTCTCTTCAGTCTGAATATGCTCCCAGCAGTGATAATCTCGCTGAAAATAATGGAAAGCCAGCTTAGGATGAATGTAAGCCGGAATAAATCGCTGTAGCAGCCCCGAAACTCGGCAAAAACTCCCTGCAAAGGCAGCGCCAAGCTCTGGAAATACATGCAGGACTCTCTTGATCAATTTCTGTAATTCCCTCGCTGAAGCTTCTTCAATATGGCTCAAATACAAACCCAGAAGTAGGTTTGCCCACTGAAATACCAAGGGATCAGCCCCTGAAATCAATCCCCCAGCAAGGATCCGCCTTGTCTGTTGAATTGAAGCCCTGGATCATCCAAGGATTGAGTAAGGTTCAGCCTTCCTCTCCAGAATCGATGAGATTCTCTAAAAAAAACCCTTCTCCCGTTCCTTCCTCTCTCTAATGAGCCTTTGTCCTCCCCTTTATATTTCCACGATATATTTTTGCATTGACTTTTCCTAGCCTCCAAATCATATAAAGTCTTATTTAATAAATAAGAGACTAAATAAACTATTACTATGTCTCCTAACACATGGCCCCTCTTCCACTTAAACACACAACTTATTATTTAAATAAGTGGAAGAGATATAACTTATTATTTAATTTTGGCTCATTACAAGTCCACCCCCCTCAAATTGCTTGTCCTCAAGCAATTGCAAAGCTGGATGGGCTAAAATCTCTTCACCTTCCCATGTGGCATCTTCAAAAGGCAATCCTTTCCATTTCACCAGATATTCTTTGATAACCCTGTACCTGAGTTTCTTTTCCCGTGTCTCCAAAATCATTTCAAGCTCAAGAACTAACTTCCCCCCATCATCCAACAGTGGCAACTCTGAAGTTGGTTGTATTTGCTGCCCCAATGCCTTTTTAAGGCAGGAAACATGGAAGACATTATGAATCCGGCTATTCTCTGGAAGCTCAAGTGCGTAGGCAACCTCTCCTACCTTACGAATCACCCTGAATGGACCATAAAATCTTGGTTTCAATTTTTCCGCACCATTCTTCTTCAAAGAAGACTGCTTGTATGGCTGTAGCCTGACATATACCATGTCTCCCACATCAAATTGTCGCTCAATTCGCTGCTGATCAGCGTACTTCTTCTGCTGCGTTTGTGCCACCTGTATATTGTCTTTCAAAGCTTTCAGGATATTCTGATGTTCTTCCACAAAGTCTCTTGCCCTGGGTACCCTGCTATCACTCAACAACAAGTCAATGAAATTGGGAGCATCATAACCATACAAAGCTCTAAATGGAGACATCCTAATCGACATATGATAGGAAGAATTGTAACAAAATTCAGCGAGATGTAACCATTTTATCCATGCATTCTGCTGGCCCGAAATGTAATTTCTCAAATACCCTTCTACCCACTTGTTCACAATTTCCATTTGTCCATCAGTCTGTGGGTGGTAACTGGTACTGGGAGTCAATGTAGTGCCACACAACTTAAATAATTCTTGCCAAAACATGCTTAAGAATTTGCTATCCCTGTCACTTACTATCGTTTTTGGCAAACCATGCAATTTAAACACTTCTCTGAAAAACAAATCAGCGACCTGTAGAGCTGTATAGGTGGAAGTAATTGCATGGAAATGAGCAAATTTAGTGAGCCTATCCACTACCACAAAGATACAATCCTTACCATGCATTTTTGGGAGTCCCGTAATGAAATCCATGGAGACACTCTCCCATTTTTGATCAGGAATAGGTAGTGGTTGTAACAACCCTGCTGGCAAAGTATTTCCTCCCTTATTCTCCTGGCAAACATTGCATTCCCTCACATGCTTAAGTATATCATCTTTTAACCCCTTCCAGAAAAACCTTTCACGCACCTGTTTGTAAGTTTTGAAAAATCCTGGATGTCCCACCATAGGTGCATCATGCATAGCATTGATTAATTTGTCCTTCAATTTAGATTCAGGCACAATAAATATCCTGTTTTTGTAACAAATCAGTCCATCATGGATGCTGTACCTGTCATCCTGTATACTCCCATCAATAAATTTTGATGCCCAATCACTTTTCACATACTCGGCCATAATTGCAGCTTTCCAATCTGCTGTAATAACAGAAATAGCATGAAATGTAGGAGTCCTAGACAAAGCATCAGCAGCAGAATTTTTCTTACCCTTAACAAACTCAATCTCAAAATCGTAAGATTGCAACTTAGTAACCCACTTCTGCTGCCTATCATTCAATTCACGTTGACCAAGAAAATACCTCAAACTATTATGATCACTTCTTACCACAAACTTACCACATACCAAATACTGCTTGAATTTTGAAAGTGCGTACATGATGGCTAACATCTCCTTGTCATAGATACTGAAGGTACGCTCCAAAGGAGTAAGCTTCCTACTCTCATAGGCAATAGGCCGCCCTCTCTGCATAAGAATAGCTCCAACTCCTATACCTGATGCATCACAATCAATAGTGAAAGGTAAAGTAAAATCAGGTATGGCAAGCAAAGGTGTGGTAGTCATTACTTCCTTCAATATCAAAAATGCTTTCTGTGCCTCCTGTGACCATGCAAATGCTCCCTTTTTGGTCAACTCTGTGAGAGGTGCTGCTAGTGAAGAAAACCCTCTGATGAATCTCCTGTAATAACTGCAAAGCCCAATAAAACCTCTCAACTCAGTAAGATTAGTAGGAACTGGCCAATTTTGAACTGCCGTGATTTTCTCCTGATCCACCTGTACTCCATCTTTGCTAATAATGTGGCCACTCTCTAAAAGCTCCTTAATGGTCTTTTCTATTTCATCCTTGAACACTTTTGGATGCCTATAAGGTTTAATGATGACAGGTTTAGAATTAGGCTCCAACTCTATGACATGCTGGAAACCTCTACTGGGTGGCAAACCTTTAGGCAAATCCTCAAACACTTTCTTATGTTTATGCAAAATAGACTGAATTTGAGGATGTAATTTAGGGGGTTTATTACCTTGTGTATGGAATATAGTAACAGCCCATAATGTGTCTTTCTGGCTAATGATCTTCTCTAACCGTTTGTAAGACACCTCCAATATATTGCATGCCCCTTCTTGCACATTTTCCTTAATTCCACGCAGCACTACATCTTGCCCATCAACTTTAATTTTCAGCTCCAAAGTCTGATAGTTAGTCACATAATCACCCAAAGACCAAAGCCATTGAACACCCAAAACCATATGAGGTACAACTCCCAACGGAAACACAAAGAAATCATCCTCTACCTCAAACTTCCCAAAGCTGATTTTTAATTTTTTAACCATCTTACTGCAAGGGACAATGCCATTACCTGTAGCCACATTAAATCCGGCAAATGTTTCAGCCTTGAGTCTTTTCTTTGCCACAAATTTTTCATCCACAAAGTTATGTGTAGCTGCTCCATCTATGAGGACAAGTACCTTCTCTCCCACTGCTTCTCCTGGCACCTTTAAAGTTCTAAATTTGTTGGTCCCACTCAAAGAAGCCAATGTTCCTCCTGAAATAGTTTCATGGTGTGTGGAGTCCTCTAATTCCTTATCATCAGAAGATGCATACTCCTTCTCAGACTCATCACTATCTGATTTCACTTCTATGTAGTGAATTTGCCCCTTACCTTGGCATCTATGACCTGGAGTCCATGGAAGTTTACAATCAAAGCAAAGTTGCTTCCGTCTAAGCTCATTTCGTTCATCTGCAAAGGCTTTTGCTGCTGGTGTAGTAAGTGTAGAAGGCTTATTTGGCGGTCTAGGCAAACTTGACTTGTTCTCCACTCTTGGCGGAATGCTTTTAGATTGCCAGTTTGATGTATTCCTCGCTGAAAATTGTCTAACAGGTGTGTTATGTGCAATATATTTCTGTCTGGGTGGAAGTACACTCTCCAAGTTCATTGCCCTCTTAATTGCTTCTTCTAAAGTAGCTGGCTCAAATGATTTTACAAGGCCTTTCAATGGATCCAACAATCCATCAATAAACAAGAATACAACTCTCCTGGGTGAAATATTTTGCACCTGCACTGCAATCCGCTCAAACTCCTCTATGTAGCTCCCCAAAGATGAAGTTTGTTTGAGGGTAGCAAGCTCCTTGAAGTACTCCTCCACATCTCTCCTCTCAAACCTGTTAAGAACCCTCTGGCAAAACTCCTCAAAGGATGAAATCTGTCCATGGCCCTGAGTGATGAGACCATGATGCCACCAATCGTAGGCAACACCGTCTAAATGAAGAGTAGCAAGCTGGATGGCATCCTCCTCTGGCATCGGATCGAGTGCAAAGTAGGTCTGCAATTTCTGTAACCATGCACGCGCAGATAACCCCTCACTGCCATTGAACATAGGCACCTGCATCTTCTGCTGCAACTTCTTATCTCCATGCTTTTTCTCTGAAACCTTCTTCCCGATGATCTTCAAATATCTATCAAAGCTCACTACAGTCCTGAAATTCTTCGGTTTTTCCATATACTCCATAAACAACTCATCCAGATTCTCCTGAATATCATTAACCTGCTGCAACTGCTGGGTAAACATGGGTTTAGGTGGTTTCGGCAAAAGTGTATGTGAATATGCGGAAGATCTGCCGGTATCTTGCTGAACTGTATGGCCTCTAGGATTTGACGAATCACCTCTGGGTGGGGAGTTGTTTTTGGATACATTTGCCCTCATGCTCTCTTGCTGTAATCCCACCATGCGAGTCATCAAATAAATAAGTGTGTCAAATTTCTGCTCAATATTTGCCGCCTCATCTTGCCTTGGTTCAGCTGTATTGTTTCCCCTTTCTGCCATTTCTCTGTATGCCTCTTCTTCTAAGGCTTCTTCTTCCGGGTTCTCTTCCAAAATCGGAATATTTTCTGGATTTCTTCCTCGCAGATGGTATGTATGCTTGATAGGTCTTTTACTCATAGGCAACCCCAATCGACTGGATCACCCAAAAAAAATCTCCAATACCCAGAACTTGAAATCTCTGGATAAAAAATACCCAGAAGCTAAAATCACAAAATTTGCAATACCCAAAAAATTTTCTCCATAAATCCCGACTCAAAATTTATTTCTAGCTAGATCTCCGCACAGGCTGGCAAGATCTTAGCTCTGATACCACTTGAAATGTCCTTTTTTAATTATTTAACAAAACCCAGAAATAACCACAATATTGCATTCAAATCTCATAAATAATCAACACATGGATTTGCCAGAAAATGCCAGAAATCTCATTATCTTTATTTATTGCTTCAAACTAGAGCAAATACATCAAACCTCTGAATAACAAACACAAAACAAACTCACAGAACATGGAAATCCACTCCAAATGAGGCTCAGGTACAAAATCAAGCAAAAAACAATCTCTCTTCAGTCTGAATATGCTCCCAGCAGTGATAATCTCGCTGAAAATAATGGAAAGCCAGCTTAGGATGAATGTAAGCCGGAATAAATCGCTGTAGCAGCCCCGAAACTCGGCAAAAACTCCCTGCAAAGGCAGCGCCAAGCTCTGGAAATACATGCAGGACTCTCTTGATCAATTTCTGTAATTCCCTTGCTGAAGCTTCTTCAATATGGCTCAAATACAAACCCAGAAGTAGGTTTGCCCACTGAAATACCAAGGGATCAGCCCCTAAAATCAATCCCCCAACAAGGATCCGCCTTGTCTGTTGAATTGAAGCCCTGGATCATCCAAGGATTGAGTAAGGTTCAGCCTTCCTCTCCAGAATCGATGAGATTCTCTAAAAAAACCCTTCTCCCGTTCCTTCCTCTCTCTAATGAGCCTTTGTCCTCCCCTTTATATTTCCACGATATATTTTTGCATTGACTTTTCCTAGCCTCCAAATCATATAAAGTCTTATTTAATAAATAAGAGACTAAATAAACTATTACTATGTCTCCTAACACATGGCCCCTCTTCCACTTAAACACACAACTTATTATTTAAATAAGTGGAAGAGATATAACTTATTATTTAATTTTGGCTCATTACAGAACTGCAACCCACTTCAAGAGGTATTGGGGAATTTCATCTCCTTTGAGTTTCTTAGCAATGGGCATTGGGTTTTTATATGGCCATGAGCCTTGCATTCAATTCAAAATATAGGTTTGTTCTCATATTCTATGGCCTGACATCTGCGATAGGAGTCGTAAACTAGATTTATCTGAGTGGAAAGTTGGGAATATAGGTTGGTGTTAACACAAATTCTAGCATGTACCATGTGATTGAATGCTATGGTCATCGGGTTGATAGCAACCAACTCGCCTATATATTTACCAATACGCTTTAAAATTGTTTGAGGGACTCTTTCCCACCTTGTATTTTCATATTTTTTAATGTGGTTCTTCTCTTTTATGGGTGGGTCTATTTTTTGGGGGGTTGAGCTTGGGACTTCTCTTCTTTTCACCGTCTTGGTCTATAAACCTATAGTTTGTAATAATGCTTGGGTGTTTTTATCCCATATGCATTACTTTTTTAGCTCCCCCCCTAGAGTTAGGTCTTTATAAAGAGAGGTTGTACCTATTTGAAGCTCACGCCGCTGATGAGACCTGTAGGTCGAAACACATTTAGATTTTTGTATATGTATCACTTATTTTTTCTAGAATACAAATTCAATCAAATGTTTTTTATTCCTTTCCTAACTCATTTATTTCTTTAATTTTATAATTCCTCATTTTTTCCTTCTATTTTCTAATACATTTTTGTTGTCGGTATTATGCTCTTCACTTGCACATAATGTGATATGGTGAACCAGAAAGCTTGAAACACTAGAAGTATGCTCTGCACTTGCACATCTATGATCTAGTGAATTAGAAACCAATTTACATTTTTAGAGTATTGCTTTTCCATGTTTCTTTTTTTATTAATGGATCAAATCCCTAAGATTCAATTCATAGTTGTCAATAGAAATCTCAAATCCACGATTTATCATTTTTTATCTTCATTTGTTAATGGCATATTTATCCCTTTTCATATTCTTAGCATCTCCAATCCTATAAAATTCAATGCAACCATTCCCCCAAAAGATCCATGGCTTCCTATAAAACTAGCACTTTGGGTGACATATTAATGATAGTTTTTGAAGTAACAAAATTTTACCAAAATCCCTCTAGAATCGTAGGATTTAATATTTATGCATGGTAAAGTTATGCCAAAATCTTACCACAATTTGGTGAAGGTATCCTTCAAGCATCAAAATTTCAAGCTCTCTCTCTCTCTAATAAGTAATCAAGTCTCCAAGCAATTACATCTTCGAACACTTAAACATCAAGCATTCAAGCCACCAAGCTCAAGCTTTAAAGTGCTCACAAGCATACAAGCAAGCTTTCAAAAAGTTTCCACCATCAAGGGAGAAACAACCTTAGTATATGTTTTCTTTTTAAAATCTTAATAAGACCACAATATATCACAAGTTATCTCAAATATGTTAGATTTCCTAATGGATTAACTCATAGTAAACTTATTCCAGGATCAAGAATGAAACAAATCAATGCTACTAACAATATCAACAATATCTCATAACAATGAACAACAATATATCACATAATATAACTCAAATGAACACAATATACAAAAATTACATTAATGATACAACTTGGTTACAATGCATGGAGATTTACCTTCAATATATCATTTTTCATGACTTTTTAGTTCTCTAACTATTGCTCTCCTCTTTCATCCGGGAGATGCAACTTTTCATATTCCTCTCATAAAGACAAAGCTCTCAACTTGCCACATATCATGTGACTCTTCATACTCTCTTGATACTTTACACTCTTTCTCATATTGCCACATATATTATATAAAATATAAATCATCTATCAAACTAATATTGCAAGGGGGACCAAATAATGTAATATCTTCAACACCCCCTCGTATTACATTATTTGGTAGGAAGCCTTTTTGCATTCAATATTTGATTCTTATTTATCTTCAATCTCCAGCTCTAACTCTATCATGGTTGAATAAATAATTTGTGTCTACCTTTGGATCAATGTATCTAAGTTGCATCTAGGTCTTTGTCTCTGGATCACTACCTCTAGGTCATTGCCACTAGTTCTACCTCTTGGTCACTACCTCTGGATCACTTCCACTAAATCACTGTCTCTAGATCACTACCTTTGGAACTCTGCCTTTGGATCACCTCTAGATTATCATTGTCTCTGAGTCATCCACTAGAATATCATAAAGTTATCATCTTTGTAGGATCATCACCACTAATGCTTTCACTGTAGGTTACCTCCCAAGGTATACTTGGGTCATAATTATTTATTTCATATTTCTTCATGATAAGATCAATATCATTCTTTTCATTCAATAGACTTTGATTTTTCATCACACTTGGTTTTCTTTTGTAGAAACCATACAACATTCCTTTCATCTTATTCCATTCATTCATACTTATTCATCCACAATTCATTTTTAATTTTTAACTTTCCTTCTCTTTATATAGACAAGATTTTTTAGAATGATTATGTCCAAAAGTTTCACAACAATAGGGATTTCAACATTTTTCTATCTCGTGTCCATATCTACCATAATGACTACATTTGTTATCTGTTACAAAATTCCTTTTTCTATTATGTCCTTCATTATTATTGATTCCATCAATCATTGTGATAGATTTGATGTTGCTATTTTCTATCACAAATTTAGTTCATTTATCATTACTGCTAATTTGACCTGTATATCCAAGACCTTCATATTTTGGTCTTATTTATGGTACAATTGGTTCTTTCATTCCTTGTTCATGTTTACCCAAACTTGTATCTTTATATCCCATTTTGTTCAACAACTTTGAACCAAATCCTTTAGTATGCAAATCAAAATAACCAAAAATATCATTACACTGATTTCTATCAGTATCAACATAACTCTAAGCATCACTATCTCTATCATCATTTGAATCTCTATCATCATCAATTCTGACAACATAAGCTTTTTCTGACCAATCACAAACTATACTCAAATCATCTAAGCTACAATCTATATCTTTGCCTTTTGTGTCACAACAAGCATTTATTGTCATAGGTTCTAAGTCTTTATTGGATTTCTCAATACTTGATAACAAACATATGTGATTTACCATAAGATTTCTATGTACAAATTTTGATTGAGCAACATACCCTAGTTGATTACTTTGATCTCTTTGATTCCCTTTAGAAGATTCTTGGTCTTGATCCTTCCTAGTCAATGCATTATACTTACAAGATTTTATATTATGTCCTTCTTTTTCACAAATATACAAGAGCCTTATTAGATGAATCATTTCTCAATTAATTTTCAAGTTCATATTGTTGAAGAATATTTATTAATTCCTTAAATGATACCTTCTGGTTTGATAATAGAAGAGATGTGACCAACACTTTGAATGATTCAGGAAGTGCTTTAAGTACAACTGAGACTAGAAATTAATCTTCAACCTTTTCTCCTATGTGTGCAATTTTGATTTTAATTTTGATATCCTTCAAAGAAATTGTTCTATGTTTTCTCCATCATGAACTTTTAGTGTATACAACTGTGATTGTAGATGTAAAATGGTTGTCTTATTTTTTCCTTCAAATATCGTACATAATTTTTCCCATGCTATTTTTGAAGTTTTTGCTTCACTAATGTATGCTTGAATTTCATCTGATATACCAAATAAAATTAACATAAGAGCTTTAGCATCATCATCTTTAAATTTTTGAATTCTTGTTTTATTTAGTAGTGTAGATTAAAAATACAACGCCAAACAAAAGATAAAGAAATCACGATAAAAAGTAATGCAGAACACAGTTGTACAAAACAAACGATTTTTATTTATCAATGGAGTTTAGAAACTCCTTTTGAGTACAACAGGGCCTGTAACCCTTTTTGTGATACAAAAATTACAATTCGTGCTAGGGTTCTCCGAAACCCTAGCTGGCACAAAGTGGTGGCATTTTTCGAAGACGTATCCTTAATCCCAACAGAGTGAGTGGGCTTCGTTGTATCCTGTAGCTCGGACCACTCCAGCTTAAACAGCTGCTATCAACACACCGGATCTGCCATTAAAATCCTGCACACATTAACACTATCAAGGAGTTAGAAATTAATAAGAGGGCTCCACTGTGTGAGCCCTCAGAAACAATTTAAAACCCTAGAAAAATAGAATGCGGGAGTTCAACAACAGATTAATAAAAGAAAAGAAGTTACTTGCTTTAAACTGATTTATACCTATTCTCCTGTTAACGCGGCTAGACCAGGCGGCACCTGGAAGAGTTGGGGCTGTCAAATCGGCTGCAGAAGGCGCCCTGGTGCACTCGTTGAACGCCCGCGTGCTTACGGATCAAGGTTGTAGACGCCGGTCTGCAGTACGAGGCTACGGGTAAACGCCGTGGGCACTTGCGACAAGAATGGGGAATTCTACGAGTGCTTGCGAAGAGATGGCGGCGAAGTTGGCGACGGATGCGGCGATGGATGCGGCGAAAAGGGCGGACGATGGATAGGTGAAGAGATAGATGAAATAGAAGAGTATATATCAAAGATAGCAAAGATAGCAAAGAAAGTAGGGTTTGAGCCATCAAGGTGACTCAATTTATAATCTACTCTTAGGGCACACTTTAGGGTTTTAACGACACTTTGAACGTGTGGCTAAGATTAAAGTGGATCCAAGGGTAGAGAATAAATCTAGGTTGTGAAACGGATTAAGATGGATGGATGGATGAGATTAAATGAAGGATGGACGGCTCAGATTAAATCACTTAAAGTATATTTATATATATATTAAAATATATTAAAATATTAAAATATATATATAAATATTAATTTAAATAAATTTGGGAATGAAAAATGGCGGGAAAGGTGAAATTGGAAATAATGGGAAAGGTGAAATTGGGCCAAATAATGGCGGGAAGGTGTGGATTTGGGCCAAATAATGGCGGGAAGGTGGATGATTGACATGTGGCTAACGGGAAGGTATAGATGACTTACAAGTGGCTGGATTTTGGTGTCTACAGATGCCCCTTTTTGAGCTACTTTGTGTGAAGACACAATGCGGCACAAAAACTTAAGACACTGAAAAGTTGGATCAGACGCAACTCTCTCTCAAGACTAAAGCACAACTTTGAAGACCAAAGAATAAAAGAATATTTAAAATTTTATCAGCTTACCCCCTCAATTGGCGAGCGAGAATGGTTCTCACAAGCCAATTGGAAGAAATTGGAAGAAAATGAACCGTTTTTGCCCCAACGGTGAAAAAAGGGGTTGGTGTATGAACCATCTGTTTATGTCCCAACAGGAAAGGGGTTGGTGTACAAACCAGAAAAGAATATGATTGAAGACGATATGAGTGATGTGAAAGATGGACCGTTTTTTGCCCCAACGGTTATAAAGGGATTTTTGCCAAATTGTAAGTTCCATGATCATGTAAGATGAATTCCACTATAGGAAAATTAGAAATTGATAACGGATGCCCCAACTCCTGTGTGTGAGTCCATATTGTTAATGAAATTGCCTTGTTGGCGCCATTGATATGCAGAGATGAAAGATGCATGAAAAGAGTCCAGAACTCAGAGATGCTCCTAGTGATTGTATGGATAATTCCTCGGGTCGGAACCAATCAACCTAGGTAGCCTCAATCTCTAGCAAGACTCAAAATAATGATGATATTAAAGATTGTCCATGTTTAAGGCCCCATGAACTAGGCCATCAATGACAAGCTGTTGAGCAAATTAATCTTGGTATGAGGTCACTTGAAAAGTAGAATACCCAAAATTGATTTCCAATTTTCAAACAGTGAAATAATTGATGATGATAAATGGTAAGTGTCCTTATGGTGGTTTAATCCTCTTACCGAATTGCATGGATGCAAATCGTTGCAATCGCCAAGGTGATAGAATATACCACTAGATACGAGGTTTACTTTAATTTGATTTGGCAAAAATATGCATGATGAAAGAAGAATGAATGAAATTGACGATAGATCAGAAGAATTGATGAATGTGGTTAATTTTGTGAAGGTTTTGAATATTTTTAACCCAATTTGTAAAACAATGATGAATGATGCGCTTTTTGAGCGAAATGACAAAATTTGTATCCAAAAGCTGTTGTAACCTTCACAAAATGTTTTATTATTATGATAAGAAGAATGGATGAATGCAATTTGATGAAATTTGGAGGAGGTAAGCTTCAATTTTGCAAGTTTTGTTCCTTTATTCAATACGACACCAAACGTCGGTCTGCATTTGGGGGTGGCAGAGACGCCCGTCGGTGTTTAGGCGCTCTGCAGATGCAGCACTATGTCTGAATGCGCCATGAAATGCCCCACTGCATTTCAGGGTGCCAAAACCAGCTATTTAAACAGTTTCGGTGAGAATTTCGCTCATTTGTGCGTTCGAGCTTGAGAGAAGTGCGTCTGAGGGAGTGGGGTGAAAGGTTGTGTGGGAGATGTGAAGCGGGGGAGGGCTATGGCGGAGATGGGAGCGGACGCGCCAGTGCAGCCAGCTGAGGTATTTGTTCATTTAAGCAAGTACTTATTATGTGTTTTTTTTTTTTTTTTTTTTTTTTTGGGAAAAATTTGTAACAAATTTTTGTTTTGTTGTTTTGCAGCTTAGGGTGTTAGAGGCACGACACCGGTTCTCCCCTATCATTCCGGGGATGAGGAGGTCATTGTCCCAAGAGGGGGAGATATTGGAGGCGGTGGGGCTAGCGGAGGCGGCCCGGTTGGAGGTAGTTCGGGCGGATGAGGGGTACCTCTCGGCTTTGGCCGAGAGGTGGGATCCGGATCGGGGGACGTTCCGGCTCCCGCTGGAGAGATGACGGTGACGCTTGAGGATGTATACCGCATCCTCAAGGTGCCCGTGGAGGGGGCACGGGTGGAGGTTGGATGAGATAGGGCCACGGAGATGGCCAAGTTGTTTGGGGATGACTGGAGAGAGATCCGGACGGAGAGCGGGGGGATCCCATACTTGGCCATGTATACGGCCAAGGAGTTGGTAGCGGTGGAGGCTCTGATGATGTTCGTGTTGACCAACATTGTGGCCCCGAACAACATCGGGTGCAGGTTCCCATGGAACCTGATGGGTGTAGTGAGCGAGATGCTCACTAATAGGGTAGTGTATGCAGGGCGCCTGCTTTATTGGCGTAGGTGTACCGGGAGTTGTATGAGGTTCGGAGACGGGGCCGGAAGGGCCTAGGTTGCGGTGTGGTTCTCCAATCTTGGGGCTGGGAGCACTTCAGAGTGGCTCGATCGGAGGGGTTGCCATGGGCTCACTGGGACATGAGCCAGGCTTATGGTAGGAGATGGCCGGTGGCGGAGGAGAGACGACCTAGCCGCCCCGTGAGATCGGGGCAATGGTATAGGAGATTATGGGCGGACTTGACGGATGCCCAAGTCATTTGGAGGCCCTGGCGGGAGGCGAGGTGGATCGGGGATGGAGAGCACCTGAGACGGGTGCGACGAGGCCGGATGGGTAGTGGGGCGGGGCCATAGCGAGGCGGAGTACATACGGATGTCTCGAGTACTCCGCCGAGGTCGGATTGAGGCAGGATGTCCCCGATGAGCCGGTGCACTACCGGAGGCACGGATCAGAGGGTGATTTGTCGTGTGTCGAGCCATGGAGGGAGGCGAAAGAGGATGATGAGGACATGGAGATCCCCGACGTGGATGACGTCAGGGTGACAAGTGAGTATGCGGCATGGATGGCCGCAGAGCTGAGGTGGGAGCCACCATTGGTGGATGGTGGAGCCGAAGAGCCCAAGGCTGGGGTTGGAGAGGGCGAGGGAACCGCGGAGGTTCCCAAGCGCAGGGAGGGTCCCCGCCTTCGATCGACAGTCGAAGGTGAAAGGGGAAGATGGCACGGTAGGCTCCGGAGAGCAGAGATGATGGGGAGGATGACGGAGAGGGCCTAGGAGAGGCCGTAGGAGAGGCTAGGGAAGTACCCCCTAGCGGGCACGAGGACGAGGTGGCACAGCTACAGTAGTAGATAGCAGAGCGTGATGCTATGCTAGCTATCCGGGATGAGAGGATAGCTCGGCTGGAGCGAAGGCGAAGAGCGGGATGCCGGTTAGCTGCTCGGGGAGGAGAGGATGGCCGGCTGCGGGCGGACTTGGATGGAGCGACCGGGGTGCCCCGGGATGACTGGGTGACAAGACTCCAGGCAGATCTAGCGGAGCGGGAGCGACGACATGGGATAGACATAGCTAGGTTTAGGTCGAGGACTCGTTACATTGAGGCTCTGGAGGACACATTGTTTAGGCATCACATTGTGTTGCATGATCCTCCATCCTCTTATGTCTCTAGGCGTAGTGAGTCTAGACACACCACTAGGTCTAGGGCTCCTACTAGGTCTCAGGGGTCCTCTTTTGATGGTTAGCTTAGTGCTTAGATGCACTCTTTATGAGCCTTGGTGCTCTATTGTATATTGTAGCCTTTTGGCATTCCTCGTACAATTTGTCCTTTATACATATATATATATATACATGGCTTTTATTTATTTGGTGTTTTACTCTCTTTTGTGTGAATGCCTATGTTTTTGTGATGCATGTTTTGATATGTTTTAATGTTTTTGATGCATATGTGATGGAATGGAATGCAAACTTATAGATGATTAATGCGAGACTAAGTATATAACATGCAAATCTATGGATGATTAATGCAAGACTAAGTAAATGAAATATGCACTAAGAAGCACTCATATTTTTAGATAGTTAGATTTAGCCAACTGTTATCATAATTGTTTAATCAGGGGCACCGAACTTGGTGGCTTGTGAATGGATGACGTATGGAATGACATGAATATGGAAGAAGATATGGAGGGTGATAGGGAAGATATGGAGGAAGACTATTTTACAAAGACTCAAACATGCTAGTGGTATCAAACAAACTTACTAACACTTCCTAATTCAACTAGGACCAAATGTGTGTGCATGCGAGTTCATTAACCAAATCGGAAGCATGGTAGTGACTCTAGGCAATCAAAAACCTGTGTGTGTGCAAGTGTGTTCATTAACCTCATCTTGCATAAATTAGGTAACCCTGTTATGGAGAAGACCCCGAAGCTAGTTTGTCCGTATGAGCATTCGGAGGTCTCTTTTTGAGGAGAGACATGTCGCCACGCAATGAGTATACTCCACTTTGCCAGTCAAGCGTCTATAGCCCCGGTGAAGGTTAACTCCATAGTCCATGTTGTTTTTGACCTTTGTAAGCCTTGGGGATGACTACCTATCCGTCTGATTGGACAAGTAGTACGATCCTTACAACTTATTTGGGATCGGTGGTGTGTGAAAAATGTTCATTTCCTTAGAGCTTTGGGGAATCGGATTCTCAACCGAAGTATGATGAGAATTTTACCCTATCCTTACTACTCTGTTTATATTTATATTTTGTGATTGCTTGTGATAGTGGTAAGAACCACTTGTTTTATGGACTATGTTTGCATGATAGGACAAACGAGGATTACCCTTTTCACTTCAAGGCACAACCCAAGGATGGTGTTATCTCTCTTTGACACAAGATGTTTTTAAGATGTGAAAATGTGATAGGTTCAAGACCGCTTTTGAAATCATTTCCCAATACTCAAGATTTTATTTAGTGTAATTTGTGATATGGCCCTAGAGAACTTTGACATGCATTTCAAAGTTTGCTTAAAACACTAGGAATGGGTGAGTGGTTGAAAACATTTTGGCAATGTAAATATGTGCAAATGGAAAATGGGTGTACGAATGACAATTCGGTTTGATGGATTTTATGAAGGTGCCCCTGATTAAGGCAACATGACTTTTGCTTGACCAAATTTTATATCCAAAAGATAGAATGGTCTCTAACATGATATGCAACTATGGCTGAAAATGAAATGTTATGGTTTTCAATGAGATGTATGCACATGAAATGCAATGTTTTTGAATGAGATGTATGCAACTAACAATGAAATGCAAATTCTTTTTATTTTATTTGTTTTTTTTTTTTTTTTTTGTACAAGCCATGTATATATGTACATATAAAATTCAAACTATGCGTAGAATGCCCTCAAGTGTATAACATTAAGTGGTTCGGGTTCTTCCTCTCCCTCTAAAGCGGCAAGTCTATAAGTTCCATTACCCACTCTTTCGGTGACCATATATGGACCTAACCAATTAGCCGCGAATTTATCTCGAAGATGCGGCAATGCATTGGTGTTTTGTTGATTCTCTTTAAGGACAAGATCTCCTACTTGAAATTCTCTTAGATGAACTTTGGCATTGTAAGCACGTTTCAATCGGTCTTGATAAACTCGCAAATGCTCTAAAGCATTGATTCGTTTTTCATCTATGAGTGTGAGTTGATCAAGACGTGCTTGTCTAGCGAGTATCATCATCGATAAATTCCTGCAAAGAAATTCGCAAGGAAGGGATCTCGAGCTCAAGAGGCATGATTGCTTCAGCTCCATAGACCAAAGAAAATGGCGTTGCCCCAATGGGAGTTATGATGCTTGTTATGTAAGCCCATAATGCCAAGGGGATTTGTGTATGCCAATCTTTATGATTTTCTTTAACAAGTTTCTTAAGAATAGCAATTATGGTCTTATTGGAAGCTTCAACTTGTCCATTGGCTTGTGGGTAGTAAGGAGTTGAGAAACTATGTTGGATATTATACTTTTCGCAAAGAGCTCGAACATCCTTATTCTTAAAAGACTTGCCGTTATCAGAAATGATTTTAGAGGGAATACCAAAACGACAAATGATATGGTGAAGTATAAACTCCACAATTCTAGGACCTGTCGATCTTGGTTAGAGGAATAGCTTCAACCCACTTTGTGAAGTATTCGGTGGTTGTAATGATGAAAGTATCGTTGTCTGAAGAGGCGGGTGAAATCTTGCCAATTAAATCGAGACCCCATTGTGAGAAGGGCCAAAGGCTTTGGATGGGCTGTAAAGCTTGTGATGGTATATGGGTTAAATTAGCGTGTTCTTGACACTTTTTACATTGTTTAACATATTTGCAACAATCTTGTTCCATAGTGGGCCAATAATACCCCATACGTAAAATACGCTTCGCAATGGCCATTCCACTAAAATGACCACCACAAGTACCATCATGGGCTTCAACAATAGCTCTATGTGTTTCACCTGCTTCTAGACAGCGGAGGAGTACTCCATCATATCCACGTTTATACAACACATCCCCCAAAAGAACAAAACGAGCTGCCTTTTGCTTAAAGCAGTGGCGGGCAGTTCGAGACAAATCAGATGGGAGTGTTCCAAACTTGAGGAAGGCTACTATCTCACTAGACCAAGGCTCATATGGATCCGAATGGATAAAGCAAACATCTTTTTCATCCTTAGAATCAGCACGGACAATTGCAGACTTAGAGATTGTGGAAATGATTAGGGGCTGTACCTCTCCAAGGGAGTCCTTTGGAATCAATGATCCAAGAGAGGCCATGGCATCCGCAAATCTATTAGTCGAGCGAGGCAAACTAGTGATCTCATACCAATCAAACTTAGAGAGCAACTTCATTGCTACATCATGATAAAGCTTAATGGTAGGTTCTTTGGCTTGGTATTCTCCTGTAATTTGTTTAACCACGAGTTGAGAATCCCCAAATATCCGAATACGCTTAATGCTCATAGCTATGGCTGATTGAAGACCTAAAATTAAGGCTTCATACTCTGTTGTATTATTGGTGCATTGGAAGTCTAGTTTGAATGATAAAGGGATGGGAATCCCTTGAGGTGTATGAAACACAACTCCAGCACCTTGACCTTTCGCGCACTTAGAGCCATCAAAGAATAGCGTGATGTCAACATCTTCCTCCGGAATGATGTCCTCTTCTTGTTCAGTGATAGCAAATACCGAATCATCTGGGAGCTCAATAATCAAAGGATGATCACTAGGTAGTGGAGCTTCCGCAAGTTGATCGGCTATAACTTGACCTTTAACGGATTTTTGGCTAATGAATTCAAGATCGAATTCGGTAAGCAACATTATCCATTTAGCGGTACGAGTGTTATTATAAGTGCGAGACATCATATAACACGGAGGGTTTTCTCTAGCTATGACATATGTTGTATGGATAAGCATATAATGACAAAGTTTCTTAGTGGCAAAAACCACTGCTAAGCACAACTTTTCCACATAAGCATATCGGGTTTCATAGCTTACCAATGTTCGAGCTAATATAATAGACGACTTGCTCACGATTTTGTTCATTCTTTTGTGCAAGCATTGTCCCTAAGGCAAAGTCCGTTCCTTGAGATATAAAGATTGAAAGGGACCCCTGGACGAGGCGGAGCTAAGACTGGCGGAGATGCTAAATACTGCTTGACATCATCAAAGGCTTTTTGACACTCATCTGTCCATGAAAATTGTACCCCCTTTTGTAGTAGGTGGCAAAATGGCCTACATTTATCGAGAAAGTTGTGCAATAAAGCGACGGATTGAATTAATCTTTCCTTGCAAACTACGCAACTCCTTCAAATTAGTTGGGGGACACATTTCCATAATGGCTTTGACCTTGTTTGGGTCCACCTCAATACCTCGTTTAGAGATAATAAAACCTAGGAGTTTGCATGAGGTAACACCAAAGACACATTTCTTAGGGTTCAACCTTACTTTATGCTCTAGAAGTCTATCAAAAACTTTTTCCAATACATCAAAATGCTCTTGTCGAGTTTTAGATTTTGCCAATAAATCATCCACATAATCTTCGATAATCTTATGCATATAATCATGGAAAATATAAGTCATGGCTCGTTGATAGGTTGCACCTGCGTTCTTAAGGCCAAAGGGCATCACCCTGTAACAAAAAGTTCCCCAAGGTGTGGTAAATGTTGTTTTGTGTTGATCTTCAGGGTTTATTCGAATCTGGTTGTATCATGAAAATCCATCCATGAACGAAAGCATTTCATGACCAGCGCAGTTGTCGACAAGAGTATCAATGTTTGAAAGAGGAAAGTCATCCTTAGGACACGCTTTATTTAGATCTCAAAAATCGGTGCAAACACGTATCCCCCGTTAGGCTTGCGAACGGGTACCATGTTAGAAAGCCACTCAGGATAATCAATCGGGACGACAAATTTAACATCCAGAAGTTTTTGAATCTCCGATTTAACTATGAGGGCCACGGTAGGATGCATTTTCCTAAGTTTTTGTTTGACAGGTTTAGCATCTTTTTGTAAGGTGAGGTTATGGACAACCAAATTAGGGTCTAGGCCTGGCATGTCTTTGTAAGACCATGCAAATATCTCCTTCTTCCGCTTGAGTAGAGCAATCATTTGCTCTTGTTCCTCCGATGATAGACTTTTAGCCGGTTTCACAATTTGGGTGCCATCTTGGTATGGACTAAGGTCTACATCGATAGTTTCTTCAATAGACATGTGGGAACCTTCCTCAAGGCGATGGGGAGTAGGGATCGGATTTATGTCATCTAAAATGTCATCAAGCTCCTGTGCCTTGCTCTCGTCTATGTCTGCTGGAAGACCTGCGGCTTAGAAGATGAAGGTGAATGTGGAGGTGAAGGAGGAATGTAGTTGGCGGAAGCCCTTAACAATTCCTCGAAAAGGATGAACTCTGAAATAGATGGAGGGGATGAAATCCGATCCATGCCAATCAGGCTTGGGTTGATCAGGATTGGCTTATCCGGATCATATGGATTATGGAGTGGTGTGAATAAGTCTTCGAAATTCATTGTCGACTTATGGAAGAAAGGATGGGCGGAATGGAAGGGAAAACCGGTGAAGACCTCGGAAGACACGAGATGCAAAACAACATAGTTTTTCGGTTTTTTTTTTTTTTTTTTTTAGTTTGAGTTTTTTTTTTTTTTGTAGTGGTGAAAACCACTATTACACATACATAAAGCAATAAAGTATTTTTATATATTTTGATTTTTTTTTTTTTTGGAAATTTTCTGATTTTTTTTTTTTGGTAGTGGTGAAAACCACTATTTTAGTATATACATATAATACGGGTTTGGATTATGGCTTATGGATGTGGCGGAGGGGGTGGTTCACCTCGTTCTTGTGGAATAAGCAAGCGAAAGATGGCCTCTTGGAGAGGGAACAATTGGAGATAAAACTCGTCTTGTTTAATGAGGGGAACAATGGGCGCCGACTCTTCTTCAGATTCATCACCATTTGACATGACGTCAAATTCTTCATAGGCTTCATCTTCGGATTCGTCGGGGTGGAGGATTTCTTCTTATGAATTAAGATTAATGCTTTGAAAAGCTCGTTCAAAAGAAGAAAGGGATGGAAGTGGTTGGTAGCCGGGACCAAAACGCTCGGTGGGTCTATGATATGGCATATCGATGCGTTCAGTTACCCCTTGCTCGTATCGACCTAGGCCAAATTGCTGCCAATTATGTCTGTGGAAATAGCGAGAGGGAAAACCCTCCATCCTTTCGATATTGGCAGGGATTGGATGCTTAGGTTCTAGTATGGTGGTAGGACTAGAAGATGACTCTATTCCCCCATATACAAAATTAATGGAATTTGGCATAGAACCCATGTTATAAACCGATCCAATGGATAAATGTTGGTCATGTGGATGACCAAAATCTTTAGCTTGTTTGCACATTGAACGGTGTGATGTGGACATCTTGGATGGCATACTCACCAATACCTGCATCGGTGAGATGGACCTTGACTTGGGAGGGAGATGGACTAGATGATGGAATAGAAGAATGTGGGATAGAAGAATTGGAAGGATTTGGTTGGGTTGATGCTTCACTAACTTGTGAAACATCGGCTGGTGATGGTTGGGAAGATGGAGGAATAATAGGTGATGTTGAAGAAGGTGTAGAAGAAGGGGGTAATGACGTGGAAAGAGATGATTGGTCATGGCCACATGTGCATGTGGTCAGTGATGAAGAAGAAGGAAGATTAGGAGATGAAGAAAGTGGTGAATGAGATGGAATAACGGAAGATGAAGGTGGTTGCGATATGATGGGTGGCTCCTCGGGAATGGGAGCTTTAGAAGAAGATGGTATAGAAGAAGTAGATGGGGTCAAGAAAAGATGAGTGGATGGCAACACAATCTCATAAGGATTTGAGACATAGTTGCAATGTTTGAAGGGTTCAATGTCGGCAGGTACACAATGAACCTGTCCCTCATATACATACTTCGAGACATTGATGCGAGTATAGAAGGGACACATCTCATCTCCCTAAGCCAAGGCCGTCCAAGCAATACATTGTATGCCATGGTCCCTTCCAAGATGTGAAACAAGGTATGCAAAGTTCGGGCCCCTACCTCAATGGGCAAGATAACCGTGCCAACCGTGGAAGATAAAGCATCATTGAATGCTTTAAGAGTAAAAGTCGACTTTGTGATAAGGGATGGCGACGACTTTAGATGACTCAACGCCGATGTTGTAATGATATTGATTGAGGAACCGGTGTCAATTAAGACTCTCTTGAATGGCTTGTGATCGATCTTGGCCATGATATGCGGTGGAGGATCTATACTTTCTGTTGACATAGGTTTGATTTCAAAATCATAGAAAGTGATGGAGGGCTCCATGCATGTTTGAATACTCCCCACAAAGTTGTTGAAGGCATTAGTATCTTGAGTTTGAAGCTCGATTGACTTTAATATTTCCATTAATGCCTCTCTATGCGGGGAGATTGTTGAATGAGGTCATAGATCGATAACTTGGCGGAAGCCATTTTTAAAGCTGGTAGTTAATCGGCTACTCAATGACATGATGGGTCGTTGGCGTTGAGTAGAATGATTTAGCGGTTGTTGAGAAGTACTAGCACGTCGTTGGGTCACTGTTACCGGAGGTGGACTGGGGGTTTGTACAGGTGGGTGTGGTTCAGCCTGATTTGGTTGGTTCGCCCTTTGACCCCGGGTTACTACGTTAATAGTACCCACAAAACCTTGGTATTGTTGTACATGGTTGACTTGATTAGGAGGAGTTACTCCCCCTGAAGTTGTTGAAGCTTCCTCCCGATGTGGAAGGGGTGTTTGAAATATACCAAGATTTTGATTTTGTTGGGCTAAGGGGCTATCCAATTTAATGGCTCCAATCTCAATAAGATCTTGGATCACATGTTTGAAATCTGTACAATTATTGATATCGTGCCCATTTTGCCTATGATAAGGACAAAATAGGTACTCCTTGTAATACTTTCCCCTTCTAGATGGTTCTAAAGGTTTGAACTCAGGTAAAGTTAACTGATTTGTGCTATATAACTTGTTGAATATGACCGCATATGGTTCATCTAAAGGTGTGAAGTGTCGCTTGGGACGATTATTTTGCCAAGGTCGAGTTTCCATGGTTGGCTCAGTATTGGGAGCTGGTTGAGTAGGGGCGGGTACCGCATGATAAGCAATTGGTTGCGGTTGACTTTGCATTACTTGTTGTTGTTGAGCCATTACGGGCTGACTCGCCACCACTTGATTAACTTGGTTAACATTTGAGGTTGTACTAGCTTTGTGTTTGTTTGTTTTGGCCATAATTATTATTTCGTTGTTGGCCCTTTTGTTGCCATTCTTTTCTACGGGGTTTTAAAACACCCTCTTGGACTTTAATGTCTTCTATGATACTTGCTTGGGCCAAAGCCTCTTCAAAAGTCCTGTATTGTTGTAATTGGAGTAACCAAGAGATAGGTTTTAGACAACTTTGGGTGAACATTTTGGTTAACTCCTCCATTGGTAGGGAGAATGGCAGTTTATTAATGATAGCCCTCCAACGGTTTCCAAAGTCATAAACAGTCTCATCGTCATGTTGCTTGAGCTTGTATAAGTCGGACAATGAAACTTTCCTTTGTACATTTAGGGAGAATCGTTCTAAAAATAGATTAATCAATTGTTCGTAAGCATAAATGCTATGGTGAGCTAAATGATTGTACCATTGTACAACATCTCCCCCTAATGTACGAGGAAAAGTTATGAGCATAAGAGCGTCATTATTTTGGATTCTAAAGCAGGCATGCATGAATGAGCTCACATGTTCATGAGGATCCTCAGTTCCTCAAAATTTGTCAAACTTCGGTAATGTGAAATCGGTCGGATATGGCGGTGAAGGTACCGAAGGATGAATTGGTTGATTGATCAATGACCTTAGCGTAGGTTTCTGACTAAATGAGCCAGGCATGTTGAGCATAAGGTTGTCAATCTGTTGTTGTATAGCATGGAGTCGAGAATCTTCATGAAAATTTTGACTCGTTTGATGATTATGAGGATGCAATGGAGGAGTTGAAAAATGATGAGATGGGATGAAATTGCCTGGATTAGGCGGTGTGGAATGGACAGGTTGTTGGTATGGATGATACCGAAAAGAAGGTGATTGGGGTGAATGATGAACTGGACTAGGTTGGGAGAAAGGTGGGGTAGGAATGGACACCACCGAAGATTGGGGTACCCAGGTGGGGCTGAGCTAAGAAAAGCTGGTTGGGTAGAAATTGGTTGAGGTGTAGGATTTACTACGACGGGTGGTTGAGCATTTTGTTGTTGTTGTTGTAGAAGCAACTTGTCGAGGTACTCCTTAACCTGATTAATCTCTAACCCAAGGGAGGTGGGATGATTGGATGAAGGTGGAGGGCGGTGCCATGGTAGTCACAGGAGGCTGCATAGCGGGGGCAATGAAGGTGGCTGAAGTAGGCGGTACACAGGAAGAAGCGATAGGCTGTGCCCCAGGTAGGGTGAAACCATAAATGGTTTGGGAAGAAGAGGGTTGAAATTGGTCATGGCTAGAGGAGGTTCCACCAGCCTCATAGAGAGAATTGGTGTACACCCGGGTAAATGGAGGAGAAAGTGGTCGGGAAGACACTACATTTGTCTCCAAAGGAGGACAATTGAGCATATAGGAAGATGTTGGAGATGAAGCGGTGAGCGGATACAACATTAGCCTCAAAAAAGGGTTAGTGTAGACACAGAGTGAAACCGGCGGGTATGGTTGATGCAATATCCTGTTGAAAAATAGAATCTTGCATAGGGGAATCTTGGATTGGCTCAAGGACATAGCCAGTGCCATCTCTTAAGTGAGTTTGCACTTGGGCCATATCAATGTGGGTAATATGATAGGAATTGTCTTCCTCCATGGGCATGGCCATGTGATAGACGGTAGAAGGACGTGAAAGACCTGCAGGCGAACCTGCCTGAAATTCACTAGGATAAGTGGCTATGTTGGTGATGGGGATATTCTATGAATTATTCATTTGATTATTTAGATTTAACATTTTAGATTGATTCCTTGTTAAGACCATGAAGCAATAAATCTAAACAAATTCAGAAAAGAAGAATGCAAAACTGGAATGATAAATTTACACTAAAGAAATTATCAGAAAACAGTCACAACCTAGGTTTCAACCAATGTGTCTTACCTGCGGTTAATTAATTATTTTCTGATCTTAATCTGCAGTAAATTTTAAGTGTCCGGTTTATGAGTTTTGCATGTGATCTAATCTTGAATTATTCACAAAAAAGGTAAAAACTATGGCTAGGAAAGGACAACGAGATTCTTATTGGTGATGAAATCCAGCAAGTTTGCTCGGGGGTGACCTATGGTGTCTAAGGCAGAAGTTTAATGGATGGAGATGAATTCCACCGTCACTAAACTTCAAGCAATACACAGTGATGAAATCCAGATATTACTTATTTTAAATGCAATATGAAATGCGGTGAATTTTATTTTAAGTGTTTTAGTTGTCTAATGTATACATACAAAGCTATAAATCAAAAGTTCTAATGATCTAAGCAAGAGGCTACTGAAAACATGCCATTTCCTCTGAAGAAGTGGAGTACACCGTTTAAAACCCCTGCCTACCAATGATATCAGATATCAAAGGAGCAACCGGAAGGTTCGTCCACTTCTCTGCTGGAATCACCCAATGGCGGGAGTACTATTGACATCCAATCAATAGTCCTACTTAGATAACTAAAACAGATAATTCGTAGCTATTCTAATATGCAGCTAGGTATGCAAAAAAAAAAAAAAATTTATGCAAGCAACAATCAATAATGCAATGCAAAAAAAATGTAATTAAAAATAAGCTATTCTTTTCAGATTACTTAGTTTTTGTTCATTTTAAAGTAATGATCTGAAAAAGAAACAGAATACAACAGAAAAACCAAAAACGTAAAAAGTACAGTTAAAAGAAAAACGCACTTACTCGGAAGCCTACGCTTTTCTGTAAAACTGTCTTCAAACGCCCAAGGGAGTCTGCACAGGCTGAAACGCACCTCTGCGTTTCGGATTGGACTTCCAGACGCCGCTCTGCGTCTACTGCGTTTTCTGCAAGCTCAGAAACCCTAGTTTGTTGGAACAACGAATTTCATGATTTTTGGAACCTACAAAATAAAACAGAAAACAGGAATAGATTAATAAAGCAAGTATTAAAAACATGAAACCCTAGGGGTCCCACAGTGATCGCCATTTGTAGATTAAAAATACAACGCCAAACAAAAATAAAAAATCACGATAAAAAGTAATACAGAACAAAGTTGTACAAAATAAACGATTTTTATTAATCAATGGAGTTTAAAAACTCCTTTTGAGTACAACAGGGCCTGTAACCCTTTTTGTGATACAAAAATTACAATTTGTGCTAGGGTTCTCCGAAACCCTAGCTGGCACAAAGTGGTGGCATTTTCGAAGACGTATCCTTAATCCCAACAAAGTGAGTGGGCTTCGTTGTATCCTGTAGCTCGGACCACTCCAGCTTAAACAGCTGCTATCAACACACCGGATCTGCCATTAAAATCCTGCACACATTAACACTATCAAGGAGTTAGAAATTAATAAGAGGGCTCCATTGTGTGAGCCCTCAGAAACAATTTAAAACCCTAGAAAAATAGAATGCGGGAGTTCAACAACAGATTAATAAAAGAAAAGAAGTTACTTGCTTTAAACTAATTTATACATATTCTCTATTAACGCGGCTAGACCAGGCGGCACTCGGAAGAATTGGGACTATCAAATCGGGTAAGAAGGCGCCCTGGTGCACTCGCTGAACGCCGCGTGCTTCGGATCAAGGTTTCGAGACGCGGTCTAGTACGAGGCTGCGGGTAAACGCCGTGGGCACTTGCGACAAGAATGGGGAATTCTACGAATCTTGCGAAGAGATGGCGGCGAAGTTGGCGACGGATGCGGCGATGGATGCGGCAAAAAGGAGCGGCGATGGATGGGGAAGAGATAGATGAAATAGAAGAGATAGGTCCAAAAGATAGCAAAGATAGCAAAGAAAGAGAAGAAGAAGTAGGGTTTGAGCCATCAAGGTGACTCAATTTATAATCTACTCTTAGGGCACACTTTAGGGTTTTAACGACACTTTGAACGTGTGGCTAAGATTAAAGTGGATCCAAGGGTAGAGAATAAATCTAGGTTGTGAAACGGATTAAGATGGATGGACGGATGAGATTAAATGAAGGATGGACGGCTCAGATTAAATCACTTAAACTATATTTATATATATATATTAAAATATATTAAAATATTAAAATATATATATAAATATTAATTTAAATAAATTTGGGGATGAAAAATGGCGGGAAAGGTGAAATTGGGCCAAATAATGGCGGGAAAAGGTGAAATGGGCCAAATAATGGGGGGAAGGTGTGGATTTGGGCCAAATAATGGCAGGAAGGTGGATGACTGACACGTGGCTAACAGGAAGGTATAGATGACTTACAAGTGGCTGGATTTTGGTGTCTACAAGTAGAATGTTTCTTTGTCCATTCACTACATCCCAAAGTTTTTCAACAATAAGTATTGACCTCATCTTATTTTTCCATGGGGTAAAATTAGGCCCCTTTAATAACTATGATTCAGAAAAGAATATTCTTGTATTTGTCATTTCCTTTGGAGTTGACTACCTTATAACTCCCTAAGTTTTGAATAATAATTTTCAAGTTTCTAAGTTTTCACAAAACCTTTGATGTTGAATTCCTTATGTCTCTCTAATTAAATAGAAACTATGAAGAATTAAAGATTTTGCAAATTTCCTAAATTTGATGTTGGCTTCCTTTTTTATCCAAAAATAATTAATTTGCAAATATTATTGTACATTTTGAAATTAAAAAATAATACGTATAACTTCTATTTTAAATTTAATAAAAAGGCTTTAATAATACCTTATTTATTCTTTTTAATATAAAAGTTTTTAAATTTTTTATAAAAACCTAATTCAGATTATAAAAACTCAAAAATTAAATATCTTTTACCTCCTTATATCTCCAATTACTTTTTTAAATAAGTCAATCTCCCATTTAATTTTCAATATACCTTATCTCTCCATTAGATAGCAAAATTAATAATTAATCTTAAAAACACCTTATGTCTGTTTTAATTTTTTAAATATACCCTTATCTCTCCATTAAATTTTAATTAGTTCCCATGGGATACCCATATGGTTAGGGCTTTGGGATTTCTTTTGGTAGACCCAGGTTCAAACCACTATGGGGCGTGGTGTGTGTGTGCATGTGTGTGAGTGAGCTTGTGTACAAAATAAAATTTAAAAAGAATTTATCAAAAACCTAAAAGAGTTTTTACCTCCCCATGAATCTCTCAGGTGATGCTAAAGAAGGATATTTTAACTAGGAGCACCACCGTCCAATTGGAGTAAACATTAGCTAAGCGGTCTAGGGCTACATGGCATAAGGTCACCCATGCCAATAGTCGACGCTTCTAAATCGACACCGCTTGAATGTTGCTCTACTTGAAACCTACCTTCATTAGACTTTACAAAGGTTTAAAACACCAATCCAATGCAGCCACATATTTATAAATGATTTATCCATGTGTTGGAGGCTCCTAATTGGATAGTCTTCAACCTTAGGCAAATAAAATTTTATTTGCAAAATTTTAGTTTATAAATTTTTCTTGCACGTATATAATGACCTTTGGCCTCTAGCAACTGTAACAATCTCTTCTCCTGCATGTGTACAATGATATTTGGCCTCTGGTGACTATAATAGCCTCTACACAATGACCTATGATGAGCAAGGGTTAATAATGGGATGATTCTATAACAACATTTGGCTAATAGGGGTTACAGTGAACATTATCTCCTACAACAAAATGTAATAATGCTGAAAACCTTCTAAGCATTACATTAAATGCGTTATGCACTTTCTCCTCAGTGTTACCTTACATTGATTACATTTTCTCCTTGACCTTATGAAGACAATGATGCACTAAACCTGACTATGCACACCTATGTTCTTAACTACATCAATCCTACAGTAGTTGTTGGTACTGTTTTTTAATCCTAAGGCTCCTTCGCTTGTTTCTTTGGAGAACTAAACACAATGGTGATAGTATTCTATAGTAGCTTTTCACAAATTTATTTGATGCCACCCTTCTTTGCCCAAAGGATATTCTAGCAACTGTCGATCCTTCATCCTCTTTTTGTGATATCTTCAATTTTTATCAGAGGTGAATTCATCCTTGCATACTTTGGGCTCACAAACTGTGTCTACTCTTCTTGCATCAGGAATTAATCCTACAACGTTCTCCATTCAAATGACACTATCATTGGCACTTTGTCTTCTAATGAATCTATGTAAAAAGCTTACAAAAATTGCTACTCTAGATATCTAGCTACCAGTCTTTCTTCTTTATATTTTGTGCTTGCTCCCTAATTCTTCTCATGCAAATGCTACTTCTACAAACATTTTTCTTCTTTGGTCTTCCACATATTTCTCCTCACCAATCCACTTTTCCTCCATGTAGTAAAAATTCTCAAATATCTTAATCCTCTTGAAACAATACATCAATCTCCTCCAAATTCATCTTCTCACTTTCTTCAACACAATAAACTCAACAATCTATACAACATGACAATCTTCAATTTGTGATAGTTTTTTTCTCACAAAGTTCAATTAAACTAGGACCTATGCAAGCAACCTTGTTGTGGCTTTGATACCACTGTTAGCTTTCCTAAAGGATTAACTAATAGTAAACTTATTTCAAAATAAAAAATAAAAAAAATCAATGCTACTAACAATATCAACAATCTCTCATAACAATGAACAACAATATATCATAAAATATAACTCAAATGAACACAATATACATAAATTACATTAATGATACAACATGGTTACAATGCATGAAGCTTTACCTCCAATATATCATTTTTCATGACTTTTCAGTTCTCTAACTATTGCTCTCCTCTTTCATCTGGGAGATGCAACCTTTCATATTCCTCTCACAAAGACAAATCTCTCAACTTGTCACATATCATGTGACTCTTCATACTCTCTTGACACTTTGCACTCTTTCTCATATTGCCACATACATTATATAAAATATAAATCATCTATTAAAATAATATTGCATGGGAGACCAAATAATATAATATCTCCAACAAAATATCACATGATCAAATATAAAATAGCCACAATATATAATAAGGTCAAAATAATGATAATATGAGTAGAATAATATGAGCAAATTAATATGTATATAAAGGCATATAATAAATCAAATAACCTTCAATAATATGTTGAAATATAAATGTAAATAGCCAAAATCATTCATGTACTATGCATGAATAATAACTTACAATATTAATTGCTCAAAAATGTATACAAGCTTTATTGCTTCTTTTCTTCTTACAATTTGATATATCAGTATGATTCTCTCTGTATATCTATATCTGGAGCATTATCTCCATAATATAGCCATAGTGATATGACTCTTTGGATACTTGACTATTACTCTCCATATGAAAAGTCTTATGACTCTTGGCTTATCTACTTACCACTTGCATACATGACTCTATAACATATGCACACCTATACATGACTCTTACACTTCTATATGCACTCTCTAATCTAAGATACTTGTGCACATATTTACATTACACTCTTACATATAAGACACTTGTGCACATTTTCTCAACTTACACTTGCACTCTAACTCACATGACACTTGTGCATTTCCTACACATTACAACTTTACATGACACTTGTGCATTTCCTACACATTCACACTTACATGAAAGGGAAAATATAAATCACACTCTAAACTATGACTTAACCCTAATATAATATTTACAAATATACCATGAAGGTACCATGGGGGTACATTAACATGTACCAAATAATGGAACACCCCTAGTATTGCATTATTTGGTTATTGAAGACTTTATTCTTCAATCATGATCTTTGTCTTTGTCTTCAATCTTCAAGTGATAAACTTCAGTATGCAATCCATCAGGTTCTTGTTCTAGCACTTGTTTTCGTTTTGCTATATCTTTCTTTACTTTTTTGATCTTCTTTTGGTTTTTTTTTTGTTCTTTTAAATCTTGGTCTTGATTTTTCCTGATTGTCTTCCTGCAATTTCAATTCTTGTATTTTGATGTTCTACAACATTAGTATCCATAGAATGAAAATTTTCATTTATCAAGAGTTTTACTGTAAGAGCTTTGAATTCATTTTCTTCATATGGCTCTTCCAATTCTTGAATTTCATGAGCTAAATTTCATTTTGATTGCCTTCTCTATATTGTAATTGTGGTTGTTGTTGATGACCATATTGATACTAAGAATGATATTGACATTGTTGATGTTGAGATTGAAATTGTTGTTGTCGTTGAAGATTGTATTGATATTGTTTTTGCTGAACTGATTTATTTATTTGAATTCCATGATTCATATTCATCTGATTTATTTGATATTGAATTCTTTGATTGAATCTACAAAAAATTGTACTATGACCCCTTCTCTTACATATTTGACAATATCTTGAATTCTGATTGGATCTATTTCTTGAAGCAATATTACCTTGTGTATTATATTTTGATACCAAGGTATTATTAGTCATTTCATCTTTGAATGAGTTTTCTACTTCATATTATTGTAGAATGTTGACTAAATCGTCAAATGTAGTTTCTTTACTTAAGACTTGCAAAGATGTGACTAGATGTTTGTAGTTCTCTAGAAGTGCTCTTAATATTACTTGAACAAAAAAATTATCTTCTACTTTTTATCCTAGTGCTAATAGCTTTGCTTTTATATCTACTACTTTTCAAAGAAAAAGTTCTATACTTTCTCCACTATTTGCTTTAAAGGAATACAACTGAGATTGAATATTGAGAATAGTAGCTTTATTTTTTTCCTTCAAATATTTTACATAGTGTATTCCATGCTTTTGTAGAAGTTTCTACTCCACTTAAGTAAGGTTGTATTTCATCAATTATTCCAAATGTTATCAACATAAGTTCTTTAGCATCACCTTATTCAAATATTTGTATTTATCTTGTATCATTAATAGGTTTTGTCTTTGTTCCACTAACTATATCCCAGAGTTTTTCTACAACTAGGATTGATTTCATTTTGTTTTTCCATGATGCAAAATTTGGTCCTTTTAGAAGTTGTGACTTAGAAAGGAAAATTTTGTTGTTAGACATAATGGAACTCATTCAAAAAACTTTGAAGTCCTTTGAGGTAGAAAACCTTATAACTCCTAGGTTTAAATAATTCAAATTCTCTAATTTAATTCCTATAGAGTAGTAAACCTTATGACTCCCTAGTTTAGAAAAATATAAAATTTGCAAATTTTTATATTTCTAACCTTTGATGTAGAAAGCCTTTTAACTCCAAAATTGAATTTGCAAAATTTCAAAAATACTCCTAATATTTAAATTTCATTTTTTTTTTAAATAATTGAAATAACTTCTTTCTTAAAAAAATTCAAATACTAAAAACTTTAATCTTCTACAAAAAAAAAGCTTAAAGAACCTTTCTTTTTTAAAAACAAACTAGTTAAATTCCTTATCACTCCAAACTTAAAAAATCTTCTAATTCCTTTAATAATTCTAATAATAAAAAATTTAACTAAGTAGGCATCCTTATTACTCCATATCTAAAATAATTAAAAAACCAAAAAAAAAATATAACTCCTTAAATCTTTTAAACTATTAACCTTATACCTCCTTCATTAACTTTAATAAAATATTTAACGTTATAACTTTAGAATACCTTCCAAAAATATGCAACCTTTGATTTGCTCATGATTTTGAATTGCATTTGCGCTTCAGTCTCTATGCTTGCTACTATGAAGTGACTTAGGGTTCCCTTCATTCTTTTGAAACTGCTTTGAAGATGTTGCACTGATTAGAACTCGTGAGATGTCATAGGGCATATAAATGTTACACTCTATTCGTTTGCTTGCTGAAAGAACATTTCATCTATCGCTTGATATGCTAGAATATTTCATCTATCGCTTAATACGTTACTCATTTTTCTTGAGTTATTCAAAGTTCCATTAGGTGGTAAAGTGCTGGCTTCTAATTCTCTTCATATTCTCCAATATACATTGAATCTTCCAATTGCCTCTGTATCTTCTCGCAAATGTTGTATCTTCCAATGAATGTTTCCAACAAAGTTTTGGATGTCTCGTTCACTTGAATCCTTCTAGCCACATTTGGATCCTTCATTGTTTCTTGATTAGGTTACCTACAACATTGATGTTGCTCTAGTGTTGTGTTGGGTTGCATTCGACATTGCTCTAGTGCTACATTATGCGTTGTTAGCAAGAGATCTACATTAGTAGTGTGAAATTTGAGATAATTATATGCAAAATAAATATGACACCCAACAATGAAAGAAAGAAAAAGTGATGTGCGACCAAAATATGAACTTTGTATTAATTCTTGAATGGGGCCTTGATCCCATTTTTACAATGCTATTTCTCACATGAACAAGGGCATGATTACAACAGTAGCTTGATTAGATTACAATGGGCCGAAATAGGGGAAAGATACCCCTTTTTTCAAGCATAAATGATTAGGGTGTCTTTGGTATTTCTCTGCATCAACTAGGGGAGTGAGTGGGCTTGCGTATCCTGAGATCGACCACTTCAACTTCAGCAGCCGCTCTAGATTCTTGTTTTTTGCACACAAGTAGATCACACAAGGGTTTTAGTGGCACCTACAAATAAGATTGAAAACCAAAATGTGAATCAAAACCCTTGGATAAATATTAAAAAAACACAAAAGAGTAAATTAAAGTGCCTTGATAAACATAAATGAAACAAAAGCTCATGAATCTGATCGTGTTTCACATTTTTAGATTTGCTCTATGTAACCACGGGGTGCACGATTAGGACTAGGTAACCACGGATGTGACGATAGGGAAACCATGGAATGAGTGGTTGAATCTGCGCAACCATGGATTGAGTGGTTGGGGTCAAAAGGCAAAATCGCCTAAAAGATGCACTTCAAGTTTTTGGATCTCAGATCTCCTCGGGGCACGTGCAATATCCTAGCATGATTTTGATAGCATGACAATGTATTTATTTGAACTCCTATGTTTGATGGGGTAAATTTTATTTTATAAGCAAGCTGGGGATCTTGGATGGAGTCAGAGTGAGTCACTCAAGGTGCCTCACTTAACTAGGGGATGTGCCTAAATGGGTAAGTGCAAGTGGAGTGAGATGTGGGAGGATGAGTGAGTGGAATTGGGGTGAGGTGGCTTGATGAGTGAGTGGAACTGGGGTGAGGTGGCTTGATGAGTGAGTGCAACTATGGTGCTAATCCTAATGCATGAGTGCAACTATGGTGAAGTGACCTGATGAGTGAGGGCAACTAGGGTGATGTTCTCAATGCATGAGTAGAACTATAATGCAAAGTGGAGGATGAGTGGGTAGAATTGTGGTGATAAACTTAATGCATAAGTGCATGTGCAGTGAAGTGTAATGTGGAGGATACCCCATGTGAAGGGATAAATGTGTGAGATGTTGCATGATGACTGATAGTTGTGACTAGAACACATGTCCCATGAGGATACAAGGTATCCTACGTGAGTTTCCTAGATTTAATAATATTCTAAAAAATATGATTATGTGAAAGATTTTATATGTCTAAGTTTGTACTTAGGCACATTTATCTTACTATGCAATGTTTTGTGGTGGGATGCAAGTGGTGTTGTGTGAGTGCCTAGGATTTTGTGTCTACAATAATGTTTCTCTAGAACTTTGAAATTTGAAATTTTTTTATCGTTTTCTTCCTTCCTTTGCTTTTGATTTTCACTCTACTACTAATGCTTTTGTTGTTGTAACTACTCAAGTTTAGGTTCTAGATGAATGTTTTTTGTTTTGTTTTTGTTTTGTGTGGAATTTCATAAAAATGAATTGTTTTTTTTGGTAAATAAATGAAAATGAATGTTTTTTTTTGTACACTAGATGGGGGTGGTAATTTTTGTTTTTTTTTGCTTATGATACAAGAGGAGGTAATTTTTTTTATTTTAAGTAAGTGAAAATGATTGTGTTGGTTGTTTTGTTTTATGTAGGGGCATGAAATGCCTTTGTTATTTTTTTTTGAAAATGTGTAAAAGTGAATGACTTTGTAATTTTTTTTGTTTTACAAAATGCATGAGAATAAAAGTTTTTTTTTGTGTTTTTGTGGTTTTATGAAAATGCCTTAAAGTGAATGCCTTTTTTTTTTACAAAATGCATCAGAATGAATGGTTTTTTTTGTGTTTTTAAGCTTGTTTTGCTTTTGTTTGTTGTTTTCACTGATTTGGATTTTACTTTTTGTTGCAGGGGAAGTTTATTTTGGCCTGACACAGATGGCCTCATGTCGTTTTAGATGTGCAAAAGGCACTTACTACTGATGACTATTTTTTTTGATGATATGGGTTTGGGTGGATGTGGGCGGGTGAATACCGTTAGGGTAGATGCGAATTATTTATCTATGCTTGTAGAGAGGTGGAAGCCCAATAAGGGATCATTTCAGCTTTCGATAAGGGATCTTACTATTACCTTGGAGGATGTGTTTCACATCTTCCATGTTTCTGTAGAGGGTGTATTAATCCGAGTAGGCCACAACAAGGAGGAGGCCCTGAGGCCCATTTATGGTGATGATTAGGGTGTGGATTGGAGTAAGGGAGGGATACCTTACCTTCAACTATTTCAGGATCAAAAGTTATGGGTGCTGTAAATTTTTTTGATGTTCATTCTGGGAAATATGTTGTTTCCTAACAATATGGGTTTGAGGGGAACCAGATACCATTTGTGCTCAAATTGATATCTAAGCCACAGGTTTATACGTGGGCTCCCGTTCTAATTTTCCAATTATATGTGGAGCTCTATGAGGTGAAGAGGTGGGAGTAGAAGAGGCTCAATTATAGTTTACTTCTTCAGGTGTGGGCATGGGATCACATATGCGTAGCTCATCCATATGGCCTGCCATATCTGTGGGATCAATCATTACCTTGTACTCTTCACTGGTAGACTAGTGAGGAGACTAAATCGAGTCGACCTGATTGTATACATCAGGAATATCGGGTAATGTTGGATGCATTGATGGGTGCTGATATTTATTGGCAACCTTAGCAGGGGGTTATTTAGGAGGATGATGCAACATAACTTCAATATATGAGGCATGGTAGGTGGGTAGTGGGGAGCCATATACGAGATATGAAGTTCATCCAGTTCTCTCAAGTGTTGAGGTAGTTCAAGCTGGTATAAGGAGTTTTAGAGGCTCCCAAGATGTATAAGCGATGGGGCGATGAGCTCAATATTCTAGTTACCCTTAATTTTTGGATAGTCGATGATGCAAGCAATGATGTGGCAGTCGATGTTCCTGATGTAGATGATGTAGGGATAACTATGGAATATGATGCTTGGTTTGTGGTACAACCTCCATGGAGATCAAGCCAAGAAATGGATGATGGGTCTAGTGAGGAGGTGTCTCGATGGATGAAATATCATCGAGGTAGTAGGAGTGTAGTCAGTTTTGATATGCCACCCATAAATACTAGGGTTGAGGGAGATGGAGGACAAGATCCTCCTCCACACCATAGCAAGGAGGAGTGGGGGGTGCTCCAGGCAAAGCGAGATACTTTGGGTGAGTCTGTGAAGTCTCGTGATGCAGAGATCACAAGGCTACATGGTAAGGTGGATAAGTTGCAGGGTGATCTAGATGGGCTATGGAGTGGATCGAGTGGTGGTGGGGATTTAGGTACTGTTGTGTCTCATGATGTAGAGATAATAAGGCTTTAGGCTATGGTTGTGGAGCTGTAGGCTGAGGTAGCTGAGCGAGCTAAGTGCTATGACATAAATTTGGCTACTACCCGGAGGTAGGTTGCCTATATTGCTAGTCTGGAGGATAGACTAAACTAGTGTCGTATTCCTCTTTTTGTACCTCCTTTATCATCAATTTTAGGCTCTAGTAGGCAAAGCGAGTCTAGGCCTAGCGGTTTGAGGTCTCATTATTCATTTGGCTCCTAGGAATCAGCTCAAGGGCCTCATAGGAGTCATAGGGAATGCTAGCTAGTAGCTTTTATTACCTCTTTTTGTAGTTTTGTATCTTTTTGTTTATGAGCCTTAGTGCTCGGATGTATACAACCTATGGGAATTTTGTACTTATGCAATTCATATATATATACACATGGCTCTTTATTGTGATTACTTGTGTATACATGTCTTGTGTTATTGTATGTATGGGTGCATATGTAATGATGTGATGATTGATGTAATGATAATTAATGCTTATGTTCTAATAATGATTTGGTAGTTTTAGACTGTGCTTGATCAACATGTCATTATTGTTTAATCATGGACATAGATAGATGGTATTGATATCTATAATGATGTGTAGTAACAAAAATGGTGTGGTATGATTAGGTGGGTGATATAGGATATTCTTACAAAGAATCAAACATCCTAATGATCTTAAACAAACTCTTCTATGAATTTCACAAATTGTTAGATGCAAGATTGTCCTAGTATTTTCAAGTTTCTCAAGGACCAACTATGTGTGCAATGCTTTTCATTTCCCATTATGAGTTGGGTTAAACTAATCATTTGTAACTTATGACAATTAGCTAGCTCATCCTTGAGCGTCCATAGGTCTATACAAAAGAAGATCGCTAATGTGATAGATGTGGAACCATGCATAAGGATACCCCATTACCAAGCGGGATTCATTCAACCCATTGCTCTAATGAGGATCACCCCATTATTTTTGAGACACTGAGAGTTACAGGGACTCAAGCTCCTTTTCCTTCTTTTATTGCATTTGGTTTTTGGGGATTGCTCATTTTATGATGGAGCAATTAGATTTTATTTCTTATACTTACTCATTTTGAGGAAGAGCAAGGGGATTTTTATTGCTTTGAGAAGATTTTTTTGGGATACTTGCTCGATTTTGAGAAGAGTAAGTTTTTTTTTTTGGAAATGCTTTTTGGGATACTTGCTCACTTTTGTGAAGAGCAAGGGATTTTTTTTGGAAGGGTGAAGGGGGAGCTTGTACTTTTGCCAACTCTGTAGAACTTTAGACCATGCACATAATTGGACGGACAGGGGAAACCTTTCACTTATGACAATGGCTACTTTGACTTCATTATTCCCAAGTTTCACAATTTTATTTTTAATGTGTTTCATTTTGTACGATACAAGAGGAAAATTGATTGACTAGGAATAACCTGTTGCATCTAAAAATTGTTTGACTTTGAATTAAGTTTATTCAAAACACTAGGAGTGGCTGAGTGATTGAAAACCTTTGGAAATTACTTATGGTTGATGTGATTTGTGATTTTTTGTGATACTCTTGATGCAATCTTTTGAAAATTAAAAGATGCACACAAAATAGTCAGTGGCTGCATAATTATTATTGCTAACAATTATACGATATCTATCCTACTTTATGTGAGTTAATTATCAAAATATTATAAGGAGAGTTGCATATTCTTGTGATTTATGGATTTTTGAGTGATGTAGAATGCTCCTGATTAAGGAAACTAGACATAGTGAACTAGCGATCATCCAAATTAACCAAATGATCCAATGTAATGAATGGTATGGACAACATGCCTAAACATGCATGTTCGGAATGCATGGATGGATGTAAATGAAATATTTTAGTATATATATTATTTTTTCTATTTATTTTTTTTTATTTTTTATTTTTTAGCCATGTATATGTACATATATATAAGCTACACTATGCATAAAATACCTTTAGATGTATTATGTTCAACAAATCAGGTTCCAATGTTCCTTCTAAGTTGACAAGTCTATATGTTCCTTGACCCAATTTCTACTTGACAATGTATGGAACTAACCAATTAGCCATGAATTTATCTCTCAAATATGACAATACATTGGTGTTTAGTTGATTCTATTTAAGAATGAGATCTTCCACTTGGAATTCATGAGGATGTACTTTTGTGTTGTAGGCATGCTTGATGCAATCTTGATATACTCATAGATTTTCTAACGCATTGATGCACCTTTCATCAAGGAGTGTTAATTGGTCAAGACATGCTTGTCTAGCTGTGTCGTTGTCCATGAATTCTTGCAATGTAACTCGTAAATAGGGGATCTCGAGCTCAAGAGGCATGATTACTTTGGTGCCATAGACCAATGAAAAAGGTGTTGCTCCAGCTGGTGTTATGATGCTTGTTAAATAAGTCCATAGTGCCAAGGGGAGTTGAGTGTGCCAATCTCTATAATTTTCTTTAACAAGTTTCTTGAGGATGGCTATCACAATCTTGTTGGTCACTTCGACTTGTTTATTTTCTTATGGGTAGTAAGGAGTCGAGAAACTATGTTGGATATTGTATTTGTTACATAAGGATCGAACATCCTTATTCTTAAAAGACTTGCCATTTTCCAAAATGATCTTGGAAGGAATTCCAAAATGACACATAATATGTTGAAGTATAAACTCTGCTATTTGAGGTCCAACCATTGTGGTCATTGGAATTGCTTCAATCCATTTGGTGAAGTATTCTGTGGTAGTTATGATGAATTTATGTTGTCCTGAAGAGGCAAGTGAAATTTTGCTAATCAAATATAGTCTCCATTGTGAAAAGGACTAAAGGATTTGAATTCCTTTGGGTGTGTAAAACACAACTCCTACACCTTGTCCCTTTTTGCACTTTGATCTGTCAAAGAACATCGTCATGTCAATATCATCCTTAGGGGGAACTAGTTATTCTTGTTCATTGACAAAAAAGACCAAATAATTTGGAAGATCGATAAGTATTGGTTAATAATTTAGTAGTGGAGCTTTTTCTAGTTGATGGCTATCACCTGACCTTTGATGGATTTTTGGTTAATGAATTCGAGATCGAATTTCATTAAAAGCATTATCCATTTTACAGTACGGGTGTTGTTGTAGCACGAGTCATCATGTAACGTAGAGGATTCTCTCTATCTATGATATAAGTATTATTACTTGGCATGTAATGTATGAGTTTCTTAGTGATAAAAACCACTGCTAAGCACAACATTTTGACGTAAGCATATCTTATCTCATAACTTAACAATGTTCGACTAATGTAATAAATTGCTTTCTCTTTATGATTCTCATTTTTTTGCGTAAGCATTGTCCCTAATGCAAAATATATCCTAGAGATATAAAGGTGAAAAGGGACTCCTGAATGAGGCGGTGTAAGAATTGGTGGTGAAGCCAGATACTTCTTTATCTCATCAAAAGCCTCTTGACATTCAGTTGTCTAGGAAAAAATCACCCCTTCTATAGCAAGCGATTGAAAGGCCTACATTTGTCTGAGAGTTGTGTAATAAATATTTAGATAGATTGGATCTTTCCTTGTAAACTATGTAAATATCTCAAATTTTTTGGAGGTGGCATCTCGATGATGACCTTGAACTTAGCAAGGTCCACTTCAATGCCTCACTTGGAGACAATGAATCCTAGAAGTTTTTCTAATGTGACACCAAATACACACTTCTTAGGATTTAACCTTACCTTATGTTCAAGAAATCGATCAAAAAATTTCTCTAGAACCTCAATATGCTCAAGACATGTTTTAGATTTTGCAATCAAATCATCCACACAATATTCAATTATTTTATGCATATAGTCATGGAATATGTACATCATGGTACATTGATAAGTAGCTCCTGCATTCTTAAGGCCAAAAGGCATCACCTTATAGAAAAATGTCCTCTAAGGTGTTGTAAATGTTGTTTTGTGTTGGTCCTCAAGATTAATTTGATCTGATTATATCCTGAGAAACCATCCATTAATGATAGTATTTCATGGCCTGTGTAAGAGTCTACTAATTAATCGATGTTAGGTAGCAAAAAATCATCCTTGGGGTAAGCTTTATTTAAATTTCAAAAATCGATGCATACGCGTATCCTCCCATTTGACTTGCGCATGGGTACCATGTTAGAGAGCCACTATGGATAATCAATTGGGACTATGAAATTTACATCCAGTAGTTTTTGTAGCTCTTCCTTAAAAATTTATGCTATGGTTGGACGAAGCTTCCTTAGTTTTTGCTTGAAAGGCTTAACATCTGGTGCTAAGATAAGGTTGTGGACCACCAAATTGGGGTCAATGCCAGACATGTTCTTGTATGACCACTCGAATATGTCTTTCTTCCTTGTTAAGATGTCAATCATACGATCATACGATCTTTCTCTTCTACGAAAAAATCTTTTGCAATTTTTATGATTTGTGGATTCTTCGCATCTTGGCTAAGGTTCACATCGATAGATTCTTTGATAAGCATATGAGACCCTTCTTCTAACTGATGTAGAGTTGGTATGAGATGGATATCATCTTCCACATGCTCAAATGACTCAGAGGGCTCCCCCTCTACTTAGGTTTGGAAAACTAAGGTAGAGGAGGGTGAAGGTTGTTGTGGAATGTAAGCATTTGAAGCTCACAATAAATATTCAAACATGATAAATTTGATGATGTATGGTGGGGATGAAATCTTATCCATGGAAATAAGGATAGCAACGATCGAAATCAGCTTTGCCAAATTGTATGGGTTACGGAGTGGGACAAACAAGGTAGCATAAATCATGTTAACTTGGTAGAAATGAGTTGGTTGTAATTTGAGGAGTGATGGCTCACTCTATCTAGGTTGCAACTGACCTAAGGTGAATGAATAGAGATTCTACGAGAGCGACCAAGGTGGTGGTGGTAGATCTAGAGCAGGGTGCTCACACTCCTTGTTGAAGTGAAAGATGGTGTGATCTATGGGAAACATCTTGGTATAACACTCATCTCTCTCAATGGGCTCTATAGGAGCCACATATTATTGGGGACCATGAAAGATTCAAATGATCCAATCTAGGTTTACTTCCATATGTTAGAATTTCCTAAAATCCTCATCGAAGATATAATCCTCAAAATCCTCATTGGAGATATAACCCCAAAAATACTCATCGAATATGTAATCACTTGGAATATGATTGATCATGAATGTATGCAGTAAAATATCTGGAAAGGCCTCATGTATATGAGGCATAAAGTCAGGGTCCAAGTATTCATCACCAGTTTTATCACAATCATCGCTCTCCTCATCCTCTTCTTCATACTCAAGAGTGAGTCGTTGAAAGGTATGGTTGAAGGAAGAATTTGAGATAGAAGGTCTATATACTAGACCAAAGTAATCATGTGCTTCTCGGTATTCAAGCTTAACAATGTGATATGGAACCTGCTCATGTTATTCAAGTTCGTATCCCTGCCAGTTGACCCTATGAAAATATCACAACAAGAAATATGGGTTGGATAGATATTCTAAATTGGCATTAAACTCTTGTAAGGGTTCCTCATTGGGAGGAGGTGGATCGAACGAGGAATCCACTCTCCCATATTTAAAATTGATCCTCTTTGGTTGGGAACCCATTATGTACATTGCACCTATGGGTAAAGGTGGATTACGTGGGTGACCATAATCTCTGAATGACTTAATAGGTGGTGTAACTATGACACTTTCAATGATGTATTCACCAATAATTGGATTTATAAGATGCACTACAACTTGGGATGGTTGGGATGATGATGGCTCAATCGATGATGAGGACGCTTCGATGGCAAATTGTGATTCAGGTGGAGGTAATAGTTTCTCTTGGATAGGTGATCCTATCTGCGAGATGATGGGTGGTGATGTTTGAGGTGAATTATGCTTGATGGGATTGCTAGTTGATGGAGTGGTTTGAGCTGAAAATGTGAATGGTGTTTGTGAAGTGGGTAGTGTGGTTGATGAAGTTGATGATTTGTTAGTAGAATGATCGGGTGTGGTGGAAAGATGAAATATGGTGGATGAGGGTTAAATAGAGCTGACACTTTTGGGTGCAAAATCAAGATCAACTATCAACAATTCCTTCGAGATGGAGGTTTTTGATAAAGAGATGCTAGTGCGAGCAATTCAGATGATGAGTGTCTAGATGGAGAGGTGGGTTGATGAAAGCAATGACTCATAAGGATTTAAGATCAAGTTGTAGTATTTAAAAGGCTCTGTGCCTGCTTGGATGCAATGTAATTTACCCTCATGTACATATTTTACACATTGGTGTAATGGGGCACACAGTTCATCTCCCTGATTTAGGGGTATCCAAGAAGTATGTTGTATTGCATCACCCCTTCCAATATGTGGAAGAGTACATGAATAGTATTCACCCCATGGTGGTAGGAAGAACTACGTTCTCCACATTTGAGCATAAAGCATCATTATAGGCCCTTAGAGTGAAGGTGGATGATGTAATGTGGTATGATGGTAGGTTAAGGTATTTGATGATGAGAGTGGTAATGAGGTTGATGGAGTAGGTATCAATAAGTACCCTCTTGAATGACTTTATATCAATATGAGCGACTATGTGCAATGGAGGATCTGTTAAATTTGATGATACACTCTTCTCCTCGAAGTCATAAAATGCTATCAAGGGCTCCATACATTTTTGTACACTCCCCACAAAGGTGTTGAAGGCATTAGGGTCTTCTCATTATAATTGGATGAACTTTAGAATATCCATTGATTCCTCATGATGTGGAGAAGACTGTTGTATTAACTCATAAATTGATAGTTTTATCGATGCAATTTTCAAACTTTGTGTTAACTGGTTGCCTAGAGTGATGGTTGGATGAGATGGATTACTCGAATTATGGATAGGTGGAGGTTGAATGAATGGCCCTAGTTGTATGGGGACACTTGGTTGCACTGCAAGAGCTTGGGTTGTATGATTTTCTTATCTTTGCCCACGAGCTATCACACTAATGGTCCCTACAAAACCTTGGTACAACTGAGACACATAGTTGAATTGCTTGAGAGGAACTATAGAAGTTGACGCTCCTGTTGCTTGTTGATTTGCCTCATGATGAGGCAAAGGTGTCTGATATATACCAAGGTTCTTATTAGGTTTGATAATGGATTATCGACTTTGATATTTCTCACTTCTGGTAAATCTTACAGAATGCCTTTAATCCCATGCCAAGTTTCGATGTCATGTCCTTTTTGTCGATGATAGATGTAGTATAAATGATATCTATAGGCTTTCAAATTTAGCTTGCTAGGGTCTTCAGGTTTAATCTATGATAATGAAAAAAGTTGTGATGCATACAAATTTTGAAATATAGATGAGTAGGGCTCTTGCAATGGAGTGTAATTACATTTGGGTCTAAAATGATGTTGCCTTTCTGTAGGTTGTGTTTGATTCTGTACCTACTATGGGGGTGGAACCACTTGATAATTCAATTGCTACGGTTGTTGTTCTTGCTATTGAGGTTGTTGGATCTGAACTTGGGTTTGTTGATTTGGTTGTGAAGGTTGGCCCAAGACTATCTGATTAACCTGTGCAGCCTTGGACTGGCCATGGTTATTCCCCTTGTGGTTCTTATTTTTTCACTCTTTCTTTTTAAGTTTTATCTCACCCTATTGAATATTTATTTTCTCTGTCACTCTGGCCTAGGTGAGTGACTCGTCGAATGTCCTATATTGCTACAACTATAGCAACAAAGAGATGGGATTGGCATGAATATTCTTGTTAGCTCTGTCATGGGGAGGGTGAATGGCAATTTTATCATAACTGCCCTCCAATAGTTGCTAAAATCATGGATCAATTCATCATCGTATTGCTTCAAACTAAGTAGATTGGTCAATGTGGTTTTCTTCTTGACATTCAAGACAAATTGCTCCAGGAATTGGTCTGCAAGCTGCTCAAAAGTGTAAACACTATGATGCGGTAGGTGGTTTTACCAATTTTGGGCTTCTCCCTCAAGTGTCTAAGGACAGGTTGTTGAGAAGCAACACACCCCCACTAAAAATAAAATTTTGATTCCTTTGAAATGTTTAATTTTTATTTTCAAGGGGACCCTCTTGAAGTTTTCTTGTTTTTAATCCAAGTTTTGTTTGCATCAAGTCCTTAAATTTTGTCTGCATCAAGGTGCCAAAATTGCTTGCCTAGCGCATTGTTTTTAATTAATTTATTCTGAACATTTATGCTTCAATGGTATTATTTCTGATTTAGTTTTCAGAAATTTTGATTTTCAATAGTTTCCTAAGGTCTGAAAGATTTAAAATTAACTTCTAAAGTTCTTTGAAATTTTTCATTTTGCCCTAATGTTTACTTCAATCTTGGAAATGCCATATCTTCTACCACGGAAATCTGTTTTAAGTGATTCAAATTCTGGGTGAAAGATATTGAGCTCACCTTTCCAATGGTACCAAATTTTCAAGCTTTCAGGTGTGATTCACCTTCCATAAATAACAATTTCTATTTCCAACTAGTGAACTTATTAATGTGATATATTATAATACGAAGTGAATTTTCAATATTTTTCTATATATTCAGATACCCATTTGGGTCATTTGGATGCCTAAAAATTTTCATTCAATTTTGAACACTTTAAAAATTTACCCTAAATTTCACACCACGTGAAACTAGCAACTTTCGGGTAATTAATTTCATTTTCCAGTATCTTAAAGTCACTTCTTATCATGGAGGATCCTTAAATTTTTTTTAAAATGCCAAAATCCAAAAGTGTAGGGTCATTGGAATCCATGTTTGATTTTTTTTTTGGAAATTTTACAAAGTGCCCAACAAATTAGTCAATGTACAAATTCTAGAACATTTCCAAGGTTGGAAGAGAAAGAAATAAAAAATATAGCGATATCACAACATTTCCAAGGAAGGAAGATAAATAAATGCAAATATAGTGCTATCATGAAATTTCCAAGGAAGGAAGAGAAGAAATGAAAAATGTAGCGCTATTGCGATATTTCCAAGGAAGAGAAAGAAATAAGTGAAAAATGTAGTGCTATCGTGACATTTCCAAGGAAAAGAAAGAAAGAAATGAAAAATGTACCAATATCATGACATTTCCAAGGAAGGAAGAGAATAAATGAAAAATATAGTGCCATTGTATCTTGGTCTCCCTCTTTTCATTGGTTCTCCGAGAAAGTCAATGTGGGACAGGGTTATTGAAAGAATTCAAAAAAAACTTGCTGGATGGAAAGGTCATCTTCTATCTCAAGTAGGAAAGCTGACCCTCACTAAGGCCTCTCTTCAGAGAATTCCAGTATATTTCCTCTCTGTTTTCAAAGCCCCTGTGAAGGTTTTCTAGAAAATTGAGAAACTCCAAAAAGAATTTTTATGGACTGGATCAGAGGAGAAAAAAAGGATACATCTTGTAGGATGGACCAAAGTGTGCAGACCCAGGGAAAATGGGGGCTTAGGTATGAGGAGAATTGCTCATATAAATTTAGCTTTACTAGCTAAGCAGGCATGGCGTATCATTTCTGGTGAAGAAAATGAATGGACAACTATCATCAAATGAAAGTATCTTCAAAATATGGAATTTCTAAGTGACTCAGTTCCACTCAAAGGTTCTGCTTTTTGGAAAGCAATTCTTAATTGTAAGAAAATCATCAAAAAAGGTTTAGGATGGGTTTTAGGCAATGGTGAGAGGATAAATTGTTGGAATGATAGGTGGGCTAAGGACGAACCACTGATGCAATATCCTAACTTAGCCCGAATCAAAGATATCACAAAAGAACTCATTGGCATAAAAATCTTCAATTATATGGTTGAGGACAGAGGTAGAATGAAGTGGAAACAAATAAGAATTCAAGGATTTCAAGCAGAATCAAATGATCTTTGTAACATTCTCAAGCAACATTTTATCCCCATGAGACCCAAGGAAGATCAAGTGACCTGGGCTCCTACGAAAAATGGGCAGTTCACTATTAAATCAGCTTACAAGCTTGTTGATGACGAGGATTTTGTCCTCCAAAAGGACTTAGTTTGGATAAAAAATTTAATTCCAAAAATTGTAGTCTTTTCATGGCTGGTTATCCAAGGAAGAATTCTAACCATTGATAATATGATGCGTAAAGGTATTTTTATCACTAATCGTTGTTATCTATGCAGGGCTAATTGGGAGATCATTTATCACATTTTCCTTGAGTGCCCTTTTTCCTTGACTATCCTAAGTGGGGTTTTTTAGGCCTTCAATATTTCATGGGTTAAACCAGCCATCGTACTTGATTTGTTCATCCAATGGCCTTGCCCCTTTTCAAGCCAAAGACTTAGATACATGTGGAAAAGCTGTTTCAATCACTATCTTTGGTAGGTGTGGTTAGAAAGGAACCATAGAGTCTTTTAGCTATAAACCTCATCTATATGAGACCACAATTGCTCAATATTTAAGCTTAACCTTGTTAGATGAGTCTGTGCCTAGGGTAGTCAACCCCAGAGCCAATGTTAAGTGGTCTCCACCTCCTATGGGTTGGTTTAAGCTTAATTTTGATGGAGCAACTAAGGACAATCTTGGCAGAGCAGGCACTGGTGGCATTGTGGGAGATCATAATGGGAATATGATGCTTGTATTTTTTGAATATTTGGGAATAAGGGCGAACAACAAAGCTAAAGCTAGAGCTATGTGGAGAGGCCTTAAAATGAATCAAGACTTAGAAGAAAATTTGATCATAGAAGGAGACTCTATGCATGTTATAAATCTCCTCAATAATTGGAAAACACCTCCTTGGAGGATTAAAACAATTTTTGAAGAGGCTAGGATCCTTTTCCAGGGAAGACAGGATAGAAAAGCCCAACATGTCTTTCGGGAAGCTAACAAAATTGCTGATAAGCTGGCCAATTTGGGTGTCAATGGTGATGAACTTTTCAAATGGGAACACGGTGTCCCGAGTGAAGTAGAGGAGCTTATTAAACAAGAATGCCAAGAATGATAGTCAAATTTACCAACAGGGAAGGCACTGTAAGTTCGAAGGCTAGGAGTATTTCCATCTCTTTTTTGAATTGGACTCACAATAAAAATTATTTGAGTTGTCAGTATTTATGGATGTTGCTTGGAAATACCACAAAGACTAATGGGGATAGTCACATGTCATATAACATGGCTCCTAGTCGTCTTAGTAATTTGAGGTTGGTTGATAATCACAAGGAAGGAAAGAAATGATAATATAAGACTTCGAACCAAAGCCACGTGGACCACCAGATAGCCACTGCCATAAATCTAGCCAGCAGGTTCACTTCTCCAAGGTTGATTGGCCAAGATAGTATGTGGTACCAAAGCATGTCATATATAGAAGAAAGCAATTACCAAAGAATTATTAAGAGTAACTGTCAATATAGAGCTTGTGGGAGTTTTTTCAGTACTCTGCTATGTGTGTCTGCAACTTTTTGTTTCTCCATTGTCTCAAGGAAGGGATCCGTGTCTATTTATTTTTTATAATTATGATGCATGTGTGTTTTCTTGGGGTATACCTAAAGTTTTGTATGGGAAGTTTCTTTTTGATAACAGGATATGTGCCTTACCGGATGTAATGGCTTTGGCGGCATGTATATTTTACATATATAGGATCCTTAGTAAGGATATGTTCATCAACAACCCTAGGCTGATTTTTGTAAAAGGTTTTGGGTCAACCTGTAAAACCCGGTGTTAATGCTATAGTATCTTATCTACCAAAAAAAAACATTTCCAAGGAAGGAAGAGAAGAAAATTAAATATGTAGTGCCATCGTGACATTTCCAAGGAAGGAAGAGAAGAAAATGAAAATGTAGCACTATTGCAACATTTCCAAGGAAGGAAGAGAAGAAATAAAAAATGTAGCGCTTTCATGATATTTCCAAGGAAGGAAGAGAAGAAATGAAAAATGTAGCACTATCATGACATTTCCAAGGAAGGAAGAGAAGAAATGAAAAATGTAGCGCTATCGCAACATTTCCAAGGTTGAAAGAGAAAGAAATGAAAAATGTAGTGCTATCACGACATTTCCAAGGAAGAGAAAGAAAGAAATAAAAAATGTAGCACTATCACGACATTTCCAAGTAAGAAAAGAAGAAATGAAAAATATAGCAATTTCGCGACTTGCCATGATTTCGCGACATGCTCAGGGAGATAGATAGGTATTAACATGAACAAAATTCCAATCATGGGACTTGTATCATCACATTAACCGATTAGAAGGCAAGAGGGCCAACCCCCCCCCCACACATGCCCAAACTCAATGTTAATAGGGGTGAGGAATCCCACAAAGTGGGACCAAGGACTTGCACCTTTAAGCCTACTATCCCATTGGCAAAGAGTATGACAAGTGTTGGGGTTTATAAACCACTCAAATCCCACAACACAATTAATGTGGGATTAAAATAAATATCAAACCCTAGGGATTAAAATAATAATAAAAAATAAATTAAAATATTAGCCCTAAAAAGTATTTTGTGGCAAAATTTGGAAAAATAATAAAAAATTTAAAACCTTAGAAAAATTAAATTAATTAAATTTAATTTAAAAAAACATGTTCTAACATTTACCCTTTCTTAATTTTTGCAAGAATTTGTTGGTGGATGCATTTAATGGTAAAATTAATGGCGAAAGCGATGGTGGGTAGAGAATTTCAACACAAATCAAGCAAAAGGGATTGTGAGAGGGTAGAAGGCCCTGGAAGTGAGTGATCCATCCAAATTTTGTAGATGAGAAATTAATGATATGCTTTGACAACTTGTCAAAAGGTGAAAATACACTTGCACATAGTATCCATTTGATGAAGATAAAATCAGATCTTATCTTCTCCATTTATGGTAAGATACCTAGGCAGATTTTTGGAGTGATTGAGGTTGATAAGAACTCTATTTAAAAATACCTTATATTGTAAAGCTTCGACAGTGGTTTTTTTAAAATTGTTTTTAATTCCCTGGAAGAAGTTATTTTATGAAAAATCAGGGCATATCCTAAATCTATAAATACTCCAACAAAATGTAATCGAAGGATGTGAAAACTTGGAATTGAAGACTTCTTGCAATATTTAACAAATATTGTTGGTTTTCCTTCATTTTGGACTTGATGCTGGGGTGACATCATTTTATGAAATAGTGTGGCCAGGAGCCTAATATTTTCTAGACTGTAATAAGTGCACCTTCTTCTGTTTTCATCTCGCTTAAGGATTTATTTAATTTAATTGTAAATATGTAATTGTTGAGATTATGTTAGACTATTTAGCTTCATTCTATTCTCTATATGCTTGAGGAAATTAAGAGTTTAAGGTTCAGGCTGGCGTTTTAATTGCTCTATTCTCATTGCATGAGCTAGAATGCTGGTGAGAAACACCAATTGTCACTAACCTCCCTTATGTTTGTAAATTTATTTTTATATCTGTGTTGTTCTGTCCCATGCTCAAGGTTGAAAGTGGTCTTAGAAAACTGAATACTTTCTTCATTTGATGTTGTCTTGTTGTGAAGCTAAGTAATTTGATTGATTTCAGTAGTTGTAATTTGCAATTGAATTAGACATCCTCTCTTTTCTGCTCTACTCTGCTCTCTCTATTTTATTTCTAAGAGATCCCATTTTTTATTTTCTTTAAAATTCTTTATTCATTTAATATGCTAAAATTTGAAGAGCTAGATCAAACAAAATGCAAATTTGATTGATAAACCACCAAAAACAACATACAAAAGTTGAACCCCCTTGCAGGTACACAGGTAGTCCACTTGAAACTATTCTAGAAGTGGAAAAGAGCAAGGATGTTCGATCCAACCCTATAACTCACACCTTGGATAACCAACAAGATCTTAAAGTGAGACATAATTTATTTCCATTAAAATGTTACTTGTGTTTTCAGTTTGCTCTCCACAGGGTGTGCATGAAAGCCGAGCGAACATTAAATTTGTGCTAGAAGGAGGGCCTGAACTTGCATTTGGAAGTTTTTAAAGATAATCAGTTAGGCTGGATTCTTCCTTCAAAGTAACTAGGTCCCACCCAAGAGTTGGAGAGCTCCTTGTATCTGAGTTGGAAATCCCAAGGAGAAGTAATATCAGAAAGGCTAGATCTTTGTCTAGCATAGTTTTGTCTCCGTTAGTGCTTCCTCCAATTGTGACTCAAAATCCTACCATTAATAAAATAGTCATGGCCAACTGGTTGGGTTCCACTGCTTTGAATATCCCTGGTGTAGTCCATGATTTACCAAGAAAACCTAAGAAGTATCTTCCCACCTACATACATGATGGAATCAGGATAGTGAAAGAGCACTTGGTGGTATTTAAAAAAATTAAAATTGTTAAATATGTAGCATGAAGATGTGGCCTGCAGATTATTCTCATTCACTCTCCAAGAAGGAGCATATGACTGGTTTCTAAATATTACAAATGAATCAATCACCAGTTGGAATGATTTGGAAGAGGTTTTTGTGTCCCAATTTGGTCAAGTGATTGATCCAAACATTCTATATCAATAATTTTCCAACATTAGAAGAGAATCTAGTGAAACTATTATTTCTATGTGATATTCTATAAGGCTTATGGCAAGATGATAGGTCATTACATCCCAAGTGTATATTTAGCCCTAGATATTTATAAGAATGATTTAGATCCAATAACCTCTGTTTTCCTAAAAAGATACACCAATATGACAAACTTGATATAGGCTTATAAGGAAGATCTACCTCTTGAAAGGCAGTTGGGACCTCAGCTTGTGAATAGTCCTTTGATAGTCTTTGTTATACAAAATACACTGGTGCTAAATCCTATTTCACATCAGATGTTATTGCCAACGTGTCAAACTCCACCCAAGGAAATTTCATTACCCTTGGCACACACTGGGCATGTGTAAACTATGGAGAAAGAATCAGATAAAATTGTGATTGAGGAAGTTACAAAGATGGTCCAAAAATTGGCAAATGACTTCTTGAGTTTCAAGAGGCAACAAAATTCCTTACCAAAAGAATAGATTTTCCAGACCTTCGTATAAACCTAATAAGGATTATAACAAAGGAAAGGGGCTTGAAGTGAACATTTGTGACTTGGCTTTACCTAATTGGTGTAGGATTCACGGAACATCTCAACATGGGGAACTAGATTGCCTGGAATTCTGTAATGCTTTTGAAGCTTTGTCTGGTGAATTCTGTTTTCTTGAAAATAAAAAAATACTGATGGTGCTAGTTCATCCAAACATAATACAACTATGGTGTTGGATTCATTCACTTTCCTGGATGAGTTCAAAAATATTGCAGAAGTGCCTATGGATGAAGTGTAGGCTTTTCAACAATATAGAAGAGATAATTACAATATCATGAATAGAAATCTAGAGCCCAACACTACATCTACACCTCCCAACAACTCTCACCGTATTCCTCCTGATCCTTCTCCAAATAATAATCCATCTCCACCCAAGGTGGGAGATCCAAAAGTACAGGATGGATTTGCTACTCCAATCGATAGAGGGTATAATATAATGGAGGACATGAAGAAAAACAAGGCTAACATCACCCTTCATAAGCTAGCTTAGATCATCGAACAAAGAGATAATTTGATTAAATATTAATTTGAGCCCTCCGTTAAACCTTCAAAAAAGGAGAAGAAAATAACAAATGCCAATATGGCCATCTACAATGTTAGGACTCTAATCCTAACTATTTATATTATTTAATTCATTTATTTAATTATGGACCAACGTGTCCTTTCATATCACAACCTTAGATAGATATTTATATACAATTCCATGGGTGTCTTCAAGCATCATGGAAGAACAATTAAAAATTTAATTATCCATTGGTTGGTTGGTTTCCTCCTCCAGTGTAAAAGATGATTTAGTAAAACCATGATTCTATCCCATTTTCCATTAGTTCTATTTCATTTCATTATTTACAAATATGCCAGCTTGCTAGGAACATTGGTTCCTACCAATTGGTATCAGAGTCGTTCTTCTTGTAGCACGCTTCCACCATTCACTTCACAAACACTCCATTCCATTTCGCAGATGATCACATTCCTTTAAAAAATAAAGAAAAAAATCTTCGTCAACGACTCCCGAGCATAATATCTTTTCTAGTATCAAACTCTATTTTGCCAAAAATTGTTGAATCTAATTCCAACATAATAGAGACACCTATAGAATAACAATTTTCTACAATTGTCATATGTAGGTTATAACTTTACTGAGATAAGCATTTCTACTCTTTAAAAGAACCACAATAAACTGCTACTTCATTGGTTATCGTCTGCAGTCCCGCTCATTCATCTCTGCGTTGAGACTGATATATATATCATCATTAGAGAAATACGCAAGAAAATTCAAACTTCAACACAGTTCATACTCATTCAGGTATGAGATTTCACATTGCATTCGCGAGTTTTTTCGACCCCCATTAACAAAAAAAATCATCAACGATGTGGTTTAATCAACACAACAACCAACCCCTCCCGATTTAATCCTCCTATTGGATGTCATTCAAAATGGGCTGCTTCCAAATTACTCCTATCGCGTGACATCATTAAATAGTTTTGGGTGGTCCTTTAGTGAAAGAATTTAATAAAAAAAAGCGTAAGAGTTGGCTGTAGTGTGTCGATGTTTTCATTCTTTAGTGTAAGCAGCAAAATATCAGCAATCATCAAACTGGTCAAATTTGAGGTGAAGGGTTTTTATCCAACAACTATACTCGTCTCCCTCACCCATTCATGATTCAAAAGATAATAGATTCACAAGGCATAAAAAAACAACATAAAAAATATTCATAATTAACCAACAGGCAGTGAAGATCGAACATCCATAGGTGACCTGCGATGAAAGCATGAAGACCAAACTCCAAAATTTTCTTCCACACCTTGGCCAAGCATAAAGATCATTCTAGATAGGGAGACATAAATAAGTTGTGAAAATGAGTCACATTTTGCAGATATCAATTTACAACAGCAAAACACGAGAAACCAGTGAAGTTTTCAAAATCCGACAGAAATAAAAATAAAATAAAAATTAAAACCAACTAAAGTTTTATACTTTTTCGACAACCGGAGCTCAAATTGTCATCACTGAAAGGTTACATCATCGAGGAGCGCAAAAAAAAAGAAAAAAATCAAGTTACATAGGGTTTAAAGATATCATCGTGGTCAATAAATAAACTACGATATCGATTTTTTTGATAGGGATTAACAGGAATTCAACAAAAAAATAATAAAAATTAAAATAATGCTAAGGTTTGAAAATATTTCCAGCACCATTTTTTTGTTTGGCGATGTTGGTATAGCCAGGAAGAAAAACTAACAACAAGGAATTATTTTAATTAAAGCTAAGGTTTGATATTCTGACCGACCGCCACACAAAATTCCAACATCAGATATCAAAACGATTGGTATCGGGCTCACTAATAATTCATCCAAAAACCAATTTCACCCACCCACGTCACCCGTTATCTATCAGCCACTAGCTTATCTCTGTGACCTGTGCCCTATTTTCTTATTTTACCATATTCACAGTATTCATCAGTCCTTACACTTCTTACATCGTTCTACATACCTCTGCTTCCTATTCGGTCCTTCATGCTCTACCTCGTCTCACTGTCTACTCACTTGTCGCTTGCCTTCATTAAATTGCATGCCGTCCCCCGTGACTCACTACTTGTTGTCTGCCCTCACCTTATCCATGTCCACCCACTGTCTAACCACATCCACCCATTAGTCCACCCCATATACCATATCTTGTCCCTTACCACACCAAGTGTCCCTTGCTTCACACGTACACCATGTCCCGTCTACTAGCCATCCACCTTGTGATGTATCCTATATCCTATCACCACTGGTTAAATTGTCGTGTGACCATTGTGAAAGCGCCGTCCACTTCGTTCGACCCTCGCCCTCTTGTCGTATTCTCCACTTGTCCACATCCACCTATAGTTGTTGACCACCCATAAAGACCTCTCAAATTTTGCTCAAGGTGATTTTTGGCGACTTGCAAAATAACAAATTGTGATGACAAAAATTCTTACTCGAAGCAAATTTTTTTGATGAATTCTCGAAAATAATTCCGATGATAAATTTTGTCACCAACTTTTTTCTGCAAACCTCGAGGCCAAATTATTGACAAGAAATCAATGATTTTTTGACAAGGAATCATCGATGACTTTTTGACAAGAAATTGATGACTATTTAACAAGAAATTGATGACTTTTTCAGCAATATTTGTTGACAATATTTTGTGTAAATTTTGCCAATGACTTTTTAGAGACTTTTTAGCAACTTTTGTCAACAATTTTTTCTGACATTTTTATGACAAATTTCAGCAACTTCGTGACAAATTCCAATGACAACTACGTAAATGGCTTCTACCACCCAAAATCTTACCCATTAAATGTATTAACCTCGTAAAAATGAAGGCACGATGCGAAAAAGGTTTTTATTTTCATTGAGATGAGAAATTTGTTTGCAATCATCAATGTATTACACCTGCACTATATATTTTGGATGCAACTATTCCTTGTAGTTCTCCCAATGATGAAAATGCGATCGAGGTAGATATAGTGATGGATACACCTGAAGATAACACTAAATATGGTAACGATGAGGAAGGTAAGGAAGATGAGGAAGCCACATAAGATAATAAAGAGGAGGAAGATTTGGAACATAAGGAAAATGAGCAAGAAATACCCGAAATACTTGATCCCACCAATAATAGCAATAGGATTGATTTATCAGAAGTGATTGATGCACCAAGAAAGGATGAAGTAGATATAACCAAAGTGATCAATGCTGGCTAGCCATGCACTCCACAAGACCTACACACATATTCCTCACCAATAGTGAGTTCTCACCACATGACCAAACCTATTTGAAACCAACGCAAAGTGACTACACACTCCTCCATTGGCTCTACCAGGGAACCACAAAAGGATTTGGAAGCATTACCACCACTTTTGATGCATCATTCTAAAGTGTTTGAGGGACCCCAAGGGTTTCCCTCCCATCGTCATCACGATTCTCCTAAGGAAAATTCTACTATTTTTCCTGGCAACCCCCCACTAACACTTCGAACTTCAAGATATCCCTGCCTTTGAAAAAGTGACATCAAGATAGTACAAGAACTTGCGCAAATTCAACTTGGAAAACAAGCAACGAAGCTCCTTACTTTGAGCTTTGAGAATTAAAGATTTTTTTAAGGAGGGTGGCATGTTAGGACTCTAATCCTAACTATTTATATTATTTAATCCATTTATTTAATTATGGACCAACGTGTCCTTTCATATCACAACCTTAGATATTTATATAAAATTCCATGGGCGTCTTCAAGCATCATGGAAGAACAATTAAACATTTAATTATCCATTGGTTGGTTGGTTTCCTCCTCCAGTGTAAAAGGTGATTTAGTAAAACTATGATTTTATCCCATTTTCCATTAGTTCTCTTTCATTTCATCCATTTACAGATTTTCTAGCTTGCTAGAAACATTGGTTCCTATCATACAAGGAAAATACTAAAGTTCCACCTTTCCTATTGATAGTCTGTATATTTAGAAAAAACTTACAGAACTGTCTAGTGGAATCTGGTGATTCAGCCAATGTCATACCTCTAGCCATTTGCCAACAATTGGGATTAACTCTTGTGAAGTCTGAGAGGAGTGTCATTCAACTGGATAAAACTGAGGACAAGGTAATAGGTGAACTTCAAGACATACACATCCAATTAGCATCTAAGTCGAGAGCACAACACAAAATTAATATTCAGGTGGTAGATATTCCTATGGGATATGGAATGCTTTTAAGCAGAGATTGGTCAAAATATCCGAATGGGTATTTGACCACTATTTTTTTATACATGTGGTTACCCTAGAAAGGTGTAGCAATTAGTTAAGAATTGATAGGGAGCCTTGATATAAGCTCATGATAACTGAGTAAAATGTCAAGAATGAGATTATTAATTTTACTGATGTAGATGTAGGGGTTTATAATTTAACAACTGCACAAAAGGTGAAGCTAGTCTATGCTCCCACTGATCATGATAATGATGTTTGGATGCTTCATGTTTATGGAGCTAAATCCAAGCAAGGCTCTGGTATGGGGTCTATTCTCAAAGGGCCTCACAATCAAACATATTTTATGTCTTACCACTTGTAGTTTCTGTGTACCAATAATTTGACTGAATATGAGGCACTATTACTGGGGTTGAAATTTGCTTTTGATAAAGGTGTGAAGAATATCCAAGTTTTTATGGAATCTGAGTTGGTAGCCAATCAGGCTAAAGGTAAGTTTTAGTGCAAGGATTATTACTTGAAAAGATACAAACATCGAGCTTGGGATCTCATGGAGGATTTTAATGCTTTCAATTTGATGCATATTCCCAGGGAAGAAAATTCACCTGTAGATGTTTTGGTTTCATCAGTTTCCAATCTAAAGCCCTTGGAGGAATTTATATGGGAAAATTTTTTAGTGGAATTAATTCGTTGCCCTTCTGTTCCAGATAATGTAGATACATTTCAAGTATTTTTTGATGACCATAAAATTATAAAGTTCTTACATAACACAAATGCATTTGAAAAAACCATAATTGATGATGGTCAAAGGGTTACTATGCTTGAAGATTTTGATGATGACAGGGGAGTAATGAGGCTAAAAAATAATAGGATTTCTAGGGGAATGGTAGAACTTGAGAGGATGTTTGACAATATCGAATTAAACAAAGGATAAATTGTGGAAGTTTTGTGAATATGACAGGGAATGAGATTGAAAAGTTGAATCTAGGAATTGAAGGGGATCCCAAGCATATTCAATTGGCTAAAGCCTGTGACCCTGTGATTAAAAGAGGTCTCACAAAGTTGCTACATAGGTCTAAGGATGTTATGGCCTGGTCTTATAAAGACATGAATATTTTTGATCTGAAAGTGTACACGCATACTATACCCTTGAAAGAGTTCTGTAAACCCTTCTGATAGAAATAGAGGCATGTTCATGCATTTTTGGAACCTCTCATTCTGAAAGAGGTAGAATTTTTTTTGGGTGCTACCATTATTTTTTCTATCAAGAATTTCTACCTAGGTAGCTAATTTAGTGTCGGTTCGAAAGAAGAATGGGGAAATCCGCCTATGCATGGATTTTAGGAACCTGAATAAGGCTTTTGAAAAGGACAATTATCCTTTGCCTTCCATGGATGATGTATTACAAATTGTGAATGGTTCAGAGATGATGTTCTTCTTGGATGGATTTTCTGGGTACAACCAAATATTGATGGAAAGAGAAGATCGAATGAAGACTGCCTTCACAAAAAAATGGGGCACCTTCGCCTACAAGAGAATGCCATTCAGATTGATAAATGCTGGAACCACCTTCCAACATGCAATGGATTACACATTCAAAGGTCTCATAGGCAAGTGTATTGTGGTATACATGGATGACTTGATAATATTTTATAAATATTGATTTGATCATGTCAAACACTTGGAGTCTATTTTTGACAAATGTAGAGAATTTGAAATTTTTTGAATCCAAAGAAATGTGTTTTTGGTGTAACTGAAGGAAAACTCCTTGAAAAAATAATCAACAAATACGGTATTTCTGTGGACCCTGAGAGAGCCGAGACCATATCAAAGATACCCTTTCCCAACTCTAAGAAAGAGTTAAAGTCATTTTTTGGGAAGATTAACTTTGATAGGAAGTTCATTTCTGGATTTGCTGAAATAGTCAAACCACTCAATGATATGTTAAAGGATACTGCTCAGATTGTTTTGTCAATAGAATCCAAGGTGGCATTTCGAGAGATTAAATATGCTACCCAACAAGCCCCAATTCTGGTAAGTCCATATTTTAGTAAAGATTTTTACCTGTACTCTTTTGCTTCTAAGAATACACTTGTTGCATTTTCACTCAATGGAGGAAAACAAGAAAGTACCCCATTGCCTTCAAAAGTACCAATCTAAAAGGTGCTAAGTTGAAGTACTATCATTTGGATAAGCAAGCCTACGCTTTAGTGAAAGTAGTTAAATAATTCAAGAATTACATTCTGAGGAGCAAAGTCCATGCCATAGTCCCTGATCCGGATGTTAAATATTTGTTAAGTCAAAATGAATTGGGTGAACTGAGGAACAATTAGACCACAAAATTGCAAGAATTTGACTTAGAAATTTGACCTGCTAAATTAATCAGAGGCCTTGGTCTATCCCAACATATCACTAAAATACCTACAGAGGAAGAGATACATGGTTTAGATTGTTTTAAAACTAGAGTTATGGGTTATAAATAGTTCTACTATTTCCTCGTAGACATTGCTATTTGTTGAGAAGCAACACACCCCACTGAAAATAAAATTTTTATTCCTTTGAAATGATTAATTTTTATTTCCAAGGGGACCCTCTTGAAGTTTTCTTGTTTTTTAATCCAAGTTTTATTTGCATCAAGTCCTTAAATTTTGCTTGCATCAAAGTGCCAAAATTGCTTGCCTAGCATGTTACTTTTAATTAATTTCTTTTGAACATTTATGCTTCAATGGTATTATTTCTGGTTAAGTGTTTCAGAAATTTTTATTTTCAATAGTTTCCTAAGGTCTGAAAGATTTAAAATTAACCTCTAAAGTTCTTTGAAAATTTTCATTTTATCCTAATGTTTACTTCAATCTTGGAAATGCCACATCTTCTACCGTGGAAATCTGTTTTAAGTGATTCAAATTTTGGGTGAAAGGTCTCAAGCTCACCTTTCCAATGGTATCAATTTTTTAGGATTTCAGGTGTGATTCACCTTCCATAAATAACAGTTTCTATTTCCAGCCAACGAACTTATTAATGCGATATCTTCTGATCCGAAGTGAATTTTCAATATTATTCTATAGATTCGAAAATCCATTTGGCTCATTTGGATGTTTGAAAAGTTTTGTTCAATTCTGAGCACTTTCAAATTTTATTCTAAATTTCACACCATTGAAACTGACAACTTTTGGGCAATTAAAATTCATTTTCTAGTATCTAAAAGTCACTTCTGAGCATGGAGGATCCTTCACAAATATTTAAAATACAAAAATTTAGAAGTGCGGGGTCATTGGGATCCATGATTGATTTTTTTGGAAATTTTACAAAGTGCCCAATAAATTAGTCAATGTACAAATTCTAGAACATTTCCAAGGTTGGAAGAGAAAGAAATGAAAAATATAGTGCTATCATGACATTTCCAAGGAAGAAAAAGAAGAAATAAAAAATGTAGTGCTGTCGCAACATTTTCAAAGAAGAGAAAGAAAGAAATGAAAAAATGTAGCGATATCGCGACATTTCCAAGGAAGGAAGAGAAATAAATGAAAAATGTAGCGCTATCGTGACATTTCCAAAGAAGAGAAAGAAAGAAATGAAAAATGGTAGCGATATCGCAACATTTCCAAGGAAGGAAGAGAAATAAATGAAAAATGTAGCGCTATCGCGACATTTCCAAGGAAGAAAAATAAGAAATGAAAAATGTAGTGCTATCACGATATTTCCAAGGAAGAGAAAGAAAAAAATGAAAATTGTAGCGCTATCGCAACATTTCCAAGGAAGAGAAAGAAGGAAATTAAAAATGTAGTGATATTGTGACATTTTCAAGGAAGAAAGAGAATAAATGAAAATGTAGTGCCATCAACATTTCCAAGGAAGGAAGAGAAGAAAATGAAAAATGTAGCGCAATCGCGTCATTTCCAAGGAAGGAAGAGAAGAAAATGAAAAATGTAGCACCATCACCACATTTCTAAGGAAGGAAGAGAAGAAAATGAAAAATATAGCCATCGCGATATTTCCAAGGAGGGAAGAGAAAAAAATGAAAAATGTAGTGCTATCACAATATTTCCAAGGAAGGAAGAGACGAAATGAAAAATGTAGCGCTATTGCGATATTTCCAAGGAAGGAAGAGAAGAAATGAAAAATATAGTGCTATCATGAAATTTACAAGGTTGGAAGAGAAATAAATGAAAAATGTAGGGCTATCATGACATTTCCAAGGAAGAGAAAGAAATAAATGAAAAATTTAGCGCTATCACGACATTTCCAAGGAAGAAAGGAAGAAATAAAAATTGTAGCGACGTAGCGACTTGCCATGATTTCGCGACTTTCTCATGGAGATAGAAAAATAAATGATATAAAAATTTCAAACCCTAGGGATTAAAATAATAATAAAAAATTAATTAAAATCTCAGCCCTAAAAAGTATTTTGCGGTAAACTTTGGAAAAGTAATAAAAAATTTAAAACCTAAAAATTAAAGTTTGAACCTTAGAAAAAATTAAATTAATTAAATTTAATTTTAAAGCTAATGTTCTAACATTTGTCCTTTTTAAATTTTTGTAGGAATTTGCGAGTGGATGCATTTTATGGTAAAATTAATGGTGAAAGTGATGGTGGACAGAGAATTTCAACGTGAATCAAGAAAAAGGGATTGTGCGAGGATAGAAGACCTTGGGAGTCAGTGATCTATCGAGATTTTGTAGATGAGGAATTAATGATATGCTCTGACAACTTACCAAAAGGTGAAGATACACTTGCACATAGTATCTATTTGATGAAGATAAAATCAGATCTTATCTTCTCCATTTATGGCAAAATACCCAGGAAAATTTTCAAAGTGATTGGGGTTGATAATAACTCTATTTAAAACTACCTTATATTGTAAAGTTTCGACAATGCTTTTTTAAAATTATTTTTAATTCCTTGGGAGAAGATATTTTATGAAAAATCAGGGCATGTCTTGAATCTATAAATACTCCCATAAAATGTAATTGAAGGATGCAAAAACTTGGAATTGAAGACTTCTTGCAATATTTAACAAATCTTGTTGGTTTTCCTTCATTCTGGACCCGAGGCTGGTGTGACATCATTTTCTGAAACAACATGGATAGGAGCCTAATATTTTTTAGACTATGATAAGTGCACCTTATTATGTTTTCATATCGCTTAAATATTTATTTAATTTAATTTTAAATCTGTAATTATTGAGATTATGTTAGATTGTTTAGCTTCATTCTATTATCTGTATGCTTAAGGAAATTAATATTTTAAGGTTCAGGCCGATGTGCTAATTGCTCTGTTCTCATTTCATGAGCTATACTTCTGGTGAGAATCACCAATTATCATTAGCCTCCCTTATGTTCGTAATTTTCCTTTTATCTCTATGTTGTTCTATCCTATGCTCAAGGCTGAAAGTGGTCTTAGAAAGCTAGATACTTTCTTCATTTGATGTTGTCTTGTTGTGAATCTAAGTAATTTGATTGATTTTAGTAGTTGTAATTTGCAATTTAATTAGACATCCTCTCTTTTCTACTCTACTCCGCTCTCTATTTTATTTCTAAGAGATCCCATTTTCTATTTTCGTTAAATTTTTTTATTCATTTAATATGCTAAAATTTGAAGAGCTAGATCAAACAAAATGCAAATCTGATTGATAAATCACCAAAACCAACAGACGAAAGTTGAACTCCCTTGCAGGTACACAGGCAGTCCAATTGAAACTATTCTAGAAGTGGAAAAGAGTGAGGACGTTCAACCCAACCCCTGTAACTCACACCTTAGATAACCAATAAGATCCTAAAGTGAGGGAATTTATTCTCATTCAAATGTTGCTTGTCTTTTCAATTTACTCTCCATAGGGTGTGCATGAAATACGAGCCAACAAAGGTTTGTAGCATGAGTGCATCATTATTTCTGATCTTGAAACATTTGTTAACAAATATAGTCACATGCTCTCGAGGGTCCTCATACCCCTTAAATGTATCAAACTCCGACATCTAAAAATCCACTGGATAAGGTGATGAGGGTACCAAACCATGGATCGAGTTATTGAGTAGTTACCTTAATGTGGGATTTTGGTACTACAAACCTGGTGACTGCAAGGCAAGGTTATCAATCTAGATTTGCAAAAATTGGATCCTAGGATTCTCTAGAGGGTTGAAACCCTAGTTGGTTTGCTACTATTGAAAGTGGGGTGCATTATTGGTGGGGTTGTGATAGTGTGGGATGTTAGCATGAAATGAATTGTGGTATGGGGGTTGAAGGTGGTTTTGGTGATGATGAAGTGATGGGGGTGTAATATTATGCTGAACTAAGGAGCCAACATACATTTTATGATATGGAATATTACATGTAATCATGGTTGGGGGTCTCGACACCCAAGATGTATCTTGAGTGAAGAATTTTTGAGGATGGGATGTGGGTGGTTGGTTTTGATGGCCCCCTTGCGACTAATGTTGTGGATCAAGATTAGCACTATGATTAGCATTATCGATGATCATTTGTTGTAGCTACAAAAATTCTTACTGCATAGCTATCATGAAAGAGGATGGTATGGCTGTGTAGGTGGTGGATGGCTGGGCTAGTTGTGTGGCAATCGTGTTGGTGGATGCAAGCAGAGGATAAGTGGTAAAATATATTACCACTGAACTGGGAAGGGTGTAGTGTAAAGGACCTATGGATGTAATGGAGGGAATGGATATGGGGATCTATGAAGCAACACTGGTATGTGCTCCAGAGAAGGGATTGGAACTACTAAGGCCTTGATCAAGCCAGGTGAGAGGGTGTTTGTGAGATGATTATGGATGATGGTTGCAATGGTTTGTTCAAAATATGGATTAGTGAATATCTGATTAGTTTACTATGAGTATGTGAAGATGGTTTCTTAATGCAATAGGGGTGTGATGCAAGGTGGAATGGTGAGTGGTGGCAGTGATGGAAAGGCCCTGCCAACTACATCTAGGTAAATCTGAATGACGTCCACGTCTACATATGTGATTCGATCACTTGATGGTGTAAGTGGCTCACTCCTAGGGGTCTTAGGAATAATGACATGAGTAGCCCTTTGCATAGCGTCTAAATATGAGGTAGAGTCCCACTAGAGGACCCAAAATTTAGGTTCTAAGACATAGTAGGGTCTACACTAAATTGCCCTACCACTGAAGTGTTAGGGTCCTGACAAGATTGAGACAGGCATATGAGAGAGGGCAATTGAATTTGAGCTAAAACTAACTTCCTGGCTTGACTTTGGGTTGCTACCATACACTATGGATCAAATGAGGTGGAAATATGGATGTATGTGTGTGGATGTATGTAATGCACGAGCAAGCAACACACAAAGAAAATAAAAAAACAAGTTTGTTCTATATTTTCACTAAGTTTGATTTTTTTTTTGAATTTTTGAAAGTTTTTTTTTGAAAAAAAGAAAAAGTGATGTGCAAAATGTTTGCACTAAAATGAATCTAGGTTTTCACCTATATACTTGCAGTGACTAAGCCTGGTGATGAAATCCAAACAGCCATACCCACAAAAATATGGAGATGAAACCCATATCCGGTTAGGGAGCCCAGGTCCCATCGATCCTCACCCAGCACACCGTGGGTAGCAATACACCCTCCAAAGAGGAATGCATGCTATTTTCTATGGATAGGATAGTTATTGGAGTCGACCTTGGCCATGGATAGGGTAATAATATGTTGGTGGTTGGTGATGAAATCCAACCTGACGGTGATGAAATCTAGCCATTTCCAACATTTAAGTGAGTGTGTGAGGCTTGTTTAACTTATTTTGTGATGCAAACTATGATGCACTTTCGTTTATTGCCTAAATGTAGCGGATAAAAGCATATAGTATGATATTTTTTTCCTTTTTTATTTTTTGGTTTTTAAATGCACCTAACTTAAGACCTGCCTGCATGGTTTATACAATCCTTTCATTGCTTCTTTTTGACTATTTAACCATTGGATCCATAGTTTTGTAGCAATCCAACCACTGCATGCATGGTTCTGCTCGGGTCTATAACCGCACGGTCAATGGTTCTTTAGGTACATATATGCAAATGTTGACTATGCGATTCTGCAACTGTGTAACCATGCATTGTATGGTTTCTCAGGCATAAATCTGCAAATGTTAACTATGTGGTTCTACAACTGTGTAACTACATGTTCTACGGTTGGTCAGGTGCAGGTGCATAACTACCACCTATGTGGTTGTCAAGTTATGCAATCACACACTTCATGGTTTATCAAAGATATATTTGTGATGAGGAAACATCTGAGATAGTTGGGTTTTAAGTTCTCAATTTTCATGTGGCCAAATTCCAAAAACCTGCAAACACACAAAAATATATATCAATAACTAAAATAGCAAGGCAAATCAGATGGAACCTTTAGAGGGTCCCATAGTGATCACCATTTTGTATCCAAAATAAAGACAACAACCAACATTGAAAGAAATAACAAGCGATGTGCAACTAAAATATGAACTTTATATTAATTCTTGAATGGGGATTTAATCCCCTTTTTATGTGTGAACAAGGGTATGATTACAACATTAGCTTGATTAGATTACAATGGGTTGAAAGAGGGGAAAGATGTCCCTTTTTGCCAAGCACAAATGATTGGGATATCTTCAGTATTTCTCTGCATCAACCAGGGGAGTGAGTGGGCTTGCATATCCCGAGATCGAACCACTCCAGCTTTAACAATCTCTCCATATTCCTATTTTCTATACACAAGTAGATCACACAAGGGTTTTAGTAGCACCTGCAAATAATATTGGAAACTAAAACATGAATAAAAAACCTAGGATAAATACACACAAAATATAGAAGAATAAATTAAAGTGCCTTTATAAAAAATAATGAAACAAAAGCTCACGAATTTCATCATATTTCATGTTTTTAGATTTGCTCTGTGTAACCGTGAGGTGTATGGTTAGGAGTAGGTAACCGTGGACACAATGGTCAGGATACAATGGAACGAGCAGTTGAATCTGTGTAATCATGTATTGAGCGGTTGGGGATGAAAGGTGGAATCTACCAAAAGATGCACTTAAAGGCTTCGAATATCAGATCTCATCAGTGTGCATGCAATCTCCTAGCATGATTTTGGTAGCATGATAATGTATTTCTTCAACCTCCTCTATTTTATGGGGTAAATTTTATTTTATAAGCAATCTCAAGGCCTTGGATGGAGTTAAAGTTAATCACTCAAGGTACCTCAATTAATTGGGGGATGTGCCTAAATGGGTAAGTGTGAGTGGAGTGATATGTGGGGGGATGAGTGAGTGGAACTGGGGTGAGGTGGCTTTATGAGTGAATGGAACTAGCGTGATGTGGCTTGATGAGTGAGTGCAACTATGGTGCTAAAGTCAATGCATGAGTGCAACTATGGTGAAGTGACCTGATGAGTGAGTGCAACTCGAGTGATGTTCCCAATGCATGAGTGGATCTATAATGCAAAGTGGAGGATGAGTGGATAGAACTATGGTGATAAACTCAATGTATCAGTACATGTGAAGTGAAGTGAAGTGTAACGTGGAGGATGCCCCATGTGAAGGGAAAAAATGTGTGAGATGTGGCATGATGACTAATAGTTGTGACTAGAACACATTTTCCATGAGGAGACAAGATATCCTACGTGAATTTCCTAGATTTAATAATAATCTAGAAAATATGATTATGTGCAAGATTTTATGTTTCTAAGTTTGTACTTAGGCACATATATCTTACTATGCAATGTTATGTGGTGGGATGCAAGTGGTGTTGTGTGAGTGCCTAGGATTTTGTGTCTACAATAATGTTGCTCTAGCACTTTAAAATTTGAAAACTTTATATCATTTTCTTCCTTCCTTTGCTTTTACTTTTCACTCTGCTACTAATGCTTCTCTTGTTGTAACTTCTGAGGTTCAGGTTCTAGATGATATGCTTCTTCAACTACAATTTTATCTTACTATCTTGGTCGTGTGATTAACACAACTTTTCTCTCTTTTGTAGCTCGAGCAAATGGCTTCTTCACTTGCTTTTGTAGTTGGTATCTAGTACCTCTGCTTGTCTTCAATAAACTTAACCAAATGAGCCTCTCTAATTTTCCTTGGAGCTGCTCGAATGGCTTTACTTTTATTTTAAACTCTAATGTATATAGACTTCTTTCTTGAGCCTATATTCTATTGTCACTTTATTATATTTAGACCTCTTTCTTGGACCTATTTTTTGTTATCTCTATTATGCAATGCTTTCATTAAATTCTTCCTCTTTATTCTATATTGATCTCTTTCGCTTCTATTTGCTTCTTTCTCTTATCTTGATATTTTCCTTCTATCAGGGTCAATATGTATGGTGACCTGAATCTTCAACCAATATAGATTCTAATCCAATGCTTGAAGTTATATAAAGTAATCTAGGTGCTTCTTTATATTTCTTCAAGATTTATATATCAGATATTGATATTATATATATATATATATATATATATATATATATATATATATATATATATATATATATATATTCTTTATTTCTACTTCTGCTGAAATTCTATCTTTCTTAGGAAGCTCTAAATGCTTCTCAATCCACTATTATCTTTCTTCTTTCTTCTATATTGCTTTCTTTCTTTTGCTATATTTCTTCTTTCTTAGATTCTCTGCTCTTAGAAGCTAAAATTATTCTCTATCTATTATAAGAAGCTTCTCACACTTCTAGAATATTATCTTCAAATATGATTCTTTCCAAAATATTGTCAAGGTGACTTTGTATGTCTTTGAATCTTCAAACTTTCTTCTTCAAATCTATAATCTCCAATATCAAGGGATATCTATGTCCCTGAATATCCAACTTTCTTATGAGTTGGTTTTAATATCCAATATCAATGTCAAGGGTTGATTTCAACCCTGAATAATATAGTTGAGTCCTAGTCTTCATTGGTCATTCTTCAACTATGAAAAGACTCTTGCTTTTCTACTCAATATGACCTTTTAAAAATAGAATCTGAGTCTCACTACCTTTAAAGTGGACATACTTCTAATCAAATTTATCAAATATGAACAAAGTCGATTTATAATGGTGGCTTCAATAAAATCTATCAATCTAGATAGAGTTTGGTGGTAGCTTTGATACCACTATTGGTTTTTTTAAGCCTTAATACTACCACAATATATCACAAGTTATCTCAAATATCATAGGATTGAATATAAAATAGCCACAATATATAATAAGGTCAAAATAATGATAACATGAGTAGAATAATATGAGCAAATTAATATGTAGATAAAGGCATATAATAAATCAAATAACCTTCAATAATATTCTAAAATATAAATGTAAATAGCCAAAATCATTCATGTACTATGCATGAAGAATAACTTACAATATTAATTGCTCAAAAAATATATACAAGCTTTATTGCTTCTTTTCTTCTTACAATTCGATTTATTAGTATGATTCTCTTTATATATCTATATTTGGACCATTGTATTCATAATATAGCCATAGTAATGTGGCTCTTTGGATACTTGACTATTGCTCTCCATATGCCAAGTCTTATGACTCTTGGCTTATCTACTTACCACTTGCATACATGACTCTATAACATATGCACACCTATACATGACTCTTACACTTCTATATGCACTCTCTAATCTAAGACACTTGTGCACATATTTACATTACATATTTGCACTCTTACATATAAGACACTTGTGCACATTTACTCAACTTACACTTGCACTCTAACTCACATGACACTTGTGCATTTCTTGCACATTTACACTTATATAAAATGAGAATTAAAAATTACACTCTAAACTATAACTCAATCCTAATATAATATTTACAATTGTACCATGAAGGTACCATCGGAGTACATTAACATGTACCAAATAATGTATTATACTCCAACAACATCTTAGGTTGTGCTATTTATCCACCCTTGCTTTTTTGACACTTTCTTTGCTCACAAATATTATCTGCAACCATCTTGCATGTTTATTTGCTTTGCAAATTATATTTGCATCTAGCTTAGCATTTTACATTTCATCATCATTAGTATATATTTCAAGAAGTTAAACTATATTTTCTATCATTTGATAGAGACTTTGTACTCTAAAGTTAGAGACCTCCATCCCTTTGATCATTAAAGCATTCATGCTTGCATTTAACCTTGTAGGTTTGATAATGCTATTACTCTTTGGTTTTATATAGACATAAAAATAAAAGTATCATTAGTCAATAAAAAGCACCACTGACACTATTGTTGACCCTATGGTGCTATTACCACTAAATATTTTTTACATGCACTTGTCATTTCAATTATTTTCCACATCTATTTGAATAGGGTCTTAATTCCTATCCAAGTGAGTTTTATATTCTCCTTTAGTTTACATAGGCCACTTTTATACTATTCCTATATATATTTTTTTTCTATTTTATAGGAAGGCAAAAGCCCCATCAATAGGCAAAAGTATCAACGATGCTTCTATAGGACTGACAATACTTTTGCCTTTGTGATAGAAATAGGTTTTTCTACTCCATTTTCCCTTTCATTTAAGTATTTAGGGATTAGTTTTGTTTTTTGTCCGATTAACACTTTTTATTTTTTGTTTATTTGGTAAAATAAATAGAAAATAAAGAAGGAACTAATTTAATCTTTAATAATTTAGGGGCCCAAAATATTCAAGCTTTAGCATTGAATAAAAATTGCATATCATCACATATAGGACTTGTTTATTGTATTCTTCTTGCACCCTTACCTTCAAAAGAAAAATCATAATTTAATTCATCATTGAAAAGGGCAATAGCATTTTAGTTTTGGGTCTTTTTTTTGCAATTATGTATTGCATTAGGGCTAGATTAGAGTTAAAATTAGTCAAAGAAGTGTCTTATAAGAAACATAGGTGTTTATAAATCAATCCATAAAACACTAAGCTCTAAGCTAACAAATTACCCCTATCCTTGAGGTGAGAGAGGGAAAGACATGGTGGGTCCCTTAAGAGGCCCTTCATGATCTTTTCATCTCCTCATATTTTTGTGAACCTAACATGAACACCATCGCAGGTACCAATATCCTCTTGACCAAGCTAAACCTTAATAAAACTAAAATTTATCAAAATTTAATCAAGATCATTAATCTTGTTTGCTTAGATTAGATCACATTAAATCTATATAACAAGAACATAATAAATTGCTAGTCCTTCTAAGTATCTTCATGATCCTTTTATTATTTATTGTACAACCTACTAGGCTATATAAGAAAAACTCAGGCCACTAGCCGCCTAAATAGGGCCTTGCATGTACTTATGCCTACTAAGGAGTATATTACAGTGTGCTAGTAGAAGTCATAAGGAGGCATGCTATTATCCTTAATATACCATCTTGGATATGTAACTAAGTGGTCACTTCTATGTATCATTGGTGACCCATGTATTGGATTTCTCTTGCCTACCAATGGGTATAAAGATAGGATTCGAGTATATAGTGATCTTTAGTATATAGGGAGGCCCGTGAGGTATATAGGTAAGACTTAGTATATCAAGGTAAGGGGATATAAGGTTGCTAAAACATATTATATTTCTTGTTTAACCAACTCTATAAACTTTAAAACTTTATTAATTTAATCCTCTCCTTCCAAACCCATGGTTGAGAAATGCTACCTAACCCATAACATTGCTCATCAATTGACTATTAACCCTAACCAAACCACCTTTGAGAACCTAAAATTTGAGGAAAAAGAGGAGGTTTCTACACCTTTAGGTTCTTTAATTCCTATCTATGATTAAGAAGGAAGAGTAATCTTCCAATCCATGACTCATATGGCTTACTTCTTATAGAAGCATAAGTAGTTTGTGGAATTATTTATTAGGAAATGTCATGGTACCCTAGGCATCTCTATAAGGGAAGGTTCACTCATGGATCATCCCCAACAACCTAGCTCAAAAATTTTGCCTTTAAATTAATTAGATCCACCCTTAAAATATCTAAATGCAAACCTTTACACATCAACTTCTAATATTATTTATTTGAATCGTCCTATCACAACTACTCTTATAGAGGTAGGGAGGAAAAACCTCCTACTATTTGTGGAACATCACTCATATTTACCTACTCTTAAAAAATTATTTTAGGGTAATGTAAGTTGTCCCATATCTCAATAAGTAAGCATAAGCTATGTTCCTAATCAAGGTTTATCATCAAGTATCACGATATCAAATCCTTGTTTTATCAACCTTCATTATAATCATATAAGTGTGTATGTGTCCCTACAAAATAAACACACTAAAAGAAAGAAAATTTTATTTAAATTTTCTTTAGAAATATATATATATATATATATGTATATATAATGTTTTTTCTGTGAACACATAAGCGTTCATTAATTTGCTGAATATTTTTCATCAAATGGGGTCTCCCCCATGCCTGCATTTAAGTTGATCACGTGGATTGAAGGTGCATGGTATGACCGTAGGTGGTGGCCAATGGTTGTTAAAACAATGTCACTATTGTCAATGGTTTTAACGTGGACAACACCGTTATTAATTACTTCAACCACCTCATACGAGCTCGTCCACCTCTACATGAGTTTTCCCTTGCATTTTTGGAACCAAGAGTCATAAAGTAATGTCCAATATCATTTTTTAAATTATTTTGGCCGTATGTGGTAGTCATACCACATGGTACTCTACATCTGCATGATTTCAATGTGTTGTAGTGCATTTTGTTTGTATTCATCCAACTGATTCAATTGGTGAATACATTCATGTTGTGCAACATCTAAGTTTGGGTTTAGTTTTGTAGTAGTTTGTAGGGTTTTTATTTCAAATTCAATTGGAATCATTGCATTCTTCCTATACACCAACTAAAATGGCGTAAATCATATAGTTGTTTTCCAAGTAGTCTGATATACCCATATTGCTTTCGATAGGCATTTTTCCCAGTTCTTCTTATGTTGCTACATTGTTTTGATGATAATGTTCTCCAAATATTTATTTGTAACCTCCACCTACCCATTTTATTACAGATGATAGGGGTGGTTTTGTCATGGAAAATTTGGAACTGCTTCATCAATTTCTAAATCATATTCGAGGTAAACTGAGTTCCCTGGTCTGTGGTAATCTCCCTGGGAACACCAAATCTGGTGAAAATGAATTCATATAGGAACTGTGCTACATTATCTTCTTTTATGTTTTGTAGTGCCTACACTTCAACCCACTTAGTCACATAGTCAATACATACTAAAATATACCTTTTACTGTTAGACTACAGATTAATTGGTTCGACAAAATCCATCTCCCATTTATCAAATGGTTCAATATGCACATGGGGTTGAAGGGGCATTTAATATCATGGAGTTGGTCTATCCATTATATAACATTGATCACAATGGATGATATATTTATTGCATATTTTAATAATGAGGGCCAATAATACCCTGTTTATAAAATTTTAAATGCAGTTTTTCATCCTACAAAATATCCACCACATGGTTCATCATGACAGGCTTTTAAAATTTTGGTGGTTTCATTTTTTGCAATACATATAAACATGATTTGTTGGTTTTAAACAAGAAATCATAAATCCATGAAAATTTTACACTCTTTTCAATTAATGTTTGAGCTTCTCTAGGTGTGAGTATAGGTGATATTTTTCTAGTCGCTAGGTAATTTGCCATATCGACATACCAAGGTATTTTTCATCAAGAGCAAAGAGATGCGCATCCAAAAATTGGTATTCAATGGTATCGTTGTCTTGGGAGATTAACATGGAGATAAAATATGCCATAACATTATCCTTGCTGGATTTGTATATGATAGTCACATCAAATTCTTATAAGACTAATAACCATCTAATAATTTTACCACTTACTATTGGCTTATTCATCAAATATTTGATGGTTGTATGATCAACGTGTACAAATATTTTTTAGCCTATGATATAATGGTAAAATTTATTAATGGTATGTAAAACTGTTAGGAATTATTTCTCTGTGATAGTGTAGTTGAACTCAACACCCGTAATATTCTTATTAATATAGTAAATGGCATAAAATTCATTTTCATCCTTCTGCCCTAGTGCTACCCCTATAGCATTATTGGGTGCATGTACATAAATGTGGAAGGGGAGGTACCAATTTGGACCTCTTAGCATGGGAGTAGTTGTTAAATTTTCTTTCAAGGTTTGTAATGCTTTTTCACACTCACTAGTCTAGACAAATTCAACATCTTTGGTTAACAGTGTATGCAGTGGTTTGGCAATTTTGCTAAAATATTGAATAAACCATCGGTAGTATCTAGTTGAGCCTAAGAAACTGTGGATATCTCTCTACATTTGGGAAGTAGATAAGTTTAATCACTTTTATTTTCTTTTTATCTACCTTGGTCCCCTTAGCAAAGATATGGTGTCCTAAAAATACCCCTTCTTGCATTAACATAAAGTATTTTTCATTATTGAGGGGCAGGTTTGTTTCTTGATAGTGCTAGAGTACTTTCTCTAGATTAGCTATAGCTTCTTCAAAAGTTTCACCATATACGGTGAAATCATCCATATAGACTTCTACAATCTCTCCTACCATATCTAAAAAAATTGAAGAATTTCCCTTTAGAAAGTATCAAGTGCGTTACATAACTTGAATGGTAAGACTCGATAGACAAAGGTACCCAAAGGATAGGTAAATGTGGTATTTTCCTGATCCTCATCCCCTATTTGTTTTTGATTATATCCACTATACCCATCAAGGAATGAAAAATATTTTCATCCTACCAAAGTATCGAGGACTTGGTCTATAAAAGGTAGGGGGAAATGGTCTTTTCTAGTGGCTTTGTTTAACATTCTATAATCCACACAAATTCACCACTTGCCATTTTTATTGGGCACTACCACCAAAGGTGAAACCCATTGACTATTCAAAATAGGATAGATGAATCTAGCTGATAAAAGTTTTTGTAGTTTAACTTTTACTATTTCCTTCATTGCTAGATTCATCCTCCTTTGAGGTTGTCTTATCGGTCTTGTGTTATCTTCCAAAAATATTTTGTGCATGTAGACTTCAGGTGCAATACCCCTCATGTCTTTAGAGTCCCATGCGAAAGCATTTCTATGGTTGACTAGTATTTCTTTCAACTTTCCCTCTTGAAAAATTGATAATGCATTGTCAATGTTTAGTATTCTGCCAGGTTCTATCTCTATTTGTTTAACATGAATTTTCTTATTGCCTACAAGTGGATATTATATAGGAGGATGTGAATATTCTCCTTGAAAGAAGTTTTTTATGACTACATCTTCATCGATTTCATATTCTACCTCATATAGAGCCATCACTTGTAGCATTGATAAGGCATCAACATTTAGAACATAATTTGATTCTCCCAATTCATTGGTGGATTGTGCAAGAGGATAAATGACTAATTTTTAGTTTTTTTTCCATACAAAATTATCATTTTTCTAGTCCTACAACTTATGTAGGCATCAAATTTTTCTAGCCAAGGATGTCCTAATATTAGTGGATAACCACCCAATATTAATCTAGATTACAGAACTAGAAAGTATTCCAGATATTCCCATGCATCTATAGTTACAATAATGTCTTCTAGCATTCCATTCAAGAGTACCGTAGACCAATCAACCAATTGTAAAAATATTTTGGTTGGCCTCATATCTATTAGTTTTAAATTTTTCATGGTTTCTTTAGGCATGATATTTATAGCTCATATATCTACCAAAGTGTTGGGTAACCTTAAGCCTGTGACTTGAACTATTAATACTGGGCTTCCATATTAGAGTACTTTGGGTGGTAGGTGTTTCCTAACATTAAGTTAGCTAACTAACCTACCACATGCACTACTTTCAATGATTGTTTCTGCCCTGGTTTCTTAAGACATAATTCTATAATGACCTTTGTGTAAATTGGCATGTCTCTTATATCCTGATAGAGGGGAATTGTTATAGTGAGGTTTTTCAACCCTTCCATTATATCAAATTTCAATTGTAATTTTTTTTGGGTTCTTGTAACATTTTGAGGAAGGGTAGAACCCATTTATTATTGGTTTATTTATAAGTTACATTTTCTTCCATCCTCCATCATTATTCTATTTCTACTTCTATTTCCTCTTCTTCCACTATTGGAGGTGTGGGAGCTACTCCTAATTGTCTACATGACCTAAGTTGTACATGATTACAATCCACACTAATATGATACATAGGATTCATTTCCATTTCTACCTGATATATGGGTTGATTTGTCTTATTATTTGGATTTGGTATTGGTTGTGTCAGTAGTTGTTTTGTCCTAGAAGTAGGTGGTGTCAGTAAAATAGGCAACATTGGTGTTTGTGTTATGGTTTATGGAGGTGAAGTCCACGTATTATAAATTTTCCACTACATTCTAGCTTGATGGTATGGCATCCATGGATAAGGGGTGTAGGTAGTAGACCCTTGGGTAGCATTCATCCAAGGTGGTTGACCCCATCATCCCATATTGGGTGGTTGAGCTTGTTCGTGGTTCACAAAATTGGATCCCCTATATTGTAGTACTACTCCTGGCATGCCGCTTACCATAGGAAACTATTTCCAATTCCTCCTATTATCCCTAAATTAAGTTTGTACTACTTCTGGTTCCTCTTTCATGTTTGCTAACTTCAAGCACAATTTCATTCTGTGATCCATTTGACAAATGGTACACATTTAGACCTTTTTTTTTTAACACTCATTCTTGGGATGTTTTATTCTACATATTGGGCAAAAAAAGACCAATGTTGCCTTGGTTTCCTACCTTTTAAAAGTTGAAATGCATCTAATTAAAGTGCAAGAGATGATAGAATATCACTCTTTATGTCTTTTAACAAATTGCCTAATTCTACCTTGGTTATAGAGGTTGTGGTTTTTGTTCCTTGGTTGATGGGTTTACCCTTTCTTATAGAATAATTTTGATAGAACTATCGAATATATGATATTTGGTGTTGGTAAGTATCACCTCCCAATAACAAGTTTAAGGCTTCTAAGGATTCATTTGTGAGGCCTCATACCTCTACATTACAAAATAAACATTCATTTCATTTTAAAATTGATAAAAAAGATAATGAATAGTAGCTAAGCTTCTACCAACTGCAATGGGCTATCGGATGGCAAAGCATCCAGATTCTTGGCTAGCATAAAACACAGGGTTATGATGCTCTAATACGGATCTACGATGTTCACTTTAACACAAAGCTACAATGCCCTTTAGCATAGAGCTTCCACACTCTTTAACATAGAGATTCTACACTCTTTAACATAAAGCTTTCATGCTCTTTAACACAGAGCTTTCACGCTCTTTAACATAGAGCTTCAATGCTTTTTAACATAGAGCTTTCACGTTCTTTAACACAAATATTAAACACTCTTTAACACAGAGCTTCAAAACTCTTTACACATAGCTTCAATGCTCTTTAACACAAAGTTTTCACACTCTTTAACATAGAGCTTCTATGCTCTTTTACATAGAGCTATCAACACTCTTTAACATAGAGCTTCTTCACTCTCTAACACAGAGCTTTTAGGCTCTTTAACACATAGATTTAATGCTATTTAACATAGAGCTTCAACACTTTTTACATAGAGCTTCAACGCTATTTGTCATAGAGCTTTCACGCTCTTTAACATAAAGCTTCATCACTCTAACACAGATCTTTCATGCTCTTTACACAGAGCTTTCATGCTTTAACACTCTCTAACATAAAGCTTCAATGCTCTTTACACAGAGCTTCAACATTATTTTACACAAAGCTATCAATGCTCTTTACATAGAGCTTCAATGCTCTTTAACATAGAGTTATCAACACTCTTTAACACATAGCTATAAACACTCTTTACACAGAGCTATCAAAACTCTTTTACATAGAGCTATCAACACTCTTTACACAGAGCTTCACCACTATTTTACATAGAGCTATCAATTCTCTTTACATAGAGCTTCAATGTTATTTTACATAGAGCTATCAATGCTCTTTTACACAGAGCTATCAATACTATTTAAAACAGAGCTTCAATGCTCTTTAACACAGAGAATAACATAACAACCAACTTCGAATGAGGACCAACCTGATTCAACCATGGTAATTGGGTCACTTGCACTGCTCGATGGTCGCTCATTGCTTGATCCTCTTCCTTAGCTCCTTGCCCATATGTCCTCCCTTGCCTCTCTACCTCTTTGGGATTTTCCTTTTGTGTCTTATTTCCCTCCTTGGTCCACGCTCCTGGCCATCCAGGATTCCAAAGGGCAATTCGGCCTATTCTATCAAATTTTGTCTTGTTGCCATAACATCTCAGGGGGGTCGACCAATGGGTGGATGATGGCTTCCTAGATACACCGAGGTAAACACCTTCTTGTTTTTTAGGGTTTTATTTTAAATAGTCAACCTTTTAATTAAGCATTATCTTTGCATTTCTAAAATAAATCAACTATTTATTTTAAACAATATATTTTGCCCTTTTAAATAAATAAACTATTCATTTAACATCTTTTGCCCCTTTTTAAATAAATAAACTATTTATTTTAAACAATATCTTTTGCCCTTTTAAATAAATAAACTATTTATTTAAATAACATCTTTTGCTCTTTTTAAATAAATAAACTATTTATTTAAACAAAATCTTTTGCTCTTTTTAAATAAATAAACTATTTATTTTAAACATTATCTTTTGCTCTTTTGAAATAAATAAACTATTTATTTAAACAATACCTTTTGCTCTTTTTAAATAAATAAACTATTTAGTTAAACAACATATTTTGCTCTTTTTAAATATAGACTATTTATTTAAACAACACACATGTGAAGTTTGTAAATGCAAACCATCTACCCCATTATCACTGGTTATCAAGGTCAATAATGCTTAAGTAAAAGACAATCATGCAAGTGCATCAAATAAAGAGGGAGTCTTTCCATCAATCTAATCACCTATCTCAGCCTCTACAACTTACTATAGCTACTAGGCCATAAGTATGGGGCTTAAGGTGATTAGACATTGATGATTATCCCTTAATCAAATGCATGCCTATATGAAGGTATCTATCCGTGTTACCTTCGAGTTGCCTTATAATCATTTCCTCTTCCTCAAGTACTCTCACCTCCGATGGATGACTCAATTTCCTCCAATCACGAGTGCACCTGATCCTACACATTAGCAATTTATATATCCTTCATTTCTTATTTCTCAAAATCGAATATTAGTCATATTTGTTAATACATTGTTTTTCTATGTTTCAAAAGTCCATTTGGGAGGGTCATGACATCCTTACCACTAGGATTAACACAGTCCCTGATGTTTCTTAGTTTTTCAACCACATATAAAATTAAGCAATTTGTTACAATAGCTTAAAGTTCATAAAAAAAAAAAGGTTTATATTTTTGCATGTCCGCCACCTTCTCCCAAGTGGTATTTCTCTCTGATAAATGGTCCCATTAGACCTTACACTGCTCAAGGATCTAATTTCACATAGATTTAGAAAAATTCAAGGATTATTACTGGCATTACATTGATTACCTCCAAGTTTACCATCTATAAGTTAGAGACATCCCACACATGTTCAGGGTCAACAATATATTTTCTAAGCAAAGATATGTGGAAGGTGTCATGGATTTTTGACAAATTTGGAGGTAAGGTGAGTCAATATGCAACTAGACTAATATTCTTAGTGATCTCAAAGGGTCCTACAAATTATGGATCCATTTTTGTGGACTTGATCACACTTTTCATTGGTTTGACCCTTAGGAACACTTTATCTCTCACCGAGTATTCTCTAGGAGTTCTTTTTAAACCGACATAGCTCTTTTGCCTAAAAACAACCTTTTTGAGCCTTTTCCTGATTACCTTGATTTTCTATTCTATTTCCTTGACCATTTATGTTCCAATCACTGCTCTATCCTTCGGGTTATCCAATGATAGTGGTGTTATACACTTTCACCCATATAATACATCAAAAGGTGCCATCCCTAGAGAGGAATGATATCCATTATTGTAAGTAAATTCTACCAATGGTAGATAGTATTCCCATCGAGACTTGGGGTCCATGTAATACATGCAAATAATATATTCTAGAACTTGGTTTACTCGCTCCATCTGACCATCTATTTTAGGGTGGTATACTGAAATCATATGCAACTTTGTGCCTATCACCAGATGTAGGGCTCTCCAAAACTTTGAAGTAAACCTAGAATACCTATCTGATATAATTAATTTCGAGAACCCATGCAGTCTGAACACTTCTTGAACAAACCTATTAGCCACCACTTGAGCATCGTCCTTGGTGCTTCTAGGTATGAAGTGTGTGACCTTGGTCAATTTGTCGACCACCACAAATATTGCATCGTGTTGGTACTTGGTCTTAGGTAAGGCTGCAAAAAAATCCATTGATATCACCTACCATTTTTGAGTAGGTATATTATGGGGGTACAAATATCCTAAGGGATGCTTGCATTCTACCTTGACCTTTTGGCACTCAAGGCATCATGCCATAAACTTTGCAATATCCCTCTTCATCCCTACCAAAAAAAAGTCCTTTAATATTTTCTCTCATTTTTACCCCTTCGAGGTGAGCCATATAAGGATATATATGGGCTTATTGCATCACTACCTTCCTTACATACCTTGATTTTGGTATGATGATTCTTCATTTGTAGCATAAAAGATCATCGATTATCTTAAAATCCTTATTACTCTTTGGGTCTTCTCTTAACTTGGCTCGAATTTGTTGACAATATTCATACTAATATTGCTCCTTTCTTACTTGGTCCATGAGCTTTATGTGGCTCCTGGTTATGGCTACTATGTATTTCCTCCTTAAGGCATTGACAACTTTATTTTCTTTTTCTTTAATGTAATCAATTTCAAAATCGTACTTAGCAAGGAACTCAACCCACCTTCTCTACATCGCATTGAGTATTGGTTGAGTAAATGTGTATTTACAACTATGATGATCTAATTTTAGCTCAAAGGATCTTCCTACTAAATAATGGTGCCAGAATTTCAAAGTGTGAACTATAGCGACTAGTTCTAAATCATGAGTAGCGTAGTTAACCTTATGATTCTTAATATTCCTTAAAGTATAAGCTACTACTAACTCACCTTGCATGAGCACTCCCCCTAGATCCTCCAACGATGCATTAGAGCATACAATAAAAGATCCTTGTAGGTTTGGAATCTTTAGTATTGGTGCAATGGTGAGATTTTGTTTCAACATGGTGAAATAAGCCTCATACTTTTCCATCCATTTGAATTCCTTTCCTTTCTTTTGGAGACTAGTTATCATCAAGGCGATTTTTGAGAAATCCTTCATGTGATGTCGATAATAGATTGTTAGCCCCATGAAGTTTCTTAACTTAGTAAAATTTGTAGGGGGTGGCCAATTTATCATGGATTCTATTTTATTTGGATCCACTACGATCCCTTCATTCGATATGATATGCCCCAAATAACGCACCTCTAAAACATAGAAATTTCTCTTAGCTAGATTATCGTAGAGTTGGTTTTCCCTTAGCAAATCCAACATGATTTTGAGATGTTTGTCATGCTCTTCCCTATTCTATGAGTATATTAAGATGTCATCAAGAAATATGAGGAAAAACCGGTCTAGGTGCCTCTTGAACACTCTGTTCATTAGATTCATGAAGGTAGCAGGCACATTAGTCATCTCGAAAGGTAGGATAGTGAACTCATAATGTCCATACCTTGTTTTAAATATTGTTTTGTAAGTGCCTTCCTCATGAATCCTCATATGGTGATACCCTAACCTTAGGTATATCTTGGTAAATATCATGGCATCTCTTAGCTGGTCGAATAAGTCTTTGATCCTAGGAAAGGGGTATCGATTCTTGATTGTGGCCTTATTCAGTATCCTATAGTCAATACACAATATTAGAGATCCGTCCTTATTTTTCACAAATAAAACGAGTGCACCCCATGTTGATACACTTATTTTTATCAACCCCTTTTCCAATAACCCTTGTAGTTGTACCTTTAACTCTTGCATCTCAATAGGTGACATCCTATACGGAGATCATTGGATGGGTTCTGCTCTTGGCATAATATTGATAGTGAAATCAAATTCTCACACTCGAGGGAGCCCTGATAGATCTTTTGGAAACACATCCTAAAATTCATGTAGAATTGGTGTACCTCAATCACCTCTTCCTTTTAATATATCTTAACTTAATTCATTTTTACAACATAAATGATCCCACCTTGTCTGAGGGCTTTCTTAAATGACATGGCTGATAACATTTGGGGCTTGAATGCCCCTTGCTTGCTATAAATTTGTAGCCTCTCATTATTTTCCTTGAAATACTCAATCCATATATCTTGGAAAATGATTATAGCTTGATGGACCTGTAGCCAATCCATCCCTAGGATGACATCAAAGACATGAATTGGGGTTACATACAGGTAACCTTCCATGGTTCCACTTTCTAAAGTAATTTCCATCATTGGGAAGCACTGGTTTATGGAGTAGGTCTATCCAAACCCATACTCAACCTTCCATACATGAGCCAAATACCTTGGCCTTTTTGGCATATCATTGGCTAATTTACCAAAAATAAAACTATTGATGGCTGCACTATCTATTCAGATATATACTTTCTTATAAAAAATCTTACCTTTGATGATCAATGAGGTGGATTACCCTTCAATTTTTTGATTCCCAGTTTTAGCGTAGATCTTATGCATCGACTCCTTTCCTTTATTGTTGGGGCTCCTTGTCCCTGGTTGATACGGGTACTAATTAGCATAGTGCATCCCATTGTAATGGTAACATCCATCCTTGGGCCCTTATCTCTTTTCCATTTTCTACTCCCCGCTCTTAATCATTAGTACTAGAGCTAATGGCTTCTATGGGGGAGGTTTAGCATTATTGGGTTTTTTGCCTTTCTTGAAGAAGTTCTTCTTGAATTTATTTTGGCCTCCATTGAATTTATTCTATGGATTCTAGGGGTTCTTAGCCTTCCAATATTGCTCTACCTTCCATTTTATAACCCCACTACTATTCATATTCTTTAGTTTGTGATGTTCCTGGTTGGTCAGGTTTTCATACTTATAGTGGAAATGAAACTTTGCTTTCTTTGCTAAATCATAAGTCTTCTACAATGACTTCGGTTCCTGCATTTCTACATCATGCTTTATCCTATACTGCAATCCATGAGTAAACTTATGAATCCACATATTCTCATTATAGGTGGGTACATACTTCAACAATTTTACCAACTTCCTATAATATACCTCCACTAAGTTAGTTCCTTGCCTTAGACTGGCAAAATTTTCAAATTTTAAAGCATAGAAGTGTTCTGTGAGGAATATCTTCTTGAATATGTCTATAAATTCCTTCCAAGAAATATCTATAGGTTCAATCTTAGTTTCCTCATAGTAAGTCTCCCACAAGTCCAAGGTAGCTCCTTTAAGGTAAATAGTACCTAAAGAATACCCCTTCACTGTGAAGAAGACTTCTAGCTATCTCAACCAATTTTCAGTTGCGTCTCCCTCTCCTTATCCATAAAACTTGGAGATACATACATTATTTAAGTCCCTTACTATATATTTTTCTAAGAGGGCCTTTGCTTGCTTTTGTTCCACTATCAACCCCTCAACTTGGTTGACTTTCAAATATCTAGCTTGCAAATTTTGATTTACCATAGTTTCTAGCACTTGTCTTAATTGATCTTATAACTTGGCAACCGTAGTAGGAAGTTCCTCTATTCTTGCATTGGGAACCTATGGATCCTTATTATATATCCCTTATTCAATATTACTTTATCAATTTTGTCTAGGTGGAGGCCTCCCTGTCCTAGCCTTGGATGGCATCTTGATTTGGTTTCCACCCAAAAAAGAGTTAGAGTACATTTTTCTCTTAACTGAATTACTAACTTGACCACAATACATAGTCCTTTTGCTATTCATTAGAGATGTAACTAGGATGAGGTACCAAGGTTAGGATATATCGTTAATACCAAAGCCCATACTAAGGTATCATATTATCCACCCTTTTTTGAAATTAATTCCTTCAGATCCTAAATGAGCAAAGACTATAGGTTACTCTAGATTTCAGCTTATTCCTAAGCAAGCCTTTATCGGAGATCCCTAAATCTCTTTTACAACACATAAGAAGCTCTATACCCTTGAACCTAGAGCTTTGATACCAAATGTAACACCCCAAAAACATGAAACAAGAAAACACACACACACAAAAGAAAAGTTTACATATATATATATATATATATATTTACTGAGGAGGATTCATAAATCCCCAACCAACCTTAGATCAACCTACTGTTTGACATAGCCTAATTTTCTTAAGAACTATACCACACAATATTCCATTCATGCAAGTCCTGTCTGTGTAAGCCTATCTTGTGTTGTGCACGTAAGTCTCTCTCTCATTAGTCTTGATGAGCTAGACTTACCACCTTCAATCATTAGAAGGTGTACATGCATATCCATATCCACATAAGTCATTATGTGTGGGTATGCTACTTGTACTATGAGCTAAGCTATCGATCTTGTCCACTAACAATATATCTTAGCTCTGGTACAATCTTCCAAACCTAGTTTCCAACCTCCCTAAGGGGGTATCAACCCCTTAGGGTACATATAAGTTCACCTAGAACTTACTAAATATTATTTCCTTTTGAATCATCACAAGAGCATAAAATATCGAGATACTAAATCTAATAAAATGAATTATCATCAAGCAAGCAGAGTCAAGGCATAGAGAAACAATAGCCAATTATGCATATGTTAAATGTTTTAAATGCATAAGACTAAATAAAGAAGTACTAGATGTGGCAGTTACAAAGTTTGTTCAAGTACATGAACTAGTATGGTACACCTTGTACATTTCCACACTACTTTACATCCATTATATCGGGGAAACCTCCCCATCATATAATCTATTACAAAAATAATCAAGAAGTAAGGTAGAGATCAAACTTGTGGATTGGTCTATCTCTTGAATTTGACCTTCCAGCTCTTCCATAGATCAAGTTAGGATAGTAGGAGATCAAGACACTCATGGATCCGGATAGAAATGCTTCTATATGCACTTACTTAATTCATTTTCAAATTGCAACTATACAAATAACCCAAGCAATTAAAATTACTACTACATAGTTCTTTATCATAGAAACTACCCTTTTCACTTCCCCTCTCACCCAACTTAAGAGAGTCAATCAACCATGCATTAGCTCATGTAATCTATTTATAGTAAAAGAACTACCCTCCTCAACAATTAGAGTCCCATACCCATAATTGCTAAGTAATTATTTATCTCATAACATAATGTCCCGTACCCTTAGATTACAAAATAACCATTCATTTAATTTATTTCATAACATAAGGTCCCATACCCTTAAATTACAAAATAACCATCTATTCCATTTATTTTATAACATAAGGTCCCATACCCCTACATTACAAAATAATCATTCATTTCCATTTTATTTCATAACATAAGGTCCCATACCCCTACATTACAAAATAAACATTCATTTCCATTTTATTTCATAACATAAGGTCCCATACCCCTACATTACAAAATAATCACTCATTTCTATTTTATTTCATAACATAATGTTCCATACCCATACATTACAAAGTAATCATTCATTTCCATTTTATTTCATAATATAATGTTCCATACCCATACATTACAAAGTAATCATTCATTTCCATTTTATTTCATAACATAAGGTCCCATACCCCTACATTACAAAATAATCATTCATTTCCATTTTATTTCATAACATAAGGTCCCATACCCATACATTACAAAATAATCATTCATTTCCATTTTATTTCATAACATAAGGTCCCATACCTCTACATTACAAAATAATCATTCATTTCTATTTTATTTCATAACATAAGGTCCCATACCCCTACATTACAAAATAAACATTCATTTCATTTAAAAATTAATAAATAAGACAATGAATAGTAGCTAAGCTTCTACCAACTGCAATGAGCTATCAAATGGTAAAGCATCCAGATTCTTGTCTAGCACAAACTACAACCATCTACAATGCTATGCGTCCTCTAACATAGGGTTACGACACTCTAATACGAATCTACGATGCTCATTTTGACACAGAGCTATAATTCTCTTTAGCACAAAGCTTTCACGCTCTTTCACACAAAGTGTTCATGCTATTTAACACAGAGCTTTCACGTTCTTTAACACAAATCTTTCACACTCTTTAACATAGAGCTTCAATGCTTTTTATCATAAAGTTTTCATGCTCTTTAACACAAAGCTTTAACACTCTTTAACATAGATTTTCAACACTCTTTACACAAAGATTCACACTCTTTAACATAGAGTTTTCATGCTATTTAACATAGAGCTTCTACACTCTTTTACATAGAGCTATCAATTCTATTTAACACAGAGCTTCATCACTCTCTAACATAGAAATTTCACATCCTTTAAAATAGATCTTCAACACTATTTAACACAGAGCTTAAAAGCTCTTTACATAGAGCATCAACACTCTTTAACACAAAGCTTTCATGCTCTTTAACACAAAGCTTCATCGCTCTCTAACACATAGCTTTCACGCTCTTTACACAGAGTGAAGTAGATCAAGCAAAACGAAACAAACAATACACAGGTGTTTTTCCTTTGATCATGTCAGCTCAACCAAGCATTTCATTACTTTCATCCCAAAAAGAGGATACCAAAGAAAAAATCCCTTTTACAATATTGAAATTTCCCTCTAATACCCTGTTTTCCCCTTTTCCTACCTAAAACAATGCATTTGAAATTTGAATTTCGGATGCAAACTTCCTAGGGTCATAACTTCGCGCTCGTTGCTTCGATTGACTATTATAACATGTTTTCGAAAAGGACACAAGACAAACTAAATAGGAAAGGATTTAGATAAATCCTACATCTAATTTAAAATCCTCAAATTCGTCCTCTAAGACCTTCAAAATTCACTTGCAAGTTCAGGTATCTAGGTTTTCACTATTTTTGGTAGGGTTTTGCCATAAAATGTATATTTCTCCCAAAACGTTCAAGGTATTGGGGTGATTATTTCACCAATGGCTCTAATTTCATATCCCCTAGACAACTAAATGCACTTAGGAAATAATTAAATCAAATATAAATTTTGGGTGATGCAAGATCACTCTTACACCACTGGATGAACCTACATAACGGAGCTTTCATGCTCTCTAACATAGAGCTTCAATGCTCTTTACACAGAGCTTCAATGCTCTTTTACATAAAAATTCAATGCTCTTTTACATAGTGCTTGAATGCTCTTTTACACAAAGCTATCAACACTCTTTAACAAGAGCTTCAACGCTTTTTAACACAAAGAATAGCATAACAACCAACTTCAGACGAGGACCAACCTGATTAACCCATGGTAATTGGATCACCTGTACTGTTCAGCAGTCACTCGCAACTTGCTACTCTTCCTTTGCTCCTTCCCTGTCTGTCCTCCCTTGCATTCTACCTCTTTGGGCTTTTCCTTGTGTGTCTTCTTTCCCTCCTTAATCCATGCTCCCACCTACCCACCATTACTCCTTGACCACCTACGACAGGAGGTAGCGTGAAAACCCCTAACCTTTCTCTTCCCAAGGTCATCATCATAAAGAGTTTTCCTCTCATGTCAGAGGAGCTTCACACATTTGGCCATCTATGTCTCCAAAGGGCAATTCAGCCTATTCTACCGAATGTCATCTTGTCACCATAACATCTCAGGGGGGTCGATCGATGGGTGGGTGACAACTTCCTAGATACGTCGAGGCAAACACCTTTTTTTTTAGGGTTTTATTTTTGTTTTATTTTAAATAGTCAACCTTTTAATTAAGCATTATATTTTACCTTTCTAAAATAAATCAACTATTTATTTTAAACAATATCTTTTGCCCTTTTAAATAAATAAACTATTCATTTAACATCTTTTGCCCCTTTTTAAATAAATAAACTATTTATTTTAAACAATATCTTTTGCCCTTTTAAATAAATAAACTATTTATTTAAACATCTTTTGCTCTTTTTAAATAAATAAACTATTTATTTAAACATATTTTGCTCTTTTTAAATAAATAAACTATTTATTTTAAACAATATCTTTTGCTCTTTTTAATAAAATAAACTATTTATTTTAAACAATATCTTTTGCTCTTTTTAAATAAATAAACTATTTATTTAAACAACATCTATTTCTCTTTTTAAATAGTTTATTTAAACAACACACATATGAAGTTTGTGAAGGAAAACCATCTACCCCATGATCACCGGTTATCAAGGTTAATAATGCTGAAGTAAAAGACAATCATGCAAGTGCATCAAATAAAGAGGGAATATTTCCATCAATCTAATCACTCATATTAGCCTCTAGAACTTACAATAGCTACTAGGACATCAGTCTGGGGCTCAAGGTGATTAGACATTGACGATTATCCCAACTAAATGCATACATATATGAAGGTATCTATTCATGTTACCTTCGAGTTGCCTTATCATAATTTTCCCTTCCTCAAGTACTCTCACCTCTAGTGGATGACTCAATATCCTCCACTCACAAGTGCACCTAATCCTACACATTAGCAATTTATTAGCAGTAACATATCCTTCATTTCTTATTGCTCAAAATCGAATATTAGTCACATTTGTTAATACATTGTTTTTCTATATTTCAAAAGTCCATATGGGAGGGTCATGACATCACCTGTAAGCTGCATGGGTTCCACCAAGTGATAAAGGTAAGGTTAAAAGTGTTGGAGCATATTACATTATTTGGTACATCCTAATGTAACCTCATGGTATCTTCATGATACAACTTGTAGATATTAGATTAGGGTTGAGAGTGTGAGTGATATTTTATGTAATGTAATAATATGTAGGAAATGCACAAGTATTATGTAAGTGTGTATTTGCAGGAAATGCATAGTGTGATGTGATTAAGTATGCAAGTGTAATGTGATTCTATGTGCACAAGTGTCTTATATTTAAGTGTGCACAAATGCATTTATATTAGAGTGTGCTAAGTGAAGAGTCATGACTAGACGTGCATACAAGATAGAGTCATGTGTATGCAAGTGTCAAGTAGAGAAGCCAAGAGTCATGAGACTTGGCATATGGAAAGGAATAGTTAAGTATACAAAGAGTCATTCTACTATGGATATATAGTACTCCATAGAGAAGCATAGATTAATCAATCATCAATCATTCAATCATCAAGTGTAGAGAGTCAAGTGCTATATTTGTAAGAGAAAGAGGAGTAATAAAGTTTACATACATTTTGAGCAACTAATATTGTAAGTTATGCTACATGCTTTGTAAATGTATGATTTAGGCTATTTACATTCATATTGATGCTTATTAATGAATGTTAGTTGATATATTATAAGCCTTTATATACATATTAGTTTGCTCATATTATTCTACTTACATCATTATCTTGATCTTATTGGTTTGTGGCTATCTTATATTTGATCCTGTGGAATTGATCCTGTGAGTTTTATATTAATATTAAGGCTTCAAAAACCATAAAAGAGGTATGGTATTAGATTATTTTAGAGATCGATGGTCCTATGACCCAAAAGAATTATTTGAGAAGGAATTAAGAAGAAATTTTTTGGATATCTTATTCACTCATGAGAAGAGATACAATGTATACTAAGAGTCTAATACAAGCAAAGACTTGAACCTGACCACTATGGGAAGCAACCATGGATATAAAAATAATATCTTGAGTTTTTTTTTTTGGTAATTATTTTAATATATTAACAGTGGGTTTTTATAGAGGATCCCAAAACCTTATGTACAAAATTAGCCATATTTCTAATGATGCATCATACCTCTTGGTTGTAACAATAAGCCTAATTGCAAGTAAAGCCATCCTAATGCTAAAGAATTGGAAACTGTAAAAAGGGATTTTAGGCCTAGAAACCCAACGAAAAAGAAACAAGACAAAACCGAAGGAACACCAAGTAGAGCCCGAAGAAATGAAACAAGGAAAGCAAAACAGACAAGACACCATGGACAACTAAGTAGACAAAATTGCCATGCCACACCAAAAATCATCAGAGGGGGCTTTCCAAAAATTGTGCAAGGAAAGAATCATGAATGGATGTCTGCTCTGGCAAACCTTTCCACCTTAGATGTGAAGCGAGACTGCCACATGATCAAAAACATGGTCATGAGCCATTTTTTGGCCATGTGGTCAGCCACACGATTACTTTCTCTCAAAGTATGATTTGCTTTCCACCTACCACGATAGGAGAGAAGCGTTCTTGCCTCGAGGATGATGTTGTAGACTTTCTAAGATGGATTTTTTGTGCCAATAAGGTAATTCATGATGTTGAGCGAGCCACCCTCAATAATAAGAGGTCAAGGATCCTCAGAGATTATCTGAATACCTTTCAGAGCGCCTCGGGCTTTGGCATAGTGATTTTTCTGGGAGCCCAAATCTTCACAATAGGCCATCACAAGATTCCCATCATGATCTCTGACAACACCCCCAGCACCAGCGGGCCTAGGATTCCCCTTAGCTGCTCCATCAAAGTTTAATTTAATCCACCCCATGGGGGGTTTGGTCCAAACAATATTCCTTCGACAAGGTTCTTTAACAACCTACAGAAATGGCCAGAGATTCATCATTTTGAGAATCGCTTCTTCACTCAAAAGGTAGGGACAGGGACTAGAAATAGCAATAGAATTATCGATGGCATAGGACAATGCCCTTTGAGCAACAAAAGGGGGCCCTATAGGAGCTCTACAAAATATTCTAGCATTCCTCTCTAACAAAATTTGCCAAATTGAATGATGGAAGGAGGCCTCGAGGAGGAGGTGGAGTTTGGGATTCTTGAAAGGATTAGGCCATTGGTGGAAAGCATATCTGAGGGAACTGGGAGAGCACCATAGGATTTGGAAGGAGGATAGGACAATACTAAGAACAGAGTGGGAAAATGGGTAATGCAAGAATAAATGATCCCTTGTATCGCAATCTGCAAGACACAAGAAACACCTATTGGGGAAGGCAAAACCTCTCTTGTGAAGGTTGTCAATTGTTAAGGCTTTGTTGTGGAAAGCAATCCACGCAAAGAAGTTGATTTTAGGGATGACTCATTTCCTCCACACAGTATTCCACCTGTAGTCCAGAGCAGTCTTGGTGGTAAGAAAATCATAAGCTGATTTAACAGAAAAAAGCCCATCCTTCGTACCACTCCAGATGATTCTGTCATTCCTCCTGGCAGAAGGAATTAAAATCGACTGGAGGATATTTGCAAGAAAGGTAACCTCATTATTAAACCCCTCCACAACTAGAATCTTATACCGAGGAAAATGGGTGCTCCGGTCTATGAACTCTGCCACCCTGAGTTGGGAGTTAGGGTCAGTCAAACCTCTCAGCCCAGTGAGATCCACCCTCAACCCAAGGGCTTCTTCAGTTGCCCACCTATCCTTACAAAAGAAAATGAGGTTGCCATCACCCAAAATCCAGCGAGCTCCTAGGATGATCAAATGCCGGGTTTGGAGCACAGATTTCCAAAAGGTCAACACCACAGAGGAGGTCTCAGCATCCAAGAAGGAAATGGGGCCAAGATACTTCTTTTTAACTAGCTTAACCCACTCCACCGGGTCGCTAGATAGAATCCTCCAAGCGTGCTTTGCTATCAGAGCCAAATTCATAAGTCTTGATCTTCTCAACCCCAGACCGCCTTGGTCTATCCTTGAACACACCTTGTCCCAGGAAACAAGGGGGAGTCTAGATTTCTCTTCACTGCTAGACCATAGAAAGGTCCTCTAAATCTTCTCAATTTTGGAGTGAACTGCAATCGAAAGCATGAACACTGACATGAAGTAGGTCGGGATCCCCTAAAGATAAGCTTTGGTAAGGGTGGATTTTTTGGCTTGCGATAGGATTTTGCCCTTCCAAGTTTCGAGTTTCTTGTGAAGGTGCTCAAGAATCATGTTCCACATATCCCCACTCACCCGCCCGCTATAAGATAGAGGCAACCCCAGATAGGACGTAGGTAGGGAATCAATAGTGCATTCAAGAATTCTAGCAATCCGAAGTTTCTTGCGCAAGGGAGTGTTAATAAAATATATTTTGCTCTTGATGTAATTGACCTTTTGCCCTGCAACTTGCTCATAATAGGATAGGATCCGCTTGAGTGATTTGGATTGGGCAACGGATGCCCCAGTGGAGATGAGGGTGTCATCCACAAATTGGAGATGAGGGTGTCATCCAAAAATCTTGTTCTGACGAAGAGCCTCTTTCATGGACCAACTCAGAACCTTCGCCAAAAGAATGAAAAGGATGGGGGATAAAGGATTGCCCTATATGAGGCCTTTGGTGCTTTGGAAATACCCAGCTGGGGACCCATTGACCAGGACAGAAAAAAAGGGAGTGGACATACAACTGTAGACAAGGTCAATCCAGTGGGGATGAAAGCCAAACTTGAGGAGGACTACACACAAAAAAAATTGATCAACCCGATCAAAGGCTTTGTTCATGTCAAGCTTAAGAAAAAGAGCAACATTCTTGGAGCGATAAGTGGAATGAAGGGTCTCATGGATAGTGATGACACCATAAATAATGTTTCTGCCTTTAACAGTGCTTCCCTGACAAGGATCAATCAGGATGGGGAGGACTATTTTGAGTCTATTGGCTATAGACTTGGTAAGAATCTTGTAAAAAACATTGCACAGGCTGATGGGCCGATAGTCAGAGAAACTTTTGCAGGCAGGAGACTTAGGAATGAGGGCAAGAAAGGTGGAATTGAGTTTCAGGTGGATGGATCTGGAAGCTTGAATAACCCGAATAACATCGCACACATCTAGACCCATGACCTCCCACATGACTTGGAAGAATCAGGGGGGGAAACCATCGAGGCCAGGGGACTTATCTGGTTGCATGGAAAAAAATGCTTCCTTAATCTCAGATGAGGAAAAAGGTTCCAAAAGCTTAATGCTTACCTCATGGGGGAATTTAGTTAGAAAATTGGTGAGCAGAGATTTCTGGACCTGAAGGTTGCTATTCGAAGGAGTGCCAAGCAAATCCTAAAAAAAATTAACCGCTTCGTCCTGATTTCCTCTATCTACCTGGTAATGCACCCATACTTACAAGCCACTTCTCTGATCTTGTTGGACCCTCTGTGCCTCATAGTAGATGCATGGAAAAACCTCGTGTTGGTGCTAGAACGTTTCCTCCCTAGCGAGAATAGAATGAAAGTCCACCAAAAGACTCCACTCTTCCTCCCTGAGACCCTCAGTGTAACCTTCGAGTTCCATCCTTTCCTCCAAAACATTCAGGTTCTCAGAGATGGATTTTTTGGACTCAAAAATGTTGTTGAAAACCTCTTTATTCCAAACTTTCAGCTTTTCTTTGACCATTTTGAGCTTTAGAGCCACCCTCTTAGGAGCATTTCCTTCCACCTTCAATTGCCACCATGCTGAAACCAAACCTTTGAAGTCCTTGTGAGAGATCCACATGGATTCAAATCTGAAGGGGGTTTTAAAAATAGGCCCATCATTTGCCTCCAAGAAAATAGGGTTATGGTCAGACCCAATCCTTGGAAGAGCCAAAAGGATAGCCCCGCCAAGGATAGGAATGGCTTCTTGGGACATAAAAAATCTGTCGAGCTTGACTTGAATCAAACCACTCCCAATCCTTCTGTTACTCCAAGTGAAGGAAGCCCCTTTGAGTTCAATGTCGAGAAAGCCATTAGTAGAGACAAAATCCCTGAAGTCCTCCAAGCTACGGTTGAAGTGGTCGGATCCTCATTTTTTTTTGAAGGATGAGGGGACAATTGAAGTCACCCCCTAAAACCCAAGGAAAATTACTAAAATTCTCCCTCATCTAAGAGATAGCTTTCCACATTTCTGCTCTCTCTATGGCAGAATTTGAAGCATAAACGTTGGACAGAATCCATGAAAAATTGGTGGTTTTGGACTGGAACAGTACATTGATGATTCTATTGGAAGTTGATAGTAGGCTGCCCTCAAACCTTGAAGGGTCCCACAGAACCATGAGTCCTCCCGCTATTCCCACTGCAAGGTTGGACAGACAATTTTCCTTGGCCCAAATGGCCTTCGCAACTTTATCAGAGGAGATAGCATCGACCTTGGTCTCTTGCAAAATAAGGATGGAAGGATTAGTCCTCCTATAGAGATCAGCCACTAACCTTCATTTGGCTGCACCGTTCAGTCCTCTCACATTCCATGAGAGGACTTTCATCTAGACAGTTTGAGGTTTTTCTTGCCTCCCCTTCCTTGTTGAGGGGGAGGTTTTGATGCATGCGCTTCGTCCGTCTAAGCGCCACAGTCATCCAGAACCAGCAAACATTGGGTTCCATTTGCAAAGTCATTTGCTGTTTCTTTGTCTCACCTATATTTGTTAGGAGGACGACCCTACTTCCTATCATTACCAAAATCCACACTTTGCTTTCGGCTCCTCATGTTTCGAGGGCTAATGTGATCGAATTGTTCACCCCTCCTTCCTAAGAGGTAATCTTCTAGCATCGTCTGCGACTGGCTAAAATCAGGATGACCCATATCTTGGGGCAGAGAAACAGTCTGAGTCACAATTTGGGATGGGGTCCATTCCTTCTCTTCCTGTGATTCACTTTCCAAGTGGGAGTCTGCTCCTTGCTGATTGTCAGCCTCAAGTTCCTTGGGGTCCGATTGGAGAGTGGGATTCTCTTCAGGCTGAGAGAGTCCGACGCAGACTCTAGAGGGGCCTGAAGATTCATGACCCTTCGTATTTGGAAGATTTGACTACTTCACCTGACCTTCCCCATGCTCTAGGGGGTTGTCATTTTCATGCTTCTGATTACCCGATTTTTGAAGAGGACACTGGGATTGGAGGTGCCCTTGGGACCGACACTGGAAAGCTGGTATATTTTCATAGAGAATAGCTTGTTTATGAAGAAAGGTATCTCCAGACCAAAGAGTGATGAAATTTGGGAGTTCCGCCTCCAAATCTGCCAGAACGCAAAAACGGGCTTGGACAAACCTTGTTCGAGCTCGGGTGGGTGGGTCAATGGTGACCAACTCCCCAATGGAGCACGCAATACCCCTTATGAAATTTTCATGCTAGCCAAAGAGGGGAAGATTCGGGAGCCTAACCCATATTGGGGCAATGTTGATGTTCTGGGTATCAGGACTGAAAACCATGTCCCACTTCCTAAGGGATAAACTTCTACGGCCTAGAAACCATGGCCCGCAAGCCAGAATTTTACAGTAATCCTCCTTTTTGTTTAGTCTAATGGCAAAAAAACCCCAGGATAGGGCCGCTAGCTCCATATGACCAGAAGTCCTCCATTTTCTTGCTACCCACTTTTAGATAGTTTCCATGTTGGGAAGGCCACCAATGAATTTGCTTATGAGGGTAAATTTCTCAAACTCCATGAAGCTTGAAATAACTTCCACTAGGATGTCCAACTCATCCCCAACCGAAAACAACTCTTTGGTAAAAAACCCATTTAGGGTTTATGAGGCCACTGCCTAGGCATAAGAAGTTTTAGCCCCACCACCCCCTTTGTCTGGTGGGTCCTTACCCTGACTGACATCGTCAATAGCCCAGTCTTCTTCAATGGGTCCGGACGCTTTCGCACCTCCAGATCCCTGGTGCCCTTCGATTGCTCTGTTGTGCCCAAGACATGAACCGTAGCCGCTCCTAGGATCCCCTGTAGATGACTTCCCAACCATCGATATCTCCTCCCTTCCTGCACTTGGAGACTACTGCTCCACTCTCCGGCTGTTGGTGGCTGCTGGTTTCACCCTTCTGCTACTCTGCTGGTCAAAACCCTAGCTCTATGGTTGCCTTGTGCTCGTTGTTTCTCTCTACTTGTATAATATTTTGAGTTTATATACCAAGAATTTAATACCTTATACATGAAGGTAAAGGTTATTTTAACCTAAAAATCAAGAAAAAACATCAAAATATAGAGGCAATTTGAAAATTGGGGTATACTAATCATAAAATCCTAACATAGTAGAGGATGAGGTATGAAATGGGTATGATCAACAATACTACTAGGGATGGCATATTCAATGCATATTTCTCTACCATATGGGATAAAAGACACCCAAAGAGTGTAAATAAGGACAAGGTAATCAAGGAAGTAGTAGTGAACATCTCAACCTCTTAAGAACCTAAGAAGAAATCAATGTCTGAAATCACTAACTCTACTACAAAAAATTTGGCAGTGGTCAGTCTAATGGTAAGTAAGATAATTATCAAGGGACAAGGAGGTTTTGAAAGATACATATCAATATTTTGTGAGGTTATTGTGGTAAAAGGAAATCAAATATAGACAATTCAACTGGAGGAGGGGAAATCCATCAAGTAGGCTCCTCTATTGAGTTGGAAATGACTAGTTTTATGGCCACTATTGATACCACTCTCCTTCCACCATCTACTTTTCTCGCTTATTTATCCATATGTTCTTCTTCTATATCCATTTATTCTTTTCCTTCCTATTCTTCTATTGCACTCCTCTCATCTTCCACTAGTGTAGCCCATGGTTCTCCAAGGGGTATATTACCCTTAACAATATTTTTCATGATTGGGACAACAACCATTAAATCATTTCCATCATCTACCGTCTATGTCACCATCATACAATCACCTGTACTATATACCATATTTTCTCTATCATCCATGTTATAACCAACCATGTTGTCTCTTATTTATACTCTAGTATAGTTGGCATCAAAACCTACTCCCATTGATTCCACTCCATTTCCCACCATCACTACACAACTTGCTCCAATTTCTCCACCTTTCACTTCCACACATCCACCATGCCCACCATACAAAGCAAGGAACTCTCTTGTAGGTAATGATACTCATTTCTCAAACTAAAGGGGCTAAGTTTGTAAGAGCACTTGCTCAAAACTAGCATGGCTACTAGGCTAAGCTTACACTTTGCATGGAAAATAGTATGTTAGCCTAAGAGATAGATGTCACCTAGGTGTTTAATGTCCTCACTAATAGAGAGAATAAATTGAAGAAATAGTAAAACCCACTCAATGAGAGGATCTCTAAGGCTTATATCCTCATGCAATCATACTTGAAAAGAAAGAAAAATTAGATATATATTACGAAGGCTACCAAATCAGACCTATCCAAAGCAACAATAATTCCTAGTAACTTAACTACCAAGTGTATAAGTGAGAACTAAAAAAGATGAACCCTTACCAAATAATTCAACTAGTAGATTAACTCACAATTGGTACAACCATGAAGTTTGGATACCTAATAGTTGAGTTTTAAGTAATGTAGAGAAGGAACAATGAGATTGATATAGAAGTGGCACAACTAAAGAGACATAGAGACTAGCTTAAGCAAGAGAATTAGACTTTGAGAGGGGATGTTTTAGAGAGGGATAAACTAAATAAGAAAGTCATGGACACTAAATACTAACTTGCTAAAGCTAAGAAGAACCAATAACATCTTGAAGACCTTATAGAACAATTCACATAAGAGCAAAGTCAACTCTAAGAAACCCTAAAAATAAAAGACTAGGAGATTGTAGAGTTGATGACCTCAAAGTAGATAGATAAAAATATAGACAAATCAACATATCCAAAAGGTCAAGTTTCTCTAGGATAAGATCATGGGGGAGGTACAAAATTCTTATTACTTTTGGTTGACCTCCTTTATAGAAGAAAGTTTTAAAAAGGTAACTAAAATAATCAAGCATGTGGAAGGATAACTATATTCAAGAAGTGAGTACTAGGATATCCATAAACCCCTCTAATCAATGAGAGTGTCACAAGCACAAAAACTTAGGATAGATCAGAAAGACATGGTAAAAAACTAAGGAAAATATTGATGTCTAGAGGAACCTTCAAGATTACAAGGACAACCTGGAATCATTGAAGACCCAATTTTATAAAATAGATAAGGATATTCAAGTTAGTTCCTACTAGAATTACTAATATATTTGATCAAAAAAATCATATCTTGGATGAAGACATCATACCTGCTATGTTTGAAGAGAAAAAAACTAAGCTAAATAAGGGGATTCAACTAAAATCCACAAGATGCTAGAGCCAATATACAACGAGTTGCAAGAGCTAGTTGAGAAACATAGAAACTATTAAAAATTCCTTTTAAATATCTAACAAAAGAAGCTGAATACCTCACCTTAGTACAATTTCCAAGTGATGTAGAATGGAAGAAGATGCTAGGATACTACCATAAAGGACTATTTTACAAGAACCAAAACTTTGATAATTTTGCTATGGGTGCCCTAATTTTGTAGATTCCATGCCCAAGGATAAAGGTATGATTTGGGCTTTCATGCCAATCAATATTGATGCCCTATCAAGTTTTTAGAAATGTAGTACCTTGAAACTACCTTGGGATTCATAAATTTTGAAGAAGCATGTAGAAGAGAAATCAAACAATGGATGCCTTGCAAAACCCTCCAAAATTTATCTAAGTATGGAATAGGCACCAATTCACTTTTAAAAGAGGCTAATTGGATTGAGGGAGTGATCAATTAGCAAAAGAGATTGATTGGATACATGGAGTGGTTCACTTAGAAGAAGGTGCCAATCCTCTTGCAAAAGCAAGCAACTTGCTTGTAAAAGTGAATTATTTATTTTCTAACTAGAGCAAATAACTTGGATGGTTGCAAAAGTAAATTTTAAGGCATGAATCCCAAGGCAAATATTATGGAAAAGATATTTATATTTGGTGGTACATAATTTTGCTAGAGATACCCCTAAATATTTAATTTTACTAGGAGTATTTGTTTCTAACCCGAGGTAACGTAGGGGTAAAATTTTACTATAAATAGATGCCTAAGACCCTCAATAATATTTTGGTCATGAAAATTAGAGCTACACTCTCTAAAACCCATATTGTCTTTTGAACTGATCATATTGTAATAAATTGGCAAGTACTTATGCATTCTAATAGTGGTACTATCCGAGGTCCGAGGTGTAGACTAATTGGTTTAGCCAAACCCCATAAGGGGGCAGAGGTCCAAGGTTCAAATCTTGGGCCTCATCGGACTGACGCTTATCCCTTTCTTGGTGCTTTCAATGATGTAAAAGGTTTAAAATGATTGTGGCATGGCAATTATAGGGGCAGACTGCACGAAGATATGTGTGTCGGCTTTCGGGGCAGACAATGCAAAATACTGTGGTGGCCATAAAAGTTGGATAGCCTACCCGGATTTGTGGCGGCTACCGATTCCACCATGTTTAAAAAAAAATAGTGGTACTATCCTCCTGGTTTGCTAAGTGTGTGACAATTATGACATAGTCCTTTTAGCCCATATTGTCATTCACTTATTGATTTTATAATAAAATGAATGGGCATATATTGAAGTTATTCAAAATTTTATATGTTCATTGATCATTTATATTGTTCACTTGAGTTTAAATCTATATTTGCTTTGAATCACTTGCACTCTTAAACTTTCATGAATTTTTTATTTTTGTACTTTATTTTTTCACACTTTATTTTCTATAATTTACTTTTAATGCAAGTTAGTGTAGGTTACCGTAGGAGTATTTCATGAGGAACAATGGAGATCCAACCTGATTCTAAACATTGGAAGGATCCATTGGAAACCCCTTCCAACTTTGTTGAAACTGTAATTAGGGTATAAATATTAATTACAAGTTAGGAAAATTCCCAGATTCAATATAAGGACTACAAGATGGAGGTGAAAGATAAGAAGCATAACATCAACCATATTTTTATAACATTTTTTTAGAAAATGTGAAGGAGTTGAAAAAGGGGGATATAAAATTTAAATAATGTATATTTTTTATTATTTACACTGTGTTTTACAAACATCATACCTAGGATGATGGGCACACATATCTATTCAATGTAGCTATGTGTTGGCATGTAGGTTGGATGCTATTTTATAAATAACTTATATGCAACATCATTAAATTAATTGGTAGAATGGAAATAAATTTAAGGTCTCAATATTTAGGTGAGAGTATGTTCCATTTTTTAGCACCCAAGGTTCATTAAAAAGCATCATTATTTATGGACTCGGTGCAACATTGACTACTACTACCTTTTCTAGTGCTACAAAATAAATAAGCTACACCCAAGAGGGATAACTTGTGAGATTGACTATGGGATCATGGTATTTTATACCCATATGCTGAACCTAGCCTTGGCAGCAATTAGGAGATAAGCTTAAGTCAAATCCTAGCCTTGGTGGTAATTATAAGACAAGATTAAGTCAAATCCTAGCCTTGGCAGAAATTACGAGACAATCTTAAGTCTAATCCTAGCCTTGGCGATGATTAGGAGACAAGCTTAAGCCAAATCATAGCCTTGGTTGCAATTAGGAGATAAGCTTAAGTATAATACTAGCCTTGGTGGCAATTAGGAGATAAGATTAAGTTAAATCCTAGCCTTGGTGGCAATTAGGAGATAAGCTTAAGTCTAATCCTAGCCTTGGTGGTGATTAGGAGATAAGCTTAAGTCTAATCCTAGCCTTGGTGGAAATTAGGAGCCTAGCTGTCTAGTTTTCTTGAATTTGCTTTTGATATTTTGTTCATTTGCCCCAAGCAAGGGAGTGCATGATTGTCTTCAAAAATGATTCTTGAACAAATGCACTTAGCTATGATTAAGCTTTTAATTGTTGATTTGGATTATACATGTTGTTATGACCAATGGGGTTAGTAGATGTCGTTGGGACATTTTTGGTGACCAAAGCGGTTTATGGATACCTTTGGGGATTTTTGGGTGACCAAAGGGTTTTGGATACCTTTGGGACCTTTTTGGGTGACCAAAGAGTTTTGGATACCTTTGAGGCATTTTTGAGTGACCAAAGGGTTTTGGATACCTTTGGAGCTTTTTGGATTGACCAAAGGGTTTATGGATACCTTTGGATATTTTAGGGTGACCAAAGGGTTTATGATACCTTTGGAGCATTTTTGGGTTGACCAAAGGGGTTATGGATACCTTTGAAACATTTTGGATGACCAAAGGGTTTTGGATACCTTTGGATCTTTTAGGTGACCAAAGGGTTTTGGATACCTTTGGAGCCTTTTTGGTTGACCAATGGGTTTTTGGATACCTTTGGAACTTTTAAGGTTGACCAAAGGGTTTATGGATACCTTTGGAGCTTTTTGGGTTGACCAAAGAGTTTTTGGATACCTTTGGAGCTTTTAAGGTTGACCAAAGGGTTTATGGATACATTTGGAGCCTTTTGGGTTGACCAAAGGGTTTATGGATACCTTTGGAGCTTTTAGGTGACTAAAGGATTTTGGATACCTTTGGAGCCTTTTGGATTGACTAAAGGGTTTTTGGATACCTTTGGAGCTTTTAAGGTTGACCAAAGGGTTTTTGGATACCTTTGGAGCTTTTAAGGTTGACCAAAGGGTTTATGGATAACTTTTGCGCTTTTTAGATTGATTGATTAACTGTTTGATCGCTGATTAGGGGAGGTATGATACCAATAATGCCCTAGTTGATGTTTAGCAAATGCTTTTGTTTTAATTTTATGTTATGGATGCAATGATGGATGCTATGCCCAGATAATGATTTGATTATGCTATATGTATACAATGTACTAATGACATGTGCTAGATAGATGATAGATGTATGATTAAATGCTATGATCTATATGTAGAGATGACCTATGATGATGGATGCATTTATGGATGCAGTGCTAAATGTTAAATGCATGTTTAATTTAATTTTAATTGTATGCATTCAATTTATGTTGTTATGCTATGATGAATGCAATGTGTTCAATGCATTATTTACATGATGATGATCTGATGTAAATGAACCTGTATGTTTTAGTCATTTAAAACATAATGAATGAATACAATATGAGTTTAAAAATCTAATGGGTGACATCACATAATGTATAACAATCATGAATGTAAATAATAACTCTTAGCATAAGAATTAATTATTTACGCATCCAAATGTGAGATGAGATGATGTGATATGTATGTACTTTATTTATAAGCTTTTGTAATCTAAAATATATCCCCAAAATAGTCAATGGTCATCTAAATATCATTGCTGACATTCATCTGGCATCTATGCCATTTCATGAAAACCCTTTAATGAACAAAACCTCATAAAGAAATTTGATGATTTGATTGATGAAATTATTTGTTGCTATGAGGGGATTTTTGAGGTTTTCCATGAGACTCAAACACCCTCGTTACTCGATCACAAGTTGTATATTGATCATACAGAGCTTCTAAAGGATAAAGTTATTGCTATACAGACCTAGATACTCATTATCACTGTGTGCAAATGAATATATTAGATAAAACATAAGCATACCTCGATGCCAGGCATGATTCATTTAGCCCATTTTTGTATTGGGGATCCTCAAATGTTCATCCTGATCCTAAGTTGGACTCAGTTGGATTAGACAGCTAGGTGATACAAGACACCTTAAGATAGTCCTTCCACATGCAAACATTGGTCTATACAAAAGCAGGATGCTAATATGACAGACATATCGTCATGCATAAGGATCACCTTACGGTTCATTAGTGCTGAGAATTCCAGGGATTCAAGTTCAATACTCCCTTCTTTTCATCATATTTATTTGGGATACTTTATCATAGTTAGTGATGAAAATCACTGCTTATTTTAAAATTTGTTTTCTTTTTCTTTTGAGCAAGGGATTTATGTAGTGATGATAATCACTGTTTATTTTGCTTTTGAATTTTGTTTTATTCAGGATTTTTGCTTGTTTTTATCAAAGCAAGGGATTTATTTGGGTAGGGGTGAACTTGTCCTTTTGCCAATTCTCAGCATTTTTGAACCAGTTGCACAGGGGGATGAGCAAGATAAAATTTTCACCTTAGGATACCTAGTACTGCTTCGTAGTGTTCATATTTACCTTGTTTCAACTAGGATTTTAGTATTTTTATTAGTGATGGGACTATAAAATATACCAAGTGATATCAAAGCTAAACCTCACCTATTAGAAGCTAATATGGCTTTCTACCAAGTTTTATAACACCACTAGGTATGGCTGAGTTACCAGAAAACCCTAGTATATTCCTTATAGAAATAGGAAAGGGTTGTGTTGAAAAACACAGTTACTCACATGGGTTATGTATGATGATGGATTTTGTAGATGCATGATTGATGTACAAATGTGGTTTCATTTGTAAGATTGTGGACACAACCTACTAAATGCAAATGCAATGGATGTGAATGCCTAATGCAATACAACTATATGGATGCAAGTGCAAATGCATAATGCAAATGTTTTTGTATTTTTTATGCTTTCAATTGTTTTTGAGTTTTTATTATTTTGAATGTTTTTGAACTTTTGATTTAATTTTTTTTTGTGCTTTTATGTTTTGCTTTTGACCAAAGGGCTCATGGTGTTGTTGGCCATTTTGCATTTTGCCACATTGGGGATTTTGTTGGGAAGTTTTTATGTAGTATATGGCGGCACTTTTGAAAACAGTTTTATATGCTCCTAATTTGTTTTCATATATATTGTTTTTATGTTTTCGCATTTGAAAAATTGTGAAGTATTTTATAAACTTCCTTTGTAAAACTTTGTTACATCATGAATTCATTCGAAAGGAAGGTTTTTGTAAAAATCTGAAAAAGGATGAAAGGCCTAAGTAAAAATTTGAAAAGTGTCTAATTGTATTTACGTTCACCCCAAAGGAGGGGTGAACGCCCCATTCGCCCTTTGGAAGGGCGAACGAAGTTCCAAAAATCCGAAACGCGAGCAAAAGTTCAAAGTATATTCGCGTTCGCCCTTTCTATGGGGCGAACAGTCATTTGCCCTTTCGGCAAGTGCTTATGGGCGAACGCGCCCCAAAGAAGAACATGCTCGCGCATGCCCGAAGATGGTGTCGATTCAGGTTCACCCTGGTTGAGGGGCGAACATCCCGTTCACCCCTCCCATGGGCGAACGAACTTCAAAGGCAAGGTGATGTCGCGTTCGCCCTTTCTTTGGGGTGAACGCGTCGTTCGCCCCTTCTAGAGGCGAACGTGTTTTGAATGAAGATCGTGCACGCAGATATAAGGGAGATGGGGTGAAGCAGATTTTGAGGTGAACATGATTTCGGGGTGAAAAGAATTGTGGTCAAAGATTTTGAAGGTGCCAGGATCATGAATATTAAATAATGGTGGCGTCGAGTAACTCATGTTGTGAATCTCGAGCAGGGGAGAAGCTGAATGGGAAGGATGAACGAATATTTTTAATTTCCAAAGCATTGGGACGCTTCCCAGATATTCAATAATGTTTTAATTATCTATGCACCGATGCCTAAGTCACTGATTTTATGGAGATTGTTCCTCAAGAAAGATAGATTTTCAATATTTTCGAGGAGGGATTTCCTTGTTTTTGTCCCTGATCCCTGGACATTCTGTTCTCTGATGCATTAAATGAAAGAGGCGAAAACCTCTATAAATACTAATCAAATTTCTATTGTAAAAGGGAGGTTAGACACTTTGCGAGAATACTCTCCAAGTTCTCTGCATTAATACAAGGCATCAGGCTTCTGAATTTGCAAGTGATTTTGTGTGTAATTTCTTTCTGTACTGTGCACTTCTTTTTCACATTCATCTTTCTTGTTTGTTGTTAGATTTAAATTCTATAATTGGATTTAAATATTGCTAGTAAGAGAGTGAATGTTGGAGTGATTATTTTGAAAGTTATTTCTGCAATATTACAGGTTTATTCTGCAGTTTTTCCTTTTGTAAATGCTATTCTATGCTTGGGTGTTTTCCTGCTATTAGTCTGCCCCGAATCCTGTACTTCGGCCTATGGCCATATTTCCCATATCTTTCGGTTATTTTCAATTTCTTTCCTGCATCCCTAGTCTTTTACCAGTATAGGATTTAGTTCGGGAACCAACCCTCTCTGGAGATTGGCATGGAGGACATCTCTTTCCTTCGACCTTTCAATGTTGGTCGTATCTAGGGTGCATAAACGTAGTGTTTATTGATTAGGCAGATATTTGACCAAAAGTTTTTGGCACGCCTGGTGGGACCTCAAAGTTCCACTTTCAGTAGTATTTAGGTTTGGTGTTTGCCTTTCTATAGGATAATTAGAACATCTGGCGACTCGATTATACCCAAAAATCTTTGAATGTGAGAGCAAGGAAGTTGTGTCTCATGAATACAAGATCGCAAGCCAAAAATCCAAATCATCAAATTGAGTTCTACGAACTTGATATCCAAAGGTTAGGAGAACATCCTCAGTTAGCCACTTTTTGGCGTACCTCTTCATTACCTCATATATCCCACATACCATCTGTTACATCCTCATGGTTAGCCGACGTATTTTTTGCTCCTGTAAGTCCAGTTAGTACCGCCACAAGTTTCCCTCCACCTCATACGACCACTAGTGTCCCTCAACCTACACCTCATATACCAGTCCATATGGCTCAGAATCCTCGCCCCATCAACAACAACCACCAAGGCAGTTCCCAGCATGGAATAGCTCAGGAGCCTTGAACTTGCAAGCACAAAATCTAGTACCCCAAGCGGCTTTGAAAGCCTTGCCAACTTATGATGGTACTGGTAAAACTGCATATGAGCATATCCAAGATGTGGCCTCTTTAGCGACTATCCATGACATAATAGATGAAGATGTAATGATAAAGCTGCTAGTATTGTCGCTGAGAGGAAAATTGTTGTATTGGTATCGATCATTACAACCAGGTACTATCACTTCATGGGATCAGTTGGCAGAGTTACTAATCAAGAATTTTCATGAACAAGTTGATCCATACTCTTTGTTGCACCAGTTCACGATGATTCAGAGACATCCACAAGAGGAGATCATGGATTTTAATGTCAGATTCACGTGAAGCTGGAAGAGAGTCCCTAACGGTTTATGACCTACGCATGAGCAAGCCATATTTTATTATCTCAGAGCGCTTAGCACTGATATTGGTATGGTTGTACGATAGGCCAATGTGACCACATTTCTAGACCTGTACACACAAGCTCAAAAGGCTGAATCTGATTTGATTATCGTAGGTAGACTTCCTCCGAAAACAACTATGCCAATCCTCCCTGATCTTCCTCAGTATCTATATTCTAGTGCATTTTTGCAACCTATGCCATCCATGTACCCAGTTCCCTCATGGAACTCCAGCCCACCTCATATTGCTCCGATTCCTCTCCCACAATAGTCAGCTCCAAGTTTTACACAGTTACCTACCCCATCAGTTCCTCAACTACCGGCATATGTTCCCTTCCCCACATTGTCGGTGCCTCCGACTCCTTTGTCATTACCAGCACTACAAGCACCCTTACCTTTGCCAGCACCCATTCCATCATCTAATCCTGACCCTTTCATGACATTATTGCAGGAAGTGAAGTCCAATAACGCAACATTGAGGACAATTTCTAATGAGCTCACGATGGTGAGAAAGAAGCAAGCAAAAGCTGAGTTCAGGTCCCGAAGGTTCCAAACTCCACCAATTACCTAAGAGCAAGCTTCTACTAGTGCTAGCAAATGAGGAGGCTAGTGTGACAGAAAAGGTGTATTGGTGCTCTACATGTAATGATCCCCATGGAGAAGACACTTGTATGGTACATATGAACTATGTCCAAACGTTGGCAGAAAGCTCCACAGGTGGGAAAATTAATATGATTCGAGAAGTTGATCACAATTGCATGATGCCATCCTTGGAGCAAGTATCAGTCCTCACGAGGTCTAGGAAAAAGTTGATGACTGTGGATCCAGCGGAGCTCGAACCCTTGAAGGTACCTATAGAACCAAAGGTGCAAGATGAGAAGCGGTTACCTCTAGTGAAAGCACCTACCACAAAGGCTAAGGAGCAAGATTCTATTAAATTGAAGGATTTATTGCCCAAGTCAACTCAAGAGAAGGTACAGACCAAGCCATCAACTCCACAACCTACAACAACTGCTCAAACACACGGTGAAACAAGAGAACAAGCCAAGGAGCGACTTAAGTATCCATCATTGATGAAGAGGCAAAGAGTGGAAGCCACTCAACAATATCAGGATAGATATGAATGAGCTCCAGAAGAGAAGGTTTTGGCTACCTCAAATTACAACATCATAGAGGAAATGAAGAAGATCCCAACAAAAGTTAGCTTGTATGATGCGCTACAATTGCTAGGATAGATTGATTTGTTACAAGAATCTTTGAAAACCGCTAAGGATCAGAAGAAAGATCATTCCCAAATAGTCCTAGCGTAGGCACTGCCGACTTCTGTAATAGGTAAAAATAGGCCTCCCCCATTTTACTTATCTTTGAGAATGGAAGGATGGATTGTACATAATTGTATGATCGACTCTAGAGCTACAACTACTATCATGCCAAAGGCAGTATGCGAGGTGATGGGGATGGAATATACAAGGAGTAGCCCAGGAGTGTTGTAGTTAGATGGAACTCCAGTTAAGATAGTGGGAGTTATCAAAGATATCCCTATTGTCCTTCACAGCATGCCACAAATTACAGTCATCCAAGAAGTGGTGGTAGTTGATTTGGAGCCATACTTTAGCATGTGTCTCTCAAGGGAATTCATAGCTAAACTAGGGGGATACCTCTCCTTGGACTATTCACATTTGGAGATACCATTCAAGGGAAAGTGAATTCATATCCATAATGAAAAACCTTCACCTTTTCACATTGAGAGGTTAGAAGAAGAAGAACAGTCTCCAAGCATAGTGAACATGATGACTGAAGAGCTAGAGGAAGTTGATTTGGTGAAGGAAGCTTTGAGTGAGTTTCATTTGGAGGATGAGTTTTTGCTCATATATTTTAATGCAATGATCGAAATTGACATTGGATGTTACACCATAACTAAACCCAAGTAGGCTGAGAAGCAAGTTCTTGATTCACAGAGTTCAGATATGGATCAATTATGGAAATTGTATTTTGATGGTGCCAGATGTAAGAATGGTGCAGGAGCTGGTGTTGTATTGATTTCTCTTGAAGGTACACAAAAAACTTACTCTTATAGATTGACTTGGAGTTGTACAAATAATGCAGCAGAGTATGAAGCATTATGCCTTGGTTTAAGAAAAGCTGAGAAATTAGGCATTAAATAGCTACAGATTTTTGGTGACTCTGAGCTTATTGTCAACCAGACTACTAATAGATGTGTATCAAAACAACATTATCTGAAAGCTTATCGCAATAGGGTCTGGGATTTGTTTGAAGCTTTCATAGCTTTGAATATTTAGGTGATTCCTCGGGAGCAGAATAGACATGCTGATATTTTAGCTTCCCTTGGTGCAAATTATTCCCCCATCGAGCAAGTGGTTCGAAGGCCCAAAATAGTCAGAGTGATCTATAGACCTTCAGTCCCAGATAAGAATCTCTATTGGCAAGTATTTGACAATGATGAACAAATAGTGAACTTTTTGCTCAGAGAAGCTGTTGGTGTAGATGATAGAACACTGGCTGAGGAAGAAAAGGAGGGAATGATTCAGTTAAAAAATAATCATATTCCTAGAGGTTTGATCTCATTGGAAAGTTTATTTGACCAGAATGATAGAGCTGATAAGCACAAGATTAAGGTAGATGCCAAAGAATACAAAGAGTTGCAGTTGGAATCAAGAAATATTATCAAGATCGGGACCGATTGTATGTCAGAGGAGCTTGAAGGCATTAAGAACCTATGCTATGAATACCCCGATATTGTAGCATGGAGCTATCAAGATTTAAAAGGATATGACAAGAATGTAATCCAACATACCATAGAGCTGCAAGAAGGAGTCAAGCCTTTTCGGCAAAAGCAGCATCCTGTCAATCCCAAGATTGAAGTCCTCATGAAAGCAGAATTGTTGAAGATGCTCGAGGCAAAAATTATATACCCGATTAAGCACTCAACCTGGGTAGCGAACCTGGTCCCTATGAGAAAAAAGAATGGAGATATACGATTGTGCATTGATTTCCACAATCTGAACCAGGCATCGCTCAAGGATCATTATCCTTTGCCCCAGATAGATCAAATTCTTCATGTGGTCATTGGCGCTCAGAGATTCTCACTATTAGATGGTTTCTCTGGGTATAATCAAATTTGGGTGAAGGATGAGGATCAATATAAAATGACATTCACTACCAAGTGGGGCACATTTGCCTATCAATGAATGCCCTTTGGGCTTTCAAATGTCGGTGCTACCTTCCAGAGAGCTATGGACGTTGCCTTCGGTGAGTTGTTGAATAGGATTATCATGATATATCTTGATGATATGACCATGTTTTCACATTGCAGAAAATATCATGTTACTCATCTAAGGCAAGTATTTGAGAAGTGTCATGAATTCGGGATTTCTATAAATCCGAAGAAGTCAATATTTGTGATTAAATAAGGGAAGTTGTTGGGTCATGTGATCTCACAAGAAGGATTGGTGATTGATCCTGTGAGAGCTGAGGCACTCATGAAATTGCCGCTACCTGCTAATAAGAAAGACTTACAATATTTCTTTGGTCAAATAAACTTCATTCATAAGTTTATCGTTGATTTCACCCAAGTCGTTAAGCCTATGACCGAGATTTTGAAAAATAATGTTGAATTCAAATGGACGGAGGTCAGGAAACGAGCTTTTCAAGAAATCAAAGAGAGAATCACTCAAGCACCAGTTCTAATTAACCCAGACTATTCAAAGGACTTCATCCTTTATGCAGTAGGTGAGCAAGAGAGTTATGTTGTTGTGTTGACACAAAAATAGGATGATGGTGAAGAGAAGCCCATTGCTTTTTTAAGCCAAGTTATTGCACCGCATCAGGAGAAGTACAATTTTATAGAGAAACAGGTCTATGCAGTGATGAAAGCACTCAAAAAGTTTTGGCATTTTGTTTCTCAAAGTAAGACTATTGTTTATGTCATCCATCCTGATGTTCGAAACTTCATAATTCAGGGTGAACTGGGTGATAAAAGGGTAGGATGGGTCTCAAAGATCCAAGAATATGACATGGAGATTCGACCAACAAAGTTGGTTCGTGGGTGCGCTCTATGCCAAGAGTTGGCCAGGAGTGTTATCGCTGAGACATTGAATATGATTCATGAAGAAGACATTGATGAAATAATTTGCATAAATCATACTACAAGCGACAAGGATTGGACAGAAGAATTGATTGACTATTTTACTTCTGGGAGATGTCCAACCCACCTTGACCCCTCACAACATCGAAGGTTCAGACTGCAGGTGCTCAGATATGTATTGTTGCCTAATGGGTTATATCATAAAAATATTGATGGTGTACTCCTTAGGTGTGTAAAAGCTTTCGAAAAGGAGAATATTTTGGAGGAATTCCATTTTGGGCTATCTGGAGGTCATTATGCAGGTAGACCCATGGCTTTGAAAATTATCCGGGTAGGTTACTATTGGCCTACTCTGTTCATCGATGCTCATAGAATAAGTCAGCAATGTGATAGTTGCCAATGATATGTGGGTAGGATTAGAAAAGGAGCATTGCCCTTACATCCAATTCAGGTTGAAGCACCTTTTCAACAGTGGGGTCTCGATTTTATTGGTGTTATTGATCCACACTCTTTCATAGAACACAAGTATATCCTGACAGTGACAGATTATTTTACCAGATGGGCGGAGGCTATACCCACTAAGAAGGTTGACCAAGCGACCGTTATCTCCTTTTTGGAGGGGCTTATCACTCGATTTGGCATACCAGATTCTCTAGTCACTGACAATGGCACTCCCTTCATCGAAGCTAAGATCACTGAATTCACCAACAAATATGGTATTTACTTGAAAACATCCTCCAACTATTACCCGTAGGGGAATGGGTTGGCTGAATCGACTAACAAGAATTTGCTATGAATCTTGAAGAGGATAATGGGCAGTAACAAAAGGAGTTGGCATTTGCTATTAAATCAAGCACTTTGGGCTGATCGCATCTCAGTGAAGAAATCAATTAAAACTTCCTCGTATGCTTTGGTTTATGGAAAAGAAGTTGTTCTCCCTACACATATTGAACTTCCAGTGCTTCAAACTTTGTAGATGTTCCAAGATGAAGATGAAGAGTATGATCCTATGGGTGCAAGGTTGGCATAATTGCTGCAATTAGAGGAGGATAGGGAGCAGGCCTACCAAGTCTTTGCCGAACATGCCATAGAGATGAGGAAGTGGTTTGGAAAAAAGATGATTGACCGAGGTTTTCAGGTGGGAGATTTAGTCTTAAAATGGAATGAGAAGAAATCCAAGCCAGGAAATCACCATAAGTTTGATGCCATATGGGAGGGACCCTTTCAAATTTCCATGGTAAATTCTACAAATGCTTATCATCTGCATGACATGGAGGGTTATGAGCTTCCCATTCCGGTGAATGGTCTTCATTTGAAGGCCTATATTTCATGATTTTATTTTGATGAGGTATGACTTTGTACATATGTAAATATTTTTTTATTTTTCTGAATTATATGTTATAAAGATATATTTTGTATCTACAAAAAAAAAAAAAAAAAAAGAAAAAGAAATTGAAAGCCTTTTTCACCCTAAGGATAAGGTGAATTAAAATGGTGCAAAAAGAAAAGTTTTTTTGAAGCAGTACAACGCATGTGCAACATATTCATTCATCTTCAAATGACTAAATGGGTGAACACGTTTTAAATTCGATTCGGCACAGTGAGTGTGATATCGCATTCGCCCTAAGAAAGGGGTAAACGGGACGTTCACCCACATTTTAGGCGAACGCGTTTTGGAAAAACTGTCAGTTTTAAGAAGGCATATGTTTTGTTTTCCACATCCAAGTCTGCTTTTAAAAGAAAAAAGGAAAAAAAAAAGAAGGTTTGTGCCAATGAAATTTTTAGACGAAGTAGTCCAAATTCAAAGGCTTGATACTTTCGTACAAAATCAAAATTGCTAGTAAAGGGGATAAATTGCCAAGCACCCAAAGAATTTTTTCGAAGGAGAACACAGTAGTTTTAGAGGCACATTACAAAATTAATATGCCCCTGGGTTATGTGTCAGCAATCAGAAGGCAAAAGCGCTCGAAAAAGGGCATTAATTTTAAAAAATGTGAGAGGCCCTAGATTTTTAGATTTCCAAGAGGGCCTCAAATATTAAATGATTGGTTGATGAGTGGTAAAATTAGCTTCCCCAGCAAGCTTCAAGCGCCAGGGCACATCGTACAATGAGATTGCGCAGCATCAAGGCATAATTTTCTAGGAGGATCCAATAGCAAATCGGAGAAGAAACCATTTGTACTTCAAAAATGGTGCTAGGCTAGCAGCTCGAGGATAATCCCCTCCCGAAGGTGCTTGCATTTAATTTTGCATTTACTACAATAGGTGTCAGAGCGCTCTATAAAAATCGAAGAGGTAAATTGCCCAAAATTTATCATTCTTTCTTATTTTTAAAATTCCTCTCCACTGCATTCTGCATTTCAGTTGCAGAGAATTTGCAGAAGCTTCCTCAGAGCAGAAAAGTTGCAAAAGTTTATTCAGAATATTTGTCAGAGGAAAAATGAAAATATGGGGAAGAGAAGTAAAGAACCCAAGGATGTCAAAGAGGCCGAAGAGCCTAAGAAAGCAAAAAAGAGGGAAAGGAGTTCGAGAGCTAAAAAGGCTCGTAAAAATGATTACGTAGATCTAGACCCCTACGAAGACGTTGTGGTAGAGGTGAGAGATTGCCTAATTACACATAAGGGGGTCAAAAAATTGAGGCAAGACGTGGAGGCGGTAGTGAGTCAGGGTATTTCATACAATAGTTGGCTCATAGTCCCTTATAATTCGTAGCTCTCCTAGTATTTGTGTTCACCCGTCCACCCGTGCCCTGAGCTAGTGCAACTTATTGCATGATTTTATGATCCTTTCACCAAGGCCGTGTGGAACGCCAAGAGAGAAATCATGTTCACAATTACTCCGGATGAAATTAGGGAAGCCTTTGCGTGTGGGTTGAAGCCTCCTTCCTACGCAGTTCATAAGAAGATCCACACAGATGAACAGGAAGACAGATACGTCTCCACTATAGCCATGCACCAGTTTATGGAGACCCAACTCATTAAGGAGCCATAGATGGGGCAACTGCCAAATTTTTCAAAGCCACTCTCTAAATTTAAGAGCCAAGATATTTATTCTATGTTGTCTTGGGTTGTTGGGATGCCTTCGGATGAGATAGTGCATAAGTGGCAGGCAGCTATCGCTCAATGCATTTGCAAAGTTGAGTTTTACTCCCCTTCCACCATGAGACAAGGGGGAAACCCCATTTACTTTGATTGGGTGGACTTCATTTCCCAAAGAATTAATTCCCAGTTGGAAAAAATGCAAACCGGGGAGTCTCAATCATTTTGGCATACATCATTTTTGGTATGGTTCTTTTTCTTTCAGTTGTAGCAACATTTTTCATTTATTGTAGTCTCAACATTGGGCGAAAAGAATGAGCCCTTGCCTGTATATATGTGGACCTCAATTTTGTTAAGAAAGGAGTCAGTGTATAGTTTTAACAACTAGTTTTTAGGGCCAACGATTGAATTGTTGTGTGGTACCTATGATAGAGTGTCATGAGAGTTGAAGTCATCATAGAAGAAAAGGGTGACATTTTTTTGCTTACCCAGGGCATTGTTGTCCAAATTTTTGGATACACTGGTAAGCCATTTTTACTATCATATTTTGCTACAGCACACATGTTTGCAATGGAGGTCATGCACCAAATGGACCATGTGAATGACATATATGGCATTGGGCGCGGAAAGAAGACTACCTGCACCATGCCTTTCAAGTTTGGGGGCATAGAGGTGAATCAGGTTGGGCAAAATAGATTGTTAACAGTAGCGCTCCAGGACTTGGGCTTGATTGAATTACCACAACGCTGGCGGTATGACCCTCTGGGGAAGTTTTTAGAGTTTTTAAAAGCAAAGTCATTCCATTGTTGTCCTCACCCTGACATTCAGAAGTGAAGGAATAATTTTGATGGGCCAGACATGAACTGGCATATTGAAAAAATGACTTCCCTCCCGCCATGGCATGACTATTATGAGCAGGAGGAGGAATATAATCCAGCCAAGAACATGGCTCATATTCCTCCACTAGGTTTATTTGGAACTGTCAAACAAGCAGAACCTGAATGGACTGAGGAAAATATTATGAACTGGTGGATTATGCGCATTCATCGTAGGAAGTCGCACGCTCCTTATGGGTTGAAATTAGATGAGCAGTTTTCTAATGCTTACGATGATTTTGTAGACTCATATCAACCCATCACCTTCACGAACATTTTGCCACAAAGTTTCTAGCAGTCTGACAGTGGCGAAGGCAAAACCGAATAGGAGCACCCTATTATCAAAAATGAGACCTCCGAGGAGGAAGAGCAGTAGTATAGGTTCCAAAGAAGGTCTCAAAGGATGAAGCGCCCACCGAAAGAAGCGTCCACACCCAAAAATCTAAAAATATCAATGGTGCCTCCATTCCCGAAAGTAGCGAAAAGGCCTCGAACTAGCGCAGCCATGACTTCCACCATTGAGGCACCCACGACTTCAGTTGCTATGATTTCTATAGCATCGACTGTAATAGTTTTGATAATTGCTTGTGCACCAGCCTTGAACCCTTCACCTACTAAGGAACTCCCACCTTCAGTTGCACAAATTTTTTTGATGATCCAGCAAGAGGAAGAGGAACAGCCATCGAAGAGTTCCCATGTAGAGATTATGGATGAAGAAGAGGTTCTTGATATCGATGAAAGGGTAGAAGAACAATAAGAGGAGGTAGTTTCACAACCACCTCCATCTCCTCAACACATGGTGCCCACACCCGAAGGTACGTCTCCTTTTCCTTCTTCTTCTTCCCCCAGAGCAAGCAGTGGTTTCCATTTTAGTTCCATATATTACGTTTTTGTCTCCTCCACTTTCCATTTCTCCACCTTTTGGTATACCTTCCACTTCAGTTTCTATACCATCCTCTTTTATACCATCTTCTTTCGCTCCCAAAATCATTGTTGCTCCTTCTTCTATTCTCACTCCTTCATCCTCCACTTCTTTTAGTTCTTTTACATCAAGGTCGAATCCTTTTTTGTGCCCTACCCCTTCAGTCATCACCACCTCCACCATTGAGGCTGTAATTACACAAGCTCCTCCCAGGGTTAGTGTAACTATAGTGGAGCCCATGTCCACTACCAAATCCGCCATCTCCCTCCCTTCCACCATTTCTATTTCTATCCCCCACTTTTTTTAGTGTCATCCGCTTCTACTAGGCCTAGTCACTCAGAAATTTTGGTCCCTTTTACCCCATTTTTGGAGCTGCAGCTAGTTCCTGACGTACAGGTGGCCCGTAAATAACTCGACATAGAAAAAATTAATCGGGCACCTGAGCTCTTCACAATGGTTGAAGAGCATGCACCGCAAGGAGGCCTTAGCTCTAGCTCGATCGATAAAGAAAGTAGACTTTGACCCTATTGCCAAGGAGGCTCACATAACAATGATCACTCCATTGGTCCAGAAGCCTCAAGGAGAATTGTTGTTGGGTGACCTCATTTTTGAAACTATTACAGAAGATCTTACATGGATTGATCCGATCGAGAAAATGGGCAATATTCAGGTCGACATGAGCTCAGTGTACCTGCATGGTGAGCACTACAAGGAGAAGTATTTTGAAAGTTAGAACAAGATAATTGAGCTCAAAAATGCCCTGGCAAAAAGTAGAGCCACAGAAGAAAAGACAGCCATAGAGAATGATTACTTGCACAACCAGGTCAAAGTGCACTTAAAGGAGCGTGATGCTGCCAGGATTGAAATGCATAAGCTTCAGCAATAGGTTGAGGACATGAAGAAGTAGTTGGAGGAGAAGGTAGCGCAGGCCATAGGATTTTCACATGATAGCGTTAAAGGTGCCCGACTTCGCTCTACTCAAAACTCTGAAAAATTAGTTGCGCATGTTGTCAAGGTACTACAGTATTTGTGGGAGGCGTAGATACAGATTCAACTCGAGAAATAGTTAATTGACACCACGGAGGAGATGCTTTCACCCTACATGGAGATGGCCATAAAAATACAAGCTTTTTTGAACACTAATTTGTACATTCGCCCTCTCAGTGAAATGGATTACGCTTGGTCCAAGGCATGAATAACACTGTGTAGCTACTTTCAATGCATGGACCTAGTGAGGGAGGGGCGGGCCATCCTCAATGTTATTGAGCATGAGCATACTATTTCTATGACTCATTTTGAGACTATTGATGGGTTGGGCTTCCCAAATTTTGTGGATGATTGGGGAGAACCTCTTCCCATGGAAGAACTGGAAGCACTCTGGAAAAAATTTATTGAGGATGCTTCCAAAATTGATGCCCTGGAAGAACCTCTCACTGAAGCGCAAGTGTTGCCCTTGATGCAGAAGTATACATGCTTGGAGCTATCACTATACGAGTTGGCTCAATGATCGAAGCATCTCAGTTTGATGGATGTGCAGAATCTTCGCTTTGTCTATGAGTCACTCAGTGTCCCATGCCTATTCACCACTCATGCTTGGGATGAGGTCATTCATGCTTATGAGGTTCTTACCAAAATAATCCAAGAGCAAGAGGAGTAGAGCAGTGGCAACAACCAAAGTAGCAGAAGAAGTAGAGTGGGCTGAAGTGCTCCGAGTAGCAGAAGAGGCCGAGCAGAAGGAGCGAGCAGAGGAAGAAGTGGCCCGAAGGAAGACATCTACAGTAAAGATAATGGTGCCCGCTAAAATGGTTGGCAAAAAGGACTCTGCAGCCCAATGAATCAAGGCTTGGGATCGCTTGCATCCATGCGAGCTGGATACCCCGTGAGTCGCCAGAAATGTTGGCCATTTTGTATTTTGCCACATTGGGGATTTTGTTGGGAAGTTTTTATGTAGTATATGGTGGCACTTTTGAAAATAGTTTTATATGCTCCTAATTTGTTTTCATATATATTGTTTTTATGTTTTCGCATTTGAAAAATTGTGAAGTATTTTATAAACTTCCTTTGTAAAACTTTGTTACATCATGAATTCATTCGAAAGGAAGGTTTTTGTAAAAATTTGAAAAAGGATGAAAGGCCTAAGTAAAACTTTGAAAAGTGTCTAATTGTATTTACGTTCACCCCAAAGGAGGGGTGAACACCCCATTCACCCTTTGGAAGGGCGAACGAAGTTCCAAAAATCTGATGCGAGCAAAAGTTCAAAGTATATTCGCATTCACCCTTTCTATGGGGCGAACGCGTTGTTCGCCCTTTCTATGGGCGAACGCGCCCCAAAGAAGAATGCGCTCGCGCACGCCCAAAGATGGTGTCAATTTAGGTTCACCCTAGTTGAGGGGTGAACATCCCATTCACCCCTCCCATGGGTGAACAAACTTCAAAGGCAAGGTGATGTCACATTCGCCCTTTCTTTGGGGTGAACGATAGAATTTCAATATTTTCGAGGAGGGATTTCCTTGTTTTTGTCCCTGATCCCTGGACATTCTGTTCTCTGATGCATTAAATGAAAGAGGCGAAAACCTCTATAAATACTAATCAAATTTCTATTGTAAAAGGGAGGTTAGACACTTTGCGAGAATACTCTCCAAGTTCTCTGCATTAATACAAGGCATCAAGCTTCTGAATTTGCAAGTGATTTTGTGTGTAATTCCTTTCTGTATTGTGCACTTATTTTTCACATTCGTCTTTCTTGTTTGTTGTTAGATTTAAATTCTGTGATTGGATTTAAATATTTCTAGTAAGAGAGTGAATGCCGGAGTGATTATTTTGAAAGTTATTTTTGCAATATTACAGGTTTATTCTGTAGTTTTTCCTTTTGTAAATGCTATTATGTGCTTGGGTGTTTTCCTGCTATTAGTCTGCCCCGAATCCTGTACTTCGACCTGTGGCCATATTTCCCATCTCTTTCAGTTATTTTCAATTTCTTTCCTGCATCCCTAGTCTTTTACCAGTATAGGATTTAGTTCGGGAACCAACCCTCTCTGGAGATTGGCACGGAGGACATCTCTTTCCTTCGGCCTTTCAATGTTGGTCGTATCTAGGGTGCATAAACGTAGTGTTTATTGATTAGGAAGATATTTGACCAACAAGTGCCTTTGGGGCTTTTTACGATTTGACCAAAGGGCTTTAAGATGTATTTGGAGATTTTTTTGATTTGACCAAAGGTCCTATGCTGCCTTTGGAACCTTTTGCTTTTAAAGTTTTCTAATGTTTTTTGTAATTTTGAATGTTTTTGGGTTTTGTTGGTTTATTTGAATGTTTTTGGTGTTTTGTTGTTTTTACAGGGGGAAGGTATGATACCTTAGGTACCCCTAGTGTGCATGTTTCCTATGATAATGTAGTCATCTTTCTTAGGAAGAGTGACATAAATAATCTCTCCCAATTTGGGTACATACCTCTATAGGGTGCCCTTGTCTTGGTGGGGAGAAATGACTGAACTGTCTTCACGAAGCTCATTTTGTTCTAATAGGCCTTGGACCACATTCCATAATGACTGATATTTATGGATGTCATGCCCCTATATATAATGATACATACAAAATATGCTTTCATAAGTGGACCCATGTTTGGGCTCTCTTTGTTTGACTTCAGGCAACACAAATGCATTTGCCTCGTACAACTTTTGAAATAAAGTTGCAGTAGTCATTTCAAATGTGACCACTCACTGAGGTGGCTTGTTAAGCCTACAAGGTTGCGACTAACCTTGGGGTATCAACTAGGATGATGTAGCCTCTATTTTGGTAGGCTGGGATTCTGTGGATGAACCATCTATGGTAAAAGCCCCACTATCTATGAGATCTTGAACCACACTGAACCCATAACAATTATGAATGCCATGGCCCTCTATTCGATGATAGAGATAGTAATGGTCCCCCATATAACCCTTAGTTTTAGCTTTGTTTTGGTCTAGAATTTTTATTTCGGGTAAGGTTAAGACCTTAGCTTCTTGCAGATTCTGGAATTTGATAGACAAAGGCTCATTTAAAGGAGTCTACATGCACTTCAGATGCTTCGAGCATGCAACATGCATTATTCTAGTTTGAGGACCAAGTTGAGACCTAGGTATGTCACTTGCTTTCTTAGGGGTATCCCCTTGCATTTTGGATGCAAGGGATGGATTGTAGCCTAAGAATATCTGTTGGTTGAAAACCCAAAGGTAATTCTTTTCAGGCATGTAATATACTATGGCTCGAAATATTTGATATGATTGAATAGTATGACCATTTTTTCTATGATATAGACAATGCAACTCTTCTTCATACCCTTGGGGTTTTGTATGGTTCAGATTCAATTGGTGCACCTCAAGTAAGGTGATGGCGTTCGTGGCACACAATCGATTGAAAACCAATTCCATAGGCTCAGGTAGTGAGGGATGCTTGCCAAGTTGTTGATATGGCCAAGTTGGTGCTTGCTCTGTGACGTAACCATGGAGCGCGCGCCTAGCTACTGTATTGATCTATACCATCATAAAAGCATAAAGATCCACACAAGTACATAAATTGAACAAAGAAAGCCAACGTATGTAAAGTTTCTTGTATTAATATTTAAATGAGCTTCGATTACAAAAATGCCCTCTTAGGGTCACTTGAAAGATGATACAGATACTACAATTGCCAATGCCCTCAATAGGGTAGGCGCACTTATAGTGCTTCGTTGATTAGTCACAAACTACCTTGGGGTTGAGCTAACCCCCTTCTCCGTGATGTGGAAGGATTATGACATAGGCTCCTCTTGCACCTATCTCTCTATGAACAAGAAACAACAACACATGATTAAACAGATTGATAGCCTCTCGTGATGAGGCCCGTTAAGGAAATATGCATGTAAGTGCCATTAAACTAGTAAAACAAGAAAGCATAAAGAAAGACTTTAAACTATTCTGATTAAATCAAGAATTATACTACAACATGTAAGACATGAATAAGCAAATGATGCATGGATCAAATATCAAATTAGGAACAATAAAGCGCATAAAATATCCAATGTACTCCTACTTAATACAATGCATAAAATGGCTAATTCCTACGGTTAGAGTTTCCCTAAATTGCAATTAAACCTATAAAAAGACTAACATGACTAATCTATGTGGTCAAAAGCAAAGTAAGTCAGGTGATCATTAACCTATTGCAAACCGTAGCTGTGATGGGCGGTCTGCACTATGAACCATGGCTGACAACCATGGTTTGACCTCTGATAGGTTTACCCTCAAAATTAAGGGCAGTGGGCTTGATCTCCTTGTCCAAATTGATGTTCAAGGGTCACCTTTGTTGTCCTCTGACATATTTGGTGGTCAAATCACTATGAAGAGCCTTCGTTTGCCCGGATTTGTGTTTCTTGATCCTCCTAGGCACCTAGGGCATCCATGGCTAATTGGTCTTTAGATGGATAGCAAAGGGGCTCTCAAATGCATAAAGTCAGTATGCAATTTGATAGGGCTTCGCTGCTCTCTTGATCAATTAACTCTCGCTCGATAATTCGCCAACATTTCGCTATACAAATCATCTCTCTCCCTCCTCTCCTCATTTGGAGGGGGTATTTATAGCATGCCCCTAGGGCTAGGGGTGGCTTCATGGAGAAGCCAAGACCAAGAAGGTTGGTTAGGACAGTTGGGATGGAAGCCTCTGGAATATTCCATCCTCCAACTGCCTCCTTCTAGATCTCTTGGTCGTTCCAACCGATTTGGCTCGGGGGGAAGGCCTAACTGAACTCCAGTTAAGACCGTAGGTCACAATTGCGGTCCAGACTATAGACCGTAGGTGTCAACCATGGTTTAGACTGGAGACCGTAGGTCTGGGCTGCGGTTCAGACTACTTAGGCCAAAATGCCTAAATTGAGTGGTTAGAACCACTGCTCTATCTTGGAGTCTATCCAAGATCCTCCATATGGTTTTGTAGCATGTCCATATGAGTAGTCACCCTCGGCATGATGCATTTTAGGTGTCTATAGATGCCCCTTTTGAGATGCGTTGTGAGATCGAACAACGCTGAGCAAAAATAGACCTCCTAAAATGATGTCGAAGGTTCTATGATGATCATTAGTCTGATCAACATTAGATGCCCCAGGTCCAGCAAAAGGATGTGCATCCTAGAATCATTGCTTCCAACTTGGGAAGGCTTACATTTGAAAAGTCTGCACTCGCCATCAGACGTTCGGGTAGCTTTGGTGCTACAATAGGAGTTAGGCCTATATAACCGAAGGATGAGAGCTACAAACAAAATTTCATATTTGCTATTTACCCCAAGCAAAGGGGGAAGCTTATGATAGTTGTTAGCAATGATTCGCAAGAACGAATGCAATTTTGACAAGATCAAGGGATCTACGATCTCTGGGATCTTCTATTGATTTTGATTATGACATGAAATTATGACTACCCCCTCAAGCGACGAGTCGATGAGGGTAATGACAATGTATGAAGTGACGAAGTCGCTTGACCATAATGAATGATCCTGAACCACTTTAGATTCGAGCCTTTTAATACCTTGGCTAGGCCTAGTTCAGCTTATGATTGCAATGCCTAGTAGTATTTGCACATCTCTATCCCATGGAGCAGTCAGGCTATGATAGCCATCTTAGGGAGTCAAAATAATACAAATGCAAGAAGACTTGTGTTGAATCATATTGTCGATGATTTGCTGAAAGATGTCATAAAAGAAATGACAAGTTTACCCCAAATGTCCTTATGGTGATTTACTCATTTTGTTGGATTGCATGGATCGCAAGTCGCTGCAACCACCAAGTTTATAGGATAAATCACTGAATACGAGGTGCATTTGGTTTTTCATTTTGTATTTTTTTTGTTTAATTTTGCATTTATTTGATTGATCCTGGTGCTTTTAACATCACCAAATTTGCAATTTTAATCATTGATTTTGAATTTTTGTCCGATGGAAGTCAGTAATTTATCATTTTAGACCTTCCCATGGTGGGTTTTTAGTGCATTTATTGCTAGCTATGGACCACGGGTATGGCCTATGGTTTACATTTCCAAATTTTGGGGACCGTGGGTCAGACCTATGGGTGGAAAACCCTAGTTTCGGAACCGTGGGTGTCAGCTACGGTCCGCAGAGACTAGGAGGACCTATAAATTGAATTCCCATTTGAAATTTTTCATTATTTTCTTGCAACCACTAGCAAATTGAGAGCTCTAAGAGAGAGAGAACATTCCCTGATACGGAACACTGTCAAACTCGACCACATTTACACTCATCTACCCTGATGGCGGATCCTGATCAGCCATCGACTAGCCGAGGGTAGGGTGCGGGCAAGGTAACTCGAAACCGAGACCTCACACTCAATATCAATAAAATGAACCACACTAAGAAATGCAAAAATTTAACCTCATTAAACTGCTGGTAATGAACCCCACTAGTCTAGGTTAGCTTAGGATTTAATTTTTATGCTTTAGTGGTCTAGGAGGGTACCCAAAATGGGTGCCACTCCTAAACCATAGCTGGTAGCTACGGTTCCTAGTTGGCAAATTGGGAACCATAGGTTTCAGCTACGGTTCCCAATTTCCAAATTAGGGACCACAAGTTGCAGCTACGATTCCCAATTTGCAAATTGGGGACCACAAGTTGTAGCTACGATTCCCAATTTGCAAATTGGGGACCGCAAGTTGCGATTTGCGATTGCTTGTTTTTTTTGTCTAATTAAGAATTTTTTTAAATTTCTTTAGCTCTGCTTAGCTAGATTTAGCTTACATTATGATTTTTGCTTTTAAAAGTTAACTTCTAGAGCGTGAGAGCCTGACCTTATGAAGACTCTCCATGAGGCTTTATCGGATGATGACCGAGCATGGTTTCGAGCCATCGGGTTTGGTTACATCATGGATCTACCCACCATTAGGGTAGATCAAGCCTATCTGACTGCATTGGCCCGAAACTGGAATGCGTGGACCAACACATTTCACCTTCCTCCTAGTGAGATGACCATCACCCTAGAGGATGTCTACAGGATCTTTAGGATCCCTATCGATGGTGAGGCTATCATTTCCTCTGCCTACATGAAAAAGGATGCTATTTTTGATGCCATCTTCGATGACCAGAGCATCGATGCATAGGATGATGCAGACCATGGAGGGGTGCACATCGGTGACTAGTATCGGGATGATGTCTTCTCTATTTGAGAGGCCCTCTTTATGCATCTCATCATGTAGATTGTCCTTCCAGACTCCTCGGGCGTGAGGATTCCCTAGAACATGCTAGCCCCTACTTGGAGGGTGCTTCAAAGCTCGATGGAGGAGCCACTACTATTAGCTTGGGGGAGCACCCTATTATGCTAGCTCTACAGGGAGCTATACCAGATCATAGAGCGTAGTCATAAGGGCATCAACTGTAGTATTTTGCTATAGATCTGGGGGTGGCAGCACATCCGGATCGAGCATCCTATGGAGCTACCACTATGCATCATCACCATGGATGATGACCATCAGTGTTACATCGCATGCTGGCCTCGTGCTGAGGAGGGTATCCATAGTAGAGCTCATGCTGGGAACACTGAGCACTACATTATTTAGTTTGCATCACTTGGGCTGGGGGACATTGTCTGGCGCCCCTACATGGATTTCCCTACATGGCCAGAGGTGGACGAGTGGCTACGATGGGCCCATCGAGATAGATGGCTTATCTGGCGTAAGCCAGAGGTCTGAGAGTATCAGTTCTTCTCTCGTGTCCTACGATAGTTTGGCATGGTGCAGGACATACCAGAGATGCCACTTAGGTATAGATGCCTAGCTCTGGAGAGGGATCTCCCATTGATAGTTCCTCCGGTATTAGGAGATGCACCCGATGACTTCCAAGAGTCGGGTGTTGAGATAGCTGGGACCACGCCCGACTATGATGGGTGGTGGTCTCTATTTAGATGGCATGGGATAGGGCCTCTAGGTCGAGAGCCAGCTGAGGTAGAGGTAGAGGTAGATCTTGACAGGTGTAGGGTGCGCCAGCATACTGAGGGCGGTTGGGGTGTAGAGGCCACCACTAAGGATATGCCAAAGATTGACCCTGAGGAGGATGCTCCAGAGGAGGGTGAGGTCCCTCCTGACAGTGTAGAGGGATGGCTACTGGCTCAGGTTGCTGACTTGTAGAGTCAGATTGGGTGATTTCACACCCAACAGCTCGAGAGAGATACTACCATCACCACTCTAGAGGTGAAGGTGTCTGATAGGGAGCGACACCTGACTGAGGTGCAGGGCCAGGTATAGGAGCTCACGACTCGAGCTACCGATGCAGAGGCCTAGGTGCAGAGACTATAGACTACCCTAGAGTTAGCACAGGTGCAGTGAACTATAGCAGAGGTAGAGCGGGATCTCGCATGAGTAGCGAGGGGGGCTATGCCACCTCCTCAGGCTACTATGGGGCCTCCTACAACACCAGTAGTAGGTGCAGTAGCTACATAGGATCCGACTACTAAGGTGGCGTGACTATGCAGTATGGTCATGAGGACCAATGAGATGCATGCAGCCCGACTTGCTCATATTGATCAACTAGTCGGTTACATAGAGATGCATGGGCTACAGGTTCCTGAGGATCCTTTTGCATTAGAGTCTCAGTGTACCAGGTCTAGGACCTCAGGGCAGTCGACAGTGAGCTCGAGTCATAGGACTCACAGGACTGAGAGGATGCACAAGTCCTCTAGTACACACACGATGAGGTCGTAGGCTAGGACTAGAGATCTAGGGCAGACATCAGGGGCCTCCAGTCAGAGGACTAGCCTACTATAGTTACCAGTTTCTTGTGTGCTAGGTATGTTAGGCTTTGGAGGTAGGCAGGATCCATAGTAGGATCCACCACAGGTGCCAGGTCAGCCAAGAGAGTAGGCTCTAGAGCACAGTGTGGAGGGAGGTGGCGAGAGCTCCAGTATAGGGGGAGCAGCCTAGATCCGAGCTATAGCAGCTGTAGACTATAGTTTTGATATACTATTTTGTGTGTAAGGGTGAGGACCTACACAGTTGTAGCCTGTGGGCATTTTGTACTCCCTATGTACTCTTTTGGACACACATATATATATGATATGATCTTTCATAGCTCATTATGTGTACATGTTTATTTATTATTTTGATTTTATGTTTATTTGATGCACATGGATGCAAGGCTTATGTAAATGCTATGTTTATATGATGCGATGTATGGATGTCATGCACTAGATTAGCGATTCTACTTTATGATGATGATATGTAGTGACCTAGATGATTAGATGTGCGATATATGATGTATGTAGATGGATGCGATGTTTATTTTTAACCGCATATTTATTTTTGCTTTGTGGGCATGCATTTATTTTATGCAGTTTATGGTATGCTATGCAATGTATGGTAATGCATTATGTACAAAATCATAATCTAATGAAAATGAACCTGTATGCTTTAATCACTTAAACATAAGGAATGAATGTAAACTGTGTATATCAATTTTTAAAATATGACCCCACAGAATGTATAACAATCATGCAAACTAATTGATAATTCTCATTACAAGAACTTAATCAATTAATCACCCATATATGAAATGCAGTGAAATGGATTGGTATAATGCTAATGAATGATTATGTCATTGTGTATATTTCTTCTTTGCTGCACTATATAGTCAGTGGTCGTCTAAACATCATTTCTGATATTCATGCGGTATCTATCCTATATATTTGATTGTGCTTTGTAAAATGCATTCTGATGAATGAATGACTCATATTTCTGAAGTCTAATGATATTTGGTATCTTGTTGCTATTGGAGCACCTTTTGGGGTTTTCCTTGAGACTCAAACACCCTAGTAGATTTCTCCAAAAATCACATACTAACTGTACAAGGCTTATATTGGACAAGGCTTTTGCCATGATAGACCCAACTATTCATTATCCCTGTGTGTGCATGTGAGTATTTTTAGATAGATCGTAAGCATACCCCGTATGTCAGTCGGGACTCTTTCAACCCATATGTGAGATAAGGTTCCTCATACGATCGTACCATCCTTGTTTCAGCTTTGATTAGACTTATACAACTAGACAATCCTAGGTAGCTAGAGCTAGCTCATCTTGCAAATTGATCAGGGCTACCCCTCCAAATGCAGGCGGGACTCTTTCAACCCATTGCTATGTTTGAGGATCACCCAATAGAACTACCCCTCCGATTGTAGGTGGGACTCTTCCAACCCATTGCTGCGATCGGGGATCACTCTATGGCTTTCAAAAGGTGGACAATCCAGGGATTCAAGTTCTCACCCTTCTTACTTGCTCATGTGTAGTGATAAAAATCACTGTTAGTCCACGTGTTACCATTTTCTTTGAGCAAGGGATTTTTATAGTGCGTTTGATTCACTATGTCACTTTACATTTTGAACTTAAAATTTGTACTTTTGCACTTTGTAACTTGGGATTTAACTTTTGTGACTTTGGGATTTATAGGGGAAATTCTTGTCCTTTTGCCAAAGTACACCTTTCTAGACCGACTATTTGCAAGATAAGCAGGTCATGAAACCCATCTCTCTAGATACCTAAGACTGCTTTCGTAGCTTTCATCCTCTCTCGTCTTAGCAGGATTTTATATTGTTTTGCTTAGTGATGGGATTCTGATATGTTGAAGCACTATCCCAACTAATGACCTTGTCTATAACAACAAAGCAAGCTTTCTACACTATCTGAAGAACCCACTAGGTATGGCTGAGTGACTGGAAAACTTAATATACATACATATTTCTCTGCAACAGGTATCGCGTATGAATGCAATGAATTATGATAAATGCAAGGGTGCATGATTGACATACAAACGTGTGATCGTTTGTAAAATTTTGATAGACGCATTACACTCTACTGTGGAATGCAACGGATGACAAATGCCTAAATGCAATATGATGATGTGAATGCATGTGTGAATGCAAATGAAAATGCAAGATGCAAATGCAAATGTTTTTGGATTTCAAGCTTTACCAATTTTTTTTGGCCTTTTATATATTTTTCTTGATTTTTATAGATTTTTGAGCTTTCATATTTGACCAAATGATGAGTACATGTCCTTGGAGCTTTTGAGGATGACCAAATGGTGAGGAACTGCCTTTGGAGCTTTTACTTGACCAAGCTACTCAACAGAGAGCTTGGGGCATTTTGGGATGACCGAGAGGTTGAGACAAAACCCTCGAAGCTTTTGGGTTGACCAAAGGCTTACAGATGCCTTTGGTGCCTTTACTTGACCAAGCTTCTTAATCAGAGAGCTTGGGGCATTTTGGGATGACCGAGCGGTTGAGACAAAACCCTCGAAGCTTTTGGGTTGACCAAAGGCTTACAGATGCCTTTGGTGCCTTTACTTGACCAAGCTTCTTAATCAGAGAGCTTGGGGCCTTTTGGGATGACCGAGCGGTTTGAGACAAACCCTTGGAGCTTTTGGGTTGACCAAAGGCTTACAGATGCCTTTGGTGCCTTTACTTGACTCTCAAGCATAGAACGCCTTAAGATGGATGATATTGAGAGGCTCAAGCTCTTCCACACCCTTTAGCGACGTTAGGCGATAGGTACCCGGACCAATATTTTTAGATATGATGTAAGGCCCTAGCCAGTTAGCCATGAATTTGTCTCGCATGTCAGGCGACAAATTTGAGTTCTGTTGGTTCTCTTTCAGCACAAGATCCCCAACTTCAAAGTCTCTCTAGTGGACTTTGATATTGTAAGCTCATTTTAATCACTCTTGATAAACATGGAGATGCTCGAGGGCATTCACACGATGTTCATCGAGCAACATCAATTGATCGAGGTGAGCTTGGCACGCGGTGTCATCATCGATGAACTCTTTCAATGCGACGCATAGCATTGGAATTTCCAACTCTAAGGGCATAATGGCCTCAGTGCCATATACTAGTGAAAATGGTGTTGCCCCAATGGGCGTTCGAATGCTAGTCCTGTAAGCCCATAATGCAAGGGGTAGTTGTATATGCCAATCCTTGTGGTGTTCTTGCACTGTCTTTTTCAAGATGGCTACCATAGTCTTGTTTGAGGCTTCAACTTGCCCATTTGCTTGCGGATAATATGGAGTTGCAAAACTGTGTTTAATGCGGTATTTAGACGTTAAAGCCCACATAGTTTTGTTCTTAAAAGAAGTTCCATTATCCAAAATTATTTTGGATGGTATCCCAAAATGACATATGATATGCTCGAGAATAAATTCTGCGATGCGAGCTCCAGTGGTCATTGTAAGGGGAATGGCTTCCACCCACTTTGTAAAATACTCAGTAGCCATGATAATGAATGTATGTCGGCCTGACGATGGAGGAGAGATCTTGCCAATAAGATCTAGTCCCCATTGAGCAAATGGCCAAGCCGCCTGAATGGGTTGTAAGGCCTATGATGGCAAGTGCATAAGATTAGCATGATGCTGACATTTAACGCATTTCTTGACATACACATTGCAATCCTTCTCCATAGTGGGCCAATAATAACCCATGCGAAGGATGCATTTGATGATAGCCATGCCACTGAAATGGCCACCGCACGTACCATCGTGCACTTCTAAAATTGCCCAAGATGACTCTTGGGGCTCAAGACATCGAAGGAGAACTCCTTCATAGTTGTGTCGGTACAAAATATCTCCTATCAAGACATACTTAGTCACTTTCTGTTTGAAGGTGCATCTTGCGACATGCGACAATCCCTCTGGGATCATACCAAGTTTTAGGAAGTCTTGGATTTGCAACATCCAGCTTTGACAAGCCTCAGCTTCGACTGCTAAGATGACTTGCTCCCCCTACGTATTTAACTTTGCAAATGTAGACTGGGAAACAACCTTATGGTGAATGGTAGTACCACTCCCCGTAGGACTCTGAGAAGTCAATGACTCCCAGGGTGCCTGCTTAAGAAAGTCTTCCACTCTATGAAACCAATCAGCTGTTGGTTCCACCACAATCATGTTGATGAACTCTTTGTTATCAAAGGCTGCACGCTCCACTGCTGGGTGCGAGAGTGTTCTAACATGGATGGTAGTAAAATTGGTAGATGGATTCTGAGGGATCAAGGACCCCAAATATGCCATGGTGTCTACGAACCTATTTGATGAATGAGGGATTGCCTCGATGTCATACCATTCAAATTTAGCCAGATAAGTGGCAACAAGATCTTTGTAGGCTTTCAGTATGGGACATCGACACTGAAAGAGCCCCTTAACTTGGTTAACTATGAGCAAAGAATCACCAAAAATGTTCAATCTTTTAATACCCATGGTGATGGCTGTGTGGAGGCCCAAAAGTAGGGCTTCGTACTCAGCATTATTGTTGGTGCACGGAAAGTCTAACTTGAATGACAAGGGCATTGGAGCTCCTTGTGGCATGAAAAACACTATTCCTGCACCACCCCCTTGCTCACACTTTGAACCATCGAAGAACAATGTCATATCAGCATTATTCTCTGGTTCCTCGGGTTTGGGAGCTTCAGATATTATGAAGACCGCATCATCTGGAAGCTCAATGGTTAGAGGCCTACTGTTGGACAGTGGTGCCTCAGCCAGTTGATCAGCTATGACTTGTCCCTTGATGGAATTTTGGCTGATGAATTGCAAATCAAATTCTGTCAATAGCATGATCCACTTTGCAGTACGTGTGTTATGATATGTCTTGCTCATCATATACTGCAAAGGATTCTATTTTGATATAACATATGTTGTATGACTTAGCATGTAATGCCACAATTTCTTGGTAGCGAACACCACTGCTAAACAAAGCTTCTCAACATATGCATATCCTGACTCATAACTCACCAAGGTGTGACTGATGTAATATACGACTTGCTCTTTGCCTTGCACATTCTTTTGGGCTAACATGGTCCCTAATGCAAAGTTGGTTGCCGATATATATAGCAAAAAAGGCACATCTGGCCTTGGTGGAGCTAGTACTGGCGGCATTGCCAGGTATTGCTTAATCTCAACAAAGGCTGCTTGGCAGTCCTCATCCCAATCAAATGGGACCCCCTTGTGTAGCAGTCGATTCATGGGTCGACATTTATCCGATAATTGAGCGATGAATCACTTTATGGATGCTACTTTGCCCTGAAGGCTTCTTAGTTCTTTGATATTAGTGGGAGGATGCATCTCTAGAATAGCCTTGACCTTTGCTGGGTCTACTTCGATGCCTCATTTAGAAATGATGAATCCCAAGAGTTTACCTGAAGTTACGCCAAATACGCACTTCTTAGGATTCAACCTGACATTATGCTCTATCAGGCGATCGAAGACCTTCCTTAAGACCTCTGCATGCTCTGCTCGCAACAACGACTTAGCTAGTAAGTCATCGATATAATCTTCTAATATTTTATGCATGTAGTCATGAAAGATATATGTCATTGCCCATTGATATGTGGCACCAACATTTTTAAGACCGAATGGCATAAATTTGTAGCAAAATGTCCCCCATGGCATTATAAACACGGTTTTATGCTGATCTTCGGGTTTAATCCGAATCTGATTGTATCCAGAAAAACCATCCATAAGGGAGAGCATTTCGTGACCTATAGTAGCATCTACTAGAGCATCGATATTTGGCAACGGAAATGAATCTTTGGGTGTTGCCTTATTGAGATCTCTAAAATCCATACAAATACGGACCCTTCCATCTGGCTTTCCTACGGGCACCATATTGGACACCCATTCTGGATAGTCGATGGAGATGACAAACTCTACGTCCAACAACTTTTGCAACTCGTCTTTCACCATTAAGGCTACTGTTGGATGCATTTTTTTGAGTTTTTTCTTGACTGGCTTCTTCGATAGATCTAGCGAAAGGTTATGAGTAACCAATTTTGGATCTAGACCCGACATGTCTTTGTAAGTCCAAGCAAAGAGATCAGGTCTCTCTTTCAGTAGAGGGATGATGCTATCACGCTCATCCAGAGTGAGACTCTCTCCAAATCTAACCTTCTTTGGATTGGTGGGATCTTTACTGATATCCACATCGAAGGTTTTCTCTACTGACATATGTGATCCCTCCTCAAGCTGGTGAGGCATAGGAATCAGATGGATGTCATCAACTGGGTTCACATGTTCCTCGTGGGAAGCACCCTCAGCATGATAAACATCATAAGCATAGCCTGGTACAAAATGAAATGGTTGCAGCATTTCTTCATTAGGGAAGAAATCTTCAGGCTGGATCGACGAGTCAACGTGATCCCAATCGATAGCATCCATGTTCAGATGCAACGGTTTGGATGGATCTGCTGGATTGTGGAGTGGAGTGGTCAAATCAATGGAGACCATATTGATGGAATGGAATTGATCTCTAGAACCACACGGATAAAACTCTATCTCTGAAGCGTAGCTTCCGTACCCAAGATCTGGTTCGGATGGTACGGGCACAAATGGATCCTCTCTGTGGGATGCCCGTATAACTGGATCCTCCCGATGCACTAGCTACAAAATGGGATCTCTCGGCTCAAGGAGCTCTGCGTATGTAGGTGGATGGGGAAAGAGTTCCTGATACCTCTCTTTGAGCTCTCTTCTTTCCCTTAGGCTACGATGGAGATTAATCTCCCGATGCAAACCTGCAGCTGTAATAAGTGGGGGACCTCTAGGTGGAGGCCTATTACGTAAGTGGTGAGGTCCCAAATAGGCCATCTCCATCGAATCCTCATCATCACTGTACAAATACAATCCGTCACTTCCCCCTCTTATGAGGGGTGATTTGGCAGATGTGGTCCCATGTATCTGATTCTACGATCGCTATCATCACTATCCAGATAAATCTGATAGAACGATCGTATATATGATACTACCACGTAAACTGGCGTTGCTTCTTCCTTAGAGCGCTCAGTGTTGGGAGGTACTTCCTCCCTAACATGCTTCGATTCCCTAAGCAATAGATATTGTGGATACACGAGCCTGGGATCGGTCCTCTCATCTTCATCACTGTGGTCACTACCATGGATGGGCCACTCTATTGTGTCTATGCACAGTGGGAGATTAGCTGGGTGAGGCTTTAAGTAAGCCTCCTCTATTTCATATTTATAATCACTATTGGCTATGAAGCGCTCGTTCATCTCTTCCACTCATTCCCTAGGTAGTAGATGGCGTATAAACGTCGGACCTGGAAAGGTCGGCTCGATTTCCTCCTCAGATTGATCATCATTTGAGGACTCATCATCTGCATCATAACTAGGTCCACTCATTTTGGAGGTGGACTCCTCTCCATCATCATCACAAAGATCTCCCAACTTGAGATCGCCTACAGTAGTGGGGTTATGCCCCTGCATATCGGTGTCGTTGGTAGCACTACGGATTTGGTTACCCAGGTTGCCTCTGGGGTTGTCCTCTAAGGGCCCATCATGATATGAATCGGGTGGCCCTATGGTAACAAATGATACCGTCTGGTGAGTCCTCCAATAACTGGAAGGATTAGGGTGGTATGGATTAAAATCCACATCATCCCCTAGACTCAGGTACATGCGATCTAAGGATGCAATAAGAAAATCATCATGATCTTGTACCTGTAACCCTAACCCGAACCTATCAGTAGCTAACTGATAATGAGGTTCGAGCGGAGTCCTACGTCCTTGTTCAAAAAGACCAAGGTCGTGTCCATGCCAATGATACGACTCAAAAATGTGCATGGCATATTTTGGGTTGGATAGATAGCGCACATTCACAATGAATGGCTCGTCATCATCCTCATCTACGGATATTCTGGTGGGTGCTTGATCTAGCCCTACATAGACAAAGTTTTTTTGGTTGGGTGGCTCACCCAACGACACTACAGATCCAATCAAAAATTGATGGGCGTGCGGTCGGCCCATCTCTTGTGCAGTTTTTAGGATAGGTCCAAAAGTAACATTTTGCACAAGATACTCACCCAACCCTGTGCTAGCCAGATGAACGGTCACCTGTGGTGTAGATGACCCTGTTGAAGATGCAGGTAAAGCAGGTTGAGGTGCCTCCTCGGATTTGTCTTGAGGTTCTTCCACATCCATGGGAGTGGGAGTCTCATTGGCTACTGGTCCGGGTGTATGATTTTCCACTTTCTCGCCCAATTTTACCTTTAGCTTCTTGACTTGCCGATGCATTGACAATGCAGTCAATTTTAGAGAAGTTGCAGTCGTATGCTCAGATCTGTGTGACACAGATGTCGATGGTTGAGCATGGGCTACTGGTTTACCTATTGGAATCTTAACCGATGAAATAGGTCGGATATCCAAGTGCATCGATGGGAGTACAAAACCCCTAGGAAAATCTACTAGGTTCATGAACTTGAATTGTTCTTCATCCGAGGACACTACGTGAACCTGTCCCTCATGAATGTACTTCATGCATTGATGCAAGATAGAGGGGATGCAATGCATTTCATGAATCCAAGGCCTTCCAAGTAGAATGTTGTACTGCATGGCACCCTCTATCACATGACACATCATAGAGATGGTCTTGAGTCCCACCTGAATAGGTAGAACAATTGTACCAACCATCGAGCATAGTGCATCGTTAAATGCTCTCAACGTAAAGGTGGTAGGCACAATGTGTGATTTGGGTAACTTGAGATGGCTCAGTGCCTTGGTCGTAATTATATTGATCGAGGACCCCGTGTCGATTAAGACCCTTTTGAAAGGCATGTGGTTAACACACGTGATAATATGCAGCGGTGGGTCAGCCATAATAGTAGGAACCATCTTCACTTCATGATCATAAAATTGTATCGTGGGTTTTTGACACTATTGTACATGTCCCACAAAATTTGTAAATGCATGCGCATCTTGGGATTGTACCTCAATGGACCTCAGAATGTCCATAAGAGTCTCCCTGTGTCTAGGGGACTGCTGAATAAGCTCATATATTGACAACTTCGTAGGAGTTGTCTGTAGGTTCTGAACTAACCTGCTCCGTATGGTCACCACCGGTCTAGCTGGTGGGCCTGGAATGTTCTGAGTTGGCCGTTGATCCGGCATAGCTTGTACTCTAATGGGAGCACGAGGTTGATTCGGTTGATCATACCTCCCGTGTCTAGTAACAACATTGACCATGCCTATGAACCCTTGGGTAGGTGGTTTGATTCTCACTTGATTGACATGGTCGGTGTTGTTACGAGGCGCCTCGTGATTAGGTAGTGGATTCTTGAAAATCCCCATGTTTCTATTGTCGGGCGCCTGTGGGTTGCCTGGTACTACAAGCTCTCCTTTTTCTATCATGTTCTGCATGATGTGTTTGAAGGACCAACATGTCTCGATGTCGTGGCCTTTCGCTCTGTGGAATATGCAGAACAGATCATCTTGATGCCACTTTGACTTTGGCACATTCGGATCTACTAATTTGACCTCGGGCAATCGTATGGCCTTTGCCTCGCATAGTTGATGGAAAATCGAAGTCATCGATTCCGTCAGGGGTGTGAACTGGTGAGGTGGGTGCTCTTCTTTGTTTTTGCCCTTGTAGTTGTTCTTGCGTGTCTCATAACGTGCAGGAGGAGGTTGAGCTTGATAATTAGGCTTTTGTTATCCCTTGTCCTCTCCTCCAAGATTTAGTACTACTTGATTTACGTGGGCCTGCTTGCCCTGTTGCTTTGTAGTACTCTTTTTAAACCCCTCTTTCTTGGTCTTGAGCTTCAAGTTGCCTTCTTGCAACTTGATGTCCTCGATCACCCTGGCTTGCACCATAGCTTCCTCGAATGTAGGGTACTGCTACAGCTGTAACAATAGCGAGATGTGCTTGGCACAACTCTTTGTAAACATTTAGGTCAGTTCAGCCATAGGAATAGGGAATGGCAGCTTTGCCATTATTCTATGCCATCTCTTTCTATATTGCTCGATGGGCTCATCGTCGCACTGAGCTAGCATAGCCAAATCGGAAAGGTTGGCCTATTTCTTGATGCCAAATGAATAACATTCAAGAAATGCATCGGCCAACTGCTCGAAACTAGTAATACTATGTTTCTTCAGCTGGTTGAACCACTCTCGAGCCAGGCCAAAAAGTGTCGTAATGAAAGTGCGCAACAACAAGGCATCCTGACTCTCTATCTAGAAACAAGCATCCAGAAAACTCGTGACATGCTCTTGGGCATCCTCATCACCCTTGAATTTTTCTAACCTGGGCATATCAAAATGCTCTGGATATGGAGGCATAGGCACCGAGGGGTCTAGAGGTTCATTGTGTATCTTCCTCAGTGTCGGCTTTTGCATAGCCATGCCCTGCCTCTCTATTGCTTTGACCTTGTCGACCAAAACCTTGTACGCCTTAGAAGACAAAAGGTCCTCCTCCCTAAGCTGACGTGGAGGCGGTCTAGGAGGTAATGTCTTCTTCGGGGGAGGTGGAGGACGTGGTTCTTCCTCCTCCTCAACTCGGTAACTCTCAGGATACCCCTGATCGTATCCATCTATATCTACGTGTTCATGCTACCTCTATCTAAGATCATTGAGTGATGGTAGTCGCTCTCTCTATTGGGCACTGACATGAGTACGAGCGTCTCTGCACTCCTCATGCATATCGGCTAGGGACACAACCCTCCTATGCACACACTCTCTATGCTCCTCAGGAGGGTATAGGCCAGCCCTGGCTAGCCGATCCTCCTGCTCTATGCACTCCTTCTGAGCTAAAATACGCTCCTCGCGCATGCATTGCTCATATAATCTCTGTCGTAGGAGCCTTTGTGCTTGAATATTTTCATCTTCAATGTGCTGCCTCTCTAGGCGAGCATCATCCAATTGATCTTGGAGGAGTTGTCATCTTTGCTCAGACACCAATCTATATGTGATCTATCAATCTGGTCGGTCGTGGGAGGCCTCCGATGTGTGTGCTCTATGCGAGCTACCTTATGGGTTCTGTACCCATCAAACAAATGTGTGGATGGTGTACGTGTGACATGAGGGCGCTTAGAAGCCTCTCCATGCTCTCTAGTGATCTTGATACAACTACCGCTACGCTCACTCGGAGCACGAGTGGGCGGAGCTGTAGGCTTATAGCCTAGCTGCTCAAGAACACTACCTAGACCATCTAATTGTCTAGACCTCCACCGCTCATGCGGTGGTGTTCCATTAGCTCCCACCTTTGATATATCAATGGTGATCTTGCATGGTGAGCCACGTGCAGGAGTATGGGTGGACCTATGCTCGAAAGTGAGCCTGTCCTCTTACCCCTGAATGGGCGGATCTCTGGTCCATCTATACTCAGACTATGGAGGGTTAGAACCTCTTATGGACCTAGTACATATGGGAACCAACTTGGTCCCCTGCACAACATATTCCTTGGCCGATCCCGTGGATGCGCGTGTAGTGCGGTCTCGATAATGGCTTTGGAGTAGAGCATCCTCATGCTGAGAAGCTCCATGCTCAGTCCTATGCCTAGAGGAGTGTACTAAAGCTCCTCTATCGGGGGTCCGCTCAACGGGATCTCCCCATGTCGAGTTGTCACCTCTAATGCTCGTCGAACGTCATTTGGTTCACTCATGTGTATGAGGACTCGACACATGCTGCTGTGAACTAGTTGGGGGTTGATCATGGGCATCGGTCCTAGACCTTTGTCGATCACCCCGTGTGTTCACCATTTGTGTACCTAACGTCTAGATGTGTTTTATTATGCAAACAAAGTATACAAATGATGATTATCTCCTTTTAAATTTTTATTGTGAGCCCTAAACTGTTTGATGTTGTTTTCAGATGTGTTGTATCAGTGTTAGAAACTCTCGCATGTTTTGAAATATTATTGGATTTTAAACTCAGTTAAATTGGCTTTCACCTATATACCCATAGCTCGACAACTTGGCGATGAAACCCAAGTCACGTAAACCAACCTATAATGTGTGGAAGTGAAGCCCACACATGGTCAAGGGGCATAGGTCCTCCCAGTTCCTCACCCATTTTCCCCCAATCAGTGTCATACCCTCCGAAGAGGAGTATATGCAAATTTTTTAGGGTACAAAAGGATCTTGGACCCGGTATGGTCTAGTAACACAGGGTACGTGGGATTTGGGCCAACGGATGGAAGTCACGCCCACCGTCATTGAACCCTACTAGTGGTTGGAGATGAAGCCCAACTCACTAGCATTTAAGTGCCAGGTGGTGTGTGTGGTTCCTTTTATTTTGCAAAAATGACAAATGCATCAAAGAGCATAATGATCATTCCTACATGATGTGCATGAACAGAAAGGAACATTTCAAATTTAGAAAGAATGCATGCTAATGCCCTATATGATATTTTGATGATGCAATTACAATGACATGGCCACTGATTGGGCCTCAAGCATGCAAATGACACGCAATCTCTATCAAGGTCATTGTATTTAGGGGCAGACTACACTCAGAGGTCCGCTATTCCCAACAACGCCTCTCTAATGAACGAAAAATGGAAACAAACTAAGATTTGTTCATTGACCCCTTTTTTATTTGAGTTCCTAGTTTGCGACGGTTCGACGCTTTCTGGAAAGATACAGAGCAAAAAATTCAACACAAAGGGTGAAATTGGGACCTACCTCAGCTCCTACTCTGCTGCCCACTGAGTTTCCTGCTGTCTACCTTTTCCTCTGTGAACCGCAGGTCCGATCTATGGGCTGCAGTGGTGACCGTAGGTTACAACCGTAGGCCAAAAAATAACCATAGCTAAAAGCTATGGTTAGCACCTGAGATAAGAAACAACCAAGAATAGTCAGAATTCAGGGCTAAAATTGTGGGGTTCCGTCGTGATCACCATTTGACATAATCACGGAGCGCATGCCTAGCTACCATATTGATCTATACCATCATAAAAGCATAAAGATCCACACAAGTACATAAATTGAACAAAGAAAGCCAACGTATGTAAAGTTTCTTGTATTAATATTTAAATGAGCTTCGATTACAAAAATGCCCTCTTAGGGTCACTTGAAATATGATACAAATATTACAATTGCCAATGCCCTCAATAGGGTAGGCGCACTTATAGTGCTCCTTTGATTAGTCACAAACTGCCTTGGGGTTGAGCTAACCCCCTTCTCCACGATGTGGAAGGATTATGACATAGGCTCCTCTTGCACCTGTCTCTCTACGAACAAGAAACAACAGCACATGATTAAATAGATTGATAGCCTCTCGTGATGAGGCCCGTTAAGGAAATATGCATGTAAGTGCCATTAAACTAGTAAAACAAGAAAGCATAAAGAAAGACTTTAAACTATTCTGATTAAATCAAGAATTATACTACAACATGTAAGACATGAATAAGCAAATGATGCATGGATCAAATATCAAATTAGGAACAATAAAGCGCATAAAATATCCAATGTACTCCTACTTAATACAATGCATAAAATGGCTAATTCCTACGGTTAGAGTTTCCCTAAATTGCAATTAAACCTATAAAAAGACTAACATGACTAATCTATGTGGTCAAAAGTAAAGTAAGTCAGGTGATCATTAACCTATTGCAAACCGCAGCTGTGATGGGCGGTTTGCACTGTGAACTGCAGCTGACAACCATGGTTTGACCTCTGATAGGTTTACCCTCAAAATTAAGGGTAGTGGGCTTGATCTCCTTGTCCAAATTGATGTTCAAGGGTCACCTTTGTTGTCCTTTGATATATTTGGTGGTCAAATCACTGTGAAGGGCCTTCATTTTCCCATATTTGTGTTTCTTGATCCTCCTAGGCACCTAGGGCATCCATGGCTAATTGGTCTTTAGATGGATAGCAAAGGGGCTCTCAAATGCATAAAGTTAGTATGCAATTTGATAGGGCTTTGCTGCTCTCTTGATCAATTAACTCTCGCTCGATAATTCGCTAGCATTTCGCTATACAAATCATCTCTCTCCCTCCTCTCCTCATTTGGAGGGGGGTATTTATAGCATGCCCCTAGGGCTAGGGGTGGCTTCATGGAGAAGCCAAGACCAAGAAGGTTGGTTAGGACAGTTGGGATGGAAGCCTCTAGAATCTTCCATCCTCCAACTACCTCCTTCTAGATCTCTTGGCCGTTCCAACCGATTTGGCTTGGGGGGAAGGCCTAACTAAACTCCAGTTAAGACCGCAGGTCACAGTTGTGGTCCAGACTGCATATCGCAAGTGTCAACCATGGTTTAGACTGGAGACCGTAGGTCTAGGCTACGGTTCAGACTACTTAGGCCAAAATGCCTAAATTGAGTGGTTAGAACCACTGCTCTATCTTGGAGTCTATCCAAGATCCTCCATATGGTTTTGTAGCATGTCCATATGAGTAGTCACCCTCGGCATGACGCATTTTAGGTGTCTACACTCTGGTTGAGGCTTTTCTTGTGGCTTCATAGGGGATAGTTTGACCTTAGATGAGGGTTGCTTTTGTATCTCCTAGCTTTCAATTTGGTTCATGATAAAGTGCAATGCCTCATTTTGTTGCTCTATTTGTACCTCTATATTATAGAGGTGATTTTGCATATGCTCTAATACTGATAAGGCTCTCATGTGTATTTCTAGTGATTGGTTTGAAATACCATTTTCTACTGAAGGAAGTGAAAGAGTGGGTGCCAAAGATCCACCAGGTAACCTTAAATCACCCATTTCATTCATTTGAGTCGATGTGGAGGCTTCATGATGATCCACTTTGATAGTGGTGTCCACATGCTCATGTTTATGACTCAATTCATGTTTCTATTTCACTTTGTGGTGTTTAATTGTGCTAGATTTGGTACCCCCAGTATGATGTGGGGAAAACACATGTTCTTGTTCTTGAGGAGGCAACATGTGGAGTGAGTTAGGGGTGACTAATGCTAATGGTTTTGACCCCTTCAATGGGGAAGCAACATCTTATTACCCCACATCTTGTTTATCTACTTTAGAGTCACTTGGTCCTCTGTCTTGTTGTTGACCATTGCCACAAACTCTTGAGAAGACACTTTTTCTTGTGTCTCATCGACCTTCTTGTAATATTTGAATGGCTTAGGATCATGGGGGACCACATACACTTGTTCTTGGTGTATGAATTTTAGGTTTTTGTGCACTATGGAAAGCACACATTCCATATACCTCATCCATGGTCTTCCTAGCAATATGTTATACTACCTATCACCCTCTAGTATATGGCACAATGTAGGTATCATATTTATCCCAACCTGTATAGGTAGGATTATTGTACCAATTTTTGGGGAAGTAGCATCATTGAAGGCCCTTAATGTGAATGTTGAGTACATAATGTGTGAAGGCAAAAATTTTAAGTGCTTCAAAGCTGCAACTGTGATGATGTTGGTAGATGACCCAGTGTCAATAAAGAATCTCTTGTATGGAATATGATTGATGCTTGCTATGATGTATAGTGAAGGATCGGGTTCATCCTTAGAGATTGGCTTAATCTCCTATGTGTGAAATGCAATAACAGGGTACTTTTGTAAGTGAATTGAACTCATTGTTGGTGTGGACTGCGATAGTTTATCAACTTTATTTGACTTTTTTAGCATGTTGGGATGATCAAGACATATTTTTCTTCTTGTTGTAGTATTTATCATACAGATAAAACAATAATTAGGTGGGGCTATGTGCACCTCATTGACATGCTCAACTTGATTGTTGTTGGCCCCATGATTGGAAAGAGGATTTTTGAATATGTCAATGTTTTTCAATTCATTCTTATCCAACATATTTTGCACTAAATTCTTGAATGCAACACAATCCTAGATATCATGGCCATTTTTCCGATGATAAACACAATAGAGATATTCCCTATACCCCTTAGGTTTGGGGCAATTAGGATCCAGGGTTCACACCTTAGGCAAGTTTAAAACCTTGGCCTCGTAAAGGTAGTTGAAAATTGATGCCAACTATTCAGGAAATGGTGTATAGTTGCAAGGTGGAAGTTTCTATTTGTCCTTGCATTGATTCCTATTGCACTGGTCATAATGCACGAGAGGAGGTTGAGCCTGATAATTTTCTTGTTGTTGGCTTTGTGTTGCTTTTGGAACGTTTAACACGATTTGGTTAACATGTGCAGATTGGGCTTATTGTGATTGATATTGCGTGCTCTTGTTCCATTATTCCTTTCTACGGAGCTTTAGATCTCCTTATTCTAGCTTTATATCTTCTATCAACTTGGATTGAGCCAAGGCTTCCTCAAATATTTCATTCTACTGTAGTTGCAATAGCAATGATATGTATTTCGCACAACTCTTTGTAAACATTTGGGTGAGTTCTTTAGTGGGAACGAAGAATGATAGTTTCACCATGATTTTTCTCCACCTATCCCCATAGTCCATCACTGGCTCATCATCATACTAATTTAAATTAGCCAAATCAAACAGGTTCACCTTCTTCTTGGCATCGAAGGAGAAGCATTCAAGGAATGCATTCACCAGTTGCTCAAAAGTAGTGATGCTATGCTTGGGCAACTGATTGAACCATTGAGTGACTATGCCTAAGAATGGCATGATGAACATTCTCAGCATTAGGGCATAATTATGTTCAATATGGAAGCACACATTCATGAAGTTGGTAACATGTTATTATGCATCTTCCTCTCCCTTAAACTTTTCTAGCCTAGGCATTTCAAAGTGCCTAGGATATGCAGGACTCAGGACTGAGGGGCACATAATTTATTTATGTATTTTGCTTAAGGTCAGCTTTTTCCCAACTATGTCTTGCTTCTTGAGATACTTGACTCTCTCAACTAGCACTTTTTATGTTTGAGAAAAAATGATCTCTTCCTCCCGAAGGGGTCTTTGGGGTACAAGCGGAGGTAAGTTTCTTTAAGTATGGGGTGGTCGATTGTATTCGTTGGCCATGTTTATAGAATATGGTTCAGGATATTGCTAATCTTGGTCATCCAAATCTGATCTCTCATATTGCCTATGCTCAGGCTTGTTTGACACTAAACACTCATTTGACTGAGAAGCATGTTGAGAGGTATGGTGAATATAATCATATACTCACCTATTATGTAGCTTGAGGTGTAAAGTAGCACATATCTCATTGTGCTGCTACCTATACTCACTATTGGGAGGTAATTTTTATCGAGCCAATCTATTTGATCACTCTTCACACTCCTTTAGATCGAGGAGATGCTGATATTCTAGGTGGTGTTCATATAATCATTGTTGGTGCAATCGTTGTTGTTTTACATTTTCTAAATTCTCACATTCAATGTGTAAATCCTTTAAATGATCTTTGAGCATTTGTTCTCTTCGAATTACATCTGACCTATGTGACCAATTTGATCGATTTGTTGTGCTGGATCTATGACTCTACAACTTTGTGTGAGGGTTCTTGTTTACTTTGAATTATGCAACAAGGTTGGAAACTCTATTCCCTCGATTATTTGAGATTGCATTGATATTATGCTCTTCCCTAGGGGTGCAATCTTCATGCAAGGATGTTGCGAGGTGCCGCATGTTCACTAGGAACACTCATTGCGGGTATGAATAGGATGCAACTAAGTTACTGTTCCTTCATATACAATGTATTATTTAGTAGATCTAGTAGATCTACGAGGGGTATGATCATGATATATGCTACCATGCTCAAATGTACCATGTTGGGATCTTCTAGCACCTTGATATAAGAAGTCAAGGTGATGGGTCTTCCAAGGTTAGGCAAGAGGAGTTCTTTCCTCACCAATACTATGGTCAGAAAACTGACATACCCCATGTTCAGAAGGATTTGGTATTACAATGGGCATGTGATTGGTTGCCTTCCCTCTATCTTGCCCCTCATTGGGATTATTTTAAATCTCAGTGTAATGAGATGTGGTGGGTTTGGAAGTATTATCGTTTAGGTCACAAGAAGATCTGGTGCTGGTTCTCCTGAGCGGGGTTTCTTGGTGAGATCCATTGTGAGTGGTGTTGTCTCCCTTGAGACTACCTAAAGTTTATTCAGGTATGTTTTGGGTAGGTGTGCTACCTTTAGGGTGGTCTGGGCCCTCTGGTGCATTGGGTGCAACCTCAGTCTTGGACCGAGGATGACCCTGTGTATTGACCATAACTTTGTGAATTGACTTCCAAAAAAAGTTGTGGGTGTTATATACTAAAATTATCAGCACAACGAGTTGATCGCAATGGGCTATGACTCCAAAAAGTGACTTGCGGGTCAAAATTTTGTATTTTTGAAATAATTGGCCAACCGAGCTCATGGGAAAATGCCCACTTTTACGAATTTTTTGGAAATTTTGAAGCATGAAGATTTAGGACTCAAAATATTTTTGAGAGGTGCACAAGGGGCTAACTAAGACAACAAAACAAATTTGGCAACTTTTGGAGTTGTCTAGCCCATTTTATGACTGTTTTAGTGTAGTTTTTCCCTATTTCAGTCTCGAAAATAGAGTAATCATAAAACCAAAATATATTTTTTGTTATAGCTATGATTTGCACGATTCTCAATCTGTTGGATGTAGAATAAAAATGTAGCTTTTTTTTCAATAATTTTCTTTGAAAAATTAGGGTTAGGTTGATTACCCCAGCAATAAAGAAACACACAAAGCATACAATATGATTATCTCTTTTATGGATTAAATGTGTGTCCTAAAACTTGTTTTGTGTGTTTATATTTGTTATTGATCTTGCTTTCTTGTTCATGTTTTGGAATTAGAATGAGGGAACTCAACCATAGTGGTGACTAGGAACACCAGTGCCAAACATGATTTCTCAAAAGAGTCTAGGGTACACCACTTAAAACCTAGTGGAGGGTTCGCCTAGCTCTTCCACTCTAAATCAATAATTGCTGATTTGAACACAAGTGACCTACACCAACTTAAAGAAGTTTCCTAAGGATATCTAAGGGGCAAGCCAGTTGAAGGATGTGAATTCCAATGCCATTGGTATGAATTGGGGGTTGGTGATGAAATCCTATTTAATCTAAATGATTTTTCATAAATGCACTTCCTATTTTGTGAATTGAGGCCACTAGTTGGGCCGCATGCAGGTAAACTAAACACGTAGAAGCCTAGCATGTTGGAGACTAGGGTAGACCTTAAAAGTAGAGGTCTATTATTCCTAGCAACACCAGAGGAAGCTAAATCAAATTCTAAAAAATATCTAATGCATTTTATTTTTATCTTTTTTCTGTGTTTTCTTAATTAAATGCAAATTTTCCCTACTGTATTCTGATAGAAAAACATAGAAAGAGAAGGAAAAAAGGTAGAGAGTTTTCCCAACCTAAAATCCACATTTTATGAAGCCCAAGCTGACCTCTGTAGCACTTTTATCCTGGTCATTGTTGACCAAAGCAACTGCTGCTGGACACTGACTTCAAAAGTAGTTTTTATCTACTGGTTGATGTTGACCAGAGCAGTTGTTACTAGCTACTGATTGCAGGAGTAGATAAGATTTGTTGGTCACTATCGACCAAAGTGACCAAACCTGCACACAGAAAAATGATCGAAACATTAGTAAAACAACCAAACAAAAAAACTTGGTGGGGGTCCCACCATGATCACCATATGTGCAACCCTGAGAAGCGTGCACCACACTTACCCTACTTGCAATGTCACTATTATATCAAATAAATAAATAAAGACAAGAACATATAACGTGAAAGTAAAATGCAAAGCAATATTCTTTTATTAATGCTTTCAGATCTTGGTTACATGTACATCCCTCTAAGGGATACTCTTTTTGATACAACAGATTACAAGTGGGATAATCGATGAATGTATCCCCCGCAAGGGGATGGTGCACCTTCGTAGGCCTCCTAATCTCGCACACCAAATTGTTTGAGGGCTTACAGATGCCTCCTTCTCCTGATCTCATCTTGGAGGGATCTCATGCTCTAGATTATTTGAACCGATCCTGTGAACATGTATCTACGGTCAAGGAAAAAATAGAGCACAATAAGTAGTATGGGTTGCCTCTCCGAAGGAGGCTCTTATTAGAAAATTTGATAAATAAGATAAATAATCATGATAATACTAAAATATGAGCATAACCCGAATAATAAATGCATGGAAAGCTAAGAAATACAAAGTAAATGTGTTAATGAAATCAGATCTGAGCTATGACTAATTAATAAATCAAGTAGTAATGGATCTAAGCTAAAACAATGAGAAATAATGTCTAATGCCCTAAAATATGCTTGCAGGGCACTGTACAAGACAACGACCATGAAGTAAGCTCTTCTCCTCATGAACCAGGGACTGTAGCACTATCCTCCTTACTCCAATTGATGTTCAAGGGTTGCCTATTGTGTCTCCTACACTGATTGGCGGTTGGGAATGATGGATCTAAATACTGATGTGTGGATGTGGCTTAGTCGGATGGTGCTCCAATGCTCCTCAAAGGGGCATAGATTGATTCTCCATTTTGATAGGGCTTCGCTGCACATACTTTGAACTTTCTATATATTCGGCCAGGGCTTCGCTACATAAGATTTGAATATTCATGGATATTTTGCTCTTGGTGGGAGAGTCCATATGTAGACCTCCCTCTTTAGATTTGAAACTTAGCTTCTTGGATAAACTTCAATCCAAATTGCATGCGACTGACCATCCTGGGTGGAAAGAATCAGTCACAAACTGGAATTAAAGGGGCAGTTAGGAGTAACTCAAGGATTTCCTCACCAAAATTTTCCCATAAACAATGCAAAGGTGCAATCAAACTACGTGATTTGGGCCCATATTCATGGCTAGACTATGCATGGTACTAGCTGCTATCAGGTTTAGCGGCTATGTGTGGCCATTGTAGTCTTCAGTGGTTATTTGTGGCGATTTCTCTGCTTGAGAGCAACCAAGCTTAGATGGGCTAAAACTACCCTGTTTGAATGGTTAGGAACACCGCTTGCTCTTGGAAAGGTCCAAGATTCGTCATATGGTCTGCGAATGTGCCCATATGAGTAGTCTCCTAAAAATGATGCATTTTAGGTGTCTACAGTAGTTACACTTAAAATAATAAATAAATAAATATATAACCTATATATATATATATATGAGATAATCTTTATATAATACAATTAATGGACATTGTTTTATTTGCCTTTAAATTCGCATAAACAAGTGTATTAATATGGTTTAATATCCCTAAGTACTAATTTTATAAACATAATACAAAGTCACAAAATAGTATTATGAAAATTCACAAAGAGCATAAGTAAATCATATATGCTTTTAATATTTATTTCATTTGCCAACGTTTTAGTCTAAAATTTATGAAGAGTCAATGTGATGGTATTAAATATTACTTATTTAATATTTATCAAGGTGTTTTTATTTATTTATTTATTTGGTTATTGTGAGTATAGGGCTGAGAAATTTCCTCCCAACCATGACTTCTCGTATAGCCGAAAGCTATACTTATCAATAGGGAATTTAACACAAAGCCACCACACACTCACCCCCTCACACACTCACCCACGCCATAGTTTTATCAAGGTGTATTTTATTTTATTTTTTATTATTAAGTGTTATGTATGCAAATAAGGAAATCTTATAAGATGTAAATTTTTGAATATTTTAATTTTTAACTATTAATAAATTAAAAATTTTGTTAGATTTTTTTAATATATGTTTTAGGAAAATTTTAAAGTAATTTTTATAAAATATTGAATGGTGTTAAACATTGTCGATTTTGATTTTTTCTATTGTTAATGATTGGATTTGGTTTTTAGACAAGGGTTCATGCCACCCAACACATTATCCTTTGCATACCCAAATCTTGTAGGCTATTTGCAATTTGCTATAGTTATTTATTTTAAGATCTTTTGCTCCTTATTTTGTTGGTTTCTTCTACTTTTGTTTTTGCTTTCATGGTCTGTCCATGAATTTAACAAAAGAAAGTGAGCCAAGAATATAAATCTCTAATATTTTTCTAAAGGTTTTCTCTTTGGGCTCATATTAGGGTTTATTCACCTTCGAAGTCATGTCATGGCAATGGCGGTGGGGGATATCCCTCCTTGAATGAAACCCTATTTTAATGATATTACCATGATGATTGTCTCCATACTAAAGAACGTTGACCATGGTTCATATTCCTTATTCTCACTATCTCCTCTGTTTGACCAGTCAAAACTAGAAAATATGACCAAATATTTGAATGCAAGGAGGCCACAACAATCACAACCAAGTAATAAAGGCTCCTTTATTCCTAAGTTAAATGATGCTCTAGTGGTGGACATTCCTCTGGACTATATTTAGAGTTCAATCCTCACCCTAACTAAGAGATATATTGCTTGCAAATTTATGGGTATTTGACCTAACCTAATAGTAATTCAAAGATGGATCATCTCTTCTTGGGGATCTAAAATATCTAGCTATGAATTAATGATGGTAGGGAGAGGGTATTTCATAGTTATTTTATCCTTCACAAAGGAAAGAGATGCAAAATTTCAAGGATATCCTTGGTTCCTTGGATCAAGCCCTCTCTACATGACACCCTGGTTAATTAGTTTTGACCCACAAGTGGAAGAACCAAAAGAAGTCTCAATTTGGGTAAGATTTCTATTTTTACCCTTGTATTTATGTAATAAATTAACTCTTGAGATGATAGGTAATTCTATTGGCACATTTGTAGATTGGGCTTCTCCAAAGGCCAATAATGCAACTTATGCTAGGTTGTGTGTTCAAGTAAAATTTAAAAAAGGGCTTCCTAAAAATATAGGTATCAAATTCTTAGATTTGATCTATACCTAGTCACTAGGTTATGAGCACATTCTATTTAAATGTATTACCTCTCATCAATATGGTCATTTCTCAAGGAATTGTCCCACTAAGGTACAACAAGAGACAAAGGAGAAAGATCAAGATTTCCAAATAGTAAGAAGAAAATAGCAGAGAAGATCTAGAAGTAGAATAAGGAGGCCTCAACCACAACCAAAAATATAAAACAATAATAAGTTCTTTATTTGATCATAAAATGAGAAAGAGGAACATCCAAGGACATCTAAAAAGTAGGAATATCCATTAGATCCTAAAATGTAAGATGAAGTGGAGAAAACTAGGCTACCAAAAAAACCTTCGGGAAGAGAATATTGAAGAAATAGAAGAGGCTCAGTTAGTAGAAACAATTATTCCAAGAGGCACCCCAACTACTAGATCTTGTAATAAAGGGAGGAAATATAATCAAGAGGTAAGAAAAAAATAAGAAAATATAAAAATTTAAAAGAAAACACAAAACTTAGACTTAAACAAGACTAATAAGCCACTAAAGAAATGAAGGTTCTATCATGGAATGAAAGGGGATTGTGTATTCTACTAAAAAAAACAACCTAAGTCAATTAATATCCCAATAAAAGCCAATAATTATCCACATTCAAGAAATCAAATTAGCAATTAGCAAGAATAGAATGGAAAAATATATGGAGATCCTCATACCTAAAAGCAATAGTTTCATAAGTTTCCTTAGGGGGGCTTATCCTTACATGGTATCCATAGACCCTTATATGTATTAATAAAATATGATACTCAAATTGAATAGAAACTTATTTCTCTTCTCCATAGGGATAGACATGGACCATAGTCAAATTTTATGGACCAAATAACTTAGTCTTACAACAAGAGGCTAGGAAAAATCTTCAACCTAGGATTCATTAGGAAAGACCCCCAAATTTAATTATATCAGGGGAATTGAATGTGACATTAGCCCAATGGGAGAAAAAAAGAGGAATTCCATCAAAATACCATTCTAAGTACTATTAGCTTTTGATGATTTATAATAAAGGGAATGCAACCACAAGATATAAAATGATCAAGCAATGATAACTATATGATAATGACACTATAATATGTAGGAAAACTATAAGATAAACTTCTACAATAACTCAGAAATATGCCATTAATGGATGCTCACAAAAATAGTACAATGTATTATAATGGAGGACATGAACACTCCATAATTTCAATGAAAGAACTACATTGCACTCTAACTATAAATCACTATAGTAACTTCAGTCTCTCTCACTCTATATATCTCTCTATCTCAAGGCATATATATAGGAAGATATGTGCCTTTCCCTTTAATCAAGCTATGAATATTCATCTACCTATCCTATGACTCATGTACATGTGGACTACATGTACATTTACATCATTGCACATTCTAAACTTGTGTATTTATTACTTTCTTGAAGTAACTACTCAAACCTTAAACTCCTAATCTAATAATATACTCAAGGTGGTACATTAGCATGTACCAAATAATGTAATATACTCTAACAACCCCTTGTATTACATTATTTGGGTATTTAAGACTTTAATATTCAATATGGATCTTCGTTATGGATCTGGAATTTGAGCTCTTCATTTTTCTTCCTATCTATATCTTGATCTAGTAAATAGTTAGTATTTTCATAAAATACTAGTTTTCCTGAGAGGGATTTAATTTTATGTTCATATGTAGGTTTTTCCATATTCTGAATTTATTGAACCTTTTAAACCAAGTGATCTTTCTATTTCCCTTCTCTACACTATAATTGAGAATAATTGTATTGATTATGAGAAGTATATGGATGTTGAGATTGTTGCTGATATGGACTATACTAATTCTAATATTTTCTTAGTTGGAATTGTCTATTTGATTGGCTTCCATAATTTGTTTGATTTTATTGATATTGGTTTCTAGGATTGTATCTACTATAATTGGTACTATGTCCTTTCTTCCTACATACTTGACAATATATATTATTCCATGGTCTTCATCCTTTTGTAGATGAGGTAACATTTCCTTGTGGATTATATTTTGAAACTAAAGTATTGTTAGTCATTTCATCTTTAACTGTATTTTCCACCTCATACTCTTGAAGAATATTGACTAAATCATAAAAATATGTATCTTTACTTAGGATTTGTAAAGATAAAACTAAATGCTTATAGCTATCTAGAAATGCTCTCAAGGTTACTTGAACAAGAAAACTATCTTCAATATTTCTCCTAAGGTTAATAATTTTGCTTTTATATCTGCTACCTTCCTTAGGAATAGTTCTATACTTTCACCACTATTCATTTTCAAATAATGTAATTGAATTTGAAGATTTAAGATAGTGGCTTTATTCTTCCCTTCAAATATTTTGGCTAAGGTTTTCCAAGCTTCTGTAGATGCTCCTACTGAACTAATGTAGGGTTGAATTTCATTTGTAATGGAAAAAGTTATTATCATTAAAGATTTTGCTTCATTTTATTCAAACTTTAAATTTCACTTTCATCTAAAGTAAGTTTATATTTTGTTCCCTTGACTATATCCCAATTTTTTCAACTATTAGAATTGCCCTACTTTGTTTTTACATGAAGAGTATTTGGACCTTTAAGTAGTTGGGATTCAGTGAGAATGAATTTTTTTGTTGTCATGATGGTCCTTGTAGGCTACCTTATAACTCCCTAGTTAAGAATATATGATCAACCTTGATAAAGTCCTATTACTATAAATTTAATCCCTTATATATCCCTAGTGTTTGAGTGAACTATAGTCTTGATAAAGTTCTTTAAATTTGTTGAGTTGAATACCTAAAGTTCAACTACTATATTTTACCTTATTTATCCTTATTGATATATGCACTTTTAATTTGATGAAATTCTCTAACTTCAAGACTCTATAGTTGGATTACTTTTGTCCCCTTTAATGTGAATATGAGACAAGTATGAGCAATAATTTCCAACTCTTTTAATCAATGCTATGAAGAGCTTCTTTCAATTCTCTAAATTTCAATGGTTTAATTTTCTAAATTCCAATGATCTAGATTTTGGTGTAGTATTCCTTATATCTCCCTAATTTTGAAACTTTAGAAAATAATAATATTTGCAAAATAGTAATACTTTAATTTTTCCAAAGTATAAAACCTTATCACTCCTATTTAATTAATTGTAAATATTATGATGTTTGTATCTCAACTAGTGCACTTTTGAAATGTCACTTAAGGAAATAAACTCCTTATTTATGTTTGCTTTCTAATTCACTAAGGTTGGTATTTGCTTATATATCCAATGCAAATAATAAATAACTTCAACCTTATAATAAAACACCTTATAACTCCTTATACTTAAAGAAAGCAAATATGAAATTATGTAGAATTATACCTTCCTTCAAATGTTGTATACTACAATATGATTGGCTCTTGATTCGATTCTTTATCCAAGCCTGGGTGCTGAATTCATTGGTCTCCTATGTATAACAATGAGTAGTTAATGCTCAATGTTCACTATGCACCTTTTATTATTATCTTCCTCCTTCCTTTAGTGCACTCTGACCTCTCAATTCTGGAGATATACACACTCTATCTCATCCTCAACTATTAATACCTTACATCTCCATTTGAAGTGGATACCAAGTGGCATGTTCTTGCTTATAACATATGTTGCAATTACATCCTTTGGAGACATTAGTTAGGTGGTGCTATCCTTTGGGTATTGAATAATGATTGATGATTCTTTTGAAATATCTCACCATCCCGGTGCTCTTCTACCTAAGCATGAGCGTTATGAAGAAATGAAAACACTCATTCTTCCCTTGTGCCAAGTGGCACTAAATCCCTTACATTGCTATGGCAAGTGGAAGCTCCTCCCTTGCATGGAATCAAACAACTCAACGTACCTTTTAATATTGGTGCTTATCCTTGCTCCAACACCTATTATTTCTAACTTCCTTTGTAGGTTTGCTTGGTTTCTTTGCAACCTTCAATGTATGTGGCTTCAATAATGATAGCAATTCATAAAATATTATTCTTGGGTAACTGATGGTATTGTTATTATTTGCACCTTTTCTTTATCAATTGTTTCCAACTCAGATTAATGCTAGCTTGCTAATCTCCTTCTTGTTACAGGTTCATTTGCTATGACATGTATCTTCGCTATGGCACTGCATTCATGAGATTGTAGCACCAAGTATGGTTTCCTTTTGGCTATACATCCTTAGTAACGTAACATGTGCTTTGACTTGCTTAATACTGCAACTTATGTGTTGTTATACAACACTTTGTTGGTGTATTTAGACACTCATGCTTTGTCTTCATTTGCTATAATTTAGAAGAAAAGTATGAAGTTATTAACCTTGTGTAAAATATGCAGTTGGTTTTGATATTTTATTAGTCTCTTTTGTAGCTTCTTTGTTGACTTGATATGGTGGATTTCTTCTCCAATATTTGGAGGTTATGTTACTCCTTTTAGTGGCTTCTCTATGCCATAATATACTGCAGATTTCCTGCACTCAAATAGTATCTTTTGACACTTCACTTCTACTTTGATCTGTGCACTTAATATTCCTTCTTAACTTAAGACTCAATGCACTTTTAATAACCTTTAAGCATAAATAGTATAATGCACTATAAACTTCTCCTTATTGCTCCTTTAAATGAACCTTAAATCATGCACTATAATCTATGCAACTTTCACTTAAGAGTAATGTCTTCTTTGCTTCCAATGAATAATAGAAAGTTGATATTTTTATTTCTTTCAAAATATATCTAACTCCTATTTTTGATGTGCATGTTTTAACCTTATAAGAAACTATATTCTACACTCCCTTGAAGACTTTAATATGCAACCTTCTCCTTGCAACTTCTAAACTCTAATATGGTGCTTAATGAAACTTAATAATGAAACTTTTGCATCGAAGTTGCTTATATTAATGACCTATGTAGATGATGGAAATATTGGTGATTAGATTTACCTAAATGCTACCTTGTATTAGATGAAATAGCAACTCTTCCCTGCTATCCAAAATAGCTATTTATCTCACCAATTTGTAGATTTGAACTTTTCTAACTTGCTGCTTGAAAATGTAGTTTGGTGGCTTTAACTCTCCTCAAGTATGCTCTATTTAACTCTCATTTTAGATTAAAAAATAGTCAATATCTTCTCTGAAGTGTTGTCCTTGAATCTCACAAATTTGGTAGGAAACTCATCCAAATCATAGCTGAGATTTTCCTTCAAGAGATTACTTTTCTATTGTAAAATCAACAATCTCCTTTCTTCGAAATAGCCTTCTAGCCTTCAAAGGAAATATCCAAATATCTTAGATTTAGTGGCTTCTTCTAACTCCTTTCTCCTTTAGCCTCCTTGTTGAATTTTGACTTTAACCTTGGCCTATCTAGTGGCCTTCTTCTCAAGATTCTAAATGTCTTGAGGTCTTCACTAATCTCCTCTAAAATTTGGTAATATCCTTGCCAAAATATTCTTCTTTTAGGCTTGTTGTTGGATGGAGATAATTATCCTAAATTTTTCTCTATTTGAAACTCCTCCTTGCTAGTAAATTTATCCAATGAATTCTCCTAGAAACTCCTTCAATGGAATTATCTAAAATATACTTCAATGACCTTCTTTGAACTCGCAGTGAGGCTTTCCTAGCGTTCTCCTTCTTTCTTATTTCTTCCTTGAGACCTCTCCTCTTGGACCTTTAATTTTGTATCCCTTCTATTGTGGAAGTTTCACAATGATATCTCCTTCTTAGGTCTTCTATTCCTACTATAGAACAGGACCTTTGCTAGTCCTTCTCTATCTTCAAACTTCTAAGACTAGAATTTTTTCAATGGGACCTCTTGTGGGTCTCTTCAGCTTCTTAAGCTGATTTCTTCTACTCCTATAATATATAGTTTTCAATATTCAATGGAGATCACTAATATCTAATATTCTTATAGACTCTTTTTTGGAGTCTCTACTTCCTCCAATCTGCAATAAGGCTCCTTTAGCTTTTTTCTCTCTTCTGCAATCTATAGGTCTACAAAATGTAATGGAATATTTTTTCTTAGGTCTCCAAATATTTGATATTTCATTTGTTGATTTAACTATTAGATTGATTTCAAAGAAGATATTCTTCTTAGATATTTTGTAGGAAGCTTCCCAAATTTCTTTGGATCTCCTTTTCCTGCAACAAAATATTAGAAACTTTAATGGAAGAAACTTGGAATCTAGAGACAATAAATATTCACTAGTTGATTTTTCAATATAGTGGAATTAATGATGAGTCCTAGTATTCATGAGTTTTTCTGCAAACCTGTGGAAAGACTCTAGATAATGCAATTTTCAAAAATTTGGAAAATGAAATTTTTGATTTCCTCTCAATCTCTCTTATGGCCTCTATTTCTTATTGATCTACCATGGCTCTGATACCTCTGTTAGCTTTTTATGATTTATATTAAAGGAAATGCAACCATAATATGTAAAATGAGCAATAAATGATAAATATATGATAATGACACTATAATATGTAGGAAAACTATAAGATAAACTTCTACAATAACTCAAAAATATGCCATTAATGGATGCTCATGAAAATAGTACAATGTATTATTATTTTTTGGTTGGTAAAAATATTTAATTAAAAGTGGGTTTTGAAAGGAGCCCCAAAACCTTAATACATCAAGGATAAAACCAACAGGTTATCAGACCCACCCAAACCTAAAAAAAACAAAGGTTAAAAATAGGATCCCGAAGGGACAACCCCTAAAAATTAAAATTAAAAAAACTCAGATTCCTGCATGAAAAATGAGTTGGAAAACCCACGAGAGGAGAAAACCCAATTACCGTTGAAGCAAAAAAGTTAAAATTAAAATTACAAACCCGTCGTGGCTATTCCACCAGGTCAAATTGATGGGGCCAAATCGAAAAAAGGGAATAATAAAATTACCTCAGAATCTTGTCTAGAAACTGAGTTAGTAGAACCACAGAAGCAAAAAACCCAGCAATCGCTAGTCAAAAAATTAATAAATAAAATTTAAACATGCATTCCCACCAAGCCAACCCAATAGGCCCAACCCGCCCAAAGGGGTATGAGAAACCAGAAACCAGTTGAAGGAACAATAGGAAATTGAAAAATCAAAATTAAAAGTTAAATGTGCCATGGCCATCCCATCATGGCCATCCTATCAAGCCAACCTAACAGGCCCAACCTACCCAAAGGGAACCGAGAAACCATAAACTAACTAAAGAAGCAATGGGAAACTAAAAATTCAAAATTAAAATTTAAATGTGCATTCCTTCCATGGCAATCTTGTCGAGACAACCTAATGGACCCAACTCGCTCAAACGAGTCCAAGAAACCAGAAACCAGAAACCATTTGAAGGAGCCATAGGAAAGCTAGATATGAACATATATCTATGGAAGCCCAAGAAGAGTAGCAAGAACAAAGAAATACCACCAAGGATTAGCCATTAGTAAATAGCTACAATAAAGGAGGATCCTCTCTAGGAAGGGATATGACCATGATGATAGACCCAGTAAGAGAATTCCATCTAAAAGCACAGGAAAACCAAATTGGTCCTAAAAAGAATCCCATTCAGAAGGGCATGGAAAACCTGAAGACACATCAAACTATAGAATCAAACCATCAAATATGACCACCCACATCAAAAATACACCCAATCCCACTAGTAGGCAAATATGATCTAGAGCAAGAAAGGATGACCATCTATAAACGATAAGCATGGGTCCTCCTGAAGCCATAAAAAATATAGATAGTGATTCGGAGTAGCAGGAACAAATAATGCCAAACCATATTTCAATAGCCCCAACCCTACAATTGGGTTGGCCAAAACCCAATCAAACCAATGTACCTAGGATAGGGTCTTTGAGATGATCCACCAATAGCGAGGTTTCAATCAAGCATGGGAAACAAACCTAGAAGAATTTGTGGATCCTGTGGGCTTGGAAGGATGTAGACCAAGAGCTAGGGAATGGGAAAATGGACATGGCAAATTTTATGGGGCCATCCCATCAGATCCAACCCACTCAAGAAATGCTTAGTACAATGTATTATAATGGAGGACATGAACACTCCATAATTTCAATGAAAGAACTACATTGCACTCTAACTATAAATCACTATAGTAACTTTAGTCTCTCTCACTCTATATATATCTCTATATCTCAAGGTATATATATAGGAAGATATGTGCCTTACCCTTTACTCAACCTATGACTCTTCATCTACCTATCCTATGACTCATGTACATGTGGACTACATGTACATTTACATCATTTCACATTCTAACACTTGTGCATTTATTACTTGCTTGAAGTAACTACTCAAACCTTAAACTCCTAATCTAATAATATACCCAAGGTGGTACATAGGCATGTACCAAATAATGTAATATACTCTAACAAGGACTTGGTATACAAATTATAACTATGAAAAAACTTCAGGACATAATCTCCAGAAATGGAAAATTTACATGGACAAACAAAAGAGCAAGGGTTAAATTCATTGTAGAAATATTAGATAGATTCTTGATACAGTAAGGTATACTATTCAGGTATCCACTTGTATTGAGTGACATAATTCAAGGTTTGGTCTTAGATCATAAACCTATATTTTTGGATATGGGTGATAGTGATTTTGGAAAAAAGAAGATTCCTTTAAAATATAATCCAAAATAGATGGATCATGAGGAGTGTGCACTTTTAGTAGAAGATATCTATAAGTAGCATGTCTATGTAGGCAATCCATAAGAGGTATAGAAAATGAAAATTTCCAATCTCAAGAAGTCCATTAAGGACTAGATTTTAAATAAGACTAAAGTTCAAAATATGTCAAGCATATGGCCACAACAAATGGATGAAGCTGAGCAAGATATAGGTGATCAACCTTCAACCCCTCAATAGAAAGAGAGAGGAATCTGATTAAATCAAGAAATAGATTAAGCTTTCAGAGAAGAGGCACATTGGAGACTTAAATTAAGATTGATTTGGTTCAAGAAATGAGAAGAAACACAAATCACTTTAATTTAAAAACAATGCAACACTACTAACAAAATACAATCAAAGAAAATCATAAAATTCAAGAAATATATTTTAATCATGTAGTCATAAAAGAACTAGCAAGAGATAATTTCTTGAACCTGTGCATCACGTATCATTTGCAATGAGATATCTATGCTTGTGGTGATCTTCCCGTGCTGTTGATCCTATTTATAGGATGTCACTATTCTAGCAGGATTATATTTTTTGGGTTAGTGTTTGGGTTTCCTGTACCTTCCTATATGGGTTTTAGTTTTTCTAGCCCATTCTAGGTAGTCTTGAGTTCTTCCTGGGTCCTTTGGATAGGTTTTATTTTACTTCAATTGGGATCTCAGGTTTTCCTGAGCTGTTGGATGTCTTCAGAAGTGTTTCTTGGGCTCCCATTAGATGAGTTTTTCTTATTGAGTAGTTTTTTGGTTTTCTAGACTAGTTTTTGGGTTTTGGTCTTGTGCCGAGAAAGTTTATTGGGTGGGTCACCTAGTTTCAAAATTTACCAGATAATATCCCTTCCCCGGGTCTCTTGGACGAGAGTTTTAATTTAATATTTAAATTTTAAATCTGTTCTTGTCAAACCTCCCATGCTTGACAGGTTTATCCTTTTGATATTGTCTTGAGCTATCTCAAGCCAGGTTTTTAAGTTTTTATTTTTTGTTTGTCTTGGGCTCTCATAAATCGAGTTTTTTTAATTTTTTATATTTTTGTTTATCCCTGACTCCCTTAAGCTAGTTGTCCTAGTTTGTGCTGCATGGGATGGTCTCGCTTTTCATTACTGTAAGATTTTCCTAAAGGGATTATCTCCTATTTCTCTTTGTGGAGACCTTCTCTTTGTAGATATCCTCTCCATGTCCCTCTTGTAAAATATTTTGGGTCCCTTTCAAAACCCTTTATAAATAAAAAAATAAAAAACTTGACCCTTCTCACAAGGATAATACTAAATCAACATGCTTATGCCACTCTCCTGAAAAACATTCCACCTTTGTTAAAAAATAAAGATAAAGAAAATATCTTTTGAGCAGTAACCAAAGAAAAGTTGAAATAAGTTATACATTCATTGCCCAAGGACAAAGCTCTAGGACTAGATGGTGTTACCAATAATTTTTATCAATAGTTTTATGAAATTATAGGATATGACCTATTGGAAATGATAGAAGAGACAAGGATAAGAGGTAAGCTATATAGGACATACAACTCCATTTTATTAGCTTTAATTCCAAAAGAAAAAAATGTAGTTACTTTCGATAGGTTTAGACCTATATCTTTGTGCAATTGCTCTTACAAGATAATGGATAAAATAATAACAAATAAAATTAAAAGGAAGATGAATGATTTGATAGAGCCAAAACATGGGGGTTTTATTCCAGAGAAATAAATAAATGATAACATTATAATTATTCATGAAGCCCTACATTCAAGTGCCAAGTCCAAAAAGAAAAGAATAGCCACTAAAATTGATACGACTAATGACTTTGATAGAGTAGACATTAGATTTTTAACATAGGTTTTAGCTAGATTTGGATTTCCAACTCAAAATATAGACTAGATAAGATCTTACACAAAGGGATCTTGGATAGCCCCTCTAATCAATGGGGGATTCACTAACTTCTTTAAAGACACTAGAGGATTAAGGCAATAATGTCCTCTCTCCCCTTACCTTTATAAACTTTTAGTTGAAAATTAGGGAGGACCCTAACCAAATTGAGAAGAAGGAAAACATCTTGGAAATTAGAGCAGCTACAGGATATAGAACAATCACTCATGCTCAATTGTAGATGACACTATTTTACTTGGGAAAGCCATAGAATTGAATGTTAGTTTAATCAAAGAAGTTTCATATTGCTTCTCTTCAATCACAGGGGCAAAGATAAACATCCAAAAGAGCATATTTTATACTAAATTTCTTCAACAATAGAAGATAGAGGTTTCTCTTATATTTTAGAATTTTATAAAGATAATGATACCCTTAACTACCTAGGTGTTCCTATGGGATTACATAAATAAAAACAAGAAACTTGGAATGTAATTCTAGAAAATATGTCAAAGAGAATATAAAAATATAACAATGGTTGGTTGAGTTTAGCTAGAAGAGTTATTTTAATCAAATCAATATTGGCATGTCTTCCCATATATCAGCTATTGATGTATTATATATCTTGCATAAGTTAGATGTAATGTTAAAAAAATTCTTATGCAAAGGGGGAAGGCAATCAGATAGGAAAAGTTTCATTTGGTAAATTAGGAGACTGTTACTAAGCCAAAGGAGCAAGGAGACCTAGGAATACAAAAAACAATAATTGCTAACAAGACACTAAGTGCTAAGTTATTTTAGAATATGATCACTCCACTAGACTCTTCATGGAAGCAAATATTAAAATGCAAACATTTGAACAACTCTAATGCGATCCAGTTCATAAAAATTGTGAAAAGCATAGTAGGCTCCTCATTTTAGAAATATATTGTGAAAGCTAAAGATATTATATTAAATCATACCTCTTGGATTCGAGGGGATGGTAAACGAATTAAGATATGGGGTGATATAGTTTTGGAAGGACATCCAATCGCTAAGATTTGTTTCCTAAAAATAAAATCAGACCTACAAAAATTGGATGTTAACTCTCTTGTAAGCTTAATTGAATGGGTGAGATATCCACCCCTGCCACATATTGACCAAGACTCATGGAGATAATTGTACATCCAAACTAAAGTAAGTATAATTTCTCTTCAAATTCTTGATCAACTTATATGGGGATCTATTAGTGGGTCATATATTTACATAGTCAAACAAGGGATGTTATAACAACAACAAGGTTATAAGAACTCAACCATAGCTAAGGTATTGAATTACACGGTTCCCCCAAAATTCAAGCCTTTCTTTAGTTGGTGCTCCAAAACAAGATTCTTACTAGATAAAACCTCATTAAGAGGAATATCATGGGACCTCATATTTTCCATAGGTGTCTTAAGAACAATGAAACAATATCACATTTATTCTTTCAGTGTATAAAAGTAGTTAAAATTTGAATTTAAATAACCCAACATCTAGGATCAACACTATTAGGAACCTTCAACTTAAAAAATTTCCTAACCAATTAGGGCCAAATGTACAAAATAGGACTAAAGGAAAAGCACCTTATCAGTAGGTAGATATGACAAGTGCCAATATTCATCATTTGGCACATATAGATGGACCAAAATAGGGTTATTTTTTATGAGAAATAGAGTGTTAACCAATAGAGTGTTAAGAGAGAATCTTGAACACAAAAGCTATCATGAACCGCTCTGACGACACCATTTTTAAAATGATAAGATGTTTAATTTACTATTTGGATATTTAGCATAATTTATATTATGGATATATAAAAATATTTTTAACAATGATTACATTGTATGGCTATGGTACTAATGTTTTAACGAAGGTCTCTGTAGGATAATTGTGCTTACAGGTGAAAGGAAAATATCAACCACTAAAAAATAGACCCACCTAGGAGGGTATTAATAAAATACATATTTTATTAACACCTAGGTGGGCATTATCAGGCTAGCAATTTAAAATTAGATTGGTATATGCTTATGATTAAATTTATTTTGGGGTTTATTGATGTTGATCCCTGCATGTATTAATTTAATTAAAGAAATTAACATCATGGGTTGCTAATGCTTTGTTTTGGAGAATATTTTTATTAATTAATTATATTAATTGATTTAAAAAAATAAAGAAAGAAATTAATTAATAAAATAAAGTATATTTTATTTTATATAGTTTATTGAGAACATATAATTGATTTTATTTGAAAGTTAATAGAAAATGAAAGAAGGGGATTAACCATTATTCGAGCATGTGTTTTAATTATTTTAAAAATCCCTTTCCTATGGAATATCAAAGGGAAGTATAAAAATAATTTAGAGAGGGAGGTTGAAAATTTAATTATGGAGGTGATAAGGGCCCATGTTGAGGTTTGAGGAAGGTGGTAAATATTAAATAAGGACCCATGTTGAGTTTAGAGGTGTGTGGTAAAAAATTAAATAAGGATGCAATGGGGAAGAGATGAGAGATCAAATAAGGAGGAAGGAGAAAAGAGTTTGGAGGTTTAAGAAGTTTTTGAGATTCAGACAGAAGGAAGAGTTATCGAGGAGGTGAAAGGAGCTCATGCTGATTTTCAAGTTTGAAAACATGTTCTCTTTTCATGAATTGTTTTTGATGTTGTTTACAAAAAAAATTATTTATGATTGAATTACACAAGTTTATTTTTTGGACTATGTTGCTCTTGTTTGGTTTATACCTTTTGGCATGAATATAACCTTGGATTTCCCTGGTATCCTTAGATGTTTTTCTTAAAATATTTCACTATGTTGTCCTATAATTTGGTGATGATGTATCCATCTATGTGCATAAAATATTTGACTATCACTTGTATGGTCTCATTGCTGGAGTTTGACTGTGTAGATATCCATCAATGTATTTTGTTGCTCATGATGGCCTTGATCCTTCGTTTTCCTTTTTTCAACTAAAAACTGAATAAATAAAATACTATTTCTTGGATTTTATATTCACCTCCATGATATCTGTGTAAATATTTTTATTTTTTACCCTGGTTCAAAAGGAGGGATAATTTATTTTATTGTTTTTCTTCCCCTTTTAAAATAGCTCGAAGTGTATTTCTTGAATTCTACTCTTCATTTTGGAAATACCCTAAGGTTTAAACCTTAGGGTATATAAATCATATCCACCTTCATCATTGTCATACCACCATAGTGCCACCCACACGGTGTGACACTTGCATAAAGGTGCATGAAGGTGGAGGGCTCTTTTTGTCTACCTTGAACAATATCCCACATGGGATATGTTTAGGTTTAAAAAGATCATAAAGAGAGCAAGGTTACCATGGTTGTTCAACCACCAAGTTGTGTTCAGGAACCAACCACTTGGTGGTCGCATAGCGCTGGTTGTAGTGTGATTCGGTGATAAGCGAACCCTTTTTATTTTTTGATTGACCTTAGCGATGGCTATAGCATAGATTGCTGATACATGGCCCTTTTCCCATTTTTTTGATTCATCTTTACTTGTTATTTAAAAATATAAAAGATGTAATAGATATTGTTATTTTAAAATATAAAATATGTTATAGATGCTGCTATTTCAAAATATAAAAAATTTAAAATATAAAATATTTCAAAATATAAAAGATGTTATAGATGTTATTTCAAAATATAAAAGATGTTATAAATGTTGTTATTTCGAAATATAAAAGATGTTATAAATGTTGTTATTTCGAAATATAAAAGATGTTATATTTCATGTTTAAGATAGATGTTGATATAATGAAATAATAAATATTTTATATTTCATGTTGAAGATTGATGGTATTTTGAAATATTAAAGATGATATATTTCATGCTTGGGTCAGATGATGATTTGTAAAATATAAAGATGATTTATTTCATGTTTAAGGTAAATGATGATTTGAAATATATTAAAGATGTTATATTTCATATTTTGAGTTAAATAATATTTATAATGTACCAAGAAGGTACAAATCTTGATTAAAAAAAGTTAAGGTGAAATTGTAATATAGATGAGACAGATAATATTATGAAGTGTATTAAGAATGATATTTTTCCTAATGGGATCATTTGGAGAGGCTTATGTGGTCCTCTCTAAGTAATCCATTATGTGCTACTTAAAATAAGATGAGTATATTAGACTATTAGGAGGAGTTATTCCTTGGGATGTTTCCATTCAAGAAAGGATAATAATGTGTGAAGAATGAATGTGGAATTCATTCGAGGGAATTATGGGGTTCTCTCATTTAGTTTTATATCATGAATTAAAGGAGCAATTCATAATTTTTAGGAACGTAAGAGCTATGGAGTTCTTAAGTTCAATATTGTTGAAAAAGAAAGTATATAATTCCTTGAATAACTGTATTGGATAATAATTTGACTTATGAAATATAAAGGATATTTTAAGGCTAGGTTTTTCCTGTAAGGGTTTTCCTAGGATAAATGATGTGTTGTGATTATGTGGATGATCTCTAATTTGATTTCTTTCTTATGCTAGTGCTAGTTTATTGAGATTATGTTGTTGAAATATTATTGTAATTCTATAAATTATACTTTAGTTTTTAGTAAAGGTTTATTGAACTAAATTGGTACTTTCCATAATAAATGTGAATGGTTAACTTAAAGAAAAAGAAGTTCTTTAGTTGTGAAAAATAAATCATGAATGCACTCCACGTTCTCGAATAACCCTTGTTATGAGGAGATATTAGATGAAATAAAAATAATATCTATTAAATAACAATATGTGGTAAAGAGAGATGAATAGTATGATAGAGAGAGAGAGGGAAGTGTTAATCCCTAACAAGTGTATAAAGAAAAAAAGAAAAAAAATCTCCCTTCGAGTAGGTTAGAATTTTAGGTTTTTACATTTGGTATCAGAGCCATGGTTCATAGGACTATAAGTTTCTGTAGATAAGCTCTAGGTATAATGGACTAGGGACTAACCAAGAAGAAATATAGAAATTGCCAATAAACATGCACATAAATAGACTTTGAGATAAAGAGTTTTAGGGAGTATAAAATAAAATCAACATGGAGTAAGGGTAGCCATGGGTATCCAACTTTATAGTTAGTTATGCGATTATAGTTAGTGTTAGTGGTGCAATTCAAGGATGGAATTGCGATCTAGCTTAAACTTTTTTGCTTTGGAAGGCTAGGATAATGGCACCAAGAAAAAGGGGAGGGAGGTCTACCCCAACAAATAGGTATACTTAGAAAAATGATGATGAGGTTAAGACCTGAGATGAAAAATTGGGTAATTCTAGCAGAGAGGTGGAGAACCTCATTGTAGTAGTCACTTTGATAAAATAATAGTTGGAATAATAGAGATAACTACTGGAAAAAATTGTGAACTAGGATTCACAGGTTAGGAATTCAAAGGTTTTGTCACCTTTGAATTCCTAACTTGTGAATCCCAGTTCACAATTTTTTCCAGTAGTTATCTCTATTATGAATTCCTAACCTTTGATGTCAAAGATGTTGTCAACAATGAAGATGTTATGGAGATTGCTAAGGAGGCATGCACTACTATTTAAAAGGATAGCACTAAAGATATTTCTAAAAAAGATATGAAAGTTGCTGGTCTGGAAGGTACTGCTTCATCCCTCATGCAATTGGATATTTCCCTTGATGGCTGACAGTTCTTCCTCTATTTTTTTGGGTCCTCTGCGGTGGTGGATCGCATCTTTTTGAGTTCCTTTTTGGTCGAGGACCGCTTATTTTTGAGCTCTGGTGTTTCTCTCAGTGCCTATTTGTCTAAGGTTGTTGGCTCCTTTTAGTCTGAGGATGTATTTTTGAGGTTGTAATTCTATTTTAGCTTGCAGTTCAAAATTTATTTCTTCTATTCCTTTTTGATCCTCTGTTGTACAAGGCATTAGGGCACCTTTCAAATGCCCTGGTTTTAATAAATGATTAATATACCAAAAAAAAAGGAATTCAAAGGTTAGGTAGGCAAATGGTCCTACCAAGACCTATAACCTTGCTAGAAAGGTAGAATATCCTCGCTAGTCAAAAAGGCCTTATTACAACTATGTTGTTTTATCTAAGCAAGATCAACAAGTGCTTAGGAAAGGAAATAGTGTTGATTTATTGAAATGAAAAAAAAGAGAAAAACAAGAAGAGTAGAAATCCCCTAAAGCCTAAAAATAGAAATTTTGGGAAGTGAGGAGGATTTAAGAAAAATTTCCAAAGGAAGAAAAATAACAATAATAATAACAATAACGATAACAATAACAGACCTCAACCCCAAAGATAGCCAAATTCAACACTAGTAGAGAAGGAAGCAGGACAAAAATAGGGAGTGCACCCTGGGCCCAAGGGTGGATGTTATGATTGTGGAGGTCCACATTACTCCAATTGATGCCCTTACAGAGAAGGACCAAGCACAAAAAGAAATGAAACCATTCATAAAATCTATATTGCAGCTAGGAACCAAAACTTGGAAGGGCAAGCCACACTTTTTCTCATAAAGGATAAGATTTTTGGCAAAGAAGTAAATATTTTAATTTATAGTGGAGCCATTGATAACTTTATTTATTTTTAGTTTAGTCAGGGATATGCTGGAAAGACTAGGATTATTTGCACAAGGGTGGAAAGTTGAGTACATTTCTGGACAAACCTACTCTATGGATCAATGGTTTTCCTAGGACTAAAATTACCCTATCCAATGCTTCTACCATAATCTTTATGTAGCATTGCTACACACATTTGAAATCACATAAGGAATAGAATAGTTAAAGGCTCATGGAGCCCTGATTAATTTCCAAGATAGATGGATTTAGTATACTAGTAAAAAAGAAGAAAAATTATTTAGTTAATCCCAAATCTTACAAAAGTTTAGGAATGGTGCATTATGCATAGTAGCATGAAATTGATATTATTGAGGAATGTTAATATTGTTGATAAATCATGGGGATGAAGAAACAAATTCCAAATTTGAAAAAAATATATACAATTTTGGAGAGAATGGTAACCTAGCTCAACTCCTTTGTGATTAGGGAGAATGAGACCTTGCAGTAAGCAAGTGTGACCAAGATCATTACTTGAAAAATGCTAATGGTCATAGATAGGGTAGCACCATATGTATGGGATATGAATGTAATGAGGATCATTAATGAATTTAGTTTAAGGGAAAATGTAACTAAATATTGGAAGTAATTATAACTTATCCAACTCTTTGGGTGTGGCATGGTGAAATGACACCTAAGTTGAAAGAAGAAGAGAATCTTCTAAAAAAAGGCTAACTAGGCAAGAGGAATCTAAATCTAGACCTTGAGGGAAAAGTTTGGAAAATATAAATAAAGAGGTAGAAAACCTCATTATTGTAATTTGATTACTATAAGAAGAAAGTGAACAATAGAGGGATCAAATGAACCTATATAGGTAATTTTTGAAAACTATTATTAACCAAGTTTCCTAAACTAAAACTCTAAGTATATATTTGAAAAGGATCTTGCTATAGAATATCATGAAGGAAAAACCCAAATATTGGTAGAGCTAGCAAAAGACCTAAATAATGTTAAAATATCCAAATAAGTTGGCAAAATCAACCGAGACAGGGTTGTATGATTTGTAAACATATCTCTTCTCTATTGAATTACTCTTTAGTAACCTAAATAGTAAGGGTTACCCTTCATGTGCATGATGTAGCTATTGGAAGGTAGAAACTCTATTCTTAGTTAAGGTTTGATCATACTTAGTGAAAATAATAGATTGGGAAACTATTCTTGAGAGGAGTATGGGATCCTCTCCCTCTAAATTGTTAATATATGTACCCAAGTATTAGGATTTTAAGCAATAAAGAGGTATATGAATCCATCTTAGGAACGGACCCTAAGATTTGAAAAGGATAAAATTTCTCAAGATCTAGACCTTAAAAAAGGGCTTATAATTTATTTGATCTATAATCACGTTAACTTAATGGATAAAGTCAAGAAAATGCAATCTCAAGATGAGTATTGCAATGAAATTCATACCAAGGAAGAATAAAAACCTAAAAAATTAAGGATTTCAACATCAAATATGACCTTTTATGCTTCAAGGACAAAGTAGTTGTACCCAAAATAGGTGATTTGAGGAGAATGATCATGCAAGGGGTACCTATATCTCCTTAATTTTCTCACCCTAGAGAAGCAAATATGAGAGAAAATATGAGAAAGACCTCTTATAGGTCCAAGAATGAAGAGGGAGTAAAGGTGATAATTACTTCCAAGAGCCAAACAGGTTTAGAATTCGTGTCTTTGGAAAATTCACTATAGATATATAAACCAATAGAATATAAGGATGTTGTGGTGTAGCAACATATGAGGGATTTGCAGTGGGCACTTCAATGAATGAATTTCGAAGTGGACCCAAAGATAAGGAATTCTTTGGAAAATATTTGGGTGGTGTAGCTTGAATCCTCTTTTCTAAATAAGGTTTGGTGATGGAACCCTAAAGAATTGTTGGGATTCCATGTGAGGGATATCACATAGAATGATAGTCATATCAATCAAACCATCATAGAGGTGGAATGATTGAGCACCATAGTTATGCTCATTGTGTAATGAGTAAACTAAGAGGTTTTACACCTAAGTACTGGCTTAGAAAGGCTTAGCCTAATAAAGGAATTGGTGTCCCTTTTCTCAAATGATAGATATAGGGTTAATATATACATTGTGATAAAGTTATCCTACATTAATGAAGAGTGTTAGGAAATGAAGGGACTGTGTGAAGATATTCTTTAAGTTGTATGTGCAATATACAAGGTTAACCCCAAAAAACTATGGGAGAGTGATCACTCCTATCCACTTGAGGGATATATATAGCATCTAGAACTTGAAATGTGGTGAAGATTTTATGATTTTCTCTAGTATATCTTTTGTGAACCATAAATGTGTTAAAAGTATTTTTACTCTCTCCTAGGATGGTTATATTTGGGAAGTTACAGTTGGTATAAGTTATACATACCATCCAAAAGTCAATGGTCAAACTGAGAGGGTAAACCAAGTCTTGGAAGAACAACTTGGGATGATAAAACAAAGGCTTAAGGATGTTGTCAATCATCAGAAGAGCTATGTTAATTTGAAAGGATCACCAAAATAATAATTTGTGGGAAGAAAAAGTATTTTTGAAGGTTAGACACATGAAGAGTGCTATAAATTCCACAAAACTAGATCCTCATTTTGTTAGGCCATTTATGATAAAGAAGATTAGTCCTATGGCATATATAATAACCTTACCATCCAAACTATAAAGGATCCACAACACTTTCCATGTATCCCTGCTTAAGAAAAATATTACTAATATTGATCATGTGTGGGATTTTTCTAACTTGTAGATGGTGAACCTTGAGGCCATTAAAGTGCATCCAGTGAAGATTCTAGAGTTTTTTTCCAAAGCGAAGAGGAAGCAAACTCTAGAATAGTGTAAGATCCAATGGGACTGATACTCTATGAGGAATGCCACTTGGAGAAGGTAGATGATATGAAAAGACACTTTTTTTTAAATGATAGTAAAACTATGATGCAAGAAGAAACATAGAGGATTATGTTTAGTCTGATGAGAGTAGTATGTCATGACCCACCCTGATAGGACCATTTTTAAAATGACCAGATGTTTAATTTATTTTTTGGATGCTTAGCATAGTTTATGTTCTGGATATATAAAAATATTTTTAATGATGATTACATTGTATGGCTATGATACTAATATTTTAATGAAGTTTTATGTACGGGAATTGTGCTTGCAGGTGAAAAGAAAATATCAACCACTAAAAAAAAAGACCCACCTAGGAGGGTATTAAGAAAATAGGAATTTTATTAACACCTAGGTGGGCATTATTAGGCTAGTATTTTAAAATTAGATTGGTATATGCTTAGGATTAAATTTATTTTGAGGTTTATTGATGTTGATTCCTGCATGTGTTAATTTAATTAAAGAAATTAACATCATGGGTTGATAATGCTTTGTTTTGGGGAATGTTTTTATTAATTAATTATATTAATTGATTAAAAAAACAAAGAAAGAAATTAATTAATAAAAGAAAGTATATTTTCTTTAATATAGTTTGTTGAGAACATATAATTGATTTTATTTGAAATTTAATAGAAATCGAAAGAAGGGGATTAACCTTTATTCGAGCATGTGTTTTAATTATTTTAAAAATACTTTTCCTATGGAATTTCAAAGGGAAAGCCCAAAAATAATTTAGAGAGGGAGGTTGAAAATTTAATGATGGAGGTGATAAGGGCCCATGTTGAGGCTTGAAGAAGGTGGTAAATAATAAATAAGGGCCCATGTTGAGTTTCAAGGTGTGTGGTAAAACATTAAATAAGGATGCAAGGGGGAAGATACATGATATAAGACAAGGAGGAAGGAGAAAATAGTTTGGAGGTTTGAGTTTTTTTTGAGATTCAAAGAGAAGGAAGAGTTATCTAGGAGGTGAAAGGAGCTCGTGTTGGCTTTTAAGTTTGAAAAAATGTTCCCTTTCCATGCAAAGGTTTTGATTTTGTTTAAAAAAACGATTTATTTATGATTGGATCACACAAGTTTATTGTTTGGACTATGTTGCTCTTGTTTTGTTTCTACCTTTCTACAAGGACGTAACCTTGGATTGCCATTTATTAAAATATTTTATTATGTCATACTATTGTTTGGCGATGATGTATCAGTCTATGTGCATAAAACGTTTAACTACCACCTGTTTGGTCTCATTGCTGGAGTCTTACTGTGTAGACATCCCTCAATGTATTTTGTTTCTCATGATGGCCTTGATCCTTTGTTTTACTTTTTGCAAATGAAAAATATGAATAAATAAAATAATATTCTTTGGATTTTATTTTCACCTCTGGATGTCTGGGGTTTTTTCCCTGGTTTGAAAGGAGGGATAATTATTTTATTATTTTTCTTCCCCTTTGAAAATGCTCTAGTGTACAATTCTTGAATTCTATCACCCCATTTTGGAAATACACTAAGGTTTAAACCTTAGGGTATATAAATCATATCCACCTTCGTCATCGTTGTGCCACCGTAGTTCCACCCACATGGCATGATGTTCATGTGAAGGCGAAGGGCTCTTTTCATCTACCTCGAACAATATCCCACATGGGATATATTTAAGCTGATGAAGGCCATAAAGACAACAAGGCTCTCATGGCTATTTGACCACCAACTGGTGGTCAAGAACCAACCACTTGGTGGCCACGTAATTCTGGTTGTAGCATGATTCGGTGACAAGTGGACCCTTTCCCCTTATTGATTGGCCCTTAGTGATGGTTGTGGCATAGATTATTGACACATGGTCCATTTTCCTTCCTACTTGACTCCAATTTTCTTGCTGTTATTTTGAAATATAAAAGATGTTATAGATGTTATTTCAAGATTTTATAGATTTTATTTTGGAATATAAAAGATGTTATAGTTGCTATTATTTCAAAATATAAAATATGTTACATATATTGTTATTTCAAAATTTAAAAGATATTACAAATGTTATTATTTTAAAATATAAAAGATGTTACAGATGGTATTTTAAAATATAAAATATGTTACAAATACTGTTATTTCAAAATACAAAAGATGTTATAGATGTTATTTTGAAATATAAAAGATGTTATATTTCATGTTTAATATAGATGTTGATATAATAAAATAATAAAGATTTTATATTTCATGTTGAATATTGATAGTATTTTGAAATATTAAAGATGATAAATTTAATGCTTGGGTCAAATGATGATTTGTAAAATATAAATATGATTTATTTCATGTTTAAGGTAAATGATGATTTGAAATATACTACAATTGTTATATTTCATATTTTGAGTTAAATAATGTTTATGATGTACCAAGGAGGTTACAAATCCTGATTAAAGAAAGTTAAGGTGGAATTGTAATATAGATGAGATAGATAATATTATGAAGTGTATTAAGGATGATATTTTTCCTAGTGGGATCATTTGGGGAGGATTATGGGGTCCTATCTAAATAATATATTATGTGCTACTTAAAATAAGATGGGTACATTAGACTGTTAGGAGGAGTTATTAGTTAGGATGTTTCCCTCCAAGAAAGGATAATAATGTGTGATGAATGAATATGGAATTTATTTGAGGGAATTATGGGGTTCCCTCACCCAGTTTTGTATCATGAATTAAAGGAGCAATTCATGCTTTTTAGAAATGTAAGAGCTATGAAGTTCTTATGTCTGATCTTGTTGAAAAAGGAAGTATGAAATTCCTTGAATAACTGTATTAGATAACAATTTGACTTGCAAAATATAAAGGACATTTTAGCGCTGGGTTTATCTCGTAAGGGTTTTCCTAGGATAAATAATGTGTTGTGATTATATGGATGATCTCTAATTTTATTTCTTGCTTATGCTAGTGCTAGTTTATTAAGATTGTGTTGAAATATTATTGTAATTTCGTAAATCATACTTTAGTTTTTAGTAAAGGTTTATTGAACTAAATTGGTGCTTTCCATAATAAATGTGAATGGTTAACTTAAAGGAAAAAGTTTTTTAGTTCTGAAAAAGAAATTATGAATTCACTCCACGTTCTTGAATAACCCTTGTTATGAGATCTTAGATGAAATAAAAATGACATCTATTAAATAAAAATACATGGTAAAATTTCTTCTTGCTTTATTTTTGCTTCTCTTTGGTTCGGTCAGGGTATTTTAGTTCCCTATATCAAACTATTCTTTCTTTTGTTTCCTCTGTTGATTCTTGCCTTAAAAGTATTTTGGTCTAGAAAGGTCATTGTTATGTTCAATTTTTTTCTTTACTTTTTTTTTGTTTATTTTTTTGTGGTGTGTATGTTTTTTTGTTTTGTTTTGTTTTTGTGTTCTTTGTGTTGTTTTTTGTTGTTCTTATATTTTTGTTGTTTTTTATTTTTTGTTATTGTTCTTGTGTTTTTGTTGTTCTTGTTCTTGTGTTTATGTATGTTTGTGTGAATTCGTATTTTTTTGTGTGAGTGTTTTCTATGTTTTTTTATTTTTTTGCTGTCTATTGTTGGTTGTTTTTTATTTTTATTTGTTAATTTTTAGGTTTTGGTTGTTTGTGTTTTTCATGTTTTTGTTGGTTATGTCTTTGTAGTGTTCTGTTGTTTTTGTCATGTTTATGTTTTGTTATGTTGTTCTTGTGTTTTTCTATGTGGTTCATGTTGTGGTTTTTTTATCTTATTGTGTGTGTGCTTGGTTGTGCTTTTTCTTTTTGAAACACTCAAGGAGCATGTTTTTTATTTATTTTTATTTTTATTTTTATTTTTATTTTTAAAATCTTATTGTGTGTTTGTTTGCTCCTTGAGTATTTCAAAGGTGGTAGGCCAGGATCGTACCCTGGGTGATTTTGGTGGATTGGATACCCCTGCCTCCTTGGGTCTTACCCAAAAGTGGCATCCCTTTTGGGATGTTTTCCACAAATAATAAAAAAACAATACATGATAAAGAGGCATGAATAGTGTGATAAAGAGAGAGAGCGAAGTGTTAATCCCTAACAAGTGTATAAAGAAAAAAAATCTCTCTTGAGTAGGTCAAAATTTTGGGTTTTTACATTTGGTATCAAAGCCATCATTTGTAGGACTATAAGATTTCATAGAAAAGTCCTAGGTATGATGGACTAAGGACTAACCAAGAAGAAATATGAAAATTGCCAATAGATATGCAATCCAAAGGATCATAACATATGATAGTTTTTCTCTATGGCACATGAATATACCTAGAGATAAAGAGTTTTAGGGAGTATAAAATAAGATCAACATGGAGTAAGAGTAGCCATGGGTATCAAACTCTATAGTTAGTTATGCGATTCTAGCTAGTGTTTGTGGTACAATTCAAGGATGGAATTGTGACCTAACTTAAACTTTTTTGCTTTGGATGGATAGGATAATTACACCAAGAACAAGGGGATGGAGGTATACCTCACCAAATTGGTAGACCTAGTATAATGATGATAAGGATAGAACTCAAGATGAAGGTTTGGATAATTATAGCAGAGAGGTGGAGAACCTCATTATAGTAGTTACTGATAAAATAATAGATGGAACAATAAAGACAAATATTGGAAACAATTATGAATTGGGATTCATTGGTTAGGAATTCAAAGGTTAGGTAGAGAAATGGTCCTACCAAGGCCTATGACCTTGATAGAAAGGTAGAATATCGTTGCCAATCAAAAAGGAAGTAGGACAGAAATAGGGAGTGCACCCTAGGCCCAAGGATGGATGTTATGACTGTGGAGGTCAACATTACTCCAATCAATTCCCTTATAGAGTAGGACCAAGCACAAAAGGAAAGGAACCCATTCATAAAATCTATTTTGCAACTGGGAGCCAAAAATTGAAAGGGAAAACTACAGTTTTGCTCATAAAGGGTAAGATTTTCTGCAAATAAGTAAATATTTTAATAGATAATAGAGCCATTGATAGCTTTATTTCTTTTTAGTTTAGTTAGGGACATGCTAGAAAGACTAGGATTTTTGGCACAAGGGTGGAAAGTTGAGTATGGTTCTGGATAAATATACTCTATGGATTAGTGTTTTTCCTAGGACCAAAATTTCCCTATCCAATGCTTATACCATAGGATGTCTTTATGTAGCACTGCTACACACCTTTAACACCACCTAAGGAATAGACTAGTTTTTTTTTTTTTTTATAATTTACATGGTGGAATCGATAGCCGCCATGAATACAGGCAGGCTGTCCAACTTTTATGGTTGCCATAGTATTCTGTGCTATCCAACCCAGAAGCTGCCACATAGATCTTCATGCAGTTCACCCCTATAACCACCATGCCACAATCATTTAAAACCTTTTACGCCACTGAAAGCACCAGGAAAGGGACAAGCGTTCAGTCCGACGAGACCCGAGATTTAAACCTTGGACCTCCGCCCCCCTTATGGGGTTTGGATGAACCAATTGGTCTACACCTCGGACCAAGGAATAGACTAGTTAAAGGCTTATGGAGCTCTGATTAATTTTCAAGATAGATGAATTTACTATACTTGTAAAAAAAGAAGAAGAATTGTTTAGTGAATCCCAAATCTTACAAAAGTTTAGGAATGGTGTATTATGCATAGTAGAACGACATTGATATTAATAAGGAATGATAATATTATTGACAAACAATAGGGATAAAGAAAATAATTCAATATTTGAAAAAATATATACAATTTTGGAGGGAATGGTAACCTAGCTCAACTCCTTTGTGATTAGGGAGAATGAGACCTTGCAGTAAGGCAAGTATGACCAAGATCATTATTTGGAAAATGCTAATGGTCATAGCCAGGGTAGCACCATGTGTGTGGGATAAAAATGTGATGAGGATCATTAATAATTTAAGTTAGTTCATGGGAAAATGTAACTAACTATTGGAAGTAATTATAACCTATCCAACTATTTGGGTGTGGCATGGTGAAATGACACCTAGGTTGAAATAAGAAGAGAATATTCTAAGAAAAAAGACTAATTAGGAAAGAGGAATCTGAAGCTAGACCTTGAGAAAAAAGTTTGTAAAATATAAATAAAGAGGTAGAAAATCTCATCATTGTAGTTTGATTACTACAAGAATAAATTGAATAATAGAGGGAACATATGAACTTGTATAGGTAATTATTGGAAACTATTATTAACCAAGTTCCCTAAACTAAAATTTTGAGTATAGACAAGAAAAGGATCCTGCTATAGAAGATCATGAAGGAAAAACTTGGATATTGGTAGAGCTAGCTAAAGACCTGAAGAATGTTAGAGTATCCAAATAAGTTGGAAAAATCAGCCGAGACACGATTGTATGATTTTTAAACATATATATTCTCTATTGAATTACTCTTTAGTAACCTAAATAGTAAGGGTTACTCTTCATGTGCATGATGTAGCTATTGGAAGATAGAAACTCTATTCTTAGTTAAGGTTTGATCATACTTAGTGAAAAGAATAGATTGAGAAACTATTATTGAGAGGAGTATGGGATCCTCTCCCTCTAAATTGTTAAGATATGTACCCAAGTATTAGGATTTTAAGCAGTAAAGAGGTACATAAATCCATCCTAGGAATGGACCCTAAGATAAACTTGCTCAAGTTTGAGGTCTTAAAAAGGGTTTATAACTGATTTGATTTGTAATCACATTAAATTAATGGATTAAATCAATAAAATGCAATCTTAGGATGAGTATTGCAGTGAAATTCGGACCAAGGTAGAAGGAAAACCTAAAAAAATAAGGATTTCAACACCAAATATGGCCTTTTATGCTTCAAGGACAAATTAGGTGTACCCAAAATAGGTGATTTAAGAAGAATTATCATGTAAGAGGTGGCTAGATCTCCTCCCTATTTTAACCCTGGAGGAGCAAAGATAAGAGAAAACATGAGGAAGACCTATTATAAATCTAGGAATGAAGAGGGAGTAAAAGTAATAATTGCTTCCAAGAGCCAAACAGATTTAGAATTTGTGTCTTTTGGGAAATTCACTATAGATATCCAAACTAGTAGAACCTAAGGATGTTGTGGTGTAGCAACATCTAAGGGATTTATAGTGGGAACTTTGATGAATGAATTTTGAAGTGGATCCAAAGATAAGGATTTATTTGGGAAAGATTCAGGTGGTATAGCCTGAATCTTCTTTTCCAAATAAGCATTGGTAATGGAACCTCGAAGGATTGTTGGGATTCCATGTGAGGTATGTCACACAGAATTACAGTCATATCAATAAAACCATTACAAAGGTGGAATGATTGACCACCATAGTTATGCTCATGGTGTAATGAGTAAACTAAGAGGTTTTATATCTAAGTATTGGCTTAGAAAGGCTTAATACAATAAAGAAATTGTCATCATTTTTCTCGAATGATAGAGATAGGGTTAATCCATATGTTATGGTCAAGTTATCCTATATTCATGGAGAGCGTTAGGAAATGGGGGACCACGTGAAGGAATCATTTAATATATATGGGTAGTATACAAGGTTAACCCCAACAAACTACGTGAAAGTGATCAATCCTATCCACTCGAGTGATGTATGCAACATATAGAACTTTTAATGTGGTGAAGCCTCTATGATCTTATCTGGTATATATTTTGTGAACCATCACTATGTTAATTTTTTTTACTCTCCTTAGGATGGCTAATTTTGGGAGGTTTAGTTGGTATAAGTTCTACATACCATTTGAAAGTCGATGATCAAATTGAGAGGGTAAAATAAGCCTTGGAAGAACAACTTGGGATGATTAGACGAAGGCTTAAAGATGTCATCGATCGTCAGAATATCTATGCTAATCTTAAAGAATTACCAAAATAATTCTCTATGGGAAGATAAAGTGTTTTGAAGGTTAAACACATGAAGAGTGCTATAAATTCCACAAAAATAGATCCTCGTTTTGTTAGGCCATTTGTGATCACTAAGAAGATTAGTCCTATGGCATATAAACTCACCTTGCCACCCAAATTATCAAGGATCCATGACACTTTCCATGTATCCCTAATTAAGAAAAATATTTCTAATATTGATCATGTGTGGAATTTTTCTAACCTGCAAATGGTGAACCTTGAGTCCATTAAAGTGCATCCATTGAAGATTCTAGAGTTTTGTTCCAAAGCGATAAGGAAGCAAACTCTAGAATAGTATAAGATCCAATAGGACCGATACTCTATGAGGAATGCCACTTGGAGAAGGTGGAAAATATGAATTTTTTTTTTTTGGAATGAAAGTAAAACTATGATGCAAGGAGAAACATAGAGGATTATGTTTAGTTCGAGGGGGAAAGTATATCATGATCCACCCTGACAGCACCATTTTTAAAATGACAAGATGTTTAATTTACTATTTAGATGCTTAGCATAGTTTATGTTCTAGATACATAAACATATTTTTAATGATGATTACGTTGTATGGCTATGGTACTAATGTTTTAACGAAGGTTTCTATAGGGAAACTGTGCTTGCAAGTGAAAGGAAAAGATCAACCACAAAAAAACAAACCCACCTAGGAGGGTATTAATAAAATAGGGATTTTATTAACACCTAGGTGGGCATTATCAAGCTAGCAATTTAAAATTAGATTGGTATATGCTTAGGATTAAATTTATTTTGGGGTTTACTAATGTTGATTCCTGCATGTTTTAATTTAATTAAATAAATTAACATCATGGGTTGATAATGATTTGCTTTGGGGAATGTTTTTATTAATTAATTATATTAATTTATTTAAATAAATAAATAAATAAATAAATAAATTAATAATAAAAAGTTTATTTTATTTAATATAGTTTGTTATCCAGGTGTTGTAGGTGAGTTGGAGAGGAGAGGGCAATCCTCCAAGGGATATCCTAGGTTAAAATATCCACCCCACCAAAAAGCTGAATTGGGTATCCAAAATCCAATTGATAATGTTGGTGCGAGTAGGGTCGGGTGTGACTCCCGGGTGACTTTGATGGTGTAGAATCCCCTATTCGTGGTCTCTCAGACCAAGGCGGCCCCACAAGGGGTTTTTTGCTAATATATATATATATATATATATATATATATATATATATATATATATATATATATATATATATATATATATATATATATATATATATATATATATATATATATAGTTTGTTGAGAAAATATAATTGATTTTATTGGAAAGTTAATAGAAATCGAAAGAAGGGGATTAACCTTTATTCGAGCATGCATTTTAATTATTTTTAAAATCCCTTTCCTATGGACTCTCAAAGGGAAGTCTGAAAATAATTTAGAGAGGGAGGTTGAAAATTTAATTATGGAGGTGATAAGGGCCCATGTTGAGGCTCGAAGAAGGTGGTAAATAATAAATAAGGGCCCATGTTGAGTTTCAATGTGTGTGGTAAAACATTAAATAAGGATGTAATGGGGAAGAGACAAGAGATCAGACAAGGAGGAAGGAGAAAAGAGTTTGGATGTTTGAGGAGCTTTTGAGATTTGGAGAGAAGGAAGAGTTATCTAGGAAGTGAAAGGAGCTCACACTAGTTTTTAGGTTTGAAAACATGTTCCCTTTCCATGCAAATTTTTTGACATTGTTAAAAAAAGATTTATTTATGATTGGATCACACAAGTTTATTGTTTGGACTGTGTTGCTCTTGTTTGGTTTTTGCCTTTTTGCATGGACGTAGCCTTGGATTGTCCTAGTATCCTTAGAAATTTTTATTAAAGCATTTTATTATGTCGTCCTATTATTTTGTGATGATGTATACATTTATGTGCATAAAACCTTTAATTGTCACCTATATGGTCTAATTGTTGGAGTCTGGTTGTGTAAACATCCCTCAATGTATTTTGTTGCTCATGATGGTCTTGATCCTTTGTTTTCCTTTTTTCAAATAAAAAAATGAATAAATAAAATAGTATTCCTTGGATTTTATATTCACCTATGTGACCTCTGTGTTAATATCTAGGGTTTTTGCCCTGGTTTGAAAGGAGGGATCATTTATTTTATTTTATTTTTCCTTTTGAAAATACCTTGAAGTGAATTTCTTAAATTCTACCACCTCATTTTGGAATTACCCTAAGGTTTAAATCTTAGGGTATATAAATCATATCCACCTCCATCATCGTCACACCACTGCAATTCCACCCATGTGGCACACAAAGGTGGAGGGCCCATTTTATCTACCTTGAACAATATTCCAAATGGAATATATTTAGGCCGATGATGGCTATAAAGGGAGCAAAGCTCCCATGGGTATTCGATCATCAAGTGGTGGTCAAGAACGAGCCACTTGGTGGCCACATAGCACTGGTTTTAGCATGATTTGGTGACAAGTGACCCTTTCCTCTTGTTGATTGGCCCTTAGTGATGGTTGTGGCATAGATTGTTAACACATGGCCCCTTTTCTCACCTGTTTGACTCACCTTTGCTTGTTGTTATTTTAAATATAAAATATGTTATAGATGTTATTTCAAAATATACAAGATTTTATAAATGCTTTTATTTCCAAATATAAAATATGTTACAGTTGTTATTTCAAAATATAAAAGATGTTACAGATGCTATTATTTTGAAATATAAAAGATGTTATAGATGTTGTTATTTTGAAATATAAAATATGTTACATATGTTATTTTGAAATATAAAATATGTTACAAATGTTGTTATTTTGAAATATAAAAGATGTTATATTTCAATTTTTAAGATAGATGTGGATATAATAAAATAATAAAGATTTTATATTTCATGTTGAAGATTGATGGTTCTTCTAAATATTAAAGATGATATCCGCATGATGTGTTCTACTGGCAAGGACGCCTCTTGCATTATCGATAATGTGACCCGGGTTCAATCCCCACGACGGAGATGTATATGTATAAGAAGTATTTACTCCAAAAAAAAAATATTAAAGATGATAAATTTCATGCTTGGGTCAGATGATGATTTGTAAAATATAAAGATGATTTATTTCATGTTTAAGATAAATTATGATTTAAAATATACTATAGTTGTTATATTTCATATTTTTAGTTAAATAATATTTATAGTATACCAAGGAGGTTACAAATCTTGATTAAATAAAGTGAAGGTGAAATTATAATATAGATGAGACAAATAATATTATGAAGTGTATTAAGGATGATATTTTTCCTAGTAGGATAATTTGGGGAGGATTATGGGGTCCTCTCTAAATAATTCGTTATGTGCTACTTAAAATAATATGGGTACATTAGACTATTAGGAGGAGTTATTCCTTAGGATGTTTCCCTCCAAGAAAGGATAATAACATATGATGAATGAATGTGGAATTCATTTGAGGGAATTATGGGGTTCTCTCATCCAGTTTTGTAGCATGAATTAAAGAAGCAATTCATGCTTTTTAGGAATGTAAGAGCTATGGAGTTGTTATGTCTAATCTTGTTGAAAAAAGAAATATGGGATTCCTTGAATAACTATATTGTTTAATAGTTTGACTTGCGAATATAAAGGACATTTTAAGGCTAGGTTTTTCCAATAAGGGTTTTCCCAAGATAAATTATGTGTTGTGATTATATGGATTATCTCTAATTTGATTTCTTGCTTATGCTAGTGCTAGTTTATTGAGATAATATTTTTAAAATAATATTGTAATTCCATAAATCATACTTTAGTTTTTAGTAAAGGTTTATTAAACTAGATTGGTTCTTTCCATAATAAATTTGAATGGTTAACTTAAAAGAAAATGAAGTTATTTAGTTATGAAAAAGAAATCATGAATGCACTCCACATTCTCGAATAACTCTTGTTATGAGGAGATCTTAGATGAAATAAAAATGACAGCTATTAAATAAAAATACGTGGTAAAGAGGCATGAATAATGTGACAATGAGAGAGGGAAGTGTTAATCCCTAACAAGTGTATAAAGAAAAAAAGAAAAACAAGAAAAATCTCTCTTGAGTAGGTTGGAATTTTGGGTTGTTACAAAAGTTATATATCATAAATAAAAAGAAATTAGGAGATTAAGAAAAAAGGAGATAAAACTTTTACACCAAATTTATCTTCAAAATATCTTGAATTTTGGGCCATAGGTTATAACAATAAAACCTCCAAAGATAAATTTCCTTGCACTTTTCTTTGATAGAGCCTCTAAATCAAACCCAAGTTGTGTAGTGGCTTGTGGTGTGATACTAGTGGAACCACACTATGAAATGCTTCAATTAAAAATCAATTTGGGTAAAACAACCAATAACGTTGTAGAATTGATAAGCTATGAAATGAGACAAAAATTGGCTTAGAAACAAGGTATTAAACAACTCCATGTGTATGGTGATTCGAGACTTGTGATCTCTACCCTATCTAAGGGGAAGGATTTCTCATCAGTCCAACTAAAAATATTTTAGAGAAGACTAAGAGAATTAAAGAAATTTTTTGAATATATACAATACTCCCACATTGGAAGAAGGCATAATATGATGGTTTATTTCCTTGCAAATGAGGCCATAAACATATCCTATTTTCTTTTTAGAGTAATAAGAAAAATAAAAGTAGACAACATGAGTGGAACATATGATAGGAAGCATATGGAAATTTTGAAGCCTTTGAAGATTTTGATGCCCTTGGAGATTTTGATACCTCTAAACAACCTTGGAACATTGCATGATTTTGGAGCTTTTGGTGTTTCATGTTTTCTCAGTGATTATGGTACCCTTTGCATATATGACACCCTTGGTATACCGTTGCACTTTTTGAAGTTTTTAAAATTTCTTTATTTCCTATTCCTCCTATTGGATAGCAGTCTTGTGACCCCCAAGTTGCTTTTTGGATAATTGTTTTTTGCAAATTTGAATATCAATATATAAATCCTTTTATTTTATAAATAAATAAATAAATAATGTTTTAAAATTAATGTACAATTGGATTTTATCATTTCATAGGGTTGAAATATAATTCATGAGTATGTACAAAGATATCATCAAGATTCAATTCCCATGGATGACACGATAATTTGATTTGTTTTAATAAAAAAATAATGGTTTTATATCATTATATTTAATTTTAATTTATATAAGTTTTAGGATGTCAACATGATATGGATGTATAGTCATGTAACTATTAATGTAAAATATACTATTATTATTTTTTATTAAGCCATATGTGGTTTCTATGGGATCACTCCCATCAAAATATCAAAGTATTACATTATCTATTATAACAATTAGACCATAACTAGTTTGATTTTCTATCAAATATATTCTTCATATTCCTCAAACTATTATGTTTCATTTATTAAATCCTTGATATCATTTTTATTAAGAGACAAAATATCCCTCAACCAATTACTTTCTAAAACTTAAATTTTACTAATACAAATATGAACATAACAATTGACTAAATTCTCTACTACCTTATATGCTAACATTTGTAATATATTACCTCCATTAAAGTTGATGGAAATAAAAAATAATACAATTGTTATTTTAATACTCACATCCACTTTTCTTTATAACATTAGTAATAATTTCTCTCCCTTAATCAAAATATATGTCCATCCTCAAAATTTATTTTCTAAAAACTTCAACTAGAATCAAAGTAGGGCTATGCAAGTTACTTCAAATGGAGGAGGTAAATTTACCAACAACATATCTAGGGATGCCTTTATTTGAGGGGAAAATGAGGATATAATTATGGAATCCAATTATAAATAAAGTTTATAATAAACTACCAACATGGAAAGGTATATGGTTATCATTAGCAGAAAGAGTGCAGCTAATTACTGGTTTTACATATCATTCCAACATACTATATGTCCTTGTATATTATGCCAAAATAGATAGAAAAGAAAAATAATTATATTATGCAATCATTTTTATGGTTAGGATTAAATGATAAAAGAAAATTTTCCTTTGTGAAATGAAGCAAGGTGTGTGATGATAAAACTAGTAGAGGTCTTAGTTTAAGAGTTCTTACAAATGCAAACTTAGCTATAAGGGGAAAAGTAATTTGGAGATTATACAAAGAGAGTCAAAGACAATGGGAAATAATTATTTGAAGTAAGTACATTGAGTCCTATGAGCCAAGATTAATATTTACTACATTCTCACTACCAAATGGTTATGCATTATGGAATGGTTAAAAAATCAATTGATCTAGTGATTAAAGGTCTAAGATGGGTGGTTGGAATTGGAGAAGATAATTCTATTTGGATGGATACTTGTGTGATAAAAAACACTCAGTCTAGATGCAATTTTGAAACCATGGATGAGATTACTTCAAGATAAATATTGTGATAGGGTTTCATAAATTATGTAGAAGGATCAAGAAGGAAGATACAAATGGAAAAAATATTTTTTTACATGTATTATAGACATTGTTGATAGGAGATAATTGAGTAGAAAGATAACACTGATTATTTTGAGGGAAGCTAAGGATAAGTTGTTTTAGGAGCTGAATAGCTTAGGAGAATACATAACAAGAAGCATATATAATATAAAAAACAAAAAAAATGAGAATACTACAAGAATATGGAGAGATATTTGGGATAGCTTGAGCACTCCAAAAGCCAAAATGTTTGTATGGCTAGTAGGTCATAGTAAAATTTTATCCTAGGATAACCTAATGAAAATATGTTCTCATGGACCCTCATAATATGTTCTATGTAAAACAAAGGAGAGTATAGACTATCTCTTGGGACACTGTTCAATAGTTTAGGAATTATGGCAATGGATTCTTAATATTTCTGGTAAATGCATAATGATGAATGTAAAAATTTAAGAATGATTAAAGCAATAGAAAAATACTTTTTAAAGTTAGGCATTATAGATAATATGGGATATATCAAAAGATATAATATATTGGACTTGTTAGAATATATTCCATTATTTGGTATTCATGCCAAGTGTCATGTAAGTTAGACCAAGTGTCACTAGAGGAAGACCAAGGGTCATTTTGTAAAGCCTATATAATGGAATCTTAGTTCCATTCTTCATTGTACAATTTCATTTATGTAATATGAAGTGATACTTCTTATTCATGTAGCTCATTTTCTTCTTATTAATTATATTTCTTGATTAGATATAATAGTGCAAAAACCATCATTGGTATTAGAGCTACAAGGGGACCTAAAGAAAGGTTGAAGGAGGTAGAGACTCCAAAAAAGAGTCTAGGAGAAGATTGGAGATTGGAGATCTCCATTGAAGACTTGTAGAAGACTACAAAATCTTGTAGAGTTGTAGATTGAAGATTTTGGGACAATTATCGCCATCCAGAAACAAGCCCAAAAGGAGAAGAATTTGGCAAGGAGTTTGCCAAATTTTAGAGAAGAGTTAAAGCCACCAAACTACATTCTTTGAGCAGCAAGTTAGAGGAGTTTTTAAAGCTACAAATTGGTGAGTTAAATAGATGTTTTGGATAACATTTAGGTGAATCTAATATAAAGGTCATTAAGGTAAGCAACTTTGGTGCAAAAGGTTCATTACTTGAACATTAGTTACTTGGTTCATTATTAAGTTTTATTAAGCACCATATTAGAGTTTAAAAGTTGCAAGGAGAAGGTTACATATTAAAGTCTTCAAGGGAGTGCAGAAGATAGTTTCTACAAGGGTTATAACCTGCACATAAAAAGAAGCAATAAGAAAAATTACTATAGCATCATACTAGTTATTATTACAAGTTATTAAAGGTGCATTAAATATTCAATTCAAGGTGAAAATTAGTGCAAAGGTAATCCATTCAAACGGGCATATTAGTTGCATGATTAAAGACTTGGATTCATTAATGCAAAGTTAACCAAGCAAAGGAAATATAGAAGAAAGTTATTTAGTAAGGAAGGCAACATAAAATATCTTGTTTTACCACCAAGGAGTAAAGCAAGAAGTCGCCTCATCAAGGAAGGAAGTAAGTGTTAGAAAGGAGATTATAAGATCTCAAAGTAAAGGTGCAACTAAGGTATCTTATCTTAGTCATTTACAAAGTTGCTTTAAGCCCAAATAGCACCATACTTGTCTTCTACATTATAGCAAAAAGAAGACAAAGATTAAGTGTCTTAAAGACACCAATGCAACACCACTTTATAGACTTCAAGTGGTAGATTAAACCAGTTAGAGGCTCAAGATACATAGCAAGGAAGTAGATCCATCTAAAGGGCTCATAAGCTAAGGTTTCAAAGGTGTCTAAAGACACTGAATCTAACGCCAAAATCCATGAAAATAGTGCCTACGTAGTAAGGAACTTGCAACATTGAAGGAGTTAGCATAGCACCATTACAAGACATGTAAAGTACATAGTGCAAGTGGGAAGAAGAATAGCACATGGGTTACATAGCACAAGTGGCAAAAAAATGAGGTGCAAAGAAGGTTTACCAACAAGTTTTACCCAAGAAAACATAGAGAAGAGCTTGGATGAACCACCCTCACTGAAGAAAGCTTCAAACCACCATAGGAAGAGCCACCCCATAAAGGAAGAGCTGCCATACATTAAAGATTTAAGAAAGCACACTGGAATAGAGTTGAAACAACTTGCAAAAGGATTGGATGTGCATAAAGGTGATAAAGATACATTGAGAGGTAAGGTGCATGCAAAATAGAGGTCGCCACTTGCCTCACAAAAGACATCTTGTGCCACTTGGCACAACCATAGATAAGCACCAACATATTCCTTATAACACCTATATCATAACGTCTGCATAGATGAAGGTAACGCCTAGGCTTGAGATAATGCTCAACTTGAGCATTGAAGGCATCATTTGCAAAAATTCAAAGGTTGAAAGGCATAAATTATTATACGAGCATTGAAGGCTCAACAAACAAATGCTCTCGAAGAGTGTAACCTCCATTTTCCACATAGCAAATCAGACCTGCATACCTGAGCAACATACATGCCACATGGCTAGAGCTTCAAGAAGGGACAAAGCCTATTAAAGCACCCAAGTTGAAGAAAAGCATAGATTTTGGAAGCACAAGATTGAGCATTGGAGAGTCAAGATTTGAGTGGAGTCAAAGTGCATTTAAGGAGGAGGAAGACTCATAAGGCACCCATGAGCAATAAATGCTCTTTATCATACATAGAAGACTAGCATTACAATGCCAAAGCTTGGATTAAAGAGTCAAACCATAAGCCAATCAACACACATATTTTACATTGCAAGGAAGGTAAAGGTTTACTTGATTTAATATTTGCTTTCCTTAAGTATAAGGAGTTATAAGGTGCTTAATATAAGGTTGAAGTTTATTTATTACTGCATTGAAGAACTAAGCAAATACCAACCTTAGAGAGTTAGAAGGCAATTAAAGCAAAGGGAGTATATCTTAAAAGATATTACAAATTGCATGAGATTCAAACATTAAAATATTTGCAAATAATTAATTAGGAGATATAAGGTTTTCAACATTGGAAAATTGAAATACTAGTTTGCAAATATTATTACTTTCTAAATTTCCAAATTAGGGAGATATAAGGAATACTACATCAAACTTTAGTTTCTTGGAATTTAGAAAATTGAACCATTGAAAATTGAAGGATTAAAGAAGCAAAACCATTAATTGCTTGAAATTTGGAAATTGCATTTTACATTAGTCTCTTACACTAATTTATGAGACATTAATCCAACTAAAAGGTCTTGAAGGAAAAGAACCTTATTAAAACTTGAAGGTGCATCATCATTTATCTTTAGCTTTCTACTTACTAATTATTAGGGAGAAATAAGGCAAGACAGTGAAGTTGAACATTAGGGAGACAAAAGGGATTCAACTCAAACTAAGAAAGCTAAGCATACTATCAAGTTCATAGTACATTCAAACACTTGCAAGATAGAAGACATCTTCATATTAGAAAATTTGAAAACTTCACAACCATGGAGCATTGGTATATAGATTCAGGAGCAAGCAAACACATGACTGGAAGCAAACAATTGTTTGATTCTCTACAAAAGAAAAATGAGAAACCAGTTACTATAGCAGATAGTAAAACTTATGAAGTAAAGGGGATAGGAAATATTTTAGTTGATCTAGTAAATGGAAAAGGGATAATTAAAAATGTTTTATATGTCCCAGGATTGACTACTAATCTCCTTTCAGTTTCTCAACTCATGGATCAAAATATGACTATAGAGTTCAAAGTTTCCAATGGAAGAAAATAATGTCATATTCTTAAACAAGGAAAAAAGGTAGCATCAGGTACCTATAAAAATGGTCTATTTGCTCTGGACATTACTACACATTCAAATTTTTCAGTTAAGGCCTCAGATCTATGGCACAAATATCTAGGACATACCAGTATATCTTCTTTGAATGAAATGCTCAAATATCAAATGGTTGAAGGAATACCAAATCTATCCCTAGAATCTATTATTTGTCCAGAATGTTTAGCAAGAAAACAACATAGAATTCCTTTTGAACTTCGTCAACATAGGACTCAACAACCATTAGAATTAATATATACAGATTTATGTGGCCCAATGAATATCACTAGTATTGGAGGACATAAGTATTTTCAATTATTTGTTGATGATCACACCAAGAAAATGTGGGTATACTTCATGAAGTATAAATCAGAAGCATTTAGTTGTTTTAAACAATTCAAACTTCAAGTAGAGAAAGAATCAAGAAAGACTATCAAAGCTCTTCATTCAGATAGAGGAGGTGAATTTGTATCAAAAGAATTTGATTCTTTTCTAGGAGAGAATGGAATTAAAAGATAACTCACTACAACATATTCTCCACAATAGAATGGAATTGCAGAAAGAAGAAATAGATCTATAATGGAAATGGTTAGGTGTATGTTAAAAGAAGCTCATCTCGATCATCAATATTGGGTAGAAGTAGTTAAAACAACAATATACTTACAAAATAGATTACCTACAAGAATACTCAGACATGTTACACCAGAAGAAGCATGGTCAAGACAAAAACCAAATATAGAAAAACTAAGAATTTTTGGATGCAAAGCTTATATGCATATTCCAAAACAAAAAAGGACTAAATTAGATGATAAAACTATGGCAGGAATATTTGTTGGCTATGATGATGAATCTACAGGGTACAAAATAATAGATCCACATACAAAAAAGGTATACATAAGCAGAGATGTAGTTTTTGATGAGAAAGTCAAGATAGATACCAAGAAACAAAATACTGATGCAAAAGTCTTTCTAAATTTCTTAGAGGAAGATGTAACAAGTGAAGAAATAGAGTCAGAATCTCTAGAAGAAGATAGTGAATACATGGAAACATCCACAATTCCTCATAGGAAAGAACCAATATGGCTTAGAGACACACTCAGGGAATCAAACTTAGAAAGAATGCCAGATCTTACTACTACTAGACCTCAAACTCGTAGTCAAAGTAGAATAAATAGAGGGTTACTAAGCAATACAATAGAGCCAACATCAACACTTCAAGCACTAAATCACTCACATTGGAAGACAACTATGGAGTCTGAATATGCATCACTACAAAAGAATAAAACATGGGATCTAGTGGAATTACCTCCAGGAAAGAAAATTGTGGGTTGCAAATGGATTTACAAAATCAAGTATAAAGCAGATGGGACACTTGACAAGTACAAAGCTCGGTTAGTAGCCAAAGGATATACTCAGACTGAGGGAATTGATTATGAAGAAACATTTGCACCAACAACTAGAATGACTACTATCATAATAGTTTGTGCTCTAGCAGCTCATCAAGGTTGGAAACTTCATCAAATGGATGTTAAAAGTGCTTTTCTTAATGGTGACTTAGAAGAGGAAGTTTACATGTCACAACCAGAAGGATTTGTTGTTAAAGGACAAGAATATAAGGTTTGCAAATTAAACAAATCCCTATATGGTCTAAAGCAAGCTCCAAGAGCATGGAATATAAAAATCAATAATCACTTATTACAACATAACTTCAAACGAAGTACTTCTGATCCCAGTCTGTATACAAAGAGAATTGGAAATGATATACTAATCCTTATAGTATATGTTGATGATATAGTGATTACTGGAAGCTTCAAAAAACTAATAAGTGATATTAAAAAGGATCTTGAGAAGGCATTTGAAATGATAGATCTAGGACTAATGAATTATTGTCTTGGCCTAGAAATCCATCAAAATAAAGATAATATTACAATTACTCAATCAAAATATGCAGAAGCCTTACTTGAAAAATATAGGATGAAGAATTGTAAGCCAAAAGATACACCTATGGAACAAGGGATTCAATTATCCAAAAATGATGAAACACCTTTGGTTTCAGCAACAATGTATCATCAATTAATTGGAAGTCTTCTATACTTAACAAATAGTCGACCTGACTTAGTCTTTGTTGTAAATTATCTTTCACGATTCATGCAAGAACCAAGAGAAAGTCATTGGAAAGCTACAAAGAGAATATTGCAATATATTAAGAAGACTATTGATTATGGACTAACTTATATGAAGAATGTTAAGGATTTTTTTCTACAAGGTTACTCAGATTTAGACTATGTTGGTTCTATTGATGATAGAAAGTCTACTTTAGGGTACATGTTTTATCTTGGGTCAGGACCTATATCTTGGCACAGTAAGAAACAACATACAGTGGCACAATCATCTACTGAAGTAGAATATTAGGCAACAAGAGATACAACATGTGAAGCATTGTGGTTACAATATATACTATCTGACATGGGCATCAAACGAACTCCAACCTTGATATTTTGTGACAATCAAGGAGTACTCAATTTGATAAAAAATCCAATTGTACATGAACGAACTAAGCATATTGAAGCACAATGCCATTTCATCAGAGATCACTTTCAAAATCATCATATCATCTTGAAGCATATTCCTACAGAAGAACAACTAGCAGATATTTTTACAAAAGCTCTTGGGAGAAACAAGTTTCAAACATTCAAAGATCATTTATGCAACTCAAGGGAATTTCATACCAAATAATGTAATACAAGGGGGTGTTAGAATATATTACATTATTTGTTATTCATGCCAAGTGTCATGTAAGTTAGACCAAGTGTCACTTGAGGAAGACCAAGGGTCATTTTGTAAAACCTATATAATGGACTCTTAGTTCCATTCTTCATTGTACAATTTCATTTATGTAATATGAAGTGATACTTCTTATTCATGTAGCTCATTTTCTTCTTATTAATTATATTTCTTGAGTAGATATAATAGTGCAAAAACCATCAGGATTGTATGGACGGAAATGAACATAAGAATATTTAAAGGAAAGGAAAACAATTTAAAGGTAATGAAAACAAATATTTTTTTAGCCATAGAGGAGTCTAAACCAACCCTAAAAACTCACCCAATCCTTAATCTTGAAGCAAAGAGTCTTGATAGGAGTCAAGCCATAAAATGGAATTATGATGTTGGGTACAAGAGAAACAAAATAAAGGCAAAGAATATATGAAAACCACCATAAGTGAAGTTGGTAAAATTGAATTTTGATGAAGCATCTAAAGAAAATCTAAGGCTAGCAAGAGGAGGAATATTAAAAAATATTAGGGATGATATTTTATTACATTATGATTATAATAGTGGATTTAAGAGAAAAATGAAGTTGAAGCCTTGATGGTTTTGGAAGGGTTAAAAATATACAAGAAAATGAAATGGAACAGAGTATGGATGGAAGGAAATTCACTAATAGTATTAAATGCAATTTTAAGTAAAGCAAAGGGTCCATGGAACATACAAGAGATCATTGTGAAAATATAATACCTTTCTACAGATTTTGAAGAAATCAAGTTCACACATACTTTAAGGTAAGGGAATAAATGTGTAGATAGGCTAGCCAATAGAGGGGTTTTAATAAAGGATCATGAAGTTAAATTCTCTTTTCCATGGTTAGAGGAAGTAGTAAGTTTAGTTGAAGCTAACAAGAAAATGTTGATTGCCTAAATCAAATAATGATTAAAATTTACTTTAATGTTTTCCATTGGTAATATTTTTTGTATTTTATAACATTAATGTGTTTTCATATAAACTATTTATTACAATTCTTGTGGTTGCATTTATGCTTCGGGAAGGAAAATAGTAGTCAGAATTTGGTAAAGTGGACTATGATAGCATGAATTTTTAGAAATATGACTCTACTAAGATGTAATGCATAGACAATAGAGGTGGGTTTTTGGTATTGTTAAGGCTACTACAAGAAAATTTCAAGAAGAAATATGTTGAATTTTGGAATATATGTATTTGCAAAGAAAATTGAAGGAGCTTCAAAAAACAAAAATCAATATCTCAAACCCTATATGAAAAAAAATGTAGTTATATATCTATAGCAAATCAATTTATATGAGAATTGAAATTGTTTATAAAATATCAAGCTCCAAAGGAGAGAGTTATGATTTTTCAAGGGTAGAGTACATGAGTACAACCTTTTTTTCTCTAGAAAAAAAATCTCCATTCTTTTCATTGTCAATATTGATTTTTTAAAGAAGTGCCCTAGCCTATGCATAGGTGTTAGTTGAAGTTAAATATGATTCTCAATGAGGAGAATTTTACCTTTATTAAAAAAACATTACTTTTAGTAGTTTTCCTCAAATTTCTTTTGGAAGCCCCATCAAAATTAAATTTGATGAACCCAACTTTTATACAATCCATTTTACCATAGATCAACATAGATCCTTTGTGTCAACTTCATTATCATATATGAACTTTGTATGTATATTTGAATCTAACCAATAGATTAGCACCTTTTTGTACTTGATACTTGCCATGATAAGCACTATGCCTATAAAAATTCTACAAGAGATAGAATAATCCAATTACAAACTTGGGTATGATTATAAGATTTTTTTTGAAAATTTTATTATTTTTTTCAAGCAATAAATTCCAACTAATAATGGTAGAACTAGTCCTCCATAGAATGCATAATGCTTTTGCTTTTAAGTAATTAATGCAGTGTTTCATCAAATTGTTCAAAGTTGATGAAGTTATCCAATATATTCTAATTTTTATAAAAGTATCCCCAAATGGTATTGAAATACATGGTGGTTAAGCTTCACTTGAGGTTTTATGATGACATGGAAGTTGATGAAGTGGTAAGTAACTTTTTGATGTGGTGCATGATAATGTGACACATGATGATGTGAAAAGTGGTGATGTTGTATGTGGTGATATTGCAAGGGTTGATGTGTTAGACGATAACATGGTAGGAAAAGTTACATATGGAAAATATAAAATGGGGTTTGACCAATCACATTATACTATCTCATCAAACCCATTGACCATACTGTCACATAGTTAGCAACAAAATTGATGAAACATGAATTTTGGAGATAGGATATAGTTGTTGTGTTTGAGATATTTCAATGCTACTTCCCAAATTCTCCTCCTCCTATTGATGAAATATTTGAATATATCCTTCATAATTAGGATCAAATATGGTAATATAAGGGTCATCCTATGATTAGTTAGGCTCATACAAAAGAAGTGAGTAAGGATACAATTTATAAGAATCCTAAATAAAATGAGAAGAAGACAAAAAAGCCCTTCAAAAAGCCAACTTGCAAATTTTACAAGAAAGGGGGACACAAAGCAAAATTTTGACATATTTGCATCAAGAAGATTGAGGAAGTAGCCAAAAAGGGGGTGTTGGTGTTTCTCTCTTCTATGCATAGGGTGTGGATATTAGTGATGGTTAAAACCTCATGAGATCATGTAACTATTTATCATCATATTGTGCATACACCTCTTTTGATGAAAGGAATACAAATTTAGGGGCAATAAAGTACATGACCAAGCACAAACACCTTATACATGATTACAACACACTATATTTGAAAGAGTGTGTTATCATTGGAGATGATTCTTCCTGACATGTGGCTAGCTAGGGAGAGTTTAATATTGGATATTATTCATTTGATAAAGTTCTTCATGTTCCTAGTGTTGGCCCCAATATTTTATCTATTTATTGCATCAACAATAGAAATAAAAAATAGATTTTTGACATTATTGATGGGTGATCAATGTTATTAATGATGGATTCAAGATAACTGAATTTGGGTATTGTGATGATTCAGATCATATGTACAAACTAGGGGACAAATTGAATCCTTCTACATCTTCCTCTTAGAATAAATATTTTATAGCTATGGTGACACAAATAAATAATGAGAGTTAACAATGGTATCACAATGTTGACCATATTAGCTATAGATCATTGAGGTAGATGAGTCATCATTAGATGACCATTGGACTTATTCACATTTTCCCTCTAAGTGATGCATGTGAGGGATGTATTTTTGGGAAGCATCATAGAGTCCTTTTCAAAAAGTACAATGAGGCATTCTACACAACCCTTGGAGCTCATTTATAGTGATACAAGTGGACCCATGGTTACACCTATTTTTGGAAATGGTACTCTCTTTTTATTGATTATTTTTGTTGATATGTATGGTTATATACTATTTATACCAAATATGAGGCTTTTGAGAAATTAAATGCATTCAAAGCACTAATACAATTTTTTTTGAAAATAAATATCAAGTGTCTCAAGACAAATAGGGGAGATGAGAACATGAAAATTGCTTTTTATAATTTTTTTACTCTTAATGGTATTTTCTTTCAAAGGGTTATTCATTATACTCTAGAGTAGAATGGCATAACCAAGAGGTAAATATAGGGTAATTATGATGTATCATTGCACGATCATGCTAAGGATATGAAGCATACATTTTGGGGTGAAGTTTCCAATTGTGCAATACACATCATAAACAAAGTCCTCATTAGAGTAGTTCAGGATATGACATCCCTTGATATATTGATAGGAGAGAAGCTTGATGTGTATTATTTTTAGATCTTTGGATATTCAACATGGTATCACATACCCAAATATTTTTGGAATAAGAATACATAGAAGAATCACAATGCATTTTGTGGGGTATTTATAAACCTCTAAGGTGTACCATATTTATGATCCTCAAAGGTATGAGATTCTTATTTGGAGATATGTGATTTTTTATAAGGTTGTTCTAGGGGTTCCATGTAGTTATCCACCTAAGCTTTTGGATGAAGATCCTTCTATTTATTTTATTAATAAAATAAATTATTTAGAGATTAATATGGGCCCTATTCCTATTCTATATTCTCCTTCATCTTCTAATGAAGGCCCTATGCCTATATATTTAACCCCTTATCAAATAGTGTCTCCAACACCTTCAATATTAGATTCTAGGAATGTTGAGCTTGACAAACTAGTTCCTTGTGCCATAGTACTAGATGATAAGGTGGGTGGTGAGTATAGCATGGATGTTTTAGTTTTGTACTATGATTTTTCTTTATCTTAGGATGTGCATAGATCTTCCACAACTTGTCCCACATCTAAATGTATTTAGACTATTATGTAGGATGCTCAACCCATTCTTTCTATAGAGTGTCACTATAAGGCCTCTTCTTGGGCCTTGATATTGAAGGTTAATAATTCTAGATATCCTCTCACCTACTAATAGGCTAAGGGTTGATAATATTGGGGAGATAACATGCTTGTTGATTATGAGTCTCTGATGAAAAATTAAACATGGAATCTTGTTCCTCTTCCAAAAGAGAATAATGTTGTTGGGTGCAAATGGGTTGATAGGACCAAGTAACCTTTATATGGCCAGGTAGAGAAGCACAATGTATTTCTTATTACTAAGGATTTATCTCAAAAGGAGGTAATTGAGTACTCAGAGACATTTTCCCCAATTGTATAAATGGATTCTATTTAGTTTATTTTATATATAACTGCTTTATGTGGTTGGAAGGCACATCATATGGATGTGAAGAGTGAATTTACTCATGGTGAGATTTAAGAGGATATTTACATGTAGCAACCACCTAGTTTTGAACTAAGGGTTCTACCTCTTATTCTGTTGATGACTAAGATGTTGTATGGACTAACGTAGGCACTACATGATTGGTATGAGAATATGTATTATTTCTTTCTCAAATGCGAGTTTCAATGATGTGAGGTTAAAATGTGATGTTAACATCAAACATAAGGGTGGGAATTCCTTAGTGATTGTGATATATGTGGATGATATTCTCATTACAAGAAAATCTATTGTCTTGATCTTAGGAAATGAAGTAATTACTTAATGCTACCTTTAATATGATAAATTTGGGGATTTTACATTATTATTTTGGTGTTCATATTGATCAGACTTATTTTATAATAAATATCTCATAACTCAAGTATGATTTACATCTTCTTCAGTACTTAAATATGGAGGATTATAAGTCTACTTAGATTTATTTTGCTTTAGGATTAAATATTCAAGCAGATTGCATTACTCCTTTGGTGGATGCTACTCTATATCAATCTCTTGTGAGAGGTCTTATTTACCTCACTCACACATGAATTGATATTGTATTTAATATTAGTTATTATTATAGGTACATGCAGGCATGTCGATATTGACTAAACCACAACCATGAGGAGTTTTTGATACATTAGAGGTATGTATCATATGGTTATCTATTATTTAGTTGGTTTGCATTCAATTTTGATAGGATTTTTAGATGTAGATTGGTCTAGTAAATTTGGATGAATGACACTCCATCATAGGATTTATTTTGTATCTTAGTTTTGGCCTTTCTCTTGATGTTCTAGATGATAGTCCACTATTTTTTAGTCTTCGATGGAAGTTGAATATTATGATACCAATGATACATAAAATTACATTAAATGGATGTTTATGATTTTGGAGTATGTGGTCATCCTTGAGTCCTACCCAGATGTGATAATCATAATATTAGCTTATGCATAATCGAGTGTATCATTTCCAGATCTACCACATTGATATTTAGATGTACTATGTGCAATAGCTTTATGCCCATGGGATTATTGATCCAATTTTTATGTCATCATAATGGGAAAACAATATCCTAACCAAGATAATGCCCAAGGTTCCTTTTGTTCAAATGTAAGAGTTGCTTGATGGGGGAGAATTCCCCCTAAGGGATGACTAGTAAGGGTCTCTATGTGTCCCCTACTTAGCTTAAGGGAGGATGTTGAAATAAATGGTGGTTAAGCTACACTTGAGACCACAACAAACTTTGTATTGTATGTATAAGTCCTTTGGGCCCTTGTAAACCTTGTAAATGTAAATAGTTTGTAATATTTTATTATTTAAAATAAATATTTATTTTAAGATCACTTGTAATTGGGTACAAATACCCCCTCATACCAACCATTTTATTATTAGGTGAAGTGTATTTTATTTTCTTTTAGTGAGATAATTTGGTGTCTATAGACACCCTCTAATATCTCATGCATTGTTTTTTTTGTGTTATTTTTCGTATTTCTAGATAATGTGTTGATTTCATTCATTTTTGGAAAACTGTTATAAAATCTAATAAATAGTGTAAGAAAAAAATTAATGAAGAAGTAGATGATCTAAATTTTTCATAAATTTCTTACACAAGACATCTCTAAAAGGTCCATGATATCCTATTCTTTGTGTTCTCACCTATAAGAATTTTACTTTGAACTTATGAAAAAGGAATGTTAAGGCCTTAGGGAAGGTGTCAATTGACCAAACATTATTCCAACAATAATATTTGGTGTTGTTGAATCAAAATTCCATATTCATCCATTGCAATGGCTAGATGCACCCGATAATTGGACCTCACGTAGAGTGACACAGTAAAAAGTCCAAAGAGCATGGGATGTGATCCTCAAGATGACCTCTAGGGTTTTTTATAAGGTTGACTCCTTCTGAGATGTGATATTCAATACTCACCTTCCTAAAATAATCCTAGGCTACTTGCATTCTTCAAAGAAAAATGGTGAAGAGAGATAACAAGAAAATAAAAATCCTACACTACGAGAGGCAATGCACTAAGATTGGATATTCTCTTATGCACTTGTGGGATGAATGAACACTAGCACTACTTGTCAACAGTTAGAAAGTGAATACATTTTTGGTCTAGAATAAGCATTCATGCACATAATATACATATAAGAACTAGGACAAAGATAAAATAGTCACAAATATATATATATAAAATAAACCTTTTATAGATATTCTAGGCCAAAAGGACTTGAATATTATCAACATAATGACTTAGGGATTGAGTCTAGACTAATACATAAGAGAAAATGAAAGGAAAAATATACAAGGGGCCATATATTAGGTACTAGGAGGTAACTTTGCAATGTTTTACAATGAACCAAAAAATATTATTTATGAAAAAGTTCGGGAACTTTTTTCCTTTGAAAAATGTGCAAGATATTCAAAATATCTTCTCCAATCTATGTTGGAAATCTATCTGCATTCAGTTGTTGATATTATTGAGGTTTTTGGATCTTAGACCATTAATACTGAAAGGTTTTGGGCCTCTAGATATTGAGTATCTATTACTATTGCTAACTACCCTTCTTGGGGATTCCCTAAGACTCATTGTGGGGAAATGCTACTAGGCTCAAGGTTTCTTCCATTGTAGATTCTATCACTATTGCCTTTAATATGCCAACAACCTCCTTGGACTATCATACCAAAGTAGTGTTGGTAGGTATATTTGGGATGCTAAATTTATGAGTTCAACTAATTTATCTAGGGTTTTATACATAGATGTAACCCACATTAAATTCTTAGAGGTTTATCATCATGGAAGCCAAAATATGAACTTTGATTGGTTGTTGTTATCACTTATTTGACCTTGAGTTTTGGTAGGTTAGATTATCTTTCTCTAGATTGGTTGGTTTAACTTCTCTAGTTCACCTTTTAATACACATAATCCACTTTTGGCTATTGATTTAGGTTTATCTTTTTGACCTTAGGACACCATTGAATATACTTCATGCCTAATATGGAAGGTTGACATTCCATGGCTGCCTACTACACCAATAATTGAAGCACTTGTCATGTGTCTCAAGCTTGAAAATAGTAGAGTCTATCTTTTTATAAATTTTCTATCAATCCTTCAAAGAAGTGTGGGCTATTGATCTAGAATTATATGGTCCATAAAACTTTACCCTTTCAATCTCCCTCAAAGCATTCTTTAGACAACATGGGATATTGAACTTGAATTGTATGGTCTACATAGTTTTGTCTTTCCAATATTTATTAAATATTCCTAAAAATAGCATGGGCTATTGATATTTCATCGGATGATCCATGGAACTTTGCTTCTCTAAAATTGGTCAAAACAATATTGAAATAGTTTTGGCCATTGATCTTGAATCTGATGGTACATAAAATTCTACTTGACCAACTTCTATTGTATCCACATTGAGATCATGTAGGTTGTTTATATGGAATTTAATGGCCCATGAAACATTTATTTTTCAATTTCCATAGTGCAAGCCATTGATCTTGTGATCAAACAGTCCATGGAGTTTTGATTTGCCATCCTTTCTATGAGCCTTCTAGAAATAGTGCAAGCCTTTGATATTTGATAAGATGGTCCATGGAAATTTTGCAACCCATACTCATTAGAGGCATCTTAAAATAGCATAGGCCATTGATAATTGTGATCTAACAATCCACAAAATATTTGGGAGAATTCACTAGCCTTTGAAATTCTTAAAATAACACCCACCATTGATTTACTTTGATCAATGGTTTGTGGAACTTTGGAGATATTTTCTAGCTTCTTGTCCCCTTAAAATAGTGCCCACCATTGACCAATAAAATTTAAATACCAAAGATATTTTATGATTTGAAATTCTTCAATATTACTTCTATACTTTTGCAAACCATTGGGTCTTCGACTCATTGTCTAACCATTGATCTCCTCTTGATGGAAACATCACATGATTACTACATGCTAGCAAAATTGGGTGGATGCAAAGGATCTTAACCTATAATTGTATTGACAAAATTATTAATAGCTACCTGAAGTAGCGACCACACATATCATCAAATAATTTGATCAAATGATCTATAGAGTTTAAGAATGTTGAGCACTCTAGGATTCCTTTCTATCTTCCATGGCTTCTAGATTCTTCTTACCCTAATGTCTTATTCGATGATGGTGTTCTATGAATACAATAGGGAGATGAAATCCACATGGATAACCACTATGAATCCAATTAGATAAGGAAGATAATTTGATCTGTAGATTTGACTACATGGGGGTAGAGCACATTCATAACCACTATTTGGGTTGAAACTCATATAATGATTGAATTATTTAAGTTATATCCAAAATGGTTCCTAGACTCCAAATAATACAAATATTTGATTTAGTTATAATTGAAAAGGTAGTTAGGAATAACGTAGGTCATCAAACAGTCAACATGACTTTGTGGTTCAAATATCTCCATATCCGATTTAGGCCTTTTATGGAGATTTTCCTCTAACAATCTCTTTGGTAATTCTACAATGTGATCCATTAAGTGGGAAATTGATAGGTCATGGAGTATTGGGTAAATTTTATTTCATTCTCCTTCCATATTAGCATCAGTTGATATTTGAATGAATGGTTGAAGTCATCTTCCTCAATAAGTTTTACTAGGTGTAATGAATTTTCACTACAATTTTGGTAGCTCAAAGGGGATCCTCTACTTATAGAAGATAAGGATATTAGCATAAAATAATCTTGTCCATTGATCTTAGAGTTAATAAAGGTAAATCCAAAATATTTGAACAATTAAAGGAAGGTAAGAGGGGAGATGCAATCTCACTAATATAGTATCCTACTTCTAGTCTTTGGATAACAACTCTGGTTTCAATTTTCCTTGAGAATTTGTGAGGAAGAATTAAGGAAAGGCAATCCTTTTATAGACCTTTCTTCTTAGGGAGAGGTACTTCACTAATATAGTATCTTATGTGAATTCATGCCTTCTTTGTATGCCATCCTTATATTGGATTTGGTTGAATCAAATTGGTCTTTCTCTAGTAGGGGTGATGCAAGCAAATCACCATCCCTTACCAAGTACTACATTCATGCTATAGAACATTAATCCTACATGCTAGGTAGAGGGAAATACATTTTCCACTTTTTGCATTAAATCCATATCATGTGAACTCAGTTAGCTATAATTTTGTTGATTGAATGATATTTTGGGTTACCTTATTTTGTTGATTGAATAATTGGTGAGAATTATGAGGGATTGTATGCCATTGTGTGTGCTTGTCCATTTATGGTCTTGATCAATGATCTATGGTACTTTGAAAATTTACACACCCTTCTGATTTCAACTATTAGTGTCATTGTTGATTTGATGCTATCAAATAATTTTAACTATTAGTGTCATTGTTGATTTGATGCTATCAAATAATTTCAACTATTAGTGTCATTGTTGATTTGATGTTATCAAACAATTCATGCTACTCAAAGCCAAACTTTGATTTCATGACTCCTTTATCGATAAAAACAATCATACTTTTAAAATTGCATGGGCCATTAATTCTGATTGCTCACGACCTTCATTGGTGCATAGTACTTCTCATTAGCTTGCAAGTTCTAAGATTTTCTTAAATTTTCAAACCAAGGACCTCTTGCTACACAAAACAAGATGAACATAATTTATTTTTATACATGACCTAAGCAAGGCCAAAATTCAGCCCATACCTGTTATCTCAAAAGTCTTTTTGGGATATAAATCCTAAGTTTTGGTGACCCATTGATCCATTTGGTCATTGGAAATAAATAAATTCACTTTGTCAATTGATAAATTTGGACAAGATTACTCTTGTTCAACCATGCAATTCTAGTTATATCTTGGTGCAACTATGGATAAATGTTCGTTATAATGCATATGGAGAAACTCTAATGAAATATTTTGAAGAACACAAGTTTATACTGAGAGGGGGGGTGAACTATAAAAGACCAACTATCACTTTTCTTTCCCAAACAATATTATCCAATATTATCAATGACAATATCAATAGCGGTAATAAAAGCAATGCAAAAATTATCACACACAATGGAGATACCAATTTAATGTGGTTCACCCAATGTGGGCTACTCCATGAAGAAAATATTTCTATTAAATTTTCTCAACAAATATTCTTGGAAATCAATTTCCTATTACAATGTTTATGGAACTCTGTCCAAAGGAGACATAATCCCCTATACTATGATTTGTGGATCTCTCTCCACAAGAGAAATATTTTCCCTTTTCTCTGGTTTTTGGAACTTGATCCAGGAGAACTCTTTCTCCTCAACCGGTTCATGGATCTCTCTCCACAGAAGAACTCTATCTTCCCAGTTGATTCACAAATCACACTCCATAGGAGAAATCTTTCTCCTTTCTCTAGTTTTTGGAACTCTATCCATAAAATAACTCTTTTCCCTCTACTTTGGTTGATGATCTTCTAGAAGACTTCTACCCCCATTGCACTGGCTTGTGGATCTCTCTCCACAGAAGACCTCTATCCTCACTGCCCTAGCTAATGGATCTCTATCCACTAGAGAATGTTGTCCTCTACTTTATCACCTTCAAATATTACTCTCAACTCTATCTCAAATATGCACCAAACTCTATCCCAAGTGTAGTACAAATCTCATCTAACTCTACTCATAAATATGCTCATAAATATCTATCTCAAATCTGTCCCCAAGCATTAACACAAATATTGATCAACTCTACTTATATTTTCCCCAAGCCTTAACACAAATCTTGATCAACTCTGCTTAGATCTACTCAAAGCATTAACACAAAGCTTAAACAAATCAAACTTACTCTTAATGTTGTATCAAATATTCATAAGACTTGCTCAAATCTGCCTTCAAGCCTTCTCAATACTTGCTCAAATTTGTCCTCAACCTTTGATAAAAGCTTTCTCAACTCTATCCTCAAGTCTCCTTAAAGACATGCTCAAATATGCCTTCAAGCCTTCTCAAAGACTTGCTCTAATTTGCCTTCAAGCCTTCTCAAAGACTTGCTCAAATCTACTTTCAAGTCTTCACCAAGACTTGATAAAATATGATCAAACACATGCTCAAAATAGCTCACAAGATATGCTCAATCAATCTCAAATATTGCACACAATGCTATCAAATACTTTGTCTAATATTCAAAGTAATTCCTTTAACTTGAAGCAATTTAGATATATTCTATTTAGAATTCATTTAACCTATGGAACATATAGATAATGATGTACTCTATCAAAAACTCAATATGTTATACTCAATCATTAAGTCTGTTGCTTTCACAAATTTAATTTATAATGTTTACACATTCAATTTCAATATCACTCAAAACCAATGCTCAAGAATTGCACTCAATCATTTAACCAATGAGGTACTCAAAAATTGCTCATACATTTCTAAAAATGCTTATAAAACAATCCTTTTCACTCCACCTTATGTTTCACACACTCATTTCAACAAACACTTCAAATAAAGGATGATGTGCCCATACCTTTTTTCTTTGATGGAGGTATGTCTTCAAAACCTATCTTATAACCAACCACCTTTCTATGTGCCACTTTTCAAGGTTAGTTATCAAAATGCTTTCTCAATGAACTCTTTTCTCAAATGATATTTTACCATATAGAAAAATAGAATATCAAATCACTTTTACACCTTATTTATCCTAAATTTGCAAGACAAATTCCATCAACAACGTTGACCAATTACATAAGCAAAATAAATCACATACACCTTATATCTCCTTACTTTGTATTAATGCATTTCCAAAAATAGAAACTCCACTTTAATTTTTGTCTTAATGCATTAGCAAAACAATCAACCTTAATATCTATCTAAAAAAGAAATCATACTATACCTCATTTTAATGCAAAAATAAGATTAATTTGAAACACCTTATAACTCCCTAGCACATACCTTAGTCACCATAGAACCTTAGGGAAAAATTAAATTTTAATAAAAAATTATCCACTTTGTCGTCTGTCGCCTGCCGTTGGGAGTCGAACCCGTAGTGCATGCTGGACCCACACCTTAGCCTTGGCAAGGCTACTGCATGGGATAGCCAAGCCACATGAATATAATGTGTACATATTCCTCCTTAAGGTCTGCCATCGATAATAAAACAACAATCACATGCTGCCTTCAAAAACTCTCCTCCATGCGATTCGAATGCAAGACCTCTCCCTTGCTATGCATTGCACAAGCCTTGCTTTCCAGATTGGCTACCACCTCGGATGAGTGGGGACACACCCCCTCTTCCATTTGACCAATTGCTATGTCACAAAATATGCAAATCCTGTCTTCTCCCTTTTTCCGCATCGCATGAGCTATGCTTTCATTCGGAGGCGCTTCAAATGCATACCAATCACTTAGGCTAAATTTTTAGCTATATTTATATATATTATCCTCCTTCATTTTAGATGTTTGCGCTCATGCATTTAACCTTTGGTACTTTGAAATTAATATTATTTTATTAATATTTAACTTTAGGTTAAATATTAATTAATTATTTATTTAACCTTATGGTTAAATTTAATTAATTAAATAATATACTTAATACTTTGATAAACCCTTTTGCCAATGCATTATCCAATCTCCTTTGAGAGACCCTGATGGTCAAAATATATAATATAAAATATTATAATATTATCGTTTTTTGACTTGCCTTCTTGCACATAGCCTTAAACTTCAGTATTTAAGTTTCCTTCAAACCTCTCATTTATTACATTAGAACCCATGGTCCTAAGTGCTTTGGAGATAACCTTACCTTGCTGTCATAGAACATTAATTATAGAACATTAAAACATTTTTATGTTAATTTCATCAACAAACCTCTTGACATCAATGAAAACAAAACATGCTCAAATTTCCAACAATATCCTCCTTTGTCATTGATGGCAACACCCCTTTATTTTTAACCAATCCTTTTTCCTTTTTCTAAATATGCTCCCCCTTAGAAAATGCTCCCCCTACCTGAATGCTCTCCCCCTAAACCAAATCACTCCCCCTTTGACATAAATGGCAAAGGAAATCCTTTGGGGATAAATATAAGACTCTTAGCTCAGCCCTCTCCCTACCTCCTCTTCTTGAGGTGATTAATTTTGGGTGGGAGTATCTCTACTACCAGCATACAAAGCTCTTTTTCTTTGTCCACCTTCTTTCTCAACATATCCTTTTGATTCTTTTGAATGTTCCTATTTTTGCTTGTACCTAAAAATTTTGTTCTACACCACTTGGCCATATACCCAACATTATTGCACTTATAACACTTAATGTTGTGGTTCCTAGAAGATGCAAATATCTTGAAGTTCCTCTTGGTGAAGCCATACCAATTCCTATCATGAACCTTGCAATGAATTTCTTTATGACCAAAATTATTACAAGAGTAACAATACCCTTGAAAGAAATATCCATCTTTGAAGTTCCTCTTAGTAATACCATAATCCTTCTTTTCATGAGTCCTGCAATGCATAGCCTTGACCAAACCTGTTACATAAGAAGCAATGTCCTTTGAAGAAATATTTCCTTGGACCCACTAGTCTCTTAGTCCTTTCTTTCCTGTGGTATTCTATGTTCATTTTTTGTGCATTTTTTGCTTCTTATTTGATGCTATCACCTCTCAACATATCAGTGTAGGTCTTAGGTTCTTCTTTAGTCACTTATTTTGATGCTTCCTTTGAGACTTCCTTTTCTTTTGAGCTTGACTCCCATTTTTGTACTTCTGGACCTTCTTCATTGCCTAATATTGTTTTGATAAATGAATATCTCATGGTTATTATTTTGTCTTTCCTTGCCATGTGTGTTCTTGTAGATATTTCTTCAAGCTATTAGGCTCTTTTGAAGGAACCCGCTCTGATACCAATTAAATAACACAAGCTTATACTGAGAGGGGGAGTGAACAGTATAAGACCAACTTTCAATTTTCTTTCCAAAATAATATTATCCAATATTATCAATGGCAATATCAATAGTAGTAATAAAAGTAATGCACAAATCATCACACATAATGGAGACACCAATGTAACGTGGTTCACCCAATGTGGGCTACTCCACAGAGAAAATATTTCTACTAAATTTTCTCAATAATTTTTCTTGGGAATCAATTCCCTATTACAATGTTTATAGACCTATGTCCAAAGGAGACACCAATCCCCTATACTTTGATTTGTGGATCTCTCTCCATAGGAGAACTCTTTCCCCTTTTCTCTAGTTCATGGAACTTGATCCAGGAGAACTCTTTCTCCTCAATTGGTTTGTGGATATCTCTCCACATAAGAAATCTATCTTCCTAGATGGTTTGTGGATCACAATCCACATGAGAACTCTTTCCCATTTCTCTGGTTTGTGGAACACTATCCAAAGGATAACTTTTTTCCCTCTACTCTGGTTGATAATCTTCTAGAATAATTTTGCCCCCATTGCACTGGCTAATGGATCTCTCTCCATAGAAGACCTCTATCCTCATTTCCATAGCTAATGGATATCTATCCATTGGAGACTACTGTCCTTTGCTCTATAACCTCCAAAGCTTGCTCTCAAATCTATACCAAATTCTATCCCAAATGTAATATAAATTTGGTCTAACTCTGCTCACAAATATCTATCTCAAATCTATCCCCAAGCCTTAACATAAAGCTTGATCAACTCTGCTTAGATCTACCCCAAGACTTAACACAAAGCTTGATCAAATCTGCTTAGATTTGCCCCAAGCCTTAACACAAAGCTTGAACAAATAAAACTTGCTCTTAATGCTATCTCAAGTCTTCACAAGACTTGCTCAAATATACCTTCAAGCCTTCTCAAGACTTGCTCAAATCTATCCTCAAGATTTCACAAAAGCTTGCTCAACTCTGTCCTCAAGTCTCCTTAAAGACTTGCTCAAATATACCTTCAAGCCTTCTCAAAGACTTTCTCTAATCTGCCTTCAAGACTTCTCAAAGAATTGCTCAAATTTACCTTCAAGTCTTCACCAAGACTTGTTCAAATCTGCTCAAACACATGCTCAAAACAACTCACAATATATGCTCAATCAATATCAAATCTTGCACACAATGCTACCAAATGCTTTGTCTAATATTCAAAGTAATTCCTTTAACTTGAAGCAGTTTAGACATATTCTATTCAAAATTCATTTAACCTTTGGAACATATAGAGAATGATGTACTCTATCAAAAAATCAATATGTTCTACTCAATCATTAAGTTTTTTGCTTTCAAAAATCTAATTTCTAATGTTTGCACATTCACTTTAAATATCACTCAAAACCAATACTCAAGAATTTCACCCAATCATTTAACCAATGAGGTACTCAAAACTTGCTCATACATTTCCAAAAATGCTTATAAAACAATCCTTTTCACTCCACCTTATGTTTCACACACTCATTCCAACAAACACTTCAAACAAAAGATGATGTGCCCATACCTTTTTGCTTTGATGGAGATATGTCTTCAAAACCTGTATTATAACCAATCACCTTTCTATGTGCTACTTTTCAAGGTTAGTTATCAAAATGCTTTCTCAATGAACTCTCTTCTCAAAAGATATTTTACCATATAGAAAAATAGAATATCAAATCACTTTTACACCTTATTTCTCCTAACTTTGCAAGCCAAATTCCATCAACAAGGTTGACCAATTACATAAGTAAAATAAATCACATACACCTTATATCTCCTAACTTTGTATTAATGCATTTCCAAAAATAAAAACTCCACTTTAATTTTTGTCTTAAAGCATTAACAAAATAATCAACCTTAATTTCTATCTAAAAAAGAAATCATATTATACCTCCTTTTAATGCAAAAATATGATTAATTTGAAACACCTTATAACTCCCTAGCACATACCTTAGTCACCATAGAACCTTAGGGTAAAATTAATTTTGAATAAAAAATTATTTCCTTTGTCGCCTTCTGCCTACCGTCGGGAGTCAAAACCACGGTGCCTGCTAGTCCTGCACCTTAGCCTTGGCAAGGCTACTATGTGCGCTAGCCAAGACACATGACTATAATGCGCATGTATTACTCCTTAAGGTCTACCGTCAGTAATAAAACGAAAATCACATGCTGCCTTCAAAAAATCTCCTCCACGTGATTCGAACACAAGACCTCTCCCTTGATACATACTATGCAAGCCTTGCTTTCTAGCTCGAATGCCATCTCAGATGAGTGGGGACACACCCCCTCTTACCTTTGACCAACTTTTACCTCACAAAATGTGCAAAGCCTATCTTCTCCCTTATGCCGCATAACACGACCTACACTGTCATTCAGAGGTGCTTCGAATGCATACCAATCACTTAGGCTAAAACTTTAGCCATATTTATATATTTATCCTCCATTTTAGACATCTATGCTCATGCATTTAACCTTTGGTACTTCAAAATTAATATTATTTTATTAATATTTAACTTTAGGTTAAATATTAATTAATTAATTATTTAACCTTATGGTTAAATTTAATTAATTAAATAATATACTTAATACTTTGATAAACCCTTTTGCCAATGCATTATCCAATCTCCTTTGAGAGACCCTAATGGTCAATATATTATAATATAAAAATATTATAATATTATCCTTTTTTTACTTGCCTTCTTGCATATAGCCTTAAACTTCAGTCTTCAAGTTTCTTTCAAAAATCTCATTCATTACCTTAGAACCCATGGTCCTAAGTGCTTCAGAGATAACCTTACCTCGCTTTCATAGCACATTTATTATAGGACATTAAAACCCTTTGATGTTAATTTCATCAAAAAATCTCTTGACATCAATGACAACAAAAGATGCTCAAATTTCAAACATATTTATCTTGGTCCTATATTGGGTTATTAGGATCATGAGTATCCAATTTAGATATAAATAGGTCCCTAATTTAGTGGTTAAATCCTTAGATAAGAAAATGCTAAATGAAGTTGGGAGCTCAATCACTGTTATGTCTTGAGATACTATGAGGCTTGGGAATACATATACTACAAGAATAAGGTTTTCAAATACCCCTAGGATTTCAACTGAGCTTCTTCTAATTGCACCACCCTTTTATTGACAGGTTGATAAACCAATCCTAACACATTTGCCACCCCTCTTGGTATAATTAAAGTGCTTGAACCAGAGTCTTGTTGTGGCTACTCCACAACGTACCCCAAAATTGGGGACCCACCTTTTTTTTTTGTGTTTTTGGAAAGTCTTAGGGTTGTTTTGAGTGATATTGTCCATAAGACTCGTACTTTTAAGTGTATAGCATCGGGTTTTTGGTTTTGGTCATTCACTTTCTCTTAATTGGTGTTGTTTTGGTTTGAAAGGTTTTTATCATTTTATTGAAATAAATAAATTCAAACATAAAAAGGAAAAAGAAAAGTTTATTTGAGAAAAAAAAAAAAAAAAAAAATATATATATATATATATATATATATATATATATATATATATATATATATATCGTATACGCTTATATATATTAAAATAAAAAAATTATTATTATAAAATAAAATATAAAAATGAAAATAAATAATAATAAAGGCACATACTTTTATATATACATTTCACATATATATAAAAGTATGTAAACCAATTAAATTAAAAGTTTCCATTTGTTTGGTTTAATTAGCTTTAATAGCTTCTATTTTAATGTTGGTGCTATTAGGCTTATATTTTATGTTAATTGCATTGTTAATTCAAGATTAATCATTCTAATGCATTGTTTTTTGTTTTTGATGCAGGATTGTTGTCGAGAACTACGACGACCAAGGATTCTAGGCTGACATGAACACCGAAGACATCACAGCAGATCGAACAACGAATGACCCAAAATCAAATGAGGCTATGATAGGGAATCCTAGCATGATTGGGATAACCACGCGTGCAGAGCATTCGAGCTTTGACAGTGGGACCCCGATATTGACGTGGCCATCGATGGTCGCAGGAGGCGATGAGTAGCCATGATGGACTCTGAAGCATGGTGGGTGTTGATAGAGGATAGAGGATGTCGATACCAGCATGAAGGATACTATTATTCTTACCCCAAGATATCATAGCATTGTTGAATTCCATGAATTTCTTGCACCAACGAGCAGAGGATATAAAAGTGGATGAGAAAATAGGTGTAACACCTAAAAAGGAGTATGCATGTATTCAAATGACAAGAGTAAACATGAATTATTTCCCGATAGACCTTATTCACAAGTGACGCATTTGATATCTGTTTTAGGTCTGTTCATATGCGTAGACATTAAGTAAAGAAGTGGCAATAGGGAATTGGTTGGTTGAAAGATCGCATGCACCCACGGTAAGGAGAAATTTCTAAATTTAAACCAAGGCTTTAATAAAATAAAGTTACGATTATGATAAGAGGTGGAATAATGTTTTAATGAAATATTTTAGAAAGTGTATAAGGCAAGGTTAAAATAAAATAGGAATCTCCACTTGAACATAGCAGTTATGTGAGGGGACATTATTGAAAATGTGAATGCAACCAAAAGGAAAGAAAAACCAAATAGAGAAGAAAACGAAAATGAGAGGATGATGGAGATAATGAAGCCTTTTGAAACAAAAACAAAGGAAGTCGAACCAAACAGGTGAAACAGAAGAGGGCTTCGTTAAAATTTTAAATACAAGAGAAAAATATGGAGAAAGGGCTGGTTTTTTGGAAAACCAGAGATATGCTATCGGAATATTACTGTAAAAATGAAAACATTATTTTAATGAAAATATTGTTTTAGGAAGTTTGGATCTTATTTGTAGAAAAGGAGGAGAAAATTTCTGCATGCATGGATTTCATGTTTTATTTTTCTCGTTTTCAGATTTCAGATTTATAAATGATGTTTAATGCAATTTTGGTTACATCATTGAATATTTGGAATCTGAAATTTGTTTTATGTATCCTAGGAGCTAGCACTTAATTTATTTTGATTGTGCATATGCAGGTTAGAATAGATTAAGTTGCATGCATGTGTTTCTCATATCTTCGGTTTTGCAGGACAGGGTGCCATCAAACTGAAAGGGCTTTGCATGTTTACGTTTTCAGCATTTAAATTTATTTTCAGATTTTATTTTCTTTTTTCTAAACTTTCATTTTGCATTTTTTTTTAAAATTCAGACATAAAAATAAAAATAAAAAAAATAAAATGACAAAAATAATTACATGGGTGTGAAGCATGATATACAATCTATCATACGCAATAGATTTGGACTCATTCCGAGGCCATGTCGATTTTATAAATATTTTTGAAAATTGTTGTTTTTAAGGGTTTTTATAATTTCGGAATTTCATTTTTTTACATTTTCAAGGCAAATCAAATTTTTCTGCTTTATATCTTTATTTGCAAGCATAAATGAGCTTTCCTTCATGAAAATTTCAATTTCATTGAAGGGGGGTTAATTTTATGGCATTTCATAAGCCATCATTTTCGGAGCAATAAATGCACCTTTCTTTATGAAAATTCAGATTTCATCAAAGAGAGGTAATTTATCATTACATCAAAGGTCTTAGTTTTAAAGCATGAAATTATTTCTTCTTAATGAAAATTAATTTCATTAAAGAGGGATAATTCATCATGACATTATGAGGCTATTATTTTCAAGCAATAAATTGGTGTCTCTTTATGAAAATTAATTTCATCAAAGAGGAACAATTTATCAATTATATCAAAGGCTTTCTTCATCTTCATGATAGAAGCTACATTTAATGGATCTTTTCATTATTTTAAATTCACTTTCATAGATAGATTTAATCTTCTATTTCATGCTTTAAAGTAGGATTTAATGCAAGATAAAACTTGTTTAAAATCTACTTAATAAAGGAAGATAAAATCTACCTTAAAACATTTCAAGATAAAAATAATTAAGGCACTACATCGTGGTCATATGAGGGCCAATTCACATTTGCTTTTTGTTAAGTTTTATGAACAATCATTAATATAGCATGGTAAAATGAACCAACACATGCCCCTTGTTAACAATTACTTGCAATCACTAAGGTGTTCCTAGCATTTAATTGATATATCTTTATTGAGATTACTAATACACATGTGCAAATGCTAATATAGCGGAGACCTTGGAGAAGTTGTTTTGTTTTAACTTATTTGCAAGAGAGGGTTTTGTGATCCAAAATCCTAAGGGAGAGTGTGATTTTGCAATTGGGTAAAATTACCACTCAACATTTTGGTGCTAGAAGGAGGGCCTGAATTGGTATTCATTGATCTAACGCTTTTGGATTGTTCATACATGAATGATGTGATTTGGTATAACTTTTGAGAGTTCTAAATTGCTAAATATTTCAAGTTCATTTGATTAGCATCTTTGGCAATCTTTTAGCACTCAACACTTTGGGAGCTAGGAGAGCTTGAATTGATTTATTTTATTGCTAGTTAGATGCTAAATTGTTCATGTTACTTGAAATATTTATTCAAAGACATTGGTCTTGACTAATGAAATTTTATTGATCACTTTTATTTATTCTAACATTCTCTATTTGATGATGTGTTAATACTAACCTTTTGGCAAATTTGAGAATGTTCTTTCATGTCATGGTTTAATTGATGCATATCTTTTGGGATGATACTAACATGATGATCTTTGTGGTTTACTCATTTGAAAATTGTTAGTCATTTTATGTTTCTTTGCAAGATATTTTTATTTGACTAACAAATTTGATTTTGAGGTTATTCTTTGAGTTTCACTAATGGTAACATTTGAGGAGCAAGTGGTATCTTTAAGAGAAAGCATGGTATCAGTGTTAGGGAAGTATTATGAGTGTTTTACTATGTTTGGAATACCCTATCAAATTCCTTAAATGGTATTGGAGTTTCTACGATAGTTTAATCAATATGAGACATTAGGATACATACAAAAATTGCATATCTACAAGAGCATATTATTTCAATGGCAAATTTACCATGAGGATATTGCTTGTAGATTATTCTCATACATTTTGGATGATAGATCATTCTTTTGGTATGGCCAATTACCCATGGAGGTTAGGACTTCTTGGGTCCAAATAGAAGCAACATATCTTTATCATTTTGGTAATCAAGTTGACTTAGATATCAAAATAAGTTTACCTCTATTCGTAAAGAGCCTAATGAATCCATGAGTCAATTCAATGGGAGGTTCTTTGAGTTGCAATCTCAAATGTGGGAAAGTTTTGACATACTAGAAGAGGAAGCTATTAAAGTATACATGGGAGCCATACCCCCCGTACTTGCTACACTTATTGAGGAAAATCTTGATGACCCATCTTTGCATAGAATCTATGAGGTCACAATAATGGTAGAACAAGGGCAAGTGGAGGCACAACATGTTCCCATGAGAGATTTCTCTTTTGGAGTTATTGATGCCAACCTACACCAACCATCTAATATAGCACCCTCCACTCCAATGATACCTAAGGTGAATGATCAAGGGGATGAATTTGAATGTCCAAATGTTATAACCACCTTAGATATCATCCAAGAGGAGGTGCAAGTTGCCAAGCCAACATCCACCAATGAGGATTGTGTAGAGATGGGTTCATTTCTAGAAGTGCATGAGTATTCAGATAATGGAGGTGTCCTAAATTTAATTAGTTTTGAGATATGTGATAGGACAGAACCTACCATAGAATTGAATAAAGTGGTTGAAAGTGAAATTGAAAGAGAATCAATAAATGAATTTGAAGACATAATAGAATTTCACCACTGGTTCTCGGAAGATACTTTGAATGTAGATATTGATCTTGCAAACTTGAAAACAAAGAGTAGCCCACTTTTGGAAATCATTGAACCATCTAAGGAAGGTGAAGGTGAATTTGATGAGAAACACCTTTATGAATTGGAAGATGTTGAAGAAGTAGTTGAGCATCACCACTTGATTTTGGAAGATGATTATTATGATTCTTGGAAGAAGTGGGAAGAATACACTCACTCCAAACCTTCTAATGAAACTTTTGTATCAATTGATATGCATGATAATACAATCGCTTTCTCGCATGAGGATATTACAAGTCCTGTACAATTTGAGAATGTTTTGGAAGAAGGATTGGAATCTCATCAAGTGTTGGAGAATGATAATGATTCTATTACCATGGATAAAGAAGAAAAAGAATTGATAGATGAATCAAAATATCATGTCACAAATGCAATAGAGTTTCATCCCACGAATTTGGATGACAATTTTTACAATGGTTGGGGAAGATATGAAGAATCATCTACTTTTCACACCCCCATTGATGAGATTTCTATTGACATGCAGGATGCTAAAATTACCATTTCACATGAGGATATTGCATTTGCAAGAATAGAGAAAGTTCTCAAATTAGATCATGTTGAATATGAATTTATTGAAGATTTTGTTGAAATAGAAAGGGAAGAAATGGTAAATGTTTCTTATGACTCATCTATTTTGGATGAGGAAGAGGTAAAATTTGCTCTTTCATTTTGGGATATTGAAAATTTGGATACAAATTCACATGATTATTTTGAGGATTCAAATGAAGAAATACCATTGGTGGTCATCAAGGAATTGGAACCAAATGACAAAGAGGTTGATCTATGTGAAGCAACTCAAATGATTGATCATGGTGATGGGTTATTTGACACACACCTTGATAAACAAGACTTATGGATTGAAAAGTATGGTCACACTTTTGATTGGGTGCCTAACTTTGGTATGTTTGAATAGGTGTTTGATAATGATGAAGATCATGAAGAGGAAGAAAAAGTCACAAACACTCATAAAGTTTTGGTAAATTCTAACCATGATATGTTGAGTATGGATGACAAGGTGAAATATTTACCTCTGTTAGTGACTACAAAAATTTCAAGTAATGGATTACATGATGTTCCTTTGGATGCTAATGCTATTAATGATGAAATGCCATTAGAGGTGAATGAAGAAGTAAAGTTGATTTCTACTCACACCACTAATGATATTGCTTTGATGAATGAAAAATAAGTTGATGTGTGTAAATTGCTAAATCAAATTCATCAACAATTAATAATGGAATCTAGGATAAAAACTTATAATGATTCTCATTTAGTAGATATCCTAGATGCTTGCAAATTTTTGCATAACTTTGATTGGCCTAAAAACATGAATAATGAATTGGCTTTAAAATTTTTAGAAATAGGCTCTTATTTACAAAATTTCATATTTGAAAAGGATAGCCTAATTCTAAATCATGAATCGAATTGTGAAATTTACACTCTTAAAGAATAGACAAGAAAGAATTGAAAATCAAATTTTGTCTAATAAATTTAATGACTTGAAGCTCACCTATGGGATCATTAATAGAACTAAATCAAATTGGTGGGGTGAGAGAGGTAAGATGAAGATTGTTGTATTGTTTGGCCTAATATTGGTTTTCCTTGGATGTCTATAAAAATTGGCTTGCATATCATGTTATATGTCTTTTGAAATATGCTAGTCATGTTTGGGATCCAGGGAAGTGATAGTTCAAGCTTCGCACCATCATGTACCATATTGTACATTTGTATATAGTTTTGGTTTGTGTTTTTGATTTTTGTGTTTTGGGTTGTTCCCTTGTTTTGAGGTAATGTTTTGTGGTCACTAACTTTTGGTCTTTGGCCATTTTGAAGCTCCTTTATTTAATAGGTTGGAGTACTTGATCTAAAAAATGATGAACCCGAGAAAAGGGGGATGAGTTATTTGGTGATCATGCTCAGATTTTGGGACTAAAATGGTGGAAAGTGGAACAATGAAATATTTCACCAAAGCTCCACATGGGACTCACACACATTAAATGGTGTTTTTGGAATTAGGAAGGATGAAGTTATCTTGATTTGCAACCCTAGGTGAAAATCTAAAATGCTTCACTTGTAGGCTGCCTTACCTCAGTGATTCTTGAAGCTTTGCAAGGTTTTTATTTTGGAAACGAAAAAAATATATATATAAAAAAAAAAAATAAAAAAAAAAGAAAAAAAGAGAAAAAAAAAGAAACAAAAAGAGAAAAAAAGGAGGAAAAAAGAGGGAATGAGCATTGGAAATTTTGATCACAAGATCTAGATAAACTCTATCGAGGCTATGGATGCCTGATCGATAGTAGGGCTCTGTCTAGATATAGCTCGGATAAAAGGAAAGGCTTTGCAAAGCATTGAGAAGACACAAGGGTGAGTTAGATAAACCTCACCGGGGCTATAGATGCCTGATTGGTAGTGGGGCTCTATCTATAGCCGTTTCGTTATGAGCGATACTTCATAGCCTAATGCAAAAAGGGATGATGGAATCTGGAGGATTTTCAAAAATGCAAGAATAAATCACTTTTGCACACACTGAGCAAAGGCAGATGGATTAGTTGTTTCTATTCAAAGTTGTTTACCCCCATCTTCTCGAGATATTGCTAAATTATTTTAGTTTCACTGATATTGTGTGTTTTCATTTTAGGTTGGGTTCTTTACCACAAATGCTCAGGAGCATTTCCCAGCAGAGTCACCATTTTTTGTGGTTGCTCCACAACATACCCCAAAATTGGGGACCCACCTTTTTTTTTGTGTTTTTGGAAAGTCTTGGGGTTGTTTTGAGTGATATTGTTCATAAGACTCGTACTTTTAAGTGTATAGCATCGGGTTTTTGGTTTTGGTCATTCACTTTCTCTTAATTGGCGTTGGTTTGGTTTGAAAGGTTTTTATCATTTTATTGAATTAAATAAATTCAAACATAAAAAAAAGGAAAAAGAAAAGTTTATTTGAGAATATACTCATATATATATATATATATATATATAAATATATACATATAAAAAAATTAAAAAAAATTATTATTATAAAAATAAAATATAAAAATAAAAAGAAATAATAATAAAGGCACATACTTTTATATATACATTTCATATATATATAAAAGTATGTAAACCAATTAAAGTGAAAGTGTTGGTTTGTTTGGTTTAATTAGTCTTAATAGCTTCTATTTTAATGTTGGTGCTATTAGGCTTATATTTTATATTGTCTGCATTGTTAATTCAAGATTAATCATTCTAATGCATTGTTTTTTTTTGTTTTTTATGCAAGATTGTCGTCGAAAACTACGACGACCAAGGATTCTAAGCTGACATGAACGCCAGAGACATCATGATATATTGAACGATGAATGACCCAAAATTGAACAAGGCTATGACAAGGACTCCTAGCATGATTAGGACGACCACACATGTAGAGTGTTCGAGATTTGACAATGGGACCCCAAGATTGACGTGGTCATTGATGGTCGTGGGAGGCAACGAGTAGCAACTGCGGACTCTAAAGCATGGTGGGCATCAGTGGAGGATAGAGGATGTCGACGTGAGGATGGAAACACGTGGTGTTTAGGGGCCTCTAGTGGTTGATATTCATAGTGCAACAACGATTATCAGGAGGAACACATCGATGTGTACCAAATACACGAGAGACACATGTTACATAGGTCACAAGGTAGCCCCAATGATCCAAAACAAGGATTTCAAAATGAATGAAGTGGATGCATGGAGCATTTTTAGATGGCATGGATGCCTATAGATATGTAGGGGGTTATCCTAGAAAATGACGTCAAATCATTCTTAAAGGGTGAATTTAGACGGTGATGGTCTATCCGACAATAGTGCATAGGTATGGATCTAGGAAGAAAGCATCGAGCATTGATTGGTGGGGATAAATGTATCTTGCTAATGGGGAACTCATCAACGTAGATGAATACGACAACATCATATATTACACCAAAGAAATTGAGCGTTGCAATGAATATTTGCAAAAATATTGATGAGACAATGTGTCAACATGGTTGACGATGAAGGAATAAATAGTGGCACATTCGAACGGATAGTGGCACCAGGAGTACAATTTTGGATACAATCACAACAAATGTTTAGATAAAGTTTTCAATAGAGCATAGAATAGTCGGTATATCATTTATTGAGAGCATAGTTTTCAATAGTGTGCACAGTGTAGGTAAAAGGCACAGATGTCTCATGATATGAGGCTTGCATGGGATCGAGTGGAAGGATGTAGAAGCTAGACGTCGACTTCGCCCAAGGAGTCAGATGGTGCACAGGTGGATAGGTCATAAAACCATGAAGAACCATGATAGCTTGATGATGATAAGACAAAGCGCTGGTAATATGAAGGCTGAGACACATCCAACAAATGGAATAAATATGGGGGATCATCACCTAACAAATAAAGTTTATGGCATGGATGACTCGAGGTAAACGGTGGCACTATGGTGGAGAGAACAACTTTGAGCCACATTCAAACGATATAAATATTAGACCGATGGATGATAATAATTATGGGTAAGCTTTGATTCAGATGAACAATGACGGTCGAATATCGAGATGTATGCACTGATAAAAGTCAAGCATTGGGTCTACGATGATATCACATCAAATAAAATATCTCAGGATCTATTAGGTTAATGGAAGAGTTACTACTAGCACAATGATTACTGCCATGAATTATGAAACCTTACCATACACGCAGAGTCATAAAATATACCTACGAGAATTGCCATGTCAGTGGTAAAGAATGATATTGTCAGGGAGTGAATGCCTGGGAATAGCTAAAAATGACATCGATTATACCAATAAGGGAAAATGATAAAAATAAAAGAAATTCATAATTGATGGTAGGTTTATAGCTATCAAAAGGATAAATACATTTTGGGTCAACCTGTAAAAACTGGTATTAATGCTATAGTATCTTATCTACCAAAAAAAAAAAATTGATGGTAGGTGATATTACTTTAATAAGATATATGAGTATAGAAAATGATGCGAGTGGTTGGCATACAGTCGTACGCGCAGAGAAAATACATCATGGAAATTGAACATCGAAGTGGTAAATTCACGATGAGCATAAATACGTAGATATCTGGTTGTGACGTCTGGGCAACCAGTGGGATACACGATAGTGTGACTTGGACATTGATGCTATGTTTGGATGAATGTCACAAGGTGATAATGGCAGACGAGTTGCATTTCCTTGGTACAACGACATCGAAAGGGTAAGCAGTAGTGGAAGACATTTTGGGTGTTCATCCACATCCAGGAGTTTGATGGTTGGTCATTCCCGTTTGTCCATAGAAAAAACACAATGAAAAAAGGTTGTGGATGATATGATGATCAACATTGGCCAGCATGGTAGTTGCATGTGAATGTTAATCGCTAAGGAAGGGTGTGCATTTATGGATGGAAGATTTCCATAGCAATACCGTTGTGGATTCGTGGTCGATAGCAACAGTGAGGAGTGTTGGGTAATGTTAACGAAGATGCGGGGCTTAAAAAATAGCAAAATTTGTGAACAAGTGTGTGAGCGGACCGAGATAGCGTCGAGTTTTTGTGGTGGAAACGATCAACGTCAAGGGGAAAGCGGTGGACTTTGGTATTGTCACCCACCAAATATTCTAAGATGCTGAGGTAATTGAAATGCCTACACTAACAAATGAGACACAACAGAGCGACATGGAGGCAGCATGGAGGATACTATTATTCTTACCCCAAGATATCGTAGCATTGTTGAATTCCATGAATTTCTTGCACCAACGAGCACAGGATATAAAAGTGGATGAAAAAATAGGTGTAACACCTAAAAAGGAGTATGCATGTATTCAGTCAACAAGAGTAAACATGAATTATTTACCGATAGACCTTATTCACAAGTGACGCGTTTGATATTTGTTTTAGGTATGTTCATACGCATAGACATAAAGTAAATAAGTGGCAATAGGACATTGGTTGGTTGAAAAATCACATGCACCCACAGTAAGAAGAAATTTCTAAATTTAAACCAAGGCTTTAATAAAATAAAGTTGCAGTTATGATAAGATGTGGAATAATATTTTAATGAAATATTGTAGAAAGTGTATAAGGGCAAGGTTAAAATAAAAGAGGAATCTCCACTTGAATATAGTGGTTATGTGAGGGGACATTATTGAAAATGCGCATGCAACAAAAGGGAAAGGAAAACCAAATGAAGAAGAAAACAAAAATGAGAGGATGATGAAGACAATGAAGTGTTTTGAAATAGAAACAAAGGAAGTCCAACCAAATAGGTGAAACGGAAGATGGTTTCGTTGAAATTTTAAATACAAAAGAAAAATATGGAGAAAGGGCTGGTTTTTTGGAAAACCAGAGATATGTTGTCGGAATATCACTGTAAAAATGAAAATATTATTTTAATGCAAAGATTGTTTCAGAAATTTGGATCTTGTTTGTAGAAAAGGAGGAGAAAATTTCTGCATGCATGGATTTCATGTTTTATTTTTCCCGTTTTCAGATTTTAGATTTATAAATGATGTTTAATGCTATTTTACGGTTACATCATTGAATATTTGGAATCTGAAATTTATTTTCTGTGTCCTTAGGAGCTAGCACTTAATTTATTTTGATTGTGCAAATGCAGGTTGGAATAGATTAGGTTGCATGCAAGAGTTTCTCACATCTTCGGTTTTGCAGGATAGGGTGCCATCAAACTGAAAGGGCTTTGCATGTTTTCGTTTTCAGCATTCAAGTTTATTTTCAGATTTTATTTTCTGTTTTCTAACCCTTCATTTTGCATTTTTTTTTAAAACTTTGGACATTAAAATAAAAATCGAAAAAAATAAAATGACAAAAATAATTACATGGGTGTGAAGAATGATATTCAATATTTCATACGCAATAGATTCGGACTCATTCCGAGGCCATTTTGATTTTATAAATATTTAAATATTATATATATATTTTTTTTTTAAGGGTTTTTATAATTTTGGAATTTCATTTTTTTTTTTTACATTTTCAAGGCAAATCAGATTTTTTTGCTTTATATTTTTATTTGCAAGCATAAGATGACCTTTCCTTCATGAAAATTTCAATTTCATTGAAGGGGGGTTAATTTTATGGCATTTCATAAGCTATCATTTTTGGAGCAATAAATGCACCTTTCTTCATGAAAATTCTGATTTCATTGAAGAGAGGTAATTTATCATTACATCAAAGGTTGTGGTTTTAAAGCATTAAATTATTTCTTCTTTATGAAAATTGATTTCATTAAAGAGGGATAATTCATAATGACATTATGAGGCTATTATTTTCAAGCAATAAATTGGTGTCTCTTTATGAAAATTAATTTCATCAAAGAGGGACAATTTATTAATTATATCAAAGGCTTTCTTTATCTTCATGATAGAAGCTACATTTAATGGATCTTTTCATCATTTTAAATTCACATTCATAGATAGATTTTAATCTTCATTTTCATGTTTAAAGTAGGATTTAATGCAAGATAAAACTTGTTTAAAATCTACTTAATAAAGGAAGATAAAATCTACCTTAAAACATTTCAAGATAAAAGGAATTAAGGCTCTACATCGTGGTCATATGAGGGCCAATTCACATTTACTTTTTGTTAAGTTTTATGAACAATCATTAATATAGCATGGTAAAATGAACCAACACATGCCCCTTGTTAACAGTTACTTGCAATCACTAAGGTGTTCCTAGCATTTAATTGATATATCTTTATTGAGATTACTAATACACATGTGCAAATGCTAATATAGCGGAGACCTTGGAGAAGTTGTTTTGTTTTAACTTCTTTGCAAGAGAGGGTTTTGGGATCCAAAATCCTAGGGAGAGTGTGATTTCACAATTGGGTAAAATTACCACTCAATATTTTGGCGCTAGAAGGAGGGCCTGAATTGGTATTCATTGATCTAACACTTTTGGATTGTTCATAGAATGATGTGATTTGGTATTCATACGTGAATGATGTGATTTGGTATAACTTTCGAGAGTTCTAAATTGCTAAATATTTCAAGTTCATTTGATTAGCATCTTTGGCAATCTTTTAGCACTCAACACTTTGGGAGCTAGGAGAGCTTGAATTGATTTATTTTATTGCTATTTAGATGCTAAATTGTTCATGTTACTTGAAATATTTATTCTAAGACATTGGTCTTGACTAATGAGATTTTGTTGATCACTTTCATTGATTCTAACATTCTCTATTTGATGATGTGTTAATACTAACCTTTTGGCAAATTTGAGAATGTTCTTTCATGTCATGGTTTAATTGATGCATATCTTTTGGATGATACTAACATGATGATCTTTGTGGTTTACTCATTTGAAAATTGTTAGTCATTTTATGCTTCTTTGCAAGATATTTTTATTTGACTAACAAATTTGGTTCTGAAGTTATTCTTTGAGTTTCACTAATGGTGACATTTGAGGAGCAAGTGGTATCTTTAAGAGAAAGAATGGTATCTATGTTAGGGGAGTATTATGAGTGTTTTCCTATGTTTGGAACACCCCATCAAATTCTTGAAATGGTATTGGAGTTTCTACGATAGTTTAATCAAGATGAGACATTAGGATACATACAAAAATTGCATATCTACAAGAGCATATTATTTCAATGGCAAATTTACCATGAGGATATTGCTTGTAGGTTATTCTCATACATTTTGGATGATAGATCATTCTTTTGGTATGGCCAATTACCCATGGAGGTTAGGACTTCTTGGATCCGAATAGAAGCAACATATCTTTATCATTTTGGTAATCAGGTTGACTTAGATATGTTGCAAAATTAGTTTACCTCTATTCGTAAAGAGCCTAATGAATCCATGAGTCAATTCAATGAGAGGTTCTGTGAGTTGCACTCTCAAATGTGGGAAAGTTTTGACATACAATAAGAGGAAGCTATTAAAGTATACATGGGAGCCATACCCCCCATACTTGCTACACTTATTGAGGAAAATCTTGATGACCCATCTTTGCATAGAATCTATGAGGTCACAATAATGGTAGAACAAGGGCAAGTGGAGGCACAACATGTTCCCATGAGAGATTGTTCTTCTAGAGTTATTGATGCCAACCTACACCAACCATCTAATATAGCACCCTCCACTCCAATGATACCTAAGGTGAATGATCAAGGGGATGAATTTGAATGTCCAAATGTTATAACCACCTTAGATATAGTCCAAGAGGAGGTGCAAGTTGCCAAGCCAACATCCACTAATGAGGATTGTGTAGAGATGGGTTCATTTCTAGAAGTGCATGAGTATTCAGATAATGGAGGTGTCCTAAATCTAATTAGTGTTGAGATATGTGATAGGATAGAACCTACCATAGAATTGAATAAAGTGGTTGAAAGTGAAATTGAAAGAGAATCAATAAATGAATTTGAAGACATAATAGAATTTCACCACTGGTTCTTGGAAGACACTTTGGATGAGATTCTTGAAACTGATGATCAAGAAATTCCTCACCCTCCAAATTGTGATGAAATTGAATCATGGGTTACAAATGTGGATTGTGATAATCTTGCAAACTTGAATACAAAGAGTAGCCCACTTTTGGAAATCATTGAACCATCTAAGGAAGGTGAAGGTGAATTTGATGAGAAACACATTGATGAATTGGAAGATGTTGAAGAAGTAGTTGAGCATCACCACTTGATTTTGGAAGATGATTATTATGATTCTTGGAAGAAGTGGGAAGAATACACTCACTCCAAACCTTCTAATGAAACTTTTGTGTCAATTGATATGCAGGATAATACAATTGCTTTCTCGCATGAGGATATTACAAGTCCTGTACAATTTGAGAATGTTTTGGAAGAAGGATTGGAATCTCATCAAGTGTTGGAGAATGATAATGATTCTAATACCAAGGACAAAGAAGAAAAAGAATTGATAGATGAATCAAAATATCATGTCACAAATGCAATAGAGTTTCATCCCATGAATTTGGATGACAATTTTTACAATGGTTGGGGAAGATATGAAGAATCATCTACTTTTCACACCCCTATCGATGAGATTTCTATTGACATGCAGGATGCTAAAATTGCCATTTCACATGAGGATATTGCATTTGCAAGAATAGAGAAAGTTCCCAAATTAGATCATGATGAATATGAATTTATTGAAGATCTTGTTGAAATAGAAAGGGAAGAAATGGTAAATGTTTCTTATGACTCATCTATTTTGGATGAGGAAGAGGTAAAATCTGCTCTTTCATTTCGGGATATTGAAAATTTGGATACAAATTCACATGATTGTTTTGAGGATTCAAATGAAGAAATACCATTGGTGGTCATCAAGGAATTGGAACCAAATGACAAAGAGGTTGATCTATGTGAAGCAACTCAAATGATTGATCATGGTGATGTGTTATTTGACACCTCCCTAGATAAACAAGACTTATGGATTGAAAAGGATGGTCACACTTTTGATTGGGTGCCTAACTTTGGTATGTTTGAATAGGTGTTTGATAATGATGAAGATCATGAAGAGGAAGAAAAAGTCACAAACGCTCATCAAGTTTTGGTAAATTCTAACCATGATGTGTTGAGTATGGATGACAAGGTGAAATATTTACCTCTGTTAGTGACTACAAAAATTTCAAGTAATGGATTACATGATGTTCCTTTGGATGCTAATGCTATTAATGATGAAATGCCATTAGAGGTGAATGAAGAAGTAAAGTTGATTTCTACTCACACCACTAATGATATTGCTTTGATGAATGAAAAAGAAGTTGATGTGCTTAAATTGCTAAATCAAATTCATCAACAATTAATAATGGAATCTAGGATAAAAACTTGTAATGATTCTCATTTAGTAGATATCCTAGATGCTTGTAAATTTTTGCATAAGTTTGATTGGCCTAAAAACATGAATAATGAATTGGCTTCAAAATTTTTAGAAATAGGCTCTTATTTACAAGATTTCATATTTGAAAAGGATAGCCTAATTCTAAATCAAAAATCGAATTGTGAATTTGACATCTTAAAGAATAGACAAGAAAGAATTGAAAATCAAATTTTGTCTAATCAATTTAATGATTTGAAGCTCACCTATGGGATCATTAATAGAACTAAATCAAATTGGTGGGGTGAGAGAGGCAAGATGAAGATTGTTGTATTGTTTGGCCTAATCTTGTTTTCGTTGGATTTCTATAAAACTTGGCTTGCATATCATGTTATATGTCTTTTGAAATGTGCTAGTCATGTTTGGGATCCAGGGAAGTGATAGTTCAAGCTTCGCACCATCTTGTACCATATTGTACATTTGTATATAGTTTTGTTTTTTTGATGTTTTGGGTTGTTCCCTTGTTTTGAGGTGATGTTTCATGGTCACTAACTTATGGTCTCTGGATCCCTTTTGAAGCTCCTTTATTTAGTAGGTTGGAGTACCTGATCTGAAAATTGATGAACCCGAGAAAAGGGGGATGAGTTATTTGGTGATTATGCTCAGATTTTGGGACTAAAATGGTGGAAAGTGGAACAATGAAATATTAGCCAAAGCTCCACATGGGACTCACACACATTAAATGGTGTTTCTGGAATTAGGAAGGATGAAGTTATCTTGATTTGCAACCCTAGGCAAAAATCTAAAATGCTTCACTTGTAGGTTGCCTTACCCCAGTGATGCTTGAAGCTTTGCAAGGTTTTTCTTTTGAAAAGAAAAAAATATTTTATATATAAAAAAAAAAAAAGAAAAAGAAAAAAGGAAAAAAAAAAAAAAAAAAAGAGAGAACGAGCATCGAAAAGCTTGATCAAATCAGTCACAAGATCTAGATAAACTCTATCGGGGCTATGGATGCCTGATCGGTAGTAGGGCTCTATCTAGATATAGCTCGGGTAAAAGGAAAGGCTTTGCAAAGCATTGAGCAGACACAAGGGTGAGTTAGATAAACCTCACCGGGGCTATAGATGCCTGATTGGAAGTGGGGCTCTGTCTATAGTCATTTCGTTATGAGTGATACTTCATAGCCTAATGCAGAAAGGGATGATGGAATCTGGAGGATTTTCAAAAATGCAGGAATGAATCACTTTTGCACACACTGAGCAAAGGCATATGGATTAGTTGTTTTTATTCGAAGTTGTTTACCCCCATCTTCTCGGGACATTGCTAAATTATTGTGTCTCGCTGATCTTGTGTGTTTTCATTTCAGGTTGGGTTCTTCACCCAAAATGCTCAGGAGCATTTCCCAATAGAGTCGCCATTTGTTGTGGCTGCTCCACAATGTACCCCAAAATTGGGGACCCACCTTTATGTTTGTGTTGTTTGAAAGTCTTGGGGTTGTTTTGAGTGATCTTGTCCATAAGAATCATACTTTTAATTGTATAGCATCGGGTTTTTGGTTTTGGTCATTCACTTTCTCTTAATTGGCATTGGTTTGGTTTGAAAGATTTTTATCATTTTATTGAATTAAATAAATTTAAAAATAAAAGAAAAAGAAAAGTTTATTTGAGAACAAATATATATATATATATATATATATATATATATATATATATATATATATATATATATATATATATATACTTTTATACCTATATATATATACACTCTTATATCTATATATATAAATATATACATGTAAAAATAAATTAAAAAAATAATAATTATTATAAAAATAAAATATAAAAATGAAAAGAAATAATAATAAAGGCACATACTTTTATATCTACATTTCACATTTATAAAAGTATGTAAACCAATTAATGTAAAAGTGTTCGTTTATTTGGTTTAATTAGCCTTAATAGCTTCTATTTTAATGTTGGTGATATTAGGATTATATTTTATGTTGATTGCATTGTTAATTCAAGATTAATCATTCTAATGCATTGTTTATTTGTTTTTGATGCATGATTGTCGCAAGGAACGACGATGACCAAGGATTCTAAGCTAACATGAATGTCGAAGACATCATAGTAGATTGAATGAGGCTATGACAGGGAATCCTAGCATGGTTGGGATGGCCACGCATTTAGAGTGCTCGATATTTGACAGTGGGACCTCGGTATTGACGTGGTCACCAATGGTTATGGGATGTGATGAGTAGCCATGGTGGACTTCAAAGCATGGTGGGCGTTAGTGAAGGATAGGGGATGTCAACACCAGGATGGAAACACATGATGTTCAGAGGCCTCTGGTGGTCGATATTAATGTTGCAACGACGATATCAGGAGGAACACATTGATGTGGACCAAATACATGGGAGACGCATATTACATAGGTCCAAAGGTAGCCCCAATGATCCACAAAAAGTATTTTGAAGTAGACAAAGTAGATGCATGGAGCATTTTTTGGATAATGTGGACGCCTACAGATACATAGGGGGTTCTCTGGGACAATGACGTCGAATCATTCTAAAGGGGTGGATTTAGACAATGATGGTGTATCTGGCAACAATGCATAGGTATGGATCTAGGAAGAAAGCACCGAGCCTTGATTGGTGGGGACAGCTGTATCCTGCCATAAGGAAACTCATCAGCATAGATGAAGACTGTAGTATCATGTATTATAGCAAAGCAACCAGGCATTACGATGAATATTGGTAGAAACACCAATGAGACAATGTGTCAATAGGGTTAACGATGAAGGAATAAACATCGACACATCTGGATGGATAGTGGTGCCAGGAGTACAGTGTTGGATACAGTAACAACAAATTGTTAGATAAAGTTTTCAATGGAGCGAAGAATAGTCGGTGTATCATTTACCGAGAGTATAGTTTTCAATAGTGTACATAATGTAGATAAAAGGCAAGGATGTCTCGTGAGACAGGGCTTGCGTGGGGCTAGGTGGAAGGATGTAGAAGCTAGACGTCGACTTTGCCTTAGGAGTCAGATGGCGCGTGGGTGGATAGGTCATCAAACCATGAATAACTATTATAGCTTGATGATGATAAGACAAAGCATCAGTACTAGGAAGACTGAGATGCATCTGACAAATGGAATAAAAATGGGGGGTCATTGCCCAACAAACAAAGTTTATGGCATGGATGACTCAGGGTAAATGGTGGCATTGTGGTGCAAAGAACAACTCTGAGTTGCATTCAAATGATAGAAATATTGGAGTGGCAGTCAATAATCATTGTGGGTAAGCTTCAATTCGGATGAACAATGGCAACCGAATACCAAGATGTATGCATCGATAAAAGTTTGGCATTAGGTTTGCGATGATACCACATCAAATTAAATATCATGGGCTCTGTTAGATTAATGGAAGAGTTACTACTAGCACCACAATTACTACCATGAATTATGAAACCTTACCATACACTCAGAGTCATACAAGATACCTACAAGAATTGCCATGTCAGTGGTAAAGAATGATATTACCGGGGAGCGAATGCCTGGGAATAGCTACAAATTATGTCGACTATATCAGCAAGGGAAAATGATAAAAATAAAAGAAATTCATAATTGATGGTAGGTGATATTGCTTTAATAAGGCATCTGAGCATAGAAAATGATGCAAGTGGTTGGCATACAGTCGCACACGCAGAGGAAATACATCGTGGGAATCGAATGCCAAAGTGGTAAATTCATGGCGAGCATAAAAACATAGATAAATGGAAATGATGTTTGGGAAGCCAGTGGGATACACGACAGTGTGACTTGGACATTGGTGCAACATTTGGACTAATGTCATGAGATAATAACGGTGAACGAGTAGCAGTTTATAGGTACAATGGTGTCAAAATGGTAAGCAATAGTGGAAGATGTTTTGGGTGTTCATCCAGATTCAGGAGTTTGGTGGTTGGTCATTCCTGCATGTCCACAGAAGAAAACACAACGAAAGAGGGTCGCGAATGATATGATGATCAACGTTGGCCAACAAGGCAATTGTATGTGAATGTTAGTCATTGAGGAAGGGTGTGCATTTGTGGATGGCAAATTGCTACAACAAAACCATTACGAATTCATGATCAGTAGCAAAAGTGAGGAGTGCTAGGTAACATTGATGAAAACGCGGGGCTTGAATAGTGGTAAAATTTGTGAACAAGTGTATGAGCAGACCAGGATAGCGTCAGGTTTTTATGGTGGAAATAGTCAACGTCAAGGGTAAAGTGGTGGCCTTTGGTATTGTCACCCACCAAAGATTCCAAGATGTTGAGGTAATTGAAATGCCTATGCTGACAAATGAGACACAATAGAGAAACGTGGAGCCAGCATGGAGGATACTATTATTCTTACCCCAAGATATTGTAGCACTGTTGAATTCCATGACTTTCTTGCACCATTGAGTAAAGAATATAAAAGTGGACCAGAAAATAGGTGTAACACTAGAAAAGGAATATGCTTGTATTTAGTCGGTAAGAGTAAACATGAATTCTTTCTCGGCAGACCTTATTCACAGGTGACACGTTTGATATATATTTTAGGTTTGTTGATACGCGTAGACATTAAGTAAAGAATTGGTAATAGGGCATTAGTTTTTTGAAAGGTTGCGTGCACCCACGGTAAGGAGAACTTTCTAAATTTAAACTAAGGCTTTAATAAAATAAAGTTGCGATTATGATAAGAGGTGGAATAATGTTTTAATGAAATATTTTAGAAAGTGTATAAGGGCAAGATTAAAATAAAAGAGGAATCTTCACTTGAACATAACAGTTATGTGAGGGGACATTATTGAAAATGCACATGCAACCAAAAGGAAAGGAAAACCAAATGGAGAAGAAAACGAAAATAGAGGATGATGGAGACAATGAAGTGTTTTGAAATAGAAATAAAAGAAGTCGAACCAAACAGGTGAAACAAAGGAGGGCTTCGTTGAAATTTTAAATACAAGAGAAAAATATGGAGAAAGGGTTGGTTTTTTGGAAAAATAGAGATATGTTGTCGGAATATCACTGTAAAAATGAAAACATTATAATGCAATTTTTTTTTCAGAAATTTGGATCTTGTTTGTATAAAAGGAGGAGAAAATTTTTGCATGCATGGATTTCATGTTTTATTTTTTTGTTTTCAGATTTCAGATTTATAAATGATGTTTAATTCTATTTTGGTTACATCATTGAATATTTGGAATCTGAAATTTGTTTTCTGTATCCTAGGAGGTAGCACTTAATTTACTTTGATTGTGCATATGCAGGTTAGAATAGATTAAGTTGCATGCATGTGTTTCTCATATATTTGGTTTTGCAGGACAAGGTGTCATCAAACTGAAAGGGCTTTGCATATTTACATTTTCAGCATTTAAATTTATTTTCAGATTTTATTTTCTGTTTTCTAAAATTTCATTTTGCATTTTTTTTAAAACTTCGGACATAAAAATAAAAATCGAAAAAAAATAAAATGACAAAAATAATTACATGGGTACAAAGAATGGTATACAATATATCATACACAACAAATTCAGACTCATTTCGAGGCCATGTAGATTTTATAAATATTTTTTAAAATTGCTATTTTTAAGGATTTTTATAACTTCGGAATTTCATTTTTTACATTTTCAAGGTAAATCAGATTTTTTTGCTTTATAACTTTATTTGCAAGCAGAAATGAGCTTTCCTTCATGAAAATTCCAATTTCATTGAAGGGGGTTAATTTTATGGAATTTCATAAGCCATCATTTTCGGAGCAATAAATGCACCTTTCTTTATGAAAATTCAGATCTCATCAAAGAGATGTAATTTATCCTTACATCAAAGGTCTTGGTTTTAAAGCATGAAATTATTTTTTCTTAATGAAAATTAATTTCAATAAAGAGGGATAATTCACCATGACATTATGAGGCTATTATTTTCAAGCAATATATTGGTGTCTCTTTATGAAAATTAATTTCATCAAAAAGGAACAACTTATCAATTGTATCAAATGCTTTCTTCATCTTATGATAGAAGCTACACTTAATGGATATTTTCATCATTTTAAATTCAAATTCATAGATAGATTTTAATCTTCATTTTCATGTTTAAAGTAGGATTTAATGCAAGATAAAACTTGTTTAAAATATACTTAATAAGGAAGATAAAATCTACCTTAAAACATTTCAAGATAAAAAGAATTAAGGCACTACATCATGGTCATATGAGGGCCAATTCACATTTGATTTTTGTTAAGTTTTATGAACAATCATTAATATAGCATGGTAAAATGAACCAACACATGCCCCTTGTTAACAGTTACTTGCAATCACTATGGTGTTCCAAGCATTTAACTGATATGTCTTTATTGAGATTACTAATACATGTGCAAATTCTAATATAGCGAAGACCTTGGAGAAGTTTTTTTTTAACTTCTTTTTAAGAGAGGGTTTTGTGATCCAAAATCCTAGGGACAGTGTGATTTTACAATTGGGAAAAATTACCACTCAACAAGTCTATTATGCAATTGTGGATCAGGTTATTGTCATGGATCAAGGTTAAGTAAAAGAGTGTAGGTTTATCTTGAATTAGATTTAGGTCAAATATTTACATAACTGTTGGTAGTTTTCTTATCCTGCTCCTTCTGTTCCTCTAGTGATTTCTTCAAGTGCTCTTATTGTTCAAGAATGGACAAGACTTACCATAGAGGCATGTCCATAGTATAAATTTTTAGATGATCCACCATGCTAAATGATCCAAGAGGATGGGTCTTCTAAGTGGCAATTAGTAGCAATTGAGATCGAGCCTTTCCATAGCTAATTGAGGAATTTTAGTAGGTCCTGAGATGAGTGCATGCTACTTTTGGACTTTGGATATGTTCCATTTAGTAACTGGTGGAAACTTTGGCATGTTCTAATTAGGTGGTATCATGGTAGAAACTTCCTTTCTAGGATCAACTGACCTACTTTGAACATTGAGGGCCTCTTGGTCATGATTTTCTACACTTCTATTGCCTTCCTCTTAGCCAATGTCATATAGTTTGATTGGACTTATGGCTTCCTGGATGCTAAAGTACCCATAAAATATACCTTCTCCTTGTATTTTGTGACTAGAGTTTATTTAGGAGCAACAAAACTTGAACCAAGGAGGGATGGGTTGGTTTTGTGTTTGTGTTTATATCTCTAAAAGAGAGGTAGATTCCTAGATGGATACCATATCATTTGGTACTACTATGAACTGGTAAAAGTTTTCTCTAGAAAAAATATTGGGAGGGTAGGCATTTTGGTACAGGTAGTACCATGCAGTAAAGTCCTCCATGTATTTGTTTGCATGGGGGCTATATCTCTAGCAAAGATTGGAAAAATCTATTACAATGGGGTTAGAACAAGAACTATATACTGATCATGACTCTAGGTTTAGTTAGCATCCTTATTGACCTATAATTAGGGCCTTTGATATCTATTATGAGGATGTCTATAGACTTGATTATTTTGCTAGAAAGGAGACCTCAAATTATTTTGATATTGAAACCTCTAGGCATTTTGTTGTCTCTTGAGGGCAAAGAGTTCAATAGATACCACCCTTCGAAAAATTTCACTTCATCTAGCTCATAGGAGTAAGGACTTGTAGTTAGATATCCAATAGTAGGAAGAGGAGTGGGGGATATGACTAGGTTAATTATGATTGAAGTAGGATGAAAGGTTGTGGGCTATACAACTAGAGGAGGTTGATATAGAGATTGAATGCTTGAAAATAGAGGTATAGGAGGTCTAGGAGCTAACATTCATATTTGAATGAGATCATTCTCAGAACAAATAGCTATCCCGTAGGTTGTTGACAATGAATTTTCTCCCTTAAAATTGATCATCATGGAAATTTCAAAGTTGAAAGCCTTCAAATAATATATGAATGCCATAACTATGATAGGTCATATATCATTTGAGATCTTGTACCAAGTTTTATGAAACCAAGTATTAAAGTCATATATTATCTCCAAGGGTGGTCTTTTGATGGCTGTTAACTACTCTAGGAGAGATACTCCATCTACCTTTTCTCCAAATCTATCTACCAACAAGTCGACGACTTGGTCCTAACTCTTGACTAAATGTGGAGGAAGGCCTATGTACCATTCTTGAGAATTTATTTTGAAATATACCACTAACAATATTATATATATATATATATTTCTCTTTGATATTGTGCACTATGCATAGGCTAACGATGTTGCATAGGTGCTCCATGGTCATCGTAGTCTCTTCCCCAGTATAATAGGGTAATGACTTGAGGGTTGAAGCCAAGATCAGGTTACATGTAGTGGGAACAAGTAGAAGTAAGAAACATATGTAATTCCATGATGGACATACATGATAAATACCATGGTCTATCCACTAATGTAAGCTTAATAGTTCTACAACACCCCTCTCTATTTTAAAAGGTAGTGGTTGTTCTTGATGTTGGGTAGATGGGCTCTCTATTAAAAAAGTTGTTCCCTTTAGGTTACTCACAAGTATAGTTGAACCTTTTAAAATAGAGAGGTTCCTTAAATAATGATAAAGAGCTAATTTGAATTCATTGGAAGAGAATTGTTTTTGGTAGACACTCAAAAATACATATCGTATCCCCTTAAAATATGTATTATACCTTTATAGGATTAAAGGTTTCAGGGAAACAACAAATGCAATTTTAGATCCTAGATTTTTTTTTAGAGAGGATGGTTTATCAATCCATTAACTTCCCATTTCACTACCAAGAGTTAAGAGAATTTATTTTAAAAATAAAGGGATTAAGGTATGGAGCTCTTACATTTATATAGGGGGCTTCTCCTCTATTTTCAAAGCTCTTAAAAGGTGGCACCTTAAAATTATAAATAGATTTGGCTGGATCAATTACACATGAGGTATTTCATACATTATTATACACAGAATAGTCAAAAAATATAACCTCTCAAGATTATAGAGAGTATTTTTAAAGGCCTTATAATATTTTGATTTAAAAAATTGATCATAGGAGGGTAGAGTGAGTCATAGGGCTATTCTACTTAAGATCTCTTTGCTCTTGTTTTTGAAGAAAATGTAGATTCCTTATTGTTTTAGTATAATTTAGATATCATATTTCTTGGTATGGGAGAAGTTTAGGTACAACAAAGAGAGGTAGGGAGTTGAGGCTATCTTCTCTCCCCCATCAAATCTTCCATTTTCTCTCTCATATAAGGGGTCATGGATATAGATCTAAGGTTGAGCATGTGCATTCTCTAAAAAAATATACCCCACTTTAAATAATTCTCCTCTCTAAAAATATTGATACCTTACTTTAAATAATTATCTAGTGTGAATTTTCATGTGACTCTCTATTTTAAAAATACCCCTATCATATCTAAGGATAAAAATATGACTCCCACTTATCATGTTTTGGTATTCATCTTTATACCCTGGGACCAACCATTTCATTTATAAAACCTCAAAGAGGAGATCCCTTGCCAAATAACTCTAAGTGTATGAGTGGGGTTGATATCTACATTAAAAATTTATTCTTGCCCCCTTTCCAATATTCTAGATTGGAGGATAATTCCCAGGTCCAAACTCCTAAAGGTCAAATATTCCTAGTCTAAAAATTTTCATCTTTAAAACTTCAAGCTCTGATCAGTTTTAGAAAATAAAAGAGCTTGATGTTTTAAAGAACCAACTAAAATTTAATGAAAAAGGAGATTCTATAGATTATAGGTGCCTTATGAATAAGTCTATTATATATGGAAAAATGTTCTTGGTTTGTTTAGCTATAACTATTATTAAATGGGAGGTGAGGGGAGGAAATGGGATTGCCCATTTTAAGAGGTGCCTACATCAAAGACTCGAGTGAGTCTATTATAAAAAGGCTATCAATTTATAAGAGGAAAGTCTCCTCCAATATGTTTGTAAAAGCTTATAAATTCCAAATTAAGAACCCATATTGATGAGCCCTATATATTTAAAATCCCTTTGAAATATTTAATTTTTGATATCATACCCAAACCCTAAAAAAATATCCATTCGAATAGAGAAGATGTATCTTATTATTAATCCAACCAGGCCACTAATAGGCCATGTACACCCATGAGTGGGTAATCCAAATCCAACCTCCCTATTTTAAAAATTAAAATGAAGTACCTTACCGCTTCTCTTTGATCTATGATAAGGAGCATACCTTACCACTAATTTATGATGAGGAGGAGGACCAACCAACATCATATATTACAAAAAGCAACACAAAACCTTGCTGAGTTCCTTCATCTACTAGACAAGCTCCTTCATATACTAAAGAATAAAATCTCTCCAAAATTCCAAAATCTTACAGGTTGGCTCTTACCTTACCTTACCTCACCAAATTTGGTTGATTGGTCCCTACACATATGATTGAAAAACCCTCTCTATCTTAAAAATGGTGAACCTTTAGAAATTGAAATAAAAACCTATGGAAGAAAATATTAATAGATAACAGGTTCATCTCAGCTAATAGTTGGTCACTCTCTCCCATCCTAATCTCACTCAAGTCCAACAAGTCTGTTTCAACCAGTCCTATATCACCATTTAAAGTAAATTAAATTAAAAGTTCTTGAAAATTTTATTAAAGGTTCTCACAATTTTAAAGCCCTTTCATAATTCATTATAAGTAAGGTTGAGTGAGAGAGCCCCCATCCACCCCACTTTTATAAGAGTTAGTTTGTTATTATAGTAGTAAAAAAACTGCCACAATTTTGGAGTATGACAACTCACCAACTCCAAAGATATCCACTTTAAAAGACCAATCATTTTGCTCTTTATTTTAAACAAGGGAGGCAATCCCCTTTATTTTAAAGTTTTGCTAGGTTGATTTTGTTGCACTATATTTTGACTTCAATCTCTCCTTCTTGGAGCTGGGTTAAGGGGCTACACTAATAATTATGAATTTGTTGTTTTATAGGACCTAGTGGTAGGTCTTTCAATCATAAAATTTTAGGTCCTTTATTTTTAGTGATGTCACTAGGTGGATTTTTGTATGCTTCGTGTATCGCTCCAAATTTTTCACATCCTTACCTTCAGGTTATAGGATCCGTGCCCGGAAGGAGGATGGGAAAAGGATGGTGCGGTACCTCGGATTGAGAGGCCTTGCGAAGGTCCCGCCTCTTGGGGGAGGTGTATTATGGTGATTTTTTGACGGATGGTGGGTTCACCAGGAAACGTTTGAATGGTAGTTTCCACGCCTAGGTTGGGAATGTGTTTAATGTGTTCAGTTTTATCTTTAAACATTCCTATCCTAGGTTTGGCCAAATGAATCTAAGTTGTTCTATTATGAAAATGCAGACTAAATGAAATAAAGAAAACAAATTTTTAAACAGAAAACAAATTTTTAAATAGAAAACAGAGAGAAAAAGCTAAATTACAGAGCCATACCTGATTCGGATGTCTAATGGAGATTCTAATTTTTGAAGCAGTCCAGATCGTCTGGAATTTGACAGGATCGTCTCCGACCTCCAGGATCGTCTGAGATCTGACGAATTCATCAGAGACCTAGAAACAGAGAAATAGACACAAAATACAAAAAATACAGCAATACAAATAGAGGGCAATGATGTGAAATAATAATAAGAATATTAATAAGACAATCTTGAATAGGAATGCAAGCAAATTATGATGTTTTAATAATTAATCATGATTTCATTATGCAATTAAACTACATGGGTGAACTCCAAGATACAGAATAGCAAAAAATAATAAATAAATCGACTAGATGCAGAATAAAATAGCGGATGAGAAGAGAAAAATGCAAACTCTGGGCATCGATTGCCCCCAATGCAGATTGCAGTCGAGATCATCTCAGATTGGTACGAAATCATCTCGTATTGAACAGGATCGTCCACGACGAACTGAGCTTGCTCCGGATGAAGAATGACAAGGTTCCTACAACAAAATTTGGATAGGACAAGTGCAGATGGTAATTCAGGATGTTTTAGTGCGTGTAAAGTCAAGTTACAGGAAATTTCAGCCAGGGGGATGCCAAGGGGGAGTCCTAAGTTTAAATAGGCTTAGGAGGGAGGTTAGGAGGTTGGAGATCATCCCAATTTAGGATATCTCCAATGGGGAGGGTCCCTAACGATGTAGATATGCTTTTGCCCGAATTAGAGACGCCGTTGGAACAGAGGCTAATTAAGAAAAATCAGTTTTGGGACAAGATCGTCTGGACGTCCTAGTCTAGACAAAATCATCCGATCTGAGGCGATATCATCTGATCGGTGATGATATCGTCAAACGGTCAAAACAAACTCTAAAAATGGTGTGGGAAAGGAGGAAATGGGTTAAACGGTGGTTTGGAAGCAATTTTGGGGGTTGAAATTTGAATTTGAATATTTACTAGAGTAATTGTAATTATTTAAGGTTTTACTGTGCCAATTTTAGGGTGTTACATTTTGCTCCCTCTTTAGCGAATTTTTCAAAAAAATGCGTTAAAGATGAGTTCTTCTCGATCTACGAGAAAGCAAAAAATATTCCCATTTTTAGGCGACGATTCTAGGTCGAATCGTACGACAACTTACTATGGTGCCCCCTCCGTGTTTTTACCCAAATCGAACGTTTGAGGTAAAAACGCGAAAAAACAAAATTTTAAAAAAGTTGTTAAGTGTTTTTGAATAAAATTAAGAAAAATAGGGTAAAACCCTAATTAATTGTTACTATTCATTTTCCTAGTTTTTAGAGCTCTGGAGACAAGATGGTCGAGACAGCGCATAGATCGATAGAGATCCGGCGCGAGCTACGGTAAGGGTCTAAACTGAATTTAGAATGCTTTAATTTAGAATTTCATGCTTTTTAGATTAAATTTGATTGATTTTTGAGCATCGCGGCCATTTTTGGGCCGTCGATGTCGTCGAGACGAAATCATCTCAATTTCGTCGAAATCATCTCGATATCGCCGATTTCGTTCAGAGGCGAAATCGATGAAATGGGGACGATTTCGTCAAAAAGGAGATGATTTCGGTTGGCAAAATCAAAGACGAATTTGCTCAAATTGGGGACGATATCGTCCAATTGTGGATGATATCATCATTTATAAAATTGAACTTATTTTGACTTGCATTTTTAATTAATGATTTATTAATGATTTTTATTGTTGATTTTGATTATTTTGCAGAGAGGATTAATAAAGAGTAGAGAATGGAAATATGATGGACTAAGAGATGACTTGGCCACCCTGTCTTAGGCAGAGCGAGATCAGCTGGCTCAGGTCGGCTATTGAAAGCCCTAGCAGAGAGGTGGTATTTGGGTTCCTCATGTTTTCGGTTACCGACAGGGGAGATGACTCCCACACTGGAGGATGTATGGAGGATTTTGAGGATCCCCATACAAGGACGGTTGATCACTCCCATGGCCAATCAGGGCCATGTGATGATGTGATTGTGCAGTGATCCGAGCTTCACCCTAGAGAAGGGCAAAGTGAATATCGAGTCGTTATGCCAGATGCCTGGGGCATCTAGACTGACACAGGTTTTGGCTGGGGTGGTAGGTGGTCTGCTGCTATGCCACCAGAACAAATGTAGGGTACCATGGGTATTGACATATGTGGTCTGCAACATGAGAGACCACAGATACAGGTTTTCTTGGGGCAGCTTTGTACTCTATCAGTTATATAGGATCCTTCATGGGGTCGTATACAAGGGCGGTCGATGCCTGGTTATGACATCACTACTACAAGTTTGGTGCTGGGAGCACATTGCGGTGCGGAGGCCGGTAGGGCTCCCACTAATAGGGATTGATGAGGAGAGGCCCCGAGTTTTCTACTAGTGGCTCCGAAGAGGGGCACAATGACGGATAGATCTGCCAACGTCCCGGATACTACTTGACGACCTTGTCTTTGACCAGATCACCTGGAGGCCTTGGAGAGATCATCTAGGGTGGGCCAAGGATGGATAGGAGCTAGCTTGCATTAGGCAAGTCTACTGGCTAAGGATGGAGATGGGAGAGATGGAGCTCCACTAGTATGATCGAGTTTTGAGGTAGTTTGGTCTACAGCAGGGGATCCCATCTTTGAGTGACTACGAGTTTTCTCAAAATGTCTGGGATAACACTACAGTTAGCGAGGCTCCAGATATGCAGCGACTCTAGAGTCAGGATGTAGATGATGCCCCCATTCATCCAGTGGATGGGGATGATGCTGGGGTAGCCAAAGGCTACGATGCATGGTACACAGGCCTCTACCATCCTCAGATGACAAGGGCTCAGGGTTTTATTCATGCAGTTATGCATCGGATGGGGAGGTGGTGCCAGGTAGCCATTGAGATAGCATAGGGTCACGACGAGAGAGAGCAGAGGAGGCCACAGGCTTAGTAGAGGCTATAAAAATGGGAGAGGAGGGAGGAGAGACCCCCTTCTCCACAGAGAGAGAGACCACCATTGCCTGATAAGGGCAAGGGTGTGGACATAGGAGAGAGTAGTGAGATGGCTACTCTCTGGGCAGAGACTATCCGTCTCTAGGCATAGGTGCAGGCTTTGCGGGAGGAGGTTGCATGACACCGAGTGGAGGCTACACAGCTTAGAGATGAGGTTGCACGCCTCAGAGCACGGAGTGGAGGAGCGAGCACTCAGGAGCTGGTGTGGTCGATTGCTCAGATCACATTCTACTAGGGTATCTACTTCTAGATGGTGCCAGAGGGTCAGAGGGTATAGCTGCCAGCTGGAATTGTTGACCCGATCAGGATTGGGTCGTCGAGGACTTCATCTCGATCAACAACTAGGACTTGCAGTACCACACATACTACGATGGGGCCACCTCGTCCACCTCAGGGCGTGGGAGGAGATGAGGCTGAGAGCTCGAGGGGTTCTCGAGACACTACACATAGGATATATGATTGAGAGGATTGAGTATGCCAAGATGTAGATTGTGGCATACCAATCTATTTTTGATATGATGTATATATATTTGATATATATATAGATGAGATATTTTTTGATCATATGACTTGTCTTATGATGATACGACTTGTTTATATGTTTTTATGATGCTTTAATGTTTTGATTGATTGATTTGATGATTCATGTAATTATGTCGTTGGAAAATATTATGGTTGAAATGTCATGCTTTAAAAATTTAAATGAAATAATCTGATGTAACAAATTGGTTGTTGTGATGATGATTTGATAAAAAAAAAGGGACTTCTAACAATAAATTCAAAGGACATTATCGCTATTATAGACCATTTCATGGAGTCACCGCTCACTCGGTTGTCAAGCTAATCCCAGTATAGAAATATTGTTAAAAGTAAAAGAGTGCTTAAGAGACTGTCTTAAGACTTTGGTGTGATGATGCAAATGATGATGATGATGATTTTGTTTTCAGACTTTCCATGAAAATATTATGCATGAAATATTTTAAAATGATTTTTGTTAGGCATAAATTCCTAAGTGTGATAAATTTTTTGGATAATTCCTTAGAAATTATACCATCATTGCAAATTTGCATATTGACATAATGACATGAAATAGTGATAATGTGCATGCTTTTTAAAAACATAATTGTATAACAGAATGATTTAAGTCATGTTTTTATGATTTTAAATAAATGGGAAATAAAATTAATACAATGGTTTGCGCTAGGCATAGAATATGTAGGTATAGACTTATACCATCATCACGAAATCCAAAGAAGAAAATAGATTGTTTTATTGCATGGTTGATTTTTAATTTTTTGAAAATAAACAGAAAATATGAAGATGAGGACTTGTGCTAGTCATAAAATTCCATTTAAGTTTTGGAACTATACCATCGTCGCAAAAGTCGACAATATATATATATGTTTTTATTGTATGGTTTGAAAGAAATTTTGATTTTTGATTATGCATGTAGTTGTCTTTATGCGAGAAAGGAAAAATGAAATTATTCCAAACAATTTGCAAAGATATTTCAAAGTATCTCGAAGACAAAAGTTAGATTTATAAGGAATCCCATGTGCATATGTGAATTCATTTCCAATCTTGATTTATCATAATGATACACATAATCTCTCAAATACAAAATGTGTGTGCAATTGCATTGTTCATTTACCAATTTGAGCAAGATACTATGATACAAGTGATTTGAATGAACCAAATAAGTGTTTATTAACCATGGTTTAGATGCATATAACCATACCAGACTACTATGTAAGTCGGATTATCAAGAGCTAGCTAATCCATAAGCAGACATAGGTCTATACAAAAGAAGGTCGCTAATGTGACAGACATATCGCCATGCTAGGAGTTACACAAGGCCAAGCAGGTTGAGCACAAACCACCTGTTATGGGGCTTACCTCACAGTTTTCGAATAATTGAGAATTCCAGGGATTCAAGCTCATCAACTCTTCTTTTATTTTCAATGGGTAGGGAGAGGGATTTTATTGCTTTTGATTTTGCTTTCTTTTGCTTTTCTTTTGTAGTTTTGCTTGATTTTTGAGATAATGCTTGAAACATTGTCGTAATGATATAAAATAACATTTTTTTTTCTTTTTCTTGAACTTTGCTTTTCTTCCTATGCTAGGGATACTTGCTCGGATTAGCTATAGAGCAAGGTATTTTTATTCTGGGTAGGGGTGAGCTTGTCCTTTTGCCAATTCTCAAAAATTCTAGACCATGTGCATAATAGGATAGCAGGGGAAACTTTTTTCTCAAGAAACCACTTCTACTATGTAGCATAGCATGGACATTACAAATATAATCATTTTATTGTGAAAGGATATACTTGGTTTAAGTAAATAACAAGATCAATTCTCTGTGATCAAACTTTATTTAATTGAATTTTGTGGACTTTGATATAAGAGAGATTAGTAATCATGCCAGAATAAAATCAAGATATTTATTTTGTGTTTGTGAAAGTGAGGGATTCCAAATAAATGCTAATTTATCCAAAATAATTTGAAATATATAATCGCAACATTTGTAAGAAGAAATATATACAAATACTTTTTTGAGAAGTTAGAGAATGTTGACTCTCTCTTTCTTCTTTATTTTGTTTTGGTTTCGAAAGAGTCAAGAATATTGTTGTTTTTATTTTTATTATTTTTGTTTGTTTTTGTTTTTGTGTAAACAGTTTGATATATTTTTAAAATAAGACAACATGCAAAATATGTACAAATGATGAAATGACTAAATTTTATACGTAATATCGCCTAAGATGCATAATATTCATAGGTTCTTTTAAATATTTACCATCTAAGGTAGCTAATTTGTATGCTCCCGAATTTAGCAGTGATAATGTATGGTCCAAGCCAGTTGGGCTCAAATTTACCTTTAAGGTATTTAGTTGCATTAGTATTTTTTTGATTTTCTTTTAAAACAAAGTTGTCGATCTCAAAGGATCGATGACGAACTTTTTTAGCATATGATCTTTTAAGCTTGTTTTGGTAGGCACGAAGATGCTCCAAAGCATTGATGCGCTTTTCATCTAGGAGTTCCAGCTGATTGAGTCTACCAGCTCGATATTCATCTCCTACTTCGGTATCTTGAAGTAGTAGAGCCAAAGAAGGAACTTCTAATTCAAAGGAAAAAATGGCTTCAACACCATAAACCAAAACAAAAGGTGAAGTTCTAGTGGGGGTTCAAACACTAGTTCAATAGGCCCACAAGGCTAGATATAATTGAATGTGCCAGTCATGGCCATATTTATTGACCAATCTTTTGAGAATTTTGATTAAGGTTTTGTTAGATGCTTCTGCTTGACCATTACCCTGAGGATAATAGGGAGTGGACCATCGATGTTGAATCTTATATTTTTGGCATAATTTCTTGACATCTTTATTTTTTAAACAAGTTCCATTATCAAAGATGAGATTTGCAGGAATTCTAAGATATGCAGGAATAAGCTCTTGCTGGTAATAACAATTTAATGAATTTCTTAATTCTGGAAAAAGATTGGACAGAGGACCTGATTGATTATTTCACAACTCGGAAAATGTCCGTCACAATTGATTGCTTCTCAGAGAAGGAGATTTCGGTTGCAAGCTCTGCGGTATGTTTTGTTTTCAGATGGTTTGTTTTTTAAAAATATTGATGGTGTTCTTTTGAAGTGTGTTAAACAAGCAGACAAGGATAGGATCTTGGAAGAGTTCCATTCCGGTCTATCAGGAGGACATTTTGCGGGAAGACCGATGGCCTTGAAAATCATTCGAGCTGGTTACTACTCGGCCGACCACTGTTCTCGGATTCCTTCAAGATTGCACAAGCTCGTGATAAGTGTCAAAGATATGCGGGAAGAGTAAGGAATGCAGCTCGCCTTTGCATCCGATTCGAGTTGAAGCACCCTTTCAGCAATGGGGGTTAGATTTTATTGGAATAATTGATCCTAATTCCTCACTGGTCACGAATACATTTTAACGACTACTGATTATTTCACCAGGTGGTCTGAAGCCATACCTACAAAGATGGCCAATCAATCTGTAGTGATTTCTTTCGTTGAAAGTTTAATTACACGTTTTGGTGTTCCAGATGCCATCATTACAGATAATGGGACTCCATTCATTGGAGCTGAATTGGCTGAGTTTGCTAACAAGTTTGGCATTTTCCTTAAGACATCTTCCAATTACTATCCACAGGGAAATGGCTTGGCAGAGTCAACGAATAAAAATTTGCTCAGAATTTTGAAGAGGTCATTGGGAGAGAACAAAAGATCTTGGCACTTGTTACTGAATCAGGTGTTATGGGCAGACAGGATTTCCGTTAAGAAGTCCATTAAAACCTCACCATATGCCCTAGTCTATGGCAAAGAAGCAAGGTTGCCGAGTCCATCTTGAGTTGCCAGTACTACAGCAGTTGCAGTCTTTTCAAGATGATGAGACAGACCTGAGTTCCTTGGATCTGCGAATAGCACAATTGTTGGAATTAGAGGAGCATCGTTCCAAAGCATATAATGAATTTGACAAGCACATACAAGGGATTTCAAAGTGGTTCTATAAGCATTCTGCATCTCGTCCATTCAAGACAGGAGATTTGGTGCTGAAATGGAATGAGAATAAAGCTAAACCTGGCAATCATAAGAAGTTTGATGCATTCTGGGAGGGTCCGTTCCGTATTTCCAGTACTGGTGCAGCTAATTCTTTCTATTTGGAAGAGATTGATGGTAGCCCACTTCCAATTTCAGTTAATGGCTTTCATTTGAAAGCCTACTTTTCATGACTTCGCAAGTTCAATTTGAGTTTGTATATAATATATAAAAAAAAAAAAAAAAAAAAAGTATGTATATATGTGTTGCCTTTTATTGTCACCTTGGCTCTTGTTGCTTGTGGGCTGTAGGTGTTGGTTTCCCTTTTTGTCTCCTCCTTTCCCAGCAGTTGGTGGCTTTCTTCTTTTCCCTCCCCTTTTTCTTTCCTTTCCCTTCTTCATCTTCCTTCTTTTACTTCTTTTCCTTCTGCAGTTCCAGAATAAGCCACGACTGTTGTTTCTTTTCCCCTTTTCTACTTTTCCCATGTTTTCTTATCCCTTTCTTCTCAGTTTAAAGGCATTTCCTTTCAGCTTAGTTCATTTTCATTTCACACTTCAAAACTTCCACTTATGTTCCATCCATTCGTTCATTCCATCTATTGCCGCTGGTAGTGTATCAACATGATGTTGTTATGTCTATCTCATTCATCACTTGCTCACTTCCACATCACTCCATTGCAGTCACCGCTTGCGTAGCGCGAGGAGCTCACTCCACCATCACATTCCATTTCTTCAGTTTATAACCGCTTCTATGCAGGTTCTTCCAGTTCTAGTTTTCCGAAGCAGAAGAAGTTTGGCGGCGGTCCCCGACATGTTTTGCAGCGACTTGTTTACGGTTCCAATATGACTCCGTGCCCAATGGACTAAGGCTCGGATTCTTGCATACGACGAGTTGTATACCCGCGAGCCGCCAAGAATGTTGGCATTTTTGCCACATTGATTCTCATTGATGAATGCATTAATGTATCGTTGGGGATCCGACCTTTGATTGATGCGGCTTGGGCGAAAAAAAGGAGAAAAATTGAGCAAGAAATGGCTAAGTCTGAAAATTGCAGCGACGCGCTGACATGTTGCAGAATCGCGGTCAACGCAGTCAACGCAGGCAGGTTGGCGGACCCGTCGCGATATCGCGACATGTTCCGAAATCGCGGGTCGACGGGCAGAAAAGGCACTAAGTTGAAAACATGCAGCGATACGCTGACATGTCAGCGAATCGCGACCCGGGCAGCGTCGAAGGCAAAAAGTGAAAACTTGCAGCGCGTCGCTGACATGTCAGCGAATCGCGACCGAAAATGGCGATTGATGCGGAGAGAAGGAACATGTAGCGAAGTCGCTACGTGTTCCGTTTTCGCGGGGCAGAGCGCAGGGAGGAGCGAAAGGGAGCCGGACATGTAGCGATATCGCGACATGTTCCGGAATCGCGGGTCTTCAGCAGCGAAGCGTACGACGTAAAATCATGTCGCGATTTCGCGACCCGTCGCGTTTTCGCGACCTGCGCAGTTTTCCCGCCAAATGCAAGTATGAATGGCCGAGAGGGTTTTTTCGATTTCCGATGATTTAATGATGACCCGAATTAAATAATTTGCGGATTTCCAATGCGGTTAAGGTCAAAGGGTGCCCAGGCTACCAAAATTAAAAGATTTATTGGTTCGAAGTATTGGTTCGTGGATTATTTTAACGGCTTCATGCACATGTTTGAAAAAATGAATTTAATGAAGGGCCGCGAACGTTTCATGGTATTTAATTTGTATTTCTTCGAGACTGCGATTAAGGGGATCATCTTCCTCGTTTCCTTCGCATGATTGTAGATCACGAGGAAGTTGGTTTTAATTAGTTAATGCTGCAAAGAGGACGGACCTCTATAAAAACCAATGTAATTTTCATTTGCAAAGGTTGGAAGTTTTGCTAAAAGCTGGAAGTGCATTTGCAAGAATAAATTATTGGCTTCGAATTTTTCAAGCGATTGTTTGGGTGATTGTCTTTTCTGTTCGTTGCATTTCTAATCAAATTTATATTCCTTGAGTGCTGTTACATTCAAATTCTGCATATTGGATTTGAATATTGCTTATAAGGATATGATTCTTGGAGTGTAGTCTTGGAGAGATTTTCTGCATACAATTGTGTGGGAGTTGAGTCATTATATTCTGTTGCTTGCTGTTGCCGCACTTTAAGTTTTCTGCTGTTGTTCTTCTGATCCCATAACTCCGGCCTGTGGCCATATTTCATTTCTTTCTGCAACTTTTAATTTCTTTCCAGCAACCCTTATCTTCAAACAGAAATTTAGAATAGTAAAGGGAACCAGCCCACTCTGGAGATTGGTCTGGGAGCCATTTCTTGCTTCCAGCCTTTCAATGTTGGCCAGGTCTAGGGTGCAATTATAAAATCCTTTCCTGTGGCAGATTTTGGACCAACAGGTTTTGTTAGATGCTTCTGCTTGACCATTACCCTGAGGATAATAGGGAGTGGACCATCGATGTTGAATCTTATATTTTTGGCATAATTTCTTGACATCTTTATTTTTTAAACAAGTTCCATTATCAAAGATGAGATTTGCAGGAATTCTAAACCTACAAATGATTTGATTAAAAATAAATTTAGAAACTTGTGTGCCAATGCAGGAAGCTAAAGGCATAGCTTCAACCCACTTCGTGAAATACTCGATGGCGGTTATGATGAATTTATGTCCATCAGATGACATAGGGTTAATTTTGCCAATAATGTCTAAGCCCCATTTTGAAAAGGGCCAAGGAGATGAAATAGCCTGCAGTTCTTGTGCAGGCGCATGGACAAGGTCAGCATGTTTTCGGCACTTGTCGCAATGGCGCACATACTCATGTGCATCATTTTCCATGGTAGGCCAAAAGTATCCTATCCTAAGGAGCTTTTTAGCAATGACACCATCACTGAAGTGTCCTCCACAAGATCCATCGTGGGCTTCACTCAAGGCTGATTTGGATTCTTCTAAATTCAAACATCTTAATAGGATACCTTCAAAAGATCTCCTATACAAAGTATTTCGAATTATTACAAATCGACTTGCTCGTCTACGTAATAACCGATGCTGGTTTCTATTAGAATTGGCAGGGAAAGTCCCATTTTGAAGAAAATTAAATATATCTGTATACCAAGGTTCAGGAGTAGTTTCATTAATTAGAAACACATCCAAAGGTTCTAAGCATGACTTATTTGAAGCGGGTTCCTAGAGTCGACGAATAATGATAGTGGCATATTCATCATCTAACTCCAAGGGCAGGAGAGATGCAGCTGCGACCATAGCATCAGCTGCACGGTTGCAAGTTCGAGGAATAGCTTCCAAGGAAACTTGATCAAATAGAGACATTAATTGTAAAACATAGGCTTTATATGGGCACATTTTATCATCTCTGGTCTGATAAACTTCATTAATTTGATTTATGACAAGTTGAGAATCACCAAAAACTAACAGATGTTTAATTTTTAGCGCCAATGAAGCTCATAATCCAAGGATTAGAGCTTCATATTCAGCAGTATTATTGGTGCAAGCAAATGTTAATTTGAAGGACATAGGAATAAGATGTTTTTGCAAGGATATTAAAATAATACCCGCACTAGCCCCACTCATGCATCGGGCTCCATCAAAGTATAAGGACCATTGTTCAATATGGTCTGCCTCTAATTGAAGGCATTCATCAAGAAACTCAATGATGAGGGGATGGGTAGACTCTAAGGGTGCAGCAGCTAATTGATCTGCTATGATTTGACCCTTAACAGACTTTTTCCTATGAATGTGAGGTCAAAATCGCTTAGAGCAAGAACCCACTTGGCTGTATGACCCGATAAATAATGTCGACTCATGGGATACCTCAAGGGATCATATTTAGCAATGACATAGGTTTTTTGACTGAGCATATAATGGCATAATTTTTGCGTAGAAAATACGACTGCTAGACATAGTTTTTCTAATGTTGTGTAGCGGGTTTCATAACTGATGAAGGTTCGACTAATATAATAATTAGCATGTTCTCTCTTCACATCATCAAGCTGAGCTAACATAGCTCCTAAGGCAAAATCTAAAGCTGAAATATATAGGAGAAATGGGCGATCAGGTCTAGGTGGAGAAAGCACATGTGGGTTAAGGAGGTATTGTTTGAGAAGTTCAAAAGCTTCTTTACATTCGTCGTCCCAATTAAAAGGGACATCCTTCTTAAGGAGCTTAAGAAAGGGACCGGTTTTGTCCGCCAACTTATCGATGAAGCAACGGATAGCTTGAAGCTTACCTTGTAAACTTTGTAACTCAGATATATTGGTAGGTGCGAGCATATCAGTGATAGCCACAATCTTGAGAGGGTCAATTTTGATACCATGTAAAGAAACTAAAACCCCTAATAGATTATCGGACTTAACTCCGAATATGCATTTGGTTGGATTTAATCGAATAAGATATTCTCTTAATCGATTAAAAACTTTTCTCAAATCATCTAAATGGTTATCTTCATTAATAGAGCGAGCTATAATATCATCTACATAATCATGTAGGATATCATGCATCATATCATGAAAAATATAAGTCATAGCTCATTGATAGGTTGCACCTATGTTCTTTAAGCCGAATGGCATCACTTTCCAACAAAAGGTACCCCAAGGGGTAATAAAGGCTGTTTTAGCCTGATCTTCAGGAGCTATCCCGATCTGATTATAATTGGAGAATCCATACAATAGGGACATCATTCTACTCCCGACAGTAAAGTCAATGATTTGATCCATGTTTGGAAGAGGAAAATCATCTTTAGGGCATGCAACGTTAATATCTCTAAAATCTATGCAAACCCTAACTTTGGTAGCTTCTTTCTTGGTGACTGGAACTACATTTGAGATCCATTCAACATAATCAATAGCTTGTATAAAAACAACATTCAGGAGTTTTTCTAACTCCCCTTTGACTAGCAGGGCCACTTTGGGATGCATTTTTCTAAGTTTTTGTTTAACAGGTTTAGCATCCGAATGGACTACTAGATGATGCATGACTACGAAAGGGTCCAGACCTGGCATATCTTCGTATGTCCAAGCGAAGACATCTTCATATTATTTAAGGAATGCAATGTATTGCTCTTGTTTTTCTTGACTTAATTCTGATCCAATATTGATTATGTGAGGATTATCCTCAGTTCCAATGTTAACTTTAATGACGTTTTCTACTTCCATGTGTAGATCTCTTTCAAAATTAGGTGGGGCGGGTGAGACGCCCAATTATTATAATTATTTTAAGGTTAAGTTGGATAATTCATCTTGAGGATTAGTTGCCTCAAGATGGGCTATAGTTGGTATAGAACCATCAAAATAAAATCCATTGTGTAACATCTCTTCAACGGAGACATCGTGGAAGATATCTCCTTCCAACTCCTCATCGGAGTCAGTAATCATTTCAAGGTAAGCTATGGATAGCATGTTACATGTAAATGGCTTATTTTTTAGAGGCAAATCATCATGCCTATCCAAATAATCTTGATAACATATGAGTTGATCATCATATTCAAAAGGAAAGGGTTGACCCTTACTAGGAAATAGGCCCACACCACATCGGACGGGCCACGGTTCTACCTCGATAGGTTCTTTCATGCCATTTTGGAAAGGTCCCAAGCCTTTCCATTTATATCCCATTTTAATCATTATGGGTTTAGCTTTAATATATTCATTAGTAAAATAACATCGAGCATATCCATCATGATGAGTTTTAATATTTCGAGGTATTCTTCCCCAGTCATATCCTTTCTAAATGAAAGCACAACTCCCGACTTGGTAAGTACTTCCCATGGGTTGTGGGAGGCCCAAAGTATGAGGAGATGGTGACAAGTTATTTAAAAGAATAGAATTTTGCATAGAAGCATTTGTTTTTTCTGATATTAATATTGTGGATAAATCTGATAAAAGTTCATCAGAAAGAGCATAAGATGTAGAAGGATCATTCCCTATATCTTTAGATGTGGAAGGTATGATAGATGTTAATAATGTGGAAGTGTTAATGAATGGGTCTATAGGTTTTGAAATTATAGGGATAGAACATGAAGGATTGGTTGTGGATTGAAGATCCTTTTGAGGTTCTAGAGTGGTTTGTTTAGAATATTGTTGATCTATATATGAGGGTGAAATGAATGGAGGAGAAATAGGTGAAGCTATGGGAGTGCGTTTCATAGTTTTAGATGAAAAATAATAATTAGGATGTGTGGATGATAGAGCAGGGCAAAATTGCACTCCAACAGGTTCTGCCAAAGCACACATATCAAAGGGTCTAGGATCACCATGGATAGTGACCAACTGATTTTTAAATTCGAATTTAACACATTGGTGTAAAGTGGATGGGACAACTCGCATTGCATTGATCCAAGGATGACCCAAGAGTATATTGTACGATGCGAGGCAATGTACAATAAACACGGTCGTATCTAGGGTTTTAGGACCAACTTGCAATGGGATGGTAATAACTCCACATGTTTCTTGTGTTTCGTCATTGAAAGCTTTGATAATCATGTCAGTTTTCTTCATTTCATCACTTCTAAAGCCAAATTGTTGGTAGAAGTCAAAAGTACAAATGTTTAGAGATGAACCATTATCAATCAGGACTCTTTTAACATCTACATCTCCAATTAGAGTAGTAATATATAAGGGATTATCCTTATGTAAACTATGTTGTGGGATATCTTTATCCCGGAAGTCAATACAATCAACTTCTCTAGTGATGATAGTATTGGCCATGGCTTCAGGTTGAATATTTTGAGGTACCATAATTTGGCTTAATGTAAGCATTAACTCATCCCTATGGGTAGGAGAAGATCTTAATAAATCCAAAAGGGAAATTCTAGTCTGTAGTATTGGATAATTGCTCATTAATATTGTAAGGGGGTTTAGGTTGAACATTGGAAGCATGATTCCCTTTATTGGGATTTTTCAAAACAAATGGAGCTGATCCATCATTCTGGTTTGGTTCTTGTTGAGAATTTTGAGCCTGTTGTTGGGTAATGACTCCAATGGTACCTACAATGTTATATTGAAGACGTTGAACTGGTCTCGGTTGAGCGTTTATGGCTTGTTCATTAGGGAGGAATTGATTAGAAGAGGGTCGAGTAGTAACTCTTCTAGGAAATGGTTCTTCTGGAACCATAGCATCTATGATGGGTTGAATAGGATCTTATTAATTTTCAGAACTATTCGATTGGTTTGAGGTGATGTCTATTTCACTTTCAATATCTGATTCTACATCACTAGGATCTGGAGTTTGAGAATTATGTAGGGGCCTAGTTGTGACCAGGGATAAGGTTGTGTCAAATGTTTGAGGATCCTGAATAGGTAATTGTCCGCTAATAGTCCCTACATATTGGGTAGGAGGAGGAACATTATGATGCTCAATTTGATTGGCCACCTCTTTACCATGTCTTGGTAAAGGATGTTGAAATATGTCTAATGATTGATTAGCATTTTAATTTTGATTTTGGGGAATGTTCTTTTGAGGATTATTAGGAGTATTTTGTTTAGGTTGGAAAGCTTGCACCTCCATTTCATTATTATCAATCAGATCTTGTATTTTATGCTTTAACCTTTTACAAGCATTGGTAGAGTGTCCAGGTCCTCTATGGAAATCACAGGTGTAAGTCGACTCTATATTTGGGTATGGTTGGATCGGGTTCCTGGATAGCCGGTAATTGAATCAAACCTCTTTCGAGTAATTGAGGTAAAATAGTTGATAATGGTTGATTCAATCTAGTAAATTCTCGAGGAGGTTTATCAGGAGGTTTCAATATAAATTTTTTTGTTGTCTTCGTTGCATTGATATTAGCAACATTTCTATTGTCAGTGACTCCGTCACCTACGACTTGTTTGTTTTTATATTGATTTCTAGATGTTTTCTCATCATCCTTCTTCCTAAGTTTGCCTCTCCTAATGAGGGCATCTTCTACTCTTTGAGCTAAATCTATAGCCTGATTGAAGGTAGTTAAGGTAGCAGTTGATAACTCATAAAATATTTGTTCTTGCAAATTATTGATAAAAATGTCCAACATCTCCCTATAAGGTAGCACAAAGTGCAGTTTTCCTATCAATTGCCTCCATCTAGCTAAGAAATCAGCAAAACATTCATCTTTGTCTTGTTTTAAGTTGTATAAATCTTTAATGGTTACATGCCTCTCGATGTAGGCACTAAATTGATGGACAAAAGATTTAGCTATTTCTTCAAAATTTCTCAAAGAATGAGTGGGTAGTTGATAGTACCACTCTAATGCCATTCCACCTAAACTTTTCGGGAACATTTTTAGTAATAGCAAGTCATCATGTGATATATCATGACATGCTATCCTAAACATGCGAAGATGCTCTATGGGATCTTTAGTTCCTTTATATATAGGCAGGATGGGCATGGGAAAATGCTTAGGGTACGATTGTGCTACAACTATGGGATCCAAAGGTTGACTACATATCTCTTGATAATTGTACGAGGGACGATAGGGATCTATCTGGTCCATACGCAAAGCTAACTGTTTCACCATGGCTTCTAGATTACTAGTTTGCCCACCATATTGGTTCGGTAGGGCATTAATATGGGATTTGTGAGCATATGATGGAGGGACATGAAGATTAGATGCTATGTTGCTATTGTGTAAATTGTTGGTAGGAAAGGTGTTATGAAGAAATTTTGAAGTTGTATTATGTTGTATCCTAGATTGTTGAAAATTGGTGTTTGGCTTCATTTTAGGTTTTTGTTGATTTGAAGCATATTGATCAATAGTTTGGCGAAGTAAAGCAGTGAAGGAAGTTTTCTTTTGTGTGGGAATGATTTTAGGCTCAATAATAGGTTCCTTAGGAGGTTGGGTAACCTATTGTTTTGGCATGTTTTGAATCATAGTGACCATATCTCTATTGGATGGTCCAGCCTTATCACTTTCTTGATCAATAAAAGACAAGGGATTAGTGTGCACATCAAACATATGTTCCATGGCTGCTTGAGTGTCACTAATTTGTCCTTTATCAATATGAACTACCATATTAAGAGCACCAATGTTATTATTGAAAAATTTCCAGAAATGATCTAAGTTATCAAAAGCAATAGTTCCATCTGGAGCTACTCTAGGGGATGAGGATCCATCCTCTTTAACATTTTCTTCTTGTTCATTTCTTCACCTAGCTCATCGTCTTGCTGGTCTAGAGTTTCTTCTTCCAGAATTGGATCCTCGGGAAGGACATTTGGGTTTCTTGTTTTATCTCCTAACCAATCTTCTTCTTCTCCTCCGGTTTGTTTACCATTCCTAAGTTTAGGCATTGTGCTTAACTTAGATTTCAGCAAATATATATATATTTATAATATATATATATATATATATATATATATATATATATATATATATGCAACAAGCTTAAGAGGTATATATTAATTATATACCTACTACAATATTTAAAATGAAATGTTTTGGTTTTTGTTATGTTTTTTAGTTTTTTTTTTTGTTTTTGTAATAATATTGTAAAGATAACAAACAACACAATAAATGCAAGAAATAATAATGAAAGCAATGATCTAGTTTTCTATAAATAATTTATAAATGTCATTAATGGGCTCAAGTTCTTCGGGAGTCATGAAGTGTTCTTCTTCAAATTGAAAATTTTCTTTCAAGAATTTAATGAAAAGGGCTATAGTGATATTATCTGTCTCAGATTTTGGTTGATAGAATTAAAGCTCGTGGCAATACTCTCGATATAACACAGCTCGAGGAACTCTATTCCATCTTTCCCTATCCATAAGAACGACCTCTTGGTCTTCTACATGACCTAGGAACTGGTGTATAGTGGCTACGTTCTCGAGGTATTCCTCGAAGGTGAACAATTCCGAAGACACAAGAGCTCTCCTATAAGCTAACCATCTATGGCAGGCTCTCCGAAGTTCATGATAAAAGACGAGTTGATGAGGATCCAGGATTCTATCTAGGACAAGCCTCTTGATTTGTTTAAGTTTGGTTGATCTAGATGAAATGACACCTAGTCTCCTATCAAGTTCATCCCACAAAAGTTGATTTCTATCTGTTTCAGGCACACTAAGCACAGAATTGATTTCTATGGTTGCTAATTGGTTTTCAACATTTATAGTAACTGCTAATATTTTTTAGGAACTATCATCTAAACAGAAAAACAAATTATTAGTTTTCCCCCCCGGGGGGAGAGGCCTTGCCCCCCCGAAGGAGGAGGGGGAGGACGGAGGAGGGGGGGAAATGTTTGAATGGCAGTTTCCATGCCTAGGTTGGGAATGTGTTTAATGTGTTCAGTTTTATCTTTAAACATTCGAGTCCTAGGTTTGGCCAAATGAATCTAAGTTGTTCTATTATGAAAATGCAGACTAAATGAAATACAGCAAACAGATTTGAACAGAAAATAGAGAGAAAAAGCTAAATTAAAGAGCCATACCTGATCCGGATGTCTGATGGAGGTTCTGATTCTTGAAGCAGACAGGATCATCTAGAATTTGACGGGATCGTCTCCGACCTGCAGGATCATCTGAGATCTGACGAATTCGTCAGAGACCTGCAAACAGAGAAATAGACACAAAATACAAAAAATGCAACAATGCTAATAGAGGATAATGATGTAAAATGACAATAAGGATGTTAATAGATAATCCCGAATAGAAATGCAAGTAAGTTGCAACACTTTAATAGCTAATCATGACCTTATTATGCAATTAAACTACATGGGTGAACTCCAAGATGCAAAATAATAAAGAATAATCATAAGATTAACTAAATACAGAATAAAACAGTAAGCGAGAAGAAGAAAATGCAAACTCTAGGCACTGATTGCCCCCAATGCGATCGAGATCATCTCGAATTGGTGCGAAATCATCTCGAATTGAACAGGATCGTCCATGACGAACTGAGCTTGCTCCGGCTGAAAAATACTAAGGTTCCTGCAAATAAATTTGGACAAATATGGAGGCAAATAATAATTTAAGATGGTCTAATGCATGTAGAACTTGTGTTACAGGAAATTTCAGCCAAGGGGGATGCCAAGGGGAGTCCTAAGTTTAAATAGGCTTAGGAGGGAGGTTAGGAGGTTGGAGATCATCCCAATTTGGGAGATCTCCAACGGGGAGGGTCTCTAACGGTGCAGACACGCTTCTGCCCGGATTAGAGACGCCGTTGGAACAGAGGCTAATTGTGAAAAATTAGTTTTGGGACAAGATCGTCTGGACGTCCTAGCCCAGACGAAATCGTCCGATCTGAGGCGATATCGTCTGATCGGCGACGATATCGTCAAATGGTCAAAACAAACTCTAAAAATGGCGCGGGAAAGGAGGAAACGGGTTAAACGACGGTTTGGGAGCGGTTTTGGGGGTTGAAATTTGAATTTGAATATTTACTAGAGTAATTGTAATTATTTAAGGTTTTACTACGCCAATTTTAGGGTGCTACATTTTGCCCCCTCTTTAGCGAATTTTTGAAGAAAATGCGTTAAATATGAGTTCTTCTCGATCTACGAGAAAGCAAAAATTATTCCCATTTTTAGGCGATGATTCTAGGTCGAATCGTACGACAGCTTACTATGGTGCCCCCTCCGTGTTTTTACCCAAATCGAACGTTTGAGGTAAAAACACGAAAAAGCAAAATTTTAAAAATGTTTTTAATTGTTTTTGAATAAAATTAAGAAAAATAGGGTAAAACCCTAATTCATTGTTACTGTTCATTTTCCTAGTTTTTAGAGCTCTGGAGACAAGATGGTCGAGACAGCGCACAGATCGACAGAGGTCCGACGCGGGCTACGGGTAAGGGTCTAAACTGAATTTAGAATGCTTTACTTTAGAATTTCATGCTTTTTAGATTAGATTTGATTGATTTTTGAGCATCGCGGCCATTTTTGGGCCGTCGACGTCGTCGACACGAAATCGTCTCGATTTCGTCGAAATCGTCTCGATATCGTCGATTTCGTCTAAGGGCGAAATCGGCGATAGGGGGACGATTTCGTCCAATAAGGGACGATTTCCTCATGCGAAATCGGAGACGAATTTGCTCAAATTGGGGACGATATCGTCCAATTGTGGACGATATCATCATTTATAAAATTGAACTTATTTTGACTTGCATTTTTAATTAATGATTTATTAATGATTTTTATTGTTGATTTTGTTTATGTTGTAGAGAGGATTACTAAAGAGCAGAGAATGGAAATACGGCGGGCTGAAGGATGACTTGGCCGCTCTATCTCAAGTAGAGCGAGATCAGTGGCTCAGGTCGGCTTGCGACATGTGGCAGAGATGCCACAGGTTTCTACAGATATGGGGCTATTGATAGCCCTAGCAGAGAGGTGGTATCCGGGTTCTTCCTATTTTCGGTTACCGACAGGGGAGATGACTCCCACACTGGAGGATGTATGGAGGATTTTGAGGATCCCCATACAAGGATGGCTGATCACTCCCATGGCCAATCAGGGCCACGCGATGATGCGACTGTGTGGCGATCCGAGCTTCACCCTGGAGAAGGGCGGAGTGAATATCGAGTCACTGCGCCAGATGCCTGGGGCATCTAGACTCACATGGGTTTTGGCTAGGGTGGTAGGTGGTCTTCTGCTATGCCACCAGAGTGGATGTAGGGTACCATGGCTACTGACAGATGTGGTCTACGACATGAGAGACCACGGATATAGGTTTGCTTGGGGGAGCTTTGTACTATGCCGGTTGTATAGGATCCTTCATGGGGTCATATACAAGGGCGGTCGATGTCTGGTTATGACATCACTACTACAAGTTTGGTGTTGGGAGCACATCGTGGTGCGGAGGCCGATAGGGCTCCCACTAATAGGGATTGATGGGGAGAGGCCCCGAGTTTTCTACTGGTGGCTCCGAAGAGGGGCACAATGATGGATAGATCTGCCAACATCCCGGAGACTACTAGACGACCTTGTCTTCGACCAGATCACCTGGAGGCCTTGGAGAGATCATCCAGGGTGGGCCGAGGATGGACAGGAGCTGGCTCGCATCAAGCGAGTCTATTGGCTGAGGATGGAGAGGGGAGAGGTGGAGCTCCACCGGTATGACCGAGTTTTGAGGTAGTTCGGTCTACAACAAGGGATCCCATCTCTGAGAGACTACGAGTTTTCTTGGACTGTCCGGGATAACACTACAGTTAGCGGGGCTCCAGATATGCAACGATTCTGGAGTCAAGATGTAGATGATGCCCCCATTCAGCCAGTGGATGGGGACGACGCTAGGGTAGCCGACGGCTATGATGCCTGGTACATAGGCATCCGCCCTCCTCGGATGATGAGGGCTCAGGGTCCGATTCATGTAGTTGTGCATCGGATGGGGAGGTGCGGCAGCCATTGAGGTAGCACAGGGTCACGGAGAGAGAGCAGAGGAGACCATAGGCTCAGCAGAGGCCATGACAGCGGGAGAGGAGGGAGGAGAGACCCCCTTCTCCATAGAGAGAGAGGCCACCATCGCTCGATAAGGGCAAGGGTGTGGACACAGGGGAGAGTAGTGAGATAGCTACTCTCCGAGCTGAGGCTGTCCGTCTCTCGGCAAGTGTAGACTTGGAGGAGGAGATTGCAGCTAGGATGAGGCTACATGACTTAGAGCACGGAGTGGAGGAGCGAGCACTCAGGAGTTAGCATGGTCTATTGCTCGGTTACCATTTCTACTAGGGTCTCTACTTCCAGATGGTGCCGAGAGCAGAGGGTGCCATTACCGACTCATATTGTAGAGCCTGATCATGATGGGGTCATCTAGGACATCATCACGATCGACATCTAGGACTCATGGCACCACACATACTACGATGGGGCCACCTCCTCCACCTCAGGGTGGGGGAGGAGATGAGGCTGAGAGCTCGAGGGGTTCTCGAGGTGAGGCTACTGCACTACACAAAGATTGTATATTTGATTGAGAGGATTGAGTATGCCAAGATGTAGATTGTGGCATACCAATCTAGTTTTGATATGATGTACATATATTTGATATATATATAGATGAGATATTTTTTGATCATATGACTTGTCTTATGCGATTTGTATGATGCTTTTAATGTTTTGGTGTGATTGATTTGATGATTCATGTAATTATGTCATTTGAAAATATTATGGTTTTTAATGTCATGCTTTAAAAATTTAAATGAAATAATCTGATGTAACAAATTGGTTGTTGTGATGATAATTTGATAAAAAATAAAAGGGACTTTTAACAATAATTTCAAAGGACATTGTCGCTGTTATAGACCATTTCATGGAGTCGCCGCTCACTCGGTCGTCAAGCTAATCCCAGTATAGAAATATTGTTAAAAGTAAAAGAGTGCTTAAGAGACTGTCTTAAGACTTTGGTGTGATGATGCAAATGATGATGATGATGATTTTGTTTTCAGACTTTTCATGAAAATATTATGCATGAAATATTTTAAAATGATTTTTGCTAGGCATAAATTCCTAAGTGTGATAAATTTTTTGGATAATTCCCTAGGAATTATACCATCATTGCAAATTTGCATATTGACATAATGACATGAAATAGTGATAATGTGCATGCTTTTTAAAAACATAATTGTATAACAGAATGATTTAAGTCATATGTTTTTATGATTTTAAATAAATGGGGAATAAAAATTGGTACAATGGTTTGCGCTAGGCATAGAATATGTAGGTATAGACTTATACCATCATCGTGAAATCCAAAGAAAAAGTTGATATAATAGTTTTATTGTATGGTTGATTTTTAATTGTTGAAAATAAACAGAAAATATGAAGAGGAGGACTTGCGCTAGGCATAAGACTCCCATTTAAGTTCTGGAACTATACCATCATCGCGAAAGTCGACAATATATATATATATATATATATATATATATATATATATATATATATATGTGTGTGTTTTTTTTTTTATATGTGTGTGTGTGTGTGTTTTTATTGTATGGTTTGAAAGAAATTTTGATTTTTGATTATGCATGTAGTTGTCTTTATGCGAGAAAGGAAAAATGAAATTATTCCAGACAATTTGCAAAGATATTTCAAAGTATCTCGAAGACAAAAGTTAGATTTATAAGGAATCCCATGTGCATATGTGAGTTCATTTCCAATCTTGATTTATCATAATGATACACAAAATCTCTCAAATACAAATGTGTGTGCAATTGCTATGTTCATTTACCAGTTTTGAGCAAGATAATTTGATACAAGTGATTTGAATGAACCAAATAAGTGTTCATTAACCATGATTTAGATGCATATAACCATACCAGACTACTATGTAAGTCGGATTATCAAGAGCTAGCTAATCCATAAGCAGACATAGGTCTGTACAAAAGAAGGTCGCTAATGTGACGGACATATCGCCACGCTAGGAGTTACCCAAGGCCAAGCGAGGTTGGGCACAAACCACCTGTTATGGGGCTTACCTCACAGTTTTCGAATAATTGAGAATTCCAGGGATTCAAGCTCATCAACCCTTCTTTTCTTTTCAATGGGTAGGGAGAGGGATTTTATTGCTTTTGCTTTTGCTTTCTTTTGCTTTTCTTTTGTATTTTTGCTTGATTTTTGAGATAATGCTTGAAACATTGTTGTAATGATATAAAATAACATTTTTCTTTTTCTCTTTTTCTTGAACTTTGCTTTTCTTCCTATGCTAGGGATACTTGCTCGGATTAGCTATAGAGCAAGGGATTTTTATTCCGGGTAGGGGTGAGCTTGTCCTTTTGCCAATTCTCAAAGATTCTAGACCATGTGCATGATAGGATAGCAGGGGAAACTTTTCGCTCAAGAAACCACTTCTACTATGTAGCATAGCATGGACATTACAAATATAATCATTTTATTGTGAAAGGATGTGCTTGGTTTAAGTAAATAACAAGATCAATTCTCTATGCTCAAACTTTATTTAATTGAATTTTGTGGACTTTGATATAAGAGAGATTAGTAATCATGCCAGATAAAAATCAAGATATTTATTTCGTGTTTGTGAAAGTGAGGGATTCCAAATAAATGCTAATTTATCCAAAATAATTTGAAAATATAACTGCAATACTTCAAAAATTGAGAGGTACAAAATACAAATATTTTTTGAAGATTTTGATAATTTTGACTCTCTTTTTATATTTTTATATTTTAATTTATGAATTGAAATAAATACAATGTGATTGTTTTTTTTTTTGAATTTTTTTATTTTTTATATGAATTTTTAGATGATGGAATTGGTGGTATATACAAGATGATCTATATACACTATACAAGGTTATTTGAGTATAGCATGTCTAAGGTTGCTTCAAAATCAAAGGAGGTTTTGAAGGATAATTTGGTTGTGTTGAAGGTAAGAACAAAAGGTGATGAATAAAAGGTAGTGATAACAAAAGCTTTGTTATAATGTAGAATAATGTAGCAAAAGATTTTACTTTTATATGTGTAAAATTGATCATGTTACAAAATAAAATGTAAGAAGGATAAGAAGGTTCTTCATTCTTATCACTATCTTCCAAGTCTTGATAAGATGGAGGGAGCATATGTGAAAGATATGCATGGGTGTTATTTGGTAAACAAGGATGATCATATATGGATGAAGAAAAGTGATGGATAGAAGATAATTGTGACAATAGAGAATGTATAGAACTTGATGTTTCAACCATTAAATATTCTTCAAATGGTGTTGGGTCACCATGTATGGTAACAATTTTATTTGCAAGTTCAAACTTCAAACATTGGTGAAGAGTGGAAGGGACAACCCTCATCGTATGAATCCAAGGACTTCGAGAAGTAGGTTGTAAGGTGAAGGGCAATATGCTACATAAAACAAAGTATCCAGGATCTTGGATCCAATATTGAGGGGAAAAATTATAGTACCTTGAGCTTCTTGAATTTCATTGTTAAAATATTTTATAATAACATTTGATTCATTAAGATCTTCTTCCTTTGATTTGAGTTTTTGGAATAATTGATAAGTGCATAAATTAAGAGAGGAGCCATTATCTACCATGATAGTTTTAACAGGTGTTTCTTTACTAGATCCTGTAATGTAAAGATAGTAGTCTTCTTGTGGAGTAGAGGAAGGAATCTCCTCATCATAGAATGAAATATGGTTAACCTCAAGAGGGTTTACACCATTAATTATGTTCTTAGAGAAAATATGATGAGGAACAAATTGTTGGCTAGGTATCTTGAACAAAGTTTCCTTATGAGAACTTTGTAATACTTCTAAAAGGGATATCTTTGCTTGAGGATTAATCACTTGTTGTTGGCTATCAAAGTGGATTTCAGATTGAGATTTTGATTTTAAAGATGAGCTTTCTATGCTTACATTCCATTTTGGATCATTCTCTAGAGCCAAAGATAGTTTTGAAGGTTGGTCAAATGAGGAATCCATATCTTGAATATCAGATTGAGTTGATTGAACTTGAGGTTGCTCATTTGTAGTTTTTGTTACAATATTAGTAATATCATCATGATGGGACACATTAACATGCAATATTTGATTGGTTTCTTGTTGTTGATAATTGAATAGGGGTTCTTGGGAGATCCCCATGTCTTGATTGATTATTGGTATTTGTTGTGTAGGAGTTTGATTGTTTACTGGAGATTTATAATCAGTTGTAGATTGTAATTCCTTTATATTAAAAAGACCCTCATCAATCAAATCTTGAATTGCACATCTTAAATCTTTACAATTTTGTGTCATATGTCCATCTACTCTATGATATTCACAATGTAGCTCAGGTTTAAACCAATCTGTTGTGGTATCAAGTTGTCTTATGGAAGGGAGTTCAATCTTATTTGTATCAAGTAAATGCTTGAGAATTATATCCATTGGTTGATTGAGCTTAGTAAATTTACGTGATGAAGGTTTTCGAGAGGTTTTTGATACGTGCCTTAGGAATTCAGTCATAAAAGGACCTAATGGTTTCTCACCTCTACTTTCTTTATTATGGGTAGAATGATGATAGGAAGATTGCGAAGTATGAGGTGAGTGCATGGTAGAATTGGAAGAATAAGTATTTTCTTGTTGAAATGGATGTGTTGTATTGAAAGAAGAATATTGAAAGGGTGGAGGAGGATTGTATGTGGATTGATAGACATAATATGGATATATGGGAGAATAGATAATATCATTATGAAGAGGATTGGCAAAGGGATTGTCCTGTTGGGGTAAGGATGAAAAATGAGAAAAGTGTGATGGAGGTGATGTTGAATAGGGATGAGGTTGGTCATAATCAACAAATGTATTTGGCTGAATTCTTCCAACATTACTTATGGGCTCATATTGATTTGAGTAAAAACTCATGGTTTCTTTAGTACTTCTAAAAGTAATATTTAGTATCTACTATTTAGAATTGAATCTAAAACATACAAACTTGAAATGATGATTTTGTTACTTTTTTTTTTTGTATACATATATATATATATATTTATTTTTTTTTTTTTATATTTTTGAATCAGAAATATGCCTATGTTATTCACGTCGGGTTCACCAAAATGTATCGCTCCAAATTTTTTGCATCCTTACCTTCAGGCTATAGGATCCGTGCCCGGAAGGAGGATGGGAAAAGGATGGCGCGGTACCTCGAAATGAGAGGCCTTGCGAAGGTCCCGCCTCTCGGGGGAGGTGTATTATGGTGATTTTTCGATGGATGGTGGGTTCACCAGGAAACGTTTGAATGGCAGTTTCCACGCCTAGGTTGGGAATGTGTTTAATGTGTTCAGTTTTATCTTTAAACATTCGAGTCCTAGGTTTGGCCAAATGAATCTAAGTTGTTCTATTATGAAAATGCAGACTAAATGAAATACAACAAATAGATTTGAACAGAAAATAGAGAGAAAAAGCTAAATTACAGAGCCATACCTGATCCGGATGTCTGATGGAGGTTCTGATTCTTGAAGCAGACAGGATCATCTGGAATTTGACGGGATCGTCTCCGACCTGCAGGATCGTCTGAGATCTGACGAATTCGTCAGAGACCTGCAAACAGAGAAATAGACACAAAATACAAAAAATGCAGCAATGCTAATAGAGGATAATGATGTAAAATGACAATAAGGATGTTAATAAGATAATCCCGAATAGAAATGCAAGTAAGTTGCAACACTTTAATAGCTAATCATGACCTTATTATGCAATTAAACTACATGGGTGAACTCCAAGATGCAAAATAATAAAGAATAATCATAAGATTAACTAAATACAGAATAATGCAGCAGAAAATAATGAGGAAATGCAAACTCTGGGCACTGATTGCCCCCAATGTAGACTGCAGTCGAGATCGTCTCGAATTGGTGCGAAATCGTCTCGAATTGAACAGGATCGTCCACGACGAACTGAGCTTGCTCCGGCTGAAAAATACTAAGGTTCCTGCAAATAAATTTGGACAAATATGGAGGCAAATAATAATTTAAGATGGTCTAATGCACGTAGAACTTGTGTTACAGGAAATTTCAGCCGGGGGGATGCCAAGGGGGAGTCCTAAGTTTAAATAGGCTTAGGAGGGAGGTTAGGAGGTTGGAGATCATCCCAATTTGGGAGATCTCCAACGGGGAGGGTCTCTAACGGCGCAGACACGCTTCCGCCCAGATTAGAGACGTCGTTGGAACAGAGGCTAATTGTGAAAAATTAGTTTTGGGACAAGATCGTCTGGACGTCCTAGCCCAGACGAAATCGTCCGATCCGAGGCGATATCGTTTGATCGGCGACGATATCGTCAAACGGTCAAAACAAACTCTAAAAATGGCACGGGAAAGGAGGAAACGGGTTAAACGGCGGTTTGGGAGCGGTTTTGGGGGTTGAAATTTGAATTTGAATATTTACTAGAGTAATTGTAATTATTTAAGGTTTTACTGTGCCAATTTTAGGGTGCTACACTTCGATAAACATATAAACTAATATATTCACCAGAACCTTAGTTCAATATAGGTACTTGTCCTAATATAGTGAGGCAAATGTGTCAGCTAGGTTCCATTGAGTGTGTCAGTAAATTTTTGTTGCACACAGTGGGTGTTACTCTGGTTCTTCTTTAAGTATCTAGTTAGTAGGACAAATTGATGTGATTTGTCCCACATGGTATACCTTTAAACTATTATGGACTTAGAATGTCATGTTCATCCATTGTAATGGTCGGATGCACTCAAAGCTCATGCCTCACATAGAGTGACATAGTTGAAAGTCTAGAGAGCATGGGATGTGACCCTCAGGATGAAATTCAAGATTTTTTCTAAGGCTATCTCCTTATCAAATGTGATCTTCAATGCTCATATTCCTAAAATACTCCTAGGCTACTTGCATTATTTAAAGGAAAAGGAAGGAGAGAAATAATAGAAAAATAAAAATCCTACACTAAGGGAGGTGAAGCACCAAGATCAAAGATTTTCTTATGCACCAATTGGATGAATGAACATTAGCATATTTGTGAAAAGTTAGAAATTTAATATCTTTCTAGTCTAGCATAAGCATTCATGCATAGAATATACATATAAGAACTAGGATCGAGATAAAATAATCACAAATTTTTATATATAATAAACCTTTTATAAATATGCCAAGCTAAAAGGTCTTGAATTCTATCAATAGAATGACTTAGGTTTTGATTCTAGACTAATATTTAAGATAAAATGATAGGAAAACTACACAAGGGATTAGATATTAGGCACTAGCAGGAAACTTTCCAATGCCTTGTAATTAAGAAAAAACTACTATTTATGACAAAAGTGGAGAGTTTTTTTTCCTTTCAAAACATGTAGGATATTCAAAATACCTTCTCCAATCTATGCTAATGATTCATCTGCATTCAATTACTGATAGCCTCGAGGTCTTTGGATTTAGGACCATTAATGCTGAAAGGTTCTAGGCCTCTAGATGTTGAGTCTCTATTTCTATTAGCAACTACCCTTCCTAGGGATTCTTGAAAACTAATTTCATGGAACTTCTATAATCAATGCTATCAGGATCAAAGTTGCTACCATTACAACTTTCACTACTATTGCCTTTAAATTGTCAACAACCTCCCTAGATTTCCATACCCAAGTAGTGCTGATAGGTAGATTTGGGATGCTACCTTTATGAGTTAAACTAATTTATCTAGGGGCTTGTACATATATGTAACCTACATTGAATCCTTAGAGGTTTCTCATTATGGAAGCAAAAATATGAACTCTCATTGGTTGTTGTTATCACTTATTTAACCTTGAGTTTTGCTAGGTCATATTAACTTTCACTAGATTGGTTGGTGTCATTTTCCTAGTTATCCTCCTCATACAAAGAATCCCATTTTGCCCATTGACTAATCCTCTCCTTTTTTATCTCAGTTCACCATTGGATCTACTTCATTTCTAATATGAAAGGCTAATCTTCCCTTGTTACCTCTTTCATAAATTATTGAAGCACTTTCCACATGTCTCAAGCTTGATAATAGCAAAGTTTATATTTTGAAAACTTTTTTATTAGTCCTCCAAAGTAGCATAGGAAATAAATCTAGAATAATATGGTCCAAAAAACTTCTCCCTTTCAATTTCCCTTAGATAATCCTTTAGACAATGCAGGCTATTAATCTTGAATTGAACAGTCTATGATTTTTTTTTTTCCATATTCATTGGAGCTTCCTCAAAATAACGTTGTCCATTGATCTTGATTTGGATGGTTTATGAAACTTTGTTTTCCCAACCTTGGTGAAAATTATCTTGAAACAACATGAGCCATTGATATTGAATTTAAAAATCAATAAAATTCTTTGTTTAAGCCCTCTAGAAATATTAGGGGCCATTGATCTAGAATCGAACAGTCCACTAAATGTTTCTTCCTTATTTTTCATCAAAATTCTTTTGAAATACATGAGTTGTTGATCTTGTGATTGGAAAATTTGTAGAGTTTTGCTTTGCCATCCTTCCTCTAAGCCTTCTAAAAATAGCATAGGACATTGATCTATGATTATATGGTCCATGAAATTTTGTGCAAACCATCCTAATTAGAGGTATCTTGAAATAGCATGGGTCATTTGTTCATTGTGATCTAATAATATGTAAAATTTTTGGGAGAATTTATCATCCTAATTCTTAATACAACACCCATCATTGATTGAATTTGATCAACAGTTTGTGAAACTTTGGAGATATTTTTCATTTTGTATCCCATAAAAATAGCGACTACCAATGATCAATAATATCAAATGGTTAGGGATATTTTATGATTTGAAGTGCTCCAATATTACTTCTATATTTTTGCAAACCATTAGGTCTTTGACTTGCTATTTGACTATTGATATCTTCTTGATGAAAATATTACATGATTATTATGTGCTAGTGGGCTTGAGAGGATGCATAGGAGCTTAACCTATCATTATCTTAACCAAATATTGAAGATCTACCTAGAGTAGTGGTTGTGTAGGTTCTCAAATGCCTTGTTTGGGTAGTATGTAAAGTTTTGGCATGTCGATCACTTTAGGGTCCATTTCTATATTTCATGGTTGTTATATTATTTCCACCCTAATATACCATTGATTGTATTCTAAAAATGCAGTAGGGATATGGTAGCCACAAGGATATCCACCACAATTATAATAAAAAATGGAAGATAATTTGGTCTGTAGGCTCAACCATATGAAGGCATAGTGCATCAACAACCATTGTTTAGATTGAACCTTAGCCAATGGTGGAGTCATTTTAGTTATCACTAGAATAATTCATGGAATGCAAAAAATGGTGAGGTTTGATTTATTCATCATTAAAAAGGTTATCAGGGATAGCATTGGCTATCAAATAATTAGTGTGGCTTTATGGCTCAAAGATATCTATATTTGTTTTAGGACTTTAATGGAGATTTTCCTATGATAATATATTTAGAAATTTTACATAATAAACCATTAGGTGGGCAATTTATGGGTCGTGCAACAACAAGGACCTTTCACTTTATTCTCCTTCCAAATCAGTATCAGTCGATGTTCAAGCGATTGGCTAAAATCATCTTCCTTGACAGGATTTTCCAAGTGTAGTAAATTTTCATAACATTTAAAAATTATAATAGCTCTACTACCTGTATCGCTCCAAATTTTTTGCATCCTTACCCTCAAGCTATAGGATCCACGCCCGAAAGGGGGATGCGAGAAGGATGGGACAATACCTCGGACTAAGAGGCCCTTTGAAGGTCCCGCCTCTCGGGGGAGGAGTATAAAGGTGAATTTTTGACGGATGGTGGGTTCACCAGGAAACTTTTGAGTGGCAGTTTCCACGCCTAGGTTGAGAATGGGTTTAATGTGTTCATTTTGTACTTTAATCATTCAACTCCTAGGTTTGGCCAAGATGAATCTAAACTATTCTATATGCCAATACTGATTTAAATGGATACAAAAAATAGAAATGAGTGCTAAACACAGAGAATATGCAAATTAGGATAGATCATACCTGATTTCGGATGTCTGATGAAGGTTCCGAGTCTTGTAGCAGTCCAGATCGTCTCAAACTACACATAATCATCTGAAATGAGACAAAATCATCTCAAATCATAGTCGGTCATCTGAGATCAGATGGAATCGTCTGAAATCTGATGAATTCGTCAGAAACCTGCAATCACAAAAATAGATACAAAATACCAAATATGCAACTGTAGAAGCAATAGAGAATGATAGCAATAATAGTAAACATGCCTAAATAATGGATTTAAATAACAAACAAGAGAAATGCAATAGATTTAATGTTTGATTTTAACTTTATCATGCGGTTATGCTAAATGAGGTGAACTCCAAGATGCATAAACATAATAACTTAAGATAATGTAGAATTACAATGGGAAAATACAAAAATAGTTTAAGAAAATGCAAACTCCGGGCTCTGATTGCCCCCAATCTGGACTACAGTCGGGATCGCCTCCAATCGTACGAGATCGTCTGCGCTCCTCGACAAGATCGTCCAAAATCGTCCGGGATCGTTTGCGACGATCCGAGCTAGCTTCGACTGAAAAATAGTAGAGTTCCTGCAAGAAAACACGAAATACAGGATGCAGACAGTAGTGCGAGGATGCTCTAGTGTATAAGGAACTAAATCTATAGGGAAATCCATCAGCTAGGGGGTTCAGGAGAGTCAGGGAAGGGGAGTTAGGGGGATAAACTAGAAAAATCCTAGTTTATATAGGATTAAGGGGAGGCTAGGAGGTTGGAGATCATCCCAATATGGGAGATCTCCAATGGGGGAATCTCCAACTACGTAGACGCGCTTCTGCCAAGGTTGGAGAGGCTGTTGAAACAAAAGCTAATTATGAACATTCGGTTTTAGGACGAAATCGTCTAGACGCTCTGTTCCAGATGAATTCGTCAGATCGGGGATGATTTCGTCTGATATGCGACGATATCGTCCAACGGTCAAAACAAATCCTAAAAATGGCACGAAAAAGAAGGGAAGCGGGTAACAAGCGGTTTTGGGGCAGTTTTGGGGTTAAAATTTAAATTTTTATCTTTTATCTTTTACTAAGGGTTTAACTGTGCCAATTTTAGGGTGCTACATTTTGCCCCCTCTTTAGCGAATTTTTTGAAGAAAATGCGTTAAAGACGAGTTTTTCCCGTTTTACGAGAAAGCAAAAATTTACTCAATTTTTTAGACGACGATTCTTGGTCGAATCGTACGACTGCTGACTATGGTGCCCCCTCCGTGTTTTTACCCAAATCGAATGTTTGAGGTAAAAACATGAAAAAGCAAAATTAAAATGTTGTTGATTTTGAATAAAATTAAGAAAAATAGGAAAAACCCTAATTCATTTTTTACTATTCATTTTTACTGTTCCAGAGCTCTGCAGAGAGAAACAATGGTGGAGACAGCGCACAGAGCGACAGAGGTCCGACGCGGGCTACGGGTAAGGATCTAATCCTAGTAGATTAGGTTTGATTTTACTTTGTGCAATTTTTTGTTTTAAATTTTGACTGTTTGGGGCATCCCAGATCATCGATTTCGTCGGAGGGCAAAATCGGTGAACTAGGGGCGATCCCGTTCAACAAGGGGCGATCCCCAAGTTGCGAAATCGGAGATGATTTCATCCTACAAAGGATGATTTTGCCCAATTTGGGATGATATCATCCAATGGTGGACGATATCATCTTTAAGCTTGATTAAAATGTGTTTAATTTTATTTTAATGATTGGTTATTAATGAAATTTTGTTGTTTTATTGTTTGTTTTGCAGAGGGGATTACTAAAGAGCCGAGAATGGAAATACGACGGGCTAAGAGATGACTTGGCCGCTCTCGACCAGGCAGAGCATGATCGACTAGCACAGGTCGGGCTACGGCATGTGGCAGAGATGCCACAAGTATCGACGGACATAGGGCTTCTGACAGCCCTAGCAGAGAGATGGTATCCGGGGTCATCCTGCTTCTGGCTACCGATAGGGGAGATGGCTCCCACACTAGAGGACGTATGGAGGATCATGAGGATCCCCATACAGGGACGGCTCATGATGCCTATGGCCAATCAGGGCCAGGCGATGATGAGACTGATCGGAGACCCGAGCTTCACCCTAGAGAAGGGCGGGGTGAACATTGAGTCTCTACGGTAGATGCCTGGGGCATCCAGGCTGACTCGAGTTTTGGCAGGGGTGGTCGGTGGCTTACTGCTGTGCCACCAGAGCGGGTGCAGACTACCGTGGGTGCTCTCAGACATAGTTTGCGACATGAGAGACCACGGGTACAGGTTTACATGGGGTAGCTTTGTACTATGTCGCTTGTATAGGATCCTGCATGGGGTCGTATACAAGGGAGGTCGATGTCTGGTCTTGACATCGCTGCTACAGATTTGGTGCTGGGAGCACATCACGGTGCGGAGGCCGGTAGGGCTCCCATTGATAGGGGTTGACTAGGAGAGGCCCCGGGTTTACTATTGGTGGCTACAGAGAGGGTCACAATGGTGGATAGATCTATCGATGTCACGGAGGTTGCTGGATGACCTCATCCTAGACCAGATCACCTGGAGGCCATGGCGAGAGCACCCCGGGTGGGCAGAGGATGGGCAGGAGCTGGCTCGCATCAGGCGAGTCTGCTGGCTGAGGATGGAGCGGGGAGAGGTAGAGCTCCACCGCTACGATCGGGTACTATGGTAGTTCGGTCTACAGTAGGGGATCCCTTCTCTCAAGGATTATGAGTACTCCTAGACTATTCGGGATAGTACTACACTGAGCGGGGCTCCAGACATGCAGCGGTTCTAGAGCCAGGACGTTGACGATGCCCCCATCCAGCCAGTGGATGGTGATGATGTTGGGGTGACTGATGGATATGATGCCTGGTACGTAGGCATCCATCCTCCTCGGATGATGAGGGCATAGGGTCCAGTGCATGCCATGGTGCACCGGATGGGGAGGTGGCGCTAGGCTACCATTGAGGTAGCATGGGGTCACGATGGGAGAGAGCAGTGATGGTCTCCATAGGAGAGACGCCAGAGGATGGCACGGGCTCCACAGAGGCCATAGGAGATAGGGCGGAGGGAGGAGAGACTCCCTTCATAGTAGGGGGAGAGACCACCATCGCCTGATAAGGGCAAGGGTGTCGATGTAGGGGAGAGCAGCGAGACGATGGCTCTCTAGGCTGAGGTTGCCCACCTTCGAGCTCAAGTGCAGACGCTGCAGGATGAGGCCACACGGCTCAGAGCTCGGGGTGGAGGAGTGAGCACTCGAGATCTGGCATGGTCTATTGCTCAGACCGCATTCTACCAGGGGCTATACTATCACATGGTTCCAGAGAACCAGAGGGTACCACTGCCAGCCTCGATTGCGGAGCCGATCATGATGGGATCATCGAGGACATCCTCACGATCAACGATGAGGACCCGAGACACAGCCTGGACCTCTATGGGACCACCTCCTCCACGTCAGGGTGGGGGAGTAGATGAGGCTGAGAGCTCGAGGGCTTCTCAAGGATAGCTGGCTATAGACTGCACAGAGATTGTATAGATTTTTGAGAGGATTGAGTATGCCAGGGTATAGATTGTGGCATACCAATCCAGTTTTGATATGATGTACATAATTTGATATATATATATATATATATATATATATATATGGTCTTGTTTTTGATGATATGACTTGTGTATATGTTGTATGATGCTTTAATTTGTGATTGAATATTCATGTAATTATGTCATTTTGAAATATTATATTTTTGATATCATGGCATAAAATTGTAAATGAAATAATCTGATGTAAATAATTTGGTTGTTTTGGTGTAATTTGAAAAAATAAAAAGGACTTCTAACAATAATTTCAAAGGACATTGTCGCTGTTATAGACCATTTCATGGAGTCGCCGCTCACTAGGTCGTCAAGCTAATCCCAGGATAGAAATATTGTTAAAAGTGAAAGAGTGCTTAAGAGACTGTCTTAAGACTTGATGTTGTGATGATGAAAATGATGATGGTGATGATTTGTTTTCAGATTTTCATAAAAATATTATGCATGAGATAAAAAAGAAATATGATTTGTTGCTAGGCATAAATTCCTAAGTGTGATAAAAATTGTGCATAAGTTCCTAGGAACTATACCATCATTGCAAAATTGAATGTGGACATAATGACCTGAAATAAGATAAATGTGCGTTCATTTTAAAGCTTAGTTATGTAACATAATGATGTAAGCCATATGTGTTTTTATTAAAATGAATGGGAAAATAAAATTAGAACAATGGTTTGCGCTAGGCATAGACTTATAGGTATAGACTTATACCATCATCGCGAAATCCAAAGAAGAAATGGATATTTTAGTTTTATTGCAAGATTAATTTTTGACTTTTAATAACAGAAAAATAATAATATGAACATGTTGTTTGAAATCATTTTGTGATTTTGTGAAACAATGTATATAATTGTTTTTATACAAAACAAAAATTCTGAAATAAGAAGATAAAACTATTCCGAAAAGAATTACAGAAATATTTTAAATTATCTCAAAGACAAATGTAGGTTTATAAGGGATCCTCATGTGCAAATGTGAGTTCATTACCGATCTTGATTTATCATAATGATACAAAATCTCTCAAATACAAATGTGTGTGCGATTGTATTGTTCATTCACCAATTTTGAGCAAGATAATTTGATACAAGTAATTTGCCTTAACCAAATGAGTGTTCCTTAACCATGATTTATATGCATGTAACCGTACCAGACTACTATGTAAGTCGGGTTATCAAGAGCTAGCTAATCCATAAGCTGACATAGGTCTAGTACAAAAGAAGGTCGCTAATGTGACGAGACATATCACCACGCTAGGAATTACCCAAGGCCAAGCGGGTTGGGCACAAACCACCTGTTATGGGGCTTACCTCACGGTTTTCGAATAATTGAGAATTCCAGGGATTCAAGCTCATTCACCCTTCTTTTCTTTTCAAGGGGTAGGGAAAGGGATTTTATTGCTTTTGCTTTTGCTTTTGCTTTTCTTTTTCTTTTTTTTTTTTTGTATTTTTGCTTGGAATTGAGATAATGCTGAAATATTGTTGCGATGGTACAAAATAATATTTTTCTTCTTCTCATTTTCTTTGACTTTTCTTTTTCTTCCTATACTAGGGATACTTGCTCGGATTAGCTGTAGAGCAAGGGATTTTTATTTCGGGTAGGGGTGAGCTTGTCCTTTTGTCAATTCTCAAAGATTCTAGACCATGTGCATGATAGGATAGCAGGGGAAACTTTTCGCTCAAGAAACCACTTCTACTATGTAGCATCATATCGAATTTGCAATGAAATCATTTTAATGTGAAAAGATATACTTGGTTCAAGTAAATAACAAGATCAGTTCTCTATGCTCAAAACTTTATTTAATGCCAATGTGGACTTTGATATAAGAGAGATTAATAATCATACCAAATAAAATCAAGATATTTATTCATGTGAGTGTGAAAGTGCGGGATTCCAAATAAATGCTAATTTATCCAAAATAATTGAAAATATAACTGCAATACTTCAAGAATTGACAAGTATGAAAATAAAATATGTTTTTGAAGATTTTGATGATTTTGATGTTTTTATATTTTGATTTTGATTTATGAATTGAGAAGATAAATAATATTATTGTTTTTGAAATTTTTTATTTTTTTTTTGATGATGGAATTGGTGGTATATACAAGATGATCTATATACACTATACAAGGTTATTTGAGTATAGCATGTCTAAGGTTGCTTCAAAATCAAAGGAGGTTTTGAAGGATAATTTGGTTGTGGTGAAGGTAAGAACAAAAGGTGATGAATAAAAGGTAGTGATAACAAAAGCTTTGTTATAATGTAGAATAATGTAGCAAAAGATTTTACTTTTATATGTGTAAAATTGATCATGTTACAAAATAAAATGTCAGAAGGATAAGAAGGTTCTTCATTCTTATCACTATCTTCCAAGTCTTGATAAGATGGAGGGAGCATATGTGAAAGATATGCATGGGTGTTATTTGGTAAACAAGGATGATCATATATGGATGAAGAAAAGTGATGGATAGAAGGTAATTGTGACAATGGAGAATGTATAGAACTTGATGTTTCAACCGTTAAATATTCTTCAAATGGTGTTGGGTCATTATGTATGGTAACAATTTTACTTGCAAGTTCAAACTTTAAACATTGGTGAAGAGTAGAAGGGACAACCCTCATCGTATGAATCCAAGGACTTCTAGGAAGTAGGTTGTAAGGTGAAGGGCAATATGCTACATAAAACAAAGTATCCAGGATCTTGGATCCAATATTAAGGGGAAGAATTATAGTACCTTGAGCTTCTTGAATTTCATTGTTAAAATATTTTATAATAACATTTGATTCATTAAGATCTTCTTCCTTTAATTTGAGTTTTTGGAATAATTGATAAGTGCATAAATTAAGAGAGGAGCCATTATCTACCATGATAGTTTTAACAGGTGTTTCTTTACTAGATCCTGTAATGTAAAGAGAGGAGTCTTCTTGTGGAGTAGAGGAAGGAATCTCCTCATCATAGAATGAAATATGGTTAACCTCAAGAGGGCTTACACCATTAATTATGTTCTTAGGGAAAATATCATGAGGAACAAATTGTTGGCTAGGTATCTTGAACAAAGTTTCCTTATGAGAACTTTGTAATACTTCTAAAAGGGATATCTTTGCTTGAGGATTAATCACTTGTTGTTGGCTATCAAAGTGGATTTCAGATTGAGATTTTGATTCTAAAGATGAGCTTTCTATGCTTACATTCCATTTTGGATCATTCTCTAGAGCCAAAGATAGTTTTGAAGGTTGGTCAAATGAGGAATCCATCTCTTGAATATCAGATTGAGTTGATTGAACTTGAGGTTGCTCATTTGTAGTTTCTGTTACAATATTAGTAATATCATCATGATGGGACACATTAACATGCAATATTTGATTGGTTTCCTATTGTTGATAATTGAATAGGGGTTCTTGGGAGATCCCCATGTCTTGATTGATTATTGGTATTTGTTGTGTAGGAGTTTGATTGTTTACTGGAGATTTATAATCAGTTGTAGATTGTAATTCCTTTATATTAAAAAGACCCTCATCAATCAAATCTTGAATTGCACATCTTAAATCTTTACAATTTTGTGTCATATGTCCATCTACTCTATGATATTCACAATGTAGCTCGGGTTTAAACCAATCTGTTGTGGCATCAAGTTGTCTTATGGAAGGGAGTTCAATCTTATTTGTATCAAGTAAATGCTTGAGAATTATATCCATTGGTTGATTGAGCTTTGTAAATGTACGTGATGAAGGTTTTCGAGAGGTTTTTGATAAGTGCCTTAGGAGTTCAGTCATAAAAGGACCTAATGGTTTTTTACCTCTCTTTTCTTTGTTATGGGTAGAATGATGATAGGAAGATTGTGAAGTATGATGTGAGTGCATGGTAGGATTGGAAGAATAAGTATTTTCTTGTTGAAATGGATGTGTTGTATTGAAAGAAGAATATTGAAAGGGTGGAGGAGGATTGTATGTGGATTGATAGACATAATATGGATATATGGGAGAATAGATAATATCATTATGAAGAGGATTGGAAAAGGGATTGTCCTGTTGGGGTAATGATGAAAAATGAGAAAAGTGTGATGGAGGTGATGTTGAATAGGGATGAGGTTGGTCATAATCAACAAATGTATTTGGCTGAATTCTTCCAACATTACTGATGGGCTCATATTGATTTGAGTAAAAACTCATGGTTTCTTTAGTACTTCTAAAAGTAATATTTAGTATCTACTATTTAGAATTGAATCTAAAACATACAAACTTGAAATGATGATTTTGTTTTTGTTTTTCTTGTATACATACATATATATATATATTATTTGTTTTTTATATTTTTGAATCAGAAATATGCCTATGTTATTCACGTCGGGTTCACCAAAATGTATCGCTCCAAATTTTTTGCATCCTTACCCTCAGGCTATAGGATCCACGCCCGAAAGGGGGATGCGAGAAGGATGGGACAATACCTCGGACTGAGAGGCCCTTTGAAGGTCCCGCCTCTCGGGGGAGGAGTATAAAGGTGAATTTTCGACGGATGGTGGGTTCACCAGGAAACTTTTGAGTGGCAGTTTCCACGCCTAGGTTGAGAATGGGTTTAATGTGTTCATTTTGTACTTTAATCATTCAACTCCTAGGTTTGGCCAAGATGAATCTAAACTATTCTATATGCCAATACTGATTTAAATGGATACAAAAAACAAAAATGAGTGCTAAACACAGAGAATATGCAAATTAGGACAGATCATACCTGATTTCGGATGTCTGATGAAGGTTCTGAGTCTTGTAGCAGTCCAGATCATCTCAAACTACACATAATCATCTGAAATGAGACAAAATCATCTCAAATCATAGTCGGTCATCTGAGATCAGACGAAATCGTCTGAAATCTGACGAATTCGTCAAAAACCTGCAATCACAAAAATAGATACAAAATACCAAATATGCAACTACAGAAGCAATAGAGAATGATAGCAATAATAGTAAACGTGCCTAAATAATGGATTTAAATAACAAACAAGAGAAATGCAATAGATTTAATGTTTGATTTTAACTTTATCATGCGGTTATGCTAAATGAGGTGAACTCCAAGATGCATAAACATAATAACTTAAGATAATGTAGAATTACAATGGGAAAATACAAAAATAGTTTAAGAAAATGCAAACTCTGGGCTCTGATTGCCCCCAATCTGGACTACAGTCGGGATCGCCTCCAATCGTACGAGATCATCTGCGCTCCTCGACAAGATCGTCCAAAATCGTCCGGGATCGTTTGCGACGATCCGAGCTAGCTTCGACTAAAAAATAGTAGAGTTCCTGCAAGAAAACATGAAATACAGGATGCAGACAGTAGTGCGAGGATGCTCTAGTGTATAAGGAACTAAATCTGTAGGGAAATCCGTCAGCTAGGGGGTTCAGGAGAGTCAAGGAAGGGGAGTCAGGGGGATAAACTAGAAAAATCCTAGTTTATATAGGATTAAGGGGAGGCTAGGAGGTTGGAGATCATCCCAATCTGGGAGATCTCCAATGGGGGAATCTCCAACTGTGCAGACGCGCTTCTGCCAAGGTTGGAGAGGCTGTTGAAATAGAAGCTAATTATGAACATTCGATTTTAGGACGAAATCGTCTGGACGCTCTGTTCCAGATGAATTCGTCAGATCGGGGACGATTTCGTCTGATATGCGACGATATCGTCCAACGGTCAAAACAAATCCTAAAAATGGCATGAAAAAGAAGGGAAGCGGGTAACAAGTGGTTTTGGGGTTCAAATTTAAATTTTTATCTTTTATCTTTTACTAAGGGTTTAACTGCGCCAATTTTAGGGTGCTACACTACCTTATATCCCAACTTCATCAAGTATCCACCAAATTTTGATAGGTTCAAAACCAAATCATCGTTTGGTATAAAATGAGAAAATTGGCTTCTATAAGTTATTTTGAATCTTATCTACTATTCATTTGAGGTCCTCTTCCTCAACCAAATTGCTAATAGAAATCCAAAATAAAAAATTATTACTCTCATAAATATAGCTTTTAATATTTCAACTTTTGTAAGCTCAATAATCCTAATACAATGATTTTCATTATGAATAATAAATAAGAGGATACGAAAAACTAAAACAATGATTGTCACTTTGGATCATAAATAAGAGGATAAGGATTCAACCAAGTATTAAGACAAAAATTTATAGAATCTTCTTAATAGAAAAAGCACTCAATATATTTATTGATCAATTAAAAACCATTTGATATGAAGTTTCATCTTATTAAAACCTTGGGTAAGGTTTATTTTTATAACAATCTTATTGCATCCCTATAACCTATATAGTTGTGAAATAACATTTTTCTCAACTCTCTACTTGATATTCGAATAATACCCAACCAAATTTACCCCTAATACCAGACTCATGATTTTATAGTTTTGTAATCCATACCTCCAATATTTTTTCCTTTATAAACCTTACCCCACTTATAAAGAAGAAAACTAAACTTTTTTTCACTTTATTTCCAAATAAATTATCTTTGAATTTTGTCAAATCTAGATGCTATACCTATTGAAAATATTGAAAATGATTTATCTTTCTCTCTATATATATTTGATTATGGTAGAGGTAAGGGGTTTGTAAAGGCTCCGTAAACCTTTAAACTTCCTTTCAAAAATTAAATAGTAAAGCTCCAAAAATAAAACAAGAAAAGAGGAGACAAAACACCCAACTGAGGAGCCACACATAAATATTCCATCAACCAAGACTACCTAAAGCATATTACTAAAGACCAAGCATAAAATACCACTGTAGAGAATGAGCCAAACACAAAGAGACACACTTATTATAAAATCAAGCAAATATAAGATCTATCAAGTTCACAGGCCACCATCTGCATTTCCTCGTGCAGACTCAAAGAAATATTCTATATTGACTTTGCTTCCTATGATGAGATGAAAGCACAAAGCATATTTTGAAGAGAAAAAAATTAATAGTTTTTTAAAGCTTTAAACGTTAACACCCATGGGGGTGGTGGCAAAGAAAACGAACTATAAAAATATGTAGTGATATATGCCACACTTTTCTTTAAGAGAAATATCCCCTTTGTGAGTGTTAGAGTATATTACATCATTTGGGTCATGTAAATGTACCACCTTTGGTACATAACTAGAGTAGGAGTTTACTTTAGAGTAAAGTTAGTTAGTTACTTCAAGTATTGTAATAAATGCACAAGTTTCAATGTGCAAGTTGTAAATATGCATGTAGTCCACATGTACATGAGTCTTAGGTAGAGTAAGGGCCAAGGAATCTATCTTCCTATATAAAGAGCTCATAGTGAGTTAGAGTAGTAAATATAGAGAGTGTGTGGTATAGTTTAGTAGTATGGTACAATGTAGTCCTTTCATATATGTTCATGGAGTGTTCATGTCCTCCATTATATAGCATTGTACTATTTTCATCACTTTCATTAATGGCATATTTTTGAGTTATTTGCAGATGTTCATCTCATTATTTTCTTGCATATTATTGTACCATTATTTTATAGTTATCTCATATTAGTTATCTTGCATCTTGTGGTTGTACTTCCTGTAATACTATCCCATAAAAATCTAACAATGGTATCAGAGCACATGGTAGATCAAATAGGAAATAGGGAGAGCCACAAAGAGAGACTAAGAGGAGTTCAAAAATCTCATTTCCCAAAATTTTTGAGATTACATTTGGCTAGAGTCTTTCCATAGGGTTGCAGAAAAACTCGTGAAGACTAGGACTCAACATAAATTCCACTATATTGATAAATCAACTAGTGAATATTCATAATATCTAGATTTAGAGTTTCTTCCATTATAGTTCTAATACTTTGTTGCAGGAAAAATGAGATTCAAAGTGAGTTGGGAAGCTTCCTACAAAAGATCTAGGAAGAATATCTTCTTTAGAATCAATCTAGCACCATAAGCAACAAACAAAAGAACAAATATTTGGAGGCTTGAAGAAAAGGTCCCATTACTAGAGATTGCAGACCTATAGAGTGTAGAAGGAGAAAAGGCCATAGGAGCCTTGTTACAAATTCAAGGGAGAGAAGAAGACTCTAGTGAAGAGTCCTGGTGAAGATAGGAGATTGGTGATCTCTAGTGCAAATTGAAGACTTCACCCTGAAGAAGCTGAAGAGACCCTTAGAAGGTCTAGTTAAAAAACTCCAAGTTCTAGAAGATTGGAGGTTGGTGATCTCCATTAAAGCCTATAGATTATAGAAGTGAAGAAGGACCAACAAGGTCCTATTTTATATTCCAGTAGTAGTAGATTTTAGATATCCAAGAGGAAGATATCATTACCAACACTTCCATAGTAGAAGGTTGAAGGAAAGGTCTCATTTGGAAGACCATAAGATCTATGAGATTGAAGACCTTGGTGAGGTCTCAAGGATAAATAAGGAGGAGGCTTGGTGAGCCTCATTAAAGGATATCCTAAGAAGGACATTAAAGGAGTTCTTAGGAGAACTCATTGGAGAAATTTACCACCAAGGAGAAGTTCCTGATAAAGGAATATTTTGGGACAATTGTTGCCATCTTATAACAAGCCCAAACTGAGATAGATTTGGCAAGGAGGTTGCCAAATCTCAAATGAGATTGGTGAAGACATCAAGACTTTCAAATTCTTGAGAAGAGGGCCTATATTGAAGTCAAAATTCAACAAGGAGGTTGAAGGAGAAAGGAGCCAAACATTACTACCAAACCTAAAAGGTTTGAATATTGCCTTTGAAGGCTAGAAGGCTCATTCAGAGATAGGGGTTTGTTGAATCTTTAGTAGAACATTGAAGGGTTCTTGAAGGAAAACTCAACTATGATTTGGGGGAATTCCCTACCAAATTTTTGAGTTTCAAGGAATTCAAGCAAAATTGAAAAGGAGTAGGACAACATTACTAGTAAGAAATTAGATTTCAGGATACATCCGAAGGAGAACAAGTCACCTACTATAGTTAAAGGGCAGCAAGTTAGAGGTTTTTGAAGTTGCAAAAAGGTGAGTTAGAGAGCTATTTTGGATAGCCAAGAATAGAAACAAGTTCATCTAGTTAAAGGGAAACAATTTGGTGAATCAAATCACCAAGAAATCCTTCATCTACAGAGATCATTAAGGTAAGCAACTTGGGTGCAAATAGGTTCATTAATTGAACTTTAAATTAATTTATTAGCAAGTTCCATTAAGCACCATATTAGAGTTTTAAGAAGTTGCAAAGAGAAGGTTGCATATTATAGTCTTCAAAAGAGTGCAAAAGGAAGTTTCTTTTAAAGGTTTATACCTGCACATTAAAATAGGAGTTAGATATATTTTGATAGAAAGAAAATATCATCTTCCTATTATTTAGTTACAAAAAATAAGACTACATTAAGTTACAAATATTATAGTGCATTTAGGAGCAATTACTAGTGCATGATTTAAGGTTCATTTAAAGGAGTAATAAGGTGAGATCAATATTGCACTATACTAATTATTCTTAAAGAGTTTTAAGGTGCACTAAGTATTTTAAGTTACAATGAAAATTAGTGCATATTTTGAGTTACTTTGAGGGTTCATCTATAGGAGTAATAAGGAGAAACTATTATTGCACTATATTAGTTATTCAAAGTTCACTAAGGATTTTTAGTTAAAGTGAATATTAGTGCAAAGTTAAACCTCTAAAATTAGATGCATGGTTAAGAGCTTGGATTCATTGGTGCTAAAGTTATCCAAGTAAATAGTTAGAGGTTAGTGTTGTCTAGCAAATAAGGAAATAATACATTACATCTTGCTCTCAAGGAATAGAGCAGAGTGCCACCATATTTAAGAAGCAAGGGAAGCTTCAATAGGAGACATAGAACTTTGATGCAAAAATATAATATTTGCAAAAAGGTTTTTGCACTACATTGGCACCGAAAAGAGTGTCTTAAAGACATTGTTACAAATAGCAAGACACAATCTCCAAGCAACCACATCACTAAATTTTGAGGAGCAAAATTTGAGTAGGGTAGAGAGCCATTCCAAAGGGGCTCAACATCCACCACTAGTAGGGTGAAAACATGCTCAAGGTGCTTGAAAGAGGAGCCATCCAAAGAGCTCAATGTCCGTCACCTTAAGGTGTTAAAAAAACCATATCTCATTGCAAAAAGCAACACAAGGGTAACACCTCAATGGAATATAGTTGCCATGTTGGAAAGCTACAAAAAACAAGGACAACAAGGTGAACGTAGTGAAATAATGAGTATATCTTGTTATAGTTGGAAAAACAACAAATGACAAGATATCATATTTAGTTGGTAAGGACAAATTATAGGGAAAATGTGTCATCATTACCCAAGTATCAAAGAGATTCATTGCTCATCATGCCATAATGTAGAAGACATCTACACTAGAGGACAAAACCATCTCATAGTTCGCTATCATAGAGAAGCAAAGTAACTTGGAAATAGTTGGCCAAAGATAAGTGTTGAAGCTTTAAGATTTTTGATACATTGGAGGTAAATTGCATGCAAAGGGAGGTTGAACACTTGCCAAAGCCTTGTAAGGAATATAGTGCCACTTGGCACAAATAAGTGAAATGCCTCATAATACCTATGACCAAGAAGAAAGGTGCCCATTCGAAGTAATGCTCAAAGAAGCTAGTGGATTATAGTAACACTCCAAAGGAATAAATATGTTTCTCATAAGACTAACACCACTTGTATTATCAGCTCATAAAAATCATACAAGAGAGCATTAGCCATAAAGTAACGATGCTCATCCTATAGTATGCTAGCAATTGGAGTAACATTCAAAGAGCACCTACGATTGGAGTAATGTCTTAAAGCTTCATGCAAGATAAGCACCATTTGTCACACATACCAAAGTGAGACACAAAGTAGGGTAACATATTTATAGTCGCTACAGTAAGAACACTCAAAAGAATACACAAAAATATGGATGTGTATTCTAAACCTAAATTAAGTGAGCATATTCAAAGGTTGAAGTTAAATAGTCAGAGGTTCATTTAAGACTATCATAAGAGGACGCCTACTAGCCTGTCATAATTCAACAAGAGGATATAATGTAGTTCAAGGAGCTATAGAACTCATCAATATTACTAAGGTATTATTTTATATAGGTTGATTAATTTACTTTCATAAGGATTAATAAGGGATAGTATAAGGTTGAAATCATCATTATATTTTTCATTTAAAGTTATTTTTTAAAATCAACCTTAATAGATTTGAGAGAAAATATGTTGGGATTTGAACAGATGAGATATGTATTTACAAAATGATTACAATATATAGGCATAAATCCTATGAGGGAGATATGAGAAGTGTCATAATATCCACTCCAAGTGTCATACAAAAGACACATAACTCCAGTTGGAGAACTCAAACTAGAAATAAGACAAGTGACATCACTTAAGTAAAGCATAGTGAACCGCATCATTTTGGTTACATTGTATGTGGATGATATTCTCATTAGAGGTGATGACAAAGAAGGAATAAGGTTGCTCAAGGAGGACTTATGCAAAAATTTTGAGATGGAATATTTAGGCCTCCTCCACTATTGCTTAGGCATAGAGGTATGGCAATAGCCTGGTAAGATTTTTATCTCATAGGAACCCTTTATAGGTATCTAGTTGGAAGTTTGATCTACTTAACTTCAACTAGACCAGATATTTCCTATTTAGTTGGTCTTGTTTCCAGATTCATGTAGGATCCTAAGAAGAGCCATTGGATAGTAGAAAATAATATTTTAAGATTCCTCAAGGCCACCCCTCATAATGATATTATGTATACATCATGTGATGATTTTTATTTGATTGGCTACACAGATTTAGATTGGACTAGTTGTCCTGAAACTAGAAGATCCACATTAGATTATTATTTTTAGTTAGGCTAGGGATCTATTTCTTGGAGTGCAAAGAAGCAGAACATAATTTCATTATCTTCAATAGAGGCTAAGTATAGAGCACTTGAGGCAACTAAGGAGGCAATTTGGTTAAGGCAATTACTTTAGGACATTGGAATATTCATACATGGTCCAAATTATATATATATATATATATATATATTGTGACAATCAAAGTACCATTAATATGACCAAGAATCTAATTTTCCATACCAGAACAAAGCACATTGAGATCCATCATCACTTCATAAGAGAAATGGTCCAAAAAGACATTATACACATGGATTATGTACCAACTCAATATCAAGTGGCTGACATCTTCACCAAGTCACTTGGGCAAGACATGTTTTCTCAGTTTACAAAATTACTCTATGTATGTAATAAAAGTCAACATTAAGAGGGAATGTTATCTAATGTTGACTTATTTTTTTTCTATAGTTAGGATAGTGCACATTAAGGGGGAATGCTAGAATATTATTTTAATGTGCACTATGCCTTACTTAAGTGATGCCACTTGTCTTATTTCCAGTTTGAGTTCTCCAACTGGAGTTATGTGTCTTTTGCATGACACTTGGAGTGGAGATTATGACACTTGTCATATCTCCCTCATAGGCTTTATGCCTATATATTGTAATCATTTTGTAAATACAATTATACCTTTTGCTTATGTCCCAACAAAATCAAGGAGTTAATTTTCTTATCCTTAATTAATATTATCACTCTAGTTGAATTACAATATTTGCAATTAATATCATAGGAGGTATAAGGTTTTCTACTTGGAAATAAATTATTTTTAATGCAAATATCATTATTTTCTAAAATTACAAGATTAGGGAGATATAAGGTATAGTACATTAAACATAGATTATTGGAATTTAGAAATATTAATATATTGGTTATTAAAGGATATAAAAGGAAGTTCATTATTTACTTAAAGGAGTTGGAATTATTTACTTACACTTGTCTCATACTCATATTAAAGGGACAAAAGAAATCCAACCATTTAAAAATTCAAATTAATAAGTGCATAGTTCATTAGGAGAGATAATGCAAAATAGAAGTTGATTATTGATTTACAAAATATTACAAAATCAACCCAAAATATGAACTATTACTTACTAAGCACTTTATCAAAATTATAACACATTTCAATCACTAGGGAGACATAAGGAATCCTACAAAACCTAAGTCTAGAAAGGTTTTATCAAATTGGTTCAAATACTCTACACTAGGGAGACATAAGGAAGACAACTTCAAAAGGTTTATTATGGAGGAAATTAAATGATATTTCATGAACTTAGGTTTTATTCACAAAATCTAATAGAAAACTTTGATGGATTCAATATCTTATCTACAAAGTTGAAAGAAAGATTCTCTTTATTTTTTAAAGAAACAAAGGAAGAGAACTTTACAATATTAATTGGATATCTTCATGAAAATCTATTCAAAACTTGGTGGAGTACTCAAAATGTTATTATTATCTCTCGAGAAGAGTGCATAATGTTCTATTTGTAATTAATCATTTTTGAATTCTTTAAAGGAATGAAACAAAAGAAAGTAAATATTGGTAGTGAATCCTTGAATCCAAGTCAATTTTATTGTGATGATAGACTAACTCATCATGAAGTAGATATTCCTCTAGTAACAATGCAAAAATGAAGGAGGAAGAAAAAACATGGTAGAAGAAAACAAGATAAAGATCCTAATTTGGACACAAACAGAGAGTATAATGAAGAAAGCACAAAGACTGAACTAAATGAGTATGATCAATCCAAAGAACTGAAAGAACCTACAACTAAACCTGAAGTCAAAGCTCTCTCAATGAAGACAACATTTTATGAAGATACTAACTACTTCCTTGAATAGGACACAGACAACAGAGAAGGAGAATTCAAACTTCAGTACCAGATAAAAGATCCATATTGAAGACTGAAGTCTTCAATACCCAAATAATGTAATTTAGGGGGTGTTAGAGTATATTACATCATTTGGGTGATGTAAATGTACCACCTTTGGTACATAACTAGAGTAGGAGTTTACTTTAGAGTAAATTTAGTTAGTTACTTCAAGTATTATAATAAATGCACAAGTGTCAATGTGCAAGTTGTAAATGTGAATGTAGTCCACATGTACATGAGTCTTAGGTAGAGTAAGGGCCAAGGAATCTATCTTCCTATATAAAGGCCTCATAGTGAGTGATTATAGAGAGCATAGTAAATATAGAGAGTGTGTGGTATAGTTTAGTAGTATGGTATGATGTAGTCCTTTCATATCTGTTCATGGAGTGTTAATGTACTCCATTATATAACATTGTACTATTTTCATCACTTTCATTAATGGTATATAAGTTATTTTTAGATTTCCATCTCATTATTTTCCTTCATATTATTGTGCCATTAGTTTATAGTTATCTTAGATAGTTATCTTACATCTTGTGGTTGTACTTCTTGTAATACTATCCCTTAAAAAGCTCACAATGATGTCTTTATGCATCTTGATGAAATGGAGAGAAATTTGCCAAAGTTACCACCCATGCCATCTAAATGATGCCTTCTTGATGACTCTAACTCCGTAGATGCCACACAATAATTTCTTGAAATTATCTTAGACCAAGATTTTTCTAGGTTAGCAATAGTTACATTTTGATGTAGAATAAAAAGAGGAAGGTCTTTGCTTTGAGAGGTTGGCCAAGAATACCAGAAAGAAGCTCTTTTCCACCCACATAAGCAAAAACCAATAAAACTTGAATTAAGACGCAATGATGTATATGAGTATCGAACAAGAAGGTTCAACAACTACAACATATACCCCAATGATGCTCCAAGCTCTTCAACTGAATTGTTAAACCTACATCTCACAAAAAAGTATTAGAGATAAAAATCATAAAGGAGTGCATAAGGAAAGTGAGTCTCCTAATATGAATAGGATGATGTTGGGTTCCATAGGTAGAGATTCTACACAAGAATCTTGATGTGTACTCCTTTTATCTGATTCTAACCCAATTCTTCTTTTTAGGAGGAACTGAATATCCCGCATAGTTCAACTCTGGCATTTACCAATTTGACCCTCTTTTAAGAGGTAGGAAAATCATGGTTGCCATGAATTATCCCTATAGTTAAACATGGTGGATCCTCTAGCATATAATTTATTAGCCCCTTAGATTTGCTATATACCATGACCCATTTGCTCATTATAGATGCAGGTTTTAAAATTTACCAAATCTTAGACCTGACTAGGAAAGCTAGCTTCCCATTTCTAAAAACCATCCAAGATCACCCCTAGGTTTGCCAAGCTATCCACAACCCCATTACCTTATCTAAAAATATGGTTATATTGAATATTCTCTAAAGGGATTTTTTCGTGCTTAGCTTCCAAAAACAAATAAGCAACACTACAGCTAGCAGGCTAGTTTCCTTTCAGAACATTAACATTATGTGAATCACCCTCTATAATCAAAGTTTTAATATTAAGGATCTCAATAATATTTAAGCCTAGGAAAGTAGCTTTGGACTCAGAAAAGTGACTGCTTTTCTCCCCTAAGGCCTATGCATATGCTAGGATAGCCTTTCCCTTATGATCTCTAAAAATACCACCTGCTCCAACTCTTCTTGGATTCCCTTTCATTGCACCATCAAAATTTAGCTTCAACTAGCCAAGGGGTGGTGGTTTTTTACTTTGTGTTAGCCCTTACAAGTTTGGATGGTAAAGTAGAGCCTTGAACCTGAAAGTCCAAGCCCCAATTGCTAACAATCTCTTTTTCTTGATCAAGCTCCTAGGCATCTTTAAAACTTATGATCTTAAAATTCTCCACAGTGGTAGTGGAATATCTGGCTTTAGTGGAGGTGATATCTCTTTTTCATCCTTGAATATACAATTATTTCACTCTTTCCAAGCTCCCCACAAGGCATGGGGGAGGCTTAGCTTCCACAATATTTTTAGTCTCTTGCTTTGGAAGGGGGATTCCCACTAGAGACATAGGTCTAGAAGGGAATTTAGAAGGACCTAGGTGATTTAAAATTTGTTGATTACTCTGTTTAGGATTTTTCTTGTGAAGGGGTACTCAGTGAAGAGATGGTTTGTATCTCACCAATTCTTCTCACAAAACACAAATATATTGGGAATTATCATCCCCCTTTTGCAAATATTATCCATCATCATAATCTTATTTTGGATCAAAAGCCAATAAAAGTAAGCAATTTTTGAAAGGAGCTCCTTGATCCAAACTTTTGTAATAGGCATCCAGTCGAGACCCTCTCCCTCAAACACGTAGTAACCATATTTAATTGACTACTCACCTTCCTTTTGATTCTTCCATATGAGAGTGTTTGAAATTTTTATACTATTTTAAAAATAGACATAGAACATCCTATTGAGCTTCCTCAAGATCTACTGGTTTCTCTCATCCATCCCATCTACTTGTAGATACCTCCATATTTTACCAAATTTATTAGAGATGATGTGGTTTTGCATAGAGGTTCCATAGAGAGCAAACAAGACTTGTTCCAACCCAAAAAAATCTGGGTCCTCACTTAAAGGAATGTTCTTTAGCCATCTATCCTTCCAAAAATGGACTTGGGATCCAATTCCAATCTCTAGAAAATACCCCTTTTCAACAAATATCTAGTAAGATAAAGGTTATTCCAAAAGTTTGAACCACAAGGTAACTCACTTCCTTCTAGGAAGCTAGAGTGGTTCTTGAGATACTTGGCTTTAAGGATGTGGACCCAAATGAGGTCTTTATCCTTTACAAGTTTCCAACCCAATTTACCCATCAAGGCTTTATTCATTCTTTTCAAAATTTTGAAGCCTAGGCCCCCCACTTCTTTCCTTGTGCAAACTTGCTCCCAAGATACCAGTGCCATCATTTTTTTACTTTTCACACCATATCATAAGAAGTTTCTTTGAATATGCTCTATTTTATCATAAAATTTTATTGGTATTTTGAACATTGACATAAAATAGATTGGGATATTTTGTAGAGAGGATTTTACCTATTGGGCTTTGCTAGCTTGGCTGAGCAAAGAACCCCTCCACCCTATAATATTTTTTGATAATATCTCTACAATGGATTCCATAACTCCTCATACATCCTCACTCCTAATAGGGGCATCCCAAGGTAGGTTGAGCGAAGATCCCCTATACCACAAAAAAATCTAACTAATCTAGCCTACCTGGGCCCTAGCATGTTAATAAAATAAATATTACTTTTAGCATAATTAACTATTTGACCAGCTACCTTCTCATATTTTTTCGAAAGATATTGTAATTATTTGGCCTATGGTATTGATGATTTTGTAGTAATGATTGTGTCATACACAAGTTGTTGGTGGGAGATACGGGATAAAAAAGAGGTAGGTTTAATCCTTCAATTTTCCTATTCGATGAAGCAACAAAGATCACTCTCCCCAAAGCTTCAACAAGGATAATGAAAAGGTAGGGATATAATGTATCTCCCTATAGAAGTCCTCTTCTATTCTGGAAATACCCTACTTTTGAACCATTTACTAAAATTGAAAACATGGCTAAAGAAACATATACCTTGATTAGCTTAGTCCATTCTTGATGAAATCTAAAGTTGTTCATGATATTGACAAGGAATTCCTAGGAGACCAAGATTTATTCATATTCAAATTTAACAATATCCCAACAACCCTAATTCTATCTATGGAATCAATCACCTCATGAATGGTTATAATACCATCCAATATTTGTTGCCCTTTAATGAAACCACCTTGATGGGGGTCAATTATGAAGGGTAGAATTATTTTAATTTTGTTGGCTAGGACCTTGGATAGAATATTGTATAAAGTATTGCATAAACTTATATGACAAAATTTAGAGAAGGTTCTAGCACCTACCACCTTAGGAATGAGAGCTAAGAAAGTTGAGTTGATACCTATTGGAATTTTCTATGTTCTTTGAACCTACATAATAGCCTGGGTAACATCCGCCCCAAAAATATGCTAGAATTTTTGGAAGAAAATATTAGGAAAGTTGTTTGGTCTTGGGGCCTTATCATCATTCATGTCAAACACTGCCTTCTTAATTTCATCCTCCTTGAAGGGACTAAGGAGATAGTCATTGAGCTAGTTTGTGACTAGCCTGGGGATGTTTTGCAACATGATGTTCATAGAAGCATGATGACTAGCCTGGGGATGTTCTACAATTGATATGTTTATATATATATATATATATATATATATATATATATATATATATATATATATATATATATATAAGAACTTACGTTCTAGCCATGGTTAAGAACTTACCTTTCTAACTTGCCAAACAAGATTTTATTCTATCTAAAATTGAGTTCCAAAGCTCCTTCTTATTTCCTTTATCATACAAAGGAACACTTAGATGTGATGATAGCAATTTTAAAATTAAATCCTAAAATATCAATAATAATCTATTGTAAAACTAGGGTAGTGTTTAAGAGTAAGATATTAGAATTTATAGTATTACCTAGCCGTTTATCAAATTTTTTATAGCATGATAGTACTAATTTAAATTATGTGTCCTCTATAACTAAGTAATGATCCAAAGAAATGTGTTATCAGTAAATTAGAGATGATATTTAAAGGGATAATTTATTACAACTTGAAAAGATTTGATTTTCCTCCAATTTTTTTCTTTGAGAAAAATATTTCTAATGCCTCCACAAAAGTAATGAAGAGGTAAGGAGATAGTGGGTCACCTTGGTGGAGTCAATATTATGATTTAAAGTATTCAACTAGAGATCCATTGGTCAAAATAAAATATTTTGGATTGCTATAACAACATATACTCCATTCACACCAACGTTGGTCAAAACCCCTTTTTTTTAGAATGTTATGTAGAATCATCCATCAAACACTATCATACACTTTGTTCATATCTATTTTCACAAGCATACATGGTTTTAATTGAATGAAGAGAACACATATGATCCCCTTATGCATATTATATAATCAAGGATTTATTTATAAAAAATAAAACCATCACATTCCTATAAGATAAAACACTCTAGAATGCTTTACAATCCATTTGTTGTAGTTTTTAAATTGTCTTATAAATTTTATTGCAAAGACTTATTGGATAAAAATGACCAAAATATTTTGTCTCATATTTATTGGAAATCAATATGAAATAAAGGTTGCATTTTTAAGCACCTAGGTGTTGTAGGTGAGTTGGAGAGGAGAGGGCAATCCTCCAAGGGAGGTCCCAGGTTCAAATCTCCACCCTACAAAAAAGCTAAATTGGGTATCCAATCCAATTGATAATGTTGGTGTGGGCAGGGTCGGGTGTGACTCTTGGGTGACTTTGATGGTGTAAAACCCCCTATTCATGGTCTCTCAGACCAAGGCGGCACCGCAAGGGGTTTTTCGCTTAAAAAAAGATGTGGTATTGATATCATTTATCATAGCATTATTCTTTCTACCCCTTTCAACTAGTAAACATATTGTTCTTCTACAAAATTGAAAATTCTTGAAAGAAAATTCTAGGAAATCCAGTAAGTTCTGGTGTCTTATCAGGGTGGAAAGTTAAAAAAATCTCTTATAGATCCTCTATAGAGATCCTCACATCAAGATTTCATTTTTTCTTTGTGTTATAATTTATGGATATTGTACAAAAGCTTACCCTAAGCTTCCTTGTCTTTCCCAACTTCTAATAAAATATATTTGAAATAATTAATTCTTTCCTTCCTAATTCCTTCTTCTTACTCAACACTTCTTCCAACTATTTTTGGAATATTTTCTATTCAACATAATTATAAAATTTTTTTGCCAGTAGTATAAAGATATTTGATATTTCTATCTTATTTCATGAGCCATCTCTTCCTAGAATTTTAGACCCAATATGGCTCTCCCATTGTAATACATTGTGATAGTTAGAAAGTAATTATTTTGATTGCACATATGTGTCTTGGTCCATTCACCTATTTTTTAGTATCTCTAGCAACTTTCTAAGATTGGATTTTTTTTATTAGATATAGAAGGGGTTTTGAAAGGGTTCCAAAACATTTTACAATAGGAGAAGCCCTGTAAAACTTGACCTAAGATCAACAATACATGGGCAAGGACAACTATAAATCACTGCAACTAGCCACCCATCACCTAGTGAACTAGCTACAACTTGATACAAGAAAAAAATTAGAACAACATTGGATTTAAATTTTTCCTTTATTTTGAAAATGATACCAAAATATTTAACATTTAAAATATTCATTTATATATTTCAACTTTTGAATAAATCTATACATGCATAATCCTTCAAACCTTACTTCATCTTATTATAAAATATCCATTTGAAATAAGTTAGGGTCTTGAATAAACATAAAAAATAAAATAAAATGATCTTGGATGGTCATTATTGGGTAGATCACATCACAAGAGAATGTGTTTATGATTTGATTGTGCTTGTAATAAACAATTTGAAGAGATTGTATACTCTATTTTCAACCATGTATTATATAATGAATATTTAACTAATATTTTTGTTATATGAGTTTTCCTAATATGTATATTATCTAAATTAAAATAGAATATTAAGGGAAAAAAATCCCAAGGACATTTGAATTGATAGTGGAATCAAAATCCTCAACTAATTAGACCATCTACAAATATCACCCTTATTTTCTAAATGAGATAAAAATATGTTCTTTTATTGATAGTAGAAGAGGTTTTAAAAGGGTCCCCAAACCTATTACAAGTAGGGTTTTGAAAGGCACCCCCAAATATTAGATCTAGCAATAAGACATCAAGAAATATTGAGTTGGATTCCATGAATCAAACCCAAAAATCCAATGAAACAACCTCCTAGAAAATAAGCCATAGATTTTTATCAAGAAAATACAAGAGATTATCCCATGGTCAAACCACCATGTGCTCTGAATCTAAAGCAATGGATAAAACAACAGAATAATAAAAATGCTACCGGTTAAAAATAAATTTACAAATAAAAACTACCCAAACTGAAGCATTTGCCACCTAACATGAAAGGAGAATAGAGGAATCCTATCATCACAATCAATAAATCTATACAACAAAGCACATAACACGAGAACCCCTCATGAGAATGGATGGTTTAAGAAAACAACACTAGAAATACCGATAAAAAAAATCCATAGCATAAAAACCATCCAAGAGATGTGTACAAGAAATTCTATGAAACCCGTAAATCTCACTAGAGCCAACCAAAAAAGTTTCAAGAACAACCGCTCTCAAGTACGAGAAAAAAGAAATAGCAATATTTCACACCACACCTGAGAGGAAGAAGGGTAAGATCCTAAAAAAATAAGCCTTAGAACCCTAGGATCAAACACACCACCACTACTAGAACTGGAGAAAGAGATCTTTGTAGACCACCAAAGCTAGGAAACCCACCAGAGACATGGGGCCAAAAGCCAAAAACCACCGCAACATAACAACCCACTTTCACCCCAACTAGTTTGGGTCGGTATTTGGCCTTGTCTCCCTGGAACAACCAAATACAACAAGAAATTATTGAACCCAGAAGAAAGTGGTACAAACCAACCACAAATCCACTACTGGTAGAGAACCCTAGCAATAGAGCCATCGAAGCACCATCCAACCAGAGTAGCCAAGCCATTAAATTCGAAGTCAGCCAAGGGAACACTATCAGATTTCTATAGCCAAACACCATACCAAGCTCACCCCAATGGTTTTGGGTCGATAGATGGCCCTTTCCTCTCCTTGGAAAGCTAGAAAACATATGAAACTACCGAACCCAGAATAAATGCTGCATAATCCAACCAAGTCCTTGAAACTAGCAAACAATCCAAGAAATGCAATCATCCAATACACACACCAATCAGAGCAAGAGCCAGCCAAGGGGTCAACAGCTAGAATTTTCTATTGCATTATAACATCCAAGGATCACCCCTATAGGTTTGGATCAACATTCGACCCTTTGCCCTAGATAAGAGTGATAATACCTAACCCATAAAAGATAAGAACATACCAACAAGACCCCCAACAAGAAAAACACCATGGTCATAAACCACAACAGAGAAAATAAGCATGCCTAGTAGCTAGATCCAAAATGGAAGAAAAGAGACGTCCCGCTCAAAGGGTTTTAGAGCATTGAACTTGAAGCATAAGTGAAACCTTTACAGAGGAAGCCCTGACAAAGGAAACCCTCACAGGCCCTCTTTGCCATGGTGAGGCTTAGGCCCTCTCTACCATGATGAGGCTCAGGCCCTCTCTACCATGGTGAGGCTTAGGCCCTCTCAGGCCCTCTATGCCATGGTGAGGCTTAGGCCCTCTCAGGCCCTCTCTGCCATGGTGAGGCTTAAACCCTCTTTCAAGATAAAACTATGTTGAAGTCCTTGTTAAGAATCCATAAATTATAATTATGAATAGTCATTTTATTTGATATAAATAAAATAATATCCTTCTAACATTTATCATGAAGAGTAACAATAGTCTGAGCATATACATTTATAACTCTAACTTTGATATTTTTCTTGCAAAAAATGCCAATAACCCAACTATTTCTTGCTTTTAGTAATTGCGCATTCCATTTGTAGTTGTTCCATATTGTTGCAATGCCCCTTGAAGCTCCCATTATAGAAATATAAAATACTCCATCTTCCAAATCCTTTTGAATACATCCTTACATTTTCCACTATTTATTTTTATTTTCATACTAAAATAAATATATGACTATAACAACCTATTAATTTCTTTATGAATCATTTTTTAGGGGTCTTATTCATATATTTAATATTCCAATATACCATCTGCATCATCAATGTTAATTCTTATTTATGGGATTAACTCCACTTCCTATAACAAATGCAATTTTTATTTTTGTTTCTCATATCAATATCCCTTTGTTTTTTTTTCTCTTTGTTCCTACTTTGAGGGCCTTCCTTTATTTTTAACCATCCTCACCAACCTCTTTAATTTTTATAGACTATTCATGTTATGACTTATAATCTATATGTCTATGTAGCCTTAGAGAGCTTGAAGTGCAAAGGATAGCCTCAAAAATTATTTTTTGTTATATTTTCCTAGAAATCTAAAATTGCAAGGGCCATCCTCCATTGTACTTACTTTCTTATGATTCACTAGAATATTTAAATTACAATGAATATATTTCACTCTACTTTATTTATTATATTTTCCTTGAAACCCTAAGCGCAAGGGACAAATTCTACACTATTTTATTTTTTATTGGAAGAAGATGATATTCCACCACTTTAAGAATATAGAGATGATTTCTTAAATTAAAATTAATCTATTCAAACTTATTTATTTTAATAATTGTCTCCACATATTCCTTTGCACGTTTGATTCCTTGTAAATTTGATTACAATTCCTCATCCATTGAGTCCTTAGTTTCTTCTTATGTTTGCTTTGAAAGAACTATGAAGGATTTTACAATTTAACAAGGCAAAGATGATTTAATTTTCACTTGTTTAGGAGAGGAAAATCCTTAAGATATAAGTTATATTCTATTATAATATGATCTCCTTGGTTTATATTGAAATACGTTTCATGATCAAGACTTTCCATTTCTTTCTGAAGTTTTTTCTTTTTGTAATATCTTACCATGTGTCTAGTCTCATAACATTTCTAGCATACAAATACAATATTTTTATAATTTACTTATTGATCCCATTCTCTTGATTTGAATTTAATCTAAGAAAATTTTAGATAAGGTTTAGAAATATCCATTACATAACATATTTAGGTATACTTAATATGCTTTTGTTCCTTGATAGTTGGCCCCTCTTGGATTAAATCCCCTAGAATATTATCAATATTCTTCATAACCTTATTATTGATAAACTATTGTGGAAGTCTAAAAGTCCTAACTTGCAATAGAAGCCTTTTAGTAATTTTAGTTTGCAATATAACAAAATATCTCTTTCCACAGTCTTAAATACAGGCCATAAATGGACCACCATCCTTTATTTTATGCCTAGCTTCAAAATTGGATAAGATAAGAAAAATACTTTTGAAAGAAAAAAATTAAATAATGTAAATTGAAGCTTCACCTCCATGTAATGGAATTATGAAACTTTAAAAGTTGTCCATTGTCCATTGAATTCACATACTAACTTACTAACCTTCTATTTTTAAGAACAATTATATTGTGCTTGAACATCACATTCTTCGTAAACTTTTGATGAAACAAACATTGCTTGAATACAGATTATCACATATTCACTCTCTATTTTTCCCCAGATAATATATTCTTACTTCTAGTTCGAGCTTCTATAATTGACTTTCCTTCTTGGTTATCTAACTTTTTCTCATGAAAATCATTAAATATATATTTTTCCAACAACCTTAAAAAGCTCAAGGTGAGGCTAACTTCTTGCTCATACTTAAAATCAAATATATATATGTATAGTTTTATCATATTGATATAAAATAGTATCATTTACAAATGATAATAACAACAACATTGAAATGCATTATAGATAAAATGAGATCATTATTTTTGTTTGTAATACATAACTTACACCAATATACACATGTTGTGGTTTGAACCTTGAACCTTTAAAAAAAAAAAAAAACCAAAACCTAACCACTATGAAGGTCCAGCATCATTAACCTTAATAAATAATATAAAAACATTAACCATTATTATTGTGTTGAATATAAACAATTCATAACTATAAATTTTATTTTAACCAAAATTCTATTTGTTGAAAAGAAACTTAACAGTCGTAAAACTTAAACATAAAAACAATATATAAATAACAAATGATAATTAATAATATATTAAATAGCCTATTAATAATTTTAAATCTTTTAAATTATTCCTTCTACGTCCGTTCCGTCTCAAAACGTCAATAAACTCGTCATGTATCAATCTTTTATATATATATATATATATATATATATATATATATATATATATATATATATAGTAAATAGCCTAATAATAATTTAAACTATTCCTTCTACGTCCATTCCGTCCCAAAACGTCAATTTTAAACTCTTAACGGTATCGATCTTATTAAAATTATAGGAAAAAAATCCGTCAATTATGATTTCTCAATTTTCTTTTCTTGTTAAAATTTAGTTTGTCGTTTGCTTTCTTTAAAGATAAGATCATAGCGAGTTTTGTTCGCCTCTCGATCTTTTTCTTCCGATGGCGGGCCATAAATTTTGTTTTGTTACTGTTGCACGAATAAAAAGTATAAGGTAAAAACAGTACAAGATATTGAGTGGGATATTTACAGTAAAATGTTGAAGGTAAATTGTGAGGTCATGACAGAATAATGAGTGGCAATAAGGATTTTATTTCTCTAATAAATGGTTTAAGTCTGCATAATTTTTTTTTAACAAATAATAAAAAAATGCTATATTTTATGCAGAATTGGTTAAATATAGAATAAAAGTTACTTGGAATGATTTTTAAATTGTTCTTAAAATTAATAAAAAATAAATTTTAATTGTAATCATTCAAATTATTTATTATTATTATTTGTTGTTGCATAAGAAATTTGTATAAATCTTAGTTTATTTTTTATCATTAAAGAATTTAATTAGGACAGCCTATGACAAGGGCTTTGCTAAATTATTATTATTTTTAATTGGTTATATGGGATTGAAACTGACCCCATCTGTATTACATCATCGTTATATAGTGTATTACATATTATTCATAGTTTGGTAACATTTGAACTTTGGTCTCCTTCTTAAATGTTAAATATTGAAGAATCTAACTAGTTGAGCTAATGCCCCGTTACTAAATTGATGTTTTTTTTTTTTTTTTAAAAGCGAAAAATCCCTTGCGGGGTTGCCTTGGTCTGAGAGACCACGAACAGGGGGTTCTACACCGTCAAAGTCACTTGGGAGTCACACCCGACCCTGCCCCGCACCAACATTATCAATTGACACCCGACCCTGCCCCGCACCAACATTATCAATTGGATTTTGGATACCCAATTCAACTTTTTGGTAGGGTGGAGATTTGAACCTGGGACCTTCCTTGGAGGATTGCCCTCTCCTCTCCAACTCACTACAACACCTGGATAAATTGATGTAATTAATATATTTGAATTATAATTTTTTAATTTAAACAAATAAAACTTATAATTTAAACTATTTTAATTAATTTGGTTTAATGATTGAGATATGTAGATTAAGTAATCCACATCAAAATTCAGAAACTGCCAAAACAAATTATATAGACTATATAATTTGATATTATTAATTGATGTGATCCATTATTATATTAGAAAAAGATAATCTTTTAAAACTATACTTTTAAAAAAACATTAAAAAACAGTCACCTACCCCCCAAAAAAGGTATTCAGCAAATGCCACTTGTTATCAGACATGACCACTCCTGCCGCATATATCCTTCTCTGTTACTTCAACTGCATACCTGTCATCACTCATCACGCAGCAAGAGCAGCAGATTAAATCAATTTGCAAAAGGGCAGTATGTCGGTAGACAGAAAAAAAAATAATAATCTTTTACGTTGTCACCCGGGCTTGCAGGCTTTATGTTACGTTGCGTGTGAAGTATATGTACTGTCATAAGGTGGAAGCGTTTCTCAGTCATAGTCAATAATCGGGACCCTTTGCCCTTTATCAATTATGTGGACAAGACACCAAACCTCTCCGTTTCTACCATGACTGGCCCCCACTAAGGTACGAAAAAAGAACGAAATAGAAGAAAAATTGCATCCCTGAAATTGCGTTGTAACTACTCCACGGAAGCGAAAAGCTTGGATGCCCGCTTGAAAGTAAAACACGATGTTGAGAAACGTACGTTAATACTACTTTATTCCCTTGATCACCAATTATGACACATTCATATCGTCATCACTTATTACCTTGCACATGCTCTGGTCCTCACCAAGATTGAATTAGTCTCTTCCCTTCTTTTCTAAATAACAAACGTCTCATCTCCTTCTACCAGAAACCAAAATTTCATCAATGTATTCTTTTGGGGTCTGGGTTGCTTAATCCATAGACGGATCGATCTTGTTGCTATTTTTGTTGTTGTTGTTGCTGCTGCTGCTAGAAGAAGATGTCAAGGGTTTTGGAGAAACTTCGAGAAGAAATAGGAAGAGTACAACTCCTAAGGTCGAAGAAGGCTGAGATGTTTGATGCAGTCAGAGATCCCACGCTTCTACGCTCGGCTTTGAGAAAATTTGATCACGAGAACGACTTGTTGAGATGTAATATGTGTCCCTTGGCTAATGTCTACAAACATGTTCAGGAGGTCCATAATTTACTTGTGGCAGAAAGGGATGCTATTCTCAGGGAGGAACCCAATCAAGCAGAACCCAAGGCAAGAAATCGAGACGATGTGATATTTCAGTATATTTGAATTTACTATATTGGAATTTACTGTTCTTTCTTCAATTATGGCTTGTTGCAAGGAGTCAATAGGCTAAAAAGATTTAGAACCTAATTTAAATGTTATCCCAAGTTTGAAAAAATAATTGTGAGAGGAATATCTAATTAATGTGTGTTTTCCCTTTTAGCATACTATCTGTTATTTGCTAAGACCCAAATCATACTAATTAAATTTAATTTCTAAATTGGAGTCTGAAATCTGATATCTATGTAATTGATCCTTTGTCTGAATTTCCCTGTAAGCAGCTCTGGAGTGAGCTGTTTTGGAGGTATATGGTATATTTGGATTAGATTTAGCTGTATTGATGTTTAATTTTACATTCTTCAATTAATTTTTTGGGATTTCGTTTTGCAGCATTTGGCCATTGCAATTTGATCCAACTATTAGCTTTTGTTCTTGCATGATAACTGTTAGTAAAAAGTAAAAGCCCTATGTAGCTCGATAAGAAATGCTATAGTTCTTTTCTTGAAGAGAAATGCATACCTGTATACACAGGTGGAGATGGAAGAAGATGGGTATGGGTTGCGTTTGCATGTGTCGTGTATGAAATGGGATGGAGCGCTGACTGAAGTATTGGAAGCAATAGAGGCAATAGGGTTGACAGTGGTGCAAGCCAATATTTCTTGTGACAATCAATTTATTTTCGATGCTGTCCTAGAAGAGGAGGTAAGATAAAATTATATGAAAAAGATGATTTAAGAAGCTAATTGGATATATATTTTCTGTAGCTCCTACCCTGACTTTTTAATTGCTTGAGCAGGAGACCGGTGCCTCCAGTGCAGCAGTGGAAAAATATGAGGACTGAAATAATTGAAGATAAATGATCACCATAGCCATTTCCGTGGTATATATATACTTACTGTATAAGAGTGTCTCGAATTTCATAATATGCCATATCATAATGTATCATAGTTTTTGTTGTTGAACATTTTATGTATTGACTCAGGCCAAAATTTCTACTCAAAAGTCTTATAGATATAGATTGTTGTCATTATTTCGAATAATAGAAGGTAGTGTTTGTCTGATTTAATTTTCAGATTTAAAAGTTTATTGATTTCGAAGATGTTCAGACTGGATTTTTCTTTAATATGGTCGATCCGTAGATTCATTCGGCCAAAATCTTTTTGGACGAGGATAGAAAGTTACCTCCACTGAAATCGTATGCTCTCTGGCATCGAACTTTTTATTCAAAGAGTAATTATAACCTGCAAAATCTTGCCTAAAGAATAAACCCATCTCGATTACATATTTTTATATTTTCCTAATAAACAATTTCCTTCTGTTTTTTCTTTTCACAGGGCAGCTTAGGAACATAAGGACAGATAATAAACACTTATTCAATGGACTATTTCCTTTGACCTTTTCCTAATTTTTGAAACTAAGGAGCAGATAAAGGATAATAAACATTTTTCTAATTAACAATTTTCTTTAACCTTTTCTTACTTTTTGGACGTAAGGATAGATAAGACAAATCATAATGTTTTTTATTTTATTTTATTTTTTGAATTTCCATGGTAGAATCGGTAGCCGCCACAAAATCCGGTCAGGCTGTCCACTATCCGCCCTAGAAGCCGCCACATAGTTCTTCGCGTAGTCCGCCCCTATAATCATTTTAAACCTTTTACGCCGCTGAAAGCACCAGGAAAGGAAAAGCGTTCAGTCCAGGGAGGCCTGAGATTTGAACCTTGACCTCTACCCCTTTATAGGGTTTGGATGAACCAATTGGTCTACACCTCGGACCTACAAATCATAATATGAAATTTTACAGATTTTTACAAAGGATTAAGCTTGATTAATGATATAAAAGAGAGGTTAAATTCATTCAAATAAAACAATATAACTAGTCGATGTGATTTGGTCTTTATTAAAAAAAAAAACTATATATACAAATTCTCAATGATGAATATAAATTATGCACAAATAAGTGTGGTATTTTTAGTTTGTTCTTCTTGATTTTTATTTAAAAGTTTTTTTATGATTTGGTTTCTTATTTCAAAAAAATTATATATATAAATTTTTAATGATGAATTAAAATTATTCACAAGTAAGTGTGGCACTTTTAGTTTTTTTTGTTTTTATTTAAAAGCTTTTTAATGCTTAATATTTTATATGATGGATTTTTCACACCTAGTTTTTGCTTCAAAGTTTTTGTTTTAAAATTATAATAGTAAAGAAAATAGTTTATTTATTAGTAAGTGTTATTTTTAAGTTTAAAGCTTTGATTTTCATTTTAAAGGTTATTTTTAAATTTAAATATTTTATATAGATAGATTTTTTTGTTCTAGTAGTTTTAGTATCAGTTGAGAGTCTTTGTCCTAAAACCCTATGGGATAAGAGGGTATTTATGGAGAAAATACATGATATAGTTCTCACCTATTTGGGTGTTAGTGACTTCATAACTTTCTTTGAATCTAGAGTTATAATAAACTCTTTATCTTATCCCAATCTTAAGGTTATTATTAATATACTTTAATGATTTCTCTCAACCCTTGTAAGGATGTTGTTTCCAAAAATGGCTGAATTAAGCACCATAAGAGAAAAGAATCCAATGTCATTTCCTTGACCACTAGGATATAATGCAAGTATTGATCAAGACAAGTTAAGATTTAATTTTTTTTAAAGACATTGTTAAGGATATAATGCAAGTATTGATCAAGACAAGTTAAAATTTAAAAAAGTTATAAAGACATTGTTAAGGCTTCATGAAAAACTTCCTTCAAATCCCTATATATATATATATATATATATATGGTTGAAGAGGTTTCTTCTTGTAATTTCTTATAATATTTTCCTCCAGAAATTGAACACAATATTATTATTACCCTTCAAAATCTTCTTAGTACTAAGCTAGAATAAGGTTTGATAGTTTATTGAATATTTGGAGGATATTTCTAATGTTTAAATATGGAACTAATGATCGTGGCAAAAAATGCTCTTTTCTATGCTTTTTTTTTCATTATCATGGTATTTTCAATAAGAATGAATTTTGTGTATTCAAATTTATATAAAGAAAGAATAATAGAACATTTTATTTTATCTTATAAAATGACAAGTTTTCTCGAGGATTGGTTTTAATTATCATTTGATAAGGTTTGAAAACATGACAAGTGGACAAGTGAATGTAATATTCTTATTGGACTTGATGGGTGGCTAATTGTTTTGATCTCTTGGTAGTGACTTTTCAATATTGAATGAGCCAAGGAATTTATGATTGTTATGCATAGGGCTATCACACTTGTGGCTTAAAGGTGATATAGAAAAAAAATTATTTATTTTTTTACTTGGTAAATGAAGGGGTTTTGAGGTCCCCAAACCTATTACAATAGGCTAAGATAGGGCATAAGAATGCACTAAAATACATCGCTAAATCAAAATCAACCAAGGAACAGGAATAACATGCCACCCTCAACAAAGCAAAATAGAGAGGGCCCCATACAAACAACATACCATAAAATCTGAGCAACAATAGCTAAAGGAACCAGACCTCTCTTAGCAAAAAAAAACAAATAGGACCCCATACAACCAACATAAAATATAACCTGATATCAACTATTAAAATAACATCATAGCAGAGCTAGTTCGGGGTTGACATATTCATCTGCTTGTTAACCACGTCTTGAAGCTCATCACCAGATCACCATAAGAGCAAAAAAAATCACCATATCGTCAGAAGAGCATACAATGAGGACACCATCAGTATTGAGGCCGAGAAAATTCAAGTCTCACGCACAACCAATAGCTAACCTTGATCATCAAAAATAAGATATTAAAGGTCTTGGGGGAAATTATCCAACTAGACCCTTAGGTATTTTTGAAAAAGACCCAAGTTGGCCATATAATCCACCACCTTATTGCCTTCTTGATAAATATGCTGAACTTTGAACTCCTCTCTTGATGTCAAAATTCTAAACACCTCTGCTAGAATATTCAAAATGCTCCATTGAGGTTTGCTAATAGAATTGGCAATATTTACTAGATTTAAAGAGTCCCCTTCTACAATGATTTTCTGATATTTAAGTGTTTCTACCAATAGTAGCCCTTGAAGAAGATCCCTGGATTCAACAAAATGAGAGGTTTGAATATAAATATTCTCTATGTATGCACCAATCAGCTCACCCTTAGAATTTCTAATTACCCCACCAGCATCATAGGGCCCAGATTTCCTTTCGAGGCACCATCAAAATTCAATTTGACCTAGCCCTAAGGAGGAGGGCACCATGAGGTGGTTGAGCACGCCAAGGTAGCAGGAAATTTAGACGACTTGCAAGAATCTGGAAAGCCAATTTTAGCCTCCATAAGGCTTTCATCCAAATAACCCACTTTGAAATCTAGGAAACAATGAGACACATTCTCCACAGTATCTCCAAGAGCTCTAGAAGAAACCCAATCCAAATCATGCATTGAATTATTGAAAGCTCTCTAATTGCGTTCCCACTAGATGCTCCAAAAGAAATGTGGGACCAAGAAAGACCAAAGTTTTTCTGACCAAGGGGACTTGAAAGGAGAAATCCACTACAGGAACATATCAGAGATAGTGTTTGGTAAAACTTTAGTGACATCCAAAGTAGACAACACCTGAGAAATTACTAAAACTGAGAAGGGGCACTAGAAAAAAATATGCTGCCAAGTTTTCTTTGAAGCTTCACATAGGTATCATCTATTGATCAGAGCCATTTCCCTCTTGTGAAAAATTTCTACTGTTAAAAATTTATTTTGAATAACCAACCAATAAAAAATATTTTTGACACTTGTGAAGTTCGAAAGAAATTCGTCATGTTTAAAAATTCAAAATAAAATTCGATATATCATAAATGTGTATATATGAACTTAGGTGTATACAAATAATATTTTTTGTGAATTGAATATAAAACCAATATTTTTTAATACATTACCAAGCACACTAATTAGAAATAAAAATAATAATAATAAATTTTGAAAATTGGTTACTCGTCCACTCAAATCGTTCGTTTGGTTTACTAAATCAAAATAATAAAATTGGATGTCTTCTCCAAGCAATTTGGTGTTGTTTCACACTGTGTAAATTACATAACTTATCGTAAATTCATAAAATTATTATTATTTATATTCTCCTTCTTCCCAAATGCCACTAGGTGATCTACAGTATGAAAGCCACAAACTCCACTACGTGATCTATAGTAGGAAAACTACAAACCGTAGTTGCACATGTAATAAATGCTTCGTTAAAAACCAAAACCATAAATTAATATATCAAGTTGCATGCCTGAGGACCAAAAAATGATTCCTACGGGAGCGTTTTTCCCTTCTGCTTGCATTTTCACTCAATTTTTTTCCATACTGAATTTAGGGTTTGTTAATGGTTTTTTTCCTTATCGTATTTAGGATTTTTTTGCCTATTTTTTTCCTTCTGCATGCATTTCCACTTAAATTTTTTCATTCGATGAATTTCATCTTAAAAATTTGATAAATTTGATAACTAAGGGTGGCCCTTTTTGTAATGATTACAAAAGGATTTGAAATGATCTTTCATATGATATAAGTATTCAATATAAATCATGCATATTATAGAATTGCATTTTTTAGTCTTAACAACTAGAGTGGCCTAACAGTGAATATTTTGCAACACTAAATAGAGGTTTAAGGTTCAAATCCTATAGGGGTTAGGGTTGTATCCATACTTTAGAAATTGGAGTAAAACTATCCTTTACCCTTTTAAAATATAATATATTCCATATTTCTTAAGTTGATATTTAATCTTAATATTTCAATTTATATTTTATCTTTTAAATATAAAATTTAGATCTTGAATAGTGGTTTGAACCTTGACTATAAAATCCTCTATAAAAATACTCTTTAATGGGATGTTGATTTAAGTACAAACACTCAAAGTTAGGGATGGGAGAGAAGATATATATTATGATCCTTTCCTAAGTCCTATTACTCTTAGATTAAAATTCAAAAAAATATATTTAAAACAGTTAAATATTCTAATCAATACGAAATAGTGAAAATTTTCATTATTCTATTTATATTCTTAAAATATGCTAGATGCATTTTATCAATGTGACAATCTTATTATATCTATTTTATGGAGATAAAATAGGATAAATTTAAGATTTTATAAGTGATTCTTAGATTTTTATTATGGTGATCTTATCTTATCCATTCCATGGAGAGAAACTGTAATGAGATCCTGATTTCATGTGCCATCATTAATTTTTAATATTTTTTATTGTTTAAAAGCAAATATTAGCCATTACTTTTTATTTTAATTTTTTTTTAAAATTTATTTAAGAACATGATCAAAATAAAGTAAAATGTGATTTGAGTAATGAAAATTTATTTTATAGGTGCATTATAAAATAATGGTTATAAGATTACTATTAAATAAAAGAGACATCTAAAATGTTAAGCATACTAACATTTTAATAATTTAATGGGAAAAATAATTGAGATAAAAAAAATATTTACCCAGCATATAAATTGACATGATTTATAAGGTTTTGAGAAAAAAATATATTAACAATGTATATTAATAATGGTTGGTGTACAAAAATTATCTCCATGTGAGAGACTTAAACGTTGGATTAGTAATATTATTTCTGATGAACAGGGAGTTTATGTGACGGGTAGAAAAGTCCTTGATGGTGTGACTATTGTTGCTTAGGCCATTCATTCTATGGAAATTTTTAAAGAAAATCTATGTTTATAAAATTGGATATGGCTAAGGCTTATGATAGGGTTAAATGGTCTTTCTTAAGTAAAATTCTCCTTGCTATTGGTTTCGACTCCAACTGGGTTAGTTGGGTGATGAGTTATATTACGTCTCCATTTTATTCCATCCTTATCAATGGTGAGCCTTCTACTTTATTTCAGGCTTCAAAAGGTCTCCATTAGGGGGATCCTTTATATTCTTATTTGTTTATTATTATGGGTGAGGTTTTGAGTAGACTTCTCAAACTGCATGTCAGTCAGGGGTTGATTCATGGTTGGAGGTGGGGTAATAGTTTACCTGCACATTCTCGTATTTAACTTGTGTATGATACTGATCCGATGAGTCTTGCATCTATTAGGGAAGCAACTAATTTTAGAAGATCTCAGGATATTTATTTGGCTGCTTTGGGGTAGAATATAAACGAGGGGAAATCCTCCATCTTCTTTTTCAATACTAATCCTCTTATACAGGCCATAATTGCTCAGATTTTTTGGTTTTAGATTAGAGCTCTTCCTTTAACTTATTTGGGAATTCCTCTTTCTATAAGCCCTCTGCCTCGAGGTATTTGGAATAATATTTTGGATAAATTTTAGGCTAAATTATCTCACTGGACTGTTAAGTAGCTTTATTTTATCGATAGAGTGCTTCTTCTTAAGTCGGCAGTTCAAGATTTATGTATTTATCCGTGCATGATTTAGGTTGCTCCTACTAGTTTTATTTATGAGATTGAATCTCTATCCATAAGATTTTTATGGGCTAGAAATTTGGAGTATTCAAAATGGAGTCTGGTTAAGTGGGAGACTATTTGTAGATTGAAATAGGAAGGTGGTTTGGGTCTTCGTTTGACTTCTCTTTCTGGTCAGGCTTTGGTGGCCAATATTTATTGGTGATGGTGCATTGTGCAAGACCATGCTTGGGCTAAAATTATTTATTTTATGTATCTTAATGGGGTTGAGGGCTCTGAGATACCTAGATACAATTTGTCTGGTAAAGGCTCTTTGATTTGGAACACCCTTAAGAAGGGGGTGACTCTTGTTAAGCAAGGATTCTTCTAGATTTGTCTCAAAGGCTTGAAGGCTCTTTTCTAGCATGATTCTTGGGATGGTTTCCCTAAAATTTTATCTACGTTTCCTCATATTTAGGAGCTATGTAACTGTTTCTTGGTTGTTGGTTGGTACATGGTGATGGATTATAAAGTTACCAAAAGAGTTTGGCAGATGGAGGTAGTTCAGTGGAAAGAGCATAGAGATTGGCTGATAGGTATTTCTCTTCAAGATAGAGAAGAGTTGGCTCATATTTTGGGTACTAGGGAGTGCTCTTCTTTACAGGATGATGATTTTTTGGCTTGGAGTTCGAATCCTAGAGGGGTGTTCTTGGTGGCTTCTGGTTACCATGTTTTAGATAGGCAACATTTTGAGGATGAGGAGGTTCCTTGGTGGAAACAGGTTTGGAATACATTTTTTTGGCCCAAATGCAATTTCCATTTGTGGTTGGCTACTAGGAACATATGTATTACCTAATATAATATCCAAAAGAGAGGTTTTCAGGGCTCTTCATTTTTTTTCCTTTATGAGAATAGTGACGGATATTTAGGGTATTTTCTCATACAATGTTTGTTTGTGCGAGAAATTTGGCATCTTTGGTGGAGGGTGTGGAAACAGTCTTGTTCTCATGCCTCTTATCTTGTTGAGTTTTGGAGGAGTTTAGGAAGACCTCCTACTAAGGCTTTTTTCTTCAAGTTGCATGGAGTATTGGGCCCTCATGTATTATATGGTAGATTTGGATTGAAAGAAATCAAAGAAATTTTCAAGGTAGAAAGTTAACTGTTTATCAGATTTGGCAGACGATTATTGGTATGATCCAAGAAACAAGGTAGAAATTTAACTGTTTATTAGATTTGGCAGAGGATTATTGGTATGATCCAAGAAAATATTTCTTCTAAATATCAAATCAGTCTTCCTTTGGATCAGTTTAAGATTTTGATGATGTTGGACATGGGTTTAGTGGAGAATGACCCTCGTCCTTCTTTATCAATCAGGAGGAGATACCTCAATCAAAAAGTACAAAGAGATGGTAGATGACATCCTCTACCTCAGGGGTGTTTAAGATTAATACTGATGATTCTTCTAGAGGGAATCCTTTTTAGGCAGGTATTGGTGGTGTTGGGAGAGATAGTAGTGGTGCAACTCTTTTCATTTTCTCCTGTTATAAGGGGAAGAAAAATAATAATTATATGGAGGCCCTTACTATTCGTTTTTCTTTGAAAAAATGTTATGCTCTAGGATGGTAGAAGATAATCTGTGATTCGGACTCTCAAATTATTATTAATTTGTTGAAGACTCATAATATTTCTAATGTTCATTGGTAGCTGGCATTAGTGGTTTAGTAGATCATTCAAATTTACTAGCATCAATAGTTTATTTCCTTTGTTCATATTCCTAGGGGATGGAATAGTGTGTCTTATTTCTTGGCAAAATGGGCTTTTGAGTTTTAGGTAGATTGGAATGTTAGGGAATGGAATCAGCTCCCATTCTATTGTTCTCATCATCTTGCTAATTTGCTTACCACATATATGTCTAGTTGATACTATTGTTTGTTGGGTGTCTTCATCGGGTGCTCGGTGGTTTTGGGGGTCTCTTTCTTCAAGCCCTAATAAGAGTTATTGTTTTCAGATTCTTTGTTTCTTGTATGGTTTTATTGATTCAATAAATTTTTACCAACAACAAAAAAACAATGCTTTTTATCATTATATCTGTTAAAATTAAATATTGATCTATAAAATTTTAGTTGGATAAAATATATATATATATATATATATATATATATATATATATATATATATATATATATATATATATATATATATATATATATAATATTTTATTGTATGATCATATAGGCAAATTTGATCCAACTAAGGCTAAAGGACGCTATAATGATGTTTGTATTACTATATATATAAATTTATAATAGTAATATAATTATTTGAAATAATGTGCATCACGATTAAGAGAATATATAGGGTGGTTGCTAAGGGCTTGACAACAATAAGTGTAAATTTTTTTTAAAAGATGCAATTAAAATAATAAAATCTAAAAATAATATTAATACATATTATTAACCTTAAACTTCAAGTATTATAAAATATAGTCTTATTAAAAATGATAAGTAAATAAATAAATTATTAAGAATGATAAGTAAATAAATGAATTATATTAAAAATAATATATTTTTTATTTGATTATTGTGAGAAACTTATATGAGAGAGGCACATGACTCTCCCAACCATGACCCCTCGTAAAGCCAAGAGTTATAATTATCAATAGAGAATTTAACACAAAGACACAACACATCCACCCCCTCACACACTTGTCCATGCTATGGTTTGAACCTTGGACCTCCCGAAGAAGATCAAAATGCACCCCAGGTGCATAAAGACTTAAATATTACAATTTGGTCAAATTTTATTTTGGTTTGAACCTTGGACCTCCCAAAGAAGATCCAAATGCACCCAGGTGCATAAAAGACTTAAATATTACAATTTGGTCAAAGTTTATTTTTGTTGATAAGTTTTTTTTTTTGAATTTACATGGTGGAACGAATCCAAGTAGGCTATCCAACATCTTTGTTGATAAGTTCCTTTAAGAGGGTTTAAATTAAATTTTTATTTTTTATTTTTTATAAATACATATGTTATCACTTGAACATAACTTTGAATTTTTTTTTATATTATTATTGAAACACCTAACTTATATTATCAATTTATATTTTACAAGGCAGCCAAAACATTTGATTTCAATGCTTACTTTAAAATGTAGGTCTTTTTTTTGTATGTGCCTTAACAAAAAACAATTACCAATCCACCTAATCCTTGGGGAAAAAACATTCAATTATTATTAATATTATATAATGTAATTATAAATATTATAGTAAGAGAAGTTTAAAATTTGTTATAGCTTAACAAAGATAATACATATTTTTTTATTCTAAATGAAACATAATAAAATTATATAAAAATAAGTAACTATATTGATATGAATTTGAATTTGTATTAATATCCATAGGGAGTGCCTAATGTAGCTCCAGAGAAAATAAAGTAAGAAAAACAGTAAAAAAAATGACATATGATATACAAGATCTGTGGATCAAGGATTACTCCCAACATTCAAGGTTGAAGACAAGTGAGTGATATAAGATTTGGATGTCATCGTAGATGTTCTTTGCTGGAGTTGACAATGATTTGATCTTATTGTATCTCTACGATCACCTTGGCGCTTCCTGGTCATGGACTCTGAAGGTTGGAAGAATGAAGTGATAAGTTGGGATCCTGTTATCTTTTGCAAACTGTTACTAAGTAGTTCTTTCCTAAGATTGAATAATTCTCAAATGAAAAGGGCAATGCATCTCTGATCTTCATAATTAATCCAAGATTTTAGTGTATGGGTGTCTCTGAATAAGCAATAATATCTACCTCGTATCTCGTAGTAGACAGGATAGGTGAAAATGAAATGCTCCTCGGATTCCACATCAAGACTGCATAATCTGCAAATACGCTAATCTTTGGGGAGGTGATGATATGTCTCAATACACAGCTGGTGGGAGAAAACTCATAGTTGAGCTAGAGGAAACCTGAGGCTGTGTGACATCTATATCAAGTTATATTTTAGAGTAGTGGTCAATCCAATTCTCTAGTTGGAGATAAAAGTGAGAGTAATGGAGCAATTTTGGTGAAAGAGGTTCCTTTGGATCAGTCCAAGTAGTTTTTATATATGTTGAGTAAATCTCATCTCAAATATCCTTATTGGAGTATGGTGCATTGATTGATGCTTTAGTAGGAGGAGGTCTCATGATGTCTAGACCAAGAGATTGAAGTAGAGTAGTAGTCTGAGCATACCAACAATTCTTGACCCCTTGATTTACCAACTGTATTGAGGATTGTAGTGCTAAATATGAATATATTCTCATGTACAAAATACAATGAAATCTATGCAGTAAAGAGACAACAAGAAATATTGCTATTGTAAGAAATGGACGAGCACCAAACTCAGCTAGAATGATGAGATGTGGAACAGTTCTTTTGGAATGAATGAAATTGGAAAACATTGAGATGAGGACCCTTTCAATACAAAACCAACCCAACTATCTGAGGCTAGGACCCTAAAATTCATAGCCATAGAGAAATTTAGGGGTAGCAAGAGTGTGGAAGAGTTTGATCTTCGTACTGATGTCCTGAAACTAAAGTTGAAAGCATTGCTTATCTAGAGAGGCTAAGGCAACATAACCTTTGTTTAACATTTCTTGAGATGTAGGGATCAAGTTGAAGGTAGGTCCTATGAAAAGAACTCCCAAGTATGTGTACGATGTGACAATCTCAACAACCTTCCCTTTATATGTGATGTGAACAAAAGAGAGATATTTATTGTGTAAGTTGAATGTTATGATTTTTATTTTCTGGAGATTAACTTCTAATCCATGCAAGTCAGAGTATGTTCCAAGTATGTCCAACTGCTGTTGAAGTCCTCCTCTTGTATGTGACATTAGGATAATGTCATCAACAAATAGAAAAATGACAATAACACTACTAAAAAGTAAGGAACCTGTACTCTTAGCCAGAGAGTCCATAATGAGCACCTCCAATTCATCAATATCCAATCCAAAGAGTGTAGGTGAAAGTGGGAAACCCTATTTAACCCCAAAATTACTATGAACATATTTTATTTTGAGAGATCCAATTTTAACCTATCTAGTGAATTTTTCATATAAGGTCATAACCAACAAAGTAACCTCCTCTGGAATTCCTAGATCCTTCAACCTCTGAAGTAGTAACTATCTGGCAAAAATATCAAATACTTTCCTACAGTCAAAAAAACAACAACAGACCCTATGTTTATTGGCTTTGGCTTCTTCAATGATAGCTATGAGAGTTAGAATGTGATCATAGGTACGATGATTTCCTCTAAAACTTGACTATCCCTTTGCATTAAGTTTCTTAGCCTCAACAAAATCAAATATAAAAACATAAATAACTGTTGTAAAAAGTTTTGTAAGAGTATGACCAACCATAATAGTTCTGTAATTGTTTCGATTTAGCGGATCTCCGAATTTATGGATGGGATGTATGATATTCAAAGACCAAGAGGGTGGGAACCTATGAGTAACTATATGATTGAAGAGTTTGGCAATATGGACTGCCAAGACTCTAGGACTATGATTAAGAAAATTTGCTTTAAAATTTTCAATATCAGCTACTTTACCAATCTGTAGTTTACGAATAGCATGAAAAATCATTTCATCAGTAAAGAAGTTACAATGTGATGATCATGGGTTGAGGATAATTGGGGCATGGTTTGGGATATCATAGAGTGAGCCAGCATAGGTGTACCAAGTGTGAGGGTAAAAAATGGGACATGTTTTCTTTTTGGGTAGAAAAATACACCAAAAGTTTCTAGGATTAAGTTTGAGCATGACTATAATTTCTTGTCTTTTTCTTGATAAGAATTGATGCTTTTTATTCCTAAGAAAAAAATGGTAGTGGTTTTGGGCTAGCTTGTAATTCAAGGAATCAAGATGACCTACTGACTGGGTGAGCCTATGTAAAGATTTACATTCTATGTCAAACCATGAGTTACAAGGGCAATGGCCACGAGACTGATGAAAAGAGTGGGTGGTATGGGGAAAAGACTCAAAAATTACCAACCATAATGCTTTCAAAAAATAGTTTGCTTTATCAATGAAATATTGAATTATGTGAATATGGGTAAGGTATATTTTAAGTTTTTCTATGTACACATCATCATAACTATGGTTAAAGTGGATTTTGGTAATTATTTTGGGATAGGGTGGAGGGGCAGGTTCAAGTTTGAGAACAAATGGAAGGTTAACAGTGAGGAAGGCATGATTTGCTAAAGGAGGTACACTTGAGATATATATTAGATATGGTTAAGGTAAAAGGTGGGTTAGCCATCACATAGTCAACTACACTAGCTCCACCAGCATGTGGAAAACATGTAAAATTATTGGAAAGAGGGAACTGCTTGATGCCATTTAGAATGATTAAATCATGAGACTCACCAAGGTTAATCAGGTGCTTACCATAGGGTGTGATGGTAGTGTCCGCATCGGCTGAGCAATGAGAAATGCCCAAAATATCATGATCAATATCCTTTAGATATAGTAGATCTGAAGAAACATCATATATAGAGAATTGTGTAGTATCTGTATGTGCATTGAAATCACCCACTAGAAAAATATCATCGAGGGAGGAGAATTTAGAAATTTATAGAAAATAATCTAAATATGATGAATCTCCATCTGATGTCATTGCATATGAAGAGTAGGTTGGAGTAAAATATCACACTGATATATAGAGCTGACTGAGTGGTGGATTTTTATCTAGAGAGATCCACATAAATCTGGTATGAGAATCTAAGCATTCCAAATGTATAGAAGAGGCAAGACGATCCTAGAACAAACAAGCAACACCTCCTTAACCCTTAGCACCATGTTGAGTCTTTGGTATTTGTGCGGACAACCATGAGTAGCCTGTATATGAGGGGAGTGGCTTTGTGCTAGTCTCATGTGTTTTTGTGAGGAATATAATATCTTTGTTTTGAATCACATCATCTGTTGAACCTGGGGAAAAGAAGAGAGAACCACCACAATTCCAAACAACGATTGATAGTTCAGTCTAAAGACTCAGAACCTGACGTCATGTTGAGCGGATTGGCCAAGGCTTGGTCTAGCCTGTGGGAGGGGTATCTCTAATCCAAGCTTTTCCATTTCAAAGAACATCCCATTTACCTTGTTTCATTTCTTCTATCATTCTATTTCTATTGTCTTTAAATTCTTCATACTGTAATTTGGTCAAATATTCATCAAGATAAATCTTATTAGTCATATTAAAAAGAGTTTTATTAGACTTAAGGGTCTCTAGCCTATCTTATAGGGTGCAAAAGCACATGATCAGAGAGTTACCCTATGTATACCATGCACTTTCTGGTAGAATTCCCTTCTGGCTTAAGGTGTTGTGCAAAATTTTATTGGACTTTTTCATTGGGTCCCCTTGATATTAATATTTCAAACCTCTCACCCGAAGGTTCAATGATTTAAATTACCTTTGAAGTTCCTCAACAAACTTAGCTTGAATGACTGCATCTACTAGAGGGGGGGGGTTTATGGATTTATTACCTTTTACCATCTGAGCCCATGATTTTGCACCTATTGTCTCTAGCTTGGTTGTTATATTTTTCTAGTCTTCTCAATTTGTAGAGAGCTCAACGCGAAGATTTGCGATATCCTCCATATTTATAGTGTTGAATTTAGAAGCCATGTTTTTTTGATCCTCGCGACTTGCATTGAGTTTTGTGGGTAGTCCGGTAATCTCTTCTATGATGCTAGCAGAAATGTGAAGCTTAGCTACTATATATTCTAGTTGGGAAATGCACTCGGTTTTTGCATGGATAATAATTTTTTGTTCAGAATCTTGAACAGAGATCTCTAGAAAACACTTCTCAAGAAGATCGAGCTTAGACTAAAACCCTTGTTTGAGTAGATCCAACCGTTCCTATGGTCAGAATTTTGGATTCCAGTATTGACCTTCGAACCCATATTGATAATAAAAAAAACCTTAATTTTTAATCAGAAAACCCTCAACAGATTCAGATGAAAAACAAAAAATTTATACTCCTTTCTTCATTCTTCATGCTCACTCATAGGTAAAATGGTTAGTTAATTAATAATAAATGCCTAAACAACAGAGGGTGGGATTGTGCTTAATTTTTCATTTAAATTCTATGAAATTTTGTAAGATCATAGTTGCAAGTAAATGATTTGATTATTTATACCATAAAATAACTTTACATCCTTATCCAATGGTCGTAATAAGTAAAATATTTATAAATGATTATTTATTATATAATGCTAAGATTGTTTATTCTATTTACAGTGGCATTAATAATATTTAAAATTAAATTATTTATACTTGAAAATAAGAAACAAATAGAACTACGTTGAAACAAAATCCTAACACAAAATATTTTATTTGATAAAATAAATAATAATAATAAAAAGTTAAAGGTTATAATCCATAACTTTTCTTTTATACTTTAATCTTAAAACTATTGTTAATGTTAGTTATAGTCATAAATAACACAAATTATATAATTCAATCTATCATGTTCCTTTGAGATAACAAAATATTTTTAATGTGCTCAAGATGTGATAACTTTATGTAAATTAAAAAATTAATTAAATGCATTTGAATAAATACGTACAATTTCAAAATTTTATGAAAAGCTTTATCATATCATATATTTGAAGAAAAGCAAAAAAAATCAATGATAGATTCGACTAAAAAACCATCAAATAACCTATTTATCATACTAAGTGCTTCTAAACATTATAAAGATATTTTAAATCTCACATTCAAGGCATGGATAGTTCTTGTAATGTTATTTACCTAAAAGTATTTTTTAATACTTTAAAGGATTATGTTGCTCCTACCTTAAAATCAATAATATCACTTCCCATAACAAACACTCAATAAGTTATTTGAATAATTAAAACCATAGCTAATTCACCTCATTATGAATTACATTTTCTCTTTCAAATAATCTGTTGTCTAAACAATATTACATTCTAAAATAAAACTACAACTAAAAAATAAATTCAAGAAGATATTTTTTAAGGAGATTAAATAGATTTAAAATTTAAACCCAAAATAATACTTTTTACCATGTTAAAAATGAAGGAAATTACAAGTTCCCATAGATTGGTTTATGAGGCAAAAAGAAGATGTCCACACATTTTTTTTACTCTTTTAAATGTTTGGTCTAAAAATGTAATAGAATTTGAAATAAAATTGTTCTCGTGAATCATTAAATATTCAAGATCAAAAAATAAATAGTGACAAATATAACCATGATTTAAGGAAGGAATGATAGTTCATCAATAATTTATTTGGATGAGGCTTATAAATATATCCAAATTTTAAGCAATTTATTGATAATTCATTACTCAAAGTTATGTTATACATTACATATTCATTCAACAGATTACTCATATTAAGATTCTTTTGCACTAGTATGAACTACTAAGTAATAAATACAATTATGTTATAACTGAATATAATATATTAACAAGCTACTCCATATGCGATATCAAATATATATTATGACTAAAAATTAACAATTGCAATTAAATTTCACTTAATATAAATTCATACTTTCTTTATAAAATAAGATGGGAATTATATTATTTATACCATAAAATAATTAATATCAATAGATGAGTCTATCTAATTTTAGAGCACTTAATTGACAATATTTTTATTAGATAAAGATAGGGGTTTTAAGAGGATCCCCAAACCTAAATACATTCAAAACAGAGTAGGGATACTAGCACAAAGACTATGTCCAACTCTACAAGCCTAATTTTTTTTGGAAAAAAGAAAAAGCACTAGCACAGAGACTATGTCCAACTCTACAAACCTACCACCGTGACAAGGGAAAATAATACTATAAAACCAGGATATCCCCAATCATACAAAAGTGGAGATTATCTGCAGAGAAATATTACAAAGACAAAGAACCAATAGAGATATACTCAGCATCCTAAGAGGAAGGCACATGACTAAAACCGTTAAGGAGTTGGAGTATCCATTTACTTCTTCACAATCTCCCTGATCTCATTAATGAACGAAAATACCACCTAGAATGAGCCCAATAAAGCCTTGTGCTTTTTGTCAAGCGTATCCAAAATTGAAAGGGCACCAGGGGGGATCAAGCCTGAGGGAAGACCGAGCCTGAGGGATCTACAAGGACATGAACAATTTTTTTATTAGGGTGGAAGAAGGGATTTTGAAAGGGGTACCAAACATTTTACAAGAAAACACCTATAGATCTACTAACAATCTCAAAATTGAGATATCACAAACAAGACAACCCATAAAATTAAAACATTCTGAAGTGCAATAGACCACAAAGTGAAATGGTCTCCTAGGACCAAATTGAATAGGAACCCAAAAGAGCAAAACACCCATAATAAATTGGATTAAAATACCACAACACCATAGATGATAGATAGATCTCTATTCTCAAACTCAACATGGCTTGCATTATCATATTTTTCCTCCCGCCTTGAGAACCTTTTTACTTCCCTCATCTAAGGCTATTATTATTTGGATTCTATTGACAATATCTATGTCTATCTATTTTTATTTTATTTGTCTATTGGAAGGTCTACCTTGAGATTTAATAGTAGCCACATCAATTCTTAACTTCTTTTGATGTCTAGTTTTTGGAGTTTGGGAAACTTTTTTTTGAATCAGCTAAATTTCCAAGGTTCTTTTTTATTTGATCTACCTAATTTTTTAAAACTATTTGGTTTTTCTCATATTCATATTCCTCATTTTCTAACTAAATATTTCCATCATCCACCTTTTCTAAGAGGCCATTACCTTCATCACTAAAATTAATCTCTTGAAGCATATCAAAGGAATTTGGATAAAGAACAATATTCATTTGTGAGGAGGGTAAAGTATCACATACCTTCATCTTATCTGCCATAACTTGATTCTCAAAGGAAGAATACTTATTCATATCAAATTTACTTCATTTTTAGGGATCTCAATTTCCAAGATATCTTCCTTTATGAAACCCTATAAGGATGAGATGTTTTGGTTTTTTCTCTTAGGATTTTTAGCTTCTAAAATATCTATCTTCCTGTAACCCTCTTCTTTAATTTGATTTTGTTTCTAGAGTTTATGGCCTTGGGAATGATGATTTTGTTTTGGGCATGACTAAGTCAAGTGCCCTAATTTCTTATAAACCCCACATTTAACAAGGGATTTTTATATTCTAAAGGCTAATTCCAAACACTCAATCCCGAAACCAACTAAATAAAATTTTGTAAATTTCCTCCAACTACATATTAACACATATCATGGCATAAAAAAGGCAATATTTAGACTTGGTGGTTGGATCCACAACAATAAGATGGACCATTTCCTTGACAATACCAATAAAAACCTCCTCATGCTAGTAGTGAAAGAGATTTGGTAATCTCACCCAAACTAGGGCCTGCAAAAAAAATTATATCTTTGGATTTAAATAAAGCCTTCATCTCCTCATGAAAAGGCTATGCCTTCCAAATAACCAAGCCCCCCAATAAAATTCTCTTTGAATTGGCAAAACAGTTCAACTTCACCATTAAAGAAAACCTAGAGAGGGCCACAATCGCCATATGACCATTCAACCTCCACTTAGCAAAAGATCATTTTATGATGACATCCAGGTCAGGTATAACCCCCATAAATCTACCTACCAAGTGATGGAAACCTTGTTCAATGGCCATATTAACTAGGTCATCCAAAATAAAAAGTTGATCCTTTTTTTGGAAGCAGATCAAACTTGATCTTTAGGAACTTAGGCTTGCCCAACACCACTTGATACCAAGACCATTTTTCCTTATCTTATCTACCTAAAAAATAAATATCCTCAAGAATTTCTATACTATCTGACTTCACCTCGCCATTCGTGATGCCACTAAGAGTCTCAATTGCTGTCACTTTTGATATCGCTACCATACCCGTTCCCACTGGCTTATTTTTTGAAAGAAACAACTATGGCTTGAGTTTGATCCATTGCATATTGCAATATCTTCTTATGTACTTCAAGCTCCAGATTTCTCAAGTCCTCCATAAATAATTGTAGTATTTGCCTTAACACCACCAACATGAACACTATGTGACCAATGAAAGCCTTAACATTTTGAATATGACTGTTGGATAAAATGGATGCAAGTATGAGTTTGTATTGCTCAATTTTTTACCTCTAATAAATAATGGCTATTGCAAATTGCATAACATTAAGGACTTCACCTACCATTTCCTCAGTCTACTATTTCCATCCTTCATGAAGACCCTAGAATTACCAAACCTTAGAGGAGGAAAATAAAATTCTCACTTTGACTATGGTTGAGTTTATGCACTTGATTGACAATTTGATATGTAAAATTAGCTTATATTTAATATATATATTGAAAATTTTTCTCCCTACCAATATTCCTTTGCACTAATATAAAAAACTACTAGTTCAAAAATATGTTATTATACGCAACAACAAATATATTATGATTCAATTTTGACAAATGTAATAAAATTATAATCAAGTATAAATCATATCCTTTTTATAAAATAATATTGAAAATTTATTACCCACATGTTGTAGGTGAGTTGGAGAGGGTAGGACAATCCTCCAAGGGAGGTCCTTGGTTCGAATCTCCACCCTACCAAACCCACATTGGGTACTCAAAGTCTAGTTGATTATATTTGTGCGATCAAGGTTGGGCGTGACTCTTGGGTGATTTTGATGGTGTAGAACCCCTGGTCATGGTTTCTCAGACCAAGGCAGTCCCATAAGGGGTTTTTCACTAAATTCAAAAAAGAAATATTAAAAATATATTATTTATATCAAAAAATGGTTAAATTAAATAATATTATAAACAAATTAAATTAAAAATATTGCAAGTTATTTTTTCAAACAAGTAAAAATTTAATATAAGCATATAATTCCATTAAATTTAAGTCAAGTAATGTAAAATCAAATATTTTTATACCAAGTTTCTAATTCTATGCATAGAAATTTATACAAGTCCATGGTGTTTGGAGGACATAAGAAAAAATAATCTACTTTAACATTAATTTTAGAAAAAATTAAGTTTTGTTTTTCACCCTTCAACCCTAAAGTGGAGAGAATAGTCCAAATATTCATTTAAAGATAAATTAAAATTTTACCCATCAAAACTTAATATTTTTTAAATTAGTTATATAGAATTGAAATAGACCTATACATATTGCATGATAACCACTTAGTAGTATTACAATCACTTGACAATTATGTATCCAAAGTTTAGATTCCTCAACTTTAAAAGAAGAGACTGAGATTCAACTCTTTCCAAGAATACATACTTGGAATAATCAACTTATAATACTACTGTGTGGGGTGATAATGTATTAAAATAATAATAATAGTAAAAAAACCACAACTTGAAAATGTTCAAACATATTTAAACGTGAGTTTCCTCTTCAAAAATAGAAAAAATTAACAAGTTAAGCTTGTGCTATTTAATCATATAAACAATAAACAATAAAAAAGTAGATCAATTTTATTAGATATAAAAATAAAAAGGATAGAATTTGAAAAAGTACTAAATTTAAGAGAAACCTATTAAAAAAATCAATCAAATGTAATAAGGAAGAATGATATATTTTTAATTATATTTATATTTATATTATTTAAATATTTTTTACTCATAAATCTTAATTGACTATTTTTTTTTATGGCACTTAGTATCTTATTATATATTTGTTTATGTGAAGTGAATATAAGTAAAGTAAATTTTGGTTAATGTAAATTGAATTTAAATCAAATAGCTTTGTATAGTCCAACATCATTATATATAGCAGATAACCCTTTACTTTTATTGATCCACTTTGAGTGTGAGGAGAAACTTATGTTAGATTATATTTTTATTAAATTTATTTATATATGCAAAAAAAATATTAAATAAAATTTAACGTTTTTTTTTAAATATGTAATTAATGTCCTTGAAGGACAATGTAGTGGTTAGGGCTTTGGGCTCAACCACGCTATAATGTGTGAGTGCATGTGTGAGCTTATTATATATATATATATAATCATTAATTTTTTCTTTTTTGTTAATTATATATTGTCTTAAACTTGTGTTTATTTCACTATGAAAATTGTTATTATAATTCAAGTTAAAATTAGTCATATGGGATTAAAATGGGTCCATCCATACTATATCATAATTAGTAGTATTTTCAGATGATGGCGGGAGCAGGAGCGAGAACGGGAGTTGGAGCAGGTTCAGACGTAGGTGCAGGATCCAGGGCGGGCATAGGATCGGGATCGAGATCGGGTGCGTCGGGGCCCGGGCTCGAGCCCACAGGGCCCTCAACGGGACCAGAGGAGGGTTTAGAGGCTGAGCAGACTGGCGGTCATGGCGGGGATGACATCTTGGGCCCAGGGCCTCCTCCCAGCCTTGACAAAATTACAGGTCTAGGGAAAAAGCCTCCAGATCCAAGGTTCTGCCCTGGGAGGGCCCAAACCCTCCTACCAGCAGATCCTGGATGGCACCATGGCCCAGCCTCGGGCCCTGGGCATAGGGTTTTCCCTCGAGGGCACCCACATTTCCATTCAAGAGGATATCTACTCATCCTTTGTCTCTGGATCCTCTGCCTCCCTGGTTGGGAAGTTCTTGGGAGGGTGACCGAACATGGAAACCATCCGTAGATGGGCGGATTCCAAGTGGAAAGTTTTTGGACATATTTAGTTGGTGGCCCTTACCAAGGGCTTTTTCATTATCAAACTAAACAACAACGATGACCCTAAAAAGATCTTGTTTGGTGGGCCCTAGTTCCTAAGACGCAAAAGCCTCTTCCTCAGGCGATATGGAGTTGACTTCCATCCTAGCATCCAAAGTATCAACTTCGCCCCGATTTGGGTTCGGCTCCTTGAGCTTCCCTTTCACTTGTGGCATGAAGACGTAGTAAGGCTCATTTATCAATCGATCGGTGAGCTGGTGGCCTTCAATCCCACTACCAAGGCAGGCTCTCGAATGGTCCATGCTAGATTTTGCATCAATGTAAATCTAGAATCCGAACTCCCCTCTTCTATGTCCATCTCCTCTAGGTCCTTCTTCTGGTGCCAAACCCTGATTTACTAAAACAAACCTAATTTTTGCCCTCTCTGCTGCACTCAGGGACACCTTTCCTACCAATACCCCATCTCCAAGAAGGCTGATGCCTCTCTCCCCGCTAAACCCCCTTCTCGACTAGGCAGGGCCCCTTTTCGTGGGCCCCCTCACGATGACCATAGATTCTAGGCTTGGAACAACAAGGAGGCTCCCCTTCTGTCCCAAAGGAATCCCAAGCAGGCCCTTGCTTAACAGATGGCCCTCCCCAGGTTTGCCCTTCCCCCAAACCTCTCCTTGGTTGACCTCCTGGGGCCCCGATCCCAGGCTACCCCCCTTGCCCGATGTGGATCCCTCCTGTATCGCCCAAATTTTTCATACCCTTACCTTCAGGCTAAAGGATCCATGCCCGAAAGGGGGATGCGAGAAGGATGGGACAATACCTCGGACGGAGAGGCCCTTTGAAGGTCGCGCCTCTCGAGGGAGGGGTATAAGGGTGAATTTTTGATGGATGGTGGGGTTCACCAAGAAACTTTGAGTGGCAGTTTCCATGCCTAGGTTGAGAATGGGTTTGATGTGTTCATTTTATATTCAATCATTCAGATTCCTAGGTTGGCCAAAATGAATCTAAGCTATTCTATATGAAATTTCTGGTTTATATGAAGACAACAAACATAAATGAATCCTAAATATAGAGAATATGTAAAATGGAGAAGAGTGCACCTGATTTTTGATGTCTGATGAAGATTCTGAAGCTTGTAGGAGTCCAGATCGTCCCGGATATGATAGGATCATCTTTAATTGTACAGAATCATCCCAAATCATAGGCGATCATCCGAGATCAGCCAAGATCGTCAGCGACCTGACGAATTCATTAGACGAATTCATCGAAACCTGCAATCATGAAAACAGACACCAAAAACCAAAAATACAATTGCAAGAATGATGCAAAATGATAGAAATAAGAGTATAGATGCTTAAATGATAAATCCAGATATCAAATCAAATGGGATGCAATGTTTTAATAACTTATTTTAAATTTTATCATGCAAATATGCTAAATGAGGTGAACTCCAAGATGCAAAACAAAAGTAAATTAATCTAATGCACAATTAAATAAGAAAAATAGGTAGAAAATGCAAACTCAGGGCTCTGATTGCCCCCAATCTGAACTATAGTCAAAATCATCTGCAATCGTACGAGATCATCGTCGATCTCGACAGGATCATCCAAAATTGTGGTTGAATCACCTGCGATGATCCGAGCTTCCTCCGGCTGAAACATAGTGAAATCCTGCAATAAAACTTGAAAACACAAATGCAAATGATGGGGGATAGGATGTTCTAACACAAAAAAAACTAAAGTTGTAGGGAAATGATCATCCAGGGGGATAAACTGGGAAAATCCCAAGTTTATATAGGATTAGGGGGAGGTTAGGAGGTTGGGGATCATCCCAATCTAGGAGATCTCCAACGTAGGAATCTCCAACCGTGCAGACACGCTTCTTCTCGAGTTGGAGAGGTTGTTGAAACATAAGCTAATTATGAAAATTTGGTTTTGGGATGAAATCGTCTGGACGTTCTGTTCCAGACGAATTCATCCGATTTGGGACGATATCGTCAGATCGGCGATGATATCGTCCAATGGTCAAAACAACTTCTAAAAATGGCATGAAAAATGAGGTGAGCGGTTAACGGGCGATTTCGGGGTTAAAATTCAAATTTTTACTTTTTACTGATGGTTTAACTGTGCCAATTTTAGGGTGCTACATTTTGCCCCCTCTTTAGCAAATTTTCTAAGGAAAATGCGTTAAAGACGAGTTCTTCACGCTTTACGAGAAAGAAAAAATTTATTCCATTTTTTAGACGATGATTCTAGGTCGAATCGTACAACTGTTTGCTATGGTGCCCCCTCCGAGTTTTTACCCAAATCGAACGTTTGAGGTAAAAGCACGAAAAAGCAAAAATTAAAAAAATGTTTTTTTTAAATAAAAATAAGAAAAATAGGGTAAAACCCTAATTCATTTTTACTGTTCACTTTCGCTGTTTCAGAGCTCTACAGGCGAAATGGTGGAAATGACACACAGATCGACAGAGGTCCAGTGCGGGTTGTGGGTAAGGATCTAAACCTAGTGTACTTATGTTTTTAACTTGATTTGTTTAATTTTTTACTTGAATTTTAATTTTTTTGGGCATCGCGGCTGTTTTTAGGCCATCGACGACGTCGGGACGAAATCGTCCCAATTTCGTCGAAATCGTCCCTATATCGTCGATTTCATCTGAGGACAAAATCGGAGAAATAGGGGCGATCTCGTCCAATAAGGGATGATCCCCAAATTGAAGAATAGGAGACGATTTCATCCTATTAAGGATGATTTAACTAAATTTGGTACGATATCGTCCAATAATGGGCGATATCATTTTTTTATGAGATGATTTGATTTTAATTGATTTTAATGATTATGTACTAATGATTTTTTGTTGTTTTATTGTTTATTTTGCAGAGGGGATTACTAAAGAGTCGAGAGTGGAAATACGAGGGTCTCAGGGATGACTTAGCCATGCTCGATCAGGCCGAGCGAGATAGACTAGCAGAGGTTGGACTACAACATGTGGTAGAGATGCCACAAATTCCTACAGACATGGGGCTACTGACAGCCCTAGCAGAGAGATGGTATCTAGAGTCATCCTACTTTTGGCTATCGATAGGGGAGATGACTCCCACTCTAGAGGATGTATGGAGGATCTTGAGGATCCCCATACATGGGCGATTCATGACTCCTTTGGCCAATCAGGGCCATGCCATGATGAGATTGTGCAGTGACCCAAGCTTCACCCTAGAGAAGGGCGGAGTGAACATCGAGGCTTTGAGGCAGATGCCTGGGGCATCTCGGTTGACCCAAGTTTTGGCAGGGGTGGTGGGTGGCCTTCTTCTATGCCACCAGAGTGGATGCAGGTTACCGTGGCTCCTCTTAGATGTGGTCTATGACATGAGAGACCACGGATACAGGTTTGCTTGGGGCAGCTTTGTACTATGTCGCTTGTATAGGATCCTTTACGGGGTCGTATACAAGGGAGGTCGATGTCTGGTGCTGACATCGCTACTACAAGTTTGGTGCTGGGAGCACATTGCGGTGCGAAGGCCGGTAGGGCTTCCACTGATAGGAGTTGACCGAGAGAGACCCCGGGTTTTCTATTGGTGGCTCCAGAGAGGGTCACAGTGGTGGATAGATCTACCGATGTCTCAGAGGTTGCTAGATGACCTCACCCTAGATCAGATCACCTAGAGACCATGGAGAGAGCATCCAGGGTGGGGAGAGGATGGATAGGAGTTGGCTCACATCAAGCGAGTCATCTGGTTGAGGATAGAGTGGGGAGAGGTAGAGCTCCACCGCTATGATCAAGTTTTGAGGTAGTTCGGTCTACAATAGGGGATCCCTTCTCTTAGGGATTATGAGTACTCCTAGACTGTGCGGGATAATACCACATTGAGTGGGGCTCCAGACATGCAGTGGTTTTGGAGTCAAGATGTTGATGATGCCCCCATTCAGCTAGTGGATGGGGATGACACGGGGTAGCAGATGGGTATGATGCCTGGTATGCAGGCATCCACCCTCCTCGAATGATGAGGGCACAGGGTCCGATGCACGCTATAGTGCAACAGATGGAGAGGCGGTACCAGGCTGCCATCGATGCAATGAGGGGTCACGAAGGGAGGGATCAGCGATGGCCTCCTTAGGAGAGATGTCGGAGAGTACCACAGGCTTCGGAGAGACAGCGGTAGAGAGGAGAGGAGGGAGGAGGACTCCCTTCTCAATAGAGGGATAGGCCACCATCGCCCGATAAGGGCAAGGGTGTCGAGGTGGGGGAGAGCAACGAGATGGTGGCTCTCCGAGCGGAGAATGCCCACCTACGAGCTTAGGTGCAGACTCTTTAGGATGAGGCTACACGGCTCAGGGCTCAGAGTGGAGGGGCGAGCATTCTGGAGATGGCACGGGCTATTGCATAGACCACATTCTACTAGGGGTTGTACTACCATGTGGTTCTAGAGGTGTAGAGGATACCACTGCCAACCAGCATTATAGAGCCGATCAGGATGGGGTCATCGAGGACATCATCACGATCGACGTCGAGGACCCGCGATATAGCACGGACTTCGATGGGACCACCTCCTCCACCTCAGGGCGGGAGAGGAGATGAGGCTGAGAGCTCGAGGGCTTCTCGAGACTAGATGCACATTGTACATAGACCATATATTTTTGAGAGGATTGAGTATGCCAGGGTATAGATTGTGGCATACCAATCCATTTTAGATGTAATATATTCTTGATATATATATATATATATATATATATATATATGTTCTTTTTGTGATATGACTTGTGCATATGTTTTATGATGCTTTAATATTTTAATTGTTGATTGATTATTCATGTAATTATGTCGTTGAAAATATTATAATTTTATGTCATGCTATAAAATTAAATGAAATAATCTGATGTAAACAAATTGGTTGTTGTGGTGTGATTTGATGAAAAATAAAGTGACTTCTAACAATAATTTCAAAGGACATTGTCGCTGTTACATGACCATTTCATGGAGTCACCGCTCGCTAGGTCATCAAGCTAATCCCGGTATGAGAGAAATATTGCTAAAAGTAAAAGGGTGCTTAAGAGACTTTCTTAAGACTTTGTGTTGTGATGATGAAAAATGATGATGGTGATGATTTGTTTTCAGATTTCCATGAAAATATTATGCATGAAATATTAAAAATATGATTTTTTCTAGGCATAAAATTCCTAAGTGTGATAGAAATTTGAACAATTGCCTAGGAATTATACCATCGTCGCAAAAAACTGAATGTTGACATAATGAAATGAAATAGAAAAGTTTTCGTTCTTTTTAAAGCACAATTGTGTAACATAATGATTTAAGCCATATGCTTTTATGGATTAAATAAATGGAAAATAAAATTAGAACGATGGTTTGCGCTAGGCATAGAATTTTAGGTATAGACTTATACCATCATCGCGAAATCCAAAGAAGAAATTGATATAATAGTTTTATTGCATAGTTGATTTTTGATTTTGAGATAAACAAAAATATAAAAATGAGGACTTGCACTAGGCATAAAATTCCAATTTAGGTTTAGGAACTATACCATCGTTGCGAAAGTCGAAAATATATAAATGTGACTTTATTGCTAGATTTTTGAACATGTTTTGAAAGAAATTTTGGATTTTTGAAAAAAATGTATTTAATTGTTTTTACGCTAAGCGAATATTCTCAAGTAAGAAAATCAAATTATTCCGAAAGATTTGCATAAATATTTTAAATTATCTCAAAGACAAAATTTAGATTTATAAGGAACCCCATGTGCATATGTGAGTTCATTGCCGATCTTGATCTATCATAATGATACAAAATCTCTCAAACACAAATGTGTGTGCAATTGTATTGTTCATTTACCAATTTTGAGCAAGATAATTTGATACAAGTAATTTGAATTAACCAAATGAGTGTTCGTTGACCATGATTTATATGCATGTAACCGTACCAGACTACTATGTAAGTCGGGTCATCAAGAGCTAGTTGATCCATGAGCGGACATAGGTCTATACAAAAGAAGGTCGCTAATGTGACAGACATATCACCACGCTAGGAGTTACCCAAGGCCAAGCGAGGTTGGGCACAAACCACCTGTTATGGGGCTTACCTCACAGTTTTCGAATAATTGAGAATTCCAGGGATTCAAGCTCATTCACCCTTCTTTTCTTTCAAAGGGTAGGGGAAGGGATTTATTGCTTTTTGCTTTTTCTTTTCTTTTTCTCATTTTTTTTGTATTTTTGCTTGACACTGAGATAATGCTGAAATATTGCTGAGATGGTACAAAATGATAATGCTTCTGAATAATTTTCTCTTTTTCTCATGATTTTTCTTGATTTCTTTTTTTTTTTTTCTTTTTCTTCCTATACTAGGGATACTTGCTCGGATTGACCTGTAGAGCAAGGGATTTTTATTCGGGCGGGGGTGAGCTTGTCCTTTTGTCAATTCTCAAAGATTCTAGACCATGTGCATGATAGGATAGCAGGGGAAACTTTTCGCTCAAGAGACCACTTCTACTATGTAGCATCATTTTGAATTTGCAATGAAATCATTTTAATGTGAAAAGGTGTACTTGGTTCAAGTAAATAACAAGATCAGTTCTCTATGCTCAAAACTTTATTTAATTCAACTATGGACTTTGATATAAGAGAGATTAATAATCATACCAAATAAGATCAAGATATTTATTCATGTGAGTGTGAAAGTGAGGGATTCCAAATAAATGCTAATTTATCCAAAATAACTGAAAATATAACTGCAATACTTCAAGAATTGACAGGTGCAAAAATAGAAGATGTTTTTGAGGATTTTGATGATTTTGATTTTTTTTTTTTTAATTTATGAATTGAGAGAATACATAATATTACTATTTTTTGAAATTTTTATATGAATTACTAAAATGAGACAATATGTATAATATATACAGTGACGAAATTACCAGATTTATGCATAATAGCGCTTAAGATGCATAATGTTCATAGGTTCTTTAAGATCTTTACCATCTAAGGTAGCTAATCTGTATGCTCCCGATCCAAATTTAGCAGTGATAATATATGGCCCAAGCCAGTTAGGCTCAAATTTACCTTTAAGGTCTTTAGTTGCATTAGTATTTTTTTTATTTTCTTTTAAGACGAGGTCACCGATCTCAAAGGATCGATGATGAACTTTCTTGAGATATGCTCGTTTGAGCTTGTTCTGGTAGGCACGAAGATGCTCCAAAGCATTAATGCACTTCTCATCTAGGAGTTCCAGTTGACTAAATCTGCCAGCACGATATTCATCTCCTACTTCAGTATCTTGAAGTAGCAGAGCCAAAGAAGGAACTTCTAATTCAAAGGGAAAAATAGCTTCAGCGCCATAAACCAAAACAAAAGGTGAAGTGCCCGTGGGAGTACGAATGCTAGTTCGATAAGCCCACAAAGCAGGATATAATTGAATGTGCCAATCACGGCCAGATTTATTGACCGAGTCTTTTGAGGATTTTAATTAATGTTTTATTAGATGCTTTCGCTTGGCCATTACCCTGAGGATAATAGGGAGTGGACCAACGATGTTGAATTTTATATTTTTGACATAGTTTCTTTACATATTTATTTTTGAAACAAGTTCCATTATCCGAGATGAGATTTGCAAGAATTCCGAACCTACAAATAATTTGATTAAAAATAAATTTGGAAACTTGGGTTCCAGTGCAAGAAGCTAAGGGCATAGCTTCAACCCACTTCGTAAAATACTCGGTGGCGGTTATGATGAATTTGTGTCCATCAGATGACACAGGATTGATTTTTCCAATGATGTCTAAGCCCCATTTTGAAAAGGGCCAAGGAGATGAAATAGCCTGCAGTTCTTGTGCAGGCGCATGGACAAGGTCAGCGTGTTTCTGGCACTTGTCGCAATGGCGCACGTAATCATGTGCATCATTCTCCATGGTAGGCCAAAAATATCCTATCCTAAGGAGCTTCTTAGCAATGGCGCTACCACTAAAGTGTCCCCCACAAGATCCATCGTGGGCTTCACTCAAAGCTGATCTAGACTCTTCTAGATTCAAACATCTCAATAGGATACCTTCAAAAGATCTCCTATATAATGTATTGCCAATTATTACGAAGCGACTTGCTCGTCTACGTAATAACCGATGTTGGTTTCTATTAAAACCTTCAGGGAAGGTCCCATTTTGAAGAAAATTGAGGATATCAGTGTACCAAAGTTTAGGAGTAGTTTCATTGATTAGAAACACGTCCAAAGGTTCCAAGCATGATTTAGTTGAAGTGGGTTCCTGGAGTCGATGAATAATGATGGTAGCATATTCGTCATCTAACTCCAAGGGTAAAAGAGATGCAGTTGCGGCCATAGCGTCAACCGCACGATTGCTAGTTCTAGGAATAGCTTCCAAGGTAACTTGATCAAATAAAGATATTAATTGTAATACATATGCTTTATATGGGCATAATTTATCATCTCTGGTCTGATAAACATCATTAATTTGATTTATAACAAGTTGAGAATCATCGAAAACTAATAGATTTTTAATTTTTAGTGCCAGGGCTGCTCGTAATCCAAGGATTAGAGCCTCATATTCAATAGTGTTATTAGTATAGGCAAACGTTAATTTAAAGGATAGAGGTATGAGATGTTTCTGTGGAGATATCAAAATAATACCTGCACCAGCCCCACTCATGCATCGGGCTCCGTCAAAGTATAAGGACCATTGCTCTGAATGATCCGCCTCTAGTTTAAGGCATTCATCAAGAAACTCAATGATGAGGGGATGGGTGGATTCTAAGGGTGCAACAACTAATTGATCTGCTATGATTTGACCCTTAACAGACTTCTGTCCTATAAACGTGAGTTCAAACTCGCTTAGAGCAAGAACCCACTTTCTTGTGTGACCAGATAAATAAGGTCGACTCATGAGATACCGCAAGGGATCGGATTTAGCAATAACGTATGTTTTTTGACTGAGCATATAATGGCATAGTTTTTGTGTAGAAAATATGACTGCTAGACATAACTTCTCTAATGTTGTGTAGCGGGTTTCATAACTAATTAATGTTCTGCTAATGTAATAATTAGCATGCTCTCTTTTCTCATCATCAAGTTGAGCTAACATAGCTCCTAAAGCAAAATCTGAAGCAGAAATATACAAGATAAATGGGCGATCAAGTCTAGGTGGTGAAAGTACAGGTGGGTTAAGAAGATATTGTTTGAGGAGTTCAAATGCTTCCTTACATTCGTCGTCCCAATGGAAAGAGACATCCTTCTTAAGAAGCTTAAGAAAGGGTCCAGTTTTATCCGCCAACTTATCGATGAAGCGACGGATAGCTTGAAGCTTACCTTGTAGACTTCGTAATTCAGATATATTTGTAGGTGCGGGCATATCAGTGATAGTCATAATCTTGAGAGGGTCAATTTTGATGCCACGTAAAGAAACTATAACCCCCAATAATTTACCTGACTTAACTCCGAATATACATTTGGCTGGATTCAATCGGATAAGATATTCCCTTAACCGATCAAATACTTTTCTCAAGTCATCTAAATGGTCATCTTCTTCAAGTAGAACGAGCTATAATGTCATCTACATAATCATGTAGTATATCATGCATCATATCATGAAAGATATAAGTCATGGCTCGTTGATAGGTTGCACCTGCATTCTTCAAACCGAATGGCATCACTTTCCAACAGAAAGTCCCCCAAGGGGTAATAAAGGTTGTTTTAGCCTGATCTTCAGGAGCTATCCTGATCTGATTATAACCAGAAAATCCATCCATTAAGGATATCATTCCACTCCCAGTAGTAAAATCAATGATCTGATCCATATTGGGAAGGGGAAAATCATCTTTAGGGCATGCAACATTAATATCTCTAAAGTCTGTACAAACCCTAACCTTAGTAGCTTCTTTCTTAGTTACTGGAACTACATTCGAGATCCATTCAACATAATCAATGGCTTGTATAAAAATAACATTCAAGAGTTTTTCTAACTCCCCTTTGACTAGTAAGGCCACTTTAGGATGCATTTTTCTAAGTTTTTGTTTAACAGGTTTAGCATCCGGATGCACTACTAGGTGATGCATAACTACATAAGGGTCTAAACCTGGCATATCTTCATATGTCCAAGCAAAGACATCTTCATATTCTTTAAGAAATGCAATGTATTTATCCTATTTTTCTTGACTCAATTCTGATCCAATGTTGATTATGTGAGGGTTATCCTCGGTTCCAATGTTAATTTTTATGACATTTTCTACTTCCATGTGTAGATCTCTCTCAAAATTAGGTGGGGCGGGTGAAACGCCCAATTCTTGTAATTCTTCCAAGGTTAGCTTGGATAATTCATCTTGAGGAGTCGTGGCCTCAAGCTGGGCTATACTAGGTATAGAGCCATCAAAATAAAATCCATTATGTAATAATTCCTCAACGGAGACATCATGAAAGATATCTCCCTCCAACTCATCGTCGGATTCAACGATCATCTCAAGATAAGCTATAGATAGCATATTACATGTGAATGTCTTATTCATTAAACGCAAAGCATCGCGTTCATCTAAATAATCTTGGTAACATATAAGATGGTCATCATCCTCAAATGGGAATGGCTGACCCTTACTAGAAAATAGGCCCACACCACATCGGGCGGGCCACGCTTCTACCTCAAAAGGTTCTTTCATACCATTCCGGAAAGGTCCCAAACCTTTCCCTTTATATCCCAATTTAAGCATTATAGGTTTGGCTTTAATATACTCATTAGTAAAATAACATCGAGCATATCCATCATAATGAGTTTTGATGTTTCTGGGTATTCTACCCCAATCATATCCCTTATAAATAAAGGCACAGCTCCCGACTTGGTAAATACTTCCCATAGGTTGTGGGAGGCCCAAGGTACGAGGAGATGGTGGCAAATTATTTAAAATAAGGGAATCTTGCATAGAAGCATTCGTTTCTTCTGATATAAGGATTTTAGATAGATCGGGTAAGAGCTCGTCAGTAAGAGCATAAGAGGTAGAAGGAACATTCCCTACGTCTTTCGATGCGGAAAATATGAATTTGGTGGATGTAGACGGTGTAGAGGTGTCGATAGATGGGTCTATTAAAGGTATGGAAGTTATAGGAGTAGAACAAGAGACATTGGTTGTGGGATTAGGATCTTTCTTAGGTCCTAATGCGGTTTGTTCAGAAGATGGTTGAGCTATATGTGGAGGTGCAACTGATGGAGAAGAAGTAGATGACGTTGTGGGTGTGAGTTTCACACGTTTAGATGGATAATGAGAATTAGGATGTGTGGATGACAGAGCAGGGCAAAATTGAACTCCAATAGGTTCTGCCAAAGCACACATATCAAAGGGTCTTGGATCACCATGAATGGTAACCAACTGATTCTTAAATTTGAACTTAACACATTGATGTAAAGTTGAGGGAACAGCTCGCATCGCGTTGATCCAAGGATGACCCAAGAGTATATTGTACGATGCAGGGCAATGTACAATAAACACAGTCGTATCCAAGGTTCTTGGACCAACCTGCAATGGAATGGTAATAACTCCACACGTTTCTTGTGTTTCGTCATTGAAAGCTTTTATGATCATATCAGTTCTTTTCATTTCATCACTTCTAAACCCAAATATTTGGTAGAAGTCAAAAGTGCAGATATTTAAAGATGAACCATTATCAATCAAAACTCGTTTGACTGCTACATCTCCAATTAAGGCAGTAATATACAAGGGGTTATCTTTATGTAAACTATGTTGCGGTATGTCTCTATCCCGAAAGTCAATACAATCAACTTCATGAGTTATTATAGTATTGGCCATGGCTTCAGGTTGAATGTCTTGTGGTACCATCATCTGGCTTAATGTGAGCATTAATTCATCTCTATGTGTAGGAGAAGATCTTAAAAGGTCCAAGAGGGAAATTCTAGCCGTAATATTTGATAATTGTTCATTAATATTATAAGGAGGTTTAGGTTGAACATTAGGTGCATGATTCCCTTTATTAGGAACCTTCAAAACAAATGGAGTTGATCCACCATTCTGAATTTGATCTTGTTGAGAATTTTGAGCCTGTTGTCTAGTAATGAACTCCGATGGTACCCACAATATTATTCTACGGATGATGAATGGGTCTTGGTCTAGCATTTATAGCTAGCTCATTAGAAAGTAATTGGTGAGACGATGGTCTAGTAGTGACTCTTCTTGGAAATGGTTCTTCTGGAACCATATAACTTGTGATAGGGTGAATAGGATTCGATTCATCTTTAGAACTATTCGATTGATTTGATGTGATTTCCATATCACTCTCAGTCTCATATTCTGTATCACTAAGATCAGGTATCTGAATATTATATAGAGGCCTGGTTGTAACCATGGATAAAGTTGTGTCAAAGATTTCTAGATCATGAACAGGTAAATGCCCACTAATAGTTCCTACATATCGGGCAGGAGGAGGGACATTATGATGTTCAATTTGATTAGCCACCTCCTTACCATGTTTTGGTAAGGGATGTTGAAAGATGTCCAATGGCTGATTGGCATTCTGATTCTGGTTTTGTGGGGTGTTCTTTTGAACATTATTAGGAGGATTTTGCTTAGGTTGAAAGGCTTGCACCTCCATCTCATTGTTATCAATCAAGTCCTGTATTTTATGTTTTAATCTTTTACAAGAGTTGGTAGTGTGTCCAGGTCCTCTATGGAAGTCACAATGTAAATCTGCTCTCTATCCGGGTATAGTTGGATCAGGTTCCCGGATATTTGGTAATTGAATCAAACCTCGTTCTAATAATTGTGGTAGAATAGTTGATAAAGGTTGATTTAACCTAGTAAATTCTCGAGGAGGTCTATCAGGAGGTTTCAGTACAAACTTCTCCATTGTCTTTGCAACATTAACATTAGCAATATTTTTGCTATCGATGACTCCATCACCCACAACTTGTTTATTCTTATATTGATTTTTGGATGTTTTCTCATCGTCTTTCTTTTTAAGCTGGCCTCTCCTAATGAGAGCATCTTCCACTCTTCGAGCTAAGTCTATAGCTTGATCGAAGGTGGTCAAGGTAGCAGTTGATAATTCGTAAGATAGTTGCTCTTGCAAATTATTAATAAAGATGTCCAACATCTCCCTATAAGGTAACACAAAGTGCAATTTTCCTATCAACTGTCTCCACCTAGCTAGGAAATCAGCAAAGCATTCATCTTTGTCTTGTTTTAAGTTATACAAATCTTTAATGGTCACATGTCTTTCGATGTAGGCACTAAATTGATGAACAAAAGACTCGGCAGTTTCTTCGAAATTCCTCAAAGAATTAGTGGGTAATTGATAATACCACTCTAATGCCATTCCTCCCAAGATTTTCGAGAACATTTTTAGTAATAACAAGTCATCATGTGATATATCATGACATGCTATCCTAAACATACGAAGATGCTCTATGGGATCTTCGGTTCCTTTATATATGGGAAGAACAGGCATAGGAAAATGTTTAGGATACGGTTGTGCTACGACTATAGGATCTAAAGGCTGACTACACATCTCTCGATAATTGTACGAGGGACGGTAGGGATCTATCTGGTCCATGCGGGAAACTAATTGTTTCACCATGGTTTCAAGATTACTAGTTTGTCCACCATATTGGTTCGGTGGGACATAGGTATGGGATCTATGAGTGTATGATGGTGTGACATAAGGATTAGATGCTATATTGCTATTATGCAAAGTGTTGGTAGGAAGAGTATTATGAAGGGGATTTGTAATAGTATTATGTTGTACCCTAGATTGTTGGTAATTGGTGTTTGGTTTTGTTTTGGGTTTTTGTTGATTTGAGGTATGTTGATCAAGAGCTTGGCGAAATAGAGTAGTAAATGATGGTTTCTTTTGTGCGGGAATGACCCTAGGCTTGTTAACAAGCACTTTAGATGGTTGGGTAACCTGTTGTTGTTGCATGTTCTGGATCACAGCTACCATATCCAAATTGGATGGTCCAGATTGATCACTCTCTTGATCAATAAAGGACAAGGGATTAGTGCGTGTTTGAAATACTTCTTCTAGAGTTGCTTGAGTGTCACTAATTCGATCCTTGTCCATATGGGCTGCTCTATTAAAAACACCAATATTAGTGTTAATGAACTTCCAAAATTGTTCCATGTTCTCAAAAGTGATAGCTCCTCCCGGAGACATTTTAGGGGATGAGGATCCTTCCTCTCTATTAGTTTCTTCTTGTTCATTTCCTACAACAAGCTCTTCTTCTTGTTGGTCTAGGGTTTCTTCTTCCTGAACTTGGTCCTCAGGAGGGACATTTTGGTCAGTTAATGGTCTTCCTAACCAATCTTCATCTTCTTCGGTTTGTTTTCCATTCCTAAGTCTAGGCATTGTGCTAAACTTAGGTTTTAGCAAATTATATATATATATATATATATATATATATATATATATATATGCGATAGGGTTGAGAGGTATATATTTTAACTATATACCTACTATAATACTTTAAAAGGAAATGTTTTGTTTTTTGTTTTTTTTTGTGTGTTTTATTATATTATTATTTTACAAGAATAAAAATAACAAACAACATGCTAGTTGCAAGAAATAACAATAGTAAAAATAATGACTTAGTTTTCTATAAATAGTTTATGGATATCATTGATAGGGTCAAGTTCATCAGGAGTCATGAAATGCTCCTCTTCAAATTGGAAGTTGTTTTTCAAGAACTTGACAAAGTGTGCTATGGTAATATGATCTACTTTAGACCTTGACATGTAAAAATAAAGTTCATGGCAATACTCTCGATACAACACAACTCTAGGAACTCTATTCCATCTCTTTCTATCCGTAAGAACGACTTCTTGATCCTCTATACGAGATAGAAATTTATGTACTACAACTGCGTTCTCAAGGTATTCCTCAAAGGTGTATAATTCAGAAGACACAAGTGCTCTTTTATCGGCTAACCACCTATGGCAAGCTCTCTGAAGTTCATGATACAAAGTCACCTGATCAGGATCCAGGATTCTATCTAGGACAAACCTCTTAATTTGCCTAAGTTCTGCAGATCTAGATTCAATAATACCCAATCTCCTATCAAGTTCGTCCCACAAAGGTTGGGCTCTATATGTTTGAGGTACTCTAAGCACAGAAGTAATCTCTATGGTCGTTAATTGATTTTCAACATTTATGGAGACAACTCGTCTTCTATTATAATCTACCATCTAAGTATGATATGCAAATTTAATGGTTTTCTAATGATTCTAGATGTTCTTAATAATGTGTTTTTTTTGGATTGTTTTCAAAAGGTGTTTTTAGTTTCACGTCGGGTTCACCAAAATGTATCGCCCAAATTTTTTGCACCCTTACCTTCAAGCTAAAGGATCCGTGCCCGAAAGGGGGATGCGAGAAGGATGGGACAATACCTCGGACGGAGAGGCCCTTTGAAGGTCGCGCCTCTCGGGGGAGGGGTATAAGGGTGAATTTTTGATGGATGGTGGGGTTCACCAGGAAACTTTGAGTGGCAGTTTCCACGCCTAGGTTGAGAATGGGTTTGATGTGTTCATTTTATATTCAATCATTCATATTCCTAGGTTGGCCAAAATGAATCTAAGCTATTCTATATGAAATTTTGATTTATATGAAGACATAAAACATAAATGAATCCTAAATACAGAGAATATCTAAAATGGAGAAGAGTACACCTGATTTCTGATGTCTGATGAAGATTCTAAAGCTTGTAGGAGTCCAGATCATCCCGGATATGACAGGATCATCTGTAATTGTACAGAATCATCCCAAATCATAGGAGATCATCTGAGATCACCCAAGATCGTCAGCGACCTGATGAATTCATCAGACGAATTCATCAGAAACCTGCAATCATGAAAACAGACACCAAAAACCAAAAATGCAATTGCAAGAATGATGCAAAATGATAGAAATAAGAGTATAGATGCTTAAATGATAAATCCAGATATCAAATTAAATGAGATGCATTGTTTTAATAACTTATTTTAAATTTTATCATGCAATTATGCTAAATGAGGTGAACTCCAAGATGCAGAACAGAAGTAAATTAATCTAATGCACAATTAAATAAGAAAAAGAGATAGAGAATGCAAACTCAGGGCTCTGATTGCCCCCAATCTGAACTGTAGTCAAAATCGTCTGTAATCGTACGAGATCATCGTCGATCTTGACAAGATCGTCCAAAATTGTGGTTGAATCGCTTGCGACGATCCGAGCTTCCTTCAAGCTGAAACACAGTGAGATCCTGCAATAAAACTTGAAAACACAAATGCAAATGATGGGGGATAGGATGTTCTAACACAACAAAAACTAAAGTTGTAGGGAAATGATTAGCCAAGGGGATAAACTGGGAAAATCCCAAGTTTATATAGGATTAGGGGGAGGTTAGGAGGTTGGGGATCATCCCAATCTGGGAGATCTCCAACGTGGGAATCTCCAACCGCGCAGACACGCTTCTGCCCAAGTTGGAGAGGTTGTTGAAACAGAAGCTAATTATGAAAATTTGGTTTTGGGATGAAATCGTCTGGACGTTCTATTCCAGATGAATTCGTTCGATTTGGGATGATATCGTCAGATCGACGACGATATCGTCCAACGGTCAAAACAACTTCTAAAAATGGCACGAAAAATGAGGTGAGCGGTTAACGGGCGGTTTCGGGGTTAAAATTCAAATTTTTACCTTTTACTGAGGGTTTAACTGTGCCAATTTTAGGGTGCTACATTTTGCCCCCTCTTTAGCAAATTTTCCGAAGAAAATGTGTTAAATACGAGTTCTTCACGCTTTACGAGAAAGCAAAAATTTATTCCATTTTTTAGACGACGATTCTAGGTCGAATCGTACAACTGTTTGCTATGGTGCCCCCTCCGAGTTTTTACCCAAATCGAACGTTTGAGGTAAAAGCGCGGAAAAGCAAAAATTAAAAAAATATTTGTTTTTAAATAAAAATAAGAAAAATAGGGTAAAACCCTAATTCATTTTTACTGTTCACTTTCACTGTTTTAGAGCTCTACAGGCAAAATGGTGGAAATGACACACAGATCGACAGAGGTCCGATGCGGGTTGCGGGTAAGGATCTAAACCTAGTGTACTATGTTTTTAACTTGATTTATTTAATTTTTTGATTTGAATTTTAATTATTTTTGGGCATCGCGGCTGTTTTTAGGCCGTCGATGACATCGAGATGAAATCGTCCCAATTTTTTCAAAATCGTCCCTATATCATCGATTTCGTCTGAGGACGAAATCGAAGAAATAGGGGCGATCCCGTCCAATAAGGGGTGATCCCCAAATTGAAGAATAGGAGACGATTTCATCCTATTAAGGATGATTTTTTCTAAATTTGGTACGATATCGTCCAATAATGGGTGATATCATTTTTTTATGAGATGAAATTGATTTTTAATGATTATGTACTAATGATTTTTGTTGTTTTATTGTTTATTTTGCAGAGGGGATTACTAAAGAGTCGAGAGTGGAAATACGAGGGTCTCAGAGATGACTTAGCCATGCTCGATCAGGTCGAGCGAGACAGACTAGTAGAGGTAGGATTGCAGCATGTGGTAGAGATGCCATAAATTCCTATAGACATGGGGCTACTGATAGCCCTAGTAGAGAGATGGTATCCGGAGTCATCCTGCTTTCGGCTACCGATAGGGGAGATGACTCCCACTCTAGAGGATGTATGGAGGATCTTGAGGATCCCCATACATGGGCGATTCATGACTCCTTCGGCCAATCAGGGCCATGCCATGATGAGATTGTGTAGTGACCCAAGTTTTGGTAGGGGTGGTGGGTGGCCTTCTTCTATGCCACCAGAGTGGATGCAGGTTACCATGGCTCCTCTTAGATGTGGTCTACGACATGAGAGACCACGGATACAGGTTTGCTTGGGGTAGCTTTGTACTATGCCGCTTGTATAGGATCCTTTATGGGGTCGTATACAAGGGAGGTCGATGTCTAGTGCTGACATCGCTACTACAGGTTTGGTGCTGGGAGCACATTATGATGCGAAGGCCGGTAGGGCTTCCACTAATAGGAGTTGACCGAGAGAGACCCCAAGTTTTCTATTGGTGGCTCCAGAGAGGGTCAGATTGGAGGACAATCTCACCCTAGATCAGATCACCTAGAGACCATGGAGAGAGCATCTAGGGTGGGGAGAGGATGGACAGGAGTTGGCTCACATCAGGCGAGTCATATGGTTGAGGATAGAGTGGGGAGAGGTAGAGCTCCACCGCTACGATCGAGTTTTGAGGTAGTTCGGTCTACAGTAGGGGATCCCTTCTCTTAGGGATTATGAGTACTCCCAGACTATGTGGGATAATACCACATTGAGTGGGGCTCCAGACATGCAACGATTCTAGAGTCAGGATATTGATGATGCCCCCATTCAGCTAATGGATGGGGATGACATGGGGGTAGCAGATGGATATGATGCCTGGTATGTAGGCATCCACCCTCCTCGGATGATGAGGGCATAGGGTTCGATGCATGTTGTAGTGCAATGAATGGAGAGGTGGTGCCAAGCTGCCATCGATGCAACGAGGGGTCATGGAGGGAGGGATCAATGATGGCCTCCTCAGGAGAGATGTCGAAGAGTACCATAGGCTCCGGAGAGACAAAAACAATGAGGAGGGAGGAGGGACTCCCTTCTCAATAGAGGGATAGGCCACCATCGCTCGATAAGGGCAAGGGTGTCGAGGTGGGGGAGAGCAATGAGATGGTAGCTCTCCGAGTGGAGAATGCCCACCTATGAGCTCAGGTGTAGACTCTTCAGGATGAGGCTACATGGCTCAGGGCTCGGAGCGGAGGGGCGAGCATTCTGGAGCTGGCATGAGCTGTTGCTCAGACCGCATTCTATCAAGGGGTTGTACTACCATGTGGTTCTAGAGGGGCAGAGGATACTGCCGACAACCAGACATTGTGGAGTCGATCAAGATGGGGTCATCGAGGACATCATCACGATCGACGTCGAGGACCCACGATACAGCATGGACTTCGATGGGACCACCTCCTCCACCTCAGGGTGGGAGAGGAGATGAGGCTGAGAGCTCGAGGGCTTCTCGAGACTAGATGCATATTGTACATAGACCATATATTTTTGAGAGGATTGAGTATGCCAGGGTATAGATTGTGGCATACCAATCCATTTTGATATGATGTATATACTTTTTGATATATATATATATAATATATATATGTTCTTTTTGTGATATGACTTGTGCATATGTTTTATGATGCTTTAATATTTTAATTGTTGATTGATTATTCATGTAATTATGTCATTGAAAATATTATAATTTTATGTCATGCTATAAAATTTAAATGAAATAATCTGATGTAAACAAATTGGTTGTTGTGGTGTGATTTGATGAAAAATAAAGTGACTTCTAACAATAATTTCAAAGGACATTGTCGTTGTTACATGACCATTTCATGGAGTCGCCGCTCGCTAGGTCATCAAGCTAATCCCGGTATGAGAGAAATATTGCTAAAAGTAAAAGGGTGCTTAAGAGACTTTCTTAAGACTTTGTGTTGTGATGATGAAAAATGATGATGGTGATGATTTGTTTTCAGATTTCCATGAAAATATTATGCATGAAATATTAAAAATATGATTTTTTCTAGGCATAAAATTCCTAAGTGTGATAGAAATTTGAACAATTCCCTAGGAATTATACCATCGTCGCAAAAAACTGAATGTTGACATAATGAAATGAAATAGAAAAGTTTTCGTTCTTTTTAAAGCACAATTGTGTAACATAATGATTTAAGCCATATGCTTTTATGGATTAAATAAATGGGAAATAAAATTAGAACGATGGTTTGCGCTAGGCATAGAATTTTAGGTATAGACTTATACCATCATCGCGAAATCCAAAGAAGAAATTGATATAATAGTTTTATTGCATAGTTGATTTTTGATTTTGAGATAAACATAAAATATAAAAATGAGGACTTGCACTAGGCATAAAATTCCAATTTAGGTTTAGGAACTATACCATCATTGCGAAAGTCGAAAATATATAAATGTGACTTTATTGCTAGATTTTTGAACATGTTTTGAAAGAAAATTTTGGATTTTTGAAAAAAATGTATTTAATTGTTTTTACGCTAAGCGAATATTCTCAAGTAAGAAAATCAAATTATTCCAGAAGATTTGCATAAATATTTTAAATTATCTCAAAGACAAAATTTAGATTTATAAGGAACCCCATGTGCATATGTGAGTTCATTGCCGATCTTGATCTATCATAATGATACAAAATCTCTCAAACACAAATGTGTGTGCAATTGTATTGTTCATTTACCAATTTTGAGCAAGATAATTTGATACAAGTAATTTGAATTAACCAAATGAGTGTTCGTTGACCATGATTTATATGCATGTAACCGTACCAGACTACTATGTAAGTCGGGTCATCAAGAGCTAGCTGATCCATAAGCGGACATAGGTCTGTACAAAAGAAGGTCGCTAATGTGATAGACATATCACCACGCTAGGAGTTACCCAAGGCCAAGCGGGTTGGGCACAAACCACCTGTTATGGGGCTTACCTCACAGTTTTCGAATAATTGAGAATTCCAGGGATTCAAGCTCATTCACCCTTCTTTTCTTTCAAAGGGTAGGGGAAGGGAATTTATTGCTTTTTGCTTTTTTTTTTTTTTGTATTTTTGCTTGACACTGAGATAATGCTGAAATATTGCTGAGATGGTACAAAATGATAATGCTTTGAATAATTTTCTCTTTTTCTCATGATTTTTCTTGATTTTTTTTTCTTTTTCTTCCTATACTAGGGATACTTGCTCGGATTGGCTATAGAGCAAGGGATTTTTATTCTGGGCAGGGGTGAGCTTGTCCTTTTGTCAATTCTCAAAGATTCTAGACCATGTGCATGATAGGATAGCAGGGGAAACTTTTCGCTCAAGAGACCACTTCTACTATGTAGCATCATTTTGAATTTGCAATGAAATCATTTTAATGTGAAAAGGTGTACTTGGTTCAAGTAAATAACAAGATCAGTTCTCTATGCTCAAAACTTTATTTAATTCAACTGTGGACTTTGATATAAGAGAGATTAATAATCATACCAAATAAGATCAAGATATTTATTCATGTGAGTGTGAAAGTGAGGGATTCCAAATAAATGCTAATTTATCCAAAATAACTGAAAATATAACTGCAATACTTCAAGAATTGACAGGTGCAAAAATAGAAGATGTTTTTGAGGATTTTGATGATTTTGTGATTTTTTATATTTTGATTTTAATTTATGAATTGAGAGAATACATAATATTACTTGTTTTTGAAATTTTTATATGAATTACTAAAATGAGACAATATGTATAATATATACAGTGATGAAATTACCAGATTTATGCATAATAGCGCTTAAGATGCATAATGTTCATAGGTTCTTTAAGATCTTTACCATCTAAGGTAGCTAATATGTATGCTCCCGATCCAAATTTAGCAGTGATAATATATGGCCCAAGCCAATTAGGCTCAAATTTACCTTTAAGGTCTTTAGTTGCATTAGTATTTTTTTTATTTTCTTTTAAGACGAGGTCGCCGATCTCAAAGGATCGATGATGAACTTTCTTGAGATATGCTCGTTTGAGCTTGTTCTGGTAGGCACGAAGATGCTCCAAAGCATTAATGCACTTCTCATCTAGGAGTTCCAGCTGACTAAATCTGCCAACACGATATTCATCTCCTACTTCAGTATCTTGAAGTAGCAGAGCCAAAGAAGGAACTTCTAATTCAAAGGGAAAAATAGCTTCAGTGCCATAAACCAAAACAAAAGGTGAAGTGCCCGTGGGAGTACGAATGCTAGTTCGATAAGCCCACAAAGCAGGATATAATTGAATGTGCCAATCACGGCCAGATTTATTGACCAGTCTTTTGAGGATTTTAATTAATGTTTTATTAGATGCTTTTGCTTGGCCATTACCCTGAGGATAATAGGGAGTGGACCAACGATGTTGAATTTTATATTTTTGACATAGTTTCTTTACATCTTTATTTTTGAAACAAGTTCCATTATCCGAGATGAGATTTGCAGGAATTCTGAACCTACAAATAATTTGATTAAAAATAAATTTGGAAACTTGGGTTCCAGTGCAAGAAGCTAAGGGCATAGCTTCAACCCACTTCGTAAAATACTCGGTGGCGGTTATGATGAATTTGTGTCCATCAGATGACATAGGATTGATTTTTCCAATGATGTCTAAGCCCCATTTTGAAAAGGGCCAAGGAGATGAAATAGCCTATAGTTCTTGTGCAGGCGCATGGACAAGGTCAGCATGTTTTTGGCACTTGTCGCAATGGCGCACGTAATCATGTGCATCATTCTCCATGGTAGGCCAAAAATATCCTATCCTAAGGAGCTTCTTAGCAATGGCGCTACCACTAAAGTGTCCCCCACAAGATCCATCATGGGCTTCACTCAAAGCTGATCTAGACTCTTCTAGATTCAAACATCTCAATAGGATACCTTCAAAAGATCTCCTATATAATGTATTGCCAATTATTACGAAGCGACTTGCTCGTCTACGTAATAACCGACACTGGTTTCTATTAAAACCTTCAGGGAAGGTCCCATTTTGAAGAAAATTGAGGATATCAGTGTACCAAAGTTTAGGAGTAGTTTCATTGATTAGAAACACATCCAAAGGTTCCAAGCATGATTTAATTGAAGTGGGTTCCTGGAGTCAATGAATAATGATGGTAGCATATTCATCATCTAACTCCAAGGGTAAAAGAGATGCAACTACGGCCATGGCATCAGCCGCATGATTGCTAGTTCTAGGAATAGCTTCCAAGGTAACTTGATCAAATAAAGATATTAATTGTAATACATATGCTTTATATGGGCACAATTTATCATCTCTGGTCTGATAAACATCATTAATTTGATTTATAACAAGTTGAGAATCACCGAAAACTAATAGATTTTTAATTTTTAGTGCCAGGGCTGCTCGTAATCCAAGGATTAGAGCCTCATATTCAGTAGTGTTATTAGTACAGGCAAACATTAATTTAAAGGATAGAGGTATGAGATGTTTCTATGGAGATATCAAAATAATACTTGCACCAGCCCCACTCATGCATCGGGCTCCATCAAAGTATAAGGACCATTGCTCTGAATGATCTGCCTCTAGTTTAAGGCATTCATCAGGAAACTCAATGACGAGGGGATGGGTGGATTCTAAGGGTGCAACAACTAATTGATCTGCTATGATTTGACCCTTAACAGACTTTTGTCCTATAAACGTGAGTTCAAACTCGCTTAGAGCAAGAACCCACTTTGTTGTGCGACCAGATAAATAAGGTCGACTCATGAGATACCGCAAGGGATCGGATTTAGCAATAACGTATGTTTTCTGATTGAGCATATAATGGCATAGTTTATGTGTAGAAAATATGACTGCTAGACATAACTTCTCTAATGCTTGTGTAGCGGGTTTCATAACTAATTAATGTTCTGCTAATGTAATAATTAGCACGCTCTCTTTTCTCATCATCAAGTTGAGCTAACATAGCTCCTAAAGCAAAATTTGAAGTAGAAATATACAAGATAAATGGGCGATCAGGTCTAGGTGGCGAAAGTATAGGTGGGTTAAGAAGATATTGTTTGAGGAGTTCAAATGCTTCCTGACATTCGTTGTCCCAATGGAAAGAGACATCCTTCTTAAGAAGCTTAAGAAAGGGTCCAATTAATTTTTCCAGCTTATCGATGAAGCGACGGATAGCTTGAAGCTTACCTTGTAGACTTCGTAATTCAGATATATTTGTAGGTGTGGGCATATCAGTGATAGTCATAATCTTGAGAGGGTCAATTTCGATGCCATGTAAAGAAACTATAACCCCCAATAATTTACCTGACTTAAATTCGAATATACATTTGGCTAGATTCAATCGGATAAGATATTCCCTTAACCGATCAAATACTTTTCTCAAGTCATCTAAATGGTCATCTTCTTCAGAAGAACGAGCTATAATGTCATCTACATAATCATGTAGTATATCATGCATCATATCATGAAAGATATAAGTCATGGCTCGTTGATAGGTTGCACCTGCATTCTTCAACCCGAATGGCATCACTTTCCAACAGAAAGTCCCCCAAGGGGTAATAAAGGTTGTTTTAGCCTGATCTTCAGGAGCTATCCTGATCTGATTATAACCAAAAAATCCATCCATTAAGGATATCATTCCACTCCCAGTAGTAAAATCAATGATCTGATCCATATTGGGAAGGGGAAAATCATCTTTAGGGCATGCAACATTAATATCTCTAAAGTCTGTACAAACCCTAACCTTAGTAGCTTCTTTCTTAGTTACTGGAACTACATTCGAGATCCATTCAAGCATAATCAATGGCTTGTATAAAAATAACATTCAGGAGTTTTTCTAACTCCCCTTTGACTAGTAAGGCCACTTTAGGATGCATTTTTCTAAGTTTCTGTTTAACAAGTTTAGTCCGGATGACTACTAGGTGATGCATAACTACAGAAGGGTCTAAACCTGGCATATCTTCATATGTCCAAGCAAAGACATCTTCATATTCTTTAAGAAATGCAATGTATTTATCCTATTTTTCTTGACTCAATTCTGATCCAATGTTGATTATGTGGGGGTTATCCTCGGTTCCAATGTTAATTTTTATGACATTTTCTACTTCCATGTGTAGATCTCTCTCAAAATTAGGTGGGGCGGGTGAAACGCCCAATTCTTGTAATTCTTCCAAGGTTAGCTTGGATAATTCGTCTTGAGGAGTCGTGGCCTCAAGCTGGGCTATACTAGGTATAGAGCCATCAAAATAAAATCCATTATGTAATAATTCCTCAATGGAGACATCATGGAAGATATCTCCCTCCAACTCATCGTCGGATTCAACGATCATCTCAGGATAAGCTATAGATAGCATATTACATGTGAATGTCTTATTCATTAAACGCAAAGCATCGCGTTCATCTAAATAATCTTGGTAACATATAAGATGGTCATCATCCTCAAATGGGAATGGCTGACCCTTACTAGAAAATAGGCCCACACCACATCGGGCGGGCCACGCTTCTACCTCAAAAGGTTCTTTCATACCATTTTGGAAAGGTCCCAAACCTTTCCCTTTATATCCCAATTTAAGCATTATAGGTTTGGCTTTAATATACTCATTAGTAAAATAACATCGAGCATATCCATCATAATGAGTTTTGATGTTTCTGGGTATTCTACCCCAGTCATATCCCTTATAAATAAAGGCACAGCTCCCGACTTGGTAAATACTTCCCATAGGTTGTGGGAGGCCCAAGGTACGAGGAGATGGTGGCAAATTATTTAAAATAAGGGAATCTTGCATAGAAGCATTTGTTTCTTCTGATATAAGGATTTTAGATAGATCGGGTAAGAGCTCGTCAGTAAGAGCATAAGAGGTAGAAGGAACATTCCCTACGTCTTATGATGTGGAAAATATGAATTTGGTGGATGTAGATGGTGTAGAGGTTTCGATAGATGGGTCTATTAAAGGTATGGAAGTTATAGGAGTAGAACAAGAGACATTGGTTGTGGGATTAGGATCTTTCTTAGGTCCTAATGCGGTTTGTTCAGAAGATGGTTGAGCTATATGTGGAGGTGCAACTGATGGAGAAGAAGTAGATGACATTGTGGGTGTGAGTTTCACTCTATCCAAGTTAGGCTAGATAGAGTGTTTCTTTCTAATGAAACCATTACCCTATTTTTTGATGCAACCTTGTTGGCTCTCCCCAAAATTGGGTCTGACAATAGACCCCTCCTTGAAACCGACCATCGCTATTCCCTCAAGTGACCCTTTCGATTCGAGTCCATGTGGCTGCACCACCCCAACTTCATGGCCCAGGTTGGTTGCTGGTGGGCTCCCCCAATCCCTGGGCACCCTATTGAACAAGTCTACCAAAAACTAAGACATCTCAAAGAATAGCTCAAGGTATGGAACAAAGAGGTGTTTGGCAACATCTTAAAAAATAAAGCAGTAATTAAGAAAAAGCTCGAAGACCTTGAGCTTAGGTTCCAAGAAGGCTCCCAAGATCCGAGGATTAGGGAAGAGGAACTTTCAGCCCTCAGTGAGTACCACAACATCATGGCTAGGGAAGAAAAATTCTCGAGGCAAAAATTGAGAGCCCTATGGCTCCAATATGGTGATGCTAATACCAAGATTTTTCACACGTCGACCCTCAAAAATAGGGGCTCCAATAGAATTTTTGATTTGGTGGGCAACGATGGTAGAATAATAAAGGATGAAGAAGACATTCGGACTGAAGCCATCAACTTCTTCCTAGAGCTCCTTGGCAACAATTCCCAGATGTCCCTAGAAGTGATAGACTCCCTACTGGAGCATATCCTAACTTTTGTCTCAGCCTTGGCGAACGAGATGCTCTTGTAGCCCCTTTCTGACTCTGAAATCCATGCTACTACATTTTCTATGAAGGTTGAGGTAGCCTCGGGCCCAAACAGGTTTCCACCCTAGTTCTTCAAATCCTTTTGGGACCTCATTGGCTAAGAAGTGTGCACAGCCATCTGAGACCTCTACTCTGCCAGCTCCATCCCCAGAGGTATAAACTACACCTTCATTGCTCTGATCTCCAAGTCTTAGGCAGCCAGATCCCTCTCTAAATTTTACCCCATCAGCTTGTGTAATGTATTATACAAAATCCTAACCAAATCCATGGCCTCTTGCATTAAGGATATCCTTCCCCTGATCATTGCCCCATTCCAGGGGAGCTAGGTCAAAGGTAAACTTATTGCAGAAAGATTTATCATCATGCACGAGGCCATCCACCTGGCCATCCTATCCAAAAAGGCCTCCTTTCTGCTCAAACTAGATATGAACAAGGCCTTCGATAGAGTTGACTAGGATTTCATTTCTAAGGTCCTTCTCAAGTTAGGGTTCCACCCCTCGTAGGTCAGCCTCATCAAAAACTATGTTTCCTTCCCTTGGTTATCTATCCTCATTAACAGATCCCTCGTCGAGTTCTTCCCCAGTTCTAAAGACCTTCACCAAGATGACCCCCTATACCTAATACTCTTCATCATCCTGGATGAGGTCTTGGGATGCACCATTTTGAGTGTTGTCTCTCACAAACTTATCTCAGGCATCAAGCATGCGTCAAGCCTACCCCTTGTGTCCCATTAGTAGTTTTTGGACGACACCATACTTGCTACTTCAGATTTGATCCCTCAATCCAAGACCATCAAGCACATATTGACCCTATATGAGGAGGCGATTGAGAAAAAAATAAACCTCTAAAAAAGTAAAATTTTCTTTATCCATACCCCCTCGGCTAGGCAAATTAGAATCGGGTGGATTCTTGGCTATAACCCTGATTCCCTCACATCCTCTTACCTCAAGCCCCCTTGTTTACAGGAGCTTCCTCCAAGATCCTTTGGAGCGGGATGATTGATTGGATCCAGAGGAATATGATCTCCTAGAAAGGCCACCTCCTCTCATAGACAGGTAGAGCCACCCTCTTGTCGACGGTTCTTCAAAGAATTCTATCTACTTCATGTTGGTCTTTAGAATCTTGGCCTCCATTGTAGCACACATTGAGAAAATCTAGAAATGCTTTCTATGGTCAAGAAGCAAAGATAAGAAGAGGATTCCCCTAGTTTCCTGGCCCCTGGTCTGTCATCCCAAAGGTGAGGGAGGGATCAGGCTCAGGAAGGTGACCGCCATGAACAAGGTCCTCTTGTCCAAGCACGCCTGGAAGGTGTTCACCAATGCCCCTAATGAATGGGTCAGTATCATGCACAGGGAATACATCCACCATCACCCCTTCCTCAGTGAATCCCACCCTAGAGATGGATCAACCTTCTAGAAATCCCTGATCTCCACTAAAGACATCATCCAGAAGGGGACCAGATGGATCCTTGAGAACGAAACCAAGATCAACTTCTGGGAATACAAGTGGATCTGAGATGAGGCCTTGATTGCTGATAGTGACCTCCTCATCCTCAAATTGTGCTTGGTGGGTATAGGGCCCAAAGTGTTGAATTAAATCACCTAGAACCAAGGAAGGGTAACATGGAATCCCATCCTGAACCCCAGGCACCTACTTTAATACTCTAGGCTCTAGCGTCTCCTCAAGGTGACAGTTATCCCATATTTTAGAGGGAACAACAAATGCATCTGGCACAACACCCCTAGTGGCATTTTCTCTATCAAATTTACCTACAACTTCCAAAGAGTCCCTGATGAGGCCCCATTCCCAGTCAAATAGGTATGGGCCAAGAAGTTGATCCCCAAAATCAACCACTTTGTTTGGGTGGCCATCCAAAATAATATCCTAACTATCAAGAACCTGATTAAGAGGGGCTTTCAGATCTTGAATAGATGCTTCCTTTATTGTGCTTCCTGGGAGTCTACTAATCACCTCTTCCTCAGATTCCCCTTCTCTTTTGAATCCTTGGGCCTCATCCTATCCCAATTTTCTATCCAGTGGATGGCCCCCAATTCCATATCTAACCTCCTATCTCAGTGGCCCAATCCCTTCACCCACCCCTTCATCCACTTTCTATGGGTCTCCTGCCTCCCTCATCTACTCTTGAAACTTTTGCTTGAGTGCAATAGCAGATACAGTGATGATGTGGACTACCCCCCTCCCATATGGGTTAAAATTAACTTTTATGGAGCTTCTAAAGGAAACCTTGGCCCCTCTAGAGTGGGTGGGGTCATCTAAGATAGTCATGAGGCCCTAAATCTGGCATACATCAAACCACTTGGCATTTATACCAACAACTTTGCCGAAGCAGTAACTCTCCTCCACGGGCTGATAGCCCTCAAGGAGACCTTCCCAAAAGTCATCATCAAGGGTGATTCTCTAGTCATCATCAAGGCCACCCACAACTTGGGAAATAACTCATGGTGTATCCACAACACCATTCGAGAAGTTCTCACCATCTTCTAAGGATTCACTCATCACTTCTTTCATCATGTGTATAGAGAAGGTAACATGGCAGCCAATTTCATGGCCAATAAAGCCACCATAACAGAATATTTCACTACTTGGACCATAAATTTACTTTATTATCTAGTCCAATTAGCATCTCAAGAAAATTCAAGCCTTGATGAAAGTACAAGTGCTTAGATCACCCCGAGTTAGGTCCCTAAAGGTGTGATGTCATGCCCTGCCCATGTGGACAGGGGATACTCCTTCCTGCTCCACCTTGATGATTGGTCCCAGCGACCCTCCCACCTGAGGTCTGGCCAATCTAATCAAGCATCATCACGTCTCGCTAAGTGCTCCCCGCTTTAGAGGCCACATCATATTTTTTGCTTCTCCTGATCTGGATAACCACAGAATCACTGGAAAACTTGACAAGCCCAAGTTGGAGTGCATGGCTTCTCAGTCTAAGTTTCCCACCTTGGGCATCGCTCTAATGGATTTTCATGTTAAGTCAGATCGCATGTGCCTTTCTCCTGAGAGATTTCCCCAAACTGCTTCTCTGTCAAGATTGTGCCAATTGGAGCACTGTCATTGGCTTCCCTTCCATACCCCACGTGGCTGCCTCCAGCCTCACCCCCTTAGCTCCTCCCAGCTTGTGTTGTCCCCCACCCTAAGCACCCCTTCCCAACACCTACGACCCTTCCCCTCCTTGGTGCCTCCCTACAATATTTTAACCCAACCATGTTAAGAGGCCACTCACATTCCTATGTGTTTTCCCCTTCCCCTATACCCTGAGTCTCCCCTCTCAGTTCAAGCCGACTCTGGTTCCCCTGCCCCTGGCCTTCCTATTTGCCTTCCATGGCTGCAAAGGCAATTTTCCTCGAGCCCTCCACTCTTGACCTGAGCGAGTCTGAAAGGATATTTTATGATGCTAAGAACTACACTCCCTTCTTCAATAATATTTTAGGGGCAGACGAAGAAATAACATAGGGATTTCTAGATTCCTGGAATGACAGGGAGGTCAAAGTGAAAGGGCTTCACTTCAAGGTGTCCAAGGATTTTTTGACTGAAGTGATGGGCCTGCACCATGAGGAGAAAGGAAGATTTTTTTGATGGGAAAAGCACAACTAGGAGGAGCTCTCTTGGTTCCAAAAATAGCAATGGGACAAGGCCAACCTCTTTCGAGCTGACCTCCTGACAACCTTTGACGAGGCCATCATCCCAGTGATGCAATATATAACTTGTGACGACCCGAATTAGTGCCTTTATAGCTTTCACCTCAGTTTCTATAATCACCTTCATGGAGCCATGCTGGTAAGCATCCGTCAATTTCTATTTTATTCCCTGAGCCTCACCATTTATTGAGCCCGTAGGAATCATTCTTGGCCCTCCCATCAAGGGCTCATGTCTATTCTGTATAGACATGCCCTAGCAAACTAGCCCCAACTACATCACATTCCTCCCCTGTCCTCTGTTCCCCCTATTAAGAGGTTGGATCCCTTATTGCTTCCCCTACAACATACAAATCTAAGGAGACCCCATCTCCTAATGCCTCCCCTTCCCTGAAACTGTGTAGACCCACCTGGAAATGTAGAACCCCAAATCAAGCCCTAGGTAGGGCCCCGACTCCTGACACAAGTTTGATCCATAAGGGCCCAACCCTCGATAGTATCAGGGCGGCTTGCAGCTCCAAGAAGGCCAAGGTGGAGGCCCTGGAAGCCACCAAATTTAGCTCTGACTCTGGAATTAAGTTGCAAAACTTTTTGACCGGAGCCCTCATAGACATCACGATTAGCTCCCTGACTGCTTCTACAAAAGCGGCTTCCACGGTGGCCAATGCCCTGTCTGAACTCCATCGTAGGTTGGGTGATGACCCTGATAGAGAGGGGAACTAATATACCAAGTCGAGGCCCCCATAAAGGTTAGGCCCAACTATAGGGCAATCTAGAGCGATGGTGGCCAGTAATTTTTTGGGTTAACTGCTGGGCAATTTTGATGTTTCTCCCTATTTTGTGGCCTCCGAACAAATTTTGTCTTGCTGGAAACATCATTGGATGGACTATTTGTAGGCAACGGGGCCCATGGGCCCCAGATTGGTCCCCAAGGGCACATCCCCGGTCTACTCTAACATCAGAATATAGCTACGACTACTTATGTACCTAAGGTTTTGGGACCCTTTAAAAAAACCCGCTGTAAATATTATTGTTACTTATCAAAAAAATAATAATTAGTAGTATTTTAAATACTTGGATTCCATTCAACTACCATATGATGAGGAATTGTAGAAGTTTTTGGGGTTGCTACTATGAAGAATAGAAACAAGGTGACAGTTTTGTAGTAAGGATCCCAATTTTGTACTCTATGCCCAAAGATAAAGGGCAAGATATCTAACCCCCCTATTACTTATGTAATATCAGATTCATTGGGAAAAATAAATCAAAGGGCCACAATCTCCCAATAAAAGCTTGGTATCCCACGAAGTCACCAAAAATATAGTGTCTAGTCACTAAGTTAGAATTTACTATTTTGGAAGAGTGTAAAATAATGTAATCAACCTACCAATACTTTTTAAAACCCCTTAAATTTTGACAAAGTGTAACACAAGTACCAATTTTCTCAACATCTATGGATTGATGCAGAAATGATCTGCTTACAACATGGACTAATTAGCATGTAGGAGTGAAGCACTTAGGGCTAGCTAGAAATTTTCTAGCAAAGTCAAGCTATTAACTCACTTCTTAAAGTGAATTATTCACTAACCCATGTAAAGGGTAAAAATAAAGACACAAATCTCAAGGAGAATATTTTGAGAGTAATATTTTGGCACGTAGTGGTACCATAGCTCATTGCAGAAGTGTTCTAAGATTTTAGAGACATGTAGCATTTGGAGGTGCGTCATTTTGGTAGAGATTATCCTAAATTTTTACTTTTACTAGGAGTAATAATTTTTCACCTTAGGTAACTCAGGTGTAAACACTTAGTATAAATAGTAGCCATGGGATGTATTGTAAACATCTTTTAGCCATAAGAATTTGGATGTACATTCTATAAAAAATCTACATTACTTTGTATATAATGAAATTAGTGATAAATTGACAAGTCTTATGCATTCCATTAGTCCTCCTAGATTGTAGAATGAGCAATGATTGAGGCATGGCTATTTTTCCCATGATGTTATTTTCTCCATGATTTCATACTTGTTGAATAAAAAATATTATTTTCTAGATTCTTATGCATTGATTGCTTACACATTTATTATTATGGTTACAACCTTATTTTTATTTTTATCCTTTGCACCTCAAAAATTTAATTTTAATGCGTTTTAATTTTTGCATCTTAATTTCATGCAATTAGAGTAGGGATTAGTAAGAAGAGTGGGGGGTTGGTCTAAATCCATAGGTTGGAGGGAGACACAGACCCTTCCATCCAATGAACTATTCAAAGGCTAGAATTAAGATGCAACATTAATCAAATTAGAAGTTAGGATCATTTCTCGAAGTTAGGATCATTTCTTGATTCAACATTTAGATAATTCCAAAGATCAAATAATAAAGTATTTTCATGAAGACTCCAAATAATGAAGGATTCTCATAAAAAAACCTAGGTAGCAAAGAAGAAAATTCATTTAAGCAATCCCTAAGAAGTAAGGATGCCATAAGTGGGGGAAGTAATTTTATATCAATCAAGAAATAGAAGGAATAACAAATTTATAATATACACTATGCAAGTGGTGGATGATTCACCAAAAGTGATTAAAAGGATTAGATTATCAAGCAAGATGTAATGGTTCTTAAAAAAAAAAGGTTAAAATATATAAGTTCAACAAATATTGTCTAAGTTTTTTGAAAATGTAAAATTGAATTGAAAGGAAGTCAAGATTGAGTTCATATTATTTAATGAATTTTCTTTCAAATATCATCTTCTCCAACTTAGGAGTTAGGGATATAATAAAGGATGGTGGTCTATCACTTATTGTTGAAATATTTATAATCTAATATTATTACTCCAAAGCCAATAGTTATGAAGTACCTATGGGTGGTCTTGATGAAGCATATGGGAAAGTGATATGTAAGCCTTTGGGTATCTTGATATAATCCTATAAGCATTTTATATATAAGCCTCTAAGCATATTTCTATGTAAGCCTATGGACATTCTTTTATGTAAGCTTATGAGCATCTATGTGTAAGCCTATGGGCATATTTATGTAAGCCTAAGGGCACCCTCATGTATTCACCCTTAGTGATATTGGTTAATTCACCTTAATGGATAACCTTGATTAAAGGGTGCAATTTATTATTATTTTATTATTGTAAGTTAACCTCAAATTCAAGTTAATATTGGCTTGAAGTTAACTACGCATTGGGATTTTTTAGAGTCACTATACATACCCTCTAGTGATTGATCATTTGTTTTATAGTATGATATAAGATAATATTGTAGGGTTGCATAAAAGCACCTATCCCTTATTTATTCTCTCAAATCATGTCATTTGTATCTTTCATTATTTTCATGTATACACTCTTCTATTTCACTTTTATTCCTTTTTTTAGCATATGATTGTGACAAATGGATGTTTTAGGATGTTTCTAAAAAATATTACGAATTACAACTTGATATCAAAGCTAAAACAAAGCAACTTTTCTCAATCACACAAAAAGGTTATATATGACAAATTGTGCTAGATATAGAAAAACTATCACTTTTATTTAAGTCCTTGCAAAATTCTAGGAGGGATCCTAGTTTAGTACTTTGGGAGATTTTTCCATTTTAATACAAATTTTTGTGTAAAAAAAAACCTTTTGAAATGGGTGGAAAGTAGTATTTGGTCTTATTGAGTGGTGTTTTCACCCAATTGTGAAAGCACACTCTCCGGTAGGATCTGAGTCCCAAAATCCTCTGCTTGCAAAGAAAATAATTTCTCCAAGGTTCCTGTTATGCTGATATGATGTTGTTCAAATGAAATGCTAGGAATACCTTAGGGTTTGCAAGTGGATGTTAACAAGGGGCACTGTGGTTTATTTAGTTTGAAATTACAGTGGACTCAAAATGAATAATATCTATTCTCCTCTTTAGTTCGATGGATTTTCAGCTTGTTTATTTGAATACGATGAATTAAACTGTAGAAAATAAATTAAGGGTTTAAAAAATAAAGCAAAATAAATGAAAATGAAACTAAACTACGAGTCGGAATGTTGTCATCAATTCGATGAAACCGAAGATAATGAGGTTTTCTGCATGCAACCTAACCTAATGAACCTGCAAATTCGCACAATCCAAATAAATTAGGTGCTTGGTTTCTAGGGTTTCTACTTGTAATTCCAGATTTAGGCATTCGCATGAAGCAACCAAGCACACTTGCATTAAACTTCACCTAAAAGCCTTAGAAATCTGGAATGAATGATAAAACATTAAATCATGCATGCACAAAATGACTCCTTCTTTCTCATCAATGAGATGCCAACTTTCTATATTTTTGTATTTGAATGATATGTCAATTACATTTACAGAATGTTCCAGATTTTACAAATCCAAAACAAATGAAGGAAATTGCCCAAGTGCAGGCCCAGAATGGCATGAAGCCCTTGTCTCTGCAACTCTGCAAGCAGCAATTTCCAACCCTCCTTTCAATCCGCGCTCTTGACTTTATAATCACTGAAATGGCTCTTCGATTCTCCCTGTGTCGCTTCGTTTCACCTTCCTGCATTTGACCTTTCAAATTCTCGCCTTTTCCTTGCTTTTGATTAATGCTCGATTCTGAAACGCTCGAAATCCACCGCTGCATGTAACGCCTCTGCAATATTGACACCTGTAAGCCACGTGTCCTGCATTTTTTGCGTCTTCTGTAACGTCTTCCCGTGCCAAAACGCGACAAAATAGCATGCAACCTGCTCACCTTTCTGGCCGTGAAAACGCGACATGTCACGAAATCGTGACATGTCGCGATATCGCGACGCTTTCCTCGTTCGTACGCCTCCGGCCATTTCTGTCGTGATATCGCGACGTTTTTCACCTTCGGACCTTCATGCCGCTTTTTGTCGTGATATCGCGACGTTTTTCACCTTCGGACCTTCATGCCGCAAACTGTCGTGATTTCGTGACCATTTTCGTTTTCGTACCCCTTAGGCCGCACCCTGTCGCGAAATCGCGACGCTTCTCTGCTTCGGGCACCTTTGTTGCATGTTGTCATGATTTCGCGACATTTTTCCCTTCCGTACGCTTGAGCTTCAACCTGTGATGATTTCGTGACGCTTTTCTCTGTCCGTACTACTTCGTTGCAATCTATCGTGAAATCGCGACCATTCTCTCCTTCGGACCTTCTTGCCGCCACCTGTCGCGATATCGCTACCGCTTTTGCCCTCCGTACATTTTGCCAAAACCTGTCACGAAATCGTGACGCCTTTTCGCTTCGTCCCCCTAGGCTGCCTTCTGTCATGATTTCATGACCACTTCTGCGCATCACGCCTTCCGGTTGATTCTGTCGTGATATCACGACCATTCTGGCCCTTTGCCCTATTTGACTGGTTCCTGTCGCGATATCGCGACGTTTTCTTGCTTCGTGCTCTTTGACCTCTTTCTGTCGTGATATCGCGACGTTTTTCCGCTTTGTGCCCTTTGACCTCTTTCTATCGTGATATCGCGATATTTTTCGCTTTGTGCCCTTTGACCAGTTTGACCCGCGATTTTGTGACGCGTCGCGATATCGCTACGCCTTTCCATTTTTCCTTTCTCTCTCCTGCCTGGCCGCGACAGAGCAACATGTCACGATTTCGTGACACTTTTTCATCTTCATTTTATCTCTCCTCTTTCTACCGCGACGGAGCAACATGTCACGAAATCGCTACGCTATTTTCATCCATACAACTTCTGCAGCAACACGTCACGATTTCGTGACACTTTTTCATTAGCAGCGACGGAGCAACATGTCGCGATATCGCATTGTTTTTTCAATTTCGGCAGCGACGGAGCAACATGTCGCGATATCGCGATGTTTTTTCAATTTCGACAGTGACGGAGCAACATGTCGCGATTTCGCGACACTTTTCATATTTTGCAGCGATGGCGCGACATGTCGCGATTTCGCGACATGTCGCGATTTCGTGACACTTTCAACACTCATGCATTTTTTCCTCTTTTCTTCAATTTTAGCATCTGGGTCACCGAGATTCTTCTCTGCAAGCCTACAAAAAGGTGGGTCCCCAATTTTGGGGTGTGTTGTGGATCAACCACAACAAATGGTGACTCTGCTGTCAAATGCTCTTGAGCATTTTAGTAAGAACCCAACTTGAAACATATCACAAACTCGCAAACATATGTTAGCACATAAGCAATATAACAAATGCCCAAAGATCAAAAGTACATGAATCATCAGAATCATCAAGTATTAGCTCAATGTGTGCAATGAATTTCTTTCCCTATCATTTGAAATTGATCCACACTCCATTATCAGTTTTGCATGAATGCATATGTGAGATGGTGAATGATTTGTGTACCCTAATGAATGTGCTAGGAGATTTTGCTTTCATAAAAAGGCATGGTCACTCTTCTGGTATTATGCACAATCATTCAAGATTGCCAAACCCTCTTAGGATCTACTAATTCATTACCTTATTGTATCCCAAAGTTGGTTATGAGTCCCTACTATCCGGAACCCATGTGCAAGTGAATGTGAAATCAGAACTTTGGGGAATCAGACTCCCAACCAACCGAGATGAGAGTTTAACCCTATCCTTACTATTCTGATTTAGAGTTCATTACCTCACTTTAAGCAAAATAATTAAACCAATTATGGAAGAAATGGTCATGCTAGTCTAACCCTCTAGACAATCAGTGGTCTTGTTTTTTAGGCAAGACATGATGCCATGCATGGGCATATCTAACCCCACAATCCAAAACTTATCCTCATTTCTTTGGACCTTGGGGATGACTACCCATCCTTTGCAGAGGACAAGTAGTACAATCCTTACAATCCAAAATAAATATGAGATGGGAAAAATTTATTTTTTTACTTCTTGGACCTTGGGGATGACTACCCATCCTGGCTAGGGACATGTAGTACGATCCTTGCAATCCAAACTTTAGATGAAAAACATTAATTTTGTTGCTTAGACCTTGGGGATGACTACCCATCCTTTGCAGAGGACAAATAGTACGATCCTTACAATCCAAGATTTACTATGAAATGAGACATAAGAGCTTTGGGGAATCAGATTCTCAACCTAAGCGAGATGAGAATTTATGCCTTATCCTTACTACTCCATGTAGGTCAAATCAAAGTTTTGGGGAATTGGATCCTCAACCTAAGTTCGATGAGGATTTAACCCTATCCTTACTACTCTGATTTTAGGCTTTAGGCTCTATGGAAGTGGTCAAAACCACTGTTTTAAGGATCATGTTGCATAAATAGGATAGACATGAAATACTTCTTTCGCCCAACCTTTTCCTCCAAGTTAGGTTTTGATCATTTTGCTCAAGATCCTTTTTAATGTATGAGACGTGCTTGGTTCTAGATATCTCAAGACTCAGTTTCCAACCTTAGGATTCTCTTCTTATTTATGTGATAGCATAACCTTAAGAGGATTTGACATACTTTAATGATTTGTATTTGAAATGCATTTGCAACTAAGATGGCATGTATTGCAAAGTGAGATGGAACATGAATGCATTATCTCTTGAATTGCAAATGAAAATGATTTGTCATGCAAAACTGACTCTTTCATGCATCACAAAATCAAACAATATTATTAAACTGTTTGTGTTACTTGTGGAGCTTTTACAAGACAATTCCAATGTTTCATATTCTCCCGATCTAGAACATAAGTTAGCATCTCAAGGCAACTTTTTCATCATCATTTTTTTTTTTTTTTTATAGACAAACAAAACATGTCAAATAAACACACATCTTTAAATTAAAACTTATTCAATCCAAAACCAAACTACAATCCCAAAAATGAAAATTTGAAAACACAAACCAAAAACCAAAAACCAAAATTTATATACAAATGTACACTATAATACAAGATGATGCAAAGCTTAGCTTATCACTTTCCTGGATCCCACACATGATTAGAACATTTCAACAAAAATATGACATAATATGCATGCCAAATGTTGTGGGAATCTAAGACCAGACCAAACAATGCAACAAATTTCCACTTGCCATGCTCACCATACCAATTTGATTTAGTTCCAATAATACTCCCATAGGTGAGCATCAAATTACTAGAATGATTAGACAATAAATGATTTTCAATTTTATCATGTCTATTCTTTAAAACTTCCATTTCCAAACTCAATCTTTGATTTAGAATTAGGCTATCCTCTTCCAATATGCAATTTTGTAAGTAGGAGCCTATTTCTACAAATTTCTAAGCCAAATCATTTTCCAAATTTGTAGGCCAATCAAATTTGTGTAACAATTTACAAGCATCTAGGATATTTACTAAATTAGGATCATTAAAAGTTTTTATCCTAGATTCAATTAGTAATTGTTGATGAATTTTATTTAACAATTCAAGTGCATCAACTTCTTTTCCATTCATTAAAACCATGTTATTAAAGGTGTGATTAAAAATTATACCTTGTTTTTCATTTACCTTTAGTGACATTTCATCATTCAAATTATTTAAATTCAAAATATGGTCATCCTTTTCAATCCTCAAACACTCTTGGTCAAAGTGTATGTCAAGTAATCTGCTTTGATGATCACTTATTTGAGTTGCTTCCAATTGATCCATCTCTTTATCATTTGGTTCTAATTCTTTGTTCACTATCCATGGTATCTCTTCATTTGAATCCTCCAAATCATCATGCAAACTTGCATCCACACTTTCAATGAATTTATATTTTGTCCCCTTTTCAAATCTTGTGAATATGAGATCTTCGTATGATGTAGAAGGTTCAACATCCTGCATATCAAGTAAAATATGAGTTTTATCTATGGAGATGTGAGAAAAGAATGCATTATCATATCTCCCCCAACCATTGTGAAAATTGTCATCCAAATCTGTGATATGAAACTCCATGGTATTTGTGACATGATCTTTTGATTCATTCATCCATTCATTTTCTTCTTTGTCCTTGGCAATAGGATCATTATAATCTTCCAAAATTTGATGAGATCTGAAACTCTCTTCCAAAACATCCTCAAATCGTACAGGAGTTGTAATATCTTCCTTTGAGTAGGCAATTATGTCATCCTGCATATCAATTGGCACACAAGTTTCATTAGTAGCTTTGGAAAGAGTGAAGTCTTCCCACTTCTTCCAAGCATCATAATAATCATCTTTCAAAATCAAGTGGTGACGTTCAACTATTTCTTCAACATCTTCCAATTCATCAATGTGCTTCTCATCAAATTCATCTTCACCTTCCTTAGATGGTTCAATTATTTCCAAAAGTGGGTTATTTCTTGAATTCAAATTTATAAGGCTATCATTGTCCAAATTAGTAACCCATGATTCATTATCATAATTTGGAGGGTGAAGAATTTCTTGATCTTTAATTTTACACATTTCATCAATAGTATCTTCCAAGAACAAGTGGTGAAATTCTATCATATCTTCAAATTTATTTATTGATTTTCTTTCCATTTCACTTTCAACCACTTCATTCAATTCTATGGTGGGTTCCATCCATTCACATATATCAAACATTGTTGAATTTAGAACCCCTTCATCTAGATAATCATGTATCTCTACATGATCCTCACTAGTGGATGTTGTCTTAGCAATTTGCACCTCCTCGTGGACTACATCCAAGGTGGTCATAAAATTTGGGTATTCAAATTCATCCCCTTGATCATTTACCTTAGATATCATTGGAGTGGAGGGTGCTATGTTTGATGGTTGGTGTAGGTTGGCATCAAAAGAACAATCTCTCATGTGAATATGTTGTGCCTTTTCTTCTTCAAGACCTTGTCGTTCTATCTCTTCTAAGATCTCATGGATTCTCTCTAGGGACAAACCACTCAGTTTTTCCTCAATGAGTGAAGCAAGTGTGGGGTGTATGGCTCCTAGGTATACTTTCATGGCTTCCTCTTCTAATGTGTTAAAATTTTCCCACATTTGGGAGTGCAACTCATGAAATATTTCATTGAATTGACTCAAGGATTCATTAGACTCTTTACATATGGAGGTAAACTGATTTTTCAATATTTCTAAGTCAGCCTGATTACCAAAATGATTAAGATAGGCTGCTTCTAGTTGTATCCAAGAAGTCCTAACCTCCATGGGTAGTTGGCTATACCAAAAGAATGGTCTATCATCCAAAATGTATGCAAATAACTTACAAGCCACCTCCTCATAGAAAATCTGGAATTGACATAATGCATTCTTGTAGACATGCAGCTTTTGCAAGTATCCTAGTGGTACCTCTTGATTAAAACACCGTAAAAAATCCAATAACATTTTAGGAACATGATATGGTACCACAGGTATAGACAAACCCTTATAATGATCCTCTATTATTAATACCATTCTCTCTCTTAGAGATGTTATTTCAGCTCTCGGGGATACCCTTTGCTCCTCAAGTGTTGCCATTAGTGAACTTAAAATGTAATTTTAGAACCAAATCATTGAATATTCAACTCTGCAATATAAAACAAAAATCAAGTTAGCATCAACTAAGAGATGTATTCATTAAAATCAAATGAAAAGTAATTGCATGAGACCAAAATTCTGAAAAATTAAATCAAATCACTTTAATTCTGTATGAACAATCGAGAAAAATATACAGACATACCCGAATTGCTTAAAATAGAACAGGTAAATAAATTCGGACCGTCCTTTTTACAATCCGTCTGAATGTTAGAGGACTAATGCATACAAAAATTTAAAATTATATTACACTAAAAATAAACCCGTACGGCCCTCCTAGCACCAATCCGTTGAGTGGTGTTAGAGGCCGTATATGCTAATAAAATGGACTTGAAATTTTTAGCAATGTAAAGCTCTTAAACAATTAAAAACCCGTAGCATCTAAAATCACGATAAAATAAACCCTTTTCAGGCCCTCCTTCTAGCGCCAATCTGTTGAGTGGTGTTTTCACCCAATTGTGAAAGCACACTCTCCGGTAGGATCTGAGTCCCAAAATCCTCTGCTTGCAAAGAAAATAATTTCTCCAAGGTTCCTGTTATCGTTGATATGATGTTGTTCAAATGAAATGCTAGGAATACCTTAGGGTTTGCAAGTGGATGTTAACAAGGGGCACCGTGGTTTATTTAGTTTAAAATTACAGTGGACTCAAAATGAATAATATCTATTCTCCTCTTTAGTTCTGATGGATTTTCAGCTTGTTTATTTGAATACAATAATTAAACTGTAGAAAATAAATTAAGGGTTTAAAAAATAAAGCAAAATAAATGAAAATGAAACTAAACTACAGTCAGAATGTTGTCATCAATTCGATGAAACCGAAGATAATGAGGTTTTCTGCATGCAACCTAACCTAATGAACCTGCAAATTTGCACAATCCAAATAAATTAGGTGCTGGTTTCTAGGGTTTCTACTGTAATTCCAGATTTAGGCATTCGCATGAAGCAACCAAGCACACTTGCATTAAACTTCACCTAAAAGCCTTAGAAATCTGGAATGAATGATAAAACATTAAATCATGCATGCACAAAATGACTCCTTCTTTCTCATCAATGAGATGCCAACTTTCTATATTTTTGTATTTGAATGATATGTCAATTACATTTACAGAATGTTCCAGTTTTACAAATCCAGAACAAATGAAGGAAATTGCCCAAGTGCAGGCCCAGAATGGCATGAAGCCCTTGTCTCTGCAACTCTGCAAGCAGCAATTTCCAACCCTCCTTTCAATCCGTGCTCTTGACTTTATAATCACTGAAATGGCTCTTCGATTCTCCCTGTGTCGCTTCGTTTCACCTTCCTGCATTTGACCTTTCAAATTCCCACATTTTCCTTACTTTTGATTAATGCTCGATTCTGAAACGCTCGAAATCCACCGCTGCATGTAACGCCTCTGCAATACTGACACCTGTAAGCCACGTGTCCTGCATTTTTTGCGTCTTCTGTAACGTCTTCCCGTGCCAAAACGTGACAAAACAGCATGCAACCTGCTCACCTTTCTGGCCGTGAAAACGCGACATGTCGCGATATCGCGATGCTTTCCTCGTTCGTACGCCTCCGGCCATTTTTGTCGCGATATCGCGACGTTTTTCACCTTCGGACCTTCATGCCGCTTTCTGTCGCGATATCGCGACGTTTTTCACCTTCGGACCTTCATGCCGCAAACTGTCATGATTTCGTGACCATTTTCGTTTCCGTACCCCTTAGGCCGCACCCTGTCGTGAAATCGTGACGCTTCTCTGCTTCGGGCACCTTTGTTGCATGCTGTCGCGATTTCGTGACATTTTTCCCTTTCGTACGCTTGAGCTTCAACCTGTCGCGATTTCGTGATGCTTTTCTCTGTCCGTACTACTTCGCTGCAATCTGTCGCGAAATCGTGACCATTCTCTCCTTCGGACCTTCTTGCCGCCACCTGTCGCGATATCGCTACCGCTTTTGCCCTCCGTACATTTTGCCAAAACCTATCGCGAAATCGTGATGCCTTTTCGCTTCGTCCCCCTAGGCTGCCTTCTGTCACGATTTCGTGACCACTTCTGCGCATCACGCCTTCCGGTTGATTCTGTCACGATATCACGACCATTCTGGCCCTTTGCCCTGTTTGACTGGTTCCTGTCGCGATATCGCGACGTTTTCTTGCTTCGTGCTCTTTGACCTCTTTCTGTCGTGATATCGCGACGTTTTTCCGCTTTGTGCCCTTTGACCAGTTTGACCCATGATTTTGCGACGCGTCGCGATATCGCTACGCCTTTCCATTTTGCCTTTCTCTCTCCTGCCTGGGCCGCGATAGAGCAACATGTCACGATTTCGTGACACTTTTTCGTCTTCATTTTCTCTCTCCTCTTTTTGTCGCGATGGAGCAACATGTCGCGAAATCGCTACGCTATTTTCATCCGTACAACTTTGCAGCAACACGTCGCGATTTCATGACACTTTTTCATTATGGCAGCGATGGAGCAACATGTCGCGATATCGTGACGTTTTTTCAATTTCGGTAGCGATGGAGCAACATGTCGCGATATCGTGACACTTTTTCAATTTTGGCAGCGACGGAGCAACATGTCGCGATTTCGTGACACTTTTCCTGTTTTGGGCAGCGATGGCGCGACAGGTCACGATTTCGCGACACTTTCAACACTCATGCATTTTTTCCTCTTTTCTTCAATTTTAGCATCTGGGTCATCGAGATTCTTCTCTGCAAGCCTGCAAAAAGGTGGGTCCCCAATTTTGGGGTGTGTTGTGGATCAACCACAACAGGTCTAACAACATAAACATAATGTATGCTGAACAAGAAAGTTGTATTTCATTTATATTCAAAGATAACATAGGTTACAATAGGGACAAGTTTCCCTTTCATTATATCTTTTTCAATTAACTTCACAATAATATTGATACCACCTTCTATCGTCCCTCAATGTAGATGGGTTTGTTATCCATCGTCGGGTTGTAGTTGATGGTTTTTTCCTATTTTGAGCTGTGAAGAACCTACAAAATGGGGTTAGTTGGTTGGGGAGCTTGCCTTGGTCAGGCCCCTTGGTTATGAAGACTAAATTGACACAAAAACATGATGAAAGTTGCAATAAATGATGCTAAATTCTTAGGAATTATAAGTGGAAGCTTACCTACCAAATCTGAGGTGATTTGGGCTTTGTAGATTGAAATTGCCACCCGAGGGGCAAACCAAAACCAAATTTGTGGGGTGAGGTGTAAATCCTATTGTGAGTGGTATTCTGCTGAAATGCTCTGGTAGGGAGGCTCCTTGATTGCTGCTATGTTTCTATTTGCTATAAAATATGACTATTCAAACTTCAATGTTGAATTCGACAAATTTTCTATGCTTATTCCATTAATGAATAGAGAGGTAATTATGGGTTTAACACCCACTATTTATAGGAAAAGGTAAGGTTCAGGGGGGGATTTAAGTAAACTAACCCTAGGCTAAAGTCTAACCAAAGTTAGGTTAGGTTTTGTGAGGTGGAGGTCTCGCATTCCTCATAGGAAATATCCTATCCTCACACATGTGTGAGGAAGTATTAAGTCTAATTAGGATTAGGAGGTCCTAAGTTAAATTAGAGCTTGATTAGGGTTTCTAGGAAAATATCTTATCTAACCCTAATTACACACATGTGGGAGGATGTAATTAGTGTTAATTAAGGATTAAGAGTTCAACTAATAAATTTTTCCCTAAAAATGTGACTTAAGTGAAGTCAAAATTAAATTAGATTTTAAGAATTGACTTGATAATTGTTTTTGTCAATTAATGACCCGTGGAGGCCTCAATTGAGTGCAAATAGGCTATTTAAGGATATCCTAATGCACAGGATGTGGTTTTGAAGGCTTATTAGGGTTTTCGACATAAAAGTTGATGAAGCAGTATATAGAAGTCTACATACTGCTATGGTGAGCTACGATAATCTACACAATACTACGCGTGACTACGCATGACTAAAATAGTCTACAATAGCCTAGGGATATCTAGAATCACCTATGGATACGTAGAGACAACAATGTGTGACTTTTGGATGTCTATATTTTGACCTTTTTTGTACTCTACTATGTGGAACATAGTTTAATACAAAAATGTGAAGGATTTGTGCAAGAGAAAAAGGGATAGAAGGGGAATGAATTCAATCAAAGGTATGTAGCCACTCAAAGTGTGACCATAACCATTAACTAGATGTCTAGGGAGATAAGAGAAGAAGGAAAGAAGAAGAAGAGGAAAGGAATAAAAACAATGCTGGTGAATATAAATGAATGATTGTGAATGTAATGTTGTGATTTTGCTAAGTCCGTATGAAATTTTCAATGCCATACTAGTTGCTTGAGAATGGCAACTTTTGACTACTTTGGTTTTGTGACCAGATTAGCGTGGTCCAAAAGTATGAATAGAAAAAAAGCCTATCTAAATATTTATTGTTGATTGATTGATGAGAACATGATAACAAGTGTCAAACCATTTGAGCTAAAGGTACATTTGGATTATTCAAACATGACCAAATCAGTGTGTTCATGAGATCCTTTTCCAAATGTTCAACTAGGATTACATCAAATGTTTCATTAATTATGTACTAAATGTACTTGAATTCTTAGATTTATTTCTTCATTGAAACGTATATCTCTCATGATATAACACATGTCTAGTTGATATTGAGATTATTTTGTAATATAATCTTCAAAAAAAAAAATTGTAGACCAATGTGCTACTTGCACTTTTGGATTTTTGGTTGTGTGGTTGCATGCAAAGATGACTTTGGATATGAATACTCCCTAAAATGAGAAATCAACAATGAGGTGAATGAAATGTGGTGATTTGATGATGCAGTGATTGATAAGATACCAATGCATGATGATACATGATGAAAAATTAGGTGAGAGGATAGTTTATGAGGATTGTATTGGAGCGGTTCTTTGGGGCAGATTGGAGAGACATAGATATATCTAATATGTATTATGAGTGGTTGTGGTTGAAGAAGAAGATATCTGATCAGCAGTGTGCAGCCATGATGATGATCTCCACCTATGCATTACCTAATACTTCTAGGTTATGTTCACCTAGAATATGTTAGATGTGGTGAGTGATATGGTGGAGTGCAGAGTCATGTTTGCATGGGCACCTACATTATTGGCCCAAGTATACCGAGAGTTGCACTATGTTGTGCAAGTTAGACACAAAGGGTTGAGTTTGATCCCCTTATTATAGGTATAGGTATGGGAGCACATAGCTATTGAGAGACCTTCATTATTGCCTTATCATGTGCATGTGAGGGGCAAGGAGTATTGACCCTATGCTTTGAGGTGGAGTACAAAGGTAGAGCAGGGTATTAAGAGGCCTCATGAGGGTAATCCGTTATTGTGGAGGGGTAAGTTTTGATACCTAACACATGGTAATGTTAGATGGAGGTCTTGGTTGGGTGGGGTAAGGTGGGATTAGGATGATGAGCAACTATGCACCATTCGACAAGGTTGATGGTTAGTGGGGCGATATACTCGGTAGGCTGAGTATTTTTAGTTTGATTGGGTGAGGCAATAATTTGGCTTATGGTTGGATATTCTAGGGGTTCTTGTCATTTAATTTAGGTGATAAGGTGATATGGGAGAGTGTACTATAGTTTTACCTTGGGTTGGGAAGAGGGATCCACCTATAGCTACCCTATATATGGAGGATGTCAGGACGACCCCAAATTTTAAGGCCTGGTGGGCGATGCAATATTGGGAGCCTAGAAAAGGTGTGATCGATCGATGGGTGGCACCTGATGTTGGGGTACCTCCACAAGATAGGAGATACAATAGGGGGACTCAAGCTAGGTCGAAGGATGTAGATAGCAATGAGAGAGAGATTCCTCTACTATGGGTGTGGCAATGCTTGGGTGATGTGGCGAGCACCTAGGGAGTGGGAGTAGAGGATATAGCTATAGATGTTTATGAGGCCATGGGGTGGGCTACCATAGAAATGGAGGAGAGAGGTGGAGCTACTATTATGGGTGATATAGATGATACCATTAATATTGGTACATTCACAGATTTGGTGAAGATTCCTTGTGATATCCAAAAGAGAGGGGATGCAGAGGAGGGGGAATAGGAGCTACGAGGTAGGGTTCATGAGTTGGAGGCTAAGCTCCATAGATAGGAGAAGGCTACTAAGGCTATATATGCTAAGGTAGTAGCTGAGATGGAGCAAATGAGGGCCATGATGGTTGGGCAAGTGCAGGCCATTGAGAGGTTAACTGGTCAATTGGCAGTGGAGTCTAATAAGAAGGTACTATGTGAGACTTCTCTGATGGTGCATGGGATTTCTCTTCCTGATTATGATCAGGTGGTGTCATAGTCTAAGTCATGGTCATGAGTACGGTAATATTCATGTCATAGTCAGTGTAGTGTTGCTTCGGTGGAGCAGTTCAGGGCCATGGTTGGGGTAGGAGATTCACCTACCATGGGTCAGATGCCAGGAGTCAGGGCAAAGTCTAGTAGAGTGGTAGAGGTTTGAGTGAGCCATGAGGGATGTGGGGAGAATATTGGTGATAGTTAGGATTGATTATGATTGTAGCCTATGGGTATTTTTGTATGACATATATATATAGACATGTTTGATTTCAGCTGTTATATATACATGTGTTATTGTTATGGTTTGCAAATGTGTTCTCTTTATTTTTGCGTAGATATCATGACATGATTTGTGGGTATGTATAATGAATGGATATGCATGTGTATTGTGATTTATATTTATTATCATGTTGTAATGTGAATATGTTGTAGAGTAGACTTGCATGATTTTATTTTGAATGCAATGAGAAGTGCTAAAATGTGAAATGATATTTGTAGTGAGTACCTGTCATGTTAACGATAGAATGTGAGATAGTAGATGCATGATGAATGCCTTGATTTAGAATTTGATGTGAGGTATGCAATGTAAATGCAATCATGTACTCCTTGATGTGATGCATGTAATGGAAATTAAATTATGTGATCCGTAATGTGATGCATGTAATGGAAATACAATGATGTATTTTGTGTAATAAATTTGTGTAACATAGATGCATGTATGCATGTATAGGAATGTTAAAATGTGCAAAGGAAGCACTTGTATCATTACATGTACCTATGTGGATGTGATACCTTTTGTTATATCATGGATGTAGGATAATATCAAGTGTATGTAATGACTTTGACTAATGTAGTTTTGATGATCAAATTTCAGACTCCAAACTATGTGATTTTATGTGGCAACTCATAACTAGTCAGACTAGTTCAGAATCTATCATGGACCTGTGTGTGTAAATGAGTGAAGTTTATTTATCTATATTGAGAAATAGATAGGATTAGCTCATTGTATACACAACCAATCTATCTAGATCATCCATACATGAATAGTGATCTTGTACAAAAGCTAGTAGCTAAGGCAATAGATATCTCACCACTTGTAAGACTATTCCACTGGTAGGCAGGATCTTGGAGCCTATTGCTAGCGATGAAAATAATCCCATGGTGTTATGTTAAACCTAAGGACAAAATGCAATGAAGCATAACATGGGTGATATTAGGAGGCTTTTCCTTTTAGTTTCTGTTCCTCATCTATTGTTGATCTATTTATTATGGCACTTTTTTCATACTTTCCTTTTCTTTTCTTTCTTTCTTTCTTTTTCTTTAGTATTTTTTCTCTATTCTCTTTTTTGCTATTATATTTTTATCTTTATTTCTATTCTATGAATGTTGTATTTTTTTTTCTATCCCATTATTGTACTTTTGCTTATGCTTATCCCTTTTTTTATCCCCAGGTCGTATGTTGACCATGCAAGTGATAGGATGAGCAAGGGAGACCATTCGCTAGATGGTGACATCTACTCAAGGTGTCATCTTTCCTAGACCCAAAATTTGTTTAATGTGTAACCTATTGTGAATGGTCCATGAGAGAAGTTGAACCAACCTAAATAACCATAAGAAGAATGTAAAACCTATCAGCTAGGAGTGACATTTGATTAACTTAACTAGTGAGCAGTCAAAGCTAAACATGACACCTATGTATACCCTAATCCTAAAAAGGGAAAGTGGACATCCATGTGGTGATGCTAACAAGTTCATGTATTACTCCTTTTGAAGGTAAATTTTTGGGGATAATGTACAAACTTAAAATGAAATTAACATGAAAAACATATGGATATATGCAATGGATGTAACGTAAATGATGCAAGTGGGGAAATACAATATCTACAAGAGGAAATTTACAATGTGTAGAAGGAGAAGTTTAGAAAACTTATTTATAGATGAGTATAGTGTATCATAATAATAAAAATGTGTGATGCCATAGTAACTATTTCCCCAGCATGTGGGATGTGTGTGTAGTAGGTGTAGAAGTTGTAATATGTTAGATGGATGTGGTAATTTCAACCAGAGGAAGGGAGTGCAGATGGTATGTACAGCTAGAAGAAATAGTAGAAGAACTGGAATTTGGTAACCAACAAGAAAAGGGGATTACCAAAGTCAAAGAGTGATAGAAGAAAAGTGGGATAGATTAGTGTAGGTATGTAGCCACTCAAATCATGACAATACAAAAACATGAAGAGGTGCGAAGAAGTAGAGGAAGAAGTAAGGGAGATGGTAGAAGAGAACCTACTGATGGAAATAATAGCATGGGTCAGGACACACATGAGAGAATGGAGTAATAGTGGGGTGTGGATAATTTTATCTGTTGTGGATGTAATGGGAGGGTGGTATCATGGAGTCCCAGGATAGTCAGGTTTGTGGGATGCTACGACATGGAGGGTTGATTAGTCGAGTGCCTCAAGGGGCTGGCTCAGGTGATGTTGGGTGAGTACCATGTAGCATGTTGTGTACCAAGGTTTCAAATGATCTGCACTCTTTGCTATCATATCTTGGCTGGTGGTGGTAGATGTAGTATTCACTCTCATGGTAGTTGCATGTTTTAGGGCATGATGGATCTATAGGCCAAGTCTCTAGGGGAGCTAGAAGGCCTTGGTGCATCAGGTGATAAAACATTTTGGATAGTGGGGTAGGTGGAAATATCATGTGGTGGGTATGGTATTCTTGCTAGGATGAAGGGGTATGAGGTGAAGTGAAGTCCAATGTGGGAGGTATGGATCATGAGTCTGATGTAGGTCAAAACCTGGGGTGAGGATTGGATCTATGATATAGTGGTGAGGTATGCAATTATCGATCGATGAGCAGGAATCTTGAACTTACAGTGACCCATATGGATCTCTAGGGATTCCACACAGGTGAGGATATGTTGGAGTTCCTGATGAGGTGATAACTAAACTGGTAAAGGTGGTGCATGATCCTCTAATGTTAAAGGGGCATTGCGATGAGTAGGGATGGATGGATGGGGCCATGATGAGGAGACATCAAGGTGAAATGATTTAGGATACTGTAAAGCTCGATGAAGTGGTAAGCCTCAGAATGGTGAAGATGGGGCCTGTAATATGGGTGGCATGGGATATGGTCCTAGATGACAGTGCGAATGGGATGGGGGCATGTGCGTGCATGTATCTCAATAAGCTTGGGCAGTGTAGGATTACAAGACTTGGGTGTAAGAATATTCTCCATTTGTGAGTGGAGGTGGTAGGCCTGGAGGGAGGGTTTTTTGAGGTGTGTATCCTCTATTTGGTGGGTGATAGGCATCATTGGGATGATGTGGATAATTTGTTGGGTAGTACGGGTTCCTTACCTCTTCGGATGAATGAGGAGGAGACCCGTGTGGATGGGTGTTGGAGGTTTCCTCCTCCTTATCAAAGCAAGACATGGAGACCTTACCATCTCTAGAGTGGGGTGAATAGGAAGAACCTTGATGGTGAGGTGATGAGTGATGATCTGAGTGTGGAAGATGTGACGTCTACCTCAAGTGAATGATAGGTAACGGTTGGGATAGGTCATCCGGTGTAATGGGTACGAACTATGGTGGTGGATCATTCTACATGGTGATGCATGGGGATGCTATAGTAGTCTCCTACTGATGACGTGGATCCTAAAAAGGAAAAAAAATACCCATAGCATAAAAATTACATAAAGATGAAAGTATATGTATAGTAAATTAATAACGCAAAATAGCATATCTATGTGGTGATGTGCTTAGTGACTTGTAAATAGGAGTGTGTGGCACTCATGATGATGGATGCTTTTGTGTATTACGCATTGAATGCATAGAGATGCAATATGTTTATGGATTCATGTTCATTAAGGTCTTCAAGATTGGCTAGTCGATATGCTCCTGAACCATATTTATGTGTAATAATGAATGGACCCAACCAATTTGGGAAAACATTATCATGCTATTGGTGAGACTGACTCATGATTTATTGGTTTTCCTTGATAACCAGGTCATTGATTTTAAACTTGCACTGATGTACCTTACTATTTTAGGCACGACAAGGGTGATCTTGATAGACTCATGTGTGCTCGATTGCATGAATGCAACATTCATCAGGAAGTGTTAATTTATCTAAATGATCTTGGCAAGCAGTGTTGTCATCAATGAAATCCTTCATAGATATCCTTAAGGAAGGTATCTCAAGCTCAAGGGGCATGCTAGCTTCAACCTCGTATACAAGTGAAAAGGTATTGCCCCATTAGGAGTACGAATGCTCATACAATATACCCACAAGGCTAGGGGTATTTGGTTATGCCAATCACAATGATATTTTGCTACGGTTTTACGAAGGATGGAACAAATGGTTTTTTTTGTGGCTTCTGATTGGCCATTACCCTAAGGGTAGTATAGAGTAGAAAAACTATGATGTATGTGGAATTTGTCACATAGGGCTCAAACATTTTTATTCTTAAAGGATTTTCTATTATAAAAAATGATTTGGGATGGGATTCCAAAATGACATATGATGTTGTCTGTGATGAATGCTACAATTTTAGCTCCTATGGTTTGGACCATTGGGATGGATTCGACCCATTTTGTAGAATACTCTATGGCAGTGATGATAAATTTGTGGTTGCTTGAGAAAGCTGGTGTAATCTGTCTAATTAAATCTATGTCCCATTGGGATAAAGGCCACATGGATTGGATAGGTTGAAGTTCTTGGGATAGGAGATACATTAGGTTTGCATGTTGTTGGTATTTAATACAACGCTTCACATATTTGTAGTAGTAATGCTCCATTTTGGGCCAGTAATAACCCATACAGAGGATGCGTTTGGTGATCACCATACCACTAAAATGGCCACCATAAGTACCATCAAGGATTTCTTGTATAACCCATTGCAATTCTTGCGGTTCTAGGCAATGCAGGAGCATGTTGTCATAGTTGTGGTGATAAAGGATGTCCCCCAGCAAGGTGTAGCAGATTTATCTTTGTTTGAAGGTTCAAAATTGAGCTTGGGGTAAATCACAGGGTAGGAAACCTAGTTTGATGTATTATTTAATTTGTGAAAACCATGGGTCATGGGGTTCAGATTTTACCACATACATACCATCATCATCTGTAGGAGGTATGGACAATATGGTAGATTGAGTGAGTATATAGATAGATACAAATGTTGTGTCTGATATTGGATTTTATGAAATGAGGGATCCTAAGGAAGCCATAGTATCTACAAAATGGTTTGATGATCATGGAGCAGCATCAAGGTCATACCACTCAAATTGAGATAAGAGTTGTATAATTTTCTTATATTGCTAGAGGACTAGGCAATTTCATAGCCAACATTCCTACACTTTATTGACTATCAGGAGTGAATCACCTATCATGTGGAGGTGTTTGATATGCATAGAATGTGCTTGTTTTAGTACTAGAATTAGGGCTTCATATTTTGCGTTGTTTTTTGTACAAGGGAAGTCAATTTTGAATGAAAAGGAGAGTGGTTCTCCTTCAGGTGTGAAGAAGACAATGCCTACACCCCATCATGGAGACATCTGGATCCATAAAAGAATAGGGTGAGGTCAGCTACAACTTTGAGTTTAAAAATTTCTTTAGATTTGGTTATGTGGAATATGGAATTATCTAGAAGCTGAATGAGGAGGGGTTGATTATCAGTCAAAGGAACTTTGGCTAGGTGGTTGGTGATAACCTACCCTTTGATAGATTTTTGGGAAATTAATTCTAGGTTGAATTCAGTTAAAATCATGATCCACTTAGATGTGAAATAATTATGATAGCTCTTATTCATCATGTACCGAAGGGGATTATCTCAGGTGATGACAAAATTTGAGTGATTTAACATGCAGTGGCATAATTTTTGAGTTGCGAATACAACCGCTAGATATAATTTTTTCATGTATCCATAGCTTGTTTTATAACTAAATAGCGTACGAATAATATAATAGATAGTATGTTATTTGTCGAGTGCATTCTTTTGAGCTAGGAGTGTACCCAACACAAGATCTATAGCTGAAATTTATAGGATCAGTGGTAATTTTGGATGTGGTGGTGACATAATCGGTGGTGATGTGAGATAAGTTTTGATAGCATCAAAAGCTCCTTGGAAGTTGTCATCCCATTTGAAGCTTACTCCCTTTTGTAGGAGGTGGTTGAATGGATGATACTTATCAAATAATTGTGCTATGAATCTATGAATAGAAGTGATCTTGCCCTAGAGGTTGCACAATTGCTTCAATGTGGTAGGAGGGGGCATCTCGATGATGGCTTTCACCTTACTAGTATAAAATTCAATGCCTCACTGGGAGACAATGAATCCTAGTATTTTTATTAAGATAACACCAAACACAAATTTATTTGGATTTAGGTGTACATTATGTTCTAATACTCAGTCAAAAATCTCATGGAGATCTTCAATATGGTCTGCACATTTCTTGGATTTGGAAATGAGATCATCTACATAGTCTTCAATGTTTTTGTGCATCAAGTCATGGAAGATATAGGTCATTGCATGTTGGTAGGTTGCCCAAATATTTTTGAGTCCAAAAGGTATGACTTTATAGCAAAATTTCCCTAGGGTGTTGTAAAGGATATTTTGTGTTGATCGGTTGGGTTGATCCTAATTTGATTGTATCTAGAGAATCCATCCATGAGGGAGATCATCTCATGGCCTGTGATGGAGTCGACAAGGGAGTCAATGTTAGGTAGAGGAAAATTATCTTTGGGATAACCTTTATTTAAATTATGAAAATCTGTGCAAACACGAACTTCATTGGATGGCTTAGGTATAGGGACCATACTAGATACCCATTCAGGATAGTTGATGGGTACAATGAAATTGACATCTAGGAGCTTTTGGAGTTCATATTTTACTATTAATATGATATTTGGATGCATGCATTGTAGCTTTTGTCTTATTAGTTTGGCATTAGGATCGAGTATAAGGTTATGAACCACTATGGTAGGGTCAAGTCCCAACATGTCCTTGTATGACCATGTAAAAACTTCAATGTACTTGCATAGGAATTTTGTGAAGGTAATGTTCTCCTCAGGTGAGAGGTTAGTGTCTAGTTTAAGGATGTGGAGATTTTTAGGATCATCACCAATGTCGACATCGATAGTGTATTCAATGAGCATGCGAGATCCATCATGTAACTATTTGGGAATGGGAATGAGGTTAAGGTCATTGATAGCCTCTCTAAACTCATATTCATCATCTACATAGATGCCCATGTGAGATACTTGAGGGAATTGAGATGGCGTGGATGAAGAAGGAGCATTTGTCACCCGTAAGACATGAGGTGCAAGAAGGAAATCTCGAGGCACTGGTATGGGTGATATATGCATGAGATCTATAAAATTTGGGTTTGGGGTATCATCTCAAGTCTGTTGGTGACTATAAAAAAGGGGAGAGAATAAGTCTACCTCAACCATATTGACCAATGTTATAGGTGAAGTCTGTGGGGAATAATCTATTGAGTAGGGCTCAGTGGTTCATGCACATCCTAGGAGACTCAAGGGAGGTTATAGAACAACTAGGGGTGAAGGATAATGAGCAACTGCCCTCTTTAGTTTCTTATGTATAGGTAGGAACATGGCTAAGCATGTCAGTGATGACTTAGGAAGGACTGTGTTGGGTTCTGTTGGTGGTGCCTCTAAGGATAAGGTGGTGAATTGGTTTGTTAGTTTGTCCACATAACAAAATAAGTGCCAGACATAGAGGATTCTTGAAAGAAGTTGCAAGGGATTGCAATGGTAGAATGAGGTGATTAAGTGTCCTCTATGATATCCATGTCGATGTATTATTCCAAGGTGTGTATTGGAAGGGGAGTAGGATAGAGGGACAAGTCTTGGAATTCATATTCTAATATGTGAATTGCTTTTGGATTATAGCCTATACCAAATTTATCGATCAATGATTAAACCTGAGGATCGATAAGTGTTCGTAATCCTTGTTCATAGAAGCCCAACCCGAATCCATGCCAATGAAATATTGTAGGTAGCACAGGGTGAAGTGAGGGTTGGCCATGTGGTCTAGAATACCACCAAATCTAGATTATGGTGGAGGAGAAGTTGGTGGGAGGATTGAAGAGTCAACTCCTGCATAAACAAAGTTGGTATGATTTTTGGGACCTCCTAGTTGTACGATGGTTTCGATGGTAACGATCAAGGATGCAGGGTGACCAAAATCATGGGTAAATTGGATACGGGGATCACATATGCGGTAATCACACACATTATAGTCTCCTAGGCCAGTATTTGTCATGAAAATAAAAATATGTGATGTGGCACAATCTGGTGACTAGGGTGGGGTGTCAGAATCATATGACGAAGGTGAAATCTGTGATTCCTTGATTGTAACGGTTGAAGGGTGTGGGAGTTTTTTATATGAACTATGTATTGGTTATTCATGTTCATGAAATTTTTTTGTTGTATTTTGAGTAGGATATTTGGTCTATGTGGGGGAAGGTGTTGGCATGGGCACTGGGCTATGTGGAGAAGTGAATGTCCTAGGCCACAGTCAAAAAAGGAAGGGGAGGTTTTTGTGGCGTAGGAAGGATAGGGGCTTTCATAGGAGGATGGGGGAGGTAATGTGATAGGTTGTGTAATGGGTGGTGGTTATGGTTGCAACACCGTAGGTGGGAATTGGAATGGTAGAGGTTGGGATGATTATGTAGGCCATAAGGATGGCGATGATAAAGACATGGTAGTGGTTTTGGGTTCCATGGAAGATGGTGCTAATGGTGTGGATATCGAGGCTTATGCTCTTAATGAACATCGATATATTGAGGTGGAAGTTGAGGAGGATATCAATGCTCCTATCGACTGATGAGAGGACACAGGTAACAGTTGGGAGGATGAGAATTATGGTGCAGGGGGAAGATCCACAATGTTGCAAAACTTGAAGGGATATCCATTGGTTGGAACATAGTGAATGAGTCTGTTGTGGATGTATTTGAGGTAATGGTGTAGTGTGTAAGGGAGACACTGCATGTCCCTAATCCATGAATCACCAAGGAGAATATTTTATTTCATTTTTTGTTGGATGATGTGAAATAGGATAAATATGGTACGAATACCTATGTGAATAGGTAAAAATATATACCCTATGGTAGGTCTCATGGAGTCATCGAATGTATGCAGGTCAAGGGAAGGTATGGCAAAATGGTTTGGTGGGATATGCAGGTGATGTAGAGCTATTATGGATATAATCACAATGGATGAGCCCATGTCAACGAGTACCCGCTTTTAGGTGATATCATTTATTTTAGCTTGGATGTGGAGAGGGGGATCTGCTCCTTATCCAATGAGTTCTATTATCTCATGGTCATGGAAGCTAATTGAGGACTCAAGGAATCATGGGATATTTCCTACAAAATTTACAAAGGCATTCGTGTCATATATCTTTAGGTCAATGTAGTGTAGGATGTCGTTCAATGCCTCATGATGGGGTTGGGACTATTGTAGGATATCAAATATGGATAGTTGTGTGGGGGCATTACATAATTTATGGGTTAGGCTACCATGGATTGTAATAATATTTTAGGGTGGTGGTATGGTAGTATGCATTTGAGGTACTTACGATGATGTGAACTAATCTAGCATGGAAATAATAGGTGTTTTCTGGTGTGACAGGAACCGTTAGTTCCTCGTAGTAAGGTTGATCATACCTACTACACCACGTGATGGACGATCACATTGGACACTATTCACTTGGTGAGGTGGTGCTAGAGGATTGTTTGGAGGTCTATGAGGATTGGGTCCTCTATGATCTGGTAGAGGGTTTTCAAAGATACCTAAATTTTGATTCTATGGGGCTAAATTATTTTCTACCTAGATGATGTCCCTATCGATTAGGTCTTGAACTTGCCCACGAAAGGAGTGACACAAATTGATATCATGGCCATGTTGCCTATGGAAAGGGTAAAAGAGCTGCTCATTATATCCATGAAGCTTGGGTGCATTTGTATCCAATGGGTGGATCTTGGGTAGATGGAGATGGTTACCCTCATACAATCTGTGAAACAACGTTGGTAATGGTTTAGATAACTGTGTGAGGTTGTGCAGTGAAACCTATGGGTGCATGCCTCAGTATTGTTGTGGTCTAGGTGGATCAGGAGAATTAGCCTAGAATTATTGTGGCTATGGTGTATAGGGTGTAGGAGTCGATGTTGGTGCTAGGGTAGCGGTTGTGACTTGGTTGGCTTGAGGCAGTTGAGGGTAAGGTTGATTTGGTGCAGTCCTGTTGAAGTAGAAGTTGGGGTTATAGTTGGATTTGGTTCTCAACTTAATTTTCCTGGATTGGACCTTAATTTCTTCAATAAATTTTGTTTGTGAAATGGCATCTTCAAAAGTGTGACTTTGATGAAGCTAGAGGGATGTGGAAATGTATTTGTGGCAACTCTTGGAAAAGAGTGTCACGAGCTTGATAGTGGGGAGGCTATGGGCGAGGTCATGGATGATCACTCTCAATTTGGCAATGAACTCAGTGATGGGTTCCTCATCAACCTATTGTAATGCATACACATCAAAAAATATGGTCTTTTTCTTGATGTTGATGGAAAAGTGTTCTAGAAAGGAATTAGCCAGCTACTCAATAGTATATAGGCTATGGCATGGGAGCATGTTATACTAGGCCAATGTTGTCCCTACAAGAAAAATGTGGGAAAGATATTGGTAGTGTGAGCTTGGATAGGTGGGAAAGATATTGGTAGTGTGAGCTTGGATAGGAGGAGGTGATGGTATCCTAAAAGTCACCATAGACAAAGGTGGCACTATATTCTGGGTATCATACACTCTGGATACCTAGGAGATTAGAGGAAAAGCTGTCAAAAAGGTAGGGTAAGCTACAAAAGTAGGAGCTTGGGTCGATAGGAAGGTGTATGTGTACACTATTGCTTGGGTTTGTGCATATTACATTTTAAGGGGCTACTAGGAGATGCTTTCAAATATGGTGAAAAATAGCTCTTGGGAAGATGATGGTTGAGACTCCTGTGAAGAGTATGGATGTGAGGTTTGAGGAAATACTTGTGGTTCCTGTTGGGGAGGGAGTTGTTGTGCAATTTATAAGGATAGCTTCTAGTTTCCTACAGTAGAGGAGGATGGGTCATATACCATTCCTATGGTAGGTGTGAATGATGTGACCTCTGGATGGGTACAATTTAGGAGAAAATAATCACTCTCAAAAATATATTGAGATAGGTTTTGGAAGAAGAGGTGTGAAGGTGGGAGAAGTAGGTATGACCTTTTAATCTATGGTAAATAATGGACGAGTTTGTCTTGGAATTGTGTAGATCACATGGTCACTGAACATGGTCAGTGGATTAAGTGAGGATGGGGATGAAAGGAGCAGATAATCCTCTATGAGTGAAGTAGCGAGGGCTTCACTCAAGGTTGACGTCTTATCATGAGTCATCATGTGTGAGCTGTACATCAGATTCTATGCATGAATCAGATGTGTCTATGGTCTTATCCTTCATGATCAAAGGAGTAAGAGTAGACTGACTAGATGAAGTGGAAGGTCGTTCCTCTATAAAGTGTGCTTGCTTGCACACTCTACTATGGGTGGCCACATGTATAGTAGCATGTGTAGGAAGGGTTTTAGAAATAAACCCTATATGATATAGAGTCAATTGTATCTAATGTAAGTGTAAAGCAAGTGACATGTTGTGTATGGAAAAACAATATGTGGTGTAATATGATGAGACTGGTTCGTGATCATGAAAACAATGGTAGATCGAAATCAAGTCTAAATGCTAAAAAATAAAAGTGTTTTGTTCATTTTTGTGTGTTGCAATGTTGATACTCCCTATGTAGAATCACGGGTAATGGAGTGAACACTCTAGAAAATTAGGAATGTCATCAATATCAAACCTTCTACAACACCCAAAGATGCACAAAATAGAATGGTATCACAATATGCAAATGGCGACCTGTATGGAAGGTACAGTAAAATGATATCCTAAAAAGGTGGGAACCCACTATACTGAAGCGAGTTCACAAATTCCTCTCATGAAGAGAGGTGGTACTGTCTAAGACCTGCTACCAGCATACACATGTTTTCACTTCACCCTCAGGTGGGCTTAGTCAAGAATGACAGTTACCAATTCCACTAATTATACTAGCCTTGTGGATGAAGGTGTTAATCCTATCCCACTCCGTAGGTAACCGATGGTGATGAAATCCAACGCCCAATCATAAAATTGGAGGATTTTCCAGTGATGAAATCTATAAAACTGCCCCTATGGGGCTACTAGGTGTCTAGGGAGGTTAGCTTATGGAGAGTGCAAATCGATCCACACCAGTATTGAGTGAGGTATTGGGGATGAAGTCCAATATCACCACTTTTTTAGATACCATGTGAGTGTGTGGGGGTTTATGTTTTGCTAACGGTGTATGCAAGTTAAGAAACTAACTAGTTACCTTTTCAAAAGAGAGACTAATCTAATGCCTTTTTGAAAGCAAATGATTAGATAACTATATTATTTTCAAAGAAATAGTCTAGCCCTAAATGCCTTTATGAAATAAACTAATCTATTTTACAAAGTGTGGAAACATGCAATCCAAGTGTGTGGAATAAGGGGATTAGGAAACCCTAATTTTCATATTTAGGATGCAAAAATTATTATGAAAATTAACTAACATGGATAAGGGGATTAGGAAAACCTAATTTAAACTTTAGAATGCATACTTCTTTTAGCAATAGATGCTATGAACAAAGAGGAAAACAATGTAAGCTTATACCATATGTGAAACAAAAAGGGAAAATGTAACTTTATTTGAAAAGTAAATTGAATGAAGTTGCTGGAAATTTGCAGGTTCTGTAACTTCAAAAAAATTTAATGATCCTACAAGCTCAAAATGAAAGCAAATTTACACCTAGAAATTTCCATTTAACTACTGAACGCTTTATGCTTTTGAAATTTAAATAATTAAGGGATAAAATGGGAAATACCTACACCCTGATGTTGTGGATAGTCTGATTAGGTCATGTACTACTCACCCCTATAATTTTGGGGGTTTTTAAGGCTATCTGGTTGACTTCACCACCTGGGAGGCAAATTCAGATCTGATTCATGGGGTAGGGGGTGAATTGGGTATAGAGACCCCAAATATCTATTCTAAGGGCCTAAGAGGGTTCTCAGGGCTTTTAAAATATTTGTGAAAGTTAGAGTTAGTATCTTCTTGTATCGTCTCTCAATGTAGATGGTTTGTGATCCACCACTGGGTTTTAGTTGATGGTGTTCTTCCTCTTTTGACCTGTGAAGAACTTTCAAAAGGGGGTTAGTTGGTTGGGGGGCGTGCCTTGGTCAGGCCCCTTGGTTATGAAGACTAAATTGACACAAAAACATGATGAAAGTTGTAATAAATGATGGTAAACACTTAGTAATGATAAGTGGAATCTTACCTACCAAATCTGAGGTGATTTGGGCTTTGTAGACTAAAATTGCCATCCGAGGGGTGAACCAATACTGGATTCATGGGGTAGGGGGTGAATCCTATTGTAAGTGTTATTCTACTAAAATTATTTGGTAGGAAGGCTCCTTGACTGCTGCTATGCTTATATTTTCTATAAAATCTGACTGTTCAAGATTTAGTATTGAATTTGATAGATTTTTTGTTCTTATGCCATTAATGAAGAGAGAGGTAATTAGGGGTTTAACACCCACTATTTATAGGAAAATGTAAGGTGTAGGGGGGGATTTAAATAAAATAACCCTAGGCTAAAGTCTAACCAAATTTAGGTTAGGTTTTGTGAGGTGGAGGCTTCAAATTCCTCATAGGAAATATCCTATCCTCACACATGTGTGAGGAAGGATTAATTCTAATTAGTATTAGGAGGTCCTATGTCAAATTAGAGCTTGATTAGGGTTCCTAGGAAAATATCTTAGCTAACCCTAATTACACACATGTGGGAGGATGTAATTAGTGTTAATTAAGGATTAAGAGTTCAACTAATCAATTTTGCCCTAAAAAGGTAACTTAAGTGAAGTTAACATTAAATTAGATTTTAAGAATTGACTTGATAATTGTTTTTGTCAATTAATGACCCGTGGGGCCTCAATTGAGTGCAAATAGACTGTCAGAGGATATCCCAATGCTCGGGATGTGGTTTTGAAGGCTTATTAGGGTTTTGGATCTAAAATATAATGAAGTGGTATATGGAAGTCTACATATTGCTATGGTGATCTACGCATGATTGTGTGTGACTATGCATGACTACGCATGACTAACAATAGTCTAAAATATCCTAGGGATATTTGGAATCACCTATGGATACGTAGAGACAACAATGTGTGAATTTTGGGTGTCTACACCATTTTTCCTTCAAAATTCAAAATTTGTAATACTCTGCTATGTAGTCGTGTAGGTGATCTCATTTGAAGTTTAAAAGACAAGCTCTCTTTTCCACAAAATTGATCAAGCTCTTCTATGACTTCAATGTTGCACAAAACCATGATTTTCAAAGCCATGATGATGAAACTAGGATCTTTCCTATGGTGACATTATCATAGCCACATCAAAGCTTTATGCTATGCAAGGTCAATGCATAAAACTAGGATCCTCATGGTCAAAATGTACAACATCACATCACACAAAATTAGACCCCTTTTATGATGACATCAACATGATGTCATGCATATTCGAGAATGTGCAAGACTTAGAGCACAAAATCGTGACTGCACAAATTTAGGATCGCATAGTGATGACATTAGAAAAGTAAAAAGGATGCATAGAAGGTTGACTACATGAAGCCAAAATGCATGAAACCAGGCTAAAAAAATCCATAATTACCTCAACAATGATATAAGTTCTAGGAGGAGGAATCCAATAATGTACAAACAAAGTGTTCCAATCCAATGCATAAGATCGAGATACACAAAATTGAGCATTCCTCAACCATGATATCAATGCCTCAATCTCCAAGCCTAAATTTTTGTGAGATGCATGAAACCAGAGCTTCCCATTGCATAAATCTAGAATAGAATTGTACAAAGCTAGAACAACCATGAGAAGGCTCTATAACTGTCTTAATGCTTCCCAAATAGCAAATCGATTGCCACTTAGTTATGAAAGTGACCACTCTGATAGATCTATTACAATTGTTCAACCACTAGAAGGAAGCAATTGCATATTGATGGTGCAAATCCCACAAGAATTCAAATTCAAATACAAAACAAGATCTAAGATGACCACAATGACTTCTAGAAATTTTCTACCAAACTATCTTTGTAAGTTTTTTTTATAACCGGTTGTGAATCTTATGCTACAAGATTCAAAATGTAACCTATAAATAATTCATGATACCTCAATTATAGGGATCGAATCTATAGTTCTTGCTTGGTATTACTATGTAATATTGCTATTGATCAAGGAATTTATAGTTGTTTGGCCTCTATTACTATGCAATTGCAAGTTTTTTTGCATGTATTCTTTGTTTTAACTCATTTTTGTTACACATAACACTTAGTTTATTTTTTTAAATCAAATTCTACTTTTAAGATTGCTCTTGGATTGCTGATTTTTCAAGTACTTATAATTATAAAAGCATTTATTTAAATTTGAATGAATTGATAACTGGATTAAATAATGGTTGTTCTATTAAGTATCATGTAATTTGATTTAGTTAGCATTTTTTTAGTGAGATCCAATGTTGTTACACTATATCTTGTCCACTTTTTAATATATTTCTCTAAACCTTACTCCTTTCTAACCCTTTTTATATTAAAAATATAACCATCCTTACATTCATACTAAAATCTAAGGAAAAGAAATATTGAATTATCTCATTAAATTGTGAAATCCTTCATAGTTCTTTCAAAGCAAATACAAGAAGAAAATAAGGACTCAATGGATGAGGAATTGTAATCAAATTTACAAGGAATTAAATGTGCAAAGGATTATGTGGAGACAATTTTTAGAATAAAATTTTTGGAAGAGATTAAGTTTAATCTAAGAAATCATATCTACATTCTTAAAGTAGTGGAAAATCATCTTCTTGTAATAAAAATTAAAGTAGTGTAGAGTTTGTTCCTTGCACTTAGGGTTTCAAGGGAAGTATAATAAATAAAGTAGAGTGAAATATATCCATTATAATTTAGATATTTTAGTTAATCATAAGAAAGTAAGTACAATGGAGGATGGCCCTTGCAATTTTAGATTTCTACGTAAATATAACAAAAAATAATTTTTGCGGCTATCCCTTGCACTTCAAGCTCTCTAAGGCTACATAGACATATATATTATAAGTCATAGCATGATTAGTCCAGAAAATTTAAAGATATTGATGAGGATGAAAGATTCTATGATAATTAAAAAGAGAGGAAGGCCCTCGAAGTAGGAACAAAGAGAAAATAAACAAAGGGATATTGATTTGAGAAACAAAAATTAAAATCACACTTGTTATAGGAAGTGGAGTTAATACCATAAATAAGAATTAAAATTGATGATGAAGATGGTATATTGGAATATTTAAACATATGAATAAGGCCCCTAAAGAAAGATTCATAAAGAAATTAATAGGTTTTTATAGTCATAAATTTATTTTAGTATGAAAATAAAAATAAATAGTGGAAAATGTAAGGATGTATTCAAAAGGATTTGGAAGATGGAGGATTTTAAATTTCTATTATGGGAGCTTACATTAGTACTAAAATATATTATATCTACTGAAATCATTATTATATTCACACATTCCACCCTGAATTAAGTATGTTAAGTCAATAATTCAAGGAAAAGAGGTTCCCTTAGTTTTTCAAGAAGCCATGCTAGCAAAAAATATGCTCATAGAGTGAGAAAAATCCCTCTAATAAACATTGTATATCCATATGACCCATCCATAAATATGTCTTACATAAAATATTGATAATATTCTAGGTTATGTCCATCCTATCCCCCATAGTGAGTTGCATTCCCACTACACAAGTAGATCAGCTCTAAATAGAGCAAGAATTGAAGGTAATAATCCAAAAATTGATTGAATATGTTAGAAATATGGAGGAGTGACTATATCAGTCTGGTATGAGATCTCAAGATGAGTGTACTACAATAGATAAGAAAAAGCATTGTCTTAATAGAAACATGCAAGGGATATTTAAAGTTATGGTTACATGTGACCTCCCATAACCCAATAGAATTTATGTTGATGAAAGATGTTTGTGTTATGTGCACCCTCAAGGATTTCTAGTAATGGAAAACATGGTGGATTTTACATAAGAGCTATAATGGCTATCAACCAACAAGAAGTGGTAGATGGTATTTATCATACTTAAAATTTGACAGCACAAAGTGGAAAGAAGGACACACATCCATATGCTCAATAATCAAGCCCAAAATTACAATCACTAAGTCAAAAAAAAATTGAGATGTATAAAATATTGTATTTCTCGGTTGTGACTTAGAAATAGAGGATTAAAAAATAAGCCAGTTTCAAAGTTTATTTAAAGTGCTAATCCCAACATAAGATATTTTGAGATAAATAGATGATGATCCTACAAATTTTGTTATATACTTGAGAAGATATTTACTTTCATTTGAAAAGTGGATTTAGTAAATTTATCTCTTGAAAAGTAGAAGAAAGATGGTAATTCATGGATCTCAAAGACAAGGAGATCATCCTTAGATATGCAAAAATGTCATCTTACTCCATTTTATTTATCTATTTCCTTGGAGGTATTTATATTACATAATTGTGTAGTATATTTACAAGCTAAAATTACAATTATGCCTCAAGAAGTTTGCAATAGCATGGGGTTAACCTTCAATTAAATAGATCCTAAGAGGTTTCAATTCATAGGGAAATTAGTAAAATCAATTGATTTTATGAATAGATTCCCAATGATGATACATGGATACCCAGATCTTGTGGTGATACAAGATATAGTGATTGTTGATATACCTCCTCTGTTTGGTGTGTGTTTATCTAAAGGTTTTTTGGAAAAAATTGGAGGATGTCTGAGCTAGGAATAAAATCACATGATTATTCCATATATTGGGAAGATAGTCAGGGTCTACATCCTTTATGTATTGAATAATATGGATAACTAAAAGTAGATATTACAAGGGAAGGTTCTTGGGATGTATATGTGGAAATAAGTGATTGGCCAAAATAAGAATCAAGCTTAGTGTGGAAAAATCCATGGCAAGACAATCATAGTCCCAAATTTTTTTAAATAAATAGTTAGACTAAGTAATGAACTATAGTTATTTCCAAAATATGGAGGATAATGAGCTTCAAATTATGTCCATTGGATTAAGGAGAACCTATGATAAGTTTTAATGGGTGAAGAACAACCAACCAAACATAATGTGGGTTGATGACAAATGTGTTCCTAGAGACTCTACAAATGATATTGGAAAGATAAATGCTCAAGAATATGGAGGATAACTATTGGCTTCATTGATAAAAACCACTCATGGCTTTAACACATACCCAAATATAGAAATCCCTTAGGAACATAGTATAAACAAATCACCATCCAAAAATACTTGATGATAGTTTTCCAAAGAACTAATTGTGAAGAGACTCAAATTTGGCATTATATGGTTAGGACATTGTATATTTCAAGGATAGGTTAAAATAAATCATTTTTTCAAGGTGTGGGCATACACACCACATATTTTTCTAAATAATCGATAATAAATAACAAGTTGAATACAATTTTGACAAATAAGGTAGATATCCAATAAAGTGAGAATAATGGCACACATAATAAGGTGTTGGAAAGTGGACTCTATGACTACTATAGTAGACTACTCAATAAAATTAGTAAATGGTGTTCATAAGTCTTCACCCAGGAACATATGCAAGGAAGGCACATAAAAAGAGAATTGGTTTGGTCGATAGAGTAGCACCCTTGACAAATTCATGGGTCTATATAATAAGTGTCTTAGATGAATCACAATTGCAGAGGCTTAAAGAATCTAAAATCCTTGGAGGGAAAGTAGTCACAAGACTTATCTATCAAAATTTAAGGGTTGTTACCAATTACACACAATTGAGTAAATCTTCAAAAACATGTAATTGTGAACAACATTCTAATTTGATTGGAATGAGAAAACTGCAAGGATCAATCAAGGTGAAGCATGGAGTAAAAGCAGAAAAGAGAGACTATCTAATGGAAATGGTCAAGAACCTACCTAAGTGTTGGTGACTTTGATAGAAATAATCTTTGAGCTAGACCAAAATAAGGCATAATAGAACATGGAAAAGAAGGAAGTTGCATTTTTTCTCTACCATAGTTTTCCCATAGTATACATATCTAATTATTGTAATCATTCTCTCACCCACCATATTTCACTCCACTAACTGGTTATTTCAAATAGTCCATCTACCACTTCTTATCCATCATTTCTCCATGAATCCATAGCCCAATGGACAAGACAAAAGAATGGGCAAACAGAGGAAGTACTTAGACATCATGACATGGCATGAGTTGAACTAGCAAAGGATGTGTAGAATGTATTGTAGGACACCCTACCACTTGCATGATAAAATGCAAAATACCTAAGCTAAAGAAGCGTAGATGGCATGAAGATATTAAATAATTCATGTGAATGAGTTGTTCACACAAATTCCAAATTTTTGGAAAAAATTTCCAAGTCAGAAGAAAGAATCATGCAATCATTAGAGAAAGGCTAGCTAGCATAACTACCCCTTGAGATTTATATAAATACTATGGCTCTAAGGATCCAATGCATAATGCTCCCTCGTGTAGTCATGAGTTATAAGAAAAACTTGAAGTGTTGTGTTTTTGTGAGTGAAAAATAGAAGTTCCTACACAATTGTGTAAGGAAGAGAAAAAACATAACAATAATGGCAGACTCTGGCTTGTAATAACCTATAATATTTGCTTAAGGTATCTTTCTTGGACCTAAAGCAACTGTTAGCTACAATAGAGTATGCTCATGGAGGTACCTTTTTATTTGGGGATACCATAGTCTAGGTGTCCCCATTCACCATTTCCCCTCTTTTCTTTACATATTTCCTTCTATGCCACTTGTCCTCCCTTTGTTTGCATGTACACTCCATCAATTCCTTTTCTTCCACCTTCTATGATCCCTATTTTTCTTGCTTCTTATAGTGAATACTACACATATTGCCATTCCCCCTTTCTTTTTCACTTATTTTCTGCTTGTACCACTCCTTCCATCTACCCACATATCTCTTAATCATATTCAATCTATTAATTTTTGTGATCATTGTATTTCTTGCTTATTACAATAACCATCACACTGTATCACCTTATTCCTTCCTTTCCTATTATCTTATCTTCAAGCTCCTTCAACCCCTTCTCTTATTCACAAGTTTATGATAAAAAATAAGGCTATCTAGGTTCATATTATTCTACAAGTAGTAAACCTTGATAGGAACCATGAATGTAGGTCAAAATATTGACCTCATTTGAAGTTTGCACAAAATTGTGATGCTCAAAGCCACAATGCATGAAACTGGGCTCTTTCTTAAGGTGACATCAACATAACCACATTGGAACCTGATGCCATGAAAGGTAAATGCACAAAAATGGGATCCTCATGGTCAAAATGCACATCGTATTGCATAAAGTTAGGCCCCTTTTATGATGACATCAACATGATGTCATGCATCTCCAAGAATGTGCAAGACTTAGTGCACAAAACCATGACAGTGCAAAATCAGGATTGCATAATTATGACATCAACACAAGTCAAAAGGAGATGTGGAAGGCTAACTATACAAAGCCATGATGCATGAAACTAGGCTACACAAAGTTGTGCTTACCTCAATAATAATGTAATCACTCAGAGGAATCTGAGAACATGCAAGAAAAGAGTTTCAGTTCAATGCATAAGATAGAGATACACAAAACCAGGTATTCCTTGGCCATGGCATCAACAACTCAATATCCAAGCCTAAATTTATACGAGGTGCATGAAACCAAATATTTCCATTGCACAAATCCAAAATAGAATTACACAAAGCCAAATCAGCCATGAGAAGGTTTTGTAACTACATTAACACTTTCCAACTAGAAAATTGATTGCCACCCATACATGAAAATGATCGCTTTGATAGATCCATTACAACTATTCAACCACTTGAAGGAAGGAGTTGCATATCAACGGTGAAAATCCCATAAGAATTCAAATTCAAATGTAGAACAAGATATGAGATGACCACAATGACTTCTAGAAATTTTATGCCAAGCTATATTTTTAACCATTTTTTGTAACCGATTGTAAATCTTATGCTGCAAGATTCAAAATATAGCCTATAAATAATCCATGATACCTCAATTATAGGGGTCAAATTTGTAGTTATTTTTTGGTATTACTATGTAATCCTACTACCGATCAATGAAGTGCTAGTTGTTTGGTCTCCATTATTGTCCAATTATAGGTTTTTATGCATGTATTGTTTTTTTAAGTCATTTCTATTATACTTAATACAAACTATTCTGTTAAAGTAAATTTTGATTTTTGGATTGCTCTTGGATTACTAATTGTTCAAGTCCTTGGAATGATTAAAGCATTTGTTTTAAGTTGAATAAATATGTAATTGGATTTAATAATGGTTGGTCTATTAAGTATCATGTAATTTGATTTAGTTAGCATGTTATTTAGTGAGATCCAATGTTGTTACACTATATCCCATATACTCTTTAATATATTTCTCTAACTCATATCCTCTTAAAAATATAAGCATTTCAAGAATCCAACCTTCTTTGAAGGTTGAAATAGAGAGAGATCTCATTTTATCCAATTCTATACTTTGGCTAGAATCTAGGATGCATTTCCTATCCATAGGTATAGCATATTTTGGTCAAACAATTAGGAGAGACATGGAGGCACGTGCAATCCTTTTTCAATGGAATATCCATAAAATTTTTAAACCTATGAATGGAGTTTAACTTTCAAAGACAATTATGGTGTAGTGATATGCAACTTTACTAGTAGAGGGGAGGTTAAAAGATCAATTCAGGACAATGCTTCTTGCATTCACATTTTTGGACCTAATTGTTAAAATAAAAGCTATTATAATTCATCTCACTGGCTAACCAAAATATAGTGGTAAGGGCATAAAGTGAAAGCTACTAGGTGTTGTGTTTGAATATCACTTGTGAGTGATGAAGTAGCTCATGCTTTTATTTTATTACGGTGTTTCATGCACCCTATTCAAGGTATATCTAGTAGTAATAATGGTGTAATTTTACATCTTCTAGTAATAGTGGGGTAATTTTACATTTGCTAGAGTGGTTCATTAGTTTGATCATTTGCTAAGAATGCAAAGGCACTGTTCTCAAGTCATTGGAGATTTTTTTTGTTTTGAAAGTATTTACTTGCACTCTTCAAGAGGAAGCACCCTGTTTTCAAACATGTTTGCACTAATGGTATTGTTTCTTGTAGGAGGGTGTATAAGATGCTTTCTAACCACTAGACCCAAGTTTAAATATTGGATAACAACCAACATAGCCCATACTATGGGAAAACTATTATATATATGCAAACCAATAACTATCTTCCAAGTGTTGCAATTCTCTTCATCATTCTTAGTCTTATTTGACTATCCTATTAGTGAGTGACATTAATAGAGGTGGTACATGAAGGTGACAAGTGGTAGTATTTGTTTGGATAATTTTTTCCTAATATTTTTTCACTCTTGTTAGCTCTAATATGTATAGACTTTGAGAGGCCACAATTTTTTAAATATGAAAGTGTTTTGGATCCTTTTTAAAATTATACAACTTTTTGAACTCTACATATTAGTTGTATCAATTCAAGGACCTATTACTATTTTCTATGGTATTTTTATATTCAAAATGGACCCAAATGGTATTCTTTTTTTGGTGCAATTTTAACTCCAATAGTGGATTGACATGGTAGTTGGCAATTTTCCTCACATCCAATACTCTTAAACCTAATATTTTCTACCATATTTGTAGATGCTAAATATTTTGTACTCCCACTATCCACAATCACCTTACAACATTTAACTTTTGATTTACAAATTATCATGAAAAATTCTATTATTTTCTCAAGTTAATGTGCCTTATTTTATGGTTTCAATAATACCCTTTTCATCATAATTCTCCTTGTTCTAGTTCATCTATATGCTTTGGTGAGGTAATATTCCATTCATCTACTTGTGTAATTTGGTTATGGGATTTCTTTCCATGCTTGTTGGTTTGTTGTACTTGAGGGTATTCATATTCTCTATGCTCTTCTTCTAAGCATCTATAAAACTTACTACCAAAACCACATCCTCTACCTCTACTAATTTCACCTAGTCCTCTTTATGGTTCTCCTTTTTCTTGGGTACTTTGGTTGAAATCTCTTTGAGTAGTACTAACTTATCCTTGTTGCATATGCTGCCCTTTACCACTATTTATTTGCTATCTTCCTCTAGATAATTATCCTCTTTATTTGGAATTATTTTGTTTCTTTTGAGTCAACATTTCTTTTGCTTTGAGTGCATATTGATATGCCTCCTTAAATTTTCTAATTCAAAGTAAACCAATTTCATATTGTATGGACAACCTTAGCCCATTTATGTATCTCACAACTTTTTCCTCATCATATTCAATATGACTAACTCTTATGGTAAATTTATAGAATTCTTTAGTATATTATTTCACTTCCATATTCTTTTGCTTGAGGTTTTATAGTATTATAAACAACCCTATTTGGTAATCAATAAGAAAAAATGTAGAGTTCATTTGATTACAAACTTATCCCAAGTTTGAATTTTATCCTTCCATTTCTATTGCCTCTATGTTTGGATATGATCCCACCAAATCAAAGCATGTCCCTTTGTAGCACCCTAAAATTGGCACAGTTAAACCCTTAGTAAAAAGATAAAAATTTGAATTTTAACCCCGTAACTACTCGTTAACCGCTCTCCCCATTTTTGTGCCATTTTTAGGAGCTGTTTTGATCATTGGACGATATCATCATCGATCAGACGAAATCGTCCCCGATCAAATGAATTCATCTGGAACAGAACGTCTAGATGATTTTATCCCAAAACAAAATTTTCATAATTAGCTTCTATTTTAACAGCCTCTCCAACTTGGGTAGAAGTGTGTTTGTGTAGTTGGAGATTCCTCCACTAAGAATCTCCCAGATTGGGATGATCCCCAACCTCCTAACTTCCCCCTAATCCTATATAAATTGGGATTTTCTTAGTTTATCCCCCTGGTTGGCTGATCCCATGATTCCCTGATTTATTTTCCCTACCATTTAGTTTTGTTGTGTCAATACGTCCTATCCACCATTGTTTGCACTCATAGTTTTAAGTTTTCAATGCAGGTTTTCACTATGCTTCAGTTGGAGAAAGCTCGGAATGTCGCAGGTGATTCCAAATAATTTCGAACGATCCTATTGTAGATCAGCGATGATATCATAAGACTGGAGGTGATATCGACTACAATTTAGATTGGGGACAACCAAAGCCTTGAGTTTGCATTCCTCATTTGTCTTCTTTATTTTACTATGCATTAGTTTGATTTATTTTCATTCTACATCCTGGAGTTCACCTCATTCAGCACAAATGCATGATAAAGTTAAAATAAGTTATTAAAATAATGCATTTCCTTCAATTTGCTATCTATATTTATTAGTTAGGTATTTATACTATTATTTCTATCATTTTGCATTATTCTAGCAGTATCATTTTCATTTTTTGGTGTCTGTTTCTGTGATTGCAGGTTTCTGATGAATTTGTCTGATGAATTCGTCGGATCGATGATGATCTTGTCTGATCTCAAATGATATACTATGATATGAGATGATTATTTACAATTATAGATGATCCTGTCATATTCGGGATGATGTGGACTCCTACAAGCTTCAGAATCTTCATCAGACATCCGAAATCAGGTGCATTCTTTCTCATTTCGTATAATATTTACATTTAGGATTCATTCCTGCTTTCTGTATTCATATAAATCAGCATTTTCATATAAAATATCTTATATTAATTCTGGACAACCTAGGATTATGAATGATTGAGTATAAAATGAACACACCAAAACAATTCTCAACCTAGGCATGGAAACTGCCACTCAAATTTTCCTGGTGAACCCACCATCCGTCAAAAATTCACCCTTATACCCCTCCCCCGAGAGGCACGACCTTCAAAGGGCCTCTCAGTCCGAGGTATTGTCCCATCCTTCTCACATCCCCCTTCCAGGCATGGATCCTATAGCATGAAGGTAAGGATGCAAAAAATTTGGAGCAGTACATTTTGGTGAACCTGACGTGAAACTAAAACCTTTTGAAAACAATCCAAAAAAAAAATATTATTAAGTAACATCTAGAATCATCAAACAAACAATTAAAGTTGCATATCATATTTAGATGGTAGATTATAATAAAATATGAGATGTCACCATTACTGTTGAAAATCAATTAACAGCCATAGAGATTACGTCTGTGCTTAGAGTACCTCAAATGAATAGAGTCCAACCTTTATGGGAAAAAATTGATAGGATATTGGATATTATTTCATCTAGATCAACTGAAATTAGGCAAATCAAGAGGTTTGTCCTAGATAGAATCATGGATCCTGATCAAGTAACCTTATATCATGAACTTCAAAGAGATTTCCATAGGTGGTTAGCAGATAAAAGAGCACTTGTGTCTTCTGAATTGTACACCTTTGAAGAATACCTTGAGATTGTAGTACATAAGTTTATATCTCATACAGAGGATCAAGAAGTCGTTCTTACAGATAGAAAAATATGGAATAGAGTTCCTAGAACTATGTTATATCGAGAATATTGCCATGAACTTTATTTCTACAGGTCAGAATCTGAGACATATCATATTACTATAGCACACTTTGTCAAATTTTTGAAAAACCATTTCCAATTTGAAGAGGAGCATTTCATGACTCTCGATGAACTTGATCCTATCAATGATATCCATAAATTATTTATAGAAAACTAAGTTATTCTTTTATTATTGTTATTCCTTTTGCAACTAGAATGCTATTTGTTATCTTTATAATAATATTATAAAACACAAAAACAATATAAAAACAAAACAAAAAATCAAAACATTTCCTTTTTATAATAGGTATATAATTAAAATATATACCTCTCAAACCTATCGCATATATATATATATATATATATATATATATATATATATATATATATATATATATATATATATATATATATATATATATATATATATATATATATATATATATATATATATTTGCTGAAATCTAAGTTTAAGCATAATGCCTAGACTTAGGAATGGAAAACAAATTGAAGAAGAAGAATATTGGTTAGGAAAACCATTAAATAACCTGGATGTCCTTCCTGAAGATCAAGTTTAGGAAGAAGAAATCCTAGATCAGCAAGAAGAAGAGCTTGTTGTAATAAATGAACAAGAAGAAAATAGAGAGGAAGGATCCTCATCCCCTAAAATGTCTCCGAAAGGAGCTGTTACTTTTGAAAACATGGAACAATTCTGGAATTTCCTTAATACTAATATTGGTGTGCTTAATAGAGCAGTCTATATGGACAAGGATTGAATTAGTGACACTCAAGAAACTCTAGAAGATGTATTTCACACACGCACTAATCCCTTGTCCTTTATTGAACAAGAGAGTGATCAAGCTGGACCATCCAATTTGGATATGGCAGATATAATCCAAAACATGCAACAACAATAGGTTACCCAACCATCTAAAGTGCCTGTTAGCAAGCCTAGGGTCATTCATGCACAAAAGAAACCATCATTCACTGCTCTATTTTGCCAAGCTATTGAGCAATATACCTCAAATCAGCAAAAATCCAAAACAAAACCAAACACCAATTATCAACAATCTGGAATACAACATAATACTACTACAAATCCTCTTCATAATACTCTTCCTACCAACGCTTTGCATAATAGCAATATAACGTCTAATCATTATGTCACACCGTCATACACTCATAAATCCCATTCTTATGTCCCACCGAACCAATATGGTGGACAAACTAGTAATCTTGAAACCATGGTGAAACAATTAGTTTCCCACATGGATCAGATAGATCCCTACCATCCCTCGTACAATTATCGAGAGATGTGTAGTCAACCTCTAGATCCTATATTTGTAGCACAATCATATCCTAAACATTTTCCTATGCCTATCTTTCCCATATATAAAGGAACCGAAGATCCCATAGAGCATATTTGTATGTTTAGGATAGCATGTCATGATATATCGCATGATGACTTATTATTGCTAAAGATGTTTCTGAAAAGTTTAGGAGGAATGGAATTAGAGTGGTATTATCAATTACCCACTAATTCTTTGAGGAACTTTGAAGAGACTGTTGAGTCTTTTGTGCATCAATTTAGTGCCTACATCAAAAGGCATGTGACCATTAAAGACTTGTACAACTTAAAACAAGACAAAGATGAATGTTTTTCCGATTTCCTAGCTAGGTGGAGACAGTTGATAGGAAAATTGCACTTTGTGTTACCTTATAGGGAGATGTTGGACATCTTTATTAATAATTTATAAGACCAACTATATTATGAATTTTCAACTGCTACCTTGACCACCTTTGATCAGGCTATAGACTTAGCTCGAAGATTGGAAGATGCTCTCATTAGGAGAGGTCAGATTAAAAAGAAAGATGATGAGAAAACATCCAGAAATCAATATAAAAATAAACAAGTTGTGGGTGATGGAGTCACTGATAGTAAAAATATTGCTATTGTTAATGCTACAAAGACAACGAAGAAGTTTATACTGAAACCTCCCGATAAACCTCCTCAAGAATTTACTAGGTTAAATCAACCTTTATCAACCATTCTCCCACAATTATTAGAATGAGGTTTGATTCAATTACCAACTATCCGGGAACCTGATCCAACTATACCCGGATACAGAGTTGATTTACACTATGACTTCCATAGAGGACCTGGACACACTACCAACGCTTGTAAAAGATTAAAACATAAAATATAGGACCTGATTGATAACAATGAGATGGAGGTGCAAGCCTTTCAACCTAAGCAAAATCCTCCTAATAATACTCAAAAGAACATTCCTTAAAACTAGAATCATGTGAATCAGTCATTGGACATATTTCAACATCCTTTACCAAAGCATAACAAGGAAGTGACTAATCAAATTGAACATCATAATGTTCCTCCTCCTACCCGATATGTTGGAACTATTAGTGGGAATTTACTTGTTCATGATTTGGAAATATTTGACACAAATTTATCCATAGTTACAACCAGGCCTCTACATAACATTCAGACACCTGATATTAGTGATACAAAAGACTGAGAGTGATATGGAAATCACCTCAAATCAATCAAATAGCTCTAAAAATGAATAAGATCCTATTATAGCTATCACAAGTCATATGGTCCCAGAAGAACCATTTCAAAGAAGAGTCACTACTCGACCATCATCTCACCAATTAATTTCTAATGAGCAAGCCATAAATGCTAGACCAAGACCCATTCATCATCCACAAAATAATAGTGTGGGTGCCATCAGAGTTGTTACTATACAATAGGCTCAAAAATCTCAACATTATCAAATGCAAAACGATGGATCAAATCCATTTGTTTTGAAAGTTCCTAATAAATGGAATCAGACACCTAATGTGCAACCTAAACCTCCTTATAATATTAATGAGCAACTATCAAACATTACAGCTAGAATTTCCCTTTTGGACCTTTTAAGATCCTCTCCTACACATAGATATGAATTAATGCTCACATTAAGCCAGATGATGGTACCACAAGACATTCAACCTGAAGCCATGGATAATACTATAATAACTCATGAAGTTGATTGTATTGACTTTCGAGATAAAGACATACCTCAACATATTTTACATAAGGATAACCCCGTATATATTATTGCCTTAATTGGAGATGTAGCAGTTAAACGAGTCTTTATTGATAATGGTTCATATTTAAACATCTACACTTTTGACTTCTACCAAATATTTGGGTTTAGAAGTGATGAAATGAAAAGAACTGATATGATCATAAAAGCCTTTAATGACAAAACACAAGAAACGTGTGGAGTTATTACCATTCCATTGCAAGTTGGTTTGAGAACCTTGGATACGACCGTGTTTATTGTACATTTCCTTGCATCATACAATATACTCTTGGGTCACCCTTGGATCAATGAAATGTGATCCGTTCCCTCAACTTTACATCAATGTGTTAAATTTGAATTTAAGAATCAGTTGGTTACCATCCATGGTGATCCTAGACCCTTTGATATGTGTGCTTTGGCAGAACCTGTTGGAGTTCAATTTTTCCCTGCTTTATCATCCACACATCCTAATTCTCATTATCCATCTAAACGTGTGAAACACACACCCACAACACCATCTACTCCTTCTACATCAGTTCCACCCCTTCATACAACTCAAACATCCTCTAAACAAACTACATTAGGACCTCAAAAAAATCCTAATCCCACAACCAAGGCTTCTTGTTTTACTCCTATCACTTCTATCCCTATAATATACTCATCCATCGACATCTCTACAACATCTACATCCACCAAAGGCATAGTTTCCACATCAGAAGATGTAGGAAATGTTCCTTCTACCTCTTATGCTCTTACTGATGAGCTCTTACCCGATTTATCTAAAATTCTTATATTAGAGCAAACGAATGATTCTATGTAAGATTCCCTTATCTTAAATAATTTTCCACCATATCCTCATACCTTGGGTCTCCCACAGCCTATGGGAATTATTTACCAAATCAGGAGCTGTGCTTTTATTTACAAGGGATATGACTGGGGTAGAATACCTAGAAACAACAAGACTCATTATGATGGATATGATTGATGTTATTTTAGTAATGAGTATATTAAAGCCAAATCTATAATGCTTAAATTGGGATATAAATGGAAATGCTTAGGGCCTTTCCAAAATGGTATGAAAGAACCCTTTGAGGTATAACCATGGCCTTCCCGATGTGGTGTGGGCCTATTTCCTAGTAAAGGTTAGCCCTTCCCATTTGAGGATGATGACCATCTCATATGTTACCAAGATTATTTAGATCAACGTGATGCTTTTCATTTAATGAATAAGCCACTTACATGTAATATGCTATCTATATCCTACCCTGAGATGATCTCCGAATCTGACGATGAGTTGGAGGGAGATATCTTCCATGATGTCTCCGTTGAGGAATTATTACATCATGAATTTTATTTTGATGGCTCTATACCTAGTATAGCCCATCTTGAGGCCACGAATCCTCAAGATGAATTATCCAAACTAACCTTGTAATAATTACAAGATTTGGGCGTTTCACCCGCCCCACCTAATTTTGAGAAAAATCTACACATGGAAGTAGAAAATGTCATAAAAATTAACATTGGAACTGAGGGTAATCCTCACATAATCAACATTGGATCAGAATTGAGTCAAGAAAAGTAGGATAAATATATTGCATTTCTTAAAGAATATGAAGATGTCTTTGCTTGGACATATGAAAATATGCCAGGATTAGACCCTTCTGTAGCTATGCATCACCTAGTAGTCCATCCGGATGCTAAACCTGTTAAATAGAAACTTAGAAAAATGCATCCTAAAGTGGCCTTACTGGTCAAAGGGGAGTTAGAAAAACTTTTAAATGTTATTTTTATACAATCCATTGATTATGTTGAATTGATCTCGAATGTAGTTCCAATAACTAAGAAAGAAGCTACTAAGGTTAGAGTTTGCACAGACTTTAGAGATATTAATGTTGCATGCCCTAAAGACAATTTTCCTCTTCCCAATATGGATCAGATCATTGATTTTACTACTAGGAGTGGAATGATATCCTTAATGGATGGATTTTTTTGTTATAATTAGATTAGGATAGCTCTTGAAGATCAGGCTAAAACAACCTTTATTACCCCTTGGTGAACCTTTTGTTGGAAAGTGATGCCATTCAGTTTAAATAATGCAGGTGCAACCTATCAATGAGCCATGACTTTCATATTTCATGATATGATGTATGATATACTACATGATTATGTAGATGAAATTATAGCTCGTTATACTAAAGAATATGACCATTTAGATGATTTGAGAAAAGTATTTAATCGGTTAAGGGAATATCTTATCCGATTGAATCCAACTAAATGTATATTCGAAGTTAAGTCCAGTAAATTATTGGGGGTTATAGTTTCTTTACATGGCATTGAAATTGACCCTCTCAAGATTGTGGCTATCACTGATATGCCCACACCCACAAATATATCAGAATTAAGAAGTTTACAAGGTAAGCTTCAAGCTATCCGTCGCTTCATCGATAAGCTGGTGGATAAAACTGGACCCTTTCTTAAGCTTCTTAAGAAGGATGTATTTTTCCATTGGGACTATGAATGTCAGCAAGCATTTGAACTCCTCAAATAATATCTTCTTAACCCACATATGCTTTCACCACCTAGACTTGATCACCCATTTATCTTGTATATTTTTGCTTCAGATCTTGCCTTAGGAGCTATGTTAGCTCAACTTGATGATGAGAAGAAAGAACATGCTAATTATTATATCAGTGGAACATTGATCAGTTATGAAACCTGTTATACAACATTAGAGAAGTTATGTCTAGCAGTCATATTTTCTACACAAAAATTACACCATTATATGCTCAGTCATAAAACCTATGTTATTGCTAAATCCGATCCTTTGTGGTATCTCATGAGTCAAATGTACTTATTTGGTCGCACGACAAAGTGGGTTCTTTCCCTAAGAGAGTTTGAACTCATGTTTATAGGATTAATTTGTTAAGGGTCAAATCATAGCAGATCAATTAGCTATTGCACCCTTAGAGTCTACCCATCCCCTCATCATTGAGTTTCCTGATGAATGCCTTAAAATAGAGGCAGATCATTCAGAGCAATGGTCCTTATACTTTGACAGAGCCCAATGCATGAATGGGGCTGGTGCAGGTATTATTTTAATATCTCCATAGAACATCTTATACCTCTATCCTTTAAATTAATGTTTACTTGTACTAATAACACTATTGAGTATGAGGCTCTAATCCTTCGATTACGAGCTGCCTTGGCACTAAAAATTAAAAATCTATTAGTTTTTGGTGATTCTCAACTTGTCATAAATCAAATTAATGATGTTTATCAGACCAAATATGATAAATTGTGCCCATATAAAGCATATGTATTACAATTATTATCTTTATTTGATCAAGTTACCTTGGAAGCTATTCCTCAAACTAGCAATCATGTGGCTGACGCTATGGCTGCAGCTGCATCTCTTTTACCCCTGGTGTTAGAGGACGAATATGCTACCATAATTATTTGTCGACTCCAGGAACCTACTTCAAATAAATCATGCTTAGAACCTTTGGATGTGTTTCTCATCAACGAAACTACTCCTGAACTTTGGTACACTAATATATTCAATTTCTTCAAAATGGGACCTTCCCTGAATGTTTTAACAGAAACCAGCAAGTCGCTTCATAATAATTGGCAATACATTATATAGGAGATATTTCGAAGGTATCCTACTGAGATGTTTTAATCTAGAAGAATCTAGATCAGCTTTGAATGAAGCCCATGATGGATCTTGTGGGGGACATTTTAGTGGTAGCGCCATTGCTAAGAAACTCCTTAGGATAGGATATTTTTGTCCTACCATGGAGAATGATGCACATTGTTATGTGCGCCATTACGACAAGTGCCAAAAATATGCTGACCTTGTCCATGTGCCTGTACAAGAGCTACAGGCTATTTCATCTCCTTGGCCCTTTTCAAAATGGGGCTTAGACATCATTGGATCTAATAAAACATTAATTAAAATCTTCAAAATACTTGTCAATAAATCTGGCCGAGATTGGCACATTCAACTATATCTTGCTTTGTGGGCTTATCAAACTAGCGTTCGTACCCCCACGGGCACTTCACCTTTTGTTTTGGTTTATGGCGCTGAAGCAATTTTTCCCTTTGAATTAGAAGTTCCTTCTTTGGATTTGCTACTTCAAGATACTGAAGTAGGAGATGAATATCGTGTTGGTAGATTTAGTCAATTGGAACTCCTAGATGAGAAGCACATCAATGCTTTGGAACATCTTTGAGCCTATCAGAACAAGCTCAAGCGAGCATACGTCAAGAAAGTTCATCATCAATCCTCTGAGATCGGCAGCCTTGTCTTGAAAGAAAATCAAAAAAATACTAATTCAACTAAAGATCTTAAAGGTAAATTCGAGCCCAATTGGCTTGGACCATATATCATCACTGCAAAATTTGGATCGGGAGCATACCGATTAGCTACCTTAGATGGTAAAGATCTTAAATAACCTATGAACATTATGCATCTTAAATGCTATTATGCATAAAATCTGGTCATTTCATCATTGTATATATTGTTATTTTGCATGTTGTTTCATTTTAGTCATTCATATAAAAATTTCAAAAACAATCACATTGTGTATCTTCTCAATTCATTAATCAAAATCAAAATATAAAAACATCAAAATCATCAAAATATTTAAAAACATCTTTTATTTTCATACCTGTCAATTCTTGAAGTATTGTAGTTATATTTTCAGTTATTTTGGATAAATTAGCATTTATTTGGAATCCCGCACTTTCACACTCACATGCATAAATATCTTGATTTTATTTGGTATGATTATTAATCTCTTATATCAAAGTCCACAGTTGAATTAAATAAAGTTTTGAGCATAGAGAATTGATCTTGTTATTTACTTGAACCAAGTATATCTCTTTACATTAAAATGATTTCATTGCAAATTCAATATGATGCTACATAGTAGAACTGGTTTCTTGAGTAAAAAGTTTCCCCTGCTATCCTATCATGCACATGGTCTAGAATATTTGAGAATTGACAAAAGGACAAGATCACCCCTGCCCAGAATAAAAATCCCTTGCTCTACAACCAATCCGAGCAAGTATCCCTAGTATAGGAAGAAAAAGAAAAGTCAAATAAAATGAGAAAAAGAAAAATATCATTTTTTACCATCGCAACAATATTTCAGCATTATCTCAGTTCCAAGCAAAAATACAAAAAAAAAAAAAAAAAGAGAAAAAGAGAAAAGAAAAAGAAAAAAGCAATAAAATCCCTTTCCCTACCCCTTGAAAAATAAAATAAGGGTGAATGAGCTTGAATCCCTAGAATTTTCAATTATTCAAAAACTGTGAGGTAAGCCCCATAATAGGTGGTTTGTGCCCAACCCGCTTGGCCTTGGGTAATCCCTAGCATGGTGATATGTCTGTCACATTAGCGACCTTCTTTTGTACAGACCTATGTTTTCTTATGGATCAGCTAGCTCTTGATGACCCGACTTACATAGTAGTCTAGTATGGTTACATGCATATAAATCATGGTCAACGAACATTCATTTGGTTAATTCAAATTACTTGTATCAAATTATCTTGCTCAAAATTGGTAAATGAACAATACAATTGCACACACATTTGCATTTGAGATATTTTGTATCATTATGATAAATCAAGATCGGCAATGAACTCACATATGCACATGAGGGTTCCTTATAAATCTACATTTTGTCTTTGAGATAATTTAAAATATTTTTGCAACTCTTTTTGGAATAATTTCATCTTCTTATTTAAGAATATCTGTTTTGTTTAAAAAAAATTACATACATTGTTTTCAAAAATCCAACATTTTTTTCAACAACATATTCACAATCTAGCAATAAAGTCATGTTTATATATTTTTCTATTTATCTCAAAATCAAAAATCAATTATGCACTAAATTTTTTTTTTTTTGGATTTCGCGATGATGGTATAAGTCTATACCTAAAAATTCTATGCCTAGCACAAACCATCATTTTTTCCCATTTTTATCCATAAAAGCATATGGCTTAAATCATTATGTTACACAATTGTGCTTTAAAAAGAACGAAAACTTTTCTATTTCATTTCATTATGTCAACATTTAGTTTTTTGCGATGATGGTATAATTCCTAGGCAATTGTTCAAATTTTTATCACACTTAGGAATTTTATGCCTAGAAAAAATCATATTTTAAATATTTCATGCATAATATTTTCATGGAAATCTGAAAACAAATCATCACCATCATCAATTTTCATCATCACATCACAAAAGTCTTAAGAAAGTCTCTTAAGCACCCTTTTACTTTTAGCAATATTTCTCTATCGGGATTAGCTTAATGACCTAGTGAGCGGCGACTCCATGAAATGGTCATGTAACAATGACAATGTCCTTTGAAATTATTGTTTTTTTTTTTGTTTTTTGTTTTTTTGAATTTACATGGTGGAATCGGTAGCCGCCACGAATTCGGGCAGGTTGTCCGACTTTTTATGGCCGCCACAATATTCTGTGTTGTCCGCCCCAAAATTGCCACATAGATATTTGTGCAGTCCACCCCTATAACCACTATGCCACAATCATTTTAAACCTTTTACGTCGCTAAAAGCACCAGGAAAGGGATAAGCATTCAGTTCGGCGAGGCCCGATATTTGAACCTTGGACCTCCGCCCCCTTATGGGGTTTGGATGAACCAATGGGTCTACACCTCAGACCCCCTTTGAAATTATTGTTATAAGTCACTTTATTTATTTTTATCAAATCACATGACAACAACCAATTTGTTTACATCAGATTATTTCATTTAAATTTTATGGCACAACATAAAATTATAATATTTTTAATGACATAATTACATGAATAATCAATCAACAATTAAAATATTAAAGCATCATAAAGCATATGCACAAGTCATATCATAAAAATAATATATATATCTATATATATATCAAGAAATATATGTACATCATATCAAAGTGGATTGGTATGCCATAAATCTATACCCTGGCATACTCAATCCTCTCAAAAAACATACAGTCTATAGTCAATGTGCAGCTAGTCTTGAGAAGCCCTCGAGCTCTCAGCCTCATCTCCTCTCCTACCCTGAGGTGGAGGAGGTGGCCCCATAGGAGTTTGTCTTGTGTTGTGGATCCTCGATGTTGATCGTGAGGATGTCCTCAATGACCCCATATTGATCGGCTTCGCAATGTCAGCTAGCAGCTGTAACCTCTGGCCCTTTGGAACTAGTTGGAAGTATGCTCCCTGATAGAATGCAGTCTGAGCAATAGACTGTGCCAACTCTTGCATGCTCTCCCCTCTGCTCTGATCCTTGAGTCATGTAGCCTCATCCTACAGTGTCTGCACTTGAGCCCAAAGGTGGGCAACCTTAGCCTGGAGAACCGCCATCTCGCTGCTCTCCCCCACCTCAACACCCTTGCCCTTATCGAGCGATGCTGGCCTATCCCTCTACTCAGAAGGGAGTTCCTCCTCCCTCCTCTCAGGCTATTACAGTCTCTCTAGAGCCTATGGCACTCTTCGACATCTCTCCTGAGGAGACCGTTGCTGCTCCATCCCTCTGTGACTCCTCACTGCATCGATGGCAGCCTGGCACCACCTCCCCATCCATCATACAACCTCGTGCATCAAAACCTATGCCCTTGTCATCTGAGGAGGGTGGATGCTTGCGTACTAGGCATCATACCCGTCTGTGGCCCTAGTGTCATCCCCATCCATTGGATGAATGGGGGAATCATCTGCATCCTAACTCTAGAATCATTGCATATTCAAAGCCTTGCTTAGTGTAGTACTATCCCAAACAGTCTGGGAGTACTCGTAATCCCCGAGAGAATGGATCCCCTACTATAGATCAAAATGCCACAAAAATTGATCATAGCAGTGGAGCTCTACCTCTAACTACTCCATCCTCAGCCAGAAGACTAGCCTAATGTGAGCCAACTCCTATCTATCCTCTCCCCACCCTGGATGCTATCTCCATAGCCTCCAGGTGATCTGGTCAGGGATGAGGTCATATAGCAACCTCAAAGACATTAGCAGATCTATCCACCATTGTGACCCTCTCTAGAGCCACCAATAGAAAACCCGTGGTCTCTCTTCATCAACCCCTATTAGTGGAAGCCCTACCGGACTCTGCACTGTAATGTGCTCCCAACACCAAACCTGTAGCAGCAATGTCAAAATCAGACATCGACCTCCCTTGTATATGACCCCGTGCAGGATCCTATCCAAGTTGCATAGCACAAAGCTGCCCCAAAAAAATCTGTAGTCATGGTCTCTCATATCATAGACCACATTTGAGAGTAGCCATGGTAACCTACATCTGCTCTAGTGGCATAGTAGCAAGCCACCTACTACCCCTGCCAAAACCCAAGTCAATCGAGACATCCCAGGAATCTGCTGTAATGTCTTGATATTCACCCCACCCTTCTCTAGGGCGAAGCTAGGATCTCTGCACAGGTGCATCATGGCATGGCCCTGATTGGCCGTAGGAGTCATAAACTACCCTTGTATGGGGATCCTAAAGATCCTCCATACGTCCTCTAGAGTGGGAGCCATCTCCCCTATCGGTAATCAAAAACAAGACGACCCAAGATACCACCTCTCTACTAGGGCTGTCAGTAGCCCCATGTCTATCGGTATTTGTGGCATCTCTGCCACATGCTGTAGTCTGACCTTCGCCAGTTTGTCTCGATCCTCCTGTTTGAGCGTGGCTACGTCGTCTCTAAGTCCCCCGTATTTCCACTCCTAACTTTTTAGTAATCCCCTCTACAAAATAAATAATCAAACAATAAAAATCATCAATAGATAATCATTAAAATAAGTTAAATCAATTTAATCTTCTAAAAACAATGATGATATCATCTACCATTGGATGATATCATCCTAAATTAGGTCAAATCATCCTTGGTAGGAAGAAATCATCTCCAATTTCACAACTTGGGGATTTCCCCTTATTGGACAGGATCGCCCCTATTCCGTTGATTTTGCCCCTAGAAGAAATCGACGATCTAGGGATGATTTCGACGAAATTGGGATGATTTTGTCCCGACGTCGTCGACGGCCTAAAAACGACCGCAATGCCCCAAAACAATCAAAATTTAAATAAAAAATTACACAAATCCAATTAAAAACATAATTCACTAGGTTTAGATCCTTACCCGCAACCCGCGCCGGACCTCTGTCGATCTGTATGCTGTTTCTACCATTTTGCTTGCAGAGCTCGAAAAATAGTGAAAATACATAGTAAAAATGAATTATGGTTTTACCCTATTTTTCTTAATTTTATTTAAAAAAAACAACATTTTTTAAAATTTTGCTTTTCTGTGCTTTTACCTCAAACATTTGATTTGGGTAAAAACATGGAGGGGGCACCATAGTAAGCAGTTGTACGATTCGACCTAGAATCGTTGTCTAGAAAATTGAGTAAATTTTTGCTTTCTCATAAAATGAGAAGAACTCGTCTTTAACACATTTTCTTTGGAAAATTCGCTAAAGAGGGGGCAAAATGTAGCACCCTAAAATTGGCGTAGTTAAACCCTTAGTAAAAAGATAAAAATTTGAATTTTAACCTCGAAACCGCATGTTAATGACTCTCCTCATTTTTGTGCCATTTTTAGGAGTTGTTTTGACCGTTGGACGATATCGCCATCAATGAGACGAAATGATCCCCAATCGGACGAATTCATCTAGAACAGAACGTCCAGACGATTTTGTCTCAAAATTGAAATTTCATAATTAGCTTCTATTTTAATAGCCTCTCCAACTTGGGCAGAAGCATGTCTATGTAGTTAGAGATTCCTCTGCTGAGGATCTCCTAGATTGGGATGATCCCCAACCTCCTAACCTCCCCCTAATCCTATATAAACTGGGATTTTCTCAGTTTATCCCCCTAGTTGGCTGATCCCATGATTCCTTGATTTATTTTCCCTACCATTTAGTTTTTTTTGTGTTAAGATGTCCTATCCACCATTGTTTGCACTCGTAGTTTTAAGTTTTCATTGCAAGTTTTCACTGTGCTTCAGTTGGAGAAAGCTCGGATCGTCGTAGGCAATTCCAGATGATTTCGAACAATCTTGTCATAGATCAGCGACGATCTCGTATGATTGGAGGTGATCTTGACTACAGTTCAAATTAGGGGCAACCAGAGCCCTAAGTTTGCATTCCTCATTTGTCTTCTTTATTTTACTATGCATTAGTTTGATTTATTTTCATTCTGCATCCTGGAGTTCACCTCATTCAACACAAATGCATGATAAAGTTAAAATAAGTTATTAAAATTATGCATTTTATTTAATTTTCTATCTATATTTATCAGTTAGGCATTTATACTATCATTTCTATCATTTTGCATTATTCTAGCAGTAGCATTTTTATTTTTTGGTGTTTGTTTCTATGATTGCAGGTTTTTGATGAATTCGTCTGACAAATTCATAGGATCGATGATGATCTTGTATGATCTCAGATGATCTTCTATGATCTGAGACAATTTTGTATAATTGCAGATGGCCCTATCATATTCGGGATGATCTGGGCTCCTACAAGCTTTAGAATATTCATTAGAAATCCGAAATCAGGTGCATTCTTTCTCATTTTGTATAATATTTACATTTAGGATTCATTCCTACTTTCTGTATTCATATAAATCAACATTTTTATATAGAATAGCTTAGATTCATTCTGGCCAACCTAGGATTATGAATGATCGAGTATAAAATAAACACACCAAAACCATTCTCAACATAGGCATGGAAAATGCCACTCAAAGTTTCTTGGTGAACCCACCATCCATTGAAAATTCACCCTTATACCTCTCCCCCAAGAAGTGCAACCTTCAAAGGGCCTCTCAGTCCGAGGTATTTTCCCATCCTTCTCGCATCCCCCTTTCGGACATGGATCCTATAGCCTGAAGGTAAGGATACAAAAAATTTGGAGCAATACACCCTTAAACTATGTGTATGTAAATTTGACCCACTTTAGATCCTCTATAGGTTCATAATCAAAGAATTTCTCCATGTCTATTATCTAATCAATCAACTCCTTTGGGTTTAAAATTCCATTAAAATTGGGAGTATCTATCTTTGGCTTATTTCTCATATTTGAGATTTCTCAAATCAACTGTTGCTTTGATTCTTCTCTTTGAACTTATACATGACCAATTTCCTCCTCTTCACTATCACTAATACCCTCAAGATGAATGCATTTCCTTTGGGAAATATCAATTGCATCTAACCTAGTGGTAATTCCTCTTAGCATTTTTCTATATCCATAGGTCAAGGTCCTAAACCATGTGGTCTTCCTCTTCTTCTCTATGTTATCTTTTATCCAATGTATATCATAAACCTACTATAATACCAAATGATGTATACAAGAGGAGAGATTCCTCCTACGGATGACCTTCTAAAGAATAACAATCTAATTTATGATTACTAGGTGTACAGTAATCACATGTGTGATCAAGGTTTCAATATGGTAAGCAAACTCTTAAGATGACACTATCATAGTCTTTGTATGATGATATTCAATTGTATGATAGGTTTGATTGTATAGCAGATTTAATTGTTTAGTTGATTTATTTGTATGGTTGTACAATTGTACGATCATTTAATTGCATGACCATAGTCCTATGACAAATGATGGAACTTTTCTATGATGGCACAACACCTCTTATAATAACCACTCTTATCAGACAATAAAATCTCAATTCATAAGATAGTAACGTACAATATAATAATGTGCCATTACAAAAATGGGTCTAAGATGACAAGAAGACAACACTTAGACAAAAATATTTCAACAACATTCTCAAATATTCCTAATGATGGTATTCTTATTTATGATGGTAAATATAGAGCAAAAAAATGATGCACCTAGCAAAGGGAAATGAAATGCACTTATTTATTTAAGCACTATAAAAAGACATTAAAGTAAGCATGATGACAAATAAGTGAAATAAATTGGGGGTTCTATTTGTATTTATCTATTTTCCAAATACACGATTACAAAACTTCCCCTTGAGAGCTCTTAATTAATACAATCCATTACAATGTTCAAAGGATATAATCCTTTCAAAAACTCAAGGTGCGCTTTAGGTGTCTTCCTCACATTCACGAATTGAAGAGCGGGTTTTGGTACTGCTACAATGATCTATACATATTCTAACTTGTAGCTCCTTCCCTGCATGATGAGATAACTAGATCTACACATATAAATTATATTGGTTAATATCATGTGCAGATTAATATGAACTCATAAAGATGCATGCAACATTGGATATAAAATATGAAATATATAGTGCATAACTATTCTAAATTGTACCAAAACATAGCATAATGCATATTGTCTACTTTAGGAATGATCTATGCAAAAATTGAAATGAAATTATAAGCAAAATCCATGGCCATCCTTGGGTGTTCCAATTGGGATTGTTAGAATGAAATATCTAATTGATGGTTCAAAACTACTCCAAATTTCACCAAATTTTAGTATGATGCATATAAAATACTCTAGAAATTGTCTACACTAAAATTGACTCAAAATTGTGTGTAGATTCATGGCCATACCTGGGTGTTCCAATTACGATTGTTAACCATCCCAAGTGGGGATGACCACCAAAACTGGTGGTTTTTACAACCAATTCCTCTGCGATATGGTTCAAACTACTCCTAGGGGTGTTGTCGTCAAATTTGGTGATCTAATTCACAAAAATAGGTGGGTTTTGAAATGGATTTATGTATTTGGGATCACTTGCAAACCTCCTTCGATAGATGGATATTTCAAGGGCAAATATATGGGTAAAAGGGAGAGTGAATATTGATGGCACTTAGTTGTAAATTATTGCAAATACCTCTCTCTAAAATTGGGTGGAATGAATCCAATTTATATTCCAAGATGACCACATGGTCAAATGAGTGAGTTGGGGTATGCAAGGTAGGTTTCGCCACTTGTCAAAACCCTTGCCATGCATTGGGTGGAAGAGACCTCCAATTTGGGCCTCTAATTTGTAGGTTGTGATGGCTTTGACATACCCTCAATATATCATAAATCATTGGGTGGGATAAATGGTAGAATTTGATTACCATTTCCCACCCTTGACTTTTTGAGGGGCCTAGACCATGGTCATCCCACTCAGGGATAGTTGCTGGTGGTCATCCCTGGGTGGGATGGCCATGAACTATAGCCATCCTAGGATGGGATGACCATGGCTACATGGCCCAAAAATTACCAAAAGTGGGGTGAACCTTCCCAAAAGTGGTTAGGAGCACTATTTAACCCCTGAGGGTTGCCCAAGAGGGCCATATGATGTTGATAAAAGTGGCATCATTGCATTCTAATTGGATTGATGCGATTTTAGTGACTACATATGCCCCTTTTTGGGATGCATTATGTGAAACTAAGTGCAAAGCAAAAATAGATGACTAAATTTTCAAATTATTAAGGTTATTTAGTAACCTAACCAACTTTATATACCTCTATTGTGGAAGGAGCATACATTCTTGTAATCCTTAATTTTGACATAATTGAAGGATTTGATTTTGGTATACCTTTCACCTGTACTGCAATGGCAGTATTTGGGGCTTAGGGTATACTTGGTCTTGGTTCCTTATTTGGCTTATAATACTATTCTGGGATACATGTCCCAAGGCTTCAAGGATACCAAGAATTTGTTTTTTTGAATTGATGTTGAATTATATGCCCCAACGTGGGCTTGAAATTTATCTTTGGCAATAATTCTTTTGAATGTATGCAAGTTGCACTTTTGAGTGTTTGAGTTTTGATTTTGATTATGAATTCATTAATTATGACTACCCCCTCAAGTTATGAGTCAATGAGGGAATAACCAGTGATAAAATGATGAGTCGCTTGACCAATATGACTTGATTAGGGTTCCTTCAACTTTACCCATTGTAAAATTTATCAATTTTGTTAGGATTTTGATTGTTTTGTTGATATTTTATGGAAGAAAGGAAATGAATACCTCATTACCATATATTGGTCCAACCACAATGGAATTATTGAATATTTAAGTAGAGACTTTTCCATTCATCAATGAACAATTTTGATTCCATATTGATCCTTTATAAATTTTATCAGTTTTGACCTATTTTTAGTGGTTTTTAGGCTGCTTTATTTGCTTTTTATTCTTCTTTTTTATGTTTTTTTGTGGTCATCCCATGGTGGGATGGCTGCATAATTTAAGGCCATCCTAGGGTGGGATGATTGGTAAATTTTTTAATCATCCCACCCTAGGATGACCATGCTTATTCTATGCCTTTTTAAGCTCCAATTTGGTAAAATGAGCTCAATTGCACACTTTTGACTTGGTATATTGAGATGTGAGGAGTAAGAGAGTGATTTTTTTAAGTGGAGCACTGCCAAACCCATCCCACAATCACCATGAGCTAGCCTCAAGACTCGAGGAGCATCAGAGCTAGTGCGAGATGGGTAAGGGTTGAATTTGCTCCTATACTTTATTAAATTTAGAAATGTAATTATTTTTTATTTTGCCAACAAAACATACTAAATATCAGTAAATGAACCTCATTAGTGATTTCTTGTAGTATTTTATGCTTTACTTTTGATTTTTTTGCAATTTTATGGCATGTTTTTTTTAATGTTTTTATGAGGTTTTATGTATGTTTTTGGTGGCCAAGAAGGCCATTTTTAGTAGTTTTGGGGGTCATCCCTGGGTACGATGACTACCAATTTGGGGGCCATCCCTGGGTGGGATGGCCCTAAATTTGGGGGAAATATCCCTTTTTTGAGTTGTTTTTACTATTTTTGTGTAATTTTATTGCATTTTTTGAGTTTGCTTGCCTCTACCAGGTGATCAAGAGTCGGTATCAATTTTTTATTCTCTTTAAGAGTACTAGGGAGTTACTTATAGATGATTACTAGAAATGGATCGACATCATTGGTCTCAAACAAGTGACAAGGTTAGAGCTAGTGATGGGAGACAGAGCCTACTTGACAACTTTGATAGATCTATGGGACCCTTGCACAAACACTTTCCACTTTTTGATAGCGGAGATGAAAATTATGTTAGAGGATGTCTACCAAAATTTACATATTTTGATAGAGGGGCATATGATTATGTCTACTCATTAGGATCTTTGAGTTATGATTTTGTAGAGATACTTCATAGAGGATTGGTACGAGGTAGTACGAGACTTACCTAGTGGAGGTATCCTAGTGGAGCTATGGTATTAGGTAGAGGTTTTGACTATGATACATGCCTTACTGATGATGCTTATCTCTAACATGTTTCTACTAGACTCGTCAGGAGCCATGTTCCCTTGGAACCTTTTGGAGTTGATATTTTCACTAGTGGAGTGCACCATATAGAGGTTGTTAGTGATGGCATGGGGCACTAATTTTGTGGTACAAATTTATGATGAGTTGTATGATATTCATTGCCACAGGTGAAAAGGATTGGGATGCAACTTTCTACTACAGGTGTGGGGATGGTAACACATTACTATGGATCAATCATGGGGACTACCTTGGATGACAAGGGTGATAAAATATGCTCATTATATTTATAATCATAAGAAATTAAAATGCTTTTATAGCACTCCAATTAGTTTGAAATCTCTACTATTATGGAGATCTTACTTGCCCCTACTATGTTTAGAAACAATATAAACAATTCCCTATATGCTCTCACAAAAAAAATGATTTCCTCTCAAATAGTAAAGTTGGTGCAACTATATTTAAATGAATTTTAAATATTTAGAACCTATATACTTTAGGGAATATACTCCAAATTATGCTTTAGAGTCCAACATTCTCCCCTTTAAATTTGAGAGGACTGACTAGACTGTCTCTCAGCTTTATATACTGATATTTCGTAACTACTTTTTTGAAGATGTCCGCTATGTTTTCCAAAGTGTTGCAATGTTGTATCTCAATCACCTTGTTCTCCACTATGTCTTGAATGAAGTGATACTTCATATCAAAGTGCTTTGACCTGCTGTGGTGGATAGGATTATGTGCCAATTGGATGGCACTAATATTGTCACAGTACAATCTTGTAGGACCACTTTGTTGCTCTCTAATTTCTTCAAGGACTTTTCTCAACTATAAATCTTGATTACTAGAATTTTTGATTGCTATATACTTAGCCTCAGAAGATGACAATGCTACAATAGTCTGCTTTTTGGAACTCCATGTAATTAGTCCTGACCTAAGACTAAAACAATTCCCTGAAGTAGATTTTCTATCATCTATATTGCTGCCCCAATCACTATCACTAAATCCAACTAATTTTACATAATTACATTTGTGGTAATGGATCCCAAAATCCAATGTACCCTTTACATATCTCAAAATTCTCTTAGTTGCTTGAAAATAAAGTTCAAATGGATCAGCCATATACCTTGAAACAAGAGAAATAACACACTGAATATCCAGCCTTGTGTTGGTGAGAAACATTAGACTCCCAACCATGCTCCTATAAGTGGTCATGTAAACTTTTGGTGCTCCATAATCTTTGCTCAATTGCATCCCATTGGAGTTGCAATAGGCTTGCATTGCTTCATAAAAAAATTCTTGATCATATATTGAGCATATTTGTGTTGACATATGAAGATCTCTTTATATGTTTGATGTACCTCCATGCCTAGGAAGTAATGCATTAAACCTAGATCTTTCATTTCAAATTATTTCATCATGGAGTGTTTGAACTTGACCTAATCACGGAGCATGCACCTAGCTACTGTATTGATCAATACCATCACGAAAGCATAAATATTCACACAAGTACATAATTTGAACAAAACAATGTAAGTAAGGTTTCTTGTATTAATATTTGAATGAGCTTTGATTACAAATATGCCCTCTTAGGGTCACTTGAAAGATGATACTGATATTACAATTGCCAATGCCCTCAATAGGGTAGGCACACTTATAGTGCTCTATTGATTAGTCACAATCTGCCTTGGGGTGGAGTTGACACCCTTCTTCATGATTTGGAAGGATTATGACATAAGCTCCTCTTGCACCTGTCTCCCTATGAATAAGAAACAATAGCACATGATTAAAAATATTGATAGCCTCTCATGATGAGGTCCCTTAAGGAAATATGTATGTAAATGCCATTAAACTAGTAAAACAAGAAAACATAAAAGAATTTAAACTATTCTAATTTGATCAAGAATTATACTACAACATGAAGGACATGAATAAGCAAATGATGCATGGATTAAATATCAAGTTAGGAGCAATAAAGTGCATAAAATATTCAATAGGATCCTACTTAATACAATTCATGAAACGAGTAATTCCTATGGTCAAAGTTTCTCTAAAATGTAATTAAACCTATGAAAATACTAATATAAATAATCTATGTGGTCAAAAGTAAATCAAGTAAAGTGATTAGTCACCTGTTGCAAACCGCAACTATGATGGGCAATCTACACTATGAACCACGTCTGATAGCCATGGTTTGACCTCTGATAGGTTTACCCTCAAAATTAGGGGCAATGGGCTTGACTTCCTTATCCAAATTGATTTCAAGGGTTGCATTTGTTATCCTCTGATAGATTTGGTGGTAAAATCACTATGAAGGGCCTTAATTTTCTTGGATTTGTGTTTCTTGAATCTCCTAGGCACCTAGGGAATCCATGGCTAATTGGTCTTTAGGTGAATAGCAAAGGGGCTCTCAAATGCACCGATTCAGTATGCAATTTGATAGGGCTTCGTTGCTCTCTTGATTAATGAAGTCTTGTTTTTTTCTCCCCATTTGGAGGGGGTATTTATAGCATGCCCCTAGGGCTAGGGGTGGCTTCATGGAGAAGCCAAGACCAAGAAGTGTGGTTAGGATAGTTGGGATGGAAGCCTCTGGAATCTTCTATCCTTCAACTGCCTCCTTCTAGATCTTTCGGCCATTCCAACTGATTTGGCTCATATGGAAGGCCTAACTGAACTTTAGTTAAGACTGTAGGTCATAGTTGCAGTCCAAACTATAGACTGCAGGTGTCAACCATGGTTTATACTAGAGACCGTAGGTCTAGGCTACGATTCAGACTGTTTAGGCCAAAATGCCTAAATTGAGTGGTTAGAATCACTGCTCTATCTTGGAGTCTATCCAAGATCTTTCATATGTTTTTGTAGCATATCCATATGAGTAGTCACCCTCGACATGATGCATTTTAGGTGTCTACAGATACCCCTTTTGAGATGTGTTGTGAGATCGAACAACACTGAGCAAAAATATACATGCTAAAATGATGCTGAAGGTTCTATGATGATCATTAGTCTGATCAACATTTTATGCTCTAGGTCCAACAAAAGGACGTGCATCCTGTAATCATTGCTTCCAACTTGGAAAGGCTTACATTTAAAAAGTCTACACTCGCCATCAGATGTTCGGGTAGCTTTGGTGCTAAAATAGGAGTTAGGTCTATATAACCGAAGGATGAGAGTTACAAATAAAATTTCATATTTGCTATTTGCCCTAAGTAAAGGGAGAAGCTTATGATAGCTGTTAGCAACGATTCACAAGAACGAACGCAATTTTGAAAAGATCAAGGGATCTACAATCTCCAAGATCTTCTGTTGATTTTGATTATGACATGAAATTATGACTAACCCCTTAAGCGACGAGTCAATGAGGGTAATGATAATGTATGAAGTGAAGAAATCGCTTGACCATAATGAATGATCCTGAAAAACTTTAGATTAAATCATTTTAATGCCTTGGCTAGGCCTGGTTCAACTTATGATTACAACTCTTAATAGTATTTGCACATCTATATCCCATGGAGCAATCAAGCTACAATAGCCATCTTAGGGAATAAAAATAATACAAATATAATTAGGCTTGTGTTGAATCATATTGTCGATGATTTGCTAAAATATGTCATAAAAGAAATGACAAGTTTGCCCCAAATGTCCTTATGGTGATTTACTCATCTTGTCGGATTGCACGGATCACAAGTCGCTGCAACTGCCAATTTTATAGGATAAATCACTGAGTACGAGGCACATTTGGTTTTTCATTATTTGATTTTTTTTGTTTAATTTTACATTTATTTTATTGATCCTAGTGCTTTTAACATTACCAAATTTGTAATTTTGATCATTGATTTTGAATTTTTATCTAATGGGAGTCATTAATTTGTCTTTTTAGACCTTCCCATAGTGGTTTTTAAATGCATTTATTGCTAGTTGCAGACCGTGGGTACGGTCTATGGTTTAAATTTCCAAATTTTGGGAACTGCAGGTCAGACCTATGGGTGGAAAACCCTAGTTTCAAAACCGTAGGTGTTAGCTGCGGTCCATAGAGACTAGGAGGATCTATAAATTGAATTCCCATTTGAAATTTTCATTATTTTTCTTGCAACTACTAGCAATTTGGGAGCTTTGAGAGAGTAAGAAAATTTCTCGATCTAAAACGCTGCAAAACTCTATCGCAATCACACTCATCTACCTCGATGGTGGATCCTGATCAGCCATCTACTAGCTGGGGCTAGGGTTTGAGCAACGTAACTCGAAACTAAGACCACACACTCAATACCAGTAAAATGAACTACATTAAGTAATGTAGAAAAATGAACCTCTCTAAACTGCTGGTAATGAACCCCACTAGTTTAGGCTAGCTATAGGATTTAATTTTATGCCTTAGTGGTCTAGGAGGGTACCCAAAATGGGTGCCACTCCTAAAACATAGTTGGTAGCTACGGTTCCCAGTTGGTAAATTAGGGACCGCAGGTTTCAACTGTGATTCCCAATTTGCAAATTGGGGACTGCAGGTTTCAGTCGTGGTTCCCAATTTGTAAATTGGGGATCGCAGGTTTCAGCTACAGTTTTCTATTGTTGTTTTTTTTTTTAGGTTGTCTAATTAAATTTTTTAATTTTCTTTAGCTCTTCTTAGCTAGACTTAGCTTACATTATGCTTTTTATTTTTAAAAGTTAATTTCTAGAGCACGAGAGCCTGACCTTATGAAGACTCTCCATGAGGCCTTGTCTGATGATGATCGAGCTTGGTTTCGAGTTGTCGGGTTCGGTTTCGTCATGGATCTACCCACCATTAGGGTAGATCAAGCCTATCTTACTACATTGTCTTGGCACTGGAATGCACAAACCAACACCTTCCACCTTCCTCCTAGTGATATGAATATCACTCTGGAGGATGTCTACAGGATATTCAGGATCCCCATTGATGGTGATGCTATCATCTCCTCTTCCTCCATGATAAAGGATGTTGTCTTTGATGCCATCTTCAGTGACTAGAGCACCGATGCATAGGATGATGCTAACCACAGAGGGGTGCACATCGGTGACTAGTACCGCAATGATGTCTTTTCTATATGAGAGGCCCTCTTCATGAATCTCATTGTGCAGATTGTCCTTCCAGACTCCTCGGGTGTGAGGATTCCCTAGAAAATATTAGCCACTACTTGGAGGGTGCTTCAGAGATCTACAAAGGAGCCACTATGATTATCTTGGGGGAGCATCCTATTATGCCAACTCTATAGGGAGCTGTACCAAATCATAGAGTGTAGCCGTAAGGGCATCAGCTGTAGTATTTTTTTATAGATCTGGGCATGGTAGCACATTCGAATCGAGCATCTTACAGAGCTACCACTATGCATCACCACCATAGACACTGACCATTAGTGTTACACCACATTTTGACCTCATACTGAGGAGGGTATCCGTAGCAAGGCTCATGCTAGGAACACTGAGCACTACATCATTAGGTTTGCATCACTTAGGCCGAGGGACATTGTCTGATGCCCCTACATGGATTGCCCTACATGGCCTGAGGCAGATGAGTGGCTATGTTGGGCATGCCAAGATAGATGGCTTATATGGCGTAAGCCAGAGGTCAGAGAGTATCAGTTATTTTCTCATGTCCTATGATAGTTTGGCATGGTGTAGGACATACCAGAGATACCACTGAGGTATAGATGCCTGGCTCTAGATAGGGACCTACCATTGATAGTTATTCCACCACTAGGATATGCACTTGACAACTTATAGGAGTTGGGGGTTGAGATAATTGGGACCATGCCAGACTATTATGGGTGGTGGTCCTTATTTATATGGCATGGGACATGGCCTCTGGTCTAAGAGCCAGCTCAGGCAAAGGTAGAGGTAGATCATGATGGGCATAGGGTGTGCCAGCGTATAGAGGGAAGTTTGGGCATAAAGGCCATCACTGAGGATATTCTAGAGATTGACCTTGAGGAGGATACTCTAGAGGAGGGTGAGGTCCCTCCTGATAGCACAAAGGGATGGCTGCTAGCTTAGGTGGCTGACTTGCAAAGTCATCTCAGGCGATTTCACACATAGCAGCTCAAGAGAGACACTACCATCACCACTCTAAAGGTGAAGGTATCTAACAAGGAGTGGTGCTAGATTGATGTGCAAGACCAAGTACAAGAGCTCATGACTCAGGCCATAGATGCAAAGGCCTAGGTGTAGATACTGTAGACTACCCTGGAGTTACGATAGGCATAGCAAACTATAGTAGAGGCATATCAGGATCTTGCTTGAGCATCAAGGGGAGCTATGCCACTTCCTCAGATGACTATGGTGTCTCCTGTAGCACCAATAGTAGGTATAATAGCTACACATGATTCGATGACTAAAGTAGAGTGACTGCATAGTATGGTCATGATGACCAATGAGATGCACATAGCCTGACTTGCTTGCATTGATCAGCTAGTCAATTATATAGAGATGCATAGGCTATAGGTTCCAGAGGATCCTTTCTCCTTAGATTCATAGTGTACCAAGTCTAAGAACTTAGGATAGTCTACAACGATCTCGAGTCATAAGACTCATAGGACTGAGAGGATGCACATGTCCTCTAGCACACACATAGCAAGATCGTAGGCCATGACTAAAGATCTAGGGTAGACATCAAGGGCCTCCAATTAGAGGACTAGCCTACTGTAGTTACCAATTTCCTATGTGCTGGGTGATTTAGGCTTTAGAGGCAGGCAGGATCCATAGTAGGATCCACCACAGGTGCTAGGTTAGCCAGGAGAGCAGGCTCCAGAGCACAACACTGAGGGAGGTGACGAGAGCTCCAGTACAATGGGAGCAGCCTAGATATAAGTTATAGCAACTACCCACTACATTTTTGATATATCATTTTGTGCGTAAGATCGAGGACCTACACAGTTGTATCCTATGGGTATTTTGTACTCCCTATGTACTCTTTTGGACAAATATATATATGATATGATGTAGAAAAAATGTAAACACTTAATTTATTAAGTGATTAATTTAGTGTTGTCGGCAAGTGTGAATATTCCTTATCCCTCCATTCCCTCCTTTATTCCCTCTTCTTCATTATCACTCCATATCCATTCCCCTTATTCCTCCAACCTTCCTTCATCTTCTCCTCAGAATTCCTTCCATATCGCTTCTCCTTTAACCTCCTCTCCCTTCATATAAATTAGATATGTTTTTCAATAGTTGGTTAGATGAATGTAATTTTCTCTACAGAATCTTAATGAAAGATTTGTTTTAGTGCCACCTGGTCTGAATAGTAGATTTGGTATCAGATCTGGTCGGGAAAGCATGCTGGGCATGAATCCTAAGGTCGCACGAGCACAAATCCCAAGGGAACACTATGTTCGAGGAGCTAGCAATCGGATCAAGGAGGTGGCAGAGTTGGGCATGGATTTTGAGGCTACATGATTTTCGAGGTGACATGTGGCAGGTGGAGTGGACAGTTGACATGGACACGCAATTTGAGGAGCTGAGGTGGATGCTGAGGTGGTGGCAGCTGACACGTGGTAAGCATTGATAGAGCATTGACTAGGCAAACTGAGAGCTAACGTCATGGTCGACATGGCGAGCTGATGTGGCGATCAACGTGGCAAGCTGACATGGCAGTCGAGCTGACGTGGCACTAAGTGTGGTGATGTGGCAGTAATTCATCAGTTTCAACGTGGCAAAAATTGGTTTGTCCACATGGCAAAAGCAGATTCATCTGAGGAAGACACATGGTGGACGCAAATTTTTCGAGGAGCAAGCATGGTGTTGGGGAATGATTGCCCGAAGGCAATCAAAGGTTAATGCGCCTTCATGCATATTTGAAGAAAAATGTCTTCCTCCCACTGAATGTGGGATAAATCCACATTATTATTATTTTTTTAAAACTCTGCCCATAGACAGTATAAGAAATAAGTGGTTCCGTTCCTTACCCGTCGAAGTGCTTAACGCGGTTGGTTTGTTTGTTTGGTTGCGACACTGAGGTCCCGAGGTCGAATCCCACCGGGGTGAAAGAAAAAAAAAAAACAAGTTATTTTTATTTTTATTTTTTTGTTTATAATCACCGCAAGTAGGGAATAAGATGGCGGACGTCACCATTCTTCTCACCGGAGCCGCGTGGTGCAGCGGCTAAGAGCCTGTGGGTAGGACGCAAAGGTCCTTAGATCGAATCCCGTCGGGGGTTTCGCAAAAAAACAAAAGGTTTTTTATTTAATTTTTTCTTATTTGTTTTTAATTAAAGTTTTTTAAAAATATTTAATAATTTTTATTTATATTTTTTATTATGTTTTTTTAAAATAAACTTTTATTTAAAAAAACTAATTTAAAAAATATATAAAAAATTGTTAAAATTTTAAGGGCTTTATTAAAACAAATTTTGGAAATTTTTTTAAAAAATTAAAAGGGTGAAAAGTTTTTTTGGCATCATTATTGTAACCCAGTGCATGCGATGTATTTTTTGGTAGATGATTCGGTCATCTGGATGCTATTATGCATTGCTCTCTATTGAGAAGAGATATTTCTGATTCCTTTGATAGGAAAGTCCAGTAGAGTGGACTTCATACAGTGTTTTTTCAGTTGGAAAACCAAGTGATTGCACATCAGAGAAAACCAGATTCTGGATGTGAGGCGGATTCTAAAGATAATATCTTCGAGCAAAGAGTAGTTGAATCTGATATGGTTGAAATAGTACCTAAAGGACAATCAAGTGACAGTTATACTCCTGCAGTGCCTGAAGTTGAAACGAGTGAGAGCTATACACCTCGATCTCCTGATTTAGAACTAGCAGAAGCAGAAGCAGAAGCAGAGGAAAAAGAACCAGTGGAGGTGAAACCTGTAATTGAAGAACGAGTTGTTCACAAAAGGCGTCTTGAGCCAGTAGCAGCAGCAAAAGAAGTCATTATAATCAGTGATGATGAAGCAGAAAATTTCACCTTTCCAATTTTGGGAAATCCTCAAGAAGAAGAACGCCAAATCAGTGAGCATTTTAAGAAAGCTAGATTTGATTTAAATTAGTAAATCAGTAATCTATTTTGTACTACTTTGTACAATTTGTTTGAAGTTGAAATAAAAATTGCTTTCTAAAATGGCTTCCAATACTAGTTTACCAATCCCTGAATTCAATGGTGGTGATTACGAGTATTGGTCAATTAAAATGAAAACTCTGTTGATTGGCAAAGGTCTTTGGGATGTGATTGAAGAGGGATATACTAAACCTTCAGCTGCTGAGTGGGCGGTTTTGAGTGGTGCTGATAAAAGGGCTAGAAAAGAAGCACAAAAGAATAATTCTTTTGCCCTTTATCACATTCACACCACCCTTGATAAAAGTATTTTCCCTAGAATAGCTTCTTTTAAAACTGCTGAATCTGCTTGGAATGCTTTACAAGAAAGTTACAGGGGTAGTGACCAAGTCAAACAAGTTAAACTCCAAACCTTGAAAAGAGAGTTTGAAACTCTTAAAATGCAAGAAAATGAAAAAGTTGGTGATTACTTGCGTGCGTGTGAAAGCCGTAGTAGATAAGATGGTCACTTTAGGAGAAGATGTAAAGCCTGAAGTTATAGTGAAGAAAGTGTTGAGAACACTTCTTCCTAAGTGGAATTCAGTAGCCATAATTATAGAAGAATCCAAAGACCTAACTTCTCTATCTTTTGAATCCCTCATTGGCTCACTTCTCTCCCATGAGGAGATATTACAGCCATCTCCTTCCACAAGTTATGGAGGAGATGATAAAGCCTTTGCTTCTCAAGAAGGTAGAGGTAGAGGTTGTGGCAGAGGAAAGTCTAGAGGAAGAGGCAGAAATAATCAGAGAGGTGGAACTCCTAACATATGGGGAAATCATAACAAAGGAGGATTCTCAAACAATAGTGAATAGCAGCAGAATAAAGGAGGACAACAAAATTGAGGGAAACAATCAGGCAGAGGTAAAGGAGGAGATAAGACAAAACAATCTTGCTACAATTGTGGCAAACTTGGCCATTATGATCGTGACTATTGGACTAAGACTTCACAAGGAGCTAGTAGCAACAGAGCAGGTCGCTTTGGAAACTTTGGAGAAGAGGAAGAGGCCACAAATCTCTTTCTCTCATATGGTCGAGCAGATCGAACATGAATGATACATGGATCTTGGACACTCGGTGTTCAAACCATATGAGTGGCAAAGAAGAACTCTTTGCTACTCTAAACTCCTACAAATCCAAGATCAAATTGGGAGATGATAAATCATTGGCGATCGAAGGCATTGGAGCTATGGCAGTTCCAACTAAATAAGGAGTCAAACAAGTAAGTGATATCTATTATACACCCCATCTCCAACATAATATTTTAAGTGTTGGACAAATGTTAGAAAAGAACTACAAGTTGCTTTTTGATGAGGATAAATGCACTATTTTTGATAAAAATAACAATTTTTAGAATCATTACTCAAGTGCCAATGTCAAAGAATAGGTTGTTTCCTTTAAATTTTGGCCAGCCAGGGGGAGATAAGTTAGCAAGTGTTGCTATTTCCAATACAAGTTTTCTATGGTACTTGAGATATGGCCATTTGAATTCTGCTAACTTCCCAAGCCATGGTCACTGGACTTCCTAAAGTTTAGGATAGTAAAGAAGTCTGTGAAGGGTGTGCTCTTGGGAAGCATGCCAGATCAAATTTTCCTCATGGACAAGCATGGTGGGCCAGCTATCCACTCCAGCTAGTGCATACCAACATATGTGGTCCGATGCAGACACAGAGTCTGGGTAAAAACTCTTACTTTCTACTCTTTATTGATGATTATACTAGAATGTACTGGATATATTTTTTGAAACATAAGGATGAAGCATATGAATACTTTATTGATTTCAAAACAAGAGTTGAAAGTGAGAGTAGATATTTTGTAAAATGTCTTCTATCAGATAGGGGAGGAAAATATTCCTCTAATGAGTTTGTGAATTTTTGTAAGCAACATGGCATTAAGATGCAGTTCACTACTGCCTACACTCCACAGTAGAATGGTGTCGCAGAGAGGAAGAATCACACCATTGTGGAGATGGCAAGATCTATGCTTCAGATGAAGCATTTGACTAATTCATATTGGGCAGATGCAGCTAGGACCAACATATATATCTTGAACATAAGTCCTACTTCAAGTTTGAAAGGACAGACACCTTACCAAGCATGGTATGGTAAAAATCCAAATGTTAAGCATTTTAGAGTATTTGGCTCGTTGGCCTATTCTCACATTCCTGATGAGCTTAGGAAGAAGCTCGATCCAAAGAGTTAGGCATGTATCTTTGTAGGATACTGTGAGAGTACAAATGCTTATAGACTCTATAATCCTCGGACTAGAAAGTTTGAGCTTTCTAGGGATGTGATTTTTGATGAAGGGGGAGAATGGGGTAAGCCTCAAATATTCAGTGATGTTGAATCCACTGAAGTAGTTTCTCAGTCAGTGCAACAACAGACACCACAGAAAGGAAATTAGTCTCCTCCAACAATTCCAAGTTCATCTTCTGATTCCTCTTCTTCACCAAGTCCTTCTCCACAGCGATTTGTACATTCCTCACCAATGGATATTGATTCTCCATCCCGAGGTAAGAGAAATTTATAGTATCATCCATCATCTCAGATGTTGGATAATATTTTTTCAAGAAGATACACTAGGAGTCAAGCTAGTGAAATGGATTCTGTTTTACACATATTAGAAAGTATGCACTTGTATGGTGATGATGTCTCCCAACAGGAACCTAGGGGAGATCAAGTTAACTATGCTTTGTTAACTAGTGCATAGCTTGAACCTTCTAGTTATGAGAAGGCATGTACTCATAAAATTTGGCAAGATGCCATGAAAGAGGAGATAACCTCTATAAAAAACAATGACACTTGGGAGCTTGTTAAGCTTCCTAAAGGCAAGAAATGTGTTGGATGTAAGTGGGTCTACAAGACCAAGTTTAATGCTGATGTTAGCATTGAAAGGCACAAGGCGAGACTAGTTGCAAAGGGATTCACTCAGAAATATGGAGTTGATTATGAAGAGACTTTTGCTCTCGTAGCCGGACGAGGAGACTATTAGAATAGTTCTTGCCTTAGCTACAAATAAGGGATGGAAAGTTCAACATATGGATGTGAAAAGTGCATTTCTAAATGGTTACTTGACAGAAGAAGTGTATGTTGAGCAACCACAAGGATTTGAGGAAAAAGACAAGGAACATCTTGTTTACAAACTGAATAAGGCACTTTATGGCCTCAAGCAGGCACCATGAGCTTGGTACTCATGCATTGATGGGTACTTCAAATAATTTGGGTTCACCAAAAGTAGAAATGAACCCACCCTTTACTACCTCCAGCAAGGAAATGACATCCTCATAGTTTTCTTGTATGTGGATGATCTCATATTTATGGGTAGTAATGAAAAATTGAATATGAAGTTCAAACACTCCATGATGGAGCAGTTTGAGATGAAGGATCTTGGATTAATGCACTACTTCCTTGGAATGGAGGTTCATCAGTCAGATACAGGGATATTCGTCTATCAACATAAGTATGTTCAGGACATTCTTAAGAAGTTTGCTATGGAGCATTGCAAACTAGTTGCAACTCCAGTTGGACATGGGATCCAATTAAGCAAATATTATGGAGCATCAAAAGTTGACGTGACCACTTTCAGAAGCATGGTTAGGAGTTTGATGTTTCTCGCCAACACCAGACCTGATATTCAATATGATGTTTCTCTTGTCTCTCAATTTATGTCTAATACTTCTGAGTTGCATTTGCAGGTAGCTAAGAGAATTCTCAGATATGTAAAGGGTACATGGGATTTTGGAATCCATTACCATAAATGTAACACTATCAAGCTTGTAGGCTTTAGTGATAGTGATTGGGGTAGCAACATTGATGACAAAAAATCAACCTTAGGGAATTGTTTTAGTCTGGGCTCGGGACTAATAACTTGGAGTTCCAAGAAGCAGACAGTAGTAGCACTATCTTCAACAGAAGCTGAGTATATAGCGGTCACTCATGCTAGTACTCAATATTTATGGCTACAAAATGTATTAGAAGAAATTGGAGAGCAGCAAAGTGGTCCAACAAGGATATTCTGTGACAAAATTAGTGCCATTCAGTTGGCATACAATCCTGTCCACCATAGTAGATCAAATAATTTTGATATGAAGTACCACTTCATCAGAGATATGGTGGAAACTGCAACTATTGAGCTTCACTATTGCCACACATTGGAGAATGTTGCGGACATCTTCACCAAGGCGCTGGCTAAAGCTCAATTTGTAAAGCTGAGAGACTGTATTGTCAGTCCTCTCAACTTTAGGGGGAGAATGTAGAAAAAATGTAAACACTTAATTTATTAAGTGATTAATTTAGTGTTGTTGGCAAGTGTGAATATTCCTTATCCCTCCATTCCCTCATTTATTCCCTCTTCTTCCTTATCACTCCATCTCCATTCCCCTTATTCCTCCAACCTTCCTTCATCTTCTCCTTAGACTTCCTTCCATCTCGCTTCTCCTTTAACCTCCTCTCCCTTCATATAAATTAGATATGTTTTTCAATAGTTGGTTAGATGAATGTAATTTGCTCTACGGAATCTTAATGAAAGATTTGTTTTAGTGCCACCTGGTCCGAATAGTAGATATGATCTTTTATGGATCATTATGTGTACATGTTTATTTATTTGTTTTTGATTTTATGTTTATTTGATGCACATGGATGCAAGGCTTATGTAAATGCTATGTTTATATGATGCGATATATGGATGACATGCACTAGATAGCTATTTTACTTTATGATGATGATATTATGCAATGATCTATATGATTAGATGTATGAGATATGATGTATGCATATGGATGCGATGTTTATTTTTAAACGCATATTTATTTTTGCTTTGTGGGTATGCATTTATTTTATGTAGTTTATGGTATGCTATGTAATGTATGGTAATGCATTATGCACATAATCATAATCTAATAGAAATGAACCTGTATGCTTTAATCAGTTAAAACATAAAGAATGAATGTAAATTGTGTATATCAATTTTTAAAATGTGACACCACAGAATGTATAACAATCATGCAAAATAATTGATAATTCTCATTACACGAACTTAATCAATTAATCACCCATGTATGAAATGCAGTGAAATGGATTGTTATAATGCTAATGAATAAATATGGCATTCTGTATATATTTCTTGTTTTTTGCACTAAATAGTCAGTGGCTGCCTAAACATCATTTTTGATATTCATGCGATATCTATCCTATATGTTTGATTGTTCTTTGTAAAATGCATTCTGATGAATGAATACCTCGTATTTCTAAAGTTTAATGATTTTTGGTATCTTGTTGCTATTGGAGAAATTTTTGGGGTTTTCCTTGAGACTCATACACCCTAGTATACTTCTCCAAAAATCACATACTAACTATACAAGGCTTACATTGGACAAGGCTTTTACCATGACAGACCCAACTATTCATTATCCATGTGTGTGCATGTGAGTATTTTTAGATAGATCATAAGCATACCTCGTATGTCAGTCAGGACTCTTTCAACCCATATGTGAGATAGGGTTCCTCATACGATCGTACCATCCTTGTTTTAGCTTTGATTAGACTTATACAACTAGAAAATCCTAGGTACCTAGAGCTAGCTCATCTTGCAAATTGATCAGGGCTACCCCTCCAAATGCAGGTAAGACTCTTTCAACCTATTACTATGTTTGGGGATCACCCAATAGAACTACCCCTCCGATTGTAGGCGGGACTCTTCCAACCCATTGCTACGATCGGGGATCACTCTATGGCTTTCAAAAGGTGGAAAATCTAGGGATTCAAGTTCTCACCCTTCTTACTTGCTCATATGTAGTGATAAAAATCACTGTTAGTCCATGTTTTACCGTTTTCTATGAGCAAGGGATTTTTATAGTGCTTTTGATTCACTATGTCACTTTACATTTTGAACTTGAAATTTTTACTTTTGCACTTTGTAACTTGGGATTTAAACTTTGTGAATTTGGGATTTATAGAGGAAAATCTTGTCCTTTTTCCAAAGTACACCTTTCTAGACTAACTATTTGCAATTAAGAAGGTCATGAAACCCATCTCTCTATATACCTAAGACTGCTTTCGCAGCTTTCATCCTCTCTTGTCTTAGCAGGATTTTATATTGTTTTGCTTAGTGATAGGATTTTGATATGTTGAAGCACTATCCTAACTAATGACCTTGTCTATAATAGCAAAGCAAGCTTTCTACAATATCTGAAGAACCCACTAAGTATGGCTGAGTGACTGGAAAACTTAATATACATACATATTTCTCTACAACAAGTATCATGTATGAATGCAATAAATTATGATAAATGCAAGGGTGCATGATTGAAACACAAACGTGCGATCGTTTGTAATATTTTGATATACACATTATGCTCTACTATGGAATGCAACATATGACAAATGCCTAAATGCAATATGATGATGTGAATGCATGTATGAAAATGCAAACTACAAAAGCAAATATTTTTGGATTTTATGCTTTAAGAATTCGATTTGGAATTTTATATATTTTTGAGCTTTCATATTTGACCAAACGATGAGTACATGTCCTTGGAGATTTTAAGTATGACCAAATGGTGAGGAACAACCTTTGGATATTTTACTTGACCAAGCTACTCAATAGAGAGCTTGGGGCATTTTGGGATGACCGAGCGGTTGAGACAAAACCCTCAGAGCTTTTGGGTAGACCAAAGGACTTACAGATGCCTTTAGTGCCTTTACTACACTCTCAAGCATAGAACACCTTAATATGGATGATATTGAGAGGCTCAAGCTCTTACACACCCTCTAGCGACGTTAGGTGATAGGTACCTATCGCAAATTTGTCTTGCATATCAGGCGGCAAATTTGAGTTCTTTTGGTTCTCTTTTAGCACAAGATCCCCAACCTCAAAGTCTCTCTGGTGGAATTTGATATTGTAAGCTCATTTTAATCACTCCTGATAAACTTGGAGATGCTCGAGGGCATTCACGCAATGTTCATCGAGCAACATCAATTGATCGAGGCAAGCTTACCGTGCGGTGTCGTCATCGATGAACTCTTTCAATGCGACGCGTAATGTTGGAATTTCCAACTCTAAGGGCATAATGGCATCAGTGCCATATACTAGTGAAAATAGCGTTGCCCCAATGGGAGTCCGAATGCTAGTATTGTAAGCCCATGATGCAAGGGGCAGCTGTATATGTCAATCCTCATGGTGTTCTTGCACTGTCTTTTTCAATATGTCTACCACAATATTTTTTTAGGCGTCAGCTTACCCATTTTCTTGTGGATAGTATGGATTTGCAAAACTATGTTTAATGTGGTATTTATACGTTAAAGTTTGCAAATTTTTGTTCTTAAAAGAAGTTCCATTATCTAAATTTATTTTGGATGGTATCCCAAAACAACATAAGATATGCTTGAGAATAAATTCTGTGATGCGAGCTCTAGTGGTCATTGTAAGGGGAATGGATTCCACCCACTTTGTAAAATACTCAGTAGCCATGATAATGAATGTATGTTAGCCTAACGATGGAGGAGAAATCTTGCCAATAAGATCTAGTCCCCACTAAGAAAATGGCCAAGTTGCCTGAATGGGATGTAAGGCCTATGATGGCAAGTACGTAAGATTAGTATGATGCTGACATTTAATGTATTTCTTGGCATACACATTGTAATACTTATCCATAGTGGGCCAATAATAACCCATGTGAAGGATGCATTTTATGATAGCCATGTTGCTGAAATGGCCACCACACGTACTGTTATGAGCTTTTAAAATTTCCCAAGATGACTCTTGGGGCTCAAGACATCAAAGGAGAACTCCTTCGTAGTTGCATCGGTACAAAATATCTCCTATAAAGACATACTTAGTTGCTTTTTATTTGAATGTGCATATTGCGACATGTGAAAATCCCTCTGGGATCATACCAAGTTTTAAGAAGTCTTGGATTTTCAACATCTAGCTTTGACAAGCCTCAGCTTCCACTGCTAAGATGACTTGCTCCCCCTGCATATTTGACTTTGTAAATGTAAACTAGGAAAAAACCTTATGGTAAATGGTAGTACCACTCCCCGTAGGACTCTAAGAAGTCAATGACTCCTAGGGTGCCTACTTAAGAAAGTCTTTCGCTCTACGAAACCAATTAGTTGTTGGTTCCACGACAATCATGTTGACTGACTCTTTGTTATCAAAGGCTGCACACTCTACTGCTGGGTGCGAGAGTATTCTAACATGGATGGTAGTAAAACAGTGAAAATATTCTAAGGGATCAAGGACCCCAAATATGCCATGGTGTCTATAAACCTATTTGACGAATGAGGGATTGCCTCGATGTCATATCATTCAAATTTAGCCAGATAAGTGGCAACAAGATATTTGTAGGCTTTCAGTATGGGACATTGACACTGAAAGAGCTCCTTAAATTGGTTAACTATGAGAAGAGAATCACCAAAAATATTCAATATTTTAATACCCATGGTGATGGCTGCATGGAGGCCCAAAAGTAGGGCTTCGTACTCAACATTATTGTTGGTGCACGGAAAGTCTAACTTGAATGACAAGGGCAATGGAGCTCCTTGTGGCATGAAAAACACTATTCCTACACCATCACCTTGCTCACACTTTGAACCATCGAATAACAATGTCATATCAGCATTATTCTCTATTTCTTTAGGTTCGAGAGCTTCAGATATTACGAAGACCACATCATCTAGAAGCTCAATGGTTAGAGGCCTACTGTTGGACAGTGGTGCCTCTACCAGTTGATCAACCATGACTTGTCCATTTATGGACTTTTGGATGATGAATTACAAATTGAATTATGTCAATAACATGATCCACTTTGCAGTACGTGTGTTATGATATGTCTTGCTCATCATATACTACAAAGGATTTTGTTTCGATATAACATATGTTGTATGACTTAGCATGTAATGCCATAATTTCTTGGTAGTGAACACCATTGCTAAACAAAGCTTCTCAACATATGTATATCCTGACTCATAACTCACCAAGGTGTGACTGATGTAATATACGGCTTGCTCTTTGCCTTGCACATTATTTTGGGCTAACATGCTCCCTAATGCAAATTTGGTTGTTGATATATATAGCAGAAAAGGCACATCTCGCCTTGGTGGAGCTAGTACTGTGGCATTGCCAGGTATTACTTAATCTTAGCAAAGGCTGCTTGGAAGTCCTCATTCCAATCAAATGGGACTCCCTTGTGTAGCAGTTTATTCATGGGTTAAAATTTATCTGATAATTGAGCAATGAATCGCTTTATGGATGCTACTTTTCCCTAAAGGCTTCTTAGTTATTTTATATTTGTGGGAGGATGCATCTCTAGAATAGCCTTGAACTTTGCTAGGTCTAATTTGATGCCTCATTTAGAAACGATGAATCCCAAGAGTTTACCTAAAGTTATTCCAAATATGCACTTCTTAGTATTCAACCTAACATTATGTTCTATTATGCGATCGAAGACCTTCCTGAAGACCTCTGCATGCTCTGCTCATAGCAACAACTTAGCTAGTAATTCATCGATATAATATTCTAATATTTTATGCATGTAGTCATGAAAGATATATTTCATTACTCGCTGATATGTGGCACCAACATTTTTAAGACCGAATGGCATAACTTTGTAGCAAAATATCCCCCATGGTGTTATAAACATAGTTTTATGCTGATCTTCAGGTTTAATTTGAATCTGATTGTATCCAAAAAAACTATCCATAAGGGAGAGAATTTCGTGACTTGTATTAGCGTCTACTAGAGCATCGATATTTGGCAACGAAAATGAGTCTTTGGGTGTTGCCTTATTGAGATCTCTAAAATTCGTACAAATACGGACCCTTCCATCTGGATTTCCTATGGGCACCATATTGGACACCTATTCTAGATAGTCGATGGAGATGATAAAATCTATGCCCAATAACTTTTACAACTCGTATTTCACCATTAAGGCTACTATTGGATGTATTTTTTTGAGTTTTTTCTTGACTGGCTTCTTTGATAGATCTAATGAAAGGTTATGAGTAATCAATTTCTGATCTAGACCTAGCATGTCTTTGTAAGTCAAAGAAAAGAGATCAGGTCTCTCTTTCAGTAGAGATATGATGCTATCACACTCATCCAGAGTGAGACTCTCCAAATATAACCTTCTTTGGACTGGTGGGATATTTAATGATATCCACATCAAAGGTTTTCTATACTGACATATGTGATCCCTCCTCAAGATAGTGAGGCATAGGAATCATATGGATGTCATTAGCCAAGTTCACATGTTCCTCGTGGGAAGCACTCTCAGTGTGATAAACATCATAAGCACATCCTAGTGCAAAATTAAACATTTGTAGCATTTCTTCATTAGGGAATAAATATTTAAGTTGGACCGGCGAGTTAGCATGATCCCAATCGATAGCATCCATGTTTAGATGCAGTGGTTTGGATGGATCTCCTGGATTACGAAGTGGAGTGGTCAAATCAATGGAGACCATACTGATGGAATGGAATTGATCTCTAGAACTATATGGAAAAAACTCTATATCTAAAGCGTAGCTTTTGTACCCAAGATCTGGCTCGGATGTTATAGGCATAAACTGATCCTCTCTATGGGATGCCCATATAACTGGATCCTCCTAGTGCACTAGTTGCAAAATGGGATCTCTTAGCTCAAGGAGCTTTATGTACATAGGAATATGGGGAAAGAGTTCCTCATACCTCTCTTCGAGCTCTCTTCTTTTCCTTAGGATACGATGGAGATTGATCTCCCGATGTAAACCTCCAGCTATAATAGGTGGGGGACCTCAAGGTGGAGGCCTATTATGTAGGTTATGAGGTTCCAAATAGGCCATCTCCAATGAATCCTCATCATCACTATACAAATACAATCCATCACTTCCCCCCTCTTCTAAGGGGCGATCTGCTAGATGTGGCCCCATGTATCTAATTTTGTAGTCACTATCATCACTATCCAAATAAATTTGATAGAACGATCATATATATGATACTATCACATAAACTAGCACTAATTCTTCCTCAGAGTGCTCAATGTTTGGAGGGACTTCCTTCGTAACATGCTTCGATTCCCTAGGCAATAGATATTATGGATACACAAGCCTGGAATCGGTCCTCTCATCTACATCACTATGGTCACTACCCTAGATGGACCACTCTATTGTGTCTGTGAATAGTGGGAGATTAGCTAGGTGAGGTCTTAAGTAGGCCTCCTCTATTTCATATTTATAATCACTATAGACTATGAAGTGCTCATTCGTCTCTTCCTCTTGTTCCATAGGTAGCAGATGGCGTATAAACACCAAACCTAGAAAGGTCGGCTCGATTTCCTTTTCAGATTGATCATCATTTTAGGACTCATCATCTACATCATAACTAGGTCCATTCATTTTGGAGGTGGAATCCTCTCCATCATCATCACAAAGATCTCCTAACTCAAGATCACCTATAGTAGTGGGGTTATGCCCCTACATACCAGTGTCGTCGATAGCATTATGGATTTGGTTACCCAAGTTGTCTCTGGGGTTGTCCTCTAAGGGCCCATCATGATATGAATTAGGTGGCCCTATGGTAACAAATGATACCATCTGGTGAGTCCTCCAAAAGCTAGAAATATTAGGGTGATATGGATTAAAATCCACATCGTCCCCCAGACTCAGGTACATGCGATCTAAGGATGCAACAAGAAAATTATCATGATCTTGTACCTGTAACCCTAACCTGAACCTATTAGTAGCTAACTGATAATAAGGTTTGAGCGAAGTCCCACGTCCTTGTTCAAAAATATCAAGGTCGTGTCCATGCCAATGATACGACTCAAAAATGTGCATGGCATATTTCAGGTTGGATAGATAGCGCACATTTATAGTGAATGGCTTGTCATCGTCCTCATCTATGGATATTCTAGTGGGAACCTGATCTAGCCCTATGTAGATAAAGTTTTTTTGGTTGGTTGGCTCACCCAATGGAACTATAGATCCAATCATAAATCGATGGGTGTACGGTCGACCCATCTCTTATGCAGTCTTTAGGATAGTTTTGAAAGTAACATTTTGCACAAGATACTCACCCAACCCTGTGATATCCAAATGAATGATCACCTGCGGTGCATATGACCCTACTGAAGATGCAGGTGAAGCAGGATGAGGTGCCTCCTCAACTTTGTCATGAGGTTCTTCCACATCCATGGGAGTGGGAGTCTCATTGGCGACTAGTCCGAGCATATGATCTTCTACTTTCTCACCTAATTTTACCTTTAGCTTTTCGTCTTGTCGATGCATTATCGATGTAGTAAGTTTTAAAGAAGTTACAATCATATGCTCAAATCTATGTGACACAGATGTCTATGGTTGAGTACGGGCTACTGGTTTACCTCTTAGAATCTTAACTAGCGAAGCAGGCTGAATATCCAAGTGCATCAACAGGAGTACAAAACCCCCAGGTATGAACTTGAATGGTTCTTCATCCGAGGAAACTATGTGAACCTATCCCTCATGAATGTACTTCACACATTGATGCAAGATTGAGGGGATGTAATATATTTTATGAATTCAAGGCCTTTCAAGTAGAATTTTGTACTGCATGGCACCCTTTATCATGTGACACATCATAAAGATGGTCTTGAGTCCCACCTGAATAGGTAGAACAATTGTACCAACCGTCGAGCATAATGCATCGTTAAATGCTCTCAATGTAAAGGTGGTAGGCACAATGTGTGATTTGGATAACTTGATATGGCTCAACATCTTGGTCATAATTATATTTATTGAGGAACCATTGTCGATCAAGACCCTCTTGAAAGGCATGTGGTTAACACATGTGATAATATGCAGCGGTGGATCAGTCGTCATAGTAGGAACCATCTTCACTTCATGATCATAAAATTGTATCGTGGGTTCTTGACATTGTTGTACATGTCCCACAAAATTTGTAAATGCGTATGCATCTTGGGATTGTACCTCAATGGACCTCAAAATGTCCATAAGAGTCTCCCTGTGTCTAGGGGACTACTAAATAAGCTCATATATTGACAACTTTGTAGGAGTTGTCTATAGGTTCTAAACTAACCTGCTCCTTATGGTCACCACTGGTCTAGTAGGTAGGCTTGGAATGTTCTAAGCTGACTATTGATCTGATGTAGCTTGTATTATAATGGGAGCATGAGGTTGATTCGGTTGATCAAACCTCCCATGTCTAGTAACAACATTGACCATGCCTACGAACCCCTAGGTAGGTGGTTCGATTCTCACTTGATTGACCTGGCCAACGTTGTTAAGAAGCACCTCATGATTAGTTCATGGATTTTTAAAAATCCCCATGTTTCTATTGTCGAGTGCTTGTGGATTGCCTGGTACTACAAGCTCTCCTTTTTATATCATGTTCTACACAATGTATTTGAAGGACCAACATGTCTCGATGTCATAGCTTTTCGCTCTATGGAATATGTAGAATATATCATCTTGATACCACTATGACTTTGGCATATTTAGATCTATTAATTTGACCTCGGGCAATCGTATGGCCTTGGCCTCACATAGTTTATGGAAAATCAAATTCATCGATTCTTAGAGGTGTGAAGTGGCAAGGTGTGCGCTCTTATCTATTTTTTACCTTATAGTTGTTTTTGTGTGTCTCATAACGTGCAAGAGGAGGTTTGGCCTAATAATTAGACTTTTGCTATCCCTTGTCCTCTCCTCCAAGATTTAGCACTACTTGATTCATGTGGGCCTACTTGCCATGTTGCTTCGTAGTACTCTTTTTAAACCCTCCTTTCCTGGTCTTGAGCTTCAAGTTGCCTTCTTGTAACTTGATGTCCTTGATCACCTTGGATTGCACCACAACTTCCTCAAATGTAGTGTACTATTGCAGCTATAAAAATAGTGAGATATGCTTGGAACAACTCTTTGTGAACATTTGGGTTGGTTCTGTTGTAGGAATAGGGAATGGAAACTTTGCCATTATTCTACACCATATCTTTCCATATTGCTCGATGGGATCATCGTCGCACTGAGCTAGCATAGCCAAATCAAAAAGGTTGGCCTATTTCTTGATGCCAAATGAATAGTGTTCAAGAAACGCATCATATAAGCGTTCAAGAAACACATCATATAACTACTCGAAACTAGTAATACTATGTTCCTTGAGCTGGTTGAACCCTCTCGAGCCAGGCCAGAGAGTGTTGTAATGAAGGTGCACAACAACAAGGTATCATGACTCTTTATCTAGAAATAAGCATCCAAAAAACTCATAAAATGCTCTTGGGCATCCTCGTCACCCTTGAATTTTTCTAACCTGGGCATATCAAAATGCTTAGGATATGGAGACGTAGGAATCAAGGGGTCTAGAGATTCATTGTGTATCTTCCTTAGTGTCAGATTTTGCATAGTCACACCTTTCCTCTCTATTGCTTTGACCTTATCGACAAAAACCTTATACGCCTTAGAAGATAAAAAGTCCTCCTCCCTAAGCTGACATGGTGGTGGTCTAGGAGCTAATGTCTTCTTAGGGGGAGGTGGAGGAGGTGGCTCTTCCTCCTCCTCAACTCGATAACTCTTAAGATACTCTTGATCGTATCCGTCTACATCTACATGTTCATGCTGCCTCTGTCTAAGATCATTGAGTGACGACAATCGCTCCCTCTGTTGGGCACTGACATGAGTACGAGCATCTCTAAACTCCTCATGCATACTGGCTAGGGACACAACCCTCCTATGCATACACTCTCTATGCTCATCAAGAGGGTATATGCCAACTTTGGCTAGCCGATCCTCCTACTCTATGCACTTCTTATGAGCTAGAATACACTCCTCACGCATGCGCTGCTCATATAATATCTATCGTAGGAGCCTTTATGCTTGAATATTTTCACCTTCAATATGTTGCCTCTCTAGGCGAGCATTCTCCAATTGATATTGGAGGAGTTGACATCTTTGCTCAGACACCAATCTATATGATCTATCGATTTGGTCAGCCGTGGGAGGCCTCTAGTGTGTACGCTCTATGCGAGATACCTTATGTGCTATGTACCCATCGAAAAAATGTGCTGATAGTGGATGTGTGACATGAGGGAACTTAGAAGCCTCTCCATGCTCTCTAGTGATCTTGATACAACTGCCGCTACACTCACTCAGAGCATGAGTGGGTAGAGATATAGGCTTGTAGTCTAGCTACTCAAGAACACTACCTAGACCATATAACTATCTAGACCTCCACCGCTCATGTGGTGGTGTTCCATTAGCTCCCACATTTGATATATCAATGGTGATCTTGCATGGCGGGCCATGCACAGGAGTATGGGTGGACCTATGCTCGAAAGAGAGCCTGTTCTCTTACCTCTAAATGGATGGATCTTTGGTCCATCTATATTCTGATATTGGAGGGTTAGAACCTGCTGTGGACCTAGTACGTATGAGAACCAACTTGGTGCCTTGCACAACATATTCCTTGACCAATACCATGGATGCACATGCAGTGCGGTCTCAATAATGGCTTTATATTAGAGCATCCTCATGATGGGAAGCTCCGAACTCAGTCCTATACCTAGAGGAGTGTAATTAAACTCGTCTATCGAGGGTCCACTCAACGGGATCTCCCCGTGTCAAGTTGTCACCTCTAATGCTCGTTGAATGTCATTCAATTCGCTTATGTGTATGAGGACTTGACACATGCTACTGTGAACTAGTTGGAGGTTGATCATGGGCATCGGTCCTAGACCTTTTTCGATCACCCCATGTGTTCACCATTTGTGTACCTAATGTCTAGATGTATTTTATTATGCAAACAAGGTATACAAATGATGATTATATCCTTTTAAATTTTTATTGTGAGGGCTAAACTATTTGATGTTGTTTTCAGATTTGTTGCATCAGTGTTAGAAACTCTCGCATGTTTTGAAAGATTATTGGATTTTATACTCAGTTAAATTGGCTTTCACCTATAGACCCGCAGCTTGACAACTTGGCGATGAAACCCAAGTCACGTAAACCAACCTATAATGTATGGAAGTGAAGTCCACACACGGTCATGGGGCACAGGTCCTCCCAGTTCCTCACCCATTTTCCCCTAATTAGCGTCATACCCTCCGAAGAGGAGTATATGCAAATTTTTTAGGGTACGAAAGGATCTTGAACCCGATATGGTCTAGTATCACAAGGTACATGGGATTTGGGCCAACGAATGGAAATTATACCCACTATCGTTGAAACCTACTAGTGGTTAGAGATGAAGCCCAACTCACTAGTGTTTAAGTGCCAGGTGGTGTGTGTGGTTCCTTTTACTTTACAAAAATGACAAATGCATAAAAGAGCATAATGATCATTCCTACATGATATGCATGAAAATAAAGGAATGTTTCAAATTCAGAAATAATGCATGCTAATGTCCTATATGATATTTTGACGATGCAATTACAATGACATGGCCACTAATTGGGCCTCAAGCATGCAAATGACACGTAATATCTATCAAGGTCCCTATATTTAGGGGTGGACTACACTCAGAGGTCTGTTGTTCCCATCAATTCCTTTCTAATGAAAGGAAAAAAAAAACAAACTAAGACTTGTTCATTGACTTTTTTTATTTAAGTTCCTAGTTTGCAATAGATCAATGCTTTTTGGAAAAATACAGAGCAGAAAATTCCAAAAATATAGTGAAATTGGGGCCTACCTTAGCTCCTACTATATTTCCCATTGAGTTTCTTGTTGTCTGTATTTTCCTCTGTTAATCCCAGGTCCGATCTATCGGCTGTAGTAGTGACCACAGGTTATAGCCACGGGCCAAAAAATAATCATAGCTATTAGCTGTGGTTAGCACTTGAGATGAAAAAACCAAAGATGTCAATACTCAGGGGCTAGAAATGTGGAGTTCCATCGTGATTACCATATGACCTAATCACGGAGTGTGCACCTAGCTACTGTATTGATATATACCATCATGAAAGCATAAATATTCACACAAGTACATAATTTGAACAAAACAACATAAGGTTTCTTGTATTAATATTTGAATGAGCTTTTATTACAAATATGCCCTCTTAGGGTCACTTGAAAGATGATACTGATATTACAATTGACAATGCCCTCAATAGGGTAGGTGCACTTATAGTGCTCTATTGATTAGTCACAACTTCCTTGTGGTGGATTTGACCCCCTTCTTCGTGATGTGGAAGGATTATGACATAAGCTCCTCATGCATCTGTTTGCCTGCGAACAAGAAACAACATCACATGATTAAAAATATTGATAGCCTCTCGTGATGAGGCCCTTTAAGGAAATATGTATGTAAATGCCATTAAACTAGTAAAACAAGAAAACATAAAGAAAGACTTTAAACTATTCTAATTTGATCAAGAATCATACTATAACATGAAGGACATGATTAAGAAAATGATGCATGGATCAAATATGAAGTTAGGAGCAATAAAGTGCATAAAATATCCAATATGATCCTACTTAATACAATGCATGAAATGACTAATTCCTATGGTTAGAGTTTCTCTAAAATGCAATTAAACCTCTTCATTCAAGTACCCATTGAGAAAAGAACTTTTAACATCCATGTGCTAAATTTTCCACCCTTTGTGGGCAGCCAAAGAAAGTACTGATCTGATTATCTCCTATCTAGAAACAGGATCAAAGGTCTCCTCATAGTCAATCCCATAATTTTGATTGAACTCTTTTGCTACAAGTCTTGCCTTGTGTATTTCAATGCTTCCATAAACATTGAATTTCGTCTTGTAGACCCATTTGCATCCAACACATTTATTGCCCTTAGGAAGCTCCACTAGATCCCAAGTATCATTCCTTTTTATAGAGGTCATTTCCTCTTTCATGGCTTTTTGCCATACATCATGAGCACTTTCTTTTTCATATCTAGATGGCTCTAGCTCTACACTAGTCATTAAAGCATAATTGAATACATATTCCTTAGGCTCTTGGGAGTCATCATCACCATACATATGCATATTTTCAAGTCTTTTAAAAACTGCATTAGCTTGACTTTTAGTGTATCTTTTCTAGAAATTCTTATCCAAATATTTGAAAATATGGATGGTGTTGAAGTGTCATTTTACCTCTATATGGAGAATCAATATCCATAGGTGAATAACTTACTGATATTTGTGGAGAAGGAATTGGAGTAGCATATTTTGTACTTGAAGTAGTACTCATACTTGGGCTTGGAGGTCTTCCTTTGTTGTTTTTTGGCTGCACTTGCTGCACTTGAGAGGAAATTGTGTCATGAGATCCATCATTAGAAAAATATTTTTTATGACCCCATTCTCCCCCTTCATAAAAAAATACATCCCTGGAGAGTACAATTTTATGTGTTTTGGGATTGTAGAGCCTATATTCTTTGGAAGACTCACAATATCCAACAAAAATACATGCTTGACTTTTGGGGTTAAGTTTCTTTCTTTTCTCATCAGGAATGTGGGCATATGCAAGACAACCAAAAACCTTAAAGTGTTTTACATTTGGATTTTTTCCATACCATCCTTCATAAGGAGTAATACCATATAAACTAGAAGTAGGACTCCTATTCAAAATGTAAACACTAGTTCTAACAACATCAGCCCAATACATGTTACTTAGATGCTTAGTTTGCAACATTGATCTAGCCATTTCTACTATAGTGTGGTTCTTTCTTTCATCCACACCATTTTGTTGTGGGGTGTAGGCAATTGTGAATTGCCTTTTTATTCCACAATATTTATATTATTTTAGATATGAATTTGAAGAATACTCTCCTCTTCTATCAGTCCTGAGAATTTTTACAACAAACTCACTTTGATTCTCTACATTATTTTTTAAATCTATGAAACAATAAAAAGCTTCATCTTTAGTTTTCAAAAAATAAATCCAACACATCCTAGAGAAATCATCAATGAAAGTGATAAAGTAAGAGTTATTACCAATGATTTTGGTTTGCATTGGACCAAAAATGTTTGAATGCACCAATTTTAGTGGATGGCTTGCTCTCCATGCTTGTCCTTTTGGAAACTTTGATCTTGAGTGCTTTGCCAAAGCACATCCTTCACACACCTCCTTGTGTTCTTAAACTCTTGTGAGCCCTCTCAACTTTAAGGGGGAGAATATTAGCATTTAATTAAGGATTGTCAATAGTTTTTTTGACAATAATTTTAGGATGGCAGGTTAGAAGAGAATTGTGTTTTAAAGTCTCTTTACTCCCCTATTTTACCGTTTCGTAGTTAGTAGTTTTGTCTGGGCTATATAAACATTGTAATATTTCATTTTATAGCTAATGTGAACATTGGTTTCATAATATGAACATTTTAATATTTCATTTTCTTGATCTTCATGTGATTAGATCATTCTCTTTGCCACTCTTGTGATTGGAACAACCAGTATCCAAAATCCAAGTGTCATTTAGACTTTGGTCTGATTTTCCATAAGTAAGAAACAAATTTGAAGTTCCTTCTTCTTCACCATAGTTTCCATATTGACCTATTCCATATTTAGAAGTCTTGGAAAAACAATCTCAAGAAAAATGACCAGGCTTACCTCAATTGAAACAAGCTTTATTTTTTTTGTCATATTCTCTTCCTTGATTTCCACTTCTTCCTTAATTGCCACCTCTGTTTTGATTGCCACCTCTACCTTGATTTCCACCTCTGCCTATATTGCCACCTCTTGAACTACTTATTCCTCCACCTCTTCTTTGTCCTCTGCCTTGGCCTCTACATGCACCCTCATTAGATAAGAAAGCTTTATCATCACTGCCATAGTTGGTTGAAGTAGAGCCTTGTATTATTTCTTCATGAGACATTAAGGAACCAATTAGTGCATCAAAAGTTAGAGTAGAAAGATATTTAGATTCCTAAATGATGATTGAAATATGGTTCCATGTATGAAGAAGTGTTCTTAGAACTTTATTCAGAACCATTTTAGGTTTTATGTCTTCTCCAAGAGTCTCCATCTTGTTGACAACTGCTTTCACTTATACACAATAGTCACCAACTTTCTCATTGTCCTACATTTTGAGATTCTCAAAATCTCGATTTAATATTTGAAGCCTCTCTTGCTTCACCTGATCGCTCCCTTGATAACCTTATTTCAAAGCTTTCCAAGCTTCGAGTTCTGTTGTACAAGCAACAATCCTGGAAAATATGCTTTTCTCCAAGGCTGCTTGGAGATGGTAGAGAGCGAATGAGTTCTTCTTTTGGGCATCTTTCTTAGAAGTCTTATAAGCTGCACTCAAGGTTGTCCAGTCTTGAGGTTCATTGTAGCCTTCCTCAATGATATCCCATAAACCTTTACCAATGAGTAGGGTCTTCATATTGATAGACCAGTACTCATAATATAACCCATGAAACTCAGGTATGGGTAGATTATTATTTTATGCCATAGCTTTTGAAAATAAATTAGAAACACACTTCTTTTATTTCTCAATACAATCAATGCACTATGCTTTTCAAAGAAAAAATTATAGATTTAAATAAAATCTATCTTGATATACTCTCTTGTAGATATCCTATTCTACTTGCATAGGATCTCCTATCACTTGATTGACAAAATTATCAACAACACTATTGTCACTAACAATTATGACTTTAGGTGAATAAGGTTCTGGCTCCACTTCCTCAACAAAATCATTGTCACTTAGATAAATAATATTTGGCTCTTGTGCAAATTCTACAGATTTTGACTCCTCATATCTACTACTAAAAGAATTGTCTTCGTAATAAGTGTCATATCCTGCATCTGGTGCTCTTTGATTTGCTATTACAGCATTTTGGAGATGATTGAATATAGTATTCAATCCATACATTCAAAATTTTTCATCAAAGGATTTAGGGGTTTCTCTTGCTAAAAGAGAATGAAGGGCATAATAGCATCTGGTTGACCTTAACATTAATGATTGCAGAAATATTCCCCTTTGATGCAAAAACAATATCCCCCCTTAAAGCCTCTTAGGCTATTACAAAAATTTCCTCTTAGGAAATGTTTTTTTTTTAAATTGCAAAATAAAATAAAATTTTATCAAAATTTTTAATTAATAATAAAATTTAATATCAATTAAAAAACATTTAAAAAATAAACTTAAAAAATGAATTTTAATTAAAATTAATATTAAATTATTAATTAATTTCATAAAATTAATTTTAAACTTTGCAAAATAAAAATAAAAAAACTATAAAAAAAATTTAACCTTTTTGGTGGGTCGGAGGGTTTCAAACCCTTGATCTTATGGCCCTAGGCCTTACTGCGTGGACAAAAACCATCGTGGTAGCCCACCAGCCATGAGATAATATGAGGCCATTCACCTTTAAACTGGTCAATTGTTTTTTAAAACACTACCACCACTCAGTCGAACCCGCAACCCTACGACAGTCGACTCTCGGTCGGCTCCTTGAGATAGTCGGTCTATCTTGCCTGACATAAAGGAAAGGGATTTGCCTTCACTTAAATCATCGTGTTCCAAGCAATGAGATTTTTTTTTTTTTGGATTATTATCCCACATCCGCAAGGCAGATGTCTTTTTGCTCTTTAAAAATAAACACACATAGAAGGATGTTCGATTGCCTTTGGGAAATCAACATCCACCCTTTTGTCGTTGAACTAACCAATCCTACACTGCCACCTCAGCATGTTTGCTAACTTAGAATTGCCAACTCAGTAACCAATCATAGTTCACCACATGTGTCTAGGCTTCCATGTCCATTTTGAGTCCAGTCAGCTACCATGTGTCTGCCAAGTCAGTCTAGTCAGCTCCTCAATTCGCATGCCCTTGCCAGCTTAGCCTAGTTAGCTACCATATTTATACCTCTGGTCTAGTGGCTCATCACCACGTGTCTGCCATGTCAACTCCTATTGTCCATCATGTGTTTACCTCAAAAGTTGTGCCATCATTTTCCACGTTAGCTTCATTTTATCTCCTCGATCTGCATGCGATGATGTCAACTCCTCGGTCCCCATGCTATAGGCCAGTTCCAAATCCTTGTCCATTCTACTCCTTGGGATCTATGTCCCTATCCAGTCTCAAGATCCGTGTCCCTATCGATTTAGCTCCTCTATGGTCTGCTCCTCAATACATGTGCCTATAGGCTACTCCTCAAGATACGTTCCAAAGGAGATGTTATTCCCTAACCTCTAATCAAAATATCTGATACCAAAATGAGAAAATATGCTCATTAGATTTATAATCATAAGAAATTACAATGTTTTCATAACACTCCAATTAGTTTGAAATCTCTACTATTATGGATATCTTACTTGCTCCTACTATGTTTAGAAACACTCTAAACACTTCCCTATATGCTCTCACAAAAAAAATAATTTTCTCTCAAATAGTAAAGTTGGTGCAACTATATTTAAATGAATTTTAAATATTTAGAATGTATATACTTTAGGTAAGATACTCTAAAGGATGCTCTAGAGTCCAAAAATGGGTACAACTTGCAGATGTGGATATAGGCTATGGGATCCTATGGTAGCAGGACCAGGAGAGGGGTTAGAGCCATCTCTATGCAGGCACAATTGATCATTATGCATAGTCTTTTGCATAGCTTAGGGTAGAGGAGGTTATTTGGAGACCATATAGGGATTGTCTAGCATGGCCTAAGGCTGAGGTGTAGCTTTGTCAGGTACAGTGAGGGAGATGGTTAGTTGGTTAACATGGGATCGAGCGAGAGTATTTCTCCTATGCTCGAGTGATGCAATAGTTTAGGCTATGCCAAGGGTTGTCTAGCGAGCCATTAAACTATCGACATCATGAGAACGAGAGGACACTTGGTCTATAGTGGAGGCAATTGGAGAGGAGTTAAATCTTGAAAAGGAAGTATTTGAGCTAGATGATGCAGGGACCATAGTAGAGTATGACTCTTGGTGGGTAATGCACTAGTGGTAAGGGGGAGGACCTATAGGAGGTGGTACAATTGTGATGACAAAGGAGGCTCATGGGGAGGATGCAAATGATGAGCATGATGAGGCTATAGATAAGGAGATAAAATTAGGTGAGAAACATGTGCATCATTAGATAGATGATGAGTGGATGGATACCATGGCTATGTAGGATAAGTAAGATGATTATATTGAGGATGATTTTTATTAGTAGAGAGTGCATGCATAGTTGGCAACATGGAATACCACCATTTCTGAGCTACAAGATGATCTAATCAGAGGGAGATAAGAGTGGAGGGAGTATGCAAAGGAGAGGGCTCTTATACAGGTGCAGGTGCATACTACATAGGAAAAAATTGATAGGTAGGCAGTAGAGTTAGCTTCTCTTTAATCATAGGTGAGACTAGGGACCTTGAGCCATGAGGCATATATTAGTGGTAAGGCAGACAAGCTATGGGAGGAGGTGATATAGCTCTAGACCTTACTGAGTGACTACCAGGCTCATCATTGATATGATATGGTATACACATAGAATTTGGATGATGAGGCAACATGTATTAGAGGGTGCTTACCAACTCGTCCTTCTACTAGTGGGTCCCAACAGAGTAGGATAAGTGGTATAGGGTAGTCATTTGTGAGGATGGGGGTTTCTATATTTGTGAGGAGAGTAGATAGGGCTAGGAAGAGTAGATATGAGAGCTCTTGATGAGAAAAAATAAAGGGTGGCGATGAGAGTCATAGTTCTGATCCTACGTGACCATGGCTTTGAGACTCTATGGTTATTTTTTTTATTTTGGAAGTGTGAGGTTTGAGGATCCACTTGATTGTAGCCTATGAGAATTTTTTGGATTATGATGTATCTTTCTCGCCCCATACATATACATACATATACATACATATACATACATACATACTATATATATATATATATATATATATATATATATATATATATATATATATATATATATATATATATATATATATATGAGTTTTTCTATTGTCATCATGTGTGTCATACTGCTTTATTAGATGTATGTAATGTTTATGTTTACTTTACTGATGCTTTTATGGATGCTAATCATTGATGCATGTATTGTAATATGATATTTGTTGATGATATGTACATGTGTGTTTGCATAATGAAATGGATGATTTGTTAATTTGGATGATGAATTATGAATACTATTTGACACACTGGATGCTAGCACCATAGACTGTACAAAATTCAATGATTCATTTTAACGTTATCATAATACTATGTAATGGATTGTGAAAATGTAAACTAACAAACCTGTGATAAAATGGTATGGAATGAAATGCATAGTAAGATGTTACAAAATGTTTTTAAGGTTTTCATGAGAGTCAAACACTCTAGTGACCTAGTCAAAAGTTGTATATTAACCATGCAATACTTTTTGGCAAGGTATAAATCTACTAGGATGACCAAGATATTAAATATCCCTGTGTGTGCATGTGAGGTCGTTGCTATGATAATGCATAAAATTACCCCAGTGCCAAATACGATTTATGCAACCCATCTATATTGAAGATCACCCTATGAGTATCATTATCCTAATTTTTGTACATAGTTGGATTAGACCATTAGGCAATACAGGCTACCAAAAGCTAGCTCATATGCATGCAAACATTGATATGTACAAAAGCATATCACTAATGTGATAGACATATCATCATGCATAAGTATAATACCATTTCTAGGAAGGCTTGATTCCACCCAACCTATAATGAGGATCACCTTATGGTTGTCAAATGCTAAGAATTCTAGGGATTCAAGTTTAGTACTCCATTATTTTCTTTTATTTTTGAATTTCTCCAAGGATTTGCTCCTTTTGTTTTGGTGAGCAAGGGATTTTGGTAGCAGTGAGAACCACTATTTATTTTACTTTTTGCTTTTGTTAGTGGTGAAGAACACTTTTTATTTTATGGATTTTTGCTTTTGTTAGTGGTAAAAACCACTATTTATTTGTCTTTTACTCTTTGGATACTTGCCCATATTTGGCATTGGGTAAGGGATTTTGATTGCTTTGGATAGGGAGGATCTTTTTCTTTTATCAATTCTCATTATTTTTGAACCATACACATAGGGGTATGAGCAAGGTAAACTTTTTGCTTAAGGTAACATAGACCACTTTGTAGGTTTCATCTTTCCTTGTGCAAAACTTGGATTTATTAGTGTGAAAATGTGTTTGGATTATGACATATAAAAGGTACAATAAAAGCAAGACTCTACCTTATAAAAATAAAGATAACTTTCTACAAAATATGAAAATAAAACTAGATATGGTTGAGTGATCGAAAACCCTAATGATGCCTTATAAAAAAAGACTAGGTGAAGGAGAACAAACACAAATATGAAAGGTGGGGAATGTGTATGGAAACGATACTTGTAATGTAGATAGGTGTGAATAATGACTTTTGACAAAGTTGATTTTGAAGGATGGCTAGTGTATAGACCTAGTGCTAGACATGTATGATAAACTCTAGAATGTAAAAAGCAATGATGGGTATGTGTAATGCAAGTGATTTATATAATGCAGCAATATAGAATGCAATATTTTTTATTTTTGTTATTTTAATGATGTTTTTGGATTTATATATATATATACGTTTGACCAATGGGCTTAGTGGATGCCATTGGGACTTTTTGGGTGACCAATGGGTTTAAAGATACCTTTGGGACTTTTTGGATGACCAAAGGGTTTATAGATACTTTTGGGGATTTTTGGATGACCAAAGGGTTTATAGATACCTTTGGGGCATTTTGGGTGACCAAAAGGTTTATAGGTACATTTGGAGCTTTTTGGGTGACCAAAGGGTTTATAGTACCTTTGGAGCTTTTTGGGTGACCAAAGATTTTATCGGTACCTTTGGGGCTTCTTGGGTGACCAAAGGGTTTATAAGTACCTTTGGAGCTTTTTGGGTGACTAAAGGGTTTATAGGTACCTTTGGAACATTTGGGTGACCAAAGGATTTATGGGTACCTTTGGAGATTTTTGGGTGACCAAAGGATTTATGGGTACCTTTAGGGCTTTTTGGGTGACCAAAGGGTTTATAGGTACCTTTGGGAATTTTTGGGTGACCAAAGGGTTTATGGGTACCTTTGGGACTTTTTGGTAGGGTGCTACGTTTTAAATATTAAAATGTTGTAGGTGAAGGATATTCAAGGTTTCAGGTTCCTCACATCCTTCAATTGAAGCTAGGCAATAAGTTCTAGGTCCAATCGTATTAGTGATAATTTATGGACCTAACTAGTTTATCGTGAATTTGTCCCATAGATGGGGCAAAAAGTTAGAGTTTTGCTGGTTTTATTTTAAAATAAGGTCACAAAACTAAAAGTCTCTAGTATGGACCTTCATGTTATAGGATATATTAAGCCACTCTTGATAAACACGTAGGTTCTCAAGAGCATTAACCTGTTGCTCATCAAGCAAAGTTAATTGATCCAAGTGAGCCTGTTGTGCAGTGTCATCATCGATGAACTCTTGCATGGATATGTATAGGAATGGGATTTCCAACTCTAAAGGCATGATGACCTTAGTACCATATACTAGTGAAAATGAAGTTTCCCCATGGGTGTTCAAATACTAGTGCGGTAGGCCAAAGGGCAAGAGGAAATTGAGTATGCCAATATTTATGATTATCCTTAATGGTTTTATTTAAAATAGCAATTACTATTTTGTTTGATGCCTCAACTTACCCATTGGATTGTGGATAATAGGGCATAGAAAAGTTGTTTTGGATGTTATATTTAGCTATTAAAGCACGCACATCCTTATTCTTAAAAGGTGGCCCATTATATAAAATTATTTTGGATGGGATACCAAAATGACAAATTATATTATGTAACATGATCTTCATAATGCGAGGCCCAATCATATTGGTAAGGGTATCGCTTCCACATATTTTGTGATATATTCAGTGGTCATAATGATAAACGTGTGATGACCTAAGTAAGAGGGTGAGATTTTTCCAATTAAGTCAAATCCCCATTGCAAAAAAGGCCAAATCGATTGAATCGGTTGTAAGGCCTAAGAAGGTATGTGTGTCAAATTAGCATGGTGTTGAAACTTTACACACTTCAAAGAATACTACTCTAAAGTTGTCCAATAATAGCCCATGCAAATAATGCGCTTAGTGATGGCCATGCCGCTAAAATGGCCACCACATGTACCATTGTGTGCTTGGGCAATTTCCCAAACTAAGTCTTGAGGTTCTAAGCAACGAAGGAGGATACCCTCGTAGCTTCGATGATACAATATGTCTTTAAGTAAGATATATTTTTCTACTTTTTTCTTGAATGTGCATTTTGTGGCATGTGATAATTCAGAAGGGATGTTACCAAGATTTAGGTAATATTTTAGCTAGATGGACCACTCTTGATTTGAAGAAGTCTCAATTGCATGAATTTTTTGATCCTTTGGAAGTTCATATTTCATGAATACTAATTGGTAGAGAAATTGTAGATATAACATTATGCTACTATCAAAAGCATTTTGAGGGAATAAAGTCCCCTAAGAAAAATTATTTAAGTAATTGTGAATTTGAGAAAACCATTCATGAGAAGGTTCAATTTGAATCATGTGGACTTTTGGCATGGAGTGAAGATCCTCACTCTTAGTTGAAGATTGCGATAGTGTTTTGACTTGAATGGTTGTTATATCATCATATGGGTTTTATGAGATTAAATACCCTAAAGATACCATTATATCCACAAAATGGTTATATGATCAAGGGAGTGCCTCAATATCATACCATTTGAATTTTTCCAAAATTTTATCCACTTTGTAGGCTTATGATATTGGGCATCTGCATTGGAATATTCCCTTGACTTGGTTCACAATGAGCAAGGAATCACCAAAAATATTGAGCTTAGTTATTTTCATGGCGATTATCATTTGAAGGCCTATGAGAAGACCTTCATACTCAACATTATTATTGGTACATGGAAAATTGAGTTTGAATGAAAGGGATATTGGAGCCCCTTAAGGTGTAAATAATGCAATTTCCATTCCACCCCATTGCTCACACTTAGAGCCATCAAAAAATATAGTCATGTAAGCCTATGCTTCAGGCACTTCAAGATCAGGTGATTCTGATACTTGAAATATTTCATCATCGAGAAGCTCTACACTAAGAGGTTGGTTATCCTGAAGGGGAGCCTCTGCAAGTTGATCAACAATAACCTGACCTTTAATTGATTTTTTTCAATGAATATGAGATCAAATTCCATAAACAACATAATCCATTTCATCGTGCGACTATTATGGTAAGTATGACTCATCATATATCACAATGGATTCTCTTTGGATACTACATATGTGGTATGATTGAGAATATAATGGTGTAGCTTTTTAATGGCAAAAACCACTGCTAAGCATAGCTTCTCAACATGTGCAATTCATTATTTTGGGTCAACATGGTGCCCAAAGAAACCTTAGTAGCTAAGATGTATATATAGAACAACACTCTTGGTCGAGGAGGATCCAATACTAGCAGAAAAGCTAGATATTGTTTAATATCATCAAAGGTAGCCTAACAATCGTCATCCCAATTAAATGTGACCATCTTGTGTAACAATTTGTTCATAGGTTGACACTTATCTGATAATTACGCTATGAAGCGCTTGATGGATGTGACATTTCCTTGTAAACTTTGTAGCCACTTGATAGTAGTTGGGGGAGGCATTTCAAGGATTACATTGAATTTATTTGGATCAACCTCTATACCTCATTTAGAGACTATGAATCCCAATATTTTTCCAGATGTGACACCAAAGATGCACTTCTCGAGATTTAGTCTAACATTGTGTTCAATGAGGTGATCAAGGACTTTGCATAGTACATCAATGTACTCATGACAGAGTAAATATTTAGCCAATAAGTCATATATGTAATCTTCCAAAATTTTATGCATGTAGTCATGGAATATGTAAGTCATAGCTCGATGGTAGGTAGCACCAGTGTTTTTGAGGTTGAAAGGCATGACTTTATAACAAAATGTCCCCCAAGGTGTTGTGAACACCATTTTGAGTTGGTCCTCTGGATTAATGTGAATTTGATTGTATCCATAGAAACCATACATTAGATATAACATCTCATGACCTACTATGGCATCCACCAGTGTATCAATGTTTTGCAAAAGGAATTCATCCTTAGGAGTTGCTTTATTTAGATCTCAAAAATTGATGCCAATGCGAATCCTTCCATCAGGTTTCTTGATAGGTACCATATTGGAAAACCATGGTGGATAATCAATTGATATAATGAAATTAGCATCTAACAATTTTTGCAATTTGTCTTTCACCATTAAGGCTATTGTTGGATGCATTTTGTTCAAATTTTGCTTGACTAGTTTTGCATTTGGGTCAATTGTAAGATTATGTGTGACTAAATTTAGATCTAAAATTGGCATGTCTTTATAAGACCATGCAAAAGCTTTCTTATTATATTTTAGAAGATCTATGAAATCAGATTGGTCAGTGAGGGATAAGCCTTCCCCTAACTTGATGAATTGGGGAGCCTCAGGATCTATGTCGATATCACTATCAATTATTGGCTCAATGGACATATGAGATCCTTCTTCCAAATGGTGTGGAGTCAGGATGAAATAAATGTCGTAATATGGGTTTATGTCATCAATTGGAAAAACAAGTTCAACATTAGCATGAAAAATATTTTGAGTAGGTCTTGGAGAAAAATGAAATGGTTGTAAAATTTTATCGCAAGGACAATACTCTGATGGAGATGGGGGAGAATCACTCTGATTAAAGTCAATTGCCTCAATGTCAAAGTGCAATGGATTTAATGTATTATTAAGATCATGAAAGGGTGCAATAAGATCTATGGCAATATTAATGGATGGATGATCTTCATTATATGGGCAATTGGGTATCATGACAAGAGGTTGTCACAAGACTTGTGGGGGTGGTTGCAATGGAGGTGGAACGATCAAAGGTGGTCTATGTGGAAGGATATGAGCTTGATCCTCAAGTGGTAAAATCTATCACCATATGGGATGTTGCAATAGGAAAATACGTAGATATAACTCTTCTTAATCATCCAATGGGATGACCTATTTGTATTCCTCATCTGAACTAGGGGATTTAATAGGTGTTATGTCGTAATATGATTCATCGTCAATTATCCATTTATAAGAGGTAATCATGATCCTCTTCCTAATTGTCGAATGGTAGAGTACACGAACCTTCACATTCTTCATAGGATTGGGTTAAATTGTGATATATTCCTTGATCTATCATACTTGCAAGAAAATAATCCCATAAAGAGTGGACATGATTAGGATTATCATAAGGATAGCGTGCAAGCTCATCCCTATAGTTCAAACCTAGGTGCTCTAAACTTTCTATGATGACATTGAGAGGTATAGGCTTGTTGTGTTCTAAGCTAGATTTATCATATGGCAATTGATATTGCATCTAGCAAGGAATGTGAGTACCTTGGTCATACAAACTCAAACCATAGCCATACCAATGGAAGTGATGGAGATATCACATGGCATAGTTGAGATTAGACATATAATTGATGTCCTCATAAAAGGGTTCTTCATCCTCTTCTTGCTAAAGAGATGGTTCTATACCATATTCATCACTCCCATATATTAAATTCGTTTGATTGGGAGGTATACCTAGAGGTACAATAGTACCTATGGAAAGACAAGGTCATCCCATATTTTATATTGTATCAATGGATGGAACTGTTGTGATATTCCTTACTAGGTATTCTCCTAAACCTATAGTAGCCAAATGGACTATGACCTGGGATGGTGAGGTGGAGAAGATAGAAGTGAGGCTTGATATAATTCAATGTTTACCTCATGATGTGGTTTATCATCTGCTAGACTAGGAATTTCTTCCATGGAAATGATAGAGATGATTGGAGGGATCTCGTCAATAGGCCTCTTCGACATGTTCCTCTACAAAGGATTTGGTGATGATGAAGGTGTATCTGAATGTGCCAATGATGATAATGTTATAGAAGAAGATGATAATGGATCAATAGAAGGTGATGGTGAAGGAGTCAGACCTTTAATGGATGTATTTAGTTGGAAGTCCACATGATTTTATGGTAAGGTCAACTTGGGGATATGTTGTACCAAGTTGTAGTATTTGAAGGGCTCAAGGTCTATGAAGACAACATGTACTTGTCCTTCATGAGTGTACTTAAAACATTAGTGAGATATGGAGGTCACACACTTTATGTCTCTAATACAAGGTCTACCCAACAAGATATTATAAGACATTGCATCCTCTAAGACGTAACACAATATTGGTATGGTTTTGCATCCCACCTGAAAATGTAATACTATAGTGTCAATCATTGAGCATAGAGTATCATTGAATTCTCAAAGGATATATGTGGATGGAACAATGTGGGATGCTAGAAGACCTAGATGTTGGAGAGTATTTGTGGTGATGATATTGCTTTAAGAACCAGTGTTAATTAGAACTACTTTGTAATGTGTTCCATTTACACATGTAATGATATGTAAGGGAGGATCAACCACCTCATTTGATATTATTTTGAGTTCATGTTCATGAAATGTGATTATTGGCTCTTTACACCATTGAATGTACCCCATAAAATTGATAAAGGAGTTAGAATCCTAGGGCTATTGTTCAATCGACTTAAGGATCTTCATAATAGCTTCTTGATGAGGTAAATACTATTGAATAATATCATAGATAGAGAGTCAAACCTATATTATTTGTAATCTTTGAGCAAGCTTACTTTTTATAGTGACCACTGAATGATGTGGAAGGCTTTGCACTGGAGGTAGTGGAGGCTATGACATGGAGGGAATATCATTTGAAGATTCAGGTGGTGCAACTTGATATGGATAACACCTATTCCTTGTCATGATGCTAACCCTTGTTGAGGGGGTGTCTATGGATCTCATTTAACTATTTTTCTTGATTATCTTGCACCTCCTGAGTTGGCAATGGGTATTTAAATACACCCATTTGTTGATAATTTATCATGAGAGAGTTATCAAATTGAAGATATTTCCTCTCAATCATGTCTTGTACTAGGTTTTTGAACCCATAGCACATTTGCAAGTCATGCCCATTATACCTATGGTACCTAAAATATAGGTCTTCACAACGTCCCATAGAATTTGGTTTACCCATACTCGGATATATAGGCTAGATCTCAGGTAGAGTAATTGCTTTGGCTACACATAGATGATCGAATAAGGAATCCATAGACTCAGTGAAAGGTGTAAATTATTGCTTAGGATGGTGTTGTTGGTTTTGCCCTTGATTTGATTGAGTGTTGTTATTGTAAATTGCAGGTTGAGGTTGGGCCTGATAGTTTACCTTTTGATGTGGTGTTGGTTGCACAGACCCTAGAATATTGATGGTAAATTTATTAACTCCTATTAGCTTTGATTGTTCTAGATTGCCTTTCATGTTCTTATTCCACTCCTTTTTATGGGATTTTGCGATATCCCCCTCTTGAATTTTGATTTCTTTGATTATTCTAGCCTATGCTAGGGCATCTTCAAGAGTTTGGTATTTTTGGAGTTGTAGCAATAATGAAATTGGTATTTAAATTACAACATTTTTTTCTCTCCAAAGGCGGTCTTCTTTTTCGTCGCGATATCGCGACGCTTTTTCTCTCTCCAACGACGGTCTTCGAGGCTGTCGCGATATCGCGACCTTTTTTCTCTCCAACGACGGACTTCCATTTTTGTCACGATATCGTGACATTTTTTCTCTCCAACGGTGGTCTTCCTTTTTGTTGCGATTTCACGACACTTTTTCTTCTTGGCAATAGGCTTCCACTTTTGTCGCGATTTCGGGGCTCATTTTCTATTTCGGTTGCGGTCTTCATTCTTGTCATGATTTCATGACACCTTTTCTCTTCGGTAGCATTCTCACTTCTTGTAGTGATTTCGTGACTCCTTTTTCTTGTCACGATTTCGTGACTCTTCTTCTCGACCGGCTCCAACCCTACAATTTGTCGTGATATCGCGACAGTTTGCAACATGTCGTGATATCGCGACTTCTTCCCTTCTTTGGCTTCGATGGCGATTCTTGTCACGATTTTGTGACTTATTTTCTTCCTTTGGATTCAACGACGCATCTTGTCATGATTTCGCGACATCACCATTTTGGTCACGATTTCGCTACACCTTCCCTAGTGTGGAGGTTTGCCAGCATTCTATTCCTTTCTTCTTGGACCACCTTGGTCGATATGGATTTATTGTAATCTCTCTTGTTTAAGGTTCAGGGACCTTTCAAAACCCTTTCTACCAATAAAAAAAAAAAATGGATTTAAATAGATCTTGGAAAACATGCGAGTCAACTTAGACATTGGTAGTAGGTATGGTAGCTTAGTGAGAAGTGTTTGCCATATGTTACCATAATTTATGATTGACTCATCTTCATACTGCCTCAACATCTTGAGGTCTATTAAAGACACCTTTTGCTTAGTGTTAAAGGTGAAACATTCTAGGAATGCATCCACAAATTGTTCAAAGCTATGGATTTTGTGCCTTGGGAGTTGATTGTACCACTCTACAGTGGGGCTAGAGAGGGTAATCATAAATTTTCTCAAAATTAAGGCATCATTATCCTGGATACTGAAGCATTGGTTCATGAACCTAGTGACATGATCCTGTGCATATTCCTCTCCTTTGAATATATCCAATTTGGGTATTTTTAAATGCTCTGGGTATGGAGGGAAAGATATTTATGGGTGAAGAAATTGACTATGAAGCTGGTGCAAAGTGGGTTTTTGAAGCCTAAACTTAGCTGTCTTGTTTTCTATTGTTTCCCATATGCTCAAGCAATGTTTTATATGCATTAGATGATTTGATATCCTCTTATTTTCTTTTGCCCCATGGCGGAGGGTGAGGAATGTCAAGCATATGGTGTGGTGGTTTATTATCATCAGCCATACCTCCATAAGGTCCTTATAGATATTCATCTTCTAGTTCTAGATCATCATAGGCTTTGTAAGGTGTTCCCTGAATTGGCCTACAAGGAGGAACAAACACTTGCATAATTTGATCTATGTTTGGCCTAGGAGGCAAGTCTTGATTAGGCATAGGAGGTTGAGGAGGCAACATTTGGTTAGGCCTAGGAAGCCTATTTTGATTAAAAGTAGGTTACCTCTAATGAACCCCTTGTCTATGAGTACTTGGGGTAGGGACCCCATTACGTAAGGTCTCTTGAATTTTTTGTTCAATTCTTTGCCTTTTCAATTTATGCTAGAAATCCAAGTGTTGTTTATCCAATCAAAGATGATTGAATTGAGCTTGGTGATCAACATATATTTTGACAACTTGATTTATCTAATTAGTTGTGTGAGGTCTATTAGCCCTAGCACTATTGCCATGATGCCTATATTGTTCAAGAGGATCTAAAATATTGACTATGAGCTTCCCTTGATTGAGAGAGGTCATATTCACTTGAGTTTTAGTTCTAAACAAACATTATTTATACTCAACTAGCATAGAAGCACATTGTTCTTGCATGGAATAATTAAACTAAGGATAATCAAGACTCTCCTCATGTCTTCCTTCATCAATGAGGAAGGGAAGGGTTGAATTTTATTTCCTAGGGTGATGAGTGTTATAATCATCTTGATAATTATACTACTAAGACCTATTAGGGTGATTTAAGGGTGTATTTTGATCATTTTACCCTACCAATGGTGTGTAATATTGATCTTGCATGTAGGTGTACAAGGTAGACCAATAAGGCATGCAAATGTGTGGTATTGCTCTATTTGTTTGTTCCTCAATGCATGGTTGTCATTCTTGAAATAAGGCATGTAAAGTGTCTATATCTAGAAAGTAAGTTTCTTAATTAGGACCAAGGCCTGTAGGGGTACCCCGCATAGGAGTACCTTGTAGGTTAGGTTCTTGATTTGACATTCTAGTATTTGGGTGAATAGGAGGTTGCCAATGAGGTATAATCATATCCTTAGAATCAAATCAGAGATGTTCTATGTCTCCTTTCCTAATCTCTACAACGTCAACCCTTGAATGGGCTTGGCTATAGGTGCATACGATAACTACTTTATTCCAAAACCTACGTGATTATCTCATTTACAAATTTTAATGATGCAACACACAAAAATGAAAATACATAATAATACAAGTGTTTATCTCTTTTAAAGATTTTATGTGTGTTCCCTAAAACTATTTGGTGTATTTTTTATTTTTTATTTTGCAAAGAGATATTTTTTCACATGTTTGAATATTATTGATGTAATTTTCAATTTGTTTAAAGGATTTCACATGTATACTCACAAATCGATAATCAACAATAAAAGTTTGATCACGTAAAGAAACCAAAGTTTGAAAATGAAAACCCATACTCGATTAGGGAGCACAAATCCTACCAATCCTCACCCATATTGATCGTGGGAAACAATACGCCCTTCGAAGAGGAATGCGTGCTATTTTCCATGGCTAAGATGGTTATTGGAGCTAGATTTGGACAAAAATAGGGTTCGTATCATTGGAGACAAAGGGTGGAGATGAAGCCCACTATTTTTGGTCTCTATTAGTGGTTGGGGATGAAGTTCCAAATGACTAATGTTAAAATGTGATGTGGTGTGTGTGGTTCCTTTTATACTTAAAGAAAGTAAAACAAAATAGCACTCAATGATACTTCACTAAATGCAAAAGAATGTTTCACTTTCAGAAGTATTTAACAAATAATGGAACCTGCAAAATGCATATCCTATATGTAAACCTAACCGTTAGGTTGGTCGCAAGAAATCAAATCACATAAATGCATGCTTAAGCTGTTATTTTCCTATTTTTATTTTAATTTTTTTTGTTTCTAATAAAAATCATAATTTACTCTTCAACAAACAAGGAAAATACATAAAAAGACTAAACCTAACCTTTTCTAAACTGTATTAATACAAAGTGAAGGTTTAGATACTTATCTTGAAAGCCTAAGATGCTATTGTTCCTATCAATTTGAGTTGCAAACCCACTGTTTTGTGGCCATCCCAGGGTGGGACGGTTGCAAATTTGGAGGTCATACCTGGGTGGGACAGTTGCTGTGGCTGTTCTTGGGTGTTTCAATTAGGAAATTAAGGGTCATTTCAGGCCAAAACGGCCAAAACCAACAACATTTCAAAGACAAAAATAGATTCAAAACTTGCAAAAATAAAATAGGACAAGGGTCCCACCATGATCACCACTATAGAGTAGAATAAACAGTTCACCTAGCAAAGGGGAATGAAATGCACCTATTTATTTAATAACTACAAAAATATATTAAAGTAAGCATGATGAAAAATATGTGAAAGAAATGATGGGTTCTCTTTGTATTTATCTATTTTCCAAATGTACGGTTACAAAACGTCCCCTTGAGGGCTCTTAATTGATACAATCTATTACAATGTTCAAAGGATATAATCATTTCATAAACTCAAGGTGTGCTTTTAGTGTCTTCCTCACACTCACGAATTGAAGAGCGGGTTTTGGTACCACTATGAGGATCTATCCATATACGAACTTATAGCTCCTTCCTTGCACTATGAGATACTTGTATCTACACACAAAGAAATCATTATTGGTTAATAGGATGTGTGGATTAATATAAAATCAAAAATATGCATGCAACATTGGATATAAAATGTGAAATAGGCAGTGCAAAACTATTCTAAATTGTACCAAAACTTAGCATAATGCATATTATCTACTTTAGGAATGATCTATGCAAAAATTGAAATGAAATCATATGCAAAATCCATGGTCATCCTTGGGTGTTCCAATTGGGACTGTTAGAATGAAAGATCTAATTAATGGTTGAAAACTGATTCAAATTTCACCAACATTTAGTATGATGCATATAAAATACTCCATAAATAATCTACACTAAAATTGACCTAAAATTATGTGCAGATTCATGGTCGTACCTAGGTGTTCCAATTGGGACTATTAACCATCCCAGGTGGGGACAACCACCAAACCTGATGGTTTTTACCACCAATTCCTCTAGGATATGGTTCAAACTACTCCTAGGGGTGTTGTTAAATTTGGTGATCTAATTCACATAAATGGGTGGGTTTTGGAATGGATTTGTGTATTTGGGATCACTTGCAAACCTCCTTCGATGGATGGAGATTTCAAGGGCAAATATACAAGTAAAAAGGAGAGTGAATCTCGATAGCACTTCGTTGCAAATTATTGCAAAGACCTCTCTCTAAAATTGGGTGGAATAACTCCAATTTATTGCAAAGACCTCTCTCTAAAGTTGGGGCATGCAAGGTAGATGCTGCCACCTGTCAAAACCCTTGCCATGCATTGGGTGGAAGAGGCCTCCAATTTGGGCCTCCAATTTTTAGGTTGTGATGGCTTTGAAAAGACCTCAATCTGTCATAAATCATTGGATGTAATAAATTGTAGAATTTGATTACCATTTATCCCACCTTTGAATTTTTAAGGGGCCTAGAACATGTATGTCCCACCCAGGGACAATTTTTGGTGGTCACCCCTAGGGGGGACAACCATGAACTGTGGTCATCTTGGTATGGGAAGACCATGACTACATGGACCAAAACTTTCCAAAAGTGGGGTAAAGCTTCACAAAAGTGGTTAGGACCACTATATAACCCTTGAGGGTTGCCCAAGGGGGTCATATGATATTGATAAGAATGGCATAATTACAGTCTAATCATATTTATGTGATTTAGGGTCTATGGTAACTTTATGAGATGGTGCATTATATTGACAATACTATCATAAGAATGAGAAATAATAGAATTACCACCAATTTGAATGATGTTTTGTGTTCATTGATTGAATTTTGATATATGGAATGATGTGAACACATGCAACCTTTCTAAACTGTAGGTTTCAAATCCAAACATAAAACAACCATTGTTGCTTGGTTTCCTCCTACTACTATAATATACAAGACAAAAGTTTATATAATTCAAGTATAATCTATTCCTCACTCATAATTTATGTAGAACAACTTGAAAAGGTAGATTTTATATTTCACATTACCTGGAAGGCATATTTACAAGATACAAGTATTTATACAATTCCCAAATTTCTTTTACAACTTGTCGTACATTGAAGAACACAAGCTTTTACTGAGATGGGGGGTGAACAGTAAAAGACCACTTTTTACTTTTTCTTCCAAATCAATATTATGTTGTGTAAATATAACAGTATCAATAGAAGTAGTCAAAGCAATGCATAAAAACCATACACAATAGAGACACCACAATTTACGTGGTTCACCCAATGTGGGCTACTCCACGAAGAAAATATTTTACTAAAACTTTCTCAATAAATCTCTTTGGGAATCACTCCCAATTACAATATTTATGGATATCTGTCCAAAGGAGATGCTAATCCCCTAATCTCAAGTTCATGGATCTCTTCCATAGGAGAAATCTTTCCCCTTATGCTCTGGCTATGTGATCTTCTAGAAGACTCTGTCTCTCTGCTATACTAACTGGTGGACATATCTCCACTTGAAGACTCCTCACTCAGATCTATCTTCAACTATGCTGGATGCTAGATCTCTATCCACTGAGATTCTGTACTTTTTACTCTTTCATCTCCAAATATCTGTCAATAGGCTCACTAAGAACCTGCTCAATAGTCTCACATAGAAACTACTTAACAAGATCACACAGAACTTGTCAAATCTACTCAAGCAAGGTCACCAATAACTTTCTCAAATCTGAATAACAAGCTCACACAGAACTTGTCCAAAACTGAATAACAAGCTCACACAGAACTTGTCCAAATATGCTCTAGCAAGCTCACCAAGAACTTTCCCAAATATGCTCTAGCAAGCTCACCAAGAACTTGCCCAAATTTGCTCTAGCAAGCTCACCAAGAACTTGCCCAAATATGCTCTAGTAAGCTCACCAAGAACTTGCCCAAATATGCTCTAGCAAACTCACCAAGAACTTGCCCAAATCTGCTCTAGCAAGCTCACCAAGAACTTGCCCAAAACTATCCATAAATTTGTCCCAAAATTATCCTCAAATCTGTCCCAACACTATCCTCAAATTTGTCCCAAAGGCCTTCTCAAAGGCTCAATCAATCATGCTCAAGTAGTACTAAAAATGATCTCAATAATGAATGGAAATCTCAACTCAAATTAACTTCATAGAAGCATAAAGAGAATTCTTAGAGACTCAATATGTTCTAATCTCACTCTCAACCCAAATAAATCTCAACACAACTCATAGAAGCATAAAGAGAATTGTTAGAGACTCAATATGTTCTAAAATCACTCTCAACCCAAATCAATATCAACTCAACTCAAATAAGCACAAAGATAATTTTTAGAGACTCAATATGTTATAAAATCACTCTCAACTAATCACCACAAGGGACAACTCTTCTTCACAAACCCTAGTTCAAGTATGCATCCACCAACTCAAATGTTTCCAACAATGCTCAACTACAAATATCACATAACAATGATACTCATGTTCTTTTCTAACTCAAGTTCTTTTACAACCAATGGGCTTAAAAAACTATGCTTATCAAATAAGGTTTGGATACAACTCTCAATTCAAAAAACCTTGAAGCATTCAACCAACCACTTTCAAAAAGGAAACCACAAACAATCCTTTTCCCTCCAATGATATTTTAGAAATCAACCACCATAAACAATCAATAGGAGAATGTGCCCATACCTTTTATGAAGATGAAAAAACCTCTTTTTAAATCTGCCACAATCACAAAATTCTTTTGCCAATCTTCACAAGGGTTAGTATATCAAAAAATAATTAAAATTACTCCACTTTTCAATAATCATCACCAAGGCCTTTAATTGCACAACTTCCTTATCTCTCCTAAAACCACTTGTACCATAAAATAAAATAAATCAAAATATTGCATAACCTTTTCACTCCCAAAACCACTTATACCATAAAATAAAATAAATCACAATATTGCATACCTTGTCACCTCATGAAAGAATTAATCCTCTTGAAAAAGAACAAGGCAAACTTCAATTTTGGAACCCCTTTGTAAAATAAGAAATATCTCTTTACATACACCTTATTTCTCCTTCTAAATAAGTTAGTCAAATAGCCCTTGAAATAAGCTTTCCGACGATATATAATATGCCCCCTTTCCGAAATAAATTGAAACCTTTACATAAATATATATACATACATATATATATACATATATATATGTATATATATATATATATATATGCCAACCTCCATTAATTGCACATAGGTTGGCCCTCCATTAATTGAAACTTAAACTTTAAACTTTAATATCTTCATCACCGGAGTTCCTTTTTCGATGAAACAAAATTCCACCTTGTCTTTTAATAAAATCCCTTTCCACATAAGCCCACCATGGTTTTAAATAAAGCCTTTTATTTTTCCTGCCTTGGTTTTCATAAAAACCCTGTATATATCCATGCTCTTCAAAATATCATAAATGCTTATTTTTGAAATATTTTTGCTACCAAAACCAAATGTGATCCATGTGACATAAATGATCCATGTGATATAAATTACAACATAAAATACCTCAAATTACCTCAAATGTCCAAAAATATCCCCCTTTGTCATTTATGGCAACACCTCTAATGCAAACACCACAATCATTGCAAAAATCATCTCTGAGAATCAAAGTTGCTCCCCCTGACTCAATACTCTCTATGGAGGCTGCTCCCTCTAACTAAATACTCTCTTTGGAGGCTACTCCCCCTAACTCAATGCTCTCCTTGGAGGCTGCTTCCCCTAACTCAATGCTCTCTTTGGAGGCTGCTCCCCCTAATTCAATGCTCTCCCCCTTACTCAAATTTCCCCCCCTTTGATATCAATGGCAAAAGGGACACCTATGGGGCTAAAATATATAACTCTTAAGCTTAGCCCCCCTCATCCCCTTTGTTAGTATTACAATGACACTGAGAGGGGGGTGAATCAGTGTAGCTCTTTAAACTTAAATTTATAGCTCTTAATACCGCAACAATTAAAACTTATTACTAGATACAACAAGTATAACAAAAGAGCATCACACAACACAAGATTTAACGAGGTTCACCAATGTGGCTACTCCTCAAAAATTGACTGCTTGGACTACCATCCAAATCCAGCCTTTGCAAAGCACCAACTTTACAATCAATTTACCAGCACCCACTGGAAGGAGCACCAACCCCTGATTTATCTGCACCAACAGAAAGGAGCACCAACCCCTGATTTATCTACACCAACAAAAAGGAGCACCAACCCATGATTTATCTACACCAACATAAAGGAGCACCAACCCCTTATTTATCTACACCAATAGAAAGGAGCACCAACCCCTTATTTACCTACACCAACAAGAAGGAGCACCAACCCCTTATTTATCTTTGCTTTTGCAAGACCCTGACTGGTCTTCTTCACCTTTGCATTCTCTACGCACTCTGCTCTCTCTACGCAATCACTTCGCACACTCTGCTTCGTTACAATCGAACTTCACGATCATCTTCTCCATTTTGTGCACTCTACTCTCTTTGTAAATTTTGCACTTAGCATGATTCGACATGACTTGCTCTCTACGCACAACGACCGTATTTCACACACATTCCACCATCTTCTCAATTCTCCAAACAACCCTCCTTTTATAACAATATTTTTTATGATGAAAACCCTAATCTTAGTCGACTGTAAATCCTAATCTTAGTCAGCTTTCATAACAATTGTAAACCCTAATTTTAGTCGATTGTCATCGGTCTTCATCGGCTTCAACTCAAGAAGATGTTCGGTTTATCCATCGCTTGATGATTTCATTCTGGATAGACCCTGTAACCGCCATACTGACTTTTGATCACTCTTCATATTTTAGCAGTATGAAATCACTCTATAACTGCCCTTGTAAATGCCGTAGTGATGTCGGTCCACTATCATACTTCTCATTTCAATCAGGTTCTCCTTCTTGACTTGCGCATTTATGACCTATCATGAAATCATGACATTTTTACCTCTATAGCTTCTTTTGTTGTTATTGTCACGAAAATAACATGTCACGATATCATGACACTTTCACCTCCGTACACTTTCTCTATTATTTTGTCATGATATCATGACATTTTTACCTCTGCAGACTTCATATTTTCTTTTGTCATGATATCATGACATTTTTGCCTTCATATACTTCGTCTTTGCTTTTGTCACGATATCGCGACACTTCTGCTTCCATAGACTTCGACTTTGCTTTTGTCACGATATCGCGACACTTTTGCCTCCGTAGTCTTCAACTTAGCTTTTGTCATGAAATCGTGACACTTCTACTTCCATACTTAGCTTCTTTGCTTTTGTCATGAAATCATGACACTTCTACCTTTGAAGTCTTCTTCTCTACTTTTGTCATGAAATCGTGACACTTCTACTTTCATACTTTACTTCTTTGCTTTTGTCATGAAATCATGACACTTCTACCTTTGAAGTCTTCTTCTCTACTTTTGTCATGAAATCATGACACTTCTGCTTTCGTACTTTACTTCTTTGCTTTTGTCATAAAATCGTGACACTTCTGCTTTCAAAGTCTTGCTTTCTACTTTTGTCATGAAATCATGATAGTTCTACTTCCGTACGCTTCCTCTCTTTCTTTTGTCATGAAAATGTGACATGTCATGATATCGTGACACTTTTCAAACTTACTTTCTCTCTCCTATTTTAGTCACAAAAATGCGACATGTCATAAAATCGTGACACTTTTCAAACTTACTTTCTCTCTCCTATTTTAGTCACGAAAATGTGACATGTCACGAAATCGTGACACTTTTCTTACTTGTTCTTTTTCTTCGAACTTGTCATGAAATCGTGACACTTTTTCCTACTTTCTCTTTCTCTTCCAACATGTCACGAAATCATGATAGTTTTTCCACTTTCATTTTTCTCTTCCAACATGTCACGAAATCATGACAGTTTTTCTTACTTTTTCTCTCTCTTCCAACATGTCGCGAAATCGCGACAGTTTTTCCTGCTTTTTCTCTCTTCCAACATGTCACGAAATCATGACAGTTTTTCCTACTTTTTCTCTCTCTTCCAACATGTCACGAAATCATGACAGTTTTTCCACTTTTTTCTCTCTTCCAACATGTCGCGAAATCGTGACAGTTTTTCCTACTTTTTCTCTCTCTTCCAACATGTCACAAAATCATGATAGTTTTTCTTACTTTTTCTCTCTCTTCCAACATGTCACGAAATCATGACAATTTTTCTTGCCTATTGTATATGTCACGATATCGTGACACTTTTCTTACTTGTCTTTTTTCTTTGATCTTTTGCATATGGGCCACTTCGGTCTTCTTGGAAAATCATTGTACATACTTTGAATAACCTTTGAACTCCTGTCTTCTGCATCTGAATAGCTTTTGAACTTCCTGTCCACTGCATCAATAGATCTATCTGACTGTGTTGACAACAATGACAATATTGTTGTTGCACCTTGCTCAACAATCTCCCCCTTTGGAATTTTTGGCAACACATGTGCAATTTCCTGTAACTCTTCTCCCCCTTTGACAATAATACCAAAGGGCTACTGCAGACTCCCCCTGAGTCCATGCACAACATTCTCAGGCAAAATTTATTACACTTAGCAAAAATCATGAACATGAGCAAAAAGATAATCAAATACTTAAATGCTCCCCCCGAGAATGTGATCCCTGTAGCTAGTCAATTCTTGGGAAGTGTGACCACTCCCAATTTATTGCGAAGGTACTCAAAAACTTCCTTGGGCAATGGTTTTGTGAAGATATCTCGCTACTTGCTCTGTAGTTGGAACAAAATCCAACTTAACCTCACCTTCCGCAACTTTCTCCTTCAAAAAGTGATACCTGATAGCAATGTGTTTTGTGCGTGAATGCATAACCGGATTCTTGGAGATGTTAATGGCACTCGGTGTTATCACACTTAACCGATATTGGCTCACTGAAGCTAATACCAAGATCTTTCAGGGTTTGTTTCATCCACAATACCTGCGTACAACATGTTGTCGCTGCAATATATTCTGCCTCTACTGTCGATAAAGAAACTGACTCTTGTTTCTTACTCGTGCCACGCGACCAATCTGTCTCCAAGATAGAATGCACCTCCACTGGTACTCTTTCTGTCATCGACACCTCCTGCCCAATCTGCATCTGAATACGAAATAAGGGTGAAGTCTTTACCTTTCGGATACCATAACCCATACTCCATAGTACCCTTGAGGTACCGAAGAATCCTCTTCACTGCTGTCACATGAGTCTCCTTGGGATTAGCCTGAAATCGTGCTACCATGCATACTGCCTACAAAATATCTAGTCCGGTAGTTGTCGAGGTACAGTAAGCTCCCAATCATAGATCTGTACATGGTTTGATCAACAGGTGGAGATTTGTCATCCTTGCTCAACTTGCAACCTGTCGTCATGGGAGTGCTAACCGGCTTACAATCCTCCATTGTGAACTTTTTTAACATCTCTTTCACATATTTAACTTGAGAAATAAATATGCCCTTCTTATTTTGATTAACTTGCAACCCGAGGAAATACGAAAGTTCACCAATCATTGACATTTCAAATTCTTTCTCGCATCTTATTTGCTAAATCTTTACATGACTCATCTTTGCTGCTGCCAAATATGATATCATCTACGTATACAACAAGAACAATAAGATGCCCATTTTTTGTTTTGACATACAAATTACTATCCACCATACCTTTCTTAAACCCTTGTTGAGTGAGATAGTTGTCTAGCCTTGCATACCATGCTCGGGGTGCCTGTTTTAAGCCATATAATGCTTTCTTCAACTTGCAAACCAAGTTGGGATCATCACCAAGTTGGAAACCATCTCGGTTGCTCAATATAAACCTCTTCTTCAAGTTTCCCATTCAAAAACGTTGATTTCACATCCATTTGATAAACTTTGAAATTCTTGTAGACTGGCTAAAGCAGAAACATTCTAATTGCCTCTAGTCTAGCTACTGGTGCAAAAGTTTCCTCAAAGTCAATGCCTTCAACTTGTGCATAACCCTTACATACCAATCTTGCTTTATTTCTGACTACCTGTCCGTCTTCATTCAATTTGTTTCGAAAAATCCATTTAGTCCCGATTATATTTTTATTTGCATGTCTAGGTACTAACTCCCAAGTTTCATTTTTCTCGATCTGATCTAATTCTTCATTTATTGCCTTCATCCAACTTTCATCTTTGCTTGCGTCAGCAACATTTTTGGGCTCAATGTTGGATAATAGAGAGTAGTTACTTACTACTCTTCTTCTTGTCTGAACACCAACTTTGGGGTCTCCAATTATTTGCTCTCTAGGATGATTTTTTTGCCAGCTACCTGTTTTGAATTTCTTATTTTCTTCCACTTCTGAATCACAACTTAAATCATCTGAGTCAATTTTTTGTATCTTTTCCGTTTCGTTTTCCTCATCTCCTTCAATAACCTCTTCATAAATTGGGTAGTTCTTTTCATAGCTAATTACTCGTTCTCTACCTTCATCAAATTTAACATCGACACTCGTCCACAATTTTCTTTAGCCTCTTGTTGTAGCATTTGTAAGCTTTGCTTTTTGATGAATAACCAACAAAAATACCTTCATCCGCTCTATCTTCAAACTTACCAAGATTATCTTCAGTTCTTTTGATGTAGCACTTGCTGCCAAAAACTTTGAGGTATTTTGTTGTTGCCCTTTTACCGAACCACAACTCATAAGGAGTTTTGCTTTCATGTGTTCTCAGCATGTACCTATTTTGGATATACACCGCAGTATGGACTCGCTTCTTTCCAAAATCTGTCTGCTACTCTACTTTCAGCCAACATAGTCCGTGCCATTTCCTGCACTGTCCTGTTCTTTCTTTCTACCACTCCATTCTGCTGAGGTGTCCTGGCTGCTGAAAACTGTCTCCTAATACCGTATTTTTCATAGTACTCTGTAAACTCCTCTCAAATGAATTCTCCTCCTCTATCTGATCTTAAACATTTGATCCTCTTTCCTGTTTCATTCTCAACTTGGTTTTTGAAAGTCTTGAACATTTCAAAAGCTTCTGATTTATGCTTCAAGAAAAATATCCATGTCATTCTGGAATAGTCATCAATGCACAACATAAAATATTTGTCACCATTTATGCTTTGTGTTCTCATGGGTCCACATAAATCAGTGTGTATTAGTTCCAAAGGTTTGCTTGTGTAGTACTCTTTTGTTTTGAATGTGACTCTAGTTTGCTTCCCCTTTTGGCATGAAGCACAAATGTTGTTTGCAGGTTTGCTCATGGTGGGAATATCTCTCACCGCCCTTTTTGAGTTGATTTTTACTAGATTATCAAAACTGATATGACCGAGTCTCTTGTGCCACAACCAATTTTCTTCTTCCTGTCCAATAAAACAAGCTCCTTCTGAAGTCTCTGAGAGCGTGTACAGGTTTCCAGATGTCCTTGATCCAGTTGCTATCAATTTTCCACTGTTTGTTTTTCTGACTTCACAACCCTGCTTCTTAAAAACTACTTCATGACCTTTATCACAAATCTGACTTACGCTCAACAAGTTATGTTTCAAACCATCCACAAACAAGACTTCTTCTGACTTAATTTTTTCGTCACTAATTTTAACTGAACCTTTGCCAACTATCTTAGCTCCATCATTATTTCCAAACTTTACTGAACCACCTTCATATTTCTGTAACTTCTCAAATTTTTGTTTGTCACCTGTCATATGACTGGAGCATCCACTATCAAGTATCCATGGTACATATTTATTCTGTGCTTTAAATGTTGTTTGTACGATTAAGGATTCCTTTTCTTCCTTAAGTCGCTCTTTTTCTTTCCACTCCATTTTGATAGTAGTTTTGGGCTCTTGTTTTGCCTTTCCCTTATCAATAGCTTGTGCATGTTTTTTGGGAAGTTTTCTATTTTGTCTCATCCTATTTGGTTGAAATTTTCTTCCCTGAAACTGATTTGATGCAAATGTACTTCTACAGTTTCTTGCAATGTGCCCAAAATTATGACAGTTATAACATTCTACTCGTATAATTCATCAGAGGAGAAAAAGCATTTCTACTGGTGAAATTCCTTGGTCTTACATTATATTTGCAGTCCGAGATTTTATGTCCATAGCCATTGCATTTAAAATAGAAACCAGAAAAGGGATAATTGAACCTGGGTGATGGTCTTTGCCATGTTGCCGTAGGAGCCATAGGTCTTCTTCTTCTTTGATGTGTGACATTGGTGAATCCATCATTGTCAATTCTCCTTTCGTGCCTGGCATTATTGCTTTCTTTTGCATGAGACATTTTTCCTTGATCAACCTGTTTCTTATCTTCATTCTTTATGGATTCTACATTTCTGGCCTTTGATCCATTTGATGATTCTCCTTCGATGAAACCCAGACCAAATTTGATGCCTGTAGGCCTTTGGTCATTTATAATCTTATCCAGCTTCATAGAACTTTCTTCGCATTTGTGATAGCAACTAATTTTGTGATTCATCTCTTCTATCTGCATCCGTAAACCAACATTCTCTTCTTCTAGTTTGTAGCAATAATCTATTTTCATGGTAATTTGTACTTCGAGATCTTCAGATATTTTCTTGTATTCTTCTATCTGTACTTTTAGACTGGTTATGATTTCGTTTGCATCCTCAAGATTTTTTGAAATTTTCTTATTCTTTTTCCTCTCTATTTTCCACTCTTCAAGTGCAGAGATCAACTCACCTTCTAGATCTACTTCAGCCTCAGGGTTTTCACCACATACTTCAGAGTTCACTCCTTCCTTTTCTGATTTTACTTCTTCAAATGCCATGAAAAGAGCTTCACCTATTTCCTCTTTAGATTAATATAAAAAAATCATGTTATAAAGAAGAATATGTTCATCCTAATTCTCTAGAATGCATAATTAGATCCATCAAACAATGGTGCTTTGTTTGATGAGAAGCCTTCACCACCTGCCATTGTGTTACTTCCAAGATCACCCTAGCCGGTTAAGCTTGTACAGGAACTTAGCTCTGATACCAATTGTTAGTCTTACAATGACACTAAGAGGGGGGTGAATCAGTGTAGCTCTATAAACTTAAATTTATAGCTCTTAATACCGCAACAATTAAAACTTATTACTAGATACAACAAGTATAACAAAAGAGCATCACACAACACAAGATTTAACGAGGTTCACCAATGTGGCTACTCCTCAAAAATTGACTGCTTGGACTACCATCCAAATCTAGCCTTTGCAAAGCACCAACTTTACAATCAATTTACCAACACCCACTAGAAGGAGCACCAACCCCTTATTTATCTACACCAACAGAAAGGAGCACCAACCCCTGATTTATCTACACCAACAGAAAGGAGCACCAACCCCTAATTTATCTACACCAACAGAAAGGAGCACCAACCCCTTATTTATCTACACCAACAGAAAGGAGCACCAACCCCTTATTTATCTTTGCTTTTGCAAGACCCTGACTGGTCTTCTTCACCTTTGCGTTCTCTATGCACTCTACTCTCTCTGTGCAATCACTTCGCACACTCTGCTTCATTATAGTCAAACTTCATGATCATCTTCTCCCTTTTATGCACTCTACTCTCTTTGCAAATTTTGCACTTAGCATGATTCGACATGACTTGCTCTCTACGCACAATGATCGTATTTCACACACATTCCACCATCTTCTCAATTCTCCAAACAACCCTCCTTTTATAACAATATTTTTTATGATGAAAACCCTAATCTTAGTCGGCTATAAATCCTAATCTTAGTCGGCTTTCATAACAACTGTAAACCCTAATTTTAGTTGACTGTCATCGGTCTTCATCGACTTCAACTCAAGAAGATGTTCGGTTTATCCATCGCTTGATGATTTCATTCTGGACAGACCTTGTAACCGCCATACTGACTTTTGATCACTCTTCATATTTTAGCAGTATGAAATCACTCTGTAACTGCCCTTGTAAATGCCGTAGTGATGTCGGTCCACTATCATACTTCTCATTTCAGTCGGGTTCTCCTTCTTGACTTGCGCATTTATGACCTGTCATGAAATCATGACATTTTTACCTCTGTAGCTTCTTTTGTTGTTGTTGCCATGAAAATATAACATGTCACGATATCGTGACACTTTCACCTCCGTACGCTTTCTCTATTCTTTTGTCATGATATCATGACATTTTTGCCTCCGTAGACTTCATCTTTTCTTTTGTCATGATATCATGACATTTTTGCCTCCGTATACTTCGTCTTTGCTTTTGTCATGATATCATGACACTTCTACTTCCATAGACTTCGACTTTGCTTTTGTCACGATATCGTGACACTTCTGCCTCCGTAGTCTTCAACTTAGCTTTTGTCATGAAATCATGACACTTCTGCTTTCGTACTTAGCTTCTTTGCTTTTGTCATGAAATCATGACACTTTTGCCTTCAAAGTCTTCTTCTTTACTTTTGTCATGAAATCGTGACACTTCTACTTTCATACTTTACTTCTTTTCTTTTGTCACAAAATCATGACACTTCTGCCTTTGAAGTCTTCTTCTCTACTTTTGTCATGAAATCATGACACTTCTGCTTTCATACTTTACTTCTTTGCTTTTGTCATGAAATCATGACACTTCTACTTCCAAAGTCTTGCTTTCTACTTTTGTCACGAAATCATGACAGTTCTGCTTCTGTACGCTTCCTCTCTTTCTTTTGTCATAAAAATGTGACATGTCGCGATATCGTGACACTTTTCAAACTTACTTTCTCTCTCCTATTTTAGTCACAAAAATGCGACATGTCACGAAATCGTGACACTTTTCAAACTTACTTTCTCTCTCCTATTTTAGTCACGAAAATGTGACATGTCACGAAATCGTGACACTTTTCTTACTTGTTCTCTTTCTTTGAACTTGTCACGAAATCGTGACACTTTTTCCTACTTTCTCTTTCTCTTCCAACATGTCACGAAATCGTGATAGTTTTTCCACTTGCATTTTTCTCTTCCAACATGTCACGAAATCATGACAGTTTTTCTTACTTTTTCTCTCTCTTCCAACATGTCACAAAATCGTGACAGTTTTTCCTACTTTTTCTCTCTCTTCCAACATGTCACGAAATCATGATAGTTTTTCCACTTGCCTTTTTCTCTTCCAACATGTCGCGAAATCATGACAGTTTTTCCTGCTTTTCTCTCTCTTCCAACATGTCACGAAATCGTGATAGTTTTTCCTACTTTTTCTCTCTCTTCCAACATGTCGCGAAATCGTGATAGTTTTTCCTGCTTTTTCTCTCTTCCAACATGTCGTGAAATCGTGATAGTTTTTCTTGCTTTTTCTCTCTCTTCCAACATGTCACGAAATCGTGACAATTTTTCTTGCCTGTTGTATATGTCGCGATATCGTGACACTTTTCTTACTTGTATTTTTTCTTTGATCTTTTGCATATGGGCCACTTCGGTCTTCTTGGAAAATCATTGTACATACTCTGAATAACCTTTGAACTCCTGTCTTTTGCATCTGAATAGCTTTTGAACTTCTTGTCCACTACATCAACAGATCTATCTGACCGTGTTAACAACAATTACAATACTGTTGTTGCACCTTGCTCAACACCCTTTTCTTTTAAGGTGATTAATTTTGGGGTGGGAGTACTTTTACTCCCATCTCATTTTGTTTCTTTCCTCTATAAACTTCCTTCCATGTTTTTCTGATATCATTCTCTTCATGAATTACTTGATCTTCTTGTATAGAACCTTTTTGACCTTCTTGCCTTGAACCTGCTTGGAATTGAGTCCTACACCATCTTGCAATATGCCCAAAGTTATTACAATTAAAACACTTGATATTGTAGCCTTTTGTTGGTGCCCATGTCTTGAAATTATTCTTAAAATAATTTCCATATCCATTCCTTTATTGAACCCTGTATTGTGTATCTCTGTTTTCATAACCATTATAACCATAACTTCTGAATTGTGTAGCTCTAAAACCAAAATCATGTTGCTCATTTCCTTTGCACTGAAAAGCTCTATGACCAATCTTTTTGCATGAGAAGCAATGTCCCTGAAAACCATACCTTCTTCCCTTGAAGTTTCTTCTAGCAAAATAAAACTTCTTTGATCCATGGATCCTGCAATGTATAGCCTTGTTTCCAAAACCATTACAAGAAAAACAATATGTTAAGGTAAAATAAGGTAGTGTATTGCATTACACTACATAGGATTATTACATTTACTTTTCTACTAGTTACCATGAGATATTTTGTCTACTGGTTAATCTAGGTTAGTACCTAAAATATCCTAGGTTAGATATTTTAGGTTAGTGGTTGAGTTAGAACTCACTACCTAGGTTAGTAGTTAGTCTCACGCAACTCCCTATTCTATTGTTAGAGGGCAGTTAGCATCAATTACAACTATGTTGTTATTATTCTATTTTATGCCCTATTTAATCCTAGACTCTCGAAAGTCTAAGGTAATGATCAATTATTATTTTATTCACATTTCATTTGTCTTGTGATTTATTTGACATTATTGGCATCAGAGCCATTTTTTTGGCTCGCCCGAAGGATGAGCTGGTGCCATTTGGTGACACTCAGCCCACCTCAACAGGCGAGCTCATAGGCTGGAGCAGGCCCTGCATTACCTAGGGCCCACGAGACCCCATCCCATGAAGGTGCACGGATCGACCACACCGGCCGTGCGATCTACCGACCACATGGTCGACCGGGCCGTGCGATCCCGCATGAACGACCTCAAGGGCCGCATGATCGACCATCATGGTCGACCGCCCCCTCGACGACCGAGGAGCGCACAAGCTGACGTCTTAGCTCCCACTCACTCGGCCTAGGGCCAGGGAGACACGTGGCCCCCAAGGCTAGGAGAGCACGAGAGAGGGCAAAACACCCTCCCCTCCCAACTGGACCCCACATCGGGATCTATGAGGATAGGAGGCCCTCCGATCCGTGATCTGACAACCGCTCGCTTGGCGACACATGGCATGATCTGGTGCCCTAGACCTCTAGACTGCATGCACCCCGAGGTGCCACCTGGACCAACCATGTGGTAGTGCCACCTCAACACTGACTAGGTGACACATGGCACTCAGGCCACATGCCACCTAGACCCTACTAGATCCTGACTAGACACAGACTGGACAGAAATGCGGACACATGGCAGACAGGCCATGCGCCACCTGGACCTAACTGGACCGGACACATGGCGGACAACCACTAGATGCTGATGTAGACGTAGAGGACACGTGGACCCCCCTTGCCATGCCACATGGACGATGGTAAAAGGAGGGCCCAGACCCGATTTCTCGAAGGCAATCATGAGCAAGTTTGCTCGTTGAGGCCTTTAAAGGCCTTTTGCATCCACTTTCGGATGCATGTGGGATAATTCCCACTACATCCTCAAAGAAGCCAGATGACTTCTTCAATAGGCGGATCGTGCAAGTTCAAACCCAAAGCCATCGCTTGGTTTGTTGGCTAGGGCGGGCGCCTTAGCACAACGGAGATCCATGATCGAGTCCCCACGGTGCACGAAGGAAAGGATTTTTTTTCTTCATTTTTTTTCGAGTGGATCGCCATGGAGGAGATAATATTGAGTGGAGGCGGAGCTGTTTCAAACATCCTGGTAGCGCGGTTGGCTCGGGTGGCCAACTAGCACAACCGAGACCACGGATCGAACCCCCCGCGTGCCTCAAACAGGTTTTTGCGAATAAAAACTTTATTTTTTCAAATTTTCTATGGTTTAAAGCATATTTAAAATATATTTTTTGATTATTTTTATAATTTTTCTTTAAATTGGCCTAAAACGTTCAATTTTTAACCAAATTGGACGATTTTTTTTCCCAATTTTTTCTAAAATTATAGAATTTTCATCCAAAACTAGTATTTTTTTGCTTTCTCAAACCTAGAAACCTGAAAATTCGCATATAATTTAGCCCTAAAAGTTCCTAAAACCATTGATGTCTTTTTCTCAAAACTGAAAACACAAGGCAAATAGGAACCTCTTTTTGGCAAATTTTAACACAAAACCTGCTTCAACAATTTTTTTGTTGCAATAAATTCATCAGAAGTTCTTCAGTTTTCTTAATTTTTTTTGGAGATATAAGACATAGAACTCAAACTTTCTATTGCAAAATACATATCATGCCATGATTTAGGGAGCATCAAAAGTCATCTCATTTTTCTCAAAACAACAAATTATTGCTTTTGTTCTCTCCTTCAAGAAAGGGGACATAAAAACATAAAATAGCAACCTTCTTTTTGTTGTCAAAACTTGAGATCAAAACCATATTTTTTTGCTCCTTCATGATAAATTGTTGAAGACAAAACCAAAGTCGTGTGTCGACTGGTTTGGAAGCCTTTCAAACGTGGGTCGTGTGTCGACTTGTCTTGAAAGGAGTGCTCAATTTTTTTTCAATTTTGTAAAACATTAAGGGGGGATAGAAATCATTTTGTTGATTCTATTATTTGCAAAATTGTAAAGAACAAGGGGGGATTTTCCAAAAGTATGAAAGGTGCAATCTCGATTGTACTCGACACCTTTCTCAAAAATTGACTTATACTAGGTGCATTTTCGGTTGAACCCGACACCTAGAGTGACAATAATGTGGGTTGCTCTCATGTTTTTATTATTTGCACTAACACTCATGTTTCTTATGTGCACTTAAACATTCAGATACAACATTGGTAGAAGCATTTCACAAAACCCATATTTCACTCCAAAACGTGCTACACTTTGCACAGGTTGAACAACAGTCAATTTTTTTTTACCCCCTCCAAAGGTCAAAATTCAAACACACCTTGATTACCTCTCTTTGTTTGGCTTAATTTCCTCCAAATTCTCATCCTTCTTGAAGGGTGTTAAGGTAGGTGCCATTAAATATCCTAGAGAGCACAATCAGAAGTCTGTCAACCAATTCCTTTTTTAATTTGCTCTATCTTGTTTGGCTTAATTTCCTCCAACTTTTTCATCCCTTGTTAAGGGTGTTAAGGTAGGTGCCATTAAATATCTTATAGAGGCAAATTGAAAACATCTTCCATATACTCTTTTGAGGGTATAGTGCAAGATACAACCATCTTAGTCCTATCAATTTGAAACCTTAACCATGGCCATGATACACAAGTATCTCACTGAGAGCCAACTGCTCAAAGGTTCAAATTATTCAGCTTGGAAGACTAAGATGAAAGCTATCTTAACTGTAGAGGATTTGTGGTCAATAGTGGATGGAAGTGTAACTAGACCTCAATCAGCTGGAGCAGATCAAACAGAATTTGATAAGAAGAATAAGAAACTATCCTTAATGATCTTGCTAGCTATTACTGATGATATCCAACCTCATATCAGTGAAGCTAAGAATGGTAAGGAGGCATGGGATGCCTTAAAAACCATCTTTGAGGGAAAGAATCAATCAACGATTCTTAATCTCCAAACACAGCTTCATACTCTTCATATGAAATCAGGAGAAACAGTAGAGCTATTCCTCTGTAGAGTCGTAGAATTGAAAACAAAATTGCAATCCTTAGGAGAAAAAGTGGAAGACCAAGTCTTGACCTCTATCATTTTGAGGGCTCTTCCAGACTCCTACAGAATGTTGATCACTTCACTACAAGTCTCTGGAAGGGTAGTGACTTTTGTCGAGTTGGTAAATTTGCTTCAAATAGAAGAAGCTAATCAACTCCAACGAGATGAGGCATCCAACAATGCACTTTTCTCACACAGACAAGGTGGTAAGAAAAAGTGGAATCAATAGAAAGGTTCTTCTTCGAATAAAGACAAGGGTAAAGCCAAAGAGGTTCCAAAGAAGAAGCAGTATTGTAAGATTTGTGACAAAGACACTCATGAAACCAAAAGATGTTGGTTTAAGAACAAACCGCCCAATGAACAAGGAAACAAGAAGGGCCAAGGCAAACCAAAGAACAAGAAAAAATAGCAACAGGGACACATTGCAGCTGAAGATTCTAGTTCGGATTCTGAGAGAGCACACAAGGTGCTCATGACACATACAGATTCCCCTCACAAGGACTCTGTGTGGTACATAGACTCAAGCGCTAGTAAGCATATGACTGGCGATAAATCCTGGTTTGCAACATTTGAGGCTCGAGAAGGTAGACCGGTCACCATTGCTGATGATCAAACCTATCGAGTTCAGGGAGAAGGAAGTGTTTCAGTCTCCCTTCCAGATGGAGAATGTAATATTCAAAAATTTCTTTATGTACCAGGATTGAAAAATAATCTCTTGTCAGTTCCACAAATCCTGGACAATAACATGAATGTCAATTTCAAAGTGGACAAAGAAAAGAAACATTGCTTTATCACTAAGAAGGGAAAATAGATAGCAACAGGTTCATACAAACATGGTTTGTTTGTCTTAGATGCAATTACCTCAACACATACTGCATTGGAAGTCACCACAAAGGAGGCCACTTCTCTTTGGCATAAGATATTTGGGCATTTAAGTTTAGGATATTTACTAGAGTTGAGTAAATATCAAATGGTGAAAGGGTTGCCTACTCTTTCATCTACTTTGCTAGTGTGCTTTGATTGCTTGTCAGGAAAGCAACATAGAGTACCCTTTGAACCTAGCTCCTTTCGAGCTAAGGTACCTTTGGAGTTGGTACACACAGATTTGTGTGGTCCCATGTCTACAAGTTGTGGAGGAAAAAGGTATTTTCAATTGTTTGTCGATGATCACTCACGAAATATGTGGGTCTTCTTCTTACAGTTGAAGTCTGAAGCATTTTCCTATTTTCAATAGTTCAAAAAGCTTGTTGAGAAAGAATCAGGATGCTTTATTAAGACCCTCCATTCAGATCGAGGGGGGAATACACATCAAAGGAATTTTCCTCATTTTTATAGACACATGGGATAAAGAGACAGTTAACAACAACCTATTCTCCTCAGTCAAATGGGGTTGCTGAGAGAAGAAATCGGTCCATTATGGAAATGGTTCGATGTATGCTTAAGGGGGCCAACCTTGAGCAAACTTACTGGGCTGAAGTTGTTCAAACTATAGTATATATTCTGAATAGGGCACCCACAAGGGCTCTTGAAGGTATGACTCCTCAGGAAGCATGGAGTGGTAGGAAACCCTCCATATCTCATCTACGGGTATTTGGGTGTAAGGCATTTATGCATATACCCAAGGAGAAAAGAAATAAATTAGATGAGAAGTCCCTACCTTGTGTATTTCTTGGATATGATGAATTCTCAAAAGGCTATCGGTTGATAGACCCACTTACCAAGAAAATACATGTCAGTAGAGATGTAGTGTTTGATGAAGCTTTCACACCCAACACTACATCAGTATACCTAGATGATGAGGAGCAACAACCACTTCCTCCTCCACAACAAAAAAATCCTCCCAAATGGTATACAAGCACAATGAAAGATTCCAAACTCACTTCCCCACCTGATCTTACTCTCAATCATCCAAAGACACGAAGCATGACTCAAAAAGAAAAGAATGAAGCATCCACTTCAGTTGATGATCTTTGTGCAGATTTTCAAGATCTTTCTATTGATAGAGAGTTACCAAGGGAAGATGATATGGAAATAGATGAGGAGAGGGTTTACTTGTCAGCATATGATGAGAATGAACCTTCTATAGTTGATGAAGCACTTAGACTACCTCAGTGGAAGGCAGCTATGGATGCAGAACATAACTCCCTCATAAAGAATAAAACATGGAAGCTGGTGGATTTGCCTAAAGGAAAGAAACCCATAGGCTGCAAATGGGTTTACAAAGTAAAATATAAGGCATATGGCACCATAGATAAGCATAAGGCCCATCTTGTGGTGAAGGGCTATGCTCAAAAGGAAGGGCTTGACTATGAGGAAACCTTTGCTCCTACAGCAAGGATGACCACCATTCGAGTGCTTTGTGCTATGGCAGCACAGTTCGGATGGAAATTACATCAGATGGATGTAAAGAGCACCTTTCTAAATGGTGACTTAAAAGAAGAGGTGTACATGACTCAACCTCCTGGATTTGCAGAGGTAGGCCATGAGCAACAAGTTTGCAAGTTGGTCAAATCATTATACGGGCTAAAACAAGCCCCAAGAGCATGGTACATAAAAATGGATAGTCACCTACTGCAGCATGGATTTAAGAGAAGTCCATCTGACGCAAATCTCTATATCAAGAACACAGGTTCTGAGATAGTGATTCTTGTGTTATATGTAGATGATCTGATCATCACTGGCAATTCAGAGAACTTAATTAACGTCATGAAATATGACTTGAAAGAGTCATTTGATATGACAGATCTAGGACTTCTCCACTACTATCTTGGCCTTGAGATAGAACAGAAGAAGAATCATCTTAGGGTGACTCAAAAAAAATATGCCAAGACTTTAGTAGAAAAATATCGTATGACTGATTGTAAGCCCAAAGCAACACCGATGGAATCAGGGCTACAGTTATCATGATATGATGACTCACCACAGGTAGATGGCACACTTTATAGACAGATGATTGGAAGCCTCATCTATCTAACTAATACTAGACCAGATATTACTTATGCTGTAAACTATCTATCATGGTTCATGCAAGAACCAAAGGTCTCTCATTGGAAAGCAGCTAAGAGGGTTCTTCACTACATTCAGGGTAGTGCAGATTATGGTCTAGAGTATAAGAAGAATAACTCATTCTTCTTACAGAGTTACACTGACTCTGATTACGTTGGATCCATAGATGATAGAAAATCAACATCAGGCTATGTTTTTCATCTTGGATCTGGTCCTGTCTCATGGCATAGTAAAAAGCAATAGGTGGTTGCTTTATCTTCAACTGAGGTAGAATATCGTGCTGCACGTGGAGCTGTGTGTGAAGCGATATGGCTAAGTCGCATCTTGGCTACCATGGGCCTACCAAAGAAACTTCCTATTCACATGTTTTGTGACAATTCAGGTGTTTTGAACTTGGTCAAGAATCCAGTGCATCATGAACGAACAAAGCATATTGACATAGATTGTCATTTTATTCGTGATGAAGTTCCTAAGCACATAATCAAGCTCCAACACATTCCCACCGACGAACAGGTTGCGAAATTTTTTACAAAGGCACTTGGACGTGTCAAATTTCAAAAATTTCGGAGCAAACTTTGTATATCAAAGTAATGTAATAAAGGGGGGATGTTAGGGTAAAATAAGGTAGTGTATTGCATTACACTACATAGGATTATTACATTTACTTTTCTACTAGTTACCATGAGATATTTTGTCTACTTGTTAATCTAGGTTAGTACCTAAAATATCCTAGGTTAGATATTTTAGGTTAGTGGTTGAGTTAGAACTCACTACCTAGGTTAGTAGTTAGTCTCATGCAACTCCCTATTCTATTGTTAGAGGGCAGTTAGCGTCAATTACGACTATGTTGTTATTATTCTATTTTATGCCCTATTTAATCCTAGACTCTCGAAAGTCTAAGGTAATGATCAATTATTATTTTATTCACATTTCATTTGTCTTGTGATTTATTTGACATTACAATATCCTTGAAAAGCCCTTTTTTCATGCCTTGGTTCCTCATACCTTTCTTGACCATTATCCTTATGATCATCTTCAATTTGTGCATTGCATCCTTGAACCTTCTTTGTAGTATCTAAAACCTCTTCCTTAGTTTCTTCCTTACCTTTCTCTTAAAAAAATTCTTTTCCCTTTGAGCTTGATTCACCTATCTCAAAAAAATAACCAAACTGAATATTTGGAGCCATAGGAACTTTGGAACTTTCCTCACAAATTTTAGGTGCTTCCTTGCTTTCATCTTTTAGAACTTTCTTTCCTTTTGAGTGTGAATTTTCTTGGAAGTAAGATACAACCTTAAAATAAGTTTCCACTCCTTTTTGAATATTTTCATCTAATGTATCATCTCTTGCCATTGTTACCCTTAGTTCTTCATTCATCCTTTCTTCTACCTTTTTACATTTTGAAGCTCTTCTCTGAGATTACTGATTGTTTTAAGTAGTTCTTCTCTAATTTTAACATATGTTCAAATCTTGTTTTCAATATTCCTGTATTCTTCGTTTACCCTTTTGATTTTTGATTTTTTTTTACTTGGCTCATCCTCTTCCTTTTCTATTACTAAAAATGAGACTTCTTTGTTTTCACTACTACTGGAATTGTCACTAGAACTGCTGCTTTCTTTTTCAAATACACTTTCCTTGTTGTAATTGTTGTAGTATGTTCAATCATCATCTATATGCCCAAAATATCCACATATGAAGCATTTTAGTATCCTTAGACATTTCTTGTACCTATCTGCTTGCTCAATGGTTATGTAAAGCTCTTCATGTATTTCTTCAATAGGCATATCCTCTCCTTTAAATTAAATAGTTTGGAGTGAATGTTCTTCTTCTACTTATCTTATTTCATAGAAAAACCCTTCTTCATCTTCACTGTCACTAAGATCATTATAATCTTCTATAGAAAAAAAACTCTCAAGATTTCTTTAAACATGCCTGTTTCCTTGATGTGTCATCTCATCTTCACTCTTACTAAAACCATTGCAATATCCTGATCTGTGATCTCTTTGACCACACAAAAAACATTGTTCTCTTTCACCTTCTATTCCTAGGAATAAATGCTCTTCCTTTTCATCATCTAAATTATCTCTATCACTATGATCTGAGCTATCACTTGCTTCTACAATGTAGTAAGATTTCTTTACCTTATGGAAAATTTTCTTCTTATCATACTTGTTTTGCTTGAATCTGACATCTTTGTCATGCTTATGCTTTCCATATTATTTTCTTTTGTGACCCTATTTTTCTTCATCACTGATTTATTCATGTGGACACTTGTATGCATAGTTACCAAGATCACCACACTTGTAGCACCTAACTTTTATTATATCTCTAAAATTCCTAGAGTCCTTATTCCTTTTGATGAAGTTAGCTTCCTCATAATTTTCTAAAACTCTATCTATTTTTGAAACTTTCCATTTCTCTTTTTCCAAAGCCTTGAAAGCAATTTCTTTTATTGAGCTTGATGCTTACTTAGCCTCATCTCATAATTTGTGAGATTACCTTGCAATTCTTCCATTGTTAACTTGTTGATATCCATTATTTCTTCTATTTTTGAAACCTTTGCATCATATTTCATGGGAAGTGATCTCAAAGCCTTTTGAGTAACTTCTGATTCTTTCATCTCAAAACCTAGGCCTCTCATGGTGTTAGTAATATCATCAACTCGAAGTAAGAACTTTGCAATATCTTTAGAATCTTCCATTTTCAATTCCTCAAATATTTTTCTATGAGTTTGTAGTTTTGCCAAATTTACCTTGGAATATCCTTCATAAGTATTCCTCAACTTGGTCCATATCTCATTAGCTGAAGTACATACCATGACCTTTGTAAAATTTATCTCACGTAGCCCACTCAAAATATAATTCATTGCTCTTGCATTGATCTCAACCAATTTCCTGGTAGTCTTATCTTCCTCGGGATCACCTTCAACCCTATACTATTTTTCAACCATTTTCCATACCTCATATCCTTTTGATATCAAGTAGTTCTTCATTATCATGCTCCAGAAAGCATAATTGGTACCATCAAACAATGGAGCCTTATTTGAAGATAATACTTTCTGTGAAGCCATCTGTGTTATTTGTAGAATATACCCTCAAGATGTTAGCCTTTTTGAAGTAACCCAATCTGATACCAATTGAATAACACAAGCTTATATTGAGAGGGGGAGTGAATAGTATAAGACCACTTTTTACTTTTTCTTCCAAATCAATATTATGTTGTGTAAAGATAGCAGTATCAATAGTAGTAATCAAAGTAATGCACAAAAACCATACACAATAAGAGACACCACAATTTATGTGGTTCACCCAATGTGGGCTACTCCACAGGGAAACTATTTTACTAAAAATTTCTCAATCAATATCTTTGGTAATCACTCCCACTTACAATGTTTATGGATATTTGTCTAAATGATATGATAATACCCTAATATCAAGTTCGTGGATCTCTTCCATAGGAGAACTCTTTCCCATTATGCTCTAGCTATGTGATATTCTAGAAGACTTTGTCTCTCTTCTGCACTAACTGGTGGACCTCTTTCCACTTGAAGACTCCTCACTCAGATCTATCTTCAAATGTGTTGGTTATTGTATCTCTATCCACTTAGACTCTATCCTCTATACTCTGTCATCTCCAAATATCTATCAATAGGCTCACTAAGAACCTACTCAATAGGCTCATACAGAACCTACTTAACAAGCTCACACAGAACTTGTCAAATATTCTCAAGCAAGCTCACCAAGAACTTTCCCAAATCTAAATAACAAGCTCACACAAAACTTGTCCAAAAATGAATAACAAGCTCACACAGAACTTGTCCAAATATGCTCTAGCAAGCTCACCAAGAACTTGCCCAAATATGCTCTAGCAAGCTCACCAAAAACTTACCCAAAACTTCTCTAGCAAGCTCACCAAGAACTTGCCCAAATCTGCTCTAGTAAGCTCACCAAGAACTTGCCCAAATATGCTCTAGAAAGCTCAGCAAGAACTTGCCCAAATCCGTTCTAGCAAGCTCACCAAGAACTTTTCCAAAACTATCCATAAATTTGTCCCAACACTATCCTCAAATCTGTACCAACACTATCCTCAAATTTGTGCCAAAGGCCTTCTCAAAGGCTCAATCAATCATGCTCAAGTAGTACTCAAAATGAACTCAACAATGAATGGCAATCTCAACTCAAATTAACTTCATAGAAGCATAAAGATAATTTTTGGAGACTCAATATGTTCTAATCTTACTCTCAACCCAAAGTAATCTCAACTCAACTCATAAAAGCATAAAGAGAATTGTTAGACTCAATATGTTCTAAACTTACTCTCAACCCAAATCAATATCAACTCAACTCAAAGAAGCATAAATATAATTGTTAGAGACTTAATATGTTCTAAAATCACTCTCAACTAATCACCACAAGGGATAACTCTTCTTCACAAACCCTAGTCCAAGTATGCATCAACCAACTCAAATATTTCCAACAATGCTCAGCCACAAATCTCACATAACAATGATACTCATGTTCTTTTCTAACTCGATTTCTTTCACAACCAATGGGCTTCAACAACTATTCTTATCAAATAAGGTTTAGACACAACTCTCAATTCATAAAACCTTGAAGCATTCAACCAACCACTTTCGAAAAGGAAACCATAAACAATCCTTTTCCCTCCAATGATATTTCATAAATCAACCACCATAAACAATCAATAGGAGAATGTGCCCATACCTTTTATGAATATGAAAAAACCTCTTTGTAAATCTACCACAATCACAAATTTTTTTTGCCAATCTTCACAAGGGTTAGTAGATCACAAAATAATCAACATTACTCCACTTTTCAATAATCATCACCAAGGCCTTTAATTGCACAACTTCCTTATCTCTCATAAAACCACTTGTACCATAAAATAAAATAAATCAAAACATTGCATAACCTTTTCACTCCAAAAACCACTTATACCATAAAATAAAATAAATCACAATATTGCATACCTTGTCACCTCATGAAAGAATTAATCCTCTTGAAAAATAACAAGGAAAAATTCACTTTTGGAACCCATTTGCAAAATCAGAAATATCTCTTTACACACACCTTATTTATCCTTCTAAATACATTAGTCAAATAGCCCTCGAAATAAGCTTTTCGATGATATATAACATGCCCTCTTTTCAAAATAAATTGAGACATTTACACACACACACACCAATATATATATATATATATATATATATATATATATATATATATATATATATATATATATATATATATATATGCCAACCTCCATTAATTGCACATAGGTTGGCCCTCCATTAATTTAAACTTAAACTTTAAACTTTAATATCTTCATCATCGAAGGTCCTTTTTTGATGAAACAAAATTCCACCTTGGCTTTTAAGAAAATGCCTTTCCACATAAGCCTACCATGGTTTTAAATAAAACCTTTTATTTTGCCTACCTTGGTTTTCATAAAAACCTCATATATATCGATGCTCTCCAAAATATCATAAATGCTTATTTATGAAATAATTTGGCCACCAAACAAACATGGTATGCTCATTCTCTTACTTTTCTTGCAATTTATCTTCTTATCTTCTTACCAATTCTTCTCTTCTTCTTAGGCATACCATTCTTTCCTCCCCTTTCCTCTCTTTGGATCTTTTCTTTTTATTTTGTCTATGCATGTTGTTATCTCTTCCTTTTTCCATATTTCAACCTGTACATCCTTTTTGCTCCTTTCTCTTCCTCTCTTAGAATTTTCTTATGCCTGTTATGTGCATTTTATTCCCTCTTATCTTTCTAGGTGTGTCTCCTTGCTTTCCAAGCAGTAAAGGTTTAGTTTTAAACACATGGGAAATGAGTGATGTTACCCTTCCTAAAAAAATTCAAATGCTCTCATATCATTTTTATATTTTATAAATCATTACAAATTATAATTATTAATATAATTAAATAATTATTAAAAAGGATGATATAAATTAATAATCTCTTTTAAAATATTCATTTTATAGCACTTTTGTAAATAAAATCTCATTCTTATAATGAATATTTTTTCCATTAATTTGAAAACAAAAGTCACAAAATAAAATTGTAATTATTAATGAGATAAATAATAAATAATAAATAATAAATTAATATGTAATCTATATAAATAAGATAATGTTTATATAATACAATTAATGGATATCTTTTCTTTGCCTTTAATTTCATTGTTGTTGAGTTCACGATAGAAAAGGCCATCATAGCAGATAATGCCATCACTGGATTCACAAAAAATACCATCATCCTAGAAGACACCACCATCATCGACTTTGGAAGAAATTATAGCTGATTTAAAATCCATAAATGATAGGAAGTAGGGGATACCGAAGAAGGAAGGACTAGATGACAACACAATATTGGTAGGGCCACTAATAGTTTCAAGGTTGAGGCCATCATAATTACAAAAGCATGGCATAGGATGACCATTGAGATTTGGAAAAATAAAAATTGCTTGAACTCAAGAAATTAATGCTCTCATTATTGTGCTTTGGTCAACAAATACAATAAGGAGAGAGGAGGATGAAAATTTAAAAATCAATTCAATAGGAACTCTCAACTAGTTCAGACTTAGCCCACCGATCACTAACAATGGCAAGACAACTAAGTCAATAATTAACGAAGAAGATGTAGTAGACAATAGTGAAGAGTTTGAGGAATATTTAGAGGCCTAAATTTTTTTCTCTAATGAAGAAATTTTTGACTTGTGGCATAAGGGGGACAAAGAACTTGGACTTGACTTAGACCCATGCCTAAAATTACATTCAACATCAAACCCTAAACCTAGGGTATACAAGGGGGTAATGAATATAGGGAAGTGATGCCAAATAAACTAGAGGAAACACTGAAGGGTAGTCCAAACAAAATAAGAGATAAACAAACTAAGAAAAAAAGGAAAATAAAAAACAAGAATGTTGTATAAAGTTGTGAAAGGAGCTAGTTCGAATGGTTATAGGTGAGGATCTAATGCTAGAGTAATTTTTATCACTAAAGGATAAGGATTTGGTAGGAATATTTATGGGCTGCTCCATGAAACCAAAAACTCTACGATATTGGATAAAAAATAACTAGTTGGATATTTTGGGCTATACTCCTACATTTCATGTGATTATGAAGGGTTGGATGGTTTTTGTCTTCCAAAAGATAAAAGATGCTAGAATCATAAAAATTACAATATGGAGTTGGGGGATCAACATTTTGAATCTAAAATTATGGACTCTTATGTTACATCCACGCTCTAAGAAAACTAATACCCATCCTATCTGTGTCAAGCTACCCTCTTTGCCCCTTGAATTTTGGAATGAAATAATGCTACATGAGATTGAGAAATCCTTGGAAGTTTTTCTTGGGGTAGACATGAAAAAATTAAATGGTATTCATAAAATAGTAGCTCATTTCTTAGTGGAGCTTGATCTTATCTTATGATTTTCAAAGACCATGGAGTTTGTATCAGGAAATTGGATGTTCTTATAGAAGTATGACTATATTAGGGTGGCTTTTCAATGTAGTAATTATCATCATTATGGTCATATTAAGGTAGATTGTGAAATGGAAAAGATAAGAAGGCAAGAGACTATATAGAAGAAAGTTGAATGTTATTCTAGTAAAAAATTTTATAGGAGGTAGAAATGACTGAATCTCAAATAGAAGAGGACCCAGTCAAGGCTTATGAATCACTTAAATAAATATTTAATGTCATCAATGTCTAGTCAAATGAAAAAGATATGGTTTTCAACAATTGTAATAGGGAAGCTTTCTATGAGGGAAGGGAGACCACACCTACAATAAAAAAAGCTTATGGAGGCATTTTATCAGGTAACCAAAAAATTCTAAACCTAAATTTTTATTTTTTTGGGTATGGGGGATTGAATTCTAATAATGATAAAATTGATATATCATCTTGTCTTGGGTCGAGATCCTATATGGAGGGTTTGATAGGCCATAATTTAGATAGAACATTTCAAGAGAGTAGTGCTACTAAGGGATTAGAAAAAATAGAGGATCTCTTCAAGAGGAGGTTTGTATGTTATTACCCTCTTTAGATAGAGATATTTTAGTCCAAGTAAGCAAGTAGGGCTTATATAACCCTAGTAGGATCTCTTCCCAACCAAGTCCTCCAAATTCCAATAATACAAGCACATCTTATAGAAGATATGTTGTAAGAGACATGAAGAAAGGTAAAGGATATAATAGGTATGGTCAAGTATCAAGGGACTTGGGTCTTGAGACAAGTCAATCTTAGGAGTTTATAGTAGGAAGGAAATCCTACTTAAAAATTGCACAAGAAAAATATGAGAAGGAAATTTTATCTAGCAAACATAAATCTATAGTTGGGGTTTGAAAAGGGTATTTGTAGTACAAGTGGAGTGTAGTATTCCCATAGGGGGATGTGATGAGATATTTTTAGATAAATTATGACTAATTGCACTTAATCTGGTCCAATCCATACAGTTGTATGGTTCACAACTGTACAATTCCTAAAACATACAACCCCAAAATGTACAGTTGTATGGTTACAACTACGCACTTGTACATTTTCTCCAAGAATCTTGGAATTGATCAAATATCAATCACTTTGTAATTATTCACTTGGAAACTCATTGATCTACCTCTAGAATGCTTAAAAATTAATTCCAGGCTAAAACTCATCAACTGTATGAATTTACAAACCCTTGTATAGTTTAGCACTCTACTTGTATGACTTGGGTGAAACCTTGTTCTACCAAATAACTTGACTCAAAAAATACCCATTTGCATATTATTGAAAAAAACATCATTTCCAATAATGGGTAACAACCATTATTCCTATTTTCTCTTTACTTATGCATTTCACACAACAACACATGGATGGTTGTATGTTTTCTAAGTATGCACTTCTATCATAGATCTGGAGTCAACAATATCTGCAATGTCAATAAAACTCCACACATAATATAATTATTGATATTGCACTTTGATTTCCACACATGCATGCACATATATAACTTAAATAAAGATTTATATTATTTTGGGTGTTGTACACAGACAGTGTACGATATTACACAACAATAAATAAATTGCAACATTACTCCATGCTTCACAATCCACGAACTGCACATGAATGGGCAGCCATGAACAATAACAATCCACCAAAAATCACTTACTACAATCAACAACCCAAAATTTGAATGAGAGGTTTATAATAGTTGTCTAGGATGTTCTAAAGTGGTTTCCTCAGATAGTTCATTATTTACAACTGCTCGTACTCACATTAATAACAATAATTTAATGTTTACTAAGGTTTAATTTGATTTTCATCAAATTACATTTCATCCGCATGTCTTTCCATTTCATTTAATTTCACATGCATTTTACATTTATTTATTCTTTATTTTCTAATTGTATAATTCCACCCAATTGTATGTTTTGCTTTCCAATTTTACAATTGATACCAAATTGTACATTTTACTTGCCCCTAGTACAATTATACCAACTATATATTTTTATTCAAGATTGTGCAAATCCAAACTTGCTTCTTTTTTTGGAATATGGATTTGCCTGCCTACAATATTAATGATCATTTTTTCTTTAAATGTTTGAGTTTTGGGATCCCTAATAAAAAAATATTCCAAAAATATAATCTAGGAGACTATGTTGGATGCAAAAAAAGCAATAGCCATACTTGTCTCTCTCCTACAAAATTGGAACTTTATAGGGTTAGACTCAAAATGAATACTAGGGGAAATATAACAAATGGAATTCCTCCTTCCAACTAGTTGATAATTTTTATATTGAGCTAGGTGTGGTTACAAACTTACATTCTATGGAATGATTTTTGTAGTCAATTTTTATGGTTCTTATGATAGTAGAAGGAAGTTTTGGGAAGAATTATTTATACAATACTTTAAAAAAATGAAATTTAGTGGTGGAAGGAGACTTAAACTTTGTAACTAAATTAGCAAAAATATGGGGAGAGGAGGCCTGAATGGATTCCCTTTCTTAATTTTTCCTACAAAAAATCCAAAATGTAGGGATGTGTGATGTAGAACCTATTAAATTAGTGCCCAATTGGAGGAATAAAATAATTGGAAGACAATGTATTTCTAAAAGTTTGTATAGATTTTGTGTTTGAAAACCGCATAGTTGAAGTAAAAATATTGGGGTCTTGGATAGATCAAGGTGGGGGATCTGATAATTCACCAATTTTCTTACAGTTAGAAAAGTATCAATAGAAACCAATAGGACCTTTCAAGTTCAATGCTATCTGGTTTAAATATGATAAATTTATAAATACAGTCAAAGATGAGTGGAGACATATTGGTATAGCAATAGAAGAGATAACTATGTTTCAATTTTCTAAAAATATGAGGAGAATCAGATCCTTGAAAATCACATGGGGTAAAGGTATATATTGGGAAGCAAAGACAAAGACAGTAAACATAGAATCTAAATTAAATTAGTTATATACTCACAAAGATAATGAGGTTTATTCAAAAAAGGATAATTTGTAGGTAAAGGAGTTGAAAAAATAAGAATATGGAATTGTTATAATGGGAAGATGCAAAGTGGAGGATGAAAAGTAGAGCACTTTGACTGGAACAAAGGGATGAGAATACAAAATTCTTTCAAAAGTATGCCAAAAAAAAAATGATAAATACAATCTATGAGATAAAATGGGAGGATAGAAGAAATATGAGAAGGTTTCAAGAAATAGCAAGATTAGGAATATCCTCTTTACGAAAAATTATCAAGAACCCAAAAGAGTAAATATTGAAGAAATCATTAAGCTAGCACTTTATCTATCTAATGGTCAATGATGAAGTTAAAGAGACTTTGATGATAGAAGTCACTACAAAGGATCTACAAATAACAATTAAATAATTTTATAAAGGGAAGAGTCTAGTACTAGATGGTTGGACCATTGAATTTTATGTGGGTTTTTATGAGTTTTTGGAAGAAGACCTTTTAAAGGTGGTTGAGAAATCAAGGAATTTTGGGCAAGTACTCGGGTCTATCAATACAAATTTCTTTGCCTTGATTCCTAAGAAGGATAACCTATAATATTTTATGGGGTATATGCCCATATCATTGTGTAATTTTCTCTACAAAATCATCTCCAAGATTATTTTTAAGGTTAAAAGGGTTTTTTTAGACACCTTCTCAAAAGAACAATTTGTTTTCTTAAGTAAAATATAAATTCGTGAAGCTATAGGTGTTACTAAGAAAACACGTTATTCAGTAAAATAAAGGAAGCAACAAGCAATGATAATTAAGCCTGATATAGCAAAAGCTTTTGATAGGGTAAACTAGTTGTACATCAGTATTATATTAATTCATATTGGTTGTAGTGTGCCCTTTGTAAATTGGGTAATGGGATGTATTAATTATTCTTTCTTTGTTGTCTTAATTAATGGTTCAAGTTCTAAAATTTTCAAACCTTCTAGAGGGATGAGATAGGGATACCCCTTATCACACTTATTATTATTACTTGTGGTTTAAGGGTTGAGTAAAATTATTAATAAATAAAAAATACTTGGCATGATCAAAGGTATTAAATTGGAAAACTCTTTGGTTGGGACTCACTTACTATTTGTAGATGATATACTCCTATTTGGAAATGGTACCTTAAGATAAGAATTAAAATATAAAAAGTTGTTAGATTTATATTGTGCTGCAATAGTAGTGGAGATAAAACCCCAAAAAATAGATATAACTTTTAATAGACTATAGATAGGACAAGAAGAAGCAACAGTAAATATTTTTGGCTTCAATCGAATTGATTTTGGAAAATTTCTAAACTATTTAGTGTTTATATTAAATCCAAATAATTATGGATAATATGATTGAATTTGGTTATATAATAAAGTGGAAAAATGGTAAATTCATGGTGCAATATATGGTTATCATTGGATGTTTTTTTAACACTGGTTAAATCATTTTTAGAAGCCATTCTAGTATTCTGGCACTCTATGGCTTATAACCCTATCAAAATAGTGGAAAAATAAGGAATAAATACTTCCATTTCCTTTGGACAGGAAGAAGAAAGAATGATTCAATACCTTTGGCTAAATGGAGTAAGATAGCCAAACCTAAATCAGTATGAGGATAGGGGCTTAAGAATATACTTAACTTTGGGAAAGCAATAGCCGTCAAGAGTTTTTGGATATTGATAATTGATAACGGATTATGGAATGATGTTATGAAGGAGAAATATTTAGATTCCGTGTCGTTTGAAGAGTGGACTAGACAATCTATCAAGCCAGTGACCAAAGCAACTAGCATTAGTGAAGGTTTTTTTATTAGTGGGCAATTTTTTGGTTTGAAAAATAGGAAATGGGAAGAAATTAAGGCTAGGAAAAGACCCTTGGCTGGGGAATGGATGGAATTAATAGCTATCTCATAATTTAATAGAATATCTAAATAAATAGAGGTTCAAAGTATTAACGGATACCAACTCTATGAACAAAACAAATTTATGGAATAAAGGGTGGCTTTTAGAAAAAGAATTACTTTTAGAAAGAAATGAAGCTAAGCAATGGATCAAGTATTTAAGGGATTTGACAAGGGATTTATAAGACTAACATAAGAAGAAGACTCTTTAGTGGATAGTTTACAGGTAAAGAAGGATCCAAGGCAATATTTGAAGATAATAATAAGGAGGTCCTTTGGTGGTAGAGTAGGATTTGGAATTTTATAAATAATATTTTTTCTTGGTTAGCTTTAGCTAAGAAGGCATTAACATGGGATGTTCTACAAAAGAGGTACTGACAAGTTCCAAGTTAATGCAGTTTGTGTAAAAGGAAAGAATAAATAATAGATCACGTATGAGTTCACTATGTTTTTTAGAGATAAGTGTAGAGGTATATTTTACCCATTGATGAGCCCTAGAAATGCTCATTTTTTGTACTACTTTCCCTATGAACTGCGACTTTCCCTATGAACTGCGACACTTATTTCTATAGCTATATATGTTTTATGAGAATTTTATATATGTTTAACAATTTATTTTGCATGATATTTAATATTTGTTTTTGAGTGCATTTTGTGTAGATTTCATAAAATTTTCTATGTTTTAGCATGTTAATGTTGAGGTCCCACTCGAACTTGGCACTTCCAATATAATGATGGAAAAAGTAAAGGTAAAATGTCTGCAGTACACCGATGTGAAGTGCTAAGTCAAGCGTTTGATTCCTATTTGGTGCTTGATTGATAGGTACCTAATTCCTGTTAAGTGCCTGATTCTTGTTAGGCATCTGACTTCCATATTTGTGCCTACTTCTCAACTTCTATAAATGAGGTGCCTGATTTCCATTGAAGCCAAATTTTAACATGACTCTATTATCAATAAAATAGAATGCGATTTCAGCAAAATATGCAGATGGAGTCTCAGTGTTGAATCTAGATCAGGGATATTGTCAAAGATGATTAGCCATCTATTTTTTAGATTTTATGTAAAAATCCATGTAAATCGAGTAAAGCAAATATCAAACATATTATGATAAAATATAATACATTGAAATAGTCTACAAATCTTGATATTTTACTTGATTTCCTTTATTCATGCATACTATTGTAAAATAGAATCAAAAATTTGAGTTGTTTCTAATTTGTAATAGAACATGGCCACATATCTTATAAATATGCAAGCCACCCCTAAAAATGTAATCCTAGATTTCTCTTGTACTTATCCTACTGCAATTTTAATAAAATATTTCTGAGTCATTTCTAATTAAATCAACTAGCATCTGGTGAATGACCAATATGGGTAGAATCTGCTAGAAGTGTGGGCCCACTCTCAATAGTGTTCTTCCTTTACCTTTTCCCTAATTTTCTATATTTTCAATTTTGTTTTATTTCCTGTAGCTTAAATTCAATTTTTGTTATTTCTCCTATATTTTGTAATTTCCAGAAAATGTGTATTTTTAGTATTTGAATATAAATTAGTCATGTCTTTGATAGTGTAGGATATATTAGTGGTTTGGAAACTAAATCATAACTCCAATGAAACACCATCACCCCCAAACCATAAATCTGAGGGACTCATCTCATTGGATGGAATTACAAGCATATATTATGCAAGGTTTCTCACAAGTCTACGAGCTATCCTGGTTGAAAAATTAAATGAGGCAATAAATTTAAATGTAGAAACTAACCAATGTTTTTACCCAATCCAAGTCTTACATTGGATGCATGTGAGTATCCAACAGATTTCTTAGTATTACAATCCATGTACGGATTGGGTGGATATCCATGGATACCCATTAATCTTAGGTAGACCTTGGTTGGCAAAAAATGATGCTTACATAAGATGTAGAGATGGCTATATGACCATTTATGATGGTCAGAACATAAAAAAAATTGATCAACCATCCACCACAATCTGCAAAAAATTGGGGAGAACTTGAAAATGAAAATTAGAACATTTGTGGTCTATCAATGATCTAATATATCATGACACTTGATGAATTGGAAGATGAGAATGATTAGGATAGGGTAATATCAAAAAAAATTCAAGGAGAACCCTCCTGTCCTCCTCCTAAGTTACATTAGTGGGAGGAAAAGACCACTATATTTAGCAAATAGAGGTTACACCTAGTAGAGTGTTGAACATAGATGACAAGTTGACAGTTGAACAACAAATAAATTAAAAGAAACATTGGTAAAAAATCAATATGCCTTTGCTTGGGAGTATTCAAACATGAGAGGAATAGCTCCTAAAACCTGTACTCATAGGATATATCCGGAAGACCAGGTTAAACTAGTAAGACAACCATAGAGAAGAATGAATCCAGCAATGAAGGAAATTGTCAAGACTGAATTACAGAAACTCCTCACAATTGGGTTCATTTACCCCATTTTAGATAGTGAATGGGTATCACCTTTGGTGGTGGTGCCCAAGAAAAATGGCAAGTGGTGAATTTGTGTGGATTATAGGTTGTTGAACAAAGCAACTAAGAAAGACCACTTCCCCTTACCCTTCATAGATCAGGTCCTTGACACCTTATCAGGTAAGAAGTATTTTTCTTTCCTAGATGGGTTCAGTGGATATAATCAAATTCAAATAGGGGAAGAAGATCAAGATAAAACCACATTTACTTGCCCTTGGGGGACTTTTTCTTACCGAGTTTTACCTTTTGGTCTATGCAATGCACCTACCACATTTTAGAGGGTAGTTTTGAGCATCTTCTCTGATATGATTGGAGAAACTATGGAGGTATACATGGATGATTTCACTGTATATGGTGAAAATTTTGAAATAGCCACAAAAAAATTGGAGAAAACACTTGAGAGGTGTGAGGAAACTAACCTGTCCCTTAGCAATGAGAAATGTTATATGCTAATGTAGGAAGGGATAGTTTTAGGACATCACATTTTTGTAGATGGGATCAAAGTAGATAGGAAGAAGATAGAAGTTATCCAAAACCTGCCTACTCCCAAAACATAGAAGGATATCCATAGTTTCCTGGGATCAACTAGTTACTATAGGAGGTTTATAGCAGATTTTAGCAAAACTGCTAAACCCCTGAGCACATTGTTATCAAAGGACATAGAGTTTGTCTGGACAGAGGAACGTGAACAAGCATTTAACACCTTAAAGGAAAAACTGATTACTGCCCTAGTATTGAGAGGTCCAAATTGGACCATACCTTTTCACATATATGTTGATGCATCTAACAATGCAATAGGGTCAATGTTGGGACAGAAGGATGGTGATGATTTCTATGCCATCTATTATGTCAGTAAACACCTCACAGGTGCTAAATTCAATTATACTATCAAAAAAAAGAATTTCTTGTAGTTATACATGCTCTTAACAAATTTCATCATTATATCACAGGATATCAGGTTTTTGTACATACTGATCACTCAACTATCAGATACCTAACAAACAAACCTAGGATTAGTGGCAGAATTATTAGATGGTTGTTGCTTCTATAGGAGTTTGATGTGACAATAGTAGACAAGCCAGGTAAAGACAATGTGGTAGCTGATTTCTTGTCCAGGTTGACACCTCCAGATCATGCAGCTACAGATGATAAATTTCTAGATGAGCATTTGTTTGCTCTGAATGAACAGATACCATGGTACGCAGATATGGCTAATTATTTAGCCACTGGTAAAGTATCCCCTGCACTTTCACCACGTGAAAAATAAACTTTAATTGAGAAAAGTGCAGACTTCTCATGGATTGATGGGTGCCTGTTTAAAACAAGGCTTGATCAGATCATGAGAAGGTGTGTTGCTGAGAATGAGATAATAGAAATATTGAAGGCTTGCCATGATGAACCTTGTGGTGGCCATTTTGCAAGAAAAATGATTGCATACAAAGTGTTGTAGGCTGGTTATTACTGGCCTACACTATTCAAATATGTAGCCAAGCATGTGAGCCAGTGTGATCAATGTCAGAGGATGGGCAGACCTACTCTCAGAGATGAAATGCCACTCCAACCACATGTTCACATTGAGCCATTTGATAAATGGGGGATGGACTTCGTAGGACCCATTAATCCACAATCAGTAGGTAAGAGGTTTATCTTAGTTTATACTGACTATGTGACCAAGTGGGTTGAAGTGCAGGCTTTGCGTGATTCAAAAGAGAAGACTATAGTAGACTTCTTGTACTCATCTATTTTCACAAGGTTTGGGGTTCCAAGGGAGATCACAACTGATCAAGGACCTCAATTTACTTCAAATATGATTCAAGAACTCATGCAACAATATAAAATCAGGCATAACAAAACCACTCCCTACCACCCAAAAATGAATGGGCAAGTTGAGGTAACCAACCGAGAGTTGGAAAATATCCTGACAAAGATAGTACAACAACATAGGAAGGACTGGACCACTAGATTACCAAAAGCAGTGTGGGCCTACAAGACCACCTGGAAGACTACTACTGGTTTCACACCATTCCAGCTAGTATATGGGAAGAATGCTATGATGCCTATAGAGTTTGAAGTGAAGACACTTAGAACTACAATAGAGTTGAATATAAACCTAGATGATGCGTAGAAAGAATGAATTTAATAGCTTAACCAGCTGGATGAATACCGCCTTGATGCTCTACAAAGAACAGAGGTCATCCAAAAATAAAGGGCCAAGTGGCATGACCGCCACACCAGGCCAAAGCAACTCAAAGTGGGAGAATGGGCATTACTATATGACTCTCGAGTTCTAGGAAAGGAAAGGTAAGCTCATGCAGCATTGGATGGGGCCATATGAAGTGACTGAAGTCATCAACAATGGAGTTATTAGGATCAGAACAATTGACGACAGCAACATTACATTAACAGTCAATGGTCACCACCTGCATCCATACCATGTGTCTGAAACATACATGATGAAGTCCATATTAGGCATGGGGGAGACCCCAGTTGATTCTAATTTCAAATTGAGTCAGTAATATGTGGACGTAGTCCACATAGTCCCAAAAACAATTATTCTTTCAAAATTTTTTTTTTTTAGTTGTATTTCTATTTTGCAGGAACGATGCCCTGAGTGCAGCTATTAGGTAGCCTAGGAAACCTAGGCCTAACAAGCATAGGATCCATGAACCTATGCCTTCCTAGATTTCTAGAAGAATTGTTTGTAGTAGGAGTAGTTTGTCCCCACTTAGAAAGGGGAATACTATACCTAAATCTGTACAGGAGTGTTTGGATTGGTCTTTATGGATAATAAAACACCCAACTACTGGTTCAAGTAGCGGATGCTGATTTTGTCCCTATTCTTCAACTAGAGCGCTAAAGGCTTGATCAACCTTAAAGCGTATAGAAGTGGGCATATCAAGCAGACATTGAAATAAAGAAGAAGCACCTATTTTTCATTTTTTGATGAAGAAGGCACCTGATTCCTGATTTTTAGAGAAAATGGCACCTGATTCTCGTTTTACGAAAGAAGGTGCATGATTCCTATATTTCAGGAAGGCAGTGCCCGATTCCCATTTGTACGATACAAGGCACCTAATTCCTAGTATGTCAAGGAGATGGTGCCTGCATCCCATTTTCTAGCAGACCGATGCCTGATTCCTGGTTTTTCCAAGGAGATGGTGCTCGACTCCCATTTTTTGGGAAAGCGACACCTAATCTCCTGAACATATCATTATAAAAAAAGAGTTGTATATAAAGTTTGAGTTTTGTATAAAGTTTTCTTTAAGTACGATGCTCGATTTCTAGCAAAAGGTACCTGCTTTCCATGTTAAGCACGATGCTCGATTGCTAAGGCACCTACTTTCTATTTTCCAGGCACCTATGTGCCTTGATTCAAAAGAAGGTGCCTGATTTCCACATAAAAAAATGTACCTACTTTCTATTTTCATGGGCATTTGTGCCTCATAAAAATAAACTTCAGCATTGGAAAGTGGCCCGAGCCACGTCAACACCCCACTCACGCACAAAGTCAAATATGTTACGGATGAAATTAAAAGTTGTCAGCAAACAACTTTTGAGGAGGGGATGTTTGTCATCCCACGAAGATATATTTTTTCTAACCTTTGTTTTGAAACCTTGTAGGATATCTCTAATGTATGATATTGTAGTTATCAAGAACCTGTCACATGGAGATGAATTCGTTGCATGGGAAATATGACCATCATTTTTTATTATGGTTTGCCTAGTCATCATCCACCAGCCAATAATAATGCACCATGGATATCTACACATGGTACACCCACGAAACAAATTTAGGTACATGATTAAATTTTCTATTTTATGTATATATTATTTTCATACGCATGTGTGTCTATGAAAAAGTGTTGACACAACCCCCATTATAGTCCTAGCCACCCGTATTGTTCCACTTGGCACTTTTCTATGTGTCATAACTCTGATTGGTAAAATGCTCATGGTTATCACCTACACAAGATCTAACACATGTTCTAAGGAAATTTTACATGGATAAACATAATTACAGCTGATTACGATAGTTAACCACCTACATCCAAGGAAGCAACTAGTTTTAGAAACTACTTACAAAACAATTACCATGTAAGGAGGAAAATTACAAAGTGTCATAACCCAGAAGAACCAAAGTGTGAAACAATTACAAAGTGAATCTTGAGCCGAAGGGAAATTTATGTTCAAAGCTATGGGGGAAAATCTAAGAACCATGATTTAAAGAAAAGTGAACCTACCGACTGCTCAAGTATTTCTATGGACGTCCAAGCACAATTTGATGTTGCAGGTTGGATGGAGTACTATCGATTGGTCAGTCAAGGCCAAGATGCAGGGGTAGCTAATGAGTTTGTAGCATCCATGAGGGATGGGGTTGTTCATATGCGAGGACTAGAGATTCTAGTCATCGAAGAATATATTACCATGGTGATGGGTCTTCCCCTAACAAGGGAGCGCACATACAAAGAAGATAACCCAGCTCTCTATGCACAGATATTCTTTAAAATTCTGATAGAGCACCTAACGTGCATTGGTTTGCCCAAGCAACACATCCCCGAGCTTTGGAGGGTGGTTTTCGAGCAGATCACATGATTCTTCACCTATTATAGTAGGTACTCCAAGCTGAATTCAAATCATTTTTAATTTCTAAACCATATACTACATGGGGATAAGATCAATGTCCCCCATTACCTTGCATGTGCACTCAAATATGAGGCCAGACGGTACCAGGTAGGCATAACATCTGCCTTGGCTCACCATGGCCTAATTTTGGCCTTGGTGTGATATGTAGAGTCACACAGAAATGTGATGGTTGAGGAAGTTGAGGGCAATAATGTAATTCCTAGGGCACAAGAAGAAGTGGAGGTATAGAATAGAATGAATAGTCAGTTGATAAGGTGATAGAGAAAGCAGAGATGGTGCTTGCATCCCTACCTGAGGAAAATACATGGGAAGCAGGACAAGCCTCGTCCCCTATTTTTCCCTAATTTGATGAGGAAGCAGGACAGGCTTTGTCTCCCACTGGCCCTCAATTTGATGATGAGGTAAGGCAGGATCCACCAAGCCCTACTTTCATGCCAATTTCCACCAGAACCAGAAGTAGAAGGACGAAGGTGTCTATGGTGGTTTCCAGCTCATCAGATGATGAAGCAAAAATTGATGAGCTAAACAAGGAAGAGTATCTAGCCCAAATTTTATAGGATATTTCTAGGGGGTATACTCCTCAACAGGAGGTGCAGACAGAAGATTTACAATAGGAGGACCAGACGGAGGATTTGCAGCAACAACTGCAATTATTAAAAGAACATGCTTCCACTTGGGAAGCCAAATATAAGGAAGAACAAACTCTATTTCAAGAGTCAAGGAAAGTAGTTGCACTAAAAATGCATGAATTGTATCAAATGATTCGGAAGCTATAAGGGAAAATAGGAGAATTACGACTGTAGGGCAAGCTAGCGGAAGTCCAACAGCGGCTAAAGTGGATGCAGGGGTTCAAACTGATTGGGCAATGGATGTGCCCACTACCTCTACAGATTTTGAAGAGAAGGTGGCATCATTTGGTGCTTGGAAGTCAGATGCTAGAAATGCCAGCCAAGAGGCTGAGGTAGGAGACCACTCTATGGCTTTTGCTCAAAATTTATCTGAACAGGGGAGCCCTCAATCTCAGAAGAGGTCCCCCACAATTATAATTGAAAGTACTTCCCTACACTCTCACACAGAAAATGAGCAAGGGATGGATGTTGCAATGGAAGTGGAGCAGCCCTATTCATCATCTCACTCTATAGAATAGGTAACTCAAGAAGATGAAGTTGAGGTTGAAGAACCTTAAAATTTAGAGGAAAAGCCTCAAATTTTAGACAAAGGTGAAGAAGGAAATTTGGAGGCTGAAAAGCCTCAGGAGTCTACCCATTCGATAGAGGATGCAGGGGCTGAATAGCCTCAAGAGGAAAAGGTAATTCCAGTAGAGCAACAATCTGCTGCACAAAAAGAAACTGAGAAGTCACCTGAGCCCATACCTTCAGGATAGGTAGAGGAGACTCAACAACCTATATCTGCTAAAAAATAGGAAGCAACAACAACACCAACATACCCTGAAAGACAACCCAAAAAGCTGAGATCGAAGAGAAAGGTTGTAAGGGAATCTCAATGAAGACCCAAAACTAGAGCAAGAACTACACAATTAAAGGAATTGGGCATGAATTCTGATAAGGAATTAGGCATGAATTCTGATGAAGAATCGAGCATGAATTTTGATGAGGAATCGAGCATGAATTTCGATGAGGAATGGGAGGCATCAAAGAAATTGTTTGTTGCACAAAGAGAGAAATTTGAAAAGCTTAAGGAAGATATAAAAGCAGACAAAAAGAACTGGAAAAAGGCTTCTAAGAAGGCACTCAAGGAATCTAAAAAAGAGGCCAAAAAGAAGGCCAAGAAGCCTCCCAAGAAAATTCCATTTGCCCAACCTCATCAGTTTTGGGGCCTGTATGGATCTGATGGTAAATATCCTTCTAAAATGAAGGAATATTTCATGAAGATGGGATTTTTAGGTCCTGTACCACCTGCAGATCAAGCAACAAGCAACAAAACCCCTCCGATGGAAGAAACAGAGTTTAAGGATAATGCTGAACTCGACCCAACAAGGGCTAATTTGCCCATAACCAAGGTTGCTAAGAAGTCCAGCATCCCATTTGGAGATGAATCTGTAGTACCCATGGGAGAACATTTACCCCTTCACCATGAATACTGGAAGATGGTTGAGCCCGCATTCTAGAAGGATGCCACCAGTTTTACTGGTTACTATTTAAAATTTGAGAAAGGTAAGGTAGCCTGGACAAGGGAACAACCAAGTAAAAGAGCAGGTCCAAGTCAGCTAGTTTGGTGCAGCAAGCGCCAGAGATAGCAAAAATAGGAGGTAGCCACTCCCAAAGCACCAAAAGGGTGAAAGCCCAGAGATAAGGAAAAAGCTAAGGCCGCTACAAAGAAGAGGAAAGAAATAGTCAGGGCTTATTGGAAGGTTGTAAATGAAACTGGTAATTACCAGTATAAAGTGGCACAGGGACGTGCCAACCCTTAAGCATGGGGGGATGATGAGCCCTGAAAATGCTCATTTTTTGTACTACTTTCCCTATGAACTGTGACACTTATTTCTGTAGATATATATGTTTTATGAGAATTTTATATATGTTTAACAATTTATTTTGCATGATATTTAATATTTGTTTTTGAGTGCATTTTGTGTAGATTTCATAGAATTTGTTGTGTTTTAGCATGTTTACATTGAGGTCCCACTCGAACCTAGCACTTTCAATTTCATGAAGGCAAAAGTAAAGGTAAAACGTCTGTAGTACACTAGTGTGAAGCGCTAAGTCAAGCACCCGATTCCCATTTGGCGCTTGACTAATGGGTGCCTAGTTCCCATTAAGTACCTTATTCTCGTTAGGTGCTTGAATCCCATCTTGGTGCCTACTTCCCAACTTCTACAGATAAGGCGCCTGATTCCCATTGAAGTCGAATTCCAACATGACTCTTTTGTTGGCAAAATAGAACGCGATTTCAGCAAAAGATGCGGATGGAGTCTCAACGTTGAATCCAGACCAGGGACAATGTCAAAGATGATTAGCTATCTATTTTTTAGTTGTTATGTAAAATATCTATGTAAATCGAGTAAAGCAAATATCAGACGTATTTTGATAAAACAGAATACGTTGAAATAGTCTAAAAGCTTGATATTTTACCCGATTCCCTTTATTCATGCATATTGTTGTAAAATAGAATCAAACATGTGATTTATTTCCAATTTGTAATAGGGCATGGCCGCATATCTTATAAATATGCAGGCCACCCCTAAAAACGTGATCCCATATTTCTCCTGTACTTATCCTGCTACAATTTCAATAAAATATTTATGAGTCATTTCTGATTAAATCAACTAGCATCCGGTGAATGATTAATGTGGGCAAAACCTACTGGAAGCGTGGGCCCACTCTCAACAGTGTTCTTCCCTTACCTTTCCCCTATTTTTCTATCTTTTCAATTCTATTTTATTTCCTATAGCTTAAATTCAATTTTTGTTATTTCCCCTATTTTTTGTAATTTCCAACAAATGTGTAGTTTTAGTTTTTAAATATAAATTAGTCATGTCTTTGATAGTGTAGGATAGATTAGTGGTTTGGAAACTAAATCAGAACTCCAATGAAACACCAACACCCCCAAACCATAAATCTGAGGGACTCATCTCATTGGAGGGAATTACAAGCATATATTGTGCAAGGTTGCTCACAAGTCTACGAGCTACCCCGGGTTGACAAATTAAATGAGGCAATGAATTTGAACGTAGAAAACTAACCAATGTTTTTGCCCAACACCCATGACTAAGGGGAAGGGATAGTGGCCAAAAAGGAATATATTGGATAATATGCAACAATGGTTAAAATACAAAGGTTTAAAGGAATACAAGTGCATTCCATTGATAGTGGCATAGGGTCTATGGTTGGAAATAAATTCTATGTTGTTTGAGAGCAAGGAAATTCTACCTTTACAAGTTCAAGCAAAAATCAAATATACATATAAAGGTATAAAAAAATCCTAAAATTCAAGGTTTTAATATGGAAGTTTAATAGTGGATATTACAAAGTATTCGGCATTTTTTATGGAGCTTGTCAAGATAATTCAGATAGATGTGGGGCAGGAGGAGTTTTATATCAGGATGAAAACCATAAGTTTAATTTCAAAGTAGGTCTTGGTGAAGGTACAAATAATGTGGCAGAGTGGAAGGATTTGATCATTTTGTTAAGAATGACAATGGAGCAGGGAATAAAAAACTTCAAGTATTTGGTGACTTAAAATTTATGGTGGATTAGACTTCAGGTTTAGTAGGGATGTAAAATTTGACACTTAGGCCTTATTATGAGCAAGTGAAATTACTAGAAGCATCACTTACAAAGATATCTTATAAATATATTTACAAAGAATTAAATGAGGAAGCAAACGGTCTATCAAAAGCTGCCTTGGATATTCCAGTTGGTACTTGGTTAAAGGAAGGAGTAGTGTGTGGGACTATGATTCCACCATAGTATATACCCTTTTGATAATTTTTTCCTTTTGATAGAAGTTGTGATTTAGGATACCTTTCATGTTTCTTTTTTAAATCTGGATAATTAAGGTTATATCTAAAATATTATTGATGGCTACAGGGTTGAAGTACCAAAATGACACATTATAATATGACTGAAGGCTTGCAACAAGTTGTTATTATTGTAACACGACTAATTTAGTAAGGCTTATACGAGGGTCTACACATTGTAATTGGTTTTCAAAATCTGAAATGAAAGTTACATATTTTTTTGAGGAAGAAAAAATGTATTAATATGACTTAATATGCCAAGCACTAGTTTTATAAACATAATAGTATTATGAAAAGTCACAACTATAATATGCTTTTAATTTTTATTTCCTCTACCAATATTTTAGTCCAAAATTTATAACTTATTGGAAAAATAAAAACAAAAAAGTGGTATTATGAAGAGTCCCTATGATAGTATTAGATATTACTTATTTAATATTTTACCAAGATCTTATTATTATTTTTATTTTTCAATGATTTTATGTAGGATTATATGGGGGGGTCTTGGTCCCCTCATATTGAGTGGGGTTTGAAACTTATATCTCTCAAAGAGAGGCTTGAAAATTTTATTATTATTTTATTATTATTAACTATTATTATTATTAAATGTTATGTATGTGTGTTGGTAGAGACACCACAATGGCAAAAGGTATTGGACTCTCTTAGTTGAGGCTCTAGTTCGATTCATAGGGAGGATGGCCCCTGATGTGCCCTCACTTTTTAACCTATTCAAAATAAATAAATAATTGTATGTAAATAAGGAGATCGTATGACATTTAATTTTTTAAATATTTTTAATTTTTAACCATTAATAAATTGAAAATTTTTGTTAGATATATTTTTAAAAATATATGTTATAGTAATTTTAATAAAATGTAAAATAAGATTCAAGAATGATGCTATATTACTATATTTGATTTTGATTTTATTTAAGTTTTGGGATGTCAACATGATATGGATGTATAGTCATGTACCTGTTAATATAAAATGTATTACATTTATTATTTCATAAGTTATAAGTGGTTTCTATGGGATCACTCCCATCAAAATATCAAAACATTACATTATCTATTATAATAATTAGACCATGATTAGTTTGCTTTTCTATAAAATATATTTTCACCTTCCTTAAACTGTTATGTTTCCTTTATAAAATATTTGATGTCATTTTTATTAAGAGATAAAATATCCCTCAACTAGTTACCTTATAGAACTTAAATTTTACCAATACAAATATGAACATCATAATTGACTAAACTATCTATTACCATATTTTCTTCTCTATATATATGTTAACATTTCTAATATATTACCTCCAAGAAAGTCAATGAAAATAAAAAATAATGTAATCTATGCATAGGTGTTAGTTGAATTTCAATATGATTCTTAGTAAGTGAGGAGAATGTTGCCTTTATTTTTTAAAATATCATTAGATTTCCTCATATTTTATTTGGAAGCCCCATAAAAATTAATTTTTATGAACCCAACTTCTATACAATTCCATTTTACCATAGATCAACATAGATCCTTTGTATCAACTTCATTATCATATATGACCTTTGTATGTATATTAAAATCTATATCCAAGAGGCTAGAACCTCTTTTTTTGCACTTGATACTTGCGATGATAAACACTATGCCTATAAACATTATATAAGAGAGCCAAAAATCCAATTACAAACTTGGGTATGATTATAATTTTATTTTTGAAAATTGTTTTATTCTTTTGAAGCAATAAATTTCAACATATAATGGTAGAACTAGTTGTAGACACAAAAAATTTACCCACTTGAGTGAGTCATTTTCCCTAGATCCTTAAGGAGACCCTCCAACTTTCCCTAAACAAGTTTGGACCTCCCTTCCCATTTCTTTCCCTCTATTTTTTCCTCTTTATGCGAAATTGCGATTGACTCTTGTGGGGCAAAATTTTTCATAACTAGGGTTTTCTCCTAGAAAATCCTAATTTTCAAAGTTGATTTTTTCTAAGGTCAGATTTCCCTATTTTTCCCATCCATTTTTAATTTAAAATACCTTATAAATAGAGGGTTTTAAGTCTTCTTCATTGAACACCAAGATCCAAGAAGTTCTCAAGATATTTTTATGAGAGAATTTTATGAAGCAACTTGGCAAGTTCTCAATTCAATTTTCCAAGAAAGCTAAAGTGATATATTGATGCCTTTCTAACCATTGATAAGTTTCTCTTCTATTACATTGTTTTTGTATTTTTTGCTTTTTATGGACAAGTGTTGAAGCCCCAAGGAGGACTCTACTATTTGGAGGTCTCCATCCTTTTATCAGATTTTCGCTACCACCAAGTTGTTTTCACTCACATGCATTTGCATATTAGTTAGATTTGTGTTTTGCATCATTTCATCTACATAATTTGAGGATTTCTTCTTCTATTGTAAAATCATGCCTAACAATTTTAGAGTGTGATTTTATTGTTTTGCAAAATTATGTTTGCTCAATACAGAGCACAATTTTTTCCAGGCTAGGATTGGGGACAATATGCTATCTCAAAATCCTAGGTTTACATTCCATGTTACATTCTGATCATAATAGCATATTCTATACTTTGTTCATCATACTATTCTACTCCATTTTATTTAGCTTGTCCATCTTCCAAAGGTTAACTTTCACTTTTGTATTTCAAAGGCCAGCTAAAAGTACCTAGGGGGATTGACTGTTGTGCCTTCAAGCATTGGCATACAATGACCTAAGTAGACCTCCTAGCGTTGATCATAATTTTAAATGTTTGTGAAGCTATTTTTTTTTTTGATTCACATGGTGGAATCCCGAAGCCACTATGAATCCGCTTAGACGTGCCCCCAGCAAACTGCAAACTATAACCACCATGCCCCCACCAATTTGAACCTTTTATGCCGTTGTCGCTCCTGAACGAGGGGACAGGCGTACAGTTCAGCGAGGCCCGAGGGAATGGAACCCCGATCTCCCCGCTTTGAAAGAAGCGCTTTAACCGTTGAACCAGGCCCTCAGACCTTTGTGAAGCTATTTTACAGGAATAGGAATCGCGGTATATTGTTGGATGAAATATAAAGCTTAGATCAATAATTAGATGAGATAAGTTTCTTGATAGATCTTTAGGTTTTTTTTTGTGTGATTTATATCATTTTCAAAACCCTAGATCATAAATAAAATAAAAATAATAAATTGAAATTCTAGGCATTTGAAAGGATAAAAGCATATAGTGTGCATCTAGATTTTTTTAGTATTTCTTGTGCATTTTACTTGGACATTTTCTCAAAATATTTGTTTTACAATCCTAGGGTTAGAGATCATTCAAATAAATAATCATTCTAGGTTTAGCTCTTGTATTCTTGCATATCGTGTATTCTTGCATTATCTTTTGCTTTCATAGTTTAGCTATAGAAAGACCAAACATAAGTGTATGCTCAAATTGACACATCAAAACACATTCTACCCCAAAATTGAAGTGAGTCCTAAATTCATTCCTAGTGAACCCTTTCCTTTCCCACATCGAGTGTAGAATTATAACATAGCCCCATGGTTCACCTTAACTCCTTATGGTTCCAACCGATAATCATATGCGGTTGGGAAGTTTTTCCCATCTACATCTTTGGTGAACCTGATGTGAACACACGTCTTAGTGGTCAAATTAGGAAGCCTCTTCCTTTTTATTTTAATTTGGAAACTTTTAATAATTACCACTAATTTATTTATCTAGAGTTAGAAGAACATTAATAACATCTTAAAAATTGCTTGTGTGTTCTCTTCTATCCTTTCGCTTATTCTAATGGATCAATTCCTTAGAATTCAGCGAAGGCATCTTGAATTTGATCATATTCCTCAGAAATTTGATCAGGTTGAGAGAGAGAATCCTAACATTGATACAAAAGAACAAGAAAATTTTGAAATTGAAACAACTTTGATCCCTTTGAAGGGCCCAATTGTGGTTTCCTTTTTAAATTATTTAAGCATGTTCAGGGTTTTATGAAATATCATAAGGAAAAATTACTGAAGACTATGGAGCAAGAATCCCAACTCAAAATAGGTGAGACTCCTCCTCCTCCTCCAGTAGTATCTCCTAGGCATGTCCATGATAATCCTATGTTAGAATATTTGCATCATAATAATCTTGTTCAACCAAATTATACCACTACTATAACCACTAACATTGTAAGGAGTCAACAAGTCCTTTCAACTAGTAGTATCACTTAAAATAATGTTCAATTTCCTCATCAATATACTAATCTCAACATTCTTGCTTTTTTTCCACTAGATATTAGTTATCCTCTCTAAAAAGGTATCACATATCACAATAGTAACAATACCTCCAACATGATCCAAGTACTCTTTCAACAACCTACCTATACTCCTCCCTTGGGGAATCTAGGGGTATTAAACAACCATAATATTGAGGTGCAAAGTTTAAATAATATGGTGAAACAAATGTTTTCAAAAGTGGAGATGATTTATCCCTCTAGTTTCATTTACATCTATAAATAAATGTGCAATCAACCCCTAGACCCTATTGTTGCTACTAGACCTTATCCTAAGCATTTTACATGTCGACTCTGCCTATGTACAAGGGAACAAAAGATCAAATCAAGCATTTAAGGAGGTTCAAAATAACTTTCCATAATATAATATATGATGATATGTTGCTACTAAATATATTTCCTAAGAGCCTTGTTGGCATGGTGTTAGAATGGTGTTATCAATTACTTAACCATTTTTTGAGAAATTTTGAAGAAACAATTGAATTATTTGTTCAACAGTTTGGTGCTTATGTTGAGAAGAATGTAACCATGAAATATATCTACTAGCTTAGATATAAAGTATATATATCTAAAATTTTTGAGAAATATTAATCTCGAGGTGCCTATCTCATTTCTTGTGGGTGTGATCTCCAAGATAGGTGCCTCGGGATTGATAAATCTCGACATTTTTAGATATATATCCTTTATATCTAAGCTAGTATATAATATATATATATATATTTTTTTATAAATCAATGAAACCCTAGAAATTAATAATATAGTAATATAATATATATATAATAATATAATATACTAAGTCAATTCTAGTATAAAATGTTTTAAGCAATATCAAAGGTTTTTAGTATCGATTGTGTGCATTTTTAATTTCAATGATGTCAAGAATTTCTAATTATGCTACCTGGCACCATCTGCAGGATTACATCTTTGCACCTGCCCAAATAAATAATGATGGTGAATATAACTCTATATCATTGTTCAAACCTTTACAGAAGCAGTCCCGAATGAATTTCTTGCTATTCACAATTTACAGAAGTAGTTCGAAATCAATTGCGTTGTGGATTGTTTTTGGTATATTGCAATGGATGTTCATGTATTTATACAATATTTTATTAAACAGTTGCAATAGTTGGTTAGTTGGTTGTTTTAGTTTAAATATTTTAAATGTTTGCAATGGTTGGTTAGTCATATGTTTTAGTTTAAATATTTTTGTTAATGTTGGCTTTTTTAATAAATAAAAAATTGTTTACGATGTGACATGTATGACCTCTTTGCCTCCCACCCCCTTGTATGCCATTGTAGGAATGCATCTTGGCATAATAATATAAAGCAAGGCAAAGAAGGTTTTTTTTTACAATTTTTGTCTCGTTGGAGGAGTCTAGTTGGATGCTTGATATTGGAATGGTATAAACTACCCTTCTTCGAGATAACTTAATAATTAATTATTGAATAGAAACACATCAAGAAATCTAGCAGAAGCATAACCGAAATGGAACAGACATTGCAGAAGTATATTTTATATAATCAAAATCAATTTGCCACTTAAGGTGGGCACACCCTCGCCGTAAAGGCAAATATGCGAGAATGCAAATGAAATTCTAAAAATAAAAGATGACCTTTAAGAACTACATATTTGGATAGCTAAATAATGAAAATACACACTTGGATAATATTGTAGAAAATAGCCGACACTATGTTATTTGGTATGTAACATGACTCACCTCCTCGGAAAGCTTTGTCCTCAAAGCTGGAAATGTCTGGAAAATCCTTTCAGGTTCCCATGTAGCCTCTTCATCTGGTAGGCCCTGCCATTTGATGAGAAATTCTTGGATGTGACGAGAGCTCCGTATGCATGTTCTGCTTTGTAGAATTGCTTCTGGCTAGAGATATATACGCCCTTCTACATCTAGTATTGGTAATTCTAACTGAGATTTCACTTTTTGGCCGATCACCTTCTTGAGAAACTTTCTGGCATGGTCATGGGATCTTTGGGGAGGAAGTCCCTTTGGTTCTTGGAAGACCTCTTCATAATGTGCTACGATGTCTCATAAATCTGGAGCAGAAATACCAAAAGTTGCTCGAGATTGCTTTTTCAAACAATTAATTTGATCTATGAATCCGTATCCAAACTTTTTTAATGTTTTCTCCATACTATGAGAGCTCACCATCTGTGATGGAGGAGTAGTAATACCTTGTAAGTGAATGACCCGTCCGTTTTCCTTCCATTCCACAAATAATTTTTTGAAATTGAAGCTGACCGTGTCTAGTGTTTCCAACCATTCAACTCCCAAAATAACATCAGAGTTCCCTAAATTCATTATGAAAAGAGATCCAAACCAGGTATAAGTTACCATTTTAATGGAGACTTGAGATGTTCTCCCAACACATTGAGCATTCACCCCATTGGCTACTAGAACCTAGAATTTGTCTTTGTTGGAAGAATTAATGAATAAATTCAAAGTTTTTGTTGTTTTGATGTCGATAAAATTGTGGGTACTGCCGAAATCAATTAGCACATTTACCTTTTTCTGGTGAAGAAATCTCGATACCTTGATTGTATGGTGGGCTATTAACCCCATGAGGGCATGCACGGAAATAGCCATTGTATCCTCTTCCTTCTCTTCTAGAACAATCGATAGTTCTTCTTGAATAGGTTCTTCCTGGTGGTATGCTTCTTCCTCTTCTCCTTCATATTGAGCGCATTCAATATGAAAGTTTTGTTTTTGTGCACATGCTTGTTCTCTGGGATGGTGATTGCAAAATTTATAGTAGAAGTATCTTGATGGTTGATCATTTTTGCAAAAATATTTGTTGCCATACGAAGGATGACTATAAGTTTCATGTTGTGTATACAATTGAATTCTCTTCTCAGCTAGCTTGGCTAGTCTTATGCAATCGTTCAATGAGGTTGGATTTTGAATGTCCACCTCCACCTTAATATTTTCTTTCAAACCATTGCAAAAATCTCCTACCACTATGTCTAGACTGAGGTGTAATGCATACGATAGTAAACTGGTGAATTCGGAGATGAACTCACTAACTGATCTTTCTTGTTTAAGAGATAACAGTCTTACTGTGTATGATGATGTAGCTCCTTCATCAAATCTTTCTAAAAAATAGGTAGTGAAATTATTCCAGCAAACAGTAGCTCCTTTCTCATGTTTAAGCCATACGAACCATTGGTAAGCCTTAGTGCCTAATTTTGATGTAGCGAAAGGGACTTTATCAAAATCCTTAATTTGGTATAATTCAAGAATGACTTCCATTTTGGCTATCCAACCATGAGGATCATGACCCTCAAAAGTGGGAATATCAATGTGTGGAAAATTATTAGGGCCTCTCGGTTGGTGATAACCCATATCCCTATCCTGATCTTGGTTATATCGATGTCTATGATGGTGATTCCCATAATTATCCGAATTGCCTCTTTGCTGCTCCCAATATTCATCCTGGTCATCATTTTCTTCATGCATTTTTTCATGGGAGTGATTTTGGGGATTAGTATTGGGATTAGGTTGGTTTTGTGTGCTCAATAGTCTAGTTAGGTTGACATTAATTTGGTGCATACCATCTAGTAATGGTCGAAGAGCTTCCTCAGTGGTAATGGCAGAGTTGCCTGATTCTCCTTGTGTGACGTTATCGTGAGTTGGGGAAGGGTTAGCAGCCATGGGGTCTACCAGTGGATGATGTGGATTATAACTGCCAATTTTGAAAGAAGGAGAATTTTTTGTACCTAAGATTTGATGAGGTCTTCTTGTGTTGTTATTGGTCATCTTCGAGCTTGATAGTCGACCGTCAGGTCCTTTGATCCAACTTCTACTCATGCACTGTTCAAAATTTCTTGCTTAGTAATCCTTGAGCTTTCATTTTTGCAATAATTTGGTTGAATTTGGCAAAAAATATTTTTTTTCTCCACTTCAGTGACACGGATTTAATCTCCCCCCCTTGAGGATTCCAAATTTGAACAATTGAATATTTGACACCAACTTGATTGACACTGATTGGACACCCTGATTGATTTGACACCACTGGATTGACATCGAAATTTGAATATTTGACACCACTTGATTGACACTGATTTACACTAACTCGACACACAAGGTGACAAGGATTAGCACTTTGAATTAGGCCCTAACAATATAGACCCAATGACGGAAAGGACCGGACATGACACGTGATGCGAAGGATGACACAGACGATGAAAGGGATTGGACACGACATGAGATGTGAAAGATGACATCAACCCGATGATGAAAAGGACTGGATCGACATGCAATGCAAAGGACGACATAGACCCGACAGCGGATAGCCCAAAGGACAGGATGACACGTGGTGTTTCACGCAACCCGTCTGAGCTGGCAAGTTAGAGGAAATACGCGTGCAGGGAGTGGATGGGCCGTGTGACCGAAGTCACACTCTATTATTTGCCCGCCTCCGCTTATAAACTACCTTGCGCTCCTTCGCCCACCCAATATGGGATATCTATTATGGTGCAAAACAAAATTAAATTTTTTTATAAAGTAATTACCTTAGGTATGATGCGTTATAATTATTTTTGTGTTCGCTGATTGGCTGCGGCTCGTTCTGCTAATGGCATGCTGGGTTTGAATTTCTCTGCATGTAATGGCGATTGGAGTACTGGATCTTGCCTATCTTGTGATGTCGAGGTTTGTTTTAGGACTGCAAAATGTCCCAAAGATGTGTTGTCTTCCACCGAATTATCGTAGATTCTTCTGCATCACGTTTAACCTTGCAGCAATTTCTTTCACATTGTTTTAATTTTTGAATCGATTGGGTGCCTGAACGCATTTGCAACTGGTGATTGTTCAACTGTCGTTTAGATTTTTATTGAGTGGGAAACATGACTTTTCTCGGTTATATCCTTCGAAATGTTGTTTAATGTTTCACGACTGTCGGATGAATGTGTTTGGGAACCCTATAGATGTCGTTGAAAATGGGAGGATACACAATGTGTTTGGGATGTCTACGAACTCGATTGAAACGGGAGGTAGAAGGATACTCGAGAATGCGACACGGTTTCGTCAGGATTGTGAAGGAATATGATACCATATGGAAGGGTATAAACTACCCTTCTTCGAGATAACTTAATAATGAATTATTCAACATAAACACACCAAGAAATCTAGTAGAAGCATAACCAAAATGGAACAGATGTTGTAGAAGTATATTTTATATAATTAAAATCAATTCGCCACTTAAGGTGGGCACACCCTCACCGTAAAGGCAAATATGCGAGAACACAAATGAAATTCTAAAAATAAAAGATGATCTTTAAGAACTACACATTTGGATAGCTAAATAATGAAACTACACACTTGGATAATATTGTAGAACATAGCTGACGCTATGTTATTTGGTATGTAATAGATATATACCTTACCTCCTCAAGACATGCTTGAAATATTTATTGGAAATTTGCAAGAGAAATTATCTTATGCATTAGAAATAACAACCATCACATCTTTTGATCAAGAAATCAAGTTAGCAAAGAAAGTGGAACAAGCTCTTATCAGAAGATGACAACTCATAGTGAAAGAAGATAAAACCACTAAGTCACAAATTAAGAATAAACATGTGGTAGGTAATGGTGCAGTGGATAGTAGTCATGTTAACAATATTGTTAAAAACTTACAAAATATGATACTTTAAAAACCTCCGCAAAGGAATTTCACAAGACTTAACATACCTATGGAAGTGGTCTTGAAGCAGCTTCTGGAAGCTAATATGATTGAGTTACCTCCCATAAGGCAACCTGATACTACAACTAGTTGGTACAAGGTAAGGAAACACTATTCATATCATAGAGTGGAGGGACACTAGACAAATTCTTACAAGAGATTAAAACATATGGTTTAGGATTTGATTGATGTAGGACATCTTGATATAGAAGGCTCCTAATGGTTAAATAATAAAAATCCTACTCAACAAGCATCCATGACTAATCAAGATATGGGGATCTTTCAAGATACATTACCTAAGCATAGATAGTAGGAAGCTAATCAAGTATCTTATTAGAATGTGCCATCTACATATGGTAATATGGTTGGTATGGTTGGAGCAACTACAAGGAAACAAGCTCAAGCCCAATCAGCTCAACAACCTTAGTAGAAGAAGAGTTCTTCATCGCAACGCATATTGGTTTTGAATAATAATCATAGAAAGAGCATAGGAGCAGGAACTTCACCTTTAGTATTGAAATCTCAAGTTTTCTTTGACCTTCAATAGCATTTAGCTAGTACCCCAGCCAATATTTTTATCTTAGAACTCTTTCAAATTTCTTCCATCATAGGGAAGCTTTGTTAGAACTTCTAATAAAATAATATGTTCCTCTAGATATTTACTCTAGTACTATAATAAATGTTGTAGATTCTCTTGGGATACATCATATCACATTATTGGATGACGATAAGCCTTCCTCAAACCTAAGAGGGGATTATTCCCTCTATATTACATCATTTATTGGGAAACTTTTATCAAAATAATCTTGATTGAAAATGGTTCTTCCATTAATTTATGCACTTATCAATTTTTCCAAAAGTTTGGATTAAAATAGGAAGACTTAACTAAATATAACATTATCATCAAAGCTTTCAACAACAAGTACCAAGAATCATGAGGTGTTATATCCCTCCCTCTCAAGGTTGGACCCAAGATCTTAGATAAATTTTTCTATGTGGTACCTTGCCCTACATATTTTAATCTTGTTCTCAAATTTCCTTGGATCCATGCAATGAAGGTCATCCCTTCTACCCTTCATCAGTGATTAAATTTTGAACTTAAATTTCAAGTTATCACCATTTCGAGTGATCCTTCCATTCAAATTCTGTTTGATGGTTGTGTTAGAGTATATTACATTATTTGGGTCATGTAAATGTACCACCTTTGGTACATATCTATATTAGAAGTTTAATTCAAAGTAAATTTAATTAGTTAAATCAAGTATTATAATAAATGCACAAGTTTCTATGTGCATGTAGTCCAAATGTACATGTGTCCTAGGTAGAGTAAATACCAAGCAATCTATCTTTCTATATAAAGGTATCATAGGTGTAGTGTGAGAGATATAGAGAGTGAGAGTGATATAGTAAGTATATAGTGTGTAGTAGATGTAGTATGGTACAATGTAGTTCTTTCATATACTTTCATGGAGTGTTCACATCCTCCATTATATAGCATTGTACTATTTTCATCATTATCATTAATGGATTATTTTTGAGTTATTTATTTTCTTGCATATTATTGTGCCATTAGTTTTATAGTTATCTCAGATTAGTTATCTTTAATCTTGTGGTTGTATTGCCTCCCATAAAAATCTAATAGTGGTATCAGAGCACATGGTATATCAGATAGGAAATACGGAGAACCACAAGTGAGTCTGAGAGAAATCCAAAAATCGCATTTACAAAAATTTTGAGATTACACTTGTCTAGAGTCTTTCCATAGGGTTGTGAGAAAACTGGTGAATAATAAGACTCAGTGTGGATTCTACTAGATTTACAAATCAACTAGTGAAGACTCATCATATCTAGATTTTATAGTTTCCACCATTTCAATTTCTAAAATATTGTTGCGAGAAAAAGAGATTCAAAACAAGTTGGGAATCTTCACATAAGAGATATAAGAAGAGTATCTTCATAAGAATCATTCTAGAACTTGCAACAACAAGTAGAAGACTAAATATTTTAGAGACCTGAGGAGAAGTCTCATTACTATAGATTACAGACCTGTAAGAGTGTAGAAGAATAAAATACCATAGAAGCATTATTGCTAATTCAAGATATTCTAGAGAAGATTCAAGAAGAAGATTGGAGGTTGGTGATCTCCATTAAATACTAAAAACAACATATTGAAGAAATCATCCAGAATAATATTAAGAGACCCATAGAATATCCAGATACAAAACTTCTGGTGATCTCCATTAAAGCTTGTAGATTGTAGAAGTAAAGAAGGACCAGGTAAATATCATGTTCCAGATTCTAACAGTAGGAGTTTTCAGATATCCAAGAAGAATATCTTATTACCAAAACTTCCTTAGTAGAATGTTGAAGGAAATGTCTTATTTGGAATACCAAATAAGCTACGAGATAGAAGATATTGGAAAGGTCTCTAGGAGAAACAAGGAGAAGTCTTAAAGATCCTTATTTTTAGAAAATGAAGAAGGCCATTAAAAAAGTCTTTAGAAGAACTCATTGGAGAATCTACTAGCAAGGAGGAGTTGCTGATGGAGAAAAATTTGGGACAATTGTCACCATCTGACAATAAGCCCAAAAGGAGAATAATTTGGCAAGGAGTGCCAAATATCGAAGGAGAATATTGAACACCTCATGATATTCAGATTCTTGAGAAGGAGACTAGGATCGAATTAAAAATTCAATAAAGATAAAGGAGCAAAACATTACTACCAAACCATAAAGATTTGAATATTACCTTTGGAGGCTAGAAGGCTCATTCAAAGATAGGGGTTTTCTGAATATACATTAAAATATTGAAAGGGTCCTTGAAGGAAAACTCAACTGCAATTTGGAGAGCATCCTACCAAATTTATGAGTTTCAAGAATATTTCAGTGCAAAAATTGACTATGAAAGGGTAGAAATTAAGACAACATTACTAGCTACAAAACTTAAGGAGTTTTAGAGTTCATATTGAAGGCTAATAGGAGTCACCTACTATAAATTAAAGGGTAGCAAGATAGAGGAGTTATTAAGCTGTAAATTGGTGAGTTAAGGAGCTATTTAGGACAACCAAGAATAGTTGCACATTCATCCATTAAAAGGAAAACAATAAGGTGAATCAAATCACCTTGTAATCCTTAATCTACAAATTAGTAAGGTACGTAACTTGGATGTAAATAGGTTCACTAGTTGAACTATAATTTGGGTTATTATATAGTTCCATTAAAGAACCTTATTAGAATTCAAAATTTGCAAGGATAAGGTTGCATTTTATAGTCTTCAAGGAGTGAAGAATGAAGTTACTTTTAAGTTTATTATATGCACATTAAATAGGAGTTAGATATATTTTGACAAAATAAAAATATCATCTACCTATTTTCTATCTAAGAATCAAGAAGACTACATCCTACAACATTGATTGTAGTGCATATTACATATTACTTTTAAGGGTTATTTATAATTACTCTTAAGAGAGTTGCAGAAATTATTATTGCATTTGAGAATTTTATAAGAGTTTCTATTAGGGAATTAAAGGAGAAATAAGGTGAGTCTACTATTGCACTATTCTAGATTGTCTAACTTATTTACTCTTAAATATTATTTTATGCATTGGTTGATTGAGTTAAGGTAATAAACCAAAGTGTACAAAATATAAAAGTGTTTAGAGATACTATTTAGTGCACAAAATCTTCAATCTATTATGGCCTAGAGAAACCACCAAACATATTCATATTCCTCCAAGGAGTGGCAAAGAAAACCACCATTAAAATATTTGAAAGAAGCTACAAATTGATATTTTGGGAGTCTCATATTTAAGGTGCACTAAGGGTTTCATTAATTGTGAAAGTGAAAAAATAAATCTTTCAAAAGCATATTATTTTCATGATTATTAGATTGGATTTATTATTACTAAACTATCCAATTAAAGGAGTTAGTGTTATCTAATTAGAAAGGCAACAAAACATTACTTAAAAGAAGTAAGAGCAAGTAGATACCATATCCAAGAAGCTAGGAGAAGCTTCTAATAACTTTACAATAGCCCTCAAGCTATACAACAAGAAGCCACCTCATCAAAGCAGAAATAAATATTGCAAGAAGAATATTGGAAGATCTTAGAAATAGGTGCAAAATAAAATATTCTATTCTAACTTCTATAAAGTTATTTACATTAGTTTCTTGCACCATTTGAAGGACAATATTGAGCATCATAAGGACACTCCAACAACCTATAAGACTCACAACATTATCTGAGCAAGGTAGAGATCCAAAAAAGGGCTCGTTTTTAGGTGTACAAAGTCACCATATTTGGCCTGTCATCGAGAGCTCACTTGCAGTGTCAAATCTAACATAGGAAGGACAACATATCAAGGTTTACACTAAGCACCTATTGTGTATTGCATTCCAATGTAGCACTAAGGATGAATCATTACAACAAATAAGAAATATGTAAAAGAAAGGGTAGATTCCCAAGGGAGAGCTGCCAGTTAGGATAGCATCACACAACCATCATCACAACACCATAGAACCTATCTCATCAAACCAAAGCCAATGTTGTGAAGGAAAGCAAATTTATTCTACCTAAAGAAAGTGTTAAGAGTAAGGAAAACAACTGTGTACTCACTGTCAAAGGATTTTTATAAAGTTTGATAGACGTTGGAAGAGACCATACATGCAATTGAGAAGGCTACCACTTATCACATGCAATAGAGTGTTTGATAACACTTACAAATGAAATGCTCAAGATAACATCTAGTCTAGTGCATATCTAACATGTGCACATTATGATGCATTCTTCCACCTTTAGATTCTATTAAATTTTCCATATTGTTTTACTTTAACATAAACTTTCCCACAATTTTTTTCTATTGTATCTATCTTAGGTTGCAATATTTTATCTTTTCCCATTTTCCAACTACAAATAACACATCTAGCTTCTTTTGGTTCTGCATTATATCTTCTTGCAATACTGGTTCCATAAATGGATATTTTGATGCCCATTGAAACTAATATGACCTTCCAATAATCTAGCTTGTTGAGTTTCTATGTCTATGTTTCTTAGACTTAGCCAAAGATTCTCCTATAGTGTACATTTGGTTGGAATGATCATTTTCATTTTGAATTTGTATGCCAGTTTTAGGATTCTATTCAAGTTGTTGCATGTAATTGTTGATTAAATTTTCATGATGTATTTCATCCTGGGAAATATCTTCTAGTGGAGGCATATCAGGATCAATTGGGTACTCTGCATTCAAGTATGTTCTATATCATTTTTTGAAATTACTTATTAAAATTATTATTAAGTAGGTAAAATGGGTATGTACCTTTTAACTGCTCAAGTTGTTGCATATCATTGTTGATGAAATTTTTGTGATGTATTTCATCTTGGGGAATATTTTCTAGTGGACGCATATCAAGATAAATTGGGTATTCAACATTCAAATATGTTCTATATCATATTTTTAAATTATTTACTAAACATATTTTGAAATCACTTATTAAAATTACTATATCATATTTTGAAATTACTTATTAAGTAGATAAAACAGGTATGTACCTTGTAACTGTGCATGATTTTGTGCATCAAAGGATTTTAATACCCCTTGGATTTCAAGATATTGCTAAAATATTTTAGGATACTCTTTTTCCATAATATTTTTCTCCCTTTTTCCATTGCAAGTTGGAGCCATTGTACCTGCAAAGGAAAATGTTAGGAAAAGAAATACGAGAGACGACAAGAGTGGAAGATTTTTGTAAAGTTTAGTTTGATGCCATGCTATCAAGTTCTATAACATCTTGATATTGTTTTATTTTGAAAAAATATTCAAAATATTCTTATAAAATTTAAATATGAATAGCTTATGTATGACCTAGAAGAGTCTGTAAGCATCAAAGAAGAGATGATAAACATGACCTAGCAGATTCTATAAACATAAAAGAAGAGACTATACAAAGAGTATGCAAGCATGAAAGTTGGGATGAGTATATAGACATAAATGAAGAATCGACAAGGTAGGGTCTTCAAACATCAAATAACAGATGAGTAGGAAGAGTTTTTATGCAAGGAAGCAAAGACGATAATGTAGATTCAGCAAAGCTGGGATGATTAGGGTGTAGTAAATAGAGATGGCCTAGACAAGTTTGTAGGTATCATAGAAGAGACAACATGAATAGGGTCTATAGACCTCATGTGATGGATGACCTGGGTGAGTCTGTAGACATCATATGAGGGACAACCTAGGTGAGTCAATAGACCTCATGTGAAGGGTGACCTAGATGAGCTCGTAGACCTCATGCAAGGGATAAAATGGGTGTCTATAGACCTCATGCAAGAGAAAACCTACGTGAGTCTGTAGACTTCATGTTAGGGATGACCTATGTGAGTTTATATACCTCATGCAAGGGATGACCAGAGTGAGTTCATAAACCTCATAAAAGGGATGACTTTGGTAAGTCTATAGGCATCATGCAAGGAATGATTCTATAAGCATCATGCGAGGGATAACCTAGATGAGTTAGTAGACCTTATGCGAGGGATGAAGTATGTGAGTTCATAGAAATCATGCGAGGGATGACCTAGGTAAGTCCGTATATCTCATGGGAGGGATGACCTAGGTGAGTCGGTAGACCTCAAATGAGAGACAACCTGGGAGAGCCTATAGTCATCAAAGCTAGGACGAGAAGGGAGTCTGTTGGTATGGAAACAAATATGATAAAAGTAAAATAAGGCATCAAAATAAATTGTGTACCTATAGTATTTTCTCTATAGTCTTTTATATTTTATTTTTTTTCTATTTCCAATCACTTTTTTTTCAGCTTCTTTGATTTTGTTCCTTTTTTCAGCTCTATTTTTAGCTTCTTTTTTGATCGAATGTTTAACATGTGTATTTTGGTATATATAGTGGAGCGAATTTGTATAGGTTAATAAAATTATATATAATTTTAAGGTGAATTAGTCCAAAATATGGGTAGGAGGGTTGGTGATTTAAAATTTTAAAAGTTAAAGTATTATAATTTTCGAGCAAACTGAAGCAAAAAAATTTTACCCTACTTTTTTTTTGGCAAATGGGTTGACATCCAGGGTCCAAAAAATCAGAAATTTACATTTTTAAAAATGTTAATATTAACTTATTAATGAATATTCACCGCTATGCATAACCCTGGCTCTAAGTGTATGTTCAAAAACTTCTATACAAGACCTAGACAATGATAAAAAGGACAAAGGCAAATAGAAGAGAATCTTGCAAGAATTAGGTGATAGTACATCATAAGTACTGACTCCAAATATGAGAATAAATAAGAAGAAGAAGAGGAACTAGATCAATGAGGCATACATGTTAATGTGAATTAAATATTTTACAAAGGACCATATCAAGTTGAAGAACATCTGAAGATAAAAGATCCATATTGAATACTAAAGTCTTCAATATCCAAATAATGTAATACAAGTGGGTGTTAGAGTATATTACAACATTTGGGTCATGTAAATGAATGACATTTGGTACATATCTAGAGTAGGAGTTTACTTCATATTAAAGTTAGTTATTTACTTCAAGTATTATAATAAATGTACAAGTGTCAATGTGCATGTAGTCCACATGTACATGATTCCTATGCAGAGTAAAGACAAAAAAATCTATATTTATATATAAAGGTCTCATAGGTGTATTGTGAGAGATATAGAGAGTGAGAATGATGTAGTAAGTATACAATGTGTAGTAGATGTAGTGTGATACAATGTAGTTCTTTCATATACTTTCATGGAGTGTTCATCTCCTTTATTATATAACATTGTAATATTTTCATCATTCTCATCAATGGTATATTTTTGAGTTATTTGCAAAAGTTCATTTCTTTATTTTCTTGCATATTATTGTACCATTAGTTTTATACTTATATATTAATTATATTTCATCTTGTGGTTGTACTACCTCCCATAAAAAGCTAACAGGTTTAGCAAGATCAATATGATTTTAATATTTTTCCATCAGTTTCATCATTTGTTTCTCAAAGTTTCTCATCTCAAATATCTGATCAACTCAAAAGTCTAAAAGTATGTGAGGAACCTCAATTCAAAGTTTCATCATGAGATCAAGATCATTAGTTTCTTCAATAATCTCTTATAGATCTAGCCAAGCTACCACCTTCACCTTGAACTATGGGTATACCCCGTAAGAAGGGTGAAGTTGTACACATTGACACATGTACCTTTATATTTTTAGAAACAACCTTGGAATACAAGATCCATGGTATCAATCCCTCTCCTATTGAGCATTATTTTATTCATTATTACCTATCCAATGATTACTCACTCCCTAAGTAGATCATATCTAGTATGGGATATGTAGGTAAAGGTTTGGGGCCATAGTAGAAAGGTATTCAAGAGACCTTGGATGTCAAAATTTGGCCTAGGATATGTGGTGTAGGCTACATAACCATAAAAAATAAACCTCTACCATTTGATAATGATGATCATCTTAAGAATTACACAAATTGAAGATGGGTTATGAGGATGACGGCCCCCTTATCCTTATAACATTTTGTTTTGTAATGTGATAGGTTATGTGTGCTCTGAAGCAGGGTTATGCATAAGGGGTTGGATCCAGAATGTGCTTGTAAAAAAATGGCAAATCCTAATTGAAATCAAGGTGAATCATGGAAAATCCTAAGAAAATCAAATAAATCATCTTCACACCAAAATTTGGGGTATTTGAAGCCCTAAAATATAAATTCATATTTGGGACAAATTTTGACCTATTAAATGACCTTATAAATTCATAAAAACACCACCATTAGATCAAGCTCAAAAATATATTTCCAACAAGTATAAATATACCTATGTTTGGATATATATTATGGCAAATTGACCCTAAGAAAAAATTGGTCTTGAAAATTTTAGGCGAATGGGCCGACGTCGAGGGTCCTCATATTCGCCAATTTCAAATTCTATAAATCCTAATATTCACCCAATTTGTGAATATTTGCTACTATGCATAACCCTTCTCTGAAGGTAAGTCTTCTACATCTGAAGGGGACACTGCTTTGCTATCTTATAAAGATCTTGTAAAATTAGGGATTGCCTCTCCTTATATTAAAAAATATAGTTTTGTTCGAGAATTTTTAGATTATCGTGCTATGGTTGCCAAAGAAAAAGCTATGAAGAAGCCTCTTCATTATTTTTATCATCTGGATGACTCACATTCTAGGTTTTTTTTTATGGTTCAGTCCCTAGTACACCTATTCATTTTATTAAAATAGGAAGCACAATCAAAATGTGTATCAACTATCATTTTGCCTACTTGCATTAAAAAAACAAAATTAATCATGAATTAGACATACATTTGCATTATCATTCCGTTGCATCTGCTTGCTTTATCATATTACATGATTTCTTATCATTCTCTACATGATTTATCTGACATTCTTCCCACTTGCATTTTTCTTTTCATCCTTGCATGAGTGCTTTCTTATATAGATTTTTGAGGATTTCACAACAATGGCATGTGATGATACCTAGTTAGTTCATAGCTCACATGCATTGTACTTTCATTAGGGATCTGATTCCTAGTGAAATCCCCAACCTAGGTTTCATCCTTTTATTTTCTTTTATTTTCTCTCTTTTCTCCCTTATCCTTTGTTTCTTCTTCTCCTTTCTCTCTATCACCTTCATTGACCTTGAAAGTTTTAAAAATGACCATAAATGTCCTCTAGGTCAAGGAGCACAACTTTCTTTGGTATATCCTTATCCTTTTGTTGGTTTATTTTTATTTTATATTTTTCCTAGACAAGGATATACATTCTTCTATTTTTTATTGCCTTCTCCACTACATTGCACACACACTTTTCTTTTCTCATTGCTTTATTCCTCACTTTCTTTTGATATCTGCACACACTCATATATTTCTTTGTTCACTCACATGTTGCACATACCACACCCCTATTGGGGTAGTACTCACTAATTTATCATGCACACATAACACACCCTACATGGGATAGCTTCATGGCCATACACAAGGAGCAACTTCCATCTTGATAATTTGTGAGCATACATCCTAGTGGGTATCTCTTGATCATCTATCTTAGCAAGCATTACACCCATAGTGGATCACACTCCATCATTTATCCATCTTAGTTATTATTACACCCATAGTGGGTATAGCTCCACCTATCCATATTCGTGTTTGATTCTGGTTGTTTGGTCACATTGATCTAGTACAATCTACACTAATTCAAGCATTAGGTTTCAAAAACTCCTTTTGTTTCTATTGGCCTTTGGTTCTTCTTCTTCTTATTTTTCTTCTATTTTAAAATTTATATCTTGTCTTTTTGGGTCACAATTTGACTCTATAGAATTATCATTGTCCTAGTTTATGGGGCATGATTTCACTTAGAGTTGCTTTTTATTCTTCTTTCTTTTTTCTCTCTAGCTTCTCTTTTCTTCCTTTATTCTTCATGCTTTTGTGCCTTCTCATGTTTTGCATCTACCTCATTTCCACCTCATTAATTTTGTATTTAGTTAGTTAGTGCATTCATGGTAAGTTCATGTTATATTCATTGCATGCATCATCATTATAAAAGAATAAGAAAAAGAAAACAATCACATAAATACACAAGCACACACATTGCACTGATAAAATCAGCATGGTATTACTTGATATAAAGAGAGATACATAGGTCTATCTGGTCAATGTACCGTAATTCAACTTTGGTACACTCAAAAATCCATAGGGATGCATACCACACTCAAAATCGGTATGTCATCCTAATCCCCTCCCTAGCTCTAGGATCATGTATCCTCTAATACACTTATCAAAAGTGGTCTTGGTGGGGGAACGTTCATGAAACATGAAACCGTTTATGATTTGGATTAATTTTGACTCATTTTCTAAAGGTATGAAGGTGGTGGTACCCATTGCTTCATTAGAACTACTTGTAAGTACACCATCTAGTAGTTCACCGTCTGCATGGCCACCTCCTACCTCTCCCCTACCCTTTGTAGTTTGACTTGGAGTAGGTAGATCTTGTCGCTCAGCTAGTTGTTGTTGACCACAACCATCCCCTCTACCTGAGCCCACTTATGCTCCTCATCTATCCAACTCATATCTGACCTTTGCTCATGTTGCATCCCTCTCTACCTTAGAATTTCCTAGATAACTCCTCAATCCCTCCATCCTCTTGTCTCTATCCTCTTGGATTAGGTCCATATTCCTCCACAAAGATACTACCTATATATGTAGTGCCTCTATCCTAATAATCTCTACAAGATAACTAGCCATCCATGTGCTCTGTAAACTACCTTTCCCCTGATGGGGATGCATAAGATGCACCACACATCCTCTAATGTGACCATCATATACCCACTAAGTAACTGGAAGATCGATGATTTTGGGTATCACCTCTCTACCAGTGCTATTAGTAGCACTCTATCTACCTTGACTCGAGGTATCTATACCAAGTTGTGAATCCCCACTACCCCTAGGATGTATCTCTCAGCCTATGTGAGTTCACATAGCTCAACCTCCAAAGAGGTTGGTCTCCACTTGTTTCTCTCTAATACATCATGATACATCCACAAACACAATAAAATTTTCATTAGTCTCTTGTTCTCATTAAATATTTAAAATTAAATAAAAAATGCATTTTCTTTTCTTTGGCTTACTTACTTCTCTTGTATTCTCTCTTTGATGAAATTGTGCCCATTTAGCCTCGGGAATGATTTCATATTTTCCTTATTTCTACAAAATTGTGTCCCTTCCTATGGGGTGTTATTTCATAAAATCATACCCCATGTTTTTGAGGCATGATTTCACCCACCACCATGAACTAGGGTAAAATCATGGTCAGGTCGCGAAATTGCACTTGGGTCGTGCATGACATTTTTGATGGTGATAGAGAAAAATTCAAAATTAAATGCAAAAATCAAAATAAAATCTATCCTATCCTAATAAAAAAGGTGGATTTTAGTCCTTAGTTGTGCTCGGTTCACTGTTGTGCTAGCCTCTTCCCTCGACATGACTGAATGGTGCATAGGAAGTGTCATTTTTGGTTTTTCTTCAGAGCTCCGTTTCTCCTCTCATGCATGGTGAAAATGAATTAGGTTTTTCACTTTTTACCCCTTTTTGTGCCTATTTTTTGCTACTTTTCTATCTCCTCTTTCTTCTGGTTTTTCTCTTCCCTAAATTTTCTCCTAGAAAAACCTAATTTTCAAAGTTGATTTCTTCTAAGGTCAGCTTTCTTGGTTTTTCCCACCCATTTTTTATTTCAAATCCCTTATAAATAGAGGGTTTTAAGTATTCTTCCCCGAACACCAAGTGCCAAGAAGTTCTTAAGATATTTTTGCAAGATACTTTTATAAATTAATTTGTCAAGTACTCAATTCAATTTTCCAAGCAAGCTAAAGTGATCTCTTAAGACCTTTCTAACTATTGAGGAGTTTCTTTTCTATTGCATTGTTTGTGTGTTTATTGCCTTTGGTAGATAAGTGTTGGAGATCTAAGGAGGAATCTAATATTTGGAGGTCTCCATTCTTTCATCTACTTTTTTGCTACCACCAAGTTATTTTCTCTCATCTGCATTTGCATATTAGTTAGATTTTTATTTTGAATCATTTCATCTACATCATTTGAGGGTTTCTTTTTTTGTTGTAAAATCATGCTTGGTAATTTTAGGGTGCGATTTCACCATTTTTTGAAATCATTATTGCTTAGTATGAATTACAATTTTATTCAAGCTAGGATTGGGGTAATCTGCTATCTCTAAACTCTAGGATTATATTCCATGTTACATTCTAATCATAATAGCATATTCTATACTCTATTCATCATATTGTTCTACTACATTTTATTTTTCTTGTCCATATTCCAAATGTCAACTTTCACTTTTGTATTTCAAAGGTCAGCTAAAAAGACCTAGGGACCTTGATTACTATGCCTCTGAGCATTGTCATACAATGGCCTAGGTAGGACCCCTAACATTGATCATATTTTCAAGTATTTGTGAAGCTATTTTACAAGAATATGAATCGTAGGATATTGTTGGACAAAAGATAAAGCTTGGATCAACCACTGGATGAGATAATTGCCTTGATAGATCTTTAGACTATTTTTTGTGTTATTTCTATCTTTTTCAAAATCCTAGATCATAAATAAAAGGAAAATAATAAATTAAATTTCTAGGCATTTGAAAGGATAAAATCGTATAGTGTGCATCTAATATTTTTAACATTGTTTAATGCATTTACCTTGGACCTTTTCTCAAAATATTTATTTTATAATACTAGGGTTAGAGATCATTCAAATAAAGAATTATTCTAGGTTTAGCTCTTGTATTCTTGAATCTTGTGTATTCTTGCATTATCTTTTGCTTTCATAGTTTAGCTATAGAAAGGCCAAACATAGGTGTATGCTCAAATTGACACATCAAAACACATTCCACTCAAGACTTGGAGTGAGTCCTAAAATTGTTCTTGGTGAACCCTTTACTTCTCCACATCAAGTGTAGAGTTATAACATACCCTCATGTTTCACCTCAGATCCTTACAAATCCAGCCAAGAATTGTATGCGGTAGGGTAGTTTTCTCCCTCTGCACTAGTCCTCCATAAAATACATAATGCTTTCAATTTGAAGTAATTAATGCAATGTTTCATCAAATCATTCAAAGTTGAAGTTACCCATTATATTCTTATTGCTATAAAAAATTATCCCAAAATGATTTTGAAATATGTGGTGGTTAACCTTCATTTGAGGCCACAATAAACTATGTATTGTATTGATGTATAAGCTTTTTGGGCCTTTGTAAACCTTATAAAATATTTTTTATAGTATTTTATTATTTATCCTAAAGGCCTATTTCTTAACCTTGACCTAAAGGTCGTTTGTAATTGGGTATATATACCTCCTCATACTAACCATTTGATTATTTGTTGGAGGGTATTGTATTTTCTATAGTGATAAAATTTGGTGTCTATGAGCACCCTCTTATATTGTGTGCATTTCTTGTTGTGTGTTTAAATATTTTTAGATAATGTGTTGATTCTATTTATTGTTGGAAACTATTATCAATTCTAACATGGTAGTAGAGCAAGTGTGAATATCTATTACTTGATTTCTTATCTTTAAAAAATAAACTTCTACAATGTCTCTTGAGAAAAGAGTGTTTGAAGAAGGTAGAACTATTTTTATGGGACACCAAATAAGTTTTTGTGCTTAAAAAAACTAAGTGCTTGGATCACGAGGATCTCACTAGTTTTCAATAGATGTACTCTCAGAGAAATATTCACCCATAATTTCCTTATTCCTCTCTTCATACTCAATATATTCTCTTTTGTTTTTAGACAAGATGAATGTCCTAATTTCAAGATTTGGTTTTTAAATATTTCTTAAAAACCTCATTTTACTTGAATAGATTTTTTCAAAAAATATCTTTCTTTTTCTCTTTTGATATTTGTGTCTAATAGTAGCATAGATGAGAGGATAGTCTACATGGTCACCAAGGAAGTAGAAAATGAGAGGCTAAACACTTATAATATACCCTATATGAAAAGGAAGTCATGGATAAATATTTGTGTATGGCAAAGACATCAAAACCACTCAAAAAATTTGTTGATATTTTCTGGCATTTTCTTTTGCATTGGAATAAGAGGATGTCCTGATTGGTTACGTTTGATAAAAAGGTTGTGTAGGGAAAACTATGACAAATATAAATGAACCATAATTGTTTTTGGATTTTTTTGTGAAATTTGAGGGAAGTCTTAGTTTAATACTTTTTCCATTTCACATTTAGGTACTTCTGTTTGTGCATAAAAAATATATAATTTTTTTAATTTTAAAAATTTAATAAAGAAATATTCCATCAAATATTTTAGGTGGGGTGCATGAATAGTGTAATACAAAGCATGCTCACATCATCAATGACACACACTCATATCACATACATGTGTATGTAGAAAAAGAAGGGCAATACATATTGTTTTGTTTGTGTTGGGTGCTATTGTTTTCAAAAGGTGCCCATACCAAGGGGTCTAGGGAGCCTCATTTAAGATATTGGACCTTGGAGTTCCAAGGTTTGAACACTGCATTTCCATATTATTAAACAATGATGATGATATTAGCATGAATTTTGAGGACCTAGGTGAATATGACATGGCATACATTAATGACATAATAATTGATGATATCACCTTATTTTTGTTAATAAATGTTGATGTGGCACCTAATGACATGGGACATTATGATGATATGGTAGTTGAAAATGATATGACATTTGGTGATACCCAGGTGTTGTAGGTGAGTTGGAGAGGAGAGGGCAATCCTCCAAGGGAGGTCCTAGGTTTGAATCTCCACCCTACCAAAAAGCTAAATTGGATACCCAAAATCCAATTGATAATGTTGGTGCGGGTAGGGCTGGGTGCGACCCTCGGGTGAATTTGACGGTGTAGAACCCCTCTGTTCGTGGTCTCTTAGACCAAGGCAGACCCGCAAGGGGTTTTTAACTAAAAAAAAATATATATATATGACACTTGGTGATGACATGGAACACAATACTATTCCCCATGATGACACAGAGGTTTATAAATTGGTAAGGTATGTCGCACTTGCTAATATGGTATATGATAATGTGGTAGGTGATGATGTCATAGGTGGTGACATGGTAGGGTTTGACATGATAGAGGCTAACATGGTAGGCAAAGTTCCACATGAAAAAAATAAATTAGGGTTTGACCAATCATATTCTACTATCTCATTAAAACCATTGGATATATAGTCACATAGTTAGCAAAAAACTTGAAGATGCATGAATTTTAGAGATATATGAGATAGTTGTTGTGTTTGATATATTTCATATCTACTCCCCAACTTCACCTTCTTATCCTAATGATGAACAATTTAAATGTATCGTTCATCTTAAGTTTGAAAGATATAAATGTAAGGATTATTATCTCATAAGTTAGGATCATGCAAAATAAGTGATTGAAGATGAAACACATAAGAATAATTTTTTTTTATAAGAAGATAAATAAGCCATTCAAAAGACCAACTTGTAAGTTTTTCAAGAAATGCAAACATAAAGTAAAATTTTGACTTATTTGTATCAAGAAGATTGACGAATTAGCCAAAAATGGGGTGTTAGTGTTGCTTTCTTCTATACATAGGATGAGGATAGTCATGATGTTTAAACATCACAAGCCCATGTAACTATTTATTCATCATATTGGATGTACACCTCTTTTTACGAGTGGATTGTAGATTTAGGGGCAAAAATGTGAATGCCCAAGCAAAAACACCTTCTACATGATTATGACACACTATATTTCAAAGAGTGTGTTGCCAATGGAGATGATTATTCTCTAAATATGGCTAGTTGGAGAGAGTTTCATATTGAATATTATTTATTTGATGATGATCTTCATTTTCCTAGTGTTGGCCCTAATATTTTAACTATTTATCGCATAACCCATACAAATAAAAAGGTAGATTTATGGCCTAATTTATGGATGATCAAGGACATTAATGATGGATTCAAGATGATTGCCTCTGGGTATTACAGTGAGTTAAATAAAATGTACAAAAATGGTATAAACTAAGTCTTTCTACATCTTCCTATTAGAAGAGATATTTTGTGGTTATGGTGGCATAAATAGATGATGAGAGTTAGTGATGGTATCACAAACTTGGGTATATTAGCCATGGGTCATTGAATTACATGAGTCATCATCATATGGCTATTGGAATTCCTCATATTTTTCCTCCAAGTGCTACATTTGAGGGATCTATTTTTGGAAATCAAAATAGAGAGTCCATTCCAAAATTGACAACAAGATATGCTACATGACCTTAGAGCTCATTCATAGTGATATAGGTGGACCCATGTGTACAACTTCCATTTCTATAAATAGGTTCATTTTTCTTTTAATTGATAATTTTTGCATGGTTATGTAGACACTAAAATCTGGTCAGTCCGATTATGCTACCATAAGCAACGACTTCAGGATACACCAAGGCCCCTAGGGCAGTCCTCATGAGGCATATAGTGGTTCTAACCATTTAGTACAAGGTTTTGAAAGGTTATAGGCCACTTTTGGAACCTTTTGGACACCCTGCTACTATTTTTTCCACCTTGGGAAAAATATAGAACTTATTCATCCTACCTTGGGATGAATAGTTGTATTCATCCCAGGGGGAAGTGAATAGCAGGTTTGACTAGCAAAAAGTCAAATCTAGACAATGGTGCCTTGAAATGGTTACTTTTCTACTTTACAATGTCTAGGAAGTCTAAGAATGCAACATATTAACACTCTAGCCCATGAGGGAGGACAAATTGGGATATTCTCTTCTACCTCCAACACATGTCACCCTGGTGGCCAAGTGGCGCCTCGTGCCTTGCATGCCCTCGCTTGCATTTTGACCCATGAAGCCTCCTTGGTATATAAAGTGGATGAATTTTCTGCACTATTGGAGAGGATATTTTAAGGACAAAGCAACATAGTACTGCCAAGATTTCCTTCCACCCTTTTGTGCATATTTTTCCCTCAAAATATCTACCTAGTGAAGGAGGTTTAAGAGTGAATTAGGAGGCATAATTTGTTACAAAATCTAACCATATGAGTTATTTCCAAACCAAATTTTATTAAAATACATCCCATAGTATTTTTCATCAATTCTCAATAGAATTGGTGGCAAAATTTAGGCAAAAATGGTGGGTGTCCCACCCTGGGCGCCCCCAATTTGTGACAGTCCTATTCATTCCACCCTGTGATGAATAGAAATATGTTCATTATTTTTCTACTTTTTTAATTATTTATTTTCTACATGCTATTACTATACTTCAATTCAAATTTTAGGTCTTTCTGAGCTATATTGGCTGAGATATTGCGTTTTTAGTGTTTTGCAGGGTCTCTTGCAGGTATCCGATGGTCATTTGAGAGAACACCTAAACTATGACTGATATTTCAAATATAATCAATTTTTTTTTTCTTATAATATAATTTTATGCATTCTATCCAATTTTCATGCATTTTGAATATGCGTAGGTTTAAAAATTGCTTTCTTTGGGTTTTGCAGTTGCGAACGGTCATTCGGGTTTCGAAGCCCCATAAGATGCAATTTTAGTGTAATTTTTGGTGATATCTTCCCAAAACCTTCTGTTTTACATCCCTCTAAAATTTCATGTCATTTGGAGTTGATTTTATATGTTTTTTCATTATTAGCCGTTTGGCCCCTGTGGGGATTGCATGTTTTTTATCACACACACTCGCTATTTGATGTTTCTGGTTTCCTTGTGTGCAGGTGTAGGTTATTACAACACATTTAGAAGGAGCGTAATACATATGGATCAAATACACAAGTGGCAATAACCTTGGCCTTCCCACATCGATTGTGGGTACGAGGAAAGACATTGGATGTGCACCCAAATTTATTGAAGGATTTTGATCCTTGCGCACCCGAGTAGTAAAAATTTGTATCATAAATTTTGAGCCCTCAAAGGGGATGCATTTTAACCTATAATTTGATATATCATATTAATAATAAATTTATTTGCTTCACTTGTTATTTTCTATCTTTTCTATATTTACTTGTATGCTTCGTTTGATGCTCATGAGCGATAGGGCATAGATACACATAGTGTTTATTAAAATTTGGTGCACCGTTTTTACCTAATTCAGGTTATATACTATTTTTACCAAATATGAGGTCTTCAAGAAATTCAAGGCATTTAAAGAATGGTAGAAAATCAAATGGAAAGAAATATTGAGTTTCTTAGGAAATATATGGGAGGTGAATACATAAGCAATATATTTAAGGAATTTTTTTAATCTTCATGGTTATTCCTTTTAAATAACTATTAATTATACTTGATAATATAATGGATAACCAAGAGGTAAATATAGGGTAACTAAGAAATATTTCGCATTGTATGGTTCATGCTAAGGATATGAAGCAAAAATTTTGGGGTGAAGTTGTCACTTGTGCAACACACATCATTAAGAGTCCCCATTTGAGTAGATCTGAACATGACACCCCTTGAGAGGTTGATAAGGGATAAACTTGATGTGTCTTTTTTCATATCTCTAGGTCTTTAACATGGCATCACATATGCAAATATATTTGAAAGAAGACACAAAAGAGTCACAATGAATTTTTATGGGCTATTTAGAGATATCTAAGGCATACCATATTTATGATCCTCAAAGGCATCACATTATTATTTGGAGAGATGTGATTTTTATAAGGTTATATTAGGGTTCCATATATTTCTCCACCTAATTTTTTGGATGAAGATCCTCCTATTTCTTTGATTACTATAGCCTATTTTAGATATTATTGTGGGCCCTATTCCTATTATATATTTTCCTTCATATTCTAATGAATACCTTGTGCATATATATTTAACCCCTCACCGGACAACATAATATCCAACACATTAAGTCTTGGATCTTAGGAATATGGATCTTGACACACAAGTTCTTTGTGCCATAGTATTATATGATAAGGTGGGTGGTGAATATCACATGGATGTTTCAATTTTGGATTATGATGTTGCTTTGTCTCAAGATGTTCACAGAATCATAGTTCTTCCATAGCTTGTCTAACATCCAAGTGTGTTTAGACTATTATGTAGGGTTTTCAACCCATTATTTTTATAGAGTTATACTATAATACCCCTTATTTTGCCTTGCCATCGAAGGTTGATAATTCTAGATATCCTCTTATCTATTCATAGGATAAGTATTGACTATATTGTGAAGATGACATACTTTTTGAGTATGAATCTTTAATGAAAATAGAAATGGGAATTTATTTCTCTTCTATAAAGGAATAATGTTATTCAATGCAAATGGGTTGATAGGACCAAGTACCCTTCATATGGCTAGGTAGACAAGGAAAACCTTGTTGCTAGAAATTTCTCTAAAAATTAGGAATTGACTACTTAGAGATATTTATCCTAATTGCTCAAGTGGATTCTATTCAAATTATTCTATCTATAACTACTTCCTATTGTTGAAAAGTACATCATATGGATGTGAAGAGTGACTTTCCTCATGGTGAGATTCAATAGGATATTTACATGTATCAACCACCTAGTTTTGAGCCAATGGTTTTACCTATTATTGTGTCAATTAACTAAGATGTTTGGACTTAAGTAAGCACCACATGCTTGGTATATGAAGATCCTCTATTTCATTCTCAGTTATGGGTTTCAATAATGTGAGGTTGAACATGATGTTAAAATTAGACATAAGGTTGGGGATACCTTGGTGATTGTGCTATATGTGTATGGTCTTCTCATTATAGGAAACTCTCTTGCCTTGATTTAGGACATGAATTCAAGGCTTCATGCTACATTTGAGATGATAAATTTGGGACTTTTGCACTATTTTTTTGGCATTCAAATTGATTGGACCTATTTTAGAATCACTATATCATAACCTAAGTATGATTTACATATTCTTTAGGACTTCATAATGGAGGATTACAAGTCTACTTGGATTCCTTTGCTTTGATTAAATCTTCAAGTAGATTACACTACTCCTTTGCAATTTGAGAGGTCTTATTTACCTCAATAATGTGACTTGATATTGCATTTTTTATTAGTTTTTGTTCTAAGTACATGCAAACATGTTGATATTCACTAAACCACAACCATGAGGATTATTTGATATATTATAGATACATATCATATGGATATTAATTATTTAGTTGGTTTACCTTTGATTTTTATAGGATTTTTAGATGTAGATTGGTCTAGTAAATTTGTATGAACAACACTCCATCATAGGATTTATTTTCTATTTTAGTTTTGGTATTTTTCTTGATGCTTTATATGATAGTCCACTATTTCTTAGTATTCTATTGAAGCTAAATTTTATGATGCCAATGAGGCTTCAAAGCACATTCAATGGATGATTATAATTTTGGAGTAGGTGGGAATCCTTAATTCATACCCAATCACTTTTTGATGTGATAATAATAACATAATATTATACATAATCGAGTGTTTTAACAATGGACCAACCACATTGAGAATTAGATGTACTATGTGCAATGTATTTATGCCCATAGGATGCTTGATCTAGTTTCTATGTCATAATAATAGACAATAAATATCTTGACCAAGATCATGCCCAAGGTTCCTTTTGTGCAAATGCGAGAGTTTCTTTGTGGAGGAGAATATCCTCTAAGGGGGATGAAAAATAATGGTCTCTCTAAATGTCCCCTATTTAGCTTAAGGATTTGAAATATGTGGTGGTTAAACTACACTTGAGAACACAACCAACTTTGTATTGTATTGTATGTATAATCCCTTTAGGCCCTTATAAACCTTATAAAGGTAAATAGTTTGTAATATTCTATTATTTAAACTAAAAATATGTTTCAAGGTTACTTTTAAAAGGGTACAAATACCCCCTCAAACCAACCAGTTGGTTATTATGTGAAGTGTATTCTATTTTAATTTAGTGAGATAATTTGGTGTCTACAAACACCTTATATCTCATGCATTTTTTTTGTGTTATTTTTCACATTTCTAGATAATATATTTGATTTCATTCATTTATAAAAAACTATTGAAAATATAATAAACAAAGCAGTAAATGATCTAATTTTTGTATATGTTTCTTGCACAAGGTAGACCTAAAAGGTCCATGATATCATATTCTTTGCACTCTCACCTATAAGAATTTTGCTTTGGACTTCTCAAAAAAGGAATGTTAGGGAGGGTATCAACTGATCAAAAATTCTTCCAACAATAACATTTGGAAATGGAAAATAGTGATTGCTCTAATACCTTATATACCAACTTCACTGAATATCCACCAAATTTTAATAGATTCAAAACCAAATCATCCTTTGGTATAAAAATGAGAAAATGAAGCTCTTGATGTTATTTTAAATCTTATATCCTATTCATTTGAGGTCCTCTCCCTCAACCAAATTGCTAGTAGAAATATAAAATAAGAAAATATTACTCTCATAAACATAGCATTTAGTATTTTGACCTTTGCAAGCTCAATAAGCCTAATATAATAGTTGTCATTATGAATCATAAATTAGATAATAAGGAAAACTAAAATAATTATTGTCACTTTGGATCATATATAAGAAGATAAGGATTCAAGTTTCAACCAAGCATTAGGACAAAAATTTGTAGAATACTATCTTTCTCAACTTTTGATAAAAGATATTTGAAATAATTAATTGTTTTCTTAATTTCCTCTTCTTACTCAATACTTCTTTCGACTACTGTTGGACTATTTTTATTCAAAAAACATATAAATTTGTTTTACCAATAGCATGAAGAAATTTGATATTTCTATCTCATTTCATGAGACATCTCGTCCTAGAATTTTAGACCCAATATGTCTCTCCCTTTGTAATACATTGTGATAGAAAGTAATTATTTTGATTGCACATATGTGTCCTAGTCCATTACCCTAATTTATAGTATCTCTAGTAACTTACTGAGCTTAGATTTAATTTTCTCCTTTATTTTGAATATGATACCAAACTATTAGACATTTAAAATCTTTATTTATCCCTTTAGATATTTAATTGAATAAATATATACATACATTATCCTTCAAACCTTGCTTCATATCATTATAAAATATCCATTTGAAAGAAGTTAGGGTCTTGAATCCAAACAAACTAAAAATAAAATGATCTTGAATGGCCATTATTAATATTTTTTTTGCAAAAAATGCCAACAACCCAACTATTTATTGCTTATAGCAATTGCATATTCCATATTTAACTGTCCCATATTTTTTTAATGCCCCTTGAAGATCCCATAATAGAAATAAATGACTTTCCATCTTACAAATCTTTTTTAATACATCTTACATTTCCCACTATTTATTTTTATTTTTATACTAAAATAAATTTACGACTATATCAACCTATTATTTTGTTTATGAATCTATTTTTAGGAGTCTTATTCATATGTTGAATATTTCAATATACCATCATAATCATCAATTTTAATTCTTATTTGTAGGATTAAATCCACTTCCTATAACAAGTGTGTTTTTTCTTTTTTTATCAAATCATTATTCCTTTGAGTTTTTTTCTCTTTTCTCCTACTTTTTTTTTTTATCAATTAAATTTAAAGTGGGTTTTTATCAAGGGACCCAAAACCTGATTACATCAAGTCAAAATAAAAAATAAACAAGGCCACAGGAAGGCCGTAGGAAAGGACAACATAAAACCTAGAGGAAAAAAAAGGAGTGCTAATCAGGACATCCTTACAAGATAGGCTAAAGGATAGCCTTATAGGACATTTTTTTAAACTGAAACAGGGATATCCTGCCCAAATAATCTAATAAACATGTGCGAAAATGGTGGAGAAGAGGAATAGGGCCATCCCACCCAAATAACATGTGCAAAAGGATTTGAAACAAGGAAAACCTACCCAGATTAATTTTGAAACAGGGCCAACCTGCATGTCATATTTTGAAAGCACAAAAAGTGAGAAAATTAAACAAAATAATCCCGCCTAAAAGGATGGGGAAATGAAATAGGGCCATCCCACCCACAACTAAATTTAAAAATTAAAATTTGAAAAAAGCGAGACAAAGGCCATCCTACCTAAGGAGGTCCAAAAATGAATCCATAGACCAAAACTAGAAATCAATAGGAGAACATCGAAAACCCTACATGATTTAAAAAAACCACCCTAAATAGAAGGATGAAGTGGAATATCCACTAAAAGAGGAATATCCCACCTAGTTAAGGATGGTAAACAAGCAAGGAAGCCAAGAAACTTCTAGAACAACATCCTACATAGGCCTAGTAAGTGGAACAACAAGTTGAGATTCTCCACATGCCATGAGATCCTCTTGTAATGACAAGGAGAAGAGGTGAGCTCCAACTAGAAAACTGTAAAAAATTTGGCTCCAAAAGGAAACTTGCAACAAAATCCATCCCAAAAGCATCGCAAGAGACCAAGGGAGGGATCCGGGGGCATCCCAAAAATAAATTTACAGGAAGGACACCCTCGAAGTGGCTGAGGACAGGGCAAACAAGCGAAGAAGAGGCATTCCTACTTTGAGGTCTTTCTCTCTTTTTAATTTTCAAAAAATCTTTCATCCTCATCAATATATTTAATTTTTCTAGACTATTTATAATGTGACTAATCATCTATATGTCTATGTAGACTTAGAGAATATGAAATGCAAGGGATATCCTAAAAAATTCTTTCTTTGTTATATTTTCTTGGAAACCCAAAATTGCAAGGGTCATACTCCATTTTAATTAATTTCTTATGCTTCACTAAAAACTTTAAATTACAATGGATATCCTTCAGAGTAATTTCTTTATTATATTTCCTTTGAAACCCTAAGTGCAAGGGAAAAAATCTACACTGCTTTAATTTTTATTGCAAGGAGATGATTTTACACTACTTAAGGAACATGGATATAATTTACCTATTAACATTAATATATTTGATGCAATTTAAATGAGGGGGTCCAATGAAAACTACTTCCTCTAATAACAAGATTTTCATGACTTGTTCAAATTGGAATAGTACTAGAATTTATGAAATTAATATGATCTCTTTAATGGTGATCAGTTGAATGAAAACTTGATCATTCTGAGGCTTGAAAATATTTGACTTGAATGTGATCAACATGATCAATTATATGATAGTATGGTCCTTATTGGAACAAAATCACTTGAATAAATCTTACCACACTCCATCACTCTTATCTTCACTTTAGTGTCACTCACTCAAATGACACCTTGCTCGTCATTGGAATAACACTTTCTTAAACAACACTATGCTCATCACTTGAACAACACTTCTTGAATGACCTCTTGCTCATCACTTGAACAACACTCACATTCTCATCTTGAAAAACAATCACTCATAACTCACGTTCTCCTCTCAAATATTAATCACTTATTATTGACATTCATGTTATCTACTTGAACAACAATTACTTCTCAACATTCACATTCTCCATTAGAACACCACTCTACCTAAATAGTACTATGAGTTGAATGTTGAAAAATCCACTAACACTATGATCTACAACCTTTTGAACAACAACTATCAATACTACAATGCCTAGACTTTGACATCACTATTACGTACTAGAATAACATCTTTTCTTGGAATGCAACAACACTCTCATCTTCATTGATAATCTTGCACACACTGATCTATGCAATCTACAACATGCAATTTCAATAGCATAATGTATTCAAAATTAAAATTGAATAGATAGAAAGTGGAATATTAATTGTATTGCCAATATGACTATTGGCTATACATTGGAATATTTTGCATTTTTTCCAGACTCACACACTCATACATGCACTCAGACATACAACTAAACACCTCCAAGTAAGCCTTATTTTTTTTGTTAACGAACGAGGGGTCCTTTTATATACATTGGTGGAATCTACTAGAAAGACCACCTAAGATATATTTCTCATAACCATTATAGAATTAGATTAATAAATCTTAAGAGAATGAAAATTTATATGCTTGGATGCTCTCACATCATACATGTCAAGAGAAATATTTCATAAGCAAAATATCATGAAATTTTTTTGAAATCTTGAACTAAGATTTCATATTTAGTGATATCGAAAGCATTCATCCACATGGCTTATTTAGTTGCTTGATTTTTCTATTTGACTAAATACTCATAATATTCTTTACCTTTTGTCATCTTGGTCACTCTAGAATCTACCATTGCTTTAATTTCTTCTTATGTTTTTTTTTGGCAATTGTTGTATCCACTCTTACATCATAAAGTCCAAAGTGATATCTTCATTACTATGTATTTATTGTTATAATACGGATATAAAGTAGCCACATTAAAAATAAATGGTATGACTACTCCTTTTGGGAGTTCAATTTCATAAGCATTAGCTACAAACTTCTTCAATACCTTACAAGGTCCAATTATTTTCTCATTTTAGCTTGTTGTATGTGCCTTTTAAGAATCGTTCTTTTTTCAAATGTATCAAACCAAGTCTCCAACCTAAAATCCTTGTATCCTGTGCTTGAGATCAACATATTGCTTGTATCACATAGCACTCTTCTTCATTTTTTCACTTCCTAATGTAAATCACGTATATAATAAATAGAGTCCTCCACTATAAGACTTGGTTTGACAAATTAGCTATACTCTACAACTCATCCACTCCTCTTGGATGGATTTCATACATAATTTAGAATGGGGTTTTGAATTTTCTTCTATTTACTGAATTTTTATATGTAAATTATAATTGTTCCAAGTTAGTATCCCATAACTTTGGCTTCTTTCCAACTAAAAAAATTAACAAATTCCCAAGGCTTTTGTTAACAACTTTAATATTTCCATTTGTTTATGGGTGATAAGAAGAACTAAAACTCAATTTTGTGTCTAACTTCTTCTACAAATTTCATCAAAAGTGACTTAAAAACTAAGTATCTCTATCTGATACAACACTTTTTGGTAAACCATGTAATATTACAACTTCTCTAAAGGACAAATAAAAAATATGAGTAGAATAATTCATTTTCCTATAAGGTATAAAATGTACCATATTTGAAAATCTATCCACAACAAAAAATGGAATCATTACCCCTTTGTGTTCAAAGTAATATGAAAACAAAGTCCACACTTATGTCTTCCTATGGAATTTTTAGTAGGGGTAATGGCTAATACACCCCAATGTTTTGGGTTCTTCCTTTTGCATGTTGACAAACTTGAAAACCCAGCATAAATATTATTACATATGCATTCATTCCTAACCAATAATAACTTTTACAAAGTTATTCCATGGTTTTATCTACTCTAAAATGTCTATCAAGTCCTCCACTATATTTTTATCTTATCAAGTTATTTCTTATCAAGATCCATGTTATACATAATTGTTGTCCCTTAAATAATAATCCCCCTTGGATACAATACTCAAGTCATGGTGTTCTATCTCCTATAGTAGAGTTATTACATGTTTTCCAAGATAATCTATAATCCAAACCATTGATATAAATCTCTTTTATAGTATCAAAACTAGGAACCTCAATCGTCATTGTTGTAGGCCCAAAAGGCCACATACTTAGAAAATTTTTACAAAATTTCTATAATTTCTCTAAGTAAAGAAATGTGCTCCGGACTAAAACAATAGCTCAATGCAACTTGTCTTATGTCATGGTCAATATGGTCAAACACGCTTCTTGTGCATTCCAAATCATGGTTCCAAATTTTATTCATAAAAAAAACTTCTTCTACTCAATGCATCAGCTACCCAATTTGAACTACCACTTCTATGTTTAAAAAAATGAGTAACTTTGAAGATACTCTACCCATTTCATATATCTTTGGTTTAGTTTGCTTTGATTGTTAATGAATTGAAAAGCATGATGATCCATAAATAGCATAAATTATTTTGGTAAAAAGTAATACCTTCTACATATCAATTTTACTTCATTTTTAGGGATCTTAGCTTCCAAGATATATTCCTTTTTGGAACCCTCAAAGGATAAGGCCTTCTAGTTTTTGCTCTTAAGGTTTTTAGCTTCCAAGATATATATCTGCCTAGAACCCTCTTCTTCATTTTTCTTTTGTTGATAAAATTTATGACCTTAAGAAGGAGGCTTCTAGTTTGGGCATGCCTATGTCAAGTTTCCTAATTTCTTACAAACCCCACATTTAATAGAGGGATTTTCATATTCTAAAGGCTAATTCTAAACACCCAATATTAAAACCAATCAAATAAAATTTGGTAAATTTCCCCCATATCCATATTAAACCATATCATGGCATATAAAATGCAAGTTTTAGACTTGGTGGTTGGATCCACAACAATCACATGGCCCATTTCCTTGGCAATACAAAAAAAAAACTCCTCATTCCAGTAGTGAAAGAGGAGATTTGGTAATCTCATCCAAATTAGGACCTACAATTTTTTTTGGGTCTTCGGATTGAAATCAGGTCCCCATATCCTTAGTAAAAGGCCATGCATTTCAAATAGCCAAGTCCTCCCAATAAAATTTTCTTTGAATCGGTAAAAACATATACCTTAACCATAAAAAATCCCTAGAGAGGGCGACAATCTCCATATGACCATTTAGCCTCCTCTTAGCAAGGGCCCATTTTATGACTGCATCCAAGTTAGATCTAAACCCCATAAATATTCCTACTAAGTGATGAGAACCTTGTATAATGGCCATATTAACTAGGTCATCCAAAATAAAAAGCTAACCCTTTTTCAAGCAGATCAAACTTGATATTTTAGGGAATTAGGCTTGACCAACACCACTTGAGACCAAGACCACCTTCCCTTATCTTCTAGGCCCAAAACATCAATATCCTAAATAATTTTTACACTATCTAACTCCACCTCACTATTGCTGAAGCCATCGAGACTGTAATTACTACTAATTTTGATATTACTATGATACTCGTTTCCATTGGCTTATTCTTTGAAAAAATAACTCTAGCCAAATTTTGATCCATCACATATCTCCTTATGTATTTCAAGATCCATATTTATCAATTCCTCCATAAATAATTGCAATAATTGCCTCGACACCACCAGCAGTATGTCATCCGACATTATATGATCAATGAAAGTCCTAGCATTTTGAACATAATTGTTGGATAAGAATAGATTCAAGTATGATTTTATATTGCTCAATTTTTTGCCTCTAATCAGTAATGGCTATCACAAATTGCAAAGCATTCATGATTTCACCCATCATTTCCTTAGTTTTCCATTTCCATCCTTCATGAAAATCCTAGTATTACCAAACCCTTGGGGAGAAAAATAAAATTCTCAATTTGACTATGGTTGATTTTCTGCACTTAATTGACAATTTGACATGTAAAATTAGCTTATATTTAATATATATTGAAAATAATTCTCCCTATTAAGATTCCTTTGCACTAATATACACAACTACTAGTTCATAAATATAATTCTATAATAGATTCACAAAGCTACTATATATGCAACAACAAATTTATTATGATTCAATTTTGAAAAATGTAATAAAATTATAATCAAGTAAAAATCATACCATTTTTATAAAATAATATTGAAAATATATTATTTATATCATAAAATGGTTAAATTAAAGAATATTATAAACAACAATCTAAATTAAAAATATTGCAAGTTATTTTTCAAACAAGTAAAAATATAAATATAAGCATAAATTTTCCATTAAATTTGAGTCAAGTAATGTAAAAACAAATATTTTCATACCAAGTTTATAATTCTATGCATGAAACTTTATACAAGTCCATGGTGTTAGGAGGATATAAAAAATAATAATGAAGCTTAACATTACTCTCTAGAAAAATCTAAGTTTTTTTTTCACTCTTAAACCCTAAAGTGGAGAGAATAGTCCAAATATTCATTTAAAGGTAACTTAAAATTTTATCCATCAAAACTTAACATTTTTTAAATTAGTTATATAGAATTGAAACAAACCCATCCATATTGCATCATAACCACTTAGTAGTATTACAATCACTTGATAATTATGTATCCAAATGTTAGATTCCTCAACTTTAAAAGAGGATATTGAGATTCAACTCTTTGCCAAGGATATATGATTAAAATAGTCAACTTGTTGTAATACCACTAATATTAATAATAACCACAACTTGACAATTATGTATGTATCATGCTCAAAAATATTAATTTCCTCTTCAAAAGTAGAAAAATTAACAAGTTAAGCTTGCGTTATTTAATAATATAAACAATAAACAAATAGATTAATTTTATTAGGTAAAAAAAAATAAAAAGGATAGAATTTGAAAAAAGTACTAAATTTGAGAGAAACATATAGAAAAAAAATTCAATCAAATGTAATTAGGAAGAATAATATATTTTCTTAATTATATGTATATTTATATTATTTAAATAAATATTTTTTACTTTCATATCTCATTTGATAATATTTTTGAAAATGAATTGTAATTGGCTAATTGTTTTTGGATGGCACTTAGTTGTTAGATTAAATTACATTATTTGGTACATTCTAATGTACCACCTTGGGTACAAATTTAGATTAGGAGTGTGTATTATATTAGAGTGTGAGTAGATATTTATGTAATGTAATAATGTGCAAGACATGCACAAGCATATTGTAGTTAAGAGAAAAAGTATTATGAGTGTAGATGTTCACAAGTATCCATTATGTAAGAGTGCACATGTGTCCTTAGAGTAGGAAAGTGAAGAGTCCCAAGAAGAGTGAAGGCCAATAGTGCTCCATATGAAGAGTCATATTCCATTATGTGTGTGTGTGTGTAAGACACAATGTAGAGTGAGAGTGTATAATTATGGTGTATTTGAGATCTTTATTATATATCAAGATACTATGTGAGAATTTGTTAATGGTAATTTGATGAGTTGTTGCAAAATTTATTTATGAGTTTTCTATTATTAGAGTACTACCATTATCTTATATTTCATTTAGAAACTTTATTTTAGATCTTGTGGTTATTTTTCTTTAAGTATTAAGCATCAAAAGCTAACAGTGGTATCTGATACACACAAGAGATTTATAGGAGATAAGGAGATTTTATTTATAGAATTTGAAAGTTGTTATTTGGCTAGAGTCTTTCCACATGATTACAGGAAAACTCATGAAGACTAGGACCCAACATAGATTTCTTTCTGCTATATTGAAGAACATCTAAAGTTTATTGATTTTAGAATTCTATAGATTTTGATGTATTTGATTTCTACTGTCTAAGATTTTATTGCAAAAAAATAGTTTTTAGAAGTTGAGAAGCTTCCTACAATAGATAGAGAAGAATTTCACCTTCGATTGCCTAAACGTCTATGTGTTTTCATCACGTATAGATTAGTTGTAGAGATGTAGCAAAAGAGTAGACATTGAATATTAAGGACATCCAAGAAAGAGGCCCCATTGAATATTGAATATTGAGGAGACCTAAGAAAGAGGTCCCCATAGAATATTGAAGAAAGAAGAGAGAAAGATGCTAGAGTAGCCCTATTGGAGATTGCCTCGAGAAAAGAGGTCCCCATTGTATATTTGAGAAAGAAGATTGAGGAGGCCTAAGAAAAAGGTCCATTTAAATTTTTAAGGAGAAAAAATAAGAATAGAGAAGCCCTATTGAGAAATTGAAGAAGTGGCCATTGGAAAATATTTAAAGAAAGTTTGAGGTAGAAAATTGCAAGAAGAAAAAACTCATGAAAAGAGGTAATAACATCAAAATTGGGAAAATTATTGTCATCTAACAATAATACCAAAATGATTTGTGAAACTTATTTAAGAAGAAGATTTTTGACAAGACGTTTTCCAAATATGAGAAAGAATTTTTGAAGACTTCAAGACATTCATATTCTTGAAGAAGAGGCCAGCAAAGAGGCCAAATTTGAAGACATAATTCAGAAAAATCTAAGGAGGATAAAGAAGATTAAAAGAGGCCACAAATTGATATTTTTTGGAGATAGCCATTAAAGTTTTGAAAGCTAATTTTTGAAGAATAATATTGTAAATTTTCAAGGTAAAATTTGAAGAGTTTCAGGACAACAATATAGAGGAGAAGAAATCATAATTTTGGAGAAGCATTTGAAGAGTTTTGGACTGCGAATTTGGGCAACATTGGAAGGATATAGAAGAGCTACAAATTGGAGAAGCTTTCGAAAGATTTTGGATAGTTCTTTGGAGGAGTAATTGATAGCAATTTAAGGTAGATAATTGAAGGAGACAAAGGTAGTTTTTGGACAACAAAAAGGCAACATATTGGCAGCATTTGGATCTATAAATTTTAGAGTTCCGAAAAACATATTTGGAAGGAGATAGGAGCTCAATTTGGACATTATTTTTAGAAGAAAATGAATTGCTAGTTTCAAAAAAATTGGACAACATTTGATAAGAAATAGAGCATATTTTTTAACAACATATTTGGAGGAATAAGGAGATATTTTTTGATAGCATTTTGTAAAGGAGAGAATCTAAAAATTATCAAGTTTTGAACAACAAACTTCAAAGAAGAAAAGAGAAGAATTTGGGGTAGAAAGTTAAGCAAGAGAAGAGCTATTTTTTTGGCAGAAAGTGAAAGGAATAAGGAGCAACACTTTTATAAATTTGGGCAGCAAGCATGGCAAGTAAAAATATTAGTAAAATATTTCTAATTTGAAACTATAAGATCATTTTATTAAATCATAAAGAAGAATTTTTATTTAAGTTGCATATTCAAGTTTTAAATCAGAAAAAGTACGCCTACGTTGAGTGTTTCTAAGCTAAGGAAGGAGGCACCATTGTTATATTAGAATCTACAAAATACAACAAAAAATAGTATAGTTAAATATTTCTTGAAAAAGAAGGTTTTAAAAGAAGGAGGACTTTGGGGCTCTGCAAGTGAATTCCAATGGAAGTCCTATTCCACTTCCTTGCATCCCTTCCTTGGCCCTATCCTAGGTCCCTGATCCTGTCCTAGTTTCCTTGGAACTTCCTTAATTCTTACCTCTTGGCATGATGGTGTTGCATATGATCTCTTTGGGGTGGGAGATCATTGTTCCAATGTTCTACCCCTTTCCTTGCCCTGTGGTGGGGTTTTCCTTTGGTTCTTAGGTCCTGGGATGGTTTTGGGTTTTTCCATGGGACTTTTCCTAGGTTTTTTGGGTTGTTCAAGGATTTTTCCTTGGATTTCCTAGTTTTTTCTAGGTTTTCATGGTGTCTTATTGACATTTTCCTGGAGGATCTTCAATTGTAGAATGTTGTGTCTGTTGGAAAGCGGCTTCATGAGCAGTTTTGCACAACATATTTTTGGTCTTGGGGAGGAGGACCATGTGCTTTCTTCTATGACTCTGCTCTTCGAGATTTCAGTTTTGCAGGTTTTTCTCATTTGTTTCCCTGAAGCTATTTGATGGTGGTGTTAAAGGTTACCTAGGATTTCTATCCTCTTGGGTTCCTTTGGTACTTTCCTATATTTTTCCTAAGGCATGTTGTTCTACTTTTGTTGCTTCCTCTGCTAGGTTGGCGTCCTTGCAGGATCTTTTCTACACTGCATGAGGACTTTGTGGCCTATGGAGTTCCTCTATATGCTGACCTACTTTTTAGGCTGGTGATACATTACATGAGGATTTTGTAGCCTGAGGAAATCCTCTAATTGTTGTTCATCCTTTCAGGCTCACAAGGGATTTGTTTCCTGCTACTCGTCCTCATTCTAATAGATAACAATATTAATAGTAGTAATCAAAGCAATGCATAAATCACCACATAAAATAGAGATACCAATTTAACATGGTTCACCCAAATATGGCTACTTCCACATGTAAAATATTTTACTAAAATTTTCTCAATCAATATCTTGAGAATTATTTCCCTATTACAATGTTTATGGACCTCTATCCAAAGGTGATGCAGATCCCCTAAATCTGGTTCATGGATCTCTATCCATAGGAGAACTCCTTCTCCTCTACTCTGGATGGTGATCCTCTATAAGACTACTACCTCCACTACACTGGCTTGTGGATCTCTCTCCACTAAAGACTCTTATCCCAACTCAAAAGACCTGTCCTCACTACCTTGGCTAATGGATCTCTATCCACTAGAGACTACTATCCTCTCTACTCTATCACCTCCAAATATCTATCTCAAATCTGCACTAAACACAGTCTAGTCAATCTAGCACAAATATGCTCAACAAGTCCACTCAAATCTACACTAAACACAATCCAATCGGTCTAGCACAAATTTGCTCAATAAGTCCACTCAAATCTGCACTAAACACATTTTAGTCGGTCTAGCAAAAATATGCTCAAAAAGTCCACTCATAACTTGCTCAACTCTGCTCAAACAAGTCCTATCAAAACTTTCTCAAATATACTCAACAAGTTCACTCGAAACTTGCTTAAATCTTCTCAATAGGTCCACTTAGAACCTACTCAAATCTGCTCAACAGGTCCACTCAGAACCTACTCAAATATGCTCAACAAGTCCACACAAAACCTGTCCAAATATTCTCAACAAGCTCATACAAAACTTATCCAAATTTTCTCAACAAGCTCACATAGAACTTGTTCAAATCTGCTCAATAAGTTCACACATAACTTAACCAAATATGTATTGTAAGCTTCCACAAAAGCTCACATAAAATCATTCCACAAGTCTTCTCAAAGACTTACCTTAAATCTGCTTAATAATTCCACACATAACCTATCAAATCTCATAGAAGCATAAATATAATTGTTAGAGACTCAATAAATTCTCTACTCAATGCTCAATCACTTTCAATCTCATAGAAGCATAAAGAGAATTGTTAGAGACTCAATATGTTCTATACTCAACTCAAATTAGAATATAGAATAGTTTGTTTTATGGAACTTGAATAATCACTTCATACAACCACTTGACTAGGCTCAACCACTCAACTCAACCAATTGATTAATGAAACATCCCTTTCTCACAAACCCTATTCCAAGCATATGTCAACCAACTCAATATATTCCCAACAATGCTCAACAAAAAATCTCACATAACAATGATACTCATGATATTTTCAAACCCTAGTTCAAGCTCTTTGCACAAAAACTCACTTCATCAACAATGCTTATAAAAAAATCTTCACATAACAATGATACTCATGATATTTTCAAAATCCTAACTCAATTTCTTCACACAATCCAATGGCATCAACAACAATGCTTATAAAACAAGGTTTTAATCACAACTCTTAATTCCAGAAAACCTTGAAGCATTAAATCAAACACTTTAGAAATAGAAACCCTAACAAAATCATTTTCACTCCAAACTTTATTTATAAGTCCAATCAACCAAATCAACCAAGGAATAATTTTCCCATACCTTTTTTCTTGACAAGGAGTAGATCTCACAAATATGCCACACTCACAATTTCTTCTTTGCCAATATCAATAAGGGTTTGAAGATAATAATTTCCTCAACAAAACACAATACAAATTTATGTCAAACAAAATACACCTTATCACTCCAACTTTAAAATAATATCAATACCCTCATAATAATATCTTTGGAAAAAATCATTTTACAAATAAAATCAACACTCACTAAAAATCACAACCTCTTACTACCTTATTACTCCAATTTAAAAATAATATAACCTCTTTTATAAATCATAATTCAACACATAATAAATTGCTATCACTCCTTATTTATCCTAACCACTAATTTTATTACCTAACTAAAAGCCTTTTAACAAACCCCTTATCACTCCTAATAAATACTTTAATTAAAACTTTAGGCAATAAAAATATAAACAAAAATTACCTTTGCCTCTCCATGGGTTTTGAACCCTTAACCTCTGCCTCTATGAATGCCCTAGCCATGGGCTCCTCAACCATGTGCACTCAATGCATGTTGAGAACAAAAAGGCTCTACACGCACTATATTCCTTCCCTGGCGCCTTAATAAAAAAATGTGAAGCATGAAAACATTTTCCTTTGGCACTTACCACCAACGAGTTTCGAACACGGGCTCTTGCTTCCACCAATGTTTTCGTAGATCATTAGCTACCAATGGACCACCATGTCCAACATGCTTATAAATATCCAACATCTTCACCTTATGCCTGGCGGTTAAGATAATTTTTTTTTCATCTTCTTCCTCAACGAAGCTCTCAAAATCGCATACAAAATATTTCAAGCTTGGCACATATCAATCGTTCGAGGGATAATATTCAAGGTCTTTTGGCATCCATTTTTATACACGAAGTTTCCATTATTTTCAAACGTCGGCACTCCAAATTTTCAATGACATCGACGCATTTATCATTTTTACTTTATAAAAGATTTAAATTCCAAGGAATTTAAATTTTATAAATTATAATTATAACCTTTGTCTTTTAAGGCCTTCTCTTATTGCATAACTTTGTATTGATGATATTTATTTATAAAATTTAAATTCCTTTTGAATTTAAATATTTTATATAATAAATATTAGACCTCCTTTGAACTTTGCAATAGACCTCCTTGGGTATTTATGAAAACCCATTTTAACTTATGCTCTATATAATATTAAAATATTATGGAGTCGTTTTACCTTTAACACTTGCACTGTTGAAGCTTCTTCCTGAATATTTGTGACACCTTTGACGACTTTATTTTTTTCTGAATTCCTTGATATTAAATATGACTTCATTTCTTGACATAAATGACAATTTTAAATTTTAGGACTCAAAATTTCAAATAGGATTTGAGGAAGATCTCTTCTACTACATTGAATTGTGATTTGATGCCCTTGGTGGATAAGTTTTGGAGCCATAAGGAGGAGTCTACCATCTTGGAGGTCTTCATCCTTTTGTCTAATTTTTTGCTACTACTAGGTTGTTTTATTTTGTCTACATTTTGCATAGCACTAAATTTGTATTTATTGTTAGCATTATTTGCATTGTTCTACTATAGTTTCCTTCTATTACAAAATAACTCCATGTAATTATAGGGTGTGATTTCATCAGAAGCAAAATCATGTTCACCCCATACATGGCACAATTTTGTTGGAACTAAGCTTGGGGGCAGAAGTTCATTCCCAAACCCTAGGTCTACATTTCATGTTACATTTAAGGTATAATTATGTAAATTGTATTCTATTTATTATTTTGTTATGCTATATTGTGTTTTGCTTTTTCATCTTCCAAAAAGGTCAACTTTCACTTTTGCACTCTAAAGTTCAACTAAAAGGACCTAGGTGGCTTGACTTTTGCACCTCCAAGTACAATCATACATTGGCCCAAGCAGGACCCCCAATGCTAATCATAGTTTTTGAGGGTTTTGTGACGTTGTTTTGCAGGATAGAAGTTGTGGAACATTGTTGGATGTAAGTTAAAGCTTAAAACAACCATCAAATCATATAAGTTCCCTAGTAGATCTTTTAGGCTATTTGTTCATCGTATTTTATCTAATTTTTGTTTTAAATACAAATCACAAGTGAGAAAAGCATTTGATCAAATTTCTAGGTATTTGAAATAATAAAAGTATATAATGTGCATTTAGGGTTTTAACCTTGTTTGTGCATTCTCTTGGAACCTTTCTCAAAGTCTTATTTTTGTAGTCCTAGAGTTAGTGATCATTCAAGCAAAGAATCATTCTAGGGTTAGCTCTTGTCTTCTTCCATATTGTATCTTACATTGTTATTTCCTTTTTAATAGTGTAGTTTTATAAAGGCCAAACATAGGTGCATGCTTAATTGACATATGCAAACACATTCCACCCCGGACTTGGAGCAAGTCCTAAAACCATTTTTGGTGAACCCTTTTCCCTTTTGCCCATCGAGTGTAGAGTTATAACATACCCCTGTGGTTCACCTTAGCTCCCAATGGATCCATCAAATAATTATATGCAGTAGGGTAGTTTTCCCCCTCTACAATTTTACATATGCTAGTGTGTTTCATTAGTTTGATCATTCGTTAAGAATGCAAAGGCATTGTGTTCAAGTTATTGAATATATATTTTTTAAAAATTATTTGCTTGCACTCTTCAAGAGGGAGCACCCTATTTTCAAACATGTGTGCAATAATGGCATTGTGGCTTGCAGGTGAGGGTATAAGATGCTTGCCATCCACCAGATCCAAGTTCAAATCTTGGCTAGAAACCAACATAGCCCATACTATGGGTAAATTATTATATATATGCTAATAAATCAGTATCTTCCAAGTTTCATAATTCTATTCATCATTCTTACTCTTATTTGGATCTCTTATCAGTGAGTGACATTAGTTGAGGTGGCATATGGATGTGACAAGTGTTATTATTTGGTTGGCCAATTTTTTCCTAAGGTTTTTTGCATTCTTTTTTAGCTCTAACATGTCTAAACTTCGAGAGGCCACAAATTATGCATATGAAAGTGTTTTGGGCCTTTTTTAAAAACTATACAACTTTTTGAGCTCTATAGATTAGTGATATCAATTCAAGAGCCTATTACTATTTTATATGGTATTTTTCTATTCAAAATAAACTCGAATGATATTCTTCTTTTTGGTGTGATTTTAACTCCAATAGTCGATTGGCATGATAGTTGGAAATTTTCCTCACATCTAAATCATGTATGATTTAAATTAATTCTACAAGAAGATCATCGATTAAAAATATTATTTCTCTCCTTTATTTAATTATAATAGGTTTGATGTCTTCATAGAGCACCTAACACCTAATTCTAATTGAGGCTTTTGGTACAACCATTGGTTACCTATACTATATTTGAGAAATTGAAAAACAATTGTGCTTATTCTTCTCTTTTCTCCTAGTGTATGTTAGCTATGACTCCATTAACCTATTAGTGTGGTGAGGTAATATTTTGGAATATAAGAGGAATAATTTTTTGATGATCAATGCAAGGTATACCTAGTTTTTATGGGTCCTTTATAGCCATTGAGGTTGATTATTTAGAGACTTGCCTATTTCTTCCTGATTTAGCTACCTTCTCTTGAAATTAGGGGATAGATTATGGTCAACATAGTGTAGGTTGAAGATCTTCTCATGGAAAGCTTAACATTTTGATCTAGTAGGTGGAGTTACAACTTCATGTTTAGGAGAGGTTGATCCAGTTCATGTACCTTTAGCAAAGAGAAGATAACAAAATCTATTATCCCATACAAGTATTCACTATGGAGGGATATGTATCATTTGTAACATTTTTCTCCTTGGTACCTCAACTCAAATTATGAGGGGGTGTAAAAATATTAGTAATATCATCTTATTAGGCCAAATACCAACAATGATGATGTAACTATGAGTGCTTGTGATGTAGCTATGACCACCAGAACAACCTCACACCTATGATTCCTACTGCGTAAACAAAATAAGAGATACAAAATGGAAACATTCAAGATTGACAACAAATGTGAAATAAAAGAACACTTTTATTCCATTAAAGAAATCAAATTATGGTTACAAATACATCCCTCTTAGGGATACCATTTTGATACTCTTATTATAGTAGGAAAAGCATATGAAATCCCTCTCAAGGGTGAATGTGAGTTTTAGGCCATTTGGGGTGACACAAACTGCTCTAGGGTGGAGTTGACCCTCTTCTTCGCATTGAGGAAGGAATTAGATGGTTGAATCTCCTTCAAATATGCTTTCTTGCAGTCAAGAAACAACACAAAAACATTAATAGCATAGGCAACCTCTCATGATGAGGCCCTTTAAAGGATATAAACATGAAAATGCCATAATACTAATGAAATCAAGCAAGTGAAAAAATCATGTTAGACTTATCTCAAATTCATAAATATTGCTTAAAACATAGAAATGAAGAATACTGCTATCTATCTATTGAATCAATTGCATGAAATAATGCATGGAAACAAGAGATTAGTACAAAATTGCCTAAATTGCCATAATGAGAATAACTTGCATGGATCCCTAATTAAATCGGTCAGTGTCTCTAAAACATGAAATAAATTTTTGAAATTCCTAATATGACCTAAGTACAAAGTAAAAGAAACAATAAGGATATCTATCACCTATTGCAAACCACGGCTCAAACGAGCAGTTTGCACTATACACCATGGTTGTCAACCACGACGAGCAATCAAGTAGCTTTGCCCTCCAAATAAAGGGTTGTGGGCTTGATATTACTTTTCCAATTTATAATCAAGGGTCACCTTGGTGTCCTCTGACTGGATTGGTGGTTGAATTGCACATTTGGGCCTCCATTTGTCCAAATTTATGTTTCTTGGTGTTCTATATCCTTAGGGCATCCATGGCACTAATTGACATGATGCTTCATTAGTTAACAAGTGGATAGCAACCAAACTCCCTCTCAATGCACTCAAGTGAGTCCATAATTCGATAGGGCTTTGTTGCTCTAATCTCCAATGCTCTATCTGATCATTTGCCCTAATTATGAGGGGTACTTATAGGACTACCCAAGGGCTAAGAGTGGCTTCATGGAGAAGCCAAGATCAAGAAGAGGTGGTTGGGACAGTTGGATTGGAAGCCTCTAGAATCTTCCATCCTTTAACTACCTTCTTCTAGAACAAGTGGTCATTCAAACTGATTTGGCTTGGATGAAGCCCAACTGGAATTTAGTTTAGACTACAGGTGGTATGTGTGGCCTAGACTAAAGACTGTAGGTCTCAGCTATGGTTCAGACTGTATATCGTAGGTCTCAACCATGATTCAAACTGATTAGGCCAAGGAGCCCAAATTTAGTGGTTAGAACCACTACTCTATCTTGGAGTCTATCCAAGATCTTCATATGGTCTTGTAGCATGTTCCATATGAGTAGTCACATTTTACATGACATGTTTTAGGTGTCTATAGATGCCCATTTTTAGATGTGTTGTGAGATCAAACAACACATGAACAAAAATACACCACCTAAAATGATGCCAAAGGTTGTATGATGATCATTAATCTGATCAACATTAGATGCCCTAGGTCCTGTAAAAGGACACACATCCTAGAATCATTGCTTCCAATTGGGTGAAAGGCTTAAATTTGAAGAGCTTGCTCTCATCGTCAGGAATTCGGGTAGCTTTTGATGCTACAATAGGAGTTAGGCCTATATAACCGAAAGGAGGAGAGCTACAAACTAAATGTCATATTTGTTTTTTTCCCCAAGCAAAGGGGTAAGATTATGATAGTTGTTGACAATGATTCGTAAGACGAACATAATTTTAACAAGATCAAGGGATCTACAATTTCAAGGATCTTCTATTGATTTTGATTATGATTACGATATTATTACCACCTCAAGCGATGAGTCGATTAGGGTAATGACAATGAATAAAGTGACGAGGTCGCTTGACCACAATGAATGATCCGAAAAAAATTAGATTTTAGCATTTAATTATTTGGCTAGGCTCAGTTCAACTTATGATTGTAACTATTAGTAGTATTAGCACATTTCTATCCCATGGAGCGGTCAGGCTGCAATAGCCTTCTCAGGGAATCAAAATGATACAAGTCCAATTATATTTATGTTGAATCAATTTGTTGATGATTTGCTAAAAATATGTCATAGGATAAATGATATAAAATGCCTCGTTCCCGTGAAGCGGTCCAGCCTTGAAGGCCTTCTTAGGGATTGGAAAGAAGCATATCAAATCAATGATGACAATTTTACCCCAAATGTCCTTATGGTTATTTAATCATCTCATCGGATTGCATGGAGCATAAATCGTTGCACCCGCCAAGTGTCTAGGGTAAATAACTGAATACGAGGTGCATTTGGATTTTGACTTGTTTAATAATTTTTTTTTACTTTTTTAATTTTTAAATTGATCCTGGTGCTTGAACATACCAAATTTTATAAAATTTATTGCTCTTATTGAGATTTTATCCATTAGGAACCATTAATTTATCATTTAAAACCTTCCCATGATGGGATTTTAGTGCATTTAATGCTAGTTGCAAACCACATGCATGAGCTGTAGCTAGCAATTTCAAATTTTGGGAATCATGGTTTAGAGCTGCGGTTGGAAAACCCTAATTTTGGGACTGCGATTGTCATATGGGGTTCGAAAAAATTAGAAAAAGGTATATAAATTTACCCATTTAAAAATTTCTCTATTATTCCTTGATAGTGATTGCAACTAGAGAGCTCTGAGAGGTTAGAAAATATTACTAATGTGAGACGCTGCTAAAACCTCTTTTGACAATCTCATACACATCCTGATGGCAGACCGTTCATGACCTTCATTCAAAAGAGGGATTGGTGTAGGAAAGGTAACCCTAAACCTAGTCCTCGTACTCCTTACTAGTTTAAAATGAACCACATTAAGTAATGGATTAATTAACTTCACTAAATTTCTGGCAAAGAACCTCACACTAGTTTAGGCTAGATTAGGTTTAATTTTCTTAGGTGTCAAGCTAGTAAGTGACCCAGAAAAGGTAACATTCTTAGACCGCAACTGGCATACGTTGTACCTAATTGTCATATTGGGGACCGTGGTTGTCAGCTACACTGGGATTCAAATCCCAATGGTAAAAAAATTTACCATTACGTAGATCGCAGATTTGACCTGCGGTTCTCAACTTCTGACAAATTTTTCAAAATTTTATTGATTTTTTATTTTTCTTGGCAATTAATGCCATTTATTACACTTTTGAGATGCATTTATGAATTATTTTGAAAATTTTAATCATTTTTTGCATGTTTTTATATTTTTAGCAATTTTTTATTTGATGTTTTTAGGTCATTTTTTAACTGTTTTTAGTTATTATTTTTTTCTTATGTATTATTCATTTTTAGAAATTGACCTCTAGAGCTAGGGAGCCAAATATCCTCTGTACCCTCTATGGATAACTCACTAACCTAGAGCGGGAGTGATTTGGCATGGTTGGCTTTGGCTATATGCTTGATATACCTATGATCAGGGTAGATCAGGCATACATGACTGCATTGGCCTAGTGCTAGGAGGTACGGACCAACACATTTCACCTACCCACAGGTGAAATGACTATTACATTAGAGGATGTCTACCAGATATTTAGGATCCTGATCGATTGTGAACCCATCACCTCCTCTTATTTTTGAAGCAAGGAGGATATCTTTGATGCTATCTTTGGTGACCGCAATGAGGATGCCTAAGGTAGGGCTAATCATGGGGGTGTCCACATCAGATATTGGTATGAGAAGGGCATCTTCTCCATTTGAGAGGCCATATTTATGCATCTGGTCATTCAAATTGTGATTTTAGACTCCTCAGGTGCGAGGATCCCCTAGAACCTCTTGGCCATTGTCAGGAGAGTTATGCAGAGTTTCAGGCAATAACTACTACTATTAGAATAGGGTAGCACTTTACTATATCATCTATACTAGGAGTTGTACTAGGCTACACATAGGAGTCAAATTGGCATCAGCTACAACCTATTACTTTAGATCTGGGGCTGGCAGCATATTAGGATTGAGCAGTTGATTGATTTCCCACTCATCATTACTACTATTCTTGATGCGTGCTAGTGCTATACATCATGCTGGACTCATGAGGAGGAGGGATTCTGGAGTAGGTACCATGCTAGGGATGTGGACTATTATATTACTATATTTGCATAGCTCCAGGTGGACAACATAGAGTGGTGTTCATACATGGATTACTTGCATGGGAGGAGGTTTACGAGTGACTATGCCAGACTAGGAGAGATAGGTGGTTACTCAATCGCAAGGCCAAGATCCATGAGTATCAATACTACTCATAGGTCCTCCACTAGTTTGGGCTCATACATGATATTCTAGAGTTGACTGCAATCTATCGATGCCTGGTACTGGGGAGAGATTTGCCCTGGATTCAACCGACACCACTTGGATATGAGGTTGATGACTTCCAAGAGTTATGCATGGCTAGGGATGGGACCATCCCAACGTATGATACTTAGTGGTCCCTACTATAGTGGTAGGGATCAGGACCCCTCATATAGATAGACTATGGGGCAAAGGTTGATCTAGAGAGGCATAATATGTGCCAGTAGACCGAAGGTGGATGGGGTGCAGAGGTAGCCACATAGGATACTCCATAGGTTGAGGCTGAGGATGAGGCACTAGAGGAGGATGAGGCACTAGAGGAGGGTGAGACACCCTTGAAAAGTGAGGTGGAGTAGCTACTAGCTCAGGTTGCTAATCTTCAGAGTCAGGTTGGGAGGCTAAGACCCAACAATTGATTGCATAATATAGTCAGTGGTCATCTAAATATTGTTTTCGATATCCATATGGTATCTATCCTATATCTTGATTGTGCTTAATGTAATGATGTATCATAGATTCGATACTTTGTAGTTTGATGATTTGAAATGACTTTATTTTATATGGTTTGTGATATTTGATATTTTGTTGCTATTAGAGAAATTTTTGAGGTTTTTCATGAGACTCAAACACCCTATTAGACTTCTCAAACGTCACATACTAACTATACAAGGATTTTTTGGACAAATATTTCATCATGAATGACCCAACTGTTCATTACCCCTGTGTGTGCACATGATTATTTTTAGATAGACCATAGGCATACCCCAGATGTCAGTCGGGACTCTTCAAACCCATATGTGAGATCGGGTTCCTCCTATGTTTGTATCATCCTTATTTTAGATTTAATTGGACTATAATGCTAGACAACCCCAGGCACCTAGAGCTAGCTCATCTTGTAAAATGATCAGGACTAATCCTCCAAGAACATTAGGGACTCTTTCAACCCATTGCTACGATTAGGGATCACCCAATAGAACTACTACTATGGAAGCAGGCGGGACTGTTTCAACCCATTACTACAATCGAGGTTCAATCTATGGCTTTGAATGGTGAATAATTTAGATATTCAAGTTCTCACCCTTATTTTCTTTGTATTCATAGGGATACTTGCTCATGTGTAGTGATAAAAATCACTATTTTTCACGTTTTACTTTGAGTGATAAAAATCACTATTTATTCTCATTTTCTTGAGCAAGGTATTTATATAGTGCTTTTGATTCACTATGTTACTTTATATTTGAATTTGAACTTGATTTTGATCTTCATTTGATATTTGATTTGAAAACTGGGGGTTTTAACTTTTGAGATGTCAATTTGGCATATCGATTTTAGGATATCGATGTGGGGTATCAACTTCTAATGTTGATCTGGGATGTTACTCTGGGATTTTGCTCCTTTATTTTTAAGCAAGGTAATGTATGGGTAGGGGAAATCTAATCTTTTTCCCAAGTTTCACCACTCTAGACCGACCTATTTTCAAGATAAGCAGGTAATCAAATCCATATCTCTAAATACCTAGGACCACTTTCCCATCTTTCATCCTCCCTTATCTTAGCAAGATTTTAAATGTGTCAATTAGTGATGGGATCCTGATATGCCAAGTACTATCACAACTAGTGACCTAATCTACAAAAGCAAATCTACAACATCTAAGAAACCCACTAGGTATGGCTAAGTGACTAGAAAATTTTGGTATATATACATACATATTTATAGCAACAGGTGTTGTGTTGAAAAACACATTTACTCACATGAATGATGTATTATGATAAATGTAGAGGTGCATGATTAAAATGAAAACGTGGCATTTTTTGTAATACTGATAGACACAATCCATTCTACTATGGAATGCAATGGATTAGGAATACCTATATGCAATGCAATGATGAAATGAATGCATGTGTAAATGAAAATGCATACTACAAATGCAAACATTTTTGGATTTTATGCTTTACCAATTTTTTTTTTTGGATTTTATTGTTTTTATGTTTGACCAAGTGGTTCTAAGAACCCTTGGAGCCTTTTTGGATTGACCAAAGAGCCAATAGAAGCCTTTGGATCCTTTTGATTGACCAAGCAATTTTTAAAAAAATCCTTGGGGCTTTTAGGTGGACCAAAGGGATTATGAGCACCTTTGAGGCTTTTTGATTGACCAAATTACTCATGAGGTATCTTGAAGCCTTTTAGGATGACTAGGTAGTTTTTAAGAAAATCCTTGGAGCCTTTGGATTGACCAAGAAGTTTTTTAGAAACCCTTGGTGCCTTTTTGGGATGATCGAGCAGTTATAAACAAACCCTCAGGGCCTTTAACTAACACGTCCAAGCAATTTTTGGAACCCTTGGTACCTTTTGCTATGCTCTCAAGCATAGAATATCTTAATATGGATTATATTGAGAGGTTCAGGATCTTCAACACCCCCTAGCGACGTTAGGTGATAAGTACCTGAACCAATCTTTTCAGATATGTTATAGGGTCCTAGCCAATTAGCCATAAATTTGTCTCACATATCAAGAGATAAATTAGAGTTATGTTGGTTCTATTTCAAGACAAAATCCCCAAATTCAAATTCTCTCTGATGGAATTTGTTATTAAAAGCTCATTTTAATCACACCTAATAAACGTGAAGATGCTCAAAGGCATTTATGTAACGTTCATCAAGCAGCATTAATTGATCCAGTTGAGCTTGTCACATGGTGTCATCATCAATGAACTATTTTAATGCAATGCATAGCATTGGAATTTATAACTCTACGGGCATAATGGCCTTAGTTCCATATACTAGTGAAAATTATGTTGCCCCAGTGGACGTCCGAATGCTAGTCCTGTAAGTCCATAATGCAAGGGGTAGCTAGATATGCCAATCTTTATGGTTTTCATGGACTGTATTTTTCAAGATAACCACCACTATCTTGTTTGAGGCCTCAACTTACCCATTTTCTTGTGAATAATATGGAGTTGCAAAACTGTGTTTGATTTTATACTTAGATGTCAAAGCTCTCATAGTTTTGTTCTTAAATGATGTTCCATTATCCAAAATTATCTTGGATAGAATCCCAAAACAAAATATGATATGCTCGAGTATAAAATCTGATATGCAAGCTCCAGTCATAATTGTTAAGGGTATTGCTTCCACCCATTCTGTAAAGTACTCAGTATTTGTAATAATAAAAGTATGTCAACCCGATGATGGAGGAGATATATTATCGATAAGATCTAATCCCCACTAAGCAAATGGCCAAGCCACTTGGATGGGTTGTAAGGCCTGTGATGTCAAGTGCATAAGATTAGCATGATGCTGACATTTGATGCATTTCTTGACATACACACTGCACTCCTCCATAGTGTGCCAATAGTAACCCATTCAAAGGATGAGCTTGACGATGGCCATACCGCTAAAATGGCCATCACACGTATTGTAATGAGCTTGTGAAATCGCCTAGGATTCCTCTTGGAGCTCTAGACAATGAAGGAGAACTCCATCGTAGACTCTTCGATATAGAATATATCCTAGCAAGACATATTTAGTCACTTTATGCTTGAATGTCCATTTTGCGACACATGATAATCCCTCTGGGATCAGACCAAGTTTTAAGAAGTCTTGGATTTGTGACATCTAGTTGTGGTAAGCCTTAGATTCGACTGCCAAGATGACTTGATCCTCCTACGTATCTACATGTGCAAATGCAAAATGGGGAATAACCTTGTGGAGAATGGTGGTACCACTCCCCATCAAACTCTGAGAGGTTAATGACCCCTAGGGTGCCTTCTTTAGACATTCTTCAAATCTGTAGAACCATTCAGCTTTTGGTTCCACGCTAATCATGTTGATTGATATTTTATTATCAAAGGCTTCACGCTCTGTTGTAGGATGCGAGAGTGTTTTAACATGAATGGTAGTGAAATTGACAAACGTATTCTAAGGTATTAAGGATCCCAAATATGCCATTGTGTCTACAGACATTTTTGACGAATGAGGGATTACCTCGATGTCATACCATTCCAATTTAGCCAAATATGTAACAAAAAGATTTTTATAAGCTTTTAACATAGGACATCGACATTGAAAGAGCCCCTTAACTTGGTTGACTATGAGCAAGGAGTCACCAAAGATGTTTAATATTTTAATTTTCATGGTGATGGGTGTATGGAGGCCCAACAATAGGGCCTTGTATTTAGCATTGTTGTTGGTGCAAGGAAAGTCTAATTGGAATGACAAGAGCATTGGAGCTCCTTGCGGTGTGATAAACACTATTCCTACATCACCTCCTTGCTCACACTTCGAACCATTAAAGAACAAGGTCATATCAACATTATTCTTTGGTTCTTTAGGTTTGGGAGCTTCGGATATAACAAAGACCACATCATCTGGAAGCTCAAGGGTCAAAGGCCTACTGTTTGATAGCGGTGCCTTAGCTAGCTAATTAGCTATGAATTGTCCCTCAATGGACTTTTGTATTATGAATTCAAAGTTGAATTATATCAGTAGCATGATCCACTTCACAGTACGTGTGTTATGATATGTCTTGCTCATCATGTACTGCAAAGGATTTTGTTTTGATATTACATATATCGTATGACTTAGCATATAGTGTCATAATTTCTTTGTAGAAAACACTATTGCTAAACATAGTTTCTCCACATATGCATATCCTAGCTCATAACTTACCAAGTTTAGGCTAATATAATATATAGCTTGCTATTTACCTTACATATTCTTTTGGGCTAACATGGTCCCTAATGCAAAGTCGGTCATCAATAAATATAGCAAAAATGGCACATCTGGCCTTGGTGGAGCTAGTATTGGTGATGTCACTAGGTATTGCTTAATTTTAGTAAAGGCTACTTGATAGTCCTCGTCCCAGTTGAATGGGACCCCCATTGTGTAGCAATCGATTTATGGCTCAATATTTATTTGATAATTGAGCGATAAATCACTTTATGGATGCTACTTTGCCCTGTATGATTCTTATATCTTTAATGTTTGAGGGAGGACACATCTCTAAAATAGCCTTGACCTTTACTAGATTGACTTCAATGCCTCATTTTGAAATGATGAATCCTACGATTTTACCTGAAGTTACACCAAATACACACTTCTTAGGATTCAACTTGACATTTTGCTCTATCAGGCAATCGAATACCTTCCTCAGGACCTCAACTATATAGCAATGACTTTACCAAAAAGTCATCGATATAATCCTCTAGGATCTTATGCATGTAGTCATGAAAGATATATGTCATGGCCTGTTGATATGTGGCACCAGTGTTTTTAAGGCCAAATAGTATAGCTTTATAGTAGAATGTTCCCCATGGCATTATAAACATGGTTTTATGTTGGTCTTCGGGTTTAATTTGAATTTGATTGTATCCTAAAAAATCATCCAACAGGGAGAGCATCTCATGACCTACAGTTGCATCTACAAGAGCATCAATATTCGATAATAAAAATGAATCTTTTGGTGTTGCCTTATTCAGGTCTCTGAAATCCATACAAATATGGATCCTTCCATCAGGTTTTCTTATGGGTACCATATTGGACACCCATTCGGGATAGTCGATGGAGATTACAAACTCTACGTCCAAAAAATTTAGCAATTCGTCCTTCACCATTAAGGCTACTTTTGGATGCATATTTCTAAGATTCTTCTTGAATGGCTTCTTTGATAGATCTAGCGAAAGGTTATGGGTAACCAATTTTAGATCTAGACCTGGCATATATTTGTAATTCCATGAAAAAATATTAGGTCTCTCTTTCATTAGAGGGATGAGGGTGGAACACTCATCTGGAGTGAGACTCTCTCCAAATTTAACCTTCCTTGTATTAGTGGGATTATTATTGATATCTACATCGAAGGTTTCCTCTATTGACATGTGTGATCCCTCCTCAAGCTAATGAGGTGTAGGAATCAAATGGATGTCATCAAATGGGTTTATAGGTTCCGCATTGGAAGCATCCTCAACATGATAGACATCATAAGCACAACTTGATACAAAATTAAATGGTTGCAACATATATTCATTAGGGAAGAGATCTTCAGGCTCAATAAGTGAGTCAGCATGATCCCAGTCGATAGCATCTACATTTAAATGCAACATCTTAGACGGATCAACTAGATTTTGGAGTGGATTGGTCAAATCAATGGAGACCATATTGATGGAATGGAATTGATCTCCAAGACCACATGGACAAACATCTACATCACCAGTATAGCTCCCATACCCGAGATCTAGATCTATTGGCATGGGAACAAATGGGTCCTCTCTATGCAGACTATGGATGATTGGGTCCTCTCTATGCACTAATTGCAATATTGGATCATTCAGGTCAATGAGCTCTATGCACATAGGTGTATAGGGAAACACCATGTGATAGATCACATCAAATTTTGATGGTCTCCCCCTAAGGCGAGGATTGAGATTGATAGCTCTGTGCATGTCCTCAACCATATAAGGTGCATTACGATGACATAGGTAGGGAGGTCCTAGATAGGCTCTCTCCGTATCATCTTCTTCATTGCTATCATAATACAATCCTTCATTTACCCCCACTGGAATGGGAAATTCTAGAAAATGTGGCCCCATATAGGATATTTACTAATAACTATCATCACTGTTCGATAAAATCATATATAAGCATCGTAAATACGATATTGCCTCATAAAATGGCTCAGCCCCATCCCCTAACTAATTGTTAGGTGAGGACTCACTGTCCACCAAGATATTCTCATGTTACGTCTTGGGTGGTGCTATGGTGATGTAAGACACCATCTGACTATCCCTCTATAACGTAGAAGGATTAGGGTGATATGGGTTGAAATCCACATCATCCCCCAGACTAAGGTACATGTAATCTAAAGATGCTACAAATAAATCATCCTATCCTCATATTTGCAATCCTATCTTGAACCTATCAGTTTCCAACTGATAATGCGGATCAAGCGAAGTCCTACATCCTTGATTAAAAATACCAAGATTGTACCCATGCCAATGATATAATTAAAAAATATACATAGAATATTTGAGGTTGGATAGCTAATGAATATTCACTACGAATGGTTCATCATCATATTCATCCATGGGCATTCAAGAAGGAAGCTAATCCAGCCCAGCATAGATGAATTTCGTTTGATTGGGTGGCTCTCCCAATGGCACTACTAATCCAACCGAAAAACGATGAGCATGCGATTGACCCATCACTTGTGTAGTCTCTAGGATTGTTCCAAAGGTGATGTTCTACACAATATATTCACCTAACCATGTATTGGCTAGATGAATGGTCACACGCAGTGACGATGCAGGAGAGGCAGGCTAAGGTACCTCCTCATATTTGTCCTGGGCTTATTCCACTTCCATGGGAGTGGGAGCCTCATCAGTGACTAGTTTGGGCACATGCTTCTTTTGATTTTTGCCTTTTTTTACCTTTACATTCCTTTCATCCCGAAGCATTGCTGATGTAGTTGGTTTTAAATAAGTTGATGTAGTGTGCTTGAATTTGTGTGATACATATGTTGACGGCTGAGCACACACTTTTTGTTTGCCTCCTAGATTCTTAACTGGTGATGCTGGCCAAACATCCAGGTGCATTTATGGGAGTATGAAACCCCCTAGAAAATTATCTAGGTTCATGAATTTGAATGGCTCTTTGTCTAATAGAACCACGTGAACCCATACCTCATGAATGTACTTTACATATTGATGTAGTATAGAGGGAACATAATGTATTTCTCAAATCCAAGGTCTTCCAAGAAGGATGTTATATTACATTGTGCCTTTGATCATGTGACACATCATGGGGATGGTATTTAGGCCTACCTAAATAGGCAGGATGATTGTGCCAACCGTCGAGCATAGCATGTCGTTAAATTCTCTCAATGTAAATACAATGGGTACAATATGTGACTTGGGTAACTTTAAAGGACTTAATGCCTTGGTTGTTATTATATTGATCGACAAACCAGTGTCGACCAAGACCATATTGAATGGCATGTGATTAACACACATGATGATATGTAACGATGGGTCAACCGTATCTACGAGAACCGTCCTAATTTCATGTTTGTAGAATTGGATCATATGTTCTTGGAACTACTGTACGTGCCCCACAAAATTAGTGAATGCTTGAGCATCCTGGGACTATACCTTGATGGACCTAAGAATGTCCATGAGAGTATCCCTATTCTTAGGGGACTACTGTATCATCTCATAAATAGATAACTTTGTAGGAGTTGTCTGTGGGCTTTGAACTAACTTGCTTTGTATGGTCACCATCGGTCTAGTTGATGGGCTTGGAATATTCTAAATTGGTTATTGATTCAACGTAGCTTGTATCTTGATGGGAGCATGAGGTTGAATTGGTGGTTCATACCTCCCATGTCTAGTAACAACATTAACCATTCATATGAACCCCTAGGTAGGTGGTTCGACATGCACTTGGTTGACCTGGCCAACATTGTTGCACGATGCCTCATGGTTTGGCAATGGATTTTTATAAATCCCCATGTTTTGGTTTTCGAGCACCAATAGATTATTTGGCACTATAAGCTTGCCTTTATCGATCATATTCTACACAATATGTTTGAAGGACCAACACACTTCGATGTCGTGGCCCTTCACACGATGGAAGATGCAAAATAGATCATCTTGATACCCCTTTGACTTGGGATGATTAGGATCGACCAACTTAATCTCGGGTAACCTAATTGCCTTAGCCTCGCATAATTTATATAATATTGATGTCAATGATTCCGTCAAAGGTGTGAACTGGTGAGGTAGGTGTTGCTTCTTATTTTTACCCTTGTAATTATTCTTGCACTTTTTGTATTGCACAAGAGGAGGTTAGGCTTGATAATTCTACTTTTGTTACCTCTTATCCTCTCTTTGAATGTTTAACCTCAATTGATTGACATGGGCTTGCTTGCCCTGGTGTTTTGTGGATCTTTTATTCTACCCCTCCTTCCTATTTTTGAGCTTCAATTTGCCTTCTTGCAGCTTGATATCCTCAATTACTTTGGCTTACGCCAAAGCTTCCTCGAATTTCGGGTACTTTTGCAATTGCAACAATAATGAGATGTGCTTGGCATAGATCTTTGTGAACATTCGGGTCAATTCTATATCAGGAATGGGGAATGGAAACTTTACCATTAATTTCCTCCACATATTTTTGTATTCTAAGATTTGCTCATCATCATGTTAAGCTAGCATAACCATATCGAAAAGGTTAGCTTAGTTCTTGATGCCAAAAGAAAAGTGTTCAAGAAAGGCATCAGCCAGTTGCTTAAAATTGGTGATACTCTGCTTCTTCAACTGATTAAACCACTCTCAGGCTTGTCATAAGAATGTTGTGATGAATGTGTGCAAAAGCAATGTATTTTTGCTTTCAATTTGGAAGCATACGTCCAAAAATCCTATGACATGCTCTTGCACATCTTTGTCACCTTTGAATTTATCTAGCCTGTGCATAACAAAGTGCTCAGGATATGCTAGAGTAGGCACCAAGGGACTATAACAAAACAACATTTTAATACTAATTTTTTTTCTTTTTAAGAATGAACACTTCGCTTAAAACCCATCGTAAAGTTAGCTCAGGCATACAAAATTCACACTTCAAGAATAGCCACCACTGTAGTTGGAGTCTTAAGTGCTCGGGACTGGCCACATCCCATGATTCACCATGTAGGATTCCAACTCCTTACATGAGTCTTCTAGAATTCTGACAAAGGATTTTCTACTCAGGGCCCATATCACCTGAATGGGGTACGCTATTTTCCCTTGTCCAAATATGAAAGAACTCATAGCTCTTCATATGCTCAATTCATTTCTTTGGAGCCAACGTTCGTATATCGATGCTAGTAAATGGCCTTCTACTAAGGATTGACTAGAGCCCACCATCACATGGTCTATGGGCTAGATAATCATGATCCTTCCCTGTATGATGACAATGATGTCCATAACCATCTGCCGCTAGATATGTCGTTAGCATAAGTGGATCTCTAGCCATGCTTTATGTAGGCTTTTCCCCAGTCCAAGTAGAACAATGATTATCACCACCACTAACTAACTGATCACTTGGAACGACATCCCATACCACTACTTGTCACACTTGATGGATAGGACCCCTGTCCTATAGTAGTCAGAGTACAGTGACTCAATCATGCATAAGTCACCTCGTGACTTATTACGGATGGGTAGAGAAATGTCCTAACTCGAATATCTCTTCAAGGAAGCAGAAGTGGTTTTCAAAGGTGGTAAATGGTTTAAATGGTATTTCTAAAAGAATATTTCAGTGTTGAAATTTTCAACTCCATAAAGTAATTATAAAATTCATTATATAAATTTATAGCATAGAAAAATAGAGCCCATATCAATCAACAAACAAGAATTTCTTGTTTTAATAAATTTTATAATTTGCCTATAGAAAATAAAAGACATATATTATGTTAGTCTTACAATGGTACTGATAGGGGGGGTGAATAAGTGTAGTTCTTTAAAATTAAATTCACAGCTCTTAAAACTGAAATAATGAAACCTTAAAACCAGATAAAGCAAGTATCATAAGAGAACATCACACAAAACAAGATTTAACGAGGTTCACCAATTTGGCTACTCCTCAAGAATTACTGCTTGGACTACCATCCAAATCTAGCCTTTGCAAAGCACCAAATTTACAATCAATTTACCAGCACCCACTGGAAGGAGCACCAACCCCTTATTTATCTACACCAAAAGAAAGGAGCACCAACCCCTGATTTACTAGCACCAACTAGAAGGAGCACCAACCCCTGATTTATTTGCACCAATAGAAAGGAGAACCAACCCCTGATGCCAAGCTGCAACCTGGAATTCAATTTTGAATCTAGAATTTTAACAAAAAATACCTTCGCTTTTACAAGACCCTGACTGGTCTATTTATCTACACACCCTCTATGCACTGTCTTCGTACACTCTACACCCTTACAGCTACACTTTGCATTCATCTTCGCCCTTTGCACTCTCTGCGCATTCTACTTTCTTCTATGTAATCACAACCGCACTTGGTTGAATTTCAACATTTTTGCTCTCTACGCACTTTGATCTATCTGCACACTCATAGATGCACTTAGGACAATTCAACATGACTCTTCACTCACTTTGCGTACTTTACCATCATCTCACCGCTTCTACACTTTTTGCACTCTTACGGCCACATTTCACACTTCGACACACATTCGACGACTTATGCAACGACACCACAATTCTTCAAATAGCCCTCATTTTATAACAATATTTTCATGATAAAAACCCTAATCTTAGTCGACTTGCATAACAAATGTAAACCCTAATCTTAGTCGGCTATCATTGGTCTTAGTCGGCTTCAACTCATGAAGATATTCGGTAATTCCACCGCTCGAAGATTTCATTCGATAACAGTCCTTGTAGCCGCCGCACTGACTTTTGTTCACTCTTCATATTTTAGCTGCATGAATTCACTCTGTATCTACCCCTGTAAATGTTGTAGAGATGTCGGTCCACTGTCATACTTATCATTTTAGTTGGGTTCTTCTTCTTGTATTTTGCACATACGACCTGTCGCGAAATCATGACATTTTTGCATCTGAAGCTTCTTTTGTTGTTGTTGCTGCAAAAACACATGTTGCGATATCGCTACACTTTTTTTTCTCTCTCTTTCTCCTTGCATTGGACCTCAAAAATGCTACATGTCGTGATATCACAACACTTTTTCTCCTTGCTCTTTCTCTTTGCATCGGACCATGAAAATACAACATGTCGCGATATCGCGACACTTTTTCTCCTTGCTCTTTCTCTTAGCTTTGGCCCATGAAAATACAACATGTCATGATATCGTGACACTTTCACCTCTGTACGCTTTCTCTATTCTTTTGTCACAAAAATGCGACATGTCACAATATTGCAACACTTTTCAAACTTACTTTCTCTCTCTTGTTTTAGTCGCGAAAATGTGACATGTCATGAAATCGTGACACTTTTCCAACTTACTTTATCTCTCCTATTTTGGTCACGAAAATGTGACATGTCACGAAATTGTAACACTTTTCCAACTTACTTTCTCTCTCCTATTTTGGTTGCGAAAATGCGACATGTTGTGAAATCATGACACTTTTCCAACTTACTTTCTCTCTCCTATTTTAGTCATGAAAATGCAACATGTCACGAAATCGTGACACTTTTCCAACTTACTTTCTCTCTCCTATTTTAGTTGCGAAAATGCGACATGTCACGAAATCGTGACACTTTTCTTACTTGTTCTCTTTCTTCAAACTTGTCGCGAAATCGCGAAACTTTTTCCTGCTTTCTCTTTCTCTTCCAACATGTTGTGAAATCGTGACAGTTTTTCCACTTGCCTTTTTCTCTTCCAACATGTCACGAAATAGTGACAGTTTTTCCTACTTTTTCTCTCTCTTCCAACATGTCGCAAAATCACGACAATTTTTCCACTTGCCTTTTTCTCTTCCAACATGTCGTGAAATTGTGATAGTTTTTCCTGCTTTTTCTCTCTCTTCCAACATGTCATGAAATTGCAACAGTTTTTCCACTTGCCTTTTCCTCTTCCAACATTTCATGAAATCGCGACAGTTTTTCCTGCTTTTTCTCTCTTCCAACATGTCACAAAATTGCTACAGTTTTTCTTGCTTTTTCTCTCTCTTCCAACATGTCACGAAATCATGATAGTTTTTCTTGCCTGTTGTATATGTCACGATATCTTGACACTTTTCTTACTTGTATTTTTCTTTGATCTTTTGCATATGGGCCACTTTGGTCTTCTTATAAAATCACTGTACATACTCTGAATAACATTTGAACTCCTATCTTCTACATCTGAATAGCTTTTGAACTTCCTGTCCATTGAATCAATAGATCTATCTGACTGTGTTGACAACAATGACAATACTGTTGTTGCACCTTGCTCAACAATCTCCCCCTTTAGAATTGTTGGCATCACATGTGCAATTTCTTGTAACTCTTCTCCCCCTTTGACAATAATACCAAAGGGCTACTGCAAACTCCCCTTGAGTCCATGCATAACATTCTCAAGAAAAATTTATTACACTTAGCAAAAATCATGAACATGAGCAAAAAGATAATCAAATACTTAAATGCTCCCCCTGAGAATGTGATCTCTGTAGCTAGTCAATTCTTGGGAAGTGGGACCACTCCCAATTTATTGTGAAGGTACTCAAAAAATTCCTTAGGCAATGGTTTTGTGAAGATATCTGTTAATTGCTCTATAGTTGGAAAAAATTCCAACTTAACCTCTCCTTTCGCAACTTTCTCCTTCAAAAAGTGATACTTGATAGCAATGTGTTTTATGCATGAATGCATAATCGGATTCTTGGAGATGTTGATGGCACTGGTGTTATCACACTTAACTGTTATTGGCTCACTAAGGCCAATACCAAGATATTTAAGGGTTTGTTTCATTCACAATACCTATGTACAACATGTTGTCGTTGCAATATATTCTGCCTCTACTGTTGATAAAGAAGCTGACTCTTGTTTCTTGCTATGCCACACGACCAATCTGTCTCCAAGATAGAATGCACCTCCACTGGTACTCTTTCTGTCATCTACACATCTTGCCCAATCTGCATCTGAATATGAAATAAGGGTGAAGTCTTTACCTTTCTAATACCATAACCCATACTCCATAGTACCCTTGAGGTACCGAAGAATCCTCTTCATTGTTGTCACATGAGTCTCTTTGGGATTAGCCTGAAATCATGCTACCATGCATACTGCCTACAAAATATCTAGTCTGGTAGCTATCAGGTACAGTAAGCTTCCAATCATAGATCTGTACATGGTTTGATCAACAGGTGGAGATTTGTCATCCTTGCTCAACTTGCAACCTATCATCATGGGAGTGCTAGCTGGCTTACAATCCTCCATTGTGAACTTTTTAACATCTCTTTCACTAAACCAAATTATCAAAACTGTTATAATCCATAACTTTGAACAATGGTAGTAAGAACCATCAAAAAGTACAACACTAACATATAGCAATACTACCAATGGTGACAACTCTCAATTTAATCACCACCCTTCACGATACCTCCACAAAAAACTACATGAACTGAAACACACTTTGACAACTATACGACAACTCCCCCTGACTACTTGCCTTTCATCCTCATATAACCAAACAAATACATAGGAGCATTAAAATAAAACTTTAAGATTGCTCCCCCTGAGGATGTGCTACCTGGAGTTGCTTAGTGCAATAGAGGAGTAGTCTCCTTCAGTCCAAGGAGACATGATTTCCTTTCTTCTATATTTTTACAAACTTTCTTGAACTCGGGATTGGATTTTTCAACCACATATCTGTTTTGCACCTTTTCATGAACTCGAACATTTCTCTTGTGTGGTTGTCTCTTGTGCATCCTTGATGAATGATTATTTTCCTTTCTTTTATGTACATGATTTATTCCCTATCTGTGTTGCATTCTTTGCGTTTGATGAAATCTACTGTTTTGCCTTAGATTAGATACATAAGTGCTTGGAAAAAACATTACTATGTGCCCATGACCATTACATTGAAAACATTGTACATAGTGTTCACTCAGAAACACAGATGTATTTCTACCAGCATAACTCTTTGATTTATTATTCAATCCACAATAAGTTGCCTTGTGACCATACTGGTTGCATCTAAAATAATAGCCATTAAAAGTATTATTATGAATAGAGTGAGAGTGATAGAACCTCTTTTGTTGTGGTTGCTTTGTTGTAGATATCCTTTGATATTTTCTTCCTTTTGAAGATTCAACTTCAAACTTTTCTTGCTTCGATCCTTCAACAATGAACTTCTTCTTCTCTGTAGAGTTGGAAGATGAAGGTTTTTCAGCTTCATATCCAAGACCACGCTTATCTGTGGATATTCTTTGTTGGCTTATCATTTTATCTAGCAACTTTGTGCTCTTCTTGAATTTGAGATTTGTATTGGCATCTTCTAGTTGTTTCTTCAATAAAACAATATCTTCCTCTTGTTTGCAGCAACCAATTTCTTTCTCATTGATCTATGACCTGAGAGTTTCTTCAATCCTTTTGAATTCTTCTACCTGTACTTTCAAACTAGTTATTATTTCATTTGTATCATCAAGCTTTCTTGAGATTTCCTTATTCCTTTTTCTTTCTATCTTCAATTCATCCAGAGCTACAATTAGTTCCTCTTTCAAATTTATTTCTGCATCAATTTCTTCTTCATCACATTCCTGTTATTTTTTTGTTTCTTCTTTGAGTGTCATGAAAAGACCTCCACCTATTTCCTTTTTAGAATCATCCTCTAGGACTTCATTACCTCTCAGCATATATGCCTCTATGTTCTTATCGTTATTCAACTTTAAAGCTTCGAACTGAGCTTGATGTGTTTGTAACTTGGCCTCCTTGATCTCATCGTCTCCTTCATGAATACTCCTTAGTTTGTCCCATATTTCTTTTGCCATTTTACAACTCATGATCTTTACCAATTCACTGTCTACTAATATACACCTGATAGCATTCTTTGCTTTTGAGTCATTCTCAAATAGATTCTTATCGACAGCATCGGTTGGAGGAGTGATGGGTATTGTGTATTCATTGTATACTGAATCCTAGATGTCGTATCCCAAAGCACAAAGATATGTCTGCATCCTGATTCTCCAGACCGCATAATTAGTTCCATAAAACAAAGGTGCTTTGTTTGATAAGAAGTCTTCACCACATGCCATTGTGTTACTTCCAAGATCACCCTAGCCGGTTAAGCTTGTATAAGAACTTAGCTCTGATACCAATTATTAGTCTTACAATGGCACTGAGAGGGGGGGTGAATTAGTGTAGTTCTTTAAACTTAAATTCATAGCTCTTAAAACTAAAATAATAAAACCTTAAAACCAGATAAAGCAAGTATCACAAGAGAACATCACACAACACAAGATTTAACGAGGTTCACCAATTTGGCTACTCCTCAAAAATGACTGCTTGGACTACCATCCAAATACAACCTTTGCAAAGCACCAACTTTAAAATAAATTTACCAACACCCACTGGAAGGAGCACCAACCCCTTATTTATCTGCACCAACAGAAAGGAGCACCAACCCCTGATTTACCAGCACCAACTAGAAGGAGCACCAACCCCTGATTTATCTGCACCAACAGAAAGGAGCACCAACCCCTGATGCCAAGCTGCAACCTGGACTTCAATTTTGAATCTAGAAGTTTAACAAAAAATACCTTCGCTTTTACAAGACTCTCACTGGTCTATTGCTTACCCAATCTCTCTCACTATTTATGGAACAGACACATCTTCTGTGATCTACAACCGCACTTCACCTTCTTTGAGTCACTTCTCTATGCACCCTCTATGCACTATCTTCATACACTCTATGCCCTTATAGCTACACTTTGCATTCGTATTCACCCTTTGCACTCTTTGTGCCTTCTACTTTCTTCTATGTAATCACAGCCACACTTGGTCGAATTTCAACCTTTTTGCTCTTTGCGCACTTTGCTCTATCTACACACTCACAGACGCACTTAAGAAAATTTGACATGACTCTTCACTCACTTTGCATACTTCACCATCATCTCACCACTTCTGCACTTTCTATGCTCTTATGGCCACATTTCACACTTTGACACACATTCGACGACTTATGCAATGACACCACAATTCTCCAAACAACCCTCCTTTTATAAAAATATTTTCATGATGAAAACCCTAATATTAGTCGGCTTGCATAACAAATGTAAACCCTAATCTTAGTTGACTGTCATCGATCTTAGTCGGCTTCAACTCATGAAGATATTTGGTAATTCCACCGCTCAAAGATTTCATTCGATAACAGTCCCTATAGCCGTCGCACTGACTTTTGTTCACTCTTCATATTTTAGCTGCATGAATTCACTCTATATCTGCCCCTGTAAATGTTGTAGAGATGTCGGTCCACTATCATACTTCTCATTTTAGTTGGGTTCTTCTTCTTATCTTGTGCACATACGACCTGTCGTGAAATCACAATATTTTTCCCTCTGAAGCTTCTTTTGTTACTGTTGCTGCGAAGACACATGTTGCGATATCACGAAACGTTTTCTTTCTCTCTCTTTCTCCTTGCATCGGATCGCGAAAATGCTACATGTCGCGATGTCACGATACTTTTTCTCCTTGCTCTTTCTCTTTGCATCGGACCATGAAAATATAACATGTCGCGATATCACGAAACTTTTTCTCCTTGCTTTTTCTCTTAGCTTTGGCTCGTGAAAATACAACATGTCACGATATCATGACACTTTCGCCTCCGTACGCTTTCTCTATTCTTTTATCGTGAAAATACGACATGTCATGATATCGTGACACTTTTCAAACTTACTTTCTCTCTCCTATTTTAGTCATGAAAATGCGACATGTCGCAAAATTGTGACACTTTTCCAACTTACTTTCTCTCTCCTATTTTAGTCGCGAAAATGCGACATGTCACGAAATCGTGACACTTTTCCAACTTACTTTCTCTCTCCTATTTTAGTTGCGAAAATGCGACATGTCGCTAAATCGTGACACTTTTCCAACTTACTTTCTCTCTCCTATTTCAGTCATGAAAATGCGACATGTGAAATCGTGACACTTTTCCAACTTACTTTCTCTCTCCTATTTTAGTCGTGAAAATGTGACATGTCGTGAAATCGTGACACTTTTCTTACTTGTTCTCTTTCTTTGAACTTGTCGTGAAATCACGACACTTTTTCTTGCTTTCTCTTTCTCTTCCAACATGTTGCGAAATCCCGACAATTTTTCCACTTGCCTTTTTCTCTTCCAACATGTCGCGAATTTGCGACAGTTTTTCCTGTTTTTTCTCTCTCTTCCAACATGTCGCGAAATCGCGACAGTTTTTCCACTTGCCTTTTTCTCTTCCAACATGTCATGAAATCATGATAGTTTTTCCTGCTTTTTCTCTCTCTTCCAACATGTCGCTAAATTGTGACAGTTTTTCCACTTGCCTTTTCCTCTTCCAACATGTCACGAAATCACGACAGTTTTTCCTACTTTTTCTCTCTCTTCCAATATGTCGTGAAATCACGATAGTTTTTCCTGCTTTTTCTCTCTCTTCCAACATGTCGCGAAATTGTGACAAATTTTCTTGTCTGCTGTATATGTCGCGATATCGCAACACTTTTCTTACTTGTCTTTTTCTTTGATCTTTTGCATATGGGCCACTTCGGTCTTCTTATAAAATCACTGTACATACTCTGAATAACCTTTGAACTCCTGTCTTCTGCATCTGAATAACTTTTGAACTTCCTGTCCACTGAATCAACAGATCTATCTGACTGTATTAACAACAATGACAATACTGTTGCTGCACCTTGCTCAACATATTCTACTTAACCAAGTGTTATTCTTCTTTATAAAGTTGCAATAAACATTCTATATTTTGAAAAGTAGAATTTGTACTTTCCTTAACTATCTTATAAATTATTTAAAAAAAAAAAAACATATGACTCTTATCCTATATTAAAAATATATAATCTCTTCAAACTTTTATTAGGGCTTTTTCTAATTAAAATCAATTATTCTAATTAAAGCTTATATGTATTCCAAGTTACTGTGCCATCCAAGGATACAATACAAATATTATAATATTAAATTTAAGACTCAAAATAAATCGAAGTGACTTCTAAAAATCTTACGCTAATCATTCACAGCAAGAAAAATAGAATACATACTCTTGGTGAAGGCAATTTCCAACCATAAAAAAAATCCTTTCGATTTCATCATTTGGTCAAGACGTATTTTAAAATGAAGAAATATTTTAGGCTAAAAGCACTTCAATTTTTACTTTATAACATTTTGCTTCATAATAATAATTTTTTAACAATAATAAAACTGGCTGAGCCGTATACAAAAATCCTTAAGATATAAAATGTTTTGACATCAATATAAATTCCTTCAAGAACAACCATCCAAGTATAAATTGAAAAATAACCCATAAACAATCAATTGTTTACATATTACATTCAGACAACAAGGATAGGGCTTCCTTAAGTTCTATTTGTATGATGCTAGCTGGAAAACACCATCCAAGAAGAACTAGACATCCATACACTCGCTCATGAGGTAGTTTTAGTGCCTAGCGCCCACCCACATAGACCCGATGTATACAGAAACTAAGGGTTGGCTCAGGCTTGGCCCATGCAACTACATGACATTCTCACGCAAGCTCAAAACATGCATCACTCAGTAGCATACGCAAACATAATTGAAATAAATAAAAGGGTTTCAAAAAAAACATTATCACACAACAGCCACAACAACATCTTGCAGACAATAATTACATAAATGAAGAGGATTTCAATATGCATTTATGCTCACCAAACGAAGCAACAACTCGTGGACATAAAAGAAAATAAATAGAAAAATTTCCAACATCAAACTGAACTAATCAATACAACAGCGAAAAAGAAATATAAATCATAGCAGCGCTAATTACCGCATCTCAAGCAAACCAAGGTTTCATTATATATATTTTTAAGAATTATTTGGTTCATTTTATATAGACTTGTTCCTTCTTGTTTTTTAAAAAAATATTATAAATAAATTTTACTATTAACTAAAAATCTCCTTGATTCAATCTTCATATCTCTATGTAATACTAACATCCATCATGGCTCCATATTCAGAATATCAATTGGTTAATTGAATGATTTCCAAACTACTTCTCTAGTTACCAATCACAACAGTATTACAATTTATATAGCATGAATAAACAAATAAAATAAATATAAGTTTCATACTCATTAACTTATATGTTACTCAACCAGAAAACAAAATATATCCGCAGATTTTTATTTCAGAATTCTGACCTTATTATACGCAACTCTCCTTCCGCAGATGTAATTAGCCACTGCTTGTCTCAGTGAGAGATTTCTTCCATGCCCCCCCTTTAGACATCTCGTCGTCTTTATATAAGAAAGGGTGATAAATAGACAGGAGACACGCGTTATGCCAGATAGTACTTGCGAGCGACTTCCACGTATTGGCAAATGGCCACTTATTTTTTATTTATTAAATTATTATTACTACCTTCGCGTTCATTGTACGAAGGATACTTACTTTTATTCTCCAAATGGAGATATTCTTTTTTATTCCATATTTTATTTTTATTCATATATGGGTATTTACCTTTATTTAATTAATTTTTATTATTATATATATTTTTAATTATTATTACAATTAATAATGTTATTATTATTATTATTATTATTGTTTTGATGGTAAATTCCATAATTTTAAATAAATAAAAATTTTAATTTTCTTCTATGCAAGTATATTATATACATTACTATATATATATGAAAAGTATTACTTAAAATGACAGAATTCAAAGAACATAAAATCGATGGGGAAAGTGTTAACATGCAAGTATTCTATCAGTATGACAGACAAAATGTGATGCAATGCAAACCTACAGTGGGCTTCTATGTACCCACAGACCAAGGGTGCACGAAGCATCGCATAATAACCACTTACCGTACATTTCTGTTATGTTTCCTTGATCAATAGGGTGGGTGCTCTCCTCACAATCTACCTCGAATCCTGCACCTGCACCACAAACACTAACTACAAAATCACATTTTTCCAAGAAAATTAATCACTATAAGTGGGGATGTGATAGGGGTCCAAAGGCTCATTATGAATCTTGCTCAATGTTAGCTTTTGAAAAGTTGTGCCTTGCCTCTTGATTGCTTTCACTTTCTCTGCTAAGGCCTTATAGGCCTATGAGGATAGAAAGTCCTCCTCACTAAACTGAAATGGGGGTGGTCTTGGAGGCACATTCTTCCTTAGTCGAGGTGGAGGACATTGCTCTTACTCCTCCTCAGCCTGGGAGATTTCAGGATATCCTTGATTGACTCCATATCCCTCTTCTTCCTCATAATTTCTAAGCCTTTGATCTTTAAATGATGGTTGTCATTATCTCTGTTGGGAACTAACATGAGTGTGAGTGTCTCTACGCTCCTGGTGCACATCTGCTTGTGAAAAAACCTTCCTATGAATACGCTCTCTATGCTTAGTGTGAGTGTATAAACTAGCCCTGGCTAGCCTATCCTCTTATTCCACATGCTCCTTTTGGGTAAGGATGTGTTTCTCATGCATATTTTGCTCATATAATCTTTGTCTAATGAGCCTTTTCTATTGAATATTCTCATTTTCAATGTGTTCCCTCTATGCACAGGCATCCTCCAATTGATCTTGGAGGAGTTGTCGTCTCTGCTCGAATACCAGTCTATGTGATCTATCAATGTGATTGGTCGTAAGAGACCTCTGGTATGTGTGCTCTATGTGAGTGACCTTATGGTTTTTATACCCATATGGTGGATTCACCATGCTTTGCCTTTGTTAATGAAAAATACATTAGCATCATACTGAGTCCTGTGCTATGTGCCACCATGCACAGATGGTAGATGCAAACCATGAGGGCACTTGGAAGCCTCCCCATGTTCTTTGGTAGTCCTAATAATACTTCTGCCATGCTCACTTAGAGCACAAGTGGGCAAAGCCGAAGGTTTGTAACCTAATTGCTTGAGGATGCTACCCAAACCATCCAACTATCTAGATCACCACGACTCATGCGGTGGCATACCATTGGCTCCCACCTTTGATATGTCGATAGTGATCTTGCGAGGTTCACTATGCATGGGAGTGTGAATAGAATTTTGCTCAAAATTTGGCATGTCTGCATGCCCTTGAATAGGTGGATCTTGATCTCTTCTATACTCTAAATTTGGAGGCACAAAACCTCCTTTAGACCTAGTATGTAGGGGTACCAACTTGGCTCCCTGTATGACATACTCATCAGCTAATCCTATGGATGCATGTGCACTGCGATCTCAATAATGGATTCCAAGTGGAACACCCTCATGCTGAGAGGTTCCATGATCTATACTATGTCTAGAATAGTGTACGGAAACTCCTCTATCGGGGGTACGCTCAAGGGTGTCCCATCGTGTCTAATTTTCTCCTTTGATGCTCGTCGAATGATTTTCGGGAAGCGCATGTGGATGAGGGTTTGATAAATTTTATTTTGAATTTGGTGGGGCTTGTTCATTGGCATAAAAATTAAGCCTCTGCCAACCTCCCTGTGTCTCCACCATGGTGCACCTAGTTTCTAGATTTATCTTTTATTATGCAAACAAGGTATACAATGATGGTTATCTTATATTAATTTTTAAATTTGAGCCCTAAACTGTTTGATGTTGTTTTATGATTTGTTGTATTAGTATTATAAACTATTATTGTGTTTGAAAGATTTTTGGATGATAATCATAGTTTAATCAGCTTTCACATGTATACTCGCAGCTTGACAACTTTGCTCTGAACTCCAAGTCACGTAGTCCAACCTATAATGTGTGGTAATGAAGCCCACACACAGTCAAGGAGCATAGGTCCTCCCAGATCCTCACCCATTTTCCCCCAGTCAGCGTTATACCCTCTAAAGAGAATACATGCAAATTTTCTCGGATACGAAAGGTTCTTGGATCCGATATTGGTCTAGTATTCAAGGGTACGTAGGATTTGGGCGAACGGATAGAAGTCACCTCCACCATCATTGAAACCCTACTAGTGGTTGGATGTCACTTTCAACTCGCTAGCATTTACTTTGGAACGTGGCGTGTGTGGTTCTTTTTAAATTGCATAAAAGGAAAGATGAATAATACAACACTCACATGATCATTTCCTACATGATATGCATAAAAGAACGTTTGATATTTAGGAAACATGCATTCTACATACTACATGATATTTTTGATAATGTAAGTTTATGATGACTAATGCCCTTTGATTATGTCTCAAGCATGCAAAACCACCACATAATATACTCTAGAATGATGGATTCTATGGCAAACTACAATAAGAGATCTGTTGTTCCTAACAGCGCCTAACTAAAACATAGAAAAATAAACCCTAAGAACCTAATTCATTTTCATGTTCCTTTTATACTTAGTCTATTTATGTTTCAATTTCACTATTCTGGAAAAACACAGAGGTAAAATACATATATAGAAAGTTTCAAAAGGGCCTACCTCAGGTCCTCATTTGATCTAGCTTTTGAATCTTTTTGTTTTTTTTGTCTACTATAAACTGTAGATCTGTGGTACGGTTTCTACTACAGACCACATTTTGCAACTGTAGTCCAACAATGAGACCACAATTGTAAGCTGTAGTTTGCACCTAATACAAGAAAACACAAAAATGTTAGAAATCAGGGGCATGAATTGTGGAGTTTTATCATGATCACCTTCTTTGACCACTAGAATGGCCTCACACCTATGATTCCTACTGTGTAAATGAAATAATAGATACAAAATGGAAGCATTCAAGATTGACAACAAATGTGAAAGAAAAGAATACTTTTATTCCATTAAAGAAGACAAATTCTGGTTACAAATACATCCTTCTTAGGGATACCATTTTGATACTCTTATTACAATAAGAAATGCATATGAAATCCCTCTCAAGGGTGAATGTGAGTTTTAGGCCATTTGGGGTGACACGAACTGCTCTAGGGTGGAGTTGACCCTCTTCTTCGCATTGAGGAAGGAATTATATGGTTGAATCTCCTTCGAATATGCTTTCCTACGGTCAAGAAACAACACAAAAGCATTAATAGCATAGGCAAACTCTCATGATGAGGCCCTTTAAAGGATATAAACATGAAAATGACATAACACTAATGAAATAAAAAAAGTGAACAAATCATGTTAGAATTATCTCAAATTCATAAATATTGCTTGAAACATAGAAATGAAGAATGTTGCTATCTATCTATTGAATCAATTGCATAAAATAATGCATGGAAACAAGAGATTAGTAAAAAATTACCTAAATTGCCATAATGAGAATAACTTGCATGGATCCCTAATTAAATCAGTTAGTGTCTCTAAAACATGAAATAAACTACTAAAATACCTAATATGACCTAATTAAGTACAAAGCAAAAGAAACAGTAAGGATATCTATCACCTATTGCAAAATGTAGCTCAAACGGGCAGTCTACACTGTACACCGTGGCTATCAGTCATGGTGAGCAATCAAGTAGCTTTACCCTCCAAATAAAGGGTTGTGGGCTTGATATTCCTTATCCAATTGATGATCAAGGATCACCTTGGTGTCCTCTAAATGGATTGGTAGTTGAATTGCACTGTTGGGCCTCTTTTTACCTAAATTTTATGTTTCTTGGTGTTCTAGCTCCTTAGGGCATCCATGGCACTAATTGACATTATGCTTCATTATTTAGCAAGTGGATAGCAATCAAACTCCCTCTTAATGCACTCAAGTGAGTCCATAATTTTATAGGGTTTCATTGCTCTAATATCCAATTCTCTCTTTGATCGTTTTCCCTAATTTTTAGGGGTACTTATAGGACTACCCAAGGGCTAGTGGTGGCTTCATGGAGAAGCCAATATCAAGAAGATGTGATTGGGACAGTTGTATTGGAAGCCTATGAAATATTTTGTCCTTCAACTACCTTCTTCGAGAACAAGTGGTCATTCAGACTGATTTGGATTGGATGAAGGCCAACTTAAATTCAATTTAAACCATAGGTGATAGTTGCGGCCTAGATTGAAGACCACAGGTCTTAGCCATAGTTCATACTGTAGACCGTAGGTCTCAACCATGGTTCATACTGATTAGGCCAAGGAGCCCAAATTGAGTGGTTAGAACCACTGCTCTATCTTTGAGTCTGTCCAATATGGTCTTGTAGCATGTCCCATATGAGTAGTCACCTTCGACATGATGTGTTTTAGGTGTCTACAGTAGCCTAATAAAAAGTGCTATGTAAGCCTTCAAGCATCTTGAGTAATCCTATAGGTATATTTATATCTAAGCCTACAAACATTATTCTATGTAAGCCTATGGACATCTTCCTGTAAGCTTAAGGTCATCCTCAAGTATTCACCCTTAGTGATATTGGTTAATACACCTTTATGAATAACCTTAATTAAAGGGTGTCATTTATTATTATTTTATTATTTTAAGTTAACATCAAAGTCAAATTAATATTGGTTTGAGGTTAACTACTTGTTAGGTTTTTTGTCACTATAAATACCCCCAATGATTGATCATCTTTATTATAGTATGATATAAGAAAATATTGTGGTGGTGTCTACGAGCACCCACCCCTTATTACTTCTCTCAAGTTGTGTCATTTATCTCTTTTTTTTATTTTTTATCTAGACACTTCTATTTCACTCTTCTTCATTTTTATATTTTTTATTCTTATGAATGGATGTTTTGGGATATTTATGGAGAATATTATGAATTTTAACACTTATAAGGACCTTTGTGGAGAAAAATCATATTGAAAGGATTATAATGTGGGTCAATATTTTTTCATTAAATTATTAACAAGGAGGTTCTAAAAACTATTAGTACTACCTTAAAGCAACATCAAGAGGCATTTACTTCTACAAAAAGGAAGCTATGTCTATGTATATATGTGTTGCAATATGAATATTTTATAACTTTTACCAAAATATATTGTGATCAAATTTGAATCAAGATAATGGATTCAACAAGTGGATTATAAAATCATATTATTTGAATATTTCATATGTCATAACACCGAACATATTATAAGAGATTACAAAGTGAAAATGGTCAAGAAAGTGATGAAAATTTTTGGGCATGAGACAAATCCAAAGTTTAAGAGGAACATATTGTTATAAAAGATGAGTCAAATTAAATATTTTCTACTCTACCTTTGTCTCATTAGATGAAAAATATCATCCTGGTTCATTCAAATCAAATATTAGAAGAAACAAAAAGTATTCATAAGACAAGAAGTGTAATTTAAGTTCAAAATAAGAAATAATTAAAGCTACAAAAAAAATAGAGTAATTTTTAAAGTAGATAAGATGAAAAAGGTTAAGTATGTTACACAGTAAATCATATCCATTTTTCAAAGATTTTTTCATCTTATGGGATTTTTATTTTTTTCAATGAGTTTACACAGGTTTTTATGAGGGGTCTCGAGTGCCCTTGTACTAAGTGGGGTTTGAACCTTTTACCTATCAAAGAGAGGCCAAAACCCTTACCATTATAGTAAGCTTGCAACTTATCTTATGGGATTTTTATTACATTGCATTAATATTAGTCATTTTTTCATATGCCTTTTTTAATGAGTAGTCATTAACTTCTATGACCTTTTTAATTCTTATTAACTTGGTAATAATAATAATTTGTTGGGACCCATAACTTATGTAAGTACCTTATATTGGAATTCATAAAATTTTCTAAAAATAAACTAAAACAATCCGTGCTTTAAAATATTATATATAGAATAAAAAATAAGGATGAAATAAGAATTTTGTGGGTGCCCATAGGCACCATAAATAATCATTATTTACAAATAATTTTGCAGAACACTCCAATAGTAAATGTGAAGTGTGAGGGTGGTATTTATAGCAATACCAAAAGCTCTAATTATATCATAAATTTTAACCGAAGTTGATATAACAAGTGGGCTTTAGGTTAATTATAAATATTAAATGAGTTTAACCATAACAAGGTTAACCATGACTCATTGGGCTTACATCATAAAATATTATAAAATAAATACATTGTACAATGAAATTCTCTTAGGACTATTCAATACATCACACAATGTCAACTCTTAGACATGAATCATATTACAAATTCAACACTCCCCCATAATCTAAACTAAGGGGTCAAGAAGAGAAGACATTAGTGATAATAATATCTTTGTTCCATAATGTATTTTCTAGTGGGCCTTTTTTTTAAAGGTAGATTCATCTGAATTTCCCTTGTCATTTGAAATATCCCATATTGCTTTTAGAACTTAGCTTTAATAGTTTGTAGTTTTAGCAAGCATTATTTTTTGGATGTCCCTCCATATTATAGTATCTGCAAGTGGTCTTCAATTTATTTGAATACTTAGCCTTTCCTATGGGCCCATGGGTCTTAGCATTTTAATATTTGAATTCCTTTGTGTGCCTATATGTTAAGGATTAAAATATTATTAATTAATTAAACTTTATGTTTAATTAATTAATTAATATTAATTAGGTTTTTATAATTAAAATGTTAGAAAGGCCTTATTCTCTAATTTGTTAGGTCCTAAAAATATTGTTTGATAGGGTTTTTGTAAAGACAATCCTTATCCTGACAAGTCCAATTATATCATCAGAGCAGTTCATTCCTACTCTTTTTTTAGGCATTAAGATGTCTAGTCTCTCTCTAGAAGAGATATCTCAATGAGATGTCTAGTCAAGTCGAATATTGTTGATTAGAAGAAATTATAGTAGAAGAAAATCTCACTACAATTAAAGAAGAATTTTTGGTTACTAAAGTTGATTTTTTTTACTGTTGAAGTTGAAGAAAATTATGATGAAACAACACCTAGATTTGAACTAGGATTTATGGATGAGAAGTCCATTGTCTTGACTTTACACAATGCTATTGATATTTTTACTATTGAAGAAATTGAAGAATCTAATGAAGAATTTAGAAGTGTACCTGAAGAAGACTTGGAAGAAGAGGGTTTGATGAGTCATGAAGTAGATTTTGATGTTGTTATATCTTATGATGATGTTGTTACTATCCTATCTAGTCACCATCCTTCCTACACTAATGTAAATCCAAACTTTAGCTCAACATCTAACTTTGAGTACCCATTATCATGGATGCCTCTTAGTACCATCATATCACATGAGCTTCATCTCTAACTGCACCAGCCACCATCTAGTTATCCTTCATCCTTGAGCAAAAATTTTATTCCAATTTTATTTTAACTTGCCACCCTATGATATACTAATACTCTTACTACTTTAGAAACCAAAACCCATGGAGACATCTTAGTTATTAAGAAACATACCAATGAATGCTTTACCACTTCGGATATAAGCCAAAATCCTTAACAATGCACCAATATGATATTCTCATGCAAGTCTTCCTTTATGCAATACATATGCACATTTCTAGACCATATATGTAGTGCCATTTATCAGCCTCTTTAAGGATCTTCGTGACCATCTCATCCAACTTTTTCTAGGATATTTTAATTTGATCAATATTTCAAATAAGGTTGGCCATCACCCATTTAATTATGGTTGTAAACGTTTTACTACCAACAATGTGTTCATGTATACCTTTCTATCTTCATGGCCATTGTCATGGCCAATACCATGTGTAGCATTGATGCCTATTATGATCATATTATCTTTCTTGGCTATCACACTCTCTTCAATGGCTTGATCCATTATATTGTCATCCTCTAGAAGATTTACAAGATGTAAGGGTAGTTTTACCATTGCATCTTGCTATGATAACACTATGTTTATCTATTTTCCCCCTCATAGATCAATTGCCCTACATTATTCTATTATTTATCCACATTCATTGTTTCCAAGCTCCATCATGTCTCATTGCTTACATCATTTTCTACCCTTGTAAAGCTCCATTATGCCTCACTAATTGACTAGTTCTATGTTTTTTGGGCCACCACATAGCATTGATCTCTTAAATTTTACCACTAGAATTTCCATGACATATTCGACATAGACATTTAGTTACTCTGGTCTCAAACCTATCTACCTAAGCACATTATCTCTACTACATTTAATATTTAGTTGATGCATTAATGTGACTACTCAATGTTTTATCTACCTTATATATGGACATTGTTCGTAGACACTAACTAGCTCATTAGATGTTCTTTCAACACCCACCTGATGCAATAAATTTTTGGATACCCTCTATTGTTTTGGATGTTCCATCATTGACAATGTCAAATCTTTTTGCATGAGTATTTTCTCATTTTATTTCTCAGGGAGATACATGTACATGTGTCTATATGCATGTTTGTCATGCATTTTACAAATCCATAGTTGGTGTCCACCTTGTCTCAACAACACTTTGAGGAGATATGTTTGAGATTATGGATACCTTTAGGTTGGCATTGAATATAGCTAAATACATAGCTGACAATATTTTTTAGCTATTTTTTTAGGTGCCTGAATCTACCTCCTTATGGATATGTGTTCTTGTCTTCATGGAGCCCTCAATTTAGTCCACAACTTCTAAGCATCTTAATTTTCCACATGCTCTTTTCACTAGGTAGTCTTCCTACCAGATCGAACAACCATGCATTGGCCAAGGCTATTTTTCCACCAAGTGTTACATTGCCACTAGTTGGTGTTCATGATCTCCAAAAATATACTACCATGAGTCCCTTCCCTTATGGATTCAGTTGTCTTAGATGTCAACATTGTTTGTGGATATCAAATATGCAAATATGATATGCCAAATTAATTTTTATTTTTCCACATACATTTTATATGGGTATGATGCTTATTTTATATTTGTTTTATTTACAAATATAAATGTATTTAAAATAGAAAAATGTACCCACAAACACTTTAAATTGGTGGCATACTTTGTAGAAATAAATTTTTTAGTTGTAAAAAGATATTCCCTCTTCTATCTTTTTTTGGTCCAAGACATTTTGTTTTTCATGCAATTTAAGGTACCATCTAGACACAAATATATGCTTATTTGTAGTCATCAAAAAGATCTTTCTAATTCTGACCTAGTGGAATCAATATTTTTGCATTTCTATTGAATCAATAAAGTTTAGGTAGTCATATTCTAGTTTTTGTGTTGTCTCTCCTTTTCATTTATATGCATTGAAGTCCAATGCTTTTATGGTTGAAGGAATGTTAAGGATTAAAATAGATTAGTTAATTAAAAATTATTTTTAATTAATTACTTTAAATTAATTAGGTTTTTTAATTAAAAAGTTATCAGTAACTTTTTGGAAAGGCATGCAGGCCTGATTTGTCAAGACCTAAAAAATTTGTTTGTTAGGATTTTGGTTTTGTTAGCCTTATATCTAAAAATATTATATTCTCTTCCTAGTTTGGGCCTTTGGTTTTTCCCATATATCAGTTTTATATTGTGTATATACATGACTATGAATAATGGAAATATCGGGTAAGCTTTCAGATAGCTTGAATCCTCATCACTATATTTGAGGAGTTTCACCACCATAATTTTGCATTGCAATCCAAAGGTAAACTAGGAGAGAAAAATCTAATAAAGAGTAGAAGTATTTTGACATTATAAGAACATAGGAATCATATGAACCATTAGGTTCAATATCTAAATATTGGAGTATATTACATTATTTAATACATGCTAATGTACCCCCATGGTACCTTCATGGTACATCTTGTAAATAATGAATTAGGGTTGAGTCTTAGTTTAGAGTGTGAGTAATATTTTATGTAATGTTGTAATGTGCAGGAAATGCACAAGTGTCATGTGAGTAAGTGTGCAAGTGTAATGTGAGTTTATGTGCACAAGTGTCTTATATATAAGTGTGCAAAAGTGTCCTTAGATTAGAGTACCAAGTGAAGTGTCATGTATAGGTGTGTATACAAGATAGAGTCATGGGACTTGGCATATGGAAAGGAATAGCCAAGTATCCAAACAGTCATTCTACTATGGCTATATAAAACTCCATAAAAAAACACTGAATTAATTCAATCAGTCATACAATTACCAGTGTAGAGAGTCAAGTGCTATATTTGTAAGAGAAAGAGTAATAAAAATTGCATATATTTTGATCAATTAATATTGTACATTGTGCTACATGTTTTATACATGTATGATTTAGGCTATTAAATTATTATTTATTAATGAATGTTAGTTGATATATTATAAGCCTTGATTTACATATTAATTTGCTCATATTATCCTACTTACATCATTATCTTGATCTTACTATTTTGTGGCTATCTAATATTTGATCCTGTGGAATTTATCTTGTGAGTTTTTATCTTAATATTAAGGCTTAAAAAGACATCAGTGGTATCAGAGCTACTGCAAGTAGATTCTTGAAAAAATTGAATTTATTTAACTACATTTAAAATTAATTTTGTCCAATTTGATAAAATTGGTTTAGAGGCTATCTACTTTAAAGGGATATAGACCTGGACTCTATTGTAAGGTCAGAGTAAATAGAGGCTAGAATATTTCCATAGTTGTGGGAAAAACTAGTGAAGACTAGGGCTCAACTATAGAGTATTTCCATGGTTTTAGAATAAATTGTGAAGAGTAAGACTCATCTATACAGTCTTTCCATGATTATAACCAGTGAAGAAAATGAATCATCTATTGGAGGATGAATAAAATTTAAGATAGTTGATCATTTAGGAATATAGCTAACCCTTGACATTAAAATAATTTTAGGGACATATATTCATTGAAATTAATTTCTATCAACTCGAAAGGAAGTTGAAGGATTCGGTATAATCAAGTCATCTTGATTTTTATCGAAGCATTAGGAAAATTCAATGTCACATTGATATTATTTGTGTTCTTATGTGCAACCTAAGACATTTTTTAAGATAGATTTGTAGCAAATATTGATTGTTAGAAGAGAAAAGTTTCCTATAATGGATAGAGAAGAATTTCATCTTCAAATGCAAGAGTAAGAAAAAAGAAGAAGAATATATCAAGTATTGATATATCTATTTGAATGTAAGCTTTCATCAAGAAAATATTAATTAAAGTTGCATGACATTGAAGATTCAGGTCTTGAATATAGACCTTGACATGAAAGGGAAAAGTTTTAGGTCTTGAAGATAGACCTTGATATAAGAGGTAAAATATTTAGGTCTTGAAGATAAAACTTGACATAATAGGCAGAAGATTCAGGTCTTGAAGATAGACCTTGACATACGAGAAATAATTTTTAGGTCTTGAAGATAGACCTTGACATAGTCAATATTAATAAAATGGAAGTTTTAGTTCATACCCTGACATTGGAAAAAATAATAATTAAGAAAAGGGGCAACAAATAAGAGAGAAGAATCAAGAAACTTATATATTCTAGAAAATAGAAGCTCAATATTCACAAGAATAATTGGTCTTGAAGAGAGGCCTAGATATACAATTTTTTTAGAATAATATAAGTTATATATCTTGATAAAATGGCTTGAAAGAAAGCAGCCATTAGAGAGCATCAAGTAAATATTAAGGGTCCATAGTAAAGGACCATGTTAGAATATAGAGGATACATTAAAACATATGATTGAGTGCAACCTAATACAAAGGATAAGCACCATCACGACAAGGATAAGAAGGAAAAATCAAACAACTAACAAAAGATATATGTATACAAATATTGGAGTAGAGAAGCTAAGTGGCTATATGTAAAAAAAAAATTATGAGTTAGTAACTATAGCATTAGAGCACATCCACAAGAGTCATCCTCATGCCCAAGAAAATATATTAGTATAATATCTCAAGCAAACTTAAGGAGCTTGAGAATATTACAAGCTCATACAAAAGAGCTTGAAAAGGTCCCAAGCATGCCTAAAATCTTTTTAAAATCATGAGTAGGATGTAATTTATTTGAGGAACAATGCACTAAGAAAAACTCAGAATCCAAACCACCTAAATGGGTAATGTATCATCCAAATTTTACCCAAGAAGCAGTGTATTGAGAAGAAAATACAAGGAACAATGCAACCAAATACCTGAAATTGTCCAAGATATAACACAATATATTTGGTCGAATCAAGAGGTATACCAAATGTTCAAATAGGAAAGTAACACAAGGTCAATAGATTGAATGTTGGAAGTCATAGAAGGAAGTAACACAAGGTTGGTAGTTAGAAGACATAGAAGAAAGTAATGCAAGGTTGGAAAATTGAATGTTGGAAAGGAAGTAACAATCATTCACCATAATTTGAAATGTGTAATCGAAGCATTTTTTTATGCTTGCCTAACATATAAGAGCTATGTTCCAATTTAAGGAGAATCAAAATGCTCATTACTTACCTAGCATAGTCTCACCTGAAGAAGAATCCAATACGTACCACATGCACACAATCTATCTAAAAATGAATCATTAGCAAGGTAGTTCAAAGGTTTGATGTTGGTAATGTATGGACAGAGAGATTAAATTCAAACCACACAATTGTGTTTACAACCCATCTTTATAGTGTTGAACAAATATATGGTGCATGCAAGTTATTCAAAGGTAAACTCAAGTAAATTAGGGTTATTTAATTTATGCCATAAGAGTGATAAGATAGTCTTTAATTAAGGTTTGAATAATTTATTAAAGCTTATGTTGGAGTGATAAGTTAATTTATTTTACTGTAGTAATAAGATTTATTTAAATTATTTTAGCTCTTTGAAGTTAATTTTGAAATTTGGTTTATTTTAAAAGTTGGAGTTATAATGTTTATTAATAGTTTTTCAAAATTTATTTAAGGATTTTTTGAAATTAGAATATTATTGAAAATATATAAAAATTAATTAATTTTGGAGTCAATAGGAGTTTTACTTCAAACTTAAGAAAAATTAAATTTACAAAATTCTTATTTTCTTATATTTTGAAAAATATGGAGATATAAGGATTTCTACTCAATAGGATTTAATTTAGAAACTTTAAATTATTCAAACCTAGGGAGATATAAGGATGTCTACTTCAAAAGAATAAAAATATACAAATTCAATGAATAACAATATGGAGTTTATGATACATAAAGAAAAAGTAAATGTCATAAAATTTGGGATCAAGAATTTGATTGAAAAATATAAAGGAAATATAGATCTAGTCTCAAAGTTAATATATGATGAAGCTATAGATAATTTTTTGTGAAATATTTGAATACTATTTACATGCAAGAATTGTTGAAGAAATTGATGATAGAAAATATAGTATTGTAATACTTTTAGATATTGGTAGCATAATGTATATGGCATTGCTTACACTCAAGTTTCATAAAGAAGAGTATGAAAAAAAAAGAGTTGATTGAATATCTTAAGAAAATATTCAAAATAGATGAGTCATTTTTGGAAAACATATTCCATTTTTCTTATAATATTGATATTTCAAGTTCATTTAACTCAAGAACCTATTATGATGCTTTAAGTAAGTTTTCATAAGTCTCTATAGAGGAAAATAAAGAATCATATGATTCTAAGGACAAATATAAAGGAAATATTCTCATGCAAGAATCTAATGACAATGAAAGATTTCAAGAGATTTGCAATCTAAAAGCTACAAATACCAAATAACATGAAGTTGATTCCAAAGACAAGGTCAAGCAAGGAGAAGAAAAAGAATATGATCAATATGAGTATCACATGCATTATAAAGTCAATTGAAAGATGAAGACTATTATTTAAGACTAACGTATTCAATAACTAAATAATGTAATACAAGGGGTTGTTTGAGTATATTATAAAATTTGGTACATGCTAATGTATCCCCATGGCACCTTCATGGTATGTCTTGTAAATATTAGATTAGGGTTGAGTCTCAGTTTAAAGTGTGAGTAATATTTAATGTAATGTTGTGTAAAGCAAAAAATATCAACAGCAATAAAGGAAATGATACAAAGCAAATAACAATTATATGCACATAAAATGAATAACATTATATATCATCAAATGATTTACAATACATAGATATGGCCCAAATAAGGGATCACAGAATAATATATTGCTTTGATACAATGATTTACAATATGAGGGTTAAAACCCTCGATCAAACAATGGTGGTGTCTCTAGATCTTCTTCACTCCAAACAAGGGTGAGTGGGCTTGCATATCCCTATAGGGCCACTCAAAGCTACAACAACCATTAGTAGAAATATCTCCTATACCTACACACAAATAGATCAGAACATAAATTTAGTAACACATGTGGAGCATCCATAGTGTGAGGCCCACTAAAATATGAAAGTGCAAACCATTAACCCTAGCTGAAAGACTTGCTAAATGAAATGCAGAATACAAAAAATGTAAGTTAAAAAATGAAAGCAAATACCTTATCAAAATATACCTAGTTTCCAAATATATGCTTCTGTTGGTTGAGGAGCTCAAACTTGTGAATGTAAGAATTCTTAGCAACATATGATAAAGTGATATGATAGAATTTTAGGGCTCATAATGCACTCAATCGGATGTCAAATGTCTTAGATCCTTCATTCACAAAAGTGAATGATATTTTATAATTTTCCCTTATTTCATGCTAGGATTTTGATGACACCAACGAGTGACCGAGATTAAAACATGATGAAGGGTTGAGATTACAATTTGGTAAGTGACATGGATTGTATTAATGAGCGGTCATGATTAATTCATAATGGGCGGTTGATATTTATTCACATATATATATTTAATATATAAACATAAATATATAAAATATTCATATTTATATATAAATAAATGAATATATATAATCTGATTATAAATGGATGTGCAACTGAGATTTATTCATATATATATTTAATATGTATAAACATAAAATATAGAATATTCATATATATATATATTCCGATGTTGAATGGATGTGATTAAATGATGAATGGATGATGGAATATGAATGGCTAGGATTTTGTGTCTACATATACCCCTTTTTATATCACGTTGCATGAAAGACAATGCGGTGCAAAAATAAGAGACACCTGATTCGATGGAATGGACTCTTTCCTCAATGTGCAAGAATACTCTTGTAACACCCCAAAAACAAGAAACAAGAAATACACAATTTTTTTTACTAAGGTGAGGGATTCATAAACCCCTAACCAACCTTAGGTTAACTTAATGTTTAGCAAAATCCCCTAAGTTTCTCAAAGAGCTATCTCTTATAATATTTCCTCACACAAGTCCATCTACATAGGTACATAATATATCATGCAAATAAGTCCATCAATATCATCATTCTCAATGCTATAGACTTATCACATTCACCCATTAGAAGGTATATACACATCTCCATATTCTACACAAGCCATTATGCATAGGTATGTTATGTGTATTGTGAGTTAAGCTATCAATCTTGTCTTTCGACAAGCTATCTTAAATCAAATGTAGTCTTCCCCAAACCTAGTTACCATTCTCCCTAAGGGGTCTTAATCCCTTAGATCCACTATGTTCACCCTAAGGGGGTATCAATCCCTTAGGTTATCCTCTAAGTTCACCCTAGAACTTATTACGTATTATTATTTTTAGAAAATAATAAGGATATAACTAGATACTAAATCTAACAAAAAATAATGCATAACACATGTAAAGATACTAGAAAGAAACAACATTTAGGAAAATAAACATTAAATAGAATAATATAATATAAATCAAATTATTACATATAAACATGTATGGTAATTCCTCCGTACCATTAAATAATATATTACGTCAATTTCATCATGGAAATATCCCTACAAATCTAATCTATTTGAGCATAAGTAAATTTTAAGATAAGTTGATGGAAGCTATCTAGCTGTCATCCTTGGCCATCCACATATTTTCATCGATCATTTGAGGATAGTAGGGGATCAGGACACTCATGGTTCAGGATAGGCATACCTCTAAATGCATTTACTTTCTTTACTTTGCCAAATTGCAACTATACAATTTAATCAAGTCTTTAACCATCTAATAACATTGTTGATAACATAAAAGAATCATTACTTTCATTAACTCCTCTCAAATACCTTTAGAGAGTTATTCAAAATGCACCATTTAGATCATGGTTATTACTTAAATCAAACCTAGTCTTATTTTTAAAGCATTAAAGTCCCATACCTTTAACCTCTAAAATAATCCTTTCATTTATTTCCCAAATTAAAGCTTTTGCCCTTAATTTACAAAAATAAAACTTTTCCTGTTCATTCCATAAACTAAAGTCCCATACCTTTGGTTTACAAACAAACTATACCATTCAATTAATGAAGCAAATGAACTTGTTCTAGTCCATCAATAAATAATTTTCTTTCATAAGTAAAGTTCACTAACTCTACTTGAATAAATAATTCATAAATCATTTCTTTCATAAATAAAGTTCACTAAATCTACTTACTAAAATAACCACATGTCCTTTTATTTAATAATCAAAGCCTTCTTTTCTCTAATTAATTAAATAACCACATGCCCTTTTATTTAATAATCAAAGCTTTCCTTTATCTAATTAATTAAATAACCACATGCCCTTTTTATTTAATAATCAAAGCTTTCCTTTCTTTAATTAATTAAATAACCACATGCTCTTTTATTTAATGCTCAAAGCTTTCCTTTATCTAATTAATTAAATAACCACATGCCCTTTTATTTAATAAAAAAATCTTTCCTTTATCTAATTAATTAAATAACCGCATGCCATTTTATTTAATAAAAAAAACTTTCCTTTATCTAATTAATTAAATAACCACATGCTCTTTTATTTAATAATCAAATATTTAAACATCAAAGAGGGCTCACAATTTAATTAAAGTTTTGAACTGTGAGCAAGGAATACACTAACAAGCCTAACTTTAAACATGATGTACACTCAGCTGAGTAATTCATATAAGAGGCAAACGACCTTCATGGTCAAAGGTGACCATGTCTTCATGGTCCAAGATATGGTAGGAGAAGGGATGAATTGCCTACTATTACAAATGTCCAACAGGTGGGTGTCTTTGCTTGGGAGTGACAACAACCTCCTAGGTTCGTAGGTTTTGCAGAGATAGAGGACAAAAAGGAGGGAAGACATCCCTCAACACTCACAGGATCTCCCAATAGGTAACCAAACCATGAAATGACCAAATTAGTACGACAACGCTTAGGCGACATGGTTTATCGACCCAAATTTAAAACCACAAAAGGTTTCATAATGCAGCTTGCTAAAATTTACTAAACTCAGCTCCCATCCTATGTTGGGATTCCTCCATAGTCAACACACCAAGGATAGCCTACAGTGAAGTAAAAGCAACCCATCATGATAGCTAAAACTAAGCCATAGTGGTGGAATTTTAGGATAATCACAAAGAAAACACAGAGGAAGGTTTTAATGGGGTATAAAATCATATTTCCACATCCAAATAATGGGTGGTGATAACCCAACGAGAAAATACACAGAAAAAAATAGCAAATCTATCTACTCAAATATGATAGTGATTATAACCCAACCTGGTTATTGTTTGCTTCCTTTTAGGTGAATTAGTTAGTGTTGTCCTAGCTTGTACCTTTTGAAGATCTCCTCCCCTCTCTCTCTATTCTTTGTCTTTCCTTTTTCCTTCTCCACCAGTCATACCCCTCATCAATTGCGTAGATATCTTCCTTAGTCTTATCCATCCCACTGCCCCTCATAACTTCCTAGCTACCACAATGCAATAGTTGACGAAGGATTGTTTTTTTAATTGTTTGGATAGCACCCTCATAAATGGCACCCATCCTTCCAACATTGGTAGGTGCACCTCCTGCCAATTCGAATGCCCACTTGGAGTACGTTCGCATCACAAATATATTTTGTTGGATTAGAATAGAGTTTGATTATTATATTAATAGTCTTCTATTAACTATATATTAATAAAGAGATCCTCTTACTAATATATAATCACTAATTATAAGTAAATATCCAAAACAATTCAAATATTGATTAAAAAATGAGGCTCAATTATCATTTTTTTATTATAACCAATATTATTTTAAATTGAGATTTTCTTTATTAATTAAAGTTAAACTAACTTTTACTTTGAAATAAAACTCTTTTATTGTTAAAATAAACTAAATTTATTTTACAATGAAATTATTTTATCATTAAAATAAACTAAATTTATTTTGCAATGAAATTCTTTTATCATTAAAATAAAGACTTGCTATATGAATTCTCAAAACATTCAGGGATTCTTTTTGTTTGAGCATAACATCATACCAAACATATTCAAGTATCACAAGGTGTTTCAAGATGATCAAATTATGCATGCTTTTATTTTCCAAATCACAATTGCAGATAGTGATGAAGTAAAAGACAATCAACTTATGCAACAGATAAAGAGGGAATATTTCCATCAACCTAGTCACTTGTCTCAGCCTCTAGAATTTATGATAGCTACTAGGCTGTCAATTTGGGGCTCAAGGTAACTAGCCTTTGAAGATTATCTCTAACCAATAATGCATACCTATATGAAGGTATCCATCCATGTTACCCCCGAGTTCTCTTATCATCACTTTCCCAACCTCAAGTACCCTCTCTTTTGGTAGATGACTCAACTTCTTCCACCCACGAGTGTACCTGATCCTATACATTGGAAATTTTTTAGCAGTATCATATTCTTCAATATCAACTAACATTGCATAGCTACTTAATTGCACAAAACCAAGTATTAAAGCACCATCAAATTAATACATTATTTTCCATGTCACAAAGTCCATTAGGGAGGGTCATGACAACTTTGAAAACAAAAATTGTGTTTGTAGCTTACCTCCTCAATTGTAGAATAAGTGAATAATGAATCTCACAAGCCAATTGAAAAAAATGTGTATAATTTAGTGAATATGAATTATGCAATGAATGTGATTGATGCAATTATTAATTATGCTTTTGCCCCAACAAAAAAATAGGTTTTTGATTGGATGTTGTAATGAATGTGTATGATGCAATGAATGTGAATGATGCAATGATTGATTCTATTTTTTCCCCCCAAAAAAAGAGATTTTTGATTTGTTGCTATGATGAATGTGTATGATGCAATAAATATGAATGGTGCAATGATTGATTCTATTTTTACCCCAATATAAAAGGGGTTTTTGATTGGATGCTACGATGAATATGCATGATGCAATGAATGTGAATGATTCCATGATTGATTCTCTTTTGCCCCAATAGAAAAAGGGTTTTTTGATCAGATGATGCAATGAATGTGAATAGTGCAATGATTGATTCTACTTTTGTCCCAAAAAAAGAAGGGTTTTTGATTGGATAATGCAATGAGTGTGAATAGTGCAATGATTGATTCTGCTTTTGCCCCAATAGAAAAAGGGATTTTTGATGATGCAATGAATGTGTATGATGTATTCCAATGTGGGAAATAAAAATTAAATTTGGCTGCCCCAAGTTTGGGGTGATTTTGTGCTATTGAAAATATGCCTTTTGGCATTATTGAAATGCAAAATGATGAAAATACAAAATGATAAAGTAAAGGAACCAATCATCCTAGGGGCCTATTAGTGACTCTAGCAATTCTTGATAAAGTAAAGGAACTAATAATTATAGTGGGTTGTTATCCCTAGTGACTGTTGTAATGTAAAAAAATGATGTAGTGAAATTTATATGTGTTTGTAACCCCATGGATAGGTTCTCAATGATATCCTTGGGAAAATTTTCTTGAGCACAATCACACTCAAAAAATGAGGGATCAAAATGATTTTATTTTCTAGTAAAAGTGTGTTGGATGATGATATGAGAAAGTGTCCTTATGGTGATCTACCCATCCTATGGAAGGTGTCATGGATTTTTGACATATTTGGAGGTAAAACAAGTCGGTATGCAACTAGACTGATCTTTCCAATGATCTCAAAGGGTCCTGCAAATCGTGGATCCAAATTCATGGATATAATTGCACTTTTCATTGGTTTAACCCTTAGGAAGACTTTGTCTCACATTGAGTACTCTTTTGTAAATATTTTCAAATCATCATAATGCTTCTACCTATCAATAGCTTCTTTGAGTATTTGCTTGATTACCTTCAATTGATCTTCCATTTCTCTAACCATTTCTGGTCAAATCACAACTTTATCCTCTAGGTTGTCCCAAGACAATGGCATCCCAAAAAATTTTCCATACAAGGCATTGAAAGTTGTCATTCCTAGATATGACTGATGCCCATTTTTGTAGATGAACTCTGCCAGATGTAGATAGTCTTCCCAATGAGACTTATGATCCATGTAATACATGTAGAGCATGTTCTCTAGTACTTGGTTTAATCATTCTATTTGATCATCTGTCTTAAGGTGGTATGTCAAATTCATATTCAATTTTATGCCTATTGCATGATGAAGGGATTTCCAAAATTTATAAGTGAACTTGGAATCCCTATCTGATATGATTACCTCTAAAAATCCATGAAATCAAAACACTTCTTTGGAAAATCTATTAGCCACCACTTGAGCATCATCCTTCATTCTCCCAGGTTTAAAATTTTCAACATTAGTCAATTTGTTTACTACTACTAGCATGGCATCATGTTGGTACCTTGTCTTAGATAAACCTACTATAAAATCCATAGATATGACCTACCATTTCTACGTAGGTATACTATGTGGATACAACTATCCTATGGGATGCTTATGTTCTACCTTAACATTCTAAAATTTGAGGTATCGAGCAATAAAATTGGTGATATCCTTGTTCATTCCTACCCATAAGAAGGTTATTTTCATGTTTTCCTAATTTTGGCTCCTTTGGGGTGAGAAGAATAAGGAGATCTATGGGATTCTTGCATTAATATATTTCTTAAATCACCCATTTTTGGTATGATGACCATATATTTATAGCACAAGAGGTTATCTATCATCCTAAAATCCTTATTAACCTTAGGGTATCTATCTATTCTAGCTTGAATTTATAGGTAATACTTGTCCTGATATTACTCTTGTCTCAATTGTTCCATCAACTTCATGTGACTTCTAGTTATGGCCGCTATGTGTCTCCTTCTACTCAAGGTATCAACAACGTTACTCTATTTCCCCTTTATATACTCAATTTCAAAGTCATGCTCAATGAGCAACTCGATCCATATTCTCTATCTCACATTAAGTATTGGTTGGGTAAATATGTACTTTAGACTTTGATGGTTAGATTTTAATTCAAAAGGTCTCCCCATAAAATAGTGGTGCCAAACCTTTAGAGCGTGCACCACATCAGTTAGCTCTAAATTATTAGTAACATAATTAACTTCATATTTTTTAAGCTTTCTTGACATATAATCTACTACTGACTCTTCTTGCATGAGCACTCCTCTTAACCCTTCTAATGATGCATCAGTGCATACTAAGAAATTATCTTTTACATATAAGTGCGGTAGTGAGTTTCTACTTTAGTATTGTGAAGGTAGCTTCACACTTTTCCATCCATTTGAATTCCTTCCCTTTATTATAATTTTTTTTTATTATCATAGTGTAGACATCTTATCATAGTGGCACCTCAGCCTGCTTCGACTGCATCTTTAGCAGGATCATCTACACCATAGGTGACCATTCATTTGGTTAATCCCAAATTGGGAGAATATATCATGCAGAATGTGATGTTTACACTGATCATAAATACTACATAAGACATGGACCGACCTAATGCCCATAATCTTCTCATAGGGATGGTGATACCGCTACAGGTACCTCCTAACCAAACTAATTTCATCTATGGAGGACTTGACCAGCTTGCATATCACACCTCCATGGATGAAGAAGATGATGAACTATTTGCTATAAATGCTCATTATCTTTCTAACCCAAAGTATGCCCTATGATATTTTGAACATTACCATTGGCATGGTTATGGTCTCAGATTATTTGAGCAAGGGAATAGGAGGTTGTATGAACCACACTATTAGTTGCCTACTGATAGGTTTGGGTTAGGATATTACAATGGAGGACAGGATGAACTCATAGAATATTTATACCACCTGTACCTAAGTCTGGGGGGTTAAGTTGACTTTAATCCTTATCACCCTAATCCCTCCACCTTTCAAAGGGATAATCAGTTAGTGTCTTATGTCACTATAGAACCACCCGAGACATATCACGAAGATATCTTGATGGATACTGATCTAGAGCACATACCAAGATAAAAATTGGATGAATAAATACATGAGGTAACCGATGACATAGGCCTACAAGTTATGATTGCTAGCTTAGCGATATATTCTAAGCTAGAAGATCATTCTAATGATGATACAATAGAGTCCATATTTGAGATAGGTGGACCGAGTTACATACATGAGAGTGATGATGATGATGAGTCCTCAAACAATAAGAAATCTGAGGATGAAATTGAGTTGGCTTACTTAGGCCCTCTCAACTTACATCATCTATTACCTTTAGATATAGTCATCGAGGATGATCAATACTCCATGAGCGATAATAGTTATCAAGAGTTGGATTACATGGGACCCCATCTTCCTAATCTCCCAATTCTAGTAGGTAGTGGTGAAGGTTTCTATTATGACAGTGATGAAAAAAATGAAATAGAGAGGGTCTATTTGGGACCTCCCTACTTGCATCACTGTAATGCACTTTACACTACAGAGGATTTGCGTAGAGATATCAATATCAATCCTCGCCTTAGAGGGAGATCACCTAATTTAGATAGGATTTATCATATGGTCTTTCTTGATCTACTGACATTCAGAGAGCTCCTTGAGCCTAGTGATCACATTTTTGAGTCTATTCATAGACCATATCTAGAGATCCCCATACCCCTATAACCACATCTCAGGGATGTAATTTATATAAATGTAGAGTCACATGCACGTGGTCTTGGATACATGATCCATTTCATCAATATGATATCCATTGATTTGACCACTCCACTCTGTAATCCAGCCGATTTATCTAAGCCATTGTATCTTAATATAGATGCTATTGACTAGGATTGCACTGATTCACCACTAGAGCCTAAATATTTATTCCCTAATGAATAAATGTTGTAACCTTTTCATTTTGCACCAAGATGTGCACATGATTTTTATCATGCTGAGGATGCTTTTGATGTGGAACCCATAAACCCAATAGATGACATCCACTTGATCGCTACACCTCACCATCTTGAGGAGAGATCCCATATGTTAGTAGAGAAAAAAATTGATGTGGATATTAGTGATGATCCCACCAATACAAATAAGGTTAAATTTAGAGAAACTTTATCTCCTAATGAGCGTGCAAATCTCATCCCTCTGTTGAAAGAGAGACCTAATATCTTGACTTATAAGGAAATGTTGGGTCTAGATCCAAAATTGGTTACTCATAAACTTTCACTTGATTTTTCGAAGAAACCAGTCAAGAAAAAACTTAGGAAGATACATCCAACAGTAGCCTTAATCATTAAATATGAATTGCAAAAGTTGTGGGATGTAGAATTTGTCATTTCCATTGACTATCCAAAATGGGTATCACACATGGTGCCTATAGGAAAATCTGATGGAAGGATCTGTATCTATAAATATTTCAGAGACCTCAATAAGGCAACACCAAAATATTCCTTTTGTTGCCAAACATAGATGCTCTCGTAGATGCAACTACAGGTCATGAAATGCTTTCCCTAATGGATGGTTTTGTTAGTTACAACTAAATTAGAATTAAGCCTAAAGACCAGCATAAAACCATGTTCATAATGCCATGGGGGACATTTTGCTATAAGGTTATGCCATTCAGTCTTAAAAATACTGGTGCTATATATTAGCGGGCTATGAAATATATCTTTCATGACTACACGCATAAGATCTTAGAAGATTATATCGATGGCTTGTTGGCAAAGTAATTTTAGAATTCAGAGCATGAAGAGGTCCTAAGGAAGGTCTTCGATCACCTGATAGAGCATAATGTTAGGTTGAATCCTAAGAAGTGCGTATTTGGTGTAACTTCAGGAAATATCTTAGGATTCATCATTTTAAAGTGAGGGATTAAAGTTGATCCAGAAAAGGTCAAGGCTATTTTAGAAATGTGTCCCCCCATGAATATCAAGGAATTAAGAAGCCTTCAAGGCAAAGTAGCATCCATAAAGCAATTTATGGCACAATTATCAGACAAATATCAATCCATGAATCGATTGCTACACAAGGGGGTCCCATTCAATTGGGATGAGGACTGTCAAGCAACCTTTGCTAATATCAAGCACTACCTGGTGATATTGTCAGTGCTAGCTCTACCAAGACTAGATGTACCATTCTTGTTATATATATCAGCAACTGAATTTGCATTGGGAACCATGTTAGCCTAAAATAATGTGCAATACAAAGAGCAAGCCATATATTACATTAGCTGAACCTTGGTGAGTTACGAGTTAGGATATGCATACGTGGAGAAGCTATGTTTAGAAATGGTGTTCACTATAAAAAAATTGTGACACTATATGTTAATTCATATGACGTATGTCATATAAAAACAAAATCCTTTGTAGTATATGATGAGCAAAATGTATCATAATACACATACTATAAAGTGGATCATGTTATTGATAGAATTTGATTTGGAATTCATTAGTCAAAATTCCATTAAGGTATAACTCATAGTTGATCAACTGGTTGAGGCACCTCATCAGAACATTAGTCACATCACCATAGATCTTCCTGATGATGCAGTCTTTGCCTTATCAAAAGCACCCAAACCTGAAGAACCGGATAACAAAGCTGATATGACCTTGTTCTTCAATGGTTTAAAGTGTGAGCAAGGGGATGGTGTAGGAATAGTGTTGTTCATGCCACAAGGTTGTCCCATGCCCTTGTCATTCAAGTTGGACTTTTATTGCAATAAAAATAATTTTGAATACAAAGCCTTAATCTTGGGCCTTCAAACAGATGTCGCCATGAAGATTAAAAGGTTAAATATCTTTGGTGATTCCCTTCTCATTGTTAACCAAGTGAAGGTACTTTTTTAATGTAGGTGTCAGATCTTGAAGTCCTACAAAGATCTTGTTGATACTTATATAGCTTAGTTAGAGTGGTATAACATCAAGGTAATCCCTCATTCGTAAAATATATTTAAAGATGCCATGGCATCTTTGGGATCCTTAATCCCTCAAAATATTTTTTTTGATTTTACTACCATCCATGTAAAAACGTTGTCACACTCTACTATGCAACGCGAAGCTTTGGATAACAAAGAGTCAATAAACATGATCCATATAGAACTAAACCATGAATGGTTCTATAGATCTAGAGAATTTCTCAAGAGAGCACCTTGGGGTTCATTGATATCACAGGGTCCTATAGGGAATGGTACTACCATTCACCATAAGGTTGTTTCCTAGTCTGCATTTACAAATGTTAAATCATAGGGGGAGCATATTGTATTGTCATTTGAGGTTGAGGTCTATCAAAATTGGATGTCATAGGTACATGATTTTCTAAAGCTTGGTATAATCCCTCAAGTATTATCATGTGATGCAAAACACATATTTAAATAGAAAGTGATAAAGTATATCTTGTTAGAAGATATTTTGTATCGTCAAAGCTACGATGGAGTTCTACTTAGTTATCTTGAGCCCCAAGAATCGTCTTAGGTAATTTTGCAAGATCACAACGATACGTGTGATGGACGTTTTAGCAGTATGTCTATCGTCAAGCATATCCTTTGCATGGGTTATTACTGGCCCACTATGGAGAAGGATTGCAATTTATATGTTAATAAATGCATTAAATGCTAGCATCATGCTAATCTTGCACACCTACCATCATAGGCCTTACAACCCATTCAAACAACTTGGTCATTTGTTCAGTGGGGTTTTGATCTAATCGGTAAGATATCTCCTTCATCATCGGGATGACATACATTTATTATTATAACTACTGAATATTTCACTAAGTGGGTGGAAGCTATTCCCTTAGTAACAACAACTGGAGCACGTATTGCTAAGTTCATACTCACCAATATCATAAGTCATTTTGGGATACCATCCAAAATAATTTTGGATAATGGAATGTGATTCAAAAATAAAACTATGAGAGATTTGACATCTAAATACAGGACCAAACATAGTTTTTTAACTCCATATTATCCACAGTAAAATAAGCAAGTTGAGGCTTCAAATAAGACTGTGGTTTCCATCTTGAAAAATATAGTACAAGAGCACCACAAATATTGGCACATCTAGTTGCCCCTTGCATTATGGTCTTATAGGACTAGCATTCAAAAACCCACTGGGGCAGCTCTATTTTTACTAGTATATGGTGTTGAGGCCATTATGCCCCTAGATTTAAAAATTTCAATGTTGTGCATCAAATTGAAAGAGTTCATCGATGATGACACTGTGCGACAAGCTCACCTAGATCAATTGATGTTACTTGATGAACGTTGTGTGAATGTCCCCGAGCATCTCCAAATTTATCAAGAATTATTAAAATAAGCTTAAAATTACAAATTCCATCTGAGATACTTTGAGATTGCTGATCTTGTGCTAAAATAGAACCAATAGAACTCAAACCTACCGCCAAAACTGTGAGATAAATTTATGGCTAATTGGTTAGGTCCTTATATAATATTTGAGAAGATTGGACCTGGGACATATGACTTGACATCACTGGAAGGGTTTGAAGAGCTTGAACCTCTCAACATCCTTCATCTTAAAGTGTTCTATGCCTAAAACCATTAAAAGGCTCCAAAGGCATCTGTAATCCCTTTGGTCATCCAGTTAAAAGGCTCCAAAGGTATTTGTAAGCCCTTTAGTCATCCAGTAAAAATGTTCCAAAGGCATCTGTAAGCCATTTGGTCATCCATTCAAAAGGATCCCAAGGTATCTGTAAGCCCTTTTGTCAAATCAAAATTAAAAAAATCCATAAAAATTAAAAAATCAATAAAATCCAAAAAAAATTGAAAAATATCAAAATTCAAAAAAACATTTGCATCATTGCATTTTATTTGCACCATCACATTACATTCGCCATTGCATTCTTATTTTACATCATGCATTTCATTTTTGCATTACACTAGGCATATCCATTCACCGCACTTGCATTAGGATATGTTGTGTTTACAATCTGATAAACGACATCATGTTTGTGTTTCAATCATGCATCTATGCACTATCATTATCATCCATTTATCACCCTTGTGAGTAATTATGTTTTTCAACACAACTCTTTTTGTTTCTATGAATAATATACTAGGGTTTTCTAGTCATTCAAACATACCTAGTGGTCTTCTCAAGAGTTGGTAGAAAGCTTGCTTTGCTTTTGTAGATGAGGTCTAGTTTTGACAACCCTTAGCATATCAGAATCCTATCACTAATAAAAAAATTAAATAATCCTAATAAACACTAGGGGAAGATGAATGCTACGAAGCGATACCAGGTATCCTAAGGTGAAAAGTTTATTCTTGTTCATCCCCCTGTGTGGACGGTCTGGGAAATGTTTACAATTAGAAAAAGGACAAGTTTACCCTACCCATATGAATCCCTTGCTTATGTAAAAATAAGCAAAATACCAGAAATAAATCCTAAAGCAAAATCCCAAAAAGGAAATTCCTAAATCAAATTACCATAAAGTCAAGTCAAATCAAGATAAAGTTCTCCAAAGAAATCAAATTAGAATCAAATCCCTTTCTCAAAAAAAAAAATGAGAGAAAAAAAGAGTATATACAAAATAAATAGTGATTTTTGTCACTACATATGAGCAAGTATTCTGAAAAATTAAAGAAAATAAGAGAGTGAACTTGAATCTCTAGAATTGTTAGCACTACTGTACCTTATGCACAATGATATATCTAATACATTAGCATTTTTCTTGTGTGCAGACCAATGTTTGAATGTGGAATATCTAGCTTTAGGTGTCTTGTATCGCCTAGTGGTCTAGTCCAACTGAAATCTAAACCTAGGATTGGATAGACATTTGAGGATCCTCAATCTTAACAATGGGTTGAAAGAATCCCACCTGACATAGGGGTATGCTTATGCTTTATCTAATATACTCATTTACACGCACATGGATAATGAATAGTTAGGGCCTATCCTAATGAAAGCCTTATGTTTTAGAAGTCTAGTATGGCTAGTATAAAACTTTTGATCAATCAACTAGGGTGTTTGAGTTTCATGGAAAACCTCAAAAATTTCCAAATATCAACAACCAATTTTCAATGCAACCATAAAAACATCGAATTATTTTATGAGAGTTTATTTATTACAATTATTTTTAATATAGGTTAGATACCGGATGGATGTCAAAAATGATATTTACACGACCATTGATTATGTTATTGTAGCACCCTAAAATTGGCACAGTAAAACTTAGCAATAATTAAAATTACCTTAGTAATAATTCAAATTCAAATTCAACCCCATAACTGCTCCAAAACCACCGTTTAACTCGTTTCCTCGTTTCTCGCACCATTCTTAGAGTTTGTTTTGACCATTTGACGATATCGTCGCTGATCAGATGATATCGCATCAAATTGAACGATTTCATCTGGACTAGGACGTCCAGACGATCTTGTCCCAAAACTGATTTTTCTTATTTAGCTTCTATTTCAACGATGTCTCTAAGTTGGGCAGAAGCGTGTTTGCATCGTTAGAGACCTTCTTTGTTGGAGATTTTCCAAATTAGGATGATCTCCAACCTCCCAACTTCCCTCCTAAGCCTATTTAAACCTTAGGACCTCCCTTGACTTTCCCCTGGCTGAAATTTCCTATAACTTGACCTTTACACACGTTAGAACACCCTGGATTACCATCTGCACTTGTGCTATCCAAGTTTTGTTGTAGGAACCTTGTCATTCTTCAGTTGGAGCAAGCTTAGATCATCGTAGACGATCTTGTTCAATTCGAGATGATTTTGTACCAATTCGAGATGATTTCGACTACAGTATACATTAGGGGCAATCAGTGCCCAGAGTTTGTGCTTTTCCTATACTTTGCTGCTACTTTATTCTGCATTTAGTCAGTTTTATTAGTATTTCCTGTTATCTTGCATCTTGGAGTTCACCCATGTAGTTTAACTACTTAATAAGATCATGATTAGCTATTAAAGTGTTGTAATTTACTTGTATTTCCATTTGGGATTATCTTGTTAACATCCTTATTGTTATTTCACATCATTTTCCTCTATCAGAATAGTTGTATGTTTGGTATTTTGTATCTATTTCTCTGTTTGTAGGTCTCTGACGAATTCGTCAGATCTCAGATGATCCTGTCAGATAGGAGACGATCCTGTCAAATTCCAGACGATCTAGACTACTTCAAAAATTAGAATCTCCATCAGACATCCAGGACCAGGTATGGATTTCTTCACGTAATTTATTCTCTGTGTTTTCTATTAAATATATTTTCTGTATTTAAATTTGCATTTCATATAGAATAACTTAGATTCATTTGGCCAAACCTAGAATTTGAATGTTTAAAGATAAAATTGAACACATAAAACACATTCCCAACCTAGGCGTGGAAACTACCATTCAAAAGTTTCCTAGTGAACCCACCATCCATCAAAAAATCACCATAATACACCTCCTCCAAGAGGCGGGACCTTTGCAAGGCCTCTCAGTCCGAGGTATTGTCCCATCCTTCTCGCATCCCCCTTTCGGGCGTGGATCCTTTAGCCTGAAGGTAAGGGTGCGAAAAATTTGGAACGATACATTTTGGTGAACCCGACATGAAACAAAAACCTTTTGAAAACAAAAAAAAATATAAATGTATATGTATACAAGAAAAAAATATAACAAAATCATCATTTCAAGTTTGTATGTTTTAGATTCAATTCTAAATAGTAGATATTAAATATTACTTTTAGAAGTACTAAAGAAACCATGAGTTTTTACTCAAATCAATATGAGCCCATCAGTAATGTTGGAAGAATTCAGCCAAATACATTTGTTGATTATGACCAACCTCATCCCTATTCAACATCACCTCCATCACGTTTTTCTCATTTTTCATCCATAACCCAACAGGACAATCCCTTTTCCAATCCTCTTCATAATGATATTATCTATTCTCCCATATATCCATATTATGTCTATCAACCCACATATAATCCTCCTCCACCTTTTCAATATTCTTCTCTCAATACAACACATCCATTTCAACAAGAAAATACTTATTCTTCCAATCCTACCATGCACTCACATCATACTTCACAATCTTCCTATAATCATTCTACCCATAATAAAGAAAATAGAGGTGAGAAACCATTAGGTCCTTTTATGACTGAACTCCTAAGGCATATATCAAAAACCTCTTGAAAACCTTCATCACGTACATTTACAAAGCTCAATCAACCAATGGATATAATTCTCAAGCATTTACTTGATACAAATAAGATTGAACTGCCTTCCATAAGACAACTTGATACCACAGCAGATTGGTTTAAACTTGAGCTACATTGTGAATATCATAGATTAGATGGACATATGACACAAAATTGTAAATATTTAAGATGTGCAATTCAATATTTGATTGATAAGGGTCTTTTTAATATAAAGGAATTACAATCTACAACTGATTATAAATCTCTAGTAAACTATCAAACTCCTACACAACAAATACCAATAATCAATCAAGACATGGGGATCTCCCAAGAATCCCTATTCAATTATCAACAATAGGAAACCAATCAAATATTGCATGTTAATGTGTTCCATAATTATGATATTACTGATATTGTAATAGAAACTACAAATGAGCAACCTCAAGTTCAATCAACTCAATCTGATATTCAAGAGATGGATTCCTCATTTGACCAACCTTCAAAACTATCTTTGGCTCTAGATAATGATCCAAAATGGAATGTAAGCATAGAAAGCTCATCTTTGGAATCAAAATATCAATCTGAAATTCACTCTGATAGCCAACCACAAGTGATTAATCCTCAAGCAAATATATCCCTTTTAGAAGTATTACAAAGTTCTCATAAGGAAAATTTGTTCAAAATACCTAGACAACAATTTGTTCCTCATCATATTTTCTCTAAGAACATAATTAATGGTGTAAACCCTCTTGAGGTTAACCATATTTCATTCTATTATGAGGAGATTCTTTCCTCTACTCCATAAGAAGACTACTATCTTTACATTATAGGATCTAGTAAAGAAACACATATTAAAACTATCATGGTAGATAATGGCTCCTCTCTTAATTTATGCACTTATCAATTATTCCAAAAACTCAAATCAAAGGAAGAAGATCTTAATGAATCAAATGTTATTATAAACTCTTTTAACAATGAAATTCAAGAAGCTCAAGGTATTATAATTCCTCCCTTTAATATTGGATCCAAGATCTTGGATACTCTGTTTTATGTGGCATATTGCCCTTCATATTACAACCTACTTCTCAGAAGTCCTTGGATTCATACGATGTGGGTTGTCCCTTCCACTCTTCACCAATGTTTGAAGTTTGAAATTGCAAATAAAATTGCTACCATACATGGTGACCCAACACCATTTAAAGAATATTTAATGGTTGAAACATCAAGTTCTATACATTCTTTGTTATCACAATTATCTTCTATCCATCACTTTTCTTCATCCATATATGATCATCCTTGTTTACCAAATAACATCCATGCATATCTTTCACATATGCTCCTTCCATATTATCAAGACTTGGAAGATAGTGATAAGAATGAAGAACTTTCTTATCCTTCTTACATTTTATTTTGTAACATGATCAATTTTACACATATAAAAGTCAAATCTTTTGCTACATTATTCTACATTATAACAAAGCTTTTGTTATCGCTACCTTTTATTCATCACCTTTTGTTCTTACCCTCACCTCAACCAAATCATCCTTCAAAACCACCTTTGATTTTGAAGCAACCTTAGGCATGCTATATTAAAATAACCTTGTATATTGTATATATTATTTTGCATGTTGTTTTCATTTTAATAAAACATATAAAAATTTCAAAAACAACAATATTATTTATTCTCTCAAATCTCTCAAAACTAATAAGAAAAATATAAAATATCTAAAAACAATCAAAATTAGCAAAATCTTCAAAAACATCTTTTATTTTTGTACTTCTCAAATTGTGCAATATTGCAGTTATATTTTCAAATTATTTTGGATAAATTAGCATTTATTTGGAATCCCGCACTTTCACATTCACATGAATAAATATCTTGATTTATTTGGTATGATTACTAATCTCTCTTATATCAAAGTCCACAAAATTCAATTAAATAAAGTTTGAGCATAGAGAATTGATCTTGTTATTTACTTAAACCAAGCATATCCTTTCACAGTAAAATGATTATATTTGTAATGTCCATGCTATGCTACATAGTAGAAGTGGTTTCTCGAGCGAAAATTTTCCCCTGCTATCCTATCATGCACATGGTCTAGAATATTTGAGAATTGACAAAAGGACAAGCTCACCCCTACCCAGAATAAAAATCCCTTACTCTACAGCTAATTCGAGCAAGTATCCCTAGAATAGGAAGCAAAAGAAAAAGAAAAATCAAGCAAAATCATGAGAAAAAGAAGCATTATTTCCTAATCATTTTGTACTCTCTTAGATCTATTTCAGCATTATCTCAAATATCAAAGCAAAAGATATGAAAAAGAAAAATACAAAAAAAAAATGAGAGAAAAGAAAGCAAAACAAGCAAAAACAAAAGCAATAAAGTCCCTTTCCCTACCCATTGAAAAGAAAAGAAGGGTTGATGAGCTTGAATCCTTGGAATTCTAAATTATTCAAAAACTGTGAGGTAAGCCCCATAACAGGTGGTTTGTGCCCAACCCACTTGGCCTTGGGTAACTCCTAGCATGGTGATATGTATGTCACATTAGTAACCTTCTTTTGTACATACCTATGTCTGTTTATGGATTAGCTAGCTCTTGATAACCCGACTTACATAGTAGTCTGGTATGGTTATATGCATCTCAATCATGGTTAATGAACACTTATTTGGTTAATTTAAATCACTTGTATCATAGTATCTTGCTCAAACCTGGTAAATGAACAATACAATCGCACACACATTTGTATTTGAAGAGATTTTGTGTATCATTATGATAAATCAAGATCGAAAATGAACTCACATACGCACATGGGATTCCTTATAAATCTAACTTTTGTCTTTAAGATACTTTGAAATATTTTTGCAAATTGTTTGGAATAATTTCATTTTCTTCTCTGAGAACAGTTGTTTAGTATAAAAGACAACCACATGCATTAACACAAAAATCAAAATCATTTTCAAAAATATGCAATAAAGTTACATATAACTTTTGACTTTTGCGACGATGGTATAGTTCCAAAACCAAAAGTGGAATTTTATGCCTAGCACAAGTCCTCATCTTCATATTTTCTGTTTATTTTCAAAAATTAAAAATCAACCATGCAATAAAACTATTTATTTTCTTCTTTTGGATTTCGCGATGATGGTATACGTCTATACCTAAATATTCTATGCCTAGCGCAAACCATTGTTTTAATTTTATTTTCCCATTATTCCAAATCATAAAAACCATATGACTTAAATCACTATGTTACACAATTATGCTTTCAAACAGAATGCAACTTATTCTATTTCATGGCATTATGTTCAAATTTTAATTTTGCAACCATGGTATAATTTCTAAGGAATTATTTAAAATTTTATCACACTTAGGAATTTATGCCTAAAAAAATTCCTCTAAAATATTTCATTGCATAACATATTTTATGGAAATATGAAAAAAAATCATCAAATCATCATCATCATTTGCACCATCATCACAACAAAGTCTTAAGATAGTCTCTTAAGCACTCTTTTTACTTTTAACAATATTTCTATTTTGGGATTAGCTTGACAACCGAGTGAGCAGCGACTCCATGAAATGGTCTATAACAGTGACAATATCCTTTGAAATTATTGTTAGAAGTCCTTTTTATTTTTTATCAAATCTCATCACAAACAACCACCAATTTGTTTACATCAGATTATTTCATTTACATTTTAAAGCATGACATTCAAACCATAATATTTTCAAACAACATAATTACATGAATCATCAAATCAATCACATCAAAAACATTAAAGCATCATAAAACATAAGACAAGTCATATGATCAAAAATATCATATATATATCAACAAAATTATGTACATCATATCAACCATTTTTGTTTGCTAAGCTCTAAAACCAGAAAATAATGAACAGTAAAAATGAATTAGGGTTTTACCCTATTTTTCTTAATTTTATTCAAAAACACTTAAACAACATTTTTAAAAATTTTGCTTTTTCGCGTTTTTACCTCAAACGTTCGATTTGGGTAAAAACATGGAGGGGGCACCATAGTAAGCTATCGTACAATTCGACCTAGAATCATCGCCTAAAAATGGAAATAATTTTTGCTTTCTCGTAGATCGAGAAGAACTCATCTTTAACGCATTTTCTTCGAAAAATTTGCTAAAGAGGGGGCAAAATGTAGCACCCTAAAATTGGTGCAATAAAACTTAGCAATAATTAAAATTACCTTAGTAATAATTCAAATTCAAATTCAACCCCAAAACCGCTCCAAAACCATTGTTTAACCCATTTCCTCGTTTCTCATGCCATTTTTAGAGTTTGTTTTGACTGTTTGACGATATCATCGCTGATCAAACGATATCGCCTCAGATCGAACGATTTTGTCTGGACTAGGACGTCCAGACGATCTTGCCCCAAAACTAATTTTTCTTATTTAGCTTCTATTTCAACAATGTCTCTAAGTTGGGTAGAAGCGTGTCTACGCTGTTAGAGACCTTCCCTGTTGGAGATCTTCCAAATTAGGATGATCTCCAACCTCCCAAATTCCCTCCTAAGCCTATTTAAACCTTAGGACCCCCCTTGACTTTCCCCTGGCTAAAATTTCCTGTAACTTGACCTTTACACGCATTAGAACACCCTGGATTACCATCTGCACTTGTGCTATCCAATTTTTGTTGCAAGAACCTTGTCATTCTTCAGTCGGAGCAAGCTCAAATCATCGCAGACAATCCTGTTCAATTTGAGATGATTTCGTACCAATCTAAGATGATTTCAACTGCAGTCTACATTGGGGGAAATCAGTGCCCAGAGTTTGCACTTTTCCTATACTTTGCTGCTACTTTATTTTGCATTTAGTCAATTTTATTAGTATTTCCTGTTATCTTGCATCTTGGAGTTCACCCATGTAGTTTAATTACATAATAAGATCATGATTAGCTATTAAAGTGTCATAATTTACTTGTATTTCCATTTGGGATTATCTTTTTAACATCCTTATTGTTATTTCACATCATTTTCCTCTATTAGAATAGTTGTATGTTTGGTATTTTGTATCTATTTCTCTGTTTGTAGGTCTTTAACAAATTCGTTTGACGAATTTGTCAGATCTCAGACGATCCTGTCAGATAGGAGACGATCCTGTCAAATTCCAGACGATCTGGACTGCTTCAAAAATCAGAATCTCCATCAGACATCCGGGACCAGGTATGGATTTCTTCACTTAATTTATTCTCTGCATTTTCTGTTAAATCTGTTTTTTGTATTTAAATCTGCATTTCATATAGAACAACTTAGATTCATTTGGCCAAACCTAGAATTCAAATGTTTAAAGATAAAATTGAACACATAAAACACATTTCCAACCTAGGCATGGAAACTACCATTCAAAATTTTCCTGGTGAACCCACCATCCATTGAAAAATCACCATAATACACATCCCCCGAGAGGCGGGACCTTTGCAAGGCCTCTCAGTCCGAGGTATTGTCCCATCCTTCCCGCATCCCCCTTCCAGGCGCGGATCCTTTAGCCTAAAGGTAAGGGTGCAGAAAATTTGGAACGATACTGTTATTAATTTTATTTTAATTTACAAAATCTTGTGGATAGAAAACATATATAATTGCATCTCACATATGGGTGTACCATTTATCAATTTTCATAAAAATATTTAACATTTACATTCATGATTGTTATACATTCGATGGTGTCATCCATTATATTGTTAAAACTCATATTGCATTCATACATTATGTTTTAAATGATTGAAGCATACATGTCCATTTCATAAAAATGTTATCAAAGAAACAAAGGAAAATATGCAATAAATCAAATGTGCATTTAAACATCATATATCCCATTCATATACATTCATCATAATTAGTCCACCTACACATGTATATCATTGCATCTAAAATCCTACATCCATTATCTAGCTAATGCATGTCAATACATACATCACATAATATAGCATAAAATAAACATCACATCTAAACATTACATCTACATGCATCTCATAAAACATAAAACAATAAAAATCATAAACTGCACATATAATGAGTCTCAATGTCAGATCATATATATCAAAAATATATAATCAGTAGTGTATCAACATATGTCCAAAATACTTGCAGGTTACATCTATGTAGGTCCTCGACCTTACACACAAAAATGATACAATAGCATATGTAATATCTTTACTAAGTAGCACTGCCTGCACCCCCAGTTTGAGAGGCTTTGCCATTGCCTCCACCATCCCTATGGGCCCTCCTAGAGCTAGCACTAGAGGTCCTCTCTATCATGTGAGACCTGTGATTGGAGCTAGCTAAGGACTGACCTATCTCTTGAGTGTGAGTCCTCTAAGACCCTGAAGCCATGTGCATAGCCCAATCGATCCTCACAAGGTAGAGATGTATGCAACACTTCATGCTCCATCATCGATGTACTGCTACACTAGGGCTCGAAGTCTCCTGATATCTACCCCCTAATATATCCCTTATAATCCCTGTGCTATTGGTGCTACTAGCACTGCCAGAGTTACTGTAGCAGCTAGAGGTGCTAGAGCAACCTGTGATGATGAGGGATCTGACCTCCCACCCTGGAGTGTGGTAATATGTGCCATCATAGCATTTATCTTATGACTACAGAAGGATGTGCTACCCTGTAACCTTTTGCATCTATGTGTCTGCTATAGTGATCTTAGACTCTAGAGTGGTCTTCTTCTCCTCATAGCTATGCCACTGAGTCTACCCTATTGTGAGCCGAGAATGTAGATCCCCAACCTTTTCCTGTAAGGTGGCAATGGTGGTATCTCAATGTAAGATTTGTGTCTGTAAGGAGCCTACCTGGGTCTGTAGGTTAGCTACATGGGCCCTGATCTATCCAACCTCATTGTATGGTGGTGCCTCACATTCCTCAAGAGCATCATCCTCCTCCTTATCCAGAGGTTCATCCTCTATAGATCCCTCACCCCATTCACCCTCAATACTTTGATGGACTCGGTGATCATGAGGATCTATCTCTACTCCCTTTGCACCCTCTATAGCATCATCTGCTACCCTACCCAATGGGCCCTCAAAGCCCTACCATAGCCTAAGGGTCCACTAAGTGTCATAGTCAGGAGTAGTCCTTGCATCTGTCAGTCCTAACTCCTAAAATTCATCATCATCATCACCCAATGGTGTCACCCTAGACCAGGTCAAGTCCCTCTCTAAAGTGAGGTGACAATAGATAGTAGGTAGCTCTAGAATATCCTACCTAATCCCAAATTATCAGGTAATACGAGAGAAGTAAAATAACTCTCATACCTCAGACTTACATTCAAGGAGCCATCTATCTTTGCATACCCGATGCAACCAGTCATCAAACTCCATCCATGGAGGGCATTCTAGGTATGGGCACCACTCAATCTAGTCCTCTTGCAGTGCTACAAATTGTCCAATATAGTGCACCAGGTCCCCTACATGAGACCTACTTTGAAAGCCCTCTACTTGTGAGGTTAGCATACCCTATAGCATTGGTGCACCTCCTCAATGGTGCCAATATCTAGTGGTAGGCCAGTGGGATGATTGATCTTGATGTGCTACCATCCCCAGATCTAAAGTAGCAAGCTACAACTGATGCCAATTTTGCTACTTTGTGTAATATAGTATAGCTCATTATAGAGCTACACTAGTAGGGAACTCCCATAGGATAGGATCATAGGATGATTAGTAGGACTCTCTAGGACCTCCATAGTCCTAGCTAGGAGGTTCCATAGGAACTTCACTCCAAATGTGTCAGGTAGGATGATTTGCACAATCAGGTGCATGAAGACGATTGCTCGCTCAGTGAAAACCCATTGTCTGTACCAGTGATCAATGTGGACCCCTCCATGGTCTGAGTGCCACTATGCTATATCATTGTGACAACCAAATATATGATCAAATACTATATCCTTTGCATCGATCGATGAAGATGTGATGGCCTCACCATCTAGCAGTATTGAAATATGCGATAGAAATCCTCCAAAGTAATGGTAATCTCACTTGTATGCAGGTGAAAGGTATTGGTCTGCGCATCCCAACGTCAGGACAATGTAGTCATATAGGACTAATCAGCCATGATGGAGGGAAGGCATAGTACATAGCCAAATCCTATGGCCCCGAGCCATGCCTGATCCTCCTGAGAAAGGACATCATGCAAGTTGTGAATGATATCTGATTACCTCACCCTAGAAGTTAGGGTATGATAGAAAGTGAAATAATAAGGTAAAAATAATAAAAATCAACCATAAACATAAAAAAAAATCTTGAAAACATCAAACAAATTAAAAAATTTCAAAAACACCAAAAACAATGGAAAAACGTACTTTAAAAAATCAAAAAAATTAATTAAATCTGATAAAAATCAAAAAAATTGAAAACGTTTTAAAAGGTATCGAACCACGACTCAGACCCGCGGTTGGGTTGGTGGTCAATTTTATGACCATTAGGATTTAAATCCCACTGCGACTGATAGTGGGGACCACGAATTCCAGTCACGATCAGGACGAAAGACCTTTTCAAGGTCATTCCTCATCTTGACATCCTCAAAAACACAAAAAAAAATCAAAAAAATTAAACCCCTCCCCTTAAACTAACCTAAGCTAAACCTAACTAGGGTGAGGTTCATTACCGACGGTTTAGAGAGGTGCATTTAACCCATTAATTAGTGAGGTTAATTTTAAAATTGGTAAAATAAAATGGTCAAGGGTTTTGTGTGCTTCTACCTTAGTCACACCGGCTCCTCCAGGTTGGGCTACCATTGGTCTAGGTGGTAGTGAGGTCGAGTTTTCAGTAGTAATTTACATTAGAATTGTTGAATCACATCTCAAAGCACTCAGGTCTTGCAAGCTGTCAAGTTGAAAATGACAAAAAATTTAAATATTTCCTATTTTGCTCCTGACCGCATTTGACACTCATAGGCACAAAATTAGGGTTTTCACATCGTGAGTATTAGCTGTGGCTAGGAAAATTTAAAAATATAGCTATTTTTGACAAACGTGACTAGAAAATCACAATAAATTCTCAAAAATCCCATTGTGAGGAGTTGTAAAATGCCAAATTAAAAATACCCATGTGACCAAAATTGTCAAAAATATTAAAAATAATAAAACAAATCAAATAAATCATAAGCCAAATGCACCTCGTATCTAGTTATTTACCCTATACACTTTGTGGTTACAGCGAGTTGCGCTCCATGCAATCCGAAAATATGAATATATTACCATAAGGACATTTGGGGTAAATTCATCATTGTTGAATTGATACACTTCATTTCAATCCCTAAGAAGGCCTAGATGGTCAGACCGCTCCATGGGAACGAGATATCCATGTCAATTCTCCTACGGTCCTTTCAACAGATCATCGACAATATGATTCAACACATGCTTAATTGGAATTTTTCTCATTTTGATTCCTTAAGAATGCCTTCATGGCTGGATCACTCCATGGGATAGAAATATGCAATTACTATTAACAGTTGCAATCATAGCTAATTAGACCTAATCAAATATCAAATGCTAAATCTTAATTTGTTCAAAGTTGTTCATAGTGGTCAAGCGACTTGTCACTTAATTTAATTTTTATTACCCTCATCGACTCATTGCTTGAGAGGGTAGTCATAATATCATAATCATAGTAAAATTCAATAGAAGATCCTTTGATCGTAGATCCCTTGATCTTAACAAAATTGTGTGTCTTACGAATCATTGCCAAAGACTATCATAAGCTTACCCTTCTACTCGGGCAAAAAGAAAATATGACAGTTTAGTTTGTAGCTCTCTTCCTTTCGGTTATATAGGCTCAAACTCCTATTGTAGCACCAAAGCTACCCGAATGTCTAATGATGAGTGCAAACTCTTTTAATTTAAGCCTTCCATCTAGTTGGAAGCAATTATTCTAGGATGCGCATCCTTTTGCAGGACCTAGGGCATATAATGTTGATCATACTAATGATCATCATCCAACCTATGAAATAATTTTAGGAGGTCTATTTTTTCTCAACGTTGTTTGATATCACAACACATATCAAAAGAGGTGTCTATAGACACCTAAAATGCATCATATCGAGATGACTGCTCATATGGGACATGCTATAAGACCATATGGAAGACCTTGGATAGATTCCAAGGTATAACAATGGTTTTAACCACTCAATTAGGTATTTTGGCCTAATCAGTGTTAATTTTGGTTGACACCCACAGTTAGCAGTGCTGACCGCACGTTAGAGCCATGGCTAGCATCAAAAATTAGTTGGCCTTTGACCAATTCAATGTTGGTTCTAAACGGCTAATTTGTTGTAGATCCGAGCGGTTTGAGTGTGGAATGATTGAGAAGCTTCCTTCCAACTACTCCAACTACCCATTCTTGATCTTGGCTTCCATGAAGCTAGGACATAGCCCTCCAAGGTGCTATAAAACCCCCCTCCAAATTGGGGAGAAGTCTAGAGAAGCTTTCATTTGAACGCAACGAAGCCCTATCGAATTTGAGAGCCACCTAATTGCATTGAGATATTGCTTTCTTACCCCTAATTGAGAGATTGAAATGGCAATTATAGCCATGGAGATCCTAGGAGTTTAGGAGAGACAAGAAAAACAATTACACCAATTCTACATATAATCGAAGCAATTCAACCACAAAATATGTCAGAGGACATAGAGGTGACCCTTGACCATAAATTTGACAAGGATATTCAAGGATTTGACCCCTGAATTATAGGGCAAGCACATTTTAGGCCTCACCACGACTATCAAATGCAACTAACATTGCCCACCGTGTGGCCAAGCCGCGGTTAGGGTATAATCCTTAATTTCCTTTATTTTTAGTTTTGCAATATGCTTAGCTATGTTATATTAGTCATTTTATCGGTTCATTTGCATTCTTAGAGATTTTTGACCGTAGGATTTAGGATTTTGATGCATTTTTCCTTCATGTTTGCAAGTAGGGCATAATGGATATTTTTCATGTTATAATGCTTTAATTTTATTAATTAGGACCTTAGATAGATTTATATATGTTCCTTGCATGTTTCTAATGGTAGATTACCATATTTTAATTATATAAGCATGCTTTTATTCACTTTATTGATTTCATACTCTTTATGCCATCTTTTGATATTATGTCTCCTAAAAGCCTCATCAAGAGAGGCCTCCTTTATTGCTAATTGTTTCTTGTTGTTTATTGCACATAGGATCAACAGGGTTTTGACATGCAAGGCAACAAATGTCTCTAATCATGGAGAAGAAGGTCATCGACACCTTGGAGCAGTTCATGTCATTTTAAAAGGAATTTGAAATGTACCTTCCCTTGAGAGGGATTTCAAACTATTATAATTGTTGTATCAAATGGGTATCCCTAAGAGGGATGGATTTGTAACTTGAATCAATTTGAAATTAATAAAATATCCTTGTATTTTATTTCTTTTCATTCTTGTCAATTTGTGTATGCCTATTTGTATCGTTTTCAGCAATTTCAATATTAGGTGTAAGCCTTTTTGGATGTTACACATAGTAATTTTGGAGAAATATTTTATATAAAGTCTATAGTAGTCTGTTAACCCCATGAAGCTTCATATCTCAATGACATTAGTAGTGGGTGGATAGTTTAATATGTATTCAATATTATTTAGATCTACAACAATTCCTTCTACTAATATAATATGTCCTATATATTGTACCTTTGAAACATATAAATTGCTCTTGGCTAGATTTCCATAGATTTGGTTTTTTCTTAACAACCCTCACACGATCTTGAGATGTTTATCATGTTCTTCCTTGTTTTTAGAGTATATCAGGATATAATCTAGAAATACAAGGACAAACTAGTCCAGGTGCCTTCTGAACATGTTGTTCATTAAATTCATGAAGGTGGTTGGGGCATTATTCAGTCCAAAGGGTAAGACTATAAACTCATATTGCTCATACTTAGTCTTGAATGTCATCTTGTGAGTATTCTCCTCATGTATTCTTAACTGGTGATACTTTTATTTTAGATCAATCTTAGTAAACACCATGACATATCTCAATTAATCGAATAAATATTTGATTCTAGATAGGAGATACCAATTATTGATTGTAGATTTATTTAGCATCTTGTAGTCAATACACAACCTTAAGGAGTTGTCTTTCTTTTTCAAAAATAAAACTGGTGCACCCCAAGGTGACACACTTGATTTTATCAACCCCTTTTCTAGTAATCCTTGCAATTGTACCTTTAATTCTTGCATCTCAATAGGATTCATCCTATATAGAGATCTATAATTGGTTCCATAACTGGTATAATATCAATAGTGAAATCATAATTCTTACATAGGAGGGAGTCCAGGTAAATCCTCAGGAAATACATCCTTAAAACCCTATAAAATTGGGTGTGTTTCCAATACCTCTTAATTTTATTCTCCAACTTCATTTAACTTAATCACATAGGCTATCCCTCATTTATTGAGGGTTTTCTTTAATTGCATATCTAACAACATATGGGGTTTAAATGCCCCCTACTCACTATGAATTTTTAATCTTTCCTTACCTTCTTCAAAATACTTGATCCATCTATATTGGAAATTGATTATGAATTTATGGGTGTATAACCAATCCATCCCTAGGATCACATCGAAGGTATGAAGTGGAGCTACATATAAGCAACCTTCCATGGTTCCACTAGATAAAGTAGTTTATTTCATAGGAAAATACTGGTTTACTGAGTATGTTTATCTAGAACCATACTCAACCTTCCATCCATGAGCTAAATATATTGGCCTTTTTGACATATCCTTTGCTAAATTACAAGAAATGAATCTATCAGTGGCCCCATTATAAATTAAAATATTCACTTCCTTATCAAAAAACCTACCTTCTATAATCAATGGGGTAGTTTGCCCATCAAGCTTATGACTTTCAATAACAACATAGATGTAGTGTGCAGGTTCCTTTCCTTTAGCATTGGATGTGCTCAGCCGTAGTTGGTATGGACACTGATTAGCAAAATGTGGACCCCTACAATGGTAGCATCCATCTTTGGACCCTTACCACTTTTTTGACTTCTTCTCCTCTCCTCTTATTGTTGGAACTAAAGTTTATGATTTCTACTATTGAGGCTTATCATTATTAGCGTTTTTTCCTTTCTTATAGAAGTTTTTCTTGAAATTATTTTGAATTCCTTTAGATTTCCTTTTAGTATTTTAGGGGTTTTTAGCCTTCTGATCTTTTTTAGCCTCCCATATTACAAACCCATCATTATTCTTCTTTAGTTCTTGTTGATATTGCTCAAACAAGGTATTATATTTGTAATGGAAGTGCGAATCTGCTTTTTTCACTAGGTTGTACGCCTTTTGCAATGACTTAAGCTCATGCATATCTACATCATGCTTTATCCTAGATTCCAACCTATGAGTAAACTTATGAACTTACATTTTATCATTGTAGGCAGGTACATACTTCATCAATATTATAAGCTTTTTATATTAAATCTCCACTATGTTGGTTCCTTGCCTAAGACTGTGAAACTCCTCAAATTTTAGGGCATAGAAATACTCTATAAGGAACCTATTTTTGAATATGACTATAAATTCCTTCCATGGGATGTCTACTAGTTCAATCTTAGTTTCCTCATAATAAATTTCCCTCCAATCTAAGGTGGCCCCTTCAAGGTAAATGTAGCCCAAACAGTTTAGGTTCCTAGAGAATATCCTTTTACCATGAAGTAAAATTCCAATTATCTTAACCAAGCCTTAGCTGCATCTCCTTCTCCTTCTCATAAAACTTGGAGATACAAACTTTCTTTAGGTCTCTTACAATTTATTTTTCTAGGAGGGCTCTAACTTGTAATTGTTCTGCAATTAATCCCTTAGTTTGGTTAATCTTTGAACCCATAGCCTACGAGTTTTGATTCCCAATAGTTTCTAAAACCTATCTCATTGATCTTGCATGGCAGCAATTGTAGTAGTGAGATCTTCCATTCCCTTGTTAGGATTTTTTGAATCCTCATTTTGGATCCATTATTCAATATTAATTTCTCGAATCTATCTAAGTGAAGGTATAGGCATCACCTTTTTGGCCTTAGATGGCATATTAACCTGGTTACAACCAAGAAAAGGATTATGCTACAACTTCATCTTAAACTATACCACTAATTCAATCCACAATACAGAGTTCTTCTTGCCAAAGCATCAATAATCTAACTAGGATAGCATTCCAATATTATGATGTATCATTAATATCAAAGCCCATACTTAAGGTATCATAAAATTCATCCATTATTGGGATTAGTTCCCATTAGGTTCTAGCAAGCAGAGATTCTAGGTCATCCCAACCTTAGCTTAAACTTAAGAAATCCTTAATTGCAAACATCCAAATCTCTTTTAGTACATAAGAAGCTCTATACCCTCGTACCTCAAGCTCTGATACCAAATGTAACACCCCAAAAACAAGAAACAATAAACACACATAATTTTTTTTTGAATAAATATATGGATTCATAAACCCCTAACCAACATTAGGTTAACTTAATGTTTAGCAAAATCCCCTAAGTTTATCAAAGAGATATATCTCATAAGTTTTCCTCATGCAAGTCCATTTGCATAGGCACATCATATGTCATGCAAATAAGTCCATCAATATCATCATTCTCGATGAGCTAGACTTATCACCTTCAACCATTAGAAGGTATACACACATATCCATACTCTACACAAGCCATTATGCATAGGTATGCTATGTGTATTACAATTTAAGCTATCAATCTTGTCTTTCAACAAGCTATCTTAACTTAGATGTAGTATTTACACAAACCTAGTTACCATTATCCCTAAGGGATCTTAATATCTTAGATCCACTATGTTCACCCTAAGGAGGTCTTAATCCCTTAGGTTATCCTCTAAGTTCATCCTAGAACTTATTACTTATTATTATTTTTAGCAAAGAACAAGGATACTCATAAAACATGCAAAGAAAATAAAAAGAAACAACATTTAGGGAAATAAACATTAATTAGAAGAATTCAATATAGGACATAAGTAAATAAAATAGTAATTTAAAGGTACATATTTCAACATAAGCAATTATTACATATAAACATGTATGGAAAATCCTCCATACTATTAAAGAATATATTACATCAATTTCATCAGGGAAATTTCCCTGCAAATCTAATCTATTTGAGCATAAGTAAGTAAATTGTAAGACAAACCAATGCAAGTGATCTAGATATTGTCCTTGGTCATCCACCTCTTTCCATCGATCATTTGAGGATAGTAGGGGATCAAGACACTCATGGTTTAGGATAGGCATACCTCTAAATGCATTTACTTTCTTTACTTTACCAAATTGCAACTATACAATTTAATCAAGTCTTTAACCATCTAATAACATCGTTGATAACATAAAAGAATCATTACTTTCATTAACTCCTCTCAAATACCTTTAGATATTTATTCAACATGCACCATTTAGATCATGGTTGTCACTTAATTTAAACCTAGTCTTGTTTTTAAAGCAACAAAGTTCCATACCTTTAAACTCTAAAACAATCCTTTCATTTATTTCCCAAATTAAAGCTTTTGCCCTTAATTTACAAAAATAAAACTTTTCCCATTCATTCCATAAACTAAATTCCCATACCTTTGGTTTACAAACAAACTATACCATTCAATTAATGAATCAAAGGCACCTGCCCTAGTCCATCAATAAATCATTTTCTTTCATAAGTAAAGTTCACTAACTCTACTTGAATAAATAATTCATAAATAATTTCTTTCATAATAAATTTCACTAAATCTACTTAATAAAATAACCACATGTCCTTTTATTTAATAATCAAACCCTTATTTTCTCTAATTAATTAAATAACCACATGCCCTTTTATTTAATAATCAAATATTTCCTTTATCTAATTAATTAAATAACCACATGCCCTTTTATTTAATAATCAAAGCTTTTCTTTCTCTAATTAATTAAATAACCACATGCCCTTTTATTTAATAATCAAAGCTTTCCTTTCTCTAATTAATTAAATAACCACATGCCCTTTTATTTAATAAACAATTTTTTCTTTCTCTAATTAATTAAATAACCACATGCCATTTTATTTAATAAATAAAGTTTTCCTTTCTCTAATTAATTAAATAACCACGTGCCCTTTTATTTAATAATCAAAGCTTTAAATATCAAAGAGGATTTACAATTTAATTAAAGTTTCCAACTATGAGCAATCAATACACTAACAAGCTTGGCTTTAAACATGATGCATGCTCAATTGAGTAATTCATAGTAGAGGTGAATGACCTCCATGGTCAAATATGACCATGTATTCACAACCTAAGATATGGTAGAAGAAGGAAGGGATTTCCTACTGTTACAAATGTCCAACATGTGGGCATCTTTGCTTGGGAGTGACGACGACCTCCTAGGTTTGCAGGTTCTATAGAGATAGAGGATATCGAGGAGGGAAGAACTCCCTCAACACTCACAAGCTCTCTCAACAGGGAATCAAACCATGAAATGACCAACAACAATGCAACAAAACTCACACAACATGGTTGACCAAACTAAATTTTTAACCACAAAAGCTTTTATAATACAACTTGCTAAAATTAACCAAACTCAAATCCTATCCTACATTGGAAGTCCTCCATAATCAACATGCCAAGGATAGCCTATAGTGAAGGAAAAACAACCTACCATGATAGCTAAAACTAAGCCATGGTGGTGGCATTGTAGGAGAAGCACATGGTAAACATAGAGGAGGGTTTTAATAGGATAGAAAATCATCTTTCCATAGCCAAAGAACGGGCGGTGATAACCCAACGAGAAAACATAGAGAATGAAACAACAAAGCTATCTACTCAAATATGATAGTGATTATAACCCAACCTGGTTATCATTTGCTTCCTTTGACATGAATTGTATAGCATTATCGTAGCTTTTTCCTTCTAGATCTCTCCTCCCCTCTCTTGCTATTATCTGCCTTTCCTTTTTCCTTCTCCACCAGTCATCCCCCTCACCAACTACGTAGCTCTCTTTCTTAGTCTTCTCTGTTCCATTATGCATTATAACTTCCTAGCTACCACAACATGGTGGTCGATGGAGGAAAATATTTTTTAAAATTGTTTAAATAACACCCTCATAAATGGTACCCATCCTTCCAATGTTGGCAGGTGCATCTCCTACCAATTTGAATGCCCACTTGGACTACGTTCGCATCACAAATATCTTTTGTTGGTTTAGAATAGAGTTGATTATTATATTAATAGTCTTCTATTAGCTATAAATTAATAAAGAGATCATATTACTAATATATAATCACTAATTATAAGTTTGGCTCCAAAATAATTCAAATATTGATTCAAAAATGAGGCTCAAATATCATTTTTTATTATAACCAATATTATTTTAGATTGAGATTTCATTTATTAATTAAATTCAAACTAAATTCCAAGATAATTGAGGCCAAGGTTATCAAGCATATCTTACTCCTTTATGAAGATGCTGCTGGACAAAATATTAATTTCCATAAAAGCAAGATGTTCTTTTTCAATACCCCCATTGAAATATAAAATAAGATTTTTGCTATCATTGGATGTCCAATCTCTTCTTTCCGTCTACATATTTGGGACTTCCTTTATTCATAGGGTAACCTTCTGCTTCAATGTGGAATAATGTGGTTGAGAGACTTCAAAATAAATTGGCTGGTTGGAAAGGTAATCTTCTGTCACAAGCTGGCAAGGTCACCCTCACTCATGCTTCTCTACAAAGCATTCCCATATACTTCATGTCTGTTTTCAATGTTCCTATAGGGATTTGTAATAAAATTGAGCAAATTTAGAATAATTTCCTATGGTTAGGGTCTAAAAACAAGAATCATTTTCACCTTGTTTCCTAGGATAAAGTTTGCCAGCAAAAACTCCATGGAGGACTTGGGTTGAGAAGGCTTCATGTTTTGAATTTGGCCCTTCTTGTAAAGTAGGCATGGAGATTAATTCTAAATTTTGATGTTGAGTGGATCACTATTAATAATCACAAGTATTTGAAACATACAAATTTATTCAATGTTGTCCCTCCTCCAAAAGGGTCCTAATTTTAGAAATTGATCCTATTTGCCAAATCCCTTGTTCAACAGGGACTCAGATGGATATTAGGGAATGGGCAAAAAATTGATTTTTGGCATGAAAAATGGCTTCTTAACCAACCACTGATAAATAATCCCTATTTTTCTATCCTTAAAAGATATATGGACTCTATATTTGGTTCAAAAGTTTCTAATTTTATCTGTTCTTAGGAAAATAGGAAAAGTTGGAAGACTATATGCAACCATGACCACCCTATGGAATCAAGAGAATTGCAGGTCATCCTCAACTCTTTAATCATTCCTTTTGGGTTTTATCAAGACCGAATTTTTTGGGAAGCTACTAAGAGTGGAGACTTTTTTGTTAAGTATGTCTACAAATTACTTTTGCCTCATGTCGAACCTCTAATTCCCTTTAGTCTTGCTTGGAAAAAGTACCTGATTTCTAAAATCGCCACCTTTGCTTGGGAGGCTATTCAAGGAAATATCCTCACCATAGATAACCTTTTGAAAAGAGGGCTATCTATTATCAATAGATGTTTTTTGTGTATGAATGCTTGGGAATCCCCCCATCACCTTTTCCTTGCCTACCCTTATTCATCCTTCATTCTCAACAAGATTTTGAACTTCTTTCATATCTCTTGGGTTGAACCTTGCTCTATTTCAGATCTCTTCAATCAATGGCCTAATCCCTTTTGTAATATCAGGCTTAAGGCTTTATGGAAATTCTATCTTCATCACTTTTTGTGGTAAATTTGGTTGGAAAGAAACTAGAGAGTCTTTTATAATTCCTTGCAAGACCCTAATTTTGTTTTCAACAAGATTATTTCCTTTGCCACTAAAAATTCTAACCTTTGTCCTCTTCCATATTGCCCTACTTCACATTTTGATAATTCATTGGGGATATCCCTTAATTTTCCTATTTTTGATAGCTCCCAGTCTTGACCTTCCATTAACAAAGCTCTTTCCACTTGGACTCCTCCTCCAGGTTGGGTTAAGTTGAATGTTGATGGTGCTTCTAAGGGTAATCCTAGGCATGTTGGCGTAGGTGGTATCCTTAGAGATAATTCAAGTAAGGTTATCCTTGATTTTGCTAAGTTTTTGGGAATCCAGACAAATCAGGTTGTTGAAGCTCATGCCATGTGGTGAGGCCTAGTTTTGGCTAGAGACTACTCTAACAAGTTATTGGTGGAAGGATATTCCCTCACCATCATTAATTATTTAAAAAATTCAAAAGTTCCTTCTTGGAAGATTAGGAACTGCATTGATGAAGCCAGAGCATTTTTTCAATATTTCTAGGATATTATTTTTTAGCATACTTTTTGGGAAAGCAACAGAGTTGTTGACTTGTTAGCTAACATTGGAACCCAATCCACAGATCTGATAACGTGGACTACTGCTTTTCCTCATGATTTGGTTCAGGTTACGAATCAAGAATCACTACCATCATGCAACACTAATGCTGACATGGAGCAAGTCAACCACCTTCCAATTGGTTAACATGATTGTAATCCACTTTTGCCTCGTTGATTGTTCCCATGATACCTTGGTTCATGGGTTGTTCACTATTTTTGAGTTTGTCATCTTGGGATATTGAGATTTCCTTTTTCTAGGATTCTTTTTTGGTTTTTTCTCTCATTTTTCTTCCCTACACCTCTTCATTTTCCATCCCTTTCTGTCCTTGGTCATCACTCATTTCCGATCCTACACTGCCATTTTCCCTACTCCCCTCATATCCCATTCCCAACTCTATCTCTCTTCCATCCACATTATGTCTATCCCTCCCTCTTTCACTCATGTTATTTGTGCCATTTCCATTATGTGGATGATTGTATCTGATGTCCACATGATCCCTCTAATTGATTACTTTTGATTTTTTGTAATGTTCACCTTGCTCCATGCAGATCCTCGAACCTCATTCCCATTTAGTGTGTTATTCGATCTGGATGTTGGGCTCCTTATGGTTCAGTCTATTTAATTGGTATTTTTTATACCTTCTCCTTTCTGGTGTCTAACCATCACTATTATTTTCTCTCATTTTTGCTAAGGAGGCCTTGTTCCTATGATGCCACTATAAGTTTTGTCGAGTTGTCCAAGTTCTGCATGGATACTATCATTGAAGGTATCCTCATAGCCAAGAAGTTCCTATTATTTTTCCACAAGTTTGAATGGGAAGACCCAGAGATTACCATTTCTTTCATGGACACTTGGGATAATGGTCGTGTCACCATCCGTGACAAGACCTATGAGGTTGACATTAAATTTTTGGTCGAATTAACTGGGAAGCCTTCGAAGAGAAGATCAATAAAAAGAGAGAAGCATAATTGGGACAATGAGTTGAAGGAGATCAAAGACAAAGAGCTCTATAGTAAAGCTCATTTGAGGATGCACTGTGATGAACTCCCATTTCTTGGGGAAGTGTTTTGAAGCCAATTATGGAGTTTATTACAGTCGATGACCCAGATAAGCCTCTTTGTAGTTTCCACTTTACTTTTTATAACCATTTAGCCAAGTAAATATTCCTTAATTCCTAATTAATTCCATTGGCCATTCTATTGAGCACTGTAGGAACAAAAAGAGGTCTGAACTGCCCACTAATCATGGGCTTTTCAATGTTTTGTACAAGCATTGGATCTTATATTACCCTTAGGGTATCACTATGTCTCTATCCCCCAAACCTAGGTCGAGCTCTATTAAGCCTATTTCATTCCAAAAAACTCCCCAATATTCCAATACCCCCAACCTTTCAGCTAAGAAACAAAAAATTATTGAAAATATCCATACCCTAAGGAAGAGATCTTTAAATGATTCCCCCGAACCTAATCTTGAACCAGAACAAAAGCTTGTGCACTCCTCACTTCATCTCAAGAAATTAGCCCAGAAAAAGGAATATTTGGTCATCAATTATAAGGATGATGAGAAGGATGACCCGGATCAGTGCATGCAAATTTTCATCATTAACTCCATCTCAAACAATATCTCTCGACTTGTTGATCTTCATAATGTCCTTAACCTGTATTTATTGAGGAAGTCCTTTACTGATGGTAATAACAACGTTCTTGCTGAAGATGTGAAGGCTACGACTGCCCCTAAGGTTGACCCTAGCAAGAGTAAAGACATTGTTGGAGACACTTCCAATGATGAAATTCATGACATTGGTGTTGTGCTTGAGGAGGAAGCTTAAGTTTGGCATTTCTATTTGGTTTGAGTTTTGGTTACTTTTTTGTCACCTATAGTATATGCTTAATGTTGCTTTTTGGTTGTACCTAAGGATATCCTCCTTTTTACTTTGTGGTAAGGACTACCTTTTGAGGTTAGCCCTGATGACTGGTTTCATTGTCGAGTTGTATCATGTTTCAAAGCATTTTGGTTTTGTGGCTTTCATTGCCATTCTGTAATCAGGTTTTGGGGATCCTGTTAAAACCTACCCATAATTAAAGTTTTTAACCAATAAAAAAAAAAGTCAAAGTAACTTCTACTTTGAAATAAAATGCTTTTATTGTTAAAATAAATGAGATTTATTTTACAATGAGATTATTTTATCATTAAATTAACTAAATTTATTTTGCAATGAAATTATTTTATCATTAAAATAAACACTTGCTATATGAATTCTCAAAACATTCAAGGATTATTTTTATTTGAGCATAATGTTGCAGGCCAAACAAGGTTAACTTATTTCCTACTTTTATCACATGCACATGCATTTAATTTATCAACCCAGGGAGCTTCGTAAACTTGTGAAGTGTCTTGAACAAGATTTCTTACAATACCACTTGAGATGAGTCCGCTAGTTTTACTATTGGGGGGTGTTTCAAATGGTTGTCAATAATTCATGCACTCCTCAATAATTTACATAAAAACAATTAAATCTACAGAAATGAAATATTCACACATTCTTGGAAATGAACCTACTACAAATACTAGAAATAGCAATGTGATAAACAATCTTATAAAAGCGGTAAACTAATATAGAAAATATAGGAAAAATAGGGGAAGAAATACTGGCTTGGAGTGGGCCCAGGATCCAGTAGCTTCCTCCCAGCTGAACACACACTTAGAAAATTTTAGAACTGTATTATGATTATCAAAGTATTACAATGCTTCTTCTGTATATCTCTCTATAATTACTATCAAAATATTATATATCCTCTATATCCTCACAGAGGTCTACGTGTGTTTATATAGCACAACCACAAAACTTCTATTACAAAGAAGTTATAACAATCGATTCATTCCAGACTAAACTAAGATAGTCTGGTAAATGTGATCGATGTCTACTAAAAATGGTATTTAGTTCTAACAGTGGCATGTTCACTGATTGGTTTGTACTTCACCTGGCATTGGTAGGACATTCTCATATGTCGGTGTGATCCCCAATTTAGCTCTACATGATGTAGATTTGGAACTGCACCAGTCGCTATTGTCCACATCGTGGTTATTTGGTCAATGAGCGAAGAATAGGGGTGCCTTTCCTATGAGGAAGGTGCCTAAGTATGTCAGGTGCCTTCTCTATGTGGAAGGTGCCTTACTACCGTTGGTGCCTTCTTGGAGGAGGAAGGCGCTTATCTTCTGTTGGTGCCTTCCTGTGAGAGGAAGGCGCTTGCATTCTAGTGGCACCTTCCTATCGGTGCCTTCCTTATGAGAGGAATGCGCTTGCCTTCTAGTGGCACCTTCCTTATGAGAGGAAGGCACTTGCCTTCTAGTGGCACCTTCTTGTCGACGCCTTCCTTATGAGAGGAAGGTGCTTCTTTTCCTTTGGCACCTTCCTAGAAGAGGAAGGTGCTGGCCTTCTATTGGCACCTTCTTGGTAGAGGAAGGCACTTTTCTTTCCTTAGTGCCTTCCTGGAAGATGAAGGCACCTACTTACGCTTGGCGCCTTCCTGGAATAGGAAGGCACCTACCTTCTCTGCATTGATTCCAAAAGAAACAAAGTGCCAGGTCCATAAAAAGACCTTGATTGATCCAAATCTAACTAAATCAACTGCAATTCCACAAAAAAACATTGAAAATACATGAATTAGATAACACGCATAATTTCATCAAATAATTATATAATAATTCATAAACATATGCAATCCTTATTATACAACCGCATAATAATCAAGAAAATGTATACAAAATATGAGCATTTTTTATGCTCATCATCCCCCCATGCCTAACATATGCCATGCCCTTGTGGCATCAAAACTATATGTAGCCCTGTTGACCCCTCATCGTTGCCATTTCTTGGTAGATTTGGTTGTACCTGCAGCCCGTCTACCTCTTCTACGTGCTAGCATTTGGAGGTGTGGCTCTTATTTTTCTATGTGGAGCTGAGGGTGTTGTTTTTGGTTGTCCTTTCCTCTTTTTGGCCACTATCAGCAGTGATCTAGCTAGCATCATCTTTGTTGACTGGAATGAAGCTTTTGTAGCTTGCCATAGGTTAGCGTCTAGAGGTCTGACCTCTACAAGAGGGATATCTGAATTATCCCTCCTAGAATGAACTACTTGGGCTTTGTACAATCAGGCTACTTTAGGAGTAAGCCCTGTGTTCTCCTTTGCAATGGTAGGGGCCTCCAATTTGGGACCATATACCCCCCATCATTCAAAATACCTTCTTATCATGGAGGGTCATCCCACGGATGACTCGTAAATATCCCAAAACTGGTTGTCCTCTATCGAATTGACGTAGATACCAGAGTCCCCCTGCATCCTCAAAGTTTCCTTCCTAGTATCCTTATATTATGTCATCTCTTTGAGTAGTCGTTCGAACTATTTTTGCCTCTCCATGAACGACTGCATATCCCACTCATATTGCTCTAGCTCGACGAAGGTCACCTTCGCCTTCTTTTGAGCCATCCTAGGCCCTTTTCCTCTGGCCTTTGTAGAAAATGCAGTGGCTCGAACAGGGGTTTTCCCTTTCTCCCTAGCGGACATCTTCTCACTCCGAGGGGCCTGCTCTGTGGTCCCTGGAGCATTATCTTCACTCTATGCTGCCATCCTTAAGGGTGCTTCTTCATCCCCCTGTCTGTCTTGTGCCGACCCCTCAGGTTCTTCTCTTCCTTCCTTAGGTCTGGGGAGTTCTTCCTTATCCCCCGATATGATTTGCTATTGCTAGACCTCGTCCTGCTCTGTATCACTTAGGATGATGACAAGGGATGTTGTGGGACTTCTTTCCCCTTCACTCTCAAAAATAGAGGAATTATACCCTACCTTTGGGCTACTCTGTCGAGCATCCAAATGAAATTCTCCCAAAGAAAATACTTGTTCTATAGATGTGGGAGAATTTGTTGGGACTTTTGTTGCCCAGTCAGTTTGGGTTGATGTGTCCCTTAACTTTGTTCCCCTATCCTAGAGTAGATGGTTCTCCTCCTACAACTATCAGAACAACTGCTCGAGTTGGGTGATTTATCTTTCTCGCTCTTTCAATTCCCCTCTGTGCTTGTTCTGGAAGTCCTCTAAAATTTGTTGGGCCATCTAGCAATTGTTTTGCCACTCCAGTACTTCCTCAAAGGCTACGTCAACCTGAGCATTGCTCCTGGAAGTCCCTGGATCTTATGGGCTCTGGTTTGTCAATTCCCAGAGGGTTTGTGCTGCAATGTCGACTTTCGGGTCACTTTGTTCTTCTTCTGTCTAGAGGAGGAATCATCGTAGGTGTTTCTTCCTAGGTACTGGTTCTAGCAGTTGGAACTTGACCTCATTGCTAATAAGTGGTGCTCCTTCCTCTTCATACTCAAGCACTAGGGAATGCCCTCTTTCCTCTATGCATTCGGGCACTGGTGAATGCCCTCTTTATTCTATGCATTTGGGCACTGGTGAATGCCTAATACTCACCATTTCCTCTGTAGGGCTTCCCTCTTCTTGCCCTATTTTGACAACAGCATCATGTTACCTTTCTTGGCAGCCATCTCCATTTGCATCAGGGTTCTGCCTCTATGCTTTTGCATGGCAGACCAGTGCTGATATTAGCCCATGGTGGGCCAAGGTGAACGGTGCTCCCTTCTAGTACCTAGCAACTTCATCCTTTAGGGCATTTTCTAGGTAGAAGGGCATGTTCAACTTCCTTCCATGCACTAGGTGATTCAGAAACTACACATGGTTAGCGTGTAGATGGGTATACTTCCTATTGCATGTAAAGAATCGATCAACCTACTTGAATATATTCCATAGATTCATGGGAAGGATGCCTTTGGGTAGCCCTTCCTTATCTATCTACACAGTTTCTCCTGGTAGCAACACTTCACTGTACTGCTTCAACAGTTCGCCTTTGTATACGCATTCCCCTATGAGGGGAAATCCAGTTGCCTGTGAGATGTATTCAGGGGTGACTAGAATTTCTACCCCCCACACCTGAGCTATGTTTCCCCTCAAGGAGGTAGCGAATTCCTTGGTTGCCTCCATATCCTAGCCCTGACTGACTAGGGTATAGTATTCGAGCCATCCTTTAGCATTGAATTATGTTTTTACCGCCCCCCTGATTCCTTTTGTATCACTCGACTCATTCTTCTTCATCTCATGATTCTTTGACCTTCCTCCCATGGTGCCTTCCATTACTACTGCATTTTTTTTTGTCCTTCCTTCTTCAGGAAGATGCCTAACCTTAGCATTTAATTCTAGGGTACACCTTTCAATCCATATCGTTGGCACGCAGTTTTAGCTATGGGGGGATATGATCTTTATGACGACGATATTTTTTCTGGTATTGCATAATTTATAAATAATTATATTAAAATTTGAGTTAGTATGCACGTACCTGATTCAGTGTTTCATGCATTGTGAAGAGCATGGATTCACTGATTTGTGACATGAGGGAGGGGTATGGTCATCTAATTCCACTCATTCGTGTGGTGGTTTCATTTTGATCGAGGCATCTGGGAGACTTAAGTGCTGGCTATATGTGAAAGGTGCTCTTTGGTACCTTCCCAATGTGGAAGGTGCTTATGTGGTACCTTCTTGATGTGGAAGGCACTTATATGGCACCTTCTCGATGTTTTTGGTGCTCTCTGAATGGATGCACCTTTCGATGGTGGAAGGTGCATTCTTCTAGTTGGGCACCTTCTTTATAAGGAAGGCGCCTTCTTCTGGTGGGGTGCCTTCTTCATACGAAATACACCTTCTTCTATCTGGGCACCTTCTTTATAAGGAAGGCACCTTCTTCTAGCAAGGCACCTTCTTCATACATAAGGCACCTTCTTCTGGCTGGGCACCTTATTTATGTGGAAGGTGCTTTATTCTTGGCAATAATGTTGTGATTGATTGGGAAAGGGTGATCAAGCCTTCTCATTCTTGCTTCATGTTGCCTCAGATTCTACCTACGAGTGTTGGTGTCAGAATGCTGAGCTGAATCAGCCTCGATTTCCTAGATACCATTCCTCATGCTTTCAGGTCCTCCACCTACAAAAAGCAAACAAAAAAAAGAAAAATAAGGCTGTTAGATGCATTCCATGCCTATTAGGCCCTGGATTAGGATGCCTGCAGCTTGCATATGAGCGTAGTCTCTATAAAACACACTGTAAGAAAAAAACTAAATTAACTAATTTTGGTGAGCACCTCCATGCCCACCATTTTTCTTGTTAATATTTTTGTCCAGATCTAACAAGATGGGGTCTCCCCCATGTCTATTATGGATTCCACATATAAGGTTTTGGCTGTGTTATAGGGGCACAATCGGTGGACATTGATCGTTAACACGGTGTTGCTACCATAAATTGTTCTAACATGCACTGCCCCATTCTTGATGAGCTCTACCACCTCATACGGTCCCATCCATATTTGCATTAATTTACCTTTTCTTTCTTGGAATCAATAATCGTACAACAACACCCATTCTCCTTGGAACTACTTCAGTTTAATGTGGTGATCATGCCACCGCTTTCTTTTCTTTTGTATGATTTACGTTCTCTACAGAGCATCCATTTGGATTTCATCTAGCTAATCTAGCTATCGAATCCTTTCTTCTTGAGCGTCATCCAAGCTCAAGTTCAATTTTAAAGTTGTCCTCAATGTCTTGATTTCAAATTCAATGGGCATTATCGCACTCTTCCCATAGACTAGTTAGAAGGGTGTGAAGCCTGTGGTGGATTTCCACATGGTATTATATGCCTATACTGCCTTTGATAACCATGTAGCCCAATCCTTTATATGTTGTTGCACGATATTCCACTTGCCCATTTGCCTATGGATGGTAGGGTTTAGTTTTATTATGTTGAACTTTGTATTGATCCATTAGCTCCTTGATCAACCTGGAGGTAAATTGAGGCCCCTGGTCTATTTTTATCTCTCTAGGGACCCCCAAATTGTATAAAAATATGGGCAAATAAGAAATTGATGACTGTTATTTATTTTGAATCTCTCAACGCTTGAACTTCAATCCATTTGGTGATGTAATCTGTACAAACAAAAATAAACCTCCTCCCTATTGAAGGTGGATTAATTGGTCCCACAAAGTCCATGCCCCACTTATCTAAGGGTTCCAGGTGTACCTAATGCTAGAGGGGAATTTCATCTTGATGGGTTGGTCTACCCATTCTTTGGCATTCATCGCACTTGCTGGCGTACGCAGCTGCATCCTTGAATAGAGTGGGCCAAAAGTACCCAGCCTGTAGAATTTTCTAGGTAGTTCATTTCCCTGTAAAGTATCCTTCGCATGGTTCATTGTGACATGCTTTGAGTACTTTTGAGAACTCCTGCTCTACTACACATCTTCTTATAATATGGTCATGTCCTATTTTGAACAAGAGGCCATCCATCCATAGGAACAATGCACTTTTCTCTATGAACACATTTTTTTCTCGAAAAGAGAGAGCAGGTGAGGTTCTTTCGGTGGCAAAGTAATTGGCTATATCTACGTACCACGAGATTTTATCACTAATGGTGAACAAATGTTCATCCAAAAACTAGTCTTCCACTACTATATGGTCTATCGATATCAATCTAGATAGAAAATTTGCTATGAAATTGTCCTTGCCTAGTTTGTCGACTATTGTGATGTCAAATTCCTATAGTAACAAGAGCCACCTGATAATTCTTTCACCAATGGCTGGATTGCTCAAGTATCTGATAGCCACGTGGTCTGTGTGGACAAATACCTTATACCTAGTGATATAATGGCAACATTTGTTTATGGCATGCACAACTACAAGGATCTCCTTCTTCGTCACCATGTAGTTGAGCTTGGCTCCTACCAAGTTTTTACTGACATAGTAAATGGCATAAAATTCTTCACCATCCTTCTCTCTGAGGACTGCTCCAATCACACCGTTGGATGCATCACAGTAGATATAGAATGGTATGGCCCAATTTGGTCCTCTTAAAATCGGTGCGGATATCAGTTTCTCTTTAAGCAACTGAAATGCTTCTTCATAGTCTTTCGTCCAATTGAACTCCACATCTTTAGATAATAGATTGTGCAACGGTTTTGCAATTTTGTTGAATTCGATGATAAATCACCGGTAGTACCTATCTGATCCAAGAAAACTCCTCACCTCTCTCTATATTATGGGGCTAGGTAGGTCTTTAATGACCTCAATTTTCCTTTTATCAACCTTTATTCCCTTTGCAAAGAGGTGGTGTCCTAGTACGATACCTTTTTGCATCATCATAAAGCATTTCTCGTTGCTTAGGGACAAATTGTTTTCCTTGCTTATTTTGAGCACTCTTTCCAAGTTTGTCATTGCCTTGTCAAAGGTTTCTCCATAGACGGTGAATTCATCCATGTATACTTCGATTGCGTCTCCCATCATGTTTGAAAATATGCTAAGCCCCGCCATTTGAAAGGTGGAAGGTGCATTACACAATTCGAAAGCTAATACCCGATAGGAAAAAATTCCCCATGGGCAGGTGAATGTTGTCTTGTCTTGATCCTCTTCTCCTATCTGGATCTAGTTGTATCCACTAAATCCATCCAAGAAGGAGAAATACTTCCTCCCTGAGAGTGTATCTAAGACTTGATCAATGAACAAGAGTGAAAAGTGGTCCATATTGGTAGCTTTATTTAATGCTCTATAGTCCACACAGATTCGCCATTTCCCATTATTTTTAGGGACTATCACTAACGATGATACCCACTCGCTGTCAGAAATTAGATAGATGAATCCAATAGTCAAGAGTTTTTGTAGTTCTTCCTTGACAATGTCTTTCATTATTAGATTCATTCTTCTCTATGGTTTCCTGCTTGGAGTTTCTTGATCATCGAGGTATATACAATGGGTACAAATTTTTGGGCTGATACCTTGCATATCTGAGTAATCCCATGCAAATGCCTATTGGTGTCTAACTAGGAGCTCTTCTACTTTTGTCAATTGTGTGGGAGTCAACCCATTGCTAAAATTCAATGTTATTCTTGGCCCAACGTGTATCTACTGAATGTGGTGAACTTGGGTGCCAGCCAATGGTGATCCAAGTGCAGAGATGGAAGACTCCCCATGGAGGAACTCCACAATAACACCATCTTCATATTATTCTACCAAATCATCCAATGTCATCATCGGCTGGATCATGGATAGCTCAAGATTTTCATGCTCGGTCAACATGGGTTCTCCTATTGAGTCGATGGACTACACCGGGGGTGAAATAGTCAACATTTTAACATTTCATCCATCAAATATGGTCATCAACCCATCTCGGTAGCTAATGTAAGTGTCAGCTATTGCCAGCCATGGCCTTTCCAAGATGAGCGGGTAACCGCCTAGCCTATTTTTAGATTACAGGACTAAAAATTTGGTTGGGTATTCCCATGCGCTGACTAACACTATTATTTCTTTCAACATTCCTTCTGGTGACACGATCAATCGATCAGCCAGCTGCAACATTGTTGCAATGGGTTTTAGGTTCATGAGTTGTAGCCTCTACATGGTCTCCTGAGGCATTACGTTGATGGCTACTCTAATATCGACCAACGTATTGGACAGGGAATGTCCCTCAATTTTTATAGTCAGCACTAGGCTACCCGGGTCTACATACTTCAGATGGCACATTTTGTCCATCATCAAATATACTAGTTTACCCATGACATTAATAGTCTAGGTTGCTCTTCATCCTGGATTCCTTGGACACATCTCTCTTATCACCTTGGCATATATCAGAACATCTCGGATGGCTTGAAATAATGGAATTGTCATGGTGAGGTTCTTCAAGATAGACAAGATATTGAACTCTGGCTGTGTTACTTTCCTCTGTTCTTACGGTAGGTTGGGAAATGGAGCCTTTGTTCTCTCAGGCATTTCTTCTATCACCTCTTCTACAAGAGGTGTTTCTCCTACCTCTTCCTCCTCTTCTACCAGTGGAGACATTCCTACTCCTAGCTATCTACCAGACCTAAGCTAAATATGGAACATCAGATACATCTCACCCTCCACATTGTATGCTAGCTAGTTCACCCTGTTATTCAGATTTATCCTCAGTTGTGTGAGTAGCTATGTATGTCTCACTACTGGAAACACTGGTAAAATTTTTTGGGGGTGATCTGGTGCTACATTCTATGGAGCTTGATTCCATGTAGTGTGGCCTCTCCATTGCTTCCCAGGATATGGATATGGCATCCATGATTGTTGGTTTGGGAATGCTATTGAGGGTGCGTTGGACCAGGGTGATGGCCCCCACCACCCCATGTTAGGTGGTTTAGGTGGGCCTTGGTGCATGTAAGATCCTCCCCCATATGGCAAAATTCTAGTTGGCATATTCCCTGCAAGGGGTTGTTGCCAACTCTTATGATTGCCTATGAAATAGGCATCCGCACTTTCAACATCCTCCTGATTATTGGGAAGTTGCAAGCACAATCAAGTTTTATGGTTCAACCTGCAAACTACGCATACTCTAACTTTGTTCTCTAGGCATGCATTCTTTGCATGCTTCCCTCTGCATTTTGGACAAAAATAAGCTAATGCTACTTCATTTTCTTGCTTCTTTTTCTCTAATAGCAGCGTATCCATCTGCAATGCTAGAGATGAGAGCATTTTGCTCTTTAAATCTTCCAGCATGTTACCTATTTCTATATTCATGACTAAAACAATCACTTTCATGGTTCTAGAAGTGGTCTTGTCTCTCCTTCTTGAGTAGTTTCGGCATAGTTTTTGGATGTCTTCCATAGCGTGCTGGTAGACATCACCTCCAGAGATCATGTTAAGAGCCTCTAGTGATTCATTGGCAAGTCCTCTAAAAAAGATGCTTTTGAGGGACTTATCAGATAGTTTCATGTGAGGAGATAATTGAAGATTGAAGTTGAATCTCTCCTAGTATTCCTCGAGAGACTCATCTTCTTTCTGTGTCATGCTCAGGACCTCTTCTCTAAAGTCTCTTGCTCTCCCAAAATCTTGGTATTGCTCTAAAAAGAGATTATTCATTTGATCCCAAGTGGCAATGTGTTTGTCTCCCAAAATGATGAACCACTGTAGAGCTACATCGTCCAACATGGAAGGAAAGAGTTTCAGCTTCTGCGTATCATATTTGTAGTCCATAGACCTGCATAAGACATCAAACTTAAATAAAAATAGGTCAGGGTCCTCAGTTGGGTATCCTCTGAAGGTTGAAAGGTGAGCTGGGGATATGTTTTTCATTTTGGTATCTCCTACTCCTTCGATCGAGAAACTAAATCCAGATGAGACTTCTTTGTTGTCAGACATTTTTTTAGGAAATGTGGTCTCTAATGTAGTATTTATGGCCTTATAGTAGTTTAAGACTTTCTAATTCAAGGCTCTAAGGTTGTCTGGTGTTATCATCCAATATTCTAAAGCTTTCCACAACAGGGCTTCCTCTAAGGGTGTTCTATTAAACAGGGTATTTATGATGATTTTTTTTTCCCCATGTTGATGGGATGAGGAGGCACTTTGCACAAAGTGTGGCTCCTCACTCTAATGGATTGTTGGAGACGGGTCGGGTGAGTCTAATTCAAATTTAGAATGCTCTGTTGACTCAGGTTCTAATGGATTGGTTTTTATAAACCGATTGTCAAGTCCTCTTCTTCTCGAAGAACTCATACAAGGTCATATGGAAGGTTTCCAGGTATTGTAGATAATCTAGTTGAGATAGCTTCCCCAAAAACGGTTCCAAAATGTTATGGGCCAAACAAGGTTAACTTATTTCCTACTTTTGTCACATGCTCGTGCATTTAATTTATCAACCCATGGAGCTTTGTAAACTTGCGAAGGGTCTTGAACAAGATTGCTTACAGTACCACTTGAGATGAGTCTGCTATTTCTACTATTAGGGGGTGTTTCAAACGGTTGTCAATCATTCATGCACTCAATAATTTATGTAAAAACAATTAAATCTACATAAAGGAAATATTCAAACATTCTTGGAAATGAACCTACTACAAATACTGGAAATAGCAATGTGATAAAAAATCTTATAAAAATGGTAAACTAATCTAGAAAACACAAGAAAAATAGGGGAAGAAATACTAGATTGGAGTGGGCCCAAACTCTAGTAGCTTCCTCCCAAATGAACACGCACTTAGAAACTCTTAGAACTGTATTATGATTATAAAATTATTACAATGCTTCTTCTGTATATCTCTCTATAATTACTATCAAAATATTATATATCCTCTATATCCTTAGAGAGGTCTATGTGTGTTTATATAGCACACCCACAAAACTTCTATTACAAAGAAGTTATAACAGTCGATTAATTCCAGACTAAACTAAGACAGTCTGGTAAATGTGATCGACGTTTGCTAAAATTAGCATTTGGTTCTAATTGTGGTATGTTCACTGATTGGTTTGTGCTTTGCATGGCATTGGTAGGACATTATCCTACATCGGTGTGATCCCCAATTTAGCTTTACATGACGTAGAGTCAGAACTACACCAGTCGTTGTTGTCCACATCGTGCTTGTTTGATCAACGAGCGAAGAATAGGGATGCCTTCCCTATGAGGAAGGTGCCTAAGCATATCAGGTGCCTTCTCTATGTAGAAGGTGCCTTACTATCATTGGCACCTTCCTGGAGGAGGAAGTCACTTATCTTCTGTTGGTGCCTTCCTATGAGAGGAAGGTGCTTGCCTTCTAGTGGCACCTTCTGTTGGTGTCTTCCTTATGAAAGGAAGACACTTGCCTTATAGTGGCACCTTACTTATGAGAGTAAGGTACTTTCCTTCTAGTGGCATCTTCCCATCGATGCCTTCCTTATGAGAGGAAGATGCTTCTTTTCCTTTGGCGCCTTCCTGGAAGAGGAAGGCGTTGGCATTCTATTGGAACTTTCCTAGGAGAGGAAGACGCTTGCATTTCCTTGGCACCTTCCTGGAAGAGGAAGGTGCCTACTTACTCTTGGCACATTCCTAGAAGAGGAAGGAACCTACCTTCACTGCATTTATTCCAAAAGAAACAAAGTTCCAGGTACATAAAAAGACCTCGAATGATCCAAATCTAACTAAATCAATTGTAATTCCAAAAAAATACATAGAAAACACATGAATTAGATAACACTCATAATTTCATCAAATAACTATATAATCATTCATAAAAATATGCAATCCTTATTATACAACCACATAATAATCAAGAAAATGTATACAGAATATGAGCATTTCTGATTCTCATCACATAACATTATACCAAACATATTCAAGTATCACAAGATGTTTCAAGACAATCAAATTATGCATTGCTTTTATTTTCCAAAACACAATTTTAGATAGTGATGAAGTAAAATACAATCAAATTATGCAATAGATAAAGAAGGAATCTTTCCATAAACCTACTCACTCATCTCAACCTCTAGAATTTATGATAGCTACTAGGCTATCAATTTGGGACTCAAGGTGACTAACCTTTGATGATTATACCTAACCAATAATGCATATATATATGAAGGTATCCATCCATGTTACCCTCGAGTTGCCTTTTCATCACTTCCCAACCTCAATTACCCTTGCTTTTGATGGATGACTCAATTTCTTCCATCCATGAGTGTACCCAATCCTAAAAATTAGTAATTTGTTAGCAGTATCATGTTATTCAATATCAACTAATATCACATAACTACTTAATTGCACAAAACCAAGTATTAAAGCACCATCAAATTAATACATTGTTTTCCATACCACAAAGTCCATCAGGGAGGGTCATGACAACTCTAAAGATAAACATTGTGTTTGTAGCTTACCCCCTTAATTGGCGAATGAGTGAAAAATGAATCTCATGAGCCAATTGACAAAAATGTGGATGATGCAGTGAATGTGAATGATACAATGGATTTTACTAATGCAATGATTAATTTTGCTTTTGCCCCAACAAAAAAATGGGTTTTTTATTGTTTGTTGCAATGATTGTGTATGATGCAATGAATGTGAATGATGCAATGATTGATTATATTTTTGTCCCCCAAAAAAAAAAGGTTTTTTATTGGATGCTATGATGAATGTGTATGATGCAATGAATATGCATGGTGCAATGATTGATTCTATTTTACCCCAATAGAAAAGTAATTTTTGATTGGATGCTGTCACAACCCATTCCCCTTAAACCCTTTCAAAGTATATTAATTGATCAAAGGGATCAATTAATACCTATCTAAGGGGTTTTAACCCTAAATATTACTACAAAAATCTAATTAAGGGATTTTGTAGGTTTTTAGAAGAAATTAATTGGTTTTGAAATTCAACTAATCATGTTGGATTAGATTTAAAATGCATTTAACTATGAATGCAATTAGATGTCCAATTATGATTAGATTAAATGAGGCACTAGTATTATTTAAAGGTTGAATGATTATTGTAATCCTCTCATGGCCTAATATGTTTAGTGGAAAGGAAAGATATATTATTTTATCTATTTTAAATATGGTCAAGAATATAGGATGTTGGCCATAAATGGGACACAAAAACAAGAAGGGGCATGCACCCACCTATATTGGACTTTACCCAAATAAATAATGAATAAATTGATTCTCAATCACATGGGAGTGATGGGCATATAACACCTCTTGCATAATATTTTAATAGGCCACTAGTTGGCTCATGAGAGGTGGAGTTTCCCTATAAATAGAGAGCCTCTTTGGAAGATAAGAGATCTAGGAAGTCTTGGAAACCTAGGGAGTATGCTCTCCACCTTGGTGGATCAGAAACTAGAAGGTTTGAAATATTTTCTGGTTGAAGAAAGAGGCATTTTTAGAAGATCAGAAGAAGTCAAGCAAGAAGGATTTTGGGTGAAATCAACCTTACGGAGCTTAGTTTTATGATTTATTGGATCTTTTTTGAAGGATTTTTTAATAAGATGAAGTTATTATGCTAGTTAAAAGCTTCTTTTGTAGCTTCATCTACTATTAATTAAGGGATGGTAGTTTCCTCATTAAATGTTTGGTTGAAACCTTATGGGATTGTGTATCCTAAGAATTTGTGCTTACATTTTAAACCTTAAGTTCTTATTGATTGTATGGCCCTAGTTAAATATTGAACTCATGATCTTAAGACTATTATATTTATGAAGTTCAACTTATTATGTTCTATAATTATAAAAGATGCCATAAAACTTCAGCTTATTATGTTCTATAATTATAAAATAGACCATAAGATATCATAGTTGGGTTTAATACTTTAAGTGTTTTTATCCAAAAACATAGGGCCTAGAAGGCCATAGGTTAGAAAAGGCCACAATTAAATCCAATATGTTAGCATAGACCACAAAAAAATACCATCAGATAGACCAAGTGCGATACACAGGCATTAGAGCACAAGTTACAACTAAGATAATACACTAAAACCTTCATTGACTGAAGACGACCACTGCCACAGTTGACAGTGGAGTCTCCATGACCTTCAGTTGGAAGCTATTAATACCATAGTAAGTAAATGATATTATACTACCCTCTACCCACGGTATGGTAGGTGTGGTATGATTAAATTTACTTCACACACTAATCCAATGTGGTATGTAACTCTAGAAAAATCCATGATTAAATTTTTAGAATAGTTAGTTTGGCTTGATCAAAATGAGATTCGAATTTCACCAGTTGACATGAATTGTATAGCTCTTGTTCAGTGAATTGTAGAAATCAACACTCGAATTGTATCAAACCTTATTTGATTTTAAAAAAATATTATTTTGACCTTTTGGTTTGATGGATGAAATTATAGACAATGCACTGATAACATGAACTATGTTCATTTGTAAATATGGACACCTAGACACCAGATGTCAAGGAGTCAACCAATTTAACCTAGTTCAGACTTATCCTTGTGCACGAATGATACAAATAATCAAATTAGGTTATAATCAAATCCATTGCTTATATCATTCAAAAAGGTACTTCAACTTTGAATCTAGATCGTTAGAGGTCTATTAAAATTTCGATGACCTATGAGATGTTGACACCTTGATCTATGCACTCAAACCTTGTTGATGATATTTCAAACTACAAACCATGGTAGAAATATCTATGCTCATTTATAGTCACCATAGGTAGAGCTTAGATTAGTCCATAAAGGATTTGGAAGCCTTTACGCTAGTTTTGGACCTCCCTACAAACTACCTTTGTGCAGCCTGGATACTTGGCCCACGCAAGTGGATGGATTTAGAGAAGTCATCCGTAATATTTCTCCCACATGGTACATGCTTGGGAATAATAATAATTTAAAATGAGCCTAGCTCCCTATGATTATTGACTACAAGTGGTGGTCATGTGACCAGCCACTTGGTGGCAAACATGGTGCCAGTTGGAGGCACGTTTGGTTATTATTAAAACTTTGCGAGAGGCACACTTGGCTACTATTACCACTTGGTGGTCGACCTCATTCTAATATCGACACATATATATTTATTAATCTCACCTATTTCACCTTTAGTTTGCTTGTTATTCGGCGTCTTCGGTTGTGTTGTAGCTCGAATGTACATACGGGTTGTAGCCTGCATATGTTTGGGTTGTTGCCCAAAGGAAAATAATTTTTTATTTTCTTATGTGAGAATAATTTGTGATTCTATAACTGAAAGATACTATTGTAGTTAGTTATACATTGAGAGGTTTTAGAATAATCTAATTTTTGGATAAAAATATCAGTTATTGATGGTATTTTAGTACTTGTTGTTTGTGCAATATAGATTTTTTATTTCTTTGAGGACATGGTACTATTCATATATTGCATTTTTGTAGGTCCAAGTACTCTCATGGATGGAATATGAATCTTACCATCAAGGATGAGATGCAAAAAGTTAAGAAAAATTTGATGACTCAGATTGTAAAATAGCAGGATAAATACTAGCTTTGCTAGATAAATATGCTCTCTAAGGTAATTTTTCAAACACAGAGGACTGTGTTTAATCTAATGGGGGTGTATGTCATGACCCATCACCATAAAACCCTATAAAAAGGATATTAATTGATCATGGGATCAATTAATGCTCAACATAAAGGGGTCATAGACCCTAAGGAATTCTACAAAATTCTAATTTAGGGATTTTGAAGGGGTTTAGGAGGAAAAATAATGAAAATTTAATTAAGCATGTTTGATTAGGTTAATTGCATTTGATTTTTAATGCAATTAAATATCCAATTCTTATTGGACCAAATTAGGCACTAGTATTATTTAATGCTAAAGGCCTATCTTATTTCCCCTCATGGCATAAGTTGGTTGGTGGAGAGAAAAGTGAGATTCTCCCCTCTATATTTAATTAGGGAGGAAGTGGTAGTATGTGGGCACAAAACAAAAATAAGGCCACCTACCTTATCCCTAGTGGACCCTTTTCTACTTTTGGATTATCCTCCACATGGTATGTTATGTCTTAGTGGGCACAAGGCATGTTTTAAATAATAAAATAATAAGGCCACTATTGACCCATAAGTGGAGAATTTTTGTTATAAATAGAGGACATATTGTGAATAAAAAGGCAGCTAGGAATTCTTGGAGGCCTAGGGAGTATGCTCTCCACCTTGGATGGATAAAAAACCAGAAGGCTTGAGAAGATTTCCTAGTTGAAGGAGGAGATATTCTCGAAAGAATAGCAGGAGTCAAGAAAGAAGGAGCTTGAAGAGTCCATCCTTGCAGGAGTTGAGGTTGGTGATATCTTATTAATGACATTCCATTAAGAAAATATATATTACTCAAATTATTTGAAACTTGATGAAAATCTCCTAGACTATATTCTAAATAACTAGAAATGAAATGTTCCCTTTCGTATACTTTTCTAATATCTTATAAGGATTATATTTCATGAAAATTACATTATATGTGAAGATTTCCTTGGATAGTTTGGAATTAATTATCCTAAGTATTATTAATATGTCAGGTCTATGATTAATTAGATCCCAAAAAGGGGATGTCCATGGGCCACAATAATATCAATCGAATAGATAAAGCTAGCCACGGGCCACGATGATGTCAACCGAGTAGATAAAGCCAACCATGGACCAAAATGATGTCAACCGAGTAGATAAATCTTCCCATGGACCAAAATGATGTCAACTGAATAGATAAAGCCTACCCATGAGTCTATTTGAGTGCATACTAGGTCAAACTAGTTATATCATAATATATATATATATAAACAAATCAAATGGACTAGCTAAATAATGCCACCGCTAGTATCCTCGCAACCACCAGATGGTGGTTTATAAATATTCGATGCTAGAGTGACTAAACAGTAATGTAATTCCTTTGTATTAACCATGTGGGACATATCCCTATGTACAAGAAGACTGGTTAAGGTTTATGGTAACCTATACCGATATTTTTATGTAATGTACCTCACTCACTATCATTAAACCTCAATTTTGGACCCTCAATATTGAGCTAAGTTTGAAGGGAGAAGTCGTAATGGCTTCTTCAGATATTTCCTTGGATTGCTCAACAACCAATAACCCTCTACGACATCATTTAATGACCCACCTATAGAGGACAGAAACCCATATTGTTACTCCATCTATGGTAATACCATATACAATGCCATCTAAATGATTCTGTGCACGTGCATCCATGTCATGGATATTCAAACCTTACACTCTATGCATAGATGACATTTTTTTATTTCAAAGAGAAGGGATTTTTTTTCTCCAGGGTAATGCACTCTAAGGAATATCATTGTGATTTATCACCTACATTCCATAGCAAGACAACTCTGGTTAATAATGAATCTACCTAAACTGGTACCATGATGGATAATCTAGATTTGCTAACTATCAAATCGAATTCATCCTATAAAAATCTTATGGTATAGTGATTATAGGGTTTTTCCATATGGTGTCGTGCTTTTATTGAATTAAAATACTGAGACCACCTCCGAAGACATCTTTTACTTCTAGCAAGGTTTGAGACTGGTCTTCGCATCTCCATCCTAGGCTATTGTAGGTTAGGTTTCCCTATGATAAAACCACTTACTGAAGATCACTTTTGCATTGATGGTTTAGTTTTAATAGTGAAGACTACTTATAAATTCTTAAGTGATCTAATTTGTACTTTACCTTCCTTAAAACTACCATAACATGCACAAATTTGAGGAGAGTCATGTCGATTAAGTGGATTACTCACAACAACAAAGCTCCAAAAGTCATTAAATTAACCCCTACTTGTCGATCAAGGAAATTTTCTAATACAAAGTTTGGTGGGAATAAGACCCGTGGTTACACACTGCTTAACCGATGCTTGACATATGCATGGATACAGTTTGCTAAAACTACCTTCTACCCAACCATGTGTCAATCACCCCATACCCTACTCAACCTCTTAATGAGTGTAACATGTCATCATTTTTGCTCACCACATGTTGGCTTGTGGTTGCTTCTTAGTTGATGGTCCCTCTGATTGGTAGGATTGAAGCAAAAACCTATTGATAGTTATGGGAAAGGTTATCCCACATTATCTGTGCAAAGAATGAAATAATGTGTATAAGGGAGAAAGCTCCCTTAAGTGGTAACCACCACTTTATGGTTATGGTAGCCATCAAGTGGTGACCAAAGGTGTCGGTTGTGGATATTTGATCATGTAAGGGTGGTTAGTCTATCCCTAAGACTAGGGCGATAGTTTTTCTAGGTCAGTTGACTGAGTTTGAATTGATTACCTTTGAATGGTTTGAAATTGCTATTGGAAATAATAAAGAGATTTCATTTTAATTTATTTTTTTTGGAGTATTTAGGGATTAGAAGAGTCAATATCCTATTTAAAAACTAATGGAGATTAAATGAATGAATATCCTCCTTTAGAGAGTAATTAATCATTTTATTTAGGAAACTATAGTATGAACATCGAATAGCTTATTATTAATTAAGGATATGAGACCTTAGTTGATTAAATCAAATGAATGGAAGGTTAAGATGATGATTAGGATTGTGGAAGTTATAATCCAATGATAAAACTATAGAAGTTCTAAATGAACATTTAATATTTGTAGTATTAATATTAATGGATTTTTATGGATTTAAAGGTATGGGAATTTAAATTTGTTATGCAAGGGATTGATTGTGAATCAATCATGACGAATGAATTTGGAAATTCATTATTAAGGGAATTTGTAGGTTTATCTCTAAATTTGATGAGAAAATGTGACTCCAATGATTATCATAAACATATGTAAAATATTAAAAATTCATATGATGACTTAGAGAAAGGAATTAGTAGATTCCTTATTTGCATCATGGATTTTAAAGGAATGGATGGGTTCCTTAAGTGTATGTGAAATTAAAATGATGGCTTAGAGAAAGGAATTAGAGATTCCTTAATTGCATCATGATCTTTTAAAGGAATAGTTAGGTTCCTTAGATTGTATGTATGATTGAAATGGATACATAGATACCCTTCTGTACTTGTAATATTTGATATCTTAAGTTTATGAATATGAGGAAAGCACATATTTTGGAGGTTGGGTTTATTCCCCATGAGGGTTCCCAGGATATATGTTGTGTCTACATTTTGTGGTTTGCATTTGATTATCTTGATTAAATATTATGTATTACTTTCAATGCTATGTATGAATGTTGTATTTGGTTTATCATGAGATGATGTTTAAATGTTAATTGCTTATGATGGAATATGCTATGCAAACATGAAATGTTAATGGAATAATGTTACAAGTAAATGCAATTGTGTTACTTATTGCTTTATGGATAAGAGCTATGAATTAAGATTGTTACTCTTATCTCTTGATATTGTAATTAGATGATGATGCTATTATGGATAATGGGTTGATTAAATATGTATGATGATTAACTCTGATTGGTTTATAAGTAAACTTAACCAATGCCTTAATGAATAAACTAAATGGCAAATTGAACATTCAATTAACTAAAGGTATGGGACTTTAGTTAGTTGATGAAGGAAACTTACTTATCCATTGAAATATCTTCATCTAAGATGTCCTTCACTCATGATTGACTAGTGAGAGATGATTGATTTTAAAAAATTGAACGGTTGAGTAGTGACAACTGGGGTTGTTACAGTTGGTATCAGAGCCTAGGCTAACTAGTGGATTCTTTTTAGATCTAGGTTAGAAAAATATATGGGCAAAGAAGAACCATAGGATTGGTTCAAACTATTGATTGCTCACTTGAGCTATGGTGGATTAAAACCATTAATTAACAATAAATTAATTACTAAAATTTTCTAGGCTAAATGGCTATAAGCATACCTAGAAATTGAACATTGCATGAATTGGTGCAACATCGATATTATCTAGGGAAGATAAACAGAAAATCACGGGGAGAAAAAAAAAACCCCCAAGAAAACTCCCAAAGAAAAAAAAAAAAAAAAAAAAAAAATAGTATAGTGAGATGAAAATGGGATTTTCAGTCTTAGGAAAGTATGAGATTTCCTTCCTTTGAATGATGAATACTTTAGAAAATTACATTATGTGGAATGTATTGTGTCTAGTTGCATTCAGTTTAAAATTATTACATATCCTTACTTGCCTAGAATAATCATGAGGGAAAATAAGAATGTTATCTCATTTCATGGAGATTATAGTTGAATGAATCAAGTAAGGTATAATGGTAGACATTCACAAGTTTATGTGGGTTTGTGTGATAACTCCCTTAGCTTAATATGGTTGATATGGTATAGCTAAGCATTGCAATGATTATTGTTCTATCCTTAAGGAAGAGCAAGCTAATATTCAAGGCATACGCCTAATGTACGGGTTGAAAGAGACCTAACATATGGACTAGTTTAATGTTTGATTTAAACTAGTAGGGAAAAGGGTATTTCCATTGAAATAGATGGGAGAATTCCCAATTGCAAGGTAAAGAAACCTTACCTACAAATCATTATAGGGGTTGGCCACTCCTATCCATGGGATAGACACTGATCATGTTGGATTCTTGTGAAGTGCAACCTTGGACTTACTTGGATACTCATCTATAAGAGAACCACATGAAGATACTTTCAATTTACTCATGCATTAGCCACATTGAAAAGAATATTTTCTTTAATTAATTATTGTTACAATTTGACCTTTGGCCAAGAAATTGAACATATCAACCATGACGAATTCTGATGGATTACTATTTTTTTTAAGCAATAGTTCACCCAGAGATAGCCGCAACCTAAACCTTTACCACGGTTAAAGATATCCACTTGCTTTGTCGTAATCTAGTAGTTGCACTTTGCGGTATTTAAGCATAACAAATTGGTGTGAAGCGATGCATGTGGTATTAATAAAAAACCAATGATAAAAGCAAAAAGACAAAACTCTAGCTGAGAATGACTAAATTCAGTTTGGAGTCATTAAAGATCAAGCATAACCTTGTGAGGAAAATGCTAGGGAAAATCAATGGAAAATTATGGATCTAGTTCCTTCATGGAACCAAGGAATGAATTGCTCAAGTTGAATTTCATAATAAGGCTTGCATTTGTGGAATCACGAGAACATGATGTCATGTTTAAACTACCATCGAGAGGATGGGGATAATTAAACATTATGCCTGAACTTCGGTCAGTATGACCTAAGTTGGAATATAACTTAAGTTAGGGTTATATTATTATTATAGCATTGTGGTCAAGAATTTCTAACATTCAGGTGAATGGAAGAAATAGAGGGTGACCACTAAAGACGTCCTTATACCAGGATGGTAATAAGGTAAACCCACAATTTGAAATAGGAGGGTTACTCCTATTCACTGTTTATAGTGAAAGCAACCTTGAAATACACTTGGGTAAACTCTTCCTTAGTTATGAGTGGAAATTCATTTTATAAGATCCTTAATTACTCTCTAAATGATTCTTGATTGTTGAGGCTAAGTTTCGGCTAAAGTTAGAGTTAGCCTAGAACTTGGAACATATCAAGTAAATCCAATTAATTTGGACTAAACACCCAAAAGAATGTTTTATATTATTAATTATTGGATTGAAGAGACCAAGTAGTCTCTTGAATACAAATGTGGCCATTGGCCAGAGGAAGAATTGAACACCTCAGCTATGGCGAAGGAATGCAAGACAGAGAACCACCATATCTGACTCATGGTCACCATCCAACTATCGTCATCTGAAACATCACCATCGCTAACTTCCTCAAGTATCCCGACTTCGCAGAAATGTATACCTCGGATGATTGCCAAGTCTGTTAGTACGGTATACACTATATAAATACAAGATAATCCCATTGCATGATGCATGTGGTATCAATATCTAATAAGAGGAAAGTGGTATCAGAATGGATACGGATGATAGTTAAGTTAATCCAGAATGATAAAGGACTAACTGCATATAACTGACTTCACTTTATGCTAAGACATTATTGCATTATTAATAACACGTAAAACTATGAAAATACATTCTTCGGATAGACACGTGCAATAGTGATCCTTACCATTAAAGGCAATATATAATGATGAGATGTGTGAGGATATTAAAATTATGTACGAAATGACTGATGGAGTCATCCAAAGGGTAAAAATGAGGCAACTTGTATGAACCATACTGATTAAGGCACAGAATAATATCTCAAGCATGGAGATGTTAGTGCCTCAAAAATTGAAAAAGTGCAATAGTAAATGACTTAGAGTCGATCAAAAAATGATCTACGAAGAGTGATTGATTGGACAATTGGATCATGACCGGTTTGATGGTCGAATAAAATAACTATTGGGCACTATAAGATCTAGAACTAGGTCAAGCTTGAATGAACTTTACAAAAAAAAAGAGAAATTATGAAGATCAACGAGATTATACTTGCTTTTGGACTATTATTACTTATAGCAATCCTGTTCGGAGCAAGTCCCATAGTGAAATTCTTAATTCTATTATTCTTGATCATTGATCTGCTAGTGCACACCTTGTAAAGAGAAAAGAAGATGGCCTCAAACAATATTGGAACAAGTCATGGGGGTAGGACAGAAAAAATAGAGCCATTAAAGGTTATTAGACCCCGTTCTACCTCTAAGCCAATATTTCAAGGAGCAAGGAGTGCATTGGATGCCAGTGACTAGAAATGGTTAGGTGAAATAGGTTTAGCAGGTGTTGCCTATTTAGAACTAGTACAGACTGACAGAGGGTATCTGTCAGCTTTGATTGAAATATGGGATCCAGATAGGGGAAATTTTTAGTTACCTACTAGAGAAATGACTATCACTCTAGAGGATGTGTACAAAATCTATCGACTGCCAATTGAGGGATGTACAATAACAGCTACAGATGATTTAGAAAAGGGGTTGATTCTAGAGAGAGTATTCAAATTTGAGTGGAAAGATGTAAATATTGTTAAGGGTTGCATTTTGTATGAATTACTTTTTATGTTTGGTATAATATCATCTAGACAAGCCATGGTGATGGCACTAATATCAAATATTATTCTACCTGATACATCTGGTGTAAGGTTTCCTTGGAATCTACTAGGTATAGTACAGGACTTAATAGAGTATTCAATTGTGTTTGCTTGGGCACCAGCTCTATTAGCCCAAACATATAGGGAGTTTTTTGAGGTACGAGCATCAAAGCGATCAGGGTTAAGTTGTAACCTACTGTTGCAGGTATGGGCATGGGAACATATGGCTATAAGGAGACCTCAAGGTCTGCCTTATGATGTTCATAATTTGATAGATCTAGAAGCCCCTTATGTATTAAGGTGGCAAAGGGAGAAAGAGTTGTGGTTAAAAAGACCATGAGAAAGTAGTTGGGAGTTGTATCGCTCTATATGGGAAAATTTGAAGCCCCAAGATGTGATCTGGAGACCATGGAGGCTAGGTCCAATATGGGTAGAAGATAGTTTTCATCTAGCTCATGTGCGACGTGCAAGGTGGATGATCGGACGAGTAAGCATGCAATACGAGTATTTTTAGTATACTCGAGTATTGTGGTAGTTCAGTATTAGACAAGGAATACCAGATCCTCCTATGATTTACCCAAGGATAGGGAGGAAAAAGCTTGTACCACCACTTATGGAACCATTAACTTTAGAAGTGGATGAGGTTATAGGTGTTCCCGATGTAGATGATGTGGGTACCACCCTAGAATATGATCAGTGGTGGTCCGATCAACAAGGACAAGATGAGGAAATTTTGGAAGGAGAGGAGCACCAACAACTAGGTGCAAAAGTAGGTCCTTCAAACTATCAAGAAAATGATAGTGTATATTCCGAGTTAGAGTCCTTGAGGCAGCAAATTTGATAATTAGAGTCGAAAAGGGATATTTCTAGAGCTAAACGAGATGTACTCCAATAGGAACTAACTCAAAGGAATAGTGGAAGATCCACAATAACCATTCAGGCTGAGAATTCACTACCTCTACAAGCAAGGGATGAATTTAGAACCGCCTACTTACCTTCATGCCTCGGCATGTTCTCAGTTAATATACCCCGTGGGCGTAGGAGTATTACTAGGCGAGTTAGACCTCAAACCGCTTCTCTATAGGAATTAATGTAGGCTATATGAATGTATATTATGTTTAACTAAAAATTTGGCAAAACATGTAATCAATAAACATTGGATTATATACTTTGTTTGTATGTCTCTATGATTTTGAGTAGAAATAATTAATGAGTTATTCTATGTTTATGATGAAATTGTTAAATAAATCTTCTAGATATGGAAGAATGGGCGGGGAGTCCATTCTGGAGAAGGTATGGGACTTCTCCATGATTTTATGTTCACTAAGAGGGCATCAAGGATGATGCACTGGTAATGGAAAATAGGTTTGCCATAGTGAACTCTAGGATATATGAGTATCCTAAAGTGAAGATTTATGACATTATATTGACACCTAATTCTAATGATATGTCTCAATGAATGATGTATAAATAATATTTATGATGCAATGGTTTATATGCTTTGCTTTTATGATTATGCATAGTCTTTCATTAAGATTGAATTATGAAAGAAGATGATATATAAGCACTGGTGAATGCTTTAATCCATGTTTGAGTTGGAGCTCAAACAAAGTTTTTACATTCTGAGTTGTAGCCTGAATGTACATGCGGGTTGTAGCCTGCATATGTTTGGGTTGTTGCCCAAAGGACAAGAATTTTATATTTTTCTATGTGAGAATAATTTGTGATTCTATAACTGCAATATACTATTGTAGTTAGTTTGCATTGAAAGATGTTTCAATAATCTAATTTTTGGATAAAAATTTCAGTTATTGATGGTATTTCAATACTTATTGTTTATGCAATATAGATGTTTTATTGCTTTTAGGACATGGTACTGCTGATGTTTTGTATTTTTATAGGACTAGGTACACTTGTGGATGGAAGATGTTGCTTACCATCAGGAACGAGATACTGGGAACAAGGAAAATGTTGATGATTCTGATCATTTTGTAAAGAATTATTACTAGTTATATTTCCTTTATGCATTAACCCAACTAAAAATGGCAAGAAACATAAAGGACTATGTTATTCTAAGGGGGGTGTATGTCACAACCCATTCCCATTAAACCCTTTCAAAGTATATTAATTGATAAAATGTATCAATTAATACCTATATAAGGGGTTGTTAACCCTAAATATTACTACAAAACTCTAATTAAGGGATTTTGTAGGGTTTTGGAAGAAAGTAATTGGTTTTGAAATTCAACTAATCATGTTGGATTAGATTTAAATGCATTTAATTATGAATGCAATTAGATGTCCAATTATGATTGGATCAAATTAGGCACTAGTATTATTTAAATGTTGAATGATTATTTTAATCATCTCATGGCCTAATATGTTTAGTGGAAAGAAAAGAGATATTATTTTCTCTATTTTAAATATGGTCAAGAATGTAGGATGTTGGCCATAAAGGGGACACAAAAACAAGAAGGGGCATGCACCCACCTATCTTGGACTTTTCCCCAAATTAATAATGAATAAATTGATTCCCAATCACATGGGAGTGATGGGAATATAACACCTCTTACATAATATTTTAATAGACCACTAGTTGGATCATGAGAGGTGGAGTTTCCCTATAAATAGAGATATTATTGGGAAGATAAGAGAGCTAGGAAGTCTTGGAAACCTAGGGAGTATGCTCTCCACCTTGGTGGATCAGAAACTAGAAGGTTTGAGATATTTAATGGTTGAAGAAAGAGGCATTCTTAGAAGATCGGAAGGAGCCAATCAAGAAGGATTTTGGGTGAAATCAACCTTACAGGAGCTTATTTTGGTGATTTCTTGGCTCTTTGTTGAAGGAAGTTTTAATATAATGAAGTTATTATGCTAATTAAAAGATTTTTTTGTAGCTTCATCTGCTATTAATTAAGGGATGATAGTTTCCTCATTAAAAGTTTGTTTGAAGCCTTATGGGATTGTGTATCCTAAAAATTTGTGCTTAAATTTTAAACCTTAAGTTCTTATTGATTGTAAGGCCCTAGTTAAATATTGAAGTCATGATATTAATACTATTATATTCATGAAGTTCAACTTATTATGTTCTATAATTATAAAAGAGACCATAAGCTATCACAGGTGGGTTTAATCCTTTAAGTGTTGTTATCCAAAAACATATGGCCTAGAAGGCCATAGGTTAGCATAGGCCATAATTAAATCCAATATGCTAGCACAAACCACAACTAAATACCATCAGATAGACCAATTTTGACACGCAAGAATTATAGCATAAGTTACAACTAAGATAAGCCACTAAAACCTTCATTGATCGAAGACAACCATTGCCACAATTGGTAGTGGAGTCTCTATGACCTTCAGTTGGAAGCTATTAAGACCATAGAAAGTAAATGATATTATACTACCCTTTACCCATGACTTGGTAGGTGTGGGATGATTAAATTTACTTCACACACTAATCCAAGGTGGTATGCAACTCTAGAAAACTCTATGATTAAACTGTTAGAATAGCCAATTTGGCTTGATTGAAATGAGATTCAACTTTCACCAATTGACATGTATTATATAGCTCTTGTTTAGTGAATTGCAAAAATCAGCACTCAAATTGTATTAAAACCTATTTTAACTTAAACAAAAATATTATTTTGACCTTTCAATTTGATGAATGAAATTATAGACAATGTATTGATAACCTGTACTATGTTCATTTGCGAAGATGGACACTTAGACACCAGATGTAGAAGAAATAACAGGTATAACTTTGTTCGGAATTATATTTATGTAAAAAAGATACAAATAACCACATTAGTTTAGAATCAAACCCATTGCTTAGATCATCTAGGAAGGTACTTTGACTTTAAATCTAGATTTTTGGAGGTCTATTAAACTTTCGAGTGACATATGAGATGTTGACACCTCGATCTATGCACTCAACCCATTTTTATGATCTTTCAAGCTACAAACCATGGTAGAAATCCCTCTGATCATTGATAGTCACCATAGGTAGAGATTATATTAGTCCACAAAGGTTTTGGAAGCCTTCACATCAATTTAAGACCTCCCTACAAGCTACCCCTGTGCAGCCTGGCTACTCAGCATGCATAGGAATATGGCTTCAAAGAATTCATTCACATACTACCATATGGGACATGCTTGAGAATAATAACAAATTAAAAGGAGCCTATCTCCCTATGTTTATCGACCACAAGTGGTGGTCATGCGACCAACCACTTGGTGGTCGACATGGTGCCAGTTGGAGGCACGTTTGGTTATTGTTACCACTTGGTGGGAGGTATGCTTGTCTACTGTTACCACTTGGTAGTAGAACTAATTTTGATGTTGATACATGGATATTTATTAACCTCACCTATGTCACCTTTAGTTCACTTGCTATTCAGTGTCTTCAGCTTAGTTGTAGGAGATATTTAAAAAAAAAAAAACTATTTTTTATTCATTTTCTCACCTCTTCCATGCAGGGAGAGGAATGTGGCTAATAAGGGAAAAGGATTACCTTAGGAAGTGACCACCACTAGGTGGTCATGGTGGCCACCAAGCAACGGTCACAACATCGGTTGGTGGTGCTAGACCATATGAAAAGTGGTCAACCTAGCCTAGAGGCTAGGATGCTAGTTTCTAGGTGCAGAGGTATCCAACGTATTAGGACATCTGTGAGTTGAAACCGTTGGATCAAGTTGTTATATAATGGTTATATGACCTAACCTTATAAAAGGTTAAATAGTTAACCTTCAATTAAAAACCACCTTTTAATATGATGATTAATTTTATATTTGTTTAATATTAATATTTGTAATATTAATATTAATGGATGTCTAAGTGCTTTGGAAACACAAAGATTATAATTGTTGTGAAGGGAAGATTTTATGGGTAGAAAGCATGAAAGCATTGAATTAAGACCCTTTGAGAATTAGCTCCTTAAAAGACTAATTGGTGGTAAAAACCATGAGATATGATTGGAAGTTATAGATCCAATTTTGATAAGGAAATCATGTCAAATAATTGGGAGACATCATGATAATTTAGGTTATTTTTACAAATAATGAACTTAGATTTCAAGGTTGAAGGAACAAATGTTTATGGATTTAAAGGTAAGGGATTTTAAATTTTTTATACAAGGGATTGATTATGAATCAATCATGAAGAATAAATTTTGAAATTCATTCTTAAGGGAATTTATAGGGTTCCCTCTAAAGTCGATGAGACTTCTCCAAAATGTGACTCCAATGATTGTCGTAAACATATGTAAAATATTAATAATTCATATGGTGACTTAGGGAAAGGAATTAGTAGATTCCTTATTTGAATCATGGATTTTAAAGGAATGAATAGGTTCCTTAAGTTTATGTGAAATTAAAATGATGGTTTAGAGAAAGGAATTAGAGATTCCTTAATTGCATTATGATATTTTAAAAGGAACAGTTAGGTTCCTTATATTGGATGCATGATTGAAAGGGACACGTAGATACCCTTCTATACTTGTAATATTTGACATCTTAAGTTTATGAATATGAGGAAAGCACATATTTTAGAGGTTGGGTTTATTCCTCATGAGGGTTCCTAGGATAAACAATGTGTCTCTTATTTATGGTTTGATTTGTTAAATCTTGTGCATATTGCTATTACTTTCAATGCTATGTATGAATATTGTATTTGGTTTAACATGAGAAGATATTTGAATGTTAATTGCTTATGATGAATATGTTATGCAAACATGCAATGTTAATGGAATAATTTTACAAGTAAATGCAATTGTGTTACTTATTACTTTATGGGTAAAAGAACTATGAATTAATATTGTTACTCCTATCTCATGATATTGTAATTAGATGATGATACTAATATAGATACTAGGTTTATCAAATATGTATGATGATTAAATCTGATTGGTTTATAATTAAACCTAAATAATGCCTTAATAAGTAAGTTAAATGTCAAATTGATTATTCAATTGTATAAAGTTATGGGACTCTATTTAATTTATAAATGGAAACTTACTTATTCACTACAATATCTTCATCTAGATCATGAATATATCCTTCAATCATGATTAACTATTGAGATATGATAGATTTAAAAAAAAAAAACTGAACGGTTGTGTAGTGACAACTGGGGATGTTATAGATGCTACAATGAATGTGTATGATACAATGAATTTGAATGATACCATGATTGATTCTATTTTTTGCCCCAATATAAAAAGGGATTTTTGATCGAATAATGCAATGAATGTGAATGATGCAATGATTGATTCTACTTTTACCCCAACAAAAAAGGGGTTTTTTATTGGATTATGCAATGAGTGTGAATAGTGCAATGATTGATTTTGCTTTTACACCCCCAAAAAAAGGATTTTTGATGATGCAATGAATGGGTATGATGTATCATAATATGGGAAATTGAAATCAAATTTGGCTGCCCCAAGTTTGGGGTGATTCTGTGTTGTTGAAAAATATACCTTTTGGCATCATTGAAATATAAAATGATGAAAATGAAAAATAACAAAGTAAAGAAACCAATCATCCTAGGGGATTTTTAGTGACCGTAGCAATTTTTGACAAAGTAAAGGAACCAATCATCCTAGTGGGTTTTTATCCCTAGTGATTGTTGTAATGTAAAAGAAATGATGTAGTGAAATTTATCCATGTTTGTAACCCCATTAATAGGTTCTTAGTGATATCCTTGGGCAAATTTTCTTGAGCGTAATCACACTCAAAAAATGAGGTATCAAAATCATTTTATTTTTGAACAAAATGATGTTGGATGATGATATGAGCAAGCATCCTTATGGTGATCTACCCATCCTATCGAATAGAAAATAAAAGATTCATTCTAGAAATTAGAATAAAAATCAAAAGCTCTAAAGCTCATCCTTGCATGACCAAGCAAGGCTACTTCATTCTCAATTTGATACTATATTAGAATTCATAATATATTTTAGGAACAAACTAAATAACTATGCACTCAAATCTTATACATAGAAGACATTCTTTTAGTGGGTAGAAATTTGTAAGGGACTCATAGGTCAATTCCCCTTTCTTGAGTTGCTAGGTTTACCCATACCATTGTAGCCATTCCAACCTAGGTACTTACAATATTAGTCACCTTACCTCATCACTAAGTTTTAATTAATTAATTTTGTAAGGTTAAGGTTACCCCATGATTGATCAAGAATATTTGTTAGTATGATTATTTATGTTGGTCAACACCACCCTTATGTTAGCGCTTCAATAACGAATTGGCCAATTTAATAGGTATAAAAAATTTATAAGGGTGAAATGGAATAGTCAATGGCACTATTGTCATATCCTATTGTCCATGGTTGAGATAATCACACCTCACATTAGAGCGACACAATAAACTACAATAGAGAGTGTAGGTTTTGGCTTAATTGGGGGTCTCTAGGAGTTTTTACAAGGTTGGATCCTTGTTAAGATTTGATCTTCAAGGCACTAGTTTCTCTACAAAGGAAAAGGGTGTGAGAAAATAAACTCAAAAAATAAAATAAAAATGGGGTAATGCACCAAGAATTTGCTAATATCTTCTTGCAAAAATAGGATTTAATGTTATGTGTCAGTGATGAAAACTTCCTCTCCTTAACACAGTGAAGTGCAATCAAGATCTACCAGTTATATGCATATATGAGTAGGTGGGTCCTATAGGAGAGCCAAGCTAGTAAGTGAATCAGTCTAAAAATAGATGCAATCCCCTCACATACACATACACTTAGAAATATATGATATTTAGGCAAAATCTCACAAATACATACACATACACAACAATAAGTCTACATGTAAAGGCCAAAAAATAGACATAGGCTCCCATATATATATATAGTGCAAACAAAAACTTATAAAGATTCTTCCAAAAGTGAGGGTTTGAGATTTTCCAGAAGACACTAAAGAACCACCATTATTTTACAAAGAGAAATGAAAGGAAAGACTACAAATGTATACAATTACAAACTTGTTGATCCTTTACAAAGCTAATACTACTGATTGTAGAGGGGAAAAATTGCCCTACCGCACATGATTCTCTACTAGATATACTAGGAGCCAAGGTGAACCATGGGGATATGTTATATCTCTACACTCGATGGGAAACCAAGGGAAGGGTTCACTAGGAATTGTTTTAGGACTCACTCCAAGTTTGGGATGGAACATGTTTGAATGTGTCAATTAAGCAAGCGCATTTGTATAGCCTTTCTAAAACTACACTATGAAAAGGGAAAGAAAAATGCAAGATACAAGATGCAAGAAGATAAGAGCCAACTATAGAATTTTTCTTTTCTTGAATTATCACTAACCCTAGGATTGAAAAACTAATATTTGAGCAAGGGTCCTAGGGAAATGCACAAACAAGGTTAAAACCCTAGATGCACACTATATGTTTTTATTCTTTCAAATGCCTACAAATTTGATCAAATGATTTTATTTACTTGTGATCTAGGTTTTTGAATAAAAAATGAATAGAAAGCAAACACCAAATAGCCTAAATATCTATTAGGTAACTTATATGATTTGGTGGTTGTTCCAAGCTTTATCTTGCATCCAATAATATCCCACAACTTCAATATTGCAAAATAATTTCACAAAATCCTTGAAAAATATGATCAACATTGGGAGGTCTACTTAGGCTACTATATGACTATACTTGGAGGCACAACATTCAAGCCCTCTAGGTCCTTTTAGATGACCTTTAGAATGTAGAAGTGAAATTTGACATTTTTGGAATATGAACAAACAAAATACAATACAATAGAATAGTATGATGAATAGAATGTAGATTGTACAATTACACTCTAGATGTAACATGAAATATAGATCTAGGGTTTTGGGGGTGAACTTCTATCCCCAAGCCTATCATAGGTGAATTCATACCCTTTATGATGAATTAGCTCCTGTACATCGAATTTGTGCCTTGTATGATGAATTCATGCCCTGTACGATGAATTCATACCCTATACAATGAATTTGCAATATAAATAAAAAGGAGAATAACGATGCAAAAAAAAATATGTGCAATTTAATAGTATATGAATATAAACGAGCAAAAATAACCTGGTGGTCGCAAAAAATTAGACAAAAGGATGAAGACCTCCAAGATATTAGACTCCTTAGGGCTCCAACACTTATCCACCACGAACAACTATCAAAGAAGGTAGTAAAATATTAATCCCATAGTAGAAGAACACTTAGTAGCATGAAAAATGAGTAAGTAAATATTAGGATTCTCAAGAAGATTCATTGTATGGATTTTTTATTTCTTTATTCCGTGGATTGATTAATTAGCTTGATGAAAAAGAGGGGATCCAATCCTCTTTTTATAAGATGTTTGGAGGAGGAAAAACAAAAACTTAACCTCAAGCAAGGACCGAAATCACACAGGGTTGATGCTAGAAAGGGTTTTTGAGAGAAAAAATCAAGATGGAAAATCCGTGCCCTATATTGGGAAGTTGTGAATTTGCGATTGCTAGACCCATGTGCAATTTTTTGGCACTTTGGAGGACCAAACATAGTCAAAACGAGATAAACATTATACCACAGGAAAGCTCATTTTGAGCCCAATCCAATGGTTATGAAAGGAATTAAGAAGGTTTGATGGGAGAAAATTTGGCTCAAAGATGACCCTACTTTTTTGAGGGGAAAACTTAGGATCTAAGTAAAATAACTCATCTTAATAGGCTAATTTTCCATGTCTACACTGGTATTTATAGATTACAAGGGGGAGGGATTTTTCCCTAAAACTCGTGTAGAGATTTTTAGGTGGTTGTAATTTCAAATACTAAGTCATGTTCTATATAACTATTTGTACCTTCAATATTCTTCAAATTTGAGGATATGAATGTCAATTTGGTCATGAAACTTGGCCTCTAATGATCAAGATTTTCTGATGGGACCTTTCTTCATGCATTTATCTACAACTCAAACTTCTACTTTCAAAAGGTAAGTGATTTATCACTATAGTTCTGGTAGCTCTTAGGGGATATTTAGCTTGCTAAAGATAAGGAACTAATATATTGGTACCTTAGTCCATTGTACAGAGAGTTAGGAAGATTTCCCCTAAAAACAAAAGTTTCCAATGGATAAACCACAACTTGAAATTATAAATATGGTCAAGACTTTTGCTATATTATAAAACTAAGATCACCTATAGTACACATGTACAATTTTTAAGTGAATGCACTTCCAAACATCACATGCTAGCAGATGTGGTCACCATCATTGGTACTCAAGATATTGTGTTTGGAGAGGTAGATAGATAGCTTTCTAAGGTTGCTCACCCTAGCTTTATTGCGAGCCAGAAACAACTCTCAAAGAAGATCTCGTTCATAGTGGGTGGAGGGGTGGGTAGAGGGCAACTCAACTTTGTGAACTGCTACGGAATCTCTCTATTTAGTAAGGGATCCTCACTTATTATCTGAGTCTCAACAAATCTTTTCCTTTCTTCTAGTTTCATGGGTAGATTATTTTTCCCTCCTAAGACTCAAATTTTTAAGCAACTTTCATGGCTTAGATTGCTTGGTACCTAAGCCTAAATATTTTATTTTTGAGACAAGTTCAGTCCCAAACATAACTCCCTATTTGGATTTGACCCTGATAGCATTATTTTTCCTCCTCTGTCTTAGATTCTTTATCTTCTTTGTACTTATGGAGAGGAAGAGAGATTCTATTTAGTTTGTAGAAATGTTCAACCTTACTTTCTTGAACACTCTTGAGGAAATGAATTCCACAACCTCTGTTGTTCTCTTTTCCTTTGGATTTTCACTTTTATACTGGGACTTAATGAGAATTGTTGCATGTACCTCCATGAAATCTTCTTCCTCATACCATATTGGCATAATTTGGTGAGAAACCATTGGTTACCTGCGTAGGCAAGAATTTAGGAATAACATTTTGGACATTTGGGGTTGATTGTTTCCTCTTATTGAACCTACTTACAAAAGGTTAGTTACCTGATCCTATTTTATAATCAATTATGGGAAGAGGGAATAAAAATATTTACAAGTCTTCTCTTGGAAGGAAGCCACTTGCAGTCTCAAGGATACATTTTACTTTGTAATTTTGTGTAATTGGTAGAAGTAGACCATGTCTTATAGATGCTCTTGTAGGGTTGACAATATTTCTCCATTGTGATATGATACATTTTTTAGTATAGGCATTGTATAGTCATCCCAAAAATTTGGTGGCACCAAATATCACAAGGGGCTTCTTCTGTTCCATACTAATAAACTCACAAACAAGGAAATATTCATGATTTGGCATGATACCTCCATGGTGGATCTTTCATAATATTTTTAGGTCCTTGGAATTATAGTGGAGTTAGCAAGTGAATACAAATTTTTACTTCTATAAAGTAGGTAAATAAAAGTCTTAACTTGAACCTCAATTTGGTATCTTTAGGAGTGACTTATTTTAGTATTCATTTTAGATAAAAGTTACCAGGTGAGAAAAGAGATGCTATAATAACCGATAATAGACTAAAATCCTCACAAATTCTGAAGCCTACTTCTTGTTGTGATTTTAGGACCAATGATGTATCACTGGGGTCCCATTAGACATGACATTAAACTATTTTCATATTTAATTGTCCCTATCCAATACAATCATGCCTCATGTTGGAGTGACACAGTGGGTCATAGCTAAGAGCATGGGGTTTAGCTCAATCGAGGGTCTTCAATATTTTTTACAAGGTTGGATCCTCATTAAGATGTGATATTCAAGGTGCTAGTTGATATACAAAGGAAAATGTGCAAGCAAATAAATAGAATCAACGAAAAAAGAAAAATGAGGTGATGCACCAAGAGATCTGCTAAGATATTCCTATAAAAATAGGCCTAAATGCTATGTTCTAGCGGTGAATGCTCCATTTCCTTGACAATGTGAAGTACAATCAAGATCTACTAGTTATATTAATATATGAGTAGGTGGGTCCCATAGGAGAGTCAAGCTAGTAAGTGATATGACAAATTTTATAGTCTCAAGGCCATGTTCTACTTTATAATATTGTGTAATTTATAGAAGTAGACCATGTCTTACATATGATCTTGTAGGGTTGACAATCCTTATCCATTATGATATGGAAATTTTTTTAGTATAGATGTTGGATAGTCATACCAAATATCTGGTGGCACTGAAGGTTGTAATAGGCTTCTTCTACTCCATGCTAATAAATTCATGATCATGGAAACATTCATGATTTGGCATGCTACCTCCATGGTGGAGCTTTCATAATCCTTTTGGGTAATTTAAATTGTAGAAAAGTAACCAGATGAATATAAATTCTTGATTTTAGAAATAAGGTAGACAAAGGTCTTAACTCAAACTTCAATTTGGTATCTTTGGCAGTGATTTCTTTTGGTATTCATTATAGAATAGAGTCAACAGGTGAGAAAATAGGCCATTCAACAAGAAAGAATAGACTAAAACCCTCACCAAGTTTGAACACTAATCCTTGTTGTTGGGCATTTTGAGATCATTTAGTTGTCATTGACGTCAAGGTGAAAATTTGTCATTGATGCCAAAGTGAATACATGAAGCTATCATTAATACCATGGAGTACACCATCATTAACACCAGGAGCAATGCAAAGAGTTGAAGAAAAGTTATCAAAATATTATTCTATAAGGGTTTTTGTTTAGACATCTTGATGGAAGAATTAAGGTTTTTATTAAAACCATGGTGGTAGAATAATATTCATCAAATCAGTGGAGTACAAATAAAGGTTTCAATTTTATCTCAAGGAAGGGTTTAATTTTCATTAAAGTCAAAGGTTTAAAAATATAATTTATAAAATTTAAATTGTTTTAGAATTTAAATAATTTATAAATTATAAAAGGTTTTAAAAAGTGTCGATGTCATCAAACTTAGTGGAGTCAACGTATATAGCAAAAGGTGTAACTTGTGTATAAATACCATGCCAAAGGATATTAAAACTCACCTTCATCGATTAATATTATATGCGACCAAGAGAAAGAGTAATTTGTGCAAATCATTGAGGAAGAAGACAATTTTTTTTTGTCTTTTAGCGCTAGGGAAAAGATGAAAAGGAAGAGTTTAAGGCCTCACTCTCATTGGACAGGGTGGTCCATTGGTAGCGCACATTTTACAAGAGCATTGGGAGTGGAAGTGACCATGATCGATTTGCATGGAGGTTAGTTGGTGTGTTCCTCTTGAGTGCCAATGGGAAATCCTTTTGGCACACACTCATTTTGAGCACTAGGCTTGGAATAAAGAGCACGAGGTGCTCTTAGTGTTCCAAGCATCCGTCTAGCACACACGGTGGTCAAGCCCGTGGGAGCACTCAAGGAGGAAATGATTGTGGGTTCGAATCCCACTAGTGGCAAAGGTATTTTTAATTAAAATTTTATTTTCCTAATGTTTTCTTAAGGTATCATTTGGATTTATAAGGGTTTATGAAATATTGTTTTATTGATAATTGATTTATGTTATTTGGAGTTATAAGGGTTTATGAAAGGTTGTTTTATTGATAATTGATTTATGTTATTTGGAGTTATAAGGGTTTATGAAAGGTTGTTTTATTTATAATTGATTTATGTTATTGGAGTTATAAGGAAAGTGGATTTGATTTTTGCCAAAGTTCTTTTTGCTATTAAATCTGATTAAAGAGGTTTTGAGTTAATTTTGGTGGATGTTAAATTTATTTTAAGGTGTTATTGGATAAATATTTTATGTATGTTGATGGTTGTTTTGAAAGGTGGAGTGATAAGGTGTAATTTATTTTTTGCATTAAATTGTGAGAAAGATTTATCATCTAAATTTTTTGAGTTTGGTAATAGAAGTGTTTGTGGTTGCGACAGATTTATGAGATCCCTTCATCATCAAGAAAAATGTATGAGCACATTCTTCCATAGTTAAGTTGTTTGATTGGTTTTCTGAAAAATAAGTTTGGAGTGGAAAGGACTTGATTAGGATTTCCTATTGAGTGTGTTGAGTTAATGCTTCAAGATTTTTTGGAATAAATAATTGTTGTTAAAACCTTGTTTTATAAGCATTTTTTTTGAAGGCATTGGTTGAGTGAAAAAATTGAACTAGGGTTTGCAAAGATCATGAGTATCATTGTTATGTGATATTTATTGTTGAGCATTGTTGGAAATATTTTGAGTTGGTGTTTATATGTTTGAACTAGGGTTTGTGAGAAAGGGGTGTTTCATTGAGTGATTGGTTGAGTAGAGTTGGTTAAGGCTAATCAAGTGGATGTGTGAAGTGATTGTTCAAGTTCCATAAAATAAACTATTATATATTCTAAATTGAGTTGAGAAAGTGATTGAGCATTGAGTTGAATTTGAAGCTTATTGAGTCTAACAATTCTCTTTATGTTTCTAATAAAATGATTGAAATTAATTGAGCATTGTGATAAGTGTAGAACATATTGAGTCTCTAACAATTATCTTTATGTTTCTATGATATTGGAAAAGTTCTATGTGGACTTGTTGAGAAGATTTGAAGCAAGTCTTTAAGGAGACTTGTGGACTGATTTTGTGTGAGCTTTTGTGGAAGCTTACAATACGGATTTGGATAAGTTCTTGAGAGGACTTATTGAGTAGATTTGAGCAAGCTCTAGAGAGGAATTGTAGAGCATATTTGAACAAGTTCTAGAGAGGACTTGTAGATCATATTTGAACAAGTTCTAGAGAGGACTTGTAGAGCATATTTGAGAAAGTTCTAGAGAGGACTTGTGGACATATTAGTGTGAGATTTTGTGGAAGCTTACAAAGCATATTTGAGACAAGTATTTGAGAATAATTGAGAGCAGAGTTGATTGATTTATTCAAACCTTGAATTAAGGTTTAGGACAGATCCAGCAGAGTTGATTCAAGCCTTTATTTAAGGCTTGAGGATAGAGATCGAGGATAGATTTATGCTAGACCGAAGGACTATGTTTAGTTCAGATTTGAGAGAAAATTTTGATGCAAATTTGAGGACAGGTTTGTGCCAGACCAGAGATATATATTGAGTAGAGTTGTACTAGATCGAAGGACTATGTTTAGTATAAATTTGAGATAGAGCTTTGGAGGTGACAAAGTAGAGAGGACTATAGTCTCTAGTGGATAGAGATCCATTATCCAGGGCAGTGAGGACAAGTCTTCTGAGTGGACACAAAAGTATTCAGTGGAGAGAGATCCACAAGACAGTGTAGTGGAGGTAGTATTCTTCTATAGGATCACCAGCCAGAGCAGAGGAGGAGTTCTCATGTGGATATAGATCCATGAAATTGATTTAGGGGATTGGTATCTCCATTGGACAAAGGTCCATAAATATTGTAAAAGAGAAAGGATTCCCAAGAGATTGATTGAGAAAAATTTAGTGAAATATTTTCTCTATGGAGTAGCCCACATTGGGTGAACCACATAAATTATGGTATCTCTATTGTGTGTGATGATTTGTGAATTTATTTGATTACTATTATTGATATTTCTATTTATAAATTGCATAATATTGATTGGGAAAGAAAATTAAATAATGATCTTATACTATTCACCTCCCATATTAGTATAAGCTTGTGTTCTTCAATTGGTATCAGAGTAGGTTCCTTTAGAAAAGTTTAACAGCTTGAAGTAAAATCTAACAAGAACACAATGGATTCTAAGAATGTGTTCTCAAATAATTCAACACTAGTATTTTATTGAATTGACTATATGTATTGGATTATGATGATGAAAATTTACCTGATGGTACTTGGAAATGAAATTTGAGAAGCAGTTGAATTTGGATACGATACTTTAATTAATCCTCCTACAGATAAGGAAGGTAAGCTCCTACAACATTACAATTCAAAAGAAATGAATGCACTTTTGATAGGTTTGCATAGAACAAAGTCTATTAAAGTTATGCATTGTCAAACTACAAAATAAATGTGGAATAAATTACAAAGTATATATGAATGAGATAAAAGTGTCAAGAAAGCAAAGATACAAATCTCAAAGTACAATTTGAAGCATTAAGAATAAAGGATGAATAAAGATATAGGCACTAGAAGAAAAACAAGGATGGACAAAGTAGAAAAGAAAATAAGTTCTTTCAAATACAAAAGATGAGCTACTATGCAGATAAGGCAAGTAAGTACTCAAGTGATAGTGATGCTAGTTTTTCAGACAATGATAGAGATGAAGTCCTGTTTATGATTGAAGAAAAAAAGTAAGTTAAGAAAAAGACTCCAGTAATTGTCAAGTGTTTTAGATGTGGTAACTTTGGACATATTGAAGATAGTTGTACAAGGGATTGTTATATTTTAAGTGATGACGAGTATGAAAATACACTTGAAGGACCAAAATAGAATATTCCAATTGCACTAGAAGTAAAATATGATCCTACATAAGACAAGCCAATAGAAAATAAAGATGTGGAAAAAGTTTAAAAAATGGAGGAATATTTAGAAAAGGATGGATATGATCTCAAGGGAGAACTTATCTATGCTCTTGAAATAGTAAAGAAGGTAAGAAATAAAAATTCTAAACTTGAGTTTCAGTTTCAATAATGTGATGAAGAGAGAATATTGCTTATAGAAAATTTAGAAAAATCAAAGGCTAAGGCAAAAAGGTTTAAGGATAAGTTAGAAGCAAAGATCTTAGAATGTGAAAATTTTGCACAAGAAGTGGCACTACTAATATAATATTTAGAATACTCCAAATTCAAGATAAAAGGGTTCAAAAATAGCTCAAATATTGTGGATAAGATGATCGAGGTACAAATAAGGTCAACAAACAAAATAGGTCTTGGTTTTGAACAAGCTCAAAAGAAACAAGGAGAGTCAACCTCACATTTTGGAGGAGAAGAAACTTCATATGAAGATACTTCAAAATAAGATAGTATAAAATAAAGTGAGACATCTGAGGATGAGTTGGACAATAGAGAGTTCAAAAAATAAAGGAAAAATGCACAAAGAAGATACAAATGGAACAACAATTAGAATAGGTCAAGAGAGACTAAAAGACCAATGGGGTCAAGACAAGGAAAATTCAATGGAAGATGTTTTTCATGTCACAGGTTTGGGCACATGGCTTCAAAGTGTAGGACACATGAGAGACATGAATATGGAAATAGATAAATTTTCCATGGGTATTGCTACTCATGTAATCAGTTTGGTCACAAGGAAATAAATTGCAAAGTTCATGACAAAAGAGGATATGGCTTTACTAGGAGAAATTCTAAGATATTTGCACCTCCAAGGAATAATAACATTAAGTGTTATAAGTGCAACAATGATGGTAACACAACAAAGTGGTGTAGAGTAGACATTCCAAAAATAGGTATGAACAGGAACAAAAATAGGAACATGGATATGAACAAGAACAGGAACAAGAACATGAACATGGATATGAATAGAAACAGGAAGAAGAACATGGAAAAGAATATAGAAATGGACAGGAACATGGATATGGAAATAAATAGTCAAAGGAATCAGAAGGGTCAGATAAGAAGGAAAGAGGATAAAGGTAAAGAACAATGCTTTTTGGGAGTAGAAATACTTCCACCCCAGAATTAACCACCTCAAGAGGAGGTGGGGGAAGGGCTAATCTAAGAGGCTCATTCTTAGCCTCGAGCCCTAAAGGTGACCCTTTTCCATTGATGTCAAAGGGGGAGATATTTGAGTAAAGGGGGGAGATTTGGTATTTTAGAAAATAGGAGAGAGCATTTAGCCAGGAGAGCAATGTCCCAGGGGGAGCAGAACAAAGGAAAGGTCAATTTTTTGGTAAAAAGAAGTTGGGTTGCCATCAAGGACAAAGGGGGAGATTGTTGGATACTTTGAGCTCATTTAGTTGTCATTTATGTCAAGGTGAAAAGTTGTCATTGATGCCAAAGTGAACACATGAAGTTGTCATTAATACCATTGAGTACACCATCATTAACACCAAGAGCAATGCAAAGAGTTGAAGAAAAGTTATCAAAATATTATTCTATAAGAGTATTTATTTAGACATCTTGATGGCAGAATTAAGGTTTTTATTAAAACCATGGTGGCAAAATAATCTTCATCAAATCAGTGGAGCACAAATAAAGTTTTAAATTTTATCTCAAGGAAGGCTTTAATTTTTATTAAATTCAAAGGTTTATAAATATACTTTATAAAATTTAAATTCTTTTAGAATTTAAATAATTTATAAATTATAAAAGGTTTTAAAAAGCACCGACGTCATAAAAATTAGTGGAGCACCGAAATCTATGGAAAAATGTGGAACTCGTGTATAAATACCATGTCAAAGGACATTAAAACTCACCTTAATCGATTAATATTTTATGCGACCAAGAGAAAGAAAAATTCATGCAAATCATTGAGGAAGAAAAATTCGTGCAAATCATTGAGGAAGAAGACAAATTCATGTTGTCTTTTAGCACCAGGGAAAAGACAAAAAGGGATGGCTCAAGGCCTCACTCCCTTTGGACAGGATGGTCCATTGGCAGTGCACGTTTTGCAAGAGTGTTGGGAGTGGAAGTGACCATGATCGATTCACATGGAGGTTAGTTGGCGTGTTCGTCTTGAGCACCAAGGGGAAAGTGTTTTGGCACACACTCGTTTTGAGCTCCAAGATTAGAAGAAAGATCATGAGGTGATCTTAGTGTTCCAAGAATACATATAGCACACACGGTGGTCAAGTATACAGTTAGAGCACTCAAGGAGGCAGCGATTGTGGGTTCGAATCCCACTAGTGGTAACTGTATTTTTAATTAAAATTGTATTTGCCTAATGTTTTCTTAAGGTATCATTTGGAGTTATAAGGGTTTATGAAAGGTTGTTTTATTGATAATTGATTTATGTTATTTGGAGTTATAAGGGTTTATGAAAGGTTGTTTTATTGATAATTGATTTATGTTATTTGGAGTTATAAGGGTTTATGAAAGGTTTTTTTTATTGATAATTGATTTATGTTATTGGAGTTATAAGGAAAGTGGATTTGATTTTTTCCAAAGTTCTTTTTGCTATTAAATCTGATTAAAAAGGTTTTGATTTAATTTTGGCGGATGTTAAATTTATTTTAATTGGGAGATTATAAGGTGTTATTGGATAAATATTTCATGTATGTTTATGGTTGTTTTGAAAGGTCGAGTGATAAGGTGTAATTGATTTTTTGCATTAAGTTGTGAGAAATATTTATCATATAATCTCTTTGAGTTTGGAAATAGAAGTTTTTGTGGTTGTGGTATATTTATGAGATCCCTTCATCATCAAGAAAATTGTATGAGCACATTCTTCCATAGTTAAGTTGATTGATTGGTTTTCTGAAAAATAAGTTTGGGATTTTCCTACAAAACTCATGCATAGATTTCTAGGTGGTTGTTGTTTCAGATACTAAGTCATGTCCCATGTCCCTTCAAGATTATTCAAATTTTATGATATGAATGTTAATTGATCTTGGTCCCTTATATCATAAGCTACTGCATTTATTGTCATATACCCATTTTTAGGGATTTCCATTTCTCGAGTGTAGAATATTTATCTAATTAATATCTTGGATATTTGAGTTAATTTTTCTATGGTTTTGAGCTATTATTATCCTTTTTAGAAATGTGAGATATGGTTTGCAGGGAGGACAATCTTCCCCAAAGGATGTACACTTTATTAATTTGACTTTTGGGACAACAATGTTATCTTAATTGAGAGTTTTTCTTTACCTCTTGGGATCATTTACCCTCATATATTCATGATTTACTACATTTAGTTCCTTTTTTAATAATTTTGCTTTTGAATTTTATCCATGACTCAAACTTTCAACCTTCAAATATTTTTTGATCATGAAATCTGGCCTTTTATGATTGAGCTTTTTTTATTGGACCTTTCTTCATGCACTTGTCCATAACTCAAACTTTCACTTTCAAAAGGTGTAGTGATTTATCACTACAGTTCTAGCAGATCTTAGGGGATATTTAGCCTACTAAATATAAGGAACCCAAAAATTGGTGCCTTAGTCCATTAGGAACAAATTTAGGAAGATTTCCCTTGAAAGTAAAAGTGTCCAATATACAAGCCACAACTTGCAATTTTGCATATGGTTAGGACTTTTGCTATCTCATGAAACTAAGATCACATACAGTAAATATGTATAAGTTTTAAGTGAGTGGCATTTATCCATTAGGCATGGAGTCAAGGGCCTCAACCTCCCACTTATTATATAAGTCTTAATGAATTTTTTATTTTCTTCCAGTTTCATGGGTAGATTACTTTCACCCTCTTGAGACTCAAATTTTTGAGCAACTTTTGTGGCTCAGATTGCTTAGTAACTAAGCTTGAATATTTTCTTGCAAAGACAAGGCTGGTACCAGTGCCAAATCCCTATTTTGATTTGATCCTAGTAGCATACTTCTTCCTCCTCCATGTTATATTCTTTGCCTCCTTGTACTTATGGAGGCGAAGAAAGTTTCCTTTTGGTTTGTAGAAATTTTCAACCTTACTTTCTTGAATAGTCTTGAGGAAATGGATTCCACAACCTTTGTTGTCCTCTTGTCCTTTTTAGTTTTATCCTGATGCTAGTAATCAATGATAAATGTTGCCTCTGCCTCCATAAAATCTTCTTCATCTTCCCATATTAGCATAATATGGTGAGGAACTATTGGTTGTTGAGTGGGTAAGGATTGAGGAATGGCAGTTTGGAAAATAGGGGTCGATTATTTCCTCTTCTTGAACCCATTTATAAATAGATTGGTGAGCTGATCCCATTCTTTAATCAAGTATGGGGAGGGAATAAAATCCCTTACAAGCCTTTCCTTGGAAGGAATCCACCAACAGTCTCAGGGCCATGTTATACTTTATAATGTTGTGCAAGTAATAGAAGTAGACCATGTCTTGCACATAATATTATGGGTTTAGCGATCCTTTGTCATAATGATATGGTAAATTGTGCAGCATAGATGTCGAATAGTTATCCTAAACATTTGATGGCACCAAAGGTTGTAAGGGGCTTCTTCTATTCCATGCTAAGAAATTCACGATCATGGATATATTCATGATTTGGCATGTTGCCTCCATGGTGGAGATTTCATAATCCTTTTGAGTCCTTTAAATTATAGTAGAGTCACTAGATGAATACAACTTATTGCTTTTGGAAAATAAGTTAAAAATGATCTTCATCCAAACCTCAGTATTGTTGGACATTTTGAGCGTAGTTACTTGTCATTGATGTCAAGGTGAAAAAGTCTTCATTGATACCAAAGTGCAAAAATGGATCCATCATCAACACCATGGAGCACACCATTATTAACACCAAGAAAAAAGCTAAGAGTTGAAGAATAAATTGGTAAAATAATATTTTATGAGGGTTTAATTTAAACCCATGGTGGTAGAATATTTTAAATCAAATCAATGGAGTACAAGTTGCAGATTTAAATGTACCCCATGGAAGACTTTAATTTTATTAAAGTCAAAGGTTTTAAAATATAATTTATAAAATTTAAATTCTATTGGAATTTAAATAATTTATAAATTATATAAAGGTTTAGCTAGCGCCGACGTCATCAAAATTAAGGAGTGCCAATGTCTAAATTTGAATGGTGGTTTTGTGTATAAATTAATGCCCAAAGGGGAATTTGAAACTTACCCCTTGAATAATTAATTTTCGTGTGAAAAGGTTGAAGTTATTTCATGCACCGTGAACGTTAAGGAAGAATACAAAGAGATTTGTCTTATTAGTGCCATGGAAGAAGACAAAAAGAGGACAGCATATGGTTTGAGCCACATAGGACACAGTGGTCCATTAGTAGTGCACACTTTGCAAAGGTGTTGGGAAAGGAAGAGCCCAAGTTCGATTCTCATGGACGTGCCAAAGGAAGATTTTTGTTTGCATTCGATTCAAGCACCAGGTATAGATGAAAGAGCACAAAGTGCTCATTGGTTTCAAATGTTCGTCTAGTGCACGCGATGGTCAAGCCCACAACATGAGCGCTTGCAAAGGTAGAGATCATGGGATCAAATCCCACTAGTGGCAAAGGTAATTATTTTATTAAAATTTATATTGCCTAAGATTTTCTTAAAGGATCATTTGGAGTTATAAGGGTTTGTGAAGATTTATTTTTAATTAAATTACATTTGGAGTTATAAGGGTTTGTGAAGGATTATTTTTATTGGAAATTGATTTGTGCTATTTGGAGTTAAAAGGGTTTTTGAAAGATTATTTTTTTGAGAAGTGATTTATGTTATTAAGGTTGTTAAAAGAAAAATGATTTGATTTTTTCTAAAGTTCTTCTTGCCATTAAAATTGATTAAAGAGGTTTTGAGTTATTTTTGTGAATGTTAAGTTTATTCTAGTTGGGAGTTTATAAGGTGTTATTGGATAAATATTTTATGTATTGTGATGGTTGTTTTTGAAAGGTGGAGTGATAAGGTGTATTTGAGTATTTACATTATATTGTGAGAAATATTTGTCTTCTAAACTCTTTGAGATTGGCATAGAAGTTGTTGTGGTTGTGGCAGATTTATGAGATCCCTTCATCATCAAGAAAAAGGTATGAGCACATTTTTCCATAGTTGAGTTGATTGATTGGTTTTCTATAAAATAAGTTTGGAGTGGAAAGGTCTTGATTAGGGTTTCCTTTTCGAGAGTGTTTGAGTTATTGCTTCAAGGTTTTTTGGAATAAAGAGTTGTTGTTAAAAACTTGTTCTATAAGAATTATTGTTAAAGCCATTGGTTGTGTGAAGAACTTAAGTTAGGGTTGTGCAAAATAACATGAGTATCATTGTTATGTGAAGATTTTTTTATAAGTATTGTTGTTGAAGTGAGTTGTTGTGTAAAGAACTTGAACTAGAGTTTGAAAAGAACATGAGTATCATTGTTATGTGAGATTTATTGTTGAGCATTGTTGGATACATTTTGAGTTGATGGTTATATGCTTGGACTAGGTTTTGTGAGCAATGGTTTCTTTCTTAAGTGATTTGTTGAGTAGAGTTGGTTGAGCCTAGTCAAGTGGGTGTGTGAAGTGATTTTTCAAGTTCCATAAAACAAACTATCCTATATTCTGATTCGAGTTGAGAAAGTGTTTGAGCATTGAGTTGAAACATATTACGTCTCCAACAATTATCTTTATGTTTTAAGAGATTGGTTAATTTTTGAGTGAGCTTGTTGAGTAGATTTGGACAAGTTCTGAGTGATCTTATTGAGCAGATTTGGACAAGTTCTAAGTGATCTTGTTGAGAAGATTTGGACAATTTTTAAGTGAGCTTATTGAGTATATTTGGACAAGTTTTGAGTGGACTTGTTGATCAGATTTGGAAAAGTTCTGAGTGAGCCTGTTGAGCATATTTGGACAAGTTCTGAGTGATCTTGTTGAGTAGATTTGGACAAGTCCTAAGAGGACTTGTTGAGCAGGTTTGGAAAAAAATTGGGTGGACTTGTTGAGTAGATTTAAGCAAGTTCTGAGTGGACTTGTTGAGCATATTTGAGAAAGTTCTAAGTGGACTTGTTGAGCATATTTAAGAAAGTTCTTAGTGGACTTGTTGAGTATATTGAGCAAGTTCTAAGTGGAATTTTTGAAGTAGATTGAGCAAGTTATAAGTGGAATTGTTGAGCAAATTTGATCAAGTTCTGAGTGGACTTGTTGAGCATATTTGAGTAATTTTTGAGTGGGCTTGTTGAGAAGAATTGAGTAAGTTCTAAGTGGACTTGTGGAGCAGATTTTGGTGCATATTTGAGGATAATTTTGTGCTAGACCATAGACAAAGATTGAGCATATTTATGCTAGATCGAAGCATTATGTTTAGTGAAGATTTGAGATAGATATTTAGAGGTGATAGAGTAGAGAGGATAGTAGTCTCTAATGGATAGATATCCATTAGCCAGGGCAATGATGACAGGTCTTCTGAGTGGGGACAAGAGTCTTTAGTGGAGAGAGATCCACAAGCCAGTGTAGTGGAGTTAGTAGTCTTCTAGAATATCATCAACCAGAGTAGAGGATAAGGAGTTATCCTGTGGATAGAGATCCATGAACTTGATTTAGGGTATCAACATCTCCTTTGGACAAAGGTCCATAAAAACTGTAATAAGGATAGTATTCCCAAGAGATTGATTGAGAAAATTTAGTGAAATATTTTCTCCATGGAGTAGTCCACATTGGGTGAACCATGTAAAATTAGTGTCTCATGTGTGTGTGATGTTTTGTGCACTTATATGGTTTCTTATGTTGATATTGCCATTCATATATTACATAATATTGATTGTTATAAGAAAAGTAAAAAGTGTTCGTATACTATTCACCCCTCCCTCCTAGTATAAGCTCGTGTTCTTCAATTGGTATCAAATCTGGTTCCTTCGAAAAAGGTTTAACAACTTGAAGGAAGATATTACAAGAACACAAATGGTAAAGAAAGGCAAAAGTAGAACCATGAGACACAAAAATAAAATAACACATATGGTCATGAAAGAAAAAGAAGATGAATTCAATATTGCTATTTTGGGGGGAAGAACGAAAATAGATTCAAGAGATGAATCAAGCAATGGAGAAATAACCAGGTTGATAAAGTTTTGTACCAGATGTAGGAATACAGGTCACCATGCAACTTACTATCCACAAGAAGGTGAAGAATGTTTTGTTTATGGTTAACTCGATCATGATGTAAGATATTGTCATGGGTTTAACAATAGTTAAGATGAAATGGATCTAAATGATAACATGGACAATTAAAACAGGTATGAAAAAGAAACTCTACTTTCAATAATAGAAGAAAAAGAATATGCTCCTATAGAAGATCAAAGAAATAAAGAAGAGGAATATTAAAAAAAGAAAAAGAGGAAGCCTCTCTTAAGGAATTTTTTGAATTGAAAAGAGAGAATATAGAATTGAAGAGTCAAATACAAGAATATGGGAAATGTAAGACAAAGCTTCTACAAGATCTCTTTAACTTGAAATATAAGATTAAAGAGGTAAGAAAAGTTGAAAAAGATATGGTTGAACAGTCAAGGGCAAAAGAGATAGAATGTGAAATACTTATGGTTACTCTTGAATAATTAAAATGGAGAACTCGGGATTAAGGGTTCAACCTCAAGAATATGAGAAAGCAAAAACAAAGTTTCTACAGGAACTCACCAACATCAAAATCAAGGTTGAAGATGCAAGAAAAATTGAAGAAGGTATGGCCAAAAAATTAAAGATAAAATATCTAGAGTGTGAAATATTAGAGCATGAGATAGTTTCACTAAGGATGGAAGTAAAATTCTCTAAGGACAAACTACACAAGTTTTAGGAAAATCCAAAGACTTTGGACAGGAAAATCAATGCACAAAAGTCATCAGTCACCAAAACAAGATTTAGTTCTAAATAAGAACAAATGAAATAGGAAGCAGAAAAAGGAGAGTCAAGATCAAACACCAAAAAAGAAGCATCAAAAGAATTAAGTAAAAGAGAGAATGAGACTTCTAAGGATGATTTGGACAACAGAACGTTCAACAAGAATAGGAATAATATACCAAGAAGAAACATATGGAACAACAATCAAAATAGGCTAAGAGAGACTAAGATAAGACAAGGAAGCTTCAATGGAAGATGTTTTTCATGTCATAGATTTGGGAATATGGCTTCATAGTGCAGGACACTTGAAAGACATGAATATGGGAACAAACAACTTTTCCATGGGTATTGCTACTCATGTAATAAGTTTGGTCACAAGGCAATAAATTGTAGGGTTCATGAAAAAATAGGATATGGCTTCACTAGGAGAAATCCTAAGACATTTCACCTCCAAGGAATAATAACATTAAGTGTTATAAGTGCAACAATGATGGTAATATAGCAAAGTTGTGTAGAGTAGACATTCCAAAAATAGGTATGAATAGGAACATGAACAAGAATATGAATATGAACATGAAAAAGAATAGGAATAAGAACATGGACATGAACAGAAACATGAAAAGGAATAGGAACATGGATATGAATAGGAATAGGAACAGGAACAGGAATGTTGACATTGATAGGAACATGGACATGGATAGAAATAGTCAAAGGAATAAAAAAATTTAGATAAGAAGAAAATAGGATAAAGGTAAATAATAGTGCTCTTTGGGAGCAGAAATACTCCCACCCCAGAATTAACCACCTCAATAGAAGGTGGGGGAGGGCCTAAGCTAAGAGGCTTATTCTTAGCCCTGAGCCCCAAAGGTGATCCTTTGCCATTGATTTCAAAGGAGGAGAGATTTGAGTAAGGGAGAGATATTTGATTTTTGAGAGAGCATCGAGCTAGGGGGAGCAGTATTCCAAGGGGAGCAAAACAAAGGAAAGGACAAGTTTTCAATTAAAAGAATTTGGGTTGCCATCAATGACAAAGGGGGAGATTGTTGGACATTTTGATCTCAGTTAGTTGTCATTGATGTCAAGGTGAAATTTTTCTTTATTTATGCCAAAGTGAACAAATGGAGCCATCATCAACACCATGGAGCACACAATTATTAACACCAGGAACAAAGTGAAGAGTTGAAGAATAAATTGGCAAAATAATATTTTATGAGGGTTTAATTAAACCCATGGTGGCAGAATATTTAAAATCAAATCAGTGGAGTACAAGTTGCAAATTTAAATTTACCCCATGGAAGACTTTAATTTTATTAAAGTCAAAGGTTTTAAAATATAATTTATAAAATTTAATATCTATTGGAATTTAAATAATTTATAAATTATATAAAATTTTAGCTAGCACCGACGTCATCAAAATTAAGGAGCGTCGACGTCTAAATTTAAATTATGGTTGTGTATAAATTAATTCCCAAAGGGGCATTCAAAACTTACCCCTTGATGAATTAATTCCCATGCAAAAAGGTTGAAGGTATTTCGTGCATCGTGAAGGTTGAGGAAGAAGACAAAGAGCTTTGTCTTATTAGTGTCAGGGAAGAAGACAAAAATAGGACAACATATGGTTTGAGCCACATAGGACACGATGGTCCATTGGTAGCATACGATTTGTGAAGATTTTGGGAAAGGAAGAACCCAAGTTTGATTCTCGTGGAAATTCCAAAGGAAGGTTTTTGTTTGCATTCGATTTGAGCGCCAGGTATAGAAGAAAGAGCATGAAGTGCTCGTTGGTTTCAAACGTGCATCTAGTGCACATGGTGGTCAAGCCTACGGCTAGAGCACTCGTGGAGGTAGATATCATGGGGTTGAATCCCACTAGTGGCAAAGGTAATTTTTTGATTAAAATTTATATTGCACAAGGTTTTCTTAAAGGGTCATTTGGAGTTATAAGGGTTTGTGAAGATTTATTTTTAATTAAATTGCATTTGGAGTTATAAGGGTTTGTGAAGGATTATTTTTATTGGAAATTGATTTGTGCTATTTGGAGTTAAAAGGGTTTTTTAAAGATTGTTTTTTTGATAAGGGATTTATGTTATTAAGGTTGTTAAAAGAAAAATGATTTGATTTTTGCTAAAGTTCTTCTTGCCATTAAAATTGATTAAAGAGGTTTTGATTTATTTGGGTGAATGTTAAGTTTATTCTAGTTGGGATTTTATAAGGTGTTATTGAATAAATATTTTATGTATTGTGATGGTTGTTTTTGAAAGGTGGAGTGATTAGGTGTATTTGAGTATTTACATTATATTGTGAGAAAGATTTGTCTTCTAACCTCTTTGAGATTGGTATAGAATTTTTTGTGTTTGTTGTAGATTTATGAGATCCCTTCATCATCAAGAAAAAGGTATGAGCACATTTTTCCGTAGTTGAGTTGATTGATTGGTTTTCTAGAAAATAAGTTTGGAGTGAAAAGGACTTGATTAGGGTTTTCTTTTCGAGATTTTTTGAGTTATTGCTTCAAGGTTTTCTGGAATAAAGAGTTGTTGTTAAAACCTTGTTTTATAAGAATTATTGTTGAAGCCATTGGTTGTGTGAAGAACTTAAGTTAGGGTTGTGCAAAAAAACATGAGTATCATTGTTATGTGAAGATTGTGTTATAAGCATTGTTGTTGAAGTGAGTTGTTGTGCAAAGAACTTGAACTAGAGTTTGAGTTGATGGTTATATGCTTGGACTAGGGTTTGTGAGCAAGGTTTTCTTTCTTGAGTGATTGGTTTAGTAGAGTTGGTTGAGCCTAGTCAAGTGGGTGTGTGAAGTGATTGTTCAAGTTCCATAAAACAAACTATCCTATAGTCTAATTTGAGTTGAGAAAGTGTTTGAGAATTAATTTGAAATATATTGGGTCTCTAACAATTCTATTTATGTTTCTATGAGATTGATTAAGTTCTGAGTGATCTTGTTGAGCATATTTGGACAAGTTGAGTGAGATTATTGAGCAGATTTGGACAAGTTCTGAGTGAGCTTAGAGTAGATTTGGACAAGTTATGAGTGAGATTTTTGAGCAGATTTGGATAATTTTTGAGTGAGCTTATTGAGCAGATTTGGACAAGTTCTGAGTGGACTTGTTGAGAAGATTTGGACAAGTTTTGAGTGAGCTTGTTGAGCAGATTTGGAAAATTTTTGAACGAGCTTGTTGAGAAAATTTGGACAAGTTCTGAGTGGACTTGTTGAGCAGGTTTGGAAAAAATCTAAGTGGACTTGTTGAGCAGATTTAAACAAGTTCTAAGTGGGCTTGTTGAGCAGATTTAAGCAAGTTCTTAGTGGGTTTGTTGAAAAGATTGAGCAAGTTCTGAGTGGACTTGTTGAAGTGGATTGAGCAAGTTCTCAGTGGACTTGTTGGGAAGATTTGAGCAAGTTATGAGTGGAATTTTTGAGCATATTTGAGCAAGTTCTGAGTGGACTTGTTGAGAAAAATTGAGTAAGTTCTAAGTGGACTTGTGGAGCATATTTTGGTGTAGATTTGAGGATAAGTTTATGCCATACCATAGACAAATATTGAGCATATTTGTGCTAGACCGAAGGACTGTGTTTAGTGCAAATTTGAGACAAATATTTGGAGGTGATAGAACAGAGAGGACAATAGTCTCTATTGGATAGAGATCCATTATCCAGGATAGTGAGGACATGTCTTCTGAGGGGGAATAAGAGTATTCAGTGGAGAGAGATCCATAAGCCAGTGCAGTGGAGGTAGTAGTCTTCTAGAAGATCACTAGCCAGAGCAAAGGAGAAGGTGTTCTCCTATGGATAAATATCCACAAACTTGATTTAGGGGATCAAAATATCCTTTGTACAAAGGTACATAAACATTGTAATAGGGAAAGGATTCCAAATATATTGATTGAGAAAATTTAATTAAATATTTTCTCCGTGGAGTAGCCCACATTGGGTGAACCACAAAAAATTAGTGTCTCATGTGTGTGTGATTTTTTATGCACTGCTTTGGTTTCTTCTGTTGATATTGCTATTGATATATTGCATAATATTTATTGTGATAAGAAAAGTAAAAAGTTATCTTATATTGTTCACCCCCCTCTCAGTATAAGCTTGTGTTCTTCAAATATGATATCTTTAACAATGGCTTCTTCTAGTATTTATTCTAGAGAAGGGTCACCAGGTGAGAAAATAGGTGCTTTAATAAGTAAAAATATACTAAGACCCTCACCAATACTTTACCCTACTCCTTGTGATTTTAGGACCAATGATGTGTCACTAGGATCCCATCAGATATGTCATTAAACTGTTATCATATCTAATTATACTTTCTTGGGATAATTGTGCCTCGCATTGGAGTTACACAATAGGTCATAGTTGAGAGCATGGAGTTTGTATTAATTGATGACCTTTAGAATTTTTTACAAGGTAAAATCTTTGTTGAGATGTGATTTTCAAGGTGCTAGTTTCTTTACAAAGGAAAATGGTGAGAGAAAATAAATAAACTCAACAAAGAAAAGAAAAATGGGGTGATGTGCCAAGAGATCCACTAAGATCTTACAAAAGTAGACCTAAACTATATATGCCAATGGTGAACACTTCTTCTCATTGACATAGTGAAGTGCAATCAAGATCTACCAGTTATATGCATATATGAGTAGCGGGTACTGTAGGACAACCACACTAGTAAGTGACTTAGTCTAAAAATATATGCAGGTCCCTCACACACACATACACTTAGCAAGATCTGATATTTAGGAAAAATATAAATAACACATACACAATAACATTAATAGGTTTGTAGGAAAAGACAAAAAATACATAGGCTCCCATGCATATATATAATGAAAAGAAACTCTTACAAAGATTGTGCCAAAGTAGGGATTTGAGATGCCCACAAGATGCTTAAGAACCACAATTTTTTTTATAGAGAGAAATGAAAGGAAATCCTACAAATATATATAATTGCACTTGTCGATCCTTTACAAAGCTAATACTACTACTATTTATAGATTACAAAGGGGAGGGATTTTCCTCCCAAACTCATGTAGAGATTTCTAGGTGGCTAGTATTTCAAATACTAAGTCATGTCCTATCTGACTATTTTCCCCTTCAAAATTATTTGTATTTGAGGATATGAATACCAATTGATATTGGTCCCTTAGATGAAAAACTATCACTTTTATTGCCATCTACCCATTTTTGGGGATTCTCATTTATTGGGTGTAGAATATTGCTTTAATTAATATCTTAGATCTTCGAACTACTTTTGATATGATTTTACATTGCTATTGTCCTATTTTAGAAATATGAGATATATTCTATAGGGAGGATGATATTCCTCGAAGTATGTGCACTTTATTGATTTGAATTTTGGGGCATCGACATTATCTTATTCAAGTGTTTTTCTTCACATATTGGTACCATTTACACTCAAATATTTGGGAATTTTTGCCTTTAGTTCCTTTATCAGGACTTTTGCTTTTGCCTTTTATCCTGGACTTAGAAACTTTTGACCTTTAAATATTTTATTGCTCATGAAATTTGGTCTCTGATTATTAGGATTTTCTAATTAGACCTTTCTTCATGTGCCTATTTGCAACTCAAACTTCCACTTTCAAAATATGTAGTGATTTATCACTACATGCACCAAAGAATGTTTTGTACAAGCATAAATATTTCTTTGTACGTTCTATGTTGAGATTGTACCATACAATAAAGGATTATTATATCATAAAAAGAGATATACATTTTTTGTATTAAACCTCAAGATATAATGATATAGTTCCCAAATCCCAATTGACCATATTTTTGTGCAACTATATGTGTATATTAAAATATGCTTTCTTTACTTATATGAAGTGTGTAAGCTTTATTGAATTTGCTTATAACATTGCCTACCATATCTATGATGAGTTTAGCAACAACCTTAGAGATTTATTGGATAGGTTAGGGAGCAATGATACTATGCTAAATACTAAAATGGTGAGATAATTTTTCTACTTCATTGGCCAAATTTTAGGAGGAAGTTCTTATAAGGGGAGGAATATACAATGCCCATATTTTGGATCCCTTGATAACATAGGAATTATGGATGGATTCTAGGCTAATGCAAATAGTAGTGCTATTTGATTTTAATTAATAAACAATAAATATATAAAGTATGTTGAAATAATATATCTTTCTTGATGATATTTTGATGGATTTTATATGATGATTCTTGTAATGAATTCATGTTGTTCTTAAATAATGTCATTTGTAGATTAGAATTATTATAAATATTTTATAGAATATTTAAATTATATGAAAAAGCAAGTGTTTTTGTGTTGTGTAGGTGTTGAAGGCCACAATTGATGTAAGATAATTTAATTATAAAACATATATGGCTTCTATATTACCATTGTATTGTATTGTCTTGTCTGCTCAGTATTAACCTGAGAGTGATTTCAAATTACCTTATGATATAAATCAAATAAAGGATGTTTGAATATACCCTATCATGGCAAGAAAAAGTTAAATCTAGGATATATAATTGAATAATTAAAATATCACATAAGTAATGGAGCCACTAAACTATTATGGGAAAATTGAAAATATCTCTTAGGCATTAAAAGGAAACATCTTGGAATCAATGTAAAGGAACACTCACTTTCAACCCCTTCAGCCAAATATCAAAAATAATAATATCCTCCTGATTACATCACCAAAAAATTAAACCAACACTTCATAAAAACCTACGTAAAGGGACATGTAGGTGGAAGAGGAGTGGCATGATAAATTCAATGGATATATGTGATAAAAGATGATAAAAAGGAGTGAAGGAGGAGATAAATCAAGGGGACAAAAGGGAGAGACAACATAAGAGGAGAGATAAATTCTAGAAATGAGAGGCCACCAAGAGGAACTATGTCTTGTAAGATTGACCTTGCAACCTATGCCATGAAATAGATTAAACCCCTATATTTAACAAAGAATTAAATAAATAAATTTAATGGGTGAAAACTCTAAGTTCCTATCCTTTACCAAGTCACTATGATATATGAAGAGTTGAGTTTGATGCTATGATTGGATATATTTTTGGTTATCATATGTTACTTTTGCAAGCTTGATATTGTTGTTTGATGTTAATGTTATTATGTCATCTTGGTTTGTTGACATGCTATAGAGCATGCTTTTGAACTAGAAAGCTGATTAGATGCATGCTTAGTCATACTAGTCATATTTCTTGACAACCTATAGGTTCTATGCATTAATACTAAACTATTGGGCCATTGAATGTGTGATTTATCATTGGGTTTTATTTTTTACCAACTCATATATACCTTTGTATAATGAAAAATTATGAAAGTAAGTTGTTTGTATTTCAAAAAATGGTTTAGGCCAAAGAATAGTATGGGATACCAAGATGTTAGCATATAGCAAAGAGAAATAACTTCTCCATGTTGGATGTACACTGGTGTCTAACACTATAGATCCTTTCCAAATTTCCTAGGTCTTAAAATAAGCCTAACCTCACCATTCAAACTTGAATAAATAAGAAATTATAAATATATCTATAATTGTATGGAGTGGATGGTTACTAGTTTGTAGTTTAAATGTTGTGGGATTGCTTAAACCCTTACAAATTTAACAAGTAGAATCTTGTCATCTATCCTCTTATAATGAAGTTAGTCAAACTTGAGGAAGATCATTAGTTACCCATATTGTTTCTTCCAACACTAAAATTATGGGTGCTATAAATTGTGAGTGACAACATAGAGAATGATGTTATTTTGATAGGTTGACATAAAGACTACTATGGTTGGTACCAATATTGAGTGTCATACCTCATAAATTAGAAATTATGTTAATGTGATAATGGCATCAAAAAGGAACTTGATGATGGACCTAGAAAAAAAGTGACAACATGACCAATTGAGGATACACCAGAGCACAAGTTTAGTGTTAATCCCTTGGAAAAAGTGCCTTGCATGGGAGATTCACTTAAACTAGTTGGTGTAGAGATTAGAACTAGAAGTACAAAGTGCATGATAATCAATTGAATATAAAATTGAGGATAGAAGAGTTACCATGACCTATTGTCATAGGTGGGTCCTATTTCAATCCCATGTAACCAATTCAAAGAAATAAGCATTCCCATCCACATGTATAAAAAGATACAGTAATTAAAACACTTATAATTAATTTTTTTAATGAGACATGATTTAAGGTTAATCCATGATAATTAAACCTTGGTGTAAGATATGAAACTATTCACACTCAAAAAAATTGTTCTAAACCCTCTTGGTAAATGTTAAAGTTCACCCATGAAACTTGAACCCTCGTCTATTGTGTAAAATTCTTCACTCTCAAGTAATTGTCTTAAATGCCATGGGAACAAAACATATAAATATTAAGATTAACTAAAATATAGTATATTAAATTTATACATATTTAAAAATTTAAAAGAAGACTAATATCTCTCGTCTCAATTGTAGTTGTAACTACTTTTACAGTTGGATTTCCAATTGCATTAGAAGTATTTTCACCAAGCATCATAAAAAATAATTAGTATAGATTAAAACCATAATGAGGTGTATGTGAGTATGTAAGCTTCTTGAAAATAAATTGATTTTTATGCTTTAAAAATAAAGTGGAGGGATTAGTTTTTTTATTAGGTGGATGAAAGCGTTTTGAAAGGGACCCAAAGGATCCAACAAACTTAACTAGACAAAGGGACCCAAAGGATCCAACAAACTTAACTAGACAAAGGGTTACAATTGGGTTTCCAATTGCATTGGATGTATTTTTACCAAGCATCATAAAAATAACTGGTATAAATTCAAACCGGTCCGAATCCAACAAACTTAACTAGACAAAGGGACCCAAAGGATCCAACAAACTTAACTACACAAAGGGTTACAGTTGGGTTTCCAATTGCATTGGATGTATTTTTACCCAGCATCATAAAAATAACTGGTATAAATTCAAACCACAACGGGATGTATGTGCGTATATGAGATTGTAAAAAAAAAATTAATGTTCATGCTTTAAAAATAAAGTGGAGGGATTAGTTTTTTTATTAGGTGGATGAAGGGGTTCTAAAAAGAACATCAAAACTTTTACAATATAAATCCAACACACCTTTGTTTTTCAGTGAAGATATTAATTTGACCTTTTATCTAAATGATAATTTAAAATTTTAAAGTTAGTAAATAAATAGTATAAAATATAAATTTAGAAAGGCTAAAAAATAAGGAAAAATATTATAAGTATGGGAACCATTTAAAAGAGTAAACAATTGACTAAAAAGAAATAAGAGTTAGTATGCACATGCAAAATAAGATCACTTACAAGTAGGAAGTATGATGTCAACAAAATTTATAAGTGTCACTTTATTTATTCATGTGTTTTTCAACAAAATTTAGAAGTCTCACTTTATTTATTCATGTGTTTTTTTTACAAAATTGTTTTAAAACCATTAGTAAAATATCAATGAAAAAAAAAATTGTAGTATAAAGGACCTATTTTCAATGGTTCTTTAAATTTGTTTGTTCTTTTCTTAAATTGTTTTTAAAAACAAATAATTGTCCATTTTTTAAAAATTGCTTGTTTAAATAAATAATTATGTATGTAATATTTTATTACTTGCAAGTCAAAGTATCATATAAATGTCCATGGGTGTAGGTGGATTGGTAAGTTGGGGCGCTTACCGAGAGGAGACCTAGGTTCCAATCCCACGGGCATGTCCATGCATAACTAGTAGTCCGATCTAACTCCTTTGCATGTTGCACTTGATTGATGACAACAATTTGTTTCCTGCTTGTCTTATGGTTCCATTTATGCCACGTGTTGAATCCGAATGATGAAGATGATGCAAACCTTGTGCGTTTGGTGTGAATCCTATGCGTCCAATGCTCTCCATATCACATTGAATTAACGAGATGGCTGGCGAAGACAATGCAAAACCTATGCATCCGGTGGGAATCCTATGCATCTGATTCTCTCCATCTCACGTCGAATTATTATTAATGAGACGATGGGTGATATGAAAGCCTTCACTGATAATTTGAACTTACTAAAAATTGTCATTATAACCAATTTATCTATGTAACCAAAAACAATATTGTATAAATATTTAATCTTTCAACCAATACCTTTATTTCCATGGCTTTTTAATAATAACATTTTCATTCTTGTAATCATTTTATAATAAGTTTCATTTACTTTCTAAGCACTTTGATAATGGGATGAGAGGACTATAGGTGCAATCCCTAGCTGCATAAAGGCGATAATATCTTCTTTTAATAACATGAACTATATTATACATACGAAAAATAATGGGCTTTTTTCTTTTTACTAGATCTATGTGATTCATTTTATTTTATTTTTGAACATAAGAGTTAGTTACATTCACATTATTTTTTAGTAATTATTAAGTATTTTTTAGTAATTATTAAGTGCAAGGTTTAAATTACATGGGTTGCTCTCAATAAGCCTATACTACCTTGATGTTGATGATCCAATATGAGGGAGACCATCGATCTCTCAAGATTTATACTATCATCATAAATCTAGTGCACATTCAAAGGATTCACATCAGACTACTACCTTTGCAACATGCATACCCCAAGGTTTGAACCTAAGTTTCTTTTTGGTAAATTTCTGACTAGAGAATAATTACTAATCCACCTAGCCCTTGGGGTATATATATATATATATATATATATATATATATATATATATATATATATATATATATATAAGGTTAGTGTGAGAAACCCCTATGACCCACGCTTAGGGTTGGGCATTTCATCCCAACCATAACCTCCGATAAGGGTGAAAGCTAAGTTTATCAATAGGATCCAAACACACAACCATAACACACTCACGTACATCATAGTTTAAACCTTGGACCTCCTAAAAAAGAGCTATTTCAGATGATTACGTTGTCTCCCTCGAGACAAAAATTTATTCAAGTAGTGTGATAAAATCTTACGATCGATTTATAAGGTTGAACAATTTCCTCCACCTATGACCCCATGTAAATCTATAACCCCTCGTAAATTCAAGATCTACACTTATCAATAGAAATTTAACACACAACCAAACACTATAGTTTGAACCTTGGACCTCCCAAAGAAGAGCCAAAGTCCAAACCATTGGGCTATCCCAACCAGCATAAAAATTTTATTTAGTATGAGCATAAAAGAAACCCTTAAACCCCTAGCGACAACCAATGAAGAATATGTTTTTTTGTGTATCCATAAGACGAAGTGGGAATCGTATCTGGTTCGACCATAACTAGAACCCTTTGTCAAGTTCTCCACCATGATCAACCAACTCATCCACTCAAGAAAATTATTAAATGGACAGTGTGATAAACCTTTACCCTATGACCGAATAGGGTTGATTAGTCTCCTCCCAACCATGAACCTTCGTAAAATTGAGAGATACACTTATGATTTATCAATAATAAATTAACACAACCAAATGCCATGGTTTGAACCTTGGACATTTCAAAGAAGAGCCAAACCACTTATAAATAGGAAATTAACATGCAACCAAACGACTTGGTTTTAAATTTAGACCTCCCAAAGAAGAGCCAAAGTCCAAACCATTGGGCTATCCCCATCGGGATAAAAATTTGATTTAGGATGAGTATCGAAGAAACCCTTAAACCCCTAACCATAACCAACGAGGAATGGGTTTTTGTGTATTCGTAAGACGAAGTGGGAATCATATTCGAGTTAGCCATAACTAGCATCCTTTGTAAATTTCTTCACCGTGATCAACCAAATCATCCACTCAAGCAGATTATTAAATGGATAGTGTGATAAACCTTTACCCTATGATCGAATAGGGTTGAATAGTCTCCTCCCAACTATGACCCCTTGTAAAATTGAGAGATACACTTATCAATAAGGAATTAACACAACCAAACACCATGGTTTGAACCTTGTACCTCTCAAAGAAAAGCCAAACCACTTATCAATAGGAAATTAACACACAACCAAATGACATGGTTTTAAAATTAGACCTCCAAAAAGAGCCAAACCCTAAACCATTACGTTGTAGTATTGTGAGCCAAACCCCAAACCATTGCGTTGTTTCCAAAGAAAAAAAATTAAATGGGTATTGTGAGCCAAACCCCAAACCATGGCGCTATCTCCAAAGGAAAAAAATTAAATGGTAGTGTGAGCCAAACCCAAACCATTGCGCTATCCTCCATAGGATAAAAAATAAATGGGTAGTGTAATAAACCCATACGACTAATGTACAGGACTAAATAGTCTCCTCCCAGTCATGATCCCCTGTAAAGTTGAGAGCTACACTTATCAATAAGGAATTAACACACAATAAAACACTAAGGGTTGAACCTTGGACCTCTCGAAGAAGAGTCAAACCCCAAACCATTGTGCTATTCCCACCAAACAAATTCTATTTATTTTTATTAATAGTTAGCTTATTTATTCAAACCATGACATTTGGTTATGTGTTAATTCCCTATTTATAAGTGTATCTCTTGGCTTTACTAGGGGTCATGGTTGGGAGGAGACTGCTCAGCCCTATACGTCGATCGATCATAAGGGTTTATCACACTACCCATTTAATTTAGTCCCAAGGAACAACATAATGGTTCAGGCTTTGGCTCTTCTTTGGAAGGTCCAAGGTTCAAACCGTGGCATGGAAGAGTGTGTGAGGAGTTGGGTGTGTGGTGGTTGTGTGTTAAATTCCCTATTGATAAGCATACCTCTCGGTTTATGAGGGATCATGGTTGGGAGGAGACTACTCAGCCCGTGTGTTGGTCGTAAGGGTTTCTCACACTAACGAAATCTATAAATAGATATATATAGTTAACTTATTTATATTTTGTTCTACTCTAAATTTTAATTATACTTATATATATATATAATTGAATATTTAAATTAAATATATATCAATATTTTAATAAATATGTAATTATTAGTATAATAAATAATTTTTTTTATTATTATTCAGTTATTGTGAGAAACCCCTATGACCGACATACAAGGCTGAGCAATATCCTCCCAACCATGACCCCTCGTAAAGCCGAGAGCTATACTTATCAATAGGGAATTTAACACAAAGCCACCACACACCCATCCCCTCACACGCTCGCCCACGCCCATGCCACAATTTGAATAAATTATTATATTTTCATTTAATGCATGGTAATATATTAGTATGTGTTACCCACATGTTGTAGGTGAGTTGGAGAGGGTAAGGCAATCCTCCAAGGGAGGTTTCTGGTTCGAATATCCACCCTACCAAATGCACATTGGGTACCTAAAACCTAGTTGATTATGTTGGTGCAATCAGGATCGGGCGTGACTCCCTAGTGATTTTGATGGTGTAGAACCCCTAATCGTGGTTTCTCAGATCAAAGCGACCTCACAAAGGGTTTTTGCTAAATTCAAAAAATATATATAAATATATTAGTATGTGTTTAATGTAGTTAGAGTAATTATAAATGAGTTGTACTCATATAAGTTTATCTAAGTTCAAATCTTTACATTGTCATGAAAACACTTAAAATAAAATACTCTATAATATTAAGATTTTTAAAATACCATAATAATGTAATTTATTAAAATAAATATATTAATATAAATAAAATTTATTTCAATTTTATATAACAAATTAAAAAAAATTATCTCATATTGTATATATGATATGCAAGGTGGTTCATTTAAATATAATGTGTGTAAATCTTTCAATTTTATATAACAAATCTAAAACAAAAATAACATATAAAAATATTAAAACATAAAAGAATATTTTTTAACTCTTCCATTTTAAAGGGTATTAATAAAAATTAATTTTTAAATAAATAAAAACACTTCAATTTTTGGTCCTTTGCCTTATCAATGTGTGATAATTATAGTTGTATATTTATTTATTTTTGATTATATAAGATAGTTGGTTCACAATCATATTACTTTTAGTAATTGATAAGTGCAGGTTAAATTATAAGGGCTGCTTCCATCAAATATATTCCAATTTGTTATTGTGGTCGTTCAGGTTTCATACTATCATCGTCGGTCTGGTGCTCACTTAAAGAATTCAGATCAACCTACTACTTTGCAAACAGGCTACCCCCAAAGTTTAAACCAAAATATATTCTTAATAAATGCTTTGACGTAACAAAAACTTACCAATCTATTAAACTTCAAAAACTCAAATTATATAATAAATTTATTACAACTAAAAGTATGTTACTTTATACCCACAATCAAAGCCTTCGTTCTACTTGAGATGCCTTAGTTTCCTTTCCAAATTCTTAATATTTGTTATTATTTTTTCCTATCCCTAATAACCTAAGCCTCTACTTTTTCCAAAAATCCAAATTCACCTTGGCTTACCCTATTTTCATGTCTCAATTTTCATAAAAGAGATACATAAATTTTCAAACCAAAATAAGTACTTTGTAATGATTCAGTTTAAATTATAGTGTGGGTGATGTGTAAAAAGTAAATGTGTATGGTTATATATTTGTTTTTATTAATAAATTCAATTTTTAACCTTATCAAATATCATAATTAAAATAAAAATACTTAACTTTAAATATAAATCATAAAAATTTCTTACAATAACCTCAATTAAAAAAATTCTATAGTTATTAGATTAAATATATATAAAATATTTTTTTTTAAATATTCTAAAATTTAACAAACATAATACATAATTGTTATCATATAACCTTATTTCATATAACACTTAAAAGTAAATTCTAGACCATTGTGTCCAAGACCAAAAATAGAAAGTAAGAAATTACATTTAAGTCATAGGTGTTAAATATTAGATTATGACCCTAATTATGTATCTTGGATTACACCTTATATTTGGACTTCGTGTTAAAAGGTACTATCATTATATAGGTTTTATATTAATTTAATAGTTATTTAAAAATAAATAAAAAATATATGAATATTAAATTGTTAAATGTTATAAGATTATTATGATTAAAATATTGGATTTTAGATAAAGTTTTAATTATAAATGAGATATGTAATGTTAAAAATTAAATAAAAATAAATTATTTTAAACTTATTAGGTGGTTGTGTAAAAATATTGTAATAATTTAATATAATTAAATTTCATTTTAATATTATTATATAATCATTTTAATGAATAGTATTATAATAAACTTTATTATCATTTCACATAAATTTTTTATAATAATATACTAATGAACATGTAAATAATTTATTTATCTTAAAGGTACATAAAGAACAATAATAAGCATAATCTGTTTGAGTGGGTGAGTTGGTTGATCATGGTGGGTAACTTAACAAAGGGTGTTGGTTGTGTCCGATCTATACGATTTCCAATCCTTCATATGGATACGCAAAAACCCGTTCCTCATTGGTTGTGGTCGGGGGTTTAAGGGTTTTTTTGGTTCCCATCCTAAACCAAAGTTTTGGCTTTGTCCTCTCTTTGAGAGGTTTAAGGTTCAAACCCCACTCAGTATGAGGGGACTAAGACCCTTCATAAAAATATGTGTAAACTCATTGAAAAACTAATGATGAATCCAAACAGTGACAACTCTAGATAATTTGTAATCCATAGCTGAGTCAGGCGATGATGGCTCTGGAGGGTTTGTAGTGGCATTTTGACGAAGGAGCAAGGGTTTTAATAGATTTAGATGGTGAAATATTAGTGGTGGTAGCGGTGAAATATTAGTGGTGGTAGCTCTGGAAGATTTGAAGTCAAGTGGTGGTGGCTCTGGAGGGTTTGTAATCCATAGCTAAGTCAGACGGTGATGGATCTGGAGGGTTTGTAATCCATAACCGAGATAGGTGATGGAAGCTCTTAAGGATTTGAATCTAGGCGATGGTGGCTTTGGAGGGTCTATAACCCATAGCTGAATCAGGTGAAAATGACTCTAGAGGGTTTGTAATCCATAGTTGAGTCAGATTTGTAATCCACAACTAAGTTAGGCAATGATGGCATTAGAGGGTTTGCAGTGGTAGTTTTGACAAAGGATTAAGGGTTTTAGCAGATTTGGAGGGTTTTAGAGTGGTAGATCTGGTGGGCTTCGAGCTTCGATAATGAAAATGGTAAATTTTGCAAAATAAGGGCAAGATGAAGAAATATTTTTGAATTTATGTGTGAGTAGGGATGTGCGAAAGGAGGGTGAGTGAGTCAACAAGGTTGTGGGGAATGGAAGATCAAGTGAAAAGGTGGGGGTTGACAATTCAAGCGATAAGGAGGCAACTAGGTATTTTGTTGGGTCTCCCTTCCCTTTGGGGTTTCACGGGTCTATTGTAGGTGAGCTGGTGGGTGGGATCCCTCCTTGGGGATTAGAGATGTTGAAAAAATCCTTTGACCTTGATATTTCTTCCTATACTGCAATGGTTTCAAGAAAGGCTGGAAGAAGTGTTTCAAAAGTGCGTTTTGATTTATCTTTGGTATAGAACAAGATGAGTGTTCTAGATGGCCTTGTGGATTTAACTTTGAACCAAGAGATTTTTAATCTCATGGGTCAATTCCAAGGAGCTTAGCCAAATCTAGAATACATTAGAATATGGGCCTTTTCCAAGTGGAAACCTCGAGGTTTGTTGGAAATAGTGGCTCTTCCAAAAGATTTTTTCCTCATAAAGCTAAACTGTGAGGATGATTCAAGTCAAATCTTGGGTGGAGGCCCTTGGTTTTATGGTAAGAGAGGTTTGTTTCTCTAAAAATGGGGTCTAGATTTCAACCTGATCACCCAAAAAGTAAATTTTGTACCCCTATGGGTTAGGCTTCATGACCTAGATTTTTACCTATGACATGATGATGTTCTAAGAGGCATTGCCAAGGTTGTAGGAGAACTAATTTTGATATATTCGATGACACTAGAAAAATCAAGGATGATATTTGAAAGAATGTGTGTCAATGCAGATTTGGAAGTTGATCTCCCAACATCCATTGAACTAATCTCAAAGTTGAGGTCTTGGAATTAAGTTATTGAAAATGTGAATAGACCCAAAGTATTCTTTGTTTGTAAAAATAAGATATATTTTGATGCATTGCTTGAATAATATGAAGCCAATAAAAATTTTTTGCATGAAGAAATCCTCTAATAACAACCCAACTCAAGAAATCTCAAGGGAGGAAGGGCACAAAAGCCCCACTTTGAAAGAAGGGGTGGTTGGAGAGTTTGGTATTGGGGCTTAGGATGTCATGGAAACTAGTGGAGTAAGCACTCTCCCATTAGAATTTGGATAAACCTAGTTGGGTTCAAATTGTGTCATTCAAGATGCAAGGATCTTGATGGATTCTCCCTTTAAAGCCTTGGAGGTTGATCATAATAAAAAATTTTAGGTTAACTCCTCTCTTTTCACTCAAGATGTGCTCTTTCCTAATGATCTTTGTCAAAACTCTTTTGGGTGTCTTACCCCATCCTCTGAGCTACCTGAGGATGTGATTTCCAGATTGGTTGTTCCTGAGCTTTCTGCTCCCCATTCTCTTGAGGTTCTTCTTGAAATACATCAATCTATTTTGGATAAAGGCTCCCCTGGCCCCAAAACTTAGAGTTATAAAAAGGAGGCTATTTATGTAGGAGTTGCACGTAAAGTAGGGAAGTTTTCCAATAAATTTTTGAGGAAAAGGAAGACTGAATTGAAGATTACTAATGGTACTCAATCTCTTTTGAAGTTGGTATAAGGTAAGATTTATGGGGATAAGCTTTTAAAGCCAACATCTTTAAGATCTAATTCCTCCAGATCAAGGCTGAGGGAAAGAGACCTACTATGAGTAGGATAAAGTAAATATTTGCACATATTAGATGTCTTAATTCCCATTTCCAAGTTGGGGTGGAATCAAAAATATTTTCAAGGCCCAGTGTTGACCACATTGATCGGTGATTTTAGGTTTTGGACTATTTTTCTTGTTCCACAGGATGGGAGGATTGGTTGACCTAATGGTATTTTTGGTCTGATATTTTTTTAAGAATATTTGTTTGTTGGTTTTTTAGTTTTCTTTCTTTCTTTTTTCACGTTCCCATTGGGTGGGAATGGCTTTGGCTGGGGATGTTTCCCCTTGATGGGGATAGCCCTTCTCTGTAGTAGTTGGATGTTATCTTTGGAATTTTCTACTTCCTCTTTGTAAAAGGTTTGGGGAACCTTTCAAAACCCTTCTTTCAACTAATAAAAAAAATAATAATAAGCAAAGTATGAAGTCAAGCATTCAAAACCAAATAACAACAATAAGATAAAAATATAGCTATGCATATATGAGATGATTGATTGCATCTATGGGCTATTGGAAAAATAAAATAATGAACATGAAAAATGTGGTTGTTATATCCATTAGTAAATGGCTCAGGCCAAATGTATCCTTTCTTGGTTATTATAGAATGAAAAGTGATTGCAAAAAATAAAAGGTTTAATATTTGAATATAAAAGGATAGTGTTATAGATTATGTTTTTTTTAATTGTATAAATAAATATATATTGGATAAACATATTATAAGGAAGATGTATAAGGCATCAAAAATAGAGGATTTTCAATATTTATTTTTAAATCCTCAATCCTTCTAGTATATATAATATCTTATAAAATTTGCACTATCATTCTCAACGTGGGATATTTGAATAATATTTATGTTGTAAAAAAGAATATTTTTCATATAAAGAATTGCAAGAATGAGATTTTATAAGATTTTTATTTAGTTAATATTAATTACTTTTAAAATTAGTGATAATTAAATTTAATAATTTTATAATTTAGTTCTAGCAATAAATATAATTTATAGAGACCCATAAAGTATATAAGTACTTAAAATGATTTTAATTTCTATATTACACAAAAATCCAAGACATAGAGAACTTTTTGAGATGTTAAGACACATTTCAAGGTAGTGAATGTTATTTTTAGGATGTCATGATGCATCTCTAAAACAAATCCTAAATATTAATATGAGTCCCCATAGAACATAGTTTAATATCAAAGAGAAGAAATATGCTAATGTATCAAATTTCAAACTCTAAATCCAATGCTACTTTGAGATTGACAAATATTTTAGTATATTTAATGCCTTATGAGACTAGCATATTTTCCTTCTTTCTAGTATTAAGATCAACTAATATACTTATATGCATGATGGATCATCATAAATTATAATATTGTGATAAATAGATAATAATAAAATGTAGATAATCTGCAAAAAGGGTCATACCTTCAAAATAGCCTTCAAACAACCAAGCCACTTTTACAAGTAAAATATTAATAGATTGGGGATGGATCCCAAGTACACTTTTGGAATGATTAATGGATTAAAAGTATCCCTCTCAGTGAGGATCCAATTTTGCAGGGTTAAAATATTCTGTTGAGGTTGTCTATGGGGACCTAGTCAAAGATTATATAATCACTGAGGAAAATAGTGAGAAATGAAAATATTTATAGGTGGATAATCTTGATGATAGAAATAAATAGAAGCTAAGAAATATAAATATACTTCCATAGATCTATTTCTTGAACAATGCTATATACTTAGACTCTCTTATTTGTATGAGCCAAAAAGAAGGAACATACTCAGTCAAATCGGGTTATTGTCTCCTTGAAGGGGATGACTTTGGATGGTTGCTAGTAGCTAAGATTTGGGTCAAATACCTCATTACAAAGATAGCACACTTCTATTGGTTAGCTATCCAAAATAAGATCTTGATCTTGGATAATTTACGTAAAAGAGGCTTCACATTCCTAAATAGGTGTGTTCTGTGTGAAATAAGTGACAAAGATACTGATAATCTCTTCTCTAACTTCTCTTTCATAGTTGATCTACTTAATAATATTTTTAATAACTTCTAGGTAGATTAGGTCCTCCCCAAGTCTCTCTTTGATATTTATATTCAATGGGAGTTCCCTTTAAAAAGTAAAAGGCTTCAAATTTTATGGAGATTAAGTCTTCCACATGTTCTATGCAGGTATGAAAATAAAGGAACCATTGGATCTTCAAAGATAAGAAGGCAAACTACAAATCAGTGAAAAATAGAATTTTAAGTGCCATATTGGAAAATTTAGGTATCATGAAGTTCAAAAATGATTTTGAACCAAACCTAGAGAAACAAATTGCTATAGTTTGGGGGATAGCTTCCAATTATTAAAATTCATGCTCTCCCCTAGTTCATCCATGAACCAAATCAAAATGGAAAAGGCCACAAAGTCGATGGATAAAATTGAACTTTGATGGAGAAACAAAAGGAATTATTGGGAGTTTTAGAGCAAGAGGTATATTTTGAGATCATTGGGGTAGATTGCTCTTAGCCTATGCAGAGCCTCTAAGAGATCAAACAAGCCATGTTGCTAAAGCTAGAGTGAAATTTATAGGTATGTCATTTTTTGGTAGGCTAAATATAAGGAAATTAATAATAGGAGATTCACAGAACATCATTAATATTTTGAATGAAAAACATCCACTAGGCTAGAATATAGTAGATATGATAAATGAGATTAACACCACACTAGAGCTCCTTGAAGAAGTACATATTGTCCATGTTTATAGAGAGGATAATGGGGTGACTGACTATCTGGTGAACATGGGTGTACCTTTGGATGGATTGCAGTATTGGTAGTTAACCTTCCCTCATAGCATTTAAGAAATTATAAAGAACGAAGCCAAAGATGATGACCAGAATGATATTTGAGATTAAATTTTCTAGGAAGATCTTAAAGATTTTATGGGTAAAGATTTATTGTTCATCTAGAGGGAGGAGTTTGAATAAACCTAATTACTACAAGTATCAGTTTAGGGATTAAAGAAATAAAATATGACTTGATATTGAGTATCCAATAGTGGTGGATCCTTTATTGTGGAGATAGAATGAGTGTTATTGGGTGGACACGATTTTTCCTCTAATGAAATCCACTATATGGTTTGCTTTGCTCTACCCTTGGTTTTTTACTAATTATTATTTTGTGAGCTACAGGTTGTATATCATATTCTCAATGGGACTAGAGCTAGTATATGGGGCTTCACTAAGTCCCAATATTCATGATTTTGATTCCATATGAAAAACATCAATCATGATTTATACTAGTAACCGAAGTATCAGAAGGAAATATGGCATGCTTGATCTTGTTGAGAAATAAGTTTCCATGAGTCTCTTGTCTGTTAGTGATCTTCCTTCTATTTTTTATGGAAGGGATAGAGGTGACAAAATACTATGGAACTTTTATTATGATTTTGGAAGCATTATAGAAGGTGATAATATATGACTAGAGCCTTGAATAAGGGACTAAAACTGCATACTAAAAGACTTGCAAATTGAATTACATTCCGAAAGACCTTAATAACTCATCAAAATGTTTGCTCCAATTGTTCTTAAAAAAATGGAATAAGCCAAAAATAACTTGGAGGACCTAAAAAGGAGGATCTTGATGCTCAAGGCCTAACATAAAACACTAGACAACAAAGGGATGGTTTATCCCAAAGATAGTTTTTGGTCTCTATTAGTTTAAGCTTTGTTTGTTTCTGTTGATTGTTCATTGTATGTTACATTTTTTTTGTAATCTTAAATGATCTTGAAAAAAAATTTAGATGGTATAGATGTTGTTTGATATTCTTGCCTAAAATCTAGAACTATTTTTGGAGCATAAATTTTATTCTTTGATGTTTATTGTAAAAGGTTCAATATCCCTTTCAAAACCTCTTATTCTACCTTAATAAAATAATAATAAAATTATAAATGTTAATGAACATTTATTGTTTTTTATTTATGGAGTAGGTTTTGAAAGAGCCCCAAAACCTTATTTACAAAGTGAAGACTAAATCGTATAGGTCAGGAATATCGATTACATCAATGGGTATTTGGAGATGCTAGAAAGACAACAAAACAAAGAGGAAAAATAGATCATTAATATCTTAGATAGAAAAAACCACATGTGGATCCATAGAGGCCACCTTAGAAAAAAAAGTCAACAAAAATAATAGAAAAGAACCTGGAAGCCGTAGAGATGATCCCAATATGGCAAAATAAGAACACCAACTCATTCAGCATCAATGATGTCAGTAGGCTTTACGTCCTCATTCTTTTGAAGGTCCTTGAGTTGGAAATACAATTAATCTAGGATCTTAGAAGCCTAATTGTATAATATCCATGTAGTATTGGCTACATTCATAGAAACAAACATGGTCACCATAGTCCCTACAAGTGGGTCAAGGATAGTTTTCTAGAATAGTTTCGTGGCCAACTCACCCAAGGTCTTAGAGAACCTCATGTTGGGAAGGTCATCCTCAATAGTTACTTTCATGGGTGAATTTTCTATATTGATTTCCTTGAGCTAGGGAGAATACCACATGACATCGAGGCTATCCTTATGCTTAGTCCCTGCTACCTTGCTTCGAGTGGATTGAAATCGAATGGAAAACTATAGAGTGGATCCAAGTGATGGTCTAGAGAGAGGTTTTTTGCCCTATTTGGAAGAAATAGGGGACTCATTCTATAGGTCATCATCATAATTAGAAATATCAATTTGTGGGGATTCTTGGCTTGAGCCGAGGATATGGGATTACTCATATGTTATTGTAGTGATGACAATATTTTGGGATTGTTTGTGGAGGACATCACGATAGAGAATCAAGTGAAGGCCTTAATGGATGGGTTGGGTAGAATTGTTTTTCTAACACTTCCAATTGAAATCTCCATGGAACGGTAATGGTATTAAGGAATATTTATGATATTCACATCCCTAAGATGGTTTAGGAAGTCTAGGTAAAAACTATGAAGGGGTGAGTCAATCTTATCCATGATGAAGTATTGCATCACTTGGATCATGACTCTATCCTAAGGGCTAAGGAGGGATTTCCTAACAACTTCATCATTCTACCAGATAAGTTTTTTGCCATTATCCATGAAAGGGTTGGTATCCTCAACCATAGAATGCCTATGTTGATGGATAAAATAGCCATCATTTGTTAATTTCATAATCTCTACCAGAAGTTGGATGCTCACCTTGAATTGCAGGCCCCGAACAATGACACATCCATAGTTATAGGTTTTCATGAACTCCTCAAAAACCTTTGTGTCACTACCATTGAATTTATTTATGAAAGGGAGGAACCCATGATTTCCAAGAATATCCTCAATATTGGGTCAACTTGCAGGATTTTAGACTCCAAGGTAGTCATTCTCAACCAACAAGAAAAATATTTGAGGATAGGATTACTTTTGACGATATGGAAGACTAGGGAATTTGGGTAGTGATGGTTATAGGATTACTTATAAGCCTCTATATAATGCTACGAGATGAAGATGCTTTGATAAGATTGTTTGGGATGCATGCTGAAGCTTATAGAGGTGAATCACTTTGAGAGCCATTTATGGTCACTGATGTTATCAATCTTGGAGGTGTGAGCCCTATCATGCAAGAAAATCATGGTATAGGGAAGGTACACCTATAGATGATTCAAAACAATATTTTATTTAGATATATGAGCATCTTGGGAATGATTAGATCTATCATAAAAGGGTCTCATGGCATGGGAAAGGTACACCCAAGGTTGAATCGGGCCAGGTTTGCTATCAATGGAAGATCATCTTGGAAATGAATAAACCATAGGTTAATGAACTGAGCACTTTGAAAATTATTAAAATGCAACAAGCCAAAGGTGGTGGTAAAACCCATCAAGGCATGGAGGGGTTTGGTGCAGTGGCTAACCAAAAATGAAGCCACAATAGAGGGTGGATAGGTGGCAAAGGGACATGAGTGGGCTTGAGGGGTGATGGGATTGGAAATATGGGGATGAGGGTGGCAGGTGGGCAAAGGCGTAGGGATGGATATGACAGGTGGTAGAGTTGGTATGGGTAGGGGAGCTAGGATGAAGGTGGCAGGTGGTAATGGGATGAAAGGGGTCAAGGATGATGGGGACAAAGATACTAAATATATGATAACAGATGGTTAAAGGGGACCACAAAAAAAAATTAAACTATTGGGGTCTAATAATTGGAGGACACACTGATGAGATATTGGGGAAATTTCACTTACCAAACTTGAAGAGACACTAAATGAAGACCAATATTGGCCATAAAATTAGCAGTGTGGTTACCTTCCCTATAAATATGTTGAATGATGATGCTATCATGGATGCATATGAACCTTTTGGGCACTGAATTGCATTAAGTTTTACTCAATACTATGTCTGTCTATCTTCCTACTTTCTATCAAAGCTTAAAATTGATAGCTACAACTCAACACTCAACATTATATGGACCAAAATAGAGTTTTCGATCCAACCTCCAGAGTAGGCTAGTTCCTTTTCAACTTAAACAAGATGTTGACACAATTATGCTAACTTAGGGTTTGGATATTAGGGTAAGAAAAGGTTAGGGTTAGAGATTTGTGAACAATAGTGGACAAATAGGCTAACAACATTGCACTACAACAAAAATCTCTAAAAAACTAAATTAAAGACACATTACACAAATCAACATTATCTCAAGTTAAATGTATTTTCATTCATTAATGAACAATAGAGAAATATTGTAGACAAAAATTTCAATATCCAAACAATGATAATCCAAATAAAAAAATTCACCACTATCTAGATTTTATAGAAATGTACTCCCTAGCAATAAAGATCAAATCTAGAAGTAGATTTCAATTACCTTAATAGCTAGTAATCCATTAATTTGGCACAAAATAACCATATAAGTATTCATAGAAATGCAGCTAAATAATCCAAACCTCTGATATCAAATATGAAGATACAATATTTGAGGTGAATATCAATGTAATGCTTCTTTCATTAGTCTTAGAAATATTTACAGTAGCACAGGCAAACACACTACATCTGACCCTTTAAAAATGAGGGTTCAACCTCTACTTATAGTTTTGCAAAATTAAAAATAACAAGGAACATTACAAAGATTAAAATTTGATAGTGCAACAGAGAGTTCTTGCTAGCATTCTCTTACTGGTACATCCTCCGAGAAACCTACTGCAAGTGGACCGCCATGATAGTTCGAAGCCTCTACAACTTGCTAGTTTTTTTATGCCAACTAGCATTCCAGCTGTTGGAGATTGCGTATACATCATCGATCCTTCTTGGAAGCCTTCTACCATCATAGATCTGTAACCATATTTTGGTTATATCTTCTTGAAACCCTCGATGCTTTAGCTTCCTCCTCCAACTAACTATTACAACTGTGGTGAAGAAATGCCTTTATATACTCCAAATTATTTGGCATAATTTCCATCGTCGATCTCCCCCATCGAATGGCTATGATCTATTTGATACAAGATTGATGTAATTGCGGGGGAGAACATAGCACCATTTCACTTTAAAATATTGATGATGTCATCTTTTATGCCTTAGAAACTATGGAATGCCAATATAAATTTTAAATGCTTTGGAAGTTAAGCAGTATCAAATCCTCTTATTTTCCTTTATGTTAATTAATTGTCTATAAAGCATTCACCAATCTGCACAAAACGTTTATGATGTCATCTCTCATTCAAAACTTTTATGGATTTCATTCTATTTTTAGAAAGTGCATTGGCATATGACCATCATTATGGAACTGTTACCATGTAAATCGACCCTTCCTCCATTCTGCGCTATCTTTAGAGTAAAAAACTGCTTCTCACCATTTTGGAAAGGAGTTAGTAAAAAAGGTTCATTTTCATGGATCCGCATATACTATGTTCATAGCATTCTTCCTTGTCACCATTCCAAGCACAAATATTTTTTGCATTCTTCGAAAACGGGCCTTCCAACACTTAGCTACTTATAAGGTATTCAAAATCTCAAATGGTCACCAATCCATACTTATTTTTTGCTGACATCATCCTTCTCCAAAAAATTTTGCATATTCGGGATGCGTCGCCAGTCTGGAGCCAAGAACAAAGTAAATCCTACAGAATTTCTTCGAGTGTAAAAATATACCAAGTGTTGATAGGACTCATGAACTTTGCTGCGGATCCACTCCAAAATACACTATAAAGTGTGTGGAATGAGAACTTCATGACTTAGACAAAATTTTCAAAAAATTTCTCAAGTATGTGGCCATTTTGGGCATACATTCTGGTGTCTCCCTGGTGGATTTTCTTGTGAAGACATTGAACTCAGAGTCTTATCCATTGGGCCTTAGGATTCAAAAATACTCATCTTCAAAAGTATGCTTTAAAAATTAACTTCCATATAAACACTACCCTCTAAAAATCCAACTATATATTTAAAGGATAAAGGTTCATATAGAAATAATGCCAAAAACATCGTGGATCATCCACTTATAATGAGACTATACCAAAAATACAGGCTTATTGCCATTATCTTCAAAAATTAGGTATAAATATACTCCTCTTATAAGGCCTTATTGCAAAAATTTTTCACACAAAATATGCTTCTCTTTATGCTTCTATAGGCTTCATGCCTTTATTGTTCACTTCTAAAAATTGTTAGGGCAAAAAAAATGTAAAACTCATGCATATGTACAAAAATAAAAACAAACTAAGTGTGAGCCCCTTCTGGGCATGTGTTGAGTGTTAATTTGTCATATTACAAATAATAACACGCAACTTAGAGTCTCGAACAAAAGTCTCTTTCTTGCAAAGAAATAATTTATTTTATTTTCCTTCCTTTTATTATTTCTCCAAGCTTCTTTGTGAAACAACTTTTACGTATATAAAAATGAATTTTAATTTTAATACATACAGCTGATATATCCTAGAATCAAAATCCTGTAGATAGCTGTTAACAAGGGGCCTTTGTTGATTCTCAATGAACTTTATAATCTTGACTTGTTTGATTAATCAAAAATAAACAAAACTCCTTTTGATGTTCTAATATTCACAATTTATTCTAAGGTTAACCTATTCGTTTTATCTCTATTCAATAGTTATGTTATTTTAGTGTTAGTCTCTGACATGAAATTAAGCATATCAAGGAATAAAACAGAAACTGTTATTTTGAATCAGCTGGAAAATAATGAAGGATATTAAAATGGTTCACGATCTCCTCCCTGCAAAATCCCAAGTTAAGAGATGAAATCCCCAAAACAACCCAACCGATCAGATCTGTACTAACACACAATCTAATCAGATCAGATGCAAGACTCTAAGGAAAAGAATATAACTACATCATTCTACCATTCACCTATCGTAACCCATCCCATGGCATAAACGAAATAGATACAAGACAAAATGATGCAACGGAAAGATTGACAGTAAAACAATAGTTTTGGCTTCGATCTCCTTTTTATTTTACACACAAAAGTCATGTTACCAAAGAAAAATCTTTTATTTCAATAAGTAATGCTTTTTGTTACAGTCTCCAGCCCAATATCCATCTACATTTCTGCTATTTAACCTTTCTGTCGCGCGTTCCCGGCTGCTCCATGACGCTTCGTTTCGACTCCTGGGACCCTTCACTTCAATTCCTGCATTTTGGTATTCTAACCCTTGCGTGCAATCATAATGCTCGATCTCTACGGCCAGTAACTATTTTTATGAAACGTTACTCTGGTTCTGTCATTTCTACCACGTGTCCTGCGTCTCCTGCACCTTTCGTAACGCTTTCCCGTAGAAATCCTGACATAATTTGCATTTGGCCTCTTCCATTTCCTAGCCGTGATAATGCGACATGTCGCAAAATCATGAAATGTCGCGATATCGTGACATGTTCTTGGTCCGTACACCCGCAGTAGCTTGTTGTAGCGATATCGCTACCAACTTTGCTTTGCATTCTTTTCAAAAAGTGGTAGCGATATCGCTACCACTTTGGTTCCGAGCCTTCCTTTCAAAAAGTGGTAGCGATATCACTACCACTTTGGTTTCGAGCCTTCCTTCGATGAAGTGGTAGCGATATCGCTACCACTTTGGTCTCGAGCCTTTGCTTCACAAAGTGGTAGTGATTCGCTACCACTTTTCCTTCGAGCCTCCGCTTCACAAAGTGGTAGTGATTCGCTACCACTTTTCTTTCGAGCCTCCGCTTCACGAAGTGGTAGCGATTCGCTACCACTTTTCCTTCGAGCCTCCGCTTCACGAAGTGGTAGCGATTCGCTACCACTTTTCTTTCGAGCCTCCACTTCACGAAGTGGTAGCGATTCGCTACCACTTTTCTTTCGAGCCTCTGCTTCACAAAAAGGTAGTGAAATGATTACCACTTTCAACCTTGTGCTTCCTCTCGGCAACTTGTAGCGAAATCGCTACCATTCTCAACTTTTCGTATGCTTCCAAAAAACGCGTCGCGATTTCGCAACACCTCTTTTCTTTGCCGCCGACACGTCGCGATTTTGCGACATCCTTTCTGTCCTGCTGTCGACACGTCGCGATTTCGTGACATATTTCAATTTTTTTTTTTTGCAGTGATGGAGAGACAGGTCGCGATTTCGCGACCCTTTCAACACTTAGGCATTTTTCTTCTTTTCTTCATTTTTAGCATCCGGGTCTTTGAGATCTTCCCTAAAACCTGCAAAAACAAAGGTGGGTCCCCACTTCTGGGGTGTGTTGTGGATGAACCACAACAAATGGTGACTCTGCTGTCAAATGCTCTTGAGCATTTTAGTAAGAACCCAACCTAACACAAATCACAAATTTGAAAACATGGGTTAGCCCATAATCAATATAACTAATGCCCAAAATCAGAAGTACATGAATTATCAGAATCATCAAGTACTAGCTCGGTGTGTGCAATGAATTCCTTTCCTTATCATTTGAATTTGATCCACATTCCATCATCGGTTTTGCATGAATGCATATGCGAAATTGTGAATGATTTGTGTATCCTACTGAATATGCCATGAGAAAATGCATAGTCACTCTTGTAGTATTATGTGCAAACATTCAAGACTACCAAACCCTCTTAGGATCCACTAGTGAATGGTTCATTATATCCCAAAGTTGGTTATGAGTCCCTACTATCTTGAACCCATGTGCAAGTGGATGTGAAATCAGAACTTTGGGGAATCAGACTCCAAAACAACTGAGATGAGAGTTTAACCCTATCCTTACTATTCTGATTTAGAATTCTTTACCTCACTTTGAGCAAAATAACTAAACCAATTATGGAAGAAATGGTCATGCTAGTCTAACCCTCTAGACAATCAGTGGTCTTATTTTTTAGTCAAGACATGATGCCATGCATGGGCCTATCTAACCCCATAATCCAAAACTTATCTTCATTCATTTGGACCTTGGGGATGACTACCCATCCCTTGCAGAGGACAAGTAGTATGATCCTTACAATCCAATATAGGGATGAGATGGGAAAAATTTATTTATTTTACTTCTTGGACCTTGGGGATGACTACCCATCCTGGTTAGGGACAAATAGTATGATCCTTACAACCCAAGATTTTAAATGTAAATGTAAAATATTAATCTTGTTACTTAGACCTTGGGGATGACTACCCATCCTTTGCAGAGGACAAATAGTACGATCCTTACAATCTAAGAATTAATACGAAATGAAACATAAGAGCTTTGGGGAATTAGATTCTCAACCAACCGAGATGAGAATTTATGCCCTATCCTTACTACTCCATGTGGTTCCAATCAAAGCTTTAGGGAATTAGATTCTCAACCAACCGAGATGAGAATTTAACCCTATCCTTACTACTCTGATTTTAGGCTTTAAGCTCTATGGAAGTGGTCAAAAGCACTATTTTCAGGATCATGTTGCATAATAGGATAGACATGAAAACCATTTTCACCCAACCTTTTCCTCCAAGTTAGGTTTTGATCATTTTGCTCAAGATCCCTTTTAATGTATGAAACGTGCTTGGTCCTAGACACTTCAAGACTCAGTTTCCAACCTTAGGATTTACTTAAATTTATGTTATAACATAACCCTAAGAGGATTCAACATACTCAAATGAATTGCACCTAAGATGCATATGCCACTACGGTGAAATGTATGAAAAGTGAGATGGAACATGAATGCATTATTTCTTGAATTGCAAATGAGATGATTTGTCATGCAAAACCGACTTTTTCATGCATCACAAGCTTCAAATGTTCTAAATTAACTGTTTGTATTACATGTGGAGCTTTTACAACATGATTCCAATGTTTCATATTCTCCCAATCTTAGGCATGCATTCAACATCAAGCTTTTATTCCCCCTTTTTTTTTTTTTTTAAAGGCAATGAAAAGGAAATCAAAGGAACACCACCACCTAAATGTCCAACCTGCACACAAACAAAAAAAAACCCAACATTAATACAAGAAAAACCTGAAATAAAAAATGAATACATACTAACATATCAAATCTGCACATCAAGAAACTAAATTACAGCATTGACACAAAACTAGATATCTCCTGAAATACACACTTAAGTATCAAATCTGCACACAAAGAAACAGATCACAACATTAATACAAAGCTTAGACATGTCAAAAAAAAATAATAATACACACCTAAACATGAAAAATGAAAGCAAGAAATTACAGCGTTATTACATATAATACAAAGCCCAACTACCTCATGCTTGAAAGTAATGCTTCAAGTGCAACCCATTGATAGGTAGTGCCAAATCCTTTCCATCCAAGGTTTTTAGTCTAAAACTATTTTCCCCTAGGATCTCTCGAAATCTGGGTAGGGACCTAACCAAAGGTAATCAAATTTATCATGTTCCCCCTTCTTCTCATGTCTTTTGTCCCATAACAACACTAAATCTGAAATTTTAAACGCCTTGGCCTTAGACCTTTTGTAAAACCATATTTTTACAATGTCTTGGTGTTTACTAAAATGAAGCATAGCTTCATCCCTTTTTTCATCCAAGCGCATTAATTGCGTTAGTCTAGACTCAAGTTTATCATTAGTTCCAAAATAATCTTTCATGAAGTGCAGCGTTTGTAATCTGAGATTTGCAAGAAAAATGGGATCTTGTCCATAAAACAGATGGTAAGGAGATGTCCCTATTGCTTCTTTGAATCTGATTCTGTCAGCCCAAAGGGCCAACTTAAGCTTATTGTGCCAATCCCGCAGATTCCTTTCCAACAATTTTTTTATGACAGTCAACAGATTCTTATTGGATGACTCGGCCAATCCATTACCTTGTGGGTAATAATTGGAGGAGAACTTTAAACTCACGCTATTATCAAATGCCCAATTAGCAAACTCCAGAGAGGAAAAGGCCGAACCATTATCACTTACGATGGAGTTAGGCATCCCGAATCTAGTGACAATGTTATCTTCTAAAAATTTAATGACCACCTCTGCAGTAGCATTCTTAGTGGGGATAGCTTCGGTCCATCTCGTGCAATAATCCGTAGCCGTCAGAATATATTTGTGAGCATCGAATGAATTGGGGATGATAATCCCAATAAAATCCAGGCCCCATTGCGCGAAAGGTCTGGACTCGATTACGGACTATAAGGGCATGGAAGCGTTTCTGTCTCTATTTGCTACAGTTTGACATATGTGACATGACCTCACATGAGAATGGGCATCCTTGAATAGTTAAGGCCAATAATAATCGGCTCTGAGGATTTTATGGGTTGTGGCATTAGCAGACCCATACCCTGTCCCATGTTTACCATGAAACTCTTCAAGTATTCGCACTGCCTCCTCTTGATCAACGCAACGAAGATAAATACCTTCATGGTTCTTTCTGTATAATGTGCCAGATCTAACTAGAAAATTAGCAGACTTCAAACGCAAGGCTCTGCATTGAGTAGCATTCAAAAATGATGGACACCTACCATTGAGTAGATAGTACACCACATCTGCATACCACTCCTCCTTAGTTACATCAGCGACTTCATAATGTTGACAAGGAATTGTGAGATCCCGTTTTGCGATTGCCTTAGCTAACCCTTGCCCCCGCACTATCTTCATCGATTGAATCTCCAGATCAAATTCCTGTAAAGTTGAAACCCACTTACCACGCTTCTCACCTAATTCATTCTGAACGAACATGGCTTTGACAGCAGGATCCGGGACGATAGCAAAGACCCTACTCGTGGACTATGTAGTGCCTGAATTTTTTTACAGTCTTAACCAGCGCATACATTTGCTTGTCTAGGGTAGAATATCTCAGTTTCGCATCTTTGAGAGGACTACTCAGGAAAGCAATGGGATTTTCAATGCTGCCTTCACTCTTCTGAGTTAAAAAACTCGCAAAGGAGTGATCTGAAGCAAATGTGTAGATATAGAAAGGCTTCGTATAATCGGGACTCACCAAAACTGGGGCTTTAGAAATCGCATCCTTGATATTATCAAAAGCCTCTATCCTTTCATCTGTCCAAATGATCTGGACCTCTTTCTTTAGCATGTCGTTCAAAGGTCTTGCTATCTCTGCAAAATCTGCGATAAATTTTCTGACAAAATTGATCTTTCTGAAAAATGATCTCAACCCCTTCTTTCTATTGGGACGAGGAATTTTCTGTATGGCTTCTATTATCTTAGGGTCAATGGAAATTCCATCCTTAGATATTATATGCCCCAACAGTTTTCCTTATGTTACCCCGAAGATGCACTTCTTTGGGTTGAGAGATATACCATGTTCCCTGCATCTTTGAAGGACTTTCTTAAGATCCCTGACATGGTTTTCTTTGTTCTTAGAAAATACAGGAATGTCATCGACGTAAACAATGATGCACTTACCAATAAGCCCTTTAAAATCAAAATCCATAGCTCGCTGGAAAGTGGCACCTGCGTTCAATAGTCCGAAGGGCATTCTCCTGTATGCAAAGGTGCCCCATTTTGTCATAAAAGTAGTCTTCATCCTATCACTAGGATGGATAAGGACCTGATTATATCCCGAATAACCATCCAGGAATGACATCATCTCTGACCCGTTTAACTTTTGGAGTATTTCATCGATGGTGGGTAACGGGTAGTTGTCCTTTTGGGATGCCTTATTGAGATTTTTGAAATCAATGCACAACCTTATTTCTCCACTCTTTTTCCTCACAGGGACTAGGTTAGCAACCCATGTGGAATGCCTAACGGGAAAGATGATCTTAGCTTCTAACAGTCGCTTCACCTCTTTCTCTATCAAGGGTTCTAATAATGGATTAACTCGCCTTTGTCTTTGCCTGAAGGGCTTGGACTCTAGCTTCAGTGGAATCGTGTGCATTATGACATTCTGATCATAGGTTTTCAACTCCTTATAACTCCAAACAATCCAATCTATGTATTCTTTTAATGCACTTGCTATGGAATCCTTCTCATGCTTGGTACATGCTTTTGCTATGAATACCTCTCGAGGATTTTTTGCACTTCCAATGTTAACCAAATCACAGGCCTCTCTAGGAGATGGAACCCTTTTACCTTTTCTTGGTTTGCTTTCGATATCAAAGATTTTTTCTAATGAAGCTATCTCATTAGGCATCCGGTTGTTTTTTACAGGATTTTTATCTTTCGAAACTACCTCCTCTACGTCCCTTTCTTCTTCATCTATGTACTGCTTTTCAAATATACCAGAATTAGTGACAAATTGAAATATGTGCCTGTCACTATCAAAAACTTGGAAGTTTGTAACATTATCTGGTATCGAGGGACAAGGGACCAACTCTATAGAGAACTTCTTGCATTTATTATGGTCCACTGGCTTCAACATACTCGCTGCTATATCTAGGGAGTCTACCAGACGATTGCCCTTTCTCGAGATCAAAGAAATGTTAAAGGCATCAAACTCATCTATTAAATCTCTGACCCTAGTTCGGTAAAACCTGAGCCGCATGTCCTTGCATATGTATTGTCCCCTCACTTTTTTCACCACCAGTTTCGAATCACCAAGGACTTTGATATATTTAATTTTCTTTCGAATGGCCAGCTGTAGTCCAAGAATCAAAGCCTCATATTCTGCCATATTGTTGGTGGCAGGGAACTGTAGTCTGTATGCAACGAATATAGGCTCCTTGTTCGAGCATGACAATTCAACACCGGCTCCTGCTCCTTGTCTGGACCTAGATCCATCAAATATCAAGGTCCAAATGTCTTGATGTCCTTCAGTAAAGTTGTGCCCCATCATTTCATCATGGGTATTTTCGAGTGCTTCTATGTCCAAACAATATGCTCCCAACTCAGCTTCAATGTATTGGATCTCGTTCGGCTTGTTGTAATCTATGATCATCTCTTTGAGTCGGGGTTCACTGTCAATTCGAATTTGATTGGCCACTCCCCTCCAAGGTAGCCACATGTGTGAAGATTCTGTCACAATGTAACCGTTTAGGTTCTTACTCCAATATCTTCCCAATACCATGCCATATTTGATAGGAATATCGAGCACCAATATGTCTATGCGCTATTGGACTCTAGGTTCTGAATTGACTTGAATATGCACATCACCCAGCTCTCTCCTACTGCCTCCATGGTTGACCTGTCCAACTGCACCACCCTGCTCCTAGAAGGCTTTGGTGTAAGTCCCAATATTTTACAGATTTCTAAGGGCTGATAGTAGCCGAGGCCCCTGAGTCTATTAAACAATTGTGCAAGTTTTTACCTGCAATTCTAATGGTTACCAAAAAGGGAGGTATATCTTGTTTTTCTTTTTGTACAACCACTTGGGACTCAGCACTTTTATCTTCATGAACTTGTGCAGATGGATTTAATACTTTTGGTGAACTCACTTCTTGGCCTAATAATCGGGCCATGTCATACATCGATACATTGGCCCTATTCTTCTTCATATCTTCCACCAAATTGTAAGTGAGCTTTTCTGGATTTGGCAAGTTTTGCATCATCTTAGACTTTGTGACCTTCGATGGAGGAGGGGGATTGACATCTCCTTTAGGGTCAGGAGGGAGTAATTGATTATTAGGAGGAGCAGAGGAAGTTTTGGGCTCTTTAGAACTCCTAGTGTAATATTTGTGATTTGCTTTCCCAAAATGTTTGTTTGCATGAACTTCCAAAGCTTCTTCATCTTCGCTTCCAAAAAATTCTACATCCTCCTCTTCTTCACTTTCATGGGAATGTATGACATCCGTTAGCATAGACTCTGGTTTCACGTGGCCACAGTGCGGGCAATCATTATCACAAGATCCTGCATCTCCACAGTCTTTCGAAATGTCTACCTAGTTGGCAATGGGATTGGGTACCCGCCCGTTGTTAGGCTGCGTGTTATACATTCCTTTTCCTCTATGATTGTGAGGTCGGTTATGGCCCATGGCCTGATCAACTTTTTATTGACATTCCCCACTTGCTACCAACACCTTGGCCAACGTTTCTTTCATATTTTCTATGGCCGCTTCGGACCCTTGTGGTTGAGGCACTCGCATTTGCGAGTCCGAGTTGTGTTGGCTGCATTAGCCACCTCTAGGCCGGGTACAATGGCTTGGGTTTGGGCAGGTGGATTCCATCCTGGATTCCCATTTTGAATGGCTTGAGTTTGGGCAGGTGGATTCCATCCTGGATTCCCATTTTGAATGGCTTGAGTTTGGGCAGGTGGATTCCATCCTGGATTCCCATTTTGAATGGCTTGAGTTTGGGCAGGTGGATTCCATCCTGGATTCACACTTTGAATGGGAGTGATTGTTGGATAAGTTGCTGAGCTTGGCGTGTTAATTGGAGAAAACCCCGACATGGTCAACAGATTATTGCCCATACCGAACCCATGCAAACCCATCGAGTTATTTTGAATCAAAATCTGTGTTTGAACAACGGTATTCAGATAACTTGACAATGGCGTAACTTGGGTGGGTGTTTGGAAGTTGTTCAACATCGGAGCCTGTGGTGCTACTACCTGGTTCATCATGGCAAATTGGCTGTATGGGCCATATTGTCCCATCCCGATCAATTGAGACAATCCCGTGCCCGGTAGGTTCATCTTCTCGTTCGAGAGTCATTGTTTCTGCATAAGCCAAAGGAAGGGTTGTAACCTGAGGGTTCCTTCTAGTCAACAAAGATGTTAAAGGATCTAAGGCTCTGAAGTATAGCTACAAGGCAATTGCAGGGTATACCGCAAAGTGATGAGTCACATTCATATATAGCTTTTGAAATCTCTGATTGAACGCTCGAATGGGTTCATTGGTTTGTCTTTTGCAAGATACGAAGAAATTGTATGTCATGGAGGGATCTACTAACTTTCTGAATTGACCTATGAACGCAGTTTCTAGCTGGGCCCATGAAGTTATGGACCCTGCTGGAAAATTTCGATACCATTCGTTAGCAATGTGGTCTAGACTAGCAGGGAAAACTCGACAGGCAACATCCTCGTGAGTAACCCCCTGCCTAAACATGTAATCTTTATAGATTTGGACATGATCTTCTGTTGTTGTTGGACCATCATGAATGAATTTGGGTAATCCCCTTTCAATGTTTCTAGGTAAGTCGTGGACTGCCCGGGAATATCTAAAGGGGAACTCGAGCACCATACCAAATGGCAGTGGTCGTTGTTGTTGTTGTTGTTGGGCCATGTTATTCAAAGGTGTCAACCTTGTGGGAACAATTGGAACTCCTGGAATTGTGGAGATAGATACAACTGGTGTTACTATCCCACTTGAACTTAAGGGTTCAGGCCCACTAGAGGTACTTGAGTCCAAAGAAATCCCTAACTCAAGTATACTGGGTGGTATTTCAACTTCTAATGTTTTGTTTTTTGGCCTCCTAGCAGTGGGAGAAAGGCTTTGGAATATAGTTTCCCCTATGTTTTTAGACCTAGTAGCAATGTACTCAGGTTGGGCCAGCTTGGAAACTCTAGGACTCTAAAATATTTCTCAACTCTGCTGCCAGATAAAATGTCTGGATGTTACACTTGCAAGCACAATAGGTGGAAACAAAACTACCCACGTTAATTGTTAGAACAAATAAAAATTGCAAAGCAATACAGAAGGCCCTCCTTCTAGCGCCAAAATGTTGAGTGTTAATTTGTCATATTACAAATAATAACACGCAACTTAGAGTCTCGAACAAAAGACTCTTTCTTGCAAAGAAATAATTTATTTTATTTTCCTTCCTTTTATTATTTCTCCAAGCTTCTTTGTGAAACAACTTTTACGTATATAAAAATGAATTTTAATTTTAATACATACAGCTGATATATCCCAGAATAACTCAAAATCCTGCAGATAGCTGTTAACAAGGGGCCTTTGTTGATTCTAAATGAACTTTATAATCTTGACTTGTTTGATTAATCAAAAATAAACAAAACTCCTTTTGATGTTCTAATATTCACAATTTATTCTAAGGTTAACTCTGTTCGTTTTATCTCTATTCAATAGTTTTGTTATTTCAGTGTTAGTCTCTGACATGAAATTAAGCATATCAAGGAATAAAATAGAAACTGTTATTTTGAATCAGCTGGAAAATAATGAAGGATATTAAAATGGTTCATGATCTCCTCCCCTGCAAAATCCCAAGTTAAGAGATGAAATCCCCAAAACAACCCAACCGATCATATCTGTACTAACACACAATCTAATCAGATCAGATGCAAGACTCTAAGGAAAAGAATATAACTGCATCATTCTACCATTCACCTATCATAACCCATCCCATGGCGTAAACGAAATAGATACAAGACAAAATGATGCAACGAAAAGATTGACAGTAAAACAATAGTTTTGGCTTCGATCTCCTTTTGATTTTACACACAAAAGTCGTGTTACCAAAGAAAAATCCTTTATTTCAATAAGTAATGTTTTTTGTTACAGTCTCCAGCCCAGTATCCATCTACATTTTTGCTATTTAACCTTTCTGTCACACGTTCTCGGCTGCTCCATGACGCTTCGTTTCGACTCCCGAGACCCTTCGCTTCAATTCCCGCCTTTTGGTATTCTAACCCTTGCGTGCAATCGTAATGCTCGATCTCTGCAGCCAGTAACTATTGTTATGAAACGTTACTCTGGTTCTATCATTTTTGCCACGTGTCCTACGTCTCCTGCACCTTTCGTAACGCTTTCCCGCAGAAATCCCGACAAAATTTGCATTTGGCCTCTTCCATTTCCTAGCCGTGATAACGCGACATGTCGTGAAATCGTGACATGTCGCGATATCGTGACATGTTCTTGGTCCGTACACCCACAGTAGCTCGTTGTAGCAATATCGCTACCGAATTTGCTTTGCCTTCTTTTCAAAAAGTGGTAGCGATATCGCTACCACTTTGGTTTCGAGCCTTCCTTTCAAAAAGTGGTAGCGATATCGCTACCACTTTGGTTTCGAGCCTTCCTTCGATGAAGTGGTAGCGATATCGCTACCACTTTGGTCTCGAGCCTTTGCTTCACGAAGTGGTAGCGATTCGCTACCACTTTTCCTTCGAGCCTCCGCTTCACGAAGTGGTAGCGATTTGCTACCACTTTTATTTCGAGCCTTCGCTTCACGAAGTGGTAGCGATTCGCTACCACTTTTCCTTCGAGCCTCCGCTTCACGAAGTGGTAGCGATTTGCTACCACTTTTATTTCGAGCCTCCACTTCACGAAGTGGTAGCGATTCACTACCACTTTTCTTTCGAGCCTCCGCTTCACAAAAAGGTAGTGAAATGATTACCACTTTCAACCTTGTGCTTCCTCTCGACAACTTGTAGCGAAATCGCTACCATTCTCAACTTTCCGTATGCTTCCAAAAAATGCGTCGCAATTTTGCAACACCTCTTTTCTTTGCCGCCGACACGTCACGATTTCGCGAAATCCTTTCTGTCCTGTTGCTAACACGTCATGATTTCACGACAGATTTCAATTTTTTTTTTTTTTGCAGTGATGGAGAGACAGGTCGCGATTTCGCGACATGTTGCGATATCGCGACATGTCACGATTTCGTGACCCTTTCAACACTTAGGCATTTTTCTTCTTTTATTCATTTTTAGCATCCGGGTCTTTGATATCTTCCCTAAAACCTGCAAAAACAAAGGTGGGTCCCCACTTCTAGGGTGTGTTGTGAATGAACCACAACAGCATGTAACTGCTCCATCTTGCTCTTCTTCTTCATGGGCATCTTCCTCGACCTCCTAAAAATTCTCTTCTTGTTCTTCTTCTTATCCTGGAGAATTTGGTTTATGATTCCTTCCTCCAAAAGAATCACCAAACAGTTGAATCATCAATTTTAGAGATTGTAAAGCCTATTTCTAGGCTACTTCAGAGGGGTTTGATGTCTCTTTGAGCTGCTTATAAAAATATTACAATTCTCCAATGTCCTCATAATTAGAAGCATTCCCTCTGTTAACTATATCTTCTATGAGATCTCTTAATATGGTAAAATTAACAATTAATTGGACAACTTGCTCTTGGGATAGTGGCTCTTCAAGAGAATTAATTCCAGATTCATTCTTCAAATCTTCAATAATGCTTTTCTGGATCTCTTCCATATATAGCAAGTTATGATCTTCCATCCATAGGCCTTTGAATCCAACTTGAGTCATTTCTTTATTTACATCAACAACATCCCTAATCACACCTCTAATCTTGTCAAACAACAACCAAGATCTTTGAAGTGCTCTGTGCTTCTTAACCATAATTTTGGAAGCAACTCTGGCGAGATTCCATTCTTTATTAGGAATTGGTTTAGCAGAATCACTGAGTCTGCTATAAACCAACTTGTACATTTGTTCTGCTAGAATCACCATAGGTTGCAACTCTCCAGTAATATGATCTATGTATATCTAAACATTGGGAAGTAGGTGACTGACCTCATTAAGAAAATCAATCATGAATTGAAGCCTTGAACATTTCTCTTGGACTTCGAAGCGCATCTATTTTCTAATCCTTTTTAGTTCAATTTTAGAAAATCCAGAGGCCTTAGCCTTATCTATTTGAAGTTTTTGCTTTAAACTCTAAATTTCTTTCACTTGTTCTTCAATCAGTTTCTTTTTCTATCCTAGTTGATCCTTGAGTTTATAAGCCTCTTGAATTTTTTCTTGCCAACCCTTGATCTATTTTTTCATAGCCTTTTCAACTTCCTTTTGATTTCTCAGAGTCTTATGAAGCTTTTCAATTTGTTTCTCAAGCTTACTCACCTTCTCTCTAAATATATTATTTTTCATATAGAAGGGTTCTAAACGAGCTCTAGCCATAATCAGTTCATCCTCCTCAGTAAGGTTATCAATATATTCTGTGACCTCCTCCACTCGATAATCTTGGACAGTCATTTTATTTATGGGCTTATTTACAAGTGGAGTCATAGATCTAGATACTCTTTACCTAGCCAATGGATCAACATACATACTTCTTCTTGTGACAACCATCTTGTTGGAAGGCTTAGAAAGCTTCTCTATCTAGAAGTCATTTGCCATTTGTATGGTAGCCTGCTCTTTTGGCAAGGTGATAGACTTAAAATACTAGCAGTCGAGGGAGATGAAGATACCATAAATGACATTTCAAACTAAACTACTGATAATGGAGGTGTGGGAGTACTCACAATAGTCTCTGTAATGATAGTGGACTCTATGACTACTATTGTTGTTGCTATTGGTAAAATCATAGGAATTGATGCAAGACTAACAATTGGATGAATGGTGGTACTTGGAACATTGTGTCCCATCGATGATGGTGGTAATAATGATGAAGATGAAATTATGGGAGATGATGAAGTGGGAACCTCAAATACTGGAATCAGGATTTGGGGTGACTTTGGAGGAAGAAAAGTGACTTGCTCTTCAATGACAATCAATGAAACATGGGGTGGACTACGAGAGGGAGAAGGTACCTTTGTCATATTTACTTGACCAAAAAGGGAGGGAGACTTCTTTGGGGATTTATGAGGATGCATAGGAGAAGAGGGATTAGAAATCATACCTTTGCCTACATATGTAGGGTGCTCCTACTCTGTTTCTAATTCTATCTACTGCTCTTGGTGAGTCAATTCTTTTGTAGTAGAAATAGCTACCTCTTTTGCAATTTCATCCATATCCAATATTTGTTTCTTTAAAATTTCCTTTTCCATTCTCTCTTGGGCTCTTTTAGTTCTTCTATGGATTAATTTAAAGGAAGCCATCTCACTCTCAGAGTCTTCTTCTAATATATTTTCTTGCACTACTCTATAAAGTAGAACTTTCTCAGAAACATGACATAATTCTTTTGATGTTGTAGGAGTAAAATAAATGGGAATGACCCTGAAAATATCATCATTTTTCCTCCATTAAATGTCTATATCTAGATATTGACCCCCCAGAGCTAAGCATTTAGGCCTATATGTTGCTTCAATAACTAGAGTACTAACAACCTTTTCACTGTAATATTGCATTTTGCTCATAAGTTGAGCTCCCTTAGGAAACTTCTCCATTTGTTCAGTGGTAGAATGAAAAGTTTTTGAAACTTTAGCTACTGTCAAAGGAGTATCCTATTCCTCTACAAGATATTCTTGGTCTACGAGTGGAGAGAGAGATTAAAAACTAATTTGAGACTTTTGAACTATCAACACTATGTTCCTGATGTCCTTTTACCTCTAGGTTCTGATATTTTCATTATATTTTTTTGAAAACTCCTTATCAATATTCATTCCAAACCTAGACTTAGTTTTTCCAATATCAATCCTCATTCTCCACCAATATGATATATTCTCTACATTCCACTATTCTTCTTCCTTAGATTCTTTAGCAGTATCTTCCTTAGATTGAGGGTCCTTTTTCTTTGTAGTTTTTTCTTCAATTTCACTAATGGTGGCTTCTGTAAGCCGATGAATCTTCTTCTTATCGGGGTTGAAATCAACAATATGTTCATATAAATCCAACCATGGAGGCAGTTGATCCATTTTCAACACATTCCACTCTAAAAGAGTGGTCTCATAATTATTTATTCCTTGTTCAAAATGAACCCTAGGTCTTTTTTCAAATGTATAAGTCTTTTCTCCATTTAGGGTTACATTTCTTGCAGTGAAGATACCATTAGGGTCATAACTCCATCTTTGAGGGATATAAAATAGACCTAACCTATCAAGGTATTGGTCGATTTGCTAACTCTGCCCCTTCTTAGTGATGGTAATGTCCTCCATAGTGTGGTGTGTAAGCAAATATTTTCTCTTTCTCCCAGAACCATAATTCAAATAAATGTATTCTTCCTGCCTCAAATATTCTAAGGTAAAAAGCCTTTCTATAACAAAATGGGGTAGGATAAAAGATTTTACCATGAAACCATATAATCTAATAATTGTGCCCTCGGTCAAAAAATACCAATATCCTTCCTTAGCACCCTCTGTTCTCAAAACTTGCTGAGATAGGGGTAGCAATATAGGGAATTATCCATACATTATTTTCAGCATAGGTCTAAGAAATTCTAAGTTGAATCTATAATAATACACTACTTCTCAAGTGACTTGTCCAGTAATAAACCGACAAGGGTTCTCCATAATTGATTTTATCCTTGACCAGAATCCAAGGTATTCTATCCTTAGTGGCAGCATAAAACATCCACACCAGACTTGAGAAATACCTGAAACTAGGAGCATCAAAGCTCCTTTTCATACTTACCAACTGTTCATGTATCCTCTGTGCTAGAAATGTTGGCTAGTCAAAATAAATCACCCTAGTTCCTCTTTTATTCACGCCTTTCTCATACATTATTTCATTAGAAATACAATAGGCCATGATAATTTTCCAATCATATACCATTCTATTAGATTCTAAACCCTCCATGCATGCCAACATAGAAAATAGCTCGGGGTTTGCAAACTCATCAATATGGATAGGAACTTTAGGCATTTAATCTTCTTCCCTAATCCTTCTGAATTTTAGACGAAGCCACTTTTCTATAGCTCCTTTCTTTTCTGATGTCACTAATTTGGTATAAGCCCTTACTAGCTTGACTATGTTAAATGGTCTAGGCTTTGAATGAGGACCTACTCCTATGATGAATAGCTCATGATACGACTCTTTGGTAATTGAGAATAGGGGAGTGCCTTCAGAGGTTTTTATGACTCTATTTTTAGAATCATAGAATTGGATCATAGCCAAAACTAATTCAAGATAATGATGTTCAGAATCATAAATATAGGAGAACAAAAAATATTTTATAGCTATGGTACCTTGTCGATGCATTGGATTTCCTTCGAAATATGGGAATTTGAAACTCATCCTTAGGAGGGTCCTCCTTAATCTCATCATCACTGTATCTGCAAATATTCTAGTATGATGCACATGAGCTTGCAAATTTGCTCCCATACTCTGTGCCTTAATGAGTACTTCCTTAGGAGTTATTTTTATAGCAATAGAACTTCGTTCTCTCTGTACTTTGTAGCAGAAAACTTTAGAGTATTGTTTCACCCTTTACTGCTTTGTGGATGCAATTGACTAGCAAATGAACTTCATGTGTGCCCTTTTAGTTCTTTTAACTTATGGAGTGTGCGTATCTTCCACCATTAATGTGCCTATTGTGTAATATACCCACTATCACACTTTCCAACTTCTACTCATTCCTTTTGGTGGCTCAATAGTGGTATTCTAAAATTTCATTGGTCAAAAATTCAAACTATGCTGCCACCTCACTGCGCCTCTTTGGATACTCTTTAGTTTGAATGAGAGTTCATTAGAATTTATTGTGGGGTATTTCCTATATATCCATGTGGAACGGTTGCAAAATTGCTATTCAGATTCCCCTTAGCTTTTCTTTTGAAACTTGGCAGGTCGAAGATATTTTGATTCCACTGACACTTAGCAAATTTTGTGCATAAATTATCACCTCGGTTCTACTCCGTCATACTTTTATCTTTGAAAGGTCCCTAGATTGGAGATTCCTTGGCTTATTTGATATCTAGCTCTCTTCATCATGTAGGATAAGAGCATTTACACCAATCTATGGGGATATTTATGTATTTTTATGCAGATTCAAAAACGCTCACCATTTTGGAAGATTTTACATACACTTGAGTGCGGAATGAAACATTGTTGGATGCTTTGTAAACACTTGGTCATGTTTTTGCAATTTTTTTCCTTTTTCCAAGAATTTTCAAAGAAGACTGATTACAAAGTGTAAAAATAAGTTAAAATATAAAGTGCAGAAAGAAGGGGAAATAGTAATACAATGTATATACATATGTTACAATGAGCTCATATTTTACACATAGTAGGGCTTAGGATGAAAACCATTTACTAGAATAGGTTTTATTTTCCCCTCTGGATCTTCCAGATGAAACACATTGGCTCCTTGGCTTCCACTATTCTAAAAGGACCATCCCAAAAAGAATCAAACTTTTCATGCTTGTCTGGTTTTTCTCTATCAACATTCCACCTGAGAACTGAGTCTCCAACTTGAAATTTTTTGAATTTGGATTTCTTATCAAACCATGCCTTGATATCTGAGGAATATTTTTGAAAATTATCATATTCCTAAGCTCTATTATCCTCTAATTACAGTGAGTCAGTCTGGTTTTGATCAGATCTTCTTCTGATTCCTCCTCTGCATTAACAATTTTAAGTGCTAGAATCTCCAAATGGATGGGTAACACTGCCTCCTTGCCATATAATAGTGCATAAGGGTAAGTCCTAATGGAATTTTTTATAGTAATCCTATCTGCCCACAGAGCTTGGTCCAAAAATAAATGCTAACTTCTGTTATTACCTTCAAGTGATTTCCTCAAAATTCTTAACAGGTTTTTATTGGTGGATTTAGCAAGTCCATTACCCTATGGATAAAAATTTGAAGTATTATTAATATTGATGCCATACTTGTTGTCAAACTCAATATACTTGGATCCTATGAAATTTGGTATGTTATCGCTTACCAAGGCTTCTAGAACCCCAAACCTTGAAATCAAATTTTCCATAAAATTGATTACCACATCTTGATCTGATTTCTTGGTAGGAATAGCCTCTACCCATCTGGTTAAATAATCTATGGCAGTTAGGATGAACTTATTTTCTACTGAGGAATTAGGGTTGATGAACCCTATGAAGTCCAATACCCATTGTTGAAAAGGTTTTTCAACTTGTATGGGCTTGAGGGGGAATGAAGCATTCCATGTCCTTCCAACATATATCTGACATTTGTCACAGGCCCTGGTGATCCTAAAAGTATCAGTAAATACAGTAGACCAATAATATCTTGCTATTATGATTTTCAAAGTTGTAACTCTACCTGAGGTATATCCACTGGTTGGTCCTCCATGGAACTCTTCCATGACCTTCTTTTGTTGATCATATTTTAAGAACTTTAGAAGAAATCCATCCAAATTTCTTTTATATAGGCCTTATGGTTGTAATACATATTTTAAAGCATGAAGCCTATATCTCCTCCTTTAGGAAGAATTTAGATTTAGGGGGCATACTCCAATTTGGAAATACTTGATCATCTGGTCCACCCAATCAGAGTCTATTATTTGTGCTTCTTCCACCTGATCTTCATCTACTATTTGGCAAGTTGTCATTTCTGCTAATGTTGTAGCCTCTATTAGACCTTGGCATAGGGCTCTACCTCTTACCAAATTGGTGGGATGTATCTCTACATCATACTCTTGGATTTTAGTAATCCAACCATCTCTTTTATCTCCTAGTTCACCCTAAAGGATAAAACTTCTTACATCTGGATGGACCACATATACTAGGGTCTTACTCTCTACCAAGTACTGCCTGAAATTCTTCAGTGATTTCATCACAAAAAACACTTGTATTTTAATAAAGTTATATTTTACATAGTAATCATGGAGTGTTTGGCTCCAAAAGAATTCATGATTCTGTTCACCTTGATTATCCTTTTGAGAAAGGACTGACGCATAAATTTCTTTAGCTCCATACGCATAAAGGATAAAATATTTACTAAAATTTGGATTTATCAACACTGGGGTGGTTGCAATGGATTGCTTGATAATATCAAAAGCTTTTTTTTACTTAATTCCACTTGAACTCGACATTCTTCTTGAGTAACTCAGATATAGGCCTTAATTTCTATGCAAAATCAAAAATGAATTTCTTGACAAAAATGATTTGGCCTAGAAAATATTGTAATATTTTCTTGTTTGTAGGCAAAGGAAGAGCAAGAATTGATCTGATTCTATCTAGATCTATGGTCATGCCTTATTTTGATAACACATGACCTAGAAGCTTTTCTTCATGAAATACAAAGAATGATTTCTTGGGATTGAGTGAAATACCAAATTCTCTACACTTATGAAAAACTTGCTCCAGGTGTGATAGGTGATCTTTCTTATCATAAAAAAACACAATCATGTAATCCAAATAAATTATAATTAATTTATTGATTAATGCACCAAAGGCATAATCCATGGCTCTATGAAATGTGGCTCTCGCATTGGATAGCCTAAAAGGCATCCTCTGGTAGGCAAATGTGCCCAATTTTGTGGTGAATGTCATCTTATACTGATCTTCATATTTCACCCAAATATGATTGTATCCAGAGTAACCATACAGTAATGATAACCTCTCTACCCCTACCACTATCTGTAAGATATAATCAATCTATGAGATGGGATATTTATATTTTAGGGATGCTTGGTTTTGATTTCTGAAATCTACACACAAGCGTATATTACCATTTTTTTTTCTTCCAGATACCAAGTTAGCTACCCTAGTAGAATATTTTATTGGATATATGATCTTAGCCTTTAATAACTTTAAGATATCCTCTCTCATGATGGCCTTGATCCTTGGATTCATGGGCCTTTGCTTCTGCCTAAAAGGCTTTGCATCAGGCTCTAGCTCAATAGTATGTTGGATAACCTTTTTGTCATATACCTTGAGGTCTTCATATGACCAAGCCACAATATATTGGTATTTTAAGCATAAGGCTTTGATATATTTAGCTTCCTCTGGTGAACATTTAACCCCAAAATTGAGCTTCTTTACAATACCGACTTCAACTTCTTTATATATTTTTTCACCGACTTTCATTTCTTTGGTCTTTTTTCTATCCTCATTGTCAAATAAGATCTCTATGGTAACCAATAATCTAGGGATGTGGTTGTTCCTTAGTTGAATAACATATTTTTGATCAATTTCTTCTAGATTTTCTTCTTGGATAGTAGATAGGCATGATTATCTTACCAAAAAATCAATTATCTATTCATCACTTTCAAAAACCTACCAAAAAAATTGTTTGTCTGGTACTACAGGTCTAAAAATAAATTTGATTCCCTTGGCCTTCTTGATCCTATAGTCTAAAAAAGGGTTAAAGTTATCTCCCTTTTTTTCTAAGGAATTGGCCAGGGTGTTCTTTTCTCTGGGAACAAAATTTAAATTCAGGGCATCAAAGGATTCCATCAAATACCATACCATGTTTCTGTAATATTTAAGGTAATGGTGCTTACTGCTACACCTGTTTCTTACCTTATGGACTATTAACTTAGAATCACCATATATGTTTAAAATATTAATGCCCATGCTTTCTACTTGAATCAATCCAAGACACAAGGCCTCATATTCTGCAACATTATTAGTACATGACCATGTTAGTCTATAGGAAAAACTCTTTATCCCTTCTGATTGGGACTGTAGAACTACACCAGATCCTGCACCATTTTTGCATTTAACACCATCAAAGTGCATAATACATATTTATTTTTCTCTCAAAGACTAATTGGATATAGCAGGGATTTATTTTTCTTATTTATCTGAGATACTATATGTTCCCATACTAGTTCCAAACTAATTGTAATCCTCTCTGAAAGGCAACTCATCCTCAATATACAACTCCTCAATGTTTTCCACTAGATCAAATTCTTCTGAGGAACTAATGTTGCACATGTCTTCCTCAAATTTTTCAATGTGATAAGCTACTAGTTTTTCAGGTGTTATCCTTATTCTCTTTCCTTTGAAAGGAATTACCATACTAGAATAATCCATGTACATGCATCCACATAATTTTGCAGTAAAATCCCTTGAAAGACATAATACAAACTAGGGTTCTAGGTCAACCACAACTATTTATTGTACTATTATCACCTTAGGGGCTCTATGCAGCCTCATTAAAACATCCTTAATGACTCCAACTATTTTTATAGGTGTCCCATCCAATTGTAATACTCTAGGATAAGATCGGGTATACTCCATTCCCATTTATTCACAAACTTCTTTAGGCATAATTATAGTTGATGCTCTTGAATCTATCATACAATTTCAGACCACCCAAAATTCCATCCTTAGGGATATATAGAAAGGAGGGGGCTTATTTTTTAAAAATAGCAGGTGACATTTCTTTCTTTTTTGATGGCATACTAAGGATTTTAGTGGATTGCTTATCATGTGGATACTTGTTGAGGGAATATTTAAGTAGATCAATCTGACCAGGAATGAACAGAGTGTCATACAAGCTACCTTTTTATGGGATATTTTTCATCTCTTCAATGATGTTATACTCAGGTTTATTCAGGGTAGGTCTTTCAAACCTCCTTTCAGGCTCACCATATTTCCTTTTATACTATTGAGTGGCTTCGATTCTCTACCTTTTGGTAATAGAGGGGAATATGAGCCTTTCTTGAGCCTCATCCTTAGATTTTATTTGGTCTCTTTTAGTTTCCTTATCCAGTATCTTAGGAAGACTGTATTTCTTCTCTTTACTCTTGGCCTGGGTGATGGGGAAAGTATCACTACTTTGAGGAAGGGGGACAATTCTTTTTTGAGAATGGACTTGGAATTAACCCATTTTTGGGGATCTAATTGTAAATATTTCTTCCCAAACCTTGTCATAACAACAATTGGGCTTTCTTCATCTAGTTCTTTTATAATCATAATTTTCTTAGACTACCATAATATGTTTACTCTCCTCTTCTGATTTCTTTTCGCTTGATCCAAAACTTGTTGAACATGGTGTTGGTACGTCACACAAGATTGTGAGTCATGGGGATCATTACATACTAAACACAAAACATTTGCAAGAGTAGTATCTAAAGAAAATTCTAGTTTCTCATATGTTGTATTCACTCTAATCCCAGTACTATTACTAGGACCAGGTCTCTGATATTTATTCACATATGGAAACATCCTCTATTGTGACATTTCTTGATATCTCCTTTCCATTGAATTCATTCTATTACTCAGGGTTTTCAAAGTATTTTGTATATCAAGAATAGTAGAAAACTCTTGAGATGGCTGAGAAGGAAGGGAAGGGAAAGGATTCATAGAGGATGATGGTTTTGGTTTAGGGACTGCATTCATTTATGGAGATGGATATGATAAAGAAATAGGATCCATGTAAGACGGGTTTGTGGATTGACTTTGTCTATTGGTGATTTCTGAGTTGTAAGGTAGAATAGTTTTGGGGGGTAGTCTTCCCATAGTAATTAGGATATTTTCAGCATGAACTGCTGCATTATACACTTAGGGGAAGGTTTCTAATTCAGATTGTTATGTATGTATACCTAGCTATGATCCAAGGGCTCTAATATAATACACATAGGCAAAACATGTAGTTGGTCTAGCTATGGGAGGTATTCTCTTCCATGTTATGCTAAATCTCAAATTAAATTCTGAGATAGTTTCCTGTTGAGACTTTTACATGGATGTAAACTGGTTAAGAAAGGAGAAAGGATAAATAGATTCATTAAATTATTCTATAAATGGCTCAACTAATGCTTACCATGAAGTTATAGTGTTATCTTCCAGAGCTCTAAACCAATGTAATATCTTTCCTCGAAAGGACAAGGCTAGAATTCTTACAATAATTTCCTCCTCTTTTATGTTGTGAATTGCTACCAGATTCAAAATATCCTGACAGTGCTCATAAGCTATCTTCCTAGATCCATCATAAGTGGGGATATATTTGGATACAACTTGGGGGATGGCATTAATTTGGGCTAATATCAGGGGACCAACTGTGTTCTAGCTGCGTTACTTCTATAATGGTTGATTAGGAGCCACATTTTATGCCATACTTCCAGATGCAGGTCTTGTTGAAGGGCTTGTTGGTTTAGCTGTAGGATTTTCCTTAGGAAGCTCTTCTTATGATAGGAAATATTGGTTTTAACTTTGGGAAATAACAAAGCCTCTATAAGGTAATTCACAATAGAAATAGGAGTTAGGGTTATTCCTTTTGAAAGACCTGGTATACATGAAAGGACACTGGTCTATAAGGATAATTTTTTTTATGGTTTTAAGGACTAGGGAGTCACTAGGTGAACTTTCTCTTTGCTTATAAGGTTAAGACAGTTCACCAAATCTTGATTCCTCTGGGTTGAGATAAAAAATAACTCATATGATAGGTTTTCATGTTCCTTGTGAACTGGTTCCACTAGGCATGCCAAAGACTATTGGGCACTAAATTGCATCAATTTTTATTCAATACTACGGTTGTCTATATTCCTACTTTACATCCAAGCTTGCACCCGATATCTACAACTCAACACTCAACATTGTATGGACCAAAATAAATTTTTTGATCCAACCTCCAGATTAGGATGGTTCCTTGTCAACTTAAACAAGATGTTGACACAATTATTATCACTTAGGGTTTGGATATTAGGGTAAGAAAAGTTTAGGGTTAGAAAAATGTGAACAATAGTGGACAGATAGGCTAACAATGCACTACAACAAAAATCTCCAAAAAACTAACTTAAAGACACATTACTCAGATCAACATTATCTCAAGTTAAATGTATTTTCATTCATTAACGAACAACAGAGAAATATTGTAGATAATAATTTCAATATCCAAACAATGATAATCCAAATAACATAATTCACCACTATCTATATTTTACAAAAATGTACTCCCTAGCAATAAAGATCAAATCTAGAAGCATATTTCAATTACCTTAATAACTAGTAATCCATTAATTTGGCACAAAATAACCATCTAAGTATTCAGAAAAATGTAACTAAAGAATCCAAACCCCTGATATCAAATATGAAGATACAATATTTGAGGTGAAGACCAATGTAATACTCATTTCATTAGTCCTTGGAAATATTTATAGTAGCACAGACAAACACACTAGAGTCAACCCTTTAAAAATGAGGGTTCAACCTCTACTTATAGTTTTGCAAAATTAAAAATAACAAGGAACATTACAAATATTAAAATTTTACAGCACAATAGAGAGTTCTTGCTAGCACTCTATTATTTGTAAATCCTCCGAGAAACCCACTGTAAGTGGACCGCCATGATAACTCAAAGCCTTTGAAACTTGCTAGTCATTTGACACCAACTAGCGTTCCAATCATTGGAGATTGCATATACATAACCAATCCTTCTTGGAAGCCTTTTTCCATCATAGATCTATAACCATATTCTGGTTCTATAATCTTGAAACCCTCGATGCTTCAGCTTCCTCCAATCGACTATAACAACTCTGGTGAAGAAATACCTTTATATACTCTAGATACTTTGGCACAATTTCCATTGTCGATCTCCACCATCGTATGGCTAAAATCTATCTGATACAAGCTTGATGTAATTGCAGGGGAGAACATAGCACCATTCTTCTTTATAATACTGATGACTTCATCATTTATACCTTAGAAATTATGGAATGTCAATCCATATTTTAAATGCTTTGGAAGTTCAGTAGGATCGAATCCACTTCTTGTCCTTTATGTTTCTTCATTATCTTTAAAGCATTCATCAATCAGCACAAAATTTGATGATGTCATCTCTCCTTCAAACATTTTGTGGATTCCATTCCGATTTTAGCAAGTGCATTGGCATATGACCATCATTCCAGACCTGTTACCATGTAAATTGACCCTTCCTCCATTCTACGCTATCTTCAGAGTAAAAAACTGCTTGTCACCATTCTGAAAAGGAGTTAGTTAAAAACATCAATTGTCATGGATTCACATCTAATATGTTCATAGCATTCTGCCTTATCACCATTTTAAACATAAATGTTTTGTGCATTCTCTGGAAATGGGTCTTCCAACGCTTAGCCGCTCGTAAGGTATTCAAAATCTCAAATGGTCGTCAATCTATACTTATTTTTTGCTGATGTCATCCTTCTCGAAAAAGTTTTGTAGATTCAGGATGCATCGTCAGTCCAGAGCCAAAAAAAAAGGATATCCTATGGAATTTCTCTGAGTATGAAAATTTACGAAGTGTTGAGTGGACTCATGACATTTGTTACAGATCTGATCCAAAATACATTGTAAAGTGTGCGAAACAAGAACTTCATGACTTTGAAAAAAATTTCAAAATTTTTCTCAAGTATGTGGCTATTTTGGGCATACAAAACCATTTAGATTCTTGTATGAGAGTTGCAACTCTCTAAGTTTGGAGCTTATCACTTTTAAGATAATTAATTATGTTTGGAGAGTTACCTTCGAAGATGAGTTTGCAAGGAAGGTCACTGAGGATAGAGAGTTCCATGTACACTACTTTGGATTCAATGATGTGATTGGTTTGGTGATTCAAGTTCTTGGTATAGGCAAGTAAAATATTTCTATTATGATTTTGAATGATGTTGCCACCTACAGCTTTCCTAGGATTTCCTTTTGCAGCATCATTGAGTTTCAACTTTAACCATCCAATCGATGAGGAATCCATATAACATTAGCTCTTGATGGTATGGATGGTTGCAATATATCTGATGAAATATTGAGGGATTAAGAAATGGTTGCTTTGATTTCATGATCAAGAGATTTTAAAAAAGGGACCAACTAGGTGTTCTTGATAGTGGCACACAATGCTTTGGTACTAGTAGAAAGAGATTCCTTTGAGAAGTTGGAGAAAACTCTACTATTCTCAAGCCACATCTACCATAGATAGTGGTGTAGGTAGAAGGACCACATGGCTTTGAGATGTCTATTCTAGAATGTTTTGGGCCATTGAATAAAAATATTAGGGATTGAATTTGGTTGGGCCCACTCAATGTTGAAGGTAGATAGAAGGAACCTAAGGATAGCTCTAGAAAAAGGGAAATTGAGTAAAAGGTGATGGGTTAATTCCCAATTTAATCAACATAGATAGCAATAATTAGGTAGGATAAAACCTCTGGTTAGGATATTATCAATGGTAAATATTTTTTTTGAGTGACTAGCAATGAGAAAAAACAATCTTAGGGATAAGGCCTTTGGACCAAATGGCTTTTATCGAGAGACGACAAACAATGGGGTCATCATAGAGGAATTAAGCCATATTGAATGATAATTTCCCACTATCATAGTCTCTCTAGCTATGAAGGTCCAAATGAGAATTGCTGGAAATGATGCAGGAGTTGAGGAGAGAGAAGAAAGCTAGCAATAGCCCTAAGTTTGGGGTCAATAAAATTAACGAGGATGGGTTTCCAAGTATGAACATTGAGGAAGTCAGAAAATTTGGTCCCAAAGAGATGATTAATAATGGGCTTCAAGATGGTAAAGTTGGGATTATCAATTAATGAGTGGTCATAGGTCCATGAGACGTTCAAAAAATCAATAAGGTGACCACTACCGAGTTGCCATATTGTAACTTTATGTAATATGAATATAGACTTGATGATCGAGATCTAGAATGTGGATCATCCATGGGACAAATTTTCATCCAGGAATCTATGATTCTACAAGTTTTTTTTTTCTGATGATGGATACCAATTATAATATGGAATTGGTGAATATTCTCCATCCTTGCTTGGAAATAAGGGTCATGTTCATCTTAGTGATTTTCCTAAAATTGAACCAGCATTGGGTCTTCTTGGTGCAAACTTTGTCCCAAGTGACCAAGGGATATATTTTCTTGTTCTCAGGTCCTATCCATAATTTTTTTTTTTGAATTTTCTCAATTTTATGGCATATTGCTGCTGGAACTTGGAAAATTGACATAAAGTACATAGGGATTCTTTGGAGACATGCGTGCACCAACATTGGTTTGGATGCTTGACTTAGGAGTGCCCATTTCCACTTGATAAGTTTTTTGAGAAGTCTTTCAAGGATATTATTCCACATACCCTTATATGGATTACCTATGAAAAAAGGAAGGCCAAGATATGAGGATGATAGGTTAGATATGGTGTAGCCAATGACTCGTGTGATATTTAATTTCCTGGCCACTAGGTGTTTATAAAATAGAATTTTCTTTTTATGTAATTTACCACCTAGTTGGTAACTTCTTCATAGAGGTTAAGGATGGTCTTAATATATTTTTCTTTAGCAATAGATGCAAGGGTGACTAGGATCATGTCATTAACAAACTATTGATGCATGATTGGTCTAAGAGAGGAGGTTTCTTTGACGCTAGAGATCACCCTGATGGAACAAGCCAATTTGAGATATATACCAAGGGATTCAACCAGAATAATGAAGATGAAGGAGGATATGGGATCGCCTTATCTAATTCCTTTTAAGCTTTTGAAATAGCCCACTATTGAATCATTGACAATAACAAAAAACCAAATTGAGGTAATGCATACTCTGATGAGGTCTATCTAATCATTATGGAATCCAAACTTAGAGAGAACCTAAAAAAGGAAATCCCAATTTACTTTATTAGAGGCTTTGTTCATGTCAAGTTTGAGAAAGAACCTGATTTTATTTCTTTTGAAGACAAATTGCAGGAGTAGTGGTGGTGACTCTATCAGTGATGGTTTTGCCCTAGATAATGCTTCCTTGTTAGAGATCAATGATGAGTGGGAGGATCTCTTTCATATTTATGGTCATGAATTTGGTAATTATATTGTAAATAACATTACAAAGTATTATAGGCTGATAGTCTAACAATATCCTATAGGTGGAATACTTGGGGATGAGGCCTAAGAAAGTGGATTTGACATATCTGGGGATGATATTTAACTTTTGAACATATTGGATGGCTTTATAAATTCCACTACCAAAAATATCCCAAAAACACTGAAATATGTGAGATGGAAAGCCATCTGAGCTAGGGGCTTTGTTTGAATGCATGAAAAAAAGAGCCTTCTTAATTTCATAATTTGAAAATTTTTGAAGGAGGTATAGATTGGACTCAAGGGTGATGAGGTAGGGAATATTTTGGAGTAGGGAGTTACAATATTGATCTAAACAAGGGGGGTGGAGCTCTAATAGATTCTCAAAGTTAGAGATAGCTTTAGAGTAGACCACATGTAATCTCATCATGATAAAACCATCATTCTTGACCAACTCCCTTATCTTGTTGAAGTTTCTATGCTTGAGGGTTGAGGCATGAAAATTTTTTGTATTAGAATCTACTTCTCTTAACCATAGAGCCATGGATTTATACCTCTAGAAGGTTTCTTATTTTTCAAATACATTATGATACTCGACTAGGATCATTCTTTGTTCATCCCTAATTTAATAGGTTAGGTTTCTGGCTTGGATTTGATATTTTACCACCTATAGCTAATCGTTAATGGCTTGTTTCCTCTCAAATATATTAATGAAGATTTCATTGTTCCAAACCGAAGGTTGTTTTTGATGAAGCATAGCTTTTTGGCAATTTGAGAGATGAGGGGACTAGAAAAATATTGATCCTGCCATTCAAAAACTCTTATTTTTTATATTGGGGTGTTGAATCCACATGGTTTCAAATCTAAATGGAGGTTTGAAAACTGAGGTAGATTTGAGACCTTCAAAAATTAAGGGATTATGGTTTGATCTAATATTCGGAAGGAAATGAAGGGTAGCATACCCAAATATATGGATGGCCTCCTTAGATAGGAGATATCTATCAAGCCTTAGTTGGATAATATAGTTGTCGATCCTTCTATTGCTTCATGTGAATTTAGTTACCTTGAGTTGGATATCCATGATCTCATTGATATCCACAAATTCTACAAAATATTCATAGCACTTATATGATATGGATGAACCATACTTTTTATTATATGGATAGAGGGGTGATTTAAAGTCCCCCACTAGCATCTAGGGATCTTTAATAGAAAATAATTCACATCTGAGTGAGGGTGTTCCACAAGGCAAGTCTTCCATGGGGATTATTTGGGGCGTAGTTATTAGAAAGAATCTAGATAGTATTGTTATCTATGTAAAAAAATAAAATGTTTGTGACTCTATCAGAAGATGATAGACGTATCCCTTCAACTTTGGTTGGGTCCCATAGGCATAGGAGTCCTCTTGAAGTTCCTTGGGTAGGGTTGGCAATAAACTCACTATTTTTCTAGATGAATTTGGCAATTCTTTCGATATTAGTTCCATCAATCTTGGTCTCCTGAAGAACAAAATGGTGGGTTTATTTTCTTTCCTCTTGGTCAAAACTAGTATTATTTTGGCTAGACCATTGAGGCCTATCACATCCCATGAGAGGATCTTCATTTGTGGTTTTTTTTAGATGATTTTTTCCCAAATTTGCTACAAGGGATACTTGGTTCTCTTTCCATAATCCTTAGATAGATCAGAAAGGACAGATAAGAGGGTGGATTGAGTGCTATTGGCTATCTCATCATCAACTTCTTTCTTTATTTGGTCTTAATTAGAAGGTCATCCCTTATTTTTGTCACTTTCCACATCAATGGAAGCCTTCTTGGAGCTTCTAGTGTGTTGCTTGAATGGGATGACATTCTCAAAGACCTTAGAAATAGGATGACTGAAGAGTTTGGTTGGACCACAATTAACCACAAGGTTGGATTGGTTGATTGATTTGGGAGTACTGCAGGTCTTATGGAGGTTAGTGAAGCCAAGCCGTTTGAGAGGACTTAAGGTTTTAGGATGGTCAATCAGCTTGGAGGGATTATGGGTTTTAAAAAGGTTAGGATGGGAGGGAGACCTATAGGGGATACAATTGACTATAGGACTATGGTTGGGGCTAGAAATATGTAGGGATGATACAAATTTAGAATCTAGAGCATAATGTGATGGTCTAGATCTAGTTAGTGAGTGGAGGGATACTAAAGATATTTAGGGAAAAGGGTTGAGTACTAGTGGTAATTAAGGTAGGTGATGATGGGAAGGTCATAAGATGATCCAAAAAGAGGATTAAAATGATTGGATAAGGCAAAGAAAGAACATACCTGATATTGATCTTGATATTCCACCTGATGTTCAATTTGCTTTCCTTTGGATGTCTGATCCCGAGTTTCCACTTGATATTCAATTTGCTGATCTTGAGATTCCACTTGATGTTCAATTTAATTTCCTTTGGATTTTTGATGGTCCTCCTTGGAGGGAGGCTTTTTGAAATAGGGGCGTTCTTTGTAGGACCACCACATTGAATTCTAGGTTGGCCCTCATCTTTCCTTCTAGACTTTATCCTGAGATTTGGGCATTGGGATCTTAGGTGACCTTTAGTATGACATTCAATGCATAAGACTAAATTTTTTTTATATTTGATGGTTAAACATCTATAATAGGATCCATAGATTAAGTTCACATAAGTAGGTCACTCAAAGTCGATGTTGGTGTTGATGCATATGCATGCATAGACCATCCTAATTTAAGCTTTGGTTGTTAGATCAATGATGACAATGTCTCAAATGGTTAGGGTGCTACCTCTAAATATTTTAGTATCCCAAAATTGAGCTAGAAGTCCTAGGAGTCTCACCTAGATGGGAGTTATGTTTATGCTCTGGGTTTCAAGGTTGAAGTCTGTGGCCCACCTTCTGATAAAAATACTATGATGTTCGAAGAACTAGGGTCCACTAGTGAGGATGTAGCTAGTGTCATTTATATTATTAAGAATAATAAGAAATAATCCCTTGTGAAAGGATACTAATTCCATGTTTCCATAAGGGGAACCACTTGTAAAAGGTCTATTTTTGAATGATCTCGATGTTTAGTCTTCCTCCAATGAATTTTCCAACTAAATAAGGACTCTTGAGCTGTGATAGAGGCCATCACGTTGGAAGGGATGACCAATTTTCTACCTTTAGGAATGAGAGAAAAGGGATCAGGATGATGATAAGGAAGCATGGTCCCTAAGCCATTCTGAATAGTCTTCGTAAAAGAGATAGATTTGAAATTTTGCTGATCTGACAAGGGGTCCTCTCTAACTCCTATGACTTCTACTCCCCTACCAAGGAGGTATTTAGATCCAGAGTCATCGAGCTCATCATATGAGGGCTTGCCATCATCTAGAAATTTTCCATCACCACTGATCCCTACTAATACATCGATCCCTCCTACCCAAAATTCAAAATTTTCCTTCCCACCAGAGTTCATCTCACTGAGAATACTCATTCCTTACATAATTTACATAATGAAAATTTATTATTAACTTGAAAAAATAATTCATATTAGTGGGGATGTGAGGATTTGTCTTTGGAATAAACCCCAAATATTAATATGAATCCCTATAGAACATTGTTTAATATTGAAAAGAAGAAAGGATCTAATGCATCAAATTGGAAACTTTGAATCCAATACCTACTTTGAGAAGGAAAAATATTTTATTATATGTAATGCCTTACGAGCCCAACATATTTTCCTTATTTCTAGAGTTAATATCAATTAATATGCTTGTATGTTTGATGGATCATCATAAATTATAATTATTGCAAAAAATAAATAATAAAAAGTTAATGACCATTTATTAAAAATATCATTTAAAAAATAATTAGTATTAATACATTAAAAATCCATTAAAATATTATTCTTACATTTTCTATCATAAAAAATCTCCTCTTTCTATAATATATACTAATGGGTTGACTTACATTGATAATGATCATATATATAATGGTTTTATAGGATAAAATGTGTATTAAACGTTTTATCTATCTACAAGCAAGTATTGAAGTGAGAGTTCCTATGTTGATGTGTTGGCATCTTCCCTTTATTTGATATATTTTTTTTTGTGCATAGTAAACCTCTATAATCCCTAACCCATTGGGTAAATATAAAGTCAACGAGATCTTGAATCTTCAAGAATCGAACTAGGGTAGTCCACCGACAAGCACCTAGATGTTACCATCTAGTATATCCCATTTTAGATAAAAATATACTTATTATTAAAACTAAATAAGAATTACAAAGGTTATTAAAGTTAATGGATACTTATTAAAGGGAAATTTGAGAAATGATTACTATTAATGCAATGAAAATCTCAAGTCCATTTTTATAATTTGACAAAGAGTTCCTTCTTTCTACTTTCTACATTAAATTATAATGGGTTGTCCCTTATTGATATATTGGTAACAACTATGAGATATGATGGGTTATTTGATATTGTTTTATTGGTAGTAATTATGAGATATGTTGGGTTTTCTTATATTAGTATGATTATTTCTTTTTTCTTTAGTTCATGAGTAATACACATTTCAGACTATGCCAAATTTCCTTGGATCTACTATGTATGGGAGGAAACACTTATATTGTGCTATTTACCTATGGAACGTACATAACTTGTTTGTTAAAATTTTAACCTAAGATATTGTCCAAAATACCCAAGCCTTCATTGTAGGTCCACTCAAACTACAAGATAAAATAAATTTTAATTATATATACTAAACATTTTATCAATCTATACACAATAATTAAAATAATTATCCTTATATTAACATTTAAAAAGATAATTTTTTATGCAGATGAGAGAATAAAATCCACTTAAGTATGACCTTATCAAGCAACAAATTTTTAATCCAATTTTTTATTACTAGATGCACGGTAATCACACGTGTGATCAAGGTCTCAAGATGATAAATAAACTTTTAAGATGACACAATTGTATGACATGTTTGATTGTATCGTAGGATCAGTCATTTAGTTGATTCACTTGTATGGTAGTCTAATTATACGACCATTTCCTTCAATTGTATGACATAGTCCTATGATGAATGGTGGAACTTTCCTTTGATGGCACAAATTTTATGATGGTAAGTCTTACAAGATGAAAAAATACCAATTCACAAGATGATAAGGTGAAATATGACAATGTGGTATTATGACAATGGGTTTAATGTGACAAGAATACAACAACACTATAGACAAAGATATTTCGATGACATCCTCATATATTCCTAATGATATTCTTCTTCTTTATGATGGTAACTTCATGAGACAGTACCTTCTATTGAAAGTACTATAATAATACTGAGAGGTAATGGAATGACCACCAATTTGAATGATAGTTTGTGTTTATTACTCAAATATTGATATTTAGAATGACACAAACACATGTAAACTTTTCAAATTGTAGGATTCAACTCTAAATTTGAAACCATTATTTTTGCTTGGTTTCCTCCTCCCACTATAATCTACAAGACATAAGTTTATACAATTCAAGTATGATCTATTCCTCACTCACAAGTTATGTAGAACAACTTTAAAAGGTGCATTTTATATTTCACATTGTTTGGAAGAAATATTTAAAATATATAATTATTTATAACAATCCCAATATTTTTCTACAACTTGTCGAGCATGCTATTTCACTCTCACTATTTTAGCTATAATTTATCTTTTTCCCATTTCCTTAGGCATACCATCCTTTCATCCCCTTTATTCTATTTAATTATTCTCTTTTTATTTTTCCTATGCATGTTGTTGTCTCTTTGTTTTTCCTTCTTTCTTCTTATACATACTTTACTATTCACTTCTTCTTTCTCTTCCTCTCTTAGGTTTTTCTAATACCCGTTGTTTGTCAGACCCTATGTCTTCCATTCTTAATTTTCTTCTTCCTCTTCCCATGCAATGTCATTCCCTCTTATATTTCCAAGTGTGCCTCCTTCCTTTTTAGGTAGTAAAGGTTTTATTTTACACATGTGGGATGTAGGTGATGTAACCCATCCTATAGACATATGGATGCTCCCACACCATACTCATCAGGTAAGAGGAAATGTTCCATGAGCTCTAGATCATGAACATGAATTTTTCTTCTAAGACATTATAATTTTAGTTTGGCTATTTACATAAGACCAACTTTGTTGTTTTATCCTAGACCTCCTCTAAGAACTAAATATCCTCTTATAGAATGCACTTAACATTTATTTCAACTTGTCCCATTCCATCACATCCACCCAAGTACAATCAATATGTATTTTTTTGAATACTTTTTCTTGGTCCAAACACCTTCTCTTGGAATGATTATATCCTCCCCATTTATCACAAGGATGTAAGCTTTGAAACCTAGTTATTACATGTCTAGACACTCCACATGGACTACAACAACTCATCCTAGGACCTTCATCCCCTGTACTAATATCTCTTCTCACAAATCTAGTCTCACTGTTTATTGCTTGACTTGTATATCCAAGGCCTTCATTACTTGGCCTTATTTCTAGCATTATGGGTATTTTCATACCTTTACCATATCTTCCCAATATTTGATCATTGTAACCCATTCTTCCCATTAACTTGGAGTCAATACATTTGGTGTGCTTTTTAAAGCACCCTAATTCTTTATTTTTACTCTGATCTCTATCATCATTATTCAAATACCACTAACTATCATAATGTCCTTCACCACACTCTGAAGTATCACTATTACTATCAATTTGAGCAACATGATCTTGGTCATGACCAACCAAAACTCAATGACATCATGTCATTCATCTTCCTCTCCTATCTTTGTGTTCTTTTTATCTTTCTCTTTGTTTGTATCTACAATAGGAATCTCTACACCATCATCTTCATCATCACTACTAGAGGTTACTTGGATCAACTACATCATCACTACTATAGGTTACTTGGGTCAAAATGCTACAATATATCATTATTTAATTGTTATCTTCCTCTAGAGAATTTTCCTCTTTCTATGGATTTTGTTTTTTGTGTGCGAGTCAATATTTCTTTTTCCTTGAGTGCATATTGATATGCCTCAAATTTTCTAATTCAAAGCAAACTAATTTCATCTTGTATAGACTACCTTAGCCCATTTATATATCTCATAACTTTATCCTCCTCATATTTAATATGAATAACTCTTATGGTTAATTTATAGAATTATTCAGTCTATTCTTTTACTTCCATATTTTTCTTGAGGTTTTATAGTCTTCTAAACAACCTTGTTTAGTAATTAATAGGCAAAAATGTAGACTTCATTTTATTATAAAATTAGCCCAAGTTTGAATTGTATCCTTCCATTTCTATTGCCTGTATGTTTGAACATGATACTACCAATTCAAAGCATGTCACTTAAATTACATGCATGCAAATTTGACTTGCTTCAGATCCCATTAGATTCATAATCAAACAATTTCTCCATGTATGTTGTCTAATCAATCAACTCTTTTGGGTTTAAAATTACATTAAAAATAGGAGTATCTTTCTTTGGATTATGTCCCATATTTTAGATTTCTTGAATAAACTATTGTGTTAATTCTTCTCCTTGCATTTCATCTCAAAATTCTACATGACCAATTTCCTCCTCTTCACTATCACTAATATCCTCAAGATGAATGCCTTTTATTTTGGATATCTCAATTGCATCTCACCTAGTGGTAATTCCTCTTAGCATTTCTACTATATCCATAGTTCAGGGTCCTAAACCACATGGTCTTCCTCTTCCTCTTTATATCATGTTTTCTCTAATGTGTATCATAAACCTACTCTAATACCAAATGATGCATACAAGAGAAGAGATTCCTCCTATAGATGACCTTCTAAAGAAGTAAATTTACAATCTAATTTATGATCACTAGATGCATGTTAATCACATGTGTGATCAAGGTCTCAAGGTGGTAAGAAAACTTGATAATAACATGTGTGATCAAGGTCTCAATGTGGTAAGAAAACTCTTAAGATGACACTATCATAGTCTTTGTATGGCAATATTCGAGTTTACAATAGGTTGGATTGTACAATAGGTTTAATTATTTGGTTGATTCATTTGTATGGGAGTCCAATTAGACAACTATCTAATTGTATGACCATAGGCCTATGATAGATGTAGCACCCTAAAATTGGCACAGTTAAACCCTCAGTAAAAAGTAAAAATTTGAATTTTAATCTCGAAACCGCCCATTAACCGCTCACCTCATTTTTGTGCTATTTTTAGAAGTTGTTTGACCATTGGACGATATCATCATCGATATGATGATATCGTCCCAAATCGGACGAATTCATCTGGAACAGAATGTCTAGACGATTTCATCCCAAAACCAAATTTTCATAATTAGCTTCTATTTCAACAACCTCTCCAACTCGAGCAAAAGTGTGTCTGCGCATTTGGAGATTCCTACGTTGGAGATCTCCTATATTGGGATGATTCCCAACATCCTAACCTCCCCCTAATCCTATATAAACTTGGGATTTTCCCAGTTTATCCCCCTGGCTGATCATTTCCCTACAAATTTAATTTTTTTTGTGTTAGAACATCTTATCCCCCATCATTTGCACTTGTGTTTTCAAGTTTTATTGAAGGATCTCACTGTGTTTTAGCTGAAGGAAGCTCGGATCATCGTAGATGATTCAACCATAATTTCGAATGATCCTCTTGAGATCGGCGATGATCTCGTACGATTGTAGACAATTTTGACTGCAGTTTAGATTGGGGGCAATCAAAGCCCTAAGTTTGCATTCTCTATCTCTTTTCTTATTTAATTGTGCATTAGATTAATTCAATTATGTTCTGCATCTTGGAGTTCACCTCATTTAGCATATTTGCATGTTAAAATTCAAAATAAATTATTAAAACATTGCATCCTATTTTATTTGATATCTAAATTTATAATTTAAGCATTTATATTCTCTTTTTTTTTATAAGTAGCATTATATTTACAGCGGGTTTTTTGAGAAGGGACCCAAAACCTTATTTACAGAAAAAGCCGAAGCTAAAGGAAGTACCACCGCCTGAATCTAATCCCAGGGCCGGAGTCCGGGGCCCGGGGCCCTTTTTTTTTTCCCCTTTTTTAACAGGTTTTGAAAGGATCCCAAAACCTTTTTACAACAGGTCAAAAGATCAAACCTAGGTTCAAAAACAAACCCTAGGACAAATCCCACCCAGTGAGAAAATCCAAAAAAGGGATGAAGTTGACAAATCCCGTCTAAGCGGGAAAAAATAGTAAACCCTAAAATCCCGTCTCAGGGAAAAAACAAAATTATTTGGAAAATCCCAACTAGAAGGAAAAGGAGCAAACCCTAAACCGGCATAATTGAAAAATCCCGCCCGACGGGAAAACCAGCAGGATTGGAAAACCCGCCCCGTGGGAAAAAATAGTAGGAGCAGGACAACCCGCTCAGCAAGGAAACCAGCAGTAGCTGGAAGAGAAGGATCCTACTCAGCGAGAAATCTGCCAAAGGAACAAACCCCTGCCCAACAGGAGGCTCGGAGCTAGGAAGCAAAAAACAAGGGAGGGACAGGGAAGCTGTCCCACGAGCGCCCGGGGCTGGAAAGGGAACCTTGGCCAAGACGAAAGCAGCGAAAGACCACTGAAACGACCAGCAAGAGAACAACCAGCCCCATCCATGCCTGGAGGAGACAGAAGCCTAGGAGACATAGCTGCAGGTTTGGCCCCCCCCAGGGCCCAAAGGGCAGACTACAGAAACCGAGGGTCCACCTCAAGACCAGACAAACCCCAGATCTACACGGAGATCCCGAAGGCAAAGGCAACCTGGAGCAACTGAGGAAGGGCCTCATATGCGGGAATAGGCCCCCTCGAGGCCAAGAAAGAGCACATGAAGATCCCTAAGTGGCAACCAGGAAACCAAAACCAACCCTTTTTCAACAGCCGCCCCTGGGCAAGCTAAAAACCCACCGAACCAAGGAACTCGGGCCCAGAATCCGTAGACCCTGCCAAGCAAAAGCAAACCAAGCAATGGGAACCCTGAGTAAACACTGGATCTAGAAAAGTAGGGCAAGAGAGTGCCCAAGGAGGGGGGCATGGGAAGGGGAAGAGGGACAAGAACCACCCCATAATGGGCCCAAACACACAGGATCCACCCAGCCCAGGGACTAGCCCACCCAGGAGCCAGCCCGCATGGGAACCACCCCGTCCAGGGGCCATCCCGCATGCCAGCAACCCGCCCGGGGTCCAGCCTGAACAGGGACCAAAGATGAACAGCTACCAGCACCCGCAGAAGCACTCCGCGTAGCGGCCAAAGAAGACAGCCAGCACAGCACCCCCAACCGCACAGCCGCCAGCCAGAACAGGAACCACCCCGCCTAGCAACCACCCCGCACCGAGGCCCGTCGATGCAGCAGACGTCCACCATAGCAGCCAACTTGCCCAAGAACCGCCTCGCCCTAACCTGGCCCCCCCTATAACATGACGAAACTAGGTTTTCTCGCAAACCCTAGCAGAGCCGCCAATGGTAAAAGTCGAATCATCTAAGCATTTATATTCTTATTTCTATCATTTTGTATCATTCTTGCAATTGTATTTTTGGTTTTTGGTGTTTGTTTTCATGATTACAGGTTTCTATCAGGTCGTTGATGATCTTGGCTAATCTCAAATGATCTCTTGTGATCTAGATGATTTTGTACAATTATAGATGATCCTATCATATTTGGTACAATCTGGACTCCTACAAGATTTAGAATCTTCATCAGAAATCAGAAATCAGGTGCACTCTTCTCCATTTATATATTTTCTATATTTAGGATTCATTTATGCTTGTTGTCTTCATATACACTAGAAATTTCATATAGAATAGCTTAGATTCATTTTATCCAACCTAGGAATCTGAATGATTGAACATAAAATGAACACAACAAACCCATTATCAACCTAGGCATGGAAAATACCAGTCAAAGTTTCCTAGTGAACCCCACCATCCGTCAAAAATTCACCCTTATACCCCTCACCTAAGAGGCACGACCTTCAAAGGGCCTCTCCGTATGAGGTATTGTCCCATACTTCTCACATACCCCTTTTGGGAACATATTCTTTATCCTGAAGGTAAGGGTGCAAAAAATTTGGGTGATACATTTTTGGTGAACCCGACATGAAACTAAAACATCTTTTGAAAACAATCCAAAAAAAAACACATTATTAAGAACATCTAGAATCATTAGACAACAATTAAATTTGCATATCATACTTAGATGGTAGACTATAATAGAAGACGAGCAGTATCCATAAATGTTGAAAATCAATTAATAGACATAGAGATTACTTATGTGCTTAGAGTACCTCAAACATATAGAGCCCAACCTTTGTGGGATGAACTTGATAGGAGATTGGGTATTATTAAATCTAGATCCGTAGAACTTAGGAAAATGAAGAGGTTTGTCCTAGATAGAATCCTGGATCCTGATCAGGTGACTTTGTACCATGAACTTCATAGAGCTTGCCATAGGTGGTTAGCAGATAAAAGAGCACTTGTGTCTTCTGAATCATACACCTTTGAGGAATACCTTGATAACGCAGTTGTAGTGCATAAATTTCTATCTCATATAGAGGATCAAGAAGCCATTCTTACAGATAGAAAAATATGGAATAGAGTTCCTAGAGCTGTGTTGTATCGAGAGTATTGCCATAAACTTTATTTTTACATGTCAGGGTCTGACATAGGTCATATTACCATAGCACACTTTGTCAAGTTCTTGAAAAACAACTTCCAATTTGAAGAGGAGAATTTCATGACTCCTGATGAACTTGACCCTATCAATGATATCCATAAACTATTCATAGAAAACTAAGTCATTCTTTTTACTATTGTTATTTCTTGCAACTAGCATGTTGTTTGTTATTTATATTCTCGTAAAATAATAATATAATCACACAAACAAACAATATAATATATATATATATATATATATATATATATATATATATATAATAACAAAACATTTCCTTTTAAAATATTATAGTAGGTATATAGTTAAAATATATACCTCTCAACCCTACCATATATATATATATATATATATATATATATATATATATATATATTTGCTAAAACCTAAGTTTAGTACAATGCCTAGACTTAGGAATGGAAAACAAACCAAAGAAGATGAAGATTGGTTAGGAAGACCATTAACTGACCAAAATTTCCCTCCTAAGGACCAAGTTTCGAAAGAAGAAACCCTAGACCAGCAAGAAGAAGAGCTTAATTTAGGAAATGAACAAGAAGAAACTGTTAGAGAGGAAGGATCCTCATCCCCTAAAATGTCTCCGGGAGGAGCTATCACTTTTGAGAATATGGAACAATTTTGGAAGTTCATTAATACTAATATTGGTGTTTTTAATAGAGCAGCCCATATGGACAAGGATCAAATTAGTGACACTCAAGAAACTCTAGAAGAAGTATTTCAAACATGCACTAATCCCTTGTCCTTTATTGATAAAGAGAGTGATCAAGCTGGACCATCCAATTTGGATATGGCAGCTGCGATCCGGAACATGCAACAACAACAGGTTACCCAACCACCTAAAGTGCCTGTTAACAAGCCTAGGGTCATTCCCGCACAAAATAAACCATCATTCACTACTCTATTTTGCCAAGCTATTGATCAACATACCTCAAATAAATAAAAACCCAAAACAAAACCAAACACCAATTACCAACAATCTGGGGTACAACATAATACTATTACAAATCCCCTTCATAATACTCTTCCTACCAACACTTTGCATAATAGCAATATAGAATCTAATCCTTATGTCACACCATCATACACGCATATATCCCATACCTATGTCCCACCAAACAAATATGGTGGAAAAACTAGTAATCTTGAAACCATGGTGAAACAGCTAGTTTCCCGCATGGACCAGATAGATCCTTACTGTCCCTCGTACAACTATAGAGAGATGTGCAATCAACCTTTAGATCCTATAGTCATAGCACAGCCGTATCCTAAACATTTTCCTATGCCTGTTCTTCCCATATATAAAGGATCCGAAGATCCCATATAGCATCTTCATATGTTTAGGATAGCTTGTCATGATATATCACATGATGACTTGTTATTACTAAAAATATTCCCAAAAATATTGGGAGGAATGGCATTAGAATGGTATTATAAATTACCCACTAATTATTTGAGGAATTTCGAAGAAAATACCGAGTCTTTTGTTCATCAATTTAGTGCCTACATCAAAAGACATGTGACCATTAAAGATTTGTATAACTTAAAACAGGACAAAGATGAATGCTTTGCTAATTTCCTAACTAGGTGGAGACAGTTGATAGGAAAATTGCACTTTGTGTTACCTTATAGGGATATGTTGGAAATCTTTATTAATAATTTGCAAGAGCAACTATCTTACAAATTATCAACTGCTACCTTGACCACCTTCGATCAGGCTATAGACTTAGCCCAAAGAGTGGAAGATGCTCTCATTAGGAGAGGCCAGCTTAAAAAGAAAGATGATGAGAAAACATCCAAAAATAAATATAAGAATAAACAAGTTGTGGGTGATGGAGTCATCGATAGCAAAAATATTGCTAATGTTAATGCTGCAAAGACAACGGAGAATTTTGTACTAAAACCTCCTGATAGACCTCCTCGAGAATTTACTAGGTTAAATAAACCTTTATCAACTATTCTACCACAATTATTAGAATGAGGTTTGATTCAATTACCAAATATTCAGGAACTTGATCCAACTATACCCGGATACAGAGCAGATTTACACTGTGACTTCCATAGAGGACCTGGACACACTACCAACTCTTGTAAAAGATTAAAACATAAAATATAGGACTTGATTGATAACAATGATATGGAGGTGCAAGCCTTTCAACCTAAGAAAAATCCTCCTAATAATGTTCAAAAGAACACCCCACAAAACTAGAATCAGAATTCCAATCAGTCATTAGACATCTTTCAAAATCCCTTACCAAAACATGGTAAGGAGGTGGCTAATCAAATTGAACATCATAATGTCCCTCCTCCTGCCCGATATGTAGGAACTATTAATGGGCATTTACCTGCTCATGATATAGAAATATTTGGCACAAATTTATCCATGGTTACAACCATACCTCTATATAATATTCAGATACCTGATCTTAGTGATACAGAATACGATATTGAGAGTGATATGGAAATTACATTAAATCAATCGAATAGTTCTAAAGATGAATCTGATACTATTCACCCTATCACAAGTTATATGGTTCCAAAAGAACCATTTCTAAGAAGAGTCACTACTAGACCATCATATCACCAATTAATTTCTAATGATCTAGCTATAAATGCTAGACCAAGACCCATTCATCATCCACAGAATAATATTGTGGGTACCATCGGACCTGTTACTAGACAACAGGCTCAAAATCATCAACAAGATCAAATTCAGAATGGTGGATCAACTCCATTTGTTTTGAAGGTTCCTAGTAAAGGGAATCATTCACCTAATGTTCAAACTAAACCTCCTTATAATATTAATGAACAATTATCAAATATTACAGCTAGAATTTCTCTCTTGGACCTTTTAAGATCTTCTCCTACACATAGAGATGAATTAATGCTCACATTAAGTCAGATGATGGTACCACAAGATATTCAACCTGAAGCCATGGCCAATACTATAATAACTCATGAAGTTGATTGTATTGACTTTTGGGATAGAGACATACCTCAACATAGTTTACATAAAGATAACCCCTTGTATATTACTGCTTTAATTGGAGATGTAGTAGTCAAACGAGTTTTTATTTATAATGGTTCATCTTTAAATATTTGCACTTTTGACTTCTACCAAAGATTTGGGTTTAGAAGTGATGAAATAAAAATAATTGATATGATTATAAAATATTTTAATGGCGAAACATAAGAAACGTGTGGAGTTATTACCATTCCATTGCAGGTTGGTCCAAGAACCTTGGATATGACTGTGTTTATTATACATTTCCCTACATCGTACAATATACTCTTGGGTCAACCTTGGATAAACATAATGCGAGTTGTTCCCTCAACCTTACATCAATGTGTTAAGTTCAAATTTAAGAATCAGTTGGTTACCATTCATGGTGATCCAAGACCCTTTGATATGTGTGCTTTGGCAGAACCTATTGGAGTTCAATTTTGCCTGGCTTTGTCATCCACACATCCTAATTCTCATTATCCATATAAACATGTGAAACTCACACATACAACATCATCTACTTCTTCTCCATCAGTTGCACCTCCACATATAGCTCAACCATCTTCTGAACAAACTGCATTAGGACCTAAGAAAGATCTTAATCCCACAACCAATGTCTCTTGTTCTACTCCTATAACTTTCATACCTTTAATAGACCCATATATCAATTCCTCTAAACCATCTACATCCACAAAATTCATATTTTCTACATCAAAAGACATAGAGAATATTCCTTCTACCTCTTATGCTCTCACTGACGAGCTCTTGCCCGATCTATCTAAAATCCTTATATCAGAAGAAACGAATGCTTCTATGCAAGATTCCCTTATTTTAAATAATTTATCGCTATCTCCTCGTACCTTGGGCCTCCCATAGCCTATGGGAAGTATTTACCAAGTCGATAGTTGTACCTTTATTTATAAGGGATATGACTAGGGTAGAATACCCAGAAACATCAAAACTCGTTATGATGGATATGCTCGATGTTATTTTACTAATGAATATATTAAAGCCAAACCTATAATGCTTAAATTGGGATATAAAGGGAAATGCTTGGGACCTTTCCAGAATGGTATGAAAGAACCTTTTGAGGTCGAAGCGTGGCCCGCCCGATGTGGTGTGGGCCTATTTTCTAGTAAGGGTCAGCCATTCCCATTTGGGGATGATGACCATATTATATGTTACCAATATTATTTAGATGAACGTGATGCCTTGCATTTAATAACTAAGAAATTCACATGTAATATGCTATCTATAGCTTATCCTGAGATGATCATTGAATTCAATGATGAGTTGGAGGGAGATATCTTTCATAATGTCTCCATTGAGGAATTATTACATAATGGATTTTATTTTGATGGCTCTATACCTAGTATAGCCCAACTTGAGGCCATGAATCCTCAAGACAAATTATCCAAGCTAACCTTGGAAGAATTATAAGAATTGGGCGTTTCACCCACCCCACCTAATTTTGAGAAATATCTACACATGGAAGTAGAAAATGTCATAAAAATTAACATTGGAACCGAGGATAACCCCCACATAATCAACATTGGATCATAATTGAGTCAAGAAAAATAGGATAAATACATTGCATTTCTTAAAGAATATGAATATGTCTTTGCTTGGACATATGAATATATGCCAGGATTAGACCCTTTTGTAGTTATGCATCACCTAGTAGTGCACCTAGATGCTAAACCTGTTAAATAGAAACTTAGAAAAATGCATCCTAAAGTGGCCTTACTAGTCAAAGGGGAGTTAGAAAAACTCCTGAATGTTATTTTTATACAAGCCATTGATTATGCTGAATGGATATCGAATGTAGTTCCAATAACTAAGAAAGAAACTACTAAGGTTAGGGTTTGTACAGACTTTAGAGATATTAATGTTGCATGCCCTAAAGATGATTTTACCCTTCCCAATATGGATCAAATCATTGATTTTACTGCTAGGAGTGGAATGATATCCTTAATGGATGGATTTTTTAGTTATAATTAGATCAGGATAGCTCCTGAAGATCAGGCTAAAACAACCTTTATTACCCCTTGGGGGACTTTCTATTGGAAAGTGATGTCGTTCGGGTTGAAGAATGCAAGTGCAACCTATCAACGAGCCATGAATTATATCTTTCATGATATGATGCATGATATACTACACGATTATGTAGACAACATTATAGCTCATTCTACTGAATATGACCATTTAGATGACTTGAGAAAAGTATTTGATCGGTTAAGGGAATATATTATCCGATTGAATCCAGCCAAATGTATATTTGGAGTTAAGTCAGGTAAATTATTAAGGGTTATAGTTTCTTTATGTGGCATCAAAATTGACCCTCTCAAGATTACGGCTATCACTGATATGCCCTCACCTACAAATATATCTGAATTATGGAGTCTACAAGGTAAGCTTCAAGCTATCCATCACTTCATCAATAAGATGGCTAATAAAACTAGACCATTTCTTAAGATTCTTAAGAAGGATGTCTCTTTCCATTGGGATGACGAATGGCAGGAAGCATTTGAACTCCTTAAACAATATCTTCTTAACCCACCTATGCTTTCAGCACCTAAATCTAATCGCCCATTTATCTTGTATATTTTTGCTTTAGATTTTTCTTTAGGAGATATGTTAGCTCAACTTGATGATGAGAAAAGAGAGCGTGCTAATTATTACATTAGCAAAATATTAATTAGTTATGAAATACACTACACAACATTAGAGAGGTTATGTCTAGCAGTAGTATTTTCTACACAAAAACTATGCCATTATATGCTTAGTCAAAAAACATACGTTATTGCTAAATTTGATCCCTTGCGGTATCTCATGAGTCAACCTTATTTATCTGGTCACACAACAAAGTGGGTTCTTACGCTAAGCGATTTTGAACTCATGTTTATAGGATAGAAGTCTGTTAAGGGTCAAATCATAGCAGAGCTGATGCACCCTTAGAATCCACCCATCCCCTCGTCATTGAGTTTCCTGATGAATGCCTTAAACTAGAGTTAGATCATTCAGAGCAATGGTCCTTATAATTTGATGGAGCCTAATGCATGAGTGGGGATGGTGCAGGTATTATTTTGATATCTCCATAGAAACATCTCATACCTCTATCCTTTAAATTAATGTTTTCCTGTACTAATAACATTGTTGAATATGAGGCTCTCATCCTTGGATTACGAGCTACCCTAGCACTAAAAATTAAAAATCTATTAGTTTTCGATGATTCTCAACTTGTTATAAATCAAATTAATGATGTTTATTAGACTAGAGATGATAAATTGCACCCATATAAAGCATATGTATTATAATTAATATTTTTATTTTATCAAATTACCTTGGAAGCTATTCCTAGAACTAGCAATCGTGTGGCTGATGCCATGGCCGCAGCTGCATCTCTTTTACCCTTGGAGTTAGATGACGAATATGCTACCATAATTATTTGTCAACTCCAGGAACCCGCTTCAATTAAATCATGCTTGGAACCTTTGGACGTGTTTCTAATCAACAAAACTACTCCTGAAATTTGGTACACTGACATCCTCAATTTTCTTCAAAATGAGACCTTCCCTGAAGGTTTTAATAGAAACTAGCACCTATTATTACGTAGACGAGCAAGTCACTTTGTCATAATTGGAAATACCTTATATAAGAGATCTTTTGAAGGTATCCTACTAAGATGTTTGAATCTAGAAGAGTCTAGATCAGCTTTGAGTGAAGCCCACGATGGATCTTATGGGGGACACTTTAGTGATAGTGCCATTGCCAAGAAGCTCCTTAGGATAGGATGTTTTTTGCCTACCATGGAGAATGATGCACATGATAACATGCACCATTGCGACAAGTGCCAGAAACAGGCTGACCTTGTCCATGCGCCTGCACAAGAGCTGCAGGCTATTTCATCTCCTTGGCTCTTTTCAAAATGGGGCTTAGACATCATCGAAAAAATCAATCTTGTGTCATTTGATGGACATAAATTCATCATAACCGCCATCGAGTATTTTATGAAGTGGGTTGAAGCTATGCCCTTATCTTATTGCACTGGAACTCAAGTTTCCAAATTTATTGTTAATCAAATTATTTGTAGGTTCAAAATTCTTGCAAATATCATATCAAATAATGGAACTTGTTTCAAAAATAAATATGTAAAGAAACTATGTCAAAAATATAAAATTCAACATCATTGGTCCACTCCCTATTATCCTCAGGATAATGGCCAAGCAGAAGTATATAATAAAACATTAATTAAAATCCTCAAAATATTGGTCAATAAATCTGGCCGTGATTGGCACATTCAATTATATCCTGCTTTGTGGGCTTATCAAACTAGCATTCGTACTCCCATGAGCACTTCACATTTTATTTTGGTTTATGGCGCTGAAGCTATTTTTACCTTTGAATTAGAAGTTCCTTCTTTGGCTCTACTACTTCAAGATACTGAAGTAGGAGATGAATATCATGCTGGTAGATTTAGTCAGCTGGAACTCCTAGATGAGAAGTGCATTAATGCTTTGGAGAATCTTCATGCCTACCAGAACAAGCTCAAATGAGCATATCTCAAGAAATTTCATCATCGATCCTTTGAGATCGATGACCTCGTCTTAAAAGAAAATGAAAAAAATACTAATGCAACTAAAGACCTTAAAGGCAAATTCGAGCCTAATTGGCTTGGGCCATATATTATCACTACTAAATTTGGATTGGGAGCATACAGATTAGCTACCTTAGATGGTAAATATCTTAAAGAACCTATGAACATTATGCATCTTAAGCGCTATTATGCATAAATATGGTAATTTTTTCACTGTATATATTATACATATTGTCTTATTTTAGTAATTCATATAAAAATTTCAAAAATAGTAATATTATGTATTATATTAATTCACAAATTAAAATCAAAATATAAAAAAATCAAAATCATCAAAATCCTCAAAAACATCTTCTATTTTTGCACCTATCAATTCTTGAAGTATTGCAATTATATTTTTAGTTATTTTGGATAAATTAGCATTTATTTGTAATCCCTCACTTTCACACTCACAAGAATAAATATCTTGATCTTATTTGGTATGATTATTAATATCTCTTATATCAAAGTCCACAGTTGAATTAAATAAAGTTTTGAGCATAGAGAACTGATCTTGTTATTTACTTGAACCAAGTACACCTTTTCACATTAAAATGATTTCATTGCAAATTCAAAGCGATGCTACATAGTAGAAGTGGTTTCTTGAGCGAAAAGTCTCCCCTGCTATCCTATCATGCACATGGTCTATAATCTTTGAGAATTGACAAAAGGACAAGCTCACCCCTTCCCAGAATAAAAATCCCTTGCTCTAAAGCCAATCCGAGCAAGTATCCCTAGTATAGGAAGAAAAAGAAAAAAAAAAGGAAAGTCAAGAAAAATCATGAGAAAAAGAAGCATTGTTTCAGTATCATTTTGTACCACCTCAGCAATATTTTAGCATTATCTCAGTGTCAAGAAAAAATACAAAAAAAAAGAGAGAAAAAGAAAAGAAAAAGCAAAAAGCAATAAATACCTTCCCCTACCCTTTGAAAGAAAAGAAGGGTGAATGATCTTGAATCCCTGCAATTCTCAATTATTTGAAAACTATGAGGTAAGCCCCATAACATGTGGTTTGTGCCCAACCTGCTTGGCCTTGGGTAACTCCTAGCGTGGTGATATGTATGTCACATTAGTGACCTTCTTTTGTACAGACCTATGTCTGCTTATAGGTCAGCTAGCTCTTGATGACCCAACTTACATAGTAGTCTGGTACGGTTACATGCATATAAATCATGGTCAACGAACACTCATTTGGTTAATTCAAATTACTTGTATCAAATTATCTTGCTCAAAACTGGTAAATGAACAATACAATTGTACACACATTTGTGTTTGAGAGATTTTGTATCATTATGATAGATCAAGATCGGCAATGAACTCACATATGCACATGGGGTTCCCTATAAATCTAAATTTTGTCTTTGAGATAATTTAAAATATTTATGCAAATCTTCGGAATAATTTGATTTTCTTACTTGAGAATATTGGCTTAGCGTAAAAACAATTAAATACATTTTTTCAAAAATCCAAATTTTCTTTCAAAGCATGTTCAAAAATCTAGCAATAAAGTCACATTTATTTATTTTCGACTTTCGCAACGATGGTATAGTTCCTAAACCTAAATTGGAATTTTATGCCTAGTGCAAGTCCTCATTTTTTGTTTTTTTTTTTAATCTCAAAATTAAAAAATCAACTATGCAATAAAACTATTACATCAATTTCTTCTTTGGATTTCGTGATGATGGTATAAGTCTATACCTAAAAATTCTATGCCTAGCACAAACCATTGTTATAATTTTATCTCCCATTTATTTAATCCATAAAAGCATATGGCTTAAATCATTATGTTACACAATTGTGCTTTAAACAGAACGAAAACTTTTCTATTTCATTTCATTATGTCAACATTCAGTTTTGCGACGATGGTATAATTCCTAGGCAATTGTTCAAATTTCTATCACACTTAGGAATTTTAAGCCTAGAAAAGATCATATTTTTTAATATCTCATGCATAATATTTTCATAAAAATCTGAAAACAAATCATCACCATCATCATTTTTCATCATCACAACACAAAGTCTCTTAAGCATCCTTTTACTTTTAGCAATATTTCTCTCATACTGAGATTAGCTTGATGACCTAGCGAGCGGTGACTCCATGAAATGGTCATGTAACAACGACAATGTCCTTTGAAATTATTGTTAGAAATCTCTTTATTTTTCATCAAATCATACCACAACAACTAATTTTTTTACATCAGATTATTTAATTTAATTTTATAGCATGACATAAAATTATAATATTTTCAACAACATAATTACATGAATAGTCAAACAACAAATATTTAAGCATCATAAAACATATGCACAAGTCATATCACAAATAGAACATATATATATATATATATATATCAAGAAGTCTATACATTATATCAAAACGGATTGGTATGCCACAATATATACCCTGGCATACTCAATCCTCTCAAATATATGGTCTATGTACAATGAGCAGCTAGTCTCGAGAAGCCCTCAAGCTCTCAGCCTCATCTCATCTCTGACCCTAAGGTAGAGGAGGTGGTCCCATTAGAGTTCATGTTGTATCACGGGTCCTCAACGTCAATCGTGATGATGTCCTCAATGACCCCATCCTGATCAGCTCTACAATGCTGGCTGGTAGTGGTATCCTCTGCCCCTCTAGAACCACATGATAGTACAAACCCTGGTAGAATGCGGTCTATGCAACATCCCATGTTAGCTCCAAAATTCTTGCCCCTTCACTTTGAGTCCTGAGTTGTATCACCTCATCCTGAAGAGTCTGCACCTGAGCTCGTAGGTGGGCATTCTCTGCTTGAAGAGTTGCCATCTCGTTGCCCTCCCCCACCTCGAAACCCTTGCCCTTATCGAGCGATGGTGGCCTATCCATCTATTGAGAAGGGAGTCCCTCCATCTTCTTTGACTGCTACTGTCTCTCCAGAGCCTATGGTGCTCTTCGACATCTCTCCTAAGGAGGTCATCATTGATCCCTACCTCTATGACCCCTTGTTGTACTGATGGCATCCTGGCACTGCCTCTCCATCCATTACACTATAGCATGCATCGAACCCTATGCCTTCATCATCTGAGGATGGCGGATGCCTTCATACCAGGCATCATACCAGTCTGCTACCCCCGTGTCATCCCCATCCACTGGTTAAATTGGGGCATCATCAACGTCTTGAATCCAAAACCATTGCATGTTTAGAGCCCCACTCATTGTAGTATTATCTCACATAGTATGGGAATACTCATAATCCCTAAGAGAAGGGATCCCCTGATGTAGACTAAACTACCTCAAAAATTGGTCATAGCAGTGGATCTCTACCTCTCCCCGCTCTATTCTCAACCAGATGACTTGCTTGATGCAAGACAACTCTTGTCCATCCTCTACCCACCCTGGATGCTCTCTCCATGGTCTCCAGGTGATCTAATCTAGGGTGAGATTGTCTACCAACCTCTAGGACATCGGTAGATCTATCCATCGTTGTGACCCTCTTTGAAGCCACCAATAGAAAACCCAAGGTCTCTCCCAGTCAACTCTTGTCAGTGGAAGCCCTACCAGCCTCTGCATCGCAATGTGCTCCCAGCACCAAACCTATAGCAGTGATGTCAACACTAGATATCGACCTCCCTTGCATACAACCCCATAAAGGATCCTATACAAGTGACATAATACTTAGTTTCCCTAAGAAAACCTGTATCCATGGTCTCTCATGTCATAGACCACATCTAAGAGGAGCCATGGTAACTTGCATCCACTCTGGTGGCATAGAAGAAGGCCACCCACCACTCCTACCAAAACCTGGGTCAACCGAGATGCCCCAGGAATCTTCCTCAAAGCCTCGATGTTCACTCTACCCTTCTCCAGGGTGAAGCTTGGGTCACTACACAATCTCATCATGGCATGGCCTTGATTGGCCGAAGGAGTCATGAACCACCCATGTATGGGGATCCTAAATATCCTCCATACATCCTCTAGAGTGGGAGTCATATCCCTTGTCGGTAGCTAAAAGTAGGACAAATCTAAATACCATCTCTCTGCTAGGGCTATCAGTAGCCCCATGCCTGTGGGAATTTGTGGCATCTCTACCACATGCTATAGTCTGACCTCTGCTAGTCTATCTTGCTTAGCCTGATCGAGCATGGCTAAGTCATCCCTGAGACCCTTGTATTTCCACTCTCGACTCTTTAGCAATCCCCTCTACAAAATAAACAATAAAACAACAAAAATCATTAATACATAATCATTAAAATCAATTAAAATCAATTTCATCTCATAAAAAATGATATCGCCCATTATTGGACGATATCGTACCAAATTTAGTTAAATCGTCCTTAGTAGGATGAAATCACCTCCGATTATTCAATTTGGGGATCGCCCCTTATTGGACAGGATCACCCCTATTTCTTCGATTTCGTCCTCAGACGAAATCGGCGATATAAGAATGATTTCGGTAAAATTGGGATCATTTTGTCCCGACGTTGTCGACGGCCTAAAAACAGCCGTGACGCCCCAAAAACAATTCAATTTCAAGTAAAAAAGTTAAACAAATCAAGGTAAAAATATAGTACACTAGGTTTAGATCCTTACTCGCAACCTACGTCAGACCTTTGTTGATCTGTGTGTCGTTTCCACCATTTCGCCTGCAGAGCTCTGAAACAACGAAAGTGAATAGTAAAAATGAATTAGGGTTTTACCCTATTTTTCTTATTTTTATTTAAAAACAAACATTTTTTTAATTTTTGCTTTTCCATGCTTTTACCTTAAACGTTCGATTTGGGTAAAAACTCGGAGGGAGCACCATAGAAAATAGTTGTACGATTTGACCTAGAATCATCGTCCAAAAATAGAATAAATTTTTGCTTTCTCATAAAGTGTAAAGAACTTGTCTTTAATGCATTTTCCTTGGAAAATTCACTAAAGAGGGGGAAAAATGTAGCAACCTAAAATTGGCATAGTTAAACCCTCAGTAAAAATTAAAAATTTGAATTTTTACCTCGAAACCGCCCGTTAACCGCTCACCTCATTTTTCACACCATTTTAGAAGTTGTTTGACCATTGGACGATATCGTCGTCGATCTGACGATATCGTCCCAAATCGGATGAATTCGTCTGGAACAGAACGTCTAGACGATTTCATCCCAAAATCGAATTTTCATAATTAGCTTCTATTTCAACAACCTCTCCAACTCGGATAGAAGCGTGTCTATGTGGTTGGATATTCCTACGTTGGAGATCTCCCAGATTGGGATAATTCTCAACCTCCTAACCTCCCCTTAATCTTATATAAACTTGATATTTTCCCAGTTTATCCCCATGGCTTATCATTTCCCTGCAACTTTAGTTTTTGCTATGTTAGAACATCTTATCTCCCATCATTTGCACTTGTGTTTTCAAGTTTTATTGTAGTATATCACTGTGTTTCAGTTGGAGGAAGCTCAGATCATCGCAGGCGATTCAACCATAATTTCAGATGATCTTGTCAAGATTGGTGATGATCTCGTACGATTTTAGATGATTTTGACTGCAGTTCATATTGGGGGCAATTAGAGCCCTAAGTTTGCATTCTCTATCTCTTTTCTTATTTAATTGTGCATTAGATTAATTCAATTCTATTTTGCATCTTGGATTTCACATCATTTAGCATATTTGCATGATAAAATTCAAAATAAATTATTAAAACATTGCATCCTATTTGATTTGATATCTAAATTTATCATTTAAGCATTTATATTCTTATTTCTATCATTTTGTATCATTCTTGCAATTGTATTTTTGGTTTTTGGTCTCTATTTTCATGATTGTAGGTTTCTGACGAATTTGTCTGACAAATTCGTTAGGTCGCTGATGATCTTGGCTGATCTCAGACGATCTCCTGTGATCTAGACGATTCTGTATAATTACAAAAGATCATGTCATATTCGAGATGATCTGGACTCCTACAAGCTTCAGAATCTTCATCAAACATCAGAAATCAGGTGCAGTCTTCTCTATTTAGATATTTTCTATATTTAGGATTCATTTATGCTTGTTGTCTTCATATACACCAGAAATTTCATATAGAATAGCTTATATTCATTTTGGCCAACCTAGGAATCTAAATGATTGAACATAAAATGAACACATCAAACCCATTCTCAACATAGACATGAAAACTACCACTCAAAGTTTCCTAGTGAACCCTACCATCCGTCAAAAATTCACCCTTATACCCTTCCCCCAAGAGGCGCGACCTTCAAAGGGCCTCTCCGTCCGAGGTATTGTCCCATCCTTCTCGCATCCCCCTTTCGGGCATGGATCCTTTAGCCTAAAGGTAAGGGTGCAAAAAATTTGGATGATACAATAGATTATGGAATTTTCCTATGATGGCACATCCTATTATAATGGAAATTCTTCCAAGATAATAAAATATCAATTGACAAGATAGTAAGGTACAATATGACAATATAACATTATAGAAATGGATTTAAGATGACAAGAAGACAACACTTAGACAAAAATATTTCAACATCCTCAAATATTCCTAATTATGGTATTCTTCTTTATGATAGTAACTTCATGATATGATACCTTATACTCACAATACTATCATAAGAATGAGAAATAATAGAATGAACACCAATTTGAATGATGGTTTGTGTTCATTTCTTGAATGTTGATATGTGAACACATGTAGCCTTTCTAAACTGTAGGGTTTAATTCCAAATTTGAAACAAATATTGTTGCTTGGTCTCCTCTTGCTACTATAATCTACAAGATACAAGTTTATATAATTCATGTATAATCTATTCCTAACTCACAAGTTATGCAAAACAACTTGGAAAGGTGAATTTTATATTTCACATTGCCTAGAAGGCATATTTACAAGATACAATTATCTATACCAATTCCAAGTTTATTTTAGAACTTGTTGGACATGCTATGCTCACTCTCATCATTTTCATGTAATTTCTCTTCTCTTCTTACCAATTCTTCTCTTCTTCTTAGGCATACCATCCTTTCTTCCCCTCTCCTCTCTTTACGTATTATCTTTTTATTTTATCTATGCATGCTGTTGTCTCTTCTTTTTTTCTTCTTTCTTCCTGCATATCCTTTTCACAACTGTCTCTTCTTCTCTTATATTTTTTTAATGCCTATTTTTTCAGACCCTATATCTTCCTTTTCTCTTTTCTTCTTCCTCTTCATGTGCATGTCATTCCCTCTTTTCTTTCTAGGTGTGCCTCCTTGCTTTCCAAGAATTAAAGGTTTACTTTTAGATGTGTAGAAAATGGGTGACATTACCATTCCTAAAACCATTCAAATGCTTTCATATCATTTTTATATTTATAAATCCTTACAGATTATAATTATTAATATACGTAAATAACAATTAAAAAGGATGATATAAATTAATAATCTCTTTTAAAATATTCATTTTATAGCACTATTGTAAATAAAATTTCATTTTTATAATTAATATTTTTTCCATTAATTTGAAAATGAAATTCTCACAAAATAAATTTGTAGTTATTAATGAGACAAATAATAAATAATAAATTAATATGTAATCTATATAAATAAGATAATATGTATATAATAAATTTAATGGACAATGTTTTATTTTCCTTTAAATTCATCATTTTTGGATTCACAATAGAAAGGGCCATCACAAAGATAGTGCCATCATTGGCTCACAATAGGTAACATCATCCTAGGAGACACCACCATCATTACATTTGGATGAAGTCATAACTTAATTCAAATCAATAAATGAGAGGAAGTAGGGGAGACCAAATATGGAAGTGCTAGATGAAAACACGGTATTGGTAGAGCCACTAATAGTGTCAAGGATGGGGCCATCATCTTTGCAAAAGCATGGCAGAGGGTGACCATTGAGATTTAAAAAAACAAATTGTTTGAACTCAAGAAAATAAGGCTCTAATTTTTGGATTTGGTCAAAAAATTTGAGGAGAGGGAAGGATGCAGGGTTATGCATAGTGGCGAATATTCGCAAATTGGGAAAATTTTAGGAATTTTAAAATTGCAAATTGGTGAATATGAGGACCCTCGACGTTGACCCATTCGCCTAAAATTTTTAGGGTCAATTTTATCTTAGGGTCAATTCACCACAATATATATCCAAACATAGGCATATTTGTACTCGTTGGAAAGCTATTTTCAAGCCTGATCTAATGGTGGTGGTTTTAGAAAGTTATAAGATGATTTAATAGGTCTAAATTGGTCCCAAATATGAATTTATATTTTAGCGCTTCAAATACCCCAAATTTTGGAATGAAGATGCTTGATTTGATTTTCTTAGGATTATCCATGATTCACCTTGATTTTGATTAGTATTTGCCATTTTTTTACAAGAAAATTTTGAGTCCAACCCCTTATGCATAACCCTGGTTATGCATAGTGGCTATTTATCGCCAAATTGGCTAAAATTAGGATTTTCAAAATTTAGAATTGGCTAATATTTGGGACCCTTGACCAGGGTCCATTAGCCAAAAATTTCTAGGTGCAAATTTGTTTTTGGATCGATTCGCCCCAATTTTATAATAATTTGACCATTTTAAGTTTAAAATTTCAAACATTACCTCTAATAATAATGAACCTTCTACATGCGTTTGGACACTATTCGTATGGATTTCAAAATTAATTCACCAAATTTTTATAAATATATTTTGGTGTTGATCTTACGCATAACCCTAGAATGATAGAAATTTTTAAAATCAATTCGATAGGAACTCTCAACTAGTGTAGACTTAGCCCGCTGATCACTAACAATGGTAAGACAACTAAGTCAATCATGAATTAATAAGATGCAATAGACTATAGTGAAGAGCTTGAGGAATAGTTGAAGGCCTCAATTTTTTCTCTAAGAAATTTTTGACTTGTGGCATAAGAGGGACAAATAACATGGACTTGAATCAGGCCCATGCCTAACAGTCCATTCAACTTTAAACCCTAAACATAATGCATACAAGGGGAGTAATAAATAAATGGAAATGCTACCAAATAAACCAAATAAAACATTGTAGGGTAGTCCAACCAAAATAGGAGATAAAAAAACTGATAAAAAAAGAAATAAAAAACAAAAAAATTGTATAAAGTTGCAAAAGGAGCTAGTTTGAATGGTTTTAGGTGAAGACCTAATGCTAGAGCAAGTTTTATCACTAAAGGACAAGTATTTGGTAAGAATATTTATGGGTTGCTCCAAGCTACCAAAAAATCTACGAGATTTAATCAAAAATAACTTGTTGGATGTTTTGGGCTATACTCCTACATTTCATGTGATGACAAAGGCTTGGATGGTTTTTGTCTTTTAAAAGGTAAAATATGCTAGAATCATACAAAGTGGAAGATGTATTTAGGGGATAAATGTTTTAAATCTAAAATTATGAACTCTTGGGTTCTATCCATACTCTGGGAAAACTAATACCCATCATATCTAGGTCAAGCTACCCTCTTTATTCATTTAATTTTGGAATGAAAGAGTGCTATGTGATATTGGAAAATCCTTAGGAGTTTTTATTGGAGTAGACGTGGAAAACTTAAATGGTATTAATAAAATAGTAGCTCGTATTTTAGTGGAGATTAATATGAAATTATGGTTGGCAAAGACCATGGATTTCTTATAAAAAAATGGATGGTATAATAAAAGCTTGACTATATTGGGGTTCCTTTTCGATGTAGTAATTATCATCATTATGGTCATCTTAAGGAAAATTGTGAAATAGAAAATAGAAGAGGGTAAGATATTATATATAAGGAAGTTGAAGGTTCTTCTAGTCAAAAATATTTAGAGGAGGTAGCAATGACTAAATTTCAAATAGAAGAGGACCTAGTCAAGGCTTCTAAATTGCTTAAAGAAGCATCTAGTGTCATTAATGTCTAGTCAAAGGAGAAAGAGTTGGTTTCCAATAATTGTAATAGGGAATATTTCTATGAGATAAGGTAGAACAAACCTACAACCAATAAAGAGTGGAGGTATTTTATCAGGTAACCAAAAAAGCCTAAACCTAAATTTTCTTTTTTGGGGATGGAGGATTGAATTTTAATAATGATAAAATTGATATATCATATTATCTTGGGTTGAGATCCTATATGGAGGGTTTGATAGACCATAATTTAGATAGAATATTTCAAGAGAGAAGTTCTATCAAGGGCTTATAACAAATATAGGAGAAAGGTATAAAAGTTTCTATTACCCTATTTAGCTAGAGATATTTCAGGTCAAGAAAGCAAGCAAGGCTTATATAAATTTGGTAGGATCTCTTTCCCATAAAGTACTCCAAATACCCATAAGACAAGCACATATTCTAGTAGACATGTTGTAAGATCCATGAAAAAAGGTAAAGGAGATACTAGGTATGGTTAGGTATCAAGGGCTTGGATCTTGAGATAAGTCAATATTAGGAGTTTTTAGTAGGAAGGAAATCCTACTAAAAAATTACACAAGAAAAATTTGAGAAGGAAATTTTATCTGGAAAACAAAAATCTATAGTTGGGGTTTGGAAAGGGTATCAATAATCATTTTTTTTTTTCTAAATATTAGAGGGCTTGGGGCCCCTAATAAAAAAATAGCCTGAAAGTGTAATCTAGGAGACTATGTTGGATGTAAAAAAAACGTAGCCATACTCATCTCTCTCCTATAAAATTGGAAATTTGTAGGGTTAGACTCAAAATGAAGATTAGTGGGAAATGTAATAGGATGTAATTCCTGATTCCAACTAGTTGATAATGTTTATATTGAGGTAGGTGTGGTTACAAACTTACATTTTGTGGAATGATTTTTGTATTCAATTTGTATGGTCCTTATGATAGCAGAAGGTAGTTTTGGGAAGAATTATTTATACAAGAATTTAAAAAATAAAATGTAGTGGTGGGAGGGGACTTAAACTTTGTAACTAAAAGAGCATAAATATGGGAAGAGGAGGCTATAATGGATCCCCTTGCTGATTTTTTCCTACAAAAATATAAAAATCATGGTTGTGTGATGTAGAACCTATTAAAATTAGTGGACACCTGGAGGAATCAAATAAATAGAAGATAAGGTATTTCTAAAATGTTGGATAGGTTTTCAATGTTTGAAAACCTCATAGTTGAAGTAGAAATATTAAGGTCTTGGATAGATCAATGTGGAGGATCTGATCTTTCACCAATTTTCTCATAGTTAGAAAAACATCAAGAGAAACCAACAAGACCTTTCAAGTTGAATGCTATCTAGTTGAAATATGAGGAATTTATAAATATAGTAAAATATGAGTAGAGACATATTGGAATAACAATAGAAGATACAACTATGTTTCAATTTTTTAAAAATCTAAGCAAAATCAAATTTACTACAATTGCATGGACCAAAGGTAAATATTGAGAAGCAGAGGCATAGATAATGGATATAGAATATAAATTATATTAGTTATATAGCCACAAAGACAATGATGTTTTTTAAAACAAGGATAATTTGTAGGTAAAGAAGTTGGAAAAAAGAAGAGGGATTGTTAGAATGGAAGATGCAAAGTGGAGGATGAAAAGTAGAGAAATTTGGCTGGAACAAGGGGATGAGAATACAAAATTCTTTCAAAATTATGCAAAATAAAAAAATTATAAATACAAGTTGAGAGATGAAAGGGGAGGATGGAAGAAATATGAGAAGGTTTCAAGAAATAGTAGGATTAGGAATATCCTCTTTATGAAAATTTATGAAGAATCCAATAGAGTAAATATTGGAGAAATCCTTAATCTAGCACTTTATATACCTAAGATGGTCAATTATGAAGTTAAAGAGACTTTGATGATAGAAGTCACTAAGGATCTACAAAAAAAATTAAATAATTTTAAAAAGGGAAGATTCTAGGACCAGATGGCTGGACTATTGACTTTTATGTGGGCTTTTATGAGTTTTTCGAAGAAGACCTTTTAAAGTTGGTTGAGGAATCAAGGACTTTGGGCAAGTAATCAGGTATATCAAGATAACTTTATTGGCATTTATTCCTAATAAAGATAAGCCAAAATATTTTAGGGAGTACAGGCCCATATCATTGTGTAATATTATCTACAAAATCATCTCCAAGATTATTACTATGAGGTTAAAAGAGTTTTTTAGACACCTTCTCAAAATAACAATTTAGTTTCTTGAGTAAAAGATAAATCCATGAAGCTATAGGTGTTTCTTAGGAAGCACTTCATTCAATAAAATCAAGTAAGCAACAAGCAATGATAATTAAGCTTGATATGGTAAAAGCTTTTGATAGGGTAAGTTGGTTGTACATCAAGCTTATATTAATTCATATTGGTTGTAGTGTACCCTTTGTAAATTGGATAATGGGATGTATTAATTATGCTTTATTTTCTATCTTAATCAATAGTTTAGCTTCTAGCTTATTCAAGCCTTCCAGAGGGCTGAGATAGGGATGCCCTCTATCACCCTTATTATTCTTACTTGTGGTTGAAGGGCTGAATATAATGATTAAAGAAAAAAAAGACTTGACATGATAAAAATTATTAAATTGGAAAACTCTTTGGTGGGGACTCACTATTTGTAGATGATATACTTCGATTTGAAAATGGTACCTTAAGAGAAGCATTAAAATATAAAGACTTTTTAGATTTATATTGTGCTACAACAGTAATGGAAATAAACCTCTAAAAAATAATATAGCTGTTAATAGACTATAACCAAGACAAGAAGTAGGGGTAAGGATTTTTGGCTTCAATCAAATTGAGTTTGGAAAAGGTCTAAAAAATTTAGGGTTTATACTAAAGACGAATAATTATGGATACCAGGATTAGATTTAGTTATATAATAAAGTGGAAAAAATGGTAACTTCATGGTTCAATAGATGGTTATCATTGGGAGGTCATTTAACACTGGTTAAATAAATTTTGGAAGCCATTCTAGTATTTTGGTACTCTATGGCTTAGATTCCTACTAAAATAGTGGAAAAAATAAGGAAGAAATGCTTCCATTTCCTTAATATAGGAAGAAGTAATAATGATTCAATACCTTTGGTTAAATAGAGTAAGATAACCAAACCTAAATCAACAAGAGGATGGGGGATTTAAAATATACATAAATTTGGGAAAGCACTAGCTGCCAAGAGTCTTTGGAGATTGATAATTGGTAAAGGATTACGACATGAGGTTATCAAGGAGAAATATTTATATTCCATGTCATTTGAAGAGTGGATTAGACTTTTTATCAAACTAGTGATCAAATAAACTATCATTTTGAAAGCATTAGTGAAGGATTTTCCATTACTGGGCAATTTTTTGGTTTGTAAAATGGGAAACGGGAAGAAAGGAAGGCTAGGAAAATACCCTTAGCTATGGAATGAAGAGAATTAATAGCTATCTCAAAATTTAATAGATTTAAATAGATAGGGGTTAAAATTATTAGTAGATGCAACCTCTATGGATAAATTTTTTTATGGAATCAAGGGTGGCTTTTAGTAAAATAATTACTTTTGGAAGGAAATGCAACTAAGAAATGGAGCAAGTATACAAAGTACCCGACAAGGGATTTTATAATATTTATACAAGAAGAAGACTCTTTAGTATGGTCAAATAATCCAACAAGTGGATAATTTATAGCTAAAGAAGGATCCAAGGCAATGTTTGAAGATAATAATAAGGAGGTCCTTTGGTGGTGAAGCATGATTTAGAAGGTGAAAGAACCCTTAAAAATCATAATTTTTTCTTGGTTAGATTTAGGTAATAAGGAATTAACATGGAAGAAGAAATAATATATCACTTACTAGTTCACTGTGATTTTTCGAGATAAGTGTAGAGGAATATTCTACCCATGACTAAGGGGAAGGGATAGTGGCCAAAAAATAATCTATTGGATAATATGCAACAATGGTTCAAAGATAAAGGTTTAAAGGAATATAGGTGTATTCAATTAATAGTGACATGGTATCTATGGTTGGAAAGAAATTCTATGTTGTTTGAGAGCAAGGAAATTCTACCTATACAATTTCAATATCAAATAAAATATACTTTTTAAGGTATAAAAAAGTCCCAAAATTAAAGGTTGTAAGATGGTTGGAAGTTTAATAGTGGATATTACAAATTCTTAGGCTTTTTTTGGTGGAGCTTGTTAAGGCAATCCATATATATGTGGGGTAGGAGTGTTATATCAGGATGAAAACCATAAATTTACTTTCAAAGTAGGTCTTGGTGAAGGTACCAATAATGTGGTAGAGTGGAAGGATTTGATATTTTTGTTAAGAATGGCAATGGAATATGGAACAAAAAAATGTTAAGTATTTGATGAATCAAAATTGATGGTGGATTGGGCTTAGGTTTAGTAGGGATGCAAAATTTGATACTTAGGAATTATTATGAGGAAGTGAAATTACTAGAAGCATAATATATAGAGATATATTATAAATATATTTACAGAGAATTAAATGAGGAATAAAATGGTCTATCAAAAGCTACCTTGGATATTCTAGTTAGTACTTGGTTAAAGGAAGGAGTAGTGTGTGGGACTGTGATTCCACCATAGTCTATATCCTTTTGATAGAAGTTGTGGTTTAGGATACCTTTCATGTTTCTTTTTTGTCTTTGGATAATTAAGGTCATATCTAAAATATGACTGATGGCTACAGGGTTGAAGTACCAAAATGGAACTCTATAATATGATTGAAGGCTTGCAACAAGTTGTTATTATTGTAACATGTTTAATTTAGTAAGACTTATATAAGGGTATAAAATATCCATCTCATTGTAATTTTTTCCAAACTCTGAAATGAAAGTTACATATTGTTTTTGAGGAAGAAAGAGTGTATTAATATGAATTAATATGTCAAGCAAAAATTTTATTAACATAATAGTATTATGAAAATCTGCTTGCATAGCACAGTTGGTGAAAGTCTTGGGTGCTGGTAGAGGTCGACCCAGGTTCCATTCTCCCTACCTCCATACTCCAGATATATGGTGTAGCTGGGAATATCTTATGTGCTAGTGTAGATCGACAGAGCTACATTCCTCCTCCACCCACCTTGTTGATAGGGGTCCAAGCCCCTCTAAAAATCCTATGTTTATCCTAAATATTTGGGTCTGAGGGATTTGTTCAATGGTAAAATGCTTCTGTAGAAGCATGGAGACTAGGGTTCCAATCCCTCGACCCCTGTAGTACCAGTGGATGTGTCGTGTCAGCATATCCAATTATGTAAAAGGTTTACCCTATGCAACTAGAGGTTATAGTGGTGATAAGGAGTGAGATTCGAACCCATGAAGAGGCATAGAAAATTGTAACGAGTTATCGATTCCTCTAGTATAATAAAAAATAAAAAAGTATTATGAAAAGTCACAACAAGCATAGGTAATATGCTTTTAATTTTTATTTCCTCTACCAACATTTTAGTCCAAAAATTATAACTTCTTGAGAAAAAAAAAACATAATATGATAGTATTAGATATTACTTCTTTAATATTTTACCAAAATATTATTATTATTTTTATTTTTCAATGAGTTTACATAAGTTTTTATTGGGGGTCTTGGTCCCCTCATATTGAGTGGGGTTTGAACCTTGGGCATCTCAAAGAGAGGCTAAAGCCCTTACCACTGTAGTAATCTTGAAACTTATATTATTATTTTTACAACTATTATTATTAAATGTTATGTATGTGTGTCGGTAGAGACACCAAAATGATAAAAGGTATTGGGCTGTCTTAGCTGATACTCTAGTTCAATTCATAGGGAGGATGGAGCTTGATGTACCTCCACTTTTTAACCTCTTCAAAATAAATAAATAAATGAATTTCATGTATTTTAATAATATATTATGACATTTAAATTTTTAAATATTTTTATTTTTTTACTATTAATAAATTGAAAAGTTTTGTTAGTTAATGTATGTTATATTAATTTTCATAAAATGCAAAATAATATTAAAAAATGATGTTATATTATTATATTTGATTTTGATTTTATATAAGTTTTGGGATTTCAACATGATATGGATGTATAGCCATGTACCTATTAATGTAAAATGTATTATTATTCTTTTCATAAGTTATAAGTGGTTTATATAGGATCACTCTTATCAAAATATCAAAAAATTACATTATCTATTATAATAATTAGACCATGATTAGTTTATTTTCTATTAAATATATTTTTCACCTTCCTTAAACTAATATGTTTTCTTTATAAAATCTATGATATCATTTTTATCAGGATATAAAATACTCTCAACCAATTACTTTCTAAAACTTAAATTTTATCAATTCAAAGGTGAACATCACAATTGACTAAATTATCTACTACCTTATTTCCTTCTCTATATATATGATAACATTTCTAATATATCACCACCAAGAAAGTCAATGGAAATAAAAAATAATACAATTTTATCTAATACCCATTTCAATTTTTCTTGATAGCATTATTAATAATTTGTAAATCCCTCATACAAAAAATATATTACCATCATTTTTTATTGCTAATATTGATTGTTGAAAGAAGTGCCCTAGTCTATGCATAGGTGTTGAAGTTCAATATGTTTCTTAGTAAGTGTGGAGAATTTTACCTTTATTTTTTAAAATATCATCACTTATGTTAGCTTTCCTAATATTTTCTTTGGATGCCCCATCAAAATTAATTTTGATGAACCCAAATTCTATACAATTCTATTTTACCATAGATCAACATAGATCCTTTATATCAACTTAATTATTATATATGAAGTTTGTATGTATATTAAAATCTATAGCAAAGAGACCAAGACCTATTTTTTTGCACTTGATACTTTCATGATAAGCACTATGCCTATAAACATTCTATAAGAGAGGCAATAACCCAATTACAAACTTGGGTATTATTATGGTTTATTTTTTAAAAAATATTTTATTCTTTTCAAGCAAAAAAATTCAACAAATAATGGTAGAATTAGTCCTCCATAGAATACATAATGCTTTCACTTTGAAGTAATTAATGCAATGTTTCATCAAATTATTCAAACTTGAAGTTTTCCATTATATTCTTATTTCTATAAAAAAGTATTCCCAAATGGTGTTGAAATATGTGGTGGTTAACCTTCACTTGAGGCCACGATCAAATTTGTATTGTATTTATGTATAAGCCTTATGGGCCTTTGTAAACCTTGTAAAAGTATTTTTTATAGTATTTTTTTACTTATCCTAAAGGTATATTTCTTAACCTTGACCTAAAGGTCACTTGTAATTGGGTATATTTACCCCCTCATACCAACCATTTGATTAGTTTTTGGAGGGTATTATATTTTATTTAGTGAGATAATTTTGTGTCTATGAGCATCCTCTTATATCATGTGCATTGCTTTGTGTGTTAATTTCAACAATTCCGGATAATGTGTTGATTCTATTTATTTTTGGAAACTATTGTCAATTCTAAAATGGTAGTAGATAAAGTGTGAATATCCATTAATAAATTGCTTATATTTGAAAAAACAACTTCTACAACATATCTTGATAAAAAACTGTTTGGAGAAGGTAGAACTATTTTTTATGGGCCACCAAAAATTTGTGAAGAAGTTTTTATGCTTAGAAAAATTAAGTGCTTTGGTCACAAGGATCTCACTGGTTTTTAATAGATATACTATAAGAGAAATACTCACTCACAATTTCCTTATTCCTCTCTTCATACTCAATATATTATCTTTTATTTTTGGACAAGATGAATGTCCTAGTTTCAAGATTTGTTTTTCAACATTTTTTAAAAACCTCATTTGAATTGAATAGATTTTTTCAAAAAATATTTTTCTTTTTCTCTTTTGACATTTTGTGTCTGATAGTAGCATAAATGAGAGGATAGTCAAAATGGGCACCAAGTAGAAAAGGAGAGGCTAAAAAATTCTAATATACCTATAACCACTAGAAAGGCTCACACCCGAGGCAAGAATCCCGTTATTGCAATAGTAAATGAATAAGCAACATGCATAAAAGATAAAATTGACAACAAGATGTATGATAAACACTTTATTTATTCATGAAGTCCAATTTGTGTTACAATTACGTCCCTCTTAGGGATAATCACGTTGATACAATATTACAATAAGGTTTCTTGTGATTGTAATCCTCTTCAAGATAGGTGTGATGCTCAATGTGCCTTTATAGGGTGACACAAACTGCTCTAGGGTGGAGATGCCCTCTTCTTCGTGATGGGGAAGGAACTTGATAGTTGGTTCTCCTTTGAAACTGTTCCCTACGGTCAAGAAACAACACAAGAATGTCAAAAATATAGGCAACCTCTCATGATGAGGCCCTTTTAGGTAAATTGCATAATGACATCCTTAAACATGCACAATCAAGAAAGTATAAAAGATGCTTCTAAACTATGCAAATCGAATCAAGATTTATACAATAGCGTAAAGAAAGATAACAACTACTCTATGCATGGATCAGATATGTGAAATAAGGCATGAAAGTGCATAAAGAACTTATTAATGTCCTAATTGAAGCATAAACATAAAGAAGCTAAATTAACCTAATTCTACGATCAAAAATCTGCTAAACTGCCATAAAATCATGAAAACAACCAATCTAAGCTATTTAACTGGACATAAATGGAAATAGGAAGGTGGTTATACCTCTATTGCAAACCGTAGCTCTGATGAGCGGTCTGCACTATAAACCATGGTTGAGAGCCATGGTTAGCACTCTGATAGGCTTACCCTCAATTCCAAGGGTAGTGGGCTTGACCTCCTTGTCCAATTGATGTTCAAGGGTCGCCTTCGATGTCCTTTCGATAGATTTGGTGGTTGAATCATTTGATTGGGCCTTCGTTTGCCCGAATTTGCACTTCTTGACTCTCCTAGGCACCTAGGGCATCCATGACTAATTGATCTTTAGAGTATTGGCAAAGTAGCTCTCAAATGCACGTGTTCAGTATGCAATTCGATAGGGCTTCATTGCTCTTTTGATCAATCAACTTTGTATATCTCTTCCCCATTTGAAGGGGGTATTTATAGCATGTCCCTAGGGCTAGGGGTGGCTTCATGGAGAAGCCAAGATCAAGAAGGGGTGGTTAGGATAGTTTGAATGGAAGCTTCCATCCTCTAACCACCTTCTTCTAGATCAAATGGTCGTTCCAACCGATTTGGCTCGGATTGAAGGCCAACTAAACTTCAGTTAAGACCGTAGGTCACAACTGTGGTCTAGACTACAAACCATAGGTCTCAACCATGGTTCAGCTATAAACCATAGGTCTGGGCTATGGTTTAGACTGATTAGGCCAAGGAGCCCAAATTGAGTGGTTAGAACCATTGCTCTATCTTGGAGTCTATCCAAGACCTTCCATATGGTCTTCTAGCATGTCCATATGAGTAGTCACCCTCGACATGACATATTTTAGGTGTCTACAGATGCCCCTTTTGAGATGCATTGTGAGATCGAACAACGCTGAGAAAAAATAGACCTCCTAAAATGATGTCGAAGGTTCTATGATGATCATTAGTCAGATCAACATTAGATGCCCCAGGTCCAACAAAAGGATGCGCATCCTGGAATCATTGCTTCCAACTCTTTGGAGGCTTAAACTTGAAAAGCTTGCACTCACCATCAGTCATTCGGGTAGCATTTTGATGCTACAATAGGAGTGGCCTATATAACCGAAAGGAGATGAGATACAAACAAATTATCATATTTGCTATTTTCCCCAAGCAAAGGGGTAAGCTTATGATAGTTGTTTACAATGATTCGCAAGGACGAACGCAATTTTGACAAGATCAAGGGATCTACGATCTCAGGGATCTTCTATCGATTTTGATTATGATTTGATATTATGACTACCCCCTCAAGCGATGAGTCGATGAGGGTAATGACAATGATTGAAGTGACGATGTCGCTTGACCACCATGGATGATCTAAAAAAATTTAGATTTGAGCACATTAAATGCTTGGCTACGCCTAGTTCAGCTTTTGATTCCAACTATTAATAATGATTTGCACATTCCTATCCCATGGAGCAGTCAGGCTGCAATAGCCATCTTAGGGAATCAAAATGGTACAAATCCAATCAGATTTGTGTTGAATCAAATTGTCGATGATTTGCTGAAAATATGTCATAGGAGACATGACATGAAACGCCTCATTCCCATGGAGCAGTCCAGCCATGAAGGCTTTCTTAGGGATTGAGAAGAAGCATATCAGATCAATGATGAACATTTTTGCCCCAAATGTCCTTATGGTTATTTACTCATCTTGTCGGATTGCATGGATCGCAAGTCGCTGCAACCGCCAAGTGTATAGGGTAAATAGCTGAATACGAGGTGCATTTGGATTTCAAATTATTTGAATTTTTTTTTTGAATTTAATCATGGTGCTTGAACATCACCAAATTTGCAACATTGATTGCTTTTATTGAAATTTTGATCCAATGGGAGTCATTGATTTACCTTTTTAGACCTTCCCATGGTGGGATTTTACTAGTTTTTCTTCTAGTTGCTAACCGTAGACATGATGTGCGGTTCCCATTTTGCAAATTTTGGGAACCGTGGCTAAGATCTGTGATCACAAAACCCTAATTCCTAGACCATAGGTTTTAACTACGGTCCGCATGGAATAGTAAAAAGATATAAAATTTCAAATTTTCACTTTTTACCTCATTATTATTTTACAGTTTTAGAGCTCTGACAGTGACAACTTTAAACCTGCTCTGAAACCCTACCTAATCATACCGACATTCTACCTATCGCACGATGGCAGCACGGGAGGAAGCTTCATCCAACCGAGGTCGGAGCGAGGGCAAGGTAATTCGATACCTAGACCATGCATTTTTTTACCAATAAAATTAACCTCACTAAGAAATGAGATAAATGAACCCAATTAAACTGCTGGCAATGAACCTCAGACTTAGATTAGGCTAGCTAGATTAGGTTTTTAATTTTTTTTTTTTTTGGGTGGGGAATTAGCCTTGTCCAAGGTTTGAATGGAGACCGTAGGTACCAGTTGCGGTGTCCAATTGACTGATTGGGGACCGCAGCTGATAGCTGCGGTCAACATTCAAAATTCCAACGGTCAAATTTTGACCGTGTGCGGACCGTAGGGTTGACCCGCGGTTCGCGACCTTAGAAAAACTATTCCTAAATTTTTTGATTTTTTCTAAGTTTAATAGGCAATTAATCTTATTTAATGCATTTTTGAATCGCCTAAGTATTTTTGCTGATTTTGATGAATGTCTTATGACATGTTTTTGCTGTTTTATCAGTTGTTTAGATGTTTTTGTCGTTTTTAGTTAGCTTTTTCCTTATAGTATGCTTTTATTCCAGACATTGACCTCTAGGGCGAGAGAGCCAGATCTACTTAAGACTCTCTATGGATGGCTCATGGGTGGTGAGCGTGACTGGTTTCGAGCCATTGGATTCGGCTATGTCTTGGATTTACCCACTATTCGGGTAAACCAAGCTTACTTGACTGCATTGTCCAGGCGTTGGAATGCCCGGACAAATACATTTCACCTGCCCACAGGTGAAATGACTATCACCTTAGAGGATGTATATCGAATCTTTAGGATCCCTATCGATGGTGAGGCCATCGTATCCTCTAGTTCTAGGGCTAAGAAGCCCATTTTTGATGCTATATTTGGAGACTGGAGCCAGCAGGCTCAGGATGCTATTGACCATGGAGGAGTCCACATTGCTTACTGGGAGGGTAAGCACATCTTTTCAATCTGCATTGTTGTCTTCATGATCCTCATGGTACAGATTGTGCTTCCAGACTCCTCGAGCATGAGGATTCCCTAGAACCTCTTGGCTAGCATCTGGAGAGTCATCCAGAGTTCTACTAGGCAGCCATTGCACTTAGCTTGGGGTAGCACGCTATTATGCCACCTCTACAGGGAGCTATACCAGTTTACTAAGTGGAGCCATAAGGGCATGAGCTATAGTCTACTATTGTAGATCTAGGGCTAGCAGCATATTAGGATAGAGCATCCTAAGGATCTACCACTGGATATTACTACTATTGTTATCGAGCACCAGTGCTATGCCACTTTTTGGCCTCATGAGGAGGAGGGCACCCACAATAGGATTCATGCTGGTGATGTCCAACATTATATTACTCAATTCATGGCACTTGGCCCGAATGATGTTCAGTGGTGGCCATACATGGACTGCCCAACATGGCCGGAGGTGGGCGATTGGCTTCGATAGGCTCATCGAGATAGATGGTTGATCGATCGTAAGGTCGAGATCCGAGAGTACCAATTTTTCTCATGTCCTACGATAGTTTGGGATGGTGCAGGACATTCCTGAGATCCCATTTGTGTACCGTCGATTGGCATTAGAGCAGGATCTACCATGGATTCAGCCTATAACTCTAGGAGATGAGGCTGATGATTACCAGGAGACTAGTGTTGAGATGGCTATGACTACCCCAGCATATGATGGATGGTGGTCACTATTCAGGTGGTACGGGATAGGGCCTTTGGGCTGAGAGCCAGACCAGGAAGCAGTAGAGGTAGAGGTGGATCCCGATGGGTGCAGGGTGTGCCAGAGGATAGAGGGTGGCTGGGGGGTAGAGGCTACCATTGAGGAGGCTCCTGAGTTTGACCTGGATGAGGAGGCTTTCGAGGAGGGTGAGGTCCCTCCTGATAGTGTAGAGGGGGTGCTCCTAGCGCAGGTGGCTGACTTGTAGAGTCAGCTTGGTAGGTTCCAGACTCAGTAGCAAGAGCGAGATACGATGATTGCTACTCTACAGGCTCAGCTGACTGATAGGGATAGGTACTTGACTGAGGCATAAGGATAGATTGAGACTCTGACTACATGGGCTACAGCTATAGAGACATAGATTTAGACACTATAGACTACACTAGAGCTAGCTCAAGCATAGCGAGATGTGGTAGTAGTAGAGAGAGATCTGATCAGGGCATCGAGGGGGGCTATGCCACCTCCTTAGGCTATCATGGGGCCTTCGGTAGCACCAGCAATAGTTGTACCAGGTGGCCAGGATCCTATGGCTGAGGTCAAGCGATTACGGGATATGGTCATGAGGACCAATGATATGCATGCATCCCGGGTTGCTCGAGTGGACCAGTTGGTAGGTTACATAGAGATGCATGGGTTACAGGTTCCTGAGGATCCTTTCACTCTTGAGTCTTAGTAGACCAGGACCAAGACTACAGTATAGTCTACTGCTAGCTCGAGCCATCATACCCATCGGAGTGAGAGGACACACAGGTCCTCTAGTACACATGGTGATAATAGTCATACCAAGACTAGGGAGGTAGGGCAGTCTACTGCCACATCCAGCCATAGGTCCCGAGAGGTGCCCATTGCATAGGTGGAAGTTGGATGAGTGCTAGGCCTCTTCGGGCTAGGTGGCACACAAGGCCCTCAATAGGGTGGCTAGCAGGGCACAATAGGGCAGCAGGGAGAGCAGGCTCCTAAGCATAGTACTGAGGGAGGCGGTGAGAGCTCTAGTATAGGGGGAGCAGGACAGAGCTAGGGCTTTTATAGCATAGACTACATTTTGATATATCATCATTTTTGGTGTAAGGTCGAGGACCTACATGATTGTAGCCTACGAGCATTTTTGCATACTCCCTATGTACTCATTTGGACACATATTTATATGATATGATCATTCTAGCTCATTCTGTGTACATGTGTATATATTTATTTTTTTGATCTTATGTTTATGTGATGCACATGGATGCAATGCTTATGTTATGTTGATACTATATGATGCGATGGTGATGTCATGCATTAGATAGCTATTTATTTTATGATGATGATATGCAATGATCTAGATGCGTAGATATGCTTTTGACGATAAATGCATATGGATGCTATGGTTTCTTTTAACGCATATTTGATATTGCTTCATTGTATGCATTATTTTATGGAAATGCTTTATTTACACGATGTTATTCTAATGTAAATGAACCTGTATGCTTTAATCACTTAAAACATAAGGAATGAATGTAGTGTGTATTTGAAAATTTAATGGATGACGCCACAGGATGTGTAAAAATCATGACTATAATTGAAAATCCTTAAGATAAGAATTTAATCAATTAATCACCCATATATGAAATGTAATGGTATGAAGCTGCATGATGCGAATGAGATAATATGTCATTCTATTTTCTTTCGCACTTTGAATGATATGCACGATATAGTCAGTGGTCGTCTAAACATCGTTGTTGATATTTATCCGGTATCTATCCTATATCTTGATTGTGCTTTATGCAATGATGTATCGCTTCTTGGATACTTTGAAATTTGATGATTTGCAATGACTTTTACCATTTACTGGTTTATGCTTTTGTAGCATTTGTTGCTTTTTAGAGAGATTTTGAGGTTTTTCGTGATACTCAAACACCCTAATAAACTTATCAAAAGTTGCATACTAACCACACTAGACTTCTGAGATAAAAGGCTTTTGCTAGGATAGACCCTAACTATTCATTATCCCTATGTGTGCAAATGAATATTTTAAGATAAGACACGAGCGTTCCCCGATGTCAGGCGGGATTCTTTCAGCCCATTGCTAAGATAGGGGTTCCACAAATGTCTTATCCAATCTCAAGTTTAGATTTTAGTTGGACTAAGCCACTAAGCAATGCAGGACACCTGAAGCTAGCTCTTCCACATTCAAACATTGGTCTTGTTCATAAGCGAGGTGCTAATGCATCAGACATATCGTCATGCGTAAGGTACAATAGTGCTGACAATTCTAGGGATTCAAGCTCATTCCTTTCTATCCTTCAATTTTTGGGATACTTGCTCATATGTAGTGAAGCAAGGGAGTCGATTCCATCTTCTTTTTGAACTATCTTTGGATCTTCATTTGATATCTCTTCGAACTGGATTTTGGATCTTCATTTGATCTCCGCTCGAACTTTTGATTTATGATCTTAATTTGATCTTCACTTTGAACTTTGATTTAAGCCTATTTTTTGATCTTCACTCGATCTTTACTTTTTGGCATTTACATTTGATACTCTTCTTCAAAAACTTTCCTTTGGGGAGATTTACTTGGAAAAACTATTTTTAGTATATCGATTGAGAATATCGATCTTATGATATCAATATGGGATATCACTCTAGGGAGTCAAGCTATGATATCGATCTAGGGGCTCAATCATGAGGATTGATATGGGATATCTCTTTGGTATATTGCTCATTTTATCATAAGCAAGGGATTCTGAATAGGGAACTAACCTATCCTTTTGCCAACTGCCAATATTTCCCATACCGTTCGCACAGAGGGATAAGCAAGAATAACTCTTTTCACTTCAGGATACCCGGTCCTGCTTCATGGCTTTCATCTTCCCCTAGTCCTTGTTAGGATTGTTTAAATTTATTGATTAGTGATAGGCTTCTGATATGCTAAGGGCTATACTAACTGAACCTTAGCTACAAAAGCAAAGTGAGCTTTCTACCAACTCTTGATAAGACTACTAGGTATGATTGAGTGACCAAAAAACCCTAGTATATCTCCATAGCAACATTATAGGTTGTGTTGAAAAACACAATTACTCACATGAATGATGGATCATGATAAATGTAGAGATGCATGATTTAAACACAAACATGGCATCATTTGTAAGACTGACAAACACAAATGCCTTCTATTACGGAATGCAATAGATGATGAATGCCTATATGCAATGCAGTAATGTGGTGGATGCATGAGTGAATGCAAAATTCAAATGCAAATGCAAATGTTTTTGGATTTTATGCTTTACCAATTTTTTTGGATTTTATTGATTTTATAATTTTTATGGGTTTTGAGCCTCATAATTGACCAAACGACGAGTACATGCCTCTGGAGCCTTTAGATTGACCAAGCGATTTTTAGGAATCCTTGGAGCTTTTAGGATTGACCAAAGGGATTATGGGTACCTTTGGGGCATTTTGGGATGACCAAGCGATTTTGAGAATCCTTGGAGCCTTTGGGGTTGACCAAGCAGTTTTTCAGAAACTCTTGGTGCCTTTTTGCATTTGACCAAAGGGCTTACAGATGCCTTTGGAGCTTTTGGGTTGACCAAGCAATTTTTTTAGAAAACTCTTGGTGCCTTTTTGAGTTTGACCAAAGGGCTTACAGATGCCTTTGGAGCTTTTTAGGATGACCGAGTGATTACAAGCAAATCCTAGGGCTTTTTACTGACACGACCAAGTGATTTCAGGGACCCTTGGAGCCTTTTGGGATGACTGAGTGGGGTTGACCTTTGTTTGGTTACCAAAGGGCTCACCTTTGGACCTTTTTTTTGGGAACTCTTGGAGCCTTTTGGGAAGGGCATGCTGCCCTATATACCCCTAGTGAGTGTGCCATTCGATGATGGTGAGGGAGGTGCAATACCTCTAGATTCCCAATTTTTCCTTATCGAATGTGGCATGGCTGGTGGGAAAGGTATGCTACCTTGAAGACCCCCAACGTGCATGCTATTTACTAAAAAGTAATCAGCTTATTTAGGAAGAGTGATAGAGTTCAACTCCCCTAGGTGAATATTGGACCTCACCGGTGTGCCTATGCTTTGGCACGGGTGAACGAGAGAGCCATCCTCATGGATCTCATCTCGTTCAACTAGGTCTTCAATGACCCTCTTAAATGAGTGGCAACTCTGAATGTCGTGTCCATGCGCTCGATGATACACACAAAAGGGACCTCTATCAGGTGACCCAGTTTTGGATGCCCTACGCTTAACTTCAGGCAATATGAATGCTTGTGCCTCGTGTAACTTTTGAAACAAAGTTAGAGTAGTCATCTGAAATGAAACTACTCATTGCACTGGCCTATTGGGCCTACGAGGTGACTGACGACTCCGAGGTCGCTCTTGAGGAGGCGTGACCTCCACTTCATCATATTGGGGCACTCTAAGAGAACCATCTACATGGTAAACCCCCTTATCTATCAAATTTTGCACCACACTCTTAAATTCATGACAATATCGAATGCCATGACCCTCTATTCGGTGGTAGAGACAGTAGTGATGCTCCATGTAACCCATAGGTTTAACTCTATTTGGGTTCAAAGGGATGACATTAGGCAAGGTGATGACCTTAGCCTCTTGCAGCTTCTGAAAGATATCAGACATAGACTCTTGTAACGGAGTCCCACTATGCTATGACTATTTTGGGCTCTTGCCCCGCATTGGTTTGCTTTGAGAATCCAATGGTTGGGTTGGCCGCATGGGCTTTTGCTTCCGTTGAGGCTTTTCTTGTACTTGCACAGGAAGCGATTCATCCTCAGGCAAGGGTTGCTTTTGTAATTCCAAATTTTCAATCTGGTTCTTGATAAAATGCAATGACTTATCTTGCTCATCCATTCGATGCTCCATCCATTCTAGATGGCTTAAAATGGATCGCAAGATTGACAAAGAATTCATATGTATTTCCAATGATTGATTCGAAATACCTTTGTCATTTGAAGGAAATAGAAAAGTGGATGCTATAGATCCATTAGGTAATTGCAAATCACCTATTTCCTTCACTTGAGTTGATGTGGATGCTTCTTGATGATACACTTCATCAATATTATCCACATGCTCATGCATATGACTCAGCTCAAGCTCTTGCTTCACTTCGTTGTGTTGAACTGTGTCACTTTTAGTACCCCCAATCTGATGTGAGGAACCTACTTGTTTGTGCTCTCGAGATGGTGCCATGAGAAATGAGTCAAGAGTGACCAATTTCAAAAGTTTTGGCCTTGGCAATGTGGAAACACCACTAGGTTGCCCCATCTCCTACTTTATGTGATTAAGAATCATTTGATCATCTAGCCTAATGTCGACCATCCCCACAAACTCATGAGAAAACTCCACAACTGCATGCATCGTGGGTAATTCATCCACATACTGAGGCTGTTCTATTTTAGTTGTGATAACTAAACCTTCCTCATGCTCATACGATGTCTCCGGGATAGGATCCGTAGGTGGAGACTCGATGAAAAGCTGACCTAAATCTTCAATGGACTCTATGGTGGGAAGCATCATAATACTAGCCTCCATAAGCTCTTCATATTCACCATAGTCCTCGTAAGAACTATCTGGTGTCATGATGGATGAAGAGGGTGTGATACACTCGGGTGCATCCATGACCATGCTAGGTTCTTCCTCCTTGATAGGAGTGTGAAGATCCTCTAATGATACCTTTGAAGTAGCTGTGAGCAACTCCATAAGGGCATTCATTAATCCTTCCCTGCTAAGCGATGTCGAGAGTGCAGGGGTTGTAGGTGACTCCATAGGTGATAGCGGTGGGGATGGCAATTCCAACACCGTCTATGAAGTTGCATCCACACTTTGGATAGGCTCATCCAATTTAGCTTGTAGATGCATAGGCGTCTCACCAGGTTCCTATGGATTATCCTCAGGATTATAATACTTGAAGGGATCTGGGTCCGCTTCAACTACATGAACTTCACCTCCATGGGTGTACTTAATGCACTGATGCACTATTGATGGTATGCACTCCATGGCTCTTATCCATGGTCTACCAAGAAGCAGATTATACTATCTTGATCCCTCTAAAATGTAGCACAATGTAGGAATAATATTTTGTCCCACCTCGATGGGGAGGACTATTGTGCCTACTGTAGGGGATTCCACATCATTAAAGGCTTGCAATATGAAATTTGTTTCCTTGATGTGAGAAAGTGGAATTTTGAGATGCTTGAATGCTGAGGTGGTAATGATATTAATCGATGATCCTGTATCCACCAACACTCGCTTATACGCAATCTATTGTATCCTCGCTATGATATGCAATGGAGGATCAGATTCCCTGATAGGGACAGGTTTGACTTCCTATTTATGGAAAGTAATCACAGGTTCCTTATATGGTGGAATAGACTATATATGCCCCAAGGATTGTGATGACCTTCGAGCGTTGACACTGCTCACCTATCGGACTTGACTACTCTCGACCTCACGCTTATGCATGGGATCCCTAGATGTCTCTTTCGGTTGCTCTTCGATAACCCTAGGCATGTCTATCTATCTATAAGCATGGCTATCTACTTGCTTAAGTGGCAACTCTTGACGATGCATTGGGTGCATCGCATTGACTTGTTGCCTGAACACTCTAGGTATGAGCTTCTTTTCGGGAATTACCTCACATGATTGCTCTTCACGTGCTTTCTATTGGTAAATCCTCTCCTCACACCATTGGAGCTCATCCAACCTTTGTTGATGCACTCTCTTTCTCTCTATGGACTCACGCTCTAGGCGCTTATGCTGACGACCTTCCTCCAATTGGTCTTGGAGTAGCTGCCTCTCATGGGCTGCATGAGACTCAGATTCCCTATAGGACTGACTCATGGAGTACGATCCATGACTCTCTATCTCCTTAGATGGAGACCTAGGGACTTGGGTTCTCACCAAATGTGAAGAAACCCCATGATCTATATGGGTGAACCCCCTGCGTGATGAAGGGAGCTCGCGATGACTCTCAGAAGGTCACGCTTGGAGGATTGGATCCTCAGGTGCACAATGAGTGTGATGCCTAGCAAGGAGGTGTACGAGGTTTGAAATATCCTCAGGAGAACATCGGGAGCATTCAGAGCCCCTCCATGAACTCTCTGACTCATTAGCTCGTGATTGAGCTCTATCATGCCTAGTCGTCATGATGAACCGACTAAACAAGACTCGAGAGGTTTCCTCTCTTACTAAAAATTGTGGCCTCAAGGAGGGCCTTATCTTGATGAATTAAGCAATAAATAAGCATACAAAGTAAACAATGTGATTATCTCCTTTATATTTTAAAAGTTGAGCCCTAAACTGTTTGATGTGTTTTCAATATGTGTTGTATCAGTTGTAGAAACTCTTATCGTATTTTGCAAAACTTGTTGGATTTTATTCTTGGTTTAATGGATTTCACCTGTACGCTCATAGCTCGACAACTTGGCTATGAACTCCAAGTCACGTAAATCCCCCGTGTGTGGTAATGAAGCCCACACCCGGACAAGGAGCACAGGTCCTGCCAGATCCTCACCCAATCTCACCCAGTCAGTGTTATACCCTCCGAAGAGGAGTACATGCAAATTTTTTGGGCTACGGATGGTTCTTGGATCCGGTATTGGTCTATATATCAAGGGTTCATAGGATTTGGGCCAACGGATGGAAGTTACGCCCACCATCATTGAACCCTACTAGTGGTTGGATGCCAAGCCCAACTCACTAGCGTTTAAGTGTTTCATGGTGTGTGTGGTTATTTTTAATTGTACAAAAAGAAATGCATCATGTAGCACTCATGCTCATTCTCTATATGATATGCAAAATGAAAGAACATTTCAAATTTAGAGAATGCAAATTAATGTAGATGCTATTTTAGACAATGCACATTACAATGATGAATGGCCTCTAATCGGGCCTCAAACATGCAAACCGACACACAATATTTATCAAGCACGTTGTATTCTAGGGTGGACTGCAATCAGAGATCCGTTGTTCCTAGCAATGCCTTTCTAATGATGCAAAAATAGAATGCTAATCTAGGACTTAATTCATTTTCCTTTTTCTTAAAATGTCCTAATTAAATTTTATTTTATGCATTCTGGAAAAACACAGACAGTAAGAACAGAGACAGAGACTAAAAATTGGACCTACCTCAGACCCTCATCTGATGGAGATTTATCCCTCTGCTATCTGCTATCTACTGTAAACCGTAGGTTGGGTCTGTGGGCTGCAGTATGAACCATGGGTTGCAGCTACGGGCCAACAATTAGACTGCAACTGTCATCTATGGTTTGCACCTGATATCAAAAAAACACATGGGTTAAAAATTAGGGGCATAAAATGTGGAGTTCCACCATGATCACCATATGTAACCACCAGAAAGGCTCACACCCGAGGCAAGAATCCCGTTATTGCAATAGTAAATGAATAAGCAACATGCATAAAAGACAAAATTGACAACAAGATGTATGATAAACACTTTATTTATTCATGAAGTCCAATTTGTGTTACAATTACGTCCCTCTTAGGGATAATCACGTTGATACAATATTACAATAAGGTTTCTTGTGATTGTAATCCTCTTCAAGATAGGTGTGATGCTCAATGTGCCTTTATAGGGTGACACGAACTGCTCTAGGGTGGAGATGCCCTCTTCTTCACGATGGGGAAGGAACTTGATAGTTGGTTCTCCTTTGAAACTGTTCCCTGTGGTCAAGAAACAACACAAGAATGTCAAAAATATAGGCAACCTCTCATGATGAGGCCCTTTTAGGTAAATTGCATAATGACATCCTTAAACATGCACAATCAAGAAAGTATAAAAGATGCTTCTAAACTATGCAAATCGAATCAAGATTTATACAATAGCGTAAAGAAAGACAACAACTACTCTATGCATGGATCAGATATGTGAAATAAGGCATGAAAGTGCATAAAGAACTTATTAATGTCCTAATTGAAGCATAAACATAAAGAAGCTAAATTAACCTAATTCTACGATCAAAAATCTGCTAAACTGCCATAAAATCATGAAAACAACCAATCTAAGCTATTTAACTGGACAAAAATGGAAATAGGAAGGTGGTTATACCTCTGTTGCAAACCATAGCTCTGATGAGTGGTCTGCACTATAAACCATGGCTGAGAGCCACGGTTAGCACTCTGATAGGCTTACCCTCAATTCCAAGGGCAGTGGGCTTGACCTCCTTGTCCAATTGATGTTCAAGGGTCGCCTTCGATGTCCTTTCGATAGATTTGGTGGTTGAATCATTTTATTGGGCCTCTATTTTCCTGAATTTGCACTTCTTGACTCTCCTAGGCACCTAGGGCATCCATGACTAATTGATATTTAGAGTATTGGCAAAGTAGCTCTCAAATGCACGTGTTCAGTATGCAATTCGATAGGGCTTCGCTGCTCTTTTGATCAATCAACTCTATATATCTCTTCCCCATTTGAAGGGGGTATTTATAGCATGTCCCTAGGGCTAGGGGTGGCTTCATGGAGAAGCCAAGATCAAGAAGGGGTGGTTAGGATAGTTTGAATGGAAGCTTCTAGCATCTTTTGTCCTTCAACCACCTTCTTCTAGATCAAATGGTCGTTTCAACCGATTTGGCTCGGATTGAAGGCCAACTAAACTTTAGTTAAGACCGTAGGTCACAGCTATGGTCTAGACTACAAACCGTAGGTCTCAACCATGGTTCAGCCTATAGACCGCAGGTCTGGGCTGCGGTTCAGACTGATTAGGCCAAGGAGCCCAAATTGAGTGGTTAGAACCACTGCTCTATCTTGGAGTCTATCCAAGACCTTCCATATGGTCTTCTAGCATGTCCATATGAGTAGTCACCCTCGACATGACATGTTTTAGGTGTCTACAATACCTTATATGAAAATTAAGTCATGGAAAAACATTTTTGTATGGCAAAGACATCCAAGCCACTCAAAAAAGTTGCTAATATCTTCTGACATTTTTTTTTTGCATTGGAATGAGAGGATGTCTTGATTGGTTACGTTTGATAAAAAGGTCATGTAGGGAAAACTATGACAAATACAAATGAACCATTATTATTTTTTGCCTTTTTGTAAAATCTTAGTGACGTCCTAGTTTAATACTTTTTCCATTTCACATTTAGGTACTTGTGTTTTTGCATAAAAATTATACAATTTTTTTTTCTATTTTTAAAAATTTAACAAATAAATAGTCCATGGAATATTTTAGGTGGAGGTGCTTTAATAGTGTAATACAAAGCATTTTCACATCATCATGACACACAATTGTGTCACACACGTGTATATAGAAAAATAAGGGAAAAAAATTAACAATGTATATTGTTTTGTTTGTGCTTGGTGGTATTGGATTCAAAAGGTTTCCATGCCAAGGGAGCTAGGGAGCCTAATTTAAGACATTGGACCTTAGAGGTCCAATTTTTGAACCCTACATTCTCATATTATTAAACAATGATGATTATATTAGAATATATTTTGAGGATTTATGTGAAGATGATATGGATTACATTGATGACATGACAATTGATGATATCGTCTTATTTTTGTTAATAAATATTGATGTGGCACCTAATGACATGGGACATTGTGATGATATGGTAGTTGAAAATATCATGGAACATGATGATGACATGGAAAAAAATACTATTGCCCATGATGACATGGAAAAAAATACTATTGCCCATGATGACATGGAGGTTGATGAATTGATAAGTGATGTGGCACTTGCTGAGATGGTGTATGATAATGTGGTAGGTGGTGATATCATAGGTGGTGACATGGTAGGAAAAGTTCCACATGGTGAATATAAAATAAGGTTTGACCAATCACATTCTACTAATAGGTTCTTTCAATTTGGGTGTTCAATCCTTTTGAACCCAAGATTTTCTACCATATTATACTAGGAGTGGGATTGTGTAATTAAGTATTGGTATCTCATACTTGTAAGAACCAATTTGAAAGTTTACCATACATTGTTCACTCATAGTATCTCATCCTTGTAAGAAAATTTAATTTTACCAATTTGACAATTAATAGCTAAATCTCCTCAAATCGCACATAAATAACAAGCTATAAAATTACATAAACACATAATCTAAGTATGAGGAAGAAAACGTAGGAGAAAATAAAATAAAATATAAAGGAGAGTTATACTAATTATATTTTTTCATGGGTAGCCTATTCTTATTTTTTTATTAATTTATATCAGGAAGAATTTATAGTATGGTCCATCATTGGATATTTTATCAGGTGATAAGGGTGGCCAAGGTCAGTTGGGGGATGCTTGATATCAAATTAAAAATTGATTTCCTACAAATTCATGCTACTATTCAAATTGAGAAAGAAAGAATTCCATATTATAATATGTAGTAAATTTCAAGCGTATATTATAAAACAATATAAATTCAACAAATAAGTTCATTCCCATTAACATCAGAGTTTTTCCTTTTGCATTTTGAACACTACTTCCTCCAATTTTTGAATTGTATTTGGTGCACCTAGTATATCATGGTAAGAAATGTTAAAGGAGATACCCACACTCATTACAAGAGAATGGCATCGATACTTAGTTGTATGTTACTCAAAAGTATTTTTGTAATTTTATTTCTATATTTAGTATTTTTTTAATAATAGTATGTTTTCTTTGTGTGAATAATGATTTTTATGGTGTTCGATACAGGTTGAAAAAACTAGCCATGAATACCTTAAGAATTTCCCCTTTTAATATGGTGTTTGATTTTACATTTATTATTTAGGAGTATAATATAATTTGTTAAAGCAATAAATTAAAAAATCTTTTACAGGGGATTTCTTTCCTTATATTGTCTCACTAAGGTAAATGATATATCTAACACCTTATAATTATGAAAGGGGGGAAATGGATAAAATATTACCTTAGGGGACAAAGAGAATATTTATGACTTAAGGTATTGGAATTCATTTTTGGGCCATGGAAACAATTAAGTAACTTGATTTTTTGGGTAAAAGTATTATCCGATGGTTTCTTATGATTAAATTGCAAAATTTATAAGCTAAGCTAAAAGTGGTGTGGATTTAGCAACATAAAGAGACATAGTGCATGAGAGTCTTGCAATTTCAACTAAATTTTATTGCCTTAAAAACCATTTTAATTTTCTTATTACAAAACATTTAATCATAAAAGACATTAAGCATTAATTTGCATCATCACATTAACCGGTTTGAAAGCAAGAGGGCCAGCCCCCCACACATACCCAAAATCAATATTAATAAAAGCGAGGAATACCAAAAAGTAGGACCAAGAACTTGCACCTTGCACCTTTACCCCATTGACAAAAATAATAAGGTAGTATTATCAAAGTAACTTTTGAAAACATACCTTGTTGGGCTTTGAGTGGGGTAGATTGGCTATATAGTCAAATATCAATAAAATTGAATATGCATGGATTTTAGAGACATATGAGATAGTTGTTATTGTGTTTGATATGTTTCATGTCTACTTACCAACTTATCATCCTCCTAACAATGAACTATTTAAAAGTCTCCTTCATCATTAGGCTCAAATATATCAATGTAAGGGTCATCCTCTCATAATTTAGGATCATGAAAAATAAGTTATTGAAGATGAAACATATAAGAATCCAAAAAGTAATGATAAGAAGATCAAGAATCCATTAAAAATGCCAACTTGCATTTTTGCAAAAACAAAGGACATAAAGAAAATTTTTGATATATTTGCACCAAGAAGATTGAGGAAGTAGCCAAAAATGGGGTGTTAGTGTTGCTCTCATCTATACATAGGGTGAGGATAGTCATGATGCTTAAACATCACAAGCCCATGTATTTATTTATTCATCATATTGGACATACACCTCTTTTGACGAGTGGATTTTAGATTCAAGGGAAACAAGGTGCATGACCAAGCACAAACACCTTCTACATGATTACAACATATTATATTTCAAAGAGTATGTTGACAATGGAGATTATTCTTCCTTAAATGTGGCTAGTTGGAGAGATTTTAATATTGGATGTACTTCATTTGATGATGTTCTTCATATTCCTAGTGTTGGCCTCAATATTTTATCTATTTATCACATCATCCATACAATGAAAAATATAGAGTTATGGCCTAATTTAAGAGTGATAAAGGATATTAAATATGGATTCAAGATGATTTTCTCTAGGTATTATGATGAGTCAAATAAAATGAGAAAACAAAGGTATAAACAAAGTCCTACATATTCCTCTTAGAAGAGAGTTTGTGTGGATATGGTGGTATAAATAGATAATGAGAGTCAGTGATGACATCATAAACTTGGGTATATTAGCTATGGGTCATTGAGGTACATGAGTCATCATCATATGGCTATTGAAATTCCTCATATTTTTCCTCCAAGTGCTACATTTGAGGGATGCATTTTTGGAAATCAAAATAGAGAGTCCATTCCAAAATTGAAAACAAGTTATGGTACATGACCTTAGAGCTCATTAATAGTGACATAGGTGGATCCATGTGTACACCTTCCATTTCTAGAAATAGGTATATTTTTATTTTTATTGATGATTTTTGCATGGTTATATACTATTTGTGCCAAATATGAGGTCTTTGAGAAATTCAAGGCATTCAAAGAGTAGTAGAAAATCAAATGGAAATAAATATCAAGTGTCTTAGGAAATATGGGGGAGGTGAATATATAAGGAATATATTTATGGACTTTTATTAAATCTTCATGGTATTTTCTTTTAAAGAACTATTAATTATACTTGATAATATAATGAATAACCAAGAGATAAATATAAGGTAACTATTAAGATATCTCATTGTATGGATCATTCTAAGGATGCAGAGCACAAATGTTGGACTTCTAAAAAAAAGGAATGCTAAGGCCTTAGGGAAGGCATCAATTGATCAAACATTCTTCCAACAATAATATTTAGAAATAGGAAATAGTGATTTCTCTAATACCTTATATACCAAATTCAATGAATATCCACCAAATTTTTATAGATTCAAAACCAAATCATCCTTTGGTATAAAAATTAGAAAATGGAAAACAAAGCAAAATCATGGGAGCAACAACAACAAACGCGAACGAAGACAATAATTTTTATGGAGAAGGTGTGGGCAAAGGTAGAAACAACAAAACTAATGGTGATGAAAAGGGTAAAAGTGAATTTGGTGGAGATGGTACAAATCAAGAGAAAGTGAAAATCTCTTTTACCATGGTAGGATTGGAAAAAATCTCTACGGATGATTTTAGGCATGCCACTGTTTTCAATAGTGGATCCCTCTATCACGGGTCCATGATGGAAACCCATGTGTCTGATGAAGCCACATCAAGACATATAAATGCCAAATCTGACAACTTAGAATATATGGTTTAGGGATCTTCCAACACAATTGTCAATGCCCTAGTGGACCTAGGAAGAGAAGCTTCACCAACACCCAAAGGAAGATCTCCTCCAACAATGATAGCAAGTGACGTGTGGATTTAGAGAAGGTGGTGCTATTTTAAAATTATCATTCATATATATGATCAAGAACATCTCAAACCCTAGCCATATTAGATCTAGGGTTGAACTACACCATTTTTATGGTAACCTCGAGATCCATTGCAGACTTATATCTTTCATGGTTACTCAAAACTTCAACTTCTTGGTCAACAAATTTTTAGGATCATGACCAGACATGAAATTTATCCTCAAATGGGCCCACTCCTCTTAGCACCCCTTAGGATCATTAGAACTAGTTACCCTCCCTAAGGGCTTCCTCCTAATCTGGATAAACAACCCTATCGACTCTCAACGGATCCTCATAGGTGGGTCATGGTTTTTTAGACAAAGGGGAATTTTCCTACAAAAATGGAGTGTGGACCTTGATGTAGCCACTCAAAATATCAACTATGCTCCCATATAGATTTGGATCTTGATCCTCCTGGTCTAGTTATGTCATGAAGATATTATTTGAGGTATCACACGGGACATTGGAGATCTGATCGCTTTTAATACTCCTATGCAAGAAGGGACCCATATGATCTAGGCTCGTATGTGCATCAATGAAAACCTATAATCAGTCCTCCTATATTCTATCAATATGATTTCAAAGGTATGCACATTTTATCAACTTATTGAATACAAAAATAAACATGTTTTCTATAATTTTTGTTCCAAGCAAGACCATCTCCATTCTTAATGTGCCAAGGTCCCTAAGCTGCATCTGGTTTCTTCCAAATATGGTCATCATCAGCACAAACCTACATAGAAATAGACCAATAATTCAATTGATACTAACCAAAATTTGCTCCCATCTTGTCTAACCCCTATGCTGAGTGTAATCCTCCCATCGATGTTGGAGGTGCACTTCAAAATGAAGAGCCTTCCGCACCTTCCTTGGTAAGCCCTATTTTCTCTCCTCTTTGCTACCCACCTATTCCAATTTCTAACCAATTTTTCCATCTCTGATGATGAACCCTCATAGGATACCATCAATCCCTCCTTCGTTCGCCCCTTGAGACCTCCCCTATTCAAAATTTTGAGTAATTATGTTGTCATTGATGTCAAGAGTTAGTGCAAGGTAATTAATATAAAAAAAGGCATTGATGTCAAGTTTTAGTTCATCTCAGTGCAAAGCAATTGATAAAAAGAGGGTTAAAATATTTATATTTTACACCCAAGATATTTGGTACAAAGATCCACATGGTTGGCCAAAAATTTGTTTAAATATCCCGAAGGAAGAAAATATCTAGACCCAAAAGGAAATAATATTATAATATTTATTATTATAATATTAAAGTTATAAAGATAAAGCCTAAGGTTCAATTATAAAATATTTATAATATTTATATTATAATGTTTTATAACCCTATGTGGGTTGGGTACCAAAAATATTTTTAAATATTGAAACTCCGCCAATGTCCTAGCATGGAGATAAATTCATATTTATATGGTAAAGTTTGGTGGCAAAAGAAAGAAGTTTTGATATGAGCGCCAAGTGATTAATGTGAATAGCTTACTATGAATTTCAAATGCACAATCGTGTGAAAGAAGGATGAAGGTTTTATTTTTAAAACGCAAAGGAAAATTCTTGGACAAATAGAGGGATCTCATAAATTCCTATCACCAACCATGCAGTCGGCCTAGCAAAAGTCTTGGCAAGGTAAATGCATTGACGAACGATAGATCTTGCATTCAAATCCCGATGATAACATTTTGTTTGTTTTTATAAAAGCAAGGAGGATAAATAGTGGCTAAATAGCACATTCTGGGTTTTGGTACTTGTGAAGGAAGTTGGCCTAGCAGTGGTCCAATGGGTGCTAGCAAGCTGGCAGGCGAAAGACGCTATGTTCGAATCTCTTGTGACAAAGTTATTTTTGGTAAGCACTATTAATTTTTTGATTGCCTAAGGTTGCGGGTTAGATGCATGTGGTTTTTTTTATTATTGTGAGCACTATTGACTTTGGGAGATATAAGGGAAACTTTTTATTATTCTTTGCAATTATTTTTTGAAGAAAATTATAATGAAATATTTTGAAAGTGATTTAGTGGAGTAATAAGGATCTTTGATAAATCTATTATGAATGTGGTTTAGAAATTAAGAGGGAGTTAAAAGGTGTATGAGGTATTTTAATTGTTTATATTTTTTCTCATTGTGAAGGGTTTGATTTTATGAGTTAAGCTATAGTTTGAAAAACCAAGAGAGTTGGTTTGGAATTTTATTGAGCACACATTTTGAAGGTTTGATAACTCATAAAGAGGTGTTGTGCCAACCCTTTTATAGTTGCAAAAGTTATTGTGTGTCAGATAGATTTTTGAAGACATATATCCATAAGAGCAAGAAAAAATGTATGGGCATATCATTATTTATCTAAAGTGTTTGATGAATATTTCTGAAACATAAGGTGGAGTGAAAAGGATTGTTTGATAAGAATTGCTGGAAATATTTGAGTGAGAATTTTTGTGATTCATGATTAAATGTTTTGGAGGCACTTGAGATAGATATTGTGAACTGCTTGTACTAGGGTTGAAGATAAGTTAGTGCATTTTTGTGAAACCTTTTGAACTTTGGATTTGAGATGTTGATTGAAATTATGAAAGTGATTGAGATCAATTTGTGAAGGGAAATTATGCATTAGTGTGATTTATGTATGAGAGAAAATTTGCAAGAAGGATAGATCAATTTTGTGAAACAACTTATACATTGGATTGGAGTATAAAGTGATCTGTATAAATGGATGTCTTTGCAAGTGAGTATAAAATTTGTGAGTGTAAAATATATTGAGGTTTGATAGATCTTATCATTATATATTTGTTCCTAATATTAAATAAGATTCTAAGTAGAATTTGTTTGAGTAAAGAGATATTTCTAAAATATATTTAAATTGTGTTTTGTATGCAAGTTTTGGAGTTATTTGAGTAGGTTTTTGTGAGTCGCTTGAGAGCAGAATTGAGAAAGTTTTTGTGAAAACTTGAGGATAGATTTGACCAAGTATTTGAGAAGGTTTGAAGGTATATTTGAGCAAGTCTTTGAGAAGGCTTTAAGGTAGATTTGAGAAACTATTTGAGAAGGCTTAAAGGTAGTTTTGAGCAAGTATTTTGAATACTTGAAACGATATTGAGAGCAAGTTTGATTGCTGATATATTCAAGCTTTATGTTAAGGATTATGGTAGAATTGAGATAGAGTTTGGTGTAGATTTGTGAGCAGAGTTAGAGAAAATTTATGCTAGACTTGGTACATAGTTGAGATTAGACTTTGGAGGTGATAAATCAAAGAGGACAATAGTATCTAGTGGATAGAGATCCATTAGCCAGTGTAGTGGGGATAGAGGTCTCCTGTGAAGAGCAATCCTTAAGCTAGAGTAGTGGGTGTAGAAGTCTTCTAGAAGATCATCAACCAAACCAAAGTGGATAGAGTTCTGTTATGGATAGAGTTCCATAAAACAGAGTTGAAGAGATAGATTTCTCTTATAGATAGAGTTCCATGAACCAGAGTTGAGGGGATAGAGTTCTCCTATGGATAGAGTTCCATGAACCAGAGCAGATGGGATATAGTTCTCATGTGGATAGAGTTCCATAAACTAGAGCTGAGGAGATAGAGTTCTCCTATGAATAGAGTTCCATGAACTAAAGTAGAGGGGATAGATTTCTCCTATGGATAGAGATCCACAAACCAGATCAAGGGGAAATAGTTTTCTTAGGAGTAAGATCCATGACCCAGCTAGGAAGATAGAGTTATTTTGTGGAGAGAGATCCATGAACCATTTGAGGAGATAGAGTTATCTTGGATCAAGTTCCATGAACCAGAGAAAATGGAAAGATTTATCTTATAGAGAGATCCACAAATCAGATCATAGAGTATTAGTGTCTCCTTTGGAAAGACATCCATAAACATTGTAATAGGGAATTGATTTCCAGATATTTGTTGAGAAATTTTAGTAGAAATATTTTCTCCATGGAGTATCCCACATTGGGTGAACCACGTTAAATTGGTGTCTTTATTGTGTGTGATGATTTGTGCATTTATTTTATTACTGCTATTGATATTGCCCTTTATAATATTGGATAATATTTTTTGAGAAAGAAAAATGAAAGTTGGTCTTATACTGTTAACCCACCTCTTAGTATAAGTCTGTATTCTTCAATTGATATTAGAGAGGTTTACTTTGGAAGATTCTAACATCTTGAAGGAAGAGTGTACAAGAAAATAGATGGCATCTCAAAGTGAATCTTCAAAAAATAAAAAACCATTGTTCGATGGGAAAAATTATGCTTTCTAGTGCATAAGAATGAGGACTTACTTTATGGCATAAGGATATGAGACATGGCAAGTAGTTGAGGATGGATTCACACCTACAATTAATCCTTAAATAGATAAATATGGTAAGCTCTTGCATGTAAATAATTCCAAATATATGAATGCAATATTAAGTGGATTATGTGAAGCAAAATTTGTAAAATTTATGCATTGTAAATCAGCAAAAGAGATTTGGGAAAAACTGAAGAAAACATATGAGGGAGATAAAAAGGTCAATATGGTAAAACTACAAAATCATAAGAAAAAATTTGAAGATTTGAATATGAGAGATGAGGAAGACATTGCTTCATACTTATTTCATGTGGATGAGGTTGTTAATACCATGCAAGGACCTGGGTTTGAAATTGAAGACTCAGATGTTGCTCAAAAGGTTTTAAGGTCACTTCCTACGAGGTATGATGGAAATAAATGAGAGGTATTTAAAAGTTTACTATGGATGAGTTACATGGAATTATCACAACCTATGAGATGAGAATAGTAAAGGATTCCAACATCAATAAAGAGGCAGCCTTCAAAGTAGCAAAGAAGATAAAATATAAGAGACTAGAATCAAGCAGTGAATCAACCAGTGATGAAGAAGCTAACTATGGCAAAAGAAATAGGAAGGACTTAAGAAAGAACAAAGGTATGCAAAAAGTGAAGCATTTAAATTGTGGTAAATATGGTCACTATGCATCTAACTATCCAAAAGCTAGAAGTAATAGCAGTGAAAATAAACAGGATCACAAGAAAAAGGGAGCAGGAAAATGTAGATATGAAAATAAAAATAGGTATGGAAAAATCAAGCATGAAAAGAAGTTTTTCAAAGGTATAAGAAGAGATTATATGTTGATAAGGGAAGCAAATTTTCAAGTGATAGTGATGAGATACCCTCAGATAGTGAAGAAGAAGAAATTCTATTTTTGGCAATAGAAGAGGAGAGAAATGCTTCTATTGAAGATAAATCCAAAAAGTATGAAGATGCTCTTGAATACCAAGAAGTAGAGAAAGAGTCAAAAAATGAAGAGGAAGGTGCAATAGATATATAAGAAGAAATTATTTCTACTATTAAAGGATTGAAAAATGTTAGAAATTAAAATTCAAGATTCAGGGCTCAAGTTCAAGAATGTGATGATGAAAAGGAAAAGCTAATACAAGATCTGACAAACTCAATAGCCAAGACAAGGAAATTTAAAAGAAATTTAGTGGTAAAAGTATTGGAATGTGATATATTAGAACATGAAGTAGCTTCACTAGGTATGGAAGTGAAAGAATCTAACGACAAGCTACATAGGTTTGGGAAAAGTTCAAAGACCTTGGATAAGATCACCAATGCACAAAGACTTCATATATCAAAATAGGGCTTGGTTTTGACGAAGGACAAGGGGAACAAGATGAAGGGTCAAGATAAATCTCAAAAGAGGAAGAAGTTTCAAAATAAGAGAATGAAGGATAAATTTATAGTAGAAGCTTCATCAAGGAAAGAAACAATGCACAAACAAGGAACAGGGATCATCACAGAGAAGAAAGGACTAAAAGACCGATGGGTTCAAGACAAGATTTATTCAAAGGACATTGTTTTTCATGTAATAGGTTTGGTCACAAGGCTATGAATTGCAAGGTTCATGGAAAGAAGGAATATGGTATTACTAATATAAACTTCAAATATGGACACTTTCAAGGGTACTGCTACTCTTGTAATTGATTTGGGCATAAAGAAATCCACTGCAGGTTTTAAGATAGAAATGGGTATGGCTTCACTAGGAGGAACTTTGAAATATTTGCACCTTATAGGAACCACAAAATTAAGTTCTACAAGTGTAATAATGTTGGGTATAAGACCAAGTGGTGTAGAACAAAGTTTCCAGAGACAAGCAAGAACAAGGAAACTCAAAATAATCAAAAGGGTATGTTAAGAAAGAAGGAAGACAAAGAAAAAGAGCATTGTATGTTGGGAGTAGAGATACTCCCAACCCAAATTAACCACCTCAAGGAGAGGAGGTGGGGAGGGGGTTGAGCTTAGAGCATTATATTTAGAACCAAAGGAGTCCCTTTGCCATTGATGTCAAAGGGGGAGAGATTTGAGTACGGGGGAGAGCATTCAGTCAGGGGGAGCAATTTCTTAGGGGAAGCATATTTGGAATAAAATGGTTTGGAAAAGGAATTTTTAGAAAAGGGTTGCCATAAATGAAAAAGGAGGATATTGTTGAAAATTTTGAGTAATTATGTTGTCATTGATGTCAAGATTTAGTGCAAGGGAATTAATAAAAAAAGAAGTCATTGATGTCAAGTGTTAGTTCATCTCAGTGCAAGGAAATTGATAAAAAAATGGTTTACATATTTATATTTTAAGCCCAAGATATTTGGTACAAATTTCCACATGGTTGGCCAAAAGGTTGTTTAAATATCCCGAAGGAAGAAAATATCTAGGCCCAAAAGGAAATAATATTATAATATTTATTATTATAATATTAAAGTTATAAAGATAAATCCTAAGGTTAAATTATAAAATATTTATAATATTTATATTATAATGTTTTATAACCCTACGTGGATTGGGCGCCAAAAATATTTTTAATTATTGAAACTTCGCCGACATCCTAGAATGGAGATAAATTTGTATTTATATGGTAAAGTTTGGTGGTAAATGAAAGAAGTTTCGATGCAAGTGGCAAGTGATTAATGCGAATAGTTTAATGTGAATTTTAGATGGGCAATCGTGTGAAAGAAGGATGAAGGTTTTATTTTTAAAAAGCAAAGGAAAAATCTTAGATGAATAAAGGGAGAATGTCATAAATTCCTATCACCAACCAGGCGATTGGCCTAGCGGTAAGCTTGGTAGGGTAAAGACATTGGCGAATGGCATATCCTACGTTCAAATCCCAACAGTAATATTTTGTTAATTATTTTAAGAGAAAGGAGGATAAACAATGGCTAAATAGTGGCATCCCACGGGGCGCTCGCACATTGGTAGGCGACAGGCGCTATGTTCGAATATCCTACGACAAATTTTTTTTGGTAAGTGCTATTAATTTGTTGATTTCCTAAGGTTGAGGGTTAGGTGCATGTGGTTTATTTGATTACTGTGAGTGCTATTGAATTTGGGAGATATAAGGGAAATTTTTTATTATTCTTTACGATTACTTTTTGAAGAAAATTATAATGAAATATTTTGAAAGTGATTTAGTGGAGTAATAAGGATCTTTGATAAATATGTTATGAATGTGGTTTAGAAATTAAGAGGGAGTTAAAAGGTGTATGAGGTATTTTACTTGTTTGCATTTCTACTTATTTTGAAGGGTTTTATTTTATGAGTTAAGCTATAGTTTGAGAAACCAAGAGAGTTGGTTTGGAATTTGATTGAGCACACATTTTGAAGGTTTTATAACTCATAAAGAGGTGTTGTGCTAACTCTTTTATAGTTGCAAAAGTTATTGTGTGTGAGATAGATTTTTGAAGACATATCTCCATAAGAGCAAGCAAAAAGGTATGGGCATATCATTATTTATCTAAAGTGTTTGATGAATATTTCTGAAACATAAGGTGGAGTGAAAAGGATTGTTTGATAAGCATTGTTGGAAATATTTGAGTGAGAATTTTTGTTATTTATGATTGAATGTTTTGGAGGCATTTGAGATAGAGATTGTGAATTGCTTGTACTAGGGTTGAAGATAAGTTAGTTCTTTTTTGTGAAACCTTTTGAACTTTGGATTTGAGATATTGATTGAGTTTATGAAAGCGAATGAGATAAATTTGTGAAAGAAAATTATGCATTAGTGTGATTGTTGTATGAGAGAAACTTTTCAAGAAGGATGGATAAATTTTGTGAAACAAATTATACATTGTATTGGATTGATTTGAAAGATATTTTGCAAGTGATAGAGATTTATTGATTGAGTACAAACTTTGTGAGTGTGAAACATATTGAGGTTTGATAGAGCTTATCATTCTCTATATGTTCCTGAGGTTAAAAAATATTCTAAGTAAAATTTATTTGAGTAAAGAGAGATTTCTAAAAGATATTTAAATTGTGTTTTCTATGCAAGTTTTGAAGTTATTTGAGCAGGTTTTTATGAGCAACTTGAGAGCAAAATTGAGCAAGTTTTTGTGAAGACTTGAGGACAGATTTGAGCAAGTTTTTGAGAAGGCTTGAATGTAAATTTGATCAAGTATTTGAGAAGTCTTGAAGGCATATTTGAGAAATTTTTTTAGAATGCTTGAAGGTAGATTTGATAAAGTCTTGTAAATACTTGAAACAATATTTAGAGCAGGCTTGATTGCTGATATGTTCAAGCTTTGTGTTAAGGATTGGGGTAGAATTGAGATAGAGTTTGGTGTAAATTTGTGAGCAGAGTTAGAGTATACTTATGCTAGAATTGGGATAGAGTTGAGAGTAGACTTTAGAGGTGATAGAGCAAAGAGGACAATAATATCTAGTGGATAGAGATCCATTATCCAGTGTAGTGGGGATAGAGGTCTCCTATGGAGAGATATCCACAAGCCAGAGTAGTGAGGGAAAATGTCTTCTAGAATATCACTAGCCAGATCAGTGGGGATAGATTTCTATTATGGATATATTTCCATGAACTATAGTTGAGGAGATAGAGTTCTCCTATGGATAGAGTTCCACGAAATAGAGTTGAGGAGATAGATTCCTCTTGTGGATAGAGTTCCATGAACCATAGTAGAGGGGATAAATTTCTCCTATGGATAGATTTCCACAAACTAGAGTTGAGGAGATAGATTTCTCCTATGGATAGAGATCCATGAATTATATCATAGGGTATAGAATACTCTTGTGGATAGAGATCCATGAACCAAAGTAATGGGAAAGAGTTATCCTGTGGAGTGAGATTCATGAACCAGCTGGGGAGATATATTTCTTCTATGGAGAGATATCCATGAACTAGTTGAGGAGATAGAGTTCTCCTAGATAAAGTTCCATGAACCAGAGAAAATAGGAAAGAGTTCTCCTATGGAGAGAGATCCACAAGTTAGAGCATATGGGATTGGTGTCTACTTTGTACAAAGGTGCATAAACATTGTAATAAGGAATTGATTCCCAATAGATTTTTTGACAAAATTTCATAGAAATATTTTCTCCATGGAGTAGCCCACATTAGGTGAACCATGTTAAATTGGTGTCTCTATTGTGTGTGATTATTTGTGCATTGATTTGATTACTACTATTGATATTACCATTGATAATATTGGATAATATTGTTTGAGAAAGAAAAGTAAAAGTTGATCTTATACTATTCACCCCCCTCTTAGTATAATCCTGTGTTCTTCATCCCCCTTATCCCAAGAGCCTTATTGGCTCCCCTAATGGGAATACTATTCCCTCAAGCCCTTTCTCCCTTAGCCCTCATTTCATAAAAAACCAAAGGAATATTTATGTTGATGTTGGTTCTGGAAAGAAGTGGGGTCACTTCTATGCTCAAGATATCAAAAAATAAGAACCTTTGGATGAGATTTCCAATGGCATCCAACTCACCCTCCATGCCTCATCTAGATGTTTAGAGCCTCAAGTTGAAAATGGATCCAAACTTCCCCTTCCTCTTGGAAGAGGAAATCAAACATCATCAAGCAGTATCAAATGAAGATACTCTCATGGAATGTGAGAGGCCTCAACGGACTATAAGCAACGCTTGGTTAAGTCCATGAGGAGAGATATTAGACCCACAATTTTTTACTAGAAGAAACCAAATTGGATTCCCAGAATACCACTTGCATATCAAAATACATATGGAAATATTGTGATTTTATTTTTAGTTTGACCAATGGAGCCTCAGGTTGATTGCTATGTCTGTGGGATCCTAATAAATTTCAGGGGACCCTTTTATCTATAGCAAAAAATTATATGAATGTTATGATTTTAAACAAAGAGGATGATTACCATTGGATTCTATCAAACATCTATGCTCCTAGCTCCCCGTCTAGGAGGAATTACATATGGAATTATCTTAGTCAACTCAAAGAAGTTTTCTCATCAGAAGCCTAGATGTTTCTCAGATATTTAAAATCCCCTTTATTTCCCACCAACAAGAAAGGAGGTTCTCAAATAACTATCAATTCTTATGAACATTTCACAATGTTTTTTGATGACAATGAACTCATGGATATTGATCTAAGGGGGTCAAGATTCACTTGGAGTAACAGTAAAAAAGGAAACTAGCTTATCCAAATTCATCTTGATCAAGTCCTCATTTCCACGTATGCCATTTCCAGGTTTGGTGATGTTGTTTTGCACTTACTGCCCATAATCAGTTTTGATCATAATCCTTTATCCTAGATTGTGCCTCGCAGGTTTCCCCCTTCAAGTCTCGTTTCATATTTGAATCAATGTACTTTCAAGATACCAACCTCAAATATCTAATTTCTCTATGGTGGTCACACAAGTATTCTGGGTTTAAATCTTCTTAGGTGAGCAATAAGCTTCGGTATGTGAAAACCAAGCTGAAACAATGGAAAAAAGATGTCTTTGAGAACATATTACACAAAAAGCATCAAATATAGTCTCAACTTACCAATATCAAGTTCTCAATGTAGCATGGAGATACTGATCCCAACCTCTAGGATATAGAGAAGACTCTCCTGACAGAATTCCATAGTATCCTAAAAAATGAGGAAGTCTTTTATAAACAAAAATATTGGGTTTCTTGGCTCAAAGAAGGGGATTCTAATTTGAAATTCTTTTACACCATCAACATAAGACATAGAGGATGTAAAAAAATCAAGGAAATTATAAAATAAAATAGGGAAGTAACTACGAAATTTTTTGAAATTAGAAATGAGGCTATCAATTTCTTTGAAGAGCTACTCGGTCCTAGTCCTGATTACGACCACTAAAAATCTGAGACCCTTCTTCAGAACATTCCAAGGTTAGTAACTCTAGATCACAATTAGATGTTGCTCAAACCTCAATTTGCAGAAGATATTCATACCACTATTTTTTCCATGCAAGACAGGAAAGACCCAGGCCCTGATGACTTTATCCCTATCTTCTTACAACATTCTTGGGACATTATCGACCCTAATGTTGTGTCAACCATCCAAAAAATACAAATTCACAAAGAGATACCTAGAGATGTCAACTCCACCTTCCTGGTCCTCATACCCAAATTCAACAAGGTTCACACCCTCTCTGATTTTTGCTCCATTAGCCTTTGCAATATTCTCTATAAATCCTCACTAAATCCCTGGACATCAGACTCAAATTTATCCTCCCCTACATCATTGATCCTAATCAAGGTAGCTCCATCTAGGGAATGCTCATCAAGGAAAACATCATTACTATTCATATAATTATTCACTCTATATCTAAAAGTGGCAAGACCAAATTTCTCCTAAAGTTAGACATGAACAAGACCTTTGATAGAGTATCCTGGAGTTTTCTTTTCTCTATCCTCTCTAGGCTTGGGTTCCATATTGATTGGATTTCCATCTTCAAGGAATGTTTATCCACTACAAATTTCTTCATCCTTGTTAATGGCTCTCCTACGGGATATTTCTAGAGTTCTAAAGGGTTAAGGCAAGAGGATCCCTTATCTCCTTTCCTCTTTATCATTGTTGTTGAAGCTCTCAGAAGAACACTAAAATCTACCTATTACAAAGGTAATATTTTTTGTATCAAACTAGCCTTGTCCCTTTAGTCTATATCTCACTAGAAGTTTGTTTATGACACCATATTGGCTATAATTACTTTAGTTCCCCAAGCCCATATCATTAAATTGATCCTGCTCTTCTTTGAGACTGTTGTTGGGAAAAAAGTGAATTTTTCCAAAAGCAATATTTATTTCATCAACACCCCCATCAGATGCCAAGCTTGCATTGCTGCTATTCTTGGGTGTACCATTTCTGAGCTCCCTACCACCTACCTAGGGTTCTCTCTCTTTGAAGGCTCCTCTAAAAAATCCCTTTGGAACACTATCATAGAAATAATTAAAAAAATTGGCTAGCTGGAAAGGGAGCCTCCTTAGCTAGGCAAGCAAGGCCACCTTGGTCAAAGCCACCCTCCAAAGTATCCCAGTTTTTTTCCTCTCCATATTTCAAATCTCGATTTAATCCTATAATAAAAATGAGCAAATCTAGAGAAATTTCTTGTATTCTGGATTGGAATTGAAGCAACGCATCCACTTGGTTTCCTAGGACCAAGTCTATTCAAGAAAAGATCATGGTGGCATTGGGCTTAGGAAGGTTTGTAATATGAATCTAGCACTCATTTCCAAACAAGGATGGCAAGTTCTTACCAATGAGAACTCTCTATGGGTTTCTATTATGAAAGTGAAATATATTTGGCACCACACCAACTTCTTGGATGATCCTTCTCCTATCTCAAGCTCGACATCATGGAACTCCATCCTCAAATCTAAGGAGATCATCAGAAAAGGCATTTTATGGAAATTAGGTAATGGTGAGAAGATCAGTTTTTGGAAGGATCTCTGGTTGGGTAACAATCCTCTATAGACTCGTATTGATATTCTGTATCTAAAACCTGTCACTCACTCTTTGTTCGATATGAATGCATGCCAATTTTTTTTATCCTAACCATAACTTTTGGAAATCTATCCCAGTAGATGGTCTATCTAGTGAGAAAAAATAAGTTGCTTATGTTCTTGTCTAATATTTTATGCCTTTGTGTTATACCAAGTAAACCTTCTAAAGATAAGATCATTTGGGCTCCTACTTCCAATGGCATTTTTACTATCAAGTCCACCTATACCATCACCGAAAGTCCCTCCCCTCCTTGGTTCCCTTCCAAGATCATCTAGAAAAAACATCTTATCCCCAAAGTGAGTTTCTTCTTCTGGATTACCGTCTAGGAAAAAATAATCACCATCCCAAACCTCCATTATCATGGCATTCCCATTAATAATCACTATTACCTATGTCACTAGAACTATGAGTATATTCATCATATTTTCCTTTCTTACCACTTTTACCAATCTATCCTATCTTCCCTCTTATCCTATCTTGGCATTTCTTGGGCTCCTCATGCCTTCCTAAGTGATCTATGTTTTTCAGTGGCCTAATTCGTTCTAAGTTTTTTACCTCAATAATTGTTTGTCCTTTTTTCTCCCTCACTTCCTTTGGAGTATTTGGCATGAATGTAACTCCCATGCTTTCAAAGATTCAAGCCATGATGTTTAGTATGTGTCCTCCAGAATCCTTCACGTAGCTGTTGAGAATATTTTCATCATTCAAGGAGATAGTGATCCCGAATCTAATTTTGAAGCTCTATTGGCCTCTTATCTTAATATTCCAAGTTGCAATACCCATCCTCATTCTCTGAAGGTCGATCGGTTGTTTGTCAAGTGGTATCCCCCTCCTCTAGGATACTTCAAACTAAATTTTTATGGTGCAACAAAAGGAAATCCTAGGCCTATCGATGCCGGGGGAATTATCAGAGATCACACAAGGAAAATCATTTTGGCCTTTTCCAAAAGTCTGGGATATCAATCTAGCCATTTTGTAGAAGCTCAAGCTCTTCATCAAGGTATTTTTCTCCTTCACAGCATGTAGTGTTCCAACTTAATTTTTGAAGGGGACTCCAAAAATATCATCTAGAATATGTTTGAGGCACACTCTATTTCTTGGAATATTTCCAACATGATTTTTGAAGTTAAATTTTTAATGAAATCTTTCACAAATGTTACTTTCAATCATGTCTTCCATGAAGGAAACCATACTTTTGATATCCTAGTGAACATTAGGGTTTCTAAACCTAGTCTCACCATCTAGAGAGACCTTTTCCCTCTATCCCTCAATGATGTCAATGCTCTAGATGTTATTTCTTAGTAAGACCACTAGTTTGATCCAGGATCTATGGTGGAATCCCCTTTTATCCACGTGGAGCAATGTTCAAAATTTTCACCATCATGAGACAAGTCATACCCACGTAAATTTCATGAGTGGAGGACCCATCATGAGTTTTAATCATGTGGATCAAACCAAGTGTTATAATATAATAACATTCTTGCATTTCATTGCTGATGTCATCTTTGACAGGCCACCAAATATTCAAGCTTTGAAAAGATATAATATCTTGATTTGCAATAGCTTTGATATGGAACACATGCTAGTTCATGATGCCAATTTCACCAAGTAACACATTCTTGTAGATAATTTTTATGGTAATCCTCTAATAAATGCCACACTTAACATTCCCTCTTTGCAGAATCACCTTGAGGGGAAGACATGAAAATATCACCATATAGCTAGGCATTCTATCAATCCTCATCAGAATCACATGAATTACCACTTGACCTGGCACTTATAGGTGGCTACTTCTGTGAAGCTCAAGCTCACCTTTTATTGGTACATTTACACCTATGCCATCAGTGGTGATCCTCCCAATATTTTCAAATCCATAGATACCATTAGTCATGCTAGAAGCATACAAAATTATTTCTTTACCTCAAGAGACTATGTGTTAAGTCCTCGTGATCATCGATGGAGCCTTTTCCTATTATTGTTGACAATAATTACCTCTGGATCTGATACTTTTCCTTCTAGAGGTTATTTTTCCTTAACCTATGCATCTTGGTATCCAGTCCTGCATACCTATTGGAAGTTCCACACCCATTTCAACCCACTCATGCCAATTGTTTCAATCCTAAGCACCATCATGTCCTATGCTTTTTTGGTGAAATGTTTATAAATTTTATGCCATTGCAATTAGAGATATTTTTTGGAGGGATTCTCTAGCTTCTTATCCTATTCTTTTCAACCCCTCATGTCGTTATCCTTTTCTCTCATTTTGATTGAGCCTATGCATTTCTCCTTTGCTTCCTTAATCATGTATAGTCCTAATATGATGGATGAAGTTGAACCCTCAGTAATTCATCTTACTTCCCTCATTGAGGATATTTTAAGAAACCATGGCCTCCTTAATTTCATACAATTGTTTAATGGCCATGACTCTGATCTTTCTCTGGAGTTTGTGTGAACATGGGATGGTGGCCATGTCATCATCTATGGGTTACGTTTTATAATTACTACTGACCTTCTTGCTGAGATAATGGTGATTCAAATGAAGGGAAGATCATTAATAGAGAGAAGCACTCACTTAAAGGTGATCTAGCTCTCTTTCGATATTAGGGTGAATCCTTGGGTAGAGACAAGGGTGGCATTCTATAGGAAATGCTCCTGAAGTCATGGGACATTATGATGGTGATGGTCCTCCAATAATTTACATTGGACAACCTTGGAGCGGTCTTGAGGAGCTTCCATTTGGCATTCCTCAACCACTTATGGGAAAAAATACCATCAACATCCCGAGTACCTTTTTCGATTTGTTGAGTGGTCAATATTGAATGTCAAGAGAGGGGTCTCATCCTTCCCCCTACACCAAGGTCTTCACTTGGTGATTTACAGATACATTTTGGAGTGGTAAACTTGTAGAGCTATGGGAGAGGTGGTCTCTACCATGGGACCTAAGAATGATGTTGGCTAGTGGAGACACTTCTATATCTCCCATAACCAATCAAACCTTGGACTTTGACATAAAATTTGAGGGTACTACAGGCACTCAAAAATCTAAGTTCTATCGCTCCACAAAGAGCAAAGCTAGTAGTGGTAAACATAAGGCCCCCATTGTTATTAAGAATGATTTTTTTACAACTCTGTTTCATTCCAGGTTAAACCAGAGACTACACCTAAGAAAATACACCCTATTTAGGGTACATCCACCTAGCCTCCTCCTCTGCTAGCCTCTAGAGTTTATTACTGATTTAACCTCTTTGAATGTGGTCATATCTATGATTTCCACAATATTATGAAGGTGCTAAGTAGAGTAGCTAGGATGACCTCATCTCTCCTCTCTTAGGGAGAGACTCTTCTAGATGAATACAAGGACCAATTCAATATCTTAGAGGAATTCAAGAGCTTGGTGGGAGTAAGCAGAACATGGCTATAAAATTGGGTTACCCAACATCTAGTGTGGTCTGTGACTCTTTGGTGGTTTCTTTGGTTCTTCTAGATGTACACTTTTTTATTTCCTATCTTGTAGCTTACCCCTACATGGATTTTTTTATGAATGGTCCTGTTGGTTGCTCCTTACTGCCCCTACGAGGACTTCCTAAGCTTACTATGGTTTTTTGTAACAACCCATAATGGGATGACTTTCATGTTATTTTTCTAAGGAGTATTGTTTTAGTTAGACTCCATTTTGAATCATAAATGGTTGTCATTATGAATCATAAATTAGAGGATAAATAAAACTAAAACAATAATTGTCACTTTGGTTCATAAATAATAAGGTAGGGATTCAACCAAGAATTAGGCCAAAAATTTGTAGAATCTTGTATTTCCCAAATTTTGATAAAGGATATTTGAAATAATTAAATTATCTCCTTAATTTCCTCTTATTACTCAATACTTCTTCCAACTACTCTTGGAATATTTTTTAATCAACAAAAATATAAAAATGTTTACCAATAGCATGAACAAAATTTGGCATTTCTATCTCATTTCATGAAACATCTCATCCTAGAATTTTAGACCCAATATGGATCTCCCTTTGTAATACATTTTGATAGAAAAAAATATTTTTGATTGCACATATGTGTCTTGGTCCATTACCCTAATTTATAGTATCTCTAGTAACTTATTGAGTTTGGATTTAATTTTCTCCTTCATTTTGAATATGATACCAAACTATTGGACATTTGAAATCTTCATTTGTCCCTTTAGATATTTCAATTTTTGAATAAATCTATACATGCATGATCCTTCAAACCTTGCTTCATCTCAATATAAAATAACCATTTGAAATAATTTAGGGTCTTGAATCCACACAAAATAAAAATAAAATGGTCTTGGATGGCCATTATTGAGTAGATCACATCATAAGAGAATGGGTTTGAGATTTGATCCTACTTGTAATAAATTTTTTGAAGAGACTGTATACTCTATTTTCAACCGTGTATTATATAATGAAGATATATCTAATATGTATGAATTTTCATAATATGTATTTTATCTAATTTAAAATAAAATCTTGAAGAAACAACTTCCCAAAGACCATTTGAATTGACAATGCAAGCAAAATCCTTGATTAATTAGACCATCTATAAATATCACCCTTCTTTTCTAAATGAGATAAAACTATGTTTAAGTCCATGTTAAGAATCCAAAAATTATAGTTATGAATTATCATTGTAATTGACATAAATAAAATAAGGTCTTTCTAACATCTATCATGAAGAGTAACTATAGTTTGAGCATAAACATTTATGACTCCAACTTTGATATTTTTCTTGCAAAAAAGACCAACAACCCAACTATTTATTGCTTATAGTAATTGCATATTCCATTTTTAATTGTCCTAGATTGTTGTAATTCCCCTTGAAGCTCCCATAATAGAAATAAATAACTTTCCATCTTCCAAATATTTTTGAATACATCCTTACATTTTCCACTATTTATTTTTATTTTAATACTAAAATAAATTTAGGATAACAACCTATTAATTCGTTTATGAATCTATTTTTAGGGGCCTTATTCTTATGTTGAATATTTCAATATACCATCTTCATCATCAATTTTAATTCATATTTGTGGGATTAACTCCACTTCCTATAACAAGTGTGTTTTTTCTTTATTTCTAAACTCATTATCCCTTTGAGTTTTTTTTCTCTTTGTTCCTACTTTGAGGGCCTTCCTCTCTTTTTAATTTTCATCAAATATTTCATCCTCATAAATATATTTAATTTTTCTAGACTATTTATATTGTGAAATATCATCTATATGTCTATGTAGCCTTAGAGAATATGAAATGCAAGGGATAGCTTAAAAAATTCTTTCTTTGTTATAATTTCTTGGAAACCCAAAATTGCAAGGGCCATCCTCCATTGTAATTAATTTCTTGTGCTACACTAAAAAACTTAAATTATAATGGATATCCTTCACAATAATTTCTTTATTATATTTCCTTTGAAACCCTAAGTGAAAGGGATAAACTCTACACTGCTTAAATTTTTATTGTAAGGAGATGATTTTCCACTACTTAAGGAACACAGAGATAATTTACCTAGATTAACATTAATCTCTTTGATGCAATTTAAACAATGGGGTCCAATGAAAACTACCTCCTTTAGTAGCAATATTTTCACATCACATTCATATTGGAATAGTACTAGAATTGTATGACATTAATATGATCTCTTGAATGGTGATCAGTCAAATGAAAGCTTGATAACTCTTAGGCTTGAATAATATTGGACTTGAATGGTGATCAAGAGGATCACTTATATGATAGTATGGTCATTATTCACTTGAAAAACACTCAACACACCATATCACTCTTATATTCACTTTAATGACACTCCCTCAAATGACACCTTGTTCATCACTGGAATAATACATTCTCGATCAACACCTTGCTCATCACTCGAAAAACACTTCTTGAATGACACATTGCTCATAACTTCAACAACACTGACATTATCATCTTGAAAAATAATCACTCATCACTCACATTCTCCACTCGAACAATAATAACTCATTATTGACATTCATATTCTCTACTTGAACAACAATTACTTCTCAACATTCACATTCTCCACTAGAATGACACTCTACCTAAATAGTACTATGAGTTGAATTCTGACCAATCCACTTATAGTATGATCTACAAACTTTGGAACAACTATCTATACTACAATGCCAATACTTGGACATCATTATTGCATACTAGAATAACATCTCTACTTAGACTGCAAAAACACTCTCATATTCATTGAAAATCTTGTGCACACCAAGCTATGTAATATACAACATGTAATTTCAAAAACATAATGTATTCAACATTCAAATTGAATAGATAAGAAGTGGAATATTAATTTTATTTCCAATATGACTACTGACTATACATTGGAATACTTTTTATTTGTTCTAGACTCACACACTCATGCATGCAATCAGACATACAACTAGACACATCCAAGTAGGTCTTCTCTCTCTTTTTTAAAAGAGTGGGGGTTCCTTTTATACACATGAATGATAGCTACTAGAAAGACCACCCGAGACACCTTGCTCATAACCATTATAGACTTACATTAATAAACCTTAAGAGAATGAAAATTTATATGCTTAGATGCTCTCACATCATACATGTCAGGTAAAAGAAATATTTCATGATAAAAATCTCATGAACATTTTTGAAATATTTAACTAAGATTCCATATTTATAAATCTCAGAAGCATTCATCCACATGGATTATTTAGTTGCTCAATTTTTCTATTTGACTAAATAATCATAATATTCTTTACCTCTTGTCATCTTGGTCACTCTAGAATCTACCATTACTTCAATTTCTTCTTACACGTTTTTTGGCAACTGTTGTATCCACTCTTACATCAAAAAATCCAAAATGATATCTCCATTACTATGTGTTGATTTTTTATAATATGGATATAGATTAGCCACATTAAAAATCAATGAGATGGCTAATCCTTTTGGGAGATAAATTTTATAAGCATTAGCTACAAAAAATTTCAATACCTTACAAGGTCCAATCCTTTTACATTTTAGCTTGTTGTATGTGCCTTTTAGGAATCGTTCCTTCCAAAAATGTATCAAAACTAAGTATCCAACCTAAAATTATTGTATCCTATGCTTGAGATCAACATATTGCTTGTATCACATAACATTATTCTATAAAAAATATTCACTTCCTAATGTAAATCACATATATAATCAACAAAGTCTTCCACTATAAGACTTGGTCTTGATAAATTAGCTATAATATACAACTCATCCACTCCTATTGGATGGATTCCATACACAATTTGGAATGGTATTTTGGATATACTTCTATTTACCAAATTTTTATATGTAAATTATACTTGTTCCAAGTTAGTATCCCATAACTTTGACTTCTTTCCAACTAAACAACTCAACAAAATATCAAGGCTTATGTTAACAACTTCAATTTTTCCATTTGTTTGTGGGTGATAAGCTAAAATAAAACTCAATTTTGTGTCCAACTTATTCTACAAAGTTTATCAAAAGTGACTTAAAAACCTAGCATCTCTATCTAATACAATAATTTTTGGCAAAACATGCATTCTCACAACTTTTCTAAAGGAAAAATAAAAACATGAGGAAAATTATTCATTTTCCTATAAGGTATAAAATATACCATCTTTGAAAATGTATCCACAACACAAAAATGGAATCATTACCCCTTTGTGTTCAAGGTAATCTAAGAACAAATTCCACACTCATGTCTTCCCATGGCCTTTTTCATAGGGGTAGTGGCTAATACAACCCAGTGCTTTGGGTTCTTCCCTTTGCATGCTGATAAAATTGACAACCCTACATAAATATTCTTACATTTGCATTCATTCCTAGCCAATAATAACTTTCAAAAAGTTATCCCATGGTTTTATCTACTCCAAAATGTCTAGCAAGTCCTCCACTATATTTTTCTCTTATCAAGTTCTTTCTCATCAAGCTCCTTGTTATACATAATTGTTATCCTTTAAATACTAATCCTTCTTAGATACACCAATCAAGCCATGGTGTTCTATCTCCTATAGTAGGGTTATTACATATTTCCCAAGCTAATCTAAAATCCAAACCATTGATATAAATCTCTTTCATAGTATCAAAACTAGCAACCTCAATCCTCATTGCATTCATACGAAAAATTTTACTCAAGGCATCAACTACCTAATTTGAAATACCACTTCTATGGAAAAAAAGAATAACTTTGAAGATACTATACCCATTTCATATGCCTTTAGTTTAATTTTATGTGATTGTTAATGAGTTGGAAAGCATGGTGATCCATGAATAACTTAAATTCTTTTGGTAATAAGTAATACCTCCATTTATTAAGTTGGTTGCACAATAGCATAAAATTATTGATCATAAACTAAATATTGTCTCTTGGCTTCATTTAAATTCTCATTGAAATAAGCAATGGTCTTACCTCTTGGCTTAAAAATCCTCTAATGGTCGTTCTGCTTGCATCACAATCTAATTGAAAAACTTTGTTAAAGTCCAACAATGCCAAAATTAGTTGTTTTGTTACCTTCTCCTTTAGGATTTAAAATCTCTTTATATTACATCTATCCATTTTAAATCATGTCTATTACCCTTCATTGTTTCCATCATTGCAGCATAAATCCCACTATTTTTTTGGTGAATTTTCTATAAAATATTTCTAAACCATGGAAATTTCTTACTTGAAAAATACTTATTGATGATGGTTACTCCAAAATAGACTTTACATTTGCGAGATACATTTTCAAACTATCGTCGGAGATGATAAAACCCAAATATACCAGTTTCTTCTTCATAAAACTATATTTCTTCAAATTAGTCAATAATTTCTTCTCTTTCGACCTTTGCAAAACTAACCTAAAGTGCATTATATGTTCATATTTTATCTTGCTAAACATCAAAATATCATCCAAATAAACCACCACAAACTTACCAAGAAAAGGCTTTGAGACTTCATTCATTGATCACATTAAAGTGCTAGGTGTACTTGTCAACCTAAATGACATAACTAACCATTCATAAAATACCTCTTCGGTATTAAACATAAAATTCCATTTATTTCCTCCTCTAATTCAAATTTGATGGTAACTACTCTTCAAATCAATATTTGTGAAGTATCTTGCTCCACTTAAACAATCCATTAAGCCATCCTTATGAGGTAATGGAAACCTCTATTCTAATGTGATCTTATTAATAGCCCAAAGTCCATGCATGTATGCCATTATTTACCTTTATTAGCTGCTAGTATGGTTAGTACTACACATGGGCTTAAGCTATCTCTAATAGACCCCTAGTACAATAGCTCTTGGAATTGTCTATTCATATCTTTATTTTCCATGGGTGCCATCCTATAGGCTATCTTGTTTTGTAAAATTTCTTTGGGTATGAGGTCTATATTATGACTACTGCTTCTCATAGATGATAATCCATTGAACAACTTCTTGAAGAGAATATATATAAATTCCTCCAACATATCAAAATTTTCATGCGTAATTTCATCCATTTCATTGAATTCCCCAACTTTCATAAATTTAGTAATGAAAGCAAAGAACACTTCCATATTCAAGCCACTCAAAAATTGTTTTCTTAAGGTTAGGTAAACTTTAGGAATATTATCCGCCTCTTCTATTTTTTCCTTCAATAGACTCAATGTATAAATAAGTGTTCATTCTACCATCATGCATTGCCTTCCTATCAAATTGTCAGGATCTACTAAAAAATATATGACATGCATCCATCGACATGGTGTCACATAAAATTGCATCCTTAAAAGAAACATAAATATTCACCATACATTGTTTGGTTACCAAAATTGTGTATCCATTTTGTAGCCATGACACTTTATAAGGTTTAAAATACTCAATTCTCTTCAAGCCAAGTTTCTTAACTATATCTATTGATACTAAGTTGTTTGTGCTTCCACTATCCATAATCACCTTGCAACATTTATCTCCTAACTTACAAACTGTCCTAAATAGGATCCTTATTTTCATGGGTTCATGCACCTCCTTGGATAGTTTTAACAATACCCTTTTTATCAAAAGTGACTCTCCTTGTTTTGGTTCTTCCATGTGTTATAATGAAGCAATACTTTTTTCATCCACTTGTGCAATATAGTTACATGCTTCCTTTCCACGTCCACTAGTTTGCTGTATTTTAGGGAATTTATAATATTTACTAGAATAACCATATCCTCTTCCTGTACTATCCATCTTATCCTCTTGAAGATTCACCATTTTATAGGTTCCTTGGTTGAAACAATTTATTTATGAGAAATTTTCTCCTACATCATGAGCTTGCTACCCCCTTCCTCCATGGAAATTTCCTCTTCCTCTTAAAGACCATCCTATCCTTCTTGAATTATTTTTTTGCTTGCAGGTAAACTTCTCTTCTAACTTGAGTGCATATTGATATACATCTTCAATTTTTCTAATTCAAACCATACCAATTTCATCTTGTATGTATAAACTTAGATCATTTATGTATCTTACTATTTATTCCTCACAATTTTCAATATGACTTGCTTTAAGGTAAATTTATAGAACTCTTTCATATACTCTTTCAATCCAAATCCTTTTGTTTGATATTTTTAAGCATATTCCCTACAACTCAATCTGATAATTACTATGCAAAAATTTAGATTTTAATTTGGACACAAACTTGTCCCAAGTTCAAATTTTATCCTTGTTCTTTCATTGCCTCTTTGTTTGGACATGATCCCACAAAATTGAAGCATGTCCTTTTAGTCTTGTACATGCAAATTTACCCCATTTTGGGTTCTCCATAGATTCATAGTCAAAGAATCTATCCATTTTATTTATCAAATCTATCAACTCCTCTCAATTTTAACTTCCATTAAAATTTAGAGTATCCATATTTGGCTTACTTCTCATATTAGAGATTACCTAAATCAATGACTACTTCAATTATTCTCCTTTATCTTCATATTGAGATTTTGAGTAATTAGTCTCTTCCTCCTCACTGTCACTAACATTCTTAATACAAACACCTATCCTTTAGAAAATCACAAATGCATCCAATCTGGCTATGATTCCCCTCAATAATTTAGGTATGTATGCTAGCCAAGGTGTAAGACCATGTGGTATTCCTCTTCCTAAGTGTGACATCTATCCTCCAATATGTATTGTAGACTTCTAAAAAAATATCTCTAATACCAAAAATGTAGTCTAAAGGAGGAGGTCCAATGAAAAATACTACCTCTATCAATAAAATGTTTATAGCTCATTCAAACTAGAATAGTACTAGACTTATATGACATTTATAAAATCATTTTAATTGTGATAAGTTAAATGACAACTTGATCGGTCTTGGGATTAAACAATACTAGACTTGAACAATGATCAACAAGATCACTTGTATAATGATATGATCCTTACTAGAATTTCATCACTTGAATGTCGCTATGATATTCACTTGAACATTGCTCTTGTATTCACCTGAATGGATCACTACATCATGTTGCTCTTGTCTTCACTTGAGTTACACTCACTTGAATGACACCTAGCTAATCACTTGAATAGTTAATCACTTGAATAGTGCTTTCTTGAATAACACCTTTCTTGTCACTTAAACACAACTTTCTCAAATAGTACCTTGTTCTTCAATTGAATAACATCTTTCTCATCACTTGAATGACACTCACATTCTCCACTCCAATAATAACTTATTACTCATATTCTCCACTTGAGAAATAATCAGTCATTCTTTGTAATCGTGTTCGCTACTCAAACAATAATCACTTCTCAATATTCACATTATCCACTCAAATGACACTCTATTTGAATAATACTATGAGTTGAATGTTGACCAATCCACTTGCACTATGATTTGAAACCTTTGGAAAATATCTATCTATACTACAATACTCAAACTTGGATGTCACTATTGCAACTAGAATGACATCTTTGCTTGGACTACAACAACACTCCCATATTCACTTACAATATCACACACACCAATCTATGCAATATACAACATGCAAATAGCACAACGCATTCAACATTCAAATAAAATAGACAAGATGTTAAATTTGTATTACCAATATGCCTACCAACTATACATTGCAATTTTTTACTTTTATTCTAGACTCATATGCTCATACATGCACTGATACATACAAAAAGACACCTTCATGCAATCCTTCTCTCTCTCTATTTTTGAAAGAATGGGGGTGCTTTTACACACATAGGTTGTAGTTACCATAATAGCCACCTAATATACCTTGCTCATAACCATTATAGAATTACATTAATAATCCTTAAGATAATGAGATTTTATATGATCAAATTCTCTTGCATCACTCTTCCAACTTATTTAATTTAATAATTGCCTCCACATATTCCTTCACACCATTAATTTATTTTGAATTTGAACCTACAAATTATAATTCATCATCCATTGAGTCGTTAGTTTCTTCTTATTTTTGCTTTAAAAGAACTATGAAGGATTTCACAATTTAATGAGGCAAAAGAAATTTGTTTTCCACTTGTTTAGGAGAGGAAAATCCTTAATATATAAGTTATATTCTACTATAAAATGATCTTCTTGGTTTATATTGAAATATGTTTCATGATTAAGAGTTTCCATCTATTTTTTATTGTTTTCTCTTTGTAATAATTTACCATATGTCTAGTCTCATAACATTTGTGGCATCCAAATGCAATATTTTTATAATATACTTATTGATCCCATTCTCTTGATTTGAATTTAATATAAGTGTATTTTGGATAAAGTTTTGAAATATCCATTGCCTCAAATATCTAGGTATATGTAATATGCTTTCACTCCTTAGTAGTTGACCCCTCTTGGATGAAATCCCCTATAATATTACCAATATTTTTTATAACATTCTTATTGATAAGCTAATGTGGAAGTCCAAAAGTCCTAACATATAAAAAAATATTTTAAATAATTTTAGTTTGTAGCATAACAAAATATCTCATTCCATAGTCTTAAATAAATGCCATTTCACCCCCTAAAATATGGACCACCACCTTTTTTTTTTTATCCCTAGCTTTAAAATTGGAGAGTATGATAAACAAATAATTCAGAAAGAAAAAAATTAAATGATGCAAACTCAAGATTCACCTATAATTAATGCAATTATGAAAATTTGAATAAGTTGTTCAATGTCCATTGAATTTACATACTAACCTTCTATTTTTAAGAATCATTTTATCATGCTTGATTGTCACATCCTTGATAAGATCACTTTTGGTGAAACATAATTTGCTTGGATAGGGATTATTATTGAATCACTCACCATTTGTCCCTAAATAAGACATCCTTAATTCTAGTTATGGATTCCATAATTGTCTTTCCTTCTTGTCTACCTATATTTTCTTCATGAAAATCATCAAATATATAAATTTTTACCATATTTATATAAAATATTATCATTTGCAATGACAATAACAACACCATTAAGTGTGAGTTAGAAGTAAGTGCAAGCTAGGAGCAAGTAGGAACTGTGAGCAATAAGTAGAAAGTAGAAAATAAAGTGCAATCAAGGAGCAAGTGCTATTTATTGTTCCAAATCTTAGGAGAAACTTAAAAACTAAAGGATTCATATGAATAAAATCTAGGTAACATGATAATACATTAATTTTTTAAAGTCCTTATTGAAAGTAAGGATACCCTACTTGGAAGGAATGATACCTTAGTTGGAATTATGGATTCCATAGTTAGTGATAAGAAGAAGAGTAAATCTATAGCAAACACTTTCCATGTAGCATATACTACACCAGAAGTGATTATCAAGGATGAGATGATTGTGTATGATATAATGGTTATTAAAAATAAAGGGTTAATATGTAAGTTCCAAGGATATTGGATAGGTTTTTATGAGATTAAAAATTGGATCAAGTGAAAGGGGGTGTTGAATTCATATTACTCTATGGCATTTCTTCCAAAATATTTTTTTCTCTTTATTTTATCTAGTTCAAAAATAAAGGATAAAATAATGGATGGAGGACATTGGTTTAGGGAAAAACATGCATTATATTTATACCATGGATTGAGAAGTTTTCTGTGGATATAGGGACTATTAAAAGGATTATAGTGTGGATTAGGATTTTTAGTCTTCCTTATCAATTCATCAATAAGGAGGTTTTGAAGGATATTGTTAATACTCTAGGAGAGTTCATCCAGGAGGGACCAACTACTAAGGAGAGAAGGCATGTTGTATATACTTGAATATGTGTTGCCATGAATATTTTAAAATATTTACCATAGTCCATTAGAATTAAATATGAATCAATAGAATGTGATCAATAAGTGCATTATGAAAATATTATATTTTGATGTCACAAATATCATAAAACTAGACACATAGCAAGATATTGCAAAGTTAAAATGATGTAGAAATAGATAGAAACTTTTGGGCATGAGAGTAACCTTAATATGAAACAAGGATATCATATCATAGGAGAAATGAGGTCAAATCAAGGATTTTTCTTATAAGAAAGTGATAAGAAATATCCCTCTATATCATTAGATGGCGAAGGCCATCACAGTCCACTCAAATAAACCATTAAAAGAAAAATTACATGAGGGATGAGGAAGTATAATGCACAAGTTTAAATATAGGAGTTAAAGGTGTGAAGGAAGATGGGAAGGAAAATTTTGAAGCATATGAATATGGGGAGGTGAATTTTAAAGTGAATGAGATGAAGGTGGTCAAATCTTAATCCAAGTATCATCTTCATTTTTATCAAGTATCATAAAATATTCCCATTACAATAAAAATAAAATTAGTACAAAGTGCATTCATTACACTTTAGGGTTTCAAGAGTAGCACAATAAAGAAAATATTATGGAGGATATCCAAGAAAATTTAGGTTTTTAGGCCAATGTAATAAAATAATAACTTTGGAGGATCATCTATGCACTTTAGGATTTTTAGGGCAATATAAAAAAAAGTGTTAATGGGGCTATTCATTGTATTTTAGATTCTTTAGGGCAATATGAATCGTTATAAGATAAGTCTCATATGAACAATATGAAAAAATATAATATATTGATGAATATGAGTGTTGGTGGGAATGAAAAAAGAGAGAAAGACCATAAAAGCATGAATAATAAAAAAAATACACCAAAGAGGCCAAATAAAAATATCATAGGTGTTAACAAGAATAGGGCTAAGCCCACTAATAAAAGTAAAAAGTGATGATGATGAAAATGATATCATTGAATATTAGGGGTATGAATAAGACCCCTAAAAAAGAGTTATTAAAGAACAAATAGATTGTTATACTTTTGAGTTTATTATAATATAAGAAAAAAATTAATAGTGAGGAATGTAAGGATGTTTTTAAGAAGATTTGGAAGATGGGTGATTGTCTAGAAATTTCTTCTATAAAAGTTTCAAGTAGTATTTCAATAATATAGAACAAATGCAAATGGGATGGAAAATTATTAGAAACAAAATGTAATTGGGTTGCTAGACTATTTTATAGAAAAGAGTAAAACATAAAATTTGGGGTTAAAAATGTATATTCTCCAACTATAATTACTCCTCGTGAAATTTTTTGGAAGGATCTTAGTATTTTTTGTCAAATACATTGATGATTCATTGTGATCTATGGATTCTTGGAGGTGATTTCAACATTATTCTATGTCCATTGAAAAATAAGGGTGGTATTCGAAGATGATCTAAATTAATGCAATATTTTTCTTCATTTGTCAATTCAAATGACCTCTAGAATGCTAGTCCTTCAATTTTTTAATATACATGGGATATATATACATTAGGTAGACTCGTATAATAGAAATATTGGATATATTCTTATTATCTAATAAATGGTTGTAAAGAAAAAGTATACAATCTCTTCAAATATTTTATTGTGAGGAGTATCATATCACAAACCCATTATTTTCACTTGTGATTTACACAATAATAGTCATCCAAATATATTTTTCTTCTAGTCTATGCGGCTCCAAGACACTATGTTTTTATAAATGGTTATGTTATGGTGGAATGAATTAAAATTTGAAGTATCATGTCTGTACAAGTTTGTTCAAAAGATGAAATATTTAAAGGAGCATATGAAGATTTGGAATGCCAAATATTTTGGTAAAATTTTAAAAGAAAAGAAATAAATTGAATGCAAGCTAAAAAAATTATAAATGATAGTAGAAACTAATGGAAAAAATTAGGATTCCTATGTGAAAGAAAAAAATACTTTTTAATTATCATAATGCATTGAAAAATTAGGAGTTATATTGATTTCAAAAATCTAGGGAGAAATGGCTTATAGAGATAGAAATACAAGTTTTTATCATGCTATAGCAAAATCATTTTTTTTTTGTCACATAAAAAATATTTGTTCTCCAATTAAAAGAAATATTGAGGACAAAGAAAATATAAGGAAGTAATTAATTATTTAAAAAATATTTTGTAAGATATTGGGTAAGATAAGGAGGCACAAGATAAGCTTTTGTAAAATATTCCATCAATTATCACACAAGGACAAAATGAAAGCTTGATAAAGAAGATATATATGGAGGAGCTACATGAATTAGTTTTCTCTTTTCAACCTAACAAGGCACCTGCCCCAATGAATTTACTACAATTTTATGTTAAAAATTTTGGAATTTATTGAAGAGTGATATGTTATCTATGGTCGAAGAGGCATAGAAAAGAAAGAATCCAATAAGTGAGATCAATGCCAATTTTATTATGTTGGTTCCCTAGAAATACAAGACAAAATATTTTTATAATATTTATCCAATAATCCTTTGTAATATGATTTATAAGATCATTTCAAAAATTATAGCAAACAAGTTGAAAGGCATTCTAGGTTGTGCTATCTCAGAGGAATAAGGTGGTTTTGTTTTTGGTAAACAAATTCTTGATGGGATAATAATTGCATAAGAGGGCAAACATTCTCTTAATTCCATGAAAAGAATAGGTATGCTTATGAAATTAGATATGAACAAAGCATATGGTAAGATTTCCTAGAATTTTCTACATGATATTCTTAGAAAGTTTGGTTTTGATTATAGTTGGTGTGAATAGATTAAATGTTGTTATAGAATTACAAAATACTCTATTTTGATCAATGGTTATCTTGTTGGTTACTTCAAGTCATCTTGTGAACTTCATCAAGGTGACCCACTATATCCTTATCTATTCATTATTCTTGCGGAAGTATTAGGGAGAGTTGTCTTAAAGGTAAAAATGGAAGAAAAAATCAAAGGCATTCAAGTTGGAAAAGATGGTCCCTTTGAATATTATCTCCAATATATTGATGAAACTTTCCTTTTGGGTCATCCCTCAATTAGTGAGGCCATGGAATTTAAATAAATTTTATCATGTTATGAGAAGACTACTAGATATTTTATTAATACTAAAAAATCTAGAATTTTTTCATCAACACTATAGATTTACAATAAATTAATGTGAATATTTTAGGGGATTACAAAGTTTCCATCAACCTACTTATGTATTTCTTTGTCTCATAAATAAAATAAAAAGGAGATTTGGGTATCTTTTTTGGATAGAATTAAAGCTTGTTTTGTAGGTTGGAAAGTTAAGTTCTTAACCATGGTGGGAAGGCTACAATTAATAAAGACTACATTGTAATCCATCCTTATTTATATGATTGCACTTTCAATATTGCTAGCAAGTATAGCACTTGAAATTGATAAAATTAAAAAGGAATTTATTTGTAGATTTTGTGAGAAAAATTTAGGTTTCCTCTTTGTAAGTAGTATAGGGTTTGCAAAAGAAAGAATATTGGAGGACCAAGCTTGCAGAATTGTAGACTTATGAGTTTTGCATTAGGGGTAAAGCTTGGATGGAGTTATTCAGATATCAAGGAAGGAATTGGGTAGAAATATAACTTCAAAACTATACATATTCTCTTGATGCAATAATATTATTTAGGAAAAAAACCCTACCCAAAGGATCATAAGCATGGAACTTCATATCAAATAGTTTACAATAAATAAAGAAACATACTAGATGGTCATTCAATGAGGGAAATTATGTAAAATTTTGGTCTGATGCTTGGTTGAAGCCTTATCCTCTTATCTTTGACTCAAAATAGAAACCATTGGCTCAATTATGCCTTGATTGTAAAGGTATAAAGGTCAAAGACTATATTAATATGAGCAACAAATCCAGATCATGGATTTTTTTTAGTAACCTGGTTGAAGGAGAGGAACTCAAAAAAATTGTAGTTGAACTTCAAAAAATACTTCAAGAGTTTTATCTTCCAATTTTTATATGAAATTATGAGTTGGTTTGAAATATATCAAAGGATGGTAGATAATCAAATTGGGATATGAGGATTTAGAGAAATCAAAATTTCCTACTTCCAAATATTTTTCATGGAAGAATGTTTGGTCATTAGAGGCTCTCCCTAAGGCCTCAACATTCCTTTGGTTTGTAATTCAAAGTAAGATTTTTATAGGAAAGTATCTAAAAGGAAGACGATATCATGGACCTTTGAGGTGTGCCTTGTGTGAGAAGTATTTATTGTATATTTTTTGGTTCTATACTTCCAACTAAAATTAATATGATAGTTTTTTATTACTTGTATGTCAAATTATTTTATAAATATTTAATCCTTCTACCCAATAATTATATTTCTCTTATTTCTTAGTAATAACATTTTTATTCTTATAATAATTTTATAATAAGTGTCACGTGAGTGAGTTAGGATCCTCCTACTTACTAAACACTTTGATAATGGGGTGATAGGATTACATGTGCAAGCCTTAGGTGCAAACGGTAGGATTATCCTCTCTTAGTAACATCTAATTAGATCTATGTTAGATCTATGTTCTACTCTAAAATTTAATTAGCATATTTATATTTTGTTCTGCTCTAAAACCTAATTGTACTTTTATATATATCAAAAATATAAATTGAATATTTAATTTAAATTATTAAAAAAATGTAAATAATAATATAATAAATAAAATTTTATTAAATTATTATATTTTTATTTAATACATGATAATATATTAGTATACGTCTAAGGCATTTGAGAGTAATTGTAAATGGTTTGTAAATATATAAGTTTATCCTAAGTTCAAATTGATAAAAAAACTTAAATAAAATATTTTGTAATATTAGGATTATTAAAATGCCATGATGAAGTGGTTCATTGAAACAAATATATTAATATAGATTGAAATTATTTCAATTTTATGCAACAAATTAAAGAAATTATTATCCCCTAATAATTTTTTATTACAATATAAGATGGTTATGTTAATTAGATGTAACATGAGTAGAGGATGTTTCAAATACATATAACAAGTTTTAATATATATATATATATATATATATATATATAAAGAACATTGAAACATATAAAATATTTTTTAACATTTTGATAGTGTATTAATAAAAATTAACTTTCAAATAAATAAAATTAGTGGGTTTTAATTTTGGTCATATTGTCTTCTTTGATTGTCCTGGTTGGAACAATCATGCCTTATGAGGAGCAACATAGTAGGGTCATAATTGAAAGTCTAGGGTTTGTCTCAATTGGGGGCCTCTAGGATTTTTTTACAAGGCTAGATACTTGTTATGATGTGATATTTAGGTATACTTAAAATCATGTGGGAGGAAAAATGATGAGAGAAAAATAAAACAACTCAACAAAAAAAAAAAGGTGACAATGCACCAAAAGATCCGCCAACCCATCAAACACCATGTTTGCTTCCTCCTCTCCCTAGGTGGGGATAATTTGATGTAGGTCTATCATGGGAACAATTTATTGGTATTATTCTCCAAGGAATATCTAAGTGGTTTGTATTTCTAGATATGAGTGATAACAAGAAACAAGTCCTTTCATATTATCATCTTAACCAATATCTATAGGTTTTTGTTGTAGAGGGGTTGGCATTGAGACCTTTTTTTGGTCCTAATCATGTGTCAGATTCCTTTCTTGGTTGGTATATATGTTTAATTATTTCGATTTTTCTTCAAAAAATTTCATCAGAAGGATAGCAAGTTGGTCCCAAGTAACAATGGAGTATAGGAAAAGAGATTCATACCCTGGGCAAGCCTTGCATTTTAATGAAGCTACCAATAGTTTGAGGGAAAAATCTTTCTCTATGAAAGTGTATTTGATAGATGAAAACCATATCCTATAGGTGTTCCAATGGGGTTGACGGGCCTTCACCAATATACTATGGTAAGATTCCCAATAATAATTAAGGTAGCTTTTATCAAATGGTTGATGGCTCTGGAGGTCATAGTAGGATATTATCATCCCAATCAGGAGATAGAATAAGTAATAGAGTAGTCATATTTAGGTACTTGGGTACTTTGGTTGCAAAAAAGTCACTAGGTAAATGCAACTTGTGATTATTAAAAGTAGGTATATTGAGGCCTTCATTGAAACCTCAATCTAATATATCTAGTAGTGGATTATTTTGATGTTCATTCTAAAGAAAAGTTACTAGGTGAATAAAGAGACACTTAAACAAGTAGGGGTAAGCATAGACATTCACCAAGTCTAGCCTAACTTATTGTATTTATTATGGGACCAATGATATGTTACTTAGGTCCCACTGAGCATGCCATTACACTGATTATTGTTGTCTCCAATTAAATCGATTAGAACAATTGTACCTACGAGAAGTGACATAACAAGGCTATAATTAAGAGCATGGTGTTTGACTCAATCAAGGGTCTCTAGGAATTTTTTACAAGACTAAATAATTTTTATGATGTGATATTTAGGTGAACTTAAACTTAGGGGGGAGGAAAAGGGATGAGAGAAAAATAAAACAACTCAAAAAAAGAAAAAAAGTGGTGATGCACCAAAATATCCACTAAGATCTTCCTACACAATAGGCTTGAACACTATGTGCTAGTGGTGAACACTTCCTCTCCTTGACATAGTTAAGCACATATGAAATTTACCAACATATATGCACATAAAGAAATATTTCAGCATAGAACCATAGATGGCTATTCCAAAAATTGGTGCAAGGCCTCCCCCACACACATATATAAGCAAAACCTAAAAATACATAAAAATTACAAACACATACACACATACAAAAATGGATAAGTGGAGAACCACATATGGGTAGTCCAAAAATTAATGCAGGCCACCATATATATTGAAGTAATTTTTTATAAATATTGTGCCTAAAGTGAGGGTTCAATTTTCCCATAAGCCATTTAGGAATTGACTACTCTATAGAAAGAAATGAAAGAAAATATTATAAAATACTTAGAAATACAAACTTGCTGATGCTTTTTACAAAGATAATACTACTACTATTTATATATTACAATTGCAATAGGGGGATTTTACTTCCAAAACTATGTAGATATTTTAAAATGATTGTTCGTATGTGCGCTAGGTCATGTATTGACTGAATTTTCTTTGTTCTTCTAATATATTTAGATCCAAAATCGTTAATGTTGATTCTTCTAAGTCTTTGGATGCTCTCCTACCTCTGTTATTTCCATCTACTCTTTTTGGGAATTCTCAGGGTCTGAAAATGAGAAATTAATACCACTTGATTTGAGGTTTCTTCCAATATGGATCTCAACCTTTCTACCTTTAACGCACCAACTGCTTCCCTTGGTTGCCACATCTTCTATATAGGAAGTTATATATTTATATTTAAAATACTACACACCTTAGCATAATATGTTGGGTTTGGGGTTGTAACATCGACTAGGGGACATGGGTCAGCAATGACCTTCTACATGGGGTTCAGGGCAATAGCCCTCCTTCCTCAAAGAAGATTTAATTTTCTAAAATATCAGAGCATGGGTAACCTAAAATTGGGATATTTTCTTGTTAATCAGAATTTTTCCTTCTAACCTTGAGTCTCTTATGTGCTTTGCAAACTATTGGGACTTTTGTTCCTTCTTTTATTTGAACCTTTAAAACCTTCTAAAGTTTGGAGTTTTGGCTTCTTTGATCTTTATTAAAAATTTTGATCTAGACTTTGATACCTCATATTTTGCTTCCCAACTATTTATCTCTACTTAGACCATCTTAAGATTTCCCAATTTTAAGTTTAGTGAGAATTCACTATAGATTTGATGACTCATAGGGGATATTTAGCTTGATGAAGACAAAGAACCTAGAAGGAAAAGTTGCCTTGTCCATTGGGCATGAATTCAAAAGAAGTGGGGAGTAGTCTTATAGCTTCCATACCTTTTACAAAATTAGGATTACTTAAAATTGATGGATGAGGATTGATTTTGAGTGTTTTGGAAAATGCATGAATTTTTGGTTACCTTCTTTGTCCTTGAAGTTATGGAATATTGACGGTAAGGTTTTGATGTGATATATTATTATTAATTTCCCTTATTTAATTCCATCCTCCTTGGAAATCTTGTGATCCTTATGATCTATATAGACCTTTTTGAACTACTTGTTGTGTTTCAAAAAACACTTAGATCCACCTTTACCCTCTAGATGTCATTATAGACTTATCAAATTTATTCATAGATGCTTCTTATTTACAATGCAAAAGTTTGGTACATATTTACATGGTTGGGGACTCACATGCAACTCCATAAAAATATATAGTGTCTAGACCATAATGATCCAAAATTCTATCACCTCCACATGTTCAGTTTTTTGAACACATGACTACTTTTCTGTGGCCCTTTCATCATATCTTCTAGGCATTTTAGAGATTTTCTAGTGTTCTTTTGAGGATTATTAGGATCATAGCTAGTCAAGTGTATGTCTTGGTTTCCCACTACCTACTTCTTGGTTTCCATCGCATCTTTTGAAATGTCTTTTCCTATGGATGCTATGTTTTCCAACCCATCAAACACCATGTTTTCTTCTTCCTCTCCCTAGGTGGGGGGGCTCCGATATAGGTCTATCATGGGCACAATTGATTGATATTATTATCTAGAGAATTTGAGTTATGTGCATTTTTGGAGACAAGTGATAACATGAAGTAAGTCATTTCATGTCATCATTTTGAGTAAGATCTATAGGTTTTGGTTGTAGAGGAGTTGGCACTAAAAACTTTTGTTGGTCTTGATCATGGTTTTTATCCCTTTATTGGTTAGTATAGACCTCTACTTCTTTATATTTTTTTCAAACATTTCCAGCATAAGGATAGAATGTTCGTCCCAACTAATAATGGAGTGTGAGGAAATGGAATCATACCCTTGGAAAGCCTTACCTTTTAAGGAAGCTTCCAATAGTTTGAGGAAAACATCATACTCTATAACATAGTGTGTTTGGTAGATGAAGATCATATCCCTTAGGTGTTCCAATGGGGTATACGAGCCTTCATTGATGTATTATGGTAAAATTTCCAACAATGATCCTGGGAGATTTTCCCAAATGGCTTGTGGCTCTAGAGGTTGCAGTGGGTTATTATCATCCTAGGCAATGGATAAAATAGGTGACAAAGTGATCATATGCAAGTCCTTGGGTTATTTATTTTTATTAGATTCATCGAGTGAATGTAGCTTATGTTTCTTGAAATTAGGTAGATTGAGGCCTTCTCTAAACTTCAATATAATATCTCTAGTAGTAACTTTTTCTAATGTTTGTTCTAAAGCAAAGTTTCTAGGTGAGTAAAGAGGCACTTCAACAAGTAGTGGTAGGTGTAGACCCTCATCAAGTCTATCCTAACTTGTTGTCATAACTATGGAACAAAATATATATTACTAGGATCTCATAAGGTGTGCCATTAAATTATTGTTATATTTTATTATCTTGTTTAGAACATTTGTACCTCACGAGAATTGATATAGCAAGGGTATAGCCAAGAGCATGATATTTAGCTCAAAAAGGGCCTTCAAGAGTTTTTTACAAGTCCAAATCCTTTTTATCATGTGATATTTAGGTATTATTAAACTCAATGGAAGGAAAATGGATGAGAGAAAAATAAAAAGGTGGTGATGTACCAAAATATTTACTAATATCTCTTTGTACACCAAGCTTGAAATCTATGTGCCAATAGTGAACACTTTATCTCCTTGACACAATTAAGCACAAATGAGATTTACCAATATATATACGTATTTTGAAATGGGTCATCACAGAACCACATATGACTAGTTTAGAAATTGACATAAGGCCTCCCACAAACATAGATATAAGCAAAACCTAAAACAAAAAAAAAATTACAAACATATACACACATACATAAATGAGTTAGCGAAGAACCACAAATAGGTAGTCCAAAAATTGACATAGAAATCCATATATATATATGAAAGTAATTTTATACAAAGATTATTCTAGAAGCGCGGGTTTGATTTTCCCACAAACCACTCAATAACCGACTGCTCTATAGAAAAAAAATGAAAGGAAAGCTTATGAAAGACTTATAGATGTAAACTTATTGATGCTTTTTACAAAGCTAAGACTACTACTATTTATAGATTATAATTACAATAGGGAGAGTTTCCTTCCAAAATTGTGTAGAGATTTCAAAATGACTAAAGCTGATTTTAGTTTTACAATATAATCACTTTCAATGAATGGTTTTATAATAAACCCTATGACCATTACACACATAAAAATTAAATATTTTTTGCAAAGGAGATGGATAAGAGTTTTAGAGGAGCATTTCAGAGGAGAAAAATAAGGATTTTAGAGAAGCATTATAGAGGAGGCATATTAGGGTTTTAGAGGAGTATTGTAGAGGAGGAAGATGAGCATTACAGAGGAAGTGGATGCCTGGTTGGGTAACTTTGACCCCATTGCTGAAGAAGCTAAGTTCATGAAGGTGGGTCCATTTAACTCCCTGTAGACACCAAAACAACACCAATCCGATTATGTGACTACAAAAACTGATCGCATTGACACACACAACTTTCAAGGTAGCCCTCAGAGGTCAAACAGTGGTCCTAGCCACTTACACAGTAGTTTAGAAGGTCGGAAAGTAAACAAAACAAAGTTGGTCATTTTAACAAGCCTTAAGCAAGAGCAAGCCTTAAGCAAAAGCAAGCCTTAAGCAAGAGCAAACCTTAATTAAAAGCAAGCCTTAAGCAAAAGCAAGCCTTAAGCAAGAGCAAACCTTAATTAAAAGCGAGCCTTAATCAAAAGAAGGCCTTGGCCGAAGTGTCACGATATCGCGACGTCGCGATATCGTGACACTTCGGTGCCCAAGGCAAAGCCTTGGCCGAAGTGTCACGATATCGCGATGTCATGATATCGTGACACTTTGATGCCCAAGGCAGAGCCTTGGCCGAAGTGTTGCGATATCGTGACACTTCGGTGCCCAAGGCAGAGCCTTGGTCGAAGTGTCACGATATCGTGACGTTGTGATATCGCGACACTTCGGCGCTCAAAGGCAGACATTAAAACACTCAAGAGTAGACATTCAACCAATCAAAGGTGCCATTAAAACATTCAAAGGCAGACATTAAAGCATTCAGAGGCAACATTAAAACCATCAAAGCAGACGTGAAACAAGTGGCAGCCAAAGACAGTCAGTTATTGTCGCCTGCTATGCATGCATGCATAGGTGGGTAGATTGGCAGTTAACGGACTGTCACAAGGGCAGTCAGGTAAGCCCTAGTCAAGGCAGAGTCTCCTCCCTTTTGAGAAGGCATGGTCACCATGTGGCATCCCTGCGTGCCCCCTCCAAAGAGACCCCATGGGTCTATAAAATGACGGACTTTCCCGCCCAGAAAGAAACAAGTTGACAAGCATTTTTTAAAGCAACGAAGTGCTGCTAAACCAGAGACCTGATTGCATCCTTTTAGATTCATTCTTCTACACCTGTAATCTCTTTCGCAAGGGAGGTTATTGGTGGCTGTTAGAAGGTGAATCCGAACCTTCAAACCCGACATTGGACACAGTAAACCATCAATTCGATGACATCACAACCTGAGAGATTTTGGGCCCTTCCTTAGTGGATTGGCACTGAAATCAAGTTTTAACGGGGGTGGCCCGCTTGGGCACCCCATGCACGTTCTTATTTTTAATTTAATTTATGTTGTTTTTGAATATATCCTGCAGTTAACAGTGTTTAAATAGATTATGCTTTCTGTTCGAATATATATATACTGCATTACGCTTTACGTCTAGTTTAGATTTTAGAAGATATTTATCGAAGACATCTTGCATTACGTTCTACGTTCTACGTTGTTGGTTTTTCACTAATTTGCAGGTAACAGTGATCAGTTTCATCGATTGTTCTGCTGGCAGCAACTTTTAGTGATGTTTTCGAGTCTCTGTCAGAGTGCAGATTAATCAATATTTTTGCACGCATTTCTTATTTATTTCTAAAGTCAAACGATATATCTTCTTGTTACAGGTGCTATTAATGCTTTTATTGTTTCTTTGATTGCAGGAGAAATAGCAGCAAGCAAGGATTCATCAGCATAAGCGATGACAACACTTTGGCCCACCCGTTTCAAATGTGGGCATGCGAAAGAAGATCACTATGCACTTTTTGTAATGGAAACATGCTAACTCTCCTAGCCCTTAAAAAGGGAGGAGATGTATTGTAACCGAGTTAGAATCACATTAATAAAAAGGGCTGTGCTCCTGCTTTCTCCTTTTACATTTGGTTTTAATTCGATTATATCTGCTTTATCTCGTGCATCAAGCTAGTTAGTTTACATTGCGGCAATATTTTTTTTCCAAAATCTCATGCTTTCAGTGGTGATCACGGTCATCAGGAGTTAGAGTACTTATACCACCTTAATAAAGAGCGCATGCAGCGTGAAGTAGATGAGTTGCGCTATAAAATCCCTAAGAGGGTGCCAACCCCTCACACCCAAAGAGTAGAACAATATGTGAGGCACAACCCTTTGGTGTAGGACATGTCTCCGTGACCTCATCAAGCTTTGCCTTCGAGACCTTATAGACCCGAGAGGGAGGCCACTCCATGAAACAATGATGGGTACCCTCAACGGGGACTCAATCAGGGTCATAGGTCTCACCGAGAGACTCCTCAAGAAGTTTATGAGGAGTATGAACCAGAAATAGAATGGGCCGAAATGCCCCATCAAGGCGGGAGGGCTGCCACTCGGCCACCCCCCCATAGGCCTCTAGTCTCCCATAACTCACAACGGGAGCAAACAAAAGAGGAAGAAATAAAATCTTCGGATGCATACAAAGCGCTATTAGAGTGTTTGGAGTCTATGGAGACAAAAACTTCTAGGCATCAAAAGCCCACGTTACGTCAACTCCGTAGTCATCCAGTGCATCCCTTAGTGCCCACACCTCTTTACCCCGAACATTTCAAGTTGCCTCAATTGGCGGTCTTTAAAGGTGAAGAGGATGCACAAGAACATGTCACAAGATTCCTAAGTCAATGCTTCGGCATCCAAGATAATGACACATTGTTGCTTAGGACATTCATAACCACATTCGCAGGCCCTGCCTCGAATTGGTTCACACAGTTACCAAAACACAACATAAACAACCTAGATCAATTAGTAGATGTGTTTCTTGAACGCTTTGCCTTCAACACAAAGAAGAAGGCATCACCGAGTGATCTGGCCAACCTCGAGCAATATGAGGAAGAAACAATGGCAGCATACAGGAATCGATGGAGGGCTTTACTTTCTAAGCTACCCTACCTTCCCCCTATGTATGATCTCACACAGATGTTTGCACAGAGTTGCTTAAAATCAATCTCTGGGCTATTGTTGCTACAGCAATATGCCAGCTTAGAAGAAGCTTTGGCACAAGCCAGAGTTATAGAAGAGATCAAAATAGGCGAGGGCACAATCGCCAAGCCTAAAAAGAAAGAGTGGAATAAAACCACTAAGACCGGGACTATGCAATCACAACCCGTTGCGGTTAATCAAGTTGCGATAAATGTCCCCAAGCCTGTGCAAGAAATGCAGCCCCAAAAGGGTAATTACCATGCAGTGCCTCCTAGTTATGAAAGAGATAATAAAAAACAAGAGCAAAATCAGCAGCGTCACCCTAGGCGACAATTCACCCCTTATGCGGAGTCCAGAGACTCCCTATTTGATTGCTTGTCAGCGGCAAATTTAGTCACCTTGCCAGAAATCCAAATTCTAGATCCTAATGCTCCCAAGCCTAAGGGATACAGAGAGGAATTATATTGTAGATTCCATAGCCGAAGGGGACATGACTTGAATGGATGTTGGAAATTCAAGGGATTAATCCAAGATTTGATCGATAATAAAACATTGGCCGTGGACAACCCCATAGCGCCAAATAATCAACAAATGGGGGTATTCAAGGACCCTTTGCTTGCCCACGAGGCACAGGCAAAACCCCTCCAGGTTAATGAGGTGCGACAGAATCTTCCCATGCAAGGATTTGTGGGAATGATCAGCATAGTGACCAGAAACAAAAAGTACCCCAGAGTTGCCCCCGAGGTAGCTACGAGGGAAGTTCCAACAATGTCGCAGCCTCAAAAATGCCCTGTGTAGTTGCCTCTGCCTAGACCCGAGGTCACGATACAGACCAAACTCATGCAGAGTTTGCGGACCACATCGACTAGGCTGTCCATTTACAAGCTTATTCAATAGTCAACACCTCACAGAGAAGCTCTTATGGAAATTTTAAAAGCCATCGAATTACAGCCTCATGAAGCAAATTCTTTCAACAACTTCATGGGACATGTGAAATGATGTACGAAACCGGTCATTACCTTCAGAGAGGATGAAGTCAAAGCAATATCGAATGACACGACAGATCCACCCCTGCACGTTATCGCGCGGGTCAACGAGATCCCGTACAAGAGAGTGTTGGTAGATACTGGCTCATCCAGTAACATTATTACCACTATAGCCTTAAAACATTTGAAGTTGCCAGCCTCTCATATCATAGCCTCCACATACACACTCCGAGCTTTCAACGATGCAATATGCTCGATAGTCGGCACAGTTGTTTTTCCTATCCAGGTAGGACAAAAGACAATACCAACATTGTGCCATGTTCTGGAAGGCGAGATGGCTTACAACATATCGCTAGGGCGGCCATGGATCAGGGACATGAAGTGTGTCCCTTTGATCGCTCACCAGTGCTTAAAGTATGCATTTGAAGGAGAAATACATGTAGTCCCGATGGACTTAGAACCCTTCAAGTATTGCAATGTGATGCAATTAATTCCTCAATCGACCCTCCCTTCAACGCATTTGGATTTCCAGTTAAATCCATCTAAGCAGGGTCCAATACCGCAGGCACCATTGGTGACCAAATCATCAAAATCCTAGCCAGGTGAGTCTTCATCATCTGCTCCTTCACTACCAACGCCACCTGTCATGGCTAAATAAAAGGACAAGGGAAAACAGATCATTGAAGAGGCTCAGCCCCTAGAAGAGGGGTTGCCAACAATATCAACGGTATCAACAGAGGAAATACCTAGCACAACGGAAGCTGAGACTCCTAAAACACCAAACATGGAATGGACTCAGGAAGGACTCATGTTCCCTCCCTCCCAAGCAACAATCACTGTTGAAATGGCCAGTACGGGCCTGGGGGAGTATTTAGTGTAGAATGTTGTGGCAACGCCCGCATTAGAATCAGTACAGGACATGGGGAGACCTCGCCTTCCCATAGGAACAATTTTTCCTCTAGGTTACCCACCAAACTAGAAAAATTTTGTGTATGGGGGCCTTGATCATGGTCTTGAACCATGCAAGCAAAAGGAAGAAGATGAAGAGCCTTTTGCTAAAAATATCAACTATTTGTCAAACCCGGACTTCGCTCTAAGATATCTCGACCAATGCAATTGGCATGGATACGGGCTAGGCAGATATGAGCAAGGGATGCATGTCCTTTGCCAACCAAGATATCAGATGCCATATGATAATTCGGGAGTAGGGTTCAACCACCCCCTGCCCTTAGACATCTTGGTAGAAAATATGCAAGGCCTAGGAATAGGCAACAAGGGGGGATTGGCACCAGATCTTTATGCCAACCCAAATACAGAATATACATTGGGAGATTACCTCCCATGGTCAACAAACACCCTTGGCAACATCAATAATCCCTCTCCTTTGCTAGAGAGAGGTGAAAGTTCGGACACTAATCCCCAAAGAGAACATAAATGGTGTCCATACATCTTTTTGAAGTTGTTCCCCTTAGAGGTTCCAGTTGAGTCAATACAGTGTCAAGAGAATCAAGTCCCTCCACCAAGAGTGGAACAACCAAAATGGGACCAGATTAACTTGTTGGAACAAGGAGAACCCTCAATGTTGCAAGTAATAGTTGATGAAGAGAATGAACATTTTTGGATCTTCGAAAGTGATTCAGAAGATGAGACTGAGATGAACTATCTCAATCATGTGCGATGACATAATCGCCATTTAATTCATGAAGATCTGATGGGACATATGGGCATAAGGTTAGGACATGAATGGTGGGTAGACCTAGCAGGGTGGGACCAAGTGTTGGATCCATGGCTCAAAATTCACGATGAGCACCATCCACCCCGAGACCCTATCATGACAACAGTGCTGAGGGAAGACCCTATCCTCCTATTAGCACATAGGGCCGATCTGTTCATGCTCGTTCCCCTAGAGCCAGATCTAGAGTATAGGGAGCATCCAGAAGATTCAAGTTATCATACCCGTGGTAATGGAGACCAAATTCATTCCATCCACATGATCTCCATTGATTTGACCGCACCCATCTGCAATCCGATCAATCCAGCACGATCATTGCATCTAGAAATAGATGCCATTGACTGGGATCATGTCAATTCACCTTTATCACCATTAGAGTACTGGCCTTTTGATGAAATGCCTCATTTTACCCTAGAGACAACTCAAGATATTTTTCAGGCTGAAGAGGAACCCGAGGTTCCCAACATAGATCTAAATTCAGCTAATGATATCCATTTGATTCCGACTCCACATAAGTTGGAGGATGGATCCCACATGTCAGTCGAGGAGACGACTGATGTAGATATTGGCATAGATCCAATGAATCCACAGATTCTAAAGCTGGGGGTAAGTATTTCCCCCGAAGAGCAAGCCGACTACATTGCCATTCTCAAAGAGAAGAAGGAGGTTTTTGCATGGTCGTACAAGGATATGCCAGGACTAGACCCGTAGCTAGTCACGCATAATTTAATGCTTGATCCGACAATCAAGCCTGTAAAGTAAAAACTACGTAAGATGCACCCAACAGTGGCCTTGATGGTCAAAGATGAATTGCAAAAGTTGTTGGATGCACAGTTTATCATCTGCATGGATTATCCGCCATGGCTGTCCAACATGGTTCCCATCAAGAAGCCCGACGGGAGGATTCGCATATGCACTGATTTTCAAGATCTAAACAAAGCGAGTCCTAAGGATGATTTCCCCTTGCCCAGCATCGACACGTTGGTAGATGCTACAACAGGTCATGAAATGCTCTCCCTAATGGATGGTTTCTCAGGATACAATCAAATTTGTATCAATCTTGAAGACCAACTAAAAACGGCGTTCACAACGCCTTGTGGGACATTTTGTTATAAGGTCATGCCTTTTGGCCTTAAAAATGCTGGTGCCACCTACCAACATGCCATGACGTACATCTTCCATGACTACATGCACAAAAATTTGGAAGATTACATGGATGATTTGCTAGCCAAGTCTCTTTTGCGCTCAAATCATATCGATGACTTAAGCAAAATCCTTGATCACCTCATGGAGCTTAAAGTTAGATTAAACCCCAAGAAGTGCGTATTTGGCGTCACATCTGGAAAACTCTTGGGTTTCATAGTCTCAAAGCGAGGAATCGAGGTGGACCCAAAGAAAGTCAAGGCAATCCTTGAAATGGTTCCCCCAACTACTATCAAGCAGCTCAGCAGGGAAAGGTCGCGTCGATTAAATGCTTTATAGCACAATTATCTGACAAGTGCCGACCCATGAACAAATTATTGCACAAGGAGGTTACATTTCACTGGGATGACGAGTGCCAGTCAGCATTTGACGAGATCAAACAAAACCTGGTTTCATTGCCAGTATTGGCACCACCTAGACCAGGAGTGCTGTTCTACTTATACATCTCAGCTACTGAGGTGGCACTGGGTGCCATGTTAGCCCAGAAGAATGAACTTCACAAGGAACAGGCTACTTACTATCTTAGCCGCACCCTGGTCAGTTATGAACTTAACTATGCATACGTTGAGAAACTCTGCTTGGAAATGGTGTTTGCTACCAAAAATATATGCCACTACATGCTGAGCAACACTACGTATGTTGTGTCTAAGGAGAATCCATTGCGATACATGAAGAGTCGTACTTATCATAGTAGTCGCACGAAAAAATGGATCATGTTGTTGATGGAATTTGACATAGAGTTTATTGGACAAAAATCTATCAAAGGACAAGTCATAGCCGATCAACTAGCAGAGGCTCCTCTTGAAGACAATCAGCCTCTAGTCATAGAACTACCCGATGATGGGGTCTTCCATGTCTCAGAATCGCCAGATTTTGATGAGCCTGAGTCACAGGATGACATAACCCTATTCTTCGATGGTTCTAAATGTGAGCAAGGTGGTGGTGCGAGAATTGTATTCTTCACACCGTAGGGTGCTCCAATGCCCCTGTCATTTAAATTAAACTTCCTGTGCACCAACAATAATGCAGAGTATGAAGCCTTGCTCCTAGGTCTTCAAACAACAATCGCCATGAATATCAAACGACTAAATATCTTTGGTGATTCACTGTTAATAGTCAATCAAGTCAAAGGGGTATATCAATGCAAATGCCCAGTCCTGCAAGCTTATAAAGCCCTCGTGGACAAATTCTTGGCAAAACTTGAGTGGTATGACATCGAGGCACTCCCTCGATCATCGAATCATTTTGCGGACACAATGGCCTCTTTGGGGTCACTAATTTTGCAAGACCTTTTCGATGATATGACAACCATTCAAGTCAAAACCTTATCACAATCCACGATGGAGCGTGCAAGCTCAGACTTGACGCCAGGAATCCACATGATCCAGATTGAACCATCCTCGAAGAAGTTCTCTCGAATCCGAGATCGTCTAAAACGTGCCAACTTGGGGTCCTTGTTCTCCCCTACTCCCATTAATAGCAACACAATGCTATTCTTACATGTTCTATCCCATTTAGCGTTCGCTAGGGATGAACTTTAGGAGGGATTGGTTGTTCATACTGTCGAGGTTTCTGATCAACAGGACTGGTATTTACCCATTAGAGACTACCTCAAGTTAGGTAATCTCCCACTTGGATTGAATCATGATGCAAAATGAGCACTCAAGCAGAAAGCGGCTAAGTATGTCTTGATAGGAGACATTTTGTATCGTCGCAACTATGAAGGAATCCTCCTTCGTTGCTTGGACCAGCAAGAGTCCACTTGGGCAGTCGCCCAAGCGCACGATGGTACATGTGGTGGCCACTTCAATGGTATGGCCATTGCAAAGCGCATTCTTCGCATGGGCTATTATTGGCCATCTTTAGAGCGAGATTGTTGCACATATGTCAAGAAGTACGTGAAGTGTCAAAATCATGCCAATTTAATGCATGTACCTTCCCAGGCCTTGAAAACAGTCCAGTCTGCTTGGCCATTCTCGTAGTGGGGCTTCGATCTAATTGGAAAGATCTCCCCTATGTCGTCAGGCCGTCACACGTTTATCATAATGGCCACAAAGTATTTTACCAAGTGGGTGGAAGCGATTCCGCTTACCTCTACGACAGGACCCCGCATTATGGAGTTCATTTTGCATAACATCATATGTCATTTTGGTATTCCATCCAAAATAGTCTCGGATAATGGGACGCCTTTCAAGAACAAAGACATGCGTGCTTTGACCACAAAGTACAAGATTCAGCACAGCTTTTCGACACCCTATTATCCATAGGCGAATGGGCAAGCAGAGGCATCAAACAAAATGCTAGTTGCCATCCTTAAAAATACCATCACAGACAGTCATAAGGATTGGCACATTCAAATCCCACTTGCCCTATGGGCCTATCGCACTAGCATTCAAACACCCACTGGGGCCACTCCGTTTTCACTTGTGTATGGCTCTAAGGCAGTCATGCCTCTAGAGTTGGAGATTCCTTCCCTGCACATATCAATGCAGGAGTTCATCGATGATGACTTTATGCGGCAAGCCCGGTTAGACCAGCTTACATTGCTTGATGAACGACGCATTAATGCTCTTGAGCATTTATGTATTTATCAAGAGCGACTTAAAAAAGCTTACAACATGAAAGTTCACCTCAGAGACTTTCGAGTTGGTGATTTGGTTTTGAAGGAAAACCAGCAGAATTCTAGTTTGCCATCCCACCTAAGGGACAAGTTTGCGGAAAATTGGTTAGGTCCATATGTCATTGATAGCAAAATAGGACCCGGGACATACCGACTAGCTTCTCTTGACGGTATCAAGGAAACAGAACCCTTGAATATCAGTCATTTGCGACCATTTCATATCTAAGAGAGCCATATCCCAAAAATGCTCCAAGGATTCTACAATCGCTTGGTCAATCCCAAAAATGCTCCAAGGATTCTACAATCTCTTGGTCAATCCCAAAAATGCTCCAAGGATTCTATAATCACTTGGTCAATCCCAAAAATGCTCCAAGGATCCCTAAAATCGCTTGGTCAATCCCAAAAAGGCTCCAAGGATTCTTGCAATCGCTTGGTCAATTCAAAAATGCTCCAAGGATTTCCACAATCGCTTGGTCAAAAATCAAGAAAATTCAAAAACAAAAAAAATCATCAAAAACAACAAAAATTTTCACATCTCATTTCTAGGCATACTCAAATTCATCAATAGAGAGCTCTTCTCGCACCTCATCTTCATATTCACAAAATTCAATCAATCAAGAATACAAAAATACATAGATGCATTAAAGCATTGCATCCATACATTGCATATTTGTGGTCGTACGAGTCAAAGGCACCATAGGCTGTAATTGCTCTGCTAGTCCATCTTGTTCCACACTGTTCCATTTTACAAAAACAACAAAAACACCATGCATTGCTTTTTACCACACTAGAGTCAGTGGTCTTTTAATGTATCAAGAGTTTTCGTAATTCAGTCATCATTTTGCTTTTTAGCTACGTCATGTACCAAGTCAGACAAATTTTACGAAGGTAGAGTTACACTTGAAATATGCCTTGTTATAGAACATCCCAACACAAATTAAAACACATAAAAATTCCCAAGTTGTGTGAACAAAATATGAAACCTGTGCAGTAATCCAGGTCACCATAAGTGAAACGGTTATCTTGCTCATCCCCCCATGCGAATGGTTCTAGAATGCTGAGAATTGACAAAAGGACAAGCTCTTTCCTATCCATTCACCTCCATATACAGTGGTTTTCACCACTACCAAATCCCAATCATATTTGGTTCCCAAAGTTGTAAGGATTTGTACTACATGTCTCTGCCAAGGATGGGTAGTCATCCCAAATACCCAAAAGGGATCAACGCCATTCACAAACAAAATTCCAAAAAATCATCATCCTAACACTGTCCATTCACCTTTGGTCTCCAAGTTGTAATGATTCGTACTATCCGCCCCTAATCAGGATGGGTAGTCATCCCCAAGGCCTAACAGATCAATGCCCTTGCTCCATAATCTCCATCACCCCCTTGGTCCCCAACGTCGTAAGGATTCGTACTACATGTCCCTGCAAAGGATGCGTAGTCGTCCCCAATTCCATAAGGATCAAGGCCACTCACCAGCACAAACTCACAATACTAAAAATACAAAATCAAATAACAGTGGTTATCACTACTATTCAAAATCCTTGCTCAAAAAGAATTAATAGAAAATAAACAGTGATTTTCATCACTATCTAGACGAAAATCTTTCTAAATCATTTAGCCAACACATATCCTGAACTTGAATCCCTAGAATTCTCAGCATTCGAAAACCATCTAGGTGATCCTCATTACAGGTTTGGTTAATAGCCTATCTGGAAATGGCGGTATCCTACCTGCATGACGATATGTCTGTCAGATTCACTTTGCATATGTGCAGACCAATGTTTGCATAAGGATGAGCTAGCTTATGGTATCCTGGGTAACATCGCAGATTAATCTAACTAAATACAACAAAGGAGTTAGTGGAGCTAATTAGGTGATCCTCAGTGTAGGTTCGGTTGAAAGCCCATCTGGCACTGGCGGTATCCTGAAAAATACCACATGAATGAACTCAATTGCACACACAGGGATGTGAAATAGCTTGGTCAAAAACAAGTCCAATTCATACCTTGTTCAAAAGTCTTGTAAGATAAAGTACAGTCATGGCTAGTAAGTTAAAACCGTCTGAGTCTCAGAAAACCTTAGCTACATTTCTAAACCAACTGTGATACTTTTCATCCTTACAATACCATCAAATAATACAAAAAAAAGAAAAACCACATGTCTACATACAAAGTCACGCATCACAGCAATCGCCTACAGATAAAATAATAGAGTTCTAAATAGTCTATGGTGCCATAGCCAAACATCACAAATTCTATCCATCCATTCCATTTCTGCATATCACATATAAATAAAAAACATTTGCATTCATCACAACATATGCATCCATCGAAATAAATCAGCATACAACAATCGCATTTATCATACCATATGCATACATCAATATAAAGTAACATGCATCCATCAACATCAATCATTATGCATAAAATCATGACATATACACAAAGCAAGAAACTCAAAACAACAAAAACATCCCAAAAATGCAACACAAAAACATAGCAATAAGCATTGCCAGACACAAGTGCTCTTGCACTTAACCTCTTGGCATAAAAAATCGATGTCGGGGCTCAAATCGTCACTCTCCTACTTCCCCAAGAAGGCTACCATAGCTAGACCGCTCCACGGGAAGACGGGTTTTTGATGATTTCACCCCATTATGGCATCACCAAAAGGGTTAACTACCCACCAAAAATAGGTCCAAATGTCGAGAAATTGCACATGCTTAATGGTAAACCATCTAAAGGCACCCTTGCACAAGTCATCTTGAGTCAAGTGACTCGTCGCTTTTATCATGAAGGTCATTCCCTCATCGATTCATCGCTTGAGGGGGTAGTCACACTTAGTCACCAATCAACAAGCACACACCCAATCAAAGTAATGACATGCATTCAAAGAATCATTGACAAAGACAATCACGCTCCTGCTTGGGGTAGTAAACAAGCAATCATCAAATTAATCAAACACTTGGTATTCTCGAAGCATGAACACAAGGTTCCCCCTGTGGACAAAAGGTTACGTCCTTTGCCTAATCATGATCGATCAATGTCCAAGCTCAAGTCACACCTCACCAAAATAGGTTAACACTTGAAATCAAATTCCTTAGCTCGTCAGAAGCAAGGATTCAAGAATGCATGCCCTTCCCATACTTGGGGCATCAAAAGTTGGTTAGGTTACCAAGAAACCCTAAATCATTAGTGCTTTGGTTATCTATTTTTGCTCAGCACTGCATCACCCGCAGCGCTTCCCAAAAAGGGGCATCTGTAGACACCAAAACAACACCAATCCGATTATGTGACTACAAACACTGATCACATTAACACACACAGCTTTTAGGGAAGCCCTCAGAGGTCAAACAGTGATCCTAGCCACTTACACAGCAGTTTAGAAGGTCGAAAAGTAAACAAAACAAAGTTGGTCATTTTAACAAGCCTTAAGCAAGAGCAAGCCTTAAGCAAAAGCAAGCCTTAAGCAAGAGCAAACCTTAATTAAAAGCAAGCCTTAAGCAAAAGCAAGCCTTAAGCAAGAGCAAACCTTAATTAAAAGTGAGCCTTAATCAAAAGAAGGCCTTGGCCGAAGTGTCGCTATATCGCGACACTTCGGCGCCCAAGGTAGAGCCTTGGTCGAAGTGTCGCGATATCGCGACACTTCGGCGCTCAAAGGTGGACATTAAAACACTCAAGAGTAGACATTCAACCAATCAAAGGCACCATTAAAACATTCAAAGGTAGACATTAAAGCATTCAGAGGCAACATTAAAACCATCAAAGCAGACGTGAAACAAGTGGCAGTCGAAGACAGTCAGTTATTGCCTGTTGTGCATGTGCGCATAGGTGGGCAGATTGGCAGTGAGCGGACTGTCACAAGGGCAGTCAGGTAAGCCCTAGTCAAGGTAGAGTCTCCTCCCTTTTGAGAAGGCATGGTCGCCACGTGGCATCCCTGCGTGCCCCCTCCAAAGAGACCCCATGGGTCTATAAAACGACGGACTTTCCCACCCAGAAAGAAACAAGTTGACAAGCATTTTTTAAAGCAACGAAGTGCTGCTAAACCAGAGACCCGATTGCATCCTTTGAGATTCATTCTTCTACACCTATAATCTCTTTCGCAAGGGAGGTTATTGGTGGCTGTTAGAAGGTGAATCCGAACCTTCAGACCCGACATTGGACACAGTAAACCATCAATTCGACGACATCACAACCTGAGAGATTTTGGGCCCTTCCTTAGTGGATTGGCACCGAAATCAAGTTTTAACGGGGGCGGCCCACTTGGGCACCCCACGCACGTTCTTATTTTTAATTTAATTTATGCTGTTTTCAAATATATCCTGTAGTTAACAGTGTTTAAATAGATTATGCTTTCTGTTCGAATATATATATACTGCATTACGCTTTACGTCTAGTTTAGATTTTAGAAGATATTTATCGAAGACATCTTGCATTACGTTCTACGTTCTACGCTGTTGGTTTTTCACTAATTTGCAGGTAACAGTGATCAGTTTCACCGATTGTTCTGCTGGCAACAACTTTTAGTGATGTTTTCGAGTCTCTGTCAGAGTGCAGATTAATCAATCTTTTTGCATGCATTTCTTATTTATTTCTAAATTCAAATGATATATCTTCTTTTTACAGTGCTATTAATGCTTTTATTGTTTCTTTTATTGCAGAAGAAACAGCAGCAAGCAAGGATTCATCAGCATAAGTGGCGGCAACACTTTGGCCCGCCCGTTTCAAATGTGGGCATGCGAAAGAAGATCACTATGCACTTTTTGTAATGGAAACATGCTAACTCTCCTAGCCCTTAAAAGGGGAGGAGATGTATTGTAACCGAGTTAGAATCACATTAATAAAAAGGGTTGTGCTCCTACTTTCTCCTTTTACATTTGGTTTTAATTCGATTATATCTGCTTTATCTCGTGCATCAAGCTAGTTAGTTTACATTGCGGCAATACTATTTTTCTTCCGAAATCTCATGCTTTCACTCCCTCATTTTCATTTGAATGGGAGGAGTGGGATCGTGGTAACCTTAGAGGTGGGACCATTAGAACTTGTAGGGAGGACCTCATCTCTCCTATATCAAACCATATACATATCCCCTATAGCTTGATTTATGATATCCTAAAATATGGACTTTAGAATCTTGTGGAAAAATTCCAAGTTAGGAAGCCGGATATTGATTCTATGAGGATATGGGCTTTGGAAATATGGAGACCTATCAAGTCTCTTAAAATTGTGGCCATCCCAAAATATTTATTCCTTATTAGTATCAACTCTGAGGAGGATTCCAAGCGAATATTGGAAGGAGGTCCATGGTTTTTTGGTAAACAAGGTTTATTTCTACGTAAATGGGGCCCAAATTTTAATCCCTTGACATAGAGCATTAATATTGTCCCACTATGCGTCAAGCTACGAAAATTACCACTTTATCTCTAACATGAGAGCATATTCCAAGATATTTCCAAGATGATGGAGGATTTGATTTTACCAGTTCCAAATCTCAAATATTCTATGCTAGAATGTGTGTGGTGGTAGATATTGAGAAGGATCTGCCAAGATTTTTTGAATTCTTTTCTAATATTGACACCTAGGTTCAAAAAATTGAATATAAAAATAAACCCTAAGTTTGTCAGGAGTGTGGTCAGGGTGGGCACCATAAGATCTTATACCCCCTGCATACTAAATTTCTAAGTACTTTGGTGAGCTATAAGGAAAATAGTAAGAAGCTTAGTTAAAAGTGGGTGCCTAAGAAAAAACCTCAAAATTTGAAAGGATAATATTCTATTTCTATTTCTCCAGTTGGTCTCAATGAGGAATTAGAGGTTGAAGCCCTTCTTCCATCACTCATGTTTGATGGAGAGGAGGAGTTGAACACATTTCCTATGAAGAAAAGGGAACTGAGACCAATAGTGAGAAATATTGTTCAACTTCATACATTTAGGGAGAGTGGAGAAGAAGTAAATCCCTCTAGTCTTATCCTCTAAAATTCCTTTGACTATCTTGACACAAATGATCTGACTCTTCAACAATTAATGGAAAGCTCTATAGCATCTCCAAAAACTATTTTTGAGAAAGGCTCTTCAGCTTCGAAGACCAAAAGTCATAGGAAATATCGTATTGATGCAGGGGATAAAAGGAAATAGGGGATACCCAACAACAAAGCACTCGAGAAAAGGGAGATCAACTCTAAAATTGCTAACTGAGTACAACCCCTTCTAACAGATTGTTCTAAGGCTCTATATCTTGAAGAGAATGAGGTTTTTCTAATCGTGGAGACTTGGAACAAATGTGTTTAGGAGTGTGGTCTAAAAAAGTATTTTTTTCTATGGGGTTCAAAAAAAGGAGGGTAGGCCTCTCAAACCCTCACTGAGAAAGGCTTCCAGCAAGTGATTTTTGTTTATTTTTTGTTTAGTTGTTTGTCAGGATGGATGTTGTTGCTATAGATTTGATCCAGTTTTAGGTGAGATTCTTGGCTCTCTAGTTCTCTAAGCACCCCTAGTTGTTTTGGGTGTTGATTTATCCTATGCTAGCCCCTGTTGCCAGCTGGATATTTGATCATGATAATATCTTGTATTTGCTTTCTTGATATATTATTGCTAGATCTAAGGTTTGGGGATGCATTTCAAAATCCTACTTGTAATAGGTTCAGGAACCCTTTAAAAATCCCTTTTACCAACAAAAAAAAACTAAATATTTTATATTAATATACTATTAACATTAATTTTTTTTTGTGTATACCATGTTTGTTTCCAAAGTATGTTGGAGGCACATTAAGAACAATAATAGGTAAATCATGAAGAAAAACATAAAAAAACAAATAACATTAGTAAGACAAAATGATAGATACCCATATTTGAGATGATTGCATCTATAGACTATTGAAAAAATAATAAAATGAACATGAAAAAGGTGGTTGTTAAGTCGATTTGTAAATGGTTCAAAGCAAGTGTGTCCTCTCTTGGTTATTATAGGATAAAAATAATTGCAACAAATAAAAGGTTTAAGATTTGAATATGAAAGGATAATGTTATAGATTATGTATTTTTTAATTATATAAATAAATATATATTTGGGATAAATATAGTTTAAGAAAGAAAATGTATAAGACATCAACATTAGAGGACTGTCATATTAATACTTATTTTTATATTGACAACCCTTTTAATATATAATACTTTATAAACCTATACTATCATTATTAATGTGGAATAATTTATTAATATTTATGTTATAAATATTTTTTTCATACAAATAATTATAATAAAGAGCTTGAATTGGATTTTTATTTTGTTAATATTAATAATTTTTAAATGATTTTTTAAATTAGTGATCATTAAATTTTATGTTTTTTTTGGATGAAAAGGCCATTATATTAATAAAATAATATCTAATCATACAAAAAAAGGTGGGTGGGATTAGCACATCTCGTAAACCAACACACTAACCACCATGGTTAGGAGTACACAAGAGTGTCATTAAAAATCCATGAAAAGCCAGATAATAATCGCTAAAATATTATCAAATATGCATTCAGAAAGAAAGAAGCTAAGAAATCATTACCAGGTGGAAGGCCTGAAGTTTTCCTCCATATAGTCATAAGTCAATCCAATGGTTGAAGAAGTCAGATCCCCTTAGCCATCGACAGTAGTACCACTTACAATATGGGTCTATGTATTTGGTACAATTTCACCCCAACCAGGGGCATCATCTTTCTTAGGAGGTCGAACATCCCAACTAGAGGCTTGGTGATATGGGCCTTTAGCTCCATATTCTCAACATTTGCCTTGCTAGGGGGCTAGGACTAGTGTCTAGTAGTAGAGGGCTACGATCGACGATGGGTCCCTCAGTGAGTTGACAATCGAGACCTAGAACCTCCCTTGGAAGGGGAAGGAAGAGGCACATGACTCATAGCGCAGGGTACATTCCCCCAATGATCCATGAGGGTACATAAGTACTATAGATCCACATGTACTTTTTCAACCTATACTTGAATCTAACCAAAAATCAAAGAATATATCATATTTATCAGCAATAGAGAAGACACATCCGACATCTTGCTAAGAAAAATAGCTCTATTTTGGGACTTTCATAGATAAAACAGGGTACCAATTCTAAAAATATTTCAAACAACACCCAATTTGAAGGAAAAAGCAATAGTGTCACTCAAAATAACATGCACCCAAGTAAAATACTTCTGCATAAAAGTTTTGAAAAATTCAAGAAGCCACTCCGAGGTCGACTAAGCCTGATCACAAAATCAAAAAACATGTAGTAAATCTTTCGCCTGTCTACAAATTGGACAAATGGGATTATGAACACCCAGATGCTTGAGCCTATTGCCAATAGGCAACCCCTGGTGTAAGAGGCTCCAAGCAAAAAAACTCTATTGAGTTTTGATATAAGTAGCCCAACCAATCCAAAACCTCTTATTCCATCTAGAGGGAAGAGAGATTAAGTCTCATATCAAAGTGACCTTATCAACCATTGGAACTTATGGGGTGAGCCATTTATAACCAAGATGAGCTTTATATTGCAAAACAAGAAGCTCCCCAAGACAACACCAATATGACCACCAGGGTTTTTAAAAATTCTTATGCATTTTTCTCCAAATAGAAAATGGAATACTATTAATAACCACCTCATAAGTATCTCTATCACCAGGATTTAAATTGTGAATTTGATGAAAAATTTCCCAAGGTATCCAAATCCTGGTATGTCGGGAGAAGAAATAAAAAATGAAAGCAATACCACGCTTATAGAACCTCTGCGCTCTGACGCACTGCACTAGAGTTAGGGGAGAGCCCTACCAAGTGACAACATTAGACCACCAAATATTTGTGAATTTTATGATCTTTGAAACATGGTCACTCATACATACAATGAGAAAACACAACCCATCATGGGTTTAAACCATGGTGGGGCTTGTATGTGTGTGAATAATATTATTAAAAAAAAAATAATAATGATTTTTTACCTTTTAATTTAATTTTAGGAGTACATATAATTTTTTGAAGACCCATAAAACACAAAAGCATTTCAATAATTTTAATTTTTATATTACACAAAAATCTAAGACAAAATTTTGAAATTTTTAAGATGTAAAACCTATGTCAAGGTAGTGGAAGGTATTTTGGGATGTTACAATGCATTTGTGAAACAAACCCAAATCTTAAGATAAGTCCCCATAGAACATAGTTTAATATCAAAGAGAAGAAATATGCTAATGCATCATATTGAAAACTCTAAATCCAATGTTAGCTTTGATATTGATAAATATTTTAACATATGTAATGCCTTATGAGCCTAGCATATTTTCCTTCTTTTAGTTATAAAGTCAATTAATATACTTTATGTTTGATAGGTCATTATAAATTATAATTATTGTAAAAAATAAATAATAATTATAATATAGTAAAAAGTTAATGATCTTTTATTAATTTTTTTTTTTAAAGAAACATATAATATTATTCCAGATGTCACGATGCTTTAATAAAACAACTTTCAAATCTTAAATATGCATTCCCATAATATAATTTAATATCTAAACAAAGAGATGCTAATACATCAAATTAAGAACTCTAAATCCAATGCCTACTTTGAGATTGACAAATTTTATTATATGTAATCGTCCAAAATATATATTTTTATTTATAGTGTTAAGATCAATTAATATATTGTTATGCTTGATTAATTATCACAAATTATAATTATTGAAATAAATAAATAAAAATATAAATTGATAGCCATTTATTAAAAACACCATTTGAAGAAAAATTTAACATTAGTATATAAAAAACCTAATAAAATCTTATACTTACAATTTTACTATAAAATATCTTCTATTTTTTAAATATATTTATAATGTTAAGATCAATTAATATTTTTTTATGCTTGATTAATTATTATAGATTATAATTATTACGATAAATAAATAATAATAATATAAATGAATAACCAATTATTAAAAACAAAAACACCATTTGAAGAAAAAATTCACATTAGTATATAAAAAACCTAATAAAATCTTATTCTTACATTTTTACCATCAAATATCTCCTCTTTCTGAAATATATACGGATGGATGGGTTGTCTCACATGGTGGATTTATAGGATAGGACATTTATTAAAATTTTTACCAACCTAAAAGCAAGCATTGGAATAAGAGTTGCTATGTTGATCTGTTCGCATTTTTATTTATTTATTTATATATATATATTTTGAATAGATTGAAAAATTATGATATATTGAAGTTATTTTAAATTTTTATTACAAAAGTCTAATATCTTTTATCATTATAATATTTTTATCTTTAGTAATACAATATCTTTTTTATATTTAAAATTAAAAATTATACTTATTATTAAAACTAAATAAAAATAATTTTTTTTATAAAAGTTAATGAATACTTCTTAATTTAAAAATTAATTATTATTAATATGATAAAAATTTTAAGTTCATTCTTACAATTTGAAAAAAAAAAAAAAAAAATCTCTCTTTCTACATTAAACTAATGCAATGTCTCATGTTCATATATTGGTAACATCAGTGAGATATCATGGATTATTTAATATTAGTTGATTGTTAATAATTATAAGATTTGATGGATTGTTTTTTTTTATATATTTTTTATATTTAAATATTTTTTGGATTTAGGTAGTACGTAAATTTTTACAGAGCCTAACACACAACCAAACACATATCACAGTTTAAACCTTGAACCTTTAAAAAGAAATCAAACCTAAAAAGATAATTTATGTTGTATTAAGATATATATATTTTTAAAGTTCAATACCACAATTTAAACCTTGAACCTTTAAAAAGAAACCAAACCTAAAAGAATAAATTATCTTGTATTAAGATATATATATTATTTTAAGTTCAAACTATGTTATATTTTCTTGGATCCACTATAAAGGGAGGAAGCACTATATTCCTATGGCACATACATAATCTGCTTGTTAAAATTTAAACCTTGAACATTTTCTCTACGATGCCCAAGCCTTTGCTATAGGTCTCCTCAAACTATAAGATATGTTAAATTATAATTATATATACTAAGAACTTTATCAATCTATAAATTATAATTAAAAAAATATCCTTATTCTAACATTTATTAAAATATTTATATATTTTATAAATTATTATAAATATTAATTATTAATATAATTAAATAATAATTAAGAAGACTCATATAAATTAATCTCTTGTGACATGTTCTTTTTATAACACTTGTAATCTAATTAATATTTTTTAAATTCTATGGGATACAATTATAGTTAGAGTTCACTTAAAATAATTAATTAACAAATAAATTTTTATACTAATATTTATTAAAATATTTAGATATTTTATAAATCATTATAAGTTATAATTATAATATTTACTCGAGTGGTGAGTTGGTTGATTATGGTGGGGAACTTAACAAAGGGTGTTGGTTGTGGCCAACCCAGGTACAATTCTCACTCCCTCTTGTGGATACACAAAAAAACCATTTCTCGTTGGTTGTGGCCAAGGGTCTAAGGGTTTATTTGGTGCCTATCCTAAACAAAAGTTTTATCCGTTTGAGTGGGTGAGTTGGTTGATCACGGTGGAGAACTTAACAAAGGGTGTTGGACCGTTGGTTGTAGTTGGCCTAGGTACAATTCCCACTCCCTCTTGTGGATACATAAAAAACCCATTCTTCATTGGTTGTGGTTGAGGGTCTAAGGGTTTTTTTGGTGCCCACCATAAACCAAAGTTTTAGCTACAAAGCTACTACTATGGAGAGCTTTTAGAGCTACGACTATGGAGGTTTTTTTGGAGCTTAGGTTTTCAGAGCTATGATTGTGGAGAGTTAGGGTTTTCAAAGCTATGACTATGGAAAGTTAGGGTTTTGATAGAGGTGCACAGAGTGGAGGTTCCATGGGAGGAGCAGGATCTAAGTAGCAACATCGAGAGATCTAGCCCTAGCAGTTGTAGAGGAGATGGCATCAATTTCGAATGGAATTTGCATGGGCAAAGGGGGTGCAGGGGCCCGAGGGGTAGGGGCAGCGTGGAAGATGTGCAAAGTGAGGTAGGCACTGATGGCAAGGGGGACATGGTAGGTGGGCCCTTGGGGCTCTATCTAGGTTCTGATGTGTTTGACCCAGGCGTTGGGGGTCCAAAAGCTTCGATGTCTTCTGCTCCCTCTGTGGGCAATTCAAACCATTCTTGGTCTCGAGTGTTATTGGGAGCTGACCCTATTGTTAAGACTCACTTTGATCTGGTTCCAGAGCTAGAGGTTGATATTCCTTCTTTGTGGATTCCTCAACCTATTCTTCATCGAACGATAGTGGAATGAGCAAACTCCTTGGTTGGGAAGTTTATTGGGGTTCGACCAGATTTGGACTCTATCAAAAAATGGACTGCTAAAAAATGGAGGCCAAAGGGGGATTTGGAAGTGGTGGCATTGCCCAAAGGCTTTATGCTCTTTAATTTTAAGACCTCAGAAGACATGCAGGCTGTGGTTATGAAGGGACCATGGTTCTTTGGTCGAAAAGGCCTCTTTTTGAGGAAATGGTCCTCGAACTTCAATCCGTCCATCGAGAATGTCAATAGGGCACCCCTTTGGGTGCGTCTTCTTGGGTTACCTATGGTCTTCTAGGATGATGACATCCTTAAGGGTATTGCTAAATCAATGGGCAGCTTGATTGCGGTGGATCCGACCACTCGAGCAAAAACAAGGATGGTTTTTGCCAGGTTTTGTGTTAACATTGATCTCTCTAAGCCTTTTCCTTCTTCTATTAAGTTGGTTTCAGATTCTGGAGTTTGGATCCAGGATATAGAATATGAAACCTCTATGCCCATTTGCATTGACTGTAAAAGGGTTGGTCATTTATAGACTAAGTGTCCTAAGAAGAAACCTCCTCAAAAATAAGAGGTCCAGATCTAGAGAAAGAAAAAAGAAGATTACTCTAAAGTTGTTGGGGTTTTTCTAGAAGTTGATGGGCATTCCAAGGGTGCAGAGGTGAATCCAAATAAATTTGTTGTATTAGGAGAGTTGTTACCTTCTGGTCTTGAGGTTAGGTTGGATGCTATTCTAGATAAGGGAGTTGAGATCCTAGATCATCAAGGGGATCAACTACCTTCTGCTCAAGTTCCTTTGTCCCCCCTTCAAGAGGCTCATGTTGAGGTGTTTTTAGGAGCAATTACCCCTATTTTGTATAATAAGAGGGTTGTTTCCCCTCTTGATAAGGAAAAATATGAAGCTATCATAGAGTCTCTTTGGGATGTAGAAGTAGGAGAGATTTCTACAAATACATTGGATAAGGAATCAGAGGAGGTCTAGTCTTCCTCGAAGGAAGATGGCTTTCAAGAAGTTCTAAATAGGTGAAATATGAAACTAAAGAAGATAGCTCAACAACAACAACTCCTTCCTCAATCAGTAGAATCAAGCAAGAAGGGAATGATTGGCTCTATGTAGCCCATCAAAAACACCCAAAAAATAATGAATCTAAGTAGTGGGAAGGGGCCAAGAAGACCAAAAAATTTGAGGTGCTCTTAAAGAAAATGGCTCAAGATGTGGCTAATGGCTCCCAACCTACATTACCTTTGAGTGAAGGGAAGGCTCCACAATCCTTGAAGTAATGAAGATTATCTCATGGAATATTTAGGGTCTGCATACCCCGACTAAACAAAGAGTGCTAAAATATTTTAGAAAAAGTTTCAATCTTGATATTCTTTTCTTACAAGAAACTAAGATGGGCGATGAGGATTTTGATAGATTACGAAGGTTTATTTGGAAGGGGTGTGAAGGTGTGAGTAGGGTTGCTCATGGTTCTTTCGAAGGGTTGTGGATGCTTTGGAATCTTGATTCTATGGAGGGCAAGCTCATTCATCAGGTTGATAGGTTCTCTTATTTTTATTCTACTATAAAAAGACTAATTTTTCTTGGATTTCTACCAATGTGTATGCTCCCAATGTTGTTGTGGATAGAAGGAAACTCTGGGTTGACTTAAAAGCCCTTGGTTCTTTGTTTGACCTTCCATGGCTGCTTGTTGGTGACTTTAATTCCATTATGCTCCCTTGTGAGAAACTTGGAGGCTCGACTATTTTTTGGACAACATGGAGGAGTTTGGTGAGTTCTTGACCTCCATGGGACTAGTAGATATTGATTTGCAAGGTTCTAAATTCACTTGGTCCAATAGAATAAGGGGAGGGGGTCTGATTCAATCTAGGATTGATAGGGCCCTTGCTTTGATGAGTTGGCTTACCATGGTTCAAGATTGCTCTTTGAGGACTTTACCGAGAATTGCTTCTGACCACAACCCATTACTATTAGAATTCATGGAGGAGAAATGTTCGAAAGGTTATCCTTTCAGGTTTGAGACAATGTGGCTTTCTCATCTAGATCTTGAAGGCTTGATTAAGGCTTGGTGGAATATGGATGTCTATGGCACTAAGATGTTTCAAGTGGCCAAGAAGCTAAAAATCATCAAAGCTAACTTGAAGAGGTGGAATCGAGAGGTTTTTGGGAACCTCTTCCATAGGAAGCAAAAAATATTTCAAGAATTGTAGGAAATTGAGGAAAAAGGCCAAAGTGAAGGTTGGTCAGAGGAGCTAGCCAACAAAGAGCAAATTACTCTTGCAGAATTTCATAATATTCTTGCCAGCGAGGAGTCTTTTTGGAGGTAAAAATCTTGAGCTACGTGGCTTAAGGAGGGGGATAGGAATACCAAGTTTTTCCACCTCTCAACCTTGAAACATAGGAGTGCTAATAAAATAAGAGAAATTACATTGGACTCCAGTGAATGCCTTAAAGATAAGGAAGAAATTGCTACTACCATGGTATCCTTCTTTCAGGATTTGTTTTCTAGAGATAGGGAGGAAGATGGGGATGCTTCAGAGGAACTTCTCAAGAACATTCCCTAGGTGGTGATGACTGATATGAATAATGCTTTGAATGCCCCCTTTTCTAATGATGAGATCAAGATCAACCTATTTAGTATGAATAAGGACAAAGCGCCTAGGCTGGATGGGTTCCCTGCTAGTTTTTTTAGAGGTTTTGGCACCTTCTTGGTTTGGATATTTTGGAAGCCTTAAGAGAATTCCAATCTTCTTCCTCTTTGTTGTAGGTATGGAATACTACCTTTATTGTTTTGGTTTTGAAGAAACATGGTGCCTCTTCTCTAAGGGATTTCAGACCTATCAGCTTATGCAATACCCTATATAAGTTGCTTACTAAGACACTTGCTAATAGGTTGAAAAGGCTTCTCCCCATCTTGATTTCTCCTCTTCAAGGTGGTTTTGTTCATGGTAGGCAGATTGTGGATGGGATCATTATGGTTCATGAGACTTTACATTTTATGTCCAAAAGTAGGTTGGCTGGAATGCTTCTTAAACTTGATATGCAGAAGGCTTATGATAGGGTCTCCTGGGAGTTCCTTGACAAGGTGTTGTAAAAATTTGGCTTTGGGGATCTATGGAGGAAGTGGATTAGAGTTTGTATTTCCTCTACTAAATTTTCTATCATCATCAATGGGATTTTGAGTGGTTTTTTTGGGGGTCAAAGAGGTATTAGGCAAGGTGATCCCTTGTCTCCATATCTTTTCATTTTGATGGTTGAAGCTTTAGGAAGATCGATTCTTGTTGCTACCTTGTCCTCTAAGATTAAGGGTATTAGGCTTGCTAGTATTGTGGAGGTAGTTTCTTATCAATAATTTGTAGATGACATTGTACTTCTTGGTGAGGCTACTATGAGAGAGGCTAAGGAATTCATGAATATTTTATAGTTGTATGAGAAAGCTTCCAGCCAACAAATTAACTTCCATAAAAGTCAAATATTTTTTGTGAATACTAGGGGGCAACTTCAACATAGAATTGCAAGGATTTTTGGTTGTGGCATTGCTAACCTTCCTTATTTATATCTAGGTATGTCATTGTTCATTAGTAGGATGAAGGAGGAGTTGTGGTCTCCTATGTTGGATAGGATTCAACGTAAGTTAGTTGGGTGGAAAGGTAATCTCCTGAGCCAAGCAGGTAAGTTGCAATTGCTTCAAGCTACCCTCCAAAGCATTCTCATCTATTATATGTCTCTTTTCAGAATGCCCTTCAAAGTTAGGAGGAGGATTGATCAGATATTTAGGATATTTCTATGGGTTGGGGTGGAGGATAAACAGAGGGTGTCCCTTGTCTCTTGGGATAGGGTCTACTCTTCTAAGAAAGAAGGTGGTCTTGGGATTAGAAATTTGTTGTTGTTCAATAAGGCATTGATTGCAAAAATAGCCTAGAGATTATGTGTTGAGGAGGATCAACTATGGAAAGATATTATGAGAGGTAAGTATCTAGAAAATCACATTCTTTTTTTTAGAAGTGTTGCTCCTCCTAGGGGCTCTATGATTTGGAATGGTTTGTTAGGGGTTAAAAGTTTGGTTATGGAGGGGATGTGATGGTAGATTGGGAATGGCAAGGATGTGTTCTTCTAGGAGGATACTTGGATTCTTCTTGAACCCCTCTTTCTTAGTCCTGAGTTTTATGAGTTGAAGGCTCCTTTGTCACTAAAATATGGAGAAAAAGTAATTGATTATATAATCATCACTAATGGCAAGAGGATTTGGAAGCATCTGAATTTACATACAATTGATCTTTAGATCCTTCAGAGTTTGGAAAATTTGAACATGTTGTTGCAATAATACTTTCTTCCTCAGTAGAATGATAGGGACTTCCTTCTATGGACTCATTCTCCTAAAGGCCTTTTTTCTATCAAGACTGCATATGAGGCCCAAACATTGTCTAGGGGAGGATATTTTTTAGTGGAAAGGGTTTGGTATCCTCATTTGATCCCCAAGATTGCATTTTTTTGTGGTTGTGTTTGCAAAATAGAATTTTGACTATTGATAATTTATGTAAGAAAGGCTTCCATCTTCCCAATATTTGTCTCTTGTGTTCTAAGGATGTTGAATCTGTGGATCATCTTTTCATCCATTGTGATTTCTCAAATAAGGTGCTCAATGCTTTACTGGATTATTTTTCTATCAAGTGGATGTTACCTCAAACTTTCAAGGAACTTTTCACTCAGTGGAAATCCCCCTTCATCAGTCACAACCTCACTAGGGTGTGGGACCTAGTTCTTCCTCATTTTTTATGGGGTATCTAGTGGGAGAGGAACAAAATAACTTTCAAGGATATTGCTAGGGATGAATCCTTTGTCTTTAGAAGGATTAAAGTTGCTATTGAGAATAACTTAGTTGTCTTTGCTGCTGGAAATGGTAGGGAGAAAGTTATGGAGAAAGGGGTTGTTGTTAGTTGGAAATTGAATCTAGGGTCTTCTACTTCTGTATCCACTATTCAAAAAATATTGGCTACTAGATGGCATAAACTAGCTAAAGGGTGGGTCATTCTAAACTTTGATGGGGCTACCAAAGGTAACCTTGGGAGGGTTGGTGGAGGGGGTGTTGTCAGAAATGATAATGGTGAGGTCATTTGGGCTTACGCCGAATATTATGGTATTCAGACCAACCACCTAGCTGAAGCTAAGGCACTTTTCTTAGGTGTTCATCAAGTTTTTGAGAGGGGCTTCAGAAGACTTCTCGTACAAGGTGACTCCTTGAACATCATTCAAGATTTGCAAGTTAGAAAGACTGATAATTGTTTCATCTTAAATATTATTAAGGACACCTCAAAGATTTTGGAAGGTATGTTAGAAGTTAAAATTGAGCATATTTATAGGGAAGGTAACTAGGTTATTGATGTTGTGGCCAATTTGGGGGTGGATAGTGGCCAATTCAAAATTTGGGAAGACAATTTCCCTCCATGATTAATGATAATTGTTGCTTTGGAAGCATTGGGCCTACCTATCTAGTAGACCTTTTTATTATCTTTCTACTTGGATGAGGTCTCCTTTGTGTTGTAGTGATCCTCTCTCTAGGGGGTCTTTTTTGGGGGTTGGTCCTTTTGCTCCCTAGTGGTTTCCATTCTCAAGGAATATGCTTGGTGTATTGCCCTCACCCTTGCTCTCTAGGATTGGGGTTTTGTTATCTGCATCTTGATGTATTTGTTGCCCTTCCAATCTTATGCAAAAATAGAGCAGGATCGTTGGTGCCTCTAAAAGAAAGTTGAATAAAAAATTCTCCTTTATGCCCTATTGGGTGGTGGGTTGGTCTATGTTGTATCATGTTATCTTTCTCTTTTGTTCTCTTGGGTGGTTGTTGGGTTTAATTTTTGTTCTTTTGGCCTTGGAGGCTGGCCTGTGCTTAATTGGCCTTCTCTTTCTCTACCTCCTCTAATGTAAAAGGTTTTGGGACCTTTCAAAACCCTACTTTTTCACCATTAATAAAAAAAAAATTATAATTATAACAATGAAAAAGGGTTATATAAATTAATATCTTTTGAAATGTTATTTTTATAACACCATTGTAAATAAAATTTCATTTTATAATTAATATTTTTTGAAGTATATTGGACAAAATTATAGTTACAGTTCACTTAAAATATTTAATAAACAAATAATTGACCTATATAAATTAGATAATATTTATATAATAAAATTAATGGACATTGTTTTATTTTCCTATATAAATTTGTATATAAGTGTAATAATATATAACACAACACATCTCGAGTGACCGATGGTCCCATTCATGCCAAGTCAACAATAATGAGGTAAAATAGGTTTGGTGGGAGTAACCCCTATGGTTTAAACCCTGCATTTTTTAGTTACTAAAATAGTGTGGTTGTGACCAACACAACACATTAGGGAGTCCATGATGTATATGAGAACCAAAGATAAAATCACATGCAAACACATGATGTGGTTTGAACCTTGAACCTACCAAAAAGAGACCAAAGCCTATACCACTCCCTATCCCTTGAGACATAAGTGCAATAATATGACCTAATATCTCAAGCAATAATTTCATTAAAATAATAGTATTTTGAAAAGTCACAAAGAGCATAAGTAAACCAAATATTCTTTTAATTTTTATTTCATTGTGAATGTTTAAATCTAAAATTTATGACTATGGGAGATGAAAGTGAGTGACTATGCGAGGGTTTCATCTATATTGAGTGCAAGCGGCTCCAGAGGTTTTTTCTCAGGGCTTTTGGGCCCTATAGACCAATATTTTTATGGTTTTTGCTTAAGCATTTAGAGGGCTATGTTGTAGAGGACCCAAGATGGGATAGAAATATGTATTTAAACAAATATTCATGCTATGAACTTGATTTATAATAACTAAAAAAGTGAAAATCATACCTTTTCTTAGCATCCAAGGTATGGATTAAAGAGATCTCGAAACAAGTTTCAAGCAGCTGATCAAAAAATGGTTTAGATATCAAGTGAATTTGATGCTAAGGAGCACCCCCAAAACAAATCCACTATGGAAACTCCTTTCAAGGGTAAGGATTTCAAAGACTCAAAATAAATTTTAGGGATACCCTCAATGGTGGATAACCTCAATCTAATGATAACATTAATATTAGGGTTTTTTGTAAACCTTTGAAAATACCTAAGATTGATCCTAGAAAAATTGAGTTGGGATGTCTTAGGGCAGATGATGGAACTTTGATTATTAAGCTAGATATGGGCATAATTTTGACTGGCATTGAAAATCTGAAAAAAAAGAGGACTAATTTGTCACTTCTTGGATTTTTGTCCGAGCCTATCTACTTTCAAAGTTTGGGCTGCAAAAAACTAGAAAATAAAAGGTGAGTTACAAATCTCTATTTATCCAAATGGTTATTTTCTTGTTTTATTTGCTAATAATGAAGATAGAGAGAAAATATTTCAATGGACTCCCTAGTTCTTTGGAAGGGTGAGGCTTTTCATGAAGCCTTGGCTTACTAAATTTAAATTTGAAGAAGAGATGCCTTCTACAGGTCCTGTAGACTCTTTGGCCTCCTTATTGAATTATGAAATTTGACTATTTTTTCTTCAATTGGAAACTCTTTGGGAATTTTTAAGATGATATTTGATTGTAATCAAAAAATTGAACATATCATTTATCCTTGGATTTGCTTTTAATGAATTTTGACAAACCCCTACATGAAAAATATCTTATTACAATTTGAGGACGACACTTGGGAGCAAGTGGTGGACTATGAGAACATTAATTTTCATTGCTAAATTTGCCACCAATATGGTCATTTTTGGTTAGTGTCTGCCCAAAGAAAATTCTAGAATAAAAGAAAGAGGAAACAAACTTAGCAGGTTTCCAAATACATAAAAAGAATTGATTAGACATAAAACAAAATCTATTATTAGATAAATTTTTGAATAGTCATTCAAATTATTTAAAAATAAATTTTAATTGCAATATTTTAAATTATTATTGTTAATATATTTGAATTATAATTTTTATTTTTAAATTAAAAAAATTATGATTATAATATAATTGTTTTAATTATTGATTGGACATACCAAAATTTAAATAAAAAAAAAAACTTATATAATTTGATATAATTAATTGATGTGAATTATTAACCTTTCAAAATCCTAGTTAAAAAAAATAAAAATTAATCTAAATATTTATTAAAACAAATGCCTATCCAAAAACATATTAAAAAAAATTACCATTTGTTATCAGAAATGACTACTCCCGTCATTTATAACACACAAACCTAACATGCTTCTTCGTTACTTCAACTGCATACCTGTCTTCATTCATTAGCAGATACAATCACTTGCGAAAGGGCAGGCTGTCGGTAGACAGTACTCAAATTTCTTTACGTTGTCACCCGCGCTTGCAGGCTTTATGTTACGTCGCCTGTTAAGTATCAGTATATGTACTATCATAAGGTGGAAGCGTTTCTCTACAAATTGCTAGCAGTCATAGTTAATAATCAATACCGTGGACAAGACCTCAAACCTCTCCGTTTCTACCGTGACTGGCCCGCACTATGGTGCGAACTAAGAACGGAATAAAATAAACTTTTACTCCTGAAGTTGCGTTTTAACGACTCCACGGAGCGAAAAGCTTGGATGCCCGCTTGAAAGTAAAACACGGTGTTGAGAAACGTACGTTAATATTAACTTTCCTTCGCTTGATCACCAATCATGTCACATTCATATCCTCACCACTTATTCCCCTCCACATATTTTTGGTCCTCGCCAAAGATTTAATAGTGTCTTCCCTTGTTTTTGTTTTCTGAATAACAAACGTCTCATCTTCCCTCTGAATAACAAAGCTTAATCCACAGACGGATCGATCTTGCTGCTACTTTTGTTGTTGTTGTTGCTGCTGCTGCCAGAAGAAGATGTCAAGGGTTTTGGAGAAACTTAGAGAAGAAATTGAAAGAGTACAACTCCTTAGGTCGAAGAAGGCTGAGATGTTTAATGCAGTCCGAGATCCCACGCTTCTACGCTTCGCTGTTGTCAAGGAGGAACCCAATCAAGAAGAACCCAAGGCAAGAAATCGAAACGATGTCTTAGTGGATAATCATTAAAATTATGTGTGTTTTTCGTTTACCATAATATCTGTTATCCGCTAGACCCAAATCATACTAATTTAATTTGATCTCTAAATTGGAGTCTAAAATCTGAAATTTATGTAACTGATCCTTCGTTAGAATAGCCCTGTAAGCAGCTCTGGACTGAGCTGTTTTGGAGGTGTATGGTATATTTGGATTAGATTTAGCTGTATTGGTGTTTAGTTTTTATTCTTGAATTAATTCCTTGGGATTTCGTTTTGCAGCATTTGGCCATTGTGATTTGATTAGCTTTTGTTCTTGCATTATAACTGTAAGTAAAAACCCTATGTAGCACGATAACAAATGCTATAATTCTTATGTTGAAGAGAAATGCATGCCTGTGTACACAGGTGGAGATGAGAGAAGATGGGTATGGATTGCGTTTGCATATGTCGTGTATGAAATGGGATGGAGCCCTGATTGAAGTATTGGAAGTAATAGAGGCAAAAGGGTTGACAGTGGTGCATGCCAATATTTCTTGCGGCAATCAATTTATTTTGGATGCTTTTTTAGAAGAGGTAAGCTTAAACTGTACGAAAAAGATAATTTATGAAGCTAATTATATATATCTATATATATCTATATATATTTCTTGTATCTCCTACCCTGACTTTTTTAATTGCTTGAGCAGGAAACCGGTGCATCCAGTGCAGCAGTGTTAAAACATGAGGACTGAAATAAAGGAAGATAAACGATCAACATAGCCATTTCCGTGGTATAAAAGTGTCTTGAAGTTCATAATATGCCATATCATAGTGTATCTTATGTTGTTAAAGTTTTATGTGTTGACTCAGGCCAAATTTCTAGAGAAAATTCTTATAGATCTAAATTGTTGTCATTATTTCGAATGACAGAAGATAGTGGTTGCCTGATTTATTTTTCAGATTTAAAAGTTTATTGATTTCGAAGATGTTCAGACTGGATATATATATATTTTTAAATGGTTGATTGGTAGACTCATTCAGTCAAAATATTTTTGAACGAGGATTGAAACTGACCTCCTCTAAAATCGTATACTGCCTGAACTTTCTATTCAAAGAGTAACTATTACCTACAAAATCTTTCCATTGTGGTTACCTAAAGAATTAAACACATCTCCATTACATATTTTCCTTAGAAACAATTTCCCCCTATTTTTTTCTTTTCACAAGGCAGCTTAGGAAGTTAAGGACAGATAATAATCTTTTTTTAATAAACTATATATTTTTAAACATTTCCTAAAACTAAGGATCGGATACAGGATAATAAACATTTTTCTAAGTAACAATTTTCTTTAACCTTTACTTAGTATTTGGAATTAAGGATGGATAAGATAAATCATAATATGAATACTATATATCAAATTTAAAACATAATAACATATAATTTCTTGAGCAAATTTTTACTTGTTATCGTGAAAAGCATTAGACCTTGATTAGTGATATAAAAAGAGAGATTAATTTCATTCAAATAAAAAATATAACTAATCTTATTAAAAAATAATTATTTATACAAATTTTCAATAATGAATATAGATTGTCCACAAGTAAGTGTGGTATTTTTAGTTTTTTTTTTTTAATTTTAGTTAAATGGTTTATTTATTTATTTATTTTAGTTTAAATATTTTATATATGGGTTTTTTACACCTAAATGTGGCTTCCAAGATTGATTTATTTATTTAAATAGTAAAACAAATAGTTTATTTATGAGTAAGTGTGTTACCTTCAAGTTTAAATCTTCTATTTTTATCTTAAAGATTCGTTTTGATCCAAATATTCTATATAGATAGAATTTTATATTCTAGTAAATATAGCATCCATTTCAAAGTCTTTGTCCCAAACTTTACAGGGTAATAGAGTCTCTAGCATCCACTTCAAAGTCTTTATCCCAAAAATTTATAGGGTAATAGAGCCTTAAATGGGTAAATACATGATATAGTTCTCACTTTTTTTTGGGTGTTGGCAATTGCATAAATTTATTTTAATTTAGAATTATAATAAATTCTTTATCTTATCCAAATATTAAGGCTATTATTAATATGTTTTAATTATTTTTCTCTTGTAAGGATGTTGTTTTTAATAATTGTTAAATTGAGTACTATAAGAGAAAATAGTCCAATGTGATGTTTTTGACCACTAGAATATAATTTAAGTCTTGATCAAGACAAGTAAAGATTTAAAAAACTGAAAAAGATATTGTTAAGGCTTCTTGAAAAATTCCTTAAAAGTTTTTTTTGTTCCAACTTGGCATTTATTTTTAAACATATATGGTTGAGGAGGCTTCTTCTTGTAATTTATTATAATATTTACCTTTAGAAAATGAACACAATATTATATTACCCTTCAAAATCTCCTTAGTACTAAGTTAGAATAAGGTTTAATAGTTTATTGAAAAAATGCTCTTCTTTATTTTTATTTTCATGTATTCTTGGTATTTATAATCAAAATAAATTTTATGTATTCAATATAGAAAAATTTATTTTATTTTAGAAATGTGACAAGTTTTCTAGAGAATTCATTTAATTATCATTTTATGAGGTTTGTTAACATGGCAAGTGGAAAAGTAAATGCAATTTTCTTATTGGACTTGATGGAGTGGCTGAATATTTTGATATCTTTGTTATGAATTTTCAATAATGGATGAGCCAAGAAATCTATGAGTAGTGTATGTTATTATGCATAGTACCTCTCACACCTCTCACACTTATATGGCTTAAAGTTGATATATACAAAATAAAAATAAAAATACTTTACAAATTGGACATTTAAATTTTATGTTTTTTCAATTACTTTTGGAACTAGTTTTAGAGTTAACCAAAGATCTCGGATTCTACTCTAAATTATTTGTATAGATATATTTTTTTAATAAAAAATCCAAGGAATCACTATGGAAAATAGATCTCTATTTTCCATAGCTAGCTTAATCAAATAAAAGACCATTTGTATAATAGTAAGAGATGAATTTCATGGTTAAATTAGGTATTTGTCTTAATAAAAATATATGATAACCCTATCCCTCTTTCAAACCATTTTATTCTTTATCCGAAGATATATTTGTCTCTATTTTTGAGAATCCAAGGTTCCCAGGCCTTAAAATTAGAAGTCATAAATATCCTTCAAAATATTTCTTAGAGAAGGTATTTTCTTACTTTAATTCAAAAAGTCTTAAAAAGGGATTTACAGATGTTGGGGTAGAGCATAATGTTAAGAGACCATCAATTATAGTTTCAAGGAAAAAGGACAAAGTGCCAATGGCTCTCAGTGAATATGGGTGATGGAAATCCTTCTCAGCCCTTTGCTAGGGGTAAGAAATCTACTCCCAATTTTTGTTATATAGAGAATTTCTTGGAGATTTAAACAATAGATAAAGTTTTTTACAAGTTCCAGGGCTTTGGTTACCCCAACAACTAGTTTTTATATTATGCATCTAAGTGCTTTTAATTTTTTCTATCTATTTATTGGTTACCCCGGCATGGACTTATTCAATACCATTTGTGGGTTCCTTCTTTGTACCCCTGTGTGGGCTTTCAAGTTTCTTTTTGTTTCTTTGATGACCCATAGAGGGGTGATACTTCTGGTTTCTTTTTTATTTGGAGGGCTTATTGAGATAGTCTCCATTTTGTAAAAGGTTACAGGATGCTTTCAAAACATTTGTTACAAAAAAAAAAGCATAAGACAAGATAAAAATGAATTATATAAACAAATTAAGTACACTATTTCAAGCATATTTCATTTAATAAAATTTCTTTTTAACAAAATTTGAATTAATTTCTTTAAAATTTTGTATTCATTTTCACGAGGGACCTTTGATTATATCCAAGCAAAGAATTTTACATATTATGCAATATATCCCTTTTGATTATACCCAAGAAATTTTTTTTACATATTATGCAATATATACCCATTTCATTGGTATTAAAATAGGTTTGAATAGTTCTTCATTTATCTTGACATAGTGAAACAAAATTATCATCCCTTTAATTATAATATTTGTTTTGGTTTTTATATATTATTTTTAAAAATTATGAGTCATTGATATACAAAATTTGTTTACAAAAAAGGTAAAAATATTTGTATATTTAAGAATTAATTGTATTCATGACAAGTCTTATATATGCCCTTTTTTTTTGGAACTCTGAGTAGTCTAACAAAAATTATAACATGGCTGACCCTTTTTGTAATGATTACAAAAGGATTGGAAAGGATCTTTCATATGATATAGTTATTCAATCCTAATTATGTATATTATAAAACTTCCTTTGTTAGTATTAATAACTAGAGTGGCCTATAGTGGAGACTTTTCTAAATAGAGGTCTAAGGTTCAAATACTATAGGGGCTAGGTTTGTACACCATGCTTGGGTAACCAAAATAAAACTATTGTTTACCCTTTTTTTAAGTATAATATATTCCACATTTATTAATTTGATATTTAATCTTAATCTTCCTATATATGATTTATAAATATAAATTTTAGGTCTTGAATAGTTGTTTGAACATTGACTATAACATCCTATATAAAAATTCTCTTTAGTGGGATGTTTATTTAATTACAAACACCAAAATATAGGGAAGGGTTACATAGATTATGACCCTCTCCTAAAGTAATATTATTGTTATATGTAAATGTCAAATATATATTTTAAAAGGTAAAATATTTTAATCAATAGGAAATAATGAAAAAATTTACTAAATTTTATGAATGATATTATTCTCTTTATATTTATAAAAATGTGTAAGATAATTATTTTCAAAGTGATAATCTTATTATACCCATTTTATGGAGAGAAAATGTGATAAATTTAAGATTTCATAAATAGTTCTAGGATTTTTATTATGATGATCTTCTTGTATACATTCCATGGAGAGAAAGTGTGACGAGGTCAAAATTTCATGTGCCATCATTAATTTTTAATCTTTTCTATTGTTTAAAAGTAAAATTTAGCCAATAATTTCTATTTTAATATTTATTTTAAAATTTTGTAGACACCAAAACAGCACCAATCCGATTATGTGACTACAAACACTGATCGCATTGACACACACAACCTTCAGGGCAGCCCTCAGAGGTCAAACAGTGGCCCTAGCCACTTACACAATAGTTTTGGAAGGTACCAATCCGGTTACATGACAGTGCTTTGGTTATTTCCCATTTGCTTTCTTCGACCGTTTCGCCTTCCCTGGTGAGAAGGCCCAACTATCGAATGTATCCTCCAAGTCCGGCTCAAGCTTTTAGCACTTAGGCAAATGCTGCATTTAACACTTAAGCAATTTAACACTTAGGCAAAAATTGCTTTTTTAACACTTACGGCACAATCGTTGCTCGTCGCGATATCACGACAACTCCTACCACTGCGCCCTGTTTCCCTTTTGGTGTCGCGATATCATGAAAAAACTTCGCATTTATGCCTGGGCAGACATTAAACCAATCAAAGGCAGATTTTAAGCATTCAAAAGCAAACATTAAACCATTAAAAGCAAACATTAAACCATTGAAAGCAAACATTAAACCATTAAAGTAGACATTAAACGAGTGGCAGCCGAAGACAGTCAATTATTGCCTCCTACCGTGCATGCGCGCGTAGGTGGGCAGATTGGCAGTTAGAGGACTGTCACAAAGGCAGTCATGTAAGCCCAAGTCAGGGAGGAGTCTCCTCCCTCTTGGGAAGGCATGGCCGCCATGTGGCATCCCTGCGTGCCCTTCCAAAGAGACCCCATGGGTCTATAAAATGGTGGACCTTTCCCACCCAAAAAAAGACAAGTTGGTAGACATTTTCAAGCAACGAAGTGCTGCCAAATTGAACACGCCTTTACCCCTTTTCGATTCATCTCTTCTACACCCGTAATCTCTTTCACAAGAGAGGTTATTGGGTGGCTTTTAGAAGCGTGGATCCGGACCTAAACCCGACATTTTACCACATTTGATCCATCAATTCGACGACACCACATTCTCTGAGATTTTGAGCCCATCCCTAGTGGATTGGCGTCAAAGTCAAGTTCTAATGGGGGCGGCCCGCTTGGGCACCCCACACTTTTTGTTAGTTTCATTTTAATCTATTCTATCATTTAATATACCTCATTACACTTTATTATTTAAATAGTTCACAATCTAGATTTTAGAAGATCTTTATCAAATATTATCATGCTTTTGTCTTTTTGTTGTCACACTAACTTGCAGGTAACAACGATTGATTCCATCTTAACCAATTATATATTTATCCCTCTGGTAAAGTTTTCGTTTCTGTCAATTGCAGTTGTTAAGAGTTATTTTATTCACCGATTTAATCAATATTTTACATGTCATTTCTCATTGAGTTCTAAAGTCAAATCGTTCTATCCTTTTGTAACAGTGCTACTAACAGGCCTTTTGTTTCTTTGATCGCAGGAGAAGCAACAAGAAACAAGGATTCATCATCACAAGCGATGGCAACACTGGCCCACCCATTTCAAATGTGGGCATGCGGAAGAAGATCACTAATCACTTTTTGTAATGAAAACATGCTAACACTCCTAGCCCCCTAAAACGAGAGGAAGTGGATTGTAACCGAGTTTGGAATCACATTAATATAAAAGGGTTGTGCTCTTACTTTCTCCTTTATATTTGGTTCTTGATTCGATTACATCTCCTTATTTCATGCTCGATCAAGTTAGTTCTGTTTTCATTGCATCAATTAGTATTTCTTTCTTTCGAAATCTCATGCTTTCAATGGCGATCACGGTGGGACCCTATCCCCTTTTTTTTTTAGATTCAAGAAACTGATTGAAATTTATGTTTTTGTGCTTAAAGGTATCGGGCCGAATCAGAAACAACCGATTTGGGCAGAAAAGACAGCCGATTTGAGCAGAAAAGAGGTAAGGTTCCAAAACTGTACCTGTCATTTTTTATTATTATTATTTTATGTTTCTATTTTTCTGTCAACTTTTACTTGCTTAGGGAAAGTTGTTTATGCTTGTTTCATTTTCATTAAATAAAATGAACCCCACACACATCACGTGGTAAAATTAAACCAAGGAGCTGGTCGTAAGACCCCAGCCCTTGAGCAAGACCAACGGTGGGTTCATCACCACCTTGGCTTAGCTTTGCATCCATTTCCCCGATTGTCACTGTTGTTAGGCGTAAATCCTGACGAAAGCTGACCGAGTGTCGTTGGGGTGATTCCCATGCGTGCGAGGATAAGTCTTCTATGGTAGGTGTCATTAACAGGACAATCCCCCTTCCGTACCGCCTATGTTCCACGTACCATCTGCTCTCACGTACCTATAGTTTCCCTCTCGTAAGGGCGGGTATATAGAGAGGTTGGTATATCGGTCCGACAATGGTATATTGAAGGGGCGACCATTTATGGGAGTCATATGAGCCAACATTATGCATTTAAACGTTCTTCAAAACTTGCAAAAACAAAACAAAACATCAAAATGCACTAAACCAGTTTAGGACACACTATTAATCCTTAAAAGAGATAATCACTGTTTGTGTATGTGTGTGTTCATTTCTGCTTAGTGTAACAAAAAAGAAAAATCATCATAAACGAGATAAAAATCTGCTTAGCTAGTAGAGAAGCACCACAATGGTGTACACCCGTAGCCAAGCCCAATCAAGGGCGGACGCTACGGAAGGTGCACAAAGAGAGGGCGCTGGTCGCCTTCGCTTTAGCCCTGAGGACTTGGCCATACCGCCTTGGCGGTCTGGCCTACAAGAGAGTCCACATCAGGCCACATCAAGAAGGAATTATTGGGACCCTCCTCTGTGGAGTTTGCCCATTCAACACAGCCCCTTTCGGGAAGAAGCTTTACATGTAGATCTCGATGTAAATAGAAAATCGCCTTTTGAGGCTAGATCTGAGTGGCCACAGCACGATGAAGCGCTAGAGAGGCACAGTGTCCATGAGGAGAGACAACGTGAATACGGTACCTCTCCTTTGCCTCCCATTAGAATAGAAAGACAAAACCCAGAGCGCAGGGCTCTCCACACAGGGCGAGCTCACTCCGCCCGCCCCTTTCACACCCATGAAAGGGAGTACGAGGAAGACCATCGCATTCCTCGAGAACAACATACAACATGGGAACCTTGCATTTCTGCACCTGCTAGATATCATGGTCACCCATCGAGGCCAGAGCCTCAAGTAAATGCCGCCTACCTCGACAGAGGGAAGCGACCCATTGAAATTTTAGATCATCAAGATCGAGGCAAACACATAGGAGAAACATTCAAGCCTCCTGAGCAAAAGAGGGCGGACCAAATTGACCCGACAGTCGCCAGACATGCCGCCCGCCAAGCCCGAATCACGCAGCTTGAGCAAGGTCATCAGGAGTTAGAGTACTTATACCGCCTTAATAAAGAGCGCATGCAACGCGAAGCGGATGAGTTGCGCTATAAACTCCCTGAGAGGGTGCCAACCCCTCGCACCCAAAAAGTAGAACAATATGAGAGGCACAACCCTTTGGTGCAGGACAGGTCTCCGCGACCTCATCAAGCTTTGCCTCCGAGACCTTATAGACCCGAGAGGGAGGCCACTCCCCGAAACAATGATGGGTACCCTCAGCGGGGACTCAATCAGGGTCATAGGTCTCGCCTAGAGACTCCTCAAGAAGTTTATGAGGAGTATGAACCAGAAATAGAATGGGCCAAAATGCCCCATCAAGGTGGGAGGGCTGCCATTCGGCCACCCCCCCATAGGCCTCCAGTCTCCCATAACTCACAACGGGAGCAAACAAAAGAGGAAGAAATAAAATCTTTCGATGCATACAAAGCGCTATTAGAGCATTTGGAGTCTGTGGAGACAAAAGCTTCTGGGCATCAAAAGCCCACGTTACGTCAACTCCACAGTCATCCAGTGCATCCCTCAGTGCCCACACCTCTTTACCCCGAACATTTCAAGTTGCCTCAATTGGCAGTCTTTAAAGGTGAAGAGGATGCACAAGAACATGTCACAAGATTCCTAAGCCAATGCTTCGGCATTCAAGATAATGATGCATTGTTGCTTAGGACATTCATAACCACATTCGTAGGCCCTGCCTCGGATTGGTTCACACAGTTACCAAAACATAACATAAACAACCTAGATCAATTAGTAGATGCGTTTCTTGAACGCTTTGCCTTCAACACAAAGAAGAAGGCATCACTGAGTGATCTGGCCAGCCTCGAGCAATATGAGGAAGAGACAATGGCAGCATACGGGAATCGATGGAGGGCTTTGCTTTCTAAGCTACCCTACCTTCCCCCTATGTCTGACCTCACACAGATGTTTGCACGGAGTTGCTTAAAATCAATCTCTAGGCTATTGCTGTTGCAGCAATACGCCAGCCTAGAAGAAGCTTTGGCGCAAGCCAGAGTTATAGAAGAGATCAAAATAGGTGAGGGCGCAATCGCCAAGCCTAAAAAGAAAGAGTGGAACAAAACCACTAAGACCGGGACTACGCAATCACAACCCGCTATGGTTAATCAAGTTGCGATAAATGTCCCCAAGCCTGTACAAGAAATACAGCCCCAAAAGGCTAATTATCAGGCAGTGCCTCCTAGTTATGAAAGAGATAATAAAAAATAGGAGCAAAATCAGCAGCGTCACCCTAGGCGACAATTCACCCCTTATGCGGAGTCTAGGGACTCCCTATTTGACCGCTTGTCGCTGGCAAATTTAGTCACCCTTCCAGAAATCCAAACTGTAGATCCTAATGCTCCCAAGCCTAAGGGATACAGAGAGGAATTATATTGTAGATTCCATAGGCGAAGGGGACATGACCTGAATGGATGTTGGAAATTCAAGGGATTAATCCAAGATTTGATCGATAATAAAACATTGGCCGTGGACAACCCCATAGCACCAAATAATCAACAAATGGGGGTATTCAAGGACCCTTTGCCTGCCCACGAGGCACAGGCAAAACCTCTTCAGGTTAATGAGGTGCGACAGAATCTTCCCATGCAAGGATTTGTGGGAATGATCAGCATAGTGACCAGGAACAAAAAGTACCCAGGAGTTGCCCCCGAGGTAGCTACAAGGGAAGTTCCAACAACGTCGCAGCCTCAACAACGCCCTATGCAGTTGCCTCCGCCTAGACCCGAGGTCACGATACGGACCAAACTCACGCAGAGTTTGCGGACCACATCGGCTAGGCTTTCCATTTACGAGCTTATTCAATAGTCAACACCCCATAGAGAAGCTCTCATGGAAATTTTGAAAGCCATCGAGTTACAGCCTCACGAAGCGAATTCTTTCAACAACTTCGTGGGACATGTGAAACGATGTACGGAGCCGGTCATTACCTTCAGAGAGGATGAAGTTAAAACAATATCGAATGACATGGCAGATCCACCCTTGCACGTTATCGTGCGGGTCAACGGGATCCCGTACAAGAGAGTGTTGGTAGATACTGGCTCGTCCAGTAACATCATTACCACTACAACATTAAAACATCTGAAGTTGCCAGCCTCTCATATCATGGCTTCCACATACACACTGCGAGCATTCAACGATGCAATATGCTCGACAGTTGGCACAATTGTTCTGCCTATCTAGGTAGGACAAAAGACAATACCAACATTGTGCCATGTTTTGGAAGGCGAGATGGCTTACAACATACTGCTAGGGCGGCCATGGATCAGGGACATGAAGTGTGTCCCTTCGATCGCTCACCAGTGTCTAAAGTATGCATTTGAAGGAGAAGTTCATGTAGTCCCGATGGACTTAGAACCCTTCAAGTATTGCAATGCGGTGCAATTAATGCCTCAATCGACCCTCCCTTCAACGCATTTGGATTTCCAGTTAAATCCATCTAAACAGGGTCCAATACCGCAGGCACCACTGGTGACCAAATCATCAAAATCCTAGCCAGGTGAGTCTTCATCATCTGCTCCTTCACTACCAATGCCACCTGTCATGGCTAAATAGAAGGACAAGGGAAAACAGATCCTGGAAGAGGCTCAGCCCCTAGAAGAGGGGTTGCCAACAATATCAACAGTATCAACAGAAGAAACACCTAGCACAACGGAAGCTGAGACTCCTAACCCACCAAACATGGAATGGACTCAGGAAGGACTCCCGTTCCCTCCCTCCCAAGCATCAACAATCACTATTGAAATGGCCAGCACGGGCCTGGGGGAGTATCTAGTGCAGAATGTTGTGGCAACGCCCGCATTAGAATCAGTACAGGACATGGGGAGACCTCGCCTTCCCATAGGAACAGTTGTTCCTCTAGGCTACCCACCAAACCAGACAAATTTTGTGTATGGGGGCCTTGATCATGGTCTTGAACCATGCAAGCAAAAGGACGAAGACGAAGAGCCTTTTGCTGAAAATATCAACTATCTATCAAACCCGAACTTCGCTCTAAGATATCTCGGCCAATGCAATTGGCATGGATACGGGCTAGGCAGATATGAGCAAGGGATGCGTGTCCTTTGCCAACCAAGATATCAGATGCCATATGATAAGTCGGGAGTAGGGTTCAACCACCCCCTGCCCTTAGACATCTTGGTAGAAAACATGCAAGGCCTAGAAATAGGCAACAAGGGTGGATTGGCATCAGATCCTTATGCCAACCCAAATACATAATATACATTGGGAGATTACCTCCCATGGTCAACAAACACCCTTGGCAACATCAGTAATCCCTCTCCTTTGCTAGAGAGAGGTGAAAGTTCGGACACTAATCCCCAAAGAGAACATAAACGGTGTCCGGACATCTTTTTGAAGTTGTTCCCCTTAGAGGTTCCAGGTGAGTCAATACAGTGTCAAGAGAATCAGGTCCCTCCACCAAGAGTGGAACAACCGCAATGGGACCAGATTAATTTGTTGGAACAAGGAGAACCCTCAACGTCGCAAATAGTTGTTGAAGAAAATGAACATTTTTGGATCTCCGAAAGTGATTCAGAAGATGAGACTGAGATGGACTATCTCAATCATGCGCGATGGCACAATCGCCCTTTAACTCATGAAGATCTAATGGGACAATTAGGCATAAGGTTAGGGCATGAATGGTATGTAGACCCAACGGGGTGGGACCAAGTGTTGGATCCATGGCTCCAAATCTACGATGAGCATCGTCCACCCCGAGACCCTATCATGACATCAGTGTCGAGAGAAGACCCTGTCTTCCTATCAGCACATAGGGCAGATCCGTTCGTGCCCGTTCCCCTAGAGCCAGATCCAGAGTATAGGGAGCATCCAGAATGTTCAAGGTATCATACCCATGGTAATGGAGACCAAATTCATTCCATCCACATGATCTCCATTGATTTGACCGCACCCATCCGCAATCCGGCCGATCCAGCATGGTCATTGCATCTAGACACAGATGCCATCGATTGGGATCGCGTCAATTCACCTTTATCACCATCGTAGTACTCGGCCTTTTGGTAAGATGCCTCATTTTACCCCAGGGACAACTCAAGATATTTTTCAGGCTGAAGAGGAACCCGAGGTTCCCAACGTAGATCTAAATTCAGCTAATGATATCCATTTGATCCCGACTCCACATCAGTTGGAGGACGGATCCCACATGTCAGTCGAGGAGACGACTGACGTAGATATCGGCATAGATCCAATGAATCCATAGATTCTCAAGCTGGGGGTAAGTCTTTCCCCCGAAGAGCAAGCCGACTACATTGCCCTTCTCAAAGAGAAGAAGGAGGTTTTTGCATGGTCATACAGGGATATGCCAGGACTAGACCCGCAGCTAGTCACGCATAATTTAACGCTTGATCCGACAATCAAGCCCGTAAAGCAAAAACTACGTAAGATGCACCCAAAAATGGCCTTGATGGTCAAAGATGAATTGCAAAAGCTGTTGGATGCATAGTTTGTCATCTGCATGGATTATCCGCCATGGCTGTCCAACATGGTTCCCGTCAAGAAGCCCGATGGGAGGATTCGCATATGCACCAATTTTTGAGATCTAAACAAAGCGAGTCCTAAGGATGATTTCCCCTTGTCGAGCATCGACGCATTGGTAGATGCTACAGCAGGTCACGAAATGCTCTCCCTCATGGATGGTTTCTCAGGATACAATCAGATTCGTATCAATCCTGAAGACCAACTAAAAACGGCGTTCACAACGCCTTGGGGGACATTTTGTTATAAGGTCATGCCTTTTGGCCTTAAAAATGCTGGTGCCACCTACCAACGTGCCATGACGTACATCTTCCATGACTACATGCACAAAACTTTGGAAGATTACATGGATGATTTGTTAGCCAAGTCTCTTTTGCGCTCAAATCATATCGATGACTTAAGCAAGATCCTCGATCGCCTCATGGAGCATAAAGTTAGACTAAACCCCAAGAAGTGCGTATTTGGCATCACATCTGGAAAACTCTTGGGTTTCATAGTCTCAAAGCGAGGAATCGAGGTGGACCCAAAGAAAGTCAAGGCAATCCTTGAAATGGTTCCCCCAACTACTATCAAGCAGCTCAGAAGTCTGCAGGGAAAGGTCGCGTCGATTAAACGCTTCATAGCGCAATTATCTGACAAGTGCCGACCCATGAACAAATTATTGCACAAGGGGGTTACATTTCATTGGGATGACGAGTGCCAGTCAACCTTTGACGACATCAAACAATACCTAGCTTCGCCGCCAGTATTGGCACCACCTAGACCAGGAGTGTCATTCTACTTATACATCTCAGCTATTGAGGTGGCACTGGGCGCCATGTTAGCCCAGAAGAATGAACTTCACAAGGAATAGGCTACTTACTATCTTAGCCGCACCTTGGTCAGTTATGAACTTAACTATGCATACGTTGAGAAACTCTGCTTGGCAGTGGTGTTTGCTACCAAAAAGCTATGCCACTACATGCTGAGCAACACTACGTATGTTGTGTCTAAGGAGAATCCATTGCGATACATGATGAGTCGTACTTATCATAGTAGTCGCACGGCGAAATGGATCATGTTGTTGATGGAATTTGACATAGAGTTTATTGGACAGAAATCTATCAAAGGACAAGTCATAGCCGATCAACTAGCAGAGGCTCCTCTTGAAGACGATCAGCCTCTAGTCATAGAACTACCCGATGATGGGGTCTTCCATGTCTCAGAATCGCCAGATTCTGATGAGCCTGAGTCATAGGCCGACATAACCCTATTCTTCGATGGTTCTAAATGTGAGCAAGGTGGTGGCATGGGAATTGTATTCTTCACACCGCAGGGTGCTCCAATGCCCCTGTCATTTAAATTAAACTTCCCGTGCACCAACAATAATGCAGAGTATGAAGCCTTGCTCCTAGGTCTTCAGACAACAATCGCCATGAACATCAAATGACTGAACATCTTTGGTGATTCGTTGTTAATTGTCAATCAAGTCAAAGGGGTATATCAATGCAAATGCCCAGTTCTATAGGCTTATAAAGCCCTTGTGGACAAATTCCTGGCAAAACTTGAGTGGTATGACATCGAGGCACTCCCTCGATCATCGAATCATTTTGCGGACACAATGGCCTCCTTGGGGTCACTAATTCTGCAAGACCTTTTCGGTGATATGACAACCATTCAAGTCAAAACCTTATCGCAATCCATGATGGAGCGTGCAAGCTCAGACTTGACGCCAGGAATCCACATGATCCAGATTGAACCATCCTCGGATAAGTTCTCTCGAATCCAAGATCATCTGAAACATGCCAACTGGGGGTCCTTGTTCTCCCCTACTCCCATTAATAGCAACACAACGCTATTCTTACAAGTTCTATCCCATTCAACGTTTGCTAGGGATGAACTTCAAGAGGGATTGGTTGTTCATACCATCGAGGTTTCTGATCAACAGGACTGGTATTTACCCATTAGAGACTACCTCAAGTTAGGTAATCTCCCGCTTGGATTGACTCATGCCGCAAAATGAGCACTCAAGCAAAAAGCGGCTAAGTATGTCTTGATAGGAGACATTTTGTATCGTCGCAGCTATGAAGGAATCCTCCTTCGTTGCTTGGACCAGCAAGAGTCCACTTGGGCAGTCGCCCAAGCGCACGATGGTACATGTGGTGGCCACTTTAGTGGTATGGCCATCGCAAAGCGCATTCTTCGCATGGGCTATTATTGGCCATCTTTAGAGCGAGATTGTTGCGCATATGTCAAGAAGTGCGTGAAGTGTCAACATCATGCCAATTTGATGCACGTACCTTCCCAGGCCTTGCAGACAGTCCAATCTGCTTGGCCATTCTCGTAGTGGGGCTTCGATCTAATTGGAAAGATCTCCCCGCATCGTCAAGCCGTCACACGTTTATCATAACGGCCACAGAGTATTTTACCAAGTGGGTGGAAGCAGTTTCGCTTACCTCTACGACAGGACCCCGCATTGTGGAGTTCATTTTACATAACATCATATGTCATTTTGGTATTCCATCCAAAATAGTCTCGGATAATGGGACGCCTTTCAAGAACAAAGACGTGCGTGCTTTGACCACAAAGTACAAGATTCAGCACAGTTTTTCGACACCCTATTATCCGTAGGCGAATGGGCAAGCAGAGGCGTCAAACAAAATGCTAGTTGCCATCCTTAAAAAGACCATCGCAGACAGTCATAAGGATTGGCACATTCAAATCCCACTTGCCCTATGGGCCTATCGCACTAGCATTCGGACGCCCACTAGGGCCACTCCATTTTCACTCGTGTATGGCTCCGAGGCAGTCATGCCTCTAGAGTTGGAGATTCCTTCCCTATGCATATCAATGCAGGAGTTCATCGATGATGACACTGCATGGTAGGCCCGGCTAGACCAGCTTACGTTGCTTGATGAACGACGCGTTAATGCTCTCGAGCATTTACGTATTTATCAAGAGCGACTTAAGAAAGCTTACAACATGAAAGTTCACCTCAGAGACTTTCGGGTTGGTGATTTGGTTTTGAAGGAAAACCAACAGAACTCTAGTTTGCCATCCCACCTAAGGGACAAATTTGCAGCAAATTGGTTAGGTCCATATGTCATTGATAGCAAAATAGGACCCGAGACGTACCGGCTAGCTTCTCTTGATGGTATCAAGGAAACAGAACCCTTGAATATCAGTCATTTGTGACCATTTCATATCTAAGAGAGCCATATCCCAAAAATGCTCCAAGGATCTATAATCGCTTGGTCAATCCCAAAATGCTCCAAGGATTTACCTCACAACTCAAATAATCGGTCAACCCAAAAATGCTCCAAGGATCTCTATAATCGCTTGGTCAATCCCAAAAATGCTCCAAGGATTCTATAATCGCTTGGTCAATCCCAAAAATGCTCCAAGGATTCATAAAATCGCTTGGTCAATCCCAAAAATGCTCCAAGGATTCTATAATCGCTTGGTCAAATCCCAAAAATGCTCCAAGGATTCTATAATCACTTGGTCAATCCCAAAAATGCTCCAAGGATCCCTAAAATCGCTTGGTCAATCCCAAAATGCTCCAAGGATTTCCACAATCGCTTGGTCAAAAATAAGAAAAGTTAAAATTCAAAAATCATCAAAAAAAAAAAAAATTTGCATCTCATTTCTAGGCATACTCAAATTCATCAATAGAGAGCTCTTCTCGCACCTCATCTTCATATTCACAAAAATCAATCCATCAAAAATACAAAAATACATAGCCGCATTAAAGCATTGCATCCATACATTGCATATTTGTGGTCGTACAAGTCAAAGGCACCATAGGCTGTAATTGCTCTGCTAGTCCATCTTGTTCCACACTGTTCCATTTTACAAAAACAACAAAAACACCATGCATTGCTTTTTACCACACTAGAGTCAGTGGTCTTTTAATGTATCAAGAGTTTTCGTAATTCAGTCATCATTTTGCTCTTTAGCTACGTAATGTACCGAGTCGACAGATTTTACGAAGGTAGAGTTACACTTGAAATACGCCTTGTTACGTAACATCCCAACACAAATTAAAACACATAAAAATTCCCAAGTTGTGTGAACGAAAGATGAAACCTACGCAGTAATCCAGGTCACCATAAGTGAAACGGTTATCTTGCTCATCCCCCTGTGCGAATGGTTCCAGAATGCTGAGAATTGACAAAAGGACGAGCTCTTTCCTATCCATTCACCTTCATAAACAGTGGTTTTCACCACTACCAAATCCCAATCATAGTTGGTTCCCAAAGTTGTAAGGATTTGTACTACACGTCCCTGCCAAGGATGGGTAGTCATCCCCAAGACCCAAAAGGGATCAACGCCATTCACAAACAAAATTCCAACAAATCATCATCCTAACACTTTCCATTCACCTTTGGTCTCCAAGTTGTAAGGATTCGTACTATCCGCCCCTAACCAGGATGGGTAGTCATCCCCAAGGCCTAAAAGATCAATGCCCTTACTCCATAATCTCCATCACCCCCTTGGTTCCCAACGTCGTAAGGATTCGTACTACACGTCCCTGCAAAGGATGCGTAGTCGTCCCCAAGGCCACAAGGATCAAGGCCACTCACCAGCCCAAACTCACAATACTCAAAACACAAAATCAAATAACAAGTGGTTATCACCACTATTCAAAATCCTCGCTCAAAAAGAATTAATAGAAAATAAACAGTGATTTTCATCACTATATAGACGAGCAACTTTCTAAATCATTCAACCAACAAATATCCTGAACTTGAATCCCTGGAATTCTCAGCATTCAAAAACCATCTAGGTGATCCTCATTACAGGTTTGGTTGACAACCTATCTGGCAATGGTGGTATCCTACCCGCATGACGATATGTCTGTCACATTCGCTTTGCATGTGTGCAGACCAATGTTTGCATAAGGATGAGCTAGCTTATGGTATCCTGGATAACACCGTAGATTAATCTAACTAAATACAACAAAGGAGTTAGTGGAGCTAATTAGGTGATCCTCAAGACAGGTTCGGTTGAAAGCCCATTCGGCACTCGGCGGTATCCCGAAAAATACCACATAAATGAACTCAATTGCACACACAGGGATGTGAAATAGCTTGGTCAAAAACAAGTCCGATTCATACCTTGTTCAAAAGTCTTGTAAGATAAAGTACAATCATGGCTAGTAAGTTAAAACCGTCTCGAGTCTCGGAAAACCTTAGCTACATTTCTAAACCAACTGCGCTACTTTTCATCCTTACAATACCATCAGAAAAATACAAAAAAAAAAAACCACATGTATACATACAAAGTCATGCATCACACAATCGCCTAAAGACAAAATAACAGAGTTCTAAATAGTCTATGGTGCCATAGCCAAACATCACAAATTCTATTCATCCATTTCATTTCTGCATATCACATATAAATCAAAAACATTTGCATTCATCATAACATATGCATCCATCAAAATAAATCAACATACAACAATCGCATTTATCATACCATGTGCATACATCAATATAAAGTAGCATGCATCCATCAACATCAATCATTGTGCATAACATAAAATCATGACATATACACAAAGCAAGAAAATCAAAACAACAAAAACATCACAAAAATGCAACACAAAAACATAGCAATAAGCATTGCCGGACACAAGTGCTCTTGCACTTAACCTCTTGGCATAGAAAATCGATGTCGGGGCTCAAATTGTCACTCTCCTACTTCCCCAAGAAGGCTACCATAGCCGGACCGCTCCACGGGAAGACGGGTTTTCGACGATTTCACCCCATTATGGCATCACCAAAAGGGATTTTTACCCACCAAAAATAGGTCCAAATGTCAAGAAATTGCACATGCTTAATGGTAAACCATCTAAAGGCACCCTTGCACAAGTCATCTTGGGTCAAGCGACTCGTCGCTTTTCTCATGAAGGTCATTCCCTCATCGATTCGTCGCTTGAGGGGGTAGTCACACTTAGTCACCAATCAACAAGCACACACCCAATCAAAGCAATGACATGCATTCAAAGAATCATTGACAAAGACAATCACGCTCCTGCTTGGGGAAGTAAACAAGCAACAATCAAATTGATCAAACACTTGGCATTCCCGAAGCATGAACACAAGGTTCCCCTATGGACAAAAGGTTGCGCCCTTTGCCTAATCATGACTGATCAATGTCCAAGCTCAAGTCACACCTCACCAAAATAGGTTAACACTTGAAATCAAATTCCTTAGCTCGTCAGAAGCAAGGATTCAAGAATGCATGCCCTTTCCATACTTGGGGCATCAAAAGTTGGTTAGGTTACCAAGAAACCCTAATCATTAGTGCTTTGGTTATCTATTTTTGCTCAACACTGCGTCACCCATAGCGCTTCCCAAAAAGGGGCATCTGTAGACACCAAAATAGCACCAATCCGATTATGTGACTACAAACACTGATCGCATTGACACACACAACCTTCAGGGCAGCCCTCAGAGGTCAAACAATGGTCCTAGCCACTTACACAACAGTTTTGGAAGGTACCAATCCGGTTACATGACAGTGCTTTGGTTATTTCCCGTTTGCTTTCTTCGACCGTTTCGCCTTCCCTGGTGAGAAGGCCCAACTATCGAATGTATCCTCCAAGTCGCTCATTTAACATAGCAAACCTTTAACACTTAAGGCAAAAGCTTTAACACTTAGGCAAAAACTGCTTTTAAACACTTAGGCAAATGCTCCATCGCGATATCACGAGCGGAACACCACGATACGCCACGGCGCGACGCCACCAACGTCACGATATCGGACGCGACGCCAGATGTCGCGATACCACCCCGACGATCGCGATGTCACGACGTCACGAGCATCACGATTCGCCATATCGCGACAGCTCCTACCATTGCGCCCTATTTCCCTTTTGGTGTCGCGATATCGCGACGTCGCGATATCGCGACAAAACTTCGCATTTATGCCTAGGCAGACTTAAACCAATCAAAGGCAGATTTTAAGCATTTAAAAGCAAACATTAAACCATTAAAAGCAAACATTAAACCATTGAAAGCAAACATTAAACCATTAAAGTAGACATTAAACGAGTGGCAGCCGAAGACAGTCAATTATTGCCTCTTGCTGTGCATGCGCGCGTAGGTGGGCAGATTGGCAGTTAGAGGACTGTCACAAAGGCAGTCATGTAAGCCCAAGTCAGGGAGGAGTCTCCTCCCTCTTGGGAAGGCATGGCCGCCACGTGGCATCCCTGCGTGCCCTTCCAAAGAGACCCCATGGGTCTATAAAATGGTGGACTTTTCCCACCCAAAAAAAGACAAGTTGGTAGACATTTTCAAGCAACGAAGTGCTGCCAAATTGAACACGCCTTTACCCCTTTTCGATTCATCTCTTCTACACCCGTAATCTCTTTCGCAAGAGAGGTTATTGGGTGGCTTTTAGAAGCGTGGATCCGGACCTAAACCCGACATTTTACCACATTTGATCCATCAATTCGACGACACCACATTCTCTGAGATTTTGAGCCCATCCCTAGTGGATTGGCGTCAAAGTCAAGTTCTAACGGGGGCGGCCCGCTTGGGCACCCCACACTTTTTGTTAGTTGCATGTTAGTCTATTCTGTCATTGTGAATTTATCCTGCATTACGCTTTATGTTGTTTAAATAGTTCACAATCTGGATTTTAGAAGACGTTTATCAAATATTATCATGCTTTTGTCATTTTTGTTGTCCCACTAACCTGCAGGTAACAACATTGATTCGGCGTCTTAACACAGTCAAATTCCGTCCTACCCGATATAGTTGAATTCTCCTACCAATGGACGAATTACAGTCAAGAGCAAATCGGCCGACTGTTTCAATGGCAGCGGCCCTCTGGTAAGGTTTTTCGATTTCTGTCAAAGTTGCAGGTTGCTTAGAGTTATTTTGTTTACCGATTTAATCAATATTTTGCATGCATTTCTCATTGATTTCTAAAGTCAAACGCTTTATCCTTTTTTGTCACAGGTGCTACTAATGCCTTGTTGTTTCTTTGATCGCAGGAGAAGCAGCAAGAAGCAAGGATTCATCATCGCGAGCGGCGGCAACACTTTGGCCCGCCCATTTCAAATGTGGGCATGCGGAAAGAAGATTACTAATCATGATTGTAACTAAAAACATGCTAACACTCCTAGCCCCTAAAACGGGAGGAAGTGGATTGTAACCGAGTTTGGAATCACATTAATATAAAAAGGGTTGTGCTCTTACTTTCTCCTTTATGTTTGGTTGATTCGATTACATGCGTCCTATTTCATGCATATTCGTTTAGCATCTAGTTAGTTTTGTTTTCATTGCATCTTAGTATTTCTTTCTTTCGGAATCTCATGCTTTCAAATTTATCGATGAAAATGATCAAAATAGAGTAAAATGCTAATTTGAGTAATGATTTTTTTATGGGTATTTTATAAAAGAATGATTATGATAATTATTTTAAAAAGGAGATTTGTAGATGTTGGAGTAAAGTGTAATTTTGGGAGACCATCAATTAAAGCTCTATGAAAAATGAGATAGAGTTCTATGGCTCTCAGTCTCTATTGAAGATAGATGCTAGAAATTGTGAACCTTCTCAGTACTTTGTTAAGGAAAAGAGACCCAGTCTCAATTTTTGTATGTAGATTGTTTCGATGAAGGTTTTTACAAGTTATGGGTGATGAATTTGTGTACAACCTAGAGCTAGATTAAGGAGGTTCCTACTATTTTTAGAACAGTTATTGGTTTTTAGTTTAATTTTGTGCTTATTTCTTGACTCCCCTAGGTGGGTTCACTTCTTGTTGGTTTCTATTGGTTCTTCCTTGGAAGATTTTACTTATTTGTCATAAAATATTCGAGGATAAAAACCTCTTCTTCCACACAAAAAAGGATATTTAAAAATGTTAAGGATACTACCATGTTATAATAATGGAAAAAATAATTGAGAGGAAAAGTTTATTTACATTGGATACAAAGAGACAAATTGACATGATTTATAGGGTTTCGAGGAGAAAATATATTAACAACATTTTTTATCCTTATATTTATGAAAAATAAATGTTGATTTATAAAATTTTAGTTGTATCAAAACAAATAAATAATATTTATTTTATTCCATGGTCATATGGGCAAAATTCAACTAGTGAAGTTGATCCAACTAAGACTAAAGGACACTATAATGATTTTTTATTACTGTATATATGCATTTATAATAACAATATACTTATTTATGGTAAACAAATTTGATTTGAATTGGAGTTGCATGGATATGAAAAAACCTTGAGAGCTACTCTTAGGTGGCTGACAGTGTCATCTCATTTGGGTATACCACTATCTAGAGGGAAGCCACAAGAGATTTTTTTATGTCCTTTTGCATCACCGAGGTTCAAAGCATGGACCTCCCATTCAAAGGGGCTAGGATCATATTATCCACTTGTGCTACAAAGGTGGACCCCCTCCAAGGACCTCCATTACATTTTTATCTGCATCATTACCTATGCCCTTGAAAATATCCAACTCATTTCTTCTCAATCCACTCCTAGGGTTGGTCTTGAGGTCCGATTATATATCTACTTCAAATTTTCCATTAACCAACCTGAGCCTCACACTCCTTAAGTTGAAAAATCCACCATTGTATGATCTCATCCACCCACTGGATGGATGAAGTTCAACTTTGATGGTACAAAAAAAGGTAATCTAGAAAAGGCAGATAGTGGAAGTATTGTTAGAGATGATCATGGGAAAATCATCTTGGTATTTAGAGAAAATATTGATATTTAGTCAAACAACACAACCAAAGAAATAGCTCTTTATCAAGGTTTGGTCATCTTGGATGGGCTAGGAATTGATCACCTCATTATCGAAGGTGACTCTTTGAATGTCATCAATTACCTTAAAGGAGTTCATAACCCAACCTAGAATGTCTACAATATCATTGGTGAATGTAGAAGGCTCATCGAGAAATACTCAAATATCATCATTCAACATGTGTATAGGGAAGGGAACAAGGTCACAAATTTACTTGCAAACAAGTGCATTTTAGATAAATCTCTTCGAGTGTGGCAGAACAAATTTTTCTAAGACCTTAGAAATTTGAATAGTGATGATGAAAGTTGCTTTTTATGATGAATTTTTAAGTCCTTTTTGGTCAAAAAATATTGTTGCTGCTCATTGGATTAAGGTGGCCATAACAATTAATTTCAGCAAGGGTGAAAATAGTAAAGCTACAAATACCATTCCTACAAGAGTGAGCAAAAAATGTTTGAGTAGTTGGCTTCTTTCAAATTTTAAATTCTTCGCCTGGAGTTTGTTTTGAGCCCTTAATTTGGCTTGGATCCTTTCTATCATTATTCTATCCTATTTAGTTTATTTTATTTCTCCCTTAGGAGGTTTTTGCGGTGTTCCCATTGTTGTTCTATTTGTTTTTATGGTTGTGTAGAGGATCTTAGTTGAGTCTCCTCCTATATCACTTTGTAAAAGGTTCAGGGTCCCTTTCCAAACCCTTTTCATAAATTAAAAAATAACAATATACTTATTTAAAATAATGTGCATCAAGTTTTAAGAGAATACATAAGATGCTTCCTAAGGGTTTAGAAACCATAATTTTTAAAATTCTTTAAAATATGTAATTAAAATAATATAATATAAAAATTATTAATAAATATTATGAACCTTGAAATTCAAGAATTATAATCTATAGTCTTATGAAGAATGATAATGATTTTTTTTTCAAAATAGACATATATTTTTATTTTAACTTTAAAATATTAAATAAATATATAAAGACTTTAATATTATAATTTGGTCAAAGTTTATCTTTTTTTTATAATAGGTAAACAAAGATGTTTTGAAAGGGTGTGGAACCTTTCATAATGGGGATATGCCACTATATTTGCATCATCATATTAACTGGTTAGAAAGCAAGAGGGCCAGCCCCCACACATGCTCAAAATTGATGTTAATAGGGGTGAGAAATCCCACAAAGTGGGACCAAGGACTTGCACCTTTAATCTTGCTACCCCATTGACAAAGAGTATGGCAAGTTCTGGGGTTTATAAACCACTCAAGTCCCACAACACAGTTACTGTGGGATTATTCTCAAACACACACACAAACTAGACTATCAAGATAGATAGGTATTAAAGTGAATGGAATTCCAATCATGGAATATGCCACTAGAATTGTATCATCACATTAACAAATTACAAAGAAATAGGGTTCCCTTAAGGATCATGCATGTGATAATAAATATAACACCTATTGGATACGATAGCCTATAGAACTCTTGCCTTTTTCTAAATTGAATATAAGATTTTTATTACCCGCAAGAAGATGTGACAAAAATCCAAAAGCACTAAAAGTTGAATTAAAAATTTAAAATAACCAATCAAAAAATAGCGCTTAAAATTTGAAACAAAAGGACCAATTTTGTTGCCCATAAAATCTAAGATTTCATCAAAGCAAATCCAACCATTGATTGAGGCCAACCAAAAAGAAGAAACGAATAGGGACACAACAAAAATAAATATTCATGTCCCAACCAACAAAAATCCATGAAGAAAAAACCATCAAGACTGGCCATAGAATCATGCACTACCTCCCTGAAGAATCTAGCATGAACCTAAAGATTTAAAATTGGGAAATATTTCCCACAAGGAAGATGACCACTAGTAGCATATTTTATTGGAACCCATTAGTTAGAAGAATCCATCGACAACAAAGAATTTAAGCTTAAAGTAAGTAAAAAAATGTCAGGGTGCTAGAACTCTTACCACTAGTACCAGGATCTATAGCTCCTATACTAGTCAAATAACCCTCCAAATCCCAACAACATACACTTTCTATGATACATTGTTCAACCAGCAGTTGAAACCCTATCGAGGGATGGTCAATTTTTACAAAACAAATGGTAAAAGAAGATCTACTATTGAAAACACCAATTAAAGAAAAACCTTCTAACCCAAGAGCAAGCATCTGATATAAGCGTACATCATAAATCCCATGGATCTTGCAATCCCATAAATTTTTGAATTAAAATTTAAAACTGAGCACTCAGAAATGGAAAAGCCATACTAACTATGGGAGTGCTAAAAAAACCAAATAACTATGAATTTAGAAAAATCCTCCTAAATATTCAAGCACATAATTCTACCCAGTAGATAAAAAAAACAAAGAACTATGAAATTAGAAAAACCTGCCTAAATATTCAAGCACATGATTCTACCAGTCGACAAAATGAACGAAAGCCACTGTCTTCAAACAAAAACCTAGTCACCACAAATATATTTTAACAATACAATTTTTTAGTAGGGTTACAAGGTTTGAGGGGAATCCAAAACTATAAAAAGGTTTTAAACAAGGACCCCTAACCTTTCAAACAAATAGCCACCATAGTTTAGAATTTTTTGATTTTCAAGTAAGGCCACATGGTTTTGAGAGGAACCTAGAAGCTTATAAATCTTTTGAAATGAATCCAAAACCTTTTTAGAGCAGGTCCACCAAGCATGATTTATTCATTATCCAAAGAGTATTGTAGGGTCTTGAAAGGAATCCAAAACTTTTGTCAAAGTTTATCTTTATTGATACATTTCTTTAAGATATTAAAATACTTTAAATTTAATGAGGGTTTAAATTAAACTTTATATTTTTTATAAATGCATATGTTATCACTCTAACATTAATTTTAAAATATTTTCTATATTATTATTAAAACATCATTATTTATATTTTACTTTATCATAAACTTATTATTTAAACCATTATAGAAAAGAAGTCAAAATTTCACTTATAAGCATTGATTTCAATGCTTACTTTTATATTGGTAAAAACCTTAATGCATGTAATACCTTTTAAACTCATCCAATTATTGTTAATGCCATATAAAGTATAATGTATCTTTTATTAAGAGAATTTTAATATCTATTATAGATTAACAAAGATAATAATAAACACTAAATTGATTTTTTTTTTAAACTTTAAATGAAACACAATAAAATACTATAAAAATAAGTATCTAAATTGATATAATAATTAGAAATTCAAAAACTATGAAATTTTTGTAATATCATTGTGAAAGCACGAGATTCCGGGCGAAGGAAACACTAATTGCGATGCATTCAAAATCAAATACGCTTAAGTCCTAAAAATGTAGAATGCATGAAATGAAAGAGACGCATTGAAATGAGATACAAGCAAATGGAGAAAACACAGCCCTTTCATTAAACTCTCTTGATCTCTGTTACAAAGACGCCTCCTCCCTTTTCAGGGGCTAGGAGCGTTAAAAGAATTTGATTACAATCAAGACTTAAGGTTCCTCTTTCCGCGTGCCCACACTTGAGATGGGCGGGCCAAGACGATGCCGCCGCTGATGTTGATGAGTCCTTAACCTCTGGTGCTCCTCCTGCGAACAAAGAAACAACAAAGATGTCGTAGCACTCGCCGCAAATAAGAAGTGTTTGTTCTCTAAAATCGCCAAAAGATGCATGTAAACATTTGTCCAAAACGAGAGATAAAATGAGTCCAAATGGCCTCGAAACCTCGACAGAAGACAGAAGATATTACCGAAGGCCATTGCCACCGAAACATGGCCAATCTGCCTTCACCCGGAATTCGTCCCCGGGCAGGACGAATTCTGATTGCTATTCGTCCCCGGGTGGGACGAATTCTACTGTGTTGGAAAAGCCGAAGTGATACTGCTCCAATGTCGACTCCCGAGACCTCCAAAACACCTGCAAACAGAGGGGTTATGTAATTGGGGCCATTTTGGGATGACCCAGATGGTCGGATTCTCCCAATTTGGCCTCTATCCTCGGGAATTCGATATCGCCACCTGCAAGTTAGTAGGACAACAAAGCGACAAAAGGCATGATAAAATCTGATCAAAATGTTATGAAATTGAAGCTATGAGTTAACCAAATAGAATAACATAAGATGCAACATGAAAAAATAATCTAGAATGCTTTTAGAATAAAACTTAGAAAGTGCGGGGTGCCCAAGTGGGCCTCCCACCGTTGGCACTTGATTTCGGTGCCAATCCACTAGGGATGGGCCCAAAACCTCTTAGGATTGGGATGTCTGCAAATTGGTGGTGTAAGGTGGTCAAATGTTGGATTTGGGTTGGATCCACGCTTCCAAAAGCCACCCAATAACCTCCCTTGCGAAAGAGATTAGTGGATGTGAGAAGGTGAATCAAAAGGATGCAAGTGGGTAATCAATCGGACAACACTTCGTTGCTTGAAATCGCCTCCAATCTGTCCTTTTGGGTGAGAAAAGTCCCACCTTTTATAGACCCATGGGGTCTCTTTTGAGAGGGAAGCATAAGCGCCATGTGTTGGTCATAGGTGCCATGTGGCGGTCATGTCTTCCCATGAGGGAGGGGAGTCCTCCATGACTTGGGCTTTCATAATTGCCCTTGTGACGACTCCTCTAACGGCCTATTTGCCCACCCACACACGCGTGCGAGGCAGGAGTCATCAACTGATCGTCTCTGGCTGCCACTTGGCGCCATTCTTCTTTTTGCCCGTTAAACTTGGAATTCATCCCTACCAGAGACGAATTCAGAATTCGTCCCTGGGTGAGACGGATTCCAGTTAGTATTCGTCCCCGGGTGAGACGAATACTGAGCAAAGTGCCTAAATGTGCCAAATTGCCTCTTGACCTTACAAAATTGCTATGAAAGTGGTTAGGACCACTGTTTGACCTCTCGAGGGCTGCCCCGGGGGCTGTGTTTGTCAAAGCGATCATTGTTTGCAGTCACATAATCGGATTGGTGCTGTTTTGGTGTCTACAGATGCCCCTTTTTGGGATGCGCTGTGCATAGCGCAGCGCCGAGCAAAAATAGATAACCAAAGCACTAATGATTAGGGTTTCTTGGTAACCTAACCAACTTTTGATGCCCCAAGCATGGAAAGGGCATGCATTCTTGAATCCTTGCTTCTGACGAGCTAAGGAGTTTGATTTCAAGTGTTAACCTATTTTGGTGAGGTGTGACTTGAGCTTGGACATTGATCACCATGATTAGGCAAAGGGCGCAACCTTTTATCCTCAGGGGAACCTTGTGTTCATGATTCACGAAATGCCAAGTGTTTGATCGATTTGATTGTTGCTTGTTTACTGCCCCAAGCAAGAGCGTAATTGTCTTTGTCAATGATTCTTTGAATGCATGTCATTTTCCTTAATTGGGTGTGTGATTGTTGATTGGTGACTAAGTGTGACTACCCCCTCAAGCGACGAATCGATGAGGGAATGACCTTCATGAGAAAAGCGACGAGTCGCTTGACCCAAGATGACTTGTGCAAGGGGGCCTTTAGAGGGTTTACCATTAAGCATGTGCAATTTTTCCAACATTTGGACCTATTTTTGGTGGGTGTTAACCCTTTTGGTGATGCCGTAATGGGGTGAAATCATCAAAAACCCATCTTCCCGTGGAGCGGTCCGGCTATGGTAGCCTTCTTGGGGAAGTAGGAGAGTGAGAATTTGAACCCCGACATCGAATTTCTTTGCCCAGAGGTTAAGTGCAAGAGCACTTGTGTCCGGCAATGCTTATTGCTATTTGTTTGTGTTGCATTTTTTATTGTTTTTGTTGTTTTTTGTGACACCATTTGGGGATTAAATTATCGAAAATCCGTCTTCCCGTGGAGCGGTCCGGCTATGGTAGCCTTCTTAGGGAGTAGGATAGTGATAATTTGTGACCTCCAATGTCTATTTTGTATGCCCTGGATGTCAGATGCAACATCACTCCTATCGGGCAAATTTATTGTCTATTTTTAGTGCATTTTTTATCATTTTTTGATGTTTTTGCAGTTTTGGCCTGAATTCGTCTCTGGGTGGGACGGATTCCACTCGTAGAATTCATCCCCGGGTGGGACGAGCGCTAACCAGAGCGCTCATCCCAGTCAAGGATGAATTCCAGCTCAGAGGTCTATTTAAGGGCCAAAACTTGAATTTGGGCTCATTTGTGTCATTTTTTTCTTGCGATTTTGGAGCTCTGGGAGGAGGAGGTAATTCTGCGAAGCGAAGCGCCGCTGAAATTTTCCTTGCCATCATGAGTGCACAACTGGTTCGAGCGGCGGAGCCGAAGCGAAACCTGTAAGTGTCTCCTAGAGTTTATTTTGTTTAAAATTGCACTTGTTTTATTTAATTGTTTTTGTGATGATGTTTTTCAAAATATTTTAAAACTTAAACCCTCTAAACCGGATTGAAGACAACTAAGACTAGGACATTAAAAAAACAATATAAGACAAATAAAAAAAAACTGTTTTTTTTTTTTTTTTTTATTTGAATTTTTTTATGTCACTTCTTTTCCATGATTTTTAATTTTTTTGTTGAATTGTTTTCTTTTGTAGTTAGGAGCCGGTACCGTGTACCCGCTTTTACCGAGGCACGGGGGCACCGACCGATGATGATTGGGAATGGCTTGATGCCCTTGGGCTCAAGCAGGTGTCTCGACCGGAGCTCGTGGTCCCGGATCGGCCTATCTCGACGGCCCTGATCAATCTTTGGGATCCGCGGACCAACACGTTCCATCTCCCGACAGGGGAGATGACCGTGACTTTGGAGGATGTCTATCGGTTGCTTCGGATTCTGATAGATGGACTGCCCAATAGGACATCGCCGCGTGATCAGCGGATTGCTATACTTACGAGATGCTTTGGGCATGGGGGCGGCCGGGTGTAGCGAACCCATGGAGACAACCGAGGTGGACCGCCAGCCGGGGATTTTGGTTGGCCGGTGGCAGGAGAGGGGGTGTTAGGAGTGAGGCACGCATTCTTGATGGGCCTCATTTCTAACATGCTTCTACCCGATTCGTCAGCGCGAGGTTCCCGTGGAACCTGCTGGATTTGGTGTGGCAGTTGGTAGAGTGCCCGATAGAGGCACCGCTGATTTTGAGATGGGGACAGACATTGTTGGCACAGCTCTACGGGGAGTTGTATGGGGTCCGCTGTCGACAGCGGAAGGGGGTCAGCTGTAGTTATCTGCTGCAGTGCTGGGGTTGGCAGCACATAGCAGTTGAGAGGCCGACCGGGTTACCATGGATGACTCGGGTGGCGATGGATGATGTGGAGATAGGCTATGCAGTTTTGTGGCGGCGGTCTACGGAGCAGGGGCAGAGTCGGCGATGGGCAGGTGCTGTAGAGCACTATACTGATGCCTTCTCTCGGCTCACTCTAGGGGAGGTGGTTTGGCACCCTTATCGGGACTGTCCAGCCTGGCCGGAGGCCGGAGAGTGGCTCCGACGGGTACGTAGGGAGCGGTGGTTGATTGGGCGGCACGGGACCGAGCATGAGTTTTTCTCATATAGCCAGGTTACACGATAGTTTGGGGTGCGCAGGGGTTGCCTGGTGAGCCCGTGGTCTATCGACGCCGGGGAGATGAGAGGGCTCTAGATCCACCGGTCACCGCGCCATTGGGCGAGGAGTCAGATGCGGTGATTGACGTCCCGGACGTAGATGACGTCGGGACTACCACTGAGTATGACTCGTGGTGGGTGCTACGGCGATGGAGAGGAGAGGGGCCACTAGGAGGCGCAGAGGCGGCAGTGGAGGGTGGTGAGGCAGCAGGGGATGATTGGGGAGGTCCGTTGGATGATGCGGACATGGTGGATGTGGGGGATGAGGATGTAGATTTGGGTGCTCCGGATCAGCCGGACATGCAGGATGTGGAGGAGCAATGGGGAGCCGAGCAGCGCTGTTCCAGAGGGTCCTGTTCGTCAGGCAGATACAGAGGAGATGGAGTCTGAGATACGCGCTGAAAATGCATGACTGACAGAGCTGCTACGGATGCGAGATCTGGAGCTGGGGGACGCGCTGCGGGAGAGGGATCTCCTACGGGCCCAGCTAGCAGAGCGGGATAGGGTTTTGGCATAGCGTGATGATGCAGTATCTTACTATCATCGATGGGAGGCAGAGTGGTTTCGGCATCGGCTAGACTTGGAGAGGGAGGTCATCCGCCTTGGTGGGCGGCTACCTGAGCCCTCGGGCAGTGGATCTTCACGTCGGATGAGGGATAGTGCGACTGAGCAGTCAACATCATCTCGTCGTAGGCGATTAGATGAGGGAGGTGGTAGTAGGCATGATGCGGGGGCTAGTAGTAGCCGCCCTACAGGGTCCCATAGGACCCATACCACGGGGGGTAGTTCCCGTCGCACCGATCCTGCGTGATCATGGTGGTCGACGCCTTAGGTTGGGTTTTGTTATATGATTGCGGGGTCTGAGGACCAGTTTTGTAGCCTGCGGGCATTTTTTTTGACGATATATATATATATATACCGGTTTTATTTTGGTTATGTACATGTGATGATTTGATGTTTATTCATGATGGCTAATGACTATGCATGTTTATTTATTTTGATGAATGCTTATGCATATGATGAATGCAAATGTTTTTGATTTTTTATGTGATATTCAAAATGGATGAATGGAATTTGTGATTTTTGGTTATGGCACCATAGACTCTTTAGGATGCTTTTTATTTTTGTTTTTAGGTGATTGCTATGATGTATGACTTTGTATGTATACATGTGGTTTTTATTTTTTGTGTATTTTTTGATGGTATTGTAAGGATGAAAAGTAGCGCAGTTTGTTTAGAAATGTAGCTAAGGTTTTCTGAGACTCAGACGGTTTTAACTCACTAGCCATGACCGTACTTTGTCTTACAAGACTTTTGAACAAGGTATGAATCGGACTTGTTTTTGACCAAGCTATTTCACATCCATGTGTGTGCAATTGAGTTCATTTATGTGGTATTTGTCAGGATACCGCCAGTGCCAGATGGGCTTTCAACCGAACCTGTACTGAGGATCACCTAATTAGCTCCACTAACTCCTTTGTTGTATTCAGTTAGATTAATCTGCGGTGTTATCCAGGATGCCATAAGCTAGCTCATCCACATGCAAACATTGATCTGTACGCAAGTTAATGTGATAGATATATCGTCATGCGAGAAGTTTACCGCTAGTTATCGATAGGCTATCAACCAAACCGGTACTAAGGCTTGCCTCATGACCTGTTAGAATGCCGAGAGTTCCAGGGATTCAAGTTCAACTCCCTTCTTTTCTTCAATTGTATTGGGATACTTGCTCGTTTGTAGTGATAAGATCACCGTTTATTTTGATTTGTTTTTCTTTTGAGCAAGGGATTGGGGATATGGAGTGATGAAAATCACTATCGTTTGTGCCCTTTGATTTGTGCACTGTAAGATGTCAAATATTTGATTTTTGACATTTTGCAAATTTTTGATGTTTTGCAACTATTGAGAACTAGGGATTCTTAAGGAATTGGGTAGGGAGGATGCTTGTCCTTTTGCCAACTCTCAGATTCTTGGGGTCATTCGCACAGGGGGATGAGCAAGATAACCGTTTCGCTTTTGGTGACCTGGATTACTGTGCAGGTTTCATCTTTCGTTCACACAACTTAGGAATTGTTTTATGTGTTTTAATTTGTGTTGGGATGTTACGTAACAAGGTGTATTTCAAGTGTAACTCTACCTTCGTAAAATCTGTCTGACTTGATACATTACATGGCTAAAGAGGAAAATGATGACTGGAATCATGAAAACTCTTGATACATTAAAAGACCACCGACTCTAGTGTGGTAAAAGCAATGCATGGTGTTTTTGTTGTTTTTGTAAAATGGAAAAGTGTGGAACAAGATGGACTAGCAGAGCAATTACAGCCTATGGTGCCTTTGACCCATACGACCACAAATATGCAATGTATGGATGCAATGCTTAATGCAGCTACATATTTTTGTATTTTTGATGGATTGATTTTTGTGAATATGAATATGAGGTGCGAGAAGAGCTCTCTATTGATGAATTTGAGTATGCCTAGAAATGAGATGCAAATTTTTGTTGTTTTTGATTATTTTTTATTTTTGACCAAGTGATTGTGACATCCTTGGAGCATTTTGGTGACCAAGTGATTGCGATAATCCTTGGGGCTTTTGGGGTGACCAAGTGATTGCGATAATCCTTGGAGCTTTTGGGTGACCAAGTGATTGCGATAATCCTTGGAGCTTTTGGGTGTGACCAAGTGATTGTGATAATCCTTGGAGCTTTTGGGTGACCAAGTGATTGCGATAATCCTTGGAGCTTTTTGGGTTGACCAAGTGATTGCGATAATCCTTGGAGCTTTTGGGTTTTGACCAAGTGATTGCGATAATCCTTGGAGCTTTTTGGGTGACCAAGTGATTGCGATAATCCTTGGAGCTTTTTGGTTTGACCAAGTGATTGCGATAATCCTTGGAGCTTTTTGGGTTTGACCAAGTGATTGCGATAATCCTTGGAGCTTTTTGGGTTTTGACCAAGTGATTGCGATAATCCTTGGAGCTTTTTGGGTTTGACCAAGTGATTGCGATAATCCTTGAGCTTTTTGGTGACCAAGTGATTGCGATAATCCTTGAGAGCTTTTGTGACCAAGTGATTGCGATAATCCTTGGAGCTTTTTGGTTTGACCAAGTGATTGCGATAATCCTTGGAGCTTTTTGGTTTTTGACCAAGTGATTGCGATAATCCTTGGAGCTTTTTGGGTTTTGACCAAGTGATTGCGATAATCCTTGGAGCTTTTTGGTTGACCAAGTGATTTTATGGATCCTTGGATTTTTGGTTTGACCAAGTGATTGCGATAATCCTTGGAGCTTTTTGTGTTTTTGACCAAGCGATTTTATGGATCCTTGGAGCATTTTTGGGATATGGCTCTCTTATATATAAAATGGTCGCAAATGACTCGATATTCAAGGGTTCTGTTTCCTTGATACCGTCAAGAGAAGCTAGCCGATACGTCCCGGGTCCTATTTTGCTATCAATGACATATGGACCTAACCAATTTGCCGTGAACTTGTCCCTAGGTGGGACGGCAAATTAGAGTTCGTTGGTTTTCCTTCAAAACCAAATCACCAACCCGAAAGTCCCTTAGGTGAACTTTCATGTTGTAAGCTTTCTTAAGCCGCTCTTGGTAGATACGTAAGTGCTCGAGAGCATTAACGCGTCGTTCGTCAAGCAACGTAAGTTGGTCTAACCGGGCTCGCCGCGTAGTGTCATCATCGATGAACTCCTGCATTGATATGCAGAGGGAAGGAATTTCCAACTCGAGAGGCATTACTGCCTCGAGCCATACACGAGCGAAAATGGAGTTGCCCCAGTTGGCATCCGAATGCTAGTGCGATAAGCCCAAAGGGCAAGTGGGATTTGGATGTGCCAATCCTTATGACTGTCTGCGACCATCTTTTTAAGGATGGCGACTAGCATTTTGTTTGACGCCTCTGCTTGCCCATTTGCTTGCGGATAATAGGGTGTTGAAAAGCTGTGCTGAATTTTGTACTTTGTGGTCAAAGCACGCACGTCTTTGTTCTTGAATGATGGCCCATTATCCGAGATTATTTTGGATGGAATACCAAAATGACATATGATGTTATGCAAGATGAACTCCACAATGCGGGGTCCTGTCGTAGAAGTTAACGGAATTGCTTCCACCCATTTAGTAAAATACTCTGTGGCCGTTATGATAAACGTGTGACGGCTCGATGATGCAGGGGAGATCTTTCCAATTAGATCGAAGCCCCATTGCAAAAATGGCCAAGCAGACTGGATCGCCTGCAAGGCCTCGGGAAGGTACGTGCATCAAATTGGCATGATGTTGACATTTCACGCACTTCTTGACATATGCGCAACAATCTCGCTCTAAAGATGGCCAATAATATCCCATGCGAAGAATGCGCTTTGCAATGGCCATACCACTAAAGTGGCCACCACATGTACCGTCGTGCGCTTGGGCGATCGCCCAAGTGGACTCTTGCCGGTCCAAACAACGAAGAAGAATTCCGTCATAGCTGCGACGATACAAAATGTCTCCTATCAAGACATACTTAGCCGCTTTCGCTTGAATGTTCATTTTGCGGCGTGCGTCAATCCAAAGGGAAGATTACCTAACTTGAGGTAGTCTCTAATGGGTAAATACCAGTCTTGTTGATCAGAAACCTCGAAAGTATGAACAGCCAATCCCTTTTGAAGTTCTTCCCTAACAAATGCTGAATGGGATAGAACTTGTAAGAATAGCATTGTGTTGCTATTAGTGGGAGTGGGGGAAAACAAGGACCCCCAGTTGGCACGTCTCAGACGATCTCGGATTCGAAAGAACTTATCCGAGGATGGTTCAATCTGGATCATGTGGATTCCTGGCATCAAGTCTGAGCTTGCACGCTCCATCATGGATTGCGATAAGGTTTTGACTTGAATGGTTGTCATATCACCGGAAAGGTCTTGCGGGATTAGTGACCCCAAGGAGGCCATTGTGTCCGCAAAATGATTCGATGATCGAGGGAGTGCCTCGATGTCATACCACTCAAGTTTTGCCAAGAATTTGTCCACAAGGGCTTTATAGGCCTTCAGAACTGGGCATTTGCATTGATATACCCCTTTGACTTGATTGACTATTAACAACGAATCACCAAAGATGTTCAGTCATTTGATGTTCATGGCGATTGTTGTCTGAAGACCTAGGAGCAAGGCTTCATATTCTTGCATTATTGTTGGTGCAATGGAAGTTTAATTTAAATGACAGGGGCATTGGAGCACCCTGCGGTGTGAAGAATACAATTCCCGTGCCACCACCTTGCTCACATTTAGAACCATCAAAGAATAGGGTTATGTCGGCCTGTGACTCAGGCTCATCAGAATCTGGCGATTCTGAGACATGGAAGACCCCATCATCGGGTAGTTCTATGACCAGAGGCTGATCATCTTCAAGAGGAGCCTCTGCTAGTTGATCGGCTATGACTTGTCCTTTGATAGATTTTTGTCCAATAAACTCTATGTCAAATTCCGTCAACAACATGATCCATTTCGCCGTGCGACTACTATGATAAGTACGACTCATCATGTATCGCAATGGATTCTCCTTAGACACAACATACGTAGTGTTGCTCAAGCATGTAGTGGCGTAGCTTTTTGGTAGCAAACACCACCGCCAAGCAGAGTTTCTCAACGTATGCATAGTTAAGTTCGTAATCGACCGGGGTGCGGCTAAGATAATAAGTAGCCCGTTCTTTGTGAAGTTCATTCTTCCGGGCTAGCATGGCGCCCAATGCCACCTCGCAGGCCGAGATGTATAAGTAGAACGGCACTCCCGGTCTAGGTGGTGCCAATACCGGCGACGAAGCCAAGTATTGTTTGATTTCGTCAAAGGCTGACTGGCACTCGTCATCCCAGTGAAATGCAACCCCTTTGTGCAATAATTTGTTCATGGGTCGGCATTTGTCGATAATTGCGCTATGAAGCATTTAATCGACGTGACCTTTCCTTGCAGACTTCTGAGCTGCTTGATAGTGGTTGGGGGAGCCATTTCAAGGATTGCCTTGACTTTGTTTGGGTCCACTTCGATGCCTCATTTTGAGACTATAAAACCCAAGAGTTTTCCAGATGTGACGCCAAATACGCACTTCTTGGGATTCAGTCTGACCTTATGCTCTATGAGGCGATCGAGAATCTTGCTTAAGTCACCGAGATGATCTGAGCGCAAAAGAGACTTGGCTAACAAATCATCCATGTAATCTTCCAAAGTTTTGTGCATGTAATCGTGGAAGATATACGTCATGGCACGTTGGTAGGTAGCGCCAACATTTTTAAGGCCAAAAGGCATGACCTTATAACAAAATGTCCCCCAAGGCGTTGTGAACGCCGTTTTTAGTTGGTCCTCGGGGATTGATACGAATTTGATTGTATCCCGAGAAACCATCCATTAGGGAGAGCATTTCGTGACCTGTCGTAGCGTCTACCAACGCGTCGATGCTTGGCAAGGGGAAATCATCCTTAGGACTCGCTTTGTTTAGGTCTCAAAAATTGGTGCATATGCGAATCCTCCCGTCGGGCTTCTTGACGGGAACCATGTTGGACAGCCATGGCGGATAATCCACGCAGATGACAAACCGTGCATCCAACAGCTTTTGCAATTCATCTTTGACCATCAAGGCCACCGTTGGGTGCATCTTTCGTAGTTTTTGCTTTACGGGCTTGATTGTCGGATCAAGCGTTAAATTGTGCGTGACTAGCTACGGGTCTAGTCCCGGCATGTCTCTGTATGACCATGCAAAAACCTCCTTCTTCTCTTTGAGAAGGGCAATGTAGTCGGCTTGCTCTTTGGGGGAAAGACTTACCCCCAGCTTGAGAATCTGTGGATTCATTGGGTCTAAGCCGATGTCTACGTCAGTCATTTCCTCGACTGACATGTGGGATCCTTCCTCCAACTGATGTGGAGTCGGGATCAAATGGATATCATTGGCTGAGTTTAAATCTACGTTTGGAACCTCGGGTCCCTCTTCAGCCTGAAAAATATCTTGAGTTGTCCTTGGGGTAAAATGAGGCATTTCACCGAAAGGCCAGTACTCTGATGGTGATAAAGGTGAATTGACGCGATCCTAGTCGATGGCATCTATGTCTAGATGCAATGACCGTGCTGGATCGGCCGGATTGCGGATGGGTGCGGTCAAATCAATGGAGATCATGTGGATGGAATGAATTTGGTCTCCATTACCGTGGGTGTGATAACTTGATTCTTCTAGATGCTCCCTATACTCTGGATCTGGTTCTGTAGGGACGGGCATGAACGGATCAGCCCTATGTGTTGATAGGAAGACGGGGTCTTCCCTTGGTACTGATGTCATGATAGGGTCTCGAGGTGGACGGTGCTCATCTTGAATTTGGAGCCATGGATCCAACACTTGGTCCCACCTTGCTGGGTCTACCCACCATTCATGCCCTAGCCGTATGCCCATCTCGTCCCATTAGATCTTCATGAGTTAAAGGGCGGTGATGCCGTCGTGCATGTCTGAGATAGTCCATCTCAGTCTCATCTTCTGAATCACTTTCGGAGACCCAAAAATGTTCATTCTCTTCAAAAATCGTTACTTGCGACGTTGAGGGCTCTCCTTGTTCCAGCAAGTTAATCCGGTCCCATTGCGGTTGTTCCACTCTTGGTGGAGGGACCTGATTCTCTTGACACTGTGTTGATTCAACTGGAACCTCTAAGGGGAATAGCTTCAAAAAGATGTCTGGAAGCCGTTGATGTTCTCTTTGAGGATTAATCTCCGAACTCTCACCTCTCTCTAGCAAAGGAGAGGGATTACTACTGTTGCCAAGGGTGTTTGTTGACCATGGGAGGTAATCTCCCAATGTATATTCTGTATTTGGGTTGGCATAAAGATCTCGGTGCCAATCCCCCTTGTTGCCTATTTCTAGGCCTTGCATATTTTTGACCAAGATGTCTAAGGGTAGGGGTGGTTGAACCCTACTCCCGACTTATCATATGGCATCTCGATATCTTGGTTGGCAAAGGACACGCATCCCTTGCTCATATCTCGCCTAGCCCGTATCCATGCCAATTGCATTGGCCGAGATATCTTAGAGCAAAGTCCGGGTTTGACAGATAGTTGATATTTTCAACAAAAGGCTCTTCGTCTGCTTCCTTTTGTTTGCATGGTTCAAGACCATGATCAAGGCCCCCATACACAAAATTTGTCTGGTTTGGTGGGTAGCCTAGAGGAACAACTGTCCCTATGGGAAGGCGAGGTCTCCCCATGTCCTGTACTGACTCCAATGCGGGGGTTGCCACAACATTTTGCACTAAATACTCCCCCAGGCCCGTACTGGCCATTTCAACAGTGATTGTTGATGATTGGGTGGGAGGAAATGGGAGTCCTTCCTGAGTCCATTCCATGTTCGGTATTTTAGGAGTCTCCGCTTCTACTGTGTGAGGTGTTTCTTCTGTTGATACCGTTGAAATTGTGGGCAACCCTTCTTCTAAGGGCTGAGCCTCTTCCATGATCTGTTTTCCCTTGTCCTTCTGTTTGGCCATGACAGTGGCATTGATAATGAAGGAGCAGATGATGAAGGCTCACCTGGCTGGGATTTTGTTGATTTGGTCACCAGTGGTGCCTGCGGTATTGGACCCTGTTTAGATGGATTTAACTGGAAATCCAAATGCGTTGAAGGGAGGGTCGATTGAGGCATGAATTGTACCGCATTGCAATACTTGAAGGGCTCTAAGTCCATTGGGACTACATGTATTTCTCCTTCAAAAGCATACTTTAAGCACCGGTGAGCGATCGAAGGGACACACTTCATGTCCCCGATCCAAGGCCGCCCTAGCAAGATATTATAAGCCATCTCGCCTTCCAACACATGGCACAATGTAGGTATTGTCTTTTGTCCTACCCGGACAGAGAACAACCGTGCCGACCGTCGAGCATATTGCATCGTTGAAAGCTCGCAGTGTGTACGTGGAGGCCGTGATGTGAGAGGCTGGTAGCTTCAAATGTTTTAAGGCTGCAAGTGGTAATGATGTTACTGGACGAGCCAGTATCTACCAACACTCTCTTGTACGGGATCCCGTTGACCCGCGCGATAACGTGCAGGGGTGGATCTGCCATGTCATTCGATATTGTTTTGACTTCATCTTCTCTGAAGGTGATGACCGGCTCCGTACATCGTTTCACATGTCCCACGAAGTTGTTGAAAGAATTTGCTTCGTGAGGCTGTAATTCGATGGCTTTTAATATTTCCATAAGAGCTTCTCTATGAGGTGCTGACTGTTGGATAAGCTCGTAAATGGACAGCCTAGCCGATGTGGTCCGCAAACTCTGCGTGAGTTTGGTCCGTATCGTGACCTCGGGTCTAGGCGGAGGCAACTGCGTTGGGCGTTGTTGAGGCTGCGATGTTGTCGGAACTTCCCTCGTAGCTACCTCGGGGGCAACCGCTGGGTACTTTTTGTTCCTTGTCACTATACTAATCATTCCCACAAATCCTTGCATGGGAAGATTCTGTCGCACCTCGTTAATCCGGAGAGGTTTTGCCCGTGCTTCGTGGGCAGGCAAAGGGTCCTTGAATACCCCCATTTGTTGATTATTTGGCGCTATGGGGTTGTCCACGGCCAATGTTCTATTGTCGATCAAATCTTGGATTAATTCTTTGAATTTCCAAGCATCCATTCAAGTCGTGTCCTCTGCGCCTATGGAATCTACAATACAATTCCTCTCTGTATCCCCTAGGCTTAGGAGCGTTAGGGTCTATAGTTTGGATTTCTGGCAGAGTGACTAAATTTGCCACTGACAAGCGGTCAAATAGGGAGTCCCTGGACTCCGTGTAAGGGGTGAATTGTCGCCTAGGGCGACGATGCTGATTCTGCTCCTGTCTTCTATTATCTCTTTCATAACCAGGAGGCACTGCTCGGTAATTAGCCTTTTGGGGCTGCATTTCTTGCATAGCGTGGGAACATTTATCGCAACTTGGTTAACCGCAGCATGTTGTGATTGCGTTGTCCCGATCTTAGTGGTTTTATTCCACTCTTTCTTTTTAGGCTTGGCGATTGCGCCTTCGCCTATTTTGATCTCTTCTATAACTCGGCTTGCGCCAAAGCTTCTTCTAAGCTGGCGTATTGCTGCAACTGCAATAGCCCAGAGATCGATTTCAAGCAACTTTTGCGAACATCTGTGTGAGATCGGACATAGGGGGACGGTAGGGTAACTTAGAAAGCAAAGCTCTCCATCGATTCCCGTATGCCGCCATTGTTTCTTCCTCAAATTGCTCGAGGCTAGCCAGATCACTCAGTGATGCCTTCTTCCTTGTGTTGAAGGCAAAGCGTTCAAGAAACGCATCTACTAATTGATCTAGGTTGCTTATGCTGTGTTTTGGTAATTGCGTGAACCAATCCGAGGCAGGGCCTGCGAATGTGGTTATGAAAGTTCTAAGCAACAATGCATCGTTATCTTGGATGCCGAAGCATTGGCTTAGAAATCTTGTTACATGTTCTTGTGCGTCCTCTTCACCTTTAAAGACTGCCAATTGAGGCAACTTGAAATGTTCGGGGTAAAGAGGTGTGGGCACTAAGGGATGCACCGGATGACTACAGAGTTGACGTAATGTGGGTTTTTGATGCCCAACAGCTTTTGTCTCCACAGACTCTAAACGCTCTAATAGCGCTTTGTATGCATCGGAAGATTTTATTTCTTCCTCTCTTGTTTGCTCCCGTTGTAAGTTATGGGAGACTGGAGGCCTATGGAGGGGTGGCCGAATGGCAGCCCTCCTGCCTTGATGGGGAGTTTCAGCATGTTCTATTTCTGGTTCATACTCCTCATAAAATTCTTGAGGAGTCTCTCGGGCGAGACCTATAACCCCGATTGAGTCCTCGCCGAATGTACCCATCATTGTTTCGGGGAGTGGCTTCCCTCTCGGGTCTATAAGGTCTCGGAGGCAAAGCTTGACGAGGTCGTGGAGACCTGTCCCGCACCAACGGATTATGCCTCTCATATTGTTCGGCTCTTTGGGTGCGATGGGTTGGCCCCCTCTCAGGTAGTTCATAGCGTAACTCATCCGCTTCGCGTTGCATGCGCTCTCTATCCAAGCGGTGTCGATACTCTATCTCCTGATGACTTTGTTTAAGCCGCGAGATTTGGGCTTGACGAGTGGCATGTCTGGCGACTATCGGGTCAATTTGGTCTACCCTATTTTGCTCAGGAGGTTGGAATGTTTCTCCTATGTGTTTGCCTCGATCTTGATGATCTAAAATTTCAATGGGTCGCTTCCCTCTGTCGAGGTAGGCGACATTTACTCGAGGCTCTGGCCTCGATGTATGATCATGATACCTAGCAAGTGCGGAAATGCAAGGTTCCCACGTTGTTTGTTGTCCTCGAGGAATGCGATGGCTTTCCTCGTACTCCCTTTCATGGGTTTGGAAGGGGCAGGCGGAGTTAGCTCGCCCCGTGTAAGGAGCCCCGCGCTCTGGATTTTGTCTTTCTGTCCTGATGGGAGGTAAAGAAGGGACGCCATATCCACGTTGTCCCTCCAAATGGATAGTGTGCCTCTCTAGCGCTTCATCAGCCGTGGCCACTCATGTCTAACCTCGAAGGCGATTCTCTATTTACATCAAGGTCTACATGTAAAGCGTCTTCCCGAAAGGGGCTGTTTTGAATGGGCATACCCCACCGAGGGATTCCGACATGGATTCTTTTGTAGGCCGACCGATAAGGCGGTATGACCAAGTCCTCAGGACCGAAGTGAAGGCGACTTGCGCCTCGCTTCTTGTGTACCTTCCGGAGCTTCTGCCCTTGATTGGGCTTGGCTACGGGTGTACACCATTGCGGTGCTTCTCTACTATCTAAGTAGATTTTTATCTCGTTTATGATGATTTTTCTTTTTGTCTACACTAAGCAGAAATGAACACACACATACACAAACCGTGATTATCTCTTTTAAGGATTAATGGTGTGTCCTAAACTGGTTTAGTGCATTTTGATGTTTTGTTTTGTTTTTGAATGTTTTTGAAGAACGTTTAAATGCATAATGAAGGCTCATATAACTCCCAAAATGGTCGCCCCTTCAATATACCAACCAGACCGATATACCAACCTCTCTATATACCCGCCCTTACGAGAGGGAGACTATAGGTACGTGAGAGCAGAAGGTACATGGTACGTAGGCGGTACGGAAGGGGGATTGTCCTGTTAATGGCACCTACCATAGAAGACTTATCCTCGCGTGCATGGGAATCACCCCAACGACACTCGGTCAGCTTTCGTCAGGATTTACGCCTAACAAAAGTGACAATCGGGAAATGGATGCAAAGCTAAGCCAAGGTGGTGATGAACCCACCGTTGGTCTTGCTCAAGGGCTGGGGTCTTACGACCAGCTCCTTGGTTTAATTTACCACGTTGTGTGTGGGATTCATTTTATTTAATGAAAATGAAACAAGCATAAATGACTTTCCCTAAGCAATGCAGGATAAAATGAAAACAATAAAAAAAAAATAGAAATAGAAACAGAAAATTTAATAGAGATTATAAAAATCCCTACCTCTTCTCTCGCTCGGACCGTTGCTTCGAATTTCTGCTCTAAAATCTACAGAAGAATTCGTCCTCCGTGAGATGAATTTCAGAACATAATTCGTCCCTCGCAGAGACGAATTTGAATTCGTCTCAGGGTCGACGAATTACAGAAAGAATTCTCACTCAGACGAATAACAATCAACAAAAAATGTACCTGTCAAGCACAAAACACAAAAATTTAATCAGTTTCTGTGATCTTAAAAACTAGGGAACAGGGTCCCACCGTGATCGCCACTGAAAGCACGAGATTCCGGGGAAGGAAACACTAATTGCGATGCATTCAAAATCAAATACGCTTAAGTCCTAAGAATGTAGAATGCATGAAATGAAAGAGACGCATTGAAATGAGATACAAGCAAATGGAGAAAACACAGCCCTTTCATTAAACTCTCTTGATCTCTATTACAAAGATGCCTCCTCCCTTTTCAGGGGCTAGGAGCGTTAAAAGAATTTGATTACAATCAAGACTTAAGGTTCCTCTTTCCGCGTGCCCACACTTGAGATGGGCGGGCCAAGACGATGCCGCCGCTGATGTTGATGAGTCCTTGACCTCTCTGCTCCTCCTACGAACAAAGAAACAACAAAGATGTCAGTAGCACCCGCCGCAAATAAGAAGTGTTTGTTCTCTAAAATCGCCAAAAGATGCATGTAAACATTTGTCCAAAACGATAGAGTAAAATGAGTCCAAATGGCCCGAAAACTCGAGAAGATAGAAGATATTACCGTAAGGCCATTGCCACCGAAACATCGGCCAATCTGCCTTCACCTAGAATTCGTCCCCGGCAGCAGACGACTTCGATCGCTATTCGTCCCCCGGGTGGGACGAATTCGACTGTGTTGGAAAAGCCGAAGTGATGCCGCTCCAATGTCGACTCCCGAGACCTCCAAAACACCTGCAAACAGAGGGGTTATGTAATTGGGGCCATTTTGGGACGACCCAGATGGTCGGATTCTCCCAATTTGGCCTCTATCCTCGGGAATTCGATATCGCCACCTGCAAGTTAGTAGGACAACAAAGCGACAAAAGGCATGATAAAATCTGATCAAAATGTTATGAAATTGAAGCTATGAGTTAACCAAATAGAATAACATAAGATGCAACATGAACAAATAATCTAGAATGCTTTAGAATAAAACTTAGAAAGTGCGGGGGTGCCCAAGTGGGCCTCCCACCGTTGGCACTTGATTCCGGTGCCAATCCACTAGGGATGGGCCCAAAACCTCTTAGGATTGGGATGTCTGCAAATTGGTGGTGTAAGGTGGTCAAATGTTGGATTTGGGTTGGATCCACGCTTCCAAAAGCCACCCAATAACCTCCCTTGCAAAAGAGATTAGTGGATGTGAGAAGGTGAATCAAAAGGATGCAAGTGGGTAATCAATCGGACAGCACTTCGTTGCTTGAAATCGCCTCCAATCTGTCCTTTTGGGTGAGAAAAGTCCCACCTTTTATAGACCCATGGGGTCTCTTTTGAGAGGGAAGCATAAGCGCCATGTGTTGGTCATAGGTGCCATGTGGCGGTCATGTCTTCCCATGAGGGAGGGGAGTCCTCCATGACTTGGGCTTTCATAATTGCCCTTGTGACAGTCCTCTAACGGCCTATCTGTCCACCCACACACGCGTGCGAGGCAGGAGTCATCAACTGACTGTCCCTGGCTGCCACTTGGCGCCATTCTTCTTTTTGCCCGTTAAACTTCGGAATTCGTCCCTACCAGAGACGAATTCAGAATTCGTCCCCGGGTGAGACGGATTCCATTTAGAATTCGTCCCCCGGGTGAGACGAATACCGAGCAAAGTGCCCAAATGTGCCAAATTGCCTCTTGACCTTACAAAATTGCTATGAAAGTGGTTAGGACCACTGTTTAACCTCTGAGGGCTGCCCTGGGGGCTGTGTTTGTCAAAGCGATCAGTGTTTGCAGTCACATAATCGGATTGGTGCTGTTTTGGTGTCTACACATTGATGTATGGTATTAAATTGACCACTTGTAAGTAAATAAATGAAATGATTTTCTATCCATGAAAATAACTTTACATACTTATCCTATGATTATAGTAAGTAAAACTTTTATACTTGATTAAGAATTATATAATGATAATATTGCTAGAAAATAATTAAATTAAAATAAAAAAAGAAATAAAATTAAATTAAAATTAAAAATATATAAAAAAAACTAAAAAAATAAGAAACAAATTAAACTATATTAAAAAAAAAACTCTAAAAAATATTTAGTTTGATAAAATAAAATTAATAATAACAATTTAAAGGTTAAAATCCTTAATTTTTCTTTTATTATTTAATATTAAAGTAATGGTTTAGGCTTTGGATCTTCTTAGGGAGGTCCAAGGTTCATACTGTTGCATGGGCAAGTGTGTGATGGGGTGGGTGGGTGTATGCATGTGTGTTTGGCTCTTATTGATAGCTCAACTCTCATCATAAGTGGTCATGGTTGGAATGAGGATGCCTAGTCCTAAGCATCAATCTTAGGGGTTTCTCACACTAACCTCAATAAAAAGAAACTATTACTTATGTAAGTTATGATCATAAAAATCACAAATTATATAAAATTCAATAATTTAATCTATCATGTTCCTTTTGAGATGATGAAATATTTTTAATGTTTCAAAAATCTCATAACCTTTTTTAAGTTAATAATTAATTAAATGCATTCCAATAAATACATATAATTTTAATTTTTTTTTGAAAAATTATGTCATATATTATGTTCAAACAAATGTAAAAAAACCAATGATAGGTTAAACTTACAAGCAACAAAATAATCTAATAATCATAATAAATGTTTCCAAATATTTTTTCAATCTCACATTTTAGGGATGGATAATTCTTGTAATGTTATTTACTTAAAAGTAAATTTTAATCCTTTAAAGGATTCTTTTACTCCTACCTAAAACTCAATAATATCACTTACCTAAACAAACCCTTAATGAGTCATTTGAATAGTTAAAATCATAGTTATTTTTTTTGAAAGAGGTAAATATTATTATGTGGTTACGATATAAGCATTACATAACATATCTGCAACATGTGAGGGGAGAGATTTAAACTTGGCCCTATCGATTTCAACTAAAGAGTTTTAACTACCCACTTGCTCTCCAACTCCTATGAACGGATAAAATCATAACTAATTTAACTCATTAAAGATTACATTTTTTATATTTTAATTAATTTGTGGTCCAAACATTGTTACATTCTAAAATAAAACTAACTACAGTTAAAAATTAAATTCAAGAAGATATTTCATAAAGAGAATCAATGGATTTAAAATTTAAACTCCATTTAATACTTTCCACTATGTAAAAAATGAAAGAAATTATAATTTCCTATAGATTGGTTAATGAGGTATAAATAAGATGCATGTAAATTTGTTTTACCATTTTTAAATGTTTGATCATAAAAATGTAATAGAATTTGAATTGTGTTTTTCTAGTGAATCATTAAATATTAAAAAAATAATAGTGACATAAATAACCATGGTTTGAAAGTATAGTAAGGAAGGACTGATATATTATCAATAATTTATTAGAATGAGGTTTATAGAACTATCCAAATTTTAAGCAATTTATTGATAATTCATCACTCAATATTAGGTTATATTTTACATATCTACTCAATAAATTACTCTTATTAATATTTATTTGCACTAGTATAAATACTAATCAATAAATACAACTATGTTATAATTAAATATAATAAATTAACAAGCTACTCCATATGCAATAATAAATGTATACTATGAATAAAAATTAACAATTGCAATAAAATTAAAAATTAATATAAAATCATATTTTTTTTATAAAATAATATTGAAAATATATATTTTTTTTGAATGAAAGCACCTTATATTAATAATATTGAAAATATATTATTTATACAATAAAATAATTAAAATAAAGAATAATACTAATGATATTTTAAATTAATAATGTTGTTAATATCAATAAATAAAACTATCCAAATTTAATACACTTAATGCATTGCTTGGAGATCTATGAGGCTTGTACATCTACATCGTTGGGATATTTGTGTCATTGGTGCCATTGGGAGATCGGTGTTGTCAAGATATCGCTAGGAGATCTATGAGGGTTTGCGCTTAATACCACTAAGAGATTTATGAAATATTAGATGACAATGATTTTGAATGGAATTTGTGTGGGTATAAGGGATGCAAGGATCGATGGGGTAGGGACAATGTAGAAGGTGTGTAGAGTGAGGCAAACACTCATGGCAAGGGGAACATGGTAGGTGGACCCTTGGTGTTCTATCTAGGTTTTCATGTGTTTGAACTAGGTATTGGGGAGGTCTATAAGCTTCATTATTTGTGCTCCTATGTGGGTGATTCAAACTGTTGTTGGTCTCAAGGATTATTGAGAGTTGGCCCTATTGGTAAGACTCACTTTGATGTGGTTTTAGAATTGGAGGGTGATATTCCTTCTTTGTAGATTATTTAACCTATTCTTCATCAAACAATAATAGAATGAGAAAAATATTTGATTGGGAAGTTTATTGGTGCTATGTCAGGAAATGGGATGCTAAAAAATAGAGGCTAAGAGGGATTTGAAAGTGGTGGTACTTCCTAAAGTCTTTCTACTCTTTAATTTTAAGGCATCTAAAGATATGTCGGTTGTGGTTATGAAGAGACCATGGTTATTTGGTTGAAAAGGTTTCTTTTTGAGGAAATTGTCGTGGTTATGAAGGGACCATGGTTCTTTGGTTGAAAAGGTTTCTTTTTGAGAAAATTTTCCCTAGACATCAATTTGTTCATCAAGAATATCAATAACACCCATCTTGGTGTGTCACTTTGGGATATATATGGTCTCTTGGGATGATGACATCCTTAAGGGTATTTCTAAATCAATGGATAATTTGATTGCAATGGATTGGTTACCCAAACAAAAATAAGGATGTTTTTTTCCAAGTTTTGTGTTAACATTGATCTCTCTAATCCTTTGTCATCTTCTATTAAGTTGATTTTGAATTTTGGAGATTAGATCTAGGATATAGAATATAAAACCTCTAAGTCCATATACTTTGACTATAAGAGGGATGGTAATTTATGGACTAAGTGCATTGAGATGAAACCTCCTAAGAAGCAAGAGGCCTAGGTCTAGACAAATAAAAAAGAAGGGTCTTGCTCTGAAACTGCTATGGTTTTTCCAAAAGTTGGTGGGAATTTCAAAGGTGTAAAGGCAAATCCAAATAAATTTGCTATATTAGGAGAGTTGCTACCTCCTAATCATGAGGCTATGTTGGATGCTATTCCAGATAAGGGAGTTGAGTTCTTGGATCTTCAAGGGGATCAATTGACTAATGCTAAGGTTCCTTTATCCCCTCATTAGAAGGCTTAGGTTGAGGTGTTTTCAAGTAGCTGCTCCTATTTCGTACAATGAGAAGGTTGTCATCCCTCTTGATAAGAAAAAAGATAAAGCTATCATGAAGTTTCTTTTGGATGCAAAAGACGGAGAAAGTTTTGTAAATGCATTAGAAGGGGAATTAGAGGAGGTCTAGTCTTCCTTGGTAGAATATAACTTTCAATAAGTTCTAAATAGTTGAAAGATGAAACTAAAGGAGAAGATAGCTCGATAGTATCAACCTCTTCCTCAGTCCACATGATCAAGCAAGAAGGTAAAGTTAGCTCTACGCAACTCATCAAAACACCTAAAATACAATGGATCTAGGTAGTGGGAGGGGATCAGGGAGACCAATAAATTATGAATCTTTGTTACTTCAAGTGCATAGCTGTCAACATTCATCACCCTGCAAGCCCAGCAGATCCAGTAAATTGGGAAGAGGCAGGATGTCGGTAGATAGTAATAAAGATCCTTTACGTTGTTACCGGCGTTTGCAGGCTTTATGTTACGTCGCGTGTATAAGCGTTTCTGTACAAATTGCTAGCAGTCATTCAATAATCGGGACCATTATTGCCCTTTGATTAATAGTGTGGACAAGACATCAAACATATCCGTTTCTACCATGACTGGCCCACTAAGGTACCAAATATGAACGAAATAGAAGAAAATTGCACCTCTGAAATTGCGTTTTAACGTCTCCACGGAGCGAAAAGCTTGGATGCCCGCTTGAAAGTAAAACAAGGTGTTGAGAAACGTACGTTAATATTTACTTTGCTTGATCACCAATCATGTCACATTCATATCGTCATCACTTATTCCATTGCACATGCTCTGGTCCTCGTCAAGATTTAATAGTGTCTTCCCTTGTTTTCTAAATAACATAACGTCTCTTCTCTTTCTACCAGAAACCAAAATTCCATCAATGTATTCTTTTGTGTTCCGGGTTGCTTCATGAATAGCTTAATCCATAGACGGATCGATCTTGAACTTGCTGCTACTTTTGTTGTTGTTGTTGTTGCCGACGCCAGAAGAAGATGTCAAGGGTTTTGGAGAAACTTAGAGAAGAAATTGAAAGAGTACAACTCCTTAGGTGGATGCTATTCTCAGGAGGTCCATAATTTACTCGTGGCGGAAAGAGATGCTATTCTCAGGGAGGAACCCAATCAAGCAGAACCCAAGGCAAGAAATCGAGACGATGAATTTTCCATATATTTGAATTTACTGTTCTTTTTTCAATTATGGCTCGTGGCAAGGAGTTAAATAGGCTAAAAACATTCTAGCACCTAATTTAAATGTGATCTCCAGTTTCCAATGTCTATATAAAATTTAAAAAATGAATATGAGAAGAAATCTAGACGGCACTGTGTTGAATTTATGTGCTTAAGCATTTATTCAAGTACATGAGCCAGCTTGAACAAGAAAGCCAGCCTAGAAGAAAATATGTAGTTTCGCTTGTTGTCTTCCTCTCCTTTTATGTGTGTTTTCCCTTTTACCATACTATCTGTTATCCGCTAATATCCAAATCATACTAATTAAATTTGATTTCTGAATTGGAGTCTAAAATTTGAACTTTATGTAATTGATCCTTCGTTAGAATTGCCCTGTATGCAGCTCTGGAGTGATCTGTTTTGGAGGCGTATGGTATATTTGGATTTGATCTAGCTGTATTGGTGTTTAGTTTTACTGTCTTGAAGTAATTCTTGGGATTTCGTTTTGCAGCATTTGGCCATTGCAATTTGATTAGCTTTTGTTCTTGCATAAGAACTGTTAGTGAAAACCCTATGTAGCTCGATTAAGAATTCTATAATTCTTATCTTGAAGAGAAATGCATACATGTGTACACAGGTGGAGATGAGAGAAGATGGGTATGGATTGCGTTTGCATCTGTCGTGTATGAAATGTGATGCAGTCCTGATTGAAGTATTGGAAGCAATAGAGGCAATAGGGTTGACAGTGGTGCAAGACAATATGTCTTGGGACAATCAATTTATTTTGGATGCCTTTTTAGAAGAGGTAAGCTTAAACTGTACGAAAAAGATAATTTATGGAGCTAATTTGATATATATTTCTTGTATCTTCTACCCTGACTTTTTTTATTGCTTGAGCAGGAAGCCGGTGCATCCAGTGCAACAGTTGAAAAAGATGACTGAAATAATGAAAGATAAACCATCACCATAGCCATTTCCCTGGTATATATACCTATATTATAAAAGTATCTTGAATTTCATAATATGCCATATCATAACGTATCATAGTTTATGTTATTAAAGTTTTATGTATTAACTCAGGGCAATTTTCTACTGAAAAGTCTTATAGATCTAAATTGTTGTCATTATTTCGAATAACAGAAGATAGTGTTTTTCTGATTTATTTTTCAGATTTAAAAGTTTATTGATTTCGTAGATGTTCCTTGATTATTTATTTATTCATTTATTTAATGGTTGATCTGGAGACTCATTCGGTAAAAATCTTTTTGAACGAGGATTGAAACTGACCTTTAAAATCGTATACTGTCTGGGCATCGAACTTTCTATTCAAAGGATAACTATTACCTACAAAGTCTTTCCATTGTGGTTTACCTAAAGAATTAAACATATCGATTACATATTTTTTAATTTTCCTTATAAACAATTCCTTCTATTTATTCTTTTCACAAAGCAACTTAGGAAGTTAAGACAGATAATAAACACTTGTTTGATAAAGTTCCTAATCTTTGAAACTAAGGATAAGATACTGGATAATAAACATTTTTCTAATTCACAATTTGCATTAACCTTGTCCTAGTTTTTGGAACTATTTTTTCTTTTCACAAAGCAGCTTACGAAGTTAAGGACAGATAATAATTTGTCTGAGAAACTATTTTTTTTTTTAATCTTTTCCTAATTTTTGAAACTAAGGATAGGATACAAGAAAAAAAACATGATTCTAATTCACAATTTGCATTAACCTTTTCCTAGTTTTTGGAACTAAGTATGGATAAGGTAAATCATAATGTGAAAAACAGTTTTTTATTCAAATTTAAAATATAATTATATGTTAAACAAATTTTTATTTATTATCATAAGAAGGATAAGACCTTGATTAATGATATAAAAGAGAGGTTACTATAATTCAAATAAAAAATATAAGTAACCTAGCTAAATAGATATGATCTGGTATCTTATTAAAAAATAATTATTTTTACAAATTCTCAATGATGAATATAGGTTATTCAAAAGTTTTTTTCTTCTTTACTTTTATTTAAAAGTTTTATTTATTTATTTTAGTTTAAATATTCTATATGATGGAATTTTTACATTTAAATGTTGTTTCAATTTTTTTTAATTTCAATAATAAAATAAATAGTTAATTTCAACAATAAAGTAAATAGTTTATTTATTAGAAAGTATGCTACCTTCAAGTTTAAAGCATTAATTTTCACCTTAAAGATTATTTATGAGCCAAATATTGTATATAGGTGTATTCTAGTGGTTCTAGCATCCACTTCAAAGTCTTTGTCCCAAAACATTATAGGCCCTTTATGGGATAAATACATGATATAGTTCTCTATATTTTTGGATGTTAGTGACTTCATAAATTTATTTTAATTTAGAGTTATAGTACCTCTTTATATTATCTAAATCTAAAGGTCATTATTAATATATTTTAATTATTTCTCTCAATGTTGTTTCTAAAAATGGATAAATTGAGTACTATAAGAGAAAAGAACCCAATGTGATGCCTTTGACCACTAGGATATAATGCAAGCATTTATCAAGATAAGTTGATATTTAAAAAAGTGATAAATATATTGTTAAGGCTTTATGAAAAAATCCTTCAAAGTTTTTTTTGTTGTAAGTAGGTACTTACTTCCAAACATATATGGTTGAAGAGATTTTTTCTTGTAATTTATTATAATATTAACACAATATTATTATTACCCTTCAAAATATCCTTAGTACTAAGTTATAATAAGGTTTAATAGTTTATTAAATATTTGGAGTATTTTTCTAATGTCTAAATATGGAAAGAATGATAGTGAAAAATACTCTTCTTTATGTTTTCTTTTTTGTTATCATGTCTTAGTATTTTTCAATTAGAATAAATTTTATGTATTCAGATTTATATAAAGAAATAATAATACAACAATTTACTTTATGCTAGAAAAGTGGCAAGTTTTTTAGAGGATTCCTTTAATTATCATTTGATAAGGTTTTATAACATGGCAAGCGGAAAAGTAAATTTAATGTTCTTATTGGACTTGATGGGGTAGCCAAATATTTTGATCTCTTGGTTGTGACTTTTCAATATGGAATCTATGAGTAGTGTATGTTGTTATTCATAGGATGTATATTACATTCATATGGTTTAAAGTTGATATAAAAAATAAAAATAAAAATACTTTAGAACATGGAACTTTAACTTTTATATTATTTCAATTACTTTTAAAATTAGTTTTATAGTTAACCAAAGATCTTGGATTTTAGTTTAACTTATTTATATTACTATATGCTTTTTTAATAAAATATTTAAGGAATCACTATGGAAAATAGATCTCAATATTTAGCTTAATAAATAAAAGATCATTTGTGTAATAGCAAGAGATATATTTTATTATTGAATTAGGTCTTTGTCTTCGTAAAAAGATATGATAAGATAAACATGAAATATATTCAACCAATTAAACACACAATTTCAAGCATATTTAATTTAATAATTTTTTTTTTGAAATCTTTTAAATTAATTCCTTTGGAATCTTGTACTCATTTTCATGGGACCTTTTGAATATATTCAAGAAAAAAATTATTTTACATATTATGCAACATGTACCCATTTCATTGGTATTAAAATAGGTTTGAATAGTTCTTTATTTCTCTTGAAATAGTGAAATCCCTCTAAATATAATTTGTTTTGGTTTTTCATATATTATTAAAAAAATTCATTGATACAAATAATTTTTTAAGAAAAAAGTTAACAAGATTGTATATTTAAGAATTAATTGTATCCATGACAAGTCTTATATGTACCATTTTTTTGAACTCTAGGTAGTGTAAATTGTTTTTAACTCAGGTGATCATTTTTATAATTATTACAAAAGGATTTGAAATGATTGTTCATATGATATAGGTATTCAATATTAATTATGTATATTATAAGATTTTCTTTGTTAGTATTAACAACTAGAGTGGCTTTAGTGGAGAATTTGCAACACTAAATAGAGGTCTAAGGTTCAAATATTATAGGGGTTAGGGTTGTACTCCATAACCCAAGTAAAAATACCTTTTTACCATTTTTTAAGTATAATATATTCCACATTTCTTAATTTTTTATTTAATATTAATCTTCCCATATATGATTTATTTTTTAAATATAAATTTTAGGTCTTGAATAGTTGTTTTAACCTTGTCTATGAGATCCTATATAAAAATACTCTTTAGTGGGATGTTGATTTAAGTACAAACACCCAAATATAAGTATGGATTATGTAGACTATGATCCTCTTCGAAGGTCCTATTATTCTTAGATGTATAACTCAAATATAAATTTTAAAAAGTAAAATATTTTAATCAATATAAAATAATAAAAAAATTATAAAAATTATTAATGATATTATTCTCTTTATATTTATTAAAATATGCAAGATGATTTTTTTTTCAATGTGGTAATCTTATTATATCCACTTTATGGAGAGAAAATGTGATTGTAGACACCAAAACAGCACCAATCCGATTATGTGACGACAAGCGCTGATCGCATTGACACACACAACCCCTAGGGCAGCCCCCAGAGGTTAAACAGTGGTCCTAACCACTCCCAAAAGCAGTTTGGAGGTCAGAGGTCAATTTGGCACCTTTTTGGCACCTTGCTCTCTGCTCGTCCCACCCAGGGATGAATACAAATTGGCATTCGTCCCACCCAGGGATGAATATCAGCATTCGCCCTAGGGTGAGGCGAATAGCAAGTTTGACTGGCAAAAAGTCAAACCTCGACAAGTCCGCCAGTTAATTGCAAGCTTCAGGCCATGCAATTGCGAGGAACGGCTCCAAATCAAGAAGAGAGACTTCAGTCATGCATGTCTTTATTTTAGAGACCTCATGCAAGGAGATTCTAAATCAGGGAATTATCTTTTCTCTCAAAATAGGACAAACAACTCAAGTGGCGCCCTCGCATGCGCAATTCAAACAGAGAGACCCTAGGTCTATAAATTGGTGAGTTTTCTCACCCAAAGATATACAGAGAAGGAGCATTTGAGCAATGAAGTGCTGCCAATTTACATACCTACTTGCGATTTGTGCCTTTCACATCCTTAATCTCTCATTCGAAAGGGAGGTTATTGGGTGATTATTGGAAGCACGAATCCGGACCCAAAACCCAATTTTTGGCCACAATATCCCACAAAATTTGTTGACAACACCCCATAAGAAGTTTTGGACCCATCCCAAGTGGATTGGTGCCAGAACAGAGTCCCAAACGGTGGGCGTCCTGCCCCCGGGCGCCCCCAAGTTGTCGTAGCCCTAATCGCCCCACCCCGGAGTGATTAGAAATATGTGATATATTTCTCTGATTTTTCTTTTGCATCTTATTCTAGGTTATTTAAATAGGCTGTAGTTTAAATTTCACTTCATTCTGAGCAATTTTGACCAGGTTTTTATCATTTCCCGCCTTTACTAACTTGTAGATGGCACCATCAAAATATGGGTGCTAGAGGCCAAATTGGAGAAATATGACCATTTGGGTCTTCCCAAAACACCCCCAATTAGCTAACCCCAACTTTGTAGGTCATTTGGAGCTTCCTAGATAGGACATTGAAGAGGGTGCTTTCTGACAAATTGTTGTAGGTTTATTCGTCCCGCCCCGGAGCGAATACAAATCTATGAGGAATTTCCCGACTGTTCCTTTTGCAATGGCCTCCTGGTAACATATTCATGCTTCTGTTAAATTTTTAGGTCGATCTGAGATCATTTGGTTATCGTTTTAATATTTTCATGCATACACTAACAGTAGGCCTTGGGAAATACATGTTTTATTCTATCTGTAGGTGCTACTAATATTTTATGTTTCTTTGAATGTAGGTCTTCTGACATCAGAGGAGAAGGAAGGAGTCAAAAATCATATACACAAGTGGTGGCGACATTTTGGTCCGCCCATCTTACATGTGGGCACGCGGAAGAAGGATTGCTATCCATGGATGTGACAAGAAACATATTTGATGCTCCTATCCCCTAAAAAGGAAGGAGACGTATTGTAACATGAATTTGAAAGCATATCAATAAAGAGGGCCATATTTCATATTGCTTTTATCTTGTGTCGATTCGTCTATGTTCTTTCCTTTCATGCATTTTTCAATATATAGGCTTTTAGCGTTAAGTTTGGTTTTACACGCATCGTGCTTGGCATATTCCTTTTTGTTTCCGTATCCTCGTGCTTTCAGTGGTGATCATGGTGGGACATCTGTCCCTTGATTTTTAAGATTAAATTTCTGATCAAAGTTGCTTGTTTTTGCTTACAGGTACCAAGTTTTCAAACGCTGGATTGTTGTTCATTTTAGTCTATGATGAGTACAGAGCTGGAATTCATCTTATCCAGGGATGAATAGGAATTCATCCTACCCTAGAATGAATACAGATCTATTATTCATCTCACCCTAGGATGAATAGCTCTCTATGCAATTTTAGAGCAAAAATTTAGAGACATCCGATTTGGGCAGAGAAGAGGTAGAGGTCCTAAACACCTTCTGTCAATTTTTGCTTTTTGTTCTCTGGTTATTTGCTTGCATAGGAGAGTTTGAATGCTTGTTTGCTTCATTTATGCAACTTAAAAAGAACCCCACACACCACGTGGTAATTTGAAACAACAAGGAGTTGGTCGTAAAACCCCAACCCTTGAGCAAGACCAATGGTGGATTTCATCACCACCTTGGCTTGAGATACTGCATACATAACCCCGATCGTGACTGTTGCTAGACGTAAATCCTGATGAAAGCTGACCAAGTGTAGCGGGGGTGATTCCCAATGCATGAGGATAAGTCTTCTATGGTAGGTGTCATAAACAGAGTGATTCCCCTTTCGTACCGCCTATGTTCCACGTACCATCTGCTCTCACGTACCAATAGTTTCCCTCACGTAAGGGTGGGTATATAGAGAGGTTGGTATATCGGCCTGGCAAAGGTATATCGAAGGGGCGACCATTTTTTGGGAGTCATAAGAGCCATCATATTGCATTTAAATGTTCTTTCCAAAAAGCTTTCAAAACAAAATCAAAACACACTAAACCAGATTTAGGGCACACTTTTAATCTTTAAACGAGATAACCATTGCGTTGATTGTGTGTTTCCTTTCTGTTTAAGTGTAGCATAAGAAATCCTAAAAGAAGATAAAAATCTACACATCTTTAGGTAAACATCACCATGGTGTACACCCGTAGCCGAGCCCAATCATGGGCAAGCGCTATAGAGAGTGCACAAAGGGGGGCAAGTCACCTCCGATATAGTCCTGAGGACTTAGTCATCCCGCCTTGGCGGCATGGCACCCAAGATAGTCCACATCATGCCATAACAGAATAGGATTATAGAGGCACCTCTTTGAGGGGCACCCCCACTCAACATAGAGCCTTTCAAGAGGAGAACCTACACGTGGCACTCAACATAGACAGGAGACCTCCCTTAGACGCTCGTTATGAGTGGCCTAGTGATGAAGTGCTAGAACAACAGAGGGTCCAGAAGGAGGGGCCACATGATTTCGTCATCCCTCCTCTACCCCGTATTACTATTAGAAACACTAGACCAAATCCAGAGTATCAGGCTCTCCAGACAGGGCAAGACAATTCTGCCCGCACCTTGCATGCATATGAAAGGGAGTACGAGGAAGACTACCATGTTCCTCAAGAGCAGTACACAACACGGGAGCGATGTACCTCCGTGCTTGCTATGTATCAGGATCACCCATTAAGGCTAGACCCTCAGGTGAATGTCGCTAACCTCGATAGAGGAAAGCAACCCATAGGGATCTCGGATCACCATGACCGAGATAGACATGTAGGAGAGGCATCTAGGCTTCCTAAACAAGAGATGGCAAAACAAATTGACTTGGCATTTGCTAGACATGCCGCCCGCCAAGCGCAAATCACGTAGCTCAGGCAAGATCAACAATAGTTAGAGCATCTGTACCACCTTAGCAAAGAGTGCATTCAGCGTCAGACAACCGAATTGCTTCATAACAATGTGCCTGAGAAGGTCCCAACCCCTCGCGCACATAAAGTAGAAGTGTATGAGAGGCATAACCCCTTGGTGCGAGACAGGTCTCCATGACCTCGTCAAGTACTGCCTCCAAGACCTCCTAGACTTGAGCGGGAGGCCACTCCTAGAAACAATGATGGGCACCCTCCATGGGCACCCACCCATGTTTATAGGTCTCGGCCAGGCACTCCTCAAGAAGCTTATGAGGAGTATGAACAAGAAGAAGAGTGGGCTGAAATGCCCTACCAAGGCAGAAGGGTTGCTATCCAGCCACCCTTCCATAGGCCTCAAGTTCCCCGCAACCCACAATGGGAGCAAACTAAGGAGGAAGAGATCAAATCCTTCGATGCATATAAAGCGCTGCTAGAGCGCTTAGAATCTATGGAGATCAAGACTTCTGGGCCCCAAAAGCCCACTTTACGCCAACTCCGTAGTCATCCTGTGCATCCGTCAATGTCGGCACCTCCATACCCTGAACACTTTAAACTGCCCCAGTTGGCACTCTTTAGAGGGGAGGAGGATGCCCAAGAGCATGTGACTAGATTCCTGAGCCAGTGCTTTGGCATTCAAGACAATGATGCTTTGTTACTAAGAACATTTATAACCACATTCGTAGGCCCTGCCTCGGATTGGTTCACTCAGTTGCCAAAACATAGCATCAGTAACTTGGATCAGCTAGTGGATGCGTTCCTCGAATGCTTCACCTTCAACACCAAGAAAAAGGTGTCATTAAGTGACCTAGCTAGCCTCAAGAAGTATGAGGAAGAGACCATGGTGGCATATGGGAACCGATGGAGGACGTTGCTTTCAAAGCTGCCCTACCTCCCTCCCATGTCTGACCTGACTCAGATGTTCTCAAAGAGCTGTTTGAGATCGATCTCCATGCTATTGCAGCTGTAGCAATATGCCACTTTAGAGGAAGCTCTGGCGCAAGCCAGAATCATTGAGGAGATCAAGATACAGGATGGCGAGATCGCCAAACCTAAGAAGAAAGAATGGACCAAGAACACCAAAATAGGGACCATGCAACAGAAACCCGCTATGGTCAATCAAGTTGCTATCAACGTCCCTAAGCCTGCACAAGCAACACAACCTCAAAAGGCTAACTATCAGGTGGTGCCTCCTAACAATTATGATAGAGAAAACCAGAGGTAGGAACAAAATCAGCAGCGTCACCCTAGGCGACAATTTACACCTTACACAGAGTCCAGAGACTCCCTGTTTGACCGCTTGTCAACGGCAAACTTGATCAACCTTCCAGAGATTCAAACTATAGACCCCAATGCACCGAAGCCTAAGGGGTACCGGGAGGACTTGTACTATAGGTTCCACAGACGGAAGGGACATGACCTTAATGCATGTTGGAAATTCAAAGGTTTGGTACAAGACCTAATCGACAATAAGACATTGGTGGTGGACAACCCCGTAGCACCAAACAACCAACATATGGGAGTCTTTAGAGACCCCTTGCCTGCCCATGATGCACAAGCAAAACCCCTTCAAGTCAATGAGGTGCAACAGAATTGCCCCATGCAGGGGTATGTAGGGATGATAAGCATAGTGACTAGGAACAAGAGGTATCAAGGAGCTGCCCCTGCGGTGGCCACTGGAGAAGTTCCATCGACGTCACAACCTCAACAACACCCTACGCAACTTCCCCCGCCTAGACCAATGGCCATGATTCGGACTAGACTTACCCAAAGTCTAAGGACCACGTCGGCTAGGCTCTCCATATACGAGCTCATTCAACAATCAGCGCCCCATCGGGAGGCTCTAATGGAGATATTAAAAGCCATCGAGCTGCAGCCCCATGAAGCAAACTCTTTCAACAACTTCATGGGACATGTAAAACAATGTACAGAACCAGTCATCACCTTTAGAGAAGATGAATTGAAATCAGTGACTGGTGATGTGGCGGATCCACCCCTGCACGTCATTGCATGGGTCAACGGGATTCCGTATAAAAGGGTGTTGGTGGACACTGGCTCATCCAGTAATATCATCACAATAGTAGCATTGAAACATCTGAAGTTGTCGGCATCTCACATCGTGGCCTCCACCTATACACTGCGAGCATTCAATGATGCAATATGCTCGATGGTTGGCACAATTGTCCTACCCATCCAAGTGGGACAAAAGACTATTCATACATTGTGCCACATCTTGGAAGGTGAGATGGCTTATAATATCTTGTTGGGCCGGCCTTGGATCAGGGGACATGAAGTGTGTCCCTTCAATAGCTCATCGTGCCTAAAGTATACATTTGAAGGACAGGTGCATGTAGTCCCGATAGACTTAGAGCCCTTCAAGTACTGCAATACGGTGCAATTCATGCCGCAATCGACCCTTCCATCAACACATTTGGATTTTTAGTTGAATCCATCTAACCAGGGTCCGATTCTGTAGGCATCCCCATTGTCGAGTCCATCGAATCCCTAGCAGGGTCCATCTTCCTCATCTGGTCCTTCAACAACGATGCCACCTACGGTGGCCACACCAAAGGACAAGGGAAAGAAACCCCTAGAAGAGGAACCACCCCTAGTCTCAACCATCTCTACCGAAGAGATGCCTAGCAGAATGGAAGTCGAGATGCCTAGTTCACCCCACATGGAGTGGACTCAAGAAGGACTCCCATTCGCTCCCCCTCAACCGCCAACGATCACCGTTGAGATGGCCAACATGGGCCTGGGGGAGTATCTAGTGAGGAACATTGTAGCAACACCCACACTTGAGTCCATGCAGGACATGGGGAGACCTCGACTCCCCATCGGCTCTGTGGTTCCTCTAGGCTACCCACCCAATCAGACAAACTTTGTTTATGGGGGCCTGGATAATGGCATTGAAACTTGTATGCAAGAAGACGAAGATGAAGAGCCCTTTGCAGAGGATGTCAACTATTTGTCCAACCCAGACTTCGCATTGAGATATCTTGGCCAATGCAATTGGCATGGATATGGGTTGGGCAGGTATGAGCAAGGAGTGCGTGTTCTTTGCCAACCGAGATATCAAATGTCGTATGACAAGTCAGGAGTAGGGTTCAACCACCCCTTACCCCTAGACATCTTGGTAGAGAACATGCAAGGCCTAGGGATAGGCAACAAGGATGGGTTGGCATTAGATCCATATGCCAATCCTAACACAACATATACATTGGGGGATTATCTCCCATTGCTAACAACCAACCTTGTTGACCATAACAACCCTTTCCCTTCGACCGAAAAGGGAGAAAATTCGAGGACTCACCTACAAGAGGGATATGGACAAGACCAAGAAGGGTCTTCAGAAGATGAGTCAGAATACGAGGTAGCACCTTGGGATCCTTTCGAGTCTGATAGCAATCATTCACAAGTACATCCCATGGATGATTATCAGGAGAGCTTCCTGACAATGTTCCCTTTGGATGCTCCAATTGAGCATATGCCACCTCAAGAGAATCAGGTCCCCCCGTAGAGAGCGGAACAACCTCGATGGGACCACATTAATTTGCTCGAGCAAGATGAGCCTCATATGTCACAAATAGCTGTTGGAGCCAACGAAGGCCTTTGGATCTCTGACAGTGATTATGAAGATGAAACTGAGATGGCTTATCTCAATCATATGCGACAACAACAATATCCCTTGGACATAGATGACATGTTTGAACAATTACACATAGGGCCAAGGCATAGGTGGCACCTAAACCAGGCATAGTTATAGCAATTACTGCACCCACCACTCCAGGTACACAGAGAGCATCTTCCACCTGGAGACCCTATACAACCATCAGTGCCTAGGGCGGACCCTGTCTTTTTATCCATGCATAGGGCTGATCCATTTGTGCCAGTACCCACAGAGCCAGATCCGGAGCACAAAGATCATCTAGGATGTCCGAGCAGTCACACCCGTGGTAATGGAGACCATAATCATTTCATCAACATGATCTCCATTGATTTAACCGCCCCCATCCATGATCCAACTGACCCGACATGGTCATTGCATCTAGACCTAGATGCTATAGACTGGGATCATGCTGACACACCGCCATCCCCATCAGAGTACTGGCCTTGTGGTGGGATGTTCCATTTCACCCCAGGACAGACTCAGGATGTCTTCCATGCTGAAGAGGAACCTGACGTTCCGAACGATGATCTAAATTCAGCAAATGATATCCACTTGATCCCAACTCCACACCAGTTGGAGGACGGGTCCCACATGTCGATCGAGGAGATGACTGACGTAGACATCGGCTCAGATCCAATGAATTTGCAAATCATCAAGCTAGGGGTAAGTCTATCCCTCGAAGAGCAAGCCGACTACATTGCCCTTCTCAAAGAGAAGAAGGAGGTTTTTGCATGGTCATACAAAGACATGTCGGGACTAGACCCATAGCTAGTCATGCATAATCTAACGCTTGATCCGACAGTCAAGCCAATGAAGCAAAAACTACGTAAGATGCACCCAACAAGTGGCCTTAATGGTCAAATATGAGCTACAAAAGTTGTTGGATGCACAGTTTGTCATCTGCATGGATTACCCACCATGGTTGTCTAACATGGTTCCCATCAAAAATCCCGATGGGAGGATTCGCATATGCACCGATTTTTGAGATCTAAACAAAGCGAGTCCTAAGGATGATTTTCCCTTGCCAAGCATCGACGCATTGGTAGACGCTACAATGGGCCATGAAATGCTTTCCCTCATGGATGGTTTCTCGAGATACAATCAAATTCGTATCAATCCCGAGGACCAACTAAAAATGGCGTTCACAATGCCTTGGGGGACATTTTGTTATAAGGTCATGCCTTTTGGCCTTAAAAATGTTGGCGCCACCTACCAACGTGCCATGACGTACATCTTCCATGATTACATGCACAAAACTTTGGAAGATTACATGGATGATTTGTTGGCCAAATCTCTTTTGCGCCCAGGATCATCTCGATGACTTAAGCAAGATCCTCGATCGCCTCATGGAACATAAAGTCAGACTAAACCCCAAGAAGTGCGTATTTGGCATCACATCTGGAAAGCTCTTGGGTTACATAGTCTCCAAACGAGGAATTGAGGTAGACCCACACAAAGTCAAGGCAATCCTTGAAATGCTTCCCCCAACTACCATCAAGCAGCTCAAAAGTCTACAGGGAAAGGTCGCGTCAATCAAGCGCTTCATAGCGCAGCTATCTGACAAGTGCCGACCCATGAATAAATTATTGCACAAGGGGGTAACATTTCACTGGGATGACGAGTGCCAGTCAGCCTTTGATGACATTAAACAATACTTGGCTTCGCCACTAGTATTGGCACCACCTAGACCAGGAGTGTCATTCTACTTATACATCTCAGCTATTGAGGTGGCACTGGGCGCCATGCTGTCCCAGAAAAATGAACTACACAAAGAACAGGCTACTTACTATCTTAGCCGCACCCTGGTCAGTTATGAACTTAACTATGCATACGTTGAGAAGCTCTGCTTGGCAGTGGTGTTTGCTACCAAAAAGCTATGCCACTACATGCTCAACAATACGACGTATGTTGTGTCTAAGGAGAATCCATTGCGATACATGATGAGTCGTACTTATCATAGTAGCCGCACGGCGAAATGGATCATGTTGTTGATGGAGTTTGACATAGAATTCATTGGACAAAAATCCATAAAAGGTCAAGTCATCGCCGATCAACTGGTAGAGGCTCCTCTTGAAGACGATCAGCCTCTGACCGTAGAACTACCGGATGATGGGGTTTTCCATGTTTCAGAATCGCCAGATTCTGATGAGCCTGAGTCACAGGCTGACATGACCCTATTCTTCGATGGTTCTAAATGTGAGCAAGGAGGTGGCACGGGAATTGTATTCTTCACTCCACAAGGGGCTCCAATGCCTCTGTCATTTAAATTAGACTTCCCGTGCACCAACAACAATGCAGAATACGAAGCCTTGCTCATAGGTCTTCAGACAACAATCACCATGAACATCAAACGTTTAAACATCTTTGGTGATTCGTTGTTAATTGTCAATCAAGTAAAGGGGATATTCCAATGTAAATGTCCAGTTCTATAGGCCTACAAAGCCCTTGTGGACAAATTCCTAGCACAACTTGAATGGTATGACATCGAGGCACTCCCTCGATCATCGAATCATTTTGTGGATACTATGGCCTCCTTGGGGTCACTAATCCCGCAAGACCCTTCCGGTGAGATGACAACCATTCAGGTCAAAACATTATCGCAATCCATGATGGAGCGTGCAAGCTCTGACCTAACGCCAGGAATCCACCTGATCCAGATTGAACCATCTCAGGATAGGTTCTCTCGAATCCATGATTGTCTGACTCGAGCCAAAATGGGGGTCCTTGTTCTCCCCGACCCCTCTTAATAGCAACACAACGCTATTTTTACAAGTTCTTTCCCGCTCAACTTTTTCTAGGGATGAACTTCAAGAGGGATTGGCCATTCATACCATCGAGGTTTCTGATCAGCAGGATTGGTACACACCCATAAGGGATTACCTCAAGTTAGGTAACCTCCCACTTGGATTGACACAAGCCACAAAAAGATCATTTAAATAGAAAGTGGCAAAACATGTCTTGTTAGGAGACATTTTGTATCATCGAAGCTATGAAGGAATCCTCCTCCATTGCTTGGACCAGCAAGAGTCCGCTTGGGCGATCACCCAAGCACACGATGGTACATGTGGTGGCCACTTCAATGGTATGGCCATCGCAAAGCGCATTCTTCGCATGGGCTATTATTGGCCATATTTAGAGCGAGATTGTTGCGCATATGTAAAGAAGTGCATGAAGTGTCAACACCATGCTAATTTGACACACGTACCTTCTCAGGCCTTGCAACCGATCCAATCGGCTTGGCATTTTTCGTAGTGGGGCTTTGATCTAATTGGAAAGATCTCCCCTACGTCGTCAGGTCATCACACGTTCATCATAACGGCCACAGAGTACTTCACCAAGTGGGTGGAAGCAATTTCGCTAACCTCTACGACTAGAACCCGCATTGCGGAGTTTATTTTGCATAACATCATATGTCATTTTGGTATTCCATCCAAGATCCTTTCGGATAATGGGATGCCATTCAAGAATAAATATGTGCGTGCTTTGACCACAAAGTACAAAATTCAGCACAGTTTTTCAACACCCTATTATCCGCAAGCAAATGGGCAAGCAGAGGCGTCAAACAAAATGCTAGTTGCCATCCTCAAAAAGACAGTCATAGATAGTCATAAGGATTGGCACATTCAAATCCCGCTTGCCCTATGGGCTTATCGCACTAGCATTCGGACGCCCACTGGGGCAACTCCATTTTCGCTGGTGTATGGCTCCGAGGCAGTCATGCCTCTTGAGTTGGAAATCCCTTCCCTACGCATTTCAATGCAAGAGTTCATCGATGATGACACTGCACGGCAGGCCCGGTTAGACCAACTGACGTTGCTCGATGAACGACGCGATCAATGCTCTCGAGCATTTGCGTATCTATCAAGAGCGACTTAAGAAAGCATACAACATGAAGGTCCACCTAAGGGAATTTTAGGTTGGTGACTTGGTCTTAAAAGAGAACCAACAGAATTCTAATTTGCCATCCCATCTAAGGGACAAGTTCATGGCAAACTGGTTAGGTCCTTATGTGATTGATAGTAGAATAGGACCTGGAACATACCGGCTCACCTCTCTTGAAGGAATCAAGGAACTAGAACCCTTGAACATCAGTCATTTGAGGCCATTCCACATCTAGAGAGCCATAGTCCAACCAAATTCCCCAAAGGTATCCATAAACCCTTTGGTCAAACCAAAAGCTCCAAGGATTTCCCACAATCGCTTGGTCAACCCCAAAATGCCCCAAAGGTATCCATAAACCCTTTGGTCAAACCAAAAGCTCCAAGGATTCCCACAATCGCTTGGTCAACCCCAAAAATGCCCCAAAGGTATCCATAAACCCTTTGGTCAAAACCAAAAGCTCCAAGGGTTACCATAACCGCTTGGTCAAAACAAATATTCAAAAACAAACAAAAACAATAAAATCATCAAAAATAACAAAAAAAATTGCATTTCAATTCCATGCATACTCATAAAAATCAAAATACAAAAATATAGGTTGCATTAGGCATCACATCCATACATTGCATATTTGCTAGGTCATACAAGTCAAAAGCACCATAGACTGTCATTACTTGGCAATTCCATCATTTTCCACATCAAATCCATTTTATAAACGCATACATCCAGAATAACACCATCCCCATTTTTAGCATAGTCAATTGTCTCCTAATGTATATAGGGTTTTCGTCATTCAGTTGTCTTTAAATTGCTAGCCAAAAACTGTACAAAGTTAAACAGATTTTACAAGGGAAAGTTTTACTTGGATCACGCCTCGTTACGTAACATCCCTACACAAGTTAAAACACATAAAATAATTCCTAAGTTGTGTGAATGCAAGAGAAACCTACAAAGTAGTCTAGGGTACCATAGGTGAAAGATTAGCCTGTTCATCCCCCTGTGCGAATGGTTCAAGAGTGCTGAGAATTGACAAAAGGACGAGCTCTTCCCCATCAATTCCCCCTAATAAATAGTGGTTTTCACCACTACCAAAAATCCCAATCACCGTTGGTCCCCAAAGTTGTAAGGATTCGTACTACACGTCCCTGCCAAGGATGGGTAGTCATCCCCAAGGCCTCAAAGGATCGATGCCATTCAAAAACAAAATTCCCACAAGCCATCATCACGACCATCTCCAATCACCTTTGGTCTCAAAGTTGTAAGGATTCGTACTACACGCCCCTAACAAGGATGGGTAGTCATCCCCAAGGCCTAAAAGATCAATGCCCTTACTTCATAATCTCCATCATCCCCTTTGGTTCCCAAAGTCGTAAGGATTCATACTACACGTCCCTGAACAGGATGGGTAGTCATCCCCAAGGCCAAAAGGATCAAGGCCATTCATAAGCCACAAACATACAAGCTCAACCTTACAAAGCTCAAAATACAAAATCAAATAACAAGTGGTTATCACCACTATTCAAAATCCTTGCTCAAAAAGAAAAACAAAAAGAAAAATAAACAGTGATTTTCATCACTATGTATACGAGCAAGTATCCTAAACCATTGAGCAAACAAAAAACCTGAACTTGAATCCTTGGAATTCTCAGCATTCGAAAACCATCTAGGTGATCCTCATTACGGGTTTGGTGGACAACCTACCTGGCAATGGCGGTATCCTAAACGCATGACGATATGTCTATCACATTAGCTTTGCATGTGAGTAGACCAATGTTTGCATGTGGATGAGCTAGCTTATGGTACCTTAGATTGTCTCGTGGATTAATCTTACTAAATACAACAATGGAGTTAGTGGAGCTAATTAGGTGATCCTCAGTACAGGTTTGGTTGATAGCCTATTCAGCACTGGCGGTATCCTGACAAATACCACATAAATGAACTCAATTGCACACACAGGGATGTGAAATAACTTGGTTAAACTCAAGTCGGATTTATACCTTGTTCAAAAGTCTTGCGAGATAAATGTACAGTCTTGGCTAGTTAGTTAAAATATCTGAATCTCAGAAAAGCTTAACTACATTTTAAAACAACTGGTACATTTCATTACGTACATCACCATCAAAAAATATGCAAAATACAAAAACAAAGTTTTCACATGCAAAGTCATTCCACAAAGTCATCCCATAAGTACAACAAGCCAGTAAATCTTGTACAGTCTATGGTGCCATCGACAAGTTATCAACAAATCATTTCATTCATTCCATATGCATACATCATATAATTAGAAACATCACATTCATAATACCACATGCATACATCATCATTAAATAAATGTGCATAAAAACAAACCATGAAAAATGCACCAAAAACAAGCAATAAAAGTGTCCAATAAGAGTGCTTTTGCACTTGACATTCCGGGCATGCAAAATAGATGTCGGGGTCACAAATCCTCACTATCCTACTCCCTAAGAAGGCTACCATATCCGGACCACTCCACGGGAAGACGGATTTTTGAGAATTTCATCCCCAAAAAGGCATCACAAAAGGGTCAAAACCCAACCAAAAATAGCAATAACATTGTCGAACGAAGGCGCCTTTGCGCCTGACATTCTTGGCATCCAAAATAGACATTGGGGTTACAAATTATCACTATCCTACTCCCTAAGAAGGCTATCATAGCCGGACCGCTCCACGGGAGGATGGATTTTTGACAATTTCAGCTCCAAAATGCGTCACAAAAAGGGTTCACACCCACCAAAAATAGGTCAGAATGTTCAGAAACTGCTTTCGCATTCAATGGTAAACAACTGAAGGCACCCTTACCTAAGTCATCTTGGGTCAAGTGACTCATCACTTTTCTCATGTCGGTCATTCCCTCATCGATTCGTCGCTTGAGGGGGTAGTCACACTTAGTCACCAATCAACAAAGATATACCCAATCAAGGAAATAACACGCATTCAAAGGATCATTGACAAAGACAATCATGCCCCTGCTTGGGGCAGCAAACAAGCAATAATCACAAGCTGATCAAACACTTGGCATTCATGAATCATGAACTCAAGGTTCCCATAGACAAAAGGTTGCGCCCTTTGCCTATTCATGACTGATCAATGTCCAAGCTCAAGTAACACCTCACCGAAAAAGGTTAACACTTGAATTAAGTTCCTTAGCTCGTTAGAAGCAAGGATTCAAGAATGCATGCCCTTTCCATACTTGGGGCATCAAGAGTTGGTTAGGTTACTGAGAAACCCTAATCATTAGTGCTTTGGTTATCTATTTTTGCTTGGTGCTATGCCTTGCACAATGCTTCCCAAAAAGGGGCATCTGTAGACACCAAAACAACACCAATCCGATTATGTGACAACAAGCACTGATCGCATTGACACACACAGCCCCTAGGGCAGCCCCTAGAGGTTAAACAAGTGGTCCTAACCACTCCCAAAAGTAGTTTTGGAGGTCAGAGGTCAATTTGGCACCTTTTTGGCACCTTGCTCTCTGCTCGTCCCACCCAGGGATGAATACAAACTGGCATTCGTCCCACCCAGGGACGAATATCAGCATTCACCCCAGGGTGAGGCGAATAGCAAGTTTGACTAGCAAAAAGTCAAACCTCGACAAGTCCGCCAGTTAACTGAAGCTTCAAGCCATGCAATTGCGAGGAACGGCTCCAAATCAAGAAGAGAGACTTCAGTCATGCATGTCTTTATTTTAGAGACCTCATGCAAGGAGATTCTAAATCAGGGAATTATCTTTTCTCTCAAAATAGGACAAACAACTCAAGTGGCGCCCTCGCATGCGCAATTCAAATAGAGAGACCCTAGGTCTATAAATTGGTGAGTTTTCTCACCCAAAAGATATACAGAGAAGGAGCATTTGAGCAATGAAGTGCTGCCAATTTACATACCTACTTGCGATTTGTGCCTTTCACATCCTTAATCTCTCATTCGAAAGGGAGGTTATTGGGTGATTATTGGAAGCACGAATCCAGACCCAAAACCCGATTTTTGGCCACAATATTCCACAAAATTTGTTGACAACACCCCATAAGAAGTTTTGGACCCATCCCAAGTGGATTGGTGCCAAAAAAAGTCCCAAACGGTGGGCGTCCTGCCCCCGGGTGCCCCCCAAGCTGTCATAGCCCTAATCGCCCCACCCCGGAGTGATTAGAAATCTATGATAGATTTCTCTGATTTTTCTTTTGCATCTTATTCTAGGTTATTTAAATAGGCTGTAGTTTAAATTTCACTTCATTCTGAGCAATTTTGACCAGGTTTTTATCATTTCTCGCCTTTACTAACATGCAGATGGCACCATCAAAATCTGGGTGATAGAGGCCAAATTGGAGAAATCTGACCATATGGGTCTTCCCAAAACACCCCCAATTAGCTAACCCCAACTTTGCAGGTCATTTGGAGCTTCCTAGATAGGACATTGAAGAGGGTGCTTTCTGACAAATTATTGCAGGTTTATTCGTCCCGCCCCGGAGCGAATACAAATCTGTGAGGAATTTCCTGACTGTTCCTTTTGCAGTGGCCTCCTGGTAACATATTCATGCTTCTATTAAATTTTTAGGTCGATCTGATGTCATTTGGTTATCGTTTTAATATTTTCATGCATACACTAACAGTAGGCCTTGGGAAATACATGTTTTATTCTATCTGTAGGTGCTACTAATATTTTCTATTTCTTTGAACGTAGGTCTTCGACATCAGAGGAGCAGGAAGGAGTCAACAATCATATACACAAGCGGCGATGACGTTTTGGTCCGCCCATCTTACATGTGGGCACGCGGAAGAAGGATTGCTATCCATGGATGTGACAAGAAACATATTTGACGCTCCTATCCCCTAAAAAGGAAGGAGACGTATTGTAACACGACTTTGAAAGCATATCAATAAAGAGGGCCATATTTCATATTGCTTTTATCTTGTGTCGATTCGTCTATGTTCTTTCCTTTCATGCATTTTTCAATATATAGGCTTTTAGCGTTAAGTTTGGTTTTACACGCATCGTGCTTGGCATATTCCTTTTTGTTTCCGTATCCTCGTGCTTTCAGTGATAAATTTAGGATTTTATAAATAATTCTTAGATTTTTAGTATGGTGATCTTATTGTATCCATTCCATGGAGAGAAAGTGTAATGAGTTTGAAATTTCATGTGCCATCATTAATTTTAATATTTTTTACTTTTTAAAAGTAAACTTTAGCCATTACTTTTAATTTTAATTTTTTCTAAAAATTCATCTATGAAAATGATCAAAAATGCTAATTTGAATAATAAAAATTTATATGATGGGCATATTATAAAATAGTAATTATGATAACTATAAAAAAAATGGATATTTAAAATTTTAAGGATACTACCATGTTATAATAACTTTATGAGAAAAATATTTGAGAGGAAAAGTCTATTTACCTTGCATACAAAGAGACAAATTGACATGATTTATAAGGTTTTGAGATTTTGTTTAAATATATTTATATTTATTAAAAATAAATTTTGGGTTATAATATTTTAGTTGAATAAAAAAATAAATGACATTTGTTGTATTCCATGGTCATGTGGGAAACATTCAATTGGTAAAGTTGATCCAACTAAGACTAAAGGACACTATAATGGTTTTTTATTACTATATATTTATAATAACCATATACTTTTTTATTTGTTAGTTTGTATTAAAATAGGTTTTGAAATGGGACCCAGAACCTTTTACAAATGATGATAGAGAAAATTAGGTCAATAGACCAAACAACACGAAAAAAGGTAAACCTTTTGAATTTTTTTAAAAAATTGTGCTGAGAAAGATAGTCACAAAGGGACCATCCTCAAACTGGGACATGGGATCATCCCATACAAAACTAAAATCCAAATTAAAAAAATCCTACCCAATGGGACCATGATTTGAAATGAAGAAATCCGTCCACAGGGCTCGAGGTACAAGGAACTTGTAAAAAAAATAAAAAATGGATATCCCACTCAAGGGTAAAACCATGATACTATTTCTTGCCTAGGAGAAACAAGAAGAAAAAATTACCTAAAAAATATATTTGGGAACAACAGGAAGAAATGAGGATCCCATCCAGGCCGGAATGAGACCATCATAAATAGGTCCAGCAGAGAGGATCACTCAGTTAGGATGAACTAAAATAGGAATCCTATGAAAAGCAAAAATACAATACAACCTGGAAATATGGTTTGATAGACACCAAAGATCTTGACAGGCCATAAGATCTCCCTACAAAGGAGAATAAAAACACAAGCTGAGATATTAGTCACCATGATGACCCATGACTAGAGAAAAATTGCACACAGGGATTGTCAATTATGAATTGATAGTTGTAGTAAGTGATGAATCACAAACTCCCCATCCAAGACCTTAAAGACTGCAACACTAAATAAATAGATAATTTACCACAAAAAAAGAGCACTCAGTCCCACAAAGGTTTGTTAAATAATGAAACTATAGGAGCTAGAGTTATAGCTACATAAATAAGTACAATGTCCTCACCCAAGATAAAAAATATAAACTACAACAAGAGCACCCACTCGAATATCAAAAACTAGACAAATGTTTGATTTGTGAAGAGATCAATACAAACCCATATATGGAGTTTAAAGGGATGGCCATCTACTAACACTAAACATAAGGTACCCATGAGATCAAGAAATATATATAGAGATCCTGAGCAACCAAGACTAGTAAAAAAAGCCAAACCCCTTCTAGAAGCCACAACCCCATCCTTCCAATTGGGCTAATAAAAAATCATCCAAACCAAGGCTATCTAGGAATGATTCACTAGGATTAACCATACAGTTGTAGAAAATCATTCACACATTGAAAACAAGCTTGAAAGATCCAAAGGAGAGCCTCCAATAAGCTTGGAATATAGACCAAGAATAGGAGGAATGGAAAATGGAATGGGGCTAGCCCATTGGGGTGGGAGCCTCCAGTATTACCTTTCCTACATTATATAATAACAATATATTTATTTGAAATAATATGCATTTAAAAGAATATATAAGATGGTTGCTAAGGGATCGAAACCCATCATTCTTTAAATTCTTTAAAAAATGCAATTAAAATAATAAAATATGTTTTTCTCTTGAGAAAGATACTCCTCGAATTTAGTCTAGGTCTAGACAACAGTATCGCTTGCTCCTAAACTAAATTCCTATCCCAACTCAATATCCTTACAAAGATGGTCTTGGCTACTTGACTATTCCTCTCTCATTTCTAACTCCTCAACTTGATGCCTAAGAAAATATATGAGCTTCGGTAATATTTGCTAGTCAAGAGTTGTTAAAATTTTATAATAAGAGATATGCAAAGCATTACATAAAAGATGAAGAGAAGAGTGGAACGAATTGATTTATTTCAAGGATCAAATTTGTACAAATAGAAAAGTTGATCATTAAGAGTCGTTGAATTACAACAACTCATTAGACCTGATGAAGACACCACTAAGAGTTCTCCTGACACATGGAGGAGTGGAAACTCAAGTGTGTATCCTAGTGGAACTTAAGATAATATTCACTTATTCTAACATCCACTCTTAAGTGATACTAGGGGAGATCATACAAATGAGTCCTGGCGACAAGGACTGATGAGGTACTCATGTACACTATCTTATTTTTGAAGAGATGGTAAAAACCCAATGGGAAAAAACATCAATCAAAAGGAAGTAAGAGGATTATCTTCATATGGCAAAGATTGTCTTCTTTTACAAAAAAAAAAAGATGAGTCTCGACAACTTGGACTGATTAAGTACTCATTTACATTAATATAGTTGGTAAAAAATACCCTATGGGAAAAAACCAACTATTAGAAGAAGAGAGGCTTATATTCGTATAGCAAATATTATCCTCTTTTATAAGAAAAACGATGAGTCCCAGCAACTTGGCTATATTAGGTACTCATTTACGTTACATAATTAGTGAAAAAACCCGATGGGAAAAAACCAGCTATGAGAAGGAGAGAGGCTTATCTTCGTATGGAAAAAATTGTCCCCATAAAACCAATCAATGCAACTATATAACTCCAAGCTTATCTCGCAACTGAAGGTAATGTGGATAAGGAAATGACTTAGTGAAGATATCTACAATTTGTTCCTCAATTGGAATATATTCCAAGTATATGTCCCTGCTCTGAATATGCTACCTTATGAAGTGCATGTGTATTTCAATGTGCTTGGTGCACTGATGCTCAATTGGATTGCATGTAATATGAATTGTGCTCTGATTGTCACACCAAAGAGTAATAGGCTTTTTCATTGGTGAAACCAAATTCTCTCAGAATTTGATGAAGCCAAAGAGCTTCCTAACTAGCCAAAATTGCTGCCCTATATTCTATATTTGTAGAAGATAAGGCTACTACTTGTTGATTCTTTCAGAACTAGGCTATTGGTGAAGTCAAAAGACATATCCCGAGGTTGAACATTTGTCTTCTACTGAACCTGCCCAATATGAATCTGTGTAACCAATGATATCTATGGATTTTTCCTTGTAGAAGATCCCAAAGTGTGTAGTGCCCTGCAAGTAATGGAGGATTATTTTTGTTGCTTGCTAATGACTGAAGTGAGGTTGATGAGAGAATCTGTATATGAGGCCAACAACATATGAAACATTTGGGTGAGTATGAAGGCATATTAGACTCCCTACAAGCTGATGGTATAGAGTTGCATCACATAGAGGGGATGAGAAATAAGTACTAAGATTAATTCTAGATTGAAAGGGGGTAGGAGAAGGTTTACAATATTTCATTTTAAATATTTGAAGAAGATATAGAGTGTACTTTTGTTGACACAAAAAAATACCTACATCTATTTGACTTAATTGGATCCCAAGGAAGTAATGAGATTTACCTAGATAAGGCATTTCAAAATTTTTAGAGGGAGACTTTTATAGTTTGTATGTGAGTCAAGTTACTACCAGTTAGAAGAAGATCATCAACATATAGAAAAAAAAATGGTGATATTGCCTTCATTTCTCCAAATGCAAACTGTGTTATCAGACTCACAATGAGAAAAACCTATTGAAATAAGGAAGGAGTCCATATTTTCATACCAAGCTCTAGGGGTTTTTTTGAGGCCATAGAGAGAATTTTTAAGCCTAAAACAATAATGGAGTCTTGAGTGAAACCAGCAGATTATTCCATGAATATTTCTTCTTTTAAATCTCCATGTAATAAATCACTTTTTAAATCCATTTGATAGATGGGCCACTTATGGGAAGCATCCAGAGCAAGAACCAATCTAATAGAATCCATCTTAGAAACTGGAACAAAATTTTTTGCATAATCAATGCCTTCAATTTGAGAATAAAATTTGGCTACTAGATGAGCTTTGTGTTTGTCTATTTCTCCATTAGGCCCATATTTTGTTTTGAAGATCCATTTACAACAAACTAATTTCCTTCCTTTAGGTAAGGGAACTAAATACCAAGTTTTTTTTTTATTAAGGAAGAAAAAATATTTTTCATGGCATCATCCCATTCTTTAATACCCGAGTCTTCTTTGAAGGATTGAGGATCATAGGAAATATACTGACATACAAGACCAATGCCTATGGGGTTGGATGATCTTATTGAAGGAATATTCTAGATGTAAGGAGTAGCTTCTTTAATAATGGTACGGGCCCATTTTGGCATAGAGGAAGGAGTGGAAGGACTTGAAAGACATTGAGTTAGAGTTACAAGTTCCTCATCTTGATTATCAATGACCAAGTTAACTTCAAGAGTTGGCTCTTCATAATATTGAGGTTCTACTATAGGAGAAGGCTCAATGGAGGAAGAGGGTGTTTGAGGATATTTTTGAGGGAATGTTTCATCAAATTAGACATTCCTATGAAATAAGACCTCATGAGTTGAGGTATCAAGAAGCCTGTAAGCTTTCAATTCTTCACAATAATCGACAAAGATGAGATTTTTGCTTTTCTTATAAAGAGCCTTCCTTTTATTCTTTGGGATGTGAGCCCAAGTAGTACACCCAAAAATATTGAAGTAGGAAACAACTGGTTTTGAGCCATACCATACTTATTCAGGAGTTAAATGGTCAAGAGCTTTATGAAGTGTGCTATTTTAAATATAATTGGCACAGTTAATAGATTTTGCCCAAAATTTTTTTGGAAGATCTCTTGAATGGAGCATACAATTTACCATTTCTTTTAATGTGCGGTTTTTCATTTTTGCAATGTCATTTTGTTGAGGATTATGGGAGATAAAATGTTGATTAATGATACCATGACTTGAAGAAACATGGAGAACTCATTACTGAAGTTTCATCCCATTATTTGTGTGAATCTTATTGATTTTGCAAGATGCCTAATTTTCAACTAAGGCTTTAAAAGTTTTAAAGTGGGATAGAACATCATTTTTATATTTCAATAAGTATACCTAGGATATTCTAGAAAAATCATCAATAAAGGTTAGAGCATACTTTGCTCCTTTGAAAGAAGGTTTTGGAAGGGTCATCAAGTCACTATGGATTAAATCTAGAGGGGATGAGGTATTTAGAGAACTACTTGGGTGGAAAGGATCTTGATGTTGCTTTCCAAGAGCACATCCAAGAAAAAATCCATCACTAGAAGAGACTTGGGGTAAACCTGTTACCATATCATGGGTGCTCAAATCCTTTAGGTAGTTGTAACTAAGATGACCAAACCTTTCATGCCATATTTGGCTTTGAAGATCTCGATGATCCACAAAACAGGAGGCTCCTTCTGGACTTTGGAAACATTTGAAGTAAAATATATGAGAGTTATGATCAATATTTCCTTTGGGTATAAGAGAATAAGGATCTTGAAAGTCTCTTATCTCAACTCCTGTTGGAGAGAAGAGAACAATTTTCCCCTTTCTAGAAGTACAAATTTGATAGATGGAAAGGAGATTTGTGGAAATGTTTGTAACATAGAGAACATTATTTATAGAGCCACCATCAATGGTTGTCCCCTTTTCCTTTGACACAGATAAAGGATGAGTCACCACTTCTATGCTACAAGCAGAGCTAGAGAAGATAGAAGAAAAATACTTATCTGAAGCAATCATGTGATGAGTAGCTCCAAAATCTAGGACCCAAAAATTAGAGGAATAATTGGAGGTTTTTCCTTGAACATTAAGTGCTTTTCCTTTTTACTTTTTACTTGTCTATATTTTGATCCTTTATAGCTGCCTCTAGTTGCTGTAATATTTTCCAACATTTTTTTGCAAAGTGACCATTCTTTTTGCAGTGAGTACAGGTTATGGGGGTCTTTTCATTTTTTTTTAATTTTTTTTTAGAAAATGTGGAGGCTACTAAGGATTTATAGGAAGAGGAAGAAGAAGATATTTCATATCTAGCAATTTTTGTTTCTGAAATGAGCCAAAAATAAAAATGGAAACACCCAATACACAGATCTTGCAAATAATTGAGAAAATGAGACAATTTTTGGAATTTTTATTATTATCTTCAAATACCCACAAATGAAATACGATAAATATTATCTGGATTCACACATACAACACATATAACAACTAGAATGAATTCACAATCATAAATCTGACTATTATGGATGACAATTACAGTCACAATGTGCATACATATGGGATGTGCACCTGGATACCAAGAATTGCATAGAAGAAAACCTCAAATTTGCTACAGAGTAAACCATTGACTGAATGCTACCAATATAGGGTTTGAGAAACCCTTTTCAACACCAAAAATATGCTATACTGGCACACACAGATGGGATGTGTGCTGCTGGATGACAAAACTACCCAAGAACACACTGAATTCTAATGGAAATCACCTCCAATAGGGAATGTCTATCTGTTGAATGCAAAAGTATCCTTCACAACTTGAGAACCGCCTTAGAATGGTCTGTAGAAAACCTCCAAGAATGGACACCGCCCTCCTTGACTCGTAATTCACACTTACAATCGCACAAATGCACAAATATTATCCCCAATGCTGATCGGTTCACTTAAGGGACACACAATGGCTCAACACATTCACAAAATACCATATAATCACTCCACACACATGTAATCTCAGACCCAAATCTGATAATCCTTCACTAAACTCCCACAATGCTACCAAACCCTTGGAAGGAATTCACATTCCATTCGAAAGAAGAATAAATCTGGAAACATTGGAAGCCCTCTGTAGTGCACAGGTAAACCCTAACTGGATTTACTCATCAACTCAATAGATGAGCACCTCTCACTCCAATGAATTGGAATTCTTCAATCAACCTTGAGCAACTCCTGAAGGCAGAGAAAAGAAGAGTTTTCATCACATAACATAACATAATGATAATAGAGGGCGTTCCACCTTTTATATTTCCATGTTATATTTTCTCATTATGTGGAGCCCATTACTTAAGCTATTATTTGCCTAAGTCATTTTATTAAAAATACCACAATAATATAAACAATAATAATTATTTATATTTTGCACACTTATAATAATAAGAAATAAAATAAAAGATATTTTATTTCTCTTCACACTTTAAATATAATATTATTATTTACAATATTTACACGCATGACCTTATTTTCCAAAATGGGTCATGACAAGTCTCCCCCTCTCACATTGCTTGTCCTCAAGCAATGCAAGTCCTGAATGTGAGAGGATCTTAGCTCCTTCCCATGTGGCATCTTCTTTCGAAAAACCCTTCCATGTAATCAGATATTCCTTAATGACTCTACTTCTGAGTTTTCTCTCCCTAGTCTCAAGGATTATTTTTGGTTCCAAAATTAATTTTCCTTCATCATCTAAAGGAGGCAGCTCAATGGAGGGATTAATATTCTATCCAACAACTTTCTTAAGGCAAGAAACATGAAAGGTACTATGCACCCTAGTATCTTGTGGGAGCTCAAGCTCATATGCTACCTCTCCAACCCTGCATAACACTTTATATGGACCATAAAATCGTGGCTTAAGCTTCTCTGCACCACTATTTTTCAAGGTAGATTGCTTGTATGGTTGCAGTCTTAAATAAACCATGTCGCCAACTTCAAATGAGTGTTCTATACGCTGTCGATCAGCAAATTTCTTATATCTATTCTGTGTGACCTGTATATTTTCTTTGAGAGCCTTAAGGATGTCCTGATGTTCTTGTATAAATTCCCTTGCCTTAGGTACCCTACTGTCCACAATCAATAAATTTGAAAGAGTGGGAGCATCATAACCATATAAAGCCATAAAAGGAGTCATCTTAATTGACATGTGATAAGTGGCATTATAACGAAGATTCTCCTAGGTGCAACCATCTAATACAAGCATTATGATACCCAAAAACATAGTTTCTTAAGTATCCTTCCACCCACTTGTTTACTATTTCTGACTGGCCATCTGTTTGCGAATGATAACTGGTACTTGGAGTTAAGGATGTGCCACATAATCTGAATAGCTCTTGCCAAAAGTTGCTCGGAAATTTACTTGTCTCTCGTCACTAACAATAAACTTTGGCAAACCATGTAATTTAAATACTTCCCTAAAAAATAAATCAGCCACCTGAATAGTTGTATATATCATGGATATGGCATAAAAATGTGCATACTTAGTCATCCTATCCACAATAGTAAAAATGCAGTCCTTACCTTGCACCTTTGGGAGTCCTGTAATGATGTCCATTGATATACTTTCCCATTTTTGATTTGGAATTGGTAGTGGTTGAAGTAATCCAGCTGATAAATTATGCTCATCTTTGTTAACCTGACAAGTAGCACATTCTAGGACATGAGCAAGCACATCATTCTTCAACCCCTTCCATGAGAATCTTTCACGAATTTGTCTATATGTTTTGAATAATCATGGGTGACCAGCCATAGGTGAGTCATGCATAGCAGAAATCATTTTTTCTTTCAGCTTGGAATTGGAAGTTAAAAATATTCTCCCTTTATAATAGATCAGCCCTTCCTTAACAGAATACCTGTCATCATTCAGGGTACCATCCAATATGCTAATGGACAATGCATTCTTTGCATATTCAGCCATAAGAGAGACCTTCAAATCATTAGTAATTACTGAAAGTGAATGGAAAGCAGGATTTCTAGACAAAACATCAGTTGTTGTATTCTTCTTCCCTTTAACAAATTCAATATTGAAATCAAATGCTTGCAGCTTAGTAACCCACTTTTTTTGTCTCTCATTTAATTCATTTTGTTGTCCCAAAAAATATTTCAAACTATTGTGATCAGTTTTGACCACAAACTTACCACAAATGAGGTATTGTTTGAATTTAGACAATGCATGCATGATAGCTAGCATTTCTTTATCATAAACACTGTAACTCCTCTCATGTGGTTTTAGTTTTCTACTTTCATAAACAATAGGGCGTCCCTTCTGCATGAGAATAGCTCCAATGCCAACTCCTAAAGCATCACAATTAATAGTAAAAGGAAGAGAGAATCAGGGATGGTCAATACTAGACATGTAGTCATTACCTCCTTTAGTTTTTCAAAAGCTCTTTGGGCTCCCTCATTCCACACAAATTCACCTTTCTTGGTCAATTCAGTCAAGGGTGCTGCTAATGCTGAAAATCCTTTGATGAATCTCCTGTAGTAACTGCATAAGCCTAAAAATCCCCTCAACTGAGTCAAACTAATTGGAACAGGTCAATTCTGCATGGCTAAATTTTTTTTTTGATCTACTTTAACTCCTTCATGGCTGATTATGTGTCCTAAATAAAGAATCTCTGTCATGCCAAACTCACACTTAGACTGTTTTGCATAAAATTCCTGTTCTTCCAAAATACCCAGAACAATATCTAAGTGTTTTAAATGTTCATCCCATGTCTTGCTGTAAATTAAGATGTCATCAAAAAATACCAAAACAAAATGTCTCAAATACTCCCTGAAAATCTAATTCATTGCAGCTTGGAAAGTTGCAGGAGCATTTGTTAACCCGAATGGCATGACCAGAAACTCAAAATGCCCATAATGACATCTGAATGATGTTTTATATATGTCCTCTTCTCTCATTTTGATCTGATGGTATCCTGATCTTAAGTCTATTTTAGAAAAGAACATGGCTCCATGCAATTCATCAATAAGCTCATCAACACGAGGAATAGGATACCTATTTTTCACTATTTTTTTATTCAAGGCCCTGTAATCAATACACATGCGTAAACTCCCATCCTTCTTTTTCACTAGAACCACTGAAGATGCAAATGGGCTTGTACTAGAACGAATGTGTCCCATTTCCAACAACTCATTTATTGTTCTTTCTATCTCATATTTATAATATTTGGGATGTCTATATGGTTTGTTCATAATTGGTTTAGTTCCAGGTTCTAGTTCAATTGCATGCTGAAAGTTTCTAGGCGGGGGTAATCCTTCTGGTATTTCTTCAAAAACCTTTTTATGCTTATCCAAAATAAATCGAATATCATGCTGCAATTCAAAGGTTGGAATAGATTTACCTTTAAGATTAGTAATGCTGACTGCCCATACAAATTCCCTTTTCTTCAAAATCTTTTCCATACTTTTGATAGATACTTGCTGTAACACCCTGTCTTTAATTCCTTGCAAGACTACTTCCTTTTCTCCCACCATAAATTTGAATTTTAGTGTCTGATTATTTATAGTGTAGTCTCCCAGAGAGAATAACCACTGCACCCCTAATACTACTTGTGGAGCACTCTTTCCCAGAGGAAAAACAATAAAATCATCTACCAAGTCATAATCATTGAATTGCAACTTCATATGTGGGACATAGAGGTGGCATTGTTCTACATCTCCATTTCCAACTATTACATCAAAACCAGAAAAAGACTCAGTTTTTAACCTTTTCTTTCTTACCAAATCCTCATGTACAAAGTTGTGGGTGGCTCCAAGATCAATAAGTACCACAATTCTTTCTCCTTCTTCTTCCCTAGGTACTTTCATGGTGGTGTAAGCCCTGGATAAATCTAGAGAGGCTAAACTCCCTAAACTTGGAGCACTTGGACTTCTTGATTCTATATGTCGATTTCTTCTGTTTCCACTTCCTCTGCTGATGCATAGTCTCCCTCTGAATCCTCATCATATGATATTACCTGAATTAATCTGATTTGCCCTTTTCCCTGGCATCTGTGTCCTCTCTCAAATGGCGTTTTACAATAAAAGCATAGCCCTTTCCTTCTTAATTCATCACGTTCATCATCTTTTATGTTTTTGGTAGTGGCTGCTGCTGGAAGACTCTGAGAGGTGGACGTTTGCTTTTGGGGAGTATTTTGATGTCCAGAACTTGATGCTGATGGCTGGAATCCACTTCTTTTCTGTGATGTTCCTATGGGGCTGAATTTGGGAGGAAAAGTTAATGAAAATTTATGTTTTGCAGGTATGGCTGATGCATACATAGAAATAGCTCTCTTAATTGCATCCTGTAATGTTGTGGGTCCAAAAGCTCTCACCCAACCCTTTAAGGGTTCCATCAAACCTTCTATGAACAGAAATACTATCCTCTTTTTAGACATATTTGGAACCATTATCGCTAGATTTTTGAACTTTTCCACATATTCTTCAACTGATGTTTTCTGCTGTAGAGTTGCCAATTCTCTGAAATATTCTTCCTCATCTTTCCTCTCAAACCTATCCAATAATCTAATGTTGAATTCATCAAAATATTTAATGTCACCGTGTCCTTGTGTAACCATACCGTGGTGCCACCAACCATAGGCACTTCCTTCCAAATGCACTGTAGCCAATTTAACTGCATCCTCCTCTTCTGTAGGACAAACTTCAAAGTATGTGATCAATTTTTGTAGCCATGCTCTAACTGAGATTTTGTCACTACCATCAAACATAGGTATTTGCATTTTCTGCTGGAGGAGTTTCTTTTCCTCATTTTTACCCCTTATGTTAACCTTTTTACCCAGTATGCCCAAATAGCCATCAAATGTAACATTATTTTTGAAATCTTTGGATATTTTCATATACCTGGCCATCAATTTTTCCATTTCTTCATCCTGCTGCTCTGGGTTAGGTTCTGATGAGCTAATAAATAGGGGTTTCGAAGATCTTGGCAGTGGTGAGTGAGAAAATTTAACTGATCCTTGTGTATCCATTTTGGAAGAGGATTCTCCTTGCATTTCTTGAATTTGTGGTATATTTATCTGTGGCTGAGGTTGGTTGGGCTGTTCCAACCTATTTACCAATTTTTGTAGTGTATCAACCAAGGTAATAAATTTCTCTTCGTTCGGATCAACTGGTTTTTCAACCCTGTTAGCCATTTGTGATGATTCTGATTCCCAAACTAGTATTTCTCCTTTTTCTGGTACTGCTAGATTTGTAAACCCCTGCTGAGGATTCAAGTTAGGGTTTTGTTTATTTCTTCTTATGTAATAATGATGGCTCGGATGCATCCGAAACCCTCACGGGTGGCAAGACCGTGGCTCTGATACCACTAAAATGAGCCAAAAATAAAAATGAAAACACCCAATACACAGATCTTGTAAATAATTGAGAAAATGAGACAATATTTGGAATTTTTATTATTATCTTCAAATACCCAAAAATTAAATACGATAAATATTATCTGGATTCACACATACAACACATATAACAACTAGAATGAATTCACAATCACAAATCTGACTATTATGGATGACAATTACAGTCACAATGTGCATACATATGGGATGTGCACCTGGATACCAAGAATTGCATAGAAGAAAACCTCAAATTTGCTGCAGAGGACACCACTGATTGAACACTGCCAATCTAGGGTTTGAGAAACCCTTTTCAACACCCAAAATATGCTATACTGGCACACACAGATGGGATGTGGGCTTCTGGATGACAAAACTGCCCAAGAACACACTGAATTCTGATGGAAATCACCTCCAATAGGGAATGTCTATCTGCTGAATGCAAAAGTATCCTTCACAACCTAAGAACTACCTTAGAATGGTCATAGAAAACCTCCAAGAATGGACGCTGCCCTCCTTGACTGTAATTCACACTTACAACTGCATAAATGCACAAATATTATCCCCAATGCTGATCGGTTCACTTAAGGGACACACAATGGCTCAACACATTCACAAAATACCATTTAATCACTCCACACACATGTAATCTCAGACCCAAATCTGATAATCCTTCACTAAACTCCCACAATGCTACCAAACCCTTGGAAGGAATTCACATTCCATCCGAAAGAAGAATAAAACTGGAAACACTGGAAGCCCTCTGTAGTGCACAGGTAAACCCTAACTGGATTTACTCCTCAACTCAATAGATGAGCACCTCTCACTCCACTGAATTGGAATTCTTCAATCAACCTTGAGCAACTCCCGAAGGCAGAGAAAAGAAGAGTTTTCATCACATAACATAACATAATTAGAATAGAGGGCATTCCACCTTTTATTTTTCCATGTTATATTTTCTCATTATGTGGAGCCCATTACTTAAGCTATTATTTGCCTAAGTCATTTCATTAAAAATACCACAATAATATAAACAATAATAATTATTTATATTTTGCACACTTATAATAATAAGAAATAAAATAAAAGATATTTTATTTCTCTTCACACTTTAAATATAATATTATTATTTACAATATTTACACGCATGACCTTATTTTCCAAAATGGGTCATGACAATTTCTTCCCTAGTTAATCTATCACAAAAATCTTCTAAAGAAGGCATTTTAAAGATTGCACCAAGAGCATCTTTGGTAGATATAAAAGTGGTAGCAAAAATTTGAAAAATACCATTTACAAAGTATTAGAGAAATGCATTCTTCTTCAGTATTAGACTTCCTACTACATTTATATTGAGTGAGGACTTATTTGAACTTAGTAAGGAAGTCAAAAATACTACTAAAATCTTCAGGAGATAAAGATGTTAGTTCTGCTTCTAGTTGCATTGATCTCATCTGATCTACTTTCCCAAACAATATTTTTAGTTTCTCCCAACTTTCATGAGGATTTTTACAATCTGTAATGTGAAACCACAAACTTTCATGAACTTTATAGCTAATAATACCCATTTTTCATGCATATTTCCTTTATGAACAAAAATTTCATATTCTTTCTCAAACTTTGGTTGCTTTTCTTCTAGTAAATGAGTAAGACCTTTTTGAGAGATAAGATTTAAAATTTTAGGTTTCCAAGTGTGAAATTTATGAGGGGTGAGAGGTTCAATTGAATTCATAATTTTAACACAAGAGAAAAGTTGAAGTTTTAACCAATATATCCCCCCTTAGAACTTCAATTTTAGGATTAATGAATTGATTTTAGGGAGAAAAATGAAGTTGTTCAATATATAAAACTCAAGATACCCACCCTAACAAGAGGTAAACTATAAGTATTTGAGGTTTGAATATTTTTTTCTTATGAGATGCCAAATCCTCTTAGTTACTCTCAATACCTACCCTTACTTGAGGGAAACTATAAGAAGAATTTCAAGGGTTGTAGGCTTGAAATGCAAGGATATCAACCAATTTTATTTGGATATTCTCAATACTTACCCTTACTAGAGGGAAACTATAAGTGAGAGAGATATCGAATATAAAATTTGGTTGATTGAAAAATATATACTAGGCCTTTATACCAATTGCCTCTAAAAACCTACCCTTACGTGAGGGAAACTATAAGTTTTTAGTAGTAATGATACATGGAACGTAGGCAAATATATTTTGAGAAAAAAACTTATATTTTTATTTAAAGGTTTTTGCTTCTTTAATATTTATTAAATATTAGGTCGGAGGTGTAGACCAATTGGTTCATCCAAACCCCATAAGGGGGGTGGAGGTACAAGGTTCAAATCTCAGGCCTCGTCGGACTGAATGCTTGTCCCTTTCTTGGTGATTTCAGTGGCATAAAAGGTTTAAAATGATTGTGGCATGGTGGTTATAGGGAAAAATGCATGAATATCTATGTGGCGGATTTTGGGGTGGACAGCACATAATATTGTGGCGGCCATAAAATCTGGACAGCCTGCCTGAATTCGTGGCGGCTACCGATTCCACCATGTAAATTAAAAAAAAAAAAAAAAATATATATATATATATATATATATATATATATATATTTATTTAATTATTAAATATTAAGAACAAAAAACATAATTTTAAAAAATATATATTTGTTAAGATTTAAGAATAAAATTAACAAATATGAATTTGAAGAAGCAAATAATATGGAATCTTCTTTTAAATTTAAAATTCCAACTATAACACTTATAGTTTATATAGATCTTTAAAATTAATATTAAAAAAAAAGACATAAAATGAGTTTTAAGTTTTTGCAATTAGAGAGTGTATTCCATATGAAATATAGTTACTAATATTTCAACAATAACACCTAGAAAATCTTCTTAAAAAAGTGATAGAAAGAACTATAGAGGAAGATAGACAAAAAATGATGCAACCCCCCTTAAGGAACACAAAATGTGCAAATAAATGCACTAACCCCCCCAAATAATTTTTTTATTAAAAGGTTACAATATTGACTCACTATTCGATGAGAGCCTTGTAAAATAAGGCTTTGTAAAAATGAGGCAAAACAAATGACCTTCAAAATGGGAGGATCGAAAAAACTAATACAACAATATTTTTATGGATATAAAAAATTATAAAGTTGTTACATCCCTGAGAGAGAGGGCGTTCTAAAAGATGAAGATGCCTGATGAAACAATATTTTTGTAGCAGAGGGTGGAGACTATTGAGATGGTTTCTTCAAAGTAAAGGTGAATCCTACAACCAAAATTAAAAAATATTCTCCTCCTCTCCTCAAATATGCGACGCTCTATTGATGTCTTCACTGAAGTAGAAATGATACTTTTAAGACAATGAGTGTCCAAGTCTTATTCCTTTTATGATTTGGAGTATGCAATATGCACAAACAGATTAAAGGAACCAAAAGAAATTATAAAAGGAAATAACCTAAGTTTAATCAAAAGACATGAAGCTAGAGAGTCGAAGAAGCCTGCAAAAAATGTTAGTTATTTTAAGAAAATAATCTCTATGAAAAATTTGGAGCTTGAGGTGCCTGCAAAAAAATTGATTAGAATTTTTACGTGCTCTTTTAAAATGAATTGCACCCCTCAATCAATTTCCTTGCAAAATAAGGTTAAATATCCCAGAATAAAGGGTTGCAAAGTCCTTTGAATATGCCTCATTCACCTTTTAATGGGAGCCTCTAAAAAAGCAATAATAAAAAATGGAGAGGATAGAGAACAATGCTATTTGAAAAAATATTGCTTGAGGAAACCACTGTAACATTTGAAAGGAAGAAGAGATGAGAAACAAGCTTGATCATACGATATTTTAAAGGGACCCAACTATAGCCATTTTTCAAATTCCAAATGGATTAGATATGCTTGGCATCATTTAAGGATTTCAACTCTGGTAAATCTGATTCAAAATAGGGGCGCCAAAATATAGTAAAAAGATTCTAAACAGTCCTTATTTAAAGAAACAAAGGCATCCGAAAGAAATCGAATGAAGGGAGACAAAAAAAATTTGTTAGCTCCAACATTCGAAGAGGGAGACCACCAAAAGAGAGTTTGGTGGAAGAGAGGTGGGCATCGAAAGAAAACATAATCGGATGAAGGGAGACAAAAAAAATTATTAGCCCCAACGTTCGAAGAGGGACTCCGCCAAAAGAGAGAGTGGCGAGAGGTGCCACATGCTACCTTATGGCACCCAAATTTGGGTGCCGAGGTAACAAAAGAAGGCACCTTCTCTGAGAAAAATCTTAGAAAACCAGAGAAGAGGCAGAATAATACCTGCAAAAAAACTTTAAAAAGAGTTAACCTGTATATCATAATATATGTGAAAAATAAGTTCTTTTTCTAAGGTAAACAATGGAAAATGAATGTCTGAGTATCATAGAATTTCTAAAAAATACATATAAAAGGAATTATATATTATGTATTTTAGAATAGATCTATAAAAAGAGAAAGAGCAATATATCTAAAAAAATTACTTAGAAGACAAAGAGTCTTCCCTTCTTTAAATGAGAAGGAGGTAAATAATATTAGAAAAAGCCCACATACATATAATTTTCCATTGGTAGAGAGGATCTACATGGTCCTGAGCCTCACCATAATAGAGAGGGTCTATGAGGGTCTAAGTCTCACCATGGTAGAGAGGGTTTGCATGGGTCTACATGGCTCAAACTCTTTCTCTTTGAGTGAGAGGTATCCATGTCCTTCTTATTGGATTTTACTCTCTAATATTTTGATGTTGGTTACCTATGCCAGTCAATCGGTTGTCTCTCTATAACATTATTTGGTCTTGCTCCTTCTAATTCAAAATAGGGGAAGACCTTATGACTTCAATGTCTATGGAGTCATACTTGTGCTACTAGGTCACTTTGGTTTATGGGTGTTTGATATTTTTTCCTGATGGTTTCTAGGGACTATTGCTAGATGCAGGTGTCATTTTGGGGTTATTTCCTTGTGGTTATTTTGGGTCTTTCCCCTTCCATCATATATATTCTAGGGGGAGACCTTGGGCTCAATGACCATTGAGGATGAAATTTGTTGATGGCCCCTTCTCTTGGTGGGGTCCCTTAGATCCAATTAGTTGTAGAGGGTGGAACAACTGATAGATCTAAATTTTTTGGTTGTGTCAAATCCCAGGGTTCTAAAGTTTCAAATTTTTATGGAATATTTCTTTTATTTGCATTTAGATGTTGTTTTGGACTAATTTATCCTGATTATTATCCTAAAATGACCTTGAGGTTGGTTGGAATCCAATAGGATATATGGTTTTATGGTGTAAGCCTTCGTAGAATTCTTACTCCTTAGCTACAGGGTTTTTCTATTTATAGTTTCCTAAGTTACAGATTTTCTTTGATCAACTAATTTATTTTTGTTGTTCACCCCTTGACAAGGTTCCAACTATTGGTTGAACCATGTGTCAAAGAAATATTGGGTTCCTTGGATGCATTCTCCTACGGGGTGAGATTGTTTTATTTTTGAGTGCTCCTTGGATTTCACAATTTTAAATTTTATGCATTTAGGTTTATTTTATTTGCTTTGTCATATGAGCCCTAAGGGCTTTGAATAAAGTGGAGATTTTTTGTTTAAATTCTTTAGTTGTTCTTTCCACTGGGTGATTCGACGTTGTTCAAATTTTCAGTAAATATTTATGTTTATTTTCTCTTATCAATTTAGGTCAATGATACGCCCCTATTTTCTAGCTATCTCACATCGTTTCATAGTTGCAGTCTATGAATGACTAGTCATAATTTATTGGCTAGTAAGGTTATCATTAGATGGGACTGTTTTGATTTCAATTTCAATTGAAAATCTTGCTGGTTTTGCCCAATCTTTCTTGAGTGCCTCAAAATTCATAGTGTTTTTCAATTTTGGTACTCTTTTCAAATTTGAATTATTTATTTATTTATTTGGTAAACGAAGGGGTTTTGAGGTCCCCAAACCTATTACAATAGGATAATATAGAGTATGCAAATGCACTAAACTACAACACTAAATCAAAATCATCCAAGGGGTAGGAATAACAGGCCACTCTCAACAAGGTAAAATAAAGAGGGCCCCATACAAACAACATACCATAAAAATTGGATAACAACATCTACAGGAACCAGAACTTCTCTCAGCAAAACAAACCAAAGAGACCCCCATACAACCAACATAAAATATAACCTGATATCAAATTCCAAAATAAAATCATAGCAGAGATAGTTCAATATTATCATATCCATTTGCTTTTTAACCACATCCTGAATCTCATTGACAAAGGAAACCACAACCTGCAATGTATCCAGAAGAGTAGAGTGCTTTTCCTCCAGATAAACACATCATCACATCACTATAATAGTAGAAAACATCACCATATTTCTATAAGAGCATACAACAAGGACATCGTCAGGATCAAGGCAAAGAAAATTCTGACCAACATCCACACAAAGATGACCAACCATTGATAGTCAACTAAAAAATGTTAGGGAACTTGTGAAGATCACCAATTAAGATGGCCCACCCAATAAAGCATAAAATAAAACATCCAACACAGAGTCCATAGAGTGAATTCCCATACCAAGCCTCACACACAAACAACAGCTAACCGTGTCATCAAAAATAAGAGACTCAAGGTGTTGAGAAAAAATATCCAACTAGACCCTTAGGTCTTATTCAGAAACATCCAATTTGGCCATATAATATACCACATTATTGCCTTATCGATAAATATGCTAAACTTTGAACTCCTCTCTTGATTTCATAATTATAAACACCTCTTATAGAATATTCGAAATGCTCCGGTGAGGCTTGCTAATAGAAGTGGAAATATTTACTATATTTAAAGAGTTCCCTTCTACATTAATTTTTTCATATTTAAGTGTTTCAAATTTGAATTTTAAAATGGAGATAAGGCAAGATTTTTGGATCTATTTTTATTTGATATCTAACCTTGTTAGAATATGGATTCAATCCATTTGATGTACTTCCTTTGAGCTCATTGAATACTCTTTGGATTTGTAATTATTTGGGGTCCCTTACAAACCCCATTTGTAAAGACTTGGGAAACCTTTCAAAACCCTTTCTACCACCTAATAAAAAAAACCATTATAGAAAAGAAGTCAAAATTTCACTTGTAAGCATTGATTTCAATGCTTACTTTTATACTGATAAAAACCTTAATGCATGTACTACCTTATAAACTCATCCAATTATTATTAATTTCATATAAAGTAATAATATATTTTAGTAAGAGAATTCTAATAACTATTTAGCTTAACAAAGATAATATTAAACACTAAATTAAAATTTTAATCTAAATGAAACATAATAAAATACTATAAAAGTTAATAAGTATATAAATTGATATAATAATTATTCATCCAAAAACTATGAATTTTTGTGATATCATTTATGTATCATATTAAATTGACAATTCATAAAGTAAATAAAATAATTATCTATACCATGAAAACATTTTTACATCCTTATCCTATGGTTATAGTAAGTAAAACATTTATACATGATTAAGCACTATATAATGATAATATTGTTTATCCCTTTATAGGGCACTTTAAAAAACATTTAAAATTAAATTAATTATAATTATACTTTAAAATAAGAAAAAATTTAATCTACATTGAAAGAAATATAAGATAAAATATTTAACTTGATAAAATAAAATTAATAATAACAATTTAAAAGTTATAATCCTTAACTTTTATTTTATCCTTTAATCTTAAAACTACTTATGTAAGTTATGGTTATAAAATGTAACCTATCATGTTCCTTTGAGATGATAATATATTCTTAATGTTCCCAAGATATCATAACCTTGTGTAAATTAAATAATTAATTAAATGCATTTGAATAAATACCTACAATTTCAATTGTTTTTTTAAAAGCTATGCCATATATTATATTCAAAGAAAAGTGAAAAAAATTAATGATAGAATAGCATTAAAAAGCATAAAATAACTTAATTATCATAATAAGTGCTTCCAAATACTTTTTCAATCTCATGGATAGTTCTCATAAAGTTATTTACTTAAAGTGTTTTTTCTCATACCTCAAGCTCAATAATATCACTTCTCCTAACAAACACTTGATGAGTCATTTGAATAATTAAAACCACAGCTAATTTTCCTCGTTATGGATTGCATTTTTTAAACAATGTTATATCTAAAATAAAACTACAATTAAAAAATAAATTTAAGAAGATATTCCATAAAGAGAATAAATGGATTTAAAATTTAAACACAATATAATAATTTTCACCATGTTAAAATGAAATAAATTACAATTCCAATAGATTGGTTTATAAGGCAAAAATAAGATGCATGTACATTTGTTTTACCTTTTTTAAGTGTTTATATCATAAAAATATGTAATAGAATTTGAATTAGTGTTCTTCTAGTGAGTCATTAAATATTAAAAAAAATAATAGTGACACAGATAATCATGATTTGAAAGTATAGTAAGGAAGAAATGATAGTTCACCAATAATTTATTAGGATGAGGCTTATAGAACTATCTAAATTTTAAGCAATTTATTGATAATTCATCACTTAAAATTAGGTTATATTATACATATCTATTCAATATATTACTCCTAATATTATTCCTTTGCACTAGTATAAAATAATAATTATTATATACAACTATGTTATAATTGAATATAAGACATTAACAAATTACTCCATATACAATAACATATATATTATAAATAAAAATAAAAAATTGCAATAAAATTACAATTAATATAAAACCATACTTTCTTTACAAAATAATATTGAAATATATTATTTATACGATAAAATAATTAAAATAAAGAATAATAGTAACAATATTTTAAATTAAAAATGTTAATATCAATAGATGAGATTATTCAAATTTATTGCACTATTGGGAGATCTATAAGGTTGGTGCATCTATGTAGTTGGGAGATTTGTGCCATTGGGATATAGATGTTGTTGGGATATTTGTATCACTATGAGATCTATGAGGGTTTGCACTCAATACCACCAAGAAATTTGCACTACTATGAGATTTGAGAGACATCATATGATAATAATTTTGAATGGAATTTGTACGAGCAAAAGGGATGCAAGGGTTGAGGGGGTAGGGGTAGTGTGGAAGGTGGGCCCTTGGTGCTAAATCAAGGTTTTGATGTGTTTGACCTAGGTGTTGGGGGTCCCAAAGCTTTATTATTTTTTTCTCCCTATGGGTGATTTAGATTCTTAGTCTCAAGCATTATTAGGAGTTGGCCCTATTGTTAAGACTCAATTTTATTTAGTTCTAGAGCTGGAGTATGTTATTCCTTTTCAAAATCCTCAAACTATTCTTCATCAAAAAATAATGGAATGAGAAAACTTGGTAGGGAAGTTTAATGGTGTTTGATAAGATTTAGAATATGTCAGGAAATGGGTTGTTAGAAATGAAGGTCAAAGGGGGATATAGAAGTGGTGGTACTACCTAAATTATTTCTTCTATTTAATTTTAAGACCTACGAATACATGCAAGCTATGGTTATGAAGGGACCATTATTATTTGATTAGAAAGATCTATTTTTGAGGTAATTATCCCTAGACTTCAATTTGTCCATCGATAATATCAATACAACCCCTCTAGGTGTATCTTCTTGGGATACCTATGGACTTCTGGGATGATGACATCCTTAAGGATATTTCTAAATCAATGGGTAGTTTGATTGAGATGGATCTAATTACTCAGGAAAAAATAAGGATGATTTTTGCTAGGTTTTGTGTTAACACTGATCTCTCTAAGTCTCTGCTATCTTCTATTATTTTTATTTTGAATTTTGGATATTGGAAATAGGATATGGAATATGAAACCTCTATGCCCATTTGCTTTGACTATAATAGGACTGGTCATTTATAAACTAAGTATCATGATATGAAACCTCCTAAAAAACAAGAGGTATAGGCTTAGAGAAAGAATAAAAAAGAGTCCTACTCTAAAGCTGCTATTGATTTTCTAGAAGTTGGTGTGCATTCCAAAGATATAGAGGCAAATCCAAATAAATTTTCTATATTAGGAGAGTTATTTCCTCCTAGCCTCCTAGTCATGAGGCTTGATTGGTTGCTATTTTAGATAAGGGAGTTTATTTCCTAGATATTTAAGGGTATCAATTACCTATTTCTTAGGTTCCTTTGTCCTCTCCTCATGAGGATTAGGTTGAGGTGTTTTTTGAGTAAGTACCCCTATTCCATATAATGAGAAGGTTGTCATCCCTTTTGATAAGGAAAATTATTAAGTTATCACAAAGTATCTTTGGGATGCAGAAGAGGGAGAGATGTTTGCAAATGTATTAAAAGGGAAATCAAATGAGGTTTAGTCTTCCTTAGAAGAATATGACTTTCAAGAAGTTCTAAAAATATGAAATATGAAACTATAGAAGAATATAGCTTAGTAGTGGCAACCCCTTTCTTAATCAACAAGATCAAGCAAGAAGGGAAATATTGGATCTATGCGGTCCATTATAAACACCCAAAAATAATGAATCTAGGTAGTGGGAGGGGGTTGGGAAGACCAAAAAAGTTTGAGGTGCTTTTAAAGAAATAAACTCAAGATGTGGCTAATGAATTCTAGCCTATATTACCTTTGAGTAGAGGGAAGGCTCTACAATCCTTGAAGTAATGGAGATTGTCTCATGGAATATTTTAGGTTTTCATACCCTGACTAAACAAAGAGTGCTAAAATATTTAAAAAATAAATTCAATCCTGATATTCTTTTCTTACAAGAAACTAAGATGGATGATAAGTATTTTGATAGATTACAAAGTTTTATTTGTAAGGGGTACAAATATGTGAGTAGGGTTGCTCGTGGCTCTTACAGAGGGTTATAAATACTTTGGAATTCTAATTATGTGGAGGGAAATTTATTTCATTAGTCTTATGCAAAATTGGAGTAGAAACGTTTATGCCTCTAAAAAAAATTGAAACTTAAATTCTTCTTTTAAGCCTTGTTAGGTGGTGGGATGGTCTATTGTTCTCTTGGGTGGCTATTGGGTTTTTATTTTTGTTCTTTTGGCCTCGGAGGCTGGCTTGTACTTAATTGGCCTTCTATTTTTTGCCTTTTCTAATGTAAAAGGTTTCATGACCATTCAAAACCCTGCTTTTTCACCATTAATAAATATATACATTTCTCCCTATCAATATTCCTTTGCACAAATATGGGAAAATACTTCTTCAAAAATATAATTATATTTTAACTAAATATAATATAGTAACAAAGCTATTATATATGTAGTAACAAAACTTATTAAGTATACAAGATTTAAGACATCAAAATGGTTTAGAGATATATTTTATTCTAGGGATGATAATATAAAAAGTGTGATTAAAAGAGAAGAATCAATATGGCTTAGAAAGACTTTTGAGAATTCACAAGCTGATAGTTTAGAAAAAGTAGATTCTATAAAGACATCTTCTAACAATAAGATGAAAGAAATTGCTGACAATTATATTCATGGAGATATTGAGAATAAACTCAAAAAACATTATCAAAATGTATCAAAGAATATTGGTCAAAAATATTACTTATAGAATTATGAAAGAAATAATGATAGAATAGATTTAGTTGTACACAAGTGGTTTTACTATTTTGTCAAGGAAATGGATGAACTTGAAATATTAAAGATAAATAACAAAAAAGTAGAAATATCTTCAATATGTACTTATTGCAATAGGACTGGTCATGAGAAATCAAACTATTGGAATTTACATCCATGTAAATAATGTGGAGGAAAATCTCACTCATTTTCATTTTCTACTATAAAGACAAGTATTGTAGAAGATTTGAAGAAATATTAATATTTAGATTAGATTTTCTCTTTCAAGTTCTTATTTCTTAAGCATCTACTAACAATAAGTTCAAGTTTGGATTTTATGAAAAACAAGAAGAAAGGACATCCAAAGAACCAAGGGAAGGAAAACAGAATAATCGTGATCCACTTATGAATTGTAAGATAATGAGATATCTTGTTCATCAAAACTACTTGGAAAAATTCAAACATGAAGATCATATCAAAGACATTGGAATACAAAAAAGTAGCAGAATGAAGAAAATACGAAAATACAACACGAGTTTCAAAAACAAGATAAAGACTGAACCAAAAGAAGAAGAACTAGAACCTAATCAAGTTGAAGAACATTTGAAATATGAAGATCCATATTGAAGACTAAAGTCTTCAATAACCAAATAATGTAATACACGGAGGTGTTGGAATATATTACATTATTTGGTACATGTTAATGTACCACCTTGGGTATATCTTTAGATTAGGAATATGTCTTAGATTAGGATTTATGTATTTACTTTATACAATGTAATAAATGCACAAGTATTGTTAGATTGTGCAAAGTATTTAATGATGTATATATGCATGTTAGTCCATGTGCATATGAGTCCATAGAATAGGAAGTGAAGAGTCACATGAAGATAAAAGGCCAAGAGTACTCCATATAAGAGTCACTTCTCATTATATAAATTGGTATATATGCAAGTGTGATACACATGCATACACAAAATATAGAGGAAAATTAAGGTAGATACAATGTAGAGCATGTATGAGGTATGGAGAGTTTGAGATCTCCAATTTATATCAATATACTTTTTTGATGATCTTTTATTCATGGTAGTTTTCTGAGTTATTGTAGAAGTTTCTTATGCATTTTACATGCTAGTATATTATCATTGTATTATATTTAATAATGCATTCTCATTTTAGACCTTGTGATAGTATTTTCATTAAATATATAATATCAAAATCTAATCCTTCCTAATTTCATCTATTTTCTCAATACTTCTTCCAACTGCTCTTGGAAAATTTCTTTTTCAACAAATATAAAAATTTATTTTTCTAGCAGCATGAAGAAGTTTGGTATTTCTATCTCATTTCATGAGCCATATCTTCCTAGAATTCCAGGTCCAATATGGATCTCTCTTTGTAATAAATTTTGATAGAAATTAATTATTTTGGTTGCACATATATGTCTTGGTCCATTCACCTAATTTTTAGTATCTCTAGTAACTTATTGAGCTTTGATTTTGTTTTCTCCTTTATTTTGAATATGATACCAAAATATTTGATATTTAAAATGTTCATTTATCCCTTTAGATAATTTTGAATAAATATATACATGCATGATCCTTAACCTTGCTTCATCTCATTAAAAAAAACCATTTAGAAGAAGTTATGGTTTTTAATCCACATAAATCAAAACTAAATGGTCTTGGATAGCCATTATTGAGTAGCTCACATCACAAAAGAATGGGTTTGTGATTTTATCATGCTTGTAATAAATTTTTTAAATATATTATATAATTTATTTATCAATCATATATTTCGTTAATACCTGGGTCAATGGACATGTCTTAGTTCGGGGAATGAATTTCTCTATTTTTGTTGAGCTGCTAGCAAAAATTACAAAACTTTCTAATGAAGGCTTCAAACTCCACCATGACAACCATTCCATTCAAGAGGAGCTCAAGCACTTAGCGGATAGAGGGAATAAACTGGTGAGAGATGATAAAATAATCATCTATGAAAAGCTCCCTAATCCTTGGCGCAGGGCTCTGATCCCTGTCATGCATTACCTAACGATTGACAAAGTGGATGAACCAGTGAGAAGTTTCCATTTGGATTTCCTCAATGTGCTCCGGAATATTAAGGAGGTCAATATTCCAGAGTATCTAAGATGGTCCATTGAAGTCTCCATTGAGAACTACCAAAAAAAGGAAGATTTAGGGGTTGTTCCTCGTTATTTATGATCATATACTACAGAAGATCATCTACACTATGGAATCGAGTCCCTTCATGATCTCTGACGAGGATCCTACTGATACTGATGCCATAATGCAAAGCTATAGCTCTAACAATCGTAAAGGCAAGTGGAATTCAGGAAGAAAGCTCCAAAGCATCGAACAAAAAATGTCTACAAGAACCATTCCTATTTTGGAGCAATCCTTTGCGAATGTGAAAGTGATGGCAACCTCTAAGCGGGACCCTTTTGATATTCTGACGAAAATGCTTGAAAATATTTATCAATCCTAATCCAAGGCTCTCACTGGCCTTGACCATGCAATTAGAATCTCCAAAGCCATTACGGCCAGCAAGTCTGAGAGTTTCCAGGTGATCCTTCCCATTGAGAAGACCATTGCTGATGAACCAACTCCGAAGTAAATTGATGGGCCATATTTTTGTCCTTGGTTCTGGTTAAGTTTTTTCTACTTCTTTTTGGCTTGTTTTGTCCGTTTCTCGTCTTCTGGTTTTAGTTGATGTTTTTGTTCATTTCTAATTTCCACTAATCCTTGTTTGGGAGGGAAGCTTCCTTCCTTTTCGGGTTTTTCTATTTCTGGTTTGCTTGTACAAGGTTCAGGGACCCTTTCAAAACCCTTTCTACCAATCAAAAAAAAAATGAAGATCTCTCCAATGCTTTTGTTATATGAGTTTTCATAATATGCATTTTTTCTAAATCAAAATAAAATATTACTTGAACAACATTCTAAATACCATTTAGATTAACAATGGAAGCAAAATAATTGATTAATTAAACCATCTACAAATATCACCCTCTTTTCTAAATGAGGTAAAAATAAGTTGAAGTCCTTGTTAAGAATCCATAAATTACAATTATGAATTGTCATTATATTTTACATAAACAAAAGAAGATCCTTATAACATATGTCATGAAGAGTAACTATAGTTCTAACATATACATTTATAATTTCAAATTTGATATTTTTTCTTCCAAAATACGATAGCAACCCAACTATTTATTGATTTTAGCAATTATGCATTCAATTTGTAATTGTCATATATTTTTTGCAATACCCCTTAAAACTCCCATAATAGAATTTAACAATCCCCTCTTGTCCAAATAGTTTTGAATACATCCTTACATTTTCCACTATTTATTTTTATTTTCATACTCAAACAAAATCATGACTATAAAAGCCTATTAATTCCTTTAGGAATATTTTTTTAACGGCCTTATTCATATGTTGAATATTACAATATATCATATTCATCATCAATTTTAATTCTTATTTGTGGTATTTACTCCACTTCCTATAACAAGTGTGGTTTTTATTTTTGTTTCTCAAATCAATATCCCTTTGATTTTTTTTCCCTCTTTGGTCCTACCTTGAGAACCTTCTTCTCTTTTCAATTCTCATCAAAGCTTTCATCCTCATAAATCTCTTTTATTTTTCTAGACTATTCATATTGTGACTTATCATCTATATGTCTATGTTGCCTTATAGAACTTGAAGTGCAAGGAATAGCCTCAAAATTTCTTGTTTGTTATATTTTCATGGAAACCCAAAATTGCAAGGGTCATCCTCCATTTTTCTTAATTTCTTATGCTTCATTAAGATATCTATATTATAATGGATATCCTTTACACTACTTTCTTTATTAGATTACCCTTGAAACCCTAAGTGCAAGGGAAAAACTCTACACTATTTTGATTTTCCACTAATTAAGGAACATAGAGATGATTTCCTTAGATTAAAATCATAGGTATAGACAATATGCTTTCACTCCTTAGCATTTGGCCAATCTTAGATGAAATCCCCTAGAATATTACCAATATTCTTCATAATATTCTTATTGATAAGCTAATATGAAAGTCTAAAGCTCTGAAACTACAATAGAATCATTTTAATAATTTTAGTTTGTAGCATAACAAAATATTGCATTCTATAGTTTTAAAATATAGGTCATTTCTCCCCCTAAAACATGGACCACCACCTTTTATTTTATCTCTAGCTTCAAAATTAGAGAAGATGATAAGAAAAATACTTTCAAAGGAAAAAAATGAATAATGTAAACTCAAGCTTCATCTCCATGTAAATTAATTATGAAACTTGAATAAGTTGTCCATTGTTCATTGAATTTACATACTAACCTTGTGTTTTTAAGAACCATTATGTTGTGCTTGATCATCACATCCTTGATAATATCACTTTTGCTAGAATAAGCATTGTTTGGATAAGGATTATCATAGATTTAATCTACTATTTATCCCCAAATAATATATCCTTACTTCTAGTTAGGAATTCCATAATTAACTTTCCTTCTTAATTACCTAACTTTTCCTCATCAAAATCATTAAATATATATTTGTCCAAATACCTAAAAAAGCTCTAAACAGGCTTACTTCTTGTTTGTACTTAAAACCAAAGTGTGCTAATATGTAAAGTCTAGGCTTACTTCTTGTTTGTACTTAAAACCAAAGTGTGCTAATATGTAAAGTCTTATCATATTTATATTAAATATTATCAATTGCAAAAATAACAATCACACTATTGAAATGCATTATAAGATAAAATAACATCATTAATCTTAATAAATGATATAAGTAATTTAATAATAATTATTCATTGTGTATAAACAACTAATAATAATAAATTTAATTTTAATCAAAAGAAAAAACTTAACATTTTAATTCATACAACCTAAACATAAAAGATAATATATAAATAACAAATAACAATTAATAATATTTTAAATAATTATTAATAATAATTTTAAATAGTTTGGGATTGATTTATTATTGGAAGGAGGTTTTTAAGATGATGGGAGATGTTGTTCAAGAGGTTGATTTGTTGGTTTAGAACTATCTTAGTTTTATTCGTGGTTTTTTCTGGATTTTCAATGTCTTTTACATTTCTTTTCAATATTTTTTTAAGTTTCTTTCAGTTTAGGTTTTCCTGCAATTACGGGTGATTTCTAGCTTGTGGTTGTTTTATGTTTCTCCAGTAGTCTTGGAGTTTCAGTAAAAAATTGGGATCCATAATTTTAACTATTTTTAACGTTTCAGTAAAAAATTGGGATCCATAATTTTAACTATTTTTAACGTTTCAGTAAAAAATTGGGATCCATAATTTTAACTATTTTTAACTATTCCCTCTACGTTCGAAACGTCAATTATAAACTCTTAATGGTCTCGATCTTGAAAATAATCCGTCGATTATAATCTCTTAATTTTCTTTTCTTGTTAAAATTATGTTGTCGTTTGTTTGTTTTTATTTAAAGATTATAGCGAATTTTGTGCGTCTCTCGATCTTTTCCTTGCCATGGTGGGCCGTAAATTTTGTTTCTGAAACAAAGGTAAACTGTTAGGTCTTGACACAGATTTGAGTTCGTGTATGGTTTAAGTTCGTTATTATAGTAGTATACATCTTCTTCATCTTCAACAAACAACGCTTTTCATTAAGGTGAGGTCCTACGAACTTAACGAGATCTCAGGGAAAGTTTGAACCTTAAAGATCCCACCAAAATAAAATAAATAAAATGTAATTAATGGATGTGATTTATATTAAAAAAATAATAATCTTTTATTAAAAAAAAACTACCAAAAATATATTTAAAAAATGCCATTTGTTATGAGAAATGACTACGCCCGTCGTATGGAACACACTGAACAAATGTTACTTCAACTGCATAGCTGTCAACATTCATCACCCAGCAAGAGCAGCAGCAGATCCAATCAATTGCGAACAGGCAGGATGTTGGCAGACAGTAATAAAGGTCCTTTACGTTGTCACCCGCGCTTGCAGGCTTTATGTTAAATCGCGTGTATAAGCGTTTCTGTACAAATTGCTAGCAGTCATATTCAATAATCGGGACCATTGTTGCCCTCCATCAAGAGTGTAGTGTGGACAAGACATGAAACTTCTCCATTTCTACCATGACTGGCCCACTAAGGTATCAAATATGAACGAAATAGAAGAAAACTGCACCCCTGAAATTGCGTTTTAACGATTCCAATCGGAGCGAAAAACTTGGATTCCCGCTTGAAAGTAAAACAAGGTGTTGAGAAACGTACGTTAATATTTACTTCGCTTGATCACCAATCATGTCACATTCATATCGTCATCATTTATTCCATTGCACAGGCTGTGGTCCTCGTCAAGATTTAATAGGTCCATAATTTACTCGTGGCGGAAAGGGATGCTATTCTCAGGGAGGAACCCAATCAAGCAGAACCCAAGGCAAGAAATTGAGATGAGATGATGTATTTTCCATATGTTTGAATTTACTGTTCTTTTTCCAATTATGGCTCGTGGCAAGGAGTTAAATAGGCTAAAAACATTCTAGCAATTAATTTAAATGTGATCTCCAGTTTCCCATGTCTATGTAAAATTAAAAAAAAATGAATATGAGAAAAAATCTAGACGGCACTGTGTTGAATTTATGCGCTTAAGAACTTATTGAAGTACATGAGCCAACTTGAACAAGAAAGCTAGCCTAGGAGAAAATCTGTAGTTTCGCTTGTTGTTTTCCTCTCCTTTTATGTGTGTTTTCCCTTTTAGCATACTATCTGTTATCCGCTAATATCCAAATCATACTAATTAAATTTGATTTCTAAATTGGAGTCTCAAATCTGAAATTTATGTAATTGATCCTTCGTCAGAATTGCCCTGTATGCAGCTCTGGAGTGATCTGTTTTGGAGGCGTATAGTATATTTGGATTAGATCTAGCTGTATAGGTGTTTAGTTTTACATCCTTGGGATATTGTTTTGCAGCATTTGGCCATTGCGATTTGATTAGCCTTTGTTCTTGCATGAGAACTGTTAGTGAAAACCCTATGTAGTTCGATAACAAATTCTATAATTCTTATCTTGAAGAGAAATGCATACCTGTGTACACAGGTGGAGATGAGAGAAGATGGGTATGGATTGCGTTTGCATCTGTCGTGTATGAAATGTGATGGAGTCCTGATTGAAGTATTGGAAGCAATAGAGGCAATAGGGTTGACAGTGGTGAAAGCCAATATTTCTTGGGAGAATCAATTTATTTTGGATGCTTTTTTAAAAGGTGTAAGATAAAACTATATGAAAAAGATAATTTAGGAAGCTAATTGGATATATATTTCTTGTACCGACATTTTTATTGCTTGAGCAGGAAGCCGATGCATCCAGTGCAACAGTTGAAAAAGATAAGGACTGAAATAATAGAAGATAAACCATCACCATAGCCATTTCCCTGGTATATATACCTCTGGTATCTTGAATTTCATAATATGCTATATAATAGTTTATGTTCTTAAAGTTTTATGTATTGACTCAGGGCAAATTTCTACTGCAAAGTCTTATAGATCTAAATTGTTGTCATTATTTCGAATAACAGAAGATAGTGTTTTTCTGATTTATTTTTCAGATTTAAAAGGTTAGTGTTTTTCTGATTCATTTTTAAAAAGTTATTGATTTCGTAGATGTTCACTCGATTAATTTTTTTTTTTTAAATGGTCGACTGATTCGGTAAAAATCTTTTTAAACGAGGATTGAAACTAACCTCCTCTAAGATCGTATACTTTCTTGGCATCGAACTTTCTATTCAAAAAGTAACTATTACCTACAAAGTCTTTCCATAAAGAATTAAACACATCTCGATTACATATTTTTATATTTTCCTTATAACAGTGTCCTATTTTTTCGCTTAGGAAGTTAAGGACATATATTAAACACTTGTTTGATAAACTAATTTTTTAAACCTTTTCTAATTTTTTAAACTAAGGATAGGATACAAAATAATAAACAATTTTCTAATTAACATTTTTCATTAACCTTTTCCTAGTTTTTGGAACTAGGGATGAATAAGATAAATCATAATGTGAAAAATAGTTTTTTATTTAAATTTAAAACATACTTACAAATAATTTGTTGAACTAATTTTTATTTATTATCATGAGAAGGATTAGACCTTGATTAATGATATAAAAGAGAGGTTAATTTCATTTAAATAAAAAAAATAGCAAGCCTAGTTCAATGAATATGATCTGGTATTTTATTAAAAAAAATAATTTATACAAATTCTCAATACTTTTAGTTTTCTTCTTCTTTAATTTTATTTATTTATTTTAGTTTAAATATTCCATATGATGTAATTTTAACACTTAAATGTTGTTTCAAATATATTTTTTTATTTAAATAAGAAAGTAAATACTTTATTTATCATTAAGTGTGCTACCTTCAATTCTAAAGCTTTGATTTTCACCTTAAAGGTTTTTTTTAGCCAAATATTCTATATAGGTATATTCTAGTGGTTTTAGTATCCACTTCAAAGTTTTTGTATCAAAACTCTATGGGGTAATAAGCCTTTATGTGACAGTTTTTTTTTTTTTAATAATTTTATAGATTTATTTTAATTTAAAGTTATAATAATTTTTTATCTTATTCAAATATTAAAGTTATTATTAAGATGTTTTAATGATTTTTCTCGGACGTTGTTTATAAAATAATTAAATTATCCGTCCATGTAGAGGAGTTGGAGAGCAAATGAGTAGTTAAAACTCTCTAGTTATCCAGAAGCCCAGGTTCAAATCTCTCCCCTCACATGTTGTGGATATGTTGTATATAAAAAGTTCGTCATCAAAAAAAAAACGATTAAATTAAATATTATAAAAAAAAGAACCCAATGTATAATGCAATCCAAATCTTAAGTTATAATTAAGATGTCTTAATGATTTTTCTCTTATAAGAACGTTGTTTCAAACATAGTTAAATTAAATATTTTAAGAAAAAATAACTCAATGTTATGTATTTGACCACTAGAATATAATGCAAGTATTGATTTAAGATTAAAAAAAACAATAAAGACATTGTTAAAACTTTATCAAAAAAATTCCTTCAAAGTTGTTTTCCCAAGTTAGCACTTACTTCTAAACATATATGATTGAGGAGGTTTTTCCTTATAATTTCTTATATTATTTACTTTTGTAAAAGGAACACAATATTATTATTACCATTTAAAATATCTAAAGTACTAAGATAGAATAAGGTTTAATAGTTTATTAATTATTCGGAGGACCTTTTTAATATTTAAATATGGAAAGAATGATAGTTAAAAAAATGCTCTTCTTTTATGTTTTTTTGGTATCGAGTATTTTTAGAGAATGAATTTTATGTATTCGAATTTTTATAAAGAAAAAATAATAAGACAATTTATTTTATGTGAGAAAAGTAAAGTTTTCAATAGGTTTCGTTTAATTATCATTTGACGAGGTTTGATAAAATGGCACGTGGAAAAGTGAATAAAATGATCTTATATATTTTGAACTCTTGGTGTGGATTTTTCAATATTGAATGAGACAAGGAATCTATGAGTAGTGTGTTAATATGCATAGGACGTATCACACTCATATGGTTTAAAGGTGGGATAGAAAAAATAAAATTAAAAATAATTTACAACTTAAACTTTTAATTTTTATGTTTTTTTCATTTACTTTTTAAATTAATTTTAAAGTTAACTAAAGACCTTGGATTTTATTCTGAATTTTCTGTATAGATTTATATTTTATAATAAAAAATCTAAATAATTATTATGAAAAATAGATCTCAACATCTATCGTAATAAAAAAAATGATTTATATAATAGTAAGAGATAAATTTTATGGTTGAATAAAGTTTTTGTCTTAATCAAAAAAATATGACAGGATAAACATAAATTATATTTAGTCAATTAAATACACTATTTCAAGCAAATTTTATTTAACGAAAGTTTTTTTTTAACAAATTTTGAATAAATTTTTTTGGTATCTTGTATTTATTTTCACGGGAAACTTTTGATTATATCCAAGTAAAAAATTTATTTCAGCAAAATGTACCTATTTCATTGGTATTAAAATAGGTTTGAATAGTTCTTCATTTCTCTTGACATAGGTTTGAATAGTTTATTTTTCTTGACATACTTGAAACAAAATTATCATATCTCTAATTATAATATTTGTTTTAGTTTTTATATATTATTTTAAAAAATTATTACTTATTGATACATATATTTTTTAAACAAAATAAGCAACAAGTTTTTATATTTAAAAATTAATTGTATCTATGACAAGTCTTATATGTGCCTTTTTTAATTCTAGGTAGTGTAAAAAAATTATAACCTTAATGATCCTTTTTTTTAATAATTACATAAGGATTTGAAATAATATTTAATATGATATGGGTATTCAAACTTAATTATGTATACTATAAGATTTTCTTTGTTAGTATTAATAAAATAGAGGTCTAAGGTTCAAATCCTACCAGGGTTAAGGTTGTACTAACTCGAAGTAAAACTACCTTTTACTTTTTATCTAAGTACAATATATTCCACATTTTTTAATTTGATATTTCATCTTAATATTCCTATATTTAATTTATAAATATAAATTTTAGGTCTTAAATACTTGTTTTAACCTTGACTATAATATCCTATATAAAATACTCTTGACTATAATATCCTATATAAAATACTCTTTAGTGGGATGTTAATTTAAGTACAAACACCCAAAGATAGGGATGGGTTATGCAGATTAGGATTCTCTCATAAGGTCTTATTATTTTTAGATGTAAATATCAAATCTATATTTTAAAAGGTAAAATATTTTAATCAATATGAAATAATAAAAAAATTTAATAAATTTTATGAATGATATATATATATATATATATATATGAATTGTGGAAGGGGTTTTGAAAGGGTGCACGAACCTTTTCCAAACCTAAACAAGAGACACTAACCACGAAGAATAAGAGAAATACAGGGTAACACAGAACTAAACAAGAGACACTAACCATGAAGAATAAGAGAAATACAGGGTACGTAGACCTAAACCTAAAAATATCACAAAATCTAAACAAGAGACACTAACCACGAAGAATAAGAGAAATACAGGGTAACACAGAACTAAACAAGAGACACTAACCATGAAGAATAAGAGAAATACAGGGTACGTAGACCTAAACCTAAAAATATCACAAAATCTAAAGTACATGGTACGTAGACCCGAAGCTAAAAATATCACAAAATCTAAAAGAAAAGGGTACTCATAACCAGAACTAGAAAACAACAAGTTTCAAGAAACCAACACAACAAGCCTCAGGAAGCAATTTCCCTAAACAATAAAATAAAGGAACAAGCAACTCACTTTTTACCTTGTCTTAAATTTTTCTTCATCGAAGAAAGGAGTTCACAATCTAGGGAGGGTTCATCATCAAATTTTTGAGAACAACGGCTCACCATCGTCCCCTACACCTCATGAGTTGATACCTTGCAATTTGTGCATTTTCATCCTGGCTCCAGCCATATTTAAAATATGGTCTACCACTCAAATACTTTAAAATTCAGACCCTTTTTGGGTAAGCATACATTCTTTTTAACACTACCAAATACAACCGAATATTTCTTCTAAAGTCGCTCAAAAACCAAAATCTAGTCTCAAACAATAAATGAACAATGAGGTACAAAGCCTTAAGAGAAAGAGACTCGTTGAAGATGAGTTTTATGAACAATATTATTCTCTTTATATTTCTTAAAATATGTAAGATAATTTTTTCAATGTGGTAATCTTATTATATCCGCTTTATGCAGAGAAAATATGATAAATTTAAGATTTCATAATTAAATTTTAGTTTTTTATTCTAGTGATATTATTGTATCATTTCAAGGAGAGAAAGTGTAATGAGGTTGAATTTTTATGTGCCATCATTAATTTTTAATATTTTCTATTGTTTAAAAGTAAAGTTTAGCCATTACTATCGATAGCAGTTGCTCTAGTGGCCAATATGATGGCTATTTATTAAGTGGTCTTGTGTTCAAATCTCTTGAGAGTGGTTGTTGATATAATTTATAAACGTTCTCGTAAAAAAAACTTTAACCATTACTTTCTATTTTATTTATTTTTTCTTAAAATATATCTATAAAAATGATGAAAACATACTAAAAATACTAATCTAAGCAATAAAAATTTATTTTATAGGTATAATATAAAATAATAATAACGATAACTATCAAATAAAAGGGACATTTGAAATTTTAAGGATATTACCATGTTATAATAACTTAACGGAAAAATTACTTAGAGGAAAAGTTTATCCTGTTTCAAGAAGAAAATATATTAAAAACATTTTTTATCTTTATATTTATTAAAAATGTTGGTTTATAAAACTTTAGTTGGATAAAAAGAAATGATATTTTTTTATTCCATGGTCATCTAAGAAACATTCAATTGATGAAGTTGATAAGGACACTGTATATTTAAATTTATAATAACCATATACATAATATTTTTTTATTCCGTGGTAATCTAAGAAACATTCAATTGATGAAATTGATAAGGACACTATATATTTAAATTTATAATAACCATATACATATTTAAAAAAATGTGCATCACATTTTAAAAGAATATATAAGATGGTTGCTAAGGGTTGGAAAACCATCATTTTTGAAATTATTTAATTTTTTAAAACATGCAATTAAAATAATAAAATATAAAAAATATTAATAAATATTATGAACCTGAGCTTGAAGACTTATAATCTATAGTCTTATCGAGAATGATAAGGAATTATTATAAAAATATATATATATTTTTATTTTAACTTTAAAATATTAAATAAAGATATAAATACTTACAATTTGGTCAAAGTTTGTTTTTGTTCATAAGTTTATTTAAGATATTAAAATACTTCAAATTTAAAAAGGATTTAAATTAAAAAATTTATTTTTATTTTTTTATAAATGTATATGTTATTACTCTAACATAATTTTGTAATATTTTTTAATTATTATTTATATTATTAATTTATATTTTATTTGATAATAAATATATTATTTAAAAAATTATAGAAAAGAAGTCAAAATTTCACTTGTAAGCATTGATTTCAATGTTTACTTTTATACTGGTAAAAATATTAATGCATGTAATACCTTATAAACTCATATAATTATTATTAATTTTATATAAAGTAATAATGTATATTTTAGTAGATGAGAGTCTGAAAATATTTTAGTGGATGAGAGTGCAACAATGGTAGTGTGGATGAGAGTCAGACAATTTGAATTGGGTAAGGGTGGGATAGCGTAGGAAGGGTTTGGAGGGGAGGTGTGTGAGGAAGTTGATGGTGGTTTGCAGGTTTCATTCTTTAATGGAATTGCTTGTGGTTTTAGTGTTAGATTAGAGGTGGTAGGAATATGGTCATCCAAAAAGGTTAGATGGGGAGGGAGTGGATATTGAGGTGGCTATTCCCGATGGTGAGTCTCCCCATTCTGGAGTTCACGAGGCTCTTTTTTTTGGCAATGCTAGTGGATACCAAAGCGTTGGATCCTTCCTGAACCCAGGTGCATTTTCCTTTACTTCGGTTACTGCTAAGGGTTTGAGGATTTGAAACTCTAAAGTCATTTTTGACCTATCTTCCTCTGGAGACAAGCTAGTTATTTTGGATGAGTTGGTGGAGGTTACCATGGAGGAAGGGTCATGGAACCTTGTTGGAAAATTTCATGGAAGTAGACCTAATATTGATACCATCCGAAGATGGGCTTTAGTCAAATGGAAGCTGATAGGATATTTGGATATTGTTGTAGTCTCAAATTCATTTTATTGATCAAACTTAATTGTGAGGAATATTCAAAAAATATTCTGGGTGGGGGTACTTGGTTCTTAAGAAAAAGAGGGTTTTTCTTGCATAAATGGGGTCCTGATTTTAATTCAAAGACCCAAAAGATTAATTTAGCTCCTCTATGGATGAGACTCCTAGATTTTCCTTTCCACCTCTAGCATGATGATATCCTAAGGGGAATTGCTAAGGCAATTGGAGAGTTAGTTCTAATTGACTTGACTACTAGGTCAAATTCTAGAATTATTTTTGCTCGGATGTGTGTAATGGTAGACCTAGATGTGGAGCTTCCTAGCCATATTGACCTTATTTCCAAACATGGGCCCTGGACCCAACCTATTATCTATGAAAATAGATTATTAAGGTGTGTAGTTTGCAAAAGGATAGGCCATAGATCGATTCCATGCCTTAAAAGCATTCAAAATAGTATTTATGGTCCCAAGAAGGATTGGGTCAAGAAAAAAATGAATCCTAAGGATTAGGATAGAGGTTTAGAAGTAGTTATAGACTCGATGGGGTCTTTGGAGCCACCTTAGGAAACCCTGATAACAGATAATGGGGTGGTTGAAGAGGTCCTTGCAATTGATATCAGTAGCCCTAGAAGGGTGGTGGTGAATAATCAGGCTAGCTCATACATTGGTATCCCACAAGTAAGTAAGGAATATTGGGTTACAGAGACCAATATCCCTCTAGATTTCATTCAAAACTCTTTTCAATGCCTAGATTCTGGAGAAAGAATCATCGATTAGGAGAAAGAGGCTTAGCTTGAAGCGCTATTTTCTCTTCAAAAAATTATGGATAAACAATGGTCTCCTACCTTAATAAAGATCATTAAATCTCTTGGTAATGGGGAGGGATCTTCAGGGATAAATTTCTCTCACCCAAAAACAAGAAGTCTTCATAAAGGCTTAGCAGGTGTGGGGTTTCCTAGGAAGTTTGGAAATATTTCTAATAAAATTGTAAGGAATAGAGAGCCAGAAATATATATTGCAAATGTCTTGCAAATTCAGTTAAAATTTGAGAAGGAAAAAGAGTCAAAAGGCAAGAAATACAAGTTGGATTCATTCTATCAATCCCCTCATATTCAATTTGGAATTTGAAGAGAGGCCAAATTTTATAGGAAACTCGGCTAGTGGAGCTTTAGGGGTTCTCTTATGCATGTGGGATCCCAATTTTGTTGAAGGTTTAGTTCTCCTTAACTTTGATAGAGTAATAAATTTTTTGTTTTCTTCTAAATATTTAGGTTGTAAATGGATCACTTTGAAAATATATGCTCCTAATTCTCCTCATAATAGGCTTGCTATGTGGAACTTCTTGAGAGCAATAAGAGACATTTTTATCGGGGAAGATTGGATTTTATTTGGAGACTTTAATACTCGTCTTTATCCCTTGGATAAGAAAGATGGAACCCCCATATACAAGGGTATGGAGGATTTTACGTCCTTTGTGAATTCCAAAGAACTCATTGATATGGAGATGAAAGGATCTATATTTGCATGGAGTAATAGACATTTGAGGAGCTAAAATATCTAGACCAGGCTCAATAGAGTTTTTATCTCCAAAGAGGGGATCCATTTTTTGGAGATGCGACACTAAATTCTCTCCCTACAATTTCTTCAAATCACAATCCTCTAGTGTTGGAGACAATCTTGAACCATCTATTATTTTGAATGCCTTTCAGATTCGAGGTCATGTGGTTGCAACATCCATAATCAGAATACAAGATTAAATAATGGTAGACCAAGAGTTTCTCAGGGCACCCTATTACTCAAAATACCTCCACATTGAGGTTTATTAAGGCCAACCCGAAGGATTGGTACAAAAAAATATTTGGCAATATTTCTTTAAGGAAAAAATAATTACGTGAACTCCTCAAAGAAGTTGAATCTACTTATGCATCCTCAAAAGCATTAGAGGATATGAGGTCTAGGGAAAAATGCATTTTGTTTGATTTACATAATGTATTGGCAAAGGAAGAGATAATGTGGTGATATAAATCTAGGTCCCTCTCGCTCCAAGAAGGAGATCATAACACGAAACTTTTCCACTCTTCTACATTGAGGTATAGAATCATTGATAATATTAGAGATATTCAAAAAGATAATGTTGAAGTCTCCAAAGATATAGATGATATTAGATCAAGTGTTATCAGTTTTTCAAAGAGTTGCTCTACTCTCCTATTCAAATAAACTTGCTTACCGAAGACCGACTGCTACATGTTATTTTAGAGATAGTTTTTGAGGATTTGAAAAAGGTCCTTTGTGATCCCTTTAATGATGATGAAATTAATAAGGTAATTTTTACAATGGTGACTTGAAAGATCTAGGGCCTGATGGAACCTATCTTCTTTCAAATTTTCTAGTATATCCTAGGACCTGACATTTGTAATGTAGTCAGACAGGTTCAAAGGTCAAACTTAATCCTTGTTGATGTGAAATCCACCTTCTTGGTTGTAATCCCTAAATTTTTGAATGACAAGGAAGCATCCTATGTAATGTAATTTTAAAAATCCTTACTAAGTCTATGGTTAATAGATTATAAAAATTTACTTCATTCAATCATTGACTCTCCTCAAAGTGGATTTATCCTTGGGAGGTAAATTATGGATGGCATAATAGTAGTGCATGAGATCATTCACTTAGTTGAAAAAAGTGGAAGGCCTGGGACTCTCCTCAAACTGGACATGAACAAGGTGTATGACAAGGTGGATTGGGATTTCCTATTCAGAGTTCTCAATTAATTTGGGTTTGCGTAGAATTGATTGAGTCTGGTAAAATATTGTATTTCTTTAGCAAGATTTTCTATTATTATTAATGGCTCCCTAGGTAGTTATTTTTGCATTTGTAGGGGGCTTCACCAAGGATATCCCTTATCACCTTATATCTTTATATTTTTGGTTGAAGCTCTAGGTAGGGCTATTCAAGCTAATCTGATTATTGAAGGCTTGAGGTCGGCCTACTCAATTAACCCTATTTCTCATCATCAATTTATGGATGATACTTAAATCTCTTTTTTGACTTCAATTCCTCAAGCTAAAGTGGTCAAATCTATTTTGGAAGATTTTGAAAAAGCGACCAACCAAAAAGTGATTTTTTGAAAAAGCATGTTTTCTTCTTTAACACCCTAACGAACCGATAGAGAAAGATTGCAAAAATTTTAGGTTGTAGCATTGGTTCCCTCCCATTAGTGTATCTTGTAGTACCTCTATTTAAAGGGGCCTCAAAGCCATATCTATGGGATTTGATAGTTGAAAGAGTTCAAAATAAGCTCCCCAGTTGGAAAGGTACCTTTTTAAGCAAAGTTGGGAAATTTATGTTAGTCAAAGCTAATTTGCAAAGTATTTCAATGTATTTTTTATCCCTCTTCAGGATTTCAAGGAAAGTTTTGAAAAAAATTGAACAGATCCAACGTTCATTCCTTTGGTCCAAGATAGAGGAAAATAAGATATTGCATCTAGTGGCTTAGTAGAAAAGAGGAATGAGTATTAGGGCTGAAGAAGCTGAAAACTTTAAATAAGGCTTTTATTGCTAAACAATCTTAGAGGTTGTTTCAGGATGATAATACTAGTTGGATCAAAATTTTAAAGGCTAAGTACCTCCTCAATGATAATAATGAAAGCATGAGATTTCGGAAGCTTTTTAGAAAGAAAAACTACTTCGATGCATTCAAATCAAAATAACGCTTAAGTCCTAGAATACGAAATGCATTAAACCAAAGAGGCAAATTGACCGAAATCAGTTACAAGAATTTAGAGAGAAGTCACAACCCTTTTATTAAACTCTTTAACCAAGGTTACAAAATTGCCTCCTCCATTTTTAGGGGCTAGGAGCGTTAAATGGATTTGGTTACAATCTTGATCATTGATCCCTCTTCCGCATGCCCACGTTTGAAATGGGCGGGCCAAAGTGTTGTCGCCGCTTATGCCTATGAATCCCAACTTCTTTTTGCTCCTCCTGCAATCAAAGAAACAAACAAGGCGTTAGTAGCACCTATGACAAAAGGAAAATTCATGCTTTGAAATTGCTAAAAGATGCATATGAACAGTTGTCTAAAATAGTGAATAAAGTAAACCTAAATGACCTGAAAACATGACAGAGGACAGAAGACATTACTAGAGGGCCACTGCCATTGAAACAGTCGGCCAATTTGCTTTCGACTGGAATTCGTCCCTGGGCAAGAAAAATTTCGACTGCTATTCGTCCCCGGGTGGGACGAATTCTACTGTGTTAGGAAAGCCGAGTTCTATCGCTCCAATGTCGATTCTCGAGACCTCCAAAACACCTACAAATAGAGGGGTTATGTAATTGGGGCCATTTTTGGACGACCCAGATGGTCCGATTCTCCCAATTTGGCCTCTATCCTCGGGAATTCAATATCACCACCTGCAAGTTAGTGGGACAACAAAGCGAAAAAATGCATGATAAAATCTGATCAAATGTTATGGAATTGAAGCTATGAGTTAACTAAATAGAATAACATAATATGTATCATGAACAAATAATCTAAAATTCTTTAGAATAAAACTTAGAAAATGCGGGGGTGCCCATGTGGGCCTCCCACCGTTGGCACTTGATTTCGGTGCCAATCCACTAGGGATGGGCCCAAAACCTCTTAGGATTGGGGTGTCGGCAAATTGGTGGTGTAAGGTGGTCAAATTTTGGATTTGGGTTAGATCTACGCTTCCAAAAATCCACCCAATAACCTCCCTTGCGAAAGAGATTAATGGATGTGAGAAGGTGAATCAAAAGGATGCAAATGGGTGTTCAATTGGACAACACTTTTTTGCTTGAAATCACCTCCAATATGTATCTTTGGGTGAGAAAATTCCACCATTTTATAGACCCATGGGGTCTCTTTTGAGAGGGATGCATAAGCACCATGTGTTGGTCATAGGTGCCATGTGGTGGTCATGTCTTCCCATGAGGGAGGGGAGTCCTCCATGACTTGGGCTTTCATAACTGCCCTTGTGACAGTCCTCTAACAACCCATCTACCCACCCACACATGCGTGCAAAGCAGGAGTCATCAACTGACTGTCCTTGGCTGCCACTTGGCGCCATTCTTCTTTTTGCCCGTTAAACTTGGAATTCGTCCTGACCAAGGATGATTTCAGAATTCATCCCTGGGTGAGACGAATCCCAGTTAGTATTCGTCCCTGGGTGAGATGAATACTGAGCAAAGTGTCTAAATGTACCAAATTGCTTCTTGACCTTATAAAATTGCTATGAAAGTGGTTAAGACCACTATTTAACCTCTGAGAGCTTCCCTGGGGGCTGTGTTTGTCAAAGCGATCAGTGTTTGCGGTCACATAATCGGATTGGTGCTGTTTTGGTGTCTACAGATGCCCCTTTTTGGGATGCGCTATGCATGGCGTAGCACTAAGCAAAAATAGATAGCCAAAGCACTAATGATTAGGGTTTCTTGGTAACCTAATCAACTTTTGATGCCCCAAGCATGGAAAGGGCATACATTCTTGAATCCTTCCTTCTAATGAGCTAAGGAATTTGATTTCAAGTATTAACCTGTTTTGGTGAGGTGTGACTTGAGCTTGGACATTGATCAGTCATGATTAGGCAAAGGGCACAACCTTTTGTCCACAGGGGAACCTTGTGTTCATGATTCATGAATGCCAAGTGTTTGATCAATTTGATTGTTGCTTGTTTACTGCCCCAAGAAGGAACGTAATTGTCTTTGTTAATGATTCTTTGAATGCATGTCATTTTCCTTAATTGGGTGTGTGATTGTTGATTGGTGACTAAGTGTGACTACCCACTTAGTCACACTTAGTCAATGTGATGGGTCCAAAATGTATGGGTGCCCAAGTGGGCCTCCCCCCGTTGGCAAAGCATGAGATTTCGAAAGCTTTTAGAAAGAAAAACTACTTCGATGCATTTAAATCAAAACAACACTTAAGTCCTAGAATACTAAATGCATTAAACAAAAGAGGCAAATGAATCAAAACCAGTTACAAGAATTTAGAGAAGTCACAACCCTTTTATTAAACTCTTTAACCACGGTTACAAAATCACCTCCTCCCTTTTTAGGGGCTAGGAGCGTTAAATGGATTTGGTTATAATCATGATCATTGATCCCTCTTTCGCATGCCCACATTTGAAATGTGCGGGCCAGAATGTCACCGCCACTTATGCCGATGAATCTTCACTTCTTGTTGCTCCTCCTATAATCAACGAAACAAACAAGGCGTTAGTAGCACCTGTGACAAAAAGGAAAGTTTGTTCTTTGAAATCGCCAAAAGATGCATGCAAAATATTGTCAAATACAGTGAATAAAATGGATCTAAGTCACCTGCAAATTTGAAAAATGTCAAAAGACATTACCAGAGGGCCACTACCGTTGACAAAATTAGCCAATCTGCCTCCACCTAGAATTCATCCCTGGGCAGGACAAATTTTGACTACTATTCGTCCCTGGGTGGGACGAATTCGACTGTGTTGGAAAATCCGAAGTGATGCTGCTCCAATGTCGACTCCCGAGACCTCCAAAACACCTGCAAACATAGGGGTTAGGTAATTGGGGCCATTTTGGGATGACCCAGATGGTCGGATTCTCCCAATTTTGCCTCTATCCTCGGGAATTTAATATCACCACTTGCAAGTTAGTAGGACAACAAAGCGACAAAAGGCGTGATAAAATCTGATCAAAATGTTATAGAATTGAAGCTATGAGTTCACTAAACATAATAACGTAAAATGCAACATGAAAAAATAATCTAGAATGCTTTAGAATAAAACTTAGAAAATGCGGGGGTGCCCAAGTGGGCCTCCCACCGTTGGCACTTGATTTCGGTGCCAATCCACTAGGGATGGGTCCAAAACCTCTTAGGATTGGGGTGTCTGCAAATTGGTGGTGTAAGGTGGTCAGATGTTGGATTTGGGTTAGATCCACGCTTCCAAAAAGCCACCCAATAACCTCCCTTGCGAAAGAGATTAATGGATGTGAGAAGGTGAATCAAAAGGATGCAAATGGGTGTTCAATTGGATAGCACTTTGTTGCTTGAAATCACCTCCAATCTATATCTTTGGGTGAGAAAATTCCACCATTTTATAGACCCATGGGGTCTATTTTGAGAGGGATGCATAAGCACCATGTGTTGTTCATAGGTGCCATGTGGTGGTCATGTCTTCCCATGAGGGAGGGGAGTCCTCCATGACTTGGGATTTCATAACTGCCCTTGTGACAGTCCTCTAACAGCCCATCTACCCACCCACATACGTGTGCGAAGTAGGAGTCATCAACTGACTGTCCTTGGCTGCCACTTGGCGCTATTCTTCTTTTTTCTTGCTAAACTTGGAATTCGTCCTGACCAGGGACGATTTCAGAATTCATCCCTGGGTGAGACAAATCCCAGTTAGTATTCATCCCTGGGTGAGATGAATACTGAGAAAAGTGTCTAAATGTACCAAATTGCTTCTTGACCTTACAAAATTGCTATGAAAGTGGTTAAGACCACTGTTTAACCTCTGAGGGCTGCCCTGGGGGCTGTGTTTGTCAAAGCGATTAGTGTTTGTAGTCACATAATCGGATTGGTGATGTTTTGGTGTCTAAAAATAATTTATTTAAAATCCAATATTTACTGATGGGATACACCTTCTGATCTAGCTTGGCTAGTAGTTGATAAGATATTTATAAAGGTTTGAGGTGGATTGTGGTGGATGGTCAATCCATAGAATTTTGGAGAGGTATTTGGGTCACTAATTCCCAACTTGATTCACATTCAGAGTTCGTTGGCCTACAACCAATCACTATTCGGTATTTTGGTCCCAAAGTGAGTGACTTCATCAAATTGAATAATGGTTACCTATGGTGGAAATCCTTTGACTTCCCTAATATTTCTTAGGTGGATAGAGGGGCCTTCAAAACCCTATTAAATTTGATTAAATAACTCTTGACTCTTGGTATAGGCTTCAATGATATATTAATTTAGGGGCCAATGAAAGATGTATATTTTTTAGTCAAGATAACTTATCAGTGTCTCAACTCTGGAACTGATCCTTGGTTTTCTATAAATCATGTCTAGATTAAAACTCTTACTCCTAAGGTAAATTTATTTTTTGGTTAGTCATTCAGGTTAAATGTCTTACTATTGATAATCTTCAAAAATGTGGTCTGAGTATTCTGAATACGTGCTTCATGTGCGGTAGGGATTTGAAGTCTCCTTTACACCTATTTCTTGCTACTCACTGGAGGATTTGGTTGACCAATGGGCATATCCTTTTGTCTCTCTTCAACTTCACCATTTTTGAAAATTTGAATTATCTCACTTATGGTGGCAGATTTGGAAGGAAATAAATGCTCGAGCCTTTAAAGATGTTTGTCTTCTAGAGTCCTCTATTTCTTTGAGGGTAATTGTAGACATTGTGGAAAATGTCAAAGCTTTAAACCTAAATAGGATAACTTGTGATAAGGAAATTGGGTTGGAGTGAGTGTTGGGATTTTCAACTCAACCTCAAAATGTGGTAGGCCAAGTGGCCTCGGATAGATTAGATATCTTCTAGGAACCTCCTCCACTTGGGTGGCTAAAATTAAATTTTTATGGAGCATCCAAAGAAAATTCAGGGTCAAAGGGTGTAGGGGGGCTATTTAGGAACTCCAACGGAGAAATTATGCTTACCTTCATAGAAATATTGGGTCACCAAACCAGCCACTCTACTAAGACTCAAAAATTATTTCAAGGAGTCTCTCAATTGGATATGGTGAATTGTAGGAAGTTGATTATAGAGAAAGACTCTTTGAATATAATAAACATGATTAAGGAGAATCAAACTCCATCCTAGACTATGTCAAATTTCATTATGGAAGTTAGGAGAATGATTCAAAATTTGGAAGAAGTTCAATTTTATCATCACTTTAGGGAAGGTAATAAGGTTACGAACTTCCTCGCAAACCAAGGTCTTCTTCAACATGATCTCCATGTATGGAGAGGAAATTTTCCAAATGGCCTTACAATTTTGGACAATGAATTTAGACAAAATCGGGCCCCCAATCAGTAGGTCTAGATCCTGGATTCCTATATTTTGGATATTTTGAGCTAGTTGTCCCTTATCTATGCTTTTTTTCTATTTTTATTTATGTCTCAAGGTGTGTCTGCCTTATTTTTTCATACGTACATGGTTTTGGTGTTCGATGTCATTTTAGATTTTTCTACGTTGTCTGAATCTGGTTTTATGGTTTTTTTTTACATTTATTTACTAGTTGGTCCCTGTTTGATTTCCATTTTTCCTCGTGTTGAGTTAGGAGGTTAGCTTCTTTTTGTAAAGTTTTGGAGGTCCTTTCAAAACTCCTTTCTTCCACCTTACATAAAAAAGAATATTTTAATAAGAGAATTTTAATATCTATTATAGCTTAACAAAGACATTAATAAACACTTGAAATAACAAATTACTATAAAAGTAAGTATCTAAATTGATATGATAATTATTCATCCAAAAACTATAAAATTTTGTAATATCATTGATATCTCATATTAAATTTACCATTCATGCACTTTAAGTAAATGAAATGATTATCTATACCATAAAAATAACTTTACATCATTATCCTATGGTTATAGTAAGTAAAATATTTATACATGATTATTCATTACATAATGATAATATTGTTTATCCCCTTTTTAGTGGTATGCAAAAAATATTTAAAATTAAATTACTTATACTTTAAAATAATAAAAAATATAATATACATTGACAAAAAAAAAACTCTAACACAAAATATTTAGTTTGATATAATAATAATAATAATAATAATAATAATAATTTAAATGTTATAATCCTTAAGTTTTATTTTATCCTTTAATCTTGAAACTATTACTTATGTAAGTTATGGTCACGAAAAGCACAAATTATATATAATTTAACCTATCATGTTCCTTTGAGATGATAAAATATTTCTAATGTTATGAGGATCACATAACCTTGTGTAAATTAAAAAATTAATTAAATGCATTTGAATAGATACTTACAATTTCAATTATTTTTGAAAAGCTATGCCATAGAAAAGTGAATATTTTATGGTAAACCAATGTGATTTGAACTAAATTTGTGTGGATCTACATTGTACGGATCACATTCATCAATTGGCTACCTAGCTTATGGTAGCTAGTGTGATTTGAACTGGAGTTGAATGGTTGGTATAAAATTTCACCCAAGATATATTTGCTTTCTAAATTTATTATTTGGGATTTATAAGGACTTCAACATCAATTTAGATTTTTGAAATTTAGAAACCATATTGAAAATTTGAGAGATATAAATATTACAACATAGAGCCTTTTTGAAAGTTGGAAAATTACATTGATATTAGTCTCTTTTTAAAATTAACTAGACATAAGGAATCCAAATTAAATTTATTTAAAGTAGTGATTATTATCAAAAATTGAAATAGCATTAAAATTATCTTTAAGTTTTCTATTCATAATTAGTGAGAAAAAAGGAATTCAATTTAAAGGAAAATTTAGAAAGCTAAGTATTTTATCAAAGGCATATTATATTCAAAACATATTTTGAAGATACAAGGTATTCTACAATTTGAGAATTGAAAATATTGTATCAAATTTGATCCCATACTCAAATTCCAAGTTGGCCAATAGATCTCAAAACTAGGGAGACATAAGGTAGTCAACCTCAAAAGTTTAAATTTTTTAAAATTTTATCAACATTGTTCTTTTTAAAACTAAAGATTTATAAGAAAGATTACTTTAATAGAACTATAGAAAATCTTATTAAGTATATAGGATTAAAGGAATAAAAATGGTTTAGAGATATATTTTATTTTAGGGTTGATAATATGAAAAGTGTGATTAAAATATAAGAACCAATATGGCTTAGAAAGACTTTTGATATTTCATACACTAATAGTTTGGCAAAAGTAGATTCTATAATGATATATTCTAACAATATGATGAAATAAATTGATGACAATTATATTAATGGAGATATTGAGAATAAACTCAAAAACCATTCTCAAAATGTAGCAAAGAATGTTGGTCAAAAATATTTCTTATAGACTTATGAAAGAAATAATGATAGAATAGCTTTAGTTGTACATAAGTGGTTTTACTATTTTTTCAAAGAAATAGATGAACTTCAAATATTATAGACAAATAACAAAGAAGTAGATATATCTTCAAGATGTACTCATTATAATAAGACTAGTCATGAGATAAAAATATTGGAATTTCCATCCACGTAAATACTGTGGAGGAAAATCTCACTCATTTTTTTTGTTACTATAAAGATAAGTACTATAGAATATTTGAAGAAATATTAATATTGATATTATATTATCTCTTTCAAGTTATTATTTTTGAAGCATCTACTAACAATGAGTTCAATTTTGAAGTTTTTTAAGAACAAGAATAAAGGACATCCAAACAACCAAGGGAAAGAAAATAGAATAATCTTGATCCACTTGCGATCGTTAAGATAATGAGATCTCTTGTTTATAAAACCTACTTGGAAAAATTCAAAGATAAAGATCATATCAAAGACTCTAGAATACAAAAAAGTAGTGAAATAAAGAAAACAAGAAAAAATAGCACTTCCAAAAACAATACAAAAAAGTAGTGAAATAAAGAAAACAAGAAAAAATAGCACTTCCAAAAACAAGATAAATACTAAACGAAAATAAGAAGAACATGAATCTAATCAAGTTGAAGGATATTTGAAATATGAAGATCCATATTGAAGACTAAAGTCTTAAATAACCAAATAATGTAATACAAGGAGGTTTTGGAATATTTTAAAATATTTGGTACATGCTAATGTACTATCTTGGGTACATCTTTAGATTAGGAATGTGTCTTAGATTAGGGTTTGAGTATTTACTTTATGCAATGTAATAAATGTACAAGTATTATTAGAATATGTAAAGTATTTAATGATGTAAATGTGCATGTTAGTCCATGTGCACATGAGTCCATAGAATAGTAAGGTGAAGAGTCCTAGGAAGATAGAAGACCAAGAGTACTCCATATGAAGACTCATTTCTCATTATATAAATAGGTATTTATGTAAGTGTGATATACATGCATACACACAAGGTAGAGGGGAAGTAAGGTAGATACAATGTAGAGCATGTTTGAAGTATGGAGAGTTTGAGATCTCCTTTTTATATCAATATACTATTTTCGTGAGCTTTTATTCATGTCACTTTTCTAAGTTAATGTAAAAGTTTCTTATGAGTTTTACATGCTTAGTATTTTGCTATTATCTTATATTTAATATTGCATGATCATTTTAGACCTTGTGGTAGTATTTTTATTAATTACATAGCATCAAAAACTAACATATATTTGAAATAATTAATTATTTCCTTCATAATTTCATCTTCTTTCTTGATACTTCTTCCAACTACTCTTGGAATATTTTTTATTCAGCATATATAAACAGTTATTTTACTAGTAGCATGAAGAAGTTTGTTATTTCTATCTCATTTCATGAGCCATTTCTTCCTACAATTCTAGGCCCAATATGGATCTCCATTTGTAATACATTGTGATAGTTAGAAAGTAATTATTTTGATTGCACATATGTGTCTTGGTCCATTCACCTAATTTCTAGTATCTCTAGTAACATATTGAGATTGGATTTAATTTTCTTATTTATTTTGAATATGATACCAAAATATTTGACATTTTAAATGTTCATTTGTCCCTTTAGATATTTACTTTTGAATAAATCTATACATGCATGATTCTTCAAACCTTACTTTATCGCATTATAAAATATCCATTTGGAAGAAGTTATGATTTTTATTCCACATAAAACAAAACTAAATGGTCTTAGATAGCCATTATTGAGTATATCACATCACAATATAATGGGGTTTTTATTTGATCATGCTTGTAATAATTTTTTTGAAGAGATTATATACTCTATTTTCAACCATGTATTATATAATGAAGATCTGTCCAATCCTTTTATTATATGAGTTTTCATAATATGTATTTTTCTAATTCAAAATAAAATACTACATGAAAAATATTCCAAATTCCATTTTAGTTAATCCTTGATTAATTAAATCATTTACAAATATCATCCTCTTTTATAAATGAGGTAAAACTATTCCTTGTTAAAAATCCATAAATTACAATAATGAATTTTCATTTTATTTTACATAAACAAAAGAATATCCTTCTAACATCTATCATGAAGAGTAACTATAGTTCTAACATATACATTTATGACTCTAAATTTGACCTTTTTTCTTGCAAAATATGATAACAACCCAACTCTTTTTTTTAATTTAGCAAACAACCCCTTGCGCAGTTGCCTTGGTTTGAGAAACCGTGACTAGGGGGTTCTACATCATCAAAATCACTTGGGAGTCATGCCCGACCCTGATTGTACCAGCAAAATTAACTAGATTTTGGGTACCCAATGTGCATTTGTTAGGGTGGATATTCGAACCAGGGACCTCCCTTGGAGGATTGCTCTATCCTCTCCAACTCACCTACAAAACGTGGGTAACCCAACTCTTTATTGACTATAACAACCTATTAATTCCTTTATGAATATTATTTAAGGGGCCTTATCAATATGTTGAATGTTGAAATATACCATCTTCGTCATCATTTTTAATTCTTATTTATGGGGATTAACTCCACTTCCTATAACAAGTGTGATTTTTATTTTTATTTCTCAAATCAATATCCTTTTGAGTTTTTTTTCCTCTTTGTTCATACCTTGAGGGTCTTATTCTCTTTTTAATTCTCATCAAAGCATTCATCCTCATCAATATCTATTTTTTCTAGACTATTCATATTGTGACTTATCATCTATATGTCTATGTAGCATTATAGAACTTGAAGTGCAAGGGATGATCTTAAAATTTCTTCTTTCTTATATTATAATGGAAACCTAAAATTACAAGGTTCATCCTCGATTTTTCTTACTTTCTTATGCTTCACTAGAATCCCTATACTATAATGGATATCCTTTACACTACTTTCTTTATTAGATTACCCTTGAAACCCTAATTGCAATGGATAAACTTTACACTACCTTAATTTTCCACTACTTAAGGAACATAGAAATGATTTATTTAGATTAAACTTAACCTCTTCCAATTTATTAATCTTAATAATTCTCTCCACATCTTCCTTGACATATTTAACTTCTTTTGAATATGAACCTACAAATTATAATTCCTCATCGATTGAGTCCTTAGTTTCTTCTCATGTTTGCTTTAAAATAACTATGAAGGATTTCACAATTTAAAGAGGCAAAGGGGATTTTTCCCCTCTTACTTAGGAGAGGAAAATCCTTAAGATATAAGTTATATTCTACTATAATATTATCTCGTTGGTTTATATTGAAATATGTTTCATGACCAAGAATTTCCATTTCTTTATCAATTATTTTCTCTTTGTAATCTCTTACCATGTGTTTAGTATGATTTCATTTGTGGTATCCAAATGAAATATTTTCATAATTTTCTTGTTGATCCCATTCTCTTAATTTATATTTAATCTGAGTGAATTTTGTATAATATTTTGAAATATCCATTGCATCACACATGTAGGTATACATAATATGCTTTCGCTCCTTAGTAGTTGGTCCCCCATGGATGAAATCCCCTAGAATATTACCAATATTCTTCATAACCTTCTTATTGATAAGCTAATATGGAAGTCTAAAATTTTGAACCTACAATAGAACCATTTTAATAATTTTAGTTTACAGCATAACAAAATCTATCATTTCATAGTCTTAAAAAAAGGCTATTTCTCCCCCTAAAACATGGACCACCACCATTTATTTTATCTCTAGCTTCAAAATTAGAGAAGATGATGAAAAAAATACTTTCAAAGGAAAATAATTGAATAATGTAAACTCAAGTTTCATCTCCATGTAATGCAATTATGAAACTTTGAATAAGTTGTCCATTGTTCATTGAATTTACAGACTAACCTTGTGTTTGTAAAAACCATTATGTTGTGTTTGATCATCACATCCTTGATAAGATCACTTTTGATGAAATAAACATTCTTTGGATAGGGATTATTATAGATTCACTCTGCTATTTGTTCCCAAATAATATATCCTCACTTCTAGTTAAGGCTTCTATAATTAACTTTCCCTTTGAGTTATCTAGCTTTTTCCTCATGAAAATCATTAAATATATATTTCTCCAAAGACCTAAAAAAAAACTTTAAAGGCTTACTTCATATTTGTACTTACGTTAATATTTGAAGTTTTACCATATTTATATAAAATAGTATCATTTGCAACAATAACAATCACACCATTAAAATGCATTATAAGATAAAAAAATACTATTAATCTTTATAAATAATATAAATAATTTAATAATTATTATTCATTATGTTTAAAAAATTACTAATTAAAAATTTAATTTTAACCAAAAGTCTAATTTTTTTAGATGAAACTTAACAGCTTAATTTATAAAATCTAAACATAAAAGATAATACATAAATAACAAATAACAATTAATAATAATTTTAAATATTTTAAACTATTCCTTGTACGTCCGTTCCGTCTCATAACGTCAATTATAAACTATGAATGGTCTCGATCTTGCAAAAAATCCGTCAATTATAATCTCTTAATTTTCTTTTCTTGTTAAAATTATGTCGTTGTTTGCTTTTTTATTTTTTTATTAAGATAAGAGCATAGCGATTTTTGTGCGCCCCTCATCTTTTCCTTGCGATTGCGGGCCTAAATTTTGTTACTGAAGCAAAGGGTAAACTGTTAGGTCTTGACAGAATAATAAGTGGGGATATTTACAGGATTTTTAGTTTGTGTATGGTTTAAGTTCAGTTTATTAAATTAAAAATAATCATATAATAAATTTAATATATTTTATATAGAATTGATTAGGATAGAGTTTTAAAATAAATTTTAAATTATTTAAAAAACATTTTTAATAATAAATTTTTTTTTAATTTAAAAAATCAAAATTATAATTTAAATTATCTTAACTAAATTTTGATTTAATAATTAAAATATATATTATCCTAAAGCCCGACAGTTCTGTATCCCTAATGAAGAGAGAGCTTTTAAAGGGACGGAGAATCAACCGATCTACGAAGTCCAAGTTGTCCTCACTTTTTCCAAAAGTTGTATCGCTTACCTTTTCTAGAGGGAGGAGAGGGCTCTCTATCTATAATTGGTTATTTTTGGAATTCCAAGTTGTCCTCTCTTTTTTAAAAAATATCAACTCTCTATTTATAATTGGTTATTATTTTATTTTTATTTTAATATATAGGAGGAATTGGCAATTACTTTTTTTTAACAATTAATCACAGCATCAAGTCACATTGTCTTCAATAGTGGCGTCAAATCATGGTATTTTTTTATTTTTTATTTTTGATACACAAAAGAATTGGCAAGGTCAGAGTCACGTTACATCCAATGGTAACATCTAATCATGGTGTCACCACTATATCCCCTATCTAACCTTGGTAAATACGTCCCATAGGGAGATCTCCTGTGGGCTCCGTCGTCATCAAGCTGGAGACTACTACCTTTGGCATGCACCCTATGTTGGTCTCATCCTAGTAAGTGCCCAACTTCTTACCAATGTACCTAACCTTGGCAAACCTATATCTCGTTATTATAATAGTATACAAGTTTGAAGTTTAAATATTCCATTCAAAATAAGATGTAATTAATTGATTTGACTTAGTATAAGATAAATTTTTCAAAAATTTAATTTAAAAAAATTAAATTAATTTTTTATAAAAGAAAAAAACTACCAAAAATATATTTAAAAAAATGCCATTTGTTATCAGAAATGACTACTCCCGTCGCATATAACACACTGAACAAGTGTCCTTCTTTGTTACTTCAACTGCATAGCTGTCAACATTCATCACCCAGCAAGAGCAGCCGCAGATCCAATCAATTGCGAACAGGCAGGCTGGATGTCGGTAGACAGTAATAAAGATCCTTTACGTTGTTACCCGCTCTTGCAGGCTTTATGTTACGTCGCGTGTATAAGCGTTCTCTACAGACTGCTAGCAGTCATAGTCAATAATCAGGACCATTGTTGCCCTCCATCAATAGTGTAGTGTGGACAAGACATCAAACTTCTCCGTTTCTACCATGACTGGCCCACTAAGGTACCAAATTTGAACGAAATAGGAGAAAATTCCACCCCTGAAATTGCGTTTTAACGATTCCACGGAGCGAAAGGCTTGGATGCCCGCTTGATAGTAAAACACTGTGTTGAGAAACGTACGTTACTATTTACTTTGCTTGATCACCAATCATGTCACATTCATAACTATTCCACTGCACAGGCTGTGGTCCTCGTCAAGATTGAATTAGTGTCTTCCCTTGTTTTCTAAATAAAAAACGTGTCATCTCCTTCTACCAGAAACCAAAATCTCATCAATGTATTCTTTTGGGGTCTGGGTTGGTTCATGAATAGCTTAATCCATAGACGGATCGATCTTGCTGCTACTTTTGTTGTTGTTGTTGTTGCTGCTGCTGCCAGAAGAAGATGTCAAGGGTTTTGGAGAAACTTCGAGAAGAAATTGAAAGAGTACAACTCCTTAGGTCGAAGAAGGCTGAGATGTTTAATGCAGTTAGAGATCCCACGCTTCTACACTCGGCTTTGGGAAAATTTGATCATGAGAACGACTTGTTGAGATGTAATATGTGTCCCCTGGCTAATGTCTACAAACATGTCCAGGAGGTCCATAATTTACTCGTGGCGGAAAGGGATACTATTCTCAGGAAGGAACCCAATCAAGCAGAACCCAAGGCAAGAAATCGAGACGATTTATTTTCAGTATATTTCAATTTACCGTTGTTTCTTCAATTATGGCTCTTGTCAAGGAGTTAAAATAGGCTTAAAAGATTCTAGAACCTAATTTAAATGTTATCTGAAGCTTCCAATGTCTATATAAAATGGAAAAAATGAATATGAGAAGAAATCTAGATGGCAACTGTGTTGAATTTATGTGCTTAAGCACTTATTCAAGTACATGAGCCAGCTTGAATAAGAAAGCTAGCCTAGGAGGAAATCTTTTCCTCTCCTTTTATGTGTGTTTTCCCTTTTACCATACTATCCGTTATCTGGTAAGACCCAAATCATACTAATTAAATTTGATTTCTAAATTGGAGTCTAAAATCAGAAATTTATGTAACTGATCCTTCGTCAGAATTGCCCAATATGCAGATCTGGAGTGATCTGTTTCGGAGGTGTATGGTATTTTTGGATTAGATTTAGCTGTATTGGTGTTTAGTTTTACATTCTTGAAGTAATTCCTTGGGATATTGTTTTGCAGCATTTGGCCATTGCGATTTGATTAGCCTTTGTTCTTGCATGATAACTGTTAGTGAAAACCCTATGTAGCTGGATAACAAATGCTATACTTCTTATCTTGAAGAGAAATGCATACCTGTGTACACAGGTGGAGATGAGAGAAGATGGGTATGGATTGCGTTTGCATCTGTCGTGTATGAAATGTGATGGAGTCCTGATTGAAGTATTGGAAGCAATAGAGGCAATAGGGTTGACAGTGGTGAAAGCCAATATTTCTTGCGAGAATCAATTTATTTTGGATGCTTTTTTAGAAGAGGTAAGATAAAACTATATGAAAAAAATAGTTTATGAAGCTAATAGGATATATATTTCTTGTATCGCCTACCCTGACTTTTTCATTGTTTGAGCAGGAAGCCGGTGCATCCAGTGCAGCAGTGGAAAAAGATGAGGACTGAAATAATGGAAGATAGACCATCACCATAGCCATTTCCCTGGTATATAAACTTATAGCTAAAAGCATCTTGAATTTCATTATATGCCATATCATAACGTATCATAGTTTATGTTGTTAAAGTTTTATGTATTGAATCAGGCCAAATTTCTACAGAAAAGTCTTATAGATCTAATTTTGGTTATTATTTTGAATATCAGAAGATAGTGTTTGTCTGATTTATTTTTCAGATTTAAAAGCTTATTTATTTGGAAGACGTTCAGACTGAATTTTTTTTTTGAAGTGTTTGATCTGTAGACTCATTCGATCAAAATCTTTTTGGACGAGGATTGAAAGTGAACCTCCTCTAAAATCGTATACTCTCCGAACTTTCTATTCAAAAAGTAACAATAAGCTAGAAAATCTTTGCATTGTGGTTATCTAAAGAAATAAACACATCTCAATTACATATTTTTATGTTTTCCTAATAAACAATTTCCTTTTCACAAGGCAGCTTAGGAACTTAAGGGCGGATAATAAACACTTAATTAATAAAGTATTTTCTTTAACCTTTTCCTAGTTTTTGAAACTAAGGATCGGGTATAGAACAATACACATTTTTCTAAACCATTTACTGTAACATTTTCTTGGAGCTATAAGATAAATCATGTGGAAAATAGTTTTTCTTTTTCTTATTAGATAAAAGAAGGGTTTTTAAAGGGTCCTCGATATTTTTTAACCTTAGATTTAGTCATAAAACAACTAAAATAATAAACTAACAAACTGTTCCCATTTTAAGATATTTAAAGAGCATTGGGGCCAACATAAAGCAAAAATGCTCAAAATAAATATTTGATGAAAATCATAGGGTTTTGAAAGGTTCCCCAACCTTAGATTTAGCCATTAAGCAACTAAAATAACAAACTACGCCATCTTAGGATATTCAAAGAGTGTTGGGAGCCAACTTAAAGCAAAGCTGCACCAAAATAAATATCCAATAAAAATTGGAGATCAACCAGAATTTGAATTTTGAAGTTTTCGCCCCAAAGCACTCAAGTTGAATCACAGTCATTATAAAGAATTTCCCACCTAACAGGAAATATGAATCATTAGATCTTACCTTCCATAATAGTGTAACCATCCAGCAAAGTTGGAAATAGGAGAACCTCACAACCTGTATAAGAAAATATGCTAATGCAAATACTGACCAACAAAAGATAACCTTTCTACCCTAGACAAGAAACAAAGTTTTGGACCTAAAAATAAACTGTGGTAGAACTAGTCCCAAAACCAACTATGGATTTGGTCCCAAAAAAGAACTATCATGGATCTAGTCCCAAAAATAGATCTTAAATAGAAGAGACCCAAGCCTTTAGAAACACCAAGAACACTAAAAATTTAAAAATTCCCATCCTCTTTAGAGAAGAACGAATGCCCTACCAAGTAGGGTAGAGGGATCAAGAAATTATTGGGAAAAAACCCCAGCAATTCAACAGAACTAGGAGTACCTACCAGATGCATGGGCCAACAACAAACTCTTTTCTCCCTGGTCAATGAGCAAGGGTATCCCCCTGGTATCTGGATCAGGAAAGGAATAATATCAAAAGAATACCAAAAGTAAATAGCCCTCTAATAACACCCGCATCCAAAAAATGCCTTGGCAACCCATCAAAAATTAATAAAAAATATAATCACATTAATTGTTAAGCAAATTAGAGTTAGAGGTCAAATGGAGAAGGTGTTACTCATGTTGATCCTCTACCATTTTTGTAGTGGAGCAAAAGATGGTTTTTCTGCTTGTGAGCATGAGAATGAAGTGAAAGATAGTACCTCTAAAAACTTAAATTCAAGGTTACGTGAGGACTGAAGGTTGCGTATTGGTGTGCACATGCAATGGATTCTAGGATTTTAAGTTTCATTATGGTCTCCAATCTTGGCGGACCAATGCACAATATTGGCACCGTAGAAGAGAATACATGCGATAATGGCTCCTCTCATTCAAGGTTTGTGCTGAGAATGGTCCACAAGGTAACCCTTGTTCTTTGATGTAATTCTTTCATTACTTGAAGTTTAATTTACATGTCATAGTTTAGAATCACTCACCCTTGTCAGATTTTAGGATCTACAGAAGAAAATATTGCTCCAGAGAATGACTTTAGATGACCAATGTTCAGTTGGGAAACAACTAAAGTATGTTAGAGTATCTTAACGATGGTGAGGATATGTCGTTGGATGTAGAGCCATCATGGAATTGCTCTAGATAAGTGAGTTTAGATGACCAATGTTCAGTTGGAAAATAACTACAGTATGTTGGAGTATCTTAACGGTGGTGAAGATATGTCGTTGGATGTAGAGCCATCATGGATGGACTTGATAGCTCCTTTAGAAGAATCAAATTCTAAAGTTCCCTCCCCTTCTATGCAGTTTTGATGTTCCCTCATAGTCCTCGATAAGGGAAAGAAGATGAAGGCGCTTTACTTGGAAAAATGGTTTCACCCTTCTAGCCCAAAAATTCTAATAATTTTACATTGGAAAGACATTGATCTAGCCTAAATGTTGTTTCTACAGACGTAAGACCTAGAGTTACAGTTCTACATTTTAAGGTTCCTAGTTTATTTTGCTATGTATTCATTTTTTAAGGGGTTTCCTTCTATAATGGGGTGTTGAGTAACTAGGTTCCCAAGAATTTTTTTTTGACTGATGCTGTTATTATCGACCTTTTTTTTCGTTTGTAAAAATGTATTTTGTTCTTTAATATAATACTTTTAACATCAAAAAAATTTACTTTTAAATTTTGAGTAATAATATAAAAGAGAGATAAATTCATTTAAATAAAAAATATAACTAACCTAGTTTAGTGGATATGATATGCTATCTTATTTTCAAAGTAATTACATATAAAATTCTTAAACATGGATATAGATTATCGCAAGAAAATGTGCTTCTTTTAAATTTAATTTTAAATTTTTAAGTTTAAATATTTTATAACAAGTTTTCACACCTACTTCAAAGTTTTTATTCTAAAAAATAGATTACTTATTGTTAAGTTTAAAGCTTTTATTTTTCATCTTAAAGGTTTTTTTAATCTAAATATTCTATATGAACATAATTTTCTATTCTAGTGGTTTTAATCTAAATATTCTATATGAACATAATTTTCTATTCTAGTGGTTCTAGTATCCAATTCAAAATCTTTGTCTCAAAGCTCTATGGGGTAATATGATGTCCATGGGATAAATATATGATATAGTTTTCGTATTTTTTGTTAGTGACTTCATAAATTTTTTTAATTTAGAGTTATGGTAAACTTTTTATCTAATCCACATATTAAAGTTATTATTAAAATACCTCAATGATTTTTCTAAGTATGATTAGAACAAGGTGTTTTAAATTTTATCCTGATGTTGTTTCTAAAATGACTAAATTGATCACCATAAGAGAATAAAACCCAATGTCCAACCACTATATACAATGGAAGTCTTGATTAAGACAAGTAAAGATTAAAAAAAAAATCAATAAAGACATTGTTAAGACTTCATGGAAAACTTTTTCAATGTTTTCTTCTTCCAAGGAACTTCCTTCAATTATATGGTTGAGGAGGTTTTTTCTTGTAATTTCTTATACAAATTTCCTTTAAAAAATGAATATGATATTATTATTACCTTTAAAATATCCTTAATACTTAGCTAAAATAAGGTTTTATAGTTTATTGAATATTTAGAGGAACTTTCTTATGTCTAAAAATGACACGAATGATAGTGATAAAAAAAAATCTCCACGCCTCATTTTTTTTATCATGTATTCGTAGTTTTTTTTACAATAATAAATTTTATATATTCAAATTTATATAAAGAAAGAGTAATAGGACATTTTATTCTATTTTAGAAATGTGACAAGTTATCTAGAGGATTGGTTTAGTTATTATTTTACTAGGTTTTGCAACATAACAAGTGGATAAGTGAATGTAATGTTATTATTGGACTTGATAAGATGACTAAATAATTTAATCTTTTAGTTGTGACTGTTTAATATTGGATGAGCCAAGGAATAGTGTAGTGTATGTTGTTATGAATAAGACTTATCACATTAATGTGGCTTAAAGGTAATATGAAAAAATATAAATAAAATACTTTACAACTTGAACCTTTAATTTATATGTTTTTCAATTACTTTTAGAATTAGTTTTAGCTACTCTAAATTCTTTGTATCGATAAATATTTTTTAATCAAATGTCTAAAAAATCATTATGAAAAATAGATCTCAATAACTAACTTAATCAAATAAATGATCATTTGTATAATAAAAAATATTTAGGAGATAAATTTCATAATTGAAATATAATTGTACTTTCTTTCCCAAAGAGGTTAGGTCTTTGTCTTAAAAATATATATGGGAGTTAAACATGAATTAAATACACTATTTCAAGCCTATTTGATTTAATAAAAACTCTTTTTGACAAGTTTTGAATTAATTCCTTTAGAATCTTGTATTTTTTCATGAAGAAATTTTGATTATATTTTGTATAACATATACTCATTTTAAATAGGTTTGAATAGTATACAAAATGGATAAGCTTGTTGGTGGTAGCCAAGTGCTTCTTGGTGGGGCCTCGATTTCTTAGATGGTTAGGATTTCATTGAGTTTATTTTTATCTAGTTGGCTAGGATTTATTGAGGTTTTCTAAAAAGAAATTGAATAGTTCTTCATTTTTATTGACATAATCAAACAAAATAATCATCCATCTAATTATAATATATATTTTTTATTTTGTATATATTATTTTTAAAAAATGATGAGTCATTAATAGAATTTATAGGTAAAAGTATTAGGATAGTATATTTAAGATAGTATAATTAAATATATAATTTATAATAGCAATATACTTATTTTAAATAATGTGCATCTAATATATAATATGGTTGTTAAGGGCTTGGTAGCCTAATTGTAAAATTCTTTAAAAGATGCAATTAAGATAGTAAAATATAAGAATGATATTAATAAATATTATGAAGCTTGAAATTCAAGACTTATAATCTATACAATCTTATAAATAATGATAAGCAAATGTAAAAGAGAAGAAGGAACAATGCATCACCTATTGATTAATTATGGATTTTTTTAGAAGTGTGGAGTTCTATTCTACCGATGACTAAGGTAAAGGGACAATGGCTAGAAAGGAATCTATTGGAGAATATGTAGCAATGTTTTAAAGATAAAGGATTAAAGGATTATAGGTGTAATTCATTAATAGTGCCATGGGGTTTATAGCTGGCAAGAAATTCTATGTTGTTTGAGAGAAATAAAATTTCACCTATACAAGTTCAAGATCATCTCAAATGTACTTATGAAGTAATTCAAAAATACCTCAAAATAAATACTATAAGATAGGTTGGCAGTTTAATAGTGCATATTATGAAATATTGGGATTTTTTATGGAGATTTTTAAGTCATTCTAGGTAAATGTGGGATAGAAGTGCTATATCAATATGAAAGTAAAAAATTTACTTTTAAAGAGGGTCTTTGTGAAGACACCAATAGTGTGGTAAAGTGGAATGCTTTGATATTTTTGTTAAGAATGGAAATGGAATAGGAAATAACATAACTCAAATTTTTAGCAATTCAAAATTGGTGGTGGATTAGGATTTAGGATTGGCGAGGATGCAAAATTTGACACTTAGGCCATATTATGAGCAAGTGAAATTGATTGAAGTATGATTTATATAGATCTATTATAAACATGTCTAGAAATAACTAAATGAGGAAGTAGATAGTCTATCAAAAATTACCTTTGATATTCTAGTTGGTAGTTAAAGAAAGGAGTAGTGTGTGGGACTATGATCCCACCAAAGTCTACTCTCATTTGATACTTTTTTTCATTTGATAGAAGTCATGTTTTAAGGTAACTTTTGTGTTCTTTTTTATGTTGTTTGATAATTAAATTTATATCTATAAGATGAGTTATGGCTAGATGGTTGAAGTACTAAAATGGAACTCCATAATATGACTAAAGGCTTGCAACAGGTTGCTCATAGTTTTTATTATCACAGGTTTGATAGAATTTTTAGAGAAATTTGAGTCATTGTTGGGAGATTCTAGAATAGTTCTAAATAGGAGCATTTATTAAGGTTTATATAAGGGTATAAATACCCATATCATTGTAATTTCTTTTCAAACTATGAAATGAAATTTTTTTTTTTTTTTTGAAGAATAAAAGAATATAACCATGCTTTGGAAGTATACTAAGAAAGGAATGATAGTTCATTCATAATTTATTTGGATGAGGCTTTTAAACAATATATGAAACTATCCAAAATTTTAAAAAATTATTCATAATTTATCACTCAAATTTAGGTTATGTTTTACATATCTATTGATTGGATTTCTCCTATTAATATTTGTAACAACCCAAGCCTATTGACTCACTTGGTTGCCCTAAAAATAATACATGCAACTAACAAATAATTTTTTTTGAAAGTTTTCTAAGCAGACCCGAAAGTTAATTTTCTATGTTCTCATATTTGTTTACATGCTCACATGGTTTGAATCATCCAATGACATTTTAAATGTTCATTGACTACTTAGCACAAGCATAATTAACCACATTTGGGTCTAAGACTACTGCAGACAACCACCCAAGTGGATGAGATCGGCCATATCCCGTAGAGTAGCCCTTTAGTGGAATCAGTTAGTCTCATTTATCGTCCACATATACCATCATGAGGACTGAACCATGACTAGGGTTATCCTCTAGGGCCCATAACACCTAGAGGGGGATGATTTTATTCCCTACCTCAACATATTGAACCCTCGATTAACTAGTCGACTTGTTCTTAAACAATATGGAAGAGGTTAGCGTGTTTATGCTTTCATGACTAACTATTGAGTCCCTTAAACTAGAGATAGTTAGCACCATGTCAATACCCTGACCTTGGACTTTATTTTCCAAATCCAGGATAACTCACAGTAGTTTATCCCATACCAAACTCTGTGGCTATTCCAGCTAAGTATACTAAGTAAGGTTTTTATCACAGTGCTATTCGAGTTCATCCTAGAAAAGGTGTCCCATACCACCTTTTCATCTTGACCAACCAAGTCTCTTTCGACCACACTTGTCGGTCATCCATTGACTCAAAACTTATTGTGTGCATACCCACACCTCAACATTTTCTCATGACCATAGGTTAAGGTTTTAGAACCTAAGCTTTCTAAGGTTTTCCTTGAGCTAAACCCAACAACCATCTCTTATTAATATAATGCATACAAGTATCATAAGACAAATATCTCAAGGGCATGCCGTATAAGAAAGACTATTTTTTTAAAAAATTATAGGTTGTCTAAGATCAAATTACATTATCACTAGGGTTAAATAAACATTCTAAAATAATATTTACCTCCAAATTTCTCCATTGGTTCAACTTTCCAAAAACATGCATGGATAACCAGAATATTTACAAGTTTCCCATACTAAAATGAATGATTTTGCGTTTTAAATAGGATTAAACAACCATTCTAATGACAGCAAGACAAATGTCATACTACGGTTGTATTTAAGTTTAACCACTACATTAACTAAGTTTATGTAAATCAAAACAATTTCTCTTGGTCTTCCCAAGAATTTTCCAGCATAACATCCGTGTTTGCCTTGCTGCTAATGAAGAATATCCGATATCCACAAATGTAGCAACCTCATTTAAGTTCATGCATAAGTTTACGACTTATTGTTAATTTAATTACAAGTTTTCACCCATCGCTCTGCCATAAGCATGCTTCACCATTTCAAAATATTAGGAGTCTTACATATATTTACAACAAACTCAAGACTTAAACATAATTATACTTTTAATTTATCCATGACCCTCTCGAGTTTAAGCAGGTTGATTTATTCAATGTCTTATTCAGGAATTCCAAATTCACAGTACATCAAATAGAATACGAAACCAAAAACCATTATCATTAAATATGGAAATAAATTTTTAGTACACTTTAATTACAAATGCTACATCCGGCTTCATTAAGCTCACGATGTCGCTTCCCAAAACATTTGATTCCACTAAAATAAAGCATCAATACATGGGGCTTCACCCTTTCTTTAGAAACAAGATTTCATGCTTTCACTATTTAATGATCAAAATATATTTTTGTTTTATTTAAAAAGTTCGGCTTACCCAATGACACTATCTCCCTCTGTGCTACAACCTAGACCAAGGCAACTAATTATTTTTCCCAACTGTTGCTTTGTGTTCACATTTTGTCTTGTCTTTCTTGAAACTAATCTTCTCAAGCTCACCCAATGCAACACCAATGGTTTCCAAGGAGGTAGCAGCTCATACAGAGGAAACTTGGGCAATGCCAGGGATCAGAAATGACTCTCTAATCATGAATATGCAATATTCTACCATGCACACAAGCAATCACTCTAGAAACATTTTAGAAAATTCCACCAATCTCCTTCCCCGAGACTTCCCAAGAATTTGGAACATATTCCCACAATTAAACCTATTTATCTCATCAAGAGATGCTTTCTAGTTTTCAAGGGATGCAAATTTAAATTTTTACTACTTTCATTTTTCTTTACGAAGGAATACTACTCATACACTACACCCATCCCAAAATTTCTACTAAACACAAACATATTGTAGCACAACAATATAATAGTTATTTCTTGTTTGCATACAAGCAAACATAACAATACATTGTTTCACGACAATACAATGTTATCAACATTTGCTATCAACATAACAAAACAACAAAATTTCACCAACAATACATGTTTTCTCTTATTATGAAGTAATTCATCCATATGACAGAATTATTTCAACACTTCCATTGCTTTCATTTACCTTCTACCTTTCACGTTAACATAGCAATGTATACACAAAGAGAGTTTTTCCAACATGGTAACGATTTACTAACAATTTCATAGCTTTCAATTACCATCTCTTATTATAGCCATATAACAATAGCACACAACAAAGACAAAAGTTCAATCAATTTTATTTAAAAACATGGAGAACGTGTTCGATGATATATAGACTACACACCTGTTTCTTACACTTTTTCAAATGAACTCACTTATGAACTTTCAACCTCCCTCTAAATTTATTCTCCTCTGTTCTCTCACCACATGATTATTCTAAAAAATACCTTACCTTCTTATTTTGTTCTTTCACCCCTCAAAATGATATGTGAGATTCACGTGAGTTGTTTTCCTCTTCCTCCATGCATAATGCCAAGTTGTTGAGCTTCCTCCTTCTACTTCATGCACGCTCCAAGTTATTATGACCCATTCATCATTTCACGATGCTACTTTAACTATCCTCAAACATAGGAAATGCATCCACCACATGGAGGTTTTAATAACACATAGTTCTACCACCCTTTAATTATTTCTTTAATATTCAAGGTAGAGCTATTTTCATAATAGTGTAAACTACTTTACATGCAAATTAAGTAAAGTAAAATTAATAATATTATAGCCATTGTCCTATATTTCAAAACAAAGCAACAATAGCATTTGTATAGGCTTCCCTACATGGAAACCTAATACCATATTAAATTCACATATAAAACAAAATATCATTTTTAAATAATATCCTCACACATGATTTAACAAGCAACCACACACACATGTTTTTTAAGAAACTAGTGGCTCCCATCATCATCGCCACCTAAAGCAACATTTCTCATTCCTTTCCAAACAAGCAATACTTGAATCAATTTAACCCATGCAGAGATGCAATATGCAATGCACCTATATGATATGCAAGCACGAGTTTCCATGTGCTCGTGAGTCGAATCATCACCTCCCTATCTCACCTTTTTCCCCTAACTAGCTTCCTTTCATTATCATCACACAACTATCCTACACTCATAGAAGTTATTAGTAGTACCATGGTTCATAGAAAAAAGGTAAGTATATACATATTTTACTATCTTTCATAAATCGTGGGAGGGTCATTACATCCTCCCCCACTAGGGATAAACATAGTCCCTATGTTTCTAACCATTTTAAGCAAAATAAATTTGAAATTTTCAAACAAATTCATTGCTCACATCAAGTTCTAGATTGCATAAACAAAGAATTTTCCACATCATTGGCACATAATCACATCATAGATTACATCACAATATAACCAATTTATCAAATATCAATATATGTTTCAAAACATATCACTTTGCAATGCCACACACTTGCAAACTACTCTACTCAGTAAAATGGCAACCACATTTTACTCTACTTAGTATCCAGTTCCATTTGCATTTGTATATATACAAATATTCCAAAATTATATAAAATTTTATGATAAAGTCTATTTCTACTCAAACAGATAAGGAAATTATTACTGCATTTTTGCCACATCTTCCCATGTAGCATTTCGGTCTGAGTAGTGGTCCCATTGGACTCGACATTGCTTGATGCTCCATTTTCTTAGATTCTTGGTTCGAAAACCAAGCAAGTGAACAAGTCACACCTCAATATTTAATGGATCGATCATCTACAAGTTGGAAATATCCAATACATGAGTAGGATCAGAAATATATTTTCTAAAGAGGGACACATGAAAGACATTATGGATCTTGGATAAGCTTGGTGGTAGAGCTAATCTATACGCTACAGGGCTTATCTTCACAATAATCTCAAATGGACCCACATATCTGGAGTCAAGCTTAGAGGATTTTATAGAAATTTTTGTTGGCTTCACCCTTAAGAATACTCTATCTCCCATAGAATATTCCCTCGGTGTCCTTTTGAGGTTTGCGTAGCTCTTTTGGTGGTCTACGACCTCTTTCAACTTCTATTGAATCCTCTTTAACTGCTCTTCCATTTATTTTATCATTTTTGGTTCGATCACTACCCGATATTCTAGATTATCCCAAGTTAAGGGAACTCTACACCATCACCCATATAGAGCTTCAAAAGGTGCCATACCTAGTGATGCGTGGTAACTATTGTTATATGCAAATTCTACTAGGTACAAGTAGTCTTCCCACTTTGTGTGTTGTTCCATGTAGTACATTCTCAACATATCCTCAAGCACTTGATTCACCCTCTCAGTCTGACCATCTATCTCAAGGTGATAAGCAATACTAATATTCAGTTTTATCCCTAATACCTGATGCAATGCTTACCAAAATTTAGAAGTAAAATGAGAGTCTCTATCAGAGATTAGAACTTTTGGAAACCCGTGTAGCCTCACCACTTCCCTGGAAAACTTACTTGCTATCGTGGGTGCATCATCATGCACATTACCTAGTATAAAATGTGTGACTTTGGTTAGCTTATCCACAATCACTAAAATTACATCATGCTTGAATCTTGTTTTAGGTAATCCCATAATAAAGTCCATTGATACCACTTGCCATTTTTGCGTAGGTATCTCATGTGGATATAATTTCCTAGTTGGATGCAGATGTTTCACCTTCACTTTTTGGCATTCCAAACATTTGGCCACATAATTGATGATATCATTTTTCATACCTAGCCAAAAATAAGCTTTCTTCAAATTCTCACACATTTTTACCCCTCCTAGGTGCGTAGAATAGGGAGTATTGTGAGCCTCTCTAAGAATTGTTTCTCTTAATCCCCCTGAATTAGGTACTACCAACCTATTCTTGAAGAATAACAGATCATTTTTGAACATAAATTCTACATCCTTGTTTAATTTTTGTTCAATTTGACTAATGCAAGATTGGTAAAATTTCATCTTTTCCTTACCACTCCTTTATTTGATCCAATAGATCATATTGGCATTTTGTCATAGCGGTAATATGTCCTCTCCTACTTAAGGCATCGATGACCTTATTCTCCTTACCCTTAATGTACTCAATACCAAAATCATACTCTACTAGAAACTCTATCCAATGTCATTGCCTAGCATTTAATAGGGGTTGGGTGAATATATACTTTAGACTCTAATGGTCCATCTTTAATTCAAATGGTTTTCCTAGAAAATAATGTCACCACACTTTCAAAGTGTGTACTACTACTGCCAACTCTAAATCATGAGTTGCATAATTGACTTCGTGCCTCTTGAGCTTTCTAGACTCATAAGCAATAACCGCACCATCTTGGGTCAAAATCCCACCTAACCCTTCGATCGATGCATCTATACAAATTGTAAACTACTTATTAAGGTTAGGTAATTGCAGAATTGGTGTTGTCATCAACATTTCTTTCAAAACCCAAAAAGCCTCTTCACACTGCTTTGTCCACCTAAAGCCTTTCCCTTTCCTTTGAAGGTTGGTAATGGGTTGAGAAATTCTTGAAAATCCCTTGATGAACCGCCTATAATATCTTGCAATCCCCATAAAACTTCGCACCTCTAAAACATTAGTAGGTGTTGGCCAATCAATAATTGCTTTAATTTTCTTAGGGTCTACTGCAATTCCTTTTACAAAAACAATATGTCCAAGATATTGCACTTGTGGAGTATAAAACTCACACTTGGTCAATTTTCCATATAATTGATTCTTTCTAAGAATTGCAAGCACTATTCGCATATGTTGATCATGCTCTTCCTTGCTTTTGGAATAAATCAAAATATCATCCAAAAATACAAGTACAAACTTATCCAATTGTTCTCTAAAGATGTTGTTCATGAGATTCATGAATGCAACTGGGGCATTGGTTAGCCCAAAAGGTAAGACAATAAATTCAAAATATCCATACCTTGTTCTAAAAGTTGTCTTAGAAGTATCTTCCTCCCGAATCCTTAACTGATGGTATCCAGATCTCAAATCTATCTTAGAAAAGATAGTTGCTCCTTTCAATTGATCAAACAAATCATCAATCCTTGGTAACGAATACCTATTCTTGATAGTAACCTTGTTCAACATTCGATAATCTATGCACATCCTTAAGGTACCATATTTATTTTTAACAAACAAAATAGGAGCTCCCCAGGGTGACACACTAGGTTTGATTAACCCTTTTTCAAGCAAATCTTGAAGTTGCATTTTGAGCTCCTACAACTCTATGGGTGTCATTCTATAAGGTGACCTTGCAATTGGTGCTGCCCCTGGTAATAACTCGATTGAGAAGTCAAATTCCCTCCAAGGAGGTAACCCTAGGAGATCCTCAGGAAATACATCTTTGAATGCACCCAACATTGGGTATTGTTGGAAAAGGTCAGATTCCTTTTCAGATGCTTCTATCCTATTCATCTTAACTATGAAGATCATTCCCTTCTTTCTAATAACCTTTTTGATCTGCATTGTAGTCAATAGATGTGGCTTAACTTCCCTTCACCCACAACTAATTCTAATCCTTTGATTAGATTCATCCAAAAATTCCACCCATCTCTCTTCAAAGTTTAAAAGAGCCTTGTGCACTTTTAACCAATCAACTCCTAAAATAATATCAAACACATGCAAAGGCGCCACATACAAATGCTAGTTGATCTTTCCTTGAGGTAAGGAAATGTGGGAGTCAAAGAGACATTGATTAACATGATGGGTTTACCCTGATCCATACTCTACCTTCCAATATTTGGCCAAGAATCCAGGTCTAACAGGAAAATCCCTCACTAATCTAGATGAGATAAAACTATCTGTTGACCCACTATCAACTAAAATTTGCACATTTTTACCAAAAATTTACCATGCAATAAAAAAGGAGTAATCTGACCATTGAGTTTAGAACTACCTATGGCCACATAGATCCTGTGGCTAGCCTCTTCTGGAGTTTTTGGTGGTAGGTCAGCCCTGTGAGGACATTTGTTAGCATAATGAGCCCCTTTGCACACCTAGCATCCACTTGGTGGAGCTCTATTGCCTCTATTATTGCTTTCATTTCTATTCATAGATGGAGTTTCCCTATCCCTTCCTTGACCTGCTGGCTTCTGGTCCTGCCTCTTGGAAAATTCTTTAGCATCCTTCTTGAATTTACCACCTTGGTAATTGGATCTATTTTTGCCCCCTTGCTTGTTCTGATCTCCTCCTTTGGGTTTCTTATTCTGTTCCTTCTCCCATTTCATAAAACCTACACTTTTTCGCTTCCTGAGTTCATATTTTTCCTTTTCAGATAACTTTTGGTAGTTAAAATATGCCTTTCTCATTTCTTGATTAGCTTCTTCTTTTCTTGCTAGGTCAAAAGTAGTTGGTAAATTGATAGGATTATGCATGTTTACCACCATCATAATTCTAGGATGCAATCCCAGAATAAATTTTTGTGTTTTCATTTCTTCGTTGCTTTCATATTGGGATGCATATTTCAGCAATTGAATAAAATTTTGGTGGTATTCATGCACCATCATGCTTTCCTATCTCAAATTTGAGAAGTCCCCAAATTTCTCTACATAATATTGCTTTGTCAAGAATCTATCCCTGAATTCCTTGACAAACTCCTCCCATTTGAGGTCAACAACTTCAACTCTATACCCTTTCTTATATGACTTCCACCAGTCCAGGGCTATTTCTATCATGTTCATTACTACCAAAGTAGTCTTGGATTCAGAGGATAGGACTACTAGAGAAAAGTAAGACTCTAGCTCACTCAACCAATTTTTGGTTGATTCACCATCACCCTTACCATCAAACTTAGTTATTACTACCTTTCTCAAATTTTTGTCCAACTCCTTACTCACTCTTGCCCTTCTAACACTGGATCTCTCTGGTTCCCTTGATTCTTCCATTGACCTTTCCAATCCATTTCCTCATCCATTAGTTAAGTCTTCTATGACCCATTGTTGTTGGACAATAAATTCTTGTTGTTGGGCCATGTGAGTTTTCTATTGGGCCATCTCTTCCCTTTGGTAGTCCATATGTGTTTGCAATAATTGCACCACTTTAGCGAGGTTTCCTACCTCCACACTGGTCTCACTCTCACTATGGGAAATCTCATTAACCCTTCTTTCACATTGAGGTCCTTTTTGCCTTAGATTTGTTCATGGCCTCCTTACAGGTCTTTCGGTGTCTTCCTCCTCCCTACCTCCCATAGGATTTCTTGAGGACCCACCTCACAACAATCGTGCCATTTAACCTGTAGGTGAAAGAGGTAGAGCATTAGTTAAAATTTTCCAATCTATCTCACACTCAGAATCTACAACCTAGAATCTCTTTTGCTCTGATACCATATGTAACAACCCAAGCCTATTGACTCACTTGGTTGTCCTAAAAATAATATATGCAACTAACAAATAATTTTTTTTTGTAAGTTTACTAAGCAGACCCGAAAGTTAATTTCCTATGTTCTCAGATTTGTTTACATGTTCACATGGTTTAAATCATCCAATGATATTTTAAATGTTCATTGTCTACTTAGCACAAGCATAATTAACCACATTTGGGTCTAAGACTATTGCAGACAACCACCCAAGTGGACGAGATCGACCATATCCCGTAGAGTAGCCCTTTAGTGGAATCAGTTAGTCTCATTTATCATCCACATATTCTAGCATGAGGACTGAACCATGGCTAGGGTTATCCTCTAGGGCCCATAACACCTAGAGGGGGACACTTTTATTCCCTACCTCAACATATTGAACCCTCGACTAACTAGTCGACCTGTTATTTAAATAATATGAGAGAGGTTAGCATATTTATGCTTCCATGACTAACTATTGAGTCCCTTAAACTGGAGACAGTTAGCGCCATGTCAATACCTTGACCTTGGACTTCTTTTTCCAAACCCAGGATAACTCATAGTAGTTTATCCCATACCAAAATCTATGGCTATTCCAGCTAAGTATACTGAGTAAGGTTTTCATCATAGTGCTAATTCAATTCAGCCTGGAGAAAGGTGTCCCATACCACCTTTCTGTCTTGACCAACCAAGTCTCTTTCGACCACTTTCGTCGGTCATCCGTAGACTCAAAACTTGTTGTGTGCATACCCGCACCTCAATATTTTCTCATGACTATAGGTTAAGGATTTAGAACCTAAGCCTTCTAAGGTTTTCCTTGAGTTAAGTCCAACAACTATCTCTTATTAATATAAGCATACAAGACCTTAAGCAAATCTTTCAATTACATGCCATATAAGAAAGACTATCTCATTAAAAATATGATAGGTTGTCTAAACCCAAATTACATTGTCACTAGGGTTTAATAAATAATCTAAAATAAGAGTTGGCTTCCAATTTACCCATTGGTTTGACTTCCAAAATCTTGTATAATCAAACCAAAATTTTAACAAGTTTCCCATACTATAATGAATAATTTTGGTTTACTTATTTTTAATATGACTATCAACCATTATAATTTTCGTAAGGCAAACATCATACTACTATTGTATTTGATTTTCACCATAGCATTAACTAATTTTACGTAAATCTAAAAAAATTTCTTGGCCTTCCCAAGAATTTTCTAATAAATATCTATGCTAGCCTTTGCTTAATGTAGCAACCCCATTTAAGTTTGTGCAAAAGTTTACGACTTATTATTAATTTAATTACAGGTTTCACCTAGATTGCCATAGCCCAAAATCCATAGTCCCTTTTAAATACCTGAGAATCCTTTTTATAGCTACTACATGTGTCTCCTTGGGTGCTGCTTGAAATCATACTACTAGTCTCACTACCTGCATTATATTTGGTCTTGTAGCTGTCACATACAATAAGCTACCAATCATATATCTCTACAATTTCTGATTTGCCTTAGGATATTCATCATATTTAATTAATTTTCATCATGTAACCATGGGGGTACTCATTGGTTTGCAATCTTCTAACTTGAATTTCTTTAGCATCTCTTTTATATACTTGGTTTGTGAAATAAATACACCTTTTATGATTGTGAAATCTGAAGTCCAAGAAAGAAGTACAACTCACCAAGAATTGACATCTCAAATTCATTTTGCATGCTCTTTGCAAATTTATAACACATTTTATCATTGTTTCCTCCAAAAATTATATCATCCACATAAACAACCACAATTAGTAAGTCATTCCCTTCATTTTTTATGTATAAGTTATTGTCCACTATTCCTTTCCTATAACCCTATTCCTTAAGGTACTTATCCAATATTGATTACCAAGTTCTAGGAGCTTGCTTTAGTCTATAAAGTGCCTTCTCCAATATGCATACATAGTTTGGTTTATCAGTTAAGCTGAATCTCTCTAGCTGCTCAATATAAACTTCTTCTTCCATGACACCATTTAGAAAGGCTGATTTAACATCCATCTGATATACCTTGAATTTTTTGAATCTTTAGAAGGCTAAGAACATTATTATAGCTTCAATTCGTGCAATTGGAGCAAATGTCTCATCAAAATCAATTTCCTCAACCTGTGCATATCCTTTGCATACTAATCTTGCTTTGTTTCTGACTACCTGACCATATTCATTTAACTTATTTCTTAATACCCATTTAGTGCCAATCACATTCTTACCTTTTTGTCATGGGACAAGTTCCCAAGTCTTTCTTTTCTCTATCTGATCTAGTTCCTCATTCATTTCCTTAATCCAAAACTCATCTTCACTTGCCTCATTGAAGTATTTTGGCTCAATTTTAGAAAACAAAGAGAAAATTTTTTTTTGATTTGATGCTATTACCCTTATCCTTGTCTGTATCTCATTTGGATTCCCAATTATTAGATCCCTTGTATGACTTTTATATACATACTTGGATGGATTCTTCGAAAAAAAATCTTTGTGTTTTTTCTTCTTCTTCGTTTGATTCTCACGTAACTCTTCTTGATAACTTTCATCTTCTTGATATACAATTTCTTGAATTGGTTATCTTGACCCTATCTTCTCATCAACTATTACATTTATACTTTCTATAATAGTATGTGTCCTTTTGTTATAGCATCTATAGGATTTTATCTTAGTGGAATAGCCAAGAAAAATACCCTCATCACATCTTGAGTCAAACTTGCCCAAGTTTTTCTCTTCCTATCTTATGTAACATTTGCTTCCAAAAATTCTAAAATATTTTACAATGGTTGGTCTTCCTTTCCAAATCTCATATGGATTTTTGTGATTATTTACTCTTATTTGAGCCCTATTGATGATATACACTATTGTATTAACTACATCCCTCCAAAAACCATCTAAAACATTGGATTAATTTAGCATAGCTCTAACCATAATTTCAAAAGTCCTATTTTTCCCTTTGACTACTCCATTTTGTTGAGGAGTTATTGCAGCTGAGTATTCTCTTTTGATCCCATGTTGTTCACAAAAGTCTAAAAATTTATTTGAGGTAAATTCTCCTCCTCTTTCTAATCTCAAATACTTAATCCTCTTCCCAGTTTCATTTTCTACTAATTCTATAAATACCTTGAAGTTATCAAGTACTTCTGACTTTTCTTTCAAGACTAGAGTAATCATCTATAAACAATATGAAGTAACTTTCACCTAGAATACTCTTTGTCCTAGTAGGACAACATAGATCGGTATGTATTGGTTTCAATGGCTCATATGACATAAATCCTTTTGACTTGAAACTTGTTCTAGTTTGCTTTCCATGCTAACATTGTGCACAAATTATATTTTATGGTCTTTTTAGCTTGGGTAAATCTCTGATAGTATTTTTGTTGCTTATATTCACTATGTTGTCAAAATTCAAATGACACATTCTTCTATGCCACAACAAAATCTCATCTTCTTGTGATAGAAAATATTTCTCTCCTTTAATCTCATTTATCATGTAGACGTTGTTTGTAGTTTTATTTGCATTCGCAATGAGTTCTAGTTTTAAACTTTTTGATATTTCATCTATTTGTATGAAATGTAGCCATGTGCCCTTGATCACAAAGTTGGCTCACACTTAGTAGATTGTGCCTCAATCCCTTGATGTATAATACATTCTCTATTTTTGTTTTTCCATTATCTAAACTCAAAGTTCCTTTTCCACAAATTTTTGATGATCCATAATCACCAAATCTTACTGATCCTCCATCAGTTTCTTTGAGTACAAGAATTTTACTTTTTTCTTCTTTCATATGACTAGAACATCCACTATCAAGAACCCATGGTTTTCCCTTATCTTGAACATGAAGAGCTATTTTTACTAATATTGATCTAACTTTCTCATGCCCTTTACTCTCTTTCCAAATTTTTGAAGTTGTATTATTTTTACTTGACTCAGGAAATACCATTTTGTACCATCTAGCCTTGTGCCAAAAATTATTGTATTTATAACATATGACATCATCATTCATAAGAGGTGCAAAGAAATTTAAATTTCTATTAACATCATTTTTCATATAACCAGTGCAATTTGTAGCTCTATGACCATATTTGTTACCTGAAAAGCAATAGCCATGGAAGATATTATGTAACATGTTTGGGTGCCTTGGAAAATATGGTCAAGTGCTTCTCCTTTTGTGATTAACTCTCATCCACGGTTATTATTTTCCCTATTATTTCCTAATGTATTTTCCTTCCAGATTATTAGTATGATTCATGAGCTTATATTTGTTTGATGTCTCTACTCCTTGATAGCTTGACTCCTCTTTATGTTTCCCTAAATTTATATCCTGTTGTAACTTGGTCTTTTAAACTTCATTCCTTAGAGAGACAATTTATGCTTCCAATATTTCCCACTCTATTTCCCTTTCTCTTAATATATCTATCACATCCTGTTCAATTTTCTTTCCATCTTCTACCTTTATCTTGAGTTTTGTGAGACTCTGTAGAAGTTCCATCTTTGCTTCTTCATCCTCTTGAATTTGATCCTTCAAACTTGAGTTCTTATTTCTAACCTTTTCCAAGTTCCTGAGAGTAGTAAATAATTCCTCTTTGATGTTGATCATGGTATCTTCTTCATTCTCTAAAGTCATGTGTGTTCCTGACGGATCTTCCTCCAAGTTGTTAGTCTTTTCACAGAGATACCCACTCTGATACCAATTGAAGAACATGAGTTTATATTGAGAGGGGGGTAAATAGTATAAGATAAAACTTTTTTATTTTCAATCCATATGATAACATCAACAATATTAAAGTAGTAAGCATTACAAAAAACATCACACACATGAGGGACATGATTTAACATGTTTCACCCAATGTGGGCTACTCCATGGAGAAAATATTCCTTATAAAATTTCTCAATAAATTATCTTGGGAATCCTTACCTATTACAATGTTTATGGACCTCTATCCAAAGTAAAAACTAATCCCCTAATAAATTTTATAGACCTCTATCCACAAGATAACTCCTTATCCTCTACTCTAACTAGTGCTCTTAGAATACTTCTTCCCTCACTGCACTGGATTTTGGATATCTCTCCAATGAAGACCTTTGTCCTCACTTAGAAGACCTCTATCCTCACTATCTTAGCTAATGGATCTCTACCCACTAGAGACTAGTGTCCTCTACTTTGGCACCACCAAAGCCTGCTCTGAATTCTACTCAATCTATATCTCAAATCTGTATTGAAAATTATCCTCTGACTTGCACAAATCTACTCACAAATATGTCTTTGCTCTTTCACAAATCTACTCTCAAATATATCTCTGCTTTGTCATAAATCTACTCTCAAGTATTCACCAAGTCTTGCCTCAAATATGTCCAAAAATTCTTCACCAAGACTTACCTCAAATATGTCCAACAAGTCTTCACCAAGACTTGTCTCAAATCTGCCTTTAAGATTTCACAAAATCTTGCTTAACTTTGTCCTTAATGTTTCATAAAATCTCCCTAAAACAATTTCAGAACTTGCATACAAAACACAACTTAATTCTCTTTCAGAAAACCTTTTCAATACCACAAACAAGTTTCACTCAAAATATTGTTTAACCATATAAACATATAGAGAATTATGAAATACTCAATATGTTTCACACTCACAATATTTTTTTTACTCAACAAGACACTCTATTACTTTCAAACTCTCTTTCAAATAAATTTAGAATAAAGTATAATTTATTTCATAAAACTTGAACTATCACTCCAATGCTTTCAATCAATAATGCTCAATCAACTTCACTCAAAAATTCACTCAATGAAACACAACTTGCTTACAAACCCTAACCAAGATAGTTCTCAATCTCAAATCAAATCAAATCACTCATCAACAAGATGTACTCAAACTTGCTCATCAATCCTTTTTACTCCAACTTTGTATTTCATAAAATTCAATCCAACAATATTCCACTCATAAAGAATATGTGCCCATACCTTTTTGTTTTTAGGGTGATATATCTTCAAAACCTATATTAATCACAATCAAATCCTCTTTTCCAATTTCAAGGTTAGATAACAACAACCTATCTCAAAATCTCCACACAAATATTTTCCCCAATAATTATTTCACCATACAAAAATAACAAGTCTCAAATACACCTTATAATCTCCAAACTCTCAAAATAATATTCAATACACAAAAATCAAGTTTATTTACTAACACCTTATAAACTCCAACCTTTTCAATAACATACAACATATAAAAATCAAATTCCTTTATTAAACCTTATAACTCCAAACCTTTATTTATTTTTATAAGAAACAAAATATAAAATAATTTTAATCAATATTATAACTCCCTATGCATTCCACTATGCAAAAATATCAAGTGGCCTTTATAAACTTGCGCATCCCAACTTTGATGAATTTAAATAGTAATCAAAATCACTTACCTTAGTCTTTGGCCCACGTCTAAAAATATTGTGCATGCCTTGGCTGTGCTCAAACTCGAACCCATGACCAACTGCCACCATAGTGCCTTAGCCCAAGGCTAGGCTATCATTGGGATACATTCCCACATGTGAACCTTAGTTCACGCAACCCTCTTATACCTTCACAGAATTCAATGAATGACCAAAAAGTCTTCCTCCTTCACAAAACAAGTCACGTGGGGATTCAAAACCACAACCTCTGTTGTGTGAGTGCCTTAGCAAGTCCTTGGCCATCAACTATGATACTCAGTGCTATGGAACTTCCTAGCCACTTCACTTGCACTTCAACCATCGTATGCCTCTTTAAAAATTTAGAACCACGAATTCTCTCTTGTCACTTAGCAAAGCAGCACACGAAATACACATAGCATAGCATAGAATATCATAGGTGAGGGGTGAAATGAAAAATTGTTTTCCCCTTTTTATACATGTTTTCCTTTGTGCTTACACATAAGTCCAAATTCGAATTTGAATTTTGAATTTAAATTTAAATATTAAACTTTGAAAAATTTGGCACCCATTATTTATTTAAATTAAACTTTTAACCATAGGTTAAAATATTTTAATTTAAATAAATTAAATTAAATCCTTTGCAAACTGCTCAATGGGTTTTTTTTTCAAGGAAATATTATTTTAATGATTCCTTGGACCTCATTTTCTTCACCTCATCCTTTTGCCTAAAATATTATAATATTAAACATTATAATATTGTTATTTCTTTTTAAACCTACTTCTCATTCCTTGGATCTTCAATATTTAGGCCTCTTTAGGCATATAATATATAAAATAAATATTATATCCTATTTATTTTAACCACTTCCTTGATTTTTAGAAAAACAACATGTTAACATTAATGACGATGGAACTTGAACATCAACTTCTTGACATCAATGATGACAAAATTTGCTCAAATTTCCAACAATCTCCCCCTTTGTCATTGATGGCAACCCTTTTTCCTTTAACCATTTCTTTTACCTTTTTCAGTTTTTCTCCCCTTGATAAACTGCTCCCCCTGACTGAATGCTCTCTCCCTAACTCAAATCTCTCCCCCTTTGACATCAATGGCTTGGGTAGACTCATCTTGAGGTAGACTTATTTCCCTTATATTTTTCTCATACTATACGAAGGCTTGGGTAGAATCATTTTGAGAAGTATCAAGCTGGGTGAGGAGGTTTTGACTCACCTAATATTTGTTGATGATACAATATTGGTTAAAGTGGCCAACATTGGGGAATAAATAATGAGTAGAGACACTCTTAATTTTTGGATTACAACCACAAACCAAGTCATCAATGATAATAAATCTAAAGTGGTCTTCTTCAATCTTGATCAAAGGCTTTAAAACAAAATTTTAGATATCTTGGCATTCATGAGGACTTCTCTCCTAGTGGTATACTTGAGGCTCCCTTTGCATTTAAAAAACTAAATTTAACTATCTAGAGGAATATTTTAGATTGTATCCAAGAAAGAATTAACCATTGGTCTCACAAATGGTTAGCCTTTGGGTGTAAATTAATTTTTTTGTATTTAGTCATTTAGGCCATGCTAATTTATAAATTTTCTATCCTTGCTACCTCACATACCAAATGGAAATTTTTTGACAAGATGACTAGAATTTTTTTATGATGAGAAGTAAAGGAGAGAGGAAATGGGTATTAGTAGTTTGGGAGAAAGTAAAGCAAACCAAGATAAAGGCAGGTTTAGGACTAATGAGATAAGAGTTAAATAATTAATATTTGGATATAAATATTTACTAGAGGTGGATATCCTAGCTAACTTCTTTATTCAGTAGAGTTTTAAGTAGTAAATATTTGGGACAAGTGAACCTATATGAGGTGATTCATTTCTTTTTGGATGGTAACGAGTCCTTAGTGTGGTAGGTTTTTAATTTAGGGTATCAAGTAGTGAAATATGGATTATTTTGGAAAGTAAGGAGAGGGGAGAAGACACAATTTTGGAATGATTCATAGGATCAATACCCACCTATCATTGTTGAATTTCCACAACTATAACCAGTAATAATAGCTATCAAAATTAAGGATTGGATCCTAATTAAAATTTATTACAACACTAGTCATCTGGGAAATTATAAGTTTAAGGAATTTAAGAAGTTGGATGAGTGACCAATTCCAATCCCTCTAAAATTGACACCCATCATGACTAAAATATTAGCAAAAATATTGCTCACAAGTAGATATGAGGAAGATGAATTAGCTTGAGGCTATGGGAGCCTTGGAGTCCAATGAAGGATGTATGTGATAAGATCCTTATAGAACCTCCTCCTTATACATATTAGCTTGATAATAGGAGAAATATTTGGTAGTCAAAGTTGGCCAAAATTAAACTTCTTTGCCTGGTAGTTCATGCACAATGGAATTATTACTTTTGATAATTTGAGAGGTAGGGGAATTGTTGGTTCATTCCAATGTGTTTTATGCTACAAAAATGAGAAAATATATATTTTTAGCTTATAAAATCTATGCCAATGGTAATTTGAACCAAATTAATAGTTGGGAAAGATGAAATAATAACACATTTAAATCTAAAGCTCTTCATATCATATGGAAGCCTAGATTAAATTTTATTTTGTGGCAAGTGTGGTTAGAGAGAAATGACATAATTTTTAGAGAAACATTTTCATCCTTGGATGGTGTCTTGCACGTCATTTAGAGCAAAGTCATGGAAACTATGACAATGTATGTTAAAGAGGAAACTTAGGCTGATATAGGGATGATGGAAAAGGAAGTTGAAGTGTAATAGGGGCAGGACTAAGCTAGCTAGAAATTACCTCTAGAAGGTTGGATTAAAATTAATACTAATAGAGATACAAAAGGCAATCTAGGTAGAGCTAAAATTGGAGTGCTTTATAGTAATTTGATTTAAAATTAATACAAATGGAGTTGCAAAATGTAATCTGGATAGATCTATAACTAGAGTGCTTTATAGGAATCCTATTGATATAATGCTCTATTGTGAATTGTAGGGCCTAGGAAAGGTCATGAACAATGACGTAGAATATGTTTGAAGCAAAATATTTAACTATCAAATTTTCTTCTATTTGGGTAGTAATACAAGGTTATAGGAGGATGATCATAGAATAATATTCTCAAATATTTGTAGGAGCTCTAGATTGCATGAAGAACTTTACTTTGGAAGCATAGAGGTTGAGGATTCTTGTCTCCCAAATTAAGTAATTGTGAAGGAAATTAGATGATTCAATTCCAATTTATGTGGGTAGAGCTCTAAATAAAGTGATAAACATTTTGGTTAATATGGGTACCAAGAAGGAGCTAGGGGTTTAATGGCATAGTGGTAGGGCTATTAAGGATGAGACAATTAGATAGGTTGGTGAATAAATCCAATGTTCAACTAATTTGGATAGCCATTGTAGACATATGGTTTAGGAGAGTTGGCTCAAATATTAATCTCCTTTTAGTGTTCTATTTAAAAGTGGTTGGTTCTTAGGATCTTGGGTATTAGAGTTATGAAAGTTTGTTGGAAAGTTAAAAAGAGAAATCATGTGTTCTTTTTGGCTAAGGCTAGGAGGAGTCTCATTCTAACTTGTAAATAATATTGTTTTAATATAATTTTTTCTTATATTTAAAATTTATTTATATGTAAAAATTTATTAATTAAAATTTAATACTTATTAAAAAATATAACTAATAATTTATTTTTCTTTTTATTAATTATGTATATTATCTTAAAATTGTACTTATTTTACTATTACATTAAAATTATTTATATAGGATTAAAATGAGTCTATCCATATTATCTTATAATTAGTAGTATTATAATTTGACAATTATGTATGCATCAAGTTCCACAAGATTTAAACTTATGATTTCTCTTTAAAAGTTAAGAAATTTAATAAGTTGGGCTTGTACGATTTGATAATATAATAAACAAATAAATTCATATTATTAGATGTGAAAAATAAAATGAATAAATATTTGAATAGTTGCAAACTTCCTTTTGTGGTAAGGGTTTTGGGATCATTTTGAGAGGTCCAAGGTTCAATCCTCACTCAGTATGAGGGGACCAAGTCCCCTCATAAAAACCTATGTAAAGCCATTGAAAAAAAGAATAAAATTTTAAAGAGTATTGATTATATTATATATAAAAAATAAATAAATAATTGAAAAGTATTAAATTTGAGAGATACATATATATGATATACTTAAATAAATAAAAAGAAATAAACATGAATCAATCAAGAATAATTAATAAGAATGATATATATTTTAATTATGTGTATATTTATATTATTTAAATAAATATTTTTATTCTCATATCTCATTTGATAATAGATTTAATATTTCTTCTTATACTAACTTAATATTTTATTATGTGTTAATTAATGTAAAATAAATTAATGTAAAGTAATTTTTTATTAGATATATAAGAGGTTTTGAAAGGGTCCTTGAACCTTTTACAATAGGAAAATCCCTGTAAAATTTGGCCTAAGACCAAAAATATAAGGACAAAAACAACTATAAAGCACTACAAATTGATAGAAGAAATATAATTTAGAATATTGTTGGTGAGCCCCCTAGCCAACCAACACTCCCACATAGTTGTGCCACAAAAACCTTTCTTCATAGACAATAAAAGCCTATAGAGCATCAACAAGCATGCATCCCTAAATTCAATTGAAGAAGACCTTCAAGAAAATCATCTCTCCAAATATACATACCATTGAGACTTATACCCAAGTTTACCATAAAGTCAACATGGTAGTTTCCATCTCTAAATATATGCTTTATTACTCTCTCCTCTCTATTCTGAAGAATTCACATAGCTTTTATAATTACAGCATCAATGTTGCAATGGAGACACGGGGACTGAATCACCTTTGACCAAGTTTATAATATTAAGCGAGTCTCCTTCAATGCAAAATTTTCAATACCCCATCTTCTCCAAAAGCAAGAGATATTTGTAAATGGATCTAGCCTCTACAACATGGTAAGTCTAGATATCTAATAATTTGACATACACCAATATAATCCCACCTTTATCATCCCTAAGCACCCCACTAGTTCCAGTATTATTGGGCTTACCCTTTGAAGATCCATCAAAGTTTAATTTAATAAATCCTGAAGAAGGATGTTCCCACCTCACAAGGACCTAGGGATTAGGACCAATAATACTGGCAATCCTATTGCTCTTTTGAATGCAAAATTTTCTTTTGATCTCAACCTCAAATTTTGACTCCAAATATAGAGAGGACACATTCTCTAGGGTAAAAACCAATGTTTTGGCACAAACAGAGGTAGGATCTCTTTTGAATTTAAAATTTATATTATTCCTCTCCTTCCACACCCTTAAGAAAATATGTGGAAAATAGAAGTTCCAAAAATATGTCAGCCTTAGAGAGTAAAAATAGTATGACCATTTCACCCAAATAATAAAGAAACCATTGGGGAGTGCCACTATCTCCATGTGCCCCTATTGTTTCCACTTTGAGAAAGCCCATATTTGGATGGTGTCAATATCAAGGCATGATCCAAGAAACTTCCCCACTAGTGAGCTCTCTTCTTGAGACACAACTCTATTCAAGAGCTTTGAAGAAATATAGGGCCTACCCTAGGTAGGATGAAGATAAAAAATATTGCTACTCCCATTTGAAATAAAATAATTTTTTTATGACCGCCATGTAGGAAATGAGAACAAAGTTGAGTGGAAAAAATGAGGCACCTACCTAGGAGGCTAGTATCAAGGGGATATCCCACCATGATACCAATTGTGTCCAAGCCAAAAAATAGACTAGCTTTGTCCCCAAACCCTTGACCAGATCTACTACCTATGCTAGATCTACTCCTACCTAAGGGTCCACATATCCCCACCTTGTGTAAGTCCATATATGCAGATGCTCTAGTAATAATGCAAATAAGCCATATATCTCATATCCACGATGAGCTAGCTTATCCCTCTTAGTATTTCAAGAGGGTATGTGTATCCCTACACCATATATAAGTCCATCTACGTAGGTGCACTAAGTGTATTATGGATAGGTCATCTCTTGCGCTCTCTACAATTTCTTCTAAACTGTTAGATCTAAGGCATAATCATAATGAATAACAAGGGATAGAAATGTTATTCATGTGTAATCATAATATATTCTTAACTATGTTCTTTCTTCATAAATTGGAGCAACATATCCATAACAAGCTATCTCTAAGAGCATTGAGAAACAAGATCATAAATGAACACTGATCATCACACACATAACACACATTATATATCTTGGGAATCCTCATGGGAAATAAAATCAACTTTAAATGTATTTTTTTATTTGAATTATTTTAATTTCCTTTGATACAATAATGCAAATGGAATCCCATAATCCCTTTTGATACATCCATCAAGGTAAGAACATAGGAAACCCTATGACCCCTATGCTTCCAAAAGCATGAATAGTTCCTTCAATTCATATTACATTAATATCAAGATAAATACATGATTATACCATGATTCTCATGTCCAACCATATGAATAGGTCCTTTAATTCATGTTATATAACTATGAGGGAACTTCGTAATTCTCTCGGATGAACTCCATGTTCATCCTCCCAAGGGTATCTCTTCCCCTTAGTTTATGCTCAAAAATCATTTCCTTTTATGAGTCCCAAAACCACCATATAAAAACAACTATAACATTGCATACATCAAATAATTAGAGAGGACTCCATAATCCTCTCAAATAAGTTTCTATGCAAGCCTATCAAGTAGGAGAAAAACCCTTCCCTACTTGATCAAATTACCTCATAATAATTATACATAATGGCATGGGTTATGCTATTGAACCACACTTAATCCAAAAGAAATATGTAATTCACTTTTACATTTCTATCACATTTGATTTCCAGTGATATATTACCCACTAATGTATATTTCTAACTCATGCAATGCCTTATCCGTTAACATATTCTAATGCATCGATAAAATGAAGTACATTATACACTAATGTACTCAATAACTCATGAAACATGTTATCCACAACATATTCTAACACATCATAATAAGATACATTATCCATAAATTTATATCAACTCATGAAACATGTTAAGTCACTAACATATTCTAACTCAACTCATGCAATGGAATACACTATGCACTAGTGTTTATCAACTCATGAAGCATGTTATCCATTAACACATTTCATCTTATCAAACCAATGAAATACATTATCCACTAATGTATTTTCTAATCCATGAAATATATTATCCGCAAACATATTTCAATTCATCAAATTAGATTAAATAGAATACATCATCTATTAGGTATATCTCTACCATCATTATATATGCTATCCTCCAACATAAATCAATTCATCCAATCAATGATCTATATTATCCATTAATGTATGATTCTAACTCATGAAATATATTTTCTACTAATACTTTTCAATTCATCACATCTAATGAAATACTTTATCCACTAATGTATTATCTAGCTCACAAAATCCAATTAAAACCTTTCTATTAAATAATATTTAACATCAATAAGTATACTTCCATTTAACCCCAAAACTAGGAACCAAAACTCTAATCAAGCTTCCTCCCAAAATTTTTCCAATAGAATACTCAATCTCTCCACAAGATTGATCCCACCTAGATTTTCAATTTATCCAAAAAAATTATCCCCATAAATCCCTAAATTTCTCCATGAAATTTATCCCAAAGCTTCTCAATTTCTCCATGAAATTGACCTAAGGGTTAACATACAATTTTCCACAAAAATTGGCCTAGTCAAACACGTTATTTTCCTTTGAAGGAATGACCTAATAATTCAATTTCAAAAAGGGGTATATAATTCTTTTAATTAGTTCAAGGGCTAAATAATTCCTAGGGAAACCCAGGTGTTGTAGGTGAGTTGGACAGAAGAGGGCAATCCTCCAAGGGAGGTCCCAGGTTCAAATCTCCACCCTACCAAAAAGCTAAATTGGGTATCCAAAATCCAATTGATAATGTTGGTGCAGGTAGGGTTGGGTGCGACCCCCGGGTGACTTTGACAGTGTAGAACCCCTTGTTCGTGGTATCTCAGACCAAGGCGGCTTCGCAAGGGGTTTTTCGCTTTAAAAAAAAAAAAAAATTCCTAGGGAACTAATACCCTTTATTTTTATTTTCCAAAAAGTTGTAAGATAGATGTTGGGTCAAAAACACTAGTTAAATATACTCATATTTTTGTCACAACCCTCACATTTAATTTGTCAGACCAAGGAGCTTGTAAAATTTTGAAGTGCCACGGTTAAGGCCAATCACAATACCATTCCTGAGATGAGTCTTCTAACCTATCATTGGGGGTGTTTATAAAATGGCATTGATTCATCCACACCAAAGTAAAACCATGCATAAATGAAAGTACAAGAAATTAAATCAAACCACACTACATTGGAAATTAAATGAAAGCAGTAAAACACACCTTGCATAATTTAAAAGAAACAACACACTAAAGCAAATAATCTATAATATAAAATAGTAAAGTTTAGGGGAGGAATATTAACTTGGAGTGGTACCAAGCTCCAGTAGATCCCGCCCAGCTAATCACAAAGATAAGATGCTAATGAAGGAACTCTCGAGCTTTTATTAATAGTGCAGTGCAATGTTTACATATGATAATATTCTTAGAAATATTGCCTCCCCTATTTCAAATAAGTCTATGTGTTTATATAACACACACAAAACTTCCTATTATAGTATGGTTACAACAGAAGGCTCGATTATAGTCTAAACTAAAACAATTTAGTTATTGTAACAAGTGCACAGTAAAAATAGTCTAAACAACTTTTCATATTTTGTTGAAGATAGAATATTTTTAGGTATAATCTTTGTGTTGTTCGTATTTTGATTTTTTGAGTGGTTATTCATTTCATCCACTCTGGATGGGAAAACTCATCCATTCGGTGGTCTCCCAATGATAGCCTATGTGATGTGAATTTGAATGTTTACTATGGTCAATGGGATCCTTTGCAACCACATGCTCAAAGCGCTTAACATTGAGTAAGGTGTCTACATGATGCCTACTTGAGTAAGGCACCTACTTGAGTAAGGTGCCTGCTTGATGCCTACTTGAGTAAGGTGTCTGCTTGAGTAAGGTGTCTGCTTGAGTAATGTGCATATTTGAGTAAGGCACCTGCTTGAGTAATGCATCTACTTGAGTAAGGCATGTACTTGAGTAAGGTTCTTGTGTGAAGGCTAAGGCACATACTCAATATACCTTATATTCATGAAGTAGAAGCATGCAAGGTCCACATAGGACCTCGACTGAGAAAAAGATGATAAAATCAAAAAATATCTACACAAAACACACTTCACACACAAATTAGATAATGCACATAATTTTATTAAATAAATACATAATAATTCATAAAAATATACAACTCGTATTATATTGCTGCACAAAAACCATTGGAACTCATACAAAAATATGAGCATTTATGATGCTCATCATCCCCCCATGCCTAATATGTGCCACACCCTTGTAGCACCTAAAACTGGTAGTCACCCCCTTCCTATAGGCCATAAATTCCTATTTTCTTTTCTTACTAGTGGCCCTGGTTTTATCTTCATTCTGAGGCTTCCATTTCTGCTGAGGGGCACTGGTTTGCTATAGGGCATTTTTGGCCTATTTTGTCCTTTGGCTATGTTGGATTATGATTGTGCTAGGTTGGCCCTCATCCTTTAGCTATGTTGGCTTCCTATTGCACTAGCTACGTCTTCCTATCTAGCTTGATCTATCACCTATGCTTGGTACTATGCCTATAGTTGTTTCTCTTCTTTAGAATCCAGCCTCTACTTCCTATCATAAGTCAGCATGTTGAGGGTATAATTATCTGAATGGAATATCAAAGTCATCCCTCTATCATATGACCATGCTGGCCTTGTATAGCTAAACCTCTTCAGGGGTGAGTCTAGCATTTTCTTCTACAATCACTTTTGCCTCTACCTCTGGTCCAAATACCCCTTTATTTCCAACCATTTCTTCATTTTTTGGGGCTAGCCCTATGACAAACCATATATCTCCCAGAATGGGTCATTTGTAGTAGGATCCACACAAATGTTAGGCCCCATTTTTGTCTTCTTGGAAGATTTTCTAGCTACCTTTGCTACCTAGAATTCTTCATAGAGCCTTTAAAATTCCTCCTTCCACTTGAGGAATCCCTGCATGCCTTCTACCCATTCTTTGTTCGACTAGGGGTTTGGTTAGGTTAATGTAACTTTGGTATTTTCTTGGCCCTCTTATGTGATGCCTGAGCTGCCTTCTCCTTGGGCCTCTCTAGTATTATAGTAGTTTGCATGGGGATATCCTCCTTCCCCATGAGATATCCCTCCCCATTGTCATTAGAGGGTCCAAGGATCTACCCCTCTGGTATTAACTCACCCACAGTTGTCTCCCTTATTTTGTGATCATGTAGTGACTGTTCTATGGGTCTTTTATGTATAGGTGCTTTAGTTGTGGATACTCGATGCACTTAAGATTCCTCCTTGGTATCATGTTCAGTGCCTTGCATCTAGCTCTAACCTGAGTGCTCCTCATCATAAATAATGTCAATTATAGGGGGTTTTGTTTGAAAAATAGAATTCCCTTGTTCCTTTGTCATCACTCTATTAAGGCAAATGAATTCTACCCCACCCCCACTTCTTCATTTTGAGCATCCAACCTGACTGCTCTAGATGAAACTACCCTCTCTTGTGATTTTGGAGAGTTCATGGGCATTTCAATTGCCCAATATGTTTAGGTGGAGGAATCTTGTCTTTCCACCATCCTAGCTTGTAAATACTAATTTTTTGCCCTGAGCTGCTGAACCAGTTGGTGTAGCTAAGCTATGATGATCTCCTACCTATGAATTCTCCTTTCAATCATCTCCTTAAATTTTTCAAATAGTTCCTACATCATGAAATTTTCACTCTACCCAATGAGTTCTTCTATCGCCACATCGAACTGTTGTTGTAGGTCTATTGAAGGTTGTGGGTCATGTGGACTTCGAGCGACAAAATTTTGTAAGTTTTGGGATGCAAATATAACTTTAGTGTCTTCCTCTTCTTCCTTACTTGACAGAATTGATCATCGTAGATGCCTCTTGATGTGTATGCATTCTATTCGATGAGTTATTGGTTCAGGGATGGAGGACATTGACCTATCCTTTGTATAATCAGGTAGAGGAATCTACCCTTATTCTATAGCATCCAATGAGGTTTTTGGTTGTTTCCCTTCTTCAGCCATTCCTCATAATTTGGCCTCCTACCCTACTTTGATCACTGCCTGCATCTACGTGCCAGAATGTTCAGCCCCTACTACCGACGATCCCCCTTGTGTTCCTTAGCATGGTTAATTAATACTATAATTATCCTATGATGGGATAAGGTATAATTTTCTCCTCTTTGGTATCATGACACTTCATTCTTTAGGGAACTTTCTATATAGAATGGCATATTAATTTTTTGCCCATGCACTAGGTGATTCAAAAACTGCATGTGGTTTGCATTCAAGTGTAAGTACTTCCATGTGCATGTGAAGTATCTCAAAACCTATTCAAAGAGCTATACGTGCATCATAAGTCCTTTCTTTGGGAGCCCTCCATGGTCAAGTCAGATATTTACCTACCCGAGAAGCAATTTTGTGCATTGAACTACCATGTCATCCTTATATGTGTATTCTCTAGTGAGGGAGAGACCGGTAAAATGAGAGATGTGCTCTGGCATGACTAGAATTTCCAGTATGTGCAATCGAGTGACCTCTCCTCTCATAGTGGCAACAAAATCCTTTGCTACCTCGATGTCCTAGTTTTGGTTGACCAGGTGATAATAATCCATCCACCTAGCCACCTTGAACTGATTACGAACTTAACCTCTAGTTTCCTTAGTGTCATTGGGATCATGCTTCTGGAGTGCATGGTTCTTTGATTAGCCTCCCATGGTTAATTCTTGGTTTTTTTTTGACTAGTTTGATGTCTTATTCTCACAAGGCACCTTCTTATAGAGTAAGGCACCTACCCTAAATAATTACTCTTGCATTAGGGTTGATAGGGTATGCCACCCGAATTGAATTTTGGTACGACGTATTAAGCATGATGGGCCAATGCAATCCTTGCACCGAAATTATATTTAAATAAGCATAAATCATGAAAAATTAAGTAAATTTAAAAAATCATGTGCATACCTGATTGGTTGTTCGTGCTTTGTGGAGCATGCCAATTTAGTAATTCATGATAATGGTGATGGCATATTTTCCATGTGTTGATTATGTTACCTTGGTCACTGTAATTTTGGTTTGCTTGAGGTCCCATGCTGAAAATGCGATGGATCCAATTGGTTCATATTGGGATACCTATTTCCTTCGACGGTTGGCCTTAGGATGTGTAGAAATCCTATCCAATGATTTTGAAATATTTTTGGATGCCTTTAGATTTCCATCACATGAAATTATGACGTTGGTCTTAGCCATTCCATGTACCATAAAATTGCATAGGTGTTTTTGATTAAATTGATGTGCCTCCTTGAAGAGTAAGGTGCCCTTGATCAAGGCGCCCACTTGAATAGTAAGGTGCCATTAACCAGGGTACCTACTTCAAGAGTAAGTTGCCATAGTAAGGCGCTAGAGTAAGGTGCCTACTTGAACATATATATATATATATATTCCCACCCTTGATGCATAACATCAAGGCACCTCATATTATTATTATTTTTTTGAAGTAATTTCGAGTATCTTTGAAGTAAGGCACCTGCTTGAGTAAGGCATCTACTTGAGTAAGGCATGTACTTGAGTAATGTGCTTGTGTGAAGGGTAAGGCACATACTCAATATACCTTATATTCATAAAGTAGAAGCATGTCAGGTCCACATAGGACCTCGACTGAGAAAAAGATGACAAAATCAAAAAATATCTACACAAAACACACTTCACACACAAATTAGATAATGCACATAATTTTATTAAATAAATACATAATAATTCTACAACTCATATTATATTTCCGCACAAAAACCATTGGAACTCATAAAAAAATATGAGCATTTATGATGCTCATTATCCCTCCATGCCTAATATGTGCCACACCCTTGTGGCACCTAAAACTAGTAGTCACCCCCTTCCCATAGGCTATAAATTCCTATTTTTTTTCTTACTAGCGACCTTGGTTTTATATTCATTCTGAGGATTCCATTTTTACTGAGGGGCACTAGTTTGCTGTAGGGCATTTTTGGGCTATGTTGGATTATGATTGTGCTAGGTTGGCCCTCATCCTTCAACTACATTTGCTTCATGTTACACTAGCTATGTCTTCCTATCTAGCTTGATCTATCACCTATGCTTGGTATTGTGCCCATAGTTGTTTCACTTATTTAGAATGCAGCCTCTACTTCCTACCATAGGTTGACATGTTGAGGGTATAATTATCTGAATGGAATATAGGAGTCATCCCTCTATCATATGACCACGCTGGCTTTGTATAGCTGAACCTCTTCAAGGGTGAATCTAGCATTTTCTTCTATAATCAATTTTGCCTCAGCCTCTGGTCCAAATACCCCTGTATTTCCAACCATTTCTTCATTGTTTAGGGCTAGCCCTATGGAAAACCATATATCTCCTAGAACTGGTCATCTGTAGTAGTATCCACACAAATTTTAGGCCCCATTTTTGTCTTCTTGGAAGCTTTTATAGCTACCTTTGCTACCTAGAATTCTTTACAAAGCCTTTCAAATTTCTCCTTCCACTTGAGGAATCCCTTCATGCTAAAATTCCTGTTACACTAGCTATGTCTTCCTATCTAGCTTGATCTATCACCTATGCTTGGTATTGTGCCCATAGTTGTTTCACTTATTTAGAATGCAGCCTCTACTTCCTACCATAGGTTGACATGTTGAGGGTATAATTATCTGAATGGAATATCGGAGTCATCCCTCTATCATATGACCACGCTGGCTTTGTATAGCTGAACCTCTTCAAGGGTGAATCTAGCATTTTCTTCTATAATCAATTTTGCCTCAGCCTCTGGTCCAAATACCCCTGTATTTCCAACCATTTCTTTATTGTTTAGGGCTAGCCCTATGACAAACCATATATCTCCCAGAATGGGTCATTTGTAGTAGGATCCACACAAATGTTAGGCCCCATTTTTGTCTTCTTGGAAGATTTTCTAGCTACCTTTGCTACCTAGAATTCTTCATAGAGCCTTTAAAATTCCTCCTTCCACTTGAGGAATCCCTGCATGCCTTCTACCCATTCTTTGTTCGACTAGGGGTTTGGTTCGGTTAATGTAACCTTGGTATTTTCTTGGCCCTCTTATGTGATGCCTGAGTTGCATTCCCCTTGGGCCTCTCTAGTATTGCAGTATTTTGCATGGGGATATCCTCCTTCCCCATGAGAGATGCCTCCCCATTGTCATTAGAGGGTCTAAGGATCTACCCCTCTGGTCTTAACTCACCCACAGTTGTCTCCCCTATTTCGTGATCGTGCAGTGACTGCTCTATGGGTATTTTAGGTATAGGTGCTTTAGTTGTGGATACTCGATGCACTTGAGATTCCTCCTTGGCATCATGTTCAGTGCCATGCCTCTGGCTCTAACTTGAGTGCTCTTCATCATAAATAATGTCAATTATAGGGGTTTTATTTGAAAAATAGAATTCCCTTGTTCCTTTGTCATCACTCTATTGAAGGCAAATGAATTCTACCCCACCTCCACTTCTTCATTTTGAGCATCCAACCTGACTGCTCTAGATGAAACTACCCTCTTTGGTGATTTTGGAGAGTTCATGGGCATTTCAATTGCCCAATATGTTTGGGTGGAGGCATCTTGTCTTTCCACCATCCTAGCCTACAAATACTGATTTTTTGCCCTGAGTTGTTGAACCAGTTGGTGTAGCTAAGCTACGATGGTCTCCTACTATGAATTCTCCTTTCAATCATCTCCTTAAATTTTTCAAATAGTTCCTGCATCATGAAATTATCACTCTACCCAATGAGGTCTTCTTCTATTGCTACATCGAATTGTTGTTGTAGGTTTATTGAAGGTTGTGGGTCATATGGACTTCGAGCGACCAAATTTTGTAAGGTTTGGCCTGTAAATCTAACTTCAGTGCCTTCCTATTATTCCTTGACAAAATTAATCATCGTAGGTGCCTCTTGTTGTGTATGCATTCTATTCGATGAGCTATTGGTTCAGGGCTGGAGGACATTGACCTATCCTTTGTATAATCAGTTAGAGGAATCTACCCTTCTTCTATAGAATCCAATGAGGTTTGTGGTTGTTTCCCTTTTTCTTTAGCCATTCCTCATAATTCGGCCTCCTACCCTACTTTAATCACTACCTGCATCTACGTGCCAGAATGTTCAGCCCCTGCTACCGATGATCCCCCTTGTGTTCCTTAGCATGGTTAATTAGGACTATAATTATCCTATGATGGGCTAAGGTAGAATTTTCTCCTCTTTGGTATCATGACACTTCATTCTTTAGGGAAACTTCTATATAGAATGGCACATTATTTTTTAGCCCATGCACTAGGTGATTCAAGAATTGCATGTGGTTTGCATTCAAGTGCAAGGACTTCCATTTGCATGTGAAGTATCTCAAAACCTATTCAAATAGCTATAGGTGCATCATAAGTCCTTGCTTTGGGAGCCGTCCATGGTCAAATCAGATATTTACCTACCCTAGCAAAAATTTTATGTATTGAACTACCATGTCATCCTTGTATGTGTATTCTCTAGTGAGGGAGAGATCGGTAAAATGAGAGATGTGCTTTGGCATGACTGGAATTTCCAATCTGTGCAATTTAGTGACCTCTCCTCTCACAGTGGCAACAAAATCCTTTACTACCTCGATGTCTTTGGTTGACCAGGTGATAATAATCCATCCACCCAGCCACCTCGAACCGATTACAAACTTAACCTCTAATTTCCTTAGTGTCATTGGGCTCATGCTTCTTGAGTGCATGGTTCTTTTATTAGCCTCCCATGGTTAATTATTGGTTTTTTTTACTGGTTTGATGCCTTATTCTCACAAGGCACCTTCTTATAGAGTAAGGCACCTACCTTGAAGAATTACTCTTTCATTAGGGTTGATAGGGTATGCCACCTAAATTGAATTTTGGCACAACATATTAGGCATGATGGGCCAATGCAACCCTTGCACTAAAATTATATTTAAATAATCAAAAATCATGAAAAATTAAGTATATTTAAAAAATCATGTGCATACCTGATTGGTTGTTCATGCATTGTGGAGCATGCCAATTCAGTAATTCATGATAATGGTGATGGTGTATTTTCCATGTGTTGATTACGTTATCTTGGTCACTATAATTTTGTTTTGCTTGAGGTCCCATGATGAAAATGCGATGGATCCAATTGGTTCATATTGGGATACCTATTTCCTTCGACGGTTGGCCTTGGGATGTGCAAAAATCCTATCCAATGATTTTGAAATATTTTTGGATGCCTTCGGATTTCCATCACATGAAATTATGACGTTGGCCTTAGCCATTCCACATACCATAAAATTGCATAGGTGTTTTCGATTAAATTGATGTGCCTCCTTGAAGAGTAATGTGCCCTTGATCAAGATGCCCACTTGAATAGTAAGGTGTCATTAATCAGGGTACCTACTTCAAGAGTAAGGTGCCTACTTGAACTATATATATATATATATATATATATTCCCACCCTTGATGCATAACATCAAGGCACCTCATATTATTATTATTATTTTGAAGGAATGTCAGGGACCTCTGAATTAAGGCACCTACCTCCATAGTAAGGTGCCTACTTAAGGAGTAAGATGCCTACCTATGGAGTAAGGTGCCTCTTTGATAGCAAGTCATCTCTTTGAGAGCAAGGTGCATACCTCTGGAGTAAGGCACCTCCTTGAGAGTAAGGTGCCTACCTCTAGATTAAGGTGCCTAATCAATTTATTCATTTTTTTTAAAGACTTTTCAACCAAATTCAGATGCCTCTACTGATGGATATTGATATGCCAGCTTGATTGTAAGGCACCCGTATATTTGAAGTAAGGTTCCTTACTTTTCTATTTTGGAGTAAGGTTCCTCCTTATTAGAGTAAGGCACCTTCTTTCAGAGTAAGGTATCTTCCTTTGATTAAGTGCCTACCTTTGGAGTAAGGTGTCTTCCTTTGGAGTAAGGCACCTACCTCTAGAGTAAGGCCCCTACCTCTAGAATAAGGCACCTACCTCTGGAGTAAGGTGCCTCTATTTGGAGTAAGGCATCTACATCTGGAGTAAGGCACCTCCCTTTGGAGTGATGCACCTACCTCTGAAGTAAGGTGCCTCCATTTGGAGTAAGGTGCCTTCCTATGGAGTAAGGCACCTCCTTCTCGGATTAAGGCACTCTCCCATTGTTGAAAAGTTAGCAATAGTTGATGTGTTTGTTGATGCAAGGTTGATCAGGCCTTCTAAAGTTTTTTCTTCATGATGCATCAGCGGTTGTTTCTCCCAAGCATGGGGGTGCATAATTTTTCCTTTATAGGGAATTTATGCCCACATCCATGCTTGGATCAAAACTATCTCCTCAAAAAAAAAATATGCAGGTTCATGGATGCCAAGCCGTTATAGGCCTTGTCTCCCAAGATGCCTATTATTTGTACAATCAGACCATTCACCTACAAAAATAAAACAAAAAAAAATGTAGTTAAATGTAATTCGTGCCTATTAGGCCCTAGCTCTTAGGATGCTTGCAGCTTGCATTTGGGTATTGTCCCTGCAAAACACATTGTAAACTAAAAGCAAAAAAATGCAAGGCTAGTGCAATATGTGTCTGTTAGGCCCTGGCTCTCAAGATGCCTACAACTTGCATGTAAGAACCATACCTACAATACACATGAAAGGAAAAAAATTAAGACTAAATTTTTTATAGTGGATACTCTTGTATCCATCATGTTGTTGAGGAGTTGACACATTTCAATTATATGGGGTCTCCCCCATGCCTATTTTGGACTCCATCATTAAATTCTCATACGTGTCGTATGGACGCAATCGATGGTCATTAACTGTCAAGACGGTGTTGCTACCATAAATTGTCTTGATGTGTACAACACAATTTCTAGTTAGCTCTACCACCTTGTATGGTCCCATTTATATCTGCCTTAGTTTACTTTTATGTTCCTAGAACCTATATTCATACAATAATATCTAGTCTCCTTCCTTGAAATACTTTGAATTAATGTGGAAGTCATGCCATTGTTCCCTTTGCCTTTGGATGATTTTCATATTTTGTAGGGCATCCATTCGATATTCATCCAGTTGATTCATCTATCGAAATCTCTCCCTCTATGCTCTGTCTAGGCTTAATTTCAGTTACACTATAGTTATGAGCATTTTTATTTCAAATTCAATGGGCATCATCGCACTCTTTCCATATACCAGTTGGAACGAGGTAAAGCTTATGGTTATTTTCCATGTTTCGTATACCCATACTACCTCTCGTAGCCTTGCAGCTCAATATTTCCTATGTTGTTACACTACTTTTTTAGGATGTTCTCTATCTCCCTGTTGGTCACCTCTACCTATCCATTCACTTGTGGATGGTAGGGGGTGGCTTTGTTATGTCAAATATTGTACTACCCCATTGGCTCCTCAATTATATTGGAGGTGAATTGGGGTCCCTAATCCATTTTAATCTACCTAGGTACCCTACACCTCATGAAAATGTAAGCAAAAAATAATTCTACCACCGTTCCTTCCTTGGAGTCTCTTAGTATCTATACCTCGACCCATTTGGTGATGTAGTCTATGTAGATGAGAATGTATCTCCTACCAGCTGGAGGTGGATTGATTAGCCCCATGAATTTCATGCACCATTTATCAAATGGATCTATGTGCACATGAGTTTGGAGGGGTATTTTATCCCTATGGGTTGGCCTACTCATACTCTGGAACTTATCGCACTAGCTGGAGTATTTGGTTGTATCTTTGAATAGTGTGGGCCAAAAATACCTAGCTTGTAGGACCTTGTACGTGGTTTCCATCCTGCAAAATATCCTTTATAAGGCTCACTGTGATAGGCTTTGAAAACTTCCAAAAATTTATGCTCAACTATGCACATTATTACGATTTGATCAGGCCTTATTTTAAACAAGAGGTCATCAATACATAAGAAATAGGTACTCTTTTCTATTACCATTTTCTTATCCTATGATGAAAGAGCATGGGATGTTCTATTGATGGCCAAATAATTGGTAATGTCTACGTACCATGATGTCTATTAATTAATGACAAACAAATGTTCATCCAAGAATTGGTCTTCCACAACTGCATGGTCCAATGGTATTAATCTGGACAAGAATTCTGCCACTGTGTTGTCCTTGCCAATATTATCTATGATGGTAATGTCAAAATACTACAGAAGCAAGATCCACCTAAATATTTTTCCATTGATCACAGGTTTACTCATTAAATATCAGATAACTACATGTTCCGTTTGGATGAACACCTCGTAACCAGTTATGTAGGGGCAAAACTTGTTGATGGTATGCACTACTACAAGGAATTCCTTCTTTGTCACTATGTAGTTGATCTTGGCCCCTGCTAGATTCTTGTTAACATAGAAGATGATGTAAAATTCCTCACCAGGGTTATGTATAAGGGGTTGGACTCAAAATGTACTTGTAAAAAAATGGTGAATCCTAATCAAAATCAAGGTGAATCATGGAGAATCCTAAGAAAATCAAATTGAGCATCTTCACACCAAAATTTGGGGTATTTTAAGAAATAAAATGTAAGGTCATATTTGGGACCCCTTTTGACCTATTAAATCATCTTATATCTTTAAACAAACACCACCATTAGATAAAACTTGAAAAGAGGTTTCCAATGAGTACAAATATACCTATGTTTGGATATATATTATGGCAAATTGAACCTAAGAAAACATTGGTCCTAAAAATTTTAGGTGAATGGGCCAACATCGAGGGTTCTCATATTCACCAATTTCCAAGTTTTAAAATCCTAATATTCACCCAATTTTTGAATATTCACCACTATGCATAACCCTGTTCCTCGCCATCCTTCTACCCAAGGATTTCTCCTATTGCATTATTGGATGCATCATAGTAAATGTGAAATGAAATGGCCCAATTTGGGCCTCGTAGGAATGGGGTAGTAATTAGCTTCTCCTTCAGCATTTGAAAATCTCGTTCATAGAATTCCATCAGGATGAATTTCATGTCCTTGGAGAGCAATGTGTGTAAGGGTTTGGAGATTTTTCTAAAATTGATGACAAATCGCCTGTAGTACCTGACGAAGCCAAGAAAAATCCTTACATTCCTCTACATATTAGGACTCATTAGGTCATTTATCACCTCAATTTTCTTCTTATACACATTAATACCTTCTACTGAGAGGTGGTGTCCTAGCACTATGCCTTCATGCATCATCATGAAACATTTTTTGTTGTTGAGGGACAAATTATTTTCTTCTCATCACTGGAGCACTCATTCCAAATTTTTCATCACCTCACCAAAGGTTTCACCATAGATAGTGAAATCATCCATGTAAAATTATATTGATTCCTCCATCATGTATGATAATATTCTTAGCACCACCCTCTGAAAGGTGGTTGGTGCATTGCACAACCCAAAGGGTAGTACTTTGTAGGTAAATTTTCCCCATGGGCAGGTAAACATTGTCTTGTCTTGGTCCTCCTCTCAAATTTGTATTTGGTTGTAACCATTGAACTCATCTAGAAAGGAGAAGTACTTTCTCCCAAATAGCGTATCCAATACCTGATCGATGAAGGGAAGCAAAAAATGATCTTTTTTGGTCACCTTATTTAGTGATTTGTAATCAACACAGATTCACCATTTCCCATTTTTCTTGGGAACCACCACTAATGGTGATACTCATTAACTATCGAATATGAGGTAGATAAACCTTGCTGACAAAATTTTTTGCAACTTGAATTTAATGATTTCTTTCATGGTAGGTTTTATCCTTCTTTGTGGCTGTCTCATTGGGTTAGATTGCTCTTCGAGCTAGATTCGATGGGTGCATATTTTTGGGTTGATTCCAATCAAGTCTGAGTATTCTTAGGCAAATTCTCTTTGATGTCTGTACAATATATCTTTTAATTCTATCAATTGCATGGGTTTCAACCAGCTACTGACATTTAATATTCTATCGAGATCTATTTTGATTTTCCTAGTGTCGTGATCCTGGGCATCGACCAAATGTGATTCAAGAATTATGGGGGATGACTCTCCTTGGAGGAATCTCATAATGATGTCATCTTCATTGGCTTATTCTTATAATTCCTATAAAACCATCACTGGATCTAGAATTGACAATGATCCATCCTCCTGGTTGTCCCACATGGGTTCTTCCAACATGTCTATGGACTACACAAGGGGAGGTATTATCAATATTTTAATTTTTTGACCATTTGAAATGGTCATTTGTCCATCATGGCAACTGATGTAGGCATCAGATGTTTCTATCCATGGCTTCCCCAAGATGAGTGGGTAGCCACCCAATCTTGATTTAGACAATAGAACCAAGAAGTATTTCGGGTACTCCCATGCATCCACTATTACTATAATGTATTTGAGCATCCCTTCTGGTGATACTGTTGACCTATCAGTTATTTTTAGCATCATCTTCATGGGATTCAAATTTATAAGCCTCAACTTCTGCATAGTCTCCTTCAGCATAACATTTATGGTTGCATCCAAATCAACCAAAGTATTAGTCAAAAAATACCCACTTATTTTTACAGTCAAAATCAAACTACCTGGGTCTGCATATTTAGGGTGGCACGCATTCTCCATTATCAATTCAGCAAACTCCCCTACTACATTGATAGTTTAGGCCACTCTTTATCTTGGTTTCCTTAGATAAAGTTCCTTTATCACCTTGGTGTATATAGGAATGTCATGAATAGCTTGGAGGAGTGAAATAGTGACTGTTAAGTTCCTCAAGTTGAAAAGGATATCGAACATAGGTTGTTTCGGCTTTCTATGCTCATGTAACCTCTTGGGGAATGGAGCTTTTTTTTTCTTAGAAATATGTTCTTCTTCGACCACATCTACCAGATGTGGTTCTCCTAAATTTTCCTCCTTTTCTACCAAGGGAGATGCTTCTACTCCTAACTGCCTACCTAACCTTATATGAACTGGACTACAACTAATATTATACATAGGATACATCTCTCCTTCTAGTTGGTATGCAAGATGGTTCACATTATTATTTGGATTGATCATCGGTTGTGTTGGTAGCTATGTAGGTCTCACTATAGGGAGAACTAGTAATTTTTGCTATGGTGGAGCCTACACCATATTCTATGGAGCTGAGTTCCACGAACCATGGTTTATCCACTCCTCAAGTTGTTGGTATGACATCCATGGGTGTTGTTTGGGGAACATGGCCCTTGGAGGTACATTCATCTATGGTGGTGGTCCCCACCACCCCATATTGGGTGATTGAGGCTACCCTTGAGGCATGTAAGGTCCTCCTCCATAGGGTGGCATCCCTACTAACATATTCCTCATAGGGTGTTGCTACCAATTTCTTTGGTTTCTCATAAAATAAGATTCACTGACTTTAGCCTTCTCCTTGATATTTGGCAGTTGTGGGCATAGTCGGGTCTTATAATTTTATTGGTAAATAGTGCATACTCTGACTTTGTTCTTTGGTTATGCATTCCTTGCATGCTTCCCTCTACATTTCAGGAAGAAAAAGGCTAACGTGGCTTCATTCTCTTACTTCTTCTCTAGCATGATCATGTCTAACTATAATGCCAGAGAGGAGAGCATTTCACTATTCATATCCTCGAGCATATTGCCTATATCTATATTTGTAATCGAAGTGGTTTCTTTCACGGTCCTGGAAGTTGGTTTACCTCTTCTTTGCGAGTAGTTTTGACACAACTATCAGATATCTTCCATTGGGTGTTGGTAAACATCACCTCTAGACATTAATTTGAGAGCTTCGAGTGATGCATTTTTAATTCCCCTCAGAAAAATGCATCTAAGGGACTTGTCACCTAACTTAATATGAGGGGATTGCTATATATTGAATTTGAATCTCTCCCAATACTCCTCCAAGGATTTTTACTCCTTTTACATCATGCTTATAACCCATTCCTTGGAATCTCTTGCTTTGCCAAAATCTTGGTAAGAGCCTCTTCATTTCCTTCCATGTGGCAATCTATTTATTTTCCAACCCAATAAACTAGTGTAGATCTGATTCATCCAGTGTTGACAGGAAGAGTTTCATCTTATGTTAATCTGATTTATAGTCAATGGACATACACAACACATCAAATTTAAATAAAAATAGGTTAGGGTGTTTGGTTGGGTATCCTTTGAAGGTAGTGAGATGGGTAGGGGATATGTTCTTCATTTTGATTTACCCTACACCTTCCTTTATTAGGAAACTAAAGCCAATCAAAGTCTCTTCAACCATATTTTTAGAAAATGTGGTCTCTAATGCAGATTCTATAGCATTTTGGTTGTTTTGAACCTTTAGTGTGAGAGTCTCTAAGTTAGCTAGTGTTATAGTTTAATCCTCTACGAATTTCCACAACAAATCCTCTTTGGAAGGTGTCCTTTTGAATAGAGGATTTTGTATAATTTGCTCTTTTCTTGGTTTATGGGATGAGGAAGAACTTTGGACAAATATAGGGTGTTTACTCCAGTGTATTGCTGGTGGTGATTCAGGAGAACCTAAATCAAATTAAGAATTTTTGACTGACTCATATTTTTCTTGGGGGCTTTGTTTTATGAAACAACCGTCAAGTCCACTTTTCCTCAATGGAATCATAAAAATTCATATAGAAGGTTTTACGGTATTGTAATTAATATATTAGTGGTGCTTCCACAACAATGGTGCCAAGATGTTGGGGTGAAAACACTAGTTAAATATACTCCTATTTTTGTCACAGCCCTCACATTTAATTTATCAAACCAGGGAGCTTGTAAACTTTTGAAGTACCATAGTTAAGGCCAATTACAATACCATTCTTGAGATGAGTCTTCTAACCTATCATTTGGAAGTGTTTACAAAATAGCATTGATTCATCCACACCAAAGTAAAACCATGCATAAATTAAAGTACAAAAAATTAAATCAAACCATGTTGAGTTGGAAATTAAATGAAAGTAGTAAAACACAACTTGCGTAATTTAAAATAAACAACAGACCAAAGAAAATAATCTAATATATAAAATAGTAAAATGTAGGGGAGGAATACTATCTTGGAGTGAGGTCAAGCTCCTGCAGATCCCATCCAGCTAATCACAAATATAAGATGCTAATGAAGGAAATCTCGAGATTTTATTAATAGTGTAGTGCAATGTTTACATATGATAATATTCTCATAAATTTTTCTTCCCCTATTTTAAAGAAGTTTGTGTGTTTACATAACACACACATAATTTATTTTTATAGTACTATTACAATAGAAGGTCCGAGTATAGTATAAACTGAGACAGTTTAGTTATTGTAATAGGTGCATGATAAAAATAGTCTAAACAATTTTTTGTCTTTTGTTGAAGATAGAATATTTTTAAGTATGATCTCTATGTTTTTCATGTTCTACTTTGTTGAGTGGTTACACATTTTGTCCACTCCGACTGGGATAGGTCATCTGTTTAGTGGTCTCCCAAGGATAGCCTATGTAATGTGGATTTGAAGGTTTACTATGGTCAACGAGATCCTTTGCAACCACCTAGTCAAAGTGCTTAACGTTGATTAAGGCTCCTACTTTATGCCTACTTGAGTAAGGCATCTACTTGAGTAAGACGCCTACTTGAGTAAGGCTCTTGCTTGGTACCTACTTGAGTAAGGCACCTTCTTGAGTAAGGTGCCTACTTGAGTAAGGTGCCTGCTTGAGTAAGGCACCTACTTGAGTAAGGCACCTTCTTGAGTACAGTGCCTTCTTGAGTAAGGTGCCTACTTGAAGGGTAATATGCCTACTCAATATACCTTAGATTCATGAAGTAGAAGCATGCCAGGTCCATGTGGGACATCGACTGAGCAAAATATGACAAAATCAAAAAATATCTACACAAAACACACTTCACACACAAATTAGATAATGCACATAATTTTATTAAATAGATACATAATAATTCATAAAAATATACAACTCGTATTATATTGCCATGCAAAAACCATTGGAACTCATACAAAAATATGAGCATTTTTTATGCTCATCAATAAATAAACTGTCTATAGCTTCAATGGTCAATTAACACAATCCTCATCTTTTATAATAATCAAAGGTCCTTCTTTGATTAAATATTGCAATAATTTAAACATAATTTACCCATGGATCAATTTAAATATAATTTATCCATGGCCCTATTTAAACATAATTTAGCCATGGCTAAATAGTCATTTCATAATTTTTTATAGGCCCATGACCCTTTTAAGAGTAACAATCCACAACCACTTTTAACATATATTACAAAGCCTTTTAAATTATAATTAATTAAACATTAAACAATCTAGGTTTTTACTATCCCAAAAGGGGGTTTCCAACTAGCAATTGATCTGCTAAAGCTAAGCCAAAAATAAGGGTGGTTTGAGCCAAATGTGAAGAGTCCAACCAATCTAGAAAGTCTGCATGGTGGAAGAAGCACTCAACCAATGAATTAGATTAAAGGTAATGGATGCAACAACCAATACATGTAGCATCCCATGGGGAGCATCCTCAATCGATGCTAGCCCACCCCCATGGTGTACATACTATCAAGTGGAGGCTTATCCCCTTTAAGACCCATTCGGGATTCCACATCATAGATGTGGGATAAAAGGGGAGAAATACCTAGAGGGACCATCCCCTTGGCTTGTGCCTTCCCAAATTTGGTGCCACCATGTGGTGGTAGTGCAATGATAGTCTAAGGGTACAATAAATTAATAATATTTTATAAACCTTGGCATTTCCTACGTTATACCAAATTTTTGCAATGGTGGAATGGTTTTTGAGGAATAGTAGAAGAAGGTAAAATGATGTATCCTTAGATCAAATATAGTTTTAACAAGACCACCTAAATGTGAATTCCAGAGGTACAATAACCAATAGGGAGGAAAACTTGAATAGGGGGACAAAAATAGTTTATATCAGCCATAGAGTACCAATGTGTGTTTTTGTGGGGAGCATAATTTACGTAGGCTATAGAGGTAAATAAACAAGCCTAAGAACAATTCTAGCTTAGCGATCTTGAGCAAATAGTAGCACTAATAGGAAGTGCATCCAAAAACTGCAAGTAACTCATTTTAACCACTTGACGATGCAACAGTTGTACCCGTTGTTATCAAACTATATAGAGGGGAGGGCTAACTACAAGGGGATGCTATTATGAACTTGAAGTAGAATTTTTCATTGATTATGTATAGAATATAACAATATACCAAGCCAATGCCCTAGTGAAAAGATTTTTTAAATTTCTAACACTCAATGCGACCACTTAAACATATTGAGGCCAGCAAAGATCCGCCTATAAAACAAGAGGGAGAGAGAAATAGTTTTCCATTACCAAGGTCATGGGGGGTTTGCAATTGGCTAACATCCCTAGCAATACTCAACTATGGCAATGCTAGGTTCAATAATAGATAAAAACAAAAGTAACATGGGACCAGGGTACAATAATTTTAAAAGCATCCCTTTATCCTAACCTTTAGCCACACAACAAGACCACATCACTAGCTTGAGAGCTCATGAGGCTATCATTGTGACTAGAAGGGAGAGGTGCATAACTTTAAGCTCTAAAATTAGCTAAAATGGTGTTAACAATTACAATAGGAAAGCAAAGGGTAGTAATAAAGCTATCATGAGCATTGATAATAGCCTAGGTCGAGATCCAAACTAGGCATCTCCTAAAAAATTTGATAGACTCCTCAAAAGAGACATTAATAGGGTAATTATAGGCTTTATGTCAACGTATTCCAACCCTTTTGGTCCTCATACTAGAAAGCACAACAAGTAAAAGAAACACTTTCAACGAAAACACAAGGATAATTTTTAGTCCAAACCATCCTTTAAGGAAGCATTTTCCATAAATAAAATAACAAACACAATATTAAATACTATAGGGGACATTATTTCCTTCTGAATCTATTCAAGCTATCTTAGATCTACAAGGTTGTGGATATGAAAAACCAACCTATTAAAAAGAGACTAGAATTTTTTCATGTTGTATCTCATTTTTCCTCCTCGTAGCCTCCCTTAGCTACCTCCTTCCACCAGCATCCTATCCCTTTTTTTTAACCCTTGTAGCATAATAGATTCTTATCCAAGCCATATCCTCCTCAACCTGATCATGTTTTCCAAAAATATGGTAGGGTAGAGCTTCATTGGTAGATTTTTGTCTTAGTCCTAGCTGGCCTAAGTTCACATGTATCTTTCACCAAAAAGGCCATCATTTTCAATGATTTTGAAATACTTCCCTCAAATGGAAAGTCAAATGAGCTCACACATGTGTGAAAAATTATATTAAATTACCCATGCTCCTACCACAATAAATGGAGCCATCATTGCAATAAAACAATTATTAATTAATACACCTTTTTCTTAACTTACAGTAAAAGCATTGTCAAAATAAATATTATTTCCAATAAAAATACAATGCAATGGAAAATTATTAAATCAAGCCATTTTGCATTTAAGGCATCATTAAACCTTTTATTTTGATCAAACTATTTAAAGTCTCATAAAGGTGAATACCAAATTGTAACCTACCATTTAAATGGTTAGTCAAGTTAATTAAGAACCATTCCAAGGATTTCCACTATTCAATTCTTTCATTGATCAATTAAAGGCATCATAAAATGTATTATCTAATTTATAGCTAGACATTGTCCTCCTAAAAACATGATTATATCTATAAAATTATAAAGATATATCAGTACCATATACATGAATCACAATCAAGTGTTGCATCATAGTCATGCATAGCCATATCACCAACAAAGTTAGGCATTAAAACAACAAGTCTGATTATGTTGTCTCTCTTTTCAAGGGTCCTATAGGGGTAGGTTGTGACATTCCCCTCCCCTAGGACTAAACACAATACCATGCATCTACCTACAATCATAAAGGTATCAATACATATTTATTCCCCTCCCCTAGGACTAAACACAATACCATGCATCTACCTACAATCAGAAAGGTATCAATACATATTTAAAATATATAAGGAAGCATGTCTATCATACTAGAATATTATCTTCCACTAAAAATATTAGGCTCACTCACTCCACGTGATAAGCAATGCAAAATTACTATCATCCATGGATGATATTTTACACCTACCATGCAAGGTATCCTTCTAGTATTATCATCATTTGTTGATGATATAATATGGCTACACTTACTCTATGTAAGGGTGTTATTCAAATGTACCATCATTCGTTGATGATATAAATGGCACACTCACTCCATGTAAGGTGTCATCTATGGTATCATCATCCACTAACGATACAATTTGCTACACTTACTCCATGCAAGGATTCCATTCCATCCATTGAACAATAAAATCAGACTTCTCTTCTTCATTTTTACCGAAAAGAAGGTCCTTTATCCAAGCTTTCCCTCATCTTAGCCCCTCCAAGATAAGAAAAATTAGGGAAGCTATGTGATTCCCATATAATATTTCCCCTTAATTTCTCAATTTTGAGTTTAGTTTCTTGATCTCCAAAGCATGATCTTCACTTGCTAACATTGAAGTCCTTATTCTCTTAAAATTTTAATTTATTTGGGCCTGAATTTTCATTGCAATGCTCATCTTGATATTGCATTTCTTTGACCTAACCCATTATTTATGGAAGCCTATGGGTCCAAAATATTATAAGACCTCCTCAATATCTTGGGATTGAACAAGTTCATCCAATTTTAATTTTAGTCTCCACTTCTGATATGGATTTAAGTCTTTCCAGAATCCTACCAATCTCATAAATTGGTACATACTCCATCAACTTTCCAAGAGAGAATCCCATACTCCTCTCAAGGATACACCTCCCATATATCCTTTCCACTAAGAATTTTTCAACCCTATGAATATAATTCTATATATATTATTTTACATTTAAATTATGATCACAAATTAGATTATCTTGAGAGGATCCCATACTCCTCTCGAGAATAGATTTTCCACCTATTCTCTTCCAATATTTTCTCTATTCCCTCTAGTATGCCAAATACATGGCTTGGGTTCACTAGGATTCATGGTTGATTTTCATAATAAGTAAAGAACCCAATTTAATGTTCAAAACACCACTAGATATACTTATCATAGTCTGAGCTACACCACTTAGAACCTTCCCTAAACCTACCCACTTTTGGGAATCATCCTTCATTGAGGTTATAATAAACATTAGAAATATATTCACCCATTTTAAACCTCAAACATAAATTCTACGTGTAACATAGGATAATTTTATATCATTATAGAATTTCATCCTGTAATTATCTATGGTTTGCACAAAACCATCTAGAAGATAAATACCCTCATTTTCTAGAGAATCCACTCCAAAATTAGATATCTTGAGGTACATGATCAATGTCAAATTATTTGAATCCCAAGCTTGGGTTATTTTCCTCTCTAATCAGGTTAGCAAAGTTTTTAGGTCTTGTTTTCCATTCACCTTTTTATCTTCTTTCAAACTAGCTTTTTTTTAAGTCCCCTCAGATTGGAATGCAATCAATTCATTGGTCTTGAGCATACTTCAATCCTACTTATCTATCCCTAAAATTTGATAAGATTATTTTCTTATCTTCCTCACCTTGGGTGTCAATTCCTTTTACCCCCACAATGATGGGCTAGCCTAAGCTATTGATCTCATCTAAGGGTTGATATTAACTCAAGCCATATGTCTTATCTCAATGTTGATCTAGATTAAGTTATCTGTCTCATGTCCATGATGAGTTAGCCTAAGCTATGTGTCTCAACTTCTTAATTTTTCCAAATATTAGTTATATATTCCTAAGAGCTAAATTACATCATCATTGGTCACCATCATCTTGTATCCCCCATAAGGTTTCATATTGGTTATGACCAATTATTACCTTCTCATAATTAAAGGAATCATTCTTACCTCACAGTAAGGTGTCATTCTCCTTATCTACCTAGGTGTCAAATCCATTTTCTTATAGTTAGTTTCTTACCCTCTTGAACTAACTTATATAATTATTGTTTCTTTGATAATGGTTGTGGTTATTCTTGCTCCATGAAAGATACTATTGCATAGGTGAGCTTAAAATTTATCAATATCCTGATAATGATGATGGCCACACTTGCTCCGCACAAGGTTTCATGTAAACTTAAAGCTTTCCTTCCTAGTACTCTACTCACAACAACCTCTAGATTATCCATGGAAGCTTTAGTCCTTTGTAACCTAGATTTTCTTCATGGAAGTACATATTCCATTGCAAATTATATCTCTAATACCATATGTAACAACCCAACTAAATCCAAGCTACTCGAGAGGGAATTTATTATTATTTTTAATAATTTTCCATAGGGGTCCACATATCTCCACCTTAAGTAAGTCCATCTATGCAGGTGCTCTAGGAATAACATAAATAAACCATCTATCTCATATCCATGATGAGCTAGCTTATCCCTCTTAGTCTATCAAGAGGGTATGCTTATACCTACACCATACATAATTTCATCTACGTAGGTGCACTAAGTGTATTACAAATAGGTCATCTCTCACCCTCTCTATAGTTCTTTTGAAACCACTAGATCATAGGTATAATCATACTGAATAACAAGGTATATAAATGTCATTCACACGTAATCATAATATATTCTTAACTATGTCATTTCTTCATAAATTGGAGCAACTTATCTATAACAATCTATCTTTAAGAGCATTGAGAAATAATATTTTAAATTAATACTAATCATCACACATATAAAAAACATTATATATCTTGGGAACCCTCATGGGGAATAAAACCAATATCAAATGTCCTTTTTCATTTCATTAATTTAATTTCCTTTGATACAATCATGCGAAGGGAATCCCATAATCCCTTTTGATACATCCATCAAGGTAAGAACATAGGAAACCCCATAGTCCCTATCCTTCCAAAAGCACGAATAGTTAATTTAATTCATATTACATTAATATCAAGATAAATACATGAGTATCCATTTATTTGCATGTCCAAACACATGAATAGGTCCTTTAATTCATGTTACATAGCTATTGGGAAACCCCATAATTTCCTTGGATGAACTCCATGTTCATCCTCCCAAAGGTATCTCTTACCCTTGGTTAATGCTCAAGAATCGTCTCCTTTTAGGAGTCTCAATGCCACTGTATAACAAAAATAACATTGCATACATCAAATCATTAGAGAGGATCCAATAATCCTCTCAAATGAGTTTCTATGCAAGCCTATCAAGTAGGAGAAAAATGCTCCCCTACTTGCTCAAAGTACCACATAGTCATTATACATCATGGCATGGGTTATGCTATCGAACCACACTTAACCCCAAAGGAATATGTAATTCACTATTATATTTTTATCACATTTGATTTCATGTGGTATATTATGCACTAATGTATATGCTAACTCATTCAATGCTTCAATCAAATGAAGTACATTATCCACTAATGTATTCACTAACTCATGAAACATGTTATCTAAAACATATTCAAACACATCACATTAAAAACATTATCCATAAATTTATATCAACTCATGAAATATGTTAAGTCACTAACATATTCTACCTCCACTCATACAATAAAATGCATTATCCACTACTATATATCAACTCGTGAAGCATGTTATCCATTGACACATTTCAGCTTATCAAACCAATAAAATACATTATCCACTAATGTTTTTTCTATTCAATGAAATGTATTATTTTCTAACATATTTTAATTCATCAAATTAGATTAAATAGAATATATCATCTCTAAGTTATATCTCTACCATCATGAAATATTCAATACACTAACATAAATTAATTCATCCAATCAATGATATACGTTATCCATTAACGTATGATTCTAAATCATGAAATATATTATCTACTAACACTTTTTAATTCATCACATCTAATGAAATACATTATCCACTAATGTATTTTCTAGCTCACAAAATCCAACTAAAACCTTTCATTTAACTAAGGTTTAACATAAATAATTATACCTCCATTTAATCCCAAACTAGGAACCAAAACTCTAATCAAGCTTCCTCTCAAGCTATTTCTAATAGAACACTCAATCTCTCCATGAGATTAATCCCACCTAGAGTTCAATTTCTCCATAAAATTTATCCCCATAAATGCATCAATTTCTCCACAAAATTGATCCCAAAGCTTTTCAATTTCTCCATAAAATTGATCTAAGTGTTAACATACAATTTTCCACCATAGATGGACTACTCAAACACGCTATTTTCCTTTCAAGGAATGACCTAATAATTCAACTTGAAAAATGGGGTATATAATTCCTTTAATTAGTTCAAGGGCTAACTAATTCCTAGGGAACTAATCCTAATTATTTTATTTGTCAAAGAAATATAAGATAAATATCCCATCTATAGCTTCAACGGTCAATTAAAACAATCCTCTTTTATAATAATCAAATGTCATTCGTTGATTAAATATTGCAACCAATGGCAAAATTCATATAATTTAAACATAATTTATCCATGGCCCTATATAAATATAATTTACCCATGGCCAAATAGTCATTTCATGATATTTTATAGGCCCATGGCCCTTTTAAGAATAATAGACCATGACCACTTTTAACATATATTACAAAGCATTTTAAATTAAAATTAATCAAACATTAAACAATCTAGGTTTTTATTGTCCCAAAATGGGGTTTCCAACTAGCAATCGATCTGCTATAGCTTAGCCAAATTTGGGGGTGGTTCAAGCTAAACATAGAGAGCCTAGACAATCCAAAAAATTTACATAGTGAAAGAAGCAATCAACCAATATAGTGGAGTAAAGTTAATTTATGCAATAACCAACGCATGTAGCACACCACGGGGGAGCATCCTTAACTGACGCTAGCCCACCCCATGGTGGACATACTATCAAGGGGATAATTCTTCGCTTTAAGATCCATTTGGGATTTCACATCATAGATATGGGATAAAATGGAAGAAAGGCCCAAAAGGACCCTCCCCTTGGCTTATGCCTTCCCACACATGGCATCATCACATGGTAATGGTGCAATGGCAGTCCAAGGATATGATGTTGGCAATTTTGGGTACCTTGAGTACATTGCCTTTGCTCAAGAGTAGTTGTTGTCATTGATTTCAATGAGTTCTTGAAGCAATTTGTTTCTATGTCAAAGAATGTGTTTTGATGAAGGTTTCAGCTGGTCAGTAAGTCTCCAAGAAAATCAAAGTAGCCCAGTTGCAAAAGATCAAGAAAAAAATAAGTTAGAAAAAGTTTGCAGGTGGCTGGAAAAACTGTCGCGATTTCGCGACATGTTTTAGGAGAGAGAAAGTGCTGGCAAAACTGTCACGATTTCATGACATGTTTGAGGAGAGAGAAAGTTTTGGAAAAACTGTCACAATTTCACGACATGCTGGAAGGCAGAGTCGAAGCAGGCAAAACTACCATGATTTCGTGACATGTCGCATTTTCACAACTTTGAAAATGCAGGAAGGCAGAGAAATAAAAGTGTCACGATTTCACGACACATTGCCAGGAAAGTTGTTCGGACAATAAAGTGTCGTGATTTCATGACATGCTACAAAAGACAAAGTGAGGACTGTTGCGACTTCGTAACAAGCTACAAAAATCAAAGGAAGGACTGTCGCGATTTTGAGACATGCTGAAAAGCTTGAAGAAAGAACTGTTGTGATTTCATGACATACAGCAAAGGGAAGATTCTGAAACAAGAAGCATCATGATTTCACGATAGGCTACAAAGAAGTTTTACGGATGAAGAAAGTGTCATGATTTCATGATAGGTTGGAGAGAAAGCTTGCAATTGCAGGAAGTGTTGTGATTTCATGACAGGTTGAGTTGGCAGCATTCAGTTGGAGAAAGTGTCACGATTTCATGACAGAAACTAGAAGCAAGTCTTCTACAAGTGAAGTGTCATGATTTCATGATAGAAGCGGAGAAGAAGGCTTTGAAGTCTAAAGCATCGTGATTTTGCAACAGAAGTAAGATGACGTCAGCAAAAGGCAAAAGTGTCACAATTTCATGATAGAAGCGGAGAAGAAGGCTTTGAAGTCTAAAGCATCACGATTTCATGACAAAAGTGAGATGACATTAGCAAGAGGCACAGGTGTCACGATTTCATGACAGAAGAGCAAAGGAAGCATACAAAATTAAAAGTGTCACAATATCGCGACAGCAAGCCATAGAAGGTGTACGACAGGAAAAGGTGTCATGATATCGCGACATGTTGAAGTTTCACGCCAAAAGCTTCAAGGAGACAGTGAATCCGATAGAGTTAAATCTGGGTCGACACAGCATAGGGTTTTGCAGCCAACGTAATTAAAGGGTAAACAGCCGACTAAGATCAAGGTTTTAATCTTGAGATAGTGGGTATAAAAGGAGGGTTGTTTGAAGAGTTTTTATCATAGATCGAAGTGTGCGTTCGAAGAGTGACGTTCATAGATTTAGTGCGACTGTGAAGTTTGATAGTCAAAAAAGAGAGTGCGAAGATCGATAACAGTATAAGAGTGCATTTTTGTCGAATATTCTAAGTGTAGGAGACTATAAGGAAATAGAGTGCATGAAGACGATACTGTTGTGAATGCATAGAAGTGCAAAGGTCATTGTTCGATCGAGTGCAGCTGTGCTGCTGTATGTGCAAATATTATGCTATGGTGAATGTGCAAAGGAGCAAAAGCTATTGGTGTTGTGATTTTTGCAAATAGAGCACATTTCAAAGAAGATCAATTGCTGAAAGTTAAAGTGTTGTTGTGTTGCATAGTCTGTACGAAAGTTGGTTTCATCTAATACAGATGTGACAGAACAATGAAGACTTGGGGATAGCATTGAGCAAGCATTTGAAATCTTGTGAACCATTTTTCTTTAACCAGTTTTTGAGGACCAGATTGAGGACAAAGATTGATGCAGATTTGAGGACAGACTTGTTTGGTGTAGACCAGAGGAAAAGATAGAGGACATATGTGCTAGACCGAAGGACTGTGTTTAGTGCATATTTGAGGACCAACTTTGCGGTGACAGAGTTGAGGATAGAGATCTCTAGCCAGAGAAGGGAAGACAGGTATCTTCTGTGGAAAGAGCTCCACTTGCTAATGGCATAGGAGGTAGAGGTCTTCTAGAGGATCACCAGCCAAAGCAGAATTAGGGGAAGGTATCTCCTTTGAGCAGAGGCTCATAAACATTGTAATCGAGAAGGATTCCTAGAGGACTTTGATATAACTTTTAGAAGAAAGTTTTATCCGTGGAGTAGCCCACCTTGGGTGAACCACATAAATTGTTGTGTCACTTTGTGGATGGTGTTTTGTGTGTTGCTTTGATTACTGCTATTATTTCTGCTATCTTTATACTGCATAATATTGTATTGAAAGTTGTTTTGAAAGAAAATTTTAAAAGAGGTCTTATATTGTTCACCCCCCCTCTCAGTATAAGCTTGTGTTCTTCAATTGGTATCAGAGCTAGTTCCTTCAAAAAGGTTTAACAACCGAAAGGAAGAACTGGTTAAGAACACAATGGATTTTTTAGGTAGCAATGCAGCACCTATTCTTGATGGATCATATTTCGGTCTGTTGAGTACAAGAATGAGAGTTTATCTTATAGCACTTGGTAATGAGGTATGGGAAGTTATTGAATATGGGTACACAATTCCTGCAAATGGTCCTTATACTAAAGAAGACAGGCTCCTACATCATAGCAACTCAAAAGCCATGAATGCAATCCTGAAGGGTTTATAGAAGGCTGATCTTACCAAAGTTATTCACTACAAGACAGCTAGTGAAATGTGGAAACAATTGTAGGTTGTTCATACAGGTGATGCAAATGTCTAAAAGGCCAAATTGAGACATTTTAAAGGTATGTTTGAACAACTCAAGATGAATGATGATGAAAATATTAGTGACTACATGCTTCGTATGGATGAGATTTTGAACTCCATGAAAGACTTAGGTCTTGAACTTGCTGAAAATGATGTGTGTGATAAGATTTTAAGATCTCTTCCTAATAGATTTAGTGAAAATATTTCTACTATTGAGGAAGCCAAATATTTAGATAAGTTGAAAAAGGATGAGCTCCATAGTATTCTTGCAGCATTTCAGCTGAGAACTCAAGTGAAAGTTGATGTAAAGAAAGAGGCAGCTTTCAAAGCTATCAAGAAATCAAAAGGCAAACAGATTCAAGAAAGTGATGAGTCTTCTAGTGAGGAAGAAGCATATTACAGCAAGAAAGGCAAGTTCTCTAGAAAGCACAAAAGAAAAAAAAAATATAAGATGTTTCAACTGTGGAAAGTATGGTCATTATGCTACTGACTGTACTGTTTCCAAAAATGAAAGTGATGAATATATATAGGATGTTAAGAGCAAGGATTCTAAAAAACACAGGTATTACAAAAAGAACAAAGATGAGCACAGCAATCAAGGAAAGAGGTATTCACACAAGAACAAGAAGAGCTTCTATCTGGACAAAGCAAGTAAGTGTTATAGCAGTGATAGTGAAAGCTCTTCTAGTGATAATGAAAATGAGATGCTATTCATTTCAGAAAAGGAGGAAGAACCGAAACATAAATTCATTATCATGAAATGTTTTAGATGTGGAAATTTTGGGCACCTTGAGGATGATTGCACAAATAATGAATTGGTTGCTAGTATGTATGAGGATGCTTTAGAAAATTATAAGGAAGATGCATGTATGGTTTTTGAAAAGGGTAGCACCTCTAGTGATAAGAAATCTAAAAAAGGCCTTGATAATTTAAAGTGCAATCAAATAGAGGATCTTGAATGTGAACTCAAAATGCTCTCAGTGTTTTGAAAAATGAAAGAAAGAAGAATGATAGACTCAATATTAAGTTAGTGAAGAACACAAGCTTATACTAAGAGGGGGGGTGAACAGTATAAGACCTCTTTTAACCTTTTCTTTCAAAGCAGCTTTCAATTCAATAACATGCAGCATAAAGATAGCAAAAATCAAAACAATGCACAAAATACAATCCACAAAGTGACACAGCAATTTACGTGGTTCACCCAAGGTGGGCTACTCCATGGATAAAAATTTCCTCTAAAAGTTATATCAAAGTCCTTTGGAAATCCTTCCCGATTACAATGTTTATGAGCCTCGACTCAAAGGATATACCTTCCCCTAATTCTACTTTGTCTGGTGATCCTCTAGAAGACCTCTACCTCCTCTGCCCTTAGCAAGTGGAACTCTATCCACAGAAGACACCTGTCTTCCTTACTCTAGCTGGAGATCTCTGTCCTCAACTCTGTCACTACAAAGCTAGTCCTTGAATTTGCACTAAATGCAGTCCTTTAGTCTAGCACAAATGTCCTCTTCTGCCTCAATCTGTCCTCAATCTGGTCCTCAAAAATTGGTTAAAGAAAAATGGTTCACAAGCTTTCAAATGCTTGCTCAATGCTATCCCCAAGTCTTTACTGTTCTGTCACAACTGTGTTTGGTCGAAACCAACTCTCACACAGTTCTGCGTAGTCACAGCAGTACACAGCACTTCGGCTATCGAACTCTTCACTTTTGTGCGCTGTCTTTGAATGTTGCAACACCAACAGCTTCTGCTCCTTTGCACATCCATTGTAGTACAGTCTTCGCACACTCTGTGCAACCACAACAACACAGAATTTGCACACTCTGCTTCTCGATAATCAAACTTCTCCCTCGCACTTTATTTTCATAGATTGCACTTCGAATGCACACTTTGATCGATGATTAAATCTCCTCAAACAACCCTCCTTTTATACTCACAATATCAAGATTAGAACCTTGATCTTATTCAATTGTTTACACTTTAATCACGTTGGCTACAAAACCTTACACTGCGTCGACCCAATTTTAACTCTATCGGCTTCACTGCCTCCCTGTAGCTTCTGGCGCAAAACTTCAACATGTCACGATATCACGACATATTTGCCTGCCATACACCTTCTATGCTTGTTGTCACAAAATCGTGACACTACTGCCTTTGTCGACCTCCTTACCACTTATGTTGCAAAATCATGACACTTCCTATCTTTGTTGATGTCATCTTCTCTTTTGTCGTGAAATCGTGACCCTTCTATCTTCATGCCCTTCCTCTCAGCTTCTATCATGAAATCGCAACACTTTTGATTTTTGCTGATGTCATATTCACTCTGTCGTGAAATCATGATGCTTTTGTATTCATGGCCTTCCTCTCAGCTTTTGTCATGAAATCATGACACATCGGCTTCTGCTGATGTCATCTACAACTCTGTTGCAAAATTGCAACACTTTCTGCAACTGCAAGCTGCCAACTCAACCTATCATGAAATCGTGACACTTTCTGCATCCGTACAATTTCTTTGTAGCCTATCATGAAATTGTGACACTTCTGGATTTTGAACGCTTTATCCACTACCTGTTGCAAAATCGTGACACTTCTGGCTTCCATACGCTTTCTCCACTGCCTGTCGTGAAATTGCAACGCTTCTCCTTTCAGGCTCTTCTCTTTGTTGCAAGTCACAAAATTGTGACAGTTCTCACTTCGAGATTTTTAGCATGTCACAAAATCATGACAGTCCTCAACTGGAACTTTGCATCATGTCACAAAATTGCAACAGTCCTCACTTTGTCTTTTGTAGCATGTCACAAAATCACGACAGTTCCTGAATCACTTTCTCTCTCTTCAATCTTGTCATGAAATCATGACAGTTAACACTGCAGACTTTCTCTTCTACAACATGTCATGAAATTGTGACACTTTTCCTTTTGGACTCTCTCTCCTGCAACATGTCGTGAAATCGTGACACTTGCTCGTCCGAACAACTTTCCTGGCAATGTGTCGTGAAATCACGACACTTTTCTTTTACTGCCTTCCTATGCTTCCCGAGTCGCAAAAATGCAACATGTCATGAAATCGCGATAGTTTTGCCTGCTTCGTCTCTGCATTCCAGCATGTCACGAAATCATGATAATTTTGCCAAAACTTTCTCTCTCCTCAAACATGTCACGAAATCACGACAGTTTTTCCAGCCTCCTGCAAACTTTTTCTAACTTATTTTTTTCTTGATCTTTTGCATCTGGGCTACTCTGATTTTCTTGGAGACTTACTGACCAGCTGAAACCTTCATCAAAACACATTCTTTGACATAAAAACAAATTGCTTCAAGAACTCCTTGACATCAATGACAACAACTACCAAGAGCTCCTTGACATCAATGACAACAACTATACTTGAGCAAAGGCAATGTACTCAAGGTACCCAAAATTGCCAACAGTTAGATGAATGTTGTATGGAGAGAGACGATCTTATAGAAAGTCTTGACTTCCTTATAGCCAAAACACAGGAACTCAAGGATGAGTTAGAGTCTAAGATTCTTGAGTATAATGAGTTAGAGTAGAAAATGGCTTCTTTAAAAGAAGAAAATAAATATTACAAGGATAAGCTCTACAGATTTTAGGATAGCTCCAATAAGGTTAAGTCTCTCATCAAAAATCAAAGAAATCCAACAGATAAAACAGGTTTTGGTTTTGTTGAGCCGCACAAGAAACAGGTTGGGGAATCTCGCAAGATATTTCAAAAGGAAGAAATTTTTGATGAAGAAAGTTCTTCAGATCATGAGTCTATGAGTGATGAATGCGCAGAAATAGAAAACAGATTTCTGAATGTGAAACAGAAGTTTTCAGGACCCAAGAGATCGATTAAAAGAATATTTCATGGCAGATGTTTTGTGTGTTACAGGTTTGGACACATGGTTGCACATTGCATGTCTCAAATGAAGAAGGTTAACAATAATTTTAGAAGTGGTATTTTCTTCCAAGGGTATTGTTACTCTTGCAATCAATTTGGGCATAAAGCAATTTTTTGCAAAGCAAATATCAGGAACTGGGTTAGTCAAAACAGGCGGATTCAAAGAACAGCTATGCCTAAAAGAAATAATATTGTTACTTGCTATAAGTGCAATAATGCAGGTCACACAACCAATCAATGCAGAGCTGATCTTCCAAGGTACAGGAATAGGAACAGTGGTATAAATAGGTCCAAGGATCAAGGTGTGGACAAGAAAATAGATGAGAACAAGAACAAGAAAAGTGCCAAGAACAGAAACATTGGCAAAGAGCTCAAGAGTAGGCCCGACAAAGAAATTGTAGACAATGATGATGATGAGTGTCTAATGGAAGTTTCACTCCCAACCCTATTTTAAATAACATTAATAGGAGGTGGGGGAGGGACTAAACTAAGAGACTCATTCTTAGTCCCAAGCCCCAAAGGTGACCCTTTGCCATTGATGACAAAGGGGGAGAGATTTGAGTAAGGGGGAGAGCTTCAAGTGAAGAGGAAAGCTTCAAGTCAGGGGGAGCAAAACTTCAAAGAGATTGATTTCAGTTTTGGCTCTTGAAGATGTGTTTTTAGTAAAGGTTTGCCATCAATGACAAAGGGGGAGATTGTTGGCAATTTTGGGTACCTTGAGTACATTGCCTTTGCTCAAGAGTAGTTGTTGTCATTGATGTCAAGGAGTTATTGAAGCAATTTGTTTCTATGTCAAATAATGTGTTTTGATGAAGGTTTCAGCTGGTCAGTAAGTCTCCAAGAAAATCAGAGTAGCCCAGTTGCAAAAGATCAAGAAAAAGATAAGTTAGAAAAAGTTTGTAGGTGGCTGGAAAAACTGTCGCGATTTCACGACATGTTTTAGGAGAGGGAAAGTGTTGGCAAAACTGTCATGATTTCATGACATGTTTGAGGAGAGAGAAAGTTCTGGCATAACTGTCACGATTTCACGAAATGCTGGAAGGCAGAGTCGAAGCAGGCAAAACTACCATGATTTTGTGACATGTCGCATTTTCACAACTTTGAAAATGCAGGAAGGCAGAGAAAGAAAAGTGTCGCAATTTCATGACACATTGCCAAGAAAGTTGTTCGAACAAGAAAGTGTCACGATTTCATGACATGCTGCAAAATACAAAGTGAGGACTGTTGTGACTTCGTAACAAGCTGCAAAAATCAAAGGAAGGACTGTCACGATTTCATGACATGCTGAAAATCTTGAAGAAAGAACTGTTGCGATTTCACGACATACAGCAAAGGGAAGAGTCTGAAACAAGAAGCGTCATGATTTTGCGACAGGCTACAAAGAAGTTGTACGAATGAAGAAAGTGTCACAATTTCATGACAGGTTGGAGAGAAAGCTTGCGATTGCAGGAAGTGTTGCGATTTCATGACAGGTTGACTTTGCAGCGTTCAGTTGGAGAAAGTGTCACGATTTCATGACTGAAATTGGAAGTAGGTCTTCTATAGGTGAAGTGTCATGATTTTGTGACAGAAGCAGAGAAGAAGGCTTTGAAGTCTAAAGCATCATGATTTCATGACAAAAGTAATATGATGTCAGCAAAAGGCAAAGGTTTCACGATTTCACGACAGAAGCGGAGAAGAAGGCTTTGAAGTCTAAAGCATCGTGATTTTGTGACAGAATTGAGATGACATCAGCAAGAGGCAAAGGTGTCACGATTTTGTGACAGAAGAGCAAAGGAAGCAGACAAAAGCAAAATTTTTGCGATATCACGACAGCAATCCATAGAAGGTGTACGGTAGGAAAAGGTGTCGCGATATCGCAACATGTTGAAGTTTCACGCCAGAAGCTTCAGGGAGGCAGTGAAGTCGACAGAGTTAAATCTGGGCCAACGCAGTGCAAGGTTTTGCAATCGACGTAATTAAAGGGTAAACAATCGACTAAGATCAAGGTTCTAATCTTGAGATAGTGGGTATAAAAGTAGGGTTGTTTGAAGAGTTTTTATCATCGATCGAAGTGTGCGTTCGAAGAGTGACGTTCATAGATTTAGTGCGACTGTGAAGTTCGATAGTCAAAAAAGAGAGTGCGAAGATCGATAGCAGTATAAGAGTGCATTTTTGTCAAATATTCTAAGTGTAGGAGACTATAAGGAAACAGAGTGCACGAAGATGATACTGCCATGAATGCATAGAAGTGCAAATGTCATTGTTCGATCGAGTGCAGTTGTGCTACTGTATGTGCAAAGATTATGCTACGGTGAATGTGCAAACGAGCAAAAGTTGTTGGTGTTGTGATTTTTGCAAACAAAGCACATTTCAAAGAAGATCGATTGTCGAAATTTAAAGTGCTATTGTGTTGCACAGTCTGTGCGAAAGTTGGTTTCATCTAATACAACTATGACAAAATAGTGAAGACTTGGGGATAGCATTGAGAAAGCATTTGAAAGCTTGTGAACCATTTTTCTTTAACCAGTTTTTGAGGACCAGATTGAGGATAGAGATTGATGCAGATTTGAGGACAGACTTGTTTGGTGCAGACCAGAGGAAAATATAGAGGACATATGTGCTAGACCGAAGGACTATTTTTAGTGCATATTTGAGGACCAACTTTGCGGTGAAAGAGTTGAGGACAAAGATCTCCAGCCATAGGAGAGAAGATAGGTGTCTTCTATGGAAAGAGCTCCACTTGCTAAGGGCATAGGAGGTAGAGGTCTTCTAGAGGATCACCAGCCAAAGAAAAATTAGGGGAAGGTATCTCCTTTGAGCAGAGGCTCATAAACATTGTAATCAGGAAGGATTCCCAGAGGACTTTGATATAAATTTTAGAAAAAAAAATTATCCATGGAGTAGCCCACCTTGGGTGAACCACGTAAATTGTTGTGTCACTTTGTGGATGGTGTTTTGTGTGTTGCTTTGATTACTGCTATTATTTCTGCTATCTTTATACTGCATAATATTGTATTGAAAGCTATTTTGAAAGAAAAAGTTAAAAGAGGTCTTATACTGTTCACCCCCCCTCTCAGTATAAGCTTGTGTTCTTCATATGACACATTAATAATTATTTATAAACCTTAAAATTTCCTAAGGTATAGCAAATGTTTGCAGTGGTGGAACATTTTTTGGGCAATGGTGGAACAATGTTTGGGCAATGGTGGAAGAAGAAAGAATATTGCATTAATAGAGTAGAGATAGTTTTAATAAGACTGCCTAAATGTGAATGTCAAAGGTACAACAACCAATAGGAGGAAAACCTGAACAAGAGGATAGAAATGGTATGGATTAGCCACAAAGTTCCAAGTTGTATTTCCATGGAGAGCACAATCCATGTAGGTTGCAAAGGTAAAATAAACAAGCCTAGACAAAAAGCTAGCTTAGATATCCTAAGCAAAGGCTATTGCTAACAGGAAGGGCAAATAAAAATTATTTGTAACTCATTTTAAAAACCCAGGGATGCAACAATAGCATCCATCACTATCATACTAAATGGAGGGGAGGGTTAACTACAGGGGATGCTAACAACATCTCAAAGTATAATTTTCTCATTGAAGATGCATAGAAAGGTGAAAATCTACCAAACTAGGCCCTAGTAAAAATATTTGGTAAACGTATAACGCTTAATGCAACAACTTAAACAAGTCAAGGACAAATAAGATCCACCTATGAAATGATAGGGAGAAGGAGATATTTTTCCATGGTCGAGGTAATGGGGTTTTGCAACTGGATAACATCCCTAGCCCTGCTCTACTATGGTGATGTTGAGCTCAATAATAGTTAAGAACAAAAGTAATAAGGGAGGGGGTCCAATAATTTCAAAAGCAACCCTTTATACTAACCTCCAACCACACAACATGATCACATTGTTCACCTAAGATCTCATGATGCTATCATAGAAACTAGGAGAGAGAGGTCCATACCTCTGAAGCTCTAAACTCAAGTAAATTGGGATTAACAATCAAAACAAAAAAGTAGAGGGTAATAATAAAGCTATCACAAGCATTGATAATAGCTTGGATTGAGCTCCAAACCAAGTGTCCCCCAAAAACTTTTATAGACTCTTCCAAGGAGATGTTAATAGGTTAAGTGTAGGCTTTACCTCAATGTAGCCCTACCCTTTTGGATCTTGTGCTAGCGAGTGCAAAAAATGTAAAAGAAACACTTTCAACAAAAATACAATGCCAAGTTTTAGGCCAAACAATGCTTTAAGAAAATATTTTCCACAAATAAAGCAACCAAAAAATCTTAAATACAATGGGGGACATTATTTTATTGTGAAGCTATTCAATATATATTATATCTATAAGGTCATGGATATGGAAAACCAACCTGGAAAAAAGAGACTAGAAGCTCTTCATGTTGTAACTCCTCTTTGCTTCTCGTAGCCTCCCTTAGCTACTCCATTTCTCCAGAATATTGCTCCTTATTTTGAACCCCTGTACAATAATGGCTTCTTCTCCAAGCAATATCTTTGTCAACCTAAGCATGTTTTTCAAAAATATGATAGGGCATAACAGCATTGGTAGCTTATTGGCTCAGTCCTAGCTAGCCTAAGCTCACACATATATTTCACCAAAAATACCATCATTTTCAGTGATTTTGTAATACTTCCTTCAAATAAAAAGTCAAATGATCTCACACATGTGTGAAAATTTCTATTAAATTACCCATGTTCCTAAAAAAATAAATGGAGATATTATTGCAATAAAAAATTATTAATTAATCTACCTTTTTCTTAATTTAAATTAAAATCACTATCAAAATAAATATTAAATTGCCAATAAAAATAAAATGGAATGGAAAATCATTAAATATATCCATTTTGCATTTAAGGCATCATTAAAACTTTTTATTTTCTGAAACCATTTAAGGTGGATATCAAATTGTAACTGAAGAGCAGAAAAATGATGCACCTAACAAATGAAATTGAAAAGCATCTAATGTTTTATTCAAGCATTCAAAAGAGACGATAATTTAAGCAAGTAAATGACAAATAAGTTAGGAAAAATGGGGGTTCTCTTTGTATTTATTCATTTTTCAAATAGGAGATTATAATACATCCCCTTGAGGGCTTTCAATGTTGAAGGATAAAATCCCTCCATGAACTTATGGCACACTTTCAATGTTCCTCTTGCACTCATGATGAAGAGTGGGCTTGCATTGTAGCTGCTTTGAGCTATCTTTCTTCAACTCCTTAGCTCCTTCCTCATGCATTGAAAAATTTGTACCTACATACAAGGAATTGAAATATGTTAATAGCATATGTGTATTATGATAAAATCCATGAAATGCATGCAATATTGAATGTAAAAAGTGTAATCGATAGGTCTAAACTACTCCAAATGACATGAAAACTTAGTATGATGTATATTATATGATTTTGTAATGATATGAGTAGAAATTTAAGTGATATTATGAGCAGAACCTATGGCCATACTTGATAAGGCCAATTAGGACTGTAATCACAAAAACCCTAATTAACAATTCAAAACCACTCCAAACATCACCAAAATTAAATATGATGCTAATTAATGCTATAAAATTGATCTACACTAATACTGGATCAAAAATTTTGGCCAATTCATGATCATCCTTGAGAGTTCCAATTGGAACTATTAACCATCCCAGGTGGGGACGACCACAAAATAGGGTGGTTTTTTCCACCAATTACACTTGGATCTGGTCTAGAATCCTCCTATGGGTGTTGTCATAAAATTTTGTAAACTAAATCATAAGAATTTATAGTTTTTAAAAAGTATGAGCGTATTTGGGGATGCCTTGAAAACACCTTCGATTGATGAGGTTTCCAAGGGCAAATACGAGGGCAAAAGGTGAGAGCAAATCTTGACAGCACTTCGTGGTCAATGCTTGCAAAGGTCTCTCTCTAAAATTGAGTGTAAACACTCAAATTTATATCCCAAGAGGGCAAGGGGAGCAAAGGGGTAATTTTAAGCATGTAAGGTAGGTGCCACCACTTGGCAATGCCTTTTCCATCCATAGGGTGGAAGAGGCTTCCCATTTGGGCCTCCACTTTGCAGTCCCTAATGGCCATGATAGTATTCCAATATATCATGAGTGATTGGATGGGATAAATGGTAGAAATTAATTTCCAGTTGTCTCACCCTAAAATTTTTTGGGGGCCTGGACCATGGTCGTCCCACCTAGGGATAGTTGCTTATGGCCATCCCTGGGTGGGATGGCCATGAAATGTAGTCATCCTAGGGTGGGATGGCCATGGCTACATGGTCCAAAAGCTCCAAAAACTGGTTAGGGCACCTAATTAACCCTTGAAGGTTGCCCAATGGGGCCATATTATGTTGATAAGAGTGGTTCCTTGGAAGTCTTATCCGATTTACATGATTTTAATATCTACAGATGCCCCTTTTGAGACGTGTTGTGTGAAACAAAGCACTGATAAAAATAATAGATAACTAAATAATTAAATTATTAATGTTATTCATTAACATAACCAACTTTAGATGCCTCATTTGTGCAAAGAGTATACATTCTTGGAATCCTTGTTTTTTGACATAGTTGAAGTATTGATTTTGGTATACCTTTCAGCCACTCTACAATGGTAGTCATAGAGGATTAGGGTATACATGGTATTGGTTCCTTATATTTCCTATAATGGGATATGTTTCATGAGGCTTCAAGTATAACAAGACTTTGTTTTGTTGAATTTGTTGATTATTTGCTCCAACATAGGCTTGAAAATTTATATTTGGCAATGATTCTTTTAAATGTATCCAAGTTCACTTTTGAGTGTTTAATTGTTGATTTTAATTATGAAATCATTACTATGACTACCCCCTCAAGTGATGATTCGATGAGTGCATAACCAATGATAAAGTGATGAGTCACTTGACCCATATGACTTGATTGGGATAACCATCAATTTTACCCATTATAAGATTTATCAATTTTGTGAAGATTTTGATCGTTTTGTTGATATTTTGTGGAAGAAAATGACTAAATACCTTATTCTCGTGGTGTGGTCTAGCCACAATGACATTCTTGGGAAGTGGATTAGAGAATTTTTAGTTCAACCATGAACACTTTGAATGCAATATTGATACTTTGTGAAATTCATCAATTTTGACCTATTTTTGGTGGCTTTTAGGCCACTTTTTTATCTTTTATAGTTGTTTTTGTGAGGTTTTTTTGTGGCCGTCCTAGGGCAAGATGGTTGCATAGTTTATCACCATACCAGGGTGGGAAAATTGACCATGTGGTGCTCTACTAATTTATTATATGTATGCAATATTTATGATGTAAGCTAACAAATGAAAAATGTTGCACCTAACAAATGAAATTGAAAAGCATCTAATGTTCTATTCAAGCATTCAAAAGAGATGATAATGTAAGCAAGTAAATGAAAAATAAGTTAGGAAAAGGGGGTTTGTCTTTGTATTTATTAATTTTTCAAATAGAATGTTACAATACATCCCCTTGAGGGCTTTCAATGTGATACAATTCAAATTATAAAGTTGAATGATCAAATCCCTCCATGAACTTATGGTATGATTTCAATGTTTCTCTCGCACTCATGATGAAGAGGGAGCTTGTTCTACCACTGTTTTGAGTTATATTTCTTCAACTCCTTATCTCCTTCCTCATGTACTAAAATACTTGTACCTACACACAAGTAATTGAAATATGTTAATAACATATGTGTATTATGATAAAATCCATGAAATGCATGTAGTATTGAATGTAAAAAGTATAATCGATAGGTCTAAACAACTCCAAATAACATGAAAAATTAGCATGATATATATTATATTATTTTTCAATGATCTGAGAAGAAATTGAAGTGATATTATTAGCATAACCTATGGTCGTCCCTGAGAGGGCCAATTAGGACTTTAATCACCAAAACCCTAATTAACAATTTAAAACCACTCTAAACTTCACAAAATCTAACTATGATGCTAATATAATGCTGTAAATTTGATCTACACTAAAATTGGATCAAAATTGTGGGCCAATTCATGGCCATCCCTGAGAGTTCCAATTGGGACTATTAATCGTCCCATGTGGGGACGACCACAAAATAGGGCAGTTTTTGGCACCAATTTCACTTGGATCTGGTTTAGAATCTTCCTAGGGGTGTTGTCATAAAATTTCATAAACTAACTTATAGGAATTGATAGTTTTTGAAAATAATGAGCGTATTTGCAGATGCCTTGAAAGCACCTTCGATTTATGAGGTTTCCAAGGGCAAATACGAGGGAAAAATGTGAGAGAAAATATCGACAACACATCATGGTTAATGATTGAAAATGTATCTCTAAAATTGAGTGTAAACACTCCAATTTATATCCCAAGAGTGCAAAGGGGTCAAAGGGAAAATTTTGGGCATGCAAGGTAGGTGCCACCACTTGGCAATGCCTTTCCCATGCATAGGGTGGAAGAGGCTTTCCATTTGGGCCTCCAATTTATATTCCCTAATGGCCATGATAGTCTCCCAATCTTTCATGAGTGATTGGGTAGGATAAATGGTATAAATTGGATTAAAATTGTTGGCCAATTCATGATCATCCCTGAGAGTTCCAATTGGAACTATTAACCATCCCAAGTGGGAACGACCACAAAATAGGGTGGTGTTTTCTACCAATTCCACTTGGATCTAGTATAGAATCATCCTAGGGGTGTTGTAATAAAATTTTGTAAACTAAATCATAGGAATTGATAGGTTTTAAAAAGGATGAGTGTATTTGGGGATGCCTTGAAAACACCTTCGATTGATGAGGTTTCCAAGGGCAAATACGAGAGAAAAAGGTGAAAGCAAATCTTGACAGAACTTCGTGGTCAATGCTTGCAAAGGTCTCTCTCTGAAATTGAGTTTAAACACTACAATTTATAGCCCAAGAGGGAAAAGGGGGCAAAAGGGTAATTTTAATCATGCAAGGCAGGTGCCACCACTTGGCAATGCTTTTGCCATGCATAGGATGGAAGAGGCTTCCCATTTGGTCCTTCAATTTGCAGACTCTAATGGCCATGATAGTATTCCAATATATCATGAGTGATTGGATGGGATAAATGGTATAAATTGATTTCCAGTTGTCCCACCCTTAACTTTTTTTGGGGCTTGGACCATAGTCATCCTAGGGTGGGATGGCCATGGCTACATGGTACAAAACCTCCCAAAAGTGTATTAAAAATTCCCAAAAGTGGTTAGAACCCCTAATTAACCCTTTAGGGTTGCCTAATGGGGCCATATGATGTTGATAAGAGTTGTGCATTGGAAGTCTTATCTGATTTACATGATTTTAGTATCTACAAATGCCCCTTTTTGAGATGTGTTGTGTGAAACAAAGCACTGATCAAAATAATCAATGACTAAATCATTAAATTATTAAGGTTATTCATTAACCTAACCAAATTTAGATGCCTCCTCTATGCAAAGAGTATACATTCTTGGAATCCGTATTTTTTGACATAGTTGAAGGATTGATTTTGGTATACCTTTCAACCACTCTACAATGGCAGTCGTAGAGGCTTAGAGTATACTTGGTCTTGGTTTCTTATATTGCCTATACTGGGATATGTGTCTTGAGGCTTCAAGTATACCAAGACTTTGTTTTGTTGAATTTTTTTATTATTTGCCCCATCATAGGCTTGAAAATTTATCTTTGGCAATGATTCTTTTAAATGTATGCAAGTTCACTTTTGAGTGTTTAAGTGTTGATTTTGATTATGAAATCATTACTATGAATACCCCCTCAAGCAATGATTTTATGAGGGCATAAACAATGATAAAGTGATGAGTTGCTTGACCCATATGAATTTATTGGGATAACCATTAGTTTTACCCATTATAAGATTTATCAATTTTGTGAAGATTTTGATCGTTTTGTTGATATTTCGTGGAAGAAAAGGACTAAATACCTTGTTCTCATGGAGTGGTCCAGCCACAATGGCCTTCTTGGGGAGAGAAGTAGAGAATTTTCAATTCAAACATGAACAATTTGAATGCAATATTGACCCTTTGCGAAATTCATCAATTTTGACCTATTTTTGGTGGCTTTTAGGCCCTTTTTTTATCTTTTATAGTTGTTTTTGTGAGGTTTTTTGGTGGTCATCCTAGGGTGAGATGGTTGCATATTTTATGGCCATCCTAGGGTGGGAAAATTTACCATGTGTTTTTCTACTACTTTATTATATGTATGCAACATTTATGATGTAAGCTAACAAATGAAAAACGTCACACCTAAAAAATGAAATTGAAAAGCATCTAATGTTCTATTCATGCATTCAAAAGAGATGATAATGTAAGAAATTAAATGACAAATAAGTTAGGAAAAGGGGGGTTCTATTTGTATTTATTAATTTTTCAAATATAAGGTGACAATACATCCCCTTGAGTGCTTTCAATGTGATACAATTCAAATTATAAAGTTGAATGATCAAATCCCTCCATGAACTTATGGTATGCTTTCAATGTTCCTCTTGCACTCATGATGAAGAGTGGGCTTGCACTACCACTATTTTGAGCTATATTTATTCAACTCCTTATATCCTTCCTCATGTACTAAAATATTTGTACCTACACACAAGGAATTGAAATATGTTAATAGCATATGTGTATTATGATAAAATCCATGAAATGCATGTAGTATTGAATGTAAAAAGTGTAATCGACATGTCTAAACTACTCCAAATGACATGAAAAATTAGCATGATGTATATTATATGATTTTTTAATGATCTGATCAGAAATTGAAGTGATATTATCTGCATAACCTATGGTCATCCTTGAGAGGTCCTATTAGGAATTTAATCACAAAAACCCCAATTAACAATTTAAAACCACTCTAAACTTCACAAAATCTAACTATGCTGCTAATATAATGTTGTAAAATTTAATTACACTAAAATTGAATCAAAATTGTGGGCCAGTTCATGGCCATCCCTGAGAGTTCCAATTGGGACTATTAACCATACCAGGTAGGGACGACCACAAAACTAGGTGGTTTTTACCACCAATTTCACTTGGATCTAGTCTAGAATCCTCCTAGGGGTGTTGTCATAAAATTTGGTAAATTAAATTATAGGAATTGATATTTTTTGAAAATGATGAGCGTATTTGTAGATGCCTTGAAAGCACCTTCGATTGATGAGGTTTCCAAGGACAAATACGAGGGCAAAAGGTGAGAGAAAATATCGACAACACTTCGTGGTCAATGATTGAAAAGGTATCTCTAAAATTGAGTGTAAACACTCCAATTTATATCCCAAGAGGGAAAAGGAAGCAAAGGGAAAATTTTGGGCATGCAAGGCAGGTGCCACCACTTGGAAATGTCTTTGCCATGCATAGGGTGGAAGAGGCTTCCCATTTGGGCCTCCAATTTGTAGTCCCTAATGGCCATGATAGTCTTCCAATCTGTCATGAGTGATTGGAGGATAAATGGCATAAATTAATTGCCATTTGTCCCACCCTTAAATTTTTTAGGGGGCTAAAGCATGGTTGTCCCACCCAGGGATGATTGCTTGTGGCCATCCCTAGGTGGGATGAGCATGAACTGTGGTTGTCCTAGGGTGGGACATCCATGGCTACATGGATCAAAACCTCAAAAAAGTGGGATAAACCTTCACAAAAGTGGTTGGGACCCCTAATTAACACTTGAGGGTTTCCTGATGGGGCCATATGATGTCAATAATATTTTTGCCTTGGTATTATTATACAATTTACACGATTTTAATGACTACATATGCCTCTTTTTCAGATTTTTTGTGTGAAACAGAGTGTGGAGAAAAAACATAGATGACTAAATCATTAAGTGATTAATTTTATTCATTAAAATAACCAAATTTGCATGCCTCCTTTGTGATAGGAGCGTACATTCTTGGAATCCTTGCTTTTTGACATAGTTGAAGGATTGATTTTGGTATACCTTTTAGCCACTTTGTAAAGGTAGTCGTAGGGGCTTAGGGTATACTTGGTCTTGGTCTTGGTTCCTTATATTTGCTATATTGGGATAGGTGTCCCTAGGCTTCAAGTATACCAAGACTTTATTTTGTTTAATTTTATAATTATTTTCCCCAACGTAGGCCTGAAAATTTATATTTGGCAATGATTCTTTTGAATGTATGCAAGTTGCACTTTTGAGTGTTAAAGTGTTAATTTTGATTATGAAATAATTATTATGACTACCCCCTCAAGTGACGAGTCACTGAGAGCATGAAAAATGATAAAGTGATGATTCCCTTGACCCACATGACTTGATTGGGATAACCATCAGTTTTACCCATTATCAAATTTATCAATTTTGTGAAGATTTTCATCTTTTTGTTGATATTTCATGGAAGAAAAGGACTAAATACCTCATTCCCATAGAGTTTTCCAGCCATAATGGCTTTCTTAGAGAGTTAAGTAGAGACTTTTCAATTCATCCATTAACACTTTGAATGCAATATTTATTCTTTGTGAAGTTCATCAATTTTGACCTATTTTTGGTGGCTTTTACTCCCTTTTTTATCTTTTATAGTTGTTTTTGTGAGTTTTTTTAGTGGTCGTCCTCGGGTGAGATGGCTGCATAGTTTATGGCCATCCCAAGGTGGGACACTTGAACATGTGTTGCTCTAATACTTTATTATATGTATGCAACATTTATGATGTAAGCTAACAAATGAAAAATGGCACACCTAACAAATGAAATTGAAAAGCATCTAATGTTCTATTCAAGCATTCAAAAGAGATGATAATGTAAGCAAGTGAACGAAAAATAAACTAAGAAATGGGGGTTCACTTTGCATTTATTCATTTTCCAAATATAAGGTTACAATACATCCCCTTGAGGGCTTTTAATGTGATACAATTCAAATTATAAAGTTGAATGATCAAATCCCTCCATGAACTTATTGTATGCTTTCAATGTTCATCTCGCACTCATGATGAAGAGCGGGCTTGCACTACCACTACTTTGAGATATATTTATTCAACTCCTTAGCTCCTTCATCATGCACTAAATTATTTTTACCTACACATAAGGAATTGAAATATGTTAATAGCATATGTGTATTATGATAAAATCCATGAAATGCATGTAGTATTGAATGTAAAAAGTGTAATCAAAACGTCTAAAATACTCCAAATGATATGAAAAATTAGCATGATGTATATTATATTATTTTTTAATGATCTGAGTAGAAATAAAGTGATATTATCAGCATAACCTATGGTCGTCCTTGAGAGGTCCAATTAGGACTGTAATCACAAAAACCCTAATTAACAATTTAAAACCACTCTAAACCTCACAAAAATTAACTATGATGCTAATGTAATATTGTAAATTTGATCTACACTAAAATTGGATCAAAATTGTGGGCCAATTAATGGCCATCCCTAAGAGTTCCAATTGGGACTGTTAATCATCCCATGTGGGGACAACCATAAAACAAGGTGGTTTTTACCACCAATTCCACTTGGATCTGGTCTAGAATCCTCCTAGGGGTGTTTTCATCAAATTTGGTAAATTAAATCATAGGAATTTATAATTTATGAAAATTATGAGAATATTTACGGATGCCTTGAAATCGCCTTTGATTTATGAGGTTTCAAGGGTAAATACAAGGGCAAAAGGTGAGATAAAATCTTGATAATACTTTATGGTCAATGCTTGCAAAGGTATCTCTAAAATTGAGTGTAAACACTCCAATTTATACCCCAAGATGACAAAGGGGGCAAAGGGGTCAAAGGAGAAATTTTGGGCATGTAAGGCAGGTGCCACCACTTGGCAATGCCTTTGCCATGCATAGGGTAGAAGAGGCTTCCCATTTGGGCCTCCAATTTGTAGGCTCTAATGGCCATGATAGTCTCCCAATATGTCATGAGTGATTGGTTAGGATAAATGGCATAAATTGATTTTTATTTCTCCCACCCTTGAATTTTTTGGTGGCCTAAACCATGGCCATCCCTCCCAGGGATGATTGCTTGTGGCCATCCCTAGGTGGGATGACCATGAACTATGGTTGTCCTAGGGTGGGACATCGATGGCTACATGGACCAAAACCTCCCAAAGTGGGGTAAACCTTCCCAAAAGTGTTTAGGACCCCTAATTAAACCTTGAGGATTTCCCAATGGGGTCATATGATGTCAATAATATTTGTGCCTTGGCAGTCTTATCCAATTTACACAATTTTAATGTTTACAAATGTCCCTTTTTGAGATGCATTGTGTGAAATAGATCATGGAGCATAAAAATAGATGACTAAATCATCAAATTATTAATTTTATTCATTAAACTAGCCAAATTTAGATGTCTCCTTTGTGTAACGAGCATACATTCTTGGAATCCTTGCTTTTTGACATAGTTGAAGGATTTATTTTGGTATACCTTTCAACAACTTTGCAATGGCAATCATAGGGGCTTAGGGTATACTTGGTCTTGGTTCCTTATATTTCCTATACTAGGATAGGTGTCCCCAAGATTCAAGTATACCAAGACTTTTTTTTGTTGAATTTTATGATTATTTGCCCCAGTGTAGGCTTGAAAATTTATATTTGGCAATGATTCTTTTGAATGTATGCAATTTGTACATTTGAGTGTTTAAGTGTTGATTTTGATTATAAAATCATTATTATGACTACACCCTAAAGCGATGAGTCAATAAGGGCATGACCAATGATAAAAAAATGATTCGCTTGACCCACATGACTTGATTGGGATAACCATCAGTTTTACCCATTATAAGATTTATCAATTTTGTAAAGATTTTGATCATTTTGTTGATATTTCATGGAAGAAAAGGACTAAATACCTTGTTTCCATGGAGCATTCCAGCCAAAATGGCCTTCTTGGGGAGTGAAGTAGAGACTTTTCAATTCATCCATGAACACTTTGAATGCAATCTTGATCCTTTGTGAAATTCATCAATTTTGACCTATTTTTGGTGGATTTTAGGCCATTTTTTTTATCTTTTTTAGTTATTTTTGTGAGGTTTATTTGTGGCTATCCTAGGGTGAGATAATTGCATAGTTTATGGCCATACCAATATGGGATGGTTGACCATGTGTTTCTCTACTTATTTATTATATGTATGCAATGTTTATGATGTAATATAACAAATGAAAAATGGTGCACCTAACAAATGAAATTGAAAAGCATCTAATGTTCTATTCAATGTTAAGATCCTGCTATAAAATAAACTCAAATAACACACTCTCACACAATTGATTGGAAATAAACTCACATAAACATCATATTAATATAACAAAAATTTGCATAAAGAACAATCTCACAATAAGACAGAATCGTAGGCCTCTTCGAGGGGGCAACCTCCTTCAATACTTCATTAATTTGCAAAAAGATGGTTACATTGGTGCCTTTTCGGGTATTTAAGGAGTTTCCTTCCAAGGTTGGCTTACATGCAAAATGCCACCTGGATTACATGCAAAATGCCACCCAAATTACATGCATAGTGCCACTTTGAATTACATGCACAATGCCACTCGAATTACATGCACAATGCCACCTATCTACCATGTGTTACATAAAAAGGGTGCCATTTGTCATAGGCACTACCTAAGCTAAAACTTAGGAAATTACAAAATATTAATCATGGGTACTACCCACGTTCACTAGGAATTATTACATCAGGGAAGTTATTACATTAAGGGTTAGGATGAGATCCTAACATGCCCTTCTCCTTGAAGATGCTTTGTCCTCAAAGCTAAAAATGAGGAAACTATTGCTGGAGTTGATGGAGATACTCCCATGTAGCATCCTCAGGTTGAATTCCACGCCACTGAAACAGGACCTCTGTGATGGTACGGTTGCGTAGAGTGTGAGTTCGACGATCCAACAGTTGTTTCGGTGCAAGTAAGATGGAGCCTTCTTCATCCAATTCGGGGAGTGTTTATTGAACCTGTACCTTTGTGCCCACAAATTTCTTGAGAAGGGAAACATGAAAAATAGTGTGGATCTTGGAAGTGGGGGGGAGAGCCAATTTGTAAGCTGTGGGACCAATCCGTTGTAGAACCTGATAAGGACCATAGAATTTTGGAGCAAGCTTCTGACACCTATGGAGTTGTAGGGATGATTGTTTGTATGGCTGTAAGCGAAGGAAGATCATATCACCCACATCAAAACTACACTCAGAACGATGCTGATCAGCTTGTTGGCACATCCGATTCTGGGCCATGTTCAAATTTTGCTTGAGTTGGCGGAGGACCTCGGTGTGTTGACTCAGAGTATTGTCGACGGCCTGGACCATGGAGCTGCCCAGAATGTAGGAGGAATGCATGAGTGGAGGGCACCCGTAAACTACCTAAAACGGTGTAAGTTTGGTGGCGGTATGATAGGAAGTGTTGTACCACCATTCTGCCAAAGAAAGCCATTTTGCCCAATGAGTAGGATGATCGGAGGCAAAGCAACGAAGGTAGGTTTCCAAGCATTTATTAACAACCTTTGTTTGACCATATGTTTGCGGATGGTAGGCTGAACTCATTTTGAGATGAGTCCCCTACAACTTAAACAACTCTTGCCAAAAATTTCTAGTAAAGGTGGGATCACGATCAGATACAATGGAGGTGGGCATGCCATGAAGGCAAAATATGGAGTCAAGAAAAATTTGGGCAATAGTGGATGCTGTGTAAGGATGGGTTAGGGCACAAAAGTGAGCATACTTTGAAAGGCGGTCCACTACCACAAAAATAATAGACTTGCCTCCAGATTTAGGTAGCCCTATGAAGTCCATGGAGATGTCAGTCCACACCTGATCTGGTATCAACAATGGTTGAAGAGTGCTCGGGGAGCACACTGTTTCTCCTTTCATCCTTTGAAAAGTGTCGCAATCTGCTACAAAAGAGCGAATGTCCTATTTCATACCTTTCCAAAAGAAGGTGCACTTAATTTGCTCATAAGTTTTTAGGAACCCTGAATGGCCAGCAGATGGAGTAGCATGTGATTCCTTCATGAGGAGTTCTCAAAGTGGGGAATTAGGAGGAAGAACCAGGCATTGATGGTAACGCAGATCCTGGCCATCCCAGCTATATCCTGGTGTAGACTCTAGATCATCCCTAAGTGAAGCAACCAGGTCTTTCAAATCTGCATCCTGAAGTATTTCTTGACGTAAGGGCTCAATCCATTGGGGCAAGGGTGCAGAGATGGCACACAACATACTAAGGGTCTCAAATTGGTGAGAGAGAGCATTTGCCACAAGATTTTCCTTCCATTTTTTGTACGTGATGTCATAATCATAGCCCATGAGTTTTGATACCCACTTTTGTTGCTCGAGGGTGGCAACTCGTTGTTCTAGAAAGTATTTTAGACTCTGGTGGTCAATTTTGATGGAGAAATGGTTCCCAATGAGGTAAGGCCGCCAATGCAGGACTGCATGCAATATTGCCAACATTTCCTTGGCATATGTGGATTTCCCCAAATTGCGATCAGATAGGGATTTGTTGGTAAAATCCAAAGGGCATCCTTATTGCATCAATACTACCCCAATACCATGACCAAAAGCGTCACTTTAAATGACAAATTTTTTAAAGAAGTCTGGCATGGCTAAAACTGGAGTGGTGGTCATGGCATGCTTGAGGTCCAGGAATGCTTGCTCAGTCGGCCCTGTCCAAGTAAAAGAATCCTTCTTCAACATGGAGGTGAGGGGGGTGGCTATCTTTCCATAATTGCAGAAAAATTTATGGTAATATCCTATAAGCCCTAAAAATCCTCGAAGCCCCTTGAGTGTGCGAGGTTTTGGCCATTCTTGGACTGCTTGGATCTTCTTAGGGTCAACCTTGACACCATCCTTTGAGACAATGTGTCCCAGATATTCTACTTCAGTCAAACCAAAGGAGCACTTGGACCTTTTGGCAAATAGTTTATGGTCGGCCAGTAGTTGAAGGGTTTGATCTACATGATTGAGATGCTCTTCCCATGTGTGACTGTAAATCAAGATGTCATCGAAGAACACAAGGATGAACTTTCGCAAGAAGGGGCGAAATATGTTGTTCATCAGGCTTTGGAATGTGGAAGGAGCATTTGTGAGACCAAATGGCATTACCAAGAATTCATAATGACCTTCATGAGTGCGAAAAGCGTTTTAGGAATATCTTCATCCCCGAGCTGGATCTGATGGTACCCAGAGCGGAGGTCTAGCTTGGTGAAGTACATGGTCCCATGTAATTCATCTAGTAATTCATCAACCACGGGGATAGGAAATTTATCCTTGACAGTTATCTTGTTGAGTTCTCGGTAGTCAATACACAATTGCCAAGAGCCATCCTTCTTGAGGACCGCGAAGACTGGTGCAGAGTAGGGACTAGTACTAGGCCGAATGACACCCGCCTTGAGTAATTCCTATATCATCTTCTCAATCTCTGACTTCATGGCATGGGGGTACCTGTATGGTCTGATATTGGGAGGTGTACTATCCAAAAATAATGGAAAAGCATGGTCATGAGAGTGATGCGATGGTAGTGTGGTTGGTTCTGAAAAGATGGCCTCATGTTTGTGGAGAATCTGTTGCATGTCTGGTGGGATTTCACCCATTGGGGATGTGGATGGTTGGATGGAGAATAGTTGGGCAATGACCCCACATGATGATTTCTTTAGCAATTTCTCCATGTCGTTTGAACTGATAATTTGAGGTGTTCCTATTAGGGAGCCCTTGATGATGTGTGTTTGTTCGTTTTGGGAGAACTGCATCCAAAGTTCAGCAAAGTTCCAACTAATAGTGCCCAATGTACTCAACCATTGAGATCCCAAAACAATATCACATCCACCCAACTGGAGGGCAAACATGTCCTGCTTGAGTGCATAGTCCCCTATCTGGATTTTAACATTGCGACACTTTCCCTTACAAGGTAAGGTTCCCCCATTGGCTACCATGATCTCAAAGGAATTACAAGTGTGGATATAGCAATTTTCCCGCTGAGCAACTCTAGGGTCAATGAAGTTGTGCGTGCTTCCCGAATCTAGAAGGATGGAAAGACGTTGGCCCTTGAAAAATCCTGTAACCTTCATGGTTTGAGGAGTAGTAATGCCTGCAAGGGCATGGACTGTAATTGCTATCTCAGGTTCCTATTTCACTTCTTCTTATGGAGGAGGTGTTTCTAGAGGGTCCTCATCCTTATCACTCTCGTCAAATGTATCAGGTTCTTCAACATCTATCAAGAACAATTTTTTGTGTGCACACTTATGCCCTTTGAAAAACTTTTCATCATAATTGTAGCATAATCCTTGGGCACGACGTGCATCCATCTATTTAGTGGTGAGGCGCTTGGGTGCAGTAGGTTTATTATCAACTGGGTGTTGGGCTCTAAGAGGAAATGAAGGTCTATTTTGTAGAAACTTTGATGGGCGTCTTTGGGCAGAGAGTTTAGATTCGGCCAAACGGGCCAAACTGATAGCTTCCATCATAGTTCGTGGTTTCAACATTTTTACTTCTGCTTGGAGTTCCACCTTCAACCCATCGATATAACAACTCTGGAAGAACCCTTCACTCAATCCTCTTGTCCTATTGGCCAATTTTTCAAATTGAGCTTGGTACTCTCGGACTGACCCTGTTTGTTGCATTTTTGTCAAGGCTCCTGTAAATTCCTCATACTCACTAGGACCAAATCAAGTGAGTAGTTGGGATTCAAAATCCTCCCAAGAGAGATTTGGGTAGGCAAGACGCAACCATTGAAACCAGTGTAGAGCCTCAGATTCCAAGTTAAAGGAAGCCATTTGGACTCGATGAAATATGGGTACATTATGAAGTCGAAAGAATTGGTCAACCCGACATAGCCACCCATCAACATCCTTCCCACTAAATTTGGGAAAGTCCAATTTGGGCATTCTAAAGGGTGGATCATGGTCACAATTCCTTGTAGAACTCTCAGCTTGGTATTCTGATTTGGGTGGTTCTCTTCTCAGTTTGTTGTCTACTTCTGTCGGTGCTTCTTCTAAGTGATTGCTAGTGGCCTCATGCTCTAGGCGAAGACCTTGGACTTCTTCCCTTATGGAGTGAAAAGTCGAGTTCAAGTTCTCAATGGCTTTTGTTAGGGATTCCAAGTGTTCTAGTTCTTTCTAGTGTCCACGGGTACCCTGGGCCATTTTTTAGACCTTTTGTGACCAATTACTAAAAATAGAATTGAATTTTTAGGACTTACTATTTTTAGTAAGTGCCCAAAAAAGTGCTTGGGTTCTATATATCAAAACGATCAGCTGAAGGAGGTGCTCACAATGAGCTATATCTCTCAACACTACTTTTTGGCACCCCAGACTTTTTTTTTTTTAATCTCATGTTTTGCTGAGTCTAACGGTGTTTACAGTTTCTAATTCTGAGCTACTGAGCAAAATTTGGGTATTGGAGCACTATCTATAACTGGCCATGTTTCACACTCAAGATTCTCTATATTTTGTAGGTGACTGATATGACAGTTCTGTTCTGACCCTAAAGACTATGAATTATGCCCTGACTGTGCTGACCTCTCTGACCTGACTGTGATTGCCACTGTAAATTTTACTATTATTCTCCAGATTGTCAACTTAAGTGTCACCCTCATGGCTTATCCCGAATGCATGTCCCTTCTGTTATTTCTTTAGTAGAGGACTCCTTTCTCATATGCTCACTTTTGAAATGCAGGTTTACGAATAGGGATGTTTGGATTTTTATTTTTATTTTTTATTTTTTTTTGCATTTTTTATAGGTTGAAATTTTAACAAAACCAGGGAATGCTAAGTATAGGAGTATGTACCACCCATAGGCCCTCTAATATACCAACAGTGATGAACAATAGTGCTCGTACCAATATTTTAGGCCACTACTCAAGGAGGATTCCACACATACCCTTAAGCACACTACCCGCCTCTCTGACAATACGGGAGGGTAATCGTCTAGGATGTTGTGTCCCGTAGACTATGAGTAATACAAGGTCGAAGAGCTTCCTAATGGTTAAAAGTTTGTTTAATCCTAGATGGTCTCCTGATATACCCAAAGATACGTGGGAGCTCAAGTCTATGTGCGAGTTCTATCTGAGGCCTGGGTATTGGAGCCTGATCGCCCCTCACTTCACTAGACGCTTTATGGGCTATCTAGCTTAGCCAATAACGACAGATCCTTCGTGATATTTTAAAACCCCTAGTACAGGGTTTCTACCTACTCAACTAAAAAATTTTTTTTTTTGTTTTTGGTCTGGAAAAAAAAAGCACTGTATTTTTTTTGGATTTTTTTTTTTAATAAGGAAAAACAGAAATGGGAAAAACACACCGAATTTATACCTAACAAGCGGATTGGATGGCAAGAATCATTGCAGTTGCAGCAAAACTTGGCCCTGGAAAGCGCTTTGATACCACTTGTTAAGATCCTGCTATAAAATAAACTCAAATAACACACTCTCACACAATTGCTTGGAAATAAACTCACATAAACATCATATTAATATAACAAAAATTTGCATAAAGAACAATCTCACAATAAGACAGAATCGCAGGCCTCTTCGAGGGGGCAACCTCCTTCAATACTTCATTAATTTGCAAAAATATGCTTACATTGGTGCCTTTTCGGGTATTTAAGGAGTTTCCTTCCAAGGTTGGATTACATGCAAAATGCCACCTGGATTACATGCAAAATGCCACCCGAATTACATGCATAGTGCCACTTTGAATTACATGCACAATGCCACTCGAATTACATGCATAATGCCACACGAATTACATGCACAATGCCACCTATCTACCATGTGTTACATAAAAAGGGTGCCATTTGTCATAGGCACTACCTAAGCTAAAACTTAGGACATTACAAAATATTAATCATGGGTACTACCCACGTTCACTAGGAATTATTACATCAGGGAAGTTATTACATTAAGGGTTAGGATGAGATCCTAACATTCAATCATTCGAAAGAGATGATAATGTAACCAAGTAAATGATAAATAAGTTAGGAAAAAGGGGGTTCTCATTGTATTTATTAATTTATCAAATATAAGGTTACAATACATCCCCTTCAAGGCTTTCAATGTGATACAATTCAAATTACAAAGTTGAAGGATCAAATCCCTCCATGAACTTATGGCACACTTTTAATGTTCCTCTTGCCCTCACAATGAAGAGCAAGCTTGTGATGCCACTGATTTAAGTTATATTTCTTAAAGTACTTAGCTCATTCCTCATGCACTACAATATCTGTACCTACACACAAGGAATTAAAATATGTTAATAGCATATGCGTATTATGATAAAATCCATGAAATGCATGCAGTATTGAATGTAAAAAGTGTAATTGATAGCTCTAAACTACTCCAAATGACATGAAAAATTAGCATGATGTATATTATATGATTTTTTAATGATCTGAGTAGAAATTGAAGTGATATTATGAGTAGAACCTATGGCCATACTTGAGAAGGCCAATTAGGACTGTAATCACAAAAACCCTAATTAACAATTCAAAACCACTCTAAACTTCACTAAAATTAAATATGATGCTAATTAATGCTATAAAATTGATCTACACTAAAATTAGATCAAAATTGTGGGGTAATTCATGACCATCCCTAAGATTTCCAATTGGGACTATTAACCGTCCTAGGTGGGGACGACCACAAAATAGGGTGGTTTTTGCCACCAATTCCACTTGTATCTAGTCTAGAATACTCCTAGGGATGTTGTCATAATATTTGGTAAATTAAATCACAGGAATTGATAGGTTTTGAAAAGTATGATCGTATTTGAGGATGCTTTAAAAATACCTTCGATTGATGAGGTTTCCAAGGGCATATATGAGGGCAAAAGGTGAGAGCAAATCTTGATAGTACTTTGTGGTCAATGCTTGCAAAGGTCTCTCTCTTTCAAATTGAGTGTAAACACTCCAATTTATATCCCAAGAGGGAAAAGGGGGAAAAGGGGAAATTTTAAGCATGCAAGGCAGGTGCCACCACTTGGCAATGCCTTTGCCATGCATAGGATGGAAGAGGCTTCCCATTTGGGCCTCCAATTTGCAGTCCCTAATGGCCATGATAGTATTCCAATATATCATGAGTGATTGGGTAGGATAAATGGTAGAAATTAATTGTCATTCATCCCACCCTTAACATTTTAGGGGTCCTGTACCATGGTTGTCCCACCTAGGGACAATTGCTTGAGGCCATCCATGGGTGGGATGGTGGTCATCCTAGGGTGGGATGACCATGGTTACATGGCCCAAAACCTCCAAAAAGTGGGGTAAAAATTCCTAAAAGTGGTTGGGACCCCTAATTAACCTTTGAGGGTTTCCCAATGGGGCCATACGATATTGTTAAGAGTGGTGCCTTGGTAGTCTTATCCGATTTACATGATTTTAGTGTTTACATATGCCCCTTTTTGAGATGTGTTGTGTGAAATAGATCACTGAGAAAAATAATAGATGAATAAATAATTAAATGATTAAGGTTATTAATTAACCTAAAAAAATTTATATGCCTCCTTTGTGGAAAGAGCATACATTCTTGGAATCCTTGTTTTTCGACATAGTTGAATGATTGATTTTGGTATACCTTTCAACCACTCTACAATGGCAGTCGTAGGGGCTTATGGTATACTTAGTCTTAGTTCCTTATATTACCTATACTGGGATACATGTCCCAAGGCTTCAAGTATACCAAGACTTTGTTTTTTTGAATTTGCTTATTATTTTCCCCAATGTAGGCTTGAATATTAATATTTGGCAATACATCTTTTGAATGTATGCAAGTTCACTTTTGAGTGTTTAAGTGTTAATTTTGATTATGAAATAATTATTATGACTACCCCCTTAAGTGATGATTTGATGAGGGCATAACCAATTATAAAGTGATGAGTCTCTTGACCCATATGACTTGATTGGGATAATCGTCAGTTTTACCCATTATAAGATTTATCAATTTTATGAATATTTTGATCATTTTGTTGATATTTCATGTAAGAAGAGGACTAAATACCTCATTCTCATGGAGAAGTCCAGTAAAAATGGCCTTATTGGGGATTTAAGTAGAGACTTTTCTGTTCATCCATGAACACTTAGAATGCAATGTTGATCCTTTGTGAAATTCATTAATTTGACCTATTTTTGGTGGCTTTTAGACCTTTTTTTATCTTTTATAGTTATTTTTATGAGGTTTTTCGGTTGCCATCCTAGGGTGGACGGCTACATAGTTTATGACCATCACAGGATGGTATGCTTGACCATGTGTTGCTCTACTAATTTATTAGATGTATGCAACATTTATGATGTAAGCTAACAAATGAAAAACAACGCACCTAACAAATGAAATTGAAAAGCATCTAATGTTCTATTCAAACATTCAAAAGAGACGATAATGTAAGAAAATAAATGACAAATAAGTTAGGAAAAGAAGGTTTATATTTGTATTTATTAAATTTTCATATAGAATTTTACAATACATCCCCTTGAGGGCTTTCAATGTGATACAATTCAAATTACAAATTTGAAGGATCAAATCCCTCCATGAACTTATGGTACGCTTTTAATGGTCCTCTCACACTCACGATGAATATCAGGCTTACATTGTCACTTATTTGAGCTATATTTCTTCAAATCCTTAGCTCTGTCCTCATGCACTAAAATATATGTACCTACATACAAGGAATTGAAATATGTTAATAGCATATGCGTATTATGATAAAATCCATGAAATGCATGTAGTATTGAATGTAAAAAGTGTAATCGACATGTCTAAACTACTCAAAATGATATGCAAACTTAGAATGATGTATATTTTATGATTTTTTAATGATATTGGTAGAAATTAACGTGATATTAAGAGAAGAACCTGTGGCTATCCCTAAGAGGGCCAAATAGGACTGTAATCACAAAAGCCCTAATTAAAAATTCAAAACCACTCCAAACATCACCAAAATTAAACATGAAGCTAGTATAATTTTGTAAAATTGATCTACACTAAAATTGGATCAAAATTGTGGGCCAATTCATGGCCATACCTAAGATTTCCAATTGGTATTTTTAACCATCCTGGGTGGGGACGATCACAAAACAGGGTGGTTTCTACCACCAATTCCACTTGGATATGGTCTGGAATCCTCCTAGGGGTGTTGTCATCAAATTTGGTAAATTAACTCATAGGAATTGATAGGTTTTTAAAAGGAGGAGCGTATTTGGGGATGCCTTGAAAACACCTTCGATTGACAAGTTTTCCAAGGAAAAATACGAGGGCAAAAAGTAAGAGCAAATCTTGGTAGAAATTTGTGGTCAATGATTGCAAAGGTCTCTCTAAAATTGAGTTTAAACACTCCAATTTATAGCCCAAGATGGTAAAGAGGGCAAAGGGGTAAGTTTAGGAATGCAAGTCAGGTGCTACCACTTGGCAATGCCTTTGCCATGCATAGGGTGGAAGAGGCTTCCCATTTGGGCTTCCAATTTACAGTCCCTAATGGCCATGACAGTCTCCCAATCTGTCATGAGTGATTGGGTGGGATAAATGGAAAAATTGATTACCATTTGTCCCAACTTTGAATTTATTGGCAAACTAAAGCATGGTTGTCCCACCCATGGATGGTTTCTTGTGGCCATCCCTAGGTGGGACAGCCATGAACTGTGGTTGTATTGGGGTGGGATGTCCATGGCTACATGGCCCAAAACCTCAAAAACATGGGTTAAACCTTCTCAAAAGTTGTTGGGATCCCTAATTAACCCTTGAGTATTTTCCAATGGGTCCATATGATATCAATAAGAGTGGTGTCTTGGTAGTCTTATCTGATTTACATGGTTTTAATGTCTACAAATGCCCCTTTTTGAGATGTGTTGTGTGAAACAGAGAGTGGAGCAAAAAAATAGATGAATAAATAATTAAATTATTAATTTTATTCATTAAAACTACCAAATTGAAATGCCTCCATTGTGTAAAGAGCATACATTTTTGGAATCCTTGCTTTTTGACATAGTTAGAGTATTGATTTTGGTATAGCTTTCAACCACTCTACAATGATAGTCATAGGGGTTTAGGGTATACTTGACATTGGTTACTTATATTACCTATAATGGGATACATATCCTGAGGATTCAATTATATTAAAACTTTTTTTGTTAAATTTACAGATTATTTGCCCCAGCGTAGGCTTGCAAACTTGTCTTTGGCAATGATTCTTTTGAATGTATGCAAGTTGCACTTTTGAGTGTTTAAGTATTGATTTTTATTATGAAATAATTATTATGACTACCCCCTCAAGAAATGATTCAATTATGGCATGAACAATTATAAATTTATGAGTCACTTGACCCATATGACTTTATTGGGATAACCATTAGTTTTACCCATTATAATATTTATCAATTTTATGAAGATTTTGATCATTTTGTTGATATTTTGTGGAAGAAAAGGACTAAATACCTCATTCCCATGGAGTGGTCCAGTAGCAATGGCCTTCTTAGGGATTGAAGTAGATACTTTTAAATTCATCCATGAACACTTTGAATGCAATATTGATCCTTTGTGAAATTCATCAATTTTGACCTATTTTTGGTGGTTTTTAGGACCTTTTTTAAATCTTTTTTAGTTGTTTTGTGAGGTTTTTTGGTGGTCGTCCTAGGGTGAGATTGCTACAAATTTTATGGCCATCCTATGGTGGGATGGTCAACCATATTTTTCTCTAATAATTTATTATATGTATGCAATGTTTATGATGTATGCTTTTTTGGATGCTTATCATGTATGCATGTACTATAATATGGTGTGATTTGATGATATGTAGATGAGCATATGAAAAATTAAATGAATGATTTTTTAATTTGTACTAATTATATATGAATATTGTTTTACACACTAGATGCTAGCACCATAGACTGTAAAAAATTCATCTTATTCATTTTCACTTTTATCATGAGACTATGTAATGACTTGTGTAAACATAACGTAACAAACATGTGATAGCATGATATATAATTAAATGAATAATATAATTTTAAATGATGTGTTTGGGATTTTTAGGAGACTCAAAAACTCTAGTTACCTAATCAAAAGTTGTCTATTAACCATGCAAGACTTTTTGGCAAAGTATAAATTTGCTAGGATGACCAAGATATTCAACATCCCTGTGTGTGGATGTGATTTCATTGCGATGATAACGCATAAAGTTACCCCAGTGCCAAATAGGATTAATGTAGCCCATCTATACTAAATATCACCCTATGAATATCATTATCCTAAGTTTTGTACGTAGTTGGATTAGACCACTAGGCAATATAGGCTACCAAAATCTAGCTCATCCACATGTAAACATTGGTCTGTACAAGAGAAGGTTGTGAATGTGAAAAACATATCATCATGTGTAAGGATACCACCATTTATAGGTAGGCTTGATTCCACCCAAAATATAATGAGGATCACCTAATGGTTGTCAAATGTTGATAATTATAAGGATTCAAGTTTAGTACTCCCTTCTTTTATTTTATCTTTGAATTGTTCTAGGGATTTGCTCATTTTTGTTTTGGTGAGGAAGGGATTTTGGTAGTGGTGAGAACCATTGTGTATTTCGATTTTTGCTTTTTTTTAATGGTGAAAACCACTTTTTATTTTGAATATTTGTAGTGGTAAAAACCATTGTTTATTTTTCTCTTTTCGATACTTGACCCAATTTGGCATGAAGCAAGGGATTTTGATTTTTTAGGGTAACGAGGAGCTTGTCCTTTTGTCAATTATCAAAAAATTTGAACCATTCACACAGGGATATGAGTGAGGTAAACTTTTTTCTTAAGGTAACATGGACCACTTTGTAGGTTTCATATTTCCTTGTGCAATACTTGGATTTATTAATGTGAAAATATGTTGGGATTTTGACATATACAAGGTACAATATAAGCAGGATTCTACCTTCTAAAAATTAGGATAGCTTTCTACAAAATCTAAAAAGAAAACTAGAGATGGCTGAGTGACCAAAAACCCTAATGATATCTTGTAACCAATGGCTAAGTGAAAGGAAACAAATCCATAATATAGAATGTGGATGGAAATGATAATTATAATGTAAATAGGTGGTAATGTTGACCTTTGATAAACTTGATTTTGATAGATGCTTAGTGTACATACCTGGTGCTAGACATGTATGATAAAATGCAAAATGTAATTATGGGTATGCCTAATGCAAGTGATGGTATGATGCAATGACATGAAATGTAATGCAATGCAATAATTTTATGTTTTTGATATTATTATCATGATTTTGGATTTTTATAAATGTATATGCCTTTGACCAATGGGCTTAATGGATTCCATTGGGGATTTTTGGGTGACATAAGGGTTTATAGATACCTTCGAAGTTTTTTGGGGTGACCAAAGGGCTTGTAGACACCTTTGGAGCATTTTATGGTGATCAAAGGGTTTGTAGACACCTTTTTAGTGTTTGAGGGTGACCAAAGAGATTGTAGACATCTTCGAAGCATTTTAGGGTGACCAAATGGATCGTAGACACCTTTGGAGTGTTTAAGTGTGACCAAAGGGATCATAGACACCTTTGGAGTATTTTAGGGTGAAAAAAGGATTGTAGACACCTTTGGAGTATTTTAGGGTTACCAAAGGGATCATAGGTATCTTTGGAGTGCTTTAGGGTGACAAAAGATCTTATATATGTCTTTGCAGTGTTTTAGGGTGACCAAAGGGTTCATAGACACCTTTGGAACATTTTGGGGTGACCAAAGGGTTTGTAGACACCTTTGGAGTGTTTTAGGGTGACCAAATGGATCGTAGACACCTTTGGAGTGTTTTAGGGTGACCAAAGGGATCATCGATGCCTTTGGAGCATTTTAGGGTGACCAAAGAGATCATAGACACCTTTGGAGTATTTTAGGGTGACCAAAGGGATCATAGACACCTTTTGAGCATTTTAGGGTGACAAAAGAGATCATAGGCATATTTGTAGCACTTTAGGGTGACCAAAGAGCTTATAGATGTCTTTTGGAGTTTTTTAGGGTGACCAAAGGGTTCATATACACCTTTGGAACATTTTGGGGTGACCAAAGGGTTTTTAGACACCTTTGGAGTGTTTTAGGGTGACCAAAGGGATCGTAGACATCTTTGGAGTGTTTTAGGATGACAAAAGGGATCGTAGATGCCTTTGGAGTATTTTAGGGTGACCAAAGGGTTCATAGACACCTTTGGAACATTTTAGGGTGACCAAAGGGGTCATAGACATCTTTGGAGACTTTTAGAGTGACCAAAGAAATTGTAGACACCTTTGGATTTTTTTAGGGTGATCAAGGGGGTCGTAGAAACCTTTGGAGCATTTTAGGGTGACCAAAGGGTTTGTAGACACCTTTGGAGTATTTTAGGGTGACCAAATATATTGTAGACCTATTTGAAGCATTTTAGGGTGACCAAATGGATCGTAGACAACTTTGGAGTGTTTAAGGGTGACCAAAGGGATCGTAGACACCTTTGGAGTATTTTAGGGTGACCAAAGGGATCGTATACATCTTTGGAGAATTTTAGGGTGACCAAAGGGATCGTAGGCAGGGTTATGCATAGTAGTGAATATTCGCTAAGTGGGAAAAAATTAGGATTTTCAAAATTGAAAACTGGCGAATATGAGGACCCTCAACGTCAACCCATTCACCTAAAATTTTTAGGACCAATGTTTTTCTTAGGTTCAATTCGCCATAATATATATAAAAACTGATGAGCATCAGAAATGCTCATATTTTGTACATCATTTCTTGATTATTATGCGTCTATATAATAAATATTGCATATATTTATGAATTATTATGTAATTATTTGATGAAATTATGCGTGTTACCTAATTTGTGTGTTTTCAGTGTGTTTTGTGGAATTGTAGTTGGTTTAGTTAGATTTGGATCAGTCGAGGTCTTTTTGATGGACCTGGCACTTTGTTTCTTTGGGGATCAATACAGAGAACATAGGTGCCTTCCTCTTCCAGGAAGGCACCAAGAGAAAGTAGGTGCATTCCTCTTCCAGGAAGGCACCAAGAGAACGTAGGTGCCTTCCTCTTCTAGGAAGGTGCCAAGAGAAAGTAGGCGCCTTCCTCTTCCAGGAAGACACCAAGGAAAGATAAGCGCCTTCCTCCTCCAAGAATGCACCCAAGGGGAAGGAATCACCTTCCTCTCATAAGGAAGGCACCGACGGGAAGGTGCCATGACAGGAAAAGCACCTTCCTCCCATAAGGAAGGTGCCACTAGAAGACAAGCACCTTCCTCTCATAGAAGGCGAGCGCCTTCCTCCCATAAGGAAGGTGCCACTAGAAGGCAAGCGCCTTCCTCTCACAGAAGGCACCAATAGAAGGTAAGTGCCTTCCTCTTCTAGGAAGGCACCAATGATAGTAAGACACCTTTCGTATAGGGAAGGCACTCGATATACTTAGGCACATTCCTCATAGGGAAGGCACCTCTGTTCTTCGCCCGTTGACTAGATTTGCATGACGTGGACAATAGCGGCTGGTGCAGTTTCAAATCTATGTCATGTAGAGATAAATTGGAGATCACACCAATGTATGAAAGTGTCTTACCAATGCCAGGTGAAGCACAAACCAATCAATGAACACATCGCCATTAGAACCAAATGCCAGTTTTAATCATACGTCGATTGCATTCACCAGACTATCTTAATTTAGTATAGGATGAATCAACTGTTGTAACCTCTTTGTAACATAAGTTCTACAAGTGTGTTATATAAACAGACACGGACCGCTTTGAGATATATAGATTGATATAGATTTATATAGAGTTATAGATACAGATAGAAGAGATAGATATTGTAACACTTTGATAAATATATTACAGTTCTAAGAGTTCTAAGCGCATGTTCAGCTGGGAGGAAGCTATTGGAGCCTAGGCCCACTCCAAGCTAGTATTTCTTCCCCACTTTTCTTGTGTTTTCTAGATTATTTTATTGCTTTTATAGGATCATTTACCGCATTGCTATTTCCAGTATTTGCAGTAGATTCATTTTTAGGAATGTGTGAATGTTTTATTTTTGTAGATTTAATTATTTTCTTCTTACGTAAATTATTGAGGAGTGCATGAGTGATTGACAACCATTTTGAAAACACCCCCCAATAGTAGAATTAGCAGGACTCATCTCAAGTGGTATTGTAAGCAATCTCATTCCAGACCCTTCGCAAGTTTACGAAGCTCCTTGGGTTGATAAATTAAATGCATGAACATGTGACAAAAGTAGGAAAGAGTTAACCTTGTTGGCCTGCAACATTTTGGTGTCATTGTCAGGGAAGCGTCTCAACCAGATTATTTACAATACCCTAAAACCTTCCATATGACCTTGCATGAGTTCTTCGAGAAGAAGAGGACCTAACAGTCGGTTTATAAAAACCAATCCATCAGAGTTTGAGTCAGTCGAGCATTCTAAATTCGAATTAGACTCGCCCAAACCACCTCTAGCAATCCATTGGAGTGAGGAGCCTCACTTTGTGCAAAGTGCCTCCTCATCTCGTCGGCATGGGAAAGAATGAATCATCATAAATACCCTGTTTAATAGGACTCCCTTAGAGGAAGCCCTATTGTGGAAATTTGTAGAAGATTGGACAATCTCACCAAACAACCTTAGAGCTTTGAATCAGAAAGTCTTAAATGATTGTAAGGCCATAAGCATTGTATTAGAAACCACATTTCCTAAAAAATGGTTGATAATGATGAAGTCTCATCTGGATTTAGTTTCTCGATAGAGGAAGAATTAGGAGATTCCAAAATGAAAAACATGTCCCCTGCTCACCTTCCGACCTTCAAAGGATACCCAAATGAGGACCCTAACCTATTTTTATTTAAGTTTGAGCAGGTCTGTGGACTACAAATCCGATACGTAGAAGCTAAAACTCTTTCCTTCTACATTGGATGATGCAGCTCTACGATGGTTCATCTGTCTAGGAGACAAACACATTACCACATGGGACCAGATGAAGAGGCTCTTTTTAGAGCAATACCAAGATTTCAGGAGAGCAAGAGACTCTAGGGAAGAGGTCCTGAGCATGACATAGAAATAAGATGAGTCTCTCGAGGAGTACTGGGAGAGATTCAAATTTAATCTTCAATGATATCCTCACACGAGACTATCTGATAAGTCCCTAAAAAGCATATTTTTGAGAGGACTTACCAATGAATCACTAGAGGCTGTTAACATGATCTTCGGAGGTGATGTCTACCAGCATGCTATGGAAGACATCCAGCAACTATGTTGGAACTACTCAATAATGCAAGGCAAGGCCACCTCCAAAACCATGAAAGTGATTGCTTCAGTCACAAAGACAAAAATAGGTAACATGTTGGAGGATTTAAAGAGCGAAATTCTCTCATATCAAGCATTGCAGATGGATACGCTACTATTAGAGAAAAAGAAGTAAGAAAATGAGGTAGCATTGGCTTATTTTTGTCCAAAATGCAAAGAGAGGCATGTAAAGAATGCATGCCCAAAGAACAAAGTCAGAGTATGCACAGTTTTTAGGCTAAATCATAAAAATCAATTGTGCCTACAACTGTCCAGTAATCAGGGGAAGGTTGAAAGCACAGATGCCTATTTCATAGGCAATCGGAAGAGTTGGCCAAAACCCCCTATGAAGAATATGCCAACTAAAATGCTGTCATATGGAGGGGGACTATAAATGCACCAAGGTCTGCCTCAACCACCTAACATGGGGTGTTTGGGGCCATCACCCTGGTCTAACACACCCCCAACAACATTCTTGAACCAACAGCCATGGATGCCATATCCATATCCTGGGTAGTAGTGGAGAGGCCACACTACATGGAATCAGGCTCCACAAAACGTAGCACCTGGTCATCCTAATAGAATTTACTGGCATTGCCAAAAGTGAGACCTGCACAACTACCTGCACAACCGACAACAAATATGAATAATAGGGTGAACTAGCCAGCATACAACATGGAGGGTGAGATTTATCCTACGTACAATATTCAACTTAGGTCAAGTAGGTAGCTAGGAGTAGGAACACCTCTACTGGTAGAAGAGGAGGAAGAGGTAGAAGAAACACCTTTGGTAGAGGAGGAAGAAACACTTGAGAGAGTGAAGGCTCCATTTCCCAATAGGCTGCAAGAACAAAGAAAAGTAACGTAGCCAAAATTTGACATCTTGTCAAGCTTGAAGATGTTTCAATATATACCAAGGCAATCAAAGAGATGTGTCTGAGGAAGCCAAGATGAAGATCAACCTAGACTATCAACATCATGGATAAACTGGCAGATTTGATGATGGCAAGAACATGCCATACGAAGTATGTAGACCCAGGCAACATGGTGCTGACTGTAAAAATTGAGGGACATTCCCTATCCAGTATGTTGGTCGATCTCAGAGCAGCCATCAATGTAATGCCTCAGGAGACCATGCAGAGGCTACAAATAATGAACCTAAAACCCACCATGAAAGTGTTGCAGCTGGTTGATCGATCAACCATAGCGTTGGAAGGAATGTTGGAAGATGTGATAGTAACGGTCACCATGACTTTTTAGTCTTGCAATCCAAAACTAGGTTGGGCAATTACCTGCTCATATTGGAGAGGCCATGGCTAGCAACAGCTGATGCTTACATAAGCTGTCGGGATGAACTGATGACCATCTTCGATGGGCGAAATGTTAAAAGGTTGACCATTTTGCCCCCAGCATAGTCTGTCGACTCAGTAGGAGAACCCATGTTCACTGAGCATGGAAATCTAGAGTTTTCCATGATCCAACCGGTGATGATATTGGAGGAATTGATAGAAGAAGACGAATATGGTTCTATTTTGGAGTTTCTCCATAGATATCCCTCCATATCTGCACCTATATCGCCATTGACTGGCACCCAAGATCACCACATTTGGCAGATACACATTGGGATAGGAAGAATGTTAAATGTCAGAAGTAGGTTGATGCCCAAGCAACTGATGAAATTAGAAGAGCTCCTGGTAAGCCACTAACAAGTATTTGCATGGGATTACTCAGATATGCAGGGCATCAACCCAAAGATCTATACCCATCGAATTTATCTAGATGATCAGGCAACTCCAAGCCGACAGTCGCAGAGAAGAATGAACCCGACAATGAAAGACATTATCAAGGAAGAACTGCACAAACTCTTGGCTGCCAGATTCATATATTTTATTTCTAAAAGTGAGTGGGTATCACCATTAGTGGTTGTCCCTAAAAATAATTGGAAGTGGTGAATCTATGTGGACTACAGAGCATTGAACAAAGCAACCAAGAAAGACCACTTCCCGCTCTCATTCATTGATCAGGTATTGGACACACTCTCAAGGAGGAAGTACTTCTCCTTTCTAGATGGATTCAGTGGATACAACTAGATCCATATGGGAGAAGAAGATCAAGATAAGACAATGTTCACCTGCCCATGGGGAACATTTGCCTATAGGGTATTGCCTTTCGGACTATGCAACGCACCTACCACCTTTCAAAGGGTGGTGCTTAGCATATTCTCATATATGATGGGAGACGGGGTCGAGGTATACATGGATGACTTCACCATCTATGGATAAACCTTTGAGGAGGCAATGACAAACTTGGAAAGAGTGCTTGACAAAAGCAAGAAAAATAATTTGTCCCTAAGTAATGAAAAATGCTTTATGATGATGCAAGAAGGCATCGTACTGGGGCACCACCTCTCTATAGAAGGAATAAAGGTTGATAAAAGGAATATTGAGGTCATCAAGGACCTACCCAACCCTAGAACGTAGAAAGAGGTGAGGAGTTTTCTTGGATCAATCGGGTACTATCGGTGATTTATTTCCAAATTTAGCAAAATTGCCAAACCATTGCACACTCTATTATCTAAGGATGTGGATTTCAATTGGATGGAAGACTACGAAGAATATTTCCAATTGCTTAAGGAGAAACTGATATCTACACCAGTTTTAAGAGGACCAAATTGGGCCATACTGTTCCATATCTACTGTGATGCATCCAACGGTGTGATTGGAGCAGTCCTTGGACAAAAATATGGTGAATAATTTTACACCATTTATTATGTCAGTAAAAACTTGGCAAGAGCAGAGCTCAACTACATGGTGACAGAGAAGGAGTTCCTCATAATTGTCCATGCTATAAAAAAATTCCACCACTATATCACCGAATATAAGGTATTTTTCCATACGGACCATGTGGCTATCAGATACCTAATGAGCAATATATCCATTGGCAAAAGAATTATCAGATGGCTATTGATACTGCAGGAATTCGACATCACCATAGTCGACAAACCAGGCAAGGATAACGTCGTGGCAGATTTTTTTCTAGATTGATACTAGTAGACCATCAAGACCAGTTTCCAGATGAACATTTGTTCACTATTAGTGAGAAAACCCTGTGGTATGCAGATATAGCCAATTACTTGGCCACCAGAATGACCTCACCTGCTCTCTCTTTCTGAGAAAAGCAGGTGATCATAGAGAAAAGTGCATCGTTCCTATGGTTGGATGGCCTCCTATTTAAAATAGGACATGGCCAAATCATAAGAATATGCGTAGCAAAATAGGAGCTCTCAGAAGTACTCAAAGCATGTCACGACGAACCATGTAGAGGACACTTTGTAGGGAAACAAACTGCCTACAAAATCCTACAGGCTGGGTACTTTTGGCCCACTTTGTTTAAGGATGCGGTTGCATACACCAGCAAGTGTGACAAATGCCAAAGGATGGGTAGACCAACCCATCGAGATGAAATACCCCTCTAGACTCAGGTACACCTGGAACCTTTCAATAAGTGGGGCATGGACTTTGTGGGACCGTTTAATCTACCTTCAATGGGGAGGAGTTTTATTTTGGTCTATACGGATTACGTCACCAAATGGGTTGAAGTTCAAGAATTGAGGGATTCAAAGGAAAGAACGGTTTTTGATTTCTTATTTGAACATATTTTTACATGATTTGGGGTCCCTAGGGAGATAACAATAGACCAAGGGCCTCAATTTACCTCCAAGTTGATCAAGGAGCTGATGGAGCAATACAAAATTTGGCATAATAAAACTATGCCCTACCATCCACAGGCAAATGGGCAAGTGGAAGTGAAAAACAAAGAAATAGAGAACATCCTGATGAATATCGTTCAACAACACAAGAAATATTGGGCTACATGGTTGTCGGAGGCAGTCTAGGTATATAACACCACATGGAAATCCACCATAGGTTTTACACCTTTCCAACTGGTCTATGGGAAAAATGTGATGATGCCCATCGAATTTGAAATCAAGACGTTGATAACAGCTTTAGAATTGAACTTGAGCTTGGATGAAGCTTAAAAATAAAGGATTCGATAGCTAGATCAGCTGGACGAAATCCGATTAGATGCTTTGTAGAGAATAGAAATTATACAGAAGCAAAGAAAGCGGTGGCATGATAGCCACATTAAGCTGAAGTAGTTCCAAGAAGGGGAATGGGTACTATTGTACGATTCTCAGTTCTAGGAGAGGAAAGGCAAATTAATGCAGAGATGGATGGGGTTGTAGCTCATCAATAATGGGGTAGTGTGCGTTAATACAATTGATGACAACACCATGTTAATAGTCAATGGCCACCGACTATGCCCCTATAATACATTCAAAACATTATAGGTAGAATCCATAATAGGCATGGGGTAGACCCCATATTGTTAGATCTGAACTGAACTCTCATAGGTGAAATGGTGGGCATGGAAGTGCTCACCCAAAATTAGTTAATCTAGTTTTTTTTTACAGTGTGTTTTTGTAGGGATGACACTCGCATGCAAGCTATAGGAATCCTAACCCAGGGCCTAACAGGCACGGAATGCATCTAACTGCCTTTATTTTCCTTTATTTTATGGTTGCTTTTTGTAGGTGGAGGACCTGACAACACAAGGAATAGGTATCTAGGAAACCAGGCCTGATTCGGCTCAACATTTCAACATCGGCTCATAGGTAGAAGTGAAGGCAGCATGATGCGAGACTAAGAAGGCTTGATCACCCTTTCCTAGTCAATTGCAACATGATTTCCAAGAATAAAGGTGCCTTCCTTATAAAGAAGGCACCCCACCAGAATAAATGTGCCTTCCTTATAAAGAAGGCACCTCGCCATAATAAAGGTGCCTTCCTTATAAAGAAGGTGCCCCGCTAGAATAAAGGCATATTCCTTATAAATAAGGCACCCCGCCAGAAGAAGGCACCTTCCTTATAGAGAAGGCACACATAAGAGTTTAAATATATATATATATATATATATATATACATAGGCACCTTCCGTGGCTGGAAGGTGCCATAGAAAAAAAAAAGAGCAGAGCCCGAGGTGCCTTCCACATTGAGAAGGCACATGTAGACTGAGGCACCTTCCACATCAAGAAGGCACATGCAGACCGAGGCACCTTCCACATCGAGAAGGTGCATGCAGACTAAGGTGCCTTCCACATCGAGAAGGCACATACAGACCGAGGTGCCTTCCACATCGAGAAGGTGCATGTAGACAGAGGTGCCTTCCACATCGAGAAGGTGCATACAGACTGAGGCACCTTCCACATCAAGAAGGTGCATACAAATTGAGGCACCTTCCACATCGGGAAGACGCATATAGACCGAGGTGCCTTCCACATCAAGAAGGCACATATAGACCGATGTGCCTTCCACATAGAGAAGGCACATACAGACCGAGGTGCCTTCCACATCGAGAAGGCGCAAGCAATCAGAGGTGCCTTCCACCATTGAAAGGTGCATCCATTCGAGAAGCATCTACAACATCGGGAAGGCTCTATATCAACACCTTCTACATTGAGAAGGTACCAAAGAGTGCCTTCCATGTATAACCAACACTCAAACCTCCCAGATGCCTCGATTGAGACACAACCACCACACAAAAAAGTGGCATCAGATAACCATACCCCTCCCATTTGTCACAAATTAGTGAATCACTGATCTTCACAATGCATGAACCACCGAATCAGGTACGTGCATGTTAATTCAAATTTTTATATAATCATTTATAAATTATGTGGTACCAAAAAATATCGTCGTCATAAAAATTGTATCCCCCCATAGCCGAAACCACATGCCAATGATATGGCTTGAAATAAATGCCAGAGTAAGGTGCCTTCCCTATAATAAGGTGCCTTCCTAAAGAAGGAAAGATAAAAAAAAATGCAGTAGGGAAGGAAGACACCATGGGAGGAAGGACGAAGAATCATGCAGTGAAGAAGAATGATCTGAGCGACACGAAAGGAATCAGGGGGGCTATAAGAACGTAGTTTGAGGCTGAAGGATGGCTCGAATACTATACCCTGGTCAGTTAGGGCCAGGATGTGGAGGTAGCCAAGGAATTCATTGCCTCCTTGAGAGGCGACGCACCCTCAAAAACATGACACAAGGTTGGTATAGTTTTGAATCCCACATGACTGGGTAGGACTATAGTACCTAATGTGGAGCATATTGTATCATTGAATGCTTGAAGGGTGTAGGTGGATGCAACAACATGTGATGCTGGAAGTCACAGATTTTTGAGAGCACCATTGGTTATTATGTTACTTGACAAAAAAATATCAATTAAAACTCTTTTATGGTGTTCCATTCACACATGCAATGATGTGTAGAGGAGGATCAACCACATCACTTGCTATTAGTTTGATTTTGTGCTCATGGAACATGATAAATGGTTCCTTACATTGTTGAACATGCCCCACAAAATTGATAAAGGAGTGAGACTCTTGGGGTTGAGGCTCAATTGACTTAAGAATGTCCAAAAGAGCTTCCCTATGAGGTGGCAATTGTTGAATAAGCTCGTATATATAAAGTCTAGATGATGTTGCTCGTAAGATTTGATCAAGATTTATTTTGAGTGTAACCACTGGATGAGGTGGAAGGCTTTGCATTGGAGGTGGTGGAGGCTATGACGTTTATCTAATATCACTTGAACCTATAGGTAGTGCATCTTGACTTGGATAGCGTATGTTTCTTGTCACAATGCTAACCATCCCGACGTACACTTGTTTAGGAGGTGACATATGGACCTTATTTACTTGTTTTGTAGAAGCTTCCTATACCTCACGAGTGGGTAATGGGTCTTTAAAAACACCCATTTGTTGATTGCTTATGGAAAGAGGATTATCCACTTGAAGATCATTCTTCTCAATAATATTCTACAGTAGGTGTTTGAAACCGTAGTACGTAGGTAAGTCATGCCCAATCTACCTATGATATTTAAAAAATAGTTCTTTTTTATGTCCCATAGACTTTTATTTATGTGTAATCAGGTCTATGGGCCAGATTTCTAGAAAATTAATAGCTTTGGTAGCCCACAAATGATCGAATAGGAAGTCCATTGACTCAGAAAAATGCATATACTATCACTTAAGGCGACATTGCTGAATTTACCCCTGATTCACTTGGGTGTTATTGTTGTAACTCACAAGAGGAGGTTGGGCTTGATAATTTACCTTTTGCAGTAGTTTTTTTTGTGTAGGCTCTGGGATATTGATGGAAACTTGATTTACTACCGCCAACTTTGATTGTGTCGAATTGCCCTTTGGATTTTTAGTCCACTCATTGCGAGGTTTTGAGATTTCTCCCTCTTGAATTTTAATTTCTTCTATAGTTCTAGCCTATGCTAGAGCATCTTCAAGAGTGGAATACTACTAGAGTTGTAACAATAGTGATATTGGTTTTAGACAACTCTTTGAAAACATATGAGTCAACTTGAACACTGGCAATTGATGAGCACAAAAAATGCTCATATTTTGTACATATTTCTTTGATCAATATGCAGCTGATTGCATACTTTTATGAATGATTATATAGATATTTGATATAATTACGCGTGTTATCTAATTTGTGTGTTTTAGTATGTTTTGTGCAATTGCAGTTGATTTAGTTAGATTTGGAACGGTCAAGGTCATTTTGATGGACCTAGCACTTTATTTCATCGGGGGTTAATGAAGAGAATACGAGTGCCTCCCTACAGTCGAAAGGCACCAACTGAATACCAACGCCTCCCTGCAGTTGGAAGGCACCAACTAAATACGAGCACCTCCCTACAATCGAAAGGTGCCAACCGAAGACGAGTGCCTCCCTGCAACCGAAAGGCACCAACCAAAGACAAGTGCCTCCCCATAGTCGAAAGGCGCTAGCAAAAGGCAAGCACCTCCCCACAACCAAAAGGTGCCACTGATTCTTTGCCCATTGACTAGATTTGAACGACATGGACGGTAGCGACTGGTGCAGTTCTAGCTCTGCGTCATGCAGAGTTAAATTAGAGATTGCACCAACGTATCGAAATGTCTTACTGATGCCAAGCAAAGCACGAACCAAAAAATGAACACACCGCCATTAGAATAGAATGCCAAATGTCGATTGTATTTACCATACTGTCTTGATTTAGTCTGGGACAGATCGACTATTGTAACTACTTTTGTAACAAAATTTCTACGGGTGTGTTATATAAACACACGTAGATCATTCTAATAAATATATAGAAATAAAATAAATATCCATTTAGATGTACAAAGATAAATTGTAGTGTGTTTATGAATATATTAAAGTTCCAGAAGTTCTAAGTGCGTGTTCGATCGAGAAGAAGCTGCTGGAGCCTGGGCCCACTCCAAGCCAATATTTCTTCCCCATTTCATTTTTTTTTATTAATTTTAATTAGTTTATTGCTTTCATAAGAACGTTTGTTAGTTTATTAGTTCTAGCATTTGCAGTAGATTTATTTTCAGGAATGCGTACATGATTTATTTCCTATAGGTTTAATTTTGTTCTTCTTACGTAAATCATTTAGGAGTGCGGAAATGATTGACAAACCATTTCAAGAACACCCCCCAAAATGTAGGATTAGCAGATTCACCTCCAGTGGTATTGTAGTAACCTAATTTTGACTCTTCGCAAGTTTACGAAGCTCCCTAGGTTGATAATTAAATGCACGGGCATGTGACAAAAATAGGAAACCATTCACCTTGTTTGGCCCGCAACATTTTGGCACCGTTGCCGGGGAAGCGTCTTAATTAGATTACTTACAATACCCTGAAAATTTCCATCTGACCTTGTATGAGTTCTTTGAGAAGAAGAGGACCTGACGGTCGCTTTATAAGAACTAATCCATCAGGACTTGAGTCAGTCGAGCATTTTGGATTTGAGTTAGACTCGGTCGACCTACTAGTAGTCCATTGGAGTGAGGAATCACACTTTGTGCAAAGTGCCACCTCATCCCATCAATAAGGGGACGAACGAATCATAATAAATCCCCTGTTTAATAGGACTCCTCTAGAGGGAGCCCTATTGTGGAAGGCTGTGGAGGATCAGACGATCTCACTAGACAACCTTAGAACATTGACTTAGAAAGTTTTAAATGACTGAAAGGCCATAAACGCTGCATTAGAAACCACATTTCCTAAAAAAATGGTAGATAACGATGAATTCTCATCTGGATTTAGTTTCCCAATAGAGGAGGGAGTAGGAGATACCAAAATGAAAAACATATCCCCTGCTCATCTTTCATCCTTCAGAGGACACTCGACTGAGGACCCTGACCTATTTTTATTCAAGTTTGATTTTTTGTGCAGGTCTGTGGATTACAAATCAAACACGTAGAAGTTGAAATTATTTCCTTCTACATTAGACGATGTAGCTCTGCGATGGTTCATCGGTCTGGGAGACAAACACATCACCACCTGGGACTATATGAAGAAGCTATTTCTAGAGTAATATCAATATTTCGAGAGAGCAAGAGACTCCAGGGAGGAGGTCCTGAGCATGACACAAATATAATATGAGTCTCTCGAGGAGTATTAGGAGAGATTTAGCTTTAATCTTCAACGGTCCCCTCACTCGAAGCTATCTTATAAGTCCCTCAAAAGCATCTTCTTGAGGGGACTTACCAATGAGTCATTGGAGGCTCTCAACATGATCTCTAGAGGTGATGTCTATCAGCATGCTATGGACGACATCCAGAAATTATGCCGGAACTACTCGAGAAGGTGAGGCAAAATCACCTCCAAGACCATGAAGGTGACTGCTTCAGTCACCAAAATAGAAATAGGCAACATGCTGGAAGATTTGAAGAGCGAAATGCTCTCATCTCTAGCACTGTAGATGGATACATTGTTGTTAGAAAAGAAGAAACAAGAAAATGACGCAACATTAGCCTATTTTTGTCCAAAATTTAGAGGAAGGCACCCAAAGAATGCATGTCTAGAAAACAAGGTTAGAGTATCTACAGTTTGTAGGCTTAATCATAAAACTCGATTGTGCCCACAACTGCCCAGTAACTAGGAAGCAGCTGAGAGCATGAAGGCCTACTTCATAGGCAATAGGAAGAGTTGGCCACAACCCCCTACAGGGAATATACCAACCGAAATGCCATAATATGGGGGAGGGTCATACATGCACCAAGGACCCCCTCAACCACCTAATATGGGGTGGTGGGGACCATCACCCTGGACTAACACACCCCCAACAACATTTCCAAATCAGAAGCCATGGATGCCATATCCATATCCTGGGCAGTAGTGTAGAGGCCATAATGCATGGAATCAAACTCCACAGAGTGTAGCGCCTGCTCACATCCAATAGAACTTACCAGAATTTCCAGCAACGAGACCTACGTAGCGACCAGCACAACTGATAGAAAACCCGAATAATAGAGTAAATCAGTTGGCATACAATGTAGAAGGTGAGATGTATCATATGTACAATATTTAGCTTAGATCAAGTAGGCAGATAGGAGTAGAGACACCGCCTCTGGTAGAAGAGGAGGAAGAAATAGTAGACACCTCCACTGGTAGAAGAGGAGGAAGAAATAGAGGAGACACCTCTGGTAGAAGAGGGAAAAGCACTTGAGAAAGCGGAGGCTCCATTTCCTAGCCGGCTACAGGAACAAAGAAAAAAAACACAGCCAAAATTCGACATCTTGTCGAGCTTGAAGAATCTCACGATGAAAATCCCATTATTTCAAGCAATTCGAGATGTTCCCATTTACACCAAGGCAATTAGAGAAATGTGTCTAAGGATACCAGGATGAAAAGCTACCCAGAATATCAACGTCGTGGGTAAACTGGCAGATCTAATGATGGGTGGAACACGTCATCCAAAGTATGCAAATCTAGGTAGCCCAGTGCTGATCGTAAAAATTGGAGGACATTCCCTGTCCAACACATTGGTTGACCTCAGGGCATCCATCAACATGATGCCTCAAGAGACCATTCAGAGGTTGTAGCTCATGAACCTAAAGCCAACCATGACAGTGCTGCAGTTAGTCGATCGATCAACCGTGTCGCTAAAAGGGATGTTGGAAGATGTGATCGTAACAATTAGTGCATGGGAATATCCAATCGATTTTTTAGTTTTGCAAACCAAGACCAGGCTGGGTGGTTACTCGCTCATTTTGGGGAGCCCATCGCTGGCAACAGCTGATGCTTACATCAACTGCCAGGATGGGCTAATGACCATCTCCAATGGGTAAAATGTCAAAAGGTTGACCATTTCACCGCCAACTCAGTCTATGGAATCAACAAAAGAACCTAGGATCACTGAACATGGAACTATGGAGTTGTCCATAATCCATTCGATGATGACCTTGGAGGGGGTGGTAGAAGACGATGAGGATGGTGCTATTGTGGAGTTTCTCCATGGAGAATCGTCCACCACCACACTTGGATCATCGTTGACTGGCACCTAAGATCAGCACATCTGACAAATACATGTTGGGCTAGGGAGGATATTAAACGTCAACAGCAGGTTGATGCCCACACGGCTAGAAAAATTGGAAGAGCTTTTGGTAAAACACCAGCAAGCATTTGAATGGCACTACATAGATATGCATGGCATCAGCCTGGAAATATGTACCCATCAAATTTATTTAGATGACCAGGCAACTCCTAGTCGGCAGCCACAGAGAAGGATGAACCCAGCAATGAAAGACATTGTCAGAGAAGAACTGCACAAACTTTTGGCTACCGAATGCATATATCCGATTTCTAATAGTGAATGGGTATCACCATTAGTGGTGGTCCCCAAAAATAATGAGAAATTATGGATCTGCATGGACTACTAGAAGTTGAACAAGGCAACTAAGAAAGACAACTTCCCGCTCTCGTTCATCGATCAGGTCTTGGACACACTCTCAGGAAGAAAATACTTCTCCTTTCTGGACAGTTTTAGTGGTTACAACCAAATCCAGATAGGGGAAGAAGATCAAGATAAAACAACGTTCACCTATCCATGGGGAACGTTTGCCTATAAGGTATTACTTTTTGGACTATGCAACACATCGGCCACCTTTCAAAGGGTGGTGCTTAGCATATTCTCTGATATTATAGGAGACGGGGTGGAAGTATACATGGATGACTTCACCGCCTATGGAGAAACCTTCGAGGAGGCAATGACAAATCTGGAAAGAGTGCTCGACAGGAGCAAGGAAAATCATTTGTCCCTAAGTAATGAATTTTTTTTTATGATGATGCAGGAAGGCATCATGTTGGGACACCACCTCTTTGCGAAAGGAATAAAAGTAGACAAGAGGAAGATCGAGGTCATAAAAGACCTACCTAGGCCCAGAATGTAGAAGGAGGTAAGAAGTTTCCTTGGATCAGCCGATTACTATCGACGATTTATCGTCGAATTTAGTAAGATTGTCAAACCACTGTATACCCTACTTTTTAAGGACGTAGAGTTTAATTGGATAGGAGATTGCGAAGAAGCATTCCAATTGCTAAAAGAAAAATTGATATCTGCACTAGTCTTGAGAGGACCGAATTGGGCCATACCATTCCATATTTACTACGATGCATCTAATGGTGCGATCGAAGCAGTCCTCGGGAAGAAAGACGGTGAAGAATTTTACGCCATCTATTATGTCAGTAAAAACTTGGCGGGAGCAGAGCTCAACTATACAGTGATAGAAAAAGAATTCCTCGCATTTTTCCATGCAATAAACAAATTTTGCCACTATATAACGGGATACAAGGTCTTCATCCATATGGACCATGCAGCTATCAGGTATCTGATGAGCAAGCCAGCCATTGGTGGTAGAATTATCAGATGGATGTTGCTATTGCAGGAATTCAACATCACTATAGTCGATAAACCGGGCAAGGACAACATCGTGGCATATTTTTTGTCCAGATTGATACTAGCAGATCATCAAGCAGTGGAATATCAGTTTTTGGACGAACATTTGTTCGTTATTAATGAACAAACTCTATGGTATGCAGACATAGACAATTACTTGGCCATCGGAAGGACCTCACCTACTCTCTCCTACCGAGAAAAGCAGGCAATCATAGAGAAGAGCACATCATTCCTTTGGATGGATGGTCTCCTATTTAAAATAGGATGGGACCAAATTATAAGAAGATGCGTAGCAGAACAGGAGTTTTCAGAAGTTCTCAAGGCATGTCACAATGAGCCATGCGGAGGACACTTTGTAGGGAAACAAACTGCCTACAAAATCCTACAGGCTCGATATTTTTGGCCCACTTTGTTTAAGGATGCAACAACGTATACCAGCAAGTGTGACGAGTGCCAGAGGATGGGTAGACCAACCCATCAAGATGAAATGCCCCTATAGCCCCAGGTACACCTGGAACCTTTCGATAAATGGGACATGAACTTCGTAGGACCATTTAATCCACCTTCGATGGGAAGGAGGTTTATTTTGGTATGCACGGATTACATCACCAAATGGGTGGAAGTGTAGGCATTAAGGGACTCAAAGGAAAGAACAGTCACCAATTTCTTATTTGCCCATATTTTCACATGATTTAGGGTTCCTCGGGAGATAACAACAGACCAAGGGCCCCAATTCACCTCCAAATTGATTGAGGAGCTGATGGAGCAGTATAGATTTTGGCACAATAAAACCATGCCCTACCATCCGCAAGCGAACGGGCAAGTAGAAGTGATAAACAGGGAGATAGAAAACATCCTGACTAAAACCGTGCAGCAACATAAGAAATATTGGACCACACAATTTTTGGAGGCAGTTTGGGCATACAACACCACATGGAAATCCAACATAGGATGCACACCTTTCCAACTGGTCTAGGGAAAAAATGCGATGATGCCCATCGAGTTCAAAATAAAAACTCTAAGGACGGCTTAAAAATTAAATTTGAGCTTGGACGAAGCACAAAAATAGAGGATTCGCCAGCTAGATCAGCTGGACGAAATCCAACTAGATGCTTTGTAGAGGACAGAGATTATACAGAAGTAGAGAAATAAGTGGCATGATAACCACATCAAGCTAAAGAAGTTCCAGGTAGGGGAATGGGTACTGTTGTACGATTCCCAGTTCCAGGAAAGGAAGGACAAACTTATGCAGAGGTGGATGGGGCTGTATGAGGTGGCAGAGCTCATTAGGAACAGGGTGGTGCGCATTAAGACAATTGACGGCAACAACACCATGTTCACAGTCTATGGCCACTGACTATGCCCCTATAATACGTCCGAAACATTACAGGTGGAATCCAGAGTAGGCGTGGGGGAGACCCCATCTTACTAGATCTGGACCGAACTCTCACAGGTGAAATGGTGGGCACAAAAGTGCTCACCCAAAATTTTTTAGTTAACATAGTTTTTTTTGTAATGTGTGTTTTTGTAGGGACGACGCCCGCATGCAAGTTGTAGGCATCCTAATCCAGGGCCTAACAGGCACATAACGCATCTAACTGCCTTTATTTTCCTTTCTTTTTTGGTTGCTTTTTGCAGGTGGAGGACCTGAAAGCACGAGGGATAGGTATTTGGGAAACCAGACATGATTCGGCTTAGCATTTCGACACCAGCTCATAGGTAGAATCTAGGCAGCATGAAAAACTAGGAAGGCTTGATCACCCTTTTTCCAGTCAAATTGCCATCCAGAAGAAGGCACCTTACTGCATCTAGAAGGCACCAAGTCCAGAAGAAGGTGCCTTACTGCATCCAGAAGAAGGCACCAAGTCTAGAAGAAGGTGCCTTACTACATCTAGAAGAAGGTGCCAAGTCTAGAAGAAGGCGCCTTACTACACCCGAAAGGCACCCATCTAGAAGAAGGCGCCTTACTGCATCCAGAATAAGGCGCCAAGTCCACAAGAAGGCGCCTTACTACACCCGAAATGTGCCCATCCAGGATAGGCGCCTTACTGCATCCAAAAGAAGGCACCAAGTCCACAAGAATGCGCCTTACTGCACTCGAAAGGTGCCCATCTAGAAGAAGGCACCTTATTGCATCTGGAAGGTGCCAAATCGGAAGACAGTGCCTTCCATCCATTCAGAAGTTCTATTAAAAAAAAAAGAAAAAAAAATATACATATGTAGGCACCTTCCTGTTGAGAAGCAACACGCCCCCACTAAAAAAATGAATTTCCACCCTTTGAAAATATTTAGCTATTCATTTTACAGTGGGGACCCTCTTGATGTTTTCCAGGTTTTATTCCAAATTTTGCTTGCCTCCTTCAAATTTTGCATATACCAAAGTATCCAAACAGACTTGCATCTGGCTTTGATTTATTTTAGAATTCATTTTTCAAATGTTAGAATCATTTATGAGTAAAGAAAATATTTCACTGATATGAAAAATGCAGATTCTAGATAGATGAATTCATTAGAGGCCAAAACTTTCCATTTTTGGAAAAGTCATGAAATTGTGACACTTTCCATTTTTGGAAATGTCGCGAAATCGTGACGAGTTTTAGAAAAATGAGCTAAGTCCTGGAAACGTCGTGAAATCGCGACACTTCCATTTTTTGAAATGTCACGATATCGCGACACTTTCCATTTTTGGAAATGTCGCGATATCGCGACACTTTCCATTTTTGGAAATGTCGTGATATCGCGACACTTTCCATTTTTGAAAATGTCACGAAATCGCGACGGGTTTTGGCTGGAAGCGAGTCTTGTGGAAAACGTAGCGAAATCGTGACATATTTGGAAAGACAGTGCCAAGTAATGAAAATGTAGCGAAATCGCGACATATTTTGGAAGAATGCAAGACTTGATAAAAGCGTCGCGATTTCACGACATGTCACGGTTTCACTGTAGCAAAAGGCAAAGCAGAGGAAGGAAGCAAGGTAAGGCCCGGTTGTGTCACGATTTCGCGATGTCGCGATTTCGCGACATCGCGAAATCGTGACACGATGGGGAATAGCAAGGTAAGGCCTGGCACGGCAGAGGAAGAAATGACTGAGGCTGGGTCACTCATCGCAATTTCACGACATGTCGCGAAATCGCGACATGTTGTGTTTTCACGGCAACGACAGCAGAAAGTGGCCAAGGTAGGGTCGCACGTCGTGATTTCACGACATGTCACAAAATCGTGACATGTCGCGTTTTCACGGTAGCTACAGCCAAAAGACGCCCAGGGCAGAAACAGGTCACGATTTTGTGACATGTCGCGTTTTTGCAACAGAACAAACAAAGGGGTCGAAATGAAAAAAATAGCTAGAAGCAAGGACACGTGTCACGATTTTTTGTGACACGTGTCAAAAGAAAAGAGCTGGCACTTGCATGATAGCGGGAGTAATGGCGAGAAAGACAAAGTTAAGTGCAGATTAATCGAGGACCGTCACATTGAAATGAGAGATATCGAGAATTGCTGGTTCATCCAGATTTTTACAGATTTGGCCGCAAAGAGACTCTACAGTGACTAAGTAGCTGCCCATTTAACAAAATATATCAGCAATTGACCGAAAAATGAAAATATCTACACACGGTTACCGAAATTTGTCGATGGACACTTTTAATGAAAATTTATGGCGAAAGTAATGGCGTGTAGATATTTTTTAACTCAGAGACAGCTCTACGGAGATGAAATGTCAGAGAAGTGGTGACTCATCCAAATTTCCCAGGGGAATTAATGAAGACATTTGCACACAGTTACAAGTGGATGCAAATAATATCAGATTCTGCCTTCTCCATTTATGGCAAGTAACTGCACTGATTTGCAGAATGGTTAAGTTTTATCAAAGCTTTATTTTAAAAGGCCTTATATTGTAAAACTCGGGGAGTAGAGTTTAAAGGGATAAGATTTAGGGTTTGAGAAGAAGATATTTCTAAAAAGATCAAGGTCTGTCCTGAGTCTATAAATACTTCTTCTAAATGTAATCGTAGGAGGCGAAAACTTAGAAAAATGGCTATTGAAGCAATTTCTTGCAAATCTTGTTAAATGCTTTATTCTGGACTTGGAGTTGATGTGCTTTTTGCTTTCTGTGATAGCATGGCCAGAAGCCTAAACTCTTTCAAATTGTGCTAAGTTCATTTTCTTTTGTTTTCATCTCGTTAAAGTTTATTAAATATATGCTGTAAATCCGTGTTATCAAGATTAAATATGCTGTTGGAATTCATTTGTTTTATTGTATGCTAGGGAAAACCACAGAATTAAGGTTCAGGTCTGTTCTAATTGCTCTGTCCTCACTGTGTGAGATATGCTACCGATGAGAGATACCAATTTTAACCGACTTCCCTTTTGTTTATGATTTTCTTTTAGATCTGTTCTATCTCTGTCTTCTGCTCTTAGTAGAAGGTGATCTTAGAAATCTGGACACCTTCTTCTTTGATTTGTTCTATTGTGAAGCTGATAGTATAAATAAAATTGGTAGTTTTAGTTTTACAGCTAAGTTTGATAGACTTCTCTTTCTGCCTTACCCTACTCTCTCTGTTTTATTGTGAAATGATCCATTTTTATTTTCTTTTAAATTTGTCTTTTATTTAAATCTACTGACATATAAAGAGCTAGATCAAAGAACTGATTTTAAATATGATTATCCACAAAATGAACAATTCTAAAAACATTATTGAACAAGTTCAGAGCCCGTTGTAAGGTAATAGACAGTCCATTTTGAAAACTATTTCAGAAGCAGAAAAGAGTGAATAGACATTCGACCCAACTCTGTAACTCACACCTTGGATAACCAGTAAGATCCTAAAGTGAGTGGGATTTATCCTTTATAAGTGTTATCAGAGTTTCATGCTCATTCTTCACGGGGTGTGTATAAAAGTCGGACCAACATTTAAAATGGCGCTAGAAGGAGGGCCAAGTTCGATAGTCTGTTAAGGATTGTGAGATTATAAGTTGCTTGTGAAAAGCTGGATTCTACATACAGAGTAACAAGGTCCCACCCCAGAGCTAGAGAGCTCCTTGTGTCTGAGTTAGAAACTCCAAGAAGAAGTAGCCTCAGAAGGGCCAAGTCTCTATCTGAAACAGTTTTATCACCATTAGTAGTTACTCCAACTACAACTCAGAATATCACCGTCAATAAAGTAGTAATGACTAACTGGTTGGGTTCCACTGCATTAAATATCCCGGGTATAGCCCATGACCTATCCAAAAATCCTGAGAGATATCTTCCCAGATACAAGCATGATGGTACTAGGACAGCAGAAGAACATCTAGTTGCATTCAAGAATGCTTTGAAGTTGTTAAATGTACAACATGAATATGTTGCTTGTAGATTGTTCCTGTTCACTCTCCAAGAGGGAGCTTATGACTGGTTTCTAAATCTCACTAACGATTCTATTACCAGTTGGAATGACTTGGAAAAGGTTTTTGTGTTGCAGTTCGGTGAGGTAATAGATCTCAGTATATTATATCAGTAGTTTTATGGTATTAAAAGAGAAATAAGTGAATCTTTCAGATCTTACAATGTCAGATTTTAGAAGGCTTATGGTATACTGACTGGTTATTATGTGCCAAATGCAGACCTGGCATTAGAGATTTTTAGAAATTATCTAGATCCAATGACTTCGGTTTTCTTGAAAAGAGATCCCTCTATTACCAATTTAACAGAGGCTTACAAAGAAGCTTTGGTTCTGGAAAGACAGTTGGGACCCCAGCCTCTAAATGCTCAACAAATTCCTTTGGTTACACAAGCTGCCCCTATTTTCAATCCCATACCACATCAGATGATGTTGCCAGTGTGTCAGACTCTACCATCAAGAAATCCATTGGCTGTAACACCTGCTAAAAATGTATAGAACCCAGGTAAAGAAGATGATAATGCAAGAGTTGAAGAAGTCTCAAAAATAGTCCAAAAGTTGGCCAATGATTTTTTGAGTTTTAAAAGGCAGGTTTCTACTAGGGAGAACTCAAACAGATATTCATATCAACATAACAGATTCAATAGGCCCCCATACAAACCTAATAAATATTACAAAGGTAAAGGTCATGATGTGAATATTTATGATTTGGCTTTGCCTAACTGGTGTAGAATACATGCTACTTCTCAGCACGGGGAGTTGGATTGTTTGGAATTTTGTAATGCCTTTGAAGCTTTGTCTGGGGAGTTGATTTCTCCTTAACATCAGAGAAATACGGATGGCCCAAGTTTGTCCAGCCATAGTGTAGCTATGGTCTTAGGTTCTTTCGCTTTTCTAGGTGAATCTGAGAATGTAGTTGAAATGCCTATGGATGAGGTGCAAGCTTTTCAACAATACAAGAGGGACAACTACAACCTCAGAAATAGGAATTCGGAGCCCAACACTACATCTACCCCTCCGAAAAACTCTCACAATGTTCCTCCAGATCCATCTTCAAGCAATAACCCATCTCTACCCAAGGGAGGAAATCCGAGAGGACCAGATGCTTTTGTCCCTCCACTCAATAAGGGATATAATATAGTGGAGGACATGAAAAAGATCAAAGCCAACATCACTCTTTATGAGTTGGCCCAAATTTCAAAATAGAGGGATAACTTGATTAAAACATACTTTGGGCCTACTACCAAATCTTTGGACAAGGGAAAGAATATGGCAAATGCAAATGTAGCCATGTATAAAGAGAAAACTGAGGTTCCGCCTTTTCTACTGACTGTACGTATTTTTGGGAAAAACTTACACAATTGTCTTGTAGATTCAAGTGCTTCAACTAATGTTATGCCTTTGGCCATTTGTCAACAGTTGGGTTTGACCCCAATGAAGTCTGAAAGAAGAGTTGTCCAATTGGACAAATCGGAGGTTAAAGTAGTGGGTGAACTTCAGAATATTCATATCCAGTTAGCATCTGAGCCTAGGGCACAACACAGAATTGAAATTCAAGTGGTGGATATTCTTGTGGGGTACGAGATGCTTCTAAGCAGGGATTGGTCAAGATCTTTGAATGGATACTTGGCAACTAAATTTTCACACATGTGGTTGTCATGGAAAGGAATGGCAAACCATTTAAGGGTTGAAAGAGAACCCAGATACAAACATACGATCATTGAATATAATGCAAAAAATGAGACTGTAAATATTGCTGAGGTAGATATTGGAGTTTACAATTTAACAATGGGGAAAAATGAGAAGTTTAGTAAAACTCTTCCTGTTCATAATAATGAAGTCTGGATGCTTCATGTGGATGGGGCTAAATCTAAACAGGGTTTTGGTATGGGGGCAGTCCTTAAAGAGCCTGAGAATCAGACATATTTTGTCTTATTGCCTACAGTTCACTTGTACAAATAATTTAGCGAAATACGAAGCACTAGTATTAGGTTTGAAATTTTCTTTGGACAGGAGTGTAAGAAATATCTGAGTTTTTACAAATTCAGAGTTGGTGGCTAATTAAGTTAAAGGTAAATTCTAGTGTAAAGCATCTTATTTAAAGGGATAAAAACATCGGGCTTGGGATCTTGTAGAAGATTTTGATGCTTTTAATTTAACACACATACCTAGAGAGTAGAATTCACGTGCAGATGTCTTGGCTTCTTCAGCCACAAGTTTGAAACCACTGGAAGAATTTAAATGGAACAAGTTTTCGATCGAGTTAGTCCCTTGTCCTTCAGTCCCAAATAATATAGATAATTTTCAAGTTTTCTCTGATGATCAGTAGATTATAAACTTTTTGCAGAGTACTAACACATTTGAAAATGCTATAATCGATGATGGCCAAAGGGATACTCTGTTGGAGCAGTTAGACGATGACAGGGGAATAATAAGGTTGAAATATAATAGGATTCCAAAGGGGATGGTAGAACTAGAGCGACTCTTTGATGTTGACCAAATCAAGCAAAAGGTGAGTTCTAGGGATTCTATGGATGCAACAGACAGTGAGACTGAGAACCTGAACGTGGGGACTGAAGAAGATCCCAGGCACATCAAGTTGGCTAAAATTTGTGATCCATAAATAAAAAAAATATGATTTATTTTCTTCACAGGTCCAAGGATGTTATGGCCTGGTCTTACAAAGACTTAAAAGTTTTTGATCCGAAAATTTACACTCACGTTATACCTTTAAAAGAATTTTGCAAACCTTTTCGGAAAAAACAGAGGCATGTCAACGCTCTGCTAGAGCCCCTCATCCAGAAAGAGGTAGAAAAATTATTGAGCATCGCCATTATTTTTTTCATTAGGCATTCTACTTGGGTGGCCAATTTGGTGCCGGTCAGAAAGAAAAATGGAGAGATCCACTTGTGTGTGGATTTTAGAAACTTAAATAAGGCATCTGAGAAATATAATTATCCTCTACCTTCCATGGATGAGGTTCTACAGATTTTCAATGGTTCAAAAATGATGTCTTTCTTGGATGGTTTCTCAGGGTATAATCAGATATTGGTTGATAGGGAAGACAGGATGAAAACTGCTTTCACAACTAAGTGGAGAACTTTTGCTTACAAGAGGATGCCATTTGGATTAATAAATGTCAGAGCTACATTTCAACAGGCAATGGATCATGCCTTCAAAGGCATTATGGGTAAATGCATTGTTGTTTACATGGATGATTTAACAGTATTCTCTAAATCTCGGTTTGACCACATAAAACATTTGGAGTCTGTTTTCAACAAATGTAGGGAGTTTGGCATTTCTTTGAATTCGAAGAAGTGCATTTTTGGTGTAACAGAAGGAAAGCTCCTTGGGCACTTGATCACAAAAGATGGCATTTCCATGGATCCGGACAGAGTTGAAGCCATATCCGGCATATCCTTTCTCAACTCTAAGAAAGAGTTAAGGTCCTTTGGAAAAATTAATTTTTTCAGGAAGTTCATCTTCGGCTTTGCAGAGATAGTCAAGCCACTGAATGACATGCTAAAGGAAACTACTCAGATTTTCTGGACAACAGAAGCTAAAACATCATTCCAAGAAATCAAGACTACCATCAAGCAAGCACCAGTTCTGGTGAGCCCAGATTTTAGTGTAGATTTTTACCTGTACACCTTTTCTTCTGAACACACACTTGCTGCAGTTTTGACCCAACGAAGAGAAATGGGGGAGCATCCAATTGCTTTTAAGAGTACCAATTTAAAGGGGGCTGAACTAAAATATTCTCATTTAGATAAACAAGCCTATGCCTTGGTGAGAGAAGTTAAGCAGTTCAGGCACTACATACTAAGAAGCAGAGTTCATGCTATAGTTCCGAACCCAGCTGTTAAATACCTTTTAAGTCAGGATGAATTGGGTGAACTAAGAGGTAATTGGGTTACAAGACTGCAGGAATATGACTTAGAAATTTGGCCTACAAAATTAATCAGAGGACTTGGTTTGTCCCGACACATTGCCGAAATACCTGTACAAGAAGAAGTTAATAAGTTAAATTATGAATCTGATGACTGGTATGGAGATATTATTCATCTACTGCAATTTGGAATTTGTCCGCCTCACTTGAATAGAACCCAAAGGAGAGCGCTAAAACTGAAAGCTGCTCATTATCTCCTCAAAGGAGGTAATTTGTACAGAGAAAATTATGCTGGCATTTTCTTAAGATGCATTTCTCAGAGTGAAGTCAATGAGGTGATGTTCAGTTTTCATGAAAAGTTAGGGGCAGGACATTCCTCAGGATCTACTACTACACATAAAATATTGAGAGTAGGCTATTACTGGCCTACGTTATTTAAAGATGCCCATCAGCATGTGATAACTTGCTATCAGTGCCAAACTTTTGCATCCAAAGAGGCCAATCGGGCTCTACCATTGCAGCCTATTGTAATAAATAAACCTTTTATGCAATGAGGACTTGATTTTGTGGGAGTGATAAACCCAAATTCTTTAGTAGGGCATAAGTATGTTCTAACAACTACTGATTACTGCACAATATGGGTCGAAGCAGCAGCCACCATAAGAAGTACAGCTCATGAAGTGATCGAATTTCTAAAGTCAAATTTCATAACCAGGTTTGGGGTTCCTCTGAATTTGGTGTGCGATAATGGACTAGCCTTCCAATAATTAGAGTTTGTAGAATGGGCATACTAGATGGGGATAGTTATAAAATTTTCATCCAACTATTATCCCCAAGGTAATGGACTAGCTGAGTCCACGAATAAGAATTTAATGAATGCCATTAAGAAATCTGCAACAGACAAACCCAGGCAATGGCATACATTATTGAAATATGCACTTTGGGCTGACAGGATAAGATATAAAGTGGCTCTTTAGACTTCCCCATTTGCTTTGTTGTATGGTACTCAGCCCATTGTTCCCATCTCTCTAAAATTACCTACTTACAAATTTGTTTTAGACTATTTTGAGGATCAAGCAGATGCAGAGGCTCGTGTTTTTGATCTAACTAATTTGTATGAGGAAAGACTCCAGGCCCTCGAACATTTCAGTCGACACCAAGAAACCGTCAAGCGCTGGTTTGACAAAAGGGCCAGAGTGAAAGCTTTCGATCGTGCAGACTGGTGCTTCTATGGGACAAGGCCCATGAAAAGAAGGGTAAACATACAAAGCTGCAGCTGCTATGGATAGGGCCATACCAGATTGCTGAGATTTTGGGTAATAACGCATTTCGTTTACAGGACCTTGATGGTAATTTTCTGAACCTCCCTGTTAACGGTCAATACCTAAAGCATTATTTCTCAACTGTTCCATCCAATATATCGTTTGAATGAATCACAAAGAAGTTGTAACATGTGTATACATTGTAAATAAGTCTACAGTGTTATTTTATTTTATTTTATTTTAAATGTCTGTGCAGTTTTATTTTATTTTAAATGTCTGTGCAGTTTTATTTTATTTTTTTTATCCTTGGAAGTCTGTACAAATTTCTTTAGCTTTTAAATTTCTGTTTATTTTAAGTTTTGCCTGGGCAGTAAAAAGAAAAGTCAGCCTTCTAAAAATATTTCATTCTGAGTTTCAAATCCAGTGTTCATTATTCTAATTGAGAGATAGTCTGCTTTAAGTGAATAGTGGAACTATTTTGTTATTCAGAACAATAGTAGAAAGATGATTGGATTTTGTGTCTTGCTTGCCACAGTTATTTTAATTATAAAGAAACTGCTATACTGTTTGGCTGGAGAAACTCCTAAGGAATCCAAGAAAGGTTGGTCATAAGAGGGGACTATGATTCGTGTAATTATTTGAGTATCCATAGAGGCTATCAGTACCCAGGCTGAAGTAGTTCTAGATTGATGAAGTATTAAAAGAAAAAAATTTGTTCTTTTTTAAAAAAAGGCTTCTCAGATTTTGGTATATTTCAAAGAAGAGAAAGAGAAGGTGAAAGTTGAGCATGGCAACATAAAATTGGCACTCTGTTATTTCCTATATATATATATATATATATAAAAAAAAGGGAAGGAAAAAGTTATGTAATCAAAGAGATGGCCAAGGCTTCAGGAGATTTTTTCTTTTACCAAGTTGTAGATACTACCTCACAGTTGTGAATCAGGGTCATGTAAATCTAAAGGGTAACTCTGTCGGGGCTGTAAAAGGCTAAACTAGCAAACAGAGCTCTACTCGGTTTCCCCTTTTACAATCTAGAAAAGTTGATCAATCTAGAGTACAACATTCGAAGGCCCAGTCATTCTTGAAGAAAGTTTTATACGCTTGTAATTGCACATCAGAAATCTTCCTTAAATGATTCAGCCTAGTATGTCCTTGGGAAATTTTGACAACTATCAGCTAGTAGTTAATTTATTTTGAAGAATATTTGTGGCAAGGCATGGTACATGGTCTATGTTGTTTTGAAACTAGAGTCTTGGGTTCTAAAATAATGCTACTATTTTACTCGCAGATATCGCCATTTGTTGAGAAGCAACATGCCCCCACTAAAAAAATGAATTTCCACCCTTTGAAAATATTTAGCTATTCATTTTACAGTGGGGACCCTCTTGATGTTTTTCAGGTTTTATTCCAAATTTTTCTTGCCTCCTTCAAATTTTACATATACCAAAGTATCCAAACAGACTTGCATCTGGCTTTGATTTATTTTAGAATTCATTTTTCAAATGTTAGAATCATTTATGAGTAAAGAAAATCTTTCACTGATATGAAAAAATGCAGATTCCAGATAGATGAATTCATTAGAGGCCAAAACTTTCCATTTTTGGAAAAGTCACGAAATCGTGACACTTTCCATTTTTGGAAATGTCGCGAAATCCGACGGGTTTTAGAAAAATGAGCTAAGTCCTGGAAACCTCACGAAATCATGACACTTCCATTTTTGGAAATGTCACGATATCGCGACACTTTCCATTTTTGAAAATGTCACAAAATCGCGACGGGTTTTGGCTGGAATCGAGTCTTGTGGAAAACGTAGCAAAATTGCGAGATATTTGGAAAGACAGTGCCAAGTAATGAAAATGTAGCAAAATCGTGACATATTTTGGAAGAATGCAAGACTTGATAAAAGCGTCACGATTTCGTGACATGTCGCGAAATCACGACATGTCATAGTTTTGCTGCAGCAGAAGGCAAAGCAGAGGAAGGAAGCAAGGTAAGGCTCGGCTATGTCGCGAAATCACGACGTCGCAAAATCACAACACAGTAGGGAATAGCAAGGTAATGCCCGACACGATGGAGGAAGAAATGACTGAGGCAGGGTCGCTCGTCGTGATTTCACGACATGTCACAAAATCACAACATGTCACATTTTTGCGGCAGCAACAGCAGAAAGTGGCCAAGGCAGGGTCGCATGTCGCGATTTCGCGACATGTCACAAAATCATGACATGTCACGTTTTTGCAACAACGACAGCCAAAAGACGCCCAGGGTAGAAACAGGTCATGATTTCGCGACATGTCGCATTTTTGCGGCATAACAAACAAAGGGGCCAAAATGAAAAAAACAACTAGAAGCAATGACACGTGTCGTAATTTTTTGCGACACGTGTCAAAATAAAAGAGCTAGCACTTGCATGATAGCGGGAGTAATGGCGAGAAAGACAAAGTTAAGCGCAGATTAATTGAGGACCGTCACATTGAAATGAGAGATGCCAGGAATTGCTGGTTCATCCAGATTTTTACAGATCTGGCTGCAAAGAGACTCTACGGTGACTAAGCAGCTGCCCATTTAACAGAATATATCAACAATTGACCAAAAAATAAAAATATCTACACACAGTTACCAGAATTTTCCGATGGACACTTTTAATGAAAATTTATGGCGGAAGTCATGCAGAGATTTTTTAACTTAGAGACAGCTCTGTGGAGATGAAATGTTAGAGAAGTGGTGACTCATCCAAATTTCCCAAGGGAATTAATGAAGACATTTGCACATAGTTACAAGTGGATGCAAATAATATCGAATTCTGCCTTCTCCATTTATGGCAAGTAACTGCACTGATTTGCAGAATGGTTAAGTTTTATCAAAGCTTTATTTTAAAAGGCTTTATATTGTAAAAATCGGGGAGTAGAGTTTAAGGGGATAATATTTAGGGTTTGAAAAGAAGATATTTCTAAAAAGATCAGGGTTTGTCCTGAGTCTATAAATACTTCTTCTAAATGTAATCGCAGGAGGCAAAAACTTAGAAAAAATGCTATTGAAGCAATTTCTTGCAAATCTTGTTAAATGCTTTATTCTGGACTTGGAGTTGATGTGCTTTTTGCTTTCTATGATAGCGTGGCCAGGAGCCTAATCTCTTTCAGATTATGCTAAGTTCATTTTATTTTGTTTTCATCTCGTTAAAGTTTATTAAATATATGCTGTAAATCCGCGTTATCAAGATTAAATATGTTGTTGGGCTTCATTTTTTTTATTGTATGCTAGGGAAAACCATAGATTTAAGGTTCAGGTCTATTCTAATTGCTCTGTCCTCACTGTGTGAGCTATGCTGTTGGTGAGAGATACCAATTTTAGCCGACTTCCCTTTTGTTTATGATTTTCTTTTAGATCTGTTCTATCTCTGTCTTCTGCTCTTAGTAGAAGGTGATCTTAGAAATCTGGACACCTTCTTCTTTGATTTGTTCTATTGTGAAGCTGATAGTATAAATAAAATTGGTAGTTTTAGTTTTATAGCTAAGTTTGATAGACTTCTCTTTTTGCCTTACCCTACTCTCTCTGTTTTACCGTGAAATGATCCATTTTTATTTTCTTTTAAATTTGTCTTTTATTTAAATCTGCTGACATATAAAGAGCTAGATCAAAGAACTGATTTTAAATCTGATTATCCACAAAATGAACAATTCCAAAAACATTATTGAACAAGTTCAGAGCCCGTTGTAAGGTAACAGACAGTCCATTTTGAAAACTATTCCAGAAGTGAAAAAGAGTGAATAGACATTCAACCCAACTCTGTAACTCACACCTTGGATAACCAGTAAGATCCTAAAGTGAGTGGGATTTATCCCTTATAAGTGTTATCAGAGTTTCATGTTCATTCTTCACAGGGTGTGTATAAAATTCGTACCAACACTTCCATGGCAAGAAGGCACCAAGTCTTAAAAAAAAAAAAAAAGCCAGCCGAATACGCCTTCCAACATCAAGAAGGCGCATTCATCCAACCGAGATGCCTTCCAACATCAAGAAGGCGCATTCATCTAGCCGAGACACCTTCCAACATCAGGAAGGTGCATTCATCCAACCAAATACGCCTTCCAACATCAAGAAGGCACATTCATCAAGACAAACGCCTTCCAACATCAATAAGGTGCAAACCAGAAGGAGGTGCCTCCCACATTGGGAAGACGCATGTAGAAAAAAGCACCTCCCACCAATCAGAGGCACCTCGTAGCACCAGAAGGCACATTCGTTCGAAGAAGAGCATCGACAATGTTGGAAAGGCGCAACAAGGACACCATCCACATGGGAAAGGTACCAAAGAATGCCTCCCGCATGCAACATTTACATCTATCGGATGCCTCAAGTGGAACGAAGCATCGCACGAATGAGCAGCATCAAAGGACCATACCCCTCCCTCATGTCACAAGTCAGCAAATCAATGGCTACCATGATGACTGGAACGACGAATCAGGTACGCACATACTAAATCAAATCGTTTATATAATTATTTATAAATACGCAATACCAAAAAAGATACCGCTATCATAGAGATCGTATCCCCCCATAGCTAGAATCGCATGCCAATGATAGGGCATCTTCCATAACTGCTAGGGTTAGGCATATTTTCTATAAGAAGGTGCCTTCCTAAAGAAGGAAGGACAAAAAAAAATATACAAAGAAGAGAAGGCGCCATGGGAGGAAGGTCCAAGAACCACGCGATCAAGAAGAATGAACCTAGTGATACTGATGGGATCAGAGGGGTAGTGAAGACCCAATTCAAAGCCGAGGGGTGGCTTGAATACTACACCCTGGTCAATCAGGGCCAGGATGTGGAGGCAGCTAGAGAATTTTTTGCCTCTTTGAGGGGTGATGCGGCCCAAGTACAAGGGGTGGAAATTCCAGTCACCCCTGAGTTCATCTCACAGGCAACTGGATTGCCTCTCACGGGGGAATGTACATACAAGGGTGGAGTGTTAAAACTATACATCAAAATACTATTGCCAGGAGGAAATGTGTAGATAGACAGGGAGGGGTTACTCAAAAATAGTCTCCCCATGAATATGCGAAAGATGTTCGAGTAGATTGCTCAATTTTTCACATGCACAAGAAAGTATACCCATCTGCACATTAATCATGTGCACTTCATCAATCACCTAGTGCATGGGAGGAAATTAAACATACCTTTCTACCTGGTGAATGCTCTTAAAGATGAAGCAGCTCGGTACCAGAAAGGGGCACCGTCCGCCTTAGCCCACCATGGGCTGATATCGACATTGGTCTGCCATGTAGAAGCACAAGGACAAAACCATGACACAGAGGGAGATGGCGGCCAAATAGAGCAACATAATTTGGTTGCTAAATTAGGGCAAGATGAAGCATCCCCTACAAAGGAGATAAAGAACATCGAGCAATTGGTGTTGCCCTATTTTCTAGGAGGAGCAGAGCAGTCACCGGTGCCCAAAGACATAGAGGACAGAGGGCATTCCCCAGTGCTTGAGTATGAGGAGGAAGGAGCACCACTCACTGGTGGTGAGGATGAACCAATTCCTAGGAGGAAATGTCTACAATGATTCCTCTCGATAGAGGAAGGATAGAGTGACCCAAAGATAGACGTTGCCACCCAAACCCTCTGAGAATTAACGAATCGAAGCCCACGGAGTGAAGGAAATTCTGAGAGTAATGACTAGATAGATGCGGCATTGGAGGAGGCGCTCGAATGGAAAATCGATTGTTGGATGGCATAGCAGATTCTGGAAGATTGCCAAAACCAGCATAAAATGGAATTAGAGGAAAGAGATAGGCAAATTGCTTAGCTCGAGCAGTTGGTCTAGTAGTTGCAGGAGGAAAATCAAATGCTCCAGGACAGAGGAACAACAAGACAGGAGGCATCCACTTAGACTGATTGGGCAGAAGAAATCCCGATGAACTCTCCCACATCTGTCGAATGAGTATTCTCGTTAGGGGAGATTTGATCGGATGCCCGACAGAGCAGCCCAGAGGCAGGGGAGGATTCCTCTATTTTTAGGGGTGAAAAGAAAATAAGTCCTACTATGCCCCCTGTCATTGTCCTGAGTGACATAGAGTAGGACAAAGGTCTTCAACAATAGATAATACTATAGGATAAGGAGGACCTCCCCAGGCCTGACGAAGGAGAAGAGCCTGAGGGGTCGACACCAAGTAGATAGGCGAACGAAGGATCACCCCCAGAGATAGCAGCACAGTTGATCCTTCAGAGCAAGGAGAAATCCCCGAATGATAAAGGAGAGACCCCTATCCAAGCCACCACATTTTTTGTAGAAGCCAAGGCAAAGAGGCCCATGACGGCTTGACAAAAGGAAAAAGTGACCTTTGCCGACTTCGAAGAGGATGAATGGGACATGCAGTCATTCGTCGAGAGGCAAAAATATTTTGAGCAGCGACGCAATGAAATGAAAGCAGCAAAGGAGGCCAAGAAGGCATCCTCGAGGGTAAAAGGAGATTCTGGCATTTGCATCAATCTGAAATAATATAGCCAGTTTTGGGACATCTATGGTTCATCCCAAGGGCGACCTACCATGATGAGGAAGTACTTGGAACGGTGGGGAGTATATGGCCCACAATTGGAGGCCGTTGCAATTGCAAGGAAGAATGCAGGGCTTACCCCTAAAGCGATCGGATTATACAAGGCCCAAGTAGTGTCTTCTAGAGGGGATAACTCAAATATCCCTCTGGTAGTGGTCAGACCTCCAGAAGTTGACCTCTGGCAAGCTACCGAAGCTACATTTCAATTAGCAAGAACAACGTTGGCTAGACCACCACCAGTAGTGGCCAAAACAAGAAGAGGACAATTGACAGCCGCAGTTTCCCATAGGCAAAGGCAAACCACACCTTCAAATGTTGACATGAAAAGACAGACTCGGGCCGTAGGGGCAGTAGAATCCTCCAAGAGATGGCAATGATGAAAAGTCAGAGGGCTACCTGTAGCTTGGATGCCACAAGGGCATGGCATATGTTAGGCGTGGGGGGATGATGAGCACCAGAAATGCTCATATTTTGTACATATTTCTTTGATCAATATGCAACTGTATAATAAGGATTGCATACTTTTATGAATGATTATATAGATATTTGATATAATTATGCGTGTTATCTAATTTGTGTGTTTTTAGTATGTTTTGTGGAATTGTAGTTGATTTAGTTAGATTTGGAACAATCGAGGTCCTTTTGATGGACCTGGCACTTTATTTCATTGGGGGTTAATGAAGAGAATGCGAGTGCCTCCCTGTAGTTGGAAGGCGCCAACTGAATACCGAGTGCCTCCCTGTAGTCGGAAGGCACCAACTAAATACGAGCACCTCCCTACAGTCAAAAGGTGCCAATCGAAGATGAGCGCCTCCCTGCAATCGAAAGGCGCCAACCAAAGACAAGCGCCTCCCCATAGTCGGAAGGCGCTAGCAAAATGCAAGCGCATCCTCGCAACCAGAAGGTGCCACTGATTCTTTGCCTGTTGACTAGATTTGAACGACATGGACGGTAGCGACTGGTGCAGTTCCATCTCTGTGTCATGCAGAGCTAAATTGGAGATTGCACCAATGTATCGAAACGTCTTACTAATGCCAGGAAAAGCATGAACCGAACAACGAACACATCGCCATTAGAACAGAATTCCAGATGTCGATTGCATTTACCAGACTGTCTTGATTTAGTCTGGGACAGATCGACTATTGTAACTACTTCTATAACAGAAGTTCTACGGGTGTGTTATATAAACACACGTAGATCGTTCTAAGAAATATATAGAAATAAAATAAAGATCCATTTAGACGTACAAAGATAAATTGTAGTGTGTTGATGAATATATTAAAGTTCCAGAAGTTCTAAGTGCGTGTTCGATCGGGAAGAAGCTGCTGGAGCCTGGGCCCACTCCAAGCCAGTATTTCTTCCCCATTTCCTTTTCGTTTATTAATTTTAATTAGTTTATTTCTTTCATAAGAACGTTTGTTAGTTTATTAGTTCCAGCATTTGGAGTAGATTTATTTTCAAGAACGCGTACATGATTTATTTCCTATAGGTTTAATTATGTTCTTCTTACGTAAATAATTGAGGAGTGCGGGCATGATTGAAAAACCATTTCAAGAACACCCCCCAAAATGTAGGATTAGCAGATTCACCTCCAGTGGTATTGTAGTAACCTAATTTCGACTCTTCGCAAGTTTACGAAGCTCCCTGGGTTGATAATTAAATGCACGGGCATGTGACAAAAATAGGAAACCATTCACCTTGTTTGGCCCGCAATAGCAATAAGTATGGTAGCTTAGCTAGCAATGTTTGCCACCTATTATCATAGTTTGTGATGTACTCATGTTCATATTGATTTATCCCTATGAGGTCAGTTAAGGTCACCTTTCTCTTGGTATTGAAGGTGAAACATTCCAAGAATGCATCTACAAATTATTCAAATGCATAGATGATATACCGTGAACATTGGTTATACCACTCTATGGTTAGGCCATAAAGGGCTATTAAAAATGTTCTCAGGAAAAAAACATCGTTTTATTAGATACTGAAACACTGGTTCATGAACCTAGTGTTGTACTCCTATGCATCTTCCTATCCTTTATACCTGTCCAACATGGACATTTTAAAAAACTTTGAATATGGATGGGAAGTTATATATGGATGTAGCAGTTGACTACGCAACTAGAACAACATGGGATTTTTTTGTCCAGACCCAACTATCTTACTCTCTATGGTTTTCATACACTCAAGTAGTGCTTGATAAACATCAAAAGCTTTAATATCCTCTTCATTACTTTGGCCCCATGATGGGGGGCAAGGAATATTAAGCATATGGTATGGTAGTTTATTGTCATCAACCATGCCTCCATAAGGTGCTTCTAAGTATTCCTCATCAAGTTCTAAATCATCATAGGTCTCATAAGGTGTTTCTTGAATGGGCCTACAAGGAGGAACCAATTCCTGTTGAAGGTGATATATGTTTGGCCTAGGAGGTCTAGGAGGCACCATTTGATTAGTGCTAGGAGACCTATTTTGGTTATAAGTGAGTTGTCTCTGATGCACCCCCTACCTATGTGTACTTGGGGTAGGAACCCTATTGTGCAAGGTTTCTAGAATATGGTTGTCCCACCTAGGTACAGTTGCTTGAGGCCATCTCTGGGTGGTGCGACCATGAATTGTGGTCATCCTAGGGTGGGACGACCATGGTTACAAGGCCCAAAATCTCCAAAAAGTGGGGTAAACATTCCTAAAAGTGGTTGGGACCCCTAATTAACCTTTAGGGTTTCCCAATGGGGCCATCTGATATTGTTAAGAGTGGTGCCTTGGTATTATTATCTGATATACACAATTTTAGTGTTTACATATGCCCATTTTTGAGATGTGTTGTGTGAAACAGATCACTGAGAAAAATAATAGATGAATAAATAATTAAATTATTAAGGTTATTAATTAACCTAACAAAATTTATATGCCTCCTTTGTGGAAAGAGCATACATTCTTGGAATCCTTGTTTTTCAACATAGTTGAAGGATTGATTTTGGTATACCTTTCAACCACTCTACAATGGCAGTCGTAGGGGCTTAGGGTATACTTGGTCTTGGTTCCTTATATTACCTATATTGGGATACATGTCCCAAGGCTTCAAGTATACCAAGACTTTGTTTTTTTGAATTTGCTGATTATTTTCCCCAGTGTAGGATTGAATATTAATCTTTGGCAATACTTCTTTTGAATGTATGCAAGTTCACTTTTGAGTGTTTAAGTGTTGATTTTGATTATGAAATCATTATTATGACTACCACCTCAAGTGATTATTTGATGAGGGCATAACCAATTATAAAGTGATGAGTCACTTGAACCATATGACTTGATTGGGATAGCCGTCAGTTTTACCTATTATAATATTTATCAATTTTATGAATATTTTGATCATTTTGTTGATATTCCATGGAAGAAAAAGACTAAATACCTCATTATCATGGAGAAGTCCAATAAAAATGGTCTTCTTAGGGATTTAAGTAGAGACTTTTTATTTCATCCATGAACACTTAGAATGCAATCTTGATCCTGTGTGAAATTCATCAATTTTGACCTATTTTTGGTGGATTTTAGGCCCTTTTTTATCTTTTATAGTTCTTTTTATGAGGTTTTTTGGTGGTCGTCCCAGGGTGAGACAGCTGCACAGTTTATGATCATCCTAGGATGGTATGCCTGACCATGTGTTGCTCTACTAATTTATTAGATGTAAGCTAACAAATGAAAAACAACACACCTAACAAATAAAATTGAAAAGCATCTAATGTTCTATTCAAACATTCAAAAGAGACGATAATGTAAGAAAATAAATGACAAATAAGTTAGGAAAAGGGGGGTTATATTTGTATTTATTAATTTTTCATATAGAATTTTATAATACATCCCCTTGAGGGCTTTCAATGTGATACAATTCAATTTACAAAGTTGAAGGATCAAATCCCTCCATGAACTTATGGTACTCTTTCAATGTTCCTCTCGCACTCACAATGAAGATCAAGCTTACATTGTCACTGCTTTGAGCTATATTTATTCAAATCCTTACCTCTGTCCTCATGCACTAAAATATATGTATCTACATACAAGGAATTGAAATATGTTAATAACATATGCATATTATGATAAAATCCATGAAATGAATGTAGTATTGAATGTAAAAAGTGTAATCAACATGTCTAAACTACTCAAAATGATATGAAAACTTAATGTTGTATATTATATGATTTTTTAATGATATTGGTAGAAATTAAAGTGATATTAAGAGCAGAACCTGTGGTTGTCCCTAAGAGGGCCAATTAGGACTGTAATCACAAAAACCCTAATTAATAATTCAAAACCACTCCAAACTTGACCAAAATTAAACATGAAGCTAGTATATTTTTCTAAAATTGATCTACACTAAAATTAGATCAAAATTATGGGCCAATTCATGGCCATCCCTAAGATTTCCAATTGGGATTGTTAACCATCCCAGGTGGGGACGACCACAAAATAGGGTGGTTTTTACCACCAATTCCACTTGGATATGGTCTGGAATCCTCCTAGGGGTGTTGTCATAAAATTTGGTAAAGTAACTCATAGGAATTGATAGGTTTTGAAAAGGAGGAGCGTATTTGGGGATGCCTTGAAAACACCTTCGATTGACGAGGTTTCCAAGGAAAAATATTAGGGCAAAAAATAGAGCAAATATTGGTAGCACTTCATGGTCAATGCTTGCACAGGTCTCTCTAAAATTGAGTGTAAACACTCTAGTTTATATCCCAAGATGGTAAATGGGGTAAAGGGGTAAGTTTGGGCTACCAAAGCAGGTGCCACTACTTGGAAATTTCTTTGCCATGCATAGGGTGGAAGAGGCTTCCCATTTGGGCTTCCAATTTGTAGTGCCTAATGGCCATGACAGTCTCCCAATCTATCATGAGTGATTGGGTGGGATAAATGGCAAAATTGATTACCATTTGTCCCACCTTTAAATTTTTTGGGGGACTAAACCATGGTTGTCCCACCAATGGATGGTTGCTTGTGGCCATCCCTAGGTGGGATAGCCATGAATTGTGGTTGTCTTAGGGTGGTATGTCCATGGCTACATGGCCCAAAACCTCCAAAAAGTGGGGTAAACCTTCTCAAAAAAATTTGGGATCCCTAATTAACCCTTGAGGGTTGTCCAATGGGGCCATATGATATCAATAAGAGTGGTGCCTTGGCAGTCTTATCTGATTTACATGATTTTAATGTCTACAAATACCCCTTTTTGAGATGCGTTGTGTGAAACAGAGAGTGGAGAAAAAAATAGATGAATAAATCATTAAATGATTAATTTTATTCATTAAAATTACCAACTTTAAATGCATCCATTGTGGAAAGAGCATACATTCTTGGAATCCTTTCTTTTTGACATAGTTAAAGGATTGATTTTGGTATGCCTTTCAACCACTCTACAATAATAGTCGTAGGGGTTTAGGGTATACTTGGTATTGGTTCCTTATATTACCTATAATGGGATACATGTCCTAAGGATTAAATTATATTAAGACATTTTTTGTTGAATTTTCTGATTATTTGCCCCAGTGTAGGATTGCAAACTCGTCTTTGGCAATGATTCTTTTGAATGTATGCAAGTTGCACTTTTGAGTGTTTATGTATTGATTTTTATTATGAAATAATTATTATGACTACCCCCTCAAGCAATGACTCAATGAGGGCATGACCAATTATAAATTTATGAGTCACTTGACCCATATGACTTGATTGGGATAACCGTCAGTTTTACCCATTATAATATTTATCAAATTTGTGAAGATTTTGATCATTTTGTTGATATTTTGTGGAAGAAAATGACTAAATACCTCATTCCCATGGAGTGGTCCAGCCACAATGGCCTTCTTGGGGAGTGAAGTAGAGAATTTTAAATTCATCCATGAACATTTTGAATGCAATCTTGATCCTTTGTGAAATTCATCAATTTTGACCTATTTTTGGTGGCTTTTAGGCCCTTTTAAAAATCTTTTTTAGTTGTTTTTGTGAGGTTTTTTGGTGGTCGTCCTTGGGTGATATTGCTGCACATTTTATGGCCATCCTATGGTGGGATGGTCAACCATATTTTTCTCTAATACTTTATTATATGTATGCAACGTTTATGATGTATGCTTTATTGATGCTTTTTTGGATGCTTATCATGTATGCATGTACTATAATATGATGTGATTTGATTATATGTAGATGAGCATATGAAAAATTAAATGAATTATTTGTTAATTTATACTAATTATATATGAATAATATTTTACACACTAGATGCTAGCACCATAAACTATAGAAAATTCATCTTATTCATTTTCACTTTTATCATGAAACTATTTAATGACTTGTGTAAATGTAACGTAACGAGCATGTGATAGCTTGATATATAATTAAATGAATAATATAATGTTGTATGATGTGTTTGGGATTTTTAGGAGACTCAAAAACTCTAGTTACCTAATAAAAATTTGTCTATTAACCATGCAAGACTTTATGCCAAAGTATAAATTTGCTAGGATGACCAAGATATTCAACATCCCTATGTGTGCATGTGATTTTATTGCTATGATAACACATAAAGTTACCCCAGTGCCAAACAAGATTAATGTAGCCCATCTATACTAAATATCACCCTATGAATATCATTATCCTGAGTTTTGTACGTAGTTGGAGTAGACAACTAGGCAATATAGGCTACCAGAAGCTATCTCATACACATGTAAACATTGGTCTATACAAGAGAAGGTTGTGAATGTGACAAACATATCATCATGTGTAAGGATACCACCATTTATAGGTAGGCTTGATGCCATCCAAACTATAATGAGGATCACCTTATGGTTTTTAAATGTTGAGAATTCTAAGGATTCAAGTTCAATACTCCCTTCTTTTATTTTATCTTTGAATTGTTCTAGGGATTTGCTCATTTTTGTTTTGGTGAGCAAGGGATTTTGGTAGTGGTGAGAACCATTGTGTATTTTTATTTTTGCTTTTTTTAATGGTGAAAACCACTTTTTATTTTGAATATTGTAGTGGTAACAACCATTGCTTATTTTTCTCTTTTGGATACTTGACCCAATTTGGCATGAAGCAAGGGAATTTGATTTTTTAGGGTAAGGAGGAACTTTTCCTTTTGTCAATTCTCAATATTTTTTAACCATTCACATAGGGATATGAGTGAGGTAAACTCTTATATTAAGGTAAAATGGACCACTTTGTAGGTTTCATATTTCCTTGTGAAATACTTGGATTTATTAATGTGAAAATATGTTGGGATTTTGACATATACAAGGTACAATCTAAGAAGGAATCTACCTTCTAAAAATTAGGATAGCTTTCTACAAAATATAAAAAGAAAACTAGAGATGGCTGAGTGACCAAAAACCCTAATGATATCTTGTAACCAATGGCTAAGTGAAAGGAAACAAATGCATAATATAGAATGTGGATGGAAATGATAATTATAATGTAAATAGGTGGTAATTTTGACCTTTGACAAAATTGATTTTGACAGATTCTTAGTGTACATACCTGGTGCTAGACATGTATGATCAAATATAAAATGCAAAATGCAATGATGGGTATGTCTAATGCAAGTGATGGTATGATGCAATGACATGAAATGTAATGAAATGCAATAATTTTATGTTTTTGATATTATTATCATGTTTTTGGATTTTGATAAATGTATATGCATTTGACCAATTGGCTTAATGGATTCCATTGGGGCTTTTTGGGTGACCAAAGAGTTTATAGATACTTTTGGAGCTTTGTGGGGTGACCAAAGGGCTTGTAGACACATTTGGAGCATTTTATGGTGATCAAAGTGTTCGTAGACACCTTTGGAGTGTTTTAGGGTGACCAAAGATATTGTAGACCCCTTCAGAGCATTTTAGGGTGACCAAATGGATCGTAGACACATTTGGAGTGTTTAAGGGTGACCAAAGGGATCGTAGATACCTTTGGAGTATTTTAGGGTGACCAAAGGGATCGTATACACCTTTGGAGTATTTAAAGGTACCAAAGGGATTGTAGGTATCTTTGGAGTGCTTTAGGGTGACCAAAGAGATTATTTATATCTTTGGAGTGTTTTAGGGTGACCAAAGGGTTCATAGACACCTTTGGAACATTTTGGGGTGACCAAAGGGTTTGTAGACACCTTTGGAGTGTTGTAGGGTGACCAAAGGTATCGTAGACACCTAGAGTGTTTTAGGGTGACCAAAGGGATCATAGATGCATTTGGAGCATTTTAGGGTGACCAAAGGGATCATAGACACATTTTGAGTATTTTAGGGTGACCAAAGGGATCATATATACCTTTGGAGCATTTTAGGGTGATCAAAGAGATCATAGGCATTTTTGTAGCACTTTAGGGTGACCAAAGAGCTTATAGATGTCTTTGGAGTGTTTTAGGGTGACCAAAGGGTTCATAGACACCTTTGGAACATTTTGGGGTGACTAAAGGGTTTGTAGACACCTTTGGAGTTTTTTAGGGTGACGAAAGGGATCGTAGACACCTTTGGAGTGTTTTAGGGTGACCAAAGTGATCATAGATGCCTTTGGAGCATTTTAGGGTGACCAAAGGGTTCATAGACACCTTTAGAACATTTTAGGGTGACCAAAGGGGTCGTAGACACCTTTGGAGAGTTTTAGAGTGACCAAAGGGATTGTAGACACCTTTGGAGTGTTTTAGGGTGATCAAAGGAGTCGTAGACACCTTTGGACATTTTAGGGTGACCAAAGGGTTTGTAGACACCTTTGGAGTATTTTAGGGTGACCAAAGAGATTGTATACCTATTTGGAGCATTTTAGGGTGGCCAAATGGATCGTAGACACATTTGGAGTGTTTAAGGGTGACCAAAGGGGTTGTAGACACATTTGGAGTATTTTAGGGTGACCAAAGGGATCGTATACACCTTTGGAGAATTTTAGGGTGACCAAAGGGATCGTAGGCAGGGTTATGCATAGTAGTGAATATTTGCCAATCGGGAAAAATTTAGGATTTTCAAAATTGAAAATTGGCGAATATGAGGACCCTCGACATCAGCCCATTCGCCTAAATTTTTTAGGACCAATGTTTTTCTTAGGGTCAATTCACCATAATATATATCCAAACATAGGCATATTTGTACTCATTGGAAAGCTCTTTTCAAGCCTGATCTAATGGTGGTATGCTAATGAAGTTATAAGGTGACTTAATAGGTCAAAAGGTATGCAAAATATGACCTTATTGTTTAGGGCTTCAAATGCACCAAATTTGGGTATGAAGATGATTGATTTTATTTGCTTCATATTTGCCATGATTCACCTTGATTTTTATTAGGATTCACCATTTTTTTACAAGTACATTTTGAGTCCAACCCCTTATGCATAACCCCGATCATAGGCATATTTGGAGTGCTTTAGGGTGACCAAAGAGCTTATAGATGTCTTTGGAGTGCTTTAGGGTGACCAAAAGGTTCATAGAAACCTTTGGAACATGTTGGGATGACCAAAGGGTTTGTAGACACCTTTGGAGTGTTTTAGGGTGACCAAAGGGATCATAGACACCTTTGGAGTGTTTTAGGGTGACCAAAAGTATTGTATATGTCCTTGGAACATTTTGGGGTGATAAAAGGGTTCATAGACACCTTTGGAACATTTTAGGGTAACCAAAGGGGTCATAGACACCTTTGGAGAGTTTTAGAGTGACCAAAGGGATCATAGATACCTTTGGAGTGTTTTAGGGTGACCAAAGGGGTTGTAGACACCTTTGGAGTGTTTTAGAGTGACCAAAGGGATGGTAGACACCTTTGGAGCATTTTAGGGTGACGAAAAGTGTTTTTAGATATCTTTGGAGAATTTTAGGGTGACCAAAGGGATCATAAACACATTTTGAGCATTTTATAGTGATCAAAAGGGTCATAGATGCCTTTGGAGGATTTTAGGGTGACCAAAGGGATCATAGACACCTTTGGAGCATTTTAGGGTGACCAAAGGGGTCGTAGACACCTTTGGAATATTTTAGGGTGACCAAAGGGGTCGTAGACACCTTTGGAGCATTTTAGGGTGACCAAAGGGGTCATAGACACCTTTGGAGTGTTTTAGGGTGACCAAAGGGATCATACCTTTAGAGAATTTTAGGGTGACCAAAGGAGTCGTAGACACATTTGGAGTGTTTTACGGTGATCAAAGGGATCGTAGACACCTTTGGAGCATTTTATGGTGACCAAAGGGGTCGCAGACACCTTTGGAGTGTTTTAGGATGACCAAAGAGTTTGTACATGTCTTTGGTGTGTTTTAGGGTGACCAAAGGGCTTATAGATGCCTTTGGAGTGACCCTCTATCTTAAGGATACCATGTCTATAGAACACCTATCTATGGTTTATCGCTAGAATCACTAGGGTTGTTGTAGTGGTGGTGGAATGATTGGTGGTGGTCTATGTGGAAGGCGACGAGCTTGCTATTTGAGTGGTAAAAATTTTCACCATATGGGATGTTGCACTAGGACCATACGTAGATAAAAATATTCATCGTCATCCAATGGTACAACATGCTCATGTTTCTCATCTAAAATAGGGTATTTGATGGGTGCTGCACTGTAATGTGACTCATCATTTGTTATCCATTCATGAGGAGAACCTTTATCCTCTTCCTCATTATTATATGGAAGGGTACATGAACCTTCATCCACCTCCTGAGATTGGGTGAAATTGTGAGATAATCCTTGACCTATTATATTTTCAAGAAAGTAATCTCCCAATGAGTGGACATGATTTGGATTAGCATAGGGATCACGTTTAATCTCATCCTTGTAGTTCAGACCTAAGCATTCTAAACTCTCTTTGATTCCATCTAAAGGTACCAACTTTTTGTGTGCCAAACTAGATTTATCATATGGTAATTGATATTGTGGTTGGAAAGGAACACGAGTACCTTGTTCATATAACCCTAGACCATAGCCATACCAATGGCAGTGATGTAGATATTGCAAGGTGTATTCAAGATTTGACATGTAATTTATGTCCTTAGAGAAAGGTTCCTCATCTTCTTCTTGATGAGGAACTAGCAATGTTCCATATTCAATATCCCCATATATAAAATGTTTTTTATTGGTTGGTATACCTAGAGGTACGATGCTACATATGGAGAGATGAGGTTGTCCCATATCTTGCAACATCTCAATGGTTGAAATTGTTGTGATGTTCCTCACTAGGTACTCTCCTAACCTTGTACTATCCATATGGATTCTAACCTGGGATTATAAAGGTGGAGGAGATGGAAGCAAGGATTTATATGACTAAATGTGTACCTCATGATATGTTTCATCATTTACTAGACTAGGAATCTCTTTCGTAGAGATGGTGGAAATTATGGGAGGGATCTCATCAATCAGCCTATTCGACATATTCATCTACGGAGGATTGGATGATGATGAAGGTTTTTTTGAAGGTTCCAATTATGAGGATGGTATGGAGGAAGACAGTAATGGGGTAATGGAAGGTGATGGTGATGGAAGTGGACCCTGAATAGATGTGTTTAGTTGAAAGTCCACATGATTCGATGGTAAGGTCAACTCAGGGATTTAATACACCAAGTTGTAGTACTTAAAGAGCTCAAGGTCTACACAGACAATGTGTACTTGCCATTCATAAGTATACTTTAGACATTGGTGAGTGATGGAGGGGACAAAATTCATGTCTTGGATCAAAGATCTACCTAGAAATATGTTGTAGGCCATTGCACCCTCAAAAATAGGACACAAGGTTGGTATAGTTTTGCATCCCACATGGATGGGTAGGACTATAGTAATGACTGTAGAGCATATCGTATCATTGAATGCTCAAAGGGTGTAGGTGGATGCAACAACATGGGATATTGGAAGTCATATATTTTTGAGAGCACCATTGGTTATTATGTTACTTGACAAAAAAAATCAATTAAAACTCTCTTATATGGTGTTCCATTCACACATGCAATGATGTGTAGAGGAGGATCAACCACATCACATGCTATTAGTTTGATTTTGTGCTCATGGAACATGATAACTGATTCCTTACATTTTTGAATGTGCCCCACAAAATCGATAAAGGAGTTAGACTCTTGGGGTTGTAACTCAATTGACTTAAGAATGCCCAAAAGATCTTCCCTGTGAGGTGGCAATTGTTGAATAAGCTCGTATATAGAAATTATAGACGATGTTGTTCGTAAGCTTTGATCAAGCTTTATTTTGAGTGTAAGCACTGGATGAGGTGGAAGGCTTTGCATTGGAGGTGGTGGAGGCTGTGAACTTTATGGAATATCACTTGAAGCTGCAAGTAGTGCATATTGACTTGGATAGTGTATGTTTCTTGTCACAATGCTAACCATACCGACATACACTTGTTTAGGAGGTGACATATGGACCTTATTTACTTGTTTTACAGAAGCTGCCTATACCTCATGAGTGGATAATGGGTCTTTAAAAACACCCATTTGTTGATTTATTATGGCAAGAGGATTATCCACTTGAAGATTGTTCTTCTCAATCATATCCTGCACTAGGTTTTTGAAATAGTAGTATGTAGGTAAGTCATGCCCAATCTACCTATGATATTTAAAAAATAGTTATTTTTTATATCCCATAGACTTTTATTTACCTGTAATCAGGTCTATGGGCCAAATTTCTAGCAAATTAATAGCTTTGGTAGCCCACATATGATCGAATAGGAATTCCATTGACTCAACGAAAGGCGTATACTATCGCTTAAGGCGACATTGCTGAATTTACCCATGATTCACTTGGGTGTTATTATTGTAACTCATAGAAGGAGGTTGGGCTTGATAATTTACCTTTTGAGGAAGCGTTTTTTGTGTAGGCTCTAGGATATTGATGGCAACTCGATTTACTACAGCCAACTTTGATTGTGTCAAATTGCCCTTTGGATTTTTAGTCCACTCCTTGCAAGGTTTTGAGATTTCTCCCTCTTGAATTTTAATTTCTTCTATTGTTCTAGCCTATGCTAGAGCATATTCAAGAGTGGAATACTACTAGAGTTGTAACAATAATGATATTGGTTTTAGAAAACTCTTTGAAAACATCCGAGGCAACTCGGACACTGGCAATAAGATGGTAGATTAACTTGTAGTGTTTTCCACCTATTACCATAGTTTGTGATGGACTCATGTTCATATTGATTTATCCCTGTGAGGTCGGTTAAGGTCACCTTTCTCTTGGTATTGAAGGTGAAACATTCCAAGAATGCATCTACAAATTATTCAAATGTATAGACGCTATACCGTGAAAATTGGTTATACCACTCTACGTCTAGGCCAGAGAGGGTGATTAAAAATGTTCTCAAGAGTAAAGCATCATTTTCTTAGATACTGAAACACTGGTTCATGAACCTAGTGATGTGCTCCTATGCATATTCCTCTCCTTCATACTTGTACAACTTGGGCATTTTAAAATACTTTGAATATGGATGGAAGTTACAGATGGATGTAGTAGTTGACTACGCAACTAGCACAACATGGGATTTTGTTGCCCAGACCCAACTATCTTACTCTCTATGGTTTTCATACGCTCAAGTAGTGCTTGATATGCATCAGAAGCTTTAATCTCATCTTCTTTACTTTGGCCCCGCGATGGGGGGTAAGGAATATTAACCATATAGAATGGTAGTTTATTATCATCAACCATGCCTCCATAAGGTGCTTCTAAGTATTCCTCATCAGGTTCTAAATCGTCATAGGCCCCGTAAGGTGTTTCTTGAATGGGCCTACAAGGAGGAACCAATGCCTGTTGAAGGCGATATATGTTTGGCCTAGGAGGTAAGTCCATATTAGGCCTAGGAGGTCTAGGAGGCACCATTTTACTAGGCCTAGGAGACCTATTTTGGTTATAAGTGGGTTGTCTCTGATGCACCCCCTACCTATGTGTACTTGGGGTAGGAACCCTATTGCACAAGGTTTCTAGAATATGTTGTTCAATCCTTTGTTTGTATAGCTTATACTAACAATCTAAGAGATCCAAGCGTTATTTATCTGGATGAAGCTATTTAAATTACATTTGATGATTAGCATACCTTTTGACCACTGGGTTTATTTGCTCAACTGTGTGAGGCCTATGAGACCTAGCACTTTGGCCATGATACCTATCCTATTTAGTAGGATCTGATAAATCTACGACGAGCTTTCCTCGATTGATATAAGTCACATTTACTTGAGGCTCACTCCTAAATAGGTTTTCCTTATATTCTACTGGTGCAAAAGCACATCGTTCTTATATAGAATGATGCAACAAAGGATAATTAGGATTTTCCTTGGGTCTTCCTTCATAAATGAGGAAGGATAGGGCAAAATTTGCTTACAAAATGTGATGAGTATCATACTCATCTTAGTATTTATACTATGGAGGCCTATCATGGTGATATGAGGGCGTATTATGATCATTTAGCCTTGTCCATGGTGTATAGTATTGATCCTACATGTAAGTATGCAAGGTATATTGATCAGGAACATTAATGCATGGTATTGCTCTATGTGTTGGCACCTAAAAGCATGGTTGCCATTCTTTAAATAATGCATGTGAAGTATCTATGCTTGGAAAATAATTTCCCAAATTAGGACTAAAACCTATAGGGGTGTCCCTCATGGGGGTCCCTTGAGGGCTAGGTTACTTACTTGACATTCTAGGACTTGGGCGAGTTGGAGGCTACAATGAGGTATGACCAAATCCTTGGGATCAAATCAAAAATGGTCTACGTATCCTTGCCTACTCCCCATAGCTTCAGCCCTTGAGTGGGCTTGGATATGGGTATATACCATAACTGCTTCTTTCTAAATCCTACGTGATTACATCCTTTACAACTTATAATGATTCAAACACAAAAAAATAGAAATACACAAGAATACAAATGTTTATCTCTTTTAAATATTGATGTGTTCCTAAATTATTTTAGTATTTTTTTGATTTGTTGTTTTTTGTAAAGAAATATTTTTTCATGTGTTTGAATGTTGTTGATGTGGATTTCAATTGTTTAATGGATTTCAACTATATACTCATAGCTCAACAACTGGTAATGAAATTTTGGTCATGTAAACTAACCAAAGTATGGAGATGAAGCCCATAATTTATCAGGGAGCATAGGTCTTTTCAGTCCTTACCCTATTCACTATGGTCAGTGATATACCTCTCTAAAGAGAGATACATGCTCTAATCCACAATCTATGATGGTTCTTGGAGCTATTTTTGGCCAAAAATAGGTTTCATAGGATTTGAGCCAATGGGTGGATATGAAACCCATCGTCATTGAACTCTATTAGTGGTTGGGGATGAATTCCAACTCACTAACATTTAAAAGTTATGTGGTGTGTGTGGAAATTTTTATCCTTGAAGAAATAAAAATGAGGGAGCACTCAATTTTAGTTCACTAAAAGCACAAAGAATGTTTTACTTTCATAAACATATGCATGAACAAAGAACCTACAAAAAGTACTTATCCTATATTAAGACGTAACCATTATATAGGTCACATGTAGGAAAACCACTCAAATGCATGATGAAGACTATTATGTTTCCTATTTTTATTCTATTATTTAATTTGGAATTTTGGAAATGGGAAATATAGCTTTCAATCACCCAATAAAAGATATGAAAAACTTAAATTTACCCTTTTCTGAACAACCATAATGCAAATTGAGGGTTTATGCACTTACCTTGTCTGTTTGTGAAGCTGATGTTTCTAGAAATTTGGGTTGAAACCCTCTATTTTGTGGCCATCCCTAGGTGGTACGACTACAAATTTGGGGGCCACACCTTGGTGGGATGGTTGTTGTGGTCGTCCCTGAGAGTTCCAAATAGTAATTTAGGGGTCATTTCAGTCTAGAACGACTAGAACCTGCAACATATAAAGTGCAAAATCAAGGTTAAAAATAACAAAATTGAAAAGGGACAATGGTACCACTGTGATGACCATTGAAGATAAAAAAAACTATGCATCTAACAATTGAAATTGAAAAGCATCTAATGTTCTATTAAAGAATTCAAAAGAGATGATAATGTAAGCAAGTAAATAACAAATAAGTTTGGAAAAAGGGGGGTTCTCTTTGTATTTATTCATTTTTCAAATAGGAGGTTACAATACATCCCCTTGAGGGCTTTCAATGTGATACAATTCAAATTACAAAGTTGAAGGATCAAATCCCTCCATGAACTTATGGTACACTTTCAATGTTCCTCTTGCACTCACGATGAAGAGCGGGCTTACACTACCACTACTTTGAGATATATTTCTTCAACTCCTTAGATCCTTCCTCATGCACTAGAATATATTTACCTACACACAATAAATTGAAATATGTTAATAGCATATGCATATTATGATAAAATCCATGAAATGCATGTAGTATTGAATGTAAAAAGTGTAATCAATAGGTCTAAACTACTCCAAATGACATGAAAACTTAGCATGATGTATATTATATGATTTTGTAATGATATGAGTAGAAATTGAAGTTATATTATGAGTAAAACTTTTGGTCATCCTTGAGAGGGCCAATTAGGACTGAAATCACAAAAACCCTAATTAACAATTCAAAACCACTACAAACTTCACAAAAATTAAATATGATGCTAATATAATGCTATAAAATTGATCTACACTAAAATTGGATTAAAAATGTGGGCCAATTCATGGATGTCCTTGAGAGTTCCAATTGGGACTGTTAACCATCCCAGGTGGGGATGACCACAAAACATGGTGGTTTTTACCAACAATTCCACTTAGATATGGTCTAGAATCCTCCTAGGGGCATTGTCATCAAATTTGGTAAATTAAATCACAAGAATTGATAGGTTTTGAAAAGGATGATCATATTTGGGTATGCCTTGAGAACACCTTCGATTGACAAGATTTCCAAGGGCAAATATGAGGATAAAAGGTGAGATCAAATCTTGATAGCACTTCTTGATCAATGCTTGCAAAGGTATCTCTTTGAAATTGAGTGTAAATACTCCAATTTATATCCCATAAGGGAAAAGGGGGTAAAGAGGTAAGTTTGAGCATGCAAGGTAGGTGCCACCACTTGGTAATGCATTTTCCATGCATATGGTGGAAGAGGGTTCCCATTTGGGCCTCCAATTCATAGTCCTTAATGGTCATGACAATCTCCCAATCTATAATGAGTGATTGGGTGAGATAAATGATAGAAATTGATTGCCATTTGTCCCATCCTTGACTTTTTTGAGGGCTTGGACCATGGTCATCCCACCCAAAGATGGTTTCTTATGGCCATCCCTAGGTGGGATGGCCATGAACTATGGTCATCCTGGGGTGGCCATGGCTACATCACCCAAAACCTCTCAAAAGTGGGTTAAACCTTCCCAAAAGTGGTTGGGACCCCTAATTAACCCCTAAGGGTTGCCTAATGGCATCATATGATGTCATTAATAGTGGAATCTTGGTAGTCTTATCCGATTTACATGATTTTAGTGTCTATAGTAACCTATGATTTGAATGGTTAGTAAAATTAATTAAGAACCATTGCAAGTATTACCACTATTTAGCTCTTTTGTTGATCGATTAAAGGCATCATCAAAGCTATTATCTGATCGATAGCTAGATATCATCTTCCTGCAAACATGATTATCTCTATAAAATCATAAATACATATCAACATCATATACGTGAATCCCAATCGAATGTTGCATCATAGCCATGCATAGCCATAGAACCAATAAACTTAGGCATTAAAATAACAAGTTCAATCATGTTGTCTCCCTTATCAAGGATCCTACAAGGGCAGGTTGTGAAAATTAGTGGATTCCACTCTCACGAAGCATGCACAAATACTATGAAATATAAAATATAATTTCTCATGGTATAGAATTCTATGTGAAAACAAGCATTTGAATGTAATTTTAACATTGGGGATATGGTTTTCCTATGCCTATAACCCTATAAGTAGTCATTATTGAAATTCTATGGTAATCAAAAGTCAGCACAAAACTTTTGTGGACCATATTAAGTGCTCCAATAGGTTTTTCCTATGGCCTACAAGTTAGAATTACCACATTCTTCCATGATACATATAGTTTTCCATGTCTCATATTTAAAAAAATGTCCTTGGAAACCATACATAAGTCTAGTCCACACTACCTCAATTGAATGTGGAAGGCTCATTTATCTTAGAACTTGAGAATATTTTGGAGTAGTGTACATGTAAACATCACTAATATCATAGTATATTGGTGTGGACTATATGTAGAAGATGCTACCTAGGATTTGCTCCATCAACTACAATAATTTTTTCATCACCTCAAGCTTTGAGGATAAAGCTTCTTGAATAAGATGACATGTTATCACCCTATCCTAACACAACTATTATCATGTACTTTCCTAGTATTAGTGTTATATTTATACCATGAGAACCTAGTGTGGATGGCACATTAAGGTATAAGCTTTGCATTTATTAAAGTAGGATTTAGGGGATTGGGTCCTCTCTTTCATGTGGTCTAACCCTTGATAATTATGTTAGGATAAGTAATATTCTATATAAGGACAAAGGTTTGGAGAAGAAGACATCTCATATTTTCTCATTTTGTATAGGAGTTTTGCTTCTAAGGTGGTTACCCCTTGAAAATGCCTATAATATCTACTTTGATTGATTAATATAAGTTTTTTGTTATTTTAATTCAATTATTTTTTATGAGCACTTATGTTACTTTTATTTTCATGATCATTTAGTTATTTCCAATTCATGAGCATTTCCATTAATTCCTACATTGCTACTTTAGTTATGCTTATTTCTATATGAAGGCTATTAACAACATATAATGTTTTATAATCTCATTACATATCATAGTTATTTTCAATGTGAACAACATATTAAGTATCTTAATGAGATATTTTTAGGTGATATTGGAAATAATATAGAAAAAATAAGAATAAATATAAAATCCAAAATGTTTTACTATAATAAATTAAACTAAAATACTACATATATTATTTAAAATATTTATTATTCATACAAGAAGTATGGTATGAAATCATAACAATTCCATTAGTCCATGATTAAGCTTTTTTAGATGAAAAAATAAAAATAAATTAAATGTTCTAGTAAAAGTAATTTTTCATTGTTATCGTACGTCTATTGTAAAATTATAGTGAGTAAAATTTGCAGTTTATAGAATATATTTCAAGTGATATGCATTGTGCTCTTTATAACATACACAAAGATAACATGTGATTAATTTTTGAAATTTAAAACATTTTAAAACTAATTTTATCTTTTCAAAATGAATTATTATTGTTATTTTCTATATAAATCAAGGGAAAAATATTAACATATTTATGTCTAGGCTAAAAAATTACCAATAGTTTATAAATAATTAACCAAATCTATCCTTTTAATCTCAATGATACCATTAATGTAAATATTACTATGGAAAAGTATAATTTGTATTAATTTCAATATAAAATGAAGAGAAATTTGTTTATCTTATTGTAAATTTCATGCTCATTTAGATGACTTCAAAAGTATTCTTACTATGCTCAAAATCAAAAGAGATTATATAAACTAAATAATTAGCCAGGATATTAGAAAAAAAAGTATGTAGGAAACATTTCTAGAAGCTCTATTATATCACTCATTCAGAGAAAATAAAAACTCAATAATACGTTAGAGAAGAGTCCCATGATAACTTGAATATTACAAACAATGCTCAAAGAAAATTAAGCCATGGATAATTATCATAATATTAACCTAAAATCAGTTCTTCTTATTGTCAAGCAATAGCTTATTCTTATCTTCAAATTCAATATTACTTGTCATAACAAGTAGTTGATGAACCAATTTAATAGTACAATATTATAGCTAATTGTTATCATTATGGATTGCATCCTTAACATTAGTCTTATAGCTAATTGTTATCAAAGATCTCATCCTTAATGTAAATATTATACAACCATACATATTAAGGCAAATCATCAATAAAAATAAGGAAGTACCTATTTCCAAAAATATATCATGTACCCTAGATCTATAAATACCATTATGTATGATCTCCAAATGATGAGTAACCTATATTGTAGTCCCTTTTATAAGAGTTTCCCTATGATGCTTCCCAAGAACACATCTCTTGTATGAACCACTTGGATGGGATATGTGTGGAATTCCAATATCCATCAGATGATGACTCATGTATCTTAAGGATCTATATTTTAGATTCCCAAGACTAGGGTACCACCCCTCACTCATCATCTCCATGTGCAACTATAGAAACAAAATATTTATTCCTAGGAAAATAAATAATAGAAGTGGGTATTTCTCCAAACTTATTCATTTGGTCTAACTCATCACAAGAGGTAGAAGAAATGATTATAAATTTATTTTATATATCCTTAATTACCAAATTATCAAGACAAAATATAATTTTTTATCCATGAGTGATGTGATACATAAATATTATATTAGGCCCAACATATGGAACATGAAGTACCTCATCAAAAAAATGATATCCAAAGTTGATATCTCCATATCTTACCACATACAAGGAAGAGTCATCTCCAATAAAAAATATAATCCCTTGAATGCAATTTCTTATACCCCTATAGAATATTATTGTGATTTATCATGTGCCTAGTTTCCCCTAAATATATAATCTACTCATTAAAATAAGTGGATATACAATATGATAAATGATATGTTGTGTACTTGTGAGGTCTCTCCATAAAATTTGTCTTCACCCTATGCATAGAAGAGAGGAGCATCAACACCACATTTTTTGGTGTTTCCTTAATATTCTTAAGATAAGTTTGACATTATTATACTTTATTTCCTTCCTTTGTGAAAAAATCACATATTGGATTTTTGAACGACTTCTTGGGATACTTCTTATTCTATTTTGGGTTCTTCTCATTTTGAGTTTTAGAAAAGCTGACTTTAGATGGGCCTAATTGAATATATAATTACCCTTATGTCTTTGTATTCTAGAATAATGATGCAAAAATTACTCTCATCAATTAAAGGTGTAGGATAATTTGGGAAATACACTCAAAGTATATCAAATACAAAAAAAACTATCTTATGTCTCTAACACATTTTTCAAGATAATATTCAATAGTTCAATTTTCTTTTCCTTCTCCTATCACCTTAGGTAATAATATTGTAGTCTGAATATATTCTTATAATTTATTGAAATGACTAATTTACTCATCTATAGTATCAAAATAGTCCATATTCAAATTAGTAGGATCAACCTCTAACCTACTAATTTTTGTATAATCAATGCAATTACACAATCCATGAAACTTGCCAATCAACTTCTTGGGTACTATGATGTCATTAACATGGGTATCATAAACATTGTGAACATGAAGGGCTATAACACCATGATAATAATTCTTATTATCCCTATATACCTACTTTATTTCTTCAAAATCCATAGCACAAGGCTATTCATTCACATATTTGAGGAACCCCTTGATTTGGAGAAAATATTCAATATTCATTTCCTAGGTAGCATATTTTGGACCAATCAATAAGGGCACATAATAATCCATAACTATCCTATCAAAAAATAAAATATAATATGCATTTGTGGATAAAAACAACACCACCAATTCTTATATCTTAAAAAACTATATGATTTAAAAATGGGCTTAAAATGATTCCATATGCAAAATTTATGGACCCAAAATATTGACCCAAAAATCATACAAAATGCTTCTAAAAACTTTGAAGAATTTGATTTTTTAGTACCTATAGCGAATGTAAAACCACCATAAGCCATTACATGAGTGGCTAAGGGGGTGTCAATTGCATGTTGACTGGACAACATACCCAAAAATCATGTTATTCTACTTTTCATAATAAAGGGTCTATAACCTATGCACTCACTATTTAGGACATTGGGTAGGGTACAAAAAAGCTATAATATACCACTTTTTGCACTCTAATTATCTCTATGATCTATGATCCACACTACACAACTCATAATATCCAAATTTACTTTGAATTTTATGCTTTGCCAAGTCTATTCTTGACTATGTGAATGACTTATAAAGTTTGATGATCTAGAAGAATTTGATAAGTCAACCATTTATTTCTATGTGCCAAGTGATGTATGACTTGCCATATCAACCATCATATAGCCTACAACGTCATCTTCTATGTTAGCTACCATGTGTCATTACACCTCATCTTGGATGACTATACCACATGCCATGTGTTGCACCACCTTATCTTGGAAGACTATGTCACATGCCATGTGTTGCTCCACCTTATCTTACACACTAGTTGTATGGACTACCATGTTAATTTTATTGACTACCACATCACTTGTGTGTCATACCACCTCATTCATGATGTTTATTATATGAACTATATGGATTTCCATATCATTAGGAACCATGTCAACATATACAACTTGGAAAGAGGAGACAACATTAGGTGTGATGTCATCACATACTACCACATCATTAGGTTGCATCATCCTTATGACATCATTATAAAAGAGGATATGATATTAGGAGGATTGAAGTCAATGACTCCATATAGTGCCTTCAATTGGGATAAGCTAGGCACTATCCCCAAGGTGCCCCTTGGGAGATAAAGGGTTTCAAATAAAATTAAAATATATATTTCGATCAACACCCCCTTTAACAGCTATGGGTATGGTATCAATGCATGCCATGCTTTTTCTTGCCAAAATCCCCATGAAATATTTCATGGAATATTCTAAAATTTAAGTTCAACTTTTTACTTTTTGGAGGAAAATTGTACAATTTTTTAAAGCTAAAAAATAATACTTAGAGGCAAATTGGAAAAATCATTGAAATAGGATCCCCTTTGAAAATTTATAAAGAATCCATAAACACTAACATTTTGTAGTATCTATCATAGTTTTTCCTACACAACCTTTTTATCAAATGCAACCAATCAACACATCCTCTCATGCTAGATCATTTAACAACTTTGTCAAATGGCTCAAAGGTCTTTTCTAAGCACAAAATCCTATTTATGGCTTCTCTTACACTAGTGGTTTGTCTAAGAAATTCAACCTCTTTTTTTCTTTTAAAATGGTCAATTAGTCTATCCTCTCATTTGTGCTACTATTTGGCACAAGAAGACAAAAGAGAAAATGAAATGGAATTTTTGAAAATAATTATAAAATATAAATGAGGTTTTCAAAAACCTTTGAAAGTTCAATCATTTATTAGGGCATCCATATGATCATAAAAAAAAAAAAATGAAGAGGATTGAATGCTAATAATGAGAACACAAAATCCTATCAATTAATATTTCCCTTGGATAAATCTATTGATTATAGCAAGATTCCCATGATCCATGCCCACCTAGGGTTTTTATCAAAAATAATTTTAAAATTTTCATTGTCATATTTACAAATAAATTGCTTGGTTGCTCTAAACACAATTTCCCTTAAGAGAAGCTACGAAATCTAAACTTTTGAAAAAATAAAGTAATGAAGATTCACACCCACTTTGATACTATATTAGATTTCACTTTAATTTCTAGAAATGAATGAAATCAACACTTTACCCAATATTGATAAAAATAAATTTAGCATAAAGCAATACACATAGTATATGGGGATGTCTATGGATACCAAATAATATCACTATCAAATAATAGAGTTATACTCCAACCAATAAATAAATGGTTGGTACGATGATGTATTTATACTTAAATACAAGTTACCTTTAGGTCAATATTAAGCGATTGACCTTAAGTTTTAAAATAATTAAATATTACAAAAATACATTTATTAAGGCTTACAAGGGACCAAAGATCTTATATGAAAAATACAATATAAAATTCAATTGTGTCCTCAAGCGAAGGTTAATCACCACATATTGCAATATCAAGGTGGTCAATGATTAAGTTGATGTATTTTGTTAATCATTTATGTTTTGAAATATTATTAAATTCCTCAAGCATATTACTCTAAAAATTAAATAGTTCATAAATAATATTTCAAAGTATTTTAATCACCTACTTATTTGAAACATCATAGAATTATAATTGTGATGTTATAAAGAGAAAAATTTCGTTTATTTTTTGTTATGTTTTTATAAAATTATAAAGATGAATTCAAGGTTTTTGTAATCTCTTATTATATGGTTGCTTGCCTCATTGTTTTCACTAAAAAAAAATGAAAAAATATGTCTTGCAATTTGATACTCGAATACTAATGGGTGTGATAATATTGCTACCTCTTTTCATGATTTATTTATTACAATGTGATGGCATAAAGATATAAATTGCTATAAGTACTCTGAAAAAGAGTTTGATATATCCTGACTAAGAGAGAAAGGCAAATGAAAACTTAACTCCCAATACATCAACTTATGTATTTTGATAATCCTACAATATTTCCACAATACATGGTAATAGTTATAAAAACATAGAAAATTTATCAATTGCAAAAGTTCTAATTACATATTTGCATTTAAGTGAAGGATTGAAAAATAATGATTGGTAATCTAACATAATTAAGACCTCCCACTTCATATTCCATTGTCATTATTGATATAGGAAATTGGATCACAGATAATATCAAAATAATATTGGTTCATGGGGAATGTGTTGACTCTCTTTTCTCATACAAATCCATGTGTATATTTGTAAGTTTTCCTTGGATGAAAGCTTTGTGTCATAAATTCCTTCTAAGGTATGAAAAGAAATAGATATATAGCATTAAACACACTAATATAATATTATTCTAATCCTATCATTTAAGTCATTGCCACATACCATTGTATTAGTGTCTATTAAGTGACGTAGATATTTCATTTATCTCTAGTTCAGTTCAATGGAGTTTAAAATCTCCACATAATAAAAAGTGGAGTAATTGAGATCCTTTATTATGTAAAAGTAGTTAATATACTTCTATGAATTACTTCAACATGGGAAGCAATATTATAATAGAATAATTTTGATTTATAATTTTTCTTAGAATTAATCTTATGTTAATTATTTGTAACAACCTCAATATAGCCATATTGGCTATAATTATTAATTTATCTCCATCCCTTTAGATTAGGATATGTTGGACCTTGAGCATTAGGTTAAAGGATTTTTACTTTGATAGTCTATAAGTAGGAAGAGATATGTTATAGTTGGATCATCAATACATAAATATTTCTTATATCACCTTGACGATCATATGAGACTTTTCCCTCTCTAAGTGGGTAGGATTTGCTTCTATGATTTATATGTAAATTTTTTGATATTTCAGTAGATTGGATATTATGATTAAATATTATAATTTAAATTACATTTTTTTTTTAATGTTGTAGAAATTGGTAATTTTTTGAAATTATTTCATCACAAGTGTCAAGTGGTATCATAGTGATGATATTAGTTTCCTGTGGTGAAAAACAAGTGGCATTATAACTTCCAAGCACCAACACTGGATACTTTTTGGCCAAAATAATTGATAAATTGGGTAATTTCTATCCATTGTTTATTTTATAATTTCTCCACTGCAAATGTATTCCATAATATTATGATATAAAAAAAAAAATTGTGACTAGAATCTAAAATGTGCTAGGAACCTTGTGGGATACCTACCCCATTTTTATCATGGTATCAAGATGATCATAATAAGATATATATTTTGTATCCATTTTAAACCAATTTTGGATGATTTATGGAATTTTAATTTTCACCAATAGTGTTTAATCCATCTACTTCCTAGGGATGGGAACAAATTCATGGCCACTTGAGAAGGACTACTCATAATAATAAAGTGTTTATGGTCATAAGAAGCATTATTTATGGAATAAAGGCAAGTGTTACAATATACCAAAGGGTATCAATAGTTTCAATTAGCAAGCAATATTTTTTAAAGTAAATTAGTTCCTAATTATACATATAATTTAGACAAATTTCATAAATTAATGGACCTTAAATCATTTATTTAACATATTTTCATAAGTAAGTGACTTACTTAAATTGACATCTAATATGAAGTAATAGATTTATAAATGAATTTCATAGCCTATATTATGTCTTATTATTAAGTTGGAAGTTTGATTCTAAGACATAAGATATCTATAACATTCCTTAATATATACTTGTGCCATCATGTATCCATCCAATATCATCTCGTTCAAGGGAATAAAATTACTCATTTCCAAACCACTCATGAGGAATAATTTATTTTATATAATGGTGATCAAAATCACAAATTGATAAATGCTAACATAATGATTTAGGAAGATCCATATATGATACTCCAAACTATATTGAAATGGAGTGAGTTCTAGGAGTTTTTCAATAGGTTGTAAACATTTGTTCATTATAAATTTCATAGAGTAACTCATATAATCATCATATACACTCTTTTAATACTATGTTGATCATTGTGGTTAAAATATTTGAGAGCTCTAGAAGAGAAAACTAGGCATTAGTTGGGTAGTTGAAGAGATTTATGGTTATTGTGGATTTGAATACAACATTGTTGTCCCATGAGGGCCCAATGGGGATACCTCCAGAACCTCTTTTAGAGAGACATAGTTCTTTTACATATTTTTAAAGGATAAAACTTCATAAAATACTAAAGAAGCACAAAATATTGCATTAAAATGCTCTTTATAGTTGTTAGAAATAGATCAACATCTCAATGAGTTAATGGATGCTTGCCACAATCAAAATCAAGGCCAAATATTTTAATTAAGCAAAGGATGGTTGAAGAAATAATTTTATATAGAGTCAATCATGATTTGATCTATAAATTCATGGGTATTCACCCTACCCTAAATTTTTTGCATTCTTGGATTCGGTAAAATTGGGAGCCTATTGGTGAGTATTCTTTGTGGTTTATTAGCAATGGATATTTTTCTATTGTTTTTTCTTAACTTGTCGATAGAAATAGGGCTTTCAAATTAGAAAATATGAATCATGGTCCAGTAGGATTATTTATTCAACCTTGGAGAATGGGATTTGATCCATGAATGGAACTTACTACTGTCTCGATTTGGATCCATTTATATGCACTTCCAATGGATTTTTTGAGTGATAGGTATTGGAAATTATCGACAATTCCCTTGGAAGATATTTGGGCATATCCAAAGAAACAATGGAAGGAAACACAATTGTTTATGCAATATTATGTGTGGAAATGGATCTTAGCCAACTTTTATCGGTAGAGGTGGAACTCGAACTTGCAGGACTATCTTGGATTCAAAAACTGGATTATGAGGCATTGCCATTCAGATGTAGAGTTTACCACAAATATGACCATTTGGCTTGATCTTTCACAAATAATTTGAACATAAAAATGGAGGCTCCTCTAGGAATGTCAAATCTCCCTAAGGAGGGTATGTCAACAATCAATAAAGAAAAAACCAATATTTCTCAAGGTAAAGAAGCACAGTGAGATGGTTCTGAACAACCCAAAAGAAGGAGAAGGTAAAAGAAAAATATGATAAAGAGAAAACCCAACTCAAGCCCTCCAATAGGTATGAGATCTTTAAGACACTAATGGAACAAGAAAAAGAACAATTCATGGAAGGAGTGGATGGGAATAATAAAAGTAATAAAATCCATATTCAAGCCCCTCTTTCATCTCCTCCCATCATAGAGTAGGTAATTGAGTGTAGTGAGTTATTGCAATCAGAGAGTGTAGGGGAATTGATAGTGCATAACCAAGAGCAACCGATAATTAAGGATGTCATCATGGACATAGCATAAAAGAATAGAGAAAGGCCAACTCTAGGGATAAATCAAGTGGAAAAGAGATAAAAAAATAGCATCTCTCAAGAAGTGGGTAGAAAATCAAATAACGAATTGATAGAAATTCAAGAAGATAAACTAATTACTGGAGGATCGATGAGGCCAATAGATTTTTACTGCTCTTAAGGTAACCAATGATTATAAAATAATGGAATGTTAGGGGTTTAAAAAATAGAACCCATCAATATGCTATTTGAATAATCTTAGAAAAATGTAAAACATATTTTTTCTTATCCAGAAGATAAAAATTTCATTGGATCTTATGTCTAAAACAATAAATAGACTTTGGAGGGGTCTTGGTCATATGGAAGTGGTTGCCCAAGGGGTCTCAAGGGGATAGTTACTCTTTGGAACTCTCTTTAATGGAATGCAATAGAACATATATCTTGGAGGTGTGTTCTCACATCACATTTTAGGAACAATATCACATTTGAACATGTTTTAATCACATATTTTTATGAGGCTCAAAATCTAGATGGTCAAATGCATCAATGGAAAGATGTGCATAACATGAGAGTCTCAAGGTAAGAGTTAGACTAGATTATTTCTGGGGATTTTAATGCTAAATTATCCTCTAGAAATTAGGAAGGGGGAACACAAATTTTGTACCTAGGGGATCGACTTATGATTTCCAAAGTCCAGGCATTACACTTGGTGGATATAAAAGCCTTGGAACCAACTATACTTGGACTAATAAGAGGAGGGAGCCACATTGCAGGAAGGTGAAGTTAAACCATTTTTTGGTTTCAGATGAGGTATTTGTAAAATGGAATATAAAATTTAAGATTTTAGAGGGGCCAGTTTAAGATCACTTTCCCATTTTTTTGGAAGGGTCAAGATAGTGCAGCATCACAAACCATTTAAATTTGAAAAATTTTGGTTACAAAAAGAGAAAATTTGAAAGAAAAATCCATAATGGTGGGAAGAAGGTCATCCAACATATGGGACAACAATTTTTAGTTTCCACAAACATATTCATTATGTCAAAGATAAACTAAAACAATGGAGGTAAGCTAACAATATAGACTTATAGGTCCAAAGAGCTCCATTGGTGGCTAGATGGGATGAGGTTCAAAGATACTTTAAGGAAGGAATAATTATAGAGAAGCTAAAATAAGAGGATGATGCATTGTGTAAAGTAGTTGAGGACTTTGAAAACCAAGACGAGACCTACTAGAAATAAAGAGCAAGAAACACTTAGTTATTAGAACGTGATAAAAATACCAAAATTTTCCAACGATCTACCTATGCTAGGAGATAGATCAACAAAATGTAAGCTCTTTAATATTAGAACATATACTCCTTTTATACAATTCCAGGTATGCATTTCCTTTCAATGGATTAATTTTCTAAACTATTTAAGGAAAGTATGGTGCAATATGAAGAGGCTCAAAAATAAGTTCTTATTGTCATACCCTCTATTATATCTAAAGAAGAAAATTAGGCCCTACTTAAACCCATTGATAGAGAGGAACTAAAGAATGTAGTCTTTGGAATGAGCACCAAAAAAACACCAGGTCCAAATGGCTTTCCAATTGAGTTTTTTTAGGCCTTCTAGGAAAACTTGGAGGAGGATGTAATGGTTGTTATAGAGGAGTCCAAAGGTAGTAAAAGAATACTTAAATAATTAAATCATACTTTCATTGCCTTAATTAAAAAATGGGAGGAGGGGGTACATATTTTAGATTATAGATCTATTACCTTATGCAATGTCATATATAAAATAATCACAAAGGTAATGGATGAGTGGCTAAAACCTCTTCTACATAGCATTATATCCTCAGAGCAAGGGGGTTTTGTAGAGGGTAGGCTGACCTTGGATGGTGTGGTTCTAGCTCAGGATGCAATCCATTCAATGCAAACATTTGGTAATAGAGGAATATTCATAAAATTGGATATATCAAAATCTTATGATAGGGTGGAGTGGAGTTTCATGTCAAATATGATGGCAACCTTTGATTTCTATCAATATCGGATAGAATGGGTCATGAGATGTGTTTCTACTCTAACATACTCAGTGTTAATCAAGGATCTTCCCTTGCAACTATTTGGAGCTACTCGAGGCCTTCGCCAAGGAGATCCTTGTTCCTCGTATATTTGTCTTATATTGGCTAAAGGCTTGGGTAGACTCATATTAAGGATAAGACAACAAATTTTGCTAATAAATATCAATGTGTTTGAGGAATTTTTGACTCACCTATAGTTTGTGGATGACACTTAATGTCTACCTTAGGGCTACAAACCAAGTCATCAATGATAAAAAATCCAAAGTGGTCTTTTTAAATCTTGATCAAAGGCTTTAGAACAGAATTTTAGAGATCTTGGGATTCAAATGGACTTCTATCCTAGTGGTATAATTGGGGGTCCCTTCGCATTTAAAAAACTAAAAATAGATATCTAGAGGAATATTTTGGACTGTATCAAGGAAATAATTAATTACTAGTCTCACAAATGGTTAAGCTATGGGGGTAGATTAATTTTTTTACAATCAATAATTTAGGCCATGCCAATGTATAAATTTTCTATCCTTTCTATCCCACATACCATATGGAAAGTTTTGGACAAGATGGCTAGAATCTCTAGAATCCACATCCAAGTCAGGATCCTTAAACCCCAATGCTGGAAATACTTCAAGCCCATTGGGCATCCCAAAGCCAAACCCTAATGTTGAAGAACTTAGGAAAAAGTTGAGGCATTGGAAAATAAAAAATCTCATCTCCCTAACATCATCACTAGGAGCCAAGTTAATCCTACTGAGGGGCCGTCCTGCAGACTAGGGGAATACAAGAAAAAGGGAGAAGATTTGGATGTAGGGGTGGAGATATGTGAAACTCTTCAGACTGAGGAATATGGCAGTTCGGTTCTGTAACAAATTACCTCCCATCAGTTTAGTCCTAAACAAACTAGGAGCACTGTGAAGTCTCCTATATATTTTGGCAGTGAAAAATAAGAGGGATAATATCAAATGTTGAGCATCAAAAAATTAAAACTAATAATGACATTGCCAATGGAAAATAGAGAACCTTGTTTCAACAGGTTATTCTGGGTTTTGAAGACAACAAATTAGGAAAACCCCCTCAAGGGAGGGGGAGAGGAAGAAATCCCAAACAATATAAATGAATTTCCTCTCATGGAACATGAGAGGCCTCAATGGCCTACCCAAACACATGGAAGTCAGTGCAATAAGAAATCAAGTGAATCCAACTATTATCATGTTGCAAGAAACAAAAATTGATGAAATTCAGTAAAAAAAAAAGCAAAAAAAATCTGGAATCAAGGGGAGATGGTTTGCAAATCATCAAGAGGAGCATCTATAGGTCTTATGACTTTGTGGGATCCTCGGATAGTAGAAGGCACCATTATTGAAAAATATGACAAGGTTCTTAGTATTTTATTTAAGGAAATAAATAGCAACAAGTCATGGATCCTTTCAAATATTTATGCCCCGAATTCAATTCAAGGGAGAGCTCTACTGTGGGAGTACTTAGGCAATATGAGTGAAATATTCCATAATGTTCCTTGGATTATAGCTAGGGATTTTAACACTCCTCTTTACCCTTTAGACAAAATGGGTGGAAATGGACCACCTATCAGGAGCATGGATGAGTTTAATGACTTTGTGAACTCGAACATGTTGATGGATGTAAAACTTATAAAAGTGAATTATACCTGGAAAAATCGGTGGATAAGGTGTCATCTCATTCAAGAAAGGCTTGATAGGTTTTTTCTATAAAAGGAGGCTACAACTTTGTTTTGTGATTCTAACCTGCAAGCCCTTCATAAAATTACCTCTGATCATAATCCCATTTTTTTGGAGATCCCTAACTCTCCGTCCTTCAAGAAACTTTTCAAATTTCAATCTATGTGGATTAAACATTCTAGTTTTAGATATAACTTGAGTCAGTGGTGGCAGAAACCTGTCAAGGGTAGTGCAACTTTTAAACTTGTTGGCAAATTAAATTTTGTTAAGGAAAAGCTTCGAACTTGGAACAAAGAGGTCTTTGGGAATATATTTGAAAATAAAAAATAGGTTGTTGAAAGTTTGAAGATAATTGATCAGAGGATCCAACATGGTGATGCTAATGAAACTACTATGTAGGAGGAACGAACAAAACTAGCAGAGTTTAATAATATTTTGTCCTATGAGAAAATCTATTGGAGGTAAAAATCAAGGGCTCTTTGGTTGAAATATGGAGATTCAAATTCCAAGTTTTTTCATGTCACCATGCTTAGAAACAAAAGCAATAACAAGATAATTTTTTTTTAAAAAGTAGATGGTTCTATTACTCAAGACTTAACAGAAATTAGAAAGGAGGCAGTAACTTATTTCAATTCTATCCTTGGTCAGGAATCATAGTGCAATGAGGAGGCCAAAGATATTATCTTGCAATCCATTCCTAGCATAATAAATGAGGATATAAACCTTAAGCTTCTAGCTCCATTTTTTGATGAGGAAATTAAGGAAGCCTTGTTTAGCATGGAGCCAAAAAAATCCCCGAGACCCGATGACTTTCCCCCTCATTTCTATCAAGATTTTTGGGACATCGTAAGTGAGGATGTAATTTATGTTGTCAGAGAATTCCAAGCAAGCAATCATATCCCAAAAGGTATCAACTCTACTTTTATTTCTCTAATTCCTAAGAAGAAAACCCCTAAATCTATGGCTGACTTCAGGCCAATCAATATGTGCAATATTTCTTACAAGATCCTAACTAAATCCATTGCTTATAGAATGGGAGATATTTTTCCCCACATCAGAGATCCATGCCAGGGAAGCTCTGTCTAGGGCAGGTCAATCTTGGATGGAGTTATCATAGTTCATGAAGCTCTGCACTCTGCTTATAAGACTAACAGGTCTATTTTTGCCCTCAAGCCTGGTATGAACAAAGCATTTGACAGGCTAAATTGGGACTTTCTGATTGTTGTCCTCCTTAAGTTTGGTTTTCACCACCAATGGGTTAATTTGATCAAAGAATTTATTTCTAAAGCATGGTTCTCAATTCTAGTTAATGGAACAACTACTGGTTACTTTCAAAGTCGTAGAGGAATTCAGCAGGGGGACCCTATCAGCCCCATGTTATTCATCATTATGGCAGAATATTTAGGCAGAACCATAAAAAATACTTGTAGTTCAAGGCTAATATTGGGAATCAAGGAAACATCTCTCACTAGGGTTGTTTCTCACCAACAATTCGTCAATGATACCCTTATATTGACTAAGGCATCAATGGTTGAGGCTAAAATAATTAAATACATCTTGCAACTCTATGAGGATGTTGTTGGTAAAAAAGTTAATTTCAGTAAAAGCAAGTTATATTTCTTGAACACCCTCATTCAGAGGAAAGGAAGAATTGCAGAAATTTTAGGGTGTGATATAACAAACCTCCCCACTTCGTATCTTGGTCTCTCTCTTTTCATTGGTTCTTTGAGAGAGTCAATGTGGGATAGGGTTATTGAAAGAATTCAAAAAAAACTTGCTGGATGGAAATGTCATCTTCTATCTCAAGCAGGAAAGATGACCCTCACTAAGGCCTCTATTTAGAGCATTCCAGTATATTTCCTCTCTATTTGCAAAGCCCTTGTGAAGGTTTTCCAAAAAATTGAGAAACTCTAAAAATATTTTTTATGGTCTAGATCAGAGGAGAAAAAAAGGATATACCTTGTAGGATGGACCAAAGTGTGCAGACCCAGGGAAAATGGGGGCTTAGGTCTAAGGATAATTGCTCATATAAATTTAGATTTACTAGCTAAGCAGGCGTGGCATCTCATTTCTAGTGAAGAAAATGAATGGAAAACTATCATCAAATGAAAGTATCTTCAAAATATGGAATTTCTAAGTGACTCAGTTCCAATCAGAGGTTCTGCTTTTTGGAAAGAAATTCTTAATTGTAAGGAAATCATCAAAAAAGGTTTAAGATGGGTTTTAGGCATTGGTGAGAGGATAAATTGTTGGAATGACAGGTGGGATAAGGATGAACCAGTGACGTAATATCCCAACTTAGCCCAAATCAGAGATATCACAAAAGAACTCATTGGCAGAAAAGTCTTTGATTATATGGTTGAGGACAGAGGTAGAATGAAGTGGAAAAAAATAAGAATTCAAGGATTTCAATCAGAATAAAATGATCTTTGTAATATTCTCGGGCAAAATTTTATCCCCATGAGAACCAAGGAATATCAAGTGACCTGGGCTCCTATGAAAAATGGGCAGTTCACTGTTAAATCAGCTTACAAGCTTCTACTTGATGACGAGGATTTTGTCCTCCAAAAGGACTTAGTTTGGATAAAAAAATTAATTCCAAAAATTGCAGTCTTTTCATGGCTGGTTATCCAAGGAAGAATTCTAACCATTGATAATATGATGTGTAAAGGTGTTTATATCACTAATCATTGTTATCTGTGTAGGGCTAATTGTGAGACCATTTATCACATTTTCTTTAAGTGCCATTTTTCCTTGACTGTCCTATGTGGGGTTTTTCAGGCCTTCAATATTTCATGGGTTAAACCAGCCATCGTACTTGATTTTTTCATCTAGTGGCCTTGCCCCTTTTCAAGCTAAAGACTTAGATACATGTGGAAAATTTGTCTCAATCACTATCTTTGGCAGGTGTGGTTAGAAAGGAAGCATAGATTCTTTAATGATTCTATCCATGATCATCAAACTATCATTACCAGAATCCTATCCTTTTCCAACGAGAATGTGAACATTATCCCTTTTGATAGTTGTAAACCTCATCTGCATGAGACCATAATTGCTCAATATTTAAGCTTAACCTTGTTAGATGAGTCTATGCCTAGGGTAGTCAACCCCAAAGCCAATGTTAAGTGGTCTCCACCTCCTACGGGTTGGTTTAAGCTTAATTTTTATGGAGCAGCTAAGGACAATCATGGCAGAGTAGGCATTAGTGGCATTGTGCGAGATCATAATGGGAATATGATGCTTGCATTTTCTGAATATTTGGGAACAAGGATGAACAACGAAGCTGAAGCTAGAGCTATGTGGAGAGGCCTTCAAATGACTTACGACTTAGAAGGTAATTTGATCGTAGAAGGAGACTCTATGCATGTTATAAATCTCCTCAATAATTGGAAAACACATCCTTGGAGGATTAAAACAATTTTTGAAGAGGCTAGGATCCTTTTCCAGGGAAGACAGAACAAAAAAGCCCAACATGTCTTTTAGGAAGATAACAAAATTGCTGATAAGCTGGCCAATTTGGGTGTCGATGGTGACGGACTTTTCAAATTGGAACACAGTGTCCCGAGTGAAGTAGAGGAGCTTATTCAACAAGAATTCCAAGAATGATAGTCAAATTTACCAACAGGGAAGGCACTGTAAGTTCGAAGGCTAGGAGTATTCCTGTCCATTTTTTGAATTGGACTCATAATAAAAATTATCTGAGCTGTCAGTCTTCATGGATGTTTCTTAGAAATACCACAAAGATTAATGGGGATAGTCACATGTCAGATAACATGTCTCCTAGTCATCTTAGTAATTTGAGGTTGTTTTATAATCACAGGTAAGGAAAGAAATGACAATATAAAACTTCGAACCAAATCCACATGGACCACCAGATAGCCACCACCATAAATCTAGCTAGCAGGTTCACTTCTCCAAGGCTGATTGGCCAAGATAGTATGTGGTACCAAAGCATGTCATATATGAAAGAAAGCAATTACCAAAGAATTATTAAGATTAACTTTCAATACAGAGCTTGTGGGAGTTTTTTCAGTACTTTGCTATGTGTGTCTGCAGCTTTTTATTTCTCCATTGTCTCAAGGAAGGGATTTGTGCCTGTTTATTTTTTGTAATTATGATGCATGTGTGTTTTCTTGGGGTATACCCAAAATGTTGTTGGGAAGTTTCTTTTTGATAACAGGATATGTGCCTTATCGGATGTAATGTATTTGGTGGCATGTATATTTTACATATATAGGATCCTTAGTAAGGATATGTTCATCAACAGCCCTGGGCTGATTTTTGTAAAATGTTTTGGGTCAACCTATAAAACCTAGTATTAATGTTATAATATCTTATCTACCAAAAAAAAAATATGGCTAGAAATTTTTTAATGAAAGGAGTAAAAGGAGAGAGGAAATAGGCCTTAGTAGGTTGGGAGAAATTAAGTCAATCCAAGGTAAAAGGAGTTTTTGGAATGAGAATATCAAAGTTAAATAATAAATCTTTGGCTTGAAAGCTTTACAAGAGGTGGATTTCCCAACCAACTTCTTTATTCAGTAGAATTTTAACTAGTAAATATTTGGGATAGGTAAACCCAAATGAGGTGGGTCATTTCCCTTTGGATGGTAATGGATCCTTAGTGTGGTAAGCTGTTTATTTAAGATATCAGGTAGTAAAAGATGGATTATTTTGGAAAGTGGAGAGAGGGGAGAATGCACAATTTTATATAGATTCATGGGATCAATACACACCTATCATTTTTGAATTTCATGAACTACAAGCAATAAAAATAGCCATGGAAACTAGGTATTGGGTCCAAATTAAAAGTTATTTCAACACTAGTAATTTGGGGGATTATAAGTTTAAGCAGTTTAAGAAGTTGGATGAGTGGCCAATTTTAATCCCTTCAAATTTGACACCCATCATTACTAAAATCTTGGCAGAATGATTTCTCATAGGTGGATATGAGGAGTATGAATTAGCTTGGGGCTATAAGAGCCTTGGTGTCTATACAGTGAAGGATGGATATGATAAGATCCTTCTAGACTCTCCTCCTCATACATATCAAGTTGAGGATTTGAGAAATTTTTGACAGTCCAAGGGTTGACTGAAAGTAAACTTTTTTTCCTAGCAGTTCATGCATAATGGAATTCTTACTTTTGATATTCTCAGATGTAGGGGAATCATTAATCCATATCAATGTGTTTTATGCTACAAGAGTGAGGAAACATCTGATTACTTGATGTTTGAGTGCACATTCATGCACCAGATCTAGGAGAGATGGTTTTTATATTACAAAACTTGAGTTAATGGTGATTTGAATGGGATTAATATTCAAAAAATATGAAAGAGGGGTATATTTAAATCTAAAGCTCTTTGTATTGGTTGGGATATTGGATTAAAATTAATTTGGTGGCAAGTGTTGTTGGAGATAAATGCCAAAATTTTTAGAGAAACCTTTTCTTCTTTAGATGGAGTTTGGCAGGTCATTTGGAGCAAATTCATAGAAATTATGGTAGGTTATGCTAAAGAGGAAACTCATGTTGTTATAGGGGTAATGGAGAAGGAATTTTAATTGCAAGAGGGGTCGAACAGAGCTATTTGTAAATCACCCCTAGAAGGTTGGATTAAAATTAATATTGATGGAGCTACAAAAGGTAATCCAAGTAGATTTAGAATTGGAGTGGTTTTTCGAAATCATGTTGGAACAGTGCTCTATTGGGAACTGCAAGGTTTGGGAAGAGCCACAAACAATGAAGTAGGAGACTTAGCTATCAAATATGATTCTATTTGGGCAGTAAAACAAGGTTATAGGAAGATAATCCTAGAATCAGATTCTCAAATAATGGTTGGAGCTCTATATTGCATGAGGAACTTTGATTTGAAGACATGGAGGTTGAGGATTCTATTCACTCAAATTAAAGAATTATGGAGGGAATTATATGATGTGATTCCATTTTATGTGATTAGAGATCTAAATAAAGTGGTAAAATTCCTGGATAAGATGGGAACTGAGAAGGAGGTAGGCGTTTAGTGGCACAATGACATGGCTATTGAGGATGATATGATTAGATAGGTGGTGAACAAATCCAGTGTTTACCTAATTTGGACAACCATTCCAAAAATATGGTTTAGGATATTTGTGCTCCAATGTAGATCTTCTTTTATAGTTGTAAACAGGTGAATAGCCATTGTAGAAATATGGTTTAAGAGATTTGGCTCCAATGCAAATATTCTTTTACTATTGTAAACATGTGTTCTCTTTGGCTAAGGCTGGGAGAAGTCTCATCCCAACTTGTAAATGATATTTGTTTTAATACAAGTATTTTCAAATTATTTTTCAAAAAATACTATGTTTGTCATTGTCTACTAATAAAAATATTTCTAAATCACTCTATACTTTATAATTGTATTATTTTATTCCATACTTATCTAAAATATTGTAAATATTTCAATAGATCTTGGATATCATTACAATCATACAATAATATTGAGTACAATGACTCTCTCATTTAGTGGATAAACTATTTATGGAAATGTGTAATATGATCTTATTTTGTCAAGGTTGACATTGTATGTTATAATAATGTGTAAACCTATGTGCAATAATTTACAATATTTAATAAGTATTTATGTATTTAGCCTATGACCCTATAGTTTAACCTTGTTATGGTTAACCTTACTAAATACTTACCCTAATGTTATGCTAGTCAGGGGTTATGTAATATATAACTAGTTATTGAGGTATTTATACACCTCATCCAATTGATACATTTTAATGGTGTGATCTTATCTTGAGAATTTATGTCAAAGCCTAAGGGAATCATATCCATTATGTATTATTAATTTTTGTTTTCACTCTCTAAATATTTTGCTATATGATTTGAGTTGATGTGTTGCTTTTGCTTATTATAGCAAAGTATTATAAAATCGAACATGGTATTAGAGGAACTATAGAGCAAAAACCTCTTTAAATTATTTTAGTAATAAGGGAAAATTATATTATTGATCCTCATGAATCTAGTATAACATAAAGGAAAAATGTCATATCCTAAAAATAATAGATGTATAGAATTGTCTATATTTATCAAAGTAATGACTTGACATGTTATAATAAAGTTAGTTTTATTTCTTTTATTTAAATCAAATGTAAAGTGTATATTCTTATTGACAATATAAATATATAGTGGTTTAAAACCACCATTGAAGGAAAAGTATAAAAAGAGAAAGTCCTCATATTGCATTGGATGAAGTATCCAACTACTATAAATTTATTGTATGATATATCTATATATATATATAGTCTCTTAAAGGTAACTAAAGAACCAAGGAAAAGTATACTATATGATCTAAGTATAGAGCAATAAAAGAATCTGCTAAGTAGTAGCCAAAGCAATATTAGAGTACATAAGGAAAATATATCTAAAGTTGAAAAATCCAAACTATCTTGTAGATAAACCTAAAGGTAGAGAAATTATTTCATGTGAATAGAAGAGCTAAATCACTTCATAGAGACAACAAAAATATATAGGGATTTATCTGCATGAAGAACAAAGTTGATTCACCTCATAGAGACTATCAAAGGATAGTGAAATTTATCTATGTGAAGGATAGAGCCAAATCACTTACATAGTGATGACCAGACGGTAGAATATATCATATATATGAGATGATCTAAAGGATAGATTCAAATAACCTACGTAGAGATGAACAAAAGCTAGAAGAGTCTTGATGAGAAGAAGCACTTGTGTTGGTTACTGTGTGTTTGAAAGAACATAACCATCTACAAAAAATAAAAATTTAAGGAAATATTTTGAAAGGATTTTTGGTTGGGAAGTTTCATACCCTTCAAGTTCCAAAGTATTCAACCTATTGCTATAGGTTATAAAGTAATGCAAGAGAACATTGAAATTCAAAGCACATTAATTCCTGCATAAGCATTACAAAGGAGCAATGTTTGGTATCAACTATAATCAAGTGAATGTGAGTGCTTCATTAGCATTCAAATATTCCACATAGATTTTCCAAGTGGAGGTTAAGGTAAGCTTTACCTTGATTATTAATTATTTGATAAAGTCCTAAGTTATGGATTATTAAAGTATTGAAACTTAGGATTAATAATTAAGAGGGAAATAAAAGATTTCAAATTTATGCTATTATTTAGGTGGGATTTATGAGGGATTCTAACATAATTTTAAAAATTTATAATTTTTGGGGAACTCATTGAGTTTTTACATTTGAGAAAATCATATTTTGGTGATACTCTAGTTTACTCATATCTTTGCAAATTACCTGGTGACTCCTATTGAGCAGCATCTCCAAATCATGAGATAAGTTACCTCTTTGAGTTGAAATATTTTCATTTCTTGGAGGACCCAAGGTTTGATGAATAGCCTTGAACTCATCAACAAATAAAGTATGTTCATCTGGTGACTCCAACTCTGATGCATGAACTGAGACTTTTGAAGGCTAGTGCCTTAATGACCCAACTATGCTACCCACAGTGGAACGATCCTGGTCCACTAGACCTCCAATGTTGGCATGAAATTTTTTAATATGCCCTAGAAGCTCTAAAAAAATATAACAAAATTTTAGAAACTGCTTGAGAACACCTTGAGAATGTCAATGCACTATTTCCCCTCTATTGTATATTATATGAAGATGTCATGATTAGGCTCCTAGTTGTATCTCTAGAAGGAAGGGTGCTATGGTGGTATCGTACGATTGGGTGGATGAAATTTGTGGGAGCTCTTATTGACACATTTGATGGCTCCATGTATCCCTTCCAAATATTGATGCACCTATCATTCATAATGAGAGCTCTCCTCGAGTGCCAACCACCCCCCACCTAGGCTCACGTATACTATATTTGAGATTTCAATTTATATACATGCCTCCTACTATATCAATCATAGGAAAGGGTATTCCCTCAAATATTTCAAGAGGCTTTGCAAGCTAAGTGACTCTTGTTGCAAGAAGGAAAGATAACTTCAAGATATCCTGCCTTCCCATCCACATTTTCACATGCTACTAATACCCTTTGAATATCACAATATCCGCCTTGGATATTATCTAAATTTGTGCAATATTCAAGATCGTAGCTATGTGACATAAAAGGGTCATATCTCTTCTCAAACTCATGCATAAGATATACAAGCATGACTCCTGGGGAATTCTAGACCTATTGGAGAATTCCACTTGTAGAAGGGATGTAGTTTTATACCCTTTTTGTATTTAAAATCACACTAAGTAGTAGCTAGATATCCATCTCAAGGATCCAACTCATCAAGAGGCTAGCCCCAAAGAGATTCTGGTGGAAGTATTTCCAGTCAACATTCCTTGATGGCAAACATGTGTGGAGAGTTCAAAGGTGCACAAAGTAGGGATTTCATAGTAGGTGGATTTCAAAATATAGTGACACTAGATCCTATTGCCGGATGAACCAGTAACTAAGGCTCCTGTATGGCAAAATTTATTTCCACATTGATCATATATTACATAAGTACTAGTATGCATGATTATCTATCAAGTTGCGACCTCTTAGCAACTTGGAAAGCATTTTGGCAATGCCAACTGAACTACCAGAAGCATATTAATTTCAACATAATATGGTTCGGTAATTATAGATTTGCTGGATTATTTCTAGGACAAATCAATGGTTGTGGTGTACCACTCACACCACAATTTTATGTACATATGTTGGTAGTTAAATAAAAGTGTAGTAATCATGTGGCTAGTAACATCATCTTATTCAATGGTGACTCACGGAGGATTCCTAGAAAGTATAGTAATTTTGAAGCACTTCCCTTTATTCTCAGTATTCTTATTTGTGTTTGCTGTGACCCCATACCCAATGGACCAAGCCTCAAAATTCATGTATCATTTCACGCAATATCCAAAATGATATCTTCTCCATCATTGAAAGCAAGACCCACTCCTCGACTAATGGGATGAATGATCTATAAATAACACCTCCAAAGCTAGAGGCAACATATGTGAGAAGCATAAAATAAAAATGTGGCTATAACTAAATATTCCCTATAGGAGTGGTGATAAGCTAATTAATTTTTTTTGTGGTTATGCCAAGAAAATGTATTACAATACCCCAAGATTTTTGGTTAGGGTTCTTGGTGGGGTATGTTGAAGGGAATGTGATCTGTGGGGGTATCCCATGGATCACATTTCATTTTGTTTCTTTACTTTTATTGTGTTCTTCCCTTCTATTTCCTCGGTTCTTTGTTGTTACTAACTAACCAGGTTAGTGGTAGTCATATTTCTACTTTTGCCATTTTTTGTATTTTTCTCCCTCCTCTCTTCCCCTCTTGTTTTTTTTTTAGTTTTGCTTGTTTTTTCCACTCCCCCCCCCCATTCTGTCCTTCCTCTTTTCTCTCACCTCATTTTCCATTCACCTTTTACCACCTTCCTCCTTTGTCTTGCAACCTTGATTGGTTGCTTTTGTTTGTGCCCTCATTGTCTCCTCCCTCGTTGTTTTATGTGTTTCAAGATGTAGCTTTTTAGGTCCTCCTTTCCCGCAAGGGAAAAGCCCCTATGAACCACCAAGAGTGTGGGTGAAATTTTACACCCCCTCACTCACTCTTATTTTTTTAAGATGATGGCATGTTAGAGCTAAACAATTTTGAGGTATTTATGGTTGAGGCAAATTTCAAGGATCATGTGGACATATGGAAGAATAAAATTTCCAAAAATAGTTAAGTCTAGAATCAAATAAAAAATTGGGAAAGGGCATGATCAAAAATGACCCCAAATATCTACCCTGCCTAGAAAAAATATTGGGATTCTAAACACCCGAGCAAGAGAATCATACCACATCATAGGTATGATTCCCAAATTCCCATCCCAAAATTTGAATGGAACTTTGGGAATGCATGATCTAATCCCAATAACTCATCCTCCTTGATAGTGGGTGGAATATGGGAAATTGATGCATGAAGGAGCATACCCAAAAGATGATACAAGGTTGAGAGCATCACACGATGGGATGAAAGCTTTGAGGATACTTAGAAGAAAGCATTAATGACCTCATATACCTGATGTAGATATCTGATGGGTGCGAGGAAGAAATTTTGAATGCATAGCTTCAGAAGCAATTGATATTTGATATTTTCTAAGAAGCTATCAGAATGATCAAGGGACTATATTTCTACATAAGCACATAACTTCCTCTAGACAATCACCATTCCTCCTGAAATAGAGCATAAACAAATATTCTAGCCATTCTAGAGTGATTCTTCCCATGGAACACCATTAATGCTCAAATTTGAATGTATTAAAAAATATTCTATAAATAGTGGAATGTTGACCATTCCAAAGGGTGGCTCTATGGCCTTTAAAATTCATATTTAATTCTTCTTCACCTTGTAAATAACAGTATATCATTTTTGGGCCTCTCAATTTGTCTTTTCTTCTATTGTTACTAAAGTTTGGATGTTTATTTCTACGATGGTTGTTTAAGATTGTTCACTTAATTTTGCTATCTGGATTTCATGGGTCTGGCTAGGCAGTTCTGGAATTTGCATCCATCCTCAGGCACCAATTTTTAATTTTTGTTAAAGTTGATCGGGTGGGAGCACTCTAATTTTGCTATCTAGATTTCATGCACCCTCCCACTAGTTCTAGAATTTACCCTTACCCATTGTGTTGAATGATAAGTGAGGATGGGATGAGCTAATATATTAGGTATTATGCTTCTCTTTATGCTGGCAACATCAAACATGTGTGTCTTGATGCAACCATACCCTGTCCTTTTTAGTTCCAACTACAACCTCCCTTTGATTTATTTGTTGTTCCCCTTTTTCTTTCCCCATTTACAGTGTAGGTAGTTGGAATCGAAGGAGTTGAACTTCTTCGAAGATCGAGCCCCTACCTCTTCTTGGACAAGTGGTCATTTAACATTGGTTGAGGACTGCTAGGCACACTCTCGCTCGTCCGATAATAGTTTTTACACCAATAGTAAATAAGTGCTTTTAATTTATTTTAATTTTTTAAAATATAAATTAATATTTTGAGAGATAAGGATTTTTACTCCAAATTGAAAGAATTAGAAGAATTAAAATTTGAATATTTAGAAAATTTTGAAAATTTGAAGATTTGAAAGATTTAAAATTTGAAGAATTTGAATATTTGAATATTTGATAGATGTTTTTTATGAAAAAATAGATGTCAATATATTTAAATAATAAATTATCTTTATTTCACAAAATAGAAAAAGATAAAAAGTTCACAACACTTATAAGCTATCTTAATGAAAAATTGTTTAGAACATGGTGGAATTCACAAAACATCATTTTATTTTCTTCCGAATAATGCTTCCTTTGATATATTTCAAGAAAAAAGGTAAGAGAAAAAGAATTTTAGTTGTGACACATATGATTTAAATAAAGCATATTATTGTGATGACTTACTAACCTTTTATTCAGAAGTCACACCACCAATTATGTTACATATGAAGATGAAGAAAAGAAAATCAAAGAAAAAGAAGAATAGAGGAAAGCACAAAAGAAAGAAAATAAAAGACATGATACAAAAATTAAAGAAGAATTTCAAATTGAATATCAAGTCAAAATTCTAAAGGAAATGATTGAAGACTAAAGTCTTCAATAACCAAATAATGTAATACAGGGGGTGTTAGAGAATATTACATTATTTCATTAATGTACAACTATAGTACCTTTATGGTGCAAATATAAATATGTAATAGATTAGGGTTTGAGCACATAGTTTAGGTGAGTGATTTATATTCCCCCTTTATATAAGTGTCTATGTGCAAGATATGCACAAATGTCATGTATGTAAGAGTGCAAATATGTAATGAGAGAAAGTGAACAAGTGTCATATAATTAATATTGCAAGTATGCAATGTAAATATGTGCACAAGTGTCATGTATTGGGAGTGCATGTAGAACTGTAAGTGTCATGTAGAAGTGTGAAAGTAATTAGTGAGTCAAGAGTGTATACAAGTGGCAAGACAAGAAGCCAAAGGATATGAGAGACTTATCTTATGTAAAGAGTAGGAAATGTTGCAACTCCTAGATTTGTGAGGAGTCCTATATTCAAGTATTTAAGAACCACTTTTCTATGTCTATATTATGGATACAAAGATCCATGATTTATATTGGAAAAATATTTGAGAAGATCATTTCAAGCATTAATAATATTGAAGTTTGTATGCATATTTTAAGCAATTCTATTGTAAGTATTTTTCATGTTATTACATGAATGATTTTGGCCATTTACATTCATATTTGATATTATTTTGAATGTCATTATAATTTATATTGGATAGTATATATTTTTATTTCTCTTATATTTAATTCTACTCTTGATAAAATACATTGGAACCTAATATAGTTTGGCTTAAAATCCAAAAACAAAAGGGAATAAAAAAATATTGATATTTGTGTTGAAAAACCAATGGCAACAACTTATGAAATATTTATTTTATCTATCATTCAAAATATTATGGCACTTGCAAGCTCTATAGCATTCCCAACTATAAATATAAGGATAAAACTTATCAAATAAATGATCACATTCCAAGACTCTAAAGCCCTATTTATTGCATTAACAATATATCTTGAGAGACAAGAAATCCAAGTAGTCAAGATGGCATCCATGAGATTTCTTACCAATTATCTCATCTACTTCCACTTCATCCAAACCCCTTTGAATTGATATCTTACTCTCATCTATATGATCATATAAATTTCTATGACTCTTCATATGGATGATGAGGTAAAATGCATATGCCTCCTCTAATGCATTCATCTATAAATGTATCACTTAAAACATTTTGTAGTCCTATGGTATATTAATTTGAATTTGCTTGTTTTAATTTTTCTTACTAACTTTAACTATACTTAATACTTCCTCTCACAATAGAGAAGAGAATTTAACTTTATGATCCTCTGTTAAAACCCCTCTATTGGTTAGCCTATTTACACATTTGTTCCATTTCCTTAACCTATGTGTAACCATGATTTCTTCAAACTTTGTAGCAAGTTCTTATATTTCGACAATGATCTCTTGTATATTTCATGGAGCCTTTGTATTTCTCAAAATTTTATTTATTACTATTAGTGAATCACTTTCCATCCATACTCTATTCCATTTTAATATTTTGCATATTTTTAGTCATTTTAGTGTCACCCAAGCTTCATCTTCATTATTTAGAAGCATAATGAGACAAAATATCATTCCTATTATTTTTATTGTTCCTCCTCTTGCTTTTCCTATATTTTATTTAGTTGATCCATAAAAATTCAATTTGACAAACTCTACTTTTGATGGATTCCAGTTTATATTATTAGTCTTTCTTTTATTTCTCTTGTACCCAATATAATTATTCTATTTGATGACTTAACTCCATCTATAAAGGATTTGTGCTTTGTGATTAGAGATTGGGAGAGTTCATAGGGTTTGTTTAGACTTATTTATGGATAAAAAAATCTTCCTTGTCATTACCTCTAAATTGCTTTCCTTTCCTTTAAATATTGTTTTATTCCTTTCTAATCACAATGTCCAAAGTATTGTATATTTCAATGTATCTCAGATTGTCTATAATACTTCTCTTTAAAAGTGCATTACCATTATTTTAACCATTTTTAAATTCTAACATTCATTACCATACATTTATCAAATATATTAAGAATTCATTGTCATAGTTCCCAAATTATTGAGTAGTGTTCCAAGATATGCTCTATACTATCATCCTCATTTTTACATAGAAAAAAATATGAGGGGCTATCATAACCTCTTTTCATTAGATTAACCTAGGATAAAATAATCCTATGACCTACTAGCCAAACAAAAATTTTGACTTTTAGAATTCTTGGTCTATCCTAAATATCTCTTCATATTCTTTTTATATTCATAATTTGTTGTTGCTTTACATTATATCTGCTTCTTGTTGTGTATTCTCCTAAGCTATTCACCTCCCAAATTAGCTTATCATTGGATCCCTTCAAAGTAATCACTAGTGTTATATTTATACTCAATTGTCTCCTACCAACAACGTTTGGTATACTTGTAAAAAAGTCTTCTTTCCATATGTATTGTTGAGCAAGGTGTTGCAAGAGTTTTGTCATTGTTGTCAACACAGGCAGTTAGGTCTAATGATGTTGTGGACAGGCAGTTTAGAAGTCATTCAGGTGCAAAGGACAAAAGTTCAAAGATTATTCATAGCATGGACAGTGAGTTTCCAAGAAGACCATAGTTTCCTATTTGCAAAATATCAAAGAAAAATACACGTAAGAAAAGTGTCACGATATCGCAACATATTCAGCAGGCAAAAAAAATTGTCACAATTTCACGACATGTTAGAGGAGAGAGAAAGCACAAGCAAAATTGTCGTGATTTTGTGACATGGCCGAGGAGAGAGAAGGCGCAAGGAAAATTGTCATGATTTCATGACATGTTGGAAGCAGAGAAGGCAAGTAAGAAAACTGTCGTGATTTCGTGACATGTTTGAAGAAAAAGCACTAAGGAAGAAAACTGTCGCGATTTCGTGACATGTTTGGAGAAAAAGTGCTAAGGAAGAAAACTGTCGTGATTTCGCGACATGTTCAGAGAAAAAGCACTAAGGAAGAAAACTGTCACGATTTTGTGACATGTTTGGAGAAAAAGCGCTAAGGAAGAAAACTGTCGTGATTTCGCGACATGTTCGAAGAAAAAGTGCTAAGGAAGAAAACTGTCGCGATTTCACGACATGTTCGAAGAAAAAGCACTAAGGATGAAAACTATCACAATTTCGTGACATTTTCGAAGAGAAAGTGCTAAGGATGAAAAGTGTCGTGATTTCATGACAGGTTCGAAGAGAAAGTGCTAAGTATAAAAAGTGTCGCAATTTCGTGACATGTTCCGGTTTTGCGGGCCAAAGAAAGAAAAGGCATAAGGCAAGAGAAATGTCATGATTTCGTGACATGTTTAGTTTTCGTGGGCCAAAGACAAAAAAGAGACAAGGTAGCGAAGATGTCATGATTTCGTGACATGTTACGATTTCGCGGGCCAAAGACAAAAAAGAGACAAGGCAGCGAAGATGTCACGATTTTGTGACATGTTCCGTTTCGTGGGCGAACGACAGAAAAGACACAAGGCAGAGAAAGATGTCATGATTTCACGACATGTCTGGTTTTCATGGCTGCAAGCGACGAAGTGAACAAGGAGGCCGAGAATGTCGTGATTTCGTGACATGTTATATTTTTGCAGGTAAAAGGCGAGAAGGGTAGAAAGAGACAGAAGTGTCACGATATCGTGACAAAAGCAAAGCAGAGGCTGTCAAAGACAAAAGTGTCATGATATCATGACAGGAATAGAACGCAAGTCTTTTATAGCAGTAGTGTCGCATTTTCATGACAAAAGTGAAGATGAAGTCTCTAAAGGCAGAAGTGTCATGATATCACGACATGTTGTGTTTTCGTGGCAACAGCAATAGAAGAGTTGTAGGGGCAGTCGAGGCCGACAAAGACCGATGTAGGCCGATAGATTTTAGGGTTTGCAATCGACCAAATTTAGGGTTTGCAGCCGATAATGTTTAGGGTTTGCAGCTGACTAAGATTAGGGTTTTTCAGTCGACTAAGATTAGATCTTTGATCATGAAAAGTTTGTTATAAAAGGAGGGTTGTTGGGAGATTTGGCTATCTTGATTTTTGTGCAAATTAAGTCTGCTGTGCGCATAAAGCGAATCGTGTTGAACCAAGCCAAGTGCGAAGTAATAGCACGTAGAGAGCAAAAAAGTGCAAAGGGGCAAAAGTGATTGATCAACTGTTTAGCAGCAGAGAGTGCGAAGCATTATCACAGAAGCAGTTGGATAGTCCAAAGCGTTTGCATAGAAGAAGTAGAGTGCATAGAAACTACAGACTGTGCGCAATAAGGTGAAAGTATTATTCTATAATTTTCATTGTTTTTATTGAAGTCCAAGTTGCAGCTTGGCATAAGGGGTTGGTGCTCCTTTCCAGTAGGTGCTAGTAAATAAGGAGTTGGTGCTCCTTTCTATTTGGTACAAAAAAAATCTAAGGGGTTGGTGCTCCTTCCAGTTGGTGCTGGTAAAAGATATTGTAAAGTTGTAGCTTTGTAGAGGCTAGATTTGGATGGTAGTCCAAGTAGCCATTTTTGAGGAGTAGCCACATTGGTGAACCTCGTTAAATGTTATGTTGTGTGTAATGCTTTCTTGCTGTATTTGATTTATCTGTTTATAAGTTTTAAACTACTGCTGGTTTTAGAGCTATATATTTGAAGTTTAAAAGATCACACTGATTCACTCCCCTCTCAGTGTCATTATGATTATAACAATTGGTATCAGAGCAAGGTTCCTGAATAGGCTCAATTAGCTAGGGTGATCTTGGAAGTGATGCAATGGCAAGTGGTGAAGGTTTCTCCTCAAACAAAGCACCAATGTTTGATGGAACTAACTATGCTTTTTGGAAAATAAGGATGCAGACATATATCCGTGCTTTGGGTTTTGACATATGGGGTGTAGTAGTTAATGGTTACAAAGCTCCCGCCACTACTCCAATAGACACTACCGATAAAAAGGTATTTGAAAATGATTCGAAAGAAAAAAATGCCATCATGTGTGGATTAGTGGATAGTGAGCAAGTCAAAATAATAAATTGTGAATCAGTGAAAGATGTATGGGATAAACTAGAGAACATTCATGAAGGAGACAATAGGATCAAGGAGGCCAAGCTTCAAACACATCGAGCTCAATTTGAATCCTTAAAGATGGACAATGATGAGAACATAGAGGCTTTCATGCTAAGAGTCAATGGAATCACTAATTCAATCAGAGGTCTCGGTGAAGATATGGATGATGCTACGATCGTGAAAAAGGTATTAAGATCTCTCCCTCCAAGGTTTGATTCTAAAGTCTTAGCCATAGAAGAAGCTAAAGATCTAAATCACTTTAGTATGGATGAGATGCATGGTTCTTTGAATGCTTTTGAAATTAGAATAAGAAGGTCTAATCCCACATATAGAGAAGTAGCCTTTAAAGCCCTAAAAGGCAAAGACACAAAACAAGAGTCTGAAGAAGAGGATGTATCAGATGAAATGGAAGCAAATTTTGTTAGAAAACTGAGAAAGGGAAAAGGAAAATACAGAGAAAAGCTACCATTTAAATGCTTTAACTATGGAGGCATTGGGCACTTTGCGACAAAATGTCCACTCAATGAGAAGAACCAGGGTGAGGAAGCTTCGCACCAAGAAAGAAGTGATTGGAAGAAGAAATCAAACTTCAAGAAAGGCAAATTCAAAAAGAAAAGCTTCATTTCCAGGAATGCAAATTCTTCAGAGGACAACTCTAGTGAGGATTCTGAAGAAGAAACAGGTGAAGCTCTGTTCATGGCATTTGAATCAAAAAAATCAAAAGAGGTAGAACAATCAGAAAAGAGGGAAGTAATGAATTCTAAAGTTTTTGCTAAAAATCATAAGGCTGAAGTAGGTCTAGAAGGTGAACTGGTCTCTGCTCTTGTAGAATGGAAATCTGAGAAAAGAAAGAATTATAAACTTTCAAGAAAGCTTGAGTATGCAAATGACATCATAACCAGTTTATAAATACAGACAAAAGAATACAAGAAAATATTTGAGGATCTCAAAGTTCAGATAACCATGAAGATAGATTATTTTTGTAAACTAAAAGAAGAGAATGTCAATCTACGAATGCAGATGCAAGAACTAGATCGAAAAATTAGCTGCCATCAAAAGCTTGAAGAAAGTTCAATGAAGCTGGATAAAATTTTAAGTGATCAAAGACCTTATGGCATCAAATTTGGTCTAGGCTTCGTGGAAGGAGAATCGTCAAATGGACCAAAATCCAAAAATGTAGAAACTGTAAGGAATGAAGAGAAGAAACAAACTGATGAAAGAAAATCAACTCAGGCAAATGAAAGCAGTAATGCTAGGCCCGAAAGGAAAACTGACAATGATGGATTTACCAAGGTCACACATCAAAAGAAAAAAAGATCTATGGCTCCTACAACAGCCTGGCAAAAACCATATTTCAGGTTCAATCATTTCTTTTCTGGTTTCTGTTTCAAGTGTAATGGTTATGGGCATAAAATTGTAGATTGCAAGTATAATGTAGGACCAAGAAATATTTTCAGTAGAAATGCCTTTTCACCGTTAAATTATGCAGTAGAATGTTTTAATTGTCATACATTTGGACATATTGCAAGAAACTATCATAGTCCTTTAGCTGCAAATCAACCTCAAAAAAGAAAATTTCAACCAAATAGGACAAGACAAAATAGAAATCCTTTTGAAAGATATATTCAAGATACTGGAAAAGGAAATTCCAAACTAGATCCCAATACGATAGCCAAATCAGAGTGGAAACAGAAAGAGCAGCCTCAGGAAGAAAAGGAATCCCTAATAGTTAAAATAGCTTTCAAGGCACAGAGTAAAATGGTACCATGGATACTTGACAGCGGATGCTCATGTCATATGACAGGTGATAAACAAAAATTTGAAAAAATACAAAAATATGAGGGTGGTTCTGTAAAATTTGGAAATAATGATGGAGCTAAGATAATAAAAAAAGGATCAGTTAAAATTAGTGATGGGAAGATCAAGTCAGAAGAAGTTTTGTTTGTGGATGGTTTGAAACATAACCTGTTGAGTGTCAGTCAGATCTATGATAAAGGACATGAAGTTGTTTTCAAGAAGTAGGGTTGTGAAGTTAATAAAACAGTGGAAAATTGATAGCTATTGGATCAAGGACATATGGCAACCTATACACACTCTCAGAAACTTCAAAAGGCAATTATTTCATTGGACAGGAAGAAGAAAATTGGCTATGGCACAAGAGGCTTGGACACATTAGTTTTGATAATCTAGTGAAAATCAGCTTGAAACAGGTAGTAAGAGACATTCCAACCATTAGAAAACCTTCAAATAGCATTTGTGCTTCATGTCAAAAGGGAAAGCAAACCAGAACCTCATTCAAAACAAAAGAGTACCACACCAGCAAACCTCTGGATCTTATACATACAAACTTGTGTGGACCCATGAGAACTCAAAGCATAAATGGTGACAAATACTTTATGTTGTGTATTGATGATTATTCTAGAATGACATGGATATTCTTCTTAAAGAATAAAACAAAAGCTTTTGGAATGTTCAGATCTTTCAAACATCTAGTTGAGAATGAAACAGGAAAAATAATTAAATGTTTGAGATCAGATAGAGGAGGAGAATTCATCTCAGATGAGTTTACAGAATACTATGAATGGCATGGTATCAGGAGACAATATTTAGCAGCTAGAACACCCTAGCAGAATGGCATGGTAGAAAGAAATAATAGAAAAATATAGGAAATGGCACGTACTATGTTGGCTAAAAATAAAATAGCAGACAAATTTTGGAAAGAAGCAGTCCACACTGCAGTATACATTCAAAACAGGTACATGCTGAGAACTCATGAAAGCAAAACTCCTTATGAGCTATGGTTTGGTAGAAAGGAAACAACAAAACCTCAAAGTTTTTGGATGTAAGTGTTATATCAAAAAAACTGAATACAATCTTGGGAAGTTTGAAAATAGAGCAGATGAAGGTGTCTTTGTTGGGTATTCGATAAAAAGCAAAGCTTATAAATGCTACAACAAGAGACTCAAGAAAATTGTGGACAATGTTGATGTTAAATTTGATGAAGGAAGGGAAAGAATAGTTAACTATGAAGAAAACTACCCAATTTATGAAGAAGTCATTGAAGGAGATGAGGAAAATGAAACAGAAAAGAAACCAACTCTTAAATTAGATGACTTAATTGATGACTTAGAGGTGGAAGAAAAAAAAAATTCAAAACAGGCAGCTGGCAGAAAAATCATCCCAAAGATCAAATAATTGGAGATCCCACAACTAGTATTTAGACAAGAAAGAAAGTAGTAATTAACTACTCTCTTTTATCCAGCATTGAGCCCAAAAATATAGTTGAGGCAAGCAAAGATGATAGCTGGATGAAGGCAATAAATGAAGAGTTAGATCAGATTGAAAAGAACAGAACTTGGGAATTAGTTCCTAGATCGACAAATAAGAATGTAATCGGCACCAAATGGATATTTCAAAATAAATTGAATGAAGACGGAAAGGTAGTTAGAAATAAAGCTAGATTGGTCTGTAAAGGGTATGCACAAGTTGAAGGCATTGATTTTGAAGAGACTTTTGCACTTGTGGCCAGATTAGAAGCAATCAAAATGTTTCTAGCCTTAGCAGTTCATAAGAATTTCAGAGTTTACCGGATGGATGTAAAATCAGCTTTCTTAAATGGAAAACTTGAAGAAGAAGTTTACATTGAACAACCAGATGGTTTCCAAATTGGTGAAGATCCCAATCTTGTCTGCAAATTAAAGAAATCTTTATATGGCTTAAAACAGGCACCCCAATTATGGTATGCACGGTTAGATAACTATCTCTCTCAACAGGGGTTTAAGAAAGATATGGTGGACAGTAATCTGTATGTCAAAACAAAAAATGGGCATCTCATTGTTCTTGTTGTTTATGTAGATGATATCATATTTGGCAGCAACAAAGATGAATCATGTAAAGACTTAGAAAATAAAATGCAAAAAGAATTTGAAATGTCTATGATTGGTGAATTGTCTTACTTTCTTGGGTTACAAGTTAATCAAAATGAGAAAGGTATATTTATTTCCCAAGTCAAATATGTGAAAGAGATGCTAAAAATATTCACAATGGAGGACTGTAAGCCAGTTAGCACTCCTATGGTGATAGGCTGTAAGTTAAGCAAAGATGACAAATCTCCACTTGTTGATCAAACCATGTACAGATCAATGATTGGAAGCTTACATTATTTAACAGCTACCAGACCAGATATTCTATAGGCAGTTTGCATGGTAGCAAGATTTCAGGCCAGTCCCAAAGAGACTCATGTGATAGCAGTAAAAAGGATTCTCAGGTATCTCAAGGGTACTATGGAGTATGGGTTATGGTATCCGAAAGGTAAAGACTTCACTCTTATATCATATTCAGATGCAGACTGGGCTGGATGTGTAGATGATAGAAAGAGTACTAGTGGAGGCGCATTCTATCTGGGAGACAGATTGGTTGCATGGCACAGTAAGAAGCAAGAGTCAGTTTCTTTATCTATAGCTGAGGTAGAATATATTGCAGCAACAACATGTTGTACACAAGTTTTGTGGATGAAACAAACTCTAAAAGATCTTGGTATTAATTTCAGTGAGCCAATAACAGTAAAATGTGATAACACCAATGCAATTAACATCTCCAAGAATCCAATTATGCATTCTCGCACAAAGCACATTGCCATCAGGTATCATTTTTTAAAGGAGAAAGTTGCAAAAGGAGAAGTTAAATTGGATTTTGTCCCAACCATAGAACAAGTAGCAGATATTTTTACAAAACCATTGCCCAAGGAGGTGTTTGAGTACCTTCAAAACAAATTGAGAGTAGTCACACTTCCCAAGAAGTGACTAACTACAAGGATCACTTTCTTAGGGGGAGCATTTGAGTATTTGACTATTATTTTGCTCATGATCATAATTTGTGCTAAGTGCAACAAATTGTGCCTGAGAATTGTGTGTATGGACTCAAGGGGAGTCTGTAGTAGCCCTTTGGTATTATTAACAAAGGGGGAGAAGAGTTACAGGAATTTACACAGGTGTTGCCAACAATTCCAAAGGGGGAGATTATTGAGCAAGGTGTTACAAGAGTTTTGTCATTGTTGTCAACACAGGCAGTTAGATCTAATGATGCTGTGGACAGGTAGTTCAGAAGTCATTCAGATGCAAAGGACAAAATTTCAAATATTATTCAGAGCATGGACAGTGAGTTTCCAAGAAGACCATAGTTGCCTATTTGCAAAAGATCAAAGAAAAATACAAGTAATAAAAGTGTCGTGATATCACGACATATTCAGCAGGCAAGAAAAATTGTTGCGATTTCACGACATGTTAGAGGAGAGAGAAAGCGCAAGCAAAATTGTCGCGATTTCGCGACATGGTTGAGGAGAGAGAAGGCGCAAGGAAAATTGTTGCGATTTCACGACATGTTGGAAGTAGAGAAGACAAGTAAGAAAACTGTCATGATTTCGTGACATGTTTGAAGAAAAAGCACTAAGGAAGAAAACTATCACAATTTCGTGACATGTTTGGAGAAAAAGCGCTAAGGAAGAAAACTGTCACGATTTCGCGACATGTTTGGAGAAAAAATGCTAAGGAAGAAAACTATCATGATTTCGTGACATGTTTGGAGAAAAAGCGCTAAGGAAGAAAACTGTCACGATTTCGTGACATGTTCGGAGAAAAAGCACTAAGGAAGAAAACTGTCACGATTTTGTGACATGTTCGGAGAAAAAGCGCTAAGGATGAAAACTGTCGTGATTTCGTGACATGTTCGAAGAGAAAGCGCTAAAGATGAAAACTATTGCAATTTCACGACATGTTCGAAGAGAAAGCGCTAAGGATGAAAAGTGTCATGATTTCACGATAGGTTCAAAGAGAAAGTGCTAAGTATAAAAAGTGTCACGATTTCGTGACATGTTTCGATTTTGCGGGCCAAAGATAGAAAAGGCATAAGGCAAGAGAAATGTCACGATTTTGTGACATGTTTAGTTTTCACAGGCCAAAGACAAAAAAGAGACAAGGCAACGAAGATGTCATGATTTCATGACATGTTCCAATTTTGCGGGCCAAAGACAGAAAAGAGACAATGCAGTGAAGATGTCATGATTTCGCGACATGTTTCGATTTCATGGGCAAACGACAGAAAAGACACAAGGCAGAGAAAGATGTCACGATTTTGCGACATGTCTGGTTTTCGTGGCTGCAAGCGACGAAGTGAACAAAGAGGCCGAGAATGTCACGATTTCACGACATGCTATATTTTCACAGGTAAAAGGCGAGAAGGGCAGAAAGAGTCAGAAGTGTCGCGATATCACGACAAAAGCAAATTAGAGGCTATCAAAGATAAAAGTGTCACAATATCATGACAAGAACAGAATGCAAGTTTTTTATAACAGTAGTGTCACATTTTTGTGACAAAAGTGAATATGAAGTCTCTAAAGGCAGAAGTGTTGCGATATCATGACATGTTGTGCTTTTGCAGCAACAACAATAGAAGAGTTGTAGGGGCAGTCGAGGCCAACAAAGATCGATGCAGGCCGATAGATTTTAGGGTTTGCAGCTGACCACATTTAGGGTTTGCAACTGACAATGTTTAGGGTTTGCAGCTGACTAAGATTAGATCTTTGCTCATGAAAAGTTTTTTATAAAAGGAGGGCTATTAGGAGATTTGGCTATCTCGATTTTTGTGCAAATTAAGTCTACTATGCGCATAAAGCGAATCATGTCGAACCAAGCCAAGTGCAAAGTAATAGCATGCAAAGAGCAAAAAAGTGCAAAGGGGTAGAAGTGATTGATCAACTATTTAGTAGCAGAGAGTGCGAATCATTATCACAGAAGCAGTCAGATAGTGTGAAGTGTTTTCATAGAAGAAGCAGAGTGCATAGAAACTGTAGACTATGTGCAATAAGGTGAAAGTATTATTCTGTAATTTTCATTGTTTTTATTGAAGTCCAAGTTGCAGCTTGGCATAAGGGGTTGGTGCTCCTTTCCAGTAGGTGCTGGTAAATAAGGAGTTGGTGCTCCTTTCTATTTGGTATAGAAAAAATCTAAGGGGTTGGTGCTCCTTCCAGTTGATGGTAGTAAAATATATTGTAAAGTTGTAGCTTTGCAGAGGCTGGATTTGGATGGTAGTCCAAGCAGTCATTTTTGAGGAGTAGCCACATTGGTGAACCTCGTTAAATGTTGTGTTGTGTGTAATGCTTTCTTGCTGTATTTGATTTATTTGTTTATAAGTTTTAAACTGCTGGTGGTTTTAGAGCTGTATATTTGAAGTTTAAAAGATCACACTGATTCACCCCCCTCTCAGTGTCACTATGATTATAACATGTATATTCCTTCCTAATCCGTGTACATAATGTTTGAAACTCTATCACCATATTTATAATATCATCCATGGTTTCAACATTGGATCTAGGTTGAGTGGTTTTTTTTCATATATACCAATTATCAAGACAATTAGAACTTTATTTTCTAGTTTCCACCATGCATCCTAGATCTTTAATCACTAGATCAATTAGTTTTTTAAAATATTCCATAGTGTAGAGAAATTTGGTAGTGAGAATGTAGTAAAGATTAATATTGGCTCAATGTACTTAGAATAATTGTTTCCTATTGTATTTCACTTTCTTTTTACAATATCCAAATTACCTTCCCACTTAGAGTTGAATTTGCATCCGTAGGAACTCTTAAACCAAGACCTCCCCTAGTTTCATCATCACACATATTGTTCCATTTCACCAAAGGAAATTTCCTTTTATCATGTAATCCTAAACATAAAAGTGACCACATAATATAGGTTAAATATTTTTCTATTGACTTTTACATAATATACAAGGACATATAATATTTTGGAATGGCATTTAAGACTGATTTAACTAGTTACACTCTTCCTACTAATGATAACCATATACCTTTTCGTATTAGTAGTTTACTTTGGACTTTATTTATAACCATATTCCATAATTTTTCCTCATTATTCCCTAAAATAATGGCATCCCTAGATATGTTGATGGTAAATTTACCTCCTCCATTTGAAGTAACTTTCATGTTTCTACTATAATTCTAGCTAGAGTTTTTAGAAAGTAAAATTTAAAATTTTTCCTATTAATATTTTATCTCGATGCTCTTTCATATTCCTTTGATAATTTCTTCAAATATTTGGCCTAATTTCATATTCCTTCCCAATATCTCTACCATAACTATGGATATATATGGTGATAGAATATCTCCCTATTTAAGATCCCTCTTGGGTTTAAATGATTTTGCCACTAGCCCATTGATTAGAACTAAATATGAAATTGTAGAAACATGAGCTTTAATCCATCTGACCCACTTCTTCCCAAATCCAAAATATTCTAACATTGTACAAAGGTAATACCAATTAACCTTGTCATAGGATTTATTCATATCAAGTTTTAAGATCACCGCTCTCTTTAATCGAAGTCATTGAATGCATTATTTTGTGAGATACTATGATCCCATGGAGAATATATCTTCCTTTCATAAAACCTCCTTGATATTCTAAAATAATTTTGTCTAATGGTGGTCTTAACCAGTTTGCCATCACTTTAAAGATTATCTTATATGTCATATTACATAGGCTTATGGACCTGAATGACTCAAACATTTTTGTAGCCTTCGTTTTTAGAATCAAATAAGATATGTTGCATTTAAAGAATCCTTAACTATTTCCTAGTTATGTTGATAGAATGTTATAGATAGTCCATTTAGACCTTGGGATTTATCCTTATCAAAATATAAAAGAGTTGAATGAACTTGTATTAGAGTAATGGGGTCCATAACTTTGTTATTGTCATCATCTATTATAACTAAAGGTATTTATTGCAATAGTTTATCATTAATAACTTCATTTTAATTTGATCTTAGAATATTATACAAAAAATCCTTACCTCCTTTTACCTCCTTTCTGATTTTTCTTTGGTATTCAATCTAAACCCCCTCTATAGATTTAATTCTACTTATTTTGGTTGCTAATCCTTGTACTATTTACATATTTGGAAAAGTTTATGCTTTTATCTACTTGTTAACCAACTTTATATTTATTTTAATCTCTAAATGTTTCTTCCTTACTCATAATATTATGATATTTAGTAAGCAACTCCATATCCTATAAGCTTGGATTATTATGCTCACATTTTTATAATTTTGAAAGTTTCTCTTTTAGTTCTTATTTATTCTCAATATGTTTTTGAAAGTGTTCTTGTTCCATTCTTTTAATCTAGATGTCATTGATTGTATTTGTTTTAGAAATGTATACAATCCATTTTTTCCTTAAGTATTCCATGTTTGTGCTATCATATCAGTAAATTAAGGATGGTATTCCTCCATATGTTGATATTTAAAATATAATTTTTAAAAAATTTCTTACCATCATTTTAATCCTTATTGGTCAATGATTTGAACCAATCCTTGTTTAAATATTAATTTCAGCATAAGTCTTTTCATCTATCTAAGAATATGAGAGTAAGTATCTATATATATCTTTTTCTATTAGGTTATGGCATATCCTATTTTTGGTCCATGTAAAGCTATTATCTTCAAACTCAACCTCACATAGACTACTATTTTGAATAGAAGCTAAGAAAAATCTCATACTTTGGGTTATTTTCCAAATTATACCCAAAAAATTATTTATCTTGGTTATGGCATTAAAATATCCTATGCTCATCAATCAAGTTTCTTGGTATTTAATTTTCATAAAGTATTTAGTCCCACTCCATACTTCTAATATTCCAAACTGATTTACGTGTCTATAGACATTGATAAGAAAATAAAATATATTTACAAAGTAGCATTTGACCAATGAGGCTATCCAAGGCCTAGTTATATAGATGGTTTCATAGAAGGTTTTAATTTGATTCCAACATATTAGAATTTCCCATGTCACTCATTCTAAACTCAAAACATATCATTCACATATTGTCCATTCTACATTCATGGTTTTGGAAACTTATTCCTTTGTCATTTTTATTTCAAAAATAATATCAGGCTTATTACTTAAACATAGGTCCTTGATACACCTCTACTTTGACAAGGCATTAACACCTCTTATATTCCATGAGATAGTAATCATATCTCATTCAGGGCTATTGGCCCCTCCTATGAATTACCAGAATCATTTTATTGTTTGGTAAAGAGGAGTTCTACCAACTTAGATTGTGTTCCTTTCTCCATGCCCTCTAAAATCTGATCTAATTTTTCTTCTTAGGATAAAGCCTCAAAGGAATTGGTGTTTCTTCCAATATCCTTACTTACTGGTCTCCACTATTTATTTACTTTCATCTATTTGAACCTATTTTTTAGAAATTAAAACCCATCCTTGTCCATATCCATTTGTAAGTTTTTATTATTGTTTTCTAGAAATGATGGTGTTGGACTCTTCTTAGGGAAATATCTCCAATAGGTCCCACCTTATGACATATTCTACATATAAAAGATATATTTTCATAATCCATGGTTTGTATCCATAACTTACCCCCATACTTAAGAGATTGATTATGGTAATTTTTTATGGAAATCAATCATGACCAATATCCATGCATGAATAGCCAAGAATCCATATCTTGTAGTTTCTAGAAAGGAATTATCCTAGAGTGTTGTCTAATACCTTGAAGGTATCCATTTCACAAAATTCAATGGGAAACTCATACATCCTCATCCAAATTGATACTAGGGATAAATTTACATTTTTAGGTGCAAATTCTTCATATCATTAGGTATGGAAGTGTCCTAATATTTCCATAAACCAAGGACCCCATTCATGGTTCTTTCTTTCCTCACTAGGACAAAAAATGGATAGGAAGAAACTTTTGGGTAAGAAGAATAAAATTTCTCCTAGATACTTTCATCTCCTATCAATCCATTTTCTCAGAGCTACAACCCTTAGCCAAGGACCATTAAATTTATCAATGGATACCTTATCTTTGAGCAATGGGGATCACTACTTTGTGAGGTCCTCTCTAATATCTAGTATTGGAGCATATTATAGGGATTTAGCCATAAAAAAATCCATATAAAGGACACTATAACTTGATATCTACTAATATTTACTTGTATATCCTATAGAAATTATATTATTTTAACTCGAGGTTACTTCTCCCAAAACTTAATACATTGAAAATTACCTCTATAAAATCCTTCAAATATATAAACAAAAATTTGAATATAATGAAGGAATAAATGAAAACTTAGTTGACAAATTCTACACTTAAATAAAATGTCTCATCTCGCTGAATCCCTAACCTTTCATTACTCTCGCTCTATTTTTTCTTATTTTATAAATTACAGTATATTAATAAATGTAATTACAAATTTTTTATTAGATGGACAAAGGGATTTTGAAAGGACTCCCAAACCTTTTATAGAAGTGGATCAAACAACCTTATGGAAGTAAGGAAGAACCAAAGAACCAACCCAATAAAAAATCAAGGTCCAAGAACCAACCAAGTACATACAACCGAAGAGAAACAAACCACCCTACAACTAAATTAATCACAAACCAAAGAGAGACTAACAATAATAATGACTAAAGAGTAACAAAGCTCCATATAGGGGACACGACCAATAAAGGTATGCAGAGTCCAACAATAATGCGATCTTGGAAAGTCAATTAAAAAAATCATGTCACCACACCTATTTTTCCCAATCATCCTTTGAACCATACCCAAGTCCACTTCAGGAAATGATCTTTGACACGAGTGTGAGCATTAAAACTCCTCACCATGAATGATCTAGGTGTCAATATCCATCCTTCCCAATGATGGTCTTCTCTCTCCTTTATTAGAAAAGAATGGCATTCCATTATGCTTGAGTAATTATTATCACCAAACACTCGAACATCCCTATCCCAATGCATCTGTATGACCTCCATGCTTGTGTCCTTGATAAATCTAACTATGCCAATATTTGGCACTTTTTTGATACTTTGGATCTGGGTTCCAAAAAAACCCCTCGAAAGGACACTTAACTCTTGTAATTAATGAAACTATTTGCCTTTGTTTGTGCCAGAAACTGATGACACTTAAATTAAAGGTGCTAAATTTAGACCAATTCAAATTCAAAATATGGTGGGGCTTTGAATTCAAAAACCTATGACTAGTAGCCTAGCCCACAATTGTCCATCTAATGTAATCTATATGTGAAAATGAGGGAATATTATGTTCTTGGAATATCATTATTTAACTAGTTTAATATGATAGGAAATTGCTCTTGCCAAATTGTGCAACATTCCTAGGAGAGTGTCAAGTTATCTAGAAAGTTTTTGGATCGATTCCCTTCCATGTACACATGGTTAAAAAATAGATTCAAGAGTTTGTATCTGACTCGGGGCTTTAGTTACCTCATTTTAAATTGACCAAGAAGAGGTATGAGAGCCCTTGAGCATATTTATGATATTGAGGTTTCAAAAATAATCTTCATGCAAAACACAGAATCTAGAAGAGAGCAAGCACTTCAGTAAAATGACTAGTTCGATGATCCAAGTTCTCTATGTAAACCACTAAAATCCTCCTATTAGTCCTTAAACAAACCTCCAGGTCCAATTGGGCTAGGATTACCCTTGGAGGCTCCATTAAAATTTAATTTCTACCAACTAGGGGGAGAGGGCTTCCAAGTGGTTTTAGACCTTACAACGACAACAAGGCATAGGTCAAGAGTGTGATTAGATATTAAACCATGGGCTAACTCCATATTAAGATATTTGACAAGGATGACTTTATCTAGCAAAATATAATCAACATTATCAATGGTAGCCACCAAAGCACGAAGAGAAAAAATCTCCATAGGGTGATAAATATTATTAAAGGCCCAAGCATTATGATTCTTCTAGATACACCATTAGACATGAGGTAAACCAAAAGAATAGAATGCCTGAAGGCAATGAGATAAAAAGGGAGCATACCATTGGATAATTAAGTCAGACAAATCCCTAGGAAAGACCCAACTCGCACCATTAGAGTAGAGAAATTGAGAGAGTATAGATTGAGAGAAGGGGTAAACTAAAAATAGGTGAAGCAAAGATTCATCAACACTACCACATAAATAACACCCGTTCAAGAAGACAATACCTCTCTTCTGCAAGTTTTCCAATGTAAGACACTTACCTTGGGCCATTAACTAATAATTAATTTTAACCTTAGGAGTAAGGCCCTTCAACCAGATATTGTAAGCAAGGAACCAAGGATCAAAAAATACCTGTAAAAGAGAGTAGGCAAATTTTACTAAGAAGGATTCATTCTTCTCGGCTCCCCACACAAGATTATCTAGTTTTTCCTAGCTAGGAATAACAATCCACTTCAATATATTTGATAGATATTTGAAGGTAATTTATTTTATTTGTAAGACCCTAGATAAAGAAAATATTTTCCAAAGTTTTCTACCATCAATAACATCAACAAAGTCACATACCTTCAGGCAAAAAGCTTGGTTCGTTAGAGGTTGCACTAGGCTTAAATTTGGTAATGAATCTAACAATTGGTTAGATTCTCATTTATATTTCCAAAGGTCAATGCTTTAACCATTCCCTAGAAGTCATATTATTCCTTTTGCAACATCAGAGTATCTTTGGATGATACTTTGCTAGAATGCCAAACCTTGAGAAGGGATGGGATCCATAAGGAAATCCTCACCATTACCTAAATATTTAGTAGTTAGAATTCTTACCCAATTAATGTTATCCTTTTGAACTAGTCTCCAAATCTATTTAAAAATGAGTGCTCTATTTAAATTTTTCATCCTTCCCAAACCTAGCCTACTCGTATCCTTTCCACTGCATATTTGTTCCAAAGCCTCCAAAGGGAATTTCTTCTTCTCATCTAGACTAGACCAAAGAAAGGCTCACTCATTTTTCTCAATATTTCAAAGAATATTTTCTATAATCCTAGAAATAGAGAAAGTAAACCAAAATTCTATGTAGGGTAGATTTAACTTGCTTGGATCAAGAGGGCCCCTTTCCATCCTACCAACATTTTTTGGATTCTTTCCACAATTGTTTCCCAAAGAGATGATTTGATACCATATTTGAATAATAGCATTCCCAAATAAACTAAAGGGAGGAAATCAATTATGCATTTCGTAATATCAACAATCCTCCTCTGCCTACCAAGGGGAGTATTGAGGAAGAACACTTTGCTTTTTCTCAAACTCACATTCTGCCTAGCTACTCTTTTGTAATCCAAGAGAGTATCTTTAACAAATTTGACTTGAAGGATAGAGATAGGAAAACATAACAACGTGTCATTAGTGAATTGATGATGAGATATCAAATCAATGGTAGAATTCGGTCTGATTCCTTCAACTTTAGGATTCACCTTCAAGGTTCTACCCAACGAATCAAACAATAAAATAAATAGATACAAAGATATGGTGTCTCCCTAGTGGATGCCTTTACAACTGCTAAAATATCCCATCGATGAACCATTGATGATAATTGAAAAATTTATCATGAAAATACAAGCTCTAAATAGACTAATTTAGCTTGCACTAAAACTAATTTTCTCGATACTCTGAACAAAAAACCCATGAAACCCTATCATATGCTTTATTCATATCAAGCTTAAGAAAGGTTCTTGATATTTTGCTTTGATCCACTGAATGGATAAGCTCATGCACTATGATAAAACCATCCATAATTTGTCTACCTACAACAAATCCACTTTGGGAGTGGTCAATTAAAATCAAGAGATAGACTTTGAGTCTATTAGCCAAGGTTTTAGTAAGGATTTTAAAAATTGTATTATAGAGATTGATGGGCCTGAAATCCAAAAAGTCTTTAGCACCCACCATCTTGGGAATCAAAACTAAAAAAGTACAGTTAACATCAGATGGAATGAAATGATACTTCTAAATTTCTCTAATGGCTAAGAAAATATCCCTACCAACAATATGTCAAAACTTTTGAAAAAAGTAGGAGGAAAATTGTTTGGTCCAAAGGCTTTCAGTCTTTCCATGGAAAAAAACCACAACTCTAATTTTACCATCCCTGAAAGGAGCGTAGATGGCATAATTCATGTCTTCTAAAACCAGGGAATGGATGTTATGTAAAAGCCTATCTTCAGCCTGTTGGTCCCTAACATTACTCTATTAGAGATGGGATTTGAAAAAATCCACCGCTTCATCCTTGATTGCATTAATGTATTTTTTACTTTCACCATTTGGCTTAATAATTTCTCTAATTTTGTTATAGCTCCTATGCCTTAAGGTGGACGTGTGGAAATATTTTGTGTTTCTATCACCTTCACACAACTAGAGGGATCTAGACTTTTGACACCACAAGGTATCTTCTTCAGCAAGAAAATTGTGCAAGTTTGATAAGAGTTTTCTTTCCTTAAACCTATCCCATTTTGTTATTACACTCAAATCTAATGCAGATTCAAAATACTTTGATTGACTAGTTACTCCTTTTTCTTCAGAAGAATATTACTAAAAAATTACTTGTTCCAAATCTTAAGATTCACTTTGATAAACCTGAGTTTGGAGGCTATTTGAGAAATAAGAGGGCCTAAGAAATCCCTTGACCATCATTCTTGAATTTTGGACTCTAGATACTGATGTTATATCCACATAACCTCATATTGAAAGGATTTGGAGAAGAATATGACATTCTAGATTATTTCAAACACCAGAGGATTATGATCAAAGTCAACTCTAGGAAGGGAGCATAGGGACACATCTCCAAAAATGTGAAGACCTTCCTTGGAGACAAACACCCTATCCAGTTTGCATTAAATATTTTGACTGCCTAAAGATCTACTACTCCAAGTATATTTAGAACCCTTCAAATTTTCATCCCTAAGTTCTTGGGTATTGATAAATAAGGTAAATTCCTCCATTATTTTAGAGCCATAATCACCCCCATACTCTTTTCCTAAGGGGTACATGGGGGTGTTCAATTTCACATCTAAAATTCAGGTTTCCCCTTTAAATATGTCTCTCATGGAGCTTAGTGATTCCCACAAGAGATACTTATTAGAGCACATGTTAGGAACATAAATATTAGACATAATCCATCTAAATCCTGAGTTTAAAAAAAAAATAGAATATTTATTCTTCTATAAAAAATAAGGAGGATTGATCCATGAAGTTTCTATGGGTTCCACAAACACATTAGACGCCTAGAATGTCCATTGGTAGAGCTTTTTGCAAATACCACCTCCTTACAAACTATATTTTTAACTACCTCCACATTAGAAATATTCATATTTGTTTCTTGGATAAAAATAACATTAGGCTTTACCTCTTTCCTCATTGATGTCAAAATTCATTGTTTATAGGGACCATTTAGGCCTCTAATATTCTAGGATAACAACTTCATTTATAGGATTTGGAAACAATTTCTCCATTCGGAGAATAGGGAGGGTTGTAGAATAAATCAAGTTTCAAGTGTTTACCCTTAGTATGTTTTTATTTCTCAAATTTCAACTGAGATTGAAGGTCATCTGCAACATATGAGTCTACCACACAGATCATTAAAGCTTTATTGGAAGGCTTACCTACTTTTTGATTAACTTGAACATCCACTTGACCCTTTCGGGTGCTTCTAGTTTTGGGTCTAGATTTAGCTATACCCAAAGAACCCACTCCAAGGCACAATGATATTTTCAGCTTAAGCAATGTGGGAGACTCCTGACCAGGAGCATCAATCAAATTTTGAAGGAAACCATGCTCCTCAATTACCAGCTCCTAAGAAATAAGGTATTGATAGGAGTTATATAAAAAATTTGTTGGAATGACTATTTTTATAATCAGGTCCTCAAAAAGAACCTGATTAAGATTCCTATAATTTGGTAAAACCATATTTTAAAATATAAAGTTACTAGCTTCATTAACCTGCATTGATGAAATTTTATCCATTATCCTTTCCTCCAACTCAGGGTTATCCTAAAGCAAGGATTTAGGTTTCTCAAAATTTGACTAAGCTTAGCCTTACTAGCTATATTTTGAGACCAGTGCTTTCTTTGGTTCCCATCTGGAGGAGCTTTATGACACAAACTCGAAAAGTGGTCGAATTTCTTACAATAGGAGCATTTAATGGGCCTGTTCTCATAGAAAATTTATTGAGTCTAGAGACCCTACCTAGAATCAAGCTCAATATGCCTTGGTATCTCCACCTTTGGGTCAACCATGATGCACATTCTAGTGAAGATCAACCTAAATTTGGATCTAGTAGTTGAGTAAATCAAAACCATGTCCCCAATGGCTTTTACAATACCCCATAGGATATCTTTGTTCTAGAAGTGAAATGGTAAATCTGATAGACAAACCCAAAGGAGGGCTAAATTCATATTCTAAGTCTTGAGGTTAAAGTTTGAACCCCATTTTCAAAGGAAAAGACCCCTCTTTCCAAAGAACTAGGGGCCTTCACCCAGCATGCACTTCGAGTCCTCCTCGTCGTTAAATTTAATGAGGAAGAAACCATTAGACATAACAAAAATCTTGAGTGATCCCTTGGGCTTCTATTTGGGAATAGTTTAACGTTGAATAGCATCAATGTTCGAATGACTACCTTAAAACTTATTGATCAGATTCCATGATCCTTCCTCCATGGTTACCTCTAATAATTCATCTGGTACAACCAACTTGTTGCTAACCGAAGAAAGGTCAAAATGAGGTTTTGTGAATTGAGAAAAAAACTTCTAGCCATAACCTTAGCGAAAGAGGAAACACCAAGGTTAAATGGATGACCAAGTCTTGGGAACCCACTCACATAAATCTCTCCAAGGCTATTAGGAAAATCGTTTTTCACTTCCTCCATGATCGGTCCCTCGAAAAACACCCATGTTTGATGTTCACTAGGACCTCCAATGCCATGTTGCCTACTGACGCTACCACCAATATCTTGACCACCAAGACCTCCAAAACCTTGTAGACCGCTAACACCTCTATCCACTTGCAAAATGCCACCTTACCTATTCAGACCTCCACCATAGTTTTTTATTTTATTTTATTTTATTTCAGACCTCCACCATAGTTTTTTATTTTATTTTATTTTATTTTATTCTATTCTATTCTATTATGTTTGGAAAAAAACAAAGAGTTTTACATATTTTTTATTTTTGAATTTTAACATTCTTTTGATAAAATTTAGGGTAATTATTGAAAGTAAACATTCTTACATTATAAATTAAGATTTTAATTTAATTTCATAAGACAATCGTAACATTTAATCAAGTGACATGAGTTTAGTTAATTAAATATGATAAATTTTAAAATATTATAGTGAAACTGTTCAGGCTTTGGCTCTTCTTCACGAGGTCAAAGGTTCAAATCGTGGTGTGGGCGAGTGTGTGAGGGGCTGGGTGTGTGGTAGCTTTGTGTTAAGTTTCCTATTGATAACTATAGCTCTCAAATTTAGGAGGGTCATGGTTGGGAGGATACTGCTCAGCCTTGTACATCAGTCATAGGGGTTTCTCACAATAGCCAAATCTTATTGGCACTTGGGGGTGTAACGCAATGGTTCGGGCTTTGGATCTTCTTTGGGAGGTCCAATTTTCAAACCGCAATGTGGGCGACTATGTGAGGGGATGGATGTATTGTGGATTTGTGTTAAATTCTCTATTGATAAGTATAACTCTCAACTTTAGAATGGATCATGGTTGAGAAAAGACTGCTCAGCCCTGCATGTTGGATGTTGGTCATAGAGGTTTCTCACAATAACCAAATCCAAAAAAACATTCTGGTGGAATGAAACCTCTTTTAATTTCATATAACTAATTAAAAAAATTATACACTCATTAAATGAAACCAATATCATAGTAGTTTGAGCTTTAGGCTCTCTTTTAAGAGATCCAGATTCAAACCATACTGAAATGTGTGTGAGATTGTTGCTATTATATATCTACAAAATAATATTCATAAACATTTTCTTTTGTTTATGTTCTTATATAAATTAAGGTCATTGTAGAAAATAATATTAATTAATTATATAAATAATTTTTTTTTAAATTATAAAATATTTTAATAAAAAAATACATCAAAATAATGAAGAGGAATAGGTTTGGTGAAAGCAGTCTCTTTGATTTGAACCTTGAACTTGCGAGTTATTAAAATAAAAAAATAATAAAAGGAAATAAGTTTGGTAGAAGCAGTCCTTTTAATTTGAACCTTGGACTTGTCATTTACTAAAATAGTATAATTGTAACCAACTTTTATAACAAAAAAAAACATAAAATATATTTAAAATTTTATTTATTAATTCATATTAAAAAAATTATGAATAAAATTTTAATATTTTAATAAATGATATTAAATTCTTCAAAATTGAATTTAAACGGAGTAATCTCTACTTTCAAAGAAGATATCTAGATATTTGTGATTGAATATTATATGAGGTAATTTAAATGAAATTAGTTTCAACTTCATAAAACCATATAATACTATTTGTAAGATAGTATTTATAGAGAATATCTTGTATTTATATTATTATATATTTTTTAGTTTTTATCTTCATTCCATTATAATTATTTAAATGTTTATGAGATATTTTTTTATACGGTAAAAATGTATTAATTAAACTTATGTGGTGTAGGTGAGTTGAATAGGGTAGGGCAATCCTCCTAGGAAGGTTTCTGGTTCAAATATCCACCTCACATCGGGTGCCCAAAAATTTAATTGATAATGTTAGTGTGGTCAGGACAAGGCATGACTCCTGAGTAATTTTGATGGTGTAGAACCCTTGGTCATGGATCTTGGACAAAGGTGCCCCGCAAGGGTTTTTCCCTAAATTCAAAAAAAAAAATTGTATTAATTAAATATATAACTATAAGGATATAGAAATATCTAAGATTTTTATTATGCAACTTAAATATATCAAATAGTATTAGTTTAACTAGTTAGATCTCCTAATTAGTTTAACTCTTGAATATAGCCAAACCATGTATGTATATTTTCTAATATGTTATAGTACCACCATATAATAATACTATAATATAAATGAGACAAACATGAAAGATAAAATAACTTATTTTAATCAATTTTTTTTAAACCAATGATAATTACAACATTCAATGGAATAGTTTTTTGCGAGAAACCTTACATGATTGATTCTTGGTGATTCTTGGTGTGAAAATATGATTACCCTTTTTGTATGTTTCAAGAGGATTTCATCATCCATAGTACCATTAAATGCAAATTTGATCATGTGATCAATGTAACCTAGTCTTTACTTTAATTTAAGCTCAACGTAGAAGGAAGCATGTGTATGTGTGAGTTTGTTACTATATATATATATATATATATATATATATATATATATATATATATATATAGTAACAAACTCACACATACACATGCTTCCTTCTACGTTGAGCTTAAATCTTATTTTTATGTGATTATAACTTTTAATTTTTTTAATCTAGGAGGATAACACAAAGGTTCAGGGTTTGGCATCTTCTCCACAAGAAAGAAACATTTGTAAAAGGGCTCTAGCCTCCACAACATGGCAATTATAAATATTTAAGAATTTGACATCCACTAGCAGAAGCCCACCCCTATCATACCCAAACACCCCAAAAGCACTAACATTACTAGAATTACCCTTTGAAGCTCCATTGAAGCTTAGTACAACCCAACCCATAGAAGGAGGTTCCTACCTCACAAGGGCTCGAGGATTAGGACTAGAAAGACTAGCAACCCTATTGCTCTATTGAAATTTAAATTTACTTTTGAGCTTAGCCTCCTTAAATATGCCCTCCTTCAAAGCTAAAGAGGACACATTCTCCAAGGTAGAAACCAAGGCTCTAGCACAAACAAAGTCAAGGTCTCTTTAGAAGTTTTCAAAAAATTCTACTATCACTCTCCTTCCACACCTGCTAGAAAATATGTAGCAAACATAAGATCCAAAAACATTTCAGCCTTGGAGAGTAAAAAGGAGATGACCATTGAGTGCAAACATCAACAAGTGAACTTGAAACCACCCAAATTAGTCCCAAAAAATTAAAAACAGAGTTAAGAACTTCCAAAAATAACGAGCATTACAATAATAGATGGATTGTCTATTCCTCATTAGCACCACAAAAATAGCATATTTTCAACATCGACTAACCTCTATTTTTTATATTTTCAATGTTCAAAATATTATTATGAGTTACCAGCCAAAAAAATATATTTGCCTTTGGCATTAGGCCTTTAATCCATTTTTTGAAATGTGGGACCCATAGAGGAGTCATGATAGCCAATATATTGTAGGTAGACTTAACTGAAATATATCTATTATTTTTCCTACTCAGAAGATCTCGTCCTCTTTATTTATCTATTTAATGACCTAAAACTTCAACTTATTAGCCATTAGAATCCAAGCTTCAAGTTTAGAATTGTTGAAAATGGATTGGTCTAAATATTTCCAAACCTTTAGCCCATTTACCACCTCGATAAATTCAACCACCTTAGACCCAAACAAAAATTTGGTCCTAGGATCCAAACATACTAGATTTGGAATCTACACAAGGGGTTGTTCCATCAACCAAATATATTTCTAGAATTAAATCTTGAGTCCATCACCCAACCTCCACCTGCAACCTTTGGATATTATCACCCTCAACTTTTGTAAACTTAACCAAAAGGTTGAACCAAAGGTCGATAGAGGATTAGCAAGCAAAAACTTCTCCTGTCTCAATTATTTGGCTGACACAATGTTGACCTAACTAGTTTTAGTTTTATTTGCTAACTTCCATCCTTTTTTTACAACCAGAGCCTTATTCATCTATCTAATACTACATAGAACTAAGCCACCATTTCTTTTAGGTTTATAGACTTGCTCCCAACCAAGTAAAAATTTTTCTTCTCACCAGACCTAGACCAAATAAATGACTTTTGAATATGTTCAATCTTTGATAAAATTGTTTTAGAAATTCTAAACATAGATAATAAGAATATTTGAATGTTTTTAAGAGTATACTTTACTAGGGTAGCCTTTTCAGCTTCAATGAGAAGAGATCCTTTCCACCTGAATATCTTCCTCTACAATTTTTCCAAAACAGGTTCCCAAAGTAAATATTGGATCATACCTTTAAACAAATGCATTCCAAGGTAAAGATATGTAAAGGTAGCTACCTCACAACCCATGATGCAAGCAATTATCCTCTACCTTGCTAAGGGGGTATTCAAAAATAATATTTTACTTTTTATATAATTTCTATTTTTCCTACCTATAATTTAAAATATCTCCAAGATTCATTTTAGCACTTTAACTTGGGTAATTGAAGCAATGAGGGATAGTAGAACATCATTTGCAAATTGATGATGAAAAATAGGATCCATCGGTAAAGTAGTCTTAATACCTTCCACAAAGAGTTATAACTTGATAGCCCTACCCAAACATTTTACCACTAAGATATAGAGGTAAGGGGACAAGGGGTACCCTTGGTGAATGTCTCTCAGACTTGAAAAATAATTTGTTGGAAACCCATTTATTAAGACCAAAAACTTGGTAGAAGAGATACAAGCATGAATAAGTTTAATCCAACTTTGGAAAAAACTAAATTTTCCCAAAACATTTAACAAAAACTCCCACGAAACCCTATCATAAGATTTTTTCATGTTTAATTTGAGGAGTAGACAAGGTTTGCCACTTTTATCAGCTGAATGAAGGATTTTATAGACAGTTATGATACTATTCAAGATGTATCTCCCTAGCATGAATCCAATTTGGGATGAATCAATCAAGGATGGAAGAAAATGTTTTAATTTCTTGAAAAGGGCCTTTGTCAAAATTTTATAAAAAGTGTTACATAAGATGATGGGTCTAAAGGCACCCAAGTCCTTTACACTAAAATTATTAGGGATTAGAGTTAAAAAAGTAGAATTCACTCTGAACAAGATAATATTGGTGGTTTGGACCTCCTCAAGGGCATCAAAAACATCCTTACTCATAATATACCAATACTTATAGAAAAATATGGGGGAAACCATCATGATCTGAAGCCTTCATTTTGTCCATCATAAAGATAGCAACTTTGGCTTCCTCATCGGTAAAGGGAGAGATAAAGGATTGGTTCATATCAGCTATGACAAGGCTAGGAATACTACCAAGAAACTTATTTTGGGATTCATCATTACAAACCTCTTCCACCCCAATGACATTTCTAAAAAAATCATAGCGTCAACTCTTATATCCTTAATGTGAGTAGCACTAGATCCATCAATTTTTTTGAATTTCTCTAATCCTAGTGGTGCTTCAATGCTTCAAGGCCATGATATGAAAAGAAATTTTTATCTCCATCCTTTAGCCAAAGTGTCCTAGACTTCTATTTACACAAAATTTCCTTCTTGGTAAATGTTTTGAAGTGGACCAAGAAGAAACCAGATTCCCTAGGCCATTCAAGTTTGAGGTAATGTGGTACGTTCATCATCAGTTGAAAGTTGAAATAAAAAACTAGTGGTTGACCAGGGTCAGAGGCTCTAACCTTTTCAAAATTGTGACGAAGCTTAGAGTTGCTAAAAGCGACCTTAAAGAATGAAATAAAACAGTTTTGGGGAATATTTTGCAAAATAAGAAAAATCTAAAAAGTCAACTGAAAGCTATTGAATCGGAGATAGAACTTGGAAATCAATCTCAAGAGACTTTCTCTTGAGATTGATTTCCAAGTTCTATCTTTGATTTAATAGCTTTCAGTTGACTTTTTAGATCTTTCTTCTTTTACAAAATATTCCCCAAAACCATTTTATTCCATTCCTTAAGGTTTGCTTTCAACAACTCCAAACTTTCAACTGATGATGAAGGTACCACATTACCTCAAACTTGAATGGCCTAGGGAATATGGTTTCTTCTTGGTCCACTTCAAAACATAAGAAAGCCAATTCTAGGTAGAGAACAGAGACACAAATTTCCAAATAGTGGAAAGCACTCCTTGAAGACAAGAACCTTGTCCAACCTGTTTTGGATGAGTTGATTACCCACTCTCCTATTTCTTCAAGTATACCTTGAACCCTTCAACTCAACATCCAATAGCTCATTACCATTCATAAAATCTACAAACTCTTCCATGCTTTTTGAGATTGGGAAGTTCCCTCTTTTTTTATCATTACATTTTAATTATTTAAAATTTGATGAGATGTTATTTATATGTTGAAAATGGTACTAATTAAGTATATAAATAAAATATTCTAAAATATCAAAGATTCTATTTTCTTCCTCAACAAATTAAGTAATCTTGATTTTAGAGTTTATAAAAAAATTACAATTAGATGGGTATTTTATACCCTTATATAGGATTTACTAAATGGTCCTATTAATATTTGTTCTAGAATATTAAATTTCTTTGAAAGGTTTATCATACTTGAATCATAAAAAACTATGAACAATCTAGTGCTTGTCTTCAATCATTTTACATAAGACCTTATTTATAAATAGAGGTTCAAAGAGAACACAAAAGGTGTACTAAAACACTATCTTCTATTAAATAGAAACAAGTATCAAAGGTTGGAAGATTATGGTGGAATCACATTTGCACACACTACTCCTTTTAATAAAGTACAAAATATATAAAATACATTTAGAATATTAATAAAACTAGGTCCGAGGTGTAGACCGATTTGACTAAACCTCATAAGAGGGGGAGGTCCAAGGTTCAAATATTGAACCTCACCAAACTAAACACTTGTCCCTTTCCTGGTGATTTCAATGGTGTAAAAAGTTTAAAATAATTGTGTCATGGTGGTTATAGGTGTGGACTACGCAAAAAACTATGGGGCAATTTCTAGGGCGAACATCGTAGAATACTATGGCAGCCATAAAAGTTGGACAACCTATCCGGATTCATGGTGGCTATCGATTCCACCATGTAAATTCATATATATATATATATATATATATAATTGTTTATTAATTTAATTTTAATTCTTTTATGAATAAAAGTTTAATATTTTGATTAAAAGATATTATGTTCTTCAATTCAATTTTTAAGAATACCTCATTTCTATATACATGTATATATATATATATATATATATATATATATATATATATATAATATCATACAAATTTTGAAGGAAAATATCTAAGTTGGAATCATGAGTGAAGTAATCTAAATGGAACTAGTTTCAATCTCATAAAATCGTATACAATTATTTGAAAAATACTATTCATAGACAACATCTTGTATATATGTTATATTTTTGTTTTAGTTTTTCATCTTCATTTAATTTTAATTATTTAAAATTTGATGAGATGTTAGTTATATCTTAAAATTGTATCAAATAAATATTTAAATAAAAGGATGCAAAAATATCTAATATTTTATTACATAACATATAAAATAATACAACAAAAACCATTAGTTTAACTAGTTAGGTCCTTTAACTTTCAATAAAGAAACCCTTGAATCTTGCTCAATGAAGTATGTATAGTTGCTAAGATGTTATAATAATACTAGAATATAAATGAGATAAGAAACTAAAATAAATGTCCTAGAGGGGATAGCGCAACAGTTTAGGCTTTTGCTCTTCTTTGGGACATCCAAGGTTCAAACCATAGCATGGGTGAGTGTGTGAGGGGTGGGTGTGTGTATGATTGTACATAAAAAAAATAAAATAAAATAAAATAAAATAAATTAATTTACATTAATTAAATTTCTTATACCATTTAATGATAATTATAACATTTTATGGAAAAGTCATTTGTGAGAAACTTTGCATGATTGATTCTTGGTGTGAAAATATAATTTACCCTTTATTGCTTGTTGGAGGATTTCATCATCCATAGTGCCCCTAGATACCTATTTAATCATGTGTTGCTTAAACTTGATGTCGAAGGAAACATGTGTATGTGTGTGTGTGTGTGTGATCTTATTTATATGTTAAAAATGGTATTAATTAAATATATAAATAAGGCCAAAATTTGTCGTTTTAACAAGTATTCTAGTCCAGAGGAACAAGGAAGAAAGGATAAGGTCATTTGGAAAGTGAAAGAGACTAAAAAAGCTTTGTAGGACATTGAACAAACCCCCAAGTTAAGCCATAACAATTTCCCAAGTGTGCAAGAAAATATAGATGTATCTTTTTTTCAGTATTTCATGAGGGACAACCAGACCAAATGGTCATGGAGCAGTTGGGTATAAGCTCCTTGGAATGTAACGAAGTTGTATAGGTTCTAGAGATTATCCATTCTACATTGCCATGGCTATTGGAGAAAGATGATGTGAATATGGTGAAGGCAGGGCAGGAAGGGTCAATCTACCCTCAAGTGAAAGAAGATGTGAATATGGTGAAGGCAAAGCAGGAAGGACCAAACTATTCCCAGAAAGGACCAATTTTTTCCCATGTGAATATCTAGACTATCCCTTCTACTTTTCCAATGGTGATTGTAGTAAATATTGGGAAGGAAGGTCCAAATTTTTCCCATCATAAATACCAATTAGAGATTTATGCTCATGATACTGTTGAGAAAGGTTCATCCTATGTTAATTCGAATGTAAGAATTACTAGGATTTATCATAAAACCCCTGACCTAGATCATGAAGAGACTAGAAAAGTGGGTAGAAATTATATCAAGGTGAAAAGGTAAAAGGAAGTAGAAGAAGAGAAATCTATGGGGTCTCAATGTACTATTAAGGAAATTCTTGCAAGTATATATGAAAAAGCCTACACCTTGGAACCAATGAAACTCCTAAGATATAATGTTAGGGGCATGAAACCCTATAAATAATAGGTTGGTTAAGGACCTTGTTTGCTCTTACCAACCAGATTTCTTACTTCTCTAATAAACTAAATTGAATCTTACAAATTGGCTAAAATTTTAGAAAGGTATTTGGAAAAAATACTTATAGATTTCAAGAGGAAGATAAAGGTGCCTCTGAAGGGATTATATCCCTTAGAAATTCCATATTTATGAGTGAGAACTACTAGCTAAAAGTTAATATAAGGTTATATTACTTATCACAACTAAATATTCTAAATTTTCCTTTGTGATTAGCAATATTTATGCCCTCAACTCAAGTAAATTCCATAGAGAACTGTGCATATCTTTAGGGAAAATGGTTAAATATTTTATAGTTTTAAAATAGATTGTGGTGGGTGATTTTAACACCCCCTTATATCTATGTGAGAAGCAAGGCATTTGGCTGAGTTCTTAGAAAGCATGTAGGATCTAGGGAAGCTTTTAGTTGATGGTGGTCTATTTGATGTGGATTTAGATGGTAACAAGTTTACTTGGATGAACAAATTTGGTAGAAAATTGATTCAGGTCCAGTTGGACAAATTTATTCTTTTAGAGGATTGGTTCTAAAATAACTTTATGTTTAATAAGAAATCTCTTCCTAAATCTGGATCTAATGGTGTAGTGTGGAAGAACAAAAGCATAATGGTCCTTTTAAGTTTTAATTTATGTGGCTGCACCACCCATATTTTTATAAAAAAATGGAAACATAGTGAATTATTCCTTCCTAGGGTACTAAGATGGAAATTGTTTTAAAAATGCTTAAAATTATGAAGAAATACCAAGAAGTGGAATAGGGATGTCTTTGAAAATATATTTCAAAAGAAGAAATCTATTTGGTTAGAGTTGTACATGCTAAAAGAAGAGATTAATAGATTGGGTATGAACCAAACCCAATTACAAAGAGGAAAGTAACTTAATGCTAAACTGCACATCATAATAGCCAAGGAAGAAACCTATTAGAAGCAAAAGTCCAAGATCCATGGTTGCAGTTGGTGACAAGAATTCTAATTTTTTCCATTTCTCCACTATGAAAAATAAATATTTTTCTTACATTGATGAAATTCTAAAGTATGGTAGTCATTTTATTAGGAAGAGCGAAGAAATTAAACGTGAGGTTATGAAATTGTATCAAAATATTCTAGCTAAAGATATGGAAGAGGATGAACTTGTGGTTTAGAAGATGACTAATCACATTCCTAGGTTAATATCCAGGGATATTAATGCTCAACTTTTAAAGGATATTGAGGAAGAAGAGGTAAGGATATCCACTTTATCCCTCAGCAGAGACAAAGCTCTAGCCCCAAATGGGTTCTATGTAGTCTTTTTCCAAATATTCTAGGATATCGTTAAATTTTATGTTATCGAAGTAGTGAAGGAATCTTTAAATTCAGGTCAAATCCTAAAGGAGTTTAACAATACCTTCCTTGTTCTATTTCCTAAGAATAAAGGGTAAAATCTTTTAAATATTTTAGAACTATAAGTCTTTGCAGTGTTGTTTACAAGATTATCTCTAAAATTATAGTCCTCAAATTGAAGATCTTCCTCCCCTCCATTATCTTTAATGAGCAAGTAGGCTTTGTTAAGGGTAAATATATTTTGGATGGGATTATATTGGTTCATGAATGCATACATTCTATCAAGACTGGTGAAATAAAATACATGTTCCTAAAGACACGAGAAAGGATTATGAGAGAGTTTCATGGAGTGTTTTGGATGACTTTGGTTTTTTTAGATAGTGGAGAATATGGGTTCGAAGTTGCTATAAGGTTACAAGGTACTCTATTCTAATACATAATAAACCAATATTTTTTTAGTAATATTTGGTGTCTTAGACAAGGTGACCCCTTATCTCCTTATATTTTCATTACTATGGATGAAACACTTAAAAGATACCTCAATGCTATCAAGGCTTCTATAAAAATAAGGGGGCCTTAAACCAACTCATAATATTGAGGGTATTACTTATTTATAAATTTTTGATGATACCATTTTACTTGGTAATCCTATTGTGATATAGGTAATTGAATTTAAATGAATATTTGATCTCTATGAGTGTGTCTCCCACCAAAAGATCAATTTGGACAAGATGAGGATCTTCTTGATTAAAACTAAATTTTCTCTCTAGAGAAGGGTCATTAGAGTGATAGGGTATCATATATCAAACCTACCTTATTATTAACTTGGAATACCTATGGTTGTGGGAAATTGCAAGGAACCTCTTTGGAATGGTTTGGTTGATAGGTTTTAATCCAAAATTATAGGATGGAAAGGTAATATCTTGTCTCAAGTAGGTAAAATTTTGTTGGCTAAGAGTGTTTTTTAGGTTATTCCTATTTATCTCCTCTCCCTTTTCATATCCTTGCTAAAGTTTCAAAAATCATAGAAGAACTTCAAAAATAGTTCTTATGGTCAGAATCTAAAGAGAGGAGGATTCATCTTGTAGTTTGGGAAAAAAATATGCCATCAAAAAAAGCATGGTGGTCTTGGTTTGAGGAGACTCAACCTAGTTAATAGTGCTTTTGTAGCCAAGGTGGTGTGGAGATTTCTAAGGGATGTCCAGAATCTTTGGGTAAGTATTATTACAAAAAAATATCTTGACAACCAGTAGGATACTAGATTTCTCACAATTTAGGATCCTTGTTGTGATTCTTCTTTATGTAACCCCTTGGTGGAGGCTAGGGATGCCTTATGGAAGGGTGTTAAATGGTGTGTTGGATATGGGACCTCTATATGTTAATGGGAAGATGTTTGGCTAGATGAAAAACCTTTAACCAATAACGATATTTTATCTAATCTAAAAGAGGATCTAGAAGATAGATATGGTAAAAAGGTTTTTGACTACATGAATTTATTGGATAACCAATTGAGATAGAAATATTAAAAGGTAGGCCCTAAGAACATGGATATTTTAAACCTTATTATAACTAAACTAAAGCCTTATTACTTAGGTGTTGTCAAGAAAAAATACGTTATGGTTTGGAGTAGAACTAAGAATGGTGAATTCAGTGTGAAGACAACCTATGATATTTTGGATCCTACTATAGATAATGGTTTCCCTTGGAATAGAATTTGGGGTAAGAGAGCTATTCCTAAACTAGAGATTTTTCTTTGGGAAGTAGTCCAAAATAAGATCCTAATGGTGGATAATCTTAAGAAGATTGGTTTTCAGTTACCTAATAGATGTAATTTATGTGAAAAGGTAGAAGAATCACTAGAGCACATCTTCTTGGAATGTTCCTATGCTCTAAACATTTTCCACATCCTCATCCAAAATACGGGCATCTCTTGGGTGATGCCTTCTAATATGGTTTTGTAGTTACAAAAATGGGAGACCCCTTTTCACACTACACCAACAAGGGTCTTTAAGGGAAGTTATGCAGTCATCATCTATGAGGGCATCATCAAAATTTTGCATCATATGACGATGGTTAAAAACCACCTCAAAAAACAACCTCTTAGGGTCTATTAGGGTGGTTACAAACAACTCCAAAACTGAATTAGTTTATCACTATGAGGGTGGTTTTAAACCACTCTCTTAGGTTCTAAGAGGGTGGTTTAAAACTGCCCTCTTATTATTACTTTTAAAGTAATATATATAAGACTATTTGTGACATAAGTGTTTATGTGTTTGTGGTGGTGGAGTTATTTTATTAAAATAACTTCAAGATTAAAAAATAATTACGTAACACTTAAAAACGTATATCAAATAGATATTAATTATAATAAAGTTTAGATTAGTTTTGGTATTAAATCAAGGTTATGCATAGCGGCTATTTATCGCCAAATTGGCTAAAATTAGGATTTGGCTAATGTTTGGGACCCTTGACTAGGGCCCATTAGCCAAAAAATTCTAGGTGTAAATTTTTTTTGGGTCGATTTGCCCTAATTTTATAATAATTTGACCATTTTAAGTTTAAATTTACAACATTGCCCCTAATAATAGTGAACCTTCTACATGCATTTGGACATTCTTCGCCTAGATTTTGAAACTGATTTGCCAAATTTTTATAAATATATTTTTGGGCTGACCCCTTATGCATAAATCTATATTAAATACAAGGGGGTCACAAACCTAGTGTTTATTTCTTTACAAAATGCTTTTCATAAATACACAAATACACAATCAACCATATAATATTTTCACTGAACAAAACTAAGATGAATATCCTTGTCATGATGAATCATTGTTGTATGAATGTAGCAAGTTTTTTTCTTTAAAATATAAATTATAATTTGAGATTCCCTCATTTTAGGGTATTTAGCTAGATATTGCAGTCTAAATCTTAGAACCTAAGGATTTCAATTCATAACATTTCAAAAATCAAACGTAAATATTGTGAAAAATTAAATGTAATGATGGCCCAATAAGCTACAAGGTTTTTGGATCCTTTGCTCCTTGATTCTATTTGTGTAGTGTGGGATGGTGTTTTCTCTTACAACATGAGTATCTAGAAATAGGGTAGTGTGTTACAAAGTGACAATCAACTTGATCGATTTTATTTCTTAAATTAGTTTCAATATTTTACAATTAAAATAACACTTAGAATCCACCCTACAAGAAAAAAAAGTTATTAAAAAATCCTATGATTCTGAAGGATGTTAGTTTGGTTGTCTAGGTCCTCATATTCTAAATATGAACCATGTTTTCCAAAATATTTTTGTCACCTCATTTTTTGAGGTATAAAAATTTAAATTGTGGCTTATGGATTGTTAGTGCATCCTTGTAATTATAATAGCAATCCCAATTCAAGTTTCTTATCCTAAAGGTATGCCATGGAAATGTTAGCCTACTTGAGAATTAGTATAGTAGTCCATATGTTGTTACACAAATTCTTATACCTTAACGTGGACATGCAACAATGGCAAGTTAAGTGTCAAAAACTAAAAATATTTCTTTGGTGGGGTGAGAAAGTCTATGTAAGTTGACAATATATTATTTAGAAATAGATACATTGAAAAGCTTCACCTAAACATGTGTACACCAAAGACCATTTCAAGACTGCTAAAGCATATTAAAAAGGTCCACCTAAACATGATCTAAGATATTGTACAATGGCTATGTGAAATAGATAAAATTAATATATGAGCAGATAGAATAAAATTGTTACAAATACAAAGTTAAAAATTTCAAATTTATATCCATCTTGGATGTCTTTGCCTTTACTCCAACAGGATAAACAATTGCCATATAAACACATTGTCTAAGTGATATGGGGAGTCTCATTTGAGGGTTGTTGTCAAAAACATAAACTAACTTATTTCTTGGGAACACAATATTTACCCAAAAGAAATGGGCTAGTTTGCCATGATGCACACAAGATATAGAGATTTGTGGAGAGATTAAATCCAATCTCATAAAATAGAATCTAATCATTCCTTGCAGACTATTTGTGGAGAGATTAAATCAATCTCAAATATTAATATTTATACTTTGTAAAGCACCCATATTGCCATCTCTCTTTCCAATCATGAAGCAGATCAACAATATTTTTTCCTAAAATCTAGAAGATATGAGCCAAAGTGAAATGAGTCTAGGACATTGTTTATCAATTCCTAGAAAGTTGCATTATATACTGCAAGTACCACTATTATGGAATAAACTGCATGGTAATTATATATTTAAAAAAAAATAAGAGTACAATTTATAGCCAATTTAGAACCCAAACATTCATTGTAGAGTATTTGTGGAGAGATGAAAGAAATTTCAAATATTAAGATTTATGCTCTGTAAAGCACCCATATTGCCATCTCTCTTTCCAATCATGAAGCAAATCAACAATGTTTTTTCTAATCATAAAAGCAGATCAACAATGTTTCTCCTAAATCTAGAAGACATGAGCCAAAGTGCAAATAAATTCAAATGGTAGAAAAATGCATCACTATCATGACTATGTGGAGGATAATATATATTTAGAACCCTTTGTCAGCTCTCAAAGGAAGGGCAAAAAAAATTCTTTGGAAGCCGATTTGAATGCTAATAAAATACAACAAGACATTAGTGCAATGATTCATCAGATAGTCCAACACCCACACTTTTGGAAATGAATGAGGGAATCAATTCAAATTGGTAGTGACCTGGATAAGATGGGAGATAAAAAAATTGAATATAACATTAATCTCATGATGAATAGGTGTTTTCCCAAGGATAAATTTAAAAGCTTTTTGCATACCCAATTTAGGTGCAAGTCACTCTTCTATCAATGGACTCGAGACACACAAAAATGTTAGCATATATGTTTACCTATTTTTTTTAAATTTTGGGATCAATATCTGCATTGTACGTCAAAATGTGGTTGGGTTGATGTTAGGAATGTTGACTATTCAAATTGAGAACTGAGTGGACAAGAATATGTTCTTTGGCAAGATTTTTTTGAACTAGCACCAAGACAGAGCAATGGATAAGTGCAAAACATCTCCAAATTATAGACATTTAAAGGATGCTAGTTTTCCTACGTGTTTTTAAAGCATATAAGCTAAAAGCAACCATGCTAAAAGGATGCTCTCTTCCAAGGCTTCCTAGTTTGAAATGTATTTTTTGGTAATCTAATGTAGTTAGTTTAAATATTTTTTGGTAGTCTTATACAATCTATTTAACATATTTCTTGTGTTCAATTGATCTTATTGCCAACTATTGAAGCATTTAACAAAATGTTATAGTAGTCACTTTGATAGTTTGGTTTTACTTGATTTTTTTTTAGTGAGACCCTTTGTAAATATTTTAATAAATATCTAAAAAAATGTAAAAATAACAATAAAAAATTAAATCCAAAGTTGGTAAGTCCTGCTTATGTTATTCTAATCTAAAAATAAGTAGCCATTTAAATAAAACAAGTAGCAAATGAAGGCCAAAGGAACTAAAATAGTGACTATGTAATAAAACTCTAACACAATGCATAAATAATGAGAAGAGGTAAATTCAAAGTGGGTACACCTTGCTCATGTTATTTTAGTATAAAAAAAGTAGTGATCTAAGTAAAATAAGTAGGAGATGAAGGCCAAAGGTGGAGAATGAGGAATAGCAAAAATGTTCATAGGTGCATAACAAAAATAGAACCAACAACATTATCACCTAGCACAACAAGGAAAATACAAGATCTACTAATGTTCATATGAGAATACCCTACTCTAAGGTGGTCAAGTTGAATAATTCAAGGAGTCAAGATGCTTGTCTTTAAACCACTCCTAACACCTAAAGGTGAATGTGTTGCCTTGCTCTTCCTTGATATCTTATTTTCAGTGTTTGGATTCAAGTCTTAGTGCATGATCCTTAACATCATATAATAACAATTCTAAATAGGTTGAATCCCTCAATTGTGGCTTGAAGTTTTGAATTCATGTCTTAGTTTATGATCCTTAACATCATATAATAACAAAGCTAGATAGTTTGAATCCCTAGATTGTGGCTTAATGAAGGTGTTGAAAATTATGGAAATTTGTACTTATCAATTTAACATTAATGGGTGGGTAGTTTAGTTGGGATAATATTAATATGTGCATCTAGCCAATCCATTAGATTTGAGTTCTAGCCAAAATATTGATATGCATTTCTAACCAGTCTATTGGATTTGAGTTCTACCAAGTCCATGATCCTCAATATAGTATCAAAATGACTAAGGTGGAACCCCTAAATTATGGATTGAGAGAGATGTTTATTTGACATCAATGAGATGGTAATTAAATATATATGCACCTAAAAGGTCTTAAGCTTGGGTCCCACTTGATCCATTGTCTTCAACATGATACCACTTTTACATTTGTTGTTGTTGATGGTATTTGAAACTAATAATGTTGTGCCTCTCATTCAAGTTAATTAGGTCTTAGCTATAGAAAAGAAATGACCATGACCAATGAAAAATACATTGAATTGGCATGATAAAATTGCATGAAAAATACCATACACAGACTTACATATTCTCAAGTTGCTTCAAATTTGCAAGTGTTATCATTAGTGGTCTAGATAGATTGCTTGTAGAAAGGAACCTATAGATAAAAAGCACAAATTGTGTCCCATATTATTAAGTACAAGCCTTCAAGGATGAAATATCGAATTACAATCTTATTATGATTTCAAACTACTGATATTCCCAAGTTCCTCTGTAATGTGATTTGGGAGACAGTCTATACCAAATGACCTGATATTAATTCATAAAACAAAGCATATTAAACAAAGGACTTCACATTAATGGCCTTTTGTATAGATTCTATGTTGGAAGAAACCTTGAATTTTTTTATGGTCCATTAACACAGTGGAGGGCTTGTGTCTAGTTGCAATAATAGCCAATCACATATTTGCACCTTTCTGCATGTTTGGAAAATTGTGCCATTTATAATAGATCTAATAATATTAAATGTCTTTGTGCTCATTCTTTTAGACCCAATAAAGTTGTAGAATAGGATATCTAACATGCAATTTGCACCATATTGTTTGCACATATTGGAAGACCTAGGCCAATGATGTGGTACAGTTTTCATGTCAGATATTCTACTCACACTAAATAGAAAAGAGAGAAATTTTCATAATTCAAATCCTAGAGACCATTGTGTCATCTAAAGGTTGTCACCTGAAATTGCTTTTCAATTCATCTAAATAAGACTTTATATCCTTCTGCACCATTACACATTTTAAAAAAGTGGTATTTAAATTTAAACCTTACAGGATGAAGATGACTGTAATTACGAGCAAAAGTATTTCATCACTAAAAACATTATGGTGTCTATCATTTAGAGAAGGATAACCAACCTCTAATTAGGTACGTTAATAGTGTGGATTTCTTTGTACATCTATGAAGTTGACTTGCACAGTGGATGCAATAAAGTCACATGGAAAATTATCCTACTCCTTTGCATGCCTTCTTGGTAGCATCATACATATTCAAAATCTCATATTCAAAATAGGAAGCCAAAAGCATTATATAATAGCAATAAAATAAAATATACCCTTGCATTACTGATTTTTTTACACAAACATATAGATAGCATATTATTACTACTATTTCTTTATAGAAATGTCCAAACCATTTTGCAAATCATAAAATAACCATACCTCTTATATGTTTCCTATCCATCATATTATTATCTACTTTAGTTGCTTAGCATATTCTATATGTTTCCTACCCATATTATTGTTCTTAGTTTCAGCATTGCATCGATCCTTGAGCCTACCTATATTTAGTTTGAAGCCACGAGTCATCATTTAAATTGCACTTAACATTCTCCCATTATCCAATGAAATATGAAGGATCTAAGATAGCTTTACCCCATGTTTATGTTCCATATTCATAGGCATTGTGAGTGAGCTATAGCACATCAAAACCATCTACCTTGGCCATAAAATTTTCTCGGTATGGTTATAACTAATGAGGCATAGATATAGGATTAGAAGAGGTGAATACCAAGCTCTTTGAATCTAGTATAATATAGGGATGGTTCACCCTTCCAGCGGTTCTACTGTTCAAAATCCTGTGAAGCCTAATCCTTTTAGGATGCACAAAATACATGGCAAAGCTACCACTCCCTTGGTTAATGCACTAAGAGGCAAAAGCTATCCACTCACCATCAGGGGACCAATTGCACATGGTGTTAGTATAGGGACATTTTTTCAATCACCACAACCCCTTATCTTCACCATGCTCTCCATTTATTATATACATATTTTTATACCAACTCCTCCCCGATCTATATACCACAAATTTCCCATCAATATAAGGTGAAAGGAAATAATTTTTGTCTACCTTTGTTAGGGTTTTGTATGAAGTATCAGAGTTGTCTACCTTGTATGATATCTCAGTGACCAATAGATCAAATTTAAAAAATCCCACTCCCATGAATCCTTTATATATATATATATATAGTGTGTGTGTGTGTGTGTGTGTGTGTGTGTGTGTGTGTGTGTGTCTATGTGTGTGTGTGTGTATAAAGGGTGATTTTTAAGGACGACTTTTTACCACTGTAAAAAAATGTTGTCTTTTAGGGACTGTTAAAGGCCATTTTTGATGAGGGCATTTTTTAATTTTCCTCTTAGGATCTATTAGGGCAACTTTTTACCATCATAAAAAAACATCTTTTAACCATCCGTAAAAGCCTTTTTTGGTGTATTTTCAATCCTCATCATAATGTAATTTGGAACCTGATTATGTTTCATTTTATGTGGGGAGTATGGTTAGAGAGGAACAATAGAATTTTTAGAGAGGCAAAAAGGTCAGCAATGATAAGTTTTAGAAGCATAGCCCATATTTTAGAGGAGAATGTTAAATCTATCAAGTACCCTATCAAGTTAGAGAATAATAAAGACACTATGACAAATAAGGCATGGAATTTAGAACCCAATAGTGGTAGAGAGATAAATGCTTAGGTTTTAATTGATGTAAAATGATAACCACCCTGAGATGAATGGTTGAAGTTAAATTTTAATGGGGCATCCAAAGGTATCCTATGTAAGGCCATCGTAGGAGCTATTTTGAGGAACAATTAGTGCATATTGGTGGGGGCAACCTACAAGTTTTTGGGAATTACTACTAGTCATAAAGCTAAAGTTAATAATTTACATTTGGGTGTAGTGCTACCTAAGGATCTAGGTGCTAAAAATTGTATATTTGAAGGAGACTCCTTGAATAATATCAATATTTTAAAAAATGAGGGAGAAGCTAATTGAAAAATTGATTACATTGTGCAAGATATTAGAGAGATTGTAAATTATTTTTAATAAGATGACTTTGTTCACGTCTTAGATAAGGTAACAAACTAGTAGACTAGCTAGCAAACTTTGGTACCATTAAAGAAGAGGATAGGAGATGGATCCCTCCAAGGGTGGTCCATGAGGACTTAGACAAGTTCACGAGGGAGGACTACAACTAATTGGGGTCTAGGATGAATATTTTTTGTTTTGCATCTAGGGGATTTTTGGCTACTTGCACTTGGAAACTATGTAGTTGATGGGCTGAATTTGTGTTGTAAAATGGTTTGGTCCCTTTAAAAATATATTTTTTACCCTAATAATATATTATATATAAATAATTTTTTTAATTATTAAATATTTTAATATATAAACATACAAAAGAATATATAACATACATTTAAAATATTAATAATTGTTTTTGAAAAATTAAAAAATAGATTATATTTATAGGTGTATTACAAAGTAAAATGAGATAGACAAGAAAAAATGGAGAAATATAATCCTCCTCCAATCCCTCCTAGCTCAAAATTTACCCATAAAGCATTATATAGGTGTGTTTGTTGAAAACATCACCTGAGGCCACCATAATGCAGATTGTCCATACACATCAACATTACCATAGTTGAATTCCAATTTTTATCATTCATCTAGATTTCAACCATCCATCTATATTCATGCTATTTTGAAGTCATTATTGGCATATTGAACATGTTTGACATATCTATTGTTCTATGGGATGGAGGTTTATTTTCTCTTAATCTAGACATACTAAAAAAAATGTCTATGGCTATGTGTGTTCTATTTTTAAAAACCACCCACCTTTGCAACTTTGAGTCTACTGGTAGTAATGTCATATAGTAGAGCAAAAATAGTATGAGGATGAAGGCACAAGAGTCTATGGCAAACAACCAAGAACATTGCTTACCCAACATGACACTAGGACAACTTGTCATTTATTTTCTTCTAACCCATTGCTCTATGGCCTAACTATGATAGATTCATTAAGATCACTATCTTCTCTTCCTATTCTGCTATCTATTTGTACCATCTCTCACATCCTTTAGATTATTTTGCACCAACTTATCTGATTTTCCATTTAAGAGTCCACATATTGTCCTTCCTCCAGTTCTTTTCCCTATTTTTCTAAATAATTTAGCACCATATTTCCCTCTCGCTTGATATGTGCAATAAAAACATCTTGAAAAGCCTTTAAAATATTTTGAACTACTTCCACCTTTCTTCTCTCCCCAATTCCTAGCACCTAAAAGGATCTTATCGGATCTAAGATTCTATCCCATACAAAATATTTTGTCTCTATCCATATATTATGTAAACGTATATTTACAACTATCATTGATGCCGACAAGATCGCCTATCCTTCTACTTCATTATTTATTCTCTCATACCTCATGCTCTCTAGTACACCTATTATCCTTTCCAATAATATATGATAATGCCAAAACCAGTTTTTCCAGGGTTTTTAGTAGAATTCCTATATGTGTTAGCCTTCACCCGCTCTCTAGGAGGTGGTCTCCACTCTATGTTATTCAAGGATATATCACCTATGTATCTAATCCTTAGTTGTTTTTCTTTTATAGTTATTACAAAGCTCCTTAGAATAGTCACTTCCTCCATTTCCATGCTTGTTTCCTCCTGTAATATAATAGATAGTGTTTCCATTACCTTACTCATAATCCTCTCCAATACTTGCTTCATTGTTTTGTGCTCTAATATAAATATACATGCTTTTCGTTCTAGCTATAACTACCACCATATGAAAATAGGACCCAGTTTCTATGTCATTTTCATTACTTTAGAATTAAATTTGCACTATTTCCATTTATCATAAAAGCTTTCCTGGCTCCAAAAATTTTCCCAACACTATCTCATTTGCCTCCACCAACTAATCCATATATCTTTGCTAAAATAACACCCAAAAAAGAGGTGATTCAAGGTCTCCTCTACCTTTCCACACATAACACATTTAGAAGGCCTATAGAAACCTTTTTTTTTCTCAAATTTTCAAATGTCAAGCACTTTCTATGGTTAATGAACCATGAGAAATGTTAATTTTTGTCCATCCTTCCTTTTTCCAAACAAATATCCATGGAAGTGGTGCTAAGGCAATCTCATATCCATAAGATACCTTGTATATCTCATTTGCCTTATAGATTCTCAACTTGCTTCCTCGCCATCCAAGTACATCTCTCTTAGAACCATCCCACATTGGGTGTCTTTGGATATGTCTCCATAGTTTTTTTATTATTTCATTTTTCCCCTCACTAGTCATTCTCGAGGATGTTTTCATTGTAGTAATTTTAGCACATGATTTTATATAGTAAGAGGCCTTCCATCACCCTACCTTTTGAATCTCTACTTCCAAATCTCCATATTTGGGAATGTCTAAATAATTGATTGGGATTGATTCCATGAATTCTCCTAAAATAGAGTATCCTTTCCATCCCCTAACTACTAATATAGGTATGAATTTATTAACTCTTGGTCTACTTCCATTATTATCCATACTATATATCCCTCTCCTTCCACTCTGAGTCTTTGGATATTTTTCTTAGCCACTCCTGGGTAATATTTGGCTTGTAATAGTCTACTCCATAAGCCCCCAATAGCTATAATCCATCTCTAGTATAGCTTCCCTGCTAGTACCTTGCTACTTTGGGATGTTGATATTATCCATAATCCTCATTTTTTGGTTAGCATATATTCTCCCACCTAACTAGTGCTAGTTTTTGTTCTCCCCTTACAACTGAGCATAAAAATATATTGTGTGTTTGTTAATATCTTTTAGAATTACCTTTGGAGCCTGAAGTATGGAAAATTTATAAATTGGGAGGGCTTGTAGTACAATTTTAATCATTGTAAGCCTTCCTCCCAAGATTAGCTATTTATGTGTCCAATTGCTTAACTTATTTTGTATTCTAACAATATTTTTTCCTAAAATCTAGAAGATATGAGCCAAAGTGAAATGAGTCTAGGACATTGTTTATCAATTCCTAGAAAGTTGCATTATATACTGCAAGTACCACTATTATAGAATAAACTACATGGTAATTATATATTTTAAAAAATTTAAGAGCACAATGTATACCCAATTTAGAATCCAAACATTCCTTGTAGAGTATTTGTGGAGAGATGAAATCAATTTCAAATATTAAGATTTATGCTCTGTAAAGCACCCATATTGCCATCTCTCTTTCCAATCATGAAGCAGATCAACAATGTTTTTTCTAATCATAAAAGCGAGATCAACAATGTTTCTCCTAAATCTAGAAGACATGAGCCAAAGTGAAATGAAATTCATATGGTAGAAAAATGCATCACTATCATGACTATGTGGAGGATAAGATATATTTTAGAACCCTTTGGCAGCTCTCAAAGGAAGGGCAAAGAATATTCTTTGGAAGCCAAGTTGAATGCTAATAAAATACAACAAGACATTAGTGCAATGATTCATCAGATAGTCCAACACCCACACTTTTGGAAATGAATGAGGGAATCAATTAAAATTGGTAGTGACCTGGATAAGATAGGAGATACAAAAATTAAATTTAACATTAATCTCATGCTGAATAGGTGTTTTCCCAAGGATAAATTTAAAAGATTTTTGCATACCCAATTTAGATGCAAGTCACTCTTCTATTAATGAACTCGAGACACACAAAAATGTTAGCATATATTTTTACCTATTTTTTTAAATTTTGGGATCAATATCTGCATTGTACCTCAAATTTTGGTTGGGTTGATGTTAGGAATGTTGACTATTCAAATTGAGAACTGAATGGATAAGAATATGTTCTTTTGCAAGATTTGTTTGAACTAGCACCAAGACAGAGCAATCGATAAGTGCAAAACATCTCCAAATTATAGACATTTAAAGGATGCTAGTTTTCCTACGTGTTTTTAAAGCATATAAGTGAAAGCAACCATGCTAAAAGGATCCTCTCTTCCAAGGTATCCTAGTTTGAAATGTATTTTTTGGTAATCTAATAAAATTATTTTAAATATTTTTTCATAGTCTTATACAATCTATTTAACATATTTCTTGTGTTCAATTGATCTTATTTCCAACTATTGAAGAGTTTAACAAAATTTTATAATAGTCACTTTGATAGTTTGGTTTTACTTGATTTTTTTTTAGTGAGACCCTTTGTAAATATTTTAATAAATATCTAAAAAAAATGTAAAAATAACAATAAAAAATTAAATCCAAAGTGGGTAAGCCCTGCTTATGTTATTCTAGTCTAAAAACAAATAGCCATTTAAATAAAACAAGTAGCAAATGAAGGCCAAAGGAACTGAAATAGTGACTATGTAATAAAACTCTAACACAATGCATAAATAATGAGAAGAGGTAAATTCAAAGTGGGTACACCCTGCTCATGTTATTTTAGTATAAAAAAAATAGTGATCTAAATAAAATTAGGAGATGAAGGCCAAAGGTGGAGAATAAGAATAGCAAAAATGTTCATATGCGTATAGCAAAAATAGAACCAACAACATTATCACCTAGTACAACAAGGACAATACAAGATCTACTAATGTTCATATGAGAATACCCTACTCTAAGGTGGTTAAGCTGAATAATTCAAGGAGGCAATATGCTTGTCTTTAAACCACTCCTAACACCTAAAGGTGAATGTGTTGCCTTGCTCTTCCTTGATATCTTATTTTCAGTGTTTGGATTCAAGTCTTAGTTCATGATCCTTAACATCATATAAGAACAATGCTAAATAGGTTGAATCCCTCAATTGTGGCTTGAAGTTTTGAATTCAATTCTTAGTTCATGATCCTTAACATCATATAAAAACAAGGCTAGATAGTTTGAATCCCTCGATTGTGGCTTAATGAAGGTGTTGAAAATTATGTAAATTTATACTTATCACTTTAACATTAATGGGTGGGTAGTTTAGTTGGGATAATATTGATATGTGCATCTAGCCAATCTATTAGATTTGAGTTCTAGACAAAATAATGATATGAATTTCTAACTAGTCTATTGAATTTGTGTTCCACCAAGTCCATGACCCTCATTATATTATCAAAATGACTAAGGTGGAATCCCTAAATTGTGGACTGAGATAGAAGTTTATTTGACATCAATGAGATGGTAATCCAATATATATGCACCTAAAAGGTCTTAATATTAAGTCTCACTTGATCCATTGTCTTCGACATGATACCACTTTTACATTTGTTTTTGTTGATGGTATTTGAAACTAATAATTTTGTTCCTTTCATTCAAGTTAATTAGGTATTGGCTATAGAGAATAAAAAACCATGACCAATGAAAAATAAATTGAATTGGCATGATAAAATTGCATGAAAAATACCATACACAAACTTATAGATTCTGAAGTTGCTTCAAATTTGCAAGTGTTCTCATTAGTGGTCTAGATAGATTGCTTGTATAAAGGAACCTATAGATAAAAAGCACAAATTTTGTCCCATATTATTAAGTACAAGCCTTCAAGGATGAAATATCGAATTACAATATTATTATGATTTCAAACTACTGATATTCCCAAGTTCCTCTGTAATGTGATTTGGGAGACAGTCTATACCAAATGACCTGATATTAATTCATAAAACAAAGCATATTAAACAAAAGACTTCACATTAATGGCCTTTTGTATATATTCTATGTTGGAAGAAACCTTGAATTTGTTTATGGTCCATTAACACAATGGAAGGCTTGTGTCTAGTTGCAATAATAGCCAATCACATATTTGCACCTATATACATGTTTGGAAAATTGTGCCATTTATAATACATCTAATAATATTAAATGTCTTTGTGCTCATTCTTTTAGATCCAATAAAGTTGTAGAATAGGATATCTAACATGCAATTTGCACCATATTATTTGCACATATGGGAAGACCTATGCCAATGATGTGGTACAGCTTTTCATGTCGGATATTCTACTCACACTAAATAGAAAAGAGAGAAATTTTCATATTTCAAATCCTAGAGACCATTGTGTCATCTAAAGATTTTCACTTGAAATTGTTTTTCAATTCATCTAAATAAGACTTTATATCCTTCTGCACCATTGCACATTTTAGAAAAGTGGTATTTAAATTTAAACCTTACGGGATGAAGATGACTGTAATTACGAGCAAAAGTATTTCATCACTAAAAACATTATGGTGTCTATCATTTAGAGAAGGATAACCACCCTCGAATTAGGTACATTAATAGTGTGGATTTCTTTGTACATCTATGAAGTTGACTTGCATAGTGGATGCAATAGAGTCACATGGACAATTATCCTACTCCTCTGCATGCCCTCTTGGTAGCATCATACATATTCAAAATCTCATATTCAAAATAGGAAGCCAAAAGCATTATATAATAGCGATAAAATAAAATATACCCTTGCATTACTGATTTTTTTTACACAAACATATAGATAGCATATTATTACTACTATTTCTTTATAGAAATTTCCAAACCATTTTGCAAATCATAAAATAACCATACCTCTTATATGTTTCCTATCCATCATATTATTATCTACTTTAGTTGCTTAGCATATTCTATATGTTTCCTACCCATATTATTGTTCTTAGTTTCAACATTGCATCGATCCTTGAGCCTACCTATATTTAGTTTGAAGCCATGAGTCATCATTTAAATTGCACTTAACATTCTCCCATTATCCAAAGAAATATGAAGGATCTAAGATAGCTTTACCCCATGTTGATGTTCCATATTCATAGGCATTGTGAGTGAGCTATAGCACATCAAAACCATCTACCTTGGCCATAAAATTTTCTCTGTATGGTTATAACTAATGAGGCATAGATATAGGATTAGAAGAGGTGAATACCAAGCTCTTTGAATCTAGTATAATCTAGGGATGGTTCACCCTTCTAGCGGTTCTACTGTTCAAAATCCTGTGAAGCCTAATCCTTTTAGGATGCACAAAATACATGGCAAAGCTACCACTCCCTTGGTTATTGCACTAAGAGGCAAAAGCTATCCACTCACCATCAAGGGACCAATTGCACATGATGTTAGTATAGGGACATTTTTTCAATCACCATAACCCCTTATCTTCACCATGCTCTCCATTTATTATATACATATTTTTATACCAATCCCTCCCCGATCTATATACCACAAATTTCCCATCAGGATAAGGTGAAAGGAAAGAATTTTTGTCTACCTTTGTTAGGGTATTGTATGAAATATCAGAGCTGTCTACCTTGTATGATATCTTAGTGACCAATAGATCAAATTTCAAAAATCCCACTCCCATGAATCCTTTATATATATATATATATATATATATATATGTGTGTGTGTGTGTGTGTGTGTGTGTGTGTGTGTGTGTGTGTGTGTGTGTGTGTGTGTGTGTGTCTATGTGTGTGTGTGTGTATAAAGGGTGATTTTTAAGGATGACTTTTTACCATTGTAAAAAAATGTTGTCTTTTAGGGACTGTTAAAGGCCATTTTTGATGAGGGCATTTTTTAATTACCCTCTTAGGATCTATTAGGGCAACTTTTTACCATCATAAAAAAACATCTTTTAACCATCCGTAAAATCCTTTTTTGGTGTATTTTCAATCCTCATCATAATGTAATTTGGAACCTGATTATGTTTCATTTTATGTGGGGAGTATGGTTAGAGAGGAACAATAGAATTTTTAGAGAGGCAAAAAGGTCAGCAATGATAAGTTTTAGAAGCATAGCCCATATTTTAGAGGAGAATGTTAAATCTATCAAGTACCCTATCAAGTTAGAGAATACTAAAGACACTATGACAAATAAGGCATGGAATTTAGAACCCAATAGTGGTAGAGAGATAAATGCTTAGGTTTTAATTGATGTAAAATGATAACCACCCTGAGATGAATGGTTGAAGTTAAATTTTAATGGGGCATCCAAAGGTATCCTATGTAAGGCCATAGTAGGAGCTATTTTGAGGAACAATTAGTGCATATTGGTGGGGGCAACCTACAAGTTTTTGGGAATTACTACTAGTCATAAAGCTAAAGTTAATAATTTACATTTGGGTGTAGTGCTACCTAAGGATCTAGGTGCTAAAAATTGTATATTTGAAGGAGACTCCTTGAATAATATCAATATTTTAAAAAATGAGGGAGAAGCTAATTGAAAAATTGATTACATTGTGCAAGATATTAGAGAGATTGTAAATAATTTTTAATAAGATGACTTTGTTCACGTCTCAGATAAGGTAACAAACTAGTAGACTAGCTAGCAAACTTTGGTACCATTAAAGAAGAGGATAGGAGATGGATCCCCCCAAGGGTGGTCCATGAGGACTTAGAAAAGTTCACGAGGGAGGACTACAACTAATTGGGGTCTAGGATGGATATTTTTTGTCTTGCATATAGGGGATTTTTGGCTACTTGCCCTTGGAAACTATGTAGTTGATGGGCTGAATTTGTGTTGTAAAAGGGTTTGGTCCCTTTAAAAATATATTTTTTACCCTAATAATATATTATATATAAATAATTTTTTTAATTATTAAATATTTTAATATATAAACATACAAAAGAATATATAACATACATTTAAAATATTAATAATTGTTTTTGAAAAATTAAAAAATAGATTATATTTATAGGTGTATTACAAAGTAAAATGAGCTAGACAAGAAACAATGGAGAAATATAATCCTCCTCCAATCCCTCCTAGCTCAAAATTTACCCATAAAGCATTATATAGGTGTGTTTGTTGAAAACATCACCTGAGGCCACCATAATGCAGTTATCCATACACATCAACATTACCATAGTTGAATTCCAATTTTTATCATTCATCTAGATTTCAACCATCCATCTATATTCATGCTATTTTGAAGTCATTATTGGCATATTGAACATGTTTGACATATCTATTGTTCTATGGGATGGAGGTTTATTTTATCTTAATCTAGACATACTAAAAAAAATGTCTATGGCTATGTGTGTTCTATTTTTAAAAACCACCGACCTTTGCAACTTTGAGTCTACTGATAGTAATGTCATATAGTAGAGCAAAAATAGTATGAGGATGAAGGCACAAGAGTATATGGAAAACAACCAAGAACATTGCTTACCCAACATGACACTAGGACAACTTGTCATTTATTTTCTTCTAACCCATTGCTCTATGGCCTAACTATGATAGATTCATTAAGATCACTATCTTCTCTTCCTATTCTGCTATCTATTTGTACCATATCTCACATCCTTTAGATTATTTTGCACCAACTTATCTGATTTTCCATTTAAGAGTCCACATATTGTCCTTCCTCCAGTTCTTTTCCCTATTTTTCTAAATAATTTAGCACCATATTTCCCTCTCGCTTGATATGTGCAATAAAAACATCTTGAAAAGCCTTAAAAATATTTTGAACTACTTCCACCTTTCTTCTCTCCCCAATTCCTAGTACCTAAAAGGATCTTATCGGATCTAAGATTCTATCCCATACAAAATATTTTGTCTCTATCCATATATTATGTAAACGTATATTTACAACTATCATTGATGCCGACAAGATCGCCTATCCTTCTACTTCATTATTTATTCTCTCATACCTCATGCTCTCTAGTACACCTATTCTCCTTTCCAATAATATATGATAATGCCAAAACCAGTTTTTCCAGGGTTTTTAGTAGAATTCCTATATGTGTTAGCCTTCACCCGCTCTCTAGGAGGTGGTCTCCACTCTATGTTATTCAAGGATATATCACCTATGTATCTAATCCTTAGTTGTTTTTCTTTTATAGTTATTACAAAGCTCCTTAGAATAGTCACTTCCTCCATTTCCATGCTTGTTTCCTCCTATAATATAATAGATAGTGTTTCCATTACCTTACTCATAATCCTCTCCAATACTTGCTTCATTGTTTTGTGCTCTAATATAAATATACATGCTTTTCATTCTAGCTATAACTACCACCATATGAAAATAGGACCCAATTTCTATGTCATTTTCATTACTTTAGAATTAAATTTGCACTATTTCCATTTATCATAAAAGCTTTCCTGGCTCCAAAAATTTTCCCAACACTATCTCATTTGCCTCCACCAACTAATCCATATATCTTTGCTAAAATAACACCCAAAAAAGAGGTGATTCAAGGTCTCATCTACCTTTCCACACATAACACATTTAGAAGGCATATAAAAACCTTTTTTTTTCTCAAATTTTCAAATGTCAAGCACTTTCTATGGTTAATGAACCATGAGAAATGTTAATTTTTGTCCATCCTTCCTTTTTCCAAACAAATATCCATGGAAGTGGTGCTAAGGCAATCTCATATCCATAAGATACCTTGTATATCTCATTTGCCTTATAGATTCTCAACTTGCTTCCTCGCCATCCAAGTATATCTCTCTTAGAACCATCCCACATTGGGTGTCTTTGGATATGTCTCCATAGTTTTTTTATTATTTCATTTTTCCCCTCACTAGTCATTCTCGAGGATGTTTTCATTGTAGTAATTTTAGCACATGATTTTATATAGTAAGAGGCCTTCCATCACCCTACCTTTTGAATCTCTACTTACAAATCTCCATATTTGGGAATGTCTAAATAATTGATTGGGATTGATTCCATGAATTCTCCTAAAATAGAGTATCCTTTCCATCCCCTAACTACTAATATAGGTATGAATTTATTAACTCTTGGTCTACTTCCATTATTATCCATACTATATATCCCTCTCCTTCCCCTCTGAGTCTTTGGATATTTTTTGTAGCCACTCCTGGGTAATATTTGGCTTGTAATAGTCTACTCCATAAGCCCCCAATATCTATAATCCATCTCCAGTATAGCTTCCGTGCTAGTACCTTGCCACTTTGGGATGTTGATATTATCCATAATCCTCATTTTTTGGTTAGCATATATTCTCCCACCTAACTAGTGCTAGTTTTTGTTCTCCCCTTACAACTGAGCATAAAAATATATTGTGTGTTTGTTAATATCTTTTAGAATTACCTTTGGAGCCTGAAGTATGGAAAATTTATAAATTGGGAGGGCTTGTAGTACAAATTTAATAATTGTAAGCCTTCCTCCCAAGATTAGCTATTTATGTGTCCAATTGCTTAACTTATTTTTTAGTCTAACAATATTTTTTCCTAAAATCTAGAAGATATGAGCCAAAGTGAAATGAGTCTAGGACATTGTTTATCAATTCCTAGAAAGTTGCATTATATACTGCAAGTGCCACTATTGTAGAAGAAATTGCATGGTAATTAAATATTTTAAAAAATTTAAGAGCACAATGTATACCCAATTTAGAATCCAAACATTCCTTGTAGAGTATTTGTGGAGAGATGAAATCAATTTCAAATATTAAGATTTATGCTCTGTAAAGCACCCATATTGCCATCTCTCTTTCCAATCATGAAGCAAATCAACAATGTTTTTTCTAAATCATGAAGCAGATCAACAATGTTTTACCTAAATCTAGAAGACATGAGCCAAAGTGAAATGAAATTCATATGGTAGAAAAATGCATCACTATCATGACTATGTGGAGGATAAGATATATTTATAACCCTTTGGAAGCTCTCAAAGGAAGGGCAAAAAATATTCTTTGGAAGCCGAGTTGAATGCTAATAAAATACAACAAGACATTAGTGCAATGATTCATCAGATAGTCCAACACCCACACTTTTGGAAATGAATGAGGGAATCAATTAAAATTGGTAATGACCTGGATAAGATAGGAGATAAAAAAATTAAATTTAACATTAATCTCATGCTGAATAGGTGTTTTCCCAAGGATAAATTTAAAAGCTTTTTGCATACCCAATTTAGATGCAAGTCACTCTTCTATTAATGAACTCGAGACACACAAAAATGTTAGCATATATTTTTACCTATTTTTTAAATTTTGGGATCAATATCTGCATTGTACCTCAAATTTTGGTTGGGTTGATGTTAGGAATGTTGACTATTCAAATTGAGAACTGAATGGATAAGAATATGTTCTTTTGCAAGATTTGTTTGAACTAGCACCAAGACAGAGCAATCGATAAGTGCAAAACATCTCCAAATTATAGACATTTAAAGGATGCTAGTTTTCCTACGTGTTTTTAAAGCATATAAGTGAAAGCAACCATGCTAAAAGGATCCTCTCTTCCAAGGTATCCTAGTTTGAAATGTATTTTTTGGTAATCTAATAAAATTATTTTAAATATTTTTTCATAGTCTTATACAATCTATTTAACATATTTCTTGTGTTCAATTGATCTTATTTCCAACTATTGAAGAGTTTAACAAAATTTTATAATAGTCACTTTGATAGTTTGGTTTTACTTGATTTTTTTTTAGTGAGACCCTTTGTAAATATTTTAATAAATATCTAAAAAAATGTAAAAATAACAATAAAAAATTAAATCCAAAGTTGGTAAGTCCTGCTTATGTTATTCTAATCTAAAAATAAATAGCCATTTAAATAAAACAAGTAGCAAATGAAGGCCAAAGGAACTAAAATAGTGACTATGTAATAAAACTCTAACACAATGCATAAATAATGAGAAGAGGTAAATTCAAAGTGGGTACACCCTGCTCATGTTATTTTAGTATAAAAAAAATAGCCATCTAAATAAAATTAGGAGATGAAGGCCAAAGGTGGAGAATAAGAATAGCAAAAATGTTCATATGCGCATAGCAAAAATAGAACCAACAACATTATCACCTAGTACAACAAGGACAATACAAGATCTACTAATGTTCATATGAGAATACCCTACTCTAAGGTGGTCAAGCTAGATAATTCAAGGAGGCAATATGCTTGTCTTTAAACCACTCCTAACACCTAAAGGTGAATGTGTTGCCTTGCTCTTCCTTGATATCTTATTTTCGGTGTTTGGATTCAAGTCTTAGTGCATGATCCTTAACATCATATAATAACAATTCTAAATAGGTTGAATCCCTCAATTGTGGCTTGAAGTTTTGAATTCAAGTCTAGTTTATGATCCTTAACATCATATAATAACAAAGCTAGATAGTTTGAATCCCTAGATTGTGGCTTAATGAAGGTGTTGAAAATTATGGAAATTTGTACTTATCACTTTAACATTAATGGGTGGGTAGTTTAGTTGGGATAATATTGATATGTGCATCTAGCCAATCCATTAGATTTGAGTTCTAGCCAAAATATTGATATGCATTTCTAACTAGTCTATTAGATTTGAGTTCTACCAAGTCCATGACCCTCATTATATTATCAAAATGACTAAGGTGGAATCCCTAAATTGTGGACTGAGATAGAAGTTTATTTGACATCAATGAGATGGTAATCCAATATATATGCACCTAAAATGTCTTAATATTAAGTCTCACTTGATCCATTGTCTTCAACATGATACCACTTTTACATTTGTTTTTGTTGATGGTATTTGAAACTAATAATTTTTTTCCTTTCATTCAAGTTAATTAGGTATTGGCTATAGAGAATAAAAAACCATGACCAATGAAAAATAAATTGAATTGGCATGATAAAATTGCATGAAAAATACCATACACAAACTTATAGATTCTGAAGTTGCTTCAAATTTGCAAGTGTTCTCATTAGTGGTCTAGATAGATTGCTTGTATAAAGGAACCTATAGATAAAAAGCACAAATTTTGTCCCATATTATTAAGTACAAGCCTTCAAGGATGAAATATCGAATTACAATATTATTATGATTTCAAACTACTGATATTCCCAAGTTCCTCTGTAATGTGATTTGGGAGACAGTCTATACCAAATGACCTGATATTAATTCATAAAACAAAGCATATTAAACAAAAGACTTCACATTAATGGCCTTTTGTATATATTCTATGTTGGAAGAAACCTTGAATTTGTTTATGGTCCATTAACACAATGGAGGGCTTGTGTCTAGTTGCAATAATAGCCAATCACATATTTGCACCTATCTACATGTTTGGAAAATTGTGCCATTTATAATAGATCTAATAATATTAAATGTCTTTGTGCTCATTCTTTTAGACCCAATAAAGTTGTAGAATAGGATATCTAACATGCAATTTGCACCATATTATTTGCACATATGGGAAGACCTAGGCCACTGATGTGGTACAGTTTTCATGTCAGATATTCTACTCACACTAAATAGAAAAGAGAGAAATTTTCATAATTCAAATCCTAGAGACCATTGTGTCATCTAAAGGTTGTCACCTGAAATTGCTTTTCAATTCATCTAAATAAGACTTTATATCCTTCTGCACCATTACACATTTTAGAAATGTGGTATTTAAATTTAAACCTTACAACATGAAGATGACTATAAGTACGAGCAAAAGTATTTCATCAATAAAAACATTATGGTGTCTATCATTTGGAGAAGGATAACCACCCTCGAATTGGGTACATTAATAGTGTGGATTTATTTGTACATCTATGAAGTTGAATTGCACAGTAGATGCAATAGAGTCACATGGCCAATTATCCTACTCCTTTGCATACCCTCTTGGTAGCATCATACATATTCAAAAGCTCATATTCAAAATAAGAAGCCAAAAACATTATATAATAGCATAAAATAAAATATACCCCTGCATTGCTGATTTTTTTACACAAACATATAGATAGCACATTATTACTACTACTTCTTTATAGAAATGTCCAAACCATTTTGCAACTCATAAAAGAACCATACCTCCCGTATGTTTCCTATCCATCATATTATTCTCTGCTTTAGCATCTTCTATATGTTTCCTACCCATCTTATTGTTCTTAGTTTCAACATTGCATCGAGCCTTGAGCCTCCCTATATTTAGTTTGAAGCCATGAGTCATCATTTAAATTGCACTTAACATTCTCCCATTATCCAACGAAATATGAAGGATATAAGATAGCTTTACCCCATGTTGATGTTCCATATTCATAGGCATTGTGAGTGAGCTATAGCACATCGAAACCATCTACCTTGGCCATAAAATTTTCTCTGTATGGTTATAACTAATGAGGCATAGATATAGGATTAGAAGAGGTGAATACCAAGCTCTTTGAATCTAGTATAATCTAGGGATGGTTCACCCTTCTAGCGGTTCTACTGTTCAAAATCCTGTGAAGCCTAATCCTTTTAGGATGCACAAAATACATGGCAAAGCTACCACTCCCTTGGTTATTGCACTAAGAGGCAAAAGCTATCCACTCACCATCAAGGGACCAATTGCACATGATGTTAGTATAGGGACATTTTTTCAATCACCATAACCCCTTATCTTCACCATGCTCTCCATTTATTATATACATATTTTTATACCAACTCCTCCCCGATCTATATACCACAAATTTCCCATCAGGATAAGGTGAAAGGAAAGAATTTTTGTCTACCTTTGTTAGGGTATTGTATGAAATATCAGAGCTGTCTACCTTGTATGATATCTTAGTGACCAATAGATCAAATTTCAAAAATCCCACTCCCATGAATCCTTTATATATATATTTATATATATGTGTGTGTGTGTGTGTGTGTGTGTGTGTCTATGTGTGTGTGTGTGTATAAAGGGTGATTTTTAAGGATGACTTTTTACCATTGTAAAAAAATGTTGTCTTTTAGGGACTGTTAAAGGCCATTTTTGATGAGGGCATTTTTTAATTACCCTCTTAGGATCTATTAGGGCAACTTTTTACCATCATAAAAAAACATCTTTTAACCATCCGTAAAATCCTTTTTTGGTGTATTTTCAATCCTCATCATAATGTAATTTGGAACCTGATTATGTTTCATTTTATGTGGGGAGTATGGTTAGAGAGGAACAATAGAATTTTTAGAGAGGCAAAAAGGTCAGCAATGATAAGTTTTAGAAGCATAGCCCATATTTTAGAGGAGAATGTTAAATCTATCAAGTACCCTATCAAGTTAGAGAATACTAAAGACACTATGACAAATAAGGCATGGAATTTAGAACCCAATAGTGGTAGAGAGATAAATGCTTAGGTTTTAATTGATGTAAAATGATAACCACCCTGAGATGAATGGTTGAAGTTAAATTTTAATGGGGCATCCAAAGGTATCCTATGTAAGGCCATAGTAGGAGCTATTTTGAGGAACAATTAGTGCATATTGGTGGGGGCAACCTACAAGTTTTTGGGAATTACTACTAGTCATAAAGCTAAAGTTAATAATTTACATTTGGGTGTAGTGCTACCTAAGGATCTAGGTGCTAAAAATTGTATATTTGAAGGAGACTCCTTGAATAATATCAATATTTTAAAAAATGAGGGAGAAGCTAATTGAAAAATTGATTACATTGTGCAAGATATTAGAGAGATTGTAAATAATTTTTAATAAGATGACTTTGTTCACGTCTCAGATAAGGTAACAAACTAGTAGACTAGCTAGCAAACTTTGGTACCATTAAATAAGAGGATAGGAGATGGATCCCCCCAAGGGTGGTCCATGAGGACTTAGAAAAGTTCACGAGGGAGGACTACAACTAATTGGGGTCTAGGATGGATATTTTTTGTCTTGCATCTAGGGGATTTTTGGCTACTTGCCCTTGGAAACTATGTAGTTGATGGGCTGAATTTGTGTTGTAAAAGGGTTTGGTCCCTTTAAAAATATATTTTTTACCCTAATAATATATTATATATAAATAATTTTTTTAATTATTAAATATTTTAATATATAAACATACAAAAGAATATATAACATACATTTAAAATATTAATAATTGTTTTTGAAAAATTAAAAAATAGATTATATTTATAGGTGTATTACAAAGTAAAATGAGCTAGACAAGAAACAATGGAGAATTATAATCCTCCTCCAATCCCTCCTAGCTCAAAATTTACCCATAAAGCATTATATAGGTGTGTTTGTTGAAAACATCACCTGAGGCCACCATAATGCAGTTGTCCATACACATCAACATTACCATAGTTGAATTCCAATTTTTCTCATTCATCTATATTTCAACCATCCATATATATTCATGCTATTTTGAAGTCATTATTGACATATTGAACATGTTTGACATATCTATTGTTCTATGGGATGGAGGTTTATTTTCTCTTAATCTAGACATACTAAAAAAAATGTCTATGGCTATGTGTGTTCTATTTTTAAAAACCACCCACCTTTGCAACTTTGAGTCTACTGGTAGTAATGTCATATAGTAGAGCAAAAATAGTATGAGGATGAAGGCACAAGAGTCTATGGCAAACAACCAAGAACATTGCTTACCCAACATGACACTAGGACAACTTGTCATTTATTTTCTTCTAACCCATTGCTCTATGGCCTAACTATGATAGATTCATTAAGATCACTATCTTCTCTTCCTATTCTGCTATCTATTTGTACCATCTCTCACATCATTTAGATTATTTTGCACCAAATTATCTGATTTTCCATTTAAGAGTCCACATATTGTCCTTCCTCCAGTTCCTTTCCCTATTTTTCTAAATAATTTAGCACCATATTTCCCTCTCGCTTGATATGTGCAATAAAAACATCTTGAAAATCCTTAAAAATATTTTGAACTACTTCCACCTTTCTTCTCTCCCCAATTCCTAGCACCTAAAAGGATCTTATCGGATCTAAGATTCTATCCCATACAAAATATTTTGTCTCTATCCATATATTATGTAAATGTATATTTACAACTATCATTGATGCTGACAAGATCGCCTATCCTTCTACTTCATTATTTATTCTCTCATACCTCATGCTCTCTAGTACACCTATTCTCCTTTCCAATTCTATATGATAATGCTAAAACCAGTTTTTCCAGGGTTTTTAGTAGAATTCCTATATGTGTTAGCCTTCACCTATTCTCTAGGAGGTGGTCTCCACTCTATGTTATTCAAGGATATATCACCTATGTATCTAATCCTTAGTTGTTTTTCTTTTATAGTTATTACAAAGCTCCTTAGAATAGTCACTTCCTCCATTTCTATGTTTGTTTCCTCTTGTAATATAATAGATAGTGTTTCCATTACCTTACTCATAATCCTCTCCAATACTTGCTTCATTTTTTTGTGCTCTAATATAAATATACATGCTTTTCGTTCTAGCTATAACTATCACCATATGAAAATAGGACCCAGTTTCTATTTCATTTTCATTACTTTAGAATTAAATTTGCACTATTTCCATTTATCATAAAAGCTTTCCTGGATCCAAAAATTTTCCCAACACTATCTCATTTGCCTCCACTAACTAATCCATATATCTTTGATAAAAGAACACCCAAAAAAGAGGTGATTCAAGGTCTCCTCTACCTTTCCACACATAACACATTTGGAAGGCCTATAGAAACCTTTTTTTTCTCAAATTATCAAATTTCAAGCACTTTCTATGGTTAATGAACCATGAGAAATGTTAATTTTTGTCCATCCTTCCTTTTTCCAAACAAATATCCATGGAAGTGGTGCTAAGGCAATCTCATATCCATAAGATACCTTGTATATCTCATTTGCCTTATAGATTCTCAACTTGCTTCCTCGCCATCCAAGTATATCTCTCTTAGAACCATCCCACATTAGGTGTCTTTGGATATGTCTCCATAGTTTTTTTATTATTTCATTTTTCCCCTCACTAGTCATTCTCGAGGATGTTTTCATTGTAGTAATTTTAGCACATGATTTTATATAGTAAGAGGCCTTCCATCACCCTACCTTTTGAATCTCTACTTCCAAATATCCATATTTGGGAATGTCTAAATAATTGATTGGGATTGATTCCATGAATTTTCCTAAAATAGAGTATCCTTTCCATCCCCTAACTACTAATATAGGTATGAATTTATTAACTCTTGGTCTACTTCCATTATTATCCATACTATATATCCCTCTCCTTCCACTCTGAGTCTTTGGATATTTTTCTTAGCCACTTCTGGGTAATATTTGGCATGTAATAGTCTACTCCATAAGCCCCCAATATCTATAATCCATCTCCAGTATAGCTTCCGTGCTAGTACCTTGCCACTTTGGGATGTTGATATTATCCATAATCCTCATTTTTTGTTTAGCATATATTCTCCCACCTAACTAGTGCTAGTTTTTGTTCTCCCCTTACAACTGAGCATAAAAGTATATTGTGTGTTTGTTAATATCTTTTAGAATTACCTTTGGAGCTTGAAGTATGGAAAATTTATAAATTGGGAGGGCTTGTAGTACAACTTTAATCATTGTAAGCCTTCCTCCCAAGATTAGCTATTTATGTGTCCAATTGCTTAACTTATTTTGTAGTCTAACAATCAACTCTTTCCACTCCTTACTTTTGTTTTATTTGTAGATAAAGATACTATTAAATACTATATGCATAAATAAATTTCCATGAAGTTCAAAAAATTGTATAATTTTGTCTCTCACCCTCTTCGTTGTATTGAAAAAACTATTTGAGACTTTTTTCATTAAAATTTTTCCTAGTAGCTTGAGTATACCCATATAAAAATTATTTTATGTTTCTTGCTACTAGGATATTGTCTTGACTAATAAGAGCGGTATCATCTACAAATTGGATGTGATTTATCTCAATCCAAGAGCTTATTTTTAGACCCCTTAGCCTCCTCTCTTGTCTCTATTTTATTAATAGTCTCCCTAGGTCCTCTACATAAAGAATAAAAAGGTAAGGGGAAATATGTTTCCCTTGCCTTAGCCCCCTTCTTGTTGTGAACATGGAGAGGCACTACCACTTACAAAAACTAATAATGATGTGGTCTATGTAAATGCTTTTACCCAGTCTCTCCACCCCTCGACAAAGCCTATTTTTTCTAAAATCCTTTGCATAAAGAGCAAGTCCTACTCTATAATAGGTTTTATAAAGATCTTATTTAATGAACATACTTGTGTCCTTTTACTTGGACATTATGTGTATCACCTCCTGGGCCATTACTATTCCATCTAGAATTCATCTACCTTCAACAAAACCACCTTGCTCACTTGAAATTAGATATGGTAAAAAAAGTCTTAACCTCTCTATAATAAGATTTATTAATATCTTGTATACTAGATTACATAATTAAATAGGCCTATAATTATTAAATATCTCACTAGGTGGGCCCTTAGGAATTAAAGTGATAAAAGTATAATTCAAGGTTTTAACATTTGCTTACTCCATCTAATTTCCTCCAATGCATCCATCACTACTTGGCCCAGAATTTCCTATAAATTTTGATGAAATTAAATGGGGAATCCATCTGGTCCTATGACATTTCTTGTTTGCACTTTTTGTATGATCTACAATGTTTCTTCCAAAGAAATTTCCTCCATTAATAATTTATTGTGTTTAGGTTTGATTAATTATGGAATTACCTCTAGTATCTTCTCCTACCATGTTACATTCATTTTTTCATTGCTACTAAAATGAGTATGGAAGTACTAATTTGCTATAGTTTTCATTTCACTTCCATTGGTTTTTATGTAACCCATCATATCTATAAGACCTGCAATTCTATTCTATTATCTTCTAGTTGTTGTTGTCTTATGAAAGAAAGTTGTGTTTTTATCCCCCTCCTTTAACCATGTAAATTTGGATCTTTACCTCCAATAGATATCTTCTTTTACGTCTAAATATTACTCTCTCCTAATGATTGTTACCTCACATTGCAATAGATATTCCATAATAGTTTCTTATATTATCTCTTGATCAATCTTCTCCTTTTGATCATTGATTTCATTCGTTTGGATTCTAGTGAGTTCCTTATTGTGTTTACTCCATTCCTTTAGTTGGGTCCTTACATATTTCAATTGTTTGTGGAGTTTGAAATTGGTTTTCCAAAATTTTGGTTTTTGTAATTTCCACCATTCCTTTATGTGGTCCTCCAACTCCTCATATTTCAGCCATCGTAACTAAAATTTAAAAGTTCCTACAACTTCATGATTATCTTCTTCTATGGTAAGGCTTATTGGAAATGATATGAAGAAAGTCTATCCATGACCCTCATTTGATACTTGGTATGCAGGTATAATTCCTCCCTCATGAAAAATGATCCAAGCAAGATTTGATTGTCTCCCATTCTTTTCTTCTATTTGTCTAGGTCATGGAGATATCCATAGTTGGGATATCTATTAGATTCATTTGACATGTTATTGTTGAAAATAACCTATGATTTACCTCAAACATGGCTCTACATCCTTGCTTTTCCTCTATTATAAGATTTGCATTGAAGTCTCCTCCCACAATCCATTGGTCCTCTAGGTAGTTGTCTCTAAAATTTTTGATGGCTACCCATTGATCCCTCTATAATCTAACTGTCTATACTCCATAGAAATTAACTATAGTCTATTTTTTTCCATTTTCCTATTTTGTAACTGAACCATCAACACCTCTCTCATGGAGACCCCCCTATCATTAGGAACAATTGGTCATTCCACATAGTGGTCAATACCTCTAATTTTCCCTATGCCAATTGAGTAAGGATATCTCCTTTTTTAAATATCCTCCTATTTATTTTTTTAAGTCTTCTCCTTGTATTTTGGTTTCCTGTAACAAAAATATATTTGGAATCATATATATGATTATGTTTTTGACTACATTTTTTTGGGGGTAGCTTTCTAAGCCCCTCACATTCCAAGTAATTTATATCATTGAGAATTAAGAGAGAAAAAATCAACCATCGATTTTACCTTTCCATTCTAGCTTAAATTTCTTCCTTGTTCCTCCATATTTTCCTTGTTTGACTTCCTTCCTATAAATTGATCCGGACTTTCTTTCTTCTCCACTTAATGAATCCCTAAAGTAGGATTTTATTTGTTCTTATTTCCTTCTTTCATATCTATTTCTTGATTTAATACTATCCCTTGCTCTATTTCCCCTCCTATGGTCTCCCTCATGGGTTGAATCTCCTCTTCCATGAGAGATGTTGTGTCTGGTTCTGATCCTTGCTTATTCCCTAACACTAGATTAGAGTATTTTTCCTAATCAACCAGTGTGACTTGCTAAGTATTCTCCTCTAATCCTTCCATTTGAACATTTCCTTCTATTTCCAAGATTCCTAGTTGTTTGAATATCTCAAATCTATTATGTGTTCTTCCCATTTTTTCTCCTTGTCTTTGATTACTTTGTTGATTTCCTTTTTTTGGCCTTTTGATTACTTTTTGGAAACCCTCGGAGTCTATTGGGCCTATCCATTCCTTCTGATTTACCTTTTGTTGAAGAGATTGACCCACCATGTTAATATTTGCTTTTTTCCCCTCTTGTTCAGATTGATGATACTTAACTATTGGGCACATTCTAGCTAGATATCCATGAGCATGGCACACCCAAAATCTGAATGGAAAAGCCTCATAATCTAGTAGTCGGTGCCAAACAAAATCCCTTATTTTTAGGTCTATCTATGTTGGAAGAGGTTTACTAAGCTCCATTTCTACACAAACCCTAGCAAACATTCTCGATCCTCTTAAAATTGTTTCTCTTGATCCACCTTGATAATGACCTAGTAAGTTGCCTATTGCCTCAAGTACCTCATATTTCCAAAAATCAAGGGGAAGGGAAAATAATCTTACCAATATTTGTACTACATTTGGTTCCACTCTCAGGTAGAATCCCATATTCCATAATTGTAGGAATAGTCTCGTTGGCCTGTGATGATATGGCCCTCCCTTAAATACTTTTTGTTAGTTTGCCATTGATGTGAAATATATATAAAACACCCATTTGGGAGAGTTCACATTTTGTATTATTCTTCTAGATTCCATTGTTTCCTTATCCATATGTGGAGTAAGTGCATAGATGGTCTAAAACCCACGAATTTACCTATTAGGTTGTGTTTCACCTTACAAATATTTTCATCTTATATAATGAATTTACCTATTAGGTGTTTTTTAATATTTAAAAGTTTTTATGAATAAAATTTTAATATTTTAATTAAATGATATAATTCTTAAATTTTTAAGAAGACATCACAATGATTACATATATAATATAAAATTTTGAACCCATTAAGTACCTTGAATTTCAAGAAAGATATCTAATATCGAATCTTACATGAAGTAATCTCAATGGAACTAGTTTCAACCTTATAAAGACATGTATTTTTTTATTAAATTTTTTTGTTTTTTATTTGCATTCGAGTTTATGAAATATTATTTATATGTTAAAATTTTATTCACTAAACATATAAACACAAGTATATAGAAATATTTAATATTTTATTATATAACATATAAAAAAATACTTCAAACAACAATAGTTTAACTAGCTAGATCTTTTAATTTCAAAGGAAAAAACATTTAAATATAGTCAAATGATGTATATGTAATTGATAAGATGTTATAATATCACTATATAATATAAGTTAGACAAACATACAAAATAAAATAACTTACCTTTTGATGATAATTATTACATAATTTTTTTTGTGAGAAAACTTGGTATGAGAATATAATTGCCCTTGCTACATGTTGCAAGAAATCATCATCCATAGTTCCACTAGAAACCAGTTTAATCATGTGTTGTGACCTAGTAAGAGTTTATAATCCATAATGATTGATGCAATTAGGGAGTGTGGTTAGCTCAGATAATGCCTAACCCAATAGGATGCAAGCTTAAAATGCAATAATATTACTCAAAGAACTCAAATAAGCTTCCACCAAAATACATTGTCATTCCTTGCAAAGAACAATACATGCTTTACCTCCTCAAAGGTTGATAGTCATTTGAAATATAGAGAAAGAGAAAACAAAACTTGATTACAACCTTCTCTATCGAAGTCAAACCTTGAAACCCTAAACAATCAATTTACAATTGATTTGGATAATATCAACCATTACATTATTAGAAATGCAATTTTATTGTTTAATACAACCTTTAAATATCTTTTGCAACCCTAATTTGCAACCTTTGTTCTCTCCCCAAGTCTTCGATCTTGCTCCTAAAGCTCAACTTTGACATCCTTTTTCTCTGTTCTTCTATGAGACCTCAAAGTCTAGAATACCTTCCAAAACTCTAGATATATTGCTTTGTCAATGATCAAGATCTTGAGGATCTACTACAAGTGGTTGATCATAATTCTAGGGCTTAGTCTATTTGCAATGAATATTGGGACCCCTCCAAGTCTACAACTAGATAATATAAACCAATGTGAACTTGCCACCTATTAGTCTATGAAGAGTTTCAAGCTTAGAAAGAAAAAAATGGACCTACCTATGTGGAATATGACCACTATAGCATGCACATCATTTACAAGGAAAATTTAATACAATGCAAAGGAAAAAATATAAAAGTTGATGACTAAATATTAAAGGATATATAGTAGAAAATAATTGTTGATGATTAAGATTGACTTAGGAGACTATATGAAATATAAGAAAATATAATTTTGACTAGAAGTGACTTAGAAAAACTAAGAAAAATACTAAGGTAGATTAAAATAAAATCTAAGATATCTAAAAGGACTCTATGGGGAATATTAGGGAAGGATAAGCAAAAATTATTAAGAGTAGATGCTCCTACATCAGTCAACCTAGGTGCAAAAATTATGAGCCCCTACTCATGGATCTCACCATGAAATTGGAGCTTTTTGTAAGTGAGCTAACTCTACCTCACTTATCTAGGTTTCTTTCTCTATTTTTTTCCCTTCCATCGCACAAGGAACTTCTTATATTGCCTATGCTTGGTTTTCTTACCCATTCTTTCACCCAATGTTTTTTTAATCTAATCAGGTTGCTTCTTAGGTAGTTGATTCCTCTAATATGTACTTGTTCCAATCGTTTCAAAAGCTCTAGTAGTAGTATTATCTCCATAATATGGTGCAATTTTGATACATTAAAATTGACAAGATAATTCTCTTATGGATTTCAATCTCATATGCATTATCAAAAAACTTTCTAATTGCATGATCTATTTTTTCATCTTGAGCTTGTTATAAGTACCTTTAGGAAATATTTCCTTTCTCAAGAACACCATAACCAGATCTCCAACTTGATATGACTTCACCCTCCTTTTTGATATATTTTTGGCTTATACTAGTAATTGCTTTGATTGATCCTCCTCTTGATATCATCATGCAACTTCTTGAAGTGCTCTATGAGGTCCTTTGCTACAACATTTTTCCTCTCAACTACAACCTTGACTAGATTAGTCACTCCTTTGGGTGACCTTCCATAGACTATTTGGAATGGTGATTTTCTTGTGGACCTATTAATGGAATCATTGTATGTAAACTTAGCTTGTGCAAGTACAAGATCCCATTGCTTTGGCTTATCACCAACTAAGCTTCTCAACAAATTACCAAGGCTTCTATTAACCACTTTAGTTTATCCATCAATCTATGGATGATAAGCAGAACTAAAATCTAGTTTGGTTCCTAGCCTTTGCTATAAATTTTTTCAAAAGTGTCCCATGAATTTTACATCCCTATTAGAAGTAATTCTCTTTGGCAATCATTCCTAGCATTAGAAACCTTCTTACATGGGATTAAATGAGCTATTTTTAAAATCTATCTACAACCACAAATATGCTATCATGGCCTCTTTGGGTTCTTGGTAAACCCAATACAAAATCTATGCTTATGTCCTCCCAAGGTCCATTAGGAATAGGTAATGGAGTATATAAACTGGTATTTTGCCTAGTGCCCTTTTCAAGTTGGCATGTTCTACACTTGGCCACAAAATTTTCTACATCCTTAGCTAAACTAGGCTAGAAGTATTTCTCTCTCAACTAAGCAATGGTTTTTTCTCTCCCAAAATGACCTCCTAGACCTCCACCATGGTTCTCTCTAATCATATTATCCCTCATATATCCTTGAGGAATGCATAATTTCCTATCCTTGAACAAGAATCCATCCTAAAGGAAGAATTCATTCCACACCCTATGCTCAAATTCACTACATTCCTACCATACCTTACCAAAGTCTGGATCATCCTTGTACTAGTTCTTCATCTCATCCAATCCTATGCATTCAATATGCATTATCTTGAGCAATATCACCCTTCTACTTAAAGCATCTACAACCTGGTTGCTCTTTCCTGACTTATACTTCAAAGTAAAGGTATAGCTTGCCAAGTATTCTACCCACTTGGTCTACCTAATGCTCAACTTGCTTTGACTATTCAAGTATTGCAAAGCTTGATGATCAATATACAAGACAAATTCTCTAGGAAACAAATAATACCTCTAGTATTTTAGAGCTTGTACTATAGCATAAAGTTCCTGCTCATAGATAAAATATTTTTTTTGAGCCTCATTCATTTTTTGACTGAAATATGCAACATGTCTACCTTGGCTCAACACTACACCAATAGCCTTTCCATTAGCATCATAGTCTAATTGATTTTTTTTTCAAAATTAGGACTCCTTAGTATGGGTTGCATCATATTCTTCTTCAACAATTGAAAGCTTCTTTCAGTCTCTTGAGTCTACACAAAGATTTATTTCTTTATGAATGAGGTCATTTGTGTACAAACCAAAATTCCTAATGAATTTCATGTAGAAGTTTGTCATACCATGGAAGCTCCTTACCTCAATTATACTATTTGGGCTTGGCTAATTATTAATGGCAACAACTTTGACAAGATTCATCTTAAGTCCATCCTTGGATATCACAAATCCAATATAGATCAACTTTGACTTGAGGAATGAACACTTCTTCAAGTGTATTAGAGCTTCTCTTGTTGTAACATTTCCAAGCCTGATATTACATGTTTAATATGCTCTTATTTGTTCTTGTTGTTGATCATAATATCATCTAGGTAAACTATAACAAAATTTCCTAAAAATGGTTTCATCACTTTCATCATCAATCTCATAAAAGTGCTAGGTGCATTTGTAAGACCAAATGGTATAACCAACCACTCATACATACCATCCCTTATTCGAAAGGCTACTTTCTACTAATCCCCTTCTCTTATTTTGATTTTATGGTAACCACTCTTCAAATCAATCTTAGAAAACAATCTGGATCCACATAAGTGATCTAGCGAATCATCCTTTCTTGGGATGGTAAATTTGTACCTGATAGTGATCATGTTGATGGCTCTAGAATTAGTACACATCCTCCATTCACCATATTTCTTTGGTGTTAAGACAACTACATATGGGATTAGACTTTATCTAGTCAAACCCCTCTCAAGAAACTCCTTGACCTACTTGTTCAACTTTGTAGTTATCACAGAATCCATCCTATGACATCCCTTATTGGGAATACTAGCACCAAGAACCAAATCCATATGGTGGGATATCTTCCACATGAGAGGAAAATTGGGTGGCATGTCATCATCAACTATAACATCAAGATAGTCCTTCAAAATTATTGTAACTTTAGTAGGCATTGTCTCCTCCCTTTGCTCCTCTCTAGGAAATAATGCATAACACACTCTTTGCCCATTTATCTCCTATATGAACTCATTTTTTCCAAGAAGCATTAGATCATAAGTATATTTAGTTTCTTTAGGCTTGTGGGATCTCAATCTCAACTTCTTGTCTCCCTTCTCAACTATGATAGTATTTAGTCAACCATCATGTCATGCTTTTATATCATGTTGTCAAGGTCTTCCCAACAACAAATGCCATGCATTCATAGGAATTACATCAGATCATGCTTCATCAAATTATTTCCCAATCTAAAACTTCACTCTACATCTCTTATCCACGGTGACTTGGTGTTATTTTTTTAGTCATGAAACTTTGTATGGCTTTGCATGATCCACAACATTTATATTAAGCTTCTCAACCATATAGGTTGATACCAAATTGTTAATGCTACCTTTTTCGATAATCATGTTACAATTTTTCCTTCTGACAAGTATTTAGTCTTGAAAATGCTCTTTCTCTACTAGGGTTCTCCATCATATTTGCCTAATGTTAGTGCTCTCCTAACCATCAATTGCTCATTATCTCCTGCAGTGGTATGATACTCAGATCCATAAGCACTCTTTGCCTCCTCTCCCTCAACCACATTAGCTTTGTTTTCAGCTCTCTTGTTGGATTTTGGAGGCTCTTTGCATTTTATGGATTTATGGCCTTGAGCCCCATAGTTAAAGTAGGTTCCTTTGAACCACTAAGTCTTCTCCTGACCCCTTGCAACATTTCCCCTACCCATGTTAGGTTGGAATTTGCCTCTTTGAGGTTATCTTGAGCTTGTAGCCTCCTCATCCTTCTTGACTACATGATCCTTACCCCCTTGGGGTTTTGCCTTACCTCTACCTCTAGAGGACTATGTAAACTTTCTATTGAGCTTCTCCTCAGCTCTCATAGCATATTGATATGCATCCTCCATGCTCTTAATATGCAACATATTGATTTCATCTTGAATAGAAAGTTTGATACCATTTACATACCTTGAAACTATGACTACAATAGGCTCTGGCTATCTAGCTTGGATGGAAAACCTTTGGAAATATTTCATGTGTTATTTTACCCTTGAATCGTCCTGCCTCAGGTTCTACGTCTTCTTGAAAAGATTTAAATATTTAGTTGCATCACCATTATATTCCATGACTTAACCTTGCTTTTCCCATGAATCAGTCTATTTTTCTACACTTGATCAAACCATAAAGAGGCATGACCTTTTAGCTTGGTCATAACAAGCTTAACTCTTTTGGAATCTTCAATGCCTTCCAACTCAAAGTATTTCTCTAACTCAAAGATCCAATCTACCAGCTCTTCTAGCTCAAGGCTTCCAGAATAACATGGGAGTTCAACTCTTGGATTTGCACTCAACTTTGCAATAGCCCTAATTAGTTGATTAGCAAGTCTATATTCATCATCAAAGGATGAAGTGCTTAATTATAAATCAAAGGTTTTAGAGTCCTCAATAGACTCTCTTTGTCTTCCTCCATCTTCAACAAACTCAACTTTATTTGGATGTCTTCCATTGTTTGTAGTACAATTGCATTTTTTGGGTCTAGTCCTACAACATGGGGATCAACTCTTGCCATAATGTAAACTCACCTTGGATGACATTTGTCCATACCTCTCCTTGCTTTTAGAACCTTAGGAACCTCTAGGTTGTCATTCATGCTCCCCTTGGATAGATATATGCACTTAACACTCTATATTCCACTCTGATCTGCATAATTCCTTCATGATATTTAGGAGACTATCACTAATCATAGTTGATATATTCCCTATGAACTATCATCACCTTTTTCCTAATAGAAAATTTAGGTGATAGGTAGACAAACTCAACAAACGAATGAACATAGTGGATCTAATACCACATGACGTAGTCAAGGAGCATGGTTAGCTCATATAATGCCTAATCCAACATGATGCAATCTTTGAATGCAATAATATTACTCTGAGAAACTAAAATAAGCTTCCACAAAAATACATTGTCATTCCTTGTAGAGAAAAATACATACTTTGCCTCCTCAGAGATTGAAAGTCATTCAAAATACAAAGAAAAAGAAAAAAAAACCATATTATGATATTCTCTACCCAAGTCTAGCCTTGACACCCTAAATAGTCGATTTACAATTGATTTACACAATATCAACCGTTATGGTATTAGAAATCTAGTTTCCTGGTTCAATACAATCTTTAAATATCTTATGCAACCCTAGTTCGTAACTTTCATTCTCTCCACAAGTCTTTGGTCTCACTCTTGAAGCTCATCTTTGCCCTCCTTTTTCTTTGTTCTTCTATGAGATCTCAAAATCCAGAATGCCCTCCAAAACTTTAGTGATGTTGCTTTCTCGATGATCAGGATCTTGAGGATCGACTACCAGTTGTTGATTGGAATTATAGGGCTTAGTCTATTTGCGATGAATATTTGGACCCCTCCAAGTGTACAACTAGATAATGTGAACCAACGTACACTTGTTACCTATCAGAGTTTCAAACTTAGAAAGAAAAAATAGACCCACCTATGTGGAACATGCACATCCCATGAAAAAAATAAAAAACAAACAACTAAATATTAAAGATTATATAATAAAAAATAACTATTGATGATAAAGTTGACTTAGAAAACTATGTAAGGAAAAAGAATTTAGAGTAAAAGTGACTTTAAAAAACTAGGAGTGACACTAGAGTAGATTAAAAGAAAATATAAGAAATCTTAAAAAAAAATCTATAAGAAATATAAAGGAAGGATAAGCAAAAATGATTAAAATGGATGTTGTGCATCAATGCCACTAGAGGCCAGTTTAGTCATTTGTTATGACACAGCATTTACTGTAGCTTAAGTTCAACGTAAAAGGAAGCATGTGTATGGGATCGGCTGCCGTGACCCAGTCTTTACTGTGGCTTTAGCTCAACGTAGAAGAAAGCATGTGTATGGGATTGGCTGCCGCGTCGCTTACAGACAAATTTGCATGGTATTTTGACAAACTTAAATAGAAGCTCCTAGAAACTGGTCCATTTAAAGGGATTAGTTCACATTTACTTATGTTTAAAACAGCTATAGAAAATATATATATACACTATTGATATTTTAGTTGGAAATTATTATAAAGTTGGTTTGAAAATAAAAAATAAAAAAATTTATTTTTTGATATCGTAATCATATGGTTTTAAATAAAAGAATTAAATATGTAAATGTGTTTTAAAAACATAATAATAAATACTCAGATTTTATGGCTAACACTTAACAGTACTTTAAAAATCTTTTATTTTGTTTTAAAGCATTTTATTAAAGAATAGACACAATACATTGGATAAACATGTTACTTGGTTAATGTCATATTCCTATCCAACAGAGATTTTGGTACCCAGTCTTTCTCTTATCAAGAAGCGAGCTCCTAAATTGTTTCAGATGTCAATTAAAAAAGTTGAAGGGAAAGAAGAATAGTCGAGTAACGAGAAAGGACTTTGAGTTGGAATAAAAATGTAGCGGCAACGCACTGCTGTCTCTTATTCTAATATATTATCACCTATATTTTATTTTTATTCTAATCTAATTTAATGAGACTTCACATAAAATATAACATACCTTGATTGCAAAGGTAAACATCCATCTAATTAAAACTTTAGACTTTCTTTCACCAGATCCAAGTCCTGAGCTTGGGTTTGTTTTATGTTTATATTGTCCGTTCGTGTGGTTTTCATAGCTTTTCGTCTGTCAAAAATTTGAATATTTTTATATTTTACAATTGCTTCCTTTAGTGGGCTCACATTTCTATGCCTGCAATTTTCGAGGCCACTCTGCTGTTGGTTCCACCTTCCACGAAGCATCGATTTGTCGTTCATTCTGTTTTTATTAATTCTGGAACAGATACGTGTTGACGATAAATACTAACATTCAATAGGGAGTTGCCATGGCTCCTACTGCTCATGAATCTGAAATGAAAATGTCTCGCAACATCTTGGTCTTCATCACCAGTTCTCTCATTTTAGCTGTCGTTGCGTGCAATTCCACAACGGGCATGGCGGAGATGAATTCCTTCATTCGTTTATGGGGCCAGAATTTTTCGCTGCCAATCCCGGCCTATGGATTGGATTACACCTTTTACGACGATAGCTGCCCCCTTGCAGAAGAAATCGTCACATCTCGCGTAAAACATTTCATACATGACGATAAATCACATGCCGCAAAATTGCTCCGTCTTTTTTTTCAGGATTGCTTTGTGCAGGTCAGCATTACAGCCGCTATTTACAATATGACGGTGAGTGAATGCATGGATGCCAAATTTAAAATATTGTAGTTTTGGTGTGATAGGGATGCGATGGATCGGTGTTACTGGAAGGCTCTGCAGGCGGTCCGTGGGATAAAAGCGCCACCGCGGATCGATCCCTCGGCGCCCACGTCTTCCGCATCATTGATGACATCAAATCTCATCTGGAGGCGGCCTGCCCCGGCGTTGTTTCCTGTGCAGACATCGTTGCCATGGCTGCCAGAGATGCTATTCTCGCTGTAAGTGAAATGAACTCAACTGAAGTTTTTCACTAATTCTTTTAAGAGTTTCAGCTCAATTTGGGGACCGGAGGGACATCTATCACAAGAGATCCTAATTGTATGCTGTGAAGAACATGTTATATGGTTATGTTTAAGCATCTATTACAGTTAAATTACAACGAAATGTCTAAAAAATTTTGAGGAAAACATTCGTATTTGTATTTACATGTCTGACGGGAATGATTTGTTTATGGGTGCGAAAATGGAGGTGGGGGGGCCGTATTTTCCAATGGCGACGGGTCGCAGAGACGGCAGAGCTGTGGACACGGCAGAGGTGACATCAGAGAGCATTCCGAAACCAAGTGCAAATGTCTCGCAGCTACTCAAGCATTTCAAGTCTGCCGGATTAGATGTGGTGGATCTTGTTGCTCTATCAGGTCTGTCAGCCTTGATAATGGATAAAAGCTTTTTTTTTAACTTTTAATGTCTTTCAATATATTTGGCAATAGATTTACAGGTTTTTTATGGAGATTATATCGTTGCCCTGGACAAGTCACCTTTGCACTTACTCTCAGTAATCAATATTCGTCTTTATGTTTTAACGTCTGATTCTGTGTCTGAAAAGACTAACAGCACAGAGTGAGGTTTTTGAACCTGTTTTCCAGTCTTCAAAATATGTAATTGACCTTTCTTAACTCTCTTTAATATCTTTATGAACTTTCTCAACTTCTATTTTTTTTTATTGGGGTAAATTCAGGGTTTTTGAAAGACTCAAACCTTTTTACAAATGTTTTATAAATTTTCATGTATATTCTTGCGACAACATCCCACGTTTACTTATTTTTATTATTCTTTTTATTTCACTTATATCAAGACTTCCAAAACTTTAGTAGATACATTCATTAGCATGCACCATCAAAAGATGAACCCAGATCTTGAGAAAATAGATCCTTCCATACACAAATCCATAGATTTTTAGAAAACGGAACCCTTTTCTTTGGGGGCTTTATTATATTCTGAACATGTAGACAAGATGATCTTCAAAAGAAATGGCCCCACAACATGAATATAGGAACTTTCGTCCCTTAGCTTGACTTTCTAAATGTCATCGCTCCTTCATCCCTAAATGGAGGATATCCGGACGCTGGCCTCATCCATATTTTATTTTCTAAATGTCATCCCTCCTTCCTCCCTAAATGGAGGATATCCGAACGCTGAACCTCCTAAGAGCTCCTTAGTTGGCTAGCCAATCAATCACCCCTTTTTCTTCTTTATAGACATGTACCACTCTATACCACTTGAAATTCATCTAGTGCATTTAGGTATCTTAGTGTCTACTTCTCTCCAACTCTCCATTAACCCTCCATTAACCTTTGATTGAGGTAATCAACAATATTCAATGAGTCTCCCTCAATTATAATCTTTTAATTCCAATTGAACCTGTATCTTTACTTCGGCTTAATGACTAATCATTATACCCAAGTACTCATTAGCTCCAATCACCATTCCCTATCCCTTAACATTGCTTCTCCTCTAACCTTCCTTGGATTTTTAAGCCCCGTAAAAATTTAATTTCATCCATTCTTGTATTGGTGGCTTCCACTTAATCAAGGAGAAGCCTTCCTTGGATTTCTAAGCCCCGTCAAAATTTAATTTCATCCATTCTTGTATTGGTGGCTTCCACTTAATCAAGTTCCTCAAGCTTCTTCGAGGATTCACATCCCTCCAACTAGACTAGACTTAGGTTCCAATTTGAGCTTACTTTAGCTTTCTCCTATGATTGTACTCTTATGCACTTTCACTATTTGAAGATTCTCCGGTATGGTTGCAATGATGTGTTCTCTATTCTTCGTTATAAATCTCTTATGTCCTTTAAATCTATTTTCTCCAACTAAACTCTCCACACATAATGAAAGGAAGTAGATTTAGTAGATTCAAATTCTGATACACTCTTGACCTTTTAAAAGGCTTCTCCCACCCTTTTAAAAGTCTTCTCCCACTGTTCTATCCATCTTGCCATGTGTCACCCACACCACCACCATCTTCTTTATTGTAGCATAAAATATAATTTTTAGGGAGTAATTACATTCTATGAATTTATGATTCACTAATTCCTCGTGATCTTTACAAAGTTAACATATGTTAGAAAATTGGGTTTGGAAACCCTTCTTATGAAAGATATTATCCACCTTATCTTCTTTATTGTATCATAAAATATAATTTCAAGGGAGTAATTACATTCTAAGAATTTATGAATCACTAATTCCTCTTGGCCTTTTAGCCTTTTAAAAGGCTTCTCCCACTGTTCTATCCATCCTGCCATGTAATTAGGCATCACCCACACCACCACCATCTTCTTTATTGTACCACTGTTCTATCCATCCTGCCAGGCATCACCTACACCACCACCATCTTCTTTATTGTATCATAAAATATAATTTTGAGGGAGTAATTACATTCTATGAATTTATGATTCACTAATTCCTCATGATGTTTACAAAGTTAACATATGTTAGAAAATTGGGTTTGGAAACCCTTCTTATGAAAGATATTATCCACCTTATCTTCTTTATTGTATCATAAAATATAATTTCAAGGGAGTAATTACATTCTAAGAATTTATGAATCACTAATTCCTCTTGGCCTTTTAAAAGGCTTCTCCCACTGTTCTATCCATCCTGCCATGTAATTAGGCATCACCCACACCACCACCATCTTCTTTATTGTATCATAAAATATAATTTTGAGGGAGTAATTACATTCTATGAATTTATGATTCACTAATTCCTCGTGATCTTTACAAAGTTAACATATGTTAGAAAATTGGGTTTGGAAACCCTTCTTATGAAAGATATTATCCACCTTATCTTCTTTATTGTATCATAAGAGTAATTACATTCTAAGAATTTATGAATCACTAATTCCTCTTGGCCTTTTAAAAGGCTTCTCCCACTGTTCTATCCATTCTGCCAAGGTTTCTCCCACTGTTCTATCCATTCTGCCATGTATCCATTCTGCCATGTAATTAGGCATCACCCACACCACCACCATCTTCTTTATTGTATCATAAAATATAATTATGAATTTATGATTCACTAATTCCTCATGATCTTTACAATGTTAACATATGTTAGAAAATTGGGTTTGGAAACCCTTCTTAATATAATTTTGAGGGAGTAATTACATTCTCTGAATTTATGATTCACTAATTCCTCGAGGGAGTAATTACATTCTCTGAATTTATGATTCACTAATTCCTCGAGGGAGTAATTACATTCTATGAATTTATGATTCATTAATTCCTCGTGATCTTTACAATGTTAACATATTTTAGAAAATTGGGTTTGGAAACCCTTCTTATGAAAGATATTATCCACCTTATCTTCTTTATTGTATCATTTGAGGGAGTAATTACATTCTAAGAATTTATAAATCCCTAGCGATCTTCACAAAGTTAACATATGTTAAAAATTTGGAAACCCTTCTTATGAAAGTTATCTATTGTTTTGCATTGTCAAGCAAAGGAAAGGAAAATTGTTAACTTTGGAATGACTTTCCTTCTCCATAATAAATCCCATAAATCCCTCTATTCAGCAAAGCTTAACTAGGCTTATTGAGTTACTCCCCATCGTATTATTGTATCCTCAACCAAATAAGGACTTTATTATTGTATCCTCAACCAAATTAGGACTTTATTGAGTTACTCCCCATATTATTGTATCCTCAACCAAATTAGGCCGGCCCTTATTGAGGAGTTCCTCGTACTATTATATCCTCAACCAAAAACTAGGGCTTTATATAATTTAGTTGGTAGTTTTTTGGAGTTCATCGTCAATTTATTATTATTATTATTATTATTATTATTATTATTTTCATTATTTTCATTGGATTTCTTATATTATTTTAAACCCATAGAATTTAGTTGTATTAGTTTAAGTCCATTGGATATTATTAAAATGTCAAAATTGTAATGCAATAACAATTTTGTTGATGAGGTTGCAGGGGCACACACTATTGGGAGAGCTCACTGTGCATCTTTTGCAAGTAGGCTTCGTCCCAGAGATCACCGCCTGAAGAAAAAACTCGTCAAGAAATTACGTAAAATTTGTCACACCGACAACTGCACAAAAACAAGTTTCATGGAACGGAGCTCTCCCATGAAGTTTGATAACAAGTACTTCAAAGCGCTGAAGCATAAGAAGGGCCTTTTTACTTCTGATGAAGATCTTTACTATGATGGCAGAACCAGGGAGCTTGTGAAGGAATTCGCCCATTCTAAGTTCCTCTTCTTCACTCAGTTTGCAGCCTCTGCAATAAAAATGAGCCATTTGGGTGTTCTCACGAGATCCCATGGAGAGATTCGCCTCAAATGCTTCCAACCCAATTTCATACCTCCATCTCCTTCTCCATCTCCATCTCCATCTCCATCTTCATCTTCTGAAGGATCTTCATCTTCATGTCCGTCAGCAGCACCATCAGGATCATCTGTTCCCGGTACAAGTCCTAGCCAAAATCCACCTTCACCGGAGCCAATTGCTGCTGCAACATCTCCATTTTCTGCTCCTGTTGTTCCAATCGTATCTTCTGCCTCATATTCTATACAGTCAGCGAATTTATTTTTTCTTGTAAGTAGGGCTTTTTTAAAACTAAGCTCCTAACCGAAGACTGCAGATTCTTCGTATTTATTATTATTTTGTTTTCAGACAAGACTTTGCTTAAGGGTTTTGCAACCTTTTATAATCACGCGTACTATTTTTAAGTGTTTTCACTCTTACTATTTTTAAGTGTTTTCACTCTTACAATACTTGATTTTAGTTAACATTAACATACATCTTAAAATATTTTTTAATTTTTTATTATCCGTAGCTGATTATATGGATTGAAACTTTGGTTTGTTTTTGTTTTATTATTATTATTATTTAAATGCATCATGACCATGAGCGCTGACAAAACTTCACACTCCTCACTAATTACTTAAAATATTACGAATAAAACAATGGTTTATATTATTATTATAATATATATATATATATATTATAATATATATATTATAGAATTTAAATTTTATTTTAGTTAAATTTAGTATTTTATTAAAATGATACAAGTAAATATTAAAAAAAAAACATTTAAAATATATTATTAGTTTTTATAATTAATATATTTTTATAAAATGAAAACAACATTATTTTGGTAACTCATACTTATATATAAAACAAATCTAAAGGAAGGGTTGAAAAAGGAAGGGTTGCAAATGACATTCAGAGGTTTGGTAGGTATTTGTTTTAGGCTTTCATTTGGAACCTAATGACTATGGGTATCAGGATTGGATAATGTTATACACCAAAATAGAGAAGAGGATCAACACTTGGTGCACTAGGTGGCATGTTCTACACCAGAATAGAGAATAGGATCAACACTTGGTGCACTAAGTGGCTATTATTTGGGATCGTCGTGAAATTAGTTTTGAAAGCCATCCTAGTTTACTGGTAATTTTTGGCTTACATTCTCATTACAATAATAGAGAAAATAATGAAGTGTTTTTTATTTTTTTGGTTAGGGAACAAACAGAATGATGCAATAACACTAGTTAAATGGACTAGAATAACTAAACCAAAATCAAATGGAGGATGACACCTCAAGAATATACATAATTTTGGAAAAGCTTTAGCAAAAAAAAGTTTATGGAAGAAAGTAATTCAAGAAAAATATTTAGGCACATTATCCTTTGCATATTGGATTAGATTACAAAATAAATCAATTTGAAAAGCCACAATTATTTTGAAAGCACTAATGAGAGCTTTTCCATTAGTTGGAAATAATTTGGTTTGGGAAATAAGGAATGAAAAGGAAGTAAGGATAGGCATATATCCTTGGCTAGGAAGCAAATGAGACTATCACATTCCACAAAATATAATAAATCACCTCCATAGATAAGGAAATATGGTATTAGCATATGTAGTATCATCAAAGAGCACTGATTTATGAAAACAATGATGGCTCACAATGTAAGAGCTAACACTAGGAGGAAATGATGCACATATTTGACATGATTACACAAAGGAATTGGAAAGAATAAATATAAGACTAAATCAGCAAAGAGATTTTCTAATATGGTCTAAGAATCCAACAAATAGGTAGTACACAGTTAGAGAAGGGTGTCATGACCCTCCTATATGGACTTTTGAAACATAGAAAAACAATGTACGAACAAATGTGACTAATATTTGATTTTGAGCAATAAGTAATGAAGGATATGTTACTTCTAATAAATTGCCAATGTGTAGGATCAGGTGCACTTGTGAGTGGAGGAAAATGAGTCATCCACCAAAGGCGAGAGTACTTGAGAAAGGGGAAATGATGATAAGGCAACTCGAAGGTAATACATATAGATACCTTCATATAGGTATGCATTCGGTTAAGGGATAATCGTCAATGTTTAATCACCTTTAGCATTAGATTGGTGGCCTAGTAGCTATCATAAGTTCTAGAGGCTGAGATAGGTGATTAGATTGATGGAAAGACTTCCTCTTTGTTTGATGCACTTGCATGATTATCTTTTACTTCAACATTATTAACCTTGATAACCGATGATCATGGGGTAGATGGTTTACCTTCACAAACTTCATATGTGTGTTGTTTAAATAAATAGTTTATTTATTTAAAAGGGCAAAATATATTGTTTAAAATAAATAGTTTATTTATTTAAAAAGGGGCAAAAGATGTCGTTAAATGAATAGTTTATTTATTTTAAAGGGAAAAATATATTGTTTAAAATAAATAGTTGATTTATTTTAGAAAGGCAAAAGATAATGCTTAATTAAAAGGTTGACTATTTAAAATAAAACAAAAAGAAAACCCTAAAAAAAAGGTTTTTGCCTCGATGTATCTAGTCATCCACGCATAGTTTGACCCCCTTGAGATGTTATAGTGACAAGACAAAATTTGATAGAATAGGCCAAATTGTCTTTTGGAGATCCGAATGGCCATATGCGCGAAGTTCCATTGACATGAGAGGAAAACTCTTTATGACGATCACCTTGGGAAGAGAAAGGAGAGGGGTGTTCACCCTACCTCATGTCAGAAGTGGTCAAGGAGTTATGGCAGGTAGGTGAGAGCATGGATCGAGGAGGGAAAGAAGACACAAAAGGAAAAGCCTGAAGAGGTAGATAGGCAAGAGAGGATGGATGGGGGAAGGATCGAAGGAAGAGCAGCGAGTGACGAGCGATGGATGAGTAGTCCAGACAACCCAATTACCATGGGCAAACTAGGTTGGACCTCTTTCGAAGTTGGTTATGCTATTATCTATGTTAAAGAGCGTTGAAGCTCTATGTTAAAGAGAATTGAAGCTATAGGGTTGAACCTATGTGCTAAAGAGCATGAAGTTATGTGTTAAAGAGCATTGAAGCTCTATGTTAAAGAGCATAAAAGCTCTATGTAAATAGTGTTGAATCTTTGTGTAAAGAGCATTAAAGATCTATGTTAAAGAACGTTGAAGCTCTATGTTAAAGATTGAAATCTCTATGTAAAGAGCATGAAGATCTGTGTAAATAGCGTTCAAGCTTTGTGTTAAATAGCGTGAAATATTTGTGTTAAAGAGCATGAAAGATCTATGTTAGAGAGTGATGAAGCTTTGTGTTAAATAGCGTGAGAGATATGTGTTAAAGAGTGATGAAGCTCTGTGTTAAATGGCATTGATAGCTTTATGTAAAAGAGCATAGAATATTTGTGTTAAAGAGTGTGAAATCTCTGTGTTAAAGAGCGTGAAGCTTTGTGTAAAGATAATTTAAGCTCTGTGTTAAACAACATGAAAGCTCTATGTTAAAGAGTGTGAACACTTTATGTTAAAGAGTGTGAAAGCTCTATGTTAGAGAGCTATGAAGCTCTATGCTAAATAGCATTGATAGCTTTGTGTTAAAGAGCATGAAATCTCTATGTTAATGAGCATGTAAGATCTATGTTAATGAGCATTGTAGCTCTATGTCAAAGCGAGCATTGTAGCTCCATATTAAAGCATCGTAATCCTGTTTTAGAGGATGCATAACATTGTAGATGGTTGTATTTTATGCTAGCCAAGAATCTGGATGCTTTGCCATCCGATAGCTCATTGTAGTTGGTAGAAGCTTAGCTATTGTTCATTGTCTTCTTTATCAATTTTAAAATGGAATGAATGTGTATTTTGTAATGTAGGGGTATGGGACCTTATGCTATGAAATAAAATGGAAATGAATGTTGATTTTGTAATGTAGGGGTATGGGACCTTATGTTATGAAATAAAATGGAAATGAATGAATATTTTGTAATGTATGGGTATGGGACCTTATGCTATGAAATAAAATGGAAATGAATGTTGATTTTGTAATGTAGGGGTATGGGACCTTATGTTATGAAATAAAATGGAAATGAATGAATATTTTGTAATGTAGGGGTATGGGACCTTATGTTATGAAATAAAATGGAAATGAATGATTATTTTGTAATGTAGGGGTATGGGACCTTATGTTATGAAATAAAATGTAAATGAATGTTTATTTTGTAATGTAGGGGTATGGGACCTTATGTTATGAAATAAAATAGAAATGAATGATTATTTTGTAATGCAGGGGTATGGGACCCTATGTTATGAAATAAAATGGAAATGAATGAATATTTTGTAATGTAGGGGTATGGGACCTTATGTTATGAAATGAATGGTTATTTTGTAATTTAAGGGTATGGGACCTTATGTTATGAAATAAATGAAATGAATGGTTATTTTGTAATTTAAGGGTATGGGGTCTTATGTTATAAAATAAATGGAATAGATGATTATTTTGTAATTTAAGGGTATGGGACCTTATTTTATGAAATAAATGAAATAGATGGTTATTTTTTAATTTAAGGGTATGGGACCTTATATTATAAAATAAATGAAATGAATGGTTATTTTGTAATCTAAGGGTATGGAACCTTATGTTATTAAATAAATGAAAAAAAATGATTACTTAGAAATTTTTGGTATGGGGCTCTACTTGTTGAGGAGGGTAGTTCATTTACTACAAATAGAACACATGAGCTAATGCATGGTTGATTGACTCTCTCAAGTTGGGTGAGAGGGGAAGTGAAAAGGGTAGTTTCTATGGTAAAGGACTATGCATTAGTAAGTTCAATTGCTTGGGTTATTTGTATAGTTGCAATTTGGCAATGAATTAAGTAAATACATATATAAGCATGTCTATCCGGATCCATGAGTGTCCTAATCCCCTACTATCCTTACTTGATAAATGGAAGAACGAGAAGGTCAAAGTCAGGAGATAGAAAAATCCACAAGTTTGCTCTCTACCTTACTTCTTTATTACTTTTGGAATATATTAGATTATGGGGAGATTTCCCTAATAAAATAGATGTAAAGTAGTGTGGAAAGGTATGGGGTGTACCATAAGAGTTCATGTACTTGAACAAACTTTGTAACTACCACATCTAGTACTTATTTATTTATTCTTATGCATTTAAACCTTTTAATGTATGCATAATTGGTTATTGTTTCTCTATTCCTTGACTATGCTTACTTTATGATAATTCATTTTGTTAGATTTAATATCTAGATCTTCTATGCTTTTGTGATGATTAAAAAGAAAATAATATTTAGTAAGTTCTATATGAACTTAGAGGTACTCTAAGAGCTTGAGACCCACTTAAGGAGGTTGGAAACTAGGTTTGGAAGATTCTACCAGAGCTAAGATAGCTTTTTAGTGGACAAGATCAATAGCTTAGCTTGAAATACACGTAGCATGCCCACATATAATGGCTTGTGCGGATATGAAGGTGTGTGTACACCTTCTAATGATTGAAGGTGGTAAGTCTAGATCATCAATACATATGAGATAGATGGACTTACATGCACAACACAAGATAGGCTTATGCATACGAGACTTACATGAAGTGAATATTGTGCAATATAGTTCTTAAGAAACTGATGTTATGTCAAACAATATGTTGATCTAAGGTTGGTTGGGGATTTATGAATCCTCCTACTTAGTCAAAAAAATAATTATATAATAATATATGTAAACTTTTCTTTTGTGTGTGTGTGTTTTCTTGTTTCATGTTTTTGGGGTATTATGTTTGGTATCAAAGCTCTTGGTTCAAGGGTATAGAGCATATTATGTGCTAAAAAAGAGATTCAAGGATCTTCGATAAAGGCTTTCTTATGAATAAGCTTAAATCTGGAGTAACCTAGAGTCTTAGCTCATTTAGGATCTAAAGGAATTGATCCCAAAAAGGGTGGATAATATGATATATCAGTATGGTCTTTTGTATTAATGATATATCCTAACCTTGGGACCTCATCCTAGTTAGATGTCAAATGAATAAAAAAATAAGGACTCTGTATTGTGGTCAAGTTAGTAATTTAGTTAAGAGAAAGTTGTAGTCTAACTATTTTTTTGGGTGGAAACTAGATCAAGATGTCACCCAAGGCTAGGATGTGAAGGCCTACACCTAGAAAAACTCGATAAAGTAATGTCGAAGAAGGGATCTAAAATGATGATCCAGAGGTTTCCAAAGCAGGAATAGAGGAACTTACTACAATGATTTTTGAGTTATAGGATCAATTAAGACAAGTGCTAGAAACTATGGCAAATCAAAATTTGTAAGCTAGATATTCGAAAGTCAACCAAGTTGAGGGGCGAATAGTGGAACAAAAGAGTAAGGACACTCTTAGAAAAAGATATAATAAGGGACCTAAATAATATCTGCATCTCTAAGTTTTATGGAGAAGGGGAGGGAGACACAACTCAAGATTAGTTGAGATATTTGGAAGTCTTTTTCACAGTGAAGGGGTATTCTTCAAGTACCCGAATGGTTTGGGCTACTATTTACCTTGAAGACTTTACCATGGACTTGTAAGAGACTTACTATGAGGAAACTATGATTGAACCGATAGACATTCAATGGAAATAATTTATAGACATCTTCAATAAGATATTCCTCATGGAACACTTCTATGCTTTAAAGTTCGAAGAGTTTGCTAGTCTAAGGTAAGGAACTAACTTAGTGGAGATATATTATAGGAAGTTGGTAAAATTGTTGAAGTATGTATATTCATAAGTTTACTCATGGATTGAACTCTAGGATAAAGCATGATGTAGAAATGCAAGAACCTAAGTCATTACAAAAGTCTTATGATTTAGCAAAGAAAGCAGAGTCTTATTTTTGTTGTAACTATGAAAACCTAAACGACCAGGAACATCAAGAACTAAAGAAGAGGAATAGTAATACAATTATAACTTGGAGGGAGAGCAATAATGGAAGGTTAAGAACCCCCAGAATCTAGAGAAGAAATTTAATGGAGTTCAAAAGAAATTCAAGAAGAAATTTTCCAAGAAAGGCAACAAATCCAATAATGCTAAACCTCCCCTACAGAAGCCATCAGCTCCAGTACTAAATATTAAGAGCGAGGAGTAGAAAATGGAAAAGAGACAAGGGCCTAAGGATGGATGTTATCATTGAAAAGGGATGCACTATGCTAATTAGTATCTGTATCGATCAAGGACAAGCTTGCCTAATAATTAAGGAAGGGATTCGATGCATAAGATATACGCTACAACTAGGAATCAAAAACTTGAAATGCAAGCCACCCCATTAATCATCTAAGGTAAGATTTTTGATAAGCAAGTAGATATCTTAATAGATAGTGGAGCCACCAATATTTTTATTTCTTGTAAATTATCCAAAGATATACCAAAAATACCAGGGTATTTGGCTCATGGATGGAAGGTTGAGTATGGGTATGGACAGACCTACTCCATAAACCAATGCTTCCCAATGATGGAAATTACTTTAGAAAGTGGAACCACAGAAGGTTTCTTGTATGTAACCCCACTTCACACCTTTGATGTAATCCTAGGTATGGATTGGCTACAAGCCCGTCAAGCCGTAATCAATTTCCAAGAAAAATGGATTGATTATTTTAATGGAAATAATCAGAGACTATGAATTTATAGAAAGCAAGGGGTATTCAAGCCCCAGATGTTATCAACCATGTAGTTGAAGAAAGCCCTCACGAAAGGAGGGATTGTTTATGTTGTAAAAATGAATGAAGTGTAGAGATATCGAAAGGAAGAATGAAAATTGGTATCAGAGCGCTTTCCTAGAGCTTGCGTAATATTTTTTCTACATCAATAAGCAAAGAACAATACAAAAAAAACAAGTCTCAAGGAGTAAAGCTATACATTTGGTTTGAGGGGCTAAAGTTCCCTAACAGACATAAATTTTCAAAACCAAATTTCCATGACGTAAAAAGATATCGTAAAAAATACTTCTCGAGCACTACCAAAAATATTGAATGCATAAAACATTTTAGTGCCATTAGTTTCAATCATGATCTAGACACCAGATGTACTCATTAAATAGCTTCTCGAGCACTACTAAAAAGATCGAACGTAGAAAGAAATTCTAGCATCTTTCATTTCAGTCAGGATTCAAATATCAGATGTACTCATAAAAAAATGAGACATAAATATTATAAGTGCACATTTATAACAGAGCAAGCACCCTGAACTAGTGCAGAAAACAAACTTGACTTGGTGTCTATGTCATCGTAGGAGATTAAGTACCAACCTATGCATAGAAAAAGAACAAAGAAGGTAGTCTGATCACTAGAAACCCTAACGGATTGAACATCACCTCACTTACCTATTCATAAGCTTTGATAACATTTGAAAACATTATGCATTTCGGATATGTAAATTTTGTGTCTTCAAATTATGCATTTTGGGTATGTAAATTTTGTGTCTTCTTTATTTAATCATGAAGTGTCTAAAACCTTAGGCATTACCTAAGTTTATTTTCTCTATATTATCAAACAAAAGAAAAAATCAAATTTTACCTTATGCCCAAAATTGCATAGTCATTTTTGCTTAATTTTTGCGTCAATCAGATACCGTTTCATACCCAACAGGTTGCTTCAATTGTATTTTGTTGATAATTACCAATTATTATATTTTGTTGTCAAGGAGTAATAAATTCATAATTGCGTAAACCTAAGTCGTTGATATCATTATTTATCAAAAAATATATATTTTTTAATCCCACATTGCCGAAGTAGTCGATCTTAAAAAGGTATAAAACTAATATAGTGCCAAACCTTAGGTGTGAAATACAAGGACATGTGAAATATTTATGGGTTGCATGATTAAAGTCACACCTAAGGTTTGGCACTATATTAGTTTTATACCTTTGCAAGATCGACTACTTCAACTATGTGGGATAAACAAAAATATTTTGTAATTAAAAAGGATATCAATGACTTAGGTTTATGCAATTATGAATTTATTACTCCTTGATGATGACGTATAATAAGTGGTAATGATCAACGAAATACAATTGAAGTTTCCTATTGGGTATGAAACGGTATTCGATGGATGCAAAAAATAAGCAAAAAGGACTATGCCATTTTGGGCGTAAGGTAAAATTTGATTTTTGTTTTTGTTTGATAATATAGGGAAAATATACTTAGGTAACACCTAAGGTTTTAGACACTTCATGATTCAATAAAGAAGACGCAGAATATACATACCCAAAATACGTAAATTGAAGATACAGAATTTACATACCTAGAATACGTAATTTTTTCAACTATTATCAAAGCTTACGAATAGATAAGTGAGGTGGTGCTCAATCTATTAGGGTTTCTAGTGATCAAATTGTCTTCTTTGTTCTTTTTTATGTGTAGCTTGGTACGTAATCTCCTACGATGACATAGACACCAAGTCAGGTTTACTTTTTCCACTAGTTCGAGGTGCTTACTCTGTTAGAAGTGTGCACTTATAATATTTATGTCTTGTTGTTTAATGAGTACATCTGGTGTCTAGATCTTGATCAAAATTAATGATGCTAGAATTGCTTTCTATGTTCAATATTTTTGGTAGTACCCGAGAAGTTGTTTAATAAGTACGTTTGGTGTCTGGATCTTGATAAAAATCAATGGCGTTGGAATGCTTTCTATGTTTGGCCTTTTTGGTAGTTCTCAAGAAGTATTTTTTGTGATATCTTTCTACATCATGGAAATATGATTTTGAAAATTTACATTTGTTGTATATCTAGCGAACTTTAGCTCCTCAAACCAAACGTATGGCTTTACTCCTTGAGACTTATTTTTTTGTATCATTCTTTGCTTATCGACATAGAAAAAAATATTGTGTAGCCTCCAGGAAGAACTTGATACAATATTTTTCCACACAATACGTACAGGCATGCAAATAATGAAAATCAATAATGTTTACCACTTTAGGAGGGCTAAGTCCTTGTAAATACACAATTAGAATTACTATGATAATATGATTTCAAATAAATCAATCTAATTCCCTTTATAATAATAAATCAAATAAATAAGTGAATTTGGAAATATAGCCGACTTGGCCATATTGGTGTTGTAACATGGCTCCCCTCCTCAGAAAGCTTTGTACTCAAATCTAGAAATGACTCAAAAATACTTTATGTTTCCCATGTACCATATCTACTAGTAAGTCCTATCATTTTATTAGAAATTCTTTTATGAGGCGAGATCAAAGATGATGTGATATGCTTTGCAAAATTACTTTCAACTAAAGATATATGCATACTTATTCAAGTACTGGAAGATCTGACTTAGAGTGTACTCTTTTTCCAATCATATTTTTGAGACATGAAACATGAAAAACTGGATGTATACGGGATGAGGGAGGAATCTCTAGTTGATATGTTACTTTACCTATGTGATGCACTATCTTTTAAGGACCATAAAATCTTGGAGTCAACTTCTAACTAGTCTTGATTTTTAATGACAGTTGTTTGTAAGGTTGCAGATGTAAGAAAACCATATCTCCTATCTTGAAATGTAGTTCTAAATAGTGTGAATCTTGTTACTACTTCATGTGATTTTGTGTCTAGATAAAATTATCCTTGAGAATGTTAAGTTGTAGACACCAAAATCCAGCCACTTGTAAGTCATCTATACCTTCCTGCCAGCCACGTGTCAGGTCATCCATCCTTCCCGCCATTATTTGGCCCAAATCCACACTTTCCCACCATTATTTGGCCCAATTTCACTTTTCCCGCCATTTTTCATCCCCAAATTTATTTAAATTAATATTTATATATATATATTTTATATATTTTAATATATATATAAATAAAGTTTAAGTGATTTAATCTGAGCCGTCCATCCTTCATTTAATCTCATCCAGTCCATCCATCTTAATCAGTTTCACAACCTAGATTTATTCTCTACCCTTGGATCCACTTTAATCTTAGCCACACGTTCAAAGTGTCGTTAAAACCCTAAAGTGTGCCCTAAGAGTAGATTATAAATTGAGTCACCTTGATGGCTCAAACCCTATCTATCTCTTCGGCTAAACCTACCTATCTTCCCTATCTAAGTCAGGAGTTGGCTATTGCTGTTAATCCTGAGTCTTCTGAGTCTTCTACGGCCCTAAGTCTGAACTAAACCCTTTCGTCGCATCCATCGTCGTCGCCTGGTCTCGCCGCGTTAACAGGAAAAGGTATAGATTCGTCTAAAGCAAGTAATCTTTCTTTATGTATTAATCTGCTGTTGAATTCTGCATTCTGTTTATTTTTATTTCATAAATCTAGGGTTTTAGACTGTTTCTGAGGGCTCACACAGTGGAGCCCTCTTATTAGTTTCTAACTCTTTGATAATTTTAATGTGTGCAGGATTCTAGTGGTAGATCTGATTTGTTGATAGCAGCTGCTTAAGCTGGAGTGGTCCGAGCCAAAGGATACAATGAAGCCCACTCATTCCGTTGAGGTTAAGGATACATTCTTCGGAGACGCCACCACATTGTGCCAGCTAGGGTTTCGGAGAACCCTAGCACAAATTGTAACTTTGTATCACGAAAAGGGTTACAGGCCCTGTTGTACTTAAAAGGAGTTTCTAAACTCCATTGATTAATAAAAATCATTCATTTTGTACAAGCTCGTTTGCATTCCTTTATTGTGATTTCTTTATTTCTATTTGGCGTTGTATCTTTAATCTACAAATGGCGATCACGGTGGGACCCCCTAGGGTTTCATGTTTTTAATACTTGCTTTATTGATCTATTCCTATTTTTGTTTTATTTTGCAGGTTTCGAAAATCGTGAAATTCGTTGTTCCAGCGAACTAGGGTTTTTGAGGAGTTTGCAGAAAATGCAGCAGACGCAGAGCGGCGTCTGGAAGTCCGATCCGAAACGCAGAGGTGCGTTTCAGCCTGCGCAGACTCCCTTGGGCGTTTGAAGGCAGTTTACGAGAAAAAGCGTAGGCTTCCGGAGTAAGTGCGTTTTTTTTTCTTTGTTAAACTGTACTTTTTACGTTTTTGGTTTTTCTGCTGTATTCTGTTTCTTTTTCAGATCATTGCTTTAAAATGAACAAAAACTAAGTAATCTGGAAAAGAACAGTTAAGCTGTATATACATTTTTTTTGTTACATTTTTAGTTACATTTTTCTGCATTGCATTATTGGTTGTTGCTTGCATAAAAAAAAAAATTGCATACCTAGCTGCATATTAGAATAGCTACGAATTATCTGTTTTAGTTATCTAAGTAGGACTATTGATTGGATGTCAATAGTACTCCTGCCATTGGGTGATTCCAAGCGAGAGAAGTGGACGAACCTTCCGGTTGCTCCTTTGATATACGATATCATTGGTAGGCAGGGGGTTTTAAACGGTGTACTCCACTTCTTCAGAGGAAATGGCATATTTTCAGTGGCCTCTTGCTTAGATCATTAGAACTTTTGATTTATAGCTTTGTATGTATACATTAGACAACTAAAACACTTAAAATAAAATTCACTGCATTTCATATTGCATTTAAAACAGTAATATCTGGATTTCATCACCAGGTATTGCTTGAAGTTTAGTGACGGTGGAATTCATCTCCATCCATTAAACTTCTGCCTCAGACACCATAGGTCACCCCCGAGCAAACTTGCTGGATTTCATCACCAGTAAGAATCTCGTTGTCCTTTCCTAGCCATAGTTTTTACCTTTTTTTGTGAATAATTCAAGATTAGATCACATGCAAAACTCATAAACCGGACACTTAAAATTTACTACAGATTAAGATCAGAAAATAAGTAATTAACCGCAGGTAAGACACATTGGTTGAAACCTAGGTTGTGACTGTTTTTCGATAATTTCTTTAGTGTAAATTTATCATTCAAGTTTTGCATTCTTCTTTTCTGAATTTGTTTAGATTTATTGCGTTATGGTCTTAACAAGGAATCAATCTAAAGTGTTAAATCTAAATAATCAAATGAATAATTCACAGAACATCCCCACCACCAACATGACCACTTATCCTAGTGAATTTCAGGCAGGTTCGCTCGCGGGTCTTTCACGTCCTTCTATCGTCTATCGCATGGCCATGCCCATGGAGGAAGACAATTCCTGTCATATTACCCACATTGATATGGCCCAAGTGCAAACTCACTTAAGAGATGGCACTGGTTATATCCTTGAGCCAATCCAAGATTCCCCTATGCAAGATTCTATTTTTCAGTAGGATATTGCATCAACCATACCCGCTGGTTTCACTCAGGTCTACACTAACCCTTTTTTTGAGGCTAATGTTGTATCTGCTCAGTCGGCTTCATCTCCAACATCTTCCCAGATGCTCAATTGTCCTCCTTTGGAGACAAATGTAGTGTCTTCCCGACCACTTTCTCCTCCATTTACCCGGGTGTACACCAATTCTCTCTATGAGGCTGGTGGAACCTCCTCTAGCCATGACCAATTTCAACCCTCTTCTTCCCAAACCATTTATGGTTTCACCCTACATGGGGCACAGTCTTACTGTTTCTTCCCAGTGTACCGCCTACTTCAGCCACCTTCATTGCCCCTGCTATGCAGTCTCCTGTGACTACCATGGCAGCCTGCCCTCCACCTTCATCCAATCATCCCACATCCCTTGGGTTAGAAATTAATAAGGTTAGGGAGTACCTCGACAAGTTGCTTCAGCAACAACAAGCAACAAAATGCCCAACCACCTATCGTAGTAAATCCTACACCCCAACCAATTTCTACCCGACCAGCTTTTCTTAGCTCAGGCCCCACCTAGGTACCCCAATCTTCGGTGGTGTCCATTCCTACCCCACCTTTCTCCCAACCCAGTCCAGTTCATCATTCACCCCAATCACCTTCTTTCCGGTATCATCCATACCAACAACTTTTCCATTCCACACCGCCTAATCCAGGCAATTTCATCCCATATCATCATTTTTCCACTCCTCCATTGCATCATCATAATCATCAAACGAATCAAAATTTTCATGAAGATTCTCGACTCCATGCTATGCAACAACAGATTGACAACCTTATGCTCAACATGCATGGCTCATCTAGTCAGAAACCTACGCTAAGGTCGTTGATCAATCAACCAATTCATCCTTCGGTACCTTCACCGCCATATCCGAGTGATTTCACATTACCGAAGTTTGACAAATTTTGAGGAGTGAGGATCCTCATGAACATGTGAGCTCATTCATGCATGCCTGCTTTAGAATCCAAAATAATGACGCTCTTATGCTCAGAACTTTTCCTCAGACATTAGGAGGAGATCGTTGTACAATGGTACAATCATTTACCTCACCATAGCATTTATGCTTACGAGCAATTGATTAATCTATTTTTAGAACGATTCTCCCTAAATGTACAAAGGAAAGTCTCATTGTCCGACTTATACAAGCTCAAGCAACATGACGATGAGGCTGTTTATGACTTTGGAAACCGTTGGAGGGCTATCATTAATAAATTGCCATTCTCCCTACCAATGGAGGAGTTAACCAAAATGTTCACCCAGAGTTGTCTAAAACCTATCTCTTGGTTACTCCAATTACAACAATACAGGACTTTTGAAGAGGCTTTGGCCCAAGCAAGTATCATAGAAGACATTAAAGTCCAAGAGGGTGTTTTAAAACCCCGTAGAAAAGAATGGCAACAAAAGGGCCAACAACGAAATAATAATTATGGCCAAAACAAACAAGCACAGGCTAGTACGACCTCAAATGTTAACCAAGTTAATCAAGTGGTGGCGAGCCAGCTCGTAATGGCTCAACAACAACAAGTAATGCAAAGTCAACCGCAACCAATTGCTTATCATGCGGTACCCGCCCCTCCTCAACCAGATCACAATACTGGGCCAACCATGGAAACTCGACCTTGGCAAACAAATCGTCCCAAGCGACAGTTCACACCTTTAGATGAACCATATGCGGTCATATTCAACAAGTTATATAGCACAAATCAGTTAACTTTACCTGAGTTTAAACCTTTAGAACCATCTAGAAGGGGGAAGTATTACAAGGAGTACCTATTTTGTCCTTATCATAGGCAAAATGGACACGATATCAATAATTGTACAGCTTTCAAACATGTGATCCAAGATCTTATTGAGATTGGAGCCATTAAATTGGATAGCCCCTTAGCCCAACAAAATCAAAATCTTGGTGTATTTCAAACACCCCTTCCACATCGGGAGGAAGCTCCAACAACTTCGGGGGGAGTAACTCAGGTAACTCCTCCTAATCAAGTCAACCATGTACAACAATACCAAGGTTTTGTGGGTACTATTAACGTAGTAACCCGGGGTCAAAGGGCGAACCAACCAAATCGAGGCTGAACCACGGCCACCTGTACAAACCCCGAGTCCACCTCGGGTAACGGTGACCCAACGACGTGCTAGTACTTCTCAACAACCGCTAAATCATTCTACTCAACGCCAACGACCCATCATGTCATTGAGTAGCCGATTAACTACCGGTTTAAAAATGGCTTCTGCCAAGTTATCGATCTATGACCTCATTCAACAATCTCCCCCGCATAGAGAGGCATTAATGGAAATATTAAAGTCAATCGAGCTTCAAACTCAAGATACTAATGCCTTCAACAACTTTGTGGGGAGTATTCAAACATGCATGGAGCCCTCCATCACTTTCTATGATTTTGAAATCAAACCTTTGTCAACGGAAAGTATAGATCCTCCACTGCATATCATGGCCAAGATCGATCACAAGCCATTCAAGAGAGTCTTAATTGACACCGGTTCCTCAATCAATATCATTACAACATCGGCGTTGAGTCATCTAGAGTTGTCGCCATCCCTTATCACCAAGTCGACTTTTACTCTTAAAGCATTCAATGATGCTTTATCTTCCACGGTTGGCACGGTTATCTTGCCCATTGAGGTAGGGGCCCGAACTTTGCATACCTTGTTTCACATCTTGGAAGGGTCCATGGCATACAATGTATTGCTTGGACGGCCTTGGCTTAGGGAGATGAGATGTGTCCCTTCTATCTTGCATCAATGTCCGAAGTATGTATATGAGGGACGGAGGTTCATTGTGTACTTGCTGACACTGAACCCTTCAAACATTGCAACTATGTCTCAAATCCTTATGAGATTGTGTTGCCATCCACTCATCTTTTCTTGACCCCATCTACTTCTTCTATACCATCTTCTTCTAAAGCTCCCATTCCTGAGGAGCTACCCATCATATCGCAACCATCTTCCTCTTCCGCTATTCCATCTCATTCACCACTTTCTTCATCTCCTAATCTTCCTTCTTCTTCATCAGTGACCACATGCACATGTGGCCATGACCAATCATCTCTTTCCACGTCATTACCCCCTTCTTCTACACCTTCTTCAACATCACCTATTATTCCTCCATCTTCCCAACCATCACCGGCTGATGTTTCACAAGTCAGTGAAGCATCAACCCAACCAAATCCTTCCAATTCTTCTATCCCACATTCTTCTATTCCATCATCTAGTCCATCTCCCTCCCAAGTCAAGGTCCATCTAATTTATGCAGGTATTGGTGAGTATGCCATCCAAGATGTCCACATCACACCGTTCAATGTGCAAACAAGTTAAAGATTTTGGTCGTCCACATGACCAACATTTATCCATTGGATCGGTTTATAACATGGGTTCTATGCCAAATTCCATTAATTTTGTATATGGGGGAATAGAGTCATCTTCTAGTCCTACCACCATACTAGAACCCAAGCATCCGGTCCTCGCCAATATCGAAAGGATGGAGGGTTTTCCCTCTCGCTATTTCCACAGACATAATTGGCGGCAATTTGGCCTAGGTCGATACGAGCAAGGGGTAACCGAACGCATCGATATGCCATACCGAGAGACCCACTGAGCGTTTTGGTCTGGGCTACCAACCACTTCCATCCCTTTCTTCTTTTGAACAAGCTTTTCAAAGCATTAATCTTAATTCGGAAGAATAAATCCTCCACCCCGACGAATCCGAAGATGAAGCCTATGAAGAATTTGACGTCATGTCAAATGGTGATGAATACGAAGAAGAGTCGGCGCCCATTGTTCCCCTCACTTGAACAAGACGAGTTTTATCTCCAATTGTTCCCTCTCCAAGAGGCCATCTTTCGCTTGCTTCTTCCACAAGAACGAGGTGAACCACCCCCTCCGCCACATCCATAAGCCATAATCCAAACCTGTATTATATGTATATACTAAAATAGTGGTTTTCACCACTACCAAAAAAAAAAAAAATCAGAAAATTCCCAAAAAAAAAAAAAAATCAAAATATATAAAAATACTTTATTGCTTTATGTATGTGTGTAATAGTGGTTTTCACCACTACAAAAAAAAAAAAAAAACTGAAAAACTATGTTGTTTTGCATTTCAGGTCTTCCGAGGTCTTCACCGGTTTTCCCTTCCATTCCGCCCATCCTTTCTTCCATAAGTCGACAATGAATTTTGAAGACTTATTCACCCGCTCCATAATCCATATGATCCGGATAAGCCAATCCCGATCAACCCAAACCTGATTGACATGGATCGGATTTCATCTCCTCCATCTATTTCAGAGTTCATCCTTTCCGAGGAATTGTTAAGGGCTTCCGCCAACTACATTCCTCCTTCACCTCCACATTCACCTTCATCTTCTAAGCCAGAGGTCTTCCAGGCAGACATAGACGAGAGCAAGGCGCAGGAGCCTGATGACATTTTAGATGACATAAATCTGATCCCTACTCCCCATCAGCTTGAGGAAGGTTCCCACATGTCTATTGAAGAAACTATCGATGTAGACCTTAGTCCAGACCAAGATGGCACCCAAATTGTGAAAGTGGCTAAAAGTCTATCATCAGAGGAACAAGAGCAAATGATTGCTCTACTCAAGCGGAAGAAGGAGATATTTGCATGGTCTTACAAAGACATGCCAGGCCTAGACCCTAATTTGGTTGTCCATAACCTCACCTTACAAAAAGATGCTAAACCTGTCAAACAGAAACTTAGGAAAATGCATCCTACCGTGGCCCTCATAGTTAAATCGGAGATTCAGAAACTTCTGGATGTTAAATTTGTCGTCCCGATTGATTATCCTGAGTGGCTTTCTAACATGGTACCCGTTCGCAAGCCTAACGGGGGAATACGTGTTTGCACCGATTTTTGAGATCTAAATAAAGCGTGTCCTAAGGATGACTTTCCTCTTCCAAACATTGATACTCTTGTCGATACCTACGCTGGTCATGAAATGCTTTCGTTCATGGATGGATTTTCAGGATACAACCAGATTCGAATAAACCCTGAAGATCAACACAAAACAGCATTTACCACACCTTGGGGAACTTTTTGTTACGGGGTGATGCCCTTTGGCCTTAAGAACGCAGGTGCAACCTATCAACGAGCCATGACTTATATTTTCCATGATTATATGCATAAGATTATCGAAGATTATGTGGATGATTTATTGGCAAAATCTAAAACTCGACAAGAGCATTTTGATGTATTGGAAAAAGTTTTTGATAGACTTCTAGAGCATAAAGTAAGGTTGAACCCTAAGAAATGTGTCTTTGGTGTTACCTCAGGCAAACTCCTAGGTTTTATTATCTCTAAACGAGGTATTGAGGTGGACCCAAACAAGGTCAAAGCCATTATGGAAATGTGTCCCCCAACTAATTTGAAGGAGTTGCGTAGTTTGCAAGGAAAGATTAATTCAATCCGTCGCTTTATTGCACAACTTTCTGATAAATGTAGGCCATTTTGCCACCTACTACAAAAGGGGGTACAATTTTCATGGACAGATGAGTGTCAGAAAGCCTTTGATGACATCAAGCAGTACTTAGCGTCTCCGCCAGTCTTAGCTCCACCTCGTCCAGGGGTCCCTTTCAATCTTTATATCTCAGCAACGGACTTTGCCTTAGGGACAATGCTTGCACAAAAGAATGAACAAAATCGTGAGCAAGCTGTCTATTATATTAGTCGAACATTGGTAAGCTATGAAACCCGATATGCTTATGTGGAAAAGTTGTGCTTAGCAGTGGTTTTTGCCACTAAGAAACTTCGTCATTATATGCTTAGCCATACAACATATGTCATAGCTAGAGAAAACCCTCTGCGTTATATGATGTCTCGCACTTATAATAACACTCGTACCGCTAAATGGATAATGTTGCTTACCGAATTCGATCTTGAATTCATTAGCCAAAAATCTGTTAAAGGTCAAGTTATAGCCGATCAACTTGCGGAAGCTCCACTACCTAGTGATCATCCTTTGATTATTGAGCTCCCAGATGATTCGGTATTTGCTATCACTTAACAAGAAGAGGACATCATTCCGGAGGAAGATGTTGACATCACGCTATTCTTTGATGGCTCTAAGTGCGCGAAAGGTCAAGGCGTTGGAGTTGTGTTTCATACACCTCAAGGGATTCCCATCCCTTTATCATTCAAACTAGACTTCCAATGCACCAATAATACAGCAGAGTATGAAGCCTTAATTTTAGGTCTTCAATCAGCCATAGCTATGAGCATTAAGCGTATTCGGATATTTGGGGATTCTCAACTCGTGGTTAAACAAATTACGAGAGAATACCAAGCCAAAGAACCTACCATTAAGCTTTATCATGATGTAGCAATGAAGTTGCTCTCTAAGTTTGATTGGTATGAGATCACTAGTTTGCCTCGTTCGACTAATAGATTTGCGGATGCCATGGCCTCTCTTGGATCATTGATTCCAAAGGACTCCCTTGGAGAGGTACGGCCCCTAATCATTTCCACAATCTCTAAGTCTGCAATTGTCCGTGCTTAGTCTAAGGATGAAAAAGATGTTTGCTTTATCCATTCGGATCCATATGAGCCTTGGTCTAGTGAGATAGTAGCCTTCCTCAAGTTTGGAACACTCCCATCTGATTTGTCTCGAACTTCCCGCCGTTGTTTTAAGCAAAAGGCAGCTCGTTTTGTTCTTTTGGGGGATGTGTTGTATAAACGTGGATATGATGGAGTACTCCTCCTCTGTCTAGAAGCAGGTGAAACACATAGAGCTATTGCTGAAGCCCATGATGGTACTTGTGGTGGTCATTTTAGTGGAATGGCCATTGCGAAGCGTATTTTACGTATGGGGTATTATTGGCCCACTATGGAACAAGATTGTTGCAAATATGTTAAACAATGTAAAAAGTGTCAAGAACACGCTAATTTAACCCATATACCATCACAAGTTTTACAGCCCATCCAAAGCCTTTGGCCCTTCTCACAATGGGGTCTCGATTTAATTGGCAAGATTTCACTTGCCTCTTCAGGACAAGCATACTTTCATCATTACAGCCACTGAATACTTCACAAAGTGGGTTGAAGCTATTCCTCTAGCCAGTACGACAGGTCCTAGAATTGTGGAGTTTATACTTCACCATATCATTTGTCGTTTTGGTATTCCCTCTAAAATTATTTTTGATAACGGCAAGTCTTTTAAGAATAAGGATGTTCGAGCTCTTTGCGAAAAGTATAATATCCAACATAGTTTCTCAACTCCTTACTACCCACAAGCCAATGGACAAGCTGAAGCTTCCAATAAGACCATAATTGCTATTCTTAAGAAACTTGTTAAAGAAAATCATAAAGATTGGCATACACAAATCCCCTTAGCATTATGGGCTTACAGAACAAGCATCAGAACTCCCATTGGGGCAACGCCATTTTCTTTGGTCTATGGAGCTGAAGCAATCATGCCTCTTGAGCTCGAGATCCCTTCCTTGCGAATTTCTTTGCAGGAATTTATCGATGATGATATTTCTAGACAAGCACGTCTTGATCAACTCACACTCATAGATGAAAAACGAATCAATGCTTTAGAGCATTTGCGAGTTTATCAAGACCGATTGAAACGTGCTTACAATGCCAAAGTTCATCTAAGAGAATTTCAAGTAGGGGATCTTGTCCTTAAAGAGAATCAACAAAACACCAATGCATTGCCGCATCTTCGAGATAAATTCGTGGCTAATTGGTTAGGTCCATATATGGTCACTGAAAGAGTGGGTAATGGAACTTATAGACTTGCCAGTTTAGAGGGAGAGGAAGAACCCGAACCACTTAATGTTATACACTTGAGGGCATTCTACGCATAGTTTGAATTTTATATGTACATATATACATGGCTTGTACAACAAAAAAAAAAAAAAAAAAAAAACAAATAAAATAAAAAGAATTTGCATTTCATTGTTAGTTGCATACATCTCATTCAAAAACATTGCATTTCATGTGCATACATCTCATTGAAAACCATAACATTTCATTTTCAGCCATAGTTGCATATCATGTTAGAGACCATTCTATCTTTTGGATATAAAATTTGGTCAAGCAAAAGTCATGTTGCCTTAATCGGGGGCACCTTCATAAAATCCATCAAACCGAATTGTCATTCGTACACCCATTTTCCATTTGCACATATTTACATTGCCAAAATGTTTTCAGTCACTCAGCCATTCCTAGTGTTTTAAGCAAACTTCGAAATGCATGTCAAAGTTCTCTAGGGCCATATCACAAATTACACTAAATAAAATCTTGAGTATTGGGAAATGATTTCAAAAGCGGTCTTGAACCTATCACATTTTCACATCTTAAAAACATCTTGTGTCAAAGAGAGATAACACCATCCTTGGGTTGTGCCTTGAAGTGAAAAGGGTAATCCTCGTTTGTCCTATCATGCAAACATAGTCCATAAAACAGTGGTTCTTACCACTATCACAAGCAATCACAAAATATAAATATAAACAGAGTAGTAAGGATAGGGTAAAATTCTCATCATACTTCGGTTGAGAATCCGATTCCCCAAAGCTCTAAGGAAATGAACATTTTTCACACACCACTGATCCCAAATAAGTTGTAAGGATCGTACTACTTGTCCGATCAGGACGGATAGGTAGTCATCCCCAAGGCTTACAAAGGTCAAAAACAACATGGACTATGGAGTTAACCTTCATCGGGGCTATAGACGCTTGAGTGGCGAGTGGAGTATACTCATTGCGTGGCGACATGTCTCTCCTCAAAAAGAGACCTCTGAATGCTCATACGGACAAACTAGCTTCGGGGTCTTCTCCATAACAGGGTTACCTAATTTATGCAAGATGAGGTTAATGAACACACTTGCACACACACAGGTTTTTGATTGCCTAGAGTCACTACCATGCTTCTGATTTGGTTAATGAACTCGCATGCACACACATTTGGTCCTAGTTGAATTAGGCAGTGTTAGTAAGTTTGTTTGATACCACTAGCATGTTTGAGTCTTTGTAAAACAGTCTTCCATATCAACCTCCATATCACCCTCCATATCTTCTTCCATATTCATGTCATTCCATACGTCATCCATTCACAAGCCACCAAGTTCGGTGCCCTTGATTAAACAATTATGATAACAGTTCGCTAAATCTAACTATCTAAAAGTATGAGTGCTTCTTAGTGCATATTTCATTTACTTAGTCTTGCATTAATCATCCATAGATTTACATATCATTTACTTAGTCTTGCATTAATCATCCATAGATTTGTATGTTATATACTTAGTCTCGCATTAATCATCTATAAGTTTGCATTCCATTCCATCACATATGCATCAAAAACATTAAAACATATAAAAACATGCATCACAAAAACATAGGCATTCACACAAAAGAGAGTAAAACACCAAATAAATAAAAGCCATGTTATATATATATGTATAAAGGTCAAACTGTACAATGAATGCCAAAAGGCTACAATATACAATAGAGCACCAAGGCTCATAAAGAGTGCATCTAAGCACTAAGCTAACCATCAAAAGAGGACCCCTGAGACCTAGTAGGAGCCCTAGACCTAGTGGTGTGCCTAGACTCACTACGCCTAGAGACGGAGGAGGATGGAGGATCAGGCAACACAATGTGATGCCTAAACAATGTGTCCTCCAGAGCCTCAATGTAACGAGTCCTAGACCTAAGCCTAGCTATGTCTATCCCGTGTCGTCGCTCCCGCTCTGCTAGCTCTGCCTGGAGTCTCGTCACCCTGTCATCCTGGGGCACCCTGGTCGCTCCATCCAAGTCCGCCTGCAGCTGGGCCATCCTCTCCTCCTGAGCAACTAACAGGGCATCCCGCTCTGCCGCCTGCTGCTCCAGCCGAGCTATCCTCTCATCCCGGGCAGCTAGCATAGCATCGCGCTCCGCTATCTACTGCTGCAGCTGTGCCAGCTCATTCTCGTGCCCGCTAGGGGGTACCTCCCTAGCCTCTCCTGCGGCCTCTCCTAGGCCCTCTCCGCCATCCTCCCCGTCATCTCCGCTCCTCAGAGCCTGCCGTGCCATCTTCCCCTTTCGCCTTCGACTGTCAGATCGAAGGCGGGGACCCTCCCTACGCTTGGGAACCTCCGCGGTTCCCTCGCCCTCTCCAGCCCCAGCCTCGGGCTCTCCGGCTCTACCAGCCACCAATGGTGGCTCCCACCTCGGCTCTGCGGCCATCCATGCTGCATACTCAGTTGTCACCCCGACGTCGTCCATGTCGGGGATCTCCATGTCCTCATCGTCCTCTATCGCCTCCCTCCATGGCTCGGCACACGGCAAATCCCCCTCTGATCTGTGCCTCCGGTAGCGCACTGGCTCACCGGGGACATCCTGCCTCAATCCGACCTGGCGGAGTACTCGAGACATCTGTATGTACTCCGCCTCGCCGTGGCTCCGCCCTACTACCCATCTGGCCTGTCGCACCCGTCTCAGGTGCTCTCCATCCCCGATCCACCTCGCCTCCCGCCAGGGCCTCCAAATGACTTGGGCATCTGTCAAGTCTGCCCATAGTCTCCTATACCATTGCCCCGATCTCACGGGGCGGCTCGGTTGTCTCTCCTCCGCCACTGGCCATCTCCTACCATAAGCCTGGCTCACGTCCCAGTGAGCCCATGGCAACCCCTCCGGTCGGGCCACTCTGAAGTGCTCCCAGCCCCAGCACTGGAGCACCACACTGCAACCCAGGCCCTTTCGGCCCCGTCTCCGAACCTCATACAACTCCCGGTACACCTGCGCCAATAAAGCGGGCGCCCAGGCATACACTACCCTATTAGTGAGCATCTCGCTCACTACACCCATCAGGTTCCATGGGAACCTGCACCCAGTGCTGTTCGGGGCCACAATGTTGGCCAACACGAACATCGTCAGAGCCTCCACCGCTCCCAACTCCTTGGCCGTATACATGGCCAAGTATGGGATCCCCCGCTCTCCGTCCGGATCTCCCTCCGGTCATCCCCAAACACCTTGGCCATCTCCGTGGCCCTATCTCGTCCAACCTCCACCCGCCCCCTCCACGGGCACCTTGAGGATGCGGTATACATCCTCAAGCGTCACCGTCATCTCTCCAGTCGGGAGCTGGAACGTCCCCTGATCTGGATCCCACCTCTCGGCCAAAGCCGAGAGGTACCCCTCATCCGCCCGAACTACCTCCAACCGGGCTGCCTCCGCTAGCCCCACTGCATCCAATATCTCCCAGTCTGCCTGGGACAACGACCTCCTCATCCCCGGAATGATAGGGGAGAATCGGTGTCGTGCCTCTAACACCCTAAGCTGCAAAACAACAAAACAAAAATTTGTTACAAATTTTTTCAAAAAAAAAAAAAACACATAATAAGTACTTGCTTAAATGAACAAATACCTCAGCTGGCTGCACTGGCGCGTCCGCTCCCATCTCCGCCATAGCTCCCGCGTGCTTCACTCTCCCACACAACCTTTCACTCCACTTCACTCCACTCCCTCAGACGCACTTCTCTTAAGCTCGAACGCACAAATGAGCGAAATTCTCGCTGAAACTATTTAAATAGCTGATTTTGGTGCCCTGAAATGCAGTAGGGCATTTCATGGCGGATTCAGACGCAGTCCTGCGTCTGCAGAGCGCCTAAACACCGGCGGGCGTCTATGCCAACCACAAACGCAGACCGGCGTTTGGTGTCAGTATTGAATAAAGGAACAAAACTTACAAAATTGAAGCTTACCTCCTCCAAATTTCATCAAATTGCATTCATCCATTCTTCTTATCATAATAAAACATTTTGTGAAGGTTACAACAGTTTTGGACACAAATTTTGTCATTTCGCTCAAAAAGCGCATCATTCATCATTGTTTTACAAATTGGGTTAAAAATATTCAAAACCTTCACAAAATTAACCACATTCATCAATTCTTCTGATCTATCGTCAATTTTCATTCTTCTTTCATCATGCATATTTTTGCCAAATCAAATTAAAGTAAACCTCGTATCTAGTGGTATATTCTATCACCTTGGCGATTGCAGCGATTTGAATCCATGCAATTCGGTAAGAGGATTAAACCACCATAAGGACACTTACCATTTATCATCATCAATTATTTCATCTGTTTGAAAATTGGAAATCAATTTTGGGTATTCTACTTTTCAAGTGACCTCATACCAAGATTAATTTGCTCAACAGTTGTCATTGATGGCCTAGTTCATGGGGCCTTAAACATGGACAATCTTTCATATCGTCATTATTTTAAGTCTTGCTAGAGATTGTGGCTACCTAGGTTGATTGGTTCCGACCCGAGGAATTATCCATACGAGTCACTAGGAGCATCTCCGAGTTCTGGACTCTTTCATGCATCTTTCATCTCTGCATATCAATGGCACCAACAAGGCAATTTCATCAACGAGTATGGATTCACACACGGGAGTTGGGGCATCCGTTATCAATTTCTAATTTTCTTATAGTGGAATTCATCTTACATGATCATGGAATTTACAGTTTGGCAAAAATCCCTTTATAACCGTTGGGGCAGAAAACGGTCCATCTTTCACATCACTCATATCGTCTTCAATCATATTCTTTTCTGGTTTGTACACCAACCCCTTTTCTGTTGGGACATAAACAGATGGTGCATGCACCAACCCTTTTTTCACCGTTGGGGCAAAAACGGTTCATTATCTTCCGAATTTCTTCCAATTGGCTTGTGAGAACCATTCTCGCTCGCCAATTGAGGGGGTAAGCTGAAAAATTTTAAATATTCTTTTATTCTTTGGTCTTCAAAGTTGTGCTTTAGTCTTGAGAGAGAGTTGCGTCTGATCCAGCTTTTCAGGTGTCTTAAGTTTTTGTGCTACATTGTGTCTTCACACAAAGCAGCTCAAAAAGGGGCATCTGTAGACACCAAAATCCAGCCACTTGTAAGTCATCTATACCTTCCTGCCAGCCACGTGTCAGTCATCCATCCTTCCCGCCATTATTTGGCCCAAATCCACACTTTCCCACCATTATTTGGCCCAATTTCACTTTTCCCGCCATTTTTCATCCCCAAATTTATTTAAATTAATATTTATATATATATTTTAATATTTTAATATATTTTAATATATATATAAATAAAGTTTAAGTGATTTAATTTGAGCCGTCCATCCTTCATTTAATCTCATCAGTCCATCCATCTTAATCCGTTTCACAACCTAGATTTATTCTCTACCCTTGGATCCACTTTAATCTTAGCCACACGTTCAAAGTGTCGTTAAAACCCTAAAGTGTGCCCTAAGAGTAGATTATAAATTGAGTCACCTTGATGGCTCAAACCCTATCTATCTCTTCGGCTAAACCTACCTATCTTCCCTATCTAAGTCCGGAGTTGGCTATTGCTGTTAATCCTGAGTCTTATGAGTCTTCTACGGCCCTAAGTCTGAACTAAACCCTTTCGCCGCATCCATCGTCGTCGCTTGGTCTCGCCGCGTTAACAGGAAAAGGTATAGATTCGTCTAAAGCAAGTAATATTTCTTTATGTATTAATCTGCTGTTGAATTCTGCATTCTGTTTATTTTTATTTCATAAATCTAGGGTTTTAGACTGTTTCTGAGGGCTCACACAGTGGAGCCCTCTTATTAGTTTCTAACTCTTTGATAATTTTAATGTGTGCAGGATTCTAGTGGTAGATCTGATTTGTTGATAGCAGCTGCTTAAGCTGGAGTGGTCCGAGCCAAAGGATACAACGAAGCCCACTCATTCTGTTGAGGTTAAGGATACATTCTTCGGAGACGCCACCACATTGTGCCAGCTAGGGTTTCGGAGAACCCTAGCACAAATTGTAACTTTGTATCACGAAAAGGGTTACAAGCCCTGTTGTACTTAAAAGGAGTTTCTAAACTCCATTGATTAATAAAAATCATTCATTTTGTACAACTGTTCTGCATTCCTTTATTGTGATTTCTTTATTTCTGTTTGGCGTTGTATCTTTAATCTACATAAGCATTATCTTTCAGTGCTGGAACCAATCATCTACTTGAGCTACTTTGGAGGATCCTGGAACATAATCTATTATTGTTGATGGTTTTACCCCATACAATGCTTCAAATGGGGATATCTTTATGGAATAATGGTACAAAGTGTTGTACCACAATTTTGCTAGTGATAACCAGTGAATCTATTGATACTACTTATCTTGATTAAAGTATCGTAGATAGGTACCCAAACATTTGTTAACAATTTTAGTTTGACCATCTGCTTGAGGATGATATGTAGAAGATATATTTAATTTGGTACCACTAATACGAAATAGTTCTAACCAAAAATTGCTAGTGAATATGGGATCATGATCACTTACAATATTTTTATGCATTCCATGTAACTTAAAAATGGAGTCCATAAATACCTTAGCCACTTTGCTTGCTGAATATGGGTGTTGTAGAGCATTGAAGTGAGCATACTTGGAGAGACGATCCACTACCACAAAAATCACTATTTTACCTTCTAATTTGGGAAGACCTTCAATGAAATCCATTGATGTGTGTTCCCATTGGTAGTTAGGAATTGGTAATAGTTTAAGAAGTCCTAGATATTTGATTGTTTCATCCTTATTATGTTGGCATATTTCACATTCGAAAATAAATTTCTTGACATCATTTTTTAATCCTTTCCAATAAAATTATTGTTTTACCTGTATATATGTCTTCAAAAATCCTGAGTTCCCTATTGATGGAGAAGCATGTGATTTTTCAAGGATCATGGATTTAATAATGGAACTTTGTGGAATATAAATACAATATTTCTTTCTTAATACCTTGTCATTATATGAAATATGAGGACGCTTGGATGATCCTAGAATCAAATATTGAATAATTTGAGCAGTTTAGTGTTCACCAACTATTCTTCTTGGATATGAGGAACCCAATGAGAACAAGGATCTGAAATGATGTCGATGGAAACTTCATCTTTATATTTACGAGATAATGTAGCTACTACCACATTTTATTTACCTTTCTTATACTCGATAACAAATTCATATCCCAATAACTTTTCAAACAATTGTTTTGCTCTGGATAGGAAAAGCTTTGTTCTAGAAAATCCTTGATACTACTATGATATATTTTTATGATGAAACAACTGTTGATTAATTAGTATCTCTATTTCTTGACTGCATATATACTCGATAACAAATTCATATCCCAATAACTTTTTCAGACAATTGTTTTGCTCTGGATAGGAAAAGCTTTGTTGTAGAAAATCCTTGATACTACTATGATATATTTTTATGATGAAACAACTGTTGATTAATTAGTATCTTTATTTCTCGATTGCATATAGAATAACCAACATTTATTTCTCATATGTGGATCTTCCCAAATTTTTACCTGAAAGTTGCTTGCTTTCGAATGCCAAGGGATGACCATATTGCATTAATACTACCCTAATACCTATTACTAAAGCTTCACATTCAATAACAAATGGTTTATGAAAATCTAGAGTTGCTAAAACTGGAGTAGTACACATGGCTTCCTTGAGTGTAATGAATGCTTGAGTGGCCACATCCGACCAGTGAAATGCATCCTTTTTTGTGAGAGTGGTGAGAGGGACTACAATTTTACCATAATTATGAATAAAATTATGATAGTAACCTGTAAGGCCCAAAAAAACACAAAGTTTCTTGATGGTTTTAGGTAAGGTTCAATCTTGAATGGCTTTAATTTTAATTTGGATCCACTTTAACACCTTCATGTGAAACAATATGGTCCAAATATTCAACTTCTTGAACACCAAAAGAACACTTAGAGAATTTGATGAAAAGTTTCTCCTTAAGTAAAACATGAAGAACTTTCCCCACATGCATCAAATGATCCTTCCATGATTTACTATATATTAAAATATCATCAGAGAAGACTAAGAAAAATTTGCAAAGAAATGGATGAAAGACATGGTTCATGAGACTCTGGAAAGTGGAGGGGGAATTGGTGAGACCAAAAGGTATAACTAAGAGCTCATAATGACCTTCATGAGTATGAAAAGAAGTTTTGGGAATGCCCTCATATCTTACTCTGATTTTATGAAAACTTGAATGTAGATCCAATTTTATGAAGAATTTAGCACAATGCAATTCATCTAATAGATCATCTATGACAAGGATAGGAAACTTGTATTTGATGGTTATTTTTTTAAGGGGCTAAAATTCAGGACACATACACCAAGAATTATCTTTACGAAAGGCCAAAACTATTGGTGATGAATAAGGACTAGTGCTATGATGAAAGACTCCATGTTCTAATAGTTCTTGGATAATATTTTCAATTTCTATTTTTTGAGGTTGAGGGTATTGATAAGGACATACATTAGGAGGAATAATTCCAGTGACAAGATTTATGGCATGGTCATGAGGTCGCTTGGGAGGGAGCCCTTTTGGTTCCTTGAAAACATCATCATAGTTATCCATAATATCTTGAAGATCCTTTGAGGGAATTACCGTCATATCTTGTGCTTGCACTTCCATGTAGTTGATTTGATCTATGAATCCATAACCTCCTTTCCTTAGTATTTTTTCCAAGCCCTAAGAACTTACTACCTATGATGGTGGAGTTTGAATTCCTTGGAGTCAAATAGTATTTCCATTTTCTTTCCATTCCACAAATAATTTTCAAAAATTCAAACTAACAGTTTTGAGTTGTTCTAGCCATTCAAAAACCAAAATAACATATGAACTTCCCAAACACATAATGAAGAGATTTCCCCACCATGTGTAACTTTCTATTAGTGTTGATACTGAAGAGGTTCTACAAATACATTGAGCATTTCCTCCATTTGCAACTACAACTTGAAAATTTTCTTGGTTAGAAGAATTAATGCATAAATTCAATGCTTTAGCAGTCTTGATGTCAGTAAAGTTATGCTTACAACCTGAATTAATCAACACATTTATTTTTTTGTGCCTAATAAATCTTGGTACCTTAATTGTATGGTGATTTATTAATCCCATGAGAGCATGCACTGAGATAGCCATAGTATACTTTTTTTGTATTATTCCATTATTATCTATTTTTTTTGCATACATGGGCGATTTTAGCTTATTGACATACTCTACTTCATCTTATTCATACTTATTATCATATTCCACTTGAAATTTTTATCTTGGTACACATGCTTGATCTCTTGGATTATGATTACAACATTTATAGCAAAAATATCTTGATGGTTGTCCATTTTTGCGAAAGGAATTATTGTGATATTGAGGACATGTATTAGAGTCTCATCTAGAATATGTCCAATTTCAAAACTTCTTTTCAGAAAGTTTAGAAATCCTTATAGTTTCATACAAAGTGTATGGATCATGTAAGTCCACTTCGAGTTGAATATTTTCTTTTAACCATGTTGAAATGCAGAATCCACCACTGAAGCATTTACTTCTTCCGTGTAATCGAGAAGACTTGTGAACTCTGAAACATAATATTGGACAGAACCAGTTTGTTTGAGACCTAATAGGTGAAAAATGTAGGAAGAAGAACTACCTTCATCAAAAATCTTGAGAAAAATATCTCTAAATTTAAGCCATAATATGGGACGATTATGTTGACATTGTTACCAAGAGAACCATTGGTAAGCTTCTGTACCCAATTTGGAAGAGGTGTAAAAAAATTTTTTGGCTTCAAGAATATGATATAAATGTAGGATACCCTTATTTTTAGCTAACCAACTGCGTGGATCCTCACCCTCAAATGTGGACATATCTTTATGTGGAAAATTAACACCTGTAGGCCATATTGTATATTGATAAACTTCCTATGTATCCCAATCCACATTATCATTTTATCTTTGGTAATTATTTGGGGATGAAGGAGCTTCTTGGTTTTGTTTTTCTACTAATCGACCAAGAATTATTGGTATATTATCCATATTAGCAGTTATTTTAGACACACACGTTTGTAATTATTGGTTGCATGTAGTGGGGATTACTATTTTCTCATGTGTGAGATTTTCTTGGGATGAGTTGGATGAGTTAGAAGGAGCCATGGGGTTAATAGCAGGATGGTTGGGGTTAAAATTGTTAATGTGTAAAGGAGAATTATGTTGTGTACCTTTATTTCACAGAGGTCTTCTTGATGAGTTTATTGGGCCTTCATTTGGAATATCTTCGCTACTTAGTCTTCTGTTTGGTCTATGATTCCACCTTTTGCTCATGCACTTGATTTATAAAATTTTGTTAAAAAAAATTGGACCTTGTTGACCCAAATTTATGTTCTCAAAAAATATTTTGTTAAACTAATTTTTTTTTGTCAAAATTAAAAATATTTTTCCACCAAAAATTGTTTTGTTTTCAACTTAATTGACCATTAATTTGCTTCAACTACAAATTTAATTTTCCAACGGCTAGTATTTTTTTTATTCCAACAGTTAGTTTGGTAGACGCAACTTGTTATGCAAGGTTGACTACTAACGGTTATGGGTGATATGATGATAAACATACTAGCGAATTTCTCCAATGGCTAGTATTTGTGAAAATCCAATGGTTAGTTCGATGAATGTATCTTGTGATGCAATTTCAATGGCTAATGGTTATAGATGTACACAAGGTGGATAGCAATTTTCAATAAAAATGAAAGTCAAAATGAGACATGTATGCACTTCGAAGGAGGAATGAAGGACAAGGGAAACCAAAATACAAGGGCTTGTGACACGTGGAGAATCAGGACAAGATACAAAATGCAAGGGCTTGTGACATGCAAAGATACAGGACAAGACACATTGATTGGTGGAATACAAGGATGTGCAAGAGGTTTATGGGTCATGATACCAAAGTCACACCTAAGGTTTGGCACTATATTAGTTTTATACCTTTGTAAGATAGACTACTTTGGTGGTTTGGGATAAAAAAAATTATATCTTGTGATAAACAAGGATATCAACGACTTAGGTTTATGCAATTATGAATTATTACTCCTTGATGAAAACATATAATAATTGGTAATGATCAATGAAATACAATTGAATTCATCTATTGGGTATGAAACAGTATCCGATTGACACAAAAATTAAATAAAAATGACTATCCAATTTTGGGCATAAGGTAATATTTGAATTTTGTTTTTGTTTGATAATATTGGGAAAAGAAACTTAGGTAAGACCTAAATTTTTAGACACTTCATGATTAAATAAATAAGATATAGAATTTACATACCTGAAATGCGTAATGTGAAGATGCAAAATTTACATACCCAAAATATGTAATATTTTCAACCATTATCAAAGCTTGTGAATAGATAAATGAGGCAGTGCTTGATTCGTTAGGGTTTCTAGTGATCGTACTACCTTCTTTGTTCTTTTTCCATGCATAGCTTGGTATGTAATCTCCCATAAAGATGTATACACCAAGTCAGGTTTACTTTCTACACTGGTTTAGGGTTCTTACTTTGTTATAAATGTGCACTTATAATATTGATGTCTCATTTCTTAATGATTACATCTGGTGTCTAGATCCTAACCAAAACTGATGGTGTTAAAATATTTTTCTATGTTTGATCTTTTTTATAGTTCCCTAGAAGTTATTTAATGAGTACATATGGTGTATGGATCCTAATAAAAATTGATAGTGCTAAAATGCTTTCTGTGTTTGATATTTTTGGTAGTGCCCAAGAAGTATTTTTTACGATATCTTCCTACATCATGGTAATTTGGTTTTGAAAAATTATGTTTGTTGTATATATGGTGAACTTTAGCTCCTCAAACCAAATGTATGGCTTTACTCCTTGAGACTTAGTTTTTTTTATCGTTCTTTGCTTATTGAGGTAGAAACAAATATTACACAACCTCCATGAAAGCACTCTGATACTACTTGATACAATATTCTTCCACACAATACGTACAGGCATGCAAATAATGAAAATTAATAATGTTTTCCAATTTAGGAGGTCTTATTCCTTTACCACTTTATGAGGACTAAGTCATTATGAATACGTAAATTAGAATTATGATGATAAGATGATTTCAAATAAATTAACCTACTTCCCTTTATAATAATAAATTAATGAAATAAGTTAACATGGAAATATAGCCGACTTGGCTATATTGGTGTTGTAACAGATTGGCTACAAGCCCATCAAGCTGTAATAAATTTCCAAGATAGATGGATTGCGTATTTCGAGGGAATTAATGAGAGGCTACAAATTTATAGAAAGCAAGGGGCATTCAAGCCCTAGATGTTATCAACCATGCAGTTGAAGAAAACCCTCAAGAAAGGGGGGATCATTTATGTTTTAAAAATGAACGAAGTTGAGAGATATCAAAAGGAAGAGGTGATTGAGGCACACCCAATTCTGTAGGAATTTCAAGATGTATTTCCAAAAGATCTTCCAAGGCTCTCTCCTATTCAAGAATTTTATTTCACTATCAATCTTATACCAGGAGCGAAACCCATCCATCAATATCTGTATAGGATGTCACCTATTGAGATGCAAGAGTTAAAGGTACAACTATAAGGGTTATTTGAAAAGAGGTTGATAAAACCAAGTGTGTCACTATGGGTGCATCCATTTTATTTGCGAAAAAGAAGTATGGATCTCTAATATTGTGTATTGACTATAAGATGTTGAATAAGGCCACATTCAATAACTGGTACCCCTTGCCTAGGATCAAATATTTATTCGACCAGCTAAGATATGCCACGGTATTCACCAAGATAGACCTAAGGTTAAGGTATCACCAAATGAGGATTCATGAGGAAAACACACACAAAATGACATTTAAAACAAGGTATGAGCATTACGAGTTCACCGTCCTACCTTTCGGGCTGACTAATGCACCCACTACCTTCATGAATCTAATGAATAGTGTTTTTAGGTGGTACTTGGACCAGTTTGTCCTTGTATTTCTCGATGACATTCTAATATAATCATAGAATAGGGAAGAACATGATAAACATCTCAAGATCATGTTGTAGTTTCTAAGGGAAAACCAACTCTACGAGAATCTAGCTAAGAGTGATTTCTATGTTTTAGAGGTGCGCTATTTGGGACATATCATAGTGGATCTAGAGAAAATAGAAGCCATGATAAATTGGTCATTCTCTACAAATATTACTGAGGTAAGAAGCTTCATGGGGCTAACAAGCTATTGTCGACGTCACATAAAGAATTTCTCAAAAATCACCTTGATAATAATTAGTCTCCAAAAGAAAGAAAAGAAATTCAAATAGATGGAGAAGTGTGAGGCAGATTTTGCCATGTTGAAACAAAATCTCACTACTGCACCAATACTAAATATTCTAGACCCACAAGGAGATTTTACTGTATGCTCTAATGCATCGTTGGAGGGTCTAGGGGGAGTGCTCATGCAAGGTGAGTCAGTAGTAGCTTATACTTCAAGGAATCTTAAGAAGCATGAGGTTAACTATGCTACTCATGATTTAGAGCTAGCCATTGTATTTCATGATTTGAAATTCTAGCACCATTATTTGGTATGAAGACCATTCAAGCTAAAATTAGATCATCAGAGTCTAAAATACATATTAACTCAATAAATACTCAACGCAAGGTGGAGAAGTGTGTCGAGTTCCTTGCTTAGTATGATTTTGAATTTGAGTACATTAAATAAAAATATAATAAGTTTCCATATGACTTAAGTAGGAGGAAACACATAGCAGCCATAAACAAGAGCCACATACATCTCATGGACCAAGTAAGAAAGGAGCAATATCAAGACAAATATTATCAAGAAAATCAAGCCAAGTTAAGAGAAGACCCGGAGAGCAATAAGGAGTTTAGGGTAATCTACAATATTTTATGCTACAAAGGAAGAATCATCATACCAAAATCGGAGGATTTAAGGAAGGTAGTGATGCAAGAAGCTTATAGATCTCCTTATATGGCTCACCTCGGAGGGGTAAAAATGAGAGAAAATATAAGGACTTTTTATGGGTAGAGATTAAGAGGGACATTATATATTTTGTGGCCTAATGCCTTGAGTGCCAAAAGGTCAAGTCAGAATGCAAGCATCCCATAGGATATTTGTACCCCCATAATATACCTACTTAAAAATGGTAGGTCATCTCAATGGATTTTTTTGTAGGCTTACCTAAGACTAGGTGCTAACATGATGTAATCTTTGTGGTGGTAAAAAAATTGACCAAGGTTACACACTTCATACTTGGAAGCACCAAGGATGATACTTAAGTGGTGGCTAATAGGTTTGTTAAAGAATTTTTCAGACTGCATGGATTCTCAGAAGTAATTATATTAGATAGGGATTCCAAGTTTACTTCAAAGTTTTGGAGAGCCCTACATCTGGTGATAGGCATAAAGTTGCATATGAGTTTAGCATACCACCCTAAAATAGATGGTCAAATGGAGAAAGTAAACCAAGTTCTGGAATATATGCTCTGCATGTATTGCATGGACCACAAGTTTCGATGGAAGACTATCTACCATTGGTAGAATTTTCCAACAACAATGGATATCTTTCCTCCATAATATGGAACTTTTGATGCATTATATGGGTGAAATTGTAGAACACCACTGTCATGGGACAACCTAGAGGATAGAGCAGTGATTGGATAAAAAATGGTCAAGGAAATGGAAGAGAAAATTAGGGTAATCAAGAAAAGGCTCAAAGAGGTTGTTGATAGGCAGAAGAGCTATGTCGATTTAAAAAGAAATCCCAGAGAATACTCGGTGGGAGATAAAGTGTTCCTAAGGGTCAAACCAATGAAAAGTTTGATCAAGTCCACAAAAATGGATCCACTATTTGTAGGACCCTTTGAGATCATTGATAAGATTATTTCAGTTGCATAATGACTTGCATTACCTCTAAATTTGTCAAAAATCCATGATACCTTCTACATATATTTGCTTAAAAAATATATTGTTGAACCTAAACATGTGTGGGATGTCTCTAACTTGCAGATGGAAAACCTATAGGTAATTGAAGTAATGCTAGTAAGTATCCTTGAATTTTTCTCTAAATCTATGTAAAATGGAATACTTGAGTAGTGTAATGTCCAATGGGACCGTCTCTAGGAGAGAAATACCACTTGAAAGAAGGTGGTGGACATGCAAAACCATTTTCCTTTTTTTATGAACTTTAAACTATTATAACAAGTTGCTTAATGCGGTTGAAAAACTAAGAAAAATCAGGGATGGTGTTAATCGTAGTGGGGGAGGATGTCATGACCCTCCTAGATGGAATTTTGGAAATAGAAAAACAATGTATTAACAAATGTGACTAATATTCATTTTTGAGAAATAAGTAATGATGTGTTACTGCTAATAAATTGCCAATGTGTAGGATCAGGTGCACTCATGAGTGGAGTAAATTGAATAATCCACCAGAAGCAAGAGTACTTGAGGAAGGAGAAATTATGATAAGGCTACTCGAAGGTAACACAGATAGATACCTTCATATAAGCATGCATTCGGTTAAGGGAGAATTGTCAATTTCTAATCACCTTGAGCCCCAAACTAATAGCCTAGTAGCTATCATAAGTTCTAGAGGCTAAGACAAGTGATTAGATTGATGGAAAGACTCCCTCTTTATTTGATGCACTTGCATGATTGTCTTTTACTTCAACATTATTAACCTTGATAATCGGTGATCATGGGGTAGATGGTTTGCCTTCACAAACTTCATATGTGTGTTGTTTAAATAAATAGTTTATTTATTTAAAAAGAACAAAAGATGTTTAACTAAATAGTTTTTTTATTCAAACGGGTAAAATATATTGTTTAAAATAAAATTTTTATTTATTTAAAAAGGGGTAAAAGATGTTAAATGAATATTTTATTTATTTAAACAGGCAAAAGATATTGTTTAAAATAAATAGTTGATTTATTTTAGAAAGGTAAAAGATAATGCTTAGTAAAAATGTTCACTATTTAAAATAAAACAAAAATAAAATCCTAAAAAAAAAGATGTTTGCATTGGTGTATCTAGGAAGTCATCGTACACCCACCACTCGACCCCCCTGATACATTATGGCAACAAGACGACATTGAGTAGAATAGGTCAAATTACCCTTTGGATACTTGGATGGCCATATACACGAAGCTCCTTTGACATGAGAGGAAAACTCTTTATGATGATCACCTTGGGAAGATAAAGTATAGGGGTGTTCACCCTACCTCCTGTCGAAGGTGATCGGTTAGTAATGGCGGGTATGCGGGAGCGTGTACCAAGTAGAGAAAGAAGACATAAAAGAAAAATCCTGAAGAGGCATAGAGGCAAGAGAAGATAGATGGGGGAAGGAGTGAAGGAAGAGAAGTGAGTGATGAGTGGCTACCGAGCATTATAGGTGACCCAATTACCATGTGTGAACCAGCTTGGTCCTCGTTCAAAGTTGGTTGTTATGCTATTCTTTGTGTTAAATAGCATACAATATTTGTGTTAAAGAGCATTGAAGCTCTGTGTTAAAATAATTGAAGCTTTGTGTTAAAAAAATTGAAGCTCTATGTTAAATAGCATGAAATATCTATGTAAAGAGCATTGAAGCTCTTTGTAAAGAGCGTTGAAGCTCTGTGTAAAGAGCATTGAAGCTCTATGTTAAAGAGCGTGAAGATCTATATTAAAGAGCATTGATAGCTCTGTGTAAAAGAGTGTGAAACCTCTATGTAAAGAGCGTTGAAGCTTTGTGTTAAAGAGCACTAAATTTATGTGTTAAAGAGCATGAAAGCTCTGTGTAAAGAGCATTGAAGCTCTATGTAAAGAGTGTTGAAGCTCGTGTAAATACCGTTGAAGCTCTGTGTAAAGAGCATTGAAGCTCGATGTTAAAGAGCATTGAAGCACTATGTTAAAGAGTGTGAAAGCTCTATGTAAAGAGCATGAAGCTCTATGTAAAGAGTATTAAAGATCTATGTTAAAGAGCATGAAAGCTCTATGTTAAAGAGCACGAAATATTTGTGTTAAAGAGCATGAAAGCTCTGTGTTAGAGATAAATTAAGCTCTTTGTTAAAGAGCATGAAAGATTTTTTTAGAGAGTGATGAAGCTTTGTATTAAAGGGTATTGATAGCTTTATGTAAAATAGCGTAGAAGCTCTATGTTAAAGACAATGAAAGCTCTATTTTAAAGAGCATGAAGCTTTGTGTAAAGAGAATTTAAGCTCTACGTTAAATAGCATGAAAGCTCTATGTTAAAGAGTGTGAAAGCTCTATGTTAAAGAGCATGAAAGCTCTATGTTAGAGAGTGATGAAGCTCTATTCTAAAGAGAATTGATAGATCTATGTTAAATAGCATGAAATCTATGTGTTAACGAGCATGAAAGCTTTGTGCTAAAGAGAATTGTAGCTTTGTGTCAAAGCGAGCATAGTAGCTCCATATTAAAGCATCGTAACCCTATGTTAGAGGATGCATAATGTTGTAGATGGTTGTATTTTGTGCTAGCCAAGAATCTAGATACTTTTCCATACGATAGCTCATTGTAGTTGGTAGAATCTTAACTATTGTTCATTATATTCTTTATCGATTTTAAAATGGAATGAATGTGTATTTTGTAATGTAGGGGTATGATACCTTATGTTATGAAATAAAATAGAAATGAATGTTTATTTTGTAATGTAGGGGTATGGGACCTTATGTTATGAAATAAAATGGAAATGAATGATTATTTTGTAATGTAGGATATGGGACCTTATGTTATGAAATAAAATGGAAATAAATGTTTATTTTGTAATGTAGGGGTATGGGACCTTATGTTATAAAATAAAATCGAAATAAATGTTTATTTTGTAATGTAGGGGTATGTGACCTTATGTTATGAAATAAAATGGAAATGAATGTTTATTTTGTAATGTAGGGGTATGGGACCATATGTTATGAAATAAAATGGAAATGAATGTTTATTTTGTAATGTAGGAGTAAGGGATCTTATGTTATGAAATAAAATGGAAATAAATGATAATGTTGTAATTTAGGGGTATGGGACCTTATGTTATGAAATAAAATGGAAATGAATGATTATTTTGTAATGTAGGGGTATGGGACCTTATGTTATGAAATAAATGAAATGAATGATTATTTTGTAATTTAAGGGTATGGGACCTTATGTTATGAAATAAATGAAATGGATGGTTATTTTGTAATTTAAGGGTATGGGATCTTATGTTATAAAATAAATTAAATGGATGGTTATTTTGTAATTTAATGGTATGGGACCTTATGTTATGAAATACATGAAATAGATGGTTATTTTTTAATTTAAGGGTAGGGGACCTTATGAAATAAATGAAATGAATGGTTATTTTGTAATCTAAGGGTATGGGACCTTATGTTATGAAATAAATAAAATTAATGATTACTTAGCAATTATGGGTATGGGACTCTAATTTTTGAGGAGGGTAGTTCATTTACTAAAAATAGAGCACGTGATCTAATGCATGGTTGATTGAATCTCTCAAGTTGGGTGAGAGGGGAAGTAGAAAGCGTATTTTATATGGTAAAGGACTATGCATTAGTAAGTTGAATTGCTTGGGTTATTTGTATAGTTGCAATTTTGTAAAGAATTAAGTAAGTGCATATAGAAGCATGTCTATCTGGATCCATGAGTGTCATGATCCCTTAATATTTTAACTTGATTGATAGAAGAGCGAGAAGCTCAAATTAAGGAGATAAACTAATCAAAAAGTTTACTCTCTACCTTACTTCTTTATTATTTTTGTAGTATATTAAATTATGGGAAGATTTCCTTGATAAAATGGATGTAAAATAGTGTGGAAAGGTATGGGGTGTACCATACTAGTTCATGTACTTGAATAAAATTTATAGTTACCACATCTAGTACATTTTTATTTAGTCTTTTGCATAAAAACATTTTAATGTATGCATAGTTGGTTATTATTTCTCTATGCCTTGACTATGCTTGCTTTATGGTAATTCATTTTGTTAGATTTAGTATCTAGATATTTTATGCTCTTGTGATGATTAAAAAGGAAATAATATTTAGTAAGTTCTTTGTGAACTTAGAGGTACCCTAAGGTCTTGAGACCCCCTTAGAGAGGTTGAAAACTAGGTTTGGAAGATTATACTAGAGCTAATATAACTTGTCAATGGACAAGATCGATAGCTTAACTCGTAGTACACATAGCATGACCACACATAACGGCTTGTGTGGATATGGAGATGTGTGTACACCTTATAATTATTGAAGGTGGTAAGTCTAGCTCATTAATATTGATGAGAGAGATGGACTTACATGAAAAACACAAGATAGGCTTACGCAGACGAGACTTGCATGAAGAGAATCTTGTGTGGTATAGTTCTTAAGAAACTTATGCTATGTCAAAAAATATGTCGATCTAAGGTTGGTTGGGGATTTATGAATACTCTTCCACTGTCAAAAAAAAATTAATTATATAATATTATATGTAAATTTTTCTTTTGTGTGTGTGTATCCTTGTTTCATGTTTTTGGGGTGTTACAAAGGGTATAAGGTAATATTTAGTAAAAAAAATGACAAATAACTTTTGTGGTGGAGTAGAATATGGAAGGTAAAATCTCCCCTAAAATATAGAATCTTTGCCTAGCTAGCACTAGCCAATAAAGAATTAACATGGAATGTTATTCAAAGGAGGTATTAGCAAGGACCAATTCAATTTTTTAGGTGCAAAAATAAAGAAGAAACAATGCACCATCTTTTGGTTCATTTCCCTTTCACAAAAAAAGTATGGAATTCAATTCTACCTTTGATTCAAGGGAAAGGACAATGGCCTACTAGAAATCATTCTAATAACATATAATAGTGGTTCAAATAAATGGAATTAAAGGAGTATATACGTGTTTCTTTGATAGTTGGATGGGGCTTATGGCTAGCTAGAAATGTCAAGTTTTTTGAAGGTATGGAGATTCTAGTGATTCAAGTACAAATGCTAATTAATTTCATTTTGAAATTCTAAAAATATTTCCAAAACCAAATTTGAGCAGGCATATAGAAACACTAATAGTGGATCCTATGAATCCATAGAACATTTTGATGGAGCTTTTCAAGGCAACCAGGGTTATGTGTAAGGGGTCAGCCCCAAAATATATTTATAAAAATTTGACGAATTGGTTTCAAAATCCAGGTGAATAGTTTCAAAACACATGTAGAAGGTTCACTATTATTAGGGGTAATATTGAAAATTTAAACTTAAAATGGTCACATTATTATAAAATTGGGGCGAATCAACCCAAAAAAAAAATTACACATAGAAATTTTTGGCTAATGAACCCTAGTCAAGGGTCCCAAATATTAGCCAATTCCAAATTTTAAAAATCCTAATTTTAGCCAATTTTGTGAAAATAGCCACTATGCATAACCCTGAAGGCAACCCAGGTAGGTGTGGGGTAGGAGGAGCATTTTAATTAAATAAAAATTATAAGATCACTTTAAAGGTAGATTTAGAGGAAGGAAAAAATAATATGAAAACATAGAAAGCATTGATCCTCTTTATGAGAATAGGAGTGGAGCAAGGAATTACAACTTTATAGATTTATGGAGATTCAAAATTAGTGATAAGTTGGGTTGTAGATCATGTTGATATGAAAAACTTATTTTTTAGTCCTTTCTATGAGCAAGTGAAATTATTAAAATCTTCTATAATAGAAATTTCATATAAGCACATCTATAGGGAACTAAATGTAGAAGCATATGGTCTTTCAAAATATGGTTTGAATCTTCCAGGAGGCACTTGTAAGAGAGAAGAAGTGGTTAGAGAACTTGGGGTTTCCTCATAGTCCTCCTTTTATTAAGGATAATATTAGAGATCTATTAATATAAAAAAGGGTGAGGTTTGAAAGGAACCCTTACATTTATTTTATAGAAAGACAAGCTTAAAATAGCATTTGTATTTAGAATTAAAATTTGAGTCATTTTTGTACTCAGGTAAGAGTCATTCGAGAACTGTTATTTATCAGGAAGTTATTCATGTTTTCCATTTGTTAGTCTTATAATTAGGATTTTATTTCTATATTATAAGTTGATTGTAACATTTTACAGTAGGGAGGTCAATACTCCTCTTTGTTCAGTTAACTAAAAGTCTAAAGGGTACTTCATACCCATAACATTGTAACTTTTTTCAATCTCAAAAATAAAAATTATAGATTTTTTTGAGAGAAAAAAAGTATTTGTATTAATAAAATTATGAAGTTTTTATATTTTTAAGAGTTAATATTATAATTATGAATCAACTATAATAATAATAATAATAATTTAAACAAATATATATAGTTATTAGTTTATTTTCATATTATGTTAAGTAAAATATATTTTGATCTTCATAAAGTACTAGTTATGATGGAAATACATTTATTATAATGAAAATGAGTATTATAGTTATAATTATTTTATTTAAATATTTAATATTAATGATAGAATTATTAATTACTATTATTGGTAAGTTAAATTAGTTATTAGTTATGTTATTCAATAAAAAACTAAAGATATTATAGATACCTTAATGGTACTATGGCATCTTCCTTAAGAATTTCTCACTTCAAAAAATAGAAGTTGAACATAGATATCATCCTAGTTATAGTGTTTGGTAATACCTTCAATTGTCTAAAACTAGGTTTAGGGTGCAAGACATCTCAATCCTAATACTAAGAATATTTTAAATTATTTGTTTTGGTAAGTTCAAATTTTTCATTAAGAGGGCATTTGAAAGGTACCTCAATGCCTTGATACAAAAAAAAGAGACAGGACCCAGCAAAAAAAAAAGGACAACCTAGATAGGAAAGAGAAGAGGATGTGAAGAAGGAACAAAATGCATCCTTAATGAAACAAGAAAAAATAGGAAACCAAACAGAAAACTAGAAGGAAAGAAACCCCGTGGGACTAAAATAAGGTGTAAAGAAGCAAATCATTTCATAGGAGGTACATCAGTATGCATGGGAGAACCATCAGTATTTTCTAGATCTCCTTCCGTAGCTACTTCCTTGGCACCTTCTTTAGCTTCTTCCTTGGGAACCTCCTTGAAGATTTCATTAGCAATTTCAACAACATCATCCTCCTTAGCATCAGAAATTCCAACCATGATAGAGTTAGTAGGCCCAACCTCATCATATGTATCATAGAAAAACAACAAATTCAAGGTATTCCTTTGGTCCTTCAGCTGATAAATGGCCTTCCCAAGAGCAACATAAGCAGACTCCAAGTGACCAATAGTAGCAGAGGAAGATTGAATGACCAGTTTGTGCAAATATTTCTCAACAACATCCGCAGAGTCAGTCTCACTGTCTTTTTTGTCTTTCAAAGGATTTGGGGTTTCTTTACTCTTGAGTCTTTGAGAACATCTCGTAGGAGTAACTTCCACCTTAAATTTTTTCTTGGCATTAAAGGATGTCTGAGGTTTTTTCCTAGGAGTGGGAAAAGACTCATCCTCAAAGTTATCCTGGACAGTGATATTTCATTTTGGAAAATTTTGAAGTAGATAAGCATACAAAATTTTAAACAGTCCTTGATGGGAAGGCCAACCTTCCTCTTCCTTGGCATGGGTGGAAGTAATAGAATAATCCATGGACCAGTATAAAAACTCAGGGATATTAAGAAACTTAGCATCTCTAAAATGGTTTACAAAAGAGAGATGAAAACTACACAACTTTGACTCGGGGTCATCAATAGTCAGATATTGCATGATGGGTTTCAATAGTTCCTTCCAAGGAGTAGATAAGTCTTTGTGAAACAAAGTTTATTTGTGAAGCTTCCACAGTGGTGAAGAAGGTTCAAAATGGGTAAGCTCCGCTTGCCATTTGTGCTTGTTCCTCCACACTGTACGACCATATGCAACCTACCCAGTCAGCTCAACAAGGAGTTCCACAGTAATTTGGAAGTCCACCCCATGAATAATGATGATGCCATTCTCCCAGATTGAATAAAATGTTGTACTGGCATCCTAGTCAGTACCAAAGAACATTTTGAAAAAAGGAATTATACCACCTTTGTCTTTGAGTATGGCTTCGGCAATAGGATCAATTGAAAAAGTATCAGGTTCAACAAAGGTCATTTTGGCATCTTTCATGAAAAAGGAACCAGGAAAAAATAACAAAATATAAAGGGAAAGATGCAAAGCAAGCAATGAAAGGTACAAATTTTCTCCAAAATATATAAAACGTCTTGGTGACATAAAACAACAAGGAAGAACAATATCGTGGAAACCCAAAAAGGTAAAATCTTTGGAAAAAGGTAACGACCATACTAGAGAAGCTGATTGGCTATAATATCGAGCGAGGAGGATTATCCGATGACTAAAATCATGATAAAACAAAGAAAGAGGAGTCGTTAACAGAGGATATTGACAAAAATAGACACTTGGGAATCGGGTAAAGGAAAAGGTATGGAATGCTTTAGAAACCCAAGACATAGAATAGCCCAAAAAAACATTCCTCGAAACAATGTGATAGGAATAATGGGCAAGGAAGGTTCTTGAAATAGTTAAAAATATAGTCACAAGGAGCAAAGGCCTATAATGATGACAAGTGATGGAATGGAAGGCCTTAGGATCCCAGTGAGTAGGATTTAATAGAAAAAAAACTAGTGGGAAGAGCCAAAAGCGGTGGGAAAATATGTGATTTATGGAAATAATAAACTGAACCAAAACCAAGGTAAACCTTCACCAACAAGGAAGCCTTGGAAGAATAAATATTATGGAAATGACTTTAGGCAATAGGATAATGAAACCTATAGTCACCCTATTGGATAAGTAAGGCCCAAGTGGAACTTTCACCCACATAGACATGGGCTGAACAAAAGTAGCTTCACATGTACAGATTTGATGTTTCATCTTCATGAGAGAGATTTATATCCATTCTGGTGATTTTTTTGATGCCACTGGGTAGGGATTCAGTCCACATTAGTAATCCAGGAGCAAATACCCTAATTTAGCTAGCTTGTCAACAACTACATTGTCTTCCCTATAAGCATGTTGAATGATAACTTCCTATTGACCTTGAAGAATTTCTTTTGCTTCCTCAATTAGATTCCTGATTTTCTAGCCAGGGGATTTAGAATTTTTTAAATAATTGATAATGTTTAAGGAATATCCTTCAATAATGACCTTTCCTGGAATTGGTTTAATGAATTTTAGGCCTCTCCATAGAGCTCTTGCTTCAGTAGAATGATTGGAAAGTTCCCCTAAAGGCTAAAAAAAGGCAAAAATAGAATTTCCTTGATGATCTCTAAGGATACCCCCAACACCAACATGACCTGGATTTCCTTTAGCAACACCATAAAAATTGAGTTTGACCCATCCAAGATGAGGGGGATTCCATTTTATGTTAGATCTAAAGCTAGGAGGAATAGCATGACAAATATTATCCAAGGAAAAATTGAAATATTGAAGCAAGGAAGCTTCAAAAGAGGAACAGAGAAAATGGTCAAAGGGGGCTATTAGGGCATTATCTTTAAAAAAAGTATGATCATGTTGGATATAGACTCAAATTCCTTAGCATCCTTGTCAAATACACGCCTATTGCACTCAAGCCAAATATGCCATAAAAAGTGGTGGAGATAGAAATTCCATAAACCTTTAAGGATAGAGTTTTTAAAAGGGTTTGGTCATTGGAGAAAAAGGTCAAAAATGGAGGGAAAGGAACCTAGAGGATGTGGATCTTATGGAAAATATTAAAAATAAAAGACCTAGAAAAAGGACAAAAGAGAAACATGTGGGAGGAATATTTACAATCAGCAAGCCAGAGAAGACACCTATTCGAAAGGGGAATACCATGTTTGATAATATTCTCGACAGATATGATGTGATATTGGATGGTTAACCATGAAAAAAAGGCAAATTTAGGAGTCAAATGTTTAGTCCAAAAAAATTTAAAGGGAATGAGAGTTTTAGAAGGAGCCAAATACAAAAAATAAGCAGATTTAACAGAGAAATCACCTGAATTGGTTGGCTCTAAAATATAATGAACATAGGTATCCTCAGAAGAAATATGAAAGGAAGATAATAATCCTTCCATGATATAAAAATAGGAAGCCATATTGGGAATATGAATCATTTTCCAAGTTTTGGTCCCATTGGAAGTAGTCAGGAAGTTCGCAACCAAAGGTCAAAAAAGGTTAATTGTGGTATCTTTAATAAATCTGAATTGAGGAACATGAATAAGTGGGTGATCGCCAATCCACTTATCTTCCCAAAAATGCACAGATTTTCCATTGTATATTTTCCATCTTAAACCTTTTTTTATGATTGATCTTGTAGAACAAATGGATCTCCAGAATGTGGATCCAGAGAAGGGGATGTCTCCATGCAAAAATTCAGAATTTTGAAGGTATTTCCTTCTTGTGAATTTAACCCATTTAGCATTGTATCCTAAAATTAAACTCTTGGCTTGTTTGGCAAGAATAGAAGCATTTAGAAAATGAATTCTCATGAGTCCTAATCCTCCTTGAGCCTTAGGTTTGCAAACATTCTCCTAGGCGACCAGATGGAACCTATTTTTATTTTCAACTCCTGTCCATAGGAAATATTTTTGGATTTGTTCTATTTTATGATATACTTTAATAGGAGCTTTGAATAATGAGAGAAAATAAACATGAATGCTTTGTAAATAGGCCATGGTTAAAATAGCTTTTCCATCCTCGGAAATAAGATTACCTTTCCAAGAGGAAAGCTTTCTTTGTAATATTTCAATGACATTATCCCATAGGTGCTCATTAGCATTACCCACAAAAAGTGGTAGCCCCAGATAGGTGGTGGGCAATGTAGAGATAGCACAACCTAAAATGTTGGTGATCTTGAGTTGCCTTCTCAAAGGAGTATTGAGAAAAAATAATTTACTCTTCTGGAAATTTACCTTTTGACCAACAACTTCTTCATAGAGGAGAAGGATGCACTTGATAACCTTAGCCTCACAGACTGAAGCAAAAGTAGAAAGAAGAGTATCATCAAAAAATTTTTGGTGAGTCACAAGAGTGGATTGAGAGGTAACCTTGATGCCAATAATGAGACCAGATTTCCTAGCAGCATGAATAGATCTACCAAGAGATTTAGTTGCAATTATGAAAATAAGAGGGGAGAGGGGGTCTCCTTGCCTCAATCCTCTACTACTCGTGAAATATCTTGCTAGTGAACCATTTATTAAAATAGAGAACCAAGCTGAAGAAATGTATCCCTTGATTAAGTTGATCCACTCTTGGTGAAATCTGAATTTGGATAATACTGCCAAAAGGAAATCCTAGTTCAACCTGTCATAAGCCTTATTCATGTCTAATTTTAGCAAGAAAGTAGCCTTTATGATGAAGGAAGTTGAATGGATGGCTTCGTGAATAGAGATAATTCCATCCAGGATGGATCTACCTCTGACTGAACTTCCTTGACATTGATTAATAATGAGAGGCATGACATCTCTCATCCTATTAGCTAAGGCTTTTGTCAAAATTTTGTATACAACATTACAAAGGCTTATTGGTCTGAAATCATTGAAGGATTTGGCATTGGGGTTTTTAGGAATAAGAGCAATGAAAGTAGAGTTAAAACCATGAGGAATGATTTTAGAAGTCTGAATTTCCTTAATGGTAGCACACACATCTGGGCCTATGAAATCCTAAAAGGCTTGAAAGAATCTTGGAGAGAAATTGTTAGGCCCCGGGACCTTATCTGGTTTCTAGAGAAAAGAGCATGTTTGATTTACTCATCAAAGAGGTCAGCAATAAGCTTGTGATTTACGTCCTCAGATATTGGATGTGGAATAAATTGGAGAAATAAATCCTTAGCACCTTCAGAGATATCATTAGGCATAGCTTCAAGTAACTGCATGAAATGGATAATTATGAGCATCAGAAATGCTCATATTTTGTATACATTTTCTTGATTATTATGCGGTTGTATAATAAGGATTGCATATGTTTATGAATGATTATATAATTATTTGATGAAATTATGCGTGTTATCTAATTCGTGTGTTTTCAGTGTGTTTTTGTGGAATTGTAGTTGATTTAGTCAGATTTGGATCAGTCGAGGTCTTTTCATGGACCTGGCACTTTGTTTCTTTCGGAATCAACGTAGAGAAGGTAGGCGCCTTCCTCTTCCAGGAAGGCACCAAGCGTAAGTAGGCGCCTTCCTCTTCCAGGAAGGCACCAAGGAAAGACAAGCGCCTTCCTCTCCCAGGAAGGCACCAATAGAAGGCCAGCGCCTTCCTCTTCCAGGAAGGCGCCAAAGGAAAATAAGCGCCTTCCTCTCATAGGAAGGCACCGACAGGAAGGCAAGCGCCTTCCTCTCATAAGGAAGGCATCGATAGGAAGGCGCCACTAGAAGGCAAGTGCCTTCCTCTCATAGGAAGGTGCCAATAGAAGATAAGCGCCTTCCTCTTCCAATAAGGCACCAACGACAGTAAGGCACCAATGGTAGTAAGGCACCTTCCGCATAGAGAAGGTGCCCGACATACTTAGGCACCTTCCTCATAGGGAAGGTGCCCCTGTTCTTCGCCCGTTGACCAGACAAGCATGACGTGGACAATAGAGACTGGTGCAGTTCCAACTCTACATCATGTAGAGTTAAATTGGGGATCGCACCGACGTATGAGAATGTCCTACCAATGCCAGGAGAAGCACAAACCAATCAGTGAGCATGCCACCATTAGAAATGAATGCCAGTTTTAGCAGACGTCGATCACATTTACCAGACTATCTTAGTTTAGTCTAGAATGAATCGACTGTTATAACTTCTTTGTAACAGAAGATCTATGGGTGTGCTATATAAACACACGCAGACCTCTCCGAGGATATATAGAATATTTTGATAGTAAATGTAGAGAGATATACAGAAGAAGCATTGTAATACTTTGATAATTATAATACAGTTCTAAGAGTTTCTAAGTGCGTGTTCAGCTGGGAGGAAGTTGTTGGAGCCTAGGCCCACTCCAAGCCAATATTTCTTCCCCTATTTTTCCTGTGTTTTCTAGATTAGTTTACCGCTTTTATAAGATTGTTTATCGCATTGTTATTTCTAGTATTGCAATAGGTTTATTTCTAGGAATGCGTGAATATTTCCTTTCTATAGATTTAATTTATTTTTACGTAAATTATTGAGGAGTGTATGAATGATTGACGACCATTGAAACACCCCCCAATAGTAGAACTAGCGGACTCATCTCAAGTGGTATTGTAAGCAATCTTGTTCAAGACCCTTCGCAAGTTTACGAAGCTCCCTGGGTTGATAAATTAAATGCACGGGCATGTGACAAAAGTAGGAAAGAAGTTAACCTTGTTTGGCCTGCAACATTTTGGCACGTTGTTGTTGGGGAAGCATCTCAACTAGATTATTTACAATACCTAGAAACCTTCCATCTGACCTTGTATGAGTTCTTCGAGAAGAAGAGGACCTGACGGTCGGTTTATAAAAACCAATCCACCAGAACCTAAGTCAGCCAAACATTCTAAATTTGAATTAGACTCACCCGACCCACCTCCAACAATCCATTGGAGTGAGGATCCACACTTTGTGCAAAGTGCCTCCTCATCCCATCAACTTGGGGAAGAACGAATCATCATAAATCCCCTATTTAATAGGACACCCTTAGAGGAAGCCCTATTGTGGAAAGTTGTAGAAGATCGGATGATAACACCAGACAACCTTAGAGCCTTGACTCAGAAAGTCTTAAATGACCGTAAGGCCATAAATACTGCATTAGAGACCGCATTTCCTAAAAAAATGGCTGACAACGAAGAAGTCTCATCTGGATTTAGTTTCTCGATTGATGAAGGAGTAGGAGATACCAAAATGAAAAACATATCCCCTGCTCACCTTCCGACCTTCAGAGGATACCCAACTGAGGACCCTGACCTATTTTTATTTAAGTTTGATGTCTTATGCAGGTCTGTGGACTACAAATCTGATACGTAGAAGCTGAAACTCTTTCCTTCCACATTGGACGATGCAGCTCTACGATGGTTCATCGGTCTGGGAGACAAACACATTGCCACTTGGGATCAAATGAAGAAGCTCTTTTTAGAGCAATACCAAGATTTTGGGAGAGCAAGAGACTCCAGAGAAGAGGTCCTGAGCATGACATAGAAAGAAGATGAGTCTCTCGAGGAATACTGGGAGAGATTCAACTTCAATCTTCAATGATATCCTCACACGAAACTATCTGATAAGTCCCTCAAAAGCATATTTTTGAGAGGACTTACCAATGAATCACTAGAGGCTCTTAACATGATTTTTGGAGGTGATGTCTACCAGCACGCTATGGAAGACATCCAACAACTATGCTAGAACTACTCAAGAAGGAGAGGCAAGACCACTTCTAGAACCATGAAAGCGATTGCTTCAGTCACGAAGATAAAAATAGGTAACATGTTGGAAGATTTAAAGAGTGAAATGCTCTCATCTCTAGCATTGCAGATGGATACACTGCTATTAGAGAAAAAGAAGCAAGAAAATGAAGCAACATTGGCTTATTTCTATCCAAAATGTAGAGGGAAGCATGCAAAGAATGCATGCCCGGAGAACAAAGTTAGAGTATGCACAGTTTGTAGGCTGAACCATAAAACTCGATTGTGCCCACAACTGCCCAATAATTAGGAGGATGCTGAAAGCATGGATGCCTATTTCATAGGCAATCAAAAGAGTTGGCCACAACCCCTTGTGGGGAATATGCCAACCAGAATGTCGTCATATGGGGGAGGACCATACATGCCCCAAGGCCCACCTCAACCACCTAACATGGGGTGGTGGGGGCCATCACCCTGGTCCAACGCACCCCTAGCAACATTCCCAAACCAGCAACCATGGATGCCATATCCATATCCTGGGCAGCAGTGGAGAGGCCACACTGCATGGAATCAGGCTCCATAGAATGTAGCACCAGCTCACCCCCAACAGAATTTATCGATGTTGCCAGTAGTGAGACCTACGCAGCTACCCACACAACCGATGGAAAATCCTAATAACAGGGTGAACCAACCAACATACAACGTGGAGGGTGAGATGTATCCGATGTACCATATTCAACTTAGGTCTGGTAGACAACTAGGAGTAGGAATGCCTCCACTGGTAGAAGAGGAGGAAGAGGTAGGAGAAACACCTCTTGTAGAAGAGGTGATAGAAGAAATGCCTGAGAGAGAAAAGGCTCCATTTCCCAACCGGCTGCAAGAATAGAGGAAAGTAACGCAATCAGAGTTTGATATCTTGTCTAGCTTGAAGAACCTCACCATGACAATTCCATTATTTCAAGCCATCCGAGATGTTTTGATATATACCAAGGCGATAAGAGAGATGTGTCTAAGGAAGCCAGGATGAAGAGCAACCTAGACTATCAATGTCATGGGTAAACTAGCAGATTTGATGATGGGAAAAATGTGCCATCCTAAGTATGCAGACCTAGGCAGCCTAGTGCTGACTATAAAAATTGAGGGACATTCCCTGTCCAATACATTGGTCGATCTCGGAGCAGCCATCAATGTAATGCCTTAGGAGACCATGTAGAGGCTACAACTCATGAACCTAAAACCCACTATGACAGTGTTGCAACTGGCCGATCGATCGATCGTGGCACTAGAAGGAATGTTGGAAGACGTAATAGTGATAGTCAGTGCATGGGAATACCCAGCTAACTTTTTAGTCTTGCAATCTAAAACTAGGCTGGGTGGTTACCCGCTCATCTTGGGAAGGCCATGGCTGGCAATAGCTGATGCTTACATCAGCTACCGGGATGGGATGATGACCATCTTCGATGGACGAAACATTAAAAGGTTGACTATTTCACCCCAACATAGTCCGTCGACTCATTAGGAGAACCCATGTTGACCGAGCATGAAAATCCTGAGCTATCCATGATCCAGCCGGTGATGACGTTGGATGAGTTGGTAGAAGAAGATGAATATGGTGCTATTGTGGAGTTCCTCCATGGGGAGTCCTCCATATCCACACCTAGATCACCATTGGCTGGTGCCCAAGATCACCATGTTCAGCAGATACACGTCGGGCCAGGAAGAACATTGAATGTCAGCAGTGGGTTGACTCCCACACAATTGATGAAAGTAGAAGAGCTCCTGGTTAGACACCAACAGGCATTTGCATGGGATTACTCAGATATGAAGGGTATCAGCCCAGATATCTGTACCCATCGTATATACCTCGATGATCAAGCAACTCCAAGCAGGCAACCACAGAGAAGAATGAATCCGGCAATGAAAGACATTGTCAAGGAAGAACTACAAAAACTCTTGACTTCCGGATTCATCTATCTAATTTTTGATAGTGAGTGGGTATCACCATTAGTGGTAGTCCCTAAAAAGAATGGGAAGTGGTGAATCTATGTGGACTACAGAGCGTTAAACAAAGCGACCAAGAAGGACCACTTCCCACTCCCGTTCATTGATCAAGTCTTGGATACACTCTTCGGGAGGAAGTATTTCTCCTTCCTGGATGGATTCAGTGGATACAACCAGATCCAGATAGGAGAAGAGGATCAGGATAAGACAACGTTCACCTACCCATGGGGAACGTTTGCCTATCGGGTATTACCTTTCGGATTATGCAACGCACCTGCCACCTTTCAAAGGGTGGTGCTTAGCATATTTTTAGACATGATGGGAGACGCGGTCGAAGTATACATGGATGACTTCACCATCTATGGAGAAACCTTTGATGAAGCAATGACGAACTTGGAAAGAGTGCTCGAAAGAAGCAAGGAAAACAATTTGTCCCCGAGCAATGAGAAATGCTTTATGATGATGCAAGAAGGCATCGTACTGGGACACCACCTCTCCGCAGAAGGAATAAAGGTTGATAAAAGAAAAATTGAGGTCATCAGAGACCTACCCAGCCCTAGAATGCAGAGAGAGGTGAGGAGTTTTCTTGGATCAGTCGGGTACTACCGATGATTTATCATTGAATTCAGCAAAATTGCAAAACCACTGCACACTCTATTATCTAAAGATGTGGAGTTCAATTGGACGGAAGACTACGAAGAAGCGTTTCAGTTGCTTAAAGAGAAACTGATATCCGCACCGGTTTTAAGAGGACCAAATTGGGCCATACCATTCCATATCTACTGTGATGCATCCAACAATGCGATTGGAGCAGTCCTCGGATAGAAGGATGGTGAAGAATTTTATGCCATCTACTATGTCAGCAAAAACTTGGCAGGAGCCGAGCTCAACTACACGGTGATGGAGAAGGAGTTCCTTGTAGTTGTGCATGCCATAAACAAATTCTGCCATTATATCACTGGGTATAAGGTATTTGTCCACATGGACCATGTGGCCATCAGATACTTGATGAGCAAGCCGACCATTGGCGGAAGAATTATCAGGTGGCTCTTGTTACTGCAGGAATTCGACATCACAATAGTCGACAAACCAGGAAAAGACAATGTCGTAGCAGATTTTCTATCCAGATTGATACCGACAGACCATACAATAGTGGAAGACCAATTTTTGGATGAACATTTGTTCACCATTAGTGAGCAAATCCCATGGTATGCAGATATAGCCAATTACTTGGCCATCGAAAGAACCTCACCTGCTCTCTCTTTTCGAGAAAAGCAGGTGGTCATAGAGAAAAGTGCATCATTCCTATGGATTGATGGCCTCCTATTCAAAATAGGACGTGACCAGATTATAAGGAGATGCGTAGCAGAACAGGAGTTCTCAGAAGTACTCAAAGCGTGTCATGATGAACCATGTAGAGGACACTTTGTAGGGAAATGAACTACCTACAAAATCCTACAGGTTGGGTACTTTTGGCCCACTCTGTTCAAGGATGCGGCTACGTACGCCAACAAGTGCGATGAATGCCAAAGAATGGGCAGACCAACCCATCGAGATGAAATTCCCCTCCAGCCTTAGGTACACCTGGAACCCTTCGATAAGTGGGGCATGGACTTCGTGGGACCAATTAATCCACCTTCAATAGGGAGGAGGTTTATTTTGGTCTATACAGATTACGTCACCAAATGGGTTGAAGTTCAAGTGTTGAGAGATTCAAAAGAAAGAACAGTCATCGATTTCTTATTTGCCCACATTTTTACATGATTTGGGGTCCCTAGAGAGATAACAACAGACCAAGGGCCTCAATTTACCTCCAAGTTGATCAAGGAGCTGATGGAGCAATACAGAGTTTGGCACAATAAAACTACACCCTACCATCCATAGGCAAATGGGCAAGTGGAAGTGACGAACAGAGAAATAGAGAACATCCTGATGAAGACCGTGCAGCAACACAAAAAATATTGGGCTACACGGTTTCCGGAGGTAGTCTGGGCGTATAATACCACATGGAAATCCACCACAGGCTTCACACCCTTCCAACTGGTCTATGGGAAGAGTGCGATGATGCCCATTGAATTTGAAATCAAGACATTGAGGACGGCTTCAGAATTGAACTTGAGCTTGGATGACGCTCAAAAAGAAAGGATTCGGTAGCTAGATCAGCTGGACGAAATCTGAATGGACGCTTTGCAGAGAATGGAAATCATACAAAAGCAAAGAAAGCGGTGGCATGATCGCCACATTAAACTGAAGTAGTTCCAAGAAGGAGAATGGGTGCTGTTGTATGATTCTCGATTCCAGGAAAGAAAAGGTAAATTAATGCAAATATGGATGGGACCGTATGAGGTGGTAGAGCTCATCAAGAATGGGGCAGTGCGCATTAGAACAATTGACGGTAGCAACACCGTGTTAACGGTCAATGGCCATCGACTATGCCCCTATAACACATCCAAAACCTTACAGGTGGAATCCAGAATAGACGTGGGGGAGACCCCATCTTGTTAGATCCGGACCAAACTCTTAACAGGAGAAACGGTGGGCATGGAGGTGCTCACCAAAATTAGTTAATTTAGTTTTTTTTTTAGGTGTGTTTTGTAGGGACGACGCCCGCATGCAAGCTGTAGGCATCCTAATCCAGGGCCTAACAGGCATGAAATGCATCTAACTACCTTTATTTTTCTTTCTTTTCATTTGCTTTTTGCAGGTGGAGGACCTGACAACACGAGGAATAGGTATCTGGGAAACCAGGCCTGATTCGGCTCAGCATTCCGACACCGACACTCGTAGGTAGAAGCTGAGGCAGCATGAAGCGAGACTGAGAAGGCTTGATCACCCTTTCCCAATCAATCGCAACATGATTGCCAAGAATAAAGCGCCTTCCACATCGAGAAGGCACAGAAGAAGGCACCTTCCTTATAAAGAAGGTACCCAGCCAGAAGAAGGCACCTTTCGTATGAAGAAGGCACCCACCAGAATAAGGTGCCTTCCTTATGAAGAAGGTGCCCCGCTAGAATAAGGCACCTTCCTTATGAAGAAGGCACCCCGCTAGAATAAGGCACCTTCCTTATGAAGAAGGCACCCTACCAGAAGAAGGCGCCTTCCTTATAAAGAAGGCGCACACAAAAAAAAAAAAAAAGTAGGCGCCTTCCACATCGGGAAGGCGCCACATAAAAAAAAATCCCAAGGCGCCTTCCACATCAGGAAGGCGCATACAGACCGAGGTGCCTTCCACCCTAGGAAGGCACAGGTATACAGTGGCACCTTCCACCCTAGGAAGGCATAGGTATTCAGCAGTGCCTTCCACATCAGGAAGGCGCACCCATTCAGAAGCACCTTTCATAGCAGGAAGGTGCCATCATCAAAAGGGTGCCTTCCACCATCGAAAGGCACATCCATTCAAAGAGCATCGACAACATTGAGAAGGCACCATATAAGTGCCTTCCACATTAGGAAGGCACCACATAAGCGCCTTCCACATTAGGAAGGTACCAAAGAGTGCCTTCCATGTACAGCCAGCACTTAAGTCTCATGGATGCCTCGATCGAAATGAAATCACCACATGAACGAGTGACATCAGATTACCACCATCACCCATGTGATGGAAATCTACCCCAATAAAAAAAATCTCAAAGAATTATGGGGTGAGATCAGCATGCACATTCCAAAGATGATGGACAGATGATTTTTTGAGCAAATCGAGAGTCTATCTTCAGCACCAACCATCAAACAACTCAGCACCAAAGTCTAGCATAATCCACACAAATGAAATACCCCTCCCCCATGTCACAAATCAGTGAATCAACGCTCTTCACGATGCATGAAACACCAAATAAGGTACATGCATACTAACTCAAATATTTATATAATTATTCATAAATTATGTAGTACCAAAAAAATATTGTCATCATAAAAATCATATACCCCCATGGCCGGAACCACGTGCCAATGATATGGCTCGAAAGGCGTACCCTAGAATTAAATGCTAAGGTTAGGTGCCTTCCCTATAAGAAGGTGCCTTCCTGAAGAAGTAAGGACAGAAAAAAGAAGCGCAGTAGTAAGGGAAGGTGCCATGGGAGGAAGGTCGAAGAATCATGTGATGAAAAAGAATGAGCCGAGTGATACGGAAGGAATCAGGGGGATGATAAAAACATAGTTTGAGGTCGAGGGATGGTTTGAATACTGTACCCTAGTCAGTCAGGGCTAGGATATGGAGGCAGCCAAGGAATTCGTTGCCTCCTTGAGGGGTGACATAGCTCAGGTGCGAGGGGTAGAAATTTTGGTCACCCTCGAATACATCTCGCAGGCGACTGGATTGCCCCTCACAGGTGAATGCATATACAAAGGTGGACTGTTGAAGTCGTACGCCAAAGTGCTACTGCCAGGAGAAAATGTGTAGATAGATAAGGAAGGGCTACCCAAAAGCAGCCTTCCCATGAATCTATGGAAGATATTCGAGTAGGTTGCTCGATTCTTTACATGCACCAGGAAGTATACCCATTTGCACACTAACCATGTGCAGTTTTTGAATCACCTGGTGCATGGAAGGAAGTTGAACATGCCCTTCTACCTAGAAAATGCCCTGAAGGAAGAAGCGGCTAGGTACCAGAAGGGAGCACCATCCGCCTTGGCCCACCATGGGCTGATATCAGCACTGGTCTGCCATGCAGAAGCGCAGAGGTAGAACCCCGACATAGAGGGAGATGGCAGCCAAGAAAGGCAATAGGATGTTGTTGCCAAAATAGGGCAAGAAGAGGGAAGCCCTATAGAGGAGATGGCAAGTATCGGGCAATTGGCATTGCCTGATTTCATGAAAGAAAGAGGGCATTCACCAGTGCCCGAATGCATAGAGGAAAGAGGGCATTCCCTAGTGCTCGAGTATGAAGAGGAAGGAGCACCGCTTATTAGCAGTGAGGCCGAGTTTTAGCCACTAGAACTAATCCCCAAGAGGAAACGCCTATGGTGACTCCTCCTCTCGATAGAAGAAGAAGAGAATGACTCGAAAGTCGACATTGCAGCCCAAACCCTTCGAGAATTGACAAACCGGAGCCCACAAGATGTAGGGACTTTCGGGAGCAATGATCAGGTCGACGTAGCCTTGGAGGAAGTGTTGGAGTGGCAGACCAATTGTTGGATGGCCCAACAAATTTTGGAGGACTACCAGAATGAGCATAGAGGGGAATTGGAAGAATGAGAAAGATGAATCACCCAGCTCAAGTAGCTGGTCTAGCAGTTGCGGGAGGAGAACCAACAACTCTAGGATAGGGGAATAGAAAGAAGGGATGCATCGACCCAAACTGATTGGGCAATAGAGGTCCCGAAGAATTCTCCCACATCTACAGAATGAGTATTCTCTTTGAGAGAATTTTGATCGGATGCCCGACAGAGCAGCCCGAAGGTAGGGGAGAATTCCTCTATTTTTGGGAGTGAAGGGGAAAGAAGTCCCACAACACCCCCTATCATCGACCTGAGTGATACAGAGCAGGACGAGGGCCAACAACAATAGATAGGACTGGGGGATAAGGAAGAACTCCCTGAACCTAAGGAAGAAAGAGAAGAACCTGAGGGGTCAACACAGGATAGATAGGGGGCGAAGAAGCACCCCCAGGGATGGCAACATAGGTCCCCCAGAGTGAAGAGAATGCTCCAGGGACCGCAGAGTAGGCCCCTCGGAGTGAGAAGATGTCCGCCAGGGAGAAAGGGAAAACCCCTATTCGAGCCACCATATTTTCTGTAGAGGCCAAAGGAAAAGGGCCTAGGATGGCTCGAAAGAAGGTGAAGGTGACCTTCATCGAGCCAGAAGAAGATGAGTGGGATATGCAGCCATTCGTAGAGAGGCAAAAATAGTTCGAACGACTACTCAAAGAGATGACAACAGCTAAGGAGACCAGGAAGGCAACCTCGAGGATGCAGGGGGACTCTAGTATCTACGTCAATCCGGTAGAGGACAACCAGTTTTAGGAGATTTATGGGTCATCCCGGGGATGACCCTCCAAGATAAGAAGGTATTTTGAATGATGGGGGGTATATGGCCCCGAATTGGAAGCCACTACCATTGCAAAGGAGAACGCAGGGCTTACTCCTGAAGCAGCCCGATTGTACAAAGCCCAAGTAGTTCATCTCAAGAGGGATAATTCAGATATCCCTCTTGTAGTGGTCAGACCTTCGGATGCTGACCTATGGCAAGTTGCAGAAGCTGCATTTTAGGCAGCAGAGATGACGTTGGCTAGATCACCTCCGATAGCGGCCAGGATGAGGAAAGCAAAGCCGACAGTAGCACCCATAGCCCCACATAGAAAAAGAGGAGCCACACCTCCAGATGCCAGTGCATAGAAGAGGCAGACATGGGCCATAGGTACAGCCGGATCCACCAAGAAATGGCAATGATGAGGGGTCAATAGGGCTACCTATAGTTTTGATGCCATGAGGGCATGGCATATGTTAGGCATGGGGGGATGATGAGCATCAAAAATGCTCATATTTTGTATACATTTTCTTGATTATTATGCGGTTGTATAATAAGGATTGCATATGTTTATGAATGATTATATAATTATTTGATGAAATTATGCGTGTTATCTAATTCATGTGTTTTCAGTGTGTTTTTGTGGAATTGTAGTTGATTTAGTCAGATTTGGATCAGTCGAGGTCTTTTCATGGACCTAGCACTTTGTTTCTTTCAGAATCAACACAGAGAAGGTAGGCGCCTTCCTCTTCCAGGAAGGCGCCAAGCGTAAGTAGGTGCCTTCCTCTTCTAGGAAGGCGCCAAGGAAAGACAAGCGCCTTCCTCTCCCAGGAAGGCGCCAATAGAAGGCCAGCGCCTTCCTCTTCCAGGAAGGCACCAAAGGAAAATAAGCGCCTTCCTCTCACAGGAAGGCGCCGACAGGAAGGCGCCACTAGAAGGCAAGCGCCTTCCTCTCATAAGGAAGGCATCGACAGGAAGGCGCCACTAGAAGGCAAGCGCCTTCCTCTCACAGGAAGGCGCCAATAGAAGATAAGCGCCTTCCTCTTCCAGGAAGGCGCCAATGGTAGTAAGGCACCTTCCGCATAGAGAAGGCGCCCGACATACTTAGGCACCTTCCTCATAGGGAAGGCACCCCTGTTCTTCACCCGTTGACCAGACAAGCACGACGTGGACAACAGAGACTAGTGCAGTTCCAACTCTACGTCATGTAGAGTTAAATTGGGGATCACACCGACGTATGAGAATGTCCTACCAATGCCAGGTGAAGCACAAACCAATCAATGAGCACGCCACCATTAGAAACGAATGCCAATTTTAGCAGACGTCGATCACATTTACCATACTATCTTAGTTTAGTCTGGAATGAATCGACTATTATAACTTCTTTGTAACAGAAGATCTATGGGTGTGCTATATAAACACACGCAGACCTCTCTGAGGATATATAGAATATTTTGATAGTAAATGTAGAGAGATATACAGAAGAAGCATTGTAATACTTTGATAATTATAATACAGTTCTAAGAGTTTCTAAGTGCGTGTTCAGCTGGGAGGAAGTTGTTGGAGCCTGGGCCCACTCCAAGCCAGTATTTCTTCCCCTATTTTTCCTATGTTTTCTAGATTAGTTTACCACTTTTATAAGATTGTTTATCGCATTGTTATTTCTAGTATTGCAATAGGTTTATTTCCAGGAATGCATGAATATTTCCTTTCTATAGATTTAATTGTTTTTACGTAAATTATTGAGGAGTGTATGAATGATTGATGACCATTGAAACACCCCCCAATAGTAGAACTAGCGGACTCATCTCAAGTGGTATTGTAAGCAATCTTGTTCAAGACCCTTCGCAAGTTTATGAAGCTCCCTGGGTTGATAAATTAAATGCATGGGCATGTGACAAAAGTAGGAAAGAAGTTAACCTTGTTTGGACTCGCAACAGGTAACACCTTTAGCTCTAATTTCTTTGATGTTATAAGTAACACTACCATCCTAGTAAATAATTTCCTTTATCTTGTTGTTACTTCTATTTCTCAAAGTGGAAACATGAAAAAACTTGGTATTGGAATCACCTTGCTTAATCCAAATAGCCCGAGATTTCTATCTCCAAAAAATTTCTTCACACTAGAGGATATTGTGATATTGGGATAAGAGATCTCTTTCCTCTTTTCTTTGATCAGTTGTGCAGAATTGTCCTTCCTGAATGTTTTTTTCAATGGAGGCAAGACAATTTTTGATTTCATGCTTGTTTTGGAAAATATTCCCAAAGATGCCCCTCTTCCAAATATTAAGGTTTTCCTTGATTAGTTTAAGTTTTTGACTTATTCTAAAGGATGGAGAGCCTTGAAATTTGGTTTGCCACCATTGAATGATTTTGTCTCTGAAATCAGTATGTTTTAAATTATAATAAAAACTTCATATTAGCAATACATCCATCAATGATTTCATCCTTTTTCAATTTACTCTAACTCAACATGGTATAGTTTCTTTAACAAAGGTGAAAAAACAAGCAAAATAGAGTAAGAGGGAGACAAAATTTACTTCACTTATTAAAAACCAAATGATCCTAAAGTGATTTGAAGTATGAAAATACTTAGATTCATTAAAAAATGTCAAGGATTTTACTATCCTAAATTCTATTAGAGGAGAATGAAAGTCTAATATATTCAAGCCATGAATGTTTATTTTCATGAAATTAATATTTTTATAAATTAATAAGAAATAATAGGTTAATTTAATTAATGAGTAATTAGTGGAGTAGTTATCATAGGTCAAGAAGCCAAAAACAATTCTCAACCACTACCATAAGAAAACAATACCCCAATACAAGGGAAATTTCACTTGAACGAAACTTGCACTTGTATGGCATGGTGCAACACTTGTATAGGCACAATTTATGATGCAACTTGTATGACACAGTGCAACTTCCACTTGAATGGGACGGTGTAACTTCTACTTGTATGACACAATGCAACTTCCAATTGTATGACACAATGTAACTTCCATTTGTATGGTCAATTGCTAATAAAACAACTAATTTGAATGAACAAATTCAAGTTGGAAAGTTAATTTTATTGTCAATGCATCAAATGACTAATATTACAACATCCTCCCCTTTGCTTCTTTGATTCCTATGCATAAAAAATTAATTGGAACCTCTAGCCTGCATTTCTTCCTTCCTCTCCCCTTAGCTATTTATGCACACCCTTTTTTTCTTCTTCTTTTCTCCTCTTGTTTTTTTATACACAAGGATTATTATTACCCAAATGACCACTTAGAATACATACCCATAATCATTAAATTAACAAACCTTAACATAATAATAAAAAAAATTGCTTGGATGCTACCACATACATGTTGAGAAAGAGAAAATATTTCATGAATGAAAGCTCGTGAACCTTTTTCAAAATATGTAACTAAGATGCCATACTTCACAATTTCAAAAGCATTCGTTCATGTCATTGCTTCAACTACCTAGTTCTTCCACTTGACTAGATACTCTTAACATACTTTACCTTTTATCGTATTTTCCACTCTTGAATCTATTATTGTCTCAATTCCATCCCATTCCTTCTCTGGTAAACACACTATCTATTTTTTTGTCAAAAAATTAGATGTAATATCTATGGTATTCTCCATGGGTTTATCATAGTATGGATACAAATATTTCCATTAAAAATCAATGAGATGTCTATTCTTTCTAGGTGTTCAATTTCATTGGAATTTGTTGCAAACATTTTAAGACCTTACATGGTCTAATTTTCTTACAATTGAGCTTGGTGTATGTGCTCTTAGGAAATATTTATTTTCACAAATGTGATAAAACTTATTCTTCCACCTGAAATTCTTATAATTGATGCTTGACATCAGCATGTTGCTTGTATTTCATAGAACTCTTTTCCAAATCAAATTTCACCTCACAATGTAAATATTGCATGTAATCAGCAAAGTCCTCTACTACAACACTAGATCTCTACAAATCAAGTGTACTATGTAAATCATCTACTCCACTTGGATGGATTCCATATGCAATTTAAAATGGACTATTGGATATGCTTTTGTTTATTAAATTATTATATGTAAACTTTACCTCTACAAATATGGTATCCCATAATTTTTGTTTCTTGTCAAATAAGAATCACAACAAATTTTCAAGGCTTCTATTCAAACATTTGGTTTATCCATCTATTTGTGGGTGACCCAAAATTTCCATAAATTGCACCTAAATTCTCCCTTTATAGGTGCTTTATGTGCTCTATTTTTAACCCTTTCCTCCTCTACTTTCCATATTGTGCTAGCATTCTCTGTCTTCAATTTTTATTAGGTGATAAGAAGAGGATAACAATTCTACTTGTGTAAAATGATCTACCACATTGGTAACTCCACATCTTGACATTTTCAGCTTCTTCACTCATCATGGTAAGATTAACTTTTTATGATCCCTTCTTGTTGCTAACGAGCTCAATCATCGAAGTAGTTTTGGTAATAAGAGAGAGATATATAGCTTGCTCATGACAATGATCTATCAACTTTAGAAACTTTTCCCCTTGAATTTATCAACATCACTTATCCTCATGGTGTATTTTTTGCATGGTGTTTTGTGAAAAAGGTAGCATGAGACCCCATATTCTTTCTCCTATGAAACCCCTCTTCACGTTCACTTGTTGCTCCTAGAATGTTGTATCAATGAGTTTGATTGAACATTATGGTGAACATTTCAAGCTTGCTCATGATTGGGGATGCTCCTTGTCAAAAAATCCTAATCTCATCATTCTAGAAATTATTATTCTTAATGTAAACCAAACCTATAAGAGCATAAGTGGAAGGTGTTGTGTTTAATTTCACATTCATTTTCATTCTATTTTACACTCTCTCAGTGTGACCTAAGTTATATATAACTTTGTAAACCAAGTTGAGTACTTGGTATAGATTATGATTGAAGAGGATAAGCACATGGAACTTGCAGCTCTCTTGTTGGACAAGGAAAGTTTGGATCTCTAGGATAAAATTTGTTTTCTACCCTTCTTGAAGAAATTAAATGGGCACAATAGGGACCTCTCAATGAAATTGGCCCATGAAGAACACGGATTTATATTAAGAGGGGGGGTGAACAATATAAGATCAAATTTTACTTTTCTTTCCCAAAAAATATTATCCAATATTATCAATGGCAATATCAATAGCAGTAATCAAATAAATGCACAAATCATCACACACAATAAAGACACCAATTTAACGTGGTTCATCCAATGTGGTCTACTCCATGGAGAAAATATGTCTACTAAAATTTCTCAACAAATCTTCTTGGGAATCAATTCCATATTACAATGTTTATGGACCTCTATCCAAAGGAGACACCAATCCCCTATGCTCTGATTTGTATATATCTCTCCATAGGAGAACTCTTTCCCCTTTTCTCTAGTTCATGGAACTTGATCTAGGGGAAATCTATCTCCTCAACTAGTTCATGGATCTCTCTCCATAGAAGAACTCTATCTTTTCAACTGGTTCATGGATCACACTCCATAGGAGAACTCTTTCCCCTTTCTCTGGTTTGTAGATATCTATCCATAGGAGAACTCTTTCCCCTCTACTCTGGCTGGTGATCTTCTAGAAGAATTTTACCCCCACTGCTCTGGCTTTTGGATCTCTCTTCATAGGAGACCTATGTTCCCACTGCACTAGCTAATGGATATCTATCCACTGGAGACTTCTATCCTATTTACTCGGTCATATCCAAAGCTTACTCTCAACTCTATCTCAAATCTACACCAAACCCTATCCTAATTGTAGTATAAATTTTCTCTAACTCTACTCACAAATCTCTATCTCAATTCTATCATCAATCCTTAACACAAAGATTGATCAATTCACCAATCAACTCTTTTCAAATCTACCCCAATCCTTAACACAAAGCTTGAAAAGATAAAACGTACTCATAATGTTGTTCCAAGTCTTCACAAGACTTGCTCAAACCTACTTTCAAGTCTTCACCAATACTTTCTCAAACCTACCTTCAAGTCTTCACCAAGACTTGCTCAAGTCTACCTTCAAGTCTTCACAAAGACTTGCTGAAATCTGATCTAGCACATGGTCAAACCTACTCTAACACATGCTCAAAATAGTTCACAAGATATATTGAATCAATCTCAAATATTGCACACAATGCTATAAAATGCTTTGTCTAATATTCAAAGTAATTCCTTTAACTTTAGTAGTTTAGACATATTCTATCCAGAATTCATTTAACCTCTGGAACATATAGAGAATGATGTACTCTATCAAAAATAAATATGTTCTACTCAATAATAAAGTCTATCACTTCCATATTTCTTATTTTTATTGCTCTTTTAAAGATATATTCAATATAGCACATGACACATATCTTTCTGATCTACACTCTTGATTTTACAAATCTAGTTTCTAATGTTTGTACATTCACTTTTAATATCACACAAGACCAATGCTCAAGGAGTTTCACTTAATCACTCAACTAATGAAACACAACTTACTCACAACTCCTAAACAAGTGTTTTCATACTTATTCAAACAAAGAGCACAATGTAGGTCTCAAACCCTAACTCAAATAATTCATATTCTCTATCTCAAATGTTCTCAAAATATTCAACACTTAAGCACATAAAACTCACTCAACTATTTCCAAAAATGTTCATCAAACAATCCTTTTCACTCCACCTTATGTTTCACAATATTCAATCCAAAAAAAACTTCAAAAAAAAGATGATTTGCCCATATATTTTTGCTTTCATGGAGATATGTATTCAAAAATTGTCTCACTCACAACCAATTCCTTTTGATCCACTTAAGGGTTAGATAAAAATAGTCTGTCTCAAAACCTCCACATGAATATTCCCTCAACAAGATGATCAAAGAATTCTAAAAAATAATATTCTAGAATTCTTCTTTAGTTTTCATGGATAATGCAAAAAATCTCTCAACAATTTTCCTTTTTATAAAACAAGAATTACAATCAAATAACAAGACTCTTACACCTTTTATCTCCACTCTTTAAAAAAAAAATTCACTCCAATTTATTTTCAAAGATAAAATAATTACAATGATATATAAACCAACTACACATTTATCACTCCAATCTCATAAAATAAATTCCATTCAAACCCTTAAAAATAATGCAAAAATATTTCTCCTTATATCTCCTAAGTTTCAACTATTTGTCAAATGTCATCTGTTGAATATTACTATAGCCAATAATCAACAATATAGTGCATACCTCACAAATCAACCATGGCGCATACCTTTATCAAAAAATAATCTTTGCTTTATCATGGATGGGAATCAACCCTCCGACCTTAGCTCACCAAGCGCAATGCTCGACCGCTTGAGCTAACCAAGCAATTGAGACTAAGCTATAGTCTCACCACCTTTATACTCGTTACCTCTGACCACAACAACAATTAAAACCTTCAACTGGTGCTAGGGGGAATCGAACCCCGAACCTTCCTTCTACCAACAACCAATGCAGGACTCGCCTACCACTCAGGCTACCAGCCCTTGCTACACAAAAAGTGCTTTTCATTTTTACTTTATCCTTTGCCCTCATTTTACAAATGATAAACCTCCACATTTCTCTTCTTCCCTTAGTTTGATTTTCTCCGTATGCATATAGACTTACAAGATTCGAATTCTATATTTTAATTTTTCTTTCCTCATTTTATATGCTCCAAGGTGTTTTTATAAACGTCAGCAGAAATATAGATGCCTCCAATATTAAATTTGATTTTTGGTGCCTTTTCCAAATTCAAATTTAATTATTTATTAATATAATATTTAAATTTAGGTTAAATATTATATTATTTAATTTAGTATTAAATAATGCTTTTGTATAGGGGTCTTCGTCAATTATTTTTTCCTTTTTTTTTATAAGCCCTTCTGGATTAATTATTATAATATTAAAATATTATAATATCTTCTTTTCTCTTTAATACCATGGGATTAATATTTTGTCTTCCACATTTTAGCCAATATTTTAGGCTTATAATATAAAATCTATAACCAATTATTTTACCACTTTGCTTGTACCAATAATGAACTTTGTCTTGCACCAAACACCTGACATCAATGACAACCTGATTACTCAAAATTTTCAACAATATCCCCCCTTGTCATTAATAGCAACCCCCTTTTTTTATACAATCGTTTTTCCTTTTTCCAAATTTTCTCCCCCTGAGAAACTGCTCCCCCTGACTGAATGCTCTCCCCCTTACTCAAATCTATCCCCTTTGTCATCAATGTAAAAGGGACTCATTTGGGTCTAAAGATAAGACTCTTAGCTCAGCCCCCTCCCCACCTCCTCTCCTTGAGGTGATTAATTTTGGGGTGGGAGTAAAACTACTCCCAGTATACAATGTTCTTATCCTTTGTCCACCTTCTTTCTCAACATACCCTTTTGATTCTTTTGAGTGTCCATGTTCTTGCTTGTATTTGGAAATGTTTTTCTACACCACTTGGCCTTATGCCCAATATTATTGCACTTAATGTTGTGGTTCTTAGAGGGTACAAATATCTTGAAGTTCCTTCTGGTGAAGACATATCCATTCCTATCATGAACCCTACAATGAAATGATTTATGACAAAAATGATTACAAGAGTACCCTTGAAAGAGATGTCCATTTTTGAAATTTCTCTTGGTAGAACCATATTCCCTCTTTCCATGTGTCCTGCACTACATAGCCTTGTGACCAAACTTGTTACATGAGAAGCAATGTCCTTTGAATAAATATTGCCTTGGATCCACTAGTCTCTTAGTCCTTTCTTCTCTATGATGATCCTTGTTCCTTTTTTGTGCATTGTTTCCTTTCTTGGTGAGACTTTTATTCACATAGGTCTCACTTTCTCCTTCACTCTCTTCCTCTAAAACATCTTCCTCTTTTGAGCTTGAACTTGACCCTTCTTCTTGTTGCCCTTGTCCTTATTCAAAACCAAGTCGTATTTTGATAGATGAAGGTCTTTGTGCATTGATAATCTTATCCAAGGTCTTTGAAATTTTCCCAAACTTGTGTAGTGTATCTTTAGACTGTTCCATTTCCTTTCTTAAAGAAACTACCTCTTATTATAATATCTCACATTCTAAGACTTTTACCTCTAGATTTTCTTTAAATCTCCTTGTATTAGCTATTGAGTTTGTCAGATATTGTATAATATTTCCTTTATCTTCATCACATTCTTGAAATTGAGCCTTGAATATTGAATTCTACTTTCTAACCTTTTTCAATTCTTTGAGAGCAGCAATAATTTATAATTCTAGATCTACTACACCTTCCTCTTAATTATCTGAATATTTCTCTACTTCTTGGTCTTCCAGGGCATCTTAATTAATAGCACTTCCTTCCTCTTCTATTGTAAAATAGAGAATTTATCCTTCTTCATTATTTGAGGATCTTCATCACTATCACTTAAACCCTTGATTGTATTGTTTGCATAGAAAATCTTCTTATGACTTTGAAAAAACTTCTTTTCATGTCTGCTTTGTCCATACCTATTTTTCTTTTCATACCTGGATTTTCCTACTTCCTTTTCTTATGCTCTTGTTTCTCTTCATTGCTATTGCTTTCATATTATGGACAGTTAGATGCTTAGTGATCATATTTATCACAATTGAAACACTTTACTATTTTCATATATTTTTTCTTTCTTGAAACCTTCTTGTTTCTTTTGCCATAGTTAGCTTCTTCATAATTGCTTGAAACATCACTTAATTATGGTTTCTTATATTTTATCTTCTTTGTCGCTTTTAAGGCTACCTCTTTCTTGGAAATAAGATCCTTTACTATTTTCATCTCATAATCTATGATAGTTCCATGTAACTCATCCATAATCAAATTTTCAATATCTCTTGTTTCTTCTATGGCTGAAACCTTTCCATTATACCTCATAGGAAGTGACCTTAAGACCTTTTGAGCAACATTGAAGTATTTAATTTTAAATCCTAGTCCTCACATGGTTTTAACAACCTCATCCACATGAAGTAAGTATGCAGAAAAGTCCTCTTCTTTCATCTTCAAGTCTTCAAACGTCTTTTTGTGATTTTGTAATTTTGCCATTTTGACCTTTTTATCTCCCTCATCTGTTTTCTTCAGTTTTTCCCATACCTCTTTTGTTGATTCATAATTCATAACTTTTACAAACTCTACTTCACATAAACCACTTAATATTACATTCTTATCCTTGGAATTATTCACATATAAGATATTACCATCTTTATCTATGGGAGGAGTAGTTGTAGGTGTGAATCCATCCTCAACTACTTGTCATGTATCATATCTTTGTGTCATCAAGTAAGTCTTCATTATTATGCTCTATAAAGCATAATTATTCCCATCGAACAATGGTGCCTTATTTTTTGAAAATCCACTCTAAGATGCCATCTATGTTCCTATACATTTTTCCTTCAAGTTGTTAAACGCTTCCAAAGGAACCCGCTCTAATACCAATTTAAGAACATAGGATTATACTGAGAATGGGATGAATAGTATAAGATCAACTTTTACTTTTCTTTCCTAAAAAATATTATCTAATATTATCAATGGCAATATCAACAATAGTAATCAAATCAATGCAAAAATTATCACACACAATAGAGACACCAATTTAACATGGTTCACCCAATGTGGGCTACTCCACGGATAAAATATTTCTACTAAATTTTCTCAATAAATCTTATTGGGAATTAATTCCCTATTACAATGTTTATGGACCTATATCTAAAGGAGACACTAATCCTCTATGCTCTGATTTATGGATCTCTCTCCACAGGAGAACTCTTTTCCTTTTTCTCTAGTTCATGGAACTTGATCTAGGAGAACTCTATATCCTTAATGGGTTCATGCATCTATCTCCACAGAATAAATTTATATTTCCATATGGTTTGTGGATCACACTCCATAGGAGAACTCTTTCTCCTTGCTCTATTTCATGGATTTCTATCCATAGGAGAACTCTTTCCCCTCTACTATGGTTGGTGATCTTCTAGAAGACTTATGCCCCCACTGCTCTGACTTGTGTATCTCTATCCATAGGAGACCTTTGTTCCCACTACACTGGTTAATGGATCTCTATCCACTGGATACTACTATCCTCTTTACTTTGTCATATCCAAATATTACTCTCAAATATATCTCAAATATACACCAAAATCTATCCCAAGTGTAGTACAAATATGCTCTAACTCTGCTCACAAATATGCTCACAAATATCTCTCAATTCTATCCTCAAGTATTAACACATAGCTTGATTAATTCATCAATCAACTCTATTCATATTTACCCTAAGCCTTAACACAAATCTTGAACAAATAACACCTGATATTAATGTTGTTCTAAGTCTTCACAAGACTTGCTCAAATCTACCTTCAAGTATTCACCAAGACTTGCTCAAACCTACCTTCAAGTCTTCACCAAGACTTGCTCAAATTTACCTTCAATTATTCACAAAGAATTTCTCAATTCTACTCTAGCACATGCTCAAACCTGCTCTAACACATGCTCAAAATATCTCACAAGATATGCTAAATCAATCTCAAATCTTGCACACAATGCTATCAAATGCTTTGTCTAATATTCAAAGTAATTCCTTTAACTTGAAGCAGTTTAGACATATTCTATCCAAAATTCGTTTAACCTCTGGAACATATAGAGAATTATGTAATCTATCAAAACTCAATATGTTCTACTCAATCATTAATTCTATTGCTTCCATATTTCTTACCTTTATTGCTCTTTTAAATATAGATTCAATCTAGAACATGACATCTATATTTCTAATCTACACTCTTGCTTTTACAAATATGATTTCTAATGTTTGCACATTCACTTTTAATATCACTCAAAACCAATTCTCAAGGAGTTTCACTTAATCACTCAATAAACGAAATACAACTTGCTCACAACCCCAAAACAAGTGTTTTCATACTTATTCAAACAAAGAGCACAATGTAGGTCTCAAACCCTAACTCAAATAATTCATATTCTCTATGTCAAATGTTCTCAAAATATTCAACACTTAAGCACATAAAACTCACTCAACTATTTCCAAAAATATTCATCAAAAAATATTTTTCACTCCACCTTATGCTTCACAACATTCAATCCAACGAACACTTCAAACAAAATATGATGTGCCCATACCTTTTTTCTTTGATGGAGATATATCTTCAAAACCTGTTTCACTCACAAACAATTCCTTTTGTGCCACTTAAAGGTTAGATAAAAATAGTCTATCTCAAAACCTCCAAATGAATATTCCATCAACAAGATTCTCAAAGAATTCTAAAATTAATATTCTAGAATTCTTCTTTAGTTTTCATGGCTAATGCAAAAACTCTCTCAACAATTTACCCTTTTATAAAATAAGAATTACAATCAAATAACAAGACTCTTACACCTTTTATCTCCACTCTTTAAAAATAATTTTCACTCCAATTTATTTTCAAATATTAAAGAATTACAATGATACATAAACAAACTACACACTTATCACTCCAATTTCATAAAATAAATTCCATTCAAACCCTTAAAAATAATGCAAAAATATTTCTCCTTATATCTCCTAAGTTTCAACTATAGGTCAAATGTCATCCGTCGAATATTACTATAGCCAATAATCAACAATATAGTGCATACCTCACAAATTAACCATGGCACATACCTTTATCAAAAAATAATCTTTTCTTTGTCATGTATGAGAATCGACCCTCTGGCCTTCGCTCACCAAGTGCAGTGCTCGACCACTTGCTCTAGCCAAGCAGTTGAGACTAAGCTAATTTTTCACCACCTTTATACTCACTGCCTCCGATCGCAACAAAAATTAAAACCTTCATCCGGTTCTAGGGACAATCAAACCCCAAACCTTCCTTCTACCAATGACCAATGCAAGACCTGCTTGCCACTCGGGCTACCAACCCTTGCTACACCAAAAGTGCTTGTCGCTTTTACTTTATCCTTTGCCCTCATTTGATAAATGAGAAACCTCCATGTTTCTCTTCTTCTCTTCGTTCAATTTTCTTTGCATGTGCATAGACTTACAAGATTTGAATTCTATAGTTTAATTTTTCTTTCCTCCTTTTATATGCTCCAAGGTGTTTTTATAAACGTCGGTGGAAATATAGATGCCTCCAATATTAAATTTGATTTTTGGTGCCTTTGCCAAATTCAAATTTAATTATTTATTAATATAATATTTAACTTTAGGTTAAATATTATATTATTTAATTTAGTATTAAATAATACTTTTGTATGGGGGTCTTCATCAATTATTTTTTCCTTCTTTTTAATAAGCCCTTCTGGCTTAATTATTATAATATTAAAATATTATAATATCTTCTTTTCTCTTTAATACCATGGGGTTAATATTTTGTCTTCCACCTTTTAGCCAACCTTTTTGGCTTATAATATAAAATATTATAACCAATTATTTTACCACTTTGCTTGTACCAATAATGAACTTTGCCTTGCACCAAACACTTGACATCAATGACAACCTTATTAATAAAAATTTCTAACAACCCATTCATGGGAGGAAAGGAGATTCAATGCCAAAGGAATTGAGTTTTCTATCATAGTTCTTCTATTGGTGAAGATCTCAAGTTTGGTTACCTTTGATAATTGTATCAAAAAGGAAAAATATTTGTTGTAAATGAAACTAAATTGTTTTTTAGAAAAAAGTGAATTATTGGTCAAATTTCAAAATGGGATCCTCTATGAATCCCTTCCCAAGCCATGGTATAAAGTAAAAATCATAGTTATGCAATACTTTACCCTATAAGTGCAAGTTTTCATGGTCAATATTTTTCACCTGTCCTTCCTAAACCACATGCGACATAAGAATACGATGAATTTTATTACCTTTCTTTTCAAGTCGATCAAAAAATCTATGATCTGGGTCAAAATGAAATACCTCTATTCCTCTTCATCAAGGTATTTTAAAGACTATGATCACTCATGCTACTAAGAAAGGAGACCAAATGGGGATGGTGAGCCTAGGCCTTGACTATGAATTCTTCCTCTGCTTAAAATAAGGCTAAAGATAATATTGGGATTGATTATGTTGAGTTATCCCATAGTGAAAGTGATTATGCACCCTTCTCTAACTTCGCTCCCCAGCTAGATAATAAGAAAAACCTCAACAACACCAAATCCTAGAAAATTAAGGTTAGAATTAAAAAAGAACTAGAGTATGGTGTTGCACCATCTTTGGCCAAAGGATCACCTCTCAAAGGTGCTCTATATACCTAAAGCAAATATATATGAATAAAATAGGATCCCCAACCAAATTCATGATGATACACAATCAAGTTATCTCTAGTGACTCCTTCCTATCTAAGCGTAGTGCTCTCCTCCCTTAAAGTATGCTTTTCATAATAGTGATCTACTAACTAGGAAGAAAGACACTATGAGGTATCTAAAGTTCAATGTATTTCTCAATAATTTCCTTCAATACCTGAAAGACCTCTCCACCTCTATTTTAAGGGTTGGTAAGATGCTAATTTTCTATGTGAATGAGGTGGAATTGCTCCTTGGAAATCTCAAGAAAAATATGGAGGACATAGACCTCAACACTTCCAAAGAAGACCATTTTTGAGGCATTTGTACTCCTAGATTCTAAAATGTTTCTCCTTTTATCCTCCTCCATGGGGTCTATCACCTGAGCTTGTCTTCCATGACATCATAGCCCATGGATCTCTTTACTTAGGATACCCTTTGGTTGTTTTGATCCATGTAGAAATTTTTGTGTAGGATTTATATTTTTATCTTCGTTATCTTTTAGTGGTTGGTTTGTAAAAGGTTTGTGGAACCTTTCAAAACCCCATTTTTCCTCAAAATAAAAAAAATTAGTATTTCTATTTGACACAATGTTTTTTTGGAAAACCATGTTGTTTTACAAGTTATCTAAAGAACAAATTGACAATATGAGTGGCATCATTTATTTTCCTAAATGGTATGAAATGTACCATCTTTGAAAATCTATCTACAAAAACAAAACTTGAATTATTACCTCTTTGTGTTTGAGGTAATCCAAGAACAAATTCCGTACTTACATCTTCCCATGGCCTTTTAGATATTAGTAATGGTTGATACAACCTCTATTTTGGCTCTTTCCTTTTACCTGTTGATAAACTTGAAAAATCTACACAAATCATCACACATCTATGCTCATTCCTAAATAATAATAGCTTTCACAAAGTTTTTTGAAAGTTTTATCTATTCCAAAATGTTTAGATAGTCCTCCACTATATTTTTCTCTTATCAAATTCTCCCTCATTGAACTCTATGGTATACATAACTAGTACCCTTTAAATAATAATTTCTCGTGGATAAAATAATCAATCCATGGTGTTCTATCTCCTATAGTAGGGTTATTTCAAGTTTCCCAAGATTTCATGAATTCTAAATCATCAACATAAAGATCTTTCATAGCATCAAAACCTGACTTCAATCCCCATTGCACTCATCAAAAATTTTCTTCTACTCACTACCTTATTTGAACTACCACTTCTATACTTCAAAAAAAATTAGTAACCTTGAAGATACTCTACCCATTTCACATGTATTTTGTTTAATTTTCCTTGACTATTAATGAAATGTAAAGCACAATAATCTGTAAATAACACATTTCCTTCAACAATATGTAATGACTCCATTTCTTTAGTTCTTACACAATGACATAAAATTCTTGATCGAAAATTAAATATTTCTTCTTGGATTCATTTAGTTTATCACTAAAATAAGAAATGGTTCTACCTTCTTGGCTCACTAATCTAATGGTATTTCCACTTGCATCATAATGTACATGAAAAAACCTCGTTAAAATATGATTATGCTAAAAATGGATGCTCTATAACTTTCTCCTTCAATATTTGGAGCTCCTTTCTATCGTCTCCATCCATTTGAATTCATGTCTACCTCCCTTCATTATTTTCATGATTGGAGCAAAAATTTCACCAAATTTTATAATGAACATTATATTAAAACTTGTCAAACTATGGAAACCTCTAGCTTCAAAAATAATCCTTGGTGATGACCACTCCATAATAGCCTTTACCTTTGTTGGATCCATTTTCAAAGCATTCTTGGTAAGTTAAATTAGTTATTAGTTATTTTATTCAATCAAAAGCTAAAGATATTATAGATACCTTAATGGCACTATGGCATCTTCCTAAATAATATCTCACTTCAAAAAATAGAATTTGAGCATAGAGATCATCCTAGTTACAGTGTTTGGTAATACCTTCAATTGTCTAAAACTAGGTTTAGGGTGCACAAAATTTCAATCCTAATACTAAGAATGTTTTAAATTATAATCAAAGCTTCATATTAGCAATAAATTCATCAATTATTTCATCCTTTGTCAATTTACTCTCACTCAACATGGTCTAGTTTCTTTAACATAGGTGAAAAGCCAAGCAAAATACAATAAGAGGGAGACAAAAATTTCTCCACTTAATAAAAACCAAATGATCCTAAAGCAATTTTATAGTATGAAAATACTTAGATTCATTAAAAAACATCAAGTATTTATTGTCCTCAACTATATTGGAGGAGAATGAAAGTCTAAGATATTCAATCCATGAATGTTTCTTTTCATGAAATTAATATTTGCATAAAGTAATAAGATATGATAGGTTAATTAAATTAATAATTAATTACTGGAGTAGTTATCATAGGCCAAGAAGCCAAAATAATTTTTCAACCACTACCATAAGACAACAATACCCCAAAAACAAGGGAAATTTCACTTGAATGAAACTTGCACTTGTATGGCATGGTGCAACACTTGTATAGGCACAATGCACGATGCAACTTGTATGTCATGGTGCAACTTACACTTGTATGGTATGGTTCAACTTCTACTTGTACGACACAATGCAACTTCCAATTGTATGACATAGTGTAACTTCCATTTGTATGGTCAATTTCTAATCAAACAACTAATTTGAATGAACAAAATCAAGGTGGAAAGTTAATTTTATTGTCAATGTACCAATTGGCTACATATTATAACATACCCCCTTTGTTCCTTTGGCTCCTATGCATAAATAAGTAATTAGAACCTCTACCCTACCTTTCTCCCTTCCTCTCGCCTTATCTCTTTATGCACACCCTTTTTTTCTTCTTCTTCTCTCCTCTTATATTTTTATACACAAGGATGATGATTACCCAAATGATCACTTGGAATACTTTCCCATAATCATTAATTTAACAAACCTTAATATAATAAAAAAATTAATTGCTTGGATGTTGCCACATACATGTTGAGAAAGAGGAATTGTTTCATGAGTTAAATCTCATGAACCTTTTTCAAAATATGTAACCAAGATGCCATACTTCACAATTTCAAAAGCATTCATTTATGTCATTGCGTCAATTACCTATTTCTTCCACTTGACTAGATACTCATAACATACTTTACCTCTTGTCCTCTTTGCCACTCTTAAATCTATTACTGCCTCAATTTCAACCCATTCATTATTTGGAAAATTTACTATCCATTATTTTTTCAAAAAAATAGATGTAATACCTATGGCATTCTCCATGGGTTTATGATAGTATGGATACAAATCTGCTCCATTAAAAGTTAGTGATATTTCTATTCTTTCTAGGAGTTCAATTTAATTGGCATTTGTTGCAAAGCTTTTAAGACCTTAAATGGTCCAATTTTCTTCGAATTGAGCTTGCTATATGTTGTCTTAGGAAATATTGCTTTTCACAAATGTGCTAAAACTAAGTCTCCCACCTTAAATTCTTATATTTGATGCTTGACATGAGCATGTTGCTTGTATTTCATAGCACTATTTTCCAAATCAACTTTCACCTCCTAATGTAAAGCTTGCACGTAATCAGTAAAGTCCTCTACTACAACACTAGATCTTTGCAAATTAAATATACTTTGTAAATCATCTACTCCACTTGGATGAATTCCATATGCAATTTAAAATTGACTCTTAGATGTGCTTTTGTTTATTAAATTATTATATGCAAACTTTGCCTCTGCCAATATCATATCCCACAATTTTGGTTTCTTGTCAACTAAGCATCACAACAAATTTCCAAGGCTTCTATTCAAAAATTTGGTTTGTCCATCTATTTGTGGGTGATAAACTAAATTAAAACGCAATATTATACCCAAATTTTTCCATAAACTGCACCTAACTTCTCTTTATAGGTGATTTATGTCATCTCCTTTTTAACCCTTTCCTCCTCTACTTTCCATATTATACTAGCATGCTCTCTCCAATGTTTATTGGGTGAGAAGGTGAGGACAACAACTCTACACCTTGATATTTTTATCTTCTTCACTCATCATCATAAGCTTAAATTTTTATTATCCCTTCTTATTGTTGGCTATCTCGGTCATCAAAGTAGATTTGGTAAGAAGGGAGATATATCTAGCTTGCTCATGACAAGGATCTATCCACATTAGAAACTTTTCTTCTTGAATTTATCAACATCATTGATCCTCATGGTGTATTTTTTGCATGGTGTTTTTGAAAATGGTGGCATAAGATCCCATCTTCTTTCTCCTGTGAAACCCCTCTTCATGTTCATTTATTACTCCTGGAATGCTCTATCAACAAGGTTGATTGAACATTATGGTGAAGATTTAAATATTTCTCATTATTGGGGATGCTCCTTATAAAAAAATCCTAATCTCATAATTCTAGAAATTATTGGTCTTCATGCAAACCAAGCCTACAAGATCATCAGTGGAAGGTGTTGTTTTTTTTTTCACCTCTATTTTAATTATATTTTATACTCTCTCAGTGTGACCTTGATTAGCTAGAACTCTATAAACTAAGCTAAGTGCCTAGTATAGATTATGATTGAAGAGGATAAGCACATGGAACTTGCATCTCTCTTATTGGACAAGGACATTTGGGATATCTTTGATAAAAGTGGTTTTCTATACTTATTGAATAAATTCAATGGGTACAACAAGGATGTTTCAGTGGAATTGGCTCATTCATGGGACACAGGGAGATTCAAAGCCAAAGGAATTAAGTTTTCTATTATAATTATTCTATTGGTGAAGATCTCAAGTTTGGTTACCTTTGACAGTTGTATAAATATGAAATAATATTTACTGTGAAGAATATGTTCTTATACTGAGAGGGGGGGTCAACAATATATAATAAAACTTTTTTATTTTTAATCCAAATAGCAGCATCAACATTATTAAAGTAGTAAACATCACACAAAGTATCACACACATGAGAGACATAATTTTTACGTGGTTCACCCAAAGATGGCTACTTCCACGAAGAAAATATTTCTTATAAAAATTTCTCAAATAAATTCTCTTAGGAATATTTTCCCTACAACGTTTTGAACCTCTATCAAAAGGATATGTTGATCCCCTAAATAAATTTCATGAATCTCTATCCATAGGAGAAATCCTTCTCCTCTGCTATGGCTGGTGCTCCTCTAGAAGAATACTACCTCCATTGCACTAGCTTGTAGATATCTCTCCACTAAATACTCTTATCCCCACTCAGAAGGCATGTCCTCACTACCCTAGCTGATGGATCTCTATCCACTAGAGACTACTATCCTCTCTTCTCTGTCACCTCCAATGTTATGTCTCAAATATGTACTAAACATGGTCCTTCAATCTAGCACAACTATGCTCACTCTCTATCTCTGGTCTGGCACAAACATGTCCTCAAATATGCACCAAACTCTGCTCCACAATTCCACACAAAACTTTCTAAAAAATGCTCAACAAGTCCACTCAAAACTTGCTCAAATTTTCTCAACAAGTCCACTCAGAACTTACTCAAATATGATCAAAAATTCCACTCAGAACTTTCTCAAATATGCTCAATAAGTCCACTCAGAACTTGCTCAAATCTCATAGAAACATAAAGAGAATTGTTAGAGACTCAATATGTTCTACACTCAATGCTCAATCACTTTCTCAACTCAAATCAGAATATAGAATAGTTTGTTTTATGGAACTTGAAAAATCACTTCACACATCCACTTGACTAGGCTCAATCAACTCTACTCAACCAATCACTCAATAAAAATCCCTTTCTCACAAACCCTAGTCCAAGAATATAACCACCAATTCAAAATATCTCCAACAATGCTCAACAAATAATATCACATAACAATGATACTCATGTTCTTTGCAAAACCCTAACTCAATTTCTTCACACAACCAATGGCTTGAACAACAATGTTTATCAAACAATGTTTTAACAACAACTCTTTATTCCAAAAAATATTGATGCATTAACTCAAACACTCTCAAAAGGAAACCCTAATCAAGTCCATTTCAATCCAAACTTATTTTCCAGGTTACCAATCAATCAATTCAACTTATGGAAGAATGTTCTCATACCTTTTTATTTAATATGAAGGGATCTCATAAATTTGTCACAATCACAAACACTTATATGCCAAGCTCAAAGAGGTTAGAAGATAAATCTTACTCACAATATAATGTAAATACTCAATTACACCTTATCACTCCAGCTTTCAAAAACAACCATCAACATACACAAAATATTTATCCATTAACACCTTATAAACTCCCAACTAAAAATAAATTCAACTTCCAAAAAAATAACTCAAAACCTCTTTAATCAATTTAATGGCAAAAATAACTTTGGCAAGAATCAAATCCTCTTTCCTTAAAATAACATAAATCATTTCTCAATAAAAAAATCTTTCAAAAAACCTTTTAACTCTAAATGGCACAAATAAATTACCAAAAAATAATTCTTCAACAAATCATTATAACTCCAAATAACACAAATCAATTACCAAAAATAATTCTTCAACAAACCCTTATAACTCCAAACCACACCTTAGAAAAAATTTAGGCAATATAAAATTCTAATCAAAAATTACCTTTGCCACTAGAGGGATTCGAACCCACAATCTCTACCTTTGTGAATGCTCTAGCCATGACTTTGACCACCGTGTGTGCTAGAAACACATTTGAGAGCTTGTACGCTCTTCCTCCCCTTTTTCCTAGGCTGGCGCTCAAAGTGAGCATGTGCAAAAGACTTCCCTTAGCGCTCAAGACACACACCACTCCACGTGAATTGATCGTGGGCTCCTCAACTCCCAACACTTTCATAAAACATGCACTACCAATGGACCACTATGTCCTTTGTTATTCAACCAATATGATCTTCCCCTTATTTATTTCTCCTAGTTCTAATTACAATCGAATCCCTTGTCTTCTTCCTCAACGATCAACAATTGCACAAAAACACTTCCAACTTTGTCACATGAATTAAAATGTCAAGGGGTAAATTTTGAATACCTCTTTGGCATTAATTTATACACAAATTCCATTTGTTTCTTAGACGTCGATGCTCCCACTTATTTGATGATTTCGTCACTTTCCAACCTTTATAATTTATAAATTATTTAAATTCTAAGGAATTTAAATTTTATAAATTATATTTATAAACTTTAACTTTAATATATTAAAGCCTTCCTTGGGTTTAAACTTAAACCTTTAATTTGTAAATTATTTTGCCATCGTGGGTCTTTTAAAATATTAAATGCCATCTCAATGTGTGAGGAGATTTTTATATCCTCAATAATTTTAATAAAACAATTTAATCTTCCACCATGAGTTTACCATAAATCCTCATAAAACATTATTTTGCCAATTTTTTATTCAACTCTCCGCATTGAACTGGTGCTATTGATAGTGTGCTCCATGGTATTAATTATGTCTTCATATGTTTACTTTGGCATCAATGAAGAATTTTCACCTTGACATCAATGACAATTAAATGAGCTCAAAATGTCCAACAATCTCCCCCTTTGTCATTGATGGCAACCCAAATTCTTTTAACTGAAAACTTGATCTTTCCTTTGTTTTTCTCCCCCTAGGACATTGCTCCCCCTAGATCAATGCTTTCTCAAATATCAAATCTCTCTCCCCTTACTCAAATCTCTCCCCCTTTGACATCAATGGAAAAGGGTCACATTTTGGGCTCGGGGCTAAGATTGAGCCTCTTAGCTTAGCCCCTCTCCCACCTCCTCTTGAGGTGGTTGATTTTGGGGTGGGAGTCTCCCTCCCAATTTTCCTCGAAGATGCTCAAAAGTTTCTTTTGAAAGTGTCTTAGTGAAAATATCTGCTATTTGTTCCTTTGTAGTGACATATTCCAATATGACCTATTTATCTATCACCTGTTATCTTAGAAAATGATACTTAATTAGAATGTGCTTTGTCCTAGAATGTATTATTAGATTTTTTGAGATACTTATGGCACTAGTATTATCACATAGTATAGGAATGGGATGATCATGCTTTATCTTGAAGTCTTCTAAAGTTTTCTTCATCCATAACACCTGTTTACAACTGGATACTTTTGCAATGTATTTAGCTTCTATTGTAGATAAATATACTGAAACTTGCTTCTTACTTAACCAAGAGACTAAACATTCTCTAATAAAGAATGCTCCTCCATTTGTGATTTTTATGTCATCAATGTTGCTGACCTAATCTGCATTTGTATATGTTGCTAGTGTAAAACTATCACTTTTGGGATACCAAAGCCCAAAGTCCATATTCCCTTTTAGATACCTAAAAATTCTTTTTACTTCTACCACATATGTTTCCTTAGGTGTCATTTGAAACCTCACCACTAATCCTACTGACTGTACTATGTTTGGTCTTGTAGCTGTAACATACAATAAGCTACCAATCATAGATATGTATAATCTCTGATCTGCTTATGGAGATTCATCCTCCTTACTCAACTTGCATCCTGTAACCATAGGAGTACTTACTGATTTACAATATTCTAGCCTAAATTTTTTTAACATTTCTTTTATATACTAGGCTTGTGAGAGAAACACTCCTCTTTCATTGTTTCCCCCAAATTTTATGTCATCGACATAAACAACCACTATTAATAGATCACTCCCTTAATTATATATATAAATTATTGTCTACTATTCCTTTTCTGAAGCCCTATTCCTGAAGATACTTATCCAATATTGAGTACCATACTCTCAGATCCTGCTTTAAACCATACAATACCTTTCTCAATTTGCATGCTTGATATGGTTTATCTGCTAGTATGAATCCCTCAGGTTGTTCAATATAAACCTCTTCTTCTAGAACCCCATTTAGAAATGCTAACTTGACATCCATCTGATATACCTTGAAGTTATTTAAACATGATAAGGCTAAAAACATCCTTATAGATTCAAGCCATGCAACTAGAGAAATATTTTCATCAAATTCCATTCCTTCTACCTGTGCATAACCTTTGCATACTAACCTTGCTTTATTTTTGACCACTTGTCCGTATTCATTTAATTTGTTTCTAAAAATCCATTTTGTACCAATCAAATTTTTCTCCTTTGGTCATAGAACAAGTTCCCAATTTTTTATTTTCTCTATCAAATACAATTCCTCGTTCATTACCTTAATCCAAAACTCATCCTCACTTGCCTGAGTTAAGTCTTTTTGCTCAATCTTAGATAGAAAATAAAAATTTGCTTATTGAGATAGTTTTATTATTCTTCTCCTTGTCTATATTTCATCTGGATTCCCAATGGTTTGCTCTTTTGGATGATGTTTATGTACATACCTGGATGTATTTTTGGGAAGAATTATTTGTGTTTCTTCTTCTTCTTTATTTGATTCCTCACAAAATTCTTCTTGACAACATCCATATTCTTGATACACAATTTGTTGAGCTGGTTCTCTTGAATCTATATTTTCATAAATTGTTACATTTTTATTGTCCACCATAGTGTGTGTTCTTTTATTGAAGCATATATAGGCTTGAATCCTTGTATAATAACCAAGAAAAATTCCCTCATCACATATTGGATCAAACTTACCTAATTTTTTGTCTTCCCGTCTTATGTAACATTTGCTTCCAAAAATTCTAAAGTGTTTTACAGTGGCAGGTCTTCCTTTCCAAAGCTCATATGGAGTATTGTAATGATTTAACCTCATTTGAGACCTAGTTATTATGTATACTACTATGTTTATAGCTTCTCTTCAAAAAGCACTTGATAGCTTAGATTCATTTAACATAGCTCTAGCCATGTTTTCAGCAGTCCTATTTTTCCTTTCAACTACCCCAATTTGTTGAGGAGTTCTTGTTGCTGAGTACTCTCTCTTGATTCCATGTTGTTCACAAAACTCTATAAATTCATTTGAAGTAAATTATCCTCCTCTATCAGATCTCAAACACTTAATCCTTTTGCCAATTTCATTTTCAACCAATTCCTTGAATGCTTTAAAATTTTCAAAGGCCTTTAACTTCTCTTTTAGGAAGGCTACCCAAACCATTCTGTAATAATCATCTATAAACAACATAAAATAGCTCTCACCTTGAATGCTTTGTGTTCTGGTAGGACCACACAAATCAGTATGTATTAGGCTCAATGGCTCAGATGACATATATCCTTTTGACTTAAAGGTTGTCCTAGTTTGTATTCCATGTTGATAGGGTGTACAAATTGTGTTTTGAGGTCTTCTTATTTTGGGTAAATCTCTAACTACCTATTTATTGCTTATGTTGACTATGTTGTCAAAATTAAAGTGACCCAATATTCTATGCCATAACCAAATCTCATATTCTTGTGATAGAAAGCACTTTTCCCCTTTTATCTCATTGAGCATGTATAAGTTGTTTGGGGTTCTTCTTGCATTAGCAATGATTTTTTCAGTTTCTATTTTTATTATCTCACATCTATCTAGATAGAAAGTAACCATGGATCCTCGATAAAAAATTTGACTTATACTCATCAGATTGTGTTTTAACCCTTTAACATACAATACATTCTCTATTTTTGTTTTCCCATTATCTAAACTTAAAGTTCCTCTTCCACCAATCATTGCTAACCCATTATCACCGAAACTTACTGATCCTCTATTTTTTTCTTTTAGAACAATGAATTTTTCTTTGACTCCTATCATTGGACTAGAGAAACCACTATCAAGATACCATTGTTATTCTTTATCCTTAGCATGAAGGGCTATTTGAACTAACATTGATCTCGTCTTAGCATTTTTCCTTCCATATTTCCTAGTTGTTGAAATTATTTTTATAGACTCAGGAAGTATCATTTTACAGCATCTAGCCTTGTGCCCAAAATTATTGTATTTGTAACATATAAAATCATCACTCATGAGAGGTGCAAAGGAATTGAGATTTCTATTGACATTGTTTCTTGCATTATGAATACAGTGTACAACTCTATGACCATATTTATTACAAGAAAAGCAATTACCATGGAAGAAATTATGTAACCTATTTGGATGTCTTGGAGTTTGTGGTGAAGTAATCTTCTTCTTGTGATTAACTCTTATACAGGGTTCTCCTTTGCTTTCTTTATTTCTTATATTCTTTGCTTGCCTATCCTTGTTTGAAGTTTCCGCATCTTGAAGACTTGATTCCTCTTTCTATTTTTCATATTCTACATCTTGTAGTGCCTTGGTCCTTTTGACTTCATTCCTTAGGTGGAAAATTTTTGCTTCCAATCTCTCACATTTTTTTCCCTGGCTCTTAACATATTTGTCATGTCCTGCTCAATTTTCTTTCCTTCTTCCACTCTAATCTTGAGTTCTGTGATATTTTGTATAAGCTCCATCCTTGCTTCTTCATCTTCTTGAAATTGTTCCTTCAAGATTGAATTATTCTCTCTAAGTTTTTTTAACTTTATGAGAGCAGCAAATAATTCCTCTTTTATGTTAAACATAGTCTCGTCTTCACTCTTTGAAGTCATGTGTGCTATTGACGAATTCTCCTCCAAGTTATTAGTCTTTTCATGAGCCACCTGCTCTGATACCAATTGAAGAACACGTGCTTATACAGAGAGGGGGGGTGAATAGTATATAATAAAACTTTTTAATTTTTAATACAAATAGTATCATTAGCATTATTAAAGTAGTAAAAATCACACAAATCATCACAGACATGAGAGACATCATTTTTATATGGTTCACCCAAATATGGCAACTTCCACGGAGAAAATATTTCTTATAAATTTTTCTCAAATAAATTCTCTTGGGAATCCTTTCCTACAATGTTTATGAACCTTTGTCCAAAGGAGATGTTGATCCCTGTTGGTTCGAATTTTATACACACCCTGTGAAGAATGAGCATAAAATACCGATAACACTTATAAGGGATAAATCCCACTCACTTTAGGATCTTGTTGGATATCCAAGGTGTGAGTTACAGAGTTGGGTCGAATGTCTATTCACTCTTTTTCGCTTCTGGAATAGTTTCAAGTGGACTGTTTGTTACCTTACAATGGGCTCGGGACTTTAGTTCAGTAATGTTTTTGGAGTTGGTTATCTTTGTGGATAATCAGATTTATAATTAGTTCTTTGATCTAGCTCTTTATGCTATAGTAGATTTAAATAAAAGACAAATTTAAAGCAAAATAAAATGGATCATTTCACGGTGAAACAGAGAGAGTAGGGTAGGGCAGAAAAGAGAAGTTTATCTAACTTAGATGCAAAACCAAAACTACCAATTTTTAGTTATACTGGTTAGCTTCACAATAGAACAAATCAAAGAGGAAAGTGTCCAGCTTTCTAAGATCACTTTCAACTACAAGCATAAGACAAAGATGAAATATATCTAACAAAAAATTATAAACAGAAGGGAAGTCAGTTAAAATTGGTATCTCTCACCAGCATCCTAGCTCACACAGTGAGGACAGAGCAATTAGAATAGGCCTAAACCTTAAATTTGTAATTTTCCCTAACATACAATAAAGAAAATGAAGCCTAGCAGCATATCCAATCCTGGTAACACAGATCTACAGCATAATTTAAATAAACCTTAATGAAACGAAAACAAAAAAAGATGAACTTATCATAATCTGAAAGAGATTAGGCTCCTGGCCATGCTATCAAAGAAAAAGAAAAATCACACCAACTCTAAGTCCAGAACAAAGCATTCAAACAAGATTTGCAGGAAATTGCTCCAATAGCTTATATTTCTAAGTTTTTGCCTCCCGTGATTTACATTTAGAAGAAGTATTTATAGACCTAGGACGGACCTTGATCTTTTTAAGAATATCTTCTTTTCAAACCCTAAATTTTATCCTCTTAACCTTCCTACCGGGGTTTTACAATATAAGGCCCTTTAAAAATAAAGTTTTTTATAAACCCTAACCACTCTACAAATCTGAGTGTAGTTACTTGCCATAAATGAAAAAGGCATGATCTGATGTTATTCTCATCCATATTTAACTACAAGTAAATATCTTCATCTTTCTGGTGCACTTGTCGGGAGGGTCTCATTAATTCCTCAGAGAAATTCGGATGAGTCACCGGCTTCTCTGACATTTTATCTTTGTAGAGCTACCTCTGAGTTGAAATTCTCTGCACACCATTACTTTCACCATAAATTCTCCTGTTAAATGCGTCCATCGGAAAATTCCAATAACTGTGTGTAGATATTTTCATTTTTCAGTCAATTGCCAACATATTCTATTAAATGGGCAGCTTCTTAGTCACCGTAAAGTCTCTTTGCGACCAGATCTGTAAAATCTGGATGAACCAACAATTCTCGGCATCTCCCATTTCAATGTGACGGTCCTCGATTAATTTGCGCTTAACTTTGTCTTTCTCGTCATTACTTTCGCCATCATACAATTGTATCGCTCTCTGCAAAAGAAAAGCAAGGGTCAACATTTTAATATTATTAAATAAAAACCTTCATGTTCATTATATGTCGGCTTTATTTGCTTTTGACACATGTCGTGATAACACGATGCTTTCCTCCAGCTGTTTTTAATTTTGGCCTCTTTGTCTCTTTTGCCGTGAAATCACAACATGTCATGATTTCGCGACGTTCCCTGCATCTGCTTCACTTTACTTTTTCTTCGTCGTGAAACTGCGACATGTCGCGATTTTGTGACATGTCATGAAATCGCGACGGTCTCCCCACTTGGCGCCTTTTCACCTTCCTCCGTCGTGAAACCGTGACATGTCACGATTTCACGACACGACGGTCTCCCCACTTGGCACCTTTTCACCTTCCTCCGTCGTGAAACCGTGACATGTCATGATTTCGCGACATGTCACGAAATTGCAACGGTCCCTTCACTTGGCGGCTTTTCACTTTCCTCTATCGCGAAACCGCGACATGTCATGATTTCGTGACATGTCATGAAATCGCGACGGTCCCTTCACTTGGTGCCTTTTCACTTTTTCTCCATTGTGAAATCGCGATGATCCCTTCACTTGGCGCCTTTTCACTTTTTCTCCGTCGTGAAATCATGACGGTCTCCCCACTTGGCACCTTTTCACCTTCCTTCGTCACGAAATTGCGACGGTCCCTTCACTTGGTGCCTTTTCACTTTTTGTATCACGATTTCATGATGTCGCAAAATCGTGACATCGCGATATTGTGACACCTTCTATGCCTTAGCTTCTTCTTGCTTTTGTTTTTGCCACGAAATTGTGACCTATTTATGCAATTAGGTTTTTTGCAACATGTCACGAAATCGTGACCTATTTATGCACTTAGGTTTTTTCTTTGCCCCTTTGCCACGAAATCGTGACATGTCACGATTTCGTGACATGTCGCGAAATCATGACCTTCCCTACGCACTTGCTCTCTCTCCCAAGACCCGTCGTGATTTCGTGACATTTCCAAAAATGGAAAGTGTCGCGGTATCGCAACTTTCCAAAAATGGAAGTGTCACGATATCACGACGTTTCCAGCACTTAACCAATTTTTCCAAGACCCGTCATGATTTCGTGACATTTCCAAAAATGGAAAGTGTCGCGGTATCGTGACTTTCCAAAAATGGAAGTGTCGCAATATCGCGACGTTTCCAGCACTTAACCAATTTTTCCAAGACCCATCGCGATTTCGCGACATTTTCAAAAATGAAAAGTGTCGCGATATCACGACTTTCCAAAAATGGAAGTGTCGCGATATCGCGACGTTTCCAGCACTTAGCAAAATTTTTAGAAATTGTAGGTTGACTCTAATGAATTTATTCATCTGTATTTTGCATTTTTACATATCTGTGAAAGATCTTTTTACTCAAAATGTTTCTAACTTTTAAAGAAGTGAATTCTAAATTGAAATTAAAGTCACATGCAAGACTACTTAGATACTTTGATATATGCAAAACTTGAAGAAGGAGGCAAGCAAAATTTGGAATAAAAACCTGGAAAACATCAAGAGGGTCCCTACTGGCAAATGAAAGCTAAATATTTTCAAAGGATGGAAATTCATTTTTTTAGTGGGGGTGTGTTGCTTCTCAACAAATGGCGATATCTACGAGGAAAATAGTAGCACTATTTTAGAATCTGGGACTCTAGCTCCAAAACAATATAGACCATGTACCATGCTTTACCACAAATATTCTTCAAAATAAATTAACTACTACCTGATAGTTGTTAAAATTTCCCAAGGACATACTAGGTTGAATCACTTAAGGAAGATTTTTGATGTGCAATTATAAGCGTATAAAACTTTCTTCAAGAATGATTGGGCCTTCGAATTTTGTACTTTGGATTGATCAACTTTTCTAAAAAGCGGAAACCGAGTTGTGAAAGGAGAAATCGAGTAGGGCTCTGTTTACTAGTTTAGCCTTTTACATCCCTGACAGAGTTACTCTTTAGATTTTCACGACCCTGATCCACAATTGTGAGGTAGTATCTACAACTTGGAAAAATAAAATATCTTCTAAAGCCTTGGATATCTCTTTCATTACATAATTTTTTTTTTTTTGTATAAAAAATAACAAAGTGTCAGTTTTATGCTGTCTTGCTAAACTTTCACCTTCTCTCTCTCTCCTTTGAAATATATCGAAATCTGAAAAGCCTTAAAAAAGAACAATTTTTTTTTAAATATTTCATCAATCTGGAACTGCTTTAGCCTGGGTACTTCTAGCCTCTATGGATACTCAAATAATTTTACGAATCAGAGTCCCCTCTTACGACCAACTTTTCTTGGATTCCTTGGGAGTTTCTCCAGCCAAATAGTATAGCAATTTCTTTATAATTAAAATAACTATGGCAAGCAAGACACAAAATCCAATCATCTTTCTACTATTGTTCTGAATAACAAAATAATTTCATTGTTTAGTTTAAGCAGACTATCTCTCAATTAGAATAATGAACACTGGATTTTTAACTCAAAATAAAACAATTTTAGAAGGCTAACTTTTTCTTTGCTACCCAGGCAAAACTAAAAAAAAAATTAAAAGCTAAAGAAATTTGTACAGATCCCAAAGGATAAAACATAGAACTTTAAAAATCAAACAAAATAAAATAAAACAAATTACTTTGTACAGACCCCAAAGGATAAAACATAGACCTTTAAAATCAAACAAAATAAAATAAAACAAACTACTTCAAAGCTTATTTACAATGTATACACATGTTACAACATCTTTGTGATTCATTCAAACGATATATTGGATGGAACAACTGAGAAATAATGCTTTAGGTATTGACCATTAATAGGGAGGTTTAGAAAATTACCATCAAGGTCCTGTAAACGAAATGCGTTATTACCTAGGATCTCAGCAATCTGGTATGGGCCTGTCCATAAAGGTTGCAGCTTGGTGTTTTTACATTTCTTTTCATGGGCTTTGTCCCACAGAAACACCAGGTCTGCAAGTTTAAATGCCTTCGAATTGGCCCTCTCGTCAAGCCAGCGCTTGACTATCTTTTGGTGCCGACTAAAATGCTCCACAGCTTGAAGTCGTCCACCCTGCAAATCAAACAAGTCCAACATACGGGTTTTCGTATCTGCATGATCAAAGTAATGTAAAGCAAATTTTAATCCTGGTACTAATGCTTCATATTCTACCAAATTATTTGTGCAAGGAAACTGCAAGCGATAAGACATAAAACCAGTTTGATTTTTTGGTCTTTTAAGAACAGCCCTTGTACCATAACCTTACTCAGACTTAGCTGCATCAATATGAAGTATCCCAACTTCATTATCGTGATTAAGGTGAGCTTTAACCAGTTTCTCCTTTTGAGTAGTTGTCAAATTATAAACCCCGATATAACAGCCCTCAGCAAGATTAGCAATCTCATTCTTGGCATTATACTCTGTAATCATGAGTTTATATCTTGGTTCTTTGTTGATTCTTAATTGATTTGCAAAACCATTCCAAGGTAACCACATATGCGAGAAATCAGTAGCCAAATACCCATTCAATTATTTTGACCAATCCTTGCTCAGAAGCATCCCGTATCCTACAAGAATATCCACCACCTGAATATCAATTTTGTGCTACACTCTTGTCTCAAATGCTAGCTGGATATGCATATTCTAAAGTTCACCTACCACTTTAACTTCAGACTTATCCAATTGGATGACTCTCATCTCAGAGTTCATGGGGGTCAAACTCAATTGCTGACAGATGGCTAAAGGCATGACATTGGCTGAAGCCCCAGAATCTACCAGACAGTTGTGTAAGTTTTTTCCAAATATACGAACAGTCAGTAGAAAAGGCAGAACTTTAGTCTTCTCTTTATACATAGCCACATTTGCATTTGCCATATTTTTTCCCTTTTCCAAAGGTTTGGTAGTAGGCTCAGAATATGTTTTGATCAGGTTATCCCTCTGTTCAGAAATTTGGGCCAGCTCATGAAGAGTGATGTTGGCTTTTATTTTTTTCAAGTCCTCCACTATATTATATCCTTTATTGAGTGGAGGGACAAATGCATATGGTCCTCTCGGATTTCCTCCCTTGGGTGGGGATGGATTATTGCTTGAAGATGGATCTAGAGGAACACTGTGGGAGTTGTCCAGAGGGGTAGATGTAGTGTTGGGCTTTGGATTTCTATTTCTAAGGTTGTAGTTGTCCCTTCTGTAGCACCTGTTGAAAATGTACAGAATCCAGGTAAAGAAGCTGATAACACAAGATTTGAAGAAGTTTCAAGGGTAGTCCAAAAGTTGGCAAATGACTTTTTGACTTTCAAAAGGCAAGTGTCCACCAAAAAAAACCCGAACAGGTTTTCTTATCAGCAGAATAGATTCACTCGGCCCCCATACGAGCCCAATAAGGATTATAAAAGTAAAGGGCATGATGTAAATATTTGTGATTTAGCCTTGCCTAACTAGTGCAGGATTCATGGAACATCTCAGCACGAGGAGTTGGATTGTTTGGAATTTTGTAATGCCTTTGAAGCTCTTTCTGGTGAGTTGGTTTCTCCTGAACAACAAAGGACTACGGATGCCCCAAGTTCATCCAACCACAGTGAAGCTATGGTCTTAGATTATTTCACTTTCCCAGAAGAATCAGAGAATGTTGTGGAGCTACCCATGGATGAAGTACACCCCACTTGGTTGTGAATGCAGTTTTCATCCTGTCTTTCTTTTCAACTAATATCTGATTATACCCTAAGAAATTGTCTAGGAAAGACATCATTTTTGAACCATTGACAATCTGTAACACCTCATCCATGGAAGGCAGAGGATAATTATCTTTCTCAGATGCCTTGTTCAAATTTCTAAAATCCACACACAAGCAGATCTCTCCATTTTTCTTTCTAACCAGCACCAAATTGGCCACCCAAGTAGAATGCCTAACGGGGAAAATAATGGCGGCACTCAATAATTTTTCTACCTCCTTCTGGATGAGGGGCTCTAGCAGAGCGTTGACATGCCTCTATTTTTGCCGAAAAGGTTTGCAAAACTCTTTTAAAGGTATAACATGAGTGTAAACTTTCGGATCAAAGACCTTTAAGTCTTTGTAAGACCAGGCCATAACATCCTTGGACCTGTGAAGAAAATTGATCATATTTCTTTTTATTTTTGGGTCACAAGTTTTAGCCAACTTGAGGTGCCTAGGATCTTCTTCAGTCCCCATATTTAGGTTCTCGGTCTCACTGTTTGTTACATCCATAGAATCCTCAGAACTCACCTTTTTCTTGATTTGGTCAACATCAAAGAGCCGCTCCAGTTCTACCATCCCTTTTGGAATTCTGTTATCTTTCAACATTACTATTCCCCTTTCATCATCTAACTGCTCCAATAGAGTATCCCTTTGTCCATCATCGATTATAGCATTTTCAAACGCTTTGGTACTCTGTAAAAAATTTATAATCTATTGGTCATCAGAGAAAACCTAAAAATTATCCACATTATTTGGGACCCAAGGACAAGGGACTAACTCGATCAAAAAATTGTTCCATTTGAATTCTTTCAGTGGTTTCAGACTTGCGGCTGATGAAGCCAAGACATCTGCACGTGAATTCTGCTCTCTAGGTATGTGCGTTAAATTAAAAGCATCAAAATCTTCCACGAGATCCCATGCTCGGTGTTTGTATCCTTTTAAATAAGATGCTTTACATTGGAATTTACCTTTAACTTGATTAGCCACCAACTTTGAATCTATAAAAACTTGGATATTTCTTACACCTCTGTCCAAAGCAAATTTCAATCCTAATACCAGTGCTTCATATTCTGCTAAATTATTTATGCAAGGGAACTATAGGCGATAAGACATAAAATATGTCTGACTCTCAAGCCCTTTAAGGACTGCCCCTGTACCAGAACCCTGTTTAGATTTAGCCTCATCCACATGAAGCGTCCAAACTTCATTACTATGAAAAGGATGAGCTTTACTAAACTTCTAATTTTGTCCCGTTGTTAAATTATAAACTTCAATATCTACATCAGCAATATTTATAGTCTCATTTTTTGCATTATATTCAGTGATCGTATGTTTGTATCTGGGTTCTCTTTCAACCCTTAATTAGTTTGCCACTCCTTTCCATGGCAACCACATGTGTGAAAAGTCAGTTGCCAAGTATCCATTCAAATATTTCAACCAATCCCTGCTCAGAAGCATCCCGTACCCCACAGGAATATCCACCACTTGAATTTCAATTTTGTGTTGTGCCCTTGGTTCAGATGCTAACTGGATATGGATATTCTGAAGTTCACCTACTACTTTAACCTCTAATTTGTCCAATTGGACAACTCTTCTTTCAGACTTCATTGGGGTCAAACCCAACTGTTGAAAAATGGCCAAAGGCATAACATTAGCTGAAGCACTCGAATATACCAGACAGTTGTGTAAATTTTTCCTAAAAATACGAACAGTTAGTAGAAAAGGCAAAACTTCAGTATTCTCTTTATACATGGCTACATTCACATTTTCCATCTTCTTTCCCCTATCCAAATATTTTTTAGTAGGCCTAGAGTATGTTTTAATCAAGTTATCCCTCTGTTCTAAAATTAGGGCCAACTCATGAAGAGTGATGTTGGCTTTGATATTTTTCATGTCCTCCACTATATTATATCCCTTATTGAGTAGAGGGACAAATGCATCTGGTCCTCTCAGATTTCCTCCCTTAGGTGGAGATGGGTTATTGCTTGAATATGGATCTGGAGGAACATTGTGGGAGTTTTCCGGAGGGGTAGATGTAGTGTTGGGCTCCGAATTTCTATTTCTGAGGTTGTAGTTGTCCCTCCTGTATTGTTGAAAAGCTCGCACCTCATCCATAGGCATTTCAACTACATTCTTAGATTCACCCAGGAAAGTGAAAGAATCCAAGACCATAGCTACACTATGGCTGGATGAACTTGGGCCATCCGCATTTCTTTGATGTTCAGGAGAAATCAACTCCTCAAAAAACGCTTCAAAGGCATTACAAAATTCCAAACAATCCAACTCCTCGTGTTGAGAAGTAGCATGTATCCTGCACCAGTTAGGCAAAGCCAAATCATAAATATTTACATCATGACCTTTACCTTTATAATCCTTATTGGGTTTGTATGGGGGCTGAGTGAATCTGTTTTGCTAATAGGAATACCTGTTTGAGTTCTCTCTAGTAGAAACCTGCCTTTTAAAACTCAAAAAATCATTGGCCAACTTTTGGACTATTTTTGACACTTCTTCAACTCTTGCATTATCAGATTCTTTACCTGGGTTCTGTACATTTTCAGTAGGTGTTACAGCCAATGGATTTTCTAATGGTGGAGTCTGACACACTGGCAACATCATCTGATGTGGTATGAGATTGAAAATAGGGGTAGCTTGTGTGACCAAAGGAATTTGATGAGCATTTAAAGGTTGGGGTCCCAACTGTCTTTCCAAAACCAAATCTTCTTTGTAAGCCTCTGTTAGATTGGTAATAGAGGGATCTCTTTTCAAGAAAATAGAAGTCATTGGATCTAGAGAATTTCTAAAAATCTCTAATGCCAGGTCTGCATTTGGCACATAATAACCAGTCAGTCTACCATAAGCCTTCTGAAATCTAACATTGTAAGATTTGACATATTCATTTATTTCTCTTTTAATACCAGAAAACTGTTGATATAATACATTGGGATCTATTACCTCACCAAACTGCGATACAAAAACCTTTTCCAAGTCATTCCAACTGGTAATAGAATCGTTAGTGAGATTTAAAAACTAGTCGTAAGCTCCCTCCTGGAGAGTGAACGGGAACAATCTACAAGCAACATATTCATGCTGTACATTTAACAATTTCAAAGCATTCTTGAATGCTACTAGATGTTCTTCTGATGTCCTAGTTCCATCATGTTTGTATCTTGGAAGATATCTCTCAGGATTTCTAGGCAGGTCATGGGTTGCACCCGAGATATTTAAGGCAATGGAACCTAACCAGTTTGCCATTATTACTTGATTGACAATGATATTTTTAGTTGCAGTTGGAGTAACTACAAGTGGTGATAAAACTATTTCAGACAAGGACTTGGCCCTTCCGAGGTCTGCTTCTTCCGGGAGTTTCTAACTCGGGCACAAGGAGCTCTCCAGCTCGGAGTGGGACCTTGTTACTCTATAATTAGAATCCAGCTTTTCACCAGCACTTACAACCTTACAAACCTTAACAGACTACTGAACTTCAGGTCCTCCTTTCTAGCAATTTTAAATATTGGTGTTGAGTTCCGCTGTTTAGGCAAAAACTCAAACAACAAGTTTTCAAAGTCTGAGGAGGAGGGAAAAGGATTCAAAAGATAAAACACCAGACTCTACACAAACAACTTACAATACTAAACGGAGTTTAGCAGGCCCTCCTTCTAGCACCAATTTTAAATGTTGGTTCGACTTTTATACACACCCTATGAAGAATGAGAATAAAATACCGATAACACTTATAAGGGATAAATCCCACTCACTTTAGGATCTTGTTGGATATCCAAGGTGTGAGTTACAGAGTTGGGTCAAATGTCTATTCACTCTTTTTTGCTTCTAGAATAGTTTCAAGTGGACTATTTTTTACCTTACAACGGGCTCGGGACTTCAATTCAATAATGTTTTTGGAGTTGGTTATCTTTGTGGATAATCAGATTTACAATTAGTTCTTTGATCTAGCTCTTTATGCTTTAGCAGATTTAAATAAAAGACAAATTAAAAAAAAAAAAAATAGATCATTTCACGGTGGAACAGAGAGAGTAGGGTAGGGCAGAAAAGAGAAGTTTATCTAACTTAGCTGCAAAACCAAAACTGCCAATTTTTAGTTATACCGATTAGCTTCACAATAGAACAAATCAAAGAGGAAAGTGTCCAGATTTCTAAAATCACTTTCAACTAAGAGCATAAGACAAAGATGAAATAGATCTAACAAAAAATTATAAACAGAAGGGAAGTCAGTTAAAATTGGTATCTCTCACCAACAGCCTAGCTCGCACAGTGAGGACAGAGCAATTAGAACAGGCCTGAACTTAAATCTATAATTTTCCCTAACATACAATAAATAAAATGAAGCCTAGCAGCATATCCAATCTTGGTAACACAGATCTACAACATAATTTAAATAAACCTTAATGAAACAAAAACAAAAGAAGATGAACTTATCACAATCTGAAAGAGATTAGGCTCCTGGCCACGCTATCATAGAAAAAGAAAAATCACACCAACTCTAAGTCCAAAACAAAGCATTCAAACAAGATTTGCAGAAAATTGCTCCAATAAGTTCTATTTCTAAGTTTCCACCTCCTGTGATTTACATTCAAAAGAAGTATTTATAGACCCAGGATAGACCCTGATATTTTTAGGAATATCTTCTTCTCAAACCCTAAATTTTATCCTCTTAACCTTACTATCGGGGTTTTACAATATAAGGCCCTTTAAAAATAGAGTTTTTTATAAACCCTAACCACTCTGCAAATCTGAGTGTAGTTACTTGCCATAAATGGGAAAGGCATGATCTGATGTTATTCTCATCCATCTGTAACTGCAAGTAAATATCTTCATCTTTCTGGTGCACTTGCCGAGAGGGTCTCATTAATTCCTCAAAGAAATTCGAATGATTCATCAGCTTCTCTTACATTTTACCTTCGTAGAGCTACCCCTGAGTTGAAATTCTCTGCACGCCATTACTTTCACCATAAATTCTCCTATTAAATGCGTCCATTGGCAAATTATGGTAACTATGTGTAGATATTTTCATTTTTCGGTCAATTGTCGACATATTCTATTAAATGGGCAACTACTTAGTCATCGTAAAGTCTCTTTGCAACCAGATCTGTAAAATTTGGATAAACCAGCAATTCTCAGCATCTCCCATTTCAATGTGACGGTCCTCGATTAATCTATGCTTAACTTTGTCTTTCTCGTCATTACTTTCGCCATCATGCAATTGTATCGCTCTCTACAAAAGAAAAGCAAGGGTCAACATTTTAATATTATTAAATCAAAATGTTAATGTTCATTATATGTTAGTTTTATTTTCTTTTGACATGTGTCATGATAACACGATGCTTTCCTCCAGCTGTTTTTCATTTTGGCCTCTTTGTCTCTTTTGCTGCGAAACCGCGACATGTCACAATTTTGTGACATGTCGTGATTTCATGACATGTCATGAAATCGTGATGTTCCTTGCGTCTGCTTCACTTTACTTTTTCTCCGTCGTGAAACCATGACATGTCACAATTTCGTGACATGTCACGAAATCGTGACGGTCTCCCCACTTGGCTCCTTTTCACCTTCCTCCGTCGTGAAACCACGACGTGTCGCAATTTCACATGTCGCGATTTCACGACATGTCATGATTTCATGACATGTCATGATTTTGTGATGGTCCCTTAACTTGGCGCCTTTTCACTTTCCTCCATCACGAAACCGTGACATGTCATGATTTCACGACATGTCACGAAATCGCGACGGTCCCTTCACTTGGTGCCTTTTCACTTTTTCTCCGTCGCGAAACCGTGACATGTCACAAAATTGCAACGGTCCCTTCACTTGGCGCCTTTTCACTTTTTCTCCATCGCGAAATCGCGACGGTCTCCCCACTTGGCGCCTTTTCACCTTCCTCCATCGTGAAACCATGACATGTCACGATTTCGTGACATGTCGCAAAATCGTGACTTGTTTCTGCACTTAGGTTTTTTCTTTGCCCCTTTGCCGCGAAACCGTGACATGTCGCGATTTCGCGACATGTCGCGAAATCGTGACCTTCCCTACACACTTGCTCTCTCTCTCAAGACCCATCGCAATTTCGCGACATTTCCAAAAATGGAAAGTGTCACGGTATCACGAATTTCCAAAAATGGAAGTGTCGCGATATCGTGACGTTTCCAACACTTAGCCAATTTTTCCAAGACACATTGCAATTTCACGACATTTCCAAAAATGGAAAGTGTCGCGGTATCGCAATTTTTCAAAAATGGAAGTGTCGCGATATCGCGATGTTTTCGGTACTTAACCAATTTTTCCAAGACCCGTCGCGATTTCGTGACATTTCCAAAAATGGAAAGTGTTGCGATATCGTGACTTTCCAAAAATGGAAGTGTCGCGATATCGCGACATTTCTAGCACTTAGCAAAATTTCTAGAAATTGTAGGTTGACTCTAATGAATTTATTCATCTGTATTTTGCATTTTTACATATTTGTGAAAGATCTTTTTACTCAGAATGTTTCTAACTTTAAAGAAGTGAATTCTAAATTGAAATTAAAGTCACATGCAAGACTACTTAGATACTTTGATATATGCAAAACTTGAAGAAGAAGGAGGCAAGCAAAATTTGGAATAAAAACCTGGAAAACATCAAGAGGGTCCCTACTGGCAAATGAAAGCTAAATATTTTCAAATGATGGAAATTCATTTTTTTAGTGGGGGTGTGTTGCTTCTCAACAATCCCCTAAATCAAGTTCATCGATCTCTATCCATAGGAGAACTCCTTATTATCTGCTCTGGTTGGTGTTCCTCTAGAAGACTACTGCCTCCATTACACTGGCTTGTGGATCTCTCTCCACTAAAGACTCTTGTCTCCACTTAGAAGACCTATCCTCACTGCCCTGGCTGATGGATCTCTATCCATTGGACACTACTATCCTCTCTACTCTGTAACCTCCAAAACTCTATCTCAAATATATACTAAACATGGTCCTTCAGTCTAGCACAATTCTGCTTAATATCTATCTCTGGTCTGGCACAAACCTATCCTCAAATATGCACCAAACTTTGCTCCACAAGTCCACATAGAACTTGCTAAAAAATGCTCAACAAGTCCACTCACAAATTTCTCAAATATTCTCAACAAGTCCACTTAGAACTTGCTCAAATCTGCTCAACAAGTCCACTCAAAAATTGCTCAAATCTGCTCAACAATTCCACTTAGAACTTGCTCAAATCTCATAGAAACATAAAGAGAATTGTTAGAGACTCAATATGTTCTACACTCAATGCTCAATCACTTTCTCAACTCAAATCAGAATATATAATAGTTTGTTTTATGTAACTTGAACAATCACTTCACACATCCACTTGACTAGGCTCAATCAAATCTACTCAACCAATCACTCAATGAAACACCCCTTTCTCACAAACCCTAGTCCAAGCATATAACCACCAACTCAAAATGTTTCCAACAATTCTCAACAACTAATCTCACATAAAAATGATACTCATGTTCTTTGTAAAACCATAACTCAATTTATTCACACAACAAATGGGTTCAACAACAATGCTTATCAAACGAAGTTTTAACAACTCTTTATTCTAGAAAACATTAATGCATTAACTCAAACACTCTCAAAAGGAAACCCTAATCAAGTCCTTTTCACTCCAAACTTATTTTCCAGAAAACCAATCAATCAATTCAACTTATGGAAGAATGTGCTCATACCTTTTATTGAAGATGAAGGGATATCATAAATTTTTCACAACCACAAACACTTCTATGCCAAGATCAAAGAGGTTAGAAGATAAATATTTCTCACAATATAATTTAAATACTCAATTACACCTTATCACTCCACCTTTCAAAAACAACCATCAACATACATAAAATATTTATCCATTAACACCTTATAAACCCCCAACTAAAAATAAATTCAACTTCCACAAAAATAACTCAAAACCTCTCTAATCAATTTAATGGAAAAAATAACTTTGGCAAGAATCAAATCCTCTTTCCTTAAAATCACATAAATCACTTCTCAATAAAACAATCTTTCAAAAAACCTTTTAACTCCAAATGGCACAAATCAATTACCAAAAAATAATTCTTCAACAAACCCTTATAACTCCAAATAACACAAATCAATTACCAAAAATAATTCTTCAACAAACCCTTATAACTCCAAACCACACCTTAGAAAAACTTTAGGCAATATAAAAATTTAATCAAAAATTACCTTTGCCACTAGTGGGATTCGAACCCACAATCTCTCCCTCTATGAGTGCTCTAGCTGCGACTTTGACCGCCGCGTGTGCTAGAAACACATTTTAGAGCTTGTACGCTCTTCCTCCCCTTTGTCCTAGGCTGGCACTCAAAATGAGCACATGCAAAAGACTTCCCTTGGCACTCAAGACACACACCACTCCACATGAATCGATCGCGGGCTCCTCAACTCCCAACACCTTCGTAAAACATGCACTACCAATGGACCATCATGTCCTTTGTGATTCAACCAATATGCTCTTTGATTAAATATTTCCAACTTTGTCGCATGCATTAAAATGTCGAGGGGTGAATTTTGAATACCTCTTTGGCATTAATTTATACATGAATTCTCTTTGTTGCTTAGACGTCGGTGCTCCCACTTATTTGATGATGTCGATGCTTTCCAACCTTTATAATTTACAAATTATTTAAATTCTAAGGAATTCAAATTTTATAAATTATATTTATAAACTTTAACTTTAAGCAGATTAAATCCTTCTTTGGGTTTAAACTTAAACCTCTAATTTGTAAATTATTCTACCACCATGGGTCTTTTAAAATCTTAACTACCATATCAATGTGTGAGGAGAATTTTATATCCTCATAATGATTTTAATAAAACCATTTAATCTTCCACCATGATTTTACCATAAATCCTCATAAAATATTATTTTTCCAACTTTTTGTTCAACTCTTCACATTGTTCCTGGTGCTATTGATAGTGTGTTCCATGGTATTAATGATGTCTTCATATGTTTACTTTGGCATCAATGATGACTTTTCACCTTGACATCAATGACAACTAAATGAGCTCAAAATGTCCAACATAGTGGCAACAAAACTAAGTATTTTTGAGAAAAATATGAATCATTGTTCAAATTTCAAAATGGGATCCTTTGTGAATCCCTTCCCAAACCATGGGATAAAGCAGTAATCATAGTTACACAATACTTTACACTAGAAGTGTAATTTTTCATGTTCAAGAGTTTTCATCTACTCTTCCTAAACCACATGCGATATAAGAGGGCGACGAATATTCCTACCTTTATTTTTAAGTTGATAAAAATATATATGATCTAGTTCAAAATTAAGATGCCTCTATTCCTCTTCATCAATATCTTCTAAATATTATGTTCATCCATGCTATTAATAAAGGAGACCAAATGGGGATGGTGAGCCTAGACCTTGACTATGATTCTTTCTCTGCTTAAAATAAGGCTAAAAATAATATTTTAATTGATTCTATTGATTCATCCCATAGTGAAAGTGATTATGCACCCTCCTTTAACTTCTCTCCCTAGCTAGACAATAAGAAAAATCTCAACAACACCAAATCCTAGAAAAGTAAGGTTAGAATTAAAAAAGAACCAAAGTATGGTGTTGCACCATCTTCGACCAAAGGATCATCTAGAACTCGAAGGTGCTCTAAATGCCTAAAGAAAAGTTTTATGAAGAAAACATGATCCCCAACCAAAGTCATTATAATCCAAGATCAAGAGATCTCTGGTGACTCCTCCCTATTTAAGTGTTGTGCTCTCCTCCCTTGAAGTCTACTTTTCAGAATAGTGATCTATCGACTAGGAAGAAATCCACTACAAGGTCTCTAAAGTTCAATGTGTTTCTCAAGAATTACCTTCAATACCTAAAATACCTCTCCACCTCCATTAGAAGAGTTGGTAAGATGCTAACTTGGGGTAATTCTAGAGCAAATTGATTTGTTCTTTAGAGAAGTTGTGGCTCCTTGGAAATCCAAGAGTTGGTAAGATGCTAAGTTGGAATAATCCAAGAGGTGGAATTGCTCCTTGGGAATCTCAAGAAAAATATGGAGGACATAGACCCCAAAACTTCCAAAGAAGACTAGTTTTGAGTCATTTGTACCATCTAAAGAACAAATTGATAATATGAGTGGCATCATTTTTTTCCTACAAGGTATGAAATGTACTATTTTTTAAAATCTTTCTACAACAACAAAAATTGAATTATTACCTCTTTTTATTTGAGGTAATCCAAGAGAAAATCCCTACTTATGTCTTCCCATGACATTTTTTGTATTAGTAATGGCTGATACAACCTAATATTTTGGCTCTTTTCTTTTTCATGTTGACAAACTTGACAAATCTACACAAATCATCACACATCTATGCTCATTCCTAGATAATAATAGCTTTCACAAAGTTATTTCAAATTTTTATCTATTCCAAAATGCTTAGATAGTTCTCCACTATGTTTTTATCTTATCAAATTCTCCCTCATTGAACTCTATGGTATACATAACTATGTCCTCATGGATAAATTAATCAAGACATGGAGTTCTATATCCTATAGTAGGGTTATTTCAAGTTTCCTAAGCTTCCTTGAAGTCTAAATCATCAACATAAAGTTCTTTGATATCATCAAAACCTGACTTCAATCCTCATTGCTCTCATCAACAAGTTTCTTCTACTGAAGGTATTGACTACCTTATTTGAACTACCACTTCTATACTTCAAAAAAAATAGTAACTTTGAAGATACTCTACCCATTTCACATGTCTTTGGTTTAATTTGCCTTGACTATTAATGAAATATAAAGCATGATGATTTGTAAATAACACATTTACTTTGATAATATGTAATAACTCCATTTATTTAGTGCTTACACAATGACATACAATTCTTGATCATAAATTGAATTTTTTATTTTGATTCATTTAGTTTCTCACTAAAATAGGCAATGGGTCTACCTTCTTGGATCATTGCTCCTCTAATGGTAGTTCCACTTGTATTGTAATGTACTTGGAAAACCTTTTTAAAATATGATAATTCTAAAAATGAATGCTCTGTAACTTTCTTCTTCAATATTTGGAGCTCCTTTCTACCGTGTCCATCCATTTGAATTCATTTATACCTCCCTTCATTATTTTCATGATTTAAGCATAAATTTCACCAAAAATTCTAATGAACATTATATCAAAACTTGTCAAACTATGGAAACCTCTAGATTCAAAAATAATCCTTGTTGATGACCACTTCAAAATAGCCTATACCTTTGTTGGATCCATTTGCAAAGCATTCTTGGATATGACAAAATCCAAATATTCCAATTCTTTCTTCATAAAACTATGCTTCCTAAAATTAATCAGCAATTGTTCCTATCTGACATGCATGATTGGATGACCTTATGTGCTCACCCCATGGAGATTGAAGAGTTTTGAATATGATCCTAATGAAGGTCATAGTCCCCTAATTGCAGTGAAGCATTTAGAAATTCGCCTAGCAACTCCACCTAAAAAGATAAAGACTTTGAAGAAGTTGTTTGACAAAATATAGACAAATATTTTGGTGGGGGTCTCTATCTCATGAGCTTGTTGAAGCAAAATATCCTCACCTCATGACTTTGTTCTCAAAGGAAGGATCCAAAATTATATGAGTAGAAGGCCCATAGCCAAAGCCTTCACCTAATAAAATTAGCTAGAGTTGGTGTCACCATTGAATCAAAAGACAAATAAGGAGAAACTGATGACACAATATTGCAACTATAGTGCACCATATTCCCAAAAAAATCTAACATGGAATCACAAAGGTCCCTTGATTCCACCTATTCCACCTAATGTATGGGAATCGATTCCCACCTTAGCACTCAAGTATTTACCTTACTTATTTATAGAAGATATCACTCTAATAGAATACTTACAACACCTTGTGAGCTTGTGCACTATGCATTTTATTAAAAAGTAAGATATAGCATTAAGGATATCAATGACTTATTTCCAAGGGAGATCCCATGAATGGTACCACAACCTCAGCCCATGATCATTTAGAAGCTGGGACTAGCTAGAAAAGCTTATGATAAATAAATTTAGAGAGAAGGTATATGGAGCATCTCTCCTAGAACAACTCATGAATATCAAGAGTGTATCTATAGATAGAAGTATAATTTTAACATTTAATTACATAATTCTTGGGAAAATATCCCTGATAAGATCCAAACACCTTTAAGTATGGTATTTATTTACTATCTAAAAGCTTTCAATTCTAATATTGCCATGATGGTCAAGTATAAGAGTGGGAATTCGCTATTGAATGCCTATGATATAGCCATCCACATTGAAAAATACCTAATACAAATAACAAGGCTAACCCTTGTTGGGTCGTCTTTCATACACACCTTGTGAAGAATGAGCATAAAATATCGATAACACTTATACGGGATAAATCCCACTCACTTTAGGATCTTGTTGGTTATCCAAGGTGTGAGTTACAGAGTTGGGTCGAATGTCTATTCACTCTTTTTCGCTTCTAGAATAGTTTTCAAGTGGACTGTATGTTACCTTACAATGGGCTCGATATTCGTTCAATAATGTTTAGCGGTTGTTATCTTTGTTGACTATCAGGTTTGCAATGAGTTCTTTGATATAGCTCTTTATGTTTTAGTAGATTAAATAAAATACAAATTTGAAAGAAAATAAAAATGAATCATTTAACAGTGGAACAGAGAGAGTAGGGTAGGGTAGAAAAGAGAAGTTTATCTAACTTAGCTGCAAAATCAAAACTACCAATTTCAGTTATACTATTTAGCTTCACAATAAAACCAATCAAAGAGGAAGGTGTCTAGCTTTCTAAGATCACCTTCTACTAAGAGCATAAGATGGAAATAACATAGATCTGAAAGAAAATCATAAATAGAAGGAAATTCGATGTCAACTGGTATCTCTCACCAGTAGCTTAGCTCGCACAGTGAGTTTAGAGCAATTAGAACAGACTTGAACCTTAAATCTCTAACTTTCCTTAGCATATAACAAACAAAATGAAGCCTAGCAGCATATTCAATCTTGATAACATAGATTCACAACCAAAATAAATAGAACTTTAGTGAGACAAAAACAAAAGAAGATGCACTTATCAAAATCCAAAAGAGATTAGGCTCCTGGCCATGCTATCACAAAAGAATGATTTCACACCAACCCCAGGTCCAAAACAAAGCATTCAAACAAGATTTGTAGGAAATTGCTAGTGTCTTTTATTCCAAGTTTTCACCTCTTTCTACACTTTTTCCTCACGAAAATGGAACATGTCGCGAAATCGCGACGTTTCCCTCACTTCTCTTCTTTCTTCACTTCTTCCTCGTGAAAATGGAACATGTCGCAAAATCGCAACATTTTCTCCACTTAGTCTCTTCCAAGCATTGGCCCTCGTGAAAATGGAACATGTCGTGAAATCGTGACATTTCCTCCACTTAGTCTCTTCCAAGCATTGGCCCTCGCAAAAATGGAACATGTCACGATATTGCGACATGTCGCGAAATCGTGACATCGAACTTTAAAATATTTTAGGGTATAATCAAATTTGAGCGAAATTTCGACAAGTCCGAAAATGGAACATGTCGCGATATCGTGACATTTCCTACAAGTCATTGCTTCTTTGGCTTTGCCCCTCCGAAAATGGAACATGTCGCGATATCGCGACATTTCCCTCAAGATTTTCTTCCTAGCTTGTATCCTTGCAAAAATGAGACAAGTCCAAAAATGGAACATGTCATGATATCACGACATTTCCTTCAAGCTTTTCTTCCTAGCTTTTGCCTTCGCGAAAATGAGACATGTCCAAAAATGGAACATGTCGCGATATCGCGACATTTCCTTCAAGATTTTATTTCTAGATTTTACCTTCGCGACAATGAGACATGTCCAAAAATGGAACATGTCGCGATATCGTGACATTTCCTTCAAGCTTTTCTTCCTAGCTTTTGCCTTCGCGAAAATGAGACATGTCCAAAAATGGAACATGTCGCGATATCGCAACATTTCCTTCAATATTTTCTTTCTAGCTTTTGCCATCACGAAAATGAGACATGTTTGAAAATGGACCATGTCGTGATATCACGACATTTCCTTCAAGCTTTTCTTCCTAGCTTTTGCCTTCATGAAAATGAGACATGTCCGAAAATGGAACATGTCGCGATATCGCGACATTTCCTTCAAGCTTTTCTTTCACTTTGCAAATTCTCCAAAAATTGTAGGTTGATTCCAATGACTTTGTCCATATGTATTTTGCATTTTTACATATTGGTGAAGGATATTCCTTACTCAAAAATGATTTTAACATTTAAAAAATGAATTTTAAATTGCTCGAGAATGATCAGCTTCACATGGTGCAAAAAAATGATGAAAATTCAAAATGCTCAGAATTTGATGAAACTTTACAAGTATCTAAAAAAGCCCAAAGGGTATCCCAATTTGCAAACAGAACTTAAAAATTCATCATGGATTAAGAGAAAATGCATTTAGAAGTTTGCTAGGCCAGAAATGGAAACTACTATTTCTAAATTGAAATCAATGCCATATGCAAGTCTACTTGGTCACTTTGATGTAGGCGAAGTTTGGAAAAGGATGCAAGCAAAATTTGGAATTAAAATCCGAAAAACATCAAGAGGGTCCCTGCGGAACAAATGAATATTAAACATTTTCAAAGGATGGAATTTCATTTTTTTAGTGGGGGTGTGTTGCTTCTCAACAAATGGCGATATCTGCGAAAAAATAGTAGCACTATTTAGAATCCAGAACTCTAGTTTCAAAACAATTTAGACTATGTACCATGCTTTGCCACAAATATTTTCTAAAATGATTTAACTACTATCTATTAGTTGTTAAAGTTTCCCAAGGACATACTAGGTTGAATCACTTAAGGAAGATTCTGATGTGCGATTATAAGCGTATAAAACTTTCTTCAAGGATGACTAGGGCTTCGACTGCTCATTGTGGATTGATCAGCTATTTAGATTGTGCAGGGGAAACCGAGTAGAGCTCTGTTTACTAGTTTAGCCTTTTACAACCCCGACAGAGTTACTCTTTAGATTTTCACGACCCTGATTCATCACTATGAGGTGGCATTTATAGCCTGGTGAACATGTTTGAGATGTATCCTTCTGGAACCTTGGCTATGTGCAGAAAAGAATGCCGGTTTTATGTTGGCTTGCCCAACTTTCACCTTCTGTCTCTTTTTCTTTTTGAAAGATACTGATAGTTGGAATGCCTTGCTCTCTTTCTTTTTTTTTATATTCATCGAGCAATTGATCGACTAACTATTTCAACCTGGGTACCAATAGCTTCCTTGGACGCTTTGATGTAATTCTATGAATTGGAGTCCCCTCTCCTGACCAACTTTTCTTGGATTCCCTGGGAGTTCTTCAACCAAACAGTATAGTAGTTTCTTTATAATCAAAATAATTGTGGCAAGCAAGATACCAAATCCAATTATCTTTCTACTATTGTTCTAAATAACAAGTAGTTCCACTTTTTAGCTCTAGTAGACTATCTCTTAAAAAATAAAACAAAATGAAAACACACTAGGCCAATTTTAAATGTTGATTTGTGTTTTCTTTGTTTAGGCAAAAGCTCAAACAAACAGGATTAAAAGAAACTAAAGAGGAGAGAAAAAGGCCACCAGTTAAAGACAAAATTGCACAAACCTTAAAAGATAACACACAATACTTCAAACTTTAAATAAAGCAAAATAAAAACACACTACTTCAAACTTTATTTACAATATATACATATGCACAAAGTCCCTTCAATCACTCAAAAAATGTAGCAGATGGAAAAGCGGAGAAATAGTGCCTTAAAAAAATTTGACCATTTGCAGGTAAATTTAGAAAAATACCTTTCAGGTCCTGTTGACGAAATGCACTCCAGATTATGCTTCCCAAAATTTTTTCTACCTGGGAAAGACTTGTGTTTACCGTCTTCCCTTTTTTTTTTATATATGGATCTTGTCCCACAGAAACACCAAATCTGCAACTCCTTCACCCTCCAAATTAGTCAAATCATATAATAACATGAATGGTGAAGTTTTCAACCCCTGCTTATGTCTTATTCTATCAGCCCATGTGCATACAATTTTTATGCCTCCTTCAAAATCAAGGCATTAACATGTTTATGCTTCTACTTGAAGGGTTTGCAGAATTATTTCAAAGGGATGAAATGTAAAAACCCCCTAGGATCAAATACCTTAAAGCCTTTATAGACCCAGATCATCACATCTTCAAATTTATGTAATAACTCAAAGAGATCATATTTTATTTGTATGTCATAGTTCTTAATAACTTGAACATTTTGTGGTTGCTCCATTGCTCCAATATCCAAGATTTCAATTTTTATCCCTCTAGTAGAATTTTCATAATTTGCTCTTTCACCTGAGCCTTGCTTAGATTTAACCCCATCAATGTGTAATGTCCAAATATCATTGTTGTGATTGGTTAGAGCTATAACTGGTCTCACCTTCTTAGTTGTCAAATTATAAACTCCAATATCTGCATCAACACGGTTTACAACCTCTTTTTTGATATTATGTTCAGTAATCACAGGCTTATACGAAGACTCTTTGTCTATGTTGACCACATTCACATTTACTATCTTCTTCTCATTTTCTTGAAATTCAATAGGTGGTCCAGAGTAAGTTTCAATCAAGTTATCATTTTGTTCAACAATCTGAGCCAGCTCATGGAGGGTGATGTTAGCTTTAATTTTCTTCATATCCTCAATGATGTTATACTCCTTCCTAGTTACTTCTGTATAGTGATATTGAATCTTATTTTCATCACCTTTTGGTGAGGGAGGATCATTATTAGGAGTAGGTTCTGGATTCTCACATCTCAAATTATAACTGTCCTTTTGGAACTGTTGAAAAGCTTGCACTTCATCCATAGGAATTTCTACAACATTTTTTGACTCTTCGGGAAAAGTGAATGAATCTGAAACCATAGTCGTACTATTTTTGGATGAACCAGAACTATCAATATTTCTTTGATTTTTAGGAAAATTTAACTCACCAGGAAAAGCTTCAAATTTGGGTAATGCTAGGTCACAAATGTTTACTTCAAGCACTTCCACCTTGAACTTGTCAGAATATTTCTCTATATTTTGCACATGTTGAGTGTGTGTCATAGTTAATGGAGTTTCCTTGGGTAGAGCGTGACATGTTGGCACTAACTCATGATGTGGAATGGGATTCAAAATAGGCATGTTCTGCGTAACATAGGATATCAAAGGACTGCTCAAAATTTGAGGTCCTAACTGTCTTTCAAGAATTAAAGCTTCCTTATAAGCTCCTGCCAGGGTTGTGATATTGATGTCTCTCTTGAGGAAAATAGAGGTCACCGAATCCAATGCATTCTTATAGATTTCTAAGGCTAGATTTGCACTTGGGATGTAATGACCAGTCATTCTACCATAAGCTCTTTGGAACCTCATATTGAAAGACCTGATACCTTCATCCGACTCTCTCTTAATGCTGGAAAACTGTTGATATAACACACTGGGGTCAATCACTTCCCCAAATTGTGATACAAAAACTTTCTCTAGGTCATTCCAACTAGTAATAGAATCATTAGTAAGATTCAAAAACCAGTCGTATGCTCCCTCCTGGAGAGTGAAAGGGAATAACCTACAAGCCACATCTTCATGCTGCACATTCAACAGCTTCAGAGCATTTTTATATGCCACTAGATGTTCTTCTGCTGTTCTAATTCCATCATGCTTGTAGGTAGGAAGATACTTCTCAGGATTTCTGGGTAAATCATGCGCTGCACCAGGAATATTCAAAGCAGTGGAACCCAACTAGTTTGCCATTACTACCTGATTAACTATGATATTTTGAGTTGCAGTTGGAGGAACTACAAGTGGTGACAAAACTATGCTAGACAAAGACTTGGCCTTTCTAAGGCTGCTTCTCCTTGGGGTCTCTAACTCAGGCACAAGGAGCTCTCCAACTCTGGAGTGGGACCTAGTTACTCTGTAGGTAGAATCCAACTTTTCACAAACAACTTAAAATCCTTAACAAATACTAAACGAAGTTCAGTAGGCCCTCCTTCTAGCACCAATTTTAAATGTTGGTTCGTCTTTCATACACACCCTATGAAGAATGAGCATAAAATACCGATAACACTTATACGGGATAAATCCCACTCACTTTAGGATCTTGTTGGTTATCCAAGGTGTGAGTTACAGAGTTGGGTCGAATGTCTATTCACTCTTTTCCGCTTCTAGAATAGTTTCAAGTGGACTGTATGTTACCTTACAATGGGCTCGACCTTCGTTCAATAATGTTTTAGCGGTTGTTATCTTTGTTGACTATCAGGTTTACAATGAGTTCTTTGATATAGCTCTTTATGTTTTAGCAGATTAAATAAAATACAAATTTGAAAGAAAATAAAAATGAATCATTTAACAGTGGAACAAGAGAGAGTAGGGTAGGGCAGAAAAGAGAAGTTTATCTAACTTAGCTACAAAATCAAAACTACCCATTTCATTTCAACTATTTAGCTTCACAATAAAACCAATCAAAGAGGAAGGTGTCCAGCTTTCTAAGATCACCTTCTACTAAGAGCATAAGATGGAAATAACATAGATCTGAAAGAAAATCATAAATAGAAGGGAAGTCGGTGTCAACTGGTATCTCTCACCAGTAGCTTAGCTCGCATAGTGAGGATAGAGCAATTAGAACAGACCTGAACCTTAAATCTCTAACTTTCCTTAGCATATAACAAACAGAATGAAGCCTAGCAGCATATTCAATCTTGATAACATAGATTCACAACCAAAATAAATAGAACTTTAGTGAGATGAAAATAGAAGAAGATGCACTTATCGAAATCTGAAAGATATTAGGCTCCTGGCCACGCTATCATAGAAGAACGATTTCACACCAACCCCAGGTCCAGAACAAAGCATTCAAACAAGATTTGCAAGAAATTGCTAAAGTGTCTTTTATTCCAAGTTTTCGCCTCTTTCTCCACTTTTTCCTCGTGAAAATGGAACATGTTGCTAATTGCGGCCGTTCCCCCCCTCTCTTTTCTTCCCCTCTTCCTCACAAAAATGGAACATGTCATGAAATCGTGACATTTTCTCCACTTAGTCTCTTCCAAGCATTGGCCCTTGTGAAAATGGAACATGTCGTGAAATCGCGACATTTCCTCCACTTAGTCTCTTCCAAGCATTGGCCCTTGCAAAAATGGAACATGTCGCGATATCGCGACATGTCATGAAATTGCGACATCGGACTTTAAAATATTTTAGGGTATAATTGAATTTGAGCGAAATTTCGACAAGTCCAAAAATGGAACATGTCGCGATATCGTGACATTTCCTACAAGTCATTGCTTCTTTGGCTTTGCCCCTCCAAAAATGGAACATGTTGTGATATCGCAACATTTCCCTCAAGCTTTTCTTCCTAGCTTGTGTCCTTGCGAAAATGAGACAAGTACAAAAATGGAACATGTCGCGATATCACGACATTTCCTTCAAGCTTTTCTTCCTAGATTTTTCCTTTGCGAAAATGAGACATGTCCGAAAATGGAACATGTCACAATATCGTGACATTTCCTTCAAGATTTTCTTTCTAGATTTTGCCTTCGTGAAAATGAGACATGTCCAAAAATGGAACATGTCGCGATATCGTGACATTTCCTTCAAGATTTTCTTCCTAGCTTTTGCCTTCGCGAAAATGAGACATGTCCAAAAATGGAACATGTCGCGATATCGCGACATTTCCTTCAAGCTTTTCTTCCTAGCTTTTGCCTTCGTGAAAATGAGACATGTCCGAAAATGGAACATGTCACGATATCGTGACATTTCCTTCAAGCTTTTCTTCCTAGCTTTTGCCTTCACGAAAATGAGACATGTCCGAAAATGGAACATGTCGCGATATCGTGACATTTCCTTCAAGCTTTTCTTTCACTTTGCAAATTCTCCAAAAATTGTAGGTTGATTCCAATGACTTTTTCCATCTGTATTTTGCATTTTTACATACTGGTGAAGGATCTTCCTTACTCAAAAATTCAGAAATGATTTTAACATTTGAAAAATGAATTTTAAATTGCTCGAGAATGATCAGCTTCACATGGTGCAAAAAATGATGAAAATTCCAAAATGCTCATAATTTGATGAAACTTTACAAGTATCTAAAAAAGCCCAAAGGGTATCCCAATATGCAAACAGAACTTAAAAATTCATCATGGAGTAAGAGAAAATGCATTTAGAAGGTTGCTAGGCCAGAAATAGAAACTGTTATTTCTAAATTGAAATCCCTGCCATATGCAAATCTACTTGGTCACTTTGATGTAGGCAAAGTTTGAAAAAGGATGCAAGCAAAATTTGGAATTAAAATCCAAAAAACATCAAGAGGTTCCTTGCAAAACAAATGAAAATTAAACATTTTCAAAGGATGGAATTTCATTTTTTAGTGGGGTGTGTTGCTTCTCAACAAGCCCTAGACCACCTCTACCATTTTTCCCTTATATTCATCCCTCTTATAATTCCTCTTTTAACCATATAACCTTCTACTAGTTTGAATTGTTTTGTCACATACTCAAAGCAAAATGAAATTACCTCTCCTCTAGATTCCAAAATGAATGAATTATTCAAAACTATGAAGACCCTTTATAAATATATCATATCCCTAAAGAGCTAGTATAATGTTCAAATGTTTCCCTACTAAAGTTATCCAAATCCTTCTTTCCAATAGGGAAACCCAAATGTCCAATTGCCTCCAATTGGGTACCACAAGCGTCCTTCCCAACAAAAACAAATCTTGGTCACTCTCAGGCTCTAAATTAGAATATAGTACCCATATTAGTCCCAATCCAACAAATTCCTACAAGCTTAGCTAGGGACTTGGTCACCACCCATAACAACTATGTTTAAGATACTATGGTTGATACTATCTTACTCTTAACTAGCCATATTCTAACCATTATGTCATAATGAAATCTCATATTGTTGGAATGACTCCTTTTGACAATAATATTGCAAATTCTCCCTATTCAAAAGTTCCAACACCAATCGTAAAACCTAGTGCTTAATTTTTTACCACACCATTAGTCACCAATTCATAAATTCTAAAGAAAACTTTTGTCATTTGAGATGAATTGAAAGTGTATGCCATGGCAGTTGAAGTGGGTCCCTCAAGAGGGAGCTAAGAAATATAATTGAAGTATAACACTTAGGACAAGAGGAGTTTTGAAAAAAAAGGGTTACCTACACCAATAGAGGACAGGCATTAGAGAAGGGAAGAAAACAATTGAAGGACCTCTCCAACATAATTTACATCAGATAATTGGGTTTGAATGGTCCTAATAGTCATAATAGTAGCCCATAAGCCTTAGAGGAAACATGTTACAAATATATCAAGGTAAACTTAAATGGTAGAAAGGACCATAATTTTGACATTATCAACCATTTCAAGAGCCCCTTCTATAAATATTTCAACATAGTAGAGCATCTAAGAAATTCAAGTGTAGCCATGAATCTTTGAGACATCCTCTCTATTATAGAAAATATGAAGAATTTGGAAGATGTACTAAAGAAGAAAAATGAGCTAAGAAAACAAGGGATTCCTATCATGTTATAAATATCAATCTTGGGATCTAGTAGACCAAATCCTATACCATTCTACCTAGTCCTAGTCTACAAAAACAAACTGATACACAACTACATGGTTGAATCAAGTTCAAGCATATCTATTATGCTAAAAAGGGTGGCAAATGTACTTGGATTATCTCTTGATAACACCAATAATAGGGTAGTCTAGATAGATGGTACTCTAGTGCTCATCTTCAAACTAATTTGAGATCTTCCTTTAGCACTTCTTTCTAAAGTAGTGATTGACTTGACGATTCATCAAGACACAGTAGTGATTGACCTTCATATCATATTTGGAATATGCCTTTTGAGAGACTTCACTACTAATATTATAGGATACCTATCATTATATTGAACTCAAATGCTACTCCAAACCAATTATGGGACTAAGTTCACAATACCAGTCCCTCCACATGTAGCACATAAAATAAATCCCCTTCAAAGGAAGTGGAGAGGAGCAAACCTACTTGGCAGAAGAAGAGTTGTCATACTCTAACTACTTCATGGATGAGGTGCATCTATACATCCTAAATTATTATCTAGAGCAATGGGTATTTGAGACATGGGTATCAAATCTTGAAAAGTATTCAAGTTAGATGTATAGGATGATCTATCATCAAGTAATCCTTTGTACATAGTAATTACATATATATATATATATATATATAGTAAGGGAAATCCATTTATAGTGGAAAGCCTCACAAAGGCATAAAGTAAATCATCCAATTTTTGAATTAGAAGCTTGAATATGACCCCATTATCTATTTTATTGACAAAATTGTGATGGAAAATAATTCTAACATGACCATGTATATCTCACACCCAAAATAAGTGTATGTAGAAGCCACATCAACCTCAAAACCAAGAGCAAAATGTGCTAAGGACTAGGTAGCACCTATGGTTGGATGCAATATCATCAATGATTTAGTACCTAATTTGATGTAAAATATTGATGGTAAATGATTCAATTTTGGGTTATTAGGAGGCGTTGACACTTGAAATATACTTATGAAGGTATACCATGACAATTGTTGCATGATGACAACTTGAAAATCCATGATGGATGACACCTGGGAGGCATGAACTAGATCCAAAAACATAGTCAAGAGAAAACTACATGGTAGGTATAAATATCTAAGGGACAAAAATTTATTCATAAGGACCAATGAGCATTTAATTACTTTATCAGGAAAAATGCATGTGATCCTTGTGTCTTGGCACATGAATTGAATTATTTTGAGAGTAAAAAAATAATTCAAATTAGCTAAGCACTTGAGATAAATTAGTTTTTGAAATAGTACCCACATAAAAATAAACATGAGAAGACAAAATTCCCCTTGGGAACTAGCCACCACCTAGGAGACCCATCAAGTCAATGATAAAACAACTACCAAATCAGAACATGGGAAGGAACAACAAAAATTCAAGCCTATATTGATTCAATGTTACAAGAAAGGTCATTTTTTGTTGGCTTTATAGAGGAGTACCAATCATGAAAGGAAAACAAATAAGGAGAGGAACTCTGAAAAATTTCCAAGAGAAGAGATCTAGGGTGCTCTCTGCCTTAACCTTATATGCTCCCAATTGATGATACTTTTAAATAAGAGGATATTCCCACTTAGGAAAAAATATCTAGAACAAGTTTTCGTGCATAAGATGATAAAATATACAAGACTTAAAACTCCACAATTTGTTTGGTTCCAAGGATGCCAACAAGAACAAATATTGGAAGGAGGTTGTTGATAATGTTGAAACTCCCCATACCATGAGACAATAATAACCATCTATACTTGATATATGAAAGATATATAACACTTTTAATGGTATCTAAGCCATACCCCATTATAAATGAGAACCTATAATATTTATAGTGGTATCTAAAGGGGCTTTGCCATAGACAAGGCTATAGAATGCTTCATGGCCCCAAACCTACCCTCCAACTAAGAGAGTGGAAGTGGGAATATAATTAACCACTTTCAATGGTAGGATTTCAAAGGCACATGTATCCTAGAGAAAATTTGATAAAACCTTAGCAACATGCATTGTCAATGAACATCAAGAACTGGGAAGGAAAAAAAGAATAATATCTTACAATACAAGGTTGAGGTTAGTAAGCTTGTCAAATTATATTCAATCATTTAAAATATTTCTTCTTAGTTCATGGTAAAATATTGAGGGGAGCAAACTTGGTAATGTGGCAACATCAAGGTATCAGATTTTGATTAAGGAGCAATGTTAAGGAGAAAAGAATAAAATTATAGGATCTTCTCACTCTAAACTTAGAAGGTAGTTCTCACTCAAGAATCTCAAAACCTAAGATAATAAATTATCCTCATTACCTTATCCCTTTTTCTTTAGTATGCTATTATGTATTTTGTTAATATCCAACTTCTAATTTTGAATCTATCTCCAAGGACAAAGTAAGAAGTCTAGGTTCACTTATTTTAATAAGCTAAATAATCCTACGAGCCACCAAAGTTGTAAGAAATATTCCCCTACATCCTTGCTTCACTCAAAGAAGACTTAGATGGAAGTGGAATAAGCCAAAATAAAGTGATTGAGAGGCACCATCTACATTAAATCAAAAGTAAAGAGTTTCAAAACGGAAGTAGATAAGATCAAAAGCCGCATTGACCATTAGATCTTATATCAATGACCCACTCTCCTCTTCTAGCCCAAATTAGTAGCGTTGAAGGCACTAAGACCTATGAGCCATTGATTTCTAGTCCAATAGTCCATGTAGTCCTTTGAATTAAGGAGATAACATAAAATAAAGAAAGGCCCCATAAAGACTCAAATGTGTACATGTGGCAACCAATCATGAACTTAAAGAGAAAAGCACTTATGCTTAGATGGAGGAATATCGTTGGCCAAAGGAGGTTCCACCTTATTCAAGAACACGTGGCATCCACATATATAAGAAATGATGTAAGAAGAGGAGCATTTAAAAGATGCACTTGTCATTGGATATAAATATTAAATTTCATAGCCTAGCCTATCAGAGTGAACTATGTGTCATTATAGCAATCACCCATCATAGATGTGAGCCTACCCTATAGATCTGTGCCAATTAGGAGGGCCATACCTACCACATCAACCAATAGAAAATTCAAGAGGAAATATAGTAAATTATTAATTGCACAACCATTCTAGCATAGCAAGAAATGAGAGATAATAAAGTAATTCAACCTTTTTAAGGCCCAAAAACCCCAAGGCATTAGTGGCCTCAAATCTAGAGACCTCAAAGTTGTTGACTGACAATGCAAAAGAATTTTGGCTATAGAGTAGAGGATAATTTATAGGTATTCTACACAAAAATCCAAAGGGAAGGAATCGTCCTCTTGGATTATAAATAAGCCCAAATTTTATTGTAAATACATTAGAAGTTGTCTTCTCATGCCTAGTACCTATCCTTGCAAGATCTTACTTTCATTTCCATTTCTTTTTAATTGTAACAAGTAGAGCTCATACCTTGGCCTACTACCTAAGAAGCATCAAACTCTATGGGCCACATTGTCTTGTAATTATTTTTATCAAGTTATTGGAATCCATGACTAATTTCATTCTATCCTTCTTTATTTAATGTGTTTTCAATTCTTGGCAATGTGTTTGTTTGGTTGTGTTTATTTTAGCCATAGGTTAGTAAATATCATGTTTATTTATGGCCACTTGTTGCATTTATAAGTAGCAATTTTAATTCTTGATGCATCGCCATTTGTAGCTTAGGTTTTAATTTATGCAAAGTATTTAATTTTCCTATTTTTTTACTTTCATTACAATTCCTTTCCTTATAAACCCCCTTTGGACTTAGCTTGTGAAGGCCTTTATGCGTCAAGTATTGATTTAAATGAGAAGTCGGACTCAATTAAAAACCCTAGAGTTTTTCCCATATGTGGTCTATTATTTGTGATACTTATTGCTATTCTACTCCACACAAGGTATAGGAACCCTTGGCTCATCGAGCCTCTCATAGAAACAAGTAGGTGCATTGTGATATGACAATAGGAAACACCACTACTAAATATTGATACATTGTTTTGTTGCATAAAGCTATGGGTTCAAGCTAGTATCTAACATCAAAAGTCATCGTGGACTAAATTAAAAGGTGAGGAAACTATTGCAATTGTAAATTATAGGACCCACTTATGGTTTAAACTACTTTTTTGCTAAAGAGAAATATGATTTTTAAGATGGTTGTCATCAAGTGTTAGACCAAAGAGAATAGGAAGAGAGAAGGTTATTCTAATTGCTTAGACCTTGAAATTCACCTATGGTATTTCTTTCTCCTTTGGTGAATAAACATAGTATCTTCTAGAGTGCATCCACTATGCTCTAAATTGAGAAATACTTCTTAGAAGTGGTCCTCCATATGCATCACTAATTTTTTCTAGCTTGCTATGTTTACATAGGTGTTGGAAGATCTTGACATAGAATATTAGTATTAGAAGAAAGAAAATATATTTTTTCTAAGCTTGTAAATGGATTTATTTTTCATTTTATAAAATAGATACTAATAAATTTTGTATAAAATAGATTATTTCCATAGACTCTAATTTCATATTTCCTTTTCTTTGACATTTAATAAATAATGAAGATAAAATGATAGAAAAAAGACAAATTTTCCTTTATCATTTGAGCAAAAATATCACAAGAGACACATAGATTCCCATTTATTTTCATCCCCTTTTTTCTAGGATTAGTCGATCTCTCCAGAATTAGTGAATTGGTTAGTGAGGAGACTAATTTGGTGATATGAGGTGCCAACCTAGGAGGAACATGAAAGAAATGTGTGTCCCAATATTTAAACCATTTTTTTCTAGGTCGAATGTTTCTTTTTGTTTTCTTGAATTGAGTGAATATCTCAATGGACAACACAGTCTAAGATAGTCCTTGTTGGTAAAATTATGATAGAACTAAAGCATGTCGATTGATGGAATGTGGTTTATATTTTTTACAAAATTACTTTTGAAAATTTCAAATTCTATATACATTAAGCCAAAGGGAATAAGGCATAATATTGAATCTTCCACTAATTGAAATTGATGTTCCAATGAGTTGCAAAAAATTTAATAGTTTGATTATTAGCATTAAATTTCAAGTAGTGAAATCAGTAATAAGAGGAAGTTGGAATAAAATTAAGGCAATCCCGAATCTACACCATGGGATCCTAAGAAGGTGGAATTTAGGAAAAATCCCCTCAACAGTTTATGACATAAAAAGAGATAAAAATATTGAAACTGTGCACTAAAGCACCAATGAAAATATTGCACTATGAAGGTAGAAAGGTATAGATGCATTGTGAGCAAGATCTTGATCATGTCATAGATACAATAAACTTGATGAAATGGTTTGGTTATTATTGGTTTGCAATATACCTAATGTATGGAAGTGCATAACTGACCACAAGACCAAGATTGGATGGTTTAGGATTTCTCCTTAGCCAACCTCTAAATAAGGTCAATTCCTTGTTATAAAAAAAAATAAAAATATAGAGAAAGACTAGAGTAAGAAATGGAGGGTTAGGGATGGAAATTGTGGATTAGATAAAAATGAAATTTGGCTAACAAAATTGTCATATACTATGCAACACACACTACAAATAAACTACATGTAGGGCCTAATAGACCAATTACTAGGTAAAGTACTATTGAATATGAATTAATCATAGATCATGCCCTCCACTACTCCAATAGATCTTAGCACCTTAAGCAATTTTTATAGAAGAAAGCAAAACCACATAATAGAACACTAAGCATCCCAAATATTATAATAGTTTGGGTATAAAAAAAAACTATTATACCCCCAAATAGATTTTATAGAAATATCTAAGGCCTACAGAGCATCCACATATCAAACAAATCAACAATACAATGCTAGGAAATGTCAAACTACAAGCTAATTCATTAAAATTATAGATAACAATTACATAATATGCAAAAAGAAAACACTCAAATTGTCAAACCTCATACTAAGGTAAATACTGCTATTTATAGATTACTATACTAGCCTAGCTAATTATTACAAGGAAGGCCTACCATAGGCCTAACAATATAGGCACATACTAGCCCTATTTGGAGCTCATGCTTCATTAGAATGCCTATAAGGAGTGGATGCAATATTTAGCTCAACTTCTACTAGCTACTACTTATAGTTGTTGATAGTATATAATAGCTATATGTCTTCAATAGATTTGTGCCACCTAAGAATGCTCAACTTTTCCCATCATGCTTTGTTGTTGCACCAACTATTAGATTAACAAGGGGATTAATTTATGATGAATGACATACAATATTGGTGTAGGTTCTAGGGGATTTCCTATAACTTTCCTATAACTACTTTGTGTGGATGATCGAGAAGTGTCCAAGTGGCCCATGGCTTTGATTCAAATGATCTCCTTTGAAAGTGATTTGGTTGGGAGCCCTCTTCATTATCTCTTGTAGGCATTATGCTTTATTGTTAGGATATTAGGGAACTAATCATATCTATCTCAAGTCTTTAGAGATTTCAGTCACTATAAAACACCGAACCACCAATTTGGTTGGTTAGTCTAAACTCGATCGATATGAGCATGGTCATTCTATAGTGGTTGGATTTCCTTGCCTTAGTTAATTTTATGCTTTACAAGCTACTTTCTAGTTCCTGGCTAAGCTTTATGCAAAGACATCAGGCTTAAAAATACTTGTAACTTATTTTCAATTTTTTTACAAAAATGATAGTCTAGTGAAATTGCTAGGAACTATTTGTGTGGGAACTTTCATGGGCCCACATTATTAGTGCCTCCTATGGATTTTTGCTTGGTAAATTGGAATCCCAAAAAGCCTTTTTCATTGGGCATTTGATTCAAATGTCATAATGTAGTAACATTTCATGTATTCTTAGGCTTATACGATTTTTTGAGACCTATTATGTACCTCCTCTCTTTTTTATTCTATATATAATGCCTTTTATTGATCATTTTTGCTCATTCCCTTATATATCGAGGTACCTTTTATAAAAAAACCATACCTGATGGGATGTTTTCCATTCCTTTCTTGATGGGGGTTTGGTTTACTTGGATTTATTATGAACATTGATTATTTGATATATCTTCTCATAATATGAATTTTAATATCTCCTAGCCAATTCATGTACTTTAGCTTGAATTGCCATCATCTTATCAAAAAATGCAAGTACTACACTTACTTTGATTGACTCTAACCATTTTGAATTCTTCTTCATTACTACCTTCCAGTTCAAACTGGGCCTTAAGTTCTTAAGTATAAATATTTTCTTTATCATCCCAAATTTCTAGGAATCCAAGAGCAATAATATCTTGTATCTAGGAGGAAACTATTATATTCTCTTTTACACTCAATGACTTAGTAAGTCTCCATCCTTGTTGTACCAATTGATGTTGTTTCAAGATAATATTAGCTAGGTGCATTGTTTTAGCTAGTTATTTACTTGTAAATACCATCAATTGCACTTCATTTATTTCCTTTAGAATTTTGGTAATATATTTTTCCTCTTGAACCATTTCTTCCATTGAGCTTTGTATAACTTGAAAGTCAATATGAGTTGTTTCAACTAGTTGCAAGCTAAAACTCAAATATTCAATAACTAATTGTATATTCTTGGAGGCTTTTAAAAATTTGTTCCATATTTCCTACTTGATTTGTGCTAGATTTTTCTTAGAGCAATTGGGAAACCATGCCTTTTGCTTCTCTACATGAAGCTATAGTTGTAGATTTCTTAAATTTCCCTCTAGGACTTGTATCCGTTCATACTTTTCTTACATATAAGCAATGGTTGGGGCTTTTTGAAGGTTTTTTTGTAATATTTCTACTTCTATCTAAAGGGCCTTATTTTTTGACACCTATTAATCTAGATATTTTGCTAAAAATTTTGCAATCTGTTATGATATTTTGCTTCCAACTGCACCCATTTTACATGCAATAGATTGAGTCATAAATGATTTGTTTGGATTGTGTCATCAAAGGGCATCCTAGTGATGCCCACTTCTTGGATCACCTTCTTATAATTCACTAGTGTCAATTGTGATGTTGTCTAATCAATAATGGAGGTAAATACCAATACAAAATGAAAATCACTATCATTCTCATTAGTTTCCCATCTATCTCCTTGTGAGGCATATGCTCACTTATCTAATTTTGCATATATATTTGAGCATGCTAAAATTTACTCATAATGTCTAAAGTTGGGTGATTGGAAAGAGATATGAAAGTAGAGTATGATTGTGCTAAATAAAATGGGGTAGTAGGGGAGACATGAATTATAGCAGTAACAACAGTGGAATTTGAGGAATGTGAGCTTCTAGGAATTTTCTCATGTTCTAGGAGTATGGTAGAAGTAATATTTTTGGATGATGATTGGGGAGGGGTTTCTAGTGAAGTCTATATTATAGGGGATAGTGGATATATTAGTGGATTAGAAGGATTAGGAGTAGGTTTAGTACTAGACATACTTATTCCTTGCACTCTGGTTTTCTCTTGACTTAGTTGATTTATGTTTTTTGCTATCAAGACTAAATATTAAATTTTGGCTTTTTTTATTCCCTCATTTAATTCTCGCATTGGAGAATATTTTCTTTTAGTTTTCTTTCCCATTTTTATTATGTTGATAACTCAAATGTTTTGGGTATAAAGTGAGGTACTAATATTTTCTTTAACCTTCCCCTTGGTTGCTGCTGGATAGGTTCAATGATCCTAGCTAAGTTTTTTCCTAGGCCAACTCTTATGTAGCCCATTTTTGAATGAGATCCATACTATAGTATATATTTTCCAAATATCATATCTCTATTATGGTGAATGGGACTAGCCTTTTGGTATTTTTATGAAGACATCTTGTGAGCATTATTGCTTATTTGTTCTTTCAACTAGTTGAGTGCTAGTTGGCAATTTTTGGGTAACCTTACATTCTTTTACTAATATTTTCTTTAACCTTCCCCTTGGTTGCTGTTGGATAGGTTCAATGATCCTAGCTAAGTTTTTTCCTAGGCCACCTCTTATGTAGCCCATTTTTTGAATGAGATCCATACTATAGTATATAGTTTCCAAATATCATATCTCTATTATGGTGAAGGGGACTAGCCTTTTGGTATTTTTACCAAGACATATTGTGAGTGTTATTGCTTATTTGTTCTTTCAACTAGTTGAGTGCTAGTTGGAAATTTTTGGGTAACCTTATATTCTTTTGAATCTGCTTGTTGTGGTACTTAGTTATCATGCTCTGGTCCTACCCCTTATTTCCTTAGAAAGACATGTATCTCATTATTTTTCTCCAAGGGCTTAATGATTCCTTCATTGTCATTATTTTCCAACTTTTCATAGTTTTCATCATAGAGCTTTGAAAAATTATGGTCTAATCCAAGGCCAAAGCCCATTTTCTGCAAACCACTCTCACATCTAAAAATCCACCATTCTAGAATTTTTATTTCATCCCACTCTTGCTTATTATTCATTGTATTTTTTATTTATTTGGTCAAAATATGATTTTTTTCTTTTTTTTGGATCCTATTCTTCTGCTATATCATAAAAGTTCTTCCAATGACACCTTTCATGTTTGCTGATTTCTATGTTAGAAACTTTTTCCTTTGATTTTTTATGGTATATTTCTACCTATGTATTTTTTATATGCTTGAAAGTGTAAGGTTTTTAATCATCCCTTTTTATTTTAGCCTAAAAGTAATGCTTGGATCATATCTCCACCTATATAGGATCATCTTCAGTTTGAGGACTTCTTGGATATTAACCTTTAACACTCTATTTTGTTGGTACCTCAATGTAATCAGCTCATAGCTCAAGGGAAGATCATATGTAGTATTTTTCTTACTTCTATCCTAGAACATTCATCCAAGTAATCCACTTATCAATAAAATTCTATCCCAAGAACCTAGTCAATCACATAATAGGGAAGGAAGAAAGGATACCCATTGAAACCATACACTCTAATAAATGTGTTACTCTCAAGGAAGTACTAATATTTAGTTTCATGCCTAGTGGTGCATATATAGGCTATTAATTCATTAGTTAACCAATAAAATGATCCATATATACATGTTAGAGCAAGACCTATGAAAAAATTATTAAATTCCATAAATAAATTTGCAGTCTTGAGTACCAAGGTCCAATCTACTATAACCAAGCTAGGTATGAAGGCTACTTAAATACTCCATATTGGTTTCTTTTGAGATTTTTGAGTTGAGAATACATGGCTAAACTGAGCTATTGGGCCTAATCAGATTAAATGGGATTTTGAGGGTTAGTCATGGCATATGATATAGCTATCTAGTATTCATATAAAAATTTATCATTGTTCAAACTAAAAATAATAACAATAATAGCAAACATATTTTGTAGGTATTTGAAACTAGTAATATCTAATCGATCTTCAGGATGTTTAGTAATGCACTCACATAAATTTGTGTTGATCCAAGGGAGTAGTTTGCTATCATAACATGCCTTTTTACTTTTAGTATTAAAATCCTTAGGAAAAATTTTTAGGGTAAATCCCTATTGCAAATGTAGCTATAAAATTCTTACGTTTAAGGGAGAAAAGTACCTGACCTTTGCTATTACACATTGTTCTAGTTTTGGAATCATAGTAATTTTCCACTAGTCTAACAAAATTTAGACAAGGATGGACACATTAGGGTATGTATATTTCTAACAAAGAGTGTCATGCAACTATGTCTAGATTCTCCCTTGAGAGTTTTAGGGCCTTTTACTCAATTGCATCCTTGAAACTTTTCATTTTTTAGTGATCTTTAGGTTATGGATATCCACCATGGGGTCTTCAAGCTTATTCTTCTAGAAGTCATTTTTACTAGGTAGATTTCAAGGTGGATGATCATTAATTTTCCATAAAATATTACTACTTCATATGCATATTATATTGTGAGAGGTTCCTTCTATAAATGGAGATTTACAACATTATTGGTGCTTTGCCAACTTTATTATCTTAAAACTACCATATGCATTTTGCCTTTGATAACCATTATTCTCTTATCCAATCACCTCTTGTTGTCTCAAAATTTTCATGTGTACAAAACACCATGTGTAACAATTCTTACTTTTTTCTAAGACATGTAGGTACACTTTTTTGTATTTACACTATAATACAACTTGAAGTATTTTTTTCTATGCAATATGCATCAAAACATTAAGATTGTTTGATAATGCCAATATTTGAGCATTGGGTACAATTATTTCACATATTTTCATATTTATTATTAATCCTCATCCCTAGTGAGACCAAACTTTTGTGTTTCCTAGTTCTAGCTTCCTCCTCATTCCAATGTAGTGGGTTACTCTTCATAAAGTCTTATAAATAAATCTTCATGTTAGAGCAGTTTTCAATAGCATGTTGTTGCTACCATAAACCATAAAAGCCTTCTTTATAGGTTCCTTCTACAATAGTAATCTAGTTTCAATTACTTCATGAAATCATATATTTGGAGTGGCCTATAACTATTGAGATCCTAACCTTGCATCATCATGAAAAATTGGTCCATCCTCAACTATGGTAATAAAATCCTCCATAGAAAATTTGGCTTCCATCTAACAATATCTAGTCATCTCTTTTGAGTAGTGATAAGTCTTCATTTGATATTCTCTAGCCACTTTCCAAATGGAATAATAATATTTCTTTGTATTCCCTTTGATCACTTCTTGAATACATTCTCAGTCCTTTTAAACCAAGTTGATATCCTAAAAATAGTCTATATCATCCTTTAGTAGGCTAACCTTTTCTTATTTAATTTTTTCCATATGAAAGGGAAATGGCTTTTCCAAATAAATCTTGACCTTTTGGCCTTTGTAAGGGATAACCATATGAGAATAATATAGGGATAAATATCCTCCCAACTTAGTAGTGAAATTTCTAGATAAGCATAGACCAAGTAGGATGGAATATCCACCATGACTACCTATTAAATAATTGTTACCTTGTGTAGCTTATGAAGCACCATTGGTATGTCCTTGACCACCCCAATTATTTGGATAGGGGTACAATATAATTGTAAAACTCTAGGGATTTATCGAGTGTACTCCATTCCCATTGATTCACACACTAACTTCGGTATGACAATAGTGGTTGCTCCTATGTCAATAATGCAATTGTGTACTATCCACCTCTCCATTTGTAAATATATGTAGAATTGAGATGGCCAAATATTACCCATGTCAAGGAATATTTAGATTTGATGTCTTTTAATACTACTTTGAGTAGATCTATTTTATCAGGGATTAACAATGTATCCTGCATGCTTGCTTCAAAAGGAGTTATTTTGAGTTCTTCAACTATATTGTACTTGATAACTCTTGATAGCTTTTGTTCATTTTGATAAGTATCATTGATCCTTCTATAATATTGCTCAAAGTCTTCTAGACTTTTATTTTTAGTCATGTAGGGATACTTTAGCCTCCTTAATACTTTCTCCTAAGGATCCTCTGGTGTGGCCTTCACTTATTCTGGTTCAAGCCTTGATGGGTCTAGCCTTGGATTCTCTTTTGTTTTCTCTTTGTATAGTTGAGCAGGGACTTTGAGTGGCTATAAATTTTATGGATCCAATTGTAGAGTATTCTTTCTAGATTTGGTCAAGACTTGAATACATTCTTCTTCCTTGCATTACTCATCCACCATGACTTGTTCTAGATCTATCAAAATATTGACCACTTTCTTTTGTGTCTTTTCTACTTTTTCATTTTATTTGCTACTACCAACTAAGATTGTTGCTAGTATACCATACATGTGTCTACATTATGATGATCACTATAAGCCAAGCACTAGTAGATTTCACAAGGAGTGGAAGTAGATGACATCTACATTGATTTATTTTATGTAGTTTTTATTCATTCGATGGCATTGCTGCTAGAGGCCCCTTGGTCCTTGGTGATATAGGAAACCTTCTAAGCTAATAGCCCTTGTATCTCTTCTCTATAGTTTCTCTCTAGCATAATAATTTTATTGCTAAGATTCTTAACTACTACCATTAGCTCTAATAGATCTATATTTTCTTTAGATTGTGGAGCTGGTAAGAGAGGTAAATATGGTGTAGTAGATCTAGGAATATCTCTAGGTTCTAAAATAGGAGAATATTATGGCATAGTAATGGCTAAAACATGTTGTGTAGGCAATTCCAAAAAGTATAACATGATAATATTAGGAGGAAGCTTGCCAACTAAGATGAGTGCATGTTCTACATCCATTGTAACTTGAAAAAACTAAGGTAATACCATCTCATTAGCTAATCAAATCTGGAGGCCTAGGTCTTGATCAAAGGCTTAGATGTAATATATATGCCTAGGGCTAGCAAGGTCTAATGTTTTAAGGAATTTTATTCCACATTGCTAAATCTGATGTTAAAATTAGTGATATTTTCTTATGGATGCCTTTGAATGAAGGTAAACTAAGTAATTGAAATAGATCTCTTACCTCATTGAATTCTAATATGAATGGTTGAACAAATTGATCATGTGAAGTAATTCTATTATCATCAAGGTATCTATAATAGGTGAGCATGTTTTCTCTAAAGGATATGGACAATAGCTGCACCATGATATCCTCATGTTGGATATTATGAATAGTAGCAAGGGTATCCATGTTTTTGCATTGCTTTTATGCAATTTTCTCAATTCTATGAATATTTGGTAAATATTTAAGAGTAGATTGAGGGATTTCATGGAGAGCTAAAAGGAGGGAACAATTTTTATTCCACCTTGGGTAGATTTTTCTAGCCATATTATTGGGCAAGGACTATTAGGATATTTCCTAGAAAAGGAACACAATAGAAAAATACTTTGAATGAAATGAGCTCTAACTAGATAGTGGGATTTACTATACTATTTTATAAGCTCTCTGGCTAGGTAATTCAACAAATTGAATAAGTTTTTTGATAATTTTGACCTCTAATATTGTTGACACATGATTTTGGAACTCATCCCTATATCTCATTCCTTCAACGAAGTCACCAATATTAGGTTCTTTCAATACTGGGGTCACCAGGTGAATGTGTATCCTCCACTACTCAGGTCAAGATATTCACCAGAATCTTAGGTCCTCTAGGTGAATGAGATTAATATTGAATAATTCATCCCACTAGGCATGACAAAATATCTTGGTCTAGCATGGTGGAGGAGCAAATTGCTTTGTACCACTAGTTATTTACTAATAGAAACAAATCACATAGGTTTGGTACCATTGGGCATGTCAAATAATATTTGTATATGATCTACCTAACAGATGGAAGTGCATCATTGACTACAAGACCAAGATTCGATGGTTTAGAATTTATCCTTAGCTAACATCTAGATAAGGTTGGTTCCTTGTTATAGGGAATACTAGAGTAATAAATGGAGTGTTAAGGATAAAAATTTTAGATTAAATGTAGTTGGTATTTGGCTAACAACATTACCATATACTATGCAACACACATTGAAATTAAACTACATACATGGCCTAATAGACTAGTTACTAGGTAAAGTATCATTAACTATGAATTGAGACCATATCATGCCCTCCACTACTCTAATAGCTCGTAATACCCTAAACAATGGTTATAGAAGAAAATAAAACCATGCAATTAGACACTAAGCATCCCTAATATTCCAATAACATGGGACTAATAGAATAGACTACTAGACCTCCCAAATATTTTTTATAGAATTATTTAGGGCCTACAGAGCATCCATATACAAAATAATTAAACAATACAATGCTAGGAATGGTCAAAAAACAAGTTTATTCATTAAATTATAGAGAAAAATTACATATTATACAACATGAAAAAACTTAAATTATCGACCCTCATATTGAGCTAAATATCATTATTTATGTATTATGATACTAGCCTAGCTAATAATTACAAGGCTTACCATAGACCTAACAATATAGGCACAAGATAACCCTATATTGAGCTTATTATTCATCAACAATCCACTTTTTGCTCAAATTCCACCAATTATTGTTGATCAACATCATTCACAGTCTATAGTAGCCATATGTATTTAATATATTTATGCCACCTAATCATACTTAGCTTCTCCTATAATGCTTTGTTGTTGTGCCAAATATCATATTTATAGGGGGATTGGATTATGATTAGTGGCATACAATGGTATTATAGGTTCTATGGGACTATCTATCACTTTCATGTAATTGCCTTATCCTGGATGAATATGAAGTATCCAAGTGGCCCATGCCTCTAACACACATGATCTCCTATAAAAGTGACTTGGCCAAGAGTCCTCTTCTTTTATCATTATCTACTAAAGGAATTATGCTTTATCATTGGAATTTTGAGGGACTTATTGGAGATATCATAAGGCTTTAGAGCTTTTATTCACTATAAAATGTATGTCCATCCATTCGCTTGGTCAGTCTAAATCTATCCAGTATAAACCCAACCATTATAGACTGGCTAATTTCCTTGTCTTAGTTAATTTTATGCTTGGCAAGTTTCTTGTTGTGGGTAAAATTCTTTACCCACATCCATATCTAGATAAGGATATGAATTTTATCAATAGAATACCTTGTCATTTTTATAAGAGAGACTTTTGAACCCCTAATACAATTGTTGTGTTAGAAAAAGACAAGGTAGGCAAAAATATGTAAAATTTTACTAACTATAGAACATTGTTGAAAAATCTAACGTAATGATGTCTAGCACTCAGTAGTTTAAATAAAGAGAGCCCAAACTAGAATTGTGTCTAAGTAAAAAATCTAGTTAAACTTTCAATATGTTGATGTCAGCAATGGGACAATAAAAATTCAAAATTTTACATTGAAACAAAATACAAAGGAAGGAAGCACACCAAATGGATAATGATGATGATGTCATTTGAGTAGCATAAAAAGTTTGGCATGTTTTGAAAAAGCATCCAACACATTGAAATAGAATTTTGGCTAAGTATGAGTGGAAGTTTAACACTCAACATAGTAGCAAGGTCTGTCAGATATAATAAACCTCAACTATAGAGAAAATGCAACACCAAATAGTTTTGAATGCCTATGTCAAAAAGCATATCATAAAAACTCAACACAATAAAATATTAAAGAAAAAATATTGAAGGCATAAAATACATCTAATACCTAGAATTTAATAAAGGGATTCATCCAGATTTAATATCAAGGAAGTGCCAAACATTTTGAATGATGATGTCTGCCTAAGGTGCATAAAAATTTGGCATAGATAAATGAAATATCTAAAACCTAGAAAAATATGAGGTAGAAGTGAAAGGGACATCAAACACAAATATTAGCTTGAAGTGTGAGCATTACAAAATATATATTGAACCTAACTAAATTTGCTAAACATGCTCCCATTTAGTAAACTTTGTTATAAAAAAATCTCAATAGCCACAAGATCTCTCAACTAACGCATGCACTACTATAGCTAAGGTAGTAATGGGATAGCTAAAGCAAAATGAACCTATCATATGATCCTGTGCAGCAGATGAAGATATAGTAGCCACCACTCCTTAGGATGGAACAATAATAAGCTACATCAATGCCATGATATTAAATCAGTTATAATAAAATGAGCTAAAGGAGATGCACACATGTTGCAACAACCTATCAAGCCTACAATCCACTCTCAGAGAAATTATGTTAGGGTAACTAATTCTATTATAAAATCTATATACCTAAATGTAATCCATTCTAATGTTTGACCCATTAGCATTTACAATTGCATAGTTGTATGATTAAGGTTATACACCTTTTGAATGAAGATTGGATTATTTTCTGGTATCTTTCTCAATTATTTCCAAATCATGTATGTATATCTTACCGAGTTATTAAGTTCTTATATTAAAATTATGAATGGATAATTTTGTTGTAGTTATTTTACTTTCTATATTTCTCTTTGGATTTACTATTCTAGTTCTAGAATGACTTAATAATGCTCAGATTTTATTATGATTAATTATTTTGTCATAAGGAAAGTAAGTTGGTCTATTAGGTAGTCAAATTTAGCTTCAAATTATGAATCTCTACATAATATCTCTTGATGTTGCTAAAATCACACCATATTCAACTTAGCTTTTAACCCTTTGCATTCCTTACTTTAGTCTACAACTCCATACTAGTTAGATTAGGTAGGATCATAGGATATGTCCTTGTCTAGAATTTGACTTAGAGACCCCTATTTCTGAGGCATCCAATCTTGGTCAAGGTCTTGAGGGTGCAACTCATTCACTTAGGAATATTTTAGACCAAGAGTTTTTTGGCATGCTTGGTGGGACACAAATCCCATAATAACCTAAATAGGTATAATTTATTTGGAATATAAAAATAAAATTCAAAAACTTGGAAGCTACCTGACATGCTAAGAGTTTTTTGGCATGCTCAGTGGAACACAAGTGTCTCAATTAGAAAAATAATCTACCCACTATGCTACCAAGATTTTTTTGGAATGTTCGATCGGATGCAAATCTCACCATCTTGATTGAGTAAAAGTTTGGTGATATTTTTCTCTAACTAATAAAAATTCAATCACCTGTAAATATTTCTAAAATGGACTTTTAAAGAAACCCAAAAACCATTTATCTTATAATATTACGCTCATGTGAGCAATAGCTAATAAACTAGAGGAACTAGTGATATTTGTAGAATTAACTCCTTTAGATTTTAAAAGAAATAGATCCACATCATATCCTACATCACCATATTCTATAATACCTATATAAAGTTAAGGATCTACTCATTTTACATCTCCAACTTTAGTCCACTCAAATAGATTTGAATAAAAAGACTCAAAACTAGCCTCTGTAAAACTTCCCAAACTAGAATAATACAGGACCACTCAATTTGGTCAATCATAATCCCATTCCTCCTACAAATCTTAAAGCTTTGCCAATATATGATGGTACTATAAAAATAACCTATGAGCACTACCAATATGTAGCCTCATTAGCTACAATCCATAATATTCATGATGAAGATGTTATGATAATATTGTTAATCATATCATTGAAAGGAAATGTATTGTATTGGTACTAGACCCTTCAGGATGGTTGCATTAATTCATGGGTAAAACTTACCAATATATGAGTACAATAATTCAAAGAACAATAAAATACATTCTCAACATAGTTTACCACCCTACAAATGCACCCATAAGAGGTAGTAATGGATTCAACATCATATTTAGCAAAATATAGAAAAGAGTGTCATAATAAATCAAGACAATAGATTCCCAATATTAGTACCACTATTTATGTATCTTAAATATAGATCTAGGTTTGATGATATGGCAATCTAATGTATTAACATTTTTGGAAATATACCAAGAAATTGTAGTAGTAGAAATTGCTCTAATAGCTATATGTAGACTTCCCCCAGTAATGTCATGCCAATATTTTTGAAAATACCATAGCTAAAGTATGATAAGCAAACACTAGTTACAATAATTCATTTGCTCAATGTATCTTTGATACTTGCACCCAGTTTACCAACATCACCAACCCCAATATTACCTACATGTCCCACTATACCTACATTACTAGTCCCTAAGCCTCAGACTTCTAGTATGAATGACATCATGACAATATTGAAAAATTTGACTAATGATATCACCACTATTAAGAGAAGAGAAGCTGAGAGAAATTTCTAGCCAAGTACATGGTAAAATATCAAGGAGCTTCTACTAGAAATATAAGAGGAAAACCTATTGTAGTGTATAATAATTAGGAAGAAAGTCCTACCTCCACATCAAAAGTAGACTATTGGTGTTCAACTTGCAATGACCCACATGGTGAAAGCACATGTATGCTTCACCAACATCAAATGTAAAATATTATAGTAAAAATGTAGAGAGAGCATAGAAAGGTCAAGTAAACATGTTATGGTAAAAATACAAGAATATAAAGGTGCAAGAAGAGGAACTAATTTTAGTGCTAACATGGTAAAGAAAGAAGCCATTATAGGTGGATCCCAAAAATATAGATCCATTAAAGGTTCTAGCCTATCAAAGCAAATAGGCATAAAAGAAAGTACCTAAACCAGATCAGTTGAAAGAACAACCCATACGAGAACCTTCAAAATATTAACTTCAATCAATGCAAGAAAAAGAGGCTAAAACTCAAGAATAGGCTAGAAATAGACTCTAGTATCCTTCTATCACTAAGTAACAAAGGATTGAAGCAACACAAGAATATTTAAAGAAGTTCAATAAGCTGAAGAAGGTAGAAAAGAGACAGCTAGAATCCTCCAGCTTAAAAATTATGGATAACCTAAAGAATACACCATTCAAAGCTAGTATGTATGATGCTTTAATGATTCTAGGATAAATTGATCTTCTCCAAGCATCACTAAAGTCCATCAGGTCAAAGGATTGACAACTAAAACTTAATCTGGCACAGGAAAATCCTACTCCAAGAACATGCAAAAATAGACCACCACCTTTCTACATGTCTTAGCATATGGAAGAGTGGGTTATGTACAACTTCATGGTGGATTCTAGAGCAACAATAATGGTTATACCAAAATCTATTTGTGAAATGAATGGTATGAAATACACATGTTCCAATCTTGGAGTGTTGCAATTGGACGAAACTCTAATAAAGATAAGTGGAGTGATCAAAGACATTCCTATGGTGCTACATAGGATTCCCTAAATAACAATGATACAAGAAGTGGTTGTGGTAGATTTGGAGCCTTATTTTGGTATGTGCCTATCCCATGAGTTCATAGCTAAACTAGGTGGATACTTATCCTTGGATTATTCACACATGGAAATTCCTCACAAGGGTAGAAAGGTAAAAATATTTGTTGAAAATCCATCCACCTACCTTATAGGGAAAATTGAATATGAGGTGTATCAATATAATAATATTGGCATGATTAGTGAGGAAATTGATCTAGTGGAAGAAATCATAGAAGAAATATAGTATAAAGATCAATTCTCACTAAAAAATTTTAATGTTATGGTTGAAATAGGAATCGACACTTACTCTATCTCAAAACCAAAAAAGAAGAATTCTTCAACCATAGCAAAAAAGGATCTCTAACAGAATGAGATATGGAATATCTATTTTGATGGAGCTAGGTGTAAAAATGGTACTAGAGTAGGCATTGTGCTAATTTTTCCATCTGGAGAAGCTAAAATATTATCATATAGGCTAACTTGGAGTTATACCAACAATGCAATAGAGTATGAGGTATTATGTATTGGGCTCAAACAAGTAGAGAATATGGGAATCAAATTGTTAATAATCTATGGAGATTTTGAATTGGTGGTAAATCAAGTGACATAAAAATGAAACAAGTAGTATGATTTGGAAGCTTATAGAAACAAAGTTTGGAACTTGTTAAAAATATTTGATGCACTAAACATAAAAGCAATTCATAGAGAACTAAATGTGTAATTTGATGCATTGGCTTCTCATGGAGCCAATTTTTATCCAGCATCTGATTTAAGAAAAAACCCAAGATTTGTCAAATTGGCATTCAAATTGTTTATGTCGAATAAGGAAACCTTCTAGAAAGTATTTTACAATGACAAATATAGAGTAGATTTCTTAATTTAGGATATGGATTACACAAATGCAGCTAAAGAAATAAGTGAGGATGAAATGGTCTAGCTAAAGAACAACCACATTCCCAAGGGACTGATTACCCTTAAGAACTTATTTGATAACAATGACTGACCAATTGGCCAAAAGATGAATATTTATGAACAAGAGTTCAAATAATTTCAATTGGAGCTAGTGAAGGATTTAAAGGTTGGTATAAAATGCTCTAAAAAAGAAGTTTAGCAACTTGTAAGTCTATGCAGAGAATATAGTGATATCATTGCTTGGAGCTATGATGACTTAAAAGTCTATAGTAAGGAGACCATCCAACATACTATAGAATTACTACCCAATACCAAGCCATTTTAGCAAAAGTAGAGGTCGATAAATCCAAAAATAGAAGCATTGATGAAACAAGAATTGCTAAAGTTGCTAAATGCAAAAATCATCTACCCAATCAAACATTCAACATGGGTAGCCAATTTGGTCCTGATCAAGAAAAATAATGGAGATATCCACCTTTGCATGGATTTTAGGAACCTAAACAAAGCCTCTTTAAAGGATCATTATCATTTTTCCTAGATCGATCAGATCCTACATATAGTTGCCAAGGTAAGAAGGTTTTCATTGTTGGATGAATTTTTAGGTTTCAATCAAATTTGGGTCAGATATGAGGATCAACATAAGACTACATTCACAACTAAATGGGGAACATTTGCTTATCAAAGAATACCTTTTGACTTATCCAATGCTAGAGCTACTTTCCAAAGGGCTATGGATTTAGCTTTTGGTGAGCTTGTGAATAAATTTATATTGATCTATCTTGATGATATGACAATATTCTCTCATTAAAAAGAGAAGCATGTTGAACATCTCATAATGGTTTTTCAAAAATGCAAAGAATTTGGGGTATCACTCAACCCAAAAAATTCAATCTTTATTATCCATGAAGGGAAGCTATTGGGTCACATAGTATCAAAGGAAGGTCTAGCTATTGATCCATACATAGTTAAAGCTATATTAGCACTCCCTTTGCCTCAAAGCAAAAAATGCTTCTAGTATTTTTTTGGATAAATCAACTTCATCTAGAAATTTGTATCTACCTTTGCTTAGATAGTAAAACCTATGATAGAAATGTTAAAAAAGTAGGCTAACTTCACTTGGATAAAATATAGAAGGGAATATTCATGAGCATAAAGGAAGTTATTACCAAAGCACTAGTATTAGCTAGCATGAACTATAACATAGATTTTATTACTTATGTATTTGGAGTGGAAGAAAGATATGCTACCATGCTCACTTAGAAATATAAAGATCATGGTGAGTGACCCATAGTTTTTTGAGCCAAACTCTGCATGATCATAAATAATAATTTAATTTTATAGAGAATAAAGTGTTTGCTCTAATGTAGTCACTCAAAAAGTTGACAAAGTACAATTCTCATAGTATAACATCAGTGTATGTAGTACACCCAGAAATCCAAAGCTTTATAGTGCAAGGATAACTGGGAAAAAATGAACTGGCTGGATCATGAAGATATAGGAGTATGAGATAGATATTAATCCAACTAATTTAGTCATACAGAGATCAATATGTGAAGAAATAAAACATTATACGATGTCAGACTCTAATTTATTTATTGAGCAACAAGAAGAACATCAGCTAAAATAGGCTTGGATAGAGCAAAATAATTGGGTAAAATAGATGACTTACTTTTTTTTATAATGGAAAGTATCCAAATGGATATACAACCTCTCAAAGGCACAAATATAGGTTGAAATATTTGAACTACACTCTAATTAACGATATCCTATACTAGAGAAATTTTCATGGTGTTTTGTTGAGATGCATGTATCTAGAAAAGGTAGAAGATAGATTAAAGAAGTTTCATGCTGATTTATTAGGAGGACACTGTTTTAGATAAACTATGACTGCTAAAATTCTTAGAGCTGGATATTATTGAACTACACTTTTTTTTGACACTTTTAAAATCACTAATGCCAATGACAAATGTGAAATATTTATTGGCAAAAGCAAGAAACTAGCAATGCATCTATAAGAAATTATTGCAAAAGAACCCCTTTAGAAATGGGGGTTATACTTTATTGGGTTTATTAACTCAAATGCTTCTACAAAACATAAATTCATATTGACAACAATTGATTATTTCACTAGGTGTTCTGAAGTAGAGGCAACCAAACATGCATATCAAGATATTGTCATAGAAGTTTTGAAAAGATTTATCACCAGGTTTGGGGTCCCTACTACAATAATATCTAACAATGAAAAAGAATTTATAGGAGCTAAAACTATGGATTTTATAAGAAAATATGGAATTTACTAGAAGGTATCCTTAAACTATTATCCTCAAGGCAATGGACTAGTAAAATATACCAATAAGAATTTAATGAGGATAATTAAGTGAAATATTGGCAATCATTAGAAGAGTTGGCATGTAATATTAAACCAAGAATTATGGGTGGATATAATCACAATAAATAAAGCTTTGAAGATCTCACCATACACTTTGGTTTATGGGAAAGAAGTCATGTTGCTAATTAATCTTGTGTTACCTACCTTGAAATGTATAAACCAATTGGAGTTAGAGGATGCTGAGCCAGTTGAAAAAGTATGTCAAAATTTTTACTATTAGAGGGAAAAAAGAGAAAATATCTCTAATGATTTTTATAAACACTAAGCAGCTATGAAGTAGTGATTTGATAAAAATCATCATTGAAATCCTTTAGGGATGGGGACTTAGTGCTTAAGTGGGATTCAAATCATACAAAATCCACAAATCATGAAAAGTTAGAATTATTGTGGTCTAGTCCATATCTAATATTAAGAAGAAAAGAATTAAATGCATATGAGCTTCAAGATATGGATGGTCATATTTTTCCAATTTTGATGAATGACCAATACTTAAAGCATTATGCATAGAAGAGTGTGCCATTGATGTGTACATATGTAAATAGTGACATGTGTAAATAATCATGTAGTGGTAGTAGTGGTAGTAGCACTTTGTAAATAAAAGCAATTTTATTATCTAAGGATCTTGCATTATAGCTACCATATTTTATATTCTCAACAATATCATTGGCCAAAAAAGCTGGTAATATTGAAAAAGGACATGCACCACAAATGCTTACACAAACTTTCAATTCAAAGACAAGACTTTGGTAGAAGTTGAGCACATGAAATTTTTTACATTTAGTTAACAATAACCATTCATTATAGGTATTTTTTGCTATGTAAGAAAGGCCAAAAAAAGGTAATATGCATTTACGTATTTATTCAAAAGGGAAATATACTGCAGAATTGTTGAAGTACTTTGTGCAAGAAGAAGGCTATAAAATTGTCTGCTGAAGAACACAAGCTTATATTGAGAGGGGGAAGTGAAAAATATAATATCAATTTTTACTTTTATTTCCCAAAAAGTATTATCCAATATAATCAATGGCAATATCAATAGCAATAACCAAACCAATGCATAAATCATCACATACAATAGAGACACCAATGTAATGTGGTTCACCCAATGTGGGCTACTCCATGGAGAAAATATTTCACTAATATTTTCTCAAAAAATATCTTTTGGAATTCTTCCCTATTACAATGTTTATGGATATCTATCCAAAGGAGACACCAATCCCCTAATCTGGTTTGTGGATCTCTGTCCATAGGAGACACCAATACCCTCTTCTCTGGTTGGTGATCTTCTAGAAGAACTTTTGCCTCCACTAAACTAGCTAATGGATCTCTATCCACTGAAGACTCTTGCCCTCAATCATAAGACCTGTCCTCACTACCCTAGCTAATGGAACTCTATCCACTGGATATTGTCATCCTCTATACTCTATCACCTCCAAATATTACTCTTAGATTTGTCTCAAATCTACACTAAACACGGTCCTTCTATCTAGCATAAATCTGCTCAATCTATGTCCTCTGATCTACACCAAATATAGTCCTTTGGTTCAGTAAAATTATACTCAATATCTATCCTCTGATATGCACTAAATATAGTCCTTCAATCTAGCACAAATTTTTTCAATATCTATCTCTAGTCTAGCACAAAGTTGTCCTCAAATCTGCACCAAACTCTATCCTCAAATATTTCCTCAAGCCTTAACACAAATCTTGACTCAATCACAAATCAACTCTGCTAGATCTACCCCAAAACTTAACTCAAGGTTTTAACAAATCAATCAATCAAATCTACTCACAAGTCTTCTCAAAAACTTATCTCAACTCTACCTTGTAAGCTTCTACAAAAGCTCACACTAATTTATCCACAAGTCCTTTCTAGAACTTGTACAATATGCTCAAAAATTCTTTACTAAGACTTACCTCAAATCTGCTCAACAAGTCCTCACTAAGACTTACCTCAAATCTGTATTGTAAGCTTCCACAAAATCTTACTCAACTCAACCAATCACTCAATGAAATTTTAGTCAACAATGCTTATCAAACAATCTCACATAACAATGATACTCATGATCTTGTACAAACCCTAGTTCAAGATAGTTCACAACTTCACATAACAATGATACTCATGTTCTTTCATAAACTCTAGTTCAAGCATATGATAGCTTACTCAATATTTCCAACAACGCTTATCAAAAAATCTTTTTATCATCAACTCTTACTCGAAAAAAACTTTAACAATCAAACTCAACAATGCTTACCAAACAATCATTTTCACTCCAACTTAGCATTCACAACATCCAATCCAACAATATTTTCTCACAAGGAAGATTTACCCATACCTTTTATTTTGATGGAGATATGTCTTCAAAACCTATCTTAACCATAATCAAAATTTTCTTTACCAACACTAGGGTTAGGTTACCACAACCTCTCTCAAGATCTCCACAAAATAATTTTCTCAAAGATTATTTTTCATACAAAATAACAAATCCTTTTGTACACCTTATAATATCCAAACTCACAATATTCAATTCAATAATTTCATCATAACACTACACTTTAACAATATGTATAGCAAAGTCCTTATACACCTTATAATCTCCAAATTTAAAACAATATTCAAAAACCCTAAATCTCAAATAATATAATAATTCACCTTACTACCTTATCACTCCTTAATCACTTTACAACATCAACCAAATTCTAGCAAGTAACTTCCTTCTTCACACAATAGTCAAATCCTCAAAATAAGCATGCCCTTTTAATAATATCAAGACCTTAGGAAAATTAAATTTGACCAAAATAAATACCTCCTCATGCGCTGTTATGGGATTCGATCCCTGGTCAAATCATATGCGGTGCCTTAGTTGTGGCTCCCTAGCCGCGTGAGCTACAAGCTCACGTGGGAGTCAAATGCACCAATTGCACTTTGACTCTCCTTCATGCACCAAGATCCAAAAGGCTCTTCTCCATCATCACCAGTGAAGATCGAATGCAAACCTTTGAAACACGTGCATGCCTCAAATTCATTGTTGGCCTAACACTAAAGAGATTGTCTTTTTCACCTTTCATGCTTGGACTTCCATAATTTTTGGGGCAACCAACCTTAGCTTATGCTCATAAATTATTTCACTTCCGTAGAGAGTTCACATGCAAAATAATGTCCAAGACTTGCCTTGTTATGAGGCAAAGGCTATGGTATTTATACCATATGCCTCCCTCTCTCCCACGTCGGTGGATGGGGGAAAATAAATGATATCTCCAAATAATAACAATTGCCCTTGTGGCCCTAACCTTAGGGTCAGCTTAATTAATCTATAAATTAACTTATAATTAAATTATAATTAATTTACAATTAACTTAATCACTTTAAAAGTTAATTAAATTAATTTATAAATTAAATTATAATAAAACTATTATAATTAATTTATAATTAATTAAATCTCTGGGTTTTACACCTTTAATATTATAATAAATTATTATAATATTATTTTTCTTGGGCCTTCCTTTTGCCCTTTAAACCTCATCTGACCACTTGGGAGGAAACTTTCTTTTGCACTTGATTACGGAACCTAAAATTGATGTTGCTCACTGAAACTGATGTTCGTTGGTGCTGACTTCTTGACATCAATGACAACAAAACCTGCTCATATTTTCAACAATATCCCTCTTTGTCATTGATGGTAATCCAATTACATTTTACCATTTCCTTAACCTTTTTATGTTCTTCTCCCCTTGGGAAACTTCTCCCCCTAACTCAATGCTCTCCCTTTAAATCAAATCTCTCTCCCTTTGACATCAATGGCAAATGGTCACCTTTGGGGCTTGGGGCTAAAGATAATAATCTTAGCTTAGACCCTCCCCTACCTTCTCTCTTGAGGTGGTTAATTATGGGGTGGAAGTATCTCTACTCCTAGCATGCAATGTTCCTCTCCTTTCTTAGCTTTCTTTTTCCATACCTTTGAGATCATACCTTTTTGAACCTTTTGAGAATCCTCTTTCTTTCCTGTCCTTGGAAGCTCTGGAAATTTTGTTCTACACCATCTTGCTATATGCCCAACATTATTGCACTTATAACACTTAATGTTGTTATTCCTTGGAGGTGTAAATATCTTGGGGTTTCTCCTGGTGAAGCCATGTCCATTCCTATCATGAACCCTACAATTTACTATATTGTGACCAAATTGATTACAAAAGTAGTAATACCCTTGAAAAAGATGTTTGTTTTTAAAATTCCCATATTCCTATCTTTCATGTGTCTTGCACTGTATAGCCTTGTGCCCAAACCTATGACATGAGAAGCAACGTCCATTGAAGAAACCTTGCCTTGACCTCATTGGTCTTTTAGTCCCTTCTTCCCTATTTTGTTTCCTGTTCCATCTGTTCCTTATTTGTGCATTGTTCCTTTCCTTATTGAACTTTCTATTGTACAACTTATCCTCAAAAGTCTCACACTCTCTTTTACTCTCTTCTTTTGAAGCTTCTTCTTATTTGGTGCTTATTATTGACTCTCCTTTTTCTGCTTCCTATTTCTCTTGTTCTTCTTCAGAACTAAGTCCTATTTTTGTGATTGGTTATCTTTATGCATTGATAATCTTGTCCAAAGATTTTGATTTTTTCTCAACCTTGTGTAGCTTGTCCTTAGAGTCTTTCACTTCCATACTTAGTGAAACTATCTCATGTTCTAATTTTTCATACTCTAGATATTTTATCTTTAATTTTTTAGTCATACCTTCTTAAATTTTCCTTGCTTATTTTGTTGGATGTGTCTCATCCTTTGCAGAGGAAGTATTGTATGGTAGGCCCCTACTTCGGTGGTCCCCCTTTTTTCGGAGATATTCTCAGAGCTATTTTTGGAGGCGTTGGTGGGATTCCCATGATTGGTGGGTATGGGTGGTTTTAGCCCATGGTATTGTGCCCATGGTATTCTAATACCACGTTGTGGTTTAGGGTTGTAAGAGTTTCCTTTATATTGATTGTAATGTCCCATTACGGGATAAGGTGAATAATAATAGAAAAGGAGGTGTGGCTCTTGTTTGTTGGACGTAGCCCATATCGGGTGAACCAGGATAAATCTCTTGTGTTCTATGTGCATGTATTGTGTGAGTTGTTATTTTCTTCTGAGTTATTTATTTTTGCATTATTATTCTAGAATAAGTCTGGGTATAACTCTTCATATGGTATCAGAGCCAGATTGTTAGCCATAGAGGGACGCCTTTATTGCTAGGGTTTCAGTTCATTTGAAGAGGATCTAGGGTTTCTAGGAGTTATAGAAAACCTATTCTAGAGTGGGAGTTTTATGCAGAAGGAGCTTGAAGTAAAATGACGTCAAATCATTCAAGGATAGAGATAGAGAAATTTTATGGAAAAAGTTTTGAGCTATGGAAATTAAATATGGAGGATCTGCTCGTGGACAGAGATCAGTGGTCTATTATTTCTGAACAGAAACCTTGCTAGTACATCCGATGAAGATTGGGAAAAGTTGAATCGAAAAGCGAGGAGTCTAATTCGATTGTGCCTTGCAGATTCAGTCTTAATCAATATTTCTGGAGAAGCTACTGCAAAGGATCTCTGGGAGAAGTTAGGGGCTCTGTATCAATCTAAGTCCCTGGTGAACAAATTATTCCTTCGAAAGAAATTGTATAATCTGAGGATGAATGAAGGGGATTCAGTAGCAGATCATCTTAATGCATTCAATACGGTGGTAAGTCAACTTACATCTATTGAAATTAAGTTGAGTGAGGAAGATAAATGTATTACTTTGCTATGCTCTTTACCAGATTCATGGGATAACCTGGTTGTAGCAATTGGTAGTACAACTTCATCCACATTGAAGTTTGAAGATGTTGTGGCATCTCTATTATCAGAGGATATGAGGAGAAAAGCCATGGAGGGCACATCAAGGGATGCCCTAACAGTGAGAGGGTGTGCCAAGGAAAAATATAAAATGAGATCTGGTGATAGATCTAAGTCGAGAGGGAGATCCAAGTCTCGAGGAAGGTTTGAGAGAAAATGTTGGAAATGTGGTAAGCTTGGACACATGAAGAAGGATTGTAGATCAAAGAATGTTGATTCTGGAAAGAGATCTGATGAATCCACTTCCACGAAGATAAATAAATCCACTGATGAAGGAGGGGATGTATATTTGGCATCTTGCTCCACACGTTCAGATAGTAAATATTGGTTGATCGATACTGGTGCCTCTTTTCATATGACTCCTCATAGGGGGTGGTTCAGTGAATATGAAAGATATGATGGAGGGGAGGTACTTTTGGGAGATGATTCACCACTTAGAATCATTGGTCATGGAAGAGTGAAAATACTATTGCAGGATGGTAGGGTTAAAACCCTCCCAGGTGTGATGCATATTCCTGGCCTTGCTAGAAATTTAATTTCTGTAAGCAAAATGGTTGATGCAGTAGTGAACATCAGTTTTAGTAAGGATTCATGCAAAATGGTTCGTGGATCTATGGTGTTAGCAAGAGGAGTTCGGATTGGAACCTTGTATAAGCTATTGGGAAGCACTATAACAAATGAGTGCAATAGCTCGACTATTCCTGAGGCTGAATCAGATAAAAGTTCAACGCTCTGGCATCAAAGAATGGGACATATTGGAGAAAAGGGATTGCGTACCCTGTACATGAAAGGTATGGTTCAAGGTATCCCTAATTGCTCAATGGTTTTTTATTTCTATGAACATTGTATTTATGGCAAGCAGAATCGTGTGAGTTTCCCATCTGGTGTTGCAAGATCAAAAGGGATATTAGATCTGATTCATAGTGATATCTTTGGTCCTGTCCCTATTCCATCCCTTGGACAATCATGGTACTATGCTTCTTTCATTGATGACTTTTCAAGATATGCATGGATTTATTTTCTTAAAAGTAAAGTTGAAGTGTTTGATAAGTTTAGAGAATTTAAAGCACTTGTTGAAAATCAAACTGGGAAAAATATTAAGGTGTTGAGGTCTGATAATGGAGGAGAGTATTGTTCAAATAAATTTGAGGATTTTTGTAAGCAATGTGGTATTGCAAGATAGAAGACTACTCCATATACACCTCAACAAAATGGAGTTGTTGAGAGGTTGAACAGATCACTGATGGAAAAGGCTAGAAGTATGCTCAGTGGTGCTGGTCTAGCACAAGAATTTTGGGTAGAGGTAGTGAATGCGGCATGTTACTTGTGGAATCGATCTCCTACATCAGCATTGCCGGATCAAACTCCATTTGAAGCATGGTTTGGTAAGAAACCCTCTCTTTCACATCTTAGAGTTTTTGGTTGTGATGCATACATGCATATTCCAAAGGAGAAAAGAAGTAAGCTTGATAATAAGGTTGTTAAATGTATCTTTATTGGTTATAAATATGGTGTTAAAGGATATAAACTTTGGAATCCAGAAACTAAGAGTACAGTTTACAGTAGAGATGTGGTGTTTAGAGAAATGAAAAGTGATCACAGGAAGGAAGTAATAGAAGAAGAACCTAAAAAGGTGCAATTTGATCTCATGGAAGAAGAATCCTACTCATCAGAAGAGGATGAACCAGAGGTTCATACACCTATGGTAAGGAGATCAACACGAGAAAGAAGGCAACCTGAAAGGTATAGTCCATCTGCTTTTCCTTCTTCCTTTGTTTTATCTATTACTGATGAAGATCCTAGAACAGTTAGAGAAGTTGTTAATTCTGAAGAGGTAAACCTTTGGGAAGGAGCCATGAATGAGGAAATGATGGCCCTAAAAAAGAACAAGACATGGGATCTAGTAAAATTACCTGGTGGAAGAAAAGCAATAGGTTGCAAATGGATTTTCAAGAAGAAGCAGAATGTTGAAGGTAAAGTGGAGAAATATAAAGCTCGCCTGGTTGCTAAAGGCTATTCTCAGGTAGAGGGAATTGATTATGGTGAAGTATTTTCTCCTGTTGCAAAGCTAACCTCAATAAGATTTCTTTTATCTGTGGCTGTTGCATTTGATCTTGAAATAGAGCAAATGGATGTAAAAACTGCATTCCTTCATGGAGATTTGGAGGAAGAAATCTATATGAGACAACCTGAAGGATTCATTGTTGAAGGAAAGGAGGATTTTGTATGTAAGTTAAAGAAATCTCTGTACGGACTGAAATAGTCACCTAGAATGTGGTATCAAAAATTTGATACTTATGTTTTAGGACTTGATTTTGTTCGTAGCAATGTTGATCATTGTGTATACTCAAAGCAAATTGGTAATGAACTTGTCATTATAGTTTTGTATGTTGATGATATGTTACTAATTGGAAACAGTAAGGAAATGATCAGGGAAGTGAAGTCTCAGTTAGCATCACAGTTTGACATGAAAGATCTTGGCCCTGCAAATTTTATTTTGGGTATGCAAATAAATAGAGATCGTTCAAACAGAAAGTTGTGGCTGAATCAGAAAAGGTATGTTGAGACAGTATTGAAGAGATTCAGTATGCAGGATTGCAAACCAGTGAAGGTACCTATTCCATTGGGTGAAAAATTATCTGTTGAACAATATCCAAAAATAGAAGAAGAGGTAGAAGAAATGTCCCATGTTCCTTATGCAAATGTTGTAGGGAGTTTAATGTATGCCATGGTGTGTACTAGACCAGATATTGCCCATGCAGTGGGAGTTTTGAGCAGATATATGTCTAAGCCTGGTAAAGAGCATTGGACTACTGTAAAAAGGGTTTTCAGATATTTGCGTGGTACATCTAATTTTTCAATCTGTTATGAAGGTACAGGTAAAGAAAACAAATCCTTGGATATAGAAGGTTTTGTTGATGCAGATTGGGCTGGAGATCTTGACAATAGAAGATCTACTAGTGCATATGTATTCAACTTGTTTGGAGGGGCTATTAGTTGGATGAGAAAAAGGTAAACTATTGTTGCTCTTTCAACCACTGAAGTTGAGTACATGGCAGCCACTGATGCAAGTAAGGAAGTAGTATGGCTACAAAGACTATGTGCTGAAATTGGGTTCTTTCAAGGAGTTGTGAAGATAAATTGTGATAGCCAAAGTGCTATATTTCTGGCAAAGAACCACTGCTTACCATTCAAGAACAAAGCACATTGATACAAAGTACCACTTCAGTAGGGACATGATTGAACAGAAGAAAGTGTTGCTGGAAAAAGTGGATACCAAGGAAAATGTTGCAGATGCTTTAACCAAGGCAGTTAGCACATAAAAGTTCATGTTTTGTATAGTTGAAATGGGTCTGGCAAGACTAGATGTTGGAACTAACATTGATTACAACCTTTATGCAAAGTATTCAACAAGTGGGAGAATGTTGGATGTGTCTCATCCTTTGTAGAGGAAGTATTGTACGACAGGCCCCTACGGGAAAAAATTTTGGGCCCCCTTTTTTGGAGATATTATCGGAGATATTATCGGAGCTATTTTCGGAGGCGTTGGTGGGATTCCCATGATTAGTGGGTATGGGTGGTTTTAGCCCATGGTATTGTGCCCACGGTATTCTAATACCACGTTGTGGTTTAGGGTTGTAAGAGTTTCCTTTATATTGATTGTAATGTCCCATTACGGGCAAGGTGAATAATAATAGAAAAGGAGGTGTGGCTCTTGTTTGCTGGACGTAGCCCATATTGGGTGAACCAGGATAAATCTCTTGTGTTCTATGTGCATGTATTTTGTGAGTTGTTATTTTCTTCTGAGTTATTTATTTTTGCATTATTATTCTGGAATAAGTCTGGGTATAACTCTTCATCTTCAACCTTAATTTTGAAGTTAGTAAGCTCTTGTAGAAACTTTGAGTTTGCTTTCTCATCTTATTGAACTTGAACTGTTAATCCTGAGTTATCCATTTTTAATTCTTCAAGATCAATAATAAGTCTTTCATATTCTAGCTATTTTACCTTTGATTGTTCAACCATACCCTTTTCAACTCTCCTTTCCTTTTCAACCTTATCTTTCAAGTCAGAGATATCTTGTAGAAGATTTGTCTTACATTTCTCATCCTCTTGTATTTGAGCCTTTAATTCTAATTTCTCCCTTTTCAACTCAACATGTTCCTTATGTGTGTATTTATCTTTTTCTGAATTTTTCTCTTTTCTTTAGTCTTCAATTTCTTCTATTTCAAAGTAGAGTTTCTTTTTCATACTTGTTTTGACTGCCCCTATTATATTTTTTTGAACCATCCTTTAGGACTTAAATTCTAATAGTATCATATTCATCTTCACCACTAATAAACTCATTGCAATAACTTGCATCATGACCGAGTTGACCACAAAAAAAAACATTTTTCACCTTCTTGAGGATAATAAGTTGCATGGTGACCTGTCTTCCTACATATGATACAAAACTTTATCAATCTAGCCTTTTCTCCACTCCTTGATTCATCTCTTGAATCTATTTCCATTTCTCCTCCCAAAACAACAACATTAAATTCATATTCCTTTTATTTCATGACCATGTGTGTTCTTTTCTTATTGTGTCTCATGGTTCTAATTTTGTATTTCTTTGCCATTTGTGTTCTTGTAAGATTTTCCTTCAAGCCATTAAAAATTTTCAAAGGAACTACCCCTGATACCAATTGAAGAACACAAGCTTAGACTGATAGGAGGGGGGGTGAAAAGTATAAGATCACTTTTTACTTTTATTTCCCAAATATTAGTATCCAATATAATAAATTGCAATATCAATAGCAGTAACAAAAGCAATGCAGAAATCATCACATACAATATAGACACCAATTTAACATGGTTTACCCAATGTGGGCTACTTCACGAAGAAAATACTTCACTAATATTTTCTCAACAAATATCTTTGGGAATCCTTCCCTATTAAAATTTTAATGGATCTCTATCCAAAGGAAACACCAATCCCATAATATAATTTGTGGATCTCTATCCACAGGAGACACCAATATCCTCTCCTCTGGATGGTAATCTTCTAGAAAAACTACTACCTCTACTACATTGGCTAATGGATATCTATCTGCTAAATACTTTTGCCCTCACTCAGAAGACCTATCCTCATTGCCCTAGCTAATGGACCTATATAGACTAGAGACTATCATCATCTATTATTTTTCACCTCTAGAGATTGATCTTAGCTCTATCTCAAATCTACACTAAACACGGTCCTTTAGTCTAGCATAAATCTGCTTAATCTCTATCCTTTGATTTATACTAAAAATAGTCCTTTGATTCAACACAAATATACTAAATCTCTGTCCTCTGATCTGCACTAAACATAGTCCTTAGGTCTAGCACAAATTTGCTCAATATCTATCTCTGGTCTAGAACAAACCTATCCTCAAATCTATCCTCAAGCCTTAACATAGCTTGACTTAATCACAAATCAACTCTGCTAGATCTACCCCAAACCTTAACTCAAGGTTTGAACAAATAAATCAATCAACTCTACTCATAAGCCTTCTCAAAGACTTATCTCAAATCTTCCTTGTAAGCTTCCACAAAAGCTCACTCTAATTTGTCCACAAGTCCTAATCTCAACAAGTCTTTAATAAGACTTACCTTAAATATTCTCAATAATCCCTCACTAATACTTACCTCAAATATTTCTTTTAAGCTTCCAAAAAAACTTACTCAACTCAACCAATCACTCAATGAAATTTTATTCAACAATGTTTATCAAAAAATCTCACATAAAAATGATACTCATGATCTTGCACAAACCCTAGTTCAAGATAGTTCACAACTTCACATAACAATGATACTCATGATCTTGCACAAACCCTAGTTCAAGATATTTCACAACTTCACATAACAATGATACTCATGTTCTTTCACAAACCCTAGTTCAAGCATATGAAAGCTTACTCAATATTTCCAACAATGCTTATAAAATAAGGTTTTTATCATCAACTCCTACTCAGAAAAACCTTTAACAGTTAAACTCAACAATACTTACCAAACAATCCTTTTCACTCCAACTTAGCATTCACAACATCCAATCCAACATTATTTTTCTCACAAGGAAGATTTACCCATACCTTTTATTTTTATGGATATATGTCTTCAAAACCTATATTAACCACGATCAAAATTTTCTTTACCAAAACTAGGGTTAGGTTACTACGACCTCTCTCAAGATCTTCAAAAAATAATTTTCTCAAATATTATTTTTCATACAAAATAACAAATCCTTTTGTACACCTTATAATATCCAAACTCACAATATTCAATTCAATAATTTCATCATAACACTACACTTTAACAATATGTATAGCAAAGTCCTTATACACCTTATAATCTCCAAATTTAAAACAATATTCAAAAACCCTAAATCTCAAATAATATAATAATTCACCTTACTACCTTATCACTCCTTAATCAATTTACAACATCAACCAAATTCCAACAAGTAACTTCCTTCTTCACACAATAGTCAAATCCTCAAAATAAGCATACCCTTTTAATAATATCAAGACCTTAGGAAAATTAAATTTTACCAAAATAAATACCTCCTCATTAGCTGTCGTGGGATTCGATCCCTGGTTGAATTATATGCGGTGCCTTAGCTACAACTCCCTAGTCGTGTGAGCTACAAGCTCACGTGGGAGTCAAATGCACCAACTACACTTTGACTCTCCTTCATGCACCAAGAGCCAAAAGGCTCTTCTCCACCATCATTGATGAAGATCGAATGCAAACCTTTGAAACACGTGCACACCTCAATTTCATCGCTAGGCTAACGTTGAAGAGATTATCATTTCCGCATTTTACGCTTCGAATTCCACATTTTTTGGGGCAACCAACCTTAGCTTATGCTCATAAATTATTCTGCTTTCGTGGAGAGTTCACATGTGAAATAATGTCCAAGATTTACTTTGTTATGAGGCAAAGGCTATGGTATTTATACCATATGCCTCCCTCTCTCCCACGTCAATGGATGGAGGAAAATCAATGACGTTGGTGCTCCAAATAATAACAATTGCCCTTGTGGCCCTAACCTTAGGGTTAGTTTAATTAATTTATAAATTAAATTATAATAAAACTATTTTTTTTTTTGAATTTACATGGTGGAATCGATAGCCGCCACGAATCCGGGCAGGCTATCCAGCTTTTTATGGCTGCCATAGTATTTTGCGTTGTCCGCCCTAGAAGTCGCCACACAGATTTTTGTGCAGTCCGCCCCTATAACCACCATGCCACAATCATTTTAAACCTTTTACGCCACTGAAAGCACCAGGAAAGGGACAAGCATTCAGTCCGACGAGGCCCGAGATTTGAACCGTGGACCTCCACCCCCTTATGGGGTTTGGATGAACCAATTGGTCTACACCTCGGACCTATTTATAATAAAACTATTATAATTAATTAAATCTTTGGGTATTGCACCTTTAATATTATAATAAATTATTATAATATTATTTTGCTTGCACCTTCCTTTTGCATTTTAAACCTCATCTAACCACCTGGGAGGAAACTTTATTTTTGCACTTGCTTAAACTGATGCTTCTCACTGAAATTGGCATTCGCTAGTGCTGACTTCTTGACATCAATGACAAAAAAACCTGCTATATTTCCAAAATTTTTAGGGTTATGCATAGTGGTAAATATTCACAAATTGGACGAATATTAGGATTTCCAAAATTGAAAATTTGAGAATATGAGGACCCTCGATGCCAGCCCTAGGGTCAATTTGCCACAATATATATCCAAATATAGGCATATTTGTACTCATTGGAAAGCTTTTTTTGAGCTTGATCTAATGGTGGTATTTTTATGAAGCTATATGGTGACTTAATAGGTTAAAATTTGCCCTAAATATAACGTCAAATGCCCCCAAATTTTGTTTTGAATATGATTGATTTGATTTGCTTAGGATTTGCCTTGATTTCGATTAAGATTCACCATTTTTTACAAGTATATTTTGGGTCCAACCCCTTATGCATAACCCCGATTGTTGGTGCCCATGTTCATAGAAGAAGTTGACTAGTGCAAAATGGCTAGAGGTAAGAAATAAAAAAATATAGAGGACTATGAAAGAGCTACAAGACTACATTGAAGATATTTATGACCTAATTATCATTATAAAAGTAAATTGGAATACCTTAAGAGAAGGGTTAGAGATGAAAGGAAAAAAGTAAACCAGTAGACCTAAGTGTACTCAATGGAATTTATTCCTATCTAGGTATATTCCCAGATTCATCCATCCCTGCCTTGAGATTGTCAAAGTAGTTGTTAAATAGTATGATCTAGAGACAACGATGGTGTACAATACATAAAAAGTGAATATGTTCACCATCATGAAGGAGGCAATTCAGAAATGCATTTGTAGTAGGAGTGCATCCAACTACAAGAATTAAGCCCATTATTATAGATGAGCAAAGAATTTATTTAGACAAAGATACTTTCAAGTCTTGGTTGACTAAGATTATATGTAAAATTTGGAAGGATTTTTCAAAAAATCCTCTCAAGCTTGGGAACTTTAGAGATACCTTGCAAATAGTCTTGTCCATGTTGGATTTAATTCTAGGGTTATATTATAATGAGTTTGTATATGACTACCAAATATTAATTTTATATAATATGCAAAACTATGATGGATCTAGTGCTAGTAACCCTATATTCTTCAATTGGGATCATTTCTTAAGTTATCAAATTCATAATCAATTAGTTGCCCTTAAAATAAAAGAAATGAAGAAATTTTTCTACTCATCATTTTTAGCACGGTTGTTTCTCTTCCACATAACCTTATATTTGCATAGTATCAAGCTCACTTGAAAAAAATAATAATCATCTAAGCTCATAAGTTGATTGAACTCCGCTCCTTAGGGAAACCTCTTCTTATCTAAATTTTAATAGAAGGTTTTTGGGACCTGCATTAGTGTTTATTTATAGTCAAATACCCCATATCATTTTTTAAGCCATTGATAAAATAAGAGGTAAGAAGTGATAAATAAGGGATTGGTACTTTTTTCTAAATGGCATTCTAATTTAAATATATGGTTTTTCTATAATACCTTATCTACTTCCATTCTACATCAAAGGCTAAGTATTTAGCATGGAGTTATATAGACAGATAGATGAAGTGAATGAACATTTTGGGTCTAGGGTCAAAAAGGCTTCTACTTATCACTACCCCTTTAGATTTGAAGACATAACAATGACAATAAGGTGTCAAGAAATATTTTTGGCTGATAATATTAATGCAGTCTAATTTCCAATTGTGTCTCACAAGTGGCATTATGACCTAAAGGGTAAGTTCAAAGAAAAATTGACACAACTGAATAATAAGCCACCAAAATTTGATCATGTATCGTGGATGGCAATTGAGCAATTCAAAAACAATGATGAGGATCAATTTGTGGAAATGAATATATATGAAATGCAAGAAATACCTCCATGGAAGATATTCTATGAGTTCAAAAGGGTTTATGACCCAACTAGGAATAAATATCAATGGATAAGCAATGAATTCATAGGAAAAATCAAGGATGATCTAGATTGGAATGACAACAAGATTAGAGAATGGTGGATATCATGTTGTAAATATTATAAAAAGAAGACCTTTTTCAACACCTCTGATAATTTTCTAAAAATTTAACTCAAGTTTGAATATGAAAAATGGATGAACAACCAAAAGGGAGAAATATATGTAGATCTAATTATATTGAGGGATCTAGAGGAAGAAGTACATCAAGAAGAAGAAGAATAACATGCCCCCCAACCAACTCCCACACAATAAAGTTCTCTGGTAGGCTACAAGGACTCAAAGGAGGATGCAAGCTCATAATATATGCCTCTACAAAGAAAATAGATAACACAAGCCAAAAGGTTAGAGGTTCCTATAAAGGTTTCAACAATTGAAATTGTATCAGATTCTAGTGAGGAAGAACAAGAAAGACAAAGTAAAGAAACTAAAGTAGCTCAAAAGGTAATATTTACAAGAAATAAAGTTGGTATAGCTAGTTCAAGAAAGGCTAAGCCCTAGGCTTAGTGATATAAGACTAATAAGAAACAAAAATAAAAAGAGCACCCAATCACTAAGAAAAATGAGGCAATATGACCGATCAAAAGACATCAATTAAAGCAATAAATACAAAGGATTGAGACACAAATTACATTATTCAATATAGCATTCCAAGATCCAATGTTAGAAGTGAGAGGAACATGTACATTTTATTCCCTTTATTCTTTAGCTATAATTGTTCCACTGCCTCAATAGCCTCCACTTGAATAGTGACCTCCATCACCAACCCTTACTAATGAAGCTACTCCCCTACTTAAAATATTCTCAACAACAAAAAGCCACACCTTATATAAAAAATATATAAGTAGACCTAGCTAATGTAAATATGTTAACCCTTTTAAATACCACCACTTTAGCATTAAACCCTTCATTAATGATTTTATCACATTTAAAATTAACCTTTATAATTTCTCCTATTGCTAAGCATCCATTTCTAGAAGCATTCTTAGTAATTTAGGGCATTGAAATAAACACTCAAATATGGGAAGAGCAACAATAACAATATGATAGAATAGAGCTAGCAACCACCTAGACATATGATGGAGTAGATCCAATTGCTAGATAATGGGTTAATATGGTTTTATATCTAAAGGTCAAGATGGTTGCATATCCGAAGGTCAAAAAACTGGTTGTAGAGATGATAATGAAGGACTATTATATTAATGTGCAAAAGTATATCTCAGAAATTCCTAAAATTGATACACTTTGAGCTTTGTGCACTAAAGTGGATACTTTATTCCTTCAAAGAAATCAATCAAATGTAAAACTTGTGGCTATAAAGAAAATGATCAAAGCTCTGGACTAGATGCTGGGTAAAGAAAAGGTGGAGAAGGATAGTCTCGAGAATGAGATTCTAGAGTTGAAGCAAATAATAGATAAATCTTCCATCGAGGAACAACTACAACAAAAGGATGAAAATATATAGAGATTGGAGGAGCAATTACAACAAGAAAATAGCAAAATGCATGTCCAAGAAAAAACATTACAAGAACCGAATTCGAAGCTCCAAGGCCAAGAGTAAATTCTAGAAGCAATACAAATAGAATTGGAGAAAGAAAGAGAGAAGCCTAAGTGTCATGTAATATCTAAGAATATGCTGAAGTAGTTTACAGGTACTAGAACAATATCAAAAGTGCTTTAGTAAGATATTTTCCTTTGATAAGAAAGATAGCTAGTATTGCAAAATTGATCTAGGATGCCAAAACAAATTCAATAGAGGTAAATAAGAGTTGACGAACAAAGTGTAATAGGAAAAATTGCATGGTGTATCCTTAAAAACAAAGCAGAATACCCCCAAATGGCCAAAAATTTGCAAAGATACCTAGGAGAGTCCAAGTTTTACATAGATCAGATCATATTTGGGAGTCGATTAATTATAGGAGGATAAATAATCAGTGCCCTCAATGAAAGCACTTATAGAGTAAGGCTAGCAATCTAAGAAGTCACAAGTCTTGGATTTACAATATTTTGGGATGCAAATGAACAATTTTATAATGAGGAGCAACTGAGACAACTTCTAGACCAGTAATTGAACAAAGAAAATGAGATTTACACACTACCTAAGCCTTTAACTATAGATCAAGTTATTGTATTATTCCATATGATATCTAATTTTTTATAAAATACTGAATATTTTTTCAAAAATATAGGAACCCTTATTATGACCTCTATTTTTAGTTGTAAAAGGTCCTCCATGAATTTAGAGTAATACATGTTCCTTCTCAAAGAACATGGGATAACATTTATAGGATATTTCATCTGCCAGAAACACCTACAACAAAAGCCCGAGAAACTATTCAACAAGGAGAAACATCTGGAGTAGCTCCAAAAGGGCAAGAACAATTCAATAATATAGCTAAGAATTAATAAATGGGCAACATTTGAAAGGTTGACCCTTGTGCAAGAAAATTTTAAATTTTATTTTTGTTTCATTTTGACTCCATGGCCCAAGTGGATAATGCTAGATGGGTTTATGCTTCTACAAACAAAAATCGCTCTATGAGGCACCAATAATATGGATAAAATTCTTCATTTGCATCTATATTTGAATAAGGAGATGAACTTTGTCAATTGAATACCTTACCATTTTTGCTAAGAGAGGATTTCAAACACCTAAGATAGTTTTTGGATCAAAAAAAGATAAGGCAGGTAGAAAATATGTAAAATTTTACTATATAGAGTGTTGTCAAAAACTCTAAGGTGCTGACGTACAACACCCAAAAATTTAAGGAAAGAGAGACTGGACTAGAATTTTTCTAAGTAAGAAACTTGGTCAAACTTTTAAGATGCTGATGTTAGCAATGGGACAATAAAAATCCAACATTTGGCATTGAAACAAAAGGTAAAAGAAGGAAGTAAACAATACAAATAATGATGATGATGCTAGTAGGGTAGTATAAACATTATAATATGATTTGAAAAGCATTCAACACATTGAAATAAAATTTTGGCTAAGTATGAGTGGAATTTTGACACCTAACATAGTAGTAAGGTTTCTTGGATACAATTAACCTTAGCTACAAATAAAATGGAATGTCAAATGGTTTTGAATGCCTAAGTTATCAACTGTATCATAAAAGCCCAACACAAAAAAAGAAGAGAGCAAACAATTCTAAGGTATGGAATGCATCATACACCTAATATCTAGCAAAGGTATTCATCTGGATTAAATAGTAAAGAAGTGTCAAACATTTTGAATGATGATGTTAGCCTAAGGTGCATAAAAATTTGGTAGAGATAAATGAAATACCCAACGCCTAACAAAGCATAAGGTATAAGTCAAAGGGACATCAAATAGAAAGAGGATATTGAAGCATGTGCATTGTAAAATAAATACTAAACCTAACTAAAGTGCCCAAATGTGCTCCCAACAAGTAAAATATGCTATCAAAAAGTCTCCAGCCCCAAAATCTCTCAACTAACACATATAATCCTATAGCTAAGGCAGTAATGGGATAGCTAAAGTAGAATAAACTTGTTAGATAATCATGTGCACCAGATGAAGATATAGTATTCACCACTCTTTGTGATGGAATAATAGCAAGCCACATCAATGCAATGATGCCAGATCTATTGTAATAGAATGACTTGAAGGAGATGCACATGTGCTATAGCAACATGTCAAGCCTACAATCCACTCTCAAATAAATTATGTTAGGATAAATATTTCTCTTGTAAAATATATATATACCTGAATGTAATCCATTATAATGGTTAGCCCTTTAGTAATTACAATTTCATAGTTATATGATTGAGTCTATATGTTGTTTAAATTAATATTGGATTGTTGTATGGCCTCTTGCTCAATTATTTTTAAAACATGTATGTATGTCCTATTGAGTCATTAAGCATTTTTGTTAAAGCTATGAATGGATAGTTTTGTTATAGTTATTTTTATTTTTGTATTTACCCTTGGATTTACTATTCTAGTTCTAAAATGATTAAATAATGCTTAGATTTTATTATGATTAATTTTTTTGTCATAAGGAAAGTAATTTGGTCTATTAGGTAGTCTATTTTAAATTCATATTGTGAGACTTTCTACACTATGTCTCTTGATGTTGCTAAAACCTCACCATTTTTAGCTTATCTTCTTACCCTTTGTATTCCTTACTTTATTCTACAACCCCATATTAGTTAGATTAACTAGGACCACAAGATTTGGACTTCTCGACAAGTTGACTTAGAGAACCCTATTTATGAGGTATCCAATATTGGACAAGGTCTTGAGCATACAACTCATCAACTTTAGAAAATTTTAGATCAAGGTTTTTTAGTTCCTATCCAAGATTTATGTAAAGACATGAGGATTAAAAATAATTCCTTGTAATTACTAAAAACTTTGTGCAAACTCTCATGGACCCATAGTTATAAAGACCACGACATCAATTAGAAATCTATTTAGTACAAAGGCTATGGTGCCAAAAGGTGCCTAAAGGTTATCATAAAGGTATTTAAAGTTATAGGTTGATTGTTAGGCTTGTTTCGAATAGAAATACAAATATGGCACTAAAGAATACGCACTAATCACAACACAACAAAATATAATGCACACAAAAGATATAACATTGGATGAGGTAATGATTCAACTTTAAAAAAAATAGAAGGTTCAACTTCCAAAGTTTGAACTTTGGAATTTGAAGTTTGGAATCCATAGTATAGAGTTTGGGCTTGTGATAGTAGATAGTGTTGGCATTGATAGTTTATACTAATGTCTTTTTTGATAAATTAATGCACTAAGAATCCAAAGTTTAAAACCTAGCATGCATTGATATGATGAGAATCTTGTTTAGAGTTTAGAATCTACATGCCACTTTCACAAACTTGGATACATGTCATTACTTAAAATCAAAATATGGCTAATGAAATTTAGTTGAGGTGAAGATTGGCCTCCTTATGTATTCAAACTTTGGATGCCAAAATATTGCCTACCTAATTTGTTAAGTTGGGTAAACTCTAGTTATTCAAACTAGGTAACTTAGACATAGACCACATAAAAAAATTAAGGCAAAATTGGTGAAGTTAGTACCATGAAAAAGTATGATAAAATAATTAAAGATAAATTTAGTTCCAAAAGGTGGAGTGTATAAATATTAGGGTGCCAAAGTTGTAATTGGGGTTATAAAAAAATATGGTGTCAAAGCACCAAGGATGAGGTTGATGCCAAAGGTGTAGTTGATGCCATGAAAAGGTGTGGTACCATAATGTCAAATATGAATTTAGAATCACAAATAAAATTTGTGCCATGTATAGGTGTAATACCATTATCAAAGTGTGAGAGAGGAAAAATATATAAGGCATCATAAAGGGCCTCCTCATGACATTTTTCATTTCTCCTCTTCTCACATCAAGACTAGGGAAAGTTTATTATCTTAAAGTGTAGTTGTGTTGGATTAGTTGAACAACACCTAGGTTTATCCTACGATACTTCTTTGTCTAATATTACCTTTATCTATCTCTAATACACATAAATGCAACAATCAAGACCTAAAATTAAAGTATTCTATTGATTTTGGTGAGGAAAGAAATGTTATTTTTTATTTTAAGAGAAAAGGGTGCAAGAAGATATGTTATAAAAAAAACCTTAGATGTAGTAAACTGTGATTTTGATTAGATTCTAGAACTTAAATATTAAGTTGATCCCCTATATGATTAATACTAAACTAGTTCCTTTTTTTCTTTTTGTTTATTTTACAAATAAACAAAAAATAGAACCTAGTTTACATAGGCAAAAAATAAAATTTAAATCCTAAATGCTTATATGACAAATATTGGGGGTATAGTAACCTATTTTTTCCATAGAGGCTATTAGGTACCCAAGATAAGTATTTAATATTATAATATTATATAAATATTATTCTATTATATGCAATTATCCCACATGTATGGATAAGCAAGAATGGTAGGTAGTTGAGCATTATAAATATGGGTAAAGATGTAATTATCTCACATGTATGGATAAGTGGGAGTGGTAGGTAGTTGGGTATTATAAATATGGAAAAAAACTCATAGAGAGGGCATGAAGAGAAGAATATTGTAATTTATCTTAAGTTGAGATATATTGAGTGGCTTCCTTCCAATAAGGAGCATTGTAAGGTGTTGCCCTACCTTAAGGGTTTGAAATATAAATTGAATCTATATCAATATTTATTATGAAATTATTATTGTGCTTAGTATTTGTGGATGAATGATGTTATTTTATTAAATGTGAGTGATTTTTCTATAATAAGAAAGGAGGTTCATAACAAGTGGTATTAGAGTGCTTTCCATGGTTGTGTTTTGCTATAGAAGCTTCAGTACCTGAGGATATTTATTAGGAACCTACTATTAAAATTAAGATTCACACAAATACTTAAAATAAACATATATGCTCACAACACAATTGGAAATGAAATGTACAATGCGAAAGTAAATTTCAAAATAGGAACAATTTCACAATAGCACTATTCACAAGCCTCTTCAAGGGGGAAACCTCATTCAATAATTAATTCACTTATACAAAAATATATATACAATACTAGTCCTCATAGTTTTAATAAATTTCGTTAGCACCTAACACCCAAGTTTGACTTACATGCAAAATGCCACTTGGGCTAGAATCTCCTACCTATAATAAGTTATATTCTTGAAAAAATGGCTACATAGAAATGTGTCATTTGGTATAGGAACTTCATAATCCAAAACTATAGTAAAATATTATAAAATATTAGCATGAGTACTACTCATGTTCCATAAGGACTATTACATCAAGTGTTAGGATGGGGTCCTAACATGCCCTTCCCCTTCAAAAAGATTTGTCCTCAAAGTTGGAGGTGAGGAAACTACTACTGGATTTGGTGAAAGGGATCCCATGTTGCATATTTTAGTTGTAGGCCACACCACCAGGCCAAGATATTTGTGATAACCCATTGAAAAGGGATACATTATCTTTGATCAAGAATGGATTCAGGTTCAAGAATGATGGATCCTTCCTTGTCCAACTTGAGAAGTGTAGATTACACTTGCACCTTGTTTCTAATAACCTACTTGATATATGAAATATGGAAGACTAGATGAAGTTTATAACTATCTAGAAGGGATAATTTGTACATCGTTGCTCCAAACCTCTAAAGACCTAATAAGGACCTGTTGGTCATCAGATCCGCCTAGGTAAGGATTTTGAGTAAATGAATGCGAGTATGCGCCCTAGACCTGTACCAAAATTGAAATGCTGAAGGAAAGAGATGCCCCTCATGCCAATATCTGGAGAAAGGCCGGCTCCTATGCTAAACTACTTGGGTGTTTACAGACAAGAGTGCAGGAAAGAGATAAAAAGAGTTAGGGTTAGAGAAATAAATAAAAAGGGGTAAGGGATAGAGATTGATGATTTGAGGTGGGAGAGAATAGGAAGCACGATCGCTAACAGACAACTTGAATAGCAGCAAGGAACACCAAGAGTGAAATGAAAGAAACGTGGTATCAACCTTCCTATGTATCCTCTCGAACGAGTTTCAGGACACTGTCCCCAATCGTACCCCAGATGCAGAGTTCAGCATCTCAGTTTACAAACGAGGAGAGATAGAAGAATCAAGCAAGGCAGACAGCATAAAAGAAAGTCAATACAACACTTTTCTACTCCTATGTATCCTTTCGAATGAGTTTCAGGACATTGTCCCCGATCGCACGCCGGACGCAGAGTTCAACATCCAACATACAAACGAAGAGAGATAGAAGAATCAAGCACAAAAAGCAGCATAAAAGAGAAGAATTAAGCTCAAAGTCTCTTAGTATTAATCGTAGGACATAAAGTTATAGCAGCTTTCTAGCAGATAGTTCCACCCCTTTTCCATTACAATGCCTAGGTTTTTATAGAGGACCCGACCCTCTGAGTTATTATCACAAAATTGACGAAGTGCATCCTCGAGCTTCAAGAAGTCGGCTCCTCATGGTTGCTGCGACTAATCTCTCAAATCGGCTAATAAAAATAGCAACTTCAACCAGGTCCATCGGGGAAATAGGCATTCAATGGGCCGCCTAAACTGTCCTTATTTTTTGGGTGCAATGCTCGAGTAGCCACCATGCTTGATGAGTTCTTCTTGTATTGGTACTTCAGGTCCAATTGCCCAAAATGATCGGTGAACTTGCTAGGCAAGGAAAAATGTATTTATGAAGCAACTGACCACCTCGGGAAAGTACTCGACTTGAAGTGCATGTCTTGGAAGCGCTTTGTTGGATCTCTTCTTGCAATTCTTCTTCGGTGGGTTTTGGGCCGAAGCAGATCCTTCCTCTGGGTTTGGTACTTCGGATGTTTGAGCTTCACGGAACAACTTTGGGAGGTTCGAGTGCCAAAGTAGATCTCTTTTGGTGGGGCCCTTCATGCTCTACTACTTCGTTGGTTGAAATAATTTCACCTATGCATCAAGGAAATGCTTCGTCGTGATCTTTCTTTGAAACTATGGTTTGAGAGGCTTGCGGTCGAAGTAGAAATGGTTCACAGGCGGAGGGGCCCGAGGTGGGTATTTTGGTGACTTTCTAGTGAAGCATTTTCAATGTTTGGTTCGAGATCTGCTTCGCAAGTTTTTGGGCCGAAGCAGCCATTGGAAATGCTTCAGGTTCGAAGTAGTTTTTTTGCCTTAGCAACTTTGGAATTTGATTTTTGGGTCTTCCTTCTTCGGGCGGAGTTGTCATTTGAATATCTCTTCGCTAGGTTCCCACCCAAAGTAGTTTTGGAAATGCTTCAGGTGTGAAGATTTTCTTGGTGCTTTCCTCCTACTTTTTTTTGGCAGAACTGCTTCGCAAAATTTGGGGCCGAAGAGATCACTGGAAATCTTTCGGGGCCCGAAGTCCTTTTCTTGCCTTAGCCAATTCGCCTTGCGACTTGGATTTTCTCTTTTCGGAAGGAGAGTCACTTCGTAAAACTTTCGCCCAAAATGCTTTTGGGAATGCTTCGGGTGCGAAGATTTTTCTAGCGCCTTGTGTTTTTCTTCGCCAATACTGCTTCACTGATCTTCCACCCGAAGTAACCTTTTGAAATGCCTCGGGCCCGAAGTTCTTTTCATTTTATTCTTCCTCCCCTCAACAAAGCTATCCTAGTTGTGAAGCTTTTTCTATCTTCTTTGGTGTACAAGGGGAATAGCTAGGCAAACCAAAATTGCTATAACTTACATACATCTTAAAAGGTAATAATTAATATCATACAAAATTTTTGCTATTCTTCTACCCCTTGTATAATGTGACAAAAAGTGTCAACAGGACCATAGTATTTGATGGTTATTTTTTGACAACCACACAATTGGAGAGATGATTGTTTGTATGGTTGTAAGCAAAGAAATACCATGTCATCAACAATAAAGATAAATTCAATATGATGTTGATATGCTTTTTGTTTCAAATGGTTTTGAGCCATGTTCAAATTGAGATTGAGTTGATGAATAATGAAGACATGTTGACCAGAGAGTGGAATCCACAACCTAAACCTTAGAGCTTCCTAGAATGTAAGAAGTTAGATTTGGTGGAAACTAACCATAGACTACTTCAAATGGAGTTACCTTAGTGGCAGAGTGATAGGTGGTATTGTACCACCATTTAGACAAAGGAAGCCACTTATCCCAATGATTAGGATGTTCAAAAATAAAATATTGAAGGTAGGTTTCCAAATATTTATTTATAATTTCTATTTGACTATCGATTTGAGTATGGTAGACTAAACTCATATTGAGTTGTTTCCCTTGTAACTTGAATAGTTCCTACCAAAAGTGATTGGTGAAGGTAGGATCCCAATCAAAGACAATGGATTTAGGCATTCCATGGAGGCAAAATATGGAATCAAGGAATATTTGGGTGACAGTGGATGTGGTATAAGGGTGGGATAGAGAACAAAAGTGATTATACTTTGAAATACAATCCACTATTACTAGAATAATTGATTTAACTCCAAATTTTGATAGCCCTTCATTGAAGCCCATAGATATATCTATCCAAATATACTCAAGAATGGGTAAATGTTGAAGTGTTCTTGGAGAACTCACAATTTCATCTTTCATGCATTGGTAGCGATCAAATTTGACCATAAATATTTGATGTCCTTTCTCATTCCCTTCCAAAAAAATGTATGCTTGGTTTAGGTATATGTTTTGAGAAAACTCAAATAACCAATTGTGGGAGAAGCATGCATCTCTTGTAAGAGGTCCTTAATTTGAAACTCATATGGAATAACCAAATGATCATGAAACCTTAAATCTTGATCATCCCAAACATAGCCAGGGTGGGATTGAGGATCCTCTTGGAGATTATAGAGGAGAGTCTATAATTGTGAATCCTTGGCTAGATCTTCATTAAGTTGATGAATGCATTGTGAAATAGGAGTAGATATAGCATGTAACATGGCCTAATATTCATGAAGATAAGACAAGACACCGACCACCACATTCTCTTTACCTTTATTAAAAGAGATGTCATAGTCACACACCAACAATTTGGAGACCCATTTTTGTTGTTTCAGAGTAGCCACCCATTGTTCTAAAAAATATTTTAGACTCTGATGATTATTTTTGATGGAAAAATGTCGACCAATGAGATATGGATGCCAATGGGTGACCACATATGAAATGGCAAGCATTTCCTTCTGATAAGTGGACTTGCCAAATTTTTTAGGATAAAGTACCTTGCCAGTGAAATCCAATGGTCGACCCTCCTACACTAAATGGCGCCAATGTCCATTCCCAATGCATCACTCTTAATGAAGAAGGATTTAGAAAAAATTGGCATTGCCAAAACAAGGGTGGTGGTAATAGCATACTTAAAATCAACAAAATATGTCTTAGCTGAATCAATCCATACAAAATAATTTTTAACATGGCTATTAGGGAAGCTGCAATATTACTATAATTTTCACATTTTTTTTGTAATATCCTTTAAGATCTAAGAATCCACAAATTACCTTCAAGATACGAGGTTTACGCCATTCTTGAACTACCTAAATTTTCTTAGGGTCCACTTGAACTCCTTCTTTAGTGACTACATGCCCTAAATATTCAACCTCCTACTAACCAAAGGAATATTTTGATTACTTTGCATAAATTTGATGGTTAGACAAAAGTTTGAGAGTTTCATCTAAGTGGTGAATATGATCCTCCCATGTGTGACTATAGATTAGTATGTCATCAAAGAAGACTATAATGAATTTGCAAATATGAGGGCAAAAAATAGAATTCATCAAACTCTGAAAGGTGGAATGTACATTGGTCAACTGAAAAGGTATAACCAAAAATTCATAATGTCCTTTGTGATTTTGAAAGACTATTTAAGGAATATCTTCATTTTTCATGTGGATTTGGTGATATCTTGATCATAAATCCAAATTGGAAAAATATTGACCCCCATGCAACTCATCCAGTGTTTCATCAATGACAAGAATAGGTATTTCATCCTTAATAGTAATTTTTTTTAATATCCCAATAATCCACACACAACCGCCAAGTGTCATCCTTCTTTTTGACTAACAATACTGGTGAAGAATAGGGACATAATTCCATAATCTCAAAGTTCCTACACAATTTTCTCAATTTCAAATTTCTGAGCATAAGCATACTCGTATGGACAAACATTGGGAGGTAGACTACCATGAAAATTTGTATTGCATAATCATATGAACATTGAGGAGGGATTTTATTGGGTTTCTCAAAGACATGAGCATACCTATTTAATATCCATTGTAATTGTTGTGGGTGACTAGACTCCCCTTGCTCAAGAGTGGTGATAATAAAAATTTGAGCTACCACACCATGGGAAGATTTATTTAATAAATTTTCCATCTTATGAGAAGAAATAAATTGAATTGCTCCTCCATTTGTGCCAAGAAAGGTATATTATTACCCATATTGACTAAATTTCATCCATACTTATACAAATTCCCATAGGGCCGGTCCTAATATTCCTAACCATTGCACTCATAAAACCATATCACACCCTCCTAAGGGGAGGTCAAACATGTCAAACTTGATATTATAGTCCCCAATTTTGAGTTTAATATTATGATATTTTGATTTACATGGTAGGGTGCCACCATTAGCAAATATAACTTCAAAGGAATTTCATGTGGTAATGTAATAGTTCCCTTGTTTTGTAATACATGGATCAATAAAATTATGTGTGTTGCTAGAGTCAATCACAATGTTGACCAAAATTTTGATTGACTCTAAATCAACATTTTCTTCTGGTTGGCCATACAAGGAAAAATTTTAACTTCAAAAATTCTCATAAAAGGAGGTATGATTGTACCTAATTCTTGTTTCTTGTGCAAAAATATGGAGGAATCCTCGCTCCATACTCTTTCAGCTGTCCTTTCTTGCAGGAAATTTTAGCTACTTTTTCAAATAATTGAAAATTTGATGGGTGTTTTTGAACAACCTAGAGGATGCAATGACCCAATGGGTTTTTCCCTTCTTATCTCTCCACCTTTAATGGTTTTGTAAATTCAGCCTTCCTCATATCTGGTGGTAGATTTGGAAGGAAAGAAACTCAAGGAAATTTATGGATGCTGCTCATTTGGCTAAAGATGTGGCTTTACAGGCAATTTATTTTTATATGGAGAACATTAGAACCCTAAATCTGAATTTTGTGACTATAGAGTATGAATTATAAGTGGAGAGATATATTAGATTCAATGGCAATCCTCAACTATTCAAACCTACTGTACCTCCAGATAGAGCTAGGTTTAAGTGGGAACCACCTCCAATTGGTTGGATGAAGTTGAATTTTGATGGTGCATATAAGAGAATCCATGTCCTATAAGTATTGGAGGGATTGTAATGAACCATGATGACTTGATAATTTTAACCTTTGCTAATAATCTGGGCCATAAAACTAGTCACTTCGCTAAAGCGAGGGCCCTGTTCCAAGGAGATTCTCTATTGGATTCTATAAGTTACAAGAAACTAATCATTGAAGAGGATTCCATTAATATTATAAATATGGTGAGAGGGACTCAATCTCCTACATGGAATATTTTGAAACTTCTTCTAGAAGTTTAGAGATACATTCAAAATCTGGAAGAGGTTCAGTTTAAGCATACATAAAGGGAAGGTAATAGAGTGACCGATCTATTGGCTAACAAAGGAGTTATTCATAATGGTTTAGTGGTGTGTAAGGATAATTTCTCGGTGGATATTGCTTCTATTGATAATGAACTCATACATAATTAGCCTTTGATCTGCTCTGGTCGAGTTTTTGTTGATGACTTGGCTGTAAAAATTGGGGGCACTTATTGATTTTAGGTTTCCACACTAAATTTTATATCTCCAAGCTACTATTTCCTCCCTGCAAGCTACAATCTCCAATGTAGAAAAAATTCTTGCCCTGATGGGATGGAAATCTTGGGAAAGCAATGACCTCATGGGGAAGAATTGGACTGATGCATGGCTCAGTTCATGGTTTAGGTCATGCTACTGATTTGTGTTTAGTTGGTTATATTTGACATCTTGATTTGGTTTCAATTTGTTTTAAGTCTTAAATTACGTATGGTCTTACCTATGTACTGGTTTGGCTTTATAAGGGGTAACTCCTTTGATTGGTCATTCCTATATTATTATCGGATGTAAGTAATTTTGGCTCCCTATTTTTGGGTGGAGCTTAGTCTCTTTTGTACAAGGTTTGGAGATCCTTTCAAAACTTCTTCGTCCATATAATAAAAAAATCAAAATGATGATATTTTATCCCTCGAAATGGCCAATCACCTTCATGGTTTGGGGTGTAGATACTCTTGCTAAAGCATGTATATAAATTTTGGTTGGGTTTCCTCCTGAATTATTGGTTGGTTTGTGGTTTTTATTTCTTGAGGATCCTCCTCATCCTCGGAATATTCTATAGTGGGAACTTCATCTATATTGAACAAGTATATTTTCCATCATAATTGTAACATAATCCTTGTACTTTTATATGCTCCATCTCCTCATAAATCAATATTTTTATAGGTGGATATTTATTAGTTAGACTTGGCATTGACCTGGTTAGAAAAAATGGCTTAGAAGGAGGAAATTTAGAAGTTCAACCAAGATCCTCGAATTTATCTTCTACCAATTTGGCCAATTGTACGGCCTGTGGTAGTGATTGAGGTCACAACAATTTAACTTTAACCCTAATGTCATCCTTTAGTCCACTCACAAAAAACTTTGGGAATAATTAACACTTAGTATCATGGTTTGACTGGTAAGTTTTTCAAATTGAGTTTGGTATTCTTGAACGTATGAATTTTTTTTGAGTTTGAAAAGGGCTCTTGTAAAATCTTAAAACTCGCAAGGACCAAATACAGTGAGTAGGAGTTGCCCAAATTCAGACCATGAAAGTTCCAATTTAGCCTTCCTAAGCCACAAAAACCAATGGAGTGCATCTGATTCAAAATTAAAAGAAACAATTGTCAACCATAGGAAATGATCCACATTATGAAGAGTGAAATATTGTTCTGCCTTACAAATCCATACCTAAGGATATTTTCCATCGAACTCAGGAAAGTCAAATTTTGATAATAGAATTCCATTGTGGGTGGATATAGCTCATTGGTGTTGACTTATACCAATGTCTTCTTGGTTATTTTGATTTGCAAAATGAATAAAGACTCTACTTTCCAATTTGACCTTCATTTATTTTTGTGCAAGGGAGAGGTCAATCATAGTTTCTTGGAAAGAATGGAATTATGATTGTATTGCCTAAGTTTTTGTTAATTGTATCCCATAGTTTTTTTCCCATATTATCCACTTTGGATTGAATTTCTATGTCTAATGCTTGTTGGCAAGTACCCTCAGCCATAATTGAAGGTTTGGATCCTTTTGTCGACTTACTAAAAATAGATAGGTGGATTTTAGGAGTTACTATTTTTAGTAAGGGTCAAAAAATGGTTTAGGAATTAGGTTGAAACACTTATTTTAGGATAGGTACCACTTCGATGACCACTCGATCTAAGCACTTAGTGAGGAGATATATTGAATTCTTTGACTTTTTGTGATCTCTTGGTTTGATGCATGTCGATGTTGGGGTTAATTTTCAACTTGGACTTAAAAATTCTTAGGTGGGTCCTTGAAGGTATTTGGTGCATAATAATGAGTTGCTTCTAGTCCTAAAATTTTGGGGCAAATTTACTGAATTTTGGGAACTTATGGCTTTAACAAGAAAAATAAAAAATTGTCATTTTTGGGAAATGAGTGCAAAATTTGACCAAGTGCTGCCAAGGATAATTTTGTCTAAAATGGAATGTAGAATTGTCTGCTAAATTTTGGAGTCAATATAAGATTTGAGTGAAGAGATATCCCTATTTGAGTAAAATTTCAATGCTTTCTTTTTTGTTTTTTGTTTTATTTATTTTTAGTTTTAATTTACTCTAAAGATTGGGTTCAAAAGTTGGGTATTGTATCAACTATATTTGCCCTATATGTTCTAACTACTAACCACTCTTATCACTATCCTGTCTCTATTCCTATAACCTATATTGTTATTATTGACACCATTTAGACACTAACCCTGGGATTCTCTATATTATGTAGTTACTGACTCTATCGATTATGTTTCTATTATTGACAACCCTGCAATTTATGACTGTTACTAAATGATTGTTACTAACTATTATTACCACTAACCCAAATGTTAAAGAAATAATTCTTGATTATCACAAACACTTGTATATTCTATATTGATTGTGGTGCATGCAATTTTTTTCTATAATAGGGAAGTCTTCCTCCATATGCTCAATTTTGTGGTAAAATTTTACAGGTTTAGCATAATAGGGAGGCTTCATGTTTTTTTTACAAGTTTAATTTTTTGATAGAACCATGGTATGATAGGTAAAGGAGTATGCAATACTTATAGGCCCTTTGTTTTACTGTAGTGATAAACAATTGTGCTCAGATCAATATTTCAGGCCACTACCCAAGGAGTATTTCACACATACCCTTGAGCACACTATTTGCCTTTCTAATAGTATGGGAGGGTATTCTTTCATGATGTTGTGTCCCATGCACTATGGACAATACAAGGCCAAAAAAAGCTTCCTAGGGATAAAATTTTGTTTAATCCTAGATGGTCTCCCGATATACCCAAATATATGCATGGGTTTTGTCTTAGGCCTAGGTATTGGAGTTTGATCACACCTCACTTCACTAGATATTGATACTTCATGATATTTTAGAACCCCTAGCACAAATTTTCTAACCTACTCAACACCTATTAAAATAGAGTGTAAGTTTTTCAGCTTTTTGCTATATATAAGGAAAAACTAGCAAACAAAAAATTGAACACAAAAATCATATACCTAATAGTCAAATTAGCAGAAACTATCATAATTATAGCTGAACATGACCTTGGAAAGTGCTCTGATACCACTTTTTAGAAACCTACTATTAAAATTAACACTCGAAAAAATACTAAAAATAAAGATATATGCTTATAACACACTTGGAAATAAAATACACAATATGAAAGTAAATTGTAGAAAAGGAACAATCTCACAATAGCACCAAATTGCAAACCTCTTCAAGGGGGCAAACTCCTTTAATACTTCATTCACTTATGCAAAAAGATACATACAATAATTCCCCTTAAAATTTGAAGGAACTACTCTAGCACCTAACTCCCAAGGTTGGATTACATGCAAAATGCCATTTGAGCTAGAATATCCTACCTATAATCAGTTACATTCTTGAAAAAATGGTTACATAAAAAGGTGTCATTTGACATAGACACTTCTTAATCCAAAACTATAATAAAACATCAAAAACTATTAACATGGGTACTACCCACATTCCACAAGGACTATTACATCAAGTGTTAGGATGGGGTCCTAACAATATTTAGGGCAGAGTTCAACTACAAATTATTTTATGCTTAATAAGCACTTGCATTAGGCTAATAACCTCTTGCAAGATTAGGTGTAAGTCTTGATTGCTTAACTATAGGAAGTACTTGGGCTAATAATTTTCTTATAATTCATTTTGAGGAATACCATAAGAACCCTAGAGTAATTGATTTGAGTGTGTCACTAGTGAAAAGGATCAATGACCCCACACCTTAGTAGTATTTTTACCCTATGAAAGTATACAAAGAGTTATTGTTTAGAGGTAAAACTATGGTTGGTTTCTCAACAATTATTCCTTGGGAAAATATTTTTGGTAATAAGAGAGTGGTACTCACTTAGATAGCCTTTGTGGCTAGTGATATTTACTTGAAACCACTAGCAATTTAAAGTATAAGGCCTAATTCATTGCCAAAATTTTCACAGAAGTGCTATACAACCATCAACAATAACTTCAACAAGTCTCTACATAGTTTCCATAATCTACAACAGTTCCATAGCTTCAATAGAGCAGATAGTTTGCATTCTACCAATAATCCAAAAGTGGCAGTTAAAAAAAATAGATAGAGAAGTTTGTAATTTGGTCACAATAAAATAAATAAATAAATAACAGTTCGCAGAGTAAGTTTTGATCAATATTTTAAAAAATAAAAACTTTACATAGTAGTATTTTGTAGTTTGATAATAGTTAAAAAAAAAAATTATAGTTTGGAAGCAGTCCAAAAGTGATAGTTTTTTTAAAACAACAAAGAGAGAGAAGTCCATAGTATGGTCACATTCCAAAAAAAAATGCAATTTGAAGACACTTCGTTAAAAAAAAAAAAAAATGAATTTTTTTGGCCTAAAGTGATGGAGTTAGAGGAATTTTCTAAAGAACAAAAATAGAGAATGAGAAAACTAATTGAACAGATGAGAGTCATGTCACAAGATTGTAAATATTTCAATAAATTAGAAAAAGAAAACCATAAGGATAATAATATGCAAGTGAAAGGAAGTACATCTTTTGTGTTAGATAATACAAGCAATGATCAAGAAGAATTGTTTGAGCCAAAAAATATATTTTGAAAGGAAGCACATGTTTTGTATCAAATAATGTAGAAAGAGAAGAATTGTTTGAGCCAAAAAAAAATTGAAGGTTTATGGCTACATCCAAAGGGAAAGGGTTGTTATTTCCATAAACCCTAGCAACCAATTTAATTTCATTAATACTACTTTGGCTTAAAATTTGTAGGTTCAAAAAATAGAAAACACAAAGCTTGAGGGTAATAATGTTTAGTTTTTTTTTTAATTTGAGGAGGTAGTACCAAAAATCAATGAAGAAGCAAAAGTAAGGGAAGATTTAATGGATGAGAGCATAATAAAAAATAACAAATAGAGGAAAAAAATATTAAAGATTCAAGGGTCTAGGTTCAAGCATATCATTGTCCACATCACCATGAGAGGCAACAATCATGGAGACAAGGAAGAGAGAAACAAACTCACTATATACATGGAATCATCAAGGCAACAACTATGGTAGTGTTTGGAAAAGAAAGCATAGTTAATCTAGTTTTTAAAGTGGTGCAACAACATCAAATAACAAATGGACCCATAATTTGAGTTACCAGAGTAAAGCAACAAAAGCATGGAACCAACAAATTAGTATTGGATACTCGAGTGGAAAAATCAAACAAGTATGAATGAAAAAGAGTAATATTTATTGCCATAAAAAAAATACCTCTAACACATGGAATTAAGGGGTTACTTCCAAAAATTCAAATGGTAAAGAGGCATATCAACATCAAAAAAGACCACCACCAATCAAAGTTTCAATGGTGGATGGATGGTGAAGATTGCTACTAGTTCACAACAAGGCTTAGAAGATCATATTGTTTAGTCTCTTCTTATGTTTTGAGGATGAAATGCTTTGTAAGGGGGATGGAATATAAAGTACCAAGATAAGTAGTTAATATAATAATATTAGATTAGATGCAATTATCCCACATGTATGGATAAGTGGGAATGATAAGTAGTTGATCATTATCAATATGGGTAAGGATGTAATTATTCCACATGTATGGATAAGTGGGAATGGTAGGTAGTTGGACATTATGATGTTGGATATTTTGAGTAGATGAGTTGTCATTGATGTCAAGAGTGAATGGTAATTGATGTCAAAAGTCAGTTTTAGTGAGCAGTGCAAGGAGAAGAAGTTTCACATGTTGGCAATTTTGGGTACCTTGAGTACATTGCCTTTGCGTAAGTGTAGTTGTTGTCATTGATGTCAAAGGAGCTCTTGGTAGTTTTTGTCTTTGATGTCAAGGAGTTATTGAAGCAATTTGTTTTTATGTCTAAGTATGTGTTTTTTGAAGGTTTCAGCTGGTCAATAAGTCTCCAAGAAAATCAGAGTAGCCCAGTTGCAAAAGATCTAGAAAAAAGATAAGTTAGAATAAGTTTGCAGGCAACTGGAAAAACTGTCGTGATTTCGTGACATGTTTTAGGAGAGAGAAATTTTTGGCAAAATTGTTATGATTTCACGACATGGTGGAAGGCAGAGACGAAGCTGGAAAAACTGTCGTGATTTCGTGACATGTTTGAGGAGAGAGAAAGTTCTGGCAAAACTGTCACGATTTTGTGACAAGTTGAGTTGGCAGTGTTGAGTTGCAGGAAGTGTCGCGATTTTGCGACAGGCAGTAGAGAAAGATTTCAGAAGCTGAAAGCATCGTGATTTCATGATAGGTTTCAAAGAAGTTGTATGGATGCAGAAAGTGTCACGATTTCACGATAGGTTGAGTTGGTAGCTTGTAGTTGGCAAAAGCATCACGATTTTGCGACATGTTCTAGTTTCACGGGCATATGGCAGAAAAGTGCTTAAGGCAGCAAAAGTGTCACGATTTTGTGACATGTTCCAGTTTTGCGAGCATTTTGTAGAAAAGATCTAAAGGCAGCGAAAGTGTCACGATTTCACGACATGTTCCAGTTTTGCGGGCCTTTGACAGAAAAGAGCTTAAGGCAGTGAAAGCGTCGCGATTTCGTGACATGTTCCATTTTCACTGGTGCAAACCGAGAAAAGGTTGAAGAAGCAAGAAGTGTCATGATTTCATGACAAAGTTGCAGACGATGTCAGTAAGAAGCAAAGGTGTCATGATTTCGTGACAAAAGCTGAGAAGAAGGCTTTGGAGTCTAAAGCGTCACGATTTTGCAACAGAGTTGCTGATAATGTTAGCAAGAGGCAAAGGTGTCGTGATTTCATGACAGAAGAAAAGAAGAAGGCTTTGAAGTCTAAAGCGTCGTGATTTTGTGACATAAGTAAGATGATGTCAAAAAGAGGCAAAAGTGTCATGATTTCACGACAGAAGAGTAAAGGAAGCAGACAAAAGCAAAAGTGTCACGATATCGTGACAGCAAGCCATAGGAGGTGTACGACAGGAAAAGGTGTCATGATATCGTAACATGTTGAAGTTTCGTGCCAGAAACTTTAGGGAGGCAGTGAAGCTCACAGAGTTAAATCTGGGCCGACGCAGCGCAGGGTTTTGCAGCCAACGTGATCAAAGGGTAAAATAGCCGACTAAGAACAAGGTTTCAACTTGAGATTGTGAGTATTAAAGGAGGGTTGTTTGAGTAGTTTTGTGCATCTATCGAAGTGTGTGTTCGAAGAGTGGCGTTCGTAGACTTAGTGTGATAGTGAGATTCGATCATAAAAAAAGCAGAGTGCGAAGATCGATTGGAGTATAAGAGAGCATTTCGTCGAATTGTCTAAGTGTGGGAGACTGTAAGGACACAGAGTGCATGAAGTGAATACTGTGGTGTTTACGTGGAGTATGCAAATATTATAATGTTGTTTATGTGAAGACTGTGTTGTTGTTTATGCGAAGATTGTGCTGCTATATGCGCGAAGAATGTGCTGTTGAGTTTTTCGCAGAAGAGTATAATTTGATCGAGTGCTACTGTGTTTGCGCAGACTGTGAAAAATTGGTTTCGACCAAGTAGGAACTATAACAAAAAAGAAAATAGGAAGAGGACATATTTATGCCAAATTGAAGGACTGTGTTTTGGTGCAAATAATAGGACCAGATTTGCAGTGACAGAGTTGAGGACAAAGATCTCTAGCCAGAGCAGGGAAGACAGGTGTCTTCTGTGGATAGAGTTCCACTTGCTAAGGGCAGAAGAGGTAGATGTCTTCTAGAGGGTCACCAGCCAAAGCAGAATTAGGGGAAGGTGTCTCCTTTGAGCTAAGGCTCATAAACATTGTAATCGGGAAAGATTCCCAGAGGACTTTGATACAACTTTTAGAAGAAAATTTTTATCCATGGAGTAGCCCACCTTGGGTGAACCACGTAAATTGCTATGTTTTTTTGTGGATTACATTTTGTGCATTGCTTTACTGCTGTTATTACTACTATCTTTATTCTGCATGTTATTGATTTGAAAGCTATTTTGAAAGATAAATTTAAAAGTGGTCTTATACTATTCACCCCCCCCTCTCAGTATAAGCTTGTGTTCTTCATCACAATCAATGCAAAAAGGAAAGTCTGCTTCCAGGTGGTCAAGATGAGTTTCAAGAGCAATGAAGAGGCCCAAGCAAAATAATATTATAATATTAAAAGGGAAGATTTAAATTAATTTAAATAATTTCATTATAAATTAATTTATTAATTAATTTAATTAACTTTAAAAGTTATTAAGTTAATTATAGATTAATTATAATTTAATTATTAAATTAATTTATAACCCTAAGGTTGGGTTATAATAAAATTAATTTATTAACCCTAAGGTTGGGTTATAAAGTTTATTCGAATTTGAATTTGAAATTTGAATCATCCGTCGACGTCTCTCAAAGCGTGGACTATGCATATAAGAAGGGGGGCAAAACATTGTTTAAAACTATGATTATGCAATTTGATATATGCTAAGTTTTTGACCATCGTGCACAAAAGGGAAGACAAGGTTTTCGTGATTCCAAAGTTTTTGGTGATAGAGGATAGGATAAAGCATAGTGAAGACTCTATTTTTATCATATATCACTGTATAGCACAGCTGGTAATCAAGGAAGGTGCAAAGGGTTGGTAGAAGGTTTGAAACCCACTAGTATCGGTTTTGTAAGGCGGAGTGTTATTTTTTAGGTGTCGCACCGATCAGAGATAAAGAAGAGGAAGGTTTTTTCCCCATCGTGTGGGAGCTAGTAGCCCATGTGGTGGGCTAGCACCTTGGTAAGGCACTTGGAGGAGGAGTGGTCATGCGTTCGAAACCCACGGTGACATTTTTCTTGTAAGGTATGCGTCGTGTATTTTGTGCTAAGGTTGTGTGATTTCAGAGGTGCTTGGTTTGTGATAAATAAATATTGGCTAAGGTTTCTAATCCAGATATAAGGGTTTTAAAGATTAAATATTTTACTTTATTTTGGAAGGTTTGATTATAAATTTGGAGTAATAAGGAATAAATAAAGTCCTTTTTTATTTCTTATGTATATTGATGAATATTGCTCTAAAGTTGGAACAATAAAGTGTATGCAAGAAATTATCTTTTTATGAATGTGTGTTGGTGAATGCTTATTTCAAAGAAAGAGTAATAAGGTGTAATTGAGTTTGATTATTTTTGTAATTGGGAAATATTTTGATAGAGTGTTAGTGTGATATTTTTTCATCTAACTATTGAAATTGACAAAGAAGAAAATTGTGATTGAGATAGGTTTTGAAGGGCACTTCTACATCAAACAAAAAGGTATGAGCACATATTCCTAGTAAGTGATTTTTGAATGTTGTGAATGTTAAGTTGGAGTGAAAAGGATTGTTTTATAAGCATTTTTATTGAAGTGATTGGTTGATTGAACAACTTAAAATAGGGTTTACAAATATCATGAGTATCATTGTTATGTGAGATTGTTTGATAAGCATTGTTGTTGAAGTGATTGGTTGAGTGAAGAACTTGAACTAGGGTTTGTAAAGATCATGAGTATCATTGTTATGTGAGATTGTTTGATAAGAATTATTGTTGAAGTGATTGGTTGAGTGAATAAATTGAACTAGGGTTTGCAAAGATCATGAGTATCATTGTTATGTGAGATTGTTTGATAAGCATTGTTGGAAAAAATCGAGTGAGTGTTCATAAGTTTGGACTAGGGTTTGTGCACAAGGATTATTTCATTGAATGATTGGTTGAGTAGATTTGGTTGAGCCTAGTCAAGTGGATGTGTTGAAGTGATGGTTCAAGTTATGTGAAACAAATTATTCCATATTTTGAATTGATTTTAGAAAGAGGTTGAGTTTTTGTGAATGTGAAGCATATTGAGTCTCTAAAAATTCGCTATATGTTTATGTGATGAAAAGAGATATTGAAATTAATTGAGCATTGTGGTGAGTGTAAAGCATATTGAGTCTCTAACAATTATCTATATGTTTCTGTGAGATTGGACAAGTTCTAGTGAGGACTTATTGAGCAGATTTGAAGCAAGTCTTTGAGAAGACTTGTGGATAGATTGATGTGATATTTTATGGAAGCTTACAATACAAATTTGAGGATAGATATTTTTGAACAGATTGGACAAGTTCTTGATGTTCTCACAATGACACTGAGAGGGGGGGTGAATCAGTGTAGCTATTTAAATTCAAATATACAACTCTTAAAGCTAAAGCAAAGAGAACTTAAAAGCAGGTAAAGCAATTATCATAAGAGAGCACACCACAACACACAATGTAACGAGGTTCACCAATTTGGCTACTCCTCAAGAATGACTACTTGGACTACGGTCCAAATCTAGCCTTTGCAAAACACCAATTTTACAATCTATTTACCAGCACCCATTGGAAGGAGCACCAACCCCTGATTTATCTACACCAATAGAAAATAGCACCAACCCCTATCCAAGAACCAACTTGGATCATAGTTTTGAAAGCTTTATCAATGACATAAAAATGCCTTCACTTTTTCAAGACCCTGACTGGTCTACAATTGATCAAAACACGGTAAAACACTTACTGCTCTGCTTGTCGCTCTCTTACAACACTCTTCTAACCCTCTTTCTGTAGCACTTTCACACATTCAGCAACAACTTAATTCTCTACACGACTTCCCTTTTATAATAGACCTTTCACTTTTTAACTCCAATTATAATGCCTTCTTTTATTCCTCATACGCCACTTATAAATTTTAATTGTTTCTTTAATATTCTCTTCTGCCACTTGTCAACTGTAACTCCTTCTTTATGTAACTCCTTTTGTATATATAGAGTGGGCATTTAGTTAAACACGTTACATGCAACATATATCTCTACCATGATTGTTCGTCTTCTTGGTCATGACTATTCATATTCTTTTCTATGCATGCATGCATTTTTTGATTCTATTTATGCGACTGTTCGATTTCTCCTTCTTCAATTGTTCTTTAAAAAAGCTGCATGATTTCTATCTATAACTGCCACACTTAACTTCAGTTAACTCTACTTATTTTGGCTGCATGATTTTCCTCTACAACTGCCCCTATAACTGTCATTCTACTTTTAGTTAACTGTTAGTAAGCGTCTTTGTTGTGACCTGTCGCAAAATCATGACACTTCTATTTGCACTCTTCTCACCTTCTACCCACAAAAACATGACCTGTCGTGATATCACAAAAATTTTGCCTCCTTGTTACTCTTCTCGGCTTCAACCAACGAAAATAAGACATGTTGCAAAATTGCGACATCTTTCGCTTCCTTGCACTCTTCTTTGCTTGCCCTAGCAAAAACAAGACATGTCATGAAATTGTGACACTTTCGCCTCCTCGCTACTCTTCTTGGCTTCAACCAGCAAAAACAAGACATGTCACAAAATCGTGACACTTTTGCTTCCTTGACCTCTTCTCTGTCTCTTGCCCGTGAAAATGAAACATGTCGCAAAATCGTGACACTTTCGCTAACTTGATCTCTTCTCTGTCTCTCGCCCGTGAAAACATGACATGTCACAAAATTGTGACATCTTTCTCTTCCGTACACTCTTCTCCACAAACACCAGCGAAAACCTGACATGTCACAAAATCGCGACACATTTGCTGCCTTGTGCCTTTCTCTGTCTTTCGCTTGTGAAAACACATGTCATGAAATCACGACACATGCGCTGCCTTACACTCTATCTCTTCTTCAGGTCGTGAAAACCCGACATGTCATGAAATCGTGACACTTTTTCTCCTTGGTGCTTCTTCTTCGAACCTGTCGTGAAATCATGACACTTTTTCTCTTTGGTGCTTTATGTTCGAACCTGTCACGAAATCGTGACACTTTTTCTCCTTGGTGCTTTTTGTTTGAACCTGTCGCAAAATCGTGACACTTTTTCTCCTTGGCGCTTTCTGTTCGAACCTGTCACGAAATTGTGACACTTTTTCTCCTTGGCGCTTTCTGTTCGAACCTGTCACGAAATCGTGACACTTTTTCTCCTTGGGGCTTTCTATTCGAACCTGTCACGAAATCACGACACTTTTTCTCCTTGGCGCTTTCTGTTCGAACCTGTCATGAAATCGTGACACTTTTTCTCCTTGGCACTTTCTTTTTGAACCTATCACGAAATCATGACACTTTTTCTTTCTCTACCTTCCTCTTCGCTTCGGACCGCAAAAATGAAACATGTCATGAAATCATGACATCTTTTTCTTTCTCCTCATTCTCTTCCAACATGTCACAAAATCATGACAGTTTTCCTTGCTTGCGCCTTCTCTCCAAACATGTCATGAAATCATGACAGTTTTCTTTGCTTGCACCTTCTTTCCAAACATGTCACGAAATCACGACAGTTTTCCTTGCGCTTTCTCTTTCGTCCAACATGTCACGAAATCACATTTTTCTCTCTCCTCTTTCTCTTCACTTTGGACCATGAAAATGAAACATGTCGCAAAATCATGACAGTTTTGCTAGCATTTTCTCTCTCCTTCGATATGTCATGAAATCATGACAGTTTTTCTAGCAATTTCTCTCTCCTTTGATATGTCGTGAAATCGTGCTAGAAAACATGTTGTGATATTGCGATAGTTTTCTTACTTGTATTTTTCTTTGATCCTTTGAATCTATCTTCTTGGAAATTCACTGTACATGCTCTGACTGACCTTTGAACTCCTATCCACTGCATCATCTGATCTGTCTGTCTATGTTGACAACAATGACAATACTATTTCAGCACCTTGCTCAACAATCTCCCCCTTTGGAATTGTTGGCAACACATGTGCAACTTCTTGTAATTCTTCTCCCCCTTTGAAAATAATACCAAAGGGCTACTACAGACTCCCCCTGAGTCTATGCACAACATTCTCAGACACACATTGTTATAGTTAGCAAAAATCATGAATATGAGCAAAACTATAAACATAGGCATAATTGCTCCCCCTGAGAATGTGTTCCCGATAGCTAGTCAGTTCTTGGGTAGTGTGACCACTCCCAACTTACTCCGTAGGTACTTCTTTGGGCAAGGGTTTTGTGAATATATTTGCTACTTGCTCTGTAGTTGGACCAAAATCCAATTTAACCTCACCTTCTACAACTTTATCCTTCAAAAAGTGATACCGGATTGCAATGTGTTCGGTTCGAGAATGCATAACCAAATTTTTTGATATGTTAATAGCACTAATGTTATCACAATTAACTGAAATTGGCTCTTTGAAGTTAATACCAAGATCTTTCAGGGTTTGTCTCATCCATAAAATCTGTGTACAACATGTTGTTGCTGCAATGTATTCTGCCTCTGCTGTGGATAGAGACACTGATTCTTATTTCTTGTTGTGCCATGCTACCAACCTGTCTCCAAGATAGAATGCACCACCACTGGTACTCTTTCTGTCATCTATGCATCCTACCCAATCTGCATCAGAATATGCAATAAGAGTGAAGTCCTTACATTTTGGGTACCATAACCCATACTCCATAGTATCCTTGAGGTACCTAAAGATCCTCTTCACAGCTGTCACATGAGTCTCTTTGGGACCAGCCTAAAATCTTGCTACCATGCATACTGCTTGTAACATATCTGGTCTTATAGCTGTTAAATACAGTAGGCTCCCAATCATAGATCTGTACATGGTTTGATCAACATCTGGAGATTTGTCATCCTTGCTCAATTTGCAACCTGTTGTCATGGGAGTGCTAATAGGTTTACAATCCTCCATTGTGAATTTTTTTAGCATTTCTTTCACATATTTAACTTGAGAGATAAAAATGCCCTTTTCACTTTGATTAACTTGCAGTCCGAGGAAATACGACAGTTCACCAATCATAGACATCTCAAATTCTTTATTCATTTTATTTTCTATGTCTCTATAATACTCATCCATGCTACTTCCAAATATGATATCATCTACATAAACAACAAGTACAATAAGATGGCCATTCTCTATTTTGACATACAAGTTGTTGTCCACCATATATTTCTTGAACCCCTGTTGAATAAGATAGTTATCCAGCTGTGCATACCATGCTCTGGGTGCTTGTTTCAAACCATACAAAGCTTTCTTTAACTTGCAAACAAAATTGGGATTGTCACTGAGTTGGAAACCATCTGGCTGCTCAATATAGACTTCTTCTTCAAGTTTGTCATTCAGAAATGTTGATTTCATGTCCATCTGATAAAATTTGAAATTCTTGTGTATAGCTAAAGCCAGGAACATTCTGATTGCTTCGAGTCTAGCCACTAGTGCAAAAATTTTCTCAAAATCAATACCTTCAACTTGAGCATAGCCTTTCTGAGACCAATCTTGCCTTATTTTTGACAACCTGTCCATCTTCATTTAATTTATTTCAAAAAATCCATTTAGTACCGATTATATTTTTATTTTTTGGCCATGGTACTAACTCCTAGGTTTTGTTTTTCTCAATCTGATCTAGTTCTTCGTTTATTACCTTTATCCAACTTTCATCTGTGCTTGCTTCAGCAACATTTTTTGGTTCAATGCTGGATAATAGAGAGTAGTTCCTTACTATTGTTCTCCTTTTCTGAATACCAACTTTGGGGTCCCCAATAATTTGCTCTCTAGGATGATTTTTCTGCCAGCTGCCTATTTTAAATTTCTTGTTTTCTTCTACTTCTGAGTCAATCTCCTTATTCTCTTATGTTCCATTTTCTTCATCTGCTTCTATAACTTCTTCATAAATAGGGTATTTTTCTTCATTGCTAATTTCTAGTTCCCTACCTTCATCAACCTTCACATCAGCACTCTCCACAATTTTCTTTAACCTTTTGTTATAGCATGTGTAGGCTTTGCTTTTTGTCAAATAGCAAAAAAAAATTCCTTCATCAACTCTATTTTCAAACTTACCAAGATTATCTTCAGTTCTTTTGATGTAGCACTTGCTGCCAAAGACTTTGAAGTATCTTGTTGTTGCCTTTTTGCCGAACCATAGCTCATAGGGAGTTTTGCTTTCATGTGTCCTCAACATGCACTTGTTTTGGATGTAAACCGTAGTATGAACTGCCTCTTTCCAGAATATGTCTGCTATATTGTTCTCTGTCAACATTGTCTGTGCCATTTCCTGCACTATCCTATTCTTTTTTTCAACAACACCATTCTGTTGAGGTGTCCTTACTGCTAAAAACTATCTTCTAATCCCATATTTTTGACAATACTCTACAAACTCCTCTGAGATAAACTCTCCTCCTCTATATGATTTTAAGCATTTAATTCTTTTTCCTGTTTGATTCTCAACCAATTTTTTGAAAGTCTTGAAAATTTCAAAGGCATCTGATTTAAGCTTTAAAAATAATACCCTTGTCATCCTGGAATAATCATCTATGCACAGCATAAAGTATTTTTCACCATTTATGCTTTGTGTTCTCATGGGTCCACATAAATCAGTATGTATCAACTCTAACGGTTTCTTTGGTGAAGTATTCATTTGATTTAAATGTGGATCTAGTTTTCTTCCCTTTTTGGTATGAAGCACAAATGTTATTTAATGGTTTGCCAATGGTGGGTATATCTCTTACTGCCCTTTTTGAACTTATTTTTACCAGATTGTCAAAGCTAATATGACCGAGCCTCTTGTGCCACAACCAATTTTCATCTTCCTATTTTTCTTCTATTTTTTCTTCTTCAAATGCCATGAACAGAGCTTCACCTATTTCTTCTTCAGAATCCTCACCTGAGATTTCTTCAGAAGAGCTGACATTCTTGGATATGAAGCTTTTCTTTTTGAAGTTGTTTTTTCTAAAATTTGGTTTCTTCTTCTAGTCACTTCTTTCTTGGTGTGACCCTTCATCACTTTTGGTTTTCTCATTCATTGGACACTTAGCTGCAAAGTGACCGATGCCTCCACAATTGAAGCACTTAAATGGTAACTTTCCTCTATATTTTCCTTTTCCCTTTGTAATTTTTCGAACAAAGTTAGCTTCCGTTTCATCCGATGTCTTTTCATCCTTAGATTCTTGTTCAACTTTTATATTTTTGTGTGCTTTAAAAGCATCTTCTCTATCTATGGGCTTAGTTTGTCCTATTCTCATTTCGTATGTAGTCAAAGAACCATGCATCTCATCCATGGTAAAATTATTTAGATCTTTAGCTTCTTCTATAGTAGAAACTTTAGAATTAAATCTTTTGTGAAGAGTTCTAAGTACCTTTTTCACGATGACCACATCTTCGATTTCTTCATCGAGTCCTCTGATCGCATTAATGATTCCATTGACTCTCAGCATATAGGCCTCTATGTTCTCATCTTCATTCATTTTTAATGCTTTGAACTGAGCTCAATGCATTTGTAGCTTGGCTTCCTTGATCTTGCTGTCTCCTTCATGAATGTTCTTTAGTTTGTCCCACATGTCTTTAGCTATTTTACAGCTCATGATCCTTATCAGTTCACTGTCTACTAACCCACACATTATGGCATTCTTTGCTTTGGAGTTATTCTCAAACTTTTTCTTCTCTATAGTATCTGTTGGAGGAGTAGCTGGTATTGTGTATCCACTTTCTACTGACTCCCAAATGTCGTATCCCAATGCACACAGATATGTCTGCATCTTGAGTCTCCAGAATGAGTAATTAGTTTTGTTGAACAAAGGATCTTTGTTTTATGAGAATCCTTCACCACTTGCCATTGTGTTTCTTCCAAGATCACCTTAGCTGATTAAGCTTGTTTAGGAACCTTGCTCTGATACCAATTTATGTTATCACAATGACACTGAGAGGGGGGGTGAATCAGTGTAGCTATTTAAATTAAAATACACAACCCTTAAAGCTAAAGAAAAAAGAACTTAAAATTAGGTAAAGCAATTATCACAAGAGAGCACACCACAACACATAATGTAACGAGGTTCACCAATTTGGCTACTCCTCAAGAATGACTGCTTGGACTACGGTCCAAATCTAGCCTTTGAAAGACACCAATTTTACAATCTATTTACCAGCACCCACTGGAAGGAGCACCAACCCCTGATTTATCTACACCAACAAAAAGGAGCACCAACCCCTATCCAAGCACCAACTTGGATCACAATTTTGAAAGCTTTATCAATGACATAAAAATGCCTTCACTTTTTCAAGACCCTGACTGGTCTACAATTTATCAAAACACAGTAAAACACTTACTGCTCTGCTTGTTGCTCTCTTACATCACTCTTCTAACCCTCTTTCGGCAGCACTTTCACACATTCAACAACAACTTAATTCTCTGCATGACTGCCCTTTTATAACAGACCTTTCACTTTGTAACTCCAGTTATAATGCCTTCTTTTATTCCTCATATGCCACTTGTCAATTGTAATTGTTTCTTTAATATTCTCTTCTGCCACTTGTCAACTGTAACTCCTTCTTTATGTAACTCCTTTTGTATATATAGAGTGGGCATTTAGTTAAACACGTTACATGCAACATATATCTCTACCATGACTGTTCATATTCTTGGTCATGACTGTTCGTATTCTTTTCTGTGCATGCATGCATTTTTCGATTCTATTTATGCGACTATTTGATTTCTCCTTCTTCGACCGTTCTTTAAAAAATTTGCATGATTTCTATCTATAACTACCACACTTAACTTCAGTTAACTCTACTTATTTTGGCTGCATGATTTTCCTCTACAACTGCCCTTGTAACTGTCATTCTACTTTTAGTTAACTGTCAGTAAGCGTGTTGTTGCGACCTATCATGAAATCGTGACACTTCTGTCTCTTTGCACTCTTCTTGCCTTCTACCCACAAAAACATGACCTATCACGATATCGTGACACTTTTGCCTCCTTGTTACTCTTCTCGGCTTCAACCAACGAAAACAAGACATGTCACAAAATCGTGACATCTTTTGCTTCCTTGCACTCTTCTCTACTTGCCCTAGCGAAAACAAGACATGTCACAAAATCATGACACTTTTGCCTCTTCGCTACTCTTCTTGGCTTTAACCAGCAAAAACAAGACATGTCACAAAATCGTGACATCTTTCGCTTCCTTGACCTCTTCTCTATCTCTTGCCTGTGAAAATGAAACATGTCACAAAATCATGACACTTTTGCTAACTTGATCTCTTCTCTGTCTCTCGCCCGCGAAAACATGACATGTCACAAAATCATGACATCTTTCTCTTCCGTACACTCTTCTTCACAAACACCAGCGAAAACCTGACATGTCGTGAAATTGTGACACATTCGCTGCCTTGTGCCTTTCTCTATATTTTTCCCACGAAAACACATGTCACGAAATCATGACACATGCACTGCCTTGCACTCTATCTCTTCTTCGGGTCACGAAAACCTGACATGTCACAAAATCATGACACTTTTTCTCCTTAGCGCTTCTTCTTCGAACCTATTGCAAAATTGTGACACTTTTTCTCCTTGGCACTTTCTGTTCGAACCTATCGTGAAATTGTGACACTTTTTCTCCTTGGCACTTTCTGTTCAAACCTATCACGAAATCGTGACACTTTTTCTCCTTGGCGCTTTTTGTTCGAACCTATCGTGAAATCGCAACACTTTTTCTCCTTGGCACTTTCTATTCGAACCTATCATGAAATAGCGACACTTTTTCTCCTTGGTGCTTTCTGTTCGAACCTATCATGAAATCGTGACACTTTTTCTCCTTGGCGCTTTTTGTTCGAACCTGTCACGAAATCGTGACACTTTTTCTCCTTAGCACTTTCTGTTTGAACCTGTCGCAAAATCATGACACTTTTTCTCCTTGGCACTTTTTGTTTGAACCTGTCGTGAAATCGCGACACTTGAACCTGTCGTGAAATCGTGACACTTTTTCTTTCTCTACCTTCCTCTTCGCTTCGGACCACAAAAATGAAACATGTCGCGAAATCGTGACATCTTTTTCTTTCTCCTCATTCTCTTCCAACATGTCATGAAATCATGATAGTTTTCCTTGCTTGTGCCTTCTCTCCGAACATGTCACGAAATCGTGATAGTTTTCTTTGCTTGCACCTTCTTTCCGAACATGTCGCAAAATCACAACAGTTTTCCTTGCGCTTTCTCTTTCGTCCAACATGTCGTGAAATCATGACATCTTTTTCTCTCTCCTATTTCTCTTCGCTTTGGATCATGAAAATGAAACATGTCACAAAATCATGACAGTTTTGCTAGCATTTTCTCTCTCCTTCGATATGTCATGAAATTGCGACAGCTTTGCCAACAGTTTCTCTCTCCTTCGATATGTCACGAAATCGCAACAGAAAACATGTCGCGATATTGCGACAGTTTTCTTACTTGTCTTTTTCTTTGATCTTTTGAATCTGTCTTCTTGGAAATTCACTGTACATGCTCTAACTAACCTTTGAACTCTTGTCCACTACATCATCTGATCTGTCTGTCTGTGTTGACAACAATGAAAATATTGTTTTTGCACCTTGCTCAACAATTCTAGTGAGGACTTGTTTAGCAAATTTGAGGTAAGTATTTGAGAAGACTTATGGACAGTTTAGTGTGAGCTTTTGTGGAAGCTTACAATATAGATTTGAGGACAAATATTGTTGAGCAGATTGGAAAAGTTCTAGAGAGGAATTTTGGATAGATTAGAGTGAGCTTTTGTGGAAGCTTACAAGATAGATTCAAGATAATTCTTTGAGAAGACTTGTGAGTAGAGTTGATTGATTGATTTGTTCAAACCTTGAGTTAATGTTTGGGTCAGATCTAGCAGAGTTGATTTGTAATTAAGTCAAAATTTGTGTTAAGGCTTGAGGATAGAAATTAAGGACAAATTTGTGCTAGACCGAAGGACAATGTTTAGTTTATATTAGAGGACAAATATTGAGGAAAAATTTGTGCTAGACTAAAGAACTATGTTTAGTGCAGATCAGAGGATAGATATTGAGAATAAATTTGTGCTAGATCAAAGGACTATGTTTAGTGCAGATCAAAAGATAGAGATTGAGGAAAAATTTGTGCTAGACCAAAGGACTATGTTTAGTACAGATTTGAGGACAGATTTTAGTGCAGATTTAAGTATAGGTTTGTGCTAGACCAGAGATAGAGATTGATTAGATTTGTGCTAGATTAAAGGACTATGTTTAGTGCAGATTTGAGATAGAGCTAAGAACAAGCTTTGGATGTGACATAGTACAGAGGACGATAGTCTCAAATAGATAGAGATCCATTAGCTAGGGTAGTGAGGACAGGTCTTCTGATTGGGGATATGAGTCTTCAATGGATAGAGATTCGTTAGCTAGTGCAATGGAGGTAACAATTATTCTAGAAGATCACCATCTAGAGCTGAGGAGAAAGGAATTCTCCTATGGATAGAGATCCAAAAACTTGATCATGGGATTGGTGTCTCCTTTGGATAGAGGTCCATAAACATTGTAATAGGGAAGGATTCTCAAATATATTTGTTGAGAAAATATTAGTGAAATATTTTCTCGGTGGAGTAGCCAAAATTGGGTGAACCACGTTAAATTGGTGTCTCTATTGTGTGTGATGATTTGTGCATTTTTTGGTTAATGTTATTAATATTTCCATTTATTATATTGGATTGTACTTTTTGGGAAAAAAAGTAAAAATTGGTCTTATATTGTTCACCCCCTCTCAGTATAAGCTTGTGTTCTTGAAGCAGAGTTGCATAAAAAAAAACACCTACAATCCACTGAAAACCAGAAATGCTAAAAGGAGCCAAAGCTTTTCATTACTTTCATGCTAAAAATGAGGATCCCAAAAGAAGAGCCCTTTTTACAATTTTGAAAATTCCTACTTATGCCCTATTTTCCCCTTTTTTCCCACCTAAAACTTGAAATTTCAAATTTGAAATTTGGGGCAACTTGCGAAGGTCATAACTTCGTGCTCGTTGACCCGATTGACTATTACAGCATATTTTCAAAAATGGTATGAAAAAATATAAGCAGTGTGAGCATTAGATATTTGTAGTATCTAGCTAAAAATCCTCAAATTTGACCTCTAAGACCTTTAAAAATCTCCTGCAAGAAAAACTAGTTTTACTAGTTTTACTAGTTTTTACTAGTTTTACTAGTTTTTACTAGTTTTACAAAATTAAACAATTATAATATTTTTGGGTGATGCAAGATCACTTTTACACCATTGGATGCTCCTGAATCAGACAACCAGGGTAAATTGAGAATTGACCTTCACTTCTTTGTTATTGGAAGAAAACTAAGGTGTTCAACCTCAACCTTCGACAACCAAGATAAATCTTCAACAGGCCTGCCTTTCCACTTAACAAGATATTCTTCATACTGCCTATTTCTTGTGATTTTGCCTACACGGGTATCTAGGACCTCTTCTATATCTTCTATATTTGGAGTAGATGTGGTAATACTCCATAATTCTATGACTAGTCTGCCATTATTTTCACCTTCATGATATTCTGCCAAATCTAAAATGTTGAACACAGGTGATATATTCAGCCCACTTGGAAATTCTACCTCATAGGCATTCCCTGAATCCCATTTCCCTATGACTCTGCATGGTCCAAAATTCTTCATTTTTAACTTGTTGTAGGTTTTAGCAAGAAATATTTCCTTTCTCAAGTGAACCATAACTTGATCTCCCACTTGGAACTCCTTAAGTTGTCGCTTTTGGTCTGCTCTTGTCTTGTATTGAGTGTTAATCTTGTTTATATGCTACTTCACTTCATCATGTAGGCTCTTCAGGTGCTCTACAAATTCCTTAGCATCAGCATTGCTCTTTTCCCCTCTATCCATATTTCTCAATTTAGAAGCATTCCTTGGGCTGCTCCCATACACAATATGGAATGGGGATTTATTAGTACTCCTATTGACAAAATTATTGTATGCAAATTCTGCCTGTGGCAAAACCAAATCCCATCCCTTGGGCTTATCTCCTACCAAGCACCTCAGTAGATTGCCCAAAATTTTGTTCACCACCTTTGTATGTCTATCAGTCTATGGGTGGTATGCAGAACTAAATTTTAGGTTTGTCTTCAATTTCTTCCATAGGGTCCTCTAGAAATATCCAAAAAACTTGGTATCCCTATCGAAAATGATACTCTTTGGTAGACCATGTAGGCATACCACCTCTTTGAAAAACAACCCTGCAACATGAACTGCATCATTAGTTTTTTGGCAGGGAATAAAACGTTCCATCATTAAAAATCTGTCAACCACCACAAATATGGAGTCATTCATCCTATGTGTCCTTGGTAATCCAAGAATAAAATCCATGCTGATGTCATTCCATGACCTATCTGGTATAGGTAACGACTAATATAATCCAGTGTTCTGTCTCACACCCTTGGCCATATGGCATACTCTACAACTCTGTACAAACTTCTTCACATCTTGCTACAACTATGACCAATAGTAGTTCTCATTAATGATGGCAATGGTCTTATATTTACCAAAGTGTCTAGCCAACCCTCCATTGTGCTTCTCCTTGACCAGATTCTCCCTCATTGAACTCCTTGGAATGCATAATTGATTTCCTCTGAACAACATCCCATATTGGATTAGAAAATCCAACCACTTAGTCCTATCTAAAGTAACAGGTGCTAAGCAAGCCCTCCAAGCTTCTGCAAAATTAGGATCTTCAGGGTACAAACCCTTAAGTTCATCAAACCCTACAACTTCCACCTTCATTTATGTCAACAAACATTGCCTTCTACTTAAGGCATCTACAACTCTATTTGACTTCCCACTCATATGCTTCAACACAAAGGTATAACTCTATAGAAACTCAACCCACTTTAAGTGCCTCTGATTTAGCTTCCCTTGGCTATTAATATACTGTAAGGCTTGATGATCAGTATATAGAACAAACTATTTTGGAAAAAAAAAATGCCTCCACTTCTTTAGAGCCTAAACTATAGCATAAAACTCATGATCATATAATACTTCTTCCTAGCATCATTGGTTTTCTCACTAAAATAAGCAACAAGTTTACTTTCTTGACTCAACACATCTCCTATGGCACTACCACTAGCATCACAGTCTACCTGGAATACCTTATTGAAATATGGAAGTGCTAAAACAGGTTGTTCTGTGACCTTATTTTTCAACATATCAAAGCTCTTTTCTTCTCCTGAGGTCCACTTAAATTCTTTCTTATCCCCTCTCATTTTTTCTATTAGGGGTGCACAAATACTACTAAAATTTATAATAATTTTTTTGTAAAAACTTGCTAGACCATGAAATGATCTTACCTCAGTTATGCTCCTTGGAGTAGGCCATTCAATGATAGCCATCACCTTTTTTGGGTCCATTTTTAGACCTTCAGCTGAGATAACAAATCCCAGATACACTAATTCCTTCTTCATAAAACTGCACTTCTTCAAATTAATCGGCAATTGCTCATCCCTCAACTTCTCAAAAACTCTTCTGATATGCATCAGATGCTCTTCCAGGTTCTTGCTAAATATTAAAATGTCATCCAAATAGACAATGACGAATTTTCCTAAAAATTCCTTCAATACCTCATTCATCAATCACATGAACATGCTTGGTGCATTGGTTAGCCCAAATGGCATGACCAACCACTCATACAAACCCTCTCTGGTCTTGAAGGTTGTCTTCCACTCATCCCCTTCTCTAACATGAATTTTATGGTACCCACTCTTCAGGTCAATCTTTGTGAAGTACTTGGCTCCACTCAAACAATCCATAACGTCATCCATCCTTGGCAATGAGAACCTATATTTTATGGTGATCTTATTAATAGCTCAGGATCCTATACACATTATCCACTCTCCATCTTTCTTTGGTGCTAGTATTGCAGGTACTTCACATGGACTTAGGCTCTCCTGAATCAGTCCCTTTTTTAGCAACTCTTGGACTTGTCTGTTTAGCTCCTCACTTTCTACAAGAGTCATTTTATGGGCTGCCTTATTGGGTAAACTAGATCCTGGTACCAAATCTATATGGTGACTGATATTACTCACTAGTGGCAAACCCTCTGGTACATTATCTGATATAATATCTAGAAATTCTTCTAAAAGACTTGAGACTTCTACTGAGGTATCTTTGCATTCTTCTTAGCTAACTCTAGGAATTAATGCATAGCACATATGCTCTTGTTTCAAACCATCCAAAAACCTTCTACCTTTAACTAAATAGATTATGGCACTACTACATACCTTTTCATCCACCTCCTTTAGGGGCTTTAGCTTATGGCGCACTCCATTATTTATCAGGGAGTAAGTGTTGGCACGCCCATCATGCATTGCACACCGATCAAACTGCCATGGCCTTCCCAATAGCAAATGGCAAGCATCCATAGGTAGGATGTCACACAGGACCTCATCACGGTAATTCCAAATATTAAATTTTACCAAGCATTGCTCACTAACCAAATCCCTATGGTCCTTCTACAACCATACAATTCGATATGGATGTGGGTGTCTCTTCCTCTCTAACTATAGTTTGGTAACCATTCCTTCTGCAACTAGGTTATTCATGCTACCATTATCTATGATAACATTATAGACCTTACTTGCACATTTACACCTTGTGCGAAATAATCTCTTCCTCTAATTTGGATCTTTATCCTCATTCAGAAAGGATCTCCTTGTTATCAGTCCTTATCCTCTATCTATTTATTCAGAGTGCTTAGATTCAACACCTTCATCAACAATAGTAGCTCAGGCATTACCTTCAGGCCTCCTATTTGTTCCTACTTGGTGTTGTGGACACTCGTATGCTCGATGTCATTCTTCTCCATAATGGAAATAGGTTCCACAAAATCCTCCTCTTCCAAACCCTTGTCCAGACCTTCCTCTTCCTCTCTGGTAACCATTATTTTGGTAGTTATTATTCTGCTCATGGGGACGATAAGCATTTTCTCCCTTCTGGTCTTGACTATTGCTTGTATCCCTAGTTTTCTTTTGGTCCTCATTCCATCCTCCATTTGTTCTCCCACCAGTTCTTCCACCATGACCTCTTCCTATCTATTTGCTTTCAAAACTCTTGTTCAACTTCTCTTCTACCTTCAAGGCAAACTGGTAAGCATATTCAATGGTGGTCATCCTGACCAAACTCAACTCTTCTTGAATACTTGCTCTTAACCCATTAATATAATGGGCTACCTTCTCCTTTTTGGCCTCAGAATGGCCTGTTCTAATCAGGATATTATAGAACTCCTCTGTATATTATTTTACAGACTTACTTGATTGTCTCAAACCCTACATTTTCTTGAGTAGATCCAACTCATAATCAGTTGGAATAAATTGTCTCTTCAACTTCTCCACCATCCACTCCCACCTTGTTATCCTTTATTTACCTCTTTTATTTATTTCTAGCTGCACTCCCTTCCACCATATGCTAGCATGACCCTTCGGATTGATATTAGCAAACTTGACCCTCTCAGGATCTTCTACCTCCTCATACTCGAAGTATTCCTCCATGTCATTGATCCAGTCGATCAACTCTTCTGGGTTGAGATTTCTAGAATATGTGGAGACATAAAAATTTGGTCTCTTTTTAATCTATGATATGGCCTTATACAATTTGGCTTGTGTAGGATCTACTGCATCTTCTTCTTCAACTTCATCTTCACTCCCTTCTTCTCTCCTTGGCTCAAACCCTCTATGTAACTCCTCTTGTAGAGCTTGAACTTGCCTTTGCAAAGATCTAAAATCTTCTTTTGGCACCATATTTCTCCCACCACCACGGTTTCTTTATGGAGGCATTCTGCTCACTTCTCCCACAAAACCTAACCATAGATCCTAGTGTAAACTGCCTCACATTCAACGCTCTATTTACACACTCAGGAACCTGGCTCTGATACCACTTGAAGTAGAGTTGCATAAAAAAAAACACCTACAATCTACTAAAAACTAGAAATGCTAAAAGGAGCCAAAGCTTTCCATTACTTTCATGCTAAAAATGAGGATCCCAAAAGAAGAGCCCTTTTTACAATTTTGAAAATTCCTACTTATGCCCTATTTTCCCCTTTTTTCCCACCTAAAACTTGAAATTTGAAATTTGAAATTTGGGGCAACTTGCGGAGGTCATAACTTCGCGCTCGTTGACCCGATTGACTATTACAACATATTTTTGGAAATGGCATGAAACAAGCTAAGCGAAAAAAAATTTATCTCTTTTCTCCAAGGCTCACGTCTAGCCGAAAATCCTCAAATTCAACCTCTAAGACCTTTAAAAATCTCCTACAAGAAAAACTAGTTTTACTAGTTTTACTAGTTTTTACTAGTTTTACAAAATTAAACAATTACAATATTTTTTGGGTGATGCAAGATCACTTTTACACCATTGGATGCTCCTGCATCAGTTCTTCATATAAATATGGGCAAAAAATCATTGATAGGGCATGAAGAGAAGAATATTTTAATTTATCTCAAGTGAGATATATTGAGTGGCTTCCTTCCAATAAGGAGCATCGTACAATGTTACCCTACCTTAAGGTTTGAAAAATAAGTTGAATCTATACCAATGTTAATTGTAAAATTATTATTGTGCTTAGTATTTATGGATGAATGATGTTATTTTATTAATGTGAGTGATTTTTCTATAATAATAAAGGAGGTTCATAACAAAGTTAAAACCACCACCTATGTTATTTCCTATTTATGGCACTATCGCTTGACTTACAAAACAAATAGAAAAATATATAAATAGTGGTAGAGGGTTTTATATGAGCTAACCTAAGACAACTGTTCAAATAGAAAGAGATGATAAAAATGACAAAATACAAGAAATCAATGCTAGGTGGAAAAAATTTAGTGTGCCATAATAATATCACTAACGCTTTTTCTCCATGTACATCAGAGAGTGATATAGCACCATCGACCTATAAACTAGTGATAATTTTTCTTCTAAGAGCATAACAACAAGATTAAAGATAATATAATATAAGGTTACAATGACTATGATGGAGTTACTTGACCTAGGAGTATAGTGTCCCTATCCAACAACATAAAAAACTTAAATTTTCTTGCTTAAGATGACGATTAAATGACAATAAAAAGATACTATTTAGATGTAAATGCACATGCAAGATTAATTTCAAGTGCAATAATATGAAGCTAAAATCCTACAAGCATAAAGAGGATCCAAAACCAAATAAGGAAAATGATAATAATCCAAGCCACAAGGTTGTTTTCTCCTTGTTGGAATCTTGATGAAAGCTTGCTAGCTTTCTTGTTGATGGCACTTGAATGCTTGAGCTTGTAGGATTGGATGCTTAATGTTTGATTTTTTTTTGAGAGTTTGTAGAATTGATTTGGAGACATGTTTGGAGATTTTCTTGAAGACTTGCTTGAAGACTTGCAAATATGGAATTCATAAGAGTAAGGTATTATTTTGATGTAATACCTATGATTCTAGAGATATTTTGATAGAATTTTTTTACTCTAAATTTTTTTAATGAAAAATACATATGAATTTTGACTAATTTTAGATATTACACAAACTATGATGAAATGGTCATCCTAGGTGTTGGTTTTATAGGAAATCATGGATCCTTGAGGAATAATTGCATTGATGATGATATATTGAAAAAGGTAAGAGTTTGAAAAGTGATAAAAAAATTCATTAATGAAAGATTATGAGAATGCCAATTCTTGAATTTGGGATTTGTTGTGGGAGATACATATCATATTTTTGGGTATTTGATTCATTAATTTTTTGTATCTTGAAATATATAGGAATTCAAACTTCTTGATTTTGATGTGTCATAATCAAAAGCATCAAGAGGTAATAGTTTCAATAGTGCAATCACACTAACACTCTTACCTCATGATCATTGGAGGTCAAAAAGGGTAGAAAAATATCAAAATTTAGAGGGTTTACAAAAATACCACTTGGGTATAATAGAACTATTGGTGCTATCATTTTTTCCCCAATGCTATAGATTTTGGAGTACTAAATGCTCTAAATTTGGACACAATGAAGATTGGTTCAATTTAGCTAATTGAAAGGTTGATTGATGAAGGGATTGGAATACTTGAAGATTAGCCTTGCATGTAATATTGGGTGTCTATATTTGCTCCTTTTTTATGCATCTATTACATAATAAATACATTAAAAATTGACATAGATGTAACAATTTTGATATAGGAAGGTGTGTTTTTGCTTATGGTTGATGATGTTAGATGAGTGATGCTATGATTATTTGCTTAGAAATAATGTTAAAAGTTATAATTTGGGTAGCATTAAATGTTGTCATGCTCTCATGTGCCCAATAAAGTTTTGGAGGGAAAATAAATTTGGACCAAGGAAACTTGATTTTATTATAATCCACATTGGTGTAGTGATTAAATATTGGAATATATAGTTGATTTGGATTAATGGTTAAAAATAGATTTGTAGATTAGATGATGATGGTTTGATTTAGGTTTTGAGTTACTCATATCAAGAATAGATGTGTTTTTAATGATGATTGATTAGGATTAAATATTTTTGTAATTAAAAATTACCTTAAGAGATGAAAAATGAACAAACTACATGAAGAAAAATACATTATGAAAGATACAAATTGTGCCCATTAGGGTGCTACTATAGTACAACTATGTACAAAAGTATTTACAAATATATGCAACTATATACAATTATTAGCATAGATATTTGTCTAAAGGTACTCTGGTTAGTTTTTATACTTTCCTAAGGGGACTTTAATTAGCTTTTATACTTGCCCAAGGGGACTTGTATTAGGTTTAATACTTGCTTAAGGGAACTTTACTTAGATTTTAGAATTTTTGAGTTGGACCATTGTTAACTTTTAGACTTGCCAAGGGGTATTTTAGCTATCTTGATATGATACAAATATATGTACAAGAATAAAAACAAAATGTTTACCCTTAAATAAAATTCTAAATAAGTTTTTTCTTGCTCGTAGGACTTTTGATTTAGCCTTACCCATAGGAATTTTGATTTACCTTTAAAAAAATGCTTGAAAGACTTCTACTTTTCCTCTAGGAAAATGCTTAAAGGAATTTTATTTAGACTAATTACCTCATAGATAAGTGTCATAGAGGACTTATGATTGATTTTTGTAGCAACGAATAATGCCTCTAGTTGGAAAGACAAGTTTGTTGCTAACCGGTTTTCCCTACACAATGTGGTACATGAAAGACAACATATTATGAGATTGATAGGGCTATCAACACCTATAAAATTTATATTATTCATCATGTAGTGATTTATGAGATAGAAGAAGCTAATTTTATTTTATCATAAACACCTACAAAATTTTTAGTATTCATCATGTGGTAGGAGATTTGTAGTTTAAAATACTTGATAGATATGGTTTGAGGTAAACTAGATTCATGATATAAATTTATGATAGAGATATATGGTTGTGTGAAAAATGGCCTGGTTCATAGAGATAGGATTAGGAGGATATTATTGCATAATTCACATGGTTTAATAAAAAAATAAACTATTTTAACTAAGATCATTATTTGCATGTCATCATGGAACCTTGACTCAAGATGCAACAAGTAGTATAGACATAGATAGGCACATGAAATGCAAGCAAACATGAAACTAGGTAGATGAAAGCAAGTAGTGATAGGTATTTAAAATAAAAAATGCAATCAATATAGACTCAAATTAATATATTTTAAGGTGCATTATGTTTATTGGTTCTTTTAGTTCTTTTTTGTAATGTGTGGTGAGGTGGTAAGCACCTAAACCAAACTTAGGATTTATAATGAATAAACCTAGCCAATAAGACTTAAGCTTACTTTTGAGTTTATTTTTCATATTTGTGTTCCTCTAATTATATTTAAGAATGAGATCACAAACTTCAAAGGATTAAGGTCATACATTTTTCCTATAGGTATGTTTAACCCTTTATTGGTAGACACACAAGTTCTCTAGGGCAGACATCTAGCTTTTGTCATGCAGCTCCAATTGGATCAAGTGGGCAATATGATATTCATATATAATAGAGGATTCCTATAGAAATATGTATAAGATAGGAACCTGTAAAAGGAATTATGAATTTAGTTCCATAAGTGAAAGTATAGGGTGTCACACCAATGGGAGTTTAGACACTTGTGCAATAGACCCATAAGAGAAGATAAAGCTAAAGATGCCAATCTTGACGAGTTTTACTGACAAGCTTCTTAAGGATCTTGACAAGATTCTTTTTAAAATTTTGAACTTACCCATTACCTTAAGGATAGTAAGACATTGGCCATTTGTGTTTAATCTTATATTTAACACAAAGATTATATATTTTTGTTCTTGAAGGTATTCCAATATTAGAAATTATCATAAAAGGAATGTCATAATGGCTATGGATCTAGTTAATTATAAAATTAGAGACTTGGGATCTAGTGGCTAAGGCTAAATTAATGGATCTGATCCATTTAGTGAAGTACTCAATAGATGTTATAATGAATTTATTTTTGTCAGATGATATTTAGTTGATCTTCCCAATGATGTTTAAGCCCTAAATGAAAAAATTCCAAGAAGAAGTTAGGGTTTGAAGAGCTTGGGATGGAGTATGGATAAGGTTGTCATGATTTTAATGCTTATTGAACATCCTAACATGGTTGTAAGAGTAATTTTCCATGGAAGGCCAATAATAAATCATTCATAAGAGTTTCTTGAAGATGGAAACACCATGAAAATGATCATTGCATGATATTTCATGGGCCTATTTGATGACTACTTAGGATTTGAATAAGGTTGGGTACCTACAGAGAATTCCATAAAAGGAATGATGATATAATATATAACCAGTAATTACATTCCTATAGGCACATCGTTTAAGGTTCTCTAGTTCAAACCATCAAGCAATGTGTCATCCCTAAGGAATATGAGGATATCCTTGTACTAAGGATTAGAAGAAGGAGATACTTCTATTAACAAGACTCCTAGAGGAAGTTGAATAGAATATAAGGTTGAAGGTTTCTTAATTTATTAAAAAATAATCATGGTTTGTACATAATCCAAGGGGATAAGGTACGTAGCCACTACCATAGCATCAACGTGGCAATTGCTAGATTTAGCGATAGCTTCAATGGTAATTTTTCAAATATAGCCATTTTTGGAGAATATTACATTATTTGGTAGAAGTGAATGTACCCCTATGGTACTATTGTACAAATATATAAATATTAGAATAGGGTGTGATTTATTAGATTAGGGTGTGTGATTTATATTTCCCCTAAAGTATGTATTTATGTGTAGGATGAGTCTAAGTGTCATGTAGCAAAGTGTTCAAGTGTGTAGAGTGTGAGAGGGGGAAATTGTCATATAATAAAATATGCAAGTGTGTAATATGTAAGAGTTTTTAGTGTGTCGTATATGTTATTCAAGAGTCATGTGTGTATGTGTCAAGTATGCAAGAAAATAGTCATATGCTTGTGGTAAGATGTAAAGTCAAGAGAAATGAGAGGTTTGTCTTATGTGTGGAATATAAAAGGATGCATCTCACATATATGTGAGGAGAACAATAGATAAAGTATTGAAGAGTCACCTTCTAAGGTTATATTATGGAGATAAATCTCCATGTATTGTATATCAATAAATATATCAAGCATTGATTCATATAATAAAGCTCATGTATATTTGATCCATAATATAGTGAGTTTGTTCATTATGTTATATTGATATTGTTATATTTCATGAATGTTATATTCATTGATATTGATCTAAAATATTGAATGCTCAAATATTGAGTTTATTTATGGTCCTAGATAAAGGGACCTAAAAATCCATCAGTGGTATCGGATCCACATATCCTCACTTTGTGTGAGTAGCACTCTAGTTATATTTTTGATAAGAATTGAGTTTGTTTTTGAATAATGAATATAACTGGCTAGAACAAATATATTTTTTTGTTTTAAAGAAACCTAGTAAGAATTTTAATATAGAATAGAAGTCTCTAGGTTTCGAACATTTTGAAAAATATTAATAGTAAAGATAAAACTCAATATTGAGGAAAATGAATAGTGGAGTTATACTCTAAAGGTAATTTATCTAAAAGTTGAAGCCAATGGAAAGTGTAATAGTTGGTGACTATGATGAGTCTAAGGTAGAAGGAAGACTATGACAAGGTTAAAGAGGAATATGAAGAGTGGTATATGATGATTTGAAAGAAGAAGTCAAACTAAGATAGGCTAGAAAGAGAGTAAAAACCATGATATTGAATAGAAAAAAAACAAAATGCAACTTGCAAGATAGAGCACAAATTAGTAATTGCTTCTGAACCAATAGAAAATAAGAAACACATAAATGCAGAAGCCATCTGAAAGGTGAATTTCCATTGGAGTTAATAATATTTCAAAGATTATATAATATAAGGTGGATGTCACCTAAGATCCTATGAGACTAAAAGCTTGAGAGATTGAGATCTTGAGAACCTGAGAGCCAAATTGAAAGTGCCCAAGAAGAGGATAAGACTCCTAAGATTATACATTAAATAATAAGCCTTGAATGGGTAATGGGAACCTAAAGTGTTCTAATATCCGATGCAGTCTGAGAGCATTTGGTGTACCCTGATGAGTTCAAAAAAATTAAGTGCAGAGGTTAGGATTATATTTCATTTTTGTGAAAAAAGTGTTTCAATTATTAAGTGCTTAATTTAGGAGTCATAAGGTATAAAATTTAATTTTTTATTTGATTAGTGCTTTTAGGAGAGATAATGTGAAGAAATTTTAAGAAATGGATAAGAGACAAAGAAGAATGAATACATAAAGACAATCATATAAATTCAAAGGGTCAAATAATAGAATACATTTTCAAAGGTTTTATCAAAGATATGAAAAAATATCATTTGAATACCATCAAAACATTAAAAATAAAAAAGGTGCATGGTATATAGATTCAGGTGCCAATCATCACCTAATTAGGAATTTTACTTTGGTTTGACTCATTGGAAGTTAGACCAAACATTCCACTAAAAATTGTAGATGATAAGATTTGTTGTGTTCATGGATTAGTAGAAGTTATTCCTAGCATACCATTTTTAGATTTTGTGCTATATGATGTTATATATGTTATAGGGTTATCAAATAATCATATCTTAGTTGCTCAATTGGTTGAATTAGGTAGAATAGTGGAATGAAAGTACAAAATTGGAAATAAAAAATATGTCATAAAGAATCAAAACAAAATAGAAGCTACATGTTTTATCAATGATTGAATACTTTTTATAGACACGATAGGATATTTTCCTCAAGAAAATATTAATGATTAATTGTTTGACCTCTCAAAAAGATAGAAAACAAGATAAGGGATCAGACATAATGCATAATTGCAAAGAAGGTCAATATATAGAGTCATTGGATGGACACGAAGCAAAGGATGAATATGAATATTAAATACCAAAGAACGAAGATGAATTTTGAATACTAAAGTCTTAAAATACAAAATAATAAAATTTAGGGGGTGTTGGATAATATTACATTATTTGGTAGAAGTGAATGTACCCCCATGGTACCATTGTACAATTATAAATATTAGAATAGGGTGTGAGTTATTAGATTAGGGTGTGTGATTTATATTTTCCCTAAAGTATGTGTCAATGTGTAGGATGAGTCCAAGTGTCATGTAGTAAAGTGTGCAAGTGTGTAGAGTGTGAGAGTGTGCAAGTTTCATATAATAAAGTACGCAAGTGTGTAATATGTAAGAGTGTGCAATGTGTCATATAGGTTAGTTAAGAGTCATGTGTGTATGTGTCAAGTATGCAAGTGAAGAGTCACATGTATGTAGAAATATGTAGTCATGAGACATGAGAGGTTTATCTTATGTGTGGAATAGGAAAGGATGCATATTTAAAATATTTGAAGAGAGAAATAGACAAAGTATTGAAAACCCACCTTCGAAGGTTATATTATGGAGATAAATCTCCATGTATTATATATCAAGAAATGTATCAAGCATTGTTTCATATAATAAAGCTATTGTATATTTGATTCATAATATGGTGAGTTTGTTCATTATGTTATATTAATATTGTTATATTTCATGAATATTATATTAAATGATAATGATCTAAAATATTGAATACTCATATATTAATTTTGTTTATGATATTGGATAACAAGACCTATGCTTAATCTGGCTAAAAATCCATCAACCATTAGCTTAGGAATGATATGTTTTCCTCATGACCATTGGAGGTCGAACATGGGTAGAAAAAGGTCAAAATTAAGAGGTTTTACAAAACACTGCTAAGAAAAGTTAGCATCGTAAGACCTATATATATTGGAGAACTAAATGCTCCAAATTTGGGTACAAGGAATGTTGATTCAATTTGGTTGATTAAAATATTGATTTATGAAGGTATTTTCAGGCTTGAAGATTACCCCTACATCCAAAGCATCAATAAATTAAACATAAGCATTGCATACATCTAATAAAGTAGTAAGAAAACACATGATGACAATATAAAATCTCACATTTATATCTATATATATATATGTGTATGGGGTAAAAGGCTACATCATAATCCAAAAACAACCCGTATACTATAATCAAGTGGGTCCTTAAACATCACACTCCAAAAATATAAAATAACCACAGAGTCTCAAAAGCCATTGTCACATAGGATGGACACCATGAATCTCATCACCACCCTTAGTCATCATTCATTTAGAGCTCCCAGATCTAATCCCCCTGACCCTATCTCATATTCTTGTAGATCTAGGAGCCCCTATCCTCATAGACGACTACCCTGTACCATTTCTCCTACTCTACTAGGACCCACTAGTATAAGGACAAACTGGTAAGCATCCTCTAAGGTATGCTACCTCATCCTCCAAATCTTGTGTTTATGATATCTTCTCTCGATAATGAGCTTGGTAGTCACCGTATAAAGTATGGAGTTGTATCACCTTTCCCTATAGCCTATCTACCTTGTCATTGTCTAATACCTCATGGATCGATCTCCTTGAGGTGTGATAGGGCTCTACCACTTGTCCCTCAATCACTACTACCTACCTCACAATATTTTCCTTAGTTGTCTACACCTATAATTTTAGGAGAGCCCTATCCTCTTCATACTCCCTCTATTCTTATCTCCCTTTGATCAACTCGCCCTATATATTAGAAATGGTGGAATCACATGCAGTAAACTATGTATGCACTCCCTACTCATCAAGATTATCCTTATCATAATCATCCTACATATCCTCCATATCCATACTATCCATCCACTCATCATCTATCTAGCGATGTACATGTCACTCACCTAAGTCTGGCTCCTCCTGATTTGGAGCCTCATCATGTTCCACATTTGTAGCCTCCTGTTGAACCTCATCATGTCCCTCATCTATAGCCTCCCTATGAGCCTTCTCTATCATCACATTTGTACCACCTCATAGCGGTCCATCCCATTGTCACTGGTGGATCACCCACCAAGAGTCATACTTTGAAGTGGTCCCTACATCATCTAACTTAAATATACCCTTCATAGGATCTGCCTCCTATCCAACTGCCTCCACTATAGGCCAAGTAAGTTTCCTCTCATCCACATGATCTCGGTAGATCATTGGCTCACTAGAAAACCCCTAGAATAGCCCAAACTACCACATCACTCAAGCATATAGGAAATACTCTCGCTCAATCTTGTGTTGACCAACTAACCATCTCCCTTGCCATACCCATAAAAGCTTCACATCAGCCTTAGGCCATGTTGGACAATCCCTGTATGATCTCCAAGTAACCTCCTTTACCCTTAACCATGCAAATTATTATGCATTGTGATTGATAGTACCTGCATAAGAATGGCTTCAACCCCTCTCCTAGTATCACTTTCATAATATCCCATATCCTATCTCCATATTTGCAAGTTGTGCTTACATCATCCAATGTAGTCCCCATGGTCGATCCATAACAATGTGCTACCATCCCTACACCTGCAATAGAAACCTATAGTCCAATCCTTTCCACCCACAACAATAGATCTTGTACAACTCATCATAAATATGTGCTAGAAAAGTAGTACCCCACACCATCACTAATGACCTCTCTATGGTGCACTCCACCAGTGAAAACATTAACTCCAAAAGGTTCGAAGGGGGCCTAGCTCCTGATAAGTATGGTAGCAACATGTTGGAGATAAGAGTCATCAACAAGGTATTTCTCATAGTTAAAACCTCTACCTCATACCATAGCTCCACTTGGATGCCTTCTCTAGGCAAGTCTTGTACTACCTCGCACCAATCCTATCTGAAGTATCTCTACAAAATCATATCTCTAAGATCTCAATGAGTAGACATAATCGGATGCCCCTCTATTGGAATACACAAAATTTGGTAAACATACTCTAACATCACTTTCATCTCCTTAGTCAAAAAGTGGAAGGTGTTGGTGTGGGGATCCCACGGATCTATCAAATATATCATGTAGGCTTTGTCTCCCATCACTGGCTCTAACTATGTCACTTGTTTGAGAGTAATGGCATCAATCCATTTCTAGTCATCCTCTGTTAGTAAGTCCCTAGTAGTCTGAAAGAGAGTCAAAAATTGATATCGGTTCTTGATCACCTAGTAGAGGCAACCAATCTTTAAAAAATGCAACAAAATTGCACAAAAACAAAAAAAAAAACAACCCAAAAAAGGACCACACTATATTCCACCTTCATGTGGTTTATATGGTTAACAAAGACCAGATAATCTCATTTTGCATTAATTGGTTTTCATAGAAGACAAAGTTTGAAAATTAGTTTTTTAGAATTTTGTTCCAAAATATTTAATTAAAAAGGTAAATATTTAATTTTTTATAAGGAATAATCAAATTCTATCCTCTTAGAGAGAATTATTCTTAGATTAAAGATTTTATTAATGGTCTCTAATTTAATTTTTGCTTTTTTATATATATTTTTAAAATCATGATATTGATTTCCTAGTGTGATATTTTGTTTAATATGATTTTATTTTGTGAGACTCGTTGAATGTTGAACATACCAAGATAGAATTAGTAATGGATCCATGCACACGATTAATGACCAAAATAAAATATTTCGTATTCATCAAGTAAAAAAGCACTTGTTATTATAACAATAATGTTTGTCATGAAAAGGTGAATTTAAATAGGTCATAAAAATAGTTAACAAAGACCAGATAATCTCATTTTATATGGTTTAACAAAGACTTTTGGTTTATATGGTTAAAAAATACCAGATAATCTCATTTTGCATTAATTGGTTTTCATAGAAGACAAAGTTTGAAAAATAGTTTTTTAGAATTATGTTCCAAAATATTTAATTAAAAAGGTAGATCTTTAATTTTTTTATAAGTAATAATCAAATTCTATCCTCTTAGAGAGAATTATTCTTAGATTAAAGATTTTATTAATGGTCTCTAATTTAATTTTTGCTTTTTTATATATTTTTTTAAAAACATGATATTGATTTCCTAGTGTGATATTTTGTTTAATATGATTTTATTTTGTGAGACTCGTTGAATGTTGAACATACCAAGATAGAATTAGTAATGGATCCATGCACACGATTAATGACCAAAATAAAATATTTCGTATCCATCAAGTAAAAAAGCACTTGTTATTATAACAATAATGGTTGTCATCAAAAGGTGAATTTTAATAGGTCATAAAAAGGCATCATGCATCATATTATAATTAGTTATAAAATATAAAATTTGAATATATAATTTGTTTATTAGTATGTCAAATATCCTATCAAACTTAAGGATGCTTACATGCTTCACAATTTTATAAAATATTATAAATCTAATTAAAATATTTTTACAACAAAAGTTGATATGCTTGTGTAAGATGTAGCTAATGGATCCTTTTTTGATAAATAAGCTTTAAAGATAAAATAATATATATACAAATATTCTTGGAATTACAACTACCTTGTCTCAATTATTGAAGCATAATAGTTCATATGCATCATGTTAGAAAGTATTTGTCCCTATAACAATAATGCTTATTATGGAAAATAAAATTTTATAGGAAATCAATCAAACATTGAGTCTATACTAGTACATCATTATATTTATAGGATAGGTATATATGTAATTTAATTATAAATTAAATCTCATTATATCATATATAATGATTCTTGCATGTCTGAAACCTTTATAAATTGACAAAAATAAAATTTAGGGTATTTTTTTTATTAATTGGTAAAGGGGGTTTTGAAAGGAACCCCAAACCTTTTACAAAAAAATCTAGAAATGGACAACTCTCAAAAATAGACCAACATTAGACACAATCATAATAATAAATATCATAAAAATATCAACTAAACATGACAGCTACAAAATTGGATCCAAGAAACCATAAAATCCATCAAGATCAAATAGACCAATGAAAGAGAGACAACTTAAACCTGGGAGTTCTCCTCAGAGATATCAATTTCTAGCTTAGGATAATTTAAGTTATGGTCATACTTCAATATCCAAGATATTTTATTTGCATAGAATACAAACATCTTCATAGATATCTTGAAAGATATCACTATATACATAACAATATTAGAGGTCTCACTTAGACTTCCTTTCATATCCACTTGGAGATTGTGATTCACCACCAACATTACAAAAATCTTCAAACTTTTATTTGACATTGGGGTTGATATCAAATCCTCAAAATCATCTGAGTCCTGAATAACATGAGAGATATTTTGCTTTTACTTCTGCTTGGATTTTAGATGGTTTGATCTCCTCAATCCTTTCATCTCCAATTTTGGCTTCTTTAGAGTCTCCAATTTCTTCTTTAAAGTAATATTTTCTTCCTTTGAGGAAGAATAATTTCCAATCTTCATAGGTCCACCAAGATAGGAGGGGGGAATTTTAACCTTTACCTTTAGAAAATAGAGGTACCTCACCATATTTTAGACTCTTAGGGTCCTCACTTCCCAACATTTGAGCCATGATTTTGATAGCCTCAATGCTTCCAATAACTTTATCCAGAAAAATCTTACCAACTATTGACTCTAAAGGGTTTTCTTGCATGCCACTCACAATATTTTTTCCTAGAAAAGAATTATCCGAAGTAGCCCCAACAATTGTTTTTTTGGTAAGCAATTTGCCATATCCTTACCAAGGGAAGATGCTGACCCAAAACCACTATTCCCAATGTAATCACTCTCTTATTAAAAGTAACATAATTGAAAATAAACTTAAATAAGCCCTAGTGGTTAGAAAAATGTGAATTACTTAATTAACATTTATAGTTATTTAAAGAGAAATACAAAAATATTCATAATATTCTTCCCCTAAATGTGGTTCATCAACACCAAATAGAATCTCCTCACAACCTCTCTATTGCACTTTGGTGTAAAGTAGTCTATGATTGCAAGAATCACCCTATCCCATGGGGCTTTGAATGAATTCCTCTAAAAGCCATTGTGAAACTTAACCAGATTCTCACCTTTATGTTTGAACAACTCCACCTCCTTAGCTAGGGAATGCTTTTCCGTATTGACACAATCACCATCAATCAAAGTTCTAATGATCTCAAATAGAAGCAAAATTGTGATCACAAACTCTAAACCACTCATAAAGACAATTTCATTCTTCCATGAGAATGCCATCTCCTTGGCCAATTCAATATCATGGCCATCAAATTGCTTCAAAAACCTTAAAATACCCCTTATTTTGTTGTAAAATTTTGAAGAAGAAGATGAATGATTCAATTCTTATGTTTTTATGATTTTAATGAAATTATTTTGTTTCCTTCCTCTAAGCATTTCCATTAAAATAAAATTCACTATAAAATTCTACCTATAGAAATTAAAGGTGCTCATGTTCGAAACATAAAAGGAAAATAATTAATGCAAATAACATCTTCGAGATAGGTTGGGGCTAGTTGGAGAATAAACGAATTGATGGAAATCAGTTATACTTTGATATTGTTCATTCAAGGTGAAAGCGCAAAAAGAATTAAAGTAAAAATATTTTTTTCCCTAGGGAGGGGCGAAAGTCCTTATACCCCTTGTTTGGGGTGAAACTGCTTTGATAAATGATTTTGCTAGTTAGAAGCGACGAAAGAAAAAATGCTCAAGTAAAGGAGAAATTAAAGTTACAATCACCCATCGAAAGGGGTAAAAAATAGTTTTACTCCTCTCAAGGGTTAAAATACAAGCAATAGCTTCTTCGAGATGAAAATCAAAGGGAGCATAATTTAGGTGCAGTCAAAGTCAATATCGCTCATTGACAGGGACAAAAATCATTTTCACCCCTTTCAAGGGTGAAACCTCAATGAAAGCAACTTTTGGAGTGCAAGCATGAGGATGACATCATTCAAGCATAAAAGGGGAATTCAAAGTCAACTTCACCCCTTAGAGGGGGTGAAAATCCTTTTTTCCCCTCTTTGGGGTGAAAATCCAAGAAAAATAACTTGAGGCGAAAGTCCCCAAAATGTAGTGTTCTTGCGATCAAAGTCAATGTCACCCCTGGAAAGGGGTAAAAATAATTGTTGCCCCTTCCAGGGATGAAATAAATTAATTTTTCCCTCCTCCTTTGCAGGAAGACATTCTCTATATTTTTTAGGATGAAATCACCTAGGAGGTAGGCAAAAGAATATTTAAAGGCAGAAGCCATGTTTTTTACTGCCATTCAAACTAAAAGAAGTCAAGGGCAAAAACCATTAAAATAGAAAGGTGAAATTCCAGCTTTGGAGGTAACTATCAACACAGTATTCTTCTCAGAAGCACCATAGTAGCAGATCTTTTCGAGAAAAGTGAAGATCGATAAAATTGAATGCTTGGGGCAGCAAAGATCCACAATCCAATTTTTTTGCAAGGATTTAATACTACGTCCTCAAGTTCGATGTGATCCCAATGATTTTTGAGGTAATTTACATGGACTTCGTTCCTTTTCAAAGTAGAATTAAATTTTGTTGATTTCAGCTAGTAAGGGTAAGATTCCAAGGTGAGGCAGGGAAGAATGTAATGGTACCTAGGATTTAATGTTCAAGCTCTTGATTGTCATGTGTCTTTGCTCAGTCTCAATGCACTAATACTTGGAACGTTCTCTCTATCATCCATTTTTATTGATTTTCCAAATGCACTCCCTAAAAGTTGGATCGTTGTCCCTTGATGAATAATATGATTTGAGCATTGCCATTATTAAGGAAGGAATTGCTATCGTGAATTTTAGATTAGTCAATATTTTGTTGTGTTGTGCATTTGATGAAAGAGGTGAAATCCTCTATAAATACTAAGCATTTTAATGTAATATATGAGGATAAACATTCTACAGAAAAATACTTTAAGTCTTCTCAATCAATAGAAAGATAATCAGATTTTGGTTCCTTGATTAGTCTTGTGGTTGATCACTTTCCACTTGTTATTTTTGCTTACGTTTGTGTCCATTATTATCTGCTTTTAAATTCTACACTTGAATTTTATTACTTTTGGTAAGGGAATGAACACTGAAATGCATTTAGGATGTTGTCTCTACAAATTTTGGGTGGTTCTTATACTTACCTTTTTGTTTCATGCTAATTAATACTTAATATGATTTATTGTTGTTAGTTTATCCCCACTACACTTTTTTGGATTATAGTCATATTTTCCATCTCTTTCTATCATTTCTTATTTCTTTCCTACTACCCTAAGCTTTAAATTGAATTAGATTAGAAAGGGAGCCATCCCTTTTTAGATATTTTCAAGGACATCTCTCTCCTTAGGCCTTTCAATGTTAGCCGATTCTAGGGTGCACAAATAGTAATATTTTTTACTTAGGTAGATTCATGACTAACAATTTTTGGAACACCTCATGGGACTCTTAAAAAGTTCCACTTTCAATAGTATTTAGGTTTGATGTTCACTTTTGTACTGTATGATTAGAATATTTGGTGACTTAGCTCTACCTAGAATCCTTTGCACGTGAAGTGAGAAAAATATTTCTTCATTATCACAAGATTGAAGGCCAAAAATCTAGAAGACCCTATTGAGTTTTATGAGCTTGACACCCTAGTTCTAGGAAAACATCCTAGGTTAGTTACCTCAGTCATCCCATTAAGTGTAAAATATTCATAGTTACCTAGTGTGTTCTTTGTTCCTTCGAGTCCTTCTAGCACAACCACTAGTTTTCCACCTCCTCGACCACACACACCAGTTCACATGAATAAAAATACACCACCACAACCACCAAGGTAGTTTCTAGCATGGAATCACTCTAGACCTCTAAATTTGTAATCTCAGAACCCAATTCCACAAGTAGTGATGAAGGCTTTGCCTATATATGACAGTATGGGGAAGATGACTTATGAGCATGTTTAAGATGTAGCTACCTTGGTGATGATCCACAACATCACAGATGAGGATATAATGGTAATATTTTTTATTCTCTCTCTCAGAGGTAAATTACTTTACTGGTACCAATCATTACAACCAACCACTATCACCATCTAGGACTAGTTGGTAGAATTTCTAATAAAAGGATTCAATGAACAAGTGGATCCGTTATCCTTGTTGCATCAGTTTACTACCATTCAGAGGCATCTGCAAAAATAAATCATGGACTTCAATGTCAGGTTTGCTCAAACTTGGCATAGATTTCTTGATGGTCTTTGGCCAACTCCCAAACAAGCAGCCTTTTACTACCTCTGAGATTTCAACTCTGACATCAGTATGGCCATACGACAATCTAATGTTAATACATTCCCTAATATGTATTTTGCTGCACAAAAGGTCAAATTTGATTTTATTACTATTAGAAAGCTTTTGCTAAAAATGACCATCTCTATTTTCCCTTATCTTCCATAGTATTTGTATGCTAATGCATCTTCTCAGCCTTTGCCAATTTCATCCATGTATCCAATCCCTTCATGGAATCTGAATACATCCCAAACCACAACAACAATTTCTATCCCTCAATTCCCTGTTCTAACCATTCCATAGTTACCAGCTCTAGCTTCATTCCTAGTACTACCATCTCTGCCTATACAATTATTGTTACCTACTCTCCCAGCATCCTCAAACCCTGATCCACAAGAAAATGTGTTGAAGGAGTTGAAGTCCATGAATTTGGCCATAATATCAATAGGTAACAAAATCATGATGATCAAAAGAAAGCAGACTAAAAAGGATTCCCAACCTAGAATATTTCAATTGCCACAGATCATCAAGAAATAAGGAGCTTTGACCAACAAAGTTCCTAAGAGAAATCCAATGATGTTGACAAATGAAGACGTTGGCACATCAAAAAAATCATACTGGTTCTCCACGTGCAATGACCTGCATGGCAAGGAAACTTGCATGGTTCATTTAAACTATGTGCAAACACTAGTAGAAAGTGCTTTTACTGATCAAGTCAACATGATCACAAAAGTAGATCATAATTTCATGGTCTTAACTTGAGGAGCAATTTTTAGTTCTCACAAGAACTAGAAGGAATCCTATTACTATAGACCCAACCGAGTTGGAGGCTCTGAAGGTACCTATTGACTCAAAGCCTCAAAGTGATAAGAAACAAGTGCAAGTAAAGGTAGTTATTTTTGTGTCCAAGCAAAATACACCTATTTTGTTGAAGGATATTTTGTCTCAATGAGCAAGCGAGAAAGTGCAAGAAAAGGCTTCAACATCTCAGTCAAAAGCTATAATATAAGAGCAAGCCAAGGAAAGATTAAATAATTATCTTTGAAAAAACATCAGAGGGTGGAAACCACACAATAATACTAGAGAAAATATGAGCTAGCCAATGAAGGAAAATACTTTAAGGTGTCCACATATAATATTGTTGAGGAATTAAAAATAATCCCAGCCAAGGTGAGTCTATATGATGCACTGCAATTGCTTGGATAAGTGGACTTACTGTAGGAATCGGTAAAATTTGTGAAAGATAAAGGGAAGAATCTAACTTAGATAGTGTTAACTCAAATACTGATAACTTTTTCCATGGGAAAAAATAGACCTCCCCTTTCTACCTATCCCTAAGGATGGAAGGCTGGATTGTGCATAATTTCATGATCAACTTGGGTACTACAATGACTATCATGCAAAAGGTAATATGCGATGTTATGGGTATGGAATACACAAGAAGCAATCCTAGCATATTGTAGTTGGAAAAAACCCCAATCAGGATAGTGGGAGTCATCAAGGATATTCCCATTGTATTGCACAATATGCCTTAGATAATTGTGATTCAAGAAGTGGTATTGGTTGATCTAGAGCCTTACTTCAATATGTGCCTATCACAGGATTTTACTGCTAAGTTGGAAGGCTATATTTCCCTTGACTATTTTCATTTGAAAATCCCTTTCAATAAGAGAAGAATCTAAATTTATAATTAAAAGCCCTTAATGTATCATATAGATAAGATAGAAGAGGAAGATGCACCCATGAGTTCTGTCAACTTGATGACAAAAGAATTTGAAGAATTAGACCTAATGGAGGAGACTTTGGATGAGCTCTAAACATAAGATGAATTTTCAATGCTATATTTTAATTCCATGATGGAAATTAAAATTAGCTGCTACACCATCGATAAATCTGAAAATGTTGAAGCAAAAGTGACTAATGATGAAGGTCCTACTTCGGATCAATTATGGAAGTTGTACTTCAATGGTGCAAGGTGTATAAATGGTGTAGGAGCTGTAATTGTCCTTATTTATCCTTTAAAAATACAAAAATGTACTCTTACTAGTTGACTTAGAGCTAGATGAACAATGCCACCAAATAGGAAGCACTCTATTTGGGTCTAAAAAAGGTAGAAAATCTTGGTATCAAGCAACTACATATCTTTGGATATTTTGAGCTAATCGTCAACCAGGTAACTAGTAAGTGTTTTTCCAAGCAACATTACTTAAATGTATACCAAAATTAGGTATAGGACCTTTTCGAATCTTACACAACATTGAATATCCAAGAAATCTCCAATGAGAAAAAAAAACAGTACGATCTCTGAGCACCCCTTGGCGCTAATTTTTCCCTAGTGGAGCATGTGGTGAGAAAGCCCAAAGCTGCAAAGCTAATATACATACCTTTAGTTCCTGATAAAATATCTTATGGCAAGTATCTGATAATGATGAATAAATTGTAAATTTTTGGTAAGAGAAGCTAATATGGTGGAAGGAATAATGCTTGATGAGGAGGAGGCTAAGAGCCTAATCCAACTAAGAAATAATCATATCCCAAAATGATTGATTATGCTCAAGAACCTCTTTGATAAGAATGATAGAGCATAAAAGCATAAGATCAAAGTAATACAAGTTGTTGCAATGATGTGATGATATTGTCTCTGATTGGATGATATCGTCCCTAATTGTTTGAAATCATCCAACATTTCTAAACAAAATCGTCTGGAATTTTTTTTTCAAAAACAAAATTTGCCTAGATAGAAACAGGACAAAATCAGCTCCAACGACCCTGCTTATCTTAGGATAAGCGTGTAGGAATTAGAATTTGGCAATATTCTAGATCTTCCAAGTTGGGAAGGATCCCAAACCCCCTAAACAACTTCCTAAGCCTATTTAAACTATGAGTTTTCATAGAATTCCCCCTGATAGACTGGTTGGCTGGTTGGTTGATTGAAATATTTGCACCCCTGATAACACTAGTCTGTGAAGCTTAAGGAGCACTATATTTTGCATTTGTTTTCATCATTTTATTGTAGGTTATCACTGTGCATCGGTCGGGAATGAACGAAATCATCTGCGATGATTTTGTCCAAATTTGAGACGATCTTTCCCGATTGGAGATGATTTTGTCTGATTGGAGATGATCCTGTCAACAGCTCACTTGGGGGTAATTGTAGAGCCTTGTTTGCACTCTCTTTCCCTAATCTCAGTTGGCATTTTATTTAATTCTTTTGTTTGTTTACTACATCTGGTGTTCACCATCATTTTGTTTAGATTTTGCATAATATTGTCATTTGGAAAGTAGGATAACACATTTATCTTGATTAAATCCATCTTAAATAAATTTGTGAAGTATTATATGTAAGCATTTTGTGTTCTTATTCATATCTAGAATCAAAATTTTGCATTTTCTATCCATTCGGGTATCAAACTGTGTTGTTGCAGGTTTCTGACGAAATCATCTCCGACGATTTCATCTAATTGCAAATGATTCTATCCAATTTTAGATGATTCTGTGCAATTACAGATGATTCTACACAATTGCAGATGATTATGTCTAATTGTAGGTGATTTCATCAGATTACAGATGATCTGGACTGCAACAAATAATAGAATCTTCATCAGACATCCAAATCAGGTGCACATTTGCATTCCTTTTTGAATTAGGCTTAAACTTTGCATTAGCATTCTGTTTTCTTGTTTGTTGTCTTCATACAAATAAAAAATTGCATATAGATTTATATTAGTAGCATTTGGCCAAAACCTAGGTGCATGTATGATTTGAATTAAAAAAATAACTCATCTAAACAAATCCTAGGCTCGAAAACTTCCACAAATATTTCCTGGTGAACCCAAAACCAATTCATCAAAAAATCACCATATATAGAAAGTACTATTAAGTACTTCTCGTTTCGAGGTGTAGACCACCTATTCCCCCATTCCCCTCTGAGGCGCAGATCCATTTGCCTAGAGGAAAGGAGTGTGAGAATTTTTGGGCTACATTCTTTGGTGAACCCGACGTGAATACATAGGCATTTCTTTTGATTTCAAAAAAAAAACAAAAAAAAAAAAAAAATAATATATATATATATACAAGAAAAACAATAAAAAAATAAATCATTTCAAATTTGTATGTTTTAGATTCAATTCTAAATTTTAGATACCAAATATTACTTTTAGAAGTACTAAAGAAACCATGAGTCTTAACTCAAATCAATATGAGCCCATCAATAATGTTGGGAAAATTCTGCCAAATACATTTGTTGATTATGACCAACCTCATCCATATTCAACATCACCTTTATCACACTTTTCTCAATTTTCATCCTTACCCCAACAAGACAATCCCTTTTCTAATCCTCTTCATAACGATATTATCTTTTCTCCCACATATCCATATTATGTCTATCGATCCACATACAATCCTTCTCCACCATTTCAACATTCTTCTTTCAATACAACACATCCATTTCAACAAGAAAATACTTCTTCATCCAATCCTACCATGCACTCACATCATACTTCACAATATTCCTATCATCATTCTACCCATAATAAAGAAAAAAGAGGTAATAAACCATTAAGTCCTTTTATGGCTGAATTCCTAAGCCTATTATCAAAAGCCTCTCGAAAACCTTCACCATGTAAATTTACTAAGCTCAATCAACCAATGGATATAATTCTCAAGCATTTACTTGATACAAATAGGATTGAATTCCCTCCCATAAGACAACCTGATACCACAATATATTGGTATAAACCTGAGTTACATTGTGAATATCATAGAATGGATGGACATATGACACAAAAATGTAGAAGTTTAAGATGTGCAATTCAATATTTTATTGATGAGGGTCTTTTTACTATAAAGGAATTACAATCTACAACTGATTATAAATCTCCAATAAATGATCAAACTCCTACACAAAAAATACCCATAATCAATCAAGACATGGGGATCTCCCAAGAACCCCTATTCAATCATCAACAATAGGAAACCAATCAAATATTGCATCTTAATATGTCCCATCACAATGATATCACTAATATTGTAATAGAAACTACAAATGAGCAACCTCAAGTTCAATCAACTCAATTTGATATTCAAGAGATGGATTCCTCATTTGACCAACCTTCAAAACTATCTTTGGCTCTAGAGAATGATCCAAAATGGAATGTAAGCATAGAAAGCCCATATTTAGCATCAAAATCTCAATCTGAAATCCACTTTGATAGCCAACAACAAGTGATTAATCCTCAAGAAAATATATCCCTTTTAGAAGTATTACAAAGTTCTCATGTTCATAGGGAAACTTTGTTCAAGATACTTAGCCAACAATTTGTTCCTCATGATCTTTTCCCTAAGAACACAATTAATGGTGTAAGCCCTCTTGAGGTTAACCATGTTTCATTCTATGATGAGGAGATTCCTTCCTCTACTCCACAAGAAGACTCCTCTCTTTACATTACATGATTTATTAAAGAAACATCTATTAAAACTATCATGGTAGATAATGGCTCCTCTCTTAATTTATGCACTTATCAATTATTCCAAAAACTCGGATTAAAGGAAGAAGATCTCAATGAATCAAATGTTACTATAAAATATTTTAACAATGAAATTCAAGAAGCTCGAGGCACTATAATTCTTCCCCTTAAGAGTGGACCCAAGATCCTGGATACTTTGTTTTATGTAGCATCTTGCCCTTCACCTTACAACCTACTTCTCAGAAGTCCTTGGATTCATACGATGAGGGTTGTCCCTTCCACTCTTCATCAATGTTTGAAGTTTAAACTTACAAATAAAATTGTTACCATACATGATGACCCAACACCATTTGAAGAATCTTTAACGATTGAAACATCAAGTTCTATACATTCTCCATTGTCACAACTACCTCCTATCAATCACTTTTCTTCATCTATATCTGATCATCATCCTCCATCACAACAATCTCAACTATCAACCAATCAACTTCAATCACATACACTACAACCAAATTATCCTTCAAAACCTCTTTTGATTTTGAAGCCACCTTAGACATGCTATACACAAATCATCTCATATAGTGTATATAGATCATATTGTATATACCACCAATTCCATCATCAAAAGTAAAAAATCAAAAAAATAAAAATCAAATAAAACAACTAAAAAAAAAAATATCAAAATCTCAAAATTATTTCAAATCATTCTGCATTGTTATTTATTGTTGTATTTCAAAATTTTGAAGCTATATTTTCCTTTATTTCGGATTAATTCAAAAGTTATCTTGAACCATGCACTAAATTTCACAAATTAATTATTTTGATTTTATCACTATGATTATAAATCTCTCTTGTATCGAAGATCACTATTTCACTAAATAATATTTTGAGTTTTGGGAAATGATCTTGCTACTTCTTGAACCAAGTACACTTTTACACATTAAAATGATTTGTTGAAAATTCGAAAAATGATACTACATAGTAGTCTTAGTCTCTTGAGCGAAAAGTTTCCCCTGCTATCCTATCATGCGCATGGTCTAGAATTTTTGAGAATTGGCAAAAGGACAAGCTCACCCCTACCCGAATAAAAATCCCTTGCTCTACAGCCAATCCAAGAAAGTATCCCAAAAGAAAAATCAAGAAAAGAAAAAGTCAAAAATCAAAATAAAAAGAAAGAGAAAAAATAAAAAAGAGAACGAAAAGAGAAAAAGAAAAGCAATAAAATCCCCTTGTTCAAAACAAAATGAACAAAATCCCTACCCCTTGAAAGTGAAGAAAATAAGGGTGAATGAGCTTGAATCCATGGAATTCTCAGTTATTCAAAAATCATGAGGTAAGTCCCATAACAAGTGATTTGTGCCCAACTTACTTGGCCTTGGGTAATTCCTTTTCACATGGCGACATGTCTGTCACATTAGTGACCTTCTTTTGTATAGACCTATGTCCTCTTGTGGATTAGCTAGCTTTTGATGACTTGACTTACATAGTAGTCTGGTACGATTTCATGCACAAAAATCATGGTTAATGAACCCTTCACTTGCACACACATTGGTTCATTCAAGTTTGCTTGCATCACTACCTTACTCAAAATTGGTAAATGAACATTACAAAGCACACACATTTGATCCTTGAGAGATTTTGTGTCATTATGATGAATCAAAATGGATGATGAATTCACACAATCACACACTGGGTTCTTGATAAATTTGAATTTATCCTTGAAATAATTTAAAATATTTCTTTGATTTTTGCTATAAAACATAAGTTTGTAACCATTTTCATTAATCCCCACAACTCACTTCATTTTAGCACATACAATATATATATTATCTTCAAAATTTTCCAACATGCGACACAATGATTTATTTTACATTACTTTGCATTTTAAAAAGAATAAATAATTTCATATCATCATGCATTTCATTTTGATTTTCGTGATGATGGTATAATTCCTAAGTAATTATTTCATATAATTTCACACTTAGGAATTATATGCTTAGCGCAAATCATCTTTCAAATTTTTCATGCTTAAATTCATACATTTTCACAACATCTATCAAACATCTTGTCTCAAAACAACATCAAACATTTCTTTCTCATCATAAAGCCTTAAGATTATTCTTAAGCACACAATATTTTGGTATTAGCAATACAAAACTTCCTCATAACAGGATCCGCTTCATGACCTAGCGAGCATTGATCTCCACCAACGGTCATATAACAACACAACATCCTTCGAGGTTCATTGTTAATCCATCTATTTTATCACCATACAAAACATCTTTCTCAAAACACACTTTACAAAATCAGTTTCCTTTTATGTTAAGCATGATCAAAATGTTCAAAAATCAAAGCATGACTACAAGAAATTATGTAACACAACCATCATAAGAAAATGTAATAAATCATCCAATAAACCATACGAAGTCACATGAAACAAAGAAGATCAATATATATATCAGAAAATTTCGAGTTTTCCACAAAACATAGAATTTGGTGTAAAAAACTCGAAGGGGGCACCATATACAAAACATTTAACAACCCAACTTAAAATCACCAACAAAAGTTACAATAATTTTTTTGCTTTCTCGAAAAGCGTGCCAATATTTTCTTTAACGCATTTTCCTTTGGAAAATTTGCTAAAGAGGGGGCAAAATGTAACGGGTTAAAAATGACACATCATTTTACCTAAAGTTAAAAAGGACACATTATTTTACCTAAAGTTAAAATATTCGAAAATCAATCAAAATCAACCAAAATTAAACGAAAAACAACCTAAAACTACCCACCTCGATTTTTGTGCCAAAAATACAAGTTGTTTCAATGGCACGATGATATCATCTTCGATTGGACGATATCGTCCCTAATTGTTCAAAATCGTCCAGCATTTCTAGATGAAATCATCTGGATGATTTTGTTCAAAACCAAATTTTTCCCAGATAGAAACAAGACAAAATCAGCTCCAACGACCCTGCTTATCTTAGGATAAGCATGTGGGCATTAGAATTCTATAACCTACTAGATATTCCAAGTTGGGAAGGATCCCAAACCCCCTAAACAACTTCCTAAGCCTATTTAAACTATGAGTTTTCATAGAATTCCCCTAGCTGATTGAAATCTTTGCACCCTTGATAACACTAGTCTATGAAGCTTAAGGAGCACTATATTTTGCATTTATTTTCATCATTTTATTGCAGGTTATCACTGTGCATCGACCAGGAATGAACGGAATCATCTACGATAATTTCATCCAAATTTGAGATGATCTTGTCCGATTGGAGATGATTTTGTCCAATTAGAGATGATCATATTAGTAGCTCACTTGGGAGAAATTGCAGAGCCTTGTTTGCACTCTATTTCTCTAACCTTAGTTGGCATTTTATTTAATTCTTTTTTTTGTTTACTACATCTAGTGTTCACCATCATTTTTTTTAGATTTTTGCATAATATTATCATTTGGAAAGTAGGATAACGCATTTATCTTGATTAAATCCATCTTAAATCAATTTGTGAAGTATTATATGTAAGCATTTTGTGTTCTTATTCATATCTAGAATCATAATTTTGCATTTTCTATCCATTCGGGTATCAAACTATGTTGTTGTAGGTTTTTGACGAAATCATCTCCAATGATTTCATCTAATTGTAGATGATTTTGTCCAATTTTGGATGATTTTGTGCAATTACAGATGATTCTACACAATTGTAGATGATTCTATCTGATTGCAGGTGATTTCATCAGATTACAGATGATCTGGACTACAACAAATAGCATAATATTCATCAGACATCCGAATCAGGTGCATGTTTGCATTCCTTTCTGAATTAGGCTTAAACTCTGCATTAGCATTCTATTTTCTTGTTTTTTGTCTTCATACAAATCAAAAATTGCATATAGATTTAGATTAGTAGCATTTGGCAAAAACCTAGGTGCATGTATGATTTAAATAATAAAAAAAAGAACTCATCTAAACAAATCCTAAAACCTAGGCTCAAAAACTACCACAAATGTTTCCTAGTGAACCCAAAACCAATTCATCAAAAAATCACCATATATAGAAAGTACGATTAAGTACCTATTACCCCACTCCCCTCTAAGGCACGGATCCATTTACCTAGAGGAAAGGAGTGCGAGAATTTTTGGGATACAATGATAAAGAGTATACTGAGCTACAGTTAGAACCTGACAAGATAATCAAAGTTGGAATAGATTTTACTCTAGATGAGCTCGATAAAATTAAGAAATTTGTTATGAGTTCCTAGATATTATTGTCTGGAGCTATCATGATATGAAATAATATAACAAATATGTAATCTAGCATACCATTGAGTTGCAAGGAGGAGTAAAATCATTTAGAAAAAAACAATGACTTGTTAATCCAAAGATTAAAGTCCTAATGAAGGCTGAATTACTAAATATGTTGGAGGTAAAAATCATATTCCCTATCAAACATTCAACCTAGGTGATGAATCTGGTCCTAGTATAAAAAAAGAATAGATACATTTACTTGTGTGTAGATTTTTGTAATTTGAATCAGACATCATTGAAGGACCATTACCCCTTGTTGTAGATCGAATAGATCCTTCATGTAGTCACCATAGCACAAATATTCTCACTGCTATATGGTTTCTCCAGCTACAACCAAATCTGGATGAAGAACGAAGATCAACAGAAGATGGCATTCACCACTAAATGGGTTACTCTCACCTACCAACGAATACATTTTAGTCTATCAAATGCTTGCACTACCTTCCAGAGAGTAATGGAAGTAGCCTTTGGTGTGTTGTTTAATCCCATTATTGTGATATATCTAGATGACATAAATTTTTTCTCACGACAGGAAAGAGTATGGTTCTCACCTGAGATAGGTTTTCAAGAAATACTAGGAGTTTGGAATTTCTATCAATGCCAATAAATTGATATTTGTTGTAAAAGAGGGGTAACTCCTAGGTCATGTAATTTTGAAGTATGGTCTGGCCATTGATCCTACCAGAGATGAAACTCTTTTGAAGTTGCCACTACCAGCCAATGAGAAAGAACTACAATCATTTTTTGGAAAAAATCAATTTTATCTAAAAATCCATTGCAGACTTCGCTCAAGTCATGAAGCCGATGATAGAGATCCTTAAGAAGAACACATATTTTAAGTGGATAGAGTGAAGGAAGAAGACCTTCGGGGAGATCAAGGATAGAATAGTCCAAGCACCTGTTTTAATAAACTCAGACTACTCAAAGGATTTTATCCTTTACACCGTGGGTGAGCAGGAAAGTTATGCTATTATGCTCATGCATAAAGGAGAGGATGTATATGAATAGCTAATTACTTTTCTGGTCCAAGTTATTTAGCCACATGAGAAAAAATATAATTTCATTGAGAAACAGATCTATGTAGTTATGAAATCCTTAAAAAAATTCTGATATTTTATCTCATAGAATAAGACTATAGTCTACGTCATTCATCCTAATTTTAGGATTTTTATTATTCAAGGGGAACTGAGTGACAAGAGAGCAGGTTGGGTTTCAAATATCTAGGATTACAATGTTGAGATTCAACCAACCAAATTGGTCCATGATTGGGCGCTTTATCAGGAGCTGGCTAAAAGCACCACTTCTCAGTTGGTGGTACCACTACATGATGAATTTATCAACAAAAGCAATCTTGTAAATCAAGTGATAGGTGATCACAATTGGACAAAGGGCCTTATCAAATTATTTACATCAAGAAGGTGTCTACCACATTTGAACTCCTTATAGAGAAGAAGATTTAGGTTGTAGTCCCTTAGATACATCTTTCTACCAAGTGGGTTATTTCATAGAAACATAGATGGATTACTCCTCATATGCATCAAGGAATCCAAAAAATAGAATATTCTAGAGGAGTTTCACTCTGCCTTATTAGGCATCCACTATGCAAGAAGACCTATGGCATTGAAGATCATCATATTTGGTTACTTCTGGTCTACTCTTTTTGTAGATGCACATAAAGTGAGTCATAGTTGCAATAATTGTCAGCAGTATGTCGGTGGGAGTAAAAAGGTATATTTTCCTCTCCACCCAATCCAAGTGGAAGCTTAATTCAATAGTGGGGTTTAGAATTTATCAAGGTCATTAATATCCATTCTTATGCTAAACATAAATACATCTTAACAACAAATAACTATTCTACTCGATGGAAAGAGGCCATTCCAACCAAGAAAGTAGATCAGACAATGCTTCTCTTTCCTCAAGGGATTGATCACCCATTTTGATGTACCACATGCAATCATGACATATAATAGGACTCCCTTAATTGGGGTGAAGATCACTAAATTTATGGGCAGGTATGGGATCTATCTGAAAACTTCATCTAATTATTACCCATAGGAAATGGTCTGGCTGAGTTCACAAATAAGAACTTGCTCAAGATTTTGAAAAGAACCCTTGGAAGAAACAAGAGAAGTTGGCATCTACTTTTGAATCAAACCTTATGGACATATCACATAACGGTCAAGAAATCGATCAAAGCTTCTCCCTAATCCCTAGCGTATGGCAATAAAGTAGTCCTGCCCATCCATATTGAGTTCCCAGTCCTCTAAACCTTACAAATACTTATTGATGAAAATGATGAATATGATCCTATGAGCACAAGATTATCCCAAATTTTGCAACTTGAATAAGAAAGGGATAAAGCATACAATGCTTTTATGGAGCATGCCAAGTGGTTAGAAAAAAAGAACAATCAAGCAAAAATTCAAAGTTGGTGATTTGGTGCTCAAATAGAATGAGAATAAAGCAAATCTAGGAAAGCACCATAAGTTTGAGGTAATTTGGGAAGGTCCATTTCAAATTTTAGGGGTAAATTCAGTTAATGCCTATCATCTTCAAGATATGGATGGTAGAGAGTTGTCAATTTTGGTAAATGGTCTCCATTTGAAAGTCTATTTTCAATAAGAAAATCAGAGAACAAGTATGTATATATGTACATATATTTTGATGTTTGTAAATTTTTAGAGGTATTTTATTGCTTTTATAAAAAATAATAAATAAATAAAAGAAAGAAAAAAGCAAAAGTAAAAGCGAGCACCCCATTTTTATTAATTTCACTCTACTTATTTTAAAAGTTGCTGAGAAAAGCAAAAAAAAAAAGCAAGGAGGATTTTAAAATTATATTTTTACCTTTAAAATAAATTTATCTTGTTTTTCATATTTTGAGAGAGAAATTCCATGGCACCCCTTAAGTAGGTATATTCAAAGCGAAACTACCAAAGAAAGATTAAAAATTAATGCATGTTCTTTCCAAACTTTATTGGATGGTGCTAAGTCTAGCAAGAAAGAAGGAAGAAAGAAATTGCACCTTGTTTTTTTTGTGCAAAGCCCTTGTAGTTAAAGCTACTTTTTGGGGGCAAATTAAGGAAGTGAATTGTTTTAAAGGGGATTTAGGGGTATGTAGTTCCACAAGGCAGGTAAAATAAGACAAATATTAGAAACATAGGTGAAAATGAGGAGTGCATTATCAAATCAGTTTCACCTATTAAAATATTTTTATTGGTAAAAGTCGAGTTGGAGCATCTGATTGACATCATTGAGAGTTTTAAAGTACCCAGAGTGAATTTATTTCACCCATTTTTACCTTGGTTGATGTTTTGACGTCCTCAGTAACCAAAATTCAATATTTTCATCCCTCGAAGTGCCCTTTGCTCACACATGGCAAATTAATTTTCTAATATTAGCCGTTGGATATCCATATTACACCCTTTGAAGTTAAAGGCGATCAGGTACAAGGATCAAAGAATATTTAATGTGAAAGGAAGTTTTGAAAGTTAAGGGGTAGTTTAAAAAATTATTAAAATACGTGCAGGGCCCATGAATCAAGATGCATTTTTTGTCTGAATCCCTTGAGTGCACCACCTACAATAAATTCGATAGTTGAGGGAAAAATATATAAGAAGGGAAAAATAGAAAACTTGCACGGAAATAATATTGTTTTGTGAGTATTGTAAAGTTGTCGATCAAAGCACTATTTTTGTTACAAGTTTTCTAGATTATTCTAATGGGAATTGTGGTATGAATATGAGGAAGAAGATAGCTAATTCGAAGAAAGATACAGAGTCAAAACAATCATAGAGTGGTAAAAAATCTAAGAAGGTTAGGCAACATGAATATATTGAGCTCGATCCATATTCGAATACACTAGTCAATATTGGATATTGTTCAATCTCAAAAAAATACAGAAAAACTATGCTTGGGCGTGGAAAATGCAGTTAGGCAAGTACTAATGTCAGAAATACCATTGATAGTTTCTTACTATGTGTAGCTTTCTTGGTATTTGTGTACACCAGTGCATCCTTACCCCGATTTGATTATGGTGATTGTGAAATTTTATCGACCTACAACTAGGGCCATCCACAACATGAAGGGAGATATATTGTTCACCATTTTTCTCGATGCAATCAGATAGGTATTTTCTTGTGGGTTGAAACCTTCCCTAGATGTCATATTCAATAAGATGAATATCAAGGAGCAAGAGGAAAGATACCAATAAACTATGGCGTTGCACAAATTCATGAAGAACCAGTTGATAAAAGCACCCTAGTTCGGAGAGTTGCTAGCTCTACTGAAGACCTTGATGGAAATCAAAAGCCCAAATATGTATTCTATGTTGGATTGGGTATTTTTTCTTCCTACTGATGCCATAATGTATAAATGGTAAGCAGTTATGGTGCAGTGCATTTTCAAAGTGGAGTTTTACACCCCTACAACTTTACAAGCAAGCATAAATCCCATCTTCTTCGATTGGGTGGACTATGTAGCTTGAGTGATGCATACCCAGTTGGAGAGAATTTAGAGCAAAGAAATAATTTTTTTCAGGCATGCTTCATTTTTTACCTAGTATTTCTTCTTCCATATGCATCAATATTTTTATTTAACTGCAGTAAAATAGACTGATGAAGCAGACAATAAGCTACCAGTATATTCGTGGACTTCGAGCTTGTCAAGGAGAGAATCGTTTTTCAATTTTAACCACATGTTTTTGGGACCCACATTCAAAATCATTTACTACACCAGTGAAAGAGTGCCTAGGGAAATGAGGGAATAAATAATCACTAAGGAGAGAGGATATATCTTTTTGTTGATGCAGGACATCATGGTGTGAATTTTTGGCTTCATTGGCAAGTTGTTTCTCCTTCACTATTTCACTATCGAGCACCTCTTTGCAATGGAAGTCGTATGATAGACCGATTACATTATTGAATTTTATGGGGTAGGACAAGGTAATAAGACCACATGCACCATGCCATTTTGCTTTAGTGGGATCGAAGTTGACCAAGTCAGCTAGAATAAATTGTTTAATGAAGCACTCTCGAATATGGGTATGGTGGAGTTACCTCAGTGGTGAAAATATGATTCTTTGGTTTTGTTCATAGATTTTATTAACACTAAAAATTTTCACTGCTACCCAGACCTGATATTTAGTGGCACAAAAATAATCCAAAAGGGCATGATCTTGAATGGCATGTTGACTAGATGATACCGCTTCCACCATGGCATGATTATTATGAGATGGAGGTTGAGTACAATCGTATGGTTCACAAGCATAAAATTCCTCCTCCAATTTTGTTTGATAGGGTGAAAGAACATACACCAACTTGGACTAAAGAAAATATCACCAACTGGTGGGTTATGAGGGCCCACATAGGGAAACCCAAGTCACCTTATGGTCTGGTAATGGATGAGGTATTTTTATATGTCTATGATGAGTACTATGATGGCTACCAGCCAATCTCTTTCATCGATATCGTACCTCAAACTTTTCAAAGGTCTGAAATTAAAGAGGTCATGGCCAAACATGAGTAGCATGTTGCCAAGGAAGCACCACTTGTAAAGGAAGAAAGACAACCATCACCAAAAGTACAATTGCAACAAAACAAGAAAAGTAAGTGTGAGATGCCTCCCTTATTGAAGATATCTAAAATATCCAAAATAGCTGTAGTTAATTCATATAGGGTGAACCGTCCTCCTATAGGTGAAGGCATACACGCTAACATTTTAGAAGATCCTCCTTTGGTTTAGGAAAAATAGTTGGACTAGCATATGGAAGTCATAGATCTAGAAAAAGAGGTATAGGAGGGGAAAAACAAGTGCAATCCAACATCATAGTTGCTTCATCATTGGATTAGAAGGTGCTAGAGCCTTAAGATACATTTTATTCTTTCCTTCCTCACAATAATTTGGTGACTGTTACACCCAATTTTGTATTTGTTGCCTCTATTTCACCTCCTTTCAATATACCTACCACCTCCATTAAGATTCCTATTTCTCAGTCCCTAGTCACTAGTGCTCCCTCTTCATCTATTCTTGTTTATACTGTTTCCCTTTTCTTTAGTTCTTTCAAATATGATCCCAAACCATTTTCACTTCCTTCATCCTTCGTTCTAGTAATATCTTCCACTATAGTTGTAAGTATGCAAGCTCCTCCTCAAGTGAGTGTAACTGCAGTCGAAACTCTAACTTTTGTTTCTTTAACAACTTTTGTTACATAAACCATTTCTGTTTCCACTCTCCTTCCTAAGCCAAAACTTTAGTAGTCTCACTTTCTCCCTAATCCTTTTCTTGAGTTGCAAGTGTTGATAGAGCCAGAGATAGAAATTGTACCAAAGAATCATGTCGCAGCAAAGATGAACCAATCTCGATTAAGTGCATCTCAATAATTGAAGAGACATAAGAGAAAGGAATCTCAGGCTCCAACAAAAGGCATTAAAGAATATCACTTTTGACCCTAAAACTATGGAGTCTCATACTGTTAGAATGATTCCCTAGGTCCAAAAGCTTCAACGAAAAATGACTTCAAGCGATTACACTTATGAAGTCATTACAAAGGACCTAAAAAATATTGACACCATAGAAAAGTTAGGGAATATGCAGGTAGAAATGAGCTCTCTTTACTTGCATGGTGAACATTACAAGAAGAGTTTCTTTGAGGTCAAGGTGAAGATTTCCCAGTTGAATAACACTCTAGAAGAAAGTAGAGATCAGCTAGAAACAGGGAAATCAGAGGTAAAGCACTGGCATAAGAAGGCATAAGAGTTGGAGAAAGAAGCCAAGGGCTACCATATAGCTTGGGCAAGAGCTAAGATACAAGTACAAGCACTAATAGCCCAAATTGAAGCTATGTAGAAATAGTTGGTTGAGAGAGCCACACAATCGACAGGTTTTTCCATGGAAAAAATCAAAGAGACTCACCACCATTTATTGAAATATTACATGAATTTCACAATGGATGCACTAAAGGTTCTCACATACCTTCATGCGGATTGGATGGTGGTTTTTATTGGAGAGAAAACTTTGGAATATGCTGAAGAGATGCTAGAACCAAAACTAGAAATGGCGCTAAAGATTCAGGCATTGGTGAATTCTGACTTCCATGCTAAGCTAATGAGCAGGATCAATCTATGGTTGGTCTAAGGCTAGAATAACATTATGTGGCTATTTTTCTTGGTTGGAGCTACCAAGAGAATCCTGAAAGATGATAACTATATTTGAGCAGGAGCGTTGTATTTCACTCATATATTTTGAGGTTCTAGTCGGCTCTAGGTTTTCAAGCTTTATTGATGAGCATGATGAGTCATTGCCAACAAAAGAATTTAAGATGACCTGACAAGATTTTGTGGGAGATAATTTAGAAATTGATGCTTGGAAGGATCCAATAATAGAGGAATGAGCACTACCTTACATGGATAGGCTCACACGCATTGAATCTTCCTTACTGGAGATACAATAGAGAGCTAACTGTATCAGCTAGATCAGGTTGATACGTTGTGCTTTGTCATAGATTCGCTGAGTACATTCTCAAGATTCACATATGATACCTGGTTTGAAGTAATTTTCATGTACAAAACTATAAATGAGAGCCTCACCAAGAACGGATCCCAAGTACAGGTGGAAGCACAACAAAAACAAGAACATGAGAAGCAAGCATAGGAGACAAGAGAGAAGAAGGGAGTTGCAACATCAAGTGCTCTATATGATAAATATGGTAGATCTGATGTAACTGGTGGTATTGATAACTGAGACCAATGGATTAAGGCATAGGGTCGATTGCATTTAAAAGAACTAAATACTTCGAGAGCTGTCAAAAGTGTTGGCAATTTTACAACACTAAATTTTGTTGTAAAAATTTGAAGAAGAAGATGAATGACATAATTTTGTTCTTTTTATGATTTTAATGAAATTATTTTGTTTCCTTCCTGTAAGCATTTCCATTAAAATAAAATGCATTGTAAAATTCTCCTTGTAGAAATTAAAGGCGCTCATGCTCAAAATGTTTAAGGAAAAGAATTAATATAAGGAACATCTTCAGGATAGGTTCAGGCTAGTTGGAGAATAAATTAATTGAGGGAAATTGGCTATAACTTTGATATTGTCCATTCAAGTTGAAAGCGCAAGAAGAATTAAAGTAAAAATATTTTCACCCCAGGGAGGGGCAAAATTCCTTTGCACCCCTCATTTGGGGTGAAACTACTTTGATAAATGATTTCACCAGTTGGAAGCGCAGAAAGAAAAATGCACATGTAAATGAGAAATTGAGTTGAAGTCACCCCTAGAAAAGGGTAAAAACCAGTTTCACCCTTCTCAAGGTGACAATCCAAGCAATAGCTTCTTTGGTCTGAAAATAGAAGGGAGCATGAGTTAGGTGTAGTCAAAGTCAAGATTGCCCCTTGATAGGGGCAAAAATCATTTTTGCCCCTTTTAAGGGTGAAACCCCAATGAAAGTAGCTTTCAAAGCGCAAGCATAAAAGGGGAATTCAAAGTCAACTTCACCCCTCAGAGGGGGCAAAAATTCTTTTTGCCCCTCTTTGGGGAAAAAATCCAAGAATAATAGCTTGAGGTGAAAGTCTCGTTGAGTGGTATTTTCACCCGATTGTGAAAACACACTCTCCGATAGGATTTGGGTTCTAAATCCTCTCTTGCAAAGAAATTTAATAAATAATTTCTCCAAGGTTCCGCTATGTTAGCATTTTACATCTGTGTATTAATAATCTCAAATGAAGATATTCAATAAAAATGCTTGGAACACCTTAGTGGTTGCAAGTAACTGAAAACAAGGGGCAATGTTGGTTTATTTTATTGTGAAACTTTAATGATTGTTCGTTGAACCCGAATAAAGCAAATGTGATTTGATCTTGGCGATGAAAATCATTTTATTTTCAGTTTCGGTATATTTTCAAGTTGTTTATTTTAATGACTGTAAATTAAAATAAACAGTTAAACTTTCTGGAAATAAAAGTGCAGAAAAGATATAAATAAAATGCAAAGAAAAATGAAACTAAACTACATTCAGGGGCTGCAATCCTATCTGACAAAACCGAAGATAATGAGGTTTTCTGCATACAACCTAACCTATTGAACCTGCAAACATGCACAATCCAGATAAGCTAGGTGTTGGTTTCTGGGGTTTTCACTATGATTTTCAGATTTAGACATTCGCATGAAGCAACCAAGAGCACTTGCATTAAACTTCACCTATAAGCCTAGAAATCTGAAAGGGGAAAATAAAACATTAAATCTTGCATGCAAAAAATGACTCCTTCTTTCTTGTCAATGAGATGCAAACACTCTGAATTTTTTGTATTAAGAATTTATCAATTTACAATGACAGAAATCTCTAGTTTTCTCAAAACCAGAAAAAGGGGAAGAAAAACACTCCTAAGCAGGCCCAGAATGGCTTCTCGCCTTCGGCACTGCAACTCTGCTCATAGCGGTTTCCGACCCTCGTACCAATCTGTGCTTCCACTTTTAAAGTTCTGGTAAATTGCTTCTCCTTCCACGATGGTTCATTTCATCTTCCATATTGCCTCGTTTCACCTTCCCCGCCTTTCCATTGCTTTTGACTTTATGCTCGACATTGAGACGCTTGATCTTCTCTGTGAACTGTAATGCCTCTGCAGCCCTTACACATGTACGCCATGTGTTCCACACTTTTTTGCATGTTCTATAATGGCCCCGTGTAAATCGTGACAAAAAATAGCATGTCGCGATATCGTGACGTTTTTATGCATGCAACTTTGCTCCTCTACTTTCACCGTGAAAATGAGACATGTCACGATATCGTGACATTTTCCTATCAGCAGCCTTGTTTGTCATCATGCATCACAAAAATGAGACATGTTATGAAATCATGACATTTTCCTGTCAGTAGCTGAGCAAATGCAACCTGTAGCGAAATTGCGACATTTTTCTCTTTCGGGTTGTGCAAATGCTATCTGACGTGAAATTGTGATGTTTTCTTTTCGTACCACTTGGCTGCTTTTTGTCACGAAATCATGACGCTTTTCATCTTCGTACCCCTTGGCTACTTCTTGTCACGAAATCGTGATGCTTTTCTCTTTCAGGCTGTCTCGCTGCTTCATGTCGCGAAATCGTGACGCCTTTCATTTGGAGCTGTCTTGCGGCTTTCTGTCATGAAATCGTGACGCTTCTCTGTTCCGTACCACTTTGCCAGCTTTTCGTCGTGAAATCGTGATGCTTTTCTATTTTGGGCTGCTCTTGCTATATTTGGCCATGAAAACGTGACATGTCACGAAATCGTGACATATTTTCCTTTCATACCATTTTGCTGCTTGGAGCCATGAAAACGTGACCTGTCGCGATATCGCGATGTTTTTCTGCTTCATACCCCTTTGCTGCTTCCTGTCGCGAAATCGTGATGCTTTTCATCTTTGGCATGTCTTGCTGCTTCAGGTCACGAAAATGCGACATGTCGCGATATCGTGACATTTTCTCTTCATGATGCATTCTGTTGCTCATAGCCACGAAAACACGACATGTCGTGAAATCACGACGTTTCTTTCTTTCTCTGCAATTTGCTTCTCTAAGCCACGATAGAGCAACATGTCACGAAATCGTGACAACTTTCATTTTTTGGCAGTGACAGCGCAACACATTGCGAAATCGCGACAACTTTCACTGGGCAGCGATACGCAACATGTCGCAAAATCGTGACAACTTTTCATTTTTGGCCGCGATGGAGCAACATGTCACGATATCGTGACAACTTTTCAATTTTTGCCACGACGGAGCAACATGTCGCGATATCGCGACAACTTTTCAATTTCGGTCGCGATGGAGCAACATGTCGCGATATCGTGACAACTTTTCAATTTCGGCCGTGATGGAGCGACATGTCGCGATATCGCGACAACTTTTCCCTTTTGTGATATTTTGCTTTTTTCTTTGATTTTTTAGCATCTAGGCCACTGCGGTCTTCTTTGAAAGCATGCAAAAAAGGTGGGTCCCCAATTTTGGGGTGTGTTGTGGATCAGCCACAACAAATGGCGACTCTACTATCAAATGCTCCTGAGCATTTTGGTGAGAACCCAACCTGAAATATAGAAGCTTAGATACAAGCATTAGCACATAAAAGATAAACAAATACCGATAGATCAGAAATACATGAAACATCAGAATCATTAAGTATCAGCTCGGTGTGTGCAATGTGTTTTCATTCCCTATCGCTTGAACTTGATCAACATTCCATTGTCAGTTTCACTTATGATTTGTATGCAAGGCTATGAATAATTTGTGCAAGATTTAATGCATGATGAAGATGCTAAAGATATAACAACCTGCATTGCAAAGGCTCAAACCTTCTAATATCATGAACAAACATATCAAAGCTGTCAAACCCTCTTAAGGCCAAATAAATATATGTATACTTGAATTAATTTATTAGATCCCAAAGTTGGTCATGTGTCACTACCATCTTGAACCCATGTGCAAGTGTGAGTGAAATCAGAACTTTGGGGAATAGGATTCCCAACCTAAGCGAGATGGGAATTTAACCCTATCCTTACTATTCTGATTTGGAGTTCATTACCTCATCTTGAACAAAATGATTTAACTCTGTTATGGATGAAATGGTCAAGGCTAGTCTATCCATATGAGCAATCAGTGGTCTTGCTTTTAGACAAGACATGTTGCCACGCATGAGCATACTCAACCCCATAATCCATGACTTGGCTTCATTCATTCTTTTTTTTTATTTCTTGGACCTTTGGGATGACTACCCATCCTTGCTAGGGACATGTAGTATGATCCCTCCAATCCAATATTAAGATGAAATGGGAAATATTAATTTTTATTTCTTGGACCTTGGGGATGACTACCCATCCTTGCTAGGGACATGTAGTACGATCCTTCCAATCCAAGATTAAGATGAAAATGGGAAAAATTAGTTTTAATTTTATTTCTTGGACCTTTGGGATGACTACCCATCCTTTGCGAGAGGACATGTAGTACGATCCTTCCAATCCAAGCTTTATGATGAAATGGGAAAAATGGAAGCTTTGGGGAATTGGATTCTCAACCTAAGCGAGATGAGAATTATGTCCTATCCTTACTACTCCATGTAGGTCAAATCAGAGCTTTGGGGAGTTGGATCCTCAACCTAAGTTCGATGAGGATTTAATCCTATCCTTACTACTCTGGTTTTAGACTTTAAGCTTGATGGAAGTGGTAAAAACCACTGTTTTAAGGATTATGTTGCATGATAGGACAGACATGAAATATTCTTTTCACCCCACCTTTTCATCCAAGTATGGTTTTGACCATTTTGCTCAAGATTATTTTTAATGTGCATGGAATGTGCTTGGTTCAAGATAGCTCGGGCAATAGTTCCCAACCTTAGGATTTTTTATGTTTTATGTTATAGAATAACCCTAAGAGGATTCGACACCTTCTCAATGATTGCACATGAAATGAAAATGTAACTGAGATGACATGTATATGCAATGTGGAATGTGAACTGAGATGTGAATGCACTGCTTCTTTTGGAATAAATCATCTACTTTACCATAATGTGCAAAACTGACAACTTCATGCATCACAAGATTCAAATGATATTACTTAAAATGTTTGTGTTACTTGTGGAGCTTCTACAACACAATTCCAATGTTTCATATTCTCCTGATCTTAGGCATAAGTTGACATCTCAAATTTTTCCTCTTTTTTTATATATATATATAAAAACCAAGCATGTCCATAGGACCAACACATAACTTTAAATTAAAACTTATTCAATCCAAAACCAAACTGCAATCCAAAAATGAAAATTTGAAAACACAAACCAAAACCCAAAAACCAAAATCTATATACAAATGTACAATATAATACAAGATGATGCAAAGCTTGGATTATCACTTTCCTGGATCCCAAACATGATTAGAACAATTCAAAAAACATATGACACAATACACATGCCAAATTTTGTAGGAATCCAACAATAATAAGATCAAACCAAGCAATGCAACAAATTTCAACTTGCCATGCTCACCATACCAATTTGATTTAGTTCTATTACCAACATCATAGGTGAGATTCAAATCAAATTGATTAGACAATGGTTGGTATTCAATTTTATCTTGTCTATTCTTTAAAGTGCAAGTTTCATCATTCCATTCATGATTTAGAAGTAGGCTTTCCTTTTCAAATGTGAGATGTTGCAAACAAGAGCCTATTTCTAAAAGTCTTGAATTCAAATCATTTTCCAGGATTTTAAAGCAATCAAAATCATTCAAAACTTGACAAGCATCAACAAAATTTGGCATTTCCTCATTAATGATGTTAGCATCCAAAGGGACATCATGTAACCTATCACTTGAAATCTTTGTAGCTACTACCAAAGGTAGAGATTTCACCTTGTCATCCCTACTCAACCCATCATGATTAGAATTTACCACAACTTGATGAGTGTTAGTAGCTTTTTCTTTTTCTTCATTGTCTTCTTCATCATCCAACACCTGTTCAAAAACACCAAAGTTAGGCACCCAATCAAACATGCGTCCATCTTTTTCAAAACAAGAGCCTAATTTTTCAAGATATGTGTCACGTGACACCTTTCCACGATCAATGGCTTGAGTTGCCTCAAAATCCATATTTTCATTAGGATCATCAATAGCATCCAACCCACACCACTTAGGTTTTGTAATTTCATCATTTTGAGATGGCATAGACATTGTAGAAACAATAGGTGGATCAAGATTTTCGATTTCTTGCCCCTCAAGGGGAACAAAAACAATTGATTCTCCTTCTTCATCCATGGTAGTAGAATCATTATCCTTCTCCAACCTTTGATGAGATTCCAACCCTTCTTCCAAAGCATTCTTAGATTGTACAGGACTTGTAATATCCTCATATGAAAGGGCAATTGTATTATCCTGCATATCAATAGGCACACAAATTTCATCAGAAGGTTTGGAGTGAGCATACTCTTCCCAAGAATCATAATGATCATCTTTCAAAATCAAATTGTGATGCTCAACTATTTCTTCATCATCTTTTAATTCATCAACATGTTTCTCATCAAATTTATCCTCTCCTTCCTTAGATGGTTCAATTACTTCCAAAATTGGGTTATTGCTTGTATTCAAATTGATAAGGTTATCATAATCCACATGTGTAACCCATGATTCATGTTTAACATAATTTGGAAGGTGTGAATTTTTTGGGCCATTACTTTCAACAATGTCATCCAATGTGTCATCCGAATCAGATTCATCCTCATAGAATTCATCTTTTGGTGAGTCAAGGGTTTCCAATCTGTCACATGTTTCCATACTAGTTGGATCTAGTACTCCTCCCTTGCCTAAAATCATATTCTTATGAAAATCATTGAAATTGATTTTAGAAACATCTTTTGAATCAAGATGAGTATTTTGAAGTTGATTCATACTTAAGAAAGATGGTTGATCTTGCATAGTAGGTTGAGGATTTTGAAATTGATTGAAGCTTGGGAATGATTGTTGATTCTGAAATTGATTCACACTTGAACTTGGTTGAGGTGGATAAATCATTGGGTGGGTAAGGGAGGTATTAAATGATTGAATATTATATGATCCAAAACCCACACCATAATTTTGATAACTCAATTGTTGCTCAATTGCCATTGCTTGAGTATAGGCTTGTGACAAAGATGTAATTTGAGGCATCCCTCGCAAATATGTGGAAATGAGTGGGTCAAGAGCATTGATGTATATTTGGAGAGCCACTTCTTCTTGAAGAACATAAAATGTCACTAATTGAGTATATAATCCAAAGAACCTTTCAGAAAATGACTTCACATTTTCACTTGGCCCTTTTCTAATATAGACCAACTGATTGTACATGAGGATTGGGTCAACTCGCTTTTTGTTGAATTGATTGAGAAATGTTGCCTCTAGTTGAGCCCAAGAAGTAATAGACCCTAAAGGCAGACTTGTAAACCAATCATATGCCACTTTGTCCAAGGTGTAAAGGAACATTTTACAAGCAACATCATCATACCAACTTGTTAAGTGATTCACAACAAATTTGAATGCTTGAATATGTTCTTCTGCAGTATTTGTCCCGTTAGACGAAAATCGAGGAAGACATCCCTCAAAACCAACGGGCAAATAATGTTGAACTCCCGGTATGTTCAATGGGCTACCTGTCATCCACGGTGTAAACATAGCCATTAGTGAATCTTAAAGAATATAACTTTAATACCCAATTTTTTTTATTTTATTTATTTATTTATTTATTTTTTTTCAAAATCAAATCAAAGCACATTTATTCCTATATGAATTTCTTAACAAAATCGAATGAAATAAACCGTTTCATGCCCTCCTTCTAGCACCAATCTGTTGAGTGGTGTTAGAAGGCTAAAGATAACAATCAGTAGGGCATGAAATATACAAAAATTTTAAATCTCACTAAAATAAACCCATCCAGCCCTCCTTCTAGCGCCAATTTGTTGAGTGGTATTTTCACCCAATTGTGAAAACACACTCTCCGATAGGATTTGGGTTCTAAATCCTCTCTTGCAAAGAAATTTAATAAATAATTTCTCCAAGGTTCCGCTATGTTAGCATTTTACATCTGGTATTAATAATCTCAAATGAAGATATTCAATAAAAGTGCTTGGAACACCTTAGTGGTTGCAAGTAACTGAAAACAAGGGGCAATGTTGGTTTATTTTACTGTGAAACTTTAATGATTGTTCGTTGAACCCGAATAAAGCAAATGTGATTTGATCTTGGCGATGAAAATCATTTTATTTTCAATTTCGGTATATTTTCAAGTTGTTTATTTTAATGACTGTAAATTAAAATAAACAGTTAAACTTTCTGGAAATAAAAGTGCAGAAAAGATATAAATAAAATGCAAAGAAAAATGAAACTAAACTACATTCAGGGGCTGCAATCCTATCTGACAAAACCGAAGATAATGAGGTTTTTTGCATACAACCTAACCTATTGAACCTGCAAACATGCACAATCCAGATAAGCTAGGTGCTGGTTTCTGGGGTTTTCACTGTGATTTTCAGATTTAGACATTCGCATGAAGCAACCAAGAGCACTTGCATTAAACTTCACCTATAAGCCTAGAAATCTGAAAGGGGAAAATAAAACATTAAATCTTGCATGCAGAAAATGACTCCTTCTTTCTTGTCAATGAGATGCAAACACTCTAAATTTTCTGTATTAAGAATTTATCAATTTACAATGACAAAAATCTCTAGTTTTCTCAAAACCAAAAAAAGGGGAAGAAAAACACTCCTAAGCAGGCCCAGAATGGCTTCTCGCCTTCGGCACTGCAACTCTGCTCGCAGCAGTTTTCGACCCTCGTACCAATCTGTGCTTCTGCTTTTAAAGTTCTGGTAAATTGCTTCTCCTTCCATGATGGTTCATTTCGTCTTCCAGATTGCCTCGTTTCACCTTCCCCGCCTTTCCATTGCTTTTGACTTTATGCTCGACATTGAGACGCTTGATCTTCTCTGTGAACTGTAATGCCTCTGTAGCCCTTACACATGTATGCCATGTGTTCCGCACTTTTCTGCATGTTCTGTAATGGCCCCGTGTAAATCACGACAAAAAAAATAGCATGTCGCGATATCGCGACGTTTTTATGCATGCAACTTTGCTCCTCTACTTTCACCGCGAAAATGAGACATGTCACGATATCACGACATTTTCTTGTCAGCAGCCTTGTTTGTCATCATGCATCACGAAAATGAGACATGTCACGAAATCATGACATTTTTCCTCAGTAGCCAAGCAAATGCAACCTATAGCAAAATCGTGACATTTTTCTATCAGCAGCCGAGCAAATGCAACCTGTAGCGAAATCATGATGTTTTTCTCTTTTGGGTTGTGCAAATGCTACCTGTCACGAAATCGTGACGTTTTCTCTTTCCGTACCACTTGGCTGCTTTCTGTCGTGAAATCGTGATGCTTTTCATCTTCGTACCCCTTGGCTGCTTCTTGTCGTGAAATCGTGACGCTTTTCTCTTTCAAGCTGTCTCGCTGCTTCATGTCACAAAATCGTGACGCCTTTCATTTGGAGCTGTCTTGCAGCTTTCTGTTGTGAAATCGTGACGCTTCTCCGTTCCGTACCACTTTGCCAGCTTTTTGTCATGAAATCGTGACGCTTTTCTATTTTGGGCTGCTCTTGCTGTATTTGGCCGCGAAAACGTGACATGTCACGAAATCGTGACATATTTTCCTTCCATACCATTTTGCTGCTTGGAGCCACGAAAACGCGACCTGTCACGATATCGCGACGTTTTTCTGCTTCGTACCCCTTTGCTGCTTCCTGTCACGAAATCGTGACGCTTTTCATCTTTGGCATGTCTTGCTGCTTCAGGTCGCGAAAACGTGACATGTCGCGATATCGCGACAACTTTAGTGCCTTGCCCTGTTTGACTAGTTTGACCATGATTTTATGACACGTCACGATATCACGATATTTTCTCTTCATGATGCATTCTGCTGCTCATAGCCACGAAAATGTGACATGTCACGAAATCGCGATGTTTCTTTCTTTCTCTGCATTTTGCTTGTCTGAGCCGTGACAGAGCAACACGTCACGAAATCGTGACAACTTTCATTTCTTGGCGATGACAGCGCAACACGTCACGAAATCGTGACAACTTTCACTTTTGGGCAACGACAGCGCAACACATCGCGAAATCATGACAACTTTTATTTTTGACCGCAACGGAGCAACATGTCGCGATATCGTGACAACTTTTCAATTTATGTCGTGATGGAGCAACATGTCGCGATATCGCGACAACTTTTCAATTTCGGCCGCGACGGAGCAACATGTCGCGATATCGTGACAACTTTTCAATTTCGGCCGCGATGGAGCGACATGTTGCGATATCGCGACAACTTTTCCCTTTTGTGAAATTTTGCTTTTTTCTTTGATTTTGAGCATCTAGGCCACTGCAGTTTTCTTGGAAAGCATGCAAAAAATGTGGGTCCCCAATTTTGGGGTGTGTTGTGGATCAGCCACAACAAGTCCCCAAACTACAATTTTCTTGTGATCAAAGTCAACGTTGCCCTTGCAAAGGGGTAAAAATCATTATTGCCCCTTCCACAGGAAAAATCAATTACTTTTTTCCTCTGCCTTTGCATAAGACGTCTATATATTTTATGGGATGAAATCATCCAAGAGGTAGGAAAAAGTAGTTTTACACGTGAAACTCATGTTTTTTACTACCATTCAAACTAAAATAAGTCAAGGGCAAAATCTATTAAAATAGAAAGGTGAAATTCTAGCTTTGGAGACCACCATCAATGCAGTATTCTTCTTAGAAGTGCTACAGCAGCAAATATTTTTGAGAAAAGTGAAGATTGATAAAATTGAATGCTTGGGGTAGAAAATATCCATGATCCAAAATTTATGCAAGGATTTAATGCTACATCCTCAATTTCAGTGCGATCTCGATGATTTTTGAGGCGCTTTCTATAGACTTCATTATTTTTCAAAGTAAAATTAAATTTTGCTAATTTCAACTAGTAAGGGTGAGATTTCGAGGTAAGGTAGGGAATAATGTAATGGTACCCAAGATTTAATGTTCAAGCTCTTGATTGTTGTGTGTCTTTGTTGATTCTCAATGCATCGATGCTTGGAACGTTCTCTCTAACTCTATTTTTGTTGATTTTCCAAATGCACTCCTTGAAAGTTGGATCAATATCCCTTGATGAATAATCTTATTTGAGCATCGCCATTACCGAGGAAGGAATTGCTACTGTAAATTTTTGATTAGATGACATTTTTTGTGTTGTGTACTTAATGAAAGAGGCAAAATCCTATATAAACACTAAGCATTTCAATGTAATAGAGGAGGATAGACATTCTACAAAAAAATACTTTATGTTTTCTGCATCAATAGATAGATAATCAACTTTTGGTTCCTTGATTGGTCTTGTGGTTGATCATTTTTCTCTTGCCATTTCTGCTTACGTTTGTGTCCATTATTAACTACTTTTAAATTTTGCACTTGAATTTGATTACTATTGGTAAGGGAATGAAAACTAAAATATGTTTAGGATGTTGTCTTTGCAAACTATGAGCAATTCCTATGCTTACCTTTTTGTTTCATGCTAATTAACACTTAATGTGGTTTTGTACTGTTAGTTTATCCCCACTACACTTTTCTAGTTTATAGCCATATTTTCCATCTCTTTCTATCATTTCTCATTTATTTCCTATTACCCTAAGCTTTAAACTAGATTATATTAGAAAGGGATCCATCCCTCTCTCGAGATTGGCCCAAAGGACATCTCTCTCTGTCAACATTTCAATGTTGGTCGTGTCTAGGGTGCGCAAATAGTAATATTTTGTACTTAGGCAAATTCGTGACCCAAAACACCTGTAGCCACCTCCTCTATAATTCCCTTCCTCCTAACATTTTTAAAATTTTAGAATCAACCAAAAATAAATCTCAGTTGACATGAGGGCATAAATACTCTTATCCCCAATGAGGGAAAAATTTTGAACAATGATGAAGTACCATTTGTGAAATGCCAAGTTAAGTAAAAAAGACCTTTTAACGTTATTCTAAAAAAAATTCTAAATTGCCTTCTAGATTATTCTAAAATCCAACCTTAGGCTCAGAGACAACCATCACAAAATCAAAGATAATGACTTTCTAAAGGGGTAAATATTCCAAGCATTAATTGAAGCCAATAAAATATCTTGAAAGGACTAACATGGGATGGATAACATGAGTGAAGCGCATGGGATAAACAAATTATCATGGAACTAGCTTTTGAACAAGGGATACCACATGTCCAAGGGACATCTAGAAGTCTCTCCACATGCCAAATTAGAGTCTCATGCACTTCTTTCATCTTTGGATACAAGAAAAATAGGGTGAAATACCTGATATGAATCATCACTTGATGTGGAAAATAACTAAAGGATAGGTGGATTATAACACTAGAATTCATAATCCATAAGGCACCCAACCTAAAGTTACATGTCAAAGTTTGGATTAAAAAGGAGATAATGCGCCACAAAAGGCTTAGGTCCACCCAATGGAAATACACCATCTTGTCCAAAGACTTAACAAAAGGGCAATGCCACCTGCAACAAGCCATCCACTCAAAGATGATGAAGATGATCCAAAACCACTTAGAAAGGAGTTTTCGATAAAAGAATGACTTGTACAAAAGATACCCTATTTCTAACCAACTAATATAAAAACTTTCACACCCTGTAGGGCTTAATTTTACACAATAAAAGACCACTGTCCAAGATAAATAAATACCTAGAAATCTATTCTAGTTGCAACAAAGAATTCACATTATGAGATCCAAGATGATCTAAAACCACCCAAAAAATAAGCCACCCATAATAGAAATACATGTGGTAGGGAGACCGTCTCCCCAACCAAGTAGCCGAAAGCATCCCAAACCAAAAGAAACAACAACCAACATTCAACAAAGGGTTAATTTGAAAAATCTTGCCTAAAAATTTTAAATTTCCCATCCCAAATTAAGAACAATCTCCTTTAGCTATTCCAAGAATCGGGTAGGGATAGGTCCTCAAAATTCAAAAGCATTTTAAGACAGAAACTTAAATTCAAATATAATCAATTCTCATAAGATTCAGTGAGTTAATAAAAAATGATTTAGTAATAGGATGCAAGGTTCAATTGTATTCGATCATCTCTTCAAATATTAATGCAGTTAGTTTAATTTGTTACATATCTACATAGAATCCATACAATTTGATATCACATGTCTTGTTATAAATAGTTATTAACTATCTACATTTCATTGCATTTTAACCACTATATTTTTATCACCAAAATATTATATATCTCAAAAACATATTTTCTTTATTCTATATTACAAAAAGGCCACCTCTTTCATATGAAAGAGATGTCAAATTTAACCTATAAAAGAATTTAAAAACTAAAATTATCTAGTATGTATATGATAGGAATGACATTAAAATTTAATAAAAATAACATTAGAAAAGGGGCTACCCCAACCCTTCATAAATCACCCTACTTATCCTATATTTAACATGGCTAGTTCCTTAAATCAACATAAATAAAATTATATATTTTATTATTCTTGTAGCTATATATTTCCATACTAAGATCCAAAAATAAAACCTTCCTAATATCAAAGTAATAGCCTACTAGGAATTAGCAAAGCTAGGGCAATTTGTTCAAAAAAAGACTCATATTTCAAGAGCTATATCTTTGCATAGAATTGTTTGATTCAGATAATGCTTGTACTATTTGTATGTAGAATTTGAAGAGCTTTGAAATTAGTGGTCATACAAAAGAATACTAGTAGTATTGAGGTAAATATGATGATGTGAAGATAATTATCTAGAACAAAGATAACATTAGGGTAATTTTTGCTAAAAAATTATCTAATATTTTAGGAGCCATATCTTTGTGAAGGTTTGTCTAATTTAGATAATTCTTTGACCAATTTGTGTGAATTTAAAGAGATTTAAAATGAGTTATAATATGAAATAATCCAAGCAGTGTTGAGGGCGATACATCCTTGTCAAGTCAACCATTTAAAATAAGGGTAATGAAAAAATTTCATATGATGGGAAATAAAATTGCATGTCTATTAGCCAAGGTTTAGATGATGAGAGGGTAAATAGAGGGCTAGAGTATAAGTGAGGAAGGAATTTCTATATGGATGCAAAATTTTTTAGCTAAGTTTCATTTATTTCTTCATTATTTTAGAAGTCTTGCATATAGATTATTATAGGTTTTTTTCAAATAATATAATTTCTATAGGATATACAAGTAAATTTAAGTAGATATCAAACTATAGTTTCATTTCTATGGATCAATTTATAGCTAAATTCTTAGAGTCATCTCTAGTAGTAGATGTTGGTAATGTGAATAAATGAGATATAATATTGATACAAGAGATTACAATATATAGGCATGAGGCCTATATGAGAACATGACAAGTGTCAAGGACACATGTCATAACATGCAAAAGACAAAGTACACATTAATTCTAACATCCCCCTTAATGTGTACTTTTATAAAAATAGAACCCTAACATCCTCCTTTATTACATAATTTGGTCTAGGCTCGTGCTCTTTGCACTTGGCTCTCCAAATATGAATAATTCTAGATTAATGGTGTATACATCTTGATCTGTTGAATCAGGGTTAGCCACTTCCTTGGATTTGTTGCCTTTGGGTTAGTCATATAAGTTCCTCAGGGTCATCCACTTCTACTAGGTTTGTTACCTATGTAGGTCATCCTCTAGGTATGTTGCCTCTCGTAGATCACTAACAATTTTCACCATGAATATGATCCCCCTCGTGGTGAAACACAATCTAGAAGGTATTGGTCTCTGTTAAAAATGCACCTTAATACAAAAGAAAATATGAGCCATATAAGAGTGTCGGTCTTTGCCAAAAATGCACTCAAAAAATACAATAAATTGAGCAATAGAATACAAATGTGGAGAAGAAGAAATAAGAGAATAAAATCTTCTAAAGTGTCTATGTTTGTAGTCTTTAGAAGTTGATCTAGAAAAGTCCTCAAATGGAGTCTAGGGTGTCTATGTTTGTAGTCCCTAGAGTATGTGTCCTTATGGTGATCTCCTCATCCTATCAAAATGCATGGGTAACCAACCACTGCATCTGTCGGGTTATATAGAGAAGGTAACTAGATACTAGGATCACATGCAAATATATTTGGAGTGTTAGGTTCAACCGAGAGTGCACTCCATAACACAACACTTTGAGGTTAAAAATTGCATATAGGATTATCTCAAAATTACAATTGGACACCACCAATGTGTCCATATCAAAAAAACCTTTTCGATGACTATAAATACCCTTATGTTTGGGTCTCAATGGGGCATTCATATTGTGAGAAAACAACAACATCAAAAATCTAGAATATTCCTGGTATCAGAGAATATTCCCATGGAATATTCCTGGCATCGCTCTTGGAAAAAAAATTGATTTCAATTTTCCATTATTAAATAAATAAATAACATTTAGGCCCATTGAATAAATAACCCCCTATTCATTTAAACTTTGTAGCCCTCCATTACATCAGTTTTCCACTTTTAATAAAAAAACATGAAAATATATTATGCCCACGTCTATTATCCTTGTTTGGCTAGGTAGGTGTGAGTGTGCTAAAAATATGGCCTGTAGTAGTATGGAGAGCATGCTGTCGAAAAGGGTGAAGCATGGCCCCACAACTAGAAAGTGGACTTCAACTGGATAGATGGTGCAAGACTAGAGCATGGACATGTTGGTAGCAACAAACATTGCTCCAAAGATCATTCCTTTGATTTCTTTCCCTTAGAAAATCTATTGCTCTCGACTTCTATACCTATTTCAAGCTCATCAACTATATTCGATCACTTGTAGCTTCATGCACCCATAACTTCAAATAAATGAGGTTATCACAGAGATTCTATAGAAATTATGGGGGCACCATCACACACATATCGCATGCCATAAATAGCCATTCAAAATCCTAAGATTTACTTTGATAGGAGCTCTTGGGCTCCTCTACCTTTTCGTTGCTTCACTGTCATTCATGGACATACTATCAACTACAAAAAAAAATATTACCACCTGTAATTGTTTATGATATCACCTCCTTAACGACCATTGGCTGACAGAAATGTAAGACCCGAAGCCATTCGTCAAAAATAATTTTTTTTTTCAAAATATGCAAAGCACGACCAAATCAATAGCATCACTACTGTTAGCACCCTTGTTCTATGTGGTAAAGGTCTACTCCACTTCTATGCTATATGGCGCATCAAGCACGTGGGCAGAAAAAAATCTTCAACGACTACCAAAAAACATTCAAATCGCTCTATGCAGCTCAATGCATGATTTTCTCTTCCCATAACTTTGACAACATCATTAGATTTCTTGGATGAAAGACTGACATATTCCATTGCAAATACATCAAGAGCTCTAGAAAATAGTAACAAGAAGAAATACATGAAAACATGTGAAAAATAGCAAACAACTTGCAGCATGTATAGGTTATCACATGTGCATCACATTTGAACTAGTTTTTATTTTTTAAAACATCGTAAGAAAGCACAACAAAAAAAACATTTATGGTGAAATATTTCTGCATAGGAACAGAGGCCGCTAAGCAGCATGGGATCGTTGTGCAAGGGATATCTTCACTACCATATCCAAGTATCAAGGGGCCACCAAATCTTCATATACCTCCAAATATTCACTATTGGATCTAAAAAATATGTGTCTATATCCTTCTTCTATGTTATGGAATGATCTTAAATGGCCTGATGATAACATACTCAAGGCTACAGCGTGGGTGCAAAAAAAACAAATCACACTATATCATAAGAGGGGGTACCTGCAAATTATTGCAACTAGTAACATCTCTTATGGGAAATCATATTATTCCTCTACTATGTCCAACAACTCATGAAAAAAATGATGTTATCAACAAATACAACCTTTATAACAGGTTGAATGATGGGTCTGCAACACTATTGGGAAAATATATTTTCCACCAGGTTGAGAGAAAGAGGAGCTCCAAAATGGTTGTAGATTAAAAATACTAAGATGAGCATCAATTATACAATCAAAAAACTTCCCTATATTTTTGAAGGAGCCACATCTACACTACTGCGAACATGGATAATACTCACACCAACATTCAGTAGGTGAAGCAGTAATTGTTAGTCCACGTTCATTTAAGATGAATTACTCATTTATAAAACTATCTAATGGTTGATAACCGGATCCAATGCATTGTATTCATATTGAAGTTTTGATAAAGTGAAGGTTTAGATTTCTCTAAATGGGATACCTCTTTTGATGCCAATTCTGCTTGTAGCAACCCTCCTTGCATATGCCACGAGATTCATTTCTTTGCTTTAGTTTTTTGTAGGCTTGAAATCCACACCATATTGAAGATCAATGCTTATCATGTTGTTGTGCCCTCCATATGTATAAAAACTCAAATTGGATCTCGATGTGTAGCTCTTATCAGTGATACTAAAACAAATTAGAGTCCTGCACTAATGGGGGTATTGTCATCCCTGGTGACATTTGGCTCCCATAGTCATCACTGATTGTAATAATTCAACGACAACACCCGTCCATTACCTTTGTCTTCTTTGTTGATGGCATCCAATGAGGGCAGCAAAACCTTACACAGTGAATTCTTTTCCTTGTTTGGCTGCTCCAAATATAGAAACATTGTTCCTCCTTTGATGAAAACAACCACATAAAATATCTCTTTAGAGAATTAGTCTAATGTAGTGGATGGTGGCGCACTGCTATGCGGATGCACTTGCAGATATGACCCTATTTATTTAAATCTAGAACATTGTGCAGACAATACGACCAAGCTAGATCAAGGCATGAAATAACTTGGCCATTGGACAATGCATGCTCGCTACGAATACAAAGTAAACATCATTGAAACTAGATCTCCACTTGGGTACCATCCACTCTTGCGTCACTACTTCACGGTGGGGGAGTGAAAATATTCACTGTATCTCAGTAATGAGCTCAATAGGATCAACCAGAAAGCGGATCCACCAACAAGAACGTGCCTCTACCTAAAAAATAAAACTCTAAAAAAAAAAAAATTGGTAGCCATGAATCTTTTCAAATAAAAATTAAAAAATTTTGAGTATCCCATTTTTCATTTCTCTAGTGACAAACTACTTCTTCGGATAGATACCTCAAGAATTCACTCTAAAAGAAATTTGAATCTAGTAGCCATTAATTTCTTTAGATGTATGGTTTCTGATCCATCCATCAAAGAATGGAGAGCATACTCCCTAGTTTGAAAAAAATGAGGGGAAAAAATGAGGGTAAAATGGGGGGAATTTCCATGAGGGAAATCCCCACTCAAGCTCACAATCTTGGGAGAGTACCTGATCTCTGATACCAAATATTGGGAATGGGAATAAAGTAGATATCATATTGATACAATAAATTTCAATATATAGGCATGAGGCCTATATGAGAACATGACAAGTATCAAGGACACATTTCATAACATACAAAATATAACGTACACGGACCTCAAAAATTAGTGATTCTTGTCGCTCAAAGATAAGAAAATCATTGGTAAATTTAGTGGGTCTTGGCTAAAGGCTTTAAAATATAAGAAAATGGATTGATAAGAGATGGAAGTCCCCAAGAGTGATTCTATATTTTCTTCTAAAAGTTTTATTCCTAGCTATTTTTTTTTCTAATGAGGAAATAGATAGAATCCTAAAAGGAAGTCCTTAGTTTATGGTAAGAGCATGACTCTTTCTTACCCACTAGATAAAGTCTTTGCATTTGAAAATGTAAATCTATCCCTAGTACTAATTAGCATTAGGATGTATAGGTTACCCATTGAATTTTGGTAAATAGATACATTCAATAAAATAGGCAACACTCTAGGAGAATTCCTTGAGATTTCAAAACCTAAAAAAGATACTCTTGGTTATTTATACCTAGATATTGGTCATGATTGATATATTAGTAAACCTTTACAAGAATCAATAATTTTTAAGTATGGGGGTAAGTTGTGGACCTAAATCATGGATTATAAAAATATATTGCATATGTAGAAGATGTCATGAGGTGGGGTATACTAAAATATCATGCCCTAGGGAAAGTCCAGTAGAAACATATATAAAAAATACAAGAGAAACTTACCTATGGATATGGATGAGAATGGATTTCAACTTCCAAAAAATATGTCTAAATAGATGAAAGTAAATAAATAGTAGAGAATAGTAAGTGAGAAAATTAGAAGAAATAGCAATTATTTTGTGGCTTTAGCCTATGAAGAAGAAGAATATCAAAGCTTAAAGGACATTGTACAATAGGATCAAAATATTAACAAGAAAACATCTACTTAGTATGTTCTTGATTTAGGGATGAACATTCTTGCTAAACTTAGGGAATGTGCCTCATCAAAATTTTAAGACTCTCTTGAAGTACCATGCAACATTCAAGAGAAGGAAAGGTAGATAAAAGGTAACACTAGATGTTAATAACTCTACCATTAACAAGAAATTAAAAAAAATGAGTAGAACAAGTCAATTGCTTCTTTAGTAGAGCCAGGAGAGGATAAATCTAATGAAAAGGAAAGTTGTGAAATAGTATTGAGGAATAGAATAATAAAACTAGTCCCAATATGAGCAAGGAAAAAAATAAAAAACCCTTCAAATTATTAAGTGAGAGACAAGAAAGCAAGATCAAACATAGAGAAAGTAAGACAATAAAAGTGGGTTGAACTTCTCTTTACCAAACAACAAAATGATGTTTGTAATTCGTAGAAGCCCCTAATGAGACATGATTACCATCTCATGTAATATAAGTGTAGAACATGTGCTTATACTAAGATGGGGGTGAACATTATATAATAAAACTTTTTGCTTTTTAATTTAAATGATATCATCAGTAGTATTAAAGCAGTAAACATCACATAAAGCATCACACATATGAGAGACATTATTTTACGTGGTTCACCCAAAGATGGCTACTTCCACGAAGAAAATATTTCTTATAAATTTTCTCAAATAAATTCTCTTGGGAATCCTTTCCCTACAATATTTATGGACCTCTGTCCAAAGGAGATACCAATCCCCTAAATCAAGTTCGTGGATCTCTATCCATAGGAGAACTCCTTCTCTTATGATCTGACTGGTGATCCTCTAGAAGACTACTACCTCCACCACATTGGGTTGTGGATCTATCTCCACTTAAGACTCTTTTCCCCACTCAGAAGACCTATCCTCACTACCCTTGATGATGGATATCTATCCACTGGAGACTATTGTACTCTCTACTTTATCACCTCCAAAGCTCTATCCAAAATCTGCACTACAATTCCACATAGAACTTGCTCAAATATGTTCAACAAGTCCACACAGAACTTGCTCAAATATTTTCAACAAGTCCACACATAACTTGCTGAAATCTGCTCAACAAGTCCACACATAACTTGCTCAAATCTCCTCAACAAGTCCACGTAGAACTTGCTCAAATTTTCTCAACAAGTCCACATAGAACTTGTCCAATATGATCAATTTCTTTCTCAACTCAATTCATAATATAGTATAGTTAGTTTTATGGAACTTGAACAATCACTTCACACATCCACTTGACTAGGCTCAACTAACTCTACTCAACCAATCACTCAATGAGATAATCCTTGCTCACAAACCCTAGTCCAAGCATACGATCACTTACTCAAAATGTTTCCAACAATGCTCAACAACCAATCTCACATAACAATGATACTCATGTTCTTTTCAAACCCTAGTTCAAGTTCTTCACTCATCAATGGCTTCAACAACAATGCTTACAAACAACTCAACACACTCAATAGGAAACCCTAACCAAGTCATTTTCACTCCAAACTTATTTTACAGAAAACCAATCAATCAATTCAACTATGGAAAAATATGATCATACATTTTTCTTGATTGGAGGATGATCTTCAAAAAATGCCTTCAAGAATATCTTCTTCTTTTCCAAGTTCCAAGGGTTAGATAAAAAGTGTTATACTTCACAAAATACAAGAATAGCTCAATTTCATAATACACCTTATATCTCCTTCTCAATAGCAATATTTGACAATAATATCTTCACAAAAATTTTCTCTTCAATTTTTCTATTTCACAAAATTGATATTCCAACTTAATTTCTATCTCCTAAGATAAAATAATATTTACCTTAATAAAGCACCTATTTACCACTTAGGTAAATAAATTAATATCACCTTATAACTCTCTAACCTTAGCACAATTAATCAAATTCCAAATACACCCCTAAAAACTTAGCACAATAATCAAATACCACAAATATTCCATTATTTCTCCTAAACCTTAGTATTATGCAAAAATAAAAAATTAAATTATAAAAACCTTTGGTGAATCCCCCTTCCACAATTTTTGGATTCTCGAACCTGCGCCTTCTCCACAACTGGCACCTTAGTTGCAGCAAGCTAGCCATGTGAGCTAAGCGCTCCACATGCTTATATTAAGCCCTAAGGTTTCTTAAGCCTTTTCACAAAGGATTCAAATCCTTTGGCCTTCTCCTATGTCTAGCGCCAAGCTAGACTGCGAGCGCTTCTCCATTTGTGTTGTCCTTTGCTTCAAACTCCATGTGTTGCCTCGATCACGATGCTCTGCCCTGATTACAATGTGTTGTCATGTTTTGGCAATACACCACTCGTAAATTTTGGAGGCTTCAAATTTTTGCTTATGTTCGAATTTGAATTTTGATCTCTTGCTTCCCTAAGGTTTGTCTTAGGGTTTAAATACCTTTCATTTGCTTTGCATACAACGTCGGTGGATGATTCGATTTGATGACGTCGGCTTGTATAAATTATAATTTATAATTAATTTAAATTCAAAAGAATTTAAATATTATAAATTTAATTTATAAACTTTAGACTTTAATAAAAAATTAAAGCCCTCATTGAGTTAATATAAAATTATCATTTTCACTTCACTGGGTTGATTAAAAATAATTTCATCACCTTGGTTTTAATAAAAACCTTAATTCTACCATCACAATATTAGAGAACTATCATTATGGTTTTAATAAAAAACCTTTTAATGTGCCATCATGGTTTTAACAAAAACCCTTATAAAAACATATTTGGACAACTTTTCTCCATATCTTTGCATTGCTTCCTGGTGTTAATGATGATGTACTCTATGGTGTAAATGATAGCTTCATGTGTTCACTTTGGCATCAATGAAAACTTTTCACCTTGACATCAATGACAACTAAATGAGCTCAAAATGTCCAACAATAAGGGGTTTAATGCCCCCATAAAGTTGAGTTGTATTAGAGAATTTTGTTTAAATAATAATTCTAGTATTCTTTGTATCCAAGAAACTAAAAGGACAAAGGAAGAAGTTTCCAAGACTATAAAATAAGTATGGGCAAGATGTGAATGGGATGATGTGGATTCATAACCTCCTATGAAACCATTTATAAAACTAGGTATTGGGTAGCCTCATTTATCACATGCTACTTTGCAAATATTCATTTCATCCTTATCAATGTCTATGGACCTACAACTCAATGAAGAATATTGGAATATGGAGTGGAATTGAATCATTTATAAGAATTAATGACCAAGAAATCCAATTCATGATCATAGGAGATTTTAATGCCATAACCAAGTTGGATGAAAAATTTATGGAAATTAGAAAATTGACCCAAAGTATAAGAGATTCCATAGCTTTTACTCAAAATAATAATCTATGGGAGGTTGAGTTTAAAGAAGAAAACTATACATGGACAAACAACATGATATGCTTGAACCTAATAGCATAAGACAAACAACATCTAGACTAAAATAATAGAACAAGAACACTTTTGGAAATATTCTTGAGAAGAAATAAAAACTAAAATAGAGACTTTTGAAATTCTAAAAATGTGAGCACAATAATCCAAGCTTGGAAATAAGAAATTTGCTTAGTGAATATCATAATATTTTGAGAAAAGAAGAGAAATTTTGGAGATTAAAATAGAGACAAACTTGGTTAAACGAGATAAAAATACAATTTGTTTCATAGGATGGCAACAGTACAAATATCAACATACATAATTAGTAGAATTAAATTAGAAGGGGTTTGGACTAAAGACCTGAGTGAGATAAAAAAAGGAGGCCAGGAGTTTTTACCAAAATATTCTAAAATCAAAGGAGATTGAAGATCTTAATGATAAACTACTACAATAAGTACCTTTAGATATAATAGATGAAGACAATAGCAAATTGATGGATCCTATTACTATCATGAACCTCCCCGGGCTAACATTTTCATATAAAAAAATTATGAGATTATTGGGATATCTTTAATGATAGATTATAAAGTTTTGAGTTATTTTGTTGATAAATGACATGTTACTAATGGTCTAGTATTTTTGCAGGAACATGCATCATCACAAGAGGGCAAGAAATTGATGGGTTATGGAGTCAAAATGATCTGACTTATAAGATTGCTATTTTAAAACTAATTTTACCTTTGCATTATTGACATATCATATTTGCTCTTACATGATAGATGAAAATAAATAAAAATAGCTTAAATATTTTTATGAAGAATTAAGGTAAGAAAGATGTTGTGTTGCCTCCTTAAAAGGATTTAATGTTTAACATTGCTTTATTAAAAAAAATATATTAATATAAATAAATGATCATTTGCTATATGTAGCTTTAGAATTACGACAATAAGAATAATTTTGATATAACATTTGCATTAGTTTCGATTTGACAAATAAACATATTTGAGCAAAGTGTATTTGGGGACCATTATGAGTTCATTACCCTGAATGAATTATCTTTGCCTACAACCTAATACCTTCTTTGAGGAAGGAGAGAGGTAAGATGGAGGAGGTGGGAAATAGAAAAAAATAATGTGAGGTTGAAAATAAGAGACATCTTGAAGGTCCTATCAGTGGAATGGATGTTTGCTTGAGAATTAAGGAGGAACCAGAAAACCTGCATTGCATCGTCGAAGAGCATCCATGATTTTCTTCTTCATTGGAAACATTCATTTTAAGGTACATTAAACATGTTATCTCTTTGTGAACATATCTACCTGGGTATGTGTGATTCGAGCAAAATCCAAGTTGATTGATATCTTAGATTGTGTTTCCAATTCAAACGATGAAATGTGTAATTTGAAGAGACCCTAGAAAATGTTCTAGCATTATATATTTATTTTTGATTAATTGTTCAGGTTTATTCACCATATAAAATCCTTGGTAAACGTTTCTCTCCTGCTTCACTATATGTACCTTAGATTGTGCATCTATGCTAAGTTAGTCACACGACAACTTAGGGTTTTTGTTCATTGGCTGAGAGTGAGCAGGATACTATTGGTCACACCTACATAGTTCTTTCGGATACATGAATCTTAAACATAGATTTGATTTACTCCAATATTAAACCTTAGGATGAAGATATATATCTTTTAGGGTTAATCAAAAGTCACGAAGTGTCTTCTTGGATGGACCCGTCCCCATTTCAATGCACTATGTATTTTTTTATAATTTGAGCATTCCTTTGAAAATGTTACTTAAAAACATCTATAAACTTATACTTTATGTTTGAAGGAAATAAGAGCTTTTACCCAATTGAAGAATGTAGGACCCATGTACTCCTCTCGGTATGTGATCAACTCTTTTAATGGGTTTTAGATATATATTTTGGAGGAAAATAAATCATTTAATGAGACTTCTCCTTGGCATGTAAGATCGTGTATTAGAAGAGACATGATACTTCTTCCTTATTTAGTTTCTTTGAAAAGGGGTTATGCACCACGGTATTCTTTGAATGAAAATTTTATCTTTTGATTAAGGTAGAAATGAAATGTTGAGTTCCTGAAAATGTATTAGAATAGCTAGTGTTCTTGAAGAGAAGGAAATATAAAAAAAAAAAAAAATAAGTCTTAAGAATGGATGGTAATATTTTTATGGTATTTGTATTTATGTCCACTTTTAAAAGGAAACTTAAGTATTAGTTAGAGAAGTTCTTTGTTAAAGAAATAAAATACATGCTCTTTATTCTTGAACTTAAGCTATCAAAGAAGAATTGTTATATTTTGGAAACATAAAGGTATTATGATTATGTTATTTTAGAATAGATGGTTTAGACCTTCAGTCATGCTTATCTTTGAAAGAATAGAAAAGTAATAGTAAGGGAACCTTTTATTTTATAATCATGATAGTCCTTGTTGATTAATAGATGCATTTTTCTATGTTATGGTTAAGTAAAGAATTTTGGAAGAATTTAGTGTTAATTAAAGATTTAGCAAAAGATATCTATTTCATTTATTGATGATATTTAGCTTGGTTGAATTTATTAAAATATATGGAGTATGTAACCTTAATTAGGTGATTATGGGATCTTCTAAGGGAAGGAGAATCCTATTGTACAAACAAATGAATGTGGGAATTGGGCATGGGGCTCAATAAGTGGAAAGGAACTTATGGGGGTTCCACAAATATATTTTGATAGGAGACTACTCATGGAGAGGTCTCTTAAATATTAGTAGTAAACTGGTAAATGGATGTAGCTTATTGATAGTAAATTATGGGATTCCCTCTCATGTAAAATAAGGGGATTTACAAAAAAGAGGAATAATGGATTTCTTCTTGTAATTGAGCTAATAGACTTGCAATGGAAATAAAATAATGGACTATTTTTTAGGTTGGGTTTTCTCTTGAAAAGGGTTCCTAGGATAAATTATGTGTCTATGTGTATCATTGGATTATGGAATTGTTATTAGCATTTGTGGTTCTTTTAATATGAAATGTAAATGATGAAATGGATTTATTTATTTGCTTTAATGAAAACTAGATGTTTAGCTTTCCTTTATTTCTTGCAATAAAATGTGGATTATGCAATTGTGGATCTTGAAATGAAATGAATGGAATAAAAAATATAAAGATATATCTTAGAATCACCTTGGGGTTTGGGGAACCTTCTTTGAGTAATTTTATCAATAGATTGTCAACCTAATTAAATCCTTTAATATTACATTGGGCTCTTTTTATAAAATATCATTAAAGTGTGCTCCAAAATAAAGCAAACTTAAAATTCTATTGTAACTAGATCCATGTGATGGGATATCCAAAGGAAAGAGAGGTACTCATGTGATAGATATGACACCTCCATTAAACTAGTTAAGGAATGATAGACACTAGCTTAATGGTGCACAATAGTTCTACACTAAAAGAAGTGTGTATAACTATAAGAACCTTATGCCTAAAAACTGGTTAAGGAATTATGGATACTAGTAGGGGATTTGACATCCCTTTTCTCAAATAAACAAGATAGGGTTAACCCTTGCACCATGGTCAAAAATTCCTTCAAAAGAAAGAAAGGAAATTTGGGGTGATCACACAAAGGTGTCCTTTAAGTTGTATGGGTAGTGTATAAGGTAAACCCCATAATTAACATGGGATATTGGCCACTCCTATCCACTTGGAGGATGTTACAGCATCTAAAACCGAAAGTAGAAGAAACGATTCTAAGGAATCTATCTGAAATATCTAAACTTGTTTGTGATCCTTTTAAATAAAAACAATTAGGGTAGATTTAAGGGTTATATAAATTACTCTAGAAGAAATTTATTCAACTCCTTTATCTTTTGATAAGGATAAATCATTGGGTTTAGATGGACTCTCTACAAAATTCTATAAGCACAACTAGGAAATAGTGAAGGATAATTTATTTATGGTAATGGAACAATCTATGGTAAAACAATACATACCTTATAAAATAAATATAATTTATTTTATCCTAATTTCAAAAAAGAAGGATGCAAAATTGTTTGATTCATTTATTCCCATAAGCATATATAATATGGCATATAAGATAATCTTCAAAGTGATGGAAAATCGATTAAGACCAGTATTAGGAAAAAATATTTTAAAAGAGCAAAAAGTGTTCAAAAATATTACATTATTTGATACCTGATAATGTTCCCATGGTACCTTCATGGTACAATTTTTAATATGTAATATATTAGGGTTGAGTCTTTTATTTAGATGTGAGATTTATATTTTTCCTTTCATGTAAGTGTCAATATGCAGGAAATGCACAAGTGTCATGTAAGAGTGCAATGTGTAGAAAATGCACTAGTGCCATGTAAGTTACAGTGCAAGTGTATATTAGGAGAATGTGCACAAGTGTCATGTATGTAAGTGTGTAAATATATAATATGAGGATTTACACACTTATCTTAGATTAGGAGTGCATGTAGAAGTGTGCAAGTGTCATAAATTCAAGTGTGCATGCAAGAAGAAATTAAAGATTCTAGTATGCAAGTGGCAAGATGATAAACCAAAGGTCATGGACTTGTCATATGGAGATTAATAGTCAAGTATTTGATAAGTCACATTACTATGGCTAGATATAAAATAAATAACTAGTGGATACAATGCTATAACGTTGTAATACAAACAATGTGTTAATAGTTTTCTATGAGCTAGAATCAACATAATCACAACAAGCTAGAACTAGTATAAGCACAACAAGCCAAAACTAGCAAAATCTATGAGTAAGTCAATCCAGCAAAGCTTGTGCATAAATCAGAAGCCAACAAAGCCAATGGATCATATTAGAGCCTACACACATTAAAATGAGTGATTAGAGCTAGTGAATATAGAACAAATAGGTTAATGTAAGAATTAAGTATTTTTTTATAGCAACAAGAAGACAAGCATCAAGACAATTCCTCACAATAGTGATATTCAAGCAGACCAAGTTTGAATGAAAGTAGGTTTAGTTTAAATACAAGTAGGCCAAGTTTGAACGTAAGTAGTCCAAGCTTGAATGCAAGCATCAAGCATTATCTACAACATAGAATACTAAATGTGAAAGATAGTACCAATCATTTCTCATAGCAAGACATCTAAGAAAATATTGAGCAACAATGATATCCAAAAGATACGTAATGCTTCATGCAGCAAAGGTAAACCTAGAAGCCAAGTGTCAAAGTTAGAAGAAGAGTACCAAATTTTGAGGAGAATGAAATGTATTATATATTTTCATTGCACTTAGATCTGAGTACAACAAGAGGTAATACCTATACGTTGGGCATAAGGAGCATTTTCTAGAAAGGTACATTAAATCAAGTATAATCTATTTAGCACTTTGAGGGAATTTAGGCTATTTTATTTTTTGAAACTTTATTTACTTTATCAAGTTGGGATTCAAGGTTTTCTACCTTATTAAATTCAAAATTTTCAATTGCAAGAAGTATCAAAACCTTATTAAATCATGGAGTGATAAGGATTACTCTTTTAAGATTTGAAAGTATAATATTTATTTTTAAAGTGATTGTTAGTTTTGTTGAAGATTTTTTTTTTATTTATGGAAAGGATTTTGAAAGGGAAGCTAAACCTTTTACAAAGAAGGAAAGGAGGAGACCCAACTAAGATCCCCTACACAACCATAAAAACAAATAGAACAACAATAAAAACACACCAAAATCCTCCAAAGGGATCAATAAACCAAACTGAACAAGACAAAATAAAAATAGAAAGGACCGAAAAAACTAGAAGGGCCCAAGAAAATTTGAGGATAACACACAAATAATACATAAATAGAAGGAAATTAGCTATCTTTTTAGCTTTACAATTTTTGTCCTTGCTAGAATTAATTATTTTTGCCAGCTTAATCACATGCTGGAAAATGATCTGCATTTTGCTCACTTTATTTTGGTGGCTAGGATTATTGGACATTCTAACACTAATTCCTAAGAATGAAGGAGAAAGTGAACTAGGAATGGATTTGGAAAGGTTCGGGTGATGATAAGAAATAATTTTCATCCACCAGAAAGGACTTGAAAACTCATCATAAGAAGCAACATCCATCATCACTATTCAAATTTTTGAGGCCTTAGGGAAAGTCATTCTACCACATGTGAAGATATTCTTTTGAAACACCCCTATTTGTAAATAGATCAACGACTTTGTTCTCTTCTCTATAAACATGTTGAATGATGATATCAGTGACCTTGTTCCATTCTCTATAAACATGTTGAATTATGATATTTGAGTTTTTCCTTATGAGTCTTCTACATTTACCAATGATATTGCAGACTTTCCAGGTCAAGTTTTGAGCTCACATGAACTTGAAGACAAAGAAGGGGCTCAAGCAATTCGTGAAAAAGATAATAAAGATACAAAGACTAAAGATATAGAGAATAAGGATGGATAACTCAAAGCAAAACTCAAGCATGAATATAAAGATAAATATCAAGTAGAGGTTCATGAACAATGCAAGTTCACTTGAATATTGAAGATTGAATATGAAGACCAATATTTAATACTAAAGACTTCAACAACCAAATAATGCAATACAAGGGGGCATTGAGAAATATTACATTATTTGGTACATGCTAATGTACCTCCATGGCACCTTCATGGTACAATTGTAAATATATAATAGATTAGGTTCAAGTATTTAGTATAGATGTGTGATTTATATTTATCCTTTCATGTAAGTATCAATGTGTAGGAAATGCACAAGTGTCATGTAAGAGTGCAATGTGTAGAAAATGCACAAGTTTCATGTAAGTTAGAGTGCAAGTGTAGATTGAGAGAATATGCACAAGTGTCATGTATGTAAGTGTGTAAATATGTAATGTGAGGATGTGCACAAGTGTCTTAGATTAGAAGTGCAAGTAGAAGCATAATAATCATGTAGATGTATGCAAGTTTCATAGATTCAAGTGTGCATGTACTAAGAAAGTGAAAAGTCTAGTATGCAAATGGTAAGATGATACGCCAAAGTTCATGGGACTTGTCATATGGAGAGTAATAGTGAAGTACTTGAAGAGTTACATTGCTATGGATATATTATAGAGATAATTCTCCATGAGAAATTAATTCGAATACTTGATAATCTTATTGTAAAAGGAAGAAAAATGAATTAATATTGTAAGTTTTCTTCATGCATAGTTCATGAATGATTTAGGCCATTTACATTCATATTTTATTATATAAGTGAATTTTATTTTCAGTATTATATTGACCTTGATATACATATTAGATTGCTCATATATTATTCTACTCTTCATTATTGATATTTTGACCTTTAATATTGTGGCTTCTTTATATTGGGACCTATGATATTTTATGGTAGTAAGGCTTAAAAATCCAAGAAGGATGATTTATGAAAGGGAGATAGATTTGGATGAGATCATAGTAGCTCATGAAGTAATGCATTCACCAACTTGTAGAAAAGAAAGAGCAATAAACATAGCACTTTATATAAATAAATCCTATGATAGGGTTAAAAAGGATTTTCATTTTGTAGTATTAGAAAATTTTGCATTTAGAAGAAATGAATTAGATGGATTAAAACTTGTGTCCCTATAGTATCATATTCAATATTGGTCAATGGTCTAGTAATAGAATTATTTAAAGCCAAGAGGGATCTTAGATAGGAAGATCCTCTATCACTATATTTATTCATTATTATGCTATAGGTATTTGAAAGGAACTTGAATAATGCATGCAAATATGGGCTAATAAACATACTTAGGGCTAGTAATAACATCAACAACATCATCCATCAACAAATTGTAGATGATACGACCCTTATTGGGAGGGTAGAGAAAATGAGGTCAAAGGTTTAATTAATTTATTAAAGAAATATGAAAGGACATCATTTAATAAATTTAATAGGATGAAATCCAAAATATACTTCCAAAACACTCTAGCTAGAATCAAAGTGGGGATATATAACTTAATTCAGATGGAGGAGATAAATTTATCATCAACATATCTAAGGATGCCCTTGTTTGAAGAGAGAATGAGCATAGAATTATGGAATCTAGTTATAAGTAAAGTTTAGAATAAACTACCGATATGAAAAGGTAGATGGTTGTCATTAACAGGAAGATTTTAGCTAATTAAATCAATCGTATAGGCTATTCCAACATAATTTATGTCCTTTTATATTATTCTAAAATTAGTAGAAAAACATTGAATCTATATTTTGCAATAATTTTATGGTTAGGATTACATGATAAAAGGGAACTTCCTTTAGTAAAATGGATCGAGGAGTGTGATGATAAAACTAATGGAGGTCTCTTAGTTTTAGAGTTCTTACAAATGCAAACTTAGATCTAAGGAAAAATTTAATTTGGAGATTGTATGAAGATATTAAAATACAATGGACAAGAATTCTTCTACGTATATTGAGCCCAATGACCCAAGCTTAATATTTACTACATTCTCACTACAATATGGTTCTACACTATGGAACAATTTAAAAAAATAATAATAATTGATATAGTGATCAAATGTCTAAGATGTGTAGTGGGAACTAGAGAAAAAAATCTATTTAGATAGATACTTGGTATGATAAACAACCACTCAATCTAGATCTAGTTTTGAAACCATGGATGAAATTACTTTTATACAAATATGGTGATAGGGTTTTAAATATTATGTACAAGGATCATGAAGGAAGATAAAAATAGATTTTTTTTACAAGTAAACTAGACATTGTTGTCGGGAGGAAGGAATTTGATCAATAAGACACCAATAGTGACTATTTCAAGGGGAGTAAAACATAAACTAATTTAGGAGTTGAATAGCTTAGGAGAATACATAGAAAGAAATGGATATAACATAAAGCACTAACAAATTAGAAATATTGCAAAAATATGGAGAGATATTTGAGATAATCTAAGCATTATAAAAATCACAATGTTTGTATGACTAGTAGTTCATAGGAAAATTTTATCCTAGGATAACCTAATGAAAAGGATTTTTCATTAGCCCCCATAATATATTCTATGTAAAAAGGAGGAGAGTATATAACATCACTTGGGGCTTTCTTTAATAGTTTATAAACTATGGCAATGGATTTTTATTATATTTAGTAAATGCATGGTGACGAATCATAGAATTGAAGGATGGTTAAAGTAATGTTAGAGCACTTTCAAAAGTGAGGCATTATAGATAATTTGGGGCACATAAAAAGATACAATACTTTATACTATATATATGGAAATGAATATAATAAAATTTAAGTAAAAGGAAAGCAATTTAGAGGTAATGAAAATGAAGACTTGTTTAGCCATCAAGGAGTCTAAACCAACCCTATCAACTCATCTAATCCCTAATTTAGAACCAAAAAGCCTTGATAGATGGAATCAAGTCATCACATGAAATTATAATTTTAGGTATTATATAAATAATAGGAAGGCAAAGAATATAAAGTGGGAACCACTAGAAGTGGGGTTGATTTTGATAGAGCATCTAAAGAAAATCCATGACCAGTAGATTGAGGAGGAATAATTATAAATATTAGGGATGATATTTTGTCACATTACACTTTCAGTAGTCGATTTAAGACAAATATAAAGCTAAAGGTTGGGAAAATTTGGGAGGGTTAAAATATACACACAAATGAAATGGAATTGAGTATGGATAGAAGGTGATTCAATAATAGTAATAAATGTAATTTTGAGGAAAGCAAAGGCTTCATAGAACATCCAAGAGATCATTGTAAAAATATAATACCTTGCTAAAGAGTTTGAAGAAATAAAGTTTATATATACATTAAGGGAAGTGAACAAATGTGTAGATAGGCTAGTCAATATATGAGTTTTAATAGATGATTGTGAAGTTAAATTCTCTTTTCCATGGTTAGAGAAAGTAATTTTAGTTAAAGTGAATAAGAAAATATTACTATTTCATCAAATAATGATTAAAAATTTAATTTAATGTTTATATTTGTTGTATTTTATAACATTAATGTGTTTTCATATAAACTATTTATTATAGTTCTTGTTGTTGCACTTATGCTTTAGAAAGGAAGCTAATAGTCTAGATCTAATAAAGCAAACTATGATAGCACAAAGTTTCAAAAATATTACTCTACTAAAATGTAGTTTGTAGATAATAAAAGTGAATTTTTGATATTATGAAGGTTATTGCATGAAAATATTAAAAATGAGGATATTAAATTTTGAAATATTTGTATTTACAAAAAAAATTAAAGAAGATAAAAAAATAAACATAAAGGATTTAGACTAACTATAAAAAACTTAATAAACTTACCAACATTCAAATGTTTTAATTAAAATAAATCATTTTGATTGTTTAAGATGGCATAATGGTTTTTTACTTTATGTGAATAACACAATATCACACCATATATTTCTTATGCTCATATTATGTACTATTATGTCACATGTGGGAATGGATTTGTGATATAAAAAGATTTGCTTAAAGGCTTCCTCCATCGTTGATAAAATGTTTACGTATTTACTAAATTTTAAAAGGTATTTAAAGTTGATTAGTTAACTATTAGTATTAGACTTGATTTTTAATGTTGTTAAAGAAATATTTTTTATACATATTCATCATGGGATTGAACTTAGGTCACATCACCAATAATACAAGTGACGTCCTTAATTTTTAATGTTAAAAATGATGTTGTTAGTTTTTTCATTTTTTTATTATAAAATTAAAATTGTTTTTTAATTATATATATATATATATATATATATATATATATATATAAAATACATAAGTATTTATTATGTTTTAAATTTATATAAATATAAAAATTTATCTAAAATGTTTACTATTATTTTTTTAATAAATTTTATAATAATAAAAAAATAAAAAATTATTAATTGCTAATAAAAAATTTTATCATCAATATTATACAAAAATGTTAGCTTACTTTTTTATAAATATTATCAGTCATAAAATGCAAAATGTCATTTTTTAGAGGGTTGTAAAAGTGCAGGACATGACATCCTCGTGTTTTTGGTATGAAGGGATGATGCTATGGCGCGTTTTTTTTTTTTTTTTGTAATAAGGACTTGGATTTTAATTGTAATGAATCATTTTATTTCTTGCTTTTTGTTAAGAATATACCATCTTGTCCTATTTCCAATAATATTTTTTTTGTGGTAAGAATACTATCTTGCCCTATTTTCAATAGGATGACATTATTGGTCGCCTCTAGATTTTTTTGTTACAAGTTCTCACGTAAAGTTGATTGATAATTATAAGGGGATTGTGTTTTGTGTGGAGTTAGTGTTTCAAATTTTTTATTGGTAAAAGTTAGGGTGATTCGCTCATGTAAAGGAGTTGGAGAGCAAGCGGGTAGTCATAACTCTCCAGGAGGCCCAGGTTCAAATCTTTCCCCTCGCATGTTGCGGATATGTTGTATATAAAAAATTCTTCTATCAAAAAAAAAGTTAGTGAAATAAAAATGTTTAACTTTAAACATTCTTTCTAAAAAAAAATTCACATTAATTAAATCTTAAAAAGATATGGACAAAAACGAAAATCGCTCGCATTGCCATGTACAACAAAGGGCCCCACTCTATTCTTTCAGCTGTATTTCCATTTCCTACCTCGCTGCAAAAGAGACAGGTTGAATAGTTAAGTCTGTCCGAGAGATTTTGGGGAGCAACAGTCAAAACTGGCGATAATGGCGGCCATAGATATTGTGGACGAGAATTCCAAAGCTCTCCAGTTTCTACGATGAATGGCGCGCACTACCAAATAAAAGCGGAAGATGGAAAAATAATCCCCGTTCAGCACACAGGAATGGAGCAATCCAACGGCGTGACGAACACGATTTTGACATGGTCCGAGCGCAAAGCGCGCACAGAACTACAAGTAAAACGTGGTATCATTGACTTTAAAGAGATTAGCATTTGAATCTTTTCATATTACATATCAATGCAAACCCGTTAATGTTTCCTTTGTTTTCCTTCAACGCCAAGCTGACAATGAAATGATGATAGGACAATAGAAGTGACATAAACAACCTCATCACATGGTTACATATTCTTCTGCAAATGTGTTAGTAGTAGTTGTCAAATTTAATAATGTCTTCGCTAGATTTATAAATAACGAAGAACTAATATTTTGCTTGCAGAAACTAAATCTATTCAATCAATTCTGGGGACCGGGTTTTCTGAAGCCATTAATAATATTATAGAAATATTTGTTCTTTTAATCATTGCTAAAAGTTGGTTGTATGGTTTGTTAAACTTATAAATAAATGAAAATATTTACTTTTAAATATCTTAACAAATGTTTACAGATTATTTGAATTATAATTTTAATGAATACAAACCCATCCTTTACATATTCACCCACACCAAGGTTTATTAAAAAATTATATTAATTACAATTATTAGTATGTTTAAAATAAAAATATAATGGGTAAGTTTAGCTAGAGTGGAGGTGGAAGGCTTTCGGGAGCGCCGACGAATTTTTTTGCGTCTTCCGAATTTTTTCGTCCAGGCAAGGTCTGTTGCGGTGACAGCGAAAATCCAAGGGCCAGTAGAGGCGTTTCTCCCGCGCGATTCGGATGAGTGTCGAGGGGCACAACCATGACGACACGGGACGAGGAAGGCAAACGGGCCTAAGTTTGCGCGTGGTGCAGAGGCGAGCGGCCCGCCTTCGGGCACGGGCCCTAATTTGTTGACCGAGGAGTCGGGTGTTTTGTATGACATCACCAACAATCTTGGGAGCACTAATGGAACCAGGGTTTCAACCTCAAGCGGAGGCCATGGGGAAATGTCGTTTGCAGAGCTGCTCCAAAACAAGCAAAAATCGAAACTTGACCGTCTTTAATTCATTACATAGGGTTGCGATGTCATATGCCCCAAAAGCCTTATGGAAGATTTTGAATCACGCAATTCTTACCCCTTGGTAAGGAAGTTCATAGGAGGTCGGCCAGATATGGATTCGATTCGTAGATGGGCAGCGACCAAATGGAAAATAAGAGGAAATATGGAACTGTCGGCCATGACCCAAGGATTTTTCATGATTCAACTCAATTCAGCAGAGGACGCAGAACGCATTTTATCCAGGGAACCATGGTTTTTCGGTAGAAGAAGTCTATTTTTAAATAAATGGTAGCCAAATTTTGACCCAAATTCCCAGAATATCAATTTCACTCTGCTTTGGGTGAGGCTACCGAATATCCTAGCCCATTTCTTCTATGAAGACGCTTTGCGAGGGTTAGCTAAAGTCGTCGAGGATCTCGTGGCCATTGACCCAGCCACCCGAGCAAGAACGCAATGTAAACTTGGAAATTCATCTCCCGGAGCACCTGAACCTCATCTATGGAGACTTCAAATGGAGGAAACCATTAATCTACAAAAAAAAACTGGCATTCTACCCTAAATGCCAGACCCAGGGTCATTTGCAGTCCCAGTGTCCCAAGACCCGAACCAAGAGCGTGGACAACCAGGCCGAGGACCGCCAGAAGTAGACTTACAAACGAGTCCCATAAAAACGTGCTTCGAGCACCGGACATCAAGCCACAATGCGGGTGAAATTTCCTCCTCCAAAGGCAAGTGATTCTTTTACTGTTGCTAATAAATTTGATGTGCTTAAATATTTTGTCATTTTTGAAGATGTTGAGGAGGGTGAAATCTCTGTTGATTCAAACCTAGACCTTAATCCTAATTATACCCAATGCCCTAGACCCAGGTATTCCTAGACCCACAAGGTTGTCTCTCAGTTGAACCAACCACCTAGCTCCCCCCTCCTTCGTTCCCCCTACAGCTCACCCCTGAGATTCCTTACCCAGGTGCCCACCCCTCAGGGTTCTCCTCCCCCAGAGTCCAGATCTCCAGCCTTGCCAACTTTTTACGATCTTGTGTACTCTGATAGTGAAGACTTGGATCAACCTTCCCTCGAGAAATGGAGTCCCAAACAAACTCATAGCTTCAGGAAATCTCATATGGATGTAGGTGGGAAAAGGAGAAGAGGTAGACCATCAGAAGCAGATAAAAGAATCAAGGACACTGCAGAAGACATAGCAAATGGAACTTAGAAAACTCTTTTCTAGGAGACCGAAATGAGCACTAAGGAAGAAGCCCGGAGAACTAAACCCCCTACGTAGCAAGGAAAATGGGGGAAAAAATCCTCAAAAGTTCTAAATGAGAGTCCTCTCTTGGAATGCAAGAGGACTAAATGGGGCAGCCAAGCAGAGAGTGGCTACAACCATGAGAAGAGAACATAACCCAACTATTTTTTTAATTCAAGAAACTAAACTCAATGATCAATGGTCACCCAGGGTGGCAAAAAAGATCTGGAAAAACTGTGAGTGCATTCATTCCCCGAAATCTGGTATAGTCGGAGGCCTGTTATGCATGTGGAACCCCACTATAGTGAAAGGCAACTTTATTTCAGGGCAAGAAAGACTGAGTAATATTCTTTTTCAGGATCTCAACTCCTAGGTTTCCTGGGTAATGACTAATGTCTACGTCCCAAATTCCCCTCAGGGCAGAATAGCTCTATGGAAACTGCTCACACGGATGAGGCAAGCCTTTGATGGAATTCCCTGGGTTTTAGCAGGGGATTTCAACTCTCCTATGAGGAACCATGCTTTCCCACATGGACACAAATGATCTCAAACATTTCATAGATTCTAATGCCCTCATGCACGTTCAGCTTCAAGGCTCTCCTTTCACATGGAGCAACAGGAGGAAAGGAAGCAGTCTTATCAAGAGCGCCTTGACCGTGTGTTTTAATCCCAAGAAGCCCTCCCAATTTTTAGGGACGCTATCTTGATAGGTCTCCCCAAGATTGGGTCTGACCATAACCCTCTATTGATGGAAACGGGCACCAAATCCCAGTTCAAAACCCCTTTCATATTTGAGTCCATGTGGACCCAACATCCCGACCTCCATGATTAGATTACCCTTTGGTGGAAGAGGAAATTCCCAAGGTCAGTCACCAACCAATTCATGCAGAAACTCAGATTAATCAAGAGTAATCTAAGGATCTGGAATAAGATAACTTTTGCAAATATTTTCAAAGCAAAGAATAAGGTCAAGTCTAGAATCAGCCAGATTGAGGATAATTTCCATAAGGGTACAGATAATGACCAACTCCATATTGAAGAACATCAACTGTTGGCTGACTATCACAACATCCTCAACAAGTAAGAAACTTTTTGGCGATAAAAATCCTGCCAGTTATGGCTCAAGGAGGTGGACTCTAATACAAAGTTCTTACATATATCCACTTTAAGGCATAGGGGTTTAAGCAGGATAAAAAAAATTTCCAAGCAATATGGGTCTGTCACCTCAGACATCCATCGGATTAGGGAAGAAGTAGTGCATCACTTCAGAAACCTCCTTGCCTCCTCCCCAACCTAGTCCCAGAATGCCATGGAGACCCTTCTGGACAACATTCCCCCCATCATTTCCCAGGAATCCAACCTTTTCCTCCTCAGCCCTCTGTCCCATAAAGAAATCCACCAAGCTCTCTTCTCCATGAACCCAGACAAAGCCCCTGAGCCTAACGGTTTCCCACCTAGATTTTTCCAAACCTACTGGGACATAGTTGGGTATGATCTGTGCAATTCTATCAGGGAAATCCAGTCTACCAAAACCATCCCTAGATATGTCAATTCCACTTTCTTGGCTTTGATCCTTAAAGGTGAGAATCCGTAGTCCCTCTCAGACTACTGTACCATTATCCTGTGTAATGTCACCTATAAAATCCTCTCTAAGGCCTTGGATAACCGGTTGACTAGCATTCTCCCCTCTATCATCGACCCCTTCCAGGCCATCACTGTCAAAGGTTGCAATATCCTTGATGGAGTAATTACCATCCACAAGCTAATTCATTCTGCCCACATTTCCAAATTTTTTGCCCTCTTCCTCAAGCTAGACATGAACAAAGATTTTGATAGAGTCAACAAGGAATTTCTTACCCAAATCCTTCTCAGGTTTGGCTTCCATGAATCTTGGGTAAATATTATTTATAAGTGCATTTCATCCTCTTGGTTTTTGGTGATGGTGAATGGGTCTGCTGCTAGGTACTTTCCCAGCCTCAGGGGTCTCAAACAGGCTGATTTGCTATCCCCCATTATTTTCATAATTCTAGCAGAGAGCTTAGGTAGAGATATCAAGAAGGCATGCTCCGACAACTTAATTTCAAGCATCAATGCTACCACTAGTCTCATGCCATCTACCCACAAACAATTTGTGGATGATACCCTACTAGCCACCAAAGCAGTAGTTTTTGACGCCAAAGGTATCAAAACCATTTTCAACCTCTACAAAGAGGCAGCTGGGTAGAAAGTCAACTATGTAAAAAGAAAGTTGTTTTTCATCAATACCCCCCAAGAGACAATGCAAGATCACTCCTATTTTGGGATGTTCCATTGCAGACTTCCCGACCACCTATTTGGGTTTACCCATGTTTAAAGGAAGACCCCTCAAATATATGTGGAGGAATGTCACCAACAGGATTCATAAAAGGCTTTTGGGATGGAAATGTGCTCTCCTTTCCAGTGTCGGGAAGGCAACCCTAGTCAAGACTATGTTGCAGAGCATTCCTACATTTTTCCTGTCTATCTTCAAAATCCCAACGGCAGTGGGTGAAACCATTGAAAAAATTCATAAGCAATTTTTGTGGTCAGGGAGTGAAAATCAGAAGAAATTCCATTTTGTGGCCTAGGACAAGGTCTGCTCCCCCAAGGACCAAGGAGGCCTAGGGATGAGGCACATCAATGTCTCTAATTTAGCCCTTCTAGCTAAGCAAGCTTGGAAGGTTGTCACCAATTCTAATATCGAATGGGTGGATATAGTCAAGAGAAAATATCTCTAGCAACAATATTTCCTCCAAACGGACATCCCTCACAATTGTTATCACTTTTGGAAGTCCATAACACTCACCCAAAATCTCTTGCATCAGGGTTCCTGGTGGCATCTAAGAGATGGAAAAGATATAAACATCTGGGAATATGCCTGGGCCAGAAAAGACCCCCTCATAAAATATTAGAGGTTGGCTGTAATAAAACACCTGACATATAACAAGTATGGCACTCATGTAGCAGACTTCATCACCTCTAACCAGGGTGTCAAAATGTGGAAGAATGTGTAGTTCAGACTCAGGAACGAATCTATCATCAACGCAGTGACAGAGATCCAAGCGATCATGAGGGCAAATTTTGTCCCCCAATCCCAGATCAAATATCAGCGCTGCTGGAAAGGCACGGTTGAGGATAATTTTTCTGTAAAATCTATAGCCCATTTCATTGAGAGTAGCGTGGACACCTAAAACGCGTCATGTTGAGGGTGACTACTCATATGGACATGCTACAAGACCATATGGAAGATCTTGGACAAACTCCAATATAGAGTATTGGTTCTAACCACTCAATTTGAGCTCCTTGGCATAATCAGTCTAAACCGTAGCCCAGACCTACGATTTATAGCTGAACCACGGTTGAGACCTATGGATTATGGTCTAGACTGCAACTGTGACCTACGATCTTAACTGAAGTTCAATTGGCCTTCAATCCAAGCCAAATTGGTTGAAACGGCCATTGGATCTAGAAGAAGGTGGTTATAGTATGGAAGCTTCAATTCCAACTAACATAACTACCCCTTCTTGATCTTGGCTTCTTTAGGAAGCCACCCCTAGCCCTTGGGTAGTCCTATAAGTAGCCCTCAAAATTAGGGAAAACTATCAGAGAGAGTATCAGAGATTTGAGCAGCGAAGACCTATCAAATTGTACACTCAATCGAGTATACTAAGAGAGAGCTATTGCACTTATCCCCTACCTACTTGCCAAGATTCATGATGAATTGCATTATGGATTCCCTAGGAGTCTAGGAGAGCCAAGAAACACAAATCTAGGAAAACGAAGGCCCATCATAGTGATTTTACCACCAAACCCATCGAAGGACATCGAAGGCGACCCTTGAACATCAATTGGACAAGGAGGTTAAGCCCACTGCCATTGGAATTGAGGGTAAGCCTATCAGAGTGCTAACCGTAGTTGTCAGCTATGATTTATATTGTAGACCGTGCACCAGAGTTATGGTTTGCAACAGAGGGAACAGTTTCAAAGCAGAGCAAACCATCAATTTCCTTCCCCATTGTAAAGAAGAGGGCACCTCCACCCTAGATCAGTTTGTGCCATTCTAAGAGGCATTTAGAAATCACACCTACCCTTAAGAGCATGAACTTATACTGAGAGGGGGGGTGAATAGTATAAGACTTAACCATTTAATAATTTTAAATTCAGATAGCAGTGGCATCAACACAATATTAAATAAGACAGAAAGCATCACACATAGAAGACTCATTTTTAATGTGGTTCACCCAGAATGGTTGGGCTACGTCCACAAAACTTTTCTCTAAAAGTTTATTTCAAAATCTTTGGAAAACCTTCCCAATTACAATGTTTATGAGCCTCTGCTCAAAGGAGATACCTTCCCCTAACTCTGCTCTCGTCGGTGATCCTCTAGAAGACCTCTCGCCTCTTCCGCCCTTAGCAAGTGGAACTCTATCCACGGAAGACACCTGTCTTCCCTACTCGGCTGGAGACCTCTGTCCTCAACTCTATCACCTCAAAGCTGGTCCTCGAATTTGCACTAAACACAGTCCTTCGGTCTAGCACAAATGTCCTCTTCCTCTTTCTTTGATCTGCACCAAAACATAGTCCTTCGGTTTGGCACAAATTTTCCTCTTCCTCTATTCTGCAAAACACAGTCCTTCGCTCTTATTATGCAATTACAACAGCACTCGATCGAACATCGACCTTTGCATCTCTGTGCAAACACAACAGCATTCAACACTCTGCGATCGAACTACTCACAGTGCGCATCAACTCGCCACTTCTACACTATTTGCGCTGTTATGGCTACATCTCGCATACTTTGCATGAAACGATTCGACTCGGTCTCTGCACATCGTGAACTTATCTTGCATAATTTTGATACTCGCATTTGATGCCTTCAACTCGAAATAGCCCTCCTTTTATAGAGAGAAATCATGATCAAAAATCTCAAACTTAGTTGGCTGTTACTCTTCAACTACGTCGGCTGCAAAACCCTACGCTGCGTCGGCCTAGATTTAACTTTGTCAGCTCAAGGTTAACTCTGTCCTTCAACTACTTCTGGTTCTGTAGCTTCTGGTATGAAACTTCAACATGTTGCAACATCGCGACATTTTTGCAGTCGTATACCTTCTTTTGCCTGCTATCACGATATCGCGACACTTTTGCTTTTGTCTGCCTTGACAACGTGCTTGTCGCAAAATCGCGACACTTCTAACTTTTGCTGACGTCATCTTCACTCCTGTCGTGAAATCATGACACTTTAATCTTCATTGCCTTCTTCTCTTCTTTTGTCGTGAAATCGTGACTCATCTACTTCTGCTGATGTCATCTCCAACTTTGTCATGAAATTGCGACCCTTATGACTTCGAGCTCTTCCTTCTTGAATTCATCGTGAAATCGTGACGCTCCTTCTGTTTAAGACTTGCTAACTATTTTTGTCATGAAATCGTGACACTTTCTCCAACTGCAAGTTGCCATCTCAACCTGTCGTGAAATCGTGACACTTTCTGCATCCGTACAACTTCTTTGTAGCCTATCGCGAAATCGCGATGCTTCTTATTTTAGACTCTTCCTCTTTGCTGCATGTCATGAAATCGCGACAATTCTCTCTTCAAGCTTTTCAGCATGTCGTAAAATTGCGATAGTCCTCAACTTGACCTCTGTAGCATGTTGTGAAAATGCGACAGTCCTCACTTGGAACTTTGCATCATGTCGTGAAATCATGACAGTTCCTAAATAATTTTCTCTCTCTTCGATCTTGTCGTGAAATCACGACAGTTCACACTGCGGACTCTCTTTTCTGCATTATGTCCCGAAATTGCGACACCTTTTTGTCCGTACAACTTTCCTGGCAATGTGTTGCGAAATAGCGACACTTTTCCTTCTCCGCCTTCCTACAATTTTCAAGTCGCGAAAATGTGACATGTCGCGAAATCGTGACACTTTCCAACTTGCTCTCTTTCTCTGCCAACATGTCGCGAAATCGCGACGTTTTGCCAGCTTCATCTCTGTCTTCCAGCATGTCACGAAATCGTGACACTTTTGCCCAAACTTTCTCTCTCCTCAAACATGTCACGAAATCATGACAGTTTTGCCAGCGCTTTCTCTCTCCTGAAACATGTCGCGAAATCGCGACAGTTTTTCCAGCCGCCTGCATACTTTTTCTTACTTGTCTTTTTCTTGATCTTTTGCAACTGGGCTACCCTGATCTTCTTGGAAACTCACTGTCCATGCTGAAACCTTCATCAAGACAATTTCTTTGACATTAAACCAAATTGCTTCAAGACCTTCTTGACATCAATGACAACATCTACACAAGAGCAAAGACAATGTACCCAAGGTACCCAAAATTGCCAACAATCTCCCCCTTTGTCATTGATGGCAAACTTTAACTAAAAACACTAGCCAAGAGCCAAAACTAAAATCAACTGATCCAACAACTGGGAATCTGCCTTTGAAGTTTTGCTCCCCCTGACTTGAAGCTCTTCTCTTCACTCATATCTCCCCCTTACTCATATCTCTCCCCCTTTGTCATCAATGGCAAAGGGCCACCTTTGGGACTCGGGACTAAGAAAGAGCCTCTTGGCTTGGTCCCTCCCCCACCTCCTGATGAGGTGATTAATTCTGAGGTGAGAGTACAACTCCCAATTTCTCCCTTAGATACTCAAACATATCTCTTGGAAGAGGTTTGGTGAAGATATCTGCAATCTACTCTTTAGTAGGCACATACTCTAGCTTGACCTGCTTCTCTTGCACTTTCTCCCTTAGAAAATGATATTTGATGGAAATGTGCTTCATCCTTGAGTGCATTACCAGATTTTTAGAAATACTTATGGCACTTGTATTATCACAGAGAATGGAGATGGGTTGTTCATGCTTGAATTTGAAATCCTCCAAGGTGGTTTTCATCCATAAGACCTGTGTGCACCCGACCACCGTCTGCTATGTATTCAGCTTTCTGCTATAGATAAGGAAACTGAAGGTTTTTTCTTACTTAGCCAAGAAACCAGACTCTTTCCCAGAAAGAATGCTCCACCACTAGTGCTTTTCCTATCATCAATACTACCTGCCAAATCTACATCTGTATAGGCTATGAGGGTGAAATCATCACCTTTGGGATACCAAAGCCCAAAGTCCATAGTTCCCTTCAAATATCTGAATATCCTCTTGACTGCTATAGCATGAGATTCTTTTGGAGCTGCCTAAAATCTTGCAACTAATCCAATAGCCTGCATGATATCCGGTCTGGTAGCTGTACTGTATAGTAAACTGCCAATCATAGATCTATACAACTTTTGATCTTCCGCTAGAGATTCATCATCTTTGCTCAGATTGCACCCTGTAATCATAGGAGTACACACGGGTTTGTTGTCCATCATCCCAAATTTCTTCAACATTTCTTTGATATACTTTTCCTGAGAGAGAAATATACCATCTTTTGATTGCACAATCTGAAGCCCTAAAAAGAATGACAGCTCTCCAATCATAGACATCTCGAATTCCTTCTACATGGTGTTAGCAAAAACTTTGCACATCTGAGTATTATTTCCCCCAAAAATAATATCATCAACATAGACAACTATAATCAACATATTATCATCTTCATTCTTAATATACAGGTTGCTATTTGCCACTCCTTTCCTGAAGCCTTGCTCATGAAGATAACTCGTCAAGTCTTGAGTACCACGCCCTTGGAGCTTGCTTTAATCCATATAAGGCCTTTTTCAGCTTACACACATAGTCAGACTGTTCTATGAGAGAAACTCCTTCTGGTTGTTCTATGTAGACTTCTTCTACCAACACCCCATTTAGAAAAGCCGACTTTACATCCATTTGGTATACCTTGAAAGATTTGAAGCTTGAAAGGGCCAAAAACATTCTGATAGCTTCAAGATGAGCAACAGGTGCAAACGTCTCTTCAAAATCAACACCTTCTACTTGAGCATACCCTTTACAGACTAACCTAGCTTTGTTTCTGACAATCTTTCCATCCTCATTGAGTTTATTTTTGAATATCCATTTTGTGCCAATGACATTCTTGTCCTTAGGTCTTGGAACCAAATCCCAGGTTTCACTTTTCTCTATTTGATTTAGTTCTTCATCCATTGCTTTTACCCAAAACTCATCTGTACATGCTTCACTAAAATTTTTTAGCTCAATCTAAGATAACAATGAAACATTCACAGAATCATGTGAAGGAATGACCCTTCTTCTTGTTTTCCTGCTATTTGGATCACCAATGATCAAATATTTGGGATGATGTTTCTGAACATATCGTGAAGGAGTTTTGGGAAGCAGCTTGTTGTCTTTCCTCTTCTTCATCTGACACCTCTCTGAATTCTTCTTGACAGATTTCATCACTGAGTTCCTTGACTGGTTCTCTTATCCCTATCTTTTCATCTACTGTTACATTCATGCTCTCTACAACTGTATGAGTTCTTTTGTTGAAGCATTTGTAGGCCTTGATTTTTCTAGAATATCCAAGGAAAATTCCCTCATCACACCTAGGATCAAACTTACCCAAATTCTGATCTTCTCTTCTGATGAAGCATTTACTTCCAAACACTTTGAAGTATTTTACTGTAGCTGGTCTTCCTTTCCATAACTCATAGGGAGTTTTATGATGATTGACTCGAAGTTGAGCCCTGGTGATGATGTAGACTGTTGTACTTACTGCTTCTCTCCAAAATCCATCTAAAAGTTTTGACTCATTTAACATTGCTCTAGCCATATTTTCAACAATTTTGTTTTTCCTTTCAACTACTCCATTTTGTTGAGGAGTTCTTGTTGCTGAATATTCTCTTTTGATTTCGTGTTGCTCACAGTATTCCACAAATTCATTTGAAGTGAACTCTCCTCCTCTATCTGATCTTAAGCATTTGATTCTCTTGTCAGTCTCATTTTCAATCATTTCTTTAAAAGCTTTAATTTTTTTAAAAGCTTCAGATTTTTCTTTGAGAAAAGTAACCCAAGTCATTCTAGAATAATCATCTATAAACAGCATGAAGTAGCTATCTCCCTAAATGCTCTGAGTTCTGGTGGGGCCACACAAATCAGTATGAATAAGATCCAATGGTTTGGAAGAAGTATACCCTTTTGATTTGAAACTGGTTCTGGTCTATTTACCATGTTGACAAGGACCGCAAATGATGTTATGGGGCCTTTTTATTTTAGGCAAGTCTCTGACTGCTTCCTTGTTACTAATACTGACAAGATTATCAAAACTCAAATGTCCTAATCTTTTATGCCATAACCAACTCTCATCTTCTTGAGTTATAAAACACTTTTCCCTTTTTATCTCACTTAGCATGTAAAGATTGTTTGGAGTCCTTGTAGCACTAGCAATGAGTTTTCCATTTTTTTCTTTACTTATCTCACATCTATCTGAAAAGAAAGATACTATGTGCCCTTGATCACAAAGTTGACTCACACTAAGAAGATTATGTCTTAGGCCTTCTACATAGAGCACATTCTCTGTTTTGGATTTCCCATCCAAACTAAGAGTCCCTTTACCACAGATTTTTGCGAACTCGTTATCTCCAAAACTGACCGTTCCTCTGTTTGTTTCTTTGAAAACCAAAAACTTTTCTTTTTCACCAGTCATATGTTTTGAACAACCACTATCAAGATACCATTTTTCTACTTTGTCTTGAGCATGAAAAGCAGTTTGAACTATCATTGACTTAGATTTTATCTCATTCCTCTTTTTAGTGAACTCAAAGCTAAATCTATTCAAACTGCACATCCTTGCTATATGCCCAAAATTCTTGCACTTGTAACACATGATATTTTTATTCATAAGAGGTGCAAATGAGTTAACATTTTCCTTACTATGGCTATTTAGAGATTTATTGCAATGCATAGCTATGTGACCAAATTTCTTATAGGAAAAACAATAGCCATGGAAGGTATTATGTAACCTGTTTTGATGCCTTGGATGATTGTTCTTCTTGCGATCAACTGGAATCCACTGCTCTTCAGGATGAAGATTGATCTTGCTCGAAGACCCTGTCTCATGAATGGTGATGCCATCCTTCTTTTCACATGAAATATTTTGTCTGAGAGTCAATTGTTCCAACTACACTCTAAGAGACATAATCTCTTCTTCTAGTTTCTCACAATCAACTTCCTTTCCTTTTAGAGCCTCTGTTAGAACCTGTTCAACCTTCTTCCCTTCTTCAGCTAGAATTTTGAAATCTATAACACTTTGAGACAATTTTGATCTTGCTATCTCTTCTTCCTAACATTTATGCTTGAGAACAAAATTCTCTTCCCTGAGTTTCTCAAGCTTTCTCAAGGCCAAGAAGAATTCACTTTTGAGATCGAACTCAACCTCTTCATTTCTTTCTCGAATTTATATGTTCCTCTGATAGATCCTTCTCCAAGATGTTAGGCTCTTTCTGGAGTGACCCACTCTGATACCAATTAGAGAACATGAACTTATAATGAGAGGGGGGGGTGAACAATATAAGACTTAACCATTTAATAATCTTAAATTTAGATAGCAGTGACATCAACACAATATTAAATAAGATAGAAAGCATCACACATAGAAGACTCATTTTTAACGTGGTTCACCCAGAATGGCTAGGCTACGTCCACAAAACTTTTCTCTAAAAGTTTATTTCAAAATATTTGGGAAACCTTCCCAATTACAATGTTTATGATCCTCTGCTCAAAGGAGATACCTTCCCATAACTCTGCTCTGGCTAGTGATTCTCTAGAAGACCTCTGCCTCTTCTGCCCTTAGCAAGTGGAACTCTATCCATAGAAGACACCTGTCTTCCCTGCTTTGGCTGGAGACCTTTGTCCTCAACTCTATCACCTCAAGTCTGGTCCTCGAATTTGCACTAAACATAGTCCTTCGGTCTAGCACAAATGTCCTCTTCCTCTTTCTTTGATCTGCACCAAAACACAGTCCTTCAGTTTGGCACAAATTGTCCTCTTCCTCTATTCTGCAAAACACAGTCCTTTGCTCTTATTGTGCAATTACAGCAGCACTCGATTGAACATTGACCTTTGCATCTCTGTGCAAACATAGTAGAATTCAACACTCTATGATCGAACTACTCACAGTGTGCATCAACTCGCCACTTCTGCGCTATTTGCGCTGTTATGGCTGCATCTCGCACACTTTGCATGAAACGATTCGACTCGGTCTCTATGCACCATGGACTTATCTTGCGCAATTTTGATACTCGCATTTGATGCCTTCAACTCGAAATAGAACTCCTTTTATAGAGAGAAATCATGATCAAAAATCTCAAACTTAGTCGATTGTTACTCTTCAACTACGTCAACTACAAAACACTATGTTGCGTTGGCCCAGATTTAACTTTGTCGGCTCAAGGTTAACTCTGTCCTTCAACCGCCTCTGGTTCTATAGCTTCTTGCATAAAAATTCAACATGTCATGATATCACAATATTTTTGCAGTCGTACACCTTATTTTGCCTGCTGTTGCGATATCGTGACACTTTTGCTTTTGTCTGCCTTGACAATGTGCTTGTCACAAAATTGTGACACTTCTAACTTTTGTTGACGTCATCTTCACTCCTATCGCGAAATCGTGACACTTTAGTCTTCATTGCCTTCTTCTCCACTTTTGTCGTGAAATCACGACACATCTGCTTTTGCTGATATCATCTCCAACTCTGTCATGAAATCACGACCCTTATGACTTCGAGCTCTTCCTTCTTGAATTCGTCGTGAAATCGTGACGCTCCTTCTGTTTAAGACTTGCTAACTGTTTCTGTCGTGAAATCGTGACACTTTCTCCAACTGCAAGCTACCATCTCAACCTATCACGAAATCGTGACACTTTTTGCATCCGTACAACTTCTTTGTAGCCTGTCGTGAAATCGTGATGCTTCTTATTTTAGACTCTTCCTCTTTGCTGCGTGTCGCAAAATCGTGACAGTTCTCTCTTCGAGCTTTTTAGCATGTCGTGAAATCATGACAGTCCTCAACTTGACCTCTGCAGCATGTCGCAAAAACGTGATAGTCCTCACTTGGAACTTTGCATCATGTCGCAAAATCATGATAGTTCCTAAATAACTTTCTCTCTCTTCGATCTTGTCGTGAAATCGTGATAGTTCACACTGTGGACTCTCTTTTCTGCATTATGTCACGAAATCGTGACACATTTTTGTTCGTACAAATTTCCTGGCAATGTGTCACGAAATCGTGACACTTTTCCTTCTCTGCCTTCCTGCACTTTTCGAGTCGTGAAAATGTGACATGTCGTGAAATCGTGACACTTTCCAACTTGCTCTCTTTCTCTGCCAACATGTCGCGAAATCACGACAGTTTTTCCAGCTTCATCTCTGTCTTCCAGCATGTTGTGAAATCATGACACTTTTGCCCAAAATTTCTCTCTCCTCAAACATGTCATGAAATCGTGATAGTTTTGCCAGTGCTTTCTCTCTCCTAAAACATGTCACGAAATCATGACAGTTTTTCCAGCCGCCTGCATACTTTTTCCTACTTGTCTTTTTCTTGATATTTTGCAACTGGGCTACCCTGATCTTCTTGGAAACTCACTTTCCATGCTGAAACCTTCATCAAGACAATTTCTTTGACATTAAACCAAATTGCTTCAAGACCTTCTTGTCATCAATGACAACATCTACTTAAGAGCAAAGACAATGTACCCAAGGTACCCAAAATTGCCAACAATTATGGATTCCCTAAGAGTCTAGGAGAGCCAAGAAAAACAAATCCAAGAAAATGAAAGCCCATCATAGTGATTTTACCGCCAAACCTATCAGAAGGACATCGAAGGCGACCCTTGAACATCAATTGGACAAGGAGGTTAAGCCCACTGCCATTGGAATTTAGGGTAAGCCTATCAAAGTGCTAACCGTAGTTGTCAGCTATGATTTACAATGTAGACCATGCACCAGAGTTGTGGTTTGCAGTAGAGGAAATAGTTTCAAAGCAGAGCAAACCATCAATTTCCTTCCCCATTGTAAAGAAGAGGACACCTCCACCCTAGATCAGTTCGTGCCATTCTAAGAGGCATTTGGAAATCACACCTACCCTTAAGAAGGAAAACAATTGAGCACTCCTATTGTAATATTGTATCAAAATGAATATCCCTAAGAGGGACATACTTGTAATCGGATTTTGACTTCAAATATAATGGAATATAATGTTTCTTTTCTTGTTTCATTTGTTGTCAATTTTTTTTACTTGTATGCATGTTATATCTTTACCATTTATTGCAATAGGAGTCACAATCGGGTGTGACCCTTTTTGGTGGTTACACAGGCGATCAAGGCGGCACCCCACATTTTTAGGATCTGACTATGCTTTGTTGGCTTTTGTATTTGCAGGTACAGACCATAGGTACAAGGTGCGGTTCACAGTCAGAACCGTAGGTCAGACCTACGGTTTCCTGCTGACAACACATAAAACCAATTTTAGAATTCCAAACAGTGCAAGACATGAGGTAGGTCCTTTTTCCAGCCCTTTGTCACTTTTTTGTTCTTTGTGTTTTTACAGTAGGTCAAATTTGAATGTAAATTATAAAAACAACTAAAATAAAATGGTAAATCAACTATCCTAGTTTACTTTCGTACTTTGCTTTCCATTTAGACTCTAGGTACACAATGATAGACACACAGGGTGGTCAGCAATGGTCCAAAGCCAACACTGATGACCAAACCCTAACTAGTTCACAACAATATGTGTCAAATCCTCAACCACATGAGCGAATCGAACGTCGTTCGACTAGCATTAAAGGAGACAACTTGACATGGGGGGAGCCAACAGAGCAAACCCCAAATAGAGGAGCTTTAGTACACTCCTCTAGGCACAGATTCAAACAAGAAACCTTCCAGCATGAGGGTGTTCCACTTGAAAGCCATTACCGAGACCGTAATGCACACGCATCCATGGGGTTGGCTGAAGAGTTTATTATGCAGGGGACCAGATTGGTGCCCCTATGTACTAAGTCCACTAAAGGATATATGGCTCCACCTTCTGAGTATAGGAATAGAGACCCACCCATTCATGGGCAGGAAAATAGGCTCACAACCAAGCATAGAACTAACCATACTCCCATGCATGGTCCAACATGTAAAATCACCATTGACATATCAAAGGTGGGAGATAATGGTAAACCACCGCATGAGCGATGGCATTCTAGGTAGTTAGAAGGTCTAGGTAGTGTTCTAGAGTATCTAGGTTTCAAGCCTTTTGCTCCACCCACTTGAGACCCGAGTGAGCATAGTGGGAGTGTCGTCTGCACTACTAGAGAACATGGGGAGGCTTCCAAGCACCCTCATGTCACACACCCACTATCTGCACATGGTGGGTTATAATATAGGACATAGCAGGAGGAAAATGTCATCTTCACAGATACAGAACATCAGTTTGATGGGTACAGAACCCATAAAGTCGCTTGTATAGAGCAAGGGTATCAAAGGCCTCCCATGGCTGACTAGATTGATAGATCACATCGACTGGCATCAGAGCAAAAATACCAACTCCTCCAAGACCAATTGGAGGATGCTCACCTAGAGAGGCAATGTATCGAATATGAAAATATTCAAGTGCAAAGGCTCATAAGATAGAGATTATATGAGCAGCGCATGCGTGAAGAGCATATCCTTGCTCAGAAGGAATGCATAGAATAGGAGGATCGGCTAGCTATGGCTGAAATATATCCTCAAGATGAGCATCGAGAACATACGCATAGGAAGGCTTTATCACAAGCTGAGATGCACCAAGAGCATAGAGATGATTGTACTCATGTTATTGCCGAACAAAGGAAGTGGCTACTATTGCTCAATAATCAAAGGCAGAGGCAGCATGAAGCAGCAACGGGAGATGGATACAAGCAGGTATATCCTAAAAGTGAGCTGAAGAGGAGGAAGAGCAAATACATCCATCTCTCACAAGGAATAATGTACCTCCTAAGCCACCTACACGTCAACTTAGGGAGGAGGGATTTCTATCTTCAAAGGTCTATAAGGCGTTGGCCGAGAAAATTAAAGCCATTGAGAGACAAGGCACGACTATTCAAAATTTGACTCTAAGGAAAATTCATAACGAGCCTTTGGATACTTTAGTGCCTACTTTGGCCTACCCTGAGCATTTCGACATACCTAGGTTAGATAAGTTCAAGGGTGATGAAGACACACAAGAACATGTAACGAGCTTTCTGGATTCTTGCTTTCAAATAGCAAGCAACGATGCTTTATTGTTGCGAGCGTTCATCATGACACTTTTAGGTTCTGCCTGAGAGTGGTTTAATCAGCTAAATAAACATTGTGTAACAATTTTTGAGTAGTTAGCTTATGTCTTTCTTTAACGCTATTCTTTTGGCATCAAGAAAAAGGCTAATATTTTTTATCTGGTTGCACTAGCTCAGCATGACAATGAGATGATAGAACAGTATGTAAAGAGATGGAGGAGATTAATGGTGAAGTTACCATTCCTCATTCCTACCACAAAATTAACTCAGATGTTCACAAATATTTGTGCCAAGAACATATCGTTATTGTTGCAGCTACAACAGTATGCTACATTCAAAGAGGCTTTGATGCAAGCCAAGGTGATTGAGGACATCAAGTTGCAGGAAGGCAACTTGAAGCTCAAAAATAGGAGAGAGGGATAGAAAAAGAGTACCACAAAGCATCAGGGTAAGCAAGCCCATGTAAATCAAGTGGTATTGAATCTCCAACGGGAGGACAAGGGGTAAAATAAGCATAACTATTAGGCCCAACCTCCCCCGACGCAGTATGACAAGCACAACAACTACAAGGGAAAAAATAAAGAGCAAAATTTGCCTCGCCAATTCACACCATTGACGGAATCGTTGATGGCAATTTTCCATCAGTTATGCGAGGCCAAGGCAATCAGATTGCCCGAAGTCAATATGATATACCCCAATAAACCCAAACCAAAGGGGTTTCAAGACGATCTATTTTACATCTTTCATAGAATGAAAGGGCATGACATTGAGGTGTGTTGGTCTTTCAAACACCTAGTACAAAATATGATCGACAAGGGTGAGCTTGTAGTGTCTCACAACCCATAGGCGCCTGACAATAAAAATATGGGGATTTACAAGAACCCCTTACCGAATCATGAGGCACATCGAAACAACGTTGGTCAAGTTAACCAGGTACGAGTCGAACCACCTTCCTAGGGGTTCGTATGCATGGTCAATGTTCTTACCAGGCACAGGAGATACGAACAAAAAAATCAACCTCGTGCTCCCATACAGATACAAGCCACGCTGAATCATTGATCAAAACAAAATATTCTAGGTACACCAACAAGACCGATGGTGATCCTAAGGAGCAGGTTGGTCCAAAACCTGTAGATAACTCCTACGAAGTTGTCATTATATGAATTAATTCGGAAGTCCCCAAGGCATAGGGAGACTCTTATGGATATTTTAAGTTCCATTGAAGTACAAGCCCATGATACGTAGGCATTCACAAATTTTGTGGGACATGTAAAATAGTGTCAAGAACCGATGATCCAATTTTATGATCATGAGATAAGGATGGTTTCTACAACTATGGTCGACCCATCGTTGCATATAATTACGTGTGTGAATCACATGCCATTTAAGAGGGTCTTGATCAATACTAGCTCATCGATAAACATAATAACGACCAAGGCGCTGAGTCACTTGAAGATACCTAAATCACATATTGTGCCAACTGCATTTACATTGAGATCATTTAACGATGCACTATGTTCGACTATCAGCACAATTATCCTACCCATACAAGTAGGTCTAAATACCATTTCGATAATGTGTCACATCATATAAGGGGCCATGCAGTACAACATTTTACTCGGTAGGCCTTGGATTCATGAAATGGATTATGTCCCCTCGATACTACATCAATGCATAAAATATATTTATGAGGGACTGGTTCACGTGGTGGCTTCGGATGAGGAGCCATTTAAGTTTGTGAATATAGCAGATTTACTCAGGGGTTTCATAATCCTATCAATGCACCTAGATGTTTGGTTGTCATCACCAATAATAAAACCAGGAGGTAAACCGGTAGTGCATGCTCAACTGATGCCATCTGTGTCACACACATAGAAGCATACCACTGCCACTTCCTTGAAGCTGTCAACATCATTCATGCGTCAGGATGATAGGAAATCAAAGGCAAAGATGGATAAAAAAGAGAAAAAGCTTGAGCTCGAGCCAATCGTTGAGGACGTTCCCATTCCCATGGAATTTGAGTAACCCCAAGACAAAGTCGAGGAGGCACCTCAGCTTGCCTCGCTTGCATCTTTAGTAGGTTCATCCACATCATGAGTGACGGTACATCTTGCTAATACCAGATTACGTGAGTACCTTATGCAAAATGTGACCTTTGAACCAATTTTAAAGACTGCAAAAGATATGGGCAGACCATCCACCCATCCTTATCCAGTTTGATCAATGGTTCCACTAGGAGAGCCACCTAACCAAACTAACTTCATCTATGCGGGGCTAGATTAGCTTCCAACGTGAGAGCCCATGGATGAATATGACGAGGAATATTTTGTGGTAAATGTTTGTTATTTGTCTAATTCAAAGTATGCCATGCGTATTTTTGAGCAATATCACTGGCATGGATATGGCCTTGGTCTCTTTGAACAAGGACGAAGGACTCTGCTAGAACCTCATTATCAGTTAGTCATTGATAGATTTGGTCTAGGGTTACATATACGTGGGCAGGAAGATTTGCTCGTAGCATCCCTAGATTATATATACCTTAGTATGGCAGATGATGTGGATTTTAATCCATATCATCCAGATCCTTCCAAATTATGGAGAAATCACCCTATGATATCTACCATCACCATTGAGCCACTTGAAGATCATCGTGAAGGGCTCCTTGAGCAAACTGAGGTAGAAATGAACCCCAGAGATCAACTGGGACACCAAACCTATGAGGTAGTCAATGAGACATATATGCAGGGGTGAGATCTTTGTAATGAATATGGAGCGGAGTCCACCTCCGATATAAGTGAACTAGGCTATGATGCAGATAAGGATTCCCCAAACGACGATGGATCTGGGGATGAAGTCGAAATCGATTATGTAAGGCCTTTATATGTTCATCATTTATTTCCTATGGAATCGGTATAGGATACCGAAGAGATCCTTCCTAACATTGATCATCCAAGGGAAGAGGTCGAGCCAGTTTTCTCAGTAGCATCGTACATGAGGTATAATTATCCAGTTTTTCTGGATAGTGACAACAACATGCAATAAATGAGATTTATGGGGCCTCATTTAGAGGAGCATCATCCAGGATTGGGGCTGAATGAAGGATTCTATTATGACAGTGATGAATAAGATGAGCTAGAGATGGCCTATATTAGTCCTCATTATTTATGTCATTGTCATCAACCCATCGACATTGATGAAGTCTATAGGTAGCTACATGTTGGTCCACATCTGAGAGCGAGATGGTTGAACCTAGATAAAACCCATCAGTTGGTTAATCACCTTCTGTCGACCTACATGCAACTTTGTGATTCGAATGATCCTATTTTGCATTTAGTGCATAGGGAGGATCCAGTTATTTGTATTCCTCACAGGGAAGACCCTTTTGTGCTTGTGTCATTAGAGAAAAATTGTGGATATGAGGACTATGTAGATTTTGTAGAGGTCAATTTGTGTGGTCCTAGAGATCAATTCCATTCCATAAACATGGCCCCCATTGATTTGACCACTCCACTCTGCAATCCAGCAGATCTGTCTAAACTATTGTATCTTAACAAAGATGCTATCGATTGGAATCACACTGATTCACCCGCTAAGCCTGAGGATTTCTTCCCCAACGAAGAAATGTTACAACCTTTCCATTTTTCACCAGGTTATGCATATGATGTTTATCATACCAAAAATACTTCCAATGTGGAACCACTCAACTTGGTTGATGAAATTCATCTGATTCCTACTCCTCACCATATTGAGGAGGGATCGCATACGTCGGTAGAGGAAACCATTGAGGTGGATATTAGTGATGATCCCACCAGCACAAAGAAGGTTAAATTTAGAGAGAGTCTCACTCTAGATGAGTGGACCACCCTCATCCCTTTGCTAAAAGAAAAACCAAATTTATTTTCTTGGTCGTATAAGGATGTGCTAGGTCTAGACCCAAAATTGGTTAGTCATAACCTTTCGCTAGACTTTACGAAGAAGACGATCAAGCAAAAGCTTAGGAAAATGCACCCAACAGTAGCCTTAATGGTGAAATATGAGCTACAAAAGTTGTTGGATGTGGAATTTATGATTTCCATTGATTATCTAGAATGGGTGTCCAATATGGTACCCATGGGAAAACCCGATGGAAGAATTCATATTTGCACGGATTTCAAAGACCTAAATAAGGCAACACCCAAATATTCATTTCTGTTGCCCAATATTGATGCTCTCGTAGATGCAACTGTAGGTCACAAAATGCTCTCCTTAATGGATGGTTTTTTTGGTTACAATCAAATTCGAATTAAACTCGAAGACCAACACAAAACCATGTTTATAATGCCATGGGGAATATTTTTCTATAAACTTATGCCATTTGGCCTCAAAAACGTTGGTGCCACATACTTGCGGGCCATGACATACATTTTTCATGACTATATGCACAAAATTCTTGAAGATTATATCGACAATTTATTAGCCAAGTCATTGCTACGAGAAGAGCATGTAGATGTCGTAAAGAAAGTCTTTGATTGCCTGATAGAGCACAACGTTAGGCTAAATTCTAAGAAGTGCATATTTGGCGTAACTTCTAGAAAATTACTAGGGTTCATCGTTTCCAAGAGAGGCATCGAAGTAGATCCAATGAAGGTCAAGTCCATTTTGGAAATGCATCCTTCCACCAATATTAAGGAATTAAGGAGCCTTCATGGTAAGGTAGCCTCAATAAAGAGATGTATAGCCCAACTATTGGATAAATGTTGATCCATGAATCAACTGCTATATAAGGGTGTCCCATTCAACTAGGATGAGGACTGCAAGGTAGCCTTCACTGAGATAAAGCAATACTTGGCGACACCACTATGCTAGCTCCACCAAGAATAGAGGTGCCATTTCTACTATATATATCGGAAACTGACTTTGCACTGGGAATCATGTTGGCCCAAAAGAACATGCAAGGCAAAGAGCTGGCCATATATTACATTAGTCAAAATTTGGTGAGCTATGAGCTTGGGTATGCATATGTGGAAAAATTGTTTTTAGTAGTAGTGTTTGCTACCAATAAATTGTGACACTATATGTTAAGTCATACAACGTATGTTATATCCAAATAAAATCCTTTACAGTACATGATGAGTAAGACATATCACAATACACATACTGCGAAGTGGATCATGCTTTTGACAAAATTCAATCTGGAATTCATAAGCCATAAGTCCATTAAGGGACATGTCATAGCAGATCAATTAGCTAAGGCACCACTGTTAAACAATAGGCCTCTAACAATTGAGCTTCTAGACGATGCAGTATTCATTGTATTTGAAGCTCCCAAACCTGAAGAACCAGAGAACAATACTAATATGACTCTATTCTTCGATGGTTCAAAGTATGAACAAGGGGGTGGTACCAAAATAGTATTCTTCACGTCACAAGGAGCTCCAATGCCTTTGTCATTCAAGTTGGATTTTTTGTGCACCAACAATAACACTGAGTATGAAGCCCTACTCCTAGGCCTCCACACAATAATCGCCATGAATATTAATATATTAAACATCTTTGGTGATTCCTTGCTCATAGTAAATCAAGTCAAGGGGCTTCTTCAATGTCTGTGTCCCGTACTGAAAGCCTATAAGGATCTAGTTAACACATATTTGGCCAAACTGGAATGGTATGACATTGAGGCAATCCCTCGATCGTCAAATAGGTTTGCAGATACCATGGCTTATTTAGGATCCTTAATACCTTAGAATATGTCTACTGATTTCACTACCATCCATGTCAAGACGCTCTCTCATCTAGCAACAAAGTGTGCAACCTATGATAATAGAGAATCGATCAACATGATCAGTGTAGAACCACAAGCGAAATGGTTCTGTAGAGCTAAAGACTTTCTTAAGAAGGCACCGTGGGGGTCATTAACCTCTCAAATTCCCATGGGGAGTGGTACTACCATTCACCACAGGTTTGTTTTCGAGTCTAAATTTTAAAAAGTAAATATGCAGGGGGAGCAAGTCGTCTTGGCAGTTAAAGCTGAGATTTATCAAAATTAGATGTCACAAATTAAAGACTTCCTAAAGCTTAGTATAATTCCAAAGGGATTATCGTTTGCTGTGAAGCACACATTTAAACAAAAAGTGACAAAATATGTCTTAATAGGAGACATCTTGTACCTAAGAAGCTATGATGGAGTTCTCCTCTGTTGCTTAGAGCTCCAAGACGCATCATGGGAAATTTTGTAAGCCCACGATGGTACGTGCGGTGGCCATTTCAATGGCATGGCCATCATCAAAAGCATCCTTAGAATGGGTTATTATTGGCCCACTATGGAGAAGGAGTGCAATGCGTATGTCAAGAAATGCGTTAAATGCCAGCATTGCGCTAATCTCACGCACTTGCCATTGCAGGCCTTATAGTCCATTTAAGCGTCTTGGCCATTTGCACATTGGGGATTGGATCTTATAGGCAAGATCTCTCCTTCGTCATTGAGTCAACATACATTCATAATCATAGATACTACATATTTTACAAAGTGGGTGGAAGTAATACCCTTAACAATGACAATCGAAGCTTGTATAGCAGAGTTTATACTAGAGCATATCATAATTCATTTTGGGATTCCATCCAAAATAATATCGAATAATGGAACGTCTTTTAAGAACAAAATTATGAGAGCTTTGACATCTAAATATAGAATCAACATAGTTTTGTGACTCCATATTATCCGCAACCAACAGGCAGGCTGAAGCTTCAAACAAGATAGTGGTAGCCATATTAAAAAGGATGGTACAAGAAAACCATAAAGACTGGCACATCTAGCTGCCCCTTGCACTTTGGGCTTATAGGACTAGTATTTGAACACCCACTGGAGCAACACCATTCTTACTAGTATATGGCACTAAGGCCATTATGCCTTTGGAATTATAAATTCCAACACTACGCATTGCATTGAAAGAGTTCATCTATGATGACACTGTGTGGCAAGCTCAACTGGATAAACTGATGCTACTTGATGAACGTCACGTGAATGCTCTAGAGCATCTTCACATTTATCAAGAGTGACTAAAATGAGCTTACAATGTCAAATTCCACCAGAGAGACTTTGAAGTTGGGGATCTTGTCTTGAAATAAAACCAACAAAACTCTAATTTATCATCAGATATGTGTGACAAATTTATGGCTAATTAGCTAGGATCTAACATCATATCTAAAAGTATTGGTCCAGGTACCTATTGCCTAACATCACTAGGGGGTGTTGAAGAGCCTGAACCTCTCAACATCATCCATCTTAAGGTGTTTTATGCTTGAATAGCATAATAAAAGGCTCCGAGAGTTGCTTGTAACTGCTCGATCATCCTAAAAGCTCCAAACAATCTCATTAGTGGTTTGGTCAAGTCAAAAAGCTCCAAATGCATCTGTAAGCCCTTTGGTCAACCTCAAAAGCTTTGAGGGTTTGGTCAAAATCACTTGATCATCCCAAAAAGGCTCTAAGGGTTATTTAAACCACTTGGTTGTGTCAGTTAAAATCCTCGAGGATTTTCTTATAAATGTTCGGTCATCCTAAAAAGCTCCAAAGGCATTTGTAAGCCCTTTGGTCAAACTCAAAAGGCACCAAGAGTTTTTGAAAAACTGCTTGGTCAACCCAAAAGCTCCAAAGGCATCTATTACCCCTTTGGTCAAATGTAAAAGGTACCAAGAGTTTTTGAAAAACTGCTTGGTCAACCCCAAAGGCTCCAAGGATTCTCAAAATATCTTGGTCATACGAAAATGCCCCAAAGGTACCCATAATCCCTTTGGTCAATCCCAAAAGCTCCAAGGATTCCTAATAATCGCTTGATCAATCTAAAGGCTCCATATACATGTACTCACCGTTTGGTCAGATATGAGGCTCAAAAACTCATAAAAATTATAAAATCAATAAAATTCAAAAACATTGGTAAAGCATAAAATCCAAAAACATTTGCATTTACATTTGAATTTTGCATTTGAATTTTGCATTCACTCATGAATTCATTGCATTACTACATTGCATATAGGCATCCGTCATCCGTTGCATTCCGTAATAGAAGGCATTGTGTTTGTCAGTCTTACAAACGATGCCACGTTTGTGTTTAAATCATGCATCTATACATTTATCATAATCCATCATTCATGTGAGTAATTGTGTTTTTCAACACAACTTGTAATGTTGCTATGGAGATATACTAGGGTTTTTCGGTCACTCAATCATACCTAGTGGTCTTATCAAGAGTTGGTATAAAGCTTGCTTTGCTTTTGTAGCTAAGGTTCAGTTAGTATAGCCCTTAGCATATTAGAAGCCTATCATTTATCAAAAAATTTAAACAATCCTAACAAGGACTAGGGGAAGATGAAACCCATGAAGTAGGACCGGGTATCTTGAAGCGAAAAGAGTTATTATTACTTATCCCTCTATACAGATGGTATGGGAAAGGTTGGCAGTTGGCAAAATGATAGGTTAGTTCCCTATTCAGAATCCTTTGCTTACAATAAAATGAGAATTATACCAAAGAAATATCCCACATCAACCCTCATGATTGATACCTTGGATCTATATCGTAGATCAAATCCCTAGAGTGATATCCCATATTGATATCCTAAGATCGATATTCTCAATCGATATACCAAAAATATTTTTCCATGTAAATCTCCCCAAAGGAAAGTTTCTGAAGAAAATTAACAAATGTAAATGCCAAAAAGTGAAGATCAAGTGAAGATTAGAAAAAAGGCTTAAATCAAAGTTCAAAGTAAAGTTCAAAGTGAAGATCAAAAAATAGGCTTAAATCAAAGTTCAAAGTAAAGTTCAAACTGAATATCAAATGAAGATCATAAATCAAAAGTTCGAGCGAAGATCAAATGAAGATCCAAAATCCAGTTCGAAGAGAGATCAAATGAAGATCCAAAGATAGTTCAAAAGAAGATGGAATCGACTCCCTTGCTTCACTACATATGAGTAAGTATCCCAAAAATTGAAGGATAGAAAGGAATGAGCCTGAATCCTTGGAATTGTAAGCACTATTGTACCTTACGCATGATGATATGTCTGACACATTAGCATCTCACTTATGAACAAGACCAATGTTTGAATGTGGAAGAGCTAGCTTCAGGTTTCCTACATTGCCTAGTGGCTTAATCCAACTGAAATCTAAATTTGATATTGGCTAAGACATTTGTGGAACCCCTATCTTAGCAATGGGCTAAAATAATCCCGCATGACATCAGGGAACACTTGTCTTATCTTAAAATATTTATTTGCACACATAGAGATAATGAACAGTTAGGGTCTATCCTAGCAAAAGCCTTTTATCTTAGAAGTCTAGTGTGGTTAGTATGCAACTTTTTATAAGTTTATTAGGGTGTTTGAGTCTCATGGAAAACCTGAAAAATTTCTCTCATAGCAACAAAGTGTCAAAAATGGAAACCATATAAATCATAAAATTGCAAAGTATCAAACCCATGATACATCATTATAAAAATCACAATCAACATATAGGATAGATACCAGATGGATATTAGCAATAATATTTAGACGACCACTAACTATATCGTGCACATTTTTCAAAATGCAAAAGAAATTTGAATGACACATTATATCATTCACATCATAAACATTGCATACCATTGCATTTCATATATGGGTGACTAATTGATTACATTCTTATCTTAAGGATTTTCAATTACATTCATGCTTTTTATACATTCGGTGGTGTCATCCATTATATTGATAAACATATTTGCATTCATTCCTTATGTTTTAAGTGATTAAAGCATACAGGTTCATTAACATTAGATGAGCATCAGGTAAATAAAGCATTACATACATTAATGCATGAAAATAAAGCAATATCAAATATGTGTTAAGAGAAAAAAATCACATCCATATGCAGCCATAAAAAAACACATGAAAGCATCTAAGATCACTACATATCATCATCATAAATCAAATAGCTATCTAGTGCATGTCATCCATACATCACATCATATAGCATCAACATAACGTAAGCATTGCATCCATGTGCATCACATAAACATAAAATTAAAAATAAATGAGTACACAATAAATGAGCCATAATAATGATCATATCATATATATAATGTGTGTCTCAAAGTACATAGAGAACACAAAAATACCCGTAGGATACAAATGTGTAGGTCCTCGACCTTACACCAAAAATGAGATATATCAAAAATATGGCCTCTAATAATAGATCTCTAGCTCTGATCTACTCCACCTATACCAGATATCTCGCAACCTCCCTCAGTGCTATTCTCAGGAGACTGCTCTTCTTACTACCTTGCTGACTACTATAGATCCTATTGTGAGCCCTAAGTACTGCCTAGCCCGAAGAGGCCTAGCACTCGTCCAACTTCCCCCTATTCTATGGTCACCTTTGTGCACTGATACCTATGATTGGATGCTACAGTAGACTGCCCTACCTCCTTGGTCCTATTATGACTACTATCACCATGCATACTAGAGGACCTATGTGTCCTCTCGCTCCAATGGGTGCGATGGCTCGAGCTAGCAGTGCATTGGCCTGTAGTCTGAGATCTAGTCCATTGGGACTCTGGAGCATATGGATCCTTAGGAACATCTACGCCCAACATTTGAATGTATCCAACCAACTAGTCTACCTAATCAACCCTAGATATGTGCCTCTCATTGGCACTCATAAGTAAACCCTATATGCATTGAATCTTTGCCATAGGATCCTGACCACCTGGTAGTACTACTGTTGGTGCCACCAGAGGTCTCATAATCATGTGAGAAGATTGAGGACCCTTCCTCTGTGCCTTGAGCAGATCCCCCTCTACTACGACCACATCCCTCTATGCCTCTGCCAAGTCACGAGCATGAGTGAGCTCACTAACCTAAGTCTTTGATATGGTCGCTCATGCTATCAGGCTACAAATATCCTACTCTGCCTGCATCAGTTAGCGATCTCTATCAATTAGTTGTGCCTATAGAGTAGCGATAGTAGTGTCACTCCCTCTATTGATTCTAAAATCGACCAAGTTAGATCTACAAGTCAGCCACCTATGCTAAGAGTATCCCCTCTCAATGTCAGGAGGGACCACACCCTCCTCTAGAACCTCCTCATCAAGATCAATCTTGGGAGCCTCCTCAGTGTCAGCCTCTATGCCCTAGCCACCCTTTATCCACTAGCGCACCTTACGCCCGTTAGGATCCACCTATGCTTTAGCCTGATCTGCCGCTTGACCTAAAGGCCCTATCCCATACCAATAGAATAGAGACCACCATTCATCATACTCTGGAGTGGTCACTGCTATGTCAGTCCCAGTATCTTGGAAGTCATCTGGAGCATCACCTAGAGTTGGAGGATGGATCCACCATAGATCCCTCTCCAAAGATAGGCACCTATAAGTGAATGGGATCTTTGGGATGTCCTACACCATGCCAAACTACCATAGGATGCAAGATAAAAATTGAAACTCTTTGATCTCAGCATTTTTATTGAGTAGCCATCTATCTCGGCAAACCCATCGAAGCCTCTCGCTGGCCTCAGGCTAATCAGGACAATCCATGTAGGGCCACCACTAGATATCATCCGACCTAAGTGCTACAAATCGGATAATTTAATTCTAGGTCTCACTAGTATGACTTCTGCTATGGAAACCCTCCTCCTCTCAAGGCCAGTAGACAACATAGCACTGATGCTCATCCTCAATGTCTATAATGTGTAGGGGCAGCTCCCCAGGACTCTCTACTCTGATATGCTGCTAGCCCCAGATCTATAAAAGTAGACTACAGTTGATGCACTTACGGATACTCTCAGTGATTTGATATAACTCATGGTATAGCTAAGCTAATAAAGTGCTCCCCCACACTAGGAGCAGTGGCTAGAAGATAGAGCTCTAAATAACTCTACGCATAGTGGCTAGAAGGTTCCAAGGAATCCTCATGCCCGAGGAGTTTGGAAGCACATATTGCACCACCAAGTGCATGAATATGACCTCACGCATAGAGAAGACGTTATTCCTCTACCAATAGTCGATGTGGACCCCTCCGTGGTCAATGCCACACTGAGCCTCCTCGCTTCGGGTATTGAAGATGGCATCAAATACAGACTCCTTAGCCCCAAAAGTTGAGCATACGATGGCCTCACCATTAATGGGGATCCTAAAGGTCCTGTATATGTCCTCTAGTGTAACTATCATTTCACCTGTAGGTAGGTGAAACATGTTGGTCCACATATTCCAATGTTGGGCCAATGTAGTCAGATAGGATTGATCTACCCTAATGGTGGGTAGATCCAAAATATAGCCAAATTCGACAGCTCTGAACCACTCTCGCTCACCATCAATGAGCTCTTCACAGAGAGTCTTTAGAATGTCAGGATCTCATGCTCTAGAGGTCAATATCTAAAATAAATAGCATAAAATAAGGAAAAAGCTAACTAAAACATACAAAAACATTTAAAAAATGACCTAAAAATCATCAAAAATAGTAAAAAACTGATAAAATTGCAAAAACATGTCATCATGTAGGCCTACAAATTAAATTTTTCATTCAGAAAGCTCAGAAATGCATTAAATGACATTAATTGCCTCTAAAAATTTAGAAAAATTACACAATTTTCCTAAAGTTGACGAACCTGGGTCAACCTTGCAGTCCGCATGCGATCAAAATTTGACCATTGGGATTTTGAATGTTGATCGCAACTGGCAGCTATGGTCCCCAATTGACCAATTGGGAACCACAACTGGTACCTGCGATCTCCGATTGAAGTTCGATCGGGTGTGATACCACAACCAAAAATGCAAAAAAATTATTAAATCTAAGCTACCCTAGCCTAAGATGAGGTTCATTGCCAGCAATTTAGTGAAATTTATTTACCGATTACTTAATTGGGTTCATTTTATTGGTAATGGATGCGAGGTATTGGTTTTTGAGTTACCTTGTCCTCCCCTCGTCTCCCACGACTAGAAGACACTTGCTCACGCCCTGCTATCATGTTGTAAGTCGATGTGCGGGTCAGGTATGGTAGTTTGTAGGTCAATTTTGTCATTTGTCACTATTAATGCTCCAATTTGTAGGTCACTATCAAGGAATAATGAGAGATATTTGAAATTTAGAATTTTTTATAGAGTTCTCATATTCCGTGCGAACCGCAGGCCCTAACCGCGGTTCCCAAATTTGCAAATGGGAACCACATACCCTAGCTGTAGTTTACAATTGGCAATTTTTTTTAGAAAATCCCACCATGGGAAGGGCCAAAAAGATCAATTAATTCATCCCATTGGGTCATAACTCAATAAAAGCAAGCTAATTTAGAAATTTGGTGATAATCAAGCATCGAGATCTAATCAAAAATTAAAAATTTGGCTGAGATTATAAAGTACAATTGAGGTCATCGCTATGATAATCCTTTCATGGAGTGACACACCTCCCAAAAAAATAAATAAGCTCAATGCATAATTCAAAATATTCAAAAAAATCAAATAATTAAAACACCAAATGCACCTCGTATTCAGTAATTTACCCTATACACTTGGCGGTTGCAACGACTTGCGATCCATGCAATCCGATAGGATGAGTAAATTATTATAAGGAAATTTGGGGCAAAAATCATCATAGTTGATTTGATATGCTTGTTTTCAATCCCTGAGAAGGCCTTCATAGCTAGAATGCTCCACGGGAACGAGGTGTTGCATCTCATTTCTTCTATGACCTCTTTTTCAGCAAATCATCGATAATTTGATTCAACATAAATCTGATTGAATTTGTATTAATTCAATTTCCTAAGATGGCTATTGTATCCTGAATGCTCCATGGGATAGAAGCATGCAAATACTATTAACAGTTGGAATCAAAAGTTGAACTAGGCCTAGCCAAGGCATTAATTTTCTTAAATCTAAATTTGTTCATATCATCCATGATGGTTAAGCGACATCGTCGCTTCATACATTGTCATTAGCCTCATCGACTCATCACTTGAGGTGGTAGTCATAATATCAAATCATAATCAAAATCAACAGAAGATCCCGAAGATCGTAGATCCCTTGATCTTATCAAAATTGCGTTTGTCCTTGTGAATCATTGTAAAAAACTATCATAAGCTTACCCCTTTGCTTGGGGCAAATTACAAATATTATTTTGCTTATTGTTCTCCTCCTTTCGGATCTATGGGTCATAAGATACCTATGGAATGCACAGCTACACCGAATGATATGAGAAGGGCACAAGCTTTTCAAGTTTAAGCCTCCAAAGAGTTGGAAGCAATGATTTCAGGATGCGTGTCCTTTTGCTGGACCTAGAGCATTTAATGTTGATTTGACTAATGATCATCATACAACCTTCGACATCATTTTAGGAGGTCTATTTTTGCTCAGCATTGTTTTATATCACAATGCATCTCAAAAGGGGCATCTGTAGACACCTAAAACATGTCATGTCGAGGGCGACTACTCATATGGACATTCTACAAGACCATATAGAATATCTTAGATAGACTCCAAGATAGAGCAGTGGTTCTAACCACTCAATTTGGGCTCCTTCGCCTAATCAGTTTGAACTGTAGCCCAGACCTATGGTTTACAGCTGAACCATGGTTGAGACCTACGATTTACAATTTAGACCGTAGCTGTGACCTACGATCTTAACTGAAGTTCAGTTGGCCTTCAATTCGAGCTAAATCAGTTGAAACGACCATTGGATCTATAAGAAGGTGGTTATAGGGTGGAAGCTTCCATTCCAACTTTCCTAACCACACCTTATTAATATTGGCTTCTCCAGGAAGCCACCCCTAGCCCTTGGGTAGTCCTATAAGTACCCCTTAGAATTAGGGAAAACTATCAGAGAGAGTATCAAATATTTGAGCAATAGAGCCCTATCAAATTTTACACTCAATTGAGTATACTAAGAGAGCTATTGCACTTATCCCCTACCTACTTGCCAAGATTCATGATGAATTGCTTTATGGATGCCCTAGGAGTCTAGGAGATCCAATAAATGCAAATCTAGGAAAACAAAGGCCCGTCACAATTATTTGACCACTAAACCTTTCATAAGGACATCGAAGGTGACCCTTGAACATCAATTGGACAAGTAGGTTAAGCCCACTACCCTTAGAATTTAGGGAAAGCCTATCAGAGTGCTAACCATGGCTGTCAGTTGTAGTTTATAGTGCAAACCACACACTAGAGCTACAATTTGCAACAGAGGGAACAATTTCAAAGGAGAGAAAACCATCAAGTTCCTTCCCCATTGCGAAGAAAAGGGCACCTCCACCCTAGAGTAGTTCGTTCCATTATGAAAGGCATTTTGAAATCACACCTACCCTTAAGAGGGAAAATAATTGAGCACTCCTATTGTAATATTGTATCAAAATTAATATCCCTAAGAGAGACATACTTGTAATTGGGTTCTAACTTAAAATATAATGGAATAAAGTTTTTATTTTCTTTTTTTATTTTTTGTCAATTTTATTTACTTGTATGCATGTTATATCTTTACCATTTATCGCAATAGGAGTCGTAATCGAGTGTGACCCTTTCTGGTGGTTACAAGTAGTACTAGGGAAGTCAACCTTAACAACGATTAGATTTTAGCAAGAACTTTATGGCTTAAAGCTATAATCCCTAAGGCCACTCACTTCTTTTGGATGGTTGCTCATAATAAGCTCCTTACTATAGAAAATCTGATGCATAGGGAAATCATTGTCCCTAACAGGTGTTACATGTGCGAGCAAGCTTAGGAGTCTACCCAGAACATTCTCATAGATTGTCCTTTCATAAGCAACATATTTTCCCTAGTGGTCAACAAATTGTAAATTTAATGGATAAGGCCACGAATGGTTAAGGACATGTTTGTCTAATGGCCTGATACCTTTAAGAACCCAAGACTAAACTTTTTGTGGAAGTCTATGGTCCATCACACTACTTGGAAAATCTGGCTAGAATGCAACAGGAGGATTTTCAGTGAAGACTATAGGGATCATGAAGCAGTTGCATCAAGAGCCCTAATTTTTGCAACAAAAAATAGTAGCATCATTCCTTACCCATAAATTCTCCAGGACGGAATAGAAGGCCACCTATTAAGGGTCCTCAATATTCCCCAAGACTGTTGCAAATTCAAAGAGCCTCACAAGGACATAAATACAGCCAAATGGATCCCTCCCTCCAAGGATGGTTGAAGGCTAACTTTGACGGTACCTCCAAAGGCAATCCAGGTAAGGCAAGAGCAGGAGGGGTGGTTAGGGATCACAACAAAATCATCATACAAGCTTTTACCAAAAATTTGGGAACCCAGACCAACAACTATGCCGAAGCTAGAGCTCTCTGGCGATGCATCACCATATGCAAATCCATGAATAACCCCATCATCTTCGAAGGTGATTAAGAAGTTATTGTGGGACTGGTTCAAAATAACTCCAAGGGTGAGAAAAACATCCAAAACATTATCTAGGAGTGTCAAAAAAACTTCATTGACAGGAAGTAGAACTGTATCAATCATGTCTATAGAGAGGCTAACCAGGTGGCCGATGCTCTAGCCAATAAAGCCATCCTTAAAACTTCCTTAATGGTTTGGGAAAATATTTTCCCATGTTATATCATCAAAAAATCCAAATATGACATAGGGAATTATTTTAGAACGTAGCCCTGGCTACACAAGCAACGATATTTTCTCAATACCAAGGATGGGTAAACCTAGACCTCAACAACATCTTATCTCCTCAAACAACAGTGGTTGTAGCCACCCTAATAGTGTCTCTTTAACACCAAAGGGCCTTAGTGCCAATAACGGTGGTCGTTACCACCATGTTAATGATTTCCCACTCACGAGAGTTTTTATCAACATTTTTGTAGACTCCGAGGCTAGCGCAGACTCTGTTACCTGCCCCTTTTACCCATGTGTTCTCAGGCGATGGTATGGTCTTCTATGTATCTATCGAAAACCAAAATTCTTCCACTCTGTGACCTATTTTTTTCCAAGACCGTTACCTCTGGCGTGATTCGTGTTCATGCCTAGTTTTTTGGCCTCAAGCTATTGTTTCAGATTCCCTCGTTCGCGACCCATATTTTTTGGGAGTTTTCCTTCACTCACTTTGCTTTTTTTGTGTGCTTTTCATCGCAAAACCTTTTTCACTCTGTTTATTTTCATATCAGTCCCATTATCGGCACCCATAACCCCTTCACATCCATGGCCATTGTCGAACCAACTTCCTTGCAGATCAACCCTGGCACCACTACCCTTCTTGATTCCAAGCACTTCGTGAAGTTATTTAGAATGTTCAAAGGAGTGAATGATGAGGTAAAAAATGATTTATTGGAGACCTGGAATGAGGGGGAGGTGCAAATCCGTGGTCTCCAATTTGTGGTAATTCCTTAGTCCATTTCCCAAGTCTCTGGTCTTAGGTTTTTTGGAAGAATTATCCATAGGTATGGGTACAATTTCAAGGAGGATATCGATAAATTCCCTGACAGGGGGAGTGAGTTAGTCTGGTAGAATAAGGGTATAGTTAGGTCATCCCTTCCTCGACCATGGGATACAGTGATTGTCCCCATACTTCAGTATATTTTTGTAGATAATCCTGATAAGTCTCTGAGTGCTTACAATCTAGCTTTTGTTAACCATTTGAGTGATGCCCACCCCATCAATGTCTTGAATTTTCTCTTCTGGTCCAATTCTCTTGGTCATGCCAGGTTGCCCACCGCCCAGCCTCAGGAAGACCGCCAGTCTCCACCACCTGCTTCCCCCCATCTCAGGCTAATGATGTCATTCCCTAGGACAAGGGTGCTCCCATTGTGGAAGAGCTACCTCACTCGTGTCATCAAGTTACCATTGTTTATGAGAAGCCCAAGATGGTCAAGAGGCTTTGACCTAAACAAAAGGTAGCCAGACCCCCCAAAAAATAAGGGTGTCTAGGTGTTTGTCAATGTCAACTCAGAGTGGTAATTGCTCGTTCCAGGACCTCACTAGTGACGATGATGAGTCCCAGGAGGATATCTGTCAGGAAGCTCAGGGGGATCAGCATTTAGAGCCTCGATATGCCAGCCAAAAGGACCAAGTAAACAAATTCCCCACCTAGGATATGTTGCGTACTATGACCCTAAATTGCATCAACGAGGAAATTGGCCACTTCCAAATAGCGGCCAATGTTTAGCGTGAAGGGAATAATATTATGACCAGTGCAATTGAGGAGCTCAAAAGACTCCTTGCTATTATGAAAACTCTCTTGCCTGACGAGGATAGTACCAAAAATTAAGAGAGTGGTAAATCCAAGAATACTGGGATCTAAGATGTCTGGTTCATGATCTGCACAGGCTTGGTGGTCCTAGTTTTTTGGATTTTTATTTATGTGGTTGATATTGTATGAGGTCGGAAAGACTCCTGTGTTGGTTTTCTATGTTATTTTTTGGCATGGTTTTGTTTTTTGGCGTATCCATACCCCTTGAGTATTGGGCGGTGTCTTCCATGATAGGGATAATCCATATATACAAAGGGGTGGGACCCTCCAACCCGTAAAGTAAATAAAATTACTTTTACCTACCAAAAAAATAAAAAATAAAAATATAATATTTTTTTTATATTTTATTATTTTTTAAAATTTAGATGGTGGAATTCGGTAGCCTCCATGAATCCAGGTAGGCTATCTAGATTTTTATAGCCACCATAATATTCTGCATTGTCCGTCCCAAAAACTGCCACATAGATCTTTGTGCAGTCCATCCTATAACCACCATGCCACAATCATTTTAAACCTTTTACACTTCTAAAAGCAAGAAAGGGACAAGCGTTCAATCCGGTGAGGCTCGAGATTTAAACCTTCGACCTCTGCCCCTTAAGAGGTTTGGTTGAACCAATTGGTCTACACCTCGGACCTAAAAATATAATATTTGGTAGTAGTAAAAAATAATGATAAATTAGATATAATGATATGAAGTTTAGATATTGTATTAGTTTACGGGTGTTTCATTGTAAATTAAGTTTAAATTTTATATGTTGATAACCATAAACACTCTTAGAATAATATGGTTTATTTTTTATCAAATTATGGTAAAGTGAATGGGTTTTTAGAGGCTTCTCAAACTTTTTACACTTCTTTTCACATATTACATAGTAAATATCTAAACGGAAACAAGAAAAGAGGAAATAAACCACACAACTGAGGAGTCTTATTAAATGACTCCATCAAACAAGGTTACTTAAAACATAATATTAAAGACCCAATACAAAATTTCACTCTAGAGCAAGAGCTAAACACAAAGAAAATAGACTTATCAACAAATTAGGAAAATGAAAGATTACTCAAGTTCATGGGCCACCAACTCCATTTCCTCAAGAAAAATCAAAGAAATTAGTTATCTTGATTTTGCTTTCTTTTATGAGAGGAAAAAATGAGTATCTTTTAAGAGATAAAAATTACAGTGAGCTAGAACCATCATAATCACAACAAGTTAGAACTAACATAGGAACAACAAGCCAAAACTAGCATAGTCTGTGAGTAAAATGTAGCAAAACCTATGCATAAATCATAAACTAACAAAGCCAATGAAGCATATTGGAGCCTACACACATTAAAATATGTGATTATAGCCAATGAATATAGAACAAATAAGTTTAAGGAAGAATTAAGTATTTTCTATAGCAACAATAACACAAGCATCAATACACTTCCTCATAATAACAACAATCAAGCAAACTGAGTTTGAATGCAAGCAGGTCAAGTTTAAATGCAAGTAGGTTGAGTTTGAACGTAAGTAGTCTGAGCTTGAATGCAAGCATCAAGTGTTATATACAACATATAATACTAAATTTGAAAGAGAGAGCCATTAATTTATCACAACAAGACATCCATGAAAATGTTGAGCAACAATAAAAGATACCTAATGCCCCATGCAACATAAATAAACCTAGAAGCCAAGTGTCAAAGTCAGAAGAAGAGTACCAAATTATGAGGAGAATGAAATGTCTTCTATCTTTGCATTGAACTTAGACCTGAGTGCAACAAGAGGTAATGACTATACATTAGGCATAATGAGTATTTTCTATAAAGGTACATTGAATCACTCATCATCAATTTAGCACTTGGAGGGAAAATAAGCTATTTGATTTTTTGAAAATTTTTTAACTTTTTTTTTAATTAGGTGAAAAAATAAGGGGTTTTAAAAGGTTCTCCAAACCTTTTACGAAATGATAATGTAAATTACTACAAAACCAACTTAAAGGGTTTTACAAGAGATATTTAGAAAATTAAAACTAGCCACTATTGCATCCAAACCAAGGTTATGCATAAGGGGTAGGACTCGAAATGTACTTGTAAAAAAATGGTAAATTTGTTACGAAAACCTTATGAATATTAGCCAAGTGCATGTAGTATGTCATGATGAATGACCTTAATTTTTCAAAAAAAATGACAAAAAATGGTAAAATTCAAAGTTCTAATCAGACCAGGTGAAAAGGAGTTTCGACGACATTATCCAGGTTACAAATCATGCTCCAGTCTTGGACCGGATGCATAATATAATTTGGTCTCAAACCAGATGCATAATATGATTCAAATGCAGATCAAATGCATAATATGATATAGTATAGGATTGGATGCATAATATGATATGATAATAGATTGGATGCATAGTATGATCTAGTTTCAAAATGGATGTAAAATTTCTTCTGGTATCAAACCAGATCATATTATGCATCTTATCTTGGACTGGGAGAACAATATGATCCAGTAATCGATTGGATGTAGAAATGGATCTGATATGACACTAAATGTATAATGTGATCTGATTCAAGATCAGATGCATAATATGGTCCAACATTGTACCAGATACAAAATCTGATCCAGTATCGGGCCTAATGCAAATTTTGGTTTGACATCGAACCAAAAGTAAAATAAGGTCTAGTTTCGAGACCTCATACAAAATATGGTCATGATGCAAATATAGATTTGGTTGCCACATGTCACACATTCATTCAGCAACACTGCATGTCCAATACAATGTTACCACATGTAACCTTATTTCTTCAACCTATAAAAGGGCATCAACTATCATTTTTTCCATTTCATTTCTACGACTACACCAACCAGAGCTATCCTTTCCAATCAACCTTATGATTCCCAATCATTTTTCTTTAGCTTCCACTTCTTGCGATGGCCACCCCTTACACCCCTACACCAAAATTCAAGAATATTTCTTGCTCTCTGATTTTAGATTTAATGAAAACCCCAGGTATGGAATTTATGTGGTTTCATAACACATGGTTTGAAAACCTTGGTTTCAATACCATAATTCAAAATAAATAAATTCCTCCTGCAACATAGCATAGTTGATTATGACCATGACAAGGCTACAGTGAGAATCAAAGTACGAAATAGAAATATGCTTTTCACCATCACTCATGTAGATATTACCATATTGATAGGTCTTCCTTTTATTGATTTTCCTCAAGTTTTGACAAGTTTGTAACTATCTACAGATGATAAAGCACACCTAGAAACCTAGTATAGTCTATCATCAAAAACATTGGCAGGTATAATTCTTGTTAATTATATTCTATTAATGTTTAAAGTTTCAAATTTGTAAATTGTCATCTAATTTTGTTTCTGCAACTTCTACTGCCAAGTCAAAAAGAGGGTTATCGATCAACAATTTTAACCATACAAATCTGAAGGCAATTATCAAATTCTTCCAGACTAGACTAATTCTTATGGGAAGACCAAAAATTTTATTTTGGGCATTGGATTATACTATTCAATCTGAGCATAATCAAAGGTTCGATTGGTGCACATATATTTTAGATAAGATCAGGTCTGAGTTACACATCGTAAAAATGGTAACCAATAAGAGACAACCCATTGTGGACACTATTAATTTTCCTTTAGCACTTTATTATGAGTGTTTTCATAATTTGCAAACTACTCCTATACCTACTATAGTGCATACAACACTACAGGCTATTACTATGTCAGCAAAGGAATTGAAGGTAATAACTACATATTTGATCTTGACATACTAATTTATATTTTATCACATTTCATTTTTTTAATTTTTCATTTCATTTATATGTAGGACAAGGCATAAATTACAAAGAGTAAATAGGATGCTGCCAATAGGGGTCACATGCTAGAACAAATTGGTGATTCTAAAGACACAAGCTTAGAAGCGACACCATTATAGAGGCCGTATAAATGTTCCAGTTAAGCCACTACTCCTGCGGGTTCTCATACACATAGGTATGCACAAAATGTGTAGGTTTAATCTAGCATGGCAAAACCCTCCCCCATTGGAACCTAAATTCAACATGTTTCATCATATTTAGGTAAATCTATGTGTAGTTAATTTAAATTAAGATCTATTTTATTTTTTGAAAAATTGTAACAAAATGTTTTTGACTATTTTCAGTTGATTATCAAAATCAATGATAAGTACAAACACCACAAGTGAGAGGCCATATTCCTCCACCACATCTATAACAACCACCATTTGTATAGCATCCACCGCTTGCACCACAACCACCACTTCCACCACATCAGCGACAGGCACAACCTACGCTAATGTGAGGGCAAATTCATGTTGGAAAACAATTATTTTCACATAAATCATAGACTACACAAATTTATAGGAGTGTATTCTCACACTCATAGATATCACACATGCTAGTACCAAGTTTTGGGTATGGTTGATCATCATTTGCATTTACAACAAATTCATAGGCACCAAAAGTTTCAACCGAGGGATTGGATAATATTCCACCTTATTATGACTTTATTTTTTAAGGCAACATTGTAGGCTTCAAGGCAAAAAATGTGCTTAGAGATCAAGTAGAAAAATGAGAAACCCCTAACCCTACAGTTGAGTGCATATCATTTCCATCAACTCAAGGAGACAACCCTCATCCTCAGGGTCCTCAAACTGAGGATGATATTATAAATTTTAATAAAAATGTTTTAATGTCTAAAAATATCGAAGCAACTATCAAGTAGGTTGTGCTTAGAGATTTGTAGGAGATGAAGGAATGGGAATATCGAGAAAATATCCTTATAAGGTAAATTAATACCCTATGTAAAAATTATGCAAAAAGAGATTCTCTTTATTCTTTGGTTAAATATGAACCAAAAAAGCTTGATGGCCTGCTAAAATAGGCCACATTAGGAGCAATTAGTTTGATTTTATTTATGATGATGATGTTTTAAATGTTGTTGTTGGTATATTGGAGAACATTAATGTTGAAGCCCAAGAATTTTATGACCATTGGGCTTCTGATAAGGATAAAGTTGCAGTTGCTAAGGCTACAAGGGAAATGGCTGAGGTAAAAAAAAGTTTTTTATGTTTCAATTTTTTATTGCAATTAAATTTTTATATTTCTTGAAAATATGTAATAATTTCAATATAACCCTTTTGAATTATGTTTTCAATTTGTTTTTGTAGTCAAATTTTGAAAACTTAAAAACATAGGTTAAGAGCATGGACATCAATATTAATAGGGCGAAGAAATTTTTGAATAATGTAATGGAAATGAAAAAGAAAATGCAAGAAAAAATATCAAAAAATAATACTTAAAAAAAATACATTAGGGATATGCTCAAAGACGATCCAAAAAAGGTGCTTGAGAAAACAAAAGAAACACTTCCAACAATACTTGAATATCCAAGCAAAGAAGAAGCAACATTGGTGGCGAGTATTGTGAAAGTACATGAAAACCTAGTCAAAGCTAGAGCACTACCAAAAGAGAGTGTCATAGAAGTAGATAAAGGAAAAGAAATAGCAACTCCAACCGATAGTGAAGTGCCAAAGCACCAATCAAATTTTTGACAATATAATATGCTATCAAGTTGAGTGTAGTCAACAATTTTATATGATGTAATATATTTCTATTAGAACTAATAAAAATGATATTTTCTCATATTGTGTTTTCCATCATTCATAGTTTGGTTGCATTGATAATTTTGTGTTGTTATTTTAGTTTATTTCTAGCTAATATTGTCTACTACGTTCATCTCAAACAACAAAAGCATTATTATTATTATTTTTAAACGAAAAACCCCTTGTGGGGCCACTTTGGTCTGAGAGACCACGAACAGGGGGTTCTACACCATCAAAGTCACCCAGGAGTCACACCCAGAATTGCTCGCACCAACATTATCAATTAGATTTTGGGTACCCAATTCAGCTTTTTGGTAGGGTGGAGATTCGAACCTGGGACCTCCCTTGGAGGATTGCCCTCTCCTCTCCAACTCACCTACAACACCTGGGTAAACAACAAAAGCATTATAAATAACATTATAGATCAACAATAATATACCAATAATAATATTTAAAATATGAAACATAAATATTTATCAATGAAGAGAATTGAGACACTAACACATAATAAATATACAATTTTAAAAACCGCAGATATAAGACATGTAATTTTTAAAACAATACTGTGATATAAAACAATAATTCTTTGAAATTTTATAAATCTGAAACAATATTATGAAATCTGCTATCAAATCAATTCATGTTTATCAATATCAATGAAATCATGAAATAATTATCATTAAGGTAGTTGAAAAATATTAGCTTGTCTAGAATCATTATGAAGCATAGCAAAAATATGTGTCTCCACCATCTGATCACTGAAAGCATCATCATTGTCGTTATCGATCATATTCGTCATACCTCTTCTATCTACCAGGGAAATCCAGTGTGCCAAAGCTCTATCATACAGAAATTTATCCAACTAATATGAAGACACATAAATTCTTAAACAATTTTCTAATTTTTTGTTGAGTCTATTGCGGAGCTTAGATTTAACAAAAGAAAGTGCACTGAAAACTCTTTCATCTTCTATAGACCCCAAAATCATTGTTTCATATAATTCATATAAACGAAAGTATTCACTTATTGTATCTTGTAAGACAGTACTTGGATACAATTTTTATCACAACATGTAGTGGAACCAATCTCATGGACACTTGTCATAAGTGATGTTTGCAAAACCATTATTCTTCCAAAATGCGATGACTGTTGTTTCAAAATATCACTATTGAGTATACCTCTAATTTCAACACCATTGACTTCCACACTCTTATTGAAATGGTTAATGAGGTTACCCATATATTTAATAAACAACTCATTTGCATAATTGTATTTAGTACAAGGACCCCAAAACAGCCATGGCCTCGAGCAACTCATATTTTTAAAACCATTATCTTATCTCACCTGTCAAATATTTTGCTATTTTTGATAAATTACACTTATTTTTCTGTACAATAACATAAAATGTATTATGTGTTACAGGAACTTCTTCAAAATATTCCACAACTATACTTGATTGTCTTTAAAAAAAAATAAAGTGGTACCATATTTTCATAAACATTAATACAAAGATGATCATTGATTTCAAACTTAAAAAAGTTTTTTTGATTGTTCCTTTAGACACATATAATGTATCAATAAGCACACATTTATTTTTTCACCCTCATAAAATCAATGATATAGATGGATCTCTCTTGTGCAAGTTTAATTAATCTGTTAATTTCTTGTAACATTGGAAGAATACCCCATAAGGTCAAAAGTGTTTCTAATTCAGTCAAATGGAACAACATATCTTTTGCCTTATCAACTATCCTACAATTTGCATGCATAAATCCCGTCAATGATTGATATTCTGTAAAAACTCTCTAAGCAGGTTGATACAGTGAAATCCATATTGTATCCACATATTTTAACATTTTTTTTCCTTCTGTAACTCCTGGTGCAAACTGCTAAAACTCTGCAAACATTTTTGGGCTGAATGAGAAATAAGAATGAATTTCATGAATAATGTCTTCCACTCTAGCAACATTTGCAAATGTGCTCACAATTTTATATACAAGATTCGCCCTATGATCCATACAATGAATGGGAATTATATATGGGGCAACTGTGGTTTGGAGCTGAATACAAAGACCAGACCTGTGCCCTTGCATAATAGCAGCACCATAAGATCCAATGTAAATTAACTTTGTTGCTATGTCTATATCATTCATTTATGCAATATTCTTTAAACTATTGATAACAACATTATAAATAATTTTTGCATTTGAACTTTCCAATATCTAATGTATTCCCACCAAAATAGGCCTCCTTATATGATTTTTAAATGTGTACACATGCATGTAAATCTAATATGTGTTGTCCACAACCGTTACCTAATCAATAGAAAGTTAAATTAATCTAGCAATTTTTTTTTTTATTGGTTGAAAGGGTGTTGAAAGGTCCCTAAACCTTGTACAAGAGGATTTACATGAATTCTAGATCGACCAAGGTGGTCCAAGAAATAAAGATCAAAGGGCGAGCAAACCTCCACATGAGGAAAGGTGTCACGAAATTGCGACCAGTTTGGTGATGTCGTGAAATCGTGACAAGTTGCGCCGTTGCAGCCAAGAGAAGAAGGGATGTCATGAAATCGTGACTAGAAGTGCCATCGGAGCCGAAGGAGGGAAGGTGTCGTGAAATCGTGACATGTTGCAAGGTTGCTGCCAGAAGAAAGGAAGTGTCGCGATATCGCGACAAGTTGCTAGGTTGGAGCCAAAAGAGAAGAAGAGTCGTGAAATCGTGACATGAAGCAAACCCGCGACTGGATAGAAAAGGTGTCACAAAATCATGACAAGAAGTAAGACCACTGTCGAAGAGAAGAGGTGTCACGAAATCGCGACAAGAAGTAAGATCGCTGTCGAAGAGAAAAAGAGTCACAAAATCATGACATTTATGGAAGACTGCTACCAAAGAGAGAAGGTGTCACGAAATCACGACATGATGGAAGACCACAGCCGAAGAGAGAAAGTGTCACGATATCGTGACAAGATGGAAGACCGCTACCAAAGACAAAAAGTGTCGCGATATCACGACAAGATGGAAGACTGCAACCGAAGAGAAAAAGTGTTGCGATATCGCGACAAGATGGAAGACTGCAACCGAAGAGAAAAAATGTCGCGATATCGTGACAAGATGGAAGACCGCTGCCAAGGAAAAAAAGTGTCGTGATATCGCGACAAGATGGAAGACCGCTGCCAAAGAGAAAAAGTGTCGCGATATCGCGACAAGATGGAAGACCGTTGCCAAGGAAAAAAAGTGTCGCGATATCGCGACAAGATGGAAGACCGCAACCAAAGAGAAAAAGTGTCGCGATATCACGACAAGATGGAAGACCATAGCCGAAGAGAAAAAATGTCGCGATATCGTGACAAGTTGCAAGAAAGAGAAAAAGTGTCACGATATCGCGACAAGATGGAAGACCGTTGCCAAAGAGAAAAAGTGTCACGATATCGCGACAAGATTTAAGACCACAGCTGAAGAGAAAAAGTGTCGCGATATCACGACAAGTTTCAAGAACACACCCAAAGAGAAAAAGTGTTGCGATATCACGACATGTTGCAAAAACGCAGCCAAAAAGGAAAAGTGTCGCGATATTGCAACAAGTTACAAAAACGCGGCCGAAGAGAAAAAGTGTCATGATATCGCGACATGATGAAATTTCATGGCCAGTGGTGAAAGGTGTCACGATATCGCAACCAATTTCCAAAACACGGCCGAAGGGGGAGAAGAAGGAACAAAGGACATGAAAACTCGACCAGTTCCATGAGCAAACAAACCCGGTCCCCTACCAACCACTCACATTGTGCAGACATTGGTACTTATAGAAGCATCCCTTAGGCCAATGGGAAAGGAGTCTCTCCAAACATGAATGTCAGATTCGCCAACTCCCTTGTTAGCAAGCCAGTCCGCAACTTTGTTTCCTTCCCGATACTGATGCTTAATGACTAGGTAAATGTCGATTAGCGCCTTGCATTCTTGGAAGATCGAAACAAGGGCCCAGGGAGGCATAGAAGTCCCATTGAGCCAGTTGATACAGTGCAGTGAGTCTCCTTCTATGATGATTTTATTGATGGTCAAGCCTTCCAAGAGAATCAAGATTTGGAGCAGAGCCCAAGCCTCTGCCATATTGTTAGATTGAATTCTGAGGTTCTGGGCAAAGGCCAAAATTATTTCTCCTCTGTGATTTCTAAGAATTCCTCCTCCGCTAGCCGCTCCTAGGTTGCCTTTGGCCACACCATCGAAATTAAGCTTGTGCCACCCAGTAGGAGGTAAGACCCACTTGATGACGGACCTGTCAATAGAAGTACAGGGTGTGGTAGAGAAATTGGAAATATTGAAGAGTTTTGATAGGTTCGATTCAAGGCTAGGAGGGGGGGTTTGGAAGACGAGACAAGAGAGGCATTCTATGCAGCAAGGGCCAAGATTTTGGCAACAATAATCTTCTTATCAATGGCTTGGTTTTTGAAAATTTTGGCATTTCTCTCAAGCCAAATCTGCCACAAGAAGATGTGAAGGCAAGCTTGCCACATGAATTTAAGTTGATTGCTCTTGAAATGCCGGGGCCATTGTTGAAAAAGGAGGGGAATGGAATGAGGGAGGGCTGTAGAGATTTCGAAGGTGTTAAGAACCTAGTTGAGCACTGCAAGAGAGAAGGGACATTCCAAAAAAACATGTGAAGTTGACTCACAGGCGTTTTTACACAAGATGCACCAATTGGGGATGAGTAACCCTCTGATTATCAAGTTTTCAGTGATGAGGATTCTATTTTGGATGGCCACCTAGCAAAAGAATTTGACATTGGGAATGATCTTGGGAACCCAGACCTGATTAGATAAGTCCCGACCATCATTGGGAGTTTCTTGACTGTAGTAAGCTGATTTAACAGTGAAATTCCCTGAATCTTCAAGGTTCCAGACCATGGAATCATCTTTGTGAGAGCTGGGGATGATGCAAGTCATCAAAAAGTTGTGTAACCACTTGAGTGCCTCTATGATATGCCTAGGCCCATTAAGAGCCAGGTGTTTCCATTCAGGTCTTGTAATACCTGGGTTAATGAAATGACACACCTTATCTTCAAAGGTGGCTTCGATAACCGTCTTGAGCATTGCAAGATGAGGATCTTGGATGAGAGGTTTGTCACGGATCCATGGGTCGTCCCAGAAATGAATGGTCATTCCAGTTCCAAGACACCACCTTAAGCCTTCCATGATGATCTTCCTTGTTTTGGTGACACCATTCCAGAAATGAGATCCGCTAGGAAGGTTGTGCTCTCCAAGAAATGGAACCTTATGGAGGTACTTAGCTTTGATGATGTCAATCCAAGTGACTTTTTCATTGGTGGTAAGTCTCCAGGACTGCTTGGCAATGAGGGCCATGTTCATCCGCTTGATGTCCCTGAATTCGAGTCCTCCATCGTTTTTCTTGGAACAGACCCTATCCCAGGCAACAAGTGAAAATTTTTTCTTGTTTTCATTTCTCGCCCAAAGAAATCTGCGTTGAATTTGCTCAATTCTTTGGTAGATGGAATCTGGATCTTTGAAGATAGATAAGAAAAAAACTGGAATACTTTACAGGCAATCCTGGACCAGAGTGGCTTTGGCTGCCTGACTGAGCATTGAGCTTTTCCAACCTGCAAGTTTCTTATTGAGGTGATCTAAAACAGGGTTCCACATAGCCGAGATCGATTTGCCGTGGAAAAGCGGTAATCCAAGATAAGTAGTTGGAAGGCTCCCAATGATACACCCAAGGATCTCAGCAATCCTGTTTTGCCTATGGATGGGAGTATTGAGAAAGTATAGCTTGCTTTTGTGGTAATTGACTTTCTTGCCAGCCACCTCTTCATAAGAATCAAGAATGTTCTTAATGATTTTTGCTTCGAGAACGGAAGCATGAGAGGATAGAATAGTATCATCCACAAATTGTTGATGGGATATGGCATTGGTTGTTGAGGCTGGTTTGATCCGGGAGATGAGTCCACTGTTGCAAGCATCAATAAGGGTTCTTCCAAGGGTTTCATCCAAAATGATGAAGAGGAAGGGTGACAGAGGGTCCCCTTGACGGATGCCTTTGAAACTTTGGAAGAAACCAACGGGTGAACCATTGATAAGAATAGAGAACCAAGCAGTAGAGATACATTCACGAACCATCTTGATCCATTCTTTGTGAAACCCAAACTTCTCTAGGACCTCGAACAAGAATTTCTAGGAAACCCAATCAAAAGCCTTGTTCATGTCAAGCTTAAGGAACATACTAGGTTTTTTATTTTTAGATGTTGAGTGGACCAATTCGTGGACGGTTATCACTCCATCAGCAATGAATATGCCTTAGACCGAGCTCCCTTGGCACTGGTCGATGATGGAGGGAAGGATGTCTTTCAGCCTGTTTGCCATAACTTTGGTGATAAGTTTGTAGATGACACTATAGATACTAATAGGTCTGAAGTCGAAGAGAGAAGCACGATCATTGGACTTGGGAATTAAAACAATGAAGGTGGAATTGGATTCTCTCGACATCTTTTTGGCTCTTTGAAAGAATTTAACTGCAGCAACAACATCAGGGCCCACAATATCCCAAAAGTGTTGAAAAAACTAGGGTGGGAAGCCATCGGGTCTAGGGACCTTATCAGGTTCCATTGCAAACAGAGCTTCTTTGATCTCCTCTTTAGTGAAGAATTGGAGCAATTTCCCATTATCATCGTTAGACACCAACTTTGGTATGTTCTGAAGTAGAGAACTTGTTGTGCGGGGGTGGCAGTCAACACTAGGACCTAAGATTTCTTGGAAGTGGCACACAACTTCCTGTCTGATAGCATGGATGTTAGAGACAATGGTTCCATTAGCCTTGGTCAACTCAGAGATTTTATTTGAGCCTCTGTGGCGCATGGTGGAAGCATGGAAAAAATTCGTGTTGGTGTCTCCTTCTTTGAGCCAGGGGCTTCTGGATTTTTGCCTCCAGTAGGACTCTTCCATAGCCAAGGCATTGTGAAATTTTGAAAGGAGGATTTTTTCTTCCATGAAAGTTTTGACCCTCTGATCTCCTCCCTGAATCAGAGGTTCGAAACTACTTGCTCCCTTAGGTCATCTTTCTCAACTAAAGATAGATATTTTACCATTTCCCAACCACTTTGATCTGACCAATGGGAATTAGGAATTTTTTGCACATTAAATAGGTATAATAGCTAACTATAATCAATAAAATTGAACAGTGGTCTACCTTTCTTGAGAATACTATAAACAATGGCAAATTGCATACTTTTTGAAGCTAATATGGTCTTCTAAATTTTATGAAATTAGGTTGCAATTGTTCCACCTTTCTCAACAATAGATTGTTGTTGCTTTAAGTGATTGTCATATTCTGTAGCATATCTTAAATGGATACATTTTGATGCATCCTTCCACTTAAATTCTTTACTAACTTCACCATTACTTTTTATAACTTTTACATAATCTTTTCCAGCATGTTTTTCAATTGTATAAATCTTATTTTGCAGCCTATGATCCTTACCAAGTCTCCAACTACAAATTTTGCATCTACATTATTTTTCATTGATTTTGTTATCCTCAGTTAGGATAGGCTCAAGATAGGGAAATATTTTTGCCCATTCATTCTTAAATCCCCTTCCAATTCTTTTTTTTAGATATTTTGCTTGAAGATTCATATGAAGCTTGTAATGATTTTGATTTATCACTTTCATTTTCAATTGTAATGTCATTTCAATGGTTGTATTCAAGTTTTTATTGGATGTCATTGTCAAGGGGATTTTCATTAGAAGGCATATATTTTTGGGCAATATCTTCAAGTGGAGGCATATCAGGATTGACAGGGCATTCTGCATAATAGCATACCATAATATTTTTTATCAATCTTAGATTAAACAAAATATATAGAAAAATATTCATATTGTCAATCAAGCACATATTGGGAAGTCAAAAATCATTTGTACCTTGAATTTGCATGGATATCGTTGGCTCATTGCATTTCAAAGTTTGGATAAAATATTTGAGGATACTCTTTTCAGAAAAATATTTGACTCCCTTCTTTCCATAACTGGGTGACATTTTACTTGTAAGAAAAATGTTTTTCAATTTAGTAAAGTAATAAAATATTGAAGAGGGTGTAATTTAGGTAGGCCTTAAGATAATATTGTAAATAGAATAAACAAATGGTTGGCTAGTAGATTATATGTACTTGTTTCCTATCATGCTTTATTGTGAATTTATCAGTTTATGTCACTAGTTTATTTTTTTGGTGAAAGCACTTTAACTGACAAGAGCACAAAGGTAATTAACATTAAAATTGAAATCAATTTAAGAAAAATATTCTTTATGCAAAAAATAAATGGATATACGTATGTCAAAAAATATAAGAGTATAGCACAAAATAGGCTAGAAATAGTGAATCAATATATCTTTGGAGAAATAGAGCATCAATATGTCTTTAGAGAACCAAAGCATTACACATGTATAATCTTAGTAAGGAAAAAATATCTGAATAGAAACTAAGAATCAAAGAGTTTTAAAACATGCAGAACATGGTAAAATAGAGAAAATATGGGAACATAGTAATGCTCATCTAGATGCAGAAGAGGGCTCAGATATCGGTGTGGTGTAGAACAGGATTGAAAAATCACAAAAGATACATGTCAAAAAATATAAGATTATGGTATAAAATGGACTAGAAATAGAGAATCAAAATGTCTTCGAAGAAACAGAGCATCAATATATCTTTAGAGAACCAAAGCATTTGCACATGTATAATATTAACAAGGAAAAAAATATCTGAATAGAAACTAAGAATCAAAGAGTTTTAAAACATACATAATAGGGTAAAACATAGAAAACATGAGAACAAAGCAATGACCATATGGATGAAGAAGAGGGCTTAGATATTGGTGTGGTGCAGAATAGGATTTAAAAATCATTAAAGATACATGTTAAAAAATATAAGATTATGGTACAAAATGTATTAGAAATAGAGAATAACAATGTCTTCGGTTCACCTATATTCATAAAGAATCAAATACTTTTAACAAAAAGAGAGAAAAAATGGGATAACATTCAGAACATGGAAAAATAGATAAAAATATGGTAAGTAGAGCAGTGATAGAGAACTTGGTGTAGAATGAGATCCGAATGCAGAATAGGGTCCAAAAATTGACTTGGTGCAAAAAGAGGCCCGGTGATCTAATGCGAAACATGATCCGATTACAAAAAAAGTTCTAGTTGTAGAATAGGTTCTAGTTGCATAAGTGGTTACAACTGGTTGAAAAAGAATTCCCACTTGCAAAAAGGTGCTGCCTAGTTGTATAATAGGTACCGGATGGTTGCAAAAGTCATTACAACCGATTGTAAAATAGGGTCTACTTGCAAAATGGTCCTAGTCGATTGTAGAAGTGGTTTCGATCGGTAGTTTGAAGAACACAAGCTTATACTGAGAGGGGGGTGAACAGTATAAGACCACTTTTTACTTTTCCTTTCAATTCAATATTATGCAATGTATAGATAGCAGTATCAATAGCAGTAATCAAAGCAATGCACAAAACACCATACACAATAGAGACACCACAATTTACGTGGTTCACCCAATGTGGGCTACTCCACGGAGAAAATATTTTACTAAAATTTTCTCAATCAATCTCTTTGGGAATCCTTCCCAATTACAATGTTTATGGACCTCTGTCCAAAGGAGATGTTGATCCCCTAATCTCAAGTTCATGGATCTCTTCCATAGGAGAACTCTTTCCCCTTCTGCTCTAGCTAGTGATCTTCTAGAAGACTCTGTCTCTCTGTTGCACTGACTGGTGGATCTCTCTCCACTTGAAGACTCCTCACTCAGATCTATCTTCAATTGTCCTGGTTGTTGGATCTCTATCCACTGAGACTCTATCCTCTATACTCTATCACCTCCAAAGCTCTATCTCAATAGGTTCACTCAGAACCTTCTCAAATCTGCTCAACAAGCTCACTCAGAACTTGTCCAAATCTTGCTCAACAAGCTCACTTAGAACTTGTCAAACTACTCAACAGATCCACAAACCTACTCAAATCTGCTCAATAAGTCCTCTCTAGGACTTGTCCAAATCTACTCAATAAGTCCTCTCTAGGACTTGCTCAAATCTGCTCAATAAGTCCTCTCTAGGACTTGCTCAAATCTACATAGCAAGCTTCCACAAAAGCTTACTCAACATCAGTCCACAAGCCTTCTCAAAGACTTGTCTCAAATATGCTTAACAAGCTCACACAGAACTTGTCCAATCTCATAGAATCATAAAGAGAATTGTTAGAGACTCAATATGTTCTATACTTAATGCTCAATCAATATCTCAACTCAATCTCATAGAAGCATAAAGAGAATTTTAGACTCATATTTCTATACTCAACCAAATGTTAAGACTCAATTCTATACTCAAATCCCAATCTCAACTCAAATCAATCTCATAGAAGCATAAAGAGAATTGTTAGAGACTCAATATGTTCTATACTCAAATCTCAATCTCAACTCAAATCAATAATATAGAATAGTTTGTTTTATGGAACTTGAACAACCACATGCATCCACTTGACTAGGCTCAATCAACTCAACTCAACTAATCACCTTAATGAACAACCCTTTCTCACAAACCCTAGTCCAAGCATGTATCAATCAACTCAAAATGTTTCCAACAATGCTCAACAACAAATCTCACATAACAATGATACTCATGTTCTTCTCTAACTCAAGTTCAAGTTCTTTGCACAACCAATGGGCTTCAACAACAATGCTTATAAAACAAGGTTTAATAACAACTCTCAATACCAGAAAACCTTGAAGCATTTAACCAATCACTTTCGAAAAGGAAACCACAATCAATCCTTTTCACTCCAATGATATTTTCAGAAATCAACCACCCAAATCAATCAATAGGAGAATGTGCCCATACCTTTTATGAATATGAAGAAGCCTCTTTGGAAATCTGCCACAATCACAATATTCTCTTGCCAAACTTCATGAGGGTTAGGAGAAATTACAAAACAAATATCATAACCTTTTACACCTTATTTCTCCTAGTCAAAAATCACATCCACCACTAGAAAATAATTAAAAATAATTATTTCCTCAATTAATTAAGCATAGCATGAATATCACCACAACCATTTACCATTCCCTTATTTCTCCTAAAAATCACTTTGCACTAATGCACAACTCACTAAGCTCCTTAATGCAAAAATTCCCACATCAAATAGTGCAAAATATAAACCACAACTCATAAATCACATCACCATAGTATACCCTCAATAATGGTGCTTGAAACCTTAGCTTTGAAAAATTAAAACATTAATTATTCATTCTCCAAAAATTGTGGCGATAGGCATACCTTAGAAAATAAAATAATTTTTCGGCTCCGAAGAATGCGGCGACAACAAACCATGCGAAAACGGGTTTCGGGTGACTCAAACCCAAGACCTGCAGCGAGTGCGCCTTTGCACTCCCTCCACCCACCAAGTGGGCTAAGCTTCCCACGTGGAAGCTATTCCACCTTGTGCTCCTTATGCTTCTTCTTTTCGCCCATGAGCTTTTAAACAATGAACATCGCTTCAACCAATACAATGCTAAAATGATGCTCGCGGGAATCGAACTCATGACCTCCGTGCTATCAACACCTTTGCACAATCCAAGCTGCCACTAGGCCACGCTGCCCAATGTGATTTGGGAAGTGGTCGTTGTCTACTTTTAACCATTCGCTGCATCACATAAAACAAAACACAAGCTCTTTCCTTCGCATATACCACGCAAGATTATCAACGAGCAAGGATAATCGATTTAAAAACTTGGTGGCATATTTATATGCCTTTCCCTTCACTTGGAAACGTCGACGCTTTTAAAACTGCCCTCATGACGTCGACGGACATGGCGGAAAACTTTTTATTTAATTTTAAAATTTAAATTTAAATTTTAAATAAATTAAAATTTAAACTAAACCTTTAAAATTAAATTTCTCCATCACCGGGGCACCTTTTTCGATGAAACGAAAAGCCAACTTGGGTTTTAAGAAAAACCCATTTCAAATCTGCCATCCATGGTTTTAAATAAAACCTTTTATTTTTCCTACCTTGGTTTTGATAAAAACCCTTCCTTGCACTTTCACAAAACATAGTGCATACCATCATAGATCCTTTTGACATCAAATAACCTTTTGACATCAATGACAACATTTTAGCTTAGGGACTCAAAATGTCCAACAATCTCCCCCTTTGTCATTGATGGCAACCCATATTCATTTTACTGAAACCTGATCTTCTTTTCTGCTCCCCCGGGACTTTGCTCCCCCTGGCTCAATGCTCTCTCAAATATCAAATCTCTCCCCATATCAAAACTCTCCCCAATATACACAAATCTCTCCCCCTTTGACATCAATGGCAAAGGGTCACCTTTGGGGCTCGGGGCTAAGAATGAGCCTCTTAGCTTAGCCCCTCCCCCACCTCCACATGAGGTGGTTAATTCTGGGGTGGGAGTATTTCTACTCCCCGAAAGCACTGTTCTTTGTCTTTATCTTTCTCTCTTCTTCTCTGAGTCTTCTGAATCCTCTCACTATTTCTTTCCAAGTCATCATCCATGTTCCTATCACTCTCACTTCCTATTCTTGTTCTTCTCCCCCCTGTTCATTCTTGCTTCTAGAATATTTTCTCTACACCATCTTGCTATGTGACCATCATTATTGCACTTATAACACTTAATGTTATTATTCCTTGGAGGTGCAACTATCTTAGGACTTCTCCTAGTGAAGCCATATCTTCTTCTATCATTAATCCTGCAATTCATTGCCTTGTGACCAAACCCATTGCATGAGTAGCAATACCCATGGAAAAGTTATCCTTTCCCATATTCCTATCTTTCATGTGTCCTGCATTGTGAAGCCATATGTCCAAACCTGTGACATGAAAAGCATCTTCCATTGAAGCCTCCTTGTCTTGACCTCATTGGTCTCCTATTCTGATTGTTGTTCCATCTGTATCTTCTTTGTGCATTGTTCCTCTCTTTGTTGAACTCTTTGTTGTCCAACTCATCCTTTGATGTCCCACTTTCACTTAAACTGTCTTCTTCTGATGTATCTTCTTCTGAAGTTTCTTCTTCATCAAGACTTGAAGTAGATTCTTTTTCCTATTTCTTTTGAACCTTTCCAAAGCCAAGACCTGTTGAACATGATGTTCGTTGTTGTCCACAGATGAACTTATCCAAGTTCTTAGAGCTATTTGTGAAACTCTTCATCTTGATCTTGGAGTCCTTTAAGTCTTCTTTTAGAGTAGCCACTTCTTGTGCTAACTTCTCACATTCCAAAATATTTGCTTCTAACTTATCCTTGAACTTGCTTGCCTTAGCCTTTGACTTCTCTAAATCCTCTATGAGCAATAACCTTTCTTCATCACATTCTTGAAACTGACTTTCAAGCTTGGAGTGTTGCTTTCTAACCTTCTTTACTATGTCAAGGGCATAGATAAGTTCTCCCTTGAGATCATAACCATTCTCTACTAAATAATCTTCTATTTTTTTGCCTTTGTCCATATCATTACTTTCTTTTGGCTTGTCTTCTATAGGATCATCTTCTTTATCTTCCAAAGCCATTAGAAGATTCTCATCTGGTCTTTCAAGTGCATCTTCAAAATCATCATCACTGAAACTATAACCATCCCTAGTGCAATCATCTTCAAGATGTCCAAATTTACCACATCTAAAACACTTGAGAATAACTGGAGTCCTTTTCTTAACTGGATCTTTCTCTTTAACCATAAATAGGACTTCATCTCTATCATTGTCTGAAAAACTAGCATCACTATCAATTGAGTACTTACTTGCATTTTTCGCATAGTAGCTTCTCTTTTGTCTCTGGAAGAACTTCTTTCCTTGTCTGCTTTGTCCATCCTTGCTTTTCTTTTGGTACCTGTGTCTTTTTGATTCCTTGTATCTGTGATCCTATTTTTCTTCATCATTGTTGCCTTTTGGCTCTTTGCATTCTGTTGCATAGTGTCCATACCATCCACAATTGAAACATTTGATAGATCTTAGATCTATGGGTCTTCTGGAACCTCTATCTCTTCTGCCATAATTTGCTTCTTCATCACTGGATGACTCACTGCTTGATTCTATCTTCTTTCCCTTTTTCTTTTTGTCTACTTTGAAAGCAGCTTCTTTCGGAGGAATAGGATCTTTTGTTCTTATCTCAAAAGTAGTAAGCATGCCAAGCAAAGAATTCCTTGTCAAAGAATCACTATCAATTGATGTTTCTATAGCAGAAACCTTTTCACTATACCTTTTTGGAAGAGTCCTCAAGATCTTATCACAAGCATCAGATTCATCAACCTTCATTCCAAGACCTTTCATCTCATGTACAAGTTCATCAACCTTGTTGAGATAGTCATGAATGTTTTCATCATCCCTCATTCTTAGGTTCTCAAATTCTCCTTTGAGATTTTTGATCTTAGCCATTCTGACTCCTTTATCTCCTTCATATATTTCATGCAGAAGTTCCCACATTTCTTTTGTTGTTTTACATTCCATAACCTTCATAGATTCTACTCTACGCAAACCTTTTATAATTGCATTCATAGCTCTTGAATTTGCATGCATTAGAAGCTTACCTTCCTTATCTATAGGAGGATTGACTATTGAATCATATCCAAGTTCCACTGCATCCCAAACTTCATTTCCAAGTGCCATCAGGTAAAATCTCATCAACATACACCAATATAAGAAGTCACTTCCATCAAATACTTGGTACTGCATTATTGAAGGGTCCATCTCTTTGATCCTTTTGATCCATTGTGTTCTTAGACCACTTTTCCTTCAAGTTGTCAAACTCTTCTGAAGGAACCCGCTCTGATACCAATTGAAGAACACAAGCTTATACTAAGAGAGGGGGTGAACAGTATAAGACCACTTTTTACTTTTCCTTTCAATTCAATATTATGCAATGTATAGATAGCAATATCAATAGCAATAATCAAAGCAATGCATAAAACACCATACACAATAGAGACACCACAATTTACGTGGTTCACCCAATGTGGGCTACTCCACGGAGAAAATATTTTACTAAAATTTTCTCAATCAATCTCTTTGGGAATCCTTCCCAATTACAATATTTATGGACCTCTATCCAAAGGAGATGTTGATCCCCTAATCTCAAGTTCATGGATCTCTTCCATAGGAGAACTCTTTCCCCTTCTACTCTGGCTAGTGATCTTCTAGAAGACTATATCTCTCTACTGCATTGATTGGTGGATCTCTCTCCACTTGAAGACTCCTCACTCAGATCTATCTTCAATTGTCCTGGTTGTTGGATCTCTATCCACTAAGACTCTATCCTCTATACTCTATCACCTCCAAAGCTCTATCTCAATAGGTTCACTCAGAACCTTCTCAAATCTGCTCAACAAGCTCACTCAGAACTTGTCCAAATCTGCTCAACAAGCTCACTCAGAACTTGTCCAAATTCTCAACAGGTCCACATAGAACCTGCTCAAATCTGCTCAATAAGTCCTCTCTAGGACTTGCTCAAATCTGCTCAATAAGTCCTCTCTAGGACTTGCTCAAATATGCATAGCAAGCTTCCACAAAAGCTTACTCAACATCAGTCCACAAGCCTTCTCAAAGACTTGTCTCAAATCTGCTTAACAAGCTCACACAGAACTTGTCCAATCTCATAGAATCATAAAGAGAATTGTTAGAGACTCAATATATTCTATACTTAATGCTCAATCAATATCTCAACTCAATATCATAGAAGCTAAAAAAATTTTAGAACTCAAATCAATTCATAGAAGCATAAAAAATTGTTAGAGACTCAATATGTTCTATACTCAAATCCCAATCTCAACTCAAATCAATCTCATAAAGAGAATTGTTAGAGACTCTATATGTTCTATACTCAAATCTCAATCTCAACTCAAATCAAGAATATAGAATAGTTTGTTTTATGGAACTTGAACAACCACATGCATCCACTTGACTAGGCTCAATCAACTCAACTCAACCAATCACCTTAATGAACAACCCTTTCTCACAAACCCTAGTCCAAGCATGTATCAACCAACTCAAAATGTTTCCAACAATGCTCAACAACAAATCTCACATAACAATGATACTCATGTTCTTCTCTAACTCAAGTTCAAGTTCTTTGCACAACCAATGGGCTTCAACAACAATGCTTATAAAACAAGGTTTAATAACAACTCTCAATCCAGAAAACCTTGAAGCATTAAACCAATCACTTTCGAAAAGGAAACCACAATCAATCCTTTTCACTCCAATGATATTTTCAGAAATCAACCACCCAAATCAATCAATAGGAGAATGTGCCCATACCTTTTATGAAGATGAAGAAGCCTCTTTGGAAATCTACCACAATCACAATATTCTCTTGCCAAACTTCATGAGGGTTAGGAGAAATTACAAAACAAATATCATAACCTTTTACACCTTATTTCTCCTAGTCAAAAATCACATCCACCACTAGAAAATAATTAAAAATAATTATTTCCTCAATTAATTAAGCATAGCATGAATATCACCACAACCATTTACCATTCCCTTATTTCTCCTAAAAATCACTTTGCACTAATGCACAACTCACTAAGCTCCTTAATGCAAAAATTCCCACATCAAATAGTGCAAAATATAAACCACAACTCATAAATCACATCACCATAGTATACCCTCAATAATGGTGCTTGAAACCTTAGCTTTGACAAATTAAAACATTAATTATTCATTCTCTAAAAATTGCGGTGACAGGCATACCTTAGAAAATAAAATATTTTTTCGGCTCCGAAGAATGCGGTGACAACAAACCATGCGAAAACGGGTTTCGGGTGACTCGAACCCAAGACCTACAGTGAGTGCGCCTTTGCACTCCCTCCGCCCACCAAGTGGGCTAAGCTTCCCACATGGAAGCTATTCCACCTTGTGCTCCTTATGCTTCTTCTTTTCACCCATGAGCTTTTAAACAACGAACAACGCTTCAACCAATACAATGCTAAAACGATGCTCGCGGGAATCGAACTCACGACCTCCGTGCTATCAACACCTTTGCACAATCCAAGCTGCCACTAGGCCACACTGCCCAATGTGATTTGGGAAGTGGTCATTGTCTACTTTTAACCATTCGTTGCATCACATAAAACAAAACACAAGCTCTTTCCTTCGCATATACCATGCAAGATTATCAACGAGCAAGGATAATCGATTTAAAAACTTGGTGGCATATTTATATGCCTTTCCCTTCACTTGGAAACGTCGGTGCTTTTAAAACTACCCTCATGACATCGGCGGACATGGCGGAAAACTTTTTATTTAATTTTAAAATTTAAATTTAAATTTTAAATAAATTAAAATTTAAACTAAACCTTTAAAATTAAATTTCTCCATCACCGGGGCACCTTTTTCGATGAAACGAAAAGCCAACTTGGGTTTTAAGAAAAACCCATTTCAAATCTGCCATCCATGGTTTTAAATAAAACCTTTTATTTTGCCTACCTTGGTTTTGATAAAAACCCTTCCTTGCACTTTCACAAAACATAGTGCATACCATCATAGATCCTTTTGACATCAAATAACCTTTTGACATCAATGACAATATTTTAGCTTAGGGACTCAAAATGTCCAACAATCTCCCCCTTTGTCATTGATGGCAACCCATATTCATTTTACTGAAACCTGATCTTCTTTTCTGCTCCCCTTGGGACTTTGCTCCCCCTGGCTCAATGCTCTCTCAAATATCAAATCTCTCCCCATATCAAAACTCTCCCCAATATACACAAATCTCTCCCCCTTTGACATCAATGGCAAAGGGTCACCTTTGGGGCTCGGGGCTAAGAATGAGCCTCTTAGCTTAGCCCCTCCCCCACCTCCACATGAGGTGGTTAATTATGGGGTGGGAGTATTTCTACTCCTTGAAAGCACTGTTCTTTATCTTTATCTTTCTCTCTTCTTCTCCTGAGTCTTCTGAATCCTCTCACTATTTCTTTCCAAGTCATCATCCCTGTTCTTGTCATCACTTCTCCTCTCTCTCCCCCTTATGTTCCTGTTCTTGTTCATGCTTACTTTTGGAATATTTTCTCTACACCATCTTGCTATGTGACCATCATTATTGCACTTATAACACTTAATGTTATTATTCCTTGGAGGTGCAACTATCTTAGGACTTCTCCTAGTGAAGCCATATCCTCTTCTATCATTAATCCTGCAATTCATTGCCTTGTGACCAAACCCATTGCATGAGTAGCAATACCCATGGAAAATTTGTCCTTTCCCATATTCATATCTTTCATGTGTCCTGCATTGTGAAGCCATATGCCCAAACCTATGACATGAAAAGCATCTTCCATTGAAGCCTCCTTGTCTTGACCTCATTGGTCTCCTATTCTGATTGTTGTTCCATCTGTATCTTCTTTGTGCATTGTTCCTCTCTTTGTTGAACTCTTTGTTGTCCAACTCATCCTCTGATGTCCCACTTTCACTTAAACTATCTTCTTCTGATGTATCTTCTTCTAAAGTTTCTTCTTCATCAAGACTTGAAGTAGATTATTTTTCCTATTTCTTTTGAACCTTTCCAAAGCCAAGACCTGTTGAACATGATGTTCGTTATTGTCCATAGATGAACTTATCCAAGTTCTTAGAGCTATTTGTGAAACTCTTCATCTTGATCTTGGAGTCCTTTAAGTCTTCTTTTAGAGTAGCCACTTCTTGTGCTAACTTCTCACATTCCAAAATATTTGCTTCTAACTTATCCTTGAACTTGCTTGCCTTAGCCTTTGACTTCTCTAAATCCTCTATGAGCAATAACCTTTCTTCATCACATTCTTGAAACTGACTTTCAAGCTTGGAGTGTTGCTTTCTAACCTTATTTACTGTGTCAAGGGCATAGATAAGTTCTCCCTTGAGATCATAACCATTCTCTACTGAATAATCTTCTATTTGTTTACCTTTGTCCATATCATTTCTTTCTTTTGGCTTGTCTTCTATAGGATCATCTTCTTTATCTTCCAAAGCCATTAGAAGATTCTCATCTGGTCTTTCAAGTGCATCTTCAAAATCATCATCACTGAAACTATAACCATCCCTAGTGCAATCATCTTCAAGATGTCCAAATTTACCACATCTAAAACACTTGAGAATAACTGGAGTCCTTTTCTTAACTGGATCTTTCTCTTTAACCATAAATAGGACTTCATCTCTATCATTGTCTGAAAAACTAGCATCACTATCAATTGAGTACTTACTTGCATTTTCTGCATAGTAGCTTCTCTTTTGTCTCTGGAAGAACTTCTTTCCTTGTCTGCTTTGTCCATCCTTGCTTCTCTTCTGGTACCTGTGTCTTTTTGATTCCCTATATCTGTGATCCTATTTTTCTTCATCATTGTTGTCCTTTGGCTCTTTGCATTCTGTTGCATAGTGTCCATACCATCCACAATTGAAACATTTGATAGATCTTAGATCTATGGGTCTTCTGGAACCTCTATCTCTTCTACCATAATTTGCTTCTTCATCACTAGATGACTCACTACTTGATTCTATCTTCTTTCCCTTTTTCTTTTTGTCTACTTTGAAAGCAGCTTCTTTCGGAGGAATAGGATCTTTTGTTCTTATCTCAAAAGTAGTAAGCATGCCAAGCAAAGAATTCCTTGTCAAAGAATCACTATCAATTGATGTTTCTATAGCAGAAACCTTTTCACTATACCTTTTTGGAAGAGTCCTCAAGATCTTATCACAAGCATCAGATTCATCAACCTTCATTCCAAGACCTTTCATCTCATGTACAAGTTCATCAACCTTGTTGAGATAGTCATGAATATTTTCATCATCCCTCATTCTTAGGTTCTCAAATTCTCCTTTGAGATTTTTGATCTTAGCCATTCTGACTCCTTTATCTCCTTCATATATTTCATGCAGAAGTTCCCACATTTCTTTTGTTGTTTTACATTCCATAACCTTCATAGATTCTACTCTATGCAAACCTTTTATAATTGCATTCATAGCTCTTGAATTTGCATGCATTAGAAGCTTACCTTCCTTATCTATAGGAGGATTGACTATTGAATCATATCCAAGTTCCACTGCATCCCAAACTTCATTTCCAAGTGCCATCAGGTAAAATCTCATCAACATACACCAATATAAGAAGTCACTTCCATCAAATACTGGTACTGCATTATTGAAGGGTCTGTCTCTTTGATCCTTTTGATCCATTGTGTTCTTAGACCGCTTTTCCTTCAAGCTGTCAAACTCTTCTGAAGGAACCCGCTCTGATACCAATTGAAGAACACAAGCTTATACTGAGAGGGGGGTGAACAGTATAAGACCACTTTTTACTTTTCCTTTCAATTCAATATTATGTAGTGTAATATCAATAGTAGTAATCAAAGCAATGCACAAAACACCATACACAATAGAGACACCACAATTTACGTGGTTCACCCAATGTGGGCTACTCCATGGAGAAAATATTTTACTAAAATTTTCTCAATCAATCTCTTTGGGAATCCTTCCCAATTACAATGTTTATGGACCTCTGTCCAAAGGAGATGCTGATCCCCTAATCTCAAGTTCATGGATCTCTTCCATAGGAGAACTCTTTCCCCTTCTGCTATGGCTAGTGATCTTCTAGAAGACTTTGTCTCTCTATTGCACTGACTGGTGGATCTCTCTCCACTTGAAGACTCCTCACTCAGATCTATCTTCAATTGTCCTAGCTACTGGATCTCTATCCACTGAGACTCTATCCTCTATACTCTATCACCTCCAAAGCTCTATCTCAATAGGTTCACTCAGAACCTTCTCAAATCTGCTCAACAAGCTCACTCAAAACTTGTCCAAATATGCTCAACAAGCTCACTCAAAACTTGTCCAAATCTTCTCAACAGGTCCACATAGAACTTTCTCAAATCTACTCAATAGGTCCACACAGAACCTACTCAAATATACTCAATAAGCTCTCTAGGACTTGTCCAAATCTGCTCAATAAGTCCTCTCTAGGACTTGCTCAAATCTGCTCAATAAGTCCTCTCTAGGACTTGCTCAAATCTGCATAGCAAGCTTCCACAAAAGCTTACTCAACATCAGTCCACAAGCCTTCTCAAAGACTTATCTCAAATCTGCTTAACAAGCTCACACAGAACTTGTCCAATCTCATAGAATCATAAAGAGAATTGTTAGAGACTCAATATGTTCTATACTTAATGCTCAATCAATATCTCAACTCAATATCATAGAAGCATAAAAGAATTGTTAGAGACTCAATATGTTCTATACTCAAATCAATCTCATAGAAGCATAAAGAGAATTGTTAGAGACTCAATATGTTCTATACTCAAATCCCAATCTCAACTCAAATCAATCTCATAGAAGCATAAAGAGAATTGTTAGAGACTCAATATGTTCTATACTCAAATCTCAATCTCAACTCAAATCAAGAATATAGAATAGTTTGTTTTATGGAACTTGAACAACCACATGCATCCACTTGACTAGGCTCAATCAACTCAACTCAACCAATCACCTTAATGAACAACCCTTTCTCACAAAACCCTAGTCCAAGCATGTATCAACCAACTCAAAATATTTCCAACAATGCTCAACAACAAATCTCACATAACAATGATACTCATGTTCTTCTCTAACTCAAGTTCAAGTTCTTTGCACAACCAATGAAAAAAAAAAAAAAGGCTTCAACAACAATGCTTATAAAACAAGGTTTAATAACAACTCTCAATCCAGAAAACCTTGAAGCATTAAACCAATCACTTTCAAAAAGGAAACCACAATCAATCCTTTTCACTCCAATGATATTTTCAGAAATCAACCACCCAAATCAATCAATAGGAGAATGTGCCCATACCTTTTATGAAGATGAAGAAGCCTCTTTGGAAATCTGCCACAATCACAATATTCTCTTGCCAAACTTCATGAGGGTTAGGAGAAATTACAAAACAAATATCATAACCTTTTACACCTTATTTCTCCTAGTCAAAAATCACATCCACCACTAGAAAATAATTAAAAATAATTATTTCCTCAATTAATTAAGCATAGCATGAATATCACCACAACCATTTACCATTCCCTTATTTCTCCTAAAAATCACTTTGCACTAATGCACAACTCACTAAGCTCCTTAATGCAAAAATTCCCACATCAAATAGTGCAAAATATAAACCACAACTCATAAATCACATCACCATAGTATACCCTCAATAATGGTGCTTGAAACCTTAGCTTTGACAAATTAAAACATTAATTATTCATTCTCCAAAAATTGCGGCGATAGGCATACCTTAGAAAATAAAATATTTTTCTAGCTCCGAAGAATGCGGCGACAACAAACCATGCGAAAATGGGTTTCGGGTGACTCGAACCCAAGACCTACAGCGAGTGCGCCTTTGCACTCCCTCTGCCCACCAAGTGGGCTAAGCTTCCCACGTGGAAGCTATTCCACCTTGTGCTCCTTATGCTTCTTCTTTTCGCCCATGAGATTTTAAACAACGAACAACGCTTCAACCAATACAATGCTAAAACGATGCTCACGGGAATCGAACTCACGACCTCCGTGCTATCAACACCTTTGCACAATCCAAGTTGCCACTAGGCCACACTGCCCAATGTGATTTGGGAAGTGGTCGTTGTCTGCTTTTAACCATTCGTTGCATCACATAAAACAAAACACAAGCTCTTTCCTTCGCATATACCATGCAAGATTATCAACGAGCAAGGATAATCGATTTAAAAACTTGGTGGCATATTTATATGCCTTTCCCTTCGCTTGGAAACATCGGCGCTTTTAAAACTGCCCTCATGACGTCGGCGGACATGGCGGAAAACTTTTTATTTAATTTTAAAATTAAAATTTAAATTTTAAATAAATTAAAATTTAAACTAAACCTTTAAAATTAAATTTCTCCATCACCGGGGCACCTTTTTCGATGAAACGAAAAGCCAACTTGGGTTTTAAGAAAAACCCATTTCAAATATACCATCCATGGTTTTAAATAAAACCTTTTATTTTTCCTTCCTTGGTTTTGATAAAAACCCTTCCTTGCACTTTCACAAAACATAGTGCATACCATCATAGATCCTTTTGACATCAAATAACCTTTTGACATCAATGACAACATTTTAGCTTAGGGACTCAAAATGTCCAACAAGTAGTAGAGTAGGTTTCACTTGAAAAATGGTTCTGGTTGATTGTAGAAGTGGTTCCTTCTAGTTGCAAAACATGGTTCACTTGCAAAATGGTCCCGATGATTGTAGAAGTGGTTCTGACCGATTGTAGAGCAAGGTTCGCTTGAAAAATGTTTTTGGTCGGTTACAGAAGTGGTTCCTGTCAATTGCAGAACATGGTCCACTTGTAAAATTGTCCTGATCAGTTGTAGAATAGTTTCTTGTTGCAAAATGGTTTCGGCCGATTGCACAATAGGTTTCGGTTGTGGAGCAATTTCTGGTTGTAGAAATGGTTCTGGTTAGTTGTAGAACTATTGTTGAATGGTTACAGAACTGGTGTTAATCGATTGTAGAATAAGTTTTGTTCTGGTATAGAAATGGATCTGGTCTTACCTTGATCTGTAAAGGTTTTGGTATGGTGTTGAAATGGTTCCAATATTATGCATAACTGGATCGGTATATACATCGGGTGTAAAACAAGGTCCAAAAATGAAAATGTATGTCTGGGGTGTTAATTATATATAGAGTTATATTTGGCGAGTTGGGCGGGATAATTTAGAAATTTTAAAATTTTAGGGCAAAATGGGTACTCTATTTAGGCGGGATTGCTTGCAAATTTTTCAAAATAACCGTGATACTCTTATCAAAGCACGGTGAACCGACACCTAAAATATTTTTATCCCAAAAATATCCAACTAAATGGCTGACGTCTAGGTCCCCTAAATTTTGCAAATTTGAATTTTTGAAAATGCTACTTTTCACTCCAATGGTGAATTTTCACCACTATGCATAACCCTAGTCCAAACTCAACCAAAGAAAATGCGGTTAGCAAACTTATGACAAGACAACATGATAAATATAAAATTCAAAATTTGAAATAGATTGGGAATAATAATAAAATGGTCAACTTTTAAATAAAGTATTAAATGATAGGCTAGAGCCATGTATTTTGAAATTTAAATTTAATATTGGATTGGCTTGTTCGATTCTCACCCATCAACTAGAGAGTCAAAATAGAGGATTCGACACCTTCCTCCACCCTCGATCTTCAAGTTAGGTGATGGCTGAAAGGATTTCCTTTTGGCTGCTCAAAAAATATAAAAAAGATTCAAATGGATAGAAAAAGTACATAAAACTAGACATCTACAAGTCCTTCACCAAAAAATCCCCTTAGGAAGGATAGGGGATTTTTCAATTTTTGTTACCTATGGACTTAGAAGCTAAAATTTCACAAAATTATCTAGGGTGTTCCATTTCTGCTCTTGAAAATGGAAAGTTATGCATCTTAGGATCCAAAGAGGAATCCTTAGAAGGTTTTATATACTGATGTAAAGAGGTTTGTTTCCCATCATCAACTTCATTATTTGTTTCTTGATGCAATGAATCTATCTTGGTCGACATTCCCACTTTTCTTTGTCCCACATTTGGAGAAAAAGAGGACTCCTTTTTTAAATTGTACTCATTCCAAGAAGATTTAATGAGCTTTCCAAACTATGTTTGCTCTCACATCCCTTTTGTCCATTGGATTTTCCAACTAGGATATTGGGTTCTCAATAGGAGATAGCCCAAATAAAGAAGACTCTACCTTAGAAGAGTGCTAGAATCGATACATACCTTCTTGCTTACATAACCATTTGTATTCCTTCCTGATTTTAAATCTTCACCAACTTTCATTAGAATGATTGAATCAACTATCATCTTCAATCAGTCATCATTTAAAGGAGATGAGTTTGAATCAATAATGTGCTTCTTGAAAATTTTTGGCTCCTTTACCTCCCTATGCACCCATTATTTTGGCTAAAATAATATTTTATAACTCCTTTGCATAGGTTTTTAATCATTTGTGACATGGATGGAAGATTCTAAAATTCTATAGGTTGAACTCTTTTACCCACTTCTAAAATTAACTTGATGAAATCTGGTAACTTCAAATTCAAAGGGATGTTAACACGTAATCTGGAAACCTCCAATCTAGATATATTTTGAGTTGATCCATCTATTGAAATAAGATCTCCAAATATTTTGGCTATTCCTTTTAAAATATCAACATGCCAAAAGTGCAGGGGCAAACATGGAAAGGTAATCCAAACATGAGCATAATTAATTAATTTTTATTCTAGTTAAAAATAAAGACCCCATCTTCTTAGAAATAGGTTCTTCCTTCCAAATAACCACAAGCCTCCACTGAGAATGTGAATCATATCAAATTCCTCATATATTTTTGTGAGAAAAAAATATTTGAAAGGGCTACGATCTCCAACCTATCACAAGGGGACCATTTTTGAAATGTCCAATCACTAATTGTATCTAGATTTGGTTGGGCACCCAAAAATCTACTTATAATAAATAACCTCCCTTCAACTATCGTAGAGTGAACAAACTCCTAGGTAACTAAAAAATGCACTCGAATTGATGGTCAAAGCTTGATATCTTAGCCCCTAGGTCGAAAGGAAAATGACGATCTAGACTACTATCACTCGAAATTGACCGACCATCCTCCATTTGGAATCCTGTGATATAAAACTTTATTAACTTTATCAAGTAGGGAGTCATAAGGTTTTCCACCTTATTAAATTCAAAAGTTTAATTTTTAAGAAGTTTCAAAAGCTTATTTAAATCATGGAGTGATAAGGATTAATCCTTTAATATTTGAAAGTATAATATTTATTTTTAAAGTATTAAAGATTTAAAGTTTTAATGTGATTTTTAGTTTTGTTGAAGATTTGTTTTTGGGAGTTAGAAAGATTTTTAGAAATTGGATTATTTTTAGAATTTGAAGTTAAAACTTTTTTTAAATATTTGCAATTTTAATATATTTGGGAGTTAAAAATATTTCTACATCAAAAATTTAGAAATTTGTAAATTTCATATTTAAGTAATTATTTAACTTGGGAAATATAAGGTTTACTACTCCAATTTTGGGGCCATCCCTAGGTGGGATGGCCATAAATTTAGAGGAAAAAGGTCCATTTTTTTAGCTATTTTTTCTATTTTTGAGTAGTTTTGATGCATTTTTGCTACATTTTTTGTTATGCTTGCTTGCCTTTGTTATGTGATCAAGAGTCGGTATCGATTTTTGAATCTTTTTAGACTACTAGGGACTTACTAAAAGAGGATGACTGAAAAACGTCTTGATGTAATTGCTCTCAAGCAAGTGACACGGTTAGAGCCAGTGCTTGGAGATAGAGCCTACCTGACAGCTTTGATAGATCTGTGGGACCCTCGCACCAATACATTCCACTTATCGACTAGAGAGATGATAGTGAAGTTAGAGTATGTCTACCAAATTTTATTCAGTTCGATAGAGGGGCGCTTGATTATATCTACTCATCAAGATCTTAGAGATATGATTTTGCAAATATACTTCAGATAGGACTGGCATGAGGTAATACGAGACTTGCCTAGCGGAGGTATCCTAGTGGATCTATGGCATGAGGTAGAGGTTTTGACTATGAGACACACCTTATTGATTATGCTTATCTCCAGCATGTTTCTACCAGACTCGTCAAGAACCAGGTTCCCTTGGAACCTTTTGGAGTTGGCATTTTCACTTGTGGAGTGCACCATAGAGAGGTCGTTAGTGATGACTTGGAGCATGACATTGCTGGCATAGCTTTATGATGAGCTGTATGATATCCATTTCCATAAGTAGAAAGGATTGGGATGTAACTTTCTACTACATGTGTGAGGATGGTAGAACATTGATGTGGATCAACCGTAGGGACTACCTTGGATGATACAAGCATAGATTGCATATGTAGAGATCAACTATGAGATCCTATGGCAGTGAGACTAGGAGAGAGATCAAAGTCATCCCTATGCAAACATGATTGATCATTATACATAATTATTTGCATGGCTTAGGGTAGAGGACGTCACTTAGAGACCATACAGGGATTGTCCAACATGGCCTAAGGTTGAGATGCAACTTCATCGAATACGGTGAGGGAGGTGGTTAGTTGGTTGATATGGGATTGAGCAAGAGTATTTTCCATATGCTTTAGTATTTTATCACTAGTTATTCTTCTAAACCAGTATTAGCCAAATGGACTGTCACCTGAGATGACTCAATGCTTACCACATGATATGGTTTCTTGTCTGCTACACTAGGAATTTATTCCATGGAAATGGTGGATATGATGGGAGGGATCTCATCAATAAGCCTCTTCAACATGTTCCTCGATAGAGGATTGGACGATGACAAAGGTTTTTCTAAAGGTGTCAATGATGATGATGGTATGGAAGAAGATGGTAATGGATTAAAGGAAGGTGATGGTGAAGAATTTGGACCTTTAATGGATGTATTTGGTTGAAATTCCACATGAGTTGATGGTAAGGTTGACTCAAGGATCTGTTGCACCACATTATAGTATTTGAAAGGCTCAAGGCCTACAGAGATAATGTGTACTTGTCCTTCATGATTATACTTCAAATATTAGTGAGCTATAGATGGTACACACTTCATGTCTCTAATACAAGGTCTACCTAGCAATATATTGTAGTCCATTGCACTCTCCAAGATGTGATACAACATTGGTATAGTTTTTTGTCCCACCTGTATAGGTAGGATTATAGTTCCAATCATTGAGCATATAGTATCATTGAATGATCGAAGGGTATATGTGGATGCAACAATATGGGATGCTGGAAGACCTAGATGTTTGAGAGCATTGGTGGTGATGATGTTACTTGATGAACCAATGTCAATTAGAAATCTCTTATAGGGTGTTCCATTTACACATGCAATTATGCATAAAGGAGGATTAATTGTATCACTTGCTATCAGTTTGAGTTTGTGTTCATGAAACATGATCACTGGTTATTTACACTATTGAACATGCCCCATAAAATTGATAAAGGAGTTAGACTCCTAGGGTTGCATTTCAATTGACTTAAGGATTTCCATAAGATATTTTTGATGAGTTGGAGACTGTTGAATAAGCTCATATATAAAAATTCTATTCGATGTTGTTCGTAAGTCTGAGCAAGCTTACTTTTTATTATAACCATTGGATGAGGTGGAAGGATTTGCATTAGAGGTGGTGGAGCTTGTGAAATTGAGGGAATATCGCTTGAAGTTGTAGGTGGCACAACTTGATTTGGATAAAACCTATTCCTTGTCACAATGCTAACCATCCTGATGAACCCTTGTTAAAGGGGTGTCATATGGACCTCATTTAATTGTTTGGTAGGATTTTATTGCACCTCATGAGTGGGCAATGGGTCTTTAAAAACACCCATTTGTTGATTGTTTGTCGCGAGAGGGTTATCCACTTGAAGGTCATTCCTCTCGATCATGTCTAGTACTAGGTTTTTGAAACTATAGCATGTTGGTAAGTCATGTCCAATATGCTTATGGTACCTACAATATAGGTCTTCACAACATCCCATAGGCTTTTTTTTACTTGTATTCAGATCTATAGGTCATATATCAAGTAGATTAAATGCTTTGGCTGCACATAGATGATAGAATAGGGATTCCATAGACTCAATGAAGGGCATAAATTATCACCTAGGGCGACATTGCTAATTTTTCCCCTGATTCACTTGAGTGTTGTTATTGTAACTTATAGGAGGAGGTTGGGCTTGATAGTTTACCTTATGAGGTGGTGTTGGTCGTATAGGCCCTGGAACATTGATGGCAACTTGGTTAAATACTACTAGCTTTGATCATGCCAGATTGCCCTTTGGGTTCTTGGTCCACTCCTTTTTGTGGGGTTTTGTGATTTCCCCCTCTTGAATTTTAGTTTCTTCTATTATTATAGCCTATGCTAGAGTATCTTCAAGAGTTTTATATTGTTGGAGTTGCAGCAATAATGAAATTGGCTTTAAACAACTCTTAGAAAATATTCAAGAAATTAAAGATATGGCCATCATACCACTAGAGCCATCCTACTTAGACCATAGATAATGATATATTATTTTAGTTAATTGTTGATAGGTACTATGGAAATCCAACCATTATTAAGAGTAATATACATAAAAGCCACCAACACTCTATTTAAAATCTAAGATTTACCAGCCAATAACAGAAATTTAATGGGACATATATCAAATATTTTCAAAAAACTTGTTTACCACCTAGTCCCACATTCCATAAGGAGAAGCATTAACTCAAAAAGACATTCCTAAATATATAATAATCTCTCCATGAGGTATTACTTTATATTTAGTGGTATATGTAGACACCAAAACAACACCAATCCAATTATGTGACTACAAGCACTGACCGAATTGGCATACATACCCCCTAGGGCAACCTCTAGAGGTTAAACAGTGGTCCTAACCACTCCCAAATTAGTTTTGTAAGGTCAGAGGTCAATTTGGCACCTTTTAAGCACTTTTCTCCCTATTCGTCCCACCCTGGTACGATTAGAATCCTATTCATCCCACCCCAGGACAATTAGCAACAATCATCCCAGGGTGGGACGAGTAGCAGGTTTGATTGGCAAAAAGTCAAGCCTTGACAAATGGAAGCCCATATCCACCACCCAACTTCGCCTTCAGAGCATGCAATTACGAGGAAAAATTTCAAATTAGAGAGAGGGACTTCATTCAAGCATGCCCTAATCATGGAGGCCTCATGCAAGGAAGCCCTAAATTAGGGAGGAATGTTCTCTCCCCCAAGAAAGGCATGGTGAGCCAAGTGGCACCCTCGCATGCGCATTCAAAGGAGACCCATGAGGTCTATAAAAGGGTGAGCCTCCTCACCCAAAAAAAGAGAATAGAGCTGGAGCATTTGGAGCAACGGAGTGCTGCCAAATTATACCCCCATTCCTCTTTGTGCTTCCTACATCCCTAATTTCTCTTTTGGAAGAGAGGTTATCAAAAGAACACTAGGAATGCAATCTAGACCCAAAAACCAAGCAATCGGCCACAATCCCACACCAAACTCGTTGACACAACCCCCTAGGAGGTTTTGGACCCATCCCACTTGGATTGGTTCCAAAACTAAGCCCCAAACGGTGGGCGTCCTGCCCTCGGGTGCCCCTCGCACTGCTGCAGTCCTAATCGTCCCACCCCGGAGCGATTAGAAATTTGTAAAATATTTCTTTACTGTTATTTTTTAATTCTATCATATTTCATGTACTTATGCTGTTGTTCAAGTTTCATGGTATTCTGACTTGATTTGACATTATTTTTATCATTTTATGCGTTTACTAACATACAAGGAGCGCCTTTGAATATAGGATAATATGGGTAGAATCTACAAAATCTGACCTTCTAGGTCATCTCAATGTACCCCTTTTAGCCCAACCCCAAGTTTGCAGGAGTTTTGAAGGCCTCTGGGTAGGACATTTGCAAGGTCGCTCTTGCACGTTTTGTGACAATCCTAATCGTCCCACCCTGAAGCATTTAGAAATCCATGCATGATTTCCTGACTGCTATTTTTGCAATGGGTCCCTGATGATGTCTTGATGCTTCTATCAAATTTTTGGTTCATTATGACATGTTTTGACCATCATTTTGCTATTTCATGTACTTACTAGCTGGAGGCTTTGGGGATTGCATTTTTTCCCACATACTCATATGCTATTAACTGTTTGTTGTTTTTTTGAGCATATTATCTCACCACCAAGAACACCAGAGGGGTAGCAAAGAACCATGAACACATGGATGCAAGCGGTGGCAATGTTTGGCCTACCCATTTCAAATGTGGGCATGCGGAGGACACTGGAAGCATACCATCCATTGATGTAACGAACTGTATCAAAAATTTTGAGCCCTAGAGGGGGGATGTATTGTAACTAGATTGAAAGCAACATTAATAAAGAGGCTCCGCTTTGTTTTGCTTACACCTCATTTCTTTCTGCTTTATTCCCTACATGCATTTGTTCATCGCATTCGTAGGACTTAGCATCTATACCATATCTATTTCTTTTGCATCATAATATGGCATGCCATCATTCCGCATTCGGCTTTCAAAATGCCCCAATTGGAAATTTTTAGAGGGTATGAGGATGCCCAAGAGCACGTAACAATGTTCCTGAGTCAATGCTTTGGCATTCAGGACAATGATGCATTGCTTTTGAGAATGTTTATAACCACGTTCGTAGGCCCTGCCTTAGATTGGTTTACCCAATTGCCGAAGCATAGCATAAAAAATCTAGACCATCTAGTGGACGCGTTCCTTGAACATTTTGCCTTCAACACCAAGAATAAGGCATCCTTAAGCGACCTAGCTGGCCTTAAGAAGTATGATGATGAGACCATATCTTCTTATGGTAATCGATGGAGGACAGTGCTTTCAAAGCTACCTTACCTCCCTCCCATGTTCGACATGACTAGGATGTTTTCAAAGAGTTGCATAAGGTAGATCTCCATGCTATTGCAGCTGTAGCAATATGACACCCTAGAAGAAGCCCTAGCGCAAGCCAGGATAATTGAGGAGATCAAAATTAAGGACGACAAGATTTCCAATCCGTGCAAGAAAGAGTGGACCAAAAATGCCAAAACTGGGCCCACGCAACCAAAACCCACCATGGTCAATCAGGTTGCCATAACTATACCACCATATGCATAAATTACATAGCCCCTAAAGGCTAATTATCAGGCAGTTCCTCTTGGTAACTATGAAAAGGAAAACCACAAACAAGAGCAAAATTAGCAGCGTTGCCCTAAGTGATAATTCACACAATTCACGGAGTTTAGAGACTCCTTGTTTGACCACTTGTTCATGGCAAACCTGATAAACTTGCTGGAAATTCAACCCATAGACCCCAATGCACCAAAACCCAAGGGCTATAGGGAAGATTTATATTGTAGATTCCACCAACAGAAAGGACACGACATCTTCACTTGTTGGAAATTCAAAAACTTGGTGCAGGACTTGATAGACAACAAAACGCTCGTGGTAGATAATCTTGTAGTGCTGAGCAACCAACAGATGGAAGTCTTCAAATAACCTCTGCCTGCCCATGATGCATAGGCAAAAAATTTACAAGTGAATTAGGTAACATAAAACTACCCAATGCAAGGGTACATGGGGATGATAAGCATCGTGACATGAAACAAAAGATACCCAAACACGGTTGCACCCACTGCAGCTACAAGATATATTCCATCAACGTCACAATATCCACAACACCATATGCAACCTCCCCCATCTAGACCAGTGGCCATAATTCAGACTAAGCTTACTCAAATTTTAAGGACCACATCGGCTAGGCTCTCCATTTATGAGCTCATCCAACAATCACCGCCCCATCGGGAGGCTCTGATGGAGATAATCAAAGCCATTGATCTACAGCCCCATGAACCCAATTATTTCAACAACTTTTTGGGACATGTTAGACAATGCATAGAATCGGTCATAACCTTAAAGGAAGCGGTGATAGGTGATATGGTGGATCCACACCTGCACGTCATCATGTGGGTCAATGGGATTCCATTCAAGAGGGTGTTGGTGAACACGGGCTCATCCAACAACATAATCATGACAGTGGCATTAAAACACCTTAAGCTGCCAGCATCCCACATTGTGACGTCTACTTACACTCTTTTAGCATTCAATGACGTGTTATGCTTGATGGTTGGCACAATTGTCCTGCCCATCCAAGTAGGAAAAAAGACCATTCCCACATTGTGTCACATCCTTGAGGGTGATATGGCCTACAATATCTTGCTAGACCAACCTTGGATCAGGGACATGAAGTGTGTCCCTTCGATAGCCCATCAATGCCTCAAATACACATACGAAGGGCAAGTACATGTAGTCCTAGCAGACTTAGAGCCCTTTAAGTTTTGCAATGTGGTGCATCTGATGCCACAATCAACCCTCCCATTGACACATTTGGACTTTCAGTTGAATCCGTCCACACAAGGTCTAATTTTTCCTACATCCCCATTGTTGAGTCCCTAAACTAATCAACATGGCCCATCTTTGTCATATTTCCCTTCACCAACGATGTCACCTATGGTGGCCACACCAAAGGACAACGAGAAGAAGCCCCTAGAGGAGGCACCACCATTAGTCTCAACCATCTCTATCGAGGAGGTGCCCAACCGAATGGAAGTCAAGACACCTGATTCACCCAACATGGAGTGGACTTAGGAAGAACTCCCATTACCTCCCCCTCAACCACCAATGATTACCATTGAAATGGCCAATACAGGCCTGGGGGAGTACCTAGTGCAGAACATTGTGGCAACACCCACACTCGAATCCATGCAAGACATGGGGAGACCTCGCCTCCCCATCGACACTATTGTCCCTTTAGGTTACCCACCAAATCAAACCAAATTTGTATATGGGGGCCTCGAGAACGGCCTGGAACCCTACCTACAAGAGGAAGAGGACGAAGAGCCATTTGTTGAGAATGTTGATTATCTATCCAACCTAGACTTCGCCTTGAAATACCTAGACCAATGTAATTGGCATGGATATGGATTGGGTAGATATGAAAAAGGAATGCACATTCTTTGTCAACCAAGATACCAGATGGCATATGACAAATCAGGAGTAGGGTTCAACCACCCTTTGCCCCTTGACATCTTGGTAGAGACCATGCAAGGCTTAGGTCTAGGCAACAGGTATGGGTTGGCCCAAGATCCATATGCTAATACCAACACTACATACACATTGGGGAGTTATTTCCCATTGTTAACAACAAACCTTGTTCACCTCAACAACCCCTCCCCTTCGATCGAGAAAGGAGAAAGTTCAAGAAGCAACCTCCAAGAGGGATATGGACAAAATCAAGGATGATATTTGGAATATGAGTTAGATTATGAGGTAGCACCTTGGGACCCATTTGAGTCCGATAGCAATCACTCGCAGGTGATGCCCATTGATGACTACCAGGAGGACTTCATGGTAATGTTCCCCTTTAATGTTCCAATCGAGCAATTGCCACCTCTAGAGAATCCAGCCCTCCCATAGAGAGTGGAACAACCCAGAAGGGACCAAATCAACATGCTCAAATGAAATGAGCCTCCCATGCTGACATAAGGCCAAGTGATCAAGAAACGCCTAGTGGGAGGTTATACCAGCCATAGGGGCACACAGTTGTCGAATCCAATGAATGCCTATGGATCTCTGATAGTGACTATAAGGATGAGACTGAGATGGCATATCTCAACAATATGAGGCAACATGAATACCCCATAGAAATAGATGATATGTTTAAACATTTAAATATGGGACCAAGGCATAGGTGGCATTTAACCCAAGCATAGCTAAACCAAGTGCTTCATCCACCACTTCGGGCATACAGAGAGCACCTCCCACCTAAATACCCTATAGGGCCACCGATGCCAAGGGTAGATCCTTTCATTCTATCCACACATAGGGCTGATCCTTTTGTGCCAATACCCATAGAGCTAGATCTAAGGCACAAGGATCACCAAGAATGTCTAAATAAACACCTGTGCGATAATGGATACCAAATTCATTCCATCAAAATAATCTCCATTGATTTAACCACCCCCATCCACAACCCAGATGATCCAATATGACCATTGTATCTATACCTAGATGCCATAGACTAGGATCATGCTAACTCCCCGCCATCCCCATCGGAGTACTAGCCTTGCGGTGGGATGTTCCATTTCACTCTAGGATAGACTCCGGATATCTTCCATGTTGAAGAGGAACCTGACATTCCCAACGCAGATCTAAATTCAGAAAATGATATCCACCTGATCTTGACCCCACACCAGTTGAAGGACAGATCCCACATGTCAGTCGAAGAGATGATTGACGCATATATCGGTTTTGATCCAATGAATTTGCAAATCATCAAGCTAGGGGTAAGTCTATCCCCCGAAGAGCAAGCCGATTACATTGCCCTTCTTAAAGAGAAGGAGGTTTTTGCATGGTCCTACAAAGACATGTCGGGGCTAGATCCATAGCTAGTCACGCATAATCTAACGCTTGATATGACAATCAAGCTAGTCAAGCAAAAGCTACGTAACATTCACCCAACAATGGCCTTAATGGTCAAATACGAGCTACAAAAGTTGTTGGATGCATAATTTGTCATCTGTGTGGATTATCCACCATGGATGTCCAACATGGTACCTGTCAAAAATCCTGATGGGAGGATTTGCATATGCATCAATTTTTGAGATTTAAACAAAGCGAGTCCCAAGGATGATTTCCCCTTGCCTAGCATCGATGCATTGGTAGACGCTACAGTAGGCCATGAAATGCTTTCCCTCATGGATGGTTTCTCGGGATACAACTAGATTCGTATCAATCTTGATGATCAACTAAAAATGGCATTCATGATGCCTTGGGGGACATTTTTTTATAAGGTCATGCCCTTTGGCCTTAAAAACGCTGGCGCCACCTACCAACATGCTATGACATAAATCTTCCATGATCACATGCATAAAAATTTGGAAGATTATATGGATGATTTGTTGGACAAATCTCTTTTGCGCCAAAATCATCTCGATGACTTATGCAAGATCCATGATCGCCTCATCAAACACAAGGTTAGGCTAAACCCCAAGAAGTGCGTATTTGGTGTCACATCTAGAAAACTCTTGGGTTTCATAGTCTCAAAACGAGGCATCGAGGTAGATCCAAATAAATTCAATGCAATCCTTGAAATGCTTCCCCCAACCACCATCAGGCAGCTCAAAAGCTTGTAGGGTAAGGTCACGTCAATCAAGCGCTCCATAGCATAGTTATCTGACAAGTGCCGACCCATGAATAAATTATTACACAAGGGGGTAGCATTTCATTGGGATGACGAGTGCCAGTCAGGCTTCAATGAAATCAAACAATATTTGGCTTCGCTGCCAATATTGGCACCACATAGAACAGGAGTGCCATTCTACTTATACATCTCAGCTACTGAGGTGGCACTGGGTGCCATGCTAGCCCAAAAAAATGAATTACATAAAGAATAGGCTAATTATTATCTTAGCCACACCTTGGTTAGTTATGAACTTAACTATGCATACGTTGAGAAGCTATGCTTGGCGGTGGTATTTGCCACCAAAAATCTATGCCATTATATGTTGAGCAATACGATGTATGTTGTGTCTAAGGAGAATCCATTACGGTACATGATGAGTCATACTTATCATAGTAGTCGCATGCAAAATGGATCATGTTGTTGACGGAGTTTGACATCGAATTCATTGGATAAAAGTCCATCAAAGGTCAAGTCATTGTCGATCAACTAGTAGAGGCTCCTCTCAAAGATGATCAGCCTCTGACCTTAGAGCTACCCAATAATGGGGTTTTCCATGTCTCAAAATTGCCATAATCTGATGAGCCTGAGTCACAGGTTGACATAACCTTATTTTTTGATGGTTCCAAATGTGAGCAAGGGGTGGCAGTGTGAGAATCATGTTTTTCACATCGCAAGGGGCTCCAATGCCTTTATCACTTAAACTTGATTTCTCGTGCACCAATAACAATGTTGAATATGAAGCCTTGCTCATAGGTCTTCAGATAACCGTCACCATGAACATCAAACGCTTGAATATCTTTGGTGATTCATTTTTAATTTTCAACCAAGTGAAAGGGGTATTCCAATGCAAATGCCCAATTTTGCAAGCCTAAGAAGCCCTTATGGATAAATTCCTAGCAAAGCTTGAATGGTACAACATCGAGGCACTCCCTCGATCATCAAATTTTTTTATGGACACTATGGCCTCCTTGGGGTCACTAATCCCGTAAGACCCTTCTGGTGAGATGACAATAATTCAAGTCAAAACATTATCGCAATCTATGATGGAGCGTGTAAGCTTTGACATAACACCAGGAATCCACCTGATCCAAATTGAGCCATCTCAGGATAGGTTTTCTCAACTCCATGATAGTCTAAATCATGCCAACTGGGGGTCTTTGTTCTCTCCAACCCCTTGTAATAGCAACACAACACTATTTTTACAAGTTCTTTCCTACTCAGCTTTTGCTAGGGATGAACTTCAAGAGGGATTGGACGTTCATACCATCGAGGTTTTTGATTAGTAGGATTGGTACGCACCCATAAGAGACTATCTCAAGTTAGGTAGCCTCCCACTTGGATTGTCGCACACCATGAAAAGATCATTCAAATAGAAAGCGGCAAAACATGTCTTGCTAAGAGACATTTTGTACCATCAGAGCTACAAAGGGATCCTTCTCCATTGCTTGGACCAACAGGAGTCCACTTGGGTGATCACCCAAGTGCACGATGGTACGTGCGATGGCCACTTTAGCGGTATGGCCATTGCCAAGTGCATTCTTTGCATGGGCTATTATTGGTCATCTTTAGAGTGATATTGTTGCGCATATGTGTGGAAGTGTGTGAAGTATCAACACCATACTAACTTAACACACGTACCTTCTTAGGCCTTGTAACTGATCCAATAAGCTTGGATTTTTCACAATTGGGCTTAGATCTCATCGAAAAGATCTCCCCTGCATCGTCAGGTCATCACACATTTATCATAATGGCCATAGAGTACTTCACTAAGTGGGTGGAAGCAATTCCGCTTACCTCTACGACTGGGCCCCGCATTACGAAGTTCATTTTACATAACATCATATGTCATTTTGGTATTCCATCAAATATCATCTCGGATAATGGGACATCATTTAAGAACAAATATGTGCGTGCTTTGACAACAAAGTACAAAATTCAGCATAGTTTTTTGACACCCTATTATCCATAGGAAAATGGGCAAGCAGAGGCATCAAACAAAATGCTAGTTTCCATCCTTAAAAATATGGTCGCACATAATCATAAGGATTGGCACATCCAAATACCACTTGCCCTATGGGATTATCGCACTAGCATTCGGACGCCCACTAGGACAACTCCATTTTCCCTAGTGTATGGCTCCGAGGCAGTCATGCCTCTCGAGTTGGAAATACCCTCCATGCACATATCAATGCAAGAGTTCATTGATGATGACACCGCACGGTAGGCCCGGTTAGACCAGCTTATGTTACTCAATGAATGACGCATCAATGCTATCGAGCCTTAACGTATCTATCAAGAGCGACTTAATAAAGCATACAACATAAAAGTTCACTTGAGGGACTTTCAGGTTGGTGACCTGGTCTTAAAAGAGAACCAAAAAAATTCTAACTTGCCACCCCATTTAAGGGACAAGTTCATGGCAAATTGGTTAGGTCCTTATGTAATCAATAGTAAAATAGGACCTGGAACATACCGACTCACCTCTCTTGAAGGAATCAAGGAACTAGAACCCTTGAACATCAGTCATTTGAGGCCATTCAACATTTAGAGAGCCATAGCCCACCCCAAAATCTCCAAGGGTTCCCATAATCGCTTGGTCAACCAAAAATGCCCCAAAGGTATCCATAATCCCTTTGGTCAAACCAAAAGCTCCAAGGGTTCCCACAATCGCTTGGTCAACAAAAAATGCCCCAAAGGTATCCATAATCCCTTTGGTCAAAAAAAAAAGCTCCAAGTATTCCCGCAATCGCTTGGTCACCCCAAACGCTCCAAAGGTATCCATAATCCCTTTGGTCAAACCAAACACCCCAAGGATTCCCGCAATCACTTGGTCACCCCAAATGCTCCAAAGGTATCCATAATCCCTTTGGTCAAACCAAAAGCTCCAAGGGTTCCCACAATCGCTTGGTCAACCCCAAAAATTCCCCAAAGGTATCCATAATCCCTTTGGTCAAACCAAAATCCCCAAGGATTCTTGCAATCGCTTGGTCACCAAAAAAATGCCCCAAAGGTATCCATAATCCCTTTGGTAAAACCAAAAGCTCCAAGGATTCTCACAATCGCTTGGTCACCCAAAACATCCCAAAGGTATCTATAATCCCTTTGGTCAAAACCTTCAAGGATCCATAAGAATCACTTGGTCCGCACCCACTCGGGTTAAACCACCATAAAAAATATTCAAAAACAACAGATAATGAAAAATAACAAAAAAAAAATTGCATCTCACTTTCATTTATATTCTTAAAAATCAAAACACAAAAAAAGAAAAGAAAAAGTTGCATTAGGCATCCCATACATGCATTGCATATTTTCTGGTCATACATGTCAAAAGCACCATAGACTATAATTACTCGGCAATTCCATCATTTTCCAAATTCAGTCCATCTTGTAAAAAGATCCATCAAGAATAACACCCTTCACATTTTTGCCATATCATAGTCAGTTGTCCGGTAATGTCTTTATGGTTTTTTTTTGTCATTCAGTTGTCTTTAGATTTCTAGTCAAATGGCGTACAAAGTTAGACTGATTTTTACAAGGTAGAGTTTTAATTGGATCACGCCTTGTTACATAGCATCCCAACACAAGCTTAAAATACATAAAAATTCCCAAGTTGTGTGAACGCAAGATGAATCCTACAAATCAGTCTAGGGTACCATAGGTGAAACGTTATCCTGCTCATCCCCCTGTGCGAATGGTTCAAGAATGCTGAGAATTGACAAAAGGACAAGCTCTTCCCCATCCAATTTACCATAATAAATAGTGGTTTTCACCACTGTCAAAAATTCCACACACCTTTGGTCCCCAAATTCATAAGGATTCGTACTACACGTCCCTGAGAAGGATCTAAAAGGGATCAATGCCATTTACAAGCAAAATTCCAAAATTCCACCATCAAAAATCCCAAAACACCTTTGATCCCCAAAGTCATAAGGATTCGTACTACACACCCTTGATAAGGATGGGTAGTCATCTGCAAGGTCTAAAAGATCAATGCCATTCCAAAGCAAAATTCCCAACCACATTTGATCCCTAAAGTTGTAATTCGTACTACACGTCCCTGAAAAGGATGGGTAGTCATCCCCAAGGCCAAAAGGATCAATGCCATTCACAAGCCAAAAACCCATGAGCTCAACCTTGAAATCAAAATTCAAAATCTAAATCCTCAAAAGGCAACAATAAAAAAATAATAGTGGTTATCACCACTACTCAAACCCCTTGCTCAAGAAAAAAAAGAGAGAAAAATAAACAGTGATTTTCATCACTATGTATGAAAGCAGGTATCCCTACAAGTTGAACAACCGAAAGATGCCTGAGCTTGAATCCCTAGAATTCTCAGAATTCAAAAAACCATTTAGGTGATCCTCATTACGAGTTTGGTGGACAACCTACTTTGAAATGGCAGTATCCTAAACGCATGATGATATGTCTATCACATTAGCTTTGTGTGTGTGTAGACCAATGTTTGCATGTGGATGAGCTAGCTTATGGTATCATATATTGCATCATAGATTAATCTTACTAAATACAACAAAGGATTTAGTGGAGCTAATTAGGTGATCCTTAGTACAATTTTGGTGGATAGCCTACCTAGCACTGGCGGTATCCTTACGAATACCACATAAATGAACTCAATCACACACATAAGGATGTGAAATAACTTGGTCAAACTCAAGTCTGATTCGTACCTCATTCAAAAATCTTGTAAGATAATGTATAGTCTTGATTAGTTAGTTAAAGCATTTGAGTCTCAGAAAAACCTTAACTACATTTAAAAAATAATTGTTGTACATGTCATTACTTACATCACCATTAGAAAATACAAAACACAAAATTACAAATGCAAATTTATTCCATAAAGCAATCACATAGTACAAAAAGTCAATAAATCTTGTACAGTATATGGTGTCATCGACTGTAAACCAACAAATCATTCCATCCATTCCATATGCATACATCTATATCATATAGTTAACATCATCCACAGTCATAATAGCATATGCATACATCAACACAAATAAACGTGCATAAAGAACAATAAACCATGAAAAGCATATCATAAAACTAAAAATGAGTCATGTCTATATATATCAAGTCAAAATGCCCTCAGGATACAATAAGAAGGTCCTCTAACCTCACAAAAAACAAAAAATTTAAAATCCCCAAAGCCTAGGGAGTCGACCACCATGATCATGCAAGATCGACGTGACTGGAATTACCCCCAGTAGTATGGGTCCTATGGGACCTCTCAGGGTGGCTGCTGCCAGCCCGCACACCCTGCCCACCAACACTACCCTTATCTAGCCGCCTATGATGAGAGGATGTAGACTGCTCAGTCTCACTACATCTCGTACGGTGCGATGAACCACCTCCATCGAGCTCAGATAACTCTCCACCAAGGCGGATAACCTCTATCTCTAACTCTACCTAGTATCGCCTCCACTCCACATCTCGTTAGTGATACATAGCCAATGTGTTGTCCCACTGTACCAACTAAGCCCATAGGAGATCCTTCTCCTACAAAACATCTCTATTCTCCTCATCCCATATTTGTAAGATATCCTCCAATCATGCTATATCAACATGAAACCCAGCCTCCACATCCCCTAAGACAACTTAAGGCATGGGCACCTTCGAGATGTCCTGCTGCTCTGACACCTGCTACTTCGAGACGTCATGTACATCTGACTGCTCTGAAATCCATGCATCATCTCCATCACTAGTGAAGTCATCAACCTCCACCATTTCCACATCATCAAGCGGAGCCCCCCAACCTTCCACCGATGCCTATGCACCCCCACCTCCTGCTGTTGTTGTATCCACACCTCCTAAAGGCCCCTCACCCTGCCATTGCTGCATAGTCTACCATCGGTCATACTCTGTAGTTACCCTGACATCATCCACGTTGGTACATCCATAACTGCATTAGACCCCTCACCCAACGGCTCAATGATCGGCCAGACTAGGGTCCTCTCGTACATACACCATCGATAGATCAAGGGATCACCAGGAAATCCTTGGTGCATCCCAAACTACCGCATCACCTGGAAATACGGGAAGTACTCCTATATCCCGTGTCGCCCAATCAACCACCTACCCTTATGCACGTGATGGAGCCACTCTCCAGCCTCAAGCCACACTGGACAGTCCTAGTACGATCACCAAAACACCTTCCCTGGCATTAGATGAGAGAAGGCATCAGTATAGTGACCTACATCACCTGCACACCACCGAATCTGTCCATGCTCCTTTGACTACCGCCATAAATTGGTATACTTAATCTCTCGATCCACCATCTCACCTCAGGTGGTCCAAGGCAAACCCTACGGCCACTCCACAGCTATGTGCTACCACCCCCAACACTGCAAGAGATAGTTGCACTTGATACCCTTCCACCTCTGACAATGGACCTCGTATAGCTCATCGTACAACTGATCCAACAACGTTTGACCCCACCTCATAATCAGTGGAGTTGATGTCGGACACTCCACCAAAGTGAAAATCAACTCCAATAGGTTCCAAGGGAACCTCGCACCTGAGGAGTCAGGAAGCAACATATTGGAAATGAGGGCCATGAGTAAAGCATGTCTCACCCCAAATACGCCCTTCTCCAGCCACCATCACACCAAAATACTGCCTATCTGGCAGTCAGCCTCAACCCTCTCCATAGCCCTCTCCACCCCCATCTCCCCCCCCAACCAAAACACCATGTCAATACTGTTGTCCGCTGGTCCCGATGGGTCATTCGGATAGGAAGCCCATCTATCAAAATTCGTAGAATTCGATACACATCCTCCAACGTTATAGTCATCTCCCCTATTGGGAGATGAAAAGTATTGGTGCGAGGACCACAAATTGATCAGGGCAGTCAAATATGCCTGATCCCCCACCATAGGCTCCAAATGCATCACCTGCTTGAGCCCTAGGGAATCAAGCCACTCCCAATCCCCCATTGTCAAAGCATCTCGGGCATCATAGAAAACAGTCAGCTGGTGGTACTGACTCTTCACAACCTAAAAAAAAATAAAAAGCAAACGATATTAAGTACATACTTAATATAAACAAAAACAATACAATAAAACTATACAACAAAAGTATAGAAAAAAAAAGTACAGCAAAAGTACAAAAAAACAAAAGTACAAAAAAAGTACAGAAACATTAAAAAACAAATTGTACAACAACGACCGCAGACATAAAAATAACTGTACAAAAATAAAAAATAAAACTAAACAAACAAATTCATACTAGGGTTTCGACCTTAGCGTGAAAAAAAACAAAAAAAACAAAAAAATCATCCTAGGGTTTCAACCTTAGTGTGAGAAAAAAATCACAATAAAAAAAAATAAATCATACTAGGGTTTCAACTTAGTATGAACAAAACAAAACATAATAAAACAAAGAAAATCATACTAGGGTTTCAACCTAGTGTGAACAAAAAAACACAATAAAACAAAATAAATCATCCTAGGGTTTCAACCTTAGCGTGAACAAAAAAAACAAAATAAATAAATAAATCATTTTAGGGTTTCGACCTTAACATGAACACAAACTAAAAAATAAAATGACAACGTGTTGGGTTTTAAACCTAAACACAACCACAAACAAAGTACAAAAAATAATTGCGTATTAGGGTTTTGATCTTAATCTACGAACAGTCACAAAAAAAACAACAAAACAAAAAAAATCATCCTACGGTTTCAACCTTAGTATGAACAAAAAAAAATCGTCCTAGGGTTTCAACCTTAGTATGAACATAAAAAATGAAATAAAACAAAAAAAAATCGTCTTGGGGTTTCAACCTTAGTATGAACAAAAAAAATGAAATAAAACAAAAAAAAATTGTCCTGGGGTTTCAACCTTAGTATGAAAAAAAAAATAAAAATCATTCTAGGGTTTCGACCTTAACATGAACACAAACTACAAAATAAAATGACAACATGTTGGGTTTTAAACCTAAACACAGTCACAAACAAAGTACAAAAATAGTTGCGTATTAGGGTTTTGACCTTAATCTACGAACAGTCACAAAAAAAAAACAACAAAACAAAAAAAATCATCCTAGGGTTTTAACCTTAGTATGAAAAAAAAAACATAAAACAAAAACAAAATCGTCCTAGGGTTTCAACCTTAGTATGAACAAAAAAAACGAAAAAAAAAAAAAAAATCGTCCTAGGGTTTCAACCTTAGTATGAACAAAAAAACGAAATAAAACAAAAAAAAATCATCCTGGGGTTTCAACCTTAGTATGAACAAAAAAACGAAATAAAACAAAAAAAAATCGTCCTAGGGTTTCAACCTTAGTATGAGCAAAAAAATGAAATAAAACAAAAAATAATCGTCCTGGGGTTTCAACGTTAGTATCAACAAAAAACTGAAATAAAACAAAAAAAAATTGTCCTAGGGTTTCAACCTTAGTATGAACAAAAAAAATGAAATAAAACAAAAAAAAATTGTCCTGGGGTTTCAACCTTAGTATGAACAAAAAAAATCAATAAAACAAAAAAATTAATACTAGGGTTTCAACCTTAATATTAATGCAAAAACAAAAACAAAATACCGAAAACAAGCATTTATATGAAAGATTTTAACTTCATATAAAACAAAAATAAATAACAGGAAGGGAGAAGGAACATCATACCGGTATCACCTCGGATCCTCCACTCGAAGATCCAGTTCTCGTACTCATGATTTCCGTGAAATTTCGATAGCGCTCCGCTACGCAAACTCACACTCCTCAATGCTCCAAATCGCCAAGAAATTTTTTTGCAAATGAGCCTAAAACCTAGTTTTGGTCCTTATATAAATTGTTAGGCCTGTAATCATTCCACCCTAGGACGAGTGCTCTAGTTAGCACTTGTCCCACCCTAGGACGATTACCAAATTGATACTCGTCCCACCCTGGGACAATTAAAGAGCAAGAAATAAAGCAACAAAAACTGCATCAAAAAAAAAATGCACCAAAAATAGCAATAAATATGTCGAACAAAGGTGCCTTTACGCCTAACATTCATGGCATGAAAAACCGTCATCGGGGTCACAAATGCTCATTATCCTACTCCTTAAGAAGGCTAGCATAGCCGGACCACTCCACGGGAAGGAGGATTTTTGGTAATTTCTACCCCAATCGACATCACAAAAAAGGGTCAAAACCCACCAAAAATAGGCCCGATTGCTAAGCGTTCAACGGAAAACAACTGAAGGCACCCTTACAAACGTCATCTTGGGTCAAATGAATCGTCGCTTTTCTCATTTTGGTCATTCCCTCATCGATTCGTCGCTTGAGGGGGTAGTCACACTTAGGCACCAAATCAACAAATACACACCTAATCAAGGAAATGACATGCATTCAAAGAATCATTGACAAAGACAATCACGCTCTTTCTTGGGGCAGCAAACAAGTACTAATCACAAGCTAAACAAACATTTGGCACTCTGGAAGCATGAAGACAAGGTTCCTTAGATAAAAGGTTGCGCCCTTTGCCTATTCATAACTGAATAATGTCCAAGATCAAGTACACCTCACCGAAAAAGGTTACACTTGAGTTAAGCTCCTTAGCTCGTCAGAAGCAAGGATTCAAGAATGCATGCCCTTTCCATACTCGGGGCATCAAAATTTGTTTATGTTACTAAGAAACCCTAATAATTAAGTACTTTGGTCATCTATTTTTGCTCAGCATTGTGCCACACACATCGCATCCCAAAAAGGGGCATCTATAGACACCAAAACAATACCAATCCAATTATCTGACTACAAGCATTGACCGAATTGGCATACATACCCCCTAGGGAAGCCTCCATAGGTTAAACAGTGGTCCTAACCACTCCCAAATCATTTTTGGAAGGTCAGAGGTCAATTTGGAACCTTTTAAGCACTTTGCTCCCTATTCGTCCCACCCTGGGACGATTAGAATCCTATTCGTCCCACCCTGAGACGATTAGCAGCAATCATCCCAGGGTGGGATGAGTAGTAGGTTTGACTGGAAAAAAGTCAAGCCTTGACATATGTCAGCCCAGATCTGCCACCCAACTTCGCCTTCAAAGCATGCAATTGTGAGGAAAGGTTTCAAATTAGAGAGAGGGACTTCAGTCAAGCATGCCTTGATCATGGAGGCCTCATGCAAGGAGGCCCTAAATTAGGGAGGAATCTTCTCTCCCCTAAGAAAGGCATGGTGAGCCAAGTGGCGCCCTCACATGTGCATTCAAAGGAGACCCCTGAGGTCTATAAAAGGGTGAGCCTCCTCACCCCAAAAAAGAGAACAGAGTTGGAGCATTTGGAGAAACGGAGTGCTGCCAAATTATACTCTCATTCCTCTTTGTGCTTCCTACATCCCTAATTTCTCTTTTGGAAGAGATGTTTTCAGTTGAACACTAGGAACACAATCTAGACCCAAAACCCAAGTAATCGGCCACAATCCCACACCAAACTCGTTGACACAACCCCCTAGGAGGTTTTGGACCCATCCCACTTGGATTGGTGCCAAAACTAAGCCCCAAACGGTGGGCGTCCTGCCACTAGGCGCCCCTCGCACTGCTATAGTCCTAATCATCCCACCCTGGAGCAATTAGAAATTTGTAAAATATTTCTCTACTGTTCTTTTTGCATTCTATCATATTTCATATACTTATGCTATTGTTTAAGTTTCATGGTATTCTGACTTGATTTGACCTTGGTTTTATCATTTTATGCGTTTACTAACATATAGGGAGTGCCTTCAGATACAAGATAATCTAGGTAGAATCTGCCAAATCTGACCTTTTGGGTCATCTCAAAATGCCCATTTTAGCCTAACCCCAAGTTTGCAAGAGTTTTGGAGGCCTCTGGGCAGGACATTTGCAAGGTCGCTCTTGCATGTTTTATGAGAGTCCTAATCGTCCCACCCCGGAGCGATTAGAAATCCATGCATGATTTCCTAACTGTTCTTTTTGCAATGGGTCCCTGATGATGTCTTGATGCTTCTGTCAAATTTTGGGTTCATTATGACATGTTTTGACCATTGCTATTTCATGTACTTACTAGCCGAAGGCTTTGGGATTGCATGTTTTCCCACATACGCATATGCTATTAACTGTTTGCTATTTTTTTGAGTGCAGGATCTCACCACCAGGAACACCAGAGGGGAAGCAAAGAACCACGAACACATGAATGCAAGCGACGAAAATGTTTGGCCCGCCCATTTCAAATGTGGGCATGCGGAGGACACTAGAAGTGTACCATCCATTGATGTAATGGACTGTATCAAACGTTTTGAGCCCTAGAGGGGGGGCGTATTGTAACCAAATTGAAAGCATCATTAATAAAGAGGCTCCACTTTGTTTTGCTTACACCTCATTTCTTTCTACTTTATTCCCTACATGCATTTGTTCATCGCATTCGTAGGACTTAGCATCTATACCATTTCTGTTTCATTTGCATCATAATTTGGCACGCCGTCATTCCACATTCAGCTTTCAGTGGCGATCATGGTGGGACAACATGAACACAAACTACAAAATAAAATGGTGGTATCCTTATGAATACCACATAAACGAACTCAATCGCACACACAAGGATGTGAAATAACTTGGTCAAACTCAAGTCTGATTCGTACCTTGTTCAAAAGTCTTGTAAGATAATGTACAGTCTTGACTAGTTAGTTAAAGCATCCGAGTCTCAGAAAAAGCTTAACTATATTTTAAAAAACAATTTTTGTACATTTCATTACTTACATCACCATTAGAAAATACAAAACACAAAATTACAAATGCAAAGTTATTCCATAAAGCAATCACATAGTACAGAAAGTCAGTAAATTCTATATAGTCTATGGTGCCATCGCCTGTAAACCAACAAATCATTCCATTCATTCCATATGCATACATCTATATCATATAGTTAACATCATCTGCAGTCATAATAGCATATTAATACATCATACATAAAGAACAATAAACCATGACAAACATATCATAAAACCAAAAAATGAGTCATGTCTATATATATCAAGTCAAAATACCCTCAGGCTACAATAAGGAGGTCCTCTGACCTTACAAAAACCAAAAACTCAAAATCCCCTAATCCTAGGAAGTCGGCCACCATGATCATGTAGGATCGATGTGACTGGAACTACCCCCAGTAGTATGGGTCCTATGGGACCTCTCAGGGCGGCTGTTGCTAGCCCACGCACCCTGCCCACCAATGCTACCCTCATCCAGCTACCTACGATGAGAGGATGTAGACTGCTCAGTTTCACTGCCTCTCGTACGACATGATGAAACACCTCCATCGAGCTTAGGTAACTGTCCATCGAGGCGAACAACCTTTGTCTCTAACTCTATCGGGTATCGCCCCCACTCCACATCTTGTCGATGATACACAACCAATTGAGCCTATAGGAGATCCATCTCCTGCAAAATGTCTCTATGCTCCTCATCCCATATTTGTAAGAGATCCTCCAATCATGCTATCTCAGCACAAAACCCAGCGTCCACATCCCCTAAGACAACCTAAGGCATGGGCACCTCCGGGACGACCTGTTGCTCTAGCATCTGCTACTCGGGACATCCTATACATCCGATTGCTCTGAAACCCTTGCATCATCTCCATCGCTAGTGAAGTCATCAACCTCCACCATGTCTGCATCATCTAGCGAAGCCCCCCAACACTCCACTGGTGCCTCTGCACCCCCACCTCCTACTATTGCCGTATCCACACCTCCTAAAGGACCCTCACCCCACCATCATCACATAGTCCACCACCGATCATACTCTGTAGTTACCCTGACATCATCCACATTGGGTACATCCATAACTACATCAGACCCCTCACCCAACGACTCAATTATCAGCCAGACTAGGGTCCTCTCGTCCTTGCATTGTCGATAGATCAAGGGATCACCAGGAAATCCCTAGCACACCCCAAACTACCGCGTCACCCAAACATACGAGAAGTACTCCTGATCTATCCCATGCCACCCAATCAACCATCTACCCCTACGCACTCGACAAAGCCACTCTCCAGCCTTAGGCCAGGCTGGACAGTCCCAGTACGGTCGCCAACACACCTGCCCTGGAATTAGATGAGAGAAGGCATCAGTATAGTGACCTACATCACCTGCCCACCGCTGACTCTGTCCATGCTCCTCTGACCACCGCCATATATTGGCATACCCAATCTCCTGATCCACCATCTCACCTCGGTTGGTCCAAGGAAAACCCTGCGATCGCTCCACAGCTATGTGCTACCACCCCTAGCATTGCAAGAGATAGTTGCGCCCGATCCCCTTCTGCCTTTGGCAGTGGACCTCGTACAACTCATCGTACAGTTGTGCCAACTACATTTGACCCCATATCATAATAAGTGGAGTTGATGTAGAACACTCCACCAAAATGAAAACCAATTCCAGTAGGTTCCAAGGGAACCTCGCACCTGAGGAGTCAGGAAGCAACATATTGGAAATGAGGGCCATGAGTAAAGCATGCCTCACCCCTAATATGCCCTTCTCTAGCCACCATCGCACCATAATATCGCCTATCTGGCAGTCAGCCTTCGCCCTCTCCACAGCCCTCTCCACCCCCATCTCCCCTACCCAACCAAAACACCATGTTAGTACTACTATCTGTTGGTCCTGGTGGGTCATCTAGATAGGAAGCCCATCTATCAGAATCCATAAAATCTGATACACATCCTCTAGAGTCACCGTCATCTCCCCTATTGGGAGATGAAAAGTATTGGTGCAGGGATCCCACAGATTGATCAGGGCAGTCAAATATGCCCGATCCCCCACCACAGGCTCCAAACGTGTCACCTGCTTGAGCCCAAGGGCATCAAGCCACTCCCAATCCCCAACTATCAAGGCATCCCAGGAATCAGAGAAAATAGTTGGCTGGCGGTACCGACTCTTCACAACCTAAAAAATAATAAAAAATAAATGATATTAAGTACATACTTAATATAAACAAAACCAATACAATAAAACTATATAGAAGAACAACAAAGTACAAAAAAAAAGTACAGCAAAGTATAGAAAATAAAAGTACAACAAAAGTACAAAAAAAAAGTACAACAAAAGTACAGAAAAACAAAGTACAACAAAAGTACAGAAACATTAAAAAAAAACTATACAAAAATGACCGCAGACCTAAATAACTATAAAAAAACAAAAACAAAACAAAGCAAACAAATTATACTAGGGTTTCAACCTTAGTGTGAACAAACAAACAAAACAACAAAACAAAAACAATCATCCTAGGGTTTCAACCTTAGTGTGAACAAAAAACACAACATAACACAAAAAATCATCCCAGGGTTTCAACCTTAGTGTGACCAACGAAAAAACAATAAAATAAAAAAATTCATCCTAGGGTTTCAACCTTAGTATGAACAAAAAACACAATAAAACAAAAAAATCAGCCTAGGGTTTCAACCCTAGTATGAACAAAAACACAACAACCCAAATAAATCATCCTAGGGTTGCAACCTTAGTGCGAACAGTCAACAAAAATAAAACAAAAAAATAAAATTGTCCTAGGGTTTCAACCTTAGTGCAAACAGTCAACAAAATAACACACAAAATTATCTTAGGGTTTCAACCTTAGTGTGAACAAAAAAATTAATAATAAAACAAAAAATTAATACTAGGGTTTCAACCTTAATATTAACGCAAAACAAAAACAAATACTGCAAGCAAGCATTTATATGTACATTTTTAACTTCATATAAAACAAAAATGAATAATAGGAAGGGAGAATGAACATCATACCGGTCTCACCTCGGCTCCTCCGCTCGAATATCAGGTTCTCGCACTCATGATGTCCGTTAAATTTCGGTAGCGCTTTGCTACGCACACTCGCACTCCTCCTCACTTCTCCAAATCACCAAGAATTTTTTTTGCAAATGATCCCAAAACCTAGTTTTGGTCCTTATATAGGCTCTTAGGCCTGTAATCGTTCCACCCTATGACGAGCACTCTAGTTAGCACTCGTCCCACCTTGGTACGATTACCAAATTGGTATTCGTCCAACCGTGGGACGATTAAAGAGCAAGAAATAAAGCAACAAAAACTACATCCAAAAAATGCACCGAAAACAACAATAAATTTGCCGAACAAATATGCCTCTGCAGCTGACATTCATGGCATGTAAAATCATCGTTGGGGTCACAAATGATCACTCTCCTACTCCCTAAGAAGGCTAGCATAGCTGGACCGCTCCACGGGAAGGAAGATTTTTGCTAATTTCTACCCCAATAGACATCAACAAAAAGGGTCTAAACCCACCAAAAACAAGCCCGATTGCTAAGCGTTCAACGGAAAACAACTGAAGGCACCCTTACAAACGTCATCTTGGGTCAAGCGACTCATCGCTTTTCTCATTTTGGTCATTCCCTCCTTGATTCGTCGCTTGAGGGGGTAGTCACACTTAGTCACTAATCAACAAATACACACCCAATCAAGGAAATGGCATGCATTCAAAGAATCATTGACAAAGACAATCACGCTCCTGCTTGGGGCAACAAACAAGCAATAATCACAAGCTAAACAAACACTTGGCATTTTGGAAGCATGAAGACAAGGTTCCTCAGACAAAAGGTTACACCCTTTGCCTATTCATGATTGAACAATGTCCAAGATCAAGTACACCTCACTCAAAAAGGTTACACTTGAGTTAAGCTCCTTAGCTCATCAGAAGCAAGGATTCAAGAATGCGTGCCCTTTCCATACTTGGGGTATCAAAATTTGGTTAGGTTATTGAGAAACCCTAATCATTAAGTACTTTGGTCATCTATTTTTACTCAGCATTGTGCCATACACAGCGCATCCCAAAAAGTGGCATCTATAAATACCAAAACATCACCAATCTGATTATGTGACTACAAGCACTGATCGAATTGGCATACATACCCCCTAGGGTAGCCTCCAGAGGTTAAACAGTGGTCCTAACCACTCCCAAATAAGTTTTGGAAGGTCAGAGGTCAATTTGGCACCTTTTAAGCACTTTGCTCCCTATTCATCCCACCCTGGGACGATTAGAATCCTATTCAGCCCACCCCGATACAATTAATAGCAATCATCCCAAGGTGGGAAGAGTAGCAGGTTTGACTAGCAAAAAGTCAAGCCTTGACAAATGGCAGCCCAGATCCGCAACCCAACTTCGCCTTCAGAGCATGCAATTGTGAGGAACGGTTTCAAATCATAGAGAGGGACTTCAATCAAGTACGCCTTGATCATGGAGGCCTCATGCAAGGAGGCCCTAAATTAGAGAGGAATCTTATCTCCCCCAAGAAATGCATGGTGAGCCAAGTGGTGCCCTCGCATGCACATTCAAAGGATACCCCTAAGGTCTATAAAAGGGTGAGCCTTCTCACCCCAAAAAAGAGAACTGATCTGGAGCATTTGGAGCAACAGAGTGCTGCCAAAATTATACCCCCATTCCTCTTTGTGCTTCCTACATCCCTAATTTCTCTTTTGGAAGAGAGGTTATCATGTGAACACTAGGAATGCAATCTAGACCCAAAACACAAGCAACTGGCCACAATCCCACACCAAACTTGTTGACACAACCCCTAGGAGGTTTTGGACCCATCCCACTTGGATTGGTACCAAAACTAAGCCCCAAACGGTGGGTGTCCTGCCCCGAGGCGCCCCCCGCACTGCTGTAGTCCTAATTGTCCCACCCTGGAGCGATTAGAAATTTGTAAAATATTTCTTTACTATTATTTTTGCATTCTATCATATTTCATGTACTTATGCTTCTGTTCAAGTTTCATGGTATTCTGACTTGATTTGACCTTGTTTTTATCATTTTATGCGTTTACTAACATATAGGGAGCGCCTTCGGATACAGGATAATTTGGGTAGAATCTACCAAATCTGACCTTCTGGGTCATCTCAAAATGCCCATTTTAGCCTAACCCCAAGTTTGCAAGAGTTTTGGAGGCCTCTGGGTAGGACATTTGCAAGGTTGCTCTTGCACATTTTGTGACAATCCTAATCATCCCACCCTGGAGCGATTAGAAATCCATGCATGATTTCTTGACTATTCTTTTTGCAATGGATCCCTGATGATGTCTTGTTTTTTTTTTCAAATTTTGGGTTCATTATGACATGTTTTGACCATCATTTTGCTATTTCATGTACTTACTAGCCGGAGGCTTTGGGGATTGCATGTTTTCCCACATCCTCATATGCTATTAATTGTTTTATATTTTTTTGAGCACATGATCTCACCACCAGGAACACCATAGGGGAAGCAAAGAACCACGAACACACGGATGCAAGCGACGACAACGTTTGGCCTGCCCATTTCAAATGTGGGCATGCAGAGGACACTAGAAGCGTACCATCCATTGATGTAATGAACTGTATCAAACATTTTGAGCCCTAGAGGGGGGACTTATTGTAACCAGATTGAAAGCAACATTAATAAAGAGGCTCCACTTTGTTTTTCTTACACCTCGTTTCTTTCTGTTTTATTCCCTACATGCATTTGTTCATCGCATTCGTAGGACTTAGCATCTATACCATATCTATTTCGTTTGCATCATAATCTGGCACGTCATCATTTCGCATTCGGCTTTTAGTATATTACCAATTTGTGGGTTTGAGGAGCAGTAAGAGGACTCAATTTTGAAGTCGCTAATCTTAAAGCTAGAAACATCATAATATAGTTGCAAAATATTCCTAGACAAAATCTATTTCTTCTTGTTTACTTTATAAGAACAATATTGAATCATGTGCAAGATGGGAATTAATAGTGACTTTTTCAATTTTCATATTTATTTCATTAAGCACATTTTAAAAATAAGATATTTTCAACAAGTGACCTAGGGCACTATTATAATGACATACAAACAGAAGGCTATATGGTAGCCTTATATTATGTACCATTAGATCTAAAATTTACCAAGCATAATACCATTGACTTGCAGTTTTTTTGAAGAAACATTAGAAAGGTACTATATTTATCTATAGAAACTTTCTCTAAACCTAGACCACTTAAAAATTTTAAGGATAAAATCTCAACTTATTCTATCATAAGCCTTACTAAAGTTATTACCAACAAAACATCATGGTAAAACTCTTTGGACCAGTGAGAAGAATCCCAGGCTAGTATTATGTTATGTAAAATGTATTGCACTTTAATAAAGCCAATCTATTCAATAGAAATAAATTATAAGGAAATAGGTATAAGATAGATATAGAAGGATTTAGAAATGATTTTATAGGGTATATTAAACAATGTCATGGGATGTCAAAAAGAAATACAGTCTCTATCATAATATTTGAGGATTATTTTAAAAAGTCCTTGGTTAATGAATGCTCCAAGGGACATTTTTATAAATTCTTACTTGTGTATTTGATAAAAATAAAACCCAATAATTTCCCAAAGTTTTTAATTGAATTCAACAGGTATCCCATCAATACCAAGAGTGTTTTCTTTTTATATCCATTAAGACTTGTTTTAGGTCTTTAAAAAAATATTTTATTAAGGGAAATGGTAGACATAGTTTATTCATCAAGGAGGTCTTGTATGAGGGCTAGATCTGTTAGTGGAATACCCATTAATGCAATGGTAATGCATTGGTCTATGGCATCGAGTCCTAGTATTTTCTCTCTTTCAAGATTTAGAGATCTTATGGGTGGAATTTAAATGATATTTGCTTCTAGAATCTATTCTATAAAAATAGAGGAAGGTATTTCTAACCTAGCAAACTATATCCTAGGTATTTCTTGCTTGTTTAAGATAAGTTTATGAAGGACTGCTACAATACTTATACATTTGCTATTTTACCTAGAGTTAGTGAACTTGTCACCTACAACATGCTTATTCCTATACTATCTCATTTGATTATAATATGGTTTATTCTCCTTCTTCTTGGGTTCTGATTGCCCCTTTCTAATTAGGCCATACTCTACTTCATTTGGCCAATTGAATGGCATTTTTAAAATAAGGTATTATGGACATCTCTAAAGGATAAAATACGTGCTCAATTATATTCTTTTTAATGACACTAAGAAGGTATTATGGAAATCTCTAAAGGATAAATACGTGTTCAATTATACTCTTTTTAAAGACACTAAGAAGATATTTTGGAGGAGGTTTATATTCTAATTTTTCTACTTATGACCTCCACATTTTCAAGAAACTTTATAAAGTTTCATCCTTGACTTAGTTCAACTAATACAAATTAGTGAGGGTAGTAGTTTCTTTTACATAAATAATGAATTGTTGAATGAATCTCTCACCTAGTTCTCTAAATATCCTAAGAGACTATTGAGGCAACTGGTAATACCATTCCAATGTTGACCCAACAAGAATTTGTGGAAATATTTTTAGTAATAGCATTTCATTGTATGCTATACTTACATAGGAAAGCATTAAGAGTTTTATATGACTCAAAGGATCACTTGAACCATCATACCTATGTAATGTAGGGACTCTAAAATGATGTGTAAAAGGATGGTTGGCTACAAGGGAATCTAATAGTTGATTGTACATATCATCAAAAGTGCATATTTGATTTAAAAATCCTTAAAGTGAAGACACTTGTTGGTCCAACTACTATAACTGGGACATAAGGGTTTAGACTTTAGGATATGACTAACTTATTAGATTTAACAAAAATTGTGATGAGGAAAAAATATTTGAGATATTAATCAAAGGATGTGTTTTAGAATTATGATTAAATGATTGATTTGATTGAGAAACAAATGGGTTTGAGGAATTGTTGAAGGGATTAGTTGGCAGATTTTTAGGATCAAACATGGGTGTCATATCAAAACTACTAAGGTTAAATATCTCAAAGAAAGTGGTGGTAGAGGTAGGAGGAACTGAATTATAGGCATCTTTACCTCTTATGGTTTTTTATAAAAGACCAATTAAGACATTGGATGACTAAGAGAAATTTCTAATTGATTTGCTACTATAGTTGGAGGAGTGGAATAACTAAGATTTGCTTTTAACAAATATTCTATAGAAGGTAATGGGAGTTGTTTCTCCATAGAAATAGTTGGGTCAAGATTTCCTCCTTCTATAGTGATATTTTTTTGATAAGATGATAGAAGGAGTTTTGAAAGGGTCCTCGAACCTTTTACAGGGTAAAACTACTTCTCAAAAAGTAGGGGCCAAATTGGCCAAGAACTCATGAGGCAAAAACAACAAAAGAAACCCAACAACAACACTAGGAAAGACTTGAGGCAAATGTACCTCCAAATACCTAGGAGAAACTAGCACAATAAAACCAATAGACCTACCCTCAAACCAAACAGGATAAACAACCAAAAAATAAAATAATCCCACATAGGGGAAACCAGTACCCAACAAGGGCCAAAAAAGATCTCCTTGAAGGCAAAAAACCTTAATATCAATTCCTAAATCTTTGTCCTTAGTGTACCCTGCATCATCAGTCATAAGGGAAGCATTAACACAACTGATATGAAAATTATATCAGTCACTTTAGTACCCATCTCCTTTGAGCTAAATACCCCAGGGAGTAAATATAAAATAAATTAATCTTGCTCCCCATTTCTTTTGGGTATCCTTGTATCCTCCAAGTTTCTTAGGTCCTCAAGGAAATTCTACCACCAAACATAAAAACCAGTTTGATTCACTCCCAAGTTTACCATGAAGTTGGAAGATTTATTACCTTCTCGAAAGGTATGTTGAAAGATAACTTCCTCGAGAGGTTGAGAATATCTTCTAGCTTCTAGATGAATCTTAGTCTCCTTAGAATTACCCTTAGGACAACACATATTCACATTCTCCACTATGGTAGCAATGCTTCTAGAATAGACAGAGTTGGTTGAGGAGGATACATTGTTGAATGCATGTTTATTATGTTCTTTCCACACTCCCTACCATAGGTGAGCCAAGCTAAGGTTCTAGAATAAACAAAGTCACAGGGAAGCAAAGGGGAAGACCATTGAAGGAGAAGATCAGAAAGAAAGATAGGGGAAACCCAAGAGAGACCCAATAAGGAAAAAAAGAATCAAAGACTTCCCTAGAAAACTTGCAAATATTAAACAAGTGCATTGGAGTTTCCTCATTGACCCCGCATAGGTAATAACAGTTGGGGATAATCATTCCCCTAGAACGAATATTATCAAGGGTAAGCACCTTGTTATGAACTTCCAACCAAATATAGAAACTAATCTTAGGAATCATCCCTTTGTGCCAAACCAAATGACTAGGGAACCACATGGGAGTAGGATCCACCAACAGGTTAAAAGCTAATTTTATCAAAAATAAACCTGATGGATCTACCTTCCAATAGAATGAATCTTCTTCCACTCCAAACTTAAGAACATACAAATTTAACTGGTTAAAAATGATATTGAGTGTAGAGCTCTCCACCTGGGATAATTGGGGATGACACAAGGTTTTCCAATTCCTACTAACAAGGGAGGTAACAATGTAGTCTGACCCTTTAGAACCAAACAATATTTTGCAAGCTTCCTCAACAACTACTAGCTCTAGGGAGGAGGCTAAAGCATAATCAAGTAGCCAAGGGTCAATCTAGAGGTCTACCTTTTGGCCATTTCCAACCATCTACTTCCCCATTTAGTCAACAAATATTTTGACTTACTTACATTCATACAAAAGGCTAAGCCTTCAACCGGGACAGGTTTGAGAAGAAACTCATTGTCTGAGTTCATGTATTTAGCCTTGACAATATTAATCCATTCCACATTTTCATTTTGAACTATTCTCCAACCTTGTTTTGTGATTAGATATTTATTCATAAGATTAGTCTTCCTCAATCCCAATCCCCCACAACCTTTACTGCTGCAAACTTGATCCCATGCCACCAAATGAAATATAATTTTTTCCTCAACTCTAGTCCATAGGAAGTATCTTTGAATTTTATCTATTATTTTTATAATTTTACCAAGTATTTGAAACATGGACATGAAGAAAATAGGTATGCTCTGAAGGGAAGTTTTCATCAAGAGTGCTTTCCTAGCTTGGCTGAGGATAGCTCCTTTCCAACCTACCAATCTATGTTGGATCCTTTCAACCACTAGTTCCCAAAGAGTAGACTTATAGAAACCTTTGAAGAAGGGTAATCCAAGGTAAGTGGAGGGCAAAGAAGCTATTTCACATCCAAGAATATTGGAAATATTCCTTTGTCTAGCCCTAGGAGTGTTTAAGAAGAAGATTTTACTTTTTAAGTAGTTGACCTATTGCCCTGCTACCTTTTCAAATGAACTCAAAACATATTTAATCGCTTGGATCTAATGGATAAAATCCAAGAAGGAAAACAACATGTCATCTGTGAATTATTGGTGTGATATGGGGGAAAATATTAGGGCAGGTTTGATGCCCACAATATCAAGGTTTACAAAAATGGATTGCCCCAAAGATTCTGCCATTAATATGAAAAGAAAAAGGGATAAAGGATCCCCTTGGTGAATTTCCCTGCAACTATTGAAATATCTGGTTGGAGAGTCATTAATCAAGACTAAATATTTGACTACGGATACACATATTTTTATGATGGTTATCCATTGCTCATTAAAACCAAATCTCCTTAGAACTTCCAATAGAAAATTCCAAGAAACGTGATCATAAGCCTTACTTATGTCTAATTTGAGAAAAGCCCCCACTCTCCCACTTTTATCCACTGAATGAATAAGTTTGTGGATAGTAATAACCCCATCTAAAATCTGATGACCAACCACAAAACCACTTTGAGCAGAGTCAATGAGGAGGGGTAGAAGAGGTTTAAGTTTGTTGGCCAAAACCTTGGTGAAAATATTAAGAATGGTGTTGCACAAGCTAATATGGTGATAATCAAAGAACATTTTAGTCCCCACAGACTTGGGGATGAGAACCAAAAAGGTGGAATTGACATCCCTTGGCATCACCACTAAGGTTTGAATATCCCTCAAGGCTATACAAACCTCATTCCCAACAATAGACTAAATTTTTTGAAAGAATGTTGGGGGGAAACCATCAGGTCCTAGGGCTTTCTGGCCATTCATCGAGAACACTGCAGTTCTTATCTCCTCATATTGAAAGGGATAATTTAAAGAGATATTCATGGAATCCGAGACCAGGCTTGGAATATTTCTTAGAAGGCTCTCTACAACTTTAGGTTCACCAATAACTTTCTCACAAAGTAAGGTCTAAAAAAATAAGATAGCTTCATTTCTTATTTCAAAAATATCCTTTGTTAGGGTCCCATAATTTTTGCTAATTTCTTTGATTCTGTTATGAGCCCTATGTCTCAAAGTAGAGGTATGAAATAATTTTATATTTTTATCTCCTTTGAGCCATTGGGATCTAGATTTTTGCTTCCAAAAAATCTCTTCCTTGCTTAAAATATTGTGAAAATCTACCAAGGTCTTTAGTTCCAAGGTTCTAACTTCATTGGATAAGGTGTTCCCCTCGATGGAGCTTTGGATGTCTTGTAGTTGTTGCTTAATATCCACTTTAAAAAAAAATATCTCCAAACACCTATTTATTCCAACATTTTAGGTTCTTTTTTATAAACCTAAGCTTGGACATCACCTTCTCAATAGTCATACCTGGAAAGTCAACAGACCACCATTCCTTAATGTAGTTTTCAAGCTTAGAGTGGGAGAACCACATGGCTTCAAACTTGAATGGTCTAGGAAAAAAGGGGGACGAGGGGATTTTTCCAAGAGGATGGGGTTGTGGTCAAACCCCACTTTTGAGAGAGTGCACAAGGTTACATCTCCAAAAAATGTAATTGCCTCTTTCAAAAAAAATATTTTGTCTAATCTAGTTTGAATATGCTGATCTCCTAACCTCTGATTGCTCCAAGTGAATCTAGAACCTTTGAGATCTAGATCCATGAGTTCTTGGTGTTGAACACAGTCAACAAATTCCTCCATCCCTTTGGTAAAGGAGGTGTCACCCCCTAATTTATCAGACTGGTAAAGTGCAATGTTGAAGTCCCCTACCAAGATCCAAGCCTCATGCTTAAAAACATCCCTCATTCCCTCTAAGGATGACCACAAATATTCTCTATCTATTCTAGAGTTGGGTGCATAAACATTAGACATCACCCATCTAAAACTAGTTTTCTTACAATAGAACATGATGTTGATAACTTGGTTGGATATAGAAATGATGGACCCGGATACTTTGCTAGGATCCCAAAAGCAAGCAAGACCACTTGAAGCCCCTATGGTCGAATTAGCCACCACCTCCACTTCCTTCCAAACTATACTTCGGATTGCAATTTACTTACTATTCTGCATTTTAGTTTCTTGAAGAAACAAAATAGATGGGAAAATCTCTTTTCTAAGGGACTTTAAGGTCCTTTGTTTTGAGGTCCCATTGAGACCCCTTATGTTCCATGACATGAATTTCATTTTTGGTTGCCCTGCTTCTTGCTCCCAAAAGATTGAGTCGAGTGGAAAAAGGATTCAATTTTCATATGGGAGCCATTTGCCATCTCTACCTCAACTTCTTAGGCTCGACAAGATTTATTAGGGGGTCTTCCCACTCTGCATTCCACCCCTACATCCATAGATTTTTTTTTACTTCTCATTTTAATGGGGATCCTTTATGAGAGAAATTCCTCCTCTTGGCTAGGGACAAAGTTAGGCAACCGAGTCTCAATCGAACTAGAGTCCAAGGGTTTCAAACTTTTATTAATACAAGGAAAACAATTTTTAATAGAAATGTAATAATTAGAAAGACCCAACATGGGGCTTACCTAGTCCATCGAGAGAACCACCTCTACTAAATATTCCTTCAACTGGGCACCTCCCATCTCAAGCACCTGGGAATTAGGTGTCTTTAAGGTTGTCTTGTCACCAAGAGATATTTCCTAGGCCACCATATCCATCACTATGAAGATACCCAAAACCTCCTCACTCTTAGGAGGAATTTCTAAGCCAGAACCTTCTACCAGACAATAATTATCCTTAGCATTCGACTAAATAGGGGGTTTTTCCAAGACTTTTCCATGAATGTTTTGCCAATTCTTCCCACCCTTATTTTGAGTAGAAGGCTTAGGAGGGCAATGAGCTACCACATGACCAAGTTTTTTTACAAGTAGTGCACCAAAAAGGATGATTTTCATATTCGATTGGTTGAACCCTTGTGCCTTCATCTGCAACTAATTTGAAGGAAACTGGGATATCTACTTCGGGGTAAATCATCACATAGAAATGATCAAAAATCATTTTTTTTCTAGTACTTGGATCAATCAACACCAGGTTTCCAATGTCCTTGTCCACTGCCCTCAAGATATCATTGTGCCAAAGGTGGTATGGCAAGCCTGGTAGACATACCCAAAGAGGTAGAAGGTTTATGTTTTGGTACTAGGGTCCAAGTCATCCCCCCATTATTGCAAAAATAACCCCCTTTCACCATAAAACTAAGGACCCTCTCTGTGAATACGCTTGGAATCATCAACACAATTGAGCTTAATAAAAAAAAAAGAGTTGGGATATCAATGATGTCTAGAGAGCCTAAGGGTCTCCATCTAGAAATTGCCCAACTCCTTATAGAATCTAGGTCGGACTTGCTATCCTAATTTTTTTTGACCAAATTCCTAGACCCATCACTCATTATGGAAGCGATAAGAACACTAGGGACATGGATTTCATCCAAGATAGGAAAAATATCAAAACAATCTTTTTATTGGCTAACATTACACTTTTTAGATGCCACCACAAGGCATATGATGCCCTAGGGTTGAAAGAGAGCCCATGTATCAAGGCCCGACTAACCAATTTTCCACCTGGCATCCTAAGACCACCCAGGGGGTTCAATTTCCCTTCATTTGAAGCTTCAACCTGCATCTCCTATATGTTATCTAGCTCCTGCACATTCCCACTCTACTCCTACATATTCTCACATTGCTCCATTTAGAAACCCTAGTTCTACTCCATGAAAACCCTAGCTTTGCTCCTTGGAAGCCCTAGCTCTACTCCTTGAAAACCCTAGCTCTGCTCCCTAAAAATCCTAGCTCTCCTTCTATAGTTATATTAGGAGGTCTAGACCCAAAAGTATTAAGCTCTACATGTAAGGTCCCTTGGCAAATATTTTTCAATTTTGAAAGTAGGAGTTAATTTAGGTTGTTGAGTATGTTCTAAATGTGACATCTCAGCTGTAGGGTGAGATAACCTATCTATATGTTCTAAATTGTCTACATTCATGATAAGTAACAAAGTGTCTTTATATTTTTGGAAAAAATGGCAAAGTGATCCATAGATCCAAAGACCACTTCTCTCTTTTTATTATTTATAGGGGAAATAACTCTAAAGGGAAGAGGTTCTTCCTCTTCTTCATATACATCATTCTCGAACATTTTCAAAATTTTAGGAAGGAAAGATATAGGTTTTGTGTTGTAGGCCATTTGAATAGCCATTCTTCTAGTTATATATGGAGGTTGATGTTTAATCATACTTGGAAAGAGAAGTTAATTTTATTAAGTTTTTTTTTTTGTTTATAAAGTTGATTAGAGAAAAATGAGAAGATGTTTGAAGAATAATTATAGCCCATTTGTGATAGCATTGTCCCTCATTAATAATTTGGTTAGCCTATTAGCTAAGAGAGATAACAATCAATGTCTATGGGATGGTTTACTCATGGGATTGTTAACCTTTCGCTAGTAGGACTAACTTTTGTTATGTTCTTTGTATCTTTGTTTAATATGATTTAATCTAATCAAATAGATTAGGTGGTCTTTGATTAAAGCATTGCAAACTTTTACGTTTGATTAATATAAAAAGGTTTAAGCAAAAGGTTTTAAGATCCATGTGGTGTTCATTTTGGGTTCACCAAATATGTAGAAACATATTCAAGAACGTCAATACCCAAACCTAGGGGTCCTCACTCGAACAAAAATTCTTGTCCTTATCTTGTTGTTTACTTGAGTTATTTGGTGGGGGTTAAGAGTTCACCAAGAGTGTTTTACGAATTCACTCTAAATCTTATGTTTTGATGTGTGTATTATCCAAGTACTTAAATTTTTAGAATCTAGAATATGCAAATACAATGCAGTTTAGAGAAGATAATAATGTAGAAAATGTGACTAGTCCTATATGCACTTCCATTTTTCTTTGTCAAAAGTACACTAGATTAGAATAGAAAAAGAAATACCTTTCACTTTCATCAGGGGTGTAAGAGATCTGATGCATTGAACAAAAATAACCTAGATATGCAAATTAGATGCATTTCTAATTTATACCTATTAGATTTAATGTCTAACTAACAATCCTAAGTTCTTTGGTTTCCATTTTTTAATATGTTATAACAACACAATAGAGAGTAGACAATAACATAAAATTAATACAAAAATAAAATCATAAAACAAGATTACGTGGGTGTTTGCAGAAGATAAAATTGCAACCTAGATTTAAGTTCCTTGCCTATGAAAATTTCGTCGCCTATTGACTTGCAAATTTGTAAAAAAAATCTCAAAAGGGAAAAATAATTGATGAGTTAGATATTAGGAGGCTTGCTTGATGCTTGAGAAAAAATTAAACTTCCTTGTCTATAATCAAGCCCCTTGTTCCTTTTTACAAAATTGACTTTGACCTTTTGAAAGAATATTATTTGCATAAAACTATAATTTCACTACTACAAAACCAAATTGAACTAGTTGAGAGGGTGTTAGAATGTTCTTAGGCTTGAAAGATAACAATTTTGATGCTAAAATTGCTGAAATAATTGAATGAGAAATGTTTGTATCCTGTAAAACGAGTTTGGAGCCTATAGGACAAGTTTGGAGTCTATAAAGCCTATGATCTATAACGTTGATTTTAAAGCAATAACAAAAATCTTTTAAACTAAGAAAATGAAAAATGGGTTAAAACAAAACCATAGAGGTAAGCGGTAACTAAAATTTTAAAAAGAGACTAAACTAAGCAAATTCATGGTATTAATTTATATATTGAACGCAGATGCTCTCAAGCCACGTTGAATGAAGATGCTCTCAAGCCATTCAATCTATAAATGCTGGTATTTATTTATATCTAGTTTTTTAATATCCTTTTAAAACATTACAGTCAATTAACGTCTATATACCCTTCTCTACCTATTTCCCTTCTCTACATAATAAAAAATTATAGTTCCCATTTTGAGATAAGATTTGATTGAAAGGTTAGTCGGCAGGTCGAATTCGGGGCCACACGTCGGTACAATCTAGTTAAGACGCGATCCGTACGCATCACAGTATCCCACGTACTTATACCTGAACAGAGCACAAAATGTCAGAAACATGAAACCTATTCGGAGAAGTTATCTATATTCGATTCAGTGATGGGACTGCACTGCTACATACAGACTAAATAATTTTAAAGTATTGTATGTTCAATCAATTTATACCTGCCTCTCAATAAGGGATGATTAGATCGCAGCGCAAAGCCCGACGTTTGGTCGGTCCAAATAAAGGACGCCAACTAGCCTTCCATTACTATTTCGTGCCACACAAGGCAGGTAGAGTCAAATTTACGTCATCGTCCTAGATTCTGTTAATCTTCATTAAGTTTCCATTAACAATTTTTGAATTTTTTTTATTAATGTTTATCTTGACCAAAAGAGGTTAGTACTGTAAAGTAAGCCACATAAAATAAAGTAAGAAAAACATTAAATAGAATTCTGTGGATCAAGGATTTCTTCCAACATTCAAAGCTGAAGAGAAGTGAGTGATATAAGAGTTGGATGTCATCGTAGATGTTCTTTGTTGGAGTTGACGAAGAGTTGATTTTGTTGTATCTCTGTGATCACCCGACGCTTCCTAGTTGTGGCCTCTGGAGGCTGGAAGAATGAAGTGATAACTTGGGATCTTGTTATCTTCTAACTGTTACTAAGTAGTTCTTTCCTGAGATTGAATAATTCCCCAAAGAAAAGGGCAATGCATATCTGATCTTCTTAATTAATCTAAGATTTTAGTTTATGGGTGTCTCTGAATAAACAATAATATTTACCTCATATCTTGTACTAGACAAATAGGATAGGTGAAAATGAAACAGTAAATTTTCTATTAGGATTTATAAATATTGAATGAATGATCTCTTTCTAAACAATCTGATAGAGTTGTTGTAAGATGTCCAGGGTGTTGGAAACACTTCATCGGGAGGTTGAACGAATCCAGCTACTGAGGTCGACAGAGCCTGAAATGTTGGGAGGAGTTAAGGAGGAGGATTCGACGGCTCTAACATGGGAGGAGTTCAGAAGGATATGGTTGCGGTAACATGCATCGTCTGTGAAATGGGATGGAGCCCTCACTGCCATACTGGAAGCACTACAATCGATGGGGTTGGCAGTGGTGCAAGCTTTCCTAGGTAATATTACATAATAATATTTTTTATAAATTAATAAATTTATATGTTATATTTTAGTTTTTAATGTATCCTGGATATATTTAATAAATTTAAATTTTTAAAAATTCTTAACTCGTAATTAAGTTTTTTAAAACATTTTATTTAAATCTTAATTTTTTTTCACCATTTTATGGTAATTTATATCTCAGTTTTAATTAATTAATTATTATTTTTATTGTTTGCTTATGAAGCTGCCAGTGAAAATGTGGAAGAAAACACCAATATCATGAGCGGGGCTTGTTAATGTGTCATAGTTTATGTTATTAGAGGGTTATTTGATTTATGACAGATTGATTATAGTGTTGTATTATGTGGACAGTGGTGAATAATGTAATAGAGCGGATCTATATAATACTATAAAATAGTTTTGTTTTATTTTTTCTTTGACCAACCTACCCTGCGTATCACATATATAGGATGATGAACCTTTTCAAAAAGATTTGAAGTTTCCCATTGCTTAACCTAGCTTTGATGTTTGCGCTCCATTATGCCTTCGGCTTTAGATGAAACAAACACTCGCGCTTAAAATGGTTCTCAGTACATCCAACCATTTGCAGAATGCCCAAATAAAGTTCTATTTGTTTAAGATTTTGTTTTTTTTTTTAAAGTTTAAAGTAAATTGATTGGTATATAATAGAGTGGTTAAGATTTTGGTTTTTGTAAGGCTTAATGTTTAAATTAGAGCATATTTAGACAGAGACCCTCTAACTTTACTTTATTCAACCAACTAAAATTTATAAAACCAACATCCAATAATATAACCTATTTTCATATATATCATTATAAAGATAACATCTAATTATATTATTAATTTTTTTATAAATTATTATATAACACCATTCAATAATTTTACAACTTCTCATGCATTAAAAATCAACCCTCTAAAGTTTATACTAATGTATAAGGAAACAACCGTCCAAAATTTATACCAATTCTCTTATACATTAAAAAAACAACGGTCTAAAGTTTTTTTAATTTATGGCTGTATGCCTCCAACTAATCAACGGTCTAAAGTTTTTTTATCTATGGCTGTATGCCTCCAACTAATCGGAGATAAAGAGGAGGAAGTAACTATACCTAATAACCTAAAAAATCACACTAAACATAAAAGATTTTAAAATTTTAAATATAAGTTTAACGAGCTTTAAATTTTGTGCACAAGGAATAATAATAGGAATATATAAGCTCATATATTTATTGGCTTTCTTACAATTTTATTTTCCTATAGGCTTGCCAATAGATATATATAGATATATAAGGGAATGCTCGGAATATCTAAAGGAATGTACGGATAATAAAAGAAATAGTTACGCTCATTTATTTATTGAAGGTTTTTTTTTTTTTTAAATATAAATAAGAATTACAAAAATTAAATAAATTTATTTAGTGGTTTTTAATTTTTTTGTTTTTAAAATTATAGTAAATTTGTATAAAGATAAAATAAGAAACAAACTTTTTGTAAGACTAATCAACAGGAATTGTATTGCAATAACATTATAAATAATACAATGAAATGCCTGAATAAGCCCGGACGTTACGAAACCACCTGCGGCTAGAATAGACCTTGTTATAACTAATAACAAGTTATGCTAACAATAATGTAATAACAATAATGCTAACAAATGTACGCTAACATCCCCCCTTATTACATTATTTGGGCAATAATATAACTACTAGCTATACTAACATCCCCCCTGATTACATCATTTTGCAATACAAAGAGAGTTGCAAAACAATTCAAATTTGACACGTCCAAGTGCCTTAGTGAAAATGTCTACAACTTGAGCATCGGTGGGAATGTGCTGAAGCTAAATTTGGTGCTTCGAAACTTCATCTCGAATGAAATGACATTGTGTGTCAATGTGTTTTGTTCTTTCATGATGAACTAGATTCTTGACTAGGTTTAGAACACCCTGATTGTCGCAAAACAAGTGTATTGGAGATTTGGATGGATGACCCATACTTGTCAGAATGCGACGCAATCATATCACTTCGCACACAGCATCATGTGAGGTGCGATATTCTGCCTCTGTTGATGATATAGCAACCACCTGTTGCTTCTTGTTGTGCCAAGAGATAAGACCGGATCCAAGATGAAAAATATATCCTAAAGTTGACTTGCGATCATCAAACGATCCGACATAGTCGGAGTTCGTGTATCCCTGTAAGAAGAATTTGTTGTTCCTCTTGTATTCTAGGCCATATTCCATTGTGCCACGGACATAGTGAAGAACACGTTTTGCTGCTTTCTAATGAGTGGTCTTAGGCTCCTGCATGAACCTTGAAAGATAGTTCACAGCAAATACGAGATCTAGCCTAGTATTGGTCAGATATATGAGACTCCCAATCAACTATCGATAGAGAGTACCATCTACCTGAGGTGATTCATCATATCATGATTGTAGACACCAAAACAACACCAATCCGATTATGTGACTGCAAACACTGATCGCTTTGACAAACACAGCCCCCAGGGCAGCCCTCAGAGGTTAAACAGTGGTCTTAACCACTTTCATAGCAATTTTGTAAGGTCAAGAAGCAATTTGGCACACTTGGACACTTTGCCCAGTATTCGTCTCACCCAGGGACGAATTCAAAATAGAATCCGTCCCACCCCAGAACGAATTCTGAATCCGTCCCTGGGTGGGACGAATTCTAAGCTTAACGGGCAAAAAGACAAATGGTGCCAAGTGGCAGCCCGTAACGACCGGTTAATGACTCTCGCCTTGCACGCGTGTGTAGGTGGACAGAGGGGCCGTTAGAAGACTCGTTACAAAAGGCATTTATCAAAGCTCAAGTCAATGGAGGACTCCCCTCCCTCATGGGAAGACAAGACTGCCACATGGCGCCTATGGCCAACACATGGCATTTGTGCTTCCCTCCCAAAAGAGACCCCATGGGTCTATAAAAGGTGGGACTTTTCTCACCCAAAATAGACAGGTTGAAGGAGTTTTCAAGCAACGAAGTGCTGCCGAGTTGAAGACCCACTTGCATCCCTTTTGGTTCACCTTCCCACATCCACCAATCTCTTTTGCAAGGGAGGTTGTTGGGTGGCCTTTGGAAGCTCGAACCTGACCCAAATCCAACACATGGACACCTGAACCAACCAATTCGCCGACCCCCCAATCCTAAGAGGTTTTGGGCCCATCCCTAGTGGATTGGCTCCAAAATCAAGTGCCAACGGTGGGAGGCCCACTTGGGCACCCCCGCACCTCCCAAGTCCTATTTTTAGTTTTTGAGCATTTTAGATTACTTTTTAGATTGCATTTTGTGTTATTAGGTTTGATTAACCCATAGCTGCAATTTTGTAACTTTTGGTCAGATTCTAGTATGTTTTGTGTCGCTTTGTTGTTTCGCTGACTTGCAGGTGTCGAGGTCAAATTCCCGAGGGTGGAGGCCAAATTGGGAGAATCCGACCATCTGGGTCATCCCAAAATGGCCCCAATTACATAACCCCCCTGTTTGTAGGCGTTTTGCAGGTCTCGGGATCCGACATTGGAGCAGCAGCAGGTCGGTTTCTTCAACACAGAAGAATTCGTCCCACCCAGGGACGAATTGCGATCGTAATTCGTCCTGCCCAGGGACGAATTCCAGTTGAAGGTAGATTGGCCAGCTGTCTCAGTGGCAGTGGCCTTCTGGTAACTTTTCCTATCTTCTGTCAAGTTTTGAAGCCATTTGGACTCACTGTAATTACTGTTTCAAGCAAATATTTACATGCATATTTCGTTAGTTTTAGAGAGCAAACGCTTTTCATTTGCGGCAGATGCTACTGACATCTTGGTTGTTTCTTTGTTCGCAGGAGAAGCAGCGGAGGTTAGGAACTCATCGACATCAGCGGCGGCATCATCTTGGCCCGCCCATTGCAATCGTGGGCACGCGGAAGGAGGAAGACTAATTCAGTGATTGTAACAAACTCTATTTAGCGCTCCTAGCCCCTAAAAAGGGAGGAGACGTCATTGTAACAGAGGATCAAGGGATATTTGAATGAAGAGGGCTGTGTTTTCTCTAATCTTGATTGTTTCTCTTCCAATGTGTTTCTTTTCCATTTCATGCAATTTACATTTTTAGGACTTAAGCGTTACTTGATTTTGAATGCAATCGCACTTAGTGTTTCCTTTGCCCAGAATCTCGTGCTTTCAGTGGCGATCACGGTGGGACCTGTTCCCTGGTTTTTAAAATCATAGAAACTGATCAAAGTTTTGTGTTTGTGCTTGACAGGTACATTTTTTTTGTTGCAGACTGCTATTCGTCTCTGACAGGGACGAATTCTTTTCTGCAATTCGTCTGACCCTGGGACGAATTCAAATTCGTCTCTGGGAGGGACGAATTCTGTTCTGCAATTCGTCTCCCAGAGGGACGAATTCCTGTCTACGGATTTTTAGAGCAGAAATTCAGAGACAACAGGAGCAGGCAGAGAAGAGGTAGGGATTTTCATGATCTCTGTTATATTTTTTGTTTCTGTTTCTGTTTCTTTGATTGTTTTCATTTTATCCTGCATTGCATTAGGAAAAGTCATGTATGCTTGTTTCATTTTTGTTGAATAAAATGAATCCCACACACATCACGAAACAATTTTAAACCAAGGAGCTGGTCGTAAGACCCCAGCCCTTGATCAAGACCATTGGTGGATTTCATCACCACCTTGGCTTGATTTGCATCCATTTCCCGATTGTCAACTGTTGTTAGGCGTAAATCCTGACGAAGACAGACCGAGCGTAGCTGGGGTGATTCCCATGCGCGCGAGGATAAGTTTTCTATGGTAGGTGCCATTAACAGGACAATCCCCCTTCCGTACCGCCTACGTACCACGTACCTTCTCCTCTCACGTACCTATAGTCTCCCTCTCGTAAGGGCGGGTATATAGAGAGGTTGGTATATCGGCCTGGTTGGTATATTGAAGGGGCGACCTTTTGGGAGTTATAAGAGCCTACATAATGCATTTAAACGTTCTACAAAACCTACAAAAACAAAAACAAAACACCAAAATGCACTAAACCAGTCTAGGGCACACCAAGAATCCTTAAAAGAGATAATCACGGTTTTGTGAATGTGTGTGTTTAATTCTGCTTAGTGTAGACAAAAAAAAAAATCATTAAAAACAAAGATAAAAAAATCTACGCATTTTGTCATTTTCTCCAAAAAGCTCCAAGGATTCCCGTAATCGCTTGGTCACTCCAAAATGCCCCAAAGGTGTCCATGAACCCTTTGGTCAACCCAAAAGCACCCCAAATGTGCCCATAAGTGATGCAGGACCATCCAACAAAATATGGGAAATCTTATATTTTTCCCTAAATTTTAGTGCATCTTGCCGGGGCCATAACTTCTCAACCGTAGCTCCGATTGACTTGAAATTTTACAAGGAGTTAGTTGGGATAATTTTAAACAAATATGATTCCCTAGAATCCTATTTGCCCAGAAAAGTCAGTTTTCGGGGCCAAATTCCATCATCTAGTGCCCCGAAATTAGGTTTTAAAATTGGGCACGCAATTCTATGCACTTTTTGAGCTGTTCGGATGTCAATATCTCCTAATGTATTCAGAGCTAGGACTTGAAACTTCATTTTTGTCTTATCTACTATAAGAGGGATGCACACGCCAATTTTGGGCCCCATCTGACTCATTTCAATTTTTAGGGTTTTTAGAGAGACATCGTCATGGTGCTCACCCGTAGCCAAGCCCAATCACGGGCGGAGGCTATGGGGAATATCCAAGGAGGCACGAGTCATCTCCATTACAATCCCAAGGATTTGGTCATACCACCTTGGCGACCTAACACACAAGGCAGTCCCCTCCACACCTTAAAGGAAAGGGACTATAGGGACACCTCTTCGAGGAGCACTCCTATTCAGCATAGCATTCAACACACACCCTTCCATGAGGGGTATAGTCATAAGAGAGCTCCCTTAGATGCTCGCTATGAGCGGTCATCGCACGATGAAGTGCTAGGTCAACATAGGGTTCGATGGGAGGAACCACATGATTACATTATCCCTCCACCCCCTCTAGTTGTCAGGACTACAAAGACAAATCCAGAGCACAAGGCTCTTCGGGTAGGGCGAGATAGCTCCGTCCACCCCCTTTTCACTTATGAAAGAGAGCACGAGGAAGACCTCTACCTTCCTCGAGAGCAATATACCGTGCGGGAGCAATACGCCTTCGCACCTGCTATCTATCAGGGCCACTCACTGAGGCCAAAGCCCCGAGAGAATGCTGCTACCCCTAACAGAGGGATGTGTCCTATAGAGATCTTGGATCACTACGACCAAGATTTTTATCTAAGAGAGGCATCTAGGCCTTCTAGACATGAGGCGATGGGACCAACTATCATAGAATCTGCCGAATATATCACACATCTCAAGCAACTCACGCAACTTGAGCTCGAACGACTACCGTTAGAGGAACCGTACCATATTAACGAAGAGCACCTTCAGCGCCAGAAGGATGAGCTGTTCCAACACACTATGCAAGAAAGGACTCCAACCCCTCACATGCATAAGGCAAAGATTTGAGGGCACAACCCATGGGGGAAGACAGTCACGCGACCTCATCAAGATGCTACCCCAACACCTCCTAGAAGAGGGAGGCTTCCCCCGATTCCTGAAGCACCACAAGAGAAGACTCCAACCCCTCACATGCATAAGACAAAATATTTTGAGTGGCACAACCCATGGGGGGAAGATAGGTCATCGCGACCTCATCAAAAGCTACCCCCAACACCTCCTAGACAGGAGCGGGAAGCTACTCTCCCGATTCCAGAAGCACCACCCTTGACGCCTCCTAGACATGAATGGGAGGCCGCTCCTATAACCAATGATGGGTGCCTTCCTCAGACATCCACCCAAGCTTATGAGCCACCCTTAGAAATTCATCAAGAAGCCTCTAAGGAATCAGAGCGCGAAGAAGAGCGGGATGAACTGCCCTACCAAGGCATGGGGGGTGCCATCTGGCCACCCCTCCATAAGCCCCAAGTTCCTCAACAAGAACCAACCAAAGAGGAGGAACTCAAATCTCCCGATACATGCAAAGCACTAGAGCACTTAGAGTTGGTAGAGACCAAGATTTTGGAGCTCCCAAGGCCCAACTTACATAAGGCTCCTTTCGAAGAAGATCAACCTTTAACCATAGGGCTACCTGATGATGCAGTCCTCCATGTCTCAGAATCTCTAGATTCTCGATGAGCTATACACATTGTCCGAAGGTGAGGATGAAACAGAGATAGCCCACAACAATCACATAAGACAACATCGACATCCCATAAAAATCGAAGAAGCATGTCAACAGATAAACATAATACTAGGGCATGAGTGGCGCGTTAACCCACCACAGTGGGACCAAGCATTACATCCGCCACGTTGGGCACACAAAGAGCAACTTCCACCAAGAGACATCATAGCAACATCAGTGCCGCGGGCGGACCCTGTCCTCATCTCCGTGCATAGGGCTGATCCATTCATGCCCATACCTCTAGAGCCGGATCCGAAGTGCAAAGACCATCAAGCTGGGGGTACCTCTATCCCTCAAAGAACCATAATCCAAACCCAAAAAGCTCCAAGGATTATCGCAATCACTTGGTCACCCAAAAAGCTCCAAGGATTATCGCAATCACTTGGTCAACCCAAAAGCTCCAAGGATTATCGCAATCTCTTGGTCACCCAAAAAGCTCCAAGGATTATCGCAATCTCTTGGTCAACCCAAAAAGCTCCAAGGATTATCGCAATCTCTTGGTCAATCCAAAAAGCTCCAAGGATTATCGCAATCTCTTGGTCAACCCAAAAAGCTCCAAGGATTATCGCAATCTCTTGGTCAAACCCAAAAAGCTCCAAGGATTATCGCAATCTCTTGGTCAACCCAAAAAGCTCCAAGGATTATCGCAATCTCTTGGTCACCCAAAAAGCTCCAAGGATTATCGCAATCTCTTGGTCAATACAAAAAGCTCCAAGGATTATCGCAATCTCTTGGTCAACCCAAAAAGCTCCAACGATTATCGCAATCGCTTGGTCAAAAAAATCAAGAAATTCAAAAAACAAAACAACAAAAATCATCAAAAACAACAAAGATTTGCATCTCAATTCTAGGCATACTCAAATTCATCAAAAAAAATTCATATTCTCGCACCTCATCTTCACCTTCACCAAAAACAATCCATCAAAATTACAAAAATACATAGCTGCATTAAGCATTGCATCCATACATTGCATATTTGTAGTCATACAGGTCAAAGGCACCATAAGCTGCAATAGCTCGGATAGTCCACCTTGTTCCGCATTGTCTCATGTTACAAAAACAACAAAAACACCAAGCATAACTTTTACCACACTACGATCGAGTGGTCTGGGAATGTACCAAGAATTTCAATGATTCGGTCATCATTTTCCTCTTTAGCCATGTAGTGTATCAAGTCGAACAGATTTTACGAAGGTAGAGTCATACTTGAAATACACCTTGTTACGTAACATCCCAACACAAATCAAAACACTAAAAATTCCCAAATTGTGTGAACGAAAGACGAAAACTGCAAAATAATCTAGGTCACCACAAGCGAAACGGTTATCTTGCTCATCCCCCCGTGCGAATGACCCCTAGAATGCTGAGAGTTGGCAAAAGGACAAGCATCCTCCCTACCCAATTCCCTAAGAATCCCTAAAGTTCTCAATAGTTGCAAAAACACAAAAAGTTGCAAAATGTCAAAACTCCAAATTTGACAAAATACAGTGCACACATCAAAAGGCACAAACAACAGTGATTTTCATCACTCCATATCCCCAATCCCTTGCTCGAAAGAAAAACAAATCAAAATAAACAAGTGATCTCATCACTACAATGAGCAAGTATCCCAATACAATTGAAGAAAATAAGGGAGTTGACCTTGAATCCCTGGAACTCTCAAGCATTCTATAGGTCATAAGGCAAGCTTCAGTACCAATTTGGTTGATAGCCTATCGGTAATGTAAGTAAACCTCCCGCATGACGATATATCTGTCACATTAACTTGCGTACAGATCAATGTTTGCATGTGGATGAGCTAGCTTATGGCATCCTGGATTACACCGCAGATTAATCTTAGTACATACAACAAAGGAATTCGTGGAGCTAATTAGGTGATCCTCAGTACAGGTTCGGTTGAAAGCCCATCTGGCACTGGCGGTATCCTAACAAATACCACTAAATGAACTCAATTGCACACACAGGGATGTTAAATAACTCGGTCAAAAATAGGTCCGATTCATACCTTGTTCAAAAGTCTTGTAAGATAAAGTACAGTCATGGATAGTGAGATAAAACTGACTGAATCTCAGAAAATCTTACATTCATCCCAAAACCATCTGCGCTACTTATCATCCTTATGATACCATCAAAAAATACAAAAAAAAAAAAAACCATGTAAATAAAGAGCTTCTTAAAAAAAAACGATGGTGCAATCATCACAAATGTCATTCATCCATTTCACCTTGCATATCACATAGACATCAAAAACATATACATTTATCATAACATCTGCATTCATCAAAATAAATAAACATGCATAACAAAAAAAAATCACATCATCACATGTACAAAACCAAAAATAAAACCGGTATATATATATATATCGTCAAAAATATGCCCGCAGGCTACAAAACCGGTCCTCAGACCCCGCAAGCATATCCAAAAACCCAACCTAAGGCGTCGACCACCATGATCACGCAGGATCGGTGCGACGGGAACTACCCCCCATGGTGTGGGTCCTACGGGACCCTGCAGGGCGGCTACTGCTAGCCCCCGCATCATGCCTGCTACCACCCCCCTCATCTAACCGCCTGCGACGAGATGATGTTGACTGCTCAGTCAAACTATCCCTCGTCCGTCGAGAAGATCTATTGATCGAAGGCTCAGGGAGCCACCCGCCAAGGCGGATGACCTCCCTCTCCAAGTCTATCCGGTACAGACACCACTCTGCCTCTCGTCGATGATAGATAGACAATGCATCATCGCGCTGCGCCAAAACTCTATCCCGCTCTGCCAACTGAGCCCGCAGAAGATCCCTCTCCAGATCCCGCATCCGCAGCAGCTCTGTAAGTCGCGCAACCTCATCGCCTACATCCGACCCCACCTCCTCTGTATCTGTCGGATGCATAGGACTCGCGGGGACAGTAGCCTGCTCAGGCTCCAACTGCTCCTCCACATCCTGCATGTCCGGCCGCTCCGGAACACCCAAGTCCACATCCTCATCTCCCACATCCACCATGTCTGCATCATCCAACGGCCCCCCCAATCACCCCCTACCGCCTCAGCATCCTCCACTGCCGCCTCCGTGCCTCCCAGTGGCCCCTCTCCTCTCCGGCGCCGCAATACCCACCACGAGTCATACTCAGTGGTAGTACCGACGTCATCCACATCCGGGACCTCAATCACCGCATCCGACTCCTCGCCCAATGGCACGATGACCGGTGGCTCCAGATCCCTCTCATCTCCCCGACGTCGATAGCCTACGGGCTCACCAGGAAACCCCTGGCGCACCCCAAACTGTCGTGTAACCCGGCGGTACGGAAAGAACTCATGCTCCGTCCCGTGCCGCCCAGTCAACCATCGCTCCCTCCGTACCCGTCGGAGCCACTCTCCAGCCTCAGGCCAGGGCTGGACAGTCCCGATAGGGACGCCAAAACACCTCCCCTGGAGTGAGCCGAGAAAAGGCATCAATGTAGTGCTCAACGGCACCTGCCCATCGCCGAATCTGCTACACCCAGCTCTCCCCCATGCCCAAAACATCTCGTAAGTATAGCAGTCCGCTGATCAAACGGAGATGTCCTAATAGGCAGACCATCTATCGGAATCCGAAGCAACCGATAGACGTCCTCAAGAGTCACAATCATCTCCCCTATCGGGAGATGGAAAGTATTGGTCCGCGGATCCCAAAGCTTGATCGGGGCCATCAGATAGGCCTGATCCGAAACCACAGGCTCCAGTCGAGCCACCTGCTTGAGCCCAAGGGCATCAAGCCATTCCCAGTCATCATCGGTCAATGCCAACCGCGCCTCAGTAAATGCAGCGGGTACACGGTACCGGCTCCTAACAACCTGCAAAGCACAAAAAAAAAATATATATAAATATAACAGATCAAATTTTCAGTTCTAGGGTTTCTAACCTTAACTGTTAAACAAAAACATCACAAAAAAATCTTAAAGTTTTGAAAAGCGTCAACACAAAAACAATGCATTAAATTAAAGCAAAATAAACCCTAGGGTCACTTACGAGTCTCGCCTCGGCTCCGCCGCTCGAACCGCTTTGTGCACTCATGATGGCGAGAGAGAATTCCAACAGCGCTTCGCTTCGCAGAATTACCTCCTCCTCCCGAAGCTCCAAAATCGCAAGAAAAAAATGACACAAATGAGCCCAAAATCAAGTTTTGGCCATTAAATAGGCCTTTTGCACTCGGAATTCATCCTTGACTGGGATGAGCACTCTGATCGGCGCTCGTCCCACCCAGGGACGAATTCTCCAGCTGGAATTCATCCCACCCAGGGACGAATTCAGGCCAACACAAAAAAAAATCAAAAAAAAAAATGACTAAAAATGCACTAAAAACAGACAATAAAATTGCCCGACAGGATTGCTACTGCACCTGACAACAAGGGCATACAAAATCGACATTGGAGTCACAAATTGTCACTATCATACTCCCTAAGAAGGCTACCATAGCCGGACCGCTCCAAGGGAAGACGGATTTTAGACAATTTCATCCCCAAACGACATCACCAAAAGGGTCAAAGCCCACTCAAAAACGATACAAAATTCAACACAAAAACAAACAATAAACATTGCCGGACATAAGTGCTCTTGCACTTAACCTCTAGGCAAAGAAAATCGATGTCGAGGTCCAAATTATCGCTCTCCTACTTCCCCAAGAAGGCTACAATAGCCGGACCGCTCCACGGGAAGTTAGATTTTTGATGATTTCACCTCATTACGACATCACCAAAAGGGTTAACACCCACCAAAAACAGGTCCAAATGTTGGAAAAATTGCACACGCTTAACGGTAAACCCTTTAAGGCACACCTGCACAAGTCATCTTGGGTCAAGCGACTCGTCGCTTCTCTCACGAAGGTCATTCCCTCATCGATTCGTCGCTTGAGGGGGTAGTCACACTTAGTCACCAACCAACAATCACACACCCAATTAAGGAAAACGACATGCATTCAAAGAATCATTGACAAAGACAATCACGCTCCTGCTTGGGGCAGTAAACAAGCAACAATCAAATCAATCAAACACTTGGCATTTCGTGAATCATGAACACAAGGTTCCCCCTGAGGATAAAAATGCCCTTCACTTGTTCATGACTGATCAATGTCTAAGTTCAAGTCACACCTCACCAAAACAGGTTAATACTTGAAATCAAATTCCTTAGCTCGTCAGAAGCAAGGATTCAAGAATGCATGCCCTTTCCATACTTGGGGCATCAAAAGTTGGTTAGGTTACCAAGAAACCCTAATCATTAGTGCTTTGGTTATCTATTTTTGCTCAACACTGCGTCACCCGCAGCGCTTCCCAAAAAGGGGCATCTCGTAGACACCAAAACAGCACCAATCCGATTATGTGATTGCAAACACTGATCGCTTTGACAAACACAGCCCCCGGGGCAGCCCTCAGAGGTTAAACAGTGGTCTTAACCACTTTCATAGCAATTTTGTAAGGTCAAGAAGCAATTTGGCACACTTGGACACTTTGCCCAAGTATTCGTCTCACCCGGGGACGAATTCAAAATAGAATCCGTCCCACCCCAGGACGAATTCTGAATCCGTCCCCGGGTGGGACGAATTCTAAGCTAACGGGCAAAAAGACAAATGGTGCCAAGTGGCAGCCCGAACAGTCGGTTAATGACTCCTGCCTTGCACGCGTGTGTAGGTGGACAGAGGGGCCGTTAGAAGACTGTCACAAAAGGCATTTATCAAAGCTCAAGTCAATGGAGGACTCCCCTCCCTCATGGGAAGACAAGATTGCCACATGGCGCCTATGGCCAACACATGGCATTTGTGCTTCCCTCCCAAAAGAGACCCCATGGGTCTATAAAAGGTGGGACTTTTCTCACCCAAAATATACAGGTTGAAGGAGTTTTCAAGCAACGAAGTGCTTCCGAGTTGAAGACCCACTTGCATCCCTTTTGGTTCACCTTCCCACATCCACCAATCTCTTTTGCAAGGGAGGTTGTTGGGTGGCCTTTGGAAGCTCGAACCTGACCCAAATCCAACACATGGACACCTGAACCAACCAATTCGCCGACCCCCCAATCCTAAGAGGTTTTGGGCCCATCCCTGGTGGATTGGCTCCAAAATCAAGTGCCAACGGTGGGAGGCCCACTTGGGCACCCCCGCACCTCCCAAGTCCTATTTTAAGTTTTAGAGCATTTTAGATTACTTTTCAGATTGCATTTTGTGTTATTAGGTTTGATTAACCCATAGCTGCAATTTTGTAACTTTTGGTCAGATTCTAGTATGTTTTGTGTCGCTTTGTTGTTTCGCTGACTTGCAGGTGTCGAGGTCAAATTCCCGAGGGTGGAGGCCAAATTGGGAGAATCCGACCATCTGGGTCATCCCAAAATGGCCCCAATTACATAACCCCCCTATTTGCAGGCGTTTTGCAGGTCTCGGGATCCGACATTGGAGCAGCAGCAGGTCGGTTTCTTCAACACAGAAGAATTCGTCCCACCCAGGGACGAATTGCAGTCAGAATTCGTCCTGCCCAGGGACGAATTCCAGTTGAAGGTAGATTGGCCAGTTGTCTCAGTGGCGATGGCCTTCTGGTAACTTTTCCTATCTTCTGTCAAGTTTTGAAGCCATTTGGACTCACTGTAATTACTGTTTCAGGCAAATATTTACATGCATATTTCGTTAGTTTTAGAGAGCAAACGCTTTTCATTTGCGGCAGATGCTACTGACATCTTGGTTGTTTCTTTGTTCGCAGGAGAAGCAGCGGAGGTTAGGAACTCATCGACATCAGCGGCGGCATCATCTTGGCCCGCCCATTGCAATCGTGGGCACGCGGAAGGAGGAAGACTAAATCGCACATTGTAATCAAACTCAAATTTAGCGCTCCTAGCCCCCAAAAAGGGAGGAGACGTCATTGTAACAGAGATCAAGGATATTGAATGAAGAGGGCTGTGTTTTCTCTATTTGATTGTGTCTCTTCCAATGTGTTTCTTTTCCATTTCATGCAATTTACATTTCTAGGACTTAAGCGTACTTGATTTTGAATGCAATCGCACTTGGTGTTTCCTTTGCCCGGAATCTCGTGCTTTCAGCGATAACTGAAGTCCTGTCTCCATCGAAGTTGCCATTGGCTTGCAATTAGTCATGCAATATTTTTCCAACAATGTCTTGGCATATTTTTTCTGAGACACTTTGATGTAGTGCTCCTTCTGGCTGACTTCCAGACCAAGACAATAATGGAGAAGTCCGAGATTTGACATCTCAAAATATTGACACAAGTCTCTTTTGATAGTAGAGATCATAGTTTCTGAACTCCCTATAATGAGCAGATCATCAACATAGAGTACAAGAAACACTATCTCAGAACCCTGTTTCTTGAAATAGAGGTTTGCATATGATAGACATCTCTTAAAATCATGCTACAAGAGGTGATTGCCCATTTTTATATACCAAACTCGAAGAGCTTGTTTTAGGCCATATAAGGATTTGACCAATTTGCAAACTTTCTACTATTGGCCTTCCATTGCAAATCCTTTTGGCTAAGTCATATAGACTTCTTCTTGGAGATCACCATTCAAAAAAGCACTTTTGACATCCATCTGGTGAACTTTCCACCCAAACTATGCTGCCATAGCACAAATAACTCGAATTGTGGTCATACGAGCAGTAGGTGCAAAAGTTTCCTCATAGCCAATGCCTTCCTTTTGAGCATAGCCCTTTGCAACAAGACGGGCCTTATGCTTATCAATTGTCCCATCTGCTTTGTACTTGACTTTATACACCCATTTACAGCCAATGGGTTTCTTTCCATGTGACAGATCGATAAGCTTCCAAGTTTTGTTTTTCATCAAAGACTTATACTCTGCATCCATAGCAGCCTTCCATTGAGGCTCACCGAGAGCAACTTGTACTGATGCAGGTTCAAGATCGTCTATGGAAGACATAAACACCTTATCACTATCAATATCCATATCTTCTATATCTCTTGCTGGATCTATAGAAAGTTCTTCAAAATATTGACACAGATCATCAACCCTAGTATTCTCTATTGTAGCTTTCTCCTGTCGAGCCATGCTACGAGTACGAGGCCTATCCAATGTCAAATCTAGTGAAGTGGATAGCTTAGAGTCTTTGATTGTATTTGTACACCTGAAAGCATGAGATTCCGGGAGAAAAGAAACACTAAGATGTAATGAAAGCAGAACTAACTTGATGCTAAATGAATATACATGAAATAGAACGCATGTAATCGAATCAACCAAACATAAAGGAGAAAGCAGGAGCACAACCCTTTTATATTAATTTGATTCCAAGCTCGGTTACAATACATCTCCTCCCTTTTTAGGGGCTAGGAGTGTTAGCATATTGTTGGTTACAATCATGATTAGTAATCTTCCTTCCGCATGCCCACATTTGAAATGGGCGGGCCAAAGTGCTGCCTCGCGCTTATTGCTGATGAATCCTTGCTCCTTGCTGTTTCTCCTGCGTTCAAAGAAACACAGAGACGTTTAGTAGCACCTGTGACAAAAGGATAGAACGTTTGAAAGAAATACGTGCAAATATTGATTAAATACGTGAATAAAATAGCTCAGGCTGCCCAAGTAAACATTCGAGAACGTAATGCAGGATAACATTCGAGATACGTGATTAAATACGACAGAGGTCTAAAGCCGCGATAGCATGATGATATATTCGATAAACTATAACGTATAACAGAATAAATTAAAAAAAATAGCATAGACTGTAACGTATGATAAATACGTGATAACGAGATAAATTAAAAAAAATAGCTGAGAGCATGCGGGGCGCCCGAGCGGGCCGCCCACTATTGAAAACTCGACTTTGACGCCAATCCACTAGGGATGGGCCCAAAATCTAAGATAATGTGGTGTCGGCAAATTGATGGTTTACTGTGGTCCAATGTCGGGTCTTAAGGTCCGGATTCACCTTCTAGCAACCACCAATAACCTCTCTTGCGAAAGAGATTACCGAGTGTAGAAGAATGAATCCGAAAAGGATGCAATCAGGTGTTTGGTTTTTGGCAAGCACTTCGTTGCTTTAAAAATGCTTGTCCACTTGTCTTTCTGGGCGGGAAAGTCCGCCATTTTATAGACCCATGGGGTCTCTTTGGAGGGGCACGCAGGGATGCCACGTGGCGGCCATGCCTTCCCAAAAGGGAGGAGACTCCTCCTTGACTTGGGCTTACATGACTGCCCTCGCAACAGTCCGCTAACTGCCAATCTGCCCACCTACGCGCGCATGCACAACAGGCGGCAATAACTGACTGTCCTCGGCTGCCACTTGTCTAACGGTCGCTTTAAGTCATTTTAATGTTTTGCTTTTAAATGTTTTAATGGTGCCTTTGAATGCTTGAATTCTGCCTCTGATTGATTAAGTTCACCTTGGCACGAAGATGGGAGTTTGTCGCGATATCGCGACGTCGCGATATGCGTCGCAATATCATGACACTTCGGCCAAGGCTTCCCTTTGGGCTCGAAGTGTCACGATATCGCGACGTCGCGATATCGCGACGTCGCGATATCGCGACACTTCGGCCAAGGCTTTCTTTTGGGCCTGAAGTGTCACGATATCGCGACACTTCGACCGGGATTTGTTTGGCCCGAAGTGTCGCGATATCGCGACACTTCGGCCAAGGCTTGTTTTGGGCCCGAAGTGTCGCGATATCACGACACTTCGACCGAGGCTTGTTTTGGGGCCGAAGTGTCGCGATATCGCGACACTTCGATCGAGGCTTGTTTTGGGGCCGAAGTGTCGCGATATCGCGACACTTCGGCCAAGGCTTTCTTTTGGGCCCGAAGTGTCGCGATATCGCGACACTTCGACCAAGGCTTGTTTTGGGCCGAAGTGTCGCGATATCGCGACACTTCGGCCGAGGCTTTGTTTGGGGCCGAAGTGTCGCGATATCGCGACACTTCGACCGAGGCTTGTTTTGGGGCCGGTGTCGCGATATCCGACCTCGCCGAGGCTTGTTTTGGGGCTGTGTTTTGGGGCCGAAGTGTCGCGATATCGCGACACTTCGGCCGAGGCTTGTTTTGGGGCCGAAGTGTCGCGATATCGTGACACTTCGACCGAGGCTTTGTTTTGGGGCCGAAGTGTCGCGATATCGTGACACTTCGGCCGAGGCTTTGTTTGGGCCGAAGTGTCGTGATATCGCGACACTTCGGCCGAGGCTTTGTTTTGATAAAGGCTTGCTTTTAATTAAGGCTTGTTAAAATGACCAACTTTGTTTTGTTTACTTTTTGACCTTCTAAACTGCTGTGTAAGTGGCTAGGACCACTGTTTGACCTCTGAGGGCTGCCCTAAAAGTTGTGTGTGTCAATGCGATCAGTGTTTGTAGTCACATAATCGGATTGGTGCTATTTTGGTGTCTACAGATGCCCCTTTTTGGGAAGCGCTACGGGTGACGCAGTGTTGAGCAAAAATAGATAACCAAAGCACTAATGATTAGGGTTTCTTGGTAACCTAACCAACTTTTGATGCCCCAAGTATGGAAAGGGCATGCATTCTTGAATCCTTGCTTCTGACGAGCTAAGGAATTTGATTTCAAGTGTTAACCTATTTTGGTGAGGTGTGACTTGAGCTTGGACATTGATCAGTCATGATTAGGCAAAGGGCGTAACCTTTTGTCCACAGGGGGAACCTTGTGTTCATGCTTCGGGAATGCCAAGTGTTTGATCAATTTGATGATTGCTTGTTTACTGCCCCAAGCAGGAGCGTGATTGTCTTTGTCAATGATTCTTTGAATGCATGTCATTGCTTTGATTGGGTGTGTGCTTGTTGATTGGTGACTAAGTGTGACTACCCCCTCAAGCGACGAATCGATGAGGGAATGACCTTCATGAGAAAAGCGACGAGTCGCTTGACCCAAGATGACTTGTGCAAGGGTGCCTTTAGATGTTTTACCATTAAGCATGTGCAATTTCTCGACATTTGGACCTATTTTTGGTGGGTGTTAACCCTTTTGGTGATGCCATAATGGGGTGAAATCATCAAAAACCCGTCTTCCCGTGGAGCGGTCCGGCTATGGTAGCCTTCTTGGGGAAGTAGGAGAATGACAATTTGAACCCCGACATCGATTTTTATATGCCAAGAGGTTAAGTGCAAGAGCACTTGTGTCCGGCAATGCTTATTGCTATGTTTTTGTGTTACATTTTTGGGATGTTTTTGTTGTTTTGATTTTCTTGCTTTGTGTATATGTCATGATTTTATGTTATGCATAATGATTGATGTTGATGGATGCATGCTACTTTATATTGATGTATGCATATGGTATGATAAATGCGATTGTTGTATGTTGATTTATTTTGATGGATGCATATGTTGTGATGAATGCAAATGTTTTTGATTTATATGTGATATGCAGAAATGAAATGGATGGATAGAATTTGTGATGTTTGGCTATGGCACCATAGACTGTTTAGAACTCTATTATTTTGTCTTTTAGGCGATTGTCTGTGATGCATGACTTTGTATGTATACATGTGGTTTTTTCTTTTTTTGTATTTTTTGATGGTATTGTAAGGATGAAAAGTAGCGCAGTTGGTTTAGAAATGTAGCTAAGGTTTTCTGAGACTCAGACGGTTTTAACTTACTAGCCATGACTGTACTTTATCTTACAAGACTTTTGAACAAGGTATGAATCGGACTTGTTTTTGACCAAGCTATTTCACATCCCCGTGTGTGCAATTGAGTTCATTTATGTGGTATTTGTCAGGATACCGCCAGTTCCAGATGGGCTTTCAACCGAACCTGTACCGAGGATCACCTAATTAGCTCCACTAACTCCTTTGTTGTATTTAGTTAGATTAATCTGCGGTGTTATCCAGGATACCATAAGCTAGCTCATCCTTATGCAAACATTGGTCTGCACACACGCAAAGCGAATGTGACAGACATATCGTCATGCGGGTAGGATACCACCATTGCCAGATAGGCTATCAACCAAACCTGTAATGAGGATCACCTAGATGGTTTTCGAATGCTGAGAATTCCGGGGATTCAAGTTCAGGATGTTTTTTGGCTGAATGATTTAGAAAGTTGCTTGTCTATATAGTGATGAAAATCACTGTTTATTTTCTATTAATTCTTTTTGAGCAAGGATTTTGAATAGTAGTGATAACCATCGTTATTTGATTTTGTATTTTGAGTATTGTGAGTTTGGGCTTGTGAGTGGCCTTGATCCTTGTGGCCTTGGGGACGACTACGCATCCTTTGCAGGGACGTGTAGTACGAATCCTTACGACGTTGGGAACCAAGGGGGTGATGGAGATTATGGAGTAAGGGCATTGATCTGTTAGGCCTTGGGGATGACTACCCATCCTGGTTAGGGGCGGATAGTATGAATCCTTACAACTTGGAGACCAAAGGTGAATGGAAAGTGTTAGGATGATGATTTGTTGGAATTTTGTTTGTGAATGGTGTTGATCCCTTTAGGTCTTGGGGATGACTACCCATCCTTGGCAGGGACATGTAGTACAAATCCTTACAACTTTGGGAACCAACTATGATTGGGATTTGGTAGTGGTGAAAACCACTATTTTATGGAGGTGAATGAATAGGAAAGAGCTCGTCCTTTTGTCAATTCTCAGCATTCTAGAACCATTCGCACGGGGGGATGAGCAAGATAACCGTTTCGCTTATGGTGACACTGGATTACTCGTGCAGGTTTCATCTTTCGTTCACACAACTTGGGAATTTTTATGTGTTTTAATTTGTGTTGGGATCTTACGTAACAAGGCGTATTTCAAGTGTAACTCTACCTTCGTAAAATCTGCTCGACTCGGTACATTACGTAGCTAAAGAGCAAAATGATGACTGAATCACGAAAACTCTTGATACATTAAAAGACCACCGACTCTAGTGTGGTAAAAAGCAATGCATGGTGTTTTTGTTGTTTTTGTAAAATGGAACAAGTGTGGAACAAGATGGACTAGCAGAGCAATTACGGCCTATGGTGCCTTTGACCCGTACGACCACAAATATGCAATGTATGGATGCAATGCTTTGATGCAGCTATGTATTTTTGTATTTTTGATGGATTGATTTTTGTGAATATGAAGATGAGGTGCGAGAAGAGCTCTCTATTGATGAATTTGAGTATGCCTAGAAATGAGATGCAAAAATTTTTGTTGTTTTTGATGATTTTTGTTGTTTTTGAATTTTCTTGATTTTTTGACCAAGCGATTGTGGAAATCCTTGGAGCATTTTGGGATTGACCAAGCGATTTTAGGGATCCTTGGAGCATTTTTGGGATTTGACCAAGCGATTTTATGGATCCTTGGAGCATTTTTGGGATTTGACCAAGCGATTTTATGAATCCTTGGAGCATTTTTGGGATTTGACCAAGCGATTTTAGGGATCCTTGGAGCATTTTTGGGATTTGACCAAGCGATTTTAGAATCCTTGGAGCATTTTTGGGATATGGCTCTCTTAGATATGAAATGGTCGCAAATGACTGATATTCAAGGGTTCTGTTTCCTTGATACCGTCAAGAGAAGCTAGCCGGTATGTCTCGGGTCCTATTTTGCTATCAATGACATATGGACCTAACCAATTTGCCGCAAACTTGTCCCTTAGGTGGGATGGCAAACTAGAATTCTGTTGGTTTTCCTTCAAAACCAAATCACCAACCCGAAAGTCCCTCGGGTGAACTTTCATGTTGTAAGCTTTCTTAAGTCGCTCTTGATAAATACGTAAATGCTCGAGAGCATTAACGCGTCGTTCGTCAAGCAACGTAAGCTGGTCTAGCCGGGCCTACCGCGTAGAGTCATCATCGATGAACTCCTGCATTGATATGCGTAGGGAAGGAATCTCCAACTCTAGAGGCATGACTGCCTCGGAGCCATACACGAGCGAAAATGGAGTGGCCCCAGTGGGTGTCCGAATGCTAGTGCGATAGGCCCATAGGGCAAGTGGGATTTGAATGTGCCAATCCTTATGACTGTCTACGACGGTCTTTTTAAGGATGGCAACTAGCATTTTGTTTGACGCCTCTGCTTGCCCATTCGCCTACGGATAATAGGGTGTCGAAAAGTTGTGTTGAATCTTGTACTTTGTGGTCAAAGCACGCACGTCTTTGTTCTTGAAAGGCGTCCCATTATCCGAGACTATTTTGGATGGAATACCAAAATGACATATGATGTTATGTAAAATGAACTCCACAATGCGGGGTCCTATCGTAGAGGTAAGCGGAATTGCTTCCACCCACTTGGTAAAATACTCTGTGGCCATTATGATAAACGTGTGACGGCTTGACGACGCAGGGGAGATCTTTCCAATTAGATCGAAGCCCCACTACGAGAACGGCCAAGCAGATTGGACTGTCTCGCAAGGCCTGGGAAGGTACGTGCATCAAATTGGCATGATGTTGACACTTCATGCACTTCTTGACATATGTGCAACAATCTCGCTCTAAAGATGGCCAATAATAGCCCATGCGAAGAATGCGCTTTGCGATGGCCATACCACTAAAGTGGCCACCACATGTACCATCGTGCGCTTGGGCGACTGCCCAAGTGGACTCTTGTGGGTCCAAGCAACGAAGGAGGATTCCTTCATAGCCGCGATGATACAAAATGTCTCCTATCAAGACATACTTAGCCGCTTTCGCTTGAGTGCTCGTTTGGCGGCATGAGTCAATCCAAGCGGGAGATTACCTAACTTGAGGTAGTCTCTAATGGGTAAATACCAGTCCTGTTGATCAGAAACCTCGACAGTATGAACAGCCAATCCCTCTTGAAGTTCATCCCTAGCAAACGCTGAATGGGATAGAACCTGTAAGAATAGCGTTGTGTTGCTATTAATGGGAGTAGGGGAGAACAAGGACCCCCAGTTGGCGCATTTCAGACGATCTCGGATTCGAGAGAACTTATCCGAGGATGGTTCAATCTGGATCATGTGGATTCCTGGCGTCAAGTCAGAGCTTGCACGCCCCATCGTGGATTGCGATAGGGTTTTGACTTGAATGGTTGTCATATCACCGAAAAGGTCTTGCAGAATTAGTGACCCCAAGGAGGCCATTGTGTCCGCAAAATGATTCGATGATCGAGGGAGTGCCTCGATGTCATACCACTCAAGTTTTGCCAAGAATTTGTCCACAAGGGCTTTATAAGCCTACAGGACTGGGCATTTGCATTGATATACCCCTTTGACTTGATTGACTATTAACAACGAATCACCAAAGATGTTCAATCATTTGATGTTCATGGCGATTGTTGTCTGAAGACCTAGGAGCAAGGCTTCATACTCTGCATTATTGTTGGTGCACGGGAAGTTTAATTTAAATGACAGGGGCATTGGAGCACCCTGTGGTGTGAAGAATACAATTCCCATGCCACCACCTTGCTCACATTTAGAACCATCGAAGAATAGGGTTATGTCGGCTTGTGACTCAGGCTCATCAGAATCTGGCGATTCTGAGACATGGAAGACCCCATCATCGGGTAGTTCTATGACTAGAGGCTGATCGTCTTCAAGAGGAGCCTCTGCTAGTTGATCGGCTATGACTTGTCCTTTGATAGATTTCTATCCAATAAACTCAATGTCAAATTCCGTCAACAACATGATCCATTTCGTCGTGCGACTACTATGATAAGTACGACTCATCATGTATCGCAATGGATTCTCCTTAGACACAACATACGTAGTGTTGCTCAACATGTAGTGGCGTAGCTTTTTGGTAGCAAACACCACTGCCAAGCAGAGTTTCTCAACGTATGCATAGTTAAGTTCATAACTGACCGAGGTGCGGCTAAGATAGTAAGTAGCCTGTTCCTTGTGAAGTTCATTCTTCTGGGCTAACATGGCACCCAGTGCCACCTCAATAGCTGAGATGTATAAGTAGAACGGCACTCCTGGTCTAGGTGGTGCCAATACGCGGCGAAGCCGGGTATTGTTTGATTTCGTCAAAGGTCGATCGGCACTCGTCATCCCAATGAAATGTAACCCCCTTGTGCAATAATTTGTTCATGGGTCGGCACTTGTCAGATAATTGCGCTATGAAGCGTTTAATCGACGCGACCTTTCCCTGCAGACTCTTGAGCTGCTTGATTGTAGTTGGGGGAACCATTTCAAGGATTGCCTTGACTTTCTTTGGGTCCACCTCGATTCCTCGCTTTGAGACTATGAAACCCAAGAGTTTTCCAGATGTGACGCCAAATACGCACTTCTTGGGGTTTAGTCTAACTTTATGCTCCATGAGGCGATCGAGGATCTTGCTTAAGTCATCGATATGATTTGAGCGCAAAAGAGACTTGGCTAACAAATCATCCATGTAATCTTCCAAAGTTTTGTGCATGTAATCATGGAAGATATATGTCATGGCACGTTGGTAGGTGGCACTAGCATTTTTAAGGCCAAAAGGCATGACCTTATAACAAAATGTCCCCCAAGGCGTTGTGAACGCCATTTTTAGTTGGTCTTCAGGATTGATACGAATCTGATTGTATCCCGAGAAACCATCCATGAGGGAGAGCATTTCGTGACCTGTTGTAGCGTCTACCAACGCGTCGATGCTCGGCAAGGGGAAATCATCCTTAGGACTCGCTTTGTTTAGATCTCAAAAATCGGTGCATATGCGAATCCTCCCGTCGGGCTTCTTGACGGGAACCATGTTGGACAGCCATGGCGGATAATCCACGCGAGATGACAAACTGTGCATCCAACAACTTTTGCAATTCGTCTTTGACCATCAAGGCCACTCGTTGGGTGCATCTTACGTAGTTTTTGCTTTACGGGCTTGATTGTCGGATCAAGCGTTAAATTATGCGTGACTAGCTGCGGGTCTAGTCCTGGCATATCCTTGTACGACCATGCAAAAACCTCCTTCTTCTCTTTGAGAAGGGCAATGTAGTCGGCTTGCTCTTCGGGGGAAAGACTTACCCCTAGCTTGAGAATCTATGGATTCATTGGATCTATGCCGATATCTACATCAGTCGTCTCCTCGACTGACATGTGGGATCCGTCCTCCAACTGATGTGGAGTCGGGATCAAATGGATATCATTAGCTGAGTTTAGATCTACGTTGGGAACCTCGGGTCCCTCTTCAGCCTGAAAAATATCCTGAGTTGTCCTTGGGGTAAAATGAGGCATTTCACCGAAAGGCCAGTACTCTGATGGTGATAAAGGTGAATTGATGTGATCCCAGTCGATGGCATCTATGTCTAGATGCAATGACCATGCTGGATCGGCCGGATTGTGGATGGGTGCGGTCAAATCAATGGAGATCATGTGGATGGAATGAATTTGGTCTCCATTACCGTGGGTATGATAACTTGAATCTTCTGGATGCTCCCTATACTCTGGATCTGGCTCTAGGGGAACGGGCATGAATGGATCAGCCCTATGTGCGAATAGGAGGACAGGGTCTTCCCTCGGCACTGATGTCATGATAGGGTCTCGGGGTGGACGGTGCTCATCATGAATTTGGAGCCATGGATCCAACACTTGGTCCCACCCTGCTGGGTCTACCCACCATTCATGCCCTAACCTTATGCCCATCTGTCCCATCAGATCTTCATGAGTTAAAGGGCGATTATGTCATCGTGCATGATTGAGATAGTTCATCTCAGTCTCATCTTCTGAATCACTTTCAGAGATCCAAAAATGTTCATTCTCTTCAGCAACTGTTACTTGCGACATTGAGGGTTCTCCTTGTTCCAGCAAATTAATCTGGTCCCATTGCGGTTGTTCCACTCTTGGTGGAGGGACCTGATTCTCTTGACATTGTATTGACTCAACTGGAACCTCTAAGGGGAACAACTTCAAAAAGATGTCCGGACACCGTTTATGTTCTCTTTGGGGATTAGTGTCCGAACTTTCACCTCTCTCTAGCAAAGGAGAGGGATTATTGATGTTGCCAAGGGTGTTTGTTGACCATGGGAGGTAATCTCCCAATGTATATTCTGTATTTGGGTTGGCATAAAGATCTGATGCCAATCCACCCTTGTTGCCTATTCCTAGGCCTTGCATATTTTCTACCAAGATGTCTAAGGGCAGGGGGTGGTTGAACCCTACTCCCGACTTATCATATGGCATTTGATATCTTGGTTGGCAAAGGACACGCATCCCTTGCTCATATCTACCTAGCCCGTATCCATGCCAATTGCATTGGCCGAGATATCTTAGAGCGAAGTCCGGGTTTGACAGATAATTGATATTTTCAGCAAAAGGCTCTTCGTCTTCGTCCTTTTGCTTGCATGGTTCAAGACCATGATCAAGGCCCCCATACACAAAATTTGTCTGGTTTGGTGGGTAACCTAGAGGAACAACTATTCCTATGGGAAGGCGAGGTCTCCCCATGTCCTGTACTGATTCTAATGCGGGCGTTGCCACAACATTCTGCACTAAATACTCCCCTAGGCCCATACTGGCCATTTCAACAGTGATTGTTGATGCTTGGGAGGGAGGGAACGGGAGTCCTTCCTGAGTCCATTCCATGTTTGGTGGGTTAGGAGTCTCAGCTTTCGTTGTGCTAGGTATTTCTTCTGTTGATACCGTTGATATTGTTGGCAACCCCTCTTCTAGGGGCTGAGCCTCTTCCATGATCTGTTTTCCCTTGTCCTTCTGTTTAGCCATGACAGGTGGCGTTGGTAGTGAAGGAGCAGATGATGAAGACTCACCTGGCTGGGATTTTGATGTTTTGGTCACCAGTGGTGCCTGCGGTATTGGACCCTGTTTAGATGGATTTAACTGGAAATCCAAATGCATTGAAGGGAGGGTCGATTGAGGCATTAATTGCACCGCATTGCAATACTTGAAGGGTTCTAAGTCCATCGGGACTACATGTATTTCTCCTTCAAATGCATACTTTAGGCACTGGTGAGCGATCGAAGGGACACACTTCGTGTCCCTAAACCATGGCCGCCCTAGCAGTATGTTGTAAGCCATCTCGCCTTCCAACACATGGCACAATGTTGGTATTGTCTTTTGTCCTACCTGGACAGGTAGAACAACTGTGTCGACTGTCGAGCATATTGCATCGTTGAAAGCTCGCAGTGTGTATGTGGAGGCTGTGATATGAGAGGCTGGCAGCTTCAAATGTTTTAGTGCTGCAGTGGTAATGATGTTACTGGACGAGCCAGTATCTACCAACACTCTCTTGTACGGGATCCCGTTGACCCGTGCGATAACGTGCAGGGGTGGATCTGCCGTGTCATTCGATATTGTTTTGACTTCATCCTCTCTGAAGGTAATGACCGGCTCCGTACATCGTTTCACATGTCCCACGAAGTTGTTGAAAGAATTTGCTTCGTGAGGCTGTAATTCGATGGCTTTTAAAATTTCCATAAGAGCTTCCCTATGAGGTGTTGACTGTTGAATAAGCTCGTAAATGGAAAGCCTAGCCGATGTGGTCCGCAAACTCTGCGTGAGTTTGGTCCGTATCGTGACCTCGGGTCTAGGCGGAGGCAACTGCACAGGGCGTTGTTGAGGCTGCGACGTTGTTGGAACTTCCCTTGTAGCTACCTCGGGGGCAACTCCTGGGTACTTTTTGTTCCTGGTCACTATGCTGATCATTCCCACAAATCCTTGCATGGGAAGATTCTGTCGCACCTCATTAACCTGGAGAGGTTTTTCCTGTGCCTCGTGGGCAGGCAAAGGGTCCTTGAATACCCCCATTTGTTGATTATTTGGCGCTATGGGGTTGTCCACGGCCAATGTTTTATTGTCGATCAAATCTTGGATTAATCCTTTGAATTTCCAACATCCATTCAAGTCATGTCCCCTTCGCCTATGGAATCTACAATATAATTCCTCTCTGTATCCCTTAGGCTTGGGAGCATTAGGATCTACAGTTTGGATTTCTGGGAGGGTGACTAAATTTGCCGCTGACAAGCGGTCAAATAAGGAGTCCCTGGACTCCGCATAAGGGGTGAATTGTCGCCTAGGGCGACGCTGCTGATTCTGCTCCTATTTTTTATTATCTCTTTCATAACTAGGAGGCACTGCCTGGTAATTAGCCTTTTGGGGCTGTATTTCTTGCACAGGCTTGGGGACATTTATCGCAACTTGATTAACCACAGCGGGTTGTGATTGCGTTGTCCCGATCTTAGTGGTTTTATTCCACTCTTTCTTTTTAGGCTTGGCGATTGCGCCCTCACCTATTTTAATCTCTTCTATAACTCTGGCTTGCGCCAAAGCTTCTTCTAGGTTGGCGTATTGCTACAGTAGCAATAGCCCAGAGATTGATTTTAAGCAACTCCGTGCAAACATCTATGTGAGATCAGACATAGGGGGAAGGTAGGGTAGCTTAGAAAGCAAAGCCCTCCATCGATTCCCGTATGCTGCCATTGTTTCTTCCTCATATTGCCTGAGGCTGGCCAGATCACTCAGTGATGCCTTCTTCTTTGTGTTGAAGGCAAAGCGTTCAAGAAACGCATCTACTAATTGATCTAGGTTGTTTATGCTATGTTTTGGTAATTGTGTGAACCAATCCGAGGCAGGGCCCACGAATGTGGTTATGAATGTCCTAAGCAACAATGCGTCATTATCTTGGATGCCGAAGCATTGACTTAGGAATCTTGTGACATGTTCTTGTGCATCCTCTTCACCTTTAAAGACTGCCAATTGAGGCAACTTGAAATGTTCGGGGTAAAGAGGTGTGGGCACTGAGGGATGCACTGGATGACTACGGAGTTGACGTAACGTGGGCTTTTGATGCCCGAAGCTTTTGTCTCCACAGACTCCAAACGCTCTAATAGCGCTTTGTATGCATCGAAAGATTTTATTTCTTCCTCTTTTGTTTGCTCCCGTTGTGAGTTATGGGAGACCGGAGGCCTATGGGGGGGTGGCCGAGTGGCAGCCCTCCCACCTTGATGGGGCATTTCGGCCCGTTCTATTTCTGGTTCATACTCCTCATAAACTTCTTGAGGAGTCTCTGGGCGAGACCTATGACCCTGATTGAGTCCCCGCTGAGGGTACCCATCATTGTTTCGGGGAGTGGCCTCCCTCTCGGGTCTATAAGGTCTCGGAGGCAAAGCTTGACGAGGTCGCGGAGACCTGTCCTGCACCAAAGGGTTGTGCCTCTCATATTGTTCTACTCTTTGGGTGCGAGGGGTTGGCACCCTCTCAGGGAGTTTATAGCGCAACTCATCCGCTTCGCGCTGCATGCGCTCTTTATTAAGGCGGTATAAGTACTCTAACTCCTGATGACCTTGCTCAAGCTGCGTGATTCGGGCTTGGCGGGCGGCATGTCCGGCGACTGTCGGGTCAACTTGGTCCGCCCTCTTTTGCTCGGGAGGCTTGAATGTTTCTCCTATGTGTTTGCCTCGATCTTGATGATCTAAAATTTCAATGGGTCGCTTCCCTCTGTCGATGTAGGCGGAATTTACTTGAGGCTCTAGCCTCGATGGGTGACCATGATATCTAGCAGGTGCAGAAATGCAAGGTTCCCGTCGTTGTATGTTGTTCTCGAGGAATGCGATGGTCTTCCTCGTACTCCCTTTCATGGGTGTGAAAGGGGCGGGCGGAGTGAGCTCGCCCTGTGTGAAGAGCCCTGCGCTCTGGGTTTTGTCTTTCTGTTCTAATGGGAGGCAAAGAAGAGGTAGCGTATTCACGCTGTCTCTCCTCATGGACACTATGCCTCTCTAGCGCTTCATCGCGCTGCGGCCACTCAGATCTAGCCTCAAGAGGCGGTTGTCTATTTACATTGAGATCTACATGTAAAGCTTCTTCCCGAAAGGGGCTGTGTTGAATGGGCAAACTCCACAGAGGAGGGTCCCAATAATTCCTTCTTGATGTGGCCTGATGTGGACTCTCTTGTAGGCCAGACCGCCAAGGCGGTATGGCCAAGTCCTCAGGGCTAAAGCGAAGGCGACCAGCGCCCTCTCTTTGTGCACCTTCCATAGCGTCCGCCCTTGATTGGGCTTGGCTATGGGTGTACACCATTGTGGTGCTTCTCTACTAGCTAAGCAGATTTTTATCTCGTTTATGATGATTTTTCTTTTTTTTTACACTAAGCAGAAATGAACACACACATACACAAACAGTGATTATCTCTTTTAAGGATTAATAGTGTGTCCTAAACTGGTTTAGTGCATTTTGATGTTTTGTTTTGTTTTTGCAAGTTTTGAAGAACGTTTAAATGCATAATGTTGGCTCATATGACTCCCATAAATGGTCGCCCCTTCAATATACCATTGCCGGACCGATATACCAACCTCTCTATATACCCGCCCTTACGAGAGGGAAACTATAGGTACGTGAGAGCAGATGGTACATGGAACATAGGCGGTACGGAAGGGGGATTGTCCTGTTAATGACACCTACCATAGAAGACTTATCCTCGCACGCATGGGAATCACCCCAGTGACACTCGATCAGCTTTCGTCAAGATTTACGCCTAACAACAGTGACAATCGGGGAAATGGATGCAAAGCTAAGCCAAGGTGGTGATGAACCCACCGTTGGTCTTGCTCAAGGGCTGGGGTCTTACGACCAGCTCCTTGGTTTAATTTACCACGTGATGTGTGTGGGGTTCATTTTATTTAATAAAAATGAAACAAGCATAAACAACTTTCCCTAAGCAAGTAAAAGTTGACAAAAAAATAGAAACAGAAAATAATAATAATAAAAAAAATGCAGGTACAACTTTGGAACCTTACCTTTTTTTTGCTCAAATCTAGTCTGTTTCTGATTCGGCCTGGTACCTTTAAGCACAAAAAAAACATAAATCAGTTTCTGAATCTAAAAAAAAAAATAGGGGACAGGGTCCCACCGTGATCGCCACTGAAAGCATGAGATTTCGGAAGGAAGAAATACTAAGATGTAATGAAAGCAGAACTAACTTGATGCTAAATGAATATACATGAAATAGGACGCATGTAATCGAATTAACCAAACATAAAGGAGAAAGTAGGAGCATAGCCCTTTTTATATTAATGTGATTCCAAGCTCGGTTACAATACATCTCCTCCCTTTTCAAGGGCTAGGAGTGTTAGCCTGTCTTGGTTACAATCATGATTAGTAATCTTCCTTTCGCATGCCCACATTTGAAATGGGCGAGCCAAAGTGTTGCCGCCGCTTATTGCTGATGAATCCTTGCTCCTTGTTGTTCTTCCTGTGATCAAAGAAACAGCAGAGACGTTAGTAGCACCTGTGACAAAAGGATAGAACGTTTGAAAGAAATACGTGCAAAGATTGATTAAATACATGAATAAAATAACTCAGGCTGCCCAAGTAAACATTCGAGAACGTAATGCAGGATAACATTCGAGATACGTGATTAAATACGACAGAGGTCTAAAGCCGCGATAGCATGATAGCATGATAATATATTCGATAAACTATAACGTATAATAGAATAAATTAAAAAAAATAGCATAGACTGTAACGTATGATAAATACGTGATAACGAGATAAATTAAAAAAAATAGCTGAGAGCGTGCGGGGCGCCCGAGCGGGCCGCCCACTGTTGAAAACTCGACTTTGACGCCAATCCACTAGGGATGGGCCCAAAATCTAAGATAATGTGGTGTCGGCAAATTGATGGTTTACTGTGTCCAATGTCGGGTCTGAAGGTTCGGATTCACCTTCTAACAGCCACCAATAACCTCCCTTGCGAAAGAGATTACCGGTGTAGAAGAATGAATCAGAAAGGAATGCAATCGGGTCTCTGGTTTTTGGCAGCACTTCGTTGCTTCAAAAATGTCTGTCCACTTGTCTTTCTGGGCGGGAAAGTCCACCATTTTATAGACCCATGGGGTCTCTTTGGAGGGGCACGCAGGGATGCCACGTGGCGGCCATGCCTTCCCAAAAGGGAGGAGACTCCTCCTTGACTTGGGCTTACATGACTGCCCTCGTGACAGTTCGCTAACTGCCAATCTGCCCACCTACATGCGCATGCATAGCAAGCGGCAATAACTGACTGTCCTCGGCTGCCACTTGTCTAACGTCTGCTTTGATGTCTTTAATGTTTTGCTTTTAAATGTTTTAATGGCGCCTTTGAATGCTTGAATTCCGCCTCTGATTGGTTAAGTCCACCTTGGCATGAAGATGGGAGTTTGTCGCGATATCGCGACGTCGCGATTGAAAAAAAATATGCGGAAGAAACTTTTTTTTTACCTTTTTTGAAGGGGGGTCGGTGGGATTGGAACCTATGACCTGTAGGCTCCTAGAGCCTTAATGCACAGTCCACCACCAGGTGGACTACCAGGCTGATTCGACAGGATTAGGGGCCCCCTCGTATTTGAGGAGGGTCCCGACAGCCCTTCTGCTCTCGGTGGGCATGCCGCCTCCTCTCTGTTTCTGGCAACGACAGGTGGACACGGCTGTTGCTATGGCTGCCTTCGCTACTGGCAGCGGCTAGCAGGGCCATGGCTATGACCTCCGCTGCTAGCGTGGCCTGCAACCTCCACTACTATACCGATGGGAGTGGCCTGTCACTGCCTGGTCGCTCATGCAGCATGCGACCTTGACTATCATGACTATCGTGATAGTCGCATGTGTCGTGCCTACAACACGACCTCGGGGAAGGGGAGGGGAGCCCTCCCAATGTCATGAGATGTCATGACGTGTTGGGAATGGTGGGGGGCCTCCCAACATTGCGATTGCGCGACGTGGCTAGGAAAAATATGTCACGCGATTGCACGCGACGTTGGGGGGTGGGGGGGTTGGGAAAAATACGTCGCGCGATTGCGCGTGATGTTGGGGGGTGGGGGGGCTAGGAAAAAGACATCACGCGATTGCGCGCAACGTTAGGGGGGGATCGCGTGGTGGGCTACGCGATCCTCAATCAACCCCAAAATAAAATAAAAAAATTGCAGAGCGTTTCCAGAAAAAAACAACAAAAAAAATGTTGTGTTTCCAGCCAAAACACTGCGCATTCCAGCCAAAAAAAATGTTTCCAGCCAAAAAAAAATTCACAGTCGCCCGTCCCAGCAAGCGTTTGCAAAAAATTCTGCAATAGCTCTGATACCATGTAAGACTAATCAACAAGAATTGTATTGCAATAACATTATAAATAATACAATGAAATGCCCGAATAAGCCCGGAGGTTACGGAACCACCCGCGGCTAGAATAGACCTTGTTATAACTAATAACAAGTTATGCTAACAATAATGTAATAACAATAATGCTAACAAATGTACGCTAACACTTTTTACATATTATTAGATGTTTGTTTTAAAATTTAAATAGATTTTGAAATAATGGTAAACTATATATATATATATATATATATATATATATATATATATATATATATATATATATATATATATTATATATATATATATATATATATATATATTATAATTATATATATATATATATATATATATATATATATATCTATATATATATTAATTTGTAAAACATTTATTATTATTAGTTATTTTTAATATAATTAATTTTAAGTTGTATACTAGAATAAATTTGGTTCAAATCTCGGGCCTCATCGGATTGAATGCTTGTCCCTTTCCTGGTGCTTTCAATGACGTAAAATGTTTAAAATGATTGTGGCATGGTGGTTATAGGGGCGAACTACACGAAGATCTGTGTGGCGGCTTCCGGGGTGGACAACACAGAATACTGTGGCGGCCATAAAAGTTGGTCAGTCTGCTCGGTTTCGTGGCGGCTACCGATTCCACCATGTAAATACAAAAAAAAAAAAAATAGAATAAATTTAATAGATTTAAATAACAAATTAAAGGAGATTACACAACTAAAAAAAAGTTACCAAATATTGATTATTTTAAACATGTTTCAAAGTTTATACCAATTTCCTTATACATTAAGGAAAAAAATGTCTAAAGTTTATTTATGGTTGTAAGGTCATGGAGGACATGACTATGAATCTAGCAAACATGAATCATATTATCAAGACCAACATTGAGAATTAATCTAAGGGGGCAATTTTTATTATCAAGACCAACATTGAGAATTACTCTGAGGGGGCATTTTTTAGGTTTGATCTTCAACTTTAATGAAGAACTATGGAAGATCTAGAAGAATACGACCAACTACAAATCCAATACCAAGCCTATTTGAAGTCTCATGGTGGAGACAATGCAATTAGAACCATCTTGCACTTACTCTTTCTAATGCATGTTAAATAGGTAAGGGCATCATTTTATATTATGTTTATTAGAGGCTTGCCTTCGACAATATTTGTATTGTTGTATTTAGGGTAAATTATAGTTGCCTCCTCCTTTCCATGTCCTCTTGAAACTTTGTTTAAAATATTTATGATGCCACTAAGATCAATAAAGATGGATGCTTTTCAATCATCTGCTTTCTAGGAATAAAGAAGGAAATGGATATTTATTGTGGTCCTCTCAAGATGGTTGCATAGCATTGTCCCTTCATGTATATGTCATCTCATGTTCCAAGCTTAACACATGAGCAAAACCCTAAAAATAGTAGTAAACAATTATTTTTGTAAGTGAATACATTGGAATAACTTGACTAATACATTGGTAGCAAGAATGGATTAGATTATCAACTATTAATAAATTTTTTAAATTGTCCCACACAAGGTTTGCATTCATAGAGGAGACTACAAATAAAAGTACTTTACTTTTTTACCTTTTTATATTATGCCTACTATAGGTAGATTTTATAGTTTATAGTTTTTCAATATTAGTAGTTAGTGTGCAAGCAATAAACTAATCTATTCATTAGATGTAAAATTAACATCATATTAAGTGTTAATTTTTCTAAGGTTTTATTTTTATCTTCTATATTAAAAAAATAGCTCATAAAAATGGATTAAAATAGTCCTTTCAATGATATTAGCAATATGTTAGGTTAAGTTCCACTTTTCTTTTGGGATTCATCTCATTTGATTTCATTTCACTCCATTGTGATGGGACATTATTTCACTAATAATGAAGTGAAAGTAACAATAACATGATACCTTACATATTTTTTCCTTGCTACCTTGATAAAATTATTCCATGGATTTAAAGTAGTATGTAGTTCATGTGTATCCATTTACCCTAACAACACATTCATATAATCCTTACATTGTTGGTTAATGTATTATCTAATATATATTATTCACATTCATTAATGATAATATGATTTGTAGCATGATGCTTGTAAAGAAAATCATTTTCTTTATTATTCCTTTTTTCTTGCATCCTCTTTTGTACTAGTAATCATTCAATGTAACCTTTACAAAGAAATACTAAAAGATGAATTATAAGTTCCACTCTTCGCTCAAACACAACACTTGATAATTCTAAAGCTTAAAAAATATATATTTTATTAATTATTATTATTATGGTGGGGGTAAAGAAACTAACAATATTTCATTACTTGCTCAAAAATTTTAAAAATATTAAACTAAAATATCCATAGTAAACTATACACTTGTGCCCACCAACAAAAAATAATATGATATATGCTAAGTGATGAGATTTGTAATCAATTGTTGAATTATGTTATTGCATAAAATATAACATACAATATAGCCAGTAACAATGGAGAAGAAGAGGTCCGAGGTGTAGACCAATTGGTTCATCCAAACCCCATAAGGGGGGAGGAGGTCCAAGGTTCAAATCTCGGGCCTCGTCGGACTGAATGCTTGTCCCTTTCATGGTGCTTTCAGCATCGTAAAAGGTTTAAAATGATTGTGGCATGGTGGTTATAGGGGCGGATTACACAAAGATCTGCGTGGCGGATTTCAGGGCGGACAATGTAAAATACTGTGGTGGCTATAAAAAGCTGGACAGCCTACCCGGATTCGTGGTAGCCATGTAAATACAAAAAAAAAAACTATGGAGAAGAAGACACGACAAAAATTAAGCATTAGGTTGTTGTTTGTGAACTAGTTATCTAGTAGTGCACATGAAGAATACTAAAAATGTAAACGTCAAATGCTCTATGTTCTCAGCAACCACTTTTATATTGGCAAAATATGATGTTGATTGTGATCATTTACCATCTAATTATAAGTTGATATTTCATGGCTTCTAAATTTGATAGTGGTACTAATGATAAAGGCAATATAGCATCTCCATAGTTGAGTTGGCCTTGGACTCTAGATTGCGTATGTAAAAATTAATATTAAAAACCGATAAAATAAAATTAGAATGCAAGCTCTAAATAAAAACTCTAAAGGGATATGTCAAACTAGTAGATACCCTTAAATATCTTAGCTTCTAGATATGTTTGATATAAGTCTACATGTTTTTAAAAGATACTTTGGTCATATATATTAGACGTATTCAAAAGGGAAATTTTCCAAGATAGTTACATGTTGGGAAAACAATGCTTATATTGGACCAAATACTTTAGATAGATGAACAAAACCAAAATAAATGTGGCATAACTTTAGGATTTGGAAAATTATACAATGATATGGAAAATCCAAAATGGGGAAAAGAGTAGTAGCATTTAGTAATCTAAAATGGAGAAAAATCTATCCCAAGACTTAATACTGTTAGGATTGAAACTGATGGGACTATTTTATTGATACAAGATGAGTTACATATATAGGTAGAAGGCCTATATGATAAACTGACAAGTGTCAAAATAGAGGCATAGTGCACTTTAATTCTAACATTCCCCCTTAAAGTGCATTATCCTAACTAAAGAAGAAATAAAACAAGTCAACATTAGGTAACATTCCCCCTTAATGTTGAATTTTCTAAAACAACCTATCATCCTCTCTTATTACTGATTTGGTCTAGGCTCGTGCTCTTTGTGCTTGACTCTCCAATTGTGAAAATTGCTAGATTCACCGTGTATACATCTCGGTCTGTTGCCTCAGGGTCAGCCACTTCCACGGGTCTTTTGCCACTGGGTGAGCCATCTAAGTGCCTCAGGGTCATCATGGGTGCCTTAGGGTCAGCCACTTCTGGGTCTGTTGCCTCTACAGGTCATCCTCAGAGGATGTTGCCTTTTGTAGGTCACTGACTAGATCCACCATGAATATCAAATCCCTCCTCATGGTGAACTCAATCTAGAAGGTGTCGGTCTCTGCAAAAAAATGCACCTTAATACAAAAGAAATATGAGCCATGAAATACAATAAAATTGAGCCTTAGAATCCAAGTGTGGAGGAGAAGAAAGAATAATAGAAGAGAATCTTCTAAAGTGTCTTCGTCTGTAGTCTTCAGAAGTAGATCCAAAAAAACCTCGGATAGAGTCTAGGGTGTCTATGTCTATAGTCCCTAGAATAAGTGTCCTTATGGTAGTCACCTCATCTTACCAGAATGCATGGGTAACCAACCATTGCATCCGCTAAGTAGAAAGAAGAGAATACTAGATACTAGGTTCACTTATAAGTGCCTTGGGAGTGTCGGGTACAACCGAGAGTGCACTCCAAGAAAAACAACTTTGAGGCTAAAAAACTCAATTGAAATAGCCTCAAAATTACAATATGACACCACCATTGTGTCCGTCGTGGAAAAATGTTTCCAACGACTATAAATACCCCTATATTCCACCATCAAAGGGGCCTTCATCATGTGGAAAAACTATCATGCCTATCTAAGGCAGCAAATAATCATCGCACTGAGGCGGAATAAAAATAGACAGTTTTCAATTTTCCCACACAGGGGAATTACATGGGCCATCTTGGGCCTTCAGCTTCCACTTCCACTCTCGATACATGTTTAAAAGTAAAGTGACATTTCTCCACTTTAATTAAAATAGATTGCCCGCCCTTTCAATAAGTCTAACATATGAAATTTTATTTTAATGCCTTGTTGGCCATCATTTTCTCATTATTTGCCTCAAAAATTAATATTCCCTCCACTTCACATAATATTCCCTTACAATTTAAAATACCCCCATCACCTTAATTTGCAGTCATGTGTCACCTTAGCATGTTTTAATCACTACCACTCTAGTGATCCTTTTCTCATCCAATGCATGAGTGATATTTAGAAAATAAAAACACTCATATCTTATGCATTTAAAGTTTTCGTCAGTTGAATTCAAGTTCTTTCCATCGTGCGGCACGTCATCAGAGATCCTGCATGATTAGAGATTTTTAAACAAAAAAATATCATACAGAAGATAAATGGCGCAGGTTCAAATCCAGCCCAAGCCATGGCTCCTCCTACGACGGCATCTCAGGTGGCTGCGGGAATGCCAATAATGGTGGTGGCTTTGGCGGCTTTGGGCTCTCGGTATGCACACATTATTCTGCCCTGCTTACCAAACTCGCCATTGCTCATGATCGTTGCCTGCAGCCACTAACGCCCGACTTCTCACCGCGAGGGCGTGCCTTTTGCAAACATCTTCCTCTTCGTCTCTGCGAACGTTCCTTCTCCGAACAATTGGAAACTTTCTGACGGATACCGATCTTCGGTAAGAAACCTGATTCTTGCCTTCCTCTGTATTTTCAGAAGACTTACGCCTCTCAAAAAATATGATAATCCACAAAAACAAGGCCTGTACAGAAATATGTGGAGGAATATGTGGAGGAATGTGTGGCTTACAATGTAGGACTTCCACTGTCAAACAAGGCTTTGAGGGAAAGGTTAGCGGCAGTAGAGGAGGCTCGCAAAGAGCTTCACCAACAAGTGGACTATTTGCAACAACACCTTGGGGATGCCCTGCAAAAGCTTTCTCGAACAAATGTGGACGCAAATTTGAATGCACAGGCAGTGAAGAGACATATTGAGGAGAATCAGAGAATTACAGAGCAGTGGAGGAAGGTTTGCGATGAATGTGCTCATCTAGAGAAGGAGTGTCCTTTGTATGCGCATGACAAGGAGGTGTTCATGGAGGTGGCCAATGAGGCAGAGGAGAGGGCACATGAGGCCAAGAAGCGTGCCCTTAATGTCCACACCATTGTTCAATAATTGCTCACTGAAATCGATGATCTCAAGCATGGAATCGCTCACTCCTCTTCTGTGAGCAAGGCAAAGGTGGATGACGAGTTAAGTTTGCTGAGAAGTAGGGTCAAGGAGATTGAGTCTGTGAACTGCAACTTGCAGAATGAAGTAGTTTCAACACTGACTCCAATGAAGAAATGGAGAGAGGACAGTTCTGTAAACCGGTGCATTGAGCAATTGGAGAGAGAAAAAAGACCATTAACGCGTCTGCTAGCACCCAAGGTCAAAATCATCGTAGAATCATCCCGCGTCATCGCCATTGTGACCAGATTTAACCTTAGTTTCCTTCCTCTGATTTCGATCGAGGGTCTTAATTTTCCTCATGCCCAATATACGTCGCCACCGCTGGCTCTCCCCACCAAAATTATTCTCGCTTTCGTCAGCCTGGGGCTCTGTAAGCTAATCATAGACACTGGCCAAAACTTTGCCTTCCCCTACATCACCTCATAGAACAGAGCCAAACCCACCTCTGTAAAAAATGCCAAAACATTCGCATTATAACACACGATACACGCAACGACAACCCCAACCATAGTTCCATTAACCAGTGCCAGCCCCTCCTTGGGATACAGCTCAAAAGGCCCACAAATCCCAGCAAGGACTACGACATGAAGGGCGCCGAGATCGCCATGGCATCTTACACCTCCGAAATCCAGTTCCTAGCCAATCCCGTGATGACGCACGTCCAGAGCACCGAGCAACACAACCAGGACGTCAACTCCTTGGGTCTCATTTCCGCCATAAAGACTATCGAGGCCATCGAGATTCTGAAGCTCATGGTGTCCACCTATCTTGTAGCCCTCTGCCAGGAGATCTATCGATGAAAAAAACACAAATCACCAGGACAAAAAAATGCAGGAAATCAAGGGAGGGAATAACTCAAGGGAGGGAATCAATTGCTGGATGATGGCACAGTTCTCCAAACCCTAAAAAAAAACTTAAATAAATAACCTCCCAAACTATTTTTTTTAAATTCTTACCATCTGGTTTCTGATCCATCAAATGATGGAGAGCATACTCCCTCGGTAAAAAATAAAAAAAAATAGGAAAATAAAAAAAATCAGGGGGGAGGGAGGATTTCCATGAGGGAAATTCCCCCTTAAGGGGTTTCACAGGGTAGGGAAAGCCTGCTCTGATACCAAATGTTGGGACTGAAACTGATGGGATTATTTTATTGATACAAGATGAGTTACATATATAGGCAGAAGGCCTATATGATAAACTGACAAGTGTCAATATAAACTAACAAGTGTCAAAACAAAGGCATAGTGCACTTTAATTCTAACAAATACTTTAACTTAAACATCTATTATTACTTCATCAGGGATGAGAGCACAAAATTGGTTGTAGACTAATTGGAGAAATTTAGGTAAAATAAATAAATATTTAGCATGATTCCAAGATAACACAAGAACAATGGAATGATCCCACAAGTTTATAATTATGTTTAGACCTTTGCTTTCCTAAAAGCTCTACCTTCAAGGTTAGAGAATAAATGTAAAGGATTATAATCATATAAAAGTATTCTAAACAATTTATGTTGAGCCCATGTCTTAATTCATAATTTTTTTGAGTCAAAAGAGGATCTAATTTACATCATGCTACTGAATTTCTTCCCAATGCCTAGATTGTAACTTTTCTCTAAAGGAGACCTTATGTATTCTATGTCTAAATAGTTTTTTCAGGATTCAAACCTAATCAATGTTAAAGCCACCAATTTGGATGTGATTTACTTGCTTTGGATGAGGAGGTCCAAATGCCAAATCCTCCTTTGAATTTGGAAGTGGTGCACAAATTCCAAGATATGGCCACCATACCACTAGAGCCATCCTACTTAGACCATAGATAATGACAAATTATTTTAGTTGATTATTGATATGTATTATGGGAATCCAACCATGCTTAGGAATAATATACATAAAATCCACCAACACTCTATTTAAAACCTAAATTTAACCAACCAATAATAGAAATTTAATTGGCCATATCTCAAATATTTTCAAAAACTTGTTTAACACCTAGTCCCACATTACATAAGGAGAAGCATTAACTCAAAACGATATTCCTAAATATATAATTATCTCTCCATGAGGAATGAATTTACATTTAGTGGTATATTACCAACTTATGGATTTGAGGAGCAGTAGAAGGACTCAATTTTGGTTCCACTAATATTAAAGCTTGAAACATCATAATATAGTTGTAAATTATTCCTAGACAAAACTTATCTCTTCTTGTTTAGTCTATAAGAACAATATTGAATCATGTGCAAGATGGGAATTAATAGTGACTTTCCTATTTTTCATATTGATTCCATTAAGCACACTTTAAAAATAAGATTTTTTCAACAAGTGACCTAGGGAACTATTATAATGACATGAAAACATAAGGCTACATGGTAGTCTTATCTTATGCACTATTAGATCTAAAATTTACCAAACCTAATATCATTGATTTGCACTTTTTATGAATAAAAATTAGAAAGGGACTATATTTATCTATAGAACCTTTCTCTAAACCTAAACCACTTAATTATTTTAAGGATAAAATCTCAACTTATTCTATCATAAGCCTTACTAAAGTCAATGTTTATGAACAAAACACCATAGTAAAACTCTTTGGACCAGTGAGATGAATCCTAGGATAACATCCAATTATGTAAAACGTATTGCACTTTAATAAAGCCAATATATTAAATAGAAAAACTTAGTAGGCAATAGGTCTATTATAGATATATAATGATTTAGAAATGATTTTATAGGGCACTCTTTGGACCAATGAGATGAATCCTAGGATAACATCCAATTATGTAAAACGTATTGCACTTTAATAAAGCCAATATCTTAAATAGAAAAACTTAGTAGGCAATAGGTCTATTATAGATATATAATGATTTATAAAATGATTTTATAGGGCATATTAAACAATGTCGTGGGATGCCAACAAGAAATACAGTCTCTATCATAATGTTTGAGGATTAGTTTAAAAATTCCTTGGTTAATAAATAATCCAAGGGACCTTTATATAAATGCTTACTAGTGCATTTGATAAAAATGAAATCCAATAATTGCCCAATTTTTTTAATTGAATTCAATAGGTATCCCATCAATACCAAGATTGTTTTCTTTTTTATCTCCAATAAGGATTGTTTTAGGTATTTAAAAAACATATTTTATTAGGGGAAATGGTAGACATAGTTTATTCATCAAGGGGTTATTGGATGAGGGCCTTGAGATTTTTAGATTTGTTAGTGGAATACCCATTAATCCAATGGTAAATGTATTGGTCCATGGCATCGAATCCTAGTATTTTCTCTCTTTCAATATTTAGAGATCTTATAGGTGGGAGTTCAATCATAATTGCTTCTAGAATCTATTCTATAAAAATATAGGGAGGTATTTCTAACCTAGCATACTGTCTCCAAGGTATTTCTTGTTTGTTTAAGATAATTTTCTAAAGGATTGCTACAATACTTCCACTTTTGTTGTTTTACCTAGAGTCAATGACCTCATCACCTACAACATGCTTATTCCTATACTATCTCTTTTAATTATAAGATGACTTATCCTCCTCCTTGGGTTCTAATTGCCCCTTTCTAATACTCTACTTCATTTGACCAATTGAATGGTATGTTCAAAAGAAGTTATTATGGACATATCTAAAGGATAAAATACATGTTCAATTATATTCTTTTTAAAGAAACTAAGAAGGTATTTTGGAGGAGGTTTATATTCTAATTTTGCTACTTATGACCTCCACCTTTTCAAAAAACTTTGATCAAGCTTCATCCTTCACTTGCTTCAACTAATACAAATTAATGAGGGTAGTAGTTTATTTTACATCAATAATTAAATATTGAATGAATTTCTCACCTAGTTCTCTAAAGATCCTAAGAGAATATTGAGGCAACTAGTAATACCATTCCAATGTTGATACAACAATAATTTGTGGAAATATTTTTAGTAATAGTAATTTATCATATGCTATACTTACACATGAAAACATAAAGAGATATATATGACTCAAAGGATCACCTGAACCATCATACCTAGGTAACTTAGGGACTTTGAAATTATGTGGAAATGAATGGTTGGCTACAAGGGGATATAATGGTTGATTGTACATATCATCAAATGTGCATATTTTCTTTAAAAATCCTTAGAGTGAAGACACTTATTGGCCCAACTAATCTACTTGGGACATAAGGGTTCAGACTTTAGGAGAGGACTATATCATTAGAATTAACAAAAAATATGATGAGGAAAAAGAATTTGAGATATTAATCAAAGGATGTGTTTTAGAATTTTGATTAAAAGATTGATTTGATTGAGAAACAAATGGGTTTGAGAAATTGTTGAAGGGATTAGTTGGTGGATTTTTAGGGTCAAGCATGGGTGTCATACCAAAACTACTAAGGTTAACTATGTCAAATAAAGTGGTGATATAGGTAGGAGGAACTGAATTATAGACATATTTCCCTCTTATGGTTGTTTGGGAAAGACCAATTTAGATATTGGATGATTAAGAGAAATTTCTAATTGATTTGCTACTATAGGTGGAGAAGTGGAATAACTAAGATTTGTTTTTAACAAATCTTCTATAGAAGGTAATGGGAGTTGTTTCTCCATATAAATGGTTAGGTCAAGAGTTCCTCCTTCTATAGTGATACTAGGAGGTCTAGACGCTGAAGTATTAAGCTCTACATGTAATGTCCCTTGGGAAATATTTTTTAAATTGAAGTAGAAGGAGTCAATTTAGGTTGTTGAGTATGTTCTAAATGGGACATCTTACCAAATAGGGTGAGATAACCTATATAGATGTTCTAAATTATCTACATTCAAGATAAGTAAAAAAGTGTCTTTATATTTTAGGAAAAAGTGACAAGGTGATCCATAGATCCAAAGACCACTTCTCCATTTTCATTATTTATAGGGGAAATATGTCCATAGGGAAGAGGTTCTTATTTTTTCTTCATATACAACATTCTTGAACCTTGTCAAATTTTTTGGAAGGAAAGATAAAGGTTTTGTGTTGTACACCATTTGACTAGCCAAGCTTCTGGTTAAATATGGACATTGTTGTTCAATCATACTTGAAAAGAAAAGTTAAGTTTATTAATTTTTTTTTGTTTATAGAGTTGATTAGAGAAAAATGAGAAGATGTTTGAAGAATAATTATAGCCCATTTGTGATAGCATTGTTCCTCCTTAAGAATTTTATTAGCCTATTAGCTAAGAGAGATAACAATCAATGTCTATGAGATGGTTTACTCAAGGGATTGTTAACCTTCCCCTAGTAGGACTAACTCTTTGTTATATTCTTTGTATATTTGTTTAATATGATTTAATCTAATCAAATAGTTTAGGTGGTCTTTTATTAAAGCGTTGCAAACTTTTACATTTGATTAATATAAAAATGTTTAAGCCAAAGGTTTCAATATCCATGTGTTTTTCACTTTGGGTTCACCGAATATGTAGGCACATATTCAAGAACAATGATACCCAAACCTAGGGGTCCTCACTTGAACAAATATTCTTTCTCTAATCTTGTTGTTTACTTGTGTTCTTTGGTGGGGGTTAAGAATTCACCAAGAGTGTTTTATAAATTCACTCTAAATCTTATGTTTTGATGTGTGTATTATCCAAGCACCTAATTTTTTAGAATCTAGAATATGCAAATACAATGTTGTTTAATAATATAGAAAATATGACTAGTCCTATATGCACTTCCATTTTTATTTTTCAAAAGTACACTAGATTAGAATAGGAAAAGAAATACCTTTCACTTTTAATCAAGGGTGTAAGAGATCTAATGTATTGAACAAAAAAGTAACCTAGATATGCAAATTAGATGCAATTATAATTTATTCCTATTAGATTTAATGTCTAATTAACAATCCTAAGTTCTTTGGTTTCAATTTGTTAATGTGTTATCACAACACAATAGAGAGTAGACAATAACATAAAATTAATATAAAAATAAAATCATAAAACAAGATTATGTGGATGTTTGCATAAGATAAAATTGAGAAGAAGTTAAAATAATGGGAAAATAATGGATGATTTAGATTTTAGGAAGCCTGTTTGATGATTGAGAAGAAGTTAAACTTCCTTTTCTATAATCAAACCTCTTGTTCCTTTTCACAAAATTGACTTTGAACTTTTGAAAGAATATTATTTGCATAAAACTAAAATTTCACTACTACAAAACTAAATTGAACTAGTTGAGAGGGTATTAGAATGTTCTTAAGCTTGAAAGATAAAAATCTTGATGCTAAAATTGATGAAATACTTGAATGAGAAATGTTTGTATCTTGTAGAATGAGTTTTCAACCTATAGGACAAGTTTATAGTTTGTAGAGCCTATAACATATGACGTTGATTTTGAAGCAGTAACAAAGATGTTTTAAGCTATGAAAAAGAAGAATGAATTAGAACAAAGCCATAAAAACATGGGGTAATTAAAAAATTTAGAAAGAGACTAAACGAGACAAATTGACAACCTACCATCATATATTGAATGCAGATGCTCTGAAAGCCACTCAATCTATAAATGCTACTATGTGATGGTATTAATTTATAACTATGTGACTTTATAACTAGTATTTCACTCATCGTTTTAAAACATTAAAGTCAATTAATGTCTATATACCCTTCTCTACCTATTTCCCTTCTGTATATAAATTGGCAACCTACCATCATATAGTGAATGCAGATGCTCTGAAGCCACTCAATCTATAAATATAAATGCTACTATGTGATGGTATTAATTTATAACTAGTATTTCACTTAACGTTTTAAAACATTACAGTCAATTAATGTCTACCTATATACCCTTCTCTACCTATTTCCCTTCTGTACATAATAAAAAATTATAGTTCCCATTTTGAGATAAGATTTGATTGAAATGTTAGTCCACAGGTCGAATTGGGGGCCACACGTCGGTACAATCTAGTTAAGACGCGATCCGTACGCATCACAGTATTCCACGTACTTATACCTGAACAAAAAATGTCAGAAACATGAAACCTATTCGTAGAAGTTATCTGTATTCGATTCAGTGATGGGACTGCACTGCTGCATACAGACTAAATAATTATATAGAATTGTATGTTCAATCAATATATACCTGCCCCTCAATAAGGGATGATTAGATCGCAGCGCAAAGCCCGACGTTTGGTCGTTCAGTGGTCCAAATAAAGGACGCCAACTAGCCTTCCATTACTATTTCGTGCCACACAAGGAAGGTACAGTCAAATTTACGTCATCGTCCTAGATTCTGTTTAAGTTTCGATTAACAGTAAATTTTCCCGTTAGGATTTATAAATATTGAACGAATGATCTCTTTCTAGAAAATCTGATAGAGTTGTTGTAAGATGTCCAGGGTTCTGGAAACACTTCATCGGGAGGTTGAACGAATCCAGCTACTGAGGTCGACAGAGCCTGAAATGTTGGGAGGAGTTAAGGAGGATTCGACGGCTCTAACATGGGAGGAGTTAGGATATGGTTGCGGTAACATGCATCGCATGTGAAATGGGATGGAGCCCTCACAGCCATACTGGAAGCACTATAATCGATGGGGTTGGCAGTGGTGCAAGCTGATATTTTCTTGCGGTAAGTATATTATTTTTTATGCTTTCCTCGAAGAAGTAATATTACATAATAATATTTTTTATAAATTAATAAATTTATTTGTTAGGTTTTAGTTTTAAATGTATTCTCGATAAATTTAATAAATTTCAATTTTTTTAGAAATTCTTAAAAGGCAATATTACATAATAATATTTTTTATAAATTAATAAATTTATATGTTATATTTTAATTTGTAATGCATTCATACTAAATAAATTTAAATTAAAAAAAATAAACTTTTAATTTAGTTTTTCTCAACAATTTATTTAGATGTTTATAAAACATTCATCATTATATGCTTAGTTACCCAATCATATGTTCCAGTTAAATGTTTTCAAGAATCCATTGACTTTGTTTTACACAACCAACTAAAGTTTATAAAACCAACATCCAATAATGTTTACCTATTTTCCTATATATCATTGTGAAAGCAACATCCAATTATGTTATTAATTTTCTTATAAATTATTATAAAACAACATTCAATAATTTTACCAACTTCCTTATACACAACCCTCTAAAATTTATACTAAACACCCATCTAAAATTTATACCAATTTCCTTATACATTAAAAAACAATGGTCTAAAGTTTATTTTAATGTAATTAATTATGAGTTTTATAATAGAATAAACTTAATAGGATTACATAACAACTCAAAGAGATTACAAAACTAAAAAAAATTACGAAATATTGATTATTTTAAACATGTCTCAAAGTTTATACTAATTTCCTTATACATTAAGGAAAAGATGATCTAAAGTTTATTTATGGTTGTAAGGTCATAGACCACATAACTATAAATATAGCAAATATGAAGCATATTATTAAGACCAATATTGAGAATTACTCTAAGGAGGCATTTTTTAGGTTTGATCTTCAAATTTAATGAAGAGCTATGAAAGATGTAGAAGAATACCAACAACTACGAATCCAATACCAAGTCTATTTGAAGCCTCATGGTGGAGACAATGCAATGGTAATAGAACCATCACTTACTCTTTCTAATGTATGTCAAATAGGCAAGGGCATCATTTTATATTATGTTTATTAGAGGTTTACCTTCGACAATATTTGTATGCTTGCATTTAGGGTAAATTCTAGTCACCTCCTCCTCTCCATGTCCTCTTGAAACTTTGCCTAAAATATTTATGATGTCACTAAGATCAATAGGGATAGATGTTTTTCAATCATGAAGAAATAAGAAAATAGATATTCATTGTGGTTATGTCAATATGGTTGTATAGCATCGTCCCTTCATGTATATGTCATCTCATGTTCCAAGCTTAACACATGAGCAAAACCCTGAAAATAGAAGTAAACAATTATTTTTGTAAGTGAATACATTGGAATAACTTGACTAATACATTGGTGGCAAGAATGGATTAGATTATCAATAATAAATATTTTTTAAATGGTCACACAAGGTTTGTATTCATAGAGGAGACTACAAACAAAAGTACTTTACCCTTTTACCTTTTTATATTATGCCTACTATAGATAGGTTTTATATTTTTTCAATATTAGTAGTTAATTTGCAAGCAATAAACTAATTGATTCATTAGATGTAAAATTAACATGATATTGAGTGTTAATTTTTCTAAGGTTTTATTTTTATTTTTTATTTTTAAATTAGCTCACAAGAAGGGATTAAAATAGTCCTTTAAATGACATTAGCAACATGCTAGGTTAAATTCCACTTTGCTTTAGAGATTCATCTCATTTGATTTCATTTCACTCCATTGTGATGAGACATTCTTTCACTCATAATGAAGTGAAAATAACAATAACATGATGCCTTACATATTTTTTCCTTCCTATCTTGATAAAATTCGTCCATGGATTTAAATTAATATGTAGCTCATGTGCATCCATTTACCCTAACAACACATTCATCTAATCCTTACATTGTTGGTTAATGTACTCTCTAATATATATTATTCACATTCATTAATGATAACATGATTTGTAGCATGATGCTTGAAAATAAATTTTTTATTTATTTTTTATTTCTTTTTCCTTTGCATATTCTTTTTTGTACTAGTAATTATTCGATAGAACCTTTACAAAGGAATACTAAAATATGAATTCTAAATTTTATTTTCCACTCAAACAGATAATTCTAAAGATTATTATTATTATTGGGTAAATAAACTAACAATATTTCATTACTTGCTCGAAATTTTAAAAAATATTAAACTAAATCATAACCATAAAGAAACTATTCCATTGTTAGAACTCTACCTTGAATGTTAGAACATAAAGGTAAAAGATTTTGATCATATAAAATTATTTTAAACACTCTATGTTGATTCTATGCCTTAATTCATCTTTTTGAGGAGGTCCAAGGTTCAAACCCTGACTTAAGTGAGTGTTGAGGAGTGGATGTGTGTTCATTTAAAAAAAACATTTACCATTATTTTAAAATTTATTTAAAATTTAAATCAAACACCTAATAATATGTAGAAAATTGTTACTTATTTTATCTTTATACTATTCTAATATAATTTGAAAAACCCAAAAAAAATTAAAACCAATAAATTTATAAACTTATGCGTTTTTCTATTCTTATTTATATTTCTTAAAAAAACACTTAAATAAATGAGCGTAACTAATTTTTTATTCTCACGTACATTCCTTAGATATTCCTTTTATTCTCATGAGCATTCCTTTATATATCTATTGGCCAGCCTATAGAAAAATAAAAATGTAAGAATGCTTATATTCCTTTTATTCTTAATTGTATTCCTTGTGCACAAAATTTAAAGCCCTATTTAAAATCTTTCTGTTAAACTTCAGTTTATGTTTAAAGCTCTATTTAAAATTTAACAATTTTTTATGTTTAGTGTGTGTTTTTTAAGGTTATTAGCCATAGTTATGGCACCCACTTCCTTCTCTTTATCTCCGGCTATGTGGAGGCATACAGCCATAAATAAACTTTAGACCGTTGTTTTTTTTTTTTAATGTATATGAAAATTGGTATAAATTTTGGATGGTTGTTAGTATAAATTTTAGAGGGTTATGTGTGAAGAGGTTGGTAAAATTATTGAATGTTGTTTTATAATAATTTATAAGAATATTAATAACATAATTGGATGTTGTTTTTACAATATATAGGAAAATAAGTAACAACATTGGATGTTTGTTTTATAAACTTTAGTTGATTGGGTAATGGATTCTTAAGGACATTGAATTGTGAAAGCCAACAGACAAGCAGTCGTAGCTACCAACCAACCTATCTCTTTCTGAATATGTTGTAGTTTGAACCTTAAACTTTAATAAAAATCAAAATCCTAACCACTCTACTATATACCAATCAATTTATGTCTTTCTGAATAGGTTATAATTTGAACCTAAAGAAAAACCAAAATCTTAACCACTCTACTATTTTTATAAAAATTAATTGTTTTTATTTATGAAAAACGTATAAAACTTTATTTCGGCATTCTGCAAATGGTTCGATGTAGTGAGAACCATTTCAAGCACGAGTGTTTGTTTCGTCTAAATCCAAAGGCATTATGGAGCGCAAACATCAAAGCTAGGTTAAGCAATGTGGCGCAAACATCAAAGCTAGGTTAAGCAATGGGAAACTTCAAATATTTTTGAAAATGTTCGTAATCTTATGTATGCGATACGCAGGGTAGCTTGGTCAAAGTGAAAAATAAAACAAATCTATTTTACAGTATTATATAGATCCGCCCTAGCACATTATTCACCACTGTCCACTTAATACAACACTATTATCAATCTGTCATAAATCAAATAAATCTATACTAACATAAACTATGACACGCTAACAAGCCCCGCTCATAATATTGGCGTTTTCTTCCACTGGCAGATTCTTGAGCAAACAATAAAAAAATAATTAATTAAAACCGATATAAATCACCATATAATGGTGAATTTTTTTTAAAGATTTAAATAAAATGTTGAGAAAAACTAAATTAAGAGTTAAGAATTTTAAAATATTTAAATTTATTTAATATATTGAGACAGTGTTAGAATGTTCTTAGGTTTGAAAGATTACAATTTTGATGTTGAAATTGATAAAATAATTGAATGAGAAAGGTTTGTATCTTGTAGAGTGAGTTTACAGCTTATAGGACAAGTTCGTAGTCTGTAGAGCCTATGATTTATTATGTTGCTTTTAAAGCAATAACAAAGGTGTTTTAAGTTACAAAAATGAAGAATGGGTTAGAACAAAGCTATAGAGACAACGGGTGATTAAAAATTTAGATAGAGAGTAGACTACTCAAATTCATAACCTATTATTCCTACTAGCTGTAATTTTGTAGTATGTAGTTGTAGAGGTAAAATCAATGATAAATATGTTAGGTGTTAGCATAATAATGTGAATGGGAGGTTCTTCAATGATGCCTATGAACCTTGTAATGAAATCAAAGCAAATTCAACAAGTCTAATGCAAACAAAATTAACGCATTAAAACAAATTAGATAGGATAATTAAGACCTTACAAAATGGGTAAGGTGAAGAGATGTAATGAAATATATCAGAGCAAAACATATGATAAAAAAATCAAAAGACCATAAAAGAAAAACATGACAATATAACTCCCCTTTCCACCTATGGATGAAGCCTTTTGTAAGAGTGTGAGGCTTAGATGCAAGGCTTGATGATATGTGGAGATAAAAAGGCATCTTGAAGAATAATACTTGTTTTAGAATTTTAGCAAAGCTTTGTTGTTATCCGATCACTTTATTTTCAAGAGGGATGTAGCCCAATTTATAGATTTCCAAGGCTGCTTGAGAAGAAGAGGCAAAACTTGGAAATCAGAAAGAAGCCAGTTCCAACTAGGCAAAAATACAGAGTTGAAGAGTTAACATAGGCAAAAATTGAACCAAAATTGGAAAGATTTTGAAAAGTTAGGGGTTTTGAATTGTAACTTATCTAAATATATATGTCTATCTTGTGTCCATTTATTTAAGCTTGAGTTTAAAATATATTGCAGTTTATTAAGCTAACTAAAACTTTTGAATTAAAATTTTCTATATATATTATCTTGTCTATCTTATGTGTTATAATAATTATATAACATTTAAAATACTTTTTATTAAAAAAATTATTATTCTAAATTTTATGCAAGATTATCAAATTTGTTTGACTAATCCTTTAACTATAGAGACTAGATAAGAGACAGCTTAAAACTTATTTTAATTATATTAACCTTAGCATATTAAATTTTATATTTAGGGAAAGAATATTTAGCGAAAGAACTTAAATTAACAACATTTTATTTATCACTTTACCAAAATATTTTAACAAAATCTTCTAATTAATTTATAACTAGTATTTCACTCACCATTTTAAAACATTACAGTCAATTAACGTCTATATACCCTTCTCTACCTATTGCCCTTCTCTACATAGAGAGAAATTATAGTTCCCATTTTGATATAAGATTTGATTGAAATGTTAGTCGGCAGGTCGAATTCGGGGCCACACGTCGGTACAATCTAGCTAAGACAAGATCTGTAGGCATCACAGTACTCCACGTACTTATACCTGAACAGAGCACAAAATGTCGAAACATGAAACCTATTCGGAGAAGTTATCTCAAATGGATTCAGTGATGGGACTGCACTGCTACATACAGACTACATAATCATAAAGAATTGTATGTTCAACCAATTTATACCTGCCTCTCAATAAGGGATGATTAGATCGCAGCGCAAAGCCCGACGTTTGGTCGTTCAGTGGCCCAAATAAAGGACGCCAACTAGCCTTCCATTACTATTTCGTGCCGGACAAGGAAGGTAGAGTCAAATTTACGTCATCGTCCTAGATTCTATTAATCTTCATTAAATTTTGATTAATAGTAAATTTTCCCGTTAGGATTTATAGACATTGGTCGAGTGATCTGTTTCTAGAAAATCTGATATAGTTGTTGTAAGATGTCCAGGGTTTTGGAAAACCTTCGTCGGGAGGTTGGGAGGTTGAACGAATCCAGCTACTGAGGTCGACAGAGCCTGAAATGTTGGGAGGAGTTAAGGAGGATTCGACGGCTCTAACATGGGAGGAGTTAAGGAGGATATGGTTGCGGTGACATGCATCGTCTGTGAAATGGGAGGGAGCCCTCACTCGTGCTTAAAATGATTCTCATATGTTTTTAAATGTCTCAGTACATCGAACCATTTGCAGAATGCCAAAATAAAGTTCTACAGCATTTTCACAAATAAAAAAATTAATCGGGCGTGAGTGTGGTTTAGCATTATAGGTGATGTGACCCAGGTTCAATCTTCACGGTAGATGTGATTTTGATTTTTCTTTTAAAAATTTTAAGGTTTTAACCACAGCATATTTAGAAAGAGATAAGTTGGTTGATAGATAGTAGAGTTGTTAGGATTTTGACTTTTTTTAATAAAAGTTTTAAGGTTCAAACCACAACATACTTAGCAAGAGATATACTAGTTGATAGTTACCAATGTTTATTGATTGGCTGTACCAAAGATGGATATAATTGCAGTAACATACATGGTCTGTGAAATGGGATGGAGACCTCACTGCCATACAGGAAACACTACAACTGATGATGGAGTCAGTACATCGAACCATTTGCAGAATGCCCAAATAAAGTTCTATACATGTTTTTCATAAATGAAAACAATTAATTTTTAAAATTGGTTAAGATTTTGGCTTCTCTTTTAAAAGTTTAAATTTCAAATCATAGCATATTCAGAATGAAAAAGACTGATTGGTAGATAGTAGAGTGGTTAGGATTTTGGTTCTTTTTAAGGTTCAAACTACAACATACTAAAAAAGAGATAGGTTGGGTTTTAAGGTTCAAACTACAACATACTAAAAAAGAGATAGGTTGGTTGGCAGCTATGAGTGCTTGTCGATTGGTTAATAACTACGAGTGCTTGTCAACTGACTGTCCTAATTCAATGTCCTCAAAGATCCATTGAATTTACTTTACCCAACCAATTAAGGTTTGTAAAACCAATATCCAATAATGTTATTATTTTCCTATATATCATTATAAAGATAACATTCAATTATATTATTAATTTTTTTATAAATTATTATAAAAACAACATCCAATTATTTTACCAACTTCCTCTTATACTAATTTTCTTATAACCTTCTAAAACCAATTTCCTTTGTACATTAAAAAACAACTACTGAAACTTTATGGCTGTATGTTTGAGGAGGAAGTGGATGCCATAACTATACCTAATAACCTAAAAAAACAAAACAAACTAAACATAAAAGATTTTAAAATTTTAAGTAGAGCTTTAAACATAACTAAACATATAAGATTTTAAAATTTTAAATAAAGCTTTAAACATAAAACTGAAGTTTCACATAAATATTTTAAAATTTTAAATAGAGAATACGAATAAAAGTAATATATAAGCTTATATATTTATTGGCTTTCTTACAATTTTATTTTTCTATAGGCTTGCCATTAAATATATAAAGGAATGCTCATGAGAATGAAAGGAAAATCTAAAGGAATGTACAACGCTCATTTATTTATTTAGGTTTTTTTTAAAGAAATATAGATAAGAATTAAAAAAATACATAAGTTTATTTATTTATTGGTTTTTAATTTTTTTTAGTTTTTTAAATATAATAGAATAGTATAAATATAAAATAAGTAACCATTTTTTACTTTAATTAAATTTTAAATAAATTTTAAAAGAATTGTAAATAATTTAATGTATAGATAATTTAATTTATAAAACATTTATTATTATTATTTATTTATTTATGTAATTAATTATGAGTTGTATAATATAATAAACTTAATAGGATTATATAACAAATTAAAGGAGATTACACAACTAAAAAAATATGAAATATTGATTATTTTAAACATGTCTCAAAGTTTATACCAATTTACTTATACAGTCTAAAGTTTATTTATGGTTGTAAGGCCATGGACAAAACAATGGTGTAAATTTTATTTATGTTTGTAAGGTCATGGATGACATTATTATAAATCTAGCAAAAATGAAGCATATTATCAAGATCAACATTGAGAATTACTCTAAGGGGGAATTTTTTAGGTTTGATCTTCAACTTTAATGGAGAGCTATGGAAACGTAGAAGAATACCGCCAACTACGAATCCAATACCAAGTCACTTTGAAGCCTCATGGTAGAGACAATGCAATGGGAAATTTAGAACCATCTTGCACTTACCCTTTCTAATGCATGTCAAATAGGCAAGGGCATCATTTTATATTATGTTTATTAGAGGTTTGCCTTCGGTAATGTTTTTCTGGTTGCATTTAGGGTAAATTATAGTTGCCTTCTCCTCTCCATGTCCTATTGAAACTTTACCTAAAATATTTATGATGCCACTAAGATCAATAGGGATAGATGCTTTTCAATCATCCACTTTCTAGGAAGAAATAAGAAAATGGATATTCATTGTGGTCCTATCAAGATATCAAGATGGTTGCTTAGCATTGTCCATTCATGTATATGTCATCTCATGTTCCAAGCTTAACACATGAGAAAAACCTTATAAATAGTAGTAAAAATTTTTTTTTGTAAGATAATACATTTAAGTAACTTGACTAATACATTGATGGCAAGAATGGATTAGATTATCAATAATTAATAACTTTTTTAAATGGTCCCACACAAGGTTTATATTATGCCTACTATAGGTAGGTTTTATAGTTTTTAGTTTTTCAATATTAATAGTTAGTGTGCAATAAATAAACTAATAGATCCATTATATGTGAAATTAACATGATATTGAGTGTTAAATTTTCTAAGATTTTATATTTATCTTCTATTTTAAAATATTAGCTCACCACCATATTAAAATAGTCCTTTCAATGACATTAGATATATGTTACGTTAAATTCCACCTTGCTTTTGGAATTCATCTCATTTGATTTATTTTCACTCCATTGTGATGGGACATTCTTTCACCAACAATGAAGTGAAAATAATAATAACATGATGCCTTAATAATTTTTTTCCATATATTTAAAGCTTAAATATATATATACTATTATAATAATAATAATAATAATAATAATAATAATAATTATTATTATTATTATTAATAATAAATTATTATTATTATTATTATTATTATTATTATTATTATTATTATTATTATGGTGGGGTAAAGAAACTAACAATATTTTATTATTTGTTCAAAATAAAAAAAAAATATTAAACTAATAAATCAATAGTAAAATATACAATTGTGCACACCAAAAAAAATTAATAGGATCTATACTAAGTGATGGGATTTGTAATCAATTGTTAACTTATATTATTGCATAAAGATAAGATACAACATAGTCATTAACTATGAAGAAGAATACATGACAAAAATTAAGTATTAGGTCATTGTTTGTGAACTAGTTAGCTAGTAGTGCACATAAAGGATACTAAAAAAGTAAACATCAAATGCTCTATGTTCTCTACAACAACATTTATATTGGCAAAATATGACGTTGATTGTGATAATTTTCCATCTAATTTTAAGTTGATATTTCATGGCTTCTAAATTTGATAGTGGTACTAATGATAAAGGCAATATAACATCTCCATAGTTGATTTGGTCTTGGACTCTAGATTGCGTATGTAAGATTTAATATTAAAAACCAATAAAATCAAATTAGAATGCAAGTTCAACATAAAACCTTCGAAGGGATATGTCAAACTGGAAGATACCCTCAAATATATTAGCTCCTAGATATGTCTGATATAAGTCTACATGTTTTTAAAAGAGACTTTGGTCATATATATTGGATGTATTCAAAAGGAAAATTTTCCAAGATAGTTGCAAAATGGGAAAACAATGCTTATATTGGACCAAATACTTTAGATAGATGAATAAAACCAAATTAAATGTGGGATAGCTTTAGGATTTGGATAAATATACAATGATATGGAAAAGTCAAAATGGGGAGAATAGTAGTAGCATTTAGTAATCTAAAATGAAGAAAACACTATCCTAAGACCTAATACTTTAATTTAAATATTTATTATTACTTCATCAGGGATGAGACTACAAAATTAGTTGTATACTAATTGGAGAGATTTAGGTAAAATAAATAAATATTTAGCATGATTGCAAGAGAACACAATTACAATGGAATGATACCACAAGTTTATAACTATGTTTAGACATTTGTTTTCCCAAAAGCTCTACCCTAAAGGTTAAAGCATAAAGGTAAAGTAATATAATCATATAAAAGTATTCTAAACACTCTATGTTGAGCCTATACCTTAATGCATCATTTTTCCAAGTTAAAATAGGATCCAATTTGCATCATGCTACTCAATTTTATCCTAATGCATAGATTGTCACTTGCCTCTAAAGGAGACCTTATGGATTCTATGTCTAAATAGTTATTTTAATATTCAACCCTAATCAATGTTGAAGCCACCCATTTAGATGTAATTTAATTGCTTTGGATGAGGAGATCCAAATACTAAATACTCCTTTGAATTTGGTAGTGGTGCACAACTTCCAAGATATGGCCACCATACCACTAGAGACATCCTACTTAGACCATAGATAATGACAAATAATTATAGTTAATTGTTGATAGGTATTATGAGAATCCACCAATGCTTAGGAGTGATATACATAAAAGCCACCAAAACTCTATTTAAAACCTAAAATTTACCAACCAATAATAAAAATTTAATGGGTCATATCTCAAATATTTTCATAAACTTGTTTAGCACCTAGTCCCACATTCCATAAGATGAAGCATCAACTAAAAAATGATATTCCTAAATATATATTAAGCTCTCCATGAGGTATGACTTTACATTTAGCGGTATATTACCAAATTGTAGGTTTGAGGAGCAGTAAAAGGACTCAATTTTGGAGCCACTAATCTTAAAGCTAGAAATATCATAATATAGTTACAAAATATTCCTAGACAAAACTTATCTCTTCTTGTTAATTCTATAAGAACAACATTGAATCATGTGCAAGACGGATTCCCATTTTTCATATTGATTCCATTAAGCACACCTTAAAAATAATATATTTTCAACAAGTGACCTACGACACTATTATAATGACATACAAATAGAAGGCTACATGGTAGCCTTATTTTTTGCACCATTAGATATAACATTTACCAAACATAATACCATCACTTTTTTTGAAGAAACATTAGAAATGGACTAAATTTATCTATAGAAACTTTATCTAAACCAAAACCACTTATTCTATCATAAGCCTTACTAAAGTCAATTTTTACCAATAAAACATCATGGTAAAACTCTTTGGACTAGTGAGAAGAATCCCAGGCTAGCATCAGGTTATGTAAAATTTATTGTACATTAATAAAGAGAATCTATTCAATAGAAATAAATTAGTAGGAAATAGGTCTAAGATAGATAAATAAGGATTTAGAAATTCTTTTATAGAGCAATGTTGTGGGATGTCACCAAGAATTACAGTCTCTATCATAATGTTTGAGGATTAGTTTAAAAAGTCCTTGGTTAATGAATGCTCCAAGGGACCTTTTTATAAATGCTTACTCGTGCATTTGATAAAAATAAAACCCAATAATTGTGCAAAGTTTTTAATTGAATTCAATAAGTATCCCATCAATACCAAGAGTGTTTCTTTTTTTTATCTCCAATAAGGCTTGTTTTAGGTCTTTAAAAAAATATTTTATTAAGGGCAATGGTAGACATAGTTTGTTCATCAAGGAGGTCTTGGATGAGGACCTTGATATTTTTAGATATGTTAGTGGAATACCCATTAATGTAATGATAAACACATTGTTCTTTGGCATCGAATCCTAGTATTTTCTCTCTTTCAATATTAAGAGATCTTATGGGCAAGAGTTCAATCGTATTTTCTTGTAGAATCCATTCTATAAAAATAGAGAGAGGTATTTCTAACCTATCATATTATCTCCTTTCTTGTTTGTTTAAGATTAGTTTCTGAAGGACTGCTACAATACTTCCATTTTTGTTATTTTATCTAGATTCAGTGACCTCGTCACCTACAACATGCTTATTACTATACTATCTCTTTTGATTATAAGATGATTTATCCTACTCATTCTTGGGTTCTTATTACCCCTTTCTAATGAGGTGATACTCTACTTCATTTGGCCAATTGAATGCCATGTTCAAAAGAAGGTATATGGACATCTCTAAAGGATAAAATATGTGTTCAATTATATTATTTTTAAAGACACTAAGAAGGTATTTTGGAGGTTTATATTCTAATTTTGCTACTTAAGACCTCAAATTTTTCAATAAACTTGATAAAGCTTCATCCTTCACTTGCTTCAACTAATAAAATTAGTGAGGGTAGTAGTTTCTTTTACATAAATAATGAATTATTGAATGAATTTCTCACATATTTCTCTAAATATCCAAGATAATATTAAGACAACAGGTAATACCATACCAATATTGACCCAACAAGAATTTGTGGGAATAGTTTTAGTAATAGCAATTCATCGTATGCTATACTTACACAAGAAAGCACAAAGATTTATATATGACTCAAAGGATAATTTGAACCATCATACCTAGGTAAATTAGGGACTTTGAAATGATGTGGAAAATGATGGTTGGATATAAGGGGATCTAATGGTTTATTGTACATATCATTAAATGTGCATATTTGCTTTAAAAATCCTTAGAGTGAAGACACTTGTTGGAACAACTAATGCACTTGGGACATAATGGTTTATACTTTAGGAGAGGACTAACTCATTAGAATTAACAAAAATTGTGATGAGGAAAAAGGATTTGATATATTAATAAAAGGACGTGTTTTAGAATTCTAATTAAAAAATTGATTTGATTGAGAAACAAATGGGTTTGAGGAATTGTTCAAGGTATTAGTTGGTGGATTTGTAGGATCAAGTATGGGTGTCATACCAAAACTACTAAGGTTAAATATGTCAAATAAAGTAATGTTAGAGGGAGGAGGAACTGAATTGTAGGCATCTTTCCATCTTATGGTTGTTTGGGAAAGACCAATTAAGACATTGGACGACTAAAAGAAATTTCTAATTGAATTGATACTATAGTTGGAGGAGTGGCATAACTAAGAGTTGTTTTTAACAAATCTTCTATAGAAGGTAATGGTATTTGTTTCTCCATAGAAACTGTTGGATCAAGAGTTCCTCCTTCTATAGTGATACTAGGAGGTCTAGACCCTGAAGTATTAAGCTCTATATTTAAGGGCCCTTGGGAAATATTTATCAAATTAAAAGCAGAATGAGTCAATTTAAGTTGTTGAGTATGTTCAAAATGGGACATCTCACTTGTAGGGTAAGATAACCTATATAAATGTTCTAAATTGTCTACATTCATGATAATTAACAAAGTGTCTTTATATTTTAGGAAAAAGTGGTAAAGTGATCCATAGATCCAAAGACCACTTCTCCCTTTTCATTATTTATAGGGGAAATATGTCCAAAGGGAAGAGGTTCTTCCTCTTATTCGTATACAACATTATTGAACATTGTCAAATTTAGGAAGGAAATATAAAGGTTTTGTGTTGTAGGCCATTTGGTAGCCACACGGTTATATATGGAGGTTGTTGTTCAATCATACATGGAAAGAGAAGTTAATTTTATTAAGTTTTTTTTTTTATAGAGTTGATTAGATAAAAATGAGAAGATTTTTGAAGAATAATTATAGCCCATTTGTGATAGCTTTGTACCTCCTTAAGAATTTTTTTAGCTTATTAGCTAAGAGAGATATCAATCAATGTATATGGGATGGTTTACTCAAGGGATTGTTAACCTTCCCCTAGTAGGACTAGCTTTTTGTTATGTTTTTTGTATCTTTTTTTAATATGATTTAAGCTAATCAAATAGTTCAGGTGGTCTTTGATTAAAGTATTGTAAACTTTTAAGTTTTATTAATATAAAATTATTTAAGCCAAAGGTTTCAATATCCATGTGGTGTTCACTTTGGGTTCACAAAATATGTAGACACATATTCAAGAATATTGGTACCCAAACCTAGGGGTCCTCACTCGAACAAATATTCTTGTCATAATATTGTTTTTTACTTGATTTCTTTGGTGGGGGGTTAAGAGTTCACCAAGTGTTTTATGAATTCACTCTAAATATTATATTTTGATGTGTGTATCATCCAAACACTAGATTTTTTAGAATATAGAATATGCAAATACAATGCACTTTAGAGAAGCCAATAATGTAGAAAATATGACTAGTCCTATATGCACTTCCATTTTTCTTTGTCAAAAGTACACTAGACTAGAAAATGAAAAGAAATACCTTTGAATTTCAATCGAGGGTGTAAGAGATATGATGCATTGAATAAAAATAACCTAGATATGCAAATTAGATGCAATTATAATTTATACCTATTAGATTTAATGTCTAATTAACAATACTAGTTCTTTGGTTTCCATTTGTTAATGTGTTATTACAACACAATAGAGAGTAGACAATAACATAAAATTAATACAAAAATAAAATCATAAAACAAAATTACATGGATGTTTACGAAAGATAAAATTGCAACCTAGAGTTAAGTTCCTCACTTATGAAAATTTCATTGCCTATTAACTTGCAAATTTGTAAAAAAAATCTAAAAATGGAAAAATAATGGATGTGTTAAATTTTAGGAGGTCTGATTGATTCTTGAGAATAAGTTAAACTTCCTTGTCTATAGTCAAGCCCCTTGTTCCTTTTCACAAAATTGACTTTGACCTTTTGAAAGAATATTATTTGCATAAATCTAAAATTTCAATACTACAAAACCAAATTGAACTAGTTGAGAGGGTGTTAGAATGTTCCTAGGCTTGAAAGATAATAATTTTGATGCTAAAATTAATGAAATAATTGAATGAGAAAGGTTTGTATCCTGTAGAGTGAGTTTGCAACCTATAGGACAAGTTTATAGTCTGTAGAGCTTATTACCTATGACGTTGATTTTAAATCAATAACAAAGGTTTTTTAAGCTACAAAAATGAATAATGGGTTAGAAAAAAGCCATAGAATCAAGGGGTGGCTAGAAATTTAGGTAGAGACTAGACTAGGCAAATTCACAACCTAGTATTCCTACTAGATGTAATTTTGTAGCATGTAGTTATAGAGGTAAAATCAATGATGAATATGCTATGTGTTAGCATAAGAATGTTAATGGGAGGTTCTCGAATGATGCCAATGAACCATACAATGCAATAAAATCAAATTCAACAAGTCTAATGTAAACAAAATTAGCGTATTCAAACAAATTAGATAGGGTAATTAAGACCTTACAATATGGGTAAGGTGAACTTGATTTTTTTATTATTCTACTCCCCCTAGGAAATTGCTTCCCCTGACTCAATGCTCTCTCCTTAAACCAAATCTCTCCCACTTTGACATCAATTGCAAAGGGTTACCTTTGGTGCTTGGGGCTAAGAATGAGTCTCTTAGCTTAGCCCCTCCCCCACCTCCTCTTGAGGTGGTTAATTCTAGGGTGGGAGTATTTCTACTCCCAGAAAGCACTATTCTTTACCTTTGTCCTCTTTACTTCTGATATGATCCTTTTGATTCCTTTGACTATTCTTGTTCATGTCCATGTTCCTATTCCTATCCATATTCTTGTTCCTATTTATGCTTGATTTTGAAATGTCTGCTCTACACCACTTTGTTGTATTCCCATCATTATTGCACTTATAACACTTAATGTTATTTTTCCTTGGAGGTGCAAATGTCTTGGTATTTCTCCTGGTGAATCCATATCTGTTCCTATCATGAATCATGCAACTCATAGCATTGTGACCAAATTGATTACATGAGTAGCAATACCCATGGAAAATTTGCATGTTTTTGAAGTTCCCATATTCTTGTCTTTCATGTGTCCTACACTGTGAAGCCATGTTCCCAAATATGTGACATGAGAAACATCGTCCATTAAAATTTCCTTGCCTTGACCTCATTGGTCTCTTAGTATCTCTTTCTCTATATTTGTTCCTATTCCATATGTTTCTTCTTTGTGCATTGTTCATTTTATTGTTGAAATTTTTGTTTTCTAACTCATCCTTAGTAGTCTCACTTTCTCTTCCACTGTCTTCTTCTAAAGTTTCTTCTTATTTATAAATTGAGGTTGAATCTTCTTATTGTTTCTTTTGAGCCTATTCAAAACCAAGATCTATTTTTTTTTTTTACCTTCTTTGTACCTTCATCATCTTATCTACAATCTTTGAGCTCTTTTCAAACTTGTGTAGCTTGTACTTGGACTTTTCTAATTCTTCCCTTAGTAGAGCTACTTCTTGTTCTAACCTTTCACATTCTAAGATCTTTGCTTCTACCTTATATTTGAACTTCTTTGTCTTAGCCATTGAATTATTTATATCATCTATAAGCTTTCCTCTCTCTTCATCACATTATTGAAACTGGATCTCAATTTGGGAGTTTTGCTTTCTTACCTTCCTTAAAGTTTTAAGAGTATAAATAAGCTATCCCTCAAGATAAACTCCTCCTTTTTCTTATTCTTACTCTATTTGTTTTCCTTTGTCAACATATTTATTTTCTTTTGACTTGTCTTCTATAGGATCACCTTCTTCTTCTAGTGTCATTAGAACATTCTCTTCTGGTCCTTCAAGTGCATCCTCATATTCATCATCACTAAAATTGAAATCATTCCTTGTACAACTATTCTCAAGATGTCCAAAATTACCACATCTAAAATACTTGAGAATTATTGGTGACCTTTTCTTAAATTCTTATTTTTATTTAATTAGAAATAGGACTTCATATTTATCATTGTATGAGAAACTATTATCACTATCACTTGAGTACTTACTTGCCTTGTCTGCATAGTAGCTCTTCTTTTTTCTTTAAAATAACTTCTTTTCTTGTCTGCTTTGTCCATCCTTGTCTTTCTTTTGATACCTGTATTTTTTTTATTACCTCTTCCTATGATCCTATTTTTGTTCATCATTGTTATTTTTAGCTTCTTGATAATTAGTTGCATAGTGACCATACTTTCCACTATTGAAACATCTAATTGATTTTGCATCTTTAAATATTCTTGAATCTTTATTCCTTCTACCATAATTTGCTTCTTCATCATTGGATGACTCATTGCTCGATTCTGATTTCTTACCATTTGTCTTCTTAATTGCTTTGAAGGCAACTTCCTTTCGGATATTAGGTTCCTCTTTTGTTGTTAACTCAAAAGTTGTAAGAATACCAAGTAACATTTCTCTTGTCAAAGAATCACCATCCTTTGCTTCTTCTATAGCTGAAATATTTTCACTAAACCTTGTTGGGAGAGATATTAAGATCTCATCACAAACATCAACTTCTTCAACCTTAAGTCCAAGTTCTTGCATGGCATTAACAACCTCATCTACCCAAAGTAGATAAGTACTAATGTTTTCCTCATTATTCATTCTTAATTCTTCAAATTGTCCTTTGAGATTTCATATCTTTGCCTTTTTCACATTTTTATCTCTTTCATATATGCTTTGTAACTTATCCCAAATTCCTTTTGGATATTGAAAATGCATAACTTTTATGAATTTTGTTCTATACAAACCTTTTAAAGTTGCATTCATTTCTTTCGAATTGTAATTTTGTAGAAGCTTACCTTCCTTATCTGTAGGTGGATCAGCTGATGGTATGTATCAATTTTCAACTGCTTCCCAAATTTCATTGCCAAGTGCCTTCAGGTGAATCTTCATTCTCATACTCCAAAATATATAATCACTTCCATCAAATATTGATGTTGAATTATCTAAGGACACATTCTTGAAATCCATTATGTTCTTGAACCAAATTGAAAATATTTTGAAAATATTTTGGAAATTTAGGGGTTCGAAGTTGTAATTTATCTAAATATACATGTCTATCTTGTGTCCATTTATTCAAACTTAAGTTTAAACTATATTTTAGTTCATTGAGCTAGCTAAAACTTTTGCATTAAAAGTTTCAATCTATACTATCTTGTTTAATAAAATTATATAACATTTAAAATGGTTTTTATTAAGAATTCTATTATTCTAAATGTTATGTAAAATTATCAAACTTTATAGACTATATAAAAAACAACTTGAAACTTATTTCAATTATATTAACCCTAACATATTGAATTTTATATATTAAAAAATAAAATAAATTAACAACATTTTCTTTATCACTTTACCAAAATATTTTAATTAAGATATAACTAGTATTTAACTCACCATTTTAAAACATTACAGTCAATTAACGTCTATATACCCTTCTCTACCTATATCCCTTCTCTACATAGACAAAAATTATTGTTCCATTTTGAGATAATATTAGATTGAAAGGTTAGTCGGCAGGTCGAATTCGGGGCCACACGTCGGTACAATCTAGTTAAGACGCAATCCGTAGGCATCACAGTATTCCACGTACTTATACTTTAACTGCGCACAAAATGTCAGAAACATGAAACCTATTCGGAGAAGTTATCTCTATTGGATTCAGTGATGGGACTGCACTGCTACATACAGACTAAATATTTTTAAAGAATTGTATGTTCAATCAACTTATACCTGCCTCTCAGTAAGGGATGATTAGATCGCAGCGCAAAGCCCGACGTTTGGTCGTTCAGTGGTCCAAATAAAGGACGCCAATTAGCCTTCCATTACTATTTCGTGCCAGACAAGGAAGGTAGAGTCACATTTACGTCATCGTCCTAGATTCTATTAATCTTCATTAAGTTTCGATTAACAGTAAATTTTCCTGTTAGGATTTAGAAATATTGGCCGAGTGATCTCTTTGTAGAAAATCTGATAGACTTGTTGGAAGATGTTTATGGTTTTGGAAAACCTTCATCGGGAGGTTGAATGAATCCAGCTACTTAGGTCGACAGAGCCTGAATTGTTGGGAGGAGTTAAGGAGGAGGATTCGACGGCTCTAACATGGGAGGAGTTCAGGAGGATATGGTTGAGGTAACATGCATCATCTGTGAAATGGTGGTATACTTCCATACTGGAACAACTAAAATCGATGGGGTTGGCAGTGGTGCAAGCTGATATTTCTTGCGATAAGTATATTATTTTTTATACTTTCCTCGAAGAGGTAATATTACATAATAATATTTAGTGTTGTATGGACAGTGGTGAATAATGTGCTAGGGCGGATCTATATAATTACTATAAAATAGTTTTGTTTTATTTTTTCCTTTGACCAAGCTACCTTGCGTATCATGAACCTTTTCAAAAAGAAGAAACAAACACTCGTGCTTAAAATGGTTCTCGAATGTTTTTAAATGTCTCGGTACATCGAACCATTTGCAGAATGCCAAAATAAAGTTCTTTACAGGATTTTCACAAATAAAAGACAATTAATCTTTATAAGTGAGTGTGGTTCGTCATGTGCATTGGTCTACCGGTAAGGATGTCAATTGTATTATAGGTGATCTGACCAGTATTTAATCCTAAACCCTGGTTCAATCCTCACAAAGGATGTGTATAAGAAGTATTACCAAAAAAATAAAATAAATAAAAAATAAAAAATAATAGAGTGGTTGGGATTTTGGCTTTTCTTTTAAAAGTTTCAAGGTTCAAATCCCAGTGTATTTAAAAGTTTCAAGGTTCAAATCCCAGTGTATTTAGAAAGAGATAGGTTGCTTGATAGATAGTAGAGTGGTTAGGATTTTGGCTTCTTTTTCAAACCACAACATACCTAGAAAGAGATGGACTGGTTTGTAGTTACGAGTGTCTGTTGGTTAGTTGTCCCAGTTCAATGTCCTCAAGGGTCCGTTGACTTTGCTTTATCCAACTAACTAAAGTTTATAGAACCAATACCCAATAATATTACTTATTTTCACATATATCATTATATGTATATGTTTTACCAATTTTATTATGTACTAAAAAGAACCATCTAAAATTTCTAACAATATTCTTATACTTAAAAACAACTGTTTAAAGTTTATAGTAATTTCCTTATACATTAAGGAAACAACCATCTAAAGTTTATTATGGTTGTATACCTCCACATAGTTCTACTTAGTTGGAAATAAAAAGGAGGAAGTGGGTGTCATAACTATGTTTAATAACCTTAAAAAACACATTCTAAATATAGAACGAAAATAAAAGTGTACCTAGCATAGGAAAATGTAAGCATTCAAAAGCGATATTAAAGTAAGCATAAATATAACAAATATGTGAAAGGAATGGAAGGTTCTATTTATATTATCGCATTTGTCAAATACATGGTTACAAAACATCCCTTCGAGGGCTCTTAATTGATACAATCCAGTACAATGTCAAAGGATCCAATCCTTTCAGAAATTCAAGACGCATTTTCAGTGTCTTCCTCACACTCACGATTGAAGAGCGGGTTTTTGCTACTGCTACGATGGTCTATCCATATTCGAATATTTAGTTCTTTCCTTGTGCGCTGAAATACTTGGATCTACACACAAGAAATTAAAATTGATTAATAGCATGTACGAATTAAGATAAAATCAATGAAATGCATGCAACATGGAATACAAAAGGTGCAATAAATGAAGCAAAACTACTTTGAATGGTGCCAAAACATGCGTAATATATATTATCTACTTTAGGAATGATTTATGCAGAAATTGAAATGAAATTCCAAGCAGAATACATGGCCATCCCTGGGTGTTCCAATTGGGACTATCATCACAAAAACCCTAATTAAAGGTCCAAAATGCTCCAAATCTCACCAAATTTTAGTATAATGTACATAAACTAATTTAGAAATAATATACACTAAAATTGACTCAAAATTGTATGCCAATTTATGGTCATCCCTAGGTGTGCTAATTGGGACTATTAACCATCTTAGGTAGGGACGACCACCAAAAAGGGTGGTTTTTACCACCAATTCCTCTGGGATCTGGTCTAGAATATTCCTAGGGGTGTTGTCATCAAATTTGGTAATATAACTCACAAAAATGGGTGGGTTTTGGAATGGATGTGCGTATTTGGGGATGTATTGGAAGCTCCTTCGATTGATGAAGATTCCAAGGGCAAATACGTAGGAAAAATGGGTGAGTGAATATCGACAACACTTCATGGCAAATTATTGCAAATACCTCTCTCTAAAATTAAGTGTAATCACTCCAATTTATAGCCCAAGAGGGCTATAGGGCCAAAGGGGCATGTTGGGAAAAGAGAAAAAGTTCTTGGAATCCTTGCTTTTGACATAATTAAAGGATTAATTTTGGTATACCTTTCATCCACACTACAATGGGCTTAGGGTATACTTGGTCTTGGTTCCTTATTTGGTTTATATGCCTATTCTAGGATACATGTCTTGAGGCTTCCAAGGAGAACAAGACTTTGTTTTTTTGAATTGGTGTTGAATTATTTGCCCCAGTGTAGGTTTGAAATTTATATTTGACAATGATTTTTTTGAATGTATACAAGTTGCACTTTTGAGTGTTTAAGTGTTGATTTTGATTATGAATTCATTATTATGACTACCCCCTCAAGCAACGAGTCGATGAGGGCATGACCAATTATGAAAGTGACGATTCACTTCACCAATATGACTTGATTAGGATTCCTCCAATTTTACCCATTGTAAAATTTATCAATTTTTCTAAGATTTTGATGGTTTTTATTTTATATTTCATGGTAGAACAAAATTATGTATTTTTTTCCCGTAGAGCGGTCCAACAACAATGGTATTTTTGGGGATTAAATTAGAATCTTTTCAATTCATCCATGAACAATCTAGGTTCAATATTGATCCTTTATGAATTTTATCAACTTTGACCTGATTTTGGTGGGTTTTTAGGCCATTTTCTTTGCTTTTTCATTTGTTTTGTGGGGTTTTTTGGTGGCCATACTAGGGTGATATGTCTGCATAGTTTATGGTCATCCCAGGGTGGGACAATCAACCAATTTTTTAACCATCCCACCCTAGGATGACTGTGCTCATTCTAGGCCTTTTAAAGCTCATATTTGAAAAAATGAGCTCATTTGCACACTTCTAACTTGGAAAACTAAGATGTGAGGAGTAGGAGATTGATTTTTTGAAGTGGAGCACTACCGAGACCATCCCACAATAACCATGATCTAGCATCCAAACTCGACGAGCGACGAAGCCAACATGAGATGGGTAAGAGCTGAATTTGTGCCTATACTTTATTGAACTTGGAAATGTAATTATTTTCACATTTTCCAAAAAATACAGTAAATATCAGTTAATGAACCTCAGTAGTGATATGTAGGGATTTGTGCTTTATTTTTTGTTATTGTGAAATTTTATTCCATTTGTTTAATGTTTTTATGATGTTTTATGCCTGTTTTGGGGGGCCAAGAAGGCAATTTTTTAGCATTTTTGGGGTCGCCCCTAGGTGGGATGACTACCAATTTTGGGGCCATCCCTAGGTGGTATGACCATACATTTAGGGGAAAAGGTCCTTTTTTGAGCTATTTTTGCTACTTTTGGGTAATTTTGATGCATTTTTTTTAAGCTTGCTTGCCTCTTTCAGGTGATCAAGAGTCGGTATCGATTTATGACTCTTTTTAGACTACTAGGGACTTAATAACAAAGGATGACTAAAATGTCTTGATGTCATTGATCACAAGCAAGTGACACGATTAGAGCCAGTGCTAGGTTAGAGCAGGGAGCTCGAGCCATGGGGTACCTAGTAGTGGTGAGATGGCCAAGCTATGAGAGGAGGTGACACAACTCTAGACCATACTGAGTGACTACCAGGATCATCATAGAGAGAATACAACATACACACATGATTTGAAGGATGAAATAGCATGCCTTAGAGGGTGCTTACCAACTCGCTCTTCTTCTAGTGGGTCCTAGTATAGTAGGAGGTGTGGTACAAGGCAATCATCGGTGAGGATGGGGGCAACTAGCTCCACAAGGAGAGTAGATAGGGCCAGGGAGAGCAGATATAGGAGCTCTTTACGTGCACTAACTAAGAGTAGGGGGAATAGTTATGGTGTCAGTCCTACTTGACCATGGTTGTTGAGACTCTATGGTTGTTTTTAAATTTTGGGAGCATGAGGTCTAAGGACCCACTTGATTGTAGCCTATGGGCAGTTTTTGAATTATGATATATATTCCCCCCCCCGACCCCCCCTACCCCCCCCCGCCCCCCACACACACACACACACACACACACACACAAATATAATATATATATATATATATATGAGTTTTTCTATTGTCATCATGTGTTGCCTTATTGTTTTATTAGATGTATGCAATGCTTATGTTTACTTTACTGATGCTTTTATGGATGCTTATCATGTATGCATGTATTATAATATGATGTGATTTGATGATATGTATATGTGTATATGCATAACGAAATGGATGATTTGTTAATCTGTACTGATGAATTATGAATACTATTTGTCACACTAGATTCTAGCACCATAGACTTTACAAAATTTTCAACGTTATCATAAGACTATGTGATGGATTGTGAAAATGTAAAATGATAAACATGTGATAAAATGGGATGAAGTGAAAAGGCATAGTAAGATGTTATAGAATGTTTTTGAGGTTTTCACAAGACTCAACCACTCTAGTGACCTAGTCAAAAATTGTATATTAACCATGCAAATTTTTTTGGCAAGGTATAAATCTACTAGGATGACCAAGATATTCAATATTCTTATGTGTGCATGTGAGTTCATTGTTATGATAACTCATAAAGTTACCCCAGTGCCAAATAGGATTGATGCAGCCCATATGTATTGAAGATCACCCTACAAGTATCATTGTCCTGAGTTTTGTATGTATTTGGATTAGACCACTAGGCAATACAGGCTACCAAAAGCTAGCTCATATGCATGCAAACATTGGTCTGTACAAAATCAGGTTGCTAATGTGACATACATATCATCATGCATAAGGATACCACCATTTCCAAGCAGGATTGATGCCACCAAACCTGTAATGAGGATCACCTTATGGTTGTCAAATACTGAGAATTCCAATGATTCAAGTTTAGTTTTGCCTTATTTTATTTAATTTTTGAATTGCTTCAGGGATTTTCTCATTTTGTTATGGTGAGCAAGGAATTTTAGTAGTGGTGAGAACCACTGTTTATTTTTCTTTTTGTTTTTGATAGTGGTGAAAACCACCTTTTCTTTTGAATATTTTTGCTTTTGTTAATGGTAAAAACCATTGTCTATTTTTCTCTTTGGTCTTTGGATACTTGCCCAGATATGGTGTGGGGCAAGGTATTTTATTGCTTTGGATAGGTAATAGCTTGTCGTTTTGTCAATTCTCAGCATTTTTAACCATTCGCATAGGGGGATGAGCAAGGTAAACTTTTCTCTTAGGGTAACACAAACCACTTTGTAGGTTTCATATTTCTTTGTGCAAAACTTGAATTTATTAGTGTGAAAATGTGTTGGGATTATGACGTATACAAGGTACAATCAAAGAAGGATTCCACCTTCTAAAAATTAGGATAAATTTCTAAAAAATATAAAAAGAAAACTAGAGATGACTGAGCGACTGAAAACCCTAATGATGTCTTATAACAAATGATTAGGTGAAGGGAAATAAACACACATATGAAAGGTGGAAAATGTAAATGGAAATGATAATTATAATGTAGATGGGTGTGAATATTGACTTTTGACAAAGTTAATTTTTAAGGATGGCTAGTGTACAAACTTGGTGCTAGACATGTATGATCGACTATAGAATACAAAATGCAATGATGGGTATGCTTAATGAAAGTTATTGTATAATGCAGCTATTTGAAATGCAATGTAATGTAATATTTTTACAAATATTTTAATGATGTTTTTAGATTTTGACAAATATACATTTGACTAATGGGCTTAGTGGATGTCAATGGGGCTTTTTGGGTGACCAAAGGGTTTGTAGATACCTTTGGGGATTTTTTGGTGACCAAAGGGTTTGTAGATGCCTTTGGATATTTTTGGGTGACCAAAGGGTTTATAGATACCTTTGGGGCTTTTTGGGTGACCACAGAGTTTATAGCTACCTTTGGGGATTTTTGGGTTACCAAAAGGTTTGTAGATACCTTTGGAGCTTTTTGGGTGACCAAAGGGTTTGTAGATACCTTTGGGGCTTTTTGGGTGACCAAAGGGTTTATAGATACCTTTGGGGCTTTTTGGGTGATCAAAGTATTTATGAGTACCTTTGGGGCTTTTTGGGTGACCAACGTATTTATAGATACCTTTGGAGCTTTTTGGGTTACCAAAGGGTTTATAGATACCTTTAGGGCTTTTTGGGTGACCAAAGGGTTTACGGATACCTTTGGGGATTTTTGGGTGACCAAAGGGTTTATAGATACCTTTGGAGCTTTTTGGGCAACCAAAGGGTTTGTAGATACCTTTGGGGCTTTTTGGGTGACCAAGGGGTTTATAGCTACCTTTGCGGCTTTTTGGGTGATCAAAGTATTTATGAGTACCTTTGGGGCTTTTTGGGTGACCAACGGATTTATAGATACCTTTGGAACTTTTTAGGTGACCAAAGGGTTTATAGATACCTTTAGGGCTTTTAGGGTGACCAAAGGGTTTATAGATACCTTTGGGGATTTTTGGGTGACCAAAGGGTTTATAGATACCTTTGGAGCTTTTTAGGTGACCAAAGTGTTTTTTGATACCTTTGGGGCTTTTTGGGGTGACCAAAGGGTTTATAGATACCTTTGGGGCTTTTTGGGTGATCAAAGTATTTATGAGTACCTTTGGGGCTTTTTGGGTGACCAACGGATTTATAGATACCTTTGGAGCTTTTTGGGCGACCAAAGGGTTTATAGATACCTTTAGGGCTTTTAGGGTGACCAAAGGGTTTATAGATACCTTTGGGTATTTTTGGGTGACCAAAGGGTTTATAGATACCTTTGGAGCTTTTTGGGTGACCAAAGGGTTTTTTTGATACCTTTGGGTTTTTTGGGTTGACCAAAGGGTTTATAGATACATTTGGGGCATTTTGGGGTGAGGGCATAGTGCTTTAAATGTGAAAATGTCGCAGGTGATGGATATTGAAAGGTTCAGGTTCCTCACATACTTCAATGGAAGCTAGGCTATAATTTTTAGGTCCAATTTGAATAGTGATAATGTATGTACCTAACCAATTTACCACAAATTTTTCCCGTAGATGGGGTAGCAAGTTAGAATTTTATTGGTTCTATTTTAAAACAAGGTCACCAACCTAAAATTCTCTAGGATGGAATTTCATATTATAGGCTCTCTTAAGTTTCTCTTGATAAACACATAGGTGCTCAAGAGCATTAACACATCACTCATAAAGAAAAGTTAATTGGTGTAGGTGAGCCTCCTAAGTGGTGTCATCATTGATGAACTCTTGCATGGATATGCGCAGCTATGGGATTTCCAAATCTAAAGGCATGATATACTAGTGAAAATGGAGTTGCCCCAATGGGTGTTTGAATACTAGTGCCATAGGACCAAAGGGCCAGAGGAAATTGATTATGTCATTCTTTATGATTATCCTTAACGATTTTCTTTAAAATTGTAATTACTATTTTTTTTTTATGCCTAAACTTACCCACTGGCTTGTGGATAATAGGGCATAGAAAAATTATGTTGGATGTTATATTTATCTGTTAAAGCGTTCACATACTTATTCTTAAAAGATGGCCCATTATCTGATGGAATACCAAAATGACAAATGATATTATGTAACATGAACTCCACAATGCAAGGTCCAGTCGTAGTGGTAATGGGAATCGCTATCACCCATTTTGTGAAATATTTGATGGCCATAATGATGAATGTATGATAGCCTGAGGAAGACGGTGAGATTTTCCCAATTAAATTAAACCCCCATTGTAAAAATAACCAAATCGATTGAATCGGTTGTAAGTCTTAAGAAGGTATGTGTGTCAAATTAGCATGGTGTTGACACTTTATGCACTTCTTAACATAAGCGCAACAATCTTGCTCTAAAATTGGCCAATAATAGCCCATGCAAAGAATGTGCTTTATGATGGCCATACCACTAAAATGGCCACCACATGTACCATCATGCACTTGGGTGATTTCCCAAACTGACTCTTGAGATTCTAAGAAATGAAGGAGGATACCTTCATAGCTTCGATGATACAATATGTCTCCAAGTAAGACATATTTAACCACTACTTGCTTGAATGTGCATTTGATGACATGTAATAATCGAGAAGGGATACTACCAAGATTTAGGTAATATTTTAGCTGGATGGACCAATATTGCTTTGAAGAAGTCTCAATTGCATGAATTGCTTGATGCTTTTTAAGTTCATCTATCACAAATACTGATTGGGAGAGAAATTTTAAATAAAGAATTGTGCTGCTATCAAAAGGTGTTTGAGGGAATAAAGTCCCTCGAGCGGAATTATTTAAGCAATTGTGAATTTGATAGAACCATTCATGAGAAGGTTCAATTTGAATCATGTCGATTGTTGGCATGGAGTGAAGCTCCTCAGGCTTAGTTGTAGATTGTGATAACATTTTGACTTGAATGGTTGTGATATCATCATATGGGTTTTGGAAAATTAAATACCCTAAGGAGTCCATGATGTCTGCAAAACGGTTAGATGAATGAGGGAGTGCCTCAATATATTACCATTCGATTTTTTCTAGAAGTTTATCTACAAGGGATTTGTAGGCTTGCAAGATTGGGCATCCACATTGGAATATTCCCTTGACTTGATTCACTATGAGCAAGGAATCACCAAAAATGTTGAGCTTAGTTATTTTCATGGCGATTTTCGTTTGAAGGCCTATGAGAAGAGCTTCATACTCAACATTATTGTTGGTGCATGTGAAATCGAGTTTGAATGACAATGACAGGGGTATTGGATCCTCTTATGGTGTAAAAAATACAATTACCATGCCACCCCCTTGCTCACACTTAGAGCCATAAAAAAATAGAGTCATATCAGCCTATGCTTCAGGATCTTCAAGATCAGGTGATTCTAACACTTGAAAGATTCCATCATCAGGAAGCTCTACACTAAGAGGTTGGTTATCCTAAAGGGGAGCCTCTACGAGTTGATTGGATATGACCTGCCTTTAATTGATTTTTATTCTATGAATTTGAAGTCAAATTATATCAACAACAAAAATTCATTTCACCGTGCGACTGTTATGGTAAGTTTGACTCATCATATATTGCCATGAATTATCTTTAGATACTACATATGTGGTATGATTGAGCATATAATGGTGTGGCATATTAGTGGCAAAAACCATTGCTAAGTATAGCTTCTCAATGTATGCATAATTTATTTTATAACTGACCAGGGTAGGACTAATATAGTATGTAACCTATTCTTTGTGAAATTCATTCTTTTTTACCAACATGGTTCCCAATGCAAGCTCAGTAGCTGAGATGTATAGATAGAAAGACACTCCTAGTCAGGGAGGAGTCAATATTGGTGATGAATCCATATATTGTTTAATCTCATCAAAGATAGCTTGACACTCGTAATACCACTTAAATGCGACCCCCTTGTGTAATAACTTGTTCATAGGTTGACACTTATCCTAAAATTGCGCTATGAAGTGCTTGATGGATGCCACCTTTCTTTGTAGACTACGTAACTGCTTGATAGTAGTGGGAGGAGGCATTTATAGGATTACCTTGAATTTATTTGGATCAACTTCTATGCCTCGTTTAGAGACTATGAATCATAAGAGTTTTCCAGATGTGATGTTAAAGATAAACTTTTTGGAATTTAGTCTAACATTGTGTTTGATGAGGCGATTGAGAAATTTGTGCAATACATCAATGTGCTAATGGTGGAGTAAAGACTTAGCCAATAAGTCATCTATGTAGACTTCTAAAATTTTATGCATGTAATCATGAAAGATATAAGTCATAGCTCATTGGGAGGTATCGCCAAGATTTTTAAGGTCGAAAGGCATGACCTTATAATAAAATGTCCCCCAAGGCATTGTGAATATCATTTTGAGTTGATCTTCTAGATTAATGTGAATTTGATTGTATAAATAGATAAATTCTCCATTAGGGATAACATCTCGTGACCTACTATGGCATCCACTAGTGCATCAATGTTTGGTAAAGGAAATTGATCCTTAGAACTCGCTTTATTTAGATCTAAAAAATTAATGCAAATGCGAATCGTACCATCGGGTTTTTTGATAGGTACCATATTGGAAATCCATGGTGGATAATCAACTGCTATAATAAAGTTGGCATCTAACAATTTTTACAATTTATCTTTCACCATTAAAGCTACTATTGGATGCATTTTGCGTAGATTTTGCTTTATCGATTTTGCATTTGGATCAATCGTAAGATTATGCATTACTAAATTTGGATCTAGTCCTGGCATATATTTATAGGACCACACAAAAGCTTTCTTCTTCTCTTTTAAAAGTTCTATATAATCAACTTGCTTAGTAGGGGATAAGCCCTCCCCTAACGTGATGAATTGGGGATTTTTAGGATATGTTTTGATATCCCTATCAATTGTTGGCTCAATTGACATATGAGATCCCTCTTCCAACTGGTTTGGAGTAGGGATCAAATAAATGTCGTTAGCTAGGTTTACGTCATCAATTGGAAACTCATGATCAAACTCAACGTGAAAGATATTTTGAGTACATATTGGATAAAAATGAAATGATTATAAAATTTCGTTGCAAGACTAGTACTCTGATGGAGATGGGGGAGAATCTCCCTGATCAAAGTTAATTGCCTCAAGGTCAAGGTGCAATTGGCTTTAATGGGTTATTCAGATCAAGCAATGGTGCAGTAAGATCTATGGAAATCATATTAATGAATGAATGATCTCCATTTGATAGGAAATTGGGTCTAGTGACAAAATGTTGTTACAAGACTCACAGGGGTGGTTGCGGTTGAGGTCGAATGACTGGTGGTGGTCTATTTGGAAGACAATGAGCTTGCTCTTCGAGTGGAAAAAGCTGTCACCATATGGGATGTTGCACTAGGAACATACACAGATAGAATTATTCTTCATCATCCAATGGGATGACCTGCTCGTATTCATCATATGAACTAGATTAGTTAATAGGTGCTACATTGTAATCTGATTCATCATCAGTTGTCCATTCGTTAGGGGGACCTTGATCCTCTTCCTCATTATCATATGGAAGGGTATGCAAACCTTCACCTTATTCATAGGATTGGGTGAAATTGTGAGATATCCCTTGATCTATCATATTTATGAGAAAATAATCCCCCAAAGAGTGGATATGATTAGAATTAGTGTAAGGATCGTGTGCAAGATCATCCCTATAGTTCAAACCTAGGAGCTCTAAACTTTCTGTAAGGACATCAAGAGACATAGGATTGTTGTGTCCTAAAATAGATTTATCATATATAAATTGATATTACAGGTGGTAAGGAACATGATTACCTTGCTAGTACAACCCCAAACCATAGCCATGCCAATGGCAGTGATGGAGATATCACAAGGTATAGTAAGGACTTGACATGCAATTAATGTCCTTAAAGAAGGGTTCTTCATCCTATTTATGCTGAGGAGATGGTTTTGCACCATATTCAATACCCCCATATATGAAATTCATTTGATTGGGAGGTATACCTAGAGGTACAATGGTACCTATGGGAAGATGAGGTCATCCCATAGTCTGCACTATCTCAATGGCTAGAATTGTTGTGATGTTACTCACTAGGTATTCTCCTAAACATGTATTAGCCAAATGGACTGTGACATGGGATGGTGAAGATGGAGGAGATGAAAGCGAGGCTTGATATGAATCAATGCTTACCTCATGAGATGGTTTCTTGTTTTCTAGACTAGGAATTTCTTTCATGGAAATTGTGGAGATGATGGGAGGGATATCATCAATAGGCATCTTTGACATGTTCCTCTACGAAGGATTGGACGATGATGAAGGTGTTTTTAAAGGTTCCAATTATGATTATGGTATGGAAGAATATGGTAATGGATTAATGGAAGGTGATGGTGAAGAATTCAGACCTTGAATGGACGTATCTGGTTGAAAGTCCACATGAGTTGATGGTAAGGTTGACTCGAGGATATGTTGCACCATGTTGTAGTATTTGAAGGGCTCAAGGCCTACAAAGATAATTTGTACTTGCCCTTCATGAGTATACTTCAAAAATTGGTGAGCTATGAATGGTACACACTTCATGTCTCTAATCCAAGGTCTACCTAGTAATATATTATAATCCAGTGCACCCTTCAATATGTGACACAATGTTGGTATAGTTTTGTGTCCCACCTGGATAGGTAGGACTATAGTGCCAACCGTTGAGCATATAGTATCATTGAATGCTCAGAGGGTATATGTGGACACAAAAATATTGGATGTTGGAAGACCTAGATGTTTGATAGAATTGGTAGTGATGATGTTACTTGATGAACCAATGTAAATTATAACTGTCTTATAGGGTGTTCCATTTACACATGAAATGATGTGTAAAGGAGGATCAACTGTATCACTTGCTATCGGTTTGAGTTTGTGTTCATGAAACGTGATCACTAGTTCTTTACTCTATTGAACATACCCTAAAAAATTGATAAAGGAGTTAAAATCCTGGGGATGTAGTTCAATTGACTTAAGGATTTCCATACAAGCTCCTCCATGAGGTGGAGTCTGTTGAATAAGATCATATATAGAAATTCTATCCGATGTTGTTCGTAAGCTCTGAGCAAGCTTAATTTTTATTTTAACCACTGGACAAGGTGTAAGGATTTGCACTGGAGGTGGAGGAGGCTGTGACATTGAGGGAATATCACTTGAAGTTGTAGGTGGCATAACTTGATTTGGATAACACTTATTCCTTGTCATAATGCTAACCATCCTGATGAACCCTTGTTGAGGGGGTGTCGTATGGACCTCATTTACCTATTTGGTAGGATTTGCTTACACCTCATGAGTGGATAATATATCTTTAAAAACACCCATTTGTTGATTGTTTATCATGAGAGGGTTATCCACTTGAAGGTCATTCCTCTCGATCATGTCTTGTACTAGGTTTTTAAAACCATAGCACATTGGTAAGTCATGTCTAATATGCCTATGGTACCTACAATATAGGTCTTCATGAAATCCCATAGGCTTTTTTTAGTCATATTTAGATCTATAGGTTGGATCTTAGGTAAAGTAATCGCTCTGGCCGCACATAGACGATTGAATAGGGAGTTCATAGACTCAATGAAGGGCATAAATTGTCACCTAGGGTGACGTTGCTAATTTTGCTCCTCATTCGATTGAGTGTTGTTATTGTAACTTTCAGGAGGAGGTTGGGTTTTATAGTTTACCTTATGATGTGGTGTTGGTTGCATAGGCCCTGGAACATTGATGGCAACTTGGTTAACTATTGTTGGCTTTGATTGTGCTGGATTGCCCTTTGGGTTCTTGGTCCACTCCTTTTTGTGGGTTTTTGTGATTTACCCCTCTTGAATTTTAATTTATTCTATTATTCTAGCTTGCACTAGAGAATATTCAAGAGTTTGATACTGTTGGAGTTGTAGCAATAATTAAATTGGTTTTAAAAAACTCTTAGAAAATATTTGAGAAATTAAAGATATGGCCATCATACAACTAGAGCCATCCTACTTAGACCATAGATAATGATAGATTATTTTAGTTAATTATTTATAGGTATTATGGGAATACAACCATGCTTGAGATTAATATACATAAAAGCCACCATCACTCTATTTAAAACCTAAATTTTACCAACCAATAATAAAAATTTAATGGGCCATATCTCAAATATTTAAAAAAAAAAACTTGTTTACCACCTAGTCCCACATTCTATAAGGAGAAGCATTAACTCAAAAAGATATTCCTAAACATATAATAATCTCTCCATGAGGTATGACTTTACATTTAGTGGTATATTACCAATTTGTGGATTTGAGGAGCCGTAAGAGGATTCAATTTTGAAGTTACTGATATTAAATATAAAAACATCATTATATAGTTGTAAAATATTCCTAGACAAAACTTATTATTTCTTGTTTAATCTATAAGAACAACATTGAATCATGTGCAAGATGGGAATTAATAGTGACTTTTCCAATTTTCATATTGATTCCATTAAGCACATCTTAAAAATAAGATATTTTCAACAAGTGACCTAGGGCACTATTATAATGACATACAAATATAAGGCTACATGGTAGCCTTATCTTATGCACCATTAGATCTAAAATTTACCAAGCATAATACCATTCACTTGCAATTTTTTTGAAGAAACATTAGAAAGGGATAATATTTATCTATAGAAACTTTCTCTAAACCTAAACCACTTAAACATTTCAAGGATAAAATCTCAACTTATTCTATCATAAGCCTTACTAAAGTCAAATTTTACCAACAAAACATCATGGTAAAATTCTTTGGACCAGTGAGAATAATCCCAGGCTAGCATCAAGTTATGTAAAATGTATTGCACTTTAATAAAGCCAATCTATTCAATAGAAATAACTTAGTAGGCAATAGGTATAAGATAGATAGATAAGAATTTAGAAATGATTTTATAGGGCATATTAAACAATGTTGTGGGATGTCAAAAATAAATATAGTCTCTATCATAATGTTTGAGGATTATTTTAAAAATTATTTGGTTAATGAATGCTCCAAGGGACCTTTTTATAAATGATTACTTGTGCATTTTATAAAAATAAAACCCAAAGTTTTTAATTAAATTCAATAGGTATCCCATCTATACCAAGAGTGTTTTCTTTTTTATCTCCAATAAGAATTGTTTTAGGTATTTAAAAAAAATATTTTATTAAGGGCAATGGTAGACATAGTTTATTAATCAAGGAGGTCTTGGATGAAGGCCTTGATATTTTTAAATTTGTTAGTGGAATACCCATTAATGAAATGGTAAACGAATTAGTCTATGGCATCGAATCCTAGTATTTTCTCTCTTTCAAGATTTAGATATCTTACGGGTGGGAGTTAAATCATATTTGCTTCTAGAATCTATTCTATAAAAATAGAAGGAGGTATTTCTAACCTAGCAAACTATATTATAGGTCTTTCTTGTTTTTTTAAGATAATTTTATGAAGGATTGCTACAATACTTCTACATTTGCCATTTTACCAAGAGTTAGTGACCTCGTCACCTACAACATGCTTATTCCTATACTATCTCTTTTGATTATAAGATGGTTTATCCTCCTTCTTGGGTTCTTATTGCCCCTTTCTAATGAGGCCATACTCTACTTCATTTGGCCAATTGAATGGCATTTTCAAAAGAAGGTATTATGGACATCTCTAAAGGATAAAATACATGTTCAATTATATTCTTTTTAAAGACTTTAAGAAGGTATTTTGGAGGAGGTTTATATTCTAATTTTTCTACTTATGACCTCCACATTTTCAAGAAACTTGATAAAGCTTCATCCTTCACTTGCTTCAAATAATACAAATTAGTGAGGGTAGTAGTTTATTTTACATCAATAATGAATTATTGAAATAATTTCTCACCTAGTTATCTAAAGATCCTAAGGGACTATTGAGGCAACTGGTAATACCATTTCAATGTTGACCCAACAAGAATTTGTGGAAATATTTTTAGTAATAGCATTTCATCATATGATGTACTTACATAGGAAAGCATAAAGAGTTTTATATGACTCAAAGGATCACATGAACCATCATACCTAGGTAACTTAGGGACTTTGAAATGATGCCGAAAAGGATGGTTGGATACTACAAGGGGATCTAATGGTTGATTGTACATATCATCCAATGTGTATATTTTCTTTAAAAATCCTTAGAGTGAAGACACTTGTTGGGCCAACTACTATACCTGGGACATAAGGGTTTAGACTTTAGTAGATGACTAAGTCATTAGAATTAACACAAATTATGATGAGGAAAATGTATTTGAGATATTAATCAAAGGATGTGTTTTAGAATTTTTATTAAAATATTGATTTGATTGAGAAACAAAGGGGTTTGAGGAATTGTTGAAGGGATTAGTTGGTGGATTTGTAGGATCAAGCATGGGTGTCATACCAAAACTACTAAGGTTAAATATGTCAAAGAAAGTGGTGTTAGAGGTAGGAGGAACTGAATTATAGGCATATTTCCTTCTAATGGTTGTTTGGGAAAGATCAATTAAGACATTGGATGACTAAGAGAAATTTCTAATTGATTTTCTACTATAGTTGGAGGAGTGGAATAACTAAGAGTTATTTTTAACAAATCTTCTATAGAAGGTAATGGCAGTTGTTTCTCCATAGAAACAATTGGGTCAAGAGTTCCTCCTTCTATAGTGATATTTTTTTGATAAGATGATAGAAAGGGTTTTGAAAGGGTCCTCAAACCTTTTACAAGGCAAAACTACTTCTCAAAAATAAGGGTCAAATTGGCCAAGAATTCATGAGGCAAAAACAACAAAAGAAACCCAAAAACAACACCAGGAAATATTTGAGGCAAATGTACCTCCAAATACCTAGGAGAAACTAGCACAATAAAACCAATAGACCTACCCTCAAACCAAACAGGATAAACAACCAAAAAATAAAATAATCCCACATAGGGGAAACCAATGCCCAACAAGGGCCAAAAATGATCTCCTTGAAGGCAAAAAACCTTAATATCAATTCATGAATCTTTGTCCTTAGTGTACCCTACATCATCAGTCATAAGGGAAGCATTAACACAACTGATATAAAAATTATATCACCTGCTTTAGTACCCATCTCCTTTGAGCTAAATACCCTAGGGAGTAAATATAAAATAAATTACCCCACTTTTTTTGGGTATCCTTGTATCCTCTAAATTTTTTAGGTCCTCAAGTATTCAGCCACCAAACATAAAAACTAGTTTGATTCACTCCAAAGTTTACCATGAAGTTGGAAAATTTATTATCTCTCGAAAGGTATGTTGAAAGATAACTTCCTTGAGAGGTTGAGAATATCTTCTAGCTTCTAGAATCATGTTCATAGTAGAAATATTAGTTGGGGGTGTCCCTTCATGTGGTTAATGGTGACAAGAGAATCACCTTCCACAATCACTTTTTGATGATCTAAAGGACTAATCAGTTGGATGCCCCAATAAAGAGCCCTAACTTCAGCAAATTGACTAGTGTTAACTCCCAAATATTCAGCACACATCATTAAAATTTCACCCATGTTGTTTCAAATAATTCCTCCAAAATTTAACTTGATCTAGTCAGAGGGGGAGGCTTCCACATGATACCATATCTAGGGTTGGTATTGGTAGGGATCATAGATCCCGTAAAATCCAATGACCATTCTAGATGAATCTCAGTCTCCTTAGAATTACCCTTAGGATAACACATATTCACATTCTCCACTATGGTAATGCTTCTGGAATAGACAAAGTTGACTAAGGAGGATACATTTTTGAACACACATTGAGTGTGTTCCTTCCACACTCTCCACCATGGGTGAGCCAAGATAGTTTTCTAGAATAAACAAAGTCATAGGGAAGCAAAGGGGAAGGCCGTTTAAGAAGAAGACTATAAAGAAAGAGGGGGGAAACCCAAGAGCTATCCAGTGTGAAAAATAATCAAATACTTCCCTAGAAAACCTGTAGACATTAAACAAGTGCATTGGAGTTTCCTCATTGAGCCCGCAAAGGTAACAATAGTTGGGGATAATCATTCCCCTAGAATAAATATTATCAAGGGTAAGCACCTTATTCTGAACTGCCATCCAAAGAAATAAACTAATCTTAGGAATCATCCCTTTGTGCCAGACCAAATGGCTAGGGAACCACATGGGAGTAGGATCCACCAATAGGTTAAAAGTTGATTTTACCAAAAATAAACCTAATGGATCTACCTTCCAATAGAATGAATATTCTTCCACTCAAAACTTAATAACATACAAATTTAAATGGTCAGAAATGATATTGAGTGCATATTTCTCCATATGAGATAATTGGGGATGACACAAGGTTTTCCAATTCCTACAAACAGGGGAGGTAACAATGTAGTCTAACACTTTAGAACCAAATAATTTATTTCAAGATCTCTCAACAACCACTAGCTCTAGGAAGGAGGCTAAAGAATAATCAAGTATCCAAGGGTCATTCTAGAAGTCTACCTGTTGGTCATTTCCAATCATCTACTTTCCCCTTTAGTAAACAATTCTTTTGACTTACATTCATCCAAAATGCTGAGCCTTCAACTGGGATAGGTTCGAGAAGAAACTCATTGTTTGAGTTCATGTATTTAGCCTTGACAATATTAATCCATTCCACATTTTCATTTTGAACTATTCTCCAACCTTGCTTTGCGATTAAAGATTTAATCATATGATTAGTCTTCCTCAATTCCAATCACCCACAAACTTTATTGTTGCAAACTTGATCTCATGCCACCAAATGAAATCTATTTTTTTCTTCAGCTCTAGTCCATAGGAAGTCTCTTTGAATTTTCTCTATTATTTTTATAATTTTACCAGGCATTTGAAACATGGACATGAAAAAAATAGGTATGCTCTGAAGGGAATTTTTCACCAAGAGTGCTTTCCTAGCCTAGTTGAGGATAGCTACTTTCCAACTTGCCAATCAATGTTGGATCCTTTCAAGCACTGGTTCCCAAAGAGTAGACTTACAAAAACCTTTGAAGAAGGGTAATCCAAGGTAAGTGGAGGGTAGAGAAGCTATTTCACATCCAATAATATTGGTAATATTCCTCTGTCTAGCCCTAGGAGTGTTTAAGAAGAAGATTTTGCTTTTTAAGTAGTTGACATGTTGTCCTATTGCCTTTTCAAATAAACTCAAAACATATTTAATTACTTGGGTATGATGGATAGAAGCCAAGAAGGAAAACAATGTGTCATATATGAATTACTTGTGTAATATGGGGGAAGATCTTAGGGCAAGTTTGATGCCCATAATATGAAGGTTTGTAGAAATGGATCACCCCAAAGCTTTCACCATTAAGATGAAAAGAAAGAGGGATAAAGGATCCCCTTGGTGAATTCCCCTACAACTACTAAAATATCTGGTAGGAGAGCCATTAATCAAGACTGAGTATTTGATTGAGGATATGCACATTTTTATGATGGCTATCCATTGCTCATTAAAACCAAATCTCCTTAGAACTTCCAATAGAAAATTCCAAGAAACCCAATCATAAGCCTTACTTATGTCTAATTTGAGAAAAGCCCCCACTCTCCCACTTTTATCCATTGAATGAATAATTTTTTGGATAGTAATAACCCCATAAAAAATCTAATAACCAACCACAAAACCACTTTGAGAAGATTCAATGAGGAGGGGTAGAAGAGGTTTAAGTCTATTGGCCAAAACCTTGGTGAAAATATTAAGAATGGTGTTGCACAAGCTAATGGGGTGATAATAAAAAAAATTTTTGACCCCCACAAACTTGGGGATGAGAACCAAAAAGGTGGAATTGACATCCCTTGGCATCACCACTGAGGTTTGAATATCCCTCAAGGCTATACAAACCTCGTTCCAATAATAGATCAAAAATTTTAAAAGAATGTTGGGGTAAAACCATCAGGTCCTTGGGCTTTCTGGCCATTCATCGAGAACACTGCAATTCTTGTATCCTAATATTGAAAGAGACAATTTAAAGAAATTTTCATGGAATCCAAGACCAGGATTAAAATTTTTCTTAGAAGGCTCTCTATAGCTTCAGGTTCACCAATGACTTGCTCACAAAGTAAGGTCTAAAAAAAGAAGATAGCTTCATTTCTTATTTCAAAAATATTCATTGTTAAGGTCCATCCTTTTTACTGATTTCTCTGACTCTGTTATGAGCCATGTTTTTGAAAGTAGAGGTATGAAATAATTTTGTATTTTTATCTCCTTTGAGACATTGAGATCTAGATTTTTTCTTCCAAAAAATATCTTCCTTATTTAAAATTTTGTGAAAATATGCCAGGGTATTTAGTTCCAAGGTTCTAACTTCGTTGGATAAGGTGTTTCCCTTAATGGAGCTTTGGATGTATTGCAGTTGCTGCTTAATATCCACTTTCCAAAAAAAAAATCTTCAATCATATGTTTATTCCAACATTTTAGGTTCTTTTTGATAAACCTAAGCTTGGACATCACCTTCTCAATAGGCGTACCTAGAAATTCAAAAAACCACCATTCCTTAATGCATTTTTCAAGCTCAGAGTGGGAGAACCACATGGCTTCAAACCTGAATGGCTTAGGAAAAATAGGGGCATGGGAAATTTTTTCAAGAGGATGGGATTATGGTCAGACCCCACTTTCGAGAGAGTGCACAAGGTTACATCTCCAAAAAATGTAACTGCCTCTTTCAAAATAAATATTTTATCTCATTTGGTTTGAATATGCTGATCTCCTAACCTCCGATTGCTCCAAGTGAATATAGAACCTTTGATATCTAGATCCATGAGTTCTTGGTGTTGAAAAAATTTAGAAAATTCCTCCATCCCTTTGGTAAAGGAGGTGTCACCCCCTAATTTATCAAACTGGTAAAGTGTAGTGTTGAAGTCCCCTACCAAGATCCAAGCCTCATGCTTAAAAACATCCCTCATGCCCTCTAAGGATGACCACAAACATACTTAGAACATTATACATCACCAATCTAAAACTAGTTTTCTTACAATAGAACATGATGTTGATAACTCGGTTGGATATATAAATGATGGACCTAGATACTTTTATAGGATCCCAAAAGCAAGCAAGACCACCTGAAGCCCCCATGGTCGAATTAGCCACCACCTCCGCTTCCTTCCAAACTATACTCTGGATTGCTATTAACTTACTATTCTCCATTTTAGTTTCTTGAAGAAACAAAATAGATGGGGAAATCGCTTTTCTAAGGGACTTTAAGGTCATTTATTTTGGGGTCCCATTGAGACCCCTTATGTTCCATGACATGAATTTTATTTCTAGTTGCCTTGTATCTTGCTCCCATAATATTGAGTCGAGTGGCAAAAGGATTCAATTTTCATTTGGGAGCCATCTACCATAGCTACCTCAACTTCTTGGGTTTGAAAAGATTTATTATGGGGTCTTCCTACTATGCATTCCATCCCGATATTTATATATTTTTTGACTTCTTGTTTTAAGCGGGGATCCTTTCTGAGAGAGAAATTCCTCCTCTTGGCTAGGGAAGGAGTTAGGCAACTGAGTCTCAATCGAACTAGAGTCCAAGGGTTTTGAACTTTGATTAAGACAAGAAAAAGAGTTTTTAATAGGAATGTAAGAATTAGAAAGACCCAACATGGGGCTTACCTGGTCCGTCGAGAGAACCACTTCTACTAAATATTCCTTCAACTAGGCACCTCCCATCTGAAGCCCCTAGAAATTACGTGTCTTTAAGGTTGTATTGTCACCAAGAGACATTTCTTGGGCCACCATATCCATCACTATGGAGATACCCAAGGCCTCCTCACTCTTAAGAGGAATTTCTTAACCAAACCATTCTACCAGACAAGAATTATCCTGAGATTTCAATAAAATAGGAGGTTTTTCCAAGCCTTTTCCATAATATATTTACCAATTCTTCCCACCCTTATTTTGAGTAGAAGGCTTAGGAGGGCAGAAAGCTGCCACATGACCAAATTGTTTGCAAGTAGTGCACTAAAAAGGATGATTTTCATATTTGATTGATTGAATCCTTGTGCCTTCATCTGTAACTAATTTAATGGAAACTAGGAGATCTACTTTGGGGTCAGCCATCACACAAAAATGAGCAAAAATCATTATTTTTTCCCTTGGTACTTGGATCAATCAACACCAAGTTTCCAATGTCCTTGGCCACTGTCCTCAAGATATCATTGTGCTAAATATGGTATGTCAAGCTCTGTAGATGTACCCAAAGAGGTAGAAGGTTTATTTTTTGGGTACTAGGATCAAATTCATCGCCCCATTATCGTATAAATAATACCCTTTCACCATAAAACCAAGGACCCTCTCCGAGAATACGCTTGGAATCATTAGCACAACTAAGCTTAACAATAAAAAAGGAGTTGGGGATAATAATGATGTCTAGAGAGCCACAAGGTCTCCATCTAGAAATTTTCCATATCCTTATAGAATCAAGGTCAAGCCTGCTACACTAATTTTTTTTGACTAAATTCCCAGATCCATCACTCATTATGGAAGTGGTAAGAGTACAAGGGACATGGATTTCATCCAAGATAGGAAAATTATCAAAATAAACTTTTGATTGGACACAATTACAATTATGATATGACACCACCGAGGCATAGGATGCCCTAAGATTGAAAGGGAACCCGTGTATCGAGGTCCCACTAACCACTTTTCCACTTGACACCCTGTGACCACCCATGGGGTTCAATTTAAATTCATACGATGCTTAAACCTACATCTCCTATCTGCCATATAGCTCCTGCACATTCCCACTCTGCTCCTACTTATTCTCGTGTTGCTCTATTAAAAAAACCTAGCTCTACTCCATGAAAAATCCTACCTCTGTTCCCTAGAAACCCTAGATCTACTCCCTGAAAACCCTATCTTTACTCCATGAAAACCGTAGCTCTCCTTCTATAGTTATATTAGGAGGTCTACACCCTGAAGTATTAAGCTCTACATGTAATGTCCCTTGGAAAATATTTTTCAATTTGAAAGCAGAAGGAGGCAATTTTGGTTGTTGAGTATGTTCTAAATGGGAGATCTCACCTGTAGGGTGATATAACCTATCTAAATGTTCTAAATCATCTACATTCATGATAAGTAACAAAGTATCTTTATATTTTGGGAAAAAAGGTAAAGTGATCCATATATCTAAAGACTACTTCTCCCTTTTCATTATTTATAGGGGAAATATGTCCAAAGGGAAGATGTTCTTCCTCTTCTTCACATACAACATTCTTGAACATTGTCAAATTTTTAGGAAGGAAAGATAAAGGTTTTGTGTTGTAGGTCATTTGACTAGCCATTATTCTGGTTATATATGGAGGTTTTTGTTTAATCATACTTGGAAAGAGGAGTTAATATTATTAATTTTTAAAAGTGATCATACCTGGAGGAGCGATGGTAGGAGTGATCGAAGGAGCGATAGAAGGAGTGACATGAGGGATAGGAAGTACTACATCACTTTCAGGTGGTGGACTACAACTTTTTGGGTCTTTAGGTGGCAGTATTTTTTGCGGTGATGAAGGTAGTCTCGAGGAACCACCATATGGTGTGGCTGGTCGTTGTTGTCCTGAACATGTTAGGGTTGCAGTGGGTGGTAACACCAAAGCACCCCCGTGGTCTTTTTCCACCTTTATAGATAAGGATACGGTTTCCTCGAGGAATTTATCTTTTCAAACACCCATCCCCTTCTCAGTATTAGACGACGTAGTCTCTTTCTCTCATGGATCTATGGAACCTCTGATCTTCTAGGAGTGCATCCCCTGATTAGAAACTTTGTCGAATACTGATCGAACATTGAAACTATTCATGCTTGGGCTTTGTCTAAATGGCGTCTTTCTGGCAATATGCACCTAGTAGCCTTCCTGAGAGGTTTTTTCATGATCAGGCTCAACAATGCCTCAACACTCATCGCGTCTTGACTGGAGGGCCATGGTTCTTTGACCGCTGTAGCCTATTTTTGCATAGATGGGGAGAAGAATTTGATCCCAAAACCCAAAGCATTAACTCAACCCTGATCTAGGTCAAGCTCCATGGTTTCCCCCATAATTTTTCTATAACAATACCCTCAAAGGTATTGTATAGACCATTAGTGAGTTGGTGGCCATCGATCCTGCTACCAAGGCTAGATCCAAGATGACCTACGCTTGCATCTATGTTCTTTATAATCTAGACTCGACCCTCCCCACATTTTTTGACCTTGTCAATGGAGACTATAGGTGGTTCCAATGCATTGAGTACGAAAACAAACCTACCTACTACATCGAGTGTAAAACTTAGGGGCACCTCAGATCGTAATGCCCATATCTGAAGGAGTTTTCGAAATACAATGCTAGGAAGATCCCCTTACAAAAATAGGGGTTTCAAAAGAATATGCAGACTAAGAAAGGCAAGCAGATCTAGCATCAGGCATAGCCTTCTTCTTACCTTTCCCCAAAATCAAATCAGGTTGGTTCTATTTTTTCTAAATCTAATCCTTTCATCTCGCTTGTTAACAACCAAGATTCAGAGTATGAACCGATAAATATGCTAAACAAATCCATCCCCATATCCTCCTCTAATATATGCCCCTCCCTTCACCGTGGCAAGTGCTCAGAGTAAGGTGAGGCCACCTCACCTTCTGACTCAGGACCGTCTCGCCCACCCCCCTTTGATTTTTGGTGCTGGCCCTTTGGTTTCGGCCTCGCCCACCATCCTTTCCTCCATTAGGAGTGGTTTGTGTTCTGGTCCTCCCAAGGCTTTCGAGCCTACTGCCTCTCCCTTGATCCTTTCATCTCCTTCACTACCTTCCAAATTTGACAACCTCACCCTCACAATCCCTATCCCTGTTCAACATGCTTCCCACAACCCCCTATCTCCAAAAATATCTTCGATACCCTTCTCAAGAGTATCCACCCATCATATCCTTTCTTCCTCTCCAATCCTAGAGCATCTTTTCAGTTCACCCAAAACTGCAACCATCGTAGATATAGGAAGTGAGAAAAAAAAGAGGTAGACCCTCTAACATTGAAAAGAGACTTAAATATGTCGAATATGCCATAGACAATAGCCTCCAATCGACCATCCTATCATGCATTCTAGATAATTCAAATGCGGAACCTCCCTCCGATGAGGAAATAAGAACCAAACCAACTCCGTATCAGGGGAGAGGCAGAGGTAATAAATCCTCATCCAAATCATCCAAATGAAGATTCTATCCTGGAACGTAAGAGGCCTCAACGGGGCTACAAAATAGAGGATAGTTAGATCAATTAGAAAATAAATAAAACCAAATATTATGCTACTTCAAGAAACTAAATTGGATGCACAAAATAGTACAGAGGTCTGTAGATCCATATGGAAGAATAGAAAGTTTGCTTTCAGCCCATCCCAAGGAGCCTCCGGGGGATTGTTGTGCCTTTGGGACCTGAAAACCATTGAGGACATAACTATTTCCATCTCAGATAGAGCAATCAACATTCTTTTTACCAACTAAGACACAAACCTCCAGTGGATCAACACCAACATTTATGCTCCTAATAATTCTCCCAACAAGAAATTTTTTTGGGACATTCTCACAACTATGCATAGCAATTTTGAGCAATTTCCATGGCTACTCATGGGATATTTTAACTCCCCCCTCTTCCCATCCAACAAAAAAGGTGGTATCCCCATCACTCCTAGATGCACTAAGGATTTCAGTGACTTTGTTAATAATAATGAACTCATGGATGTTCAAATTCAAGGATCAAACTATACCTGGAGCAATAGAAGACACGACAACCAACTTATTCAAATAAGGCTCAACAGGTTCCTTATGTCTAAAGAGATCATAAATATTTTATGCGACAACAACCTTTTTGCTCGACCAAAAATTGGGTCCGACCATAACCCTTTGATCTTGGACTGTAATCGCAAGAGACATCCTTACAAAACTTCGTTCAAGTTTGAGAAGATGTGGATTAACCACCCAGATATCAAAATATGTATTGGAGAATGGTGGCAGGATGACCCCCCCAGAAACCCAATTTCAAGACTGTAAAGGAAACTCAAGTCTGTAAAATTTAAATTGAAGGAGTGGAACAATAATGTGTTTGGTAATCTCTTTTGGGAAAAAAACTTATCGTGGAGGAGCTTCATAGAGTGGAACAACTCATTCAAAATAGAGACCCGGGGCCTGACATATTTCAAGAGAAAAAATCCCTCCTTGCAAATTACCACAACAATCTAGCAAAGGAGGAAGCATTCTAGAGACAAAATTATAGAGTGCTATGGCTAAAGGAAGGCGACAAGAACACTAAATTATTTCATACCTCCACCTTGAGACACAGAAACACAAACAAAATTAGAGAAATCACTAGGGGAGATGGATCAAATACAAATGACATCTAAGAAATAAGAGAAGAAGTAGTGTCCCACTTCCAATAGATTCTCGACCCTAGCCTCCCGTGTCCCCCCCACATTAAAAATTCTCTACTCTAAAACATCCCAAGCCTAGTGTCTCATGATTTCAATGATAGACTGCTCAAAGCCTTCACTAACGAAGAAATTCATGAGGCCTTATTCTCTATGGAGCCGAACAAAGCGCCAAGGCCTGATGGCTTCCCCCTGAGATTATTTCAGCACTTTTGGGGCATAGTGGGCAAAGAGGTCATGAAAGCAATTCAATACTTTTAAAGAGCCAAACAAATGCCTAAAGAGACTAACGCTACCTTCATTGTGCTAGTACCAAAATCTCAAAACTACAAATCCTTATCTGACTACAGGCCCATTAATCTATGTAGTGTGATCTACAAAATCATAACTAAAGTCATGGCAAATAGGCTAAGAGACATTCTTCCCTCCATCATAGACCACTATCAAGGCAACTCGGTTAAAGGTAGGTTCATCACTGATGGAGTCATTGCAGTCCATGAAATGGTCCACTCGATTGCCCACAATAAAAATCCAAGCATGTTTCTCAAATTAGACATGAATAAAGTATTTGACAAAGTGTCATGGCAATTTATTCTCGATGTCCTAGACAAATTTGGCTTCCACAAATATTGGACAAACTTAGTCATGGAATACATTTCCACAGCATGGTTTTCCATCATTGTCAATGGATCTCCGACTGGTTTCTTTCAAAGCTTCAAGGGCATTCACCAAGGCGACCCCCTATCCCCATTTCTTTTCATCATTATGGCTGAAGTGCTAGGGAGATATTTATTTGTTTCTTGCTCAGGAGGGCTTATTTCAGGGATTAAACCTACCACCAATCAATAGTTTGTTGATGACATAATTATTGCATCCTCTTCTTTTGTCCCTGAGGTCAATATTATCAAAACAATTCTTAACTACTATGAAATAGCATCAGGTCAAAAGATAAACTACAACAAAAGTAGTTTGTATTTTATTAATACTTCCATCCTTAGATAGAGCAAAATTGCTAAAATATTAGGGTGCAACATAGCCAATCTTCCCATAAAATACCTGGGTCTACCTCTATTTCACAGAAGGGTCTCCACGACAATTTGGGCTAATTTTCTCAAACACATCAACAGGAAACTTGCTGGGTGGAAAAGTGGAATGCTTAGTCAGGTGGCCAAAGCCACTCTGGTTCAAGCCTATCTACAAAGTATACTAGTCTACTTCCTATATATATTCAGAGCTCCAAGTTCTATATGTAGTAAGATTGAACAAATTCAACGCAAATTTCTCTCGATCGGAAATGAAAACCAGAATAGGTTTACTCTTGTCGCTTGGGACAAAGTTTGTTCACAAAAAATACATGGAGGCCTATGCTTTAGAAGGATTAGCAGAATGAACTCCATGTTGATTACAAAACAGGCTTGGAGAGTGGTTACTAATGACAAGTCAACCTAGATTGATATCATTAAGGCCAAGTACCTTCACCACTTGCCTTTTTTGGGTGACCAACGCCTCCCTACTAGCTCTTATTTTTGGAATGCCCTTGTTCATAACAAGGAAATCATCAAAAGAGGGCTCCGTTGGTAGTTGGGCTCTGGGACAAATATCAAATTTTGGGAAGACTCGTGGCTCCATGATCAGGCTCTTAGCAATGACCCTAATCTATCCACCCTTAATCCCTTTACTGATGCTATTTTTGGAGAAGTAGTCATTGAATTTATCACCCAGGGCCCTTCTATATGACAATGGAAATACTTATCCATCATTAACTGGCCGATTCAGATGACTCAGGTATCTAGACATCTCTATGTGTTAGTGTCATCCCCAACTCCCAGTCATATCACACCCTGATCTGGAGCCTTTCAAAAGACAGAACTTACATAGTTAAGTCTACCTATTATAGCCTTGAGCCTCCTACTGCTAGTTGGAATATTGCTAAAAATGTGTGGGGGAAAAACATCATACCCAAAGTGGGTTTTTTCATGGTTGGCCTCTCAGAACAAAATTCTTACCATTGACAACCTCATTACTAGAGGCCTTCCTATCCCCAATTGGTGTGTGCTCTATAAATCTAATTGGGAATCCATAGACCACATTTTCTTAGGATGCCCTTTCTCCCTGGTTGTGCTTAATTCGATGTTTGATAACTTTTGTTTGTCCTCAATCCTCCTAGCTACTATACATCAGCTTTTTCAATAGTGGCCTAGAACTTTTAAAAACAATCTGCTCAACTTTCTATGGTTGTCTTGTCTCCACCATTATTTATGGCAAATATGGTTAGAGCGTAACTCCAAAATTTTTAAAGGCCAATCCATAGACTACCGTAGAACCACTCTAAAAATTCTATCCCTAGCAGTTGAAAATGCTTCCATTGTCTCTTCCCCTGAAGCTCCCCCTGGTCTAGAGATGTCCCTCGCCAATAAATTCAATCTCACTAACGTTTCTAGTGCACCTCTTATTTCTATCAACGGGTCATCTATCAAGTGGATTCCTCCACCGCCAGGGTGGCTCAAACTCAACTTTGATGGTGCGGCTAAAGGGAATCCAGGAAAAACTAGTGGGGGAGGCATCCTCAAAGACAGATAGGGGAAAATATTACTTGCCTTTGTAGAAAAATTGGGGACTCAAACGAACAATATGGCCAAAGCTAGAGCTCTTTTCCAAAGCCTCCAGCTCATCGACAACATGAGCATTGACCATATGATCATTGAAGGGGACTCTCTCCACATAATTAACTTCCTCAGAGGTAATGCTAACCCTCCCTAGTCTTTGGCAAACATTCTCAAGGAATGCAAAGCTTTCATAACCAGATACACTCACATTGTCATCCAAAATCAATATCGGGAAGGGAAAAAAGTGGTGGATTGGCTTGCCAATAAGGGGGTTCATGAAACCACTATTCAGGTGTGGAGGAAATTCTTTCCCCATAATATCAATACTAACCATTCCAGACTTGATTTCTATACTCTCTAATCTTCCCATGGTGACTCACAAGCTCCAATTGGTTCTTGAGGGGTTCTCACCCAAGTTGGTGGACCACTATACCAAGCGGATTGCCTTTTCCATGGAAGATTCCACGGCATTGCCACGTATCATTATATCAACAACCCGAGCAAGACTATGAAGCCTTATCATCTTAACCGTGTCAACATCAGGGCTCATGGGTAGACGTTGATGATGAAGTGACAAACAAATAGATGAGGACACTGTCAAATGCTCTGATCAATGGTGGCACAAGTTTTGTCTTGGAAGTTGAGAAGTTGTCATTTCTAGGCCCAAACACTTTAGTATGAATCACCAAGACTGGCCTCGCTTCCCCCGTAATCAAAGCGTCCTAAATAATATTTTTAATCTTAATTATTTCATGCTCGTTGGTTATCGGCGTCTCTCTTTGTTTGATGGTTTTTTTGTTGTTCCAATTTAAATCCCATTGATTTGTTGTCTTAGTGGGAGGTTTCCTTTTTGTCTTGGTTTCTCTTTCAGGTCATGCTTGTACAAGGTTCAGGGATCCTTTCAAAACCCTTTCTACCAATAAAAAAAAATTATTAATTTTTTTTTTTTATAGAGTTGATTAGAGAAAAATGAGAAGATGTTTGAAGAATAATTATAGCCTATTTGTGATAGCACTGTCCCTCAAGAATTTTGTTAAACTATTAGCTAAGAGAGATAACAATCAGTGTCTATGGGATGGTTTACTCAAGAAATTGTTAACCTTTCCCTAGTGGGACTAACTTTTTGTTATAATCTTTGTATCTTTGTTTAATATGATTTAAGCTAATAAAATAGTTTAGGTGGTCTTTGATTAAAGTGTTGTAAACTTGTAAGTTTGATTAATATAAAAAGGTTTAAGCCAAAGGTTTCAAGATCCATGTGGTGTTCACTTTGGGTTCACCAAATATGTAGACACATATTCAAGAACGTCAGTACCCAAACCTAGGGGTCCTCACTCGAACAAAAATTCTTGCCCTAATCTTGTTGTTTACTTGAGTTATTTTGTGGTGGGTAAGAGTTCACCAAAAGCATTTTATGAATTCACTCTAAATCTTATGTTTTGATGTGTGTATTATCCAAGCACTTAATTTTTTAGAATCTAGAATATGCAAATACAAGCGTTAAAAAAAAAAAATATTTTTTAAAAAAAAAACAAAAAAAAAAAAAAAAAAAAAAAAAAAAAAAAAAAAAAAAAAAAAAAAAAACAAAAAAAAAAAAAAAAAAAAAAAAAACACTGAAATAAAATTAATTTTATTAAATATGCATTAAAAACAACCATCTAAAATTTATAGCAATATCCTTATACAATAAAAACAACCGTCTAAAGTTTATAGCAAATTCCTTATACATTAAGGAAACAACCATGAGGAAGTGGGTGCCATAACTATGCCTAAAAACCTTAAAAAAACACACTAAACATAAACGAGGGAGTTTAACAAACTTTAAAGTTTTGTATAAACGAGGGATTTTAACAGACTTTAAAGTTTTGTATCCGAGGAATACTAATAAAAATAATATATAAGCTCATAATTTTATTGGCTTTCTTACAATTTTATTTTTCCATAGGCTTGCCAATAGATATTATGGCTGTATGCCACCACATAGTCGGAAAAAAAAAAGTGGGTGCCATAACTATGCCTAATAACCTAAAAAAACACCCTCGTTTAACAGACTTTAAAGTTTTGTATCCAAGGAATACTAATAAGAATAAAAGGAATATATAATTTTATTGGCTTTCTTACAATTTATTTTTCTATAGTCTTGGACTCTTGCGAATAGATATATAAAGGAATGTTCAGGAGAATAAAAGGAATATCTAAAGGAATGTAATAAATGGAATAGTTACGTTCACTTATTTAATTGTTTTTCCTTAATTTTATTTTTTAAAGTTTTTTAAGAAATATAAATAAGAGTGAGTAAAATACATTTTTTTTATAATTATTAGTAGAATAGTATTAAAAAAATAGTAAATTTTTATATATTATTAGGTGTTTGATTTAAATTTTAAATGAATTTTAAAAGAATGGTAAACAATTTAAGTGTATAGATAATTTAATTTACAACAACAAGTTACCATTTTTTTATTATTCATTTTTAATGAAATTAATTATGAGTTGTATAACATAATAAACCTAGCAGGATTACATAACAACTTAAAGGGATTATACAACTAAAAAAAGAGAGAGCTACGAGATATTGATTATTTTAAACATGTTTCAAACTTTAATTTACATTGTGCATAATGTATGTTCTAACATTGTTTTTTGAAGGAATTATTTTGATGTCTGACTTACAATCTAGTTTTGATAAGATGTTAGAAACGTCTATATTCATGAAAATAGATGTCCAACCACCTACAAACTCTATATTCATGGAAATTATGCATATAGTTTCAAATCATGCATAGACCACTCTTGGTGACTAATGGGGTTGTGGGGTTTTCATGTGTTTGTGCAATATTATCATTAGTAGTGTTATACCTACTTATGTGAGATGCCCCTAAAAAAATCCAATGGAATCACAATACATAACTAAGGCTACGAATTACTTCTATCACGTATTCAATACAAATGGTCATCAATGACTTTTTGTAGCCTTCTTCTTCAAGTAGCCAAATTTCTTCTTCTATACTTTCAAATAAAAAAATTGTGAATAATCCTTCACACCCATTATATAAGGGCCCTAAGACATACCCCTATAGTTGGTTCTACCCTTGAATATTTTACAAGCCATCATAGATTCTTATGATGCATCACTAAATTGCTTGAATAAAATACTCATAAATACATTTAAGATAAAGAGGTTAGGTAAGGTCATGGATGACATGACTATAAATATAGCAAACATGGAGCATATTATCAATACCAACATTGAGAATTACTTTAAGGGGGCATGTTTTAGGTTTGATCTTCAATTTTAATGGAGAGTTGTGGAATATGTAGAAGAACACTACCAACTACAAATCCAATACCAAGTCTCTTTGAAGCCAAATGGTGGAGACAATGCAATGGTAAATTTAGAACCATATTGCACTTACCATTTCTAATGCATGTCAAATAGGCAAGGGCATCATTTTATATTATTTTTATTAGAGGTTTGTCTTGGACAATATTTGTATGGTTGCATTTAGGGTAAATTATTGGTGCCTCCTCCCCTCTATGTCCTTTTGAAACTTTACCTAAAATATTTATGATGTCACTAATATCAATAGGGATACATGTTTTTCAGTCATCCCCTTTCTAGGAAGAAAGAAGAAAATGAATATTTCTTGTGGTCCTACCAAGATAATTGCATAACATTGTCCCTTCATGTATATGTCATCTCATGGTCCAAGCTTAACACATGAGTAAAACCCTAAAATTAGGAGTAAACAATTATTTTTGTAAGAAAATACATTGGAATAAGTTGACTAATACATTGGCGGAAAGAATGGATTAGATTATCAAGAATTAATAAATTTTTTAAATGGTCCCACACAAGGTTTTTATTCATAGAGGAGACTATGAAAAAATTACTTTACCTTTTTATACTATGCCTACTATAGGTAGATTTTATAGTTTTTCAATATTAGTAGTTAGTGTCTAAGTAATAAACTAATCGATTCATTAGATGTAAAATTAACATGATATTGAGTGTTAATTTTTCTAAGGTTTTATTTTTATCTTCTATTTTAAAAAATTATCTCACAAGAATGGATTAAAATATTCCTTTCAATGATATTAGTAATATGTTAGGTTAAATTCCACTTTGCTTTTGGGATTCATATCATTTGATTTCATTTCACTCTATTGTTATGGGACATTCTTTCATTGATAATGAAGTGAAAATAACAATAACATGATGCCTTACATATTTCTTCCTTGCTACCTTGATAAAATTCTTCCATAGATTTAAATTAATATGTAGCTCATGTGTATCCATTTACTCTAACCACACATCCATAACATCCTTACATTGTTGGTTAATGTACTCTCTAATATATATTATTCACATTCATTAACAATAATATGATTTGTAGCATTGATGCTTGAAAAGAAAATCATTTTATTTTTTATTCCTTTTTTCTTGCATCCTCATTTTTGTACTAGTAATCCTTCAATGGAACATTTACAAAGAAATACTAAAATATGAATTCCAAGCTCCACTCTCTACTTAAACACAACACTTGATAATTCTAAAGCTTAAAAATAGTATATATATTATTATTATTATTATTATTATTATTATTATTATTATTACTACTACTACTCTACTACTACTACTACTACTACTACTACTACGTGGGGGGGCAAAGAAACTAACAATATTTCATTACTTGCTCAAACTTTCAAAATATATTAAACTAAAATATCAATAGTAAACTATACACTTGTGCGCACCAATAAAAGATAATGGGATCTATACTAAGTGATGGGATTTGTAATTAGTAGTTAACTTATATTATTGCATAAAATACAACAGATAACATAGCCATTCACTATGGAGAAGACACAAAAAATTAAGCATTAGGTTGTTTTTTGTGAACTAGTTAGCTAGGAGTGCACATGAAGGATAATAAAAAAGTAAACATCAAATGTTCTATGTTCTTCTGTAACCACCTATATATTGGAAAAATATGATGTTGATTATGATCATTTTCCATCTAATTGTAAGTTGATATTTCATGGATTTTGGATTTGATAGTGGTACTAATGATAAAGGCAATATAACATCTCCATAGTTGATTTGGCCTTGGACCCTAGATTGTGTATGTAAGAATTAATATTAAAAACTAATAAAATCAAATTAGAATGCAAGCTCAACATAAAAAATCCCAAGGGATGTGTAGAACTAGTAGATATCCTTAAATATCTTAGCTTTTAGATATATCTAATATAAGTTTACATGTTTTTAAAAGAGACTTTAGTCATCTAGTTTGGACATATTCATAAGGGAAATTTTCCAATATAGTTAAAAGTTGGAAAAACAATGATTATATTGGACCAAATATTTTAAATAGATGAATAAAAGTAAAATAAATGTAGGATAGCTTTAGGATTTGGAAAAATATGCAATGAGTGTAAAAACCATAATGGGAAAAAGAGTAGTAGAATTTAGTAATTTAAAATGGAGAAAACACTATCCCAAGATATAATACTTTAATTTAAGCATCTATTACTACTTCATCGAGCATGAGACTACAAATTTTGTAGTATACTAATTGGAAAAATTTAGGTAAAATAAATAAATATTTAGCATGATTCCAAGACAACACAAGAACAATGGAATGATCCCACAAGTTTATAACTATGTTTAGCCCTTTATTTTTCCAAAAGATCTACCTTGAAGGTTAGAGCATAAAGGTAAAATATTATAATCATTTAAAATAATTCTAAACACTCTATGTTTAGCCTATGCCTTAATGCATCATTTTTCCAAGTCAAAAGGGATCCAATTTACATCATGCTACCCAATTTTCTCCCAATGCATAGATTATCACTTACCTCTAAAGTAGACCTTATGGATTCTATGTCTAAATAGTTATTTCAAGATTCAAACCTAATAAATGTTGAAGCTAACCATTTAGATGTAATTTACTTGCTTTGGATGAGGAGGTACAAATACTAAAGCCTCCTTTGAATTTGGGAGTGGTGCACAACTTCCAATATATGTCCACTGTACCATTAGAGCCATCCTACTTAGACCATAGATAATGATAGATTATTTTAGTTAAATTTTGATAGGCATTATGAGAATCCAACTATGCTTAGGATTAATATGCATAGAAGCCACCAAAACTATTTAAAACCTAAACTTTACCAACCAATAATAGAAATTTAATGGGCCATCTATCAATTTTTTTTAAAAGCTTGTTTAACACCTAGTCCCACATTACACAAGGAGACACATTAAATTGAAAAGATATTCCTAAATATATAATAATATCTCCATGAGGTATTAATTTATATTTAGTGGTATATTACCAACTTGTGGTTTGAGGAGTCATAATATAGTTGCAAAATATTTCTAGAGGAAACTTATTTCTTATTGTTTATTCTATAAGAACAACGTTGAATCATGTGCGTAATGGGAATTAATAGTGACTTTTCCATTTTTCATATTGATTCCATTAAGCACACCTTCAAAATAAGATTTTTTTAACAAGTGACCTAAGGCACTATTATAATGACATACAAAAAATAGGCCAAATGGTAGCCTTATCTTATGCACCATTAGATCTAAAATTTACCAAATATAATACCATTGACTTACACTTTTTTTGAAGCAACATTAGAAAATGAATATATTTATCTATAGAAACTTTCTCTAAACCTAAACCACCTTAAAATTTTAAGGATAAAATCCCAACTTATTCTATCATAAGCCTTACTAAAGTCAATTTTTACCAACACAACATCATGGTAAAACTCTTTGGACTAGTGAGAAGAATCCCAGGCTAGCATTAGGTTATCTAAAATGTATTGTACTTTAATAAATCAAGTCTATTCAATAGAAATAATTTTGTAGGCAATAGATCTAAGATAGATAGATAAATATTTAGAAATGATTTTAGAGAGCATATTTAACAATGTGTCATGGGATGTCAAAAAGAAATACAATATCTATTATAATATTTGAAGATTTTGTTTAAAAAGTCCTTGGTTAATGAATGCCCCAAGGGACCTTTTTATAAATGCTTACTTATGCATTTGATAAAATTAAACCCATTACTTACCCAAATTTTTTAATTTAATTCAATAGGTACCCCATCATTACCAAGAGTGTTTTCCTTTTAATCTCCAATAGGTCTTGTTTTAGCTCTTTAAAAAAATATTTTATTATGAGCAATGAGAGACATAGTTTATTCATCAAGGAGGTCTTGGATGAAGGCCTTGATATTTTTACATATGTTAGTGGAATACCCATAATGCAATGGTAAACACATTGGTCTATGGCATCAAATCCTAGTATTTTCTCTCTTTCAAGATTTAGAGGCCTTATGGGTGGGAGTTCAATCATATTTGCTTCTATAACCTATTCTATAATAATGGAGGGAGGTTTATCTAACCTACCATACTATCTCCCATGCCTTTCTTGTTTTCTTAAGACATGCTTCTCAAGGGCTATTGTAGTACTTCAACTTTTGTTGTTTTATCTAGAGTTAGTGACCTCATCACCTACAACATGCTTATTTCTATACCACCCCTTTTGATTATAATATAGCTTATACTCCTCCTTCTTGGGTTATGATTACCCCTTTCTAATGAGGCTATACTCTACTTCATTTGGCCAATTAAATGACATGTTCAAAAGAAGGTATTATGGACATATCTAAAGGATAAAATATGTGTTTTATTATGTTATTTTTGAAGATACTAAAAAGGTATTTTGAGGGAAGTTTATATTCTAATTTTTCTACTAATGACCTCCACCTTTTCAAGAAACTTGATAAAGTTTCATCCTTCCCTTGCTTTAACTAATATAAATTAGTGAGAGTAGTAGTTTCTTCTATGCCAATAATGAATTATTGAACAAATTTCCAACCTAGTTCTCTAAAGATCCTAAGAGATTGTCAAGGCAACTATTAATACCATTCCAATGTTGGCCCAACAAGACTTTGTCTTATTGTATGTTATACTTACATAGGAAAGCATAAAGAGTTTTATATGACTCAAAGGATCAATTGAACCATCATACTTGGGTAAGTTAAGGACTTTGAAATGATGTGGAAAAAGATGTTTGGCTACAAATGTATCTAATGGTTGATTGTACATATCAGTAAAAGTGTATATTTGCTTTGAAAATCCTTCGAGTGAAGACATTTGTTAGGCCAACTATTGTACCTGGGATATAAAGGTTTAGACTTTAGGAGAGGACCAACTCATTAAAATTAACAAAAATTATTTTCATTATACTCCTTGCTTTTAAAAAAAGTCAATTACATCTATTTGTTTAATCAAATTAAATGACATGCAAAATTGATCAAAAGAGTTGTATGCAAGTATATAAAATTCTGGAAGTTTAAAAAGCCCTATCAAGAGGTGCATGCGAGTACATGCAAAATATTGAATGTAGATGCTCTCAAGCCACTCAATCTAAAAATGCTACTATGTGATGGTTATAAATATAAATATAATGCTACTATGTGATGGTTATAAATATAAATATGAATATGAATGTGTAAAGATAAAAAAAAATATTCAAAAGGGAAAAGGTGAAGAGTTTCTTCCAGAACATTATGTTGAGGATTTTATCGAATGGGGACCAGAATCAGAACTACACTGAGGATTTTATCGAATGGGGACCAGAATCAGAACTACACTGAGAGCGGCAATCCAGTCGGGGGACCTCAGCTTCCCATGGTGAATACATAAACAATTGATTTAACATGTCTTGTGTATTGGACCTGCGATGAATACATAAACAGTAAGTTTTCGTCCCTTTAGAAATGATTGATTTAACATGTCCTGTATATCGGACCTGCGATGAATACATAAACACTACGTTTTCGTCCCATTTGAAATGATTGATTTAACATGATACATGTACTGTATGTCAGATCTGCGATGAATAGATGAACAATGAGTTTTGGTCCCGTTCACAAAAATTGAATTAACATCTATTGTATATGGACCTGAGGCTAAAAGGACTATGGAGGTTATTTATTCTTATTTTAATTTTTCATATTTAATTAAAATTTTATAATTATACACTAACAACATTTTATTTATCACTTTAGCAAAATCTTTTAATTTATAGTTCCCATTTTGATATAAGATTTGATTGAAAGGGTCGGCAGATCGAATTCGGGGCCACACGTCGGTACAATCTAGCTAAGACGCGATCCATAGGGATCACAGTATTCCACGTACTTATACCTTAACTGAGCACAAAATATCAGAAACATGAAACCTATTCGGAGAAGTTATCTCTATTCGATTCAGTAACATGCATCGTTTGTGAAATGGTATACTGCCATACAATCGATGGGGTTGGCAGTGGTGCAAGCTGATATTTCTTGCGATAAGTATATTATTTTTTATACTTTCCTCGAAGAGGTAATATTATAATATTTTTTATAAATTAATAAATTTATATGTTATATATTAGTTTTTAATGTATTCTTAATAAATTTAAATTTTTAAAAAAATTTAAGAGATAATATTACATATTAATATTTTTATAAATTAATAAATTTATATGTTATATTTTAGTTTTTAATGTATTCTGGATATATTTAATAAATTTAAATTTTTTAAAATTCTTAACTCTTAATTTAGTTTTTCTCAAAATTTTATATAAATCTTAAATATTTTGTATTCTCGATATATTTTATAAATTTAATTTTTTTTTTAAATTCTTAACTCTTAATTTAGTTTTTCTCAAAAATTTATTTAAATCTTTTTTTTTTTCATTTCACCATTTTATGGTCATTTATATATCAGTTTTAATTAATTTATCTATTTTTTATTGTTTGCTCAGGAAGCTGCCAGTGACAAGGTCGAAGAAAACGCCAATAATATGAGTGGGGCTTGATAGCGTGTCATAGTTTATGTTAGTACAGATTTATTTGATTTATGACAGATTGATTATAGTGTTGTATTAAGTGGCCAGTGGTGAATAATGTGCTAGGGCGGATCTATATAATACTATAAAATAGTTTTGTTTTATTTTTTCCTTTGACCAAGCTGGCCTGCGTATCGCATATATAAGATCATGAACTTTTTCAAAAGGAAGAAACAAACACATAGTTCTCAAATGTTTTTAAATGTGTCAGTACATCGAACCATTTGCAGAATGCCAAAATAAAGTTCTATACAGTTCTATAGAAGATTTTCACAAATAAAAACAATAAGAAAGTGTATTTGCGTGAGTGTGGTCTATCAGTAAGGACGCTATTTGTATTGGCTTACTGATAAGGATGCCATTTATATTATAGATGATGTGATCCGGGTTCAATCCCAAACCTGAGATCAATCCCCGTTGCAGATATATAACAAATATTATGAATTTTTTTTTTTTTTAATAAATATAAATAATAAATAATAGAATGATAAGGATTTTGATTTTGATTTTTTTAAGTTTCAAACTTCAAACCACAACATATTTAAAAAGAGATAGGTTGGTTGATATATGGTGGAGTGGTTAGGATTTTGGTTTTTTTTTTAAAGTTTAGTTTCAAGGTTCAAACCAAAAAAAAAAAATAGACTGGTTGATAGTTACGAACTGTTGGTTGGCTGTCCCAATTTAATGTTCTCAAAGATATGTGCTTTACCCAATGATGTTACCTATTTTCCTATATATTATTATATATTTTTACCAATACATTAAAAACAACCATCTAAAATTTATAACAATATCCTTATATATTAAAAAAAACCGTATAAAGTTTATAGTAATAACCATCTAAAGTTTATTATGGCTGTATGCCTCCACAGAGTTCCACATAGTCGCAAATAAGAAAGTGGAAGTGGGTGCCATAACTATGGCTAATAACCTAAAAAAACACACACTCTAAACATAAACGAGGGAGTTTAACAGGCTTTAAAAGTTTTGCATCCAAGGAATACTTATAAGAATAAAAGAATATATAAGCTCAAATTTATTTTCTTTCTTACAATTTTATTTTTCTATAGGTTTGCCAATAGATATAAAAAGGAATGTTCATGAGAATAAAAGGAATATTTAAAGGAATGCACATGAGAATAAATGGAATAGTTACGCTTACTCACGTAGGTTTGAAGGTACGTTCACAAAATAATCAATAGATTAATTAACCATTGCTAAGGTTTAGTCTATGCTTAAGTAATAGACTAACCAACAGTTATGAGGATATAGCGCTAACTACCCTCTAACAATAGAATAGGGAGGGAGTTGCGTGATGCTAACCACTAACCTAGGTAGAGAGTTCTAACCATAACACTAACCTAAATATCTAACATAGGATATTTAGGTACTTACCTAGTTTAACCATGAGAAAAATATCTCATGGTAATTACATAATTACATAGAAAAGTAAACATAATAACCCCACGTAGTGTAATGCAATACACTACCTTATTTTATCCTAACATCCCCCCTTTATTACATTACTTTGATATACAAAGTTTTCTCCGAAACAGTTGAAATTTGACACGTCCAAGTGCCTTTGTAAAAATGTCTACAACCTGTTCATCGGTGGGAATGTGTTGGAGCTTGATTCCGTGCTTAGGAACTTCATCATGAATGAAATGACAATCTGTATCAATATGCTTAGTTCGTTCATGATGCACTGGATTCTTGACCAAGTTCAAAACACCTGAGTTGTCGCAAAACATGTGAATGGGAAGTTTCTTTGGTAGGCCTATGGTAGACAAGATGTGACTTAGCCATATTGCTTCACACACAGATCCACGTGTAGCACAATATTCTACCTCAGTTGAAGATAAAGCAACCACCTGTTGCTTTTTACTATGCCATGAGACAAGACTAGATCCAAGATGAAAAACATAGCCTGAGGTTGATTTTTTGTCATCTATGGATCTAGCATAATCAGAGTCAATGTAACTCTGTAAGAAGAATGAGTTATTCTTCTTATACTCTAGACCATAATCGACACTACCCTGAATGTAGTGTAAGACTCTCTTAGTTGCTTTCCAATGGGAGACCTTTGGTTCTTGCATGAACCATGAGAGATAGTTTACAACATAAGTAATATATGGTCTTGTATTAGTCAGATAGATAAGGCTTCCAATCATCTGTATATAAAGTGTGTCATCTACCTGTGGTGAGTCTTCATATCGTGATAACTATAGCCGTGATTTCGTCGATGTTGCTTTGGGCTTACAATCAGTCATATGATATTTTTCTACTAAAGTCTTGGCATACTTTGTATGAGTCACCCTTAGATGATTCTTTTTCTGTTCTATCTCAAGGTCAAGACAGTAGTGGAGAAGTCCTAGATCTATCATATCAAATGAATCTTTCAAGTCATATTTCACGACGTTAATCAAGTTCTCTGAATTTCCAGTGATGATCAGATCATCTACATATAACACAAGAATCACTATCTCAGAACCTGTGTTCTTGATATAGATATTTGCGTTAGATGGACTTCTCTTAAATCCATGCTACAGTAGGTGACTATCCATTTTTATGTACCATGCTCTTGGGGCTTGTTTTAGCCCGTATAATGATTTGACCAATTTACAAACATGTTGCTCATGGCCTACCTCTATAAATATAGAAGGTTGAGTCATGTATACTTCTTATTTTAAGTCACCATTAAGAAAGGCACTTTTTATATCCATATGATGTAATTTCCATCCAAACTGTGCTGCCATAGCGCAAAGCACTCGAATGGTGGTCATCCTTGTTGTAGGAGCAAAGGTTTCCTCATACTCAAGTACTTCCTTTTGAGCATAGCCCTTTGCCACAAGATGGGATTTATGCTTATCTATTGTGCCATCTGCCTTATATTTTACTTTGTAAACCCATTTGCAGCCTATGGGTTTCTTTCCTTTAGGCAAATCCACTAGCTTCCATGTTTTATTCTTTATGAGGGAGTTATATTCTCCATCCATAGCTGCCTTCCACTAAGGCGATCTAAGTGCTTCATCAACTATAGAAGGTTCATTCTCATCACATGCTGATAAGTAAACCCTCTCCTCATCTATTTCCATCTCATCTTCCCTTGGTAACTCTCTATCAACAGAAAGATCTTGAAAATTTGCACAAAGATCATCAACTGAAGTGGATGCTTCATTATTTTATTTTTGTGTCATGCTTCTTGTCTTTGGATGATTGAGAGTAATATTAGGTGGGGAAGTGAGTTTAGAATATTTCACTGTGCTTGTATACCATTTGGGTGGCTTTTTCTATTGTGAAGAAGGAAGTTGATGTTCCTCCTCATCATCTAGGTATACTGATGTAGTGTTGGGTGTGAAAGCTTCATCAAACACTACATATCTACTTACATGTATCTTCTTGGCAAATGGGTCTATCAACCGATAGCCTTTTGAAAATTCATCATATCCAAGAAATATACAAGGTAGGGACTGCTCATCTAATTTATTTCTTTTCTCCTTAGGTATATGCATAAATGCCTTACACCCAAATACCCTTAGATGAGTTATGGAGGGTTTCCTACCACTCCATGATTCCTAAGGAGTCATACATTCAAGAGCCCTTGTGGGAGCTCTATTCAGAAGATATACTACAGTTTGAACAACTTTAGCCCAGTAAGTTTGCTCAAGGTTGGCCCCCTTAAGCATACATCAAACCATTTCCATTATGGACCAATTTATTCTCTCAGTAAACCCATTGGATTGAGGAGTGTAGGATGTTGTTAACTGTATCTTTATCCCATGTGTCTGTAAAAATGAGGAAAATTATTTTTATGTGTATTCCCCCCTCGATCTGAATGGAGGGTCTTAATAAAGCATCATGTTTCCTTCTCAACAAGAGTTTTGAACTGTTGAAAATAGGAAAATGCTTTAGACTTCAACTGAAAGAAGAAGACCCACATTTTTCGTGAGTGATCATCGACAAACAATTGAAAATACCATTTTCCTCCACAACTTGTAGACATGGGACCACACAAATCTATGTGAACCAACTCCAAAGGTACCTTAGTTCGAAAAGAGCTAGGTTCAAAAGGTACTCTATGTTGCTTTCCTGACAAGAAATCAGAGCACATTGGCAAAGTAGATGAAAGAGTAGGCAGTCCTTTCACCATTTGATATTTACTCAACTCTAGTAAATATCTTGAACTCAAACGCCCAAATCTCTTATGCCAAAGAGAAGTGGCCTCCTCTGTGGTTACTGCCATTGCAGTATGGGTAGAGGTACCAACATCTAAGACAAACAAACCATGTTTGTATAAAAAATTTTCTATATGTTTTCCCTTATTAGTGATAAAGCAACATTTCTTTTCTTTGTCCACTGTAAAATTGACATTTATGTTATTGTCCAAGATTTGTGGAACTAACAAGATATTATTTTTCAATCCTGTACATAAATAACTTTTTGAATATTACATTCTCCATATAGAAGGGAGATAGAAACACTTCCTTCTCCCTAAACTCAATAGGTCTGATCATCAGCAATGGTGATCGGTCTACCTTCTCGAGCCTCAAATGTTGCAAACCAAGATTTATCGCCAATCATATGTTTACTAGCTTTAGACACCAAAACAACACCAATACGATTATGTGGCTACAAAAACTGATCGAAGTGACATACATAGCCCCTATGGCAGCCCCTAGAGGTTAAATAGTGGTCCTAACCACTCCCACAGCAGTTTTGGAAGGTCAGAGGTCAATTTGGCACCTTTTCAGCACTTTGGTACCTACTTGTCCCACACGATTACAAACTGGTATTCATCCCACCCCGGGATGATTAGTAGTATTTGCTCTAGGGTGGGGTGAATAGCAGGTTTGACTGGAAAAAATCAAACCTCGGCAGGTCTGCCACTTAACTACAACTTCAAGACATGCAATTGTGAGGAACAACTTCAAATTAGAGAGAGAATTTAGTCATGCATGCCTTGATTTTGGAGGCCTCATGCAAGGAGACTCTAAATCAGGGAAGAATATTTTCTCCCAAAATAGGACCAGCAACTCAAGTGGCACCCTCACATGCGCATTCAAAGAGAGAGACCCTAGGTCTATAAATTGGTGAGTCTTCTCATAGAGGGAACAAAGAGGAGCATTTGGAGCAACAAAGTGCTGCCAAATTACATCCTCACCCATCGTTTGTGCTTTTACATCCTTGATCTCTCTTTTGGAAGAGAGGTTATTGAGTGATTATTGGAAGCGCAATCCGGAACCAAACTCGAACATTTGGCCACAATACCCCACCAAATTTACCGACACAACCCCATAAGAGGTTTTAGACCCATCCAAAGTGGATTGGTGCCAAAAATGAGTCCCAAACGGTGGGCATCTTGCCCCCGGTGCCCCACTAGCGCCCCCCTCATCCAGCCGCCTATGACGAGACGATGCTAACAGCTTAGTATAGCTGTCTCTCATATGACACGAAGACCCACCTTTAGGAAGCTCATGTAATCGCCCATCAAGGCGGATAATCTCTGCCTCCAAATCCATTCGATGCTAAAACCAATATGCCTCCCATCGACAGTATGCAACCACTACATCATCGTGCTGCACCAACTGAGTTCGTAGAAGATCCCTCTCTCGTGCAACATCTATGTCCCCATCCCACTGGTGGTACATAGAAAATACATTCTCTTGCTCTGCCAACTGAGTTCGTAGGAGATCCCTCTCCTACAAAGCCTCCCCAAGCTCCTCATCCCATCTCTGAAGTAGATCCTCCAGTCATGCTATCTCAACACGATCCCTCACATCCACACCCTTTGGGACAACCTAGTGCATAGGCATATCTAGGAATGCAGGCTACTCTGGCTCCCACTTCTCTAGGACATCCTGCGTATCTAGCTACTATAGAATCCCAAAATCATCCCCCCCAAAGCTGTCAACCTCCACCATGTCCGCATCCTCAAGTGGATCCCCCCAACCCTCTCCTGATGCCTCTACATCCTCACCACCTACTACTACCACCTCTGGATCCCCTAGAGGCCCCTCGCATTGCCACCACCACAATTTCCACCATTGGTCGTACTCAGCGGTCGCCCCGACGTTGTCCACGTTAGGGACATCAATCACAGGATTTGACTCCTCACCAAGTAGCTCGATGATCGACCAGGCAAGAGTCCTCTCATAGCCCCGACACTGATAGATCAAGGAGTCACCAGGAAACCCATTGTGCACCCCAAACTATCGTGTCACTCGGACGTATGGGAAGTACTCCTACTCAGTCCCGTGCCATCCAAAGAGGGAGACCCTAGGTCTATAAATTGGTGAGTCTTATCACCCCAAAAAGGGGGAATAAAGAGTAGCATTTGGAGCAATGAAGTGCTACCAAATTACATCCTCATCCATCGTTTGTGCTTTTACATCCTTGATCTCTCTTTTGGAAGGGAGGTTATTGGGTGATTATTGGAAGCACAATCCGGACCCAAACCCAAACATTTGGCCACAATACCCCACCAAATTTTCCAACACAACCCCATAAGAGGTTTTAGACCCATCCCAAGTGGATTTGTGTTGAAACTGAGTCCCAAATAGCGGGCGTCCTGCCCCTGAGTGCCCCCTGCACTATTGTAGTTCTAATCGCCCCACCCCGAAGTGATTAGAAATCTGTGATAGATTTCCCTAATTTTTATTTTGAATTTTATTCTAGGTCACTTACATATGCTGTCATTTAAATTTCATGTGATTCTGACAAATTTTTATCATGCTTTTGTTATTTCCTACTTTTACTAACATGTAGGGAGCATCATCATATTTTGGGCTATTGAGGCCAAATTGGCAAAATATAACCATCTGGATCATCCGAAAATATGATGTTTTACCTAAAACCAACTTTGTAGGTGATTTGGAGGCCTCTGTACTAGACATTAGGAGGTGGCTTTCGGACAGGTTATGATAGTCCTAATCGTCCCACCCCGGAGTGATTAGAAATATGTGCAAGATTTCTAGACTGTTCCTTTTGTAGTGGCTTCCTGGTAATGTTTTATTGCTTCTATCAAAATTTCATCTCATTTTGATATGTTTCAGTTATCGTTTTAATCATTTTATGCATGCACTAACCGCAGGCCTTGGGGATCGCATGTTTCTCTCCATCTGTAGGTGCTACTAATCCTTTTCTATTTATCTGAATGTAGGATATCGACACCAGAGGGGAAGAAAGGAACCATAGGCACATTCATGCAAGCGGTGGTGACATTTGGTCCACCCATTTTACATGTGGGCACACGAAAGAAAGCGTATCAATCCGTGGTGTAATAGAGCCCTACTTAACGCTCCTAGTCCCCAAAAGGGAGGAGACGTATTGTAACCCAATTTTAAAGAAAATTAATAAAAAGGGCTATACTCGACATTTGCTTTCTATCTTGTTTCAATTCGTTGATGTTTCTCTCCTTTCATGCATTTCAATTCATAGGACTTAGCGTTACGTTTTGCTTTTGCATACATCACACTTGGCATTTCCGTTTTTTTTCGTATCCTCGTGATTTCAGTGGCGATCATGGTGGGACCTCTGTCCCTTGATTTTGAGATCAAATTTTTGATCAAAAGTTGTGTGTTTTTGCTTGCAGGTATCAATATTTCAAGCACTAGACTGCTGCTCGTTCCATCCTGTAACAAATACAGAGCTAGAATTCGTGCCACCCTGGGACGAATAGGAATTCGTCTCACCCTATGATGAATACATATCTATTATTCATCTCACCCTAGGATGAATAGCTCTCTGTGTAGTTTTAGAGCAGAAACTCAGAGGCATCCGGTTTGGGCAGAGAAGAGGTAGGGGTTTTGAGCATCCTCTGTCATTTTTTGTTTTTTGTCTCTGTCATTTCTTGTTTCTTTGCTTGCATAGGAGAGTTTTACTGCATGTTTTTCTTTATTTTTGCAAGTAAAAAGAACCCCACACACCACGAGATAATCTGAACATCAAGGCATTGGTCATAAAACCCCAACCCTTGATCAAGACCAATGGTGGATTTCATCACCACCTTGGCTTGAAATATTGCATACATAACCCCGATCGCAACTGTTGCTAGATGTAAATCCTGAAGAAAGTTGACCAAGTGTAGCTGGGGTGATTCCCAGCACATGAGGATAAGTCTTCTATGGTAGGTGTCAAAATAGAGTGATTCCCCTTTCGTACCACCTATGTTCCACATACTGTTCTGCTCTCATGTACCAATAGTCTCCCTCATGTAAGGGCGAGTATATAGAGAGGTTCGGTATAATGGCATGGCAGTGGTATATTGAGGGGGCGACCATTTTTGGGAGATATAAGAGCCCTCATATTGCATATACAACAAAAAATTCTTTACAAGGTTTTCAAAACAAACATCAAAACACATTGAACCAGATTTAGGGGACACTTTTAATCCATAAACAATATAATCATTGCTCTGATTGTGTGTTTCCATTTTGTTTAGTGTAGCATAAAAATCGTAAAGAAGATAAAAACGTACACATATTTAGAAAAAAATCACCATGGTGTACACCCGTAGCCAAGCCCAATCACGGGTAGAAGCTACGAAAAGTGTACAAAGGGGGACAAGTCGCCTCCGATATAGTCCCGAGGACTTGGTCATACCGCCTTGGCAGCCTGACCCACAAGATATTCCACATCATGCCATTATAGAATGGGACTATAGAGGCACCCCTTTGAGGGGCACTCCCACTCAACATAGACCCTTTCAGGAGGAGGCCATACACGTGGCACTCAACATAGACAAGAGGGCTCCCTTAGACGCTCATTATGAGTGGCCACTGTGCAATGAAGCGCTAGAGAAACATAGGGCCCATAAGGAGGGGCCACATGATTACGCCATCCCTCCTTTACCCCTTATTACTGTCAAAAACAATAGGCCAAATCCAGAGCACAAGGCTCTTCAGACAGGGCAAGACAATTCTGCCCGCACCTTTCACACATACAAAAGGGAGTACGAGGAAGACCACTACATTCCTCAAGAGCAATACATAGCACGGGAACAATGCGCCTTCATGCCTGCTATGTATCAAGATCATCCACTAAGGCTAGAACCTCAGGTGAATGCCACTAACCTTGATAGAGGAAAGCAACCCATAGGGATATCGGATCACCATGATCGAGATCGACATGTAGGAGAGGCATCTAGGCTTCCTAAACACAAGATGATAGAAAAAATTGACTTGGAATTTGCCAAACATGCCACCCACCAAGCTCAAATCATGTAGCTCAGGCAAGACCAACAATAGTTAGAACACCTATATCACCTTAGCAAAGAGCGCATTTGGCGTCAGACAGACGAACTGCTCTAGAACACTATGCTTGAGAGGGTCCCAACCCCTCGCGTGCATAAGATAGAATTGTATGAGAGGCACAACCCCTTGGTGCGAGACAGGTCTCTGCGACCTTATCAAATATTGCCTCCAAGACCTCCTAGACCTGAGCGGGAGGCCACTCCCAAAAACAACAATGGGCACCCTCCGCGGGAACCCACCCATGTTTATAGGTCTCGCCCAGGAACTCCTCAAGAAGCCTATGAGGAGTATGAGTAAGAAGAAGAGTGGGCTGAAATGCCCTACCAAGGCAAGGGGGATGTTGTCCAACTACCCCTCCAAAGGCCTCAAGTTCCCTGCAAGCCACAACAGGAACAAACCAAGGAGGAAGAGATCAAATCCTCCGATGCATATAAAGTGCTGCTAGAGCGTTTTGAGTCTATGGAGACCAAGATTTTTGGGGCCCAAAAGCCCACTTTATGCTAGCTCTGCAGTCACCCTGTGCATCCGTCAGTGTCGGCACCCCCATATTCTGAACACTTTAAACTGCCCTAGTTGGCATTCTTTAAAGGGGAGGAGGATGTCCAAGAGCACGTGAGTATATTCCTGAGCCAATGCTTTGACATTCAGGACAATGATGCTTTGCTGCTAAGAACATTTATAACCATGTTCATAGGCCCTGCCTTGGATTGGTTCACTCAGTTGCCAAAACATAGCATCAGTAACTTGGATCATCTAGTGGACGTGTTCCTCGAATGCTTCACCTTCAACACCAAGAAAAATGCATCACTAAGCGACCTAGATAGCCTCAGGCAGTATGAGGAAGAAACCATGGCGGCCTATGGAAATCGGTGGAGGACGTTGCTTTCAAAGCTGCCCTACCTCCCTCCCATGTTCGACCTGACCCAAATGTTCTCAAAGAGCTGTTTGAGATCAATCTCCATGCTATTGCAGTTGCAGCAATATGCCACTCTTGAGGAAGCCTTGGCGCAAGCCAGAATCATTGAGGAGATCAAGATACATGATGGCAAGATTGCCAAGCCAAAGAAGAAAGAGTGGCCTAAAAATTCCAAAACAGGGACCACATAACTTAAACCCACTACGGTCAATCAGGTTGCTATAAACATGCCAAAGCCTGCACAAGCAACATAGCCCTCATAGGCTAACTATCAGGTAGTTCCTCTTGACAACTATGAGAAGGAAAATCATCGGCAAGAGCAAACTCAGTAGCGTCACCCTAGGCGATAGTTCACACCCTTCACAGAGTCCAAAGATTCCTTGTTTGACTGTTTGTCCGTGACAAAATTGATACACCTACCAAAAAGTCGACCCATAGACCCCAACGTGCCAAAACCTAAGGGATATAGGGAAGACTTGTATTGTAGATTTCATAGGCAGAAAGGACATGACCTTTACGCATGTTGGAAGTTCAAGAGCTTCATGCAAGACCTAATAGACAACAAGACGTTGGTAGTGGACAACCCCGTAGCACCAAACAACCAACAGATGGGAGTCTTCAAAGACCCCTTGCCTGCCCATGATACACAGACAAAGACCCTTCAAGTCAATGAGGTGATACAAAATTGCCCCATGCAGGGGTATGTAGGGATGATAAGCATAGTGACTCAAAACAAGAGATACCCAAGAGCTACCCCCACGGTAGCCATAGGAGAGGTTTTGTCAACGTCACAGCCTCAACAACACCCTACGCAACCTCTCCCACCTAGAACAGTGGCCACGATTCAAACTATACTTACCCAAATTTTAAGGACCACATCGGCTAGGCTCTCCATTTACGAGCTCATTCAACAATAATCGCCCCATCGGGAGGCTCTAATGGAGATATTAAAAGCCATTGACCTGCAGCCACACGAAGCAAACTCTCTGAACAACTTTGTGGGACATGTAAAACAATGTACAAAACTAGTCATCACCTTTAGAGAAGATGAACTAAAATTGGTGACTGGTGATATGGCGGATCCACCCCTGCACATCATTGCGTAGGTCAACAAGATTCTGTATAAGAGGGCATTGGTGGACACTGGCTCGTCCAGTAATATAATTACAATAGTGACATTGAAACACCTCAAGTTGTCGGCATCTCACATCGTGGCCTCCACCTATACTCTTCGAGCATTCAATGATGCGATATGCTCGATGGTTAGCACAATTGTCCTACCCATCCAAGTGGGACAAAAGACTATTCATACGTTGTGCCACATCTTGGAAGGTGAGATGGCCTATAATATCTTGTTGGGGCGGCCTTGGATCAGGGACATGAAGTGTGTCCCTTCAATAGCTCATCAGTTCTTAAAGTACACATTTGAATGGCAGGTGCATGTAGTCCTGGTAGACTTAGAGCCTTTCAAGTATTGCACTACGGTGCAACTAATACCGCAATCGAACCTTCCATCGACACATTTGGATTTTTAGTTGAATCCATCTAAACAGGGTCTGATTCCGTATGCATCCCCATTGTTAAGTCCATCAAATCACCAGTCGGGTCCATCATCATCATTTTGTCCTTCACCAACAACACCACCTAAGGTGGCCACACCGAAGGACAAGGGCAAGACAGCCCTAGAAGAGGCACTGCCATCAGTCTCAACCATATCTACCGAAGAGATGCCTAGCCGAATGGAAGTCGAGACACCTAGTTCACCCTACATGGAGTGGACCCACAAAGAACTCCCATTCCCTCCCCCTCCACCACCAACGATCACCGTTGAGATGGCCAATACGGGCCTGGGGGAGTATCTAGTGCGGAACATTGTAGCAACACCCGCACTTGAGTCCATGCAGGACATGGGGAGACCTCGCCTCCCCATCGACACTGTGGTTCCTCTAGGCTACCCACCCAATCAGACAAAATTTGTTTATGGGGGCCTTGATAATGGCATTGAACCTTACATGCAAGAAGAAGAAGATGAAGAGCCCTTTGTTGAGGACATCAACTATTTGTCCAACCCAGACTTCACTTTGAGATATCTTGGCCAATGTAATTGGCATGGATATGGGTTGGACAGGTATGAGCAAGGAGTGCGTGTTCTTTGTCAACCAAGATATCGACAAGTCAAGAGTAGGGTTCAACCACCCCCTATACCTCAAAATATTGGTAGAGAAAATGCACAGCCTAGGGATAGGCAATAAGGATGGGTTGGCATTAGATCCATATGCCAATCCTAACACAAAATATACATTGAGGGATTACCTCCCATTGCTAACAACCAACCTTGTTGACCTTAACAACCCTTTCCCTTTGATCGAGAAAGGAGAAAGTTCGAGGACTCACCTACAAGAGGGATATAGACAAGGCCAAGAAGGGTCTTCAGAAGATGAGTCAGAGTATGAGGTAGCACCTTGGGATCCTTTTGAATCTGATAGCAATCATTCACAAGTGACCCCCATAGATGATTATCAAGAGAGCTTCATGACAATGTTCCCTTTGGATGCTCCAATCGAGCAAGTGCCACTTCAAGAGAATCAGGTCCCCCCGTAGAGAGTAGAACAACCCCGATGGGACCAGATCAATTTGCTCGAGCAAGACGAGCTTCACATGCCACAAAAAACTGTTGGAGCCAACGAAGGCCTTTGGATCTCTGATCATGATTATGAAGACGAGACTGAGATGGCATATCTCAATCATATGCGATAACAACAATACCCCGTGGACATAGACGACATGTTTGAGCAACTACACATAGGGCCAAGGCATAGGTGGCACCTAAACCAGGCACAGTTGGACCAACTACTGCATCTGCAACTTTAGGTATACAAATAACATCTTCCACTCGGAGACCCTATAGAGCCATCAGTGCCAAGGGCAGATCCTGTCCTTTTATCCGTACATAGGGCTGATCCATTTGTGCCAGTACCCACAGAGCCAGATTCGGAGCACAAATATCACCTAGGATGTCCGAGTAACCACACCCATGGTAATGGAGACCAAAATCATCTCATCAACATGATCTCCATTGACTTAACCGCCCCCATCCATAACCCAGCCGACCCAACACGGTCATTGCATCTAGACCTAGATGCTATAGACTGGGATCGTGCTGACACACCACCATCCCTATCGGAATACTAGCCTTGTGGTGGGATGTTCCATTTCACCCCAGGATAGAATCAGGATGTCTTCCATGCTGAAGAGGAACCCGAAATTTTGAACGTAGATCTAAATTCAGCAAATGATATCCACATGATCCCAACTCCACACCAGTTGGAGGATGGGTCCCACATGTTAGTTGAAGAGATGACTGACTTAGACATTGGCTCTAATCCAATGAATTCACAAATCATCAAGTTGGGGGTAAGTCTATCCCCCAAATAGCAAGTCGACTACATTGCCCTTCTCAAAGAGAAGAAGGAGGTTTTTGCATGGTCCTACAAAGACATGTCGAGGCTAGACCCGCATCTAGTCATGCATAATCTAATGCTTGATCCGACAGTCAAGCCAGTTAAGCAAAAACTACGTAAGATGCACCCAACAATAGCCTTAATGGTCAAAGACGAGCTACAAAAGTTGTTGGATGCACAGTTTTTCATCTGCGTGGATTACCCACCATGGTTGTCTAACATGGTGCCCATCAAAAATTTTGATGGGAGGATTCACATATGCACCAATTTTTGAGACTTAAACAAAGCGAGTCCTAAGGATGATTTCCCCTTGCCTAGCATCAACGCATTGGTAGACGCTACAGTGGGCCACGAAATGCTTTCCCTCATGGATGGTTTCTCAGGATACAATTAGATTCATATCAATCCCGAGGACCAACTAAAAATGGTGTTCACAATGCCTTGGGGGAAATTTTGTTATAAGGTCATGCCCTTTGGCCTTAAAAATGCTGGCGCCACCTACCAATGTGCCATGACATACATCTTCCATGATCACATGCATAAAACTTTGGAATATTACATGGATGATTTGTTGGCCAAATCTCTTTTATGCCCAGATCATCTCGATGACTTAAGCAAGATCCTCGATCGCCTCATTGAACATAAAGTCAGATTAAACCCCAAGAAGTCTGTATTTGGGGTCAAATATGGAAAGCTCTTGGGTTTCATAGTCTCCAAATGAGGAATCGAGGTAGATCCACACAAAGTCAAGGCAATCCTTGAAATGCTTCCTCCAACTACCATCAAGCAACTCAGAAGCCTGTAGGGAAAGGTCACGTAAATCAAGCACTTCATAGCGCAACTATTTGAAAAGTGCCGACCCATGAATAAATTATTGCACAAGGGGGTAGCATTTCACTGGGATGACAAGTGCCAATCAGCCTTTGATGACATCAAACAATACTTGGATTCATCGCAAGTATTGGCACCACCTAGACCAGGAGTGTCGTTCTACTTATACATCTTAGCTACTGAGGTGGCACTGGGTGCCATGCTAGCCCAGAAAAATGAACTACACAAAGAACATGCTAATTACTATCTTAGCCGCACCCTGGTCAGTTATGAACTTAACTATGCATATGTCGAAAAGTTATGCTTGGCAGTGGTTTTTGTTACCAAAAAGTTATGCCACTACATGTTGAGCAATACAATGTATGTTGTGTCTAAGGAGAATCCATTGTGGTACATGATGAGTCATACTTATCATAGTAGCCGCACGATGAAATGGATCATGCTATTGACGGAGTTTGACATTGAATTCATTGGACAAAAGTCCATCAAAGGTCAAGTCATCATCGATCAACTAGCAGAGGCTCCTCTCGAAGATGATCAGCCTCTGACCGTAGAGCTGCCAGATGATGGGGTCTTCCATGTCTTAGAATATCCAGATTTTGATGAGCCTGAGTCATAGGCCGACATAACCCTATTTGTCAATGGTTCTAAATGTGAGCAAGGGGGTGGCACGGGAATTATATTCTTCACACCGAAAGGGGCTCCAATACCTCTATCATTTAAATTAGATTTCTCATGCACCAAAAACAATGTAGAATATGAAGCCTTGCTCATAGGTCTTCAGACAACAATCACCATGAACATCAAACGCTTAAACATCTTTGGTGATTCACTATTAATTGTCAACCAAGTAAAGGGGGTATTCCAATGTAAATGCCCAATTCTACAGGCCTACAAAGCCATTGTGGACAAATTCCTGGCAAAGCTTGAATGGTACGACATCGAGGCACTCCCTCGATCATCGAATCATTTTGTGGATACTATGGCCTCCTTGGGGTCACTAATATCGCAAGACCCTTCTAGTGAAATGACAACCATTCATGTCAAAACATTATCCCAATCCACGATGGAGTGTACAAGATCTGACTTGATGCCAGGAATCCACCTGATCTAGATTGAACCATCTCAAGATAAGTTCTCTTGAATCTGTGATAGTCTGAATCACACCGAATGGGGGTCCTTGTTCTCCTCGAACCCTCTTAATAGAAACACAACGCTATTCTTACAAGTTCTTTCCCGCTCAGATTTTGCTAGGGATGAACTTCAAGAGGGATTGGCCATTCATACCATCGAGGTTTCTGATCAGCAGGATTGGTACACACCCATTAGAGACTATCTCAAGTTACGTAGCCTCCCACTTGGATTGACACACGCTACGAAAATATAATTCAAATAGAAAGTGGCAAAACATGTCTTTCTAGGAGACATTTTGTATCGTCGGAGCTATGAGGGAATCCTCTTCCGTTTCTTGGACCAGCAGGAGTCCACCTGGGCGATCACCCAAGTGCATGATGGTACATGCGATGGCCACTTCAGCGGTATGGCCATCGCAAAGCGCATTCTTCGCATGGGTTATTATTGGCCATCTTTAGAGCGAGATTGTTGTGCATATGTAAAGAAGTGTGTGAAGTGTCAACACCATGCCAATTTGACACACATACCTTCTCAAGCCTTACAACTGATCCAATCGGCTTGGCCGTTTTCATAGTGGGGCTTAGATCTAATTGAAAATATCTCCCCTGCGTCATCGGGTCATCACACATTTATCATAACGACCACAGAGTACTTCACCAAGTGGGTGGAAGCAATTCCGCTAACCTCTACGACTGGACCCCGCATTGCGGAGTTTATTTTGCATAACATCATATGTCATTTTGGTATTCCATCCAAGATCATCTCGGATAATGGGACGTCATTCAAGAAAAAATATGTGCGTGCTTTGACAACAAAGTACAAAATTTAGCACAGTTTTTCAACACCTTATTATCTGCAGCCAAATGGGCAAGCAAAGGCGTCAAAAAAAATGCTAGTCGCTATCCTCAAAAAGATGATCATAGATAGTCATAAGGATTGGCACATTCAAATTCTGCTTGCCCTATGGGCTTATCGCACTAGCATTCGGACGCCCACTGGGGTAACTCCATTTTTGCTGGTGTATGGCTCCGAGGTAGTCATGCCTCTTGAGTTGGAAATACCTTCCCTGTGCATCTCAATGCAAGAGTTCATCAATGATGACACTGCACAGCAGGACCAGTTAGACCAACTTACGTTGCTCGACAAATGACGCGTCAATGCTCTCGAGCATTTACGTATCTATCAAGAGCGACTTAGGAGAGCGTACAACATGAAAGTTCACCTGAGGGACTTTCAGGTTGGTGACTTGGTCTTAAAAGAGAACCAACAAAATTCTAACTTGCCGCCCCATCTAAGGGACAAGTTCATGGAAAATTGGTTAGGTCCCTATGTAATTGATAGTAAAATAGGACCTGGAACATATTGGCTTGCCTCTCTTGAAGGAATCAAGGAACTAGAACCCTTGAACATCAGTCATTTGAGGCCATTCCACATTTAGAGAGCCATAGCCCACCCAAAAAGCTCCAAGGATTCCAATAATTGCTTGGTCAAACCCAAAAATCTCCAAGGATTCTCACAATCGCTTGGTCCACCTAAAATGCCCCAAAGGTATCCATAAACCCTTTGGTCAAACCAAAAGCTCCAAGGATTCCTACAATCGCTTGGTCAAACCAAAAGCTCCAAGGATTCCTACAATCGCTTGGTCAAACCAAAAGCTCCAAGGATTCCTACAATCGCTTGGTCAAACCAAAAGCTCCAAGGATTCCTACAATCGCTTGGTCAACCTAAAAATCTCCAAGGATTCCTACAATCGCTTGGTCAACCTAAAAAGCTCCAAGGATTTCCGCAATCACTTGGTCAACTTAAAAATGCCCCAAAGGTATCAATAATCCCTTTGGTCACCCTAAATGCTCCAAGGATTCTCACAATCGCTTGGTCCACCTAAAACGCCCCAAAGGTATCCATAAACCCTTTGGTCAAACCAAAAGCTCCAAGGGTTCCCACAATCGCTTGGTCAAAAACAAATATTTTAAAAATTAAAATCATCAAAAATAACAAAAAAAAAAAAATTGCATCTCAATTTCATGAATACTCATAAAAATAAAAATACAAAAATATAATAAACTGCATTAGGCATCGCATCCATACATGGCATATTTGTTGGTCATACATGTCACAAGCACCATAGACTGTAATTAATCGGCAATTCCATCATTTTCCACTTTCAATCCATTTTATAAACACATCCATCCAGAATAACACCATCCACATTTTAGCATAGTCAGTTGTCTCCTAATGAATTTAGGGTTTTCGCCATTCAGCTATCTTTAAATTTCTAGCCAAAAACTGTACAAAGTCAGACATATTTTAAAAGGTAGAGTTTTACTTGGATCACGCCTCATTACATAACATCCCTACACAAGTTAAAACACATAAAATAACTCCTAAGTTGTGTGAACGCAAGAGAAACCTACAAAGCAGTCTAGGGTACCATAGGTGAAAGGTTAGCCTGTTCATCCCCATGTGCGAATGGTTCAAGAATGCTGAGAATTGACAAAAGGACAAACTCTTTCCCATCAAATGCACCATAATAAAAAATGCTTTTCACCACTAACAAAAATCCCAACACCTCTTTGATCCTCGAAGTTGTAAGGATTCGTACTACACGCCCCTGACAAGGATGGGTAGTCGTCCCCAAGGCCTAAAAGGATCAATGCCATTTACAAACAAAATTCCAACAATCCATCATCACAAACTTCCAAAACACCTTTGGTCCCCAAATTCGTAAGGATTCGTACTACACACCCCTGACAAGGATGGGTAGTCATCCCCAAGGCCTGAAAGATCAATGCCCTTACATAATAACATCCCCAATCACCTTTGGTTCCCAAGGTCGTAAGGATTCGTACTACACGTCCCTGAACAGGATGGGTAGTCATCCCCAAGGCCAAAAGGATCAAGGCCATTCATAAGCCAAAACCTTATGAAGCTCAAAATGCAAAATCAAATAACAGTGGTTATCACCACTATTCAAATCCCTTGCTCAAAAAGAAAAACAAAAAGAGAAAAATAAATAGTGATTTTCATCACTATGTATGAGAGCAATTATCCCAACAAGATGAGCCAATAAAAGATGCTTGTACTTTAATCCCTGGAATTCTTAGCATTCAAAAAACCATTTAGGTGATCCTCATTACGGGTTTGGTGGACAGCCTACCTGACAACGACGGTATCCTAGACGCATGATGATATGTCTATCACATTAGCTTTGCGTGTGAGCATACCAATGTTTGCATGTGGATGAGCTAGCTTATGGTACCTTAGATTGTCCTGTGGATTAATCTTACTAAATACAACAACGGAGTTAGTAGAGCTAATTAGGTGATCCTCAGTACAGGTTTGGTTGATAGCCTATCTGGCACTGGCGGTATCCTGACAAATACCACAGAAACAAATTCGATTGCACACACAAGGATGTGAAATAACTTGGTCCAACTCAAGTCTAATTCGTACCTTATTCAAAAGTCTTGCGAGATAAATGTACAGTATTGGCCATTTAATTAAAATGTCTGAATCTCAGAAAACCTTAACTACATTTTAAAACAACGGGTACATTTCATTGCTCACATCACCATCATAAAATACAAAAAATACAAAAACAAAATTATCACATGCAAAGTCATTCCACAAAGCATTCACATTGTACAAGAAAGCCAGTCACTCCTGTACAGTCTATGGTGCCATCGACAAGTTACCAACAAATCATTTCATCCATTCCATATGCATACATCATATAATTAGAAACATCGCATTCATGATAACACATGCATACATCATCATAAATAAATGTGCATAAACAAAAAAAAAATCATGACAAGTGTATAACCAAAAAGAAAAGTCATGTATATATATATCGTCAAATACCCGCAGGCTACAATAAGTCGGTCATCTGACCTAGCAAAATAAAGCAAAAACTCAAAAACCCCCGAGCCTAGGGCGTCAGCCACCATGATCACGCAGGATCAGTGTGATGGGAACTACCCCCCGTGGTGTGGGTTCCATGGGACCTCTCAGGGTGGCTACTGCTAGCCCCCACATCATGCACACTAGCACCCCCCTCATCCAGCCGCCTGTGACGAGAAGATGCTGACTGATCAGTATCACTCTCTCATCTGGCATGAAGACCCACCTCCATGGAGCTCAGGTAACCACCCACCGAGGTGGATAATATTTGCCTCCAAATCCATCCTATGCCAAAACCAATCCACCTCCCATTGATGGTACGTAGCCACTACATCATCGCACTGTGCCAACTGAGTTTGTAGGAGACCGCTCTCCCACGTAGCATCTGTGTCCCTATCCCGCTAGCGGTATGCAGCAAATACGTTCTCCCACTTCGCCAACTGAGTCTGTAGGATATAACTCTCCTATAAAGCCTCCCAAAGCTCCTCATCTCATCTCCAAAGTAGATCCTCCAATCATGCTATCTCAGCATGATTCCTCACCTCCACACCCTCGAGGATAGCCTGGTGCATAGGCATATCCGGGACTGCAAGCTACTCTGTCTCCCACTGATCTGGGATGTCCTACATATCTGGCTGCTCTGGAATCCCAAAATCATCCCCCCTAAAGTTGTAACCTCCACCATGTCCGCATCCTCGAGTGGAGCCCCCCAACCCTCTCTCGATGCCTCTACACCCTCACCACCTATTGCTGTCGCCTCTGGATCCCCTAGAGACCCCTCGCCTCGCCACCATCATAATGTCCACCACTGGTCGTACTCAACGGTTGCCCCGACGTTGTCCACATCAGGGATATTGATCCTAGGATATGCCTCCTCACCAAGCGGCTTGATGATCAGCTAGGCCAGAGTCCTCTCATTGCCCCAACATCGATAGATCAAGGGCTCACCAAGAAACCCCTAGCACACCCCAAACTAACATGTCACTCAGACATACGAGAAGTACTCTTGATTGGTCCCGTGCCACCCTATCAGCCATCTCCCCCTACGCACCCGCCAAAGCCACTCTCCAGCCTTAGGCCAGGCTGGAAAGTATCGGTATGGGCACCAGAACACCTACCTTGGAGCAAGCCGAGCGAAGGCATCAACATAGTTCCCTACGACACCTGCCCACCACCGACTCTACCCCTGCTCCTCAGACCGCCGCCATAGAGCCGCATACCCTATCTCTCTATCCACCATATCTTCCCATGTGGTCCATGAATAACCCTGTGGCCGCTCCACCGCTATGTGCTGCCACCCCTAGCACTGCAATAGGTAGCTACATCCAATCCCCTTCCACCTCTGGCAGCGGACCTCGTACAACTCATCATAAAGCTATTCCAGAAGCGTTTGTCCCCACCTCATAATCAAAGGTGCCTCCATCGGGCACTCGACCAATCTGAACACTACCTCCAGTAGGTTCCATGGGAACCTCATGCCTGAGGAGTCAAGAAATAGCATGTTGGATATGAGGGTCATCAGTAATGCATGCCTCACCCCCAACATGCCCCTCTCTAGCCACCACCGCACCAAGATACCACCAATCAAGCAATCACCCTCTGCCCTCTCCACCGGACTATCCACCCCCATCTCCACCCCATGCCCAAAGCACCGTGTCAGCACATCCGTACGCTGATCACGTGGCGTAGTCTGAATCATCAACTCGTCTATCGAAATCCATAGAAACCGATAGACATCCTCTAGAGTCACTGTCATCTCCCTTGTTGGGAGATGAAAGTTATTGGTCTGGGGATCCCACAAGTTGATTAGGGCCATCAGATAGGCCCGATCCCCCACCATAGGCTCTAGCCACATCACCTGCTTGAGCCCAAGGGCATCAAGCCACTCCTAGTAAGCCACAGTCAGCGCCTCCCGTGCTTCAGAAAAAACCGTAGGCACACGGTACCGGCTCTTCACAACCTGCAATAGAAAACAAAACAAAAACTTTAAAAAATGACAAAATAAACCGAAAAAATGTACATCACTACAAAAAACATACACACTGTCTAAATACAAAAACATTTAATCAATGTACAGTATAAAAACAAAAAAAACAAAGAATTCAAAAACAAATTTGTCAGTTTCTAGGTTTTTTTTTTAACTCTAGTTCAAACTGATAAATCAACAAAAAAACACACAAATTCAAAAACATATTCATCGGATCCTAGGGTTTTTAACTCTAGTTCAAACTGATAAATAACAAAAAAAATAAAACATTCAAAAACAAATTTGTCAGTACCTAGGGTTTTTAACTCTAGTTCAAACTGATAAATAACAAAAAAAACAAAACATTCAAAAACAAATTTGTTAGTACCTAGGGTTTTTAACTCTAGTTCAAACTGATAAATCAACAAAAAAACACACAAATTCAAAAACATATTCGTCAGATCCTAGGGTTTTTAACTCTAGTTCAAACTGATAAATAACAAAAAAAACAAAACATTCAAAACCAAATTTATTAGTACCTAGGGTTTTTAACTCTAGTTCAAACTGATAAATCAACAAAAAAACACACAAATTCAAAAGCATATTCGTCAGATCCTAGGGTTTTTAACTCTAGTTCAAATTGATAAATAACAAAAAAAAAATGACAAAAAACACCATACAAAAAAATAGTTAACCTAGGGTTTTCATCCTAGTCTAAACTGACAAAAAAAAAAAAATACACAAAACAGTTAACCTAGGGTTTTTCTCCTAGTCTACACTGACAAAAAAACAAAATACAAACAAAACAAAACAAAACAAAATACAAAACAACACAACTGACAAAACAAAACAAGCAAAACAGTTAACCTAGGGTTTTCATCTTAGTCTCAACTAACAAAACAAAACAACAAAATACAAAACAAAAATTAGCAGTTAACCTAGGATTTTCCTCCTAGTCTACACTGACCAAAAACAAAAAAAAAAAACAAAATACACAAAATAGTTAACCTAGGGTTTTCACCCTAGTCTAAACTGACAAAAACAAAATACAAAAATAAACAGTTAACCTAGGGTTTTCACCCTAGTCTAAATTGACAAAATCCAAAAACAAAAACAACCAGTTAACCTAGGGTTTTCACCCTAGTCTAAACTGACAAAAAAATAAAAACAAAATTAAACAGTTAACCTAGGGTTTTCATCCTAGTCTAAACTGACAAACATAATAAACCAATTTTAAATAGTTAACCTAAGGTTTGACCTTAGTCTAAACTGATAAACAACAACGAACAATATAAAGGCAAAGCAAAGTTTTTGACCTTCATTTAAACTAGGGTTTTTTTACCTTAGTTTACAAAAAATCAAAATCTAACGTAGGGTTTCTAAATTCTAGTTTAACACAAAAAAACTACAAAAAAATAAAAATAACAACTAGGGTTTCTAACTCTAGTTAAACAAAAATAAAAATTTACCCTAGGGTTTTCATTTTATTGTCAAACTAAAACATACAACACACAATAAAAGTTTTCAGTTCCTAGGGTTTAACATTCGTCTAAAACTGATAAATAACAGAAAACAACATAAAAACATTTTTTTTAAGTTAAAGTTTTCAATCTTAGTTTCAACTAGGGTTTCTTTTTTAGCTTACAACAAAACACAAATTCACACAAACAACACACATTTAACTAGGGTTTTCAATTTTTAATTTGAAAAACAAAATACAAAAGAAAAAAATGAATTGCGGTTTTAAAACTGTAACACAAACCAAAATACAAGGAGGATCACATATCGGTCTCGCTTCGGCTTCACAACTTTATGATCTGGTCCATGAACTCATGGTGTCCAAGAAAATTTGACAGTGCTCCGCTACGCGAACTTGACCTCCTCCTCCTCAGAGCTCTAAAACGCCAGGAAAAACAAATGCAAATGAGCCCAAAACCTAGTTTTGGCCCTTAAATAGGCTTTTAGGCCTGTAATAATTCCCCCTTGGGAGGATAACTCTAGTTAGCACTCGTACCACCCTGGGAATATTACTAAAATGGTATTCATCCCACCCAGGGACGATTACAGAGCAAGAAATTCAAAAACAACAAAAACCGCACCAAACTGCACAAAAAAATAGCAATAAAACTTGCCGATCAAAGGGGCCTTTGTGCCTACGATTCTTGGCATGAAAAACCAATGTTGGGGTCACAAATCCTCACTATCATACTCCCTAAGAAGGATATCATAGCCAGAACGCTCCACGAGAGGACAAATTTTCGAGAATTTCATCCCCAAACGACGTCCCAAAAAGGGTCCAAACCCAACCAAAAAATAGCAATAAAACTTGCCGATCAAAGGGGCCTTTGCGCCTGCAATTATTGTCATTAAAAACCAACGTTGGGATCACAAATAATCATTATACCACTCCCTAAAAAGGCTACCATAGTCGGACCGCTCCATGGGAGGATGGATTTTCGAGAATTTTCATCCCCAAACGATGTCACAAAAAGGGTCCAAACCCACCAAAAAATAGCAATAACATTTCCGAACGAAGGCACCTTTGCACTTGCCATTGTTGGAATCCAAAATAGACATTGGGGTCACAAATGGTCACTATCATACTCCCTAAGAAGGCTACCATAGCCGGACCGCTCCCCGGGAGGACGAATTTTTGATAATTTCAGCTCCAAAATACGTCACAAAAAGGGTTCAAACCCACCAAAAACATGTCAAAATGTTCGAAAACTACATAAGCATTCAATGCAAAAAAAACTGAAGGTACCCTTACCTAAGTCATCTTGGGTCAAGTGAATCATCGCTTTTCTCATGTCGGTCATTCCCTCATCGATTCGTCGCTTGAGGGGGTAGTCACACTTAGTCACCAATCAACAAAAACACACCCAATCAAGGAAATGACATGCATTCAAAGGATCATTGACAAAGACAATCATACCCATGCTTGGGGAAGAAAAAAAGCAATAATCACAAGCTGATAAAACACTTGGCATTCTAGAATCATGAACACAAGGTTCCCACAGACAAAAGGTTGCACCCTTTGCCAATTCATGACTGAACAATGTCCAGAATCAAGTAACATCTCACTGAAAAAGGTTAACACTTAAATTAAGCTCCTTAGCTCGTCAGAAGCAAGGATTCTAGAATGCGTGCCATTTACATAATTGGGGCATCAAAATTTGGTTAGGTTACCGAGAAATCCTAATCATTAGTGCTTTGGTTATGAAAGCACGAGGATACGAAAACAAAAAAGGAAAAGCTCCAAGCACGATGCAAAAATGAAACTGAACTTAACGCTAAACCCTACGAATTAAAAATGCATGAAATGGAGAAAAACATGAATTGAAACCCAAATGAAATAACAGCCCTTCTCTTTTATTGATGTATTTCACATTTCGGTTACAATCCACATCCTCCCTTTTTAGGGGCGAGGAGCGTCAAATTCATCTCTTGGTCACATCCATGGATAGCCATCCTTCTTCCGCGTGCCCACATGTAAGATGGGCGGACCAAAATGTCACCGCCGCTTGTGTCTACGAATTTTGATTCCTTGCTGCTCCTCCGATGTTCCGATCCTACGTTCAAAGGAACAAGAAATAGTTAGTAGCACCTGCGGATGAAACAAAACATGCAATCCCCAAGCCTACGATAAGTGAATGAGAAAAATGAATTAAACTATAACTAAAATGAATCCAAATGCTCTAAAAATTTGATAGGGGCATCAAGACATCACCAGGAGGGCACTGCAAAAAGAACAATTAGGAAATTCCTCACCGATTTGAATTCGCTCCGGGGCGGGACGAATTTACCTGCAACAAAATGCCGAAAAGGTACTGTCCCAAATGTCCTGCCTAGAGAGCTCCAAAAGACCTGCAAACTTGGGGTTAGCTAATTGGGGGTATTTTGGGAAGACCCAGATGGTCATATTTTCCCAATTTGGCCTCCATTAATGGGAATTTGATGATGCTACCTGCAAGTTAGTAAAGACAAAAAGTGATAGAACATGATAAGATTTGCTCAAAACATTACGAAATCGAAATTGCAAACTACCTAAGCAGCATAAGATGAAATGCAAGATAAAAATGATAGAAAGAAAAATCTTCCATAGATTCCTAATCGTTCCTAAAAGGGACGATTAGACTCGCGACAGTGCGGGGGCGCCCGGGCAGGCCGCCCACCGTTGGGACTTGATTTCGGTGCCAATCCACTTGGGATGGGTCCAAAATCTCTTGTAAGGTGTTGTCGACAAATTGGGGTGGTATTCTATGGCCAAATGTCAGGTTTTGGGCTCAAGATTTGACCTTCCAATGATCACCCAATGACCTCTTCTCTAAAAGAGATCACGGATGTGAAAGGCACAAATCGCACAAGGATGTATGGGGAAATAAAATGGCAGCACTTCGTTGCTCCAAATTGCTCTTACTCTGTATATTTTGGGGTGAGAAAACCCACCAATTTATAGACCTGGAGGTCTCTTGGGATGAGCATGCAGAGGCGCCACTTGGCAGCCATGCCCTTCCAGGGGAGGGAAGATTCCTCCCTGAATAGGGACTCCATGACTGCCCTTGTAACAGCCTCTAACGCTCGAAAATGCTCACCTATACTCCCATGCAATGAAGGAAGCGTTAAGTGGTGGATCCGAGCTGCCATTTGCCAAGATTTGACTTTTTCCCGTCAAACCTGCAATTCGCCCCACCCTGGAGCGAATTGTGAATTCGTCCCTGGGTGGAGCGAATCCCAATTAGAATTCGTCCCCGGGTGGAACGGATATTGAGCAAAGTGCCTGAAGGTGCCAAAATGATTTTTGACCTTCCAAAACTACTGTGAGAGTGGTTAGGACCACTTTTTAACCTCTGGGGGCTGCCCTTGGGGCTGTGTGTGCCAATGTGATCAGTGTTTGCAGTCACATAATCGGATTGGTGCTGTTTTGGTGTCTACAGATGCCCCTTTTTGGGATGCGTTGTGCAAGGCACAGCATCGAGCAAAAATAGATAACCAAAGCACTAATGATTAGGGTTTCTTAGTAACCTAACCAAATTTTGATGCCCCAAGTATGAAAAGGGCATGCATTCTTGAATCCTTGCTTCTGACGAGCGAAGGAACTCAGTTCAAGTGTTAACCTTTTTTGGTGAGGTGTTACTTGAGCTTGGACATTGATCAATCATGAATAGGCAAAGGGCGCAACCTTTTGTCTGTGGGAACCTTGAGTTCATGATTCACGAATGCCAAGTGATTGATCAGCTTGTGATTATTGCTTGTTTACTACCCCAAGCAGGAGCGTGATTTGTCTTTGCCAATGATTCTTCGAATGCATGCCATTTCCATGATTGGGTGTGTATTTGTTGATTGGTGACTAAGTGTGACTACCCCCTCAAGCGACGAATCGATGAGGGAATGACCTGCATGAGAAAAGCGACGAGTCGCTTGACCCAAGATGACTTAGGTAAGGGTGCCTTCAGAGATTTATCTTTGAATGTGTGTGCAGTTTTTTGACATTTAGACCTATTTTTGGTGGGTGTTAACCCTTTTGGGGACGCCTTTCTAGAGCTGAAATTGTCAAAAATCCGTCTTCCCGTGGAGCGGTCCGGCCATGGTGGCCTTCTTAGGGAGTAGGATGGTGACGATTTATAACCCCGACGTCTATTTTGGATGCCAAGAAGGTCAGGCGCGAAGGCGCCTTCGTTCGGCAACTCTATTGCTATTTTTGGGTGGGTTTTGACCCTTTTGGCGACGCCGTTTGGGGATGAAATTCTCGAAGATCCGTCTTCCCGTGGAGCGGTCCGGCTATGGTAGCCTTCTTAGGGAGTAGGATAGTGAGGATTTGTGACCCCGACATCTATTTTGCATGCCCGGAATGTCAAGTGCAAAAGCACTCTCATTGGACAGTTTTATTGCTGTTTTTGGTGCATTTTTGTGCATTTTTTGCTATTTTTGAAATGTTTGCTCTGTATTCATCCCAGGGTGGGACGAATTCCTATGTAGTATTCATTCCAGGGTGGGACGAGTGCTAACCAGAGTGCTCGTCCCAGGGAGGAATGATTACAGGCTCAAAAAGCCTATTTAAAGGCCAAAACTAGGGTTTGGGCTCATTTGCACTTGTTTTTTTGGCGATTTGGAGCTCTGAGGAGGAGGAGGTCAATTCTGCGAAGCGAAGCGCTGCCAAATTTTTCTGCCACCATGAGTGCATGAACCGGATCGAGCGGCGGAGCCGAAGCGAGACCAATAAGTGAACTCCCTCTTTATTATTTTCTTGTATTATAGTTTTTTTTTTTTTTTGAATTTATCAATTTGAGAGTATAAAACCCTAGGTTAAAAATTAAGAATTTTTTTTTTGTTTTTATTTTATTTTTATTTACTTTTTTTCATGATTCTAATGTGCTTATTTTGTTTTTATTTGCAGGTTGTGAAGAGCCGGTATCGTGTGCCGACTATTTTTTTTGAAGCATGGGAGGCGCTAGCTATGGCTGACTAGGAGTGGCTTGATGCCCTAGGGCTCAAGAAGGTGACTCAGTTGGAGCCAGTGATTAGGGATCGGGCCTACCTAATGACCCTGATCAATTTGTGGGATCCCCAAACTAATACTTTCCATCTCCCAATAGGGAGATGCACATCACTTTGGAGGATGTCTATCGATTCTTAGGATTCCAATAGATGGGGGATCGGTCTTAGCATGGGGAGGAGTTGGGGAAGCTTGAGAGAGGGATCTTTGGACTGGTAGCGGGATAGTTTGTTGGGGATGGGGACAGGAGAGGAAGGGGGAGGAGCTACCATCGGGAGGAGGGTGCGATTGGTCTCGACATCAGATGGATATGGAGGGAGAGATTATCCACCTCGGTGGGCGGTTACCTGAGCCTCCTGGAGGTGGCTCTTCATGTCGGATGAGGGATAGTGGTACTAAGCGGTCAACATCATCTCATCATAGGTGATTGGATGAGGGAGGTGGTAGTCGGGCGTGATGCGAGGGCAAGCAGCCGCCCCGAGGGGTCCCATAGGACCCACACCATGGGGGTAGTTCCCGTCGCACCGATCCTACGTGATCATGGTGGTCGATGCCTTAGGCTTGGGGGTTTTGAGATTTTGGATTTTGTTGCGGGGTCAGAGGACCGGTTCTTTGTAGCCTATGGGCATTTTTGATGATATATATATACAGACTTTATTTTGTTTATGCGCATGTGATGATTTGATTTTATGCATGATGATTGATGAATATGGATGTATGCATGTTAAGTTATAGTGATGGATGCATATGTGTTGATGAGTGCAAATGTTTCTAATTTATATGATATGCAAATGGAATGGATGAATTGAATTTGTGATGTTTGGTAGTCGCACCATAGACTGTGTAGAACTTTATGGCTTTTTGTCCTAGGCGATGGCTGCGGTAAATAGCTTTTTATGTATACATGTTTTTTTTTTTTTGGTATGGTGAGAATAAAATATAGCAAGTTGGTTTCGAATGTAGTTAAGGTTTTCTGAGACTCAAATGTTTTAACTAACTAGCCACGACTGTACTTTATCTCACAAGACTTTTGAACAAGGTATGAATCGGACTTGTTTTGGACCAAGTTATTTCACATCCCTGTGTGTGCAATTGAGTTCATTTATGTGGTGTTGGTCAGGATACCGCCAGTGCCAGATAGGCTGTCAACCAAACCTGTACTGAGGATCACCTGATTAGCTCCACTAACTCCTTTGTTGTATTTAGTCAGATTAATCTGCGGTGCTATCGTAGGATACCATAAGCTAGCTCATCCACATGCAAACATTGATCTGCACACAAGTTAATGTGATAGATATATCGTCATGCGGGAGGTTTACCACCAATGACCGATAGGCTATCAACCAAACCGGTACTGAGGTTTGCCTCATGACCCGTCTAGATGCTGAGAGTTCCAGGGATTCAAGTTCGACTCCCTTCTTTTCTTCAATTGTATTGGGATACTTGCTCTTTTGTAGTGATAAAAATCACTGTTTATTTTTGTATTATTTTTTTCTTTTGAGCAAGGGATTAGGATATGGAGTGATGAGAATCACTATTTTATGTGCTTTTCTTGATGTATGCACTTTGGTTGTGATGTCAAAATTTGGAGTTTTGACGTTTGCAAATTGTTGATGTTTTGCAACTTTTGAGAACTTGGGATTCTTGGGGAATTGGGTAGGGAGGATGCTTGTCCTTTTGCCAACTCTCAGCATTCTTGGGGTCATTCGCATAGGGGGATGAGCAAGATAACCATTTCGCTTATGGTGACCTGGATTGCTTTGCAGGGTTCATCTTTCGTTCACACAACTTGGGAATGTTTTATGTGTTTTAATTTGTGTTGGGATGCTACGTAACAAGGTGTGATCCAAGTAGAATTCTACCTTCGTAAAATCTGTCTGACTTGGTACAATACGTGGCTAGAAAGCTAATGACGACTGAATGACGAAAACTCTCGATACATGAGAAAACAACTGACTATGATGTGGGAGAATAACGTGAATGGCGGTTATAGGCGATGAGCTATTGATAAAGCGGAAAAATGTAGAAGATGATGGTTTTGCCAAGTAATGACAGTCTATGGTGCTTTGACCTTTATGACCACAAATATGCAATGTGTGGGTGCGATGCGTAATGCAACTATATGTTTTTGTGTTTTTGATGGATTGATTTGTGTGAATATGAAGATGATATGCAAAATAGAGCTCTTTATTTTTGTGACGATTTTGAGCATGTATGGAAATGAGATGCAAATTTTGTTATTTTTGATGATTTTATTGTTTTTGAATTTTCTTGTTTTTGACCAAGCGATTGCGGGAATCCTTGGAGCATTTTGGGGTTGACCAAGCGATTACGAAAATCCTTGGAGCATTTTGGGTAGTGGATTACAAATCCTTGGACTTTTTGGGATTGAAAGTAAACCTCCTTGGAGCATTTGGATTACGGTACTGACCTTGGATTACAGGAAAATCCTTGGGGATTGACTGGGAATTGACCAAGCTTGATTACAGGAAATTCCTTGGAGCATTTTGGGAATTGACCAGGATAAAATCCTGAGCTTTTGGGATTACCAAGTGAAAATCCTTGGAGCATTTTGTTTGGGCTATGGCTCTTCTAAACATGGAATGGCCACAAATGACTGATGTTCAAGGGTTCTAGTTCCTTGATTCCATCAAGAGAGGCTAGCCGGTATGTTCCAGGTCCTATTTTGCTATCAATTACATAGGGACCTAACCAGTTTGCCATGAATTTGTCCCTTAAATGGGATGGCAGACTAGAGTTCTGTTGGTTTTCTTTCAAGACCAAGTCACCGACCTGAAAGTCCCTCAAGTGAACTTTCATGTTGTATGCTTTCTTAAGTCGCTCTTGATAGATACGTAAATGCTCGAGGGCATTAACGCGTCGTTCGTCAAGCAACGTAAGCTGGTCTAACCGGGCCTGCCATGCAGTATCATCATCGATGAACTCTTGCATTGATATGCGCAGGGAAGGAATTTCCAACTCGAGAGGCATGACAACCTCGGAGCCATACACGAGCAAAAATGGAGTTGCCCCAGTGGGTGTCCGAATGCTAGTGCGATAGGCCCATAGGGCAAGTGGGATCTGAATGTGCCAATCCTTATGATTATCTATGACTATCTTTTTGAGGATGGCAACTAGCATTTTGTTTGACGCCTCTGCTTGCCCATTTGCCTGCGGATAATAGGGTGTCAAAAAACTATGCTGAATTTTGTACTTTGTGGTCAAAGCACGCACATATTTGTTCTTGAATGACGTCCCATTATCCAAGATTATCTTGGATGGAATACCAAAATGACATATGATGTTATGCAAAATGAACTCCACAATGCGGGGTCCAGTCGTAGAGGTTAGCGGAACCGCTTCCACCCACTTGGTGAAGTACTCTGTGGCCGTGATGATAAACGTGTGATGACCTGACGACGTAGGGGAGATCTTTTCGATTAGATCTAGGCCCCACTATGAAAATGGCCAAGCCGATTGGATCGGCTGCAAGGCCTGGGAAGGTACGTGTGTCAAATTAGCATGGTGTTGACACTTCATGCACTTCTTGACATATGCGCAACAATCTCGCTCTAAATATGGCCAATAATAGCCCATGCAAAGAATGCGCTTTGCGATGGCCATACCACTGAAGTGGCCACCGCATGTACCATCGTGCGCTTGGGCGATCGCCCAAGTGGACTCTTGCTGGTCCAAGCACCGAAGGAGGATCCCTTCATAGCTATGACGGTACAAAATGTCTCCTAACAAGACATGCTTTGCCGCTTTCTGCTTGAATGCATGTTTTGTGGCATGCGTCAATCCAAGTGGGAGGTTACCTAACTTGAGGTAGTCCCTTATGGGGGAATACCAATCCTGCTGATCAGAAGCCTCGATGGTATGAACAACCAATCCCTCTTGAAGTTCATCCCTAGCAAAAGCCGAGTGGGAGAGAACTTGCAAGAATAGCGTTGTATTGCTATTAAGGGGAGTAGGGGAGAACAAGGACCCCTAGTTGGCATGTTTCAGATGATCATGGATTCGAGAGAACCTGTCCATGGATGGCTCAATCTGGATCAAGTGGATTCCTGGCGTTAAATCAGAGCTTGCTCGCTCCATCACGGATTGCGATAGTGTTTTGACTTGAATGGTGGTCATATCACCAGAAATGTCTTGTGGGATTAGCGACCCCAAAGAGGCCATAGTGTCCGCAAAATGATTCGATGACCGAGGGAGTGCCTCGATGTCGTACCATTCAAGCTTTGCCAAGAATTTGTCCACAAGGGCTTTGTAGGCCTGCAGAACTGGGCATTTGCATTGGAATACCCCTTTGACTTGGTTGACAATTAACAACGAATCACCGAAGATATTCAATCATTTAATGTTCATGGTGATTGTTGTCTGAAGACCTATGAGCAAGGCTTCATACTCTGCATTGTTGTTGGTGCATGGGAAATTTAATTTAAATGACAGGGGCATAGGAGCGCCCTGCGGTGTGAAGAATACTATTCCCGTGCCACCACCTTGCTCACATTTAGAACCATCAAAAAATAGGGTTATGTCGGCCCGTGACTCGGGCTCGTCGGAATCTGGTGATTCTGAGACATGGAAGACCCCATCATCGGGTAGTTCTATAGTCGGAGGCTGGTCATCTTCGAGAGGAGCCTCTGCTAGTTGATCGGCTATGACCCGACCTTTTATGGATTTCTGTCCAATAAACTCTATGTCAAATTCCATCAACAACATGATCCATTTCGCCGTGCGACTACTATGATAAGTATGACTCATCATGTATCGCAATGGATTCTCCTTAGACACAACATACGTCTTGTTGCTCAACATGTAATGGCGCAACTTTTTGGTAGCAAACACCACTGCCAAGCAGAGTTTCTCAACGTATGCATAGTTAAGTTCATAGCTGACCAGGGTGCGGCTAAGATAGTAAGTAGCCTGTTCCCTATGAAGTTCGTTCTTCTGGGCTAACATGGCTCCCAGTGCCACCTCAGTAGCTGAGATGTATAAGTAGAATGACACTCCTGGTCTAGGTGGTGCCAATACTGGCGGTGAAGCCAAGTATTGTTTAATGTCATCGAAGGTTGACTGGCACTCGTCATCCCAGTGAAATGCTACCCCCTTGTGCAACAACTTGTTCATTGGTCGGCACTTGTCAGATAGCTGCGCTATGAAGCGCTTGATCGATGCGACCTTTCCCTGTAGGCTTTTGAGCTGCTTGATGGTAGTTGGGGGAAGCATTTCAAGGATTGCCTTGACTTTGTTTGGGTCCACCTCGATGCCCCATTTTGAGACTATGAAACCCAAGAGCTTTCCAGATGTGATGCCAAAAATGCACTTCTTGGGATTCAGTCTGACTCTATGCTCCATGAGGCGATCGAGGATCTTGCTTAAGTCACCGAGATGATCCGGGCGCAAAAGAGATTTGGCCAACAAATCATCCATGTAATCTTCCAAAGTCTTGTGCATGTAATCATGGAAGATGTATGTCATGGCACGTTGGTAGGTGGCGCCAACATTTTTAAGGCCAAAAGGCATGACCTTATAACAAAATGTCCCCCAAGGCATTGTGAACGCCATTTTTAGCTGGTCTTCGGGGCTGATACAAATTTGATTGTATCCCGAGAAACCATCCATGAGGGAAAGCATTTCGTGACCCGCTGTAGCGTCTACCAAGGCGTCGATGCTCGACAAGGGAAAATCATCCTTAGGACTCGCTTTGTTTAGATCTCAAAAATCAGTGCATATGCGAATCCTCCCATCAAGCTTCTTGACGGGCACCATGTTGGACAGCCATGGTGGATAATCCATGCAGATGACAAACTGTGCATCCAACAACTTTTGCAATTCATCTTTGACCATTAAGGCCACTGTTGGGTGCATCTTGCATAGTTTCTGCTTAACTGGCTTGACTGTCGGATCAAGCGTTAGATTATGCGTGACTAGCTATGGGTCTAGTCCCGACATGTCTTTGTATGACCATGCAAAAACCTCCTTCTTCTCTTTGAGAAGGGCAATGTAGTCGGCTTGCTCTTCGGGGGATAAACTTACCCCCAACTTGATGATCTGTGGATTCATTGGATCTGAGCCGATGTCTACGTCAATCGTCTCCTCGATCGACATGTGGGATCCGTCTTCCAACCGATGTGGAGTTGGGATCAAGTGGATATCATTTGCTGAGTTTAGATCATCGTTAGGAACCTCGGGTCCCTCTTCAGCATGGTAGATATCCTGAGTTGGCCTGGGGGTAAAATGGAGCATTTCACCGAAAGGCCAGTACTCGGATGGGGATGGAGGGGAATTGACGCGATCCCAGTCTATGGCATCTATGTCTAGAGACAATGACTATGTTGGATCGGCCGGATTGTGGATGGGGGCGGTTAAGTCAATGGAGATCATGTTGATGAAATGATTTTGGTCTCCATTACCGTGGGTGTGGTTACTCGGACATTCTAGATGCTCTCTATGCTTGGGATCCGGCTCTAGAGGGATTGGCACGAATGGATCGGCCCTATGTGCGGATAGGAAGACAGGGTCTGCCCTCAGCACGGATGTCACTATAGGGTCTCTGGGTGGAAGGTATGCTTCGTATGCCCAGAGTAGCGGATCCAACACTTGGTCCCACCGTGCTGGGTCTACGTACCACTCATGCCCTGGCACTATGTTTAGCTATTCAAATATGTCGTTAATCTCCAAGGGGTGTCGATGCTGCATCTGCCGCATGTGATTAAGATATGTCATTTCTGTTTCATCTTCGTAATCACTATCGGAGATCCAAAAGCCCTCGTTGGCTTCGACAACTGTTTGAGGTATGACAGGCTCGTCCTGCTCGAGCAAATTAATGTGGTCCCACCTAGGTTGTTCCGCTCTCTACAGGGGGACTTGATTTCCTTGGAGCGGCGCTTGCTCGATGGGAGCATCCAGGGGGAACATTGTCAAGAGGCTTTCTTGATAATCATCCATGGGGATCACCTGTGAGTGATCGCTATCCGATTCGAAGGGGTCATACGATGCTGGTTCATACTCTGGCTCGTCCTTCGAGGACCCTTCTTGACATTGTCTAGACCCTCCTTGAAAATGAGCTCTCGAGCTTTCTCCTCTCTCGAGCGAAGGGAAGGGATTACTAGAGCCAACAAGGTTGATTGCCGTTAATGGGAGATAATCCCTCAATGTATATGTGGTGTTAGGGTTGGCATATGGATCTGATGCCAATCCCCCCTTGTTGCCTATCCCTAGGCCTTGCATGTTCTCCACCAAGATGTCCAAGGGGAGGGGGTGGTTGAACCCTACTCCTGACTTGTCATATGGCATTTGGTATCTTGGTTGGCAAAGAACACGTATCCCTTGCTCATATCGGCCTAACCCATATCCGTGCCAATTGCATTGGCCAAGGTATCTCGGAGCAAAGTCTGGGTTAGACAAATAGTTGACATTTTTAGCAAAAGGCTCTTCATCTTCGTCCTCTTGCGTGCATGGTGCAACGCCATGATCAAGGCCCCCATACACAAAGTTTGTCTGGTTCGGCGGGTAGCCTAGGGGAACAATAGTGCCAATGGGGAGTCGAGGTCTCCCCATGTCCTGCATGGATTCTAGTGTGGGTGTTGCTACAATATTCCACACCAGATACTCCCCCAGGCCCGTATTGGCCATTTCAATGGTGATCGTTGGCGGTTGAGGGGGAGGGAATGGAAGTTCTCCTTGAGTCCACTCCATGTCGGGTGGACTAGGAGCCTCGACTTCCATCCGGCTAGGCATCTCCTCAGTAGAGATAGTTGACACTGATGGCAGTGTCTCTTCCAAAGGTTTTGCCTCTTCCAGGGGTTCCTTCCCTTTGTCCTTTTGTTTGGCCCCCAGAGATGGTGTCGTTGGTGGAGGACCAGACGATGAAGATGAACCCGACTGGGATTTTGAAGAACTTGTTAACGGGGATGCCTATGGAATCGGACCCTGTTTAGATGGATTTAACTAGAAATCCAAATGCGTTGATGGCAGGGTCGATTGCGGCATCAGCTGCACCGCATTACAATACTTGAAGGGTTCCAAGTCCACCGGGACTACATGCACCTCCCCTTCAAATGTATACTTTAAACATTGGTGAGCTATCGAAGGGACACACTTCATGTCCCTGATCCATGGCCGGCCCAGCAAGATGTTGTAGGCCATCTCACCCTCCAATACGTGGCACAATGTGGGTATGGTCTTTTGTCCCACTTGGATTGGTAGGACTATTGTGCCGACTGTCGAGCAGATTGCATCATTGAATGCTCGCAGAGTGTAGGTGGAAGTTGTGATGTGAGATGCGGGCAACTTCAGATGTTTGAGAGCCGCAGTTGTGATGATGTTGCTGGACGAGCCAGTGTCTATCAACACCCTCTTGTATGGGATCCCGTTGACCCGCGCGATAACGTGCAGGGGTGGATCTGCCATGTCATCAGTCACTGATCTCAATTCATCTTCCCGAAATGTGATGACCGGCTCAGTGCATCATTTTACATGCCCCACAAAGTTGTTGAAAGAATTTGTCTCATGGGGCTGCAACTCGATGGCTTTCAAAATCTCCATTAGAGCTTCTCGATGGGGCGTAGATTGTTGTATAAGCTCGTATATGGAGAGCCTAGCCGAGGTGGTCCTCAAAATCTGAGTTAGTTTGGTCCGAAGTGTGGCCACCGGCTTAGGCGGAGGAGGTTGTGCAAGGTGTTGTTGTGGTTGCGAAGTTGTTGGCACCTCTCCTGCCGCTGTCGTAGGAGCATTCATGCTCGGATACCTCCTGTTCCGAGTCACTATACTGATCATCCCTACATATCCCTGCATGGGGTAGTTCTGTGTGACCTCGTTAACTTGTAGGGTCTTTGCCTACGGAGCATGAGCAGGCAAGGGGTCTTTGAAGACCTCCATTTGTTGATTGCTTGGTGCGACGGGATTATCCACCGCTAGTGTCTTGTTATCAATCAGGTCTTGCACCAAGCCCTTAAATTTCCAATAGGCATTTAGGTCATGTCCCTGCCGCCTATGGAACCTATAGTACAAGTCCTCTCTATACCCCTTAGGCTTGGGCGCATTGGGATCTATAGTCTGAACCTCTGGCAGGTTGATCAAATTTGCCGCTAACAAGCGGTCAAACAAGGAGTCCCTGGACTCTGTGTAGGGTGTGAATTGTCGCCTAGGGTGACGCTGTTGACTCTGTTCTTGCCTCTAATTTTCTCTATCATAGTTGTTAGGAGGCACTGCCTGATAGTTAGCCTTTTGAGGCTGTGTTGCTTGTGCAGGCTTAGGGACATTGATAGCAACTTGGTTAACCGCAGCGGGTTTTTGTTGCATGGTCCCAGCTTTAGTGTTTTTAGTCCACTCTTTTTTCTTAGGTTTGGCTATCTCGCCATCCTATATTTTGATCTCTTCAATGATCCTGGCTTGCGCCAGAGCTTCTTCTAAGGTGGCATATTGTTGCAGCTGCAATAGCATAGAGATCGATCTCAAACAACTCTTGGAGAACATCTGAGTGAGGTCGAACATAGGAGGGAGGTAGGGCAGCTTCGAAAGCAATGTCCTCCATCGATTCCCATAGGCCGCCATGGTCTCCTCCTCATACTACCTGAGGCTGGCTAAGTCACTCAATGACGCCTTCTTCTTGGTATTGAAGGCGAAGCATTCGAGGAACGCATCCACTAACTGATCTAAGTTGTTAATGTTGTGCTTTGGTAACTAAGTAAACCAATCCGAGGCAGGGCCTACGAATGTGGTTATAAATGTTCTCAATAACAAAGCATCATTGTCCTGAATGCCGAAGCATTGGCTCAAGAACCTTGTCACATGCTCTTGAGCATCCTCCTCACCTCTAAAGGTTGCCAACTAAGGTAGCTTAAAGTGTTCAGGGTAAGGGGGTGCTGGCACGGATGGATGCACAGGATGACTATGGAGTTGGCATAAAGTGGGCTTTTGGGGCCCAAAAGTTTTGGTCTCCATAGACTCCAAACGCTCTAGCAACGCTTTATATGCATCTGAGGATTTAATTTCTTCCTCTTTAGTTTGCTCCCATTGTGGGTTGTGGGAGACTTGAGGCCTCTGAAGGGGTGGCCGGATGGCAACTCCTCCGCCTAGGTAGGGCATTTCGGCCCGATCTTCTTCTTGCTCATATTCCTCGTAAGCTTCCTGAGGAGTCTCTGGATGAGACCTATGACCCTGGGTGGGTCCCCGTGGAGGGTACCCATCGTTGTTCCAGGGAGTGGCCTCCCGCTCAGGTCTAGGAGGTCTCAGAGGCAGCACTTGGTAAGGTCACGGAGACCTATCTCGCACCAAGGGATTATGCCTCTCATATGGTTCCGCTCTTTGGGTGCGAGGGGTTGGGACCCTCTCAAGCACCGGGTTATGGAGCAGCTCATCTGTTTGGCACCTAATGCGCTCTTTGCTAAGGCGATATAAATGCTCTAGCTGCTGCTGGTCTTGCTCAAGCCGCGTGATCTACGCTTGGCGGGTGGCATGTCTGGCGACTGCCAGGTCAATTTGTTCCACCATCCTGAGCCTAGGAGGCCTGGATGCCTCTCCTATGCACTTACCCCGGTCTCGATGATCCGAGATCTCAATAGGTCGCTTCCCTCTGTCGAGGTTGGTGGCATTTACCCGAGGCTCTGGCCTCAGTGGGTGATCATGGTATCTAGCTGGTGCGGAAGTGCATGGCCCCCATGCTGTATATTGCTCTTGAGGAATGTAATCATCTTCCTCGTGCTCCCTTTCATATGTGTGAAAGGGGTGGGCAGAGTTAGCTCGCCCTGCTTGAAGGGCCTTGCGCTCTGGATTTTGTCTATTGGTTCTAACAGTGATGGGGGGCAAAGGAGGGATGCCATCATCATGTGGCCTCTCCTCATGGAAACTATGCCGCTCTAGCGCTTCATCGCGCGGTGGCCACTCATATCGAGCTTCTAAGGGAGCCTTCCTATCTATGTTGAGTGCCACGTGTAAGGACTCCTCCTGAAAGGGGCTATGATGAATGGGCGTGTCCCTCAAAGGGGTGTCCCTATAGTTCCATCTTGACATGGAATGATGCGGACTCTCTTGTGGGTCAGGCCACCAAGGCGGTATGACTAAGTCCTTAGGGCTATAGCGGAGGCGACTTGTGCCCCCTTGTACACTTTCCGTAGCTTTCGCCCTTGATTGGGCTTGGCTACGTGTGTACACCATGGTGGTGCTTTCCTACAAGCTATGTAGATTTTTATCTCTTTTTTATGATTTTTTTATGCTACACTAAACAGAAATGAACACACACACACACAAAGCAGTGATTATCTCATTTAAAGATTGAGAGTGTGTCCTAGACCTGGTTTAGTGTGTTTTTGGTTTTTGTTTTTGTTTTTTTTTTTGAAGGTTTTTGTAAAGAACATTTAAATGCAAATGATGGCTCTTATGGCTCCCAAAAATGGTCGCCCCTTCGATATACCATTGCCAGGCCGATATACCAACCTCTCTATATACCCGCCCTTACGTGAGGGAAACTATAGGTACGTGAGAGCAGATGGTACGTGGAACGTAGGCGGTACGGAAGGGGAATCACCCTGTTTATGACACCTACCATAGAAGACTTATCCTCATGTGCTGGGAATCACCCCAACTACACTCGATCAGCTTTCATCAGGATTTACGTCTAGCAACAGTAGCGATCGGGGTAATGGATGCAAAAATTCAAGCCAAGGTGGTGATGAAATCCACCGTTGGTCTTGATCAAGGGCTGGGGTTTTACGACCAGCGCCTTGGTTTTTAAGTTGCCACGTGGTGTGTGGGGTTCTTTTTATTTTGCAAAATGGAAACAAGCAAGCGGTAAAGGAAAACTACTTTCCCTAAGCAAGCAAGTACCCCAAAAATAGAAAATTGAAGACAAAAATAGACAAGAAAAGTTCAGAATCCTTACCTCTTCTCTGCCCAAATCTGTCGGTTCTGAGTTTCTGCCCGAAGACTGCATAGATAGAAATTCATCCCGAGGGGGAATGAATTACAGGACTGTATTCATCACAGGGTGGGGCGAATTCCCATTCGTCCCTGGGTAAGACGAATTACAGCTCTGTATCCGCCTCCTGATGGAACGAACAACAGTCAGCGTGTGAAACTCGGCACCTGCAAGCAAAAAACAACCAAGTTTGGATCAGATCTCTGATCTTAAAAATAGAGGACAAGGTCCCACCGTGATCACCACTAAAAGCACGAGGATACGGAAACAAAAAAGGAAAAGCTCCAAGCACGATGCAAAAACGGAACTGAACTTAACGCTAAACCCTACGAATTAAAAATGCATGAAATGGAGAAAAACATGAATTGAAGCCCAAATGAAATAACAGCCCTTCTATTTTATTGATGTATTTCACATTTCGGTTACAATCCACATCCTCCCTTTTTAGGGGCGAGGAGCGTCAAATTCATCTCTTGGTCACATCCATGGATAACCATCCTTCTTCCGCGTGCCCACATGTAAGATGGGCGGACCAAAATGTCACCGCCGCTTGTGTCTATGAATGTTGATTCCTTGCTGCTCCTCCGATGTTCTGATCCTACGTTCAAAGGAACAAGAAATAGTTAGTAGCACCTGCGGATGAAACAAAACATGCAATCCCCAAGCCTACGATAAGTGAATGAGAAAAATGAATTAAACTATAACTAAAATGAATCCAAATGCTCTAAAAATTTGACAGGGGCATCAGGACATCACCAGGAGGGCACTGCAAAAATAACAGTCAGGAAATTCCTCACCGATTTGAATTCGCTCCGGGGCGGGACGAATTCACCTGCAACAAAATGCCGAAAAGGTACTGTCCCAAATGTCCTACCTAGAGAGCTCCAAAAGACCTACAAACTTGGGGTTAGCTAATTGGGGGTATTTTGGGAAGACCCAGATGGTCATATTTTCCCAATTTGGCCTCCATTAATGGGAATTTGATGATGCTACCTGCAAGTTAGTAAAGACAAAAAGTGATAGAACATGATAAGATTTGCTCAAAACATTACGAAATCGAAATTGCAAACTACCTAAGCAGCATAAGATGAAATGCAAGATAAAAATGATAGAAAGAACAATCTACCATAGATTCCTAATCATTCCTAAAAGGGACGATTAGACTCACGATAGTGCGGGGCGCCCGGGCAGGCCGCCCACCGTTGGGACCTGATTTCGGTGCCAATCCACTTGGGATGGGTCCAAAATCTCTTGTAAGGTGTTGTCAAAAAATTGGGGTGGTATTCTATGGCCAAATTTCAGGTTTTGGGCTCAAGATTCGACCTTCCAATGATCACCCAATGACCTCTTCTCCAAAAGAGATCACGGATGTGAAAGGCACAAATCGCACAAGGATGTATGGGGAAATAAAATGGCAGCACTTCATTGCTCCAAATTGCTCTTACTCTATCTATTTTGGGGTGAGAAAACCCACCAATTTATAGACCTGGAGGTCTCTTGGGATGAGCATGCAGAGGCGCCACTTGGCAGCCATGCCCTTCCAGGGGAGGGAAGATTCCTCCCTGAATAGGGACTCCATGACTGCCCTTGTAACAGCCTCTAACGCTCGAAAATGCTCACCTATACTCCCATGCAATGAAGGAAGCGTTAAGTGGCGGATCCGAGCTGCCATTTGCCAAGATTTGACTTTTTGCCCGTCAAACCTGCAATTCGCCCCACCCTGGAGCGAATTGTGAATTCGTCCCTGGGCGGAGCGAATCCCAATTAGAATTCGTCCCTGGGTGGAACGGATATTGAGCAAAGTGCCTGAAGGTGCCAAAATGATTTTTGACCTTCCAAAACTCATGTGAGAGTGGTTAGGACCACTTGTTTAACCTCTCGGGGGCTGCCCTTGGGGCTGTGTGTGCCAATGTGATCAATGTTTGCAGTCACATAATCGGATTGGTGTTGTTTTGGTGTCTACAAAGTTATTTATTTTTGCTCAGTCTTTGTGCCTTACACAATGCTTCCCAAAAAGGGGCATCTGTAGACACCAAAACAATGCCAATATGATTATGTGGCTACAAACACTGATCGAAGTGACATACATAGCCCCTAGGGCAGCCCCCAGAGGTTAAAAAGTGGTCCTAACCACTACCACAACAGTTTTGGAAGGTCAGAGGTCAATTTGGCACCTTTTTAGCACTTTTCTCCCTACTCGTCCCACCATGGGATGATTACAAACTGGTATTCATCCCACCCTAGGACAATTAGCATTATTCGCTCCAGGGTAGGGTGAATAGCAGGTTTGACTGGCAAAAGTCAAACCTCGACAGGTCTGCCACTTAACTGCAACTTCAGCACATGCAATTGTGAGGAACGACTTCAAATCAGAGAGAGAGACTTCATTCATGCATGCATTGATTTTGGAGGCCTCATGCAAGGAGACTCTAAATTAGGGAAGAATATTTTCTCCCAAAATAGGACCAGCGACTCAAGTGGCACCCTCGCATGCACATTCAAAGATAGAGACCCTAGGTCTATAAATTGGTGAGTCTTCTCACCCCAAAAAGAGAGAACAGAGAGGATCATTTGGAGCAACAAAGTGCTACCAAATTACATCCTCACCCATCGTTTGTGCTTTTACATCCTTGATCTCTCTTTTAGAAGGGAGGTTATTGGGTGATTATTGGAAGCGCAATCCGGACCCAAACCCGAAAATTTGGCCACAATACCCCACAAAATTTGCTGACACAATCCCATAAGAGGTTTTGGACCCATCCCAAGTGGATTTGTGCCGAAACTAAGTCCCAAACGGTGGGCGTCCTGCCCCCGGGTGCCCCCCGCACTGTTGTAGTTCTAATCGCCCCACCCCGGAGTGATTAGAAATATATGGTAGATTTCCCTATTTTTTCTTTTGCATTTTATTCTAGGTCACTTACATATTTTTTCATTTAAATTTCATGTGATTATGACAAATTTTGATCATGCTTTTGTTATTTCTCGCTTTTACTAACATGCAGGGAGCATCATAAAATTATGGGTGATAGAGGCCGAATTAGCAAAATATGACCATCTGGGTTGTCCCAAAATACCCCATTTTACCTAACCCCAACTTTGTAGGTGATTTGGACGCCTCTGGACTGGAAATTTAGGAGGTGGCTTTCAGACAGGTTATGACAGTCCTAATTGTCCCACCCTAGAGTGATTAGAAATCTATGCAATATTTCTAGACTGTTCCTTTTGCAGTGGCTTCCTGGTATTATTTTATTGTTTTTTTCAAAATTTCAGCTCGTTATGATATGTTTCAGTTATCATTTTAATCATTTTATGCATGTACTGACCATAGGCCTTGGGGATCACATGTTTCTCTACATCTGCATGTGCTACTAATCCTTTTTTGTTTCTTTGAATGCAGGATCTCGACACCAGAGGGGCAAAATGGAACCATAGGCAAATTCAAGTAAGCGGCGATGACATTTGGTCCGCCCATTTTACATGTGGGCATGCGAAAGAAAGCGTATCAATCCGTGGTGTAATAGAGCCCTACTTAACGCTCCTAGTCCCCAAAATGGAGGAGATGTATTGTAACCCAATTTTAAAGCAAATTAATAAAAAGGGCTGTACTCAAAATTTGCTTTCTATCTTGTTTCAATTCGTTGATGTTTCTCTCCTTTCATGCATTTCTATTTTGTTTTCGTATCCTCGTGCTTTCACTAGCGCCTGAATCTATGTACCACATAAATTCCTTGTGGTAGGAATCTGTATGTGTCATGACCACTTTGTGTGCTCTCTCAGAATTTGAACTAGAATCTTCAGCTGCAATGTGTCCCTTTTGTTGTTTGTTCTTGTTCTTAGGTTTGCCTTGGCCCTTTTTATTTCCTTGTTGGGTGATTTGTTCTTAAACCAACATATTTTTGTTTCATGAGTGTCTTTGTCGCAAATATTACAATACTGCTTCTTCTTCAGAATCTCTTTGGTTTTATATTTTTCTTGATTAGAAGAAGAACCTTTTTGTTGATTCCAATTTTTCTTAACACCTTGTCTTTTTGAGAAAAGAGCATTGTTGGATTCCTCATCTCTTTGGAGTTGATTAGCTTCTTATGTTTGAAGCATGTTTACCAACTCAAAAATAGTTACTGTCCTTCCAAAAATTTGTAGTGAGGTGATCAACATTCGATAAGAGTCAGGAAGAACTCTCAAAATGATTGAGGTCAAGACTTGGTCTTCCACTTTCTCTCCTAAGGATTGTAGTTTTGTTTTCAATTCTATGACTCTGTAGAGGAATAGCTCTACTGTTTCTCTTGATTTCATATGTAGAGTATGAAGTTGTGTTTGAAGGTTAAGAATTGTTGATTGATTCTTTCCCTCAAATATGGTATTTAAGGCATCCCATGTTGCCTTACCAGTCATAGCTTCACTGATATGAGGTTGGATATCATTAGTAATAGCAAGCAAGATCATTAAGGATAGTTTTTTATCCTTTTTATCAAAGTCTCTTTGATATGCTCTAGGTGATTGAGGTCTAGTGACACTTCCATCCACTATTGACCACAAATCCTCTACAGTTAAGATAGATTTCATCTTAGTTTTCCAAGATGAATAATTTTAACCTTTGAGCAGTTGGCTCTCAGTGAGATACTTATGTATCATGGCCATGGTTTAGGTTTAAAATTTGATAGGACTAAGATGGTTATATCTTGCACTATACCCTCAAAAGAGTATATGGAAGTTGTTTTCAGTTTTCCTCTATAAGATATTTAATGGCACCTACTTTAACACCCTTACCAAGGGATGAAAATTTGGAGGATTTTTAAGCCAAACAAAATAGAGCAAATGAAACAAGGGTAGGTTTGTTTAAAACTTTTGATTTTGCCCTCTAGGATATTTAATGGCACCTACTTTAACACCCTTGAAGAAGGATGAAAAATTTGAGGATATTAAGCCAAACAAAGAGAGTGAAGCAAGGTGATTTGGATTTTTGACCTTTTTATGGGGAGTAAAAAAAAATGACTTGATTTAACGTATGCAAAGTTTAGCATGGTTTATGAGTGAAGTTTGGATTTTGTGAAATGCTTCTTTTAATGTTGTATTTGAATTTTTAATTGCACACAAAAAACATGGGTGTTAGTGCAATAATCAAAACATGAGAGCAACCCAAATTTGTATCAAACTAGGTGTCGAATGCAACCGAAAATGCACCTAGTACAAGCAATTTTTAAGAGAAGGTGTCGAGTAAAATCGAGAATGCACCTTTCTTACTCTGAAAGATCCCCCATTTTTCGTTACAATTTTGCAAACTATAGAATCAAAAAATTGAATTCTATCCCCCTTTAATGTTTACAAAATGTAGAATTTAGAGCACTCCTTTCAAGACAAGTCGACACACGACCCGCATTTGAAAGGCTTCCAGAACTAGTTGACACACGACTTAGTTTTTATGGACCCAAGGTTACAAGGTCTTCTCAATTTTGCAGAAAAAAATAGATGTGCAATTTTATGTATTATATCTCCTTGGAGAAAACAAATGCACTCTTTGAACTTTTGATTCTTACAAAAAATTTTAGGAACCTTGTTGTCTAATTTGCAAAAAAAAATCAAGTGGGCTTTCTTGTATGCTAAATTAACAAGGTTTGAGAAGCGTTGTCTAATTTGCAATAAAAAATGTGCTCTTGCTATGTCTTATATCTCCATTTGGTGAGAAAATACTAGCACCTTTAAATTTCAAAGTTGCAAAAAAAAATATTTCTTTAATTTTAATTTGCAATATTTAAGAAAAGTTTAATAAATAATTTTAATGAATAATAAAAAACTAAATATATATATATATATATATATATATATATATATATATATATATATATATGTTTTAAATAAATCAACTTAAATATTAAAGAGAAATTGATTTATGAAATAAAACATTATTTTTTTTTAAGTTTAAATTATTAAAAAAAATAATACTAAAAAAACTTTAATGTTAATGCAAAAAAAAAATTAATGTACCTTGGCATCGAAGGCAAAAAATTGCCTTCTGTACTCGGTGGGAGTCAAACCCTAAACTCCCCGCATAGGGCCTTAGCTCAACCCGATCAACCGGTCGAGCTAAAGAGCCCGATGGGTACTGAGGCACATGATGTGCCTCTTAAACTCTGCAGATGATGGGAGTTTTTTTTTTTGAAAGTCGTTGGAATTTTATCCCACATGCATCCCGCAGTGGGATGTAGAGTGGTTTTTAAGGCGGAGGTCTTCCCTTGTACGTCGATTGCCTTTGGGAAATCGACCAGAGTTGCTTTCCCTTATGGACACTCGCCATGTGGCACCAAGGGTAGGCCAGTCAGTCCGGGTCGGTCCTATGGCAATGTGCCACATGTCGAGTCATGTCCGGTCAGCATTGTGCATCATCCAATGGCTATCTGCCATGTTTTCAGTCTCGGTCTAGTCTGCATCGATCATCGTCCAATGGCTGTCCACCACATGTTCGATCTCGATCTAGTCTAGTCAGCACCTCGGGGTGCATTCCATGGTCCAGTCCACGTGTCCCTCGGGGTGCGTACATGTTAGGCACAAAAAAGTGACACATGTCAATCAGGGATTGGAGGGCCGCCTGTCCTCTTAGATCCCAAGTTTTGGGTCTGTGACCACCGGGAGGGGAGGGTGCTCCTACCCTCGTTGCTCTCCCATGAATGGACCATGTGGCCTGCTTGGCCTACGTGGCTCTGCGGGCCCTGGGTCGATGCGGGTGCCAAGGATTGATGGCCTCGGGACGTCGACTGCGTCCAATATAGGGGATCACAGACCCTTGGCCTATGTCGACTGCATCGGCCAGGTCGATGGGCCAACATGTGGGCCCTAGTCATCGTCGACCATGCGAGCCAGAGTAGGAGCATTGTGGCTGCTCTGTGAGGGACTCCCAGCGTCGAGCACCTCAACTGCTCTGTGGGAGTCCATGTTGATGGGGAACGAGTGAAAGCTCGTATTCTCCTCCTTGGTGAATGATACCAATGTAGGTCCGAAGGTAAGTTCACAAAATAATCAATAGATTAATTAACCATTGCTAAGGTTTAGTCTATTCTTAAATAATAGACTAACCAATAGTTCTGAGGATATAGCGCTAACTACCCTCTAACAGTAGAATAGGGAGGGAGTTGCATGATGCTAACCACTAACCTAGGTAGAGAGTTCTAACCATAACACTAACCTAAATATCTAACATAGGATATTTAGGTACTTACCTAGTTTAACCATGAGGAAAATATCTCATGGTAATTACATAATTACATAGAAAAGTAAATGTAATAACCCCACGTAGTGTAATGCAATACACTACCTTATTTTACCCTAACAACTCATTTATTGTTTTTTTTTAAATATATAATTTAAGTTAAATAAGAATAAAAAAATACATAAATTCACTTATTTATTGGATTTTTAATCTTATTTACTTTTTAGTAAAATAGTATAAAGATAAAATAAGTAAATTTTTACATAATATTAGGTGTTTGATTTAAATTTTAATTGAATTTTAAAAGAATGGTAAATAATTTAATTGTATCAATAATTTAATTTATAATAACAAGTTAATATTTTTTATTATTTTTTTAATGTAATTAATTATATGTTGTATAACATAATAAACTTAGTAGGATTACATAACAACTCAAAGAGGATTATACAACTAAAATAAGAGAGGGTCACGAGATATTGGTTATTTTAAACATGTTTCAAACTTTAATTTACATTGTGCATAATGTATGTTCTCACAATGTATTTTGAATGAATTATTTTGATGTTTGACTTAGACATAAAGCTAGTTTTCATAAGATGTTAGAAAAGTCTATATTTGTGAAGATAGATGTCCAACCACCTACAAAAACTATAGTCATGGACATTATGCATATAGTTTCAAATCATGCATAGACCACTCTCGGTGATTAATAGGGTTGTTGGGTTTTCATGTACGTTGGTGCAATATTATCATTAGTAGTGTTATACCTACTTATGTGAGATGCCCCTAACAAAATCCAATGGAATCACAATTTATAACTAAGGCTACGAATTACTCCTATCACATATTCAACAAAAATGATCATCAATGACTTTTTGTATCCTTCTTCTTCTAGTAGCCAAATTTCTTCTTCTATGCTTTCAAATAAAATAATGTGAATAATCCTTCACCCATTATATAAGGTCCCTATGACATACCCTATAGTTGGTTCTACCCTTGAATATTTTACAAGCCATCATAGGATCTTAGGATGCATCACTAAATTGCTTGAATAAAATGCCCATAGATACATTGAAGATAGAGAGGTTAGGTAAGGTCATGGACGACATGACTATAAATCTAAAAAACATGGAGCATATTATCAAGACCAACATTGAGAATTACTATAAGGGGGCATGTTTTAAGTTTGATCTTCAAATTTAATGGAGAGCTATGAAAGATGTAGAAAAATACCTCCAACTATGAATCCAATAACAAGTCTCTTTGAAGCCTCATGGTGGAGACAATGCAATGGGAAATTTAGAACCATCTTGCACTTACCCTTTCTAATGCATATCAAATAGGCAAGGGCATAATTTTATATTATGTTTATTAGAAGTTTGCCTTCCATAATATTTGTATGGTTCTATTTAGGGTAGATTCTTATTGCCTCCTCCCCTCCATGTCCTCTTGAAACTTTGCATAAAATATTTATGGTGCCACTAATATCAATAGGGATACATGCTTTTCAATCATCAACTTTCTAGGAATAAAGAAGAAAATAAATATTTCTTGTGGTCCTATCAATAAGGTTGCATAGCATCGTCCCTTCATGTTTATGCCATCTCATATTTGGAGCTCAACACATGAGTAAAACCCTAAAAGTAGGAGTAAAAAAATATTTTTGTAAGCAAATACATTGGAATAACTTGACTAATACATTGGTGGCAAGAATGAATTAGATTATAAAGAATTAATAATTTTTTAAAATGGTCCCATTCAAGGTTTGTATTCATATAGAAGACTACGAACAACAAGTACTTTATCTTTTTACCTTTTTATATTATTCCGACTATAGGTAGGTTTTATAGTTTATAGTTTTCCAATTCTAGTAGTTAGTGTGCAAGTAATAAACTAATGGATTCATTAGATGTAAAATTAACATGATATTGAGTGTTAATTTTTTTAAGGTTTTATTTTATTTTTTATTTTAAAAAATTATCTCATAATAATGGATTAAAATAGTCCTTTCAATGGCATTATCAGTATGTTAGGTTAATTTCCACTTTGCTCTTGGGATTTATCTCATTTGATTTCATTTTAGTCTCAGAAATTTTTTCAATAATAATAAAGTGAAAATAAGAATAGCATGACACCTTACATATTTCTTCATGGCTACCTTGATAAAATTCTTCCATTGATTTAAATTAATGCATAGCTCATGTGTATCCATTTACCTTAACAACACATCCATACAATCCTTACATTGTTGGTTAATGTTCTCTCTAGTATATATTTGTTCACATTCATTAACAATAATATGATTTGTAGCATTATGGTTGAAAATAAAATCATTTTTTATTATTTTTTCCTTGCATCCTCCTTGTTGTACTAGTAATCCTTCCATGGAACCCTTATAAAGAAAATAATAAGATATGAATTATAAGCTCCCCTCTCCACTCAAACACAACACTTGATAATTCTAAAGCTCAAAAAAAATATTTTATTTTCATTATTATTATTATTATTATTTGGGGGAAAGAAGATAACAATATTTCATTGCTTGCTCAAATTTTTAAAAAATTGGTTGAGATCAATGCAAGAGCAATGAATTGTATTTTGAGGTGGCTACAAGAGATAAATTTTGCAAATTTTATGGTATGTAATTTAGCTAATGAGATGTGGACCAAGTTGTGGAATACTTATGAAGGATATTCCAAGGTAAAGTTGGCAAAAATACAAACTCATAGAAAAATATTTGAGGAATTGAAAATGGAAGATTTTGAAGATATTGAACATTTTTTAATTCGAGTTGATGAGATTACTAACACCATGAGAGGCCTAGGATTTGATATGAAAGAATCAAAAGTTACTCAAAAGGTTTTGAGATCACTTCCCATGAAGTATGATGCAAAAGGTTTCAGCAATAGAAGAAACAATAGATATAAATAAGCTAACAATGGAAGAATTGCAAGGAACTCTTACAGCTTATGAGATGAGGGTAAGTAAGCATCAGGTTCCAATAAAAGATATTGCATTCAAGGCTTCAAAAAAAATATAAAGGGAAAGTTTCAGAAACAAGTAGAGGTTCAGATAATTATGAGGAAGGTAAATTCATCAAAAGGAACAAATTATAAGTCACTAGGGTTAGTATAATTGATGGGGAAGGTAACTTGACCATAATTGCTTTTGATGAAGTTACCTTCATCAAAAGGAACAAATTATGACTCACTGGGACCTCCAATTATGATATTATCACCACACTTCATAGAATCAACAACACATGGACCTCGAACAAACATAATTCAATAAGGAATATCACCAATTGTTGGCAATTTTGGGTACCTTGGGTACATTGCCCTTGCTCAAGTGTTGATGTTGTCATTGATGTCAAAGAGCGGAAGGGTTTTTGTGAAAACCAAGGCAGACTAAATTATAGGTTTTGTTTAAATCCATGGTCAGAAGTTTTGAAATGGGTTTTTCTTAAAACCCAAGTTAGCTCTTCGTTTTGTTGAAAAAGGTGCTCCGATGATGAAGATATTTAATTTTAAATATCCAGTTTAAATTTTATTTATTTATTTAAAATTTAAATTAATATTTTAAAATTAAATTAAAGCCTTTCACCGGCTTGTTTTCAAAGCCGACGTTGCTAGGGTTTTGCAACAGATCAATTAGGGTTTCCTGCTGACAAAGCAAGGTTAAGCAACCAAAAAATTCTAGGGTTTCATGTTGACCTAATTAGGGTTGCGATCGACGTGTTTGAGAATGTTTTGATGGGATATTCTCTTCTATAAAAATGCGGGACTGTTGCAAGGTTGAAGAGTGGGGCGTGATGCGATATATGCGAATGAAGTTCGTGTGCAACAGAGTGTAAGTCGGTGATAGTTCTTTGGAGTTAAAGAAAAGAGATCGCAGCGATGAGATAGTGAGTGAGTGCGTATCGACTGATCGAGAACAAAGAGAGCGATATGCAGACGGCGTGTTTAAAGTCCGAGGCAAAAATACGTAGATGGTAGAAGTGAGATTTCATGGAAGGTGCAGCAGAGTGAGTGGTGCAAAGAGAAGATAAGAACGCGGTATGCAGAAGTCGTGTTTCGAGTGTGAAATGACAAGCAGTCTGGCTGTAGAAGTAATATTTCTGTGAAGTTGCAGCAGAGAACGCGGAGAGATATAGAGGAGTGGTTGAAAAAGTGCGAATCATTTTTCACAGCAGCAGCCGAATGCCGACAAGCAAGCAGAATGCAAGAAAAACAGCAGATCGTGCAAATTGAGGTGACAAGTTTAATTCTGCAATTTTTATTACTATCTCCAAGTTGTAGCTTGGTAAAAGGGGTTGGTGCCTCTTTCCAGCTTGGAGCTGGAAAAATTGGAGTTGGTGCTCCATTCTCGTTGTAGCAGTATAAAATTTAGAGGTTGGTGCCTCTTACCAGCTTGGTGCCGGTGAATGATTATGTAAAGTTGTAGCTTTGCATTTGACTGGATTTGGATGGTAGTCCAAGCAGTATTTTTGAGGAGTAGCCACATCGGTGAACCTCGTTAAAATGTCGTGTTATGTGTGATGCTCTTAGTACTTTTATTATTTCTATTTTAATCTACTGCAGTTTATTTAAAAGTCTAAATTGCTTTTAAGTTTTTAAAGAACACACTGATTCACCCCCCCTCTCAGTGTCATTGTGATTATAACAATTGGTATCAGAGCAAGGTTCCCAATTTTGGCTAAATCAGTCAGTGGTTGATCTTGGATTAGTACACAATGGCTAAAAAGAATAGATCCTCATCCAAAAAGGCATCCCATCTAGTTTCAGTTCCTATGGTTGAGAAAATTGAACCAGAAATGGCAAAAGGAATGAACTCTGAAGTTGAAGAAGTTGAGGCTGAAGTTGATTTAGAGGGTGAGCTAGTGTCTGCCCTTACGGAATGGGAATCGAAGAAAAAGAAGAATGAAAAATTGTCAAGGAAACTTAAGGATGCAAACAACATTATTGCCAGTTTAAAAATACAGACTGAAGAATACAAGAAAATGTCTGAAGATCTGGAAATACAGGTATCCATGAAGATAGACCACTGCAAGAAATTGGAAGAAGAAAATGTGAGTCTTCGAATACAGATACAAGAGCCGGATCGAAAAATCAACCGTCATGTAAAACGTGAAGAAAGCTCGATGAAATTGGACAAAATTCTGAGCGATCAAAGATCCACAGGTATCAAATTTGGTCTCGACTTTTCTCAAGGAGAATCATCAATTGGACCAAAAGCAAGCAATGTTGAAAGTGAAAAGAACAAAGACAAGAATCAGGCAAAAGAAAGATATAATGCCAGACCTGAAATAGCAACTGACAATGATGGCTTTACTAAGGTCACACATCAAAAGAATAGAAGATCCAAGGCTCCAGCAACAACCTGGCCAAGACCATCTTTCAGGTTTAATCATTATTTCTATGGTTTTTGTTTCAAGTGTAATGTTTATGGGCATAAAATTGTTGACTCGCAAATACAACGTAGGTCCAAGAAGTTTCACTAGTAGAAATGTGTTTGCTCCTTTAATGAGTTATGCAAAGAGAGTGTTTTAAGTGTCACAACTTTGGTCATATTGCCGTAAATTGTCGTAGTATGTCCTGTTTCATATCAACCTCATGAAAGCAGATTTCAACCATATAGAGCAAAACAAAATAGAATTTATACTCGAAGGATATGTGCAAAATTCTAAAAAGGGGAAGTCACAACTAGAACCCAATACCACAGCTTAAAACAGAATGGAAACAAAAAGAATGAACTCAGAAAGAACAAGATTCTTTAATAGTGCAGATAGCTTTTAGAGCTCAGAATAAACATGTTCCTTGGATTCTTGATAGTGGTTGCTCAAGTCATATGACAGGTGACAAACAGAAATTCAAAAATCTACAAAAGTATGAGGGTGGTTCTATAAAATTTGGCAACAATGACGGAGCCAAAATAATAGGTAAAGGAACGGTCAAAATTAGTGAAGGAAAGATCAAGTCAGAGGAAGTTTTATATGTGGATGGTTTGAAACATAATCTATTGAGTGTGAGTCAAATCTGTGACAAAGGACATGAAGTAGTTTTCAAGAAGCATGGTTGTGAAGTCAGAAAAATAAACAGCAGGAAATTAATAGCAACCGGCTCAAGGACGTCTGGCAATCTGTACACACTCTCAGAGTTTTCAGAAGGTATGTGCTTCATGGGACAAGAAGAAGAGAACTGGTTGTGGCATAAGAGGCTTGGACACATAAGTTTTGATAATCTGGTAAGAATTAGCGCTAAACAAGCAGTGAGAGATATTCCAATCATTAAAAAACCTGCAAATAGTATGTGTGCTTCATGTCAGAAGGGTAAACAGACCAGAGTTTCATTTAAAACAAAAGAACATCACACTAACAAGCTTGGTCAAAACAGGTTTAGTCAGAACTGGCTTAGTCAGAACATGTGGATTCAAAGAACAGGTATGCCTAAAAGAAACAACACTATTACTTGTTATAAGTGCAACAATAAAAGTCACACTGTCAGACAATGCAGAGTTGAAATTCTAGGATATAGGAACAGGAATAGTGGCATGATCAGGTCCAAGGATCAGAACAATGACAAGAACAAGAATATGGTCAAAGAGTTCAAGAGAAGACCCGACAAGGAAGTTATAGACGTTGATGTTGATCAGTGCCTAATGGGAGTTTTACTCCCACCCCAGAATTAATCACCTCATCAGGAGGTGGGGGAGGGACTAAGCTAAGAGGCTCATTCTTAGTTTCGAGCCCCAAAGGTGGCCCTTTGCCATTGATGACAAAGGGGGAGAGATATGAGTAAGGGGGAGAGCTTCAAGTGAAGAGGAAAGCTTCAAGTCAGGGGGAGCAAAACTTCAAAGAGATTGATTTCAGTTTTGGCTCTTGAAGATGTGTTTTTAGTAAAGGGTTGCCATCAATGACAAAGGGGGAGATTGTTGGCAATTTTGGGTACCTTGGGTACATTGCCCTTGCTCAAGTGTTGATGTTGTCATTGATGTCAAAGAGCGGAAGGGTTTTTGTGAAAACCAAGGCAGACTAAATTATAGGTTTTGTTTAAATCCATGGTCAACAGTTTTGAAATGGGTTTTTCTTAAAACCCAAGTTAGCTCTTCGTTTTGTTGAAAAAGGTGCTCCGATGATGAAGATATTTAATTTTAAATATCCAGCTTAAATTTTATTTATTTATTTAAAATTTAAATTAATATTTTAAAATTAAATTAAAGTCGTTCACCGGCTTGTTTTCAAAGCCGACGTTGCTAGGGTTTTGCAACGGATCAATTAGGGTTTCCTACTGACAAAGCAAGGTTAAGCAACCGAAAAATTCTAGGGTTTCATGTTGACCTAATTAGGGTTGTAGCCGACGTGTTTGAGAATGTTTTGATGGGATATTCTCTTCTATAAAAATGTGGGACTATTGCAAGGTTGAAGAGTGGGCGTGATGCGATATATGCGAATGAAGTTCATGTGCAGCAGAGTGTAAGTCGGTGATAGTTCTTTGGAGTTAAAGAAAAGAGATCGCAACGATGAGATAGTGAGTGAGTGCGTATCGACTGATCGAGAACAAAGAGAGCGATATGCAGACGACGTGTTTAAAGTTCGAGGCAAAAATACGTAGATGGTAGAAGTGAGATTTCATGGAAGGTGCAGCAGAGTGAGTGGTGCAAAGAGAAGATAAGAACGCGGTATGCAGAAGTCATGTTCCGAGTGTGAAATGACAGTGTGCTGGCTGTAGAAGTAATATTTCTATGAAGTTGCAGCAGAGAACGCGGAGAGATATAGAGGAGTGGTTGAAAAAGTGTGAATCATTTTTCACAGCAGCAGTCGAATGCCGACAAGCAGCAGAATGCAAGAAAAATAGCAGATCGTGCAAATTGAGGTGACAGTTTAATTCTGCAATTTTTATTACTATCTCCAAGTTGTAGCTTGGTAAAAGGGGTTGGTGCCTCTTTCCAGTTGGAGCTGGAAAAATTGGAGTTGGTGCTCCATTCTGTTGTAGCAGATAAAATTTAGAGGTTGGTGCCTCTTACCAGTTGGTGCTGGTGAATGATTATGTAAAGTTGTAGCTTTGCATTTGACTCGGATTTGGATGGTAGTCCAAGCAGTATTTTTGAGGAGTAGCCACATCGGTGAACCTCGTTAAAATGCCGTGTTATGTGTGATGCTCTTAGTACTTTTATTATTTCTATTTTAATCTACTGTAGTTTATTTAAAAGTCTAAATTGCTTTTAAGTTTTTAAAGAACACACTGATTCACCCCCTCTCTCAGTGTCATTGTGATTTCAACAATATATATATATATATATACATGGCTTTTACCTTTTGTGTTATATTTTTGTGTGAATGCTTTTTGTGGAATGCTTTGTGTAATGCATGTTTATTTTTATGCATATGATATGTTATGGATGATTAATGCAATATGGCATGTATGGATGATTAATGCAATATGGTATGTGCTAATGATCATTTATAGTTTAGATATTTTCTTGGCCATTTTCTAGCATTATTGTTTAATCAGGGGCACCAAACTTGGTGGCATATGGGATGAATGGCTCTTGACGTGACATGGATGTTGACATGGAAGAAGATATGGATGTTGATATGGAAGAATATATGGATGTTGATATGGAAGAAGATATGGATGTTGATATGGAAGAAGACATGGATGTTGATATGGAAAATTGATTGTTTTGCAGAGACTCAAACATCCTAGTGGTATCAAACAAACTCACTAAAACTACCTAATCCTTCTAGGACCAAATGTGTGTGTAGTGGATTCATTTACCAAATCAAGAGCATGGTAATGACTCAAGACAATCAAGAACCAATGTGTGTGCAAGTGAGTTCATTAACTCATCTTGAGTAAATTGGGTAAACTTGTTATGGATGAAACCAAGAAGCTAGCTTGTCCGTATGAGTGGTCAGAGGTCTCTTTTAAAAGAGACATGTCACCATGCATGAGCGTACTCCACTGCTAGTCAAGCGTCTATAGCTCCGGTGGAGGCTAACTCCATAGTCCATGAATTTTGTTGTTGATATCTTAAGTTTTGGGGATGACTACCTAACCGTATGATTGGAAATGTAGTATGATCCTTACAACCCAATTGATCAGTGGTGTGTGATGTAAAATATTTAGAGTTTTTGTTAGGGATTTGTCCCTACTCTTTCTTTTATTTTTGGAATTATGGTAGTGGTGAGAACCACTATTTTTATGGACTATGTTGCATGATGGGACTAGCAAGGATGACCCTTTTCACTTCAAGGTTCATACCAAGTATGGTGTTATCCCTTTTTGACACAAGATGTTTTTAAGATGTGAAATTGTGTTTGGTTCAAGAATGTTTTGGATTCAATTCCCAAAACTCAATATTTTCTTAGTGTATATGTGCAATGGTCCTAAAAAGAACTCGACATGTATTTTGGAGTTTTCTTAAAACACTAGGAGTGGCTGAGTGACCGAAAACACCTAGGAGTTGTGAATGTGGTTTGTGCTAATGGCAATTTGACTTAGTGGAATTGTGTGGATGACATTGTGAAGGTGCCCTTGATTAAGGCAACATGACTTTTGTTGGACCAATTAAGACCTTGAACTTAATAAATGATCCCTAATATGAAATGTGGAATGTGGATGTGAATGCAATGTATGACATGCAATTTTGTGAAATGCAATATGAAATGTGGGTGAATGCATTATTTTTGGAGTGTAAATGCAAGTGAAATGCAATGTTATGAATGAAGTGTATGCAAAGTATTTTTGTGTATTAGCCATGTATATATATAATAATAAAATCATGCATAGAATACTCTCAAGTGTATAACATTAAGTGGTTTAGATTCTTCCTCTCCCTCTAGACTGGAAAGCCTATAAGTACCATTACCCACTCTTTGTGTAACAATGTATGGACCTAACCAATTGGCCATGAATTTATCATGAAGATGCGGTAGTGCATTGGTATTTTGTTGGTTCTCTTTAAGGACAATATCTCCTACTTGGAATTCATGTAGATGAACTTTGGTATTGTAAGAACGTTTGAGGTGGTCTTGATAAACTCATAAATGCTCTAAAGCATTGACTCGCCTCTCATCAAGGAGTGTGAGTTGGTCAAGACGTGCTTGTCTAGCAGTGTCATCATCTATGAATTCTTGCAAAGAAATTTGCAAGGAAGGGATCTCGAGCTCAAGAGGCATGATTGCTTCGGCTCCATAGACCAATGAAAATGGTGTTGCCCTTGTAGGCATGCTAATGCTTGTTTGATAAGCCCATAATGCCAAGGGAATTTGTGTATGCCAATCTCTATGATTTTATTTGACAAGTTTCTTGAGAATAGCAACTAAGGTCTTGTTGGAAGCTTCAACTTGTCCATTTGCTTGTGGGTAATAAGGAGTCGAGAAACTATGTTGAATGTTGTATTTCTCACAAAGTGCTCGAACATCCTTGTTCTTGAAAGACTTACCATTGTCTAAAATGATTTTTGAGGGGATACCAAAATGATAAATGATGTGATGGAGTATAAAATCCACAATTCTAGGTCCTGTCGTGATGGTTAGAGGAATTGCCTCAACCCACTTTGTGAAGTATTTAGTGGTTGTGATGATGAATGTATGTTGTCCCGAGGAAGGAGGTGAAATTTTGCCAATTAGATCTAGACCCCATTGTGAAAAGGGCCAAAGGCTTTGAATAGGTTGTAAGGCTTGTGATGGTACATGAGTTAAATTAGCATGTTCTTGACACTTTTTGCAATGTTTGACATAGGTGCAACAATCACGTTCTATTGTGGGCCAATAATAACCCATGCATAGAATACACTTTGCAATGGCCATTCCACTAAAATGACCACCACAAGTACCATCATGAGCTTTAGCTATGGCTCTTTGAGCCTCACTAGCCTCGAGATAACGAAGGAGGACTCCATCATAACCATATTTATACAACACATCCCCCAAAAGAACAAAATGAGTTACCTTTTGCTTGAAAGTGTGTTTGGTAGTTCAAGACATATCAGATGGGAGTGTTCCAAACTTGAGAAAGGCTACTATTTTGCTTGACCAAGGCTCATATGAATCCGATTGGATAAAGCAAACATCCTTTTCATATTTAGACTCAACACAAGAAATTGTCATATTTAGAGACTGTTGAAATTATGAGGGGTTGTACCTCTCCAAAGGAGTCTTTTGGAATCAATGATCCAAGGGAGGCCATCACATCTGCAAATCTATTAGTCAAACGTGGCAAGCTATTGATTTCATACCAATCAAAATTAGAGAGCAACTTCATTGCTACTTCATGATAAATCTTAATGGTAGGTTCTTTGCATTGGTATTCTCCGTTGATTTGCTTGATGATAAGTTGAGAATCACCAAATATCCTAATACACTTAATGCTCATAGCTATAGCTGATTGAAGACCTAAGATTAAGGCTTCATACTCTGCAGTGTTGTTTGTGCATTGGAAGTCTAGTTTGAATGATAAAGGGATAGGTACCCCTTGTGGTGTGTGAAATACGACTCTAGCACCTTGACCTTTCATGCACTTAGAGCCATCAAAGAATAGTGTGATATCGATGTCTTCCTCCGGAATGACATCTTCTTCTTGTTCAGTGACAAAAAATACCGAATCATCTGGGAGCTCAATAATCAAAGGATGATCACTAGGTAGTGGAGCTTTCGCAAGTTGATCGGCTATTACCTGACCTTTAATGGATTTTTGGCTAATGAATTCCAAGTCAAATTCAGTAAGGAGCATTATCCATTTAGTGGTGTGGGTGTTGTTGTAAGTGTGAGACATCATGTAACATAGAGGATTTTCTCTAGCTATGACATAAGTTGTGTGGCTAAGCATGTAATGTCAAATTTTCTTAGTGGCAAAAACCACTGCTAAGCATAATTTTTCTACATAAGCATATTTAGTCTCATAGCTTACCAATGTTTGACTAATGTAGTAGACAACTTGCTCTCTATTTTGTTCATTCTTTTGTGCAAGCATTGTCCCTAATGCAAAGTCCATTGTTGAGATATAAAGATAAAATGGGACCCCTAGACGAGGAGGAGCTAATACTGGTAGAGAAGCTAGGTATTTCTTAATGTCATCGAAGGCTTTTTGACATTCATCTATCCAAGAGAATGGCACCCCCTTTTGTAGTAGGTGATTGAATGGCCTACATTTATCCAAAATATGTGCACAATAAAATGATGGATTGATTGGATATTTCCTTGTAAACTACACAATTCCTTTAAGTTAGTTGGGGGAGGCATCTCCATGATGGCCTTGACCTTGTTAGGGTCCACCTCAATGCCTCTTTTGGAGATAATGAATCCTAGAAGTTTTCCTGAGGTAACACCAAAGACACATTTCTTGGGATTCAACCTTACATTATGCTCTAGGAGTCGGTCAAAAACTTTCTCCAATACACCAATATGTTCTTGTCGAGTTTTATATTTAGCCAAGAGATCATCCACATAGTCTTCAATAATCTTATGCATGTAGTCATGAAAAATGTATGTCATGGCACGTTGATAAGTGGCACCTACATTTTTGAGGCCAAAGGGCATCACCTTGTAACAAAAAGTTCCCCAAGGTGTAGTGAATGTTGTTTTGTGTTGGTCATAAAGATTTATTTGAATTTGGTTGTATCCTAAAAAATCATCCATGAGTGAAAGCATTTCATGGCCAATGTAGGTATCGACAAGAGTATCAATGTTTGGGAGAGGGAAATCATCCTTAGGATATACTTTGTTGAGATATCGAAAGTTAGTGCATATGTGTATCACCCCATTAGGCTTACGAATAGGTACCATGTTTGAAAGCCACTCAGGATAGTCGATAGGAACTATGAAGTTCATGTCTAAGAGTTTTTGAAGCTCTATTTTTACCAAGAGGGCCACGATAGGATGCATTCTCCTAAGTTTTTTTTTGACCAGCTTAGCATCAGGCTGTAAGGTGAGATTGTGGACAACCAAACTAGGGTCAAGACTAGGCATGTCTTTATAGGACCATGCAAATATGCCCTTCTTCCTCTTGAGGAGAGCAATAAATTGCTCTTGTTCATCGGGTGATAAAATTTTGCCAAGCTTGACAATTTGGGGATTGTCTTTGTTTGAACTAAGGTCCACATCGATAGTATCTTCAATAGACATGTGGGAACCTTCCTCAAGTTGATGGGGTGTAGGGATCAGATGAATATCATCTAAGATGTCATCAAACTCTTCTGGCTTATCCTCATCTATTTCTGCCTGGAAAACCTCAGGATCCGAAGGTGAAGGTGAAGGTGAAGGCGGAGGGGATGGAGGAATGTAGTTGGAGGAAGCCCTTAAAAATTCCTTGAACAAGACAAATTTGGAAAAGGTTGGAGGTGAGGAAATCTAATCCATATCAATAAGGCTTATGTCAATTGGAATTGGCTTAGCCAGATCGTATGGATTATGGAGTGGGGTTAATAAATCAATAGGATTCATGTTGACTTATGGGTAAGGTGGACAAGGTTGGATGGAATGGATGGAACCTAGGAATTGGTGCTAGGAGCTTGGTTAACCTGAACAGCAACAAGCAACACAAAGCATACTTTATTAAATGGTATATTTACATGCAATGCAAAAAAAGAAAACATATTTTTAATTTTTATTGATTTTTGAATTTGTTTTTGGTAGTGGTGAAAACCACTATTTTTGTTTTATGTACATATGTTACAAGTTGGCTTATGGAATGGCTTAATGGAATGGAGGTGGTGGTTCACCGGTAGGGGAGACTCACTCTTGTGGAAGAAGCAAGTGAAATATGGGCTCATGGATGGGGAACATGTTGAGATAAAACTCATCTTGTTTGGAATGGGGAATGATGGGCTCTGATTCTTCTTTAGATTCATCTAAAATTATCGACATAAGTTCGAATTCTTCATAGATTTCATCATCAAAATTATCGATATGGAGGGCTTCTTCTCCTGAATTGAGGTTAAGCCTTTGGAAGGCCTATTCAAAAGAAGAGGTGGTAGGGAGTGGGTGGTAGCCTAGACCTAAATGATCATGCACCTCTTGATATGGAACATCGATAGGTTGATGCACTCCTTGTTCATGCAATCCTAGGCCATAGCCTTACCAATTGACTATGTGGAAATATCAATATGGAAATCCCATCATGTTTGGAATATTGGCAAGTTTTGGTTCTTTGGGTTCCTCTATGGGAGCTGGACTTGATGAAGATTCAATTCCCCCATATACAAAATTTATGCTATTTGGAGCTGAACCCATGTTATAGACTGCTCCTATTGCTAAAGGTGGGTCACATGGGTGACCAAAATCCTTAGCACTAGGGATGGTGAGGGGTGTAATGGTGATGTCATCGACCACATATTCACCAATACCAGGATTGGTGAGGTGGACCTTGACTTGGGATGACATGGAATGATTATGGTTAGATGATGGCTCGAGGAATGGTGAAGATGGAGGTATCTCACAATCCATCAATTCAACTTGTGAAACATTGGGTGATGGCAATGGATTGGCTTGGGAAGATTGTTGAATGGATGATGATGATGAAGTGGATGACAATGATGTTGATGATGTGGATTGATTGTGACCACATGTGCATGTAGTCAATGATGAAGATGGTGGTGATGTAGAAGCTTGATGAGGGTTGGTGATAGGGAGCTCTTCAAGAATGGGATCCTTTGATGAAGATATTGGTGAAGTGGTGGATGGATTGGATGATGGTGAAAGAAAAATATGAGTGGAAGGGAGCATGGACTCATAAGGATTTGAGATGAAATTGCAATACTTAAATGGCTCGATGTCCATCGATATGCAATGTACTTGTCCCTCATGAACATATTTCAAACATTGATGTAGTATTGAAGGGACACATCTCATTTCCCTCATCCAAGGTCTTCCAAGGAGTACATTGTACGCCATGGATCCTTCCAAGATGTGGAACATTGTGTGCAACATTTTAGCCCCTACTTCAATGGGTAAAACAATAGTGCCAACTATGGAACACAAAGCATCATTGAATGCTTTGAGGGTGAAAGATGACTTGGTGATGTGAGATGGAGGAAGGTTCAAATTATGAAGGGTGGATGTGGTGATGATGTTGATAGAGGAACCAATGTCAATTAGGACTCTTTTAAAAGGCTTCTTGTCAATTAGAGCCATGATATGCAATGGAGGGTCTATGGATTTCGATGAGATTGGCTTAATCTCAAAGTCATAAAATGTGATGGAAGGCTCCATGCATGTTTGGATGCTCCCCACAAAGTTGTTGAAGGCATTAGGATCTTGTGATTGTAATTCGATGGATTTCAGAATGTCCATTAATGCCTCATGATGTGGAGGAGATTGTTGAATTAGCTCATAAATTGACAATTTAGTAGAGGCCATTTTCAAACTTGTAGTTAACCAGCTACTCAATGAGATAATTGGTCGAGGTGGATGATTGATGGGTGGATTTGGTGGATTTGATTGGCTAGGGACATGGATAGGTGATGAAGGATTAGGGGAAAATTGGATGGGTGGTGATGTAGAAGGTTGTGACACACTTGCTTGAGGTGGTTGCCTTTGTTGATTATTCCTTTGACCTCTAGTGACCACATGGATGGCCCCTACAAACCCTTGGTATTGTTGAATGTGATTGACTTGATTAGGAGGAGTTTTAGTGTTAGCTCCCCCTACATTTGGTTGCACCTCCTCATGATGAGGAAGTGGTGTTTGAAATATACCAAGGTTTTGGTTTTGTTGAGCGAGGGGACTATTAATTTTGATTGCCCCCAAGTCAATAAGGTCTTGGACTATGTTTTTAAACACATGGAAATTGTTGATGTCATACCCATTTTGCCTATGATAAGGACAAAATAGGTGTTCCCGATAATTTTTACTATGTTTAGTGGGATCATATGGTCTAATTTCGGGCAAAGCAAGTTTATTTGTCTCATACAACATTTTAAAAAGGGAGGCATATGACTTGGCTAATGGGGTGTATTGGTGATTTTGTCGGAGTGACTATCATCAGGGATGGTCTTCCATAGTTGGAACCGTGTTTTGAAATATTGGAGCTTGTGTTGTTGAGGGGACTACATGATATGAAATTTGTTGTGGTGTTTGTTGCATAGGTTGTTGTTGTTGAGCCATTATTGGTTGGCTCATGACCACTTGATTGACCTGATTGGATTGGGTGGCTAGGGTAGCCTGTGTTGATTTTTGTTGGCCTGAATAGTTGCTTTTGTATTGGCCCTTGTTTTTCCATTCTTTCTTCTTAGGCTTAAGAATGCCTTCTTGGATTTTGATATCCTCAATGACACTAGCCTGAGCTAAAGCTTCTTCAAATGATTGATAGGTTCATAATTGGAGCATCCAAGAGATAGGTTTTAAGCAAATCTTGGTGAATAGCTTAATTAGCTCATCCATTGGTAGGGTGAATGGCAATTTAGTGATGATAACCCTCCAATGGTTTCCAAAATCATAGATAGATTCATCATCATGCTACCTTAAAGCATAGACATCAGATAATGAGATCTTATTTTTAACATTTAGGATGAAACGATCAAATAATTGATCAATCAATTGCTCAAAAGTATAGATACTATGGCTTGGTAATTGATTGTACCATTCTATGGCATATCCTCTCCTAATGTTTGAGGAAAATTTTGAAGCATGAGAGCATTATCATCTTGAATTCTAAAGCATGCATGAACAAAGGTGCTCACATGTTCTTTGGGATCCTCAATTCCCTTAAATTTATCAAACTTGGGTACCGTGAAATCTGTCAGATATGGCAAGGATGGTACCGAAGGATGAATTGGTTGATTGATCAATTGGTGTAAGGTTGGTTTTTGGTTTGAAAAACCAAGAGTAAATTGCATCAATTGATCTATTTGTTTTTGCATGGCCTCAATTCGAGGGTCTTCCTTAGGAATGTGGAAGCCCTGAATTACCTAATGGTTTTGTGGTGGAATGGAGAAATGTTGTGGAGTGACTAAATGATGAGGAGATTGGTAGTGATGACTAGGTGAATTGGATGGAATATGATGAATGGGGGATTGTTGATGAAAATATGGGGAATTATGGAATGAGGTTGATGGATGAAGGTTATGGCTAGGCTGGCCAATAGGAATAGGATGGGTGATGGTATGGCTTGGTGGGGGAACAGGGATAGAAACCACAGAAGATTGTGGTGCCCATGATGGACCCTAGTTGACAAGGATAGTCTAAGTAGAGTTATGTAAAGGCTTAGGGTTTACCTGTACTTATTGTTGAGCATTTTGATAATGTCTAAGCAATTTGTTTAGGTTTTCCCATGCCTCACTAATATCTCTATCAAAGGCTAAGGGTATGGAGGTAGATGGTATGGAAGATGTGGCTTGGGTACAAGTTACACTAGGTATGGTAACTTGTGAGGCTGGAACTTGTGAAGCAACATTTACATGTGCTTCATACAAGGGGTTGGTGTAAGTGGAGGTATATGAGGTGCTAGGAGCACATGAAGGTTGGGTAATGGACACATGGGATGAAGGTGCAACTGATGCCTCAAAAATAGGGTTAGTATACACTTGGGTAAAGGTGGATGGGGGTTGGGAATAAATAGGCTCTTGTTGTAAAGTAAAATCCTGTCTAGGTGAATTGGGAATAGACTCTAAGACATAATTAGAAGACTTCATAAAAGCTTTGACTCTTTCCATGTCTATATGGGAAATGTGGTTGTCAATGGTACAAGATGTTGACTTCTTTTAGGGCATGGCCATATGATAAGCTATGGATGGTAAGGAATGCGAGGGACCTAAAAACAAATATGCCTTTATCACATTCAGGGACTCTACCATAGAAGTGGTGGGGAAGGTGGATGAAGGTTCCATTTGATTATCTTGAATTATAGCTTTATTTTGATTTCTAGTTAGTACCATAAGGAAAATAAATCAAGATACAAATTAAAACACCGAATATAACACAAAACTAAAATTAAGGAAACAAACAAAATGCTATTAAAAAAGAACGCAAAAAAAGAAACAATCAAGAAAAGAAAATCATAAGAAGGGACAATATTTTTTGATGAGAAAAAAATATTTCGTATAGATGAGACATTTTTTCGTAGGACTGCCCAAACTACCGAACTCGTTTCGGCCATATCTCACTCATCCGGACTCGGATTGAGCTAAAATTTTGAGGGTAGATGCCTGAAAAACCCTAGAACATCTCCACAAATTTTCATATCATTTGGAGCAACACAGATCCTAGCGCATCCCTATGTGTGAACGACATATTTGGCAAGCGGCTATGCGAGGGTTTCATCTGGGTTGAGTGCAAGCAGCTCCAGAGGTTGGTTTTTAGGGCCTTCGGGCCCTAGCGGCCAATATTTTTGTGGTTTATGCTCAATATTTTAGCAGGAAATGTTGTAGGGGATACAATATGGGTTAGAAATTTGTCTTTCAACAGATCATACTGTGAACTTGAGTGACAACGGCTTCCAATTTCCTGCACAAAAGAAAAGTGAAAACCATACCTTTCCATGACGTCTAGGGCAAGGATTAAAGAGATCACGAAACAAGTTTCAAGTAGTTGATCAAAAAATGGCTCATATCTCAAGTGAATCTGGTGCTAAGGTGCACCCACAAAATAATTCTACTGTGAAAACCCCTATCAAGGGTAAGAATTTCGAAGACTCAGTCCCAAAAATGAATTTTAGGGATGCCCTTCGTGGTGGACAGCCTCAGCCCAATGCTAATATCAATATTAGGGCTTCCCATAAACCTCTAAGAATGCCTAAGATTGATCCCAGGAAAATGGAGTCAGGATGTCTTAAAGCAGCTGATGGAACTCCTATTGTTAAGCTTGATATGGGTAACATTCAGACTGGCATTGAAGATTTGGAAAAAAGAGGACTAATTTGTCGGTTCGTGGGTTTTCGTCCGAGTCTATCTGCTTTCAAAGTTTGGGCTGCAAAAATCTGGAAAACTAAAGGTGAGTTACAAATCTCTATTTATCCAAATGGTTATTTTCTTGTTTTATTTGCTAATAATGAAGATAGAGAGAAAACTTTTCAAGGGGGTCCTTGGTTTTTTGGAAGGGCAGGGCTTTTCATGAAGCCCTGGCATACTAAATTTAAAGTCGAAGAAGAGATGCCTTCTATAGCTCCCATGTGGGTTAGACTCTTTGGCCTCCCTATTGAATTTTGGAATCCTACTATTTTTTCTTCAATTGGAAACTCTTTAGGAACTTTTATGATGACTACTGATTGTACTCAAAATTTTGAACATATTATTTATGCTCGGATTTGTGTTTTAATGGATTTTGACAAACCCCTACCTAAAAAGATCACATTACAATTTGGGGAAGACACTTGGGAGCAAGTAGTGGACTATGAGAACATTCCTTTTCATTGTAGAATTTGCCATGAATATGGTCATTTGGCCAGTGCTTGCCCAAATAAAATTCCTGATCAAAAGAAAGAAGATATAAACTCAACGAGTTTCCAAATACCTAAGAAGAAGAACACTAAAAAAAAACCAGTTATGAAGGATCAATCAAAGTCATCTGCTAATATGTTTGAAATCCTTTCCACAAATGATGTCCCAAGTGAGGAAGAGGAAATAATGGAAACTAAAATCTTAGAAACACAATTTAAATATGAAGGGAAGAACTCAGAGACAAACCAACAAATCAAAGGTTTTCAATAGAAAAAAAAAGGAGAAAATTTACACAAGAAAAACAATATTTCAAATGTCAAAACTTCAAATAATGCAGGTCCCAATATAGACTCCGTTGAACCATCTAGTAAAATTTTGGCTGTGTACGAGCATTCTTCAAGGTTAGAAGCCATCTCAGATTCAATTGGAATAAGTCAAGAAACAAGGAAAAAAAAATTGAAGATGGATTCTAATCAAAAAGTAGGTCGCAAGACCAATCAATATCATATGGTAAAAGAAGGTGAAAAGCTTGTAGAGGAAGGTAAGATTAATGCCCTTCCCAACTTTTTTAGCCCTGGTATTAATGAAGATCATCACTTGGAATATTAGAGGACTCAAAGGGAGTCTTTCAAAACAAAATGAAATTAGAAGAATGATTCAGGTAAATCATCCACATCTTGTTTTCCTTCAAGAAACAAAGATGTCAATGGAGGATATGGACTTAATTGCCAGTAAAATTTGGCCAGCTGGAAAAGTGGTTTCCCTCAGTTCCCAAGGGACTTCGGGTGGCATTGCTTGTCTTTGGGATCCAAAAGAGGTAGTTATTCACCATATGGTTGGCAGTTGGGGTTTGTTGGCTATAGCTATTCAAAGTAGACATTCCAACCAGATTATGCTCTGCATTACTATTTATGCTCTGACTTCTTTGGAGGAAAAAAGAAGACAGTGGAAGGATATTACTCATATTATCTCTCATTTTCCTAAAGCTTGGATCTTGATCGGAGGAGATTTCAATACCATCCTCTCTCTGGATGAGAAAAGGGGGGGAAATAGAAATTTGGACAAAAGCAACTGACCTCATGAGCGAATATATTGCAAACCTCCATCTTGTGGATATCCAACCGAGATAATGGCCTTATGACTTGGTCTAACAGAAGGCAAGGCTTAGCTTGTATAATGGAGAGATTGGATAGGTTTTTGCTCTCTAAAAATTTCTTAATCCATGGTCACATTCCTAAAGTGAAGACTCTTAATAATGTTGGTTCGGATCATTGGCCAGTCATGGTGGAAATGTGGAAAACCAATGTGAGTTTCTCTCCTTTTCATTTTCAATTAATGTGGCTTAGAGACATTTCCTTCAGACCTCATGTGCAACAATGGTGGAAGGAAGGTAAACCTAGGCATGGGACTAAGATGTTCTGTTTTGCCAAAAGACTGCAATACATTAAATCCAAAATCAAGACTTGGAACTGGAAAGAGTTTGGGGATGTTCATAAAAAAAAACATGAAGTTATTGCTCATCTTGAAAATTTGAATAAGAAAATCCATTTAGATGGCCTCATAGAGAAGAGAAGTGCAGATGAAATTAAACTCACAACTCAGTTAGAGGAATGGGAAAAAAGAGAAGAAATCTTATGGAAGCAAAAATCTAGAATTCAATGGCTCAAAGAAGGAGATCGAAACACAAATTTCTTCCACAAATCTCTTCTAGCTCGAAGATCTCACAACTTTATTTCTTCCTTAAAATCAGATTTTGGAGATGTTGTTTATACTTGGGATGGCATGAACTCTATTGTTGTTGATTACTTTTCCAATATTTTTGTTGCTACTCCCCTTGACTCAGCTTCACAATATAATGTTCTTCAAGCAATCCCTTCTCTTATCACTTCGAGGAGAACTCTATTTTGACTGCTCCTGTTACTATCAATGAGCTTCAACAAGTAGTTTTTAAAATGCAAAAAGGGAAAACCCCAAGTCCTGATGGTTTTCCTATTGAGTTCTACCAAGAGTTCTGGGATATCCTTCATGTTGATTTATTAGAGGTGGTGGAAGAAGCCAGGAAAGCCAAAGAAATTTTGAAGGTTATCAATAAAACTTATATTACTCTTGTTCCAAAAGCTCAAGAGGTTGATCATATCTCAGCTTTTAGACCTATTGCTTTATGTAATGTTCTTCTCAAAATCATTACTAAAATCATGGCAGAAAGGTTGAAGCCTCTTTTGCATAAGATTATTTCCCTAGAGCAAGGGGGTTATGTGGAAGGACATCAAATAGTAGATGAGATAGTTCTTGCTCAGGAAGCCATCCATTCCATGGATATGCAAAATTCTCCTTCCATGTTCATTCGGTTAGACTTATCCAAAGCTTATGACAGAGTGGATTGGCACTTCCTTATCAAAGTTTTGAGGCAATTTGGTTTCTCTAAGGATTGGATGGATTGGATTATGGGATGTATCTCTTCAGTTTCCTACTTAGTTCTTATCAATGGCAGGCCTTCTCAGTCTTTCCCAGCTTCCAGAGGTATTAGGCAAGGTGACCCGCTATCCCCTTATTTATTCATCATTCTTGTTGAATGCTTGGGTAGGACTATAACCAAAAAGAGGGAAAACAAAACCCTTGAGGGAGTTACCATTGCTCATGGAGCTAGACCTATCTCTCATCTTCAATTTGTGGATGACTCTACTCTTTTAGGTAAAGCTACGAGTTAAGGAAGCTTCTAATATTAAGCAAATCATTAGCTATTTTTCTAAGGCTACTGGGCAGTTGATCAATGAAGACAAATCTAAAGTTATTTTCTTTCACTGCTCTGCTAGACAGGAATCCATGGTCTTGGATAAACTAAGATATAAGAAGACCTCTCTTCCAATCACTTATTTAGGTATTCCCATAAATATTCAAAGGCAAAAAAATAAATATTGGAATTGGTTGTTGGACAAAGTCAAGAAGAAAATTGGAAAGTGGACCAACAAGTGGCTTTCTTCTGGGGGTAGAATCACCTTGGTAAAATCAGTCCTTCAAGCTATTCCTATTTATGTTTCTTCCATTTTGAATATCCCAAAGGCTGTTCTTCGAGAATTGGATCAAATCAGTCATCGTTTCCTTTGGAGTGGTACTAAGGAGAAAAGAAAATGGGCCTTGGTGAAATGGGATACTTTATGTCTTCCTAAGAGTGAAGGGGGGTTAGGATTACGGTCTTCAATTAATAACAACAAAGCTTTAGCTGCTAAATTATATTGGAGGATGTTGCATAACCCCAATGCTCTTTGGGCCAATAATCTTCGTGCTAAATATGCTTAGAACAAAAGTCCTGAAGACCTTGTTCGCTATCAACTTCCTACCAAAGGTTCTCCCATTTTAGCGAGTTCTTAAGACTGGTGAGGATTTGATAAAGAAAAAATTATTTTGGATCATTCATAATGGTCAACATGCAAATTTTTGGACAGATTCTTGGGATGGTCACAAGCCTTTGATAACTCAGTTTCTCGATTGGAGGCCTTGGATGGAGGAGCTTCACCGAGCTAATTGGATAAAGGTGGCTAATTACTATCGGTACCATACTGGTAATTCAAAGGTTGGTAGATATTGGATCCCTATTGAGGACTGGCCTATTCAAATCCTAGAAAGGCAAAGACAAGATATCCAAGGCATCCTTCATATGAGATCCCTCTCTTGGTCCCATGAAAAAGATTGTTTTGGATGGAACAACACTACTAAGGGTGAGTATTCAGTTGCTCAAGGTTATTTGACCTTATGCCATAATAATCCCAACCATTCTTTTGACATATTTTCTCGATTGTGGGCTCAAAAGCTCTAGCCTAAGGTGAGGTTCTTTAATTGGATTTTATTGCATCGTAGGGTGCTTACTGGTGAGCAACTTATGAAGCGTGGTTTTCATGGCCCTTTTAGATGTGAAATGTGTGAAGAGAATGTAGAAAATATCAACCATATTTTTATTGAGTGTACTTTAGCCTCTGAGCTATGGAGGAGAATGGCCACTTTACTTGGCTTACAGTGGTCCAATTTTTTTACTTTTGAACAACTTTGGAGGGATTGGCCTAATCAAGAGGGTGTTGATCATTTTATTAGGCAGTTAGTTTGGATGGGTTCTACCATTCTTCTTTGGAATATTTGGAATGAAAGGAACAACCAAATTTTTAATCAAGATAGGAAGGATATTCACTATATTTGGCAAAAGACCATAGCCAACTTAGTTGAATCAGTCCATCATCTCCTTAATCACCCCCAAAACTCCCACCAAAGATGGGATCAAGTGATGCAAATATTGAAGATTAAACCTTCTAAGGGCAACCAACTTAAAGGGAATGTGAGTATTAGTAAGATGGATAGGAATAGAAATTGGCAACCTCCTCCTAAGGATTTTGGAAAAGTCAATACTGATGGAGCCTCTAGAGGGAACCCTGGAAAAGCCAATGTGGGAGGAATTGGTAGACTTTCGGATGGCTCCCTGGTTTTTACTTTTGCTGAGAATTTGGGTATTCTTTCCAATAACCTTGCTGAGGGGTATGGTATCCTCAGAGGCCTTCAGGAGGCTACTAAGGTTGGATGGGAAAAGGTGTTAGTTGAGTCGACTCTCAACTTATGATTAATCTCTTGAAGAATCCTTCTAAGAATCATAAGGTGGATTGGAGAATAAAAAGAATTATTGAGAAGATTCAGTTAATCCAGATGGGATTTTTGAAAGTTGATTACAATCATGTGGTCGAGAGATCAAAACAAGAGTGTTGATGCTTTAGCTAATTGGGCTTTGGACAAAGGTGATCTTACTTGTTATGGCCACCCTCCTATATGGTGGGCTTCTCAAATTAGGGAAGCTCTTCTTTCTATCATTTCTTTGGATGGCTCCAGTTCGAAGGTACCTAGTTTCTTCTTGTTTTTTTTTTTTGCTTCTCTTTGGTTCATTCAGTTTTTTTTAGTTCCCTAGCTCATTCTATTCTTTATTTTGTTTCCTCTGTTGATTCTTGCCTTAATAGTCTTCTGGTCTAGATAGGTCATTGTTTTGTTCATTTTTTATTTCTTTTTTCTTTTTTGTTTTTTTTGTTTAGTTTTTTAAGGTGGGTGGTTTTTTTTTTTGTTCTTTGTGTTGTTTTTTGTTGTTCTTGTGTTTTTGTTGTTTTGTTTTTTTTTTTATGTTTTTTGTTATTGTTCTTGTGTTTTTTTCGTTCTTGTTCTTGGGTTTCTCTTTGTTTGTGTTATTTCGTGTTTTTATGTGTGAGTGTTTTCTATGTTTTTTGTTTTTGTTTATTGTCTGTTGTTGGTTGTTTTTTATTTTTATTTTTATTTTATTTTTTTATTTTTTAGGTTTTGGTTGTGTTTATTTTTCATGTTTTTTTTGGGTTATGTCTTTGTAGTGTTCTGTTGTTTTTGTCTTGTTTGTGTTTTGTTATGTGGTTCTTGTGTTTTTCTATGTGGTTTGTGTTGTGGTTTCTTTTATCTTATTGTGCGTGTTTGGTTGTGCTTTTGTTTTTGACACACTCAAGGAGCATGTTTTTTATTTTATTTTATTATTTTTGTTGTTATTTACTTATTTTTAAATTGGTTTTGTGTGTTTGTTTGCTCCTTGAGTATGTCAAAGGTGGTAGGCCAGGTCCGAGTCCTGGGCATTTTTGGTGGAATGGATACCCCTGCCTCCTTGGGTCTTACCCGAAAGTGGCATCCCTTTTGGGATGTTTTCCACAAATAAAAAAAAAAAAATTGTTGGTGATGAAATCTAGCAAGTTTACTCAGGGGTATCCTAGGGTGTCTATGGGCAGATATTGGTGGATGGATATGAATGCCACCATCACCTAATCTCAAGCAATGGTTGGTGATGAAATCCAACCATTATTGTTTTGAATGAAATGTGTTGTGTGTGAATTTATTTTAAAATTTCTATTTATTACTATGTACAAACAATGGTAAAAATAAAAAATTTCATAGATATAAATTATAAGACAATAAGAGAATGTCAAGTTCTCAAAAGAGTGTGAGGTACACCGCTTAAGACCCCTTGTCTAAATAACAACCGAAGGGTTCATCCACATATCTTCTTGGAATCACCCAGCCGACATAGATAGTTTTGGCATCCTAATGATGTTCCTACTTAGATAAACTAAAATAGCTACTTTTAACCCTAAAATGCAATACTATGTTATGCAATTTCTCAGTTTAGATGTAAACAAAATGCAACATTTTATGTTTGTGAATACATTAAAAATAGAAACTTTAAATTTGAATGTATGTGAATGGATGCAAACCTAAAGTGCAAACTAGAATGAGTTCATTTTCAGATCATTTAATGATGGTTATTTTAAACTTAAAATCTAAAAAATACAGTAGATAACCCAAAATACGTAAAATAGAAGACTAGTATTTTAGACAGTAGACTTACTGGACAACCTACGTATTTGCTCCTAATTATTTGTAAACATCCCTAGGTGCTTTTGGATACTTCTGAGATGCCTCTGGGTATTTGTGGTTTACCCTCAAATATCGCTAGGTATTTCATGCACGTTTTGCAAGCTTCTACAGACTTCAAAAACCCTAAATCCAATGAAATATGTGAAATCCATGCTTCTAAAAAACTTGTAATATGACAAAAAATAACAAAAAAAATTAGTAAAACATATCATAAATAGGAACCCTTAGGGGATCCCACCATCATCACCATTTGAAAGATGCAAAACACAACACCCAAAAAATGCTTTAAACAAATGAAATACAAGGAAACACAATATCGCATAATAGAATAATTTTCATTGATGGGGGGAACCTAGGAACTCCATTGTTTACAAGCTTGGATCCTTGAATCCTTTTGATACAATGTTATAAGGGATTAGGGTTCTCCAAAATCCTAACAAAGCAAATATGTGATGTCTTCAAGCATGTCTTGATCCTAATAGAGTTGAGTGGGCTTCAGATATCCATTGAGCTAGACCACTCCATCTTAAATAGTTATCCAATGCTAATGGATATCTAAACCTGAAAACATAAAAATAATAACATGAAGTTAGTAATAACTGAGAGGGATCCACTATGTGAGACCCTCATATATCAATAAAACCCTAGCTATTGATAAATGGAAATGCATGCAAATCTAAAGATATTGAAATGAAATAAACAAATGGATCTACCTTACTATATTTTATGTGTGATATTTGATGTAGGTGGTTGCTGCGGTGATGCCTTAGCATCACCCGAAGTCTAGGGGGTCTTAAAAAATACTAACATAAAATTCCTACGGGCGTCTGACTACTGCAAGAAAAGCCCATGGGTTCCTGGGGCTAAGAGGAAGGATTCTACAAAAGCAAATCCGATGAGGGAGAAAGGATGGCAAAGGTGATGGGGGTTATAGTGAGCGAGGATGGTGGCAGAAGTAATGCGAGGTGGCTTAGGGCACTTAAGGATTTTGAGCACTTAAAGAGAAGGCTTAAGGAAATCTAGGACTCAGAGAACTCAAAAAATTAGGGACTTAGAGGTTGATCCATCAAAATGGCTCCTATTTATAATTCAAACCAGGTTGTGTTAGGGTTTCAACGACACTAATCATATGACTAAGATTAAAGCACATCTAAGAGTGGATAATAAATACAATGTGTGGCATGGATTGGTGTGAATGGGTGGTTGGGATTAAATTGAATTGGATGACTAGGATTAATTCACTTAAATAAATATATATATATAACATATACTAAAATATAATATAAAATATTATATTTAAATAAATAAATATATATAATATACATAGATAAATATGAATAATATTAAAAAATAGCGAGAATTAGGGATGGTGGAAAAATTGGCTATGTTTTGGTGGTGGAAATGGTAGGAAATCATGGATGAAGGACAAGTGGCTAGATTTTTGTGTCTACACATTTATTTATATAATTAGATATGGATATCTAATTATCAGTTCAAAGAAAAAAAATTACAAAACAAAGTTAAGGTTCATTTTATATGTTTTTGCACAAAATTTTGTATACATACAAGTAAGCAACTTTTGAGAAATCACTTTAAACACTTCACAAGGTCAAAGATTAAAAATAAGATAACCATATTTTCAAACTTTAAAATACTATTATCATTCAATCTCAATAATTGGAAACTCAACAAACTTTAATGGTAAAACCTAAAAGGTAATCAACAAGCAATGCCAATCATACTTTCAATAAAGAGGACCCATGGGTTTTTGAAAGTGGCTCTGGTACCATCAAGGATTGAACTTGGATTTTCTATATTAAATCCAAAGAGATACCACTACATTATCTTTAGGTTTTTAAAGGATTCCAATCTCTTTGCACATAGGTTTGAACTTGGATCTTCTTGATGAAAACCCAAAATAATATAGGTTTTTTAAAGTAATCTTGATCCCACCAAATATTGAACTTGGATCATCTACATGAAAATCCAAATACATACCACTACATTATCCCTCAAGTTTGAAAGGGTTTTATCCCTTTATACATGAGTTTGAACATGGATCCCCTGATTAAAACCAAAAAATATACCATTACAACATCATGAGGATGATACTTTTTAAAAATTGTTGATAACACAATATTTCAATGCATAATTATATTTTAATACTTCATATTAACTTATATTTTTTCTTTTTCAAATTTTTATAATTTAAATATAAATTTTTAACATTTTAAATACTTTCAATTTTATTTTTTAAATAGAAACTACTTTCTCTACACTCAATTTCAAAAAGAAAATAATAATAAAAGATAATTTTTATTTTTCATTTTTATTTCTAAATTTTAGACAACAAATTTTAGGTTCATTTTATAAATTTTTACACTAATAGTAAACATCTTTTGAGAAACCACTTTATACACATATTTTGAGAAACCACTTTAAACACGTCAGAAGGTCAACATTAAAAACAATATAACTATATTTTAAAGCTTTAAATTACTATTGTATTTCAATATCAACAATTGGAAACTCAACAAACTTCAATCGTAAAACGTGAAAGGTAGTATCGTTCAATCTCAATAATTGGAAAATCAACAAAATTGTTAGCCAAGTCTCTCTTGTGCTCAAATCATATCGATGACTTAAGCAAGATCCTCGATTGCCTCATGGAGCATAAAGTTAGACTAAACCCCAAGAAGTGCGTCTTTGGCGTCACATATAGAAAACTCTTGGGTTTCATAGTCTCAAAGCGAGGCATCGAGGTGGACCCAAAGAAAGTCAAGGCAATCCTTGAAATGGTTCCCCCAACTACAATCAAGCAGCTCAAAAGTTTGCAAGGAAAGGTCACGTCGATTAAACGCTTCATAGCACAATTATCTGACAAGTGCCGACCCATGAACAAATTATTGCACAAGGGGGTTACATTTCATTGGGATGACGAGTGCTAGTCAACCTTTGACGAGATCAAACAATACCTGGTTTCACCACCAGTATTGGCACCACCTAGACCAGGAGTGCCATTCTACTTATACATCTCAGCTATTGAGGTGGCACTGGACGCCATGCTATCCCAGAAGAATGAACTTCACAAGGAATAGGCTACTTACTATCTTAGCCGCACCCTGGTCAGTTATGAACTTAACTATCCATACGTTGAGAAACTCTGCTTGGCAGTGGTGTTTGCTACCAAAAAGCTATGCCACTACATGTTGAGCAACACTACGTATGTTGTGTATAAGGAGAATCCATTGCGATACATGATGAGTCGTACTCATCATAGTAGTCGCACGACGAAATGGATCATGTTGTTGACAGAATTTGATAGAGTTTATTGGACAAAAATCTATCAAAGGACAAGTCATAGTCAATCAACTAGCAGAGGCTCCTCTTGAATACGATCAGCCTCTGGTCATAGAACTACCCGATGATGGGGTCTTCCATGTCTCAGAATCGCCAGATTTTGATGAGCCTGAGTCATAGGCCGACATAACCCTATTCTTTGATGGTTCTAAATGTGAGCAAGGTGGTGGCACGGGAATTGTATTCTTCACACCGCAGGGTGCTCCAATGCCCTTGTCATTTAAATTAAACTTCTTGTGCACCAACAACAATGCAGAGTATGAAGCCTTGCTCCTAGATCTTCAGACAACAATCACCATGAACATCAAATGACTAAATATTTTTGGTGATTCGCTATTAATAGTCAATCAAGTCAAAGGGGTATATCAATGGAAATGCCCAGTCCTACAGGCTTATAAAGCCCTCATGGACAAATTCCTGGCAAAACTTGAGTGGTATGACATCGAGGCACTCCCTCGATCATCGAATCATTTTGCGGACACAATGGCCTCCTTGGGGTCACTAATTTTGCAAGACCTTTTCGGTGATATGACAACCATTCAAGTCAAAACCTTATCACAATCCGTGATGGAGCATGCAAGTTCAGACTTGATGCCAAGAATCCACATGATCCATATTGAACCATCCTCGGATAAGTTCTCTCGAATTCGAGATCGTCTGAAACGTGCCAACTGGGGGTACTTGTTCTCCCCTACTCCCATTAATAGCAACACAATGCTATTCTTACAGGTTCTATCCAATTCAGCATTTGCTAGGGATGAACTTCAAGAGGGATTGGCTGTTCATGTTGTCAAGGTTTCTGATCAACAGGACTGGTATTTACCCATCAAAGACTACCTCAAGTTAGGTAATCTCCCACTTGGATTGACTCATGCCACAAAATGAGCCCTCAAGCAGAAAGCGGCTAAGTATGTCTTGATAGGAGACATTTTGTATCGTCACAGCTATGAAGGAATCCTCCTTCGTTGCTTGGACCAACAAGATTCCACTTGGGCAGTCACCCAAGCGCACGATGGTACATGTGGTGGCCACTTTAGTGGTATGGCCATTGCAAAGCGCATTCTTCTCATGGGCTATTATTGGCCATCTTTAGAGCGAGATTATTGCACCTATGTCAAGAAGTGTGTGAAGTGTCAACATCATGCCAATTTGATGCATGTACCTTCTTAGGCCTTGCAGATAGTCCAGTCTGCTTGGCCGTTCTCGTAGTGGGGCTTTGATCTAATTGGAAAGATCTCCCCTGTGTCGTCAGGCCATCACACGTTTATCATAACGGCCATAGAGTATTTTACCAAGTGGGTGGAAGTAATTCCGCTTACCTCTACGACAGGACCCCGCATTGTGGAGTTCATTTTGCATAACATCATATGTCGTTTTGGTATTCCATCCAAAATAGTCTCGGATAATGGGACGCCTTTCAAGAACAAAGACGTGCGTGCTTTGACCACAAAGTACAAGATTCAGCATAGCTTTTCGACACCCTATTATCCGCAGGCGAATGGGCAAGCAAAAGCGTCAAACAAAATGCTAGTTGCCATCCTTAAAAAGACCATCATAGACGGTCATAAATATTGGAACATTCAAATCCCACTTGCCCTATGGGCCTATCGCACTAGCATTCGGACACCCACTAGGGCCACTCTGTTTTTGCTTGTGTATGGCTCCGAGGTAGTCATGCCTCTAGAGTTGGAGATTCCTTCCCTGCGCATATCAATGCAGGAGTTCATTGATGATGACTCTGCATGGCAGGCCCGGTTAGACCAGCTTACGTTGCTTGACGAACGACGCGTTAATGCTCTCGAGCATTTACGTATTTATCAAGAGCGACTTAAGAAAGCTTACAACATGAAAGTTCACCTCAGAGACTTTCGGGTTGGTGATTTGGTTTTGAAGGAAAACCAACAAAATTCCATTTTGCCACCCCACCTAAGGGACAAGTTTGTGGCAAATTGGTTAGGTCCATATGTCATTGATAGCAAAATAGGACCCGGGACATACCGGCTAGCTTCTCTTGATGGTATCAAGGAAAAAGAACCCTTGAATATCAGTCATTTGTGACCATTTCATATCTAAGAGAGCCAAATCCCAAAAATGCTCCAAGGATTCTTGCAATCGCTTGGTCAATCCCAAAAATGCTCCAAGGATTCTCGTAATCGCTTGGTCAATCCCAAAAGGCTCCAAGGATTGTCAAAATCACTTGGTCAATCCCAAAAGGCTCCAAGGATTCTTGCAATCACTTGGTCAATCCCAAAAGGCTCCAAGGATTGTCAAAATCGCTTGGTCAATCCCAAAAGGCTCCAAGGATTGTCAAAATTGCTTGGTCAATCCCAAAAGGCTCCAAGGATTGTCAAAATCACTTGGTCAATCCCAAAAGGCTCCAAGGATTCTTGCAATCGCTTGGTCAATCCCAAAATGCTCCAAGGATTTCCATAATCGCTTGGTCAAAAATCAAGAAAATTCAAAAACAACAAATCATCAAAAAAAATAAAATTTTGCATTTCATTTCTAGGCATACTCAAATTCATCAATAGAGAGTTCTTCTCGCACTTCATATTCATATTCACAAAAATCAATCCATCAAAAATACAAAAATACATAGATGCATTAAAGCATTGCATCCATACATCACATATTTGTGGTCGTACAGGTCAAAGGCAGCATAGGTCGTAATTGCTCTGCTAGTCCATCTTGTTCCACATTGTTCCATTTTACAAAAACAACAAAAACACCATGCATTGTTTTTACCACACTAGAGTCAGTGGTCTTTTAATGTATTAAGAGTTTTCGTGATTCAGTCATCATTTTGCTCTTTAGCCATGTAATGTATCAAGTCAGACAGATGTTACGAAGGTAGAGTTACACTTGAAATACACCTTGTTACGTAACATCCCAACACAAATTAAAACACATAAAAATTCCCAAGTTGTGTGAACGAAAGATGAAACCTGCACAATAATCCAGGTCACCATAAGCGAAATGGTTATCTTGCTCATCCCCCCGTGCGAATGACCCCAAGAATGCTGAGAGTTGGCAAAAGGACAAGCATCCTCCCTACCCAATTCCCTAAGAATCCCTAGTTCTCAACAATTGCAAAACATCAAAAATTTGCAAAAAGTCAAAACATCAAAATTTGACATCCTACAGTGCACACATCAAAAGGCACAAACAATGGTGATTATCGTCACTCCATTTCCCCAATCCCTTGCTCAAAAGAAAAACAAATCAAAATAAACAATGATCTTATCACTACAAATGAGCAAGTATCCCAATACAATTGAGGAAAAGAAGGGAGTTGAACTTGAATCCCTGGAACTCTCAGCATTCTAACAGGTCATGAGGCAAGCCTCAGTATCGATTTGGTTGATAGCCTATCGGTCACTGGTGGTAAACTTCTCGCATGACAATATATCTATCACATTAACTTGTGTACAGATCAATATTTGCATGTGGATGAGCTAGCTTATGGTATCCTGGATAACATCGTAGATTAATCTAACCAAATACAACAAAGGAGTTAGTGAAGCTAATTAGGTGATCCTCAGTACAGGTTTGGTTGAAAGCCCATCTGGTACTGGCGGTATCCTGATAAATAACACATAAATGAACTCAATTGCACACACAGGGATGTGAAATAGCTTGGTAAAAAACAAGTCTGATTCATACCTTGTTCAAAAGTCTAGTAAGATAAAGTACAATCATGGCTAGTAAGTTAAAACCGTCTGAGTCTCAGAAAACCTTGGCTACATTTCTAAATCAACTGCGCTACTTTTCATCCTTACAATACCATCAGAAAATACAAAAAAAAGAAAAAAAACCACATGTATACATACAAAGTCATGCATCACAGCAATCGCCTAAAAGACAAAATAATAGAGTTCTAAACAGTCTATGGTGCCATAGCCAAACATCACAAAGTCCATCCATCCATTTCACTTCTGTATATCACATACATTTGCAGTCATCACAACATATGCATCCATCAAAATAAATCAACACACAACAATCACATTTGTCATACCATATGCATCCATCAATATAAAGTAGCATGCATCCATCAACATCAATCATTATGCATACCATAATATCATGACATATACACAAGAAAGAAAATCAAAACAACAAAACATCACAAAAATGCAACACAAAAGCCATAGCAATAAGTTGTCGGACACAAGTGCTCTTGCACTTAACCTCTTGGCATAAAGAAAATCGATGTCGGGGCTCAAATTGTCACTTTCCCACTTCCCCAAGAAGGCTACCATAGCTGGACCGCTCCACGGGAAGACGGGTTTTGATGATTTCACCCCATTAAGGCATCACCAAAAGGGTTAGCACCCACCAAAAATAGGTCCAAATGTCAAGAAATTGCACGTGCTTAAATGGTAAAACATCTAAAGGCACCCTAACCTAAGTCATCTTGGGTCAAGCGACTCGTCGCTTTTCTCACGAAGGTCATTCCCTCATCGATTCGTCGCTTGAGGGGGGTAGTCACACTTAGTCACCAATCAACAAACACACACCCAATCAAGGCAATGGCATGCATTCAAAGAATCATTGACAAAGACAATCACGCTCCTGCTTGGGGCAGTAAACAAGCAATCACCAAATTGATCAAACACTTGGCATTTGTGAATCATGAACACAAGGTTCCCCTGTCGATAAAAGATTGCGCCCTTTGCCTAATCATGACTGATCAATGTCCAAGCTCAAGTCACACCTCACCAAAACAGGTTAACACTTGAAATCAAATTCCTTAGCTCGTCAAAAGCAAAGATTCAAGAATGCATGCCATTTCCATAATTGGGGCATCAAAAGTTGGTTAGGTTACCAAGAAACCCTAATCATTAGTGCTTTGGTTATCTATTTTTTCTCAGCACTGCATCACCCATAGCGCTTCCCAAAAATGGGCATCTGTAGACACCAAAACAACACCAATCCGATTAAGTGACTACAAACACTGATCACATTGACATACACAGCTTTCAGGGCAGCCCTCAGAGGTCAAACAGTGGTCCTAGCCACTCACATAGCAGTTTAGAAGGTCGGAAAGTAAACGAAACAAAGTTGGTCGTTTTAACAAGCCTTCATCAAAAACCAAGCCTTTATCAAAAGCAAAGCCTTCATCAAAAACCAAGCCTTTATCAAAAGCAAAACCTTCATCAAAAACCAAGCCTTAGTCAAAGCAAGCCTCCATTAAAGCAAAGTCTTAATCAAAAGTGGGCCTTGGCCTAAGTGTATATCGTGACGTCATGATATCGCGACACTTCGGCACCCAAGGCAAAGCTTTGCCTGAAGTGTCGCGATATCGCGACACTTCGGCGCCCAAGGCTTTGCCTTGGCCGAAGTGTCGTGATTTCGCGACACTTCGGCCGAGGCCCACTTTTGATTAAGACTTTGCTTTAATGGAGGCTTGCTTTGACTAAGGCTTGGTTTTTGATGAAGGTTTTGCTTTTGATAAAGGCTTGGTTTTTGATGAAGGCTTTGCTTTTGATAAAGGCTTGGTTTTTGATGAAGGCTTGTTAAAATGACCAACTTTGTTTCGTTTACTTTCCAACCTTCTAAACTGCTATGTGAGTGGCTAGGACCACTGTTTGACCTCTGAGGGCTGCCCTGAAAGCTGTGTATGTCAATGCGATCAGTGTTTGTAGTCACTTAATCGGATTGGTGCTGTTTTGGTGTCTACAGTACACAGTAATAAATAGAAATTTAAAAAAAAATTCACACACAACACGTTTCATTCATAACAATAATGGTTGGATTTCATCACCAACCATTGCTTGATATTAGGTAATAGTGGCATTCATCTCCATCCACCAATATTTGCACATAGATACCCTAGGATACCCCAGAGTAAACTTGTTGGATTTCATCACCAACAAAAATCTTGCTACCCTATCTTTGCCATAGATTTTACCTTTATTTTGTTAAGCAATATTAGAACATCAAAACACACAAGACTGGCACATAAAATGAATACACATTAAAAGGAGATAATCAATGAACAAGGTAAGCCATATTCGTTGAAACTTAGCATTGATTGTTTGTTTGCTTAAGAAGTTTAGTTTTGTGTTATATTTGGTGTTTTAATTTGTATATATATTTATTTTGCTTATGGTATTAACTAGAAATAAAAGAAAGTTATAAGTCAATATATCTTAATGGAACCTTAATCCACAGTCCCCACCACTTCTATGGTAGAATATCTAAATGTGACACAGGTAAATTTATCTACAGGTCCCTCACATTCCTTACCATCCACAACCTATCATATGGCCATTCCCCAAGAGGAGTCAACCTTCCCTACCATTGACAACACTATTACCCATATAGGCATGGCAAGTGTAGAAGCTTTCATGAAGTATTCTAATTATATCCTAGAGTCTATTCATAATTCACCTAGACAAAATTTTGCTTTACATCAAGAGCCTGTTTTCTTCCAACCTCCATCCACCTTTACCTAGGAGTATACTAACCCTCTTTTTTAGACATCGATTGCACCTTCATCCCTTGCATCAATTCCCCAACCTTCATGTTCTCCTAGCACCTCATATACCTCCACTTACACCAATCCCTTGTGTAAATGCTTCTTCACAAGTCTCAACCTCACAAGTTAACATACCTAGTATAACTTGTACCCAAGCCACATCATCCATAACATACACTTCTATACCCTTAGCCTCTGATAGAGATATTACTTAGGCATGGGAACACCTAAAAAAATTTCTTAGACATTATCAAAACGCTCAACAATAAGTATATGCAAACCATAAGCCTTTACATAGCTCTACTTAGACTGTCCTTGTTAACCAGGGTCCATCATCGACACCATAGTATTATGTGGTTTTTATTCCTATTCCCTCATCTAGACACACCATCACCATTTTTATTCCTATTGGAAAACCTCGTGATAACCTTCATCAATCAACATCATTCCATAATTCTCCATATTTTCATCAATAATCCCTCATTCATCATATCTCATCTAATTTACCTAGTCATCAGTACCATCTCCTCATAATTTGATCACTCCACGCCACCACAAAACCATAAGGTAATTTAGGGTTTCCACATTCCTAAGGAAGACCCTCAAATTGAGACCATACACAAAGAAATAAATCAATTGATGTAATTTACTCCTGGTTTTTCAAACTAGAAACCAACCTTACACCAATTGATCAAACAACCAATTCACCTTTCGATACCATCCCTACCATATCTGACATATTTTACAATATCCATGTTTGATAAATTTAAGGGAGCTGAGGATCCCAAAGAACATGTGAGCACCTTTGTTCATGCATGCTTTAGAATTCAAGATGATAATGCTCTCATGCTTTGAAAATTTCCTCAAACATTGGGAGAATATGCCATAGAATGGTACAATCAATTGCCAAGCCATAGTATATATACTTTTGATCAATTGATTGATTATTTATTTGATCGTTTTATCCTAAATGTTAAAAATAAGATCTCATTATCTGATGTCTATGCTTTAATACAACATGATGATGAATCTATCTATGATTTTATAAACCATTGGAGGGTTATCATAACTAAATTGCCATTCACCCTACAAATGGGTGAGCTAATTAGGATATTTACCAAGAGTTGCTTAAAGCCTATCTCTTGGATGATGCAATTACAAACCTATCAATTATTTGAATAAGCCTTAGCTCAGTCTAGTTTCATTGAGGATATCAAAATCTAAGAAGGCATTCTAAAGCCTAAGAAGAAAGAATAGCAAAACAAGGGCCAAAACAAAAGCAATTATTCATGCCAAAAAAAACAACACAAGATACCCCAACAACCCAATCCAATCAAGTCAATCAAGTGGTCATGATCTAATTGATAATGGCTCAACAAAAATAACGTGTACAACAAACATCACAACAAATTTCATATCTTGTGGTTCCCTCCAAAACACAAGCTCCAACAGTTCAAAACAAGGTGCCAACTATGGAAGACTGTCCCTAGCAACAATCGCTCAAACAAAATCATCAATACAACCCATCAGCCAAATTATATGCCCCTTTTTTTAAATGGTTGTATGAGACAAATAAAATTTCTTTGCCCAACATTAGACCAGATCATACCACCAAATATAGTAAAAATTATTGGGAACACATATTTTGTCCTTACCATAGGCAAAACGGGCATGACATCAACAATTTACTTGTGTTTAAAAATGTAGTCCAAGACCTCATTGACTTGGGAGAAATCAAAATTAATAGTCCCCTTTCTCAACAAAACCAAGACCTGTGTATATTTCAAACACACTTCCTCATCATGATGACGTGCAACCAAATGTAGGGGGATCCAACACTAAAACTCCTCCTAATCAAGTCAAAAACATTCAACAATACCAAGGGTTTGTAGGGCCCATCCATGTGGTCACTAGGGGTCAAAAAAATAATCAACAAAGGCAACCACCTCAAGCAAGTGTGTCACAACCTTCTACATCACCACCCATCCAAGTCTCCCCTAATCCTTCATCACCCATCCATGTTCCTAGCCAATTGAATCCACCAAATCCAACCATCAATCCTCCACCTCAACCAACTATCTCATTATGTACTTGACTAACTACAAGTTTGAATATAGCCTTTGCTAAATTGTTAATTTATGAGCTAATTCAAAAATCTCCTCCACATCATGAAACTTTAATGGATATTCTAAAATCCATTGAATTACAATTGCAAGATCCTAATACCTTCAACAACTTTGTGGGGAGTATCCAAACATACATGGAGCCTTCCATAATATTTTATGACTTTGATATTAAACCAATCTCATCAGAATCTGTAGACCCTCTATTGCATATCATGGCTCTAATTGATAGGAAGTCTTTTAAAAGAGTCCTAATTGACACTAGTTCCTCTATCAACATCATCACCACATCCACCCTTCATCATTTGAACCTTCCTCCATCTCAAATCACCAAGTAATATTTCACCCTTAAAGCATTCAATGATGCTTTTTGTTCCATAGTTGGCACTATTGTTTTACCCATCAAATTAAGGGCTAAAATGTTGCACATTATTTTCCACATGTTGGAAGGATCCATGGCATACAATGTACTCCTTAGAAGACCTTGGATGAGGGAAATGAGATGCATCCCTTTAATACTATATCAATGTTTGAAATATGTTCATTAGGGACAATTACATTGCATATCGATGAACGTCGAGCCATTTAAGTATTACAATTTCATCTCAAATACTTATGAATCCATGCTGCTTTCCACTCATATTTTTATTTCACCATCATCCAATCCATCCACCACCACACAAATATCTTCATCAAAAAATACCATTCTCAAAGATCTCCCTATCACAAACCCTCATCAAGCTTCCACATCATCACCATATTTATCATTGACTACATGCTACTGTGGTCATAGTCAGTCCATATCATCAACATCATTACCATCCACTTCATCATCATCATCTATCCAATCTTTAAAAAAACCAAACTACCTTAGAACCCAAATAAGAAAATACTAGTCTCCCCTATGATAATCCTTGGAAATATCCAAATGAATAAACATGGAATGGTACCACTAGTTCTACAAATAATGTAAGGCTTCCTGTGCTAGCACTATCTCGTATGCAATCTATTTGCCTCCCATGAAACCTCCTTACTAAATTATATTGGGAAGAACAAGTTTAAATCTCTTATCCGTCACCTTCATAATGATTTTGAGGAGAAAATTACATAATGTTATCATCCCAAAATAAAAAATCTATTCAACCTCTTGAGATTTAGGAATAGGTTTAATATAAATTTTGTTCATTTAATTAAGTACCAAATTAGCCTACATCATTTCCTCTACCACTTCAAGTATATATTCATTAAGTAGATCTCAAAATTATTAGAAGAATTCAATGGGAAAGCCATTTAGGCTCAATGTTAAACCTTTTTTCATATAGAACACAATGGCATATAATTGCTCCATGGGTATTACACCTTTTAAAGTAGCATTATCTTCTTCTATGATGAGGGAGGTATTTCTTGAAAAATTTCTTATTAGGACCCTAGGTCATAAGGAGTTGTTGAGAATAGTTTTTCAAAATAGTTTGAAGCAATATTATTCATGTCATCCCATGAATAAACTGAGACACCAATGTATCCTAAAGGATGATATAAAATTATAAGTTTTTCTTGAATGAAAGTATTTATGGAACAAAACAAAATTTCCTATCTCTTTTCGACAAATAAATTCTAGAATTTTGCTTCCACAAAAGCTCCTCCATTTTTTCCCATTCCTCTAGATCAATAGATAATCATATTTACTACATATTAAGTTCCTTTAAGAGACCCTCATTCATATATTCAAGTTGAAGAGCCAGATCTACCCTTTTCTCCTAATATCACCAAACTACTTCTAGTTCCATTTCTTAATTTTACTTTTAAGGAACTATATTCTCTTCACAACATAATATATTTTGGTGCCAAATCATGGATCTCCTTCCCTCCACAATTTTTGGACTAGGGGTCTAAAAGTGTTGTCATAAAGCCACATGAACTAGAATTTGAAAGGAGTTTAATTGTGAATAGGCTTCTAAAGATCTAGTAATATAGGCCAATGAACCAAACAAGCATTATTGAGGTTGAGAGATTTCAGAATTGTCCCAAATAATGGAGCTCATCCAAAATAATAAACTTATCTACACATTCCAATATCCATTTTGACTTTTAACCTCTTGTTTGACCATGTCATCATACCATTATCAAGTTTGACATCAATCAATGGAAGATGCCTCAAATGTTCATGCATTAAATCTTATGCAACGTACAATGCTTGAGACCCTCTTTTTTTCTCCTCAAAAGAAATGATAGTAATAAAATTCCCTTCCAAAATAAGTTGTATGGTAGGAAACTAGGCTCATAGGTATCAAATATAGCTCCACTACTTATGTTTCTCCTCTATATAGATGGTTGCATATATATTTATATATAATATTTTTTAATCTAATTTCCTCTATTGGATAAGATAACCAATGATACCACTACTATCCATGTTTGTATGCACCACAAACTCTTTTAAATCTTAAATATAGAAGAGAATTCTTAATGCATCTTGGGATTTAATATTCCACCCTACCTGTAGGACATATTTTCCTTTCCACTATCTTCATATCTTCCACCAATAGCTTAGTCTCTTGAAGGAAGACTAAATGTGTTTTATTTATCTCTATCATTCTTTTAATTTCATTAAGTTTGGGGGACTATGCTTAAGACCCTTTACATTCCATGAAATAAGTCTCATGAGAAGTGAAAATATGTAGGGGGATTAATCTTACCTTTAAAAAAAATATTATTCTCTTTCATGGCTATGTGGTATTTATTACTTCTATGTTTGACCTCCTAATTATTGTCCATTTTTATTTTCTTGCTTTTTTTCTATTTTATTTTTAATGAATCCTACATGGAATCTAGACCTGAAGTGTGTGCAGACTACTAGGGCATAGTTTAGAGGAAGTGAGGGTTCCTCTCTTGTTGATTTATCTTTAAAGGAATGTTATGCCAAAGGATGAATAACAATCATCTATGTATTTATTGTGAAAAATCAAGGGTTAGAAAAAAGAATCAAGGGTTTAAATTTCTTTGACATTTGAAAGTGTTTTTTATGGTGTCAAACTTTCTTGTGTGTACTTAATATATTAAGAATTATTATTATTTTTTTAATGGTAAGTGTTTCTTATGGTGTCAAACCTTCTTATGTGTACTTAATATATTAAACAATTGAAAAAAATATAATTTAATATGAAGTATTAAAATATAATTATACAGTAAAATATTGTGATATGAACAATTTTTAAAAAGTATCATCCTCATGATGTTGTAATTGTATTTTTTTTTGTTTTCATGAATGAGATCCAAGTTCAAAATTATGTGTAAAGGAATGAGACCCTTTAAAAACTTGAGGGATAATGTAGTGGTATGTATTTTGATTTTCATGTAGACGATCCAAGTTCAATATTTAGTGGGACCAAGATCACTTTCAAAACCATATGTTTTTTTGGGTTTTCGTCAAGAAGATCCAAGTTGAAACCTATGTGCAAGGAGATTGGGACCCTTTCAAAACCTAAGGATAATGTAGTGGTATGTGTTTGGATTTCATATAAAAAACCCAAGTTTAATATTTGATGGGACTAGAGCCACTTTCAAAAACCCATGGGTCTTGTTTATTGAAAGTATGATTGGCATTGTTTGTTGATCACCTTGATCACTTTCAAAAACCTATGTTTTTTTGGGTTTTCATCGAGAAGATCCAAGTTCAAACATATGTGCAAGGAGATTGGGACCTTTTCAAAACCTAAGGATAATGTAGTGGTATGTGTTTGGATTTCATCTAGAAAACCCAAGTTTAATATTTGATGGGACTAGAGCCACTTTCAAAAATCCATGGGTCCTGTTTATTGAAAGTATGATTGGCATTGCTTGTTGATTACCTTTTAGGTTTTACCATTGAAGTTTGTTGAGTATCTAATTATTGAGATTGAATGATAATAGTATTTTAAATTTTGATAATATGGTTATATTGTTTTTAATGTTGACCTTGTGAGGTGTTTAAAGTGATTTCTCAAAAGTTGTTTACTTGTATGTATACAATTTTCTTTGCAAAATGTATAAAAAGAACTTTAACTTTGTTTTGTAAATTTTTTTCCTTTGAACTGATAATTATATATTCATATCTAATTATATAAATAAATGTGTAGACATCAAAATCTAGCAACTTGTCCTTCATCCATGTTTTCCCACCATTTCCACCACCAAAACATAGCCAATTTGTCCACCATCCCTATTTCTCGCTATTTTTTAATATTATTCACATTTATTTATGTATATTAATTTTATATATATTTAAACTATAATATTTAATATTATATTTTAATATATGTTTAATAGATATGTATTTATTTAAGTGAGTTAATCCCAGCCATCCAATTCCATTTAATCCTGACCACCCATTCACACCAATCCATGCCACACCTTAGATTTATTATCCACCCTTAGGTGTGTTTTAATCTCAGTCACATGATTAGTGTCATTGAAATCCTAACATGACTTGGGTTGGATTATATATAGGAGTCCCTAAATTTTTTAGTTCTCTAAGTCCTAGATTTCCTTAAGATTTCTCTTCAAGTGCTCAAAATCCTTAAGTGCCCTAAGCCGCCTTGCATTATTTTTGCCACCATCCTCGTTTGTCGTAACCCCCATCACCATTGTCATCCTTTCTCCCTTGCTGTATCTACTTCTGTAGATTCCTTCTTCTTAGCCCTAGGAACCCACAAGAATTTCTTGCAGCAACTAGGTGCCCACAAAAATTTTATATTAGTGTTCCTGAAGACTCCCTAGCTTTCGAGCGATGCTAAGACATCATCACACCGACCACCTACATCAGACATCACAAATCAAAAGACAGTAAGTAAGTAAGGTAGATCCATTTGTTTATTTCATTTTAATATCTTTAGATTTACAAATAGTTCCATTTATCAATAGCTAGGGTTTTATTGATATCTAAGGGTATCACATAGTGGAGCCCTCCCAGTTATTACTAACATCCTATTATTATTTTTATATGTGTAGGTTTGGATATCCATCAACATTGGACAATTTTTTAAGCTGGAGTGGTTCAGCTCAACTAATATATGAAGCCCACTCAACTCTATTGCGATCAAGATGTGCTTGGAGACATCACAAATTTAATTTGTTAGGAACTTGGAGAACCCTATCACCTTGTAACATTGTATCAAAAGGATTCAAGGATCCAATATTATAAACAATGAAGTTTCTAGGCTCCTCCCATCAATGAAAATTATTCTATTATGCAATCTTGTGTTTCCTTGTATTTCATTTGTTAAAAACATTATTTGGGTGTTATGTTTTGCATATTTCAAATGACTATGATGGTGGGATCCCTTAAGGGTTTCTATTTATGATCTGTTTTACTAATTTTCTTGTTGTTTTTAGTCATCTTACAGGTTTTCTAGAAGCATAGATTTCATAGATTTTTTGGATTTAGGGTTTTCTAAGTCAATAGAAGCTTCCATAAGGTGCGTGAAATGCCTAGCGGCATTTGAGGGCAACCCACAAACACCTAGGGGTATCTTAAAAATATCCAGAAGCACCCAAGGGTGTTTACGAAGAATTAGGAGCAAATACGTAGGTTGTCCAGTAAGTCTACTATCTAAAACACTAGTCTTCTATTTTACGTATTTTGGGTTATGTGCTATATTTTTAGATTTTAAGTTTAAAATGAACCATCATTAAATGATCTAAAAATGAACTCATTCTAGTTTGCACTTTATGTTTGCATCCATTCACATACATTCAAATTTATTTTTTTTGTTTTTAACGTATTCACAAATATAAAATGATTCATTTTGTTTGCATCTGAAATGAGAAATTGCATAACATAGTATTGCATTTTAGGGTTAAAAGTAGTTCTTTTTGTTTATCTAAGTAGGAACATCATTAGGATGCCAAAAGTATCCCTGCAAGTTGGGTGATTCTAGTAAGAGAAGTGGATGAACCCTTCGATTGTTATTTAGATAGGGGATCTTAAGAGATGTACTTCACACTCTTTGCATAACTTGGCATTATCTTGTTGGCTTCTAATTTAGATCTATGAAATTTTTTGTTTTTAACATTGTTTGTACATAGTAATAAATAGAATTTTTTAAAAAAATTCACACACAAAACATTTCATTCATAACAATAATGGTTGGATTTCATCACCAACCATTGCTTGAGATTAGGTAATAGTGGCATTCATCTCCATCCACCAATATTTTCCCATAGATACCCTAGGATACCCTCGAGTAAACTTGTTGGATTTCATCACCAACAAAAATCTTGCTACCCTATCTTTGCCATAGATTTTACCTTTATTTTGTTAAGCAATATTAGAACATCAAAACACACAAGACTGGCACATAAAATGAATACACATTAAAAGGAGATAATCAATGAACAAGGTAAGCCATATTGGTTGAAACTTAGCATTGATTATTTGTTTCCTTAAGAATTTTAGTTTTGTGTTATATTCAGTGTTTTAATTTGTATATATATTTATTTTGCTTATGGTATTAACTAGAAATAAAAAGAAATTTATAAGTCAAGTTAACTTAATGGAACCTTAATCCATAGTCCCCACCACTTCTATGGTAGAATATCTGAATGTGACATAGGTAAATTTACCTACAGGTCCCTCGCATTCCTTACCATCCACAACCTATAATATGGCCATGCCCCAAGAGGATTCAACCTCCCCTACCATTGACAACCATATTACCCATATAGACATGACAAGAGTAGAATATTTCATGAAGTATTCTAATTATATCCTAGAGTTTATTCATAATTCACCTAGACAAAATTTTACATTATAGCAAGAGTCTGTTTACTTCCAACCTTCATCCACCTTTACCTAGGAGTATACTAACCCTCTTTTTGAGGCATCGGTTGCACCTTCAACCCATGCATAAATTTACCAACCTTCATGTTCTCCTAGCACCTCATATACCTCCACTTACACCAATACCTTGTGTAAATGCTTCTTCACAAGTCTCAACCTCACAAGTTAACATACCTAGTATAAATTGTACCCAAGCCACATCATCCATAACATACACCTCCATACCCTTAGCCTCTGATAGATATATTACTTAGGCATGTGAACACCTAAAAAAATTTCTTAGACATTATCAAAATGCTCAACAATAAGTATATGCAAACCATGAGCCTTTACATAGATCTACTTAGACTGTCCTTGTCAACCAGGGTCCATCATCGACAACATAGTATTATGTGGTTTCTATTCCTATTCCCCCATTTGGACACACCATCACCAATTTTATTCCTATTGTAATACCTAGTGATAACCTTCATCAATCAACATCATTCCATAATTCTCCATTTTTTCATCAATAATCCCCCATTCATCATATCTCATCCAATTTACCTAGTCATCAGTACCATATCCTCATCATTTGATCACTCCACAATATCTCTCCATGCCACCACAAACCCATAAGGTAATTTAGGGTTTCCACATTCCTAAGGAAGACCCTCAAATTGAGACCATACACAAAGAAATAAATCAATTGATGTAATTTACTCCTGGTTTTTCAAACTAGAAACCAACCTTACACCAATTGATCAATCAACCAATTCACCTTTCGATACCATCCCCACCATATCTAACATATTTTATGATATCAAAGTTTGATAAATTTAAGGGGGCTAAGGATCCCAAAGAACATGTGAGCACCTTTGTTCATGCATGCTTTAGAATTCAAGATGATAATGCTCTCATGCTTTGAAATTTTCCTCAAACATTGGGAGAATATGCCATAGAATGGTACAATCAATTGCCAAGCCATAATATATATACTTTTGATCAATTGATTGATTGTTTATTTGATCGTTTTATCCTAAATGTTAAAAATAAGATCTCATTATCTGATGTCTATGCTTTAATACAACATGATGATGAATCTATCTATGATTTTATAAACCATTGGAGGGTTATCATCACTAAATTGCCATTCACCCTACCAATGGATGAGCTAATTAAGCTATTTACCAAGAGTTGCTTAAAGCCTATCTCTTGGACGCTCCAATTACAAACCTATCAATTATTTGAAGAATCCTTAGCTTAGTCTAGTGTCATTGAGGATATCAAAATCTAAGAAGGCATTCTAAAGCCTAAGAAGAAATAATAGCAAAACAAGGGCCAAAACAAAAGCAATTATTCAGGCCAAAAAAAACAACACAAGATACCCCAACAACCCAATCCAATCAAGTCAATCAAGTGGTCATGATCTAATCGATAATGGCTGAACAAAAATAACCTGTACAACAAACATCGCAACAAATTTCATATCATGCGGTTCCCTCCAAAACATAAGCTCCAATAGTTCAAAACAAGGTGCCAACTATGGAAGACTATCCCTAGCAACAATCACTCAAACAAAATCATCAATACAACCCATTAGCCAAATTATATGCACATTTTTTTAAATGGTTGTATGAGACAAATAAAATTGCTTTACCCAACATTAGACCAGATCATACCACCAAATATAGTAAAAATTATTGGGAACACATATTTTGTCCTTACCATAGGCAAAACGGGCATGACATCAACAATTTACTTGTGTTTAAAAATGTAGTCCAAGACCTCATTGACTTGGGAGAAATCAAAATTAATAGTCCCCTTTCTGAACAAAACCAAGACCTGTGTATATTTCAAACACACTTCCTCATCATGAGGACGTGCAACCAAATGTAGGGGGATCCAACACTAAAACTCATCCTAATCAAGTCAAATACATTCAACAATACCAAGGGTTTGTAAGGCCCATCCATGTGGTCACTAGGGTTTAAAAAAATAATCAACAAAGGCAACCACCTCAAGCAAGTGTGTCACAACCTTCTACATCACTACCCATCCAAGTCTCCCCTAATCCTTCATCACCCATCCATGTTCCTAGCCAATTGAATCCACCAAATCCAACCATCAATCGTCCACCTCGACCAACTATCTCATTGTGTACTCGACTAACTACAAGTTTGAATATAACCTTTGATAAATTGTTAATTTATGAGCTAATTCAAAAATATCCTCCACATCATGAAACTTTAATGGATATTCTAAAATCCATTGAATTACAATTGCAAGATCCTAATATCTTCAACAACTTTGTGGGGAGTATCCAAATATACATGGAGCCTTCCATAATATTTTATGACTTTGATATTAAACCAATATTAGAATCCATAGACCCTCTATTGCATATCATGGCTCTAATTGATAGGAAGTATTTTAAAAGAGTCCTAATTGACACCAGTTCCTCTATCAACATCATCACCACATCCACCCTTCATCATTTGAACCTTCCTCCATCTCACATCACCAAGTAATATTTCACCCTTAAAGCATTCAATGATGCTTTGTGTTCCACAGTTGGCACTATTGTTTTATCCATCAAATTGAGGGCTAAAATGTTGCACACAATGTTCCACATGTTGGAAGGATCCATGGCGTACAATGTACTCCTTGGAAGACCTTGGATGAGGGAAATGAGATGCATCCCTTCAATACTATATCAATTTTTAAAATATGTTCATTAGGGACAATTACATTGCATATCGATGAACGTCGAGCCATTTAAGTATTACAATTTCATCTCAAATACTTATGAATCCATGCTCCTTTCCACTCATCTTTTTATTTCACCATCATCCAATCCATCCACCACCACACAAATATCTTCATCAAAAAATACCATTCTCAAAGATCTCCCTATCACCAACCCTCATCAAGCTTCCACATCATCACAATATTTATCATTGACTACATGCACCTGTGGTCATAGTCAGTCCATATCATCAACATTATTGCCATCCACTTCATCGTCATCATCTATCCAATCTTTAGAAAAATAAAACTACCTTAGAACCCAAATAAGAAAATACCAGTCTCCCCTATGATAATCCTTGGAAATATCCAAATGAATAAACATGGAATGGTACCACTAGTTCTACATATAATGTAAGGCTTCTTGTGCTAGCACTATCTCATCTGCAATCTATTTCCCTCCCATGAAACCTACTTACTAAATTATATTGGGAAGAACAAGTTTCAATCTCTTATCCATCCCCTTCATAATTATTTTGAGGAGAAAATTACATAATGCTATCATCCCAAAATAGAAAATCTATTCAACCTCTTGAGATTTAGGAATAGGTTTAATATAAATTTTGTTCATTTAATTAAGTACCAAATTAGCCTACATCATTTCCTCTACCACTTCAAGTATATATTCATTAAGTAGATCTCAAAATTATTAGAAGAATTCAATGGGAAAGCCATTTAGGCTCAATGTTAAACCTTTTTTCATATAGAACACAATGGCATATAACTGCTCCATGGGTATTACACCTTTTAAAGTAGCATTATCTTCTTCTATGATGAGGGAGGTATTTCTTGAAAAAATTCTTATTAGGAGGTCATAAGGAGTTGTTGAGAATAGTTTTTCAAAATAGTTTGAAGCAATATTATTCATGTCATCCCATGAATAAATTGAGACACCAATGTATCCTAAAGGATGATATAAAATTATAAGTTCTTCTTGAATGAAAGTATTTATGGAACAAAACAAAATTTCCTATCTCTTTTCGATAAATAAATTCTAGAATTTTGCTTCCACAAAAGCTCCTCCATTTTTTCCCTTTCCTCTAGATCAATAGATAATCATATTTACTACATATTAAGTTCCTTTAAGAGACCCTCATTCATATATTCAAGTTGAAGAGCCAGATCCACACTTTTCTCCTAATATCACCAAATTACTTCTAGTTCCATTTCTTAATTTTACTTTTAAGGAACTATATTCTCGTCACAACATAATATATTTTGGTGCCAAATCATGGATCTCCTTCCCTCCACCATTTTTGGACTAGGGGTCTAAAAGTGTTGTCATAGAGCCACATGAGCTAGAATTTGAAAGGAGTTTAATTGTGAATAGGCTTCTAATTGTCCCAATTAGGTTGAGAGATTTCAAAATTGTCCCAAATAATGGAGCTCATCGAAAATAATAAACTTATCTACACATTCCAATATCCATTTTGACTTTTAACCTCTTGTTTGACCATGTCATCATACCATTATCAAGTTTGACATCAATCAATGGAAGATGCCTCAAATGTTCATGCATTAAATCTTATGCAACGTACAATGCTCGAGACCCTCTTCTTTTCTCCTCAAAAGAAATGATAGTAATAAAATTCCCTTCCAAAATAAGTTGTATGGTAGGAAACTAGGCTCATAGGTATCAAATATATCTCCACTACTTATGTTTCTCCTCTATACAGATGGTTGCATATATATTTATATATAATATTTTCTAATCTAATTTCTTCCATTGGCTAAGATAACCAATGATACCACTACTACCCATGCTTGTATGCACCACAAACTCTTTTAAATCTTAAATATAGAAGATAATTCTTGATGCATCTTGGCATCTAATATTCCACGCTACTTGTAGGACATATTTTCCTTTCCACTATCTCCATATCTTCCACCAATAGCTTAGTCTCTTGAAGGAAGACTAAATGTGTTTTATTTACCTCTATCATTATTTTAATTTCATTAAGTTTGGGGGACTATGTTTAAGACCCTTTACATTCCATGAAATAAGTCTCATGAGAAGTGAAAAAAATGTAGGGGGATTAACCTTACCTTTAACAAAAATATTATCCGCTTTCATGGCTATGTGGTATTTATTACTTCTATGTTTGACAATCGTACATGGAATCTAGACCTGAAGTGTGTGCAGACTACTAGGGCATACTTTAGAGGAAGTGAGGGTTTCTCTTCTTTTTGATTGCTCTTTAAATGAATGCTATGCCAAAGGATGAATAACAATCATCTATGTATTTATTGTGAAAAATCAAGGGTTAGAAAAAAGAATCAAAGGTTTAAATTTTTTGACATTTGAAAGTGTTTTTTATGGTGTCAAACTTTCTTGCGTTTACTTAATATATTAAGATTTTTTATTTTTTTTAATGGTAAGTGTTTCTTATGGTGTCAAACCTTCTTATGTGTACTTAATATATTAAGAACTATTTTTTTTTTGGGGGGTTGGAAAGTGTTTTTTTTATGGGAAGTGTTTCTCATGGTGTCAAACTTCTTTGTGTACTTAATATACTAAAAACTATTTTTTTAATGAGACTTACAATTTTTTTTATGCATACTTAAGATTATTTGGTACTTGAAATCCACATGAGGTTGGATATCATAGTATGATAATAATTTTACTATAATAAAAATGTATTTTACCTAATAATAGTACAAAAATAATTTAAAGAATCAAATAACTTATAATTTTGGAAAAAACTAATAATTTAAAAATAATGATAAAAAAACATTAATCTTCTTTAAAATAATAAACTATTTTTATTACCCTTTAAATCAAATTAATTATATAATTAATCTAATATTTATACATAATAAATTTTATATTTAAAAAAAAATTATATTGGTACATAATTATAACATTATTATTACTATTATGGTTTCCTTATTTGGTAATATTAAAGGTACAAAATTCAATGAGAAATGGTAGTCATTAGTTGGTAGCTCTCCATAAAACACCTCATCTTTTTTTTTTAAGCGAAAAACCCCTTGTGGGGCCGCCTTGGTTTGAGAGACCATGAACAGGGGGTTCTACACCGTCAAAGTCACCCAGGAGTCGCACCCAACCCTGCCCACACTAACATTATCAATTGGATTTTGGGTACCCAATTCAACTTTTTGGTAGGGTGGATATTCGAACCTGAGACCTCCCTTGGAGGATTGCCCTCTCCTCTCCAACTCACCTACAACACCCGGGTATAAAACACCTCATCTTAAATAAATAATTAAACATACAATTTTTTTTTTATTAGGTAAAAATGAAGGGTTTTGAGAGGGACCTACAACCTAGTACAAAGCTCAGAACAAAGCTCCCGAAGGAGGTCAAAAGGGACACAAATCCCATAAGGAATCCAAAATCAAAACCAGAAGATCACCAATAATAGAACAAAAATAAACACGCCTAAAAGTAGAGAACAAACCAAAGAACCAAAACAATAGCCAAAACGAAAGAACAACCCCCAAAAAGAAAGAAACAAAAAATTCAATGCAAGTCCTAGGGTCGAACGTCAAATCATTGCTAGATGACACGATCTCAGAAATGTCATCCATCGATTTGTTCACAACCTCGGTAAAATCCACCACTATCTTTAGAGAACCCAAAATTGATTTATGTTTATCATCAATTTCCATAATCTCCTGCAATAAGTAATGATGGGGGTCTGAATGAGAAGGACCTAAATTTACCACCTCATTCGTCTAAACATCCAAAACCATATCAGATAGGGCATTAAGAGATGATTGGTCAACTATTGTCTTTGAAACCTCCTTTAGAGCATCCTTAGCCAACAAGTGCTTGGAATGACACTTCAAGCAACCTTTCACCCCTTGAGATGTCACTGAAAGGCCCTTACTTTCATTAGAATACCTAGAGGACAATGTTGGGCATACACTGTGAACTAATTCAACAAACAAAGGGCCATACTTAGTAGCCCTGCGCTCCTTACCACCGTGAACACCCTGAGAAGAGATAGAGATTTCTTTAACCAAAAGACCAGAGCAAGATCCAGACTGGCCCAAGCAAAATTTTAAACCACTAGAGACAACAAATGAGTCCTTCGGTTCGAGTAATCTAAGAGATTTCGATGGGTTAGATTATATAAAATGAAAGATTTCTGCAAGTTGCACTCCCTTTTCTGTTGCAACAAATTTCACAATTAATAGGACCAAGTCCTAGCCCCTACCATTCTTAACATTACTCATCGATTTCTTTAAGGAATGGAATAGAAAAGTTGGGATGTTCATCTTCCTTGCCCTCCTCAACTGCTATAGAAACATAACATGATAGCTTTTGATAATGTCTCTTGAGGGATTCAAAGTGAAATATTCCATAATGACTTGAATTACTCTATCACAGGAAGGCAGAAGGTCCTTGGCCTTAAAGTTATTCTTTCTTTAGGTAAGAATTCCCTCAAGTCCAAAAACAAACCTAGCTCCATTAACAGAGAATGTCCATCATGATTATTAGGGAATCCATCTAGGGGAGACCAGTAACCTTAGCAATGAGGGCTTCATCGATCAAAAAGATAAAGTTCTCCACCTTAACTAAACCTTCATTCCAAGAGAAAGCCAACCATTTGGACAAAAGAAGATTATGTCCATGAAATTTCCTAATGCAATCCAATAGGGCAGCCTTATTCAAAATATCTAAAACCTCTTCATCTGCACACAGAGAAGCAAGTTCTAAGCGGATCTTACTTGCATTAAGAGATTTGGATCTCACCATCTTCACTCCACACACTCAGCCACAACCTGAACTTCACATAAAAAAACTTCACTTTGAAACTCCAGAAACAATGGCAGAGACCCTGAGAAGCTTAGGAGATTTGAGTCAATCAAAAAACGCAAAAAAAAAGAGAACGACAAAGGTGTTCCGTTAAGAAAACTCGAGCTACTACTTTCCTAGAGACCAAAGGCCAACATTTAGAAGATAAGGAAGTCCCAACGTGAATCGAAAGAAACAAACAACGTGCCATGGACCAACACGGTGCAAAAAAGGAAGGCAAACCCCCGCAGAATATCTGGCAAGGACGTGAGTTCAATCAGCTGGGTCCAACCCGATGGAAATCGAATAGGTCAACATCAATAATGGAATTTAGGTCTTCACCAAAAGTTCATTTGCCAATGAAACCTACCAAAATAAATCACACCCTAGTTAACCCCATTATCACACCAAACATAAAAGATTTGGACATCCGCCCCATTATCACACCAAACATATGAGGTGGCATCCTTTATCCTACAAATAAAAGATACTTCTGCTCTAAATAAATTCCCACTTGACTGATATATATTTATTTTTGTCCTTTCCTTGTAACAGGTTGCTCATGCCCTGTAATAACTCAAAGATAACACGGAGAAAAAGAACAGGCTTATTCAATTAAAATTTTGAAATTATAACAACATTTTTAAATCGATTAATTTGTGCAAAATGAAATTAGCGTATTCAATATCAGTCCCATCGATTCATTTATTCAATATACGCGGGATCGATTTGACGTCTATATCAACTAAAAACGCTACGGCAAATCAACAATTTTATAAATATATATTTTGTTTTTTTCGACTTTAAAAATTGTGAGACATGACCTGCACTTGCTTTTGGAACGAGGGACGATTTTTTGTTTTCAGAATAAGTATATTTTTAATATGAAGTTTTGGTAGAATAGTGAATGGAGATCGTAGAATAGTGAAGGGAGATCTTAGTAAAGATGAATTTAAGATATTAGTTATAAAGAAGTCAAAGATACACATCTTCGATAAAAAGACAAGCGAGAGAAACACGTCGTAAAGAAATCAAAAGTCCTCTTTAAAAAATGATGTTCAAAAGTACACGTTATCAGGAAAGAAAAAAAAAATGTTACAAATGTGAACTTACATCTTAATCTTGCTGGCTATTCTTCTATGATTCATTGGACTTGAATCTCAATCGTAATAATGTATTTCTTCTTTTTTCAAGAACACCATCTTATCATAATTCCAGAATATGACATTAAACAATTGTACCAGTCAATAATTTCTCTTGTTTTAGATTGATTTGTCCTCAAAAGTCAGGAAAGGAATGGACATGTATAACAAAGAGCCCGAATTTGTTAAGTTACATTTCCACCTCGCTGGAAAAGAGGCAGGTTGAATCATTTAGCTCAATGGTTTACCCAGAAATTCTGGGGACCAAAAGTCAAAACCATCAATAATGGTGGCCATACACGTTGCTGATTTGGGGCAGGAATTCCAAACCTCTCCATTTTCAACCATAAATGGCGCGCACTTCCAAATAAAACCGGAATATGAAAAAATAATTGCCATTACAACTAAATCATCGATTTTGACAACGTGATGGGAATCAGTCCTTTAAAGTGTTCTATTGAAAATTTGTTAAAAGTTATCGACTTAATAATGTCTTCGCTAGTTTCATAAATTAAAAGCAATCAGTGTTTTAGTTACATAATCTAAAATCTATTCAATCAATTTTGGTTCCGGGTTAGCCGAAGCCATCTAAGAAACAAGGATAGATATCTGTTGCAACAAGGACATGTCAAGGGTTTTGGAGAAGCTTCACCAAGAGATGGAACGAGTACAACTTCTAAGGTCGAGGAGGGCTGAAATGTTTGAAGCAGCCATGAATCCCACAGTTGTAAGCGCTGCTTTCGAAAATTTCGATGAGGATGCCTTGTTCAAATGTTATATGTATGCTGCGGCTCATGTCTCAAAACATCTACGGAAACTCCATAGTTTACTTGTTGCAGAAAGAGATGATGTTCTCAAGGAGGAACCCATCCCTGGAGAACCCAAGGCAAGATATGTAATTGGAGCAGTTTCAGGAAATAAATATCAATCTATTTGAATTTGGCTGGTTAAGGCCACTATAAATGAAAAAGTTAATTTTTTTTATAATTTATTCATTGAATTCATGTTACCAACTATCCTTACGAATAGTCGCAGTTAGTTGTTTTTTTTTCACAGTATTTGTCAGGATCTCAGCCTCACAAATGCGACAATTGAGGTTTATATAGCTGAAAAAATGTTATAACATATCTATATGCAGGTGGAGATGAAAGAAGATGGGTATGGATATCGATTACATATTTCATCTATGAAATGGGATGGAGCCATCAGTTCCATATTGGAAGCTATAGACTCTGTGGGATTGACAGTGGTGCAAGCTAATATTTCTTGCAATAATCAACTTCTGTTCGATGCTTTTGTAGAAGAGGTAAATATCAGACAAAAAGTTAATATTTCTTGCGATAAACAACTTCTGTAAGTAATTTTATTTTTATTTTTTTAACATAAGCTTTTATTATGTGCTCAGGAAGCCGCTGTATCGACTGCAAACATGTAAGGGGATGTGGAAAAGATAATGTCAAAAACTCTGGAAGCGGCTGTAGATAAGTTGTTATTTTCAGTAGTATATCTTTTATGAAAGAATTTAGGTCCATTTTAATAGGTGTGCTCCTCCTTAGTCTGCTGTGAATATTGCTGGCCCTTTAGTTTGTAAATAGCTTGAGTGCCATAATGTGCCATAGATACAGAAGTTTTCTTGCTTTTCAGAGGACGTGACTTTATTGAATTAACCTGTTTATTGAAAGCATGCTTGACATTGCTTGTTGATTACAATACCTTTCAGGCCAATTGTTTAGATTGAACGATAATAATATTTTAAAGCTTCAAAATATGGTTATCTTGGTTTTAATCTTGACCTTGTGAAGTGTTTAAAGTGGTTTCTCAAAAGATGTTTACTAGCAAGTATACAAATTTTCGGGCAAAAATGTATAAGATGATCCTTAATTTTGTTATGCAAATTTTTTTCCTTCAACTGATACTTATATATTCATAGACGGAGATCACCGGTTGCTCGGGGTTTGTATTCAACTGATACTTATATATTCATAGACGGAGATCACCGGTTGCTCGGGGTTTGTATCGTGGTCATCTGTCTGATGCACACTCAGAGGATTTAGCACAAACTATTACCTTTGCTAAAGCTGGCAGCATGCCCTAGAGGTTTGAACCTAGATCTCTTCTTGGTAAGTACTTGGTCAGTCAAACCTTTACCAATCCACCTAACCTTTGGGACCAAATTTTTTATTTTTTATTTTTTAAATTTTTTTGTCTAGAGGATTCAACACGTACTACTACCTTTGCTAAAGCTTGCAACGTGCCTCGGAGTTTTGAACCTAGGTCTCTTCTTGGTAAGTACTTGGTCAGTCAAACCTTTACCAATCCACCTAGCCTTTGGGGATCAAATTTTTTTTTTTTTTTGAAGTTTTGATCTCCAAGGACTAGGTGGAGGATTCAACACAAACTATTACCTTTGCTAAAGCTGGCAACGTGCCCCGGAGGTTTGAACCTAGGTCTCTTCTTGGAAAATACTTGGTCAATCAAGTCTTTACCAATCCACCTAGCCCTTGGCGACCAAAAATTAAAAAAAATTAATTTTTGGTCCCCAAGGGCTAGGTGGATTGGTAAAGGCTTGATTGACCAAGTACTTGCCAAGAAGAAACATAGGTTTAAACCTCGAGGGCACGCTGCCAACTTTAGCAAAGGTAATAGTCCATGTTGAATCTTTTGAGTGTCTAGACGACGATACAAACCCCGAGCGATAGATGATTTCATCTCATATTTGGTCAACAACAACGAGATGAATAGACTGTTGAGAGTAGTCATTCTGGTATGGTTTGAAAATTGTGATTGTAACCAGGTCCCCTATGTATTCATTTTTATTTATTTTTATATAAATAAATGTAAACGTGAATGTAATAAAGTGGCAAGCCCAAAGCTACATATTAAATAAAAATTGAAAGTATTAAAAATGTTAAAATATTATATTTAATTTTTTTAATAATTGGATAAGGAAATAGATAAGTTAATATGAAGTATTAAAATATTATGCAATCAAGTAAGATTAGTTCAACCCATTAGATTCCCCAATATTGAGACCAAAGTTCGAATCTTGCCAAACAATACACGGATTATATCCATGCTTTTTTGTAATAGCACTTATGTAGTGATGATGTAATACAGATTGGGCCCATTTCAATCCCATACAACCAATTAAAAAAAATAAAATTATGTGATGTTTCCATACAAGTTATTTATTTTAATTAAAAATAAATAAAATTATGTGATGTTTCCATACAAGTTATTTATTTTAATTAAAAAGAATAAAATTATGTGATGTTACCATACAAGTTATTTATTTCCAATGGCATATTTCTATGTTTTCTTGTGTCTTCATCAAAAATAACCAAGTTTAAACCTATGTACAAGGAGATTGGGACCATTTCAGAACCTATGGATAATGTAGTGGTATGGCTTTGGAATTCATCTGGAAAACCCAAGTTCAATCCTTGATGGGACCAAAACCACTTTAAAAACTCATGGTTCTTGTTTATTGAAAGCATGTACAAGGAAATTGAGACCCTTTCAAAACCTAATGATAATTGAGTGGTATGTCTTTGGATTTCATCAGGAAAATCCAAATTCAATATTTGATGGGACCAAAACCACTTTAAAAACCCATGCATATTTTTTGACATTGCTTGTTGATTACCTTTCAAGTTTTATGATTGAAGTTTGTTGAGTTTCTAATTGTTGAGATTGAATGACAATACCTTTCACATTTTACAATTGAAGTTTGTTGAGTTTTCAATTGTTTTTTTTTTTTTAATTTACATGGTTAAGTCATTTTAAAGCTTTGCAAAATAAAGTTATATGGTTTTTTGTTGGGATTGAGCGACAATAGTATTTTAAAGCTTGAACATAATATGGTTTTTGTGAACCAATTGGTCTACAACCTCAGATTGAGCGATAGTAGTATTTTAAAGCTTGAAAATAAAATTATATATTTTTTACCTTACGATGTTTAAAGTGGTTTCTCAAAAGATATTTACTATATTTACTATTATGTATACAAAATTCAATGCAAAAATGTAAAAATAAATTTCTTCCTTCAAATAATAATTAGATATCCATATCTTTTAGTTATATATAAACAAATGTAAATGTGATAAAGTGGAAAGCCCAAAGATGCATATTAAATAAAAAATGAAAAATAAAAACTTATTTTTTATTATTATTATCTTTTTGAAATTGAGTGTAGACAAAGTAGTTTCTATTTAAAAAATAAAATTAAAAGTACTTAAAATGTTAAAAATTTATATTTAAGTTATTAAACAATCGAAAAAATATAATTTAATATGAAGTATTAAAATACAATTATATACTAAAATATTGTGATATCAACAATTTTTAAAAAGTATCAACCTCATGATGTTGTAATGGTATATTTTTTTGTTTCAATCAAGGATATCCAAGTTCAAAATCATGTATAAAGGGATGAGACCCTTTAAAAACTTGAGGGATAATGTAGTGGTATGTATTTTGATTTTCATGTAGACGATCCAAGTTCAATATTTAGTGAGACCAAGATCACTTTCAAAACCCTATGTTTTTTTGGGTTTTCGTCAAGAAGATCCAAGTTCAAATATATGTGCAAGGAGATTGGGACCCTTTCAAAACCTAAGGATAATGTAGTGGTATGTGTTTGGATTTCATATAGAAAACCCAAGTTTAATATTTTATGGGGCTAGAGCCACTTTCAAAAACCCATGGGTCCTATTTATTGAAAGTATGATTGGCATTGCTTGTTGATTACCTTTATCACTTTCAAAAACCTATGTTTTTTTGGGTTTTCATCAAGAAGATCCAATTTCAAACCTATGTGCAAGGATATTGGGACCCTTGCAAAACCTAAAGATAATGTAGTGGTATGTGTTTGGATTTCATCTAGAAAACCCAAGTTTAATATTTGATGGGACTAGAGCCACTTTCAAAAACCCATGGGTCTTGTTTATTGAAAGTATGATTTGCATTGCTTGTTAATTACATTTTAGGTTTTACCATTGAAGTTTGTTGAGTTTCTTATTATTGATATTGAATGATAATAGTATTTTAAAGTTTGAAAATATGGTTATCTTGTTTTTAATGTTGACCTTGTGAAGTGTTTAAAGTGATTTCTCAAAAGTTGTTTACTTGTATGTATACAATTTTCTTTGCAAAATGTATAAAAAGAACTTTAACTTTGTTTTGTAAAATTTTTTCCTTTCAAATCATATCTAATTATATAAATAAATCATGTAGACACCAAAATCTAGCCATTTTTCCTCCATCCATGCTTTCCCACCATTTCCACCACCAAAACATAGCCAATTTGTCCACCATCCCTATTTTCTACCATTTCTGAATATTATTCATATTTATTTATGTATATTTATTTTATATATATTTAAAATATAATATTTTATATTATATTTTAATATATGTTTAATAAATATGTATTTATTTAAGTGAATTAATCCCAACCATCCAATTCCATTTAATCCCAACCACCCATTTACATCAATCCATGCCACACCCTAGATTTATTATCTACCCTTAGATGTGCTTTAATCTCAGCCACATGATTAGTGTTGTTGAAACCCTAGCATGCCCTAGGTTGGATTATATATAGGAGCCATTTTTATGGCTCAACCTCTGAGTTCCTAAGTGTTCTAGCTCCCTAAGTCCCTAGATTTCCTTAATAGTTCTCTTTGAGTTCTTAAAATCCTAAAGTGCCCTAATCCGCCTCGCATTACCTTTGCCACCATCCTCGCTCATCGTAACCCCCATCACCTTCATCCATCCTTTTTCCTCCTCTGGATCTACTTCTATAGAATCCTTCCTCTCAGCTCCTCAGGAACCCATGGGCATTTCCTGCAACAACTAGGTGCCCACAAATATTTTACGTTAGTGTTCCTAAATACCCCCTATCCTTTGAGTGATGCTAAGGAATCGCTCGCACCAGCCACCTACATCATACATCACAAATCAAAAGATAGTAAGTAAGTAAGGCAGATCCATTCGTTTATTTCATTTTAGCATATCTTTTGATTTCATATATTCTCAATTTATCAAAATAGTCTAGGGTTTCTATTGATCATAGAGGGTATCATACTGTGGAGCCCTCCTAGGTATTACTAACATCCTATTATTATTTTTATATGTGTCTTGTGTGGAGATCCGAATGACTACATTGCAACATTCTGGAGTGGTCCAGCCTTAGATATAAAAAAGCCCACTCAAACCTTTTGGGATCAAGATGTACTTGAATATATCACAACTCTACTTGTTAGGGTTTTGGAGAACCCTAACACCTTGTAATATTGTATCAAAAGGATTCAAGGATCCAATCTTATAAACAATGGAGTTTCTAGGCTCCTCCCATCAATGAAAATTATTCTATTATGCAATCTTGTGTTTCCTTGTATTTCATTTGTTCAAGAATTGTTTGGGTGTTGCGTTTTGCATATTTCAAATGGCGATCATGGTGGGACCCCCTAAGGGTTTCTATTTATGATATGTTTTACTAATCATCTTGCTATTTTTTTTCATCTTACAAGTTTTTTAGAAGCATAAATTTCATATATTTTGGTGGATCTAGGGTTTTTGAAGTCTACAAAAGCTTGTATAAGGTGCACAAAATGTCTAGAAGCATCCAAGGGTAATTCAAAAATGCCCAGGGGTGTCTTAAAAGTATCCATAAGTTCCCAAGGGTGTTTACAGAGAGCTAGGAGTAAATACGTAGGTTGTCCAGTAAGTCTACTATCTAAAACCCTAGTCTTCTATTTTATGTATTTTGGGTTATTTATTGTATTTTTCATATTTTAAGCTTAAAATGAACCATCATTAAATAATCTAAAAATGAACTCATTCTAGTTTGCACTTTAGGTTTGCATCCATTCACATACATTCAAATTTAAATTTTTTGTTTTTAATGTATTCACAAACATAAAATGTTGCATTTTGTTTGCATCTAAACTGAGAAATTGCATAACATAGTATTGCATTTTAGGGTTAAAAGTAGCTCTTTTTGTTTATCTAAGTAGGAACATCATTAGGATGCCAAAAGTACCCCTGCCAAGTTGGGTGATTCTAGGAAGAGAGGTGGATGAACCCTTCGATTGTTATTTAGATAGGGGGTCTTAAGCGGTGTACTTCACACTCTTTGGAGAACTTGGAATTATCTTGTTGGATTCTAATTTAGATCTATGAAATTTGTTGTTTTTAACATTGTTTGTACATAGTAATAAATAGAAATTTTTAAAATAAATTCACACACAACACGTTTCATTCAAAACAATAGTGGTTGGATTTCATCACCAACCATTGCTTGAGATTAGGTGATGGTGGTATTCATCTCCATCCACCAATATCTACCCATAGACACCCTAGGATACCCCCGAGAAAACTTGTTGGATTTCATCACCAACAATAATCTTGCTACCCCATATTCACCATAGATTTTACCTTTGTTTCATTAAGAAATATTAGAACATCAAAACACACAAGACTAGCACATAAAATGAATACACATTAAGAGGAGATAATCAATGAATAAGGTAAACCATATTGGTTGAAACTTAGCATTGATTATTTGTTTCCTTAAGAATTTTAGTTTTTGTGTTACATTTGGTGTTTTAATTTGTATCTTGATTTATTTTGCTTATGGTATTAACTAGAAATAAAAAGAAATTTATAAGTCAAGATAACTTAATGGAACCTTCATCCACCTTCCCCACCACTTCTATGGTAGATTTTCTAAATGTGACATAGGTAAATTTATCTGTAGGTCCCTCACATTCCTTACCATCCACAACCTATCATATGGCCATGCCCCAAGAGGAGTCAACCTCCCCTACCATTGACAACCACATTACCCATATAGACATGGCAAGAGTAGAAGCTTTAATGAAGTATTATAATTATATCCTATAGTCTATTCATAATTCATCTAGACAAATTTTTGCTTTACAACAAGAGCTTGTTTCTTCCAACCTCCATCCACCTTTACCTAGGAGTTCCCAAGCCACATCTAGTATAACTTGTACCCAAGCCACATCATTCATAACATACACTTCCATACCCTTAGCATCTAATAGAGATATTACTTAGGCATGGGAACACCTGAATAAATTGCTTAGACATTATCAAAATGCTTAACAATAAGTATATGCAAACCATAAGCCTTTACATAGCTCTACTTAGACTGTCCTTGTCAACCAGGGTCCATCCTGGGCACCATAGTATTATGTGGTTTCTATTCCTATTCCTCCATCTGGACACACCATCACCAATTTTATTCCTATTGGACAACCTAGCCATAACCTTCATCAATCAACATCATTCCATAATTCCCCATATTTTCATCAATAATCCCCCATTCATCATATCTCATCCAATTTACCTAGTCATCAGTACCATCTCCTCATCATTTGATCACTCCACAATATCTCTCCATGCCACCACAAACCCATAAGTTAATTTAGGGTTTCCACATTCCTAAGGAAGACCCTCGAATCGAGACCATACAAAAACAAATAAATCAATTGATGTGATTTACTCCTGGTTTTTCAAACCAATAACCAACCTTACGCCAATTGATCAATCAACCAATTCACCTTTCGATACCATCCTCACCATATCTAACATATTTTACGATATCCAAGTTTCATAAATTTAAGGGAGCTGAGGATCTCAAAGAACATGTGAGCACCTTTGTTCATGCATGCTTTAGAATTCAATATGATAATGCTCTCATGCTTTGAAATTTTCCTCAAACATTGGGAGAATATGCCATAGAATGGTACAATCAATTGCTAAGCCATAGTATCTATACTTTTGATCAATTGATTGATCATTTCTTTCATCGTTTCATCCTAAATGTTAAAAATAAGATTTCATTATCTGATGTCTATGCTTTAAGACAACATGATGATGAATCTATCTATGATTTTGGAAACCATTGGAGGGTTATCATCACTAAATTGCCATTCACCCTACCAATGGATGAGCTAATTAAGCTATTTACCAAGAGTTGCTTAAATCCTATCTCTTGGATGCTCCAATTACAAACCTATCAATTATTTGAAGAAGCCTTAGCTCAGTCTAGTGTCATTGAGGATATCAAAATATAATAAGGCATTCTAAAGCCTAAGAAGAAAGAATAGCAAAACAAGGGCCAAAACAAAAGCAAATTTTTAGGCCAAAAAAAACAACACAACATACCCCAACAACCCAATCCAATCAAGTCAATCAAGTGGTCATGAGCCAATCGATAATGGCTCAACAACAACCCGTACAACAAACATCGCAATAAATTTCATATCATGCGGTTACCTCAACAACACAAGCTCCAATAGTTCAAAACATGGTGTCAACTATGAAATACTATCCCTAGCAACAATCGCTCAAACAAAATCACGAATACAACCCTTTAGCCAAATTATATGCCTCTTTTTTTAAAAGGTTGTATGAGACAAATAAAATTGATTTGCCCAACATTAGACTAGATCATACCACCAAATATAGTAAAAATTATTGGCAACACATATTTTGTCCTTACCATAGGCAAAACAGGCATGACATCAACAATTTAATTGTGTTTAAAAATGTAGTCCAAGACCTCATTTACTTCTGGGCAATCAAAATTAATAGTCCCCTTTCTCAACAAAACCTAGACCTGTGTATATTTCAAACACACTTTCTCATCATGAGGACGTGCAACCAAATGTAGGGGGATCTAACACTAAAACTCCTCCTAATCAAGTCAACCACATTCAACAATACCAAGGGTTTGTAGGGGCCATCCATGTGGTCACTAGGGGTCAACAAAATAATCAACAAAGGCAACCACCTCAAGCAAGTGTGTCACAACCTTCTACATCGCCACCCATCCAAGTCTCCCCTAATCCTTCATCACCCATCCATGTTCCTAGCCATTTGAATCCACCAAATCCAACCATCAATCATCTACCTCAACTAGCTATCTCATTGTGTACTCGACTAACTACAAGTTTGAATATAGCCTTTGGAAAATTGTTAATGAAAGCACGAGGATACGAAAACAAAAAGGAAAATGCCAAGTACGATGCGTGTAAAACCAAACTTAACGCTAAAAGCCTATATATTGAAAAATGCATGAAAGGAAAGGACATAAACGAATCGACACAAGATAAAAGCAATATGGAATACGGCCCTCTTTATTGATATGCTTTTAAAGTCATGTTACAATACGTCTCCTTCCCTTTTAGGGGATAGGAGCGTCAAATATGTTTCTTGTCACATCCATGGATAGCAATCCTTCTTCCGCGTGCCCACATGTAAGATGGGCGGACCAAAACGTCACCGCCGCTTGTGTATATGAGTGTTGACTCCTTACTGCTCCTCTGATGTCGAAGACCTGCGTTCAAGGAAACATAAAAGATTAGTAGCACCTGCAGATAGAATAGAACATGTGTTTCCCAAGGCCTACTGTTAGTGTATGCATGAAAATATTAAAACGATAACCAAATAACATCAGAACGACCTAAAATTTGATAGAAGCATGAATATGTTACCAAGAAGCCACTGCAAAAGGAACAATCAAGAAATTCCTCACAGATTTGTATTCGCTCTGGGGCGGGACGAATAAACCTGCAACAAATTGTTAGAAAGCACCCTCTTCAATGTCCTATCCAGAAAGCTCCAAATGACCTGCAAAGTTGGGGTTAGCTAATTGGGGGTATTTTGGGATGACCCAGATGGTCATATTTCTCCAATTTGGCCTCTATCACCCATAATATGATGGCGCTATCTGCATGTTAGTGAAGGCGGGAAATGATAAAAGCATGATCAAAACTTGTCAGAATGAAGTGAAATTTAAACTACAACCTATTTAAATAACCTAGAATAAGATGCAAAAGAAAAATCAGAGAAATCTACCATAGATTTCTATTCGCTCCGGGGTGGGGCGTTTAGAACTACGACAGCTTGGGGGGCGCCCGAGGGCAGGACGCCCACCGTTTGGGACTCTGTTTCGGCACCAATCCACTTGGGATGGGTCCAAAACCTCTTATGGGGTGTTGTCGGCAAATTTTGTGGGATATTGTGGCCAAATGTTTGGGTTTGGGCTCCGGATTTGCGCTTCCAATAACCACCCAATAACCTCCCTCCAAAAAGAGATCAAGGATGTGAAAGGCACAAATCAAAAGGTATGTGTGTGGATGTAAAATGGCAGCACTTCGTTGCTCAAAATGCTACCTCTCTCTCTATATTTTGGGTGAGAAGACTCACCAATTTATAGACCTAGGGTCTCTCTGTTTGAATGCGCATGCGAGGGCGCCACTGGAGTTGCATGTCCTATTTTGGGAAAAATATTATTCCCTGATTTAGAGTCTCCTTGCATGAGGCCTCCAAAAATCAAAGACATGCATGACTGAAGTCTCTCTCCTTGATTTGAAGTCGTTCCTCGCAATTGCATGGCCTGAAGCTGCAGTTAACTGGCAGACCTGCCGAGGTTTGAATTTTTTTGCCAGTCAAACCTTCTATTCGCCTCACCCTAGGGCGAATGCTGATAATCGTCCCTGGGGTGGGACGAATACCAGTTTGTAATCGTCCCGGGGTGGGACGAGTAGGGAGCAAAGTGCCAAAAAGGTGCCAAATTGACCTTTGACCTTCCAAACTACTTTTGGGAGTGGTTAGGACCATTGTTTAACCTCTAGGGGCTGCCCTAGGGGCTGTGTGTGTCAATGCGATCGGTGCTTGTTGTCACATAATCGGATTGGTGTTGTTTTGGTGTCTATAGATGCCCCTTTTTGGGAAGCATTGTGCAAGGCGCAACGTCGAGCAAAAATAGATAACCAAAGCACTAATGATTAGGGTTTCTCAGTAACCTAACCAACTCTTGATGCCCCAAGTATGGAAAGGGCACGCATTCTTGAATCCTTGCTTCTGACGAGCTAAGGAGCTTAATTCAAGTGTTAACCTTTTTCGGTGAGGTGTTACTTGAGCTTGGACATTGATCAGTCATGAATAGGCAAAGGGCGCAACCTTTTGTCTGTGGGAACCTTGAGTTCATGATTCACGAATGCCAAGTGTTTGATCAAGCTTGTGATTATTGCTTGTTTGCTGCCCCAAGCAGGGGCGTGATTGTCTTTGTCAATGATCCTTTGAATGCGTGTCATTTCCTTGATTGGGTGTGTTTTTGTTGATTGGTGACTAAGTGTGACTACCCCCTCAAGCGACGAATCGATGAGGGAATGACCAACATGAGAAAAGTGATGAGTCGCTTGACCCAAGATGACTTAGGTAAGGGTGCCTTCGTTGTTTACCGTTGAATGCGTAGCAGTTTTCGAACATTTTGACCTATTTTTGGTGGGTTTTAACCCTTTTGTGACGCATTTTGGAGCTGAAATTGTCAAAATCCATCCTCCCATGGAGCGGTCCGGCTATGGTAGCCTTCTTAGGGAGTAGGATAGTGACAATTTGTAACCCCAACGTCTATTTTGGATGCCAATAATGTCAGGCACAAAGGCGCCTTCGTTCGGCAATGTTATTGCTATTTTTGGTTGGGTTTTGACCCTTTTGTGACGTCATTTGGGGATGAAATTCTCAAAAATCCATCCTCCCGTGGAGCGGTCCAGCTATGGTAGCCTTCTTAGGGAGTAGGATAGTGAGGATTTGTGACCCCGACATCTATTTTGCATGCCCAGAATGTCAAGTGCAAAAGCACTCTCATTGGACAGTTTATTGCTTGTTTTTGGTGCATTTTGTGCATTTTTGATGTTTTTGAAATTTTTGCTCTGTAATCATTCCTGGGTGGGACGAATACCTATTTAGTAATCATCCTAGGGTGGGACGAGCGCTAACCAGAGTGCTCATCCTAGGAGGAACGATTACAGGCTCAAAAAGCCTATTTAAGGGCCAAAACTAGGTTTTGGGCTCATTTGCATTTGTTTTTCCTAGCGATTTGGAGCTCTGAGGAGGAGGAGGTCAATTCTAAAGCGAAGCGCTGCCAAATTTTTCCGGCTACCATGAGTTCACGGACCGGATCCTCAAGCGACGGAGCCGAAGCGAGACCAGTGAGTGTTCTTCCTCTTTATTGTTTGTTTGTTACAGTTTGTAAAACCGCAATTTGTTTTGTTTTTTGTCTTTTGTATTTTGTTTTTCAAATTAAAAATGAAACCCTAGACTATCAAAAATTAACACTTAGCTTAAAACTTAGTTTAACCCTAGTTAAACAAAGATCAAAAGTTTAGTTTAAAACTTAGCTAAAACTTAGTTTAGAACGTAACTTAAAAACTTCGCTTAACCCTAATTGAACAAAGATCAAAACTTAGGTTAGAAACGTAGGATAAAACTAAACGTAAAAATGTAGCTTAACCCTAGTTATTTTTATGGTTTTGTTTTTGTGTTTTAATTATCAGTTGACCTTAGAGTTAAAAACCCTAGGATTGACAAACAATTTTTTTAATTTTTTGTTTGTTTTTAATTTATCAGTTTAGAGTTAAAAACCCTAGGACTGACAAATTATTTTTTGATTTTTTTTTGTTTTTAATTTATCAGTTAGAGTTAAAAACCCTAGAACTGACAAATTGTTTTGATTTTTTTTTTTTTTAATTTATCAGTTAGAGTTAAAAACCCTAGGCTGACAAATTATTTTTTGAATTTTTTTTTTTTTTTTTAATTTATCAGTTAGAGTTAAAAACCCTAGACTGACAAATTATTTTTTTAATTTTTTTGTTTTGTTTTTAATTTATCAGTTAGAGTTAAAACCCTAGAACTGACAAATTATTTTTTGAATTTTTTGTTTTTGTTTTTTTAATTTATCAGTTAGAGTTAAAACCCTAGACTGACAAATTATTTTTGTTTTTGTTTAATGTAGTATATTCATGTTTTTGCTATATTTTTCATGGTTTTAATGTTTTTGTGTTGTTTTCTTTTGTAGGTTGTGAAGAGCCGGTACCATGTGCCCACGGTGTTCACTGAAGCGCAGGAGGCACTGACTTTGGCTGACTGGGAGTGGCTTGATGCCCTTGGGCTCAAGAAGGTGACTCGACTAGAGCCTGTGGTCGGGGATCGGGCCTATCTGATGGCCCTGATCAACTTATGGGAGCCTCGGACCAATACCTTCCATCTCCCAATAGGGGAGATGACAGTGACCTTGGAGGATGTCTATCGGATCCTACGGATTTCGATAGATGGACTACCGATCGGACGATGCCACGGGATCAGCGACAACTATACCGATATGATGCTTTCGGGCATGGGGAGGAGGTGGGTGTGGATAGCCCAGTGGAGAGGGCGAGGGTGACTCCAGATTGGTGGCATTTTGGTTCGATGGTGGCTTGAGAGGGGTGTGTTGGGAGTGAGGCACGCCGTACTGATGGGCCTCATTTCCAACATGCTGCTACCCGACTCTTCGGGCGCGAGGTTCCCGTGGAACCTACTGGAGGTGGTGTTCAGGTTGGTGGAGTGTCCTACGGATGCACCTATGATCATGAGATGGGGACAGACTCTATTGGCACAGCTCTATGATGAGTTGTACGAGGTCCGCTACCAGAGGCGGAAGGGGATTGGATGTAGCTACTTGTTGTAGTTGGGCTTGGCAACACATAGCGGTGGAGAGGCCGATTGGGTTGCCATGGATGACTCGGGGGAGATGGTAGACCGAGAGATTGGATACGGGGCATTATGGCGGAGATCTGAGGAGCAAGGTCAGAGTCGACGATGGGCAGGTGTCGTAGGGCACTATGTCGATGCCTTCGCTCGGCTTACTCTAGGGGAGGTGTTTTGCGCCCCTATCGGGACTGTCCAGCTTGGCATGAGGCTGGAGAGTGGCTACGTGGGTACATAGAGGGGGTGGCTGATTGGGCATCATGGGACCGAGCAGGAGTTCTTCCCATATGGTCGGGTTACATGATAGTTTGGGGTGCACCAGGGGTTTCCTGGTGAGCCCGTGATCTATCGACGTCGGGGGGACGAGAGGACTCTAGCTTGGCCAGTCATTGCACCATTGGGTGAGGATTCGAATGATTGATGCCCCGAACATGGATGACATCGGGGTTACCATTGAGTATGAGCAGTGGTGGACACTACGATGATGGCGAGGCGAGGGGCCTCTAGGGGGGAGGAGGCAAGAGAGGGGATGAGGGTGCAGAGGCACCAGGAGAGGGTTGGGGGTTCCACTAGATGATGCAGACATGGTAGAGGTTGAGGATGTTTTTGGACATGGGAGCCAAAGTAGGCCGTTGTTCCAGAGATGTCAATGCCTCAGCAGTTTAGAGGACATGGAGGTAGGGGTGCATGCTGAGAATGCATGATTGGTGGGGCTACTTCAGAGGTGAGATGAGGAGCTCGGGGAGGCTCTGGAGAGAGAGATCTCCTACGAACGTAGCTAGCAGAGTGGGAGAACGCATGGGCTACGTACCACCGATAGGATGGGGATACCGATGCTGCATGGGAGAGGGATCTCCTATGAGGAGTGGAAAGGGGAAGGGGGTTTGGATGTACCATCGATGGGAGGTGGAGTGGTGTCGACACTGGATGGATCTAGAGGGAGAGATCATCCACCTCAGGGGGGGTACCAGCCTCTAGAGGTGGGTCTTCACCACGAGAGGGAGTGATACCGAGAGTCCATCATCTCGTCATAGGCGATTGGATGAGGGGGGCTAGTAGGCATGATGTGGGGGCTAGCAGCAACCACCCTGAGAGGTCCCATAGGACCCACACCAGGGGGGTAGTTCCTGTCGCACCGATCCTGCATGATCATGGTGGTCGACGCCCTAGGCTTGGGGGTTTTTGAGTTTTTGCTTTGTTGCGAGGTCAGAGGACCGGTTCATTGTAGCCTATGGGCATTTTTGATGATATATATACAGATGACTTTCTTTGTGTTTATACACTTGTCATGGTTTGTTTTTCTATTTATGCATAGTTATTTATGATGATGTATGCATGTGGTATTATGAATGTGATGTTTCTAATTATATGATGTATGCATATGGAATGAATGAAATGAGTTGTTGATAACTTGTCGATGGCACCATAGACTGTACAAGATTTGACTGGCTTGTTGTACTTATGGGATGGCTTTGTGGAATGACTTTGCATGTGAGAACTTTGTTTTTGTATTTTTTGTATTTTTTTGATGGGGATGGATGTAATGAAATGTACCAGTTGTTTTAAAATGTAGTTAAGCTTTTCTGAGATTCAGATATTTTAACTAACTAGCCAAAACTGTACATTTATCTCGCAAGACTTTTGAACAAGGTATAAATCAGACTTGAGTTTGACCAAGTTATTTCACATCCCTGTGTGTGCAATTGAGTTCATTTATGTGGTATTTGTCAGGATACCGCCAGTGCCAGATAGGCTGTCAACCAAACCTGTACTGAGGATCACCTAATTAGCTCCACTAACTCCATTGTTGTATTTAGTAAGATTAATCCATGGGACAATCTAAGGTACCATAAGCTAGCTCATCCACATGCAAACATTGGTCTGCTCACACGCAAAGCTAATGTGATAGACATATCGTCATGCATTTAGGATACCGCCATTGCAGGTAGGTTGTCCACCAAACCCGTAATGAGGATCACCTAGATGGTTTTCGAATGCTGAGAATTCTAAGGATTCAAGTTCAGGCTTTTTATTTGCTCAATGTGTTAGGATACTTGCTCGTATACATAGTGATGAAAATCACTATTTATTTTTCTCTTTTGTTTTTCTTTTTGAGCAAGGATTTTGAATAGTGGTGATAACCACTGTTATTTGATTTTGCATTTTGAGCTTCGTAAGGTTGAGCTTGTAGGTTTTTGGCTTATGAATGACCTTGATCCTTTTGGCCTTGGGGATGACTACCCATCCTGTTCAGGGACGTGTAGTACGAATCCTTACGACTTTGGGAACCAAAGGGGATTATGGAGATTATGAAGTAAGGGCATTGATCTTTTAGGCCTTGGGGATGACTACCCATCCTTGTCAAGGGCGTGTAGTACGAATCCTTACGACTTTGGAGACCAAAGGTGATTGGAGATGATCATGATGATGGCTTGTTGGGATTTTCTTTTGAATGGTCATTGATCCTTTTAGGCCTTGGGGATGACTACCCATCCTTGGCAGGGACGTGTAGTACGAATCCTTACAACTTTGGGGACCAATGGTGATTGGGATTTTTGGTAGTGGTGAAAACCACTATTTATTAGGGGGAATTGATGGGGAAGAGCTTGTCCTTTTGTCAATTCTCAGCACTCTTGAACCATTCGCACAGGGGGATGAACAGGCTAATCTTTCACCTATGGTACCCTAGACTGCTTTGTAGGTGTCTCTTGCATTCACACAACTTGGGAATTATTTTATGTGTTTTAACTTGTGTAGGGATGTTACATAACGAGGCGTGACCCAAGTAAAACTTTCCCTTGTAAAATCCATTTAACTTTGTACAATTTTTGGCTAGAAATTTAAAGACAGCTGAATGACGAAAACCCTACATACATTAGGATGCAACTGACTATGCTAAAAATGGGGATGGTGTTATTCTAGATGTATGTGTTTATAAAATGGATGGAATGTGGAAAATGAAGGAATTGCCGAGCAATTACAGTCTATGGTGCTTGTGACATGTATGATCAGCAAATATGCAATGTATGGATGCGATGCCTAATGCAACTTATATTTTTGTATTTTGATTTTTACGAGTATGCATGGAATTGAGATGCAATTTTTTTGTTATTTTTGATGATTTTATTGTTTTTGTTTGTTTTTGAATATTTATTTTGACCAAGCGGTTATGGTAACCCTTGGAGCTTTTGGTTTGACCAAAGGGTTTATGGATACCTTTGGGGCATTTTTGGGTTGACCAAGCGATTGTGGGAATCCTTGGAGCTTTTGGTTTGACCAAAGGGTTTATGGACACCTTTGGGGCATTTTGGGTTTGACCAAGCGATTGTGGGAATCCTTGGAGCTTTTGGTTTGACCAAAGGGTTTATGGACACCTTTGGGGCATTTTTTGAATTATGATTTGGATTTTTTTAATTTTTTATTTTTTATTTTGTTTTGATAGTATACTTGGAGCTTTTGGTTTGACCAAAGGGGTTTATGGACACCTTTGGGGCATTTTTGGGTTGACCAAGCGATTATGGGAATCCTTGGAGCTTTTGGTTTGACCAAAGGGTTTATGGATACCTTTGGGGCATTTTGGGTTGACCAAGCGATTGTGGGAATCCTTGGAGCTTTTGGGTGGACTATGGCTCTCTAAATGTGGAATGGCCTCAAATGACTGATGTTCAAGGGTTCTAGTTCCTTGATTCCTTCAAGAGAGGCGAGCCGGTATGTTCCAGGTCCTATTTTACTATCAATCACATAAGGACCTAACCAGTTTGCCGTGAACTTGTCCCTTAGATGGGACGACAAATTAGAATTCTGTTGGTTCTCTTTTAAGACCAAGTCACCAACCTGAAAGTCCCTTAGGTGAACCTTCATGTTGTATGCTTTCTTAAGTCGCTCTTGATAGATACGCAAATGCTCGAGAGCATTGATGCGTCGTTCATCGAGCAACGTAAGTTGGTCTAACCGGGCCTGCCATGTAGTGTCATCATCGATGAACTCTTGCATTGAAATGCGTAGGGAAGGGATTTCCAACTCGAGAGGCATGACTACCTCGGAGCCATACACCAGCAAAAATGGAGTTGCCCCAGTGGGCGTCCGAATGCTAGTGCGATAAGCCCATAGGGCAAGCGGGATTTGAATGTGCCAATCCTTATGACTATCTACGATGGTATTTTTGAGGATGGCGACTAGCATTTTGTTTGATGCCTCTGCTTGCCCATTTGCCTACGGATAATAGGGTGTTGAAAAACTATGCTGAATTTTGTACTTTGTTGTCAAAGCATGCACATCTTTATTCTTGAATGATGTCCCATTATCCGAGATGATCTTGGATGGAATACCAAAATGACATATGATGTTATGCAAAATAAACTCCGCAATGCGGGGTCCAATCGTAGAGGTTAGCGGAATTGCTTCCACCCACTTGGTGAAGTACTCTGTGGCCGTTATGATGAACGTGTGATGACCCGACGATGCAGGGGAGATCTTTTCGATTAGATCAAAGCCCCACTATGAAAAAGGCCAAGTCGATTGAATCGGTTGCAAGGCCTGAGAAGGTACGTGTGTCAAATTGGCATGGTGTTGACACTTCATGCACTTCTTTACATATGCGCAACAATCTCGCTCTAAATATGGCCAATAATAGCCCATGCGGAGAATGCGCTTTGCGATGGCCATACCGCTGAAGTGGCCACCACATGTACCATCATGGGCTTGGGTGATCGCCCAAGCGGACTCCTGCTGGTCCAAGCAACGGAGGAGGATTCCTTCATAGCTTCGACGATACAAAATGTCTCCTAGCAAGACATGTTTTGCCGCTTTCTATTTAAATGATCTTTTCATGGCTTGTGTCAATCCAAGTGGGAGGTTACCTAACTTGAGGTAATCCCTTATGGGTGTGTACCAATCCTGCTGATCTGAAACCTCGATGGTATGAATGGCCAATCCCTCTTGAAGTTCATCCCTAGCAAAAGCTGAGCGGGAAAGAACTTGTAAAAATAGCGTTGTGTTGCTATTAAGAGGGGTCGAGGAGAACAAGGACCCCTAGTTGGCTTGAGTCAGACAATCGTGGATTCGAGAGAACCTATCCTGAGATGGTTCAATCTGGATCAAGTGGATTCCTGGCGTTAGGTCGAGCTTGCTACGCTCCATCATGGATTGCGATAATGTCTTGACCTGAATGGTTGTCATTTCACCGAAAGGGTCTTGCGGGATTAGTGACCCCAAGGAGGCCATAGTATCCGCAAAATGATTCGATGATCGAGGGAGTGCCTCGATGTCATACCATTCAAGTTGTGCCAAGAATTTGTCCACAAGGGCTTTGTAGGCCTGCAGAACTGGGCATTTACATTGGAATACCCCTTTACTTGATTGACAATTAACAATGAATCACCAAAGATGTTTAAACATTTAATGTTCATGGTGACTATTGTTTGAAGACCTATGAGCAAGGCTTCATATTCTGCATTGTTGTTGGTGCACGAGAAGTCTAATTTAAATGATAGAGGCATTGGAGCCCCTTGCGGTGTGAAGAATACAATTCCCGTGCCACCTCCTTGCTCACATTTAGAACCATCAAAGAATAGGGTCATGTCCCTGTGACTCAGGCTCATTAGAATCTGGCGATTCTGAAACATGGAAGACCCCATCATCAGGTAGTTCTATGGTCAGAGGCTGATCATCTTCAAGAGGAGCCTCTGCTAGTTGATCGGCGATGACTTGACCTTTTATGGATTTTTGTCCAATGAATTCTATGTCAAACTCCATCAACAACATGATCCATTTCGTCGTGCGGCTACTATGATAAGTATGACTCATCATGTATCACAATGGATTCTCCTTAGACACAACATACGTCGTGTTGCTGAGCATGTAGTGGCATAGCTTTTTGGTAGCAAACACCACTGCCAAGCAGAGCTTCTCAACGTATGCATAGTTAAGTTCATAACTGACCAGGGTGCGGCTAAGATAGTAAGTAGCCTGTTCTTTGTGTAGTTCATTTTTCTGGGATAGCATGGCACCCAGTGCCACCTAGATAGCTGAGATGTATAAGTAGAATGACACTCCTGGTCTAGGTGGTGCCAATACTGGTGGCGAAGCCAAGTATTGTTTAATGTCATCAAAGGCTGACTGGCACTCGTCATCCCAGTGAAATGCTACCCCCTTGTGCAATAATTTATTCATGGGTCGGCACTTGTCAGATAGCTACGCTATGAAGCGCTTGATTGACGCGACCTTTCCCTGTAGACTTCTGAGCTGCTTGATGGTAGTTGGGGGAAGCATTTCAAGGATTGCCTTGACTTTGTGTGGGTCCACCTCGATTCCTCATTTGGAGACTATGAAACCCAAGAGCTTTCCAGATGTGATGCCAAATACGCACTTCTTGGGGTTTAGTCTGACTTTATGTTCAATGAGGCGATCGAGGATCTTGCTTAAGTCATCGAGATGATCTGGGCACAAAAGAGATTTGGCCAACAAATCATCCATGTAATCTTCCAAAGTTTTGTGCATGTAATCATGGAAGATGTACGTCATGGCACGTTGGTAGGTGGCGCCAGCATTTTTAAGGCCAAAGGGCATGACCTTATAACAAAATGTCCCCCAAGGCATTGTGAACGCCATTTTTAGTTGGTCCTCGGGATTGATACGAATTTGATTGTATCCTGAGAAACCATCCATGAGGGAAAGCATTTCATGGCCCGTTGTAGCATCTACCAATGCATCGATGCTAGGCAAGGGAAAATCATCCTTAGGACTCGCTTTGTTTAGATCTCAAAAATTGGTGCATATGCGAATCCTCCCATCGAGATTTTTGATGGGCACCATGTTAGACAACCATGGTGGGTAATCCACGTAGATGACAAACTGTGCATCCAACAGCTTTTGTAGCTCATCTTTGACCATTAAGGCTACTGTTGGATGCATCTTACATAGTTTTTGCTTTACTGGCTTGACTGTCGGATCAAGCGTTAGATTATGCATGACTAGCTACGGGTCTAGTCCCGACATGTCTTTGTAGGACCATGCAAAAACCTCCTTCTTCTCTTTGAGAAGGGCAATGTAGTCGGCTTGCTCTTCGGGGGATAGACTTACCCCCAGCTTGATGATTTGCAAATTCATTGGATCTGAGCCGATGTCTACGTCAGTCGTCTCCTCGATCGACATGTGGGACCCGTCCTCCAACTGGTGTGGAGTTGGGATCAAGTGGATATCATTTGCTGAATTTAGATCATCGTTCGGAACGTCAGGTTCCTCTTCAGCATGGAAGACATCCTGAGTCTATCCGGGGTGAAATGGAACATCCCACCACAAGGCCAGTACTCTGATGGGGATGGCGGTGTGTCAGCGTGATCCCAGTCTATAGCATCTAGGTCTAGATGCAATGACCATGTTGGGTCGGCTGGATTATGGATGGGGGTGGTTAAATCAATGGAGATCATGTTGATGAAATGATTTTGGTCTCCATTACCATGGGTGTGGCTGCTCGGACATCCTAGATGATCTTTGTGCTCCGGATCTGGCTCTGTGGGCACTGGCACAAATGGATCGGCCCTATGTGCGGATAAGAGGATAGGGTCTACCCTAGGCACTGATGGCTCTATAGGGTCTCCAGGCGGAAGATGTTCTCTATATACCTAGAGTGGCGGGTGCAGTAATTGCTATAACTATGCCTGGTTGAGGTGCCACCTATGCCTTGGCCCTATGTGTAGTTGTTCAAACATGTCATCTATGTCCAAGGGATATTGTTGTTATCGCATATGATTGAGATAGGCCATCTCAGTTTCATCTTCATAATCACTGTCGGAGATCCAAAGGCCTTCATTGGCTCCAATAACTATTTGCGACATATGAGGCTCATCTTGCTCGAGCAAATTAATGTGGTCCCATCGAGGTTGTTCCGCTCTATGGGGGGACCTGATTCTCTTGAGGTGGCATATGCTCAATTGGAGCATCCAAAGGGAACATTGTCAGGAAGCTCTCCTGATAATCATCCATGGGATGCACTTGTGAATGATTGCTATCAGATTCGAAAGGATCCCAAGGTGCTACCTCGTACTTCGACTCATCTTTCGAAGACCCTTCTTGGTCTTGTCTATATCCCTCTTGTAGGTGAGTCCTCGAACTTTCTCCCTTTTCGACCGAAGGGAAAGGGTTGTTAAGGTCAACAAGGTTGGTTGTTAGTAATGGGTGATAATCCCCCAATGTATATGTTGTGTTAGGATTGGCATATGGATCTAATGCCAACCCATCCTTGTTGCCTATCCCTAGGCCTTGCATGTTCTCTACCAAGATGTCCAGGGGCAAGGGGTGGTTGAACCCTACTCCTGACTTGTCATACGGCATTTGATATCTTGGTTGGCAAAGAACACGCACTCCTTGCTCATACCTGCCCAACCCATATCCATGCCAATTGCATTGGCCAAGATATCTCAATGCGAAGTCTGGGTTGGACAAATAGTTGACGTCCTCAACAAAGGGCTCTTCATCTTCGTCTTCTTGCATGTAAGGTTCAATGCCATTATCCAGGCCCCCATAAACAAAGTTTGTCTGATTGGGTGGGTAGCCTAGAGGAACCACAGAGCCGATGGGGAGGCGAGGTCTCCCCATGTCCTGCATGGACTCAAGTGTGGGTGTTGCTACAATGTTTCGCACTATATACTCCCCTAGGCCCATGTTGGCCATCTCAACGGTGATCATTGGCGGTTGAGGGGGAGCGAATGGGAGTCCTTCCTGAGTCCACTCCATGTAGGGTGAACTAGGCATCTCGACTTCCATTCTGCTAGGCATCTCTTCGGTAGAGATGGTTGAGACTAGGGGTGGTTCCTCTTCTAGGGGTTTCTTTCCCTTGTCCTTTGGTGTGGCCACCATAGGTGGCATCATTGTTGAAGGACCAGATGAGGAAGATGGACCCGACTAGGGATTTGATGGACTTGTCAATGGGGATGCCTATGGAATCGGACCCTGTTTAGATGGATTCAACTAAAAATCCAAATGCGTTGATGGAAGGGTCGATTGCGGCATGAATTGCACCGTATTGCAGTACTTGAAGGGCTCTAAGTCTATCGGGACTACATGCACCTATCCTTCAAATGTGTACTTTAAGCACTGATGAGCTATAGAAGGGACACACTTCATGTCCCTGATCCAAGGCCGCCCCAACAAGATATTATAGGCCATCTCACCTTCCAAGATGTGGCACAATGTATGAATAGTCTTTTGTCCCACTTGGATGGGTAGGACAATTGTGCCAACCGTCGAGCATATCGCATCATTGAATGCTCGAAGAGTATAGGTGGAGGCCACGATGTGAGATGTCGACAACTTTAGATGTTTCAATGCTGCTGTTGTAATTATATTACTGGACGAGCCAGTGTCCACCAACACTCTCTTATACGGAATCTCGTTGACCCATGCAATGACGTGCAGGGGTGGATCCGCCACATCACCAGTCACTGATTTCAATTCATCTTCTCTAAAGGTGATGACTGGTTCTGTACATTGTTTTACATGTCCCACGAAGTTGTTGAAAGAGTTTGCTTCATGGGGTTGCAGCTCGATGGCTTTTAATATCTCCATTAGAGCCTCCCGATGGGGCGCTGATTGTTGAATGAGCTCGTATATGGAGAGCCTAGCCGACGTGGTCCTTAGACTTTGGGTAAGTCTAGTCCGAATCATGGCCACTGGTCTAGGCGGGGGAAGTTGCGTAGGGTGTTGTTGAGGTTGTGACGTCGATGGAACCTCTCTTGTGGCTACCACGGGGGCAGCTCCTGGGTACCTCTTGTTCCTAGTCACTATGCTTATCATCCCTACATACCCCTGCATGGGGCAATTCTATTGCACCTCATTGACTTGAAGGGGTTTTCCTATGCATCATGGGCAGGAAGGGGTCTCTGAAGACTCCCATATATTGGTTGTTTGGCGCTACGGGGTTGTCCACCGCCAACGTCTTGTTGTCGATTAGGTCTTGCACCAAGCCTTTAAACTTCCAACATGCATTAAGGTCATGTCCCTTCCATCTATGGAACCTACAATACAAGTCCTCCCTATACCCCTTAGGCTTTGGTGCATTGGGGTCTATGGTTTGAATCTCTAGCAGGTTGATCAAGTTCACCGCTGACAAGCGGTCAAACAGGGAGTCCCTGGACTCTGTGTAAGGTGTGAATTGTCGCCTAGGGTGACGCTACTGATTTTGTTCTTGCCTCTAATTTTCTCTATCATAATTGTTAGGAGGCACCACCTGATAGTTAGCCTTTTGAGGCTATGTTGCTTGTGCAAGCTTAGGGACGTTTATAGCAACCTGATTGACCATAGTGGGTTTCTATTGCGTGGTCCCTATTTTGGTGTTCTTAGACCATTCTTTCTTCTTAGGCTTGGCAATCTCACCATCCTGTATCTTGATCTCCTCAATGATTCTGGCTTGCGCCAGAGCTTCCTCAAAAGTGGCATATTGTTGCAGCTGCAATAGCATGGAGATCGATCTCAAATAGCTCTTTGAGAACATTTGGGTCAGGTCGGACATGGGAGGGAGGTAGGGCAGCTTTGAAAGCAATGTCCTCCATCGGTTCCCATATGCCACCATGGTTTCTTCCTCATACTGTCTGAGGCTAGCTAGGTCACTTAGTGACGCCTTTTTCTTGGTGTTGAAGGTGAAGCATTCGAGGAACGCGTCCACTAGCTGATCCAAGTTACTGATGCTATGTTTTGGCAATTGAGTGAACCAATCCGAGGTAGGGCCTACGAATGTGGTTATAAATGTTCTTAGCAACAAAGCATCATTGTCCTGAATGCCAAAGCATTGGCTCAAGAATCTAGTCACGTGCTCTTGGGCATCCTCCTCTCCTCTAAAGAGTGCCAACTAGGGCAGTTTAAAGTGTTCAGGGTATGGAGGTGCCGACACTGACGGATGCACAGGGTGACTACGGAGTTGGCGTAAAGTGGGCTTTTGGGGCCCAGAAGTCTTGGTCTCCATAGACTCTAAGCGCTCTAGCAACGCTTTATATGCATCGAAAGATTTAATTTCTTCCTCCTTAGTTTGCTCCCATTGTGGGTTGGGGGGAACTTGAGGCCTATAGAGGGGTGGCCGGATAGCAGCCCCTCTGCCTTGGTAGGGCATTTTAGCCTACTCTTCTTCTTGCTCATACTCCTCATAGGCTTCTTGAGGAGTTTCTGGATGAGACCTATAACCATGGGTGGGTCCCCATGGGGGTGCCCATCATTGTTCCTGGGAGTGGCCTCCCGCTCAGGTCTAGGAGGTCTCGGAGGTAGCACTTGGTAAGGTCACGGGGACCTGTCTCGCACCAAGGGGTTGTGCCTCTCATACACTTCTACTTTATGCACGTGAGGGGTTGGGACCTTCTCAGGCATAGTGTTATGAAGCAATTCGGTTGTCTGACATTGAATGCGCTCTTTGCTAAGGTGGTACAGATGATCTAACTATTGTTGATCTTGCCTGAGCTGCATGATTTGCGCTTGGTGGGTGGCATGTCTGGCAAATGCCAAGTCAATTTGTTCTATCGTCTCATGTTTAGGAAGCCTAGATGCCTCTCCTACATGTCTATCTCGGTCATGGTGATCCGAGACCCCTATGGGTTGCTTTCCTCTATCGAGGTTAGCGGCATTCACCCGAGGCTCGGCCTCAATGGGTGATCCCGATACATAGTAGGTGTGGAGGTGCATCGCTCCCATGCTGTGTACTACTCTTGAGGAACGTGGTGGTCTTCCTCATACTCCCTTTCGTATGTGTGAAGGGTGTGGGGAGAATTGTCTTGCCCTACCTGGAGAGCCTTGTGCTCTGGATTTTGTCTAGTGTTTCTAATAGTAATAAGGGGTAAAGGAGGGATGACGAAATCATGTGGCCCCTCCTTATGGACCCTATGTTGCTCTAGCACTTCATCACTAGGCCACTCATAACGAGCGTCTAAGGGAGGCCTACTTTCTATGTTGAGTGCCACGTGTAGGTTCTCCTCTTGAAAGGATCTATGCTGAGTGGGGGTGCCCCTCAAAGAGGTGCCTCTATAGTCCTATTCTATAATGGCATGATGTGGACTATCTTGTGTGTCAAGCCACCAAGGCGGGATGACCAAGTCCTCAGGACTATATCGGAGGTGACTTGTCCCCCTTTGTGCACTCTCTATAGCTCTGCCCGTGATTGGGCTCGGCTATGAGTGTACACCATGGTGATGTTTTCCTACAAGATGCATAGATTTTTATCTCTTTTTATGATTTTTATGCTACACTAAATAGAAGGAAACACACACAAAGCAATGATTATCTTATTTAAAGATTAAAAGTGTGCCCTAAATCTGGTTTAGTGTGTTTTGATTTTTTGTTTTGAAAGCTTTTGTAAAGAACATTTAAATGCAATATGATGGCTCTTATGACTCCCAAAAATGGTCGCCCCTTCGATATACCATTGCCAGACCGATATACCAACCTCTCTATATACCCGCCCTTACGTGAGGGAAACTATTGGTACGTGAGAGCAGATGGTACGTGGAACATAGGCGGTACGGAAGGGGAATCACTCTATTTATGACACCTACCATAGAAGACTTATCCTCATGCACTGGGAATCACCCCAGCTACACTTGGTCAGCTTTCATCAGGATTTACGTCTAGCAACAGTCACGATCGGGGTTATGTATGCAATATCTCAAGCCAAGGTGGTGATGAAATCCACCGTTGGTCTTGCTCAAGGGTTGGGGTTTTACGACCAACTCCTTGTTGTTTTAAATTACCACGTGGTGTGTGGGGTTCTTTTTAAGTTGCATAAATGAAGGAAACAAGCATTCAAACTCTCCTATGCAAGCAAATAACCAGAGAACAGAAAACAGAAAGCAAAAATTGACAGAAGGTGTTTAAGACCCCTACCTCTTCTCTGCCCAAATCGGATGTCTCTGAATTTCTGCCCTAAAATTGCACAGAGAGCTATTCATCCCGGGGTGAGATGAATAATAGATCTATATTCATTCTAGGGTAGGACGAAGTCCTATTCATCCCTGGGTAAGACGAATTCCAGCTCTGTACTCATCACAGACTGAAACGAACAACAGTCCAACGTTTGAAAACTTGGTACCTGTAAGCAAAAACAAGCAACTTTTGATCAAAAATTTAATCTTAAAATCAAGGGACAGAGGTCCCACCATGATCACCACTGAAAGCATGAGGATACGAAAACAAAAAGGAAAATGCCAAGTACGATGCGTGTAAAACCAAACTTAACGCTAAAAGCCTATATATTGAAAAATGCATAAAAGGAAAGGACATAAACGAATCGACACAAGATAAAAGCAATATGGAATACGGCCCTCTTTATTGATATGCTTTTAAAGTCATGTTACAATACGTCTCCTTCCCTTTTAGGGGATAGGAGCGTCAAATATGTTTCTTATCACATCCATGGATAGCAATCCTTCTTCCGCGTGCCCACATGTAAGATGGGCGGACCAAAACATCGCCACCACTTGTGTATATGAGTGTTGACTCCTTCCTACTCCTCTGATGTCGAAGACCTACATTCAAGGAAATAGAAAATATTAGTAGCACCTGAGATAGAATAGAACATGTATTTCCCAAGGCCTACTGTTAGTGTATGCATGAAAATATTAAAACCGATAACCAAATAACATCAGAACGACCTAAAATTTAAAAGCATGAATATGTTACCAGGAAGCCACTGCAAAAGGAACAGTCAAGAAATTCCTCACATATTTGTATTCGCTCCAGGGCGGGACGAATAAACCTACAACAAATTGTTAGAAAGCACCCTCTTCAATGTCCTATCCAGGAAGCTCCAAATGACCTACAAAGTTGGGGTTAGCTAATTGGGGGTATTTTGGGATGACCCAGATGGTCATATTTCTCCAATTTGGCCTCTATCACCCATAATATGATGGCGCTATCTGCATGTTAGTAAAGGCGGGAAATGATAAAAGCATGATCAAAACTTGCCAGAATGAAGTGAAATTTAAACTACAGCCTATTTAAATAACCTAGAATAAGATGCAAAAGAAAAATCAGAGAAATATACCACATATTTCTATTCACTCCGGGTGGGGCGTTTAGAACTACGATAGTTTGGGGGGCGCCCGGGGGTAGGACGCCCACCGTTTGGGACTCTGTTTCGGCACCAATCCACTTGGGATGGGTCCAAAACCTCTTATGGGGTGTTTTCAACAAATTTTGTGGGATATTGTGGCCAAATGTTCGGGTTTGGGCTCCGGATTTGCGCTTCCAATAATCACCCAATAACCTCCCTCCAAAAGAGAGATCAAGGATGTGAAAGGCACAAATCAAAAGGTATGTGTGTGGATGTAAAATGGCAGCACTTCATTGCTCAAAATGCTACCTCTCTCTCTATATTTTGGGTGAGAAGACTCACCAATTTATAGACCTAGGGTCTCTCTCTCTTTGAATGCGCATGCGAGGGCGCCACTTGAGTTGCATGTCCTATTTTGGGAAAAATGATTATTCCCTCGATTTAGAGTCTCCTTGCATGAGGCCTCCAAAAATCAAAGACATGCATGACTGAAGTCTCTCTTCTTGATTTGAAGTCGTTCCTCGCAATTGCATGGCCTGAAGCTGCAGTTAACTGGCGGACCTGTCGAGGTTTGACTTTTTTGCCAGTCAAACCTTCTATTCGCCTCACCCTGGGGCGAATGCTGATAATCGTCCCTGGGTGGGATGAATACCAGTTTGTATTCATCCCTGGGTGGGACGAGTAGGGAGCAAAGTGCCAAAAAGGTGCCAAATTGACCTTTGACCTTCCAAACTACTTTTGGGAGTGGTTAGGACCACTGTTTAACCTCTGGGGGCTGCCCTAGGGGCTGTGTGTGTCAATGCGATCAGCGCTTGTTGTCACATAATCGGATTGGTGTTGTTTTGGTGTCTACAATTAATTTATGAGCTAATTCAAAAATCTCCTCCACATCATGAAACATTAATGGATATTCTAAAATACATTGAATTACAATTGCAAGATCCTAATACCTTCAAAAACTTTGTGGGGAGTATCCAAACATACATGGAGCCTTCCATAATATTTTATGACTTTTATATTAAACCAATCTCATCAAAATTTGTAGACCCTATATTGCATATCATGGCTCTAATTGATAAGAAGCATTTTAAAAGAGTCCTAATTAACACCAGTTCCTCCATCAACATCATCACCACATCCACCCTTCATCATTTGAACCTTCCTCCATATCACATCACCAAGTCATATTTCATCCTTAAAGCATTCAATGATGCTTTGTGTTCCACATTTGGCACTATTATTTTACCCATCGAAGTAGGGGCTAAAATGTTGCACACAATGTTCCACATGTTGGAAGGATCCATGGCATACAATGTACTCCTTGGAAGACCTTGGATGAGGGAAATGAGATGCATCCCTTCAATACTATATCAATGTTTGAAATATGTTCATGAGGGACAATGACATTGCATATCGATGAACGTTGAGCCATTTAAGTTTTGCAATTTCATCTCAAATAATTATGAATCCATGCTCCTTTCCACTCATCTTTTTATTTCACCATCATCCAATCCATCCACCACCACACAAATATCTTCATCAAAAAATACCATTCCCGAAGATCTCCCTATCACCAACCCTCATCAAGCTTCCACATCATCACAATATTTATCATTGACTACATGCACCTATTGTCATAGTCAGTCCACATCATCAACATCATTGCCATCCACTTCATGATCATCATCTATCCAATATTTAGAAAAACCAAACTACCTTAGAACCCAAATAAGAAAATACCAGTCTACCCTATGATAATCCTTCGAAATATCCAAATGAATAAACATGGAATGGTACCACTAGGTCTACATATAATGTAAGGCTTCCTGTGCTAGCACTATCTCATATGCAATTTATTTCCCTCCCATGAAACCTCCTTACTAAATTATATTGGGAAGAACAAGTTTCAATCTCTTATCCATCACCTTCATAATGATTTTGAGGAGAAAATTACATAATGCTATCATCCCAAAATAAAAAATCTATTCAACCTCTTGATATTTAGGAATGTGTTTAATATAAATTTTGTTCATTTAATTAAGTACCAAATTAGCCTACATCATTTCCTCTACCACTTCAAGTATATATTCATTAAGTAGATCTCAAAATTATTAGAAGAATTCATTGGGAAAGCCATTTAGGCTCAATGTTTAACCTTTTTTCATATAGAACACAATGGCATACAATTCCTCCATGGGTACTACACCTTTTAAAATAGCATTATCTTCTTCTATGATGAGGGAGGTATTTCTTGAAAAAATTCTTATTAGGACCCTAGGTCAAAAGGAGTTGTTGAGAATAGTTTTACAAAATAGTTTGAAGATATATTATTCATGTCATCCCATGAATAAACTGAGTCACCAATGTATCCTAAAGGATGATATAAAATTATAAGTTCTTCTTGAATGAAAGTATTTATGGAAGAAAACAAAATTTCCTATCTCTATTTGACAAATAAATTCTAGAATTTTGCTTCCACAAAAGCTCCTCCATTTTTTCCCATTCCTCTAGATCAATAGATAATCATATTTACTACATATTAAGTTCCTTTAAGAGACCCTCATTCATATATTCCAGTTGAAGAGCCAGATCCACATTTTTCTCCTAATATCACCAAACTACTTCCAATTTCATTTCTTAATTTTGATTTTAAGGAACTATAATCTCTTCACAACATAATATATTTTGGTGCCAAATAATGGATCTCCTTCCCTCCACCATTTTTGGACTAGGGGTCTAAATGTGTTTTCCTAGAGCCACATGAGCTAGAATTTGAAAGGAGTTTAGTCATGAATAGGCTTCTAAAGATCTAGTAATATAGGCCAATGAACCAAACAAGAATTTTTGAGGTTGAGAGATTTCAGAATTGTCCCAAATAATGGAGCTCATCCAAAATAATAAACTTATCTACACATTCCAAAATCCATTTTGACTTTTACCTCTTGTATGACCATGTCATCATACCATTATCAAGTTTGATATCAATCAATGGAATATGCCTCAAATGTTCATGCATTAAATCTTATGCAATGTACAATGCTCTAGACCCTCTTCTTTTCTCTTCAAAAGAAATGATAGTAATAAAATTCCCTTCCAAAATAAGTTGTATTGTAGGAAACTAGGCTCATAGGTATGAAATATAGCTCCACTACTTATGTTTCTCCTCTATATAAATGGTTGCATATATATTTATATATAATATTTTCTAATATAATTTCCTCCATTGGCTAAGATAACCAATGATACCACTACTACCCATGCTTGTATGCACCACAAAATCTTTTAAATCTTAAATATAGAAGAGAATTCTTGATGCATCTTGGGATCTAATATTCCACCCTACCCGAGGGACATATTTTCCTTTCCACTATCTCCATATATTCCACCAATAGCTTAGTCTCTTGAAGGAAGACTAAATGTGTTTTATTTACCTCTATCATTCTATTAATTTCATTATGTTTGGGGGACTATGTTTAAGACCCTTTACATTCCATGAAATAAGTCTCATGAGAAGTGAAAAAAATGTAGGGGGATTAACCTTACCTTTAACAAAAATATTATTCCCTTTCATGGCTATGTGGTATTTATTACTTCTATGTTTGACCTCCTAATTATTGTCCAATTTTATTTTCTTGCTTTTTTTCTATTTTATTTTTAATGAATCCTACATGGAATCTAGACCTGAAGTGTGTGCAGACTACTAGGGCATATTTTAGAGGAAGTGAAGGTTCCTCTCTTGTTGATTGCTCTTTAAAGGAATGTTATGCCAAAGGATGAATAACAATCATCTATGTATTTATTGTGAAAAATTAAGGGTTAGAAAAAAGAATCAAGGGTTTAAATTTCTTTGACATTTGAAAGTGTTTTTTATGGTGTCAAACTTTCTTGTGTGTACTTAATATATTAAGAATTATTATTATTTTGTTTTAATGGTAAGTGTTTCTTATGGTGTCAAACCTTCTTATGTGTACTTAATATATTAATAACTAATTTTTTTTTGGGTTGGGAAGTGTTTTTTTTATGGGAAGTGTTTCTTATGGTGTCAAACCCCTTTGTGTACTTAATATACTAAGAACTATTTTTTTTAATGAGACTTACAAATTTTATTATGCATACTTAAGATTACTTGGTACTTGAAATCCACATGAGGTTGGATATCATACTATGACAATAATTTTACCGTAATAAAAATGTATTTTACCTAATAATAGTACAAAAATAATTTAAAGAATGAATAACTTATAATTTTGGAAAAAAATAATAATTTAAAAACAATGTTAAAAAAACATTAATCTTCTTAAAAATAATAAACTATTTTTATTACCCTTTAAATCAAATTAATTATATAATTAATCTAATATTTATACATAATAAATTTTATATTTAAAAAAAAATTAATATTGGTACATAATTATAACATTATTATTACTATTATGGTTTCCTTATTTGGTAATATTAAAGGTACATAATTCAATGAGAAGTTGTAGTCATTAGTTGGTAGCTCTCCATAAAACACCTCATCTTAAATAAATAATTAAACATGCAATTTTTTTTTTGATTAGGTAAACACTAAGGGTTTTGAGAGGGACCTACAACCCAGTACAAAGGTCAGAACAAAGCTCCCGAAGGAGGTCAAAAGGGACACAAATCCTATAAGGAATCTAAAATCAAAACCAGAAGATCACCAATAATAAAACAAAAATAAACACGCCTAAAAGCAGAGAACAAACCAAAGAACAAAATCAATAGCCAAAACGAAACAACAACCCCCAAAAAGAAAGAAACAAAAAATTCAATGCAAGTCTTGGGGTCGAACGTCGAATCATTGCTGGATGACACGATCTCATAAATGTCATCCATCGATTTGTTCACATCCTCGGTAAAATCCACCACTATCTTTAATGTACCCAAAATTGAGTTATGTTTATCATCAATTTCCATAATCTCCTACAATAAGTAATGATGGGGGTCTCAATGAGAAGGGTCCAAATTTACCACCTCATTCGGCTAAACATCCAAAACCATATCAGATAGGGCATTAAGAGATGATTGGTCAACTATTGTCTTTGAAACCTCCTTTAGAGCATCCTTAGCCAACAAGTGCTTGGAATGACACTTCAAGCAACCTCTCACCCCTTGATATGTCACTGAAAGTCCCTTACTTTCATTAGAATACCTAGAGGACAATGTTGGGCTTACACTGTGCATTAATTCAACAAACAAAGGGCCAGAATTAGCAGCCCTATGCACCTTACCACCATGAACACCCTGAGAAGAGATAGAGATTTATTTAACCAAAAGACCAGAGCAGGATCCAGATTGGCCCAAGCAAAATTTTAAATCACTAGAGACAACAAATGAGTCCTTCGGGTCCAGTAATCCAAGAGATTTCGATGGGTTAGATTATATAAAATGAAATATTTCTACAAGTTGCACTCCCTTTTCTCCTGCAACAAATTCCACAATTAATAGGACCAAGTCCTGGACCCTACCATTCTTAACATTAGTCATCAATTTCTTTAAGGAATGGAATAGAAAAGTTGGGATGTTCATCCTCCTTGCCCTCCTCAACTGTTATAGAAACATAACATGACAGCTTTTGATATTGTCTCTTGAGGGATTCAAAGTGAAATATTCCATAATGACTTGAATTACTCGATCACACGGAGGCAAAAGGTCTTTGGCCTTAAAGTCATTCTTTTCTTTAGGTAAGAATTCCCCCAAGTCCATAAACAAACCTAGCTCCATTGAGAATGCCCATCATGATTATGAGGGAATCCATCTAGGGGAGACCAGTAACCTTAGCAATGAAGGCTTAACCTTAGCAATGAAGGCTTCATCGATCAAAAAAATAAAGTTCCCCACCTTGACTAAACCTTCATTCCAAGAGAAAGCCAACAATTTGGACAAAAGAAGATTATGTCCATGAAATTTCCCAATGCAATCCAATAGGCCACCCTTATTCAAAATATTTAAAACCTCTTCATCTACACACAGGGAGGCAAGTTCTAAGCAGATCTTCGAGCAAGTAGGCCTTGCATTAAGAGATTTGGATCTCACCATCTTCACTCCACACACTCAGCCACAACCTAAACTTCACATAAAAAACTTCACTCTGAAACTCCAGAAACAATGGCAGAGACCTTAAGAAGCTTAGGAGATTTGAGTCAATCAAAAAACGCATAGAAAAAGAGAACGACAAAGGTGTTCCGGTAACAAAATTCGAGCTACTTCTTTCCGAGAGACCAAAGGCCAACATTTAGAAGATAAGGAAGTCCCCACGTGAATCGAAAGAAACAAACAGCGTGCCATGGACCAACACGGTGCAAAAAAGGAAGGCAAACCCCCGTAGAATATCTGGCAAGGACGGGAGTTCAATCAGCTGGGTCCAACCCAATGGAAATCGAATAGATCAACATCAATAATGGAATTTAGGTCTTCACCAAAAGTTCATTTGCCAATGAAACCTACCCAAATAAATCACACCCTACTTAACCAAGAAGTCCGCCCTATTATCGCATTCACACCAAACATAAAAGATTTGGACATCCTCCATAAGCTGGAGAATTCTTCGTGTTTCACAAACCGTATTATAAAGGCGCCCATTCAAAGAGTATAGAAAGCATATGAGGTGGCATCCTTTATCCTACAAATAAAAGATACTTCTGCTCTAAATAAATTCCCACTTGACTGATATATATTTATTTTTGTCCTTACCTTGTAACATGTTGCTCATGCCCTGTAATAACTCAAAAGATAACACGGAGAAAAAGAACAGTCTTTTTCAATTAAAATTTTGAAATTATAACAACACTTTTAAATCGATTAATTTGTGCAAAATGAAATTAGCGTATTCAATATCAGTCGGATCGATTCATTTATTCAATATACGAGGGATCGATTTGACGTCTATATCAACTAAAAACGCTACGGCAAATCAACAACATTATAAATATATATTTTGTTTTTTTCGACTTTAAAAAGTGTGGGACATGACCTGCACTTGGTTTTGGAACGAGGGACGATTTTTTTTCAGAATAAGTATATTTTTACTATGAAGTTTTGGTAGAATAGTGAATGGATATCGTAGAATAGGGAAGGGAGATCTTAGTAATGATGAATTGAAGATATTAGTTATAAAGAAGACCAAGATACACATCTTCAATAAAAAGACAAGCGAGAGAAACACGTCGTAAAGAAATCAAAAGTCCTCTTTAAAAAATGATGTTCAAAAGTACAATTCCTCTTGGTGCCCCACATCAGGGTCACGTGTCATTCACAACGTTATCGGGAAAGAAAAAAAATGTTACATATGTGAACTTACATCTTAATAATGTCTTTCTAGTTTCATAAATAAAAAGCAATCAGCATATACTATTACCTTTGTTAAAGCTTTCAACATACCTTGGAGGTTTGAACCTAGGTCTCTTTTTGATAAGTACTTGGCCAGTCAAACCTTTACCAATCCACCTAGCCTTTGGGGATCAATATTTATTTGTTTATTTATTTATTTTAATTTTTGATCTCCAAGGACTAGGTGAGGATTCACCACAAACTATTACCTTTGCTAAAGCTGGCAATGTAACGTGTCCCACAGGTTTAAACCTAGGTCTCTTCTTGGCAAATACTTGGTCAGTCAAGCCTTTACCAATCCACCTAGCCCTTGGGGACAAAAAATTAAAGGAAAAAAAATATTTGGTCCCCAAGGGCTAGGTGGATTGGTAAAGGCTTTACTGACCAAGTACTTGCCAAGAAGAAACATAGGTTTAAATCTCGAGGGCACGCTGCCAACTTTAGCAAAGATAATAGTCCATGTTGAATCTTCTGAGTGTTTAGACGACAGTAGAAACCCTCGAGCGATAGATGACTCTATCTCATATTTGGTCAACAACAACGAGATGAATAGACTGTTGAGAGTAGTCACTCTGGTATGGTTTGAAAATAGTGATTGTAACAATGTCCCCTATGTATCCATTTTTATTTATTTTTATATAAATAAATGAAGTGGCAAGCCCAAAGCTACATATTAAATATCAAATGATGAATTTTAAAAATGAAAATTCGAAATTCTTTTTTTTTTATATATATTTTTTGTTTTTGAAATTTAGTGTGGAGAAAGTAATTTCTATTTAAAAAAAAAAAATTGAAAGTATTAAAAATGTTAAAATATTATATTTAAATTTTTAATAATTGAAAAAGGAAATATATAAGTTAATATGAAGTATTAATATATTATGCAATAAAGTAGGATTAGTTCAACCCGTTAGATTCCTCAGTATTTAAAGAGGAGATCAAAGTTCGAATCTTGCCAAACAATACATGGATTATATCCATGCTTTGTTGTAATAGCACTTATGTAGTGATGATGTAATACAGGTGGGACCCATTTCAATCCCATACAACCAATTAAAAAAAATAAAATTATGTGATGTTTCCATACAAGTTATTTATTTTAATTAAAAATAAATAAAATTATGTGATGTTTCCATACAAGTTATTTATTTTAATTAAAAAGAATAAAATTATGTGATGTTCCCATACAAGTTATTATTTCTATGTTTTCTTGCGTCTTCATCGAAAAGACCTAAGTTTAAACCTATGTACAAGGAGATTGGAACCCTTTCAGAACCTATGGATAATGTAGTGGTATGTCTTTGGAATTCATCTTGAAAATCCAAGTTCAATCCTTGATGGAACGAAAACCACTTTAAAAAATCATGGTTTTTGTTTATTGAAAGCATGTACAAGGAAATTGAGACCCTTTCAAAACCTAACGATAATTGAGTGATATGTCTTTGGATTTCATCAGGAAAATCCAAATTCAATCTTTGATGGGACCAAAACCACTTTAAAAACCCATGCATCTTGTTTGACATTGCTTGTTGATTACCTTTCAAGTTTTATGATTGAAGTTTGTTGAGTTTCTAATTGTTGAGATTGAACGATAATACCTTTCACTTTTTACAATTGAAGTTTGTTGAGTTTCCAATTTTTGGGATTGAGCGATAGTAGTATTTTAAAGCTTGAAAATAAAGTTATATAGTTTTTATCTTGCGACGTTTAAAGTGGTTTCTCAAAATATATTTACTATATTTACTATTATGTATACAAAATTGAGTGCAAAAATGTAAAAATAAATTTCTACCTTCAAATAATAATTAGATATCCATATCTTTTAGTTATATATAAATAAATGTAAATGCGATAAAGTGGAAAGCCCAAAGCTACATATTAAATAAAAAATGAAAAATAAAAACTTATTTTTTATTATTATTATCTTTTTGAAATTGAGTGCAGACAATATGAAAAACTACTTAAAATGTTAAAAAATTGTATTTAAGTTATTAAATAATTGAAAAAATATAATTTAATATGAAGTATTAAAATATAATTATACACTAAAATATTGTGATATCAACAATTTTTAAAAAGTTTCATCCTCACGATGTTGTAATGGTATATTTTTTTTGTTTTCATTAAGGAGATCCAAGTTCAAAATTATGTATAAAGGGATGAGACCCTTTAAAAAATTGAGGAATAATGTAGTGGTATGTATTTTGATTTTCATGTAGACAATCCAAGTTCAATATTTAGTGAGACCAAGATCACTTTCAAAACCCTATGTTTTTTTGGGTTTTCGTTAAGAAGATCCAAGTTCAAACCTATGTGCAAGGAGATTGGGACCCTTTCAAAACCTAAGGATAATGTAGTGGTATGTGTTTGGATTTCATATAGAAAACCAAAGTTTAATATTTTATGGGACTAGAACCACTTTCAAAAACCCATGGGTCCTGTTTATTGAAAGTATGATTGGCATTGCTTATTGATTACCTTGATCACTTTCAAAAACCTATGTTTTTTTGGGTTTACGTCAAGAAGATCCAAGTTCAAACCTATGTGCAAGGAGATTGGGACCCTTTCAAAACCTAAGGATAATGTAGTGGTATGTGTTTGGATTTCATATAGAAAACCCATGTTTAATATTTGATGGGACTAGAGCCACTTTCAAAAACCCATGGGTCCTGTTTATTGAAAGGATGATTGGCATTGCTTGTTGATTACCTTGATCACTTTCAAAAACCTATGTTTTTTTTGGGTTTTCATCAAGAAGATCCAAGTTCAAACCTATGTTAAAGGAGATTGGGACCCTTTCAAAACCTAAGGATAATGTAGTGGTATGTGTTTGGATTTCATATAGAAAACCCAAGTTTAATATTTTATGGGACTAGAGCCACTTTCAAAAACCCATGGGTCTTGTTTATTGAAAGTATGATTTGCATTGCTTGTTTATTACCTTGATCACTTTCAAAAACCTATGTTTTTTTGGGTTTTCATCAAGAAGATCCAAGTTCAAACCTATGTGCAAGGAGATTGGGACCATTTAAAAACCCAAGGATAATGTAGTGGTATGTGTTTGGATTTCATCTAGAAAACCCAAGTTTAATATTTGATGGGACTAGAGCCACTTTCAAAAACCCATGGGTCTTGTTTATTGAAAGTATGATTGGCATTGCTTGTTAATTACCTTTTATGTTTTACCATTGAAGTTTGTTGAGTTTATAATTATTGAGATTGAATGATAATAGTATTTTAAAGTTTAAAAATACGGTTATCTTGTTTTTAATGTTGACCTTGTGAAGTTTTTAAAGTGATTTCTCAAAAGTTGTTTACTTGTATGTATATAATTTTCTTTGAAAAATGTATAAAAAGAACTTTAACTTTGTTTTGTAAAAAAATTTCCTTTGAACTGATAATTAGATATTCATATCTAATGATATAAATAAATGTGTAGACACCAAAATCTAGCCACTTGTCCTTCATCCATGCTTTCCCGCCATTTCCACCACCAAAACATAGCCAATTTGTCCACCATCCCTATTTCTCGCTATTTTTGAATATTATTCACATTTATTTATGTATATTTATTTTATATATATTTAAAATATAATATTTTATATTATATTTTAATATATGTTTAATAAATATGTATTTATTTAAGTGAATTAATCCTAGCCATCCAATTCCATTTAATCCCGACCACCCATTCACACCAATCCATGCCATACCTTAGATTTACTATCCACCCTTAGATGTGTTTTAATATCAGTCACACGATTAGTGTCAATGAAATTCTAACATGACTTGCGTTGGATTATATATAGGAGCCATTTTGATGGCTCAACCTCTAAGTCCCTAAATTTTTTAGTTCTCTAAGTCCTAGATTTTATAAAGATTTCTTTTTAAGTGCTCAAAATCCTTAAGTGCCCTAAGCCGCCTTGCATTATTTCTGCCACCATTCTCGCTCACTGTAACCCCCATCACCTTCGTAATCCTTTCTCCCTCACTATATCTACTTCTATAGAATCCTTCTTCTCAGCCCTAGGAACCCACGAGAATTTCTTGCAGCAACTAGGTGCCCACAAAATTTTTACGTTAGTGTTCTTGAAGACTCCCTAGCCTTCGAGCAATGCTAAGACATCACCGCACTAGCCACCTACATCATACATCACAAATCAAAAGACATTAAGTAAGGTAGATCCATTTGTTTATTTCATTTTAATATCTTTAGATTTACATATATTTCCATTTATCAATAGCTAGGGTTTTATTGATATCTAAGGGTATCACATAGTGGAGCCCTCCTAGTTATTACTAACATCCTATTATTATTTTTATGTGTGTAGGTTTGGAGATCCATCAACATTGGACAACTTTTTAAGCTAGAGTGGTTCGGCTCAACGGATATATGAAGCCCACTCGACTTTGTTGGGATCAAGATGTTCTTGAAGACATCACAACTTTACTTTGTTAGAAATTTGGAGAACCCTATCACCTTGTAACATTGTATCAAAAGGATTCAAGGATCCAATATTATAAACAATGGAGTTTCTAGGCTCCTCCCATCAATGAAAATTATTCTATTATGCAATCTTGTGTTTCCTTGTATTTCATTTATTAAAAAAATTGTTTGGGTGTTGTGTTTTGCATATTTCAAATGACAATGATGGTGGTATCCCTTAAGGGTTTCTATTTATGATCTATTTTACTATTTTTCTTATTGTTTTCAGTCATCTTACAAGTTTTTTAGAAGCATAGATTTCATATATTTGTTGGATTTAGGGTTTTTGAAGTCTATAGAAGCTTCTAGAAGGTGCGTGAAATGCCTAGCAGCGTTCGAGAGAAATCCACAAACACCCAAGGGTATCTTAAAAATATCTAGAAGCACCCAAGGGTGTTTACAGAGAATTAGAAGCAAATATGTAGGTTGTCCAGTAAGTCTACTATCTAAAACACTAGTCTTCTATTTTATGTATTTTGGGTTATGTGCCGTATTTTTAGATTTTAAGTTTAAAATGAACCATCATTAAATGATCTAAAAATGAACTCATTCTAGTTTGCACTTTAGGTTTGCATCCATTCACATACATTCAAATTTAAATTTTTTGTTTTTAACGTATTCACAAACATAAAATGATGCATTTTGTTTGCATCTGAAATGAGAAATTGCATAACATAGTATTGCATTTTAGGGTTAAAAGTATTTATTTTTGTTTATCTAAGTAGGAACATCATTAGGATGCCAAAAGTATCCCTGCAAGTTGGGTGATTCTAGGAAGAGAGGTGGATGAACCCTTCGATTGTTATTTAGATAGGGGATCTTAAGCGGTGTACTTCACACTCTTTGCATAACTTGGCATTCTCTTGTTGGATTCTGATTTAGATCTATGAAATTTGTTGTTTTTAACATTTTTTGTACACAGTAATAAATAGAAATTTTAAAAAAATCACACACAACACGTTTCATTCAAAACAATAATAGTTTGATTTCATCACCAACCATTTCTTGAGATTAGGTAACAGTGGAATTCATCTCCATCCACAAATATTTGCCCATATATACCCTAGGATACCCCCGAGTAAACTTGTTGGATGATATCACCAACAAAAATCTTGCTACCCTATATTTCCCATAGATTTTACCTTTATATTGTTAAGAAATATTAGAACATCAAAATACACAAGACTAGCACATAAAATGAATACACATTAAAAGGAGATAATCAATGAACAAGGTAAGCCATATTGGTTGAAACTTAGCATTGATTGTTTGTTTCCTTAAGAATTTTAGTTTTGTGTTATATTCGATGTTTTAATTTGTATATTGATTTATTTTGCTTATGGTATTAACTAGAAATAAAAATAAAGTTATAAGTCAAGATAACTTAATGGAACATTAATACACAGTCCCCACCACTTCTATGGTGTAATCTCTGAATGTGACACAGGTAAATTTATCTTCAAGTCCCTCGCATTCCTTACCATCCACAACCTATCATATGGCCATCCTCTACCATTGACAACCACATTACCCATATAGACATGGCAAGAGTATAAGCTTTAATGAAGTATTCTAATTATATCCTAGAGTCTATTCATAATTTACCTAGACAAAATTTTGCTTTACAGCAAGAGCCTGTTTACTTCTAACCTCCATCCACCTTTACCTAGGATTACCCAAGCCACAACTAGTTTAACTTGTACCCAAGCCAAATCATCCATAACATACACTTCCATACCCTTAGCCTCTGATAGAGATATTAGTTAGGCATGGGAACACCTGAACAAATTTCTTAGACATTATCAAAATTCTCAATAATAAGTATATGCAAACCATAAGCCTTTACATAGCTCTACTTAGACTGTCCTTGTCAACTAGGGTCCATAATGGACACCATAGTATTATGTGGTTTCTATTCCTATTCCCCAATCTAGACACACCATCACCAATTTTATCCTTATTGGACAACCTAGCCATAACCTTCATCAATCAACATCATTCCATAATTCCCTATATTTTCATCAATATTCCCCCATTCATCATATCTCATCCAATTTACCTAGTCATCAGTACCATCTCCTTATCATTTTATCACTCCACAATATCTCTCCACACCACCACAAACCCACAAGGTAATTTAGGGTTTCCACATTCCTAAGGAAGACCCTCAACTTGAGACCATACACAAACAAATAAATCAATTGATGTAATTTACTCCTAGTTTTTGAAACTAGAAACCAACCTTACACCAATTGATCAATCAACCAATTCACCTTTTGATACCATCCCCGCCATAACTAACATATTTTACGATATCCAAGTTTTATAAATTTAAGGGAGCTAAGGATCCCAAAGAACATGTGAGCACCTTTGTTCATGCATGCTTTAGAATTCAAGATGATAATGCTCTCATGCTTTGAAATTTTCCTCAAACATTGGGAGGAGATGCCATAGAATGGTACAATCAATTGCCAAGCCATAGTATCTATACTTTTGATCAATTGATTGATCATTTCTTTCATCGTTTCATCCTAAATGTTAAAAATAAGATCTCATTATCTGATGTCTATGCTTTAAGACAACATGATGATGAATCTATCTATGATTTTGGAAACCATTGGAGGGTTATCATCACTAAATTGCCATTCACCCTACCAATGGATGAGCTAATTAAGCTATTTACCAAGAGTTTCTTAAAACCTATCTCTTGGATGCTTCAATTACAAACCTGTTGGGGAGCAATGAACTATATTTCATTAATCAAACATAGATTAAGTAGTACAAATTAGGCCTAGATTAGCCCGAATAGAATGGATCGAGCTAACTGCATAGTGCAAAATAATAAAAGTAGACTAACAATAGCCTAACAATATAATTCCCTAATATCCCAATATAATTGTAATAACAATTATTAATAAAGATACACTAACATCCCACCTTATTACATTATTTGGGTAATAATATAACTATTAGCTACACTATCATCCCCCCATACAACAATATTTGGGTAAATTATATAACTGCCCCCATATAGTGAAAAAGAAGAAGAGAAATGAAATAATGGTGGCTCGTGCTTTGTCTTCGGCTCTAGCTCTAGCTCTAAGCATACCTTTGGAATTGTACCTCTGGGTCTATCTCAGGATCTGCCTATGAATCTGCCTCTAGATCATTGCCTCTGGATCTTCCTGTAGATCTATCTCTAGAACTTTGTCTCTGGGTCTATCTTTAGTTCTGTCTCTGGGTCATTATCTCTGGGACTGCCACTTGGTCTGTCACTAGATTTGCCTCGGGGTCTACCATAGGTTTTACCTTTTTGGTAGAAGCCATACAACATTTCTTTCATCATGGTCCATTGTGTGAGATATGTCCATCCACAATCAATATGAACCTTGTTGGTCATTTTCACTTTGTACCAACATCTTGAAGAAGAGTGATTCATACATCCACAAGAATCACAAGGATGTAATCTCCAACACTTAGCTGCAACATGTCCTATCTTTCCACAATGACTACAACAATGCTTTTTAGGAGTTGTAGGAGATTTAGGTTTTACAAACATAGAATTACTGGTACTTGCATGTCCAGTATAGCCAAGGCCTTCATGCTTTGCCCTAACACTTAGCATTATTGGAGATTTAATGCCTTGTTCCTGTTTACCTAAAATCTCACCATTGAATCCCATTTTCTTCATCATTTTGGAACAAAATCCTTTGGTGTGCTTTTCAAAACACTCAATTTCATCATCTTCATCAATGCTTTTAATAATATTGCATTTTTTGCTATTGATGAGATTATGGAGTTCATTTTTAGGAGGTTCAATTTTTAAGTCACTAGTGTCACAAGCAAAATTTGCTACTGTGATGAGATCACCTGTGCTACAACTGATATATGCCATCATAGGCATGAGGTCACTTGTATCACAACAAGCATTGGCCATCATGGGCTCAAGGTCACATGTGTCACAACAAGCATTCACCACCATGGGTTGAAGGTCACTTGTGTCACTACAAACATCGACCATTAGGGGTTTGACCTCTGTTTCCTCACTAAAGTCCTTGTACACTTTATGTTGGGAAATATCAAGAGAAATCAATGATATGTAGATTGCCCTTATGACGCCTATAGGGATTTGAACACCATTCTTCTGAAGGTCTTCAAAATCTTCAGAATCTTTGAGAATGGATTTTACACCACTGCGTAGTGTAGAATATTTTTCATCCTCATAAAAATTCATTCCTTCCATATCTGGTGGAAAGTAAGGACCTTTAACTGATTCAAAAACATCAGTTTGTTTAGGAGCTTGCTTTTTCTTTGATCCACCCATTTTTAAGGTGTCGGTCACTGCCAAAAATGCACCTTTTACAATGAAATTTTGCAAAAATAATTTGACTAAGGTGTCGGTCACTGCCGAAAATGCACCCTTATAAGTCTTCCCCCCTTGGTTTTGCAAAAATTATATCTCCCCTATACGGGGTTCCAAGGGGCAAGCACCCCTGGAGTCCAAAATTTTCTGGAAGCGCAAAATGGGTGCTTCAGAAGGCTTTTTTTAGTGGTTTGTAAAAAATTACAATATTTGCATCTTAGGCAGATTAGCACAAAAATGTCATAAAAAAAGAATAATCCCCCCTTTGTTTTCAATTTGCATAAAAATGAGGATGTTGCTCCAAAGGTATGTTAAAGTTTGTGTTTAATTTTGAAACAAACAAAAAAATTAAATTTTAAGAAATAAATTTAACTTTTAACTTAAAACAAAATAGTAATTTCTCAATTTAAAATAAAATTAAGAAATATATTTTTTGTTGTTTTAAAGCCAAAGAAAAAATTTAATTAATAAAATTAAAAAAATATATTTGTAAATCAAAATAAATAAAAAATATTTCAAAAACTTTACCTTGAGCTTCCATGGGAGTTGAACCAATGACCTCTCGACTGGCCCACCTTAACTCCTCAGCACCAACCGGCTGAGCTATCTTGCTCGTCATGTATAAAGGGAAACAACCCTTTATTTGAGACGTCTTCTTTTGAGGGCGAGCCTTCTTGTTAGCGTCTGCAACAATGGCATATCAGGCTATCTACAAAACATCTTCACATCAGGAGATCCATCATCAAACCATTGTGGGGAAATGATATTTGTGAGTCTTTGTCTATGCCCTTGCAACCAATAAATTTTCATAGATCAGAGAGCATACATCAGAGAAATTGTCTTCATTGACACACTATATCATCGTCCACACCTTGGAACTATGTCTGCATCCTTTAGGGAATATCACATAATACTGCAAATAAATACACGGTGTCGCATCCATAGTATAGTGTTGGATCTTATCGTCTGCAAGTTTGAACTCCAATCGGCTGAGTTACAGTCACAACATCAGATGTTTTTTTTTTTTTCACTATGCGTAGATGCAGTGCACATATGTCCCTCTACATCTCACCAAAAAATCATGACCTAAATTGTATCCTAAATCACCATCTCCACTAGGGACATTAGCCGCAAAACAATGAAGTTGGGGACATTATCTTTGATGGTTTTCAAACTTCCCTAGTACACACTCGCCTGAAAAAATTTAGATGAATTTGATCTTCACCTCTACTCCATAGGCGACATGGACGATGCTCAGTGGCACCTCCTCCACTCAGCGCTATGAGTTGACAATTATTTCTTGGATGAAATGTCCCACATGCATGTCGTAGGGGGTTTGTATGTGGTTTAAAAATAGACACCCTCATAAAGCCTTATGATTGCCTTACGACAGTCATTTCCTACGTATCATTTTGTCATCCGCCACCTCCACCTTGGGTACATGATGTTAGCGGTCCCGATCCTTCCACTCAACCGTCTCCTTCTCCTAGTAAGCCTTAGTCAGGTCCGCATAGGTATAGGTTCGTCGTCTCATCCAATGAGGTTTGTGTGCCCATGTCCAACCTGTAGTGTCCAGTCAGGTTGTACTGTGTCCTTAAATATTAGTTCACCACTTAGGCTAGATCAGATCATGATTCATGATACAGTTGGTCGTAAAATCACATTGTATGGTCAGATCTGATTCGATAGAGTCTGCCCAGTCAAAGTCAAATTTGGTCTCTATGTTAGTAAATCACCACACCAGTCCTCAAGTTGCCTCGGGAGGTCAAGCTATGAGAGCTCGATTATGTCAGCTCTGATACCATGTTAGGGAGCAACGAACTATATTTCATTAATCAAACATAGATTAAGTAGTACAACTTAGGCCTAGATTAGCCCGAATAGAATGGATTGAGCTAACTGCATAGTGTCGAATAATAAAAGTAGACTAACAATAGCCTAACAATATAATTCCCTAATATCCCAACATAATTGTAATAACAACTATTAATAAAGATACACTAACAAAACCTATCAATTATTTAAAGAAGCTTTAGCTCAGTCTAGTGTCATTGAGGATATCAAAATATAAGAAGGCATTCTAAAGCCTAAGAAGAAAGAACAGTGTAGACACACAAAACAACACCAATCCGATTATGTGGCTACAAACATTGATCGCACTGGCATACACAGCCCCCAGGGCAGCCCCTAGAGGTTAAACAGTGGTCCTAACCACTCTCACAATAGTTTTGGAAGGTCAGAGGTCAATTTGGCACCTTTCAGGCACTCTACTCCTTATTTGTTCCACCCAAGGATGATTACAAACTAGTATTCATTCCACCCAGGGATGATTAGCAGCATTCACCCCTAGGTGGGGCGAATAGTAGGTTTGATGGGCAAAAGGTCAAACCTTGACAAATGGCAGCTCAGATCCACCACTTAACTCCTCCTTCATTGCATGGGAGTGCGAGTGAGCATTTTTGAGCTCAAAGAGGCAGTCATAGAGGTAGTCATGGAGTCCTTAATCAGGGAGGAATATTCTCTCCCCTAAGAAGGCATGATCGCCAAGTGGTGCCTCTGCATGCTCATTCATAGAGACCCTCAAGTCTATAAAATGGTGAGTCTTCTCACCCCAAAAAGGGAATAGGTCAGGAGCATTTGGAGCAATGGAGTGCTGTCGATTTATGTCCTCACCCTTTTTCTTGTGCCTTTCACATCCTTGATCTCTCTTTTGGAAGGGAGGTTATTGGGTGATTATTGGAAGCACAATCCGGACCCAAAACCCGACATTTGGCCACAGTATCCCACCCAAATTTTTCGACAATACCCCACAAGAGGTTTTGGACCCATCCCAAGTGGATTGGTGCCAAAACCGGGCCCCAAACGATGGGCGTCCTGCCCCCGGGTGCCCCTCGCACTACTATAGTCCTAATCGCCCCACCCCAGAGCGATTAGAAATCTGTAGCATATTTCATTTCTATTTTTCTTGCATTTGTTTCTAGGTTGTTCAGATAGGCTTTCATTCAAATTTCATGTTATTCTGAGCAGTTTTGATCATGCTTTTGTTATTTCTCGCTTTCACTAACATGCAGGGAGCATCATCATATTCTGGGTGATAGAGGCCAAATTGGCAAAATATGACCTTCTGGGTCTTTCCAAAATACCCCGTTTTACCTAACCCCCAACTTTATAGGTGATTTGGAGCCTCCCGGATGGGACATTTAGGAGGGTGCTTTCTGACATTTTGTTGTAGGTCTAATCGTCCCACCCCGGAGCGATTAGAAATCCATGGTAAATTTCCCGACTGTTCCTTTTGCAGTGCCTTCCTGGTAATGTTCTCATGCCTCTGTCAAGTTTTTAGCTCATTCTGATATGTTTTAGTTATCATTTTATTTATTTTATGCATGCACTAATCGTAGGCTTTGGGGATCGCATGTTTTACTTCATCCGTAGGTGCTACTAATCCTTTTCTATTTCTCTGAACGTAGGATCTCAACACCGGAGGAGCAGCAAGGAATCAAAGATGCGTTCACGCAAGCGGCGATGACATTTGGCCCGCCCACTTTACATGTGGGCACGCGGAAGAAAGCGTACCAATCCATGGTGTAATAGAGCCCTACTTAACGCTCCTAGCCCCCGAAAAGGGAGGAGACGTATTGTAACCTGATTTTAAAGCAAATTAATAAAAAGGGTTGTACTCGACATTTTCTTTCTATCTTGTTTCAATTTGTTTATGTTTCTCTCCTTTCATGCATTTTAGTTCGTAGGACTTAGCGTTACATTTTGCTTTTGCATACATCGCACTTGGCATTTCCGTTTTGTTTCCGTATCCTCGTGCTTTCAGTGGTGATCACGGTGGGACCCTGTCCTCTAATTTTGAGATCAAATTTCTGATCAAAAGTGTTTGTTTTTGCTTGCAGGTACCAATATTTCAAGCGCTGGACTACTGTTCATTCTAGTCTGTGACGAGTATAGAGCTGGAATTCATGTCACCCAGGGATGAATGGGCATTCGTCCCACCCTGTGATGAATACAGTTATGTTATTTGTCCCACCCCGGGATGAATAAGACCTCTGTGCACTTTCAGAATAGAAACTCAGAGGCATCCAATTTGGGCAGAGAAGAGGTAGGGGTTCTGAATACCTTCTATCATTTTCTATTTTTTGTCTCTGTATTTTTTAGTTTCTTTGCTTGCTTAGGAAGGTTTTACTGCATGTTTAATTTCCTTGCATAAGTAAAAAGAACCCCACACACCACGTGGTAATTTAAACAACAAGGAGTTGGTCGTAAAACCCCAACCCTTGATCAAGACCAACGGTGGATTTCATCACCACCTTGGCTTGAATTTTTGCATCCATAACCCCGATCGCTACTATTGCTAGACGTAAATCCTGATGAAAGCTGACCAAGTGTAGCTAGGGTGATTCCCAGTGCATGAGGATAAGTCTTCTATGGTAGGTGTCAAAAATAGGGTGATCCCCCTTCCATACCGCCTATGTTCCACGTACCATTCTACTCTCGCATACCAATAGTTTCCCTCACGTAAGGGCGGGTATATTGAGAGGTTTGGTATAATGGCCTGGAAGTGGTATATTGAAGGGGTGACCATTTTGGGAGACATAAGAGCCATCATATTGCATGAACAACAACACGTTCTTTACAAAAGCTTTCAAAACAAAAAATCAAAACACACTGAACCAGATTTAGGGCACACACTTAATTCATAAACAAGATAATCACTCCTTTGTTTGTGTGGCTCCTGCTTGTTTAGTGTAGCATAACAAATCATAAAGAAGATAAAACGTGCACATATTTTAGAGAAACACCACCATGGTGTACACCCGTAGCCAAGCCCAATCATGGGTGGAAGCTATAGAGAGTGTACAAGGGGGCACAAGTCGCCTCCGCTATAGCCCCGAGGACTTGGTTATACCACCTTGGTGGCCTGACCCACAAAATAGTCCACATCATGTCATTATAGAATGGGACTATAGAGGCACCCCTTCGAGGGGCACGCCCATGCAACATAGACCCTTTTAGGAGGAGTCCATACATGTGGCACTCAACATAGATGGGAGGGCTCCCTTAGACACTCGTTATGAGTGGCCACCATGCAATGAAGTGCTAGAACAACATAGGGTCCATAAGGAGGGGCCACATGATTACATCATCCCTCCCCTACCCCTTATTACTATAAAAAACAATAGGCCAAATCCAGAGCGCAAGGCTCTTCAGATAGGGCAGGCCAACTCTGCCCACCCCTTTCACACATATGAAAGGGAGCATGAGGAAGACCACTATATTCCTCAAGAGCAATACACAGCATGGGAGCAATGCACCTCCGCACCTGCTATTTATCAGAATCACCTACTAAGGCCAGAACCTCGGGTGAATGCCGCTAACCTCGATAGAGGGAAGTGACCTATAGAGGTCTCGGATCACCATGACCGAGATAGACATGTAGGGGAAGCATCTAGGCCCCCTAGACCTAAGACGGTGGAACAAATCGACTTGGCATTTGCCAAACATGCCGCCCACCAAGCACAAATCATGCAGCTTGAGCAAGACCAACAATAGTTAGAGCACCTGTATCACCTTAGCAAAGAGCGCATTCAGCGTCAAATAGATGAGTTGCTCCATAACACTGTGCCTGAGAGGGTTCCAACCCCTCACACCCAAAGGGTAGAACTATATGAGAGGCACAACCCCTTGGTGCAAGATAGGCCTCCATGACCTTACCAAGTGCTGCCTCCAAGACCTCCTAGACCTGAGCGGGAGGCCACTCCCAGGAACAATGATGGGCACCCTCCACGGGACCCACCCATGTTTATAGGTCTCACCCAGGAACTCCTCAAGAAGCCTATGAGGAGTATGAGCAAGAAGAAGAGCGGGCTGAAATGCCCTACCAAGGTAGAGGGGGTGCTATCCAGCCACCCCTCTATAGGCCTCAAGTTCCCCACAATACGCAACGGGAGCAAACCAAGGAGGAAGAGATCAAATATTTCGATGCATATAAAGCGCTGCTAGAGCGCTTAGAGTCTATGGAGACCAAGACTTTTGGGCCCCAAAAGCCCACTTTACGCCAACTCCGTAGTCACCCTGTGCATCCGTCAGTGCCAGCACCCCCATACCCTGAACACTTTAAACTGCCCTAGTTGGCAATATTTAGAGGGGAGGAGGATGCCCAAGAGCACGTGACTAGATTCTTGAGCCAATGCTTTGGCATTCAGGACAATGATGCTTTGCTACTAAGAACATTTATAACCACGTTCGTAGGCCCTACCTTGGATTGGTTCACTCAGTTTCCAAAGCACAACATCAGTAACTTAGATCAGCTAGTGGATGCGTTCCTCGAATGCTTCACCTTCAACACCAAGAAGAAGGCGTCACTAAGCGACCTAGCCAACCTCAAGCAGTATGAGGAAGAAACCATGGCGGCCTATGGGAATCGGTGGAGGACGTTGCTTTCAAAGCTGCCCTACCTCCCTCCTATGGCTGACCTTACCCAAATGTTCTCAAAGAGCTATTTGAGATCGATCTCCATGCTATTATAGCTGCAACAATATGCCACTTTAGAGGAAGCTCTAGCGCAAGCCAAAATCATTGAGGAGATCAAGATTCAGGATGGCGAGATTGCCAAGCCAAAGAAGAAAGAATGGTCTAAAAATGCCAAGACAGGGACCATGCAACCAAAACCCGCTACGGTCAATCAGGTTTCTATAAACATACCTAAGCCTGTACAAGCAATGCAGCCCCCAAAGGCTAACTATCAAGCGGTCCCTCTTGATAGTTATGAAAGAGAAAACCATCGACAAGAGAAAAATTAGTAGCGTTGCCCTAGGCAACAATTCACACCTTACACCGAGTCTAAAGACTCCCTATTTGATCACTTGTCAGTGGAAAACTTGATAAACCTACCAGAGAGTCAACCCGTAGACCCCAACGCTCCAAAACCTAAGGGCTATAAGGAAGACTTGTACTGTAGGTTTCACTAACAGAAGGGACATGATCTTAATGCATGTTGGAATTTTAAAGGCTTGGTGCAAGACCTAATAGACAACAAGAGATTGGCGGTGGATAACCCTATGGCACCAAGAAACCAATAGATGGAGGTCTTCAAGGACCCCCTGCCTGCCCATGATGTGCAGGAAAAGACCCTACAAGTCAATGAGGTAACATAGAACTGCCCCATGTAGGGGTATGTAGGGATGATCAGTATAGTGACTCGAAACAAAAGGTACCCAAGCATAGCTGCCCCCGCGGTGGCTATAGGAGAGGTGCCAACAACATCACAACCACAACAGCACCCTACGCAACCTCCTCCGCCTAGACCAATGGCCACAATTCGGACCAAACTCACCTAGAGTTTGAGGACCACGTCGGCTAGGCTCTCCATTTATGAGCTCATACAACAATCATCGCCCCATCGGGAGGCTCTAATGGAGATACTTAAAGCCATCGAGTTGCAGCCCCATGAAGCAAAATCTTTCAACAACTTCATGGGGCATGTCAAGCGATGCACCGAGCCAATCATCACCTTTAGAGAGGATGAATTGAAATCAATGAATGGTGACATGGCGGATCCACCCCTGCACGTCATTGCATGGGTCAACGGGATTCCATATAAGAGGGTGTTGGTGGACACTGGCTCGTCTAGTAATATCATTACAACAATGGCATTGAAACATCTGAAGTTTCCAGCATCTCACATCGTGGCCTCCACCTACACTCTACGAGCATTCAATGATGCGATATGCTTGACAGTTGGCATAATTGTCCTACCCATCCAAGTGGGACAAAATACTATTCCTACATTGTGCCACATCTTGGAGGGTGAGATGGCTTATAACATTTTGTTGGGCCGGCCATGGATCAGGGACATGAAGTGTGTCCCTTCAATAGCCCACCAATGCTTAAAGTATACATTCAAAGGGCAGGTGCATGTAGTCCCGATGGACTTAGAACCCTTCAAGTATTGCAATGCGGTGCAGTTGATGCCGCAATTGACCCTTCCATCAACACATTTGGATTTTTAGTTGAATCCATCTAAATAGGGTCCAATTCCACATACATCCCCGTTGTTAAGTCCATCAAATCCCTAGTTGGGTCCATCTTCATCATCTGGTCCTTCACCAATGATGCCACCTACGATGGCCACATCGAAGGACAATGGGAAGAAACCCCTAGAAGAGGCACTAGCCATCAGTCTCAACCATCTCTATCAAAGAGATGCCTAGCTAAATGGAAGTCGAGATGCCTAGTTCACCTAACATGGAGTGGACTCAGGAAGAACTCCCATTCCCTCCCCCTCAACCACCAACAATCACCATTGATATGGCCAATATGGGCCTGGGGGAGTATTTGGTGTGAAACATTGTAGCAACACCCACACTTGAGTCCATGCAGGACATGGGGAGACCTTGCCTCCCCATAGGCACTATTGTTCCTCTAGGCTACCCACCAAACTAGAAAAACTTTGTATATGGGGGCCTTGATAATGGCATTGAACCTTACATGCAAGAAGAAGAAGATGAAGAGCCTTTCGCTGAGGATGTCAACTATTTTTCCAACCTAGACTTCGCTTTAAGATATCTTGGCCAATGCAATTGGCATGGATATGGGTTGGGCAGATATGAGCAAGGAGTGCGCATTCTTTGCCAACCAAGATATCAGATGCCATACGACAAATTAGGAGTAGGGTTCAACCACCCCCTACCCTTGGACATCTTGGTAGAGAACATGCAAGGCCTAGGGATAGGCAACAAGGATGGGTTGGCATTAGATCCATATGCCAATCCTAACACAACATACACATTGGGGGATTACCTCCCATTGTTGACAACCAACCTTGTTGACCTCAACAACCCCTTCCCTTTAACCGAGAAAGGAGAAAGTTTGAGAACTCACCTACAAGGGGGATATAGACAAGGTCAGGAAGGATCTTCGGAAGACGAGTCAGAATATGAGGTAGCACCATGGGACCCTTTTGAATCGGATAGCAATCACTCACAAGTGACCCCCATGGATGACTATCAAGAAAGCCTCTTGGCAATGTTCCCTTTGGATGCTCCAATCGAGCAAGTGCCACCTCAAGAAAATCAGGTCCCACCGTAGAGAGCGGAACAACCTCGATGGGACCATATCAATTTGCTTGAGCAGGATGAGCCTCACATGTCGCAAATAGTTGTTGGAACCAACAAAGGCCTTTGGATATCTGAAAGTGATTATGAAGATGAAACTGAGATGGCCTATCTCAATCATATGCGATAGAAACAATACCCCATGGATATTGATGACATGTTTGAATAACTAAACATGGGGCCAAGGAATAGGTGGCACCTAAACCCAACATAGTTGGACCAAGTGCTACATACGCCACTTTGGGCATACAGAGAGCACCTTCCACCCAGAGACCCTATAGCGATATCAGTGTTGAGGGTAGACCCTATCCTCCTATTTGCACATAGGGCCGATCCATTCATGCCAATACCTCCAAAGCCAGATCCAAAGCACAAAGATCACCAAGGAAGTCCGAGTCACCACACCCATAGTAATGGAGACCAAAATAATTTCATCAACATGATCTCCATTGACTTAACCGCCCCCATCCACAATCCAGCCGATCCAACATGGTCATTGTATCTAGACATAGATGCCATAGACTAGGATCATGTCAATTCACCACCATCCCCATTAGAGTATTGGTCGTTCGGTGAGATGCTTCATTTCACCCCAAAACCAACTCAGGATATCTTCCATGTTGAAGAGGGACCCAAAGTTCCTAATGCAGATCTGAATTTAGTGACTGATATCCACTTGATCCCAACTCCACATCAGTTGGAGGATGGATCCCACATGTCAGTTGAGGAGACGACTGACATAGACATTGGCTCTGATCCAATGAATCCATAGATAATCAAGCTAGGACTAAGTCTATCCTCCGAAGAGCAAGCCGACTACATTACCCTTCTCAAAGAGAAGGAGGTTTTTGCATGGTCCTACAAAGACATGTTGGGGCTAGATCTGTAGCTAGTCATGCATAATCTAATGCTTGATCCGACAATCAAGCCAATTAAGCAAAAACTACGTAAGATGCACCCAACAATGGCCTTAATGGTCAAAGATGAATTGCAAAAGTTGTTGGATGCATAGTTTGTCATCTGCATGGATTACCCACCATGGTTGTCCAACATGGTGCCCATCAAAAATCCTGATGGGAGGATTCGCATATGCACTAATTTTCAAGATCTAAACAAAGCGAGTCCTAAGGATGATTTCCCCTTGCCTAGCATTGATGCATTGGTAGACACCACAACAGGTCACGAAATTCTTTCCCTCATGGATGGTTTCTCGGGATACAATCAGATTCGTATCAATCCCGAGGACCAACTAAAAATGGCGTTCACAACGCCTTGGGGGATATTTTGTTATAAGGTCATGCCCTTTGGCCTTAAAAATGTTGGCGCCACCTACCAACGTGCCATGACATACATCTTCCATGATCACATGCATAAAACTTTGGAAGATTACATGGATGATTTGTTGGCCAAATCTCTTTTGCGCCCAGATCATCTCGATGACTTAAGCAAGATCCTCGATTGCCTCATCGAACACAAAGTTAGACTAAACCCCAAGAAGTGCATATTTGGCGTCACATCTGGAAAACTCTTGGGTTTCATAGTCTCAAAGCGAGGCATCGAGGTAGATCCAAACAAAGTCAAGGCAATCCTTGAGATGCTCCCTCCAACTACCATCAAGCAACTCAGAAGCCTACAGGGAAAGGTCGCGTCAATCAAGCGCTTCATAGCATAGCTATCTGACAAGTGCCGACCCATGAATAAATTATTGCACAAGGGGGTAGCATTTCATTGGGATGACGAGTGCCAGTCAGCCTTCAATGACATTAAACAATACTTGGCTTCACCGCCAGTATTGGCACCACCTAGACCAGGAGTGTCGTTCTACTTATACATCTCGGCTATCGAGGTGGCACTGGGCGCCATGCTAGCCCAAAAAAATGAACTACACAAAGAATAGGCTACTTACTATCTTAGCCGCACCTTGGTCAGTTATGAACTTAACTATGCATACGTTGAGAAGCTCTGCTTGGCAATGGTGTTTGCTACCAAAAAGCTACGCCATTACATGCTGAGCAACATGACGTATGTTGTGTCTAAGGAGAATCCATTGTGATACATGATGAGTCATACTTATCATAGTAGCCACACGATGAAATGGATCATGTTGTTGATGGAGTTTGACATCGAATTCATTGGATAGAAGTCCATCAAAGGTCAAGTCATCGCCGATCAACTAGCAGAGGCTCCTCTCGAAGATGATCAACCTCTAGAAATAGAGCTACCCGATGATGGGGTCTTCCATGTCTTAGAATCGCTAGATTTTGATGAGCCTGAGTCACAGGCCAACATAACCATATTTTTTGATGGTTCTAAATGTGAGAAAGGGGGTGGCACGGGAATCGTATTCTTCACACCGCAAGGGGCTCCAATACCTCTATCATTTAAACTTGATTTCCCGTGCACCAATAACAATGCCGAATATGAAGCCTTGCTCATAGGTCTTCAGATAGCCATCACCATGAACATCAAATGCTTGAATATCTTTGGTGATTCATTATTAATCGTTAACCAAGTGAAAGGGGTATTCCAATGTAAATGCCTAGTTCTATAGGCCTATAAAGCCCTTGTGGATAAATTCCTGGTAAATCTTGAATGGTACAACATCGAGGCACTCCCTCGATCATCAAATCATTTTGTGGACACTATGGCCTCCTTGGGGTCACTAATCCTGTAAGACATTTCTGGTGATATGACAACCATTCAAGTCAAAACACTATCACAATCCGCAATGGAGCGTGCAAGCTCTGACTTAACACCAAGAATCCACCTGATCCAAATTGAACCATCCCCGGACAAGTTCTCTCAAATCCATGATTTTCTGAATCATGCCAACTGGGGGTCCTTGTTCTCCCCTACTCCCCTTAATAGCAACACAACGCTATTCTTACAAGTTCTTTCCCACTCAGCTTTTGCTAGGGATGAACTTCAAGAGGGATTGGTTGTTCATACTATCAAGGTTTCCGATCAGCAGGATTGGTATACACCCATACAAGATTACCTCAAGCTAGGAAACCTCCCACTTGGATTGTCACATGCCACGAAAAGATCATTCAAATAGAAAGTGGCAAAACATGTCTTGCTAGGAGACATTTTGTACTGTTGTAGCTATGAAGGAATCCTCCTTCATTGCTTGGACTAGCAGGAGTCCACTTGGGTGATCACCCAAGCGCACGATGGTACATGCGGTGGCCACTTTAGCGGTATGGCCATCGTAAAGTGCATTCTTCGCATGGGCTATTACTGGCCATATTTAGAGAGAGATTGTTGTGCCTATGTAAGGAAGTGCGTGAAGTGTCAACACCATGCTAATTTGACACACGTACCTTCTCAGGCCTTGCATCCGATCCAATCGGCTTGGCCGTTCTCATAGTGGGGATTAGATCTAATTGAAAAGATCTCCCCTATGTCATCATGGCATCACACATTCATCATAATAGCCACAGAGTACTTCACCAAGTGGGTGGAAGCAATTTCGCTTACCTCTACGACTGGAACCCACATTTCGGAGTTCATTTTACATAACATCATATGTCATTTTGGTATTCCATCCAAGATAATCTCGGATAATGGGACGTCATTCAAGAAAAAATACGTGCGTGCTTTGACCATAAAGTACAAAATTCAGCATAATTTTTTGACACCCTATTATCCGTAGGCAAATGGGCAAGCAGAGGCATCAAAAAAATGCTAGTCACCATCCTCAAAAATATAGTCGTAGATAGTCATAAGGATTGGCACAATTAGATCCCACTTGCTCTTTGGGAGTATCACACTAGAATTTGGACGCCCACTGGGGCAACTCCATTTTCGCTCGTGTATGGCTTCGAGGCAGTCATGCCTCTTGAGTTGGAAATTCCTTCCCTGTGCATATCAATGCAAGAGTTCATCGATGATGACACTGCATGGCAGGCCCGGTTAGACCAGCTTACGTTACTCGATGAACGATGCATCAATGCTCTCGAGCATTTGTGTATTTACCAAGAGTGACTTAAGAAAGAATACAACATGAAAGTTCACCTAAGGGACTTTCAGGTTGGTGACCTGGTACTAAAAGAGAACCAACAAAATTCTAACTTCCCGCCCCATCTAAAGGAAAAGTTCACGGAAAACTGGTTAGGTCCGTATGTGATTGACAGTAAAATAGGACCTAGAACATACCGGCTAGCCTCTCTTGACGGAATCAAGGAACTAGAACCCTTGAACCATCCAAAAGAGCCATAGCCTAAACCAAAAGCTCAAGGATCCCCACGCTGGTCAACCCCAAGCCCAAGGATTACACCTACCCAAAACCAAAGGTTCCATTACCCCAAACCAAAGCCCCAAAGGTGCCAAAAACCCTTGGCAAACCAAAAGTCAAGGATCCCATACACTTGCAACCCAAAACCAAGGCCCAAACCCTTTGGTCAAACCAAAAGCTCCAAGGATCACTTGGTCAACCCAAAACACCCCAAAGGTATCCAAAACCCTTTGGTCAAACCAAAAGCTCCAAGGATCCAATCACTTGGTCAACCCAACAACCCCAAAGGTGCCCATACCCCTTGGTCAAACCAAAAAGCCCAAGGATTCCCGCAATCGCTTGGTCAACCCTAAAATGCCCCAAAGGTGCCCATAATCCCTTTGGTCAAAACCTCCAAGGATCCGAAAGAATCACTTGGTTCACCCTCACGCAGAATGAACCAACCATAAAGAAAATTTGAAAACAACAAAATCATCAAAAATAAACAAAACTTTTGCATCTCATTTTCATGCATACTCAAACTACTCACAAAAATCAATCAATCAAAAACACAAAAATAATAGCTGCATTAGGCATCCCATACATACATTTGCATATTTGTTGATCATACGGGTCAAAAGCACCATCAGTCTCCACATTTTTCCACTTTGTAAATAGTTCATCGCAAATAAATGCCATTCACATTTTTTCGCCATATCATAGTCAGTTGTCTTCTAATGTATCTAGAGTTTTCATCATTCAAGTTGTCGTTAGCTTTCTAGCCAAATACTGTACAAAGTCAGAAAGATTTTACAAAGGTAGAGTTCCACTTGGATCACACGTTGTTACGTAGCATCCCAACACAAGCTAAAACACATAAAAAAATTCCCAAGTTGTGTAAACGAAAGATGAAACCTGCAAAGCAATCCGGGATACCATCTAGTGAAAAGGTTATCTTGCTCATCTCCCTGTGAGAATGACCCCAAGAATGCTAAGAGTTGGAAAAAGGACAAGCATATTCCCTACCCAATTCCCCAAGAATCCCAAGTTCTCAAAAAGTTGCAAAAATCAAAAAATTTGCAAAAGTCAAAACTCCAAAATTTGACATCAAAACCAAAGTGCATACATCAAAAGGCACAAGCAATAGTGATTCTCATCACTCAATATTCAAATCCCTTGCTCAAAAGAAAAAAAAAACAAAAATAAATAATGATTTTTATCACTATAGAAGAGCAAGTATCCCAATACAATTGAAGAAAAGAAGGGAGTCAAACTTGAATCCCTAGAACTCTTAGCATTCATAAGGTCATGAGGTGAACCTTAGTACCGGTTTGGTGGATAGCCTATCGGTCACTGGTGGAAAACCTCCCGCATGACGATATATCTGTCACATTAACTTATGTGTAGATCAATGTTTGCATGTGGATGAGCTAGCTCATGGTATCCTAGATAGCACCACAGATTAATCTGACTAAATACAACAAAGGAGTTAGTGGAGCTAATTAGGTGATCCTCAGTACAGGTTTGGTTGACAACATATCTGGCACTGGCGGTATCCTGACAAATACCACATAAATGAACTCAATTGCACACAAAGGGATGTGAAATAACTTGGTCAAAGTCAAGTCAGATTTATACCTTGGTCAAAAGTCTTGTAGGATAAAAGTACAATCTTGGCTAGTTAGTTAAAACATCTGAGTCTCAGAAAACCTTAACTACATTTTAACACAAGCTGCAAGTACATCCCATTCTTACATCGCCATCATAAAATCCAAAACAAAAACAAAAAATATATATCATGCAAAGTCATCGTATAAAACAATCGCATAAGTACAAAAAGTCGGTAAGTCTTGCATAGTCTATGGTGCAACCGCCAAGTTATCAACAAATCATTTCATACATTCATATGCATATCATATATATTAGACACATTTACATTAATCATAACCTGTGCATCCATCAAAATAAATTAACATGCATACATCAACATCCATCAAATCACATAAGAATAACAATAACTCATGACAAATGTATAAATAAAAGAAAGTCATGTATATATATATCATCAAAATGGCCACAGGCTACAATAAACCGGTCCTCTGACCTCACAAAAAAGCAAAAGTTCAAAAACCCCCAAGCCTAGGGCGTCGGCCACCATGATCACGTAGGATCGATGCGACGGGAACTAACCCCCATGGTGTGGGTCCTATGGGACCTCTCAGGCGTGGCTACTGCTAACCCCCGCATCATGCCCACTAGAGGCCCCCTCATCCAGCCACCTATGCCAAGAGGATGTTGACTGCTCAGTATCACTCCCTCTCGTGCGACATGATGATCCACCTCCAGTCAGCTCAGGTATCGGCCAACCAAGGTGGATAATCTCTACCTCCAGCTCCAACCAATGCCAAACCAAGTCCATATCTTGTTGACAATACATCACCAACACATCATCACGTTGTGCCAGCTGAGTCCGTAGGAGATCCCTATCTCGTGCGACATTTGTATCCCCATCCCACTGGTGGTACGTAGCCAATGCATTCTCCCGCTCTACCAGCTACGTCCGTAGGATATCCCTCTCCTGCAGTGCATCCTCGAGCTCCTCATCCCGTATTTAGAGCAGACCCTCCATTCATGCTATCTCAATGCAAAACCTCGCCTCCATACCCTTCGGGACTGCTTGAGGCATCGACATCTCTAAAATGGTAGGCTAATCCGGCTCCCACTACTCCGGGATGTTCTGCATCTTTGGCTACTTTAGAACCCAAAAATCCTCCCCACAAAGTCAACCTCCACCATGTCTGGGTCCTCCAGTGGAGCACCCCAACCCTCTACCGGTGCCTTTGCACCCTCCCCACCTGCTGCTACATCTGCCCCTCCTGGAGGCCCCTCTCATAGTCCACCATAGTCAACGCCTCCCGAGCATCAAAGAATACCGTTGGCTGATGGTACCGACTCTTCACCACCTAAAAAACAAAAAACAACACACAAACATTAAAAACATAAAAACAAAAAGTTGTACAACAATAACATAAATATACAACAATGCATAAAAACTGTATAGCAAACACAGTTAAATAAACTGTACAGCCACATCTAACAAATGTATAGCTAAAAATAGTCCAAAAACAAATAGATAAATTCAAAATCATATTTGTCAGTACCTAGGGTTTTTAAATTTTGGTTCAAATTGATAAATACAAAAAAAAAAAACAAATTAAAAAAAACAAAATAGTTTGTCAGTTACCTAAGGTTTTTAACTTTAAATTTTAAACTGAGAGATAAAAAAAAAAAACAAATAAAATCAAAATCAATTTGTCAGTACCTAGGGTTTTTAACTTTTGGTTCAAGCTGATAAATACAAAAAAACAAACAAATTAAAAAAAAAAAAACAGACAAATTCATAAAAATCAAACTTGTCAGTTATCTAGGGTTTCTAACCTTAGTTTGAACTGACAAAGCAAAAGCAATAACAAAACTTAAACAATAGAATAAATAAATTTTTAAACTAGGTTTTTTTAACATAACTAGGGTTTTATTTTCTAGTCTCAAATAAAAACAGCTACACAACTAGGGTCATTTCAATCTAGGGTTTTTAACCTTAAACGAAAAAAAAAAAAAAAAACTAAGACCAATTTTTTAAGCTAGGTTTTCAACCTAAGTTTAAACTAGGGTTTTAGTTTAAAAACAAAAACAAATAACAAAGAACACATTTAAATCTAGGGTTTTATATAACCTTAACGAAAATACAAAAAAAAAATAATCAACTAAAAGCAATATTTTTTTTTAGCCTAGGGTTTTACCTTAGTTTAAAACGGAAAAAAAATTCAAAATAAATTCATTACATTTTTTTTCACAAAATAAATTTGAACTAGGGTTTTTTTTAGTTTAAATTACAAACGAAATACAAAAGAAAGAAAAAAATCATTACGGTTTTAAAACTGTCAAATAAAACAGCCAAATACATGAGAAGGAGCACTCACCGGTCTCGCTTTGGCTCCGCCACTTGATCCGGTTCATGAACTCATGGTGTCGAAAAAATTCGGCAGTGCTCCACTTCGCAGACTCGACCTCCTCCTCACAGCTCCAAATCGCCAGAAAAACAAGTTGCAAATGAGCCCAAACCCTAGTTTTGGCCCTTAAATAGGCTCTTAGGCCTGTAATCATTCCACCCTGGGATGAGCGCTCTAGTTCATGCTCGTCCCACCCTGGGATGATTACTAACTACTATTCGTCCCACCCAGGGACGATTACAGAGCAAGAAAATAAAAAAAGCAAAAAAACCAAAAAAGAGCAATAAAATTGCCAAATAAGAGTGCTTTTGCACTTGACATTCTTGGCATAAAAAAAACTGATGTCGGGGTCACAAATTGTCACTCTCCTACTCCCTAAGAAGGCTATCATAGCCAGACCACTCCATGGGAGGACGGATTTTCGACATTTTCAACCCCAAATGGCATCCCAAAAAGGGTTAACACCCACCAAAAATAGGTCTAAATGTTGGGAAACTGCATAAGCATTCAAAGCAAAACAACTGAAGGCACCCTTACACAAGTCATCTTGGGTCAAGTGACTCGTCACTTTTCTCATGTAGGTCATTCCCTCATCATTTTGTCGCTTGAGGGGGTAGTCACACTTAGTCATCAATCAACAAATACACACCCAATCAAGGAAATGGCATGCATTCAAAGAATCATTGACAAAGGCAATCACGCCCCTGCTTGGGGCAACAAACAAGCAATAATCACAAGCTGATCAAACACTTGGTATTTGTGAATCATGAACTCAAGGTTCCTACAAAAAAAAGGTTGTGCCCTTTGCCTATTCATGATTGATCAATGTCCAAGATCAAGTAACACCTCACCAAAAAAGGTTAACACTTGAATTAAGTTCCTTAGCTCGTCAGAAGCAAGGATTCAAGAATGCATGCCCTTTCCATACTTGGGGCATCAAAAGTTGGTTAGGTTACTGAGAAACCCTGATCATTAGTGCTTTGGTTATCTATTTTTGCTCAGCACTACGCCACGCATAGCGCATCCCAAAAAGGGGCATCTGTAGACACCAAAACAACACCAATCCGATTATGTGGCTACAAACACTGATCGCACTGGCATACACAACCCCCAAGGCAGCCCCTAGAGGTTAAACAATGGTCCTAACCACTCTCACAATAGTTTTGGAAGGTTAGAGGTCAATTTGGCACCTTTTAGGCACTCTGCTCCTTATTCGTTCCACCTAGGGATGATTACAAAATGGTATTCGTTCCACCCAGGGACGATTAGTAGCATTCGCCCCTGGGTGGGGCGAATAGCAGGTTTGACGGGAAAAAGTCAAACCTTAACAAATGGCAGCTTAGATCCACCACTTAACTCCTCCTTCATTGCATGGGAGTGCGAGTGAGCATTTTTGAGCTCAAAGAGGCAGTCATAGAGGCAATCATGGAGTCCTTAATCAGGGAGGAATCTTCTCTCCCTTGAGAAGGCATGATCGCCAAGTGGCACCTTTGCATGCTCATTCATAGAGACCCTCAAGTCTATAAAATGGTGAGTCTTCTCACCCCAAAAAAGGAACAAGTCAGGAGCATTTGGAGCAATGGAGTGCTATCGATTTACGTCCTCACCCTTTTGCTTGTGCCTTTCACATCCTTGATCTCTCTTTTGGAAGGGAGGTTATTGGGTGATTATTGGAAGCACAATCCGGACCCAAAACCCGAAATTTGGCCATAGTATCCCACCCAAATTTGTTGACAATACCCCATAAGAGGTTTTGGACCCATCCCAAGTGGATTGGTGCCGAAATTGGGCCCCAAACGACGGGCGTCCTGCCACTGGGCACCCCTCGCACTACTGTAGTCCTAATCGCCCCACCCTAGAGTGATTAGAAATCTATAGCAAATTTCATTTCTATTTTTCTTGCATTTTTTTCTAGGTTGTTCAGATAGGCTTTCATTCAAATTTCATGTTATTATGAGTAGTTTTGATCATGCTTTTGTTATTTCTCGCTTTCACTAACATGCAGGGAGAATCATCAGATTTTGGATGATAGAGGCCGAATTGGAAAAATATGACCTTCTGGGTCTTTCCAAAATACCTCGTTTTACCTAACCCACAACTTTGCATGTGATTTGGAGCCTCCCATATGGGACATTTAGGAGGGTACTTTTTGACATTTTATTGCAGGTCTAATCATCCCACCCTGGAGTGATTAGAAATCCGTGGTGAATTTCCCTACTGTTCCTTTTGCAGTGCCTTCCTGGTAATGTTATCATGCCTCTGTCAAGTTTTTAGCTCATTTTGATATGTTTTAGTTATCATTTTATTTATTTTATGCATGCACTAATCGTAGGCTTTGGGGATCGCATGTTTTACTTCATCCGCAGGTGCTACTAATCCTTTTATATTTATCTGAATGCAGGATCTCGACATTAGAGGAGCAACAAGGAATCAAATATGCGTTCACACAAGTGGCAATGACATTTGGCCCACCCACTTTACATGTGGGCACGCGAAAGAAAGCGTACCAATCCATGGTGTAATAGAGCCCTACTTAACGCTCCTAGCCCCCGAAAAGGGAGGAGACGTATTGTAACCTAATTTTAAAGCAAATTAATAAAAAGGGCTGTACTCGACATTTGCTTTCTATCTTGTTTCAATTCATTTATGTTTATCTCCTTTCATGCATTTCAGTTCGTAGGACTTAGCGTTATGTTTTTCTTTTGCATACATCACACTTGGCATCTCCATTTTGTTTTCATATCCTCGTGCTTTCAAATAGAAAATCAAGGGCCAAAACAAAAGCAATTATTTAGGCCAAAAAAAACATCACAAGATACCCCAACAACCCAATCCAATCAAGTCAATCAAGTGGTCATGAGCTAATCGATAATGGCTCAACAACAATAACCTATACAACAAACATAGGAACAAATTGCATATTATGCGGTTCCCTCAACAACACAAGCTCCAACAGTTCAAAACATGGTGCCAACTATGGAAGACCGTCCCTAGCAACAATCGCTCAAACAAAATCACCAATACAACCCATTAGCCAAATTATATGCCTCTTTTTTTAAAAGGTTGTATGAGACAAATAAAATTGCTTTGCCCAACATTAGACAAGATCATACCACCAAATATAGTAAAAATTATTGGGAACACATATTTTGTCCTTACCATAGGCAAAACGGGCATGACATCAACAATTTACTTGTGTTTAAAAATGTAGTCCAAGACCCCATTGACTTGGGGGCAATCAAAATTAATAGTCCCCTTTCTACACAAAACCAAGACCTGTGTATATTTCAAACACACTTCCTCATCATGAGGACGTGCAACCAAATGTAGGGGGATCTAAAACTAAAAATCCTCCTAATCAAGTCAACCACATTCAACAATACCAAGGGTTTATAGGGGCCATCCATGTGGTCACTAGGGGTCAAAAAAATAATCAACAAAGGCAACCACCTCAAGCATGTGTGTCACAACCTTCTACATCGCCATCCATCCAAGTATCCCCTAATCCTTCATCACCCATCCATGTTCCTAGCCAATTGAATCCACCAAATCCAACCATCAATCGTCCACCTCGATTGACTATCTCATTGTGTACTCGACTAACTATAAGTTTGAATATAGCCTTTGCTAAATTGTTAATTTATGAGCTAATTCAAAAATCTCCTCCACATCATGAAACATTAATGGATATTCTAAAATCCATTGAATTATAATTGCAATATCCTAATACCTTCAACAACTTTGTGGGGAGTATCCAAACATACATTGAGCCTTCCATAATATTTTATGACTTTGATATTAAACCAATCTCATCGGAATCAGTAGACCCTCTATTGCATATCATGGCTTTAATTGATAGGAAGCATTTTAAAAGAGTCCTAATTGATACTAGTTCCTCTGTCAAAATCATCACCACATCCACCCTTCATCATTGAACCTTCCTCCATCTCACATCACCAAGTCATATTTCACCCTTAAAGCATTCAATGATGCTTTGTGTTCCACAGTTGGCACTATTGTTTTACCCATCAAAGTAAGGGCTAAAATGTTGCACACAATGTTCCACATGTTGGAAGGATCCATGGCATACAATGTACTCCTTGGAAGACCTTGGATGAGGGAAATGAGATGCATCCCTTAAATACTATATCAATTTTTGAAATATGTTCATGAGGGACAATTACATTGCATATCGATGAATGTCGAGCCATTTATGTATTGCGATTTCATCTCAAATACTTATGAATCCATGCTCCTTTCCACTCATCTTTTTATTTCACCATCATCCAATCCAGCCACCACCACACAAATCTCTTCATCAAAAAATACCATTCCTGAATATCTCCCTATCACCAATGCTCATCAAGCTTCCACATCATCACCATATTTATCATTGACTACATGCACCTGTGGTCATAGTTATTCCACATCATCAACAACATTGACATTCACTTCATCATCATCATCTATCCAATATTTAGAAAAACCAAACTACCTTAGAACCCAAATAAGAAAATACCAGTCTACCCTATGATAATCCTTGGAAATATCCAAATGAATAAACATGGAATGGTACCACTAGATCTACATATAATGTAAGGCTTCCTGTGCTAGCACTATCTCATATGCAATCTATTTCCCTCCCATGAAACCTCCTTACTAAATTATATTGGGAAGAACAAGTTTCAATCTCTTATCCATCACCTCCATAATGATTTTGAGGAGAAAATTACATAATGCTATCATCCCAAAATAAAAAATCTATTCAACCTCTTGAGATTTAGGAATGGGTTTGATATAAATTTTGTTCATTTAATTAAGTACCAAATTAGCCTACATCATTTCCTCTACCACTTCAAGTATATATTCATTAAGTAGATCTCAAAATTATTAGAAGAATTCAATGGGAAAGCCATTTAGGCTCAATGTTTAACCTTTTTTCATATATAACACAATGGCATATAATTCCTCCATGGGTATTACACCTTTTAAAGTAGCATTATCTTCTTCTATTATGAGGGAGGTATTTCTTGAAAAAATTCTTATTAGGATCCTAGATCAAAAGGAGTTGTGGAGAATATTTTTTCAAAATAGTTTGAAGCAATATTATTCATGTCATCCCATGAATAAACCGAGTCACCAATGTATCCTAAAGGATGATATAAAATTATAAGTTCTTCTTGAATGAAAGTATTTATGGAAGAAAACAAAATTTCCTCTCTTTTCGATAAATAAATTCTAGAATTTTGCTTCCACAAAAGCTCCTCCATTTTTTCCCATTCCTCTAGATCAATAGATAATCATATTTACTACATATTAAGTTACTTTAAGAGACCCTCATTCATATATTCAAGTTGAAGAGCCAGATCCACTTTTTTATCTTAATATCACCAAACTACTTCCAATTCCATTTCTTAATTTTGATTTTAAGGAACTATAATCTCTTCACAACATAATTTATTTTGGTGCCAAATCATGGATCTCCTTCCCTCCACCATTTTTGGACTAGGGGTCTAAAAGTGTTGTCCTAGAGCCACATGAGCTAGAATTTGAAAGGAGTGTAGTTGTGAATAGGCTTCTAAAGATCTAGTAATATAGGCCAATGAAACAAACAAGCATTATTGAGGTTGAGAGATTTCAGAATTGTCCCAAATAATGGAGCTCATCCAAAATAATAAACTTATCTACACATTCCAAAATCCATTTTGACTTTTACCTCTTGTTTGACCATGTCATCATACCATTATCAAGTTTGACATCAATCAATAGAATATGCCTCAAATGTTCATGCATTAAATCTTATGCAACGTACAATACTCTAGACCCTCTTCTTTTCTCCTCAAAAGAAATGATAGTAATAAAATTTCCTTCCAAAATAAGTTGTATTGTAGGAAACTAGGCTCATAGGTATCAAATATAGCTCCACTACTTATGTTTCTCCTCTATACAGATGGTTGCATATATATTTATATATAATATTTTCTAATATAATTTCCTCCATTGGCTAAGATAACCAATGATACCACTACTACCCATGCTTGTATGCACCACAAACTCTTTTAAATATTAAAGATAGAAGAGAATTCTTGATGCATCTTGGGATCTAATATTCCACCCTACCTGTAGGACATATTTTCCTTTCCACTATATCCATATCTTCCACCAATAGGTTAGTCTCTTGAAGGAAGACTAAATGTGTTTTATTTATCTCTATCATTCTTTTAATTTCATTAATTTTGGGGGAATATGTTTAAGACCCTTTACATTCCATGAAATAAGTCTCATGAGAAGTGAAAAAAATGAAGGGGGATTAACCTTACCTTTAAAAAAATATTATTCCCTTTCATGGCTATGTGGTATTTATTACTTCTATGTTTGACCTCCTAATTATTGCCCAATTTTATTTTATTGTTTTTTTTCTATTTTATTTTTAATGAATCCTACATCGAATCTAGACCTGAAGTGTGTGCAGACTACTAGGGCATAGTTTAGAGGAAGTGAGGGTTCCTCTCTTGTTAATTGCTCTTTAAAGGAATGTTATGCCAAAGGATGAATAACAATAGTTTATGTATTTATTGTGAAAAATCAAGGGTTAGAAAAAAGAATCAAGGGTTTAAATTTATTTGACATTTGAAAGTGTTTTTTATGGTGTCAAACTTTCTTGTGTGTACTTAATATATTAAGAATTATTATTATTATTTTAATGGTAAGTGTTTCTTATGGTGTCAAACCTTCTTATGCGTACTTAATATATTAAGAACTAATTTTTTGTTGGGTTGGGAAGTGTTTTTTTTTATTGGAAGTGTTTTTTTTTATTGGAAGTGTTTCTTATGGTGTCAAACCTCTTTGTGTACTTAATATACTAAGAACTATTTTTTTTTTAATGAGACTTACAATTTTTCTTATGCATACTTAAGATTATTTGGTACTTGAAATCCACATGAGGTTGGATATCATACTATGACAATAATTTTACCGTAATAAAAATGTATTTTACTTAATAATAGTACAAAAATAATTTAAAGAATCAAATAACTTATAATTTAAAAAAAAATAATAATAATTTAAAAATAATGATAAAAAAACATTAATCTTCTTTAAAATAATAAACTATTTTTATTACCCTTTAAATAAAATTAATTATATAATTAATCTAATATTTATACATAATAAATTTTATATTTAAAAAAAAAAAAATATTGGTACATAATTATAACATTATTACTACTATTATGGTTTCCTTATTTGGTAATATTAAAGGTACATAATTCAATGAGAAATGGTAGTCATTAGTTTGTAGCTCTCCATAAAACACCTCATCTTAAATAAATAATTAAACATGCAATTTTTTTTTGATTAGGAAAACACTGAGGGTTTTGAGAGGGACCTACAACCCAGTACAAAGCTCAGAACAAAGCTCCCGAAGGAGGTCAAAAGGGACAGGGATCCCATAAGGAATCCAAAATCAAAACCAGAAGATCACCAATAATAGAACAATAATAAACATGCCTAAAAGCAGAGAACAAACCAAAGAACAAAAACAATAGCCAAAACGAAAGAACAACCCCCAAAAAGAAAGGAACATAAAATTCAATGAAAGTCTTGGGGTCGAATGTCGAATGATTGGCTATATGACATGATCTCAAAAATGTCATCCATCGATTTGTTCATATCCTCGATAAAATCCACCACTATCTTTAGAGTACCCAAAATTGATTTATGTTTATCATCAATTTCCATAATCTCCTGCAATAAGTAATGATCGGGGTCTGAATGAGAAGGGCCCAAATTTACCACCTCATTCGGCTAAACATCCAAAACCATATCAGATAGGGCATTAAGAGATGATTGGTCAACTATTGTCTTTGAAACCTCCTTTAGAGCATCCTTAGCCAACAAGTGCTTGGAATGACACTTCAAGCAACCTCTCACCCCTTGAGATGTCATTGAAAGGCCCTTACTTTCATTAGAATACCTAGAGGACAATGTTGGGCTTACACTACGAACTAATTCAACAAACAAAGGGCCAGACTTAGCAGCCCTGTGCACCTTACCACCGTGAACACCCTAGTAAGAGATAGAGATTTCGTTAACCAAAAGACCAAAGCAGGATCCAGACTGGACCAAGAAAATTTTTAAATCACTAGAGACAACAAATGAGTCCTTCGGTTCCAGTAATCCAAGAGATTTTGATGGGTTAGATTATATAAAATGAAATATTTTTGCAAGTTGCACTCCCTTTTCTGTTGCAACAAATTCCACAATTAATAGGACCAAGTCCTGGCCCCTACCATTCTTAACATTAGTCATTGATTTCTTTAAGGAATGGAATAGAAAAGTTGGGATGTTCATCCTCCTTGCCCTCCTCAACTGTTATAGAAACATAACATGATAGCTTTTGATAATGTCTCTGGAGGGATTCAAAGTGAAATATTCCATAATGACTTGAATTACTCGATCACACGGAGGCAAAAGGTCTTTGGCCTTAAAGTCATTCTTTTCTTTAGGTAAGAATTCCCCCAAGTCCATAAACAAACCTAGCTCCATTGAGAATGCCCATCATGATTACGAGGGAATCCATCTAGGGGAGACCAGTAACGTTAGCAATGAGGGCTTCATCGATCAAAAAGATAAAGTTCCCCACCTTGACTAAACCTTCATTCCAAGAAAAAGCCAACAATTTGGACAAAATAAGATTATGTCCATGAAATTTCCTAATGCAATCCAATAGGCTACCCTTATTCAAAATATCTAAAACCTCTTCATCTGCACATAGAGAGGCAAGTTCTAAGTGAATCTTTGAGCAAGTAGGCCTTGCATTAAGAGATTTGGATCTCACCATCTTCACTTCACACACTCAGCCACAACCTGAACTTCACATAAAAAACTTCACTCTGAAACTCCAGAAACAATGGCAGAGACCCTAAGAAGCTTAGGAGATTTGAGTCAATCAAAAAACTCAAAAAAAAAAAAAAGAGAACGACAAAGGTGTTCCGTTAACAAAACTCGAGCTACTTCTTTCCTAGAGACCAAAGGCCAACATTTAGAAGATAAGGAAGTCCCCACGTGAATCGAAAGAAACAAACAACGTGCCATGGACCAACACGGTGCAAAAAAGGAAGGCAAACCCCCGCAGAATATCTGGCAAGGACGTGAGTTGAATCAGCTGGGTCCAACCCGATGGAAATCGAATAGGTCAACATCAATACTGGAATTTAGGTCTTCACCAAAAGTTCATTTGCCAATGAAACCTACCAAAATAAATCACACCCTAGTTAACGAAGAAGTCCGCCCCCATTATCACACCAAACATAAAAGATTTGGACATCCTCCATAAGCTGGAGAATTCTCCGTGTTTCACATACCATATTATAAAGGCCCCCATTCAAAGAGTATAGAAAACATATGAGGTGGCATCCTTTATCCTACAAATAAAAGATACTTCTGCTCTAAATAAATTCCCACTTGACTGATATATATTTATTTTTGTCCTTACCTTGTAACATGTTGCTCATGCCCTGTAATAACTCAAAAGATAACACGGAGAAAAAGAACAGTCTTTTTCAATTAAAATTTTGAAATTATAACAACACTTTTAAATCGATTAATTTGTGCAAAATGAAATTAGCGTATTCAATATCAGTCCCATCGATTCATTTATTCAATATACGCGGGATCGATTTGACGTCTATATCAACTAAAAACGCTACGGCAAATCAACAACATTATAAATATATATTTTGTTTTTTTCGACTTTAAAAAGTGTGGGACATGACCTGCACTTGGTTTTGGAACGAGGGACGATTTTTTTTTTTCAGAATAAGTATATTTTTACTATGAAGTTTTGGTAGAATAGTGAATGGAGATCGTAGAATAGTGAAGGTAGATCTTAGTAATGATGAATTGAAGATATTAGTTATAAAGAAGTCAAAGATACACATCTTCTATAAAAAGACAAGCGAGAGAAACACGTCGTAAAGAAATCAGAAGTCCTCTTTAAAAAATGATGTTCAAAAGTACATCAGGGTCACGTGTCATGCACAACGTTATCGGGAAAGAAAAAAAATGTTACAAATGTGAACTTACAGCTTAATCTGGCTGGCTATTCTTCTATGATTCATTGGACTTGAATCTCAATCGTAATAATGTATTTCTTCTTTTTTCAAGAACACCATCTTGTCATAATTCCAGAATATGACATTAAACAATTGTACCAGTCAATAATTTCTCTTGTTTTAGATTGATTTGTCCTCAAAAGTCAGGAAAGGAATGGCCATGTATAACAAAGAGCCCGAATTTGTTAAGTTACATTTCCACCTCGCTGGAAAAGAGGCAGGTTGAATCATTTAGCTCAATGGTTTCCCCAGAAATTCTGGGGACCAAGAGTCAAAACCACCAATAATGGTGGCCATACACGTTGCTGATTTGGGGCAGGAATTCCAAACCTCTCCATTTTCAACCATAAATGGCCGTGCACTGCCAAATAAAACCGGAATATGAAAAAATAATTGCCATTACAACTAAATCATCGATTTTGACAACGTGATGGGAGCCCGAACCTCGAATAGGCATTACAACTAAAAATATATTTAGGCATTTCATCTTATGTTTGGTCAACAACAATGAGATGAATAGACCATTGAGAGTACTCACTCTGGTATGGTTTGAAAATAGTGATTGTAACCAAGTCCCCTATATATCCATTTTTTATTTATTTTTATATAAATAAATGTATACGTGAATGTAATAAAGTGGCAAGCCCAAAGCTACATATTAAATATCAATTGATGAATTTTAAAAATGAAAATTTGAAATTATTTTTGTTTTTTTTAATATTTTTTGTTTTTGAAATTTAGTGTAGAGAAAGTAATTTCTATTTAAAAAATAAAAAATTGAAAGTATTAAAAATGTTAAAATATTATATTTAAATTTTTTAATAATTGGTAAAGGAAATATATAAGTTAAAATAAAGTATTAAAATATTATGCAATCAATCAAGTAGCATTAGTTCAACCTGTTAGATTCCTCAATATTCAAAGAGGAGACCAAAGTTCAAATCTTGCCAAACAATACACAGATTATATCCATGCTTTGTTGTAATAGCACTTATGTAATGATGATGTAATACAGGTGGAGCCCATTTCAATCCCATATAACCAATTAAAAAAGAATAAAATTATGTGATGTTTCCATAAAAGTTATTTATTTTAATTAAAAAAAATAAAATTATGTGATGTTTCCATACAAGTTAATTATTTTAATTAAAAAGAATAAAATTATGTGATGTTTCCATACAAGTTATTTATTTCTAGTGGCATATTTCTATGTTTTTTTGCGTCTTCATCAAAAAGACCCAAGTTCAAACCTATGTACAAGGAGATTGGGACCCTTTCAGAACCTAAGGATAATGTAGTGGTATGTCTTTGGATTTCATCTGGAAAACCCAAGTTCAATCCTTGATGGGACCAAAACCACTTTAAAAACTCATGGGTCCTGTTTATTGAAAGCATGTACAAGGAAATTGAGACCCTTTCAAAACCTAACGATAATGTAGTGGTATGTCTTTGGATTTCATCAAGAAAACCCAAATTCAATTTTTGATGGGACCAAAACCACTTTAAAAACCCATGCATCTTGTTTGACATTGCTTGTTGATTACCTTTCAAGTTTTATGATTGAAGTTTGTTGAGTTTCTAATTGTTGAGATTGAACGATAATACCTTTCACGTTTTATAATTGAAGTTTTTTGAGTTTCCAATTGTTGGGATTGAGCGACAGTAGTATTTTAAAGCTTGAAAATAAAGTTATATGGTTTTTTGTTGGGATTGAGCGACAGTAGTATTTTAAAGCTTGAAAATAAAGTTATATGGTTTTTTGTTGGGATTGAGCGACAGTAGTATTTTAAAGCTTGAAAATAAAGTTATATGGTTTTTATTGGTGACCTTGCGACGTTTAAAGTGGTTTCTCAAAAGATATTTACTATTATGTATACAAAATTCAGTGCAAAAATGTAAAAATAAATTTCTTCCTTCAAATAATAATTAGATATCCATATCTTTTACTTATATAAATAAATGTAAATGTCATAAAGTGAAAAGCCCAAAGCTACATATTAAATAAAAAATAAAATAAAAAACTTATTTTTTATTATTATTATCTTTTTGAAATTGAGTGTAGAAAAAGTAGTTTCTATTTAAAAAATAAAATTGAAAGTACAATATGAAGTATTAAAATATAATTATACACTAAAATATTGTGATATCAACAATTTTTAAAAAGTATCATCCTCATGATGTTGTAATGGTATATATATATATTTTTCATCAAGAAGATCCAAGTTCAAAATCATGTATAAAGGGGTGAGACCGTTTAAAAACTTGAGGGATAATGTAGTGGTATGTATTTTGATTTTCATGTAGACAATCCAAGTTCAATATTTAGTGGGACCAAGATAACTTTCAAAACCCTATGTTTTTTAAGGTTTTCGTCAAGAAGATCCAAGTTCAAACCTATGTGCAAGGAGATTGGGACCCTTTCAAAACCTAAGGATAATGTAGTGGTATGTGTTTGGATTTCATATAGAAAACCCAAGTTTAATATTTGATGGGACTAGAGCCACTTTCAAAAACCCATGGGTCCTTTTTATTGAAAGTATGATTGACATTGCTTGTTGATCACCTTGATCACTTTCAAAAACCTATGTTTTTTTGGGTTTTCATCAAGAAGATCCAAGTTCAAACCTATGTGCAAGGAGATTGGGACTCTTTCAAAACCTAAGGATAATGTAGTGGTATGTGTTTGGATTTCATCTAGAAAACCCAAGTTTAATATTTTATGGGACTAGAGCCATTTTCAAAAACCCATGGGTCCTGTTTATTGAAAGTATGATTGGCATTGCTTGTTGATTACCTTTTAGGTTTTACCATTGAAGTTTGTTGAGTTTCTAATTATTGAAATTGAACGATAATAGTATTTTAAAGTTTGAAAATATGGTTATCTTGTTTTTAATGTTGACCTTTTTAAGTGTTTAAAGTGATTTCTCAAAATTTGTTTTTATTATTCTATTATGCAATCTTGTGTCTCCTTGTATTTTATTTGTTAAAAATATTGTTTGGGTGTTGTGTTTTGCATATTTCAAATGATGATGGTGGTGGGATACCCTAAGGGTTTCTATTTATGATCTTTTTTACTAATTTTCTTATTGTTTTTAGTCATCTTACAAGTTTTTTAGAAGCATAGATTTCATAGATTTGTTGGATTTAGGGTTTTTGAAGTCTATAGAAGCTTCCAAAAGGTGCGTGAAATGACTAGCGATGTTCGAGGGCAACCCAAAAACACCTAGGGGTATCTTAAAAATATCTAGAAGCACCTAGGGGTGTTTACGGAGAGCTAGGAGCAAATACGTAGGTTGTCTAGTAAGTCTACTATCTAAAACCCTAGTCTTCTATTTTACGTATTTTGGGTTATGTGCTGTATTTTTAGAGTTTAAGTTTAAAATGAACCATCATTAAATGATCTAAAAATGAATTCATTCTAGTTTGAAATTTAGGTTTGCATCGATTCACATACATTCAAATTTATATATTTTATTTTTAATGTATTCACAAACATAAAATGATGCATTTTGTTTGCATCTAAAATGATAAATTGCATAACATGGTATTGCATTTTAGGGTTAAAAGTAGTTATTTTTTTTTATCTAAGTAGGAACATCACTAGGATGCCAAAAGTATCCTTGCAAGTTGGGTGATTCTAGTAAGAAATGTGGACGAACCCTTCGATTGTTATTTAGATATGGGATCTTAAGAGGTGTGCTTCACACTCTTTGCATAATTGACATTTTCTTGTTGGCTTCTAATTTAGATCTATGAAATTTGTTGTTTTTACACAGTAATAAAAATAAATTTAAAAAAATTCACACACAACATGTTTCATTCAAAACAATAATGGTTGGATTTCATCACCAACCATTGCTTGAGATTAGGTAACAGTGGTATTCATCTCCATCCACCAATTTTTGCCCATAGATACCCTAGGATACCCCCGAGTAAACTTGTTGGCTTTCATCACCAAAAAAAATCTTGCCACCCTATCTTTGCCATAGATTTTACCTTTATTTTGTTTGCTCGGGGTTTGTATCATGGTCATCTATTTGACGCACACTCAGAGGATTTAGCACAAACTATTACCTTTGCTAAAGCTTGAAACATGCCCTAGAGGTTTGAACCTAGGTCTCTTCTTGGTAAGTACTTGGTCAGTCAAACCTTTACCAATCCACCTAACCTTTATGAACCAAATTTTTATTTATTTTTTCTAATTTTTTTGTTCTAAAGGATTCAACACGTACTATTACCTTTGCTAAAGCTGGCAACGTGCCTCGAAGGTTTGAACCTAGGTCTCTTCTTGGTAAGTACTTGGGCAGTCAAACCTTTACCAAACCACCTAGTCTTTGGGGATCAATTTTTTTTTTTTTTTTAAGTTTTGATCTCCAAGGACTAGGTGGAGGATTCAACATAGACTATTACCTTTGCTAAAGCTGGCAACGTGCCCCGAAGGTTTGAACCTATGTCTCTTCTTGGCAAATACTTGGTCAGTCAAGCCATTACCAATCCACCTAGCCCTTGGCGACCAAAACGGCTAGGTGGATTGGTAAAGGCTTTACTGACCAAGTACTTGCCAAGAAGAAACATAGGTTCAAATCTCGAGGGCACACTGGAAAATTTAGCAAAGGTAATAGTCCATGTTGAATATTTTGAGTGTCTAGACGACATTACAAACCCCGAGCGATAGATGATTTCATCTTATGTTTGGTCAACAACAATGAGATGAATAGACCATTGAGAGTAGTCACTCTGGTATGGTTTGAAAATAGTGATTGTAACCAAGTCCCCTATATATCCATTTTTTATTTATTTTTATATAAATAAATGTAAACGTGAATGTAATAAAGTGGCAAGCCCAAAGCTACATATTAAATATCAATTGATGAATTTTAAAAATGAAAATTTGAAATTATTTTTGTTTTTTTTAATATTTTTTGTTTTTGAAATTTAGTGTAGAGAAAGTAATTTCTATTTAAAAAATAAAAAATTGAAAGTATTAAAAATGTTAAAATATTATATTTAAATTTTTTAATAATTGGTAAAGGAAATATATAAGTTAATATAAAGTATTAAAATATTATGCAACCAATCAAGTAGCATTAGTTCAACCTCGTTAGATTCCTTGATATTTAAAGAGGAGACCAAAGTTCAAATCTTGCCAAACAATACACGTATTATATCTATGCTTTGTTGTAATAGCACTTATGTAATGATGATGTAATACATGTGGAGCCCATTTCAATTCCATATAACCAATTAGAAAAGAATAAAATTATGTGATGTTTCCATACAAGTTATTTATTTTAATTAAAAAAAATAAAATTATGTGATGTTTCCATACAAGTTAATTATTTTTATTAAAAAGAATAAAATTATGTGATGTTTCCATACAAGTTATTTATTTCCAGTGGCATATTTCTATGTTTTTTGGCGTCTTCATCAAAAAGACCTATGTTCAAACCTATGTACAAGGAGATTGGGACCCTTTCAGAACCTATGGATAATGTAGTGGTATGTTTTTGGATTTCATCTGAAAAACCCAAGTTTAATCCTTGATGGGACCAAAACCACTTTAAAAACTCATGGGTCCTGTTTATTGAAAGCATGTACAAGGAAATTGAGACCCTTTCAAAACCTAACGATAATGTAGTGGTATGTCTTTGGATTTCATCAAGAAAACCCAAATTCAATTTTTGATGGGACCAAAACCACTTTAAAAACCCATGCATCTTGTTTGACATTGCTTGTTGATTACCTTTCAAGTTTTATGATTGAAGTTTGTTGAGTTTCTAATTGTTGAGATTGAACGATAATACCTTTCACGTTTTACAATTGAAGTTTTTTGAGTTTCCAATTGTTGGGATTGAGCGACAGTAGTATTTTAAAGCTTGAAAATAAAGTTATATGGTTTTTTGTAGGGGTTGAGCGACAGTAGTATTTTAAAGCTTGAAAATAAAGTTATATGGTTTTTATTGGTGACCTTGCGACGTTTAAAGTGGTTTCTCAAAAGATATTTACTATTATGTATACAAAATTCAGTGCAAAAATGTAAAAATAAATTTCTTCCTTCAAATAATAATTAGATATCCATATCTTTTACTTATATAAATAAATGTAAATGTCATAAAGTGAAAATCCCAAAGCTACATATTAAATAAAAAATAAAAATAAAAACTTATTTTTTATTATTATTATCTTTTTGAAATTGAATGTAGAAAAAGTAGTTTCTATTTAAAAAATAAAATTGAAAGTACTTAAAATGTTAAAAATTTATATTTAAATTATTAAACAATTGAAAAAAATATAATTTAATATGAAGTATTAAAATATAATTATACACTAAAATATTGTGATATCAACAATTTTTAAAAAGTATCATCCTCATGATGTTGTAATGGTATATATATATTTTTTTCATCAAGAAGATCCAAGTTCAAAATCATGTATAAAGGGATGAGACCCTTTAAAAACTTGAGGGATAATGTAGTGGTATGTATTTTGATTTTCATGTAGACAATCCAAGTTCAATATTTAGTGGGACCAAGATAACTTTCAAAACCCTATGTTTTTTAAGGTTTTCGTCAAGAAGATCCAAGTTCAAACCTATGTGCAAGGAGATTGGGACCCTTTCAAAACCTAAGGATAATGTAGTGGTATGTGTTTGGATTTCATATAGAAAACCCAAGTTTAATATTTGATGGGACTTGAACCACTTTCAAAAACCCATGGGTCCTGTTTATTGAAAGTATGATTGACATTGCTTGTTGATCACCTTGATCACTTTGAAAAACCTATGTTTTTTTGGGTTTTCATCAAGATGAAAGCATGAGATTCCGGAAGAAAAACAGTATTAAAATGTAAATGAAAACAGAACTTTGAATCAACCAAACATAAAGGAGAAAAGCAGGAGCACAACTCTTTTATATTAATTCCCTTGGGTTACAATACATCTCCTGCATTTTTAGGGGCTAGGAGTGTTAGTCTGTCTCGGTTACAATCAAGATTAATATTTCTTCTATCCGCATGCCCACATTTGAAACGGGCGGGCCCAGATGTTGCCGCCGCTTGTTGCTGATAAATCCTCGCTTCTTGTTGTTCTTCCTGCGTTCAAAGAAACAACAAACCGTTTAGTAACACCTGCAACACAAATGGATAGAACGTAATGCAAGATAATATGCGATCAAAAATGTAATGCAGTCGTAAGATGTTAAAGCATAATGCAAGATAGATTCGCCAACTATTTGAACAAACTAAAATGCAATGCCAGATGTATTTAGAATAACTAAAGCGCAATGCCAGATGTTGATGGAAAGATATATATCCGAACGTGAAAACGTAAGCTACTATTTTAAAGCATTTGAAAACATCATATATTCGAACATAAAACGTAAACTGTTGTTTTAAAACATTCGAACACAGCATATATTCGCAAACGTAAACTTTTTTAAAACATTCGAACACAGCATATATTCGCAAACATAAAATGTAAACTGTTTTAAAGCATTCGAAAACAACGTATATTCGAAAACATAAAAAACGTAAATTGCTTAAATACTGTTAATTTGCAGGATATGTTCGAAAGCAGCATATATCAAATTAACTGAGAACGTGCATGGGGTGCCCAAGCGGGCCGCCCCCGTTAAAGCTTGGTTTCGGTGCCAATCCACTAAGGAAGGGCCCGAAATCTCTCAGGTGTTGAGTTGTCATCGAATTAGTGGGATATTGTGATCCACTGTCGGGTATTAAGGTCTGAGTTCACCTTCAAACAGCCACCAGTAACCTCCCTTCAGAAAGAGATTACAGGTGCAGAAGAGTGAATCTTCAAGGAATGCAAAATGGGGTCTCCATTTTAACAGCACTTCGTTCTATTCACCAAATGCTTGTTCACCTCTCTTCTGAGCGGGAAAGTCTGCTCTTTTATAGACCCACGGGGTCTCTTTTAAAAATAGCACGCAGGGATGCCACGTGGCGGTCATGCCTCCTCATCAGGGAGGAGACTCCGCCTTGACTCGGGCCTACGTGACTGCAGTCTGTTAACTGCCACTCTGCCCACCTACGCGTGCATGCACAGCAAGAGCCATAAATGACTGTCTTTGGCTGCCATTTGCCATTAAGTCATATTAATGCCTGCCTCTGATTGATTTATGCTTGCCCTTGAATGGTTTATGCTTGCCTCTGATTGGTCGAATACTTGCCCTTGAATGGCGGAATGTCGCTTTTGAATGGTCAATGCCCGCTAAAGAGTCGCCTAGTCGTAACTGCCGAAGTGTCGCGATATCGCGACGTCGCGATATCGCGACACTTCGGCCAAGGCCCTGCCTTGGGCGCCGAAGTGTCACGAAATCGTGACACTTCAGCCAAGGCAAGGCCTTGGGCGATGAAGTGTCACGAAATCGTGACACTTCAGCCAAGTAAAGCCTTGGGCGTCGAAGTGTCACGAAATCGTGACACTTCGGCCAAGGCGAAGCCTTGGGCGCCGAAGTGTCGCGAAATCGTGACACTTCGGCCAAGGCGAAGCCTTGGGCGCCGAAGTGTCACGAAATCGTGACACTTCGGCCAAGGCAAAGCCTTGGGCGCTGAAGTGTCGCGATATCGCGACACTTCGGGCAGAGCTTTGCTTTGGGGCACCGAAGTGTCGCGATATCGCGACGTCACGATATTGCGATGCCGCGATATCGCGACACTTCGGCCGAGGCCCACTTTTGATTAAGACTTGTTTTATGAAGGCTCGCTTGATGAAGGCTTGTTTTTGACTAAGGCTTTGCTTTTTGATGAAGGCTTTGCTTTTGATGAAGGCTTGTTAAAATGACCAACTTTGTTCTGCTCACTTTTCGACCTTCTAAACTGCTGTGTGAGTGGCTAGGACCACTGTTTGACCTCTGAGGGCTGCCCTGAAAGCTGTGTATGTCAATGCGATCAGTGTTTGTAGTCACTTAATCGGATTGGTGTTGTTTTGGTGTCTATAGATGCCCCTTTTTGGGAAGCGCTACGGGTGACGCAGTGCTGAGCAAAAATAGATGACCAAAGCACTAATGATTAGGGTTTCTTGGTAACCTAACCAACTTTTGATGCCCCAAGTATGGAAAGGGCATGCATTCTTGAATCCTTGCTTCGATGAGCTAAGGAATTTGATTTCAAGTGTTAACCTATTTTGGTGAGGTGTGACTTGAGCTTGGACATTGATCAGTCATGATTAGGCAAAGGGCGTAACCTTTTGTCCACGGGGGGAACCTTGTGTTCATGCTTCGGGAATGCCAAGTGTTTGATCAATTTAATGATTGCTTGTTTACTGCCCCAAGCAAGAGCGTGATTGTCTTTGTCAATGATTCTTTGAATGCATGCCATTGCCCCGATTGGGTGTGTGTTTGTTGATTGGTGACTAAGTGTGACTACCCCCTCAAGCGACGAATCGATGAGGGAATGACCTTCGTGAGAAAAGCGACGAGTCGCTTGACCCAAGATGACTTAGGTTAGGGTGCCTTTAGATGTTTTACCATTTAAGCACGTGCAATTTCCCGACATTTGGACCTATTTTTGGTGGGTGTTAACCCTTTTGGTGATGCCATAATGGGGTGAAATCATCAAAAACCCGTCTTCCCGTGGAGCGGTCCAGCTATGGTAGCCTTCTTGGGGAAGTGGGAAAGTGACAATTTGAGCCCCGACATCGATTTTCTATGCCAAGAGGTTAAGTGCAAGAGCACTCGTGTCCGGAAACTTATTGCTATGTTTTTGTGTTGCATTTTTATGATGTTTTTGTTGCTTTGATTTTCTTTCTTTGTGTATTTATGGTATGCATAATGATTGATGTTTGATGGATGCATGCTATTTTATATTGATGGATGCATATGGTATGATAAATGCGATTGTTGTATGTTGATTTATTTTGATGGATGCATATGTTGTGATGAAATGCAAATGGATGGATGGACTTTGTGGTGTTTGGTTGTGGCACCATAGACTGTTTAGAACTCTATTATTTTGCTTTTTAGGCGATTGCTGTGATGCATGACTTTGTATGTATACATGTGGTTTTTCTTTTTTTGTATTTTTTGATGGTATTGTAAGGATGAAAAGTAGCGCAGTTGGTTTAGAAATGTAGCCAAGGTTTTTTGAGACTCAGACGGTTTTAACTCACTAGCCATGACTGTACTTTATCTTACAAGACTTTTGAACAAGGTATGAATCGGACTTGTTTTTGACCAAGTTATTTCACATCCCTGTGTGTGCAATTGAGTTCATTTATGTGGTATTTGTCAGGATACCGCCAATGCCAGATGGGCTTTCAACCGAACTCGTATCGAGGATCACCTAATTAGCTCCACTAACTCCTTTGTTGTATTTAGTTAGATTAATCTGCGGTGTTATCCAGGATACCATAAGCTAGCTCATCCACATGCAAATATTGATCTGTACACAAGTTAATGTGATAGATATATCGTCATGCGAGAAGTTTACCGCCAGTGACCGATAGGCTATCAACCAAACCGATATTGAGGCTTGCCTCATGACCTGTTAGAATGTTGAGAGTTCCAGGGATTCAAGTTCAACTCCCTTCTTTTCTTCAATTGTATTGGGATACTTGCTCGTTTGTAGTGATAAGATCACTGTTTATTTTGATTTGTTTTTCTTTTGAGCAAGGGATTGGGGAAATGGAGTGACGATAATCACTATTGTTTGTGCCTTTTGATGTGTGCACTGTAGGATGTCAAATTTTGATGTTTTGACTTTTTGCAAATTTTTGATGTTTTGCAACTGTTGAGAACTAGGGATTCTTAGGGAATTGGGTAGGGAGGATGCTTGTCCTTTTGCCAACTCTCAGCATTCTTGGGGTCATTCGCACGGGGGGATGAGCAAGATAACCGTTTCGCTTATGGTGACCTGGATTACTGTGCAGGTTTCATCTTTCGTTCACACAACTTGGGAATTTTTATGTGTTTTAATTTGTGTTGGGATGTTACGTAACAAGGTGTATTTCAAGTGTAACTCTACCTTCGTAAAATGCATCTGACTTGATACATTACATGGCTAAAGAGCAAAATGATGACTGAATCACGAAAACTCTTGATACATTAAAAGACCACTGACTCTAGTGTGGTAAAAACAATGCATGGTGTTTTTGTTGTTTTTGTAAAATGGAACAGTGTGGAACAAGATGGACTAGCAGAGCAATTACAGCCTATGGTGCCTTTGACCTGTACGACCACAAATATGCGATGTATGGATGCAATGCTTTAATGCATCTATGTATTTTTGTATTTTTGATGGATTGATTTTTGTGAATATGAAGATGAAGTGCGAGAAGAACTCTCTATTGATGAATTTGAGTATGCCTAGAAATGAGATGCAAAATTTTGTTGTTTTTGATGATTTTTGTTGTTTTTGAATTTTCTTGATTTTTGACCAAGCGATTGTGGAAATCCTTGGAGCATTTTGGGATTGACCAAGCGATTGCAAGAATCCTTGGAGCCTTTTGGGATTGACCAAGCGATTCGAGAATCCTTGGAGCCTTTTGGGATTGACCAAGCGATTTTATGGATCCTTGGAGCATTTTTGGGATTGACCAAGCGATTTTGACAATCCTTGGAGCCTTTTGGGATTGACCAAGCGATTTTGAGAATCCTTGGAGCATTTTGGGATTGACCAAGCGATTGCAAGAATCCTTGGAGCCTTTTGGGATTGACCAAGCGATTTTAAGAATCCTTGGAGCATTTTGGGATTGACCAAGTGATTTTGAGAATCCTTGGAGCATTTTGGGATTGACCAAGCGATTGCAATAATCCTTGGAGCATTTTGGGGTGACCAAGCGATTGCGATAATCCTTGGAGCATTTTGGGTGACCAAGCGATTGCGATAATCCTTGGAGCTTTTGGGTTTGGACTATGGCTCTTCAAGGGATAGAGGTACCCCCAGCTTGATGGTCTTTGCACTTCGAATCTGGCTCTGGAGGGATTGGCACGAATGGATCGGCCCTATGCACGGATAGGAGGACAGGGTCTACCCCGGCATTGATGTTGCTATGAGGATCTCTGGGTTGAAATTGATCTTTGTGTGCCCAAAGTGTCGGATGTAATGCTTGGTCCCACTGTGGTGGGTTAACGTGCCACTCATGCCCTAGTATTATGTTTATCTGTTGACATGCTTCATCGATATTTATGGGATGTCGATGCTGTCGCATGTGATTGTTGTGGGCAATCTCTGTTTTATCCTCACTTTCGACCAGTGAGTACAGCTCATCATACTCTAGAGATTTTGAGACATGGAGGACTGCATCATCAGGTAGACCTACGGTTAAAGGTTGATCCTCTTTGAAAAGAGCCTCATGTAAGTTGGGCCTTGGGAGCTCCAAAATCTTGGTCTCTACCGACTCTAAGTGCTCTAGCACTTTGCATGTATCGGGAGATTTGAGCTCCTCCTCTTTGGTTGGTTCTTGTTGAGGAACTTGGGGCCTATGGAGGGGTAGCCAGATAGCACCCCCCATGCCTTGGTGGGGCTTTTCATCCCGCTCTTCTTCTTGCTCTGATTCCTTAGAGGCTTCTTGATGAATTTCTAAGGGTGGCCCATAAACCTGAGTGGGTTCCTGAGGAAGGCACTCGTTATTGGTTATAGGAGTGGCCTCCCGCTCATGTCTAGGAGGCGTTGGGGGTGGTGCTTCAGGAATCGGGAGAGTAGCCTCCCGCTCCTGTCTAGGAGGTGTTGGGGGTAGCGTTTGATGAGGTCGCGATGACCTGTCTTGCCCCCATGGGTTGTGCCCCTCAAAATGTTTTGTCTTATGCGTGTGAGGGGTTGGAGTCTTCTCCTGCATAGTGTGTTGGAACAACTCATCCTTCTGGTGTTGAAGGTGCTCTTTATTTAGAAGATACCATTGTTCTAACTATTGTCGTTCTAGCTCAAGTTGCGTGAGTTGCATCCGATGTGCGAAATGCTTGACAGATTCTAAGATAGTTGGTCTCACCACCTCATGTCTAGAAGGCCTAGATGCCTCTCCTAGATATCTATCTCGGTCGTAGTGATCCAAGATATCTATAGGCCGCATCCCTCTGTTTGGGGTAGCAACATTTATCCGAGGTTCTGGCCTCAGTAGGTGATCCTGATATCTAGCATTTGCGGAGGCGTCTTGCTCCCGCACTGTATATTGCTCTCGAGGAAGGTAGGGGTCTTCCTCATACCCCCTTTCATAAGTGAAAGAGGGACGGGTGGCATTTGCTTGCCCTGCCTGAAGAGCCTTGTGCTCTGGAGGAACCTTGCTCTCTAGATTTGTCCTTGTAGTCCTGACAACTAGAGGGGGTGAAGGGGGGATAGTGTAATCATGTGGTTCCTCCCGTTGAACCCTATGTTGACCTAGCGCTTCATCGCGCGGTGACCGCTCATAGCGAGCATCTAAGGGAGCTCTCCTATGACTGTACCCTTCATGGAAGGGTGTGTGCTGAGTGTTATGCTGAACAGGAGTGCTCCTCGAAGAGGTGCCCCTATAGTCCCATTTCGTCGGAGCACGGAGGGGACTGCTTTGTGTGTCAGGCCGCCAAGGTGGTATGACCAAATCCTTGGGGCTAAAGCGAAGGCGACTAGCGCCCTCTCTTTGTGCACCTTCCGTAGCGTCCGCCCTTGATTGGGCTTGGCTACGGGTGTACACCATTGTGGTGCTTCTCTACTTAGCTAAGCAGATTTTTATCTCATTTATGATGATTTGTCTTTTTGTTTACACTAAGAAGAAATGAACACACGCATACACAAAACCGTGATTATCTCTTTTAAGGATTGATAGTGTGTCCTAAACTGGTTTAGTGCATTTTGATGTTTTGTTTTGTTTTTGCAATTTTTGAAGAACGTTTAAATGCATAATGTTGGCTCATATGACTCCCATAAATGGTCGCCCCTTCAATATACCATTGTCGGACCGATATACCAACCTCTCTATATACCCGCCCTTACGAGAGGGAAACTATAGGTACGTGAGAGCAGATGGTACGTGGAACATAGGCGGTACGAAAGGGGGATTGTCCTGTTAATGACACCTACCATAGAAGACTTATCCTCGCGTGCATGGGAATCACCCCAACAACACTCGGTCAACTTTCGTCGGGATTTACGCCTAACAACAGTGACAATCGGGGAAATGGATGCAAAGCTAAGCCAAGGTGGTGATGAACCCACCGTTGGTCTTGCTCAAGGGCTGGGGTTTTACGACCAGCTCCTTGGTTTAATTTACCACGTGCAGTGTGTGTGGTTCATTTTAATAAAAAATGAAGCAAGCAGCAAAAAGAAACTTTCCCTATGCCACACAAATACTACAAACCGGAAAACAACAAGTAGAAATTTGAATTTTTTTTTTTTTAGTAAATAAAGCAAGAAAATTGACCTAAACTTTCTCTATCTTTCTTTAATAATTAAAAAAAAATGAGAGTAAAAAAATAAACAAATAAACTAAACAAAAATATCACAGCAGAAAATGAAGAAAACTTTACCTCCTTACCTCCTTTTTCTGCCCGGACTTGCTGTTTCTGACCTTCAGCTTAAAAAATCAGGGGTACCTGTTAAGCACAAACACAACAAATCTGATTAGTTTCTGTGATTTACAAATCTAGGAACGGTCCCACCGTGATCGCCATTGAAAGCATGAGATTTCGGAAGAAAAACAGTATTAAGATGTAAATGAAAACAGAACTTTGAATCAACCAAACATAAAGGAGAAAAGCAGGAGCACAGCCCTTTTATATTAATTCCGTTTGGTTACAATACATCTCCTGCCTTTTCAGGGGCTAGGAGTGTTAGTCTGTCTCTGTTACAATCAAGATTAATATTTCTTCTTTTCGCATGCCCACATGCAAAGTGGGCGGGCCCACATATTGCCGCCGCTTGTTGCTGGTAAATCCTCGCTTCTTGTTGTTCTTCCTGTGTTCAAAGAAACAACAAACCGTTTAGTAACACCTGCAACACAAAGATAGAACGTAATGCAAGATAATACGCAATCAAAAATGTAATGCAGTTGTAAGATGTTAAAGCACAATGCAAGATAGATTCACTAACAAACTAAAGCGCAATGCCAGATGTATTCGAAATAACTAAAGCGCAATGCCAGATGTTGATGGAAAGATATATATCCGAACGTGAAAATGTAAGCTACTGTTTTAAAGCATTTGAAAACAGCATATATTCAAACATATAAAACGTAGACTGTTGTTTTGGAACATTCGAAAACAGCATATGTTCGAACATATAAAACATATACTGTTGTTTTAATGTATTCTAAAACAGCATGTATTATAAAACGTAAACTATTTTAAAGCATTTGAAAACAGCATATATTCGAAAACATAGAAACGTAAAACTGCTTAAATACTGTTAATTTGTAGGATATGTTCAAAAGCAGCATATATCAAATTAACTAAGAACGTGCATGGGATGCCCAAGCGGGCCGCCCCCGTTAAAGCTTGGTTTCGGTGCCAATCCACTAAGGAAGGGCCCGAAATCTTTCAGGTGTTGAGTTGTCATCGAATTAGTGGGATATTGTGATCCACTGTCGGGTATCAGGGTCTGGGTTCACCTTCAAACAACCACCAGTAACCTCCCTTCCGAAAGAGATTACAGGTGCAGAAGAGTGAATCTCAAAGGAATGCAAATAGGTCTTCAAATGAACAGCACTTCGTTGTATTCTTCAAATGCTTGTTCACCTCTCTTCTGAGCGGGAAAGTCTACTCTTTTATAGACCCACGGGGTCTCTTTTAAAAATAGCATGCAGGGATGCCACGTGGCGGTCATGCCTCCTCATCAGGGAGGAGACTCCGCCTTGACTCGGGCCTACGTGACTGCAGTCTGCTAACTGCCAATCTGCCCACCTACGCGCGCATGCACAGCAAGAGCCATAAATGATTGTCTTTGGCTGCCATTTGTCATTAAGTCACTTTAATGCCTGCCTCTGATTGGTTGATGCTTGCCTCTGATTGGTTGATGCTTGCCTCTGATTGGTCGAATACCTGCCCTTGAATGGCGAAATGTCACTTCTGAATGGTCAATGCCCGCTGAAGAGTCGCCTAGTCGCAACTGCCGAAGTGTCACGATATCGCGACACTTCGGCCAAGGCCCTGCCTTGGGCGCCGAAGTGTCACAAAATCGTGACACTTCAGCCAAGGCAAGGCCTTGGGCGTCGAAGTGTCGCGAAATCATGACACTTCGGCCAAGGCAAAGCCTTGGGCACCGAAGTGTCGTGAAATCGTGACACTTCGGCCAAGGCAAAGCCTTGGGCACCGAAGTGTCACGAAATCGTGACACTTCGGCCAAGGCAAAGCCTTGGGCGCCGAAGTGTCGCAAACAACGCCTTGGGCGCCGATGTGTCGCGATATCGCGACGTCGCGATATCGTGACACTTCGGGCAGAGCTTTGCTTTGGGCGCCGAAGTGTCGCGATATCGCGATGTCATGATATCGTGACACTTCGGCCGAGGCCCACTTTTGATTAAGACTTGTTTTATGAAGGCTCGCTTGATGAAGGCTTGTTTTTGACTAAGGCTTTGCTTTTTGATGAAGGCTTGTTAAAATGACCAACTTTGTTCCGTTTACTTTTCGACCTTCTAAACTGCTATGTGAGTGGCTAGGACCACTGCTTGACCTCTGAGGGCTGCCCTGAAAGCTGTGTATGTCAATGCGATCAGTGTTTGTAGTCACTTAATCGGATTGGTGCTGTTTTGGTGTCTACATAAGAAGATCCAAGTTCAAACCTATGTGCAAGGAGATTGGGACTCTTTCAAAACCTAAGGATAATGTAGTGGTATGTTTTTGGATTTCATCTAGAAAACCCAAGTTTAATATTTTATGGGACTAGAGCCATTTTCAAAAACCCATGGGTCCTGTTTATTGAAAGTATGATTGGCATTGCTTGTTGATTACCTTTTAGGTTTTACCATTGAAGTTTGTTGAGTTTCTAATTATTGAAATTGAACGATAATAGTATTTTAAAGTTTGAAAATATGGTTATCTTGTTTTTAATGTTGACCTTTTTAAGTGTTTAAAGTGATTTCTCAAAATTTGTTTTTATTATTCTATTATGCAATCTTGTGTTTCCTTGTATTTCATTTGTTAAAAATATTATTTGGGTGTTGTGTTTTGCATATTTCAAATGATGATGGTGGTGGGATACCCTAAGGGTTTCTATTTATGATCTTTTTTACTAATTTTCTTATTGTTTTTAGTCATCTTACAAGTTTTTTAGAAGCGTAGATTTCATAGATTTGTTGGATTTAGGGTTTTTGAAGTCTATAGAAGCTTCCAAAAGGTGCATGAAATGACTAGCGATGTTCGAGGGCAACCCAAAAACACCTAGGGGTATCTTAAAAATATCTAGAAGCACCTAGGGGTGTTTACAGAGAATTAGGAGCAAATACGTAGGTTGTCCAGTAAGTCTACTATCTAAAACACTAGTCTTCTATTTTATGTATTTTGGGTTATGTGCTATATTTTTAGAGTTTAAGTTTAAAATGAACCATCATTAAATGATCTAAAAATGAAGTCATTCTAGTTTGAACTTTAGGTTTGCATCCATTCACATACATTCAAATTTATATATTTTATTTTTAATGTATTCACAAACATAAAATGATGCATTTTGTTTGCATCTAAAATGATAAATTGCATAACATGGTATTGCATTTTAGGGTTAAAAGTAGTTCTTTTTGTTTATCTAAGTAGGAACATCACTAGGATGCCAAAAGTATCCTTGCAAGTTGGGTGATTCTAGTAAGAGAGGTGGATGAACCCTTCGATTGTTATTTAGATAGGGGATCTTAAGTGGTGTGCTTCACACTCTTTGCATAAATTGACATTTTCTTGTTGGCTTCTAATTTAGATCTATGAAATTTGTTGTTTTTACACAGTAATAAAAATAAATTTAAAAAAATTCACACACAACATGTTTCATTCAAAACAATAATGGTTGGATTTCATCAAGCAACCATTGCTTGAGATTAGGTAACAAGTGGTATTCATCTCCATCCACCAATTTTTGCCCATAGATACCCTAGGATACCCCCGAGTAAACTTGTTGGCTTTCATCACCAAAAAAAATCTTGCTACCCTATCTTTGCCATAGATTTTACCTTTATTTTGTTTGCTCGGGGTTTGTATCATGGTCATCTGTTTGACACTCACTCAGAGGATTTAGCACAAACTATTACCTTTGCTAAAGCTTGAAACATGCCCTAGAGGTTTGAAACTAGGTCTCTTCTTGGTAAGTACTTGGTCAGTCAAACCTTTACCAATCCACCTAACCTTTGGGGATCAAATTTTTATTTTTATTTTTTAATTTTTGTTCTAGAGAATTCAGCACATACTATTACCTTTGCTAAAACTGACAACGTGCCTCGAAGGTTTGAACCTAGGTATCTTCTTGGTAAGTACTTGGGCAGTCAAACCTTTACCAATCCACCTAGCCTTTGGGGATCAATTTTTTTTTTTTTTAAGTTTTGATCTCCAAGGACTAGATGGAGGATTCAACACAGACTATTACCTTTGCTAAAGCTGACAACGTGCCCCGAAGGTTTGAACCTATGTCTCTTCTTGGAAAATACTTGGTCAATCAAGCCATTACCAATCCACCTAGCCCTTGGGGACCAAAAGGGCTAGGTGGATTGGTAAAGACTTTACTGACCAAGTACTTGCCAAGAAGAAACATAGGTTCAAATATCGATGGCACGCTACCAAATTTAGCAAAGGTAATAGTCCATGTTGAATCTTTTGAGTGTCTAGACGATGGTACAAACCCCGAGTGATAGATGGTTTCATCTCATGTTTGGTCAACAACAATGAGATGAATATATCATTGAGAGTAGTCACTCTGGTATGGTTTGAAAACAGTGATTGTAACCAAGTCCCCTATGTATCCATTTTTTATTTATTTTTATATAAATAAATGTAAACATGAATGTAATAAAGTGGCAAGCCCAAAACTACATATTAAATATCAATTGATGAATTTTAAAAATGAAAATTTGAAATTGTTTTTGTTTTTTTTTAATATTTTTTGTTTTTGAAACTTAGTATAGAGAAAGTAATTTCTATTTAAAAAATAAAAAAATAAAAGTATTAAAAATGTTAAAATATTATATTTAAATTTTTTAATAATTGGAAAAGGAAATATATAAGTTAATATGAAGTATTAAAATATTATGCAATCAATCAAGTAGCATTAGTTCAACCTGTTAGATTCCTCAATATTTAAAAATGAGAACAAAGTTTGAATCTTGCCAAACAATACACGGATTATATCCATGCTTTGTTGTAATAGCACTTATGTAATGATGATGTAATACAGGTGGAGCCCATTTCAATCCCATATAACCAATTAAAATAAAATAAAATTATGTGATGTTTCCATACAAGTTATTTATTTTAATTAAAAAAGAATAAAATTATGTGATGTTTCCATATGAGTTATTTATTTTAATTAAAAAAATAAAATTAGGTGATGTTTCCATACAAGTTATTTATTTTAATTAAAAAGAATAAAATTATGTGATAATTCCATACAAGTTATTTATTTCCAGTGGCATATTTCTATGTTTTTTTGTGTCTTCATCAAAAAGACCCAAGTTCAAACCTATGTACAAGGATATTGGGACCCTTTCAGAACCTACGGATAATGTAGTGGTATGTCTTTGGATTTCATCTAGAAAACCCAAGTTCAATCCTTGATAGGACCAAAACCACTTTAAAAACTCATGGGTCCTGTTTATTGAAAGCATGTACAAGGAAATTGAAACCCTTTCAAAACCTAACGATAATGTAATGGTATGTCTTTGGATTTCATCAAGAAAACCCAAATTCAATTTTTGATGAGACCAAAACCACTTTAAAAACCCATGCATCTTGTTTGACATTGCTTGTTAATTAGCTTTCAAGTTTTATGATTGAAGTTTGTTGAGTTTTTAATTGTTGAGATTGAACGATAATACCTTTCACGTTTTACAATTGAAGTTTGTTGAGTTTCCAATTGTTGGGATTGAGCGACAGTAGTATTTTAAAACTTGAAAGTAAAGTTATATGGTTTTTATTGGTGACCTTGCGACGTTTAAAGTGGTTTCTCAAAATATATTTACTATTATGTATACAAAATTCAGTGCAAAAATGTAAAAATAAATTTCTTCCTTCAAATAATAATATCCATATCTTTTAGTTATATATAAATAAATGTAAATGTCATAAAGTGAAAAGCCCAAAGCTACATATTAAATAAAAAATAAAAATAAAAACTTATTTTTTATTATTATTATCTTTTTGAAATTGAGTGTAGAAAAAGTAGTTTCTATTTAAAAAATAAAATTGAAAGTACTTAAAATGTTAAAAGTTTATATTTAAATTATTAAATAATTGAAAAAAATATAATTTAATATGAAGTATTAAAATATAATTATAAACTAAAATATTGTGATATCAACAATTTTTAAAAAGTATCATCCTCATGATGTTGTAACGGTATATTTTTTTTTTTCATCAAGGAGATCCAAGTTCAAAATCATGTATAAAGGGATGAGACCCTTTAAAAACTTGAGGGATAATGTAGTGGTTTGTATTTTGATTTTCATGTAGACGTGTAGACGATCCAAGTTCAATCTTTAGTGGGACCAAGATAACTTTCAAAACCCTATGTTCTTTTAGGTTTTCGTCAAGAAGATCCAAGTTCAAACCTATGTGCAAGGAGATTGGGACCCTTTCAAAACCTAAGGATAATGTAGTGGTATGTGTTTGGATTTCATATAGAAAACCCAAGTTTAATATTTGATGGGACTAGAGCCACTTTCAAAAAACCATGGGTCTTGTTTATTGAAAGTATGATTGGCATTGCTTGTTCATCACCTTGATCACTTTCAAAAACCTATGTTTTTTTGGGTTTTCATCAAGAAGATCCAAGTTCAAACCTATGTGCAAGGAGATTGGGACTCTTTCAAAATCTAAGGATAATGTAGTGGTATGTGTTCGAATTTCATATAGAAAACCCAGGTTTAATATTTTATGTGACTAGAGCCATTTTCAAAAACCCATGGGTCCTGTTTATTGAAAGTATGATTGGCATTGCTTGTTGATTACCTTTTAGGTTTTACGGTTGAAGTCTGTTGAGTTTATAATTATTGAAATTGAACGATAATAGTATTTTAAAGTTTGAAAATATGGTTATCTTGTTTTTAATGTTGACCTTGTGAAGTGATTAAAGTGACTTCTCAAAAGTTGTTTACTCGTATGTATACAATTTTTTTTGCAAAATGTATAAAAAGAACTTTAACTTTGTTTTGTAAATTATTTTCCTTTGAACTGATAATTAGTATCTAATTATATATTTAAATGTGTAGACACCAAAATCTAGCCACTTGTCCTTCATCCATGTTTTCCTGTCATTTCCACCACCAAAACATAGCCAATTTGTCCACCATCCCTATTTCCTGCCATTTTTGAATATTATTCACATTTATTTATATATATTTATTTTATATATATTTAAAATATAATACTTTATATTATATTTTAATATATGTTTAATAGATATGTATTTATTTAAGTGAATTAATCCCAGCCATCCAATTCCATTTAATCATGACCACCCATTCACACCAATCCATGCCACACCTTAGATTTATTATCCACCCTTAGATGTGTTTTAATCTCAGCCACATGATTAGTGTCATTGAAATCCTAACATGACTTGGGTTGGATTATATATAGGAGCCATTTTGATGGCTCAACCTCTAAGTCCCTAAATTTTTTAGTTCTCTAAGTCCTAGATTTCCTTGAGACTTCTCTTTAAGTGCTCAAAATCCTTAAGTTCCCTAAGCCGCCTTGCATTATTTTTGCCACCATCCTCGCTCGCCATAACCCCCATCACCTTCATCATCCTTTCTCCCTCGTTGTATCTACTTATGTAGAATCCTTCTTCTTAGCCCTAGGAACCCATGAGAATTTCTTGCAGTAGCTAGGTGCCCACAAAAATTTTACATTAGTGTCCCTGAAGACTCCCTAGCCTTCAAGCGATGCTAAGACATCACTACACCAGCCACCTACATCAGACATCTCAAATCAAAATACAGTAAGTAAGTAAGGTAGATCCATTTGTTTATTTCATTTTAATATCTTTAGATTTGCATATATTTCCATTTATCAATAGCTAGGGTTTTATTGATATCTAAGGGTCTCACATAGTGGAGCCCTCCTAGTTATTACTAACATCCTATTATTATTTTTATATGTGTAGGTTTGGAGATCCATCAACATTGGAAAACTTTTTAAGGTCGGAGTGGTTTGGCTCAACGAATATATGAAGCCCACTCAACTCTATTGGGATCAAGATGTGCTTGAAGACATCACAACTTTACTTTGTTAGGAATTTGGAGAACCCTATCACCTTGTAACATTGTATCAAAAGGATTCAAGGATCCAATCTTATAAACAATGGAGTTTCTAGGCTCCTCCCATCAATGAAAATTATTCTATTATGCAATCTTGTGTTTCCTTGTATTTCATTTGTTAAAAATATTATTTGGGTGTTGTGTTTTGCATATTTCAAATGATGATGGTGGTGGGATACCCTAAGGGTTTCTATTTATGATCTTTTTTACTAATTTTCTTATTTTTTTTAGTCATCTTACAAGTTTTTTAGAAGCATAGATTTCATAGATTTGTTGGATTTAGGGTTTTTGAAGTCTATAGAAGCTTCTAGAAGGTGCATGAAATGACTAGCGATGTCCAAGGGCAACCCAAAAACACCTAGGGGTATCTTAAAAATATCCAGAAGCACCTAGGAGTGTTTACAGAGAATTAGGAGCAAATACGTAGGTTGTCCAGTAAGTGTACTATCTAAAACACTAGTCTTCTATTTTACGTATTTTGGGTTATGTGCTGTATTTTTAGAGTTTAAGTTTAAAATGAACCATCATTAAATGATCTAAAAATGAAGTCATTCTAGTTTGCACTTTAGGTTTGCATCCATTCACATACATTCAAATTTATTTATTTTATTTTTAATGTATTCACAAACATAAAATGATGCATTTTGTTTGCATCTGAAATGAGAAATTGCATAACATGGTATTGCATTTTAGGGTTAAAAGTAGTTCTTTTTGTTTATCTAAGTAGGAACATCATTAGGATGCCAAAAGTATCCCTGCAAGTTGGGTGATTCTAGTAAGAGAGGTGGACGAACCCTTCGATTGTTATTTAGATAGGGGATCTTAAGTGGTGTACTTCACACTATTTGCATAAATTGGCATTCTCTTGTTGTCTTCTAATTTAGATCTATGAAATTTTTTGTTTTTAACATTGTTTGTACACAGTAATAAAAAAAATAAAAAAAAAAATTCACACACAACATGTTTCATTCAAAACAATAATGGTTGGATTTCATCACCAACTATTGCTTGAGACTAGGTAATAGTGGCATTCATCTCCATCCACCAATTTTTGCCCATAGATACATTAGGATACCCCCGAGTAAACTTGTTGGATTTCATCACCAAAAAAAATCTTGCTACCCTATCTTTGCCATAGATTTTACCTTTATTTTGTTAAGCAATATTAGAACATCAAAACACACAAGACTAGCACATAAAATGAATACACATTAAAAGGAGATAATAAATGAACAAGGTAAGCCATATTGGTTGAAATTTAGGATTGATTATTTGTTTCCTTAAGAATTTTACTTTTGTGTTATATTCGATGTTTTAATTTGTATATATATTTATTTTGCTTATGGTATTAACTAGAAATCAAAAGAAAGTTATAAGTCAAGGTAACTTTATGGAACATTAATCCACAGTCCCCACCACTTCTATGGTAGAATCTCTAAATGTGACATAGGTAAATTTATCTATAGGTCCCTCACATTCCTTACCATCCACAACCTATCATATGGCCATGCCCCAAGAGGAGTCAACCTCCCCTACCATTGAAAACCACATTACCCATATAGACATGGCAAGAGTAGAAGCTTTCATGAAGTATTCTAATTATATCCTAGAGTCTATTCATAATTCACCTAGATAGAATTCTGTTTTACTGCAAGAGCTTGTTTACTTCCAACCTTCATCCACCTTTACCTAGGAGTATACTAACCCTCTTTTTGAGGCATCAGTTGCACCTTCATCCCATGCATCAATTCCCCAAACTTCATGTTCTCCTAGTACCTCATATACCTCCACTTTTACCAATCCCTTGTGTAAATGGTTCTTCACAAGTCCCAACCTCACAAATTAACATACCTAGTATAATTTGTACCCAAGCCACATCATCCATAACATACACTTCCATACCCTTAGCCTTTGATAGAGATATTACTTAGGCATGGGAACACCTGAATAAATTGCTTAGACATTATCAAGATGCTCAACAATAAGTATATGCAAACCATAAGCCTTTACATAGCTCTACTTAGACTGTCCTTGTCAACCAGGGTCCATCATGGACACCATAGTATTATGTGGTTTCTATTCCTATTCCCCAATATAGACACATCATCACCAATTTTATTCCTATTGGACAACCTAGCCATAATCTTCATCAATCAACATCATTCCATAATTCCCCATATTTTAATCAATAATCCCCCATTCATCATATCTCATCCAATTTACCTAGTCATCAGTACCATATCCTCATCATTTGATCACTCCACAATATCTCTCCATGCCACCACAAACCCATAAGGTAATTTAGGGTTTCCACATTCCTAAGGAAGACCCTCAAATTGAGACCATACACAAACAAATAAATCAAGTGATGTAATTTACTCTTGGTTTTTGAAACTAGAAACCAACCTTATGTCAATTGATCAATCAACCAATTCACCTTTCGATACCATCCCCACCATATCTGACATATTTTACGATATCCAAGTTTGATAAATTTAAGGGAGTTGAGGATCCCAAAGAACATGTGAGCACCTTTTATCATGCATGCTTTGAAATTTTCCTCAAACATTGGGAGAATATGCCATAGAATGGTACAATCAATTGCCAAGCCATAGTATCTATAAGATGATCCTTAATTTTGTTATGCAATTTTTTTTCGTTCAACTGATACTTATATATTCATAGACGGAGATCACCTATTGCTCGGGGTTTGTATTCAACTGATACTTATATATTCATAGACGAAGATCAACGGTTGCTCGGGGTTTGTATCGTAGTCATCTGTTTGATGCACACTCAGAGGATTTAGCACAAACTATTACCTTTGCTAAAGCTTGAAATATGTCCTAAAGGTTTGAACCTAGGTCTCTTCTTGGTAAGTACTTGGTCAGTCAAACCTTTACCAATCCACCTAACATTTGGGGACCAAATTTTTATTTATTATTTTTAATTTTTGTTCTAGAGGATTCAGCACATACTATTACCTTTGCTAAAGCTGGCAACATGCCTCGAAGGTTTGAACCTAGGTCTCTTCTTGGTAAGTACTTGGTCAATCAAACCTTTACCAATCCACCTAGCCTTTGGGGATCAATTTTTTTTTTTTTTTTAAGTTTTGATCTCCAAGGACTAGGTGGAGGATTCAACACAAACTATTACCTTTGCTAAATCTAACAACGTGCCCCGAAGGTTTGAACCTATGTCTCTTCTTGGAAAATACTTGGTCAGTCAAGCCATTACCAATACACCTAGCCCTTGGGGACCAAAAGGGCTAGGTGGATTGGTAAAGGCTTTACTGACCAAGTACTTGCCAAGAAAAAGCATAGGTTCAAATCTCGAGGGCATGTTGCCAACTTTAGCAAAGGTAATAGTCCATGTTGAATCTTTTGAGTGTCTAGATGATGGTACAAACCCCGAGCAACAGATGATTTCATCTCATGTTTGGTCAACAACAATGAGATGAATAGACCATTGAGAGTAGTCACTCTGGTATGGTTTGAAAATAGTGATTGTAACCAAGTCCCCTATGTATCCATTTTTTATTTATTTTTATATAAATAAATTTAAACGTGAATGTAATAAAGTGGCAAGCCCAAACCTACATATTAAATATCAAATGATGAATTTTAAAAATGAAAATTTGAAATTATTTTTGTTTTTTTTTAATATTTTTTTTTTTTTTTTTATGATCTCCGCTGATCCCGTGGTGTCATCTTGATCGACAATCAATCTATAAAAATCCATAGAATCCAGTAGATGTCCTCCAAGGTCACCGTCATCTCCATTGTTGGGAGATGGAATGCATTGGTCCAGGGTTCCCACAAGTTGATGAGAGCCGTTAGATAGGCCCGATCCCCAACCACATGCTCTAGAAGAGTCACTTGCTTGAGCCCAAGGGCATCAAGCCATGCCTAGTCAGCCAAAGTCAGCACCTCTCATGCTTCAGTAAAAACTATGGGCACACGGTATCGGCTCTTCACAACCTGTGAAAGAAAACAAAATAAAAACATTAAAAACACCATGAAAAACTATACAGTTAAAAATAGGCAAATAACGAGAGATAAAATTCACAAAAATAACAAAACATTCACAAATAATTTGTCAGCCTAGGGTTTTTAACTCTAACTGATAAATTAAAAACAAACAAACAAAAAAATAAAAAAAACTAATTTGTCAGCCCTAGGGTTTTTAACTCTAACTGATAAATTAAAAACAAACAAACAAACAAATCAAAAAAATAAATAATTTGTCATCCTAGGTTTTTTCACTCTAACTGATAAATTAAAAACAAACAAACAAACAAATCACAAAAATAAATAATTTGTCAGCCTAGGGTTTTTAAATCTAACTGATAAATTAAAAACCAACAAAAAAAAAATCAAAATCAAAAAAATCATTTGTTAGTCCTAGGGTTTTTAACTCTAAACTGATAAATTCAAAAAAAATCAAAAAACCATTTGTCGGTCCTAAGGTTTTAACTCTACACTGATAAATTAACAAACAAACACAAAAAAAAAAAAAAAAACCAAAAAATTATTTGTCAGTCCTAGGGTTTTTAACTCTAACCTGATAAATTAAAACCAAATAAACATCAAAAAATCTTTGTCAATCCTAGGGTTTTTAACTCTAAAGGTCACCTGATCAATTACAAACACAAAAACACAAACCACAAAAAAATAACTAGGGTTAAAGCTATGTTTTTACGCTCAGTTTTACCCTACGTTTCTAACCTAACATTTGATTTTTTTTTAACTAGGGTTAAGCGAAGTTTTAAGTTACGTTTTAAACTAAGTTTTTAAGCTAAGTTTTAAACTACCTTTTGATCTTTGTTTAACTAGGGTTAACCTAAGTTTTTAGTTAAGTTTTGATTTTTGTTAGACTAGGGTTTCTTTTATGTCAAATCCACATGGTTTTAATTTGAACACAAAACACAAAAAACAACAACTAACTTGTGGTTTTCAAAGTTGTAACAAACAACCAGTAAAGAGGAAGAACACTCACTGGTCTTGCTTCGGCTCCACCGCTGGATGATCTGATCCATGAAATCATAGTGGCAGGAAAAATTTGGCAGCACTTTGCTTCGTAGGATTGACCTGCTCCTCCTCAGAGCTCCAAATCACCAAGAAAAACAAATGCAAATGAACCCAAAACTTAGTTTTAGCCCTTAAATAGGATTTTTGAGTCTGTATTCGTCCCTCCCGGGAATGAGTGCTCTGGTTAGTGCTCGTGCCACCCTGGGACAATTACTAAATAGGTATTCATCCCACCCAGGGACGAATACAGAGCAAAAACTTCAAAAATAGCTAAAAATTGCACCAAAGTTCACAAAAACAAGCAATAAAACTGTCCAATCAGAGTGCTTTTGCACTTGGCATTCTAGGCAAAAAAAATAGCCTTCGGGGTCACAAATCCTCACTATTCTATTCCCTAAGAAGGCTACCATAGCCGGACCACTCCACGGGAAGACGGATTTTCGAGAATTTCATCCCCAAATGGCATCACAAAAAAGGTCAAAACCCAACCAAAAATAGCAATAACATTGCCAAATGAAGGTGCTTTTGTGCCTATCCTTATTGGCATCCAAAATATACATTGGGGTTACAAATTGTAACTATCCTACTCCCTAAGAAGGCTATCATAGCCAGACCGCTCCAAGGGAGGACAAATTTTTTCCAATTTCAACTCCACAATGCATCACAAAAAGGGTTAAAACCCACCAAAAATAGGTCAGAATGTTCAGAAACTACTTAAGCATTCAAATATACACATCTAAATGCACCCTTCCCTAAGTCATCTTGGATCAAGCGACTCATCACTTTTCTCATTTTGGTCATTCCCTCATCGATTCATCACTTGAGGGGGTAGTCACACTTAGTCACCAATCAACAAAAACACACCCAATCATGGAAATGACATGCATTCAAAGGATCATTGACAAAGACAATCACACCCCTGCTTGGGGCAGTGAACAAGAAACAATCATAAGATGATCAAACACTTGGCATTCGTGAATCATGAACTCAAGGTTCCCACAGACAAAAGGTTGCATCCTTTGCCTATTCATGGCTGATCAATGCTCAAGCTCAAGTAATACCTCACCGAAAAAGGTTAACACTTGAATTAAGCTCCTTAGATCATCAGAAGAAAGGATTCAAGAATGCATGCCCTTTACATACTTGGGGCATCAAGAGTTGGTTAGGTTACTAAGAAACCCTAATAATTAGTGCTTTGGTTATTTTTTGTCATCGCTGCGCCTTGCACAACGCTTCCCAAAAAGGGGCATCTGTAGACACCAAAAAAACACCAATCTAATTATGTGACAACAAGCATTGATCGCATTAACACAAACAGCCCCCAAGGCAGCCCCTAGAGGTTAAACAGTGGTCCTAACCACTCCGAATAGCAGTTTGGAATGTCAAGGGACAATTTGGCACCTTTTGGCACTTGGCTCTCTACTCGTCCCACCCTGGGATGATTACAAACTAGGATTCATCCCACCCAGGTATGAATAGCAGCATTCGCCCCAAGGTGGGGTGAATAGCAAGTTTGACTAGCAAAAAGTCAAACCTCGACAAGTCCGCCAGTTAGCTGTAGCTTTGGGCCATGCAATTGCAAGGAATGGCTTCAAATCAAGGAGAGAGACTTCAGTCATGCATGTCTTTGATTTTGGAGGCCTCATGCAAGGAGACTCTAAATCAGGGAATAATCTATTTTCTCAAAATAGGACATGCAACTCAAGTGGCGCCCTCGCATGCACATTCAAACAGAGAGACCCTAGGTCTATAAATTGGTGAGTCTTCTCACCCAAAAAAAAAAGAACAGAGGGAGCATTTTGAGCAATGAAGTGCTGCCATTTTACATTCATACACACACCTTTTGATTTGTGCCTTTCACATCCTTGATCTCTCTTTTGGAGGGAGGTTATTGCATGATTATTGGAAGTGCAAATCCGGAGCCCAAACCCAAACATTTGGCCATAATATCCCACAAATTTTTTTGAAAACACCCCATAAGAGGTTTTGGACCCATCCTAAGTGGATTCGTGCCAAAACAAAGTCCGAAACGGTGGGCGTCCTACCCCAGGGCGCCCCCCAAACTGTCACAGTTCTAATCATCCCATCCCAAAGTGAATAGAAATATATGGCATATTTCACTAATTTCTCTTTTGCATCTTATTCTAGGTTATTTAAATAGGTTGTAGTTTAAATTTCACTTCATTTTGAGCAATTTTGACCAGGTTTTTGTCATTTCCTGCCTTTAGTAACTTGCATATGGCACCATAAAAATATGGGTGATAGAGGCAAAATTGGAGAAATATGACCTTTTGGGTCTTCCCAAAACACCCCAAATTATCTATCCCCAACTTTTTAGGTCATTTTGAGCTTTCGAGATAGGACATTGAAGAGGGTGCTTTCTGATAATTTATTACAGGTTTATTCATCCCACCCTAGAGCGAATACAAATCTGTGAGGAATTTAATGACTGTTCTTTTTGCAGTGGCCTCTTGGTAACATATTCATGCTTCTGTTAAATTTTTAGGTCGTTCTGATGCTATTTTGTCATCGTTTTAATATTTTCATGCATACACTAACAATAGGCCTTGGGAAACACATGTTTTATTCTATTTGCAGGTGCTACTAATATTTTCTATTTCCTTGAATGTAGGTATTCAACATCAGAGGAGCAGAAAGGAGTGAAAACTCATATACACAAGCGACGGTGATGTTTTGGTCCGTCCACCTTACATGTGGGCATGCGGAAGAAGGATTGCTACCCATGGATGTGATAAGAAACATATTTAACGCTCCTATCCTCTAAAAAGGGAAGGATACGTATTGTAACATGACTTTGAAAGCATATCAATAAAGAGGGTCGTATTCCACATTGCTTTTATCTTGTGTTGATTCGTTCATGTTCTTTCCTTTCATGCATTTTTCAATACATAGGCTTTTAGCGTTAAGTTTGGTTTCACATGCATCGTGCTTGGGCTTTTCCTTTTTTATTTCCGTATCCTCATGCTTTCAGAACTTAGGTTTTTTGGATGAAAACTCAAAGACTTACCACTATTGTATATCTTTGAAAACCAAAACAAATATTAAGATAAAACACATGATTTTTATGAAGGTTCCACTACTAGGGTTTGAACTTGGGTCCCCTAGATGAAAACCCAATACTAAGGTTTGAACTTGGCTCTCCTAGATGAAAACCCAAGGACCTAACACTACAACATCCTTCTTTAAATTCTTTTTTAAGAAGTTGAAATACAACTAGGCCATCCTCGACCATTCTTCTTATGATTCTAACATTGATATTTAGTATGAGAATACAACATACTAATTTAACTATTTTTTATTATTGAAAGGAATTGATTTCAAGATAATAAAGAATTGACTAAAGCTATTAAAGAAATTAGATGGGTTGAATTTAATAAATACTAAATCTCCATGGAATCAAGTTAAATCAAAAAATTTGTCTCTAAGTGTGCAACATGCTCCTTTGTTGTCCAAATTTTGTAATATGTAGATGTTAGAAACGATTTTTCTCTTCTACAAATATAAAAGGTTTTGCACCCTTTCAAAATTCCTTAATTTACCACAATCAAAAAAATAAAAGGAGCTTTTTATTGTTAAAAAATACCATTACTTATTTAATCTTCTCTTGCTGAAAATGGATCTATTTCATATTTACCAAAATTGATTTTTAAGTCAATATAAAGAAAAATTCTATATTTAATTCTTATTGTATTCAAAAATAAAATAAACTTCTTCGCTATAAAAACATACATAATTCTTTTTTGTTACATAAGAGATTTGGTCACAACCACACTATTTTTAGTAACTAACAAGCGTAGGGTTCAAACCATAGAGGTTGCTCCCACCAAACATATTTCGCTTTGTTATTGTTGACCCAACGTGAAGGAGACTACTAGTTTTTGAGAATTCATACTGTCATCATTTTTCTAACATGCACTTAGAAGATTCAGATCAAACTACTACTTTTGCAAATAGGCTACCCCCGAGGTTTGAACCTAGGTGTATTCTTAGTATGTTCCTAGCCAAACAAGCACTTACTAATCCACCTAACCCTCGAGGTTAAACCTTATGTTAAGGAAAATCATTCCTCGTATCCCCTAGGGCTAGGAATTTTCATTCCACGGGGCCTATCCCATTGGATATACCCCTCAAGCTAGTTGAGTATTTTTTGTATATGGTGTAGTCTACAAGGTTTGAATCATGGATTTGATTATGAGGATTGAGGGAACTTTCCAGTAAGGTAGCTAGTGTGGATTAAACATTATGTTAATAAAAATCATTCCTCATATCTCCTAGGACCAGGACTTTTCATTCCATGGGGCTATCTCATCTGGGTATATCCCTCAAGCTAGCTAAGGGAGTTTTTTGTATTCGACGTAGGTCGCTAGGCTTGAACTTTGAACCTCCCTTCGAAGATTGAGAAAATTTGTTAATAAGGTACCTGGTGCGGATTAAAACCTTAATTAAAAAAAAAAATTCCATGTATCCCTTAGGGACCAAGACTTTCCATTCTATGAAACTTGTACCATCCAAATATACCTCTTAGAGTAACTAGAATTTTTTGTGTATTCGAAACACATATAAAATTATTATTCATTCTTGATGACATAACATTCCCTTAAACATATTTAAGCATGTTAACATACCTTTTAAAAATAAAAAAATTATTTCATTCTTGAATAAGAGAATATGGAGTTTATTAATAGTCAAACCATTTATAATTTACAATTATTAATTATGTCAGTTTTATAGCTAAAGATAATATAATGATATTTAATATTATATATATATATATATATATATATATATATATATATATATATATATATATATATATATATATATATATATTGTATATATTTTAAACATTGCTTGTAAATAATATTCTTAAGTGATATTGTGTTCAACCTCCTTGAATGTGGTTGTTGATGTTATTTGTAAACGTTCTTTTGGAAAAAAAAAATCCTTAATAATTAAAAAATAATAATTAATTGTTGATAGTCCAATTTAATACGGTTAATCTTGTTTTTAAAGGAATGTTATGCCAAAGGATAAACAATCATATTTATTGTGAAAAATCAAGGGTTAGAAAAAAAAATCAAGGGTTTAAATTTCTTTAACTTTTAAAAGTGTTTTTTTATTATAGTGTCAAACTTTCTTGTGTACTTAATATATTAAGAATTTTTTTTTTTTATGGGAAGTGTTTCTTATGGTGTCAAACCTTCTTATATATTTAATATATTAATAACTAATTTTTTTTTTTGGGTTGGGAAGTGTTTTTTATATGGGAAGTGTTTCTTATTGTGTCAAACCTCTTTGTAATTGAAACTTGTGTACTTAAAATATTAAGAAGTAGTTTTTTTTTTAAATGAGACATACAAATACTTAGAATTATTTGGTACTTGAAACCGACATGAGGTTGGATATCATACTATGACAATAATTTTACCGTAATAAAAATATATTTTATTTAATAATAGTACAAAAATAATTTAAAAAATCAAATAACTTGTAATTTTGAAAAAAAAAAATTAATTTAAAAATAATGATAAAAAAAATTAATCTTCTTAAAAATAATAAAATTTATATTTTAAAAAAATTTCAATATTGGTACATAATTATAAGATTATTATTTATTTATGACCGATGTATAGGGTTGAGCAATCTCCTCCCAACCATGATCCCTCGTAAAGTCGAGAGTTATACTTATCAATAGGGAATTTAACACAAATCCACTACACACCCACCCTCCACCCCCTGACACACTCGCCCATGCCACGGCTTGAACCTTGGGATTGTAACATTATTATTACTATTATGGTTTCATTATTTGTTAATATTAAAGGTACACCATTCAATAAGGAATGGTAGTCATTAGTTGGTAGCTGTCCATAAAACACCTCATCTTAAATAAATAACTAAACATGCAATTTTTTTTATCAGGTAAACATTGAGGGTTTTGAGAGGGACCCACAACCCACTACAAAGCTCAGAACAAACCTCCTAAAGGAGGTCAAAAGGGACATGGATCCCATAAGGAATCCAAAACCAAAACTAGACAATCACCAATAATAGAACAATAATAAACATGCCTAAAAATAGAGAACAAACCAAAGACCAAAAACAATAGCCAAAACGAAAGAAAAAACTCCAAAAATAAAGAAACAAAAAATTCAATGCAAGGCTTGGGGTTCAAACATTGAATCATTGTTGGATGACACCATCTCAGAAATGTCACCCATTGATTTGTTCACATCCTTGATAAAATCCACCACTATCTTTAGAGTACCCAAAATTGATTTATGTTTATAGTCAATTTCCATGATCGCCTACAATAAGTAATGATGGGGGTTTGAATGAGAAGGGCCCAAATTCGCCACCTCATTCGGCTAAATATCCAAAACCATATCAAACAGGGCATTAAGAGTTGACTGGTCAACTATTGTCTTTGAAGCCTCCTTTAGAGCATCCTTAGCCAACAACTGCTTGGAATGACACTTCAGGAAACCTCTCACCCCTTGAGATGTTAATGAAAGTTCTTACTTTCGTTTTAATACCTAGAGGATAATGTTGGGCTTACACTGTGAACTAATTCAACAAACAAAGGGCCAGACTTAGCAGCCCCGTGCACCTTGCCACCGTAAACACCCTAAGTAGAGATAGAGATTTCTTTAACCAAAATACTAGAGCGGGATCCAGACTGACCAAGGAAAAATTTTAAATTACTGGAGACAAGAAATGAGTCCTTTGGTTCCAGTAATCCAAGATATTTCAATGGGTTATATTATATAAAATTAAATATTTTTGCAAGTTTCACTCTCTTTTTTGCTGCAACAAATTCCATAATTAATAGGACCAAGCCCTAGCCCCTACCATTATTAACACTAGTCATCGATTTCTTTAAGGAATGGAATAGAAAATTTGGGATGATCATCCTCCTTGCCCTCCTCAACTGTTATAGAAACATAACATGATAGCTTTTGATAACTTCTCTTTAGGGATTCAAAGTGAAATATTCCATAATGACTTGAATTACTTGATCCCAGGGAGGCAAAAGGTCCTTAGCCTTAAATCCATTCTTTTCTTTAGGTAAGAATTCTCTCAAGTTTATAAACAAACCTAACACCATTAATAGAGAATGCCCATCATGATTATGAGGGAATCCATCTAAGGGAGACCAGTCACCTTAGCAATGAGGGCTTCATCAATCAAAAAGATAAAGTTCCTCACCCTGACTATATCTTCATTCCAAGAAAAAGCCAACCATTTGGACAAAAAAAGATTATATCCATGAAATTCCCTAGTGCAATCCAATAGGCCACCCTTATTCAAAATATCTAAAACCTCTTCATCCAAACACAAGGAGACAGGTTCTAAGTGAAGCTTCGAGCAAGTAGGCCTCACATTAAAAGATTTGTATCTCATCATATTCATTTGACACATTCAGCCACAACCTGAACTTCACACAAAAGACTTCACTCTGGAACTCCAGCAAAGAAACAACCAAAGACCCTAAGAAGCTTAGGATATTCGAGTCAATAAAAAAAAACATAGAAAAAGAGGATGACAAAGATGTTCGGTTAGCAAAACTCGAACTACTTATTTCCTAGGGACCAAAGGCCAACATTTACAAGATATAGAAGTCCCCACGTGAATCATAGAAACAAACAAGGTGCCATGGACAAACAAGGTGCCAAAAAGGAAGGCAAACTCCTGCAAAATATCTAGCAAGAGCGTGAGTCTAATCAGCTGGATCCAACCCAATGGAGATCGGGTAGATCAACATCAATAATGGAATTCAGGTCTTCACCAAAGTTCATTTCCCAATGAAACCTACCCAAATAGATCACAACCTACGCAAATAGATCACACTCTAGTTAACCAATGCTAACCAACATATCCACCCCATTATTGCATTGACACCAAACATAAAAGATTTGGACATCCTCCATAAGCTGGAGAATTCTTCGTGTTTCACAGACCATATTATAAAGACGCCCATTCAAAGAGTATAGAAAACATATGAGGTGGCATCCTTTATCCTACAAACAAAAGATATTTCTGTTCTAAATAAATTCCCACTTGATTGATATATATTTATTTTTGTCATTTCCTGGTAACATGTTGCTCATGCCCTGTAATAACTCAAAGATAACACGGAGAAAAAGAACAGAATTATTCAATTAAAATTTTGAAATTATAACAACATTTTTTAATCGATTAATTTGTGCAAAATGAAATTAGCGTATTCAATATCAGTCGCATCGATTCATTTATTCAATATACGCGGGATCGATTTGACGTCTATATCAACTAAAAACGCTACGGCAAATCAACAACATTATAAATATATATTTTGTTTTTTTCGACTTTAAAAAGTGTTGGACATGACCTGCACTTGCTTTTGGAACGAGGGACGATTTTTTTTTTATTGTCAGAATTAGTATAATTTTACTATGAAGTTTTGGTAGAATAGTGAAGGGAGATCTTAGTAAAGATGAATTGAAGATATTAGTTATAAAGAAGTCAAAGAAAAGACAAGCGAGACAAACACGTCGTAAAGAAATCAAAAGTCCTCTTTAAAAAATGATGTTCAAATTGAAGTTTGTCAAGTTTCCAATTGTTGGGATTGAGTGACAGTAGTATTTTAAAGCTTGAAAATAAAGTTATATGGTTTTTATTGGTGACCTTGCGACGTTTAAAGTGGTTTCTCAAAAGATATTTACTATTATGTATACAAAATTCAGTGCAAAAATGTAAAAATAAATTTCTTCCTTCAAATAATAATTAGATATCCATATCTTTTAGTTATATATAAATAAATGTAAATGTGATAAAGTGGAAAGCCCAAAGCTACATATTAAATAAAAAATGAAAAATAAAAACTTATTTTTTATTATTATTGTCTTTTTGAAATTAAGTGTAGACAAATTAGTTTTTATCTAAAAAAATAAAATTAATTAAAAATTTATATTTAAATTATTAAACAATTAAAAAATATATAATTTAATATGAAGTATTAAAATATAATTATACACTAAAATATTGTGATATCAACAATTTTTAAAAAGTATCATCCTCATGATGTTGTAATGGTATATTTTTTTGTTTTCGTCAAGGAGATCCAAGTTCAAAATCATGTATAAAGGGATGAGACCCTTTAAAAACTTGAGGGATAATGTAGTGGTATGTATTTTGATTTTCATGTAGATGATCCAAGTTCAATCTTTAGTGGGACCAATATCACTTTCAAAACCCTATGTTTTTTTGGGTTTTCTTCAAGAAGATCCAAGTTCAAACCTATGTGCAAGGAGATTGGGACCCTTTCAAAACCTAAGGATAATGTAGTGGTATGTGTTTGGATTTCATATAGAAAACCTAAGTTTAATATTTGATGGGACTAGAGCCACTTTCAAAAACCCATGGGTCCTATTTATTGAAAGTATGATTGGCATTGCTTGTTGATTACCTTGATCACTTTCAAAAACCTATGTTTTTTTGCATTGATCCAAGTTCAAACCTATGTGCAAGGAGATTGGGACCCTTTCAAAACCTAAGGATAATGTAGTGATATGTGTTCGGATTTTATAGAAAACCCAGGTTTAATATTTTATGTGACTAGAGCCATTTTCAAAAACCCATGGGTCCCGTTTATTGAAAGTATGATTGGCATTGCTTGTTGATTACCTTTTAGGTTTTACCGTTGAATTTTGTTGAGTTTATAATTATTGAAATTGAACGATAATAGTATTTTAAAGTTTGAAAATATGGTTATCTTGTTTTTAATGTTGACCTTGTGAAGTGTTTAAAGTGATTTCTCAAAAGTTGTTTACTTGTATGTATACAATTTTTTTGCAAAATGTATAAAAATAACTTTAACTTTGTTTTGTAAAATTTTTTCCAAAGAACTAATAATTAGTATCTAATTATATATTTAAATGTGTAGACACCAAAATCTAGCCACTTGTCCTTCATCCATGTTTTCCCGTCATTTCCACCACCAAAACATAGCTAATTTGTCCACCATCCCTATTTCCCGCTATTTTTGAATATTATTCACATTTATTTATGTATATATATTTTATATATATTTAAAATATAATACTTTATATTATATTTTAATATATGTTTAATAGATATGTATTTATTTAAGTGAATTAATCCCAACCATCCAATTCCATTTAATCATGACCACCCATTCACACCAATCCATGCCACACCTTAGATTTATTATCCACCCTTAGATGTGTTTTAATCTCAGTCACACGATTAGTGTCATTGAAATCCTCACATGACTTGGGTTGGATTATATATAGGAGCCATTTTGATGGCTCAACCTCTAAGTCCCTAAATTTTTTAGTTCTCTAAGTCCTGGATTTCCTTAAGATTTCTCTTTAAGTGCTCAAAATCCTTAAGTGCCCTAAGCCACCTTGCATTATTTCTGCCACCATCCTCGCTCGCCATAACCCCCATCACCTTCGTCATCCTTTCTCCCTCGTTGTATCTACTTATGTAGAATCCTTCTTCTCAGCCCTAGGAACCCACGAGAATTTCTTGCAGTAGCTAGGTGCCCACAAAAAATTTACATTAGTGTCCTTGAAGACTCCCTAGCCTTCGAGCGATGCTAAGACATCACCGCACCAACCACCTACATCATACATATCACATCAAAAGACAGTAAGTAAGTAAGGTAGATCCATTTGTTTATTTCATTTTAATATATTTAGATTTGCATGCATTTCCATTTATCAATAGCTAGGGTTTTATTGATATCTAAGGGTATCACATAGTGGAGCCCTCCTAGTTATTACTAACTTCCTATTATTATTTTTATGTGTGTAGGTTTGGAGATCCATCAACATTGGACAACTTTTTAAGCTGGAGTGGTTTGGCTCAACGAATATATGAAGCCCACTCAACTCTATTGGGATCAAGATGTGCTTGAAGACATCATAACTTTACTTTGTTAGGAATTTTGAGAACCCTATCACCTTGTAACATTGTATCAAAAGGATTCAAGGATCCAATCTTATAAACAATGGAGTTTCTAGGCTCCTCCCATCAATGAAAATTATTCTATTATGCAATCTTGTGTTTCCTTGTATTTCATTTGTTAAAATATTGTTTGGGTGTTGTGTTTTGCATATTTCAAATGATAATGGTGGTGGGCTACCTAAGGGTTTCTATTTATGATATTTTTTGCTAATTTTCTTATTGTTTTTAGTCATCTTACAAGTTTTTTAGAAGCATAGATTTCATAGATTTGTTGGATTTAGGATTTTTGAAGTCTGTAGAAGCTTCTAGAAGGTGCGTGAAATGACTAGCGATGTCTGAGGGCAACCCAAAAACACCTAGGGGTATCTTAAAAATATCTGGAAGCACCTAGGGGTGTTTACGGAGAATTAGGAGCGAATACGTAGGTTGTCCAGTAAGTGTACTATCTAAAACACTAGTCTTCTATTTTACGTATTTTGGGTTATGTGCTGTATTTTTAGAGTTTAAGTTTAAAATGAACCATCATTAAATGATCTAAAAATGAAGTCATTCTAGTTTGCACTTTTGGTTTGCATCCATTCACATACATTCAAATTTATTTTTTTTATTTTTAATGTATTCACAAACATAAAATGATGCATTTTGTTTGCATCTGAAATGAGAAATTGCATAACATAGTATTGCATTTTAGGGTTAAAAGTAGTTCTTTTTGTTTATCTAAGTAGGAACATCATTAGGATGCCAAAAGTATCCCTGCAAGTTGGGTGATTCTAGTAAGAGAGGTGGACGAACCCTTCGATTGTTATTTAGATAGGGGATATTAAGTGGTGTACTTCACACTCTTTGCATAAATTGGCATTCTCTTGTTGGATTCTAATTTAGATCTATGAAATTTGTTGTTTTTAACATTGTTTGTACACAGTAATAAAAATAAATTTAAAAAAAAATTCACACACAACATGTTTCATTCAAAACAATAATGGTTGGATTTCATCACCAACTATTGCTTGAGATTAGGTAATAGTGGCATTCATCTCCATCCACCAATTTTTGCCCATAAATACCCTAGGATACCCCCGAGTAAACTTGTTGGCTTTCATCACCAAAAAAAATCTTGCTACCCTATCTTTGCCATAGATTTTACCTTTATTTTGTTAAGCAATATTAGAACATCAAAACACACAAGAATAGCACATAAAATGAATACACATTAAAAGGAGATAATCAATGAACAAGGTAAGCCATATTGGTTGAAACTTAGGATTGATTATTTGTTTCCTTAAGAATTTTACTTTTGTGTTATATTTGGTGTTTTAATTTGTATATATATTTATTTTGCTTATGGTATTAACTAGAAATCAAAAGAAAGATATAAGTCAAGGTAACTTTATGGAACATTAATCCACAGTCCCCACCACTTCTATAGTAGAATCTCTGAATGTGACATAGGTAAATTTATCTACAGGTCCCTTGCATTCCTTACCATCCACAAGCTATCATATGGCCTTGCCCCAAGAGGAGTCAACCTCCCCTACCATTGACAACCACATTACCCATATAGACATGGCAATAGTATAAGCTTTCATGAAGTATTCTAATTATATCCTAGAGTCTATTCATAATTCACCTAGATAGAATTTTGTTTTATAGCAAGATCTTGTTTACTTCCAACCTTCATCCACCTTTACCTAGCAGTATACTAACCCTCTTTTTGAGGCATTAGTTGCACCTTCATCCCATGCATCAATTCCCCAAACTTCATGTTCTCCTAGCACATCGTATACCTCCACTTACACCAATCCCTTGTCTAAATGGTTCTTCACAAGTCCCAACCTCACAAATTAACATACCTGGTATAACTTGTACCCAAGCCACATCATCCATAAAATACACTTCCATACCTGTAGCCTCTGATAGAGATATTACTTAGGCATGGGAACACCTGAATAAATTGCTTAGACATTATCAAAATGCTCAACAATAAGTATATGCAAACCATAAGCCTTTACATAGCTCTACTTAGATTTTCCTTGTCAACCAGGGTCCATCATGGGCACCATAGTATTATGTGGTTTCTATTCCTATTCCCCAATATAGACACACCATCACCAATTTTATTCCTATTGGACAACCTAGCCATAATCTTCATCAATCAACATCATTCCATAATTCTCCATATTTTCATCAGTAATCCCCTATTCATCACATCTAATCCAATTTACGTAGTCATCAGTACCATCTCCTCATCATTTGATCACTCCACAATATCTCTCCATGCCACCACAAACCCATAAGGTAATTTAGGGTTTCCACATTCCTAAGGAAGACCCTCAAATTGAGACCATACACAAACAAATAAATCAATTGATGTAATTTACTTTTGGTTTTTCAAACTAGAAACCAACCTTATGTTCTTTGATCAATCAACCAATTCACCTTTCGATACCATCCCCACCATATTTGACATATTTTACGATATCCAAGTTTGATAAATTTAAGGGAGCTAAGGATCCCAAAGAACATGTGAGCACCTTTTTTCATGCATGCTTTAGAATTGAAGATGATAATGCTCTCATGCTTTGAAATTTTCCTCAAACATTGGGAGAATATGCCATAGAATGGTACAATCAATTGCCAAGCCATAGTATCTATATTTTTGATCAATTGATTGATCATTTATTTGATCGTTTCATCCTAAATGTTAAAAATAAGATCTCATTATCTGATGTCTATGCTTTAAGACATCATGATGATGAATCTATCTATGATTTTGGAAACCATTGGAGGGTTATCATCACTAAATTGCCATTCACCCTACCAATGGATGAGCTAATTAAGCTATTTACCAAGAGTTTCTTAAAGCCTATCTCTTGGATGCTCGAATTACAAACTTGTTGGGAGCAACGAACTATATTTCATTAATCAAACATAGATTAAGTAGTAGAACTTAGGCCTATATTAGCCCAAATAGAATGGATCGAGCTAACTGCATAGTGCCAAATAATAAAATTAGACTAACAATAGCCTAACAATATAATTCCCTAATATCCCAACATAATTGTAATAACAACTATTAATAAAGATACGCTAACATCCCCCCTTATTACATTATTTGGGTAATAATATAACTATTAGCTACACTATCATCCCCCCATACAATAATATTTGGGTAAAGTATATAACTGCCCCAATACAGTGAAGAAGAAGAAGAGAAATGAAATAATGGTGGCTCGTGCTTTGTCTTCGGCTCTAGCTCTAGCTCTAAGCATACCTTTGGAATTGTACCTCTAGGTCTATCTCGGGATCTGCCTGTGAATATGCCTCTTGATCATTGCCTCTGGATATGCTTGTAGATCTGCCTCTAGAACTTTGTCTCTGGGTCTATCTTTAGGTCTGTCTCTGGGTCATTATCTCTGGGACTGCCACTCGGTCTGTCACTAGATTTGCCTCGGGGTCTACCATAGGTTTTACCTTTTCGATAGAAGCCATACAACATTTCTTTCATCATGGTCCATTGTGTGATATCTTTCCATCCACAATCAATACGAACCTTGTTGGTCCTTTTCACTTTGTACCAACATCTTGAAGAAGAGTGATTCGTACATCCACAAGAATCACAAGGATGTAATATCCAACACTTAGCTACAATATGTCATGTCTTTCCACAATGACTGCAACAATACTTTTTAGGAGTTGTAGGAGATTTAGGTTTTACAAACATAGAATTACTGGTACTTGCATGTCCAGTATAGCCAAGGCCTTCATGCTTTGCCCTGACACTTAGCATTATTGGAGATTTAATGCCTTGTTCCTATTTACCTAAACTCTCACCATTGAATCTCATTTTCTTCATCATTTTGGAACCAAATCCTTTGGTGTGCTTTTCAAAACACCCAATTTCATCATCTTCATCAATTATTTTAACAATATTGCATTTTTTTCTATTGATGAGATTATGGAGTTCATTTTTAGGAGGTTCAATTTTTAAGTCACTAGTGTCACAAGCAAAATTTGCTACTGTGATGAGATCATCTGTGCTACAACTGATATCTACCATCATAGGCATGAGGTCACTTGTATCACAACAAGCATTGGACATCATGGGCTCAAGGTCACATGTGTCACAACAAGCATTCGCAACCATGGGTTGAAGGTCACTTGTGTCACTACAAACATCGACCATTAGGGGTTTGACCTCTATTTCCTCACTAAAGTCCCTGTACACTTTATGTTGGGCAATATCAAGAGAAATAAATGATATGTAGATTTCCCTTATGACGCCTATAGGGATTTGAACACCATTATTTTGAAGGTCTTCAGATTATTTAGAATCTTTGAGAATGGATTTTACACCACTACGTAGTGTAGAATATTTTTCATCCTCATAAAAATTCATTCCTTCCATATCTGGTGGAAAGTAAGGACCTTTAACTGATTCAAAAACATAATTTTGTTTAGGAGCTTGCTTTTTCTTTGATCCACTCATTTTTAAGGTGTCGGTCACTGCCAAAAATGCACCTTTTACAATGAAATTTTGCAAAAATAATTTGACTAAGGTGTCGGTCACTGCCGAAAATGCACCCTTATAAGTCTTCCCCACTTGGTTTTGCAAAAATTATATCTCCCCTGTACGGGGTTCCAAGGGGTAGCTCCCCTGGAGTCCAAAATTTTTTGGAAGCGCAAAATGGGTGCTTCAGAAGGCTTTTTTCACTGGTTTGTAAAAAATTACAATATTTGCCTCTTAGGCAGATTAGCACAAAAATGTCATAAAAAAAGAATAATCCCCCCTTTGTTTTCAATTTGCATAAAAATGAGGATGTTGCTCCAAAGGTATGTAAAAGTTTGTGTTTAATTTTGAAACAAACAAAAAAATTAATTTTAAGAAATAAATTTAACTTTTAACTTAAAACAAAATAGTAATTTCTCAATTTAAAATAAAATTAAGAAATATATATTTTGTTGTTTTAAAGCCAAAGAAAAATTTAATTAATAAAATTAAAAAAATTTATTTGTAAATCAAAATAAATAAAAAATATTTAAAAAAATTTACCTTGAGCCTCCATGGGAGTCGAACCAGTGACCTCCCGGCTGGCCCACCTTAACTCCTCAGCACCAACCGGTTGAGCTATCTTGCTCGTCGTGTATAAAGGGAAACAACCCTTTATTTGAGATGTCTTCTTTTGAGGGTGAGCCTTCTTGTTAGTGTCTACAACAATGGCAGATCGGGTTATCTGCAACACATCTTCACATCAAGAGATCCATCATCGAACCCTTGTGGGGAAATGATATCTGTGAGTCTCTGTCTATGCCCTTGCAACCGATAAATTTTCATAGATCAGAGAGCACACATCAGAGAAATTGTCTTCATTGACACACTATATCGTCGTCCACCCCTTGGCACTACGTCTGCATCCTTCAGGGAAGATCACATAATACTACAAATAAATACACGGTTTCATATCCACAGTATAGTGTTGGATCTTATTGTCTGCAAGTTTGAACTCCAATCGGCTGAGTTATAGTCACAACATCAGATGTTTTTTTTTTCTTTGCTAGGCATAGATGCAATGCACAGATGTCCCTCTATGTCTCACCAAAAAATCATGACCTAAATTGTAGCCTAAATCATCATCTCCACTAGGGTATTAGCCGCAAAACAATGAAGTCAAGGACATTATCTTTGATGGTTGTCAAATTTCCCTAGTACGCACTCGCCTGAAAAACTTTAGATGAATTCGATCTTCACCTCTACTCCATAGGTGACACGGACGATGCTCGGTGGCATCTCCTCCACTCAGCGCTATGAGTTGACAATTATTTCTTGGATGAAATGTCCCACATGCATGTCATAGGGGGTTTGTATGTGGTTTAAAAATAAAAACCCTCATAAAGCCTTATGATTACCTTACGACAATCGCTTCCTACGTATTGTTTTGTCATCCGCCACCTCCACCTTGGGTACATGATGTCAGTGGTCCTGATCCTCCCACTCAACCATCTCCTTCTCCCAGTAAGCCTTAGTCAGGTCCGCATAGGTATAGGTTCATCATCTCATCCAATGAGGTTTGTGTGCCCCCGTCCAACCTGTAGTGTCCAGTCAGGTTGTACTGTGTCCTTCAATCTTAGTTCACCACTTAGGCTAGATCAGATCACAATTCACGATCCAGTTGGTCATAAAGTCATGTTGTGTGGTTAGATCTGATTTGAAAGAGTCTGCCCAGTTGAAGTTAAATCTGGTCTCTATGTTAGTAAATCACCACACCATTCCTCGAGTTGCCTTGGGAGGTCGAGCTACGAGAGCTCGATTATGTCAGCTCTGATACCATGTTGGGGAGCAACGAACTATATTTCATTAATCAAACATAGATTAAGTAGTACAACTTAGGCCTAGATTAGCCCGAATAGAATGGATCGAGCTAACTGCATAGTGACAAATAATAAAAGTAGACTAACAATAGCCTAACAATATAATTCCCTAATATCCCAACATAATTGTAATAACAACTATTAATAAAGATACGCTAACAAAACCTATCAATTATTTAAAGAAGCCTTAGCTCAGTCTAGTGTCATTGAGGATATCAAAATATAAGAAGGCATTCTAAAGCCTAAGAATAAAGAATAGTGTAGACACCAAAACAGCACCAATCCGATTATGTGGCTACAAACACTGATCGCACTGGCATACACAGCCCCTAGGGCAGCCCCTAGAGGTTAAACAGTGGTCCTAACCACTCTCACAGTAGTTTTGGAAGGTCAGAGGTCAATTTGGCACCTTTCAGGCACTCTGCTCCTTATTCGTTCCACCCAGGGACGATTACAAACTGGTATTCGTTCCACCCAGGGACGATTAGCAGCATTCGCCCCTGGGTGGGGCGAATAGCAGGTTTGACGGGCAAAAGGTCAAACCTTGACAAATGGCAGCTCAGATCCGCCACTTAACTCCTCCTTCATTGCATGGGAGTGCGAGTGAGCATTTTTGAGCTCAAAGAGGCAGTCATAGAGGCAGTCATGGAGTCCTTAATCAGGGAGGAATCTTCTCTCCCCTGAGAAGGCATGATCGCCAAGTGGCGCCTCTGCATGCTCATTCACAGAGACCCTCAAGTCTATAAAATGGTGAGTCTTCTCACCCCAAAAAAGGAATAGGTCAGGAGCATTTGGAGCAATGGAGTGCTACCGATTTACGTCCTCACCCTTTTGCTTGTGCCTTTCACATCCTTGATCTCTCTTTTGGAAGGGAGGTTATTGGGTGATTATTGGAAGCACAATCCGGACCCAAAACCCGACATTTGGCCATAGTATCCCACCCAAATTTTCTGAAAATACCCCACAAGAGGTTTTGGACCCATCCCAAGTGGATTGGTGCCAAAACCGGGCCCCAAACGATGGGCGTCCTACCCTCAGGTGCCCCCCGCACTGCTGTAGTCCTAATCGCCCCACCCCAGAGTGATTAGAAATCTATAGTAGATTTCATTTCTATTTTTCTTGCATTTGTTTCTAGGTTGTTCAGATAGGCTTTCATTCAAATTTCATGTTATTCTGAGCAGTTTTGATCATGCTTTTGTTATTTCTCGCTTTCACTAACATGCAGGGAGCATCATCATATTTTGGGTGATAGAGGCCGAATTGGAAAAATATGACCTTCTGGGTCTTTCCAAAATACCCCATTTTACCTAACCCCCAACTTTGTAGGTGATTTGGAGCCTCCCAGATGGGACATTTAGGAGGGTGCTTTCTGACATTTTGTTGTAGGTCTAATCGTCCCACCCCGGAGCGATTAGAAATCCATGGCAAATTTCTTGACTATTCCTTTTGTAGTGCCTTCCTGGTAATGTTCTCATGCCTCTATCAAGTTTTTAGCTCATTCTGATATGTTTTAGTTATCATTTTATTTATTTTATGCATGCACTAATCGTAGGCTTTGGGGATCGCATGTTTTACTTCATCCGCAGGTGCTACTAATCCTTTTCTATTTCTCTGAACGTAGGATCTCGACACCGAAGGAGCAGCAAGGAATCAAAGATGTGTTCATGCAAGCGGCGGTGACATTTGGCCCACCCACTTTACATGTGGGCACGCGAAAGAAAGCGTACCAATCCGTGGTGTAATAGAGCCCTACTTAACGCTCCTAGCCCCCAAAAAGGGAGGAGACGTATTGTAACCCGATTTTAAAGCAAATTAATAAAAAGGGTTGTACTCGACATTTGCTTTCTATCTTGTTTCAATTCATTTATGTTTCTCTCCTTTCATGCATTTCAGTTCGTAGGACTTAGCATTACGTTTTGCTTTTGCATACATCGCACTTGGCATTTCCGTTTTGTTTCCATATCCTCGTGCTTTCAGTGGCGATCATGGTGGGACCCTGTCCTCTGATTTTGAGATCAAATTTTTGATCAAAAGTGTTTGTTTTTGCTTGTAGGTACCAATATTTCAAGCGCTGGACTGTTGTTCATTCCAGTCTGTGACGAGTACAGAGCTGGAATTCGTGTCACCCAGGGATGAATGGGCATTCATCCCACCCTATGATGAATACAGTTCTATTATTCATCCCACCCCAGGATGAATAAGCCCTCTGTGCACTTTCAGAATAGAAACTCAGAGGCATCCGGTTTGGGCAGAGAAGAGGTAGGGGTTCTGAATACCTTCTATCATTTTCTATTTTTTGTCTCTGTATTTTTTAGTTTCTTTGCTTGCTTAGGAAGGTTTTACTGCATGTTTAATTTCCTTGCATAAGTAAAAATAACCCCACACACCACGTGGTAATTTAAACAACAAGGAGTTGGTCGTAAAACCCCAACCCTTGATCAAGACCAACGGTGGATTTCATCACCACCTTGGCTTGAATTTTTGCATCCATAACCCCGATCGCTACTATTGCTAGACGTAAATCCTGATGAAAGCTGACCAAGTGTAGCTGGGGTGATTCCCAGTGCATGAGGATAAGTCTTCTATGGTAGGTGTCAAAAATAGGGTGATCCCCCTTCCGTACCGCCTATGTTCCACGTACCATTCTGCTCTCGCGTACCAATAGTTTCCCTCACGTAAGGGCGGGTATATTGAGAGGTTTGGTATAATGGCCTGGAAGTGGTATATTGAAGGGGCGACCATTTTGGGAGACATAAGAGCCATCATATTGCATGAACAACAACACGTTCTTTACAAAAGCTTTCAAAACAAAAATCAAAACACACTAAACCAGATTTAGGGCACACACTTAATTCGTAAACAAGATAATCACTCCTTTGTTTGTGTGGCTCCTGCTTGTTTAGTGTAGCATAAAAAATCATAAAGAAGATAAAACATGCACATATTTTAGAGAAACACCACCATGGTGTACACCCGTAGCCAAGCCCAATCATGGGCGAAAGCTACAGAGAGTGTACAAGGGGGCACAAGTCACCTCCGCTATAGCCCCGAGGACTTGGTTATACCACCTTGGTGGCCTGACCCACAAAATAGTCCACATCATGTCATTATAGAATGGGACTATAGAGGCACCCCTTCGAGGGGCACGCCCATGCAACATAGACCCTTTCAAGAGGAGTCCATACACGTGGCACTCAACATAGATGGGAGGGCTCCCTTAGACACTCGTTATGAGTGGCCACCATGCAATGAAGTGCTAGAACAACATAGGGTCCATAAGGAGGGGCCACATGATTACATCATCCCTCCTCTACCCCTTATTACTATCAGAAACAATAGGCCAAATCCAGAGCGCAAGGCTCTTCAGACAGGGCAGGCCAACTCTGCCCGCCCCTTTCACATATACGAAAGGGAGCATGAGGAAGACCACTATATTCCTCAAGAGCAATACACAGCATGGGAGCAATGCACCTCCGCACCTGCTATTTATCAGAATCACCTACTGAGGCCAGAACCTCGGGTGAATGCCGCTAACCTCGATAGAGGGAAGCGACCTATAGAGGTCTCGGATCACCATGACCGAGATAGACATGTAGGGGAAGCATCTAGGCCCCCTAGACCTAAGACGGTAGAACAAATTGACTTGGCATTTTCCAAACATGCCGCCCGCCAAGCGCAAATCATGTAGCTTGAGCAAGACCAACAATAGTTAGAGCACCTGTATCACCTTAGCAAAGAGCGCATTCGACGTCAAACAGATGAGCTGCTCCATAACACTATGCCTGAGAGGGTTCCAACCCCTCGCACCCAAAGGGCAGAACTGTATGAGAGGCACAACCCCTTGGTGCAAGACAGGCCTCCATGACCTTACCAAGTGCTACCTCCGAGACCTCCTAGACCTGAGCGGGAGGCCACTCCCAGGAACAATGATGGGCACCCTCCATGGGGACCCACCCATGTTTATAGGTCTCACCCAAGAACTCCTCAAGAAGCCTATGAGGAGTATGAGCAAGAAGAAGAGCGGGCTGAAATGCCCTACCAAGGCAGAGGGGGTGCTATCCAGCCACCCCTCCATAGGCCTCAAGTTCCCCACAACCCACAATGGGAACAAACCAAGGAGGAAGAGATTAAATCTTTTGATGCATATAAAGCGTTGCTAGAGTGCTTAGAGTCTATGGAGACCAAGACTTTTGGGCCCCAAAATCCCACTTTATGCCAACTCCGTAGTCACCCTATGCATCCGTCAGTGTCGGCACCCCCTTACCCTGAACACTTTAAACTACCCTAGTTGGCAATATTTAGAGGGGAGGAGGATGCCCAAGAGCACGTGACTAGATTCCTGAGCCAATGCTTTGGCATTCAGGACAATGATGCTTTGCTACTAAGAACATTTATAACCATGTTCGTAGGCCCTACCTCGGATTGGTTCACTCAATTGCCAAAGCACAACATCAGTAACTTAGATCAGCTAGTGGACGCGTTCCTCGAATGCTTCACCTTCAACACCAAGAAGAAGGCATCACTAAGTGACCTAGCCAGCCTCAGGCAGTATGAGGAAGAAACCATGGTGGCCTATGGGAATCGATGGAGGACGTTGCTTTCAAAGCTGCCCTACCTCCCTCCTATGGCCGACCTTACCCAAATGTTCTCAAAGAGCTATTTGAGATCGATCTCCATGCTATTGTAGCTGCAACAATATGCCACTTTAGAGGAAGCTCTGGCGCAAGCCAGAATCATTGAGGAGATCAAGATTCAGGATGGTGAGATTGCCAAGCCAAAGAAGAAAGAATGGTCTAAAAATGCCAAGACAGGGACCACGCAACCAAAACCCACTGTGGTCAATCAGGTTGCTATAAACATACCTAAGCCTGTACAAGCAACGCAGCCCCCAAAGGCTAACTATCAGGTGGTCCCTCTTGATAGTTATGAAAGAGAAAACCATCGACAAGAGCAAAATCAGTAACGTCACCCTAGGCGACAATTCACACCTTACACCGAGTCTAAAGACTCCCTGTTTGATCGCTTGTCAGTGGCAAACTTGATAAACCTACCAGAGAGTCGACCCATAGACCCCAACGCTCCAAAACCTAAGGGCTACAGGGAAGACTTGTACTGTAGGTTTCATCGATAGAAGGGACATGATCTTAATGCATGTTGGAAGTTTAAAGGCTTGGTGCAAGACCTAATAGACAACAAGATGTTGGTGGTGGATAACCCCATGGCACCAAGCAACCAACAGATGGAGGTCTTCAAGGACCCCCTGCCTACCCATGATGCATAGGCAAAGACCCTACAAGTCAATGAGGTAACACAGAACTGCCCCATGCAGGGGTATGTAGGGATGATCAGTATAGTGACTCGAAACAAAAGGTACCCGAGCACAGCTGCCCTCACGATGGCTACAGGAGAGGTGCCAACAATGTCACAACCACAACAGCACCCTACGCAACCTCCTCCACCTAGACCAATGGCCACAATTCAGACCAAACTCACCCAGAGTTTGAGGACCACGTCGGCTAGGCTCTCCATTTACGAGCTCATACAACAATCATCGCCCCATCGAGAGGCTCTAATGGAGATACTTAAAGCCATCGAGTTGTAGCCCCATGAAGCAAACTCTTTCAACAACTTCATGGGGCATGTCAAGTGATGCACCGAGCCAGTCATCACCTTTAGAGAGGATGAATTGAAATCAGTGACTGGTGACATGGCGGATCCACCCCTGCACGTCATTGCATGGGTCAACGAGATTCCATATAAGAGGGTGTTGGTGGACACTGGCTCATCCAGTAATATCATTACAATAATGGCATTGAAACATCTAAAGTTGCTAGCATCTCACATCGTGGCCTCCACCTACACTCTACGAGCATTCAATGATGCGATATGCTCGATAGTTGGCACAATTGTCCTACCCATCCAAGTGGGACAAAAGACTATTCCTACATTGTGCCACATCTTGGAGGGTGAGATGGCTTATAACATTTTGCTGGGTCGGCCATGGATCAGGGACATGAAGTGTGTCCCTTCAATAGCCCACCAATGCTTAAAGTATACATTCGAAGGGCAGGTGCATGTAGTCCCGATGGACTTAGAACCCTTCAAGTATTGCAATGCGGTGCAGCTGATGCCGCAATCGACCCTTCCATCAACACATTTGGATTTTTAGTTGAATCCATCTAAATAGGGTCCGATTCCGCATACATCCCCACTATTAAGTCCATCAAATCCCTAGTCGGGTCCATCTTCATCATCTGGTCCTTCACCAACGATGCCACCTACGATGGCCACACCGAAGGACAATGGGAAGAAACCCCTGGAAGAGGCACCGCCATCAGTCTCAACCATCTCTACCGAAGAGATGCCTAGCCGAATGGAAGTCGAGATGCCTAGTTCACCTAACATGGAGTGGACTCAGGAAGAACTCCCATTCCCTCCCCCTCAACCGCCAACAATCATCATTGAGATGGCCAATACGGGCCTAGGGGAGTATCTGGTGTGGAACATTGTAGCAACACCCACACTTGAGTCCATGCAGGACATGGGGAGACCTCGCCTCCCCATAGGCACTATTGTTCCTCTAGGCTACCCGCCAAACCAGACAAACTTTGTATATGGGGGCCTTGATAATGGCATTGAACCTTACATGCAAGAAGAAGAAGATGAAGAGCCTTTCACTGAGGACGTCAACTATTTTTCCAACCCAGACTTCGCTTTAAGATATCTTGGCCAATGCAATTGGCATGGATATGGGTTGGGTAGATATGAGCAAGGAGTGCGCATTCTTTGCCAACCAAGATATCAGATGCCATACGACAAATCAGGAGTAGGGTTCAACCACCCCCTACCCTTGGACATCTTGGTAGAGAACATGCAAGGCCTAGGGATAGGCAACAAGGATGGGTTGGCATTAGATCCATATGCCAATCCTAACACAACATACACATTGGGGGATTACCTCCCATTGTTGACAACCAACCTTGTTGACCTCAACAACCCCTTCCCTTTAACCGAGAAAGGAGAAAGTTTGAGAACTCACCTACAAGGGGGATATAGACAAGGTCAAGAAGGATCTTCAGAAGATGAGTCAGAATATGAGGTAGCACCATGGGACCCTTTCGAATCGGATAGCAATCACTCACAAGTGACCCCCATGGATGACTATCAAGAAAGCCTCTTGGCAATGTTCCCTTTGGATGCTCCAATCGAGCAAGTGCCACCTCAAGAAAATTAGGTCCCCCCGTAGAGAGCGGAACAACCCCGATGGGACCATATCAATTTGCTCGAGCAGGACGAGCCTCACATGTCGCAAATAGTTGTTGGAACCAACGAAGGCCTTTGGATCTTCGATAGTGATTATGAAGATGAAACTGAGATGGCCTATCTCAATCATATGCGACAGCAACAATACCCCATGGATATTGATGACATGTTTGAACAACTAAACATGGGGCCAAGGCATAGGTGGCACCTAAACCCAACATAGTTGGACCAAGTGTTGCATCCGCCACTTTGGGCATACAGAGAGCACCTTCCACCTAGAGACCCTATAGCGATATCAGTGTCGAGGGTAGACCCTATCCTCCTATCCACACATAGGGCCGATCCATTCATGCCAATACCTCCAGAGCCAGATCCAGAGCACAGAGATCACCAAGGAAGTCCGAGTCACCACACCCATGGTAATGGAGACCAAAATCATTTCATCAACATGATCTCCATTGACTTAACCACCCCCATCCACAATCCAGCCGATCCAACATGGTCATTGTATCTAGACATAGATGCCATAGACTGGGATCACGTCAATTCACCACCATCCCCATCAGAGTATTGGTCGTTCGATGAGATGCTTCATTTCACCCTAGAACCAACTCAGGATATCTTCCATGCTGAAGAGGGACCCGAAGTTCCTAATGTAGATCTGAATTCAGTGACTGATATCCACTTGATCCCAACTCCACATCAGTTGGAGGATGGATCCCACATGTCAGTTGAGGAGACGACTGACGTAGACATCGGCTCTGATCCAATGAATCCATAGATAATCAAGCTAGGGGTAAGTCTATCCCCCAAAGAGCAAGCCGACTACATTGCCCTTCTCAAAGAGAAGAAGGAGGTTTTTGCATGGTCCTACAAAGACATGTCGGGGCTAGATCCATAGCTAGTCATGCATAATCTAACGCTTGATCCGACAGTCAAGCCAGTTAAGCAAAAACTACGTAAGATGCACCCAACAGTGGCCTTAATGGTCAAAGATGAATTGCAAAAGTTGTTGGATGCACAGTTTGTCATCTGCATGGATTACCCACCATGGTTGTCCAACATGGTGCCCATCAAAAATCTTGATGGGAGGATTCGCATATGCACTGATTTTTGAGATCTAAACAAAGTGAGTCCTAAGGATGATTTCCCCTTGCCTAGCATCGATGCATTGGTAGATGCCACAACAGGTCATGAAATGCTTTCCCTCATGGATGGTTTCTTGGGATACAATCAGATTCGTATCAATCTCGAGGACCAACTAAAAATGGTATTCACAATGCCTTGGGGGACATTTTGTTATAAGGTCATGCCCTTTGGCCTTAAAAATGTTGGTGCCACCTACCAACGTGCCATGACATACATCTTCCATGATCACATGCATAAAACTTTGGAAGATTACATGGATGATTTGTTGGCCAAATCTCTTTTGCGCCCAGATCATCTCGATGACTTAAGCAAGATCCTCGATCGCCTCATCGAACACAAAGTCAGACTAAACCCCAAGAAGTGCGTATTTGGCATCACATCTAGAAAACTCTTGGGTTTCATAGTCTCAAAGTGAGGCATCGAGGTGGACCCAAACAAAGTCAAGGCAATCCTTGAAATGCTTCCCCCAACTACCATCAAGCAGCTCAGAAGCCTGCAGGGAAAGGTCACGTCAATCAAGCGCTTCATAGCATAGCTATCTGACAAGTGCCGACCCATGAATAAATTATTGCACAAGGGGGTAGCATTTCATTGGGATGACGAGTGCCAATCAACCTTCGATGACATTAAACAATACTTGGCTTCATCACCAGTATTGGCACCACCTAGACCAGGAGTGTCATTCTACTTATACATCTCAGCTACTGAGGTGGCACTGGGTGCCATGCTAGCCCAAAAAATGAACTACACAAAGAACAGGCTACTTACTATCTTAGCCGCACCCTGGTCAGTTATGAACTTAACTATGCATACGTTGAGAAGCTCTGCTTGGCAGTGGTGTTTGCTACCAAAAAGCTATGCCATTACATGCTGAGCAACATGACGTATGTTGTGTCTAAGGAGAATCCATTGCGATACATGATGAGTCATACTTATCATAGTAGCCGCACGATGAAATGGATCATGTTGTTGACGGAGTTTGACATCGAATTCATTGGATAGAAGTCCATCAAAGGTCAAGTCATCACCGATCAACTAGCAGAGGCTCCTCTCGAAGATGATCAGCCTCTGGCAATAGAGCTACCCGATGATGGGGTCTTCCATGTCTCAGAATCGCCAGATTCTGATGAGCCTGAGTCATAGGCCGACATAACCCTATTTTTTGATGGTTCTAAATGTGAGCAAGGGGGTGGCACGGGAATCATATTCTTCACACCGCAAGGGGCTCCAATGCCTCTATCATTTAAACTTGATTTCTCATGCACCAATAACAATGCCGAATATGAAGCCTTGCTCATAGGTCTTCAGACAACCATCACCATGAACATCAAATGCTTGAATATCTTTGGTGATTCATTGTTAATCGTTAACCAAGTGAAAGGGGTATTCCAATGTAAATGCCCAGTTCTGTAGGCCTATAAAGCCCTTGTGGATAAATTCTTGGCAAATCTTGAATGGTACAACATCGAGGCACTCCCTCGATCATCGAATCATTTTGCGGACACTATGGCCTCCTTGGGGTCACTAATCCCGCAAGACATTTCTGGTGATATGACAACCATTCAAGTCAAAACACTATCGCAATCCATGATGGAGCGTGCAAGCTCTGACTTAACGCCAGGAATCCACCTGATCCAGATTGAACCATCCCTGGACAAGTTCTCTCGAATCCATGATTGTCTGAATCATGCCAACTGGGGGTCCTTGTTCTCCCCTACTCCCCTTAATAGCAACACAACGCTATTCTTACAAGTTCTTTCCCGCTCAACTTTTGCTAGGGATGAACTTCAAGAGGGATTGGTTATTCATACTATCGAGGTTTTCGATCAACAAGATTGGTATACACCCATACGAGATTACCTCAAGCTAGGCAACCTCCCACTTGGATTGTCACATGCCGCGAAAAGATCATTCAAATAGAAAGTGGCAAAACATGTCTTGCTAGGAGACATTTTGTACCATCGTAGCTATGAAGGAATCCTCCTTCATTGCTTGGACCAACAGGAGTCCACTTGGGCGATCACCCAAGCGCACGATGGTACATGCGGTGGCCACTTCAGCGGTATGGCCATCGCAAAGCGCATTCTTTGCATGGGCTATTACTGGCCATATTTAGAGCGAGATTGTTGTGCCTATGTAAGGAAGTGCGTGAAGTGTCAACACCATGCTAATTTGACACATGTACCTTCTCAAGCCTTGCAGCCGATCCAATCGGCTTGGCCATTCTCATAGTGGGGCTTAGATCTAATCGAAAAGATCTCCCCTACATCGTCAAGCCATCACACGTTCATCATAACGGCCATAGAGTACTTCACCAAGTGGGTGGAAGCAATTTCGCTTACCTCTACGACTGGAACCCGCATTTCGGAGTTCATTTTACATAACATCATATGTCATTTTGGTATTCCATCCAAGATAATCTCGGATAATGGGACGTCATTCAAGAACAAATACGTGCATGCTTTGACCACAAAGTACAAAATTTAGCATAGTTTTTGACACCCTATTATCCGTAGGCAAATGGGCAAGCAGAGGCGTCAAACAAAATGCTAGTCGCCATCCTCAAAAAGATAGTCGTAGATAGTCATAAGGATTGGCACATTCAGATCCCACTTGCTCTTTGGGCGTATCGCACTAGCATTCGGACGCCCACTAGGGCAACTCCATTTTCGCTCGTGTATGGCTCCGAGGCAGTCATGCCTCTCGAGTTGGAAATTCCTTCCCTATGCATATCAATGCAAGAGTTCATCGATGATGACACTACGTGGCAGGCCCGGTTAGACCAGCTTACGTTACTCGATGAACGACGCGTCAATGCTCTCGAGCATTTGCATATTTACCAAGAGCGACTTAAGAAAGCATACAACATGAAAGTTCACCTGAGGGACTTTCAGGTTGGTGACCTGGTACTAAAAGAGAACCAACAGAATTCTAACTTGCCGCCCCATCTAAGGGACAAGTTCATGGCAAACTGGTTAGGTCCGTATGTGATTGATAGTAAAATAGGACCTGGAACATACCGGCTAGCCTCTCTTGATGGAATCAAGGAACTAGAACCCTTGAACATCAGTCATTTGAGGCCATTCCATATTTAAAAGAGCCATAGCCCAAACCAAAAGCTCCAAGGATTCTCATAATCGCTTGGTCAAACCCCCAAAAGCTCCAAGGATTCCCATAATCACTTGGTCAAACCAAAATCCCCAAGGATTCCCATAATCACTTGGTCAAACCTAAATGCCACAAAGGTATCCATAAACCCTTTGGTCAAACCAAAATGCTCCAAGGATTCCCATTATCCCTTTGGTCAACCCAAAATGCCCCAAAGGTGTCCACAAACCCTTTGGTCAAACCAAAAGCTCCAAGGATTCCCATTATCACTTGGTCAATCCCAAAATGCCCCAAAGGTGTCCACAAACCCTTTGGTCAAACCAAAAGCTCCAAGGATTCCCATTATCACTTGGTCAATCCCAAAACGCCCCAAAGGTATCCATAAACCCTTTGGTCAAACCAAAATGCTCCAAGGATTCCCACAATCACTTGGTCAACCCCACCAATGCCCCAAAGGTGCCCATTACCCCTTTGGTCAAACCAAAAAGCTCCAAGGATTCCCACAATCGCTTGGTCAACCCTAAAATGCCCCAAAGGTGCCCATAATCCCTTTGGTCAAAACCTCCAAGGATCCGAAAGAATCACTTGGTCCGCCCTCATGCAGAATGAACCAACCATAAAGAAAATTCAAAAACAACAAAATCATCAAAAATAAAGAAAACTTTTGCATCTCATTTTCATGCATACTCAAAATACTCACAAAAATCAATCAATCAAAAACACAAAAATAATAGCTGCATTAGGCATCCCATACATACATTTGCATATTTGTTGATCATACGGGTCAAAAGCACCATAGACTGTAATCACGGGTAATTCCATCAGTCTCCACATTTTTCCACTTTGTAAATAGTTCATCGCAAATAAATGCCATTCACATTTTTTCACCATATCATAGTCAGTTGTCTTCTAATGTATCTAGAGTTTTCGTCATTCAAGCTATCATTAGCTTTCTAGCCAAATACTGTACAAAGTCAGACAGATTTTACAAAGGTAGAGTTCCACTTGGATCACACGTTGTTACGTAGCATCCCAACACAAGCTAAAACACATAAAAAAAATTCCCAAGTTGTGTAAACGAAAGATGAAACCTGCAAAGCAATCCAGGATACCATCTAGTGAAAAGGTTATCTTGCTCATCCCCCTGTGCGAATGACCCCAAGAATGTTGAGAGTTGGCAAAAGGACAAGCATCTTCCCTACCCAATTCCCCAAGAATCCCAAGTTCTCAAAAAGTTGCAAACATCAAAAAATTTGCAAAAGTCAAAACTCCAAAATTTGACATCAAAACCAAAGTGCATACATCAAAAGGCACAAGCAATAGTGATTCTCATCACTCAATATTCAAATCCCTTGCTCAAAAGAAAAAACAAAAATAAATAGTGATTTTTATCACTATAGAAGAGCAAGTATCCCAATACAATTGAAGAAAAGAAGGGAGTCAAACTTGAATCCCTGGAACTCTCAACATTCAGAAGGTCATGAGGTGAACCTCAGTACCGGTTTGGTGGATAGCCTATCGGTCACTGGTGGCAAACCTCCCGCATGATGATATATCTGTCACATTAACTTGTGTGCAGATCAATGTTTGCATGTGGATGAGCTAGCTCATGGTATCCTAGATAGCACCATAGATTAATCTGACTAAATACAACAAAGGAGTTAGTGGAGCTAATTAGGTGATCCTCAGTACAGGTTTGGTTGATAGCCTATTTGGCACTAGCGGTATCCTGAAAAATACCACATAAACGAACTCAATTGCACACACAGGGATGTGAAATAACTTGGTCAAAGTCAAGTCGGATTTATACCTTGTTCAAAAGTCTTGTAGGATAAAAGTACAGTCTTGGCTAGTTAGTTAAAACATCTGAGTCTCAGAAAACCTTAACTACATTTTAACACAACTGCAGTACATCCCATTCTTACATCGCCATCAAAAAATCCAAAACAAAAACAAAAAATATATATCATGCAAAGTCATCGTATAAAACAATCGCATAAGTACAAAAATTCGGTAAGTCTTGCACAGTCTATGGTGCAACCGCCAAGTTATCAACAAATCATTTCATACATTCATATGCATATCATATATATTAGACACATTTGCATTCATCATAACCTGTGCATCCATCAAAATAAATTAACATGCATACATCAACATCCATCAATCACATAAGAATAACAATAACTCATGACAAGTGTATAAATAAAAGAAAGTCATGTATATATATCATCAAAATGCCCGTAGGCTACAATAAACCGGTCCTTTGACCTCACAAAAAAGCAAAAGTTCAAAAACCCCCAAGCCTAGGGCGTCGGCCACCATGATCACGTAGGATCGGTGCGACGGGAACTACCCCCGTGGTGTGGGTCCTATGGGACCTCTCAGGGTGGCTGCTGCTAGCCCCCGCATCATGCCCACTAGCGCCCCCCTCATCCAGCCACCTACGTCGAGAGGATGTTGACTGCTCAATATCGCTCCCTCTCGTGCGGCGTGATGATCCACCTCTAGTCAGCTCAGGTATCCACCCATCGAGGTGGATAATCTCTACCTCCAGCTCCAACCGATGTCGAACCAAGTCCATCTCCCACTGATGGTACATCACCAATGCATCGTCACACTATGCCAGCTGAGTCCATAGGAGATCCCTCTCCCATGTGGCATCTGTATCCCCATCCCCCGATGGTACGTAGCCAATGCATTCTCCCGCTCCACCAGCTACATCCATAGGAGATCCCTCTCCTACAGTGCATCCCCAAGCTCCTCATCCCATATCTAGAGTAGACCCTCCAATCATGCTATCTCAGTGTGAAACCCCACCTCCATACCCTCTGGGACCACTTGAGGCATCGACATCTCAAACGATAGGCTGCTCCAGCTCCCACTACTCCAGGACGTCCTGCATCTTCGGCTGCTCTAGAACCCCAAAATCATCACCCACAAATGCAACCTCCACCATGTCCTCATCCTCCAATGGAGTCCCCCAACCCTCTCCCAATGCCTCTACACCCTCCCCGTCTGCTGCTACATCTGCCCTCCTAGAGGCCCCTCTCCCAATCCACCACAGTCAACACCTCCCAAGCATAGAGAATACCTGGATGGTACCGCTCTTCACCACCAAAACAAAAACACACACACAAAAAAACATGAAAAACAACAAAGTTGTACAACAATAACATAAATATACAACAATGCATAAAACCTATACAACAAACACAGTTAAATAAACTATACAGCCACATCTAACAAATGTACACTAAAAAATCCAAAAACAAATAGATAAATTCAAAATCAAATTTGTCAATACCTAAGGTTTTTAACTTTAAGTTTAACGATAAATACAAAAAACAAACAAAACAAAATATTTGTCAGTACCTAAGGTTTTTAACTTTAAAGTTTAAACTGACAAATAAACAAAAAAAGCAAATAAAATCAAAATCAATTTGTCAGTACCTAGGGTTTTTAACTTTTGGTTCAAGCTGATAAATACAAAAACAAACAAATTAAAAAAAGACAAATTCATAAAAATCAAACTTATCAGTTATCTAGGGTTTCTAACCTTAGTTTGAACACAAAGCAAAAGCAATAACAAAACTTAAACAACAAAATAAATAAATTTTTAAACTAGGTTTTTTTAACATAACTAGGGTTTTATTTTCTAGTCTCAAATAAAAATAGCTACACAACTAGGGTCATTTCAATCTAGGGTTTTTTAACCTTAAAAAAAAAAAAAAAACAAAACTAAGACCAATTTTTTAAGCTAGGTTTTCAACCTAAGTTTAAACTAGGGTTTTAGTTTAAAAAAAACAAATAACAAAGAACGCATTTAAATCTAGGGTTTATATAACCTTAACGAAAATACAAAAAAAAAATAATCAACTAAAAGCAATTTTTTTTTTAGCCTAGGGTTTTACCTTAGTTTAAAACGGAAAACAAATTTCAAAATAAATTCATTACATTTTTTTCACAAAATAAATTTGAACTAGGGTTTGTTTTAGTTTAAATTACAAAGAAATACAAAAGAAAAAAAATCATTACGATTTTAAAACTGTCAAATAAAAAGCCAAATACACGAGAAGGAGCACTCACCGGTCTCGCTTTGGCTCCGCCACTTGATCCGGTTCGTGAACTCATGGTGTCCAAAAAATTTCGGCAGCGCTCCGCTTCCTAGACTCGACCTCCTCCTCCTCACAGCTCCAAATCACCAGAAAAACAAGTTGCAAATGAGCCCAAACCCTAGTTTTGGCCCTTAAATAGGCTCTTAGGCCTGTAATCATTCCACCCTAGGATGAGCACTCTAGTTCATGCTCGTCCCACCCTGGGACGATTACTAACTGCTATTCGTCCCACCCAGGGACGATTACAGAGCAAGAAAATAAAAAAAACCAAAAAAGAGCAATAAAATTGCCAAATAAGAGTGCTTTTGCACTTGAAATTCTTGGCATTAAAAAAACTGATGTCGAGGTCACAAATTGTCACTCTCCTACTCCCTAAGAAGGCTATCATAGCCAGACCGCTCCACGGGAGGACGGATTTTTGACATTTTCAACCCCAAATGGCGTCCCAAAAAGGGTTAACACCCACCAAAAATAGGTCTAAATGTTGGGAAACTGCATAAGCATTCAAAGAAAAACAACTGAAGGCACCCTTACACAAGTCATCTTGGGTCAAGCGACTCGTCGCTTTTCTCATGTAGGTCATTCCCTCATCGATTCGTCGCTTGAGGGGGTAGTCACACTTAGTCATCAATCAACAAATACACACCCAATCAAGGAAATGGCATGCATTCAAAGAATCATTGACAAAGACAATCATGCCCCTGCTTGGGGCAGCAAACAAGCAATAATCACAAGCTGATCAAACACTTGGCATTTGTGAATCATGAACTCAAGGTTCCCATAGACAAAAGGTTGTGCCCTTTGCCTATTCATGACTGATCAATGTCCAAGATCAAGTAACACCTCACCAAAAAAGGTTAACACTTGAATTAAGTTCCTTAGCTCGTCAGAAGCAAGGATTCAAGAATGCATGCCCTTTCCATACTTGGGGCATCAAAATTTGGTTAGGTTACTGAGAAACCCTAATCATTAGTGCTTTGGTTATCTATTTTTGCTCAGCACTGCGCCACGCACAACGCATCCCAAAAAGGGGCATCTATAGACACCAAAACAACACCAATCCGATTATGTGGCTACAAACACTGATCGCACTGGCATACACAGCCCCCAGGGCAGCCCCCAGAGGTTAAACAGTGGTCCTAACCACTCTCACAGTAGTTTTGGAAGGTCAGAGGTCAATTTGGCACCTTTCAGGCACTCTGCTCCTTATTCGTTCCACCCAGGGACGATTACAAACTGGTATTCGTTCCACCCAGGGACGATTAGCAACATTCGCCCCTGGGTGGGGCGAATAGCAGGTTTGATGGGCAAAAGGTCAAACCTTGACAAATGGCAGCTCAAATCCGCCACTTAACTCCTCCTTCATTGCATGGGAGTGCAGGAGTGCGAGCATTTGAGCTCAAAGAGGCATTCAAGGGGCATGGAGTCCTTAATCGGGGAGGAATCTTCTCTCCCCCGAGAAGGCATGATCGCCAAGTGGCGCCTCTGCATGCTCATTCACAGAGACCCTCAAGTCTATAAAATGGTGAGTCTTCTCACCCCAAAAAGAGAATAGGTCGAGGAGCATTTGGAGCAATGGAGTGCTACCGATTTACGTCCTCACCCTTTTGCTTGTGCCTTTCACATCCTTGATCTCTCTTTTGGAAGGGAGGTTATTGGGTGATTATTGGAAGCACAATCCGGACCCAAAACCCGACATTTGGCCATAGTATCCCACCCAAATTTGTTGAAAATACCCCACAAGAGGTTTTGGACCCATCCCAAGTGGATTGGTGCCGAAATCGGGCCCCAAACGGTGGGCGTCCTGCCCTCGGGCACCCCTCGCACTACTGCAGTCCTAATCGCCCCACCCCCGGAGCGATTAGAAATCTGTAGTAGATTTCATTTCTATTTTTCTTGCATTTGTTTCTAGGTTGTTCAGATAGGCTTTCATTCAAATTTCATGTTATTCTGAGCAGTTTTGATCATGCTTTTGTTATTTCTCGCTTTCACTAACATGCAGGGAGCATCATCAGATTTTGGGTGATAGAGGCCGAATTGGAAAAATCTGACCTTCTGGGTCTTTCCAAAATACCCCGTTTTACCTAACCCCCAACTTTGCAGGTGATTTGGAGCCTCCCGGATGGGACATTTAGGAGGGTGCTTTCTGACATTTTGTTGTAGGTCTAATCGTCCCACCCCGGAGCGATTAGAAATCCATGGTGAATTTCCCGACTGTTCCTTTTGCAGTGCCTTCCTGGTAATGTTCTCATGCCTCTGTCAAGTTTTCAGCTCATTCTGATATGTTTTAGTTATCATTTTATTTATTTTACGCATGCACTAATCGTAGGCTTTGGGGATCGCATGTTTTACTTCATCCGTAGGTGCTACTAATCCTTTTATGTTTCTCTGAACGTAGGATCTCAACACCGGAGGAGCAACAAGGAATCAAAGACGCGTTCACGCAAGCGGCGGTGACATTTGGCCCACCCACTTTACATGTGGGCACGCGAAAGAAAGCATACCAATCCGTGGTGTAATAGAGCCCTACTTAACGCTCCTAGCCCCCAAAAAGGGAGGAGACGTATTGTAACCCGATTTTAAAGCAAATTAATAAAAAGGGCTGTACTCGACATTTGCTTTCTATCTTGTTTCAATTCGTTTATGTTTCTCTCCTTTCATGCATTTCAGTTCGTAGGACTTAGCGTTACGTTTTGCTTTTGCATACATCGCACTTGGCATTTCCGTTTTGTTTCCGTATCCTCGTGCTTTCAAATAGAAAAACAAGGGCCAAAACAAAAGCAATTATTTAGGCCAAAAAAAACATCACAAGATACCCCAACAACCCAATCCAATCAAGTCAATCAAGTGGTCATGAGCTAATCGATAATGGCTCAACAACAATAACCTATACAACAAACATAGGAACAAATTGCATATTATGCGGTTCCCTCAACAACACAAGCTCCAACAGTTCAAAACATGGTGCCAACTATGGAAGACCGTCCCTAGCAACAATCGCTCAAACAAAATCACCAATACAACCCATTAGCCAAATTATATGCCTCTTTTTTTAAAAGGTTGTATGAGACAAATAAAATTGCTTTGCCCAACATTAGACCAGATCATACCACCAAATATAGTAAAAATTATTGGGAACACATATTTTGTCCTTACCATAGGCAAAATGGACATGACATCAACAATTTACTTGTGTTTAAAAATGTAGTCCAAGACCCCATTGACTTGGGGGCAATCAAAATTAATAGTCCCCTTTCTCAACAAAACCAAGACCTGTGTATATTTCAAACACACTTCCTCATCATGAGGACGTGCAACCAAATGTAGGGGGATCTAACACTAAAACTCCTCCTAATCAAGTCAACCACATTCAACAATACCAAGGGTTTATAGAGGCCATCCATGTTGTCACTAGGGGTCAAAAAAATAATCAAAAAAGGCAACCACCTCAAGAATGTGTGTCACAACCTTCTACATTGCCATCCATCCAAGTATCCCCTAATCCTTCATCACCCATCCATGTTCCTAGCCAATTTAATCCACCAAATCCAACCATCAATCGTCCACCTCGATCGGCTATCTCATTGTGTACTCGACTAACTATAAGTTTGAATATAGCCTTTGCTAAATTGTTAATTTATGAGCTAATTCAAAAATCTCCTCCACATCATGAAACATTAATGGATATTCTAAAATCCATTGAATTATAATTGTAATATCCTAATACCTTCAACAACTTTGTGTGGGGTATCCAAACATACATTGAGCCTTCCATAATATTTTATGACTTTGATATTAAACCAATCTCATCGGAATCCGTAGACCCTATATTGCATATCATGGCTCTAATTGATAAGAAGCCTTTTAAAAGAGTCCTAATTGACACCAGTTCCTCTATCAACATCATCACCACATCCACCCTTCATCATTTGAACCTTCCTCCATCTCACATCACCAAGTCATATTTCACCCTTAAAGCATTCAATGATGCTTTGTGTTCCACAGTTGGCACTATTGTTTTACCCATCAAAGTAAGGGTGAAGAACACAAGCTTATACTAAGAGGGGGGTGAACAGTATAAGACCACTTTTTACTTTTCTTATCCCAATCAATATTATACATTATATCAATGGCAATATCAATGGCAAAAATGAAAGCAATGTACAAATCATTATACACACATGAGACCAATTTACGTGGTTCACTCAATGTGAGCTACACCGACGGATAAAATCTTTCACTAAATTTTATCACTCCAAATTTTGGGAATACCTTTCTTGATTACAATGTTTATGGGTACCAACCCAAAGGAGATACCAATCCCCTAATTCTGCTCTGACTGGTGATCCTCTAGAAAATCTCTACCTCCACTACCCTTAGCAAATGGAACTATATCCACAGAAGACACCTGTCCTCCTTGCTCTGGCTGAAGACCTCTGTCCTCAACTCTATCACCTCCAAAGCTGGTCCTCGAATTTGCACTAAACACAGTCCTTCGATTTAGCACAAATGTCCTTGTTCTATTTCTCTGATCTGCACCAAACACAGTCCTTCGGTCTGGCACAAATGTCCTTGTCCTCTTTATTTGGTCTGGGTACAAATCTGTCCTCAAATCTGCACCAATATCTGTCCTCCACTAGTCCTCAAATCTAGTTCAAAAAAGTGGTTCACAAGCTTTCACTAAAGCTTGCTTGATATTCACCCAAGTCTTCACCAAGACTTGTCTCAGATCTGCTTTGCAAGTTCTCACTAGAACCTGCCCAAATTGCTCCAAAGACTCAACAAAAACTTGCTCAAATCTGTCCAATAATCTCTCTCAATGACTTGTCCAAAACCTTCTCACAATCTCTCACAAAGCTTGCCAATTATCTTCAAACATCACAAAAATGATGCACCTAACAACTTTGTGCTTTTTTTCTCCCTGTGCACTCTTGTTTCGCACTTCGCTCGATTCGACACGACTCACTCTCTGCACACTGTAGACTTAACTTGTGCACTCTCTACGAATGACGCACTTCAAAAATGCATTTGATGCACACCTCAACTCACCAAAAAACCCTCCTTTTATACTATTATTTTCAAGATCAAAACCTTGATCTTAGTCAGCTGCACAACCCTAAACTACATCGGCTGCAAAACCCTAAACATCATCAACTCAAGCACTAATCTTCGTTGGCTAGAATTTGACTTTGTCGGCTTCACTGTATTTGTAACTCTCTTGTAGCTTCTATCGTGAAACTACAACATGTCGCGATATCGCGACACTTTTGTAACCGTACACTTCCTTTTGGCTTTTGTCACGATATCAAGACACTTTTGTCTTTGTCAGCCTCAACTTTTATTTTGTTGCGATATCACAACACTTCTCCCTTCGTCGACGTCCTTTTTGCTTTTGTCGCGAAATCGTGACACTTTTGTCTTCATAACCTTCCTCTCTACTTTTGTTACGAAATCATGACACTTCTCCCTTTGTCGACGTCCTTTCTACTTTTGTCGTGAAATCGTGACACTTCTCCTACTGCAGACTTCGTCTTTCACTTCTGTCATGAAATTGTGACACTTTCGCTTCCTTGCACTCTTCTCTACTTGCACTAGTGAAAACATGACATGTCGCAAAATTGTGACACCTTTCACTTCCATACACTCTACTTTGCAGGCACTAGCGAAAATAGAACATGTCACGAAATTGCAACACTTTCGCTGCCTTATGCTTTTCTCTGCCTTACGCCCACGAAAACGGCACATGTCACGAAATCATGACACATTCTACAACCGTAAGCTTTCTCTTCAACCTGTCACAAAATCGTGACACTTCCTACATCCGTACGCTTTTTCTTCAACCTGTTGCAAAATCACGATAGTTCTCACTTTGAACTCTTTTCTTTGTTGCATGTTGTGAAATCGCAACAGTTCTCACTTGGAACACTTTCTTTTGCTGCATGTCACAAAATCGTGATAGTTCCCACTTGGAACACTTTCCTTTGCTGCATGTCACGAAATCGCGACAGTTCCCATTCTGAACTCTACAACATGTCGTGAAATCACGACACTTTTTATTTTGCTTTCTCTCTCCTTGAACTCATCGCGAAATCATGACAGTTCACATTGGACTCTAGCTTTTCTATAGCACATCGCGAAATTGTGACACATTACCTTGCTTTCACTTTGTCTTCTAACTTGTCGCAAAATCGTGACACTTTTTCTCCTTAGCGCTTTTCTTTTCTTTGGGTCACGAAAACCCGACATGTCACGATATCACGACACTTTTTCTCTCGGAATCTCTCTCCTGCATTATGTTGTGAAATCGTGACACTTTTTCTTTCGGACTCTCTCTTCTGCAACATGTTGCGAAATCGTGACACTTTTTCATCCGTACAACCTTCTTTGCAATGTCACGAAATCATGACATTTCTGACTCCGAACATTTTCTCTCCTCTTTGAGCCGTGAAACTGCGACATGTCGCGATATCATGACACTTTTCTAAAAAGCTTTCTCTCTCCTGCTTAAGTCACGAAAATGCGACATGTCGTGATATCGTGACACTTTTCTAAAAAGCTTTCTCTCTCCTGCTTAAGTTGCAAAAATGTGACATGTCACGATATCGCGACACTTTTCCAACTTACTTTCTTTTCGAACCTGTCATGCCGAAACCTTCATCAAAATAGATTATTTTACATCAAATAAAATTCCTTCAAAAGCTTCTTGACATCAATGACAACTTATTCATTTGAGCAAAGGCAATGTACCCAAGGTACCAAAAATTGCCAACAATCTCCCCCTTTGTCATTGATGGCAACCCTTTACTAAAAACACGTCTCAAGAGCCAAAACTGAAACCAACTATGCTAACAGCTGAGAAACTGTGCCTACAGTTGAGAATCTCCCTTTGAAGTTTTGCTCCCCTGACTTGAAGCTTTCCTCTTCACTTGAAACTCTCCCCCTTACTCATATCTCTCCCCCTTTGTCATCAATGGCAAAGGGTCACCTTTGGGGCTCGGGACTAAGAATGAGCCTCTTAGCTTAGTTCCTCCCCCACCTCCTGATGAGGTGATTAATTCTGGGGTGGGAGTAAAACTTCCATTAGGCACTAATCATCATCAGTGTCTATAATTTCCTTTCCGGGCCTTCTCTTGAACTCTTTGCCTGCATTCCTGTTCTTTTCATTGTTCTTGTTCTTGTTCTTGTTCTCATCCTTATTCTTTTTCATGCCTTGATCCTTGGACCTGATCATGCCACTGTTTTTGTTCCTGTACCTTGGAAGATCATCTCTACACTGTCTAGCTATGTGACCTTCATTGTTGCACTTATAACAAGTAACAATGTTATTTCTTTGAGGCATACCTGTTCTTTGAAACCACCTGTTCTGGCTGAACCGATTTTGATCAAACCTCTTCCTGTTATTTACCTCACAATCGACTGCCTTGTGCCCAAACTGTTTCATAGAGGCAGTGTTTAAAAAAAAAAATCTTAATATATTAAGTACACATAAGAAAGTTTGGCACCATAAAAAACACTTTCAAATGTCAAAGAAATTTAAACCCTTGATTCTTTTTTCTAACCCTTGATTTTTCACAATAAATACATAGACGATTGTTATTCATCCTTTAGCATAACATTCATTTAAAGAGCAATAAAAAATAAGAGGAACCCTCACTTCCTCTAAACTATGCCCTAGTAGTTTGCACACACTTCAGGTCTAGATTCCATGTACGATTCATTAAAAAAAAAATAGAAAAAAAAGAAAAAAAAAATGGACAATAATTAGGAGGTCAAACATAGAAGTAATAAATACCACATAGCCATGAAAGGGAATAATATTTTTGTTAAAGGTAAGGTTAATCCCCCTACATTTTTTTCACTTCTCATGAGACTTATTTCATGGAATGTAAAGGGTCTTAAACATAGTCCCCCAAACTTAATGAAATTAAAATAATGATAGAGGTAAATAAAACACATTTAGTCTTCCTTCAAGAGACTAAGCTATTGGTGGAAGATATGGAGATAGTGGAAAGGAAAATATGTCCTACATGTAGGGTGGAATATTAGAATCTCAAGATGCATCAAGAATTATCTTCTATATTTAAGATTTAAAAGATTTTGTGGTGCATACAAGCATAGGTAGTAGTGGTGTATCGCTCCAAAAATTTCGCATCCTTACCTTCAGGCTATAGGATCCATGCTCGGAAGGAGGATGGGAAAAGGATGGCATGGTACCTTGGACTGAGAGGCCTTGCGAAGGTCCCGCCTCTCGGGGGAGGTGTATTATGGTGATTTTTTGACGGATGGTGGGTTCACAAAGAAACATTTGAATGACAGTTTCCACGCCTAGGTTGGGAATGTATTTAGTGTGTTCGGTTTTATCTTTAAACATTCGAGTCTTAGGTTTGGCCAAATGAATCTAAGTTGTTCTATTATGAAAATGTAGGCTAAATGAAATACATAAAACAAATTTTAAATAGAAAACAGAGAGAAAAAGCTAAACTATAGAGTCATACCTGATCCGGATGTCTAATGGAGATTCTGATGTTTGAAGCAGACAGGATCGTCTAGAATTTGACAAGATCATCTTCGACCTGCAGGATAATCTGAGATCTGACGAATTCGTCTGATGAATTCGTCAGAGACCTGCAAACAGAGAAATAGACACAAAATACAAAAAATGTAGCAATGCTAATAGAGGATAAAGATGTAAAATAATAATAAGAATGTTAATAAGATAATCCTAAATAGAAATGTAAGCAGATTACGATGTTTTAATAGTTAATCATGATTTCATTATGCAATTAAACTACATGGATGAACTCCAAGATGCAGAATAACATAAAATAATAAATAAACTAACTAGATGCAAAATAGAACAGGAGATGAAAAGAGAAAAATGCAAACTCTAGGCACTGATTGCCCCTAATGCAGACTGTAGTCGAGATCGTCTTGAATTGAACAGGATCATCCACGACAAACTGAGCTTGCTTCGGTTGAAAAATACTAAGGTTCCTACAACAAAATTTAGATAGGATTAGTGCAGATAGTAATTTGGGATGTTTCAATGCGTATAAAGTCAAGTTACAAGAAATATCAGCCAGGGGTAGGTTAATGGGAGGGCCTAAGTTTAAATAGTCTTAGGAGGGAGGTTAGAAGGTTGGAGATCATCCCAATTTGGGAGATCTCCAACGGAGAGGGTCTCTAACGGTGCAGACATGCTTCTGCCCTGATTAGAGACATCGTTGGAACAAAGGCTAATTGAGAAAAATTAGTTTGGGGACAAGATCGTCTGGATGTCCTAGTCCAGAAGAAATCGTCCGATCTGAGGCGATATTATCTGTTCGGCGATGATATCGTCAAACGGTCAAAACAAACTCTAAAAATGACAGGAAAGGAGGAAACGGGTTAAACAACGATTTAACGGGCAGTTTGGGGTTAAAATTCAAATTTTAATCTTTTATATTTTTACTAAGGTTTAACCGTGCCAATTTTAGGGTGCTACATTTTGCCCCCTCTTTAGCAAATTTTTCGAAGAAAATGCGTTAAAGATGAGTTTTTCCTATTTTACGAGAAAGAAAAAATATACTCAATTTTTAGACGAAGATTCTTGGTCGAATCGTATGAATGCTGACTATGGTGCCTCCTCCGTGTTTTTACCCAAATCGAACATTTGAGGTAAAAACGCGAAAAGCAAAAATTTAAAATGTTGTTGGTTTTGAATAAAATTAAGAAAAATAGGGAAAACCCTAATTCATTTTTACTGCTCATTTGTACTATTTAAACCTTATTGAGAGCTCGAGGGCTTCTCGAGGCACTGCACAAAGGATATATGATTGAGAGGATTGAGTATGCCAAGATGTAGATTGTGGCATACCAATCTAGTTTTGAGATGATGTATATACATTGTTGAGATATATATATATAATATTTTTGATCATATGACCTGTCTTATGATGATACGATTTGTTTATATGTTTTTATGATGCTTTAATGTTTGAAGTGTGATTGATTTAATGATTCATGTAATTATGTCGTTGGAAATATTATGGTTGAAATGTCATGCTTTAAAAATTTAAATGAAATAATCTGATGTAACAAATTGGTTGTTGGTGATGTGATAATTTGATAAAAATAAAAGGGACTTTTAACAATAATTTCAAAGGACATTGTCGCTATTATAGACCATTTCATGGAGTCGTCGCTCACTCGGTCGTCAAGCTAATCCCAGTATAGAAATATTGCTAAAAGTAAAAGGGTGCTTAAGAGACTGTCTTAAGACTTTGGTGTGATGATGCAAATGATGATGATGATGATTTTGTTTTCAGACTTTTCATGAAAATATTATGCATGAAATATTTTAAAATGATTTTTGCTAGGCATAAATTCCTAATTGTGATAAAATGTTGAATAATTCTTTTAGAAATTATACCATGGTTGCAAATTTGCATATTGACATAATGACATGAAATAGTGATAGGTGTTTTTTTGTTTTAGAGCATAATTGTATAACATAATGATTTAAGTCATATGGTTTTTATGATTTTTAAATGAAATGGGGAATAAAATTGGTATAATGGTTTGTGCTAGGCATAGAATATTTAGATATAGACTTATACCATCATCGTGAAAATCAAAGAAGAAAATAGATTGTTTTATTGCATGGTTGATTTTTAATTTTTGAAAATAGTTAGAAATATGAAGATGAGGACTTGCGCTAGTCATAAAATTCCAATTTTAGTTTTGGAACTATACCATCGTCGCGAAAGTCGACAATATATAAATATGTGTTTTTATTGTATGGTCTGAAAGAAATTTTAATTTTTGATAATGCATGTAGTTGTCTTTACACTAAACAACTGTACTTTAAAGAAGAAAATGAATTTATTCCAAAAAATTTGCAGAAATATTTCAAAGTATCTTAAAGACAAAAGTTAGATTTATAAGGAATCCCATGTGCATATGTGAGTTCATTTCCAATATTGATTTATCATAATGATACACAAAATCTCTCAAATACAAAATGTGTGTGCAATTGCTATGTTCGTTTACCAGTTTGAGCAAGATACTATGATACAAGTGATTTGAATGAACCAAATAAGTGTTCATTAACCATGATTTAGATGCATATAACCATACCGAGACTACTATGTAAGTCGGATTATCAAGAGCTAGCTAATCCATAAGCAGACATAGGTCTATACAAAAGAAGGTTGCTAATGTGATGGACATATCACCATGCTAGGAGTTACCCAAGGCCAAGCGGGTTGGGCACAAACCACCTGTTATGAGGTTTACCTCATAGTTTTCGAATAATTGAGAATTCCAGGGATTCAAGCTCATCAACCCTTCTTTTCTTTTCAAAGGGTAGACAGCTTTTGCTTTTGCTTTCTTTTGCTTTTCTTTTGTATTTTTGCTTGATTTTGGAGATAATGCTTGAAACATTATTGTAATGATATAAAAGAACATTTTTCTTTTCTCTTTTTCTTGAACTTTTCTTTTCTTCCTATGCTAGGGATACTTGCTCGAATTAGCTGTAGAGCAAGGGATTTTTATTTAGGGTAGGGGTGAGCTTGTCCTTTTGCCAATTCTCAAAGATTCTAGACCATGTGCATGATAGGATAGCAGGGGAAACTTTTCGCTCAAGAAACCACATCTACTATGTAGCATAGCATGGACATTACAAATATAATCATTTTATTATGAAATGATGTTCTTGGTTTAAGTAAATAACAAGATCAATTCTCTGTGCTCAAACTTTATTTAATTGAATTTTGTGAACTTTGATATAAGAGAGATTAGTAATCATGCCAGATAAAAATCAAGATATTTATTTTGTGTTTGTGAAAGTGAGGGATTCCAAATAAATGCTAATTTATCCAAAATAATTTGAAATATATAACTGCAACATTTGTAAGAAGAAATATATACAAATACTTTTTGAGAAGTTTGAGAATGTTGACTCTCTCTTTCTTCTTTATTTTGTTTTAGTTTCGAAAGGGTCAAGAATATTGCTGTTTTTATTTTTATTATTTTTGTTTATTTTTGTTTCTGTGTAAATAGTTTGATATATTTTTTTAAAATAAGACAACATGCAAACTATGTACAAATGATGAAATGACTAGTTTTTGTTACGCATAGTAACGTTTAAGATGCAAAATGTTCATGGGTTCTTTAAGTTCTTTACCATCTAAGGTAGATAATTTATATGCTCCTGATTCAAATTTAGTAGTGATAATGTATGGTCCAAGCCAGTTGGGCTCAAATTTACCTTTAAGGTCTTTAGTTGCATTAGTATTTTTTTGATTTTCTTTTAAAACAAGGTCGTCGATCTCAAAGGATCAATGACGAACTTTTTTAGCATATGATATTTTAAGCTTTTTTTGGTAGGCACAGAGATGCTCCAAAGCATTAATGCATTTTTCATCTAGGATTTCCAGCTGACTGAGTCTGCCAGCTTGATCTTAATCTCCTACTTCGGTATCTTGAAGTAGTAGAGCCAAAGAAGGAACTTCTAATTCAAATGGAAAAACGGCTTCAGCACCATAAACCTGTTGATTGGTATTTTCACCCAATTGTGAAAGTACACTCTCCCTTAGGATTTGGACTCCAAATCCCCTCTTGCAAAGAAGTCAAACAAACAACTTCTCCAAGGTCTCCGCTATATTAGCAAAATATATTCATTTTAAATGCTTGGAACACCTTAGTGATTGCAAGTAACTGTAAACAAGGGGCAATGTTGGTTTATTTTACCATGAAACTTTAGTGATTGTTCATTGAACCAAAATAAATCAAATGTGAGTTGGCCCTCATATGACCACGATGTAGTGCTTTAATTCCTTTTATCTTGATGGTTTTAAAATAGATTTTATCTTGCATTAAATCCTCAATGATGAATAGGGTCTTCAAATGTAGCTTCAAAATGTCACTTTAACTTATCCCTCTTAAATGAAATCAAATTTTCATCAAGATGAACAATTAAGCGCTTTAAGGAAAAGACCTTCAATTTAATACTCAAATTACCCCTCTTTCGTAAAATTAGAATTTTTATGAAGAAAGGGTAATTTTAGGCCCAAAATGGAAATTTGTGAAAATGCCATAAAACATAACTCCTTCAATGAAATTGGAATTTCCATGAAGGGAATGTCATCATAGGCTCATGAATGCAAAACAAAACTGGAAAAATGAAATTTGACCTTAAAATGGAAATTTTCTATTTTTGGATTTTTAAAATCTGTAACAAAACAGCAACTTCAATGAATTTTTAAAAATACTAAACAAGTCCGAAAATGAAATTTCAAAGTGCGTATTGGAAGTCTGAACTATAACCTACGCAATGGTGAAATTACTTTTGGATTTTGAAAATTTTTAATGTTTATTTTAATGCCTGAAAATAAGGAAAAGTTCTGAAATTAAAATTTTGAAAACAGAAAATTAAGAATTTGCATCAAAATAATTGCTGAAAATGCAGCAATGCAAAAGCCCCTTCAGTTTGATAGCACCCCATCCTGCAAAACCGAATACGTGAGAGTTTCGTACATGCAACCTAGCCTATTTGACCTGCAAAACAAACACAATCAAAGTAAACTAGGTGCTGGCTCCTAGGGTTTAAAATAATTTCCAAATTGCAGACATTCACATGAAATAACCCAAAAATAATGGTATATATTTCACATACAAATCTGAAATTTGGAAGGAGAAACATAAAACAATTAAAATGGAGCATGCAGAAAATTTCTCATTCTTTCTTGCTAACAAGGCCTGAAATTTCTAAAGAGAAGCTTTAAAATTCAAATTAAGATCCAAGTTTTACAAATGCGGCCATCTGGCCATGCCCAAAAGTTTCGTCCCTATCTTCTCATTTCGATGAGGTATTTACAGTTTTCCCATTGCACCCCTTCGCCTTCATTTTCGAAAGACCTTTCACTTCCTTGGTTTCCATTTCCGCTTCATCTCTTCGTTTCCTTATTCTGCTTTGATTTCAACACGCCTTTTTTTTGTCTTTGTCCTGCTCCTATTTCATTTCCTTTTTCCACATGGCTTCGTAAATTTTTATTTATTTGGCGTAACGTCTTCATTTTACTTCCTTTGGTTTTACTAATTGCCTTTCGTTCAATTTTGAAATGCAAAGTAGTCTTTCTTCCACCCCGTGGCCTGCATGTTTATTCTCTCATAGTCTTCATAATATCTTATTTCAAAACAATAGCCACTTCCATTTTGTCTCAGGTAGGAAACCCCATAATAATAACATGGGCGTTACATGGAAAATACGACATCTCTCTTGACTGTTTCGTGGTCATATTCATTTTATAACGCTCACCAGCATAATAATGCTCCTCTTATTCCCTATGAGACTTGTGGAGAGACAACTCATCAAAATGCCCTGACTAAGAGTTGTAACAAAATAAATTTCTTTCATATTTGAAATCATAACCCAAAGTGGGCTATCACGTGACATTGTGGTGACTTTATGTATATAAAACTCGGGCCTACCTCCTGTCGTGGCATTTTTTACCTCATAAAACTCAGGCGTACGTAAATTTGAATCCTCACACTACCTCTTGCCGTGGCATTTTTACCTGATAATATCGCCTATGCCGGACTATCACCGCCTGTGCACCTTATTCTGTGCTGTCAACGGTCCATTGCCATCACACATCATAACCCTCCTTAATTAAAGTTTTTTTCATTTCGTTTGTTTTCAGGAGCAATGCCCTATGGGCCTTCATTTTTATGTTTCAACCGAAGACAATATTGGTCAAACCTTTATTGAACTCCAACACCTATTCTTTTGCATTTGTAATAACACTTGCCATATACCTTATTGTCGCATCCTCATGTTTGGAACAACTGTTAGATCCGTAATGCACTATCTTATCCGCCTTCGTCATGATCTTCGTAGTCTCCGTTATCGACTATCATTAATTTTGCTGTCCTGATATCGTGCTACATTTTATAACATACAACACTGCCCTTCTTCGGGAGTTAACCTATCCACCGTGGCTTACACTTGTAAACGGTGCAATCTCCGCTGGTCCAAATCACTTACACTCTTCCTACGACGCTCCATTCACCTTCAAATTTCGTCTCTCTTCGCGTGCTGCTTGGTCGGACAACCTGCAAAAACACATAAAAAACATATATTAAAAACATTAAGCTTTAACCCATTTTATTATTATATATTTTATTTTTTTATTTTTTATTATTTTTTTCTTTATTGAGTAAATACTTCTTATACATATACATGTCCGCCGTGGGGAGTGAACCCGGGTCACAATCACCTAGCATGCAAGTGGTGCCCTTGCCGGTAGACCACAACACGATATATATATGTGTGAGATGTATATACTTAAATTCATTTGTTATTTTCATCTTCTATTCTTTGACCCAAACAAATGAAATAAAACCTAACAAGTGGACATCAAACTTTCAAACGATAACACTGACAACACAAACTTGCCGACACACAAACTGATGATAAAACGGAAACGTCGATGAGAAAATGACCACAAAGTCGTTAACAAGAAAATGACGACAAAAGTCGTCGACAAGAAAAGTTGTCGACAAGAAAATATTGTCGACAAGAAAATAAAATATTGTCGACAAGAAAAAGTTGTCGACAAGAAAATATTGTCGACAATAAAATATCGTCGACAAGAAAATGACGACAATAAAATATCGTTGACAAGAAAAATATTGTCAACAAGAACCGACAACAATTGCAAAACCTACGACAAAACGAAGGATTAGACACTAAAAATGAAATGCCAACACCCGGATATCAAAACGAAAAGGTGGGTCCCCAATTTTGGGGTGTGTTGTGGATCAGCCACAACAAATGGCGACTCTGCTGTCAAATGCTCCTGAGCATTTTGGTGAGAACCCAACCTGAAATATACAAGCTTAGATACAGGCATTAGCGCATAAAGATAAACAAATACCGAAAGATCAGAAATACATGCAACATCAGAATCATAAGTATCAGCTCGGTGTGTGCAATGTGTTTTCATTCCCTACCATTTGAACTTGATCAACATTCCATTGTCAGTTTTACTTATGATTTGTATGCAAGGCTATGAATGATTGATGCATGATGAAGATACTAGAGATGTAACAACCTGCTTTATAAATGCTCAAACCTTTTATATCATGGACAAACATATTAAAGATGTCAAACCCTCTTAGGACCAAATATATGTATACTGAATTAATTTTACTAGATCCCAAAGTTGGTTATGTGTCACTACCATCTTGAACCCATGTGCAAGTGTAAGTGAAATCAGAACTTTGGGGAATAGGATTCCCAACCTAAGCGAGATGGGAATTTAACCCTATCCTTACTATTCTGATTTGGAGTTCATTACCTCATCTTGAACAAAATAATTTAACCTATTATGGATGAAATGGTCAGGCTAGTCTATCCATATGAGCAATCAGTGGTCTTGCTTTTAGGCAAGACATGTTGCCACGCATGAGCATACTTAACCCCATAATCCATGACTTGGCTTCATTCATTCTTTTTCTTTTATTTCTTGGACCTTTGGGATGACTACCCATCCTTGCTAGGGACATGTAGTACGATCCTTCCAATCCAAGATTTATGAAATGGGAAATATTAATTTTTTATTTCTTGGACCTTTGGGATGACTACCCATCCTTTGCAGAGGACATGTAGTACGATCCTTCCAATCCAAGCTTTATGATGAAACGAGGAAAATGGAAGCTTTGGGGAATCGGATTCTCAACCTAAGCGAGATGAGAATTAAGTCCTATCCTTACTACTCCATGTAGGTCAAACCATAGCTTTGGGGAGTTGGATCCTCAACCTAAGTTCGATGAGGATTTAACCCTATCCTTACTACTCTGGTTTTAGGCTTTAAGCTTTTATGGGAGTGGTAAAAACCACTATTTCAAGGATTATGTTGCATGATAGGACAAACATGAAATATTCTTTTCACCTCACCTTTTCATCCAAGTATGGTTTTGACCATTTTGCTCAAGATTCTTTTAATGTGCATGGAATGTGCTTGGTTCAAAATAGTTTGGGCAGCAGTTCCCAACCTTAGGATCCTTTTAATATATGTTATGTAATAATCCTAAGAGGATTCAACACCTTCTCAATGATTGCACATGAAATGAAAATGTAACTGAGATGACATGTATATGCAATGAGGAATGAGATATGAATGCACTGCTTCTTTTGAAACAAATGACAACTTCATGCGTCACAAGATTCAAACGATATTATTTAAATGTTTGTGTTACTTGTGGAGCTTTCTACAACACAATTCCAATGTTTCATATTCTCCTGATCTTAGGCATAAGTTGACATCTCAAATTTATCAAAACATGTCAAATAAAATCAAACACACGACTTAAATCCTAATCCAAATAGCAATCCCAAAATGAAACTTGAAAACACAAACCAAAACCAAAATCAAAATATAATACAAGATGATGCAAAGCTTGGATTATCACTTTCCTGGATCCCAAACATGATTAGAACATTTCAAAAGACATATGTCACAATACACATGCCGAATGTTGTAGGAATCCAACCACAATAAGATCATACCAAGCAATGCAACAAATTTCAACTTCCCTCTCTCACCCCACCAATTAAATTTAGTTCCATTAGTATTCATATAGGTGAGATTCCAAATTTTAAACTGATCAGACAATGATTGATTTTCAATTTTATCATGTCTATTCTTTAAAGTGCAAGTTTCATCATTCCATTCATAATTTAGAAGTAGGCTTTCCTTTTCAAATGTGAGATATTGCAAACAAGAGCCTATTTCTAAAAGTCTTGAATTCAAAATATTTTTCAAGATTTTAAAGCAATCCAAATCAATCAAGACTTGACAAACATCACCAAGATTTGACATTTCATCATTAATGACATTAGCATCCAAAGGGACATCATGTAATCCGTCACTTGAAATTTTGGTAGCTACTACCAAAGGTAAAGATTTCACCTTGTCATCCATACTCAACCCATCATGGTTAGAATTTACCACAACTTGATGAGTGTTAGTAGCTTTTTCTTCTTCCTCATTGTCTTCTTCATCATCCAACACCTGTTCAAAAACACCAAAGTTAGGCACCCAATCAAACATGCATCCATATTTTTCAAAACAAGAGCCTAATTTTTCAAGATATGTGTCACGTGACACCTTTCCATGATCAATGGCTTGAGTTGCCTCAAAATCCATATTTTCATTAGGATCATCAATAGTATCAAACCCACACCACTTAGGTTTTGTAATTTCATCATTTTGAGATGGCATAGACATTGTAGAAACAATAGGTGGATCAAGATTTTCTATTTCTTGCCCCTCAAGGGGAACAAAAACAATTGATTCTCCTTCTTGATCCATGGTAGTAAAATCATTATCCTTCTCAAACCTTTGATGAGATTCCAACCCTTCTTCCAAAACATTCTCAGATTGCACAGGACTTGTAATATCCTCATGTGAAAGGGCAATTGTATTATCCTGCATATCAATAGGCACACAAATTTCATTAGCAGTTTTGGAGTGAGCATACTCTTCCCAAGAATCATAATGATCATCTTTCAAAATCAAATTGTGATGCTCAACTATTTCTTCTTCATATTTTAATTCATCAACATGTTTCTCATCAAATTTATCTTCACCTTCCTTAGATGGTTCAATTACTTCCAAAATTGGGTTATTGCTTGTATTCAAATTGATAAGGCTATCATAATCCACATGTGTAACCCATGATTCAATTTTATCACAATTTGGAAGGTGTGGATCCTCTTGGTCATCATTTTCAACAATGTCATCCGAAAGCAGATTCATCCTCATAGAATTCATCTTTTGGTGAGTCAAGGGTTTCCAATTTGTCACATGTTTCAATACTAGTTGGATCTAGTACTCCTCCCTTGCCTAAAATCATATTCTTATGAAAATCATTAAAATTGATTTTAGAAACATCTTTTGAATCAAGATGAGTATTTTGAAGTTGATTCATACTTAAGAAATATGGTTGATCTTGCATAGTAGGTTGAGGATTTTGAAATTGATTGAAGCTTGGGAATGATTGTTGATTCTGAAATTGATTCACACTTGAATTTGGTTGAGGTGGATAAATCATTGGGTGGGTAAAGGAAGTATTAAATGATTGAAGATTACATGATCCAAAACCCACACCATAATTTTGACAACTCAATTGTTGCTCAATTGCCATTGCTTGAGTATAGGCTTGAGACAAAGATGTGATTAGGGGCATCCCTCGCAAATATGTGGAAATGAGTGGGTCAAGAGCATTGACATATATTTGGAGAGCCACTTCTTCTTGCAAAACATAACATGTCACTAATTGAGCATATAATCCAAAGAACCTTTCAGAAAATGACTTCACATTTTCACTTGGTCCTTTTTTGATGGTGAAAAATTGCTCATACATGCGGATTGGGTCAACTTGCTTTTTGTTGAATTGATTAAGAAATGTTGTCTCTAATTGAGCCCAAGAAGTGATAGACCCTAAAGGTAGACTTGTAAACCAATCATATGCCACTTTGTCCAAGGTGTAAGGGAACATTTTACAAACAACATCATCATACCAAATTGTTAAGTGATTCACAACAAATTTGAATGCTTGAATATGTTCTTGTGCGATATTTGTCCCATTAGACGAAAATCGAGGAAGACATCTCTCAAAACCGACGGGCAAATAATGTTGAACTCCTGGTATGTTCAATGGGCTACCTGTCATCCATGGTGAAAACATAGCCATTAGTGAATCTTAAAGAATATAACTTTAATACCCAATTTTTATTTATATATTTTATTTTTTTTTATTTTTTAAAATCAAATCAAATCACATTATTCTTGTATGAACAATCAAAGTGTTAGAACAATGCATAGCAATTCATGTCCTCCTCTTAACAGTCCAAGGTTGTATTGTTAAAAGAGGGCTAAAGATAATAACCAATAGGGCATGAAATATTCAAAATTTAAATCCCTATAGCATTTAAATCACATTGAAATAAACCTATTCAGGCCCTCCTTCTAGCGCCAAAATGTTGAGTGGTATTTTCACCCAATTGTGAAAGTACACTCTCCCTTAGGATTTGGATTCCAAATCCCCTCTTGCAAAGAAGTTAAACAAACAACTTCTCCAAGGTCTCCGTTATATTAGCATTTGCATATGTGCATTAGTAATCTCAAATAAATATATTCAATTTAAATGCTTGGAACACCTTAGTGATTGCAAGTAGCGTAAACAAGGGGCAATGTTGGTTTATTTTACCATGAAACTTTAGTGATTGTTCATTGAACCAAAATAAATCAAATGTGAGTTGGCCCTCATATGACCACGATGTAGTGCTTTAATTCCTTTTATCTTGATGGTTTTAAAATAGATTTTATCTTGCATTAAATCCTCAATGATGAATAGGGTCTTCAAATGTAGCTTCAAAATGTCACTTTAACTTATCCCTCTTAAATGAAATCAAATTTTCATCAAGATGAACAATTAAGTGCTTTAAGGAAAAGACCTTCAATGTAATACTCAAATTACCCCTCTTTCATAAAATTAGAATTTTTATGAAGAAAGGGTAATTTTAGGCCCAAAATGGAAATTTGTGAAAATGCCATAAAACATAACTCCTTCAATGAAATTGGAATTTCCATGAAGGGAATGTCATCATAGGCTCATGAGTGCAAAACAAAACTGGAAAAATGAAATTTGACCTTAAAATGGAAATTTTCTATTTTCGGATTTTTAAAATCTGTAACAAAACAGCAACTTCGATGAATTTTTAAAAAATACTAAACAAGTCCGAAAATGAAATTTCAAAGTGCGTATTGGAAGTCTGAACTATAACCTACGCAATGGTGAAATTATTTTTAGATTTTGAAATTTTTTTAATGTTTATTTTAATGCCTGAAAATAAGGAAAAGTTTTGAAATTAATTTTTTTGAAAACAGAAAATTAAGAATTTGCATCAAAATAATTGCTGAAAATGCAAGCAATGCAAAAGCCCCTTCGAGTTTGATAGCACCCCATCCTGCAAAACCGAATACGTGAGAGTTTCGTACATGCAACCTAGCCTATTTGACATGCAAAACAAACACAATCAAAGTAAACTAGGTGCTAGCTCCTAGGGTTTAAAATAGTTTCCAGATTGCAGACATTCACATGAAATGACCCAAAATAATGGCATAAATTTCACATACAAATCTGAAATTTGGAAGGAGAAACATAAAACAATTAAAATGGAGCATGCAGAAAATTTCTCATTCTTTCTTGCTAACAAGGCCTGAAATTTCTGAAGAGAAGCTTTGGCATTCAAATTATATTCCAAGTTTACATATCAAAATCTGCCGCCATTTGGCCATGCCAAAAGTTCCAGTCCCTCCTTCTCTATTTTTTCACAACATATTTAAAATCCTTTGATGACCTATCATTTCTCCCTTAACTATTGGTTTCCATTTCCACTTCATCTCTTCATTTCCTTATCTGCTGCAATTGAAACGTTTTGCTTGCTGCCCTTTGATTTTCGCTTTCCAAAACCTTCTTTCATTTTAGCTTCTAAAACCCTATGTTTCATCTTCTTATCCTTGGGTTTTACTAATTGCCTTTCGTTCAATTTTGAAATGCAAAGTAGTCTTTCTTCCACCACGTGGCCTGCATGTTTATTCTCTCATAGTCTTCATAATATCTTATTTCAAAACAATAGCCATTTCCCTTTTGTCTCAGGTAGGAAACCCCATAATAATAACATGGGCGTTATATGGAAAATACGACAACTCTCTTGACTGTTTCGTGGTCATATTCATTTTATAACGCTCACCAGCACAATAATGCTCCTCTTATTCCCTATGAGACTTGTGGAGAGACAACTCATCAAAATGCCCTGACTAAGAGTTGTAACAAAATAAATTTCTTTCATCTTTGAAATCATAACCCAAAGTGGGCTATCACGTGACATTGTGGTGACTTTATGTATATAAAACTCGGGCCTACCTCCTATCGTGGCATTTTTACCTCATAAAACTCAGGCGTACGTAAATTTGAATCCTCACACTACCTCTTGCCGTGGCATTTTTACCTGATAATATCACCTATGCCGAACTATCACTGCCTGTGCACCTTATTCTGTGCTATCAACAGTCCATTGCCATCACACATCATAACCCTCCTTAATTAAAGTTTTTTTCATTTCGTTTGTTTTCAGGAGCAATGCCCTATGGGCCTTCATTTTTACGTTTCAACCGAAGACAATATTGGTCAAACCTTTATTGAACTCCAACACCTATTATTTTGCATTTGTAATAACACTTGCCATCTACCTTATTGTCGCATCCTCATGTTTGGAACAACTGTTAGATCCATAATGCACTATCTTATCCGCCTTTGTCGTGATCTTCGTAGTCTCCGTTATCAACTGTCGTTAATTTTGTTGTCCTGATATCGTGCTACATTTTATAACATATGACACTGCCCTTCTTCGGGAGTTAACCTGTCCACCGTGGCTTGCACTTGTAAACGATACAATCTCCGCTGGTCCAAATCACTTACACTCTTCCTACGACGCTCCATTCACCTTCGAATTTCGTCTCTCTTCGCGCGCCACTTGGTCGGACAACCTGCAAAACATAAAAAACATATATTTAAAAATAATAAGCTTTAACCCATTTTATTATTATATATTTTATTTTTTTATTATTTTTTCTTTATTGAGTAAATACTTCTTATACATATACATGTCCGCCGTGGGAAGTGAACCTGGGTCACAATCACCTAGCATGCCAGTGGTGCCCTTGCCGGTAGACCACAACACGATATATATATGTGTGAGATGTATATACTTAAATTCATTTGTTATTTTCATCTTCTATTCTTTGACCCAAAACAAATGAAATAAAACCTAACAAGTGGACATCAAACTCTCAAACGATAATACTGACAAAACAGACTTGCCGACACACAAACTGACGATAAAAAGGAAACGTCGACGAGAAAATGACCACAAAGTCGTTAACAAGAAAATGACGACAAAAGTCATCGACAAGAAAAAGTTGTCGACAAGAAAATATTGTCGACAAGAAAAAGTTGTCGACAATAAAATATCGTCGACAAGAAAAAGTTGTCGACAATAAAATATCATCGACAAGAAAATATTGCCAACAAGAACCGACAACAATTGCAAAACCTACGACAAAACGAAGGATTAGACACTAAAAATGAAATGCCAACACCCGGATATCAAAACGAAAAGGTGGGTCCCCAATTTTGGGGTGTGTTGTGGATCAGCCACAACAAATGGCGACTCTCATTGTCAAATGCTCCTGAGCATTTTGGTGAGAACCCAACCCGAAATATACAAGCTTAGATACAGGCGTTAGCACATAAAGATAAACAAATACCGAAAGATCAGAAATACATGCAACATCAGAATCATAAGTATCAGCTCGGTGTGTGCAATGTGTTTTCATTCCCTATCGTTTGAACTTGATCAACATTCCATTGTCAGTTTTACTTATGATTTGTATGCAAGGCTATGAATGATTGATGCATGATGAAGATGCTAGAGATGTAACAACCTGCTTTATAAATGCTCAAACCTTCTTATATCATGGACAAACATATTAAAGATGTCAAACCCTCTTAGGACCAAATATATGTATACTTGAATTAATTTTACTAGATCCCAAAGTTGGTTATGTGTCACTACCATCTTGAACCCATGTGCAAGTGTAAGTGAAATCAGAACTTTGGGGAATAGGATTCCCAACCTAAGCGAGATGGGAATTTAACCCTATCCTTACTATTCTGATTTGGAGTTCATTACCTCATCTTGAACAAAATAATTTAACCTGTTATGGATGAAATGGTCAGGCTAGTCTATCCATATGAGCAATCAGTGGTCTTGCTTTTAGACAAGACATGTTGCCACGCATGAGCATACTTAACCCCATAATCCATGACTTGGCTTCATTCATTCTTTTTCTTTTATTTCTTGGACCTTTGGGATGACTACCCATCCTTGCCAGGGACATGTAGTACGATCCTTCCAATCCAAGATTTATGAAATGGGAAATATTAGTTAATTTTATTACTTGGACCTTTGGGATGACTACCCATCCTTTGCAGAGGACATGTAGTACGATCCTTCCAATCCAAGCTTTATGATGAAATGGGAAAAATGGAAGCTTTGGGGAATCGGATTCTCAACCTAAGCGAGATGAGAATTAAGTCCTATCCTTACTACTCCATGTAGGTCAAACCATAGCTTTGGGGAGTTGGATCCTCAACCTAAGTTCGATGAGGATTTAACCCTATCCTTACTACTCTGGTTTTAGGCTTTAAGCTTTTATGGGAGTGGTAAAAACCACTGTTTCAAGGATTATGTTGCATGATAGGACAAACATGAAATATTCTTTTCACCTCACCTTTTCATCCAAGTATGGTTTTGACCATTTTGCTCAAGATTCTCTTTTAATGTGCATGGAATGTGCTTGGTTCAAGATAGTTTGGGCAGCCAGTTCCCAACCTTAGGATCCTTTTAATATATGTTATGTAATAATCCTAAGAGGATTCAACACCTTCTCAATAATTGCCCATGGAATGAAAATGTAACTGAGATGACATGTATATGCAATGTGGAATATGACATGAGATATGAATGCATTGCTTCTTTTGGAATATATCATCTAATTTACCATAATGTGCAAAACTGACAACTTCATGCATCACAAGATTCAAACGATATTATTTAAATGTTTGTGTTACTTGTGGAGCTTTCTACAACACAATTCCAATGTTTCATATTCTCCCGATCTTAGGCATAAGTTGACATCTCAAATTTATCAAAACATGTCAAATAAAATCAAACACACGACTTAAATCCTAATCCAAATAGCAATCCCAAAATGAAACTTGAAAACACAAACCAAAACCAAAATCAAAATATAATACAAGATGATGCCAAGCTTGGATTATCACTTTCCTGGATCCCAAACATGATTAGAACATTTCAAAAGACATATGTCACAATACACATGCCAAATGTTGTAGGAATCCAACCACAATAAGATCATACCAAGCAATGCAACAAATTTCAACTTCCCTCTCTCACCCCACCAATTAAATTTAGTTCCATTAGTATTCATATAGGTGAGATTCAAAATTTTAAATTGATCAGACAATGATTGATTTTCAATTTTATCATGTCTATTCTTTAAAGTGCAAATTTCATCATTCCATTCATAATTTAGAAGTAGGCTTTCCTTTTCAAATGTGAGATATTGCAAACAAGAGCCTATTTCTAAAAGTCTTGAATTCAAAATATTTTTCAAGATTTTAAAGCAATCCAAATCAATCAAGACTTGACAAACATCACCAAGATTTGACATTTCATCATTAATGACATTAGCATCCAAAGGGACATCATGTAATCCATCACTTGAAATTTTTGTAGCTACTACCAAAGGTAAAGATTTCACCTTGTCATCCATACTCAACCCATCATGGTTAGAATTTACCACAACTTGATGAGTGTTAGTAGCTTTTTCTTCTTCCTCATTGTCTTCTTCATCATCCAACACCTGTTCAAAAACACCAAAGTTAGGCACCCAATCAAACATGCATCCATATTTTTCAAAACAAGAGCCTAATTTTTCAAGATATGTGTCACGTGACACCTTTCCATGATCAATGGCTTGAGTTGCCTCAAAATTCATATTTTCATTAGGATCATCAATAGTATCAAACCCACACCACTTAGGTTTTGTAATTTCATCATTTTGAGATGGCATAGACATTGTAGAAACAATAGGTGGATCAAGATTTTCTATTTCTTGCCCCTCAAGGGGAACAAAAACAATTGATTCTCCTTCTTGATCCATGGTAGTAAAATCATTATCCTTCTCCAACCTTTGATGAGATTCCAACCCTTCTTCCAAAACATTCTCAGATTGTACAGGACTTGTAATATCCTCATGTGAAAGGGCAATTGTATCATCCTGCATATCAATAGGCACACAAATTTCATTAGCAGTTTTGGAGTGAGCATACTCTTCCCAAGAATCATAATGATCATCTTTCAAAATCAAATTGTGATGCTCAACTATTTCTTCTTCATCTTTTAATTCATCAACATGTTTCTCATCAAATTTATCTTCACCTTCCTTAGATGGTTCAATTACTTCCAAAATTGGGTTATTGCTTGTATTCAAATTGATAAGGCTATCATAATCCACATGTGTAACCCATGATTCAATTTTATCACAATTTGGAAGGTGTGGATCCTCTTGGTCATCATTTTCAACAATGTCATCCGAAACAGATTCATCCTCATAGAATTCATCTTTTGGTGAGTCAAGGGTTTCCAATTTGTCACATGTTTCAATACTAGTTGGATCTAGTACTCCTCCCTTGCCTAAAATCATATTCTTATGAAAATCATTAAAATTGATTTTAGAAATATCCTTTGAATCAAGATGAGTATTTTGAAGTTGATTCATACTTAAGAAAGATGGTTGATCTTGCATAGTAGGTTGAGGATTTTGAAATTGATTGAAGCTTGGGAATGATTGTTGATTCTGAAATTGATTCACACTTGAATTTGGTTGAGGTGGATAAATCATTGGGTGGGTAAAGGAAGTATTAAATGATTGAAGATTACATGATCCAAAACCCACACCATAATTTTGACAACTCAATTGTTGCTCAATTGCCATTGCTTGAGTATAGGCTTGAGACAAAGATGTGATTAGGGGCATCCCTCGCAAATATGTGGAAATGAGTGGGTCAAGAGCATTGACATATATTTGGAGAGCCACTTCTTCTTGCAAAACATAACATGTCACTAATTGAGCATATAATCCAAAGAACCTTTCAGAAAATGACTTCACATTTTCACTTGGTCCTTTTTTGATGGTGAAAAATTGCTCATACATGCGGATTGGGTCAACTTGCTTTTTGTTGAATTGATTAAGAAATGTTGCCTCTAGTTGAGCCCAAGAAGTGATAGACCCTAAAGGTAGACTTGTAAACCAATCATATGCCACTTTGTCCAAGGTGTAAGGGAACATTTTACAAACAACATCATCATACCAAATTGTTAAGTGATTCACAACAAATTTGAATGCTTGAATATGTTCTTGTGCAATATTTGTCCCATTAGACAAAAATCGAGGAAGACATCTCTCAAAACCAACGGGCAAATAATGTTGAACTCCTGGTATGTTCAATGGGCTACCTGTCATCCATGGTGAAAACATAGCCATTAGTGAATCTTAAAGAATATAACTTTAATACCCAATTTTTTTTTATTTTTTTATTTTTTTAACATCAAATCAAATCCCATTATTCCTGTATGAACAATCAAAGCGTTAGAACAATGCATAGCAATTCATGTCCTCCTTTTAACAGTACAAGGTTGTATTGTTAAAAGAGGGCTAAAGATAATAATCAATAGGGCATGAAATATTCAAAATTTAAATCCCTATAGCATTTAAATCACTACTGAAATAAACCTATTCAAGCCCTCCTTCTAGCGCCAAAATGTTGAGTGGTATTTTCACCCAATTGTGAAAGTACACTCTCCCTTAGGATTTGGATTCCAAATCCCCTCTTGCAAAGAAGTTAAACAAACAACTTCTCCAAGGTCTCCGTTATATTAGCATTTGCATATGTGCATTAGTAATCTCAAATAAAGATATTCAATTTAAATGCTTGGAACACCTTAGTGATTGCAAGTATCTGTAAACAAGGGGCAATGTTGGTTTATTTTACCATGAAACTTTAGTGATTGTTCATTGAACCAAAATAAATCAAATGTGAGTTGGCCCTCATATGACCACGATGTAGTGCTTTAATTCCTTTTATCTTGATGGTTTTAAAATAGATTTTATCTTGCATTAAATCCTCAATGATGAATAGGGTCTTCACATGTAGCTTCAAAATGTCACTTTAACTTATCCCTCTTAAATGAAATCAAATTTTCATCAAGATGAACAATTAAGTGCTTTAAGGAAAAGACCTTCAATGTAATACTCAAATTACCCCTCTTTCATAAAATTAGAATTTTTATGAAGAAAGGGTAATTTTAGGCCCAAAATGGAAATTTGTGAAAATGCCATAAAACATAACTCCTTCAATGAAATTGGAATTTCCATGAAGGGAATGTCATCATAGGCTCATGAGTGCAAAACAAAAATGGAAAAATGAAATTTGACCTTAAAATGGAAATTTTCTATTTTCGGATTTTTAAAATCTGTAACAAAACAACAACTTCGATGAATTTTTAAAAATACTAAACAACTCCGAAAATGAAATTTCAAAGTGCGTATTGGAAGTCTGAACTATAACCTACGCAATGGTGAAATTATTTTTAGATTTTGAAATTTTTTTAATGTTTATTTTAATGCCTGAAAATAAGGAAAAGTTCTGAAATTAAAATTTTTGAAAACAGAAAATTAAAAATTTGCATCAAAATAATTGCTGAAAATGCAGCAATGCAAAAGCTCCTTCAGTTTGATAGCACCCCATCCTGCAAAACCGAATACGTGAGAGTTTCGTACATGCAACCTAGCCTATTTGACCTGCAAAACAAACACAATCAAAGTAAACTAGGTGCTGGCTCCTAGGGTTTAAAATAATTTCCAGATTGCAGACATTCACATGAAATAACCCAAAACAATGGCATAAATTTCACATACAAATCTGAAATTTGGAAGGAGAAACATAAAACAATTAAAATGGAGCATGCAGAAAATTTCTCATTCTTTCTTGCTAACAAGGCCTGAAATTTCTGAAGAGAAGCTTTCACATTCAAATTATATTCCAAGTTTACATATCAAAATCTGCCGCCATTTGGCCATGCCAAAAGTTCCAGTCCCCTTCCTTTGCTTTTCACCACATATTTAAAATCGTAGATGACCTATCATTTCTCCCTTAACTCTTGGTTTCCATTTCCTGCTGCAATTGAAACGTTTTGTTTGCTGCCCTTTGGTTTTCGCTTTCCAAAACCTTCTTTCATTTCAGCTTCTGAAACCCTATGTTTCATCTTCTTATCCTTGGGTTTTACTAATTGCCTTTCGTTCAATTTTGAAATGCAAAGTAGTCTTTCTTCCACCACGTGGCCTGCATGTTTATTCTCTCATAGTCTTCATAATATCTTATTTCAAAACAATAGCCATTTCCCTTTTGTCTCAGGTAGGAAACCCCATAATAATAACATGGGCGTTATATGGAAAATACGACAACTCTCTTGACTGTTTCGTGGTCATATTCATTTTATAACGCTCACAAGCACAATAATGCTCCTCTTATTCCCTATGAGACTTGTGGAGAGACAACTCATCAAAATGCCCTGACTAAGAGTTGTAACAAAATAAATTTCTTTCATCTTTGAAATCATAACCCAAAGTGGGCTATCACGTGACATTGTGGTGACTTTATGTATATAAAACTCGGGCCTACCTCCTATCGTGGCGTTTTTACCTCATAAAACTCAGGCATACGTAAATTTGAATCCTGACACTACCTCTTGCCATGGCATTTTACCTGATAATATCGCCTATGCCGGACTATCACTGTGCTTGCTACCCTTTGATTTGTGCTGTCAACGGTCCATTGCCATCACACATCATAACCCTCCTTAATTAAAGTTTTTCATTTCGTTTGTTTTCAGGAGCAATGCCCTATGGGCCTTCATTTTTACGTTTCAACCGAAGACAATATTGGTCAAACCTTTATTGAACTCCAATACTTGTTCTTCTACATTTGTAATAACACCTGCCATCTACCTTATTGTCGCATCCTCATGTTTGGAACAACTGTTAGATCCATAATGCACTATCTTATCCGCCTTTGTCGTGATCTTCATAGTCTTCGTTATCGACTGTCGTTAATTCTGCTATCCTGATATCGTGCTACATTTTATAACATACAACACTGCCCTTCTTTGGGAGTTAACCTGTCCACCGTGGCTTATGCTTGTAAACGACGCAATCTCCGCTGGTCCAAATCACTTACACTCTTCCTACAACGCTCCATTCACCTTCGAATTTCGTCTCTCTTCGTGCGCTGCTTGGTAGGACAACCTGTAAAACATAAAAAACATATATTTAAAAACAATAAGCTTTAACCCATTTTATTATTATATATTTTATTTTTTTATTATTTTTTATTTATTGAGTAAATACTTCTTATACATATACATGTCCGTCGTGGGAATTGAACCTGGGTCACAATCACCTAGCATGCCAGTGGTGCCCTTGTCGGTAGACCACAACACGATATATATATGTGTGAGATGTATATACTTAAATTCATTTGTTATTTTCATCTTCTATTCTTTGACCCAAAACAAATGAAATAAAGCCTAACAAGTGGACATCAAACTCTCAAACGATAATACTGACAAAACAGACCTGCCGACACACAAACTGACAATAAAAGGGAAACGTCGATGAGAAAATGACCACAAAGTCGCTAACAAGAAAATGACGACAAAAGTCGTCGACAAGAAAAAGTCATCGACAAGAAAATATTGTCAACAAGAAAAAGTCGTCGACAATAAAATATCGTCGACAAGAAAAAGTTGTAGACAATAAAATATCATCGACAAGAAAATACTGCCAACAAGAATCGACAATAATTGCAAAACCTATGACAAAACACATGATTAGACACTAAAAATGAAATGTCAACACCCGAATATCAAAACGAAAATGTGGGTCCCCAATTTTGGGGTGTGTTGTGGATCAGCCACAACAAAACCAAAACAAAAGGTAAGGTTCCAGTGGGAGTTCGAACACTAGTTCGATAGGCCCACAAGGCTGGATATAACTGAATGTGCCAGTCGCGACTAGTTTTATTGACCAATATTTTGAGAATTTTGATTAAGGTTTTGTTATATGCTTCTACTTGACCATTACCCCGAGGATAATAGGGATTGGACCAGCGATGTTGAATCTTATATTTTTGGCATAATTTCTTGACATCTTTATTTTTGAAACAAGTTCCATTATCAGAGATGAGATTTGTAGGAATTCCGAACCTACAAATGATTTGATTAAAAATAAATTTAGAAACTTGTGTTCTAGTGCAGGAAGCTAAAGGCCTAGCTTCAACCCACTTCGTGAAATACTCAGTGGCGGTTATGATGAATTTGTGTCCATCAGATGACACAGGATTAATTTTGCCAATAATGTCTAAGCCCCATTTTGAAAAGGTCCAAGGAGATGAAATAGTCTACAGCTCTTGTGTAGGTGCATGGACAAGGTCAGCATGTTTCTGGCACTTGTCGTAATGGCACACATACTCATGTGCATCATTTTCCATGGTAGGCCAAAAGTAGCCTATCCTAAGGAGCTTTTTAGTAATGACACTACCATTGAAGTGTCCTCCACAAGATCCATCATGGGCTTCACTCAAGGCTGATTTGGATTCTTCTACATTCAAACATCTTAATAGGATACCTTCAAAAGATCTCCTATATAAAGTATTGCCAATTATTACAAATCGACTTGCTCTTCTACGTAATAACCGATGCTGATTGCTATTGGAATTGGTAGGGAAAGTGCCATTTTGGAGAAAATCAAATATATCTGTATACCAAGGATCAGGAGTAGTTTTAGTGATTAGAAACACATCCAAAGGTTCTAAGCATATTCAACGAATAATGATAGTGGCATATTCGTCATCTAACTCCAAGGACAGGAGAGATGCAGTTGTGGCCATAACATCAGCTACATGGTTGCAAGTTCGAGGAATAGCTTCCAAGGAAACTTGATCAAATAGAGACATTAATTGTAAAAAATAGGCTTTATATGGGCACAGTTTATCATCTCTGTTCTGATAAACTTCATTAATTTGGTTTATGACAAGCTGAGAATCACCAAAAACTAGCAGATGTTTGATTTTTAATGTCAAGGTAGCTCGTAATCCAAGGATTAGAGCTTCATATTCAACAGTATTATTGGTGCAAGCAAATGTTAATTTGAAGGACAGAGGAATGATGTGTTTTTGTGGGGATATTAAAATAATACCCACACCAGCCCCACTCATGCATTGGGCTCCATCAAAGTATAAGGACCATTGTTCAATATGGTCTGCCTCTAATTGAAGGCATTCATCAAGAAACTCAATGATGAGGGGATGGGTAGACTCTAAGGGTGCAGCAGCTAATTGATTTGCTATGATTTGACCCTTAACAAACTTTTGTCCTATGAATGTGAGGTCAAACTCGCTTAGAACGAGAACCCACTTGGCTGTACGACCCGATAAATAAGGTCGAATCATGAGATACCTCAAGGGATCATATTTAGCAATGACATAAGTTTTCTGACTGAGCATATAATGGCGTAATTTTTGCATAGAAAATACGACTGCTAGACAGTTTTTCCAATGCTGTGTAGTGGGTTTCATAACTGATGAAGGTTCGGCTAATATAATAATTAGCACGTTCTCTCTTCACATCATCAAGCTGAGCTAACATAGCTCCTAAGGCAAAATCTGAAGCTAAAATATATAGGAGAAATGGGTGATCAGGTCTAGGTGGATAAAGCACCGATGAGGTAAGGAGGTATTGTTTGAGATGTTCAAAAGCTTCTTTACATTCGTCGTCCCAACTAAAAGGGACATCCTTCTTAAGGAGCTTAAGAAAGGGACCGGTTTTGTGTGCCAACTTATCAATGACGCGACAAATAGCTTGAAGCTTACCTTGTAAACTTTGTAATTCAAATATATTGGTAGGTGCGGGCATATCAGTGATAGCCAAAATCTTGAGAGGGTCAATTTTGATACCATGTAAAGAAACTATAACCCCTAATAGTTTACTAGACTTAACTCCAAATATGTATTTGGCTGGATTTAATCGAATAAGATATTCTCTTAATCGATTAAAAAATTTTCTCAAATCATCTAAATTATTATCTTCATTAATAGAGCGAGCTGTAATATCATCTAAATAATCATGTAGGATATCATGCATCATATCATGAAAAATATAAGTCATAGCTCACTGATAGGTTGCATCTACGTTCTTTAAGCCGAATGGCATCACTTTCCAACAAAAAGTACCCCAACGGGTAATAAAGGCTATTTTAGCCTGATCTTCAGGAGCTATCCTGATTTTATTATAACCGAAGAATCCATCCATTAAGGACATCATCCCACTCCTCGCAGTAAAGTCAATGATTTGATCCATGTTTGGAAGAGGAAAATCATCTTTAGGGCATGCAACGTTAATATCTCTAAAATCTGTGCAAACCCTAACTTTGGTGGCTTCTTTCTTGGTGACTAGAACTACATTTGAGATCCATTCAACATAATCAATAGCTTGTATAAAAACAACATTTAGGAGTTTTTCTAACTCCCCTTTGACTAGCAGGGCCACTTTGGGATGCATTTTTCTAAGTTTTTGTTTAACAAGTTTAGCATCCGGATGGACTATTAGATGATGCATGACTACGGAAGGGTCCAGGACACGGCATATCCTCGTATGTCCAAGAGAAGACGTCTTCATATTCTTTAAGGAATGCAATGTATTGCTCTTGTTTTTCTTGACTTAATTCTGACCCAATATTGATTATGTGAGGATTATCCTTAGTTCCAATGTTAACTTTAATGATGTTTTCTACTTCCATGTGTAGATCTCTTTCAAAATTAGGTGGGGTGGGTGAGATGCCCAATTCTTGTAATTATTTTAAGGTTAAGTTGGATAATTCATATTGAGGATTAGTGGCCTCAAGCTGGGCTATAGTTGGTATAGAACCATCAAAATAAAATCCATTGTGTAAAATTTCTTCAACGGAGACATCGTGGAAGATATCTCCTTCCAACTCATCATTGGATTCAGCAATCATTTCAGGGTAAGCTATGGATAGCATGTTACATGTAAATGGCTGATTTTTTAGAGGCAAATCATCACGTCCATCCAAATAATCTTGATAACATATGAGTTGATTATCATCTTCAAAAGGGAAGAGTTGACCCTTACTAGGAAATAGACCCACACCACAGCGGGCAGGCCACGGTTCTACCTCGAAAGGTTCTTTCATGCCATTTTGGAAAGGTCCCAAGCCTTTCCCTTTATATCCCATTTTAAGCTTTATGGGTTTAGCTTTAATATACTCATTAGTAAAATAACACCGAGCATATCCATCATGATGAGTTTTGATATTCCGAGGTATTCTTCCCCAGTCATATCCTTTATAAATGAAGGCACAACTCCCGACTTGGTAAGTACTTCCCATGGGTTGTGGGAGGCCCAAAGTACGAGGAGATGGCAGCAAGTTATTTAAAAGAATTGAATCTTGCATGAAAGCATTTGTTTTTTCTGATATTAAGATTGTGGATAAATCTAGTAAAAGTTCATCAAAAAGGGCATAAGATGTAGAAGGATCATTCCCTATATCTTTAGATGTGGAAGGTATGATAGATGTAGATAAAGTGGAAGTGTTAATGAATGGGTCTATAGGTTTTGAAATTATAGGGATAGAACATGAAGGATTGGTTGTGGATTGAAGATCTTTTTGAGGTTCTAGAGTGGTTTGTTTAGAAGATTTGTTGATCTATATATGAGGGTGAAATGAATGGAGGAGAAATAGGTGAAGCTATGGGTGTGTGTTTCACAGTTTTAAATGAAAAATAAGAATTAGGATGTGTGGATGACAGAGCAGGGCAAAATTGCACTCCAACAGGTTCTGTCAAAACACACATATCAAAGGGTCTAGGATCACCATGGATAGTGACCAACTGATTTTTAAATTCAAATTTAACACATTGGTGTAAAGTTGATGGGACAACCCGCATTGCATTTATCCAAGGACGACACAAGAGTATATTGTACGATGCGGGACAATGTACAATAAACACGGTCATATCTAAGGTTCTACGACCAACTTGCAATGGGATGGTAATAACTCCACACGTTTCTTGTGTTTTGTCATTGAAAGCTTTTATGATCATGTCAGTTTTCTTCATTTCATCACTTCTAAAGCCAAATCATTGGTATAAGTCAAAAGTACAAATGTTTAGAGATGAACCATTATCAATCAGGACTCTTTTAAAAGCTACATATCCAATTAGAGCAGTAATATATAAGGGATTATCCTTATGTAAACTATGTTGTGGGATATCTTTATCCTAGAAGTCAATACAATCGACTTCTCGAGTGATGATAGTATTGGCCATGGCTTCAGGTTGAATACTTTGAGGCACCATCATTTGGCTTAATGTAAGCATCAACTCATCCCTATGGGTAGGATAAGATCTTAATAAATCCAAAAGGGAAATTCTGGCTGTAGTATTGGATAATTGCCATTTATATTGTAAGGGGGTTTAGTTTGAACATTGGAAGCATGATTCCCTTTATTGGGTTTTTTCAAAGCAAATGGAGCTGATCCATCATTCTGGTTTGGTTCTTGTTGAGAATTTTGAGCCTGTTGTCGGGTAACAACTCCAATGGTACCTACAATGTTATATTGAAGATGTTGAACTGGTCTCGGTTGAGCGTTTATGGCTTGTTCATTAGAGAGGAATTGATTAGAAGAGGGTCGAGTAGTAACTCTTCTAGGAAATGGTTCTTCTAGTACCATAGCATCTGTGACGGGTTGAATATGATCTTATTCATTTTCAAAACTATTCGATTGGTTTGAGGTGATGTATATTTCACTTTTAGTATCTAATTCTATATTGCTAGGATCGAGAGTTTGAAAATTATGTAGGGGCCTGGTCATGACCAGGGATAAAGTTGTGTCAAATGTTTGAGGATCCTGAACAGGTAATTGTTCGCTAATAGTTCCTACATATCGGGTAGGAGGGGGAACATTATGATGCTCAATTTGATTGGCCACCTCTTTACCATGTCTTGGTAAAGGATGTTGAAATATGTCTAATGATTGATTAGCATTTTGATTTTGATTTTGGGGAATGTTATTTTGAGCGTTATTAGGAGCATTTTGTTTAGGTTGGAAGGCTTGCACCTCCATTTCATTATTATCAATCAGATCTTGTATTTTATGCTTTAACATTTTACAAGCATTGGTAGAGTGTCCAGGTCCTCTATGGAAATCACAGTGTAAGTTAGCTCTATATCCGGGTATAGTTTGATCAGGTTCCCGGATAGCTGGTAATTCAATCAAACCTCTTTCGAGTAATTGAGGTAAAATAGTTGATAATGGTTGATTCAATCTAGTAAATTCTCGAGGAGGTTTATCAGGAGGTTTCAATATAAATTTTTTTGTTGTCTTCGTTGCATTGATATTAACAACATTTTTGCTGTTAGTGACTCCGTCACCCATGACTTGTTTGTTTTTATATTGATTTCTGGAGCTCATCATCTTTCTTCCTAAGTTGGCCTCTCCTAATGAGGGCATCTTCTACTCTTCGAGCTAAATCTATAGCTTGATCAAAGGTAGTTAAAGTAGTAGTTGATAACTCATAAGATATTTGTTCTTGTAAATTATTGATAAAAATGTCCAACATTTCCCTATAAGGTAGCACAAAGTGTAGTTTTCCTATCAACTGCCTCCATATAGCTAAGAAATCAGCAAAACATTCATCCTTGTCTTGTTTTAAGTTGTATAAATATTTAATGGTGACATGCCTCTCGATGTAGGCACTAAATTGATGGACGAAAGATTCATTTGTTTCTTCAAAGTTTCTCAAAGAATGAGTGGGCAATTGATAGTACCACTCTAATGCCATTCCACCTAAACTTTTTTGGAACATTTTTACTAATAGCAAGTCATCATGTGATATATCATGACATGCTATCCTAAACATGCGAAGATGCTCTATGGGATCTTTAGTTCCTTTATAATAGGCAGGATGGGCATGGGAAAATGCTTAGGGTACAGTTGTGCTACAACTATGGGATCCAAAGGTTGACTACATATCTCTCGATAATTGTACGAGGGACGGTAGGGATCTATCTGGTCCATACGCAAAGCTAACTGTTTCACCATGGCTTCCAGATTACTAGTTTGCCCACCATATTGGTTCGGTAGGGCATTAATATGGGATTTGTGAACATATGATGGAGGGACATGCATATTAGATGCTATATTGCTATTGTGTAAATTGTTGGTAGGAAAGGTGTTATGAAGGAATTTTGAAGTTGTATTATCTTGTATTCTAGATTGTTGAAAATTGGTGTTTGGCTTCATTTTAGGTTTTTGTTTACTTGAAGCATATTGATCAATAGTTGGCGAAGTAAAGCAGTGAAGGAAGTTTTATTTTGTGTGGGCATGATTTTATGCTCAATAACAGGTTCCTTAGGAGGTTGGGTAACTTGTTGTTTTGGCATGTTCTGAATCATAGTGACCATATCTCTATTGGATGGTCCAACCTTATCACTTTCTTGGTCAATAAAAGACAAGGGATTAGTGTGCACATCAAACATATGTTCCATGGCTGCTTGAGTGTCACTAATTTGCCCTTTATCAATATGGACTACCATATTAAGAGCACCAATGTTATTATTGAAAATTTTCCAAAAATGATCTAAGTTATCAAAAGCAATAGTTCCATATGGAGTTACTCTAGGGGATGAGGATCCATCCTCTTTAACGTTTTATTCTTGTTCATTGTCTTCACCTAGGTCATATTCTAGTTGATCTAGAGTTTCTCCTTCCAGAATTGGATCCTCAGGAAGGACATTTGGGTTTCTTGTTTTATCTTCTAACTAATCTTCTTCTTCTCCTTCAATTTGTTTACCATTCCTAAGTTTAGGCATTGTGCTTAACTTAGATTTCAGCAAATATATATATATATATATATATATATATATATATATATATATATATGCTATAAGCTTAAGAGGTATATATTAATTATATACCTACTACAATATTTAAAATGAAATGTTTTGGTTTTTGTTATGTTTTTTAGTTTTTCTTGTTTTTGTAATAATATTGTAAAGATAACAAACAACACAATAAATGCAAGAAATAATACTGAAAGCAATGATCTAGTTTTCTATAAATAATTTATAAATATCATTAATGGGCTCAAGTTCTTCAGGAATCATGAAGTGTTATTCTTCAAATTGAAAATTTTCTTTCAAGAATTTAATGAAAAGATCTATAGAAATACCATGTATTTCAGATTCTGGTTGATAATAATAATTCTCATGACAATATTCACGATACAACATAGCTCTAGGAGTTTTGTTCCATCTTCTTCTAATCATAAGATCAATTTCTTGGGATTCTATATGAACTAGAAATTGGCGTACCACAGCTGTGTTCTTGAGGTATTCCTCAAAGGTGAAAATTTTTGAAGACACAAGAGCTCTCCTATAAGCTAACCATCTATGGCAGGCTCTCTTAAGTTCATGATAAAAGACGAGTTGATGAGGATCCAGGATTCTATCTAGGGCAAGCCTTTTGATTTGTTTAAGTTTTGTTGACCTAGATGAAATGACACCTAGTCTTCTATCAAGTTCATCCCACAAAAGTTGATTTCTATCTGTTTCAAGCACACTAAGCATAGAATTGATTTCTATGGCTACTAATTGGTTTTCGACATTTATAGTAACTGCTAATATTTTCTTAGGAGCTACCATCTAAACATGATATGTAAATTAGTATTTTTAAATGATTTTAAATGCATCTATGTTTTTTGTTGTTTTTTTTTTGTTTTGTTTTCAAAAGGTTTTAAATGCATTCACGTCGGGTTCACCAAAATGTATCGCTCCAAATATTTTGCATCCTTACCTTCAGGCTATAGGATCCTTGCCCGAAAGGAGGATGGTAAAAGGATGGCGTGGTACCTCGGACTGAGAGGCCTTGCGAAGGTCCCGCCTCTCGGGGGAGGTGTATTATGGTGATTTTTCGACGGATGGTGGGTTCACTAGGAAATGTTTGAATGGCAGTTTCCATGCCTAGGTTGGGAATGTGTTTAGTGTGTTCGGTTTTATCTTTAAACATTCAAATCCTAGGTTTAGCAAAATGAATCTAAGTTGTTCTATTATGAAAATGTAGGCTAAATGAAATACAGAAAATAGATTTTAAACAAAAAATAGAGAGAAAAAGCTAAACTACAGAGCCATACCTGATCCGGATGTCTGATGGAGATTCTAATGTTTGAAGCAGACAGGATCGTCTGGAATTTGACAGGATCGTCTTCGACCTGTAGGATCGTCTGAGATCTGACAAATTCCTCTGACGAATTCGTCAGAGACCTGCAAATAGAGAAATAGGCACAAAATACAAAAAATGCAGCAATTCTAATAGAGGATAAAGATGTAAAATAATAATAATAAATGTGAATAAGATAATCCTAAATAGAAATGTAAGTAGATTACGATGTTTTAATAGTTAATCATGATTTCATTATTCAATTAAATTACATGGGTGAACTCTAAGATGCAGAATAACAAAAAATAATAAATAAACTAACTAGATGCAAAATAGAATAGGATATGAAAAGAGAAAAATGCAAACTCTGGGCACTGATTGCCCCCAATGCAGACTGCAGTCGAGATCATATTGAATTGGTGCGAAATCATCTGGAATTGAACAGGATCATCCATGACGAACTGAGCTTGCTTCAGCTGAAAAATACTAAGGTTCCTGCAACAAAATTTGGATAGGACTAGTGCAGATAGTAATTTGGGATGTTTTAATGCGTATAAAGTCAAGTTACAGGAAATATCAGCCAGGGGTAGGTTAAGGGGAGGGCCTAAGTTTAAATAGGCTTACGATGGAGGTTATAAGGTTGGAGATCATCCCAATTTGAGAGATCTCCAACGGGGAGGGTCTCTAACGATGTAGACACGCTTTTGCCCCGATTAGAGACACCGTTGGAATAGAGGCTAATTGAGAAAAATTAGTTTTTTGACAAGATCGTCTGGACATCCTAGTCCAGACGAAATCATCCGATCTGAGGCAATATCGTCTGATCGACGACAATATCGTCAAACGGTCAAAAAAAACTCTAAAAATGGCACGAAAAAAGAGGAAATGGGTTAAACGACGATTTAACAGGCAGTTTGGAGTTAAAATTCAAATCTTAATCTTTTATATTTTTACTAAGGTTTAACCGTGCCAATTTTAGGGTGCTATAAGTGGTATCATTGGTTATCTTAGCCAATGGAAGAAATTAGATTAGAAAATATTATATATAAATATATATGCAACCATATGTATAGAGGTGAAACATAAGTAGTGGAGCTATATTTGATACCTATGAGCCTAGTTTCCTACAATACAACTTATTTTGGAAGGGAATTTTATTACTATAATTTATTTTGAGGAGAAAATAAGAGGGTCTAGAGAATTGTACATTGCATAAGATTTAATGCATGAACATTTGAGGCATCTTCAATTGATTGATATCAAACTTGATAATGGTATGATGACATGGTCAAACAAGAGGTAAAATTCAAAATGAATTTTGGAATGTTTAGATAAGTTTATTATTTTGGATGAGCTCCATTATTCGGGACAATTCTGAAATCTCTCAACCTCAATAATGCTTGTTTGGTTCATTGGCCTATATTACTAGATCATTAGAAGCCTATTCACAACTAAACTCATTTAAAATTCTAGCTCATGTGGCTCTAGGACAACACTTTTAGACCCCTAGTCCAAAAATGGTGGAGAAAAGGAGATCCATGATTTGGCACCAAAATATATTATGTTGTGAAGAGATTATAGTTCCTTAAAAGCAAAATTAAGAAATGGAATTGGAAGTAGTTTGGTGATATTAGGAGAAAAAGGTGGATCTGGCTCTTCAACTTGAATATATGAATGAGGGTATCTTAAAGGAACTTAATATGTAGTAAATATGATTATCTATTGATCTAGAGGAATGGGAAAAAATGGAGGAGCTTTTGTGGAAGCAAAATTCTAGAATTTATTTGTCGAAAAGAGATAGGAAATTTTGTTTTATTCCATAAATACTTTCATTCAATAAGAACTTATAATTTTATATCATCCTTTAGGATACATTGGTGAATCATTTTATTCATGGGATGACATGAATAATATTGCTTCAAACTATTTTGAAAAACTATTCTCAACAACTCCTTTTGATCTAGGATCCTAATAAGAAAATTTTCAAGAAATACCTCCCTCATCATAGAAGAAGATAATGCTACTTTAAAAGGTGTAATACCCATGGAGGAATTATATGCCATTGTGTTCTATATGAAAAAAGGTTAAACATTGAGCCTAAATGGCTTTCCCATTGAATTCTTCTAATAATTTTGAGATCTACTTAATGAATATATACTTGAAGTGGTAGAGGAAATGATGTAGGCTAATTTGGTACTTAATTAAATGAACAAAATTTATAACAAACACATTCCTAAATCTCAAGAGGTTGAATAGAACTTTTATTTTGGGATGATAGAATTACGTAATTTTCTCCTCAAAATCATTATGAAGGTGATGGATAAGAGATTGAAACATGTTCTCCCCAATATAATTTTGTAAGGAGGTTTCATGGGAGGGAAATAGATTGCATATGAGATATTGCTAGCACAGGATGCCTTACATTATATGTAGACATAGTGGTACCATTCCATGTTTATTCATTTGGATTTTTCCAAGGATTATCATAGGGTAGACTGGTATTTTCTTCTTTGGGTCCTAAGGTAGTTTGGTTTTTCTAAAGATTGGATAGATGATGATGATGAAGTGGATGGCAATGATTTTGATGATGTGGAAGCTTGATGAGGGTTGGTGATAGGGAGATCTTCGGGAATGGTATTTTTTGATGAAGAGATTTGTGTGGTGGTGGATGGATTGGATGATGGTGAAATAAAAAGTTGAGTGGAAAGGAGCATGGATTCATAAGTATTTGAGATGAAATTGCAATACTTAAATGGCTCGACGTTCATCGATATGAAATGTAATTGTCCCTCATGAACATATTTCAAATATTGATATAGTATTGAAGGGATGCATCTCATTTCCCTCATCCAAGGTCTTCCAAGGAGTACATTGTACGCCATGGATTCTTCCAACATGTGGAACGTTGTGTGCAACATTTTAGCCCTTACTTTGATGGGTAAAATAATAGTACCAACTGTGGAACACAAAGCATCATTGAATGCTTTAAGGGTGAAATATGACTTGGTGATGTGAGATGGAGGAAGGTTCAAATGATGAAGGGTGGATGTGGTGATGATGTTGATAGAGGAACTGGTATCAATTAGGACTCTTTTAAAATGCTTCCTATCAATTAGAGCCATGATATGCAATGGAGGGTCTACGGATTCTGATGAGATTGGTTTAATATCAAAGTCATAAAATATTATGGAAGGCTCCATGCATGTTTGGATACTCCCCACAAAGTTGTTGAAGGTATTAGGATCTTGCAATTGTAATTCAATGGATTTTAGAATATCCATTAATATTTCATGATGTGGAGGAGATTTTTGAATTAGCTCATAAATTAACAATTTAGCAAGGCTATATTCAAACTTGTAGTTAGTCGAGTACACAATGAGATAGCTAGTCAAGGTGGACAATTGATGGTTGGATTTGGTGGATTCAATTGGCTAGGAACATGGATGGGTGATGAAGGATTAGGGGATACTTGGATGGGTTGTGATGTAGAAGGTTGTGACACACTTGCTTGAGGTGGTTGCCTTTGCTGATTATTATTTTGACCCCTAGTGACCACATGGATGGCCCCTACAAACCCTTGGTATTGTTGAATGTGGTTGACTTGATTAGGAGTTTTAGTGTTAGATACCCCTACATTTGGTTGCACATCCTCATGATGAGGAAGTGTGTTTGAAATATACACAGGTCTTGATTTTTTTGAGAAAGGGGTCTATTAATTTTGATTGCCCCCAAGTCAATGAGGTCTTGGACTACATTTTTAAACACAAGTAAATTGTTGATGTCATGCTCATTTTGCTTATGGTAAGGAAAAAATATATGTGTTCCCAATAATTTTTACTATATTTGGTGGTATGATCTGGTCTAATGTTGGGAAAAGCAATTTTATTTGTCTCATACAACCTTTTAAAAAAGAGGCATATAATTTGGCTAATGGGTTGTATTGGTGATTTTGTTTGAGCGATTGTTGCTAGGGATGATCTTCCATAGTTGGCACCATGTTTTGAATTGTTAGAGCTTGTGTTGTTGAGGGAACCACATGATATGAAATTTGTTACGATGTTTGTTGTATAGGTTATTGTTGTTGATCCATTATCGATTGGCTCATGACCACTTGATTGACTTGATTGGATTGGGTTATTGGGGTATCTTGTGTTTTTTTTTTTGGCCTGAATAATTGCTTTTGTTTTGGCCCTTGTTTTGCTATTATTTCTTCTTAGGCTTTAGAATGCCTTCTTAGATTTTGATATCCTCAATGACACTAGACTGAGCTAAGGCTTCTTCAAATAATTGATAGGTTTGTAATTGGAGCATCCAAGAGATAGGCTTTAAGCAAATCTTAGTAAATAACTTAATTAGCTCATCCATTTGTAGGGTGAATGGTAATTTAGTGATGATAACCCTCCAATGGTTTCCAAAATCATAGATAGATGCATCATCATGTTGTCTTAAAGCATAGACATTAGATAACGAGATCTTATTTTTAACATTTATGATGAAACAATCAAAGAAATGATCAATCCTAAGTTTCAAATGAGATCTTATTTACCTCGCAATACTTTCCTCATCAGAACTCTCTTCCTTTTGGAATCTCTTACTCGACTTTCCAACTTGTTCCTTGTGCGGCTTAACAAAACCAAGGCCTGTTTTATCTGTTGTCTTTCTTTGACCTTTGATGAGTGACTTAACCCTTTTGGAGCTATCTTGAAACCTGTAAAGCTTATCCTTGTACTCTTTAGTTTCTTCTTCCAAAGAAGCCATTTTATGTTCTAACTCACTATACTCAATAACCTTAGACTCTAAATCATCCTTGAGTTCTTGTGTCTTAGTTATAGAGAAATCAAGATTTTCAATAAGATCCTCTCTCTCCATACAACATTCATCTAACTTATCCTTGAGTCTATCATTCTTCTTTCTTTCCTTTTTCAAAGCACTAAGAGCATTAACAAGTTCACTTTCAAGATCCTTTATTTGTTTGCTTTCTGAATCATCAAAGCCTTTTCCATATTTCTTATCACTAGAGGTGCTACCTTTTTCAAAAACCATACAAGCATCTTATTTATAGTTTTTTGAAGCATCCTTATACATACTGGAAACCAAATCATTATTTGTACAATCATCCTCAAGGTGACCAAAATTTCCACATCTAAGACATTTCATAATAATGAATCTATGTTTCGGTTCTTCCTCTTTTTCTGATATGAACGTCATCTCATTTTCCTCATCACTTGAAGAAATTTCACTATCACTACTAGAACACTTACTTGCTTTGTATAGGTAGAAACTCTTCTTGTGCTTGTGAGAATACCTCTTTCCTTGATTGTTGTGCTCATCTTTGTTCTTCCTGTGATGCTTGTGCTTTTTAGAATCCTTGCTCTTAGAATCTTGTTTATCTTCATCACTTTCATTCTTGGTAACAGTACAGTCAGTAGCATAATGACCAAACTTTCCACAATTGAAGCATCTTATATTTTTCATGCTTTTGTGCTTTCTAGAGAACTTGCCTTTCTTGCTATAATATGCCTCTTCATCACTAGAAGACTCATCACTCTCTTGAAGTTGTTTACCCTTGGATTTCTTGGTAGCCTTGAAAGCTGCCTCTTTCTTGACATCAACCTTCACCTGAGTTCTCAACTCAAATGCTACAAGAATGCTATGAAGCTCATCCTTTTTCAGCTTATCCAAATATTTAGCTTCCTCAATAGCAGAAATATTTTCACTAAATCTATTAGGAAGAGATCTTAAGATTTTATCACAAACATCATTTTCAGTAAGCTCAAGACCTAATTCTTTCATGGAGTTAACAACCTCATCCATACGAAGCATGTAGTCACTAATATTTTCATCATCATTCATATTGAGTTGTTCAAACATACCTTTGAAGTGTCTTAACTTGGCCTTTATGACATTTGTATCACCTGTATAAACCACCTACAACTGTTTCCACATTTCACTGGCTAACTTGCAGTGAATCATTTTGGTGAGATCTGCTTTCTGTAAGACTTTCAGGATTGCATTCATTGCTTTTGAATTGTTGTGATGTAGGAGCCTTTCTTCTTTAATATTTGGACCATGTACAAAAATAGTATACTCATCTTCAATTACTTCCCATACCTCATTACCAAGTGCCATTAGATGAACCTTCATCCTTGCACTCCAAAGACCAAAATTTGACCCATCAAGAATAGGTGCTGCATTGCCGCTTGAATAATCCATTGTGTTCTTAACCAGCTCTTCCTTCAAGCTGTTAAACTTTTTGAAGGCACCCACTTTGATACCAATTGAAGAACACAAGCTTATATTGAGAGGGGGGTGAACAATATAAGACCACTTTTTACTTTTCTTATCCCAATCAATATTATACAATATATCAATGGCAATATCAATGGTAGAAATCAAAGCAATGTACAAATAATTATACACACATGAGACACCAATTTACGTGGTTCGCTCAATGTGAGATACACCCATGAATAAAATCTTTCACTAAATTTTATCACTCCAAATTTTGGGAATACCTTTCTCGATTACAATGTTTATGGGTACCAACCCAAAGGAGATACCAATCCCCTAATTTTGCTCTGACTGGTGATCCTCTAGAAAACCTCTACCTCCACTGCCCTTAGCAAATGGAACTCTATCCACAAAAGACACCTATCCTCCCTACTCTGGTTGGAGACCTCTATCCTCAACTCTATCACCTCCAAAGATGGTCCTCGAATTTGCACTAAACATAGTCCTTCGATTTAGCACAAATGTCCTCATTCTCTTTCTTTGATCTGCACCAAACATAGTCCTTTAGTCTGGCACAAATGTCCTCATCCTCTTTCTCTGGTCTGGGTACAAATTTGTCCTCAAATATGCACCAATATTTGTCCTCCACTGGTCCTCAAATCTGGTTCACAAAAGTGGTTCACAAGCTTTCACTAAAGCTTGCTTGATCTTCACCCAAGTCTTCACAAAGACTTGTCTCAGATCTTCTTTGCAAGTTCTCACTAGAACCTACCCAAACTGCTCCACAGGCTCAACAAAAACTTGCTCAAATCTGTCCAATAATCTCTCTCAATGACTTGTCCAAAACCTTCTCATAGGCTCTCACAAAGCTTGCCAATTATCTCTGAACATCACAAAAATGATGCACCCAATAGCTTTGCGCTTTTCTGCTCCCTGTGCGCTCTTGTTTCGCACTTAGCTCGATTCGGCATGACTCACTCTCCGTGCACTGCAAACTTAACTTGCGCACTCTCTGCAAATGACACACTTCAACAATGCATTCGATACACACCTCAACTCACCAAACAACCCTCCTTTTATACTAATATTTTCAAGATCAAAACCTTGATCTTAGTCGGCTGCACAACCCTAAACTACGTCGGTTGCAAAACCCTAAACATCATCGGCTCAAGCCCTAATCTTCGTCGGCTAGAATTTGACTTTGTCAGCTTCACTGTCTTTGTAACTCTCTTGTAGCTTCTGCCATGAAACTACAAATTGTAACTATATCGTGACACTTTTGCAACCGTACACTTCCTTTTGGATTTTGTCATGATATCGTGACACTTTTGTCTTTGTCAACCTCAACTTCGCTTTTGTCGCGATATCACGACACTTCTCCCTTTGTCGACGTCCTTTTTGCTTTTGTCATGAAATCATGACACTTTTGTCTTCATAACCTTCCTCTCTGCTTTTGTCATGAAATCACAACACTTCTCCCTTCGTCGACGTCCTTTCTACTTTTGTTGTGAAATCATGACACTTCTCCTACTGCAGACTTCATCTTTCACTTCTGTCACAAAATCGTGACACTTTTGCTTCCTTGCACTCTTCTCTGCTTGCACTAGCGAAAACATGACATGTCACGAAATCATGACACCTTTCGGTTTCGTACACTCTACTCTGTAGGCACTATCAAAAATGAAATATGTCGCAAAATTGCAACACTTTCGCTGCCTTGTGCTTTTCTCTACCTTATGCCAGCAAAACTGGTACATGTCACAAAATCATGACACATTCTGCAACCATAAGCTTTCTCTTCAACCTGTCGTGAAATCGTGACACTTCCTGCATCCGTACGCTTTTTCTTCAACCTATCATGAAATCGCAACAGTTCTCACTTTGAACTCTTTTCTCTGCTACATGTCACGAAATCATGACAGTTCTCACTTGGAACACTTTCTTTTGTTGCATGTCGCAAAATCACGATAGTTCCCACTTGGAACACTTTCCTTTGCTGCATGTCACGAAATTGCGACAGTTCACACTGGACTCTAGATTTTCTGCAGCACGTCGTGAAATCGTGACACTTTACCTTGCTTTCACTTTATGTTCTGACTTGTCATGAAATCGTGACACTTTTTCTCCCTAGCGCTTTTCTTTTCTTCGGGTCATGAAAACCCGACATGTCATGATATCGCGACACTTTTTCTCCCAAACTCTCTCTCCTGCATTATGTCACAAAATCATGACACTTTTTCTTTCGGACTCTCTCTCCTGCAACATGTCACGAAATCACGACACTTTTTTGTCCGTACAACCTTCCTTGCAATATGTCACGAAATCGCGACATTTTTTACTTCGAACATTTTCTCTCCTCTTTGAGTCACGAAACTGCGACATGTCGCGATATCGCGACACTTTTCTAAAAAACTTTCTCTCTCCTGCCTAAGTCACGAAAATGCGACATGTCGCGATATCGTGACACTTTTCTAAAAAGCTTTCTCTCTCCTTCTTAAGTTGCGAAAATGCGACATGTCGCAATATCGCGACACTTTTCCAACTTTCTTTCTTTTCGAACATGTCATGTCGAAACCTTCATCAAAACATATTATTTTACATCAAATCAAATTCCTTCAAAAGCTTCTTGACATCAATGACAACTTATTCATTTGTGCAAAGGCAATGTACCCAAGGTACCCAAAATTGCCAACAAGGGCTAAAATGTTGCACACAATGTTCCACATGTTGGAAGGATCCTTGGCATAAAATGTACTCCTTGAAAGACCTTGGATGAGGGAAATGAGATGCATCCCTTAAATACTATATCAATTTTTGAAATATGTTCATGAGGGACAATTACATTGCATATCGATGAACGTCGAGCCATTTAAGTATTGCAATTTCATCTCAAATACTTATGAATCCATGCTCCTTTCCACTCATATTTTTATTTCACCATCATCCAATCCAGCCACCACCACACAAATCTCTTCATCAAAAAATATCATTCTCGAATATCTCCCTATCACCAACGCTCATCAAGCTTCCACATCATCACCATATTTATCATTGACTACATGCACCTATGGTCATAGTTAGTCCACATCATCAACAACATTGACATCCACTTCATCATCATCATCTATCCAATCTTTAGAAAAACCAAACAACCTTAGAACCCAAATAAGAAAATACCAATCTACCCTATGATAATCCTTGGAAATATCCAACAGAATAAACATGGAATGGTACCACTATGTCTACATATAATGTAAGGCTTCCTATGCTAGCACTATCTCATATGCAATCTATTTCCTTCCCATGAAACCTCCTTACTAAATTATATTGGGAAGAACAAGTTTCAATCTCTTATCCATCACCTTCATAATGATTTTGAGGAGAAAATTACATAATGCTATCATCCCAAAATAAAAAATCTATTCAACCTCTTGAGATTTAGGAATGGGTTTAATATAAATTTTGTTCATTTAATTAAGTACCAAATTAGCCTACATCATTTCCTCTACCACTTCAAGTATATATTCATTAAGTAGATCTCAAAATTATTAGAATAATTCAATGGGAAAGCCATTTAGGCTCAATGTTTAACATTTTTTCATATATAACATAATGGCATATAATTCCTCCATGGGTATTACACCTTTTAAAGTAGCATTATCTTCTTCTATGATGAGGGAGGTATTTCTTGAAAATTTTCTTATTAGGATCCTAGATCAAAAGGAGTTGTTGAGAATAGTTTTTCAAAATAGTTTGAAGCAATATTATTCATGTCATCCCATGAATAAAATAAGTCACCAATTTATCCTAAACGATGATATAAAATTATAAGTTCTTCTTGAATGAAAGTATTTATGGAAGAAAACAAAATTTCCTCTCTTTTCGACAAATAAATTCTAGAATTTTGCTTCCACAAAAACTCCTCCATTTTTTCCCATTCCTCTAGATCAATATATAATCATATTTACTACATATTAAGTTCCTTTAAGAGATCCTCATTCATATATTCAAGTTGAAGAGCCAGATCCACATTTTTCTCTTAATATCACCAAACTACTTCCAATTCGATTTCTTAATTTTGCTTTTAAGGAACTATAATCTCTTCACAACATAATTTATTTTGGTGCCAAATCATGGATCACCTTCCCTCCACCATTTTTGGACTAGGGGTCTAAAAGTGTTGTCCTAGAGCCACATGAGCTAGAATTTGAAAGGAGTGTAGTTGTGAATAGGATTCTAAAGATCTAGTAATATAGGCCAATGAAACAAACAAGCATTATTGAGGTTGAGAGATTTCAGAATTGTCCCAAATAATGGAGCTCATCCAAAATAATAAACTTATCTACACATTCCAAAATCCATTTTGACTTTTACCTCTTGTTTGACCATGTCATCATACCATTATCAAGTTTGACATCAATCAATGGAATATGCCTCAAATGTTCATGCATTAAATCTTATGCAACGTACAATGCTCTAGACCCTCTTCTTTTCTCCTCAAAATAAATGATAGTAATAAAATTTCCTTCCAAAATAAGTTGTATTGTAGGAAACTAGGCTCATAGGTATCAAATATAGCTCCACTAATTATGTTTCTCCTCTATACAGATGGTTGCATATATATTTATATATAATATTTTATAATCTAATTTCCTCCATTGGCTAAGATAACCAATGATACCACTACTACCCATGCTTGTATGCACCACAAACTCTTTTAAATATTAAAGATAGAAGAGAATTATTGATGCATCTTGGGATCTAATATTCCACCCTACCTGTAGGACATATTTTCCTTTCCACTATATCCATATCTTCCACCAATAGCTTAGTCTCTTGAAGGAAGACTAAATGTGTTTTATTTACCTCTATCATTCTTTTAATTTCATTAAGTTTGGGGGAATATGTTTAAGACCCTTTACATTCCATGAAATAAGTCTCACGAGAAGTGAAAAAAATGTAGGGGGATTAACCTTACCTTTTAAAAAAATATTATTCCTTTTCATGGCTATGTGGTATTTATTACTTCTATGTTTGACCTCCTAATTATTGCCCAATTTTTTTTTGAAAAAATTGAAAAAAACTTGTATTAAAACATTGATCAGTTACAATTGGGATAAGATACATCCCAGCTGACAACAATGAAAGCACATGATTACAAGAGAAGAGGAAGATTTGCACTGGATCCAAATCTCTTGAACCAATACCAAGCTAGCTGAGAGAGCTGATAGGTCAGTTACAACAACTTATCGCAAAAACACGTAGCAAACACCAACTTCACCTCTGTCCACGAAAAAACTACAAGTCACGAAATTGCGACACAAGACTCCTCTGATCGCAAAAAAGTCTCACGAAATTGCCCAATTTTATTTTCTTGTTTTTTTTCTATTTTATTTTTAATGAATCCTACATGGAATCTAGACCTGAAGTGTGTGCAGACTACTAGGGCATAGTTTAGAGGAAGTGAGGGTTCCTCTCTTGTTGATTGCTATTTAAAGGAAAGTTATGCCAAAGGATGAATAACAATCATCTATGTATTTATTGTGAAAAATCAAGGGTTAGAAAAAAGAATCAAGGATTTAAATTTATTTGACATTTGAAAGTGTTTTTTATGGTGTCAAACTTTCTTGTGTGTACTTAATATATTAAGAATTATTATTATTTTTTTAATGGTAAGTGTTTCTTATGGTGTCAAACCTTCTTATGTGTACTTAATATATTAAGAACTATTTTTTTTTTTGGGTTGGGAAGTGTTTCTTATGGTGTCAAACCTCTTTGTGTACTTAATATACTAAGAACTATTTTTTTTTTTTTAATGAGACTTACAAATTTTCTTATGCATACTTAAGATTATTTGGTACTTGAAATCCACATGAGGTTGGATATCATACTATGACAATAATTTTACCGTAATAAAAATGTATTTTACCTAATAATAGTACAAAAAAAAATTAAAGAATCAAATAACTTATAATTTTGGAAAAAAAATAATAATTTAAAAATAATGATAAAAAAACATTAATCTTCTTAAAAATAATAAACTATTTTTATTACCCTTTAAATCAAATTAATTATATAATTAATCTAATATTTATACATAATAAATTTTATATTTAAAAAAAAATTAATATTGGTACATAATTATAACATTATTATTACTATTATGGTTTCCTTATTTGGTAATATTAAAGGTACATAATTCAATGAGAAATGGTAGTCATTAGTTTGTAGCTCTCCATAAAACACCTCATCTTAAATAAATAATTAAACATGCAATTTTTTTTTTATTAGGAAAACACTGAGGGTTTTGAGAGGGACCTACAACCCAGTACAAATCTTAGAACAAAGCTACCAAAGGAGGTCAAAAGGGACACAAATCCCATAAGGAATCCAAAATCAAAACCAAAAGATCACCAATAATAGAACAAAAATAAACACGCCTAAAAGCAGAGAAATAACCAAAGAACAAAAACAATAGCCAAAACGAAAGAACAACCCCCAAAAAGAAAGAAACAAAAAATTCAATGCAAGTCTTGGGGTCGAATGTCGAATCATTGCTATATGACACGATCTCAGAAATGTCATCCATCAATTTGTTCACATCCTCGATAAAATCCACCACTATCTATAGAGTACCCAAAATTGATTTATGTTTATCATCAATTTCCTTAATCTCCTGCAATAAGTAATGATGGGGGTTTGAATGAGAAGGGCCCAAATTTACCACCTCATTCGGCTAAACATCCAAAACCATATCAGACAGGGCATTAAGAGATGATTGGTCAACTATTGTCTTTGAAGCCTCCTTTAGAGCATCCTTAGCCAACAAGTGCTTGGAATGACACTTCAAGCAACCTCTCGCCCCTTGAGATGTTTTCATTAGAATACCTAGAGGACAATGTTGGGCTTACACTATGAACTAATTCAACAAACAAAGGGCCAGACTTAGCAGACCTGCGCACCTTACCACCGTGAACACCCTAAGAAGAGATAGAGATTTCTTTAACCAAAAGACCAGAGCAGGATCCAGACTGGCCCAAGCAAAATTTTAAATCACTAGAGACAACAAATGAGTCCTTCGGTTCCAGTAATCCAAGAGATTTTGATGGGTTAGATTATATAAAATGAAATATTTCTGCAAGTTGCACTCCCTTTTCTGCTGCAACAAATTTCACAATTAATAGGACCAAGTCCTGGCCCCTATCATTCTTAACATTAGTCATTGATTTCTTTAAGGAATGGAATAGAAAAGTTGGGATGTTCATCCTCCTTGCCCTCCTCAACTGTTATAGAAACATAACATGACAGCTTTTGATATTGTCTCTTGAGGGATTCAAAGTGAAATATTCCATAATGACTTGAATTACTCGATCAGGGAGGCAGAAGGTCCTTGGCCTTAAAGTCATTCTTTTCTTTAGGTAAGAATTCCTCCAAGTCTAAAAACAAACCTAGTTCCATTAACAGAGAATGCCCATCATGATTATGAGGGAATCCATCTAGGGGAGACCAGTAACCTTAGCAATGAGGGCTTCATTGATCAAAAAGATAAAGTTCCCGACTAAACCTTCATTCCAAGAGAAAGCCAACAATTTGAACAAAAGAAGATTATGTCCATAAAATTTCCTAATGCAATCCAATAGACCACCCTTATTCAAAATATCTAAAACCTCTTCATCTGCACACAGGAAGACAAGTTCTAAGTGGATCTTCGAGCAAGTAAGCCTTGCATTAAGAGATTTGGATCTCACAATCTTCACTCCACACACTCAGCCACAACCTGAACTTCACATTAAAAACTTCACTCTAAAACTCCAGAAACAATGGCAGAGACCCTATTAGGAGATTTGAGTCAATCAAAAAACGCATAGAAAAAGAGAACGACAAAGGTGTTCCGTTAACAAAACTCGAGCTACTTCTTTCCTAGAGACCAAAGGCCAACATTTAGAAGATAAGGAAGTCCCCACGTGAATCGAAAGAAACAAACAACGTGCCATGGACCAACACGGTGCAAAAAAGGAAGGCAAACCCCCGCAGAATATCTGGCAAGGACGTGAGTTCAATCAGCTGGGTCCAACCCGATGGAAATCTTCGTGTTTCACAAACCGTATTATAAAGGCGCCCATTCAAAGAGTATAGAAAACATATGAGGTGGCATCCTTTATCCTACAAATAAAAGATACTTCTGCTCTAAATAAATTCCCACTTGACTGATATATATTTATTTTTGTCCTTTCCTTGTAACATGTTGCTCATGCCCTGTAATAACTCAAAGATAACACGGAGAAAAAGAACAGGCTTATTCAATTAAAATTTTGAAATTATAACAACATTTTTAAATCGATTAATTTGTGCAAAATGAAATTAGCGTATTCAATATCAGTCGCATCGATTCATTTATTCAATATACGCGGGATCGATTTGACGTCTATATCAACTAAAAACGCTACGGCATATCAACAACATTATAAATATATATTTTGTTTTTTTCGACTTTAAAAAGTGTGGGACATGACCTGCACTAGCTTTTGGAACGAGGGACGAATTTTTTTTCTTCAGAATAAGTATATTTTTACTATGAAGTTTTGGTAGAATAGTGAATGGAGATCGTAGAATAGTGAAGGGAGATCTTTTTGGAAATATTATTTAATCCAAATTCTGTACTCGCCTGCGCCGCTGGGATGTCCCGTCTGACAGAGGAAGTATGGGCGAGTTAAGGGAGTAGGTGAACTCCGTATACCTCCAGGCTGGACTCGAGATTCGCGCCATGCCTGTCTGAGGTCCTCTGTAGCTATAAATGGCGGCCCCTGAGTCCGCATTCGATATTCTAGGCAGCAGCCCCAGTTTCCCTGCACACCAGTTGTGCAGGCCATTCCCTGCACACCAGCAGTACAGAGGATCCAGCAGCAAGCCTTGCCGCAGTTGCACGCACAGAAAGGGTTCGGGGGTTCTTGCTGCTCCTTAGCGCAGAACCTTTCCTAGCAGTTTAGCAGACTCTTCTCTGTCGCGGTGCAGATCTGTTTATATGCCCAACAGACCAATTCTGCAGATGGGTTGTGTGTATGGTTTATTTTGAAGATGGCAGATGTCGCAGATGTAAGGCTTCGCAGAACCAGTTCCCATGTTCTATTCCCTCCCCTGTTTATTAATGCAAACCCTGTAAATGTATTTTATGTGCCTCTTCCTGTCTGTATTTGCCTGTAATAGGGCATGTCTAAAGATCCTTGAATTTCCGCATTTGTATTTGTTTGGTTAAGTTTCAACTTTTAACATGGTATCAGAGCAAGGAGACAGTGACAGCAGGCGATGTCGGGAGATGTTGGGTGGAGAGCAGCCATGGAGAAGCTGCGTGGTGAGCAGCCATAAAATGTTTCAGAAGATTTGCTAGGGTTTGGTGTCTGTTCTGCAAAATTTTTCATGAAGAATTCAAACCCTAGATGGCGAATCCCAATGTCGACGGCAATCCGACAGGGAGGATTGTGATGGAGATGTTCGATGATATGACGTCGAAGATGGCGTAGAATTTTTAGAGAGTTTGTGCGAATCAATTGTGGAAGCCGCCATGTCCACAGCCGAGGTGCAGGCTGTAAGAGCGGCCATGAAATCGTAGTGGGTTCCTAGGACGAAGTTTAAAGATGGTGTTCAAGTTTAGAGGTTCCGCGTTCGAGTGCCACAGAGGTTGAAAAAGTGCGAGGCCTGCACCATGCTGAAGGCGTCCTGTAGAACCCTCGTTCCATACACCGACCGTGGATAGATCTGGTTTTATCAGAGTGCAATTTTTTTCGATCGGGAGATGCAGCGGCAGTGCTTCGACGGGAGCGCAAGGAGGAAGGAAAGCCCCTTTACCGATCTCGGCGTCGACGGCCATCGGTTGCTTGGCGCGCTCGAGAGCAGAATCGTCAGGCCTCTGGTGAGGCAGTAGGGCCACATGGATCCCTTAGTTGCCGCAGAGGCGGCCACAACATTGCAGAAGAGCATCAAGGAAACTTCGGGCTAAGGCGAGGCAGAAGAAGAAGAAGGAGAAAGTGGCAGAAGCACTCTCGAAGGAAGCTTCACAGGTTTGTGAAGCGAGGAAGGAACTTCGGAGGAAGCGAGGAAGGAACTTCGGTGCACTTGCCTCCGAAGTGGAAGATTCGGGCGAAGCAGCAGCTTCGCACAAGTCTTTTGCCGAAGTAGAAATACTTTGGCAGTGTGATGTCACTTCGCATAAGCCTTTGCCGAAGTGCAGATCAAGTGCAGCAGGAGGTCGGATTTGTTCCCAAAGTTTGGGAAAGATGGCATGTTTCGGCAAATCCGCATGAAGGTTCGCTGCAGCAGGTTTTTAAATGGACAGATGCGTCCTTCGGACTTTTTGGTCCCGAAGCAGCAGCTTCGCTCAAGATTTTGCCGAAGTGGAAATGGTTCGGCAGTTTGAAGTCCGAGATGGAAATGGTTCGGTAGTTAGAGCAGTTTGAACTTGCTTCGGATCAGTTTTTAGCTGAAGTAAAAGTGCCTCGGGAATTTGAAAGTGCTTCGCAGAAGTTTCTGCCGAAGTAAAAATGTCTCGAAAAGCCTCTTCGAGTTTTGGTCAGCGAAGCAGTAGCTTCGGACCTATTTTTGCCGAAGTAAATCTATTTCGGCAGAGTGAAATTACTTCGACAGACCGAAGTGCTTCGGAGAGTACTTCGAAAAGTTTTTTCCCGAAGTGAAATTACTTCGGAAGGTTGAAGAGAAACTGCTTCGACAGTATTGATCTACTTCGAAAAGCTTTTGGCCGAAGTGAAATTGGTTCGGAAAGATCGAAGAAGAACTGCTTTGGCAATATTGAACTGCTTCGGTAGAGTGTTTTGGGCCAAAGTGAATCTACTTCGGGAGTTTGAGCAGCGAAGTAGTTACTTCGGAGAGAAAATCGCCGAAGTAGAAAATCCCGCATTGGAGAGTGCCGAAGCTCAATTTTTTTTGTGTTAGAAGAATTTGGATTAAGGGAGGCTGTTGGAAATATTATTTAATCCAAATTCCTGTACTCGCTTGCATCGCTGGGATGTCCCGTCTGACAGAGGAAGTATGGGCGAGTTAAGGGAGTAGGTGAACTTTGTATACCTCCAGGCTGGACTCGAGATTCACGCCATGCCTGTCTGAGGTCCTCTACAGCTATAAATGGCGGCCCCTGAGTCCGCATTCGATATTCTGGGCAGTAGCCCGGTTTCCTGCACACCGCTTATGCGAGCCATTCCTCGCACACCAGCAGTGCAGAGGATCCGGCGGCAAGCCTTGCCATTGTTGCACGCACAGAAAGGGTTCGGGGGTTCTTGCTGCTCCTTAGCGCAAAACCTTTCTTGGCAGTTTAGCAGACTCTTCTCTGTCGCGGTGCAGATCTGTTTGTATGCCCAGTAGACCAATTCTGTAGATGGGTTGTGTGTATGGTTTATTTCGAAGACGGCAGATGCCGCAGATGTAAGGCTCCGCAGAGCCAGTTCCCATGTTCTGTTCCCTCCCCTGTTTATTAATGCAAACCCTATAAATGTATTTTATGTGCCTCCGCCTGTCTGTATTTGCCTGTAATAGGGCATGTCTAAAGATCCTCGAATTTCCGCATTTGTATTTGTTTGGTTAAGTTTCAACTTCTAACAGATCTTAGTAAAGATGAATTGAAGATATTAGTTATAAAGAAGTCAAAGATACACATCTTCGATAAAAAAGACAAGCGAGAGAAACACGTCGTAAAGAAATCAAAAGTCCTCTTAAAAAAATGATGTTCAGAAGTACAATTCCTCTTGAAACCCTACATTAGGGTCACGTGTTATGCACAACGTTATCAGGAAAGAAAAAAAAAATGTTACAAATGTGAACTTACATCTTAATCTTGCTGGCTATTCTTCTATGATTCATTGGACTTGAATCTCAATCGTAATAATGTATTTCTTCTTTTTTCAAGAACACCATCTTGTCATAATTCCAGAATATGACATTAAACAATTGTACCAGTCAATAATTTCTCTTGTTTTAGATTGATTTGTCCTCAAAAGTCAAGAAAGGAATGGCCATGTTAAGTTACATTTCCACCTCGCTGGAAAAGAGGCAGGTTGAATCATTTGGCTCAATGGTTTCCCCAGAAATTCTGGGGACCAAGAGTCAAGACCACCAATAATGGTGGCCATACACGTTGCTGATTTGGGGCAGGAATTCCAAACCTCTCCATTTTCAACCATAAATGGCGTGCACTGCCAAATAAAACCGGAATATGAAAAAATAATTGCCATTACAACTAAATCATCGATTTTGACAACGTGATGGGAGCCCAAACCTCGAATAGGCATTACAACTAAAAATAAATATTTAGGGAAGAGGTGAATAAGCATTACAACTAAAAATAAATATTTAGGGAAGAGGTTAAGTCCTTTAACGTGTTCTATTGAAAATTTGTTAATAGTTATCGACTTAATAATGTCTTCGCTAGTTTGATAAATAAAAAGCAATCAGTGTTTTCGTTACATAATCTAAAATCTATTCAATCAATTTTGGTTCGGGGTTAGCCGAAGCCATCTAAGAAACAAGGATAGATATCTGTTGCAACAAGGAGATGTCAAGGGTTTTGAAGAAGCTTCACCAAGAGATGGAACGAGTACAACTTCTAAGGTCGAGAAGTGCTGAAATGTTTGAAGCAGCCATGAATCCCACAGTTCTAAGCGCTGCTTTCGAAAATTTCGATGAGGATGGCTTGTTCAAATGTTATATGTATGCTGCGGCTCATGTCTCAAAACATCTACGGAAACTCCATAGTTTACTCGTGGCAGAAAGAGATGTTGTTCTCAAGGAGGAACCCGTCCCTGGAGAACCCAAGGCAACATATGTAATTGGAGCAGTTTCAGCAAATAAATATCAATCTATTTGAATTTGGCTGGTTAAGGCCACTATAAATGAAAAAGTTAAATTTTTTGATAATTTACTCATTGAATTTACGTTACCAACTATCCTTACGAATAGTCACAGTTAGTTGTTTTTTTTTTCACAGTATTTTTCAGTGTCTCAGCCTCACAAATGCGACAATTGAGATTTATATAGCTGAAAAATTGTTATAACATATCTATATGGTGGACATGAAGGAAGATGGATATCGGTTCCATATTTCATCTATGAAATGGGATGGAGCCATCAGTTCCATATTGGAAGCTATAGACTCTGTGGGATTGACAGTGGTGCAAGCTAATATTTCTTGCAATAATCAACTTTTGTTCGATGCTTTTTTAGAAGAGGTAAATATCAAATACTTAGGTAACATTTCTTGGGATAAACAACTTCTGTAAGTAAATATTTTTTTGTTTATTTATCTAAAGTTTTTATTATGTGCTCAGGAAGCCGCTGTATCCAGTGCAAACATGAAAGGGGATGTGAAAAAGATAATGTAAAAAACTCTGGAAGCGGCTGTATATATGTTGTTATTTTAAGTAGTATATCTTTTATGAAAGAATTTACGTCCACTTTAACAGGTGTGCTCCTCCTTAGCCTGCTGTGAATATTGTTGTTATTTTCATAGTATATCTTTTATGAAAGAATTTACGTCCACTTTAATAGGTGTGCTCCTCCTCCTTAATAGGTGGGCTCCTACAGTAAAGTTTTCTTGATTTTCAGCGGATGTGACGTAATAACCTGTTTATTGAAAGCATTGACATTGCGTGTTGATTACCTTTCAGGTTTTACAATTGAAGTTTGGTTATTTTCCAATTGTTGAAACGATAAAAGTATTTTAAAGTTTGAAAAGATGGTTATCTTGGTTTTAATCATGCCTTGTGAAGTGTTTAAAGTGGTTTCTCAAAAGACGTTTACTATACAAAATTTTGCGCAAAAATGCATAAGATGAACCTTAACTTTGTTTTACAAAATTTCTTTCTTCAGCTTATACTTCGATATCCATATCTATTAATTATATATAAATAAATATAAATGTGAATGTGTGATAAAGTGGAAAGCCCAAAGCTACATATTAAATATCAAATTATGAATTTTAAAAAATAAAAATAAACATTCTTGTTTTAAAAAAATAGTTTTTGTTTTTGAAATTTAGTTTAAATAAAGTAATTTTTTTTTTAATTAAAATTGAAAGTTTTTAAATGATAAAAATATATATTTTTATAATTAAATAATTGAAAAAGAAAAAATATAAGTTAATATGAAGTATTAAAATACAATTATGCAATCAATTAGCATTAGTTCAACTGGTTACATTCTTCAATACTTAAAGAGAAGACCAAAGTTCAATTCTTGCCAAGCAATTCATAGATAATATCCAAGTTTTTTTTGTAATACATGTGAGGTCATTTCAATCCCATATAACCAATTTAAAAAAGTACGATTATGTAATGTTGTTCCCATACAAGTTGTTTATTTCCAATGACATATTCCTGTTGTAAAAGAGTACAATTATGTGATACCATTTTCAGTATATATATATATGTATGTATGTATAGGTATTATTTCTAGTTACATACAACTAAAAATCATGATTTTAGCTAATTTCATAAGCACCATAGTATATATATATATACACACACACATGGATTTTGGGGTTAGGTTAATTAAATCATATCTAATTTGTGTTTTTAATCTTATTTTTTTAGTTTACTATGTTTTTGAAGTCTATTTTTTAATATCATTTTTATTAAGAGAAAAAAATATCAATTGGTCAACTATCTTTTAAAATTTAAATTTTATCAAAAGCAAAGATCAATACTACAAATAGCTAAATAATTGGTTACCTAATTTTCATCTCTATAAGTATAATAACTATAACAACCTATAAATTTCCTAACACCATTCTTTTTTATAATCTTCTTAATGCCCCTAATATTCAAGGATATAATCTCCATCATCATTTTTTAGTTTTATTTATGGGATTAGTCCTACTTCTTGTCAATACTTGTGATACTTATTTTTATTTTTTATATCAATATTCCTATGAGTTTCTTTTTCTTTTTGTTATTGTTTTTAGTTCTTATATCTATTTTTATCTCAGTGGCAATCTCATCTTAATCAATCTCTTTGATATTTTTATATTGTTTATAGTTAAAAATATCATCTATATGATTGTCTTGCTTTAAAGGATTTAAAGTGCAAATAATAACAAGCAATTTCTTATTTGTATTGCCTTGAAAACCCTAAAGCTCAAGGATGTTCCTCTATAGAAATTACCACCTTATGTTCCCTTAAAATTCCTAAATTGCAAGGGATAAGATCTACTCTACTTTCATTTCTATTCAAAAGAAATAATTTTATACTAATTAGGTAAAATGAAGAATATTTATATGTAATAAATTTGATCTTGTCGCATTAAGACATTCAAGCATGTCAAGATCAAATTTATTACATATAAATCTTCTTCATTTTCCTTAATTAGTATAAAATTATCTCTTTTGAATAGAAGTGAAAGCATCATAGATCTTATCCCTTGCAATTTAGGGGTTTTAAGGGAACATAAGGTGGTAATTGATATGGAGGAATATCCTTGAGCTTTAGGGTGTCTTTTCACTTCCAATGCTTGTAGTCGGGTGTCTTGAGTGTCATAATATTTCTCAGTTCTCCTATGTGTTGGTCCTTCATGGCCTCATATTGTAATACAATAGTGAGGGTCTATGTGTGGCCTTTGATGAGCTTACTTTTGGTATTGGATGCCCTACGTGGCCTTGTGAATGCACCTATGTTTGCTTTATCCCTACTAGAGGAAATTATATTGTGATTGTAATGTTATTAGGTGTTCAAGCTTGAATGTAGGTACCCAAACCATGGTCTACCTTGGTTGATATGAATTTGGTAGCAATTCTTTATTTAAAATTTTCCTCCATATCTTTCTTTGCATCTTTAATTCATTTTTTGAACTTGCACATTGTACTACATCTTTCTTTCTTTCTTCTAATGGTTGATCTAAGTGAACTATAATAGCCTTTTTCATATAATGCTAAAAGAATACTTTCTTTACCTCTTTTTTTTAGAGTTAAATGCCCATCTAATCTAGTTTCTACTATAGTATAATTTCTTTTCTTCCTATTGATGGCCACTTAGTAGTTGGGATCCACACTCTTTCATGCTAAGCACCATCCACAATATAACTATAATAATAATAAAAAATTGACCCATCCTTCCCTATAAATTTAATCCATGGCAAGTGTCTATTCAAAAAATTATTGAATCAATAGGGGATACCTATCCCAAGCCTCGATCCAAAAATTTTCTTGGTGATTCGTTTTTTAAAATTAAAATAAGCTATGTATCGTTCAACATTTCCCCCTTCCTTAAAACTACTAGGATTGGAGGTCATTTACTAGGTAGTTGATATATAGTAAATTCTTTTTATAATATAATTTTTGCAGGTTTAACTTAAATTTTAAGTCCAAAATGCATGAGGGGTGTTGATTTACCATAATACTATTTAGTTGCTAGTGACTTATAATTTTTGATGGTTGTTGTAAGGTCCAGTATGTCTTTTTTTTGGAAGGTATAACTTCTCCCACCTCACAAGTGTCTATTTGTATTATGCTTTTGCTATACTCTATAATAATATTTGATTGAATTATCTAGCTCTCTCTAGAAAAATTTAGGGATATCCAAGACACAAGAGACATAGATGGGAATACATTTACGAATTATTTTTACCAAAATGAGTCTTCCTCTAGAAGAAAGCTATCGATTGGTCTAGTTATCTAGTGAATTCTTTATCCTCTCTATCATTCACATTCATTCTTCCTTTTTTGTATAGAAATTTTAAATGTTAAATATGTTCAAAATCATTGTTTACTCTTGGGAAAAGCAATTAAAGAAAATGATCCTTAATTTTTTCTCATTAATTGACTATCCTGTGACTATTGAAGAGAGATTAAAAATCATCTTAAACTTTATTTCACTCCCAAAGTTTCACATCCCAATAAGGTTTATCATGTACAAACTATAACTTGGATAGTGAAGGGGTTCTAAGGGCCATTGTAATACCTTGATGGGATGGATTGGTTATGCCTTTAAAGATAAAATAACCCATTTTTTTTATAACATTATGAAGAGATAAGGAGAAAGTGGGTCCCCTAATGAAGACCCATAGAATACACAACTAAAGGATATGTACTACCATTAATAGACACTACATAGAAGATAAAGGAAATACTACCTTCAATTTAGCCTATCCAATCTTGAGAAAAATCAAACTACCTCAAAATCTAAAGAAGAAAATACTAGTCTACCCTATCATAACCCTTGGAAAGATTCAAATAAACAAAAATAGAAGGATATCATTGGGTGTGCATAGAATATAAGGATTCATTGGCTAGAATTATCACATCTAAAATCTATCTTCCTTGAACAAAACCACCTTACTCTAGGAAAATTATCTTGGGGAGAAGAGGATTCAATCTATCAACCATCACCTTCATAATGATTTTAAGGACACTACATAATACAATTAGCCTAAAATTATAAATCTAGTCAACCTCTTGAGATTTAGGAATAAGTGCAATATAAGTTTTGTTAATTTTTTTATATACCAAATTAGCCCTCCTCACTTCATCTACCATATCAAGCAGATCATCCTTAAGCATATCCAAATATTTTTGAAATAATTCAATGGGAAAGCCATATTGGTTTGAAGTTTTACCTTTTTTCATATTGAACACAATGACATATAATTCCTCCATGGATAATGCATTTATCAAAGTAGCATTGTCCTCTTTTGTGATAAGGGGGGATTTTTATAAAAAACTTCTTGTTGATCCCTTGGATCCAAAGGATTTGTTGAGAATAGTTTTGTAAAATAGTATGAAGCAACATTCTTCATGTCATCCCATGAGTAAATTGAGTCACCAATGTTTATCTTCAAGGATGACAAAAATTATAAGATCTTATTGAAAGAAGGTATTTATGGATGAAAGTGGAATTTATATCTCCTTCTTTAATACACTAAATCATGGATTTTTATTTCCATATAAGCTCCTCCATTTTTTCCCATTCCTCTAGATTAGTAGATAATCATATCTTCTACTTACTAAGATCCTCTAAGGGTACTAAAAAAAGTATTTTTCATTTACGTATTCAATTTGAAGAGCCAAATATACCTTTTTCCTAATATCATATTCCCTTCGTTAATTTTTGGTTTAAGGAACTATAATATCTTCACAAAATAATACATTTTGGTACCAAATATTGGTTTTCCCTCCCTCCACCATTGCTATAATAGGGGTTTAAAAGTATTATCCTAGATCCACATGAGATAGAATTTGAAAGGAGTGTACTTGCAGGTAGGCTTCCAAAGAGCTGACAAAATAGGTCAATGATCAAAAATAGTATTATTGAGGAGAAAATATTTTGAAATTGTCCCAACTAAAAGGAGCTCATCTAAAATTATAAACGTATCCAAATATTTCAAAATTGATGTTGATCCTTACCTCCTATTAGATCATGTCATCATATCATTCTTATTTTTGACATTATTCAATTGGAGATGCCTCAAATGTTAATGCATTAGATTTAGTGTAGCATCTAATGCTCTAACCCTACCATTTTCTCCTCTAAATAAATAATATTATTAAAACCCCCTCCTCAAAAATTTTGTGCTATATGAAACTAGAGTAAGAGGTATTTGATTTAGCTCCACTACTTTGGTTCTCCTAGATAATTATGGTCATATATATAAAAATAAATAAGAGTTTCTAAATTGATTATCTCCATTGGCCAAGATAACCAAGGATACCCCTTCTACCCATAGTCATATGCACCACAAAATCCTTTGGATCACAAATACAAGAAATGTCCCACAATATACCTTGGGAACTAAGAGAGTCCACCCTACATGTAGATAAAATTCTCCCTACCACTATATCCATATATTCTATTGATAGCTTAGTCTCCTAAAGGAATACCATGTGTGGATTATTTTCTTGTATAATTATTTTAATTTCATTATGTTTGGGGGAAATACCTTTAATATCCTTACATTCCATGAAATAAGCCTCACGAGGATCAAGTATTTAAAATACTAATAAGGGGATTTGCATTACCTTCAACAATAATTTATTTCCCTTCCCTAATAATGTAGTGCTAATTTATTTTGTGCCCCACCTTTTGATTGGTGTCCAATTTTATTTTTTATTTTATGCTAGATGAATCCTACATGGAATCTAAGGCTAGAGTGTGCACGTAGACTACTAGGGCATTACTAATATGAAGTGATGGTTCCTCTATTGTTGATTGCTCTTTAAAGGAATGTTACGCCAAAGGATGAATAACAATCGTCTATTTATTTATTGTGAAAAATCAAGGGTTAGAAAAAAGAATCAAGGGTTTAAATTTCTTTGACATTTAAAAGTTTTTTTTTATGGTGTCAAACTTTCTTGTGTACTTAATATATTAAGAATTATTATTATTATTTTTTTAATGGGAAGTGTTTCTTATGGTGTCAAACCTTATTGCGTGTGCTTAATATATTAAGAACTATTTTGTTTTGGGTTGGGAAGTGTTTTTTATGGGAAGTGTTTCTTAATGTGTCAAACCTCTTTGTGTACTTAATATACTAAAAACTATTTTTTTTTTTTAATGAGACTTATAAATTTTCTTATGCATACTTAAGATTATTTGGTACTTGAAATCCACGTGATGTTGGATATCATACTATGACAATAATTTTATGGTAATAAAAATATATTTTACCCAATAATAGTACAAAAATAATTTAAAGAATCAAATAACTTATAATTTTGGGAAAAAATAATAATTAAAAAATAATGATAAAAAAACATTAATCTTGTTAAAAATAATAAACTATTTTTATTACCCTTTAAATGAAATTAATTATATAATTAATCTAATATTTATACATAATAATTTTTATATTTAAAAAAAAATTAATATTGGTACATTATTATAACATTATTATTATTATGGTTTCGTTATTTGGTAAGATTAAAGGTACGTAATTCAATGAGAAATGGTAGTCATTAGTTTGTAGCTCTCCATAAAACATCTCATCTTAAATAAATAATTAAACATGCAATTTTTTTGATTAGGTAAACATTGAGGGTTTTGAGAGGGACCCATAACCCAGTACAAAGCTCTAGAACAAAGCTCCCAAAGGAGGTCAAAAGGGATAGGGATCCCATAAGGAATCCAAAATCAAAACCAAGCTATCACCAATAATAGAACAATAATAAACACGCCTAAAAGCAAAGAACAAAAACAACAGCCAAATCGAATGAACAATGCCCAAAAAGAAAGAAACAAAAAATTCAATGCAAGACCTAGGGTCCAACGTCGAATCATTGTTGGATGACACGACCTCATAAATGTCATCCATCGGATTTTTCACATCCTCGGTAAAATCCATCGCTATATTTAGAGTACCCAAAATTGATTTTTGTTTATCATCAATTTCTCTGATCACCTACAATAAGGAATGGTGGGGGTCTAAATGAGAAGGGCCCAAATTTACCACCTGATTTGGTTAGACATCCAAAACCATCATAGACATGGCATTAAGAGTTGATTGGTCAAATATTGTCTTTGAAGCCTCCTTTAGAGCATCCTTAGCCAACAAGTGCTTAGAATGACACTTCAAGAAACCTATCACCCCTTGAGATGTCACTAAAAGGCCCTTACTTTCATTAGAATACCTAGAGGACAATGTTGGGCTTAAACTATGAACTAATTCAAAAAACAAAGGGCCAAACTTAGCAGCCCCATGCACCTTACCATCGTGAACACCCTGAGAAGAGATAGAGATTTCTTTAACCAAAAGAGTAGAGCAAGATCTAGACTGGCCCAAGAAAAATTTTAAATTACTAGAGACAAAAAATGAGTCCTTCGGTTCCAGTAATCCAAGAGATTTTGATGGGCTAGATTATATAAAATGAAATATTTTTGCAAGTTGCACTCCCTTTTCTGCTGCAAAAAATTCCACAATTAATAGGACCAAGTCCTGGCCCCTACCATTCTTAACATTAGTCATCAATTTATTTAAGGAATGGAATAGAAAAGTTGGGATGTTCATCCTCCTTGCCCTCCTCAACTGTTATAGAAACATAACATGATAGGTTTTGATAATTTCTCTTAAGGGATCCAATGTAAAATAGTCCATGATGACTTGAATTACTCGATCCCAAGGAGGCAAAAGGTCCTTGGCCTTAAAGCCATTATTTTATTTAGGTAATAATTCCCCCCAAGTATAGAAATAAACCTAGCTCCATTAATAGAGAATGTCCATCATGATTATGAGGGAACCCATCTAGGGGGAGACCAGTCACTTTAGAAATGAGGGCTACATCAATTAAAAAGACAAGGTTCCCCACATTGACCATACCTTCATTCCAAGAGAAAGCCAACCATATGGATAGAAGAATATTATGTCCATGAAATTTCCTAATGCAATCCAATAGGCTACCCTTATTCAAAATATCTAAAACCTCTTCATCTGCACACAGGGAGGCAAGTTCTAAGTGAAACTTTGAGCAAGTAGGCATCACATTAAGATATTTTGATCTCACCATATTCACTCAACACACTCAGCCACAACCTAAACTTCACTCGAAATACTTCACTCTGGAATTCCAACAAAGAAACAATGGTAGAGACCCTAAGAAGCTTAGGATATTTGAGTCAATAAAAAAACACATAGAAATAGAATGCCAAATTTGTTTGATTAACAAAACTCAAGCTACTTCTTTCCGAGAGACCAAATGCCAACATTTACAATATAGGGAAGTCCCCATGTGAATCGAAAGAAACAAACAAGGTGCCATGGATCAACACGGTGCCAAAAAGGAAGGCAAATCCCCATAGAATATCTGGCAAGGGTGTAAGTCCAATTAGCTGGGTCGAACCTGATGGAGATCGAATAGGCCAACATCAATAATGGAATTTAGGTCTTCATCAAAAGTTAATTTTCTAATGAAACCTACTCAAATAAATCACACTTTAGTTAACCAAGAAGTCTGCCCCATTATAGCATTCACACCAAACATGAGATATTTGGACATCCTCCATAAGCTGGAGAATTCTTCGTGTTTCACAAACCATATTATAAAGGTGCCCATTCAAAGAGTATAGAAACATATGAGGTGGCATCCTTTATCCTACAAATAAAAGATACTTCTGCTCTAAATAAATTCCTACTTGGCTGATATATATTTATTTTTGTCATTTCCTTGTAACATGTTGCTCATGCCCTATAATAACTCAAATATAACATGGAGAAAAAGAACAAACTTATTCAAAGTGAAATATGGATTTAATTCTTTTTTGTCAGACGATATCTCCTCGAGAGGCTCCATTTTTGGAGAATCTTAACGAAGATCAGGGACTTTGTGAATGCTAAAAGTAGGTGGATCATTAGTGATGGGAGAAACATCAAGTTTTGGGAAGACCATTGGTTGAGGGAAGAGCCGTTATTGGATGACCCAAATCTCAGGGCTCTTGCTTTGAAAGTGATGGAGGAAGGTGAAATTTGGGTTTCCCAATATATGCCTATTGTCAATGGTAGGCATTCGTGGAATTCTCATCCCTATTGGGTGTCCAACCAGAATGATTTGGTCATTTTGTAGAGAATTTTAGTGGAACTTAACAAGTATGCGATCAGACAGGATGATTCCAGAGACCATTTGATTTGGAGCGGGGAATCTGAAGGTGACTTTACTATGAAATCATCTTATTCCTTCCTTCTCCTGGAAGATGAGGCTCATTTTCCAATGAATCTTATTTGGATTTGTAGACACCAAAACAGCACCAATCCGATTATGTGACGACAAGCACTGATCGAATTGACATACATAGCCCCTAGGGCAGCCCCTAGAGGTTAAACAGTGGTCCTAACCACTCCCACAATAGTTTGGAAGGTCAGAGGTCAATTTGGCACCTTTTTAGCACTTTGCTCCCTACTCGTCCCACCCTGGGATGATTACAAACTGGTATTCATCCCACCCGGGACGATTATCAGCATTCGTCCCAGGGTGGGGCGAATAGCAGGTTTGACTCGGCAAAAGTCAAACCTCGATAGGTCCGCCACTTAACTGCACCTTCAGGGCATGCAATTGTGAGGAACGACTTCAAATCAGAGAGAGAGACTTCAGTCATGCATGCCTTGATTATGGAGGCCTCATGCAAGGAGACTCTAAATCAGGGAAGAATATTTTCTCCCAAAATAGGACAAGCAAGTCAAGTGGCGCCCTCGCATGCGCATTCAAAGAGAGAGACCCTAGGTCTATAAATTGGTGAGTCTTCTCACCCCAAAAAAGAACAGAGAGGAGCATTTGGAGCAATGAAGTGCTGCCAAATTACATCCTCACCCATCATTTGTGCTTTTACATCCTTGATCTCTCTTTTGGAAGGGAGGTTATTGGGTGATTATTGGAAGCGCAATCCGGACCCAAACCCAAACATTTGGCCACAATACCCCACCAAATTTGTTGACACAACCCCATAAGAGGTTTTGGACCCATCCCAAGTGGATTGGTGCTGAAACTAAGTCCCAAACGATGGGCGTCCTGCCCTCGGTGCCCCCGCACTATTGTAGTTCTAATCGCCCCACCCGGAGTGATTAGAAATATATGGTAGATTTCCTATATTTTTTTTGCATTTGATTCTAGGTTACTTACATATGCTGTCATTTAAATTTCATGTGATTCTGACAAGTTTTGATTATGATTTTATCATTTCTCGCTTTCACTAACATATAGGGAGCATCATCAGATTAGGTGATAGAGGCCAAATTAGCAAAATCTGACCATCTAGGTCATCCCAAAATACCCCATTTTACCTAACCCCAACTTTGTAGGTATTTTGGAGGCCTCTAGACTAGACATTTAGGAGGTGGCTTTCTGACAAGTTATGACAGTCCTAATCGTCCCACCCCGGAGCGATTAGAAATATATGCAATATTTCTGGACTATTCCTTTTGTAGTGGCTTCCTAGTAATGTTTTATTGCTTCTATCAAATTTTTAGCTCATTCTGATATGTTTTAGTTATCATTTTAATCATTTTATGCATGCACTGACCGTAGGCCTTGGGGATCGCATGTTTCTCTCCATCCGTAGGTGCTACTAATCCTTTTCTATTTCTATGAACGTAGGATATCGACACCAGAGGAGCAGCAAGGAACCATAGACATATTCATGCAAGTGGCGATGACATTTGGTCCACCCATTTTACATGTGGGCACGCGAAAGTCTCAAAGGGAAAATATCAATCCATGGTGTAATCAGAGCCTACTTAACGCTCCTAGCCCCCAAAATGGAGGAGACGTATTGTAACCCAATTTTAAAGAAAATTAATAATAAAGGGCTGTACTTTTACACTTGCTTTCAATCTTGTTTCAATTCGTTTATGTTTCTCTCCTTTCATGCATTCTCGTTCGTAGGACTTAGCATTACATTTTTTTTTTTTTTTGTTTTCGTATCCTCATGCTTTCAATGGCGATCATGGTGGGACCACTGTCCCTTGATTTTGAGATCAAATTTTTGATCAAAAGTTGTGTGTTTTTGCTTGCAAGTATCAATCTTTCAAGCACTGGACTGTTGCTCGTTCCATCCTATAACGAATACAGAGCTAGAATTCATGCCACCCTAGGATGAATAGGAATTCATCTCACCCTATGATGAATACAGATCTATTATTCATCTCACCCCAGGATGATTAGCTCTCTATGCAATTTCAGAGTAGAAACTCAGAGGCATCCGATTTGGGCAGAGAAGAGGTAGGGGTTCTGAGCATCCTCTATCATTTTCTATTTTTTGTCTCTATCATTTCTTATTTCTTTGCTTGCATAGGAGAGTTTTACTACATGTTTTTCTTTCTTTTCACAAATAAAAATAACCCCACACACCACGAGATAATCTAAACATCAAGGCGTTGGTCGTAAAACCCCAACACTTGATCAAGACCAACGGTGGATTTCATCACCACCTTGGCTTGAAATATTGCATACATAACCCCGATCGCGACTATTGCTAGACGTAAATCCTGATGAAAGCTGACCAAGTGTAGTTAGGGTGATTCCCAATGCATGAGGATAAGTCTTCTATGGTAGGTGTCAAAATAGAGTGATTCCCCTTTCATACCGCCTATGTTCCACGTATTGTTCTGCTCTCACATACCAATAGTCTCCCTCACGTAAGGGTGGGTATATAGAGAGGTTCAGTATAATGGCCTGGCAGTGGTATATTGAAGGGGTGACCATTTTGGGAGATATAAGAGCCCTCATATTGCATATACAACAAAAATTTCTTTACAAGGTTTTCAAAACAAAAATCAAAACACACTGAACCAGATTTAGGGCACACTTTTAATCCATAAACAAGATAATCATTGCTTTGATTGTGTGTTTCCCTTTTGTTTAGTGTAGCATAAAAAATCGTAAAGAAGATAAAAACGTACACATCTTTAGAGAAACATCACCATGGTGTACACCCGTAGCCGAGCCCAATCATGGGCAGAAGCTACGAAAAGTGTACAAAGGGGGACAAGTCACCTCCGATATAGTCCCGAGGACTTGGTCATACCACCTTGGTGGCTTGACCCACAAGATAGTCCACATCATGCCATTACAGAATGGGACTATAGAGGCACCCCTTTGAGGGGCACTCCCACTCAACATAGACCCTTTCAGGAGGAGGCCATACACGTGGCACTCAACATAGATGGGAGGGCTCCCTTAGATGCTCGTTATGAGTGGCCACCATGCGATGAAGTGCTAGAGCAACATAGGGTCCATAAGGAGGGGCCACATGATTACGTCATCCCTCATTTACCCCTTATTACTATCAAAAATAATAGGCCAAATCCAGAGCACAAGGCTCTTCAGATAGGGCAAGCCAATTCTGCCCGCCCCTTTCACACATACGAAAGGGAGTATGAGGAAGACCACTACATTCCTCAAGAGCAATACACAGCATGGGAGCAATGCGCCTCCATGCCTGCTATGTATCAAGATCACCCACTGAGGCCAGAGCCTCGGGTGAATGCCGCTAACCTCGATAGAGGAAAGCGACCCATAGAGATCTCGGATCACCATGACCGAGATAGACATGTAGGAGAGGCATCTAGGCTTCCTAAACACAAGACGATAGAACAAATTGACTTGGCATTTGCCAAACATGCCACCCGCCAAGCGCAAATCATGTAGCTCAGGCAAGACCAACAATAGTTAGAGCACCTGTATCACCTTAGCAAAGAGCGCATTCGACGTCAGACAGATGAATTGCTCCAGAACACTATGCCTGAGAGGGTCCCAACCCCTCGTGCACATAAGATAGAATTGTATGAGAGGCACAACCCCTTGGTGCGAGACAGGTCTCCATGACCTTATCAAATATTACCTCCAAGACCTCCTAGACTTGAGCGGGAGGCCACTTCCAGAAACAATGATGGGCACCCTCCATGGGCACCCACCCATGTTTATAGGTCTCACCCAAGAACTCCTCAAGAAGCCTATGAGGAGTATGAGCAAGAAGAAGAGTGAGCTGAAATGCCCTACCAAGGCAAGGGGGATGTTGTCCAGCTACCCCTCCATAGGCCTCAAGTTCCCCGCAACCCACAATGGGAACAAACCAAGGAGGAAGAGATCAAATCCTTCGATGCATATAAAGCGTTGCTAGAGTGCTTAGAGTCTATGGAGACCAAGACTTATGGGCCCCAAAATCCCACTTTACGCCAGCTCCATAGTCACCCTATGCATCCATCAATGCCGACACCCCCATACCCTGAACACTTTAAACTACCCTAGTTGGCACTCTTTAGAGGGGAGGAGGATGCCCAAGAGCACGTGACTAGATTCCTGAGCCAATGCTTTGGCATTCAGGACAATGATGCTTTGTTGCTAAGAACATTTATAACCATGTTCGTAGGCCCTACCTCGGATTGGTTCACTCAATTGCCAAAACATAGCATCAGTAACTTGGATCAGCTAGTGGATGCGTTCCTCGAATGCTTCACCTTCAACACCAAGAAGAAGGCATCACTAAGTGACCTAGCTAGCCTCAAGAAGTATGAGGAAGAAACCATGGTGGCCTATGGAAATCGATGGAGGACATTGCTTTCAAAGCTGCCCTACCTCCCTCCCATGGCCGACCTGACCCAAATGTTCTCAAAGAGTTATTTGAGATCGATCTCCATGCTATTGCAGCTACAACAATATGCCACTCTTGAGGAAGCCCTGGCGCAAGCCAGAATCATTGAGGAGATCAAGATACAGGATGGCGAGATTGCCAAGCCAAAGAAGAAAGAGTGGCCTAAAAATACCAAAATAGGGACCACGCAACCGAAACCCATTATGGTCAATCAGGTTGCTATAAACATGCCGAAGCCTACACAAGCAACACAACCCTCACAGGCTAACTATCAAGCAGTTCCTCTTGACAGCTATGAGAAGGAGAATCATCGACAAGAGCAAAATCAGCAGTGTCACCCTAGGCGATAGTTCACACCCTTCATAGAGTCCAAAGACTCCTTGTTTGACCATTTGTCCATGGCAAACTTGATACACCTACCAGAAAGTCGACCCATAGACCCCAACGTGCCAAAACCTAAGGGCTATAGGGAAGACTTGTACTATAGATTTCATAGGCAGAAAGGACATGACCTTTATGCATGTTGGAAGTTCAAGAGCTTCGTGCAAGACCTAATAGACAACAAGACGATGGCGGTGGACAACCCCATAGCGCCAAACAACCAATAGATGGGAGTCTTCAAAGACCCCCTACCTACCCATGATACGTAGGCAAAAACCCTTCAAGTCAATGAGGTGACACAGAACTGCCCCATGCAGGGGTATGTAGGGATGATAAGCATAGTGACTAGGAACAAGAGGTACCCAGGAGCTACCCCACGATGGCCACAGGAGAGGTTCCATCAACGTCACAACCTCAACAACACCCTACGCAACCTCCCCTGCCTAGACCAATGGCCATGATTCAGACTAGACTTACCCAAATTTTAAGGACCACGTCGGCTAGGCTCTCCATTTATGAGCTCATTCAACAATCATCGCCCCATCGAGAGGCTCTAATGGAGATATTAAAAGCCATCGAGCTGCAGCCCCATGAAGCAAACTCTTTCAACAACTTTGTGGGACATGTAAAACAATGTACAGAACCAGTCATCACCTTTAGAGAAGATGAACTAAAATCGATGATTGGTGATATGGCGGATCCACCCCTACACGTCATTGCATGGGTCAACGAGATTCCGTATAAGAGGGTGTTGGTGGACACTGGCTCATCCAGTAATATAATTACAACAACGACATTGAAACACCTCAAGTTGCCAGCATCTCACATCGTGGCCTCCACCTATACTCTTCGAGCATTCAATGATGCGATATGCTCGATGGTTGGCACAATTGTCCTACCCATCCAAGTGGGACAAAAGACTATTCATACATTGTGCCACATCTTGGAAGGTGATATGGCCTATAATATCTTGCTAGGCCGGCCTTGGATCAGGGACATGAAGTGTGTCCCTTCGATAGCTCATCAGTGCCTAAAGTACACATTCGAAGGGCAGGTGCATGTAGTCCCGATAGACTTAGAGCCCTTCAAGTATTGCAATACGATGCAACTAATGCCGCAATCGACCCTTCCATCAACACATTTGGATTTTTAGTTGAATCCATCTAAACAGGGTCCGATTCCGCATGCATCCCCACTATTAAGTCCATCAAATCACCAATCGGGTCCATCTTCATCATCTGGTCCTTCACCAACAATGCCACCTACGATGGCCACACCGAAGGACAAGGGGAAGAAACCCCTAGAAGAGGCACCACCATTAGTCTCAACCATATCTACCGAAGAGATGCCTAGCCGAATGGAAGTCGAGATGCCTAGTTCACCCTACATGGAGTGGACCCAGGAAGAACTCCCATTCCCTCCCCCTCCACCGCCAACGATCACCATTGAGATGGCCAATACGGGCCTAGGGGAGTATCTAGTGTGGAATATTGTAGCAACACCCGCACTTGAGTCCATGCAGGACATGGGGAGACCTCGCCTCCCCATCGACACTATGGTTCCTCTAGGCTACCCACCAAATCAGACAAACTTTGTTTATGGGGGCCTCGATAATGGCATTGAACCTTACATGCAAGAAGAAGAATATGAAGAGCCCTTTGCTGAGGACGTCAACTATTTGTCCAACCCAAACTTCACTTTGAGATATCTTGGCCAATGTAATTGGCATGGATATGGGTTGGGCAGGTATGAGCAAGGAGTGCACATTCTTTGCCAACCAAGATATCAAATGCCATACGACAAGTCAGGAGTAGGGTTCAACCACCCCCTACCCCTTGACATCTTGGTAGAGAACATGCAAGGCCTAGGGATAGGCAACAAGGATGGGTTGGCATTAGATCCATATGCCAATCCTAACACAACATATACATTGGGGGATTATCTCCCATTGCTAACAACCAACCTTGTTGACCTTAACAACCCTTTCCCTTCGATCGAGAAAGGAGAAAGTTCGAGGACTCACCTACAAGAGGGATATAGACAAGGCCAAGAAGGGTCTTCAGAAGATGAGTCAGAGTATGAGGTAGCACCTTGGGATCCTTTCGAATCTGATAGCAATCATTCACAAGTGACCCCCATAGATGATTATCAGGAGAGCTTCATGACAATGTTCCCTTTGGATGCTCCAATCGAGCAAGTGCCACCTCAAGAGAATCAGGTCCTCCCATAGAGAGCGGAACAACCTCGATGGGACCAGATTAATTTGCTCGAGCAAGACGAGCCTCACATGTCACAAATAGCTATCGAAGCCAATGAAGGCCTATGGATCTCTGATAGCGATTATGAAGATGAGACTGAGATGGCATATCTCAATCATATGCGACAACAACAATACCCCATGGACATAGATGACATGTTTGAACAACTACACATAGGGCCAAGGCATAGGTGGCACCTAAACCAGGCATAGTTGGACCAACTACTACACCCACCACTTTAGGTATACAGAGAGCACCTTCCACCCAGAGACCCTATAGAGCCATCAGTGCCAAGGGTAGACCCTATCCTTTTATCCACACATAGGGCCGATCCATTTGTGCCAGTACCCACAGAGCCAGATCCAGAGCACAAAGATCACCTAGGATGTCCGAGTCACCACACCCATGATAATGGAGACCAAAATCATTTCATCAACATGATCTCCATTGACTTAACCACCCCCATCCATAACCCAACCGACCCAACATGGTCATTGCATCTAGACCTAGATGCTATAGACTGGGATCACGCTGACACACCACCATCCCCATCAGAGTATTGGCCTTGTGGTGGGATGTTCCATTTCACCCCAGGACAGACTCAGGATGTCTTCCATGCTGAAGAGGAACCCGACATTCCAAACGTAGATCTAAATTCAGCAAATGATATCCACCTGATCCCAACTCCACACCAGTTGGAGGATGGGTCCCACATGTCAGTTGAAGAGACGACTGACGTAGACATCGGCTCTGATCCAATGAATTCACAAATCATCAAGCTAGGGGTAAGTCTATCCCCCGAAGAGCAAGCCGACTACATTGCCCTTCTCAAAGAGAAGAAGGAGGTTTTTGCATGGTCCTACAAAGACATGTCGGGGCTAGACCCATAGCTAGTCATGCATAATCTAACGCTTGATCCGACAGTCAAGCCAGTTAAGCAAAAACTACGTAAGATGCACCCAACAATAGCCTTAATGGTCAAATATGAGCTACAAAAGTTGTTGGATGCACAGTTTGTCATCTGCATGGATTACCCACCATGGTTGTCTAACATGGTGCCCATCAAAAAGCTTGATGGGAGGATTCGCATATGCACCAATTTTTGAGATCTAAACAAAGTGAGTCCTAAGGATGATTTCCCCTTGCCTAGCATCGATGCATTGGTAGACGCTACAATGGGCCACGAAATGCTTTCCCTCATGGATGGTTTCTCGAGATACAATCAGATTCGTATCAATCCCGAGGACCAACTAAAAATGGCGTTCACAATGCCTTGGGGGACATTTTGTTATAAGGTCATGCCCTTTGGCCTTAAAAATGTTGGCGCCACCTACCAACGTGCCATGACATACATCTTCCATGATCACATGCATAAAACTTTGGAAGATTACATGGATGATTTGTTGGCCAAATCTCTTTTGCGCCCAGATCATCTCGATGACTTAAGCAAGATCCTCGATCGCCTCATTGAACATAAAGTCAGACTAAACCCCAAGAAGTGCGTATTTGGCATCACATCTAGAAAAGCTCTTGGGTTTCATAGTCTCAAAATGAGGAATCGAGGTAGATCCAAACAAAGTCAAGGCAATCCTTGAAATGCTTCCCCCAACTACCATCAAGCAGCTCAGAAGCCTACAGGGAAAGGTCACATCAATCAAGCGCTTCATAGCGTAGCTATCTGACAAGTGCCGACCCATGAATAAATTATTGCACAAGGGGGTAGCATTTCACTGGGATGACGAGTGCCAGTCAGCCTTTGATGACATCAAACAATACTTGGCTTCACCACCAGTATTGGCACCACCTAGACCAGGAGTGTCATTCTACTTATACATCTCAGCTATTGAGGTGGCACTAGGTGCCATGCTAGCCCAAAAAAATGAACTACACAAAGAACAGGCTAATTACTATCTTAGCCGCACCCTAGTCAGTTATGAACTTAACTATGCATACGTCGAGAAGCTATGCTTGGCAGTGGTATTTGCTACCAAAAAGCTATGCCACTACATGTTGAGCAATACGACGTATGTTGTGTCTAAGGAGAATCCATTATGATACATGATGAGTCATACTTATCATAGTAGCCGCACGATAAAATGGATCATGTTGTTGATGGAGTTTGACATCGAATTCATTGGATAGAAGTCCATCAAAGGTCAAGTCATCACCGATCAACTAGCAGAGGCTCCTCTTGAAGATGATCAGCCTTTGACCATAGAGCTACCGATGATGGGGTCTTCCATGTCTTAGAATCGCCAGATTCTAATGAGCCTAAGTCACAGGCCGACATAACCCTATTCTTTGATGGTTCTAAATGTGAGCAAGGGGGTGGCACGGGAATTGTATTCTTCACACCGCAAGGGGCTCCAATGCCTCTATCATTTAAATTAGATTTCTCATGCACCAACAACAATGCCGAATATGAAGCCTTGCTCATAGGTCTTCAGACAACAATCACCATGAACATCAAATGCTTGAACATCTTTGGTGATTCGTTGTTAATTGTCAACCAAGTAAAAGGGGTATTCCAATGTAAATGCCCAGTTCTACAGGCCTACAAAGCCCTTGTGGACAAATTCCTAGCAAAGCTTGAATGGTATGACATCGAGGCACTCCCTCGATCATCGAATCATTTTGTGGATACTATGGCCTCCTTGGGGTCACTAATCCCGCAAGACCCTTCTGGTGAAATGACAACCATTCAAGTTAAAACATTATCGCAATCCATGATGGAGCATGCAAGCTCTGACCTAACGCCAGGAATCCACCTGATCCAGATTGAACCATCTCAGGATAAGTTCTCTCGAATCCATGATTGTCTGAATCATGCCAACTGGGGGTCCTTGTTCTCCCCGACCCCTCTTAATAGCAACACAACGCTATTCTTACAAGTTCTTTCCCGCTCAACTTTTGCTAGGGATGAACTACAAGAGGGATTGGTCATTCATACCATCGAGGTTTCTGATCAGCAGGATTGGTACACACCCATAAGAGATTACCTCAAGTTAGGTAACCTCCCACTTGGATTGACACACGCCATAAAAAGATCATTTAAATAGAAAGTGGCAAAACATGTCTTGCTAGGAGACATTTTGTATCATCGAAGCTATGAAGGAATCCTCCTCCATTGCTTGGACCAATAGGAGTCCGCTTGGGCGATCACCCAAGCGCACGATGGTACATGCGGTGGCCACTTCAACGGTATGGCCATCGCAAAGTGCATTCTCCACATGGGCTATTATTGGCCATATTTAGAGCGAGATTGTTGTGCATATGTAAAGAAGTGCATGAAGTGTCAACACCATGCCAATTTGACACACGTACCTTCTCAAGCCTTGCAACCGATCCAATCGGCTTGGCCATTTTCATAGTGGGGCTTAGATCTAATCGAAAAGATCTCCCCTACATCGTTAAGTCATCACACGTTCATCATAATGGCCACAGAGTACTTCACCAAGTGGGTGGAAGCAATTTCGCTAACCTCTACGACTGGACCCCGCATTGCGGAGTTTATTTTACATAACATCATATGTCATTTTGGTATTCCATCCAAGATCATCTCGGATAATGGGACGTCATTCAAGAATAAATATGTGCATGCTTTGACAACAAAGTACAAAATTCAGCATAGTTTTTCAACACCCTATTATCCGTAGGCAAATGGGCAAGCAGAGGCGTCAAACAAAATGCTAGTTGCAATCCTCAAAAATATGGTCACAGATAGTCATAAGGATTGGCACATTCAAATCCCGCTTGCCCTATGGGCTTATCGCACTAGCATTCGGATGCCCACTAGGGCAACTCCATTTTTGTTGGTGTATGGCTCCGAGGCAGTCATGCCTCTCGAGTTGGAAATACCTTCCCTATGCATATCAATGCAAGAGTTCATCGATGATGACACTGCATGGTAGGCCCGGTTAGACCAACTTACGTTGCTCGATGAACGACGCGTCAATGCTCTCGAGCATTTACGTATCTATCAAGAGCGACTTAAGAAAGCATACAACATGAAAGTTCACCCGAGGGACTTTCAGGTTGGTGACTTGGTCTTAAAAGAGAACCAACAAAATTCTAACTTGCCGCCCCATCTAAGGGACAAATTCATGGCAAATTGGTTAGGTCCCTATGTAATTGATAGTAAAATAGGACCTGGAACATACCGGCTCACCTCTCTTGAAGGAATCAAGGAACTAGAACCCTTGAACATCAGTCATTTGAGGCCATTCCACATTTAGAGAGCCATAGCCCACCCCAAAAGCTCCAAGGATTCTCACAATCGCTTGGTCAAACCCAAAAAGCTCCAAGGATTCTCACAATCACTTGGTCAAACCCCAAAAGCTCCAAGGATTCTCACAATCACTTGGTCAAACCTAAAACTCCAAAGATTCCTATAATCCCTTTGGTCAAACCAAAAGCTCCAAGGATTCTCACAATCACTTGGTCAACCCTAAAATGCCCCAAAGGTATCCATAAACCCTTTGGTCAAACCAAAAGCTCCAAGGATTCCCACAATCACTTGGTCAACCCTAAAAATGCCCCAAAGGTATCAATAAATCCCTTTGGTCAAACCAAAAGCTCCAAGGATTCTCACAATCGCTTGGTCAACCTAAAATGCCCCAAAGGTATCCATAAACCCTTTGGTCAAACCAAAAGCTCCAAGGGTTCCCACAATCGCTTGGTCAAAAACAAATATTCAAAAACAAACAAAAACAATAAAATAATCAAAAATAACAAAAAAATTGCATCTCAATTCCATGCATACTCGTAAAAATCAAAATACAAAAATATAATAAACTGCATTAGGCATCGCATCCATACATTGCATATTTGTTGGTCATACATGTCACAAGCACCATAGACTGTAATTGCTAGGCAATTCCATCATTTTCCACATTCAATCCATTTTATAAACACATCCATCCAGAATAACACCATCCACATTTTTAGCATAGTCAGTTGTCTCCTAATGTATTTAGGGTTTTCATCATTCAGCTGTATTTAAATTTCTAGCCAAAAACTGTACAAAGTCAGACAGATTTTACAAAGGGAGAGTTTTACTTGGATCACACCTTGTTACGTAACATCCCTACACAAGTTAAAACACATAAAATAATTCCCAAGTTGTGTGAATGCAAGAGAAACCTACAAAGCAGTCTAGGGTACCATAGGTGAAAGGTTAGCCTATTCATCCCCCTATGCGAATGGTTCAAGAATGCTGAGAATTGACAAAAGGACAAGCTCTTCCCCATCAATTCCCCATAATAAACAGTGGTTTTCACCACTAACAAAATATCCCAAACACCTTTGGTCCCCAAAGTCGTAAGGATTCATACTACATGCCCATGACAAGGATGGGTAGTCATCCCCAAGGCCTAAAAGGATCAATGCCATTCAAAAGCAAAATCCCAACAATCCATCATCACCACTCTCCAATCACCTTTGGTCCCCAAAGTCATAAGGATTCGTACTACACCCCCTGACAAGGATGGGTAGTCATCCCCAAGGCCTAAAAGATCAATGCCCTTACATAATAACATCCCTAATCACCTTTGGTTCCCAAAGTCATAAGGATTCATACTACACATCCCTGAACAGGATGGGTAGTCATCCCCAAGACCAAAAGGATCAATGCCATTCATAAGCCAAAACCTACGAGCTCAACTTTGCAACCTAAAATGCAAAATCAAATAACAATGGTTATCACCACTATTCAAATCCTTGCTCAAAAAGAAAAACAAAAGAGAAAAATAAACAGTGATTTTCATCACTATATATAAGAGCAAGTATCCCAACAAGTTGAGCAAATAAAAGACGCCTGAGCTTGAATCCCTAGAATTCTCAGCATTCAAAAACCATCTAGGTGATCCTCATTACGGGTTTGGTGGACAACCTACCTGACAATGGTGGTATCCTAAACGCATGACGATATGTCTATCACATTAGCTTTGCGTGTGAGCAGACCAATGTTTGCATGTGGATGAGCTAGCTTATGGTACCTTAGATTGTCCCATGGATTAATCTTACTAAATACAACAACGGAGTTAGTGGAGCTAATTAGGTGATCCTCAATACAGGTTTGGTTGACAAGCCTATCTGGCTACTGCGGTATCCTCTGACAAATACCACATAAACGAACTCAATTGCACACACAAGGATGTGAAATAACTTGGTCAAACTCAAGTCTGATTTATACCTTGTTCAAAAGTCTTGTGAGATAAATGTAAAGTCTTGGCTAGTTAGTTAAAACATCTGAATCTCAGAAAACCTTAACTACATTTTAAAACAACTGGTACATTTCATTACTTACATCAACATCAAAAAATACGAAAAATACCAAAACAAAATTATCACATGCAAAGTCATTCCACAAAGCAATCACATAAGTACAGAAAGCCAGTAAATCCTGTACAGTCTATGGTGCCATCGACAAGTTATCAACAAATCATTTCATTCATTCCATATGCATACATCATATAATTAGAAACATCGCATTCATAATAACACATGCATACATCATCATAAATAAATGTGCATAAAAAAAAAAATAAATCATGACAAGTGTATAACCACAAAGAAAAGTCATGTATATATATATCATCAAAATGCCCATAGGCTACAATAAGTCGGTCCTCTGACCTAGCAAAACAAAGCAAAAACTCAAAAACCCCCAAGCCTAGGGCATCGGCCACCATGATCACGTAGGATCGATGCGACGGGAACTACCCCCCATGGTGTGGGTCCTATGGGACCTCTCAGGGTGGCTGCTGCTAGCCCCCGCATCATGCCCACTAGCGCCCCCTCATCCAGCCACCTACGATGAGAAGATGTTGACTGCTCAGTATCGTTGTCTCTCATTCGACGTGAAGACCCACCTCCAGGGAGCTCAGGTAACCGCCCACCGAGGCGGATAATATCTACCTCCAAATCCATCCGATGCCGAAACCAATCCATCTCCCATCGATGGTACACAGCCACTACATCATCACGCTATGCCAACTGAGTTCATAGGAGATCCCTCTCCCATGCAGCATCTGTGTCCCCATCCCATCGATGGTACACAACCAATGCATTCTCCCACTCCACCAACTGAGTCCATAGGAGATCCCTCTCCTACAGAGCCTCCCCAAGCTCCTCATCCCATCTCCAAAGTAGATCCTCCAATCATGCTATCTCAGCATGATCCCTCACCTCCACACCCTCCGGGACTACCTGATGCATAGGCATATCCGAGGATCTACAGGCTACTCCGCTCCCACTGCTCCGGGACGTCCTACGTATCCGACTGCTCCAAAACCCCAAAATCATCCCCCCAAAGCTATCAACCTCCACCATGTCCGCATCCTCGAGGGAGACCCCCAACCCTCTCCCGATGCCTCTACACCCTCACCACCTACTTTTGCCACCTCTAGACCCCCTAGAGGCCCCTCGCCTCACCACCGCCACAATGTCCACCACTGGTCATACTCAGCGGTCACCCCGACATTGTCCACATCAGGGACATCGATCACAGGATCCGACTCCTCACCAAGCGGCTCGATGATCGACCAGGCCAGAGTCCTCTCATCACCCCAATGTCGATAGATCAAGGGCTCACCAAGCAACCCCTAGTGCACCCCAAACTATCACATCACTCGAACATACGAGAAGTACTCCTGCTCGGTCCCATGCCACCCAATCAGCCATCTCCCCCTATGCACCCATCGAAGCCACTCTCCAACCTCAAGCCAGGCTGGACAGTCCTGATATGGGTGCCAGAACACCTCCCCTAGAGCAAGCCGAGCGAAGGCATCGACATAGTGCCCTACGACACCTGCCCACCATCGACTCTCCCTGCTCCTCAGACCGCCACCATAGAGCCGCATACCCTATCTCTCTATCCACCATCTCTCCCGAGTAGTCCATGGCAAACCCTATGGCCGCTCCACAGCTATGTGCTGCCACCCCCAACACTACAACAGGTAGCTGCACCCAATCCCCTTCCACCTCCGACAACGGACCTCGTACAACTCATCATAAAGCTATGCTAGAAGCGTCTATCCCCACCTCATAATCAAAGGTGCCTCCATCGGACACTCGACCAATCTGAACACTACCTCCAACAGGTTCCAAGGGAACCTCACACCTGAGGAGTCGAGCAGTAGCATGTTGGAGATGAGGGTCATCAGTAATGCATGCCTCACCCCCAACATGCCCCTCTCTAGCCACCATCGCACCAAGATACCACCAATCAGGCAATCCCCCTCTGCCCTCTCCATCGGACTATCCACACCCATCTCCACCCCATGCCCGAAGCATCGTGTCACAACCATCCACTGATCATGTGGAGTAGTCCGAATAGGAAGCCCATCTATCAAAATCCATAGAATTCGATAGACATCCTCAAGAGTCACCATCATCTCCCCTATTGGGAGATGAAAGGTATTAGTCCGAGGATCCCACAAGTTGATCAAAGCCATCAGATAGGCCCGATCCCCCACCACAGGCTCTAGTCGAGTCACCTGCTTGAGCCCAAGGGCATCAAGCCACTCCCAGTCAACCATAGTCAGTGCCTCCCATGCTTCAGAGAACACCATCGGCACACGGTACCGACTCTTCACAACCTACAAAAGAAAACAAAATCAAAAACATTAAAACATGACAAAAACGTACAACACTAAAACAATATACATATACAAATCTATAAAATAACAATAACAAATAACAAAAATAAATTTCTAGTTTTAACTCTATTTAATATAAACAAAAAAAACAAAACATCAAAACAATTTCCTAGGGTTTTTAACTCTAGTTCAAACTAAATAAAAAAAACAAAAATTCAAAAACAATTTTTTTAGTTACCTAGGGTTTTTAACTCTAGTTCCATAAATAAAAACAAAAAAAAAAACAATTAACCTAGGTTTTCACCTAGTTAAACAAAAACTAGGTTTTAACCTATTAAACAAAAAAAAAAAAAAATACCTAGGTTTTCACCTAGTTCAAAAAAAAATAAATAACCTAGGGTTTCCATCCTAGTCTAAACCAAAAACAAAATACAAAAAAGTTAACCTAGGGTTTTCATCCTAGTCTAACCACAAAAAACAAAAACAAAAAAAATAGTTAACCTAGGGTTTTCATCCTAGTCTAAACAAAAAAAAAACAAAAAAACAATTAACCTAGGGTTTTCATCCTAGTCTACACACAAAAACAAAAACAAAATTAAACAGTTAACCTAGGGTTTACCTTAGTCTAAAAAATCATAATCTAGTTTTTTAAGTTTCATCAATAATTTTCTAGGTTTTAACATAGTTTAACATAATACAAAAACACAAATTCACACAAACAACAAACATTTAACTAGGGTTTTCATTTTTAAATTGAAAAACAAAATACAAAAGAAAAAAAATTACGGTTTTAAACTGTAACACAAACCAAACAAAATACAGAGGAGGATCACTCACCGGTCTCGCTTCGGCTCCACCACTTGATGATCCGATCCATGAACTCATGGTGTCCAAGAAATTTGATAGTGCTCCGCTACGCGAACTCGACCTCCTCCTCCTCACAACTCTCAAACGCCAGGAAAAACAAATGCAAATGAGCCCAAAACCTAGTTTTGGCCCTTAAATAGGCTTTTAGGCCTATAATCATTCCCCCTAGGATGAGCACTCTAGTTAGCACTCGTCCCACCCTAGGACGATTACTAAACTAGTATTCATCCCACCCAGGGATGATTACAGAGCAAAAAATTCAAAAACAACAAAAACTGCACCAAAATGCACAAAAAAATAGCAATAAACTTGCCAAACAAAGGGGCCTTTGCACCTACGATTCTTGGCATGCAAAACCAACATTGGGGTCACAAATCCTCACTATCCTACTCCCTAAGAAGGCTACCATAGCCAGACCACTCCACGGGAGGACGGATTTTCAAGAATTTCATCCCCAAACGACGTCACAAAAAGGGTCAAAACCCACCCAAAAATAGCAATAACATTGCCAAACGAAGGCGCCTTTGCACCTGACATTCTTGGCATCCAAAATAGACATTGGGGTCACAAATTGTCACTATCCTACTCCCTAAGAAGGCTACCATAGCCGGACCACTCCACGGGAGGACGGATTTTTGACAATTTCAGCTCCAAAATGCGTCACAAAAAGGGTTCAAACCCACCAAAAATAGGTCAAAATGTTCGAAAACTGCATAAGCATTCAATGAAAAACAACTGAAGGCACCCTTACATAAGTCATCTTGGGTCAAGCGACTCATCACTTTTCTCATGTCGGTCATTCCCTCATCGATTCGTCGCTTGAGGGGGTAGTCACACTTAGTCACCAATCAACAAAAACACACCCAATCAAGGAAATGGCATGCATTCAAAGGATCATTGACAAAGACAATCACGCTCCTACTTGGGGCAGCAAACAAGCAATAATCACAAGCTGATCAAACACTTGGCATTCTAGAATCATGAACTCAAGGTTCCCACAGACAAAAGGTTGCGCCCTTTGCCTATTCATGACTGAACAATGTCCAAGATCAAGTAACACCTCACCAAAAAAGGTTAACACTTGAATTAAGCTCCTTAGCTCGTCAGAAGCAAGGATTCAAGAATGCGTGCCCTTTCCATACTTGGGGCATCAAGAGTTGGTTAGGTTACTGAGAAACCCTAATCATTAGTGCTTTGGTTATCTATTTTTGCTCAGCACTGTGCCATGCACAATGCATCCCAAAAAGGGGCATCTGTAGACACCAAAATAACACCAATCCGATTATGTGATGACAAGCACTGATCGAATTGACATACATAGCCCCTAGGGCAGCCCCTAGAGGTTAAACAATGGTCCTAACCACTCCCACAATAGTTTGGAAGGTCAGAGGTCAATTTGGCACCTTTTTAGCACTTTGCTCCCTACTCGTCCCACCCAGGATGATTACAAATTGGTATTCATCCCACCCGGGACGATTATCAGCATTCATCCTAGGGTGGGGCGAATAGCAGGTTTGACTGGAAAAAGTCAAACCTCGATAGGTCCACCACTTAACTGCACCTTCAGGGCATGCAATTGTGAGGAACGACTTCAAATCAAGGAGAGAGACTTCAGTCATGCATGCCTTGATTATGGAGGCCTCATGCAAAGAGACTCTAAATCAGGGAATAATATTTTCTCCCAAAATAGGACAAGCAAGTCAAGTGGCGCCCTCGCATGCGCATTCAAAGAGAGAGACCCTAGGTCTATAAATTGGTGAGTCTTCTCACCCCAAAAAAGAGAACAGAGAGGAGCATTTGGAGCAATGAAGTGCTGCCAAATTACATCCTCACCCATCGTTTGTGCTTTTACATCCTTGATCTCTCTTTTGGAAGGGAGGTTATTGGGTGATTATTGGAAGCGCAATCCGGACCCAAACCCAAACATTTGGCCACAATACCCCACCAAATTTTTTGACACAACCCCATAAGAGGTTTTGGACCCATCCCAAGTGGATTGGTGCTGAAACCGAGTCCCAAACGGTGGGCGTCCTGCCCCCGGGCGCCCCCCGCACTATTGTAGTTCTAATCGCCCCACCCTAGAGTGATTAGAAATCTATGGTAGATTTCCATAATTTTTCTTTTGCATTTGATTCTAGGTTACTTACATATGCTGTCATTTAAATTTCATGTGATTCTGACAAGTTTTGGCTATGATTTTATCATTTCTCGCTTTCACTAACATACAGGGAGCATCATCAGATACAGGGTGATAGAGGCCAAATTAGCAAAATCTGACCATCTGGGTCATCCCAAAATACCCCATTTTACCTAACCCCAACTTTGTAGGTGTTTTGGAGGCCTCTGGACTAGACATTTAGGAGGTGGCTTTCTGACAGGTTATGATAGTCCTAATCGTCCCACCCCGGAGCGATTAGAAATATGTGCAAGATTTCTAGACTGTTCCTTTTGTAGTGGCTTCCTGGTAATGTTTTATTGCTTCTATCAAATTTTTAGCTCATTCTGATATGTTTCAGTTATCATTTTAATCATTTTATGCATGCACTGACCGTAGGCCTTGGGGATCGCATGTTTCTCTCCATCCGTAGGTGCTACTAATCCTTTTCTGTTTCTCTGAACGTAGGATCTCGACACCAGAGGGGCAGCAAGGAACCATAGACATATTCACGCAAGCGGCGGTGACATTTGGTCCGCCCATTTTACATGTGGGCACGCGGAAGATCAAAGGGGAATATATCAATTCGTGGTGTAATCAGAGCCCTACTTAACGCTCCTAGCCCCCAAAAAGGGAGGAGATGTATTGTAACCCGATTTTAAATCAAATTAATAAAAAGGTTTGTACTCGACATTTGCTTTCTATCTTGTTTCAATTCGTTGATGTTTCTCTCCTTTCATGCATTCTCAGTTCGTAGGACTTAGCGTTACGTTTTGCTTTTGCATACATCGCACTTGGCATTTCCGTTTTGTTTTCGTATCCTCGTGCTTTCGGGATTAAAAGACTAATCCCAAAGATCAATATTTATTTTTGGCTGGTAGCTCAAAATAAAATACTTTCTTTGGAGAATCTTTGAAAGAGGGGTCGCATTATGGTGAACAAATGCTATTTGTGCAAATCATATTGGGAATCCATGCAACATCTACTCCTCAACTACCCATTCACATGGAAGGTATTTATGTTTATTTTTAATTGGTTTAACATTTATTGGGTGTTTCTAGTTACATTGGTGAACATCATCCTTCAATGGTGTTCGCTGTTCGTGTCCCAACGACTATCTTGGTTGTGGAAAATTATGCTTCTCCATGCATGGTGGGGGGTGTGGAAAAAATGAAATACCTATGCTTTAATGATGTTGATACTGATGGCGTCAGGGTGGGTACTAAGATCATTAACAGAGCATCGGAGAATGTCTTGGTTGCCTTTGTGGGTAAACGACCCAAGGCGCCCTCCTCCTCTGACGAAGTTGATTTAGAATTTAAATTGGGTTGGAGCCCTCTTCCTCGTCCCCCCGAACCTGACCCTAAAGCAGGAATTAAGTGGGCTCATCCGACTCCCAACTAGCTGAAACTCAACTTCAATGGGGCCTCAAAGGGTAACCCCGACAAGGCTGGAGCAAGCGACGTTGTGCGAAACGAGAATGGCGACATCCTCATGGCATTTTTTGAACCCCTTGATTCCCAATCTTCACACTTTGCGGAGGCTCGCGCAGCTTATATGGGGGTGAAATTGTTAGCGGATGTTGGCTGTCAGAATGTGGAAATCGAAGGCAACTATTTGAACATAATCAAGATGCTCAAAGGGGAGTGTACACCTAGCTAAAACATTCTCAATCTTATTGCCGAAGCTAGGATATTGTTGTATGATTTTGAACAGGTGAACATTCGCCATGTGTTCCGTGAGGGGAATGCACTGGCCGATATGTTGGCCAACCGTGGTGTCCACTGTGCTTGCTTTTTCGATGTCCTAAATGATGTAGTCTCCCTTGCTTTGAAAGAGGCTCATGATGCTTTTTTTTGTAAGGAGTTGAACATCCCTTTGGCTCTCGTTGGAAGAGGTGTTTGGTCTCGCTTTGCCCTTTGACCAGAGTTTGTTACAGTTTGTTTTGCCTTCAAAGCAGGTGTGTTTTTTTAAGTTCTCTCCGAAATCATTATGGTTATTAGGAATTAAACTCTATCGATTATTCCTAATAGGTATAATATTTTGGAGATTATTATTATGGTTGAGAGTTTAACTGTATTTATAAGGTTGTGGGGACCCTTTCAAAACCCCCTCTTTAAATTAATAAAAAAAACAGACTTATTCAATTAAAGTTTTGAAATTATAACAATATTTTTAAATCGATTAGTGCAAAATGAAATTAGTGTATTCAATATCAGTCGCATCGATTCATTTATTCAATATAAGCGGGATCGATTTGACGTCTATATCAACTAAAAACGCTTCGGCAAATCAACAACATTATAAATATATATTTTGTTTTTTTGCGACTTTAAAAAGTGTGGGACATGACCTGCACTTTGCTTTTGGAATGAAGGGCGATTTTTTTTCCAGAATAAGTACTTTTTTATTATGAACTTTTGGTATAATAGTGAAGGGAGATCTTAGTAAAGATGAATTGAAGATATTAGTTATAAAGAAGTCAAAGATACGCATCTTCAATAAAAAGACAAGCGAGAGAAACACGTCGTAAAGAAATCAAAAGTCCTCTTTAAAAAATGATGTTCAAAAGTACAATTCCTCTTGATACCCTACATCAGGGTCACGTGTTATGCACAACGTTATTAGGGGAAAAAAAAAAAAATGTTACAAATGTGAACTTACATCTTAATCTTGCTGGCTATTCTTCCATGATTCATTGGACTTGAATCTCAATCGTAATAATGCATTTCTTCTTTTTTTCAAGAACACCATATTGTCATAATTCCAGAATATGACATTAAACAATTGTACCAGTCAATAATTTCTCTTGTTTTAGATTGATTTTTCCTCAAAAATCAATCTAAAACAAGAATTCCAAGCACGTTGCTGATTTGGGACAGGAATTCCAAACCTCTCGATTTTCAACCATAAATGGTGCGCACTACCAAATAAAACCGGAATATGACAAAATAATTATCATTACAACTAAATCATCGATTTTGACAAGTGATGGGAGCCCGAATAGGCATTACAACTAAAAATAAATATTTAGCGAAGAGGTTAAGTCCTTTACGGTGTTCTATTAAAAATTTGTTAATAGTTATCGACTTAATAATGTCTTCGCTAGTTTCATAAATAAAAAGCAATCAATATTTTCGGAGAGCAATTCCGCAGCTAATAAGAGCAATATTTTTCGATAAGCTTCGGTTATTGGAGATTAAATAGCGCGAGGTTTGGAGATGGCCCTGGATTTTGAGGAGGAGACGGCTGGGCTCAAATGTTTAGTGGATTATTTTTGAGGTGGATGTTATGTTGTAGAACCTTTTCCGTTCTTCTTTAAGTTTACTTGGATTTTCCGGGTGTTCTGGCCCTTCTAGTTTGTGATGTTTTTATTTTGTTGTTTGTCTTGCTTTTAACTTTCTAAATGTTTTTGAGCACTAGTTTCGTTTTAATTTTTTTACACCCTTTCAAAACCCTCTTTATCAACGAAAAAATAATCAATATTTTTCTTACGTAAACTAAAATCTATTCAATCAAAAAGTTCCAGGTTAGCCGAAGCCATCTAAGAAACAAGGATAGATATCTGTTGCAACAAGGAAATGTCAAGGGTTTTGGAGAAGCTTCACCAAGAGATGGAACGAGTACAACTTCTAAGGTCGAGAAGGGCTGAAATGTTTGAAGCAGCCATGAATCCCACACTTCTAAGCGCTGCTTTCGAAAATCTCGATGAGGATGGCTTGTTCAAATGTTATATGTATGCTGCGGCTCATGTCTCAAAACATCTACGGAAACTCCATAGTTTACTCGTGGCAGAAAGAGATGTTGTTCTCAAGGAGGAACCCGTCCCTGGCGAACCCAAGGCAAGATATGTAATTGGAGCAGTTTCAGCAAATAAATATCAATCTACTTGAATCTGGCTGGTTAAGGCCTCTATAAATGAAAAAGTTAATTTTTTTGATGATTTACTGATTGAATTTAAGTTACCAACTATCCTTACGAATAGTCGCAGTTGGTTGTTTTTTTTTCACAGTATTTGTCAGGATCTCAGCCTCACAAATGCAACAATTGAGATCTATATACTGAAAAAATGTTATAACATATCTATATGCAGGTGGAGATGAAAGAAGATGGGTATGGATATCGGTTACATATTTCATCTATGAAATGGGATGGAGCCATCAGTTCCATATTGGAAGCTATAGACTCTGTGGGATTGACAGTGGTGCAAGCTAATGTTTCTTGCAATAATCAACTTCTGTTTGATGCTTTTTTAGAAGAGGTAAATATCAGACAAAGAGTTAATATTTTTTGCGATAATTAACTTCTGTAAGTAAATATTTTTTATTTTTTTACTATAAGCTTTTATTATGTGCTCAGGAAGCCGCTGTATCGAGTGCAAACATGAAAGGGGATGTGAAAAAGATAATGCAAAAAACTCTGGAAGCGGCTGTATATAAGTTGTTATTTTCGGTAGTATATCTTTTATGAAAGAATTTAGGTCCACTTTAATAGGTATGCTCCTCCTTAGTCTGTTGTGAATATTGCTGGCCCTTTAGTTTGTAAATAGCTTGAGTGCCTTAATGTGCCATAGATACAGAAGTTTTCTTGCTTTTCAAGGACGTGACTTTATTGAAATAACCTTTTTAAGCATGCTTGACATTGCTTGTTGATTACAATACCTTTCAGGTAAAACCACTGATGTTTGTTGACTTTCCAATTGTTGAGATTGAACGATAATAATATTTTAAAGCTTGAAAATATGGTTATCTTGGTTTTAATATTTACTTTGTGAAGTGTTTAAAGTGGTTTCTCAAAAGATGTATACTTAAGTATACAAAATTTTGGGCAAAAATGTATAAGATGATCCTTAACTTTGTTATGCAATTTTTTTCCCTTCACCTGATATTTATATATTCATAGATGGAGACCACCGCTCATAGATGTTTTCATACAAGTTATTTATTTCAATTAAAAAGAATAAAATTATGTGATGTTCCCATACAAGTTATTTATTTCAATTTAAAAGAATAAAATTATGTGATGTTCCCATACATACATACAAGTAATTTATTTCCAGTGGCATATTCCTATATTTTTTTGGATTTTCATCAAAAAGACCCAAGTTCAAACCTATGTACAAGAATATTGGGACCCTTTCAGAACCTACGGATAATGTAATGGTATATCTTTGGATTTCATCTGGAAAACTCAAGTTCAATCCTTGATGGGACCAGAACCACTTTAAAAACCCATGGGTCCTGTTTATTGAAAGCATGTACAAGAAAATTGAGACCCTTTCAAAACCTAAAAATAATGTAATAATATGTCTTTAGATTTGATCTGAAAAATACAAGTTCAAACTTTAATGGGACCAGAAACACTTTAAAAACCCATAGGTCTTGTTTTTTGAAAGCATGACATTGCTTGTTGATTACCCATAGGTCTTGTTTTTTGAAAGCATGACATTGCTTGTTGATTACCTTTCAGGTTTTACGATTAAAGTTTGTTGAGTTTCCAATTGTTGAGATTGAAATAATACCTTTCAGGTTTTATGATTGAAGTTTGTTGAATTTCCAATTGTTGAGATTGAATGACAATAGTATTTTAAAGCTTGAAAATATAGTTATACTATTTTAATGTTGACCTTGCGACATGTTTAAAGTTTAAAGTGGTTTCTCAAAAGATGTTTACTATTATGTATACAAAATTCAGTGCAGAAATGTATAAAATGAACCTAAACTTTTTAGTGTAAAATTTCTTCCTTCAAATAATAATTAAATATCCACATATTTTAATTATATATAAATAAATTTAAATGTGATAAAGTGGAAAGCCCAAAGCTATATATTAAATAAAAAATGAAAAATAAATATTATTTTATATTATTATTATTTTTTTGAAATTGAGTGTAGAGAAGTAGTTTCTATTTAAAAAATAAAATTGAAAGTACTTAAAATGTTAAAAAATTATAGTTAAATTATTAAACAATTGAAAAAGAAAAAATATAAGTTAATATGAAGTATTAAAATATAATTATGCACTAAAATATTGTGAGATCAACAATTTTTAAAAAGTATATCATCATGATGTTGTAATGGTATATTTTTTGGTTTTCATCAAGGAGATCCATGTTCAAAATCATGTATAAAAGGATGAGACCCTTTCAAAACTTGAGGGATAATGTAGTGTTATGTATTTGGATTTTTATGTAGACGATCCAAGTTCAATCTTTGATGGGACTAGGATCACTTTCAAAAACTTAATTTTTTTTGGGTTTTCATAAAGAAGATCCAAGTTCAAACCTATGTGCAAGTAGATTGGAATTTTTTCAAAACCTAAGGATAATGTAGTGGTATGTCTTTGGATTTCATCTAGAAAACCCAAGTTCAATCCTTGATGGGACCAGAGCTACATTCAAAAACCCATGGGTCCTATTTATTGAAAGTATGATTGGCATTGCTTGTTGATTACCTTTAAGGTTTTACAATTGAAGTTTGTTGAGTTTTCAATTGTTGAGATTGAATGATAATAGTATTTTAAATTTTGAAAATATGGTTATCTTGTCTTAAATATTGACCTTGCTAAGTGTTTAAAGTGATTTCTCAAATTTTGTTTACTTGTATGTATACAAAAATTTGTGCAAAAATGTATAAAATGAACCTTAACTTTATTTTTTTAAATTTCTTCCTTTGAAATGATAACTAGATATCCATATCTAATTATATAAATAAATGTGTAGACACCAAAATCTAGCTACTTATCCTTCATCCATACTTTCCCGCCATTTCCACCACCAAAACATAGCCAATTTATCCACCATCCCTATTTCTTCTATTTCTAAATATTATTCATATTTATTTATGTATATTTATTTTATATATATTTAAATATAATATTTTGTATTATATTTTAATATATATTTCATAAATATGTATTTATTTAAGTGAATTAATCTCAGCCATCCAATTCCATTTAATCCTGACCACCGATTCACACCAATTCATGCCACACCTTAGATTTATTATCCACCGTTAGATGTGTTTTAATATTAGTCACACAATTAGTATCATTGAAACCCTAACATGACCTGGGTTGGATTATAAATAAGAGCCATTTTGATGGCTCAACCCCTAAGTCCCTAAGTTTTTGAGTTCTTTGAGTCTTATATTTCCTTAAGCCTTCTCTTTAAGTGCTCAAAATCCTTAAGTACCGTAAGTTGCCTTACATTACTTCTACCACCATCCTCGCTCATTGTAACCCCCATCACCTTCAGCATCCTTTCTCCCTTTCTATATTTTCTTCTATAGAATGCTTTCTCTCAGTCCTAGGAACCCACGAGCATTTCTTGTACCAGCCAGGTACCGACAAGAATTTTATGTTAGTGTTCCTAAATACCCCCTAGCCTTCAAGTGATGCTAAGGTATCACCGCACTAGCCACCTACATCAGACATCACACATTAAAATACAGTAACTAAGTAAGGTAGATCCATTTGTTTATTTTATTTCAATATATTTATATTTGCATGCATTTCCATTTATCAATAACTAGGGTTTTAATTATATATGAGGGTCTCACGCAGTGGAGAGCTCCTAGTTATTACTAAATTCCTATTATTATTTTTAAGTGTGCAAGTTTGGAGATCCATCAATATTGGATAGCTATTTAAGCTGGAGAGTGTTAGAATTCCCAAGAGTAGAACTACAAAGCATTACAATATTTGAAGAAACAAAATAGAACTGATTGATTTATTCCAGGGATCAACTTTGTATAAATAGCAAAGTTGATCATTGAGAGCCGTTGGATTACAACAACTCATCAAGTCTGATGAAGACACCACTGAGAGTTCACCTGACACATGGAGGAGTGGAACAACTCATCAAGTCTGATGAAGACACCACTGAGAGTTCACCTGACACATGGAGGAGTGGAAACTCAAGTGTGTCTATCCTAGTAGAACTTAAGAGAATATTCACTTATTCTAACACCCCCCCTTAAGTGATACTAGGGGTGGTTTGTACAAATGAGTCCCGACAACAAGGCCTGATGAGGTACTCATGTACAATGATTTCTTTTCTGAAGAGATGGTAAAAACCCAATGGGAAAAGCCATCAATCAAAAAAGAAATAAGGAAGAGGCTTGTCTTCGGATGGTGAAGATTGTCCTCTTAAAACAATAAAAGGATGAGTCCCGACAACATGGCCTGATGAGGTACTCATTTACAATATATAGATGGTGAAAAAACCCCTTGGGGAAAAACCATCTGTTACAAGAAAAATATCCAAGATAGAGGCATGTCTTCGGATGGCGAAGATTGTCCTCTCAACACAAAAAAAGAATGAGTCTCGACAACTTGGCCTGATTAGGTACTCATGAACAATATATACTTTTGGAGAGATGATGAAAAAAACCACAAGGGAAAAAACCATCCTCCAAAGAATACAATAGTAAAAGGAGAGGTGGAAGACCTCTGTGTCAATGCAGTTGTATTACTCCAAGTTTCTCTCGCAACTGTATGTAACACGGAGAAGGAAATGACTTGGTGAAGATGTCTGCAATTTGCTCCTCAGTTGGAATATAGTCCAAGTATATGTCCCCATTCTGAATGTGTTGTCGAATGAAGTGCATATGTATCTCAATGTGCTTGGTGCGTTGATGCTCAACTGGATTTCGTGCAATGTGAATTGTGCTCTGATTGTCACACCAAAGAGTTATAGGTTTGTCATGGGATAAACCAAATTCCCTTAGAATTTGATGAAGCCAAAGAGCTTCCTGACTTGCTAAAACTGCTACCCTATATTCTACCTCTGTAGATGATAAGGCTACTGCTTGTTATTTTTTGCATAACCAGGCTATTGGTGAAGAACCAAGACAAAAGACATAGCCAAAAGTTGAACATATGTCTTCTACTGAACCTGCCCAATCTGAATCTATGTAGCCAATGATATCCATGGATTTTCCCTTATATAAGAGCCCAAATTGAGTAGTTCCTTGCAAGTAGCGGAGGATTCTTTTTGTTGCTTGCCAATGACTGAAGTGAGGTTGATGGGAGAATCTAGATATGAGGCCAACAACATATGAGATATCTGGACGAGTATGAGTAAGGTATAACAGACTCCCTACAAGCTGATGGTATAGAGTTGCATCACATAGAGGGGATGAGCAGGAAGTACTTAGATTTATGCCAGATTGAAAAGGTGTAGGAGAAGGTTTGCAATATGACATTTTAAACCTCTGAAGAAGATCTAGAGTGTATTTTTGTTGACACAATGAAATACCTGCATTTGTTTGATTTATTTGGATCCCAAGGAAGTAATGAGCTAAACCTAGATCAGCCATATCAAATTTTTTAGAGAGGGAGTCTTTTATAGTCTGAATGTGATTGAAGGTACTACCAGTGATTAGAAGATCATCAACATATAAAACAAGAATGGTGATTTTTCCTTCATCTCTCCAAATGTAGACTGTGTTATCAGACTCACAATGAGAAAAACCTACGAAAAGAAGGAAGGAGTCCATATTTTCATACCAAGCTCTAGGAGCTTGTTTGAGGCCATAGAGAGACTTGTTTAGCCTACAAACAAGAGAGGAGTCTTGAGTGAAACCAATAGGTTGTTCCATGTATATCTCTTCCTTTAAATCCCCATGTAAGAAAGCACTTTTTACATCCATTTGAAAGACATGCCACTTTTGGGAAGCAGCCAGAGCAAGAACCAGTCTTACAGAATCCATTTTAGCAACTAGAGCAAAGGTTTCGGCATAATCAATTCCTTCAATTTGAGAGAAACCTTTGGCTACTAGGTGAGCTTTGTGTTTGTCAATTTCTCCATTAGGACCATACTTTGTTCTATAAATCCATTTACAATGAACTAATTTCCTTCCTTTAGGCAAGGGAACTAAATCCCAAGTTTTGTTTTTTATTAAGGAAGAGAATTCATTTTCCATGGCATCATCCCATTATTTAATACCAGTTGCTTCTTTGAAGGACTGAGGATCAGAGGAAATAGACTGACAAACAAGACCAATGCCTATGGAGTTGGTTGATCTGGATGATGGAAGATTTTGGATGTAAGGAGTAGCTTCTTTAACAATGGTGCGGGCCCATTTTGGCATAGTGGAAGGAGTAGAAGGAGTGGAAAGACATTGAGTTGGAGTTATAGGTTCCTCATCTTGATTATCAATCTCTAAGTTAACCTCTAGAGTTGGTTCTTCATAATATTGAGGTTCTATTATAGGAGAAGGCTCAATGGAGGAAGAGGAGAGTTGAGGATATTTTTGAGGGAATGTTTCATCAAATTGGACATTCCTATGAAAAAATACCTCATGAGTTGAGGGATCAAGGAGCCTGTATGCTTTCATTTCCTCACAATAACCAACAAAGATGAGCTTTCTGCTTTTCTTATCTAGAGCCTTCCTTTTCTTCTTTGGGATGTGCGCCCAAGAAGTACACCCAAAAATATTGAAGAAGGAAACATTTGGTTTTGAACCAGTCCATGCTTCTTCAGGAGTTAAATGATCAAGAGCTTTATGAGGTGTGTGGTTTTGAATATAATTGGCATAGTTAATAGCTTCTGCCCAAAAAAATTTTGGAAGATCTCTTGAATGGAGCATACAATTTGCCATTTCCTTTAATGTTCGATTTTTTTCTTTCTGCAATGCCATTTTTCTGAGGATTATGGGAGAAAGAATGTTGATGAATGATGCCATGATTTGATAGAAATATGGAGAACTCATTACTATAGTATTCCCCCCATTATCTGTGCGAATTTGCTTGATATTGCAAGAGGCCTGATTTTCAACTAAGGCTTTGAAGACTTTGAAGTGGGATAGAACATCACTTTTATATTTTAGGAAGTAGACCCAAGTTCTTCTAGAAAAGTCATCAATAAAGGTTAGAGCATATTTTGCTCCTTTGAAAGAAGGTTCTGGAAAAGACATCAAGTCACTATGGATTAATTCTAGAGGGGATGAAGTTTTTAGAGAACTACTTGGGTGGAAAGGATCTTGATGTTGCTTTCCAAGAGCACATCCAGGACAAAATCCATCAATAGAAGAGACTTGAGGTAAACCTGTTACCATTTCATGGGTGCTCAATTCCTTTAGGTAGTTGTAATTGAGATGACCAAACCTTTCATGCCAAATTTTGCTTTCAAGATCTCCATGAGCCACAAAATAGGAGGCCCCTTCTGGATTTTTGAATCCTTTGAAGTGAAATAGGTGAGTGTTGTGATAAATATCTCCTTTGGCTATGAGAGAATGGGGATCTTGAAAGTCTCTTATCTCAACTCCTGTTGGAGAGAAGAGAACAATTTTCCCCTTTCCAGAAGTACAAATATGATAGACGGAGAGGAGATTTGTGGCAATGTTTGGAACATAGAGAACATTATTGATAGAGCCACCATCAATGGTTATATCACCCTTTCCTTTGACTGGGATGAAGGAAGAGTCACCAACTTCTATGCTACAGGTTGAACTTGAGGAGATAGAAGAGAATGACTCATCTGAAGCAGTCATGTGATGAGTTGCTCCAGAATCTAGGACCCAGTGATTAGAAGAAGAATTGGAGGTTTTCCCTTGAACATTAAGGGCTTTTCCTATTTGATTTTTATTGTCTATATTTTGATCCTTCATAGCTGCCTCTAGTTGTTGTAATATTTTCCAACATTTGTTTACAGAGTGACCATTCTTTTTGCAGTGAGTACAAGTTATGGGATTCTTTTCCTTATTTTTTGAATTTTTCTTTAGAAGAGGTGGAGGCTACTAAGGCTTTTGAGGAAGAGGAAGAAGAAGAGATTTCATATCTTGCAAGTTTTGTTTCTTCCCTAGTTAGTCTATCACAAAACTCTTCTAAAGAGGGCATTTTAAAGGTTGCACCAAGAGCATCTTTGGTAGATAGAAAGGTGGTAGCAAAGATTTGAAATACACCATTTAGTTTAGAAAGGATTAGATAAATGCATTCTTCTTAAGTCTTAGTCTTCCCACTATCTTTGTATTGAGTGAGGACCTCTTTGAATTTGGTGAGGAAGTCAACAATATTGTTGAAGTCCTCAGGAGATAGAGTTGTTAATTCTGCTTCTAGTTGCATTGATCTTATTTGATCTACTTTCCCAAACAAGGTCTTTAGTTTCTCCCAACTTTCATAAGGAGTTTTACAATCTGCAATGTGAAACCACAAACTTTCATGCACATTAGAGCTTATAATACCCATTGTTTCATACATTTTCCCTTTGTGAACAAATATTTCATATTATTTTTCGAACTCTAGGTTGCTTTTCTTCTAATAGGTGTGTGAGCCCTTTCTGAGAAATGAGATTTAAAATTTTGGGTTTCCATGTATGGAAGTTGTGAGGAGTGAGAGGATCAATTGTATTCATTGAATTCATTTTGAAGTTAACCCAAAGGTCCCCCCTTTAACTTTAATTTAGAGAATGCAATGGATATTAGTCAACAGAAGCCTGTAAAAAATACCAAATTGCTCAAAAATACCCGCCCTAACGAGAGGGAAACTATAAGTAATTTTGAGGTTATTTGATATTTAATGAGGTTAATGAGATAAATATGCCAAAGATTTTAGGAAACACCAAATAACTCAATAAATACCCGCCCTAACGAGAGGGAAACTATAAGTATTTTGAGTAAATTTGATATTAATTATGGTTAAGAGAACAAATATGCCAGGCCTATATATCTTTTCTTCTCAAATACCCACCTCGACTAGAGGGAAACTATAAGTATTTGATTAGATATGATACTTGGAACATAGGTGAATATCAACCAGGCCTGTATTGGTTACCAAATAACTCGCCCTTACTTGAGGGAAACTATAAGTTAAATAGTATGTACAATAAGGTGAGTGGTGATATGAATTATTTGTTCTTCTTAGGAAGTTTAGAATGAGAAATAATGCTTTTAAAGAGATAATTAAAAAATACTCTTTGTCAACAATAATAAATTGAACACATAAATATTTTTAATTGCTTAATGAAATAATAAAGAAAGAATAGATATATTTTATTTATTCTTTATTATGTAAGGATTGGATTGAATACCCTTTTATTTCATTTAAGCTGACTATATGTAACAAATTGATTCCAAAAAAGTTAATTAATATAGAGACTATTTTGAAAGGAAATATTTTTCATTCACTAAAATATCTCTATAAAATATTAAAGACGTTTGGAAAATAGAGAATTTAAGTTGTTAATATAAAAGTTTGCTTAATGAAATAAAGAAATAGTAAAAAAATATTTTAGTAATTTCTTTAATTAAGGATTGAAGATTTAATCAACACCTTTTTAATATTAAGCAAGATATATAAACAAAATTAATATTACCAACTTAAGAACGAAAGTAAAGAAGGCAAAAGAAGGCAAAAAGTGACGCAATGACACCCCCCCAAACTTAGTATAGGTGCAAAAGGCACCTATAAACCCCCCACATAAAATTTTTTATTAAAATTTTTACAATTCTCCTTTGATTTTTGAGCGAAGAAAAAGCCAAAAAGGAAAGGGAATGAAATGTTTTTTTTCTTGCTACAATATATATATAAAAATATATATTATAGCTTAAATTAAAGGGGTTGACGTCAGACAGAGGATGCAACAAAAAAAACATCTTGAAAGGCAGCGAGTAAGGGTCCACGAAGCACCTTTCAATGAAAAAGCAGTGAGGAAGGGTGGCATCTACGTTCACCACTCCAATGGTGACATCCAAGAAAAATGAGACTCCTTCTATATCTGCACTGTGGCATCTACGTTCATCGCACCAATGGCGACGTCCAAGAAAAATGAGACTCCTTCTATATCTGCATTGGATAAGAAAAATGTTATTTTAAAAAATCATATAACACCTTACCATATGACACGTTGAAGAGGTGTTGAGAGGAGTGACGCCAAAGCAGAGAGTCTCCCTTAGCAACTATGCCACAGACCAACTTTAAAAGATGAATCGGAGACGCTGAGAGCAAGGCGTCGAAGAGAGGATGCGGTGACCTGAGTGTTTTTGAATATTTCACTTGTAGAACAGATTATCTCACCACACACTAACCTGAAGAAAAAACACTTGCAGAGATTTACAGGGAACAATATAAAATGGGCCCAAAGAAATATCAATCTAAGCTTTACCGAAGAAAATCTTAGGAATACAAAAGAGTTATGATTTTAAGCTTAGAAAGATGTTTATATAACAAGAGGAAATAAGATCCTCTTGAGTACCGAAGGACAAACAGATATGATGAAATTTGAGTAGAACGCTTCCTAAAATCTCAAGATCTTCGAAGAATATAAAAAATTAATGAGGGAAATGCCCATTGAGAGACGTAGTCTCAAGGCGTGCCATAGCAAAACGCTGGCCAAAGGCCACGTTCAAAAAAAAAATTATGAACGTTGGTCTAGGTAGGTAGACCAAGAGTCATTAATTGGTGACGCGAAGAGCGATCCTTACATTAATTAAAATTTATGAAGACAAAACGATTTGAGATTGTAAGATAAAAAAAATTAAATGCCCACCAAAAGTAAGGGCCTACGGTTTTTCCCTTTCCTCCATGTTAGAAGATACGCAGCGAGGGAAAAAGGATGTCGAACACTTATCCTTATACATTATGAAATGCGTAGCGAAGGCTATTGAAAGTCGAATGAGCTGGCATTTAAGGAAAAAAAATTTAAACGTAGGCGAAGTAGGAGGACAAATAAAAATAGGGGGCCTCTAAAAAAATGTTTGATTTATATTAGTTTCCTTCTTGAGTGAAACGTAGTGATGGCTAAGTTGCAGTGCATTGCTTTAATTGTTTTAAAGCAAGTTGTGTTCATTAAGGAGTATTTTTATAGAGGCAAAAAAAAAATCAATATGCATACACAAAGTAGTGAATAAAGAAATTTTGAAAGATTTGCATCAATGGTAAAACAAAATTATATAAACTAGTAGGTATTACCATAAGCAAATATCTTTTAAAAAAATTGCATATATGAGCATACTACAATATGAAAAAAACCTCTTTCTTTAAAAAAGCAAAGAATAAGAGATTAAGAACCAGTTCGAGAAACCTCCTTCAAGAGAGAATGCTAGAAGAATCTACCCTGCTATGATACCATGTTAGAATTCCCAAGAGTAGAACTACAAAGCATTACAAGATTTGAAGAAACAAAATAGAACTGATTGATTTATTTCAGGGATCAACTTTGTATAAATAGCAAAGTTGATCATTGAGAGTCATTGGATTACAACAACTCATCAAGTCTGATGAAGACACCATTGAGAGTTCACCTGACACATGGAGGAGTGGAACAACTCATCAAGTCTGATGAAGACACCACTGAGAGTTCACCTGACACATGGAGGAGTGGAAACTCAAGTGTGTCTATCCTAGTAGAACTTAAGAGAATATTCACTTATTCTAACATGGTCCGGCTCAATGGATATCTAAAGCCTACTCAAATATTTTGGGATCAATATGCACTTGAAGATACCACAACTTTTCTTTCTTAGGATTTTAGAGAACCCTAAGCCCTTGTAACATTGTATCAAAAGTATTCAAGGATCCAAGCTTGTAAACAATGGAGTTTCTAGGCTCCCCCATCAATGAAAATTATTCTATTATGTAATCTTGTGTTTCCTTGTATTTCATTTGTTCAAAGAATTGTTTGGGTGCTATTTTTTGCATATTTCAAATGGCGATGACGGTGGTATCCCCTAAGGGTTTCTATTTATGACCTGTTTTGCCAATTTTCTTATTGTTTTCAGTCATCTTGCAGGTTTTTTAGAAGAACGAATTTCACAAATTTCATTGGATTTAGGGTTTATGAAGCCTATAGAAGCTTGTAGAAGGTGCGTGAAATACCTAGTAGCATCCGAGGGTAACCCAAAAACACCCAGGGATATCTCAAAAGTATCGAAAAGCACCCAGGGGTGTTTACAGAGAGTTAGGATCAAATACGTAGGTTGTCCAGTAAGTCTACAATCTAAAACACAAGTCTTCAATTTTACGTATTTTGGGTTATCTACTATATTTTTTAGATTTTAAGTTTAAAATGAACCATCATTAAATAATCTGGAAATGAACTCATTCTAGTTTGCACTTTAGGTTTGCATCCATTCACATACATTCAAATTTAAAGTTTCTATTTTTAATGTATTCACAAACATAAAATGTTGTATTTTGTTTGCATCTAAAATGAGAAATTGAATAATACAGTATTGAATTTTAGGGTTAACAGTAACTCTTTTCATTTATCTAAGTAGGAACATCATTAGGATGTCAAAAGTATCCCTATCGGTTGGGTTATTCTAGGAAGAGAGGTGGATGAACCCTTCGGTTGTTATTTAGACAAGGGGTCTTAAGCGGTGTACTTCACACTCTTTGGAGAACTTGGAATTCTCTTGTTGGCTTCTAATTTAGATCTATGAAATTTGTTGTTTCTAACATTGTTTGTACACAGTAATAAATAAAAAATTTAAAATAAATTCACACACAACACGTTTCATTCAAAACAATAATGGTTGGATTTCATCACCAACCATTGCTTGAGATTAGGTAACAATGGCATTTATCCCCATCCACCAATATCTACCTATAGACAATGTAGGATACCCCCGAGTAAATTTGTTAGATTTCATCACCAACAAAAATATCGTTGCCCTATCTTCACCATAGATTATACCTTTATTTCATTAAGCAAGATTAGAACATCAAAACACATAAGACTGGCACATAAAATGAATACACATTAAAAGGATATAATCAATGAACAAGGTAAACCACATTGGTTGAAATTTAGCATTGATTATTTGTTTCCTTAATAATTTCAATTTTGTGTTGTATTCGATGTTTTAATTTGTATCTTGATTTATTTTTCTTATGGTATTAACTAGAAATAAAAATAAAGCTATAAGTCAATATAACTTAATGGACCCTTCATCCACATTCCCCACCACTTTTGTAGTAGAATATTTGAATGTGATACAATAATATTTATCTATAGGTCCCTCACATTCCTTACCATACATAGCCTATCTTATGGCAATTCCCCAAGAGGAGTCAACCTCCCCGACCATTTACAACCACATTACCCATATAGACATGGCAAGAGTAGAAGCTTTCATGAAGTCTTCTAATTATGTCTTAGAGTCTATTCCCAATTCACCTAGACAAGATTCTACTTTATAGCAAGAGCATGTTTACTTCCAACCTCCATCCACATTTACCCAGGTGTATACTAACCCTCTTTTTGAGAATCAGTTGCACCTTCATCCCATGCATCCATTCCCAAACCTTCATGTGCTCCTAGCACCTCATATACCTCCACTTACACCAATACCTTATATGAAGCACATGTAAATGCTGCTTTACAAGTCCTAGCCTCACAATTTAACATACCTAGTATAACTTGTACCCAAGCCACATCATCCATACCATCCACTTCCATACCCTTAGCCTCTGATAGGTATATTACTGAGTTATGTGAACAACCTAAATAAATTGGTTAGACATCATCAAAATGCATACCAATAAGTACAAGTAAACCATAAGCCTTTACATAGCTATACTTAGACTATCCTTGTCATGCAGGGTCCATCATGGGCACCATAGTCTTCTATCATTTCTATTCATGTTCCCCCATCTAGCCATACCATCACCCATTTTATTCCTATTGGCCAATCTAGCCATAACTTTCATCAATAAACATCATTCCATAATTCTTCATATTTTCATCAACAATACCCCATTCATCATATCTCATCCAACTCACCTAGTTATCAGTACCAATATCCTCATAATTTGATCACTCCACAAAATCTCTCCACGCCACCACAAACCCATCAAGTAATTTAGGGTTTCCAAATTCCTAAGGAAGACCCTCGAATTGAGGCCATGCAGAAATAAATAGATCAATTGATGCAATTTACTCCTAGATTTTCAAACCAGAAACCAACCTTACACCAATTCATCAATCAATCAATTCACCCTTCGATATCATCTCCACCATATTCGATAGATTTTACAGTACCCAAGTTTGATAAATATAAGGGAACTAAGGATACCAAAGAACATGTGACCACCCTTGTTCATGCATGCTTCGGAATTCAAGATGATAATACTCTCATGCTTTGATATTTTACTCAAACATTGGTAGTATATGCCATAGAATGGTACAATCAATTATTAAGCCATAGTATCTATACTTTTGATCAATTTATTGATCATTTCTTTGAGTGTTTCATCCTAAATTTTAAAAAGAAGATCTCATTATCTTATGCTTATGCTTTAAGACAGTATGATGATGAATCTATCTATGATTTTGGAAACCTTTGGAGGGTTATCATCACTAAATTGTCATTCACCCTACCAATGGATGAGCTAATTAAACTATTTACCAAGAGTTGCTTAAAGCCTATCTCTTGGATGCTCCAATTATTAACCTATCAATTATTTGAAGAAGCTTTAGCTCAGGTTAGTGTCATTGAGGATATAAAAATCCAAGAAGGTATTCTAAAGCCTAAGAAGAAATAATGGAAAAACAAGGTCCAATACAAAAGCAATTATTCAGGCCAACAAAAATCAACATAATATACCCCAGCCATCGAATCCAATCAAGTTAATCAAGTGGTCATGAGCTAGCCGATAATGGCTCAACAACAAAAACCTGTAAAACAAACATCACAACAAATTTCATATCATGCGGTTCCCTCAACAACACAAGCTCCAATTGTTCAAAACATGGTACCAACTGTGGAAGACCGTCCCTAGTGACAGTCGCTCAGACAAAATTGCTAATACACCCCATTAGCCAAATCATATGCCTCCTTTTTTAAAATGTTGTATGAGACAAATAAACTTGCTTTTCCTAACATTAGACTAGATTATCCCACCAAATATGGTAAAAATTATTGGGAACACCTATTTTGTCCTTACCATAGGCAAAATAGGCATGATATCAACAATTTCCTTGTATTAAAAAATGTAGTCCAAGACCTCATTGACTTGGGGGCAATCAAAATTAATAGTCCCCTTCCTCAAAAAATACCAATACCTTGGTATATTTCAAACACCACTTCCTCATCATGAGAAGGTGCAACCAAATTTAGGGGGATCTAACACTGAAACTCCTCCTAATCAAGTCAACGACATTCAACAATACCAAAGGTTTTTAGGGGCCATCCATGTGGTCACTAGGGGTCAATATAATAATCAACAAAGGCAACCACCTCAAGAAAGTGTGTTAAAACCTTCTACATCACCACCCATCCAAGTCTCCCCTAATCCTTCATCACCCATCCATGTTCCTAGCCAATCGAATCCACAAAATCCAACCATCAATCATCCACCTCGACCAGTTATCTCATTGAGTAGCCGGCTAACTACAAGTTTGAAAATGGCCTTTGCTAAATTGCTAATTTATGAGCTAATCCAAAAATATCCTCCACATCGTGAAGCATTAATGGATATTCTTAAATCCATCGAATTGCAATCGCAATATCCTAATACCTTCAAAAACTTTGTGGAGAGTATCCAAACATGCATGGAGCCTTCCCTAACATTGTATGACTTTGAGATTAAACCAATCTTATAAGAATCCATAAAACCTCCATTGTATATTATGGCTCTAATTTATAAGAAGCCTTTTAAAAGAGTCCTAATTAACATTGGTTCCTCTATCAACATCATCACCACATCCACCCTTCATCATTTGAACCTTCCTCCATCTCACATCATCAAGTCATATTTCACCCTTAAAGCATTCAATAATGCTTTGTGTTCCACATTTGGCACTGTTTTTTTGCCCATCGAAGTAGGGGCTAAAATGTAGCACACAATGTTCCACATCTTGGAAGAATTCATGGCGTACAATGTACTCCTTGGAAGACCTTCGATGAGGGAAATGAGATGTGTCCCTTCACTACTACATCAATTTTTTAAACATGTTCATGAGGGATAAGTACATTTCATATCGGTGAACGTCGAGCCATTTAAGTATTGAAATTTCATCTCAAATCCTTATGATTTCATTCTCCATTCCACTCATATTTTTATTTCATCATCATCCAATCCATCCACCACCACACCAATCTCTTCATCAAAGTATCCTATTCATGAAGAGCTCCCTATCACCAACCCTCATCAAGCTTCCACATCATCACCATATTCATCATTGACTACATGCACATATGGTCATAGTCAATCCACATCATCAACATCATTGTCATCCACTTCATCATCATCATCCACTCAGCAACCTTCCCAAGCCAATCCATTGCCATCACCCAATGTTTCACAAGTCAAATTGATGGATTGTGAGATACTTCCATCTTCACCATCACCTAAGCCATCATCTGACTATAATCATTCCATGTCATCCCAAGTCAAGGTCCACCTCACCAATCTTGATATTGGTGAGTATGTGGTCGATAACATCACCATTACACCCCTCACTATCCCTAGTGCTAAGGATTTTTGTCACCCATGTGACCCACCTTTAGCAATAGAAGCAGTCTATAATATGGGTTCAACTCCAAATAGCATAAATTTTGTATATGGGGGAATTGAATCTTCATAAAGTCTAGCTCCCATAGAGGAACCCAAAGAACCAAAACTTGCCAATATTTCAAACATGATAGGATTTCCATATTGATATTTCAACATTATCAATTGGTAAGGCTATGGCCTAGGATAGCATGAATAGGGAGTGCATCAACCTATCGATGTTTAATATCAAGAGGTGCACGATCATTCAGGTTTAGGCTACCACATACTACTTACCACCTCTTCTTTTGAAAAGGCCTTCCAAAAGCTTAACCTCAATCCAAGAGAATAAGACCTCCATATCAATAATTTTAATGAGGAAATATACGAAGAATTCAAAATTATGTCGATAATATCAAATGAATCTGAAGAAGAATCAGAGCCCATCATTCCCCATTCCGAACAAGATGAGTTTTATCTCAACATGTTCCTCATCCATGAGCCCATTTTTTGCTTCCTTATTCCACAAGAATGAGCCACCCTCACCGGGGAACCACCACCTCCATTCTATTAAGCCATTCCATAAGTCAACTTGTAACATACGTACATAAAAAAAAAAAATAGTGGTTCTCACCACTACCAAAAAAATTCAAAATTCAATCAAAAATAAAAAACATGTATTCTTTTTTAGCATTGCATGTAAATATACACTTGGCAAAACAATCCCTTCATCTGTTGGGAAAAAACAAACACATTTCCAGTACACATTTTGCACACAATCCTTCATCTATTGGGGCAAAAATAGATATATTTTTCAACAATCCCCTTCCCACCATTGGGGCAATAATGGTATCACATTTTACATCATTCATATCGTCCACATTCCATTTGCATAGATTTTTTAATTGGCTCATGAGATTCATATGTAACCTCATTCGCCAATTGAGGAGGTAAGCTACGCAAAAACTCAAAATTAGTTTATTCTTTTATATTCAATCTCGTTCTTCATATACCAAGAGAAGTTGCTTCTGCACCTGGCAAAAAAAGGTGTCTCGTATTTTTGCACTACATTGTGTTCCATGCAACACGGTACAAAAAGGGGCATCTATAGACACCAAAATATAGTCATTTGTCCTTCATCCATGCTTTTCCACTATTTCCACCACCAAAACATAGCCAATTTGTCCACCATCCCTATTTCCCACCATTTTCGAATATTATTCACATTTATTTATGTATATTTATTTTATATATTTTAATATAAAATTTTATATTATATTTTAATGTGTTTAATAAATATGTATTTATTTAAGTGAATTAATCCTAGCCATCCAATTCCATTTAATATTGACCACCCATTAACACAAATCCATGCCACACATTAGATTTATTATCCACCCTTAGATGTTATTTAATCTTAGCCACATGATTAGTGTCGTTGAAACCCTAGCACAACCTAGGTTGGATTATAAATAGGAGACATTTTGATGGCTCAAACCCTAAGTCCTAAGTTTTTGAGTTATCTAAGTCCTAGATTTCCTTAAGCCTTCTATTTAAGTGCTCAAAATCCTTAAGTTCCCTAAGCCGCATCACATTACTTTTTTTGCCATCCTCTCTCATTGTAACCCCCATCACCATCGCCATCCTTTCTCCCTTGTTGGATCTGCTTTTGCAGAATCCTTCCTCTTAGTCCTAGGCACCCACGAGCATTTTCTACAATAGCTAGGCACCCACAGGAATTTTACATTAGTATTCTTGAAGACCCCTAGCCTCCGGGTGATGCTAAGGCATCACCACACCGGCCACATGCATCAGACATCACACATTAGAAGACAGTAAGAAAAGCAGATCCATTTGTTTATTTCATTTAAATATCTTTAGATTTACATGCATTTTTATTTATCAATAGCAAGGGTTTAATTGATATCTGAAGGTCTCACATAGTGAAGCCCTCCCAGTTATTACTAATTTTTTGTTATTGTTTTTGTGTGTAGGTTTGCAGATCCATCAACATTGGACAATTTTTTAAGCTGGAGTGGTCTGACTCAACGGATATCTGAATACCACTCAAATTTTTTGGGATAAATATGCACTTGAATAAATCATAGCTTTGCTTTGCTAGGGTTTCAGAGAACCCTAACCTCTTTTAACATTGTATCAAAAGTATTTAAGGATCCAAGCTTGTAAACAATGGAGTTTCTGGGCTCCCCTCGTCAATGAAAATTATTATATTCTGCAATCTTGTGTTTCCTTGTATTTCATTTATTTAAAGCATTATATGGGTGTTGTGTTTTGCATATTTAAAAATGTAAATGTGAATGTGGTAAAGTGGTAAGCCCAAAGCTACATATTTAATATCAAATGATGAATTTTAAAAAATAAAAAATAAAAATTCTCTTTTTTTTCTAAATTATTTTTTTGAAATTGAGTGTAGAGAAGGTAGTTTATATTTAAAAATAAAATTGAAAGTATTTAAAAAGTTATATTTAAATTATTAAACAATTAAAAGAGAAAAAATATAAGTTTTATTTTTTATTTGGTTAGTGTGAGAAACCCCTACTGCCAACACACATGGTTGAGCAATATCCTCCCAACCATAATCCCTTGTAAATCCAAGAGATATGCTTATCAATATGGAATTTAACACAACCACCACACACCCACCCCCTCACACACTTTTCCACACTACGGTTTGGACATTGGACCTCCCTAACAAGAAAAAATATAAGTTAATATGAAGTATTAAAATACAATTATGCAAGGTCGGAGGTGTAGAAAAATTGGTTCATCCAAACCCCATAAGGGGGGCAGAGGTCCAAGGTTCAAATCTCGAGCCTCACCAGACTGAAAGCTTGTCCCTTTCCTGGTGCTTTCAGTGAGCGTAAAAGGTTTAAAATGATTGTGGCATGGTGGTTATAGGGGCGGACTGTGCGAAGATTTGTGTGGTGGCTTTCGAGGCGGACAGCACATAATTTTGTGGCGGCCATAAAAATCTGGATAGCCTGCCCGGATTCGTGGCGGCTACCGATTCCACCATGTAAATACAAATATATATATATATATATATATACAATTATGCAATTAAATAGTGTGATATTACCAATTTTTAAAAAGTATCATCCTCAGGATGCCATAGTGGTATATTTTTTGGTTTTCATCAAGTATATCCAAGTAGATCCAAGTTTAGACCCATGTATAAGGGGATGGGACCCTTTCAAAACCTAAGGGATAGTGTAGTGGTATGTCTTTGGGTTTTCATGTAGAGGATCCAAGTTCAATCCTTGGTGGGACTAGGATCACTTTCAAAGACCTATGTGTTACTCTAAAATTTGTTGCGTGGGGATATTGTAGTGGTATATTTTTAGGTTTTCATCCAAGAGTCTCAAATTCAAACCCTCGTATAAGGGGATCAAAACATCTTTTATAAACCCATGCTTTACCCTAATTTTTTTTTGGTGAAGGATATCGTAGTGGTATGTCTGATTTTTCATCTAAGATACCTAAGTTCAAAACCTTGTATAAGGGGGTTGAGACCTCTCTTTTGAAAACTTGTGCTTTACTCTAATTTTTTTTTGGTTAAGGGTACCATAGTGGTATTTCTTTGAGTTTTCATCCAAGAGACCTAAGTTCAAACCCTCATATAAGGGGTTGGGACCTCTCTTTTAAAAACTTGTGCTTTACTCTAAAATTTATCAATGAGCTACCCTAGTTATGGGTTACACTAACTTAGTGCTATATATTTGGGTTTTCATGCAAGAGACTAAGTTAAAAATATAATATAAGGGGGTTGAAACCTCTTTCAAAACACCATACTTTACATTAAAAATTTTACCAAGGATAGGTAGGTTTGTTGCATCGAAGTGCTTGTCGATGGGTTGCCTAAATTCCTTATATGATCAAGGGGCCATTGACTTCATCTTTACCTATGAGTTAGGATTTATAGGAGGTTGTCCTATTAAAAAACAAAAAGTAAAGAACTATCATTTTATTTATGTGTATAGGCATTATTTTGAGTTAAATGCAACTAAAAATCATGATGCTAGCTAATTTCATAAGCATTATAATTATATATATATATATATATATATATATATATATATATATATATATATATATATATATATATATATATATATATAAGCTATGTGTGGTTTTTTTGGGTTAGGTTAATTAAATCATATCTAACTTTTTTTAATTTTTTTTCCTTAGGTTTTTAGGTTTTCACAACCAACTTTTTAATATCATTTTATTAAGAGATGAAATCTAGTGGATTGTCTTGGTTCAATTCCTTATATGGTAAAGGATATTTGATATTTTCTTTGCCTAATGGGTTAGGGTTTATAAATATTTCCCTATGCAACCCAAGAAAACAAATTGAATAAGTATCATTTTACATATGTGTATAGGTATGATTTCTAGTTAAATACAACTAAAAGTCTGATGCTAGTTAATTTCATAAGCATCATAATTTGTATATATATAAAATATATGCATGGATTTTGGGGTTAGGTTAATTAAATCATATCTAATTTTTTTTTTTTAATCTATTTTCTCAGTTTACTAGTGCAAATGCAAAAATTAAACACCAATGCAATACAATAACAAAAGCACTATAATCACACAAAATTGCACAAAACATATATTATTTTATTGATATGGGGTAGATCTCTTGATTGTACAAATAATGTGCCCCAATGTGGGGTCTTTACAATGCCCTTGATACAATTGTTACAATATTAGGGTTTTTGAGACCCTAATCCAATGAACGATGGTGTATTCTTACTCGTCTTTGATCCCACCAATATGGTGAGTGGGCTTCGGTATCCTATGCAAGGCCACTCAAGATTCAGTAGCTGCCAATGAATATGATCCTAAGACCTACACACAAAAAATAAAAACAAAAATTAATAATATATGTGAGGGCTCCACTATGTGAGACCCTCAAAAAAGAAATCACCAAACCCTAGTTGCAAAAATAATGTTGTAAACAGATCTAAGAATAATAAAGATTCTTTCAAAATAAAATTTTACCTTGTATTCGCTGACTTTCCAATTTTGTCTTTGTTGTTGTCATAGAGGATAGTTACGTACATGTGCCCTAATGATGTTTGAGGGTCGTAGGGTTGTAGAACTAGGATGGGAAATACCTATGGGTGTTTGATGGACTCAAGAGGGTGCTTGGTAGACTTAGGAGGGCACTCAGTGATGGTCTGAAGTGCCCAAAGATGCTCGAGGTACTCCGGGGGTGCTCGTAAAGTAGAGCATTCGGGGGTGTGAAGCAGAATCTACATAACATATCTGGTTCACGAGGTGGATGATGGTAGATGCAAAGGATACAATAAGGAGCGATGATGGATGGAAGTGGTAAGGATGCTTGAGAATGCTTAGGACCTCAAGAACTAGAGGACTTAGAAAACTTGGGAGACTTAGGAATGTTAGGGAATCCAAAAACTTAGGATAAAATTAGGGGTTGAGTCATCACAATGACTCCTCTTTATAATCTCTCCTTAGTCACATTAGGGTTTTGATGACACAATTTGTGTGGTCAAGATTAAAACATGATGGAGGATGGAGATTAAATCTAGGTAGGTGGCATGGATTAAGACAGATGAATGACTAGGATTATTTCATATAAACAAATAAATATATATATTAAATATATAAATAAAAAATAAAAAATATTATTATTTAAATATATAGTAAAAACATATATATAAATGTATATAAATAATGGATAAATGTGGCGGGAAGCTATGGATGGATGACAAGTGGCTATATTTTAGTGTCTATAGATGCTCCTTTTTATACCATGTTGCATGAAACACAATGTGGTGCAAAATTACGATACACCTAGATTGACCTGATGAAGACGCAACTTTATTTCATTGGGAGGTAAAGATTAACTTAAAGACAAAAGAATTTCAATTATGTACCTTACCCCCTCAATTTATGAATGAGTAAACCATGAATCTCACGATCCAATTGAAATATTTGGGAAAATGATTGTGTGAAATGTATGGTGCAATTGTGGATGATATGAATGATGTAAATGTCATGTCATTTTTGCACCAATGGTGGAAGGGGGTTGTTGTAAAATGCAAATGATTGATTATGTTTTTACCCTAATAGAAGAAGAGGTTTTTACCAAGTGTAGATGTTGTAATCATGTAAGATGTATCCCATTGTGGGAAAATCAAATCAAATTTTGGTTACCCAAAGTTTGGGTGATTCCATTTTGTTGATCAAAATGCCTTGTGGCATCATTGAAATGCAAAGTGATGAAAATGCAACAAGAAAAAGAGTCAAATTTGTAGGACCCGCTAGTGACTATCAGATAATTACCACAATTGGAACCAATCACCCTAGCTAGTGCCTATCTCTATGATGACTATCAATGTAAAAAGGAATTATGAGTTATGATTTTTTCCATGTTTCAGGCCCCACAAACTAGGCCATCAATGATAGTTGTTGAGCAAATTGGTCGTGACATAGTTTCAATCAAAAAATGAGGGACCAAAAATGATTTTGCTTTTGAACAAGGAGATATGTGATTATGAAAATGACCAAGTGTCCTTATGGTGGTATATCCATCTTACCAAATTGCATGGATGCAAATTGCTGCAATCTCCAAGGAGATAGAATAGACCACTAGATATGATTTTCACTTGAATTTGTATGTGAACTTGGCAAATGTGATAATAGAATGATTGGTGGATGAAAATGGTGGTGAAAAATGGTCATTTTGTTAAAAATTAAACCATTTTGAAGCGTTTTGTAATATGTAATGTGATTTTACGCTTATGGGTTGCAAGAAAAATTTATGTGTCCAAATTGATTTTGGTTTTCAAAAAATATGATATTATGTTGAAATTGATGTATGGATGTAGTTTGGAATGATTTGGTGGAGGTAAGCTACCTTTTTGGATCAATTTGGTATTTTTATCAAATTTGACACCAAACATCGATGGGTTCCTATCGTATGTCCAAATGCCTACTATAGTTTGTTGTTCCCTAAACATAGGGGTGTGTTTCAATGCACCAGGAAGCATCCATGGGCATTTCAATACACCTAAAATAACTATAAATAGCCTACAAAAGGGAAAGAAAGTTAATTGTTGTGTTTGCAAATTTCTGAAGCTACATCTGAGGGAGTGGAGTGAGTGGGTTGGAATGAGTGGATTGAAGTGTTGTGGAAGCGATGGTGATGGAGGGTGCAGATGCGGTGGCGGAAGCAGATGTGCATTTTTCCAAGGTAAGTGCCTTTGAAGCTCTTTATTTTGTGCAAAAAATATTTTTGTGTTTTTTTAAATGTATGTAACATTATTATTTTACAATGTGAATTATGTTGTAGTTGAGGATTTTGGAGGCTTGACATTGGTTCTTGCCTCTCATATTAAGGAAGAGAATGTCGTTATGGGAGGACAAATGGGATTTGTTGGAGGTTGTAGGCTTTGTGAGGGTAGCCGAAGTAGCGAATGAGGGATATATCTCTACCTTGGTGGAGATATGAGATCCAGATAGGGCAAATTTTCTATTCCCTTTGGAAGAGATGACCATGAAACTTGAGGATGTATATTGCATCCTCATGTTTCCAGTGGAGGGCTTATGTATTGAGGTTGAATTCTATAAGTGACATGAGCTGAGCCACTTTTTTGGAGATGATTGGTAGGATGTCGAGGTGATGGGTGGAGGTATAACATACTTTCCCATGTATGTGGAAAAGAATTTGGAGGCCCTACCTACATTGGTGATGTTTGTGTTGGCCAAAATAGAGGCCTTGAATAGCACCTTATCAGGATGGTGTGTGATATGACTGCTACACCTTGAGTTTATGCATGAGCTTATACTTTATTGGTGTAGTTGTACCAAGAATTGTATGAGGTGAGGAGGCAGAGGCTGAAGGGGTTGGGGTGTAGTGTGGTACTACAATTTTGGATAAGGAAGCATTTTAGTGTGGCTATACTTGTAGAATTTCTTACTGTGGCATGGGATAAGGGGAATCCCTATGCTATAAGGTGGCTTATGGTAGAGGAGGTATAGTCAAGCCATCTTATTCATATGAGTTAGTGGTATAGGGATTTTTGGGCTATATTGACATCAACTCAAGTGATATGGAGGCCATGGTGAGGTGCCATGTGGATAGGCAATGGGGAGTAGCTATGGAGGGTTTGATAGGCTAGATGGATAGTTGAGAGGCATAGGAGTGAGGTGGAGCTGATCTAGTTCTCATGGTTTTTATAGCAGTTCAGACTGAGGCAAGGAATTCTTGAGGCACCAGTGCTCTACATGCATCATCAAGATGAGATGGGTCTTCCCTATGCCAAGACATGGAGGACTACCTATGAGGATGACAAGGAGATGGATATCCATTTATAGTAGAAAAATGGTGCACCTAGCAAAGGGAAATGAAATGCATCTATTGTTCTATTTAAGCATTCAAAAGCGACATTAAAGTAAGCATAATGACAAATAAGTGAAAGAAATGGGGGGTTCTATTTATATTAATCCATTTGCCAAATACATGGTTACAAAACATCCCCTTGAGGGCTCTTAATTGATACAATTCATTACAATGTTCAAAGGATCTAATCCTTTCAGAAACTCAAGGTGCGCTTTCAGTGTCTTCCTCGCACTCACGAATTGAAGAGCGGGATTTTGCTACCACTGTGATGATCTATCCATATTCAAACTTGTAGCTCCTTCCTTGCATATTGGAATACCTGGATCTACACACAAGAAATTGAAATTGATTAATAGCATGTGCGGATTAAGATGAAATCAAAGAAATGCATGCAATATTGAATACAAAAGGTGAAATAGGTGGTGCAAAACTATTCCAAATTGTACCAAAACTTAGCATAATGCATATTATCTACTTTAGGAATGATCTATGTAGAAATTGAAATGAAATTGTAAGCAGAATCCATGGCCATCCCTAGGTGTTCCAATTGGGACTGTCATAATGAAAAACCTAATTGAAGGTCCAAAACTGCTCCAAAATGCACCAAATTCTAGTATGATGTATATAAACTACTTTAGAAATGATCTACACTAAAATTGACCCAAAATTGTATGCCAATTCATGGCCATCCCTGGGTGTTCCAATTGGGACTATTAACCATCCCAGGTGGGGACGACCACCAAACCTGGTGGTTTTTGCCACCAATTCCTCTGGGATCTGGTCCAAACTACTCCTAGGGGTGTTGTCATCAAATTTGGTGATCTAATTCACAGAAATGGGTGGGTTTTGGAATGGATTTGTGTATTTGGGGATCACTTGCAAACCTCCTTCGATGGATGGAGATTCCAAGGGCAAATACGTGGGTAAAAGGGAGAGTGAATCTCGGTAGCACTTCATTGTGAATTATTGCAAAGACCTCTCTCTTAAATTGGGTGGAAAGACTCCAATTTATAGCCCAAGAGGGCCACAGGGTCAAAGGGGCAAGTTGGGGCATGCAAGGTAGGTGCCACCACTTGTCAAAACCCTTGCCATGCATTGGGTGGAAGAGGCCTCCAATTTGGGCCTCCAATTTGTAGGTTGTGATGGCTTTGATAGGCCCTCAATCTATCATAAATCATTGGGTGGGATAAATGGTAGAATTTGATTGCCATTTGTCCTACCCTTGACTTTTTGAGGGGCCTAGGCCATGGTCATCCCACCCAGGGATGGTTGTTGGTGGTCGTCCCTGGGTGGGATGACCATGAACTATGGTCATCCTAGGGTGGGACGACCATGGCTACATGGCCCAAAACTTCCCAAAAGTGGGGTAAACCTTCCCAAAAGTGGTTAGGACCACTAATTAACCCTTGAGGGTTGCCCAATGGGGCCATATGGTGTTGATAAGAGTGCGTCATTGCAGTCTAATCGGATTGACATGATTTTAGTGTCTACAGATGCCCCTTTTTGAGATGCATTGTGTGAAACAGAGCGTGGAGCAAAAATAGATGACTAAACTATCAAATGATTAAGGTTATTCAGTAACCTAACCAAATTTAGATGCCTCCATCATGGAAGGAGCATACATTCTTGGAATCCTTGCTTTTGACATAATTGAAGGATTTGATTTTGGTATACCTTTCAACCACACTGTAATGGCAGTCTTAGGGGCTTAGGGTATACTTGGTCTTGGTTCCTTATTTGGATTATAAGCCTATTTTGGGATACATGTCCCAAGGCTTCAAGGATACCAAGACTTTGTTTTGTTGAATTGGTGCTGAATTATATGCCCCAGCGTAGGCTTGAAATTTATCTTTGGCAATGATTCTTTTGAATGTATGCAAGTTGCACTTTTGAGTGTTTGAGTGTTGATTTTGATTATGAATTCATTAATTATGACTACCCCCTCAAGTGATGAGTCGATGAGGGCATGACCAATGATGAAAGTGATGAGTCGCTTGACCAATATGACTTGATTAGGGTTCCTTCAGTTTTACCCATTGTAAAATTTATCAATTTTGTTAGGATTTTGATGGTTTTGTTGATATTTCATGGAAGAAAAGAAATGAATACCTCATTCCCATGGAGTGGTCTAACCACAATGGCCTTCTTGGGGATTGAAGTAGAGACTTTTCCATTCATCAATGAACAATTTTGGTTCAATCTTGATCCTTTGTGAATTTTATCAATTTTGACATATTTTTGGTGGTTTTTAGGCCATTTTCTTTGCCTTTTCTTCTATTTTTTGGGTGTTTTTTGGTGGTCATCCTAGGGTGGGATGGCTGCAAAGTTTATGGCCATCCTAGGGTGGGATAGTCAGCCAATTTTCTAGCCATCCCACCCTAGGATGACCATGCTTATTCTAGGTCTTTTTAAGCTCAAAATTGGCAAAATGAGCTCATTTGCACACTTCTAACTTGGCATATTGAGAGGTGAGGAGTAGGAGAGTGATTTTTCAAAGTGGAGAACTTATAAACCATCCCACAATCACCATGAGCCAGCCTCAAGACTCGATGAGTGGCGGAGCCGATGCGAGATGGGTAAGGGCTGAATTTGCTCCTATACTTTATTTAATTTGGAAATGTAATTATTTTTGTATTTTGCCAACAAAACACACTAAATATCGGTAAATGAACCTCATTAGTGATAGAATTTAGTAATTTGTGCTTTATTTTTGGTTTTTGTGCAATTTTATTCCATTTTTTTGTGTTTTTACAAGGTTTTTTGCCTATTTTTGGTGGCCGGGAAGGCCATTTTTGAGCATTTTTGGGGGTCATCCCTAGGTGGGACCCACTGGTGGCCATCCTTAGGTGGGATGGATACCAATTTGGGGGTCATCCCTGGGTGGGATGGCCATGAATTTGGGGGAAAGGTCCCTTTTTTGAGTTATTTTTGCTATTTTTGTGTAATTTTATTGTATTTTTGCTGCATTTTTTTGAGCTTGCTTGCCTCTGCTAGGTGATCAAGAGTCGATATCGATTTTTGAATCTCTTTTAGACTACTAGGGACTTACTGATAGAGGATGACTAGAAATGGCTTGATGCCATTGGTCTCAAACAAGTGACATGGTTAGAGCCAGTGCTGGGAGATAGAGCCTACCTGATAGCTTTGATAGATCTATGGGACCCTCACACCAACACCTTCCACTTGCTGACTAGGGAGATGATAGTGATGTTAGAGGATATCTACCATATTTTGTGTATTCTGATAGAGGGGCATCCGATTATATCTACTCATCGAGATCTTAGAGATACGATTTTGTAGAGATACTTCGAAGAGGACTGGTGTGAGGCAGTACGAGACTTGCCTAGTGGAGGCATCCTAGTGGAGCTATGGTATGAGGTAGAGGTTTTGACTATGAGACATGCCTTGTTGATGATGCTTATCTCCAACATGTTGCTACCAGACTCATCAAGAGCCAGGTTCCCTGGAACCTTTTGGAGTTGGCATTTTCACTTGTGGAGTGCACCATAGAGAGGTCATTAGTGATGGCTTGGGGTACGACATTGCTGGTACAACTTTATGATGAGTTGTACGAGATCCATTACCATGGGTGGAAAGGATTGGGATGCAAATTTCTACTATAAGTGTGGGGATGGTAGCATATTACTGTGGATCAACCATGGGGACTACCTTGGATGACGTAGGCACAACTTGTGGATGTGGAGATAGGCTATGGGATCCTATGGTAGTGAGACTAGGAGAGGGGTCAGAGCCATCCCTATGCAGGTATGATTGATCATTATGCATAATCATTTGCATGGCTCAGGGTAGAGGAGGTTATCTAGAGACCATACAAGGATTATCCAGCATGGCTTGAGGTTGAGGTGCAACTTCATTAGGTATGATGAGGGAGATGGTTAGTTGGTCAACATGGGATCGAGTGAGAGTATTTCCCATATGCTCGAGTGATGTGGTAGTTTAGGCTATGCCAGGGGTTGCCTAGTGAGCCAGTGATCTACCGATATCATGGGGATGAGAGGACACTTACTTGGCCTATAGTGGAGGTAGTTGGAGAGGAGGTAGATCCTATGGAGGGCATCTCTGAGCTAGATGATGCAGGGACCATAGTAGAGTATGACTCCTGGTGGGTGATGCGCCAGTGGTGAGGGGAGGGACCGCTAGGAGGTGGTACAACTATGGTGATAGAGGAGGCTCATGGGGAGGCTACAGATGAGGGACATGATGAGGCTCCAGATGAGGAGGAGCCAGACTTAGGTGAGTGACATGTGCATCATTAGGTAGATGATGAGTGGATGGATACCATAGATATGGAGGATCCATAGGATGATTATGATGAGGATGATTTTGATGAGTAGGGAGTGTAGGCACAGTTGGTAGCATGGGATGCCACCATTGTTGAGCTATAGGGTGAGCTGATCAGAGGGAGATAGGAGTGGAGGGAGTATGTAGAGGAGAGGGCTCTCCTATAGCTCTAGCCTTACTCTTCAATCATAAGTTAGAGCAAGGAGCTCAAGCCATGGGGCATCTAGTAGTGGTGAGGTAGCTAGGCTACGAGAGGAGGTGACACAACTCCAGACCTTACTGAGTGACTACCAGGCTCATCATCGAGAGGATACAACATACACATAGGATTTGGAGGATGAGGTAGCATACCTTAGAGGGTGCTTACTAGCTCATCCTTCTGCTAGTGGGTCCCAAAAGAGTAGGAGGAGTGGTACAAGGTAGTCATATATGAGGATGGGGGCTCCTAGCTCCATGAGGAGAGTAGATAGGGCTAGGGAGAGCAGATCTAGGAGCTCTCAATGAGTGATGACCGAGGGTGGGGGTGAGAGTCATGGTGTCGATCCTGTGTGACCATGGCTTTTGAGACTCTATGGTTATTTTTGGATTTTGGGAGCGTGAGGTCTGAGGACCCACTTGATTGTAGCCTACGAGAATTTTTTGGATTATGATGTATCTTTTTATCCCACACACACACACATATATATATATATATATATGAGTTTTTCTATTGTCATCATGTGTTTCCTTACTACTTTATTAGATGTATGCAATGTTTATGTTTACTTTACTGATGCTTTTATGGATGCTTATCATGGATGTATGTATTGTAATATGATGTTGGTTGATGATATGTATATGTGTGTATGCATAATGAAATGGATGATTTGTTAATCTGTACTGATGAATTATGAATACTATTTGACACACTAGATGCTAGCACCATAGACTATACAAAATTCATCGATTCATTTTAACATTATCATAAGACTATGTAATGGATTGTGAAAATGTAAACTAACAAACATGTGATAAAATGGTATGGAATGGAATGCATAGTAAGATGTTATAGAATGTCCTTGAGGTTTTCATGAGACTCAAACACTCTAGTGACCTAGTCAAAAGTTGTATATTAACCATGCAAGACTTTTTGGCAAGGTATAAATCTGCTAGGATGACCAAGATATTCAATATCCCTATGTGTGCATGTGAGTTCATTGCTATGATAACGCATAAAGTTACCCTAGTGCCAAACAGGATTTATGCAGCCCATCTGTACTGAAGATCACCCTGTGAGTATCATTATCCTAAGTTTTGTACGTAGTTGGATTAGACCACTAGGTAATACAGGCTACCAAAAGCTAGCTCATCCGCATGCAAACATTGGTCTATACAAAATAAGGTCGCTAATGTGACAGACATATCATCATGCGTAAGGATACCACCATTGCTAGGTAGGCTTGATGCCACCCAACCTGTAATGAGGATCACCTTATGGTTGTCAAATGCTGAGAATTCCAGGGATTCAAGTTTAGTACTCCCTTCTTTTCTTTTATTTTTGAATTGCTCCAGGGATTTGCTCATTTTTGTTTTGGTGAGCAAGGGATTTTGGTAGTGGTGAGAACCACTATTTATTTTACTTTTTGCTTTTGATAGTGGTGAAAACCACTTTTTCTTTTAGGGAATTTTTGCTTTTGTTAGTGGTAAAAACCACTATTTATTTTTCTTTTGCTCTTTGGATACTTGCCCATATTTGGCATGGGGCAAGGGATTTTGATTGCTTTGGGTAGGGAGGAGCTTGTCCTTTTGTCAATTCTCAGCATTTTTGAACCATTCGCATAGGGGGATGAGCAAGGTAAACTTTTTACTTAAGGTAACAAGGACCACTTTGTAGGTTTCATATTTCCTTGTGCAAAACTTGGATTTATTAGTGTGAAAATGTGTTGGGATTATGACGTATACAAGGTACAATCAAAGCAGGACTCTACCTTCTAAAAATTAGGATAGCTTTCTACAAAATATGAAAAGAAAACTAGAGATGGTTGAGTGACCAAAAACCCTAATGATACCTTATAACAAATGACTAGGTGAAGGGAAACAAGACACAAATACGAAAGGTGGGGAATGTAGATGGAAATGATAATTGTAATGTAGATGGGTGTGAATAATGACTTTTGACAAAGTTGATTTTGAAGGATGGCTAGTGTATAGACCTGGTGCTAGACATGTATGATCAACTCTAGAATGCAAAATGCAATGATGGGTATGCTTAATGCAAGTGATTGTATAATGCAATGATATGAAATGTAATGCAATGCAATATTTTTGTATTTTTATTATTTTAATGATGTTTTTGGATTTTGATATATATATATATATATATACATTTGACCAATGGGCTTAGTGGATGCCATTGGGGCTTTTTGGGTGACCAAAGGGTTTATAGGTACCTTTGGGGATTTTTGGGTGACCAAAGGGTTTATAGATACCTTTGGGGATTTTTGGGTGACCAAAGGATTTATAGATACCTTTGGGGATTTTTGGGTGACCAAAGGGTTTATAGATACCTTTGGGGCTTTTTGGGTGACCAAAGGGTTTATAGGTACCTTTGGGGCTTTTTGGGTGACCAAAGGATTTATGGGTACCTTTGGGGCTTTTTGGGTGACCAAAGGGTTTATAGATACCTTTGGGGATTTTTGGGTGACCAAAGGGTTTATAGATACCTTTGGGGATTTTTGGGTGACCAAAGGGTTTATAGATACCTTTGGATGGATGTATGATCTCTGTTGGATGGGTGATTTGGTTTAGTGATAAGATATTATCGCAAGACTTGATAAGGTGGTTGCGGTGGAGGTGGAATAACTGGAGGTATCCAATGTGGAAGGTGGTGATATTTCTCCTCGAGTGGAAAAATCTATTTCCAAATGGGATGTTGCAATGGGAACACACATATACAACTCTTCTTCATCAAACAATTTTACAATCTACTTGTACTCTTAAAACACTCTAGTGAACTAGTCAAAAGTTATATATTAACCATGCAAGACATTTTGGAAAGATATAAATCTGCTAGGATGACCAAGACATTCAATATCCCTGTGTGTGCATGTGATTTCATTGCTATGATAATCCATAAAGTTACCCTAGTTCCAAACAATATTTATGCAACCCATTTACATTGAAGATCACCTTGTGAGTATCATGATCCTAAGTTTTATACGTAGTTGGATTAGACCATAGGTAATACATGCTACCAAAATATAGCTCATCTGCAAGCAAACATTGGTTTGTACAAAAGAAGGTCGCTAATGTGACATACATATCAACATGCGTAAGGATACCGTCATTGTTAGGCAAGCTTTATGCCACCCAACCTGTAATGAGGATCACCCTATGGTTGTCAAATTCTAAGAATTCCAAGGATTCATGTTTGGTACTCCCTTCTTTTATTTTATTTTTGAATTTCTCCAAGGATTTTATCATTTTTATTTTGGTGAGCAAGGGATTTTGGTATTAGTGAGAACCACTATTTATTTTACTTTTTGCTTTTGCTAATGGTAAACACCACTTTTCTTTTGGGGAATTTTTGCTTTTTGTTAGTGGTAATAACCACTATTTATTTTTTTTTTTCTCTTGTATACTTACCCATATTTGGCATGGAGTAAGGGATTTTTATTGCTTTGGGTAGGGAGGAGCTTTTCCTTTTGTCAATTATCATCATTTTTGAACCATTCGTATAACGGGATGAACAAGGTAAACGTTTCGCTTAAGGTAACCAAGACCACTTTGTAGGTTTCATCTTTCTTTGTGCAAAACTTGGATTTATTAGTGTAAAAATATGTTGGGATTATGACGTATACAAGGTACAATAAAAGAAAGAATCTACCTTCTAAAAATTAGGATAGCTTTCTACAAAATCTGAAAAGAAAACTAGAAATGAATGAGTGACTGACAACCCTAAAGATACCTTATAACAAATAACCAGGTGAAGGAAAACATACATCAATATGAAAGGTGGGGAATGTAGATGGAAATGATAATTATAATGTATATGAGTGTGAATAATGACTTTTGACATAGTTGATTTTGAAGAATATCTAGTGTATAGACCTGGTGCTAGACATGTATGAACAACTCTAGAAAGAAAAATGCAATGATGGGTATGCTTAATGCAAGTGCTTGTATAATGCAATGATACGAAATGTAATGCAATGCAAAAATTTTGTATTCTTATTATTTTTATGATGTTTTTGGATTTTAATATATATATATATATATATATATATATATATATATATATATATATACATTTGACCAATGTGCTTAGTGGATGCCATTGGGACTTTTTGGTTGACCAAAGGGTTTATAGATACCTTTGGATATTTTTGGATGACCAAAGGGTTTATAGATACCTTTAGGGATTTTTGGATGACCAAAGGGTTTTGTAGGTGCCTTTGGGGCTTTTTAGGTGACCAAAGGGTTTATAGGCACCTTTGGGGCTTTTTGGGTGACCAAAGGGTTTATACATATGTTTGGGGCTTTTTGGGTGACCAAAGGATTTATGGGTACCTTGGAGCTTTTTGGGTGACCAAAGGGTTTAAAGATTCCTTTGGGGATTTTTTAGTGAAAAAAGGGTTTATCGATACCTTTGAATAGATGGATGATCTTTTTTGGATGGGTTATTTGGTCTAGTTATAAGATATTGTCACAAGACTTGATAAGGTGGTTGCGATGGAGGTGGAATGATCGAAGGTGGTCAATGTGGAAGGTGGTGAGATTGCTCCTCGAGTGGAAAAAGCTATTGCCAAATGGGATGTTGCAATGGGAACACATAGATACAACTCTTCTTCATCAAACAATTGGACAATCTACTTGTACTCTTAATCTGAACTAGGGGAGTTAATAGGTGCTACACAATAATCTGATTCATCATCAGTTGTCCATTCATAAGGAGGATCTTGATCCTCTTTCTCATTGTTGAATGGGAGAGTATGTGAACCTTCACATTATTCATAGGATGGGATGAAATCATGATATATCCCTTGATATATCATATTTAAAATGAAATAATCCCCCAAAGAGTGCACAAGATTAGAATTAGCATGAGGATCATGTGCAAGCTCATCCCTATAGTTCAAACCTAGGTTGTCTAAAATTTCTGTGAGGACATCGGGAGGCACAAACTTGTGTCCTAAGCTAGATTTATTATATGGTAATTGATATTGTGGTTGACAAGGAATGTGAGTACCTTATTTGTACAATCCCAAACCATAGCCATGTCAATGGTAGCAATGGAGATATCACATGACATAGTTGAGATTGGACATATAATTGATATCCTCGAGAAAAGGTTCTTCATCCTCTTCTTGTTGAGGAGATGGTTCCGTGCCATATTCAATATCCTCATATATGAAGTTCATTTGATTGGGAGGTATACCTAGAGGTATGATGGCACCTATGGGAATATGAGGTCATCCCATATTCTATATTGTATCAATAATTGTAACTGTTGTGATATTCCTCATTAGGTACTATCCTAAACCAGTAGTAGCTAAATGGACTATGACCTGCAATGTTGAGGATGGAGGAGACGGAAGCAATACTAATATGACTCAATGCTTACCTCATGAGGTGGTTTCTCATATTCTATACTAGGAATCTCTTCCGTGTAAATGGTAGAGATGATTGGAGGGATCTCATAAATAGGCCTCTTCAACATGTTCCTCTATGGAGGATTTGATGATGACAAAGGTGTATCTGAAGGTGCAATTTATGAGGGTGGTATAGAAGAAGATGGTAATGGATCAATGGAAGGTGATAATGAAGGAGTCAAACCTTGAATGGATGTATTTTGTTGGAATTCCACATGAGTTGATGGCAAGGTCAACTTGAGGATATGTTGCACCAAGTTGCAGTATTTAAAGGGCTCAAGGTCTATGGAGACAACATGTACTTGCCCTTTGTGAGTGTACTTCAAACATTGGTGAGCTATGTATGGTATGTGCTTCATGTACCTAATACAAGGTCTACCCAACAATATATTATAAGCCATTACACCCTCTAAGACGTGACACAATGTTGGTATGGTTTTGCATACCACCTAAATAGGTAAGACTATAGTGCCAACCATTGAGAATAAAGTATCATTGAATACTTTGAGGTTATATGTGGATGCAACAATATGGGATGCTAAAAGACCTAGATATTTGGGAGCATTTTTGGCAATGATATTGCTCAAATAACAAGTGTCAATTAGAACTCTTTTGTAAGGTATTCCATTTAGACATGCAATGATGCGTAAGGGAGGATCAACCATGTTATTTGATATTGGTTTGAATTCATGTTCATGAAATACGATTACTTGCTCTTTACACTGTTGAACATACCCCACGAAATTGATAAAGTAGTAGACTCCTAGGGCTGTAGTTCAATCGGCTTAAGGATCTCCATAAGAGCTTCTCGATGAGGTGGAGACTATTATATAAGCTTATATATAGAGAATTGGGCTGATGTTGTTCGTAATATTTAATAAAGCTTACTTTTATGGTGACCACTCGATAAGGTGGAAGGCTTTGCACTAGAGATGGTGGAGATTTTGATGTTGAGGGAATATCATTTGAAATTGTAGGTGATGCAACTTGATATGGATAACGTCTAGTCCTTGTCATGATGCTAACCATATTGACAAACTCTTGTTTAGGGGGTGTTGTATGGACCTCATTTACCTATTTTGCTTGATTTTCCTGCACTTCATGAGTGGGCAATGGGTATTTAAAGACACCCAGTTTTTTATTACTTGTTGCAAGAGGGTTATCAACTTGAATATCATTTCTCTCAATTGTGTCTTGTACTAGGTTTTTGAACCTATATCACATTTGTATGTCATGCTTATTCTGCTTATGGTACCTATAGTATAGGTCTTCATGACATCCCATAGACTTTGGTTTACCCATACTCGAATCTACAAGTCAGATATCAAGTAGAATATTTTATTTTGCTGCACATAGATGATTGTATAGGGAATCCATAGACTCAACGAAGTACGTAAATTATTGCTTAGGGCGATGTTGCTAGTTTTTCCCTTGATTCACTTGAGTGTTTTTATTGTAACTTGTAGAAGGAGGTTGGGCCTAATAGTTTACCTTATGAGGAAATGTTGGTTGTGTTAGCCCTATAATAATAATGGCAACTTGATTAACTAATTTCGGCTTTGGTTGTGCTGGATTTCCTTTAGTGTTCTTATTCCACTCCTTTTTATGGGTTTTTATGATCTCCCCCTCTTGAATTTTGATTTCTTTGATTTTTCTAGCCTATGCTAGAGCATCTTCAAGAGTTTTTTATTGTTGGAATTGTAGCAATAATAAAATTGGATTTAAAAAACTCTTGGAAAACATGCAAGTCAACTCATACATTGGTAGTAGGTATGGTAGCTTAGCGAGAAGCATTCTCCACTTGTTACCATAATCTATGATTGAATCATCTTCATACTGCTTCAACCCTATGAGGTATGTTAAAGTCACCTTTTGCTTAGTGTTAAAGGTGAAGCATTCCAGGAATGCATCCACCAATTTTTCAAAGCTATGGATTTTGTGCCTTGTGAGTTGATTGTACCAATATATTGATGGGCAAGAGAGGATAATAAAAAATATTCTTAAAAGTAAGGCATCATTATCCTAGATACTAAAGCATTGGTTCATGAACCTAGTTACATGCTCCTGTGCATCTTCCTCTCCTTTGAATCTATCTAGCTTGGCCATTTTGAAATGCTCTAGGTATGGAGGGGAAGGTATTGATGGGTGAAGTTGTTGACTATGAAGCTGAAATAAACTAGGCTTCCTAGACCTAGAGGTATTTTTATCTATTGATTCCATAAGTTCAAGCAATTCTTTATAGGCATCAAAGGATTTGATCTTCTCTTATTTGATTTAGCCTCGCGAGGGAGGGTGAGGAATGTTAAACATATGGCATGGTGGTTGATTGTCATCAACAATACCTCCATAAGGTGCTTCTAAATATTCCTCTTTTGGTTCCAGATCATCATAGGATCCATAAGGTGTTTCTTGAATTAGCCTACAAGGAGGACCAAATGCCTACAAAAGGTGATCTATGTTTGGCCTAGGAGGTAGGTCCCAATTAGGCCTAGGATGTCAAGGAAGCAACATTTGGTTAGGCCTAGGAAGCCTATTTTGATTAAAATTAGATTGCCTCTGATGAACCCCCTATCTATGAGTACTTGGGATAGGGACCTTGTTACATAAGGTCTCTTGAATTTGTTGTTCAATTTTTTGTTTCTCTAATCGATGTTGTCAATACAAATATTGTTTATCCAGTCAAAGCTTATTGAATTGAGCTTGGTGGTTAGCATATATTTTAACAACTTGGTTTATCTACTCAATTATACGAGGTCTACGAGCCCTATAACTATTAGAGAGATGCATATCTTGTTTGGGAGGATATAAAAGTGAAAGCACGAGGATACGAAAGCAAAAAGGAAACACCAAGTGCGATGCAAGCGAAGCCAAAGATAACGCTAAATCCTATGAATTGAAAATGCATGAAAGGAGAGAAACATAAACGAATCGAAACCAGATAGAAAGCAAATATGGAATACAACCCTTTTTATTAATTTGCTTTAAATCTCGGTTACAACACGTCTCCTCCCTTTTCAGGGGCTAGGAGCGTTAAATAAGGTTTCGTTACACCATGGGTGGTATGCCTTCTTCCGCGTGCCCACATGTAAAATGGGTGGACCAAACATTGCCGCCGCTTGCGTGAAAGGGTCTTTGATTCTTTGCTGCTCCTCCGGTGTCGAGATCCTACGTTCAAGGAAACAGAAAACAATCAGTAGCACCTACGGATGAAATGAAACATGCAATCCCCAAGCCTAAGATTAGTGCATGCAAAGAATAAATAAAATGACAACTAAAAGAGATCCAAATGAGCTAAAAACTTGATAGAGGCATGAGAACATCACCGGGAAGGCACTGCAAAAAGAACAGTCAAAAAATTTGCCACGGATTTCTAATCGCTCCGGGGTGGGACGATTAGACCTGCAACAAAACGTCAGAAAGCACTGTCCCAAATGTCCCATCCGAGAGGCTCCAAATCACCTGCAAAGTTGGGGGTTAGGTAAAATGGGGTATTTTGGAAAGACCCAGAAGGTCATATTTTTCCAATTCGGCCTCTATCGCCGAGAATTTGATGATGCTACCTGCATGTTAGCGAAAGCGAGAAATAACAAAAACATGATCAAAACTGCTCAGAATTACATGAAATTTGAATGCAAGCCTATCTAAGCAACCTAGAATAAAATGCAAAAAGAAAAGAACTGAAATCTACTACATATTTCTAATCGCTCCGGGGTGGGGCGATTAGGACTGCAATAGTGCGGGGGGCACCCGGGGCAGGACGCCCGTCATTTGGGGCCCGATTTTGGCACCAATCCACTTGGGATGGGTCCAAAACCTCTTGTGGGGTGTTGTCGGCAAATTTGGGTGGGATACTATGGCCAAATGTCGGGTTTGGGGTCCGGATTGCGCTTCCAATAACCACCCAATGACCTCCCTTCCAAAAGAGAGATCAAGGATGTGAAAGGCACAATCAAAAGTGAGTATGCAAAATGGCAGCACTTCGTTGCTCAAAATGCTCCTTCTCTATATATTTTTGGGGTGAGAAGACTCACCATTTTATAGACCTGACGGTCTCTATGTATGAGCATGCAGAGGCGCCACTTGGCAATCATGCCTTTCCAGGAGGGGAGAAGATTCCTCCCTGATTAAGGGCTCCATGACTGCCTCTGTAACTGCCTCTAGCGCTCCAAAACGCTCACTCGCACTCCCATGCAATGAAGGAGGAGTTAAGTGGCGGATCTGGGCTGCCATTTGTTGAGATTTGACCTTTTGCCCATCAAACCTGCTATTCGCCCCACCCAGGAGCGAATACTGCTAATCGTCCTAGGGTGGGATGAATACCAGTTTGTAATCGTCCCTGGGTGGAATGAATAAGGAGCAGAGTGCCTGAGAGGTGCCAAATTGATCTCTGACCTTCCAAAACTACTGTGAGAGTGGTTAGGACCATTGTTTAACCTCTAGGGGCTGCCCTGGGGGCTGTGTGTGTCAATGCGATCAGTGTTTGTAGCCACATAATCGGATTGGTGTTGTTTTGGTGTCTATAGATGCCCCTTTTTGGGATGCGTTGTGCATGGCATAGTGTTGAGCAAAAATAGATAACCAAAGCACTAATGATTAGGGTTTCTCAGTAACCTAACCAAATTTTGATGCCCCAAGTATGGAAAGGGCATGCATTCTTGAATCCTTGCTTTTGACGAGCTAAGGAACTCAATTCAAGTGTTAACCTTTTTCGGTGAGGTGTTACTTGATCTTGGACATTGATCAGTCATGAATAGGCAAAGGGCGCAACCTTTTGTCTATGGGAACCTTGAGTTCATGATTCATGAATGCCAAGTGTTTGATCAGCTTGTGATTATTGCTTGTTTGCTGCCCCAAGCAGGGGCATGATTGTCTTTGTCAATGATTCTTCGAATGCATGCCATTTCCTTGATTGGGTGTGTATTTGTTGATTGGTGACTAAGTGTGACTACCCCCTCAAGCGACGAATCGATGAGGGAATGACCGACATGAGAAAAGCGACGAGTCGCTTGACCCAAGATGACTTGTGGTAAGGGTGCCTTTCAGTTGTTTTGCCTTGAATGCGTGTGCAGTTTCCCAACATTTTGACCTATTTTTGGGTGGGTGTTAACCCTTTTGGTGACGTCGTTTGGGGATGAAATTCTTGAAAATCCGTCCTCCCATGGAGCGGTCCGGCTATGGTAGCCTTCTTAGGGAGTAGGATAGTGAGGATTTGTGACCCCAACATCTATTTTTTCATGCCAAGAAGCAGAGGCGCAAAGGCGCCTTGTTCGGCAATGTTATTGCTATTTTTGGGTGGGTTTGGACCCTTTTTGGGACGTCGTTTGGGGATGAAATTCTCGAAAATTCGTCCTCCCGTGGAGCGGTCTAGCTATGGTAGCCTTCTTAGGGAGTAGGATAGTGAGGATTTGTGACCCCGACGTCTATTTTGCATGTATAATCATCGAGAGGGAGGCAATCCCGTAGATGAGGGGCTAGAGGATGAGGGGGCTAGCGAGAGGTCCCATAGGACCCACACCACGGGGGTAGTTCCTCGCACCGATCCTACATGATCATGGTGGCAGCCTAGGCTTGGGGGTTTTGAACTTTTGCTTTTTCAGCGAGGTCAGAGGACCGGTTTATTGTAGCCTATGGCATTTTTGATGTATATATATACATGACTTTGTTTTTGTTTATACACGTGTCATGTTTTGATTTTATGATGTTTGATGGATGCATATTAATTTATGATGATGTATGCATATGTTTGCAATGAATGCGAATGTTTCTAATTTATATGATGTATGCAAATGGAATGGATGAATTGAATTTGTGATACTTTTGGATGGCACCATAGACTTTTAGAACTTACTGGCTTTTTGTACCTAGGTGATTGCTTTATGGTAAATGACTTTTCATGTATTACATTTGTGGTATTTTTCATATTTTTCTGGATGTTGATGTAAGTGATGAAAGATATCACTAGTTGTTTTAAAATGTAGTTAAGGTTTTCTGAGACTTAGATGTTTTAACTAACTAGCCAAGACTATACTTTTATCTTACAAGATTTTTTGAACAAGGTATGAATCCGACTTGTTTTTGACCAAGTTATTTCACATCCTTGTGTGTGCAATTGAGTTCGTTTATGTGGTATTTGTCAGGATACCACTAGTGCCAGATAGGTTATCAACCAAACCTGTACTGAGGATCACCTAATTAGCTCCACTAACTCCTTTGTTGTATTTAGTCAGATTAATCTATGGTGCTATCTAGGATACCATAAGCTAGCTCATCCACATGCAAACATTGATCTGCACACAATTTAATGTGATAGATATATCGTCATGCGGGAGGTTTGCCACCAGTGACCGATAGGCTATCCACCAAACCGGTACTGAGGTGCACCTCATGACCTTCTGAATGCTGAGAGTTCCAGGGATTCAAGTTTGACTCCCTTCTTTTCTTCAATTGTATTGGGATACTTGCTCGTCTATAGTGATAAAAATCACTATTTATTTTTGTTTTTTCTTTTGAGCAAGGGATTTGAATATTGAGTGATGAGAATCACTATTGCGTGTGCCTTTTGATGTATGCACTTTGGTTTTGATGTCAAATTTTGGAGTTTTGACTTTTGCAAAAAAAAATTGTTTGATGTTTTGCAACTTTTTGAGAACTTGGGATTCTTGGGGAATTGGGTAGGGAAGATGCTTGTCCTTTTGCCAACTCTCAACATTCTTGGGGTCATTCGCACAGGGGGATGAGCAAGATAACCTTTTCACTAGATGGTATCCTGGATTGCTTTGCAGATTTCATCTTTCGTTCACACAACTTGGGAATTTTTATGTGTTTTAACTTGTGTTGGGATGCTACGTAACAAGGTGTGATCCAAGTAGAACTCTACCTTTGTAAAATCTGTCTGACTTTGTACAGTATTTGGCTAGAAATTTAATGACAGCTTGAATGACGAAAACTCTAGATACATTAGAAGACAACTGACTATGATATGGCAAAAATATGTGAATGGCGTTTATTTTTGATGGACTATTTATAGAGTGGAGAAATGTGGAAAATGATGGATTTGCCGAGTAATTACAGTCTATGGTGCATTTGACTTGTATGATCAACAAATATGCAATGTATGGTTGCGATGCCTATGCAGCTTATATTTTTGTGTTTTTGATTGATTGATTTTTGTGAGTATGAAAATGAGATGCAAAAGAGTTCTTTATTGTTGTGATGATTTTGAGTATGCATGGAAATGAGATGCAAATTTTTGTTATTTTTGATGATTTTATTGTTTTTGAATTTTCTTATTTTTGACCAAGCGATTGTGGGAACCCTTGGAGCTTTTGGTTTGACCAAAGGGATGATGGGTACCTTTGGGGCATTTGGTTTGACCAAAGGGTTTGTGGGCACCTTTGGGGATTTTTGGGTGACCAAGCGATTGTGAGAATCCTTGGAGCTTTTGGTTTGACCCAAAGGAGATTATGGTGAAACCTTTGGGCATTTTAGGGGTTGACCAAGCGATTGTGAGAATCCTTGGAGCTTTTGGTTTGACCAAAGGGATTATGGGTACCTTTGGGCATTTAGGGGTTGATCCTAGGATTTTGTTTGACCAAGGGATTATGGGAACCTTTGAGATTTTGTTGTTTGAAAAAAGGTAAATGTATACCTTTGGGGCATTTTAGGGGTTGACCAAGCGATTATGGGAATCCTTGGAGCTTTTGGTTTGGGCTATGGCTCTTTTAAATATGGAATGGCCTCAAATGACTGATGTTCAAGGGTTCTAGTTCCTTGATTCCATCAAGAGAAGCGAGCCGGTATGTTCCAGGTCCTATTTTACTATCAATGACATAAGGACCTAACCAATTTGCCATGAACTTGTCCCTTAGATGGGGCGGCAAGTTAGAATTCTGTTGGTTCTCTTTTAAGACCAAGTCACCAACCTGAAAGTCCCTTAGGTGAACCTTCATGTTGTATGCTTTCTTAAGTCGCTCTTGATAGATACGTAAATGCTCGAGAGCATTGATGCGTCATTCATCGAGCAATGTAAGTTGGTCTAACTGGGCCTACCATGCAGTGTCATCATCGATGAACTCTTGCATTGATATGCGTAGGGAAGGTATTTCCAACTCTAGAGGCATGACTGCCTCAGAGCCATACACCAACGAAAATGGAGTTGCCCTAGTGGGCGTCCGAATGCTAGTGCGATAAGCCCATAGAGCAAGTGGGATTTGAATGTGCCAATCCTTATGACTATCTATGACTGTATTTTTGAGGATAGTGACTAGCATTTTGTTTGACGCCTCTGCTTGCCCATTTGCCTATGGATAATAGGGTGTCAAAAAACTATGCTGAATTTTGTACTTTGTGGTCAAAGCACGCACGTCTTTGTTCTTGAATGACGTCCCATTATCCGAGATTATCTTGGATGGAATACCAAAATGACATATGATGTTATGTAAAATAAACTCCGCAATGCGGGGTCCAGTCGTAGAGGTTAGCGAAATTGCTTCCACCCACTTGGTGAAGTACTCTGTGGCCATTATGATGAACGTGTGATGACCCGACGACGTAGGGGAGATCTTTTCGATTAGATCTAAGCCCCACTACGAAAATGGCCAAGCCGATTGGATCGGCTGCAAGGCCTGAGAAGGTACGTGTGTCAAATTAGCATGGTGTTGACACTTCATGCACTTCCTTACATATGCGCAACAATCTTGCTCTAAAGATGGCCAATAATAGCCCATGCGAAGAATGCGCTTTGCGATGGCCATACCGCTGAAGTGGCCACCGCATGTACCATCGTGCGCTTGGGTGATCGCCCAAGTGGACTCCTGCTGGTCCAAGCAACGAAGGAGGATTCCTTCATAGCTACGATGGTACAAAATGTCTCCTAGCAAGACATGTTTAGCCGCTTTCTATTTGAATGATCATTTTCGTGACATGTGTCAATCCAAGTGGGAGGTTACCTAACTTGAGGTAATCTCGTATGGGTGTGTACCAATCCTGCTGATCGAAAACCTCGATGGTATGAACAGCCAATCCCTCTTGAAGTTCATCCCTAGAAAAAGCTGAGCAGGAAAGAACTTGTAAGAATAGCGTTGTGTTGCTATTAAGGGGAGTAGGGGAGAATAAGGACCCCTAGTTGGCATGATTCAGACAATCATGGATTCGAGAGAACTTGTCCGGGGATGGTTCAATCTGGATCAGGTGGATTCCTGGCGTTAAGTCAGAGCTTGCACGCTCCATCATGGATTGCGATAGTGTTTTGACTTGAATGGTTGTCATATCACCAGAAATGTCTTGCGGGATTAGTGACCCCAAGGAGGCCATAGTGTCCGCAAAATGATTCGATGATCGAGGGAGTGCCTCGATGTCGTACCATTCAAGATTTGCCAAGAATTTGTCCACAAGGGCTTTGTAGGCCTGTAGAACTGGGCATTTACATTGGAATACCCCTTTGACTTGGTTGACAATTAACAGCGAATCACCAAAGATGTTCAATCGTTTGATGTTCATGGTGATTGTTGTCTGAAGACCTATGAGCAAGGCTTCGTATTCGGCATTGTTGTTGGTGCATGGGAAATCTAATTTAAATGATAGAGGCATTGGAGCCCCTTGCGGTGTGAAGAATACAATTCCCGTGCCACCCCCTTGCTCACATTTAGAACCATCAAAAAATAGGGTTATGTCGGCCTGTGACTCAGGCTCATCAGAATCTGGTGATTCTGAGACATGGAAGACCCCATCATCGGGTAGCTCTATGGTCAGAGGCTGATCGTCTTCGAGAGGAGCCTCTGCTAGTTGATCGGTGATGACTTGACCTTTGATGGATTTCTGTCCAATGAACTCGATGTCAAACTCCATCAACAACATGATCCATTTCGTCGTGCGGCTACTATGATAAGTACGACTCATCATGTACCGCAATGGATTCTCCTTAGACACAACATACGTCGTGTTGCTCAACATGTAATGGCATAGCTTTTTGGTAGCAAACACCACTGCCAAGCAGAGCTTCTCAACGTATGCATAGTTAAGTTCATAACTGACCAGGGTGCGGCTAAGATAGTAAGTAGCCTGTTCTTTGTGTAGTTCATTTTTTGGGCTAGCATGGCGCCCAGTGCCACCTCAGTAGCTGAGATGTATAAGTAGAATGACACTCCTGGTCTAGGTGGTGCCAATACTGGTGGCGAAGCCAAGTATTGTTTAATATCATCGAAGGCTGACTGGCACTCGTCATCCCAGTGAAATGCTACCCCCTTGTGCAATAATTTATTCATGGGTCGGCACTTGTCAGATAGCTGCGCTATGAAGCGCTTGATTGACGTGACCTTTCCCTGTAGGCTTCGAGCTGCTTGATGGTAGTTGGGGGAAGCATTTCAAGGATTGCCTTGACTTTGTTTGGGTCCACCTCGATGCCTCACTTTGAGACTATGAAACCCAAGAGTTTTCTAGATGTGATGCCAAATACGCACTTCTTGGGGTTTAGTCCGACTTTGTGTTCGATGAGGCGATCGAGGATCTTGCTTAAGTCACCGAGATGATCCGGGCGCAAAAGAGATTTGGCCAACAAATCATCCATGTAATCTTCCAAAGTTTTATGCATGTGATCATGGAAGATGTATGTCATGGCACGTTGGTAGGTGGCGCCAACATTTTTAAGGCCAAAGGGCATGACCTTATAACAAAATGTCCCCCAAGGCATTGTGAATGCCATTTTTAGTTGGTCCTCGGGATTGATACGAATCTGATTGTATCCCGAGAAACCATCCATGAGGGAAAGCATTTCATGGCCTGTTGTAGCGTCTACCAATGCGTCGATGCTAGGCAAGGGGAAATCATCCTTAGGACTCGCTTTGTTTAGATCTCAAAAATTAGTGCATATGCGAATCCTCCCATCAAGATTTTTGATGGGCACCATGTTGGACAACCATGGTGGGTAATCCACGTAGATGACAAACTGTGCATCCAACAACTTTTGTAATTCATCTTTGACCATTAAGGCCACTATTGGGTGCATCTTACATAGTTTTTGCTTAACTGGCTTGACTGTCGGATCAAGCGTTAGATTATGCATGACTAGCTACGGATCTAGCCCCGACATGTCTTTGTAGGACCATGCAAAAACCTCCTTCTTTTCTTTGAGAAGGGCAATGTAGTCGGCTTGCTCTTCGAGGGATAGGCTTACCCCTAGCTTGATTATCTATGGATTCATTGGATCAGAGCCGATGTCTACGTCAGTCGTCTCCTCGACTGACATGTGGGACCCATCCTCCAACTGGTGTGGAGTTGGGATCAAGTGGATATCATTCGCTGAATTTAGATCTACGTTAGGAACTTCGGGTTCCTCTTTAGCATGGAAGATATCCTGAGTTGGTCCTGGGGTGAAATGAAGCATCTCACCGCAAGGCCAGTACTCTGATGGGGATGGTGGTGAATTGACGTGATCCTAGTCTATGGCATCTATGTCTAGATATAATGACTTTGCTGGATCGGCTGGATTGTGGATGGGGGGGTTAAGTCAATGGAGATCATGTTGATGAAATGATTTTGGTCTCCATTACCATGGGTGTGGTGACTCGGACATCCTGGATGATTTTTGTGCTCCGGATCGGGCTCTGGAGGTATTGGCATGAATGGATCGGCCCTATGTGCGGAGAGGAGGATAGGGTCTACCCTCGGCACTGATATCGCTATAGGGTCTCTAGGCGGAAGGTGCTCTCTGTATGCCCAAAGTGGCGGATGCAACACTTGGTCCAATTGTGTTGGGTTTAGGTGCCACCTATGCCTTGGCCCTATGTTTAGCTATTCGAACATGTCATCAATGTCCATGGGGTATTGTTGTTGTCGCATATGATTGAGATAGGCCATCTCAGTTTCATCTTCATAATCACTATCGGAGATCCAAAGGCCTTCATTGGTTCCAACAACTATTTGTGATATTTGAGGCTCATCCTGCTCGAGCAAATTGATATGGTCCCATCGGGGTTGTTTCGCTCTCTACGGGGGGACCTAATTTTCTTGGTGTGGTACTTGCTCGATTGGAGCATCCAAAGGGAACATTGCCAAGAGGCTTTCTTGATAGTCATCCATGGGGGTCACTTGTGAGTGATTGCTATCCGATTCGAAAGGGTCCCATGGTGCTACCTCATACTCTGACTCGTCTTTCGAAGATCCTTCTTGACCTTGTCTATTTCCCCTTTGTAGGTGAGTTCTCGAACTTTCTCCTTTCTCGGTTAAAGGGAAGGGGTTGTTGAGGTCAACAAGGTTGGTCGTCAACAATGGGAGGTAATCCCCCAATGTATATGTTGTGTTAGGATTGGCATATGGATCTAATGCCAACCCATCCTTGTTGCCTATCCCTAGGCCTTGCATGTTCTCTACCAAGATGTCCAGGGGCAGGGGGTGGTTGAACCCTACTCCTGATTTGTCGTATGGCATCTGATATCTTGGTTGGCAAAGAACGCGCACTCCTTGCTCATATCTGCCCAACCCATATCCATGCCAATTGCATTGGCCAAGATATCTTAAAGTGAAGTTCTGGGTTGGACAAATAGTTGACGTCCTCAACGAAAGGCTCTTCATCTTCCTCTTCTTGCATGTAAGGTTCAATGCCATTATCAAGGCCCCCATATACAAAGTTTGTCTGGTTTGGTGGGTAGCCTAGAGGAACAATAGTGCCTATGGGGAGGCGAGGTCTCCCCATGTCCTGCATGGACTCAAGTGTGGGTGTTGCTACAATGTTTCACACCAGATACTCCCCAGGCCCGTATTGGCCATCTCAATAGTGATTGTTGGTGGTTGAGGGGGAGGGAATGGGAGTTCTTCCTGAGTCCACTCCATGTTAGGTGAACTAGGCGTCTCGACTTCCACTCGGCTAGGCATCTCTTCGGTAGAGATGGTTGAGACTGATGGCGGTGCCTCTTCCAGGGGTTTCTTCCCATTGTCCTTCGATGTGGCCACCGTAGGTGGCATCATTGGTGAAGGACTAGATGATGAAGATGGACCCGACTAGGGATTTGATGGACTTAACAATGGGGATGTATGTAGAATCGGACCCTATTTAGATGGATTCAACTAAAAATCCAAATGTGTTGATGGAAGGGTCGATTGTGGCATCAACTGCACCGCATTGCAATACTTGAAGGGTTCTAAGTCCATCGAGACTACATGCACCTGCCCTTCAAATGTATACTTTAAGCATTGGTGGGCTATTGAAGGGACACACTTCATGTCCCTGATCCATGGTCGGCCCAACAAAATGTTATAAGCCATCTCACCCTCCAAGATGTGGCACAATGTAGGAATAGTCTTTTGTCCCACTTGGATGGGTAGGACAATTGTGCCAACTATCGAGCATATCGCATCATTGAATGCTCGTAGAGTGTAGGTGGAGGCCACGATGTGAGATGCTGGCAACTTCAAATGTTTCAATGCCATTGTTGTAATGATATTACTGGATGAGCCAGTGTCCACCAACACCCTCTTATACGGAATCCCGTTGACCCATGCAATGACGTGTAGGGGTGGATCCGCCATGTCACCAGTCACTGATTTCAATTCGTCCTCTCTAAAGGTGATAACTGGCTCGGTGCATCGTTTGACATGTCCTACAAAGTTGTTGAAAGAGTTTGCTTCATGGGGCTGCAACTCGATGGCTTTTAATATCTCCATTAGAGCCTCCCGATGGGGTGATGATTGTTGTATGAGCTCGTAGATGGAGAGCCTAGCCGACGTGGTCCTCAAACTCTGGGTGAGTTTGGTCCGAATTGTGGCCACTGGTCTAGGCGGAGGAGGTTGCGTAGGGTGTTATTGTGGTTGTGACATTGTTGGCACCTCTCCTGTAGCTACCATGGGGGCAGCTGTGCTCGGGTACCTTTTGTTTCGAGTCACTATACTGATCATCCCTACATACCCCTGCATGGGGTAATTCTGTGTCACCTCATTGACTTGTAGGGTCTTTGCCTATGCATCATGGGTAGGCAAGGGGTCTTTGAAGACCTCCATCTATTGGTTGTTTGGTGCTACTAGATTATCCACCACTAGCATCTTGTTGTCGATTAGGTCTTGCACGAAGCTTTTAAACTTCCAACATGCATAGAGGTCATGTCCCTTCTATCGATGAAACTTACAGTACAAGTCTTCCCTATAACCTTTGGGTTTTGGCACGTTGGGGTCTACAGGTCGACTCTCTAGAAAGTTCATCAAGTTTACCATGGTCAAACGGTCAAACAAGGAGTCTTTAGACTCTGTGAAGGGTGTGAATTATCGCCTAGGGTGACGCTGCTGATTTTGATCTTGTCGATGATTTTCCCTTTCATAACTGTCAAGAGGGACCACCTGATAGTTAGCCTTTTGGGGCTATGTTGCTTGTGCAGGCTTAGGTACATTTATAGCAACCTGATTGACCATGGGGGTTTTGGTTGCATGGTCCCTATCTTGGCATTTTTAGACCATTCTTTCTTCTTTGGCTTGGCAATCTCGCCATCCTGAATCTTGATCTCCTCAATGATTCTAGCTTGCGCCAGAGCTTCCTCTAAAGTGGCATATTGCTGTAGCTGCAATAGCATGGAGATCGATCTCAAATAGCTCTTTGAGAACATTTGGGTAAGGTCGGCCATAGGAGGGAGGTAGGGCAGCTTTGAAAGCAATGTCCTCCATCGATTCCCATAGGCTGCCATGGTTTCTTCCTCATACTGCCTGAGGCTGGCTAGGTCGCTTAGTGATGCCTTCTTCTTGGTGTTGAAGGTGAAGCATTCGAGGAACGTGTCCACTAGCTGATCTAAGTTACTGATGCTATGCTTTGGCAATTGAGTGAACCAATCCGAGGTAGGGCCTACGAACGTGGTTATAAATGTTCTTAACAACAAAGCATCATTGTCCTGAATTCCAAAGCATTGGCTCAAGAATCTAGTCACGTGCTCTTGGGCATCCTCCTCACCTCTAAATATTGCCAATTGGGGTAGCTTAAAGTGTTCAGGGTATGGGGGTGCTGGCACTGACGGATGCACTAGGTGACTATGGAGTTGGCGTAAAGTGGGCTTTTGGGGCCCAGAAGTCTTGGTCTCCATAGACTCTAAGCGCTCTAGCAGCGCTTTATATGCATCGAAAGATTTGATCTCTTCCTCCTTGGTTAGTTCCCATTGTGGGTTGTGGGAAACTTGAGGCCTATGGAGGGGTGGCCGGATAGCACCCCTCTGCCTTGGTAGGGCATTTCGGCCCGCTCTTCTTCTTGCTCATACTCCTCATAGGCTTCTTGAGGAGTTTCTGGGTGAGACCTATAAACATGGGTGGGTCCCCATGGAGGGTGCCCATCATTGTTCCTGGGAGTGGCCTCCCGCTCAGGTCTAGGAGGTCTCGGAGGCAACACTTGGTAAGGTCATGGGGACCTGTCTCGCACCAAGGGGTTGCGCCTCTCATATAGTTCTGCTCTTTGGGTGCGAGGGGTTGGAACCCTCTCAGGCACAGTGTTATGGAGCAGCTCATCTGTTTGACGTCGAATGCGCTCTTTGCTAAGGCGATACAGGTGCTCCAACTATTGTTGGTCTTGCTCAAGCTGCGTGATTTGTGCTTGGTGGGTGGCATGTTTGGCAAATTCCAAGTCAATTTGTTCCATCGTCTTAGGTCTAGGGGGCCTAGATGCCTCTCCTACGTATTTATCTTGGTCATGATGATCCGAGATCTCTATAGGTCACTTTCCTCTATCGAGGTTGGTGGCATTCACCCGAGGTTCTGGCCTTAGTAGGTGATTCTGGTAGATAGTAGGTGCGGAGGCGCATTGCTCCCATGTTGTGTATTGCTCTTGAGGAATGTGATGGTCTTCCTCATGCTCCCTTTCGTATATGTGAAAGGGGCGGGCAGAGTTGGCTCGCCCTGTCTGAAGAGCCTTGTGCTCTGGATTTGGCTTGTTATTCCTAACAATGATGAGGGGTAGAGGAGGGATGACATAATCATGTGGCCTCTCCTTATGGACCCTATGTTGTTCTAGCACTTCATTGCATGGTGGCCACTCATACCGAGCATCTAAGGGAGCCTTCCCATTTATATTGAGTGCCACATGTAGGGACTCCTCCTGAAAGGGTCTATGTTGAATGGGAGTGCCCCTCGAAGGGGTGCCTCTATAGTCCCATTCTAAAATGGCACGATGTGGACTATCTTGTGGGTCGGGCCGCCAAGGTGGTATGACCAAGTCCTTGGGGCTATAGCGGAGGTGACTTGTGCCCCCTTGTACACTCTTCGTAGCTCCTGCCCGTGATTGGGCTTGGCTACGGGTGTACACCATGGTGGTGTCTCTCTACAATCTACGTAGGTTTTTATCTTTTTTATGATTTTTTTATGCTACACTAAACAAACAAGAGCCACACAATCAAAGAAGTGATTATCTCATTTATAGATTAAAGGTGTGCCCTAAATCTGGTTTAGTGTGTTTTGATTTTTGTTTTGAAAGCTTTGTAAAGAACGTGTTGTTGTATATGCAATATGATGTCTCTTATGTCTCCCAAAATGGTCGCCCCTTCGATATACCACTGCCAGGCCATTATACCAAACCTCTCAATATACCCGCCCTTACGTGAGGGAAACTATTGGTACGCGAGAGCAGAATGGTACGTGGAACATAGGCGGTACGGAAGGGGGATCACCCTATTTTTGAAACCTACCATAGAAGACTTATCCTCATGCATTGGGAATCACCCCAGCTACACTCGGTCAGCTTTCATCAGGATTTACGTCTAGCAACAGTAGCGATCGGGGTTATGGATGCAAAAATTCAAGCCAAGGTGGTGATGAAATCCACCGTTGGTCTTGATCAAGGGTTGGGGTTTTACGACCAACTCCTTGTTGTTTAAATTACCATGTGGTGTGTGGGGTTCTTTTTAATTTGCATAAATGAAGAAAACAAGCATTAAAAACTCTCCTATGCAAGCAAATAACTAGAAAATAGAAAACAGAAAGCAAAAAATGATAGAAGGTGTTTAGGACCCCTACCTCTTCTCTGCCCAAATCGGATGCCTCTGAGTTTCTGCCCTGAAACTGCATAGAGAGCTATTCATCCCTGGGTGGGATGAATAACAGAACTGTATTCATCATAGGGTGGGGCGAATGCCCATTCATCCCTGGGTAAGATGAATTCCAGCTCTGTACTCATCACAGACTGGAACGAACAACAGTCCAACGTTTGAAAACTTGGTACCTGCAAGCAAAAACAAGCAATTTTTGATCAAAAGTTTGATCTCAAAAATAGAGGACAGGGTCCCACCATGATCGCCACTGAAAGCATGAGGATACGAAAGCAAAAAGGAAACACCAAGTGCGATGCAAGTGAAGCCAAAGATAACGCTAAATCCTATGAATTGAAAATGCATGAAAGGAGAGAAACATAAATGAATCGAAACCAGATAGAAAGCAAATATGGAATACAACCCTTTTTATTAATTTGCTTTAAATCTCGGTTACAACATGTCTCCTCCCTTTTCAGGGGCTAGGAGCGTTAAATAAGGTTTCGTTACACCATGGGTGGTATGCCTTCTTTCGCGTGCCCACATGTAAAATGGGTGGACCAAACATTGTCGCCGCTTGCATGAAAGGGTCTTTGATTCTTTGTTGCTCCTCCGATGTCGAGATCCTATGTTCAAGGAAATAGAAAACAATCAGTAGCACCTACGGATGAAATGAAACATGCAATCCCCAAGCCTAAGATTAGTGCATGCAAAAAATAAATAAAATGATAACTAAAAGAGATCAAAATGAGCTAAAAACTTGACAGAGGCATGAGAACATCACCAGGAAGGCACTGCAAAAAGAACAGTCAAAAAATTCGCCACGGATTTCTAATCGCTCCAGGGTGGGACGATTAGACCTGCAACAAAACGTCAGAAAGCACTGTCCCAAATGTCCCATCCGGGAGGCTCCAAATCACCTACAAAGTTGGGGGTTAGGTAAAATGGGGTATTTTGGAAAGACCCAGAAGGTCATATTTTGCCAATTCGGCCTCTATCACCGAGAATTTGATGATGCTACCTGCATGTTAGCGAAAGCGAGAAATAACAAAAACATGATCAAAACTGCTCAGAATTACATGAAATTTGAATGCAAGCCTATCTAAGAAACCTAGAATAAAATGCAAAAATAATAGAACTAAAATATGCTACAGATTTCTAATCGCTCCGGGGTGGGGCGATTAGGACTGCAGTAGTGCGGGGGCGCCCGGGGGCAGGACGCCCATCGTTTGGGGCCCGATTTTGGCACCAATCCACTTGGGATGGGTCCAAAACCTCTTGTGGGGTGTTTTCGACAAATTTGGGTGGGATACTATGGCCAAATGTCGGGTTTGGGGTCCGGATTGCGCTTCCAATAACCACCCAATGACCTCCCTTCCAAAAGAGAGATCAAGGATGTGAAAGGCACAATCAAAAGTGAGTATGCAAAATGGCAGCACTTCATTGCTCAAAATGCTCCTTCTCTGTATATTTTTGGGGTGAGAAGACTCACCATTTTATAGACCTGATGGTCTCTGTGTATGAGCATGCAGAGGCGCCACTTGGCAATCATGCCTTTCCTAGGGGGAGAAGATTCCTCCCTGATTAAGGGCTCCATGACTGCCTCTATAACTGCCTCTAGCGCTCCAAAATGCTCACTCGCACTCCCATGCAATGAAGGAGGAGTTAAGTGGTGGATCTGGGCTGCCATTTGTCGAGATTTGACCTTTTTCTAGTCAAACCTGCTATTCGCCCCACCCTGGAGCGAATACTGCTAATCGTCCCTGGGTGGAACGAATACCAGTTTGTAATCATCCCTGGGTGGAACGAATAAGGAGCAGAGTGCCTGAAAGGTGCCAAATCGATCTTTGACCTTCCAAAACTATTGTGAGAGTGGTTAGGACCACTGTTTAACCTCTGGGGGCTGCCCTGGGGGTTGTGTGTGTCAATGCGATCAGTGTTTGTAGCCACATAATCGGATTGGTGTTGTTTTGGTGTCTACAAAAAGGTTGCATACAATATTCCCTCGATCGATAGATGTCACATTCACTTTGGTATCACTCCTAAATAGATGTTATTTATACTCAGCTAGTGCAGAAGCACATCATGTTTGCGTTGAATAATGCGATCGAGGATAATCAAGATTTTCCTAGGGTCTTCCTTCATAAATGAGGAAGTGAAGGGCTGAATTTACTCGCCTAGGGTAATGAGTATTATACTCATATTGGTACTTATACCAGTGAGACCTATTAGGGTTATTTAAGGGTGTATTTTGATCATTTTTCCCTACCCATGGTGTGTAATCTTGGTCCTACCCATGGGTGGACCAGGTAGACTGAGAAAGAACATGGATGTGTGGTATTGCTCTATTTATTTGCATCTCAATGTGTAGTTTCCATTCTTGAAAGAAGGTGTGTGAAGTATCCATACCATAACTATGAGTGCATACCATAACTAATTTGTTCCAAAATCTACGTGATTATCTCTTTTACAAATTTTAATGATGTAACACACAAGAATTAAAACACACAATAATACAAGTGTTTATCTATTTTAAATATTTATGTGTTCCGTAAAACTGTTTGGTGTGTTTTTGATTTTTTGTTTTGCAAAGAGATCTAGTTTCATGTGTTTGAATATTGTTGGTGTAATTATCAATTTGTTTCAGGGATTTCAACTATATACTCGTAGCTTGACAACTGATAATAAAAGTCCAATCACATAAACCAACAAAAGTATGGAGATGAAGCCCATACCCGATCATGGAGCATAGGTCCTACCATTCCTCACCCATATTGATTGTGGGTAGTGATACACCCTATGAAGAGGAATGTGTGTTATTTTCCATGGCTAAGACGGTTCTTAGAGCTAACTTTGGCCAAAAAATAGGATTCGTATCATGTAATACAATGGGTGGAGATGAAGCCTACCGTCATTGGTATCTATTAGTGGTTGGGGATGAAGTTCCAACTCACTAATGTTAAAATGTGATGTGGTGTGTGTGGTTCCTTTTATACTTAAATAAAGTAAAAAAAATAGCACTCAATGAACCTTCACTAAATGCAAAATAATGTTTCACTTTTAGAAGTATTGCATGAATAATGAAACCTACAAAATGCATATCCTATATGGCAACCTAACCGTTAGGTAGGTTGCAAGCAATCAAACCATACAAATGCATGCTTAAGCTATTCTTTTCCTATATATATATATATATATATATATTTTTAAATAAAAGCAAGATCTACTCTTCAAAAAACAAGGAAAAGACATAAAAATACTAAATCTAACCTTTTCTAAACAATAATCATGCAAATTAAAGGTTTAGATACTCATATTGAAAGCCTAATATGTTGTTATTTCTATCAATTTGAGTTGCAAAACCCCTATTTTGTGGCCATCCTAGGGTGGGGTGGTTGCAAATTTGGGGGTCCGTCCCTGGATGTGATGGTTGTTGTGGCCATCCCTTAGTGTTGCAATTAGGAAATTAGGGGTTTTTTTAGGCCAGAATGACCAAAATCTACAATATTTAAAGCATAAAAATAGATTCAAAACTTGAAAAAATGAAAAGGGATAGGGGTCCCACTATGATTGCCACTATAGAGCAAAAAAATGGTGCACCTAGCAAAGGGAAATGAAATGCATCTATTGTTTTATTTAAGCATTCAAAAATGGCATTAATGTAAGCATAATGACAAATAAGTGAAAGAAATGGGGAATTCTCTTTATATTAATTTATTTTCCAAATGCATTGTTACAAAACATCCCCTTGAGGGATCTTAATTGATACAATTCATTACAATGTTCAAAGGATCCAATCCTTTCATAAACTTAAGGTGCACTTTCAATGTCTTCCTCGCACTCATGAATTGAAGAGTGGGATTTTTCTACCACTGTAATGATCTATCGATATTTGAACTTGTAGCTCCTTTCTCATGTCTTGGAATACCTGGATCTACACACAAGAAAATAAAATTGATTAATAACATATGCATATTAAGATGAAATCAAAGAAATGCATGCAATATTGAATATAAAATGTGAAATAGGAAGTGCAAAAATATTACAAATTATACCAAAACTTAGCATAATGTATATTATCTAATTTGGAGATGATCTATTTTGAAATTGAACTAAAGTTGTAAGCGAAATCTATGGTCATCCCTGGGTGTTACCAATGGGACTATCATAATGAAAAAGCTAAATGAAGGTCCAAAATTTCTTTGAAATACACCAAATTATAGTATGATGCATTTAAAGTAGTTTAGAAATGATCTACATTGAAATTGACCCAAAATTATGTGTAAGTTTATGACCATCCCTGGGTGTTCCAATTGGGATTGTTAACCATCCCATGTGGGTACGACCACGAAACTTGGTGGTTTTTACCACCAATTCCTTTGGTATCTGGTCCAAAATACTCCTCTGGTTGTTGCCATAAAATTTGGTGATCTAATTCATAGAAATGGGTGGGTTTTGGAATGGATTTACATATTTGGGATAACTTGCAAACCTCCTTCGATGGATGGATATTTCAAGGGAAAATACATAGGTGAAAGGGAGAGTGAATCTCGGTAGCACTTCATTGTAAAATATTGCAAAAATCCTTCTCTTAAATTGGGTGGAAAGACTCCAATTTATAGCCCAAGAGGACCATAGGATAAAATGGGAAAGTTGGAGCATGCAAGGTAGGTATCGCCACTTGTCAAAACTCTTGCCATGTTTTGTATGGAAGAGGCCTCCAATTTAGAGGTTGTGATGGCTTTGACATACCCTCAATTTGCCATAAATCATTGGATAGGATAAATGGTAGAATTTAATTGTTATTTGTTCCACCCTTGACTTTTTTAGGGGCCTAGGCCATGGTTGTACCACCTAGGAATAAAATGTGGTGGCCATCCCTAGGTGGGACAATCATGAACTATGGTCATTCTAAGGTGGGACGACCATGGCTAAATGGCCCAATACTTCCCAAAGTTGGGATAAACCTTCCCAAAAATGGTTAGGACCACTATTTAACCCTTGAGCATTTTCCAAGGGGACCATATGGTTTTGATAAGAGCGTGTCATTAAATTTTAATTGGATTGATATGATTTTAGTGCCTACATTCCTCAATGTGGATGATGTGGAGACTATTACGAAGTACGATGCATGGTTTGCACCATAGCTTCCATGGGTGCCAAGTTTGATAGTGAATGAGGGGAGTGACAATGAGGTAGAGGTTGAGGATGTCGATGAGGCTCCTAATTTTTGGAGGTAATTTTGATCTAGCAGTCAAAGGAGGTAGTTTAAGGGTACAAAAGAGTAGAATTCTAAGATAGGAGGCGATGGATGTAGCACGAGGGATAGGGAGGAGATTATGAATGGACCTCCTAGTAGGAGTGAGGAGGATTGGATGAGGTTGGAGTGGTTAGTGTTAGAGTAGGATTTTATGGTAGCGGCTTGGTATGCAGAGATAGCTTGGCTGTGGGATGTGGAGATGGTGGCTTGAGATGCAAAGATAGCTCAGTTGTGGATAGAGCTAGAAGTACGGTTGACTATAGGTGGAGGTGAGGATAGGACTATGAGTCTCCAATAAGAGCTACTAGAGAGGGGTCATCTAAAAAGACATGATGTCAACCACATTTGGGTCCAGGATGGATATATTCGGTTGTTGGAGGATTGGTTTATGAAGCACGACATTGGACTTCTAGATCTACCCACCTCATCCATATTCATATTTGTTAGGCCTAGTGAATCTAGGCATAAATCTAGAGCTAGGGTTCCTTCAGGGTCATAGGGGTCCTCTTATAGGTGTTAGCTAGTGTTTAGATGCAATTTTTGTATGTGAGCCTTGGTGCTCCATTGTATATAGACTTTGGGCATTCATTGTACATATGATACTTATATATATATACATGACTTTACATTTGTGTTATGGTTTAATGCTTTTGTGTGAATTATTTTGTGTGGATTCATGTGTATATGGATTATTAATGCAAGTGATAGTGCAATTATAATGTGTATGGATGTAAATGTTCTAATGATCATTCATAGTCTATATTTTGCTTGATAATGTTTAGCATTGTTGTTTGATCAGGGGTACCAAACTGGTGGTATGTAAAATAGACGACTCTTCAAATTCTATAGATGGAATAAGACATGGATGTTAACATGGAAGAATATATGGATGTTGATATGGAATAATATGTGGATGTTGATATGGAAAACTAAATATTTTGAAGAGACTCAAACATACTAGTAATATCAAACAAACTCACTAAATACTGCCTAATTTCTCTAAGACCACATGTGTGTGCAATGAATTCATTTACCAAATCATAAGCATGGTAATGACTCAAGGAAATCAATAACCAATGTTATCTATTTGAAAGGATTCCATGCATAATGTTATCTTGAGTAAATTGAGATGAAACCTATTATGGATGAGACAAAGAACCTAGCTTACCCTTAAGTACAGTCATAAGTCTCTTTAAAATAAATCTATCCCCATGCATGAGTGTACTCCACTACCAATCAAGCATCTATAATTTCGATGGAGATTAGATCCATAGTACAAGAATTTTATCTCTATGTTTTGGGAATGAATACCTAATCATATAACTGGAAATGTAGTACTATCCTTACAAATCAAGGATCAGTGGTGTGTGATGTGTAAATGATTTAGAATTTTTAGGGGTTTTACCCTATTCTTTATTTTATTTTGATATTGTGATAATGGTGAAAACCATTGTTTTGTGGACTATGTTGCATGATGGGATAAGCAAGGAATACCCTTTTTCACTTCGAGGTACAACCCAAGTATGGTTTTATCCCTCTTTGACACAAGATGTTTTTAATATGTGTGATTGTGTTTGGTTCAAGAATATTTAGAGTCAATTTCTAGAACTCAATATTTTCTTAGTGAAGGATGTGTCTTGGTCCTAAAAAAATCTTACATGTATTTGGAGTTTGCTTAAAATACTAGAAGTGGTTGAGTGATCAAAAACACCTAGAAATTTTGGAAATGTGGTTTTACAAATAACACTTTGATTTTATGGAATGGTGCAATGAAATGGATGATGAATTGAAGGTGCCCCTGATTAAGGCAACTTGAATGAATTTATCTAAACTGAATAAATGATCCAAAATATAAAATGGAATGTGTGAATGTAATGTATGAAATACAATTTGTGAAATGAAATGAGTGTAATGTAGTTTTATGAAATACAATTTAATGAAATGTGTGCAAAATGCAATGTATGAAATACAATTTATTTTTATGTGTAATAGCCATGTATATATACATATATATAAATCACATTATGCATGGAATCCTTTCAAATAGATAACATTAACTGGTTTAGGCTCTTCAAATCCCTCTAGAATAGCAAGCCTATAAGTTCCTTTACCCACATTTTGAGTAACAATGCATGGACTCAACCAATTAGTCATAAATTTATCACGAAGATGCAATAATGCATTTGTGTTTTGTTGATTCTCATTTAGAATAAGATCTCCTACTTGGAATTCACATAGATGAACTTTGTCATTGTAAGCACATTTTAGGTGGTCTTGATATACTCGTAAATGATCTAAAGTATTGACTCACCTTTCATCAAGAAGTGTGAGTTGTTCAAGATGTGCTTGTCTAGCAGTGTCATCATCTATGAATTCCTACAAAGATATTTTCAAGGAGGGGATCTCAAGCTCAAGAGGTATGACTCCATAGACCAATGAAAATGGTGTTGCCCTAGTAGGCATGCAGATGCTTGTTCGATAAGCCTATAATGCCAAGGGGATTTGAGTATGCCAATATCTATAATTTTCTTTAACAATTTTCTTGAGAATAGCAATTAAGGTGTTGTTGGTAGCCTCAACTTTTCCATTTTCTTGTGGGTAATGAGTCAAGAAACTATGTTGGATATTATATTTTTTATAAAATGCTCAAACATCCTTTTTCTTGAAATACTTACCATTATTAGAGATGATTTTTGAGAGAATACCAAAATTACAAAATGATATGATGAAGTATAAACTCCACAATTCTTGGTCATGTTGTACTGGTTAGAGGAATTACCTTCACCCACTTTTTGAAGTATTCAGTGGTTGTGATGATGAATGTATGTTATCCCCAAGGAAGGAGGTGATATTTTACCAATTAAATGTAGACCCCATTGTGAAAAGGACCAAACACTTTGAATAGGTTGTAATTCTTGTGATGGCACATGAGTTAAATTAATATTCTCTTGATATTGCTTACAATGGTTGACATATGTGCAACAATCGCATTCCATGGTGGGCCAATAGTAACCCATTAATAAAATACACTTTGCAATGGCCATTCCACTAAAATGACCACCACAAGTACCATCATGAGCTTCAAAAATGGTTCTCTGTGCCTCAAAAAAATCGATGCAATGAAGGAGGATTCCATAATAACCATATTTATACAGCATGCCCCCCATGAGAGTAAAATAAGTTACCTTTTTATTAAAAGTGTGTTTAGCAGTCTGTGATATATCTGATGGGAGTGTTCCAAACTTGAGAAAGGTTATTATTTGGTTTTACTAAGGCTCACATGGTTCAAAATGGATAAATTAAAAATCCTTTCCATCCTTAGATTCAATATGAAAAGTGGTATGGGACCACATTGTCAGGAAGAATATGAAAGACAAATATTATTGGGACAAAAATCTAAAGTCATTCCATTATAAAGTCAATAACTTGGTGATGGTGTATGATGTTGAGACAAAAATAGAGAGTACAAAAATTTTCAACTAATGTATATGGGCCCCTATTAGATAGTAGTTTTTCATAAAAATAAGACCTATAATCGTAAGGATTTATATGAAAGGGCTATCAAGAAACAACTGAACCATGATAAAATCAAGGTATTTCATTGTCTAGAATAGATCAGATACACTTTGATAATAGAGTAGAAATTAGGAAGGGGAGGGATGTCAACATAAAAAATTCTATGTTATTTACAAGTGTAGTAGTATAAGGAGCATGTAGAATATATAGTGGGATGGATTTTTAGAGAATTACAACTTTATAGCTTGATGAGGATGCTTGCAATGCAATAGCTTCACCAAGAATGTTGTATGACCATAAAATTAAGGTATTATAATAGAATTTTTATATGAAAGGAGTATCTAAAGAATATTATGATAGGGGTAGGTCATAGTAAAAAGTAATAATAAATAGTAAAAATAAGTGTCATTATTATGGTAAATTATCTTTTTCAAGTATCTTTGTCATAAGGAGATATGTTGTAAATAATAAAATCTCTAGAAATACAAGATAGTCAAAGGTAATTTTGGAAGTATTATGTAATTATAGGAAAAATCCAAAATAAAATCTCTAGAAACATGTGAAATACTATCTCATGTAATATAAAATATCATAGGAAAAGTCCAAAAGAAAAATCTCTAGAAACATGTGATATTTGGACTATCTCATGTAATTATAAAATATCATAAAAAAATATCTAAAAGAAAAATCTTTAAAAACTTGTGATATTTGGACTATCTCATATAATTTTAAAAATCATAAGAAGATTCCAAAAAGAGATATCTAAAAATATGTCCATCTAGAGTTCTCCATGCATGTAATATCTATATCCCGTGGTCCTATGAATTGGTAGGCTACCACTTATGGGAGGTAAGTTAAGTTTAGCAGTTGTAAGCATAAGGAAGTAATAGAGAGTATAATGTGTGAGTAAAAGCTAACAAACCAAACTAGCTATAAAATAGTATCTCTTTATCGAAGGTGTGGCCAAAATTATGGAGCATGGTCATTGGGAAAGTTCACAAGAGGTGGAGGCTCAATAGGAGGGTCTCATTCACTCACAATAAAATCTAGTGAGCCTTTTCTATAATTCAATAATTTTTATTCCTTCTTTATGTTTTAATTGTGCCATATATTATGTTTCATGTAATTACTATTTTCCATGTTGTTATAATGTATTATTATGAACAAGAGTTATATATTATCATACAACCACAAAATAGATATTGTGCATCAATCACAATGATCATAGTAGGAGGGCTTATAGAAAGGTTGTGAGCATGACATAGTTTGACAATATCTTGTTAGGAGTAGATTATTTTTTATCAATTAAAAATATAATATAAACATGCAAAATGTATCTAAATATAAATACATAAAAGATAAATTATATGAATATTTCAATGGTAACCTTAGAAAGAAGAAAACTATGATGAAATTTCAATTTGGATAGGATATTAAACATGACTTAAAAGTTGCAAGGAATTTAAAGTCATATAATAGGCATAGACACATTGGAACTTTATTATAAATCATATTTTAATGGATAACATTTAATATCTTTTGGTCTCACTTACTTATTTGTGATTTTTGTGTCTTAATGGTTTTTAAATGCAAGTTTCCATATTTTGTTTAAAATTCATGTAAACTTATAATGAATATAAATTGGTTGATTCTATAAATATTTTAAATTTGATATACTTATAATGATAATTAAAATCATAATAATAAAATCCATAACATAATAATACTATCCAATTGATTTGAAATAGGAGTACAATATAAAGTAAAGCATGGGAAATGCAATTCCATATTCTATAATCTCAAAACAACATTTGAAAATACAAAATTAATAAAAAACACCAAACATATCATATATGTTTATGGCTCATAATTTTATCCATTATACTTACAAGCTTATTATGATACCTCACATCCCACTTAAAAAAGGAATTGGGTGAATGAAATTGGTCCTCCTAGAGAGCAACACAAACATAAATCCATTGATCACATGTCAAGAAAAAATTATTTATTTTTAAAGTAAAAGAGTCAAACATATTTATTCCTCATAAGGATGGTTTGTATGGAATTGTGTTAATCTATAAAGGGTTAAAATAAACATATTTTAATCACACACTAAGGGTACCATCTAGATAGAGAATTATCTGTGATATATGGTTCTAGAAAATAAATTTGACATGTATGATGCGACTGAGGAATACAAAAATCAATATTAATGTAAACATAGTGTGAATAATATCTAATATTATGAGAAAGGAACTCTTAAACTAGAAGGAAATTGAATCCATTTGTACTTTAGGGATTAGATAAACCCATCATCAAAGTGAATATATTTACTATAATAGTATTCAAACATTTACAAAATATATTCTTAAGTCTATAATCATTTGGTGTGTAAGTAGGGTTATGTGTAAGGGGTAGGCCCTAAAATGTATTTATAAAAATTTTGCAAATCAGTTTTGAAATCCAGGCAAATAGTATCCAAATACATGTAGAAGGTTCATTATTATTAGGGAAAATGTTGGAAATTTAAACTTAAAATGGTTAAATTATTATAAAATTAGGGCTAATCAACCCCAAAAAAATTTGCACCCAAATTTTTTTGGCTAATGGGCCTTGGTCAAGGGTCCCAAATATTAGCTTTAGACACCAAAACAACACCAATCTGATCATGTGGCTACAAGCACTGACCGAATTGGCATACATAGCCCCTAGGGCAGCCCCCAGAGGTTAAACAGTGGTCCTAACCACTCCCAAAGTAGTTTTGGAAGGTCAGAGGTCAATTTGGCACCTTTCAAGCACCCTGCTCCTTACTCGTTCCACCCTGGGGTGAATAGAATGCTATTCGCCCCACCCTGGGATGATTAGCAGCAATCGCTCCAGGGTGGGGCGAATAGCAGGTTTGATGGGCAAAAGGTCAAACCTTGACAAATGGCAGCTCAGATCCACCACTCAACTCCACCTTCAATGCATGGGAGTGCGAGTGAGCATTTTTGAGCTCAAAGAGGCAGTCATAGAGGCAGTCATGGAGCCCTTAATCAGGGAGGAATCTTCTCTCCCCTAGGAAGGCATGATGGCCAAGTGGCGCCCCTGCATGCACATTCAAAGCAGACCTTCAGGTCTATAAAATGGTGAGTCTTCTCACCCCAAAAAAGGATAGAGCAGGAGCATTTGGAGCAATGGAGTGCTGTCGAATTACATCCTCACCCCTCACTTGTGCTTCTTACATCCTTGATCTCTCTTTTGGAAGGGAGGTTATTGGGTGAACATTGGAAGCGCAATCCGGACCCAAAACCCAAACATTTGGCCACAATACCCCACCCAATTTTCTGACACAACCCCCTAGGAGGTTTTGGACCCATCCCAAGTGGATTGGTGTCGAAACCAAGCCCCAAACGATGGGCGTCCTGCCCCGGGTGCCCCTCACACTGTTGTAGTCCTAATCGCCCCACCCCGGAGTGATTAGAAATATGTAGTATATTTCTTCACTATTTCTTTTGCATCTTATTTTATGTCATTCATATATGCTGCCATTCAAATTTCATGCCATTCTGATGAGTTTTGACTGTGTTTTCATTGTTTTTCGCTTTCACTAACATACAGGGAGCATCTTCGGATACAGGGTGATCGGGGCTGAATCTACAAAATCCGACCTTCTGGGTCATCTCAAAATGCCCTATTTTGCCTAACCCCAACTTTGTAGGTGTTTTGGAGGCCTCTAGATGGGACATTTAGGAGGTTGCTTTCTGACATTTTATGACAGTCCTAATCGTCCCACCCCGGAGCGATTAGAAATCTACAGTAGATTTCTTGACTATTCCTTTTGTAGTGTGTTCATGATGGTGTTTGCATGCTTCTATCCAAATTTCATCTTATTCTGACATGTTTTGATTACCATTTTAATTATTTCATGCATGCATTAACCGGAGGCCTTGGGGATTGCATGTTTCCCTCCATCCGTAGGTGCTATTAATCATTTGTTATTTCTATGAATGTAGGATATCAACACCAGAGGGGTAGCAAGGAACTACAGATGCATTCATGCAAGTGACGGTGACGTTTGGCCCACCCATTTCAAATGTGGGCACGCGGAAGATCCCGAAGGGAAGCGTACCATCCGTGGTGTAACAAAACTATATCTAACGCTCCTAGCCCCTAAAAAGGAAGGAGACGTATTGTAACCTGATCTCAAAGAAAAATTAATAAAAAAAAGGGCTGCACTTTACATTTGCTTTATATCTCATTTCAGTTCATTTGTTTTCCCTTTTCATGCACTTTAGTCCTTTCTTCATTCGTAGGACTTAGCATTACATATGCTTTTGTTTGCATCACACCCGGTATGCCATTGCTTCCGTATCCTCATGCTTTCAGTGGCGATCATGGTGGGACCCTGTCCCCTAATTTTGGGATCAAAATTTTGATCAAAATTTTATGTTTTTGCTTGTAGGTGTTAATCCTTCAAGCGTTGGACTGCTGCTCGTGCCACCCTATGATGAATACAGACTAGAATTCATGCCACCCAGGATGAATAAGGCATTCATCCCACCCTATGATGAATACAGATCTGCTATTCATCCCACCCTAGGATGATTAGCTCTCTATGCATTTTTTGAGCAGAAACTCAGAGGCATCCTGGTGTGGGCAGAGAAGAGGTAGGTTTTTTGAACATCCTCTATAATTTTTTGTCTCTGTTTCTATGATTTTTCTGTTTCTTTGCTTGCATAGAAAATTTTACTGCATGTTTTCTTTCTTTGCACAAGTAAAAATAACCACACACACCACGTGATAATATAAACATCAAGGAGTTGGTCGTAAAACCCCAACACTTGATCAAGACCAACGGTGGATTTCATCACCACCTTGGCTTGAATTTTTGCATACATAACCCCGATCGCTACTATTGCTAGACGTAAATCCTGATGAAAGCTGACCAAGTGTAGCTGGGGTGATTCCCAATGCATGAGGATAAGTCTTCTATGGTAGGTGTCAAAAATAGAGTGATTCCCCTTTCGTACCGCCTATGTTCCATGTATTTTTGCTCTCGCGTACCAATAGTTTCCCTCACGTAAGGGTGGGTATATTGAGAGGTTCGGTATAATGGCCTGGCAGTGGTATATTGAAGGGGCGACCATTTTGGGAGATATAAGAGCCCTCATATTGCATATACAACAAAATTTTCTTTACAAGGTTTTCACCACAAAATCAAAACACACTAAACCAGATCTAGGGCACACCTTTAATCTATAAACGAGATAATCATTGCTTTGATTGTGTGGTCCCCTTTTGTTTAGTGTAGCATAAAAAATTGTAAAGAAGATAAAAACCTACATATCTTGTAGAGAGACACCACCATGGTGTACACCCGTAGCCAAGCCCAATCATGGGTAGAAGCTGTAGAAAGTGTACAAGGGGGCACAAGTCACCTCCGCTATAGCCCCAAGGACTTGGTCATACCACCTTGGTGGCCTGACCCACAAAATAGTCCACATCATACCATGACGGAATGGGACTATAGAGGCACCCCTTCGAGGGGCACGCCCATGCAACATAGACCCTTTCAGGAGGAGTCCATACACGTGGCACTCAACATAGATGGGAGGGCTCCCTTAGACACTCGTTATGAGTGGCCACCATGTGATGAAGTGCTAGAACAACATAGGGTCCATAAGGAGGGGCCACATGATTACATCATCCCTCCTCTACCCCTTATTACTATCAAAAACAATAGGCCAAATCCAGAGCGCAAGGCTCTTCAGACAGGGCGAGCCAACTCTGCCCACCCCTTTCACATATACGAAAGGGAGCATGAGGAAAACCACTACATTCCTCAAGAGCAATACACAGCATGGGAACAATGCGCTTCCACACCTGCTATTTATCAGGATCACCTACTGAGGCCAGAGCCTCGGGTGAATGCCGCTAACCTCGATAGAGGGAAGTGACCTATAGAGATCTCGGATCACCATGACCGAGATAGATGTGTAGGGGAGGCATCTAGGCCTCCTAGACTCAAGACGGTGGAACAAATCGACTTGGCATTTGCCAAACATGCCACCCGCCAAGCGCAAATCATGTAGCTTGAGCAAGACCAACAATAGTTAGAGCACCTGTATCACCTTAGCAAAGAGCGCATTCGACGTCAGACAGATGAGTTGCTCTAGAACACTATGCCTGAGAGGGTCCCAACCCCTCGCATGCATAGGACAGAGTTGTATGAGAGGCACAACCCCTTGGTGCGAGACAGGTCTCCATGACCTTATCAAGTGTTGCCTCCAAGACCTCCTAGACCTGAGCGGGAGACCACCCCTAGAGCCAATGATGGGCACCCTCCATGGGCACCCACCCATGTTTATAGGTCATGCCCAAGAACTCCTCAAGAAGCCTATGAGGAATTTGAGCAAGAAGAAGAGTGGGCTGAAATGCCCTACCAAGGCAGGGGGCGCTATCCGGCTGCCCCTCCATAGGCCTCAAGTTCCCCGTAATTCACAATGGGAACAAACCAAGGAGGAAGAGATCAAATCTTTCGATGCATACAAAGCGCTGCTAGAGCGCTTAGAGTCTATGGAGACCAAGACTTATGGGCCCCAAAATCCCACTTTATGCCAGCTCCATAGTCACCCTGTGCATCCTTTAGTGCCGGCACCCCCATACCCTGAACACTTCAAAATGCCTCAATTGGCAATATTTAGAGGGGATGAGGATGCCCAAGAGCACGTGACAAGATTCCTAAGCCAATGCTTTGGCATTCAGGACAATGATGCTTTGCTTCTAAGAACATTTATAACCACGTTCGTAGGCCCTACCTCGGATTGGTTTACCCAGTTGTCGAAGCATAGCATCAACAACCTAGACCAGCTAGTGGATGCATTCCTCGAACATTTCACCTTCAATACCAAGAAGAAGGCATCATTAAGTGACCTAGCTAGCCTCAGAAAGTATGAGGAAGAGACCATGGTGGCTTATGGAAATCGATGGAGGACGTTGCTTTCAAAGCTTCCTTACCTCCCTCCCATGGCCGACCTGACCCAAATGTTCTCAAAAAGTTGCCTAAGATCGATCTCCATGCTATTGTAGCTACAACAATATGCCACTCTCGAGGAAGCCCTGGCGCAAGCCAGAATCATTGAGGAGATCAAGATACAGGATGGCGAGATTGCCAAGCCATGCAAGAAAGAGTGGCCCAAAAATGCCAAAACTGGGTCAACGCAACCAAACCCTCATGGTCAATCAGGTTGCTATAAACATACCTAAGCCTACACAAGCAACACAGCCCCCAAAGGCTAATTATCAGGTAGTTCCTCTTGACACCTATGAGAAGGAAAATCATAGGCAAGAGCAAAATCAGCAGCGTCACCCTAGGCGACAATTCACACCCTTCACAGAGTCTAAAGACTCCTTGTTTGACCGCTTGTCCATGGAAACTTGATAAACCTACCAGAAAGTCGACCCGTAGACCCCAACGTGCCAAAACCCAAGGGCTATAGGGAAGACTTGTACTGTAGATTTCATCGATAGAAAGGACATGACCTTTACGCATGTTGGAAGTTCAAAAGCTTAGTGCAAGACCTAATAGACAACAAAATGCTAGCGGTGGATAATCCCGTAGCACCAAACAACCAATAGATGGAGGTCTTCAAAGACCCCCTACCTACCCATGATGCATAGGCAAAGACTCTTCAAGTCAATGAGGTGACACAAAACTACCCCATGCAAGGGTATGTAGGGATGATAAGCATAGTGACATGGAACAAGAGGTATCCAAGCACAGCTGCCCCACTGTAGCTACAGGAGAGGTTCCATCAATGTCACAACCTCAACAACACCCTACGCAACCTCCTCCACCTAGACCAGTGGCCATGATTCAGACTAAACTTACCCAAAGTTTAAGGACCACGTCGGCTAGGCTCTCCATCTATGAGCTCATCCAACAATCACCGCCCCATCGAGAGGCTCTAATGGAGATACTCAAAGCCATCGAGCTACAGCCCCATGAAGCAAACTCTTTCAACAACTTTGTGGGACATGTAAAATGATGTACAAAACTAGTCATCACCTTTAGAGAAGATGAACTAAAATCGATGACTGGTGATATGGTGGATCCACCCCTACACATCATTGCATGGGTCAACGAGATTCCATTTAAGAGGGTGTTGGTGGACACTGGCTCATCCAACAATATAATCACAACAGCGGCATTGAAACACCTCAAGTTTCTAGCATCTCACATTGTGGCCTCCACCTATACTCTTCGAGCATTCAATGACGCGATATGCTCGACGGTTGGCACAATTGTCCTGCCCATCCAAGTGGGACAAAAGACTATTCCTACATTGTGCCACATCCTGGAAGGTGAGATGGCCTACAATATCTTGTTGGGTTGGCCTTGGATCAGGGACATGAAGTGTGTCCCTTCGATAGCCCATCAATGCCTAAAGTACACATACGAAGGGCAAGTGCATGTAGTCCCGATAGACTTAGAGCCCTTCAAGTATTGCAATGCGGTGCAGTTGATGCCACAATCGACCCTTCCATCGACACATTTGGACTTTCAGTTGAATCCATCCAAACAGGGTCCGATTCTGCATACATCCCCATTGTTAAGTCCCTCAAATCCCAATCGGGTCCATCTTCATCATCTGGTCCTTCACCAATGATGCCACCTACGGTGGCCACACCGAAGGACAATGGGAAGAAACCCCTGGAAGAGGCACCACCATTAGTCTCAACCATCTCTACCGAAGAGGTGCCTAGCCGAATGGAAGTCGAGATGCCTAGTTCACCCGACATGGAGTGGACCCAAGAAGAACTCCCATTCCCTCCCCCTCAACCACCAATGATCACCATTGAGATGGCCAATACGGGCCTGGGGGAGTATCTAGTGTGGAACATTGTAGCAACACCCATGCTTGAGTCCATGCAAGACATGGGGAGACCTCGCCTCCCCATCGACACTATTGTCCCTTTGGGCTACCCACCAAATCAGACAAATTTTGTATATGGGGGCCTCGACAATGGCATTGAACCTTACCTGCAAGAGGAAGAGGATGAAGAGCCCTTTGCTGAGAATGTCAACTATCTGTCCAACCCAAAATTCGCTTTGAAATACCTTGGCCAATGTAATTGGCATGGATATGGGTTAGGCAGATATGAACAAGGGGTGCACGTTCTTTGTCAACCAAGATATCAGATGTCATACGACAAATCAGGAGTAGGGTTCAACCACCCTCTGCCCCTTGACATCTTGGTAGAGAACATGCAAGGCCTAGGGCTAGGCAACAAGGATGGGTTGGCACAAGATCCATATGCCAATCCTAACACAACATACACATTGGGGGATTATCTCCCATTGTTAACAACCAACCTTGTGGGCCTCAACAACTCCTCCCCTTTGATCGAGAAAGGGGAAAGTTCAAGAACTTGCCTCCAAAAGGGATATAGACAAGGCCAAGAAGGATCTTCAGAAGATGAGTCAGAGTATGAGGTAGCACCTTGGGACCCTTTCGAGTCCGATAGCAATCACTCGCAAGTGATGCCCATAGATGACTATCAGGAGAACTTCATGACGATGTTTCCCTTCAATGCTCCAATCGAGCAAATGCCACCTCAAGAGAATCAGGTCCTCCCATAGAGAGCGGAACAACCTCGATGGGACCAAATTAACTTGCTCGAGCAGAATGAGCCTCACATGCCATAAATAGTTATCGAAGCCAATGAAGGCCTATGGATCTCTGATAGTGATTATGAAGATGAGACTGAGATGGCATATCTCAATCATATGTGACAACAACAATACCCCATGGACATTGATGATATGTTTGAATAGCTAAACATGGGGCCAAGGCATAGGTGGCACCTAAACCAAGCATAGTTGGACCAAGTGCTGCACCCGCCACTTTAGGCATACAGAGAGCACCCTTCCGCCCAGAGACCCTATAGAGCCATCAGTGCCAAGGGTAGACCCTATCCTTTTATCTACACATAGGGCCGATCCATTTGTGCCAATACCCACAGAGCCAGATCCGGAGCACAAAGATCACCAAGGATGTCCGAGTCACCACCCGCATGGTAATGGAGACCAAATTCACTTCATCAACATGATCTCCATTGACTTAACCGCCCCCATCCATAATCCAGCTGATCTAACATGACCATTGTATCTAAACCTAGATGCCATAGACTGGGATCATGCTAACTCGCCACCATCCCCATCAGAGTACTGGCCTTGCGGTGAGATGCTTCATTTCACCCTAAGACCAACTCAGGATATCTTCCATGCTGAAGAGGAACCCGACGTTCCAAACGTAGATCTAAATTCAGCAAATGATATCCACCTGATCCCAACTCCACACCAGTTGGAGGATGGGTCCCACATGTCAGTCGAAGAGATGACTGACGTAGACATCGGCTCTGATCCAATGAATCCATAAATCATCAAGCTAGGGGTAAGTCTATCCCTCGAAGAGCAAGCTGATTACATTGCCCTTCTCAAAGAGAAGAAGGAGGTTTTTGCATGGTCCTACAAAGACATGTCGAGGCTAGACCCATAGCTAGTCATGCATAATCTAACGCTTGATCCGACAGTCAAGCCAGTCAAGCAAAAACTATGTAAGATGCACCCAATAGTAGCCTTAATGGTCAAATATGAGCTACAAAAGTTGTTGGATGCATAGTTTGTCATCTGCATGGATTACCCACCATGGTTGTCCAACATGGTACCCATCAAGAAGCCTGACGGGAGGATTCGCATATGCACCAATTTTCAAGATCTAAACAAAGCGAGTCCCAAGGATGATTTCCCCTTGCCTAGCATCGATGCATTGGTAGATGCTACAATAGGCCATGAAATGCTTTCCCTCATGGATGGTTTCTTGAGATACAATCAGATTCATATCAATCTCGATGATCAACTCAAAATGGCGTTCACAATGCCTTGGGGGACATTTTGTTATAAGGTCATGCCCTTTGGCCTTAAAAATGTTGGCGCCACCTACCAACGCGCTATGACATACATCTTCCATGATCACATGCATAAAACTTTGGAAGACTATATGGATGATTTGTTGGCCAAATCTCTTTTGTGCCCAGATCATCTCGATGACTTAAGCAAGATCCTTGATCGCCTCATCGAACACAAAGTCAGACTAAACCCCAAGAAGTGCGTATTTGGCATCACATCTGGAAAACTCTTGGGTTTCATAGTCTCAAAATGAGGCATCGAGGTAGATCCAAATAAATTCAAGGCAATCCTTGAAATGCTTCCCCCAACCACCATCAAGCAGCTCAGAAGCTTGCAGGGAAAGGTCACGTCAATCAAGCGCTTCATAGCGCAATTATCTGACAAGTGCCGACCCATGAATAAATTATTACACAAGGGGGTAGCATTTCACTGGGATGACGAGTGCCAATCAGCCTTCGATGACATTAAACAATACTTGGCTTCATCACTAGTATTGGCACCACCTAGACCAGGAGTGTCATTCTATTTATACATCTCAGCTACTGAGGTGGCATTGGGCGCCATGCTAGCCCAGAAAAATGAACTACATAAAGAATAGGCTACTTACTATCTTAGCCGCACCCTAGTCAGTTATGAACTTAACTATGCATACGTCGAGAAGCTATGCTTAGCAATGGTATTTGCCACCAAAAAGCTATGCCATTACATGTTGAGCAATACGACGTATGTTGTGTCTAAGGAGAATCCATTATGGTACATGATGAGTCATACTTATCATAGTAGCCGCACGATGAAATGGATCATGTTGTTGATGGAGTTTGACATCGAATTCATTGGACAGAAGTCCATCAAAGGTCAAGTCATCATCGATCAACTAGCAGAGGCTCCTCTCGAAGATGATCAACCTCTGACCATAGAGCTACCCGATGATGGGGTCTTCCATGTCTCAGAATCGCCAGATTCTGATGAGCCTGAGTCACAGGCTGACATAACCTTATTCTTTGATGGTTCTAAATGTGAGCAAGGGGGTGGCATGGGAATCATATTCTTCACACCGCAAGGGGCTCCAATGCCTCTATCATTTAAACTTGATTTCCCATGCACCAACAACAATGCCGAATACGAAGCCTTGCTCATAGGTCTTCAGACAACAATCACCATGAACATCAAATGCTTGAACATCTTTGGTGATTCATTGTTAATTGTCAACCAAGTGAAAGGGGTATTCCAATGTAAATGCCTAGTTCTGTAGGCATACAAAGCCCTTGTGGATAAATTCCTAGCAAAGCTTGAATGGTACGACATCGAGGCACTCCCTCGATCATCGAATCATTTTGTGGACACTATGGCCTCCTTGGGGTCACTAATCCCGCAAGACCCTTCTGGTGAGATGACAACCATTCAAGTCAAAACATTATCGCAATCCATGATGGAGCGTGCAAGCTCGACCTAACGCCAGGAATCCACCTGATCCAGATTGAACCATCTCAGGATAGGTTCTCTCGAATCCATGATAGTCTGAATCATGCCAACTGGGGTCCTTGTTCTCCCCTATTCCCCTTAATAGCAACACAATGCTATTCTTACAAGTTCTTTCCCGCTCAACTTTTGCTAGGGATGAACTTCAAGAGGGATTGGCAGTTCATACCATCGAGGTTTCTGATCAGTAAGATTGGTACACACCCATAAGAGACTACCTCAAGCTAGGTAACCTCCCACTTGGATTGACGCATGCCACAAAAATATCATTCAAATAGAAAGTGGCAAAACATGTCTTGCTAGGAGACATTTTGTACCATCGAAGCTACGAAGGGATCCTCCTCCATTGCTTGGACCAGTAGGAGTCCACTTGGGTGATCACCCAAGCGCACGATGGTACATGCGATGGCCACTTCAGCGGTATGGCCATCGCAAAGTGCATCCTTCGCATGGGCTATTATTGGCCATATTTAGAGTGAGATTGTTGCGCGTATGTAAGGAAGTGCATGAAATGTCAACACCATGCTAATTTGACACATGTACCTTCTCAGGCCTTGCAGCCGATCCAATCGGCTTGGCCATTTTCGTAGTGGGGCTTAGATCTAATCGAAAAGATCTCCCCTACATCGTCAGGTCATCACACGTTTATCATAACGGCCACAGAGTACTTCACCAAGTGGGTGGAAGCAATTCCGCTTACCTCTATGACTGGGACCCGCATTGCGGAGTTTATTTTACATAACATCATATGTCATTTTGGTATTCCATCCAAGATCATCTCGGATAATGGGACGTCATTTAAGAACAAAGATGTGCATGCTTTAACAACAAAGTACAAAATTCAGCATAGTTTTTCGACACCTTATTATCCGTAGGCAAATGGGCAAGCAGAGGCGTCAAACAAAATGCTAGTTGCCATCCTTAAAAATATGGTCACAGATAGTCATAAGGATTGGCACATTCAAATCCCACTTGCTCTTTGGGCTTATCGCACTAGCATTCGGACGCCCACTGGGGCAACTCCATTTTCTGGTGTATGGCTCCGAGGCAGTCATGCCTCTCGAGTTGGAAATACCTTCCCTACGCATATCAATGCAAGAGTTCATCGATGATGACACTGCATGGTAGGCCCGGTTAGACCAGCTTACGTTGCTCGATGAACGATGCATCAATGCTCTCGAGCATTTACGTATCTATCAAGAGCGACTTAAGAAAGCATACAACATGAAAGTTCACCTGAGGGACTTTCAGGTTGGTGACTTGGTCTTAAAAGAGAACCAACAAAATTCTAACTTGCCGCCCCATCTAAGGGACAAGTTCATGGCAAATTGGTTAGGTCCTTATGTAATTGATAGTAAAATAGGACCTGGAACATACCGGCTCGCCTCTCTTGAAGGAATCAAGGAACTAGAACCCTTGAACATCAGTCATTTGAGGCCATTCCACATTTAAAAGAGCCATAGCCCACCCCAAAAGCTCCAAGGATTCCACATCTTGTCCAAACATCCAATCCTAAAACAATCTCCAAGGATTCCCCAATCACTTGGTCAACCCCCAAAAATGCCCCAAAGGTACCTATAATCCCTTTGGTCAAACCAAAAGCTCCAAGGATTCCCACAATCGCTTGGTCAACCCTAAAATGCCCCAAAGGTATCCATAAACCCTTTGGTCAAACCAAAAGCTCCAAGGATTCCCACAATCACTTGGTCAACCCTAAAATGCCCCAAAGGTATCCATAAACCCTTTGGTCAAACCAAAAGCTCCAAGGGTTCCCACAATCGCTTGGTCAAAAACAAATATTCAAAAACAAACAAAAACAAAAGATAATCAAAAATAACAAAAAAATTGCATCTCACTTCCATGCATACTCTTAAAAATCAAAACACAAAAAAAAATAAATTGCATTAGGCATCGCATACATACATTGCATATTTGTTGGTCATACATGTCACAATGCACCATAGACTGTAATTACTAGGCAATTCCATCATTTTCCACATTCAGTCCATTTTGTAAACACATCCATCAAAAATAACGCCATCCACATTTTCCCTCCCATATTATAATCATTGTCTGCTAATGTCTTTAGGGTTTTTCATCATTCAGTTGTCTTTAGATTTCTAGTCAAAAACTGTACAAAGTCAGACAGATTTTACAAAGGTAGAGTTTTACTTGGATCACACCTTGTTACATCGCATCCCAACACAAGTTAAAACACATAAAAATTCCCAAGTTGTGTGAATGAAAGATGAAACCTACAAAGTAGTCTAGGGTACCATAGGTGAAAGGTTAGCCTGCTCATCCCCCTATGTGAATGGTTCAAGAATGCTGAGAATTGACAAAAGGACAAGCTCTTCCCTATCCAATTCCCCATAATAAATAGTGGTTTTCACCACTATCAAAAACCCAAACACCTTTGATCCCATGGAAGGGCCAAGATCAATCCATTACACCAAACACCTTTGATCCCCAAAGTCATAAGGATTCCATACCTACACCCCCTAAGGATGGGTAGTCATCCCCAAGGCCTAAAATATCAATGCCATTCCAACATTAAGAAACCCAATCACCTTTGGTTCCCAAAGTCATAAGGATTCGTACTACACCTCCATGCAAAGGATGGGTAGTCATCCCCAAGGCCAAAAAAGGGATCAATGCCATTCACAAGCCAAAAACCTACGAGCTCAACTTTGAAATCCCAAAATGCAAAATAAAATAATAGTGGTTATCACCACTACTCAAACCCCTTGCTCAAAAAAAAAAGAAAAATAAATAGTGATTTTCATCACTATGTATGAGAGCAAGTATCCCAACAAGTTGAGCAACCGAAAGATGCCTGAGCTTGAATCCCTAGAATTCTCAGCATTCAAAAAACCATTTAGGTGATCCTCATTACGGGTTTGGTGGACAGCCTACCTAGCAATGGTGGTATCCTAAATGCATGATGATATGTCTATCACATTAGCTTTGCATGTGAGTAGACCAATGTTTGCATGTGGATGAGCTAGCTTATGGTACCCTAGATTGTCCTATGGATTAATCTTACTAAATACAACAAAGGAGTTAGTGGAGCTAATTAGGTGATCCTCAGTACAGGTTTGGTGGACAGCCTATCTGGCACTGGCGGTATCCTGACAAATACCACATAAACAAACTCAATCGCACACACAAGGATGTGAAATAACTTGGTCAAACTCAAGTCTGATTCGTACCTTGTTCAAAAGTCTTGTAAGATAAATGTACAGTCTTGATTAGTTAGTTAAAACATCTGAGTCTCAAAAAAACCTTAACTACATTCTAAAACAACTATGGTACATTCCATTACTTACATCACCATCAAAAAATACAAAAAAAAAAATTCACACATGCAAAGTCATTCCACAAAGCAATCACATAGTACAGAAAGCCAGTAAATCTTGTACAGTCTATGGTGCCACCACCAAGTTATCAACAAATCATTTCATCCATTCCATATGCATACATCATATAATTAGAAACATCGCATTCATAATAACACATGCATACATCAACATAAATAAATGTGCATAAAAGTAACAATAAATCATGACAAGTGTATAATCAAAAAGAAAGTCATGTATATATATCACCAAAAATGCCCGTAGGCTACAATAAATCGGTCCTCTGACCTCACAAAAAATCAAAAACTCAAAAACCCCAAGCCTAGGGAGTCGGCCACCATGATCACGTAGGATCGGTGTGACTGGAACTACCCCCAGTGGTGTGGGTCCTATGGGACCTCTCAGGGTGGCTGCTGCCAGCCCCGCATCATGCCCACTAGCGCTACCCTCACCCACCCACCTGCGATGAGAGGAAGCAGACTGCTCAGTCTCACTATCTCTCATTCGGTGTGAAGATCCACCTCCAGTGAGCTCAGGTAACTGTCCACCAAGGTGGATAATCTCGGCCTCCAACTCCACCCAAAATCGACCCCACTCCACATCCCATCGATGGTATGCAGCCAATGCTTCATCCCACTATACCAACTGAGCCCGCAGGCGATCCCTCTCGACGTTGTGCTCCTCATCCCATCTCTACAATAGCTCCTCCAATCATGCTATCTCAGCATGATACCTAGCCTCCATATCCCCTAGGACTACCTGAGGCATGGGCATCTCCGGGATGGCATGCTGCTCCGACACCCACTACTCTAGAACGTCCTATGTATCCGGCTACTCCAAAACCCCTAGGTCATCCCTAGTCAAGTCATCAACCTCCACCATATCTGCATCATCAGAGGAGCTCCCCAACCCTCCCTCGATGCCTCTACAACCTCACCACCTATTGCTACTGCATCCGGACCTCCTAGAGGCCCCTCACCCCACCATCATCGCATCGTCCACCACTGGTCATACTCTATAGTCACCCCAACATTGTCCACATTAGGGACATCAATCACTACATCCGACTCCTCACCCAATGGCTCAATGATCGGCCAGGCCAAAGTCCTCTCATCGCCTCGATATCGATAGATCAAGGGCTCACCAGAAATCCCTGGTGCACCCCAAACTATCGAGTCACCCGAACATATGGGAAGTACTCCTACTCGGTCCCATGTCACCCGATCAACCACCTCCCCTTGCATGCCCGCCGAAGCCACTCCCAGCCTCAGGCTAGGCTGGACAATCCTGATATGGTCACTAGAACACCTCTCCTAGAGCAAGATGCGAGAAGGCATCAACATAGTGCCCCACGACACCTGCCCACCATCGACTCTACCCCTGCTCCTCGACCTCCACCATAGGGCAGCATAGCCAATCTCCCTATCCACCATCTCTCCTCGAGTGGTCCAAGGCAACCCCTATGGCCGCTCCATAGCTATGTGCTGCCATCCCCAACACTACAATAGGTAGCTGCACCCAATCCCCTTTCACCTTCGATAGCGGACCTCGTACAACTCATCATATAACTATGCTAGTAGCGTCTGACCCCACCTCATAATCAGTGGTGCTACCATCGGACACTCCACCAGTATGAACACTACCTCAAGCAGGTTCCAAGGGAACCTCACACTTGAGGAGTCAGGAAGCAGCATGTTGGAGATGAGGGTCATAAGCAATGTATGCCTCACCCCCAACATGCCCTTCTCAAACCACCACCGCACCAGAATCCCGCCAATCGTAGTCCCCTCTGCCCTCTCCACCGCCCCATCCACCCCCATCTCCGTCGCATGCCCAAAGCACCATGTCAGCACGTCATCCACTGATCCCGAGGAGTCATCCGAATGGGCAGCCCATCTATCAAAATCCATAAAATCGATAAACGTCCTCCAGAGTCACTATCATCTCCCCTATTGGGAGATGAAAGGTGTTGGTGCGAGGATCCCACAAATTGATCAGGGCAATCAGATATGCCTGATCCCCCACCACAGGCTCTAACCGAGTCACCTGCTTGAGCCCAAGGGCATCAAGCCAATCCCAGTCCACCATAGTCAACGCATCCCATGCATCAAGAAAATACCATCGGCTGACGGTACCGACTCTTCACCACCTACAAAACAAAAACAACACAAAAACATTAAAACATGACAACAAAAAAAATTATACAACACTAAAACAAATATACAACAATGTATACAAACTGTACAACAAAAACATTTAATAAATTATACAACAACATTAACAAAATGTACAGTACAAACATTCAAAAAAATCAATAAACAACACAAAATAAAACAAAAATTTTTAACCTAGGGTTTTTAACCTTAGTTTAAACTAAAAACAAAAAAAAAAAATAAAAACAAAATTTTAACCTAGGGTTTTTAACCCTAGTTTAAACTAAAAAACAAAAAAACAAAATAAAAACAAATTTTTAACCTTAGTTTAAACTAAAAAACAAAATAACAACAAAATTTTAACCTAGGGTTTTTAACCTTAGTTTAAACTAAAAACAAAAAAACAAAATAAAAACAAATTTTAAACTAGGGTTTTGATCTTAGTTTAAACAAAGCCACACAAAATACAAATACAAAACAATTAAACTAGGGTTTTGATCTTAGTTTAAACGAAAAAACGAAATACAAAATAAATTAATTACGATTTTGAACTGTAAAATAAAAACAAACAAAATAAAGAAGGAGCACCTACCGGTCTTGCCTCGGCTCCACCACTCGAAGATCTAGTCCGTGCACTCATGGTATCCATGAAATCTCGATAGCGCTCCGCTACGCAGACTCGAACTCCTCCTCCTCACAACTCCAAATCGCCAGAAAAACCAATTGCAAATGAGCCCAAAACCTAGTTTTGGCCCTTATATAGGCTCTTAGGCCTATAATCGTTCCACCCTAGGATGAGCACTCTAGTTAGAACTCATACCACCCTAGGATGATTACAAAACTAGTATTCATCCCACCCAGGACGATTACAGAGCAAGAAAATAAAAAACAACCAAAATTGCATCCAAAATGCACCAAAAACAACAATAAAACTACCGAACAAAGGCACCTTTGCGCCTACATTCAAGGCATCCAAAACCAATGTTGGGGTCACAAATCCTCACTATCCTACTCCCTAAGAAGGCTACCATAGCCAGACCACTCCACGAGAGGAAGGATTTTCACAATTTCATCCCCAAAAGGCATCACAAAAAGGGGCCAAAACCACACACCAAAAACACAATAAAATTCCCAAAAAAGGACCTTTTCCTGACATTCTTGGCATACAAAACCAATGTCGGGGCCACAAATTATCAATATCCTACTCCCTAAGAAGGCTACCATAGCCGGACCACTCCACGGGAGGATGGATTTTTGACAATTTCATCCCCAAAAGGCATCACAAAAAGGGTTAAAACCCACCAAAAATAGGTCGATTGTTGGGAAACTGCATAAGCATTCAATGGAAAACAACTGAAGGCACCCTTACAAAAGTCATCTTGGGTCAAGTGACTCATCGCTTTTCTCATGTCGGTCATTCCCTCATCGATTCGTCGCTTGAGGGGGTAGTCACACTTAGTCACCAATCAACAAATACACACCCAATCAAGGAAATGGCATGCATTCAAAGAATCATTGACAAAGACAATCACGCTCCTGCTTGGGGCAGCAAACAAGCAATAATCACAAGCTGATCAAACACTTGGCATTCTAGAATCATGAACTCAAGGTTCCCATAGACAAAAGGTTGCGCCCTTTGCCTATTCATGACTGAACAATGTCCAAGATCAAGTAACACCTCACCGAAAAAGGTTAACACTTGAATTAAGCTCCTTAGCTCGTCAGAAGCAAGGATTCAAGAATGCGTGCCCTTTCCATACTTGGGGCATCAAAATTTGGTTAGGTTACCAAGAAACCCTAATCATTAAGTGCTTTGGTTATCTATTTTTGCTCAGCACTATGCCACGCACAACGCATCCCAAAAAGGGGCATCTATAGACACCAAAACAACACCAATCTGATCATGTGGATACAAGCACTGATCGAATTGGCATACATAGCCCCTAGGGCAGCCCCTAGAGGTTAAACAGTGGTCCTAACCACTCCCAAAGTAGTTTTGGAAGGTCAGAGGTCAATTTGGCACCTTTCAAGCACCCTGCTCCTTACTCGTTCCACCCTGGGGCGAATAGAATGCTATTCGCCCCACCCTGGGACGATTAGCAGCAATCGCTCCAGGGTGGGGCGAATAGCAAGTTTGATGGGAAAAAGGTCAAACCTTGACAAATGGCAGCTCAGATCCACCACTCAACTCCACCTTCAATGCATGGGAGTGCGAGTGAGCATTTTTGAGCTCAAAGAGGCAGTCATAGAGGCAGTCATGGAGCCCTTAATCGGGGAGGAATCTTCTCTCCCTGGGAAGGCATGATGGCCAAGTGGCGCCCCTGCATGCACATTCAAAGTAGACCTTCAGGTCTATAAAATGGTGAGTCTTCTCACCCCAAAAAAGATAGAGCAGGAGCATTTGGAGCAACGGAGTGCTATCGAATTACATCCTCACCCCTCACTTGTGCTTCTTACATCCTTGATCTCTCTTTTGGAAGGGAGGTTATTGGGTGAACATTGGAAGCGCAATCCGGACCCAAAACCCAAACATTTGGCCACAATATGTTGAGCAAGGTGCAGCGACAGTATTGTCATTGTTGTCAACACAGTCAGAAAGATCGGTTGATGCAGTGGACAGGAGTTTAGAGGTTACTCAGAGTATGTACAGTGATGTTAAATGCTCATGAGGATGTTTCTGATGTTTGGGTAAAGTTGCTACAGGTTGTCCAAGAAGACCGAAGTGGCCCATATGCAAAAGAGAAGCGAAAAAGCAAAGGGAAAAAAGTGTCGCGATATCGTGACATGTTGCATTTTCACGGCCAAAAGAGAAGAGAAAATGCAAGGAGAAAAAGTGTCGCGATATCGCGACATGTTGCATTTTTGCAGCCAGAAGAGAAGAGAAAATGCAAGGAGAAAAAGTGTCGCGATATCGCGACATGTTGCATTTTCACGGCCAGAAGAGAAGAGAAAATGCAAGGAGAAAAAGTGTCACGATATCGCGACATGTTGCATTTTCATGGCCAGAAGAAGAGAAAATGCAAGGAGAAAAAGTGTCGCGATATCGCGACATGTTGTATTTTTCGCGGGCCGAAGCTAAGAGAAAGTGCAAGGAGAAAAAGTGTCGTGATATCGCGACATGTTGTATTTTCGCGGGCCAAAGCTAAGAGAAAGAGCAAGGAGAAAAAATGTCGTGATATCGCGACATGTTGTATTTTCGGGGGCCAAAGCAAGGAGAAAGAGAGAGAAAGAAAAAGTGTCGTGATATCGCGACATGTTGTATTTTCATGGTCCAAAGCAAGGAGAAAGACAGAGAAAGAAAAAGTGTCACGATATCGTGACATGTCGCATTTTCATGACTCAAGAAGGGAAGTTTGGCAGAGAAAGGAAAAGTGTCGCGATATCGTGACATGTCGCATTTTTGCGACTAGAAAAGGGCAAGTAGGAAGAGAAACAAAAGTGTCGCGACATGTCACATTTTCGTGACTCAAGAAGGGCAGGCAGGCAGAGTAACAAAAGTGTCGCGATATCGTGACATGTCGCATTTTCGTGACTCAAGAAGAGCAGGAAGGCAGAGAAACAAAAGTGTCACGATATCGCGACATGTCGCATTTTCACGACTCAAGAAGGGCAGGCTGGCAGAGAAACAAAAGTGTCGCGATATCGTGACATGTCACATTTTCGTGACTCGAAAAGGCCGAGTAGGCGAGAGAAACAAAAGTGTCACGATATCATGACATGAATACCAATATGGTGAAACTGAAGACTGCATAGTGACGTGGACCCATAAGGAATCTTTAATGATTTGAAATCATTTAAGATGGTCGTTACATGTGGAAAGAAATGGACGCATGCCCATGAGGAGAAAATGAACAGTCGTTAAAATAGAAAATGAACAGTCGTGGAAGGAGAAAATGAACAGTCATTAAAATAGAAAATGAACAGTCATGCAGGGAGAAAACGAATAGACATGCAAAGAGAAAAAGAATAGACATGCAAAAATAAAATGAACAGTTACAAAGGAGAAGACGAACAGTCATGACCGAGAAGACGAATAGTCATGGTAGGAGAATAAGGTGTCAATTCGTTGCATGTAACGTGTTTGACGAAATGCCTACTCTATATATACAAAAGGAGTTACATAAAGAAGGCATTACAATTGACAAGTGGCAGATGAGAATATGAAAGAAACAGTTACAATTGACAAGTGGCGTATGAGATATAAAAGGAGTTACAACTAGAGTTACAAAGAGAAAGGATGGTTATAAAAGGAGTGTTGCTCGGAGAATTTTAGTGGGGATTTTTATCTTGCGAAGTGCGCGAGAGGAGCACGAGAGGCGAGCGAGAAGGGTGTGTGTTGTGTGAGAGATGTTGAGTAAGCAATAGACCAGTCAGGGTCTTGTAAAAGTGAAGGTATTTTTATGTCAATCTTCTAGTTTCAAAATTGAAGTCCAAGTTGGTGCTTGGCATCAAGGGTTGGTGCTCCTTTCTATTGGTGCAGATAAATCAGGGGTTGGTGCTCCTTTCTATTGGTGTAGATAAATCAGGGGTTGGTGCTCCTTTCTGTTGGTGCAGATAAATAAGGGGTTGGTGCTCCTTCCGGTTGGTGTTGGTAAATCGGGGGTTGGTGCTCCTTTCTGTTGGTGTAGATAAATCAGGGGTTGGTGCTCCTTCCGGTTGGTGCTTGGTAAATCGGGGGTTGGTGCTCCTTTCTATTGGTGCAGATAAATCGGGGGTTGGTGCTCCTTTTTGTTGGTGCGAGATAAATCGGGGGTTGGTGCTCCTTCCAGTTGGTCGTAGGTAAATCGGGGGTTGGTGCTCCTTTCTATTGGTGCGAGATAAATCAGGGGTTGGTGCTCCTTCTAGTGGGTCTTTGGTAAATTGATTGTAAAGTTGTTGCTTTGCAAAGGCTAGATTTGGATGGGAGTCCAAGCAGTCATTTTTGAGGAGTAGCCAAATTGGTGAACCTCGGTACATCTTGTGTTGTGTGATGCTCTCTTGTTATATTTGCTTTATTTGGTTTTAAGTTTTCATTGTTTTGGCTTTAAGAGTTGAAGATTTAAGTTTTAAAGAGCTACATTGATTCACCCCCCCCTCTCAGTGTCATTGTGAGACTAACAATTGGTATTAGAGCCAGTTTCCCTTGTCAGGCTAAATCAGCTAGGGTTGATCTTGGATTAGTATGCAATGGGTAAGAAGAATAGATCCTCCTCCAATAAGGCATCTCAGTCGATTCAGGTCCTGTGGAAGAGAAAATTGAACTAGAAAAGGTTGAAGAAGTGAATTCTGAAGTATGTGATGAAAACCTTGAGGCTGAAGTATATCTAGAAGGTGAGTTGATCGTTGCACTTGAAGAGTTGAATAAAGAAAGGAAAAAGAATAGAAGATTGTCCAAGAAGTTGGAAGAATATGGGGATAAGATCGAAGATCTCTTCTTACAAATTCATAAAGCCAAGAAAATAGAAGAAGCCTTGAAGTCACACCTGGATGATAAAGTTGATGTATGTAGCAAACGTGAAGAGGAATCTAACAAAGTTTTTAGTGATCTAAAGCTGCAAGTAGAAGAGTCCAAAAGGATTGAAGAAACTCTCAGGTCAGAGATCAATGAGAAAGAGATTGTTTGTTGCAAACAAGAAGAGGAGATTGTTTTATTGAGGAAACAACTAGAAGAGGCCAATACAAATCTCAAATTTGAGAAGAGCACCGAGTTGCTAGATAAAATGATAAGGCAACAAAGAAGTCCCATGTGTAAGCTTGGTCTTGGATGTGAAGTTGAACAACCTTCATCTTCTAAATTTGCAGAGAAGAAGAATTCCACTCTTTGAAGGATCAAAGCAAGAAAAGCTTGAAGCTGAATCTTCAAAAGGAAGAAAATCTCAAAGGAGATCTACAACAAAGCAACCACAACAAAAGAGGTTCTATCACTCTCACTTTATTCATAATAATGCTTTTAATGGCTATTGTTTTAGATGCAACCATTATGGTCACAAGGAAATTTATTGTGGATTGAATAATAGATCAAAGAGTTATGTTTGGTAGAAATACATCTGCTTTCTGATTGAACACCATGTGCAATGTTTTAAATGTAATGGTCATGGGCACATAGCAAGGTTTTGTCCAAGAACCGTTGTATCTAATCTAAGGCAAGACAGGTAGATTTCATCGGACACAAAGAATGCAACACGAGACAGGGAAGAAAGCATGTGCATCAAAGAAAGGAAAATAATCATCCATCAAGGATGCACAAGAGACAACCACCCAAGAGAAATGTTCAAGTTCACGAAAAGGTTCAAAATAGGGATGCAGTTGAAAAACTCAAGCCCAAGTTCAAGAAAGCTTGGAGAAAGAAAGGAGAGAGGAAATCGTGTCTCCTTGGGCTGAAGGAGACTACTCCTCTATTGCACTAAGCGGCTCCAGGTAGCACATCCTCAGGGGGAGCAATCTTAAAGTTTTATTTTAATGCTCCTATGTTGTTTGGTTAGCCGAGGATGAAAGGCAAGTAGTCAGGGGGAGTTGTCATATAGTTGTCAAAATGTGTTTCAGTTCATGTAGATGTTTGTGGAGATAGTGTCAAACTGGTGTGCTTCAGTAGAACAACATGGTGAACAGCTAGGTTTTTGATGCAGCAGTTGATAGGCGTTATCTGAGATAGAACATGCAGCACAGGTCGACGTGTCATGGAAGCATAAGCTGGCAGGTGCTGGTTTTGAAGCCTGTAACATTCCCAATCTACAGATAAAATAGAATCCATGTTGTGAGTCTCCAACATACCAATATCAAGGGAGGACAGAAAGCTCTCAGACGTTATGAAAATTACCGCCACGTGAGGTGGAAGGCGTGAGTTTCTTAACCAAAAATACAACACATCGTTTGGTATAAGAGAGCATTAATTTTCTCTAAAGAAGTAGCCATTATCAAAGAGATGCCAGAGTCAAAGCAAACAGTGGCACTAGCACCCAGTTGGTCAAGAGTGCCAAGTGGCACATGCAAGGCAGAGACGTTGAGAGAATAGCGCCCAGGTGGTGAAGCGCCAAGGAGGACAAGATGCCTATGCACCTAAGAAAGTCTTGCATTATTTGAGAAATGTGAGATATTGCCCGAGGAATCCCTTGATCGCAGCGAGGAGAAATGCTCCCTGGAATCGCGTGAAGAATGTTCATCTAAGACATTGAGTAGCCCTGACATATGCCCTAGCAAGAAGCAGAATACCGAGTGTTGATGACTGTATGCAGATTGAGGTTCCAACGCTAGATGTAACGGTCCACTATCAATACCTATGTAGACGATGAAAACATTCATGGCAGCCATTAGAAACCAGAGACATTGAGCTGCACAACGGATGCGAGGCAAAGTCGTCAGTCACGGAGGAGGTGGCAGTCAAAAGGTTGAAGAAATTATGCATAGGCTGCCTGGAGAGTCGATCACTTTTTATTTGGGAGTAACTTTTGTGCAGCTGAAAGTTGAGTGTTGATCATACTATACTAAATAAGTAAAAGCAAGGTACAACAGGAATTATAATATGATGAGCAGAGATTAGAGTTCTTATCCAAGAAGACTTTATGATAGAAAGAGTACCAGTGGAGGTGCATTCTATCTTGGAGACAGGTTGGTTGCATGGCACAGTAAGAAACAAGAGTCAGTCTCCTTATCCACAGCAGAGGCAGAATATATTGCAGCGACAACGTGTTGTACACGGGGAAAGTTGCGGAAGGTGAGGTTAAGTTGGATTTTGTTCCAACAACAGAGCAAGTAGCGGATATCTTCACAAAACCGTTGCCCAAGGAAGTCTTTGAGTACCTTCACAATAAATTGGGAGTGGTCACGTTTCCCAAGAATTGACTAGCTATCGGGACCACATTCTCAGGGGGAGCATTTGTGTATTTGTTTATCTTTTTGCTCATGTTTGTGATTTTTGCTAAGTGTAATAATTTTTGTCTGAGAATGTTGTGCATGGACTCAGGGGGAGTTTACAATAGCCCTTTTGGTATTGTTGTCAAAGGGGGAGAAGAGTTATAGGAAATTACTCAAGAGTTACAGGAAATTGCACGTGTGTTGCCAACAATTCCAAAGGGGGAGATTGTTGAGCAAGGTGCAGCGACAATATTGTCATTGTTGTCAACACGGTCAGAAAGATCGGTTGATGCAGTGGACAGGAGTTCAGAGGTTACTCAGAGTATGTACAGTGATGTTAAATGCTTATGAGGATGTTTTTGATGTTTGGGTGAAGTTGTTACAGGTTGTCCAAGAAGACCGAAGTGGCCCATATGCAAAAGAGAAGCAAAAAAGCAAAGGGAAAAAAGTGTCACGATATCACGACATGTTGCATTTTCATCCAAAGAGAAGAGAAAATGCAAGGAGAAAAAGTGTCGCGATATCGCGACATGTTGCATTTTCGCGGCCAAAAGAGAAGAGAAAATGCAAGGAGAAAAAGTGTCGCGATATCGCGACATGTTGCATTTTCGCGGCCAAAGAGAAGAGAAAATGCAAGGAGAAAAAGTGTCGCGATATCGTGACATGTTGCATTTTCGTGGCCAGAAGAGAAGAGAAAATGCAAGGAGAAAAAGTGTCGCGATATCGCGACATGTTGTATTTTCGCGGCCAAAGCAAAGAGAAAGAGCAAGGAGAAAAAGTGTCGCGATATCGCGACATGTTGTATTTTCACGGGCCAAAGCTAAGAGAAAGAGCAAGGAGAAAAAGTGTCGCGATATCGCGACATGTTGTATTTTCGGGGGCCAAAGCAAGGAGAAAGAGAGAGAAAGAAAAAGTGTCGCGATATCGCGACATGTATTTTCGTGGGCCAAAGCAAGGAGAAAGAGAGAGAAAGAAAAAGTGTCGCGATATCGCGACATGTCGCATTTTCGCGACTCAAAGCAAGGAGAAGGCAGAGAAAGAAAAAGTGTCACGATATCGTGACATGTCGCATTTTCATGACTCGAAAAGGGCAAGCAGGAAGAGAAAGAAAGTGTCACGATATCACGACATGTCGCATTTTTGTGACTCAAGAAGGCCAGGCAGGAAGAGAAACAAAAGTGTCACGATATCGCGACATGTCGCATTTTCGTGACTCAAAAAGGGCAGACTAGCAGAGTAACAAAAGTGTCATGATATCGCGACATGTCACATTTTCGTGACTCAAGAAGGGCAGGCAGGCAGAGAAACAAAAGTGTCGCGATATCGTGACATGTCGCATTTTCGTGACTCGAAAAGGCCAGGCAGTCAGAGAAACAAAAGTGTCGCGATATCGCGACATGAATACCAAGATGGTGAAACTGAAGACTGCAGAGTGACGTGGACCCATAAGGAATATTTAATGATTTGAAATCATTTAAGATGGTCGTTACACGTGGAAAGAAATGGACGCATGCCCATGTGGAGAAAATGAACAGTCGTTAAAATAGAAAACGAACAGTCATGGAAGGAGAAAATGAATAGTCATTAAAATAGAAAACGAACAGTCATGCAGGGAGAAAACGAACAGACATGCAAAGAGAAAAAGAACAGACATGCAAAAAGAAAACGAACAGTTACAAAGGAGAAGATGAACAGTCATGACCGAGAAGACGAACAGTCATGGTAGGAGAATATGGTGTCAATTCGTTGCATGTAACGTGTTTGACGAAATGCCTACTCTATATATACAAAAGGAGTTACATAAAGAAGGCGTTACAATTGACAAGTGGCGGATGAGAATATGAAAGAAAATTACAATTGACAAGTGGCGTATGAGAAAAAAGGAGTTACAACTGGAGTTACAAAGAGAAAGGATGGTTATAAAAGGAGTGTTGCTTGGAGAATTTTAGTGGGGATTTTATCTTGTGAAGTGCGTGAGAGGAGCGAGCGAGAGGCGAGCGAGAAGGGTGTGTGTTGCGTGAGAGATGTTGAGTAAGCAATAGACCAGTCAGGGTCTTGTAAAAGTGAAGGCATTTTTATGTCAATCTTCTAGTTTCAAAAAGTCCAAGTTGGTGCTTGGAATCAGGGGTTGGTGCTCCTTTCAGTTGGTGCGGGTAAATCAGGGGTTGGTGCTCCTTTATGTTGGTGCGAGATAAATCGGGGTTGGTGCTCCTTTCTGTTGGTGTAGATAAATCGGGGGTTGGTGCTCCTTCTAGTTGGTGCTGGTAAATCGGGGGTTGGTGCTCCTTTCTGTTGGTGCAGATAAATCGGGGGTTGGTGCTCCTTCCAGTTGGTCGTGGTATATCGGGGGTTGGTGCTCCTTTCTGTTGGTGCAGATAAATCAGGGGTTGGTGCTCCTTTCGTTGGTGTAGATAAATCATGGGTTGGTGCTCCTTCCAGTTGGTGCTGGTAAATCAGGGGTTGGTGCTCCTTTCTATTGGTGTAGATAAATCGGGGGTTGGTGCTCCTTCCAGTGGGTGTTGGTAAATTGATTGTAAAGTTGTTGCTTTGCAAAGGCTGGATTTGGATGGGAGTCCAAACGAGTCAATTTTTGAGGAGTAGCCAAATCGGTGAACCTCGGTACATCTTGTGTTGTGTGATGCTCTCTTGTTATATTTGCTTTATTTGGTTTTAAGTTTTCATTGTTTTGGCTTTAAGAGTTGAAGATTTAAGTTTTAAAGAGCTACACTGATTCACCCCCCTCTCAGTGTCATTGTGAGACTAAAACAATACCCCACCCAATTTGTTGACACAACCCCCTATGAGGTTTTGGACCCATCCCAAGTGTATTGGTGTCAAAACCAAGCCCCAAACGGTGGGCGTCCTGCCCCTGGGCACCCTCTGCACTACTGCAGTCCTAATCACCCCACCCTGGAGCTATTAGAAATATGTAGCATATTTAATCACTGTTTCTTTTGCATATTATTTTATGTCATTCATATATGCTGCCATTCAAATTTCATGCCATTATGATGAGTTTTGACTATGTTTTCATTGTTTTCCGCTTTCACTAACATATAGGGAGCATATTCGGATACAGGGCGATCGAGAGTGAATCTGTAGAATTCGACCTTTTGGGTCATCTCAAAATGCCCTATTTTACCTAACCTAAAATTTATAGGTGATTTGGAGGCCAATGAATGGGACATTTAGGAGGTTGATTTCTGACATTTTATGATAGTCCTAATCGCCCCACCCCGGAGCGATTAGAAATCTACAATAGATTTATTGACTATTCATTTTACAGTGTGTTCATGATGGTTTTTGCATGCTTCTATCCAAATTTCATCTTATTCTGACATGTTTTGATTACCTTTTTAATTATTTCATGCATGCATTGACCGGAAGCCTTGGGGATTACATGTTTCCCTCCATCCGCATGTGCTATTAATCGCTTGTTGTTTCTATGAATGTAGGATATCGACATAGAAGGGGTATCAAGGAAATACATATGCATTCATGCAAGCAGCGACAATGTTTGGCCCGCCCATTTCAAATGTGGGCACGCAGAAGATCCCGAAGGGAATCGTACCATCCATGGTGTAACAAAACTATATGTAATGCTCCTAGCCCCTAAAAAGGAATGAGACATATTGTAACCTGATATCAAAGAAAAATTAATAAAATAAAGGGCTGCACTTTGCTTTTGCTTTACATCTCGTTTCAGTTCGTTTGTTTTCCCTTTTCATGCACTTTAGTCATTTTTATTCATTCGTAGGACTTAGCATTTCGTATGCTTTTTTTTTCATCGCACCCGTACACCTATGTGCTTTCGTATCCTCATTATTTCATTAGACAATTCCAAAATTTTAAAATCCTAATTTTAGCCAATTTGGCGATAGATAGCCACTATGCATAACCTCCTGAGTGTAAGTAAAATCTAAAGATTTCATATTTGATATATTTATTAATGTACATTTTGGATGTATTTGGTGAATAATTTGTAAAATAAGGTGGAGGAATTCTATCCATATAAAAATAATTAATTATTCTAGTTAAAGTCCTTATGCTACCATCTAAAATATGTCCCATTTATACTAGATATGTATAAAGGATTTTGAATTCTTGATATGAGTTTTTGAGGCAACCAAACAAATAATTGGATATTCATCTAAGCATGTATCTTTATCAGCAAATGATAAATCATACTTATAATAATACTTTATGCCTAAGGTTAAATCATAGTTGGATATTCATCTAAGCATATACAATTTGAGAGGGCCTAATGATAAGACTTTGCAACTCTAAATATTATATTTAAGGTTTGAATCTAATAAGTGGTAGATTTTTACACCATACTTCAATAACTAGAGTTTGGTTGGACAAACATAAATTGGATAAATAAAATCCTCTATCAAGATCATCTCATAGGGCCTATGGTATCATGGACATTAAAAACATCTTTACCTTTTACCTTTTATAAGTGGAGCTATGCCAAATTGATTAAAAAATATATTAATAGACCCAATTTGTGGCATGGAGATACTAAGATTATTTTAAGTTAAGCACTTTTTATATTTAGATTCAAGATATACTTTCCTAAGACAAGATGCCCAAGTCTTAACACCAAATAGGATAAGTATAAAAATGAGGTAAATCAACTATTATATGTTTGGATATATTGAAACTGAACTCAAATGAATAATTCATGGAGAGTTATGAGTTGGCATGTCCTTTTCTTAGTTTAGATTCAACAACTAGTGATTAATTAAGTGTGAATGATAAAGAAACACTTCATATGAATTATATGATATCATATCAATACTTTGACAATTATAGGTAAACAAAAATTGATTGGTATCCTATTTTGAAGTGTCAAAAATTATACTTTTAATATTTTTAGCATTTACCTAAAGACCATGTGTATTATAAAAGGATATTAATATATATAATTTTTTTCTATAGAACTTCCTGTCAATGTGAGATAAAAATTCTATAATCTATGAATAGAAGAATGAAAATACATACTCAATATAGTAAATGATAATGCTTAGTCAAATTTAAATAATTTTATCAATTTTATCTATGTAGAAACCAAATAGTGTAGGAGATAGTGAACATCCTACTTAATCTAATGTGATATGTATCCCTTTTGTATAACACTTCTTCATACTCTTTTAATAATGACTCGTAGCATATCATAATATGTGATATAACTAATTCTAGAAGACCAAAATCCCCAAGCTTCTCAATGAATAAATTAAGGGAAAATTTTAAAAGCATTACAAAATTCTATAAATAAAAAGTACGCTTTGTGTTATTTTATCTTACTCTCCTCTATTATAAAGGTCAAAGAAAATATTTATATATTTGTGTAATGATTCCAACTATAGCTAGATGTTTCCTTTGCTCTCAATATTTTTTGTATTTGTGTGTATATGTATGTGAATGTGGGTAAGGCTATGAACAATCGTGATGGTATGGTAATTATTAGGATCATTTTGGTCTCCATATATATATATAAAGAATTCTACTTTATTTTTTGTGCTTTGAGCTTTATTGTAACTAAGAATGATATAGATTTTCAAATGATTAATCAAGAAGTGGCAATAGCTAGACCTAAGATACACCTAGGTTTTACTACTACATAGGGTTGATTGTAATATAAGTAAGGATAGAAGCATAATCAAACCATCTAGAAAAAAATAAAATATGATGGAAAATGATAAAGAATTTTCTTGTATTTATGTGCTAGATAGATCCTTTTGTTCCTTCTAATAATGCCTTTACATATTCTTTCCATCTATGGATTTATATTGAGCATATTTCATGATGGACTTTATTAGTATCTACCATGTTTATGAATGCCCTTTCAATAATAATAAAACCAATAAATATGAGGGGAATGGCCAATAGTAATTTTGTGAGGCATATGGATGAAATAATTAGCACATTCAAGTGGGATGTATATATTATAGTTTGAAAAAAATATTATTTTAATGATACTAGAGTATTCTTCATCAAATTAATAGGTAAAATATATAGTAATAGTTTATTAGTGTTGAATAATATCAACAACAATAAATGGAAAGGTGAGTGAAACATGAAGGATATATAAAATTATTATAAATAGGGAGCATTATAGTTTTAATGTTCAACTCTCAATGATTTGATACAATATATCTATTAGTAAGGTTTTAGTCCAAATATAATTTTTGTAAATAGAGGGGAAGCAAGTGAAGGAATAAAAGCAATTAAAATAGCTAGTACCATTAAATATCACCAAGCCTTGTGGTACTATTCTATCCTAAAGTAATATAAATTAATTGTATAGCAAACTCAACTAGATTACTCATTTCTTCACTTCAATTTTAACATCAAGAGACTATTGTATTTGTATCCCTTCTTTGTACTTTGCTTGTAATATTCCATCCACCATAGTTATGTTAGGAGATATTACATATTATACCATGTGAGAAGTTAATTGGTATAACCACCCCTCACAAGGTACATGAATGTAATATAGAAAAAAATAGTTTGAAGTTTGTTTGAGGGTTTGTTATGCTTGAAATAGGCATCATGTGTACTTAAATACACTTCACTAACATAGTATAATCAATTCAAAGCATTAATATCTAACATAAAGCATGTGGAAGGAAGAAATAATTATCCTTCTAATTCTCCTCTACTTTTAACAGAGATATAGCCAAAAGAGCACTTTGTTTAAATAAAAAGTTAAAATTTTGGTAAAAATGATCTCAAGGGTAAACGTTACCCCATATAAGTTTGTCACTAAGAAGAAAAATTCCATGAGAGAGTAAAAATATATTAGGGTGAAAAAACCTACTAAAGGTAGAGATTCTTCAAGTTTTTAAAAGGGTTACAATCTCTTCTAAAGACTAAAAATCATAAAGTGATAAGAAACAACTAGGCAAATTCAATCAAGAAAGAAAAAAAAAATCATTGTAAATTAAAGGTAAGAATGTAAGCTATTGAAATATCCATAGAAGAGAAATTTAGGAATCATCAAATCAATATAAAATATGATGGTGTCATTCACCTAGTGCAAGAAAACTTTGAATACAAGGCCAAGAAGCTTGTGTGTTGAAAAACATGTATGCTGGAATATTTTACATACAACTCATCTACAACTAAAAATTCCATGCTTGACTATGAAGAACTAGTATAAGTAATTGATAGGGAATATATAATATGTGATAAAGTGTAAGGTAAAGAGAGAGAATCATGATAAGTAGAAGTTAGGATGAGATAAGAATCTTGTATAGAATAAAATTGTAGGAGAAGAGAGAAAGGAACATCATTATGCTTTCTCTTTATGAGTGTTACTAAATTGGGCCATTGCAACCCTAATACGTAAATTAAAAAAATCATGGGTGAAATGATAGTGCAAGCCCAAACAAAAATAACTTAGAGGACAAAAAATTCTCATCCAAGCAATCAAGCGATTAAATTTATTAAAAAATCCATCTAGGAAAGCACTCTAATTTAGTAAATAAGAACATCAAAATGATCAAAGTGATCAAAAGCCTCATTTGAGAATGGAGAAGAAGATAATATTTTAATTTCCATCAAATCATCCATAGACATCAAAATTGGTATATTGAATAGTAAATATGTTGGAAACTTGAGTTATTTTATGTTGTCATTGATGTCACATGAATCATTGCTGTCATATGGATCACATTGAGTTTTTATGGGCAAGTGATATGTTTGAAAGCATGGATAAATTCAGGGTTTTTGTAAAAACCAAGGTAGGTAAAATAAAAGGTTTTATTTAAAACCATGGATGACAGATTTGAAATGGGTTTTTCTTAAAACCCAGGTTGACCTTTTGTTTCATTGAAAAAGGTGCCCCGATGATGGAGATATTTAATTTTAAATATTTAGTTTAAATTTTAATTATTTAAAATTTAAATTTTAATTTTAAAATTAAGATTAAAGTTAGAGCCGACATATAAAGAAAGAGGGAAAATAATTAATGTGTTGACATCATCAAAAATGAGGAGAAGACTATATAAAGGGAGATCCTAAGGTTCATTTAAAATTAATCGTTTCTCGTGTTAATCATTGGCTAAGCATCTGAAGAGAGCTCATGTGAAAATTGTTTTGAAAAGGGAAACATCAAATAAATCCAAGGTTGGTCAATTGTGGGAAGAGTGGCACATTGGAAATTGGCTTTTTGTTAAGGTGTGTGGTAGTGCTTTACATCAAGGTTCGAATCTCCTTGACTACATTCGAAGGCATTGGAAGGAAAGCACTCGAAGCACTTTTGGTTTGCGTGGAAGTGAGGAAGGACTTAAGGCACATCGTGCCTTTTCCTTTCGAATGAGCGGATAGCTCATGTGGCAACCTTAGCCACGGATAAGGCTCTCACGGTGTGTGCAAGTTGGGGGTTCGAATCCCCTTGAGGAGGTAATTACATTTTGCTCTAATTAATTTCGTTGATGCCCTAGGATAGGAGTTATAAGGTTGTTAAGGAATAATTAGAGTTTTTAATTAAAATTTATTTTATAAGGGCTATGATTATTATTTTAGAGGAGATGAGTTGTTGATTTAAATTTGATATTCATGAAATTGAAAATTAAGATTTAGGAGAAATAAGGAGTTGTTATAAAATATTTTTGAGAGCCTTGTTGATTATTATTTTTGATAAGGGTTTTTATTAAAAAGGACTTTGGTGGATGTGTTTATTAAGTTGGAGTAAAAGGTGTAAATTGAGTTATGCTTATCTTGTGATTATTATTTGAAGTCCACTAAACCTTATTGAGATTGGAAAGGAAAGTTGTGTTTAGTGTGGCAGATTTTGTGGATAACTTCTTGGAATAAAAAAGGTATGGGCACATTCTCCTATTGATTTTTTATGGTGGTTGATTTCTGAAATATCATTGGAGTGAAAAGGATTGATTGTGGTTTCCTTTTCGAAAGTGGTTGGTTAAATGCTTCAAGGTTTTATGGTTTGAGAGATGTGTTTAAACTTTTTTTTTATAAGCATAGTTGTTGAAGCCCATTGGTTGTGAAAGAACTTGAAAAGAACACGAGTATCATTGTTATGTGAGATTTGTGGTTGAACATTGTTGGAAACATATAAGTTGGTTAATACATGCTTGGACTAGAGTTTTTGTGAGAAATATTAGTCCCTTGTGGTGATTGGTTGATTTGAGTTGATTGAGCCTAGTCAAGTGATTGTGTAAGGTGATTGGTCAAGTTCCATGAAACAAACTAATTCCATAATTTTGATTTGAGTTGAGAGTGAGACTAGAACATATTGAGTCTCTAATAATTCTCTTTATGCTTCTATGAGTTGAGTTGAGATTGATTTGTGTTGAGTTGAGTTGAGATTGAGCTTAGAACATATTGAGTCTCTACAAATTCTCTTTATGCTTCTATGAGTTGATTTGAGTTGAATTGAGTTAAGATCATTGTGGATCATTGTTGTCATCCATTGAAGAGTACATTGCCATTCATTGTTGAGTTCATATTTGAGCTTTGCCTTGATAGATTTGTGGATGATATTTGAGTGCTACTTGTGCATGATTGATTGAGACTTTGAGAAGGCCTTTATGGACAACTTTGTGGATAGTTTTGGGACAAATTTGTGGATAGATTTATGGATAATTTTGGGACAGCTTTGTGGATAGTTTTGGGATAACTTTGTGGACAGTTTTGGGACAATTTTGTGGACAATTTTGGGACAGCTTTATGGACAGCTTTGTGGACAACTTTGTGTATAGTTTTGGGACAACTTTGTGGACAGTTCTTGGTGAGCTTTCTAGAGAAAATTTGATCAAGTTCTTAGTGATATTTCTAGAGTAGTTTTGGGCAAGTTCTTGGTGATCTTGCTAGAGCATATTTGGGCAAGTTATTGGTGAGATTTCTAGAGCAGTTTTGGACAAGTTTTGTGTGAGCTTCTTATTCAGTTTTGGACAAGTTTTGTGTGAGCTTGTTATTCAGTTTGGGACAAGTTCCGTGTGAGCTTTTTATTCAGTTTTGGATAAGTTCTGTGTGAAATTGTTATTCAATTTTGGACAAGTTCTATGTGAACTTGTTATTGCCTAACTTTGAGCAAATCAAATAAATCATTGTATTGGATAAGTTTTCAAAAAAGGAAAAAATTATTAAACTATTGGCTTTTAAGCTATATTATCTTAGGTCCCAATATTCTAGATCTTGAGTAGACTCAAATATAAGAGCAATAAATATATAAAATTGCCAATATAATTAATAATAATATATATGAAAATAACAAATATAAATATAAATGGCCAAAGTCATTCAAAAAATAACATGAAGAAAACTTACATTAGAATTTCTCAAAATATGCATAAAAGCTTCAATATTAATGCTTAAATGGTTCATATATTTTCCATATACATTTCATGGATATTTATATTCTTAATATAAGATTAGAAAGGTGACTCTTCAAATACTTGACTATTGCACTCCTCAAATATTTAGGAGTTGCAACCTTTCCTATTCCATACACAAGATAAATATCTCATATCCTTTTGGCTTCTTATCTTACCACTTGTATGCATGACTCTTGACCCTATATTTACTTGCACACTTAACTCTATGATACTTGCACACTTCTACATGACACTTACACACTTCTATATGCATACCTAATACATGACACTTGTGCACTTTCTCACATTACACACTTGCTCACATAATTACATGACACTTGTGCATATCCTACACATAAACACTTACATAAAGAGGAAATATAAATCACACTCCTAAACTATATAATCACACCTTATTCTAATATTTACATTGTACCATGGGGATACATTAGCATGTACCAAATAATGTAATATTCTCTAACATAGACAATGCACTCTCAAGAATAAGGAGCATGTATAAAAATAAAGGTACAAAGTATTGATAGTTCCTTTTGAGGGAAAATTACAAAAATAATAGATTATTATTTTTTTTAACTTTAAAAAAGGAGAAAAAATATTATTTGAAAGGTGAAGAGGAAAATATAATATTAAAGAAGAGAATATTCCAAGGAATATTTTGTAGAGGAAGAAGCATTTCCTCTTTTCAACGAGACTTAATTCTCTTTTATTTTTGAAGCATCATTTGGAATGCAAGTATAGGCTTATATACACTCAAATAAAATAATCAGGAGAAATTATTATGCTACCTAGAATACCAAAATCATGATATAGCTTGAGTTTGAGGAAGTATCACAAGTAGTATATGGAAGAACTACCTATCCTACTACATAAGAAGAAGATCAAAAAATATTTGATAAGGTAGACATAAAAGCAATACTAAAAATCATGTGGAGTAGCAAATGAGGTCCAAGCATACATTAGAGATATGATCACAACCAAGGATGCATAGGAGAAGTTGAAGATAATATTTGAAGCCAAGAATCAAAATTAAATTTTATTCCTCTAAATCCAACTCCATTATCTAAAGATGAAGAGTGGAGAAAATATAGAATCATTCATGAGAAGAATTATAGAATTATGAGCATCATTGCAAGCATTAGAAACTCAAGTATATGATGAAATATCAATTCCTATTATTTTGATATAAATCTTAGAAAAGTATAATATTTTTGTGAGAACATTAAATATTTTCAAGTAAACATAAATCTTTGATATGGTTCTAAACCTACTTCAAAAAGTAGAAGCCTTGCATACAATAGAAGAAGAAGAATAGTTACTAGTGACTATTCAAATAAGGAAGCAACCATTCATAAGAGGCATGAGAACTCCACAATGCTTTCAAAAAAAATCCAATTATAAGAGATTTCAAAATCAAAGAAATTATTCTCAAAGGAGTACTTTCAAAACATAAAAATTGTGTGATCATTTTGAAAGAAACATACACACCATGAAGGATTGTTGGCACATTCCATTAAAAAATAGATCACCTTCACAAGAGATGAACCAACAACATGGTCATTTATCTTTAGAACAATAAAATTAATGTTAGATAAAGGTACATAAAAGTAGTATAGTAGAAGAGAATCAAGTCAAATAACGAATAGAATAAGTTCAAGAAGAAGAAGAAGAACATGTATACATTGCACAAGCACAACCAAGTCAATTGAAACAAGTTTGAAATAATACAAAATCAACTAGAGATTTTATAGGTAAAAAAAATTAAGTTATACAACTAGAGACATTGAAATACTAAATGATCATTTTGAGACAAAAAAAACAAAATATAAATGATCATCCCTTGAAAATTGGAAGAAAATTGATTCTAGAACCCAAGTTTTAAGATGTGCATTTTGAATATAATTTCCTCTCCATATATAGAATAAGTTGAAATAGAATATGGTAAAGAGAATGGGGAATGAATGCATTAGATTCATTCCTTGATAATATATTAAAGAAATTCCCAATGCATAACTTGTGATCCAATTTTATACCTCAAAAAGCAAAAAGAGGAAGTTTTAATCATCAAAATATATGTAGATGATTTGATCATCACAAGAAAGTATAAAAGACTAATCCAAGCCATAAAGGAAGACTTGAACAAATAATTTAATATGACCAACCAATGACTATTCCACCATTGTCTAGATCTAAAGGTAAACCAAAACAAAGAAAAGCAATAAGACAAAAATAATTTGAAAGACAAATCTTATTAGAAGATTCAAAACAAGAAGAAGAAGCTAAAGACTACACTTCAACTAGAAGGAAAATAATTGAAGACTAGAGAAAATATATCATTCTAGCAAATGGATCAATACAAAAAACTACCAAAAACATCATCCAATAATTTGGAAAGGAAGTAGTAAAGAATAGAAATTTCTTAAGGACACAAATACTTGAAACTTTGCAAGTAAATCTTGAAAGAAAAAAATAATTCAATTTTGCAACAATTGCAACCTATAGTTAGTTACTATCAACAATAATACGAGTGTAATAAGTATTGACCCCAAGCACTAAGGGTCAAAAATGTTATTAAAATCATTAAATGCTTCAAGCATTGATTTTATTTTGTAATAAATATATTTGGAATGCAATATTCCCCTCTCTCAAATTATTACATCACCCTGGAGATTGTTCTTTGATTATAAGAAAAATATAAATTTTGACTATGATGTAATAAAGGGGGTATGTTAGACATTATTGCACCATAGACCATGTGAGAAATGTACATGCATGTAATAAATGACAAGATAGCTTGAATTTTGTTTGAGGGTTTCTAATTCCTATCCTATGTACTTAAATATCCTTCACTACCATAATACAATCAATTTGAAACATTAAAATTTATCAAATTGAAGGTTTGGAGTTGTAATTTACCTAAGCACACATATCCATTATCCATTTATTCAATATTGAAAATTAGTTCATGCAACTAAAACATTTGCATTAAACAATTATATATATATATATATTTATATTTGATTGGTTGAAAGGGTTTTGAAAGGGTCCCTGAACCTTGTACAACAAAGAAAACAGACTAGCTGGAAAAGGCCCTAAAGGGGGTGAAAGGGAAACAACTAGAAAGGAGAGACCCGGGAGGCAGCTGGAAAAGCCCCTCCCAATAGAGACAACATAGACCAGCAGAGAAGGTTACCACCTTGAGAGACCAAACCGAATACTCCCAAGGGGAGAATAGAAACCGTCAAGAAAATAGAAAGACCAAACAAAAAAAAAACCACACAGATACAACTTGCTCCGAAGAGGTTTCCTCCATGATGACCCATCGCCCTGACTAATAGGTGGGAGCCTACCTATCTTACATTGTACACACATTTGAGTTGGTGGTTTCGGTTCTAAGGCTGAAAGGGAACGAGTTCCTCCAAACTTGAATATTTGTTTCTGACACTCCTTTGTTGGCCAACCAGTCAGCCACTTTATTCCCCTCTCTATACTGATGTTGAATCACAAGGTGGACATACTTATTTGCGAGGGATTTGCATTCTTGAATTAACGAAGTCAAAGACCATGGAGGAGAAGTCGTGCCCTTGAGGCAGTTAATGATATGAAGAGAGTCACCCTCGATAACCCTCGATAATAAGCTGTTGGATATCCATATCTTCAATGAGGAGGAGGCTCTGATATAACGCTCTGGCTTCAGCCATATTATTGGTCTGGACTCCCAAATTCTCTGCAAAGGCCAACTTGATTTTGCCTAGGTGATTTCTCAGGATGCCTCCCCCACCTGCGGCTCCCGGGTTGCCCTTCGCTGCCCCATAAAAGTTGATTTTTAGCCATCCTGGAGGAGGCAGACTCCACCTGATAGCAGACCTGTCAACAAAATTAAGAGGTGCATGAACAATGTTAGAAAGATTAAATTTGTGGGCTAGAGTAGTTTCTATGTCGGGGGGGTGGTTCCGGAGAGGAGACAAGAGAGGCATTCTCTTCTGCTAGGGATAAGATTTTGGTGTTAAGTCTTCGCATATCACTAGATTGGTTACTGAAAATTCTGGCATTCCTTTCCCACCACATTTTCCAGAGGTAATGATGGAGGCAGGATTGCCATAGAAACTTAAGTTGGATATTTTTGAAAGGCTGCAGCCACTGAGTGAGAAGGAGTTGCACGGTAGGCGAATGAATAGTGGAGATGCAGAATTCTTGGTAGAGCTGGTTTAGGACACCTAAAGAGTTTGAGAACTCCAGGAATAGGTGGGGGATGGATTCCCAGGATTTTTTGCACATAACACACCGGTTGGGAATAATCAAGCCTCTGGAAAGCAGGTTGTCAATAGTGAGGATTCTGTTCTGGGAGGCCAGCCAGCAGAAAAATTTTACCTTCGGAATGATTTTACCTTCGGAATGATTTTCCTCACCCATACCTGGTTTGTTAAGTTCCATTTTATATATTATATTGTCTATTTTATGTGTTATTATATACGATTTGGAATAATTTTTTTAAAAGTTCAATATCATTTACTTAATATTCTATTGTTAATAATGTTCTGAATTTTAATGCAAGACTATCAAATTTGTTTGATTGGTTCTTTGACTATAGACTAGATAAGAGAGAACTTGAGACTTAACTCAATTGTAATAACCCTGGGTTGTTACATTTTATCAAGTTAAATGGCACGCAAAATTGATCAAAAGAGTTGTATGCAAGTATATATAATTCTAGAAGTTTAATTAGCCTTACCAAAGGCTGCACGCAAGTACAGGCAGAATATTGAATTTAGGATGCTTTCGAGCCACTCAATCTATAAATACTACCGCGATATATATATAACCCAACACAATTAAATTTCTTGAATTTCAAATCTGCATGTTAAACATAGATATACTCCTATGCTGCCACAGAGTGCCTAAATATCTCATACACGCCTTAAGAAGCAATATCACCACCTAAATTTGGGTTTGTCATCCCTCAGAAAAAAAAATGTGTATTCGGGCAACAGTGCAATGCAAAACATTCGCTTTCTCCCCTCCTTGTTAATAATATGATAATAAATTTATTCACAGTATGAATCAACTGCAATTTTTGGCTTACAATATATTTGTTCAAAGAGGGAAAAGGTGAAGAGTTTCTCCCAGAACATTATGTTGAGGATTTTATGGTATGGGGACCAGAATCAGAACAAAAATGAGAGCGGCAATCCATTCGGGGGCACCTCGGGTCCGCGTGACGAATACGTACAATAAGTTTGCGTCCCGTTAGAAATGATTGATTTAACATGTATTGTATATGGGACCTGTGATGAATACATAAACAATAAGTTGTGGCCCGGTCAATAATTGAATTAACATCTATTTTACGTTGAACCTGAGACTAAGAGGAGGATGGAACTTATTTATTCTATTTTATTTTTTATTTTTTCATAGTTATCCATTTTCTAATTATATAAATAACATCTCACTTATCTCCCTACCAAAATCTCATAATTAATTTGCAACTAATATCCCACTCATCATTTTCCTTTCACTTATTATTTTTAATCATATAAATAACACCTCACTTATCACTTTGCCAAAATCTAATAATTAAATTATAACTAATATTCCACTAACCATTTTAGCAAAACCTTTATACCCTCCCCTACCTATTTCCCTTCCCTACATAGGTAAAAATTATAGAGTTGTTTTGAGTTCCTATTTTGGTATAAGACTTCATTGAAAGGTTAGTTTCCAGGTCGAATTCGGGCCCACACGTCGGTACACAGGAGTTAAGACGCGATGCGTAGGCATCACAGCTTATAAGCCTACAATATTCCAAGTACTTCTACCATAACAGAGCACAAAAAGTCGAAACATGAAACCTATTCGGAGAAGTTATAATAAATGGCTTAGGTCTCTCTTCGATTCCGTGATGGGACTGCACTGCTACATACAGATCAAATTATTTTAAAACCTTATCTAAGCTTTTCATGTGCATATGTTATATTTTTAATATTAAATATATAAATAGAAAGCAACAAAGTTTGTTATTCCATGTCAACTGTTAATTTGAATTTTTAATCCCTTGAGTTGTTGTTATATTGTTAAAAAATAATGCAAACATGTGTATATAGTGCAGGTGAGTATGAAGAAAGATGGAGATGGATTGCGGTTACATGTATCGTCTATGAAATGGGATGAAGCCCTCACTGCCATATTGGAAGAACTACAATCGATGGGGTTGGCAGTGGTGCAAGCTGATATTTCTTTGCGATAAGTATATTATCTTTGATGCTTTCCTCGAAAAGGTAATGCTGCCTAATAATATCTATTTATATGTTATATTTTAGTTTTTAATGTCACCATAATAAAAAAAATTAATTTTTTTTAACGTTTTATTTAAATCTTAATTTTTGATTTTTTACAATAATTTTGTTCACTATTTTACGAAAACGTGGTAATCATTTATATCTCAATTTCAATTTTAATTTTATTTATTTTTAATTACACTGTTTGCTCAGGAAGCTTCCAATGAAAAGGTAGAAGAAGACGCCAAGATGAGGGAAGAGAATCCATGGCCAATATTACGAGTGGGGCTTGTTAACGTGTCATAGTTTATGTTATTATAGAGTTCATTTATGACAGATTGATTATAGTGTTGTATTGAGTGGACAATGGTGATAATGTGCTCAAGCAGATCTAGATAATATTATAAAATATTTTTGTTTTATTTCTTCGTTTGACCTAACTAGCATCTGATTCCACACAAGGATAAACCTTTTCAGGAAGGAAGAAACAAACAATTGTGCTTAAAATGATTTTATTTTTCTTTTATAAATGTCTTGTACATCGAACCATTTGCAGATACGGAAATAAAGCTTTATATAGCTTTCTCACAAATAAAAACAACTGTCTAACGTTTATTATGTCTGTATGCCTCCACATAGTCCAGAGATTAAAAGGCGGAAGTGGGTGACATAACTATGCCTATAAACCAGGAGGAATCATATCACACTAAATTTTAAATAGGAAGTTTATAATTGTGTATTTGTTCACATAATTATTGGTTTTTCTTAGAGTTTTATAGGCTTCTAAAGATATGAAGAAATGCCCATATGAATAAAAGGAATACATACGCTCACGTATTTATTGGGTTTTCTTTCAATTTTATTTTTCTATGGGCTTTTTGAAAGGGCATTGAGAAATATCGATAAGAATTACTGGGTTTCTTCAAATTTTATTTTTCTATGAGATTTTTTAATTATTAATAGAAGCGTATAAATATAGAACAAGTATCAACTCCTTGTATCCTATTAGATATTTTATTTTAATTTTTAATAGACTTAGAAAGAATGGTAAACAATTTAAAAGTCTAGGTAACTCAATTTATAATAACAAGCCAACAGTCCTAACTATTGCCCATTTTTAATCCAATTAATTATGAGTTGCATAATGAATAATATTAATAGGATAGGATAACATGACAACTCAAAGGGGATTATATTAAAAAAAATTAAAAAATTAGAGCTATGATATATTGGTTATTTAAAACTGGTTTCAAATTTTAATTTATATTATGAAAAATGCATGTTTTTTTTTTAAATTAAAGTTAAAAAGGGTTTTGGAAGGGTCATTGAACCTTTTATAGATATTTATATATAGAAATTCGAATTTTCATAAAGGAACTTCAAAAAGCAAAACAACAACCTCTTACAACCCATAAACAAAATATAGTACATAAAGCCAACCTTATATTTGATCTCATAAACAAGCAATTTCAAGACCGAAAACCGAGAAATAATATAACAAAAGGAGGAACTAAAAACATTAGAGACTCATTTGGTAACCTAACCACCTCAATTATTTTTCTCTAGTTGGTTACTTCAGCAGAAAATTCTGAACTTTAACTCCTCCATCTAGATCTCATATTCTTTCGTATTACAAATCATAATTTGAATCATTTCTTTCTTGAATAATTAATATCCTTAAGGATAATATAATTTTTCTTAAGAGCATACAAAATATTATCTAGAGGGATATCACCAATTAGTTTATTCTTATTTTTTTGCTTTTCCATTTTTTAATCTTTCTTGGAACTAAATCCCTCATCCAACAAAATGTGTAGACGTGGGGAGTTAAAACAAAATACATCTTGTTGGTTGACTCTTTCCACATTATTCTCACATTTCATCAGCTCCACCACCCTTGGTTTTGTAGAAGGTATTATCCTCTTGCAGGCCATCCTTTGGAAAAAATCCTTTGATATAGCCTCATTTTTTAAAACTTTACTAGGAGCAAATGACTCATCCTAGGAATATTTTAAATTCTTTACAAGAAATATTTTCTTTGAGTCTTGGTCATCGAAAGTGATATCTTCTTTAGCATCTAAAGGATTCATCTTCATCTCATCAACTTAAGGCTTCTTACCCTTAGACTCCCAAAGCATTTTTCCTTGAAAGTATTTCTTCACCCTAACATGCTTGAAGATAATAAGGAGGAGATCCTGATGTAAAGGGATGTTTATTTTACCTCACTGGAGAACATCAATATTTTTCTCCTCATATTTGATAAGAAAGGCTAGAATAGTCATGTTCTTGCCTCTCCAAAGATATTTCAAATATAACTCCTCACAATAGAGGGGATTGAGTCCAAAGTGATATAATCCATAATTGGAAGGATGAAACGGTTCGAAGTATATGATAAGGATTCCATCGCCACCCTACTTTATTTATGATGAGGATGTTCATTACTATAAAAAAAATTCTCAATCTCTCTTGCCAAGGAATGTTTCTCTATGAATGCTTTCACCCTCAACTTTATAATCAATGACCTATGTCAATAAAGCAATATCAATGGTGAAATCACCACCAAATCCTCACCTTCCCTATAGATCAATAATAAGAAATCTTATTAGATAGCTCCAGATCATACCCATCAAAGTTTATTAGGAATTGTAGAAGGCCACCCTTTCTAGGATCTCTTGAACTTCTTTACCAATATTTAGAGGTAACAAATTCAAACATAGATTATTATCTTCTATCTTCTTATCATAAAATCTTATAGAGCTCCCCTTTTTACACATCAAAATATAATTAGATATTATATCCCAAATAAATATAATATTACAGACAAAAAAGTCCACTAAGTTGATGTGAAATTGCAAAATCTACATCCTCTCCTGCATGTGATCCATCTGGATGAAAACCTAAGGAAAAAACTTTCCCAACATAATTTCATCATTATAATAATAGGATGACCTGGTGGCATCTCATCTATCTCAAACCAAAATTTCTATGGAGTCCTAAAACTCAACTCACCATAACTAGTTTCCAAAAATGAAATCATAAAAATAAGTGGAATGGGTGAGAAGAGGTAAAGAAATTCTAGACATAGACATTTTTTTAAGCATGAAAACCCTTTTCCAAAAGTTCTCATGAAAAATAGATCCCCATGATAAATTACACTACAAATAATTTTTTAAATAATGTAAAAATTATCCCTCTTGTTCCGATCCCCATAAGTTATCCTCCTTAGATGTCCTTTCAACATCCTATGGCAAAAACATATAAAACCATCTAGGAAAATATAAAAGTAATCCACAATAGCAACATCATCCAGACACACCATATTATTCTCATATTCAATAATCTACAAGAGCTAGGAGTGGAGAATGTATGTTTAGACAAAGTATTTTGAAGAATTATTTTGATATCCAACCTAGATGTCAATCTAGTACTGAAGAAATTTTTCATGAAGAGAGATTTTCAACCAGGTAAGACCTCTAAACATATGTATTTGAGATACCCCTAATAAAATCCAATGGACTCACAATACATAATTAAGGCTATGATTTACTCCTATCACTATTCCACAAAAATGATCATCACCAACTTTTCTTAGCCTTCTCCTTCTAGCACTTAGATTTCATATTTCATGTTTTCAAATAATAAATCATGTGAATAATACTTCACATACATTATATAAGGTCCCTGTGACATACCTTATAGTTGGTTTTACCCTTGATTCTTTTACAAACCATCATATATTTTTAGAATAACTTGAATTGCTTGGATAAAATGCCCAAAAATACATTTAATATGGGGAGGTTAGGTAAGGTCATGGACATCATGAATATGAATCTAGTAAACATGGATTATATTATTAATATGAACATTGATAATTATAGTAAGGGGGCATGATTCGGGTTTGATATTCAATTTTAATGGAGATCTATGAAAGATGAAGGAGAGGAATGCCAACTATGAATCCAATACCAAGTCTCTTTGAATCTCCATGGTGGAGGTAATGCAATAGAAAATTTGGAACCATGTTGCACCTACCCTTTCTAATTCATGCCTAACACGCAAGTGCATTATTTTAAAGGATGTTTATTAGAGGTTTTCCTTAAATAATATTTGTAGGCTTGCATTTAGGGTAAATTATTACTACCTCCTCCTCCCATGCCATCTTGAAGTTTTTCCTAAATTTTTATGATGCCATTGAGATTATCACATGTATATTTTTTTTGGTCATCTTCTTTCTAGGAAGAAAGAAGAAATGAGATAGTCCTTTTGGTCATGTCAATATGGTTGGATAGAATTGTCCCTTCATGCATATGTCATCTCTTCTTCTAAGCTTAACAAATGAGAAATACCCTAAAACTAGCAGTAAACAATTTTTTTTGTAAGCAAATATGTTGGATCAAATTGACTAATATATTGGTGGTAAGAATGAATTATATTAACAAGAATTAATAACCTTTTTAAACGGTCCCACACAAGGTTTGTATTTATAGAGTAGACTACAAACAAAAATACTTTACCTTTTTACATTTTTACATTATGTCTTCTTTAGGTAAGTTTTATATTATTTAGTTTTCCAATTTTAGTAATTAGTGTGCAATCAATAAACTAATCGATTCATAAGATTTAAAATTAACATGATATTGAGTGCTAATTTTTCTAATGTTTTATTTTCATCTTTTATTTAAAAAAATCAGCTCACAAGATTGGACTAGAATAGTCCTTTCAATGAAATTAAAATTATGTTAGGAGAACTTCCACTTTACTTTAGGGCTTAATATTATTTGATTTTATTTCACTCCATTGTGATCAGACACTCTTTTATTGATAATGAAATTAAATTAGCGATGGTACGATGCCTTACATATTTTTTCTTGCTACCTCGATAAATTTCTTCCATCAATCTTGAAGTAATATGTAGCTCATGTGCATCCATCTAGTCCCTCCATTATTGATTAATGCACTCTATAATATATGTCTATAAGACAAGGTAACCTGGGTTTATGGACCATTCAAACTAAAAGTTATAAGACATAATACCATTAACCCACACTCTTGTCAAAGCACCATATGAAAGGAACTAAATGTATCTATAGAAATTTTCTCCAAATCTAAATCACTTAAAAATTTGAAAGATAAAATACCAACATATTCTATCATAAGATTTACTAAAGTCAATTTTCACTGATAAAATATCATTATCAAACTTTGTGGACAATTGATAAATATCCTAGGCTAGCATCATGTTATCTAAAATGTGTTTCCCTTTAATAATGCCAATCTATTCAATAGAAATAATTTTGTATGACATATTAAATAATGTAGTGGGATGTCAACAATAAATACAACCTATATCATAAGGTTTAGGTATTAGTTTAAGAATTCCTTAGTTAATAAATGTCCCAAGGGATATTTTTATATATGCTTCCTTGCAAACCCAATAATCAAACAATACATTTGATTAAATTCAATATGTATCCCATCAATACCAAGAGATTATTTTTTTTCATATCTATAAATACCTTTAGTGGTTCCTTCTTTCTCACCCTCTAACTTGGTATGAGATAATAGAACCATCGTTTGAGGTTATCCTATAAGGCCCATAATACTTGGAGGGGGACACATTTTCCCTAATCTTAACATGTTATCTATAGAGTGAAACCTTGAGTTTAATTAATCTCATCAATTACCGAGATAACAAGTAAAATTATTTAGCATAAATGCCTTAGTGCTTAGTTGATATCCACATTCCTAGAATAGTTTTCTTGCATTGTGAAACAACTAAGGCCATGCCATTCACCCTAACACTGGTCATGGTCTCTCTTGTCAAAGTTATGAATAATATGATGAATTGTCCTATACCAACCATTGTGGAATTGTATAGCCTTATGTTTCCTACTAGACGCTTCTTGTTCCTATATTTGCTCAAGGACACTAGTCATGGTCTCTCTTGTCAAAGTTATGAATAATGTGATGAATTATCCCATACCAACCATTGTGGAATTGTATAACCTTATGTTTCCTACTAGACTCTTCTTGTTCCTATATTTTCTCAAGGACACTGGTCATGGTCTCTCTTGTCAAAGTTATGAATAATGTGATGAATTATCTCATACCAACCATTGTGGAATTGTCTAGCCTCATTTTTCCTACTAGACTCTTCTTGTTCCTATATTTGCTCAAGGAGCCATCACTATATGACTCACTCAATGGCCTAGTGGAATGTTACATGTCATCCTACCTTACCCACTCATCTTGACCTTATATTTTCAATAGCAACCATTATCGAATAACAATTGATTACATGCATGTATCACAACTAGTGTTGGGTATTTTCATTTATTCAGTTGATCACTTTCTCATTGATCCAACCATAATTAGATAAATTTAACTTCAAAGTCAATAAAGCATCTCCACTTGAAAGTGGCTTCTAGTCTTATCTAATCTCATGAGGTAATTCAACGTTTATAAACATGAATCTTTTAAAAAGAATTAGTATTCCTCAATTATCCAAAAATTTAAAAGAATTTAAATGGAAGTCTTCAAATTAAATATATAATATTTCACATGAAGCTATTAAGGCAACTAAAAGCTTAGAAATGACCATTAATTTCATTATTTATAAAGTTAACTACCACTACTAAAATTCCTAAATTTTAGAGATTATAAGGTTAAATTATTGCAATTATTTTAAAGTAATCCTATAGTAGAAAAATATTTTAAATAATATATTAAACTGAATACACGGAACTTATTTAATTAATTCTACCATTTATTTTAGAGGAAAACCCTTTTTCAAACAAATATACTTTAATCTATAGAAAGCAAGTTCTTTCTATTCCTTAAAGAGATAGAAAGTCTATTCAACAAATAGAGAAGATAAAACTCTTTCTAAATTGAAGAGTAACCCAAATAAAAGAAAGGGTACAATTAGCTATTATGATTTTTTAAACATATAGAGGGTGTTGCAACTAAATCACATATTACAACAAAGCACACATGTGTTGAATTTCCTATGAATAATCAAATTTAGTGTGCCTATAATCTATGTAAATGCAATTGTAACATGTTTATTTATGTTAGACATTACTTTAATTTTCTATGTTAGACTTTACTTTAATATTCCATGTTGCATGGCTTATTATTACTTTAATTGAAGGAAGTCAGACATTAATAATTTATGCGAAGATAAATCAAACATTACTTTAATAATAAAAGTAAATGTTGTGAAATGGCATTTGGTGTAATGGAAGTTGGCTAGTTATTATCATCCATATGTTTGTTAGATGGATTCCTCTTGTGTTTGCTAGAACAAGTGGTTGTTAGATGGATTACTCTTGTGTTTGCTAGAACAAGCACTGATATTTGTAAATATTTGTAAACAATGTTCAATATAAAAATAAAATTAAATGTTGTAGTATAGGACATTCTATTAGGCACTCACCCAAGCAAAGCTAATATAAGAGATCAAAATTCATGAAGGTGAGATAAAGCCTAAAAAGAAAGAGTAGCACAATAAGAATCAAAATAGGAATAACCACGGTCAATCTAAGACCACACATGTTAACTAGATAGTTTTAGATCAACCATAGTTAAATCAACCTACCCAATTACAAATCCAACAACCCCAACAACAACAAAAACCGAAACAATTGAATCATCAAGCGGTTCCACCCCCGTAGCAAGCACAAAATAAAACACAACCTACAAAAAGGCAACAACATCATTTTAAGCCAAAAAGAAATTACACACCAGTACAAGAGACATATTCATTAGTTTTCCAAAAGTTGTATATGACAAAAATCTTTACATTGCTAAAAATGAAACCTAAAGATCCTAACAAACCAAAAACAAAAGGTTATAAAGAATACCTCTTTTTCATATATGATAGACAAAGAGGACATGATATCGACGATTGTCATGGTTTCAAAGGAATTGTGCAAGATTTATTAGAAGTGGATACAATCAAAGTTGAAAATCCACTAGACCAAAACAATCAAAACCTAGGCATCTATCAGACACCTTTGCCACATCGATAGGTAAATCAACAACCGATGAGAGCATCAAATTCTATAGTTCCTCCCAACCAGGTTAATTATGTGTCTCAACTACCATAAGGTTTTGTAGGAGCTATCAACATAGTTACCCATGGACAGAGGTAAGCTAATCGCACAACACAGGCTCCAACAACACAACCAACAAATGTGCCCATACAACTTGGACCAAGAATTCCACCACCACCTTTCCATAATCGCCCAGTGGTCACCTTAAATAGCCGGTTAACGCAAATTTTAAAAATGGCTTCAACAAAATTATCAATTTATGAGCTAATACAACAATCAACACCTCATAGGGAAGCATTGATGGAAATATTAAAGTCTATACAAGTATAGTTAGAAGACCCCAATGCATTCAATTCCTTTGTAGGGAGTGTGCAAAAGTGTATGGAACCCTCGATAGTATTTTATGACTTTGAGGAAAAGCAAATTTTGGTAGATTCACTTGATCCACCATTGCACATAGTAGCTCACATCGACAGGAAGCCATTCAAGAGAGTGCTTATTGACACCGGTTCATCAATCAATCTCATCACCACACCTGCAATGAAAAAGCTCAACATCCCATCATCTCACATCAAAACTTCCACCTTCACCCTTAGGGCTTTTAATGACGCTTTATGCTCAACTGTAGGGAATTTTGTTCTTCCTGTCATCGTGGGGGTGAAAACAATACATATCCTCTTCCATATCTTGGAAGGAGAAATGCAATATAATATACTTCTTGGATGCCCTTGGATTAGGGAAATGAAGTGTGTACCTTCAACATTACATCAATGCTTAAAATATGTACATGAAGGAAAAGTACATTGTATACCAGCTGACACAGAACCTTTCAAATACTACAACTTGATTTCAAACCCGTATGAGCCCTTACTTCCATAAACACATCTAACTATCCAGCCACTCACCATTAGGACCATTCCATCTAGTAACACTTCATCAAAAGCACCCATTCAAGAGGAATTGCCTATAGTTGACCCAACTTTTGCATCCAAAAGCGTCAGCTCAATTCAGCCTTCGAACATTGCATATCACTTTCCAATCACACCAAACCATCCTGCCAACCAACAACCAATTCCATCTAGCGCACTTCTAGATCCGACACAACCATTCATATTCACAACACAACCCAATCCATCCATCAATAAACCACAATCATCACAGCCCGTAGTCTCACAAATAGGGCCACCTATTAGGGAAATTCCACCACCACCATTAGAACCGCAAACTAACTCAGAATAACCCTCTTCATCCATCAAACCATTAGCCTCTCAACCTTCCCGAGTTGTAGTACACCTCGCCAATCCAAGTATTGGTGAGTACATTATTGAAAGTGTCATGGTTACACCACCTATTGAATCGGTCAAGGATTACGACTGCCGCCCCAACCCACCTTTAGCCATAGGTGAAATATACAAAATGGGTTCCCCATAAAATGCAATAAATTTCATATATGGGGGAGTCGAATCTTCATCAAGTCCATCTCCTCCGGAGGAGGACCATGTAAAAGAGTTTAATGAGAACATTGATTTTTTATCTAACCCATCATTTCTAGTGAGATATTTTCAAAGGGTTAATTGGCAAGGATATGGACTTGGAAGACATGAACAAGGTCCTCACCACATTATTGAGCTAGAATATAGAGAGCCAAATGACCACTCAGGTCTAGGTTACAAATCTTCCATTGCAAGCTCTTCACTAAGTCAAACATTCCAAGAGCTGGATATTGAGTGCGAAGATAGGGAAAGAGAAAGTGACAAGGAGGATGAACCTAATGATGAGGATGATGATATAAATGGTGAATACCTAATCAATAATTTTTACCCTCATGTGTTTGGAACTTTCCCAGAACAAGCCTTGCAGCAAGAACCAGGATACGAAGATCCACCAAAAATGGCCGACCTTAGGCCAGATTACACACAACTTGTTCTAGGACCTCATACAAATGCTAACGGCTTCTGGATAAGCGATGATGATTATGAAGATGAGACAAAAATGATATTTCTAAATCATGAGCATGAAATGCAAGCTAGAAGAATACTACAAGCAGAGGTGCATCACAAACAACATAATCAAGAGGCAGAAGAACCTAGAGAAGAGTTAGTACATGCAGAATCTATTTGGAGAAATGACTGGTACCAAAAGAAGTTCCCAATAAACTAAACTCTCTTTCAACTGAGCAAAAAGCATGAAAGTCCTAAACTAGAACCTCCTCCACCACCTTGGTCGCTCCTGCAGCACCACCAATCACACACATTAGGTCAGTTGCAACCTAGGGAGGATGAGTCATCACCTCTCGAATCATAGCCACATCACCTTCATCAAGTCAACATGATTTCTATTGATTTTCTCACCCCACTCCATAATCCGTATGATGAGGCAAAGCCGATCCATATCGACACTAGCCTCATTGCCATGGATAGGATCTCATCCCCACCATCCATTGCTAAATTTGTCTTGTCCGAAGAGTTGCTATGTGCTTCAAACACGTATATTTCACAGCAACCTTCATCATCAAATAATTTAGTTTTTCAAACTAAAATAGAGGGGGAAATCCTAGAGACATTTGAAAATGTGGCGGATGATATTCACCTCATCCCAACTCCACATCAACTAGAAGAAGGTTCTCACATGCTAATTGAAGAATCTATAGATGTGAACCTTAGTCAAGACGCGAACAATCCCCAAATTGTCAAAATTGCAAAATATTTATCCATAGAAGAGAAAGAATGCATAATAAACATGCTAATGAAAAATAAAGAAGTGTTCGCATGGTCATACAAAGACATGCCTGGTTTAGATCCAGACCTGGTAGTCCACAACCTTACACTGGCACATGATGCAAAGCCTTTCAAACAAAAGCTTAGGAAAGTTCATCCAACAATCGCATTAATTGTAAAAGAAGAGCTGCAAAAGTTGTTGGATGTGCACTTCATAGTACCAATTGATTACCCATAATGGCTTTCAAATATGGTACCCGTTCGCAAACCGAACGGAGGGATACGCGTATGCACTGATTTTTGAGACTTAAACAAAGCGTGTCCCAAAGATGATTTTCCTTTGCCTAATATCGATCAACTAGTAGATTCTTGCGCTGGTCATGAAATGCTTTCCTTAATGGACGGTTTCTCAGGATACAACCAAATTTGAATTAATCCCGAAGATCAACACAAGATAACATTTACAACACCCTGGGGGACATTATGTTATAGAGTGATACCGTTTGGACTCAAAAATGTAGGAGCTACATACCAACGAGCTATGACGTACATATTTCATGATTATATGCATAAGATCATCGAGGATTATGTAGATGACTTGATTGCTAAATCTAAGACACGTCTTGAGCACATCGATGTACTAGAAAAAGCGTTCGATCGATTGATAGAACACAAAGTAAGGTTAAATCCTAAGAAGTGTGTATTCGGAGTCACATCAAGAAAACTTCTAGGATTCATTGTCTCCAAGTGAGGCATTGAAGTGGATCCAGGTAAGGTAAAAGCAATATTAGAAATGCCACCTCCCAAAACATTGAAAGAGTTGCATAGTTTACAAGGAAAGATCCAATCTATCCGATGATTCATTGCACAACTATCAGATAAATGCAGGCCTTTCAATCACCTGTTACAAAAGGGAGTGACATTTTCATGGACAACTGAATGTCAAGAGGCATTTGATGACATAAAGAAATATCTGGCATCACCACCAGTTCTTACACCGCCTAGATCAGGAATCCCTTTTCACCTATACATTTTTGCAACAGATTTTGCACTAGGGACAATGCTTGCACAAAAGAATGAAAAACATAAGGAGCAAGCAATTTACTATATTAGCCGAACATTGGTAAGTTACGAAACAAGATATGCTTATGTCAAAAATTTATGCTTAGCAATGGTTTTCACCACTAAGAAACTTAGACATTACATGCTAAGCAATACTACCTATGTCATAGCTAGAGAAAATCCTCTGCGATACATGATGACTCGCACATACAACAACACCCATACTACTAAATGGATAATGCTTTTAACCGAATTCGATCTCGAATTCGTAAGTCAAAAATCCATAAAAGGTCAGGTGATAGCTGATCAACTAGCAGAAGCTCCGCTACATAACGACAAACCACTAATCATTGAGCTTCCAGATGATTCAGTATTCTCTGTCACAGAACAAGAAGAATTAGTTTCTCCTGAGGAAGAAGTAGACATGACCATGTTCTTTGATGGGTCTAAATGCGACAAAGGACAAGGTGCGGGAGTCATGTTTTATACACCTGAAGGAATGCCAATTCCTTTATCATTCAAACTCGACTTCACATGCACCAATAATAATGCAGAGTATGAAGCCTTAATCTTAGGTCTTCAATCAACTATAGCAATGGGCATAAAAAGACTAAGCATTTTTGGTGATTCTCAACTAGTTGTATACCAAGTAAAAGGAGAATACCAATGTAAAGAACCAGTCTTAAAGCAATACCATGAAGTAGCAACAAAGTTGCTAGAAAATTTTGACTGGTACGAAATTAGTAACTTACCCCGGTCCACAAAAAGATTCGTGGATGCAATGGCTTCTTTGGGATCTCTCATCCCTAAGAATGAGCATGGAGAAGTACAACCGCTAATCATAACAACAATGTCAAAATCATCAATTCAAAAAGCGAAGAACCTACAGGTGAGAAGAACGTTTGTTTGATACATGTTGAACCTTACAATTCTTACCTTGATGAGATAAAAGACTTTCTCAAGTCTGGAATACTCCCAGTAGAAATGACACGAACTACAAAAAGAACATTCAAACAAAAAGCAATTCGTTTTACTCTACTAGGGGATGTGTTATACAAACATGGGTATGATGGAATATTATTACGATGTTTAGATCCGATTGAAGCAGAACGAGAAATAATAGAAGCCCACGATGGTACTTGTGGTGGCCACTTCAGTGGAATGGCCATTGCAAAGAGAATACTACGCATGGGATACTATTGGCCGACCATGGAAAATGACTGTTGCAAATATGTCAAAAAGTGTCAAAAGTGCCAATATCATGCAAATTTGACTCATGTACCATCGCACGCATTACAACCCATTCAAATTATTTGGCCCTTTTCACAATGGGGTCTCGATTTGATTGGTAAAATATCACCTGCTTCATCAGGACAACATAAGTTCATCATAACTACGACAAAATACTTCACAAAATGGGTGGAAGCAATTCCAATGACCACTACGACTGGACCTCGAATAGCGGAGTTTATACTTCAGCATATTATCTATCATTTTGGAATACCCTCAAAAATAATTTTTGATAATGGGAAGTCATTTAAGAATAAGGATGTTAGAGCATTGTGCAACAAATTCAAAATTCAACACAGTTTCTCCACACCTTATTACCCACAAGCAAATGGGCAAGCTGAAGCAACCAACAAAACAATGGTATCCATTCTCAAGAAAATGGTCAAAGAAAATCATCGAGATTGGCATACTCAACTTCCTTTGGCATTATGGGCTTATAGAACAAGCATCAGAACACCAACGGGAGTGACACCATTTTCACTAGTTTACGGTGCTGAAGCTATATTACCTTTAGAGCTCGAGATACCTTCCTTGCGAATCGCATTACAGGAATTCATGGATGATGAAACAACTAGACAAGCACGTCTTGACCAATTGACACTTATTGATGAAAAATGTATCAATGCTTTAGATCACTTATGAGTATATCAAGACAGAGTCAAACGTGCTTACAACGCAAAAGTCCATCCTCACAAATTTCAAGTGGGGGACCTAGTGCTCAAAGAAAATCAACAAAATACCAATGCATTGCCACACTTGAGAGATAAATTTATGGCTAATTGGTTAGGCCCGTACATTGTAAAGCATAAATTGGGACCAGGAACATATAGACTTGCCAACTTCGAAGGAGAATTGGAGCTAGAACCACTAAACATAATGCACCTAAAGGCATTTTATGCATGAAACGACTTGCAATATATGTATATATATGTACATGGCTAAAAAAAAAAAAAAGAATTTTTATTTCTAATAATTAGTTACATTGTAAATAGAAATGTCATTACTAGCACTTAGCATATTGCATTTGCATATTAAAAAAAAATCTTGTGCATTAAATAGGCATATCACAAGCATATAGCAACATTAGACTAATCACATAATTGCATCCATCCCATCCCATGTTCAATGATCTTTCATAGTGGTGATGATACGACCAAGTAAAAACAAGTTCCAAAGAATTGGGGATACCCAACTAAGACTCTTTGCAAGTCAACAAAAGTCATATCCACACATGTTTTACTATATCATAAATCAAATTTTTAGTCACTCAATAATGTCTAGTGAAGAACCAAAAATCATAATATGTCCAATTTTCTTTAGGACCAAAGCACTTATGTCACATTAAGAAAGTCTTGAGTATGGTAGATTGACCCCAAAGCAATCTTGAACCAAAAACACTTTACAAATTTAAAAATATTTTGAGTAAGAAAAGATAATGCCAACTTGGGTACAACCTTGAAGCAAAAAGGTAATATTCCCCGCTTGTCCCATTACGCAACATAGTCCAAAATCAAAAAGGTGGTTTTCACCACCATCACAACAATCCAAACATTTAAATTAAAAGGTAGACAGTAAGGATAGGATCACATTCTCATCACACTTCGGTTGAGAATCCGATTCCCCAAACTCTATCATGATAAATACTATACACACACCACAGATCACAAAAGCAAGAAGGATCGTACTACATTCCCCTCAGAAAGTTATGTAGTCATCCCCAAAGCTCGAAGATCGAATCATTGGACTATGGAGCAAACCTCCACCGGAGCTATAGACGCTTGATTGGAAGTGGAGTAAACTCATGCAGGGCGACACGTCTTTCTCCCAAAAGAAAGACCTCTGACCGCACATACGGACAAGCTAGCTAATTGGTAAACCCATACAGGTACCGTCCAATTTTACTCATCATGAGTTAATGAACTTCACATACACATGCATTGGTTCTTGATTGCTTAGGGCCATTCCCAAACCAAATATTCAGAATAATGAACTCCACTTGCACACACCTTGGTCCTAAAGAAGGTTAGACGAACATTGAGAAAATGGTTAAAATCACTAGACTGTTTGAGTCTTTGAAAATCCTCCAATGTTATATATCAAAAACCATACCAACTACCATATCATTATCACATGTTCTACATTATCACATACATACACCCACCATACATCAACCGCGAAGAGTCATCAAGTTGGATACCCCCAATTGCAACAATGAACAAGTAATGGTCAACTACTCTGAGCTATAAAATATTACAAAAACATCATGCATGTCATCATATAGTTATATGAAAATAAATATAAACTGCATATTACATATTAGTTTACATTCATTTATCATAGCACAAATGTAACAATGTGTACATTGCATCACATAAGCATTAAAAAAGCATAAACAAGAAGCATGCATATAAACATTAACACATGAGATAACCAAAATACAAGGCCATGTATATATATATATATATATATATATATAAATATGAAGGTCCCAAAGGTACAAAATGCCCATAGGCTGTATACATCGAAGCACTAAGGCTCATAGCAAAATAGAAGCAAAATACAAAAAAGAGAAACAACATGTCACACTAGCTAGTACCAGCAGGATCCCTCCGAGGACCCTACGTTGTAGAAGCACCATGAGAACTCGATGACCGATGAGTCCTGCGACTCCTATCAGTCCCTCGGGTAGCAGTAGTAGCTGATGAAGAAGGAGGAACAGGCAAAGGAATCTGATGCTCATGTAGAATATTCTCCAACATCTCTATATAAATAGCCTGCTTACGTAGGCTCCTCAAGTCAGCACCCTCACGAGCAACCCACTGAGAAATATCTGCTCGAAGAGCAGCAACAATAGCTGTAGTGTCACCTCCACCTGACCCTACCTATAGCCGAGTCAGCTCACCCTCTAACCGAGTGACCTCACCTCCGAGCCTAGAAATATCCAAGTCCTTTGTAGTGAGAGCATCGCTGCTAGGCCCATCATGCATCCTATCCACCTCACCCTGGAGGTGAGTCACCTCACCCTGGTACCATGCTAACTCACCCTTTAGGTGAGTCACCTCTAAACCTAGGCTATCATGCTCAACCTGTAACATATCCCAATCCTCCTCTATCCATCGAGGAGGGGCATCCTCATCACCACCACCCCCATCACCACCCTCATCATCTCCATCACCACCACCCTCATCACCTCCATCTCCACCTCCCTCCACTGGTTGTTGTACATCAGTAACTACATCAACCCTAGGAGTACTACGCCATCGATGCTTCACCGACCGAGGAGTCCGCTCACCCAACTCCACATCATCACCACTCCCCTCATCATCTACCACAACACTCGACATCCAAGGAGGCTGAGAAGAAAACCATATATCATACTCGGGAGTGGTACCCACATCATCCAAGTCAGGAATCTCCACATCAAAATCATTAGTAGGATCATCGACTCACCAAAATTTAGGAGCAACAGGTAACCCCAACTCGTCTCCCCATCGTCTATACATCACAGGTGCATCAGGCACACCCTACACCAAACCAAACTGATGGTGCACCCAAGAAAACTACACAAGCTCCATCTCCCTCAAATGGGCTCCAACAACCCATCACTCTCGCCTGATGCGATGAAGCTCTACTGCATCCATAACCCAATCCATGCCCCTCCAAGGCCGCCAACTCATGAAGTCTCTAGAAAGGGAGCTCAGGATGCCTCGATACTCTGATGCCCCAATCACTGGACGACTGAGCTCCTCACTAAGTAGCCACCTATAAGCACGAGGAGCAGTGGCATCATAGGCACAAGGAAGACCAACCGGCCATCCAACAATGATGTGCTCCCAAGACCATACTTGGAGCACCAAACTGCAACCTAGTCCCTTCCACCCCCATCTCTTCACCTCGTACAACTCGTTGTATATCTGGCATAGAAGAGCGGGAGCCCATGCCAACCATCGAGGATCCATAATAAGATCAAGTACAATAGGGACCTGGTTCCATGGGATCCTCGATCCCATAGAATTAGGCAACAACATGTTGCTCAAAAGGTACATCAAGAAAGCTAGAACAACTCCCAAACTATCAACAACAAAGAGATCTAGATACGTGATACCACCCCTACTATAGTCAACATCCCACATGTCACCAAAAATAGGAAAAATGGCCTCCTTCTTGTCGAGGCCAACGTGGACAATAGGTCCCTCGATAGGAACATGAAGAATATGGTAAATATCCTCCAAAGTGATAGTCAGCTCCTCATAGGAAGCTGAAAGGTACCCCTATCAGGATCCCAATGCTCAACAAGCACAGACAACAAATCCTCATCGGCCCGAATGGTGCTCAATCGCCCACAACCATCAAGACCAATGGTCTCTAAAAACATCCAATCATCATCTGTAAGGGCCTTGCGCACTTTATGAATAGTGCGAGGCCACCTATGTCGGGCATCAAGGAGCTTAACCTGAAAAACAAACAAAATAAACAAATATAAACAAATAAAAAAAAAAAAAATATTACCTAACCCTAGGTAATCAAAAACTAACAAAAAAAACAAAAAAAAAAAAAAAAAAAAAAATTACCTAACCCTAGGTAATAAAAAAAAAAAAAAAAAAAAAAAAAAAAAAAAAAAAAAAAAAAAAAAAAAATATTACCTAACCCTAGGTAATCAAACAAAAAAAAAAAAAAAAAAAAAAAAAAAAAAAATATTACCTAACCCTAGGTAATCAAAACACAAAAAAAAAAAAAAAAAAAAAAAAATATTACCTAACCCTAGGTAATCAAACAAAAAAACAAAAACAAAAAAAAACAAAAAAAATTACCCTAACCCTAGTTCTAAAAAAAAAAAAAAAAAAAAAAAAATTACACAAAAAAAAAAAAAAAAAAAAAAAAAATAATTACCAACCCCACTTAGTTCCATACAAAAAAAAAACAACTACAAAACACAAACGAAAAACCCTAACTAAAAGCAAAGGACCACCTACCTCGGCAAACCGACCACCGCCTTTCGCTCCAGCCGAGACGCCACCACCGCCACCTCCGCCACCACTGCCCTCACCGATCTCCATCTCGCTCATCACTCAAACAAAATGACAACTAGTAGAATGACAATTGAAAGCAACATCAGGCCTTTAAATAGCTGCTTTTAGCAACAAAAAAAGCGCGTTCACATTTTTCATGGCGCATCAAAACGTAGACCTGCGCTTTGTGGTGCAAAACGCTAACCCACGGTTTTGCGGTAAAAAAATGCCCACCTGCGGTTACCGCCAAGAAAATCGCAAATTAGCGGTTAAAATAAAATATTGAAAAAGAAAATAAGGCCTTACAGCCTCAAGTGACAACATCAACACAAAACAACCCAAGGTTAAAATTGAAGCCCACTCCATGAGGTTACAAAACACGGTAATGATACAATCAATGTGCATTAAGGAATTGCTAATAGTCACTGGGACAAGCACCTAGGATGATTGGTTCCTTCAAACCACAACATGCATGTCAATCAAACCAAATGGTATTTTGAATGAAAAGTCACCCACAAGTTGGGGCAAATCATTTGCAAAAACAAACAATCATAAAATACCTTTTCATCAATTGGTTATTGGGCTCCACAATTCACCCACTTACCAATTGAGGGGGTAAACAAAAATAAATAAATAAGATACATATATATACATTCTGCCATACCAAAAAGAAATAAGTCCATCCATCCAATAAAGTTAGATGTCATTAGTTTTTGCACCGCATTGTGTGGTACACAATGCAGTACAAAAAGGGGCAACTGTAGACACCAAAATCTGACACCCTCTAAATCACATTTACCACCCCACCATCAAATCCTGCATGATAAAAATATATGCCTAAGTTCTAACTTAGGGATATAAAATCCTACACATCATCCTATTTTTCTAATTTACTTAATTGGGAAAATCACCCTAGGATACCCTGTCCACCCATTGGACATGTGTCCTGGACACTTCACCCAACATCTCTGCCACATCTTACCCACTCTTGTCCCCCTGTCTTTGCACATGGGACATATTCCCAACACCCATGCCACATCTCATCCACCTTGTCTCCTTTGTCCCTTCACATAGGACAGGATCCCACATTGCACTCCACTTGTAGCCACATCACCCCAGTTAAGTGAGGCACATTGAATGACTCATTGTAACTGCCCCTTCCACCTGGCAGTTCAGATTTACCACTTGGCAAGTCAAGCTTGCCACCTCCCATTCCCCTCCAAAGCCCTAGGAAGCCTATAAAAACACCATTAGTCCACCAAACAAAGGGAGCTGAACTTGCATACCGATAGGCTACCGAAATAGATCTGGACACAACGAGAAATTGAGAGCGTGAGCTCGATTCTGACCGTTGGCTCGGATCCCGAGGCAATCTGCCATTCAGCCAAAACCGCTTGTCCACGGTTCCACAGTCAAAAACGTGACTCTACGGTTTTACAACCGCAGGTCCACGGTTTCCAGCCCACAACCGTGCTTTCGTGGTTCCACAGTCCCGAGAAATTTCATCAACGAAGATAAGCGATTTAAAATATGGAGCAAGGCTTTATTTGTTAACTGTTGCATGCTATCTGCTTTTCATACATATCAGTGATAGGTTTATATGTAGCATTGGGTTTACCGCTTGACTATACAGGTGCTATTAATCTTCTTTGCTGGTTTGCATGTGTGCAGGTAACAAGTATCTTGGATAAGCTACTGAAGCTGGAGTGGTCCCTTGCTGGATACCAAAGCCCACTCACCCTTTGAAGCTGTGACGAGAGAACGAAGAACACCACACCCTGCGGAGGAGTTGGAAGATCTCCCTCTCCCATAACAAGCATTGTATTTCAGAGAGACGAAGAACATTGTAACATTGCTCCCAACACACTTGGGGCAATTCAAAATCTTTTGTAAAAGTTGTATCAATATCAATACAAAAGGGGCATTTTGATAATCTACTTCTATCTCTGTCTTTGTCATTTATTTTGTGTTCGGTTCTTTGGTTACATGGATAATTTGAATGGCATCACCATCCATTTGTACAATCCATATTTTTTCTTAAAAGCAATCTTACATTCATATCCTTCTTAGATTTAAATCAAATAGTATTCACTACATAGTTCAATTTTTCTAAAGCACCATATTCTAGCTTGCACATCCATCATATCATCTAGCCTTGGAATTGGGAACCGATACTTGATTGTAATTTTATTGATTGCCCTACTATCTACACACATCCACCATGTATCACCTTTCTTTGGTTTCAATAGTGCAGGATTTTCACATGGTCTCATACTTCCTATAACAACTCCCTTATTTATCAATTTTGTCACTTGTATGTTCAATTCCTCAATCTGCATGGGACTTATCATATAGGTTGTCTGATTTGGAAGAGTCGATCCTAGAATTAGATCAATAAGATATATAATCTCTTTTTGAGGGTAATCCATATGGTAACTCCTCTGGTATGACATTTGCATACTCTTTCAACAACTTTGTTGTTGTAGGTGGTATAGCAACATCCTTATTATCCACCTTCTTTGTTGTAAGTACATAGAAAACCCCAACGTATTTTATCCTTGTGATAAATTTCTTAGTTGCTAATAGGCTTTCACTTGGCCTTTCTTCCTTATGTGGTAATAAGACCATTTTTACTCCATACTTCCATTATTTTTAAGTATCCGTTCCCCCATCATGGGTAGCCTTCCTATCATATTGCCAGGCCTTCTCAATAATAAGTTATATGCATCCATTGGAATTATATCACACCACACTTCATCCTTGTAGATTTTCCCAATTGAAAAATTAACCAGACACCTCTTATCTACAATTACCTCATTGTATTTCTTGAACCAAGATATGTGAAAGGGATATGGGTTCTTCTCAATTTAAGTTAATATTATCAAGCATTTTAGTGGAAACTATATTTTCACAACTACCACTATCAATAATCATATTACATATCTTTCCTCTAGATGTGCATCTTGTTTGAAAGATGCTCGTACGCAACCATGAACCACCACAAACATTATCTTGTGTTTTATCCTTCCTTGGGATGATCATTATTGTTCTTATCATGAGCTTTTTCCCCATGCTTACCATAAATTTTACCTTATATTGCTCTTCAACCTCAACCATATTGACTCTAGCTTATTCTTCCTATCTTCTTTCTTGTGAAAGATAGTGCGAACACTCAAAATATCTATGCTTTTTCTCACTGCATCTATAGCAGGTATATTGCCTTCATAGGCCATCCCAATTTTGTCCTCCACCATAGTCTCTTCCTCTCTGAGATCCTCCAGCTCTCTAGTGTTTATATTGAACCTACCTAGACTCTTCTTATTTCTTTGTACTAGAAATTTCATTGAAGGATACCCTCTAACTGAAGATGATGATGGTCCTCCATTCACTCCTTTTCTAAAATTACTCCTTTTATGTTTCTCTTATGCTTTTAATGCTAATTGATATGCATCCTCTATACTATGGGTCCAAAGCATACTCAATTCATCTTGTATAGCACATCTTAATCCATTCACATACCTTGCAACCTTTTGTTCTTTTGAATCTTCAAGAACCAATTGAATTGATAACTTGTAGAATTCATTGGTGTAGTCCTCGATGATTTGATCCTTTTGTCTAAGGTTCTAAAGTGTACAAAATAATGTTTGGGCATAATATTTGGGTAAGAATTTCTCCATATTTTTTTTTCATTTTACACTAGACCCTAATATTTTTAATTCCTTCTCTTTGCCTCTCCTTCTATAGATGATCCCAAAAAATCAAATCATACATTTTCAACTTGATGCATATAAGCTTCACTTTTTTTCCTCTGAAAGGATTTTCCACTTAAATAACTTCTCCATGCTATTCAACCAGTCTATAAAATCCTAGGGTTTCAACCCTCTTGCATACTCAGGGACATAAATCTTGATCCCATGTTTATTTCCATCCAAGGCCCTAATTAGCCTATCCTTAAATTTTGGTTTCCCCTCTGGTTCTTCTTCAACATGAACCTCTATATAGTTATCTCCTTCCACAGTATCATTATTAGAATACATATATTTAAATTCAATGGGATGTCTCTCCCTCATGTGGGCCATCATTCCAGTCAATTGAGCAACTTTTTTTTGTAGCTCTTGTATATTCCTATTGAGCTAGGCATAATATCCTCTTCCTTTCCTCATGCTAATATGATACATATTATTCCAAAAAAAAAAGAATAGTAGAATAATTGTAATCATCAATATTACCTTCTCTCCCCTAACAAGATACAAATTATGTAAATCCATCCACAAGAGGTCAGAACAATAACCTCGAATCACATAAAACTATGACAAAAAAACAAAGCAAAAAAATTCCCAATCACATAAAAGCTACAAAAAATGAAAATAAATTGATCAATGATTTATTTTCTCATTCCTATATTTCGCCCTTTTTACAATGCAACACCAAGGGAATATATATATCCCAAAATAAATCCTAAAACAAACCCTAAATCTTAAATCCCTAAAGATAATAAATTACATTTTTTTATTATTTTTTTAAGGCTATTTCATCTTTTATTGCCAACAAAAAAACCTTAGATAGCCACCTAAATTAACACACATTATTGCATTTCCTATATTAGCCCTCCTAGAAAATCTCAACACCTATCCATGTCTAAGAAATTATTAAATTCCAAATATTATTTCTTCTAGTTTTCTAAAAATACTAAATCCCATTTTAGGGCACTAGATGAAGGAATTAGGGCCTGATAACACATTGAAAAATCTTCAATGCTTCTAAAGAATCCTTGCAATGACATTGTAGATCTCGTTATCTATCTCCTCATGTCCAACAATCAAATCAAAAGTGTAACCACAAAAAGGGCTCACAATCGATCTAACTATTGCAATTGAAGAAAGATACACAAATAGGCATGCATAAATTGATAAAAAGAAATAACATGAATACAAGGAATCCTTTATTAATTTCAATGGAGTCAAATTGTAGATTCGTCCCTCTTAGAGATACCCATTTGATACATCAATTACAATAGTGTCTAATCTCTATCAAGGGTAGGTGTGATCAAAATGTTGTCTAATCCCTATCAAGGGTAGGTGTGATCAAAATGCCCCTCAGGGTGACACGAACTGCTCTAGGGTGTCAATGACCCTCTTCTTCATGTTGAGGAAGGAATTGGATTTTTTATCTCTCCTTAAAATCATGTTCCCTGCGATCAAGAAACAACAAGAAGCCATTAGTAACAAAGGAGGCCTCTCTTGATGAGGCTTTTGGAGGAATATTGCATAAAGAATAGCATGAAATCAAGAAAGCATTTAAAACTATCAATCTATGCAAAAAATGAGGAGATTGTAATATAGCATGTAAATAAATCGTTAGACAAATAATGCATGGATCAGTTAACAAAATAGAAGCATAGAGGTGCATAAAAGATCCAAAAATATTCTAATTAATGCAAAACATAAACTATCTATTCTAAGCTAATTCCTACGGTCAAAATTCTTCTAAACTGTAATTAAACCTAAGAAATGATTAATCTACCCTATTTAACCGGACAGAGATGAAAATATTAACGTGATCTATCACTTGTTGCAAACCGTAGCTCTAGTGAGCGGTCTGCACTGAACCACGGCTGACAACCGTGATTTGACCTTTGATAAGTTTACCCTCAAAATTAGGGGCAGTGGGCTCAATCTCCTTGTCCAAATTGATGTTCAAGGGTCACCTTAGTTGTCCTTAGACTTATTTGGTGGTCAATTCAATGTGAAGGGCCTTCGTTTGCCTGGATTTATGTTTCTTGATCCTCCAAAGAACCTAGGGTATCCATAATGCAATTCATTATGAATGGTGGCAAAAGGGTCGGGGATTAAGTGCAATAGCTCTATCTCTTAGCATACTCAGTTTGAGTGTATAATTTTCTAGGGCTTCACTGCTCAAATCTCCAATGCTTGCTTCTCTCTTTCTTCCCATTTGAAGTGGGTATTTATAGCATACCTCTAGGGTTAGGGGTGGCTTCATGGAGAAGCCAAGACCAAGAAGGGTGATTAGGACAGTTGGGATGGAAGCCTCTGGAATATTTCGTCCTTCAAATGCCTTCTTCTAGATATTGTGGTTGTTCCAACAAATTTGGCTCGGATGGAAGGCCTAACTAAACTTTAGTTAAGACCACAGGTCACAATTGCGGTCCATACTACAGACTGCAGGTGTCAACCGCAGTTTGGACTAGAGACCATAGGTATGGGCTATGGTTCAAACTAATTAGGCCAAAGTGCCTAAATTGAGTGGTTAGAACCAGTGCTTTATCTTGGACTTTGTCCAAGATCCTCCATATGGTCTTGTAGCATGTTCATATGAGTAGTCGCCCTTGACATGATGCATTTTAGGTGTCTACAGATACCCCTTTTGAGATGTATTGTGAGATTGAACAATGTTGAGCAAAAATATACATCCTAAAATGATGTCTAAGGTTCTATGATTATAATTAGTTAGATCAAACTTAGATGCCCCAGGTTTAGCAAAAGGACATGCATCTTGGAATCATTTGATTCCAACTTATGAAAGGCTTACATTTTGACAAGTCTGCCCTCGTCATTAGACGTTTGGATAGCATCAATGCCAAGTATGGGTATCTTATAACCCATAAATTTGAAGGATGAGAGTTACAAACCTATTATCATATTTGATGTTTACCCAAAGCAAAAGGGGAATATTATGATACTTTTTGACAATGATTCACAAGAATGAACGCAATTTTGACAACATCAGGGGATCTACGATCTCAGGGATCTTCTGCTAACTTTGATTATGATTATGAAATTATGACTAACCCCTCAAGCGATGAGTCGATGAGGGAAATGACAATGTATGAAGCGAAAAAATCACTTGACCATAATGAATGATCCTAAAAAAATTAAGATTCGAGCCTTTTAATGCCTTGGCTAGGCCTAGTTCATATTATGATTGCAACTCTTAGTAGTATTGTCACATTTCTATCCCATGGAGCAGTCAGGCTACAATAGCCGTATTAAGGAATAAAAATGATACAAATACAATTAGACTTTTATTGAATCATATTTGTTGATGATTTGCTAAAAGATGTAAAAAAATAAATGACAATTTTATCCCAAATGTCCTTATGGTGATTTACTCATCTTGTCGGATTGCATGGATTGCAACTCGCTGCAACCGCTAAGTGTATAGGATAAATCACTAAATACGAGACACATTTTGTTTTTAATTATTTGATTTTTTGTTTTAATTTTACATGTATTTGATTGGTCCTAGTGCTTTTAACATCACCAAATTTGCAATTTTAATCATTGATTTTGAATTTTTATCCGATGGAAGTAATTAATTTGCTCTTTTAGACCTTCCCACGGTGGGTTTTACGTGCATTTAATGCTATTTTCAGATCGTAGGTACGGTCTGTGGCTTACATTTATAAATTTTGGGAACCGCGGGTCAGACCTGCAAGTGGAAAACCCTAGTTCCAGAATTGCAAGTGTCAGCTACGGTTCACTGAGACTAAGAAAACCTATAAATTGAATTCCCATTTGAAATTTTTCATTATTTTTTGGAAAGCATTAGCAATTTGAGAGCTCTGAGAGTGATAAAACCTTTTTTGATCCAAAATTCTACCACACTCTATTGTGATTACACTCCTCTACCTTGATGGTAGATCCTGATCAGCCATCTACTACCTAGGGCTAGGGTGCAGGCAAGGTAACTCGAAACTGAGACCGCACACTCAATACCAATAAAATAAACCACATTAAGTAATACAGATAATGAACCTCCCTAAACTATTTGTAATTAACCCAACTAGGCTAGGTTATCTTTAGGAATTTAATTTGATGTCTTAATGGCATAGGAGGGTACCCAAAATGGGTCTCTTCTAAATCGCAGCTGGTAGCTACGGTTCTCAATTGGCAAATTGAGGGCCGTAGGTTTCAGCTGTGATTCCCAATTGGCAATTTGGGGACCACAGGTTGCAGCTGCGGTTCCCAATTTGCAAATTGGGGATCACAAGTTTCATCTGTGGTCCCCAATTTACCAATTGGGACAGCAGGTTTCAGCTGCGATTTGTTGTTGTTTTTTTTTATGTCATTTTTAGCATTGTTTTTAGCTTTAGTTAGCTAGATTTTGTCTTAAATTATGTTTTTTATTCCATAGATTGACTTCTAGAGCCCGGGAGCTGGATATTCTAAAGGCTCTCCACAAGGCTTTATCTGATGATGATTGGGATTGGTTCTAATATGTTGAGTTCAGATATGTCATGGATCTACCCACTATTAGGGTAGATCAATCCTACCTAACTATATTAGCCCGACGTTGGAATGCATGGACCAACATATTTCACCTACCTATAGGTGGAATGACTGTTACTTTAGAGGATATCTATAGGATCTTCAGGATCTCCATTGATGGTGAGGCCATCATCTCCTCTACCTCCAGGGTAAAGGAGGTTATTTTTTATTCTATCTTTGGCAACCAGAGCAAGGATGCTCAGGACACGATTGACCACAGAGGGGTGCACATTGGTGAGTGGTACCACAAGGATGTCTTCTCTGTACGAGAATCCCTCTTCATGAACCTCATAGTACATATTGTCCTTCCATACTCCTCGAGCATGAGTATTCCCTGAAACCTCTTGTCCACCACATGAAGGGTGCTACAAAGCTCTATAGAGGAGCCTTTACTTCTAGCTTGGGGGAGCACCCTACTATGTCAACTCTATAGGGAGATATACCAGATTACTGAGCATAGCTATAAGTGCCTCAACTACAGTCTTCTATTGTAGATGTGGGGGTGGTAGTACATCTAAATCAAGAGTCCCATAGATATTCCACTATATATATTGCCCAAAATAGCCAAAGGAGGGCCAGTGGCTGAGATAGGCACACCGTGATAGATGGTTGATTAGTTTTAAGGCTGATATTTGAGAGTACTAGTTCTACTCTTAGGTCTTGTGATAGTTTGGGATCGTGTAGGATATTCCAGATATCCCTCTTAGATACCGATGCTTGGTCATGGAGCACGATCTATAGTGGATCATTCATGAGCCTCTAGGAGATGCTACTAATGACTACCAGAGACTGGATGAGATATTGCTAGGACAAATATAGAGTATGAAATGTGGTGGTCCATGTTCATATGGTCTGAAATAGGGCCTTTGGGTTGAGAGCCAGATCAAGCAGAGGCAGAGGTGGATCTCGACGGGTGCGGGGTGCACCAAAATACAGAGGGTAGTTTGGGCATAGAGGTCACCATCGAGTAGGCTCAAAATATTGACCCAAATGAGGAGGCTCTAGAGGAGGGTGAGGTCTCTCTCGATAGCATAGAGGGTCTACTCTTAGCTTAGGTGGCTGAATTGCAGAGTTAGCTCGAAAAATTCCATACATAGCAACTAGAGTGAGATACTACTATCACCTTTCTGGAGGCAAGAGTAGCTGACAGGGATAGGTGCCTTACTAAGGCACATGTTCAGATATAGGATCTTACTACATGGGCCATAGATGCAGAGGTCCAGGTTCAAAGACTATAGACTACACTGGAGTTAGCCCAGGCACATCGAACTACAACAAAGGCAGAGAGGGATCTATTTTGAGTATCGAGGGGGACTATGCCATATCCTCAAGTTACTATGGGGTCCTCGATAGCACCAATAACAACTCTATCAAGTGCTCAAGATTTTATGGATGAGGTAGAGTGACTGTGCAGCATGTTCATGAGGACTAATGAGATACACACATCCTGGATCACTCGCTTTGATCATCTAGTTGATTATATTGAGATGCATGAGCTATAGGTTCTTGAGGATCCTTTCACTTCAGAGTCTCATTGGACCAGGTCTAAGACCTCTGGATAGTCTATGGTGAGCTTGATTCATAGGACTCATAGGACTGAGAGGACACACAGATTCTCTAGCTCACATGGTGTGACATCACGTGCTAGACCTAGATATGCAGGACATACTTCAGGGACCACCGATTAGAGGACTAGCCTATTGCAGTTACCAGTTTCTTGTGTGTTAGGTGCCTTAGGATTTGAAGATAGGCAAGATCCATAGTAGGAGCCACCCTGGGTGCTAGAGCAGATAGGAGAGCAGGCTCCAAAGCATAGTGCTGAGGGAGGCAGTGAGAGCTTTGATACAGGGGGAGCAGACTAGATCTGGGATCTGCTAGATACATACTATATTTTTGATATGCCACATTTATTTTGGGTGTAAGGTCGAGGACCTACACACTTTGTAGCCTATGGGAATATTGATGCACTCCCTATGTACTATGTTGGACACATATATATATATGACTTGATCATTTATGGCTCATTATGTGTACCGATTATTTATTTTTGATTATTTGTTTATTTTATGCACATAGATGCAATGCTTATGTTGATGTTATGTTTATATGATGCAATGTATGGATGACATGCACTAGCTAGCTATTTGATTTATGATGATGATGTTATGCAGTGATCTATATGTTTAGATATGCTATTTATGATGGATGCAAATGGATGCAGTATTTATTTTGAACGCATATTTGTTCTTGCTTTGTGGGCATGCATTCATTTTTATGAAGTTATGGTATGCTATGCAATGTATGGTAATGCATTATGTACATAGTCATAATCTAATGGGAATTAACCTGTATGCTTTAATTACTTAAAACAAATATATTAATTTATATACATAGAGGATATAAATTAATATCCTTTATGTATATAAAGGATATTAATTTATATTAATTTGTATACATAGAGGATATAAATTAATATCCTCTATGTATGGTAATGCATTATGTACATAGTCATAATCTAATGGGAATTAACCTGTATGCTTTAATTACTTAAAACAATAATAATGAATGTAAATTGTGTACATCAATTTTAAAATACGACACCACAAAATGTATGACAATCATGCAAAATAATTGATAAATCTCATTACAAGAATTTAATCAATTAATCACCCATATATGAAATGTAGTAAAATGGATTGGTATAATGCTAATGAATGAATATGTCATTTTGTATATTTCTTCTTTGCTACACTATATAGTCAGTGGCCGTCTAAACATCATTTCTGATATTCATGTGGTATCTATCCTATATGTTTGATTGTGCTTTGTAAAATGCATTCTGATAAATGAATGACTCGTATTTTTGATGTCTAATGATTTTTGGTGTTTTATTTCTATTAGAGAACTTTTTGAGGTTTTCCATGGGACTAAAACACCCTAGTAGACTTCTCCAAAAAATCACATAGTAACTATACAGGGCGTTTATTAGACAAGGCTTTTGTCGTGATAGAACCAACTATTCATTATCCCTGTGTGTGCATGTGAGTATTTTCAGATAGACCATAAGCATACCCCGTATGTCATTCGGGACTCTTTCAACCCATATGTGAGATAGGGTTCCTCATACGATCGTACCATCCTTATTTCAGATTTGATTAGAATTACACAACTAGAAAATTCTAGGTACCTAGAGCTAGCTCATCTTGCAAATTTATCAAGGCTACCCCTCTAAATATAGGTGGGACTCTTTCAACCCATTGCTATGTTTGGGGATCACCTAATAGAACTACCCCTATGATTGTAGGTGGGACTCTTCTAATTCTGTGATTGGGGATCACTCTATGAATTTCAAAAGGTGGACAATCCAAGAATTCAAGTTCTCACCCTTCTTACTTGCTCATATGTATTGATAAAAATCATGGTTAGTCCACGTGTTACCGTTTTCTTTGAGAAAGGGATTTTTATAGTGCTTTTGATTCACTATGTCACTTTACATTTGATTTGAACTTTGTAATTTGAAATTTGCACTTTGTAACTTGAGATTTAAAATTTGTAACTTTGAGATTTATAGGGAAAATTCTTGTCCTTTTGCCAAAGTTCAACACTCTAGACCGACCTATTTTCAAGATAAGCAGGTCATGAAACCCATATCTCTAGATACCTAAGACTGCTTTCGTAGCTTTCCTCATCTCTTATCTTAGCAATATTTTATATTATTTTTCTTAGTGACGGGATCACGATATGTTGAAGCACTATCCCAACTAATGACACCGTCTATAATAGCAAAGCAAGCTTTCTACAATATCTAAAGAACCCACTAGGTATGTTTGAATGACTAGAAAACTTAATATACATACATAATTCTCTGCAACAGGTATCATGTATGAATGCAATGAATTATAATAAATGCAAGGGTGCATGATTGAAACACAAATGTGTGATCATTTGTAAGATTTTGAATGACATATTACACTCTACTGTGGAATGCAACAAATGATAAATGCCTAAATGCAATATGATGATGTGAAGGCATGTATGAAAATGCAAACTGCAAAAGCAAATGTTTTTTGATTTTATGCTTTACCAAATTTTTTGAATTTTATATATTTTCAAATTTTTATGAATTTTTGAGCTTTCATATTTGACCAAACGACGAGTATATATGCCTTTGGAGTTTTTTTGGGGTTGACCAAACCATTTTTAGAAATCATTGGAGGTTTTTGGATTGACCAAAGGTCTTACAGATGCCTTTGGAACCTTTTAGTTGACCAAAATCTCAACAAGAGATCTTGGAGCCTTTTAGGATGACCGAGAAGCTATAGGAACTATCGGAGCTTTTGGGTTGACCAAGATATTTTTAGAAATCCTTGGTGCTTTTTTGGGATGACCGAGTGACTTTAAGTAACCCTTAGAGCCTTTGGGTTGACCAACAAATTTTTAGAAATCCTTGGTGCCTTTTGACTGACCAAAGTGCTTATAGATGCCTTTGGAGATTTTTATGCCATGACCAAATCACTTGAATGATATCTTGGAGCCTTTTTGGATGACCGAGTAGTTATAGGAACTCTCAGAGCCTTTGGGTTGACCAAATAATTTTTAGAAATCCTTGGTGCCTTTTTACTGACCAAAGGGATTACAAATGCCTTTGGAGATTTTTCTTCTACACTCTCTAAGCATAGAATGCCTTAATATTCTTGGTGATGACTGTATGGATGCCCAAAAGTAGGGCTTCATATTCAACATTATTATTGGTGTATGGGAAGTCTAGTCTGAATGACAATGGCATTGGAGCTCCTTGCGGCATGAAAAACACTATCCTTGTGCCAGCTCCTTGCTCACACTTTGAACTATCAAAGAACAGATTCATCAACATTATTCTTTGGTCCTTTGGGTTTGGAAGCTTCGGATACTACAAACACTGCAACATCCGAAAGCTCAATTGTTAGCGGCCTACTTTCGTATAGTGGTGCCTTAGCTAACTGATCTGTTATGACTTGTCCCTTAACAAACTTCTAGCTTATGAATTCTAGATCAAATTCTATCAATAGCATGATCCACTTTGCAGTATGTTTATTATGATATGTCTTGCTCATCATATACTACAAAGGATTTTGTTTTGATATCACATATGTCATGTGACTTAACATGTAGTGCCATAATTTATTGGTAGCGAACACTACTGCTAAACATAGTTTTTCCACATATGCATATCCTAGCTTGTAACTCACCAAGGTTTGGCTAATGTAATATATGGCTTTCTCTTTACCTTGTACGTTATTTTGGGCCAACATGGTCCCTAACGCAAAGTCTATTGACGATATATATAGCAAAAAAGACTCTTTTGGCCTTGGTGGAGCTAATACTAGTAGCATCGCCAGGTATTGATTTATCTCAGTGAAGGCTACCTTGCAGTGCTTGTCCTAGTTGAATGAGACACCCTTATGTAGCAGTTGATTCATGGGTCGACATTTATTCGATAGTTGGGCGATAAATCACTTTATCGAGGCTACATTGCATTGAAGGCTCCTTAATTACTTAATATTTGTGGGAGGACACATTTATAAAATGGCCTTGACCTTCACTAGGTCTACTTCAATGCTTCTCTTGGAGACAATGAACCCTAGCAATTTTCAAAAAGTTACGCTGAATACACACTTCTTAGGATTCAACATGACATTGTGCTCTATCAGCATGATGTTGTGCACTATCAGGAAATTGAAGATTTTTCTCAAGACCTTTGTATGCTCTTCTCGTAGCAATGACTTGGCTAGCAAATAATCGATATAATATTCTAGAATTTTGTGCATATAGTCATAAAATTGTATTTCATGGCCCGCTGGTATGTAGCACCAGCATTTTTGAGACCAAATGGCATAAATTTGTAGCAAAATGTTCCCCATGGTGTTATAAACATGGTTTTGTTCTAGTCTTCGGGCTTATTCTGAATTTGATTGTAACTAGAAAAGTTGTCCATTAAGGAGAGCATTTTGTGATCGATAGTGGAGTCTACTAGAGCATCGATATTAGGAAACAAAAATGAATCTTTGGGTGTTGTCTTGTTGAGATCTCTAAAATCTATACAAATACAGACCTTCCATCTCATTTTCCTACAGGCACCATGTTGGATACCCATTCTGGATAGTCGATGGAAATGACAAATTCTACATCCAAAAATTTTTGCAATTCGTATTTCACCATTAAGGCTACTGTTGGATGCATATTTTTGAGCTTCTGCTTGATAAGCTTCTTGGATGGGTCTAGCGAAAGGTTATGAGTAACCAAATTTGGGTCTAGACTGGGCATATCTTTGTATGTCCAAGCAAAAAGGTCAGGTCTCTCTTTTAGCATAGGTATGATGCTAGAACGCTCATCTAGAGTGAGACTCATTCCAAATTTAACCTTCATTGGATTTGTGGGGTCGTTACCGATATCCAATTTGAAGGTTTCCTCTACTGACATATGGGATCCCTCCTCAATCTGATGAGGCATAGAGATAAAATGGATTTCATCAACTAGATTTACATGTTCTTTCATGAAAGCATGTTCAGTGTGATAGACATCATAAGCATAGCCTGGTAAAAAATGAAATGGTTTCAACATCTCTTCTTTCAGGAAGAAGTCTTTAGGCTCTACTAGCAAATCAGCACAATCCCAATCGATAGCATCCATTTTTAGATGTAATGGTTTGGATGGATCTGTTGGATTGTAGATTTAAGTGGTCAAATCAATGGATACCATGTTGATGGAATGGAATTGATCTCCAAGACCACATGGACTGAAATCTACATCATTTGTGTAGCTTTCATACCCAATATCTAGCTCGGATGGTACATGGACGAATGGGTCCTCCCTATGGGATGCCCGGACAACTGAATCCTCTCTATGCACTGAATGCAAAATGGGATCTCTTGGCTCAAGTAGCTCAACATAAGTAGGCGGATAGGAAAAGAGTCTTTGATATTCCTCTTCCAGATTTATTCTTTCTCTGAGGCGATGCTAGAGATTAATCTCTCAACGCAAACCTATAGTTGTAACAGGTGGTGGACCCCGAGGTGGATTTCAATTACACAGGTGATGAGGCCCCAAATGGGCCATCTCCAGTGAATCCTCATCATCACTGTACAAATATAATCCTTCACTTTCCCCCATATTCAAGGGGCGGTCTACCAGATGTGGTCCCATGTATTTGATTTTTCGATCACTATCATCACTATCTAGATAAACTGGATAAAATGATTGTATATCCAACATCGGCAAACAAATTGGCTCTACTTCCTCTTCAGAGTGATCAATGTTAAGAGTCACTTCTTCTATAAGATACTCTGACTCTGTAGGCAATAGATGTATCAAATATACTAGCCTCGGATCGGTTATCTCAACCTCATCGCTATGATTGCTACTATGAGCATGCCACTCTATTGTATCCATAAATATTGGGAGATTAGTTGGATGAGGCATTAAGTAGGCCTCCTCTATCTCATATTCATAATCACTATAGACCATAAAATGCTCTTGTATCTCATCTAATTTCTCTATAGGCAACAAACCACGAAGGCTCGATCAATTTCATCTTTGGATTGATCATTATTTGAGGATTCATCATCTGCATAATAATTTGGTCCACTTATTTTGGATGTGGACTCCTATCCATATTCACTACACAGATCTCCTGACTTGAGATCACCTATAATGGCAGGGTTATGCCCCTACATGCTAGTATAATTGGTCATGATACAATTTCGATGGCCCAGGTTGCCTCTAGGGTTATGGAGAACTCTTCATGTTCAAGCTCCGGTATCAAAATGGTGATGACTGACACCATTGGATTGTTTCCTCGAAGGCTAGACATGTTATGATGATACGAATTAAAATCCACGTCGTCCCCTAGACTTAGGTACAAATGATCCAATGATGCAATGAGTAAATCATCATGTCCCTAAATTTGTAATCCCAATCCGAACCTATCAGTTGCCAACTGATAACGTGGTTCAAGAGGGGGTCTTTGTCCTTGTTCAAAAATACCAAGGTCGTATCCATGCAAATGATAGAGCTCAAAAATATGCATGGAAAACTATAGGTTGGATAAGTACCAAAAATTCACCATGAACTATTCATCATCATCCACCTCCATGGGTGCCTGCATTGGAACTTGATCTAACCCAACATAGATGAAGTTTATTTGGTTGGGTGGCTCACCCAATGGTACTATGAATCCAACTAGATATCGATGGGCTATCGATCGGACCATGTATCATGTAGTCTCTAAAATAGGACCAAATGTCACATTTTACACAAGATACCCATACCTGTACTGGCTAGGTGAACAGTCACCTATGGTGCGAATGACCCTACTGACGATGCAAGAGAAGCAGGATGAGGTGCCTCCTCGAATTGATCCTGGGATTCCTCCACCTCCATGGGAGTGTTAGCCTCAATAGTGACTCATTTGGGTGTGTTCTTTGCTTCTTTCCTGCCCAGTTTTACATTTAATTTCTTGTCATCCTGATGCATTATTGATGCACTAGATCTCAGATAAGTTGCAATGGTGTGTTTAGATTTGTTTGATACAAATACTAATGGTTGAACATGCACCGCCCATTTACCTCTTGGAACCCTTACTAGCGACATGGGCTGTATGTCCAAGTGCGTTGATAGGAGTACGAAACCCCCTATAAAATCTGCTAAGTTCATGAACTTGAATGGTTCTTCATTTGATGAAACCACATGAACTTGTCCCTCATGTATATACTTGACACACTGATGCAATATCAAGGGAACACAACACATTTCATGAATCTAAGGCCTCCCCAACAGGATGTTATACTACAATATGTCTTCTATCACGTGACACATTATGAGAATTGTCTTTAGTCCCACCTGAATAGGTAGGAAAATCATGCCAACCGTAGAGCATAGTGTGTCATTAAACGCTCTCAATGTAAATGTGTTTGGTACAACGAGTGATTTAAGCAATTTAAAATGGTACAGTGCATTAGTCATGATTATATTGATCAACAAACCAGTGTCAATCAATACCCTTTTGAACGACACATGGTTAACACATGCAATGATATGTAGTGGCAGGTTAGCCACACTTGCAGAAACCATTTTTACTTAATTATCATATAATTGGATCATTGGTTCCTAGCACTATTGTACTTGCCCCACGAAGTTCATGAATGCCTGTGCATCTTGGGACTACACCTCAATGGACCTCAAAATGTCCATAAGAGTCTCCCTATTCCTGGGGGACTATTGTATAAGCTCATATATTGACAACTTCACAGGAGTCATCTATAGGTTTTGAACCAACCTGCTCCTAATGGTCACCACCGGTCTCATTGGTGGGCCTGGAATATTTTGCGTCTACTACTGCTAGGCTGTGGCTTGTATTTGAATGGGAGCACGAGGTTGATTCATCCATTCGTACCTCCCACATCTGGTAACAACACTGACCATACCGATGAACCTCTGGGTAGGTAGTTTGACCCCCACTTGATTGACGTGGCCACCGTGGTTATGGGGCGCCTCATGGTTTGGTAATGGATTTTTAAAAATCTTCATGTTTTGGTTTTCCAGTACCTGGGGATTGCCTAGTACCACAAGCTCTCCCTTTTTTATCATATTTTGCATAATATGTTTGAAAGACCAACATACCTCGATGTCGTGGCCTTTCGCTCTATGAAATATGCAAAACAAATATTCTTAATAATCTTTGGGCTTGGTATGATTAGGATTAACCATATTGAATTTGGGTAATATTATTTCCTTGGCCTCGCATAGCTGATGGAAAATCGATGTCAATGATTTTATCAATGGCGTAAATATGCGAGGTGGGCGTTGCTCTTTGTTCTTGCCCTTGTAGTTATTTTTGCACTGGTCATATTATACAGGAGGAGGATGGGCTTGATAATTCTATTTCTTTTGCCCCTTATCCTTATTTTGGAGATTTAGTACCACCTAATTCACATGGGCCTGCTTTCCCTGTTACTTTGAGGTACTCTTCTTATATCCCTCTTTCTTGGTTTTTAGCTTCAAATTGTTTCCTACAACTTGATGTCCTCAATTACATTGGCTTGTGCCAAAGCTTCTTCGAATGTGGCATACTATTTGCAGCTGCAATAGTAGCGAGATGTGCTTGGCACAAATATTTGTAAACATTCGGGTTAATTCTATGATAGGAATCAAGAATGGTAACTTTGCCATTAATCTCCTCCACCTCTTACCGTACCGTTCTATTGGCTCATCATCGCGCTGAGCTAGCATAGCCAAATAGGAAAGGTTGGCCTGTTTCTTGATGTTGAAGGAATAACATTCAAGAAAGGCATCAGATAATTGCTCAAAAAATTTTATGTTGTGTTTCTTTAACTAATTAAACCACTCTAGGGATGGACCAAAGAGTGTCATGATAAATAATGCAACAATAGTGCATCATTATTTTCTATCTAAAAGCAAGCATCCAGAAAGCTCATGACATTTTCTTGTGCCTCTTCATCACCCTTGAATTTGTCTAACCTGGGCATCTCAAAATTCTCAGGGTAAGGGGGCATACGAATCGAGGGATCTAAAGGTTCATTGTGAATTTTCCTCAGTTTTGGCTTTTGGATAGTCGTGCCTTGTTTCTCAATTGCTTTGACCTTCTTAACAAAAGCTTTATAAGCCTCAGAAGATAGAATGTCCTCCTCCCTAAGTCAGCGTGGAGGTAGTTTAAGAGGTACACTCCTCTTTTTTTGAGATGGAGGGTGTTGCTCTTACTTCTCCTTAGCTCGGGAACTCTTGGGATATTGCTGGTTGCATCTATTCCCCTCTTGTTTCTCATAATGTTGCTGCCTCTGATTTTTGATCGAGGGTGGTCACTCTCTGTGATGGGCAGTGATATGAGTGTGAATTCTTACGTGCTCATAGTGCATGTCAGCTTGTAAAAAAGCCTTCCTATGCACCTACTATCTATGCTCATCTTGAGAATATATGCCGACCATAGCCAACCTATCTTCCTACTCTACACGCTCCTTCTGGATGAGGATGCACTCCTCACACAAGCACTGCTCATACAACCTCTGTCTAATGAGCTTATGTGCTTGAATATCTTCATCATAAATGCGCTACCTCTCTAGGTGAGCATCCTCCAATTGATCTTGGAGGAGTTGGCATTTATGCTCAGAGGTCAGTCGATATGATCTTTCGACCTGGTTAGTCATCAGAGGCCTTTGATATGCTTGCTTTGTATGAGTGACCTTGTGGGTTTTGTACCTATCGAACTGATGTGCTATGATTTTGCCTCTATCTATGTAGATGGTATCGACATTGTGTTATGTCCTATGCTATGTGCCACCATGCATGGATGGTGGACGTGAGACATGAGGGCGCTTAGAAGCATCTCCATGCTCTCTAGTAGTTCTAATGGTGCTCCCGCTATGCTCACTTAGAGCATGAGTGGGTAGAGCCGAAGGCTTGCAGTATAGCTGCTCTAACACACTACCTAAACCATCTAGATGTCTAGACCTCCACCTCTCATGGGGTGGTGTTCCATTACTTCATACCTTTGACATATCTATGGTGATATTGCATGCTATAGTACATGTGGGAGTATGGGTAGACTTGTCCTCAGTAGGGAGCCCGTCTACTTACCCTAAATGGGCGGATCTCTATTCCTTCTATACTTAGAATGTGGGGGTATAGTACACCTTGTATACTTAGTGTGGATAGGTACCAATATAGTCCCTATATAACATACTCTTTGGTCGATCTCATGGATGCACGTGCACTACGGTCTTGATAATGGATTCTAAGTGGAGCACCCTTAGGTTGAGAAGCACCATCCTCTAATCTACATCTAACAGAATGCACTGATGCTAGTCGATTAGGGGTATTCTCAATGGGATCCCCTCATGTCGAGTTCTCTCCTCTAATGCTTGTTGAATGTCATTCAATTTTCTCATGTGGTTGAGGACGAGACATGTGTATTTATGAATCGGTTGGGGCTTGGTAATTGGCTTCCACCCCATGTATCCACCATAGTGTACCTAACATCTAGATGTATCTTTTATTATCAAATAAGGTATACAATGATGCTTATATTATTTTTAAATTTTGAAATACACCCTAAAATGTTTGATGTTGTTTCAAAATGTGTTGTATCAGTATGAGAAACTCTCGCATGTTTTGCAAAATCGTTGGATTTTATTCTTAGTTTAATTTTCTTTCACCTATATACTCACACAAGACGAATATGGGAATGAATTCCATACTCAATGAGGTAGTATATATACTACCAACCCTCACCCAGCACACTGTGCACAGTGATACACTCTTTTGAAGATGAGTGTGTGTTATTTTGCACAGATATGATAGTTCTTGGGTCGACCTTGGCAACGCGCGGGTCTCGATAATACAATTTTAAATGAGAAAACCATGTGGTAATGACATCCACTGTTGGTATTAATAAAATTGTTTGTATGTGAGATCCCAACACCACTGATGTTTAAAATAAAACATGGTATGTGTGGTTTTTTTACTTTTCATAAAGAAAAATGCATAAAAGAGCATTCATATGATCATTCCTACATGATATGCATAAGAAGGAATGTTTCAAATTCACAAAGGTATGCATGATATGCCCTACATGATGTTATGACAATGCAATTACGATGACATGGCCTCTAATTGGGCCTCAAGCATGCAAATGACCACACAATTTTTATCAAGGTCACTGTATTCTAGGGTGGACTGCAATAAGAGGTTCGTTGTTCCTAGCAACACATTTATAATGTAAAGAATGCAAAAGCAAATTAGGAATTATTCATTCATTCTTTTCCTTTAATGACCTAATTTGCCATCTATTTTTTGCTTACTGTAAAACAACAAAGAAGAAAATGTAGAACAAATAATGAAAATAGAGCCTACCTCAGATCCTGATCTGATGCGAAGTGGTTTATCTATTGTTTGCTACTTTTGTTGTAAACCACAACTTTGGTCTGCAGGCTATAGTGTGAACCGCAATTGACAGCCGCAGGCCAAAAAATAATCATAGCTATTAGTTGTGATTAGTACCTGATATAAGCATACTAAAAAATGTTAGCACTCAGGGGCTAAAAATGTGGACTTCCATCATGATCGCCTTCTATAACCACCAAAAAGGCTCACAATCGATCTAACTATTGCAATTGAAGAAAGATACACAAATAGGCATGCATAAATTGATAACAAGAAATAACATGAATACAAGGAATCCTTTATTAATTTCAATGGAATCAAATTATAGATTCATCCCTCTTAGGGATACCCATTTGATACATCAATTACAATAGTGTCTAATCCCTATCAAGGGTAGGTGTGATCAAAATGCCCCTCAGGGTGACACGAACTGCTCTAGGGTGTCGATGACCCAATTCTTCATGTTGAGGAAGGAATTGGATGCTTTATCTCTCCTTAAAATCCTATTCCCTGTGATCAAGAAACAATAAGAAGTAATTAGTAACAAAGGAGGTCTCTCTTGATGAGGCTTTTGGAGGAATCTTGCATAAAGAATAGCATGAAATCAAGAAAGCATTTAAAACTATCAATCTATGGAAGAAATGAGGAGATTCTAATATAGCATGTAAAGAAATCTTTAGACAATTAATGCATGGATTAGATAACAAAATAGAAGCATAGAGGTGCATAAAAGATCCAAAAATCTCCTAATTAATGCAAAACATAAACTATCTATTCTAATCTAATTCCTATGGTCAAAATTATTCTAAACTATAATTAAACCTAAGAAATGATTAATCTGCCCTATTTAACCGGACATAAAATAAAAGAGTAATGTGATCTGTCACCTATTGCAAATCATAGCTCTGGTGTGCGATCTGCACTGTGGACCATGACTGACAGCCACGATTTGACCTTTGATAAGTTTTCCCTCAAAATTAGGGGCAGTGGTCTCAATATCCTTGTCCAAATTGATGTTCAAGGGTTGCCTTAGTTGTCCTCAAACTGATTTAGCGGTCAATTTGATGTTAAAGGCCTTCATTTGATTTGCATTTCTTGATCCTCGTAAGCACCTAGGGCATCCATAATGCAATTCATCATGAATGGTGGCAAAAGGGTCGGGGATTAAGTGCAATAGCTCTATCTCTTAGCATACTTAGTTTGATTATACAATTTGCCTGGGCTTCACTCCTCAAATCTCAAATGCTTACTTCTCTCTTTCTCCCAATTTGGAGGGGGTATTTATAGCATGCCCCTAGGGCTAGGGGTGGCTTCATGGAGAAGCCATGACCGGGAAGGGTGGTTAGGATAGTTGGGATGGAAGCCTATGGAATCTTCTGTCCTTCAACAACCTTCTTCTAGATCTTTTGGTTGTTCCAACCAATTTGGCTCGGATGGAAGGTCTAACTGAACTTCAGTTAAGACCGTAGGTCATAGTTATGGTCCAGACTACAGACCACAGGTGTCAACTATGGTTTAGACTAGAGACTTCAGGTTTGGGATATGGTTTAGACTGATTAGGCCAAAGTGCCTAAATTGAGTGGTTAGAACCACTACTTTATCTTGGAGTCTGTCCAAGATCCTCCATATGGTCTTGTAGCATGTCCATATGAGTAGTCTCCCTCAACATGGCACGTTTTAGGTGTTTACAAAAAGTTATGCCTTTTGAAATATAGGATCTTGCATAAAGGACACTTGTGCACATCCCACATTACATATTTTCACTCTTACATACAAGACACTTGCACTCTAACTTACATGACACTTGTGTATTTCCTACACATTACAACCTTACACAAAACTTATGTATTTCTTACACATTAACACTTACATAAAAGGGAAAATATAAATCACACTCTAAACTATAGACTCAACCCTAATATATTACATATTTACAAATGTACCATGAAGGTACCATGGGGGTATATCACCATCTACCAAATAATAATATATACCACAACACTAGAGAAATATTCAAAGCCAAAAAAGATAAATATATTCCTTGAATAACATGAATCAAATAATGGATATGTTCCCTGAGGAATATGAAGTTAGCAAAGAAGGATATATTCCTTGAAGAACATGAAGCTTACCAAAAGATAAAATGTAATATTAAAAGTATCCATAAGATGACAATGACAATAAATATAATAGTGGAGGTAGTGGCTAAGATATCCTCTATATAACAAGCATAGTGGCTAAGGTAGTAAACATATATCAATCATAGTGGCTAAGGTAAGTGAATGGATAACTAGCATAGTTAGTGAAGGCAGTGAATAGTAGGTAGAGTCAACGAGATTAAAATTCTATCATAAGCTTAGAAGAGATAATGTTTACAACCAACAAATAACCAAAGCAAGGTTATGCATAGCGATTATTAATCACCAAATTGGCTAAAATTAGGATTTTTAAAATTTGGAATTGGCTAATATTTGGGATCCTTGACCAAGGCCCATTAGCCAAAAAATTTTGGGTGCAATTTTTTTTGGGTTGATTCACCCCAATTTTATAATAATTTGACCATTTTAAGTTAAATTTCAAACATTGCCCCTAATAATAGTGAACCTTCTACATGCATTTGAACACTATTTGCCTAGATTTCTAAATTGATTTGCCAAATTTTTATAAATAAATTTTGGGTTCGACCCCTTATGCATAACCCTAAACCAAATATAACTTCTATTCCATAGATCCTATGTCCATCCGATATAAGTAATGTCTATCCAATAGATTCTACATCTATCCAACGATGGTAACATATCTCTAGTAGAGGCAACATCTAGCCAATAGAGGTAAAATAAACAAAGGCAATGACAAAATCTAGCCAATAGTGGAAACATCTAGATAGTTAAGGTAATGATAATATCTATCAATGGAAATAACATAAAAACAAATGCATTATCCAATAGTAGCTATCCAAGCCAATGATACATGAACAATAATCATAGCCAAAAAAGTGCAAAGAAAGAATGTAAATTCAAATATGTTGATAGTGCATTAATGCAACTTGAATGGGTGTTATAATAGGGAGAATAACTCTACCACCTACCATTGTAGTTAATATTTTTTACGTGTTACATTTCATTCATAATTCCTATATTCAACAACATTCATTATATTGGGAGCATCATTTATGCATTCTAATTATTCTTCCAAGTGGAGGTAAGCAAGATTATATTTATTGTGTAGCACCCTAAAATTGGCGCAATAAACCTTAGCAATAATTAAAATTACCTTAGTAATAATTCAAATTCAAATTTTCAACCCCGAACCGCCTTTTAAACCGCTTTCCTCATTTTTCATGCCATTTTTAGGATTTGTTGTGACCGTTGGACGATATCGTCGTCGATCAGACGATATCGCCTCAGATCGGACGATTTCGTCTGGACTAGAACGTCCGAGACGATTTCGTCCCAAAACTAATTTTTCATAATTAGCTTCTGTTTCAACGGCGTCTCTAACCTGGGCAAAAGCGTGTCTACGCGGTTAGAGACCTCCCCCATTGGAGATCTCCCAAATTGGGATGATCTCCAACCTCCCAACCTCCTTCCTATGCCTATTTAATCTTAGGCCCTCCCCTTGACATTCCCCTGGCTGAATTTTTCTGTACTTCGAGTTTTACATGCATTAGAATATCTTAGACTACCATTTGCCTTCGTATTTTTCCAAGTTTGTTTGCAGGAACTTTGTTATTCTTCAGCCGGAGCAAGCTCAGATCGTCGCAGATGATCCTGTACAATCTCGGACGATCTCGCACCAATTCGAGACGATTTCGACTGCAGTCAACATTGGGGGCAATCAGTGCCCTGAGTTTGCATTCTTTCTCCATTATCTATTGTTTTGCTTTGCATTAGTTAGACTTATTACTATTTTGCATCCTGGAGTTCACCCATATAGCTTTAATGCATGATAAAATCATAATTTGTCATTAAATCATTATAATGCACTTGAATTTCTATTCGTAATTATCATTTAGTATCTATATTGTCATTTTACATCATTTCCCTCTGTTGGCATAGTTGCATTTTCTGTATTTTGTATCTATTTCTCTGATTGCAGGTCTCTAATGAATTCGTCAGATCTCAGACGATCTTGTCTGATCGTAGATGATCCTGTCATATCAGAGGCGATCTTGACTGCTTCAAAAATCAGAACCTCCATCAGACATCCGGATCAGGTATGGCTTTTTAATCTAGCTTATTCTCTGTGTTTTCTGTTCAAATCTATTTTCTGTATTCATTTAAATCTGCATTTCATATAGAACAATTTAGATTCATTTGGCCAAACCTAGGATTTGAATGATTAAAGATAAAATTGAACACATCAAACACATTCCCAACCTAGGCGTGGAAACTGCCATTCAAAAGTTTCCTGGTGAACCCACCATCCGTCAAAAAATCACCTTAATACCCCTCCCCCGAGAGGCGGGACCTTCAAAAGGCCTCTCAGTCCGAGGTATTGTCCCATCCTTCCCGCATCCCCCTTCCGGGCGTGGATCCTTTAGCCTGAAGGTAAGGGTGCGGAAAATTTGGAACGATACATTTTGGTGAACCCGACGTGAAACTAAAACCTTTTGAAAACAAAAAAAAAACAAAAAAATAGATTCATTTAAAATCATTAGAAAACTACTAAGTTGCATATCATGTTTAGATGGTAGCTCCTAAGAAAAGACTAGCAGTTACTATAAATGTTGAAAATCAATTAATAGCCATAGAAATTAATTCTTTGTTTAGAACATCTGAAACAGATAGAAACCAACTTTTGTGGGACGAACTTGATAGGAGACTAGGTATCATTTCATCTAGGTCAACAGAACTTAAACAAATCAAGAGGCTTGTCCTAGATAGAATCCTGGATCCTCATCAACTCATTTTTTATCATGAACTTCAGAGAGCTTGCCATAGGTGGTTAGCTTATAGGAGAGCTCTTGTGTCTTCAGAATTGTTCACCTTCGAGGAATACCTCGAGAACGCAGCCACTATACACCAATTCCTAGGTCATGTAGAAGATCAAGAGGTCGTTCTTACAGATAGGGAAATATGGAAGAGAGTTCCTAGAGCTGTGTTATATCGAGAGTATTGCCATGAGCTTTACTTCTACAAAACAGAATCTGAAACAGATAATATCACTATAGCACATTTTGTCAAATTCTTGAAAAACAATTTTCAATTTGAAGAAGAACATTTCATGACTCCTGAAGAACTTGAGCCCATTAATGATATTTATAAATTGTTTATAGAAAACTAGATCATTGCTTTCATTATTATTATTTCTTGCGTTTTGTGTGTTGTTTGTTATCTTTATAATATTGTTATAAAAAAACAAGAAAAACCAAAAAACATAACAAAACCAAAACATTTTATTTTAAATACTATAGTAGGTATATAATTAAAATATATACCTCTTAAGCTTGTTGCATATATATATATATATATATATATATATATATATATATATATATATATATATATATTTTCTGAAATCTAAGTTTAAGCACAATGACTAGACTTAGGAATGGTAAACAAACTGAAGAAGAAGAAGAAGAAGATTGGTTAGGAAAGAAAAACAAAAAATTAAATGCCCTTCCTGAGGATCCAATTCCAGAAGGAGAAACTCTAGAACAGCCAGAAGATGAGCTGGTTGAAGAAAATGAACAACAAGAAAATGTTAGAGAGGAAGGATCCTCATCCCCTAGAATGGCTCCAGATGGAACTGTTACTTTTGATAACATAGATCATTTCTGGAAATTCTTCAATAATAATATTGGTGCTCTTAATATGGCGGTTCGTATTGATAGGGAACAAATTAGTGACACTCAAGCAGCCATGGAACATAGGTTTAACATGCACACTAATCCCTTGTCCTTCGTTGATCAAGAAAGTGATAAAGCTGGACCATCCAATATGGATATGGCCACTATAATTCAGAACATGCAAAAACAACAGGTTACCCAACCTCCTAAGGAACCTGTTATTGAGCCTAAAATCATTCCCACACAAAAGAGACCTTCATTCACTGCTTTATTTCGCCAAACTATTGATCAATATGCTTCAAATCGACAAAAACCTAAAATGAAGCCAAACACCAATTTTCAACAATCCGGGATACAACATAATACAACTTCAAAACTTCTTCATAACACCCTTCCTACCAACAATTTACACAATAGCAATATAGCATCTAATCTTCATGTCCCTCCATCATATGCTCACCAATCCCATATTAATGCCCTACCGAACCAATATGGTGGGCAAACCAGTAATCTGGAAGCCATGGTGAAACAGTTAGCTTCCCGCATGGACCAGATGGATCCCTACCGTCCCTCGTACAATTATCGAGAGATGTGTAGTCAGCCTCTAGATCCTATAGTTGTAGCACAACCATACCCTAAACACTTTCCCATGCCCGTCCTGCCTATATATAAAGGAACTGAAGATCCCATAGAGCATCTTCGCATGTTTAGGATAGCATGTCATGATATATCACATGATGACTTGTTATTACTAAAAATGTTCCCGAAAAGTTTAGGAGGAATGGCATTAGAGTGGTACTATCAATTGCCCACTCATTCTTTGAGAAATTTTGAAGAGACCGCTGAATCTTTTGTGCATCAATTTAGTGCCTATATCGAAAGGCATGTAACCATTAAAGATTTGTACAACTTAAAACAAGACAAAGATGAATGTTTTGCTGATTTCTTAGCTAGATGGAGGCAGTTGATAGGAAAACTGCACTTTGTGCTACCTTATAGGGAAATGTTGGACATTTTTATTAATAATTTGCAAGAACAAATATCTTATGAGTTATCAATTGCTACCTTAACTACCTTCGATCAGGCTATAGACTTAGCTCGAAGAGTAGAAGATGCTCTCATTAGGAGAGGCCAGCTTAGGAAGAAAGATGATGAGAAAACATCCAGAAATCAATATAAAAACAAACAAGTTGTAGGTGACGGAGTCACTGACAGCAAAAATGTTGCTAATATCAATACAACGAAGACAACAAAAAAATTTATATTGAAACCTCCTGATAAACCTCCTCGAGAGTTTACTAGATTGAATCAACCATTATCAACTATTCTACCCCAATTACTCGAAAGAGGTTTGATTCAATTACCGACTATCCGGGAACCTGATCCAACCATACCCGGATACAGAGCCGATTTACACTGTGATTTCCATAGAGGGCCTGGACACTCTACCAACTCTTGTAAAAGGTTAAAACATAAAATACAAGATCTGATTGATAATAATGAGATGGAGGTGCAAGCCTTCCAACCTAAACAAAATGCTCCTAATAATGCTCAAAAGAACATTCCCCAAAATCAAAATCAAAATGCTAATCAATCATTAGATATATTTCAACATCCTTTACCAAAACATGGTAAAGAGGTGGCCAATCAAATTGAGCATCATAATGTCCCTCCTCCTACCCGATATGTAGGAACTATTAGCGGACATTTACCTAATCATGATTTACAAAAATTTGACACAACTTTATCCATGGTCACGACCAGGCCCCTACATAATATTCAAACACCGGATCTCAGTGATGTAGAATCGGATACTGAAAGTGAAATAGACATCACCTCAAATCAATCGAATAGTTCTGAAGATGAATCAGATCCTATTCAACCTATCACAGATTCTATGGTTCCGGAAGAACCATTTCCTAGAAGAGTTACTACTCGACCCTCTTCTAATCAGTTCCTTCCTAATGAACAAGCTATAAATGCTAGACCAAGACCTATTCAACATCCTCAATATAACATTGTAGGTACCATCGGAGTCGTTACCAGACAACAAGCTCAAAATTCTCAACAAGAACCAAATCAGAACGATGGATCAACCCCATTTGTTTTGAAAAATCCCAATAAAGGGAATCATGCTCCTAATGTTCAATCTAAACCTCCTTATAATATTAATGAGCAATTATCCAATACTACAGCCAGAATTTCCCTTTTGGACCTATTAAGATCTTCTCCTACCCATAGAGATGAATTGATGCTTACATTAAGCCAAATGATGGTACCACAAAACATTCAACCTGAAGCCATGGCCAATACTATCATCACTAGAGAAGTTGATTGTATTGACTTTCGAGATAAAGATATACCACAACATAGTTTACATAAGGATAACCCCTTATATATTACTGCCCTAATAGGAGATGTAGCAGTCAAAAGGGTCTTGATTGATAATGGTTCATCTCTAAATATTTGCACTTTTGACTTCTACCAAAGATTTGGGTTTAGAAGTGATGAAATGAAGAAAACTGACATGATCATAAAAGCTTTCAATGACGAAACACAAGAAACGTGTGGAGTTATCACCATCCCATTGCAAGTTGGTCCGAGAACCTTAGATACGACCGTGTTTATTGTACATTGCCCCGCATCATACAATATACTCTTGGGTCATCCTTGGATCAATGCAATGCGGGCTGTCCCATCAACTTTACACCAATGTGTTAAATTCGAATTTAAAAATCAGTTGGTCACTATCCATGGTGATCCTAGACCCTTTGATATGTGTGCTTTGGCAGAACCTGTTGGAGTTCAATTTTGCCCTGCTCTGTCATCCACACATCCTAATTCTTATTTTTCATCTAAACCCACACACACTCTCAACAATCTTCTAAACAAACCACACTAGAACCTCAAAAAGATCTTAAATCCACAACCAATCCTTCATGTTCCATCCCTATAATTTCAAAACCTATAGACCCATCTATTAACACCTCCACATTATCTACATCTATCATACCTTCCACATCTAAAGATATAGGGAATGATCCTTCTACATCTTATGCTCTTTCTGATGAACTCTTACCTGATTTATCTAAAATTCTTATATCAGAAAAAACAAATGCTTCTATGCAAAATTCCATTATCTTAAGTAATTTGCCGCCATCTCCTCATACTTTGGGCCTCCCACAACCTATGGGAAGTACTTACCAAGTCGGGAGTTGTGCCTTCATTTATAAGGGATATGACTAGGGAAGAATACCCAGGAACATCAAAACTCATCATGAGGGATATGCTCGATGTTATTTTACTAATGAGTATATTAAAGCTAAACCTATAATGCTTAAAATGGGATATAAAGGGAAAGGCTTGGGACCTTTCCAAGATGGTATGAAAGAACCCTTTGAGGTAGAACCATGGCCCGCCCGATGTGGTGTGGGCCTATTTCCTAGTAAGGGTCAACCCTTCCCTTTTGAAGATGATGATCAACTCATATGTTATCAAGATTATTTGGATGGGCGTGATGATTTGCCTCTAAAAAATCAGCCATTTACATGCAATATGCTATCCATAGCTTATCCTGAAATGATTGCTGAATCCGATGATGAGTTGGAAGGAGATATTTTCCATGATGTCTCCATTGAAGAGATGTTACACAATGGTTTTTATTTTGATGGTTCTATACCTACTATAGCCCAACTTGAGGCCACGACTCCTCAAGATGAATTATCCAAGTTAACCTTAAAATAATTACAAGAATTGGGCGTTTCACCCGCCCCACCTAATTTTGAAAGAGATCTACACATGGAAGTAGAAAACGTCATTAAAGTTAACATTGGAACTGAGGATAATCCCCACATAATCAATATTGGATCAGAATTAAGTCAAGAAAAACAAGAGCAATACATTGCATTCCTTAAAGAATATGAAGATGTCTTCGCTTGGACATATGAAGATATGCCAGGTTTAGACCCTTACGTAGTCATGCATCACCTAGTAGTCCATCCGGATGCTAAACTCTTTAAACAGAAACTTAGAAAAATGCATCCTAAAATGGCCTTACTAGTCAAAGGAGAACTAGAAAAACTGTTGAAGGTTATTTTTATACAAGAACTTAGTCAGCTAGAACTCCTAGATGAAAAGCGCATCAATGCTTTGGAGCATCTTCGTGCCTACCAAAACAAGCTTAAAAGATCATATGCTAAGAAAGTTCGTCATCGATCCTTTGAGGTCGACGACCTTGTTTTAAAAGAAAATAAAAAAAATACTAATGCAACTAAAGACCTTAAAGGTAAATTTGAGCCCAACTGGCTTGGACCATATATTATCACTACTAAATTTGAATCGGGAGCATACAAATTATCTACCTTAGATGGTAAAGAACTTAAAGAACCCATGAACATTTTGCATCTTAAACGTTACTATGCATAAAAATTGGTCATTTCATCATTGTATATATTTGTTTAAAATATTTCAAAAAACCACTATCTTGTATTTCTTTCAATTTATAAACTTAAAAATCAAAAACACCAAAAACATTCAAAATCATCAAAATCTTCAAAAACATCTTTTATTTTTGTACTTCTCAAATTGTGAAGTATTGCAGTTATATTTTCAGTTATTTTGGATAAATTAGCATTTATTTGGAATCCCGCACTTTCACATTCACATGAATAAATATCTTGATTTATTTGGTATGATTACTAATCTCTCTTATATCAAAGTCCACAAAATTCAATTAAATAAAGTTTGAGCACAGAGAATTGATCTTGTTATTTACTTAAACCAAGCATATCCTTTCACAATAAAATGATTATATTTGTAATGTCCATGCTATGCTACATAGTAGAAGTGGTTTCTTGAGCGAAAAGTTTCCCCTGCTATCCTATCATGCACATGGTCTAGAATCTTTGAGAATTGACAAAAGGACAAGCTCACCCCTACCCAGAATAAAAATCCCTTGCTCTACAGCTAATCCGAGCAAGTATCCCTAGAATAGGAAGAAAAGAAAAGTTCAAGAAAAAGAGAAAAAGAAAAAGCGTTATTTCAGCATTATCTCAAATATCAAAGCAAAAGATACAAAAAAAAAAATACAAAAAGAAAAGAACGAAGAAAGCAAAAGAAAGCAAAAGCAAAAGCAATAAAATCCCTTTCCCTACCCATTGAAAAGAAAAGAAGGGTTGATGAGCTTGAATCCCTGGAATTCTCAATTATTCGAAAAACTGTGAGGTAAGCCCCATAACAGGTGGTTTGTGCCCAACCCGCTTGGCCTTGGGTAACTCCTAGCGTGGTGATATGTCTGTCACATTAGCGACCTTCTTTTGTACAGACCTATGTCTGCTTATGGATTAGCTAGCTCTTGATAACCCGACTTACATAGTAGTCTGGTATGGTTATATGCATCTAAATCATGGTTAATGAACACTTATTTGGTTAATTCAAATCACTTGTATCAAATTATCTTGCTCAAAACTGGTAAATGAACAATACAATTGCACACACATTTGTATTTGAGAGATTTTGTGTATCATTATGATAAATCAAGATCGGAAATGAACTCACATACGCACATGGGATTCCTTATAAATCTAACTTTTGTCTTTAAGATACTTTGAAATATTTTTGCAAATTGTCTGGAATAATTTCATTTTCTTCTCTGAGAACAATTGTTTAGTATAAAGACAACTACATGCATTACCAAAAAAATCAAAATCATTTTAAAAAAACATGCAATAAAGTTACATTTATATATAACTTTTGACTTTCGCGACGATGGTATAGTTCCAAAACCAAAATTGGAATTTTATGCCTAGCACAAGTCCTCATCTTCATATTTTCTGTTTATTTTCAAAAATTAAAAATCAACCATGCAATAAAACTATTATTTTCTTCTTTGGATTTCGCGATGATGGTATAAGTCTATACCTAAATATTCTATGCCTAGCGCAAACCATTGTTCTAATTTTATTTTCCCATTTATTTCAAATCATAAAAACATATGACTTAAATCATTATGTTACACAATTATGCTTTACAAACGAACGAACACTTATTCTATTTCATGTCATTATGTTCAAATTCAATATTGCAACCATGGTATAAATTCTAAGGAATTGTTCAAAATTTTATCACACTTAGGAATTTATGCCTAGCAAAAATCATTTTAAAATATTTCATGCATACTATTTTTATGAAAATCTGAAAACAAATCACCATCACCATCATCATTTGCATCATCACAACAAAGTCTTAAGACAGTCTCTTAAGCACTCTTTTACTTTTAACAATATTTCTATACTGGGATTAGCTTGACGACCGAGTGAGCGGCGACTCCATGAAATGGTCTATAATAGTGACAATGTCCTTTGAAATTATTGTTAGAAGTCCCTTTTATTTTTATCAAATTATATCACAAACAACCAATTTGTTTACATCAGATTATTTCATTTAAATTTTAAAAGCATGACATTCAAACCATAATATTTCCAAATGACATAATTACATGAATCATCAAATCAATCACACCAAAACATTAAAGCATCATACAAACACATAAGACAAGTCATATGATCAAAAATATCTCATCTATATATATATCAACAATATATACATCATCTCAAAACTGGATCGGTATGCCACAATCTGTACCTCGGCATACTCAATCCTCTATCAAAAATAATAAACACTATGTATCAATCTATGTAGTGCAGTCTATAGCGGCTAGCCTCGAGAACCCCTCGAGCTCTCAGCCTCATCTCCTCTCCCACCCTGAGGTGGAGGAGGTGGCCCCATCATAGTCCGTGTGGTGCCATGAGTCCTGGACGTCGATCGTGATGATGTCCTAGATGACCCCATCATGATAGGCTCTGCAATATGAGCTGGTAATGGCACCCTCTGCTCTGCTGGCACCACCTGGTAATATAGAGCCTGATAGAATGTGACCTGGGCAATAGCCCATGCTAAATCCCGAGTGCTCGCCCCTCCGCCTCGAGCCCTGAGTCATGCAGCCTCATCCTGCAAGGACTGCACCTGAGCCTGGAGACGAACAGTCTCCGCCCGGAGAGTAGCCATCTCGCTACTCTCTCCTGCCTCGACACCCTTGCCCTTATCGGGCGATGGTGGCCTCTCTCTCCATGGAGAAGGGGGTCTCTCCTCCCTCCTCTCCCACTGTCATGGCCTCTGCTGAGCCTGTGGCCTCCTCTGCTCTCTCCCACCGTGACCCTGTGCCGCCTCAATGGCCGCTTGGCACCGCCTCCCCATCCGATGCACAACTGCATGAATCGGACCCTGAGCCCTCGTCATCCGAGGAGGGCGGATGCCTACGTACCAGGCATCATAGCCGTCGGCAACCCCTGTCGTCACCATCCACTGGCTGGATGGGGGCATCATCCACGTCCTGACTCCAGAAGCGCTGCATATCTGGAGCCCCGCTAACTGTAGTGTTATCCCGGATGGTCCGAGAAAACTCGTAGTCCCTGAGAGATGGGATCCCCTGTTGTAGACCGAATTGCCTCAAAACTTGGTCATAGCGATGGAGCTCCACCTCTCCCCTCTCCATCCTCAGCCAATAGGTTTGCCTAACGTGAGCCAGCTCCTGTCCATCCTCGGCCCACCCTGGATGATCTCTCCAAGGCCTCCAGGTGATCTGGTCGGAGACAAGGTCATCAAGTAGTCTCGGGACACTGGCAGATCTATCCGCCATTGTGACCCTCTTCGGAGCCACCAGTAGAAAACTCGGGGCCTCTCCCCATCAATCCCTATCAGTGGGAGCCCTACCGGCCTTCGCACCGTGATGTGCTCCCAGCACCAAACCTGTAGTAGTGATGTCATGACTAGACATCGACCGCCCTTGTATACGACCCCATGCAGGATCCTATACAATCGGCATAGTACAAAGCTCCCCCAAGCAAACCTGTACCCATGGTCTCTCATGTCGTAGACCACATCTATCAATAGCCATGGTAGTCTGCATCCACTATGATGGCATAGCAGCAGACCACCTACCACCCCAACCAAAACCTGTGTCAGTCTAGATGCCCCAGGCATCTAGCGTAGCGACTCGATGTTCACTCCGCCCTTCTCCAGGGTGAAGCTCGGATCTCCGCACAGTCGCATCATCACGTGGCCTTGATTGGCCATAGGAGTTATTAGCCATCCTTGTATGGGGATCCTCAAAATCCTCCATACATCCTCCAATGTGGGAGTCATCTCCCCTATCGATAACCGAAACAAGAAGAACCCGGATACCACCTCTCTGCTAGGGCTGTCAATAGCCCCATATCTGTAGAAACTTGTGGCATATCTGCCATGTGCTGCAAGCCGACTTGAGCCAACTGATCTCGCTCTGCCTGAGATAGAGTGGCCAAGTCATCCCTCAGCCCACTGTATTTCCATTCTCGGCTCTTTAGTAATCCTCTCTGCAACATAAACAACAAAACAATAAAAATCATTAATAAAATTAATTAAAAATGCAAGTAAAATAAGTTCACTTTCATACAAATGATGATATCGTCCACTATTGGACGATATCGTCCAAAATTTGAGCAAATTCATCTTCGATTTCGCAAGAGGGAATCGTCCCTTATTGGATGAAATCGTCCCCATATCGTCGATTTCGCCCTTGGACGAAATCGGCGATATCGAGACGATTTCGAAAATTGAGACGATTTCGTCCCGATGACGTCGACGGCCCAAAAATGGCCGCGATGCTCAAAAATCATTCAAAATTAATCTAAAAAGCATGAAATTCAAAATTAAAGCATTCTAAATTAAGTTTAGACCCTTACCCGTAGCCCGCGTCGGACCTCTGTCGATCTATGCGTTGTCTCGACCATCTTGTCTGCAGAGCTCTAGAAACCAGAAAAATGAACAGTAACAATGAATTAGGGTTTTACCCTATTTTTCTTAATTTTATTCAAAAACAATTAAACAACATTTTTAAAATTTTGCTTTTTCACATTTTTACCTCAAACGTTCGATTTGGGTAAAAACACGGAGGGGGCACCATAGTAAGTTGTCGTACGATTCGACCTAGAATCGTCGCCTAAAAATGGGAATAATTTTTGCTTTCTCGTAGATCGAGAAGAACTCATATTTAACGCATTTTCTTCGAAAAATTCGCTAAAGAGGGGGCAAAATGTAGCACCCTAAAATTGGCGCAGTAAACCTTAGCAATAATTAAAATTACCTTAGTAATAATTCAAATTCAAATTTTCAACCCCGAACCGCCTGTTAAACCGCTTTCCTCATTTTCCATGCCATTTTTAGGATTTGTTGTGACCGTTGGACGATATCATCGCCGATCAGACGATATCGCCTCAGATCGGACGATTTCGTCTGGACTAGAACGTCCAGACGATTTCGTCCCAAAACTGATTTTTCATAATTAGCTTCTGTTTCAACGACGTCTCTAACCTGGGCAAAAGCGTGTCTGCGCGGTTAGAGACCTCCCCATTGGAGATCTCCCAAATTGGGATGATCTCCAACCTCCCAACCTCCTTCCTATGCCTATTTAATCTTAGGCCCTCCCCTTGACATTCCCCTGGCTGAATTTTTCTGTAACTACGAGTTCTACATGCATTAGACCATCTTAAATCTCCATTTGCCTTCGTATTTTTCCAAGTTTGTTTGCAGGAACTTTGTTATTCTTCAGTCGGAGCAAGCTCAGATCGTCGTAGACGATCCTGTACAATCTCGGACGATCTCGCACCAATTCGAGATGATTTCGACTGCAGTCAACATTGGGGGCAATCAGTGCCCTGAGTTTGCATTCTTTCTCCATTATCTATTGTTTTGCTTTGCATTAGTTAGACTTATTACTATTTTGCATCCTGGAGTTCACCCATATAGCTTAAATGCATAATAAAATCATAATTTGTCATTAGAATCATTATAATGCACTTGAATTTTTGTTTATAATTATCAGTTTAATATTATTATTGTCATTTTACATCATTTCCCTTTGTTAGAATAGTTGCATTTTCTGTATTTTGTATCTATTTCTCTGATTGCATGTCTCTGATGAATTCGTCTGACGAATTCGTCAGATCTCAGACGATCTTGTCTGATCGCAGACGATCCTGTCATATCAGAGGCGATCTTGACTGCTTCAAAAATTAGAACCTCCATCAGACATCCGGATCAGGTATGGCTTTTTAATCTAGCTTATTCTCTGTGTTTTCTGTTCAAATCTATTTTTTGTATTCATTTAAATCTGCATTTCATATAGAACAGTTTAGATTCATTTGGCCAAACCTAGGATTTGAATGATTAAAGATAAAATTGAACACATCAAACACATTCCCAACCTAGGCGTGGAAACTGCCATTCAAAAGTTTCCTGGTGAACCCACCATCCATCGAAAAATCACCTTAATACCCCTCCCCCGAGAGGCGGGACCTTCAAAGGGCCTCTCAGTCCGAGGTATTGTCCCATCCTTCCCGCATCCCCCTTCCGGGCGCGGATCCTTTAGCCTGAAGGTAAGGGTGCGGAAAATTTGGAACGATACATATTGAAAAATTAATTAAAGTCCTAAGTAATATTTTAGTTTAAAAAATTAAATCTTAAGAACTTAAATAGGTGGGAGATAAAAGGAATACAACATTTTTAGAAGAAAAAATTTAAGTGGGAATTATAAGGACTTCTATAATATATTAAAATTTAATATTCCAATATTTTAGTTCTTTAATAAATGATGGAGTGATAAGGTTTTCTATTTCAAATAGGATTTAAAAATTTGAATTTGAAATTTGGTTTTTAAGATTTGTTTTTTTTTATACTTTTAATTAAATAGGGTTTTGAAAGGTATTCCACACCCTTGTACATCATATCAAACAAGATCACAACTCCCAACAATGATAATATGGTTTTGAAAGGAGTCGATCAACCTTTTACATCAACTCCAATTGAAGTAAAGCACACCAAAGGAAATGATCTGATAGCCCTAAAGAGGGGGGATAACATCACATTCCTGAGGTAAATAATACCAAAAATAAAATAATGAAAATCCAACGATGGATCTAAACCCCACTAGAGAGCCCAACCAAAAAGGGATTCAACTGATAAAATTTATAACTTAAAAATTAAAAATCCTGCTCTATCAGGCATCATACCTCCACTAGCCAACACCAAGGCCAAGGACAAAGCACTCCATCATAATTTAGCATAGGTAAAACTAGAAACCAGGAAACCAACAATCCCCTACAATGAAAACCATCGCATGAAAACTATGGACCCTTGCACCTCCATGAGAATGAAAATGATATCCTCTAAGAAAACCACACAAACTTCAGAACAAAAAAATATTGAACTATGAATCACCATTTCAGACCATAAAATGGACTACCAAACCAAGAAACCCTTACAGGTGGTCCAACAAAACAATTGTATGATTTAATAGAAATACCATCCAATGCGATGGTGTATCCATTCCAAAAAATAAAAATAAAAAATAGAAAAATTACAAAAAAAACTATGGCTCAACATCCAGCCAAGCAAGAAAAATTTTGGATGGGGATAAACCCACCGAAATGGAAATCACTAACAGGATCCAGAAATAATTGATAGCAATGCAAACACATAGATCTTGGAAAAATCACAAAACACCCAAGGTTATGAAACCAAGGAACAACAATCAAGAATAGAGGATTCCCTAAAGTTGAGTGAGACAAAAGAAAACCTGCCAATCTAAGAAATAAAACCATTTATCATAGGTGAATCTCTCCAATTAGAAGCCACAAGCTTTAAACCCTTAGATCAACTACAACCACCACTGCTGGAATTGAAGAAGAAATCTATGCAAACCATTGAAGCTAGGGTGCCTACCAAAAAAAAGGGACTAAGAAGTGGATTCCTTAATAGAAAAATAACCCAATATCACCCCCATAGGTTTGAGTTAGTATTTGGCCCACCCGACAATATTTTGAATAATATATACCACAACCCGTAAGAAAAAATAAAAAATATGACAAAGTCCCCAAAATTGGTATAGAAACCTAGCAAAAAATCCCCAACCACCTGACTAGAGTAGAGAAACAAAAGTGAGATTTTCCATAGTGAATATATGACTCAAAATAATTCCAATGGATTTGAGTCAACAATTGGCCCTACCCCTAAGCCAGATATAACAAGTGTCAATACCACACCCATAAGAGCTACTAAAAAAATCCACCCAAGACACTCAACAGGTAACCAACTCTAGAAATAATGTTGCCCACCAAAACCATGGTCACCAATCAAAGCAGAGAACAACTATAAATATAAAATCAACAGAGTTATTAGATTTAAATTTAGGTAAGATTTTGAATTTTGAATATTTAAGTTTTTTAGAATATTTGAAGTTTAAAATATTTGAAGTTTAGGGAAAATTTGAAATTTGATTTGAAATTTTTTAAAGTTTTTAAAATTTAAAGAAAATTTTGAAATTTAAAGATTTTTGGAAACATAAAATTTTATTTTTTGAGTGAATACTTGAAGTTTTTTAAATTGCATTTATTAAAATTGAGAGAAAAAATGGTTTAAAATTAAAAATAATTGAATCATTGAATAACAATTTTTTATTATTATAGAAGAAAATATGATGTTTATAATAAAAAAAGAAAAAACTAGAAGTTATAAAATCTAGCACAGGAAAATTGATTAAAAAATGTGATGAAAAATAGATATGAAAATGCAATTCATATATAGAGAAGCAATGAATTAAAGCTTTGAAACATTTTAATATTATTTACATTCAGAGCTTGTTTAAGCAATTGATAATTCAATGTATGTTATTACAATACCTATTGATATAGGTAGTATAATGTACAGGACATTACTAACCTAAACTTCATAAATATGAAATTCAAAATCAAAAAGAGTTGATTGAAACTTTAAAAATAAAATTAGAGGTTTACATATAAGTTAATCATCTCTAAAAATAGTGTTTCACTCTGCATGTAATATTCATATTTTAAGCTCATCAAATTCAAAAAAAATGTTATGATGCTCTGTGTTAGAAAATATTACATTATTTGCTACATGCAAATGTACCCTTATGGTACCTTTATGGTAAAGATATAAATATGTAATATATTAGGGCCTGATTCTATCATTTAGGAGAGTGATTTATATTTCTCCTTTATGTAAGTGTCTATGTGAAGGATATTCACAAGTGTTATGTAAGTGTATACGGAGAGATGTGCACAAGTTTCATGTATGTAAGTGTGCAAATATGTAATGTGAGGATGTGCAAAAGTATCTCATATTAGGAGTGCATGTAGGAGAGTAAGAGTTACATAGAAGTGTGCAAGTGTCATAGATTTAAGTATGCATATAAGAAGATAGTGAAGAGTCTTGTATACAAGTGACTAGATCAGTAGTGAAAGCAAAACAATAGGAAAGGTCACAACTCTCAAATGTGTGAGGAGTACAATAGTCAACTATTGAAAAGTCATCTTTGTATATCATTATTATGGAGACACAACTCCATACATTTTATAGGGAAAATGGTTTGTCGTAATATTTGATATTATATTGAATGTTATATTATATATATTGGCCTAGATATATATTTGATTGTTCATATATTTAATTCTACTCTTGATTATTGATATTAAAACCTAAAATGTTGTGGCTTCATTATATTGGGATTTGATATAGTTTTATATGGTTTGGCTTAAAATATTATAGTGGTATCAGAGATACCACTATAATCTATCAATTTTTGATAGATTTATATTTTAGAGCCACCATAATATTTGGAGTCTATCCACTTTAAAAGTAGTGAAGACTTGGAATCTATTTTATAGGTCTGATTGAGTAGATATTGAGGATATATAAAATTCACCTTGATTTGGATGCTAGGGTCTATCCACTTGGTTCAAAAAAATTATTTAAGACAATGAAACAACCATAATTGATTAAGAGCAAACTCAAAATAAATTCTGATGTTAGGGGAAATTCAAAGTCACCCTAATAATATTTTAGATTCTCTAGAAAATATAAGGGTCATATTGTTCTTAGGTTTGAACTAAGACATCATAAAATTGAGAAGCATCAAATATTCCATAGAATTGAGAAGAATCAAAGCTTCCATAGGATTGAGAAGCATTAATGATTCTAGATAATATAGAATCATCATAGATTCCATAGAATTGAGAAGTAATATAAGCTTCCAAAGATCAAAATAATATAAGATAACTTGGATAAAATCTAGATTATAGTAGAAAGAATATAATTGTAACTTTCTAGTAATATTGAAAGATTATTTTCTAGCTATGTTTACTCAAAGTAGGAATAACATTCAAACAAAATATTCAAGTTGTAGTCAATCATGTTAAAATTAGGGTAAATAAGGGAAGTCCTTGATCTTGGTAGCACCTAAGAATAGATTGAAAGTGCTCAAGATTGGTAGAACACAAGAATAGAATGAGAGTGTATGAGTTTGGTAGTGCCCAAGTATAGAGAAGAAGCACCCAAGCCAAATTGTGCCTAAGTATAGAGAGGAAGTATCCAAGCAAGGTAGCACTTGAGCAAAGGGTGCACAATGGTAGTATTAAGGAAGCACCCAAGTATCAATCAAGAAGTGGTCAAGCCAAGAGAATACAATGGTATCAATAAATAAGTATTTGAGTGCATAGTGGAAGCACTCAAGAAGAACTCTAGCATAGAATTTCATAGAATAATCCACCCAAGTAGTGCTCGAGCTATCCAAAAGAGATAATCTTAATCTAGTGGAAGAAACACCTTCTAGTTGTAGTTGAGTTATCTTGAGAGGACATAATAAGCATAAGCTAAAATCAAGGGAAGACAACTATTGCAGAGTGTTGAAGCTATTATCAAGAAGAAGATCAACATTAAGCTAATGGTGCAGGCATAAATAGAGAACTGAGCATAGCAATTAGAGTGTTAAAAATCTTACAAATAATAGGTTAACATTTACAAAATAGGTCAATATCTACCAAAATGGTCAACCTATGTTTTCAAGGTAGCTATTATAGAGAAGAGGTTGGAAAAATATTGAATCTAAGTTTTTTGAAGTGGGCATATTAAGTATCCAAGAAAGCAAAAGAGGCCAACATCTACCATCTAAAGGCAAATGGTATTAAATTGCATAGAGGCACACAACCAAACATCTATTAAAATTCCCATTAAAATACCATTTAGATATATTTCAAAAAGTGTTGAAGGTCATCAAAAACATAGGAAAGAATCTTAGCATATGTTGCACACTATAGTCATAAAAGAGGTGTTATAATAATTTTAAGTGTTTCTTCAACAAGTTAGCTAGGTGGAGACTAAGGTAAGTTACATTACCTTTATTAATTACATAATTAAAGTTCTAAGCAAGAAGATTATTTATTTTTTTTTATCTTAGGAAATTTAATTGTTAAGTGGCAGTTAAAAGGAATAATAATGATTTAATTATTAGGTGGAAGTTGTATGCATTTCTAATATAATCTAAAAATGATATTTCAAAATTTTTATTTTTGAGATTTTTAATATTTATTAATGTATAGAGTGAAAAGGGTTTCTACTTCAAATATGATTTATTGTAGACACTAAAATCATGTAAATCGGATAAGACTGCGATGATGCCACTCTTATCGACATCATATGGCCCCATTGGGCAACCCTCAGGGGTTAATTAGGGGTCCTAACCACTTTTGGGAAGGTTTACCCCACTTTTGGGAAGTTTTGGGCCATGTAGCCATGGCCGTCCCACCCTAGGATGACCATAGTTCATGGTCATCCCACCCAGGGATGGCCACAAGCAACCATCCCTGGGTGGGACGACCATGGTCTAGACCCCTCAAAAAGTCAAGGGTGGGATAAATGGTAATCAATTTCTACCATTTATCCCACCCAATGACTTATGACAGATTGGGAGACTGTCTAGGCCATCACAAACTACAAATTGGAGGCCCAAATTGGAGGCCTCTTCCACCCTATGCATGGCAAGGGCTTTGACAAGTGGTGGCACCTGCCTTGCATGCCCCAACTTGCCCCTTTGCCCCTTTTGCCCTCTTGGGCTATAAATTGGAGTGATTCCACTCAATTTCAAAGAGAGGTCTTTGCAAGTATTCGCCATGAAGTGCTACCGAGATTCCCTCTCACCTTTTGCCCTCGTATTTGCCCTTGGAAACTTCATCAATCGAAGGAGTTTTCAAGGCATCCCCAAATATGCACATCCCTTCCAAAACCCATCCATTCCTGTGAATCAAATCACCAAATTTGATGACAACACCCCTAGGAGGATTCTAGACCAGATCCCAGTGGAATTGGTGGTAAAAACCACCCTATTTTGTGGTCGTCCCCACCTGGGATGGTTAACAATCCCAATTGGAACACCCAGGGATGGCCATGAATTGGCCCACAATTTTGAATCAATTTTAGTGTAGATCATTTTTATAGTAATATATATGCATCATACTTGATTTTGGTGAAGTTTGGAGTAGTTTTGGATTATCAATTAGGGTTTTTGTGATGATAGTCCTAATTGGCCCACCTAGGGATGACCATAGATTCTTCTCATAATTTCATTTCAATTTCTACATAGATCATTACAAAAGTAGATAATATACATCATGCTAAGTTTTGGTATCATTTGGAGTAGTTTTAGATTCTCTATTGCACTTTTTGTATCCATATATTGCATGCATTTCATTGATATTATCTTAATCCGCACATGCTATTAACCAATTTCAATTTCTTGTGTGTAGGTACAGGTATTCCAGTGCATGAGGAAGGAGCTAAAGAGTTGAATAAGGATAGCTCATCATAGCAGTAACAAAAACCCGCTCTTCAATCGTGAGTGCGAGGAAAACATTGAAAGTGCACCATAGATTTATGAAAGGATTGGATCCTTCAACATTGTAATTGGATTGTATCAATTGAGAGCCCTCAAGGGGACATTTTGTAACCTTATATTTGAAAAATTAATCAATATAAAGAGAACCCCCATTTCTTTCAAATATTTATCATTTATTGCTTACTTTAATATCGCTTTTGAATGCTTAGAGTAGAACAATAGATGCATTTCATTTACCTTTGCTAGGTGCACCATTTTTTCCACTCTATAGTGGTGATCATGGTGGGACCCTTATCCCTTTTCATTTTTACAATTTTTGACCTTATTTTTGCACTTTGAATGTTGCAGGTTTTAGTCATTCTAGACTGAAACGACCCCTGAATTCCTAATTGGAACACCCAGGGATGGCCACAACAATCATCCCACCTAGGGATAACCCCCAAATTTATAGCCATCCCACCCTAGGATGGCCACAAAATAGAGGTTTTTAGCCCAAATTTCTAGAAATAACAACTTCTTAGACTATCAAGGTAAGTACCTAAACCTTCAATTTGCATTAATGTTATTCAAAAAAAGTTAAATTCAGCTTTTCATGTCTTTTCCTTGTTGATTGAAAGGTTGATTTTCACTTTTCCTAAAATTCAAAATAACAAACAGAAGAAAAATAGGAAAAATAACAGTTTAATTATGCATTTGAATGGTTTGACTGCTTGTGACCTACCTAAGGGTTAGGTTGTCATATAGGATAAATATTTTGTAGGTTCCTTATTCATGCTAATATTTTTGAAAGTGAAACATTTCTTATGCATTTAGTGAAGGTTCATTGAATGCTACTCTTGTTTTACTTTATTTAAGTATAAAAGGAACCACACACACCACATCACATTTAAACATTAGTGAGTTGGAATTTCATCCCCAACCACTAATAGAGACCAATGATGGTGGGTTTCATCTCCACCCATTGGCTCAAATCCTACGAACCCTATTTTTGGCCAAAGCTAACTCCAAGAACCATCTTAGCCATGGAAAATAGCATGCACTCCTCTTCAAAGGGTGTATCACTACCCATGATCAATATGGGTGAGGACTAGTAGGACCTATGCTCCCTGATCAAGTATGGGATTCATATCCATACTTTGTTGGTTCACATGACCGGACTTTCATTATTGATTGTCAAGCTACGAGTATATAGGTGAAATCCTTTTAACAAATTGAGAATTACATCAACAATATTCAAACACATGAAAAGAGATCTCTTTGCAAAACAACAAATCTAAACACACCAAATAACTTAGGGATTCACATCTAAAACTTAAAGGAGATAATCACATTGTTTGCTTGTGTGCTTCTTTGATCATTTGATTGTGTGTTTCTAAAATTTAAAAGAGATAATCATGTTGTCTACTTTGTGTGTTTCTTTATTTTTTAGGTAATCAACATAAGCTCCTACCATCTAGGACCAAACCCTAAAAAAAAATTACTACTTTTTGATTCTGCATCCAATGAATCAAAAATCATGCAAATCAGAGCTATAACAAAAAAGTTATGTTGGTTTTATGATTACTCTATTTTTGAGTGATTTTAAAGCCAAAAATAGGGAAAAAATGCACTAAAAAAGTCATAAAAAGCCCTAGACAACCCCAAAAATTACCAAATTTATTTTATTATCTTAGTTAGCCCCTTGTGCACCTCTCACAAAATTTTTAAGTCCTGGCTCCAAATTTTCCCAAAAATTCCTAAAATTGGGCATTTCTCCACGAGCCCCGATTGGCCAAATATTCCAAAAATACAAATTTTGACTAGGAAGTCAAATTTTGGAGCCCTAGCCCATTGTGATCAGCTCATCATGCTGATAATTTTGATATATAACACCCATAACATTTTTTGAAAGTCAAAATTTTCTACTATGGCCGAGGGACCCCCTTTTATGGATTTGGTCCAAATGTGGTTGAAAACAAGACCTCCAATTTAGAGAGAGAATCAAGCTCCATAACCAATGAATATCTCCAAATAAGTCTAGAGGACATGCCCATCCCTGAATGGCATCCCAAGTTTTATCATAACAACAATACCATCCCCAAGGGGGCAAACCTTCGAGATATCCCTACTAGGGAAGCACCCATAGGTCCTCTAGGAAACCTTCCTGACTTGGATACCCTGATGGAATTCTATATAGCGAATAATCTACCCACTAAGGGGTCTAGTAGGTCAATATCATGGATTCACATCCCAACTTGCTCTATACATAAATCAAAATATGAACATGAGAGTACACCATGGCCTAGCCTAGATGAGCAAACCACCCCATTTGATCGAGCAAGTCACCCCCATACTCCTCACAGAGAGCACTCAATATGCACACGTCATGCTTCTATACAGCCTACATATACAAAGCTTACATCTAAACCTGAATATGAGTCTTTCCTCATAGATGAGGAAGAAGACCCAAGTCATCCTCCTACTCCTCATGAAGAGTACTTGGTGCGACCACATTGTGGCTCTACATCATCGGACTATACAGAGCCGATTCATAAACTAGAGTATCAAGTCAATGCAACCTTTAGGGAGCATGGAAAAAAATAATAGATCATACTGGGGGAAAGACATGATAAACCCATCCATATTTCAAATACGAGGGCACACAAACCCCATACAACTGAGCAACAAGATCATACTCATCAAGCACTTAGGCCAAATATTAACAGACAACAACATACGGATCAACTCCAATTGGATCAACAACAATTAAATCAACAATGGGTGGACTCACAATGAGCACACCTACAAAGGTTGTATCAATGAAAGATACAAGAACAACAAAATATACAACAAGAGCAATTGCAAAATGCATTACATGAAGTGGTGCTTACACCTAGCACCTATAGGATGCAACAACATGCAAGGTGCCCAATACAATCTCAAAATCTTCCCCCTCGACCATGCCAAAATCACATTCAACATCAAAGGCCATTATCTGGTTATCATCAAAAGCCTCATACTCCTCAACAATACCAAGATCAAGATGAGGAAGAATCATATGAAGAGTCCCTATGGGAACATCAGGATCAAATATATACCTACCTTGAATCCAGTTATGATGAGGTACCTAATGATCATACTTATCATCCACCTCAACATCAAAATTGGCCTCCTCTATCTAATCAAGGGTGACAACAGGAAGATCATATCATTTTATCAAGGGTATACAAAGGGCTAAATGATCGGATAAATTCATTAGAAAAACAAGATCAAATTTTGGTTTATCAAAAACCTACACTAAAGTAGCTTAGCAATCAACCTTTGCATCCATCAGTGTCATCACTGACATACCCATCAAATTTCAAGATGCCTAAACTTGAAAATTTCAAAGATGATGAAGATGCACAAGACCACATGACAAGCTTCATCCATATGTGCTCTCATATTCAAGACAATGACCCCTTGATGTTGAGAATATTCCTTACAACATTAGTTGGGGATGCTTTGGAATGGTATAATCATCTACCACATCATAGCATAAACACCTTTGAGCAATTGGTCGATGCGTTTCTAGGATGTTTTGCCTCTAGCGCTAAGAAAATGATAAACTTGACTGACTTGTCTAGCCTTCATCAACTTGATGATGAGCCAGTCATGGAGTATGGCAATAGATGGAGGAAGGTGATGTCAAAACTACCTTTCACCCTACCCACAATGGAACTCATCCAAATGTTTACTAGAAGTTGTTCAAAGCAGATTTCACTTCTCTTACAATTACAATGGTATCAAACATTCGAGGAGGCCTTAGCACAGGCCAAGATCATTGAGGACATCAAGGTCCAGGAGGGTGATGTTCAACTCCACAAAGGGGAATGGCCAAACAAGAATATTAAAGGTGGTAACACACAACAAAATGTGGCCCCAATCAATCAAGTGGTTTTGAGTATCCCTGAACCCTCAAACCGGGCTCCACCACCGCAATTACCAGTGCAGCCTAATTACCAGGCTCAACCTCCATTGGCCAAAAATCATACGCAACAAAAGCAAAGACAAGGCCAACCACATCAGCCACCATGACAATATACTCATTTTTTAGAGCCCTTAGCATCGATCTTCAATCGATTGTATGAGGCACAAGCAATCATACTTCCCGAGATCCATCCATTGAAACCTAATAAGCGTAGATCAAAGGCACACAGGAAAATCTATATTGTATTTACCATCGACAAAGGGGTCATGACATCCAGACATGTCATCCCTTTAGATATTTAATACAAGATATGATCGAGAGGCAAGAACTTCAATAAGAGTCTTCCAAGACCCCTTGCTCACACACGAAGCAAACATAACACCTACCAATCAAGTCAAACAACCTAATCAGGTGCATATTAATCTACCTCCCCAAGAGTTTATGGGAATGATCAGTGTTGTAACAGAGAAACAAGAATATCAAAATCAATCTATGCAACCTATGATATCATCCAATGTTTCACCTTCACCCATATCATCTCATCAAAACATTGGCATTGATACTATATTGCAGTGGATAAAATGTCACATTAGGGGTCTTCAAAGGTATCACACCTTCCCCATCATCCACATCACAATCAATGAAGCATAGTGAGAACTCTAAAGGTATTGCACCTTCCTCACTTTCATTGATTAACACACACAATGGGTACCTAAGGTAACATTCAAAATCTAAAAACAATCATAAAATATCAAAATTCAAAAACAATTGAAAATCAAAAATTCAAAAACAATTGAAAAATCATAAAATTTCAAAAATAATTGAAAACATTAAAAACACAAAAACATTTACATTTACATTTTGCACATGCATTCATTTAATTGCATTACATTAGGTATTTTCATCCATTGCACTTGCATTAGGATAGGTTGTGTTTACAATCTTACAAATGACACCATGTTTGTATGCCAATCATGCATCCACAAAATCATCATCATCCATCACCCTTATGAGTAATTGTGTTTTTCAACACAACCCTTCCTGTTGCTATAAGGAATATACTAGGGTTTTTAGGTCATTCAACCATACCTAGTGATCTTATCAGATTTTATAGAAAGCTATCTTCACTTTAGAAGATGAGGTCTAGTTTTGATAGTACCTTGTATATCTCAAAATCCTATCACTATTTTAAACATTAATAATCCTAGTTTGAAAAAGGAAATATGAACACTACAAAGTGGTCCTAGTCACCTTAAGTGAAAGGTTTTTACTTGCTCACCTTGTGATGTGCATGGTCTAGGGTGTTGGTCATTGACAAAAGGACAAGCTCCCCCCTACCCAAAGAAATCCCTTGCTTTCATCAAAATAAGCAAAATCCCAAAAAGCAAAAATCAAAAGCAAAATAAATAGTGATTTTCATCACTAAACAAATCCCTTGCTCAAAAGAAAATAAAATACAAAATAAATAGTGATTTTCATCACTAAGCATGAGCAAGTATCCCACATCAATGTGAAGAAAAGAAGGGGGTGAAGAGCTTGAATCCCTGGAATGGTCAGTATTTCAAAACCATCGAGTGATCCCCAATACAACAATGGGCTGAATGAATCCCACCTGGCATTGGGGTAGTTCTAAGCAATTTACAAAGTGAGCTAGCTTTAGGTGGCTTGTATCACCTAGTGGTCTAATCCAACTAAGTCCAAACTTAGGATCATGATGAACATATGGTGATCCTCATTACAACAATGGGTTGAATGAATCCTGCTTGGCAATGAGGTAGTCTTATGTCTCATCTAATATATTCATTTGCACACATAGGGATAATGAATATCTTGGTCTTCATAACAAAAGCTTTTATCTTTCAGGAGTCCTGTATAGTCATTATACAACTTTTGATTAATCAACTAGGGTGTTTGAGTCTCATGGAAAACCTCAAAAATTCCCTAATAGCAACAAATCATTACATCAATCATACACATTTTTCTTTATGAACTTTTATTTATTAAGTGGTGTTCATGAAATAGGATAGATACCAGATAAATATCAACAATGATATTTAGATGACCACTAACTATTTTATGCATATATTTTAATTTACAAAAGCTTATAGAGAAATCCTACACATCTCACAATCATCTCATTTCACATATGGATGCTTAAATGATTAATTCTTATGATAAGAGTTATCATTTTCATTCATGATTTTCATACATTCTATGGTGTCATCCATTAGATTGTTAAACACATATTACATTGCATTCCTTATGTTTTAAGTGATTAAAGCATACAGGTTCATTTACATTAGATCATCATCATGTAAATAATGCATTACATACATTGCATTCACCATATCATATCAACATAACTTAAGTGCATAAACAATTGAATCAAATTAAACATGCATTTAACATTCACCATTGCATTCATATATGCATACATAGTAGAGCATCTACACATCTAGATAGATCACAATATCTAATCATACATTTATCATCTAGCTAGTTGATTTACATCAAAACATAAAAAATAAAAAATTATTAATGCATCCATAAATCATAACACATAATGCATCTAATGGTCCAAAATCACACAATTGCAAATCACACAAATATTTTTAAACATCAACTAGGGCATTATTGGTATCATACCTCCCCTAATCAGCAATCAAACAGTTAATCAATCAACCTCCAAAAGCCCCAAAGGTATCCATAAACCCTTTGGTCACCCAAAAAACCCCAAAGGTATCCATAAACCCTTGCCCAAACCCAACCAACCCATTTGGTCACCCAAAATGCCCCAATGGCATCCACTAAGCCCATTGGTCATAATAACAATATGTATAATCCAAATCAACAATTGATAACTCAATCATTGCTAAGTGTGTTTGTGCATGAATCATTACCGAAGACAATCATGCACCCTCCTTGCTTGGGGAAAATAAGCAAAAGATCAAAAGCAAATTCAAGCAAACCAGTAAGCTTGTCTCCTAATCACCATCAAGGCTAGGATTTGACTTAAGCTTATCTCCTAATCACCATCAAGGCTAGGATTTGACTTAAGCTTATCTCCTAATCGCCATCAAGGCTAGGATTTGACTTAAGATTATCTCCTAATCACCATCAAGGCTAGGATTTGACTTAAGCTTATCTCCTAATCACCATCAAGCTAGATTTAATTAAGCTTATCTCCTAATCACCATCAAGGCTAGGATTTGACTTAAGCTTATCTCCTAATCACCATCAAGGCTAGGATTTGACTTAAGCCTATCTTCTTAAGCTTATATCCTAATTGCCATCAAGGCTAGGATTTGACTTAAGCCTATATTCTTAATCTTATCTCCTAATTGCCATCAAGGCTAGGATTTGACTTAAGCCTATCTTCTTAAGCTTATCTCCTAATTACCACCAAGGCTAGGATTAGACTTAAGCTTGTTTGCCAATATCCCAAAGATTACCAAAATCAAGTTCCTTAACTTGTCGGAGGCAATGATTCTGAGATGCGCACCCTTTCCATGATTGGGGCATCTAGCATTGACGAGGTATCAATGAAATAAAAAAAAAAACACCTCAAAAACAAATAAAAAACAAAGAAAATGGCCTAAAAACCACCAAAAATAGGTCAAAATTGATAAAAATTCATAAAGGATCAAGATTGAACCCAAATTGCTCATGGATGAATTAAAAAGTCTCTACTTCAATCCCCAATAAGGCCATTATGGTTGGACCACTCCATGGGAACGAGGTATTCAGTTCTTTTCTTCCATGAAATATCAACAAAACCATCAAAATCCTCACAAAATTGATAAATCTTACAATGGGTAAAATTGAAGGTAATCCCAATCAAGTCATATGGGTCAAGTGACTCATCACTTTCATCACTGGTCATGCCCTCATCGACTCATCACTTGAGGGGGTAGTCATAATAACAAATTCATAATCAAAATCAACACTCAAACACTCAAAAGTGCAACTTGCATACATTCAAAAGAATCATTGCCAAAGACAAATTTCAAGCCTACACTGGGGTAAATAATCAGCACAAATTCAACAAAACAAAGTCTTGGTATACTTGAAGCCTTGGGACACATATCCCAAAATAGGTAAAATAAGGAACCAAGACCAAGTATACCCTAAGCCCCAAAATTTCTATTGTAGGGTGGCTAAAAGGTATACCAAAATCAATCCTTCAACTATGTCAAAAGCAAGGATTCCAAGAATGTATGCTCTTTCCACAATGGAGGCATCTAAATTTGGTTAGGTTACTGAATAACCTTAATCATTTGATGATTTAGTCATCTATTTTTGCTTCGCGTTCTATTTCACACAACGCATCTCAAAAAGGGGTATCTGTAGACACTAAAATCATGTAAATCGGATAAGACTGCGATGATGCCACTCTTATCGACACCATATGGCCCCATTGGGTAACCCTCAGGGGTTAATTAGGGGTCCTAACCACTTTTGGGAAGGTTTACCCCACTTTTGGGAAGTTTTTGGCCATGTAGCCATGGTCGTCCCACCCTAGGATGGCCACTAGTTCATGGTCATCCCACCTAGGGACGACCACAAGAAACCATCCCTAGGTGGGATGACCATGGTCTATGTTAGAGTTACTATGCTATAGTAACTATGATTATTACCTAATTTGGTAATTATTAAATTAATCTAGATAAATTATTAGGGTAAATTAATTTTTACCTTAGTTTATTTTTTTAAATGAATAGTAGATTTATGTTATTACATCATTTTCTTACTTTACCTTGAAGATATTCACTATTTGGAATATTTTGTGGTAGTATGTTTTTACACATTATGTATTTGTCAACATCATTAATGATTAACATTAAACTATTTTTTTTCAAAACTTGTTTTAGTATTGATTAAATAATGCTCAAATTAATTAGATTTATGCTATAAATTCTAAAAACAAAGGCCCTATTTTTAGCAAATTTAAAACACTTCAGAGTGCTTTTGTTTTCTCCAAGAAGGGGATGTAAGACAAATAAAAGCACCATTTATTTTACAAAACTAGGGAGCCCTAAAATATTCTCGAAACCTTGTTATTTTTGCAAAATAAAAGGGGGACAACATCAAGAAATTGATTCTTTCTTGAAAAATTGAAACATAAGGAGACACCAAATTTACAAAATCCAAAGTTTAAATTTGTGCATTTATTTTTCCAAGGAGGGATATAACATAAGAAATTGCACATTTTAGTTTTTACAAAATTGTTGAGCCACCGCAAGTAAGCTCACGGTGAGAATATATTGAATACCTTGGTTCTGCTAAAACCAATTCGTGTGTCGACTAGTTCTAGAAAGCCTTTCAAAATCTTGTCGTGTGTAGAATTGGATTGAAAGGTGTGCTACCATGTTAATTTTATAAAATATACTGGGGATGACAAGAAATTGTATTTCTTTGTAAAATTTTAACACAAAGGGGGGGCACTTGAATAACAAAATTTTTTTATTTTGCAACTCAAAAAGAAGGGCAATTGGTTTTTTCCAAATTCTTTGAAAAATTGTAAAAAAAAGGAAGAAAATGAATATCAAATTTTTGCACAACGCAAATCAAAATTTTGTTGCAAAAATTAGTAATAAAGTGCATTTTAAGTATTACTCGACACTTTTATTTAAAATCGGCCTTTGATAAATTAGGTACATTTTCGGTTGCATCCGACACCTAAGTGGTAAAAATTTGTGGGCACTCTTTGATTGATTATTGCATTTAATTTCTTGTTTTTTGCAATTATAAGTCATCAAAATCAAGAGCACTCAAAAACCCAAATTTCACACTCATTTATGTAATTCATTGCACAAGTATAAGCCATTTTTTGGTAAATCACTCCATATAAAACCCTAAATTCACTGTTCTTATTTGGATCAATTTCCTCAAAATGATCATCCTTCTTCAAGAGGATTTTCAGGTAGGTGCCATTAAATATCAATCAATTACAGTGAATTCTATTTCATTTCTTATTTTTTTGGCTTAAAATTCCTCAAACTAATTATCCTTCTTCAGGAGGATTTTTAGGTGGGTGATTAAATATCAATTAGAGTTAAAGATAAAATATTTTGGTGCAAATAAAGAACCTACACAATGGCTACAATAAACAAGTATCTCAATGATACCCAATTGCTTAAAGGTTCTAATTATTCAGCATGGAAGATCAAAATGAAGGCTATTATTACTATAGAGTAATTGTGGGATCTAGTGAAAGGATCTATAAAAATATCCACTACACCAAGAGCAGATCAGAAGGTATGGGATAAAAGGGACAACAGACTTCTCATGCTGATTTTTCTAGCCACTGCTGATGAAATTCAGCCTCACATTTGTGATGCTAAAAATGGTAAAGAAGAATGGGATGCTTTATATACCATTTTTGAAGGGAAAAATGAAGCCACAATTATTAACCTTCAATCACAAATTCATACTCTCCATATGAATTCAGGTGAAATAGTAGAGTTATTCCTTTGTAGAGTGGTAGAAATAAAATTAAAATTGAATGCTTTGGGATAAAATTTGAAGATAAGGTCTTGAATTTGCTCATTCTAAGGTCTCTTCCAGACTCCTACAAGATGTTTATAACATATCTTTGAGTGTCTCAAATATAGGTGACCTTTGTGGAGCAAGTAAATTTGCTTCAAATTGATGAAGAAAATCAGCTACGAAAATATTAAGTGTCCAACACTGCACTTTTAAACATAAATAGGGTCAACATAAGAAGAGAGGGTCATATTCCAAATATAAGGGCAAGCAACCTCAATCAGAAAAGAAGTTTTGCACAAAATGTAAAAGGGAAAACCATGACACCAATTGATGTTGGTTTAAAAATAAGCAAGAAAAAAAAAGCAAAGTCACACCATAGAGGTAAAATAGACAACAAAGAGGCCATGTTGCTAGTGAGGTGTTTTATTCCGATTCTGATTTATAAAGAGCACACAAAGTGCTCATGGTCCATACATATTTGTAAGGGAAACAAATTTTTATTCCTAGGCAACATCATTACAAACCTCTTCTTAGGCTTCATATAAAGCAAATATTTTTGTTTGAAGTACTTGCAATAAAGGAGGAATTGTACCTCTTTTTAGACTTAATAAATAGCAAAATCTTTCTATTTGAAGTACTTGTAATAAAATGGGGGATTTACTGGGGAAATTTTTTTAATTTGCCTAGGAGGTAATCTTTGTAAAAGCCTTAACAAGCTTCATAAGTTGCATACCTTTTGAACTTAAGAAAGGATAAACATTTCTATCCTACCTCACAAAATATTTTTTCTAAAAAGGAGGAAGACTAATAAGGGTGCATTTTCGGTAGAGACCAACACTTTAGTCAAACTTCTTGTAAAATTTCCATTACAACATGTTTTGCGAAAAGGGTGAAACTTATAAGGGTGCATTTTTGGTAGCAACCAACACCTTAGCTACCTTATAAATTTTTTTACAAAATCATATTGTAACAGAATGAACCTCGTATGTAGTGATCTATTCTAGTACACCTAGCAACTGTAGTGGTTTGTTACCCATGCAATCCGATAAGATGGAAATATTACAATAAGGACATTGATTGATGCGAAAAAAAAGTGAGGAATGACCCACTTTTTTTTGAGAGCATCTAAATCCATGAGCCAAAGCAAGATATAGCAGCTCAACATCTTTCATTTCTCTTCTTCACTGTATTGGGGTAGTTATATACATTACCCAAATAATGTAATAAGGGGGGATGTTAGAGTTACTATGCTACAATAACTATTATTATTACCTCATTTGATAATTAGTAAATTATCCTAGGTATATTATTAGGGTAAATTCATTTTTACCTTAGTATATTTTATTTACCACATGGTAGATTTAGGTTATTACATCATTTTCTTACTTTACCTTGAAGATATTCACTGTTTGGAATATCTTGTGGTAGTTTGTTTTTACACGTTATGTATTTGTCGACATCATTAGTGATTGATGGCAATTTGTTAGTTGGTTAGCTATCTTAACGATAGCAATTTGTTAGGCTATCTTTAGCCTATGGAATTGTATTTAACCTTAGCATTATGAATATATTTTTCTAATGTTTGCTAATAATTTTTCAGTCTAGACCCCTCAAAAAGTTAAGGGTGGGACAAATGGTAATAAATTTCTACCATTTATCCTACCTAATGACTTATGACAAATTGGGATAATTTCTAGGTGATCACAAACTACAACTTGAAGGCCTAAACTAGAGGTCTCTTACATCCAATGCATGGCAAGGGCTTTGACAAGTGCTGGCACCTACCTTGCATGTACCAACTTTCTACTTTACCCATTTTGACCTCTTAGGATATAAATTAGAGTGATTCTCTTCAAATTTAGGGAGATCTCTTTGCAAGTATTTTCCACAAAATATTGTCAAGATTCACTTTCACCTTTTGCCCTCGTATTTTCCCTTGGAATCTTCAACAATCAAAGGAGTTTTCAAGGTATCCCAAAATACACATATCCCTTCCAAAACCCATCCATTCCTATGGATCAAATCATCCAATTTGATGAAAACACCCCTAGGAGTATTCTAGACTAATTCCTAGTGGAATTGGTGGTAAAAACCATCTTGTTTGGTGGTCGTCCTCACCTATGACAACTAATAGTCCTAAATGGCCCACCTAGGTATGGCCATGAATTGGAATACAATTTTCAATAAATTGTAGTTTATATAATTCTTAGAGTAGTTTATATGCATCATACTTGAATTTGGTAAATTTTGGAGTAGTTTTGGACCTTCAATTAAGATTTTTATAATAACAGTCCTAATTGACCCACCCAAGGATGGCCATAGATTCTGATCATAATTTCATTTCAATTTATGCATATATCATTACAAAAGTAGATAATATACATCATGTCATTTTTGCACTTTTTATATCCTATATTGCATGTATTTCATTGATTTTACCTTAATCCGCATATGCTATTAACCTATTTCAATTTCTTATTTGCAGGTATAGGTGTTCCAATGCATGAGGAAGGAGCTAAATATTTTAATAAGGATAGCTCATCATAGTGATAACAAAAACCCGTGCTTCAATCGTGAGTGTGAGGAAAACACTAAAAGTGTGCCATAGATTTATGAAAGGATTGGATCCTTCAACATTGTAATTGGATTGTATCAAATTGAGAGCCCTCAAGGGGATATTTTGTAACCTTGTATTTGACAAATAATCAATATAAATATAACCCCTCATTTATTTCAAATATTTATCATTTATTGCTTACTTTATTGTCGCTTTTGAATGCTTGAGTAGAACAATAGATGCAATTCATTTCCCTTTGATAGGTGCACCATTTTTTTCCGCTCTACATTTACAATTTTAAAATTTGGTTTTTAATATTTAAGGTTTTTGAAATTTGAATATTTGAGTTTTTAGAAGATATGAAGAGTTAGTAGATTTTGAAATTTGAAGAAATTTGATTTAAAGTTTTTTTAAGATTTAAAATTTAGGGAATTTTTTTTTTTTTTCAAATTTAATTTAGTAGGGAGATAAAAGGTTTTCTACTTCAAAGGATTGAAAATTTTAAAATTTGAAAATTTATTGTTTGAGAGGTTATTTGATTTTTTTTGAAAAGTTTTTTAAAATTACAATTTTGGAGTAAAAAGGACTTCAACTTCAAAAGAATCAATATGGATAAATGGAAAAGGAAAATAGGAACATTACATCATAGGATAATTTATCAAAGTATGATACCATACTTTAAGAGAGGAATATTTCAAAATATTTTTTTTTATCAAAAACTATCTTTTGAGTTCAAAGTATAAAATCATAAAAGAGTTTTGAAAACTCTTACAAAAAATGTGAAATAACATCGTTTGAATTTTATCAAAATATACAAATACAAAAATATGGTCAGTATATATATTTAGGTGCTACTCATCATATGACTTTAAATTTACATTGGTTTGAATCCTTAGAAGTTAAAGATAATATTTCACTAAAAATTATAGATGATAAGATTTATCATGTTCAAGGAACTAGAAAAGTAATACCTAGCATGCCATTTTTAGATTTTGTATTAGAAGATATTTTATATTTTCCTAGATTATCAACCAATCTTATCTCAGTTTCTCAATTAGTTAAAAAATGGAGAATAGTGGAATTCAAATATACAAATGAGCATAGAAAATATTTTTCAAGAATCAAAACAAATCTAAAGTTGTAGATTCCATCAAGAATGGAATATTTGATTTAAGCATAATGTGATATTATCAAGAAATTATTGAGCATATTTACCTCAATATCAAATTAGTGATGAATTACTTAATTTTTCAAAAATATAGAAAACAAGTGTATGGATAGGGTATTTTCCAAGACTACCCTAAAAATATATACAATGGATAAACATAAGATCCAAGATGATGAAGAATAATCCAAAGTAGTAGAAGATCATACGGAATACAAAGTTACCTCATTGAAAATTGAAGAAAAATATTGAAGACTAAAGTATTCAATAATCAAATAGGGATATTGGAGAATATTACATTATTTTATACATGCAAATGTAGCCACATGGTACAAATGTAAATATGTAATAGATTGGGGTTTAAATCTATAGTTTAGGAAAGAGGTTTGTAATTCATCTTTATATAAGTGTCTATGTGCAGGATATGCATGTTTCATGTATATAAGTGTGTCAATATGTAATATGAGAATGTGTACAAGTATATCCTTTTAGGGATGCATGTAGAAGTGTGCAAGTGCCATAGAGTTAAGTATGCATTTAATAAGAGAGTGAAGAGTCTTATATACAAGTGGCAAGATGAGAAGCCAAAGGATACCAATAAGAAAGGTTGCAACTCTAAGAAGTGTGAGGAGTGCAATAATCAAGTATGAAACAATCATATTTATATGTTTATATTATGGAGATAAAGCATACATTAGGCTGGAAAAATGATTTGTAAGAGATCACCAACAAGCATTGATAATATTAAAGCTTGTATATAGACTTGGAGTAGCTTTATTGTAAGTATTCTTTATGCTTTTACATGAATTATTTTTGCTATTTACATTCATATTTGATATTATAGTGAGTGTTATTTTATTTATATTAGCCTAAATATATATTTGATTGCTCATATATTTAATTTTACTCTTAGTTATTTATATTATGACCTAAAATATTATGGCTTAATTATATTAGGACCTAATATAGTTTGAGATAATTTATCTTAAAAGTCAAAACCAAGTGAATATTCTAAAATTACATGAAAAAATTAAGATTGTAGGAATGTAGAAATAAAATAAGCACATGAACCAAAAGATAAATATAAATAAGAAGCTCAAGTTGTTAATGAAAAAGAATCAAAAGTGCATAGAAAAGAAGCAAAGAATAAAAAATCAAATGAAGGATGATCCCAAATAGAGGATAATACACAATAAAAAGTTACCTAATTAAATATGAAGATGAATATTGAAGGCTAAAGTCTTCAATAACCAAATAATGTAATACATGGGAGTGTTGGAGAATATTACATTATTTGGTATATACAAATTTACCCCATGATACCTTTATGGTACAAATATAAATATATAATAGATTATAATTTGAATCTATAGTTTATGAGAGTGGTTTATATTTCAATTTTTATGTAAGTATCTATGTGCAGTATATGCACAAGTATCATGTAAGTAAGAGTACAAGAGTGTAATGAGAGAAAGTGCACAAGCATCATGTATGTAAGTGTGAAAATATGTAATGTGAGGATGTGCACCAATATATTATGTTAGGAGTGCATGTAGGAGAGTAAGAGTTATGTAGAAGTGTGCAAGTTTCAATTGTGCATGTAAGTAGAAAGTGAAGAGTCTTGTGTACAAGTATAAATATGAGAAACCAAAGAACAAGAATAGGAAAGGTTGTAAATCCCATAAATGTGAGGATTGCAATAGTCAAGTATTGAATGGCCACCTTCTATGTCCATATTACAAAGATAAATATCCATAAAATGTATTGGGAAGATGGTTTGTAAACAATCACCATAGTAAGCAATAATATTGAAGTATGTATACAAATTTTGAGCAATTTTATTGTAAGTATATTTCATGTTATTACATGAATGATTTTGGTTATTTACATTCATATTTGATATTATATTGAATGTTGTTCTAATTTATATTGGTCAGTATATATTTTGATTTCTTATATATATTTAATTATTGTCTTTATTATTCATATTAATACTTAAGATATTGTATCTTAATTATAATGGAACTTGAGATAATTTGGTTTAAACTCCAATAAACTTGAATCTACTTTAAAGTTGAGGAATTTAACCAATTTAGCTTATTTTATGTATCATCATCTTATTATTATTATCCTTCTTCTTCTTACCTATAACCTTAATGCTTTAATACCATAGGCACTAATATTATACACCCCTAAAAGCTTTCCAAGTACCATAACAAGACCTAATATTTTTAAGGTTTATATCATGATAACAATGCCAAATTATAATAAACAAAATAACTAAAGCAAAGGAAATAATTTAACCATGTTCTTATTTATCATATGGGCAATATGCCTTATCATTGGGTGTGTAGGTTCTACCTTGATATGATTTGATATTATAAATTATATACAATGAGGGAGTTAATCCAAAAGGCCATATATTTCATATTTAGATTTAGATCAAGTGGCATTAGCTAAAATGATTGGATTTCTCAACATTTAAGGAGGAGACGAAGGTTCAAATGGTGTCAATGGTTACATGGATAATATCCAAGCTTTGTTGTAATACCACTATGTGGTAATGATGCAATATAGATGGTATCCATTTCAATTTTATATAACCAATTAAAAATATATATTTAATATTTAGATGTCCATCGTTTTCAATAATATTAAATTAGAGTATAATATAAAATGAATAATATTCATCCTATAAAAATACAAAATTTTAATTAATTTTTTATAAAATTAATATTTAAATTATACTTTTTCTAATGGTTCTATACTTTAATGACACTAAAACAACTACTTAAGTTCAAGCACTTGATACTACTCATACCTACAAGGTATTATGTCCAATAAATCGTGAATCTAAACTATATATATATATATATATATATATATATATATATATATATATACTCGTCTCGGACAAGGTTGGTTAAACACTAATATCGGCGTTCAGGTCTTTGTTCTTTTTCATGAGGTCTAAGGTTTAAACTGTGGTCTGGTTGAGTGTGTGGCTGTGTGTTTGGTCTCTATTGATAAGCTCGACTCTCACCCTTATTGGAGGCCATTGTTGGAAGCCTTAGTCATAGGGTTTCTCACACTAACCTAAATAAATAAAAAATTGATATATCTTTAAATTCTCATCAATAAAATTTAAATAACCTCAAAATAAATGTAAGTGACCGTTATATTTCTATTTTAAAAAACAACTTCGAAAGTGCCGACCAAAAAGGGTTTAATAAAAATCAAAGATTGAGGGTATTAAAAGCAAAGCAATGTCCTCACTCTACCAAAGATCCTATACCCTTGCTCGCCACTTCGACCCTGAACAGGTGGACGTCGCATTAGTAGCGCTACTAGTTTTTGGGAGCGTAGTTCTGTCCCTACCCTTGTTAATTCTTTATTTCTTTGTCTTTGAATAATGGAGAGTACAGTGGCTTCGTGGATGAGAAAGAACGAAGAAAGCCTAAGAAATGCGTGGTTAGAGATGAAAAACTTTATAAAAAAACTTAGGGTAATATTTTATATTTTTAATAAAATATTAAAAAATTTGTATAAAAGTAATTAAAATTGAAAAATCTTTTTGCGTAGATTAAATAATTTTATAGAATTTATTTTTTTTAATCATATTAAAATTCTAAAATTTAACACTAAAACATTATATTTTTTTTAATAAGTAATAAATATTAAATTTCATTATTTTATCAATATATTTACTTTAAAATTAATCATAAATAAAATAAAATAAAATTAAAATAAAAAATGTTTTTTACACGATATTTTATATTAACTATTTAATTAATATTTTTTTTGGTTACATAAATGAATTGATACTTGAAAAGTACCTCATTGCAATTCAAATGAAATAAATTGAGCCAAGACACGCTTGATGTCCAAAATACAAATATTATAGCTACCTCTAAGTCCAACTTTTAAATATTATAGCATCCTGAAGGACAAATTATAATATTTTTTTAATTATAAAATTAATTATTTAAATTTTTTTATGACTTTTCATTGGTTGTCGCTAGCTAATCTTTTTCTATATTTTATCTTTCATATTTCTTCATTAAAGTTTTCTTTAACAAGTAAATTGTCAAAATACGAAAAGGGAAAAAAACAAAGTCACCGTGGTAGTTTGATATTTTTTAAATTAAAATACAAAATAAATGATTAAAAATCACGTGGATTTAAAAATAAATAAATTTTGAAATGTTTGTTTAAAATTTATATAATTATTATTATTAGGTTTTAAATCTTTTACATAAAGCTTTTTAAAGGGTTCCTAACCTAAGATCTAAATAAAAAGTTTAAATAATATTTTAAAAATTAATATATTAAAAAATAAATTAAAATATAATGTAAATGACAAAGTTTTAAATAACACACAAGACATATTGAAATACAAAAATCTTAATAAAAAATAAAAGAAATTAATTTTTCATAAAATAAGTTTAAATAATATTTTTAATTTTCAAAATATCAAAAACCATATTATAAAATAATGTATATGTCATGTTTCAAATAACACACAGTAAAAATTAAAATATAAAAATATTAATAAAATTATTATATATAAATACTTCTCTATTATATTTAATAAAAAAATAAAGAAAATTTTAGTTGAAAATGTATATTATGATAGCTTATTATATATTATGTAGAAGATACTAAATGTTTTAAAAATAAACCACTACTACATAAAATCAAATCTCATAATACTTGATGATTGATCTAGTTGAGGAAATGAGTGTTTAAATATCATCAAAATAAAAAAAATATTTTATTATTTTTAAGTTGAACAAATATGATTTAGTAATAGGATGCAAGGTTCACTTGTATTGGATTATCTCTTCAATTAAATTTGTTACAACTTTGCACATTTGACCATAGACTCATCCATGCACTTGGATATTACATGGTTTGTTGTAAATAGTTATTAATTATGTATATTTCATTTTATTTTCACCATTGCATTTTTTGCAAAATATTATACATTTCATAAAAACATTTTATTTATTTTTTATTATGAAAAGGCTAAATATGTTATATGTAAGAGATGTCAAATTTGACATACAAAATAATTTAAATACCAAAAGTATTAAATATGTATATGATAACAATGCAATTAGAATTCAATAACAATAACATTAGAAAAGGAGCCAACCCCAACCCTTCATAAATGACCCTACTTGTCTTGCAATTAACATGACTAGTTCTTTAAATCAACACAAAGAAAATTCTATATTTGATTATTATTGTAGCCATATATTTCCACACTAAGATCCAAAAATAAAACCTTCTTCATATTAAAGTTAGATTCTATTAGGAATCGACAAAGCTACGAATTTTTTTTCTCAAAAAAAGACTCATCCTTGATGAGCCATATCTTTGCATAGGGTTGTTTGATTCAAACAATTATTGCACCATTTTATGTGGGATTTGAACAACTTTGAAAAGAGTGATCACACAAAAGAATCCAAGAAATATTAAGGGATACAATGAGGTTAAGATATCTATCCAAAACAAGAGCAACATTAGGTAAATTTTTTCTAGAAAAAATTCTACTCTTTATGGAACCATATCTTTGTGAAGAGTTGTCCAATTTAGATGATACTCGGACCAATTTGTGCAAAATTTGAAGATCTCTAAAATGAGTAATTATACGATCTTTAAACATGATATAAATAAATCAAATGATAGGTTTAAATAAGATTTTATTTTTGAAGTATTAGAAATGTTTATATTTTGGAAGAAATAGGTTAGATGGAACTTGAAGAAGGCATACAAAGATGCACTAATAAGTGGATGTAAGGCTAGTAATGACATTGACAACATCACACATAAATGGTTTGTAGATGATACAATTATTTTTGGGAGGGAAGGGAAAAAAGATGCTAGAGATTTGAATAATATTATAAAAAGTTATGAAAGAGCAACAAGACAAAAAGTTAATAGGACAAATTATAAAATTTGCTTCCTAGACACTCTAGTTAAAATTATACCATGGATATGCAAGTTACCTCAAATGGAGGAGGCAAATTTGCTACCAACATGTCTAGGGATACCCTTATTTGAATGAATAATGAGGATGGAATTATGAAATCTAGTTATAAGTAAAGTTTAGAATAAAGTATCGACATGGAAATGTACATGTTTAGAGTTAGAAAGAAGAGTGGAGCTAATATTCAAATATAAATTTAATGAGTTCAGAAAGGTAGAGGGTCATGAGAGGTTGTGGTAGGGAGAGAGTGGTGGTAGAGATACTCTGATTAACATGATTTATAACATTTTCAATATTAATATTGACCTTAAGAAATATATGGAAGAGATTTATGTTGTTATACATCATCTGGATGCTCTATGGATTTAGATTGCTAAGGATCCTATTGGTATTAGCATTGACCCAGATCCCCCTGATCCAACTCTTTTTTTTAGGTTTTTAGAAAATCTTAGAGTATTTCTTAGTCAACCTCTATCTTGTTTGAATGTTATTATCCTTTTTTGATGTCTAGTTTGATCGTCCCTCCTCAAGACCTCTCTAGGGATACACATATTTCTCTTTTGTCAAATTCTATTTTGAATGAGGTATTGACTAGGACTATGGAGCTTATCAACTCTAATGGATAGAAGGTTGACATTGAATAACTTCTAAGCCCTAAGCCTAATTTTAAAAATTGTTCAAATTCGAATTTATTTCTAACCATGAATGGAGTGTATAGGGGGAGGGTTTCAAATTATGGTGTAGGGATTTTTATAGGAAGTGATTCGATTGTTGAGGTGGCTCAAGTCATGAGAAGTTATCCCTGATGTTGAGTTCAATCCTAGAAGACATTGTTAGAATAAGTAATTATTCTCTTAAGTTCTACTAGGATAGACATACTTGAGTTTCCACTCCTCCATGAGTCAGGTGAACTCTCAATATAGTCTAGATCAGATTTGATGAGTTGTTGTAATCCAACGACTCTCAATGATCAACTTTGCTATTTATACAAAGTTGATCCATGGAATAAATCAATCAGTTCTATTTTGTTCCTTCAAATCTTGTAATGCTTTGTAGTTCTACTCTTGGGAAATTCTAACATGGTACCAGAGCAGGATAGATTCTGCTAGGCATTCTCTCTTGAAGGCAGTTTCATGAACTGGTTCATTATCTCTTATCTTTTGTTTTTTAAAAAAGGGAAAGAGGTTTTTATATCTATTGTAGATTGCTCATTTTATATCTGCAATTTTTTTTAGAGAAATTTGTTTATGGTAATATCTAAATAGTTTGTCTAGATTTATTTTACCATATTATGCAAATATTCTCCTCAATTTTTTTTCAAAAAATATTAAAATTGCTACTCTTACACTCCAAAATATATAGATTTTGAAATTTATAATTGCCTTCCATATTTTATTGTTCTCCTCGTATGCCTATTTGTTCTACTCTCTCCTAACGAACGCTTGCTTGCTTGGCTCCTTATAGCCATCGCTGGCAACGTTAATCCATGAATGCATGCTTGCTTTGGCTCCTTTTTAGCCATCGTTGTGTTTCGTTCTATAGTGGAGACAAAGTTTGAAAGGCATATCGTATTTGGTGATCAATTAAATCATTGGTTTTTTTATGTTGGAAAATATTTTAACTTCGTGAAATATTTAACAAATAAATGCAATGTTTCTCGCATCCAAATTAAGTGGACATTTGGTTATTTAAAAAAAAACACCAAAGTCCATTAATTGTTTATAAGACGTGGCATCTTTGCCAATGATTTTATATGGCGTGCAACGTATGAGACTTTCATCTTCTCAACGGGTATTTCCTAGTTAAATCTCAATGATCGAAAGATTAGATTTTCCATCTCAAGTTATCTCGAAGCTTCTCCTCTTTTTCGTCCCTCGATGCTTCAGAGAAGAGTTTCGATTGTTTTTATATATATTCATCAAGTCAATGCTTAAAATATTATTCTCCTCTATGAATACTTGAAATACTATTTTTTTACCTATGTTTGCATATTGGTTCTTCAATATAGAGCATTAATATTGATAGTATATGGTGTGGTGCCTTCACTAAGGTCTTTCGTAGCCTTCATTGCGCTTTCAAAGTTGGTGGTGCATTCGTTGACATCTTTTCGAGAGCCTCTCTACATAGCGCCATCCCTGACGTCTTCCATGTGTGCCAAACCCTGACGTCTTCGGTAGCAAGTGGTGCAATCATTGACATCTTTCTAGGAGCCTCTCTGCATAGCGCCATCCCTGACATCTTCTGTGTGTGCCAAAACCTGAAGTCTTTGGTAGTAGCTAGGATTGTGGTGCACCAAACCCCTATGAGTTTGAAGCCTTTGAAGGCTTTCAAATCTTCCTCGCTTCCCCTTGACGTCTCTTCTGAAGTCTCTCATTAAATCAGGTATAAATTTTAATATTTTTTTTTGGTTTTGAGCTAATCATTCCTTGGTACAGCGAAGTTCGTAGCCTTTGAAGGCTTTAAAATCTTACCTCGCTGCCTCTTCTCTCATGACGTCTCTTTTCTAAAATCCTTGGTAAATAATGTTATATTTACTTTAAGTTTCAAATCTTAGGGTTTCAAATTTTTTTCTCGAGTGAGAATAATACTTCTGCTCATTGTATAAATTTGTAACCCTCTAAAAATTCTTATATCCTTTTCTTTTAGTGCCTTTCCTTGGCCACTATAAGAAATCAAAAGGATAAAATTGTAATCTCAATAAAAAATATTTTTTGGGGGGGTTTTTAGGTGCAATATTTAGCACCTATTCTAAAAGCTTCATAGGGGGGTTTGTTGTTGTTTTGGTCATTGCCTCTATAATTTTTATTTTGATCTTATTCCTATTACTATGTTCTTTAATAGAATTAATATTAAAATCTAATTCCTTTTGTTTTGATATAATTACTAGTTAAGTTAAATATTGAGGAGCAACTTCAAAGGATCCTTTTATTAAGAAAATATTCCTTTTTTAATTAATAGGATATTTATTTTAAGTTAAATTTTTAATAAAAAATTTTAATCCTTCAATATTGTTACTTAATAAAAATTTTAATAACCTTAACAAGATCATTAAAAATTTATTAATCACCTATCTTCCTAGTATTGGACTTCTAATAACTTACAGTTTCCCTCACGTAAGGGCGGGTTATTACGAATCCGATATTAAGATCTGGATGATTAAAAGCCTATGTTCCAAGTATCAATTCTCCTCTTTACTTATAGTTTCCCTCACGTAAGGGTGAGTAATTGAGAAGAAAAGATATATAGGCCTGGCAATATACAATTGGCCTATTTAGCTTTATCAAAACTCCTCATTTACTTATAGTTTCCCTCTCGTTAGGGTGGGTAATTTGAGGAGCTTGGTATTTCTTAAAGGCTTTTGTTTCCTTCTTTATAAGATCCATTGCATTCTCTAAATAATATAATTGAAGTTAAAGGGGGAATTATTGGTTCACTTCAATTTTCTTTGGCAAAATGAATACAATGAATACAATTGATCCACTCACCCCTCACAACTATCATACATGGAAACCTAAAATATTAAATCTCATTTCTCAAAAAGGGCTCACACACCTGCTAGAAGAGAAGCAACCTGAATTTGAAAAAGAATATGAAATTTTTGTTCATAAAGGGAAGATGTATGAAACAATGGGTATTATAAGCACCAATATAAATGAAAGCTTATGGTTTCACATTACGGATTGTAAAACTCCATATGAAAGTTGGCAAAAACTAAAGAACCTATTTGGAAAAGTAGATCAAATAAGGTCAATGCAGCTAGAGGCAGAATTAACAACATTATCTCCTGAAGACTTCAACAATATTGTTGACTTTCTCACCAAATTTAAAGAAGTCCTCACTCAATACAAAGGCAGTGGCAAGAAAAAAATAGAAGAAGAATGCATCTATCTAATTATTTCTAAATTAAATGGTGTATTTCAAATTTTTGCAACCACTTTTTTATCTACAAAATATGCTCTTGGTGCAAGTTTTAAAATGCCCTCCTTAGAGGAATTTTGTGATAGGCTAACTAGAGAAGAAACCAAACTTGCAAAGTATGAGATCTCTTCCTCTTCCTCAAAAGCCTTAGTAGCATCCACTAAAGAAAAATTCAAAAAGAAAGAAAGGAATCCCATAACTTGTACTCATTACAAAAAGAATGGTCATTCTATAAACAAATGCTGGAAAATATTACAACAACTAGAGGCAGCAATGAAGGATCAAAATATAGACACTAAGAAGCAGATAGGAAAAGCCCTAAATGTTCAAGGAAATACCACAAACACTTCATCAAAATATTGGGTTCTTGATTCTAGAGCAACTCATCACATGACTGCCTCAGATGAGTCATTCACTTCAATCTCCTCAAGTTCAACATGTAGCATAGAAGTTGGTGACTCATCCTTTATCCCAGTCAAAGGAAAAGGTGACATATCCATTGATGGTGGTTCTATCAATAATGTTCTCTATGTTCCAAACATTGCAACAAATCTCCTCTTCATCTATCATATTTGTACTTCTGGAAAGGGGAAAATAGTTCTCTTCTCACCAACAGGAGTTGAGATAAGAGACTTTCAAGACCCCAACTCTCTCATAGCCAAAGGAGATATTGATCACAACACTCACCTATTTCACTTCAAAGGATTCAAAAATCTAGAAGGGGCCTCCTATTTTGTTGCACATGGAGATCTTGAAAGCAAAATTTGGCATGAAAGGTTTGGTCATCTCAGTTATAACTACCTAAAGGAATTGAACACCCATGAAATGGTAACAAGATTACCTCAAGTCTCTTCTATTGATGGAGTATGTCCTGGATGTGCTCTTGGAAAGCAACATCAAGATCCTTTCCACCCAAGTGGTTCTCTAAAAGCCTCATCCCCTCTAGAGTTAATCCATAGTGACTTGATGGTCTTCCCAGAGCCTTCTTTCAAAGGAGAAAAATATGCTCTAACCTTCATTGATGATTTTTCCAGAAGAACTTGGGTCTACTTCCTAAAATACAAAAGTGATGTTCTATCCCACTTCAAAATCTTCAAAGCCTTAGTTGAAAATCAGGCCTCTTGCAAAATAAAGCAAATTCGTACAGATAATGGGGGGAATACTTCAGTAATGAGTTCTCAATTTTCCTATCAAGTCATGGCATAATTCATCAACATTATGTCTCCCATAATCCATAGCAAAATGGCATTGCAGAGAGGAAAAATAGAACTCTAAAGGAAATGGCAAACTGTATGCTCCACTCAAGAGATCTTCCAAAAGTTTTTGGGCAGAAGCAATTAACTGTGCAAACTATATTCAAAACCACACACCTCATAAAGCTCTTGGCCATTTGACTCCCGAGGAAGCATGGACTAGCTCAAAACCTGATGTCTCTTTCTTCAATATTTTTGGATGTACTGCTTGGGCGCATATCCCAAAGAAGAAAAGGAAGGCTCTAGATAAGAAAAGCAAAAAGCTCATATTTTTTGGTTATTGTGAGGAAATGAAAGCATACAGGCTCCTTGATCCCACAACTCATGAGGTATTTTTTCATAGGAATGTCCAATTTGATGAAACATTCCCTCATAAATATCCTCAACCATCCTCTTCCACCATTGATTCTCTTGAGCCTTCTCCAATGTTAGAGCCTCAATATAATGAAGAACCAACTTTAGAGATTAATTTAGAGATTAATGATCAAGATGAGGAACCTATAACTCCAACTCAAAATCCTGCCACTCCTACTACTCCTTCCACTATGCCAAAATGGGCCCGCACCATTGTTAAAGAAGCTACTCCTTACATCCAAAATCTTCCATCATCCAGATTAGGCAACTCCGTAGGCACTTGGTCTTGTCTGTCAGTCCATTTCCATAGATCCTCAATCCTTCAAAGAAGCAACTGGTATTAAAGAATGGGATGATGCCATGGAGAATGAATTCTCTTCCTTAATCAAAAACAAAACTTGGGATTTAGTTCCCCTACCTAAAGGAAGGAAATTAGTTCATTGTAAATGGATTTACAGAACGAAATATGGACCTAATGGAGAAATTGACAAACACAAAGCCCACCTGGTAGCCAAAGGTTTCTCTCAAATTGAAGGGATTGATTATTCTAAAACTTTTGCACCAGTTGCCAAAATGGATTCTGTTAGACTGGTTCTTGCTCTAGCTGCTTCCCAAAAGTGGCATGTCTTTCAAATGGATGTAAAAAGTGCTTTCTTACATGGGGACTTAAAGGAAGAGATATTCATGGAATAACCTATTGGTTTCACTCAAGACTCCTCCCTTGTTTGTAGGCTAAGGAAGTCTCTCTATGGCCTCAAACAAGCTCCTAGAGCTTGGTATGAAAAAATGGACTCCTTCCTTCTTTCCTCAGGTTTTTCTCATTGTGAGTCTGATGCCACAGTCTACATTTGGAGAGATGAAGAAAAAATCACCATACTTGTTCTCTATGTTGATGACCTACTACTCACTGGTAGTGACATCGCTCACATTCAGACTATCAAGGACTCCCTTTCTAAAAAATTTGAAATGGTTGATCTGGGTTTAGCTCATTACTTCCTTGGGATTCAAATAAATCAAACAGATGCAGGAATTTCATTGTGTCAACAAAAATACACTCTAGACCTTCTTCAAAGGTTTAAGATGATAGATTGCAAACCTTCTCCTACACCTTTTCAGTCTGGAGTCACTCTAAGTACTTCCTGCACATCCCCTCTATGTGATGCAACTCTATACCGTCAGCTTGTAGGGAGTCTGTTATACCTTACTCATACTCACCCAGATATCTCATATGTTGTTGGCTTGATATCCAGATTCTCACATCAACCTCATTTTAGTCATTGGCAAGCAGCAAAAAGAATCCTTCGCTACTTGCAAGGAACTCCTCACTTTGGGCTCTTATATGAGGGAAAATCCATGGATATCATTGGTTACATGGATTCTGATTGGGCAGGTTCAGTAGAAGACAAATGTTCAACTTTTGGCTATGTCTTTTGTCTTGGTTCTTCACCAATTGCTTGGTTATGCAAAAAATAACAAGTAGTGGCCTTATCATCTATAGAGGCAGAATACAGGGCAGCAGTTTTGGCAAGTCAGGAAGCTCTTTGGCTTCATCAGATACTAAGAGAATTTGGTTTTTCACATGACAAACCTATTACTCTTTGGTGTGACAATCAGAGCACAATTCATATTGCACGTAATCCAGTTGAGCATCAGTGCACCAAGCACATTGAGATTCACATGCACTTCATTCGACAGCATATTCAGAGAGGGGAAATATACTTGGACTATATTCCCACTGAAAATAAAATTGCAGACATCTTCACCAAGTCATTTCCTTCTCCGCGTTACATTCAGTTGTGAGAGAAACTTGGAGTAAAACAGCTGCATTAAAACAACAGAGGTCTTTCACCTCTCCTTTCTTCTTATTGTTGTATTCTTTGGAGGATGGTTTTTTCCCATGTGGTTTTTTTATCATCTCTCCTAAAGTATAAATTGTTCATGAGTACCTCATCAGGCCAAGTTGTCGGGACTCATTTTTTTCATGAGGACAATCTTCGCCATCCGAAGACATGCCTCTATCTTTATTTTTTGACAGATGGTTTTTCCCAAGAGGTTTTTTCACCATCTATATATTGTAAATGAGTACCTCATCAGGCCAAGTTGTTGGGACTCATTATTTTTTTCATGAGGACAATCTTCGCCATCCGAAGACATGCCTCTATATTTATTTTTCTGATAGATGGTTTTTCCCAAGAGGTTTTTTCACCATCTATATATTGTAAATGAGTACCTCATCAGGCCCTATTGTCGGGACTCATTTGTATCATACACCCCTAGTATCACTTAAGGGGGGTGTTAGAATAAGTAATTATTCTCTTAAGTTCTACTAGGATAGACATACTTGAGTTTCCACTCCTCCATGAGTCAGGTGAACTCTCAGTATAGTCTAGATCAGATTTGATGAGTTGTTGTAATCCAACGGCTCTCAATGATCAACTTTGCTATTTATACAAAGTTGATCCATGGAATAAATCAATCAGTTCTATTTTGTTCCTTCAAATATTGTAATGCTTTGTAGTTCTACTCTTGGGAAATTCTAATCAGACATTTTCTAGATAATGTGGTTCCTCCTCTAGGCCAAATAAAAGCTTTCAATATTTTCAAAATAAAACTCATATGTGACTATAGTCTCTCTTCAATCAAAGGAAGATATCTCCATTGATTATCATTTTGACCTTAATATGATGCAAAGGTCTTTATCTATCCCTATTGATCTCCTAAATATCACCATGTGTGAAGGGATTTTATATTTGGTGGAAAAATAATTGGGTAACTCTAGGTCTAACATGGACACAATTAGGATATGGGCATTGCTAAATGGTCTCCAAAAGGGCAGATGGATCTTGTTGCTCTTCCTAAAGGTTTTTTCTAATTAAGTTGTCTATATTAGAGGATTTTAAACACATCCTTGTGGGAGGCCCCTGGTTATTTGGAAGGAGGAGTCTCTTCATTCATAGATAGAGTTTGGAATTTGACTTGTAAATCCAAAATATTAATATTGCTCTAATTTGGGTTAGGCTACTAGATATCCTTCTATATTTTTGCCATGAAGATATCCTAGGGGTTTTGCAAAAATATTGGGGGAGCTCTTGATGATTTATTATGCAACTAGGTCTATATATAGAATGTTTTATGTTTGCATGTGTGTAATTGTAGAATTGGATATCAATCTTCCTAATTCCATTGATCTATTTTCTAATTCGAGGAATAGATTCAATCCATTGAGTATGAGAATATATCTCCATTTTGTACTAAATATAAAAATTACAACCATATGTGTTCACATTATCAAAAAAATGGTTCATGGTCTTATTTTCTCCTAAGTTTTATCTTCTAAGAGAGGATATTTCTTGTGAACCTTCAAATGGGTTGGAGTTTGAATAGTCAATATTTAACAATAAAGGTAATTTTGATAGGTTTTTACCTATAATGAGCCCTAATAGGGTCTTTGTTATCCCTAAGAAGAGTCCCCTATCAGGAACCTTTTTAAATAATTGGCATTTTATGGAGAGGTTTTTAATACCATAATCAGATCAACTTAAGCCCCTAGGGGATATGTGATCTGCCACTCAAGGAATAACTAGTTTAATTTTCTTAGGTTCAGTTTCAAGGGGCCAAGCTAAAGGAAATATTATCTCGAAAGGTACAAAAGTTAGAAATACTCCCCTCAATTCAAGATCACAAGTTTTAGATACTGGTCAAACCAACATTAGTGTAAAGTTTGGTAACGGTAAAAACCTATAGTTATCCCCTATTAAGGCTTCAACTCCCAAGTCTAGATGCGGTACGTGGTGAAATATCACCTAATTTTTCTCTTTATTCTCATGGTTTTTTGGTTGGTTGGATATTTTTTTGTAATAAGAAAGTTCTAAAAAAAATTCCTAGTTTTTTTCTTTTATTTGAGTTACTTTTTTTAATTTCACTAGCTAGTTGCTACCTCAAAGATGTTCTAGTTTTGATTCATGACTTTGGCAGGATTTTTGTTTTCAAATTTTGAATAATATTACTAGGTGGGATGATTAAAATTTTTTGAATTTTAAAAGGTTTTTGTGTTTTCCTTTGATATTTGATGGGTCAAGTGGACCTCTTTTCTCCTCGATATTTGTTCTTTCTTCTTGTTATGAGTGTTTATACTTTGAAAAGTAGTTGTTATCCCTTTAGATATTTGGGTCTCTTGTGTCGAGCTTCTCTATTTCTTGTTTATTTTTTTACTCCTTGTTTGGTTTTTATCTTATCTTTTTCAGTTTGGAGACCCTTAAAACCCCATGTTGTAAAAGGTTTAGGATCCCTTTCAAAATCCCTTATTCCATCTAATAAAAAAAATATGTATCTAATTAAATTAGTCTTACTAGTCATTACAACACATTATATGTGCTTGTATATTATGCAAATTTTTTTAGAAAAATGTTTAATCTAGATTATGTGATCATTTTCATGGTCAGGATTATATGATAAAATAAAATTTTCCTTGGTGACATGGATCAAGCTGTGTGATGATAAAATTAAAGGAGGTCTCAATACCAGATTTCTTATGAATGTAAACTTACCTCTAAGAAAAAAAATAATTTGGAGATTGTATAAAGAGAGTTAAAGATAATGGTCAATAATTCTTCTAAGTAAGTACATTGAGCCCAATGACCTAAGATTAACCTTTATTGCATTCTCACTACTAGATGATTCTACACTATGGAACAATATAAAAAGTTAATTAATCTAGTAATTAATATCTAAGATGGGTAGCATGAACTAGATAAAAACTTTAAGAATCAATATGAGTAGAAACCACTGAATTAGATCCAATTTTGAAACCATGGATGATACTAATTCAAGTTAGGTATGGTGATAAGGTTTCAAATATTATGGATAATTATCAAGAAGGATTATGTAAATGGAAATAATATTTGTTTACATGTATTGCAAAGAGACAATTGAGTAAAAATATGACAATAATGATTATTTTGAGGGGAGTGAAGGATAAGTTGATTGTAAATTAGGAAAGTACATGACAGGAAATGGATGTAATTTAAAGCACCAAAAAAATAGGAATATTGTAGGACTATGGAGATATATTTGGAATAGCCCAAGCATTCTACAATTAAAAATGTTTGTATGGCTAGTAACTCTTAGAAAAAAGTTATTCTAGGATAAATTTTTATTGACCTTCATAATGTGTTCTATTAAAAAAGGAGAGTATAGACCATCTCTTGGGATACTGTTCAATAGTCTAGGAACTATGGAAATTGATTCTTTATATGTTTGATAAATACATGATGATGAATAAAAAATGAACAATTATTAAAGTAATGTTAGAGAACTTTTAAAAGTGAGGTATTATAGATAATCTAGGACAAGTAAAAATTTACAATACATTAGGCTATATGGATGACAAGAAATACAATAATATTTAAAGGAAAGGCAATCAATTTAAAGGTAATAAAAAGGAAGATTTATTTAGCCATAGAGAAGTCTAAACCAACCCTATCAACTCACCTAATCTCTAATTTTTAAGCAAAGAGACCTATTATATGGATTCAAGTCATCACATGTCATTATCATGTTACGTATAAAAGAGACAAATGGAAGGCAAATAATATAAAATGGAAACCACTAGAAGTGGAATTGGTAAAATTGGATTTTTATGGAACATCTAAAGGAAACATAGGACCAATAGGAGAAGTAGGAATAATTAGAAATAATAGGGGTGATATTTTATCACATTGCACTTTTAATAGTGGATTTAAGACAAATAATGAATCTAAATTTTGGGTGGCCTTAGAAGGGTTAAAAATATGTAAATAAATAGAATAGAACAAAGCATGGATGGAAGATGATTCTTTAATAGTAGTATATGCAATATTGACAAAAGTAAAGGCTCTATGGAACATATAAGAGAATATTATGAAAATACAAAAACCTGTTATAATATTTGAAAAAATCAAGGTTAAAGGAAAGAAACAAATGTACAAATAGGCTAGCCAATATAGGGGTTTTGCAAAGCAAATTGAAAAAAATTTAATAAATAAAACTCAAGAATTCAAACTTATTATATAGGTATCTAACCATAGCAACTCAATTTAGAAGAAATTTGAAGCTATAAAAAAGTTATAATTTTTCAAGGATGAGGACATGAGTACAATACATTTTTATCTAGCCCAAAAAAGTAGATTCTAGTAGGCTTACCAACATTTAAACCATCTACAATTCACTTTTATAGCATATTCTAAATATCTTGATCAAAATATATTATTTTGGTTGTTGAAGATGATATAATGATTCTTTTACTTTATATGAATTAGATAATGCTCACCTATTTTTTATTAAAAAATCTAATAGATATATTTATTAGTATGCTTTATGTTTCTTATGGTATTATTCTATAGTATTCTCTCACATGTGGGAATAAAAATACAAAATACAAATTAAATTTGTGATATAAAATTATTTTCTTCAATATTTCCTTTATTATTGATAAAATGTATGTTCAACTCAGGTTCAACCCTTGGAGACATGCCTATTTGTGCAAAGGTAGTAGTCTAACAACCAACAAAGAAACCAATATTGAACCACGGTCCCCCTCACATTAGGTCAACAATAACGAGGTGGCACAGGGTTATAGGGGGTAGCTCAAAAAATTTGAACCATGTTTGGTAGTAGAAAAGGACTATGGATGTAAAAAATTCCTATGTATCCAAAAAAAAAAAATGTTTATGTATTTAATAAATTTTAAAAAGATATTCAAACATTTTTTAAGTTGATTTGGTAATTGTCTTAGTATTAAAATAATTTGTATTTATTTATTTTTATTATCAAATTAAATTTTTTTTATAATTATAATTTTATTTTGCTAATGTAAATAAAGTAAAATATATTTAGAGAGATATATTAAATATATTATTGATTCTTATATTTATTTTTAGTATATAAATATTTATCATATTTAAAATTTAAATAGATTTAAAATATTATCTAAATTTTTTATATAATATTTTTTAATAACATTGCTTGCAAATATTATCAATAACAAAAATAAATAAATTATTAATTATTACTAGTGATTTTTTTATGCATAAGAAAATTGATAGCACCATTAGATGTTGTGTTTATAAAACCTTGTGACTTGGATAAAGCGAAGTCTATGAGACCATGACCCTTTAGGACATGGAATTGGGACAGTCAACTAGTAAACACTTGGCCACTACCATCCAACCTATCCTTATTTAGGTATGTTGTGGTTTGAACCTTGGACCTCTCCAAAAAAAAACCAAAACCCTAAACTCCACCAAATTTTCAAAATAAAAGTTAAATTAAAATGTAAGTTATAAAAAAAATGTTAACTTATTTTTTATAAATATTATGAGCCATAAAATGTAAATTGTCCTTTATAGAGGGTTGCAAAAGGGGAGAACATGACATGCTCATGTTTTTGGTATGAAGGACGATGCTATGCGGTTATTTTCTTTCTTTTCTATCATAAAGTTTTATTAATTCGCTATAAACAAATCATAGATACAAGTCCTTTAAAGAAGCCCATAGGAATGTAAATTTATTCGTCCTTCCTCATTACGTCGCTTTCAACATTAGAACCATTATGGTAGTTATTTTTTATGACTCATTAGACTTGAATTTCAATCTAAATAGAAACCCATACTTATTAATGCCAGCTATTCTTCTACGATTAGTTGGACTTCTGGATTTTAGTTATAATGAATCATTTTATTTCTTGCTTTTGTAAAGAATACCATCATGTCCTACTTACAATATGCTTGACGTTAGTGCGCCCCCTAAATAATTTTGTTACAAGTTCTCGGCATATTTCACGTTGATTTATAATTAAAAGTCAAAAAAGACTTGGACTAAAAGTAATAATAAAAACGGAAATCGACATTGAAGCTCGCATTTCCTACCTTGTTGCAAAGGAGGCAGGTTGAATTATGAAGGCTGTCGATTTACAGTAATGAGGCAGGTCGAAGCTCGCATTTCCTACCTTGCTCCACCTTATTCTTTCCGTTATTGGTTTCCTACCTTCCTGCAAAGGAGGCAGGTTGAATTATTATGGCTATCCCAGAAATTTTGGGGAGCAAGAGTCAAAACTGACGATAATGGCGGCCATAGATATCGCCATTTTCTACGATGAATGACGCGCACTATCAAATAAAACCGGAAGATGGAAAAATAATCCTCATTCGCACACTGGATAGGAAGAAACCAAAAAAGTGACGAACACGATATACCCCAATTGAGATATACGCAACTAAAAAAATGTTATAAAATATTTATATGCAGGTGGAGATGAAAGAAGATGGGTATGGATATCGGTTACATATTTCATCTATGAAATGGGATGGAGCCATCAGTTCCATATTGGAAGCTATAGACTCTGTGGGATTGACAGTGGTGCAAGCTAATATTTCTTGCGATAAGCAATTTCTGATCGATGCTCTTTTAGAAGAGGTAACATCAGATGAGCGCATCATTTAAGTACACATCTCTTATTTTTTTACTTTTATTGTGTGTTCGAAGTGGCTGCATCCATTGTAGAGGTGGAAGAAGATGTGAACAAGATAAGGAAGAAACTCCGTCTCCACAGTATGCTGTAAATTGTAGGTTGTTTCCCTTTAGTTTGTGAATGGCTTGAATACTACAATGTGCCATAGCTACTGTGAAGTTTTTTTGCTTTTCAGAAAATGTGACCTGGTTATATGTTTCTTAAAAGTGTTGTTATCATTGCTTTGGAAAGCCTTCGTTTATTTTTTTTATTTTTTTTTACGTAATATCAAATATGTATCATTTTTAAAGAATAGAAAAATAAAAAACGAGACAACACGCTTATAATAGCCAATCAGTTAAGATTTCTTCAAACTTAAATAAATATTACTCGTCCAAATTTTTGAATTTTAATTTGAATTTTTAAATTTAAATTTTATGTTTAAAAAAAAACAATTATAGGAATCTTGGTGATAGTTCTGTTCATACTTTGTTCGTTACTTTTCATATTTTAAAGTTTTAATATTTTTTTTAAATAGAATGTGAGTATAATTGAGAAATTATGAGATTTTTATTTTTATAATTTTAAATATATATATATATATATACATATATAAAACATATCCGCAACATGTGAGGGGAGAGATTTGAACCTGGGCCTCTCGATAACTGGAGAGTTTTAACTACCCACTTTCTCTCCAACTCCTCTACATGAACGAATTATTTTTATAATTTTTAACATATCAACTAAATCAAATATTACTTGAAGTCCCACACTTTTATTTACTCGTCAAATCAACCTAAGCACACCCAACCGATTTTGGAGCTGCTTATTTTGGAACCATTGAGATTGACCACTGATAATATTTGAAGGCTTCATAGGATGGTTAACTACTTAATCTCTCAATCAAGATTGAGGGCGGCGTCAGGAAGTGTTTTCCTAAATAATATTACAAAAATATTTGTTCTTTTAATCATTGGAAGTTGGAAAAATATTTACTTTTATATAATAATAAATGTTTATACAAGATGACTTTGGAGCTTGCTAGGGTTTGATGAGGAAAAACTACTCTGCTAGGGTTTGATGAAGAAAAACTGCTCTGCGGGGATGGCAGCAACTTTCGGAGGAGGTCTAAAAAATTGGAGGAATGTCGTGATGGCATCGGGTCCGGCATAGAGAGTGCATGCTCGTGATATTTTTTCATCTAAAAATGATTGGAAGGAACAGGATTTTCCAGTGCATGTCGGGAACCGCTTGTTAAAGAACAATGGATGTTTGGAATGATGTGAAGCCAGGCCAGTTCTAGTGGTTCAACCAGACTCGATGGCGGAAGATGTGGAGTATCTAACCAAACATGCCCTTATTGGTAAATTTTTGGGCATCCGAATTTCTCTCCCCTTTGTGGAGGCTTGGGTCAAGAAGACTTGGAATCCTGAAGGTGATGTGGAGGTGATGTTGAGTGCGAACAACTATTTTATGGTGGTTTTCTCTTGTATTGCAGATCGTAACAAAGCATTTGAAGGGGGTCCTTATTTCTATAACCAAGTGGGACTCTTTCTTAAACCCTGGCATGTGGGTTTCAACCCATCAGAGGAGCGGCCATCGTGGGTTCCAGTATGGGTGCGGCTTCCATGGCTCCCATTGGAATTCTGGAGAACTGATATCTTGCATAAGATTGCCCTTCTGCTTGGGAAGCCGGTTGGACCATCACAACAGACAATGGATAAAAAGGTAATCTTTGTTGCTCGTATTTGTGTTGAAATTGACTTAAATAATCCTATTCCAGATTCTATTGAAATACAATTTGGATCAACTACATGGGTTCAAAAACTTGACTATGAAGCTCTTCCATTTCGTTGTCGGATTTACCATGAATATGGCCACCTGCAAAGAAAATGCCCTAAGTTTGTCTCACCTGTGGCTTCAAATCCTGGGCCCTCTCGGTCTGGACAAAGTTTGGATAAAGGAAAAGCCTCGATAAAGGAAGGGGAATGGGATAAGGAAGGTTTTGTTTCGGTAAAAGCCCGAAACAGAGGACGAAGGGCAAACAAAGACCTTAAGGATAGCCAGCCAGATGCTCTACTCAACCATTTTGAAATATTAGATGATCTTGATTAGTGCATGGAGATACCTGAAATGTCGCTACCGATGCAAATATAACAAGGCCGAATCAGATGTCTCTTCTTGAGGGGGAACTTAAGGAATCAGATCTAGGGGGTTTAAATGAAGAACAAAGGGCTTTGGATCTGAGTATAGGGGACATGGTTGGGTCTAGCCCTATAAGGGAAACTATTTTGGAAAGTGGTACAGATTTAGTTATGCCCTCTCCTACTCAAGCACTGATGCAGTCATCCTTGGACTGCAAAACTCCTACGGTGTTGGGATTGCAGCAAAAAATAATTAAAAAAAGTTTTTCGGATAAGAATATGAAGGTGGGTTGGAAGAAGGACCAGGATAAAATTAAGTTAATGGGGGAGACTTTGGTGGAGTCAGGCTTGGTGAGAACATTGGACTCCCATTTTTATAACCCCCAAAAATGATTATCCTCTCATGGAATGTAAGGGGGTTGAATAGCATCCCCAGACAAAAAGTTGTTCATGATTTGGTTCGTGTGCATTCTTTGGATGTGGTGTTTATTCAGGAGACTAAATTGGCTATTGATAGTATGTTCAATATTGCTCCCAAGTTGTGGAGAAGGGGGCAATGCCAGTGTATTGGTGCATGTGGATATGTTGGTGGCATCGCTTGTTTATGGGATCCGGTTAAGATATCCCCTCTTACTTGGATTTCTAGTAGATGGTCTATTTCAATGGTCGGGCATGATAATGAATCTGGTGAAATCATCCTACTTACAAATGTGTATGCTCCTATTGATTACAATGGTAAAGTGAATTTGTGGAAGCACATTTGCTTTGTGAGAAGTTTGGTTCCCCTGTACCCATGGATTTTGGTTGGAGACTTCAACTCTATCACTTGTCTAGAGGAGAAACGTGGTGGGGTGGACCATCTCGAGCCTTTTTCTTCTGTCTTCAGTGCTCATATCCAGGCCCTAAACTTGGTTGACATCAAGCCAGATAATGGGATCTTTACTTGGCACAATAGAAGGTGTGGGGAAGCTTCCATCTCAGAGAGACTGGATAGGTTTTTGATATCCAGTTATTGGATGGGTAATAACAGAGGTGCTAGTTCTATGATTCTGGAGGGTAGGGGATCCGATCATTGGCCTATCAAACTCTCTGCTTTGGAGTTAGGGCTAAAAAATAATCCCTCCTTTAAGTTTCAACTTATGTGGCTTCATGATCCTAAGCTTCATGATTTCATGCGAGGTTGGTGGACCACTGGCAAACCTCCTCATGGCACCGCTATGTATTCCTTTATGAAGCGACTACAATTTGTAAAACATAAATTGAAGAGATGGAATAGACTAAATTTTGGGAACCTTTCCTTGGCTAAGCTGGCAGCTCTTAGGAGGATGGAAGAAGCTTCAAGGAAGATTAGAGATCAAGGATTCACGAAGGAGCTTCTTGTTGAGGAATCTGAGGCTACGAAAGACCTTGCTGAATGGGAACTGAGGGAAGAAATTTTTTGGAAACAAAAAGCTCGAGTAGATTGGCTTCAGGAAGGGGATAGGAACACAACCTTCTTTTATAACTCAGTTAAGGCTCATCGTAATGGTAACTTGATTACCTCTCTTGTGAATTCTCAGGGTGCCCTGCTCTCTTCTTTCAAGGATATTTCAGAAGAGACTAAGAGGTATTTTTCCTCTCTCTTCAAGGAGGACTCCCTATCAGATGATGAGAATGAAAAGCTTATTCTAAAATGTATTCCAGTGATTGTTTCTAGAGAGATGAATGAGCACTTGATGGGTCCAATTTCCCTTGAGGAGTTGGAAAATGTTGTATTCAAGATGAAAAAAGGAAAAGCCCCAGGCCCAGATGGATTCTCGATTGAGTTTTATCAGGAGTTTTGGGATTTAATCAAATTTGATCTTTTGGAGGTGGTCCATGAGTCCCAAAAGAACAAATAGATGCTAAGGGCCCTAAATGCTACCTTTGTGGTGCTTATACCCAAAAAAGAGGGAGCAAATTCCTTGGATATGTTCAGGCCTATTGCTCTCTGCAATGTTGTGTATAAGATCATCACAAAAATTATTGCTGAGAGGCTGAAGATATGGTTGAGAAAAATCATCTCTGAGGAGCAAGGAGGGTTTGTTGCTGGCCGAAAAATCTTGGATGGGGTTGTTATTGCTATAGAAGCTATTCACTCGATGGAAACTTCTAAGGAGAAAACTATGTTCATTAAGTTGGACATGGCCAAAGCCTATGATCGGGTCAGATGGTCCTTTCTTCAGAAAGTTCTTGCTGCTTTTGGATTTGAGGAGGAATGGATTAGATGGGTGATGAGTTGTGTTTCTTCTTCCTCATTCTCTGTTCTTGTTAATAATGAGCCATCAGAGTTGTTTGAGGCCTCAAGGGGATTGAGGCAAGGAGATCCTTTATCTCCTTATTTGTTTATCATTATGGCGGAAGGGTTGGGAAGATTGCTCAAGTCTCAAGTCATGCAGGGTCTCATTCAGGGGTGGAAGTGGGATAGTAGTTTGCCACCTCTTTCCCACCTTCAATTTGTTGATGATACTACTTTGTTGGGAGTTGCCACTATCAGGGAAGCTGGCAATATTAGACAGTCTCTTGACATATATCTTGGTGCTTCTGGACAGTTGATTAATGAGGACAAGTCTTCTATTTTCTTCTTCAATACCCCTCCTCTTATTCAAGCCAGGATTGCTCGCATTCTAAGATTCCAGGTTGGGACTCCCCCTTCATTTATCTTGGTATTCCAATTTCATCTCACCCTCTACCTAGATCTTCTTGGTAGTCTATGCTTGATAAGTTTAGAAGGAAGGTGAATCACTGGACTTTCAGATGGCTATCCACTGTAGGTAGAGTGTTGCTTTTAAAATCTGTTGTTCAAGCTTTACCCATTTATAGATGTTTTGTACAAATAGCTCCCTCTCACTTCATCAAGGACATGGATGCTTTGTCAAGACAGTTTTTATGGTCTAGAAAACTTGATCAATCTAAATGGAGTTTGGTTAGGTGGGATTCTATATGTAGGCCGATGCAAGAGGGAGGCCTTGGGTTGCGACAGACAACTCTTTTTGGGTAGGCTTTGGCTGCAAAACTTTATTGGAGATGGTGTACCTCTCAAGATCATATTTGGGCTAAAATATTATCTTGTAAATACTTGAGAGGTATTTTGAGGCTGAAATCCCTAGAGTCGGCTTGGTTGGGAAAGGTTCAGTTATCTGGGACACTCTGAAAAGAGGAGCTAATTTAATCAAGCAGGGTTTGTTCTGGATTTGCAATCAGGGATCAAATGCTCTTTTTGGGAGGATTCTTGGGATGGCCACCCTCCTATCTTGAATCAATATCCTAGGTTACGTTCCCTAAGCATTTTTTTCTTGGAAGCAGGTTGGTCTCGTGTGGAGGACTTTAAAAAAATCTAGTCTTTTGGAAATATGGAGATGTACAGGTGGAAAGATCCACAAGAATGGCCCCAGGGGGACTGGCCAAGGACAGAGAGGTGCTTGCTCTTATTCTTATGGGGAGGCCTTGTTCTTCATTGAGGGGTAAAGATATTCTGGCTTGGAACCCTGATCCTAAGGGAACCTACTCGGTAGCCTATGGTTATCGGGTTCTTGATAAGCAAAAGTATGGGAGTCTTCCTGTCACTTGGTGGAAAAAGGTGTGGAACAAATTTGCCTGGCCAAAATGTAACTTCTTTCTCTGGTTGGTAGCTCGTAATAAATGCCTCACTTGGGATAATGTGAGGAAGAGGGGATTTCAGGGTCCCTCTTTTTGTGTCCTTTGTAGTAAGAATGAGGATGACTCTTCTCATTTATTTTTCCAATGCTCCTTTGCGAGAGACATTTGGCACCATTGGTGGAGCGCCTGGAACCATCCATGTTTTCATGTGCTGTCCCTGGTGGAGTTTTGGAGTAGTCTGGGCAGACCTCCAGCCAAGGCCCCCTTCCTTCGGGTGGCTTGGAATTTGGGCCCTTCTTGCATCATCTGGAAAATTTGGCTCGAACGGAACCGACGCATATTTTAGGGTAGTTATTTGGCTGTTCAATAGATCTGGCAAAGGATCCTGTATATGGTTCAGGAAACCATCCATAGCAAATGTGATGTGGACCCTCTTTTGGATTCTAGGGAGGAGAAGGTACAACAAGCCCTTGGTCTCTTTGGGGATGGTGTGAACTCTTCTAGCCCTAGTAGGGTTCCTCAGCTCAACAAGAAGGTTAGGAGAGATGGTAGGTGGAGGCCACCCCCTAGAGGAGTTTTAAAAATTAATACTGATGGATCATCCAGGGGTAATCCTGGACATGCTGGCATTGGCGGTGTTGGGAGAGATTCTACTGGTGGTGTCAGTTTTTTCTTTTCCATTTATAAAGGTGTTCACTCCAACAATTTTATGGAAGCTCTTGCAATTCTTGAGGCCTTGCGGAGGGGGTTTTCTCTTGGTTGGCATAGGATTATCTATGAGTCTGACTCTCAAATTGTGGTTAATATTTTAAACAGTAAAAGGGTGGAGGAAGTTAATTGGTAGTTGGCCTCTGTAGCCATTCAGATTCTCAGAATGAGTGAAGAGTTCGAATTTATATCCTTTGTGCACATTCCAAGGGAATGGAATGTGGTTGCTGATTACCTGGCCAAAAGGGCTTCTGAGCTGTTGGATCCTTGGAGTATCGATAATTGGGAGAGTCTCCCATCTGGGGACTCTCAACGCCTATGGGAGTTGATCCACAAGGATGTACAGACTTAATGTGGTTTATTCTTGTTGTCTTTTTCGGGTGTCATTCTAGTCTAGTGGTTTTAGCCTGTTTGGCTATTTATTTGAGTCCTGGTTGGAAGCTCAGTTGTACTCTGTAATCCAGACTTTTTATCAATAAATTTTTACCCCTTTATTTAAAAAAAAAATGTTTATACAAATTTATAATTTTTAAGATATTATATGAATTATAATTATTATTAAAAATTATATTAATAATAATTATTAGTATGTTTAATATAAAAATGTAATGTCTTTTAACAACAAGAAATAATGGTAAATTAAATATAATTATATGAAGTTTAGATATAGTAGTAATTTATGATGTTCTTTTGTAAATGAAGTTTAAAATTTACATCAACACTCTTGAAATAAGGTGGTTTATAACAATATAGGTTGTAGTATCATATTAGTTCATGAAAATTGTATTTCTTTACAAAATAAAGTTTAAATTTTATATTGTGGAAAATTTTCGTAGAATAAAATAATTTGTGACAACATAGGTTGTAATACCATGATAATATGTCACTAGAAACAAAGTTTTCAGGATATAATGAAGCAATGTTAAAAGAAAAAATATAATACCCATATATTAACAATAAAAGGGTTCATGACTTGAATTCAATTCAAATCCTCATGTTGTGATGTTCTTACATTGTGAATGGGTCCATATGAAAACTATATAATCATTCATACAGATATATATAATTTTTTACTATTTAAAATATTTAAACTTTTTATTTCAAAATAATTAAAATTAAATAACATGTGACTATGTTTCTTTATAATTAGAGAACTTCAACCAAGAATATCTCACATATTTATTATTCATCTCTTATCAAGATCACTATCCATCCAAATAAATAAAAAATATTCATATTATAACTCATGATGCCCACCTACAATATTATTTATAATATTGAATGGTATCATATTTAATATTAGAATTTTCAAGTAAAAATACAATATCATCAAAATAAATAAAATTATCCATATTATAGGGTAGTGAAGGTGAGTGCAGTAGTGCTAGGAAAGCGAATGCAGGTGCAACACTTCTAGGGAAGCGAAGGTGAGTGTAGTAGTGCTAGAGTAGTGAAGGCGAGTGCAATAGTGCTAGAGCAACGAAGCCAAGTGCAACAGTGCTAGGGCATCGAAGGTGAGTATAGTGTTAAGCAGTATTAGGGTAGCGAAGGTGAGTGCAACAATGCTAGGGTAGTGAAGGTGAGCAACAATGTAATGTGAAGGTGAGTGCAGTAGTGTTAGGGCAACAAAGGTGAGTACAATAGTGCTAGGCCAACAAAGGCAAGTGTAGTAGTGCTAGGGTAGTGAAGCTGAGTGTACCAGTGCTAGGGCAACGAAGGTAAGTGTAGTATTGATCAGTGTTAGGGTAGCAAAGATGAGTGCAATAGTGCTAGGGTAGTGAAGGAAAGGAATAGTATAGAAGTGCTATGGTAGTGATGAGAAATGCTAGGGTAGTGAATGTAAGCAATAACGGGGAAGTGCTAAGGAAGTACTGAGTAATAGAAACATGTGATGGATGTGATCTATGATATTTTTGGTGCTCAATAAAATTTTAAATTTGAAGGGGGCAAGAACCAGTTTTCCAATAAATGTTATGGTTATCGATGCAATCCTCCTTTTGATGATGACATGGTGGGCCCTGGAGGAGTCATAAGTAGTAGAGCTAGAGCCCCCTTAGGGCTTTATATTAAACCACTTCTTAGGCAACTAAAACCCTCTTTTGTAGAGAAGGTTCACAAAAATGTAGATTTTTCTTCTCTAGTTGTTTCATCTATCCCCTTGGTTGCCTCATCTCCTCTTATCCCGAACCAAGGAGTGTTGAAAATTCTAGAGTCTCTCATGAACTCCTTTGTCTCCTTGAAATCATTTTCTCTCATTGGCAATTTTGTCGGATCCTGTCCTGACATGGAGTCAATTTGGAAGTGGGCTACTTCCAAATGGCTCACTTAAGGAAATATGTAGCTCATAGCTCTCCCTAGAGTTTTTTTTAGATCAGATTGAACAATTATTCTGACACAAGTTATATTCTTATAGGGAGGTCATGGTTCTATGGTAGGATAAATCTTATCCTAAGAAGGTGGGGCACTGAGTTTGCCTCAAAAACCTAAAGTATCAACTACGCAATAATCTGGGTGATATTTCTAGGTCTCCCTAGTCATTTTTGGCATGAGGAAGTGTTGTGAGGCATTGCTCAAGGTATTGGAGACTTGGTTGCTTTCGATCTAGCTACTAAATCTAGATCAAGAATGATATATGTTTGTATGTGTGTTATGGTCAATATTGAATTTGAGTTTTCAAATTCAATGGAATTAGTATCAAACTCATGTAGTAGGCACCAAGTTATTGAGTATGAAAACAAACCCACATTTTATTTAGAATGCAAAATATAGGGTCATCTCAAAATTTTGTTCCCATCATTGAAGTAGACATAAGTGGCCCCTAGAGCCCCTAGAAGAGAATGGCATGGCCCAAGAAAAATTCCTGCTAGCTTGGTGGTTTCTACCAAGAATCCTCATGCTGCTATTTCAAAAGGTAAAGAAGTCATGTCAGACCCTTCATCCAATGATCCTCCTTAGTGGATCACTTTTTAGCTAGTTTAGCATGAATTGGTTTGGGAAGAGCTTGAACCAAAGGAAAATATAATGGACCAAGTCCCTATGGTGGATGTTAATGAGTCTAACAAAGCAATGGTCCAAAATATGAACCCATATAGTGGTAAAATTCTAGACTAGGTTCTCTTAGAAGACTTGGTGATGGAGACTTTATTCTCTTTAGTGCTTCTTCGTAACTCCTATTAGAGCTTACACACTCAGGATAAATTCATATAACTCTTCTCCCCCCTAGAAGCCTACTGAGGCTCCTAGATAGTATTCATAAACCCTACTTGATTTTAAATGGTCATCATGCCCAAGGGTAGGCTCTTTGAGGACAATCAATTCCAGACCCAAAACTAGAAGTATCTGAAAAGGTTAGATGGACGTTGGAGGTAATCGTAAGGTAAGAAAACCCTTTAACAAAGCATTGAGGATCTATGAGGAAGAGTTAGAAATTGTTGATGGACTCCAATCCCAATTAAATTTTGAGAAAGAAAAGGATAGGAAAGGTAAACAATTAAAACTTGAAACATTTTGTAGCTCCCTTGGTTCTTTGTGGAGGAATAATGGCTCCAATCTTGAATATGAAGTTATTATCATGGAATATTAGAGGCTTGAATGGGCCCTCTAAGCAACAAATTTTGGCAACACTTAGGAGAGAGGTAAGACCTGATGTTATATTTATTCAAGAAACTAAGATGGATAGTTCTAATACAGAGGTAGTTAAAAAATTAGTTTGGAAGGATGCACGTTTTACAATAAATTCTATCAATGGAGCTTTTGGGAATATTTTTTGTCTGTGGGACCCTAAGAACCTAGATGGATCCATTCTATTTATTTATGATAGAGTGATTAATATTCTATTTTTTAGTAAGGACTCTAGGCAAAGATGGATTATATCTAATATTTATGTCCCTAATACAACCCCTAATAGGAATCTACTATGGGAATATCTAAGCTCTATGAGAGAAATTTTCAAGGAAAAAGCTTGGATTTTTGTTGGGGAATTCAATACTCCCTTATATCTTTGACATAGAAATGGTGGTAGTAATTTTGGTTCTATATGTATGGAATATTTTTTTGCATCTACTAATAATTAGGAGATGATGGATGTGTATTTGAATGGGTCTAAATACACTTGGAGTAATAGGCATTTGGGTAATCTAAATATTCAAATTAGGTTGGATAGGGTGTTAGTCTCCAAGGAAGGTCTTCTAGTGTTTGAAGATGCATCCCTTTTCTCTCTCCCCAAAGTGGGGTCTGATCATAATCCTCTAGTGTTTGAAAAAGTTTCAAACTCTAGTTTTTTTCTCAGACCCTTTAGGTTTGAGGCAATGTGGTTGCAACATCAAGGATTAGAATCCAGAATTCTAGAATGGTGGTTTGAAGGTTTTTTTTTCCCTCTTATTTCTCAAGTGGCTTCAAAGTTTATATTTGTCAAAGCTAATCTTAAGGTTTGGAACAAGTACATTTTTGGGAATGTGTTCTAGAGGAAAAAAGAGTTGGTTGAATAGTTAAAGGAATTTGAATTAAATTTGGAGTTAAGAGAGGTGATTGAAGGGGACAAACATAGGGAAATAAAATTGTTAGCAAATTTCCATAACGTGCTGGAAGATGAATAAATTTTGTGGTGTCATAAATCAATATTTCTTTGGCTCCATGAAGGTGATAGGAACACAAAAAAATTTCACACATACACCTTAAGTCCTAGGAGCAATACTAGAGTTAGAGAAATTATGAAATTATATGGTATTATCTCAAAGGATATTATAGAAACTAGGAAAGAAGTGGTCAAGTTTTTCAAAACTCTCCTCTACTCAAGGTATGATAGGGATATTAAAGATAAATATAGTCTACTACACCACATCCCCATAATTATTTCAAATGATATTAATGAAGACCTCTATGATCCCTTTTAGGATGAGGAAATTAGGGTTGTTATCTTCTCTATGGGTGGTCTGAAAGCTCTAGGATGGAACAACATTCCTCCTATTTTATTTTAGAGGTTTTGGCACATCATTGGTGGTGACATTTGTTCAACTATGAGGGAAATTTAAGAGTCTAATTTAATTTTGGTTGATGTAAACTCAATATTTATAGTTCTTATCCCAAATTCGATGGGTGCTAAAGATTAATCTAATTTTAGGCCCATTAGCCTCTATAATACACTTTTTAAATTCTCACTAAAACTATGGTGAACAGGCTCAAAGTATACCTCTCGATAATCATTGACCATATTCAAAGTAGATTTGTAGTAGGTAGACAAATTCTGGATGGTGTTATTGTAGTGCATGAGTTGATTCATTCTATAGACAAAAGTAGAAGGCTAGGAACTTTCCCCAAACTTGATATGAATAAAGCATACAACCGAGTCTCGTGGAGGTTTCTACTTAGAGTTCTGGGGAAATTTGGTTTCAAGCCTTGCTATATTATATTGGTTAGAGCTTGTATATCATCAATAAAATTTTCAATCTTAGTTAATGAATTACTGACTAGTTATTGTAGTAGTTACATAGACATTTTTTAGGGGGATCCTATGTCTCTATATCTATTTATTTTATTGATTGAGTCTTTAGGAAGAGCTCTAAAGGTGAATACTATAGTGGTAGGAATCAAACCTGTAGCTACCATTGACCCAATGTCACACCATCAATCTTCTGATGACATGTTATTATCCTTTTTAGCTTCAATCCCTTAGGTTAGAGCTATCAAAGAGATCCTCCAAGACTATGAAAGAGTGGTTGGGTAGAAAGTGAGTTTAATCTAGTAGGCATAGAAAATATGTTGAGATCTTAGGATGTGATATTGACTCCTTTCTTCAGTTTATTTGGGATTGCCAAAGTTCAAAGGGGGGACTAAGACTTCTCTATGGGAATTGGTTGTAGAAAGAGTTCAAATAAAATTGATGGGATGGAAAGGGGTGCTTTTGAGACAAGTAGGTAAAACTATGCTAGTTAAGTCTATTATATAGAGCATACAAGTGTACTTTATCTCTTCTAGATTCTGGAAAAGAATCTTTAGAAAATTGAACAAATTCAGTGATCCTTTCTTTGCTTTGGTTTTGAGGAGAAGAAGAAATTCTCACTTGTGGCGTGGGATCAGGTGTGCAGTAGGACAATATTTGGGATGTTTGGGATTAATAAGAGCACTAATAGCTAAACAAGGCTAGATATTGGTTAAAAAATATAACATTAATTAGGTTAAAATATTGTCAACCAAATATTTAGGTAACATTGGTAATTTTCTCACAAACCCAAGTCCTTCCCTTGGCTCAAAATTCTAGCACAACATTGTTAATAGCCACTCTGATATTGTAGAGGGGAGAATATGGGTGATGGGTAATGAGTAGAACATTATTTTTTGAAAATGTTGGCAATTTTGGGTACCTTGGGTACATTGCCTTTGCTCAAGTGTAGATGTTGTCATTGATGTCAAGAAGCGTTTGAAGGAATTTGATTTGATGTCAAAAGGATCCAAGTTCAAGGAAGGGTTTTTGTGAAAACCAAGGCAGACAAAATAAACGGTTTTATTTAAAACCATGGGCAACAGATTTGAAATGGGTTTTTCTTAAAACCCAAGTTGGCTTTTCGTTTCATTGAAAAAGGTGCCCCGGTGATGAAGATATTTAATTTTAAAATATTTAGTTTAAATTTTATTTATTTAAAATTTAAATTAAAATTTAAAATTAAATTAAAGTTTTTGTTCGTCGTGTTTGGAAATGCCGACGTGTTAAAAAATGCATCTTAGTGCATATAAAATAAGGCAGTGGATTTCATTAATGATGTTGAGAAGGCGTTCGAGATTATTCCCTGTACTTTCGTTTTCGATAGTGAGCCCCTGCGCCAGCGAAGGGTGAAGTCAAGCGCTGTATGGTCAAAAGTGATTCGTCCGTTTCGGCGATAGGGAAAAGGACAAAGTCTACGCATCTTCCTAGGATAAAAATCCAAATATAAAAGACTTCCCTCTTTGATCTCAAGTGAGCGGGCATCGCTGATGGTTGTTGATGTTAGACAGCAGAGAGAGCCTCGAGTTCAAAACCCGATGCTTACGTTTTTGTGTGTTGGCTTTTTGTTGTTCGCGGTTCGAGGTGGATACAAACAAAAGTATATGCTGTAATCATTTCAAGAGAGCGTATAGCCCACGTGGTTTAGCCAAGCGCCTTGGCTAGAGGAGACGACGGGTCAAATCGCATCGAATCCCTTGGAGATTCATGGGGTGTCGTGGGCGCCAAAGTTTTTGCTGCACAAGGTAAGTTAAATATTATCATTTTACCTTGGGTATATACAAGGGAGTTATAAGGTGTGAGAGTTGTTTTGATTATTAATATTTTGATTATCTTTTGAAAGGATATATGTATAAGGGTAGTTTTTGTTTTGTGTGAGAGATTAAGTGAAATAAAGGAGTTATAAGGTAGAGTGTCTAATATTGAAATGTTGAATGAAGAAGACATAGAACCTTGATTATATTTGAACCAAGGAATATTATTGAGGAAATATTAAAGAAATATGTTGTCTACTAACCTTCTTGAGTTTGGCAAAAAGGTGGTTATGGTTATGACAAATTTGTGAGATCTTCTTCATCTTCAATAAGGTATGGGCACATTCTTCTTATGAGTATGATTGGTGTATGTTTTTCTTGAAATAAGATTGGAGTGAAAAGGTATTCAACTAGGTTTCCTTTGGTTGGGTGTAAATCCTATTTTCTGGTTTGTTGAAGACTACTTATGCATTGTTATCATTGATGAGAGTTTTGGTGAATGCATAATTCTGGTTTGAGGTAGTGGAAGCATTGTGCACTAGGGTTTATGTTTGTGAGTCTTGCTACTTGCTTTGAGTTGGTGAAACCCTTGGTTGGCTGTTTTGAGGTTGATGGTTGAGTTGCTTCCATAGAGGTTGTTTGATCAAGTTATTGCTTTTACTTGATTCATGATATTGGGCTTACTCCATTGAGTTGATTTGAACAAGTTATTCTTTGCATTTGGTGATATTGTGTTGGTGGTTGTTTTGTTCAAATATCTTTGGAGGGAAAAGGATTTCTACTTGTTTCCTTTTCTTGTGATGATTGGTTGAATGCTTCAAGGTTAATGTTGAGTTGAATGATGTTGGTTAAACCTTGTCTTTGAGCATTGTTGTTGAAGCCCTAATTGGTTGAGAAAAGATATTGGTTGTTGGAAAGAACATGAGTATCATTGTTATATGAGATATTGCATGGTTGGCAATTGTTGGGTTGTGTTTCATGTTCTTGAGAAAAGCATACTACATCTATCTTATTCTTTTGAGATTTGAGATTGAGTTGAGATTGAGATTGGGAGTTAAGTATAGAACATATTGAGTCTCTAACAATTCTCTTTATGCTTCTATGAGGTTGATGAATCACATTGGGTCTCTAACAATTCTCTTTGTGGGTTCATGCCAAGCAAGTTTTCTTGATGAACTTGTGAGCAGGTTTGGAGTTTGGGGACTTGTGAGAGTTTTGGACAGGTTCCGTTGGGGACTTGTGAGCAGGTTTTGGACAGGTTCCATTGGGGACTTGTGAGCAGATTTGGACAGGTCCTAGCAGAGGACTTGTGAAGCTGAGTTTGATAGTTCTATCAGAGAACTTGAGGACAGAGGTGCATTGGTTCTATGAGAAGAACCCGAGGACTACATTTGTGCTAGACCGAAGGACTGTGTTTAGTGCAAATTCGAGGACCAGCTTTGAGGTGATAGAGTTGAGGACAGAGGTCTCCAACCAGAGCAGGGAAGACAGGTGTCTTCTATGGATAGAGTTCCATTTGCTAAGGGCAGCGGAGGCAGAGGTCTTCTAGAGGATCACCAACTAGAGCAGAGGTAGGGGAAGGTATCTCCTTTGAGCAGAGGCTCATAAATTCAGATTGGGGGAAGGTATCTCCTTTGAGCCGAGGCTCATAAACATTGTAATTGGGAAGGTTTCCCAAAGAACTTTGAGATAACTTTTAGAGAAAAGTTTTATCCGTGGAGTAGCCCACCTTGGATGAACCACATCAAAATTGTTGTGTCACTTTGTGGATGATATTGTGCATTGTTTTGATATTGCTTTGGATATATTGCTTTATTGTTTTGAAGTATAAAGGAAAAGTAAAAAGAGGTCTTATACTGTTCACCCCCCCTCTCAGTATAAGCTTGTGTTCTTCAATTGGTATCAGAGCAGGTGCCTTCGAAAAGTTTAAACAACTTGAAGGAAGATCTTACAAGAACACAAATGGCAAGGAAAGGCAAAAGCAAAACCATTAGACACAAGAAAAAGAAATCTCACAGGGTCATGAAAGAAAATGAAGATGATCTCAATGTTGCTGCTTTGGGAATGGAAATAGATTCAAGAGATGAATCAAATAGTGGAGAACAAGTCAGATTAATAAATATTTGCACCGGATGTGGGAAGACCGGTCACTTTGCAGCTGATTGCTCACAAGTAAGAGAATGTTTTGTTTGTGGTCAACTCGATCACAATGATCATCATTGCCATGGGTTTAGTAGCAGTGAAGATGAAGATGATCCGTTCGAAAGTGAAGAAGATAAACAGGATTCTGAAAGGCATAGGCATCAAAGGAAGAACAAAGATGAGCACAGCTATAAAGGAAAGAGGTATTCTCACAAGCACAAGAAGAGCTTCTACCTAGACAAAGCAAGTAAGTGTTCTAGTAGTGATAGTGAAAGTTCTTCAAGTGATAATGAAAATGAGATGTTGTTCATATCAGAAAAAGAGGAAGAACCAAAACATAGATTCATTATCATGAAATGTCTTAAATGTGGAAATTTTGGTCACCTTGAGGATGATTGCACAAATAATGATTTGGTTGCTAGTATGTATGAGGATGCTCCAGAAATTGATAAAGAAGATGCTTGTATGGTTTTTGAAAAGGGTAGCACCTCTAGTGATAAGAAATCTGAAAAAGGCCTTGATGATTCAAAATGCAATCAAATAGAGGATCTTGAATGTGAACTTACTAATGCTCTTAGTGTTTTGAAAAAGGAAAGAAAGAAGAATGCTAGACTCAAGGATAAGTTAGATGAATGTTGCATGGAGAGAGATAAACTTATAGAAAGTCTTGACGTCTCTATGGCTAAAGCACAAGAACTCAAGAATGAGTTAGAATCTAAGGTGCTTGAGTATAGTGAATTAGATCAGAAAATGGCTTCTTTGAAAGAGGAAAATAAAGAGTACAAGGATAAGCTGTACAGGTTTCAAGAAAGCTCCAAAAAGGTTAAATCTCTTATCAAAGGTCAAAGAAAGACAACAGATAAAATAGGTCTTGGTTTTGTTAAGCCTCACAAGAAACAAGTTGGAGAGTCTAGTAAGAGACTCCAAAAGAAAGAGAGTTCTGATGAGGAAAGTATTTCAGATCATGAGTCCTTGAATGATAGATGCACAGAACCAAAAAATAGAATTCAGAATGAGAAGAAGAAGAAGTTTTTAGGACCCAAGAGGTCAAATAAAGGAAAGTTTCAAGGCCGATGTTTTGCTTGTCACAGATTTGGTCACATGGTTGTACATTGCATGGCTCAAGTGAAGAAGGTAAATGACAGTTTCAGAAGTGGTAATTTCTTTCATGGGTATTGCTACTCTTGCAATCAGTTTGGGCATAAAGCAATTTTTTGCAAGGCAAATATCAGGAACTGGGTTAGTCAGAACAGGCTTGGTCAAAACAGGTTTGGTCAGAACTGGTTTGGTCAGAACTTGTGGATTCAAAGAACAGGTATGCCTAAAAGAAATAACATTGTTACTTGTTATAAGTGCAACAATGAAGGTCACACAGTCAGACAGTGTAGAGCTGAAATTCTAGAATATAGGAACAGGAACAGTGGCATGATCAGGTCCAAGGATCAAGGCATTGAAAAGAACAGGGATAAGAAAAAGAACAAGAACAATGACAGGAATAGGAATATGGACAAAGAGTTCAAGAGAAGGCCCGACAAGGAAGTTATAGACGCTGATGATGATCAGTGCCTAATGGGAGTTTTACTCCCACCCCAGAATTAATCACCTCAACAGGAGGTGGGGGAGGGACTAAGCTAAGAGGCTCATTCTTAGTTTCGAGCCCCAAAGGTGGCCCTTTGCCATTGATGACAAAGGGGGAGAGATATGAGTAAGGGGGAGAGCTTCAAGTGAAGAGGAAAGCTTCAAGTCGGGGGAGCAAAACTTCAAAGAGAGTGATTTCAGTTTTGGCTCTTGAAGATGTGTTTTTAGTAAAGTTTTGCCATCAATGACAAAGGGGGAGATTGTTGGCAATTTTGGGTACCTTGGGTACATTGCCTTTGCTCAAGTGTAGATGTTGTCATTGATGTCAAGAAGCGTTTGAAGGAATTTGATTTGATGTCAAAAGGATCCAAGTTCAAGGAAGGGTTTTTGTGAAAACCAAGGCAGACAAAATAAAAGGTTTTATTTAAAACCATGGGCAACAGATTTGAAATGGGTTTTTCTTAAAACCCAAGTTGGCTTTTCGTTTCATTGAAAAAGGTGCCCCGGTGATGAAGATATTTAATTTTAAAATATTTAGTTTAAATTTTATTTATTTAAAATTTAAATTAAAATTTTAAAATTAAATTAAAGTTTTTCGTCGTGTTTGGAAATGCCGACGTGTTAAAAAATGCATCTTAGTGCATATAAAATAAGGCAGTGGATTTCATTAATGAGGTGGTGAAGGCGTTCGAGATTATTCCCTGTACTTTCATTTTCGATAGTGAGCCCCTGCGCCAGCGAAGGGTGAAGTCAAGCGCTGTATGGTCAAAAGTGATTCGTCCGTTTCGGCGATAGGGAAAAGGACAAAGTCTGTGCATCTTCCTAGGATAAAAATCCAAATATAAAAGACTTCCCTCTTTGATCTCAAGTGAGCGGGCATCGCTGATGGTTGTTGATGTTAGACAGCAGAGAGAGCCTCGAGTTCAAAACCCGATGCTTACGTTTTTGTGTGTTGGCTTTTTGTTGTTCGCGGTTTGAGGTGGATACAAACAAAAGTATATGCTGTAAATATTTCAAGAGAGCGTATAGCCCACGCGGTTTAGCCAAGCGCCTTGGCTAGAGGAGACGGTGGGTCAAATCGCGTCGAATCCCTTGGAGATTCATGGGGTGTCGTGGGCGCCAAAGTTTTTGCTGCACAAGGTAAGTTAAATATTATCATTTTACCTTGGGTATATACAAGGGAGTTATAAGGTGTGAGAGTTGTTTTGATTATTAATATTTTGATTATCTTTTGAAAGGATATATGTATAAGGGTAGTTTTTTTTTTGTGTGAGAGATTAAGTGAAATAAAGGAGTTATAAGGTAGAGTGTCTAATATTGAAATGTTGAATGAAGAAGACATAGAACCTTGATTATATTTGAACCAAGGAATATTATTGAGGAAATATTAAAGAAATATGTTGTCTACTAACCTTCTTGAGTTTGGCAAAAAGGTGGTTATGGTTATGACAAATTTGTGAGATCTTCTTCATCTTCAATAAGGTATGGGCACATTCTTCTTATGAGTATGATTGGTGTATGTTTTTCTTGAAATAAGATTGGAGTGAAAAGGTATTCAACAAGGTTTCCTTTGGTTGGGTGTAAATCCTATTTTCTGGTTTGTTGAAGACTACTTATGCATTGTTATCATTGATGAGAGTTTTGGTGAATGCATAATTCTGGTTTGAGGTAGTGGAAGCATTGTGCACTAGGGTTTATGTTTGTGAGTCTTGCTACTTGCTTTGAGTTGGTGAAACCCTTGGTTGGCTGTTTTGAGGTTGATGGTTGAGTTGCTTCCATAGAGGTTGTTTGATCAAGTTATTGCTTTTACTTGATTCATGATATTGGGCTTACTCCATTGAGTTGATTTGAACAAGTTATTCTTTGCATTTGGTGATATTGTGTTGGTGGCTGTTTTGTTCAAATATCTTTGGAGGGAAAAGGATTTCTACTTGTTTCCTTTTCTTGTGATGATTGGTTGAATGCTTCAAGGTTAATGTTGAGTTGAATGATGTTGGTTAAACCTTGTCTTTGAGCATTGTTGTTGAAGCCCTAATTGGTTGAGAAAAGATATTGGTTGTTGGAAAGAACATGAGTATCATTGTTATATGAGATATTGCATGGTTGGCAATTGTTGGGTTGTGTTTCATGTTCTTGAGAAAAGCATACTACATCTATCTTATTCTTATGAGATTTGAGATTGAGTTGAGATTGAGATTGGGAGTTAAGTATAGAACATATTGAGTCTCTAACAATTCTCTTTATGCTTCTATGAGGTTGATGAATCACATTGGGTCTCTAACAATTCTCTTTGTGGGTTCATGCCAAGCAAGTTTTCTTGATGAACTTGTGAGCAGGTTTTGGGAGTTTTGGACAGGTTCCATTGGGGACTTGTGAGCAAGTTTTGGACAGGTTCCATTGGGGACTTGTGAGCAGATTTGGACAGGTCCTAGCAGAGGACTTGTGAAGCTGAGTTTGATAGTTCTATCGAGAGAACTTGAGGACAGAGGTGCATTGGTTCTATGAGAAGAACCTGAGGACTTTTGCCAACCTTGGGGAAGAAGAGGACATTTGTGCTAGACCGAAGGACTGTGTTTAGTGCAAATTCGAGGACCAGCTTTGAGGTGATAGAGTTGAGGACAGAGGTCTCCAGCCAGAGCAGGGAAGACAGGTGTCTTCTGTGGATAGAGTTCCATTTGCTAAGGGCAGCGGAGGCAGAGGTCTTCTAGAGGATCACCAGCCAGAGCAGAGGTAGGGGAAGGTATCTCCTTTGAGCAGAGGCTCATAAATTCAGATTGGGGGAAGGTTTCTCCTTTGAGCCGAGGCTCATAAACATTGTAATTGGGAAGGTTTCCCAAAGAACTTTGAGATAACTTTTAGAGAAAAGTTTTGTGGATGAACCACATCAAAATTGTTGTGTCACTTTGTGGATGATCTTGTGCATTGTTTTGATATTGCTTTGGATATATTGCTTTATTGTTTTGAAGTATAAAGGAAAAGTAAAAAGAGGTCTTATACTGTTCACCCCCCCTCTCAGTATAAGCTTGTGTTCTTCAGAAAATACACTTGTGTAGTTGATAGACTATTAGAATCATATCCTCAACTGAGTCTAGTGGAACCAATTACAAGCTAAGAATTTAGGTCAAAGGTATATGACTTCATTGTCTTTGTTAATGATATAAAATGTTGGAAACCTTTTTTCTTCTAGGGATTTTGCAGGAAGAAGAAATTACATTAAAAGCTCTGATGGACATCCTAAAGTTGATGGTTATTCTTAACAAGGATAGGCCAAACATATTGGTGTGGGGGGATAAGAAGGATTATCACTTTTTTGTTAAGTCAAACTACCTTATGTTAGATGTTCCTTTTGATCCCTGTTTTCCCATTAGTAATATCTAGATGAATGGTCTTACCCCCAATGTTAATGTTTTATTTTTGTTGGTAGCTCAAGGGAAGTGCCTTACATTGAATAATTTGTAGAAAAGGGATTGGTTATCTTAAAAAATGCTACTTGTGTGGTAGTACTGAAGAATCACCTATGCACCTATTTTATGAATGTTCCTTTTCTCAGTCTATATTCTCCTAGTTCCTTAGGACCATTGGTGTGGTTTAGGTTTTTTTGAATTTGTTGTCCGACTTGATTATTCAATGGTGGTCTCCCTTTATATATCTACATCTTCGAGCTTTTTATCCATTGTTTTACCTCATATTTGGTGGTGTATTTGGAATAAGAGGAATTCTAGAGCCTTTAAAAATATATCCCATTTGAATAAATTCATGCCACTTTAGATTATTGCAATTATTGTTAAAAATGTGGATGTAATTACTTTGTATAAGATCACTTCCATTGGGGATTTTGCGATGGATTCAATTCTTGGATTTAGATATTATTCTCTCGATCATCATCTTGAAGCTCCTAACATATAGAATACTATTTGGGAACCTCCTAAGTCCTCTTGGCTGGTTGAAAATATTTTTTTATGGAGCTTCTAAAGGGAATTTAGGACCAACCGGTGTAGGGGGATTGGTTAGAGATTCTAACAGAAGTATTTTGTTGGCTTTAATTGAAAATTTATATTGTCAAACCAATAATTTTGCGAAGGTGCAAGATCTCTTTCAAAGGGTTTATCAACTGTTTTGAATGGTAGAAAGGTAATTATTGAAGGGGATTCCCTGAATATCATTAATATGATCAAAGGTGTTTTTGTCCCTTCTTGAATGATCGTGAATAAACTTGTTGAAACTCAAATATAGATTTTAACCCTCGAAGTGATTGAGATTAAGCATGTTTACATGGAGGTAAATAGTTCAATGGATTTTTTAGCAAAATTGAGACTTTTGTAGGAAATGTGCATAATTTGGCAGGTTGATTTCCCATATGGATTAAATAAAATAGATAATTAAATCTTGAGGAGATAATATGTATTTTGAAATAGCTTTGATCTGTTGTAGTAGGAACACCCTAGTAAAATTTGTTGAATGCAAGTGTCTACACCTAAACTATGGCTAAATTTTTAATTTAAATTATAGAAGAATTTGCACCACAAATAGTTGTTGTTGTTGGATGTCCTTTCTAGGAGTTTCTTCTTGAATATGTTTTTTGATAGGTATAGTCTCCTACATGAGACATGATATCTTTTTTGGGGTTCTAGCTATTGATAGTGAAAGCTCTAGTGTGTTGATTGTTTTAGTTTAGGTTTGTCCTACTTAGATATTATGTAGCTTTGTTGTTTATCTATTTTATGGATCCTTTTTGGTTTGCTATGTTGATCTCTATATTCCTTGTATCCAGCTAGTTGGTTGATCCACCTTTGTAAAAGGTTTGGGGCACCTTTCAAAACCCCTTCGTCCATATTATAAAAAAAAATTATCCATATTATAACTTATGATATATCATATACAATATTACTTATTATTATTATTATTATTATTATTATTATTAATCTCATAGATACTCTATGTGAAGATAGTATCACTTGTTCAAGGATGCAACTTATTGTATATTGAATGGAAATGTATTTAAAAAAATGTTTATTATGATTGAGTTGAACCCTAGATTTGGACAAACAATTGATATAGTGTTTTCCTCTCTATATGTGAAACTATATCCAATATTTATGACTATAATTTTATTTTTCAATATTTCTCATAATTGGATTAATTACAATTTACATTAAATCTCATTTTGAGGATGCTTATTAATGAGGAATCACTTTCTACATATAAATTATAATCATAATATTCTACTATCAATATAAGTTTATTATATGATATATATATATATATATATAATTTATGAATTTTTGAAAATAACTTCCCACTTGACTTTTATGGATATGCTTTACAAATTTAATCAAAATTTAGTTTGAACCTTTTTATTTTCTTTTGCTTTAGATTTGAACATTGGAATAGCTTTATTATAAAATATTTTAATTAGGCTTTTCTATGTTACATAATTTCTTTTTCTTCCTGAAAACTTTTAAAATTTATTGGAGGTCATATATTTATAAATTTATTCAAGACATAGTGAAATGATAAATATACAATTTTAGTAAGAGGATATATTTAACATTTTTTTTACTCCACCAAGAATCCTCAAAAAAAATGTTGTCCAAATAAGAATACATTTTGTAGAGACAATAGTTAATATATTTATAATTAAAAACTAAAGTGGCAAATCAGTAATATATCCATTATTGACACATAAAGATAAATATAGTAAATTTTTGAATTTATGCAAAATGTGTATTTGTATAAGAGAGTTTGGAATACATATCTTTCCAATGCTTTTAGAAACCATTTATATCTCATATTTAAAATTTATTATATCCATATAAAAATATTTATTAATGAATTATGCTAATTAAATCCAATAATTAAAAAATAATAATTTAATAATTTTAATGCAATTAAACAAGAAATTATTCATAATTAAAAAATAATTTATTATAAAATAAATTTACCAATAATTGTTCAAAAAAGCTAAAGTTAATTATTTGGTTCAATATTTGTTATTGTTATGTATAGTCTTATTCTTTTCAGTAATATTTCAAGATATCATTTTCATCATCACTTTTTATTTTTATATATAGGCTTAGTCTGACTTCTTATCAACAATTGTGATATTTGCTTTTGTTTTTCAATATCAAAATCATCCTCCCTACTAGTTCCGTTTTCTCTTATTTTTTCTTCTTAGATGTTCCTCTCCTTTTCCATTTCCAAAAACACTTTATTTTTTATTGGGTGGATGAAGAGGTTTTGAAAGGATCCTCAAACCTTATAAAAGGGATTTTGAAAGGGTATCCAAATCTTTTACAAAAGGAGAAGGACCTATGGAAGGAACCAACATATTAAACTCCCAAAAATAGAAGGGAGTAAATATTAAAACTAAAACATAACAAGGGAAGACCCTACAACTACCAAGACAGAGAAAGAAAAAATAGAGGCCCACATGAGGGGACCACAATAGGAAAACCTGTACCAAAAATATTACATCAACAAAAGGAGAAGTAGAAGGAACACATTTCTCACTTGCTCAAAAATAAAAACTTGAAAATTGAAAATTCCTACCTAAGCAAGGAAATAGCCAAATTACATCTTGCTCAAGCTAAAATTTAAAAACTTTCCTTCCCAATATAGGAACATGCTCAAAAGTTTTGGAGGCCTCTCCTGAATCATGATTCCATGGAAAAACAACATGGTCTCCACCAGATCAACAAAGGAGGGTATCTCATTGAGACCTTCACAAACCATGTCTAGTATATCTACTCTCCCATGATGATAAAGTGGGAGAACAACTGTGTTGAAAGATAGGGCTCCTTCTGGCCCTTGGTAGAACTCCCAGTAAACTAGGACTCAATGATGCATGAGTCTATAGATTCAACTCTCCCAATATAAGAAGGCAGACACACACCACTATTGGAATATAGGGTAACTCCTGGTCCTTGGTGGTACTCCTAAAAATATGACTCAATAATTTATATATCTATAGTATCTACCCTCCTAGGGTGGGAAAATAGGTGCACACCATTGCTAGAAGATAAGGGACCCTTCTGATCCTTGGTAGAGCTCCCAAGAGACTATGACTTTGTTGATGTACATGTCCACAATAAGGGGAAGTATATGGGACATCTTGGTCTCTAAAAAACTCTTAAAAATTAGGAATCAAGGATGCACATATCCACATTCATAATGTTCACCCTCCCAATCTGGACTAGAGATACACATGCTCATCAAGACATAGGGGACCCTTCTAGCCTCTAAAAATCATGCAGGCTAAAAACTATGAGGATTTTCACCTTCATGAAAATGCACACAACTAAAATTTTGAGCACCTCTAGGATAATCCTAAAAGGGCTTCACTAGAAACCCACTCACAATTTTAAAAAAATGGGGTTTTTATAACCTAGGAATTAAGAGAAACGACCACCAAAAAACCCTTTGAAACCAGTAGGAACATGGTGGTCCAGATCCACCCCAATTCTAGTAGGCTCCAAACCTACTAGAACACCAAAACTAGTTCCAAAACTCCACTAAACCCTACTAGAGTAACACACCCATACTAACGCTCTCTCACTCCCACTCCCATGATTCAAAAACCCTAAAATACTTTTATCTTCATTAATTTCTTCTATTTTTTATTTTTTTGATAGTGAGACTTGTATTTATATGGTTATATTGCTCTAAAGGATTTAAATTGTAAGGAATAGCCTCCAAAGAACTCTCTTATTTATATTACCTTAGAAATATTTAAGTGCAAGGATGTTACTCCATATAAATTATCTTCTTATGTTATCCTAAAAATCCTAAATTGTAATTTATATCCTTCAATTTTTATTTTTATTTTGTTATCTTCAAACACTAGAGTACAAGATATAACACCTACACTACTTATTTTTATTTCTATTTCAATAAAGGACCTTATACTACTTTAGTAAAATGAAGATAATTTACTTGAAATAAACTTAGCTTCTTAAAGATAAATATAATAATATTAAAATTTCAAATAAAAAATATTAATATATAAAACTTATTAACAGTTATAAAGAAATAATTTGTTTTTTATTAGTAAATAATTGTTCACTAACTTAAAAAATATTTAAAAAATATTAAAAATTAATGTTCAAAATTTTATATTTAAAAAAATAATTTATTCTTTATATTTTTTAATCATTTCTTAATGTTTCATAAACATAATATATAAGGGTCTATGACAATTCTTGTAAATATGTTGTTTTCTTAGGAAATAAAGTTGTATGGAATTTGAAATATATATATATAAAAGCTATGTGTGGCATCTATTGGGGTCAATTCCCATTACAAAAACAAAACATTACATTGCCCTCCTTACATTTCTAACAAGTTAATTAAAGCATATCCAACTTTTCCTTTTGATCAAAGATATTATTCATTTGCATTTCTATCAATATCCATCTTCCTCAAACTACTAAGTTTCCACAATCAACTCCTTTTATATCATATGCCTTTTGAAATTCAAATTTTACCAAAATAAAATTCAAGACCGCTAATGGTGAAAATATTTATTTCCCAACTTCTATATCTATAGTTATCTTATCTATAACAACCACACAATTCCATAATACCTTTTATAGGGTTCTTATCTATTCCCCTAATATTCCAATATATTATTTTCATTGTTAATTTTTATTTATTTGTGGGTTTAGCCCCACTTCTTGTTAGCACTTGTGATATTTGCTTTTGTTTTTTCATATCAATATCCCTCTAGGTTTATTTTTCTCTTTGTTTTTGCTTCTTGGGTCTTCCTCTCTTTTTTCATTCCTAGCAATACTTTCATCTTCATCAATTTCTTCAATCTTCTCACATTTTTCATAGTAAGACTTATCATCTATAGGATTGCATTGTTTTAAAGGATATGAAGTGCAAAGAATAACCTCAAAAGAACAATCTTATTTATGTTGCCCTAGAAACCCTAAAGTGCAAGGATTTTCTTTTATAGCAATTACCTTCTTATTCTGCTTTAAAAAATCTAAATTGTTATGGGTTTTCTCCATTCTTATTTCTTTATTATGTTGTTCTCAAAACCTTGAAGTGCAAGGGATAATATATTCATCCCTTTCACTCTTATTACTTGGAAAGGACTCTATATTTCTTGAGAATAATAATAATAATTTACCTAGAATAAACTTGACTTATTTTTATGTCTTTGTTTTAGGATTTCTCTCCACATATTCTTTTGCATATTTAATTCCTTCTAAATTTACCAAATGAACTATAGATAGAAATTCTTTATTTCTTCTTTTAGAATAGAATAGCATTGATATGATCTAGCTTCTATTACTATATTATTTCCTTGATTTATCTTGAAGTTTATATCATGGATAGAATTTTTTCTCTTTTTTCATAGTTTTCACTTTGCAAACTCTTGCCATGTGTTCAATCTCATAACAATTGTGGCAATGAAATGCAGTATTTTCATAATCTACTTTTTGATCTCATTCTCTTGATTTAAATTTTATCTAATGGATTGTGGCAAATGTTTTAAAATATCTATAGCAACATATGCTTTTTCTCCTTAGTAGTTACTCGTTCCTTGATGAATTCCCCTAGGGTATTTCAAATATTCTTAAAAATATCCTTCTTTATAAGTTAATATGAATGTTCAAAAATCCTAACCCATAATAAAATATTCTTAAAAGTTTCTTTCTTAACAGAAAAATTTCATTCCATGGTATCAAATAAAGTGCATCTCTTCCCTTAAACCATGGGCCATCAACCATTATTCTATCCCTAATTTCTAAATTAGAAAATATGATGAGAAAAAAACCTTTAGAAAGAAAATTCACAGAGTAATTTGAATTTAATCACCACTTCCACTTGATCCAATTTTGAATCTCCAAAAGCTTGACCATGATCTATGGAACTTACATATTAAACCTCTACTTTTAAGAACTATTATATCGTGCTCAATCATCTCATCCTTTATGCTCATTTTTGGTGTAACATTTGCTACCTAAATTGAAATTAACATGTACTCACTCCTCTACTTATCTCCAACTTGGGCCTCTATTTTTCCAACTAGAGCATCTTAGCTTCCCATTAGGGATTTTAAATGAGGATTTTCTTCCATGCTAGCTAATGCAGCTTGCTCTTGTCTTGCACTCCCTCTTGGCTCATCTTCCCTATTAGGTTGTACTTGCTCCTAGCTTACACTCTCTCCTACCTCACACTCACTCCTGGATTGCACTCCATCTTGGCGTCTAATAGTCCTTGTTTCTTCTTTTTCTTGATGTTCCTTCACTTTAGAATTTTTTTAGAAATAATATTCCATGCATTTGTGGTAAGGATTTGAAGCATTGATGCACTTTGGATGAACCCGTTGCTCTTCTAACATGACTAAATATTGGCTTGCAATCCCTCTTGGATTACACTTCCTTCTAGATCACACTATATTTTCTTCAACAAGATCATAATTTATTTTATACTTATTGCTCACACTTCCTCCTCACTCTTGACTCATGCTTGTACTTATTTTTTGGCTACACTCACTCTTGGCTCACACTTGCACTCGATTTCAGCTACACTCACTCCCAAATTATGCTCACACTCACTACTACACTTCCTCTTCACTCGTGCTTGCACTCACTGCTACACTCCCTCTCGGCTTACTTCTTGATTGTGTTTACTCAAATTTAAAAATTCAATGAGTTTACATTGGTTTTTAGTAGGGGTCCTGGTTCTAATCTAATTATGATAATTAATAACTAGATACAAGGAAATATTTGATTGTAATTAAACATAATATGTATATAAAAATAAAAATATTATAGTATAAGTCAATGCTAATGAATTAAATGAAGAAAAATAACAAGCATTGAGAGTAGGGTCCATGGTGTAGACCAATTGGTTCCCCCAAACCTTGTAAGGGGGTAGATATCCAAGGTTCAAATCTTAGGCCTCATCGGACTGAATGCTTATCCCTTTCCTAGTGTTTTTAGTGGTGTAAAAGGTTTAAAATGATCATGGCATGGTGGTTATAGGGGCAGATTACGTAGAGATTTATGTGGCAGCTTCTAGGGTAGGTAATACAAAATATTATGGTAATCGTAAAAATTTGGTAGCCTACCTAGATTCATGGAAGCTACTGATTCCACCATGTAAAATAAAAAAAAAAAGCATTGAGAGCATAAAAATCATTGTAAAAAGACTATAGTTATCTTAAAATAAAAAATCTAGTAAATATTGCCAATTCTATTAGCAAGCCTCACTAGAGCATTTCAAATATTCTAGTAGAGGTGTTTAGAATTCTAAAATCAAGAGAGGAGTTCAAATTTCAGCATATTTATTAGGAAGGCAATAAGGTGATAGATTATATGTCCAACTTGGATCTTTCTCAACAAGGCCTGAGGGTTTGGTTGGAGAATTTCCTCCAAGATCTTGAATCTCTTGTCTTTTATGATCAAGGTTAGCTACTGGTTGTGCGTGAGGCTTGATATGGGAGTTCACTTTATGGAATTTTTTCTAGATGTTTTATTTTATGCTTGATTTTGTGGGCCATCTTAATTGATGATCTTTACAAGTACCCTAACCCTTTTTCAGCTAACTGCCATTTGGTTAGGCATCTTTGTGTGGATGTTGGTCAAAATTTTCTTGCCCTTAATCTCGATGGTGTCCTCGTTGTATGCTCTTGTAGCGATGCGACGATGTTTTTTTCTCTTGTGGTGATGTTGCACCAGTAAGCAAAATGTTTAAGAGTGGCTCTGAGATTGGTGATGATTTTGATGCCCATTCTACTAAGCCTCCAAAGGATAATTGTAGTAATAGAAATGGTACCTAGGTAGAATTATCGATAGTTGACCCTTTTGGGGGCTCTTTTCCTTCTGGTTTGTCTACTATTTTGTTTGATCTATAGGAAAATAACTCTACTCTTCTAGATACAATGTAGGTTGTGGTCTCATTTGTCAACAAGATTTTGGATGTGGTTAATAAGCAGATGGATATGAAAGCCCCGAACTAGCTCTGCTATGATGTTATTTTAGCAATTGATATCAGGTTATATTTTATTTTGGTTGTTTGGGGCCCTCTCTATTTTATTTTGTTGAGAGAGACCTAGTTCCTTTAGCTGTTATTACCTGAATTTTATGGTATGATGTTTGTATGGGGCCCTCTCTATTTTGCCTTGTTGAGGGTGGCCTATTATTCCAACCCCTTGGCTGGTTTTTATTTAGTGTTGTATTTTAGTGCATTATCATGCCCTATCTTAGCCTATTGTAATAGGTTTGGGGACCTCAAAATCCCTTCATTTACAAAAAAAAAAATCTTAAAATAACAATTTCAAAAGTTATCATATGAGTAAATACCAATGAATGGATATAATTTATAATTTTTTTATTAGGTGGAAGAAAGGGTTTTGAAAGGGTCCCCAAACCTTTTACATAAGGGGTTTTGAAATGGTCCCCAAACCTTTTACAAAGCAACAAATTTTTCAAAGAGAAACAAAAGTGAAACACAAATAGTACTAAACCCCCTTAAGGAAAAGAAACCAAACATCCAAAGGCACCATTCTAGGAGAAATATGATCCAAGATCTCGAGAGAACCAAGAGATCCAAAAAGGTGGATCCCACCAAAAGCAAGGACATACCCAAGAGAAATTTGAAAAATAGGATCAGGGGGTAGGAAAATTTAGGTTCTTCCTAAAGTAAACCAAGAACAATATTTTCAAATTGAAAAAAATAGTAATTCCCACACAGACATGAACCCTATTTTTGGATTGTACTTCTTACAAAAGTTTCATGGGTTCATTCATGATAAGTTCTAGCCAATTGTTGCTAAAGACTCAAAGAGTATTCTTACACCAAACTAGGACCTCAAGTCCAAATATCTTTCCTCAATAGGACCTACGATAAAAGGCACACTACACCAAGAGCTCCATATGGCATGAGCATAATTTTATAGGATGTTCCCAAAATCCACCTAGTCTTCTGTCTAGCATCTTAGCACACCAATAGAAAAGTCATTGAAACTGCACAACCGAGCAACCATACCCCACAACCTCTTGAGGATGGAACCCAAAATAGAAGCAACTATAGAAACCCAAAAACCCTCTTCTAGCCAAGTTTTTGCATAAAATGGGTTCAAAATTCAAAAATAATTTTTTTCTACCCCAACTAGAAATCAAATTTTTGGAACCACTTTGGATATTAAAGTCCTACAATAGATGTCTAGATAGAAAACCAAAATAATGATATACTTTTCACACCCAATGGTTTGATAAGATCCATAACCACTATGTATCCAAATATCTAAACAAAGGAATCACTTGGCTCAGCAATCAACATTTGGATCATGTTCCCGCACAACACTAAATTCTTAGGGAATAAAGTCTGTAAGGACTAGATAAAAAATACAAGATCCTAGGTTACAATAATAATGCATCTAAGACTAGAATAGAGAAAACAACAAGCTATAATTCTATTTACATCAATTACTTAATCCAACATCTTGAATGGGATTGGGATCACACTGGAGTTTGACAACTCCAAGCCATAAGTCTATACAAATATTTCTAGATACACTAAAGGATATAAGTTTTTATATAGAGAAAATCTAGGGTCATCAACCAAACATTTTATTTCCATAGGCCCTCTCTCAACAACACAAACTTGTCCAGGTTTTCTATTTAAGTAAATAAAAAATATAAACTGTAAAATTTAGGGTATACCAAAAGCAAAAGTAAGGATAGGTTCAGAGCAATGTTGTAGGATATGGTCTCTCCAAAAAAATAAGAAACCCTTTCAACTACAACACAACATACTGCACCCATCTAGCCAATTGTGGTAACTCACCCAACCACAACCACTTAGCCAACCACAACAACTCCATAATTCGATTGGCCTACCTGTTGGTCCGGCTTTCATGCACACCGCGGGAAAAAAAGGGATGAAGGCAAGGAAAGCTCCGGAGACACCCACGGGACTGATCCCACTCATCTTTAGGATCTAGCTGGTTATCCAAGGTGCGAGTTACAGAGTTGGGTCGAATGGCAATTCACTCTTTTCCACTTCTGGAATAGATTTCGATATGGATCTGCTCTGTTACCTTACGGGGGTTCTTGAACTTGTTCAGTAGTTGCAAAAGTTGTTGACAATCAGATTTAACTTGAATTCTAGATCTAGCTCTCATGGGTCATAGATTTAAATAAAAGGCAAACAAAGAAAATAAAAATGGATCATTCACGGAAAGCAAAGAGAGGGTAGGGTAAGGCAGGAAAAGAGAAATTTATCAAACATCGATTGTAAACCCAAACTGTCAATCTTATCTATGCTATCGACTTCACAGCAGAACAAATCCCGGAAGAAAGTGTCCGATCAGTCTAAGATCACTTTCAACTAAGAGCACAAGGCGAGTGAAACAGGATCTAGCGAGAAAATCATAAATCCAAGGGCAAGCTGGTTAAAGCGGTATCTTTCATCGGTGACCCTAGCTCGCACTGAGTGAAGACGAAGCAATTAGAACAAACTTAACCTCAAATCTGTAATTTCCCCTAGCGAGACAATAGAACAACCGAAGCCTAACGAGCATATTTAATCTTGACAATGGCGATTATAGACATATATCTAACAAACTTTAAATGGAACGGATAACAAAAGAAAATACACTTATCACACTCGGCAAAAGATTAGGCTCCTGGCCATGCTATCACAGAAAAGCTAAAGCACATCAACTCCAAGTCCAGAAACAAAGGATTTCACAAAATTTGCAAGAAATTGCTTATAAGCCTTTATTTCTAAGTCTCCGCCTCTCGCGATTACATTTAGAATTTGTATTTATAGACTCAGGACAGACCCTGATCTTTTCCAAAATATCTTGCTCAAACCCTAAATCTTATCGCACTTAAACCCTAGGACCCGGGTTTTACAATAAAAATCCATTTAAAAATCAAAGTCCGAATAGAACTTAACCCTTCGGCAAATCTGTGCAGTCAGCTGCCATAAATGGAGAAGATAAAATAAAATGCAACTTGCATTCATTCGCAGCTGCAAATAAATGCCTCCATTAAATCTGCTGGTGAGCCGGATGAGTCACCACTTCTCCATCAATTCGATCTCCGCAAATCCATCCTGAAGTTGAAATGGTCTTCATGCTATCAAGTCTGCAATAAATTTGTTGTTGAATGCTCTCACCGGTAGCTTCTCTCCTAGCATGGCGGTCCTTGACTAAATCCGCACTTTATCTTCGCCTTTATGGTCTTTCCCGGTTGTCCCGTAAGTGCCAGGTGGAATCCTGCATGAAAGACAAAAAGATGCATTAGATTAGCATTTTAATTAAATCAGAAGCTTAAAACATTAAAAACAGATTAAAAACCGCAAAATAAGCTTGCATGTCGGCTTCTGTTTGTCCCATTCACGCTTTGACACGTGTCGCTACCCCAGGAAGCCTTCTGTTTCCCGCCGGAATGCACTTTCAGGTCAACTATGACTTTCTCTCTCCTGCCGCGATTCTACGACATGTCGCGATTTCGCGACATGTCGCGAAATCGCGACCTCGCCAGCGCATCGGCAAATTCCTCCCTCGTCTGCAGCGAAAACGCGACATGTCGCGATTTCGCGACATGTCATGAAATCGCGACCCTTCCCAGCTCTCCGTACGTTTCTTGATTTTCACCGCGATTCTAGAACACGTCGCGATATCGCGACAGTTCCTCTACCTGCATCGTTGACCGCGTTGACCGCGATTTTGGAACACGTTTCTGACTTAACCGATTTTTCATCCTGCAGCCCACTTTCTCTCTCCTGCCGCGAAAATACGACATGTCACGATTTCGCCTCATGTCGCAAAATCGCGCCCTCCGTACAGCTTGCTTCTCTCTCCCAAAAGCGTCGCGATTTCGTGACATGTCGCGAAATCGCGACCTTTACGGCACTTAGCCGCATTTTGACTTACTGTCGCGATATCGCGACATTTCCGAAAATGGAAGTGTCGCGATATCGCGACACTACCAAAAATGGAAAGTTTGATTTTTCAGTGAATTTATGCAACTGTTTTATGGATTTTTCTCGGTAATGGTGCAAGATTTTCTTGTGCATGAATGATTCTAGCATGTAAAAAGTGAATTCTTGGATAACACGGCTAGAATGCAAGAAAAAGCACAACTTTAAAAAGGAGGCAAGCAAAATATGGATTTAAAACCGAAAATGACCAAGAGGGTCCTCATCTAGCGTTCATAATTTTCTAAGGATGGAATCTCATTTTTCGGTGGGGGTGTGTTGCTTATCAACAAATGGCGATATCTGCCGGGTAAAATAGTAGCACTATTTTAGAACCCAAGACTACGGTTTCAAAACAAAAAGACCATGCATCATGCCTTGCCACGGACATTCTTCACAATAAATTGAGTTAGCGCATAAGTGTTAAAATTTCCCAAGGACATCCAGGTTGGATTACTTCAAGGAAGATTTACGATGTGCAATTACAAAGGTATAGAACTTTCTTCAAGGATGATTGAATTGAATGATAAACTTGGATTAATCAACTTTTCTAGATTGTAAATGGGGAAACCGAGTAGAGCTCTGTTTACTAGTTTAGCTTTTTGACCTAGACAGAGTTACCCTTTAGATTTACACGACCCAATTTACAACTGTAGGGCAGAATCTAATATTGGCTGCCTCTTTTGATCATATAACTCTCTTTTTTTTTCTTTTTTTTCTTTTCTTATCTCTCTTTTTTTTATCTCTCTTCTTTTTGAAATATATCACTATCTGGAAGACCTTAGAGAAATTACAATTTTCTTTTAATATTTGATCAATCTGGAACTCAGTTTGGTCTAGGCATTGATAGCCTCTGGTGACACCCAAATAATTGCATGAACCATAGTCCCCTCTTATAACCAGATTTTCTTGGATTCCCCGGGAGTTCCTCCAACAAAACAGCATAATAGTTTTTCTATCATTAAAACAACTGTGGCAAGTAAGACACAAGATCCAATCATCTCTCTACCTTCATCCTGGATAACAAAATAGTTCCACGAGTTCGAAGCAAGCAGACTATCTCAATTAGAATAATGAGCAGAATGGGGAGGCACTGGATTGAGGATTTATCAGCTTAGAATAAACAATTTTTTTAGCAGGCTGACTTTTCATTGATTGCTCAGGCAAAGGCAAAGGACAGAAAATTTTAGAAGCCAAAGGACTTTGCACAGGCTTCCAAGGACAGGCACAGGCTTCAAAGCAAAACAGAATAAAACTGCATAGACTGCAAATAAAATAAACTAAACATTGAAAACTGCACAGCTGTACAGACAAAGGAATAAAACAAACTGAAAGGCTATTTACAAAGGATGCAAAGCACAGCTGTACAGGCAGCAAAATTAAGCTAAAACAAATAAACTAAGAACTGAAGCAAATAAATTAAAACTACACAGACAACAAACAAAACTGCACAAGCAACAAAATAAAACTAAAACAAAAGACTGTACAGACAACAAAGAAAAGGAAAAGCAGGGAAGAAAATAAAAACTGTACAGGCAATAAAATAAATAAACTAAAAGAACTGAAGCAAAAATAAAAAATAAAAACTGCAACTGAAATAAAATAAACTCAGCATCAGCAATCGAGACAGACAAAGAAAAAGAAATGCAATAAAGAAAAGACTGTATAGACTAAAATAAAAGCAAGCTAAAATAAAAAGACAAAGAAAGGAAATAAAAAGCACTGACAAAAGAAATAAACTGCACAAGCTAAAACTGAAAAACAACTAAAGAAAAGCGAAAAACTGCAACTGTACAGACATTTAAAAATAAAACTGCACTGACAAAGAAATAAACTGAAAAACAAATAAATTAAAACTGCAGAGCATTAAAATTAAACTAAAACAGATTAAAACTGCACAGACAAAGAAATAAAAACTGAAAAACTTCAAAGCTTATTTACAATGCATACATATGTTACAACTTCCCTTCATACTCAAAAAATGCAGCAGTTGGGAAAGCAGAGAAATGGTGCTTTAAAAATTTTTGACCATGCAAGTAATTAAAAAAAATTACCTTTCAGGTCCTGTTGACGAAATGCACTCCAGACTGTGCTTCAAAAATTTGCTATCTGGGAAAGACTTGGGTTTACTGTCTTCCCTGTCCCATTTGAAAAACAAATCTGCAACTCCTTCAAATTAAACAAATCATATAATAACAAATCATATGATAACATGTTTATGCTTCTAATTAAAGGGTTTACGAGTTCTTTCAAAAGGACTCGAATGTAAAAAACCCCAGGATCAAATACTTTAAAACCTTGTGAGACCCAGGACCACCACATTTTCAAATTGATGTGAGAAGCTGAAAGAAATCATGTTTTATCTGTATGCCCTGGTTCTTAACAACTTGAACATTTTGTGGTTGCTCGTACCGTCTTCAATATCCAGGACTTCAATTTTTATCCCTCTAGCGAGAATGCTTACAATTTTCCTTTTCACCTGAGCCTTGCTTAGATTTAACCTCATCAATGTGCAATGTCCAAACATCATTGTTGTGATTGATTAGAGCTGTAACTGTTCCCACCTTTTCAGTTGCCAAATCATAAACTCCAATATCTGCATCAACACAGTTTATAGCCTCCTCTTTGACATTATGTTCAGAAGTTGCAGGCTTATGTTGAGACAGTTCATCAATTCCAAGTTGGCTGACCACATTCATATTTACCATCTTTTCCTCCTTTTCTTGAAATTCAACAGGTGGTCCAAAGTAAGCCTCAATCAAGTTAATGTTTTGTCCAACAATCTGAGGCAGTTCATAGAGGGTGATGTCAGATTTAAGTTCCCTCATATCCTCAATGATGCTATCCTCCTCAGTTACTTCTGCATAGTGAGATTGAATCTCACTTTCATCATCCTCTGATGAGGAAGGATCATTATTAAGTTCTGGACTCTCACATTTCAAGTCATAACTGTCCATTTTGAACTAGTTGAAAATCTTGCATTTCATCCACGAAGTTCAGTATAAGACTTTCTGTCTCTTCGAGAAAAGTGACGAGAATCGAAACCCTGGTTGTACTATTTTTGGGTGAACTAGAAAGATCAATATTTCTTTGATTTCCGGGAAAATTTAACTCACCAGGAAAAACTTCAGATTTGGGTGGTGCCAGATCACAACTGTTCACTTCAAGCTCTTCCACTTTGAATTTGTCGAACTCTTCTCTGTATTTTGCACATGTTGAGTGGATGTGACAGTTAACTGAGTCTCCTTGGGTAGAGCATGACATGTTGGCATTAACTCATGATGTGGAATGGGGTCTGGAACAGGCATGTTCTGTGTAACATAGGATATCAAAGGGCTGCTCAAAATTTGAGGTCCTAGCTGTCTTTCAAGAATTAAGGCTTCTTTATAAGCCCCTGCCAGGGTTGTAATATTAATGTCTCTCTTGAGGAAAATAGAGGTCACCGAATCCAATGCATTCTTGTAGATTTCTAAGGCCAGATTTGCATTTGGGATGTAATGGCCAGTCATTCTACCGTAAGCTCTTTGGAACCTCATATTGAAAGACCTGACAGTTTCTCCCGATTCTCTCTTGATGCTGGAAAATTGCTGATATAAAATGCTGGGATCTATCACTTCACCGAACTGTGATATAAAAGCTTTCTCTAGATCATCCCAACTAGTAATGGAATTCTCTGGTGAGGTTTAAAAACCAGTCATAAGCTCCCTCCTGGAGAGTGAACGGGAACAATCTGCGAACAACATCTTCATGCTGTATATTCAATAATCTTAAAGCATTTTTAAAAGCTAGCAGATGTTCTTCTGCAGTTCTTGTCCCATCATGTTTGTACCTGGGGAGATACCTTTCTGGACTTCTGGGCAGGTCATGGGCTATACCCGGAATGTTCAAAGCGGTGGGGCCCAACCAATTTGCCATTAATACTTGGCTGATAGTGATGTTCTGATTTGTAATTGGATAACTGCAAGTGATGATAGAACTGTTCTTAACAAACCACTGAACTTAAGGCCTTCTCACGGCAATTTTTAAAGCTCGTCATTGACAACTTTCAAAAATTGCCACCGACAATTTACAAAGCGCACGACAATTTAAAAAGCGCACCGACAATTTCAAACCGCACCGACAATTTAAAAACCGCATCGACAATTTATAAACCGCACCGACAATTTAAAAAGCGTCTAGAGTTCATTGTGGGTCCTTCAAATGTTCTTTGTTATGCCCTTACAATACTTGAAGCCGAGTTCATGCCCTCCTTCTAGCGCCAATTAGGTGTTGGTCGAGGAGGAGGAAAATTAGCTACCGAGACTTTGGATAAAATACGGTTTACGAGTTCCACATACGAGTCGGATTTCTCAACTCAAGTGCACTAAGAACAGATGTTACGTGGCCCCTCCTTCTAGCGCCAATTAGGTGTTGGTCCGAGCTTTCATGCACACCCCGGGAAAAAAGGGATGAAGGCAAGGAAAGCTCCGGAGACACCCACGGGACTGATCCCACTCATCTTTAGGATCTAGTTGGTTATCCAAGGTGCGAGTTCCAGAGTTGGGTCGAATGGCAATTCACTCTTTTCCACTTCGGAATAGATTTCGATATGGATCGCTCATGTTACCTTACAGGGGGTTCCTGAACTTGTTCGATAGTTGCAAAAGTTGTTGACAATCAGATTTAACTTGAATTCTAGATCTAGCTCTCATGGGTCGATGATTTAAATAAAAGGCAAACAAAGAAAATAAAAATGGATCATTCACGGAAAGCAAAGAGAGGGTAGGGTAAGGCGAGAAAGAGAAGTTTATCAAACATCGATTGTAAACCCAAACTCATCAATCTTATCTATGCTATCGACTTCACAACGAGAACAAATCCCGAGAAGAAAGTGTCCGATCGAGTCTAAGATCACTTTCAACTAAGAGCACAAGGCAGAGTGAAACGAGATCTAGCAGAAAATCATAAATCCAAGGGCAGTTGGTTAAAGCGGTATCTTTCACGCGTGACCCTAGCTCGCACGATGAAGACAGAGCAATTAGAACAAACTTAACCTCAAATCTGTAATTTCCCCTATCAGACAATAGAACAACTGAAGCCTAACAGCATATTTAATCTTGACAATGGCAGATTTACAGCATATATCTAACAAACTTTAAATGGAACGGATAACAAAAGAAAATACACTTATCACACTCTGCAAAAGATTAGGCTCCCGGCCATGCTATCACGAGAAAAGCTAAAGCACATCAACTCCAAGTCCGAAACAAAGGATTTCACAAAATTTGCAAGAAATTGCTTATAAGCCTTTATTTCTAAGTCTCCGCCTCCTGCGATTACATTTAGAATTTGTATTTATAGACTCGGGACGGACCCCGATCTTTTCCAAAATATCTTGCTCAAACCCTAAATCTTATCGCACTTAAACCCTAGGACCGGGTTTTACAATAAAAATCCATTTAAAAATCAAAGTCCGAATAGAACTTAACCCTTCGGCAAATCTGTGCAGTCAGCTGCCATAAATGGAGAAGATAAAATAAAATGCAACTTGCATTCATTCGCACAGCTGCAAATAAATGCCTCCATTAAATCTGCTGGTGAGCCGGATGAGTCACCACTTCTCCATCAATTCGATCTCCGCAAATCCATCCTGAAGTTGAAATGGTCTTCATGCTATCAAGTCTGCAATAAATTTGTTGTTGAATGCTCTCACCGGCGACTTCTCTCCTAGCATGGCGGTCCTTGACTAAATCCGCACTTTATCTTCGCCTTTATGGTCTTTCCCGGTTGTCCCGTAAGTGCCAGGTGGAATCCTGTATGAAAGACAAAAAGATGCATTAGATTAGCATTTTAATTAAATCAGAAGCTTAAAACATTAAAAACAGATTAAAAACCGCAAAATAAGCTTGCATGTCGGCTTCGGTTTGTCCCATTCACGCTTTGACACGTGTCGCTACCCCGGAAGCCTTCGTTTCCCGCCGGAATGCACTTTCAGGTCAACTAGGACTTTCTCTCTCCTGCGCGATTCTACGACATGTCGCGATTTGCGACATGTCGCGAAATCGCGACCGCCAATGCATCGGCAAATTCCTCCCTCGTCTGCAGTGAACGCGACATGTCGCGATTTCGCGACATGTCAGGAAATCGCGACCCTTCTCGGCCTCCGTACGTTTCTTGATTTTTCAGCCGCGATTCTAGAACACGTCGCGATATCGCGACGGTTCCTCTACACGCATGCGTTGACCGCGTTGACCGCGATTTTGGAACACGTTTCTGACTTAACCGATTTTTCATCCTGCAGCCCACTTTCTCTCTCCTACCGTGAAAATACGACATGTCGCGATTTCGCGTCATTTCGCAAAATCGCGCCCTCCGTACAGCTTGCTTCTCTCTCCCAAAAGCGTCGCGATTTCGCGACATGTCGTGAAATCGCGACCTTTACGGCACTTAGCCGCATTTTGACTTACCTGTCGCGATATCGCGACATTTCCAAAAATGGAAGTTTCGCGATATCGCGACACTACCAAAAATGGAAAGTTTGATTTTTCAGTGAATTTATGCAACTGTTTTCTGGATTTTTCTCGGTAATGGTGCAAGATTTTCTTGTGCATGAATGATTCTAGCATGTAAAAAGTGAATTCTTGGATAACACAGCTAGAATGCAAGAAAAAGCACAACTTTAAAAAGGAGGCAAGCAAAATATGGATTTAAAACTTGAAAATGACCAAGAGGGTCCCTGCTGCAAAAATGGAAGTTCATAATTTTCTAAGGATGGAATCTCATTTTTCAGTGGGGGTGTGTTGCTTATCAACACTACCTAGGCTAGGTTTTCTCTCCAAGAAAACCAAAAAGAGAAACCCCAAAAAATAGGGTACACAAAAAGCAAAAACAAGGATAGAGCTAGTGCACTATTGTAGGGGATGGTCTCTCCCAACAAAGAAGAAACCTCTTCCACTACAACATAGCCTACCACACCCATCTAGCCAAATGTAACAACCCATCCACCCACTACCACTCAGCCTACCACAACAACTTTCCCTTCTTACCGCCCTATGACTCAACACTAGAGAAACCAAAGGATATTTGAGATCTAGGGGATCTAAATTAACCCCAATCCATATTGAAACTAGGCTATTCAGCACACCCAAATCAACTCCGCTCCCTCTCCTGCTCTTGCACACTTATAATTTTTTATTTGGTAACTTAACAAAAATAAAAATAATAATGTGAAATTGGTATTAAAAATAAAAGAATGTGATAAATTAGAAAATCTGGAATAATATTTATATGTTCTAAAGAGTTTGGTAAAATTATTGAAAATAAGAAATTTCATAATGCAAACCAAGGCTATTTATGGTTTACCTTTAACATGTAATTCATGAAATTCAATTCTAGATAAATATAGATATTCAATATATAGGTTGATAAGTGTTTCACCTAAAGTGAATTGTTCTAACTTCATTGCAAATAAAAATCATCATAACTTACTAAAAATAAAACATTTAAAACCATACAAATATAAATACTTTAATAAAAAAATAATAAATAAGTAAAAATTGTTATAATCAATATCTATATTTTAAACATAATATGTTATTATTATATATTAATTGGTATTTGGTTAAATTTTTCTATTTGGTTAAATACATAATTTTCAAGCTATTATTATACCAATATATGATCATGCAGTATTAGTATTATGGGGAAATCCTTTTAATCCCATATAAGTATTTAAAAATAGATTTTACCATGATTGTTTGTTACTTTTTATATGATTAAAATTTAATATCATATACATCTAAAAAACAGAAATTATATATATACATACCTGTGTGTAATGTAGTATATATCTTTATTAAAATGTGTGAACAAAATATTAATAATTTTATATATAAGGAAATATACCATAATTTCATTGATCTTAAGATAAAATTAGTTCAAAGTACTTGAATAACATGCATCATATAAATATAATTACCAAGGAATGAATATTCTCAAATAGTACAAAGCAAGTGTAAATTACGAGTGAGTGTGATCCAGGAGTGAGGAGGAAGTATGAGAAGGAAGTAAGCATCATGAGTAAGATGTAGGAAGCTAAGTGTGATCAAGGAATGATTGCAACTTCTTCTTATTCTAGATCTTAGAAAAACTTTAAAAATAAAGGATTCATGTGAAGAAAATCTATGTAACATGGAAAACCAATAATTTTTTAATGTCCTTATTGAAAGTAAGGATACCTTAGGTGGAAATATGGATGTCCTAGTTAGCGATAAGAGAAAGAATGAATCTATAGAAATCCTATCCAAGTAGTAGATACCACACCAAAGTGATTATAAAATATAAGATGATTGAGAATGATATAATGGTTCATAAAACTAGAGGGTTAATATGTAAGTTACATGTACGCTGGATAGAATTTATTGATATTAAAAATTGGATAAGTTGTGTAGACACCAAAACAACACCAATCTGATCATGTGGACTACAAGCACTGACCGAATTGGCATACATAGCCCCTAGGGCAGCCCCTAGAGGTTAAACAAGTGGTCCTAACCACTCCCAAAGTAGTTTTGGAAGGTCAGAGGTCAATTTGGCACCTTTCAAGCACCCTGCTCCTTACTCGTTCCACCCTGGGGTGATTAGAATGCTATTCGCCCCACCCCGGGATGATTAGCAGCAATCGCTCCAGGGTGGGGCGAATAGCAGGTTTGACGGGAAAAAGGTCAAACCTTGACAAATGGTAGCTCAGATCCGCCACTCAACTCCACCTTCAATGCATGGGAGTGCGAGTGAGCATTTTTGAGCTCAAAGAGGCAGTCATAGAGGCAGTCATGGAGCCCTTAATCAGGGAGGAATCTTCTCTCCCCTGGGAAGGCATGATGGCCAAGTGGCGCCCCTACATGCACATTCAAAGTAGACCTTCAGGTCTATAAAATGGTGAGTCTTCTCACCCCAAAAAAGGATAGAGCAGGAGCATTTGGAGCAATGGAGTGCTACCGAATTACATCCTCACCCCTCACTTGTGCTTCTTACATCCTTGATCTCTCTTTTGGAAGGGAGGTTATTGGGTGAACATTGGAAGCGCAATCCGGACCCAAAACCCAAACATTTGGCCACAATACCCCACCCAATTTTTTGACACAACCCCCTAGGAGGTTTTGGACCCATCCCAAGTGGATTGGTGTCGAAACCAAGCCCCAAACGATGGGCGTCCTGCCCCGGGCGCCCCCGCACTACTTCAGTCCTAATCGCCCCACCCCGGAGTGATTAGAAATATGTAGTATATTTCTTCACTATTTATTTTGCATATTATTTTATGTCATTCATATATGCTTCCATTCAAATTTCATGCCATTCTGATGAGTTTTGACTATGTTTTCATTATTTTTCGCTTTCACTAACATACAAGGAGCATCTTCGGATACAGGGTGATCGGGGCTGAATATGCAAAATCTGACCTTCTGGGTCATCTCAAAATGCCCTATTTTTCCTAAACCCAACTTTGTAGGTGTTTTGGAGGCCTCTAGATGGGACATTTAGGAGGTTGCTTTCTGACATTTTATGACAGTCCTAATCGTCCCACCCGGAGCGATTAGAAATCTACAATAGATTTCTTGACTATTCCTTTTGTAGTGTGTTCATGATGGTGTTTTCATGCTTCTATCCAAATTTCATCTTATTCTGACATGTTTTGATTACCATTTTAATTATTTCATGCATGCATTAACCGGAGGCCTTGGGGATTGCATGTTTCCCTCCATCCGCAGGTGCTATTAATCATTTGCTATTTCTTTGAATGTAGGATCTCAACACCGGAGGGGTAGCAAGGAACTACAGATGCATTCATGCAAGTGGTGGTGATGTTTGGCCCACCCATTTCAAATGTGGGCACGCGGAAGATCCCGAAGGGAAGCGTACCATCCGTGGTGTAACAAAACTATATCTAATGCTCCTAGCCCCTAAAAAGGAAGGAGACGTATTGTAACCTGATCTCAAAGAAAAATTAATAAAAAAAAGGGCTGCACTTTACATTTGCTTTATATCTCATTTCAGTTCGTTTGTTTTCCCTTTTCATGCACTTTAGTCCTTTCTTCATTCGTAGGAGCTAGCGTTACATTTGCTTTTGTTTGCATCGCACCCGGTATGCCATTGCTTCCGTATCCTAGTGCTTTCAGTGGTGATCATGGTGGGACTCTGTCCCCTAATTTTGGGATCAAATTTCTGATCAAAATTTTGTGTTTTTGCTTGTAGGTGTTAATCCTTCAAGCGTTGGACTATTGCTCGTGCCACCCTATGATGAATACAGACTAGAATTCGTGCCACCCCGGGATGAATAAGGCATTCATCCCACCCTATGATGAATACAGATCTGCTATTCATCCCACCCCAGGATGATTAGCTCTCTATGCATTTTTTGAGTAGAAACTCAGAGGCATCCGGTGTGGGCAGAGAAGAGGTAGGTTTTCTGAACATCCTCTGTAATTTTTTGTCTCTGTTTCTATGATTTTTTTGTTTCTTTGCTTGCATAGAAAAGTTTTACTGCATGTTTTCTTTCTTTGTGCAAGTAAAAATAACCCCACACACCACGTGATAATCTAAACATCAAGGAGTTGGTCGTAAAACCCCAACACTTGATCAAGACCAACGGTGGATTTCATCACCACCTTGGCTTGAATTTTTGCATACATAACCCTGATCGCTACTATTGCTAGACGTAAATCCTGATGAAAGCTGACCAAGTGTAGCTAGGGTGATTCCCAGTGCATGAGGATAAGTCTTCTATGGTAGGTGTCAAAAATAGGGTGATTCCCCTTTCGTACCGCCTATGTTCCACGTACTGTTCTGCTCTCGCGTACCAATAGTTTCCCTCACGTAAGGGCGGGTATATTGAGAGGTTCGGTATAATGGCTTGGCAGTGGTATATTGAAGGGGCGACCATTTTGGGAGATATAAGAGCCCTCATATTGCATATACAACAAAATTTTCTTTACAAGGTTTTCACCACAAAATCAAAACACACTAAACCAGATCTAGGGCACACCTTTAATCTATAAACGAGATAATCATTGCTTTGATTGTGTGGTCCCATTTTGTTTAGTGTAGCATAAAAAATTGTAAAGAAGATAAAAACCTACATATCTTGTAGAGAGACACCACCATGGTGTACACCCGTAGCCAAGCCCAATCATGGGCAGAAGCTACGAAAAGTGTACAAGGGGGCACAAGTCGCCTCCGCTATAGCCCCAAGGACTTGGTCATACCACCTTGGTGGCCTGACCCACAAAATAGTCCACATCATACCATGATGGAATGGGACTATAGAGGCACCCCTTCGAGGGGCACGCCCATGCAACATAGACCCTTTCAGGAGGAGTCCATACACGTGGCACTCAACATAGATGGGAGGGCTCCCTTAGACACTCGTTATGAGTGGCCACCATGTGATGAAGTGCTAGAACAACATAGGGTCCATAAGGAGGGGCCACATGATTACATCATCCCTCCTCTACCCCTTATTACTATCAAAAACAATAGGCCAAATCCAGAGTGCAAGGCTCTTCAGATAGGGCGAGCCAACTCTGCCCGCCCCTTTCACATATACGAAAGGGAGCATGAGGAAAACCACTACATTCCTCAAGAGCAATACACAGTGTGGGAACAATGCGCTTCCGCACCTGCTATTTATCAGGATCACCTACTGAGGCCAGAGCCTCGGGTGAATGCCGCTAACCTCGATAGAGGGAAGTGACCTATAGAGATCTCGGATCACCATGACCGAGATAGATGTGTAGGGGAGGCATCTAGGCCTCCTAGACTCAAGACGATGGAACAAATCGACTTGGCATTTGCCAAACATGCCACCCACCAAGCGCAAATCATGTAGCTTGAGCAAGACCAACAATAGTTAGAGCACCTGTATCACCTTAGCAAAGAGCGCATTCGATGTCAGACAGATGAGTTGCTCCAGAACACTATGCCTGAGAGGGTCCCAACCCCTCGCATGCATAGGACAGAGTTGTATGAGAGGCACAACCCCTTGGTGCGAGACAGGTCTCCATGACCTTATCAAGTGTTGCCTCCAAGACCTCCTAGACCTGAGCGGGAGACCACCCCTAGAGCCAATGATGGGCACCCTCCATGGGCACCCACCCATGTTTATAGGTCATGCCCAGGAACTCCTCAAGAAGCCTATGAGGAATTTGAGCAAGAAGAAGAGTGGGCTGAAATGCCCTACCAAGGCAAGGGGGCGCTACCCGGTTGCCCCTCCATAGGCCTCAAGTTCCCCATAATTCACAATGGGAACAAACCAAGGAGGAAGAGATCAAATCTTTTGATGCATACAAAGCGCTGCTAGAGTGCTTAGAGTCTATGGAGACCAAGACTTATGGGCCCCAAAATCCCACTTTACGCCAGCTCCATAGTCACCCGGTGCATCCTTCAGTGCCGACACCCCCATACCCTGAACACTTCAAAATGCCTCAATTGGCAATCTTTAGAGGGGATGAGGATGCCCAAGAGCACGTGACAAGATTCCTAAGCCAATGCTTTGGCATTCAGGACAATGATGCTTTGCTTCTAAGAACATTTATAACCATGTTCGTAGGCCCTACCTCGGATTGGTTTACCCAGTTGTCGAAGCATAGCATCAGCAACCTGGACCAGCTAGTGGATGCATTCCTCGAACGTTTTGCCTTCAACACCAAGAAGAAGGCATCATTAAGTGACCTAGCTAGCCTCAGGAAGTATGAGGAAGAGACCATGGTGGCCTATGGAAATCGATGGAGAACGTTGCTTTCAAAGCTTCCTTACCTCCCTCCCATGGCCGATCTGACCCAAATGTTCTCGAAAAGTTGCCTAAGATCGATCTCCATGCTATTGCAGCTGCAGCAATATGCCACTCTCGAGGAAGCTCTGGCGCAAGCCAGAATCATTGAGGAGATCAAGATACAGGATGGCGAGATTGCCAAGCCATGCAAGAAAGAGTGGCCCAAAAATGCCAAAACTGGGTCAATGCAACCAAAACCCATTGTGGTCAATCAGGTTGCTATAAACATACCAAAGCCTACACAAGCAACACAGCCCCCAAAGGCTAATTATCAAGTAGTTCCTCTTGACAGCTATGAGAAGGAAAATCATAGGCAAGAGCAAAATCAGTAGCGTCACCCTAGGCGACAATTCACACCCTTCACAGAGTCTAAAGACTCCTTGTTTGACCACTTGTCCATGGCAAACTTGATAAACCTGCCAGAAAGTCGACCCGTAGACCCCAACATGCCAAAACCCAAGGGCTATAGGGAAGACTTGTACTGTAGATTTCATCGACAGAAAGGACATGACCTTTACGCATGTTGGAAGTTCAAAAGCTTAGTGCAAGACCTAATAGACAACAAAATGCTAGCGGTGGATAATCCCGTAGCACCAAACAACCAATAGATGGAGGTCTTCAAAGACCCCCTACCTACCCATGATGCATAGGCAAAGACTCTTCAAGTCAATGAGGTGACACAAAACTGCCCCATGCAGGGGTATGTAGGGATGATAAGCATAGTGACATGGAACAAGAGGTATCCAAGCACAACTGCCCCCACTGCAGCTACAGGAGAGGTTCCATCAATGTCACAACCTCAACAACACCCTACGCAACCTCCTCCACCTAGACCAGTGGCCACGATTTGGACTAAACTTACCCAAAGTTTAAGGACCACGTCGGCTAGGCTCTCCATCTATGAGCTCATCCAACAATCACCGCCCCATCGAGAGGCTCTAATGGAGATACTCAAAGCCATCGAGCTACAGCCCCATGAAGCAAACTCTTTCAACAACTTTGTGGGACATGTAAAATGATGTACAGAACCAGTCATCACCTTTAGAGAAGATGAACTAAAATTGGTGACTGGTGATATGGTGGATCCACCCCTGCACGTCATTGCATGGGTCAACGAGATTCCATTTAAGAGGGTGTTGGTGGACACTGGCTCATCCAACAATATAATCACAACAACGGCATTGAAACACCTCAAGTTGCTAGCATCTCACATTGTGGCCTCCACCTATACCCTTCGAGCATTCAATGATGTGATATGCTCGATGGTTGGCACAATTGTCCTACCCATCCAAGTGGGACAAAAGACTATTCCTACATTGTGCCACATCCTGGAAGGTGAGATGGCCTACAATATCTTGTTGGGCCGGCCTTGGATCAGGGACATGAAGTGTGTCCCTTCGATAGCCCATCAATGCCTAAAGTACACATACGAAGGGCAAGTGCATGTAGTCCCGATAGACTTAGAGCCCTTCAAGTATTGCAATGCGGTGCAGCTGATGCCACAATCGACCCTTCCATCGACACATTTGGACTTTCAGTTGAATCCATCCAAACAGGGTCCGATTCTGCATACATCCCCACTATTAAGTCCCTCAAATCCCCAATCGGGTCCATCTTCATCATCTGGTCCTTCACCAACGATGCCACCTACGATGGCCACACCGAAGGACAATGGGAAGAAACCCCTGGAAGAGGCACCACCATCAGTCTCAACCATCTCTACCGAAGAGGTGCCTAGCCGAATGGAAGTCGAGATGCCTAGTTCACCCGACATGGAGTGGACCCAGGAAGAACTCCCATTCCCTCCCCCTCAACCACCAACGATCACCATTGAGATGGCCAATACGGGCCTGGGGGAGTATCTAGTGTGGAACATTGTAGCAACACCCACGCTTGAGTCCATGCAGGACATGGGGAGACCTCGCCTCCCCATCGACACTATTGTCCCTTTGGGCTACCCACCAAATCAGACAAATTTTGTATATGGGGGCCTCGACAATGACATTGAACCTTACCTGCAAGAGGAAGAGGATGAAGAGCCCTTTGCTGAGAACGTCAACTATCTGTCCAACCCGAACTTCGCTTTGAAATACCTTGGCCAATGTAATTGGCATGGATATGGGTTAGGCAGATATGAACAAGGGGTGCACATTCTTTGTCAACCAAGATATCAGATGTCATACGACAAATCAGGAGTAGGGTTCAACCACCCTCTACCCCTTGACATCTTGGTAGAGAACATGCAAGGCCTAGGGCTAGGCAACAAGGATGGGTTGGCACAAGATCCATATGCCAATCCTAACACAACATACACATTGGGGGATTATCTCCCATTGTTAACAACCAACCTTGTGGGCCTCAACAATTCCTCCCCTTTGATCGAGAAAGGGGAAAGTTCAAGAACTTGCCTCCAAAAGGGATATAGACAAGGCCAAGAAGGATCTTCAGAAGATGAGTCAGAGTATGAGGTAGCACCTTGGGACCCTTTCGAGTCCGATAGCAATCACTCGCAAGTGATGCCCATAGATGACTATCAGGAGAACTTCATGACAATGTTCCCCTTCAATGCTCCAATCGAGCAAATGCCACCTCAAGAGAATCAGGTCCTCCCATAGAGAGCGGAACAACCCCGATGGGACCAAATCAACTTGCTCGAGCAGAACGAGCCTCACATGCCACAAATAGTTGTCAGAGCCAATGAAGGCCTATGGATCTCTGATAGTGATTATGAAGATGAGACTGAGATGGCATATCTCAACCACATGCGGTAGCAACAATGAGAATACCCCATGGACATTGATGATATGTTTGAATAGCTAAACATGGGGCCAAGGCATAGGTGGCACCTAAACCAAGCATAGTTAGACCAAGTGTTGCACCCACCACTTCAGGCATACAGAGAGCACCTTCCACCCAGAGACCCTATAGAGCCATCAGTGCCAAGGGTAGACCCTATCCTTTTATCTACACATAGGGCCGATCCATTTGTGCCAATACCCACAGAGCCAGATCCAGAGCACAAAGATCACCAAGGATGTCCGAGTCACCACCCGCATGGTAATGGAGACCAAATTCACTTCATCAACATGATCTCCATTGACTTAACCACCCCCATCCACAATCCAACCGATCCAGCATGACCATTGTATCTAAACCTAGATGCCATAGACTGGGATCATGCTAACTCGCCACCATCCCCATCAGAGTACTGGCCTTGCGGTGAGATGCTTCATTTCACCCTAAGACCAACTCAGGATATCTTCCACGCTGAAGAGGAACCCGACGTTCCAAACGTAGATCTAAATTTAGCAAATGATATCCACCTGATCCCAACTCCACACCAGTTGGAGGATGGGTCCCACATGTCAGTCGAAGAGATGACTGACATAGACATCGGCTCTGATCCAATGAATCCATAAATCATCAAGCTAGGGGTAAGTCTATCCCTCGAAGAGCAAGCCGATTACATTGCCCTTCTCAAAGAGAAGAAGGAGGTTTTTGCATGGTCCTACAAAGACATGTCGGGGCTAGACCCATAGCTAGTCACGCATAATCTAACGCTTGATCCGACAGTCAAGCCAGTCAAGCAAAAACTACGTAAGATGCACCCAATAGTAGCCTTAATGGTAAAATATGAGCTACAAAAGTTATTGGATGCACAGTTTGTCATCTGCATGGATTACCCACCATGGTTGTCCAACATGGTACCCATCAAGAAGCCTGATGGGAGGATTCGCATATGCACCGATTTTTGAGATCTAAACAAAGCGAGTCCCAAGGATGATTTCCCCTTGCCTAGCATCGACGCATTGGTAGATGCTACAGTAGGCCATGAAATGCTTTCCCTCATGGATGGTTTCTCGGGATACAATCAGATTCGTATCAATCCCGATGATCAACTCAAAATGGCGTTCACAATGCCTTGGGGGACATTTTGTTATAAGGTCATGCCCTTTGGCCTTAAAAATACTGGCGCCACCTACCAACGCGCTATGACATACATCTTCCATGATCACATGCATAAAACTTTGGAAGACTATATGGATGATTTGTTGGCCAAATCTCTTTTGCGCCCAGATCATCTCGATGACTTAAGCAAGATCCTCGATCGCCTCATCGAACACAAAGTCAGACTAAACCCCAAGAAGTGCGTATTTGGCATCACATCTAGAAAACTCTTGGGTTTCATAGTCTCAAAATGAGGCATCGAGGTAGATCCAAATAAAGTCAAGGCAATCCTTGAAATGCTTCCCCCAACCACCATCAAGCAGCTCAGAAGCTTGCAGGGAAAGGTCACGTCAATCAAGCGCTTCATAGCGCAATTATCTGACAAGTGCCGACCCATGAATAAATTATTACACAAGGGGGTAGCATTTCACTGGGATGACGAGTGCCAGTCAGCCTTCGATGACATTAAACAATACTTGGCTTCACCGCCAGTATTGGCACCACCTAGACCAGGAGTGTCATTCTATTTATACATCTCAGCTACTGAGGTGGCATTGGGTGCCATGCTAGCCCAAAAAAATGAACTACATAAAGAATAGGCTACTTACTATCTTAGCCGCACCCTGGTCAGTTATGAACTTAACTATGCATACGTCGAGAAGCTATGCTTAGCAGTGGTATTTGCCACCAAAAAGCTATGCCACTACATGCTGAGCAATACGACGTATGTTGTGTCTAAGGAGAATCCATTGTGGTACATGATGAGTCATACTTATCATAGTAGCCGCACGGAAAAATGGATCATGTTGTTGATGGAGTTTGACATCGAATTCATTGGACAGAAGTCCATCAAAGGTCAAGTCATCACCGATCAACTAGCAGAGGCTCCTCTCGAAGATGATCAACCTCTGACCATAGAGCTACCCGATGATGGGGTCTTCCATGTCTCAGAATCACCAGATTTTGATGAGCCTGAGTCACAGGCCGACATAACCTTATTCTTTGATGGTTCTAAATGTGAGCAAGGGGGTGGCACGGGAATCATATTCTTCACACCGCAAGGGGCTCCAATGCCTCTATCATTTAAACTTGATTTCTCATGCACCAACAACAATGTCGAATACGAAGCCTTGCTCATAGGTCTTCAGACAACAATCACCATGAACATCAAATGCTTGAACATCTTTGGTGATTCACTGTTAATCGTCAACCAAGTGAAAGGGGTATTCCAATGTAAATGCCTAGTTCTGTAGGCCTACAAAGCCCTTGTGGATAAATTCCTGGCAAAACTTGAATGGTACGACATCGAGGCACTCCCTCGATCATCGAATCATTTTGTGGACACTATGGCCTCCTTGGGGTCACTAATCCCGCAAGACCCTTCTGGTGAGATGACAACCATTCAAGTCAAAACATTATCGCAATCCATGATGGAGCGTGCAAGCTCTGACATAACGCCAGGAATCCACCTGATCCAGATTGAACCATCTCAGGATAGGTTCTCTCGAATCCATGATAGCCTGAATCACGCCAACTAGGGGTCCTTGTTCTCCCCTATTCCCCTTGATAGCAACACAACGCTATTTTTACAAGTTCATTCCCACTCAGCTTTTGCTAGGGATGAACTTCAAGAGGGATTGGTAGTTCATACCATCGAGGTTTCTGATCAGCAGGATTGGTACACACCCATAAGAGACTACCTCAAGCTAGGTAACCTCCCACTTGGATTGATGCATGCCATAAAAATATCATTCAAATAGAAAGTGGCAAAACATGTCTTGCTAGGAGACATTTTGTACCATCGAAGCTATGAAGGGATCCTCCTCCATTGCTTGGACCAATAGGAGTCCACTTGGGTGATCACCCAAGCGCACGATGGTACATGTGGTGGCCACTTCAGCGGTATGGCCATCACAAAGTGCATCCTTTGCATGGGCTATTATTGGCCATCTTTAGAGTGAGATTGTTGTGCATATGTGAGGAAGTGCATGAAGTGTCAACACCATGCTAATTTGACACATGTACCTTCTCAGGCCTTGTAGCCGATCCAATCGGCTTGGCCATTTTCATAGTGGGGCTTAGATCTAATCAAAAATATCTCCCCTGCATCGTCAGGCCATCACACATTCATCATAACGGCCATAGAGTACTTCACCAAGTGGGTGGAAGCAATTTCGCTTACCTCTATGACTGGGCCCCGCATTGCGGAGTTTATTTTACATAACATCATATGTCATTTTGGTATTCCATCCAAGATCATCTCGGATAATGGGACATCATTTAAGAACAAATATGTGCGTGCTTTGACAACAAAGTACAAAATTTAGCATAGTTTTTCGACACCTTATTATCCATAGGCAAATGGGCAAGCAGAGGCATCAAACAAAATGCTAGTTGCCATCCTTAAAAATACGGTCACAGATAGTCATAAGGATTGGCACATTCAAATCCCACTTGCTCTTTGGGCTTATCGCACTAGCATTCGGACGCCCACTAGGGCAACTCCATTTTCACTGGTGTATGGCTCCGAGGCAGTCATGCCTCTCGAGTTGGAAATACCCTCCCTGCGCATATCAATGCAAGAGTTCATCGATGATGACACTGCATGGCAGGCCCGGTTAGACCAGCTTACGTTGCTCGACGAACGATGCATCAATGCTCTCGAGCATTTACGTATCTATCAAGAGCGACTTAAGAAAGCATACAACATGAAAGTTCACCTGAGGGACTTTCAGGTTGGTGACTTGGTCTTAAAAGAGAACCAACAAAATTCTAACTTGCCGCCCCATCTAAGGGACAAGTTCATGGCAAATTGGTTAGGTCCTGTTGTGGCTGCTCCACAACACACCCCAAAATTGGGGACCCCCTTTTTTGCACACTTTCCAAGAAGATTGCAGTGGCCCAGATGTTAAAAGAGCAAAGAAAAGCATAAATGAAAAGTTGTCGCGATATCGCGACATGTTGCTCCGTCACGACCAAAAATGAAAAGTTGTCGCGATATCGCGACATGTTGCTCCGTCGCGACCAGAAATGAAAAGTTGTCGCGATATCGCGACATGTTGCTCCGTCGCGACCAAAAATGAAAAGGTGTCACGATATCGCGACATGTCACGTTTTCACGGTTCAAAATAGCAAAAGTACAGAATGAAAAGTGTCACGATATCGCGACATGTCACATTTTCGTGGCCCAGACAAGCGAAGTACAGTAGAACAAAAAAGTGTCACGATATCGCGACATGTCGCATTTTCACGACTAAGAGCAACAGAATGCAACATAAAGTGAAAAATGTCGCGATATCGCGACATGTCATAAAATCATGGTCAAAGCAAGAAAGAAGAAGTGTTGACCAAAAATGTCGCGATATCACGACATGTCATGAAATCACGAGTCAAAGAGGAGAGAGAAGACAAAATAAAAAAATGTCGCGATATCACGACATGTCATAAAATCACGGTCAAAGAAGAACAGGGCAAGGACTAAAGTTGTCGCGATATCGCGACATGTCATGATTTCGCGACCTAAAGACGAGATGAAGGCAAGGAGAAAAAATGTCACGATATCGTGACATGTCAGTTTCATGAAGAAAAGTGAAAAAATGAAAAGTGTCACGATATCATGACAGTTTGTCCGACTAAAATGAAAGATGTCACAATTCGCACGTTATATCATCGCACAAGAGGAAAGCGTCACAATTTCATGACAGAAAGCAGCGAGATGGTACGAAATGAAAAAGTGTCACGATTTCATGACATAAAGCAGCGAGATGGTACGGAATGAAAAAGTGTCACGATTTCATGATAAAACAGCGAGATGGTACGGAATGAAAAAGTGTCACGATTTCATGACATGTCACGTTTTCACGGCTAAGTACAACAAAACACTGAAGGAGAAAAATGTCGCGATTTCACGACATGTCGCATTTCCATGATGCATGAAGGCAAACAAGGTTGCTGATAGAAAAACGTCGCGATATCGTGACATGTCTCATTTTCGCGATGCATGAAGGCGAACAAGGCTGCTGACAGAAAAATGTCGCGATATCGCGACATGTCTCATTTTCATGATGCATGAAGACGAACAAAGCTCGGTATAAAAATGTCGTGATATCGCGACATGTCTTATTTTCGCGATACAGGTGGAAGAACAAAGCTATAGATAGAAAATGTCGCGATATCGTGACATACTATTTTTTGTCACGATTCATAGCGGGCCATTACAGAACATGCAAAAGCGTAGAACACGTGGCACAAAGATGTCAGGGCTATGATAACACTTTAGGATCGACAGTTACAGTTCATAGAGAAGATCAAACGTTTCGACGTCGAGCAGAAAGTCAAAAATAATGAAGAGGCGGGGAAGATGAAACGAAGCGACCTGGGAAATGAAACGAAGCGTCACAGAGCGAAACAGAGAGCATGGCCAAAAAGTTTAAAAGCAGAAGCACAGATTGGTACAAGGGTCAAAAACCGCTACGGGCAGAGTTGCAGAGCTGAGGGTGATAAGCCATTCTGGGCCTGCTTTGGAGTGTTTTTCTTCCCCTTTTTTTGGTTTTGAGAAAACTAGAGACTTTTGTTATTGTAAAATGATCAATTTTTAATACAAAAAATTCAGAGAGTTGCATCTCATTGACAAGAAAGAAGGAGTTATTTTCTTGCATGCAAGATTTAATGTCTATTTTTCCCCTTTTCAGATTTTAGGCTTATAGGTGGAGTTTAATGCAAGTTATCTTGGTTGCTCCAAGTGAATGTCTAAATCTGAAAACCCCATTCAAAACCCTAGGAACTAGCACTTAGCTTATTAGGATTGTGCATGTTTTGCAGGTCCAATAGGTTAGGTTGTATGCAGGAAACCTCATATCTTCGGTTTTGTCGAAATAGGATAGCATCATACTGAATGCATTTTTCATTTTCTTTTTTGCATTTTATTTTCATTTTCTGCACTTTATTGTTTCAGAAAGTTCAATTTTCTTTTAATTCTCAGGCATTAAAATAAAAAAATTAAAAAACTTCAAAATCCAAAAATAGTTCCACCATTGTATCATTTCAAATACATTTAAAATTTCATTTATAACAAAACTTAAAATCCGAAAATAGAAAATTTCCATTTCAAGGCCAGAATTTCATTTTTCAGTTTTGTTTTTCATTCATGAGCCGATGATGACATTCCCTTCATGAAAATTCCAATTTCATTGAAGGAGTTCTGTTTTATGGCATTTCATCAATTTCCACTTTGAAGTTACAACATGGTCATATAAGGGCCAGATCACATTTGCTTTATTTGGGTTCAATAAACAATCATTAAAGTTTCACAATAAAATAAACCAACATTGCCCCTTGTTTTTAGTTACTTGCAACCACTAAGGTGTTCCAAGCATTTAAATTGAATATCTTTATTTGAGATTATTAATACACAAATGTAAAATGCTAATATAGCGGAGACCTTGGAGAAATTATTTATTTAATTTCTTTGCAAGAGAGGATTTGGAACCCAAATCCTATCGGAGAGTGTGTTTTCACAATCGGGTGAAAATACCACTCAACAGATTGGCGCTAGAAGGAGGGCATGAAATGGTTTATTTCATTATGATTTTAAATGCTACATGTTTATAATTGCTTAAGAGCTTTGCAACGCATTTTGATTGTTCATACAGAAATGATGTGATTTGATTTAATTTTGAAAATTTTGGTCTCGACTAACGAAGTGTTGTTTCATGCAATTACTTTTCATTTGATTTTAATGAATACATCTCTTAGTTGATGCTAACTTGATTTTTATACATTGCAGGTTGGATATTTGCTAGTCATTCCATGCTGATGTGTCATGATTCCTTCTGTCATTTTTGACTAACATATTTGGTTCTAAAATTACATTTTGAGTTTCACTAATGGCAACACTTGAGGAGCAAATGGTATCCCTGAGAAAAGAAATGATGTCTCTAAGAGAAAGAATGGTATCTATGATGGAGGATCATTATAAGGGTTTGTCTATACATGTGGTACCCTATCAAATTCCTAAAATGTTATTGGAGTTTCTACGATGTTTTAATCAAGAGGTGCCACTAGGATACTTGCAAAAACTGTATGTCTACAAGGATACATTATGTCAATTCCAGATTTTCTATGAGGAGGTGGCTTGTAAGTTATTTGCATACATTTTGGATGATAAACCATTCTTTTGGTACAGCCAACTACCCATGGAGGTTAGGACTTCTTGGATACAACTAGAAGCAGCCTATCTTTATCATTTTGATAATCAAGGTTGACTTAGAAATGTTGAAAAATCAATTTACCTCCATATGTAAGGAGCCTAATGAATCCTTGAGTCAATTCAATGGAAGATTTCATGAGTTGCACTCCCAAATGTGGGAAAATTTTAACACATTAGAAGAGGAAGCCATGGAAGTATACCTGGGAGCCATACACCCCACACTTGCTTCACTCATTGAGGAAAAAATGGGTGGCTTGTCTCTAGAGAAAATCTATGAGATCCTAGAAGAGGTAGAACGACAAGGTCTTGAAGAAGAAAAGGCACAACATGTTCACATGAGAGATTGTCCTTCTAAAGATATTGATGCCAACCTACACCAACCATCAAATATAGCACCCTCCACTCCAATGATACCTAAGGTAAATGATCAAGGGGATGAATTTGAATATCCAAATGTTACAACCACCTTAGATGTAGTCCAAGAGGAGGTGCAAAGTGCTAAACCAACATCCGCTAGTGAAGATTATGCAGAAATGATCTCATTCATAGAGATGCACGATTATTCGGATAAAGGGGTCCTAAATTCAACAATGTTTGATATATGTGATAGGACGGAACCCACCATAGAATTGAATGAAGTGGTTGAAAGTGAAATTGGAAGAAAACCAATAAATGAATTTGAAGATATGATAGAGTTTCACCACTTGTTCTTGGAAGATACTATTGATGAGATGTGTAAAATTAACGATCAAGAAATTCTTCACCCTCCAAATTATGATAAAATTGAATCATGGGTTACTAATTTGGACGATGATAGCCTTACAAATTTGAATTCAAGAAATGACCCACTTTTGGAAATAATTGAACCATCTAAGGAAGGTGAAGGTGAATTTGATGAGAAACACATTGATGAATTGGAAGATGTTGAAGAAGTAGTTGAACGTCACCACTTGATTTTGGAAGATGATTATTATGATGCTTGGAAGAAGTGGGAAGACTACACTCACTCCAAAACTGCTAATGAAACTTGTGTGCCAATTGATATACGGGACAACATAATCACCTACTCAAAGGAAGATATTACAACTCCTGTACAATTTGAGGATGTTTTGGAAGAGGGTTTCAAATCTCATCAAATTTTGGAAGATTATAATGATTCCATTACCAAGGACAAAGAAGAAAATGAATTGATGAATGAATCAAAAGATCATGCCACAAACATCATGGATTTGGATGAAAATTTTTACAATGGTTGGGGGAGATATGATAATGCATTCTTTTCTCACACCCCTATAGATGAAACTCATATTTCACTTGATATGCAAGATGTTGAAACTTCTACCCCTCACATGAAGAGATACCATGGATAGTGAACAAAGAATTAGAACTAAATGACAAAGAGATGGATCAATTGGAAACAACTCAAATGAAGGATCATCAAGATGAGTCATTGGACATACACTTTGACCAAGAATATTTGAAGGTTGAAAAGGAGGGCCATGTTTTCAACTGGGTGCATGACCATATTTTGAATTTGAATGATGTTTATGGTGAAATGTCATTAAAGGTGAATGAAAAACAAGGTATGATTTCTAATCACACCTTTGATAACATTGTTTTAATGAATGGAAAAGAAGTTGATGCACTTGAATTGTTAAATCAAATTCATCAACAATTACTAATTGAATCTAGGGTAAAAACTGTTAATGATCCTAATTTAGTAAATATCCTAGATGCTTGCAAACTTTTACACAAATTTGATTGGCCTACAAATTTGGAAAATGATTTGGCTTTAAAATTTTTAGAAATAGGCTCTTGCTTACAAAGTCTCATTTTGGATAAAGAGAGCCTAGTTCTAAATCATGAATCGAATTATGAAATGGATACTTTCAAGAATAGACAAGATAAAATTGAATATCATTTATTGTCTAATCATTTTAGTATTTTAACGCTCACCTATGAGAGTACTAATGGAATTAAATCTAATTGGTGGGGTGAGCAAGGGAAGTTAAAAGTTGTTGCATGGTGTGGTATAATATTGTTTTTTTTGGATTCCTACAACATTTGGCATGCACATCACGTTATATTTTTGTTGAAATGTTCTAATCATGTTTGGGATCCAGGAAAGTGATAATCCAAGCTTTGCATCATCTTGTATTATATTGTACATTTGTATATAGGTTTTGATTTTTGGTTTTGGTTTGTGTTTTCAAATTTTCATTTTTGGAGTTGCATTTTGGGTTTGGATTGAATAAGTTTTGATTTAAAGTTATGTGTTAGTCCTATGGACATGTTTGGTTTGTTTATAAAAAAAAAAAAAATTTGAGATGTCAACTTATGCCTAAGATCAGGAGAATATGAAACATTGGAATTGTGTTGTAGAAAGCTCCACAAGTAACACAAACATTTTAAATAATATCGTTTGAAACTTGTGATGCATGAAGTTGTCAGTTTTACAAATTATGGCAATACTCCATCCGCAATTCAAAAGGGCAATGCATTCATATTACATCTCACTTTGCATATACATGCCATCTTAGTTGCATATGCATTTCAGATACAAATCATTAAAGTGTGTCAAATCCTCTTAGGGTTATGCTATAACATAAATAAGAAAAAAATCCTAAGGTTGGGAACTGAGGCCCGAGATATCTAGAACCAAGCACATTTTATACACATTAAAAAGGATCTTGAGCAAAATGATCAAAACCTTGCTTGGAAGAAAAGGTCAGGCGAAAGAAGTATTTCATGTCTATCCTATTATGCAACATGATCCTTAAAACAGTGGTTTTTACCACTTCCATAAAGCTTAAAGCCTAAAATCAGAGTAGTAAGGATAGGGTTAAATCCTCATCGAACTTAGGTTGAGGATCCAACTCCCCAAAGCTCTGATTTGACCTACATGGAGTAGTAAGGATAGGGCATAATTCTCATCTCGCCTAGGTTGAGAATCTGATTCCCCAAAGCTCCTATGTCTCATTTCATCATAAATCTTGGATTGGAAGGATCGTACTACATGTCCTCTAGAAAGGATGGGTAGTCATCCCCAAGGTCCAAGAAATAAAATTAATATTTCCCATTTCATCTAAATATTGGATTGGAAGGATCGTACTACATGTCCCTAGCAAGGATGGGTAGTCATCCCCAAGGTCCAAGAAGTAAAAAATTAATATTTCCCATTTCATCTTAATATTGGATTGGAAGGATCGTACTACATGTCCCTCGCAAGGATGGGTAGTCATCCCAAAGGTCCAAGAAATAAAGAGAATGAATGAAGCCAAATCATGGATTATGGGGTTAAGTATGCCCATGCGTGGCAAGCATGTCTTGTCTAAAAACAAGACCACTGACTGTTCAAACGGATAGACTAGCATGACCATTTCATCCATAACTGGTTAAATTATTTTGCTCAAAGTGAGGTAATGAATTCCAAATCAGAGTAGTAAGGATAGGGTTAAACTCCCATCTCGATTAGGTTGGGAGTCTGATTCCCCAAAGCTCCGATTTCACTTTCACTTGCACATGGGTTCAAGATAGTAGTGACTCATAACCAACTTTGGGATCTAATAAAGCAATTCATTATACATATAGTTGATCCTAAGAGGGTTTGATAATTTTAAATATTTGTGTATGATATTAGAAGGTTTAAAGCTTTTATAAAGCAGGTAGTTATATCTCTAGACCATTAATTAGGCTATGCAAATCATTCACAACCTCACATATGCATTCATGTAAAACTGACAATGGAATGTGGATCAATTTCAAACGATAAAGAATGGAACACACTGCACACACCGAGCTGATACTTAATGATTCTAATGGTTCATGTATTTCTGATCTATCGGCATTTGTTTTTTATGTGTTGACGCTTGTATCTAAGCTTGTGTATTTCAGGTTAGGTTCTCACCGAAATGCTCAGGAGCATTTCCCAGCAGAGTCGCCATTTGTTGTGGCTGCTCCACAACACACCCCAAAATTGGGGACCCCCTTTTTTGCACACTTTCCAAGAAGATTGCAGTGGCCTAGATGTTAAAAGAGCAAAGAAAAGCAAAAATGAAAAGTTGTCGCGATATCGCGACATGTTGCTCCGTCGCGACCAAAAATGAAAAGTTGTCACGATATCGCGACATGTTGCTCCATCGCGACCAGAAATGAAAAGTTGTCGCGATATCATGACATGTTGCTCCGTCACGACCAAAAATGAAAAGTTGTCACGATATCGCGACATGTTGTTTCATCATAGAAAGAAATGAAAAGTTGTCACGATATCGTGACATGTCACTTTTCATGGCAAGCGAAGTACAATAGAAGAAAAGTGTCACGATATCGTGACATGTCACGTTTCAGGCTAAGAGCAAAGAAAAGACAAAGTGAAAATGTCACGATATCGTGACATGTCATGAAATCATGGTCAAAGTAAGAGAAGAAGTGTAAAAATGTCACGATATCGTGACATGTCATGAAATCGAGTCAAAGAGGAGAGAGAAGACAAAATAAAAAATGTCACGATATCGCGACATGTCATAAAATCTGGTCAAAGAGAAAAGTCAATGGAAAAGTTGTCACGATATCGTGACATGTCGCGTTTTCACGACCTGAAGACGAGATGAAGGGCAAAGAGAAAAATGTCACGATATCGCGACATGTCAAGTTTCACGAGAAGAGGAAGAAAAATGAAAAGTGTCACGATATCATGACTTTTCAGAAAATGAGAAAGGAGCGATACAGTATAGAAAGAGAAAAGTCTCACGATTTCATGAAAAGCAGAGATGGTACGAATGAAAAGTGTCACGATTTATGACATGTCGCATTTTGGTAAGTACAAAAAACAAAGAAGAGAAAAACATCACGATTTTCTGACAGTAATCAAAAAAAAAAAAATGTCACGATATCGCGACATGTCTCATTTTTTCACGATGCATAAAAAAAAAAAGTCAGATATCAACATGTCTCATTTTAAAAAAAAAAATGTCGATATCTGACATGTCTTGTTTTCGCGATACAAGTGGAAGAACAAAGTTGTAGATAGAAAATGTCGTGATATCATGACATACTATTTTTTGTCATGATTCATAGTGGGCCATTACAGAACATGCAAAAAAGTGTAGAACACATGGCACAAAGATGTAGGGCTATGATAACTTGTTATGATCACGAGTTACAATTCATAGAGAAGATCAAACGTTTCGACATCGAGCAAAAAGTCAAAAATAATGAAGAGGTGGGAAGATGAAATGACGGGACCTGGGAAAAGAAACGAAGCGTCACAGAGCGAAACAGAGAGCATGGAGAAAGTTTAAAAGCAGAAGCACAGATTGGTACAAGGGTCGAAAACCGCTGCGAGCAGAGTTGCAGAGCTGAGGGTGATAAGCCATTCTGGGCCTGCTTTGGAGTGTTTTTCTTCCCCTTTTTCTAGTTTTGAGAAAACTAGAGACTTTTGTTATTGTAAAATGATCAATTTTTAATACAAAAAATTCAGAGAGTTGCACCTCATTGACAAGAAAGGAGTTATTTTCTGCATGCAAGATTTAATGTCTATTTTTCCCCTTTTTCAGATTTTAGGCTTATAGGTGGAGTTTAATGCAAGTTATCTTGGTTGCTCCAAGCGAATGTCTAAATCTGAAAACCCCATTCAAAACCCTAGGAACTAGCACTTAGCTTATTAGGATTGTGCATGTTTTGCAGGTCCAATAGGTTAGGTTGTATGCAGGAAACCTCATATCTTCGGTTTTGTCGAAATAGGATAGCATCATACTGAATGCATTTTTCATTTTCTTTTTTGCATTTTATTTTCATTTTCTGCACTTTATTGTTTTAGAAAGTTCAATTTTCTTTTAATTCTCAGGCATTAAAATAAAAAAATTAAAAAAACTTCAAAATCCAAAAATAGTTCCACCATTGCATATGTAATACTGCAGATTTCAAATACGCATTTTAAAATTTCATTTTTGAGTTGTATAAATTCAAATTTTTTTTTCAACTTTAAAAATCCGAAAATAGAAAATTTCCATTTCAAGGCCAGAATTTCATTTTTCAGTTTTGTTTTTCATTCATGAGCCGATGATGACATTCCCTTCATGAAAATTCCAATTTCATTGAAGGAGTTATGTTTTATGGCATTTCATCAATTTCCACTTTGAAGTTACAGCGTGGTCATACAAGGGCCAGATCACATTTGCTTTATTTGGGTTCAATAAACAATCATTAAAGTTTCACAATAAAATAAACCAACATTGCCCCTTGTTTTCAGTTACTTGCAACCACTAAGGTGTTCCAAGCATTTAAATTGAATATCTTTATTTGAGATTATTAATACACAAATGTAAAATGCTAATATAGCGGAGACCTTGGAGAAATTATTTATTTAATTTCTTTGCAAGAGAGGATTTGGAACCCAAATCCTATCGGAGAGTGTGTTTTCACAATCGGGTGAAAATACCACTCAACAGGTCCTTATGTAATTGATAGTAAAATAGGACCTGGAACATACCAGCTCACCTCTCTTGAAGGAATCAAGGAACTAGAACCCTTGAACATCAGTCATTTGAGGCCATTCCACATTTAAAAGAGCCATGGCCCACCCCAAAAGCTCCAAGGATTCCCATAATCGCTTGGTCAACCCCAAAATGCCCCAAAGGTGCCCATAATCCCTTTGGTCAAACCAAAAGCTCCAAGGATTCCCACAATCACTTGGTCAACCCCAAAATGCCCCAAAGGTGCCCATAATCCCTTTGGTCAAACCAAAAGCTCCAAGGATTCCCACAATCGCTTGGTCAACCCAAAAATGCCCCAAAGGTGCCCATAATCCCTTTGGTCAAACCCAAAAGCTCCAAGGATTCCCACAATCGCTTGGTCACCCCAAAATGCCCCAAAGGTATCTATAAACCCTTTGGTCAAACCAAAAGCCCCAAGGGTTCCCACAACCGCTTGGTCACCCAAAATGCCCCAAAGGTATCTATAATCCCTTTGGTCAAAACCTCCAAGGATCCGAAAGAATCACTCGGTCCGCACCCACTCGGGATAAACCAACCATAAAGAATTTTCAAAAACAATAAATAATCAAAAATAACAAAAAAAATTGCATCTCACTTCCATGCATACTCTTAAAAATCAAAACACAAAAAAATAAGTTGCATTAGGCATCGCAAACATACATTGCATATTTGTTGGTCATACAGGTCAAATGCACCATAGATTGTAATTACTCGACAATTCCATCATTTTCCACATTTTTCCACTTTGTAAATAGTCCAGCAAAAATAAAAGCCACCCACATTTTTCACCATATCATAATCAGTGTCTTCTAATGTATTTTAGGCTTTCGTCATTCAGTTGTCTTTAGATTTCTAGCCAAAAACTGTACAAATTCAGACATATTTTACAAAGGTAGAGTTTTACTTGGATCACACCTTGTTACGTAGCATCCCAACACAAGTTAAAACACATAAAAATTCCCAAGTTGTGTGAATGAAAGATGAAACCTGCAAAGCAATCTAGGATACCATACAGTGAAAATGGTTATCTCGCTCATCCCCCTATGCGAATGACCCCAAGAATGCTGAGAGTTGGCAAAAGGACAAGCATCTTCCCTACCCAATTCCCCAAGAATCCCAAATTCTCAAAAAGTTGCAAATATCCAAAAAAATTGCAAAAATTCAAAGTACAAACTCCAAAGTTTGACATCAAAACCCACAAAGTGCATACATCAAAAAGCACAAGAAATAGTGATTCTCATCACTCAAAATTCCAATCCCTTGCTCAAAAGAAAAAATAATAAAAATAAATAGTGATTTTTATCACTACATACGAGAGCAAGTATCCCAATAAAATTGAAGAAAAGAAGGGAGTCGAACTTGAATCCCTGGAACTCTCAGCATTCGGAAGGTCATGAGGTGATCCTCAGTACCGGTTTGGTGGATAGCCTGTTGGTCACTGGTGGCAAACCTCCCGCATGACGATATATCTGTCGCATTAAAACTATGTACAGATCAATGTTTGCATGTGGATGAGCTAGCTTATGGTATCCTAGATTGCACCGCATATTAATCTTACTAAATACAACAAAGGAGTTAGTGGAGCTAATTAGGTGATCCTCAGTACAGGTTTGGTTGACAGCCTATCTGGCACTAGCGGTATCCTGACAACTACCACATAAACAAATTCAATCGCACACACAGGGATGTGAAATAACTTGGTCAAACTCAAGTCTGATTCGTACCTTGTTCAAAAGTCTTGTAAGATAAATGTACAGTCTTGGCTAGTTAGTTAAAACATCTGAGTCTCAAAAAAACCTTAACTACATTCTAGAACACCTATGGTACATTCCATTCTTACATCACCATCAAAAAATACAAACAAAAAAAAAAATATATATACACATGCAAAGTCATTCCACAAAGCAATCACATAGTACAGAAAGCCAGTAAATCATGTACAGTCTATGGTGCCACCGCCAAGTTATCAACAAATCATTTCATCCATTCCATATGCATACATCATATAATTAGAAACATCGCATTCATAATAACCCATGCATACATCAACGTAAATAAATGTGCATAAAAGTAACAATAAATCATGACAAGTGTATAATAAAAAATAAAGTCATGTATATATATCGCCAAAAATGCCCGTAGGCTACAATAAAACGGTCCTCTGACCTCACAAAAAAAATCAAAACTCAAAAACCCCAAGCCTAGGGAGTCGGCCACCATGATCACGTAGGATCGGTGCGACTGGAACTACCCCCAGTGGCGTGGGTCCTATGGGACCTCTCAAGGAGGTTGTTGCCAGCCCCCGCATCACGCCCACTAGTGCTACCCTCACCCACCCACCTACGATGAGAGGAAGAAGACTGCTCAGTCTCACTGTCTCTCATTCAGCATGAAGATCCACCTCCAGTGAGCTCAGGTAACTGTCCACCAAGGTGGATAATCTCGGCCTCCAACTCCACCCGAAACCGACCCCACTCCACATCCCGTCGATGGTATGCAGCCAATGCTTCATCCCGCTGTGCCAACTGAGCCCGAAGGTGATCCCTCTCCATGTTGTGCTCCTCATCCCATCTCCGTAGTAGCTCCTCCAATCATGCTATCTCAGTGCGATACCTAGCCTCCATGTCCCCTGGGACTGCCTGAGGCATGGGCATCTCCGGGATGGCATGCTACTCCGGCACCCACTACTCCGGAACGTCCTGTGTATCCGGCTGCTTCAAAACCCCTAGGTCATCCCTAGTCAAGTCATCAACCTCCACCATATCTGCATCATCGAGCGGAGCTCCCCAACCCTCCCTCGATGCCTCTACATCCTCACCACCTATTGCTGCCGCATCCATGCCTCCTAGAGGCCCCTCACCCCACCATCGCCGCATCATCCACCACTGGTCATACTCTACAGTCACCCCGACATTGTCCATGTCGGGGACATCAATCACTGCATCCGACTCCTCACCCAATGGCTCAATGATCGACCAGGCCAAAGTCCTCTCGTCGCCCCGACATCGATAGATCAAGGGCTCACCAGGCAATCCCTGGTGCACCCCAAACTATCGAGTCACCCGAACATATGAGAAGTACTCCTGCTCGGTCCCATGTCGCTCGATCAGCCACCTCCCCCTGCACGCCCACCGGAGCCACTCCCCAGCCTCAGGCTAGGCTGGACAGTCCCGGTATGGCCGCTAGAACACCTCTCCTGGAGCAAGACATGAGAAGGCATCAACATAGTGCCCCACGACACCTGCCCATCGTCGACTCTACCCCTGCTCCTCGGACCTCCGCCATAGGGTAGCATAGCCAATCTCCCTGTCCACCATCTCTCCCTGAGTGGTCCAAGGCAACCCCTGTGGCCGCTCCACAGCTATGTGCTGCCATCCCCAGCACTGCAATAGGTAGCTGCACCCAATCCCCTTTCGCCTTTGATAGCGGACCTCGTACAACTCGTCATATAACTATGCCAGTAGCGTCTGACCCCACCTCATAATCAGTGGTGCTGTCGTCGGACACTCCACCAGTCTGAACACTACCTCAAGTAGGTTCCAAGGGAACCTCGCACTTGAGGAGTCAGGAAGCAACATGTTGGAGATGAGGGTCATAAGCAATGTATGCCTCACCCCCAACATGCCCTTCTCAAACCACCACCGCACCAAAATCCCGCCAATCAGGCAGTCCCCCTCTGCCCTCTCCATCGCCCCATCCACCCCCATCTTCGTCGCATGCCCAAAGCACCGTGTTAGCACCGCCATCTGCTGATCCCGAGGAGTCGTCCGAATGGGCAGCCCATCTATCGAAATCCGCAGAATTCGATACACGTCCTCCAGAGTCACTGTCATCTCCCTTATTGGGAGATGAAAGGTGTTGGTGCGGGGATCCCATAAACTGATTAGGGCAGTCAGATATGCCCGATCCCCCACCATAGGCTCTAGCCGAGTCACCTGCTTGAGCCCAAGGGCATCAAGCCAATCCTAGTCCACCATAGTCAGCGCATCCCGTGCGTCAGAAAATACCATCGGTTGATGGTACCGACTCTTCACCACCTGCAAAACAAAACAACACAAAAACATTAAAACATGACAACAAAAAAAACTGTACAACACTAAAACAAATATACAACAATGTATACAAACTGTACAACAAAAACATTTAATAAACTGTACAACAACATTAACAAAATGCACAGTACAAACATTCAAAAAAATCAATAAACAATGCAAAATAACAACAAAATTTTAACCTAGGGTTTTTAACTCTAGTTTAAACTAAAAACAAAAAACAAAATAACAACAAAAATTTTAACCTAGGGTTTTTAACTCTAGTTTAAATTAAACAAAAAAACAAAATAACAACAAAATTTTTAACCTAGGGTTTTTAACTCTAGTTTAAACAAAAAACAAAATAACAACAAAATTTTAACCTAGGGTTTTTAACTCTAGTTTAAACAAAAAACAAAATAACAACAAAATTTTTAACCTAGGGTTTTTAACTCTAGTTTAAACAAAAAAAAAAAATAACAACAAAATTTTTAACCTAGGGTTTTTAACTCTAGTTTAAACAAAAAAACAAAAAAACAAAACAAAAATTTTAACCTAGGGTTTTTAACTCTAGTTTAAACTAAAAAAAACAAAATAACAACAAAATTTTAACCTAGGGTTTTTAACTCTAGTTTAAACTAAAAAACAAATAACAAAACAAAAATTTTAAACCTAGGGTTTTTAACTCTAGTTTAAAAAACAAACAAAAAATAACAACAAAATTTTTAACCTAGGGTTTTTAACTCTAGTTTAAACTAAAAAACAAAAATAAAAACAAAAAATTTTAACCTAGGGTTTTTAACCTTAGTTTAAACTAAATACAAAAAAACAAAATAAAAACAATTTTTTTAAAAACTAGGGTTTTGATCTTAGTTTAAACAACGCCACACAAAATACAAATACAAAACAATTAAACTAGGGTTTTGATCTTAGTTTAAACAGAAAAACGAAATACAAAATAAATTAATTACAATTTTGAACTATAAAATAAAAACAAACAAAATAAAGAGGAGCACCTACCGGTCTTGCCTCGGCTCCGCCACTCGAAGATCTAGTCCATGCACTCATGGTATCCATGAAATCTCGACAGTGCTCCGCTACGTAGACTCGAACTCCTCCTCCTCACAGCTCCAAATCGCCAGAAAAAACAAATGCAAATGAGCCCAAAACCTAGTTTTGGCCCTTATATAGGCTCTTAGGCCTGTAATCGTTCCACCCTGGGATGAGCGCTCTAGTTAGCGCTCGTCCCACCCTGGGATGATTACAAAAATGGTATTCATCCCACCCTGGGACGATTACAGAGCAAGAAAATAAAAAACAACCAAAACTGCATCCAAAATGCACCAAAAATAGCAATAAAATTGCCGAACAAAGGCACCTTTGCGCCTGCGATTCAAGGCATCCAAAACCGACATTGGGGTCACAAATCCTCACTATCCTACTCCCTAAGAAGGCTACCATAGCCAGACCGCTCCACGAGAGGAAGGATTTTCGAGAATTTCATCCCCAAAAGGCGTCACAAAAAGGGTCCAAACCCACCCAAAAATAGCAATAACATTGCCGAACAAAGGCGCCTTTGCACCTGACATTCTTGGCATGCAAAACCGATGTCAGGGCCACAAATTATCAATATCCTACTCCCTAAGAAGGCTACCATAGCTGGACCGCTCCACGGGAGGATGGATTTTTGACAATTTCAGCTCCAATATGCGTCACAAAAAGGGTTAAAACCCACCAAAAATAGGTCAGATTGTTGGGAAACTGCATAAGCATTCAACGGAAAACAACTGAAGGCACCCTTACCATAAGTCATCTTGGGTCAAGCGACTCATCACTTTTCTCATGTCGGTCATTCCCTCATCGATTCGTCGCTTGAGGGGGTAGTCACACTTAGTCACCAATCAACAAATACACACCCAATCAAGGAAATGGCATGCATTCAAAGAATCATTGACAAAGACAATCACGCTCCTGCTTGGGGCAACAAACAAGCAATAATCACAAGCTGATCAAACACTTGGCATTCTAGAATCATGAACTCAAGGTTCCCATAGACAAAAGGTTGCGCCCTTTGCCTATTCATGACTGAACAATGTCCAAGATCAAGTAACACCTCACCAAAAAAGGTTAACACTTGAATTAAGCTCCTTAGCTCGTTAGAAGCAAGGATTCAAGAATGCATGCCCTTTCCATACTTGGGGCATCAAAAGTTGGTTAGGTTACTAAGAAACCCTAATCATTAGTGCTTTGGTTATCTATTTTTGCTCAGCACTACGCCACGCACAACGCATCCCAAAAAGGGGCATCTGTAGACACCAAAACAACACCAATCCGATTATGTGACGACAAGCACTGATCGAATTGACATACATAGCCCCTAGGGCAGCCCCAGAGGTTAAACAAGGCCCAACCACCCCCAAAAAAATTTGGTAAGGTCGGAGGTCAATTTGGCACCTTTCAAGCACTCTCCTCCCTATTCGTTCCACCCTGGGACGATTACAATGCGGTATTCATCCCACCCCGGGACGATTAGCAGCATTCGCTCCAGGGTGGGGCGAATAGCAGGTTTGATGGGAAAAAGGTCAAACCTTGACAAATGGTAGCTCAGATCCACCACTCAACTCCACCTTCAATGCATGGGAGTGTGAGTGAGCATTTTTGAGCTCAAAGAGGCAGTCATAGAGGCAGTCATGGAGCCCTTAATCAGGGAGGAATCTTCTCTCCCCTGGGAAGGCATGATGGCCAAGTGGCGCCCCTGCATGCACATTCAAAGTAGACCTTCAGGTCTATAAAATGGTGAGTCTTCTCACCCCAAAAAAAGGATAGAGCAGGAGCATTTGGAGCAATGGAGTGCTGTCGAATTACATCCTCACCCCTCACTTGTGCTTCTTACATCCTTGATCTCTCTTTTGGAAGGGAGGTTATTGGGTGAACATTGGAAGCGCAATCCGGACCCAAAACCCAAACATTTGGCCACAATACCCCACCCAATTTGCTGACACAACCCCCTAGGAGGTTTTGGACCCATCCCAAGTGGATTGGTGTCGAAACCAAGCCCCAAACGGTGGGCATCCTGCCCCCGGGCGCCCCCCGCACTACTGCAGTCCTAATCGCCCCACCCCGGAGTGATTAGAAATCTGTAGAATATTTCTTCACTATTTCTTTTGCATCTTATTTTATGTCATTCATATATGTTGCCATTCAAATTTCATGCCATTCTGATGAGTTTTGACTGTGTTTTCATTGTTTTTCGCTTTCACTAACATACAGGGAGCATCTTCGGATACAGGGCGATCGGGGCTAAATCTGCAAAATCCGACCTTCTGGGTCATCTCAAAATGCCCTATTTTGCCTAACCCCAACTTTGTAGGTGTTTTGGAGGCCTCTGGATGGGACATTTAGGAGGTTGCTTTCTGACATTTTATGACAGTCCTAATCGTCCCACCCCGGAGCGATTAGAAATCTACAATAGATTTCTTGACTGTTCCTTTTGTAGTGTGTTCATGATGGTGTTTGCATGCTTCTATCCAAATTTCATCTTATTCTGACATGTTTTGATTACCATTTTAATTATTTCATGCATGCATTAACCGGAGGCCTTGGGGATTGCATGTTTCCCTCCATCCACAGGTGCTATTAATCGTTTGCTATTTCTCTGAACATAGGATCTCAACACTGGAGGGATAGCAAGGAACTACATATGCATTCACACAAGCAACGGTGACGTTTGGCCCACCCATTTCAAATGTGGGCACGCGGAAGATCCCGAAGGGAAGCGTACCATCCGTGGTGTAACAAAACTATATCTAACGCTCCTAGCCCCTAAAAAGGAAGGAGACGTATTGTAACCTGATCTCAAAGAAAAATTAATAAAAGAAAGGGCTGCACTTTACATTTGCTTTATATCTCGTTTCAGTTCGTTTGTTTTCCCTTTTCATGCACTTTAGTCCTTTCTTCATTCGTAGGAGCTAGCGTTACATTTGCTTTTGTTTGCATCGCACCCGGTACGCCATTGCTTCCGTATCCTCGTGCTTTCAAGTTGAAGTGGGGATTGAGTTCAAATTACTCAATTATTTTTCTTCTAAAAATATTTTCCTCATTATATTATCCAATTAAAATATAAAGGATAAAATAATTAATGGAGGCCCTTGGTTTAGGGGTAAAGATATATTATATTTAAGACCATGAAGTGAGAAATATTTTTATGGAGAAAAATATTATTAAAAGGCTTATAATGTGGATTAGGTTTTTTGGACTTCATTATCAACTCATCAATAAGTTAGTTTTAAATAATATTGGTAATACTCTAGGTGATTTCATCCAAGAGGAACCAACCACTAAAGAGAGAATCTATGTCATATACATTCAAATATGTGTTTCCATGAATATTTTAAAACCTTTACCATAGTCCATAGGATTAAAAATGAAAAGATAATGGGATCAACAAGTGGATTATGCAAATATTACATTTCGATGTGGTAAATATCATGAAACTAGACACATGACAAGATATTACAAAGTGAAAATGATAGAGAAATAGATGAAAACTTTGGGCATGAGGCAAAAATCAATGTGAAACATGAATATCATATCATAGGAGAAGTGTAGACACCAAAACAACACCAATCTAATTATGTGGCTACAAGCACTGACCGAATTGGCATACATAGCCCCTAGGGCAGCCCCTAGAGGTTAAACAGTGGTCCTAACCACTCCCAAATCAGTTTTGGAAGGTCAGAGGTCAATTTGGCACATTTTAAGCACTTTGCTCCCTACTCGTCCCACCCTGGGATGATTAGAATCCTATTTGTCCCACCCTAGGACGATTATCAGCAATCGTCCCAGGGTGGGACGAGTAGCAGGTTTGACTAGCAAAAATTCAAACCTCGATAGATCTACCACTCAACTGCACCTTCAGAGCATGCAATTGTGAGGAACGATTTAAAATCTGAGAGATGTACTTCATTCAAGCATGCCCTAATCATGGAGACCTCATGCAAAGAGACTCTAAATCAGGGAGGAATCTTCTCTCCCCAAAAAAGGCATGACAAGCCAAGTGGTGCCCTCACATGCGCATTCAAAGAAGACCCCTAAGGTCTATAAAAGGGTGAGCCTCCTCACCCCAAAAAATAACAGAGCTGGAGCATTTGGAGCAATGGAGTGCTGCCAAATTGTACCCCCATTCCCCCTTTGTGCTTCCTACATCCCTAATTTCTCTTTTGGGAGAGAGGTTATCGGGTGAACACTAGGAATGCAATCCCAACCCAAAACCTAAGAAATCGGCCGCAATCCCACACCAAATTCATTGACACAACCCCCTAGGAGGTTTTGGACCCATCCCAAGTGGATTGGTGTCAAAACCAGACCCCAAACGATGGGCGTCCTACCCCCGGGTGCCCCCCAAACTATTGCAGTCCTAATCGTCCCACCCCAGAGTGATTAGAAATCCATGAAGAATTTCTCTACTTTTATTTTTGCATTATGTTCTATTTGGTTTGCTTATGTTTTTTGTTCAAGTTTCATTGCATTATGACCTGTTTTGACAGTGTTTTTATCATTTTACGTGTTTACTAACACATAGGGAGCACTTTCGGATATGGGACAATCTGGGTAGAATCTTCCAAATATGACCTTCTAGGTCATCCCAAAATTCCCCTTTTAGCCTAACCCCAAGTTTACAAGAGTTTTGGAGGCCTCTGGGCTAGACATTTGCAAGGTTGCTTTTGCATGTTTTGTGACAGTCCTAATCGTCCCACCCCGGAGCGATTAGAAATCCATGCATGATTTCCTAACTATTCTTTTTACAATGTGTCTCTGATGATGTTTCTATGCTTCTGTCAAAGTTTGAATTCATTATGACATGTTCTGACCATCGTTTTGCTATTTTATGTATTCACTAGCCGGAGGCCCTAGGGATTACATGTTTTTCCCTCTATCTACATATGCTATTAACTATTTTCTATTTCTCTAAGTGCAATATCTCACCACCAGGAACACCGGAGGTGCAGTAAGGAACACACAAACACACAGATGCAAGTGGCGGCAATGTTTGGCCCGCCCATTTCAAATGTGGGCATGCGGAAGACATTGGAAGCGTACCATCCGTTGATGTAATGAATTGTATCAAATGCTTTGAGCCCTAGATGGGGAGACATATTGTAACCAGATTGAAAGAAACATTAATAAAAAGAAGCCCCACTTTTCTTTGTTTTCTAACATCTCATGTCTTTCCTTCATGCATTGCTTTTCTCGCATTCATAGGACTTAGCATTTTTATATCAATTTTGTTTGCACCATAATCTGGCATGTCGTCACCCCACAATCGGATTTCAGTGGCGAATAGGATGGAAACTTGTCCCCTATTGTTAATATCAAGTTTTTTTATCCAAATTTTGTGGTTTCTTTGCAGGTGTTACTCATTCGGGCACTGGACTGCTACTCGTGCCACCCTGTGATGAATATAGACTTGGAATTCGTGCCACCCCAGGATGAATACAAATTCATCTCACCCTAGGATGAATACAGACCTGCTATTCATCCCACCCCAAGATGATTAGAGCTCTGTGCATTTTTTGAGCAGAAACTTAGAGGCATCTGGTTGGGACAGAGAAGAGGTAGGTTTTCTGAACATCCTCTGTGTTTTTTGTTTCTGTCTCTGCAATTTTTCTATTTTCTTTGCTTGCATAGGGAAGTTTGCTGCATGTTTTATTTCTTTCCACAAGTAAAAGGAACCACACACACACCACATAATAATATTAACATCAAGGAGTTGGTCTTAATACCCCAACACTTGATCAAGACCAACGGTGGATTTCATCACCACCTTGGCTTGGATTTTGCATACATAACCCTGATCACGACTATTGCTAGATGTAAATCCTGATGAAAGCTAACCAAGTGTAGTGAGGGTGATTCCCAGTGCATGAGGATAAGTATTCTATGGTAGGTGTCAAAAATAGAGCGATTCCCCTTCCATACCACCTATGTTCCACGTACTGTTCTGCTCTCGCGTACAAATAGTTTCCCTCACGTAAGGGCGGGTATATTGAGAGGTTCGGGATAATGGCCTGGAAGTGGTATATTGAAGGGGTGACCATTTTGGAGATATAAGATCCCTCATCATGCATGAATAACAAAATTTTCTTTACACGGTTTACACAAAAAAAATTAAAACACACTGAACCAGATTTAGGACACACATTTAATCTATAAACAAGATAATATTTTCTTTGTTTGTGTGGTCCCTTTTGTTTTGTGTAGCATAAAAAATTGTAAAGGAGATAAAAACATACATATCTTGTAGAGAACCACCACCATGGTGTATACCCATAGCCAAGCCCAATCATGGGTAGAAGTTGTAGAAAGTGTACAAGGAGGCACCAGTCGCCTCCGTTATAGCCCCAAGGACTTGGTTATACCACCTTGGTAGCCTGACCCACAATGTGGTCCACACTATGCCACTACAAAAAAGGACTATAGAGGCACCCCTTTGGGGGGCACCCCCATTCGGAGGACCACATACATGGGAAGGCTCCCTTAGACACTCATTATGAGTGGCTACTGTGTGATGAAGCACTAGAGCAGCATAGGGTTAACAAGGAGGGACCACATGATTATATCATCCCTCCTCTACCCCTCATTACTTCTAGAACTAATAGACCAAATCTAGAGTACAAGGCTCTTCAGACAGGGTGAGCCAACTCCACTCGTCCCTTTCACATGTATGAAAGGGAGCACAAGGAAAACCAGTATATTCCTCAAGAGCAATACACCGTGTGGGAGCAATGCACCTCCGCACCTGCTAAAAATCAAGATCACCTATTAATGCCAGAGCCTCAGGTGAATGTCACTAACCTTGATAGAGGAAAGTGACCCATAGAGATCTCGGATCACCATGACCGAGTTAGATATGTAGGAGAGGCATCTAGGCCTCCTAGACATAGGAAGGCGGAACAAATTGACTTGGCATTTTCCAAACATGCTGCCCGCCAAGCGCAAATCATGCAACTTAGGCAAGATCAGCAGAAGTTAGAGCAACTGTATCATCTTAAAAAAGAGTGCATTCGAAGCTAGACAGATGAGTTTCTCCAGAACACTACACATGAGAGGATTCCAACCCCTCGCATGTATAGGATAGAAATTTATGAATGGTGCAACCTCTTAGTGCGAGACAAGTCTCCATGACCTTATCAAGTGTTGCCTCCAAGACCTCCGAGACCTGAGCGGGAGGCCACCCCTAGAACCAATGATGGGTGCCTTCCTCGGGCACCCGTCCATGTTTACAGGTCATGCCAAGAAACTCCTCAGGAAGCCTATGAGGAATTTGAGCAAGAAGAAGAGTGGGTTGAAACACCCTACCAAGGCAGGGGGCACTACCCGAATACCCCTCCATAGGCCTCAAGTTCCTCACAATGCACAACAAGAACAAACCAAAGAAGAGGAAATCAAATCCTCTGATGCATACAAAGTGTTGTTAGAATGCTTAGAGTCTGTGGAGACCAAGACTTCAAGGCCCCAAAATCCCACCTTACGCCAGCTCCGTAGTCACCCTATGCATCCTTTAGTTTCGGCACCCCCATACCCCGACCACTTCAAAATGCCTCAATTGGAAATTTTCAGAGGGGATGAGGATGCCCAAGAGCACATAACAAGGTTCTTGAGTTAATGCTTTGGCATTTAGGACAATGATGCATTGCTTCTGAGAACATTTATAACCATGTTCGTAGGTCCTGCCTTGGATTGGTTTACCCAATGACCGAAGCATAGCATCAACAATATAGACCAACTAATGGATGCATTCCTTGAACATTTTTCATTAAACACCAAGAAGAAGGAATCCTTAAGTGACCTAGCTGGCCTTAAGTAGTATGATGATGAGACCATAGCCGCTTATGGGAATTGGTGGAGGACATTGCTTTCAAAGCTACCCTACCTCCCTCCTATGGCCGACATGACTCTGATGTTTTCAAAGAGTTGCATAAGGTAGATCTCCATGCTATTGTAGTTGTAGCAATATGCCACCCTAGAAGAATCCCTGGCACAAGCCAGGATAATTGAGGAGATCAAAATTCAAGACGACAATATTGCCAAGCCACACAAGAAAGAGTGGACCAAAAATGCCAAAACTGGGCCCACGCAACCAAAACCTGCCATGGTCAATCAGGTTGCCATAACTGTACCACCGCCTGCACAAATGACATAGCCCCCAAAGGCTAATTATCAGGCAGTTCCTCTTGTCAACTATGAAAAGGAAAACCACAAACAAGAGCAAAATCAGCAGCGTCGCCCTAAGCGACAATTCACACAATTCATAGAGTCTAGAGACTCCTTGTTTGATCGCTTGTTCATGAAAAACCTGATAAACTTGCCGGATAATCGACCCATAGACCCCAACATGCCAAAAACCAAGGGCTACAGGGAATATTTATATTGTAGATTCCACTGACAGAAAGTACATGACATCTTCAATTGTTGGAAATTCAAAAACTTGGTGCAAGACTTGATAGACAACAAAATGCTTGTGGTGGATAATCCTGTAGCGCTGAGAAACCAACAGATGGATGTCTTCAAAGACCCCTTGCCTACCCATGATGTGCAGAAAAATACTGTATAGGTGAATGAGGTGACAAAAAATTGCCCCATGCAAGGGTACGTAAGTATGATAAACATTGTGACGCATAACAAAAGATACCCAAACACGGCCGCACCCGCTGCAGCTACAGGAAATGTTCCATCAACATCATAACCCCCACAACACCCTATACAACCTCCCCCACCTAGACCAGTGGCCATGATTCGGACTAAGCTTACTCATAGTTTAAGGACCATGTCGGATAGGCTCTCCATCTATGAGCCAATCCAACAATCACCACCCCATCGAGAAGCTCTGATGGAGATACTCAAAGCCATTGAGCTATAGCCCCAAGAACCCAATTCTTTCAACAACTTTGTGGGACATGTGAGAAAATGCACAGAACCATTCATAACCTTTAGGGAAGATGAATTGAGATTGGTGACTAGTGATATGGTGGATCCACCCCTGCACGTCATCGCGTGGGTCAATGGGATTTCATTCAAGAGGGTGTTGGTGGACACTGGCTTGTCCAACAACATAATCATGATAGTGGCATTAAAACATCTTAAGTTTCCGACATCCCACATTGTGGCGTCCACCTACACTCTTTGAGCATTCAACGACGTGTTATGATCGACGGTTGGCACAATTTTCCTACTCATCCAAGTATGACAAAATACCATTCCTACGTTGTGTCACATCCTTGAGGGTGAGATGGCCTACAATATCCTACTAGGCCGGTCGTGGATCAGGGACATGAAGTGTGTCCCTTCGATAGCCCATCAATGTCTCAAATACACATACAAAGGGTAAGTACATGTAGTCCCAGCAAAATTACAGCCCTTTAAGTTTTGCAATGCGGTGCAGCTGATGCCACAATAGACCCTCCGATCGACACATTTGGACTTTCAATTGAATATGTCCACTCAGAGTCCAATTTCGCCTACATCCCCGCTATTGAGTTCCTCAAGAAACTGACCTGGACCTTTTTTGTCATTTGTCCCTTCACCAATAATGCCACCTATGGTGGCCACATCGAAGGACAATGGGAAGAAGCCCCTAGAGGAGGTTCCACCATTAGTTTCAACCATATCTACCGAGGAGGTGCCCAGCCGAATGGAAGTCGAGACACCTGATTCACCCAACATGGAGTGGACTCAGGAAGAACTCCCATTCTCTCCCCCTCAACCATTGTCGATTATCATTGAAATGGCCAATACGGGCCTAGGGGAGTACCTAGTGCAGAAAATAGTGGCAACACCCGCACTCGAATCCATGTAAGACATGGGGAGACCTCACCTCCCCATCAGCACTATCTTCCCTTTAGGTTACCCACCAAATCAGACAAAATTTGTATATGGGGGCCTCGAGAACGACCTAGAACCCGACCTACAAGAGGAAGAGGATGAAGAGCCATTTGCTGAGAATGTTGACTATCTGTCCAACCCAGAATTCACCTTGAAATACCTTAACCAATGTAATTGGCATGGATATGGATTGGGTAGATATGAACAAGGAATGCACATTCTTTGTCAACCAAGACATCAGATGCCATACGATAAATTAGGAGTAGTTTTCAACCACCCTTTGCCCCTTGACATCTTGGTAGAAAACATGCAAGGCCTAGGGCTAGGCAACAAGGATGGGTTGGCACAAGATCCATATGCCAATCCCAACACAACATATACATTGGGGGATTATCTCCCATTGTTAACAACAAACCTTTTTGACCTCAACAACTCCTTCCCTTCGATCGAGAAAGAGGAAAGTTCAAGAACTTACCTCCAAGAGGGATATAGAAAAGGTCAAGGAGGATCTTCTAAAGATGAGTCAGAGTATGAGGTAGCACCTTGGGACCCTTTCAAATCTGATAGCAATCACTCGCAAGTGACACCCATAGACGACTATCAGGAGAACTTCATGATAATGTTCCCATTTGATGCTCCAATCGAGCTATTGCCACCTCAAGAGAATCCAGCCCTCCCGTAGAGAGTGAAACAACCTGGATGGGACCAAATAAACTTGCTCAAACAAAACGAGCCTATCATGCCGACCATAAGGCTAGGTGATCAAGAAACACCCAGTGGGAGGCTATACCAACAAGAAGAGCACATAGTTGTCAGAGCTAATGATGGCCTATGGATCTTCGATAGCGATTATGAGGATGAGACTGAGATGGCATATCTCAACCATATGTGACAAAAGCAACAACCCATGGACATTGACGATATGTTTGAACAGCTAAATATGGGGCCAAGGCATAGGTGGAATTTGAACCAAGCACAGTTGGACCAAGTGCTGCATTCACCACTTTAGGCATACAGAGAGCACCTCCCACCTAGAGACCCTATAGGGCCACCAGTGCCAAGGGCAGACCCTATCCTTCTATCCACGCATAGGGCTGATCCTTTTGTGTCCGAGTCAAAACCCCCACGGTAATGGAGATCAAATTCATTTCATCAACTTGATCTCCATTGACTTAACCACCCCCATCCACAATCCAGCCGATCCATCATGACCATTGTATCTAGACCTAGATGCCATAGACTAGGATCGCGCTAACTCGCCACCATCCCTATTAGAGTCCTGGCATTGTAGTGAGATGCTTCATTTCACCTAAGGACCAACTCAGGATATCTTCCATACTAAAGAGGAACCTGATGTTCCAAACGCAGATCTAAATTTAGTGAATGATATCCACATGATCCTGACTCCACACCAATTGGAGGACAGATCCCACATGTCAGTCGAAGAGATGATTGATGCAGACATCGGTTTTGATCCAATGAATCCGTAAGTCATCAAGTTGGGGGTAATAATATCCCCCACAGAGCAAGCCGATTACATTACCCTTCTCAAAGAGAAGAAGGAGGTTTTTGCATGGTCCTACAAAGACATGTCGGGGCTAGACTCATAGCTAGTCACGCATAATCTAACACTTGACCCGACAATCAAGCCAGTCAAGCAAAAGCTACGTAAGATGCACCCAACAGTGGCCTTAATGGTAAAATATGAGCTGCAAAAGCTGTTGGATGCACAGTTTGTCATCTACATGGATTACCCACCATGGCTATCCAACATGGTACCCATCAAGAAGTCGAATGGGAGGATTCGCATATGGACCGATTTTTGAGATTTAAACAAAGAGAGTCCCAAGGACGATTTCCCCTTGCCTAGCATCGACACATTGGTAGATGCTATAGCAGGCCATAAAATGCTTTTCCTCATGGATGGTTTCTCGGGATACAACCAGATTCGTATCAATCCCGATGATCAACTAAAAATGGCGTTCACAACGCCTTGGGGGACATTTTTTTATAAGGTCATGCCATTTGGCCTTAAAAATGTTGGCACCACTTACCAACACGCTATGACATACATCTTCCATGACCACATGCATTAAAATTTGGAATATTATATGGATGATTTGTTGGCCAAATCTCTTTTGTGCCAAAATCACCTCGATGACTTACGCAAGATCCTTGATCGCCTCATCGAAAATAGGGTTAGACTAAACCCCAAGAAGTGCGTATTTAGCGTCAAATTTGGAAAAATCTTGGGCTTCATAGTCTCAAAACGAGGCATCGAGGTAGATCCAAAAAAATTCAAGGCAATCCTTGAGATGCTTCCCCCAACCACCATCAGGCAGCTAAGAAGCTTGTAGGGAAAGGTCACGTCAATCAAGCGCTTCATAGCGCAGTTATCTGACAAGTGCCGACCCATGAATAAATTATTACACAAGGGGATAGCATTTCATTGGGATGACGAGTGCCAGTCAGCATTCGATGACATCAAACAATACTTGGCTTCACCATCAGTATTGGCACCACCTAGACTAGGAGTGTCATTCTACTTATACATCTTAGCTATCGAGGTGGCACTGGGCACCATGCTAGCCTAGAAAAATGAATTACATAAAGAACAAGCTAATTACTATCTTAGCCGCACCTTGGTCAGTTACGAACTTAACTATGCATACGTTGAGAAGCTATGCTTGGCGATGGTATTTGCCACCAAAAAGCTATGCCATTACATGCTAAGAAATACATCGTATGTTGTGTCTAAGGAGAATCCATTGTGATACATGATGAGTCATACTTATCATAGTAGTCGCACGACGAAATGGATCATGTTGTTGACGGAGTTTGACATCGAATTCATTGGGTAAAAGTCCATAAAAGGTCAAGTCATTGTCGATCAACTAGCAGAGGCTCCTCTCAAAGATGATCAGCCTCTGACCATAGAACTACCCGATGATGGGGTCTTCCATGTATTAGAATCGCCAGATTCTGAAGAGCTTGAGTCACCGACCGACATAACCTTATTCTTCGATGGTTCTAAATGTGAGCAAGGAGGTGGCACGGGAATCATATTTTTCACACCGCAAGGGGCTCCAATGCCTTTATCATTTAAACTTGATTTCTCGTGCACCAATAACAATGTTGAATACGAAGCCTTGCTCATAGGTCTTCATACAACCATCACCATGAACATCAAATGCTTGAATATATTTGGTGATTCGTTGTTAATTGTCAACCAAGTGAAATGGGTATTCCAATGCAAATGCCCAGTTTTGTAGGCCTACAAAGCCCTTGTGGATAAATTCCTAGCAAATCTTGAATGGTATGACATTGAGGCACTCCCTCGATCATCAAATCATTTTGTGGACACTATGGCCTCCTTGGGGTCACTAATCTCGCAAGACCCTTCTGGTGAGATGACAACTATTCAAGTCAAAACATTATCGCAATCCACGATGGAGCTTGCAAGCTCTGACATAACGCTAGGAATCCACCTGATCCAGATTGAACCATCTTAGGATAGGTTCTCTCGAATCCATGATAGTCTGAATCATGCCAACTGGGGGTCTTTGTTCTCCCCAACCCCTCTTAATAGCAACACAATGCTATTTCTACAAGTTCTTTCCCGCTCAGCTTTTGCTTGGGATGAAATTCAAGAGGGATTGGTCATTCATACCATCGAGGTTTCTGATCAGCATGATTGGTACACACCCATAAGAGACTATCTCAAGTTAGGTAGCCTCCCACTTGGATTGTCATACATCATGAAAAGATCATTCAAACAGAAATCGGCAAAGCATGTCTTTCTAGGAGACATTTTGTGCCATCAAAGCTACGAAGAGATCCTCCTCCATTGCTTGGACCAGCAGGAGTCCACTTGGGTGATCACCCAAGCCCACGATGGTACGTGTGGTGGCCACTTCAGCGGTATGGCCATTGCCAAGTGCATTCTTTGCATGGGCTATTATTGGCCATATTTAGAGCGATATTGTTGTGCATATGTGTGAAAGTGCATGAAGTGTCAACACCATGCTAACTTGACACACGTACCTTATCAAGCCTTGCAGCCGATCCAATCAGCTTGGCCATTTTCATAGTGGGGCTTATATCTCATCGAAAAGATCTCCTCTACGTCGTCAGGTCATCACACGTTTATCATAACGGCCACAGAGTACTTCACCAAGTGGGTGGAAGCAATTCCCCTTAACTCTACGACTGGGTCCCACATTGCGGAGTTTATTTTACATAACATCATATGTCATTTTGGTAGTCCATCCAAGATCATCTCGGATAATGGGACATCATTTAAGAACAAATATGTGCATGCTTTGACAACAAAGTACAAAATTTAGCACAATTTTTTGACACCTTATTATCCGCAAGAAAATGGGCAAGTAGAGGCGTCAAACAAAATGCTAGTTGTCATCCTTAAAAATATGGTCATAGATAATCATAAGGATTGGCACATCCAAATACCACTTGCCTTGTGGGCTTATCGCACTAGCATTCAAACGCCCACTGGGGCCACTCCATTTTTGTTGGTGTATGGCTCCGAGGCAGTCATGCCTCTCGAGTTGGAAATACCTTCCCTGTGCATATCAATGTAAGAGTTCATCGATGATGACATTGCACGGCAAGCCCGGTTAGACCAGCTTACGTTGCTCTACGAACGACGCATCAATGCTCTCGAGCATTTACGTATCTATCAAGAGCAACTTAAGAAAGCATATAACATGAAAGTTCACCTAAGGGACTTTTAGGTTGGTGACCTGGTCTTAAAAGAGAACCAACAAAATTCTAACTTGTCACCCCATTTAAGGGACAAGTTTGCGGCAAATTGGTTAGGTCCTTATGTAATCGACAGTCAAATAGGACCTAGAACATACCGGCTCGCCTCTCTTGAAGGAATCAAGGAACTAGAACCCTTGAACATCAGTCATTTGAGGCCATTCCACATTTAGAGATCCATCGCCCACCCCAAAAGCTCCAAGGATTCCCATAATTACTTGGTCAACCTAAAACGCCCCAAAGGTATCTATCACCCCTTTGGTCAAACCAAAAGCCCCAAGGATTTCCGCAATCACTTGGTCAACCTAAAACGCCCCAAAGGTATCTATAATCTCTTTGGTCAAACCAAAAGCTCCAAGGGTTCTCACCACCGCTTGGTCACCCAAAAATCCCTAAGAATTCCTACAATCGCTTGGTCAACCTGAAACACCCCAAAGGTATCTATAATCCCTTTGTTCAAACCAAAAGCTCCAAGGGTTCCCACCACCGCTTGGTCACCCAAAATCTCCAAGGATTCCCACAATTGCTTGGTCAACCTAAAATGCCCCAAAGGTATCTATAAATTCCTTTGGTCAAACAAAAATCTCCAAGGGTTCTCGTCATCGCTTGGTCAACCCCAAAAATACCCCAAAGGTACCCATAATCCCTTTGGTCAAACCAAAAGCCCCAAGGATTCTCGCAATTGCTTGGTCACCTAAAATGCCCCAAAGGTATCCATAATCCCTTTGGTCAAACCAAAAGCTCCAAGGGTTCCCACAATCACTTGGTCAACCCCAAAAATGCCCCAAAGGTACCCATAATACCTTTGGTCAAACCAAAAGCCCCAAGGATTCCCACAATCGCTTGGTCACCTAAAATGCCCCAAAGGTATCCATTATCCCTTTGATAAAACCAAAAGCTCCAAGGATTCCAGTAGTCACTTGGTCAACCCCAAAAACACCCCAAAGGTATCCCTAATCCCTTTGGTCAAACCAAAATCTCCAAGGGTTCTCGCCACCGCTTGGTCACCCAAAACCCCTAAAGGTATCCGTCATCCCTTTGGTCAAACAAAAAGCTCCAAGGGTTCTCGCCATCGCTTGGTCAACCTAAAACACCCCAAAGGTATCCATAATACCTTTAGTCAAGCCAAAAAATCCAAGGGTTCTCACAATCGCTTGGTCCAAAATAAATATTTAAAAACAAAAACAAAAACAAAAAAACAACAAAAAAACAACAGATAATCAAAAATAACAAAAAAATAGCATCTCACTATCATGCATATTCTTAAAAATCAAAACACCAAAAAAAGAAACGAAAAACTGCATTAGGCATCGCATACAAACATTGCATATTTGCTGGTCATACATGTCAAAAGCACAATAGATTGTAATTGCTCGACAATTCCATCATTTTCCAAATTCAGTCCATTTTGTAAAAAGATCCATCAAGAATAATTCCCTTCGCATTTTTGCCATATCATAGTCAGTTGTCTGCTAATGTCTTTAGGGTTTTCGTCATTTAGCTGTCTTTAGATTTCTAGTCAACTTTTGTATAAAGTCAGACCGATTTTTACAAGGTAGAGTTTTACTTGAATCACACCTTGTTACATAACATCCCAACACAAGCTTAAAACACATAAAAATTCCCAAGTTGTGTGAATGCAAGATGAAACCTACAAAGTAGTCTAGGGTACCATAAGTGAAACATTATCCTGCTCATCCCCCTGTGCGAATGGTTCAAGAATACTGAGAATTGACAAAAGGACAAGCTCTTCCCCATCCAATTCCCCACAATAAATAGTGATTTTAACCACTGTCAAGAATTCCAAACACCTTTGGTCCCCAAAGTCATAAGTATTCATACTACACGTCCCTGAGAAGGATGGGTAGTCATCCCCAAAGCCTAAAAGGATCAATGCCATTAACAAGCAAAATCCCAAAATTCCACCATTAAAAATCCCAAAACAACTTTGATTCCCAAAGTTGTAAGGATTCGTACTACACGCCCTTGAGAAGGATGGGTAGTCATCCCCAAGGCCTAAAATATCAATGCCATTCCAAAGAAAAATTCCCAACCACCTTTGATTCCCAAAGTCGTAAGGATTCATACTACACATCCCTGAATAGGATGGGTAGTCATCCCCAAGGCCAAAAGGATCAATGCCATTCACAAGCCAAAAAACCATGAGCTCAACTTGGAAACCGAAATTCCAAATATAAATCCTCAAAAGGTAACAATAAAAATAATAACAGTGGTTATCACCACTACTCAAACCCCTTGCTCAAAAAAAAAAAAAAAAAAAAAAAAAAAAGAAGAGAAAAATAAACAATGATTTTCATCACTATGTATGAGAGCAAGTATCCCAACAAGTTGAGCAACCGAAAGATGCTTGAGATTGAATCCCTAAAATTATTAGCATTTGAAGAACCATTTAGGTGATCCTAATTACGGATTTAGTGGATAGCCTACCTGACAATGGCAGTATCCTAAAACACATGACGATATGTCTATCACATTAGCTTTGTGTGTGTGTAGACCAATGTTTGCATGTGGATGATCTAGTTTATGGTATTCTAGATTGCATCGTAGATTAATATTACTAAATACAACAAAGGAGTTAGTGGAGCTAATTAGGTGATCCTTAGTACAGGTTTGGTGGACAGCCTACCTGGCACTGGCGGTTGAAAGCACGAGGATACAAAAGCAAAAAGGAAAGCGAAGATGCGATGCAAACCGAACCAAACTTGATGCTAAATCCTAGGAATTTGAAAGTGCATGAAAAGAGGGAAAGCATGAGCAAATCAAAATGAAACAAATGCAAATAAAGAATATAACCCTTTTTATTGATATGTTTCACAACTCGGTTACAATGCGCATCCTCCCCTTTCAAGGGCTAGGAGCGTTTAAATAAGTGTTCTGGTTACATCCATGGATGCCCTTCCTTCTTTCGCGTGCCCACATGTAAAAATGGGCAGACCAAATGTTTCCACCACTCGCGTTGATGAGTCTTGACTCCTTTCTGCTCCTCCGATGTCCAGACCCTACATTCAAAGGAACAAGAAATAGTCAGTAGCACCTATAGATAAAGTAAAGCATGCAATCCCCAAGCCTACGATAAGTGAATGAGAAAAATGAATTAAAATATGACTAAAATGAATCCAAATGCTCTAAAAATTTGACAGGGGTATCAAGGCATCCCAAATAAAATACTGCAAATGGAACAGTCAGGAAATTCCTTGCCGATTTGAATTCGCTTTGGGGCGGGACGAATTCACCTACAACAAAATGCCGAAAAGGTACTGTGCCCAATGTCCTATCTAGGAGGCTCCAAACGACCTGCAAACTTGGGGTTAGCTAATTGGGGGAATTTTGGGAAGACCCAGATGGTCAGATTTTCCCAATTTGGCCTCCGTCAATTGGAATTTGGTGATGCTATCTGCAAGTGAGTAAAGGCGAACGAAGATAAAAACATGATCAAAATTATTCGAAACAAGATGAAATTAAAAGGGGAACCTATCTAAGAAGCATAGAATTGAATGCAAAAATGAAAGAAAGCAAATCTGCCATAGATTTCTAATCACTCCAAAGAGGGGCGATTAGGACTGTAGCAGTGCGGGAGGGGGCGCCCGAAGGCAGGCCGCCCACCGTTTGGGGCCTGATTTCGGCACCAATCCACTTAGGATGGGTCCAAAATATCTTGTGGGGTATTGTTGGAAAATTGGGTGGGATATCATGGCCAAATATCAGGTTTGGTTTCAGATTTGTGCTTCCAATAACCACCCTATGACCTCCTCTCCGAAAGAGATCAAGGATGTGAAAGACACAACTCAAAAATGGTGTGGGTGTGAAAGTAAAATGGCAGAACTTCATTGCTCCAAAATGCTCCTTCTCTCTATATTTTAGGGTGAGGGAACTGACCAATTTATAGACCTGGAGGTCTCTTGAAATGGGCATGCAGAGGCGCCACTTGGCAATCATGCCTTCCCAGGGGGGAGGAGATTCCTCCCTGAATAGGGACTTCATGACTGCCCTTGTAACAGCCTCTAACGCTCAAAAATTCTCACCCACACTCCCATGCGATGAAGGAAGCATTAAGTGGTAGATCTGAGCTGCCATTTGTCAAGATTTGACTTTTTTCCCATCAAACCTGCAATCTGCCCCACCCTAGAGCGAATCTGGAATTTGTCCCTGGGAGGGGCGAATCCCAGTTTGAATTCGTCCCTGGGTGGAACGGATACTGAGAAAAGTGCCTAAAGGTGCCAAATTGATTTCTGACCTTCCAAAATTGCTATGAGAGTGGTTAGGACCATTGTTTAACCTTTGGAGGCTGCCCTTGGGGCTGTGTGTGTCAATGCGATCAGTGTTTGCAGTCACATAATCGGATTGGTGTTGTTTTGGTGTCTACAGATGCCCCTTTTTGGGATGCGCTGTGCATGGCACGATCTTGAGCAAAAATAGATAACCAAAGCACTAATGATTAGGGTTTCTTAGCAACCTAACCAAATTTTGATGCCCCAAGTATGGAAAGAGCATGCATTCTTGAATCCTTGCTTCTGACGAGCAAAGGAACTTAATTCAAGTGTTAACCTTTTTTGGTGAGGTGTTACTTGATCTTGGACATTGATCAATCATGAATAGGCAAAGGGTGTAACCTTTTGTTTGTGAGAACCTTGAGTTCATGATTCATGAAATGCCAAGTGATTGATCAACTTGTGATTATTGCTTGTTTACTGCCCCAAGCAAGAGCATGATTGTCTTTGTCAATTATTCTTTGAATGCATGTCGTTTTCCTTAATTGGGTGTGTACTTGTTGACTGGTGACTAAGTGTGACTACCCCCTCAAGCAACGAATCGATGAGGGAATGACCTTCATGAGAAAAGTGACAAGTCACTTGACCCAAAATGACTTGTGCAAGGGTACCTTCAGATGTTTAGCGTTACACGCATGTAGTTTCTGACATTTAGACCTATTTTTGGTGGGTGTTAACCCTCTTTGGTGACGCTTTTTGGAGCTAAGATTATCAAAGATCCGTTCTCTTGTGGAGCGGTTCGGCTATGGTAGCCTTATTAGGGAATAGGATAGTGACAATTTGTGACTCCAATGTTTATTTTGGGTGCCAAGAATATTAGGCGCCAAGGCGCCTTCGTTCGGAAATGTTATTGCTATTTTTGATTGGATTTTGACCCATTTTGATGACGCCGTTTGGGGATGAAATTCTCAAAAATCCATCCTCCTGTGGAGCGGTATGGCTATGGTAGCCTTCTTAGGGAGGAGGATAGTGAGGATTTGTGACCTCGACGTCCGTTTTGCATTCCTGAGATGTCAAGTGCAAAAGCACTTTCATCGGGCAAGTTTATTAGCTGTTTTGGTGCATTTTTGTTCAATTTTTGTTGTTTTTGAAATTTTTGCCCTGAATTTTATTTTTTGTTATGTTAGGAGGGAAAACTGAAGGGGATTATATTATTCATAAAATGAGTTACATATATAGGCAGAAGGCCTATATGATAAACTGACAAGTGTCAGTATAAACTGACAAGTGTCAAAACAGAGGCATAGTGCACTTTAACTCTAACATTCCCCCTTAAAGTGCACTATCCTAACTAAAGAAGAAAAAAAAAACAAGTCAACATTAGGTAACATTCCCCCTTAATGTTGACTTCTAAAAAAAAATTCTACATCCTCATTTATTGCTGATTTGGTCTAGGCTCCTACTCTCTGCGCTTGGCTCTCCAACTGTGAATAATGCTAGATTCACTGTGTATACATCTCAGTTTGTTGCCTCAGGGTCAGCCACTTCCACGGGTCTGTTGCCACTAGGTCAACCGTCTAAGTGCCTCGGGGTCATCATGGGTGCCTCAGGGTCAGCCACTTCTGGGTCTGTTGCCTCTGTAGGTCATCCTCAGAGGATGTTGCCTCTCGTAGGTCACTGACTAGATTCACCATGAGTATGAAATCCCTCCTCATGGTGAACTCAATCTAGAAGGTGTCGATCTCTACCGAAAATGCACCTAATGAAAGGAAAAATGAGCCATATAAGAGTGTTGGTCTCTACCAAAAATGCACTCAATACAATAAAATGAGTCATAGATCCAAATAGGAGGAGAGAAGAAGAAAATAAGAGAATCTTTTGAAGTGTCTTTGTCTGTAGTCTTCAGAAGTAGATCCGGAAAAAAACCTCGGATAGAATCTAGGGTGTCTTTGTCTGTAGTCCCTAGTATAAGTGTCCTTATGGTGACCATGTCATCCCATCGAAATGCATGGGTAACCAGCCATTGCATTCGCCAAGTGTATAGAAAAGGTCACTAGGTACAAGGATCACATATAAAATTACCTTGGGAGTGTTGGGTACAACCGAGAGTGCACTCCAAGGTATAAAACTTTGAGGCTAAAAAAACTCAAATGAAATAGCCTCAAAATTATAATATGACACCACCATTGTGTTCGTTGTGGAAAAATGTTTCCAACGACTATAAATACCCCTATACTTGGGTTTGAATGGGGCCTTTAACTTGCTGAAAAAACAATAGCATGCCTCTCTAGGCAGCAAAATAAACCTCAAGAATAAAAAATTCCCTGGCATTGCACTCTGGAGGCATAAAAATAGTCTCAGTTTCCCTCGTAGGGGAATTACATCGGCCATCTAGGCCTTCCACCTCCATGTACCATTCTTGTTTCCAATAAATTGGTGCCCCCACTTTGCAAAAGATGGCCCACTATATTATGCGTGCCTTTTAAATGAAAACATTTGGGCCCACATCATTAAATAACCCCCCATCAATGTATTAACATAATAATGGGCCATCCTCCATGGCCAAACATAAAAAAAAATAAACCTCACTGTATGTATTTTCAATGGCGGCCACCGTGACCTCTGCCCCGACGGCCACGATGACCATGGGCCCGGACACCTGGCAAGCATGATTCAGCTCATGTTCACTGGAAAAATACAGCCAACTGTATTTCCTAAAAAATTGCACAGCTTCAAATAGAAAAAAGGATTATAGTTCATGAAAATTAAAGAGCGCCATCTAAGCAGTATCTATTTGTTGTTGCTATGTCATGGAACCCTCGCACACCAAGACTCGGCACCAAGTGTGATCTCTTCTCCACTGAAACTGGTCGAACCACCGAAAAAACAGCCTTCAAATATGCCAAATATCTGGAAACAAAGGTCTAAGAACCAAGCTCTCTATCATTCCAAATGGTTATGGGGCATAGTAATGTGGCTCAGACAAATAAAACAATAGCAACGGGAAGAGGAAATCGAAGAGTGGGAACTGGAATACTGGCCGCACAGATTCCCATACAAGACAACCTCCATAGATCGCAACACAATTGGGCCTAAACAGAGAGGGCGTCCTCCTCCTCGTGGCTAAGGCAGTGCTGCTTCTTGTCCGCATTCATATTTTGCACCACCGTGTAGTTCCCCTCCTCTGATTCAGACGATAATGTTCACGTCTGCCATTCCAGATCTACGTAGAGCTTCGTATGTTCGCGTGCCATCGATCCTCAACAGGCCATCCGTCACTGTCTTCTAAAAAACCATTACAAGAATTCCTCCTCTCAGTGCGGTATCTTTTGACTCCTCCGTATTGCAGCAGTGTTGAAACACTTTTGTTCTCAGAGATTTTTGTAGGATCATTACATGAAATGCATGACACTTGTCAAGTGAAACTGACAAGTGTCAAGGAAGGCATAATGCACTTTAACTCTAACATGTTACACGTGTCGTGATTTGATATTATGACTAATGATTGATGAATGTGTATGTTTGCATGTTAATTTACATTGATGGATGCATGTGTTATGGTGAATGCAAATGTTGCTTAATGTATATGATATGCAAATGAAATGGATGAATTGAATTTGTGATTTTTGGCGGTGGCACCATAGACTGTTTAGAACTTATGCCTTTTTGTCTTAGGTGATTGCTGTGGTAAATTATTCTTTATGTATGGTATTTTGTATTTTCTGATGGTGAATTAGGGCAAAAATATAGTTATAGTTGGATTATAATGTAGTGAGGTTTTCTAAGACTCAGATGTTTTAACTAACTATCCAAAACTGTATTTTATCTTATAAGACTTTGAACAAGGTATGAATCCGACTTGTCTTTGAACCAGTTATGTCACATCCCTATGTGTGCAATTGAGTTTTTTTTATGTGGTATTTGTCAGGATACCGCCAGTGCTAGATAGGCTGTCAACCAAAATTGTACTAAGGATCACCTAATTAGCCCCACTAACTCCTTTGTTGTATTTAGTTAGATTAATCTGCAGTGCGATCCAGGATACCATAAGCTAGCTCATCCACATGCAAACATTGATCTGTACACAAGTTAATGCGAAAGATATATCGTCATGCGGGAGGTTTGCCATGAGTGACCGATAGGCTATAAACCAAACCGGTACTGAGGTTTATCTCATGACCTTTCGAATGCTGAGAGTTCTAGGGATTCGAGTTCGACTCCCTTCTTTTCTTCAATTGTATTGGGATAATTGCCCGTTTATAGTGATAAGAATCACTGTTTATTTTTTTCTTTTGAGCAAGGGATTTGAATAATGAGTGATGAAAATCACTATTGTATGTGCCTTTGGATGTATGCACTTTGCTTGTGATGTCAAATTTTTTTGAGTTTTGACCTTTTGCAAATTTGTATGATGTTTGCAACTTCTTTTGAGAAATTGGGATTCTTGGGGAATTGGGTAGGGAAGATTCTTGTCCTTTTGCAAACTCTCAGCATTCTTGGGGTCATTCACACAGGGGGATGAGCAAGATAATTGTTTGGCTTATGGTGACTGTTGACACTTTTTGTCACATTATACAAGGGGTAGAAGATAGTAGAATTTTGTATAATATTTCCTTGTTAAAAGTTTTTCTTTTATTTTAAGTTGCAGCAATTTTGACTCTCCCTACCGCCCTTTTATAAAATGAAGAAGAAAGAGCTTCGCTACCAAATAGGCCAAGGAAAACAGCTTCGCCGAGAGAAAAAGAGGAGAATGTGAAAAGAGCTTCGGGCCCGAAGCACTTTAAATCACCACTTCGGGCGAAAACCTTGCGAAGTAATTTCGCCGAAGAAAATACAAAGATAACGCTTCGCACCCGAAGCATTTTCAGTAGCCGCTTCGAGCGGGAGTTTTGCGAAGCAGCATCCAAACGACTTCGTCGAAGGAGGAGAACATAATCCAAATCAGCCAAGGCAAGGAAACTACTTCGGGCCCGAAGTATTTCCAACACCTACTTCGGCCAGTTTTCACCCGAAGCAGCGGCGCCCGAAGCAAAATGACAATGTGTCGGAAACAAAGAAGTGCTTCGGGAGGATATGCCCCGAACCACAGTTTTGAGAGAGAATCGGGCCGAAACATTTTCCAGCCGAAGCAGTTTCGCCAGCGAAGGACAAAAGGCCCATTTCAAAGATGGAACCCGATCGGCAATCATCATCCCCGAAGAAGTTTATGCGAAGCATTATTCTGCGAAGAACAAATCAAAAGGAATCTACTTCGGCCCGAGGCTTTAGCGAGGTGAATATGTAGCGAAGCACTTTTTGGGCCCACGTTCCAAGGTGGGCAGCTTCCCAAGGTGATCGAAGGCCCCTCATAAGTACCCCCTTTCTTGCCCGATAGGTCCGCTGACTATTCCTGGCAAACGAAAGGGACGTAACAGTCCTCGGAGTAAAACCCGGCGGGCATAGCGATCACTCAAGCACAGCATCCAGAAGCCAGGGACACTCGGGCGGCGCATTAAATGAATGTTTCCACGGTTGACCCGGTCACAGTTGCCAGTTTCGGCAACCGATTTGAAAACTCAATTGCAGCAGCCGCGAGGAGCCGATTTCTCAGAGCCCGAGAGTGTACTCCACCATTTTTGTAATAATGACTCAGAGGGTCGGGTCCTCTATAAAAACCCAAGCTTTGCAATGTAAAAGGGGGGGAACTTTCTGCTAGAAAGTTGTTGTAACTTGATGTCCTGCGTCTAATACTAAAGATTTTTGTGCTCCATTTCTCTCTTTTATGCTGCCTTCTGTGCTTAATTCTTTTGTCTGTTTGCACTCGTATACTGAGACTCTGAATCCTGAATCCGGTGTGCGATTGGGAACTGTACCCTAAAATTTGCCCTGAAGGATACATAGGAGAGGAAAAATGCTTTGTCATTTTCTTTTATGTTGCCTGGTGGATCGAGGTTTTTGTTATTCCCTCTTCTTAATCGTTGTTACTCTGAACCCTGAATTCCAGCGAGAGAGAGAGGAGAACCCTGCGAACCCGTCCAGAGGATACATAGGAAGTTCGGCACTTCGTTTCTTTCATCTGTTCTTGGTGTTTTTTGCTGCTATTTGAGTTATTAGTGAGTGATCGTGCTTCCTGTTCTTCCCCACCTTAAATCATCAATCTCTAACCCTTATCCTTTTTTATTTCTTTCTCTAACCCGAACTCCTTTTATTTCTTTCCTGCACTCTTATCTCAAACCCCAAAAGTAGATTAGTATAGGAGCCGGCCTTTCTCCGGAGATTGGCACGAGGGGCATCTCTTCCTCTCGGCCTTTCAATGTTGGTCGTAGGTCCAGGGCGCGCAAACCCATCGAAAGTCCTTTCCTGTGCGGATTTGATGACCAACAGTTTCTGGCACGCCCGGTGGGACCCAAGGTCCCATATTTGAGAAAATTTCTAGCCCGTCTTCACCGGAGCCAGTAGTTCTAACAAAGTTCCCGGTGAGATCCGGTCAGTCTCATCTTCTGAGTAGTAGTGAGAATCGATGCCCTCATTACCGAAAGACTCTTAGCATCTGGCGACTCTGTTTTACCCGAAGAATCTCTAAAGTCGTAAAGACCAATGCCTAAACCTGGTTCTCGTAACCAGGAGCCCCCATGTCTTAAGAAGGTCCGAGTTCGGTGAATCTCTGGCCTGTCTTCATCTGATAAAATCACCTGGCGACTCAGTTGAGCTGAAGATCCAGATTTCCTGGTCGTAGGTGCCTTTCAAATCCGAAAGAAGATATCCCGGAGGAATCAAGGTTCGGTGAGCAGCCTTGACCTCACAAGCGGAGAAAGAATGTCCACCTAACGACCCCGCCTCAGCGGTGACAACCGTGATTTCCATAGGCTGCTGTCGTAATGGCTGGGAGAAGCTTTCCTAGCTGGAACGATCCAGGCCCCCTAAATATCCAAAGCTACCACGAGATTCCCAAAAGTGCTTTGAAATCATTGTCAAAATACAGCGGCACCGTGGGAATGGCCCGAGAGCACCTTGAAGATGTTGTCGATTTAGCGACCCTCCATGACATTATCCATGAAGATGTCATGATCAGACTTCTTGTTTTATCATTGGAAGGAAGGGCGCTGCGGTGGTACAGATTGCTCAAGCCCAAAAGCATCTACTCATGGGATGACTTAGCGGGGGCATTGATCGAAACGTTCGATGGCTCTCAGGACCCCTTCCATCTCTTCGCATACCTCTCCACCATCAAGAGAGCACCTTCGGAAGGTATCACGGACTTCAATGTCCGATTCTGTAGAAGTTGGAAGAGAATCCCACTGGAGATCCAACCGACGCCCGCCCAAGCCCATCTCTTCTATGTTCGGGCTTTCCACCCGGACTTAAGCCTCATTCTACTGCAATCAGGGGAATGAAGGTTCCCTCAAATATTTGAAGAGGCAATACGAGCAGAACAGCTTTTGCTCCTATCGAGAAAGTGGCAGTGGAAAGAAGCTCCGTCGCTTCCCCCGATAATTACGGCTCCTGTTCGGCCAACGCAGTACCCTTCATGGGGTATTCCTCACACTGAGCCGAGGCCTGAGATGCAGTCATTTGGAGCTCAGGAGGCAGACCTCATACTAGCCCAACAATGGGAATACGCAAGCATGGCCCACCTAATGAACAACATGGCTGCTCGCAATCTCCATCAAGAGGTGAACCGAGGAGAGAAGCAGACTCGAGTGGTAGAACCCGAGAACAAAGAGGGCACATTTTTGCACCCTTTTTGTGTCCCAAGAGATGGCATGCAAGAGTTCAGCCAAAGCTCATCATGCCTGTCCGATTCAGAGGATGAGCCCGAAGAGTTCCTGGAGGACTACTCTTCGTCGGAGGAACCTTGTTACCATGACAGTAGGATGGAAGAACCTGTGCCCGACCTTCATTTGGAAGAATCTACAGAATTCTGGCATTGGGTCTGGTACTGGTTTCGGCTATCCCTAAGACCGATGCCCCAAGAAGGCTTTCGAGTGGCGAACTTCTTCGCCAACAACCTGAGCATTGGCAGAAATGAAAATCGGCTACGTTGCTTCCTATTCGCAGCATGGACAACTTCAAGTAGAAATGATCCGAACTTCGAAGGTCAACTAAAGTTCAACCTGATCTGGTCGGGTCACTACAGGTTCATCGGATAATCACCCGAAGTTGAGTCCGTGGTGGCGGCATGCCCATTATGCCGCAAGCTTGTGAATAGTGTAAATAGTTTGGCTGATAAATAAAATGTTGCAAAAACTCAAGTCGAGTTTTACCTCGGCAACTCAAAAAAAAAAAAAAAATGGTTCGCAGCAACGATTCGGACCAAGGCCCGAGAAGTACTTCTCCAAAGGGAGTTCGAGCGAAACAGTTTCCAAAGGAGGACCGGCGAGCCACCTACTTCGGGCCCGAAGCATAAAAGGAATAGCTCGCACCAAGGGTTCACCCCGAAGCACTTCAACTCTGACTTCGGCGTCACCAACCCAACGACGAAAAAGGTGGGGGCATTTAAAATGTGCCTAGGGGAACGTGTCGACAGTCGCCTTCAAAAGCGTCCGAAGCGGGCGAGTTAAATGAAAAGGTGGTGGGTACATCCTTTAGGGATTCGGTTAGGAGAAAAGTTCATGCTCGGGTACAAAGTGGCAGAGGGTCATGCTTCCAAAGCAAGCCGCAATCATCATAACACGCAACCCTGTGTACTACTCCACCATGCGGCGAATTGGACGAAGCGAGGCGAATTTAATTATGGCAAGTGCCATAAATACTGGTGGTTGCCTTCTACGGCTATATAACGTAGGCTCCAGTAGTAACGAAGCTATTTGCTCGATAATTCATGCAAACTTCGCTACTAGCCTTCAAACTCCCCTATCTTGCGCTTCGAAGCCTCCGATCCCGAAACCCTCTGCATTGTTTTCTCCATCACCCCTAGCACTATGGGGAAGAAGAACTCTAAGGAAAAGGGGAAGGAACCAGAAGTGACGGCCCTCGAGCAGCCAAAAGCAAAAGGCCATGACAAAGGGCCGAAGAAAGTTGATGTTAGCCGTCGCCCCGAGAAACAAATCATGGGAGAAAGGGAGGATTCTAGGGATGAGCAGCCCAAAGAACCACCAGTCGACAGGTGGGATAGGATCAGAGACACCAAGCTATCAAGGAGCGTGGCTGAACTCAGGAGCACCATCGAGTTCATGAAGAGCAGGCTCTCGACAGACAACAAAAGAGCTGCCGCTTATTACTCCCAGATATACTGGTATCTGACGCCCCCCACACATCACTGCCCTGAGCTGATTGATGCCATCGCACAGAACTACCAGCCCTCCTCCAGGCAAGTGGTAGACGCCTCCGGGCACAAGCTTTTCTCCATTTTGAAGGAAGATGTCCAGGCAGCCTTTGCGCCACAGCAGGGCCCTCCTAAGGGGTATACGGTTCGCAATGTTATCCTTAGCGAACAGATGGAGAGGTTCGCATCCTCCAACTACATAATCAATTTTTTGCAGCAGAGCCTCAAGAGTGGGCTCCCTTCGGGCAAATTGCCCCAGATGCCCCTACCCTTGGAGGCCTTCAAAAATGTCGACATCTTCTCCATCATTGCATGGGTGGCAGGCCTATCTACCGACGCTTCGGTGCACCCATGGCAGGTGTCTTTGGCTGAGTGTATTTCCAGAGGGAATTTTATGCCCTCGATGCTTCGAGGCCAAGCACCAACCCAGTATTTTTTGATTGGGTAGAATGGGTGGCCAGGACCCTTCATATGCGGCTCGCCAGCATGAAGAATCCTGGGACAAATAAGTACTTTTCGCCCTGTTCTCTTCTTGTTTGGTTATTTTTCTTTCATGTACATAGAAGTTTCCCTTATGTTGCTATTACGACAAACGGCGAGGATGGAAATCCTCTGCTTGTATACCAGTGGACCCCTCTCCTATTGAAGACGGAGTCCTATTATTCTTTCAACCAACAATTTTTGGGACCCGCAATGCACATGCTAACAGGGTCTTCCCCTCGGGTTCCCCTCCTCTTAAGGGACAAAGTAGTACAAGAGAGAAGGGGAGACATTTTTCAGCTGACACAAGGGCTTGTAATTCGCATATTCGGCTTCACAGGGAAGCCTTTTCTACTGCCAGTCTATCCCTCCGAATACCAGTTCGCATTGGAGGCCGCTCGACAGAGTGATGCAACAAACGCCATTTATGGCCATGGACGGAAGTGGGCTCACACCTACGATTTCCCTTTCAAAATGGGAGTTATCGAGGTGTTTGCCCTCAAACAAAATGTTTTCTTGGAGGAGAAACTCGCCAATTTTGGCCTAGTCCAGCTTCCTCAGCAATGGCTCTATGACCCCTTGGGGGTAATGAGGGACCATCTTCGATTTAAGAACTTCCACGCTTGCCCTCATCCAGAAATTGAAGAGCAAAGAAATAATCCCAATGGGAGGGATCTGGAGTGGCACTTGGAGAAAATGGAAACACTGCCTCCCTGGCATGAGTTTTACCCAATGGAGGTCGCGTACGACCCAGTTCGGCACCCTCTCCCGAGCCCCAACTCTACCTTCTGGAAGAAGGCAAAAGATGATTTGAAGGAAGCAACGAAAGATTGGGATGTGGCCCAATTAAGAGAGTGGTGGATAATGAGGGTCCATCATCGGAAGACAAGTTCTTACGGTCTTTTGTCATCTGACAAAGACTTCATAGCGGTCTATGAGGCCAATGCCGGGACATGGAAGCCTCTGTCCTTCGTCGACCTCATTCCTCCAGCTATTCCAGGTTCGGGTGAAAGCCCAAAGAGAAAGGAAACTACTTCGGAGCCAAAGAAAGGAAAGAGGGCCAAAGCCACGCCACAAAGGCCACCTCCAGTACCTGTGGGAGGCCAAGAGACGAGTTTCGAAGAGTCTGAACAACCGCTGGTGAGGACAAAGAGAAAGAGGCCAGAATCAGTGCAAGTGCCTTCAGGCCATCCAAAGCGCCTTCGCACAGGGTTTCCGAGCCCTTCCACTAGGCAACCTACATTGGGTTCATTCGAAGCAATTATTGAGAGTGCCACGCCACCAAGCGCCACAACCGTCCCGGATATCAATGTCATCAATGTGGAGGAACTCCTCCAATCCGAAGGGGACGCCGAGGCAGAAAACATGGAGGTTGGAGATGCCGAAGTAGAAGAAGAACAAGATGCGGCTGCACCGGAAGCCACCACTGCCACAATGCCAGGAGGGCACTCAGGTACGCATTCTCCGCCCCTTGCTCAAGACTCACCCATACCCCCTATGGCCATGACTGAGAGTTCTCAGCAGTCTCCCTTACGTAGCCCATCGCCCCATCACACGTCACCCGTGACTAGTCCAAGCCCATCCCACGATTTCGGCCGAGATAAATCCATTGAAGTCACTTCGCCCACTCGCGCTGCCACCCCCTTGGTTTTTAGCAGAAGCGGAGGTATCGCTTCAACACCGAGCCTCACCATCCAATCCCTCATCTCGCACGATGTGGCCGCCATTGCCGAGATGCCCGCTACACCCACCGTCGGACCTTCTGGCGAGACATCCCCCATCCATTCCCTATATTTGTTCACTCCTTTGGCTGGTGACCCAGCCTTGTTTGAATCGGAGATGTCTCTGATCAAGGAACGCCCTCTTGCCGAGAAGCTGCTCCAAGCCCGGCAGAACACCGACAAAATCTTGAAGGAGGCGAGAAAGAAAAGAGGGCGAGCGACGGCTCAAGTTGAAAAATGTGCCGTGTTTGATTTGAAAGCCGAAAAGATGCACAAGATCAAGAAGGTCCCTAAGGTGCAGAAACCCCTGGATGAAATGACTCCAACGGACTATGATTACCAGGAAACACCTAAGGACCTGGTGCATCTAAATGTAGACAATGAATCGGCATCCATGCATGTCCGAATTGAGACCTTTAGGGCTCATGCAGTCATCGCCAACCAGCGCAGGATCGAGGCCGAGGCCGCCAATGTTAAGATAGAAGAAGATCTGGCGAGAGTTCGCTCCAAGTTGGCGGAGGCCGAGGAGAAGTGCAAGGCCATGAAAAAGGAAACGCGCGCACTAAAACAGTAGGTTCAACAGCTCCAGTCTACAGCCGAGAGTCAAACGCAAAAATAGATCGAGAGCGATCTAAAGGCCAAAGAGCTGGAAGACAGAATTACACAAATGCAAGCCCAGCTGCACGAGAAGGAAGACCTGACGGTGTTCGATAGGAGCAGAATCAAGGAGATTCGTGCCCACTTGCTCAAGAATTTTAGGTCTCGGTGTTCCAGCACCCTCACAATACTAACCTTCATCACTGAAGCCCAGCAGGCCATCGTCGAGGGAGGGCCGATCATTGATGAGGTCACGCAGAAAGCCAGGCGCCGGCTCAAGTTAGCCTTCGACGTCCAGAGTGCGAAATATCAGGACTTGCAGGTCACTGCAATGACTCGGACGGCTAGGGATTGGTCCACGGCTCAGGCCACAGTTCGCGCCTTCTTTTCTAAGGTGCGAAAAGCTCAGGAGGCGAGAAGACTCCAAGACATTTTTGACAATGAGCAACGCGCCTCGATGAATTATTTTCAGGACCTCTCCTCCTTGGGTTTCTCGAGTTTCACAGACGATGACGGGAACCTTTTGACCAAAGATGACCTCAAGCCAGTCTGGTTCCAGTTCGAGGGCGATGTCTCAGAGATAGACGGATGGGCGGAGCCGATCTCAGAAGGGCAGGTGACCGACTTCATCTTGAGATACTGCAAGATGGTAGCATGCCTAAATGATTTATTCATCAGGGCCAAGCATGCTGACATCGGGCAAATTGATCGGTTTCACGTTTTGGTTGAGGCACTACAGGATCAAGAGCCATTTCAAAAGAGTGCCTGGACTCATGTCCGTCGAACGATGAAACGCATCCGTGATCGCCTCGAACCATCACCGCAGCCAGAAGCCGCGCCGGAGGAGGAAGAAGAAGCAGAAGAGGAAGAAGGAGAGGAGGAGCAAGAAGAGGGACAGACCGCAGAAGCAGGATCTGGGGGAGATCAGTGACTCCATAGCCCAATGGATCAGGGCTAAAGGGTTCTTTTGCCGAGGCGAGCTCGTCACCCCGTGAGCCGCCAAGAATGTTGACACTTTTTGTCACATTATACAAGGGGTAGAAGATAGTAGAATTTTGTATAATATTTCCTTGTTAAAAGTTTTTCTTTTATTTTAAGTTGCAGCAATTTTGACTCTCCCTACCGCCCCTTTTATAAAATGAAGAAGAAAGAGCTTCGCTACCAAATAGGCCAAGGAAAATTGCTTCGTCGAGAGAAAAGGAGGAGAATGTGAAAAGAGCTTCGGGCCCGAAGCACTTTAAATCACCACTTCGGGCGAAAACCTTGCGAAGTAATTTCGTCGAAGAAAATACAAAGATAACGCTTCGCACCCGAAGCATTTTCAGTAGCCGCTTCGGGCGGAAGTTTTGCGAAGCAGCATCCAAACGACTTCGCCGAAGGAGGAGAACATAATCCAAATCAGCCAAGGCAAGGAAACTACTTCGGGCCCGAAGTATTTCCGACACCTACTTCGGCCAGTTTTCACCCGAAGCAGTGGCGCCCGAAGCAAAATGACAATGTGTCGAAAACAGAGTGCTTCGGGAGGATATGCCCCGAACCATAGTTTTGAGAGAGAATCGGGCCGAAACATTTTCCAGCCGAAGCAGTTTCGCCAGCGAAGGACAAAAGGCCCATTTCAAAGATGGAACCCGATCGGCAATCATCATCCCCGAAGAAGTTTATGCGAAGCATTATTCTGCGAAGAACAAATCAAAAGGAATCTACTTCGGCCCGAGGCTTTAGCGAGGCGAATATGTAGCGAAGCACTTTTTGGGCCCACGTTCCAAGGCGGGCAGCTTCCCAAGGTGATCGAAGGCCCCTCATAAGTACCCCCTTTCTTGCCCGATAGGTCCACTGACTATTCCTGGCAAACGAAAGGGACGTAACAGTCCTCGGAGTAAAACCCGACGGACATAGCGATCACTCAAGCACAGCATCCAGAAGCCAGGGACACTCGGGCGGTGCATTAAATGAATGTTTCCACGGTTGACCCGATCACAGTTGCCAGTTTCGGCAACCGATTTGAAAACTCAATTGCAGCAGCCGCGAGGAGCCGATTTCTCAGAGCCCGAGAGTGTACTCCATCGTTTTTGTAATAATGACTCAGAGGGTCGGGTCCTCTATAAAAACCCAAGCTTTGCAATGTAAAAGGGGGGAACTTTCTGCTAGAAAGCTGTTGTAACTTGATGTCCTGCGTCTAATACTAAAGATTTTTGTGCTCCATTTCTCTCTTTTATGCTGCCTTCTGTGCTTAATTCTTTTGTCTGTTTGCACTCGTATACTGAGACTCTGAATCCTGAATCCGGTGTGCGATTGGGAACTGTACCCTAAAATTTGCCCTGAAGGATACATAGGAGAGGAAAAATGCTTTGTCATTTTCTTTTATGCTGCCTGGTGGATCGAGGTTTCTGTTATTCCCTCTTCTTAATCGTTGTTACTCTGAACCCTGAATTCCAGCGAGAGAGAGAGGAGAACCCTGCGAACCCATCCAGAGGATACATAGGAAGTTCGGCACTTCGTTTCTTTCATCTGTTCTTGGTGTTTTTTGCTGCTATTTGAGTTATTAGTGAGTGATCGTGCTTCCTGTTCTTCCCCACCTTAAATCATCAATCTCTAACCCTTATCCTTTTTTATTTCTTTCTCTAACCCGAACTCCTTTTATTTCTTTCCTGCACTCTTATCTCAAACCCCAAAAGTAGATTAGTATAGGAGCCGGCCTTTCTCCGGAGATTGGCACGAGGGGCATCTCTTCCTCTCGGCCTTTCAATGTTGGTCGCGAGGTCCGGGGCACGCAAACCCACCGAAAGTCCTTTCCTGTGCGGATTTGATGACCAACGATGGACTTGGATTGCTTTGTAGGTTTTATCTTTCGGTCACACAACTTGGGAATTTTTATGTGTTTTAACTTGTGTTGGGATTCTACGTAACAAGGTGTGATCCAAGTAGAACTCTACCTTCATAAAATCTGTCTGACTTTGTACAGTATTTGGTTAAAAAGCTATTGACAGCTGAATGATGAAAACTCTTGATACATTAAAAGTCAACTGGCTATAGTATGGTGAAAAGATGCAAATGGCATTTATTTGTGATGGACTATTTATAAAACGGGAATCTATGGAACAAGATGGATTTGCCAAGTAATTACAGTCTATGGCGCCCTGACCTAGATGACCACAAATATGCAATGTATGGATATGATTCTTAATGCAGCTATATATTTTTGTGTTTTTTGATGGATTGATACTTATGAGGATGAAGATGAGATGCAAAAAGACCTCTTTCTTTTTGCAATGATTTTGAGCATGCATAGAGATGAGATGCACATTTTTGTTATTTTTGATGATTTTGTTGTTTTTTTTTTTTTGGATTTGCTTATTTTTGACCAAGCGATTATGGGAATCCTTGGAGCTTTTTGGGATGACCAAGCGATTTATGGGAATCCTTGGAGCTTTTTGGGTTGACCAAGTGATTATGGGAATCCTTGGAGCTTTTTGGGTTGACCAAGCGATTATGGGAATCCTTGGAGCTTTTTTGGGTTGACCAAGCGATTGTGGGAATCCTTAGAGCTTTTTGGGTTGACCAAGCGATTATGGGAATCCTTGGAGCTTTTTGGGTTGACCAAGCGATTGTGGGAATCCTTGGAGCTTTTTGTTTAGACTATGGCTCTTCTAGATATGGAATGGCCTCAAATGACTGATGTTCAAGGGTTCTAGTTCCTTGAATCCATCAAGAGAGGCTAGCCGATATGTTCCAGGTCCTATTTTACTATCAACTACATAAGGACCTAACCAGTTTGCCGTGCACTTGTCCCTTAGATGGGGTGGCAAGCTAGAGTTCTGTTGGTTCTCTTTTAAAACCAAGTCACCAACCTGAAATTCCCTTAGGTGAACTTTCATGTTGTATGCTCTCTTTAGTCGCTTTTGATAGATACGTAAATGCTCGAGAGCATTAACACGTTGTTCATCGAGCAACGTAAGCTGGCCTAACTGGGCCTACCATGCAATGTCATCATCGATGAACTCTTGCATTGAAATGCATAAGGAAGGAATCTCCAACTCGAGAGGCATGATAGCCTCAGAGCCATACATGAGCAAAAACGGAGTTGCCCCAGTGGGTGTTTGAATGCTAGTGCGGTAAGCCCACAGGGCAAGTGGGATTTGAATGTGCCAATCTTTATGACTGTTCATGACTATATTTTTGAGGATGGTAACTAGCATTTTGTTTGAAACCTCTGCTTGCCCATTTGCTTGCGGATAATAGGGTGTCAAAAAACTATGCTGAATTTTGTACTTTGTGGTCAAAGCATCCACATCTTTGTTCTTGAATGACGTCCCATTATCCGAGATTATTTTGGATGGAATACCAAAACGACATATGATGTTATGCAAAATGAACTCCGCAATGCGGGTTCCAGTCATAGAGGTAAGCAAAACTGCTTCCACCCACTTGGTGAAGTACTCTGTGGCCATTATGATGAACATGTGATGGCCTGACAATGTAGGGGAGATATTTTCGATTAGATCTAAGCCCCATTGCAAAAATAGCCAATTCGACTGGATCAGCTGCAAGGCCTGGGAAGGTACGTGCATCAAATTAGCATGATGTGGACACTTCACACACTTCCTAACATATGCGCTACAATCTCGCTCTAAATATGGCCAGTAATAGCCCATGCAAAGAATGCGCTTGGTGATAGCCATACCACTGAAGTGGCCACCACATGTACCATCGTGCGCTTGGGCGATCGCCCAAGTGGACTCTTGTTGGTCCAAGCACCGAAGGAGGATCCCTTCATAGCTATGATGGTACAAAATGTCTCCTAACAAGACATGCTTTGCCGCTTTCTACTTGAATGCTCGTTTTGCGGTATGCGTCAATCCAAGTGGGAGGTTACCTAACTTGAGGTAGTCCCTTATGGGTGAATACCAATCCTGCTGATCAGAAGCCTCGATGGTATGAACAACCAATCCCTCTTGAAGTTCATCCCTAGCAAACTTTGAGCGGGAAAGAACTTGTAAGAATAGCATTGTGTTGCTATTAAGGGGAGTAGGGGAGAACAAGGACCCCCAGATGGCATGTTTCAGATGATCGTGGATTAGAGAGAACCTATCCTGAGGTGGTTCAATCTGGATCATGTGGATTCCTAGCGTTAAGTTAGAGCTTGCAAGGTCCATCGTGGATTGCGATAGTGTTTTGACTTGAATGGTTGTCATATCACCAGAAAGGTCTTGTGAGATTAGTGACCCCAAGGAGACCTTAGTGTCCACAAAATGATTCGATGACCAAGGGAGTGCCTCGATGCCGTACCATTCAAGATTTTCTAGGAATTTGTCCACAAGGGCTTTGTAGGCCAGTAGAACTAGGAATTTACATTGGAATACCCCTTTGACTTGGTTGACAATTAGCAGTGAATCACCAAAGATGTTCAATCACTTGATGTTCATGGTGATTGTTGTCTGAAGACCTATGAGCAAGGCTTCATATTCTGCATTATTGTTGGTGCACGAGAAGTCTAATTTAAATGACAGAGGCATTGGAGCCCCTTGCGGTGTGAAGAATACAATTCCCGTGCCACCTCCTTGCTCATACCTGCCTAGCCCATATCCATGCCAATTGCATTGGCCAAGATATCTCAGAGCGAAGTTTAGGTTAGATAGATGGTTGACATATTTTGCAAAAGGCTCTTCATCTTCGTCCTCTTGCATGCATGGCTCAGTACCATGATCAAGGCCCCCATACACAAAGTTTGTCTGGTTTGGCGGGCAGCCTAAAGGAACAATTGTACCGATGGGGAGGTGAGGTCTCCCCGTGTCCTGCATGGACTCTAGTGCGGGTGTTGCTACAACATTCTACACCAGATACTCCCCCAGGCCCGTATTGGCCATTTCAATGATGATTGTTGGCGATTGAGGGGGAGGGAACGAAAGCTCTTCTTGCTTCCACTCCATGTTGGGTGAACTAGGAGCCTCAACTTCCATTATGCTAGGCATCTCTTTGGTAGAGATGGTTGATACTGTTGGCAGAACCTCTTCCAGGGATTAAACCTCTTCTAGGGTTTGCTTACCTTTGTCCTTCTATTTGGCCACAATAGGTGGCATCGTTGGTGAAGGACCAGACGATGAAGATGCACCTGACAAGGGTTTTGATGGATTTATCACCAGAGATGCTTGCGAAATCAAACCCTATCTAGATGGATTTAATTAAAAATCCAAGTGTGTCGATGGAAGGGTCAATTGCGGCATCAGCTGCACTGCATTGCAATATTTGAAGGGTTCCAAGTCCATCGGGACTACATGTACTTCCCCTTCAAATGTATACTTCAAACACTGATGAGCTATTGAAGGGACACACTTCATGTCCCTGATCCATAGCCACCCCAGCAAGATGCTATAAGCCATCTCGCCTTCCAAAATATGGCACAATGTAGGTATTGTCTTTTGTCCTACTTGAATGGGTAGGAAAATTGTGCCAACTATCGAGCATATCGCATCATTGAATGCTCATAGTGTATAGGTGGAAGCCGTGATGTGAGAGGCTGGCAACTTCAGATGTTTCAATGCCATTGTGGTAATGATGTTACTGGATGAGCCAGTGTCTACCAACACCCTCTTATACGAGATCCCATTGACCCGTGCGATAACGTGCAGGGGTGGATCTGCCATGTCATCAGACACTGATTTAACTTCATCCTCTCAAAAAGTGATGACTGGATCTGTGCATCATTTGACATGTCCCATGAAGTTGTTGAAGGAATTCGCTTCGTGGGGCTACAACTCGATGGCTTTCAATATCTCCATGAGGGCCTCCCGATGGGGCATTGATTGTTGTATAAGCTCATATATGGAGAGCCTAGATGACATGGTCCTCAAACTCTGAATGAGTTTGGTCCGAATCATGGCCACAAGTCTAGGCAAAGGTGGTTGCATAGGGTGTTGTTAAGGTTGTGACATCGATGGAACCTCTCTTGTGGTTGTCGTGGGGACAGCTCCTGGGTATCTCTTGTTCCTAGTCACTATGATTATCATTCCTACATACCCTTGCATGGGGAAATTCTGTTGCACCTCATTAACTTGAAAGGGTTTTGCCTGTGCCTCACAGGTAGGCAAGGGGTCTTTGAAAACTCCTGTCTGCTGGTTGTTTGTCGCTATGAGGTTGTCCACTGCCAATGTCTTATTGTCAATTAGGTCTTGTATCAAACCTTCAAACTTCCAACATGCATTTAGGTCATGTCCCCTCCACCTGTGGAACCTACAATACAAGTCCTCTCGGTATCCCTTAGGCTTCGATGCATTGGGATCTATGGTTTGGATCTTTGGAAGGTTGATCAAGTTTGTCACTGACAAGTGGTCAAACAAGGAGTCCCTAGACTCCGTTTAAGGTGTGTACTGTCGCCAAGGGCGACGTTGCTAATTTTTCTCCTGCTTCTGGTGTTCTTTTTCATAATTATTAGGAGGCACCACCTGATAGTTAGCATTTTGAGGCTGTATTTCTTGTGCAGGCTTAGGGACATTTATGGCAACTTGATTTACCATAGCGGGTTTTTGTTGTGTAGTCCCTATTTTTGTGTTCTTAGTCCACTATTTTTTCTTAGGTTTGGCTATCTCGCCATCCTGTATCTTGACCTCTTTAATGATCCTGGTTTGTGCCAGAGCTTCTTCTAATGTGGCATATTGCTACAACTACAATAGCACAGAGATCGATCTCAAATAGCTCTTGGAGAACATTTGAGTGAGGTTGGACATAGGAGGGAGGTAGGGCAGCTTTGATAGCAAGGCCCTCCATCGATTCCCATAGGCCACCATGGTTCCTTCCTCATACTACCTGAGGCTGGCTAAGTCACTTAGTGAAGCCTTCTTCTTGGTGTTGAAGGCGAAGCGTTCGAGGAACACATCCACTAACTGATCTAAGTTGTTAATGCTATGCTTTGGTAATTGAATAAACCAATCTGAGGCAGGGCCTGCAAATGTGGTTATAAATGTTCTTAATAACAAAGCATCATTGTCCTGAATGCCGAAGCATTGGCTTAAGAATCTTGTCACATGCTCTTGGGCATCCTCCTCACCTCTAAAGACTACCAACTAAGGTAGATTAAAGTGTTCATGGTAAGGGGGTGTTGGCATTGACAGATGCACAGGATGACTGTGGAGCTGGCGTAAAGTGGGCTTTTGGGGCCCAAAAGTTTTGGTTTCCACAAACTCTAGATGCTCTAGCAGCGCTTTATATGCATCTGAAGATTTAATATCTTCTTCTTTAGTTTGCTCTCGTTGTGGGTTGTGGGATACTTGATGCCTATGGAGGGGTGGTCGGATAGCAACCCCTCCGCCTTGGTAGGGCATTTTGGCCTGCTCTACTTCTTGCTCATACTCCTCGTAAGCTTCTTGAGGAGTCTCTAGATGAGACCTATGATCCTGAGTGGGTCCCCACAGAGGGTACCCATCATTTTTTTGGGGAGTGGCCTCCCGCTCAGGTCTAGGAGGTCTTGGAGGCGGCACTTGGTAAGGTCATGGAGACCTATCTCACACCAAGGGGTTGTGCCTCTCATATGGTTCTGCTCTTTGGGTGCAAGGGGTTGGAACCCTCTCAGACATCGGGTTATGGAGCATCTCATCTGTTTGGCATTGAATGCGCTCCTTGCTAAGGCGATATAGATGCTCTAGCTGCTATTGATCTTGCTCAAGCCGTGTGATCTGTGCTTGGTGGGTGGTATGTTTGGCGACTGCCAAGTTGATTTGTTCTGCCATATTGAGCCTAGGAGGCCTAGATGCCTCTCCTATGCACTTACCTCGGTCATGATGATCCGAGATCTCAATAGGTCGCTTCCCCCTATCGAGGTTGGCAGCATTTACCTGATGGCTTCCGCACTGTATATTGCTCTAGAGGAATGTAATGGTCTTCCTCATGCTCCCTTTCGTATGTGTGAAAGGGGTGGGCAAAGTTGGATCACCCTACTTGAAGAGCCTTGCACTCTGGATTTTGTCTATTGGTTCTAACAGTGATGGGGGGCAAAGGAGGGATGCCATAATCATGTGGCCTCTCCTCATGGACACTATGCCTCTCTAGCGCTTCATTGTGTGGTGGCCACTCATATTGAGCTTCTAAGGGAGCCTTCTTATCTATGTTGAGCGCCACATGTAAGGAATCCTCCTGAAAGGGGCTATGATGAATGGGTGTGTCCCTCAAAGGGGTGCCTCTATAGTCCCATTCTAAAATCGGACGATGCGGACTCTCTCGTGGATTAGGCTGCCAAGGCGGTATGACCAAGTCCTTGGTGCTGTAGTGGACATGACTTGTGCCCCCTTGTACACTCTTTGTAGCTTCTGCCCTTGATTGGGCTTGGCTACGGGTGTACACCATGGTGGTGTTCTTCTACAAGCTATGTAGGTTTTTTTTTTTTTGATTCTTTTTATGATTTTTACGCTACACTAAACAGAAAAGGTCACACACACACAAAGCAATGATTATCTCGTTTAAAGATTAAAAGTGTGTCCTAAACCTGGTTTAGTGTGTTTTGATTTTTGTTTTGAAATATTTTGTAAAGAATATTTAAATGCAAAATGATGGCTCTTATGGCTCCCAAAATTGGTCGCCCCTTCGATATACCATTTCCAGGCCGATATACCAACCTCTCTATATACTCGCCCTTACGTGAGGGAAACTATAGCTACATGAGAGAAGATGGTACGTGGAACATAGACGGTACAGAAGGGGGATTGCCCTATTTATGACACCTACCATAGAAGACTTATCCTCATGTGCTAGGAATCACCCCAGCTACACTCGATTAGCTTTCATCAGGATTTACGTCTAGCAACAGTAATGATCAGGGTTTATGAATGCAAAATTCAAGCCAAGGTGGTGATGAAATCCATCGTTGGTCTTGATCAAGGGCTGGGGTTTTACGACCGGCTCCTTGGTGTTTACATTACCACGTGATGTGTGGGGTTATTTTTATTTTGCAAAATGGAATCAAGCAAGGAGTAAGACAAAACTTTCCCTAAGCAAACAAGTAACCTAAAAATAGAAAATGACAAGAAAAGTTTAGAATCCCTACCTTTTCTCTGCCCAAATATGTCAGTTTTGAGTTTCTGCCTTGAAACTGCACAAAAAAAAATTCATCCCAGGGATAAATGAATTACAGGACTGTATTCATCACAGGGTGGGGCGAATTCCCATTCATCCCTAGGTAGGATGAATTACAGCTCTATATCCGCCTCTTGATGGAATGAACAACAGTCAGCGTATGAAAACTCGATACCTGCAAGCAAAAACAACCAAGTTTGGATTAGATCTCTGATCTTAAAAGTAGAGGACAAGGTCCCACCATGATCACCACTGAAATCATGAGGATACGAAAGCAAAAATGAAAGCGAAGATGTGATGCAAACCGAACCAAACTTGACGCTAAATCCTAGGAATTTGAAAGTGCATGAAAAGAGGGAAAGCATGAGCAAATCAAAATGAAACAAATGTAAATAAAGAAGATAGCCATTTTTATTGATATGTTTCACAACTCGGTTACAATGCGCATCCTTCCCTTCTGAGGGCTAAATAAGCATTCTTGTTACATCCACGGATGTCCTTCCTTCTTCCGTGTGCCCACATGTAAAATGGGTGGACCAAACATTTCCGCCACTTGCGTTGGTGAGTCTTGACTCCTTGATGCTCCTCTGATGTTTGGACCCTACGTTCAAAGGAACAATAAAAAGTCAGTAGCACCTATAGATGAAGTAAAGCATGCAATCCCCAAGCCTACGATAAGTGAATGAGAAAAGTGAATTAAACTATAACTAAAATGAATCCAAATGCTTTAAAAATTTGATAGGTACATCAAGGCATCCCAAAGAAAATACCACAAATGGAACAGTCAGAAATTCCTCGCCGATTTGAATTCGCTCTAGGGCGGGACGAATTCACCTGCAACAAAATGCCGAAAAGGTACTATGCCCAATGTCCTATCTAGGAGGCTCCAAATGACCTGCAAAATTGGGGTTAGCTAATTGGGGGCATTTTGGGAAGACCCATATGGTCAGATTTTCCCAATTTGGTCTCCATCAATAGGAATTTGATGAGGCTACCTGCAAGTTAGTAAAGGCGAACGAAGATAGAAACATGATCAAAATTATTCGAAAGGAAATGAAATTAAAAGGGGAACCTATCTAAGCAGCATAGAATTGAATGCAAAAATTAAAGAAAGCAAAACTACCATAGATTTCCAATCACTCCGAAGAGGGGCGATTAGGACTGTAGTAGTGCGGGAGGGGGCGCCCGGAGGCAGGCCGCCTGCCATTTGGGGCTTGATTTCGGCACCAATCCACTTGGGATGGGTCCAAAATCTCTTGTGGGGTATTTTCAGCAAATTGGGTGGGATATCGTGGCCAAATTTTGGGTTTGGTTCCGGATTTGTGCTTAGAATAACCACCCTATGACCTCCTCTCCGAAAGAGATCAAGGATGTGAAAAACACAACTCAAAAGGGGTGTGGGTGTGAAAGTAAAATGACAGCACTTCATTGCTCAAAAATGCTCCTTCTCTCCATATTTTGGGGTGAGCAAACTCACCAATTTATAGACCTAGAGGTCTCTTGAAATGGGCATGCAAAGGCGCCACTTGGCAATCATGCCTTCCCAGGGGGAAGGAGATTCCTCCCTAAATAGGGACTTCATGACTGCCCTTGTAATTGCCTCCAACACTCAAAAATGCTCACCCATACTCCCATGTGATGAAGGAAGTGTTAAGTGGTGGATCTGAGCTGCTATCTATCAAGATTTGACTTTTTTCCTGTCAAACCTGCAATTCGCCCTACCTTGGAGTGAATCTAGAATTTGTCCCTGGGTGGGATGAATCTTAGTTTGGATTCGTCCCTGGTTGGAACGGATATTGAGCAAAGTTCCTAAAGGTGCCAAATTGATTTTTGACCTTCCAAAACTACTATGAGAGTGGTTAGTACCATTGTTTAACCTCTAGGGGCTGCCCTTGGGGCTGTGTGTGTCAATGCGATCAGTGTTTGCAGTCACATAATCAGATTGGTGCTGTTTTGGTTTCTACGAGTGGTATCCTTATGAATACCACATAAACAAACTCAATCGCACACACAGGGATGTAAAATAACTTGGTCAAACTCAAGTCTAATTCGTACCTTGTTTGAAAGTATTGTAAGATAACGTAAAATCTTGAATAGTTAGTTAAAGCAGCAGAGTATCAAAAAAACCTTAACTACATTTTAAAACAATAGTCGTACATTTCATTATCACCATCAAAAATAACAAAATAAAAATTATAAATACAAAGTTATTTCATAAAGCAATCACATAGTACAGAGAGCCAGTTAATCCTATACAGTCTATGGTGTGACCACCTGCATACCAACAAATCATTCCATCCATTCCATATGCATACATCCATATCATATAGCTAACATCATCTGCAGTCATAATAGCATATGCATACATAAACATAAATAAAGGTGCATAAAAAGAAACAATAAACCATGACAAGAATATCATCCAAAAAGAGAGTCATGTATATATTAAGTCAAAAATGCCCTCAGGCTACAATAAAAAGGTCCTCTAACCTCACAAAAATCCAAAAACTCAAAATCCCCAAAGCCTAGGGAGTCAACCACCATAATCATACATGAGCCAATGCGTCATCCTGTTGTGCCAACTGAGCCTGCAGGAGATCCCTCTCAACTTTGTGCTCCTCATCCCGTATCCATAGTAGATCCTCCAATCATGCTATCTTAGCATGAAACCTAGCCTCCATATCCCCTGGGACTGATTGAGGCATGGGCATCTTCGGGACAACATGCTGCTCTGGCACCCACTACTTTGGGATGTCTTGTGTATCCGACTACTCTAGAACCCCTAAATCATCCCCAGTCAAGTCATCTACCTCCACCATATCTGCATCATCGAGCAGAGCCCCCCAACCCTCCATCGGTGCCTCCGCACCCCCATCGCCTACTACTACCGCATCCAAACCTCCTAGAGGCCCCTCACCCTGCCATCGCAACATCGTCCACCACTAGTCATACTCTACAGTCATCCCGACATTGTCCACATTGGGGATATCAATCACCGCATCAGACTCCTCACCTAGTGGCTCAATAATCGGCCAGGCTAGAGTCTTCTCATCACCCCGATGTTGATATATCAAGGGCTCACCAGGAAATCCCTGGCGTACCCCAAATTGTCGAGTCACCCGAATGTACGAGAAGTACTCCTACTCTATCCCATGTCGCCCGATCAACCATCTCCCCTTGCACACCCATTAGAGCCACTCTCCAACCTCAGGCTAGGATGGACAGTCTCGATATGGCCACAAGAACACCTCTCCTAGAGCAAGACGAGAGAAGGCATCGGTATAGTGCCCTACGACACCTGCCCACCGTCGACTCTGCCCCTGCTTCTTTGACCTCCGCCATAGAGCAACATACCCAATCTCCCTATCTGCCATCTCACCCCAAGTGGTCCAAGGCAACCCATGTGACCACTCCACATCTATGTGCTACCACCCCTAGCACTACAAAAGATAACTGCACCCGATCCCCTTCTGCCTCTGGTAGTGGACCTTGTACAGATCATCGTAAAGTTGTGCCAATAGTGTCTGACCCCACCTCATAATAAGTGGCACTGCTGTCGAAAACTCCACCAGTATGAACACCACCTCAAGAAGGTTCTAAGGGAACCTCACACCTGAGGAGTCGGGAAGCAGCATGTTGGAGATGAGGGTCATGAGAAACGCATGCCTCACCCCCAAAATGCCCTTCTCAAACCACCATCGCACCAAAATCTTGCCAATCAAGCAGTCCGCCTCTACCCTCTCCACAACCCTATCCACCCCCATCTCTTTCACCTTCCCAAAGCACCGTGTCAACACTATCATCCACTGATCACGGGGAGTCATTTGAATGGGTAGTTCATCTATCGGAATCCATAGAATTTGATACACGTCCTCCAAAGTAACCATCATCTCCCCTATTGGGAGATGAAAGGTGTTGGTGCGAGGATCCCACAAATTGATCAAGGTAGTCAGATATGCTCGATCCCCCACCACAAGCTCCAAATGCATCACCTGCTTGAGCCCAAGGGCATCAAGCCACTCCCAATCTACAACTGTCAGTGCCCCCCGAACATAAGAGAACACAATCGGCTAGCTGTGCCGACTCCTAACAACCTGCAAAACACAAACACAAAAAAAAAAATTAGGATTTCAACCTTAATTTAAACAAAAACATTCAAATAAAATGTACAGACGAAAAACAAAGTACATGAAAAACAAAAGTACAAAAAAACTGTACATCAACAGTACAGATCAATCAAATAAACTGTATAGACAAAAAACAAAGTATAGAAAAACAAAAGGATAGAACTGTACAGCCGAAGTACAGATCAATCAAATAAACTGTACAATCAAGAATAAAAAATGCAATAAAACAAATTCATCCTAGGGTTTCAACCTTAATATGAACACAAAAATAAAACAAAAACATAAAACTCATACTAGGGTTTTTTTTCACCTTAAATATGAACAAAAAAAATCAAACAAAACAAACCAAATCATACTAGGGTTTTTAACCTTAATGTGAACTACAAAAACAAATTAAAATAATAAAACAAATTCATCCTAGGGTTTTTAACCTTAAGTGTGAACAAAAAAACATCAATAAAAACAAACAAAATCAACCTAGGGTTTTTAACCTTAAGTGTGAACAAAAAAAATCAAACAAAACAAACAAAATCAACCTAGGGTTTCGACCTTAAGGTGACTAAAAAAACAAAAACATAATACAACACAAAAATTAATACTAGGGTTTCGATCTTAATATTAACACAAAATAAAAACAAAATAACGCTAAATAAAAATAATTATGTGCAAGTTTTTTAACTTCATATAAAGCAAAAACAAATAACAAGAATAAGGAAGGAACATCTTACCGGTCTCGCTTCAGCTCCTCCGCTCGAAGATTTGGTTCTCGCACTCATGGTGTTCACAAAATTTTGATAGTGCTCTGCTATGCAAACTCACACTCCTCCTCCCCACAGCTCCAAAACACCAAAAAAAAATGTTGCAAATGAGCCCAAAAACAATATTTGGTCTTTTTATAGGCTGTTGGGCCTGTAATTGTTCCACCTTGGGATGAGCACTCTAGTTAGCACTTGTCCCACCCTAGTATGATTACCAAATTGCTATTAGTCCCACCCTAGGACGATTACAGAGCAGAAAATAAAGCAACAAAAATAGAATCCAAAAAATGCACCAAAAACAACAATAAATCTGTCGGACAAAGGTGCCTTTGCACCTGACATTCATGGCATGAAAAACCGATGTCAAGACCACAAATTATCACTATCCTACTCCCTAAGAAGGCTACCATAGCTAGACCACTCCATGGGAGGATGAATTTTTGAAAATTTCAACCCCAATCAGCGTCACAAAAAGGGTCAACACCCACCAAAAAATAGAAAATAACTTTGCCGGATAAAGGTGCCTTTGCACCTGACATTATTGGCATGCAAAACAGATGTCAGGGTCATGAATAATATTTATCCTACTCCCTAAGAAGGCTAGTATAGTCGGACCGCTCCACGGGAAGGAGGATTTTCGATAATTTCTACCCTAATAGGCATCAACAAAAAGGGTCAAAACCCACTAAAAATAGGTCCGATTGCTAGGAAACTACACATGTTCAACGGAAAATAACTGAAGGCACCCTTACAAACGTCATCTTGGGTCAAGCGACTCGTCACTTTTCTAATTTTGGTCATTTCGTCATCGATTCGTCGCTTGAGGGGGTAGTCACACTTAGTCACCAAATCAACAAATACACACCCAATAAAGGAAATGGCATGCATTCAAAGAATCATTGACAAAGACAATCATGCCCCTGCTTGGGGCAGCAAACAAGCAATAATCACAAGCTGATCAAACACTTGGTATTCTGGAATCATGAACTCAAGGTTCCCACAGCCAAAAGGTTGCGCCCTTTGCCTATTCATGACTAAACAATGTCCAAGATCAAGTAACACCTCACCGAAAAATATTAACACTTGAAGTAAGCTCTTTAGCTCATCAGAAGCAAGGATTCAAGAATGCGTGCCATTTCCATACTTGGGGCATCAAAATTTGGTTAGGTTACTAAGAAACCCTAATCATTAAGTGTTTTGGTTATCTATTTTTGCTCAGCACTACGCCATGCACAGCGCATCCCAAAAAGGGGCATCTGTAGACACCAAAACAACACCAATCCGATTATGTGGCTACAAGCATTGACCGAATTGGCATACATAGCCCCTAGGGCAGCCCCTAGAGGTTAAACAGTGGTCCTAACCACTCCCAAATCAGTTTTGGAAGGTCAGAGGTCAATTTGGCACCTTTTAAGCACTTTGCTCCCTACTCGTCCCACCCTGGGATGATTAGAATCATATTCGTCCCACCCTGGGATGATTAGCAGCAATCGTCCTAGGGTGGAATGAGTAGCAATTTTGACTGGCAAAAAGTCAAAAATTGATAGATCTGCCACTCAACTACGCCTTCAGAGCATGCAATTACGAGGAACGGTTTCAAATCTGAGAGAGAGACTTCAGTCAAGCATGCCCTGATCATGGAGGCCTCATGCAAAGAGACTCTAAATCAGGGAGGAATCTTCTCTCCCCCAAAAAGGCATGACAAGCCAAGTGGCGCCCTCGCATGTGCATTCAATGAAGACCCTTGAGGTCTATAAAAGGGTGAGCCTCCTCACCCCAAAAAAAGAATAGAGCTAGAGCATTTGGAGCAATGGAGTGCTGCCAAATTGTACCCCCATTCCCCCTTTGTGCTTCCTACATCCCTAATTTCTCTTTTGGGAGAGAGGTTATCGGGTGAACACTAGGAACGCAATCCCGACAAAAACCTAAGCAATCGGCCATAATCCCACACCAAATTCATCGACACAACCCCCTAGGAGTTTTTGGACCCATCCCAAGTGGATTGGTGTCAAAACCAGACCCTAAATGACGGGCATCCTGCCCCCGGGTGTCCCCCAAACTGCTGCAGTCCTAATCGTCCCACCCTTGAGCGATTAGAAATCCATGAAGAATTTCTTTACTATTCTTTTTGCAATGTGTCTTTGATGATGTTTCTATGCTTCTATCAAATTTTGAATTCATTATGACATGTTATGACCATCATTTTGCTATTTTATGTATTCACTAGCCGGAGGCCCTGGGGATTGCATGTTTTTCCCTCTATCCGCATATGATATTAACTATTTGTTGTTTCTCTGAGCACAGGATCTCACCGCCAAGAACACCGGAGGTGCAACAAGAAACACACGGACACACGGACGCAAGCGACGACAATGTTTGGCCCGCCCATTTCAAATGTGGGCATGCGAAAGACATTGGAAGTGTACCATCCGTTGATGTAAAAAACTGTATCAAACGATCCGAGCCCTAGAGGGGGGGAGACATATTGTAACCATATTGAAAGAAACATTAATAAAAAGAGGCCCCACTTTTCTTTGTTTGCTAACATCTCGCATCTTTCCTTCATGCATTGCTTTTCTCGCATTTGTAGGACTTAGCATTTTTATATCAATTTTGTTTGCATCATAATATGGCATGCCGTCACTCCGCATTCAACTTTCAAGAAGCTAGGTCAAATGAAGGATTTTTCACTTCAAATAAAGTGGTAAAGAAAATCCCTTTGTGTTATAAAATTACCAAGGACCTTATAGTTCACTAGAATCAACCATTACAAGAAAAATGACACATGAGATAAGGAATTATAATGTGTAATTTCAAATATGAAAAGATTTAAAGCTATAAAGGTATATGGTGAGCTAAATTTTAAAGCAAAGGAAAATGGGGAGGCAAATTTTAAATCAAATGAGGGGAAGGAGGTAAAGGTTAATCCAAATAAATCATATTCATTTTTCTTAAGTAGCATAAAATATTCCCCTTGCAATATAAATGAAAGTAGTATAGAGTGTATTCATTATAGTTTAGGGTTTCAAGAGCAATATAATAAAGAATAACATATGGAAAATATTCAATGAATTTTAGTTTTTATGGGGCATCATAAGAAAGTAATGACTATGGAGCATCATCCATGTAATTTAGGATTTTTGGAGCAACATAGAGAAGAAAGTGTTGATAAGGCTATTCCTTAAATTTTAGATTCTTTAGGGTAACATAAACCTTTACAAGATAAGTCTCATTATAGATAATATGAAAAAATAGAAGAGATTGATCAATATGAGAGTTTTGAGGGAACAAAAAAAGGATAGGAAGGCTAGTAAATCATGAAAAAAGAGAAAAAGAAACTCAAGGGGACATTAATTTGGGAAGAAAAATAAAAAATCATAGGTTTTAACAAGAAGTAGTACTAAGGTCATTGATAAAAATAAAAAGTGATGATGATGAAAATGATATCATGAAATATTAGGGGTATGAATACGACCCCTAAATAAAGAGTTATTAAGAAATTAATGGTATTTTTAGTCCTAAGTTTATTTTAAGACAAGAAATTAAATTATGTAGTGATAAATGTAAGTATTATTTTAAGAAAAAATGGAATATGGGTGATTACCTAGCATTTTATTCTATAGGAGCTTAACAACAATATGGGATAAACACAAATGGGACATGCAATTAATAGAATAAAAAAGCAATTGGATTTATGGACTATTTTGCAAGCAAGAGCAAGACATCGAAGGTGGGGTTATAAATGTAAATACCTCAACTATAGTTACTCATAAAAGATGTTGGAAGGACCTTACCATTTTTTTGTCAAAAACAATGACAATTTAATGTGATCTATGAATTCTTAGGAGGACTTCAACATTGTTCTATATCCTTTAAAAGGTGGTATTCTAGGATGGTCTATCAATGCAATATTTTACTTCATTTTAAAATTCAAATGGCCTTTGGAATGTTAGTCCTTAAAATTTTCAACATATATGGGATGATAAACACATGGGGAAAACTCATAAAGTAGAAATATTGGGTATTATCTTGGAAATGGTTGCAAATAGAGTATATAATATCTTTAGATAATTAATAACAAGTAGGATCATATCACAAACCTATTCGTTTGAACTATGATTTACCTAATAATGGTCATCCAAAGCTATTTTATTTCCAACCTATGTGGCTCTAGGACCTTGATTTCTTCTAGATGGTTGTGTTATGGAAGGATAAATATTTTTTTGAAGGATCATTTGTGTACAAGTTTTTTCAAAATATAAACTATTTAAATGAGAAAATGTAGATTTGGAATACCAAATATTTTGGTAATATTTTTAAAGAAAATAAATAAATTGAATCCCAACACAAAACTTCACAATAGATAGTAGATACTAATGGAATGGATCAAGATTATTATGTGAAATAAAATAATTATTTTCTAATTATCAAAATGCATTCAAAACGGGTGAGTCATATTGGTTTAAAATCCTAGGGAGAATTGGATAAGAAAGGAGATAGAAATACATTTTTCATTATGCTATAGCAAAATTGTTTTTTTTTTTCATCACATGACAATATTTTAACTCTAGATGTCAGAAATATTGAGAAATAAGAAGATATAAGGAAGGAAAAAATTATTTATTTTAAAAATATTGTTAGATATAGGTCAAGATAAGGAGGCATAGGATAAGCTTTTGTAAACTATTCCATAAATTATCACACAAGTATAGGAAGAGTGACTCTTCTTAAATCAGTGATTCAAGTAATGTTAGTTTACAAGTACTCTATCCTTGTGGCTCTATTTGGAATCCTGATGGTGATGGACTCACTCATACAAAATTCTTTTTGGATGGCCCAAGGATGTATAAGCAATGGGATATAGCAAGTTGGGATAAAATATGTCAGTTTAAATCAAGCAAAGGATTAGGAATTCAAAGAGCAACACTGAATAACCAAGGTCTATAAAGAAGTCTTCATTGGAAATGGATATCTAATAAGGAAATATTGTTTATCAAAGTTATTACTAGTAAGTATTTGGATAACATTCCCCATGAGAAAGCAGGTTGCATCCCTATGAGTGACCAAGGTTTTGTTTTCTGGAAAGTGGTAAAACCAAGAATATTATTGAAAGTGGGTAGAGGAGATAAAGTAAATTTTTGGACCAACTCTTGGGACCAATACCCCCTTTAATTTCAAAAAAATTTAGAATTGTAGTACCTTTAATAGATACTAGAGACTATAGGTTGGATAAAGATAATATCTTATATACATACAAGGTAGATTGGGTCCTTCTCTCTTATACAACTAAAATAGTAAGAAGAGTGGTTAGTCTCGATCTCTTAGAATGTGTTGCCACTTTTAGAGAGGATACTAAATAAATGCTATCTTATAGAGAATATAGCTTGACGTTATGGGTATTTAGGTATATATATGGTCCAATATAGTTATAATGAACTGATCCCTCCCCCTTTGGTGTCGTTGGATGTTCCATGGGATACAATATGGTTGGAAAATGGATGTTCAAAAATCAATTTCCTTGCTTTGTAGGTTATGCATCAAAGCTTCCTCACTTATGATAACTTACAAAAGAGGGGTTTTCATTACCCCTCTAAATGTATCATGTGCAATACCTAGGAAGATATGATAGATCAATTTATCTTCTAGTGTGACATTACCTCAAAGTTGTGGAGTCGATGGGTTGATCTCTTCAAGACCTATCTCAACCAATACTTAACACATACTAATATATGGGAGGTTTGAAAATAAAGAAGGTTAAAAAATAAATTAGTTTATTTGGGTTGGTATTTGGGTCTAATATTTATCTAGTGGCACATATGTCTAGAAAGAAATATAAAATTTTCAAAGAGCAATACACTCTGATAGAGCTAGTTTGGAAAAAATATTAAATAAGGTTATAAAATAGTAAACACTCATGCAAGGGAGAAAAAAAACTAGCAGGAAGAGAATACTTCCATGAGGTAAACTCATGGGGTTTGGCAACCCCCACCCCTAGGCTAGGAAAAAATCAACATGGATGGAGGAACCAAGAATAACCTAGGGGTAATAGGCATTGGTTTCCTTAGAAAAGACTACAAAGGTAAGGTTCTTCATTTGGAATTTTAAAGCCTAGGAGTAGCAACAAATAATAAAATAGAGATTTTAGAAATCAGACAAGGCTCTTTCATTGCTTGAAAAAATGGAGTTCATAACATCGTAGTGGAGTTTGATTATCGAATTTTTATCAGGTTGCTAGATGAAATTAGGAATTTTAGACTAAGTGCATGGAAGATCAAGAACATAACAAGCTAGATAAAAGCCATTTAGTAGTAATTTGAGGATGATATTCTGATTTATGTAGGTAGAGGGAAGAATGTAGGGATAAAATTTTTGGCTAAAAAGCGAAGTGAGTATCTTGTTGGATATTTATTGAAATCTAATTAGAATAGAGGTACTATAGATTGCATGGAGGTGAACAAACAAGTTTTAATACTAACCAATAGTAACTTAGGCAATGAAGTGTATGGGATGAGGGTAGATTTTTATGATGATTAGCCTTTGGTATGTCATCATGTTTTTGCGTGTAGTATTCTTAGTCCAAATTTAGGATAGCCCTTAAAGTCATGGCAAGAGAGAGAAGCAAATTCAGGTTCTCTAGAATAGTATTGATGAAAATTGTAATTAGGATTGGATTTTTTGCTCTTTGTTTTGCACTGAGAATTTTTTTGTCCATGGAGATGTTAGAGTTAGTTTTATTAGGATCTTGGGATTGGCCAAAAGTGGTAGGCCAATTATTGTAACTTTGAATCTATTTTCTTAATACAATTTTTACCTTTTTAAAAAATAAAATTTTCACACAAGCACAACTTCAAGTTCTATGAAGAAGACATCTATGAAGGAGATACATGAAATAATTTTCTCTTTCCATTCTAATAATACACCTAGCCCTAATGTATTTCTTGTTTTCTTTTAAAAAAAGGAGGATATATTGAAGAGTGATATGTTAGTTGTAATTGAAGAGGCCTAGAAAAGGAAGTCTATAATAAGTGTGATAAATTTCAATTTTATTAAATTAATTTTTAAGAATGTAGAGCAAAATATTTTGATAATTATTATCTAATAAGCCTCTATAATATGATTTGTAAGATAATTTCAAATCTTACGGAAAATAAGTTGAAAGACATTCTTGATTATGTTATCTCAAAGGAATAAGGTGGTTTTGTTTATTGTAAAAAATTCTTGATGGTATAATCATTGCAAAGGAGGTCATACATTCTCTTTATTCCATGAAAAATTAGGTAAGCTTATGAAATTACATATGAACAAAGCATATTATAGGTTTCCTAGAGTTTTCTATACGATATTCTAAGAACTTTTGGTTATGATTATAGTTTGTGTGAATGGATTAAATATTGGTATGGAACTATAAAATATTCTATATTGATCAATGGTTCTCTTGTTGATTACTTCAAGTCATCTTGTGAAATTCACCAAGGTGATTAACTATCTCCTTATCTATTCTAAATTCTTGCAAAGGCATTGGTGAGAGCTTTCTCAAAGGTAAAAATGGAAGGAAAATTCAAGGTTATTCAAGTTGAAGAAAATTGGCTCCTTTAAATCACATATCCAATTTATTGATGGCACTTTTATTTTTGGCCATACCTCAACAAATGAGGGCATGGAGTTTAAATTAATATTATCATTCTATGAGAAGGCTACTAGACATTTGATAAATACTATAAAATCTATTATTTTTTTATTAATGCTACCCTAGATTTAGAACAAATTATTGTGAATATTTTAGGGTTTAAAATTGAAAATATTCATCAACCTACTTGGATATTCCTCTTTCTCATAAAGAAAATAAAAAGGAGTTTGGGTCTCTCATTTGGATAGAATGAAAGGTTATTTGGCAGGTTGAAAAGGTAAATTCTTAACCATAGAGAGAAGGATACAAGTCATAAATACTACACTGTAAACCATCCCTATTTATATGTTGTTACTTTCAAGATTGAAAGTAGATATAGTATCTGAAATTGATAAAATTTAAAAATACTTTTTGGAAAGGATGCAAGAAAAGATTAAATTTCCTCTTTATAAGTGGTATAGGATTTATAAAGGAAAGAATATTAGAGCAACAAGCTTGTAGAAATATAGACGTAGGAGTTTAACATAAAGTGTAAATATTAGATGGAGATTTTTTAGTGATCAAGGAAAGAACTGGGTAAAGTATTACTTCAAAAATATATAGGTTCTCTTGATGTAATGAAATTATTCGGAAAAACATGGAACTTCATATCGAATAGTTTGTAATTGATAAGAAAACATGTAAATGATCATTCAATAAGGGAAATTATACAATCCTTTATCTTATGTTTGGTTGAAGCCTTATGCTATTATATTTGACTCAAAATGGTAATTGTTGGCTTGGGCAAGACTAGCTTGTGAAGGTCCAAAGGTCAAACACTATATTAATATGAGCAGCAACTCTAGATCATAGATTTCTATTAGTAACCTAGTTGAAGGAGATAAACTCAAACAAATTGTAAATGAACTTCAAAAGATGCTTCAAGAGTTTTATTTACCAATTTCTACATGAAAGGATGAATTAGTTTATAATCTTTCAAAGGATGGTGGATACTCAATCAAGTTGGGATATGAATATTTAGATTAATCAAAATATCTTACTCCCAAATATTTAAAATGATATTTGGTCATTAAAGGTCCTTCCTAATTATTTATTCCATTCCCTTACTACATTAAGGTTAAGGTCATTATGGTAGTTATTATTTTATAACTCACTCCACTTGAAATTTCAATTTAGATAGAAACCCATACACATTTGAATTTATACGTTCCTTCCCATTGCATTCCTTTGCTACTCTATAACATTAACTATTCTATGACTCGTTGGACTTGGATTTTTTTGGTACTATTAATAAGAAAGAGGGTTTTAAAGGATTCCCACAACCTATACAATAAAAATGCCACCCAAGTGAACAAGACCAGAACTAAACACCCCTACAAACAAAGAGGCACAAACTAGAAAGAAACTGCACAAAACTAAGACCCAAGAACAAGTATGGAGTGGAGAACTAAGAAGGTTCTACCTCAACATACCAACCTCTTGAGCAACAGTAGCAGCCAGATGGGAAATATTCTCTGAGTAGTCCAACACTGTCTTCAGAGAGCCCTCGATTTTCCTTTTGATTGATGTCAATGGGCTTCAGATTATGAAAAACATAGTGTTTTTTATCCTAGGTGTCCTCTGGGACATAAACCTCATCAACAAATTTTTCCCTATAGCAATCTCTCGGGAGAACATCGAAATCTAGAGGGGGAGAGAGAGGGGAGGAGCCATCATCCTCATGCTTCTTATTTTGTAGACGTTTAGACTTGCGGGTACCACTACCCTCCACCACATTATTCGGCGTCCACGTCCACCAGCCCAGAATAAACCGCCATAGGATACACAACATTCCTAAGAGAAGGGCTAGATATAGGAACTCGACTACCATCACCAGAAGCCTTATCCTGAACACCTTTAACCGAAACCTGAATCTTCGTTAAAACCATTTTCAAACCTGAGCCAAAAGTGAACGAGTAAATATAATCGCTACATTCACTAGCCTCCTCCGATGCCACCTTAGAACCACCAACAGCAGAGCAAGAAAGATCCGCAAATAAGGATTTCATTGGCAGACAAACCATGCTCCCAAGCCTCCTGTTCAAACACGAGTAGAGCAAGGCCTTAGACTTATATTTAAATTATAATGAATAATTTTATTTCTTGCTTTTGTCAACAATACCTTCTTGTCCTAATTCCAATATGCATCACATTAGTGCGCACGTGTATATATATATTTTTGTTACAAGTTCTAAGCATAATTTACGTTGATTTACAATTAAAGAAAAAAAAAATTGGACTAAAAAATTGAAATCGACATCCAAGCTCGCATAGCCATGTATAACAAATAGCCCCACTTTATTCTTTCCGTTATATTTACATTTCCTACCTCGCTCCAAAAGAGGCAGGTTCAATTATTTGGCTCAAGGCCGTCCCACAAATTTTGAGGAGCAATAGTCAAAACTGACGATAATGGCGACCATAGATATTGCGGACAGGAATTCCAAAGCTCTCCATTTTCTACCTTGAATGGCGCGCACAACCAAGTAAAGCCGAGATGGAAAAATAATCACCACCGACGCATTCTGTAATGGAGCAAACCAAGAAAGTGACAAACACGATTTTGGCATGGTCGGAGCGCAAAACGCGCAGGTATTAGCGGTATGATTGACTTTAAAGAGAGAAAAAAATTGAATATTTTGATTTTAGATATCATGTATATATGTAGAGAACATTTAAAACAGACGTGTCACTGAAAACCGTTAATGTTCACTTTGGTTTCCTTAAACGCCAATCTCACAATAAAATGAGATACTCAACAAATGCGTTAGTAGTTATCAAATTTAATAATGTCTTGGCTAGATTTATAAATTACGAACATCTAACTTTTTGTTTGCAGAAACTCAAATCTATTCAATCAATTTTGGGGCCTGCATTAGCTGAAGCCATCTAATAAATCTAAGAAACGAGGATCGATATCTGTTGCAGCAAGGAGATGTCAAGGTTTTTTTTTTAAATGTCAATGTTTCAAGCAGCCAGGGATCGTTAGAAAAATAAACCCAGATTTCACGCCTGTGCCCAACTGCGCTGCGAACCTTGGGCGAAACCGGATTGCGCTCCAGACATGGGCGAAGTCGGACTGCGCTGCCGCAGTTCGGGATCCCGGCAAAAGTGTGACATGACGTCACACCTACCTTCTGACAGATTTGACACCTGACAGATCCGATCTCCGCAGGAGTTAATGCCCAGTCGGCGTTTGTCAGAAACCCTAGATGAGGGTCGGTCCGAGGATAACCCTTATCCGGAGCTGTCAGAGGATAACCCTTATCCTCCTCTCCCCGCGGCTATAAAAGGCGGTTCGGGTCTACAGACAAACAAGTGCGAGAATTGAGAAGCAGAGCGGGTGTGAGAGAAGTTCGTGAAAGTGAGCAGAGAAAGAAAGCAGAGCGATTCAGTGAGCAGTGTGGCTCAGCTGAGAAATGTCCGAGCTGCAGACTCGACATTTCCCCTGTTTTGTTTATCCTGCAGCGTAGCCTGCAGATGTTGTTACTTCCTCGGTTGAGGAATTTTATAACCCTAGTTGTTCATATGAATAAAGTTAGTTGTTTGCTTTGAGCATCTTTAGGGTTTGCAGTTTGTTGTTCTCTGTTCTGGCGTTTCTCTCCTCTCATACGGGTGTTGCCAAGCCAGGCAAACCCAGCGACAGCCGTAGAAGAAGAAGAAGTTGAAGGCCAGAGTTGGCCAAGTCTGAAGCAGCTCGAGTGCGCGAGAGAAGTTTGAAGTCGGCCGCAGTCCGCACTTCGCCCAGCGCAAGTCCGTCGGCTGACCGAAGTACAAACTTCGCCCAGTTTCGGGCGAAGTCTGTTTGCTTCCCCGAAGTGCGAACTTCGCCCAAATTTCGGGCGAAGTCCGTCGCAGCCGCGAAGTTCGAACTTCGCCCAATTTCGGGCGAAGTCCGTCGCAGTCGCGAAGTGCGAACTTCGCCCAAGTTGGGCGAAGTCCGGTTGCGCCCAAGTGCGCACTTCGCCCATTCCTGGGCGAAGTCCGTCGGCGCAGCCGAAGTGCGCACTTCGCCCATTCCTGGGCGAAGTCCGTCGGCGCGCGCGACTTGCGCACTGCGCTTTCTGAGCTGCAGCGCCGTGCAGATTTCGGGCGATTGAAAAAATTAAAAATCGATCCTTCAAATTGGTATCAGAGCAGATAGTGCCGTGACACGGAGATAGAAGCATGGCTTCCGAGAGAAACTCGTTGCAGTTGCAGATCCCACGATTTAACGGTAAGAACTACGATTACTGGAGCATCCAGATGAAGATCCTGTTTGGATCTCAGGAGCTATGGGAGTTAGTCGAGAACGGCTACCCAGAACCGGCAGATGCAGCAGCACTGGCCGCCCTCTCTCAAGCAGATAAGGATCTGTTGAAAGAGCACAAGAAGAAGGACCAGAAGGCCCTCTTCTACATCATGCAAGCGGTTGAGGAGACCATCTTCCCGTGGATTGCATCAGCCACCAAGGCCAAGCAGGCCTGGGAAACCCTGGCAAGTTCGTATCAGGGCACCGACAAAGTGAAGTTGGTGAAGCTGCAGATGCTCAGGAGGGAGTTTGAAAATCTGCAGATGAGCGAGTCCGAGTCGATGAGCGACTTCTTCACCCGGACGACGGACATTATCAACCAGATGCGGTTGAACGGAGAAAATGTCCAGAGCCAGAGAATCATGGAGAAGATTCTCAGAAGTCTGCCTGTGAAGTTCGACTCGGTTGTGATAGCAATCGAAGAGTCGAGGGATTTGACAACCCTCTCGACAGACGAACTCATGGGTTCCCTGCAGACCCATGAACAGAGGCTGAGCCGCTCAACTCAGTCTTCTTTGGAGCAAGCCTTCAAAGCGCAAGTCTCAGTCCGAGACAACGACAGACAAGACTCCCACCACAGCGCTTCTAGTTCTCAAGGAGGAAGAGGCAGAAGCAGACGTGGGAGAAGGAACAAGCAAGGAGGGAACTCAAACCCTCAGGACGCTGAGCCAAGTTGCAACTTTCATCAGCAAGGAGGAAGAGGCACTGGCAGAAATCAGCAAGGTGGCTCTCAGCAGAAGGACATGTCAAAGGTCCAATGCTACTACTGCAGCAAGTTCGGCCATTATGCCACACAGTGCAGAAAGAAGATGGCGAACGAGAATCAATAGCAAGCCCATTATTCGGAGGAACCCAAAAATGCGGTAGGAGGAAATGTGCTGCTGACTTGCAGTATTGAAGAGGAGAGCAAGAAAAACATCTGGTATCTTGACAGTGGTTGCGGCAACCACATGATCGGGAACAGAGAGATGTTCTCACAACTGGATGAAACAGTCCAGTCCGAAGTCAAGATGGGGAACAACATCAAAGTTCCTGTGATGGGGAAAGGAAAGATCCTCATCCGCACTCGGCACGGTGATAGAAAAACAATTCAAGATGTTTTTTATGTGCATGTGTTGAAGCACAATCTGCTAAGTGTTGGACGACTTGTGCGAGAAGGGGCACACTGTATCTTGTTCAAAGATGGTGTATGTTCCATCAGAGACAAAGTCCATGGACAAATCGCAACTGTGTCCATGATGAAAAACAAGATGTTTTCGCTGCAGATTCAGAATGAATCTTTGATGTCTCTCGAGTGCGGTTGAGAAGGATGCTACCTGGTTGTGGCATCTCGGATTCGGTCACCTGAGTTTCAATGGCTCTGAATCTGCTGCACAAGAAGCGAGATGGTGAAGGGTTTACCCCTTATTGAGCAACCGAACAAAGTCTGTGAAGGTTGCCTGGTCGACAAGCAGCACAGGGACGCATTCCCTATAGGGCAGTCTTGGAGAGCATCACGGCCTTTGGAGCTGGTGCACTCAGACATCTGTGGTCCCATGCAGACCACCTCATATGCCGGAAACAAGTATTTCCTGACCTTCATTGATGACTTCAGCCGAAAGACATGGATTTATCCAATCAAGTTGAAGTCAGAAGCGTTTGCAAGGTTTAGGGAGTTCAAGGCTCTGGTTGAGAAACAGAGCGGTCATTATGTGAAGACTCTCAGAACTGATGGAGGTGGAGAGTACATCTCCAACGAATTCCATAATTTCTGCAAGCAACATGGAATTCGGAGGTAGTTCACTGCCAGATACACGCCACAGCAGAATGGCGTAGCTGAGAGGAAGAACAGAACAATCATGGAGATGGCACGGAGCATGTTGAAGGCAAAAAGTTTGCCACATGAGTTCTGGGTAGAAGCTGTAAGTTGTGTAGTTTATCTGCTGAACCGGTGTCCCACCAAGAGTGTGAGGGACAAAATTCCAGAGGAAGCCTGGAGCAAGTTGAAGCCAAGTGTGGCTCATTTGCGAGTTTTTGGGTGCATAGCATATGCACATGTTCCAGATGAGAAAAGGCAGAAGCTGGATGACAAAGCTAAAAGATGCATCTTCACAGGGTACAATGAACCATCAAAGGCATACAGGCTATACAATCCTGTGACAAAGAAACTTGTCATCAGTCGAGACGTGAAGTTCCTGGAGGATGAAGTCTGGAACGGGAAGTCAAAGACTGGTCAGTCTGAACCAGCAACTGTTGAGTCTGTAGACTTGGAGGAAGACAGTGTCCAACCACCTGTGCCTTCAAGCAGCAACAGTGGTGCCAGCAGTAGCACACCCTCATCATCCCGGTCACCTCCACTTGCAAGCAGAATTCAAAACCTGAGGACTCCTGCGAAGACTCGGAGCTTGCAAGACATCTATGAGGTAACCCGTAATCAATTAGATGAAGATTATTCTGATTTTGCTCTCTTTACTGAATGTGATCCAGTGGAGTTTGAAGAGGCAAGTCAGAATCGCAAATGGGTGAATGCGATGGATGAGGAGATAGCAGCCATTGAGAAGAATGAGACATGGCAGCTAACAGATCTTCCAACACGAAAGAAGACCATTGGGGTCAAGTGGGTATATAAAACAAAGTTTAATGCCCAAGGAGAAGTTGACGAGCATAAGGCCGGATTAGTGGCGAAAGGCTACAAGCGAAGTCGGGAGTTGACTATCATGAGGTGTATGCACCGTAGCCCGACTTGACACAGTCGGAATGATTCTGGCACTCGCGGCTCAAAAAGGATGGAGCGTGTACCAGATGGATGTCAAGTCTGCCTTCCTCAACGGAGTGTTGGAAGAAGAGGTCTACATAGACCAGCCGCTCGGTTATGAAATACAAGGGCAAGAAGGCAAAGTCCTGAAACCGAAGAAGGCCCTGTATGGGTTGAAGCAAGCACCCGGGGCATGGTACAGCCGTATTGACGGCTATTTTTAGGAGAATGGGTTTCAAAAATGCCCATATGAGCACTCCCTGTACATGAAGACAAATGCAACGGGTGAGCTCATCATCGTCTGCTTGTACGTAGACGATCTGATATTTACTGGCAATAGCAGCAGCCTATTTGCGTAGTTTAGAACAGCCATGAAGTTCGAGTTTGAAATGACAGACATGGGGCTGATGAAATATTTTCTCGGCATTGAAGTTGACCAATCAGCAGATGGCATCTTCATTTCTCAGGGCAAGTATGTGAAGGATGTCCTGAAGCGCTTCAAGATGGAGGACAACAAACCTGCCATCACACCTGTAGCCACAGGTTTGAAGCTGAGCAAGTTGGATACGGGGAGGTCTGTAGATCCAACCTTGTTCAAGAGGCTAGTTGGCAGTCGATGTACTTGACTGCAACTCGGCCAGATCTGATGTTCGGAGTCAGTCTGATCAGCCGTTTCATGGAGACTCCGAAGGACACGCACTGGCAAGCAGGCAAGAGGATCTTGCGCTATGTCAGCGGGACGCGGAACCATGGCCTATTTTACGCCAGACGGGACCAGTTGGAGCTAGTGGGCTTCACAGACAGTGACTGGGCTGGCAGTACTGACGATCGAAAGAGCACCTCCGGGTATGCTTTCCATCTCGGATCAGGGGCAGTCTCATGGGCGTCCAAGAAGCAACCCATTGTTGCGTTGTCCACAGCCGAAGTAGAATATGTCGCCGCCACGACATCCGCATGCCAGGCAGTATGGCTGCGAAGAGTTCTGAGTGAACTGTACAATCCTTCGGAAGGCGCGACAACAATTTTTTGTGATAACAATTCGGCCATTGCACTGTCAAAGGATCCCGTGTTCCATGGCCGGACGAAGCACATTGATATTCGTTATCACTTCATCAGAGAGTTGGTGAAGTCCGGAGAGATTCATCTGCAGTTTTGCAGATCCAAGGAGCGATTGGCAGATATTTTCACGAAGCCTTTGAAGGAGGAAGACTTCAGCAGATTGCGAGAGCAGCTTGGAGTCAAAGTGCTTGTGAAATCAGGTTTAAAGGAGGGTGTTAGAAAAATAAACCCAGATTTCACGCCTGTGCCCAACTGCGCTGCGAACCTTGGGCGAAACCGGATTGCGCTCCAGACATGGGCGAAGTCGGACTGCACTGCCGCGATCCGGGATCCCGGCAAAAGTGTGACATGACGTCACACCTACCTTCTGACAGATTTGACACCTGACAGATCCGATCTCCGCAGGAGTTAATGCCCAGTCGGCATTTGTCAGAAACCCTAGATGAGGGTCGGTCCGAGGATAACCCTTATCCGGAGCTGTCAGAGGATAACCCTTATCCTCCTCTCCCCATGGCTATAAAAGGCGGTTCGGGTCTACAGACAAACAAGTGTAGAATTGAGAAGCAGAGCGGGTGTGAGAGAAGTTCGTGAAAGTGAGCAGAGAAAGAAAGCAGAGCGATTCAGTGAGCAGTGTGGCTCAGCTGAGAAATGTCCGAGCTGCAGACTCGACATTTCCCCTGTTTTGTTTATCCTGCAGCGTAGCCTGCAGATGTTGTTACTTCCTCGGTTGAGGAATTTTCTGTAACCCTAGTTGTTCATATGAATAAAGTTAGTTGTTTGCTTTGAGCATCTTTAGGGTTTGCAGTTTGTTGTTCTCTGTTCCGGCGTTTCTCTCCTCTCATACGGGTGTTGCCAAGCCAGGCAAACCCAGCGGCAGCCGCAGAAGAAGAAGAAGTTGAAGGCCAGAGTGGCCAAGTCTGAAGCAGCTCGAGTGCGCGAGAGAAGTCTGAAGTCGGCCGCAGTCCGCACTTCGCCCAGCGCAAGTCCGTCGGCTGACCGAAGTACAAACTTCGCCCAGTTTCGGGCGAAGTCTGTTTGCTTCCCCGAAGTGCGAACTTCGCCCAAATTTCGGGCGAAGTCCGTCGCAGCCGCGAAGTTCGCCCAAATTTCGGGCGAAGTCCGTCGCAGCCGCGAAGTGCGAACTTCGCCCAGTTTCGGGCGAAGTCCGGCTGCGGCCCCGAAGTGCGAACTTCGCCCAAGTTTGGGCGAAGTCCGGCTGCGCAGCCGAAGTGCGCACTTCGCCCATTCCTGGGCGAAGTCCGTCGGCGCAGCCGAAGTGCGCACTTCGCCCATTCCTGGGCGAAGTCCGTCGGCGCGCGCGACTTGCGCACTGCGCTCTCTGAGCTGCAGCGCCGTGCAGATTTCGGGCGATTGAAAAAATTAAAAATCGATCCTTCAGGGATTCCACGCTTCTAGGAGCTGCTTCCGAAAATTTCGATGAGGATGGCTTGCTGAAAAGTAATATGGATGATGTGACTCATGTCTCAAAACATCTACGAAAGCTTCATAGTTTACTGGTGGCAGAAAGAGATGATGTTGTCAAGGAGGAACACATCCCAATAGAACCCAAGGCAAAATATGAAAATGGAGGAATTTCAGCAATACATATCAATCTATTTGAATTTAGCTTGTTATTAAAATGATGACGGGAGAAGAGGAGCGCGGCGGAGTAAACACAAGGCAAAATATGAAAATGGAGGAATTTCAGCAATACATATCAATCTATTTGAATTTAGCTTGTTATTAAAATGATGACGGGAGAAGAGGAGCGCGGCGGAGTAAACAGGAACAGTTTCGGCGAGAGCTTTCGGGACGGATGGCGGAAGCAAAGTGGGTGGTGTTTTAAATCACGTCCGCCCAAAGACAGCTTGGAGAGTACCACCCAGAGATTGGGCGGGGTTTTCTCTTAAGTCCGCCCAAAAGTCGGCTAGGTAAGTACCGCACGAAGACTGGACGGTATTTTGCTTAACGTTCGCCCATGTTAGCTTCAAAAGGGTCGTCCGCGGAGTTGGCGGGGATTTGCTCAATTTCCCTTGGCGGGTTGTTAACTTAATATCCCAACTCCAACGTTCCACTCATAATACTTTACGAAAACTTACGCCTAATTTAATTCGGGTCCGCCAAGAGTATTTTGCCATGGATTGGGCGGAAATTTAAATAGACGATATTTTTATATATCATGCCAAAGCATAAATGCACAAATAAATATATTTTATAGTAATTAAAATGAAATTAATTGTGGTTGCAGTTTTATAATGTTTAAATAAAATCTTTTACCAAATGCTTCTTTCTTTAGAAGCTTTACACAGACATCAACAATATTTTTATATATCTTGCAAAAGCATAAATGCTTAAATAAATATATTTTATAGTAATTGAAATGAAATTGATTTTTACAATGTTTAAATAAAATCTTTTATGAAATGCTTTTTTCTTCATAAGCTTTACAAAGACATCTACAAACCTTGTTGCAGGTTAAATTCAATCAAGAGTGTTTGAAAGTTGCAGCTTCACCTCCTTGCTCTTCAAAGTCTTCCTCCAGATTTTATTCTCTTTTGTTTGTCTCCCTTCCACTTTGCAAACTAATACCAGTTCTCATATTTATAGAGTCAGGGATAGAGGAAAAGCCGTGAAAGGCTTACCAACAAACTGACACACATTAAATGTAAACATGATGTCGGAGAACTTACGAAACAATTGCAGTCTAATCGCAAGGTACCTGTAATTAATTCAAGTATAACAAAATCTGGCGATTGATGCAAAAGATAAAAATTTGTCAGAAGGTGTCAAATCTAGATTAATTTTCTAACATCCTCTTGTTAATGTTTTTTAAAGTCTTCCTATTAAAGTGTGCAGTTCCCTCAACCTGTTAAAGTATTCCTCCTTCAAAGGTTTTGTGAAAATATCTGCAATATGGTCTTTGGAACTACAAAACAATAACTCAATATCATTAGGTTTCACCAGTTGTCTAATGAAATGGTACCTGATGTCAATATGCTTGAACCTGCCATGAAACACTGGATCCTTTGATAGTGCTACGGTGGAATTTTTATCACAAAATATGGTTATTACCCCTTCTAGTTGATGATTTAGCTCACCTAAGACTCTTCTAAGCCAAACTACCTGGCATACAACTAAAGTGGTAGCAACATACTTTGCCTCAGCAGTTGATAGTGCAACAACTGGTTGCTTCTCAGAAGACCACGAAACTGCACTTGATCCAAGATGGAATGCATAACCTAAAGTGCTCTTTCAATCATCTATATTGCCAATCCAATCGATATCTGTGTAGCCAACAAGTTCGAGCCAGTATTTTCTTGCATAGTAGATTTCATGGTTTCTTATCCTGTTGACATACCACAGTATTATTTTGCCTACCTACAAGTGAGTGTTCTTTGATGCTTCCATAAATCTGCTTATCAAAATCACTACAAACATTAAATTTGATCTGGTTGTTGTCAAATACATCAGAATTTCAACAAGTCTTATGTAGAATGTTGGATCAATATTATTGTTGCAATCATTCTTGCTTAGCTTTAGGCCTATTGTAATTGGTATAATTACTACTTTGTTTTCCTCCATATTAAACCTCTTCAAGGCATATTTTGTATACTTGGCTTGATAAATGAAGATACCATACACATATTGGATAACTTCAATGCTAAAAAAATATTTCATCAGGCCTAAGTCCGTCATCTCGAACTCCTTCTTCATGGTATTTTTGAACTGCTCAAATAGCATATTCCTATTGTCACAATAAATTAAATCATCCACAAATAAGTAAACTATTATCATCTCCCATTTTGCAATTGTCTTCATGTAGAGGGTGTTCTCATATGGGTATTTTATAAACCCATTCTCCTGAAATTATGCATCAATACGGCTATATGAACCTCTACGTGCTTATTTCAATCCATACAGAGCTTTCTTTAATATTATTACCTTACCATCTTTCCCTTCCAACTCATAGCCAAGTGGCTGGTCTATGTAGGCCTCCTCTTCCAACACTCTATTGAGGAAGGTAGACTTGACATCCATTTGGTAAATATTTCACCTCTTTTGGACTGCCAATTCCATAATTATTCTGATTGTGTCAAGTCTTGCCACAAGTGCATATACCTCATGATAGTCAATCCCTAACTTCTACTTGTAGCCTTTTACCACCAACTCGACTTTAATCTTTTCAATATCACCTTGGGCATTAAACATAGTTTTGTATACCCATTTGACTCCAATGGTCTTCTTACCTGCTAGAAGATCCATTAATTCCTAGGTCTGATTTTTCTTTATGGCTTCTATCTCATCATCCATAGTTTTTACCCATTTTCTATTCTGAATTGCTTCTTCAAATGAAATTAGATCACACTCAAAAAATAAAGCAAAATCAAAATGTTCTCCTTCTTTAATTTAATTTCTAGTTACCTCATAAATATCTTGCAAGATCCTTGTCTTTGCTAGTGTCTTCAGGTTGGGAATCATTCTTGCAATTAGAGGTGACTGTGATGATGAGATAGTGTTTCTTCTAGCACCAATATTATTATTTAAAGCTACAGGTGGATGCACTATATTTCCATCCAATTCCTCAAACTCAATAATTGCTAGCTCTTGTTGACTAGTCTTGGATTTCTAGTTCTAAGCTTCATCTTCCATGAACATCACATCTCGTATTATAACTAACTTATTTGTGACTGAGTTGTACAACCTGTAAGCCTTTGAATCTTCATTATAACTAGTGAATATGTATTTTTTTGACTAATCCTTCAGCTTCTTTCTCTTCTCATTTGGAACATGTGCATATGATATGAACTCAAAAACTCTTAAATGAGCAACACTCAACTTCTGGTTGCTCCAAGCTTCTTGAGGAATCTTGTCCTTCACTCTTTGTGGGATACCTATTTAGTAGATAAACTACATAGCATACAAATTTTTACTAGAACTCGTGTGGCAATCCCTTTGCCTTCAAAATACTCTATGTCATCTCCATTATGGTTATGTTATTCCTCTCTTCAACACCATTCTGTTGTGATGTGTATCTGGCTATGAACTACCTTTGAATTTCATTTACCTCGCATAAGTTATGGAATTAATTTGAGATGTATTCACCTCTTCTATATGTTCTGAGAGTCTTCACATAATAGCCATTTTTTTTTTCAACCAAAGCCTTGAACTCCTTAAATTTGCTAACTTTTGTCTCATGGGATATACCCATGTCCTCTGATTGAAATCATCTATTAAAGTTAGAAAATATTTGTTACTGACAAATGTGTTGGTTTGCATAGGGCCATAAATATCTGAATGCACCATATCTAATGGTTGTGATTCTCTCCATGACTATTCGATAGGGAATGCGTCCCTGTGCTACTTACCGACTAGACAACCTTCACATGCTTGATTTTGTTGCTCTATAAAGGGTAAACCCTTCACTATATATTTCTTGTGTAACAAATTTAGGCCAGTAAAACTTAGGTGATCGAATATGAGATGCCACATCCACATAGCATCTTTCCCAATTGTACTAATGGAAATAAATAGTTCATTTTGAATTTGTAGGGGGAACATCTTATTCTTTATCATGGACACATTTTCTATGAGTCTTTTCTCTTTGTATTTTATAATGTAGGCTCCATTTTTTAATTGTGCAACCCTCTTCACAAATTATCCAATGCTTAGAAAATTATGTTTCAACCCAGGCACATAATACACATTAGGGATGTGCTTCCTTTCATCTTGTCTGGTATATATTATGATCTTCCCTTTACCCACCATAGGTACCTTATTGTTGTTCCTCATCTCCACCTCATATTTGATGGTTTCATCTAATTGTGAGAATATTTCTCTTCTCCTAGACATGTTGTTGGTGCACCCACTACAAGATACCAAGTATTCCTTTGGATCTCTTCATCAGTATTGCAAGTTAACAACATATTCCCACATACATCTCTACTTTCTATATTTTTATTTTCATTTGTATAGTGGACTTGTTGCTTATTATCCTTGGTCAATTTATTTCTACACTCATAACTAAAATGGTCAATTTTTTTGTAGTAATAACAATGGATATTTGATTTATCATACCTCTAATTTGATCCTCCTTGCATATTTCTATCATTACCTCTTCCTCCTACTTGATGGAAGTTGCATCTAGTCTCTCCTTAATTGGAGTTTGACCTTCCTCCTATTATGGCATCTTCCATGTGTGCCTCTATTATTCTATCATATTCCTCCTTGAGAACTTGAGGTATTTTGATGGGATTCTTCTCTTCTGATATTATCTTGGAATGAGACTTGCATCTTGAATTCTTGCTCCAATGAGGACTGATATGATTGGCTCAAAATTTTCTCATGTATTTTTAGAGAAACCATGAGCTCATCTATTGAAATGGTTGTCAAATCCATTGATTATTCAATCACTATCACCACTAAGTCAAACCTTGTTGGTAGGCTCCTTAGTATTTTCTCCACTATTCTCTGGTTCTCAACATTCTCACCATTCAACCTCATTTGGTTGATGATACCCATTGTCCGGGTAAATAAGTCACTCATGGACTCTAACTCACTCATATGAAAATTCTTAAACTCATTTTACAACATATGTAACCTCACCAATTTTACTTTTTTGATACCGTAGAAGGAGCTAGCTTAAATTTTCCATTCCTCCTTTGATTTGGTTGTTGTTGCAATTCTTAGGAAGATAATCTCCTCACTTGCTTGCATTATGTAAAATAATGTCTTCTAGTCTTTCTTTTGATTCTCCTTAAACAAATATGACTCCACTTGGAAGATAGTGCTCAATGCTTCTACATCTGTAGGTTTTGGGTAACTGTTCTGCACCAAGTCCCATAGCTCTTGAGACACAAACAATATTTTCATCTGAATGCTCTAGTAATTGTAGTTCTTACCATTGAATCATGGGATCTACAACTACAATAAATTTCTTTTGAAATCCATTACTTCTTATCATCCACTAATAGCACTAGCTCCGATACCAATTTGAATGGATGACGATATAATAGGTGTGACAGAGTAAACAAGAATAGGTTTGGTGGGAGCTTTTGAGGATGATGGTGAAAGTAAAGTGGGCGGTGTTTTAAATCACATCCACCCAAAGACATCTTGGAGAGTACCACCTAGAGATTGGGTGAGGTTTTCTCTCAAGTCCATCCAAAAGTTAGCTAGATAAGTACCACCTGAAGCTAGGCAGTATTTTACGTAACATCCAACCAACATAGCTTCAAAAGGGTTGTCTGAGGAGTGGGTGGTAATATTTGGGTGGGGATTTGCTCAATTCTCCTTGGTAGATTGTAAACTTAATATCCTTCTTCTGCCTAAATTCAACGTTTCGCTCACAATACTTTATAAAAACTTACACTTAATTTAATTTAGGTTTGCTAAGAGTCTTTCACCATGGATTGGGAAAAAATTCAAATAGAAAATAGTTTTATATATCATGGGGAAGCATAAATGCACAAATAAATATATTTTATATTAACTAAAATGATACTAACAGTAGCTACAATTTTACAATGCTTAAATGAAACCTTTCACCTGATGCTTCTTTCTCGAGAAGCTTTACACAGACATATGCAAACTCTGTTGTAGGTTAAACTCAACTAGGATTGTCTGAAAGCTGCAACTTCACCTCCTTGCTCTTCACAGACTTCCTCCTTTGGATTTTCTTCTCCTTTGTCTATCTTCCTTCCACTTCGTAAAATAATACCAGCGACTCATATTTATAGATTCAAGGACAGAAAGAAATACAAGAAAGACTCGCCAACAAACTGACACACATTAAATATAAAATTAATGTCGGAGGACTTACAGAACAACTACAATATAATAACGAGCTACTAGTAATTAATTCGAATATAACAAAATCTGATGATTGATGCAGAAGATAAAAACCTGTCAAAAGGTGTCAAATCTGTTTTAATTTTTTAACAATTATGAAGGCCACTATAAATTAAAAACTTTAACATTTTGATAATTTACTTGTTGAACTTGAGTTACCAATGAATGGCCTTAGTTATTTTTCATGGATCCCAACATTTGTTAGGTTTTAAAGTTCATATATGCATTAGCTCAGATCGATGCAACTGAAAAAATGTCATAAAATATCTATATGCATGTGGAGATGAAATAAGATGGCTATGGATATCGGTTACATATTTCATCTATGAAATGGGATGGAGCCATCACTGACGTATTGGAAGCTATAAACTCCATGGGATTGAAAGTGGTGCAAGCTAATATTTCTTGTGATAAGCAACTTTTGTTCGATGCTTTTTAGAAAAGGTAATATCATATGAGAACATCATTTGAGTACACATCTCTTATTTTCTACTTTTATTCTGTGTGGTCGAAGTTTCTGCATCGAATGTAGAGGTGGAAGAAGACGTAAAGAACATAAACTCGAGTGTGAAGATGAAATAAGATGGCTAAGGATATCGGATACATATTTCATCTATGAAATGGGATGTAGCCATCACTGACGTACTGGAAGATACAAACTCCATGGATTGAAAGTGGTGCAAGCTAATATTTCTTGTGATAAGCAACTTGTGTTCGATGCATTTTTAGAACAGGTAATATCAGATGAGAACATCATTTGAGTACACATCTCTTATTTTTCTACTTTTATTGTGTGTGGTCAAAGCGTCTGCATCGAGTGTGGAGGTGGAAGAAGATGTAAAGAACATAAGGAAGAAACTCCCTCTCTATAGTATGCTGGAAATATTGTCGGTGGATTTCCTTTATATTGTGACTGGTTTGAATGACACAACCAGCCATAGCTACTATGAAGTTCTCTTGTTTTTCAAAGGATATGGCCTAGTTATATGCTTCTTAAAAGTATTCCTATCATCGTTATGAAAAGAATTCATTTATTAATATAATATGTGCTTTTTTACCAAATTATATTTTGTTTTAGGTAATGGCAAATATGCACCGTTTTTACATAATAGAAATAAATTTTTTTAACAACTCGCTTATATTTTGTTTTAGGTAATGGCAAATATGCACCGTTATAATTTCTTTTAGGTAATGGCCAATTATGCACCATTCTTAAATAATAGAAATACAAATTTTTAACAACTCGCTTACACTAGCCAATCAGTTATGATTTCTTCAAACTTGTTTTAAGTAAATATTATTTCTTCTCCAAATTTTTGAAATTGTGTTCTAAAATGTTTTATTTAAATTTTTTTTTTTTTTTTTAAAGGATATTATAGAAATCTTGGTGGATAGTTTTCTTCATATTTTGTTTGTTACTTTCACATTTTAAATTTTATTGATTTTGGGATGGTTCTTTTTAATTTTGTTTGGTTAAATGGAGTGTTAAGTATAAGTAAGGTATAATAGAGTTTTTTTTTTATGATTTAAAATTAAAATTTTTTTGTAAAAGATAAATGCTTAATATATTGGAAGTCCAACACTATTCTTTCATAATATGTTATACTTGTCAATTCAGCCTAGGCACACCCAACAGATTTTGTAGCTGCTTTGTTTGAAACTAGTTAATAATATTCGAAGGCCTGATAGGATGGTTCTCTACATCTTAGTCTTTTCGAGCTGCTTATTTTTGAAACCATTGCAATTGAGCGTTGAAAGTATTTAAAGGCTTGATAAGATGGTTCTCTATGTCTTTAATCTCTCAATTAATATTGAGGGTGACGTTGCGAAGTGTTTACTGAAATAATAGGCTGAAATTTATTTAAAATTCTATACAAAAGAGTATAGGATATTTTGAAGTGTTTAGTTATTTCTACATGATTGTTGCTCTTATGTTTTCTGATAGCTGATTCCTGATATTATGTACAGAGATATGTTAGGTGATATGTTTGTTGCAGTTAGTGTGACTTTTCTTCCTAATTGTAATAGTTTCTCTTGGTTGATTGGGGTGTGTTAATCCCACCCACACTATTTTGTAAAAAAAAAAAAAAATTGTACAAAAGAGTATAGGATGTACTTCAACTTTGTTCTACAAAATATTTTTCGCCTTTAGCATGTGGACAACTTAAAGAAACAACGTTCCTGCCTCTCACGGTATTTGAAAAACCAGGATGTGGAGAAAGGGGTGACTGCAAAGTAACATTTCAAAGGTTAACGATTGAAGTATTCATGACAACAATTTTTTTTTTTTTTTAAAGTAAAGTTAAGATAACACAATTTTATTAACCTAAAACATTACAAAGTTATCATATTAATAGTGTATACTAATAAAAAATAAAATGAGGTGGATAAAAAGTAAAGTATAACTTAATATATATAAGAATGAAAGTTAAAAGCAACAAAAAAAACTATAGTTGTAAGTTGCTGTAATATGCTAGATATTATCACTCATCCATGGGAGAACTTGACAAATGGTGAATTTTTGGGCATGTTTTTCATTATATCATCTAAAGTCTTAAAAAAGAAATAGAAGTAATTTGTTCATTTTTTTTACTGCTTTCCTCTTAGTTTTATGCTAGTTTCGTGCTGGACCTTTTGAAGATCTTGTATCTTGTGAGAAAGTTGATGAAGTTTGTTGGTAAAACCTGAACTCCATGGACATGGGAATGAATGCATCACACACGTAATAGGAGATAAATGGTTAATTATGTTAAAATTATATCTCATGGAGCAACAAAATTGATAAAAATGTTTTTGCATCTAAACTTTCAAATATGTTTGAGAAGGATGAGTCTACAAACATCCAAGAGTTTGGAGCAATGATCTTGCTAGAAAAAATCAAATAGAGAAAGCTTCCAATAACTAGTGAAATATGGGAATAAAAAAGTGTAGAAGACATCCTCAAATTGTTTAGCCATGTCACAAAACTAAAACAAGTGAAAAAGAGTTTCTAAAGCATTAAAAATTTTGCATTGAGGGGAAATTTGTAAAATCAGAGATAGACTTTTAAAAGTTGGATTTTTTAATGCAAAACCCACCATTCAAGAAGCTAAGTTTTTTAATTAATAGGAACTTTTAAAATTTGAGTAGTAAGAGACTTCCATTAGGCATTAGTAAAATTGACTTCCCACTTGACATTAAGTTTTGAGTCCAATGATACAGGACATAAAAATATTTTTATGTATCCAACTATATTCGATGAAAGAGATTCTATGGTCACTAAGCCATCTCTAGTTAGTCCATATATTTTAGGTAGTTGTTTCCAAATTTATAAGGACATCACAAGGAATGGAAGCCATAACTGATCCATAAGAATATTTGAACCAAGAGGGAAAGGAGCAATAATTGTGAATCTAATACCAAGTAAGAATTGAGTAGCTACCCAAATCCCAGATATCTTTTATTTTGTTTATACCTTTCTTTAAAATTTTAGTCCTTGAATAGCATTGCACAAAGCTAAAGGCTTATCATTGTGGAAGATAAGTTTATTCCACCAAAGACTATTTAGACCAATGATTAGATCATGTATTAAGGATTTATACTTCAAAACCAGTAATTGAGAAACTAATTACCAAGCTTTCCCGTTACAGGTAAGAGGAATATATCCTTCAACTATAAAGTATGGTGTAATAATGAACTGTAGACACCAAAATAGCACCAATCCGATTATGTGACTGCAAACACTGATCGCATTGACACACACAACCCCTAGGGTAGCTCCCAGAGGTTAAACAGTGGTCCTAACCAGTCTCATAGTAGTTTTGGAAGGTCAAGAGTCGATTTGGTACCTTCAGGCACTCTACTCCATACTCGTGCCACCCAAGGAAAATTACAAACTTCTATTCACCCCACCCAGGGACGATTAGCAGTATTCGCTCTAGGGTGGGGCGAATAGCAGGTTTGACGGGTAAAAAGTCAAATCTTGACAAATGGCAGCTAAGATTCGCCACTTAACTCTTCCTTCATTGCATAGGAGTGTGAGTGAGCATTTTTTAGCGTTAGAGGTAGTTACAAGGGTAGTCATGAAGCCCTTAATCAGGGAGGAATCTTCTCCCCCCTGGGAAGGCATGATTGCCAAGTGGCACCTCTGCATGCTCATCCAAAGAGACCTCCAGGTCTATAAATTGGTGAATTTTCTCACCACAAAAATACAGATAAGGAGAATTTTGAGCAATGAAGTGCTATCATTTTACTTCCACACACACACCCCTTTTTTATTTGTGCCTTTCACATCCTTGATCTCTTTTGGAAAGGAGGTTATAGGGTGGTTATTGGAAGAGCAAATTCGAAACCAAAACCTGACATTTGGCCATAATATCCTACCAAATTTTTTGACAACACCCCACAAGAGGTTTTGGACCCATCCCAAGTGGATTGGTTCTGAAATCAGGCCCCAAACGGTGGGCGTCCTACCCCCGGGCGCCCCCCACACTACTGCAGTCCTAATCGCCCCACCCCAAAGTGATTAGAAATATGTGGCATATTTCCTTTATTTTATTTTTGCATTTGATTCTATGCTACTTATATAGGTTGTCATTTGAATTTCACATCGTTTTGAGCATTTTTTATCATGTTTATATTGTTTCCCGCCTTCACTAACATGCATGTAGCATCATCAAATTCCTGGTGGTAGAGGCCAACTTGGGAAAATATGACCTTCTGGGTCTTCCCAAAATACACCCAATTAGCTAACCCCCAAATTTACAAGTGATTTGGAGCTTCCCGCATGTGATATTTGGTACAGTGCTTTTTAACGCTTTGTTGTAGGTCTATTCGTCTTGTCTCGGAGCGAATACAAATCTGTGGTGAATTTTTTGACTGTTCCATTTGCAGTGTTTTCCTTGTGATGTTTTTATGCCCATATCAAATTTTTAGTTCATTTGGATCTATTTTAGTTATCGTTTTATTTATATCTTGCATGCACTAGTTGAAGGCGTGGGGATTGCATGTTTCATTTTATCTACAGGTGCTATTGACTGTTTCCTGTTTCATTGAACATAGGGTCTTAAAATTAGAGGAGAAGAAATGAGTCAAGACTCATCAATGCAAGTTATGGTGATGTTTGGTCTGCCCACTTTACATGTGGGCACGCAGAAGAAGGAATGGTGTCCATTGATGTGACAAGAACATTTTTTTTTAATGCTCCTAGCCCCTGAAAAGGGAGGAGACAAATTGTAACCAATTTTTGAAGCATATAAATAAAAGGGATATCTTTTATATTGGATTTTTATTTGGTTTTGATTCGTTCATGCCTCTTTCCTTTCATGCACTTTCAATTCATAGGATTTAGAGTTATCTTTTGTTTTATTTGAATCGCATCTTGGATTTTCCTTTTTGTTTCCGTATCCTCATGATTTCAGTGGTGATCATGGTGGGATGCTTGTCCTCTATTTTTAAGATCAGAAATATGATCAAAACTTGATTGTTTTTACTTGCAGGTACCGAGTTTTCAAACGTTGGACTGTTGTTCGTTCTAGCCTGTGGCGAATATAGATCTGGAATTTGTCTTACCCAAGGACAAATGGGTATTTGCTCCACCCTGTGATGAATATAGTCCTGTTATTCATCCCACCCAGGGATGAATAGATCTCTGTGTATTTTTTGGACAGAAACTCAGAACCAGCATATTTGGGCAGAGAAGAGGTAAGGGTCCTAAACTCTTCCTATCATTTTCTATTTTTTGTTTTCTATTTTTTTGGTTATTTGCTTGCTTAGGAAAAGTTGTACTACATTTTTATTTTCTTTCATGCAAAATAAAAAGAACCCCACATATCACATGGCAACATAAACACCAAGGAGCTAGTCGTAAAACCCCAGCCCTTGATCAAGACCAACGATGGATTTCATCACCACCTTGGCTTGAATTTTGCATTCATAGCCCCGATCTCTACTGTTGCTAGATGTAAATCCTAACGAAAGCTGACCGAGTGTAGCTGGGGTGATTTTGAGCGCATGAGGATAAGTCTTCTATGGTAGGTGTCAAAAATAGGGTGATTCCCCTTCCATACCGCCTACGTTCCATGTACCATCTGCTCTCACGTAACAAAATTTTCCCTCACATAAGGGCGGGTATATAGAGAGGTTGGTATATCAGCCTGGCAATGGTATATCAAAGGGGCAACCATTTTTGGGAGTCATAAGAGCCATCATATTGCATTTAAACGTTATTTACAAAAGCTGTCAAAAAAAAAATCAAAACACACTAAACCAGGTTTAGAGCACACCTTTAATATTTAAACGAGATAATCATTGCTTTGTATGTGTGATATTTTATGTTTAGTGTAGCATAAAAATCATAAAAAGAAAAAAAAATCTATGCATCTTGTAGGAAAAACACCACCATGGTGTACACCCCTAGCCAAGCCCAATCACGAGCAGGAGCTACAGAGAGTGTACAAGGGGGCACAAGTCGCCTCCGCTATAGCCCCAAGGACTTGGTCATACCACCTTGGTGGCCTGACCCACAAGAGAGTCCACATCGTGCCATTTCAGAATGGGACTATAGAGGCACCCCTTTGAGGGACACGCCCATCCATCATAGCCCCTTTCAGGAAGAGTCCTTACACGTGGTACTCAACATAAACAAGAAGGCTCCTTTAGAAGGTCGGTATGAGTGGCCACTGTATGATGAAGCGCTTGAATAGTTTAGGGTCCATGAGGAGAGGTCACATGATTATTGCATCCCTCCTTTACCCTCCATCACTATTAGGAATAATAAGCCAAATCCAGAGCACAAGGCTCTTCAAACAGGGCAAGCCAACTCTACCTGCCCCTTTCACATATATGCAAAGGAGCATGAGGAAGACCATTACATTCCTCAAGAGCAACACACAATGCAGGAGCAATGCGCCTTCGCACCTGCTATCTATCAGAATCACCTACCGAGGCCAGAGCCTCGAGTGAATGTCGCTAACCTCAACAGAGGGAAGAAACCTATAGAGATCTCGAATCATCACGACTGAGATAAATGTGTAGGAGAGGCATCTAGGCCTTCGAGACTCAATATGGCAAAACAAATTGACCTAGAAGTCGCCAGACATGCCGCCCGCCAAGCACAGATCACACAGCTTGAGCAATATCAACAGCATCTAGAGCATCGATATCGCCTTAGCAAAGAGCACATTCAGTGCCAAATAGATGAGCTACTCCATAACACGGTGCCAGAGAGGGTTCCAACCCCTCGCACCCAAAGAGCAGAACCGTATGAGAGGCGTAACCCCTTGGTGCGAGACAGGTCCTCGTGACCTTACCAAGTGCTGCCTCTAAGACCTCCTAGACTTGAGCGGGAGGCCACTCCCAGGAACAATGATGGGCACCCCCTGCGGGGACCCACCCATGGTTATAGGTCTCGTCCAGAGACTCATCAAGAAGTCTATGAGGAGTGTGAGCAAGAAGAATAGCGGGCCAAAATGCCCTACCAAGGCATAGGGGCTGCTATCCGGCCACCCCTCCATAGGCCTCAAGTTTCCCACAACCCACAATGGGAGCAAACTAAAGAGGAAGAGATTAAATATTTTGATGCATATAAAGAGCTACTGTAGCACTTCGAGTTTGTGGAGACCAAGACTTCTGGGCCCCAAAATACCACTTTATGCCAACTTCGCATCCATCCTGTGCATTCGTTAGTGTCGACCCCCCCTTACCATGAACAATTTAAACTACCTCAGTTGGCAATATTTAGAGGGGAGGAAGATGCCCAGGAGCATATGACTAGATTCCTGAGCCAATGCTTTGGCATTCAAGACAATGATTCTTTGTTGTTAATAACATTCATCACCACATTCGCAGGCCCTGCCTCGGATTGGTTCACTCAATTGCCAAAGAACAACATTAGAAACTTAGATTAGCTAGTGGATGCGTTCCTCGAATGCTTTGCCTTCAACACTAAGAAGAAGGTGTCACTAAGCAACCTAGCTAGCCTCAAGAAGTATGAGGAAGAAACCATGGCGGCCTATGGGAATCGGTGGAGGACTCTACTTTCCAAGCTACCCTACCTCCCTCCTATGTCCGACCTCACACAAATGTTCTCAAAGAGCTATTTGAGATCGATCTTTGTGCTATTGCAGCTGTAGTAATATGCCACTTTGGAGGAAGCTCTGGAACAAGCCAGAATAATTAAAGAGACCAAGATTCAGGATGGCGATATAGCCAAGCCAAAGAAGAAAGAATGGTCTAAGAACACCAAAATAGGGACCACGCAACAAAAACCCACTGCGGTCAATCAAGTTGCTATAAACATCCCTAAGCCTATACAAGCAACACAACCCCAAAAGGCTAACTATCAGGTGGTGCCTCTTAACATTTATGATAGAGAAAATTAGAGGCATGAAAAAAATTAGCAGCATCACCCTATGTGACAATTCACACCTTACATAGAGTCTAGAGACTTCCTGTTTGACCGCTTGTCAGCGGCAAACTTATTAACCTACCCGAGATTCAACCCATAGACCCCAATGTGCCAAAACCTAAGGGCTACAGGGAAGACTTGTACTACAGGTTCCACAGATGAAAGGGACATGACCTTAATGCATGTTGAAAGTTTAAAGGCTTAGTGCAAGACCTAATTGATAACAAGACATTAGCGATAGATAATCCCGTGGAACCAAGCAATCAACAAATGGAGGTCTTCAAAGACCCCTTGTCTGCCCATGATGCACAGGAAAAGACCCTACAAGTCAATGAGGTCACACATAACTGCCCCATGCAGGGGTATGTAGGGATGATCAGTATAATGACTCATAACAGGAGGTACCCGAGCACAACTGCTCCCGCAGCAGCTACAGGTGAGGTGCCAACAATGTCACAACCGCAAGAGCACCTTGCACCACCTCCTCTGCCTAGACCAGTGGCCACAATTTAGACCAAACTCACCCAGAGTTTGAGGACCATGTCGGCTAGGCTCTCCATCTATGAGCTCATACAACAATCAATGCCCCATCAGGAGGCTCTAATGGAGATACTAAAAGCCATCGAGTTGCAGCCCCACGAAGCAAAATCCTTCAAGAACTTCATGGGACATGTCAAATGATGCATTGAGTCAGTCATCACCTTTCAAGAAGACAAATTGAAATCAGTGGCTGGTGACATGGTGGATCTGCCCCTGCATGTCATCATGCAGATCAACGGGATCCCGTACAAAATGGTATTGGTGGACACTGGCTCGTCTAGTAATATCATTAAAACAACAGCCCTGAAGCACCTCAAGTTGCCTGCATCTCACATAGTGGCCTTGACCTATACGCTGTGAGCATTCAATGATGCAATATGCTCAATAATTGGCACAATCGTCCTACCCATCCAAGTGGGAGAAAAGACTATACCTACATTGTGCCACATCCTAGAAGGTGAAATGGCCTATAACATCTTGTTGTGTCGGCCATAAAATCAGGGACATGAAGTGTGTCCCTTCGATAGCTCATCAATGCTTAAAGTATACATTCAAAGGGCAGGTGCATGTAGTCCCGACGGACTTGGAACCCTTCAAGTATTGCAATGCGGTGTAGCCGATGCCGTAATCGACCCTTCCATAAATGCATTTGGATTTTTAGTTGAATCCATCTAAACAGGGTCCGATTCCACAGGCATCCTTGTTGACAAGTCCGTAAAAACCCTAGTCGGATCCATATTCATCGTCTAGTCCTTCACCAATGATGCCACCTATTGTGGCCACACAGAAGGACAAGGGGAAGAAACCTCTAGAAGAGGCTCAACCTCTGGAAGAGGTGCAACATATGGAAGAGGTACAACCATCAGTATCAACCATAACTACTGAGGAGATGCCTAGCATAATGGAAGTCAAGGCTCCTAGTTCACCTGACATAGAGTGGACTCGGGAAGAACTTTCGTTCCCTCCCCATAAACCGCCAACAATCACTATTGAAATGGCCAATACGGGCTTGGGGGAGTACCTGGTGTAGAACATTGTAGCAGCACCCGCACTTGAGTCCATGCAGTACATGCAGAGACCTCATCTCCCCATAGGCACTATTGTTCCTCTAGGCTACCTACCAAACTAGAAAAACTTTGTGCATGGGGGCCTTGATCATGGTATTGGACCTTGCATGCAAGAGGACGAAGATGAAGAGCCTTTTACTAAAGATGTCAACTATTTGTCCAACCCAGACTTCGCTCTGAGATACCTTGGCCAATGCAATTGGCATGGATATGGGTTAGGCAGATATGAGCAAGGAGTGTGTGTTCTTTGCCAACAAAAATACCAAATGCCATAGGACAAATCAGGGGTAGGGTTCAACCACCCTCTACCCTTAGACATCTTGGTAGAGAACATGCAAGGCCTAGGGATAGGCAACAAGGGGGGATTGGCATTAGGTCCATATGCTAACCCTAACACAACATGTACATTGGGGAATTATCTCCCATTGTTGACAACTAACCTTGTTGACCTTAACCACCCTTTCCCTTCACTCGAGAGAGGAGAAAGTTTGAGGACTCACCTACAAGAGAGGTATAGACAAGGTCAGGAAGGATCTTTAGAAGACGAGTCAGAATATGAGGTAGCACCATGGGACCCCTTCTAATCGGATAGCAATCACTCACAAGTGACCCCCATGGATGATTATCAGGAAATCCTCTTAGCAATGTTCCCTTTGGTGGCTCCCATTGAGCAAGTGCCACCACAAGACAATCAGGCCCCACCGCAGAGAGCGAAACAACCCCAATGGGGCCAGATCAATTTGCTCGAGCAAGACAAGCCTCTAATGTCGCAAACGGTTGTTGGAGCCAACGAAGGCCTTTGGATCTTTGACAGTGATTATGAAGATGAATCTGAGATGGTCTATCTCAATCATATGTGATAGCAACAATACCCCTTAGAGATTAATGACATATTTGAACAACTAAACATAAGTCTGGGGCATGAGTGGCACATAAACCCAGCACAGTGGGACAAAGTGTTGAATCTGCCACTTTGGACATACGAAGAGCACCTACCGCCTAGAGACCCTATAGAGATATCAGTGTCGAGGGCAGACCCTGTCTTCCTATCCACACATAGGGACGATCCATTCGTGTCAATACCTCCAGATCCAGATCTAAAGCACAGAGAACATCCATATTGTTTGAGTCATCACACCCACGATAATGGAGACCAAAATAATTTCATCAACATGATCTTCATTGACTTAACCACCCCCATCCACAATTCGGCCAATCCAACATAGTCATTATATTTAGACATAGATGCCATAGACTGGGATCGCGTCAATTCACCACCATCCCCATCAGAGTACTGGCCTTTTGGTGATATGCTTCATTTCACCCCAGGGCCAACTCAAGATGTCTTCCATGCTGAATAGGGACCCGAGGTTCCTAACGATGATCTAAACTCAGCAAATGATATCCACTTGATCCCAACTCCACACCAGTTGGAGGACGGATCCCACATGTTGGTCGAGGAGACGACTGACGTAGAAATCGGCTCAAATCCAATGAATCCATAGATTATCAAGCTGGGCGTAATTCTATCCCTCGAAGAGCAAGTCGACTACATTGCCCTTCTCAAAGACAAAAAGGAGGTTTTTGCATGGTCCTACAAAGACATGTCGGGGCTAGATCCGCAGCTAGTCATGGATAATCTAACGCTTGATCTGATAGTTAAGACAGTTAAGCAAAAACTACGTAAGATGCACCCAACAGTGGCCTTAATGGTCAAAGACGAATTACAAAATTTTTTGGATGCATAGTTTGTCATCTGCGTGGATTACCCACCATGGTTTTCCAACATGGTGCCCATCAAAAAGCTTGACGAGAGGATTCGCATATGCACTAATTTTTGAGATCTAAATAAAGTGATTCCTAAGGATTATTTCCCCTTGTCGAGCATCGATGCATTGGTAGATGCTACAACTGGCCATGAAATGCTTTGCATCATAGATGGTTTCTTGGGATATAATCAGATTCGTATCAATCCTAAGGACCAACTAACAACGGTGTTCACAATGCCTTGGGGGACATTTTGCTATAAGGTCATGCCTTTTGGCCTTAAAAATGTTGGTTCCACCTACCAACGTGCCATGACGTACATCTTCCATGATCACATGCATAAAACTTTGGAAGATTACATGGATGATTTGTTGGCCAAATCTCTTTTGCGTCCAGATCATCTCGATGACTTAAGCAAGATCCTCGATAGCCTCATGGAACATAAAGTCAAACTGAATCCCAAGAAGTGTGTATTTGGCATCACATCTAGAAAAATCTTGGGTTTCATAGTCTCAAAATGAGGCATCGAGGTGGACCCAAACAAATTCAAGGAAATCCTTGAAATGCTTCCCCCAACTACCATCAAGCAGCTCAGAAGCCTGCAGGGAAAGGTCGGGTCAATCAAGAGCTTCATAGCGCAGCTATCTGACAAGTGTTGACCCATGAATAAATTATTGCATAAGGGGATCGCATTTCACTGGGATGACGAGTGCCAGTCAGCCTTTGATGACATTAAACAATACTTGGCTTCGCCGCCAGTATTGGCACCACCTAGACCAGGAGTGTCATTCTACTTATACATCTTAGCTATTGAGGTGGCACTGGATGCCATGCTAGCCCAAAAAAATGAACTGCATAAAGAACAGACTACTTACTACCTTAGCCGCACCCTGGTCAGTTATGAACTTAACTATGCATATGTCGAAAAGCTCTGCTTGGCAATGGTGTTTGCTACCAAAAAGCTATGCCATTACATGCTGAGCAACATGACATATGTTGTGTCTAAGGATAATCCATTGTGATACATGATGAGTCATACTTATCATAGTAGCCACATGGTAAAATGGATCATGTTGTTGACAGAGTTTGACATAGAGTTTATTGGACAGAAATCCATCAAAGGTCAAGTCATCACCGATCAACTAGCAGAGGCTCCCCTCAAAGATGATCAGCCTCTGGTCATAGAACTACCCTATGATGGGGTCTTCCATGTCTCAAAATCACTAGATTATGATGAGCCTGAGTCACAGCCCGACATAACCCTATTTTTTGATGGTTCTAAATGTGAGCAAAGGGGTGGCGCAAGAATTGTATTCTTCACACCGCAAGGGTCTACAATGCCTCTATCATTTAAATTATACTTCCCGTGCACCAACAACAATGCATAATATGAAGCCTTGTTCATAGGTCTTTAGACAAAAATCACCATGAACATCAAATGATTGAACATCTTTGGTGATTCATTGTTAATTGTCAACCAAGTCAAAGGGGTATTCCAATGTAAATGCCCAGTTCTGTAGGCCTACAAACCCCTTGTGGACAAATTCTTGGAAAATATTGAATGGTACGACATCGAGGCACTCCCTCGATCATAAAATCATTTTACGAACACTATGGCCTCCTTGGAGTCACTAATCCTGCAAGACATTTCTGATGATATGACAACCATAGTCAAAACACTATCACAATCAGCGATGGAGCATGAAAGCTCTGACTTAACGCTAGGATCCACTTGATCCAGATTGAACCGTTCCTGAACAAGTTCTCTCAAATCCATGATTTTCTAAATCATGCCCACTGGGGGTTCTTGTTCTCCCCTACTCCCCTTAATAGCAACACAACGCTATTCTTACAAGTTCTTTCTCGCTCATCTTTTGCTAGGGATGAACTTTAAGAGGGATTGGTTGTTTAGACTATTGAGGTTTTCGATCAGTAGGATTGGTATTCACCCATAAGGGACTACCTCAAGTTAGGTAACCTCCCACTTGGATTGATGCATGCCGCAAAATGAGCATTCAAACTGAAAGTGGCAAAGCATGTCTTGTTAGGAGACATTTTGTACCATCGGAGCTACGAAGGCATCCTCCTTCATTGCCTGGACTAGAAAGAGTTCACTTGGGCGATCACCCAAGCGCACGATGGTACATGCGATGGCCACTTCAGTGGTATGGCCATCGCAAAGCGCATTCTTCGCATGGGCTATTACTGGCCATATTTAGAGCGATATTGTTGTGCATATGTAAGGAAGTGCATGAAGTGTCAACACCATGCCAACTTGACACACGTACATTCTCAGGCCTTGTAGCTGATCCAATCAACTTGGCCATTTTCATAGTGGGGTTTAGATCTAATCAAAAATATCTCCCTTGCATCGTCAGACCGTCACACGTTTATCATAACGGCCACAGAGTACTTCACCAAATGGGTGGAAGAAATTCCTCTTACCTCTATGACTGGAACCCATATTTCGGAGTTCATTTTACATAATATCATATGCCATTTTGGTATTCCATCCAAAATAATCTCGGATAATGGGATGTCATTCAAGAACAAACACGTGCGTGCTTTGACCACAAAGTATAAAATTCAGCACAGTTTTTTGACACCCTATTATCCGCAAGCAAATGGGCAAGCAGAGGTGTCAAACAAAACACTAGTTGCCATCCTCAAAAAGACAGTCACAGACAGTCATAAGGATTGGCACATTAATATCCCACTTGCCCTATGGGCTTATCACACTAGCATTCGGACACCCACTGGGGCAACTTCGTTTTCGCTTGTGTATGGCTTTGAGGCTATCATGCCTCTCGATTTGGAAATTCCTTCCCTGCGCATATCAATGCAAGAGTTCATCGATGATGACACTACACGGTAGGCCCAATTATACCAGCTTACGTTGCTCGATGAAAGAAACGTTAATGCTCTCGAGCATTTACGCATCTATCAAGAGCGACTTAAGAAGGCATACAACATGAAGGTTCACTTAAGGGACTTTCAGGTTGGTGACTTAGTCTTAAAAGAGAACCAGCAAAATTCTAACTTACCTCTCTTAGGTCCTTATGTCATCGACAGTAAAATAGGACCTGGAACGTACTGGCTAGCCTCTCTTGATGAAATCAAGGAACTAGAACCCTTGAACATCAGTCATTTGAGGCCATTTCATATTTAAAAGAGCCATAGCCCAAACCAAAAAATATCCAAGGATTCCCACAATCGCTTGGTCAACCCCAAAATGCCCCAAAGGTGCCCATTACCCCTTTGGTCAAACCAAAAAGCTCCAAGGATTCCCGTAATCGCTTGGTCAACCCCAAAATGCCTCAAAGGTGCCCATTACCCCTTTGGTCAAACGAAAAAGCTCCAAGGATTCTCGCAATCGCTTGGTCAACCCCAAAATGCCCCAAAGATGCCCATTACCCCTTTTGTCAAACCAAAAAGCTCCAAGGATTCCTACAATCGCTTGGTCAACCCCAAAATGCCCCAAAGGTGCCCATTACCCTTTTGGTCAAACCAAAAAGCTCCAAAGATTTCCACAATCGCTTGGTCCAATTCCAAAATGCCCCAAAGGTGCCCCTTACCCCTTTGGTCAAGCCAAAAAGCTCCAAGGATTCCCACAATCACTTGGTCAAAAATAAGAAAATTCAAAAACAATAAAATCATCAAAAATAACAAAAAATTTCATCTCATTTCCATGCATGCTCAAAATCATCACAATAATAAAGAGCTATTTTTGCATCTCATCTTCATGCTCACACAAATAAATCCATCAAAAACACAAAAATAATAGCTGCATTAAGCATCACATCCATACATTACATATTTGTGGTCATAAAGGTCAAAGGCACCATAGACTGTAATTATTCGGAAACTTCATCACTTTACACATTTCTCCATTCTATAAACAGTCCATCAAAAAAATAAATGACATTCACATCTATTTTGCCATATCATAGTCGGTTGTATTCTAATGAGTCAAGATTTTTTGTCATTCAACTGTCATTAGCTTTCTAGCCATGTACTGTACAAAGTCAGATAGATTTTACAAAGGTAGAGTTCTACTTGGATCACATATTTTTACGTAGCATCCCAACACAAATTAAAACACATAAAATAATTCCCAAGTTGTGTGAATGAAAGATGAAATTTGTAAAGTGATCCAGGTCACCATAAGAAAAATGGTTATCTTGCTCATCCCCCTGTGCGAATGACCCCAAGAATGCTGAGAGTTGGAAAAAGGACAAGCATCTTCCCTACCCAATTCCCCAAAAATTCCAAGTCCTAAAAAAGTTGCAAAACATCACAAATTTGCAAAAGTTAAAACTTCAAAAAAGTGAAATCACCACAAAAATGCATACAATTAAAGGTACATACAATAGTGATTCTCATCACTCAATATTCAAAATCCCTTGCTCAAAAGAAAAAAAGAAAAAATAAACAGTGATTTTTATCACTACAAAAGAGCAAGTATCCCAATACAATTAAAGAAAAGAAGGGAGTCGAACTTGAATCCTTGGAACTCTCAGCATTCAGAAGGTCATGAAGTAAACCTTAGTACCGGTTTTTTAGATAGCCTAATGGTCACTAGTGGTAAACCTCCCGCATGACAATATATATGTCACATTAATTCATGTACAGATCAATGTGTGCATGTGGATGAGCTAGCTTATGGTATCCTAGATAGCACCGCAGATTAATCTAACTAAATACAACAAAGGAGTTAGTGGAGCTAATTAGGTGATCCTTAGTACAGGTTTGGTTGACAACCTATCTGGCACTGGCGGTATCCTGAAAAATACCACATAAACGAACTCAATTGCACACACAGGGATGTGAAATAACTTGGTCAAAGACAAGTTCGATTCATACCTTGTCCAAAAGTCTTGTAAGATAAAAATATAGTACTGGCTAGTTGGTTAAAACATTTGAGTCTCAAAAAACCTCAACTACATTCTAAACCATTGGTGCAATTTGTCATCCTCAAATTGCCATCAAAAAACACAAAAATAGCATGTATACATAAAGAAATTGTCTAAGACAAAAATCCATAAGTTCTAAACATATGGTGCCACCACCAAAAAATAAAAAATTTAATTCATCCATTCCATTTGCATATCATAAAAATTAGAAACATTTGCATTCATCATAACATATGCATCCATCACCATAAATTAACATGCATATATACATGTTCAACAATCATTGTGCATAACATCAAATCATGACATGTGTATAAACAAAATAAAGGAATCTATATATATATCATCAAAAATTCCCGTAGGCTACAATAACCGGTCCTATGACCCCGTAAAAATCCAAAAGCTCAAAAACACCCAAGCATAGGGCATCGGCCACCATGATCACACAGGATCGGTGTGATGAGAACTACCCCTCGTGGTGTGGGTCCTATGGGACCCCTCAGGGTGGCTGTTGATAGCCCCTGCATCATGCTTACTAGAGCCTCACTCATCCAGTCACCTGCACTGAGAATATGTTGACTACTCAGTATCACTCCCTCTTGAGCGGTGTGATGGTCCACCTCTGCTAAACATAGGGATCCACCCACCAAGATGGATAATCTCTACCTCCAGCTCAAATCGATGCCGAATCAAGTCCATATCCCGCTGGAAAACTGTTGCCAAGTTCTCATCACACTACGCCAATGCCTTCTCCCTCTCTACCAGCTACGTCCATAGGAGATCCATCTCCCATGTAGCATTTGTATCCCCATCCCATCGATAGTATGCAGCCAATGCATTCTCCCTCTCCGCCAGTTGTGTCCGTAGGAGATCCCTCTCCTGCAGTGCATCCCCGAGCTCCTCATCCTGCCTTTGGAGCAGCCTCTCTAATCATGCATTCTAAGTGCACAACCCTACCTCAATATCCCTCACAACTGCCTGAGGCATTGGCATCTCTAGAACAATAGCCTGCTCTGGCTCCCACTGCTCTAGGACGTCCTACATCTTTGGCTGATCTAGAACCCCAAAATCCCCCCCAAAATCATCCACCTCTACCATATCTGCGTCCTCCAGCGGAACCCCCCAACCCTCACCTGGTGCCTCTGCACCCTCATCACCTGCTACTACCACCTCTGCACCTCCTAGAGGCCCCTCACCTCACCACCATTGCAAGTTCCACCATTGGTCATACTCCATGGTAGTCCCGACATCATCCACGTTCAAGACATCAATCGCGGTATTTGAATCCTCACCCAGCAGCGCAATGACTGGCCAGACCAGAGTCCTCTCATCCCCCCAGCATCGATAGATCACAGTCTCACCAGGCAACCCCTAGCACACCCTAAAATGTCATGTCACCCAACCATAAGGGAATAACTCCTGCTCAGTCTCGTGCCAACCAATCAGCCACCACCCCCTGTGAACCCACCAGAGCCACTCTCCAGCCTCAGGCTAGGCTGGACAGTCCCGGTAGGGGTGCCAAAACACCTCTCCTGGATCAAGCCAAGCGAAGGCATCGCCATAGTTCCCTATGACACTTGACCATCACTGACTCTATCCTTGCTCCTCAGACCACTGCCATAGAGCCACGTAACCTATATCCCTATCCACCATCTCTGCTCGAGTCATCCACGACAACCCCACCGACCTCTCCATAGATATGTGCTGCCAAGCCCAACATTACAACAGAAAGCTGCACCCAATACCCTTTCACCTCTAGTAGCAGACCTCATAAATCTCATCATAGATCTATGCCAATATTTTTTGACCCCATCTCATAATAATAAGTGCCTCCGTGGGACACTCGACCAACCTGAATACCACCTTACCCTGAACATTCGTTAGTGTCGACACCCCCTTACCCTGAACAATTTAAACTACCTCAGTTGGCAATATTTAGAGGGGAGGAAGATGCCCAGGAGCATATGACTAGATTCCTGAGCCAATGCTTTGGCATTCAAGACAATGATTCTTTGTTGTTAAGAACATTCATCACCACATTCGCAGGCCCTACCTCGGATTGGTTCACTCAATTGCCAAAGCACAACATTAGTAACTTAGATTAGCTAGTGGATGCATTCCTCGAATGCTTTGCCTTCAACACTAAGAAGAAGGTGTCACTAAGCAACCTAGCTAGCCTCAAGCAGTATGAGGAAGAAACCATGGCGTCCTATGGGAATCGATGGAGGACTCTACTTTCCAAGCTACCCTACCTCCCTCCTATGTCCGACCTCACACAAATGTTCTCAAAGAGCTATTTGAGATCGATCTTTGTGCTATTGCAGCTGCAGTAATATGCCACTTTAGAGGAAGCTCTGGCACAAGCCAGAATCATTGAAGAGACCAAGATTCAGGATGGCGATATAGCCAAGCCAAAGAAGAAAGAATGGTCTAAGAACACCAAAATAGGGACCACGCAACAGAAACCCACTGCGGTCAATCAAGTTGCTATAAACGTCCCTAAGCCTATACAAGCAACACATCCCCAAAAGGCTAACTATCATGTGGTGCCTCTTAACATTTATGATAGAGAAAATTAGAGGCATGAACAAAATTAGCAGCATCACCCTATGTGACAATTCACACCTTACATAGAGTCTAGAGACTCCTTGTTTGATCGCTTGTCAGCGGAAAACTTGATTAACCTACCCGAGATTCAACCCATAGACCCCAATGTGCCAAAACCTAAGGGCTACAGGGAAGACTTGTACTACAGGTTCCACAGACGAAAGGGACATGACCTTAATGCATGTTGAAAGTTTAAAGGCTTAGTGCAAGACCTAATTGATAACAAGACATTAGCGGTAGATAATCCCGTGGAACCAAGCAATCAACAAATGGAGGTCTTCAAAGACCCCTTGTCTGCCCATGATGCACAGGAAAAGACCCTACAAGTCAATGAGGTCACACATAACTACCCCATGCAGGGGTATGTAGGGATGATCAGTATAGTGACTCGAGAATAGGAGGTACCCGAGCACAGCTGCCACTGCAACAGCTACAGGTGAGGTGCCAACAATATCACAACCACAAGAGCACCTTGCACCACCTCCTCCACCTAGACCAGTGGCCACAATTTAGACCAAACTCACCCAGAGTTTGAGGACCATGTCGGCTAGGCTCTCCATCTATGAGCTCATACAACAATCAATGCCCCATCGGGAGGCTCTAATGGAGATACTAAAAGCCATCAAGTTGCAGCCCCACGAAGCAAAATCTTTCAACAACTTCGTGGGACATGTCAAATGATGCATTGAGTCAGTCATCACCTTTCAAGAAGACAAATTGAAATCAGTGGCTGGTGACATGGTGGATCTGCCCCTGCATGTCATCACGTGGATCAACGGGATCCCGTACAAAATGGTATTGGTGGACACTGGCTCATCTAGTAATATCATTACAACAACAGCCCTGAAGCACCTCAAGTTGCCTGCATCTCACATAGTGGCCTTGACCTATACGCTGTGAGCATTCAATGATGCAATATGCTCAATAATTGGCACAATCGTCCTACCCATCCAAGTGGGAGAAAAGACTATACCTACATTGTGCCACATCCTAGAAGGTGAAATGGCCTATAACATCTTGTTGTGTCGGCCATGGATCAGGGACATGAAGTGTGTCCCTTCGATAGCTCATCAATGCTTAAAGTATACATTCGAAGGGTAGGTGCATGTAGTCCCGACGGACTTGGAACCCTTCAAGTATTGCAATGCGGTGTAGCTGATGCCACAATCGACCCTTCCATCAATGCATTTGGATTTTTAGTTGAATCCATCTAAACAGGGTCCGATTCCACAAGCATCCTTGTTGACAAGTCCATCAAAACCCTAGTCGGGTCCATCTTCATCGTCTCTGGTCCTTCACCAATGATGCCACCTATGGTGGCCACACAGAAGGACAAGGGGAAGAAACCTCTAGAAGAGGTGCAACCTCTGGAAGAGGTGCAACCTCTGGAAGAGGTACAACCATCAGTATCAACCATAACTATTGAGGAGATGCCTAGCATAATGGAAGTCGAGGCTCCTAGTTCACCCGACATGGAGTGGACTCAGGAAGAACTTTCGTTCCCTCCCCATCAACCGCCAACAATCACTATTGAAATGGCCAATACGGGCTTGGGGGAGTACCTGGTGTGGAACATTGTAGCAACGCCCGCACTTGAGTCCATGTAGGACATGGGGAGACCTCATCTCCCCATAGGCACTATTGTTCCTCTAGGCTACCTGCCAAACTAGAAAAACTTTGTGTATGGGGGCCTTGATCATGGTATTGGACCTTGCATGCAAGAGGACGAAGATGAAGAGCCTTTTACTGAAGATGTCAACTATTTGTCCAACCCAGACTTCGCTCTGAGATACCTTGGCCAATGCAATTGGCATGGATATGGGTTAGGCAGATATGAGCAAGGAGTGCGTGTTCTTTGCCAACCAAGATACCAAATGCCATATGACAAATCAGGGGTAGGGTTCAACCACCCTCTACCCTTGGACATCTTGGTAGAGAACATGCAAGGCCTAGGGATAGGCAACAAGGGGGGATTGGCATTAGATCCATATGCCAACCCTAACACAACATATACACTGGGGAATTATCTCCCATTATTGACAACAAACCTTGTTGACCTTAACCACCCTTTCCCTTCGCTCGAGAGAGGAGAAAGTTTGAGGACTCACCTACAAGAGAGGTATAGACAAGGTCAGGAAGGATCTTTAGAAGACGAGTCAGAATATGAGGTAGCACCATGGGACCCCTTCTAATCGGATAGCAATCACTCACAAGTGACCCCCATGGATGATTATCAGGAAAGCCTCTTGGCAATGTTCCCTTTGGTGGCTCCCATTGAGCAAGTGCCACCACAAGACAATCAGGCCCCATCGCAGAGAGCGAAACAACCCCAATGGGGCTAGATCAATTTGCTCGAGCAAGACAAGCCTCTAATGTCGCAAACGGTTGTTGGAGCCAATGAAGGCCTTTGGATCTTCGACAGTGATTATGAAGATGAAACTGAGATGGTCTATCTCAATCATATGTGATAGCAACAATACCCCTTGGAGATTAATGACATATTTGAACAACTAAACATAAGTCCGGGGCATGAGTGGCACATAAACCCAGCACAGTGGGACCAAGTGTTGAATCTACCACTTTGGGCATACGAAGAGCACCTACCGCCTAGAGACCCTATAGAGATATCAGTGTCGAGGGCAGACCCTGTCTTCCTATCCGCACATAGGGACGATCCATTCATGCCAATACCTCTAGATCCAGATCTAAAGCACAGAGAACATCCATAATGTTTGAGTCATCACACCCACGGTAATGGAGACCAAAATAATTTCATCAACATGATCTCCATTGACTTAACCACCCCCATCCACAATTCGGCCAATCCAACATAGTCATTGTATTTAGACATAGATGCCATAGACTGGGATCGCGTCAATTCACCACCATCCCCATCAGAGTATTGGCCTTTTGGTGAGATGCTTCATTTCACCCTAGGGCCAACTCAAGATGTCTTCCATGCTGAAGAGGGACCCGAGGTTCCTAACGATGATCTAAACTCAGCAAATGATATCCACTTGATCCCAACTCCACACCAGTTGGAGGACGGATCCCACATGTTGGTCGAGGAGACGACTGACGTAGACATCGGCTCGGATCCAATGAATCCATAGATTATCAAGTTGGGCGTAAGTCTATCCCTCGAAGAGCAAGTCGACTACATTGCCCTTCTCAAAGAGAAGAAGGAGGTTTTTGCATGGTCCTACAAAGACATGTCGGGGCTAGATCCATAGCTAGTCACGGATAATCTAACGCTTGATCCGATAGTCAAGACGGTTAAGCAAAAACTACGTAAGATGCACCCAACAGGTGGCCTTAATGGTCAAAGACGAATTACAAAAGTTTTTGGATGCATAGTTTGTCATCTACGTGGATTACCCACCATGGTTTTCCAACATGGTGCCCATCAAAAAGCTTGACGAGAGGATTCGCATATGCACTAATTTTTGAGATCTAAACAAAGTGAGTCCTAAGGATGATTTCCCCTTGTCGAGCATCGATGCATTGGTAGATGCTACAACAGGCCATGAAATGCTTTCCCTCATGGATGGTTTCTTGGGATATAATCAGATTCGTATCAATCCTAAGGACCAACTAAAAACGGTGTTCACAATGCCTTGGGGGACATTTTGCTATAAGGTCATGCCTTTTGGCCTTAAAAATGTTGGCACCACCTACCAACGTGCCATGACGTACATCTTCCATGATCACATGCATAAAACTTTGGAAGATTACATGGATGATTTGTTGGCCAAATCTCTTTTGCGCCCAGATCATCTCGATGACTTAAGCAAGATCCTCGATCGCCTCATGGAACATAAAGTCAAACTGAATCCCAAGAAGTGCGTATTTGGCATCACATCTAGAAAAATCTTGGGTTTCATAGTCTCAAAATGAGGCATCGAGGTGGACCCAAACAAATTCAAGGCAATCCTTGAAATGCTTCCCCCAACTACCATCAAGCAGCTCAGAAGCCTGTAGGGAAAGGTCGGGTCAATCAAGAGCTTCATAGCGCAGCTATCTGACAAGTGTCGATCCATGAATAAATTATTGCACAAGGGGATCGCATTTCATTGGGATGATGAGTGCCGATCGACCTTTGATGACATTAAACAATACTTGGCTTCGCCGCCAGTATTGGCACCACCTAGACCAGGAGTGTCATTCTACTTATACATCTTAGCTATTGAGGTGGCACTTGATGCCATGCTAGCCCAAAAAAATGAACTGCACAAAGAACAGACTACTTACTACCTTAGCCGCACCCTGGTCAGTTATGAACTTAACTATGCATACGTCGAAAAGCTCTGCTTGGCAATGGTGTTTGCTACCAAAAAGCTATGCCATTACATGCTGAGCAACATGACATATGTTGTGTCTAAGGAGAATCCATTGTGATACATGATGAGTCGTACTTATCATAGTAGCCACATGGTAAAATGGATCATGTTGTTGACGGAGTTTGACATAGAGTTTATTGGACAGAAATCCATCAAAGGTCAAGTCATCGCCGATCAACTAGCAGAGGCTCCCCTCAAAGATGATCAGCCTCTGGTCATAGAACTACCCTATGATGGGGTCTTCCATGTCTCAAAATCACCAGATTATGATGAGCCTGAGTCACAGGCCGACATAACCCTATTTTTTGATGGTTCTAAATGTGAGCAAGGGGGTGGCGCAAGAATTGTATTCTTCACACCGCAAGGGGCTCCAATGCCTCTGTCATTTAAATTAGACTTCCCGTGCACCAAAAACAATGCATAATATGAAGCCTTGCTCATAGGTCTTTAGACAAAAATCACCATGAACATCAAATGATTGAACATCTTTGGTGATTCGTTGTTAATTGTCAACCAAGTCAAAGGGGTATTCCAATGTAAATGCCCAGTTCTGTAGGCCTACAAAGCCCTTGTGGACAAATTCTTGGAAAATATTGAATGGTACGACATCGAGGCACTCCCTCGGTCATCAAATCATTTTGCGAACACTATGGCCTCCTTGGGGTCACTAATCCTGCAAGACATTTTTGGTGATATGACAACCATTCAAGTCAAAACACTATCACAATCTGCGATGGAGCATGAAAGCTCTGACTTAACACCAGGAATCCACTTGATCCAGATTGAACCGTCCCTAGACAAGTTCTCTCGAATCCATGATTTTCTGAATCATGCCAACTGGGGGTCCTTGTTCTCCCCTACTCCCCTTAATAGCAACACAACGCTATTCTTACAAGTTCTTTCTCGCTCAGCTTTTGCTAGGGATGAACTTCAAGAGGGATTGGTTGTTTAGACTATTGAGGTTTTCGATCAACAGGATTGGTATTCACCCATAAGGGACTACCTCAAGTTAGGTAACCTCCCACTTGGATTGACGCATGCCACAAAATGAGCATTCAAACAGAAAGTGGCAAAGCATGTCTTGTTAGGAGACATTTTGTACCATCGGAGCTACGAAGGAATCCTCCTTCATTTCCTGGACTAGCAAGAGTCCACTTGGGCGATCACCCAAGCGCACGATGGTACATGCGATGGCCACTTCAGTGGTATGGCCATCGCAAAGCGCATTCTTCGCATGGGCTATTACTGGCCATATTTAGAGCGATATTTTTGTGCATATGTAAGGAAGTGCATGAAGTGTCAACACCATGCCAATTTGACACACGTACCTTCTCAGGCCTTGCAGCTGATCCAATCAGCTTGGCCATTTTCATAGTGGGGTTTAGATCTAATCAAAAATATCTCCCTTGCATCGTCAGGCCGTCACACGTTTATCATAACGGCCACAGAGTACTTCACCAAATGGGTGGAAGCAATTCCTCTTACCTCTATGACTGGAACCCATATTTCGGAGTTCATTTTACATAATATCATATGTCATTTTGGTATTCCATCCAAAATAATCTCGGATAATGGGACGTCATTCAAGAACAAATACGTGCGTGCTTTGACCACAAAGTACAAAATTCAGCACAATTTTTTGACACCCTATTATCCGTAGGCAAATGGGCAAGCAGAGGTGTCAAACAAAACACTAGTTGCCATCCTCAAAAAGACAGTCATAGACAGTCATAAGGATTGGCACATTCAGATCCCACTTGCCCTATGGGCTTATCACACTAGCATTCGGACACCCACTGGGGCAACTCCATTTTCGCTCGTGTATGGCTTCGAGGCTATCATGCCTCTCGAGTTGGAAATTCCTTCCCTACGCATATCAATGCAAGAGTTCATCGATGATGACACTGCGCGGTAGGCCCAATTAGACCAGCTTACGTTGCTCGATGAACGACACGTTAATGCTCTCGAGCATTTACGCATCTATCAAGAGCGACTTAAGAAGGCATACAACATGAAGGTTCACTTGAGGGACTTTCAGGTTGGTGACTTAGTCTTAAAAGAGAACCAACAAAATTCTAACTTGTTGCCCCATCTAAGGGACAATTTCATGACTAAATGGTTAGGTCCTTATGTCATCGATAGTAAAATAGGACCTGGAACATACCGGATAGCCTCTCTTGATGGAATCAAGGAACTAGAACCCTTGAACATCAGTCATTTGAGGCCATTCCATATTTAAAAGAGCCATAGCCCAAACCAAAAAGCTCCAAGGATTCCCACAATCGCTTGGTCAACCCCAAAATGCCCCAAAGGTGCCCATTACCCCTTTGGTCAAACCAAAAATCTCCAAGGATTCCCGTAATCGCTTGGTCAACCCCAAAATGCCCCAAAGGTGCCCATTACCCCTTTGGTCAAACAAAAAAGCTCCAAGGATTCTCGCAATCGCTTGGTCAACCCCAAAATGCCCCAAAGGTGCCCATTACCCCTTTGGTCAAACCAAAAAGCTCCAAGGATTCCCGCAATCGCTTGGTCAACCCCAAAATGCCCCAAAGGTGCCCATTACCCCTTTGGTCAAACCAAAAAGCTCCAAGGATTTCCACAATCGCTTGGTCCAATCCCAAAATGCCCCAAAGGTGCCCCTTACCCCTTTGGTCAAGCCAAAAAGCTCCAAGGATTCCCACAATCACTTGGTCAAAAATAAGAAAATTCAAAAACAATAAAATCATCAAAAATAACAAAAAATTGCATCTCATTTCCATGCATGCTCAAAATCATCACAACAATAAAGAGCTATTTTTGCATCTCATCTTCATGCTCACACAAATAAATCCATCAAAAACACAAAAATAATAGCTGCATTAAGCATCACATCCATACATTACATATTTGTGGTCATAAAGGTCAAAGGCACCATAGACTGTAATTATTCGGAAACTTCATCACTTTACACATTTCTCCATTCTATAAACAGTCCATAAAAAAAATAAATGCCATGCACATCATTTTTGCCATATCATAGTCGGTTGTCTTCTAATGAGTCAAGATTTTTTCGTCATTCAACTGTCATTAGCTTTCTAGCCATGTACTGTACAAAGTCAGATAGATTTTACAAAGGTAGAGTTCTACTTGGATCACACCTTGTTACGTAGCATCCCAACACAAATTAAAACACATAAAATAATTCCCAAGTTGTGTGAATGAAAGATGAAATCTGTAAAGTAATCCAGGTCACCATAAGCGAAATGGTTATCTTGCTCATCCCCCCTGTGCGAATGACCCCAAGAATGCTTGAGAGTTGGAAAAAGGACAAGCATCTTCCCTACCCAATTCCCAAAAAATCCCAAGTCCTCAAAAAGTTGCAAAACATCACAAATTTGCAAAAGTCAAAACTCCAAAAAATTTGACATCACCACAAAAGTGCATACAATCAAAGGCACATACAATAGTGATTCTCATCACTCAATATTCAAAATCCCTTGCTCAAAAGAAAAAAATAAAAAATAAACAGTGATTTTTATCACTACAAAAGAGCAAGTATCCCAATACAATTAAAGAAAAGAAGGGAGTCGAACTTGAATCCTTGGAACTCTCAGCATTCGGAAGGTCATGAAGTAAACCTTAGTACCGGTTTTGTGGATAGCCTATTGGTCACTAGTGGTAAACCTCCCGCATGACAATATATATGTCACATTAACTCGTGTACAGATCAATGTTTGCATGTGGATGAGCTAGCTTATGGTATCCTAGATAGCACCGCAGATTAATCTGACTAAATACAACAAAGGAGTTAGTGGAGCTAATTAGGTGATCCTTAGTACAGGTTTGGTTGACAGCCTATCTGGCACTGGCGGTATCCTGAAAAATACCACATAAACGAACTCAATTGCACACACAGGGATGTGAAATAACTTGGTCAAAGACAATTTCGATTCATACCTTGTCCAAAAGTCTTGTAAGATAAAAATACGATGATCGGCTAGTTAGTTAAAACATTTGAGTCTCCAAAAACCTCAACTACATTCTAAACCATTGGTGCAATTTGTCATCCTCAAATTGCCATCAAAAAACACAAAAATAGCATGTATACATAAAGAAATTGTCTAAGACAAAAAGCCATAAGTTCTAAACATATGGTGCCACCACCAAAAAATCAAAAATTTAATTCATCCATTCCATTTGCATATCATAAAAATTAGAAACATTTGCATTCATCATAACATATCCATCCATCACCATAAATTAACATGCATACATACATGTTCAACAATCATTGTGCATAACATCAAATCATGACATGTGTATAAACAAAATAAAGTCATATATATATATCATCAAAAATGCCCGTAGGCTACAATAACCGGTCCTATGACCCCGTAAAAATCCAAAAGCTCAAAAACCCCCAAGCCTAGGGCATCGGCCACCATGATCACATAGGATCGGTGCGATGAGAACTACCCCCCATGGTGTGGGTCCTATGGGACCCCTCAGGGTGGCTGCTGCTAGCCCCCGCATCATGCCTACTAGAGCCCCCCTCATCCAGTCACCTACGCCGAGAGGATGCTGACTACTCAGTATCACTCCCTCTTGAGCGGCGTGATGATCCACCTCTGCTAAACATAGGGATCCACCCACCGAGGTGGATAATCTCTACCTCCAACTCAAATCGATGCCGAATCAAGTCCATCTCCCGCTGATGAACTGTCGCCAAGTTCTCATCACGCTACGCCAATGCCTTCTCCCTCTCTGCTAGCTATGTCCATAGGAGATCCATCTCCCATGTAGCATCTGTATCCCCATCCCATCGATGGTATGCAGCCAATGCATTCTCCCTCTCTTCCAGTTGTGTCCGTAGGAGATCCCTCTCCTGCAGTGCATCCCCGAGCTCCTCATCCCATCTCTGGAGCAGCCTCTCCAATCATGCATTCTAAGTGCGCAACCCTACCTCAATATCCCTCACGACTGCTTGAGGCATTGGCATCTCTAGAATAGTAGCCTGCTCTGGCTCCCACTGCTCTAGGACGTCCTACATCTTTGGCTGATCTAGAACCCCAAAATCCCCCCAAAATCATCCACCTCTACCATATCCGCGTCCTCCGGAACCCCCAACCCTCACCCGGTGCCTCTGCACCCTCATCACCCTACTACCACCTCTGCACCTCCTAGAGGCCCCTCACCTCACCACCATTGCAAGGTCCACCATTGGTCATACTCCACGGTAGTCCCGACATCGTCCACGTTCGAGACATCAATCGCGGTATCTGAATCCTCACCCAAGTAGCGTAATGACTGGCCAGACCAGAGTCCTCTCATCCCCCGGCATCGATAGATCACGGGCTCACCAGGAAACCCCTAGCGCACCCCAAACTATCATGTCACCCAACCATAAGGGAAGAACTCCTGCTCAGTCTCATGCCGACCAATCAGCCACCACCCCCTGTGAACCCACCAGAGCCACTCTCCAGCCTCAGGCTAGGCTGGACAGTCCCGGTAGGGGTGCCAGAACACCTCCCCTGGAGCAAGCCGAGCGAAGGCATCGGCATAGTGCCCTACGACACCTGCCCATCACCGACTCTATCCTTGCTCCTCAGACCACCGCCATAGAGCCACGTAACCTATATCCCTATCCACCATCTCCGCTCGAGTCATCCACGACAACCCCACCGACCTCTCCATAGCTATGTGCTGCCAAGCCCAACACTGCAATAGAAAGTTGCACCCAATACCCTTTCACCTTCGGTAGCAGACCTCATAAAGCTCATCGTAGATCTATGCCAGTAGTTTTTGACCCCATCTCATAATAATAGGTGCCTCCGTGGGACACTCGACCAACCTGAATACCACCTCCAGTAGGTTCCATGGGAAACTCGCACCCGAAGAGTCGGGTAGCAACATGTTGGAAATGAGGCCCATCAGTACTGCATGCCTCACTCCCAACATGCCCATATCAAGCCACCATCATACCAGAATACCACCAATCTGGCAGTCACCCTCTGCCCTCTCCACTAGGCTATCCACACCCACCTCCTCCCCATGCCCAAAGTAGTGTGTCAACACTGTTGTCCGTTGATCCCGTGGCGTCGTCCTAATCGGTAGTCCATCTATCGAGATTCATAGAATCTGATAGACATCCTCCAAAGTAACTGTCATCTCCCCTATTGGGAGATGGAAGGTATTAGTCCGAGGATCCCACAAGTTGATCAGGGCCGTCAGATAAGCCCGATCCTCGACCACCGGCTCTAGCCGAGACACCTACTTGAGCCCAAGGGCATCAAGCCACTCCCAGTCAGCCAAAGTCAGTGCCTCCCATGCTTCAATGAAAATTGTCGGCACACGATACCAGCTCTTCACAATCTACAAAAGAAAACAAGACAAAAACATTAAAAACAAACAAAACAATTCAAAAAATAATTTGTCCATTCTAGGGTTTTTAACTCTAAACTGATAAATTAAAAACAAAAAAAAAACTAGGGTTGAGCTACGTTTTTAAAGCTCAATTTTACCCTACGTTTCTAACCTAAGTTTTAATGAAGCCATACAACTAAAAGTCACACATCACAACACACATTTAACTAGGGTTTTTGTTTTACTTTGAAAAACAAAATACAAAAGGAAAAAAACAAACAAATTGCGGTTTTCAAACTGTAACAAACAACGCAACAAAATAAAGAGGAAGAGCACTCATCGGTCTCACTTTAGCTCCACCGATTGATCTGGTTCGTGCACTCATGGTGGCGGGAAGAATTCGGAAGAACTTCTCTTCGCAGAATCAACCTCCTCCTCCTCAGAGCTCCAAATCGCCAGAAAATTCGAATGCAAATGAGCCCAAACCCTAGTTTTGGCCCTTAAATAGGATTTTAGGCCTGTAATCGTTCCTCCCTATGATGAGCACTCTAGTTAGCACTCGTACTTACATAGGAAGATTACTAAACTGGTATTCGTCCCACCGAGGAACGAATATAGAGCAAAAATTTCAAAAAACAGCAAAAACTGCACAAAAATGCACCAAAACAAGCAATAAAATTGCCCGATGAGAGTGCTTTTGCACTTGACATTATGGGCATGCAAAACAAGCGTCGGGGTCACAAATACTCACTATCCTACTCCCTAAGAAGGCTACCATATCTGGACCGCTCCACGGAAGACCGGATTTTTGAGAATTTCATCCCCAAATGGCGTCACAAAAAGGGTCAAAACCCAACCAAAAATAGCAATAACATTGCCGAAAGAAGGTGCCTTTGCGCCTGACATTCTTGGCATCCAAAATAGATGTTGGGGTCACAAATTGTCACTATCCTACTCCCTAAGAAGGCTACCATAGCCGGACCGCTCCACGGGAGGACGGATTTTTGATAATTTTGCTCCAAAATACGTCACAAAAAGGGTTCAAACCCACCAAAAATAGGTCTAAATGTTAGAAAACTGCACACACATTCAATGATAAACATCTGAAGGCACCCTTACACAAGTCATCTTGGGTCAAGCGACTCATCGCTTTTCTCATGTAGGTCATTCCCTCATCGATTCGTCGCTTGAGGGGGTAGTCACACCTAGTCACCAATCAACAAATACACACCCAATCAAGAAAATGGCATGCATTCAAAGAATCATTGACAAAGACAATCACGCTCTTGCTTGGGGCAGCAAACAAGCAATAATCACAAGCTGATCAAACACTTGGCATTCATGAATCATGAACTCAAGGTTCCCATAGACAAAAGGTTGCGCCCTTTGCCTATTCATGACTGATCAATGTTCAAGCTCAAGTAACACCTCATCGAAAAAGCTTAACACTTGAATTGAGTTCCTTCGCTCGTCAGAAGCAAGGATTCAAGAGTGCATGCCCTTTCCATACTTGGGGCATCAAAATTTGGTTAGGTTACTAAGAAACCCTAATCATTAGTGCTTTGGTTATCTATTTTTGCTCAACACTGTGCCACGCGCAACACTTCCCAAAAAGGGGCATCTGTAGACACCAAAACAACACCAATCCGATTATGTGACTACAAACACTGATCGCATTGACACACACAACCCCCAGGGAAGCCCCCAAAGGTTAAACAATGGTCCTAACCACTCTCACATTAATTTTTGAAGGTCAGGAGTCAATTTGGCACCTTCAGGCACTCTTCTCCATACTCGTGCCACCCAAGGATGATTACAAACTTCTATTCTCCCCACCCAGGGACGATTAGCAGTATTTGCTCAAGGGTGGGGTGAATAGCAGGTTTGATGGGAAAAAAGTCAAATCTTGACAAATGGCAGCTCAGATCCACCACTTAACTCTTCCTTCATTGCATGGGAGTGTGAGTGAGCATTTTTGAGCATTAGAGGCGATTACAAGGGCAGTCATGAAGCCCCTAATCGGGGAGGAATCTTCTCCCCCCTGGGAAGGCATGATTGCCAAGTGGCGCCTCTGCATGCTCATCCAAAGAGACCTCCAGGTCTATAAATTGGTGAGTTTTCTCACCACAAAATATACAAAGAAGGAGCATTTTGAGCAACGAAGTGATGTCGTTTTACTTCCACACACACCCCTTTTTATTTGTGCCTTTCACATCCTTGATCTCTTTTGGAAAGGAGGTCATAGGGTGGTTATTGGAAGCGCAAATCCGGAACCAAAACCCGAAATTTGGCCATAATATCCTACCAAATTTTTTGACAACACCCCACAAGAGGTTTTGGACCCATCCCAAGTGGATTGGTGCCGAAATCGGGCCCCAAACGACGGGCGTCCTGCCCTCGGGTGCCCCCCCACTTTGCTGTAGTCCTAATCGCCCCGCCCCGGAGCGATTAGAAATATGTGGTATATTTCCTTTCTATTATTTTTGCATTTGATTCTATGTTTCTTAGATAGGTTGTCATTCAAATTTCACATCGTTTTGAGCATTTTTGATCATATTTCTATTATTTCCTGCCTTCACTAACATGCAGGTAGCATCATCAAATTCCCAGTGATAGAGGCAAAATTGGGAAAATATGACTTTCTGGGTCTTCCCAAAATACCTCCAATTAGCTAACCCCCAACTTTATAGGTGATTTGGAGCTTCCCGGATGTGACATTTGGGACAGTGCTTTTTGATGCTTTGTTGTAGGTCTATTCGTCCCGCCCCGGAGCGAATACAAATCTATGGTGAATTTTCTGACTATTCCATTTTCAGTGTTTTCCTTGTGATGTTTTGATTCCCCTGTAAAATTTTTAGTTCATTTGGATCTATTTTAGTTATCGTTTTATTTATATCTTGCATGCACTAGTTGAAGGCATGGGGATTGCATGTTTCGTTTTATCTACAGGTGCTACTGACTATTTCCTGTTTCCTTGAACGTAGGGTCTTAACATTAGAGGGGCAGCAAGGAGTCAATACTCATCAATGCAAGCGGCGACGACGTTTGGTCCACCCACTTTACATGTGGGCACGCGGAAGAAGGAATGGCGTCCATTGATGTGACAAGAACATTTTTTTAACGCTCCTAGCCCCTGAAAAGGGAGGAGATGAATTGTAACCGAGTTCTGAAGCATATTAATAAAAGGGCTGTCTTCCATATTGGCTTTTTATTTGGTTTTGATTCGTTCATGCCTCTTTCCTTTCATGCACTTTCAATTCATAGGATTTAGCGTTATCTTTTGTTTCATTTGAATCGCATCTTGGCTTTTCCTTTTTGTTTCCGTATCCTCGTGCTTTAATGAACATATCATCCCATTTTGTTTTCATTTATATTTATGAGTATCTTGAGAGACTTTGTAATGAAACATGTGATTCTAATTTTTATCTCCAATGATGGCTCTAGCAACCCATTTTGTAGCTAAAATTTTACTTTGGGTAAGAGGATCAATAATATCTAGAACTTCTAAAGCATTTGGTTGGGTATATAATTTCCATAATATGGCATTCATTACAACCTTACCATCCCATATGGTCCATAAAATCTTATGAATGACTTGATTTTAAAGTCATCCTTGGAGGTCATATAGCAAGAGGAGTAGTAAACATGAGAGGCTACCATAACATTATTTACAACTTGAAGTCTTCCTACTAAGGAAAGAAACCTAGTTGGTCAAGCACTAAATTTCTTTTGAAGTCTTTTCATAATCTATTTCCACATATCTTTAGGATAAATATTTGTCCCAAATGGGATTTCCAAGTATATAATAATAATTCCATTAGGGATGATCTTCCACTCATCCAAGGATTTGCATCCACTAGGTATGCAAGTAGTATAAAAATATATATTTTAGACTAGTTGATACGAGAGCTAAAAATACTATAATTTTTTTTACAATTTCTCTAACTATTTCCACTTCTTGTTGGGTATTTTGAAGAAAAAAATTGAATCATTAGAAAAATGTGATTTAAGAGCACACTTATCCCTTGGAATCTTAATTTCCTAAATGAGACCATGAGATTAAGCCTTATGAAGAAGACAACCCAGAGTATTAATAGATAAAACATACAAAAAAGGAACAAGAAGGAAATCTTATCTAGTATGCCAATGCAAATGGAAGGAGGGGAATAAAGCTCCATTAACCTAAACATAAGCTAAAGCATCACCAAAGAGCATACCAATTTTATTATAGAATTTGGACCGAAACCAAGCCAAGAAAACATAAAAATAATAAAATCTCATTTCACTATATCGTATGCTTTTATAAAACCTAACTTAATTAATAGGGCATCTTTATTGGAGTTGATATCCCATTGCATTATTTTCCAATCCATCATAATATTATCTAATATATAATGACCTTTAAGAAAATCATATTGTTCTATACTAATAAGATCTTGAGTGACAATATTGATTTTTAAAGCTATTGCTTTAGCTATGATCTTGTATGAAATATTGAGGAGGATAATAGGTATTGAATTGGATATTTGGTTATGATCCATACCTTTAGAAATATGTTTGATTAACCTTTTATTCATATAGGATCTCAGGGAATTTTTTTGTAGAGCTTCTAGGTATACATAATAAAGATCTAAGGAAAGGATATGCCAATATGTTTATAAAACTCCTCTCGAAGATAATCTAAACGAGGAGCCTTTTAATTATTCATATAAAAGGGTATTTTATAGATCGTTCATAGAAAAAGGATATTTAATTTTATCATAAATAGTGGGGTCTACTAAGGAGGGAATACATTCCTACATATATTATATAAAGATAAGTTGGATGCCATCCCTTGGCTTAGCTATAAAAGGATGAGATATATGGGTTAGAAAAATATTCATGATCTCCATAAAGTTAAATAAAGACTAACCTGAATCATCCTCCAACTTAGTAATTCTTTTTAAAATATTCTTATTCCTAAGATAGCTAGATAAAAATTGAGTTCTCTTATCATCCTAGGAAATCCAATTAATATGAGATCTAACATGCACCCCTCTAGCACAATAAGACTCATAAATTGTTGCCTAATTTTCATCATTAGCTAGATCAAATTGAACAATAGTGTTAGTAGGGTCTTTCATAAGTATGGAACAAATATGGGAGATATTTTTATGAAGGTGACTCTCTTGAATGTTCTTATTCCTGGTGGTAGAGCTCCCATACCATCTAAGAAAAGAAACAATATTGATAATAGCTATTTTAAACCATTTGATCCATCTAGTATTATCAATTAGTCTAGGAAATTTATTCCAAACATGCTCTATCAGGTGGTAGCATGTAAGGCTACATTAATTTGAAAAAAAATGACATGAAATTAATGGAGATAGAGGAATTTTAGAAATAATATGATATAGGAAGGTTATTATACATAGTTGTATGATTAAGGACATGAACCTTCTCATAGATGGAGAATTTATCCAAAAAATAACTAATAAAATAAAATTGGTCCAAACGAACAAGATTCCTAGTAGAACGTTTATTACAACTAGACCACGTAAACCAATAATCTATATGAGAGGAATATTTACTAAAGAGAAGGTCATGCACACCTAAATTATTGCAAAAAAATAACCAATTACCAAATTTATTAGTAGAGAGAGGTTTGCTACTAGCCTAGCTTTTGTCACTAGGATTCTCAATCATATTAAAGTCACCTCCAAGGATCCTTTTTATAGAAAGGAGAGAAAAAATTAACCATTCCCAAAGGGTTATACAACTAGGAGGACCATTGGGATCATAAATAGAACAAAATACAATAACCTAAGAGTTGAGAGTCAATCCAAACCACACATAGCAATGAGTAGGATATTTACCATGGTCTAGAATAACATAACAAAGAGACTTCGATATAGAGAAGGAAACACCTTCTTTATAACTAGTAGATGTAGTAAAGATGTATGGATATTGTAGAAATTAAAATCGTGTAAATCGGATAAGACAACAAAGGCACCACTATTATCGACACCATATGGACCCATTGGGCAACCCTCACGGGTAAATTAGGGGTCCTAACCACTTTTGGGAATATTTACCCCACTTTTGGGAGGTTTTGGGCCATGTAGCCATGGATGTACCACCCTCAGGATGGCCACAGTTCATGGTCGTCCCACCCAGGGATGGCCACAAGCAACCATCCTTGGGTGGAACGGTCATGGTCTAGGCCCCCCAAAAATTTAAGGGTGAGACAGATGGAAATAAATTTCTACCATTTATCCTACTCAATCACTCATGATATATTGGGAGACTATCATAGCCATTAGGGACTATGAATTGGAGGCCCAAATGGGAAGCCTCTTTAACCCTATGCATGGTAAAAGTGTTGAAAGTGGCAACACCTATCTTGCATGACCAAACTTACCCCTTTAACCCATTTTCCCTCTTGGGCTATAAATTGGTGCATTTTCACTCAATTTCAAAAAGAGACATTTATAAGAATTTACCACGAAGTGCTGCCAAGATTTCCTCTCACTTTTGGCCTTATATTTTCCCTTGGAAACCTCATAAATCAAAGGTATTTTCAAGGCATTACCAAACATGCACATCCTATACAAAATATATCCCTTCCTATGATTTAATTTATCAAATTTGATGACAACATCCCTAGGAGGGTTCTAGACCAGATCCATGTGGAATTGGTGGTAAAACCCTCTTTTTTTGTGGTCATCCCCACCTGGGATGGTTAACAGTCCCAATTAGAACACCCAAGTATGGCCATGAATTGGCCCACAATTTTGAATCAATTTTAGTGTAGATCATTTTTATAGTATTATATTAGCATCATATTTGATTTTGGTGAAGTTTGGAGTAGTTTTGAACTACTAATTAGGGTTTTGTTGATTACAGTCCTAATTGGCCCTCCCATGGATGACCATAATTTCTATTTAACATTTCACTTCAATTTTTGCATATATCATTACAAAATCATATAATATACATCATGCTCAGTTTTAATGTCATTTGGAATAGTTTAGACCCATCAATTAAACTTTTTACCTATAATAATGCATACATTTCATGGATTTTATTATAATACACATATGCTATTAACATATTTTAATTTCTTGTGTGTAGGTACATGTATTCTAATACATGAATAAGGAGCTAAGAAGTTGAATATATATAGCTCAAAGTAATGACAGTGCAATCCCGCTCTTCAATCATGAGTGCAAGAAGAACTTTGAAAGCGCACCATAAATTTATGAAAGGATTGGATTCTTTAAAATTGTAACTTGAATTGTAACAACTTGGGAGTCCTCAAGGGGATATTTTGTAACATTTTATTTGGAAAACTAATCAATACAAAGAGAACCCCCCATTACTTTCAAATATTTGTCAATTTTTTGTTTACTTTATTGTCGCTTTCGAATGCTTGAATAGAACAATAGATGCACTTTAATTTCCCTTGATAGGTGCACCATTTGTTTTCACTCCATAGTGGTGATCACAGTGGGACCCTTGTCCCTTTTTAATTTTGATAATTTTAACCTTATTTTTGGACTTTGGATATTGCAAGTTTTGGTCGTTCTAAGATGAAATGAACCCTGAATTCCTCATTGGAACTCTCATGGATAGCCATAAAAACTATCCCACCTAGGGACGACCTCCAAATTTGTAGTCGTCCCACCTAGGAACGACCACAAAAAAAGGGGTTTTCTACTCAAAATTCTAGAAGTAGCAGCTTGACAAGAATTCAAGGTAAGTACCCAAACCTTCAATTTGCATTAAGGTTATTCAAAAAAGGGTAAATTTAGTTGTTTATGTCTTCTCTTTGTTGATTGAAAGGTTAATTTTCACTTTCCTAAAAATCTAAGTAGCAAATTGAAGAAAAATAGGAAAAATAACAGTCTTCATCATGCATTTGAATGGTTTACCTATGTGTGACCTACCTAATGGTTAGGTCTTCATATAGGATAAGTTTTTGGTAGGTTATTTATTCATGCATAGTTTTCTAAAAGTAAAACATTCATTATGCATTTAGTGAACTAGCATTGAATGCTCTTTTGTTTTGCTTTATTTAAGGATAAAAAGAACCACACACACCACATCACTTTTAAATTTTAGTGAGTTGGATTTCATCCCCAACCACTAATAAATTCTAATGATGGTGGGTTTCATATCCACCCATTGGCTCAAATCCTACAAACCCTATTTTTGACCAAAGTTAGCTCCAAAACCATTTTAGCTATGGAAAATAGCACGCAATCATCTTAAGAGGGTGTATTGCTACCCACGGTTAATATGGGTGAGTACTGGTAGGACCTGTGCTCCCTTATTGGGTGTGTGCTTCATCTCCATACTTTTTTTGGTTCACATGATCAGAATTTCATTGTCGGTTGTCGAGTTGTGAGTATACAAATGGAATCCTTTAAACAATTAAGAATTACATCAACAACATTCAAACACATGAAAATATATTTATTTACAAAACAACAAATCAAAAATATACTAAATAGCTTAGGAACACATGAATATTTAAAAGAGATAAAAATTTGTATTCTTGTGTGTTTCTATTTGTGTGTGTTTGAATCATTAAAATTTGTAAAGGAGATAATCATGTAGGGGTTTAGAAAAAGTAGTCATGGTATATATTCATAGCCAATTCCACTTAATTTCTAATGTTGTTGGGAGTAGGCAAGGAGATGTAGATCATATCCAATTTGACCCTAAGGACTTGGTCATACCTCCTTTACAACCTCCTACTCACCCAATTCATAGATTGTTAAATAGGGAACCTAGCCTCCAAGGGACCACCCCATGGGATACCCCTATAGGTTATGGTCCTAGTCAAGGAAATTATTTACCAAGTATAGACACCTCAAATGACTTCTTTCAAGAATAGTATTAGCACACTGAGATGCCTACACATAGAGCAATGCCATGCATCCATGTGCCTGCTAAGTCTACCTCACACACCTACATGTAAGATAAAGACTTTGCACCATGGGTGGGGCTAAATGATCATAATACGCCCTCAGATCATCCTGATAGGTCTCCATAGTATAGATATCAATATGAGTATGATTATCATCACCCTATATGGGAAAATTCAGCTCTTCCCTTCCTCATTTATGAAGGAAGACCCGAGAAAAATCCTTATTATCCTCCTTTGCATCATTCAATGCAAGCACAATGTGCTTATGTGCTAGTTGAGTGCAAAGAGCATCTATTTAGGAGTGAGCCTCAAGTAAACATGACCTCTCTCAATTGAGGGAAGCTCGTAGTAGATCTATCAGATCATCCTAAATAGGATAGGTATAAGGGTAATGATATTAGGGCTTATAGACCCCGCATAGCTGAACAAATAAATCAAGTTGTCAAGAGGTATGTTGATCGCCGAGACCATTTTAATAAGATTTAGCTAGATAAAGAATACTTATATCTCTTATATCATTAGAATCATCTAGAAAAATAAATAATTGAATAGCATATTCAAGAAACCTTGCGCAACGGGGTTCCTAACCCAAGTATGCACATACAGGTGGTTCATTAGAGGTTACCACTTTTAACCAAAATAGACCTCCTAGGACTAATCAAATGGTGCCTCCTTGACCTCCTAGGACTAATTGGGACTTGCCCCCTAGTACAAATATAGATCACCTTCAGCAGGCATTAGTTCCTCATTTAAGTCCCATTCAAGAAACACCATACGGGGCCTATGATGATTTGGAACCATAATAGGAATACATAGAAGCACTTTATGGAGGTATGGTTGATGATAATTAATCACTGTACCATATTATTAACATCCTCACCCACCACCATGGGTTTAAAATAAATAAGAGGAGATTAAATCCTTGGATGCATATAGAGCATTTCTCGAGCGCATGGAAACCATAGAGAGCAAGAAAATTGGGTTTGGAAAATAGAAACCCACTTTGTGCCAGCTACGCAATCAACCGTTGCATCCATCTATTCCTTCCCCTCCATATCTAGAGTATTTCAAAATACCCAAATTAGACAAATTTAAAGGAGAGGAAGATGCACAAGAGCACATCACTAGGTTCATGAACTAGTGTTTCAATATTCAAGATGATGATGCATTACTCTTGAGAAAATTTTTAATCACCCTCTCTGGCCTAGTAGTAGAGTGGTATAATAAACTTCCAAGGCATAGCATCCATACTTTTGAACAATTTATAGATGCATTCTTGGAACATTTCACCTTTAATACTAAGAGAAAGGTGACCTTAACATACCTCACGGGGTTAAAGCAATATGAATATGAGTCAATAATAGACTATGGTAACATATGGTGAATGCTTCTTGCTAAGCTACCTTACCTAGTTATAGTGTCTGGGTTGACTCAGATATTTTCAAAGAGTTATCTAAAACCAATATCATTATTACTACAACTCGAGCAGTATCAAACTCATGAAGATGCTCTAGCACAAGCTATAACCATAGAAGAAATTAAAATTCAAGAGGGAAAAATTAAAAATCCCCACAAGGAGTGGACTAAGAACCCAAAGGGTAATCTAACACTATCAAATCTGGTAGCAATGAATAAATTTGCCATTAATGTCCCAGGAATTGTGCAACCAATGCCACCTTAGAAGGCAAATTATCAGGCCCAAACTCCTCCTACAAGTTATAACAACAACACTCAAGTGAACCAGGGGTAAATTTAGCAACATCACCCTAGGCAAAAATTTACGCCTTTCGTTGAGTCAATGGAATACCTATTCAATCGTCTATGTGTGGCCAAGGTGACTACTCTACTCGATATTTGGGCTATAGACCTGAGTAATGGAAAACAAAATCCTATGGAATGTTGACAAGACCTATATTGTAGATATCATTGGCAAATTGGGCATGACTTGCCCACATGCTATGGTTTCAAAAACCTAGTACAAGATATGATCGAGAGGAATGATCTTCAAGTGGAAAATCCTCTTGTGACTAAGAATAAACATATGGGTGTTTTTAAAAACCCACTACCCACTCATGAGGTACAAACAATTTATTCCAAAAAATTAAATGAGGTCCATATGTCACCCCCTAAACAAGGGTACATTAGGATGGTTAGCATTGTGACAAGGAAAAAATACTATCCAATTCAAGAAGCATTGCCTATAGCTTCAAGCAATATTCCTTCAACATCATAGCCACCACCACCTCCAGTGCAAATACTTCAACCTCGTCTAGTGGTTACAATAAAAAGTAAGCTTACTCAAAGCTTACGAATAACATCGGCTAGAATTTCCATATATGAGCTTATTCAATAATCGTCACCTCATAGAGAAGCTCTTATGGATATTATTAAGTCGATTGACCTACAAAATGAATAGTCTAACTCTTTCATCAATTTTATGGGCACATCCAGTAGTGTAAATAACCTGTAATCACATTTCATAAACACAAACTCAAATCAATTGCAAGTTATGTGGTTGATCCTCCTATATACATCATTGCATGTGTGAATAGAACACCCTATAAGAGAGTTCTAATAAACATTGATTCGTCAAGTAACATCATCACCACTAATTCTCTCAAACATCTAAGACTTCCAAAATCCCATATTGTTGTTTCCACCTACACACTCCAAGAATTCAATGACATGATATTCTCAATAGTCGACACTATAGTCCTACCTATTCAAGTGGGATGCAAAACTATACTGATATTGTGTCATATATTGGAGGGTGTAATGGCCTACAATATATTGTTGGGAAGACCTTGGATTAGGGACATGAAGTGTGTACCATCTATAGCTCACCAATGTCTGAAGTATACTTATCAAGGGCAAGTGCATGTCGTATCTACAAAACATGAGCCCTTCAAATACTACAACTTGGTGCAACAAATCCCCAAGTCGACCCTACCATTGACTCACATGGAATTCCAACTGAATACATCCATTTGAGGTCCAATTCCCTCACCATCACCTTCCATCACTCCATTACTATATTATTCCACACCATCATCATTAGCACCTTCTAAAAAACCTTCATCATCATCATCCAATCCTTCATAGAGGAACATGTCGAAGAGGCTGATTGATTTGATTCCTCCCATCATTTCCACCATTTCTACAAAAGATACTCCTAGTCTAGTAGATGAAGAACCATCTTAGGAGGTAAAAATTGAGTCATATCAAGCCTCACTTTTGTCTCCTCCACCTTCATCATCCCAAGTTACAATCCATATGGCTAGTATAGGGTTAGGAGAATACCTAGTGAATAGCATCACAACTGTTATAGCTATTGAGACAGTGCAAGATATGGGATGACCTCATCTTCCCATAGGTACCATTGTACCTTTAGCTATACTTCCAAATAAAACAAATTTCATATATGGGGGTATTAAATATGGAACAGGTGCATCTCCTTAGCCAGAAGAAGGTGAGGAAGCTTTCTCTAAAGATATAAATTAAATTTCCAATCCTAACTATGCCTTGCAATATATCCATCACTGCTATTGGCATGGATATGGTATGGGGTTGTATGAACAAGGCACTCATGTTCCTTTCCAGCTACAATATCAATTTCCCTATTATAAATACAGCCAAAGACATAACATGTCTGTACCCATTGATGTCCTCACAGATATTTTAAAATGCCTATGGTTGAACTATAGAGATGAGCTTGCACACGATCCCTATGCTATTCCAAATCATATTCACTCTCTGGGGTATTATTTTACCATAAATATGATAGATTAGGGGATATATCATGATTTCATCCAATCCCATGAAGTGGGTGAAGGTTTGCATACCCTACCATATAATAATGAGGAAGAAGATCAACGTCCCCCTAATAAATAGATGATATATGATGAATTGGATTATGGCGTAGCACCCATAAAATACCATAGTTAAAATGAGAAATATGAGCAATTCATTCCATTGTATGACATGAAGAATTCTATCTACATATATTCCTAGTGCAACATCACATTTGATGACAACTTTTGCCACTCAAAGAGCAATATCTTCACATAACCCATCGACCACCACTGGTCATTCCACCACCACCGTAGCCACCCCCATGAGTCATGAGACAACTAGTTGTCTCTAGAACCAATGGCCCATCCATTGGAAATCATCCATCCATGAAAATTATTTCCATAGATCTTACTACACCTTTCAATGATTTGAATAACCCATAAAAGCTATTGCACATCAACATTGAGGCAATTGACTTTGATATGGTATATTCTCCCCCATATCCATACGAGTACTAGCCTTATGATGAAATGTTACAACCATTTTATTTTTATCCAATATCTACTCACAATGTCTTTCATGCTAAGGTTGAGCATGAGTTTCAAATTGATGATGTAAATCCAGCGGAAGACATTCATTTGATCCCTACTCCACACTAGTTGGAATAGGAATATTATATGTCAATTGAGCCCACAATTGATAGGGATATCGACACAAATCTTAATAATCCCTAGCTAATAAAGGTAAGGGAAGGCTTATCCCGTATTGAGATATGATTATATATATTTTTTAAAAGAGAAGAAGAAATATTTTTCTTGGTCTTATAAAGATATTCCAGGACTAGATCCCAATTTAGTCATGCATAATCTCATGATTGACCCAATCACAAAACTATTTTAGCAAAAGTTGTGCAAGATGCATCCAACATTAGCCTTAATGGTGAAATATGAATTACAAAAGTTGTTAGATGCCAACTTCATAATATCAATTTATTATACACCATGGGTTTCCAATATGGTACCTATAAAGAAACTCGATGGAAGGATTAAGAATTGCACTGAGTTTCGAAATATAAATAAATCAAGTCCTAAGGATGAGTTTCCTTTGCCAAAAATTGATCCACTGGTGGACGCCATAATAGGCCATGAAATTTTATCCCTAATGGATGGTTTATCTGGATATAATAAAATTGGTATTAATATAGAAAACCAACTCAAAACAATGTTCAAAAGGCCTTGGGGGATATTTTTTTACAAGGTCATGCATTTTGGCCTCAAAAATGCTAACGCTACCTACTAGCAAGCTATGAGTTATATCTTCCATGACTACATGCTTAAAATTTTGGAAGACTACATAGATGACTTATTGGCGAAGTTTGTACTTCACCATGAGCACATTGATGTATTGCATAAAGTTATAGATTGCCTCATCAAACACAATATTAGACTAAATCCCAAGAAGTGTGTCTTTGGTGTCACATCTAGAAGAATCTTAGGATTCATAGTCTCTAAATGAGGCATAGAAGTTGAGCCAAATAAAGTCAAGGTAATTGTAGAAGTGCCTCTCCCCAGTACTATCAAGTAGCTATACAGTCTATAAGGAAATGTCGCATCCATAAAGTGCTTCATAGCACAATTATTAGATAAGTGTCAATCTATGAACAAGTTGTTACACAAGGGGATCACATTTCATTGGGATGATGAGTGTCAAACCACATTTTGATGATATTAAACAATATTTGGCTTTGCTACCAGTATTAGCTCCTCCTCGACCAGGAGTGCCATTCTATATATACATCTCAGCTACTGAACTTGTGTTGGGCACCATGTTGGCCCAAAATAATGAATTACACAGAGAACATACTACATAATATATTAGTCGCACCCTGGTCATCTATGAAGTAAATTATGCATACGTTGAGAAGCTATGCTTAACAGTTCTTTTCACCACTAAAAAGCTATGCCATTACACGATAAATCATACCACGTATGTAGTATCCAAAGATAATCCATTGTGATACATGATGAGTCAAACTTACCATAATAGTCGCACGATGAAATGGATCATGTTGTTGATGAAATTTGACCTCGAATTCATTGGAAAAAAATTAATTAAAGGTCAGGTCATACTCGATCAACTACGAGAGGCTCCTCTTCAGGATGACCAACCTCTTAGCATAGAGCTTCCCTATAATGGAGTATTTCAGGTGTTAGAATCACCCAATACTGAAGAACTTGAAGTAAACAATGACATAAATCTATTTTTCTATGGATATATGTGTGAGAAAGGGATTTCATGGGAATCATATTTTTTACACCGCAAGGGGCTCTCATACCCCTATGATTTAAACTTGATTTCCCATTAACCAACAATAATTTTGAGTATGAATCTCTTCTCATAGGACATCAAATGACAATCACCATGAAAATAACCAAGCTCAACATTTTTGGTGATTCCTTGCTCATAGTGAATCATGTCAAGGGGATATTCCAATGTTGATGCCCAACAATGCAAGTCTATAAAGCCCTAATGGATAAAATTTTGAAAAAATTTGAATGGTATGATATTGAGGCACTCCCTCATTCATCTAATCATTTTGCATAGACAATGGCCTCCTTAGGGTCTTTAATCCCACAGAACCCTTGTAGGTACATAACAACCATTAAAGTTAAAACATGATCTCACTCTGTGACTAAGCACAAGGAGCTTAACTCCATGACATAAGTCCACATGATTCAAATTGAACCTTCTCATGAATGGTTCTCTCAAATTCACAATTTCTTAAGTAATGTCACTTGGGGGACTTTGTTCCCTCAAACTCCTTTTGATAGCAACATAATGCTATATTTACAAGTTCTCTCCCAATATTTGCAAGAGATGAACTTCAAAATGGTCAAGAAATTAATGCAATTGAGGCTTCTACAAAACAATATTGGTCCATCCAAATAAAATATTACCTAAATATTGGTAATATCCCTTTTGGATTATCGCATGTCTCCAAGAGCGCATACAAGCAAAAAGTTGTAAAGTATGTCCTACTTGGATATATAATGTATCATTGAAGCTACGAGGGTATCCTCCTTCATTGCTTAGACCCTCAAGAGTTAGTTTGGATAATTACCCAAGAACACGATGGTACATGTGGTGGCCATTTTAGCGGCATGGCCATCGCAAAGCCCATTCTTTGCATGGGCTATTATTGTCCAAATTTAGATAAATATTGCTGCACTTATGTAAATAAGTGCATCAAGTGTCAAAAACATGGTAATTTGACATATGTACCTTCTCAAGCCTTACAATTGATTCAATCGGTTTGGCCATTTTCACAATGGGGGTTTGATTTAATTGTAGAAATCTCACCTACTTACTCAAGCAATCACATGTTCATCATTATGGCTACTGAGTATTTTACAAAATGGGTGGAAGAAATTCCCCTTACTAATATAACTGGACCTCGCATCACGGAGTTCATGCTACATAATATCATTTGTCATTTTGGTATCCCATCCAAAATAATTTTAGATAATGGTCCACATTTTAAGAATAAGTATGTGCATGCTTTAAAATCTAAATATAACATCCAACATAGATTTTCTATGCCCTATTATCCACAAGCAAATAGGCAAGATGAGTCATCAATTAAAATTGTAATTACAAAAATAAAGATTGGCATAATCAATTACCTCTTAGCCTTTGGGCCTATCACACTGGTATTTGGACTCCCACTGGGGCAACTCCATTTTCACTAGTGTGTGATGCTGAGGTTATAATACCTTTAGAGTTGGAAATCTCATCGCTATGCATATCCATGCAAGAGTTCATCGATTATGATACTACATGGCAAGCTCATCTAGAACAATTGACTTTTCTTGATGAGCGATGCGTTAATGCTCTTGAGCATTTATGTGTTTATCAAGAGTGCCTTAAGAGATATTATAACATGAAATTCCACCCTAAATAATTTCAAGTTGGTGATCTAGTTCTAAAAGAGAACCAGTAAAATTCTAATTTGCTACCCCATTTGTGGGATAAATTTATAGTAAACTGGTTAGGTCCATACATTATTACTAATAATATTTGACATGGAATTTATCACTTAGATTCCATTGAAGGATGTGAGGGGACCTAACCCTTGAATATCCTTCATCTATGGCCTTTCCACACTTATAGAACCGTTCCCTTGCTCAAATTCTCTAAAGAGGTATACGAACCCTTTGATCACCCTAAAATGCTCCAAAGGTATCTACGACCTCTTTGGTCACCCTAAAATGCACGAAAGGTGTCTACAAACCCTTTGGTCACCCTAAAACACTCCAAATGTGTCTACAACCAATTTCATCAACCTCAAACACTTTAAAGATATCTATAAACCCTTTGGTCATAGTAACATGCTCCGAAGGTATCTACGAACCCTTTGGTCATCCCAAAATGCTCCAAAGGTGTCTATGATCCCTCTGGTCACCCTAAAATTCTCCAAAGGTGTCCACAAACCCTTTTGTCACCTCAAAATTCTCCAAAGGTATCTAAAATCCTTTTGGTCACCCTAAAACACTCAAATGGTGTCTACAAACCCTTTGGTCAGCCCAAAATTCTATAAAGGTGTCTACAAACCCTTTGATCACCCTAAAACACTCCAAAGGTATCTGTAAACTCTTTGGTCATTCCAAAATACTCCAAAAGTTTCTACAATCCCTTTGGTCACCCTAAAATGCTTCAAAAGTGTCTACGAACACTTTGGTTATCGTAAAATTCTTCAAAGGTGTCTACAAACCTTTTGGTCACCCCAAAATTCTCTAAAAATATCTACGATCCCTTTGGTCATCCTAAAATACTCCACAGGTGTCTACAAACCCTTTGGTCACCCCAAAACACTCTAGAGGTGTCTATGATCCCTTTTTTCACCCTAGAATTCTCCAAAGGTGTCTACGAACCATTTGGTCACCCTAAAAGGGTTTCAAAGGTGTCTACAAACCCTTTGGTCATCCTAAAATTCTCCAAATATGTCTATGATATCTTTGGTCATGCTAAAATGCTCTGAAGGTGTCTATAAACTCTTTGGTCATCCTAAAACACTCCAAACATGTCTACAAACTCTTTGGTCACCCTAAGATGCTCCAAAGGTGTCTAAAAACCCTTTTGTCACTCTAAAATGCTCCAAAGATGTCTATGATCCCTTTCGTCACCCTAAAATGCTCCAAAGGTATCTATGATCTCTTTGGTCACCCTAAAATGCTCCAAAGGTGTCTAAGAACCCTTTTGTCATCCCAAAATACTGCAAAGGTGTCTACGACCCTTTTGGTCACCAAAAATTCTCGAAAGGTATCTATGATCCATTTGGTCACCCCAAAAATCCCCAAAGGTATATATAAACCCTTTGGTCACACCAAAAGCCCCAAAGGTATCTATAAACCCTTTGATCACCTAAAAAGTCCCAATGGCATCCATTAAGCCCAATGGTCAAATTTATATCCATATATGTATCAAAATCCAAAAAATATCAAAAACACAAAAATATCGTATTGCATTGCATTTCATATAGTTGCATCATACTATCATTGATATTAGGCATAATCCTCATGGTATTTTGCATTCTAGAGTTGATCATACATGTCTAGCACCAGGTATGTACACTAGGCATCTATCAAAATCAATGTTGTCACAGGTCATTTTTACCATCTATTTGGATTATATTTATCATTTACATCCACATTCCATACTATGTGTTTGTTTTCCTTCACTTAGCCATTGTTCATAAGGCATATTTAGGGTTTTTTGTCACTCAACCATATCTAGTTTTATTTTTAGATTTTGTAGAAAGATATCCTAATTTTTAGAAGGTATAATCCTGCTTAGATTGTACCTTGTATATGTCAAAATTCCAACACATTTTCACATTAATAAATCCAAGTATTGCATAAGGAAGGATGAAACCTACAAAGTGGTACATGTTACCATAAGTGAAAGTTTACCTCGCTCATCCCCCTATGCAAATGGTTCAAATATTCTAAGAATTGACAAAAGGACAAGCTTCTCCTTATCCAAAATATTCAAAATCCCTTACTTCACCTAAAATTGGGGTAATTAACCAAAGAGAAAAATAAATAGTGGTTATTACAACTTAATAATATTTAAAATAAATTGTGGTTTTTACTTTTAGCACAAGCAAAAAGTAAACTAAAAAGTGGTTCTCACCACTACCAAAATCTCTTGCTCACCAAAATAAAAATGAGCAACTCCCTAGAGAAATTCAAAGATAAAATAAAATAAGGGATTATTTAACATGAATCCCTAGAATTCTCAGCATTTGACAACCATAAGGCGATCCTCATTACTATATATGTATGTATGTGTGTTTGTATGTATATATATATATATGGGATAAAAAGGTACAACATCATACAAAATCTTCCCATAGGTTACAATCAAGTGGGTCCTTAGACCTCACGCTGCCAAAAATCCAAAAAGAACCATAGAGTCTCAAAAGCCATGGTCACGTAGGATCGACACTATGAATCTCACCCCCACCCTTGGACATCATTCATTGAGAACTCCTATATCTGCTACTCCTTGAACTATTTGACCTTAGTGTAGATTTGAGATCCCCCATACTCATAGATGACTACACTAGACCACTCTGCCTACTCTATTGGGATCCACTAGTAGAAGTATAGGCTAGTAAGTTACTACCTCGTCATCCAAATCATGGGTGTATGATAGCTCCTCTTGACGATGAGCCTAGAAGTCCCCCAATAAGACCTGGAGCTATGTCACCTCCTCCCGTAGCCTAGCTACCTCATCACCACTAGATGTCATCTAGCCTGAGCTTCCTAAAGTAACCTATGCCCGAAGAGTAGCTATCTCTACTACCTACCTATCAATATTAGCCTATGCACTCTGTACCTATGCCTATAAGAGAGCTCTCTCCTCTACACTCTCACATCTACCACTAATCAGCTCACCTAGCATATCTATAATAGTAGCATCTCGTGTTACTAGTTGTACCTACATTCCCTGCTCATCAAAGTAATCCTAACCAAAGTAATTTTATGGATCCCCTACATCAATGAGATCTATCCACTCATCCTCAACTAAGTGATGCACATATCACTTGCCTACATCTAGTCTTCCTCATCTAGATCCTCATCATGACCCTAATGTGGAGCATCCCTATGAGCCTCATTCGTTGTCATAGTTGTATCACCTCCTAATGGCCCCTCCCCTTGCCATTGATGTGTCACTCACCAAGAGTCATAATATTATGTAGTCTTGGCACCATATAACTTAGAAATATGCATTGTATGATCTAACTCCTCTCCCACTACCTCAACTGTAAGCCAGCCAAGTGTTCTATCATCCCCATGATGTTGGTAGATCACTAGCACACAAGGAAACCCTTGGTGTAGCTCAAACTACCAAGGGAATCGAGCATACAAAAATTCCCATGTCACCCAACTAACCATATCCCTCACCTCACCTGGTGAATTTATGCCTTAACCTTAGGCCATGTTGCACAATCCATATAGGGCTTCAAAGTCACCTCCTCTACCCTGATCCATGCAAAGGAATATATGTAATTGTCAATTGCACCTACAAAGGGATGACTCCTACCTATCTCCTAGTATTACTTCCATAGAATCCTATAACCTATATCCCTATCCGTAATTTGTGCTCATTTCATCCAAGGTAGTCCCCATGGTTGATCCATAGCAATATGTATCCATCCCCACACCTATAGTAGAAATTTACATCCTAATTACTTCCACTCATGGGATAAGATATCATATGATCAAATGGATCATGTTGTTGATGAAATATGATCTTGAATTAATTGAAAAAAAAATAATTAAAGGTCAGGTCATAGTTGATCAACTACCAGAAGTTCCCCTCCAGGATGACCAACCTCTTAGCATAGAGCTTCCCTATGATGGAGTATTTCAGGTGTTATAATCACCCAATCTTGAAGAGCTTGAAGCAAAGAATGACATAAATCTATTCTTAGATGGCTCTATGTGTGATAAAGGGATTGCATGGGAATCATATTTTTTACACTACAAGGGGCTCCCATACCCCTATCATTTAAACTTGATTTCCCATGAACTAACAATAACGTTGAATATGAATCTCTTCTCATAGGACATCAAATGAAAATCACCATGAAAATAACCAAGCTCAACATTTTTGGTGATTCCTTGCTCATAGTGAATCATTTCAAGGGGATATTCCAATGTTGATGCCCAATCATGCAAGTATATAAAGCCCTAGTGGATAAAATTTTGGAAAAAAATGAATGGTATGATATTGAGGCACTCCCTCATTCATCTAATTATTTTGCATATACAATGGCATCCTTAGGGTCTTTAATCCCGTAGAATACTTATGAGTACATAACAACCATTCAATTTAAAACACGATCGCACTATGCAACTAAGAACGAGGAGCTTAACTCCATGACATAATTCCACATTATTCAAATGGAACCTTCTGATGAATGGTTCTCAAAAATTCACAATTTCTTAAGTAATGTTGCTTGGGGGACTGTGTTCCCTCTAAAATCCTTTTGATAGCAACACAATGCTATATTTACAAGTTCTCTCCCAATCAATATTTGCAAGAGATGAACTTCAAAAGGGTCAAGAAATTAATGCAATTGAGGCTTCTACAAAATAAGATTGGTCCATCCAAATAAAATATTACCTAAATCTTGGTAATATCCCTTCTGGATTATTGCATGTCTCCAAGAGCGCATACAAGAAAAAAGTTTTAAAGTATGTCTTAATTGGATATATAATATATCATTGAAGCTATGAGGGTATCCTCCTTCATTGCTTAGACCCTCAAGAGTTAGTTTCGTCAATTACCCAAGAAAACAATGGTACATGTGGTGGCCATTTCAGCGGCATGGCCATCACAAAGCACATTCTTCGTATGGGATATTATTGTCAAAATTTAGAGAAATATTGCTGCACTTATATTAAGAAGTGCATCAAGTGTCAACAACATGCTAATCTGACATATGTACCTTCTCAAGCCTTACAATTGATTCAATCGGTTTGGCCATTTTCACAATGGGGGTTTGATTTAATTGTAGAAATCTCACCTGCTTACTCAAGCCATCACATGTTCATCATTATGGCTACTGAGTAATTTATAAAATGGGTGGAAGAAATTCCCCTTACCAATACAATTGGACCTTGCATCACGGAGTTCATGCTGCATAATATCATTTGTCATTTTGGTATCCCATGCAAAATAATTTCAGATAATGGTCCACATTTTAAGAATAATTATGTGCATGCTTTAAAAGCTAAATATAACATCCAACATAGATTTTATACACCCTATTATCCACAAGCCAACGGGAAATATGAGGCATCAATTAAAACTATAATTGCAATATTAAAAAACCTGTTAAGGATAATCATAAATATTGGTATAATCAATTACCTCTTAGCCTTTGGGCCTATCACACTAGTATTCAGACTCCCACTGGGGCAACTCCATTTTCACTAGTGTATGATGCTGAGGTTACCATACCTTTAGAGTTGGAAATCTCATCGCTATGCATATCCATGCAAGATTTTATCGATGATGATATTGTATGGAAAGCTCATCTAGACCAATTAACTTTTCTTGATGAGTGATGCATTAATGCTCTTGAACATTTATGTGTTTATCAAGAGTGCCTTAAGATATATTATAACATGAAATTACACCCTAGAGACTTTAAATTTGGTGATCTAGTTCTAAAAGAAAACCAGTAAAATTCTAATTTGGCACACCATTTGTGGGATAAATTTATAGTAAATTGGTTAGGTGCATACATTATTACTAATAAGATTTGACATGGAATTTATCACTTAGCTTCCATTGAAGGATATGAGGATCTCAAACCCTTGAATATCCTTCATCTATGGCCTTTCCATGCTTCGAGCACCGTTACCTACCTAAAATACTCCAAAGAGGTCTACAAACCCTTTGATAACCGTAAAATGCTCCAAAGGTATCTACGACCCCTTTGGTCACCCTAAAATGACCCAAATGTGTCTACGAACCCTTTGGTCACTCTAAAACACTCCAAATGTGTCTACGATCACTTTCATCAACCTCAAACACTCTAAAGAGATCTATAAACCCTTTGGTCACACTAACATGCTCCAAAGGTATCTACGAACCCTTTGGTCATCCCAAAATGCTCCAAAGGTGTCTACGATCCCTTTGGTCACCCTAAAATTCTTCAAAGGTGTCTGCAAACCCTTTTGTCACTCCAAAATTCTCCAAAGGTGTCTACAATCCTTTTGGTTACCCTAAAACACTCCAAAGGTCTCTATGAACCCTTTGGTCACCCTAAAACACTCCAAAGGTGTCTATAAAGTCTTTGGTCACCCCAAAATTCTCTAAATGTGTCTACAAACTCTTTGATCACCCTAAAACACTCCAAAGGTATCTACAAACTCTCTGGTCATACCAAAATACTCCAAAAGTGTCTACGATCCCTTTGGTCACCCAAAAATGCTTCAAATATTTCTATGAACCCTTTGGTCACCTTAAAATGCTTCAAAGGTGTCTACAAACCTTTTTTTCACCCCAAAATTCTCTAAATGTGTCTACGATCCCTTTGGCCATCCTAAAATACTCCACAGGTGTCTATTAACCTTTTTGTCACCCCAAAACACTCCAAAGGTGTCTATGATCCCTTTGGTCACCCTAGAATTCTCCAAAGGTGTATACGAACCCTTTTTTTGCCATAAAAGTGATTCAAAGGTGTCTACCAACCCTTTGGTCATCCTAAAATTCTCCAAATGTGTCTATGATACCTTTGGTCATACTAAAATGATCTGAAGGTGCCTATAAACTCTTTGGTCATCCTAAAACACTCCAAACATGTCTACAAACTCTTTGGTCACCGTAAAATGCTCCAAAGGTGTCTACAAACCCTTTTGTCACTCTAAAATGCTCCAAAGGTGTCTACGATCCCTTTCGTCACCTTAAAATGCTCCAAAGGTATCTACGACCCCTTTGGTTACCCTAAAATTCTCTAAAGGTGTCTAGGAACCCTTTTGTCATCCCAAAATACTACAAAGGTGTCTACGACCCATTTGGTCACCCAAAATGCTCCAAAGGTATCTATGAACCCTTTGGTCACCCCAAAAATCCCCAAAGGTATCTATAAACCCTTTGGTCACATCAAAAGCCCCAAAGGTATCTATAAACCCTTTGATCACCTAAAAAGTCCCAATGGCATCCATTAAGCCCATTGGTCAAATGTATATCCATATATGTATCAAAATCCAAAAACATCATTAAAATATCAAAAACACAAAAATATCATATTGCATTGCATTTCATATAGTTGCATCATACTATCATTGACATTAGACATAATGTCATACTCCTCATGGTATTTTGCATTATAGAGTTGATCATACATGTCTAGCACCAGGTATGTACACTAGGCATATATCAAAATCAATATTTTCAAAGGTCATTTTTACCACCTATTTGCATTATATTTATCATTTCCATCCACATTCCATACTATGTGTTTTTTTTCCTTCATTTAGCCATTGTTAATAAGGCATATTTTGGATTTTTGGTTACTCAACCATATCTAGTTTTATTTTCAGATTTTATAGAAAGCTATCCTAATTTTTAGAAGGTAGAATCATGCTTAGATTGTACCTTGTATATATCAAAATTCCAACACATTTTCACATTAATACATCCAAGTATTGCACAAGGAAGGATGAAACCTACAAAGTTGTTTGTGTTACCATAAGTGAAATTTTACCTCACTCATTCCCCTATGCAAATGGTTCAAAGATTCTAAGAATTGACAAAAGGACAAGCTTTTCCTTATCCAAAATATTTAAAATCCCTTACTTCACTTGAAATTGGGGTAATTATCCAAAGAGAAAAATAAATAGTGGTTATTACAACTTAATAATATTCAAAATAAATTGTGGTTTTTACCATTAGCACAAGCAAAAAGTAAACCAAAGAGTGGTTCTCACCACTACCAAAATCTCTTGCTCACCAAAACAAAAATGAGCAACTCCTTAGAGCAATTCAAATATAAAATAAAAGAAGGGATTACTGAACTTGAATCCCTAGAATTCTTAGCATTTGACAATCATAAGGTGATCCTCATTATAGGTTGGGTGGCATCAAGCCTGTCTGGCAATGGTGGTATCCTTATGCATGATGATATGTTTATCATATTAGCAACCTAATTTTGTATAGACCATTGTTTGCATGCTGGATGAGCTATCTTTTGGTAGCTTATATTGCCTAGTGATTTAATCCAACTACATCCAACACTCAGGATAATGATACTCGTAGGGTGATATTTAGTACATATGGAATGCATCAATCCTTTTTGGCACTGGGGTAACATTATGCGTTATCTTAGAAATGAACTCACATGCACACATAAGGATATTGAATATCTTGGTCATCCTAGAATATTTATACCTTGTCAAAAAGGCTTGCATGGTTACTATACAACTTTTGACTAGAAAACTAGAGTGTTTAAGTCTCATGAAAATTTCAAGGACATTATATAACATCATATTATTCATTCCATTACATATCCACTTATCACATGTTTGTCAATTTATATTTTTAAAAATCCATTTATATAATCTCATGATAAAAGTGAAAAGGAATAGATGAAGTTTGTACAGTCTATGGTGCTAGCATCTAGTGTATCAAATAGTATTCATAAATCATTAGTACAAATTAACAAATCATCCATGGTATTTTGCATATACTCACACACATATCATCAAATCACATCATATTACAATACATGCATCCATGATAAGCATTGCATACATCTAATAAAGAAGTAAAAAAATATATGATGACAAAACACACACAAACACACACATACACACACACACACACACACACACACACACACACACACACACACACACACACACACACACACACACACACACACACATATATATATATATATATATATGGGATAAAAAGATACATCATCATACAAAATATTCCCATAGGCTACAATCAAGTGGGTCCTTAGACCTCATGCTACCAAAAAGCCAAAAAGAACCATAGAGTCTCAAAAGCAATGGTCACGTAGGATCAAAACTATGACTCTCACCCCCACCCTTAGATATCATTCATTGATAAATCCTATATTTGCTACTCCTTATCCTATATGACCTTAGTGCGGATTTGAGATCCCCCATACTCATAGATGACTATACTAGACCACTCTGCCTACACTGTTGGGATCCATTAGTAGAAGGATAGGCTATTAAGTCACTACCTCGTCATCCAAATATTGGGTGTATGATAGCTCCTCTTGATGATGAGCCTAGAAGTCCCCCAATAAAACCTAGAGCTATGTCACCTCCTCCCGTAGCCTAGCAACTTCATCACCACTAGATGTCATCTAGCCTGAGATTCCTAAAGTAACCTGTGTCTTAAGAGTAGCTATCTCTACTACTTGCCTATCAATCTCAGCCTATGCATTCTACACCTATGCCTATAAGATATCTATTTCCTATGCACTCTCCCATATATCACTAATCAACTCACCTAGAATATCAATAATAGTAGCATATCGTATTACTAGTTGTACCTGCACTCCCTACTCATCAAAGTAATCCTAACCAAATAATTCTATGGATCCCCTACTTCAATGAGATCTATCCACTCATCCTCAACATAATGATGTACATGTTGCTTGCTTGCATCTAGCTCCTACTCATCTAGAGCCTCATCATGACCCTAATGTGGAGAATCTTTATGAGACTCATATGTTGTCATAGTTGTATCACCTCCTAATGGCCCCTCCCCTTGCCATTGGTGTGTCACTCACCAAGAGTCATACTCTTCTGTAGCCTTGGCATCATCTAACTTAGAAATATCCACTATAGGATCTACCTCCTCTCCCACTACCTCAACTGTAGGCCAACCAAGTGTCCTATCATCCCCACAATGTTGGTATATCACCAGCACACAAGGAAACCCTTGGTGTAGCTCAAACTACCACAAGACTCGAACATATAGAAAGTCCCATGTCACCCAACTAACCATCTCCCTCACCTCACCTAGAGAAGATATGCCTCAACCTTAGGCCATGCTGGACAATCCGTATAGGACCTCCAAGTCACCTCCTCTACCCTGAGCCATGCAAAGAAATATATGTAATTGTCGATCACACCTGCAAAGGGGTGACTCCTACCTATCTCCTAGTATTGTTTCCATATAATCCTATAACCTATATCCCTTTCTATAAGTTGTGCTTGTTTCATCCAAGTTAGTCCTCATGGTTGATCCATAGCAATATGCATCCATCCCCACACCTATAGTAGAAATTTACATCCTAATTCCTTCCACTCATGGGAGCGGATATCATACAACTCATCATACAACTTTGCTAGTAGAGTAGGTCCTCAAGCCATCACTATCAACCTCTCTATGGTGAACTCCACAATTGAAAATATCAACTCCAAAAGGTTGTAGAGGAACCTGGATCCTGACAAGTCTGGTAGCAACATGTTGGAGATCAGTGTCATAAGTAAGTTATATATCATAGTTAATACCTCTTCCTCATACCATAACTCCACTAATAAACCATTGCTAGGTAAGCCTCACACTACCTCGCACCAGTCCCTCTCAAGGTATCTCTACAAAATCGTATCTCTCAAGTCTTAGTGAGTAGATAAAATAGGTCTCCCCTCTATCCAAATGCACAAAATTTGATATATATCCTCTATATTCATTGGCATATCCCCTGTAGGTATGTGGAAGATGTTGGTACAAGGATCCCATAAGTCTATCAAAGTAGTCAAATAAACTCGATCACCCACTATTGAATCTAGTCATTTCACTTTCTTAAGACCAATGGTATTAATATATTTATAGTCCTCCTCTGTTAGCAAGTTCCTAGTGTTCTCAAAGATAGTCAAAAATTGATATTGACTCTTAACCACATGGCAGAGATCAGCAAATTACCAAAAATGCATCAAAATTACCCAAAAATAGTAAAAAAAGATTAAAAAAGGGACCTTTTTGCCCTAATTTTGTGGTCATACCACTCAGGGATGACCTACAATTTTATAGCCATCCCACCTAGGGACGAGCCCTAAAAATGCTAAAAAAGGGCCATTTTAGCCCCCCAAAATAGCCATAAAATAGCAAGAAAACATAAAAAAATGGAATAAAAATGCATCTAAACCACAAATAAAGCCTACATTCCTACATTTTATCACTACTATGGTTCATTAACCAAGAATTAGTGTGTTTTTGTTGGAAAAATGCATAATTAATTACAATTTCATGTTCAATAAAGAAAAGGAGAAAATGCAGCCCTTACCCGTATCGCCCTAGCTTCGTCGCTCGTCGAGTCCTATGGCTGGATCATGGTGATTATGGTATGTTATTGGTAGTGCTATTATTTGAAAAATCAACCTCTGAATCTTCACCTCTAAATTTTTCAAGTCAAAATGTGAAAATGAGCTCATTTGCCCAATTTTGGGCTTAAAAAGCACTAGAATGAGCATTGTCGTCCTAGGAATAGATGGTTGGAAAATTGGTTGATTGTCCTAACCTAGGATGTCTATAAACTATGCAGCCATCCCACCCTATTATGGCCATCGAAAAATCCCACAAAACAACTAAAAAAGGTAAAAAACATGGCCTAAAATCCACCAAAACCAGGTCAAAATTGATGAATTTCATAAAGGATCAAGATTGAATGCAAATTATTAATATATGAATGGAAAATTATCTAATTAAATCCCCAATAAGGACTTTGTGTCTGGACTTCTACATGGTAATGATGTATTCAGTTCTTTTCGTCTATGAAATATCAACAAAACGATCAAAATCCTCACAAATTTGATAAATCTTACAATGGTAAAACTGAAGGTAATATCAATCAAGTCATATGTGTCAAGTGACTTATCCATTTCATCACTTTTAATGTGATTATCAACACATCACTATATGGGGTAGTCATAATAACAAATTCATAGTCAAAATCAACACTCAAACACTCAAAAGTGCAACTTTCATACATTCAAAAGAATATTTGCTAAAGATAAATTTAAAGCCCACATTGGGGAATATATAATTCAGTACCAATTAAAAAAAAAAAATTCTTGGTCTCCTTGAAGCCTTGGGAATTTACTTGGAAAAATGCTTATAAGTGAAACAAGGAACCAAGACCAAGTAAACCCTAAGCCCCAAGCCTATCATTACAGGGTGGTTGAAAGGTATACCAAAATATATCCTTCAATTATGTCAAAAGCAAGTATTCCAAGAATGTATGCTATTTCCACAATATATGCATATAAATTTGGTTAGGTTACTAAATAACCTTGATCATTTGATGATTTAATCATCTATTTTTGCTCAGAAATCTATTGCAGATAACACGTCTCAAAAAGGAGCATCTTTAGACACTAAAATATTGTAAATTAGATAAGACTATGAATGCACCACTCTTATCAACATCATATGGCCCCATTGGGTAACCCTCATGGGTTAATTATGGGTCCTAACCACTTTTGGAAAGGTTTACCCCACTTTTGGGATGTTTTGGGCCATGTAGCCATGACCATCCCATCCTAGGATGGCCATAATTCATGGCCATCCCACCCAGGGATGACCACAAGAAAACCATTCCTAGGTGGCATGGCCATGGTCTAGACCCCCAAAAAAGTTAAGGGTGGGACAAATAGAAATTAATTTCTACCATTTATCCCACTCAATCACTCATGACAGATTGGGAGACTATCATGGTCATTAGGGACCACAAAATGGAGGCCCAAATAGGAAGTCTCTTCTATCCTATGCATGTAAAAGGCATTGACAAGTGGCAGCACATGCCTTGCATGCCCAGATTTACCACTTTTCTCCCTTTTACCACTTGGGTTATAAATTGGAGTATTTTAACTTAGTTTCAAAAAGAGACCTTTGCAAGCATTTACCATGAAGTGCTATCGAGATATCCTCTCACTTTTGCCCTCATATTTGCCCTTGGAAACCTCATAAATCAAAGGTGTTTTCAAGGCATTCCAAAATACATACATTCTCTTCAAAACCTATCCCTTCCTATGAGTTAATTTGTCAAATTTGATGAAAACACCCCTAGGAGGATTCTAGACCAAATCCAAGTGGAATTGGTGGTAAAGACCAGCCTGTTTTGTGGTCATCCCCACCTCGGATGGTTGATAGTCCCAATTTGAACTCTTAGGGATGACCATGAATTGGCCTACAATTTTGAATCAATTTTAGTGTATATCAATTTTATAGTATTATATTAGCATCATACTTGATTTAGGTAAATTTTAGAGCATTTTTGAACTACTAATTAGGGTTTTGTTAATTACAGCCCTAATTGGCCCACCCAGGGATGAACATATTTTCTACTTATAATTTAACTTCAATTTTTGTACAGATAATTCCAAAATTATATAATATACATCATGCTAAGTTTTCATGTCATTTGGAATAGTTTAGAGCCATCAATTGTACTTTTTACCTAGGAAGGAGTTGAAGATACATAGCTCAAAGTAGCGACAGGGCAAGCCCGCTCTTCAATCGTGAGTGCAAGAAGAACATTGAAAGCACACCATAAGTTTGTGAAAGGATTGGATCCTTCAAAATTTGAACTTGAATTGTATCAACTTGGGAGCCCTCAAGGGGACATTTTGTAATCTTCTATTTGGAAAATTATTCAATACAAATAGAACCCCCCATTCCTTTCAAATATTTATCATATTTTTGTTTAGTTTATTGTCACTTTCGAATGCTTTAATGGGAAAATATATGCACTACAATTTCCATTTATAGGTACACCATTTTTTTTGCTCTACCACAATAAATAATTTCATTATAATAGGTGAGAGTTTGAAAAATGATTTCAATTCTTGAATAAAAATAAAAAAAATATGATTTTCTACTACAAAATTTTAAACTTGAAACTTTTGGTAAGGGAGGGAGAACTCCTAAAATTCTAGTATAGAATATTTAAATTCATTAGGGGTTATTTGAAGGCTACTTGACCTCATGAATTAGATACTAGAATTTTTTTTCATTGAAGGAAATACATGGATATTGTCCAAATAGGTTTGTTGAACTAGAACCATATTTTGGGCAACTTGAGAGAAGGATCAAGAAAGATATTTGATAGAGGGTTTTTCCTTTGTATGGTTTTTCAAGAATGAAAAATGCTATTACTTACTTACCATTATCCACCCATTTATCATATGTTTATTTTTAAAGAGATTTACTAAAGGAATAAGAGCTAATTCAAGACCCACAATTAAATCTAGTAGGGCTTGTATATTAATAGAAATATTTGAAGATTTAGTATAATATGTGGAAGAAGAGAGATGATTATTAAGGGGTGTATCCTAAGAAATGTGAGGAGGGTGTTTTAAAGCTATAAGGTGCTGATGGTCCATCAGTAGGAAATTTCTCAACTAAATTTTTAGTGGCAACTTCCATATGAGGACCATTAGCAAGGATGTTTTCAATAATGTTTTGAGTGGTATCTTCCATTTGTTTTTTTTTATTATTAATTTTTTGGGGTAATTTATAATTAAGTGTCAAAATTATTTATAGTAAAAACAAGCATCAGGTAAGTTTAGGTAAATGAGAGGTTTATTAACATGGAAACCTATCCCATTGAGATGAAGGGAGCAAGAAATGGGTTGGATATGATCATTTCCACACAAATACAAGGGTGAACTCTATAATTAAACTTTTCTTTTGAAATATGATGAGACCATAAAACCCTACCAAGAAGAGTAAAAATTTTATTGAGAAATGGATGCCATGAGAGAGATAAAAAAGTAAGTTCTATCCAAGGATGGTATTTTTCCCTAGAGAGGCCCTTAGGATGAAAATCCAAATACCAACCTTAAATATACTTAGTTTTCCTATAAATAACCTATGTTCCATATTGAAGAGCTTTTTGGGCATGTTCACCATTTCCAAAGGAGATAGGTATGTACCCCCTTCCCAACCCTTGAATAGCCTCAACTATTCATCCTATGATATTTTCCAAAATCTCCCTAACCCACTTGAGAATTGTAGACTCAACAAGTATCCCCCATAAAAACAATAATATGATAGTGCATCTAGACAAGTCATTGGCTACTTCTACTTCAACAAACCAATCAAGAAGAACAATCAAAAGGGGCTTTCTTTGTTCTACATGTGGTTGACTTTTAGATCAGGTTTTGATGGGTCAATGATGTATCCCTCTAATAAGCTCCTTTTGCTCTTCAAATTTGGACTCTCTTCCATGGAATTGTTCATAGGATTTCCAAAAGCAGTCAAGGTAATATAGTATTCAAGATCATTGAGGGATGGATTTTTATCCATCATAGAAACCCCACATGTTGTGCAAACCAATTTTATATACTCAAATGCTTATCCACCATAGAATTGGGCTTGTTATTAGATGAATATGATTATCCCAAATCTTCACTCTAATATGTTATGATTTGCAATAGTGGAATCAAACTTTTAAAACCACAAGATCAAAACCCTAAAATTAGCATAACATTAAGCAAAGCTCCAAGGATGGGTAAAAACCCTAAAATTAGCACAATTTTTATTTATAACTTTGAATCCTGGTTCTTTTCTTGTTCCATAAATTAAATTCAATAACCTTGTGGTGCCTATGGTAGAATATTATCAACCAAAATATCATCTAGTTAACTATGGATACTTGCCATTAAATTATTCAAATAAACTTAGGATTTTTCACATAGAAAATATCCAAATGGATGGAAACTATTTGTTTGTCACCCACATGCTTATCCGCTAGTAGTCTCTTGAATTCTCCTCATCCAAATTGCAACTTTAGTTTATGATGAAACAAAATATCTTAACTTAGAGGATCGATACAAAAGAAAGAGTTTGCATATTCTTGTAGAAGACAATTATTGAGTGGCAAACTCAAGAGTCAAAATTTCTACTTCATGCATTATATTTCAAATTTGTTAAATATATATTTTTATATTGTTTATCAATATTTCACTTTGAAAAATATAAGGATTTAACTGTTTAATATATATATATATATATATATATATATATATATATATATATCACTGTGGAAAATTGAAAGTTGATTTTTTGGTTTATTTAATTTATAAATAATAGAAAATGTTTACTTTTAAAGATAACAACAAATGTTTATATAGATTTTATAAGTTATTAAATGATTATGTAAATTATAATAATTATTAAAAAGATTAAATTAATCATAATTATTAGCAATGTTTAAAATAAAGATATAATATCTTTAAGTAGTAAAAATAATAGTAAAATAGATATAATTATTGTATTAGTACATAAAAATGGTATTTATTTGCAAATTAAATATCTTTTAGTAGTAACAATAATAGTAAATTAGATATAATTATTGTATTAGTACATAAAAATGGTATTTCTTTGCAAATTATGTTCAAATTTTGCATGGTGATAATGATAAACACTCTTGGAATAAGGTGGTTTGTCATACTATAGGTTGAAATACTATATCAGTTCATTAAAATGTAGTGTTTCTTTAAAAATTGAGTTCAAAATTCATATTGTGAAATATACTTTTGGAATAAGATGGTTTCTGACCATATAAGTTTTAATACCATGATTACGTGGACAAGCCTATACAAAAGAAGATGAAGTATTAATGTGGAATGAAATTTCATTGTAGAAATATGTCATATGAAATAAAGTGTCAAAGGTATAGTAAAGAAATGTTAAAAGGAAAACTCCAATACCAACACTTTAGCAATACAAGGGTTCATTACCCAGATTCAATTAAAATCTTTATAGGATGGACATGATGTGATGTTCTTGCATTATTCTTTCTTGAAAATATTATCATAACATGATTCTTCAATGTAATATATGCGGGTCCATATAAATCCTATATAACCATTAAAAACAATGTTTTATTTTATTTTTACTATTTAAAATATTTAAACTTTTTGTTTCAAAATAATTAAAATAAAATTTTCTATGTTTTTATTTTTTTACTAAAGAACTCTAACAAAGAAAATCTTACATAGTTATTATTCACCTATTTCCATAATCATTATCCATTTAAATAAATAAAAATTTACCACATTAAAATTCATAATACTAGGTTCAAATATTGAGTCTCGTTGGACTGAACATTTTTCCATTTTTCAACAACATAAAAGGTTTAAAATGATCATGACACGTAGGTTATAGGACATACTGTACAAAAAACTGCGGTGACTTCTAGGATGGACAACATAGAATAAAAAAGTTGGACAACCTGCTCGAATTTGTGGTGGCTACTAATTAAAAAAAACTCATAATACCTGTCTAAAAAGGACAACACAATGGTTAGGACTTTGACCTCTCTTTAAAGAGGTCTAATATTCAAAGCATAGCATACCCAAGCCAGATGGTAGTAATCAAGTGTTTGTTGGTTGGTTTCCTCAACTCAATGTCCTATTATTATGTTATTATTTTCAAGCTCATGGATATTCTAAGTAAAGATAATATCACTTGTATAATAATGCAACTAATTATAAATTGAATGAAAAAATATTAAAATAATATTTTTACTATGATTGAGTAGAACCCCAATTTTAAAAAAATAATTGATAGAGAATTGTCCTAACTGTATGGTTAGACAAACAATCGATAGAGGATTGTCCTCACTATGTAATAGAAAAATTCAAAAGATTGATGGCTCCTCTCACAACTCTCCTTAAAATGAATTTTTTTTATTACTATTATAAATATTTTATGATCAAATTATTGTTTTATGCTTTAATACTTAAGAACTGATATTGTTGATGAATTTTTTTGTATTGTAGGTACAGATCCTCAAGAGATATATGAGAAATTATGGTGGGTGAAAACTATCACTTACGGTGAAAACTATCACTTACGGTGAAAGACTCACTATAAGCTAAAAGGCAATAAAGTTTAGCTAGTGAAATATTCGCTAGAGGGTCAAGTGCACAGAAGCCCTTATGAATGCTTTCATGTAGATTCATGTAGCTACATTTGAATATATGTTTACACATGTATATGGTTGCATTAAAAATTCTTCAATGGCAAGTAAATTTCCATGAAGTATGGGAGCTATTATTGTGTGACAGATGGTAACATTTTATTATCAATAGATTATCGATATAAGAAAAATTATTAGGGGTAAAGATGCATGAGATAGTTTCAATGATCTATTTGTTTGCTTGTTATTTATTATTTATTTATAATTTATATATTTATTTACTTATTAATTATATATATAATATGAATTAATTAAAATTTGATTTTTAATTAATTAAAAAATAGTGTTATTTAAATAAAAAAAAATTGCTTTCTTATTTTTTTTGAATTAATAGAAAGTTTTAAAATAATATGGAAAAACCAGCTGATTGAAGAACGAGAAATAAGTTGACCAGTTGCATGAATCAACACTTGTCCAATTATTCCTCTCCAACCTCCATTATAAATTAAGAAAATAAGGGAAGAGGAGGAGAGAAACTAAGTTCATTGGAGAGGATAATCAGATCTAAAAGGCTCCTTGTGATAGAACGAGAATTTAGGTCTGTTAAGTTTTGTTAATGTTGTTTTAATATTGCTAAAACTAAGAATAATTTATGGAGTTGAGAACATAATTATCTGAGTAATACCATTAAATATGCTAGTTGAATATTACTTGAAAATTTAAGAATTTATTATATTCAAATTTTGTTCTCTTAAAGTTAATATTATCCGTTCAACTATAAAATTTGATATTAACTGCCTAAAATCTGAAAAACTATGTATATCACTCCCTCTCTCATTCTAAAATAAACCTAGGATAGTCTTCTCTTGTTGGGTGAACTTTACAATACCTGATTGACCTCGTAATTGTTTTATGTTTATGGGAGTGGTAATTATTTAGTGTTGTGCTGTGCATTGTAAGCCATAATGATATGATTGACCTGTATAGGTTGTTGTATAGTTTATTGAGATAAATTATACTACAGTTGTAGTACTTTATGACATGACTTACCTTGAATTCGTCAATCCTTTCTCTACCTGGGATGGGAGTAATGTTTGTTAAAACACTCACTTATTCTATTAGAGTATTAAAATTATTTCAGCCATCTTTTAATGATTATTCTGATTTCAAGGTTTCAAACATCATTATTTATTTTATTTTTTCAAATGGTTTTATAATAATATTAACTAACATTGAAATATAATGTTCAATAGATTTATTAAACTGCTAGTAAAATTAAACTTTGTTGATTTCTCTATTGAAGTTAAATATGTAATTGTTGCATTTTGTATAATTGCACTGATTATTAGAGCCACACTAATCTCTAAGCAATCCTAAAATAATTTTTGTGAAGGAGAAGTGCATGGTATGGCATTCCAGAAGCTAACACATCATCTTTGAGATAAAGTCTTTGTATAAAATTATAAGCTAACACATCGTATTTGAGATAAAGTCTTTGTATAAAATCATAAACATATTATTATGGCCTTGTTTTAAGTAAAATTCTTGATAGTAAGTTATGTAAATTTTTGTGGAAAGATCGACCTTTTGGAAAAATTTAGAACAATTTCGTAAATGGTGACTAACTATGAATGGTATGAGTCATTGTATGGTTCATATATAACACCCTTGTTTTTTGGGGTTACTTTTACATGAAAAAATAGATAAATTTCATAAAGAAGTTTAATTTTAAATTTTATTTAGACTTAGCTCCATTCATAGATTTAGAATAATATTATTAAAGCTTTTTAATTCCATATTTTATCTATTTGGATAATATAATGATTTAGTTAAAAAATATTATTTTGTTCTAAATTTTAATATAAGTTAAGATGTTTTGGTAAAAATATACTTTGAAAACATCCCTCAAGTTAGAATTTAAAACATAAGGACGTCCTTATACACTTTTAAGTGTATAAAGTTTTATGTTAGCTAGAAATACCTTTGGAAATTTTAAGGTTATAGTTGAAATCCACCCTTTACAAAATAAATGTGATTGAATCATTCTTTGAATTATTAGTTGATGTCTTAGAAAATTAATTAAATATGTTGTTATCGTATAATGCTTGTTTCATTGTGCTAGTTTGCTCTTTTTGGATCTGATGAATTTATGTGGGGTTTATGGGTTGGGTAGGATTGGTTTGTTTTGATGGGATTTTTTTCCCTTTTTTTGGTTTTTTTGATGGGATGTCTTGGTAGTTGTAACCAGTTCTATTGGTTGTTTTTTCTATCTCAATTTTTATTTACCTCATAGGTCTTCGTTAGGGTAGAAACTAGGTGGTTTTCAAAAGAGTTACAATGACCCTCTATGCCATGGAGTGGTTTTCATTGCAAGGTCATGGTTTCTATATTTCACTTGGTGGTTTTTTCCTTTTCAAGTGGATGTTTCAAATTGCAAATTTCTCTTGTTTGTTGTGTTCCTTTGTGATGGGGCTTTTTCCCAGCTGAGCTATGTGTTCTACCTAGTGGTTATCTTGGTGGATGTAACCAGTTCTACTGGTTGCTTTCCATATCCCAGTTTTGCCTTTCTAGTTGGGACTAAAATTTGGTGGTTTCCAGTGGAGTTACAATGGTCCAAAGTGTTGTGGAGTGGTTTTCATTGTAGGGTCCCAATTTCTAGATTTTGCTAAGATGGTTTTCTCTTGTTTGAGAAAGCTTTTATTTTTCAAAATTCTCCTGTTCGCTCATGATACATGGTGCTAGGGATATTTACCAATTATGTTGAGTGTTTTTGTCACAGGGAACCACTTGTCTAAAGGGTCATTTCAGGTTTGAAGTGGGTTTTTTAAATTTAAAATTTTAAAAGGTTTTCATCTACCCTTGGTGTTGTTTTATTGGTCGTTGCCATTGATGTGATTGTTGTACTTTTAGTGGGCTATAATTTTGGTTGGATAACCCCTTTGGGGTTGTTGGTTGTAAGTGTCTATTTGGATCTTTCTTCTTTGGATATGATTGGTAAATCTCCATAGTGGAGTTGATGTAATATCTACTATTGTAATTACCACCCAGTAGCTTTGGGTGTGGTAGCTCGTTTTATGGTTTTATTGTTTTGTCACCTTTTCGATGACTAGCTCCAATTTTTAAAAGGTTTTGAGGTCCATTAAAAATCCCCATCATTCATCAAATAAATTAAGAAAAATGCTTGTTTCATTATGTATCATTTTTATTTCAGTAAAAAAAAGAATTACCTTTTTTTAGTGAAGGAAAGAGACTATGCCTAGTGTTATTGGTTATAATTTGTCTTATCTACTTGAGAATATTATCATTTAAAGAAATAATATTAAAAACACAACTTTAACCTTGCTTAAATGAAAGTAGATTTTTTTTTATAGATCTTAGATTAAGGAAAAACTGGGGTTAGAAGATGAAAGAAGAAATTATTAAAATCTATGGACTACATGGTGTTAGAAACCAAAATATATTTTAAAGCACTTTAATTTTGGGATAGAAGAGCTATTAGGTGATCACTTGTGTATGCTCCTTAATATATAAGTTCAATCCTAAAGTCCTTGTTTGATATAGAAGCCACATTTAGATGGATATTTCATATTGACCTTTAAGTCTAAAATTACCTCAACCAATTACCTAAACGGGTGAAGTAATAAAATAAAGAAAATCAAGTCACTTTGTACCATTGAATTATGTGTAGGAATTTCAATGACGAATTGAGAGTGACCATTTTTTTACGAGATAAGTCAAGATAAGTAGGTAAGAAGGGGTGGTATGGGACATATATCTAGGTCATTATTGAGTTGTACAATGATGGTTCCTTGAATAGCTTTTGAATGAGAAAAAAATAGCATGAGACTTGGCTAGAAAATCCATGATAGTTGGTATGGGATAGCTTATTGTTATTCTAAACTTGTCAAGTGAAACCAGGTCCAAAGCTAGAGAAATGGCATGGCCTTGGTTGATACCATAGAAGTGGATAATAAACTAGGTACTATGCATACACACTAAAAACACTCACATTCTATTTGGAAAATATGGGTAAACTCAAGATTCTACATGATAAGGGAGAGAAATTATGCATCCACCCTCTAAGTTTTATGGGCCTTAGAGGACAACCCCAAGCTATGGTTCTAATTTCTCATACCAAGGTTGAGGATGAGAAATATAGATCCACTACATAGCACCGTCTATAGGATTTGGCTAATATCATCCACTTGGGAGTCATCTATAATTACCTTATACCCAAAAGTGGTTGTTTATGTCTTGTAGTGAAAACAATGGGTGAATTGATTATTTTTCAAAAAAAATCTTAAGCCTTCGAACATGTTAGATAGATTGGGTGGTTACAACTAGTGGAATTGATTGGGTTATTTCAAATCTAGTGCTACTTACATTAAGTATATAAGATATGAGGTTGTGGATTTTTCATAAATTTTCTGAGGGTGAAATAGGTTTGTAATGATAAATCCCAAAACAAGTTGCTTGGTAATATTACCATCCTTGTCATAATTGATATGAACCAAGCCCTTGTCTCTCTCTTCAGATATGAGGAAGTCAGAGCTATTATCTTTGTGATGGAAGTAATTAAGGTTATGGGTCCTAATGGTTCCCCCCCACCTCTCTTTTTATAAGTATTGGAATATTTTGGCAAGGTATATTGTTGATGTCCTTCAAGAGGTCCAAACCACCAATCATATCTTGTTTAGAGCGAATTCTACTTTTTAAACTCTAATCCCAAATATCGTTGGTGCAAAGGACTTTGGTGCCTTTAGACCCATCATCTTATGTAATATTGTTTATGAAATTTTTAGAAAGGCCATTGTTAACGAATTAAAACCTTTTATTTTAGCCTTTATTGATTTAGCCTATAGTGCATTTGTGCCATGAAGACATCCTAAACAATATCATAGTTATCAATGAAATCCTTCATTCAACTGATAAAAATGGTAGAGATAGTTTTCTTCTCAAATTTGACATGAACAAGGCTTATGAAAAGGTTTTGTGGGATTTTTTGTTAAAGGTTTTGGGAAATTTTGGTTTTTTCCAATGTTGGATAAAAATTTTCCATGCTTGTATTTCTTCTCCCAAGTTTTTGGTCTTAATAAACAAGTACCCAACAAGTTATTTTTCAATTCTAAGAGGCATTCACCAATGGGAACCCCTATCCCTTTACCTCTATATCTTAGTGGTAAAGGCTCTAGGTAGGGCTATCAAGTTAGATCCCTTTGTGGAAGGTATCAATATTGCTTTTCTAGTGAATCCTATTTCTCACCATCAATTTGCAAATGATGTTCTACTCTCCCTCCTTGCTTCATTTCTCCAAGTAAAGGCACTAAAAGGAATGTTGGAGGCATTTATAAAACAATTTTTTCTTTCTAAGTAAACTATATAAGTTATATAAAAATAAAATATTCTTTCTGTGAGGTAGATAATAATTGCTTCCATATTGGGTTGTGAGGTGGCTACCTTCTTGTCCCTTTACCTTGGAATACCTGTGTTTAAAGGTAAGAACCAAGATTCACTTTGGGAACATGCGGTGGAAATATTATAGAGGAATCTAGTTGGGTGGAAAGGATCCCTTCTGAATCAATCCAGAAAGGCTAATCTTGTAAAGTCTACTATTTAGAGCATTTTAATCTTCTTCGTATCTATGCTCAAAATTTCTAAGGATATTTTATCAAAAATTGAATATATTCAAAAGTCATTTCTTTGGTCTGGGTCTGATGAGAAAAAACCATTTTACTTGGTTGGGAACAAGTTTGTCGACCTAAAAAGGATGATGGCTTAGGTATTTGTAACATCAAGCAGATGAATAATGTTGTGGTTGCAAAATAGGGATGGAAGTTTGAAAATCAAACTAAAACTAGTCAAGTCAATATTATGTCAGCAAAATACTTGAGATAGGAGAACATTTTTCTTATTAATCTTCTAACGATTATGTTAGCATTTTGGTTGAGTTTGCAAAAGTAGATGATGCTAGTATCCAAAGGTTGAATGTGGAGGTTGGGTTATGGAATCGAGATTGATTTCTAGAAAGATATTTGGCTAGTGAACCATCTCCTTGCATAGATTCCAAATCTGACATGTTTGGAACATAGGACCATATTGGTATTTGGGTCTACGATAGTTAAATTTATCAAGGTGGTCAATGGGATAAATGTTTGAAAATAATTAGACAAGTCTATTCTCAATAATGTTGAACTTGAAGATTTTATTCTAATTGCTAATAAGTTGAAGTTTGAGATCATTAAATAGAGAAATAAAGAGGATGATATATTTTCAGTAAGGAAAAATAACATATCCTTTTAAATGAAGTTTACCTACAATTTTTTGGTTGTCAAGACCCCTCCATGGATCCCACCCTTCAAAGTATGGCTTAAGGTTCTAACACCAAAGGTCAATATCATTTTTTGTTGGCAACTTAGAATAATATATTGACCATTAAAAATACTTAAAAAAAGAGATTGGTTGATGTCGAATAGATGTTACCTTTGTGGTGTTGATGAAGAATATAAAAGCAATCTATGACTTCAATGCTCATTATTTGTGAAAGTTGTTAACTCTAATTTTAATTTTTTGGGAACTAATTTGGGTGGTGTTGAGTTTGCTTGTTGATATTTATTTTCAATGGTCATATCATTTTTACTCTCCAAGGTTGAAATAGTTTTTGAACTTCTATTTATCACATATTTTTTTTTAGGTGTAGAAGGAAAGGAATTGTAGAATTTTTAAAAACTTCAAAAGATATCTTGCCTTTGTTTGCACCAAAGCATTGGCTTCCACCCTAGATAATGTGTTATCTCTATATTTGGACGAGGACAAGTTTGAGGAGGTTGATCTCAAAATAAAAAATAATTTTTAATAAAGCACTAGGGTTTTTGGTCTACCTAGTCCTAATATTTGGGCCTTTATGAGGTGGGAACCTCCTTATTTGTTTGGATTAAACTAAACTTCGATGGAGCTTCAAAGGGTAATCTCGATAATTCTAGTGTTGGTGGGGTGCTTAGGGATGACAGAGGTGGGATTCTACTAGCGTATACCAAATTATTATATATCAAGACATTCCATGTTATGAAGTCCAAAGCCCTTTATCAAGATGTCCTACTTGTGGAGAAGATAAGGTACCAAAAAAATTGCATTGAAGTAGACTTGCTTAATATTATAAAAAAGGTGATTTAATCCCTAGATGGAATATTGAGGCTGTGATTGTAGAATCTAGGTGGATTCTTCAGGCTAGAGAGGATAGGGAGATAAAGCATATACTTAGAAAAGGAAACCGCCATGCTAACTTTATGGAAAACCTGGGTATAAGTCTCAATGGTTTATATATTTGGAGAGACAAGTTTCTTGAAGGTATTTTTCAACTAGATTTAGTGTCACATGCTTCTTGATGCTCTATAAGCACTATTGTAACTATCACTGTTCTAATTTTTGTTTCTTGTTGTAGTTGGTTCACTTTGTGATGGGTGGCCAATTATTGTGCTTTATAGTTGTTCTTGTCCCTGTATTGTTGGTATTGTGCTTTATAGTTTTTCTTGTCCTATTATAAAAGGTTTAGGGACCCTTTAAAAAAAAACTTATAACATCTTCTATCAATAGAAAAATATTATTGTAAAAATTTAATAGAAAAATTAATCAAATTATTAAATTAATATAATTATAAAATAATAAAAAGAAACATAACAAATATTAATAAAATAAAATAATTTTTTTTATAGTTTCTAAAAATAAACATAACAAATGCTAATAGATAAAATAACTTTTTAACATAATATCAGTTTTAAAAATTAAAGAACATAATTTTTTTAGCATAACTATACCTTATCCTTAAATTTATTTTGCATTGCACATTCCTAAATGTATGCAATGTTTTTGTTTTTATTTTTCATTTTTTTTTGGTTTAGTTTAGAAATCTAAAGCTACCTTAGTTTTGGAGTAACAAAGGTTAATATGCTCTTCTTCACATCCATAGGTATCCCCATCAAGAAGAAAAATTAATTAGTTAGAAAATTAAAATAATATACATTAATATTATTTTCAAAGTGTTTGAGTTATAGTTTATAGTCTACTCTAACAATTGTTTTTTTTAATTAGGTAAATGTAGGGGTTTTAAGGGTCCCCAAAATTATTATAGAAAAACTGAGATAGGGCATGATAATGCACCAAAATATGAAACACACATCAGAACAAAACACCTAACAAGATGACCCAAAGAATCAACTCCAAGAGAACAAAAAGGAGAGATTCAAGAAGGCACAAATGACACTAAGGACTATTAGCTGAGTGAAACAAAAAACCTAAAGGGTACTCCCTTATAGATCTAATTTGGATTTGTCAGACCCATATGTTGATTGACCACATCCCAATTTTTTATGACAAAGTAAAACACCACTTGAAGTGAGCCCAAGAGCATAGAGTGATTTTCAACTAGAATTGAAAAAAGAGAAGACACATTTGAGAAGTAGGGACTGCTGAAGGATAGGCTGCAAAAACACCATATGGATCACTAGCGGTATTGAAGAAATACTTGGTTGAGAATGCTAGAGGATGTGCAGTAGAAACATCATGAAGTTCAACTATACATATTCACACCTTTTTATCCAGGAGCCCATCCACTAAATCTTATTAAGATCGACCAAAATTTGACCAACAGTATAGCACCAACCATAAGGAGGAGATTGACATGAAAATATAGGGATCATCAAAGGAATCACACTTTGGGAAACCAACAATACGGGGACACCCATAGTGTAGCAACATAGTCACACAGTAGCAACTAAGAACTTGATGAAGGAGATAAAGAAGATTTCAATCCTATCACAAAATATCATAGCTATCCATGATCATCAATTATAAAATTTTGAAGGTTTTGGGGAAAATTATTGATCCAAACCTAAATATCATGTTGAGAAAGTTCCAAATTTATCATCAAATCCATGAATTTGTTGTCTTCCTAGAAGATGTTTTCAATTTGAACTTCCCCTCTCGACTTTAATATTTTGATGGCTTTAGCTATGACATTAGTGATTCTCCAATGGGGTTTGCTATAGGATTTGACAATATTTACAATATTCAAATAATCCCCCTCCACAATGATCTTATGAAATTCAAGGGATTCCACCAATAGCATCCCTTGAAGAAGACCCCTTGCTTCAACAAAATGTGATGTCTAGGTGGAGATATTTTTGGCATATGCACCAATAAACTCCTCTTTGAAGTTATGAATCACAACACCAACACTAGAAGGTCCCATGTTGCCTTTTTAAGCACCGTAAAATTCAACTTAACTCATACCTTGAGGTAAGGGGACCAGGCTATGGGAACACAGAGAGAGAGAGAGAGGAGGACCATCCATCTGAAAATGAGCACAAAAACCAATCCTACTCTCCATAATAGACTCATCCATAAGGTCAACCTTTAAATATGGAAAGTAATGGGATACATTATCCATAGTCATACTTAGAGCCCTGGATGAGACAAACTCAGGGTCATGCTTAGAATTTTAAAAACCTCTCTAATTGCATTCCCACCAAATACCCCAAAAAATGTGAGGGAGCAAGAAAGACCAAAAATTTTTCAAATGGGGAGACTTGAACGATGAAGTCTACTACAAGTAGATGTTAGGAATAGCATGCGATAACACCCAATTAATACCAATAATAGAGAATGCATGAGAGGCCATTAAATTCGAGAAGGGACAATGGAAGAACATATGCTAGCACGATTCCTCAAAGGCTTCATAGAGGTAGCACCTATTGATTAAAACCATAACCCTTTTATGGATATTTTTAGTGGTTAAATATTTATTTTGAATGGCTAGCAAAAAGTATATATTCAATTTTTGAGGTTAAATTTTTTAAGTAGACTTTCTTGGGTATAAACCAATGAGTAGGGTCTGAGTCAACTAAACAATAGGCTAGTCTAACTGAAAAGAATCACTTCCTTTATCATTTTCAAATAAGAGTGTATTCATTCTCCTAGCTCGATAAGACATGAAGTCAGAGAAGAACGGTGGTAGCCTCCCAGGTATTATATTCCTCCCTACTCCTAATAAAAGTGGGAGGAATCATCTTCTAAACTCTTTTATTCCCCTATCTGGTGATAAAGTCCTCATTTTGGCCCATCCCAGTCTACAAGTGATAAATTTAGGAGGGGCCATAGTGGTGTTGTGAATAAGTGGATGCTCAAGGAGCCAAATATCATGCTAGAAGTTAATAGAATCACCATTCCCCACAACCCACCTTGCACTAAGTAGTAGGCCCATTTTTAATTTGCTCACACTTTACCAGAAATTGGAACCCTCCTAAGGAACATGCTCAGTAAACAAATTCTCTATTTGGAAAAGTTATTCAGAAAAAAAATCTTGATCCAATCAGGGTCATGATTTTTTAGGATCTTCCATCCTTGTTTGAGAATCAGTGTGTCATTCATCAATCAAATATTATGTAGACCAAGGATCCCATTCTCTTTCCTTGAGTAGGCTTGACTCTAGGAGACTAAAAGAAACTTTTTGTGGTCTTGTGGTCTCATCCTTAAGAAAAATTTATGTATCCTTTCAAGTTTAGATAAGATTTTCATAAGCATTTTGAATAAGGACATAAAAAATAATGGTATACTTTGTAAAACAAATTTGACTAGCAGTAATTTTCTAACCTGGATTAGAAGAGTATCTTTCTAGCTGGCAAGATGATGTTGAATTTTTCAATCACTGGGTCCCACATGTTTTCCTGTATATACCCTTTGAAAATTGGAAGGCCCAAATAGGTATTGGGAAGGGCAAACACCTTACAATCAAGAATATCAATAATTTTATGTTGTCGACCTAGGGGAGTGTTCAAAAATAACATCAGGCTTTTGAGTAAGTTAATATTTTATCCTGCTACCCTTTCATAGGCTAAAATAATAGCTTTTGTTTCCCTCGCCTGCATAATAGAAGCATAGAGAGAAAGGAGTGTATCATCTATGAACTTATGGTGTGACAGAGGCTCCTCCAAGAGTGTAGGGTTGATGCCTTTAATAACAAGACTACGAGAAAAATCTCTCTCAAGATATTCAACCATGAGGATGAATAAGGAGGGTCACATTGGTGCAATCCTCTGAAACTTGGGAAGAAGCTGGTTGGGGCTACATTTATTAAGACAAAAAAAAATTCCGAAGAGATACAAGATTTGATAATCTCCATCCAACTATGAATGCAATCCAAAATTAGTGAGCAATGCAAACAAGAAGTCCCAAGAGACACGATCATATGCCTCGTTCATATTTAACTTTAGGAACATACCTAGTCTACAACTTGTTTGGGTTGAATGAAGGGTTTCATGGACAACAATAATCCTATACAAGATATGTCTACCAAGGACAAACCTAGATTAGGCTTTATCAATCAACCTGGGCATAAATTTCTTCAATATATTAGCCACTAATTTGAATATGATCTTTTAAATGGTGTTGCAAAGGCTGATCAACCTGAAATATTTTAAATTATTAGTTTTAGCAAAATATTTCAGGTTGAGACATAAGAGATTAATTTCTCACTTAGTGGAGGAAATCACAAAGACATCAACCTTTGTTTGGACCCAAAAATAGAATAGGGCACCAAAGGAACCGGTGGTAGAGCTTTCCGCAAAACCTACCTCCTTCCATAAAGACTTATGAACTAGCTCAAAATTATTTCTCTCAATCTTGGAATCTTGTATGAAGATAATATCTGGGGATAGGTGCTTCCTAAGAGAATATAGAAGTCACATTTTTGAGGATCTATTCAATCCTCTAATATTCCAATATAGGAATTTTATTTGCATGTTTTATATTTCTTGTCAGCCAACAATGGCTGTGGTGGTCGGCTAAAAGTCTCTAGTTTTATTTGTTTGTCTCCTAGTTCTACACTATTGTCGACCTTTATTTGTACTTGAGATCCATTAGCAATATCAAATTCAACATCCCTTTTGCCTTGATAAATATTTGAAGGCTTGCCAACTTTTTTTTTCCACGCCCAAATCCACTTTCTTACTGTGGCTTCTAGTTTTTGGGCTAGAAGAGCCACACCTTAGAGAACTAGGAGACACAAGATTTTTTCCTGTAGAAAGTAGAAGTTGTTGTAAGACTGGTTCTTTCGAACTAATGTTTTCAATGGATTTAAAAATAACTAGAGATTTAGGACTTATCTCCTCAAGAGAGGGTCCATTATATCTCCTAACCTTTACATTCGGTGTATTGGGAATCTTCTTAGGCTCTAGCACCGAAAATCAAGCCCCTACTAAAGGGCTATCATGAAGAACAATAACAAGGATACTAGGGTAGGGGGAAGAAAGACCCTGTCTCCACACTGAGCTACAAAAACATAATAAGTGTCATTAACCCCTAAAAAATCACCCCTAGGAAGGGGGATGCTATCTGATAGTTGACATGATTGGTGGGAGCATACATGGCTGCCCCATCCTGACCATCATTTTCAACAAAAACCAGATTCAACTGGTCATGCATTAGAGCATATACCATGATAGGGGAACTAAACACAACCTAAGAGTCGGGTCTAACTCCACCATTCAAGAGAACAGGGTTACTCCGACTGTTAACACCCAAAGAAAAGGTAAAGAGTTAGAACTTGAAACGGGAGAATGAATATTCTTTACAGCCCAAACATTTTTGCTATTCTTGAAGGACCTGAACACTCCCAGGGTCCTGGGCTCAAAAAATTGGGGGGATTTTCCATTTCTCCTAGGTGCCTTTGGGGTCTTCTAGTAGCATGTTGAGATTCAATGACCTTCCTTCTAAAAGATACCCGCACATTTTGGGAAGGACACAGACTCTAAATATGACCACTAGCACCACATAGGAAGCACAAGGGTGGCCTATTTTTGTATTCAACAGTTTGGGTCCAGGACCCCAATTCAAAAAAAATCTACAAATAATTAGGAATATCAACATCCAGGTTGGTCATAACACACATCTTGACATAGTTCATCCTATATTTAGCCAAATTTGGTACATCCACCCAGATAAGCTCCCCAATATCACATGCAAAACCTTTCATTACATCGAAACACCAAAAGTGCATAGGGCGCCCTAGAAGCTTCACCTAGAGGAGGAGGAAGTTTGCTTTCTGGGTGGAAGGGTTGAAGTCAGTTTTCCATTTCCAAAGGAAAAGTCATCTTCTCCCAAGAAACCAAGACCCTCCCTCCAAGTTATGCCTGGAATCTTCCTCATAGGTGAGCTTGACCAAAAACAAAAATGGCTTGGGAAGGGGTTTGCATATTGATAGAGGCCACTTGCGAATGGAAGCCAACTCCAACTGACTACCTTGGAATTTTCCAATCAAATCCCAAGAACAATCGTCACTATTCTTGGAAATAATATCAGTGGGAATCCACAACTTATGGTTCTCAAGGAACAGATTGTACTGGATTTGTTTACCTTTTGCAATACTAGACCTTGAGATAGCCTTGGCAAAAGAAATGGATGGATTCACATGACCTCCTTTGGTTAGTGGACCCCTCTCTCGGGTCCCAAATTGACCTCTATCGGAAAGGCATGATCTGAAGCGTGGAGACTGGGCATCAATTTAGGACCCGCTAGACATCTAGTCATCTGTTTCAACCAGGCACATGTTGTCGTTATCCATGGGTCCAGCCCATGATGTGGTATCCTTATCTGTTCACCGGATAAGAGTTTTTTGTTGTTATTTTCGTCATCCTTATCCCATGGAGGATAAAAGTGGATTAGAGAAAAGTGTTCGAGAAGATACTCTTCAGCGATTACTCTGCTTTATTTCCTACTTTAGTTTTTCTGCTTTTTACCACCATTGGTGAAGATTAGTTTTTTTGCTTTTTACCACTGCTGGTGAAGATTAGTTTTTCTGCTTTTTACCACTGCTGGTGAAGATTAGATTTTCTATTTTTTACCACCACTGGTGAAGATTAGCTTTTCTATTTTTTACCACCACTGGTGAAGATTAAAATGTTTGGCAGAAAGGTCTATAAATTAAGTGTAATCTGTATGCATGATATACAAGAGTGATAACAAGATATGAGACTTTGTTTTGATAGAGAGTTGTAATATGTAATCACCGATTTGTCTTCTCAAGAAAGGATCTAATATTTTGTGGATGTAGGCACAATTGCTGAACCACAGTATCTATTGTGTCATCTTGTTTATGAATTCTCTTATCTTATTATTGTTGCAGTGTATATTTTTTGTGTCTGGTTAATTTTCATTGCAAAGTATATTTCATTCTTCATTTGCTTTCCAAAGATCCAACAAGCTGGTATCAGAGCCAGCTTGGTTCACTTGTGTGTGGATCAAATATGGAGGCAAACACCTCTACTCGGATGGTTAGCTTAGATGGCAACAACTGGTTAATATGGAAAGCCAATATGGGAGATATTCTCTATTCGAGGGACCTCAACCTGTCGATTGAAGTAGACCAGAAGCCATACGACATATCCGTTGAGGATTGGACAAAGATGGACTAGAAAGCAACTGCTTGCATCCGTCAATGGTTGGATGATATTGTGTTTCACCATGTGGCAACATAAACTAGTGCAAACCCTTTATGGAAGAAACTGCATGAGTTGTATGAGAGAAAGATAGCCAGAAACAAGGCATTTTTGATCAGAAAGATGGTAAACATGAATTTTAAAGAAAACGGGCCTATTGCAAAGCACCTAAATGAGATGTAAAGCATTGTAAATTAGCTAGCAGCTATGAATATGGTGTTGGATGATGAGTTGCAAGCACTATTATTGCTAAGCTCACTGTTGGATAGTTGGGAGACTCTTGTTGTATCCCTGAGCAACTCGAAACCCAATGGAGTTGTTACCATGAATTGAGTTACAGGTAGTTTGTTGAATGAAGAAGTGAGGAGAAAATCCTCAAATTCCTCCCACTCACAGGCATTGGTTGCTAAAGAATGGAGAAGACCAAAGAATTGAGGAGATAACAATCAAGGCAAATCAAAAGGGAGATCCAAATCAAGAAAAGGAATAACCTGCTACTACTACAAGAATCTCAAGTACATGAAGAGGGAGTGCAGGAAGTTTAAAAGAGATCGAAAGGAAGGGAAATCTGGTGATGAAAATAAAGAAAATAAAGAAACCACTACAGTTGCATCCAGTGATATCCTAATATTCTCAATATGTTGTGAAGATTGTATTAGTGCAGCATGTGAAGATTCAAACTGGGTGGTTGACTCAGGAGCATCCTTCCATGCCACTTCACATAGCAATTTCTTTATCATGTACAAGTCAGGAGACTTTGGTTCAGTAAGAATGGGAAATAATGGAGTGTCTAAAATTGTTGGAATGGGTGATGTTTGCATCACAACCAATGTTGGTTATAAGCTGGTCCTCAAGGATGTGAGGCATGTTCCAGATCTCAGGTTGAATCTCATCTCAAATGAAAAGCTTGATGATGAAGGGTATGAGACAAAATTTGGAAATGGATTATGGAAGCTGAAAAAGTGCTCTTTGGTTGTGGCAAGAGGAAAGAAGTGTTGCTCTCTATAGGACCAAAGCCCAGTTATCCAAAGATGAGGTGAACACTATTTTTGATGAATCTCTATCTGGTCCATGGCATCAGAGACTCGGTCACATAAGTGAAAAAGGTTTGGAGACTTTGGTGAAGAGGAATTCTCTTCCAAATCTCAAAGGTACATCATTGGCTCCATGTGATCATTGTTTAGTAGGAAAACATCATAGAGTTTCTTTATCACATGGTAAGGCCAAACGGAAAATTGAGATTCTTGATCTAATTTATTATGATATATGTGGCCCTATGAACATGAAAACTCTTGGTGGTGCTTTGTACTTTGTTACTTTTATTTATGATGCATCCAGGAAAGGTTGGGGTTTTACCATGCAAAGCAAATATCAAGTGTTTGAAACATTTCAAAGGTTTCATGTTATGGTTGAAAGGCAGACCTCCAAGTCCTTGAAATTACTTCATACAGATAATGGTGGAGAGTACACCTCAAATATATTTGAGGAATATTGTGCAAAGCATGGGATAAGACATGAGAAGACTGTCCCTTACATGCCACAACACAATGGTGTTGCAGAAAGGATGAACTACACCATAGTTGAAAATATTAGAAGCATATTTTCTTGAGCTAATTTATCAAAGGAGTTTTGGGGTGAAGCCATAAGTATAGCTTGCTATTTTATAAATGTATCTCCTTCAACTCCATTGGAAGGCGATGTACCAGAAAGAGTGTGGATCGGCAAGGAAGTATCTTATTCACATTTGAAATTATTTGGATGTAAGGCTTTCATACATGTACCTAAGAAGCAGTGAAGCAAGCTAGATGACAAAGCAATCCAATGTATATTTTTGGGTTATGGAGATGATGAGTTTGGGTACAGGTTATGGGATCCCAAGATAAAGAAGTTGCATAGAAGCCGAGATGTGGTTTTTCATGAAAACCAAACATATTCTGATTTTGACAAAGAAGAACAACCAAAGAGAGTTGTAGATGAGCTACCAAAAACACAATATCCTTTACCCATCCATGAAAATGAAGGGCAACAAGCTCAATATGAAGAAGATCAAGTTTGGGGTGATGAGGATCAATAAGCAGATGATGATGATGCACATGGTAATGATGATGTGCATGGTGATGTTGAGCATGGGGACCAACCTCCTCAAGAAGAACCACCTATGCTGGTCACAAAGGGAAAGGACAACCTCAACAAAATATCCTTCATCAGAGTATATCACACTCACTAAAAGTGGTGAACCAAAATGCTTTAAAGAAGCTATGATGCATGAGCAGAAAGAACAATGGAAGAAAGCTATGCAATAAGAACTTAAGTCCTTGCATAAGAATAAAACTTATGATTTATTTGAGCTACCAAAAGGGCAAAAATCCTTAAATAACAAGTGGGTGTTTAGGCTGAAAAATGATATGAGATATAAGGCAAGGTTGGTAGTGAAAGGTTTCGGGAAGAAAAAGGGTGTTGATTTTGACAAAAAAAATTCTCCTATTGTGAAAATTACTTCTATTTGGACTGTCCTAGGCCTAGCTGCTAGTCTAGACTTAGAGATTGAGCAGTTGGATGTCAAAACAACTTTCTTACATGGATATCTAAAATAAGAACTATATATGGAGCAGCCGAAAGGTTTCCTAGTAAAGGGCAAGGAGCACATGGTATGCAAGTTGAAGAAGAGCTTATATGGGTTAAAAAAAGCACCAAGACAATGGTATAAAAAGTTTGACTCTTTTATGATGAATCAAGGCTTTATTAGAACCACTGCAGACCTCTGTGTTTACTTCAAAAAATATTTAGAGTCTTCCTTCATTATTCTTTTTTTTTATATTGATGATATGCTTATCGTTGTTCAAGATGCTAATCTGATTGACAGGTTGAAGAACGAGCTAAACAAGGTCTTTGAAATGAAGGACCTAGGTGCTGCAAACAAAATTTTGGATGTGACAATAAAGTGTGATAGAAGAAACAAGAAGATATGGCTATCACAAGAAAAGTACATTGAGAAGATACTTGAAAGATTTAATATGAAAATTGCCAAACCTGTGAGTACGCCATTAGCTAGTCACTTCAAGTTGAGTGTCAAGTCATCTCCAACCAAAAATGATGAAAAGAAAGAAATGAAAAATATCCCTTATGCATCAGCTGTAGGGATCTTAATGTATGCTATAGTGTGCACAAGGCCCAACATAGCACATGCTACTAGTGTAGTTAGCAGATATCTTGCAAATCCAGGCAAACAACATTGGAAAGCTGTCAAATGGATCCTAAGGTATCTAAGAGGCACCTCTAAAGTTTGCCTATGTTTTGGAAACTCACCACCTATGGTGGAAGGCTATACAGATGCAAATATGGTAGGAGATCTTGATAGCAGAAAGTCTACTTCTGGTTACTTGTTTACTTTTGCAGGAGGAGCCATCTCTTGGCAATCAAAGCTACAAAAATGTGTTGCACTTTTGACTACAGAGGTAGAGTACATTGCTGCCATAGAAGCCTGTAAGGAGATGCTATGGTTGAAACATTTTCTTATGGAGTTGGGTTTGCAACAAAAGGAGTACGTGATTATGTGTGACAGTCAAAGTTCCATTGATCTGAGCAAGAATGCTACATTCCACTATAGAACCAAGCACATTTATGTGTGGTATCATTGGATTAGATATGTCCTTGAAAATGGTTTGGTGAAGATTAACAAAATTCATACTGATCGAAATCCGTCAGACATGATGACGAAGACAGTGCCAAAAGAAAATCATAAATTGTGTAAAGCTTTGGCAGGCATGAATTTCATGTAAGCCTCGAGTATGGGGGAGCCCTCCTCATGGGTCTGGAGGGGGAGATTGTTGTCGTTATCCATGGGTCCAGCCCATGATGTGGTATCCTTATCTGTTCACCAGATAAGAGTTTTTTTTTTGCTATTATTTGTTGTCATCCTTATCCCGTGGAGGATAAAAGTGGATAAGAGGAAAGTGTTCGAGAAGATACTCTCCAACGATTACTCTGCTTTATTTTCTGCTTTAGTTTTTCTGCTTTTTACCAATGCTGGTGAAGATTAGTTTTTTTGTTTTTTACCACTGCTGGTGAAGATTAGCTTTTCTGTTTTTTACCACCACTGGTGAAGATTAAAACGCTAGGCAGAAAGGTCTATAAATTAAGTGTAATTTGTATGCATGATATACAAGAGTGATAACAAGAGATGAGACTCTGTTTTGATAGAGAGTTGTAATATGTAATCACTAATTTGTCTTCTCAAGAAAGGATCTAATCTTTTGTGGACGTAAGCACAATTTCCGAACCACGGTATCTATTGTGTCATCTTGTTTATGAATTCTCTTATCTTATTATTGCTGCAGTGTATATTTTCTGTCTGATTAATTTTCATTGCAGAGTATATTTCATTCTTCATTTGCTTTCCAAGGACCCAATAGCACAGAGGCCAGAGGCCCTTTGAGTTCAAAACAAGACATGTCGTCAACAGCTAGCGGTCTAACAATCAGATCCACATCCAAAACCTTACCGTCCACAGCTGCCTGACCGCTACAAAACGCATTCCCCCACTTCCCGCTCACACTGAGATTCAAATTCACACCCATTAACTGTTAAAACGCAGAAAATCTTCCAGGCTGTTGCAATACTTGAAAGGTTTTCTGAAGATAATGACCGACATTAAATACATAATTTTTTTGTAGATACTTTCTTAATTAATTATTATATATTTATATACTTATTAAAATTCACCTTCTAAAAAAGTAAATCTATAAAATTAAATATAACTCCTTAGACTTCAATTCTTGGCATTTTCAACTGGTGGAACTTTTGCAAAGAGAACTAGGAATGATTTCCAAAGTATGACATCGAATTCATTTCAAGGAAAATGTATTGTCCACCGCTTACTGGTTATCTTAAAAGCAGCACTCAAACAAATCTCGTATTATATAATGAAAAGCTTTCTTCCTGTACGACTTCAATGTAAATCCACAAAACCAGGAGTACCCGCATTGCCAAATAAAGCCAGAAGATGAAAAGCATCGTCATCGGCACTCTGGAATGGAGCAATCTAACGGAGAGTACCGAACTCCCCCATTTTCTTACTGTTTTTGACAATTTGGTCTCATGGGGAACAAGATTAAAACACGGCGTTCAAAAATGTAAATTTATATTTTGCTTTCCCATTATCATGTGGACAACCTTAAACAAATTGCGTTTGTGCATCTCTTGGTATTTGGAAAATTGTGACGAAAACCCTCTCATATCATTTTGTTTTTTATATCATTTTGGTTTTTATTCATGGAGAAAGCGGCAACCGCTGAGCAACATTTTGAAGATAATCGTGACAAAAATTACAACTTTAACTTTAATTTATGAAAAATAAACTATCTAAACTTGGCGATCAATACGGAAAGAACAGTTTGTTCTTGTATATGAATTTCTTTTTGATGTTGCAAAAAGGCATTTTTAGTTCGATACTCACAATTCAAAAAATCCTACTTTCGTAAAAAAAATATATCAAGTTTTCTGATATATATATTTTAGTGGATATTGCACTCTCAAGAGATCTAAATGGTAAAGAGATCTGGATATTGAATAGATCTAAATTGCAAAATAACTCAAGTTTTTCTAATATTGCACTCTTGAGGAGATCTAAATGTTTTTAGTATTATTACAAACAGTGGTAATGTTTTTTAACCATTAAAACCAGGGAAGTTGTTCGGTTTACCAAACTCATAAATAAAATAAAATATTTAGTTTTAAAAATAATAATAAATATTTGTATAAATTTATATGGGTTATTTACAGATTATGTTAATATAATAAATGGCATGTTTAAAATAAAGTTATAATGTTTTTAAGTATTAAGAAGTATTGATAAATGAATATAATTACATGAATTAATTTTACTTTAAATATATTTTTTCATAAGCTATGTCTGGCTTTTATTGGGGACCACTCCCATTACCAAAACAAAACATTACTTTGTTTTCATTGCATTTCTAACAAGTTAATTAAACCATATTCAACTTTCTCTTTCTATAAAAGATATTCTTCATTTATCCTTTTATCAAACATATTCTTCATCTTCCTCAAACTGCTAAATTTCCACAATCAACACCTTTTATATCAAATGTCTTCAAAAATTAAAATTATATCATGATTCAACACTACCAATAATTAAAATAGTTGGTGCTCAGCTTCTATATCCAGAAATATCTTGTCTATAACAACCTCACAATGTCTTAATATCTTTTTTAGGGTTCTTATTTCCCATAATATTCCAGGATATTATTTTCATTGTAATTTTTTAATTTTATTTATGGGTTTAGCCCCACTTCTTTTTAACACTTGTGATATTTGCCTTTTTTTCCCACATGGATGTCTCTTTGTGTTTTTTTATCTTTGTTTTTGCTTCTTGGATCTTCCTCTCTTTTTTTATTTCCAATAATACTTTTATCTTCATCAATATCTTCAATCTTATCAAACTAATCATAGTAAAAATTATCATATTTAGGTTTACCTTATTCTAAAGGATCTTAAGTGCATGGAATAACCTCAAAAGTAAAATTTTATTTATGTTGCCCTGAAAACCCTTCAGTGCAAGAATGCTCTTTTGTAGCAATTACCTTCTTATTTTACCCTAGAATTCCTAAATTGTTATGGGTTTCCTCCAACATCATTTCTTTATTAAACCTTGAAGTGCAAGGGATAACATCTTCACAACTTCCACTTTTATTACCTAAAGAGGATTCTAAACTACTTGAAAAAAATGAAGATAATTTACCTAGAATAAACCTAACCTCTTTTGTTGTATTTGTTTTCGGCTTTATATCCACATCTTCTTTTGCACCTTTAATTCTTTGTGAACTTGCCAAATGATATTATAGATAATCTTCACTTATTTCTTCTTTTGGAGTGGATTATCCTTGATTTGATCTAGCTTCTATTATTATATGATTTTATTTCTTCATATTGAAGTTTATCTCATGGCAAGAATTTTTTCTCTTTTTTCATAGTTTTCACTTTGTAAAATCTTGCCATGTGTCCAATCTCAAAATAGTTGTGGTAACGAAATGTAACATTTTCATAGTCTACTTGTTGATCCCATTCTCTTGATTTAGATTTAGTATTAATAGATTGTGGAAAAGGTTTTAAAATATCCATAGCAACACATACTCAAGTATATATAGCATGCTTTCACTCATTAGTGGTTGGTCCTTCCTTTATGAATTTCCCTAGTGTATTTCTAATATTCTTTAAAACATCCCTATTTATAAGTTTATATAGAAGTCCAAAAGCCTAACCCATATTTGAAGCTACTTAATAGTTTCTATCTCAACAAAAAAAATTCATTCCATGGTCTCAAATAAAGTGCATATCTTCCTATAAACCATAGGCCACCAACCATTATTTTATCCCTAATTTTTGAACTAGAAAATATGATGAGAAAAAAACCTTTAGGAAGAAAAGTCATAAATTTAATTCAATACCCACTTCCACTTGATCCAGTTTTGAATCTCTAAAAACCCTAGTCATGATCTATGGAACTTACATATTAATCCTCTAATTTTAAGAATCATTATATCATGATAAATTATCTCATCCTTGATACTTAATTTTGGTGTAACATCTACTACTTGGATCAAACTTGCCATTTATTCACTCTTCTACTTATCTCTAACTTGGGCCTCCATACTTCCAACTAGAACATTTAGATTTCTAGCTAGGGCATCTTGAATTTACATTAGGGCTTTTAAATATTACTTTCCTTCCATAATAGCTAATGGAGCTCACTCTTAGCTTGTATTTCTTTTTTCACACTCCTTCTCTAATCGTGCTTGTTTCTACTTTTGACTTACACTCTATCTTCCGTCACACTTGCTCCTAGATTGCACTCCATATTGGCTCACAATTGCTTATATATATTTCTTTTCTTGACATTACCTCACTGTAATAATTTTTTGGAAACAATATTCCATGCATTCATGATAAGAATTTGAAGCATTTATGCACTTTAGATGAACATGTCCTTCTTTTACCATGATTGAATCTTGTATCACATGCCCTCTTAGTTTACACTTCATTTTAGCTTGCACTTTCTCCTACCTCACACTCACTCCCAAATTGCACTCCCTCTTTGTTCACAATTGTCCTTGTCTCTTCTTTTTCCTAGCAACCCTTGGATCAATATTTTTGAAAATAATATTCCACACAATCATGGTAAGGATTTGAAACATTGATGCACTCTGAATGAAACCATAGCTCTTCTACCATGACTAAATATTGGATCACACTCCCACTCGGATATCATTTGCTCTTTTACCATGACTAAATCTCAGTTATTACTCCCATTCGTATCTCATTTGCTCTTCTTTCATGACTAAATCTTGTTCAGCACTCCCGCTTGGATATAATTTGCTCTTAGTATGCACTCACACTCACTGCTACACTTACTCACATCTCATGCTTACACTCACTTTTGGCTACACTCACTTGCACTGACTTTCAATTGTACTTAATCACATTTGCTTTTGATTACAATTAATCACACTTTCTTTTGGTTACACTCACTCTCAAATCATGTTCCCAGTCATTGCTACACTTACTCCTAGCTTGTGCTCCAATCACTACCAACTTGTGCTCACACTCACACTTACAATCACTCCTACACTTACTCTTGTCTCATGCTCACACTCAGAGTTGCACTTACTCCCATATCATGCTCACAATCATTGCTACACTTATTTCCAATAGCTTTTGCTTACACTCGCTGCTACACTTTCAACTCATAATTTTAGTTTAAATATTATATTAGCTTATGAAAATAGTGTTATTTGTAAATTATAGACACCAATTTCTAACCACTTGCATACTCTTCGAAATATTTCATAAGGTTTTTCTAGGATTTATTATTCCATTTTAATAAATTACTCAAATCTAGAAAATATTACATAGGATGCTCTCTACTTTCCACATGTCCTAACCTCCACTACCCTTCTACTTTCCACCTCACTCTCACACCTAATTTCAATCACACATACCTACGTACCACATCTAGACTTGACTAGAACATTTAAAACTCTCCATCCCACCTACCTATACCACTTGGCTATCCTAGCTTACCACCTCACTCCCACACCTCACTTCAATCACACCTACCTACTTGCCACATCTCCCCCTAACTATAACACTTCAAAATATCCACCCCATATACTTATACCACTTGACTACCCTATATTGCCACCTCACTCTCATTCCTCATTTCAATCACACCTACCTACTTCCCATATCTCCCCTTAACTATAATACTTCAAACTCTCCATCCCACGTACCTGTGCTACTTGGTTGCCCTAGCATATAACCTATCCTCACACATCGCATATACCATAATACTAAACTACCCCCCATAATTCAATCCAAAAGGAGATAATATTTTCATATTGTTACGTTGACAAATTTTTATTATGAAATTTACATCCCCAAACACACCTTGTTACATTTATCTAGGACTACCCAACTTGTTTTGGTCATATATCACTCATCCAAACTTTGATTAACCTAAAATTTTGAGGGTAGCTTCTTTATAATCCCTATAATATATCCATAACATTTTATATCATTTGGAGCAACTAATTTCTAAACATAAGACTTTGTGTTTGCATATCCCATCTAAATTCCATGTTTACCCAGGATTACCCAGCTTGTTTTGGCTATATCATACGCATTTCAAATATGATTGGACTAAAATTTTGAGGGTATGTTTTTGATAATCCCTAAAATATCTCCATAAAATTTTACATCATTTGGATCAATAGAGAACCAATAACAGCCTAAATATTCCATGACATAAATATAGCTTTTGTTTCCCAAATGCAACCCGCATTTGCATAGTCAAAGATGACCATATCTAGATCCATATTATCATAAATAATATGATAATTAATATTTCATATTTCTAAGTTCTACATCCTCTATTTTTTTAGCAATTTTATTTCAAGGTTTTTATTGATTTATCTTTCTTTGATATGGTCCTTAGAGAGTGAAGGCCCCACATATACAACTAATCCCTTTTATTTGTAGAACTTGCATGTAGACACATATTTTGTCACTGAGGCTAAGGATGATTCGGGAGGATACAAAAACCCATGCACAATATTCTAATTATAGCACAAAGATATTGTCACCTAGATCCATTGTTTTAGAAAATGGGATTTTCTCCCTTTTCTTGTACTCAAAGAAAGCTCTATTATAAACTCACCCTTGCACATTGGGGTATTTTATTGTAAAAGAGAGAATGACTCATAAATTTCAATACAAAATATATTATTTTCATTACATTATGCATTTGTTATATTCATTTGATAGGATCATGTTTTCATTGATACAAGATTGATGATCACAGTAGGACTTCTAAAGGGTTTTATTCCACCTTACTATGATTTTCATTATTTATCTATCTTTGTTTTTGGTTGCAAGGTTTCATATAGACATAAAATAGGATTCTTAAGGTATTTGAAGGCCAAATGGATCATTTCCATAGGTAGAGGTTGAACTTAAGATCTACAAGTAAGTGCTTTGAGTTTACTCATGTTTTAATTTATTCTTAAAATAAAATCACCTACTTTTGTTTGTTGGGAAGATAACATATCTCCTCTTAATAGCGTAGGTTAAGAGATTGCATTTGTAGACATTAAATCAGAAGTGCATTATAGAGTAAGGTGCATCAATAGTCACTTTTACAAAATGGTTTATTAGTATAGGTGTATGTGATTGCATTTTTTGTTTGGTTTTGTTCAAAAAAAGGGAAAAAAAATTATCAAAATAAAGTAGCTTCATTTGCACAAGTAGGCATTTTATGTAAATTACATCCTAATTGTATTTTATTTTTTTAGATTTTCAAATGTACAAAATAATAAAACCCCAAAAACTTACATACATGCACTACAATAATTTTACACTTCAATGTATATGTATATCATTAGGTTAGATGCACTTTAATAATAGGGCTAAATAATTGGTGGAGCATAGTTATCGCTATTGTTTGAGCCTACCCAAGGGTGAAGCCAAAGTCAAGGGAGATGGATAGTAGGACTTACACAGTGAAATCTCTTTCAGGAGCTAATTTTGATCCCCTTTGGATACCCATCGTCAATCCTCTATCTAGGAATCCACTTAAGCCATTCGTGGCTCATTCCTCAAAAGAGGATGATTGTAGACACACCCAAATATATTCTACTTCACCATTAACCTTTCATAGTTCTTAGGATTACATTATATATAACACACCAAAAAAATAAGAGAAAACAAAACTTTTTTGAATAAAGACCAAATCTCCTTCAAAAAACAAAAACAAAAAAAAGAACAAAACAAAAAAAAATATTGTTTATTTGTGTGATTTTTAGTTTGTTTATAGCATTTTTTTTCCTTCACCATATTCTATAGTCACCTAATATTCTCCATATTTATCCTATTTTAAACCCCTATATTATCATATTAACCTAACATCAAGCGAGAGCTCTAGTCGAAGCCCAAGCTAACACCCAAGTTGATACCTAAATCCAAATGCATTCATCTATGGAGCATTACACTCAAATATCCCAGACCATGGACACTTTTATGAATGAGCAAGGGGATACATTGTAAACCATTTACATGAACCTATCTACTGGAACTTCCCATCACATGTTTCCTTTAGTTGAAGAGCAATAGGCTATACATGATCTAGACATGATGTAGAGGTCCACCCATACCACTATTCTAGAGACCCCCCATATTGAGACATTGATACCCATTGATCCATGTATCACATACTTCGATAGTGATGCCATAAGAGCTTACATAGACCTAGTTTTTCTATCATTACCTCTTCTCAACATTCGGCCTGCTCCATTCCTATTCCCTAGTAGGAACTCACACATTCGCATGCTCAACACACCAAAAAAAATATCATTAATCCCCTATTTGAATATAATTCAATGACCATGAATGAAAATCATCCATATTCATCCAATCAACATCTTTCCATACCATCCACCCATACCTTCACTCACTCCAACCTACATTTTTAAGCACATATCAATTTTGCTTTAGAAATTTTGATATTGATTCCCCTTGCATCATCACCTCCTATTGATCATGTGCAACATATCATACCTAGCTTGATCATGATACCATTTTCTACATATCATCCATCAGTGTTGCCACCACACATAAAGCTTAATATTTTGCATCTCATTCAACTATTCCATCTACATCCATCATCACCATCTAGAAATCCTTACAACACTTGTAGTATATGCTTATCGATAATATTAATCAAGATATCCATTTTATATCACAACCCCAATCACAAGCGGTAGACTTTAATCACCTCCTAACATTGACACAAAATGCCTTCTTCATGCAAGATCGATCATAGGCATCATGCCCACCAACCATAACCATAACTATTCCACCACTTCAAAATAAGCATGTTGCTACATTGACATAATACACCACCATTCCTCCATCCACTCATAAGTAACTTCCACCTTACCAATAACCTTCATCTCATAATCAATACCAATAAAACATCATGCATCATCAAATTCCAACCAACATCAACCCACTCACCAATAAAAACCTAATTTCATCCACCTAGTTCATCACATGGAAAACACATTTATCCTACACATAAAGCATATATTTGGGTTTTCAACCACCATTCTATGACCTAAAATTTCAATTTTTACAAAATCAAATTCATAGTTTGGTCATGTAGACACCTAGAGTGACATATCAAAAGCCTACTTTGTGATAGATAGTCAATCAACCTATTCATACTTTGGTACCCTTTCCACCATATCTTATTGGTCTTAAAGAACTGAAGATTGAAAATTTTAAAGCAGAAGAGGATTTCGAAGAGTATATAGGTGCATTCATCAATGCATGCTTTAAAATTCAAGATAATGATCCATTGATGCTCTAAACATTTCCTCAAAATTTTGGAGGTGATGCTCTAGAGTGGTACAACCATTTACCACATCATAGCATATACACCTTTGAACAATTGGTAGACCAATTTCTAGAGCATTTTTCTCTTAATATATAAAAAATACTACCTTGATCAACCTATTTAACCTACAACAATTTGAAGATGAATTAGTTTATGATTATGGAAATTATTTGAGGGAAGTTATCACAAAACTATCTTTGACTCTCCCAATGGTATAACTCACCTGAATGTCCACAAGGAGTTGCTCTAAACCAATCTCCTTGCTATTATACCTTCAACAATATTGAACATTTGAATAATCCCTTACTCAAGCTATAGTTATCGAAGCAATAAAAATTTAGGAGGGAAAAACTAAACTTAAAAAAGAAATAATGGCAAGGTCAAAAATTTAGGGGGGAAAAACATGGCCAATAAAAACCTAGACAAGAAAATCAAGTGGTCTTGAGTACATCTCTACATCCAAACCAATAAACTCATGTCCAATATCAACAACCCTTGACTCAGCAACCACCATAATAGCAAGCATACCAAGTCGTACCACCTCCATCACAACTATAAAATACCACTACCACATCAAATAATTGAACACATTGACAGTATAATAGATCACCCTACAACTACACTCCACTTCCTAAACCACTCTCTACCATATTCCAAAGGTTGTATGAGGCACAACTAATTTTCCTACCACAAATCAAACACAAAGATCCTAATAAACCTCATGGTAGGTCTTATCAAGAGTACCAATATTGCACCTTCTACTAGTATAATAGCCATGATATTAATGATTGCTACCACTTCAAGAACATTGTACAAGATCTCATTGATAAGAAAACTATTAAGGTTGATAACCCTTTAGCACCACTGAACCAAAACCTTAGGATTTATGAAACATCTCTTCCTCAATACTAGGTAGCACAACCAATAACTAGGGCATCAACTACTATAGTTCCTCCCTACCAAGTCAATCATGTTAACAATGCTCTACCATACAAGGGTTTTGTAGGTGCTATTCACATAGTTACATAAATTTAGAAATGTGCAAATCGATCATAGAAATTGAATTATCCAAACATACCAATACATAATGTACCCACTCCTATTGCACTAATTTGTACTATACCTCCTCAACCCGTTAAAGCTGATCAAACCTCTCACATCCATATTCCAAATCCCCCATTAGGACTGATTATCACCTTGAGGAGTTTCTTACACATTGTTTAAAATTGGTTTTTACAAAATTATCAATATATGAGCTAATATAACAATCCCCTCCACATCATGAGGCACTGATACAGATTCTTAAATCCATTTATGTTCAAACTCAAGACACTAATTTCTTTACAAAATTTGTGGATAATATTCAAACTTGCATGGAACCCTCTATCATGTTATTTGACTTTAAATTATAAACCATTCCAATGGAGTTACTTGATCTTCCATTACACACATTAGCTCATATTGATCAAAAGTATTACAAATGAGTGCTATTTGACACTAGCTCCTTAATCAATATTATCACATAAACTACATTATAGCATCATAACCTACCACCGTATAATTTCACTTCCTCCAATATTTACCTTCCATGTAGTTAATGATGCCTTATGCTCCATATTCGGAACTATTGTCCTACATGTGCGAGTGGGTATTAAAAAGAACCATACATTATTTCATATCCTTGAGGGTGCAATGTAATATAACATACTTCTTGGGCACCCTTGCATTAGAAATATGATATGTGTCCCCTTGATATTACAAAACTACCATAAATATGTACATCAAGGCCAAGTTCATTATATACCAGTAGAAAAAGAATAATTTAAATATTACAACATGATTTCAAACCCATATGATCCTCCTTTTTCATCCACATATTTATCCATCACTCCAATAATGATCTCATTGATTTCATGATAAAACACCTCTTCCAATGCACCCATTTAGGAGGCCCTTCCTAGTTCTAATTATGCTTCCACTTTTTAAATCATCAATCCATACCATTCTTCTTCCTTGACATTCTATCACATTCCTCTCACACCTTATCATTCATTGCATCCTTCTTCATCTTCATTGGGTTACATCTCATCATATCATTCGAATAATCCACTTTTTGCTCATCCAATATCCATGCAAAGGGGAAAAGCCTCCTCTTCTCAAAACCAACTACTTAACCCCTCGTCGACATCCACAACTATTCATCACATCTCATCATACACTACCATAGTCCCTTATTTCACACCATCACCTTCAATTGGTAGATAGGCTATCATTGTTACTCCTACCCCTTCATCCACATCTAATCCTCTACCTAAACCCCAAATAGTTATCATATCCAATCAATAAAAACCAACTCCACCATAAAATGTCTCACAGATAGATTTGACTATCTGTGACACACCCTTGAAACACACACCATCTTCCCCATATTAGCTATAGGCCACTCTCGAGGTCTTTAGATCTACCTCTGTCACATCCACAACCACATTGTGCAAGTCATGGTTCACCTCATTAATCTAAGTATTGGTGAGTATATTATCCAAAATATCATAGTTATCCCACCAATTATTGAAACTATCAAGGATTATGGTCATCCATGCAACTTGCCTTTAGCAATTGGTGTAGTGTATAATATGGGTTCTTCGCTAAACCAAATTATTTTTGTGTATGGAGGAGTTGATTCCTCATATGACCTAGCTCCTCCTACTAAATCCTAGTTATAGTTTTGTACCACTATTAATTATTTATCAAATATCTCCTTACCCATGCACTACTTTCAACATGTTAATTCATAATAATATTGTCTAGGATGATACGTACAGGGCATTCCCAATATTTTTAAACCCTAATATCAAGATGCATATGATCGTATTGTCCAAGGATACAAATCACAATCTTCCATAACTCTCTTTGATGAAAAAATTTAGCAACTCATCATGGATATCAAGGAGTATAATAAGGATAGCAAGGATGAGTACATAGATCCTAAATTTATGCCTTTATTAAATAAGATTTTTTCTAAAAAGTTTCCACAAATCTCCATGATTAACACCATTTTTAACAACTTTGAGGACAATTTTGATGAGGCATTTGAAGCATTTTCAATTACCTTTGGTATATCTAAAGAAGAGTCAACCCTAGTTTTACCTATTACTGATATATATGTGTTCTACCTCCATATTTTCCCCATCCTATAGACCATATTTCATCAGCTCCTTCCACTCAAACAACCTGATACACCTGTTGATCTACCACCTCCACCATGACCACCTCTACAACATAATAATATATCAATTATAAATTGATTTTTTTCTCAAGAGCATGTACAAGGGAATCTAACCTCCACACCACAATTGCCACATTACCACCAAGTTAAAAATACATTTATTCACTTGTTCACACCCCTCCACAATCCATACGATCCAAAAAATCAATTCCAATTGATAATATACTTATTGACATGGACCAAATTTTATTCTCTCTATCCATTTTAAAAAAAAATTCCTTTCAAAAATTTGATAAGAGCTTCTAGCACTTACATCCCTCTACCATATTTGCCTTCTCATTCCTCCATTTACCACACCAAGGTGGAAGAAGCCATGCGTGAGACACTTGATAATGTTGCTAATGACATTCACCTCATTCCTACCCCTCACAAGTTGTAGGAGTGTTCCCACATGCTCATTGAGAAAACTATAAACGTAAATCAAAGCACAAACCTAGATAGCCCATGAATTGTTAAAATTGGAAAATTTATATCTATAGAAGAGTAATAATGGTTTGCAATAATTTTTAAAGAGTATAAATTTTTTTTGCTTGGTCCTATAAGGATATGCCTAACCTTGATCTCAACTTGATGGTCCATAATCTCACCTTGAGCCCTAATGCAAAAATGATCAAACATAAGTTATGAAAAATTCATCCTACCATTGTTTTAATGGTTAAAGAATGCCAAAAGCTCTTAGATGTGGAATTTATTCAACCCATTGACTACCTTGAGTGTGTTTCCAATATGGTACCCATTCATAAACCTAACATGGGAATTTACATATGCATAAGATTTTGATATTTAAATAAAGCATTTCCTAAGGATGATTTTTTAACCAGACATTGATGCTATTATAGAATCTACTGCTGGCCATGAAATGCTCTCCCTAATGGATGATTTTTTAAGATACAATCAAATTCAATTTAATCCTAATGACCAACATAAAATATCATTTACAACATCTTGAGGGACTTTATGTTACAAAGTAATGTCGTTCAACCTTAAAAATGCAAGTGCTACATACCAATTTACCATGACATATATTTTCCATGATTACATTCAAAATATCATTGAAGACAATGTAGATAATTTTCTAAAAAAATCAAAAGCACATCGATGTATTATGTAATGTCTTTGATTAGCTTCTTGAATACAATGTGATATTGAACTGTAAGAAATGTCTTTGGAGATACATCTAGTAAACTTATAGGGTTCATTGTATCCAAGCACAACATTGAAGTGGATCCTATCAAGATCGTGGCTATTATTAAAATGCCACCCCAAGAACCCTAAAGAGTTATGCAACTTACAATGTAATATTCAAGTGATTCATCACTTTCATCGCTTCATTGCATAAATATCTAACAAATGCAGGTCATTTAATCACCTACTACAAAATGAGGTTAATTTCTCATGGATTAAGGAATGTTAAGAGGCTTTTGATGAAATTAAGAAATTTTTAGCCTCTTCGTTGGTTGTCACTCTACCTCACCCTAGAATCCCATTCCATCTATATATTTTAGCCATGGATTTTATCTTAGGGACAATTCTTGTGCAAAATAATAAAAATAATTGAGAGAAAACAATTTACTACATTAGTCAAATGCTTGTGAGCTATGAAATAAGATATGCATATGTGGAAAATTTGTGTCTAGTAATGGTTTTTACCACTAAGAAAATTAGACATTATATGCTAAATCACACCACTTATGTTATAGCTCACAAAAACCCTCTACGTTATATGATGACTTACACATACAATAATACCCATACTGGAAAATGGATAATGCTTTTAACGAAATTTGACCTTGAATATCAAGTGATAATTTGTCATCTCGCAAAATATCTACTTCCTAATGATCTAAATTATTTATTGACATACCAGATGATTTTATATTCAATATCACTAAATAAGAACAATATGTTGCCCCTGAACATGATGTAGATATCACCTTGTTCTTTGATGACTCTAAGTACAAGAAAGGTTAAGGTGAAAAAGTTGTGTCTTACACATCACAAGGGACGCCCATCTATTTATCATTAAAATTCAACTTCTCATGTGCAAACAACAATGTAGGATATAAGGCCTTAATTATAGGACTTCAGGTAGTTGTGGCAATGGGCATCAAGTGCATTCGAATATTTGGTGATCCCTAACTCGTCATTTTTCAAATGAAGGAAACTTACCAATGTAAATGTCTAGTTTTAAAAGCCTATAGAGACATACAAATGAAGTTCCTCACAAATTTTTAATGGTACAATATTGATAACTGTAGACACCAAAATAGCACCAATCCGATTATGTGACAACAAGCGTTGATCGCATTGACACACACAGCCCCCAGGGCAGCCCCCAAAGGTTAAACAGTGGTCCTAACCACTCCCAAAAGCAGTTTGGAAGGTCAGAGGTCAATTTTACACCTTTTTGGCACCTTTTTCTCTAATCGTCCCACCCAGGGATGAATTCAGACTAGTATTCGTCCCACCCATGGACGATTATGCAATCGCTCCAGGGTGGGGCGAATAGCAGGTTTGACTGGCAAAAAAAGTCAAACCTCGACAACTTTGCAAGTTAACTGAGGCTTCAGGCCATGCAATTTTGAGTAATAGCTTTTATTCAAGAAGAGAGACTTCAGTCATGCATGTCTTTATTTTAGAGATCTCATGCAAGGAGATTCTAAATCAGGGAACTAGTTTTTCTCTGAAAATAGGACAGTTAACTCAAGTGGTGCCCTCGCATGCACAATTTAAACAAGAAGAACCTAAAGTCTATAAATTGGGGAGTTTTTCCACCCAAAATATATATAGAGAAGGAGCATTTGAGCAACGAAGTGCTGCCACTTCACATACCTACTTGCGATTTGTGCTTTCACATCCTTAATCTCTCATTCGAAAGGGAGGTTATTGGGTGACTATTGGAAGCACGAATCCTGACCCAAAACCCAATTTTTGGCCACAATATTACACAAAATTTGTCTAAAACACACTATAAGAAGTTTTGGACCCATCCCAAGTGGATTGGTGTCGAAACAGTGTCCCAAATGGTGGGCGTCCTGCCCCTGGGCACTCCCCAAACCGTCACAGTCATATTCACATAACCCCAAAATGAATAGAAATATGTGGCATATTTATCTGATTTTTCTTTTTCACCTGATTCTATGTCATTTAAATAGGTTGTGGTTTAAATTTCATTTCATTCTAAGCAATTTTGACCAGGTTTTTGTCATTTCTCACCTTTACTAACTTGCAGATGGCATCATCAAAATATGGGTTATAGAGGAAAAATTGGAGAAATCTGACCATCTGGGTCGTCTCAAAATACCCCCAATTAGCTAACCCTAAACTTTTAGGTCATTTGGAGCTTTTGAGATAGGACATTGAAGAGGGTACCTTTTGATAATTTATTGCAGGTTAATTCTTCCCACCCAAGAACAAATAGCAATATGTGGCAGGTTTCATTGTTTTTCTTTTTGCATATTATTCTAGGTCATTTCAATAGATTGTATTTTAAATTTCATTTCATTTGGAGCACTTTTGATCAGGTTTTTGCTATTCCCCACATTTACTAACTTGCAGATGGCATCATTGAAATATGTGTGATCAAGGCAAAATTGGAGAAATTTGACCATCTGGGTCTTCCCAAAATACCCCCAATTAGCTAACACCAAGTTTGTAGGTATTTTTTACCTTTATAGATAGGACATTGAAGAGGGTACTTTCTGACAATTTATGGCAGGTTAATTCGTCCCACCCTGGAGCGAATACCAATATGTGAGGAATTTCTTGACTATTCCTTTTGCAATGCTCTCTTAACATCATATTCATGCTTCTGTAAAAGTTTCAGGTCTTTTTGATATTATTTTATTATCTATTTAATGTTTTCATGCATACACTAACAGTAGGCCTAGGGAAATACACGCTTTATTCTATCTGGAGGTGCTACTAATATTTTCTGTTTCCTTGAACACATGTCTTTGACATAAGAGAAGTAAGAAGGAGTCAAAAATAATATACACAAGTGGTGGTGATGTTTTGGTCTGCCCATATTATATGTGGGCACGCGGAAGAAGGACCGCTATCTATGGATGTGACGAGAAATCTATTTGACGCTCCTATCCCCTAGAAAGGAAGGAGACGTATTGTAACAAAAATTTAAAAAGCATATCAATAAAGAGGGCCGCATTTTATATTGCTTTTATGTTGTTTCAATTCGTCTATGCTCTTTATTTTTATGCACTTTGCAATACATAGGCTATAAGCGTTAAGTTGGGTTTTAAAAGCATCTATTTTGGCACTTTCCTTTTTGTTTTCGTATCCTCATGCTTTCAATGGCGATCATGGTGGGACATGTGTCCCTTGATTTTTAAGATTAAAGTTGCTTATTTTTTTGCTTACAGGTACCAAGTTTTCAAATGCTAGACTATTTCAAGCAGAAATTCAGAGACATCCGATTTAGGTAGAGAAGAGGTAGGGGTTTTAAACACCCTTTGTCAATTTTTTGTTTTCTATTTTTTATTCTCTGATATTTTCTTGCATAGGAGAGTTGAAATGGTTGCTTGTTTCAATTTTGCAATTTAAAAAGAACCCCACACACCACATGGTAATTTAAACCAAGGAGTTGGTCGTAAAACCCCAACCCTTGAGCAAGACCAACGGTGGATTTCATCATCACCTTGGCTTGAGATATTGCATCCATAACCCTGATAGGGACTGTTGCTAGATGTAAATCCTGATGAAATCTGACCAAGTGTAGTTGGGGTGATTCCCAACGCATGAGGATAAGTCTTCTATGGTAGGTTTCATAAATAAAATGATTCCCCTTCCGTACCACCTATGTTCCACGTATCATCTGCTCTCATGTACCTATAGTCTCCATCACATAAGGACGGGTATATAGAGAGGTTGGTATATCTGTTCTGCAATGGTATATTGAAGGGGCGACCATTTTGGGAGTCATAAGAGCCTTCATAATTGCATTTAAATGGTTTTCACAAAAATATTTCAAAAACAAACAACAAAACACACTAAACCAGATCTAGGACACACTTTTGATCTTTAAAAGAGATAATCATTGCTTGTGTATGTATGCTATTTTTTGTTTAGTGTATCAAAAAAATCATAAAAATAAAAATAAAAATAAAAGAATCTATGCATCTTTAGTAAGCGTCATCATGGTGTACACCCGTAGCCGAGCCCGATCATGGGTAGAAGCTACAGAGAGTGCACCAAGGGGGACAAGTCACCTGTGATATAGTCTTGAGGACTTGGTCATCCCACCTTGGTGGCAGGATACACAAGTTAGTCCACATCATGCCATCACCGAACAAGACTATAGAGGCACCCCCTTGAGGAGCACACCCACTCAACATAGAGGCACCTCTTTGAGGGGCACCCCCACTCAGCAAAGATCCTTTCAAGAGGAAAACTTACATGTAGCACTCAACCTAGATAGGAGGCCCCCATTGGAAACTCATTATCAGTGGCCTAGTGATGAAGTGCTTGAAAAAAATAGGGTGCACAAGGAGGAACCATATGATTTTGTTACTCCTAATTTACCCCTAATTACTGTCAAAAACACTATACCATATCCAGAGTATCAGGCACTACAGACAAGGCAAGACAACTATGCCCGCACCTTTTATGCATATAACAGAGAGTGTGAGGAAGACCATTATGTCCATCAAGAGTGATACACAGTGCGAGAACAATGCACGTCTGCACCCGCTATGTATTAGGATCACTCATTGAGGCCAAAGCCTCAAGTGAATGCCACTAACCTTAATAGAGGGAAGCAGCCCATAGGGGTCTCAAATCACCATGACCAAAAAAGACATGTAGGAGAGGCATCTAGGCCTCCTAAACAAGAGATAGTCGAACAAATTGACTTGGCATTTGCCAAAATAGCCGCCCACCAAGCGCAAATCACGCAGCTCCGACAAGACCAACAATAATTAGAACATCTGTGTCGCCTTAACCAAGAGCGCATTCAGCGTCAGACAGCTGAATTGCTTCACAACAATATGCTTGAGAAGGTCCCAGCACCTCATGCACATAAATTTGAGATGTATGAGAGGCACAACCCCTTAGTGCAAGACAGGTCTCTGCGACCTCATCAAGCACTGCCTCTAAGACCTCCTAGACTTGAGCAGGAGGCCACTCCTAGAAATTACGATGGGAACCCTTCGCGGGCATATATCAATGTTTATAGGCCTAGGCTAGATACTCCTCAAGAATCTTATGAGGATTATGAACAAGCAGAAGAACAGGCTGAAATGCCCTATCAAGGCAGAAGGGGAGCTACCCAGCTACCCCTCCAAAGGCCTCAAATTCCCCACAACCCACAGTGGGAGCAAACCAAGGAGGAGGAGATCAAGTCCTCCGATGCATACAAAGCATTGTTAGAGCGCTTAGAGACTATGGAGCTCAAGACTTCTAGGCCCCAAAATCCCACTTTACGCCAACTTCATAGCCATCCTGTGCATCCGTCAGTGCCGACACCTCCATACCTGGAACACTTTAAGTTGCCTCAGTTGGCACTCTTTAGAGGGGAGGAGGATGCCCAAGAGCATGTGACTAGATTCCTGAGCCAATGCTTTGGTATTCAGGACAACGATGCTTTGTTACTCAAAACATTTATAACCACATTCGCAGGCCCTACCTTGGATTGGTTCACCCAATTACCGAAACATAGCATCAGTAACTTGGATCAGTTAGTGGACGCATTCCTCGAATGCTTCACCTTCAACACAAAGAAAAAGGTGTCCCTAAGCGATATAGCTAGCCTCAACCAGTATGAGGAGGAATCTATGGTGGCATATGGGAACCGGTGGAGGATGTTGCTTTCAAAGCTACCCTACCTCTCTCCTATGTCTGACTTGACTCAAATGTTCGCAAAGAGTTGTTTGTGATCGATCTCTGTGCTATTGCAACTATAGCAATATGCAACTTTAGAAGAAGCTCTGGTGCAATCAAGAATAATCAAAGAGATCAAGATACAGGATGGTGAAATTTCCAAGACTAAGAAAAAAGAATGGAATAAGAGCACTAAAACAGGGACTACACAACAGAAACCCGCTCCGGTCAATCAAGTTGCTATCAATGCCCCTAAGCCTACCCAAGCAACACAGCCTCCAAAGGCTAACTATCAGGCAATACCTCCTAACAACTATGATAGAGAAAACCAAAAGCAAGAACAAAATTAGCAGCATTGCCCTAGGTGACAATTTACGCCTTATACAGAGTCCAGAGACTCCTTGTTTGACAGTTTGTCAATGACAAACTTGATTAATCTACCAGAGATTCAAACCATAGATCCTAATGTGCCAAAGCCTAAGGGGTGTTGAGAGGACTTGTATTGTAGGTTTCATAGGCGTAAGGGACATGACCTTAACGCATGTTGGAAGTTCAAAGGTTTGGTACAAGATCTCATTGACAACAATACATTGGTAGTGGATAATCCCATAGCGCCCAACAACCAACAAATGGGAGTTTTTAGAGACCCTTTTCTTGCACATGATGCACAAGAAAAACCCCTTCATATCAACAAGGTGCAACAAAATTGCCCCATGGAGGGGTACGTAGGGATGATAAGCATCATGACAAGGAACAAGAGATACCCAAGAATTTCCCCCATGAAAGCCACAAGAGAATTTCCATCGTCACAACCTCAATAGAACCCTACGCAACTTCCCCCACCTAGACCAGTGGCCACGATTCGAACTAGACTTACTCAAAGTCTAAGGGCCATGTCGGCTAGGCTCTCCATATATGATCTTATTCAACAATTAGCACCCCATCGGGAGGATCTTATGGAGATATTAAAGGCCATTGAGATGCATCCCCATGAAGCAAATTCTTTCAACAACTTCATGGGCCATGTGAAACAATGTACAGAACTAGTCATCACCTTTAGAGAAGATGAATTAAAATTGGTGGCTGGTGATGTGGCGGATCCACCCCTGCATGTTATCATGCGGGTCAATGAAATTCCATATAAGTGGGTGTTGGTAGACACTGGTTCATCTAGTAACATTATTACAACCGCAGCACTACAACATTTGAAGTTGCCAACCTCTCACATCGTACCTTCCACTTATACTCTTCGAGAATTCAATGACGCGATATGCTCGACAGTTGGCACAATTTTCCTACCCATACAAGTGGGACAAAATACCATTCATACATTGTGCCACATATTAGAAGGTGAGATGGCTTATAATATCTTGTTGGGGAGACCTTGGATCCAGGACATGAAGTGTGTTCCTTCAATTGCTCATCAATGCTTAAATTATACATTTGAAGGACAAGTGCATGTGGTCCCTGTAGACTTAGAGTCATCCAAATACTGCAATTCAGTGCAACTCATGCCGCAGTCGACCCTCCCATCAATGCATTTGGATTTTTAGTTAAATCCATCTAAATAGGGTTCGACCATGCAGGAATATCCATTTCCAAGTTCATCAAATTCTTAATCAGGTCCATCTTCCTCATCTAGTCCTTCAACAAGAATGCCACCTATGGTGGCCACACCAAATGACAAGGTAAAGAAACCCCTAGAAGAGGAACCACCCTTAGTCTCAACCATCTCGACAGAAGAGATGCCTAGCAGAATGGAAGTCGAGATGCCTAGTTCACCCCACATGGAGTGGACTCAAGGAGAACTCCCATTCGCCCCCTCTCAATTGCCAATGATCATTGTTGAGATGTCCAACACAGGCATGGGGGAGTATATAGTGCACAATGTTGTAGCAACACCCACACTTGAGTCCATGCAAGACATGGGGAGACCTCGACTCCCCATAGGTTATATGGTTCCTTTAGGCTACCCACCTAATCATACAAACTTTATTTATGGGGGCCTAGATAATGGCGTTGAACCTTCCCTAAAAGAAGAGGAATATGAAGAGCCCTTTGTTGAGGATGTCAATTATTTGTCTAACCCAGACTTCGCATTGAGATATCTTAGCCAATGCAATTGGCATGGATATGGGTTGGGCAGGTATGAATAAGGAGTGTGTGTTTTGTGCCAACCAAGATACCAAATGCCTTATGACAAGTCAAGCGTAGGGTTTAATCACCCTTTTCCCCTAGACATCTTGGTCGAACACATGCAAGGCCTAGTGATAGGCAATAAATATGGGTTGGCATTATATCCATATGCCAATCCTAATACAAATTTTACATTGGGGGATTATTTCCCATTACGAACAAACAACCTTGTTGACCTTAACAACCCTTTCCCTTTGGTCGAAAAGGGCGATAATTCAAGGACTCATCCCCAAGAAGGATATGGACAATACCAAGAAGGGTCTTCAGATGATGAGTTCGAGTATGAGGTAGCACCTTGGGATCCTCTTGATATGGATAGCAATCATTCCCAAATGCATCCCATGGATGATTATCAAGAGAGCTTTCTGACCATGTTCCCTTTGGATGTTCCAATGGAGCATATACCAGCTCAAGAGAATCAGATGCAACAACAACAATATCCTTTGGACATAGATGACATGTTTGAACACTTACACATAGGGCCAAGGGATAGGTGGCACCTCAACCAGGCGCATTTATAGCAATTACTACACCTACCACTCCAAGAATATAGAGAACATCCTCTGCCTGAAGACCCTATAGCACCATCAGTGCCTAAGGTAGATCCTATCCTCTTATACACACATAGGGCTGATCCATTTGTGCTAGTGCCCACAGAGCCAGATCCAAAACACCAAGAACATCCAGAATATCAGATTCATCACACCTATGGTAATGGAGACCATAATCATTTCATCAACATGATCTCCATTGACTTGACCGCTTCCATCCATGATCCAGCAAACCCCACATGGTCATTGCATCTAGACATAAAGGCTATCGATTGGGATCGCATTGACACACCACCAGCCCCATCAGAGTACTGGTCTTGTGATGGGATATTTCATTTCACTCAAGGACAGACTCAGGATGTCTTCCATGCTGAAGAGGAACTAGGCGTTCCTAACGATGATCTTAATTCAGCTAATGATATCCATATGATCCCAACTCCACACCAGTTGGAGGATGAATCCCACATGTCGGTTGAGGAAATGACTGATGTAGACATCAACACAAATCCAATGAATGCATGGATTCTCAAGCTGGGGGTACTTCTATCCCCCGAAGAGCAAGCCGACTACATTAACCAAAAAAGCTCCAAGGATTCTTGTCATCTCTTGGTCAACCCCAAAATGCCCCAAAGGGGTCCATAAACCCTTTGGTCAACCCAAAAGCTCCAAGGATTTTTGTAATCTCTTGGTCAACCTAAAAAGCTCCAAGGATTTCCGTAATCTCTTGGTCAACCTAAAAATCTCCAAGGATTTCTGTAATCTCTTGGTCAACCTAAAAAGCTCCAAGGATTTTTTTAATATCTAGGTCAAACTTAAAAGCTCCAAGGATTTTTGTAATCTCTTGGTCAATCTAAAAAGCTCCAAGGATTTTCGTAATCTCTTGGTCAATCTAAAAAGCTCCAAGGATTTTCGTAATCTCTTGGTCAACCTAAAAAGCTCCAAGGATTTATGTAATCTCTTGGTCAACCCAAAAGCTCCAGGGATTCCCATAATCGCTTGGTCAACCCAAAATGCCCCAAAGGTATCCATAAACCCTTTGGTCAACCCAAAATGCCCCAAAGGTATCTATAAACCCTTGGGTCAAACCCAAAGCTCCAAGGATTTTTGCAATCACTTTGTCAAACAAAATGCCCCAAAGGTGTCCATAAACCCTTTGGTCAATACAAAAGCTCCAAGGGTGCCCATAACCGCTTGGTCAAAAATAAATATTCAAAAACAAACAAAAACAATAAAATCACTCAAAAATAACGAAAACAATTTTGCATTTCAATTCCATAAAAATCAAAATACAAAAATATAGGTTGCATTCGACATCGCATCCATACATTGCATATTCGTTAGGGCATACAAGTCAACAACACCATAGACTGTAATGGCTTGGCAATTTTCTTATTTTTCACATAAAATCAATTTTATCAATGCATACATCCCGCATCACCCCATCCCCATTTTTAGCAATGTCAGTTGTCTCCTAATGTATTTAGGGTTTTCGTCATTTAGTAGTATTTAAATTTCTAGCCAAAAATTGTACAAAGTCAAACAGCTTTTCTAAAGGGACACTTTTACTTGGGTCATGCCTCATTATGTTATATCCCTACACAAATTAAAACACATAAAATAATTCCTAAGTTGTGTGAACGCAAGAGGAATCTACAACACAGTCTAGGATACCATAGGTGAAATATTAGCTTGTTCATCCCCCTATGCGAATGGTTCAAGAGTGCTGAGAATTGACAAAAGGACAAGCTCTTCCCCATCCATTCCTTCTAATCAATAGTGGTTTTCACCATTAACACAAATTCAAAAATCACCATTGGTCCCTAAGGTTGTAAGGATTCGTACTACACGTCCCTGCCAAGGATGGGTAGTCATCCCCAAGGCCTAAAAGAATCAATGACCATTCAAAAACACCATTTCCATAAGCCATCATCACAATCACCTTTGGTCTCTCAAGTCATAAGGATTCGTACTACACATCCCTGCCAAGGATGGGTAGTCATCCCCAAGGCCTAAAATATCAATACCCTTACTTCATAATCTCCATACTACCCTTTGGTTCCCAAAGTTGTAAGGATTTGTACTACACATCCCTACCAAGGATGGGTAGTCATCCCCAAGGCCTAAAAGAATCAATTTTATTCACCAGTCACCTTACAAAGCTCAAATGCTAAATCAAATAACAGTGGTTATCACGACTATTTAACATCCTTGCTCCAAAAAAAAAAAAAAAAAAGAAAAACAAAATAAATAGTAATTTATATCACTTTGTATACGAGCAAATATCCTAAACCGTTGAGCCAACAAAAATCCTGAACTTGAATCCCTGGAATGCTCAGTATTCGAAAACCATCTAGGTGATCCTCATTACAGGTTTGGTGGACAACCTACCTGGTAATGGCGGTATCCTACCCGCATGACGATATGTCTATCACATTAGCTTTGCATGTGAGCAGACCAATGTTTGCATGTGGATGAGCTAGCTTATGGTATCTTAGATTGTCCCATGGATTAATCTTGCTGAATACAACAACGGAGTTAGTGGAGCTAATTAGGTGATCCTCAGTACGAGTTTGGTTGATAGCCTATCTGGCACTGGCGGTATCCTAACAAATACCACATAAACGAACTCAATTGCACACACAGGGATGTGAAATAACTTGGTTCAATTCACGTCGGATTTCTACCTTGTTCAAAAGTCTTGCACGATAAATGTACAGTCTTGGTTAGTTAGTTAAAATATCTGAATCTTTGAAAAGCTTGACTACATTTCAAAAACAACTGGTACATTGCATTTTGTACATTACCATCAAAAAAATATGCCATATACAAAGTTTTCACCTGCACAGTCATTCCACATAGTCATCCCATAAGTACAACAAGCCAGTAAATCTTGCACAGTCTATGGTGCCATCGACAAGTCATTGCATTCATTCCATATGCATACATCATATAATTAGACACATCTCATTCATCATACCACATGCATACATCATCCTAAATAACAATGTATAAACACAAATACAGTCATCTGTCTATATAAAATCATCAAAAATTTCAAACAAAGCAAAAACTACACAAAAATGCACCAAAAAGAGCAATAAAACTATCCAATGAGAGTGCATCTGCACTTGACATTATGGGCATGCAAAATAGATGTCGGGGTCACAAATCCTCACTATCCTACTCCCTAATAAGGCTACCATAGCCGGACCGCTCCATGGGATGATGGATTGTCGATAATTTCATCCCCAAATGGCATCGCAAAAAGGGTTCACACCCACCAAAAATAGGTCAAAATGTTCGGAAACTGCTTGAGCATTCAAAGGTAAACAACTGAAGGCACCCTTACCTAAGTCATCTTGGGTCAAGTGACTCATCGCTTTTCTCATGTCGGTCATTCCCTCATCGATTCGTCACTTGAGGTGGTAGTCACACTTAGTCACCAATCAACACAACATACCCAATCAAGGAAATGACACGCATTCAAAGGATCATTGAAAAAGACAATCACGCTCCTGCTTGGGGTAGCAAACAAGCAACAATCACAAGCTAATCAAACACTTGGCATTCATGAATCATGAACTCAAGGTTCCCACAGACAAAAGGTTGCGCCCTTTTCCTATTCATGACTGATCAATGTCCAAGCTCAAGTAACACCTCATCAAAAAAGGTTAACACTTGAATTAAGTTCCTTAGCTCGTCAGAAGCAAGGATTCTAGAATGCATGCCATTTCCATACTTGGGGCATCAAGAGTTGGTTAGGTTACTGAGAAAACCTAATCATTAGTGCTTTGGTTATCTATTTTTGCTCGGCGTTGTGCCTTGCACAACGCTTCCCAAAAAGGGGCATCTGTAGACACCAAAATAGCACCAATTCGATTATGTGACAACAAGCGCTAATTGCATTGACACACACAGCCCCCAAAGGTTAAACAGTGGTCCTAACCACTCCCAAAAGCAATTTGGAAGGTCAAAGGTCAATTTTACACCTTTTTGGCACCTTTTTCTCTAATCGTCCCACCCAGGGACGAATTCAGACTGGTATTCATCCCACCCAGGGACGATTACGCAATCGCTCCAGGGTGGGGCGAATAGTAGGTTTGACTGGAAAAAAAAGTCAAACCTCGACAACTCCCCAATTAACTAAGGCTTCAGGCCATGCAATTGTGAGGAATAGCTTTTATTCAAGAAGAGAGACTTCAGTCATGCATGTCTTTATTTTAGAGATCTCATGCAAGGAGATTCTAAATCATGGAACTAGCTTTTCTCTGAAAATAGGACAGTTAACTCAAGTGGCACCCTCGCATGCATAATTTAAACAAGGAGACCCTAAGGTCTATAAATTGGGGAGTTTTCCCACCCAAAAGATATACAGAGAAGGAGCATTTTGAGCAACGAAGTGCTGCCAATTTACATACCTACTTGCGATTTGTGCTTTCACATCCTTAATCTCTCATTCGAAAGGGAGGTTATTGGGTGACTATTGGAAGCACGAATCCCGACCCAAAACCCAATTTTTGGCCACAATATTCCACAAAATTTATTGACAACACCCTATAAGGAGTTTTGGACCCATCCCAAGTGGATTGGTGCCGAAATAGTGTCCCAAACGGTGGGCGTCCTACCCCCGGGCACTCCCCAAACTGTCATAGTTCTATTCGCCCCACCCCGGAATGAATAGAAATATGTGGCATATTTCTCTGATTTTTATTTTGCATCTGATTCTAGGTCATTTAAATAGGTTGTGGTTTAAATTTCATTTCATTCTGAGCAATTTTGACCAGGTTTTTGTCATTTCCCGCCTTTACTAACTTGCAGATGGCATCATAAAAATCTGGGTGATAGAGGCCAAATTGGAGAAATCTGACCATCTGGGTCATCTCAAAATACCCCCAATTAGCTAACCCTAAACTTTTAGGTCATTTGGAGCTTTCAAATAGGACATTGAAGAGGGTGCCTTTTGATAATTTATTGCAGGTTAATTCGTCCCACCCAGGAATGAATAGCAATCTGTGGTAGGTTTCATTTTTTTTCTTTTTGCATCTTATTCTAGGTCATTTCAATAGATTGTAGTTTAAATTTAATTTCATTTGGAGCACTTTTGATTAGGTTTTTGCTATTTCCCGCCTTTACTAACTTGCAGATGGCATCATTGAAATCTGGGTGATCAAGGCAAAATTGGAGAAATCTGACCATCTGGGTCTTCCCAAAATACCCCCAATTAGCTAACACCAAGTTTTCAGGTCTTTTGGAGCTTTCTAGATAGGACATTGAAGAGGGTACTTTCTGATAATTTATGGTAGGTTAATTCTTCCCACCCCGGAGCGAATACCAATATGTGAGGAATTTCCTGAATTTTCCTTTTGTAATGCTCTCTTAACATCATATTCATGCTTCTATAAAAGTTTCAGGTCTTTTTGATATTATTTTATTATCAATTTAATGTTTTCATGCATACACTAACAGTAGGCCTAGGGAAATACACGCTTTATTCTATCTGCAGGTGCTACTAATATTTTTTGTTTCCTTGAATGTAGGTCTTTGACATCAGAGAAGCAGGAAGGATTCAAAAATCATATACACAAGCGGCGGCGACATTTTGGTCCGCCCATCTTATATGTGGGCACATGGAAGAAGGACCACTATCTATGGATGTGACGAGAAATCTATTTGACGCTCCTATCCCCTAGAAAGGAAGGAGACGTATTGTAACAAAAATTTAAAAAGCATATCAATAAAGAGGGCTGCATTTTATATTGCTTTTATCTTGTGTCAATTCGTCTATGCTCTTTCTTTTTATGCACTTTGCAATACATAGGCTATAAGCGTTAAGTTGGGTTTTAAAAGCATCTATTTTGGCACTTTCCTTTTTGTTTCCGTATCCTCGTGCTTTCAATAACCTGCCCCACTTGAATAATAATTTTGTAGATAAAATGGCCTCTCTTGGTTCCTTAATTCCATAGATCCCCATTGGAGATGTCACACTGGTCATTGTCACAACATTATCCAAATCCACAATTTCACAAGTAGATTCTAAATATGAAAGAGATGTTAATTTCCTTCAAGCACAACCATACAAACCATGGCTTAATAAGGTCAAGGATTTTCTCAAGTTCGACAACCTCCCTATAATTTTTCATAGCTTACCAAACACACTTTCAAACAGAAAGTAGATCATTACACTATTTTGGGATATGTGCTATATTGACGTGCCTATTATAGAATTATACTTTGTTCTCTATAGCTCACTAAGGCACAATGGGCCATATTTGAGGCTCATGATGGTTCTTGCAATGGCCATTTTAGTGGGATGGCTATTACAAAGTGTATTCTACACATGAGTTACTATTGGACCACCATGGAAATTGATTGTTACCTATATGCCAAGAAGTGTAAAAAATACCAACAACATGCCAATTTAACCCATGTGCCATCATAATATTTACAACCAATTTAGGCCCTTTACCCCTTTTTCACAATGGGGCTCCCATTTAATTGGTAAATTCTTACCTTCTTCCTTGGGACAACATACATTCATCATCACTATGACTAATCACTTTAAAAAATAGGTCGAGGTAATTCCTATGACCACGGTGATAGGACCTTGAATTGCGAATTTCATACTCCAACACATTTTCTATCATTTTGGTATCCCATTAAAAAATATTTTTGATAATGGTAAGTCTTTTAATAATAATGATGTTTAAGCACTTTGTGAAAATATCCCATTCAACATAGTTTCTCAACTCCTTACTACCCACAAACCAATGGATAAGCTAAGGCCATGAATAAGACATTGATAGTTATTCTAAATAAACTCGTTAAAGAGAACCACAAAGAAAAGCATATTCAAATCCCTTTGAAATTATGGGCTTATTTAAAAATAATTCACACATCTACAAGGGCAAATCCTTTCTCTCTTATCTATGGGACTAAGTAAATTATGTCTCTTGAGTTCGAGATCCCCTCACTGTGCATTTCTTTACAAGAATTCATGGATGATAATACTACTCAACAAGCACATCTTGATAAGCTTACGCTCCTTGGTGAAAGTGTAGATACTAAAATCGTGTCAATCTGATTAGACTACCAAGATATGAGCTAATTGACATAATATGGTCCCTTGGGCAAACCTAAACAGTTATATAGTGGTTCTAACCACTTTTGGGAGGTTTTATCCCATTTTTGGGAGGTTTTGGGCCATGTAGGCATGGTTTTCCCACCCAGGGACAACCACAGTTCTTGGACATCCCACCCAGGTATGGCCACATGTAGCCATCCCAGGGTGGGACAACCATGGTCTTTAACTCCTAAAAATTCAAAATTGGGATAAATGGCACCCATAAACTACCATTTATCCTACCTGTTTAAGCATGCCAGTGATAGGGTCCATGAATCTCATGACAAATTACAATTTGAAGTCCTAAAATGGATATTCCTTACCCCTCCAATGCATGGAAAGCTTTTGGACAAATGACACCACTTGCCTCGCATGGCCTCACATGCCCATTTGACCATAGGCCCTCCTGGGCTATAAAGTGGATCAATTCCACCCAAATATAAAGAGGAGTCTTTACAACATTTGTAATGAAGTGCTGCCAAGATTTATCCCCAATATTTTGTGTTTTTTCCCTTGAGATCTCTACCTAGCAAAGGAGGTTTTCAAGTGATCCAAAAGGTGCAATTTATTTACAAAACCTATCCATTTGAGTGAATCCTATTTCCAAATTTGTTGACAATATCCCTGAGAGTGTTTTGGACCAATTCATATAGGAATTGGTTGTATAAAACCATCTAATTTTGTGGTCATTGCACCCCAGGGCGACACCCAAATTATGATAGTCCTAATTGTCACACACTGTGATGGCCATAAATTAGAAAACAATATTTTTATTATTTTTATATAGGTCTATTCTAGATTAGATTATATGCTTGTTTTTCAAATTTGGTTCAGTTTGGTGTTGTTTTGAATTAGTTATCATGATTTTTGTGTTTTGCATTCCTAAATGCCTCACACTATGATGAAAAATAATTGGAGTGCAATTTATTTACTTTTTTTGTATAGATAGTTTCTAGACTTGATTATATACTCTCTATTCAAATTTGGTGTAATTTGAAGTTTTATGGCCTATGTTATCATGTTTTTAGGAGTTGCAGGTCTAAATGCCACACCCCAAGATGAACACAAATATAGGCAAAATTTATTTACTATTTTTTATTAGATCATTCATAGAGCACATAATATGCCTAGATATCACTTTTGGTAGCATTTGGAGAAATTTTGAATAGTCTATCACACTTTTCCTCTTTCAAGCCTATTAATGCATGCACCTTCATGGTTTCATCTTAATCCGCACATGATTTTAATCAATTGCAGTTTCTTGTGTGTATATCTAGGTATTACAACACATAGGAAGTATCAAAAAGCTATCATAGTGATAGAAAACTTTACGGTGGCATCAGAATCCCTCTCACCTCAATTGTGAGTAGGGTTATGCATAGTGGCGAATATTCATAAATTGGGCAAATATTAGGATTTCCAAAATTGGAAATTGGTGAATATGAGGACCCTCAACATCAGCCCATTCACCTAAAATTTTCAAGACCAATTTTTTATTAGGGTCAATTCACCATAATATATATCCAAACATAGGCATATTTGTACTTGTTGGAAAGATCTTTTCAAGCTTGATCTAATGGTGGTGTTTTTATAAAGTTATAAGATGATTTAATCAGACAAAAGTGGCCCCAAAGTTGACAATATATTTTAAGTCTTAAAATACCCTAAATTTTGGTATGAAGATGCTCGATTTGATTTGCTTAGGATTATCCATGATTCACCTTTCTTTTTATTAGTATTCACCATTTTTTTACAAATAGATTTTGAGTCCAACCCCTTATGCATAACCCTGATTGTGAGTCTGAGGAAGATATTGGAAGTACACCTTGGATTCTTGGAAGGATTTGATCCTCTAATTTTTGTATTGAGTGTATCAATTGAGATCCCTCAAGGGGATACTTTGTAACCACTTATTTGACATTTATATCAATATAAGTAGAACCACCCATTTCTTTCATATATGTGTCATTATATGCTTGTTTGAAGTGTTGCTTTCACAGTGCTTATATCAAGTAGAACAATAGATGCATCTCATTTTCCCTTGGTAGGTGCACCATTTTTTTTCTCTACATTAATATGAATTAATGTCTTGGAGCATCTACATGTCTACCAAGACCATATAAAATGTGCTTATAATACAAAAGGTCATCCATTGGAATTCCAAGTAGGAGACATTATCCTTAAAGAGAATCAACCAAATATCAATCTCTTGCTACACCTTCATGAGAAATTTGTAGCTAATTGGTTTGTTCCATTCATTTTTCAATAGAATTTAGGACTTGGAATGTATAAGCTTGCTTCCCTTGAGGGAATAAAAGAGCTTGAACTATTAAACATCATTCACTTGAGATATTTCTACACTTGATGCAAAATATGTATGTATATACATGGAAAAAAAATTCTAATCACATTTTGTGCATTCATTTTTTAAAGTTGATTGCATTCATAATTCATATATATTCCACTTTCATTTCCCTTCACATTGCATTTCATGCATTTATTTCATCTACATTCATACAATTCATCTCCCATATTGGTTGGCATTCGATTAGTTTGGATGATTTTTAGTCCGCTGAGTCTTTTTACCTTAATTAGGGGTACATCCATTTTAATATTTTCCTCATTCCACTATTAATAACCATGATAATAAATAAATAAATTGCATCCTTATTATTTTTATATTTCCCCTTTGCATGGCACCTTATTTCTTTGATAGTCTCTTATTTGAGGAATCTCTAGGTGCTTTCAGTCACTTAGCAACTTCTAGTGTCTCATACAACCTTTGTTAAACATCAAATAGTCCTTAAATGCTACAGGTTGTTCATGGTTAAACCAAGTTTCCTTTTGGACCATGCACATCTATCACACATTAATCACATTATGATGCCTGAAAATGATAAACTCATGTGTGGCTATTTCCATAAATTGAACGATTTCCCCTACTCATCCTATTATGAACATGGTCTAACCTTGAGAATTGTCAAAAGGAAAAGAACAAATAAATAGATAAAAGTCTTAAAAAAAATCAAACTGAATAAAAAAAATCTTTAATCCCTAGAATTCTAAGGTCCTTAGATCATGGGTTTAACATCCATCAATTGTATGGATGTCCCTTTAGTAGTGGAGTACACCCTACATGGCAACATGTCTATCACATTAGTGACCTTATTTTGTATAGACCTATGTACACTTGTATATGAGCTAGCTTATTGGTGCATGTTACAATTGATTAATATACCCTTTATTATGATTGGAAATGTACATTCACTACACACATATTTGGCATTTGAAAGACATGAATTCACTAAGATACCCTTAGTATATTATGGATTCATGGGATTAATAGATGGGTTTATTTGAGGTCACTAGGATGTTTGAGTCTTTGGAAAATAACTCTAGATTATTTATCCCTAAGACAAAAAAATTGATAAGTGAGCTCAAATTTCATACCACCATTGCATTGCTTCACTCATATCTCATATTTTATTTCATTTTCCATCATATAGTCAAACTAGTATTACTATGTTGGTGTCCCTGATTAAGCAATAAAGACAAAGTATGCTAAATAATGATCCATAACTTCTTTGAATGACAATTAATGTGGAAACACCATTAATTCATTTACATACATCGTTACCATATAATATGCATCCATTCATAGTGTATTCATTTCATCACATGCATATACCAATATTCCATCCACTCATGATAGTAAATTAACACATATAAGACACAATAAATCCAATAAATAAAGCCATGTATATATATAAATATAATATTACAAAATACATTGTGTAGACACCAAAACAACATCGATCCGATTATGTGACTAGAAACACTGACCGCATTGACAGACACAGCACCCAGGGCAGCCCCTAGAGGTTAAACAGTTGTCCTAACCACTCACACATCAGTTTTAAAGGTCAAAAATAAATTTGGCACCTTCAAACACTCTGATCCTAATTCGTTCCACCCAGGGACGATTACAAACTGGTATTCACCCCACCCAAGTACGATTAGCAGTATTCGCTCCAGGGTGGGGCGAATAGCAAGTTTGATGAGAAAAAAGTCAAATATTGACAAATGGCAGCTCAGATCCACAACTTAACTCTGCCTTCATTGCATGGGAGTGTGAGTGAGAATTTTTGAGCATTAGAGGCATTTACAGAGGCAGTCATGGAGCCCCTAATCAAGGAGTAATCTTCTCCCCCATGGGAAGGCATGATTACCAAGTGGCACCTCTGCATGCTCATCCAAAGAGACCATCAGGTCTATAAAATGGTGAGTCTTCTCACCCAAAAAAAGATACAAGGAAGTACCATTTTGAGCAATGAAGTGCTGCCATTTTATATCCTCACACCTTTTGATTTGTGCCTTTCACATCCTTGATCCCTTTTGGAAGGGATGTCATAGGGTGGTTATTGGAAGCGCAAATCCGGAACCAAAACCTGACATTTTGCCATAACATCCTACAATTTTTTTTGGCAACACCCCATAAGAGGTTTTGGACCCATCCAAAGGGGATTTGTGCCAAAATCGAGCCCTAAACGGTGGGCGTCCTGCCCCCGGGTGCCCCCCACACTACTGTAGTTCTAATCGCCCCATCCCAGAGCGATTAGAAATCTATAGCAGATTTCCTTTATGTTATTTTTGCTTCTGATTCTATGTTGCTTATATAGGTTTTCATTCAAATTTCACATCGTTTTGAGCATTTTTGATCATGTTTTCATCATTTCCCGCCTTTACTAACATGCAAGAAGCATCATCAAATTACCGGTGATAGAGGCCAAATTGGGAAAATCTAACCTTCTGGGTCTTCCCAAAATACCCCCTTTTAGCTAACCCCCAACTTTGTAGGTGAATTGGAGCTTCTTGGATGTGACATTTGGGATAGTGTTTTTTGACGCTTTATTGCAAGTCTATTTGTCCTACCCTAGAGTGAATACGAATATGTGGCAAATGCCTTCCCAGTGATGTTGTTATGCCCCTATCAAATTTTAGTTCATTTGGATATATTTTAGTTATCATTTTATTTATATTTTGCATGTACTAATTGAAGGCGTGGGGATTACATGTTTCATTTTATCTACAGGTGCTACTAATTGTTTCCTATTTCCTTGAACATAGGGTCTCGACATTAGAGGAGTACCAAGGAGTCAAGACTCATCAACGCAAGCGGCGGTGATGTTTGGTCCACCCACTTTACATGTGGGCATGCAGAATAAGGAATAGCATCCATTAATGTGACAAGAACACATTTAACGCTCCTAGCCCCTAAAAAGGGAGGAGGCAAATTGTAACCGAGTTCTAAAGCATATTAATAAAAAGGGTTGTCTTCCATATTGGCTTTCTATTTGGTTTCGATTTGTTTACACTTCTTTTCTTTCACGCACTTTCAATTCATAGGATTTAGCTTTATATTTTGTTTCATTTACATCGCATCTTGGCTTTTCCTTTTTGTTTCCGTATCCTCGTTCTTTTAGTGGTGATCATGGTGGGACCCTTGTCCTTGTTTGCTTGTAGGTACCAAGTTTTCAAATGTTGGACTGTTGTTCATTCCAGCCTATGGCAAATACAGAGCTGGAATTCATCTTACCTAGGGATGAATGGGCATTTGCCCCACCCTGTGATGAATACAGTTCTATTATTCATCCCACCCAGGGACGAATAGCTTTGTGTGGAGTTTCAGGAAAGAAATGCAGAACCAGCCGATTTGGGTAGAGAAGAGGTAGAGGTCCTAAAAACCTTATGTCATTTTTTGCTTTTTGTTTTCTATTTTCTGGTTATTTGCTTGCTTAGGGAAAGTTTTACTGCATGTTTGCTTTATTTTATGCAAAAATAAAAAGAACCCCACACATCACATGGTAATTTAAACACCAAGGAGCTGGTCGTAAAACCCCAACCCTTGATCAAGACCAACGGTGGATTTCATCACCACCTTGGCTTGAATTTTTGCATCCATAACCCCGATCACTACTGTTGCTAGACGTAAATCTTGATGAAAGTTGACCAAGTGTAGCTAGGGTGATTCCTAGCGCATGAGGATAAGTCTTCTATGGTAGGTGTCAAAAATAAGGTGATTCCCCTTCCGTACCTCCTATGTTCCACTTACCATCTGCTATCACATACCAATAGTTTCCCTCACGTAAGGGCGGGTATATAGAGAGGTTGGTATATTGGCCTGGCAATGGTATATCGAAGGGGCGACCATTTTTGGGAGTCATAAGGGCCATCATATTACATTTTCTACAAAAAATTCTTTGTAAAAACTGTCAAAACAAAAATCAAAACACACTAAACCAGGTTTAGGGCACACCTTTAATATTTAAACGAGATAATAATTGCTTTGTGTGTGTGATATTTTATGTTTAGTGTAGCATAAAAATCATAAAAAGAAATAAAAATCTATGCATATTGTAGGAAAACACCACCATGGTGTACACCCGTAGCCAAGCCCAATCATGGGCAGGAGCTACGAAGAGTGTACAAGGAGGCACAAGTCACCTCCGCTATAGCTCCAAGGACTTGGTCATACCATCTTGGTGGCCCGACCCATAATATAGTCCACATCGTGCCATTTTAGAATGGGACTATAAAGGCACCCCTTCGAGGGGCACTTCCGTCCAACATAGACCCTTTCAGGAGGAGTCCTTACATGTGGCACTCAATATAAATGGGAAGGCTCCCTTAGAATCTCGGTATGAGTGGCCACCATGCGATGAAGTGCTAGAAAAGCATAGGGTCCATGAGGAGAGGCCACATGATTATTTCATCCATCCTTTACCCCCCATCACTGTTAGGAATAATAAGCCAAATCCAGAGCACAAGGCTCTTCAAATAGGGTGAGCCAACTCTGCTCGCCCCTTTCATATATACAAAAGGGAGCATGAGGAAGACCATTACATTCCAAAAGAGCAATACACAACATGGGAGCAATGCACCTCCACACCTGCTATCTACCAGAATCACCTACTAAGGCCAAAGCCTCGAGTGAATGCCACCAACCTCGATAGAGGGAAGCGACCTATAAAGATCTTAGATCACCGCGACCAAGATAAATGCATAGGAGAGGCATCTAGGCCTATTAGATTCAATATGGTGGAACAAATTGACCTGGTAGTCTCCATACATGTCGCCCACCAAGCGTAGATCATGCAGCTTGAGCAAGACCAATAGTAGCTAGAGCATTTATATCACCTTAGCAAAGAGCGCATTCGATGTCAAACAGACGAGCTGATCCATAACACTGTACCTAAGAGGGTGCCAACCCCTCACACCCAAAGAGCAGAACTACATGAGAGGCACAACCCTTGGTATGATATAGGTCTCCATGACCTTACCAAGTGCTACCTCTAAGACCTCCTAGACCTGAGCGGGAGGCCACTACCAGGAACAATGATGGTCACCCTTTATGGGGACCCACCCATGGTTATAGGTCTTATCCAAGAACTCCTTAAGAAGGCTATGAGGAGTATGAGCAAGAAGAAGAGCGAGCAGAAACACCCTACCAAGGCAGAGGGGGTGCTATCCAACCACCCTTCCATAGGCCTCAAGTTCCCCACAACTCGCAGCAGGAACAAACCAAAGAGGAAGAGATCAAATATTTTGATGCATATAAAGCACTGCTAGAGCACTTGGATTATGTGAAGACCAAGACTTATGGGCCCCAAAAGCCCACTTTATGCCAACTTCGTAGTCATCCTATGCATCCGTCAGTGCCGACACCCCCTTACCTTGAACACTTTAAACTGCCTCAACTGGCAATATTAAGAGGTGAGGAGGATGCCCAAGAGCACGTGACTAGATTCCTGAGCCAATGCTTCAACATTCAGGACAATGATGCTTTGCTATTAAGAACATTCATCACCATGTTCACAGGCCCTGCCTCGGATTGGTTCACTCAATTGCCAAAGCACAACATTAGTAACTTAGATCAGCTAGTGGATGCATTCCTTGAACGCTTCACCTTCAACACCAAAAATAAGGCATCACTAAGCGACCTAGCCAGCCTCATGCAGTATGAGGAAGAAACCATGGTGACCTATGGGAACCGATGGAGGACTTTGCTTTCAAAGTTGCCTTACCTCCCTTCTATGTTTGACCTCACCCAAATGTTCTCAAAGAGCTATTTGAGATCGATCTCCGTGCTATTGTAACTGTAGCAATATGCCACTTTAGAGGAAGCTCTGGCGCAAGCCATAATCATTGAGGAGATCAAGATTTAGGATGGCGAGATAGCCAAGCCAAAGAAGAAAGAATGTTCTAAGAACACCAAAATAGGGACCATGCAACAAAAACCCGCTGTAATCAATCAGGTTGCTATAAACATCCCTAAGCTTGCACAAGCAACACAGCTCCAAAAGGTTAACTATCAGGCGATGCCTCTTGATAGTTATGACCGATAAAATCAGAGGCAAGAACAAAATCAGTAGCATCACCCTAGGTGACAATTCACATCTTACACAAAGTCCAGAGACTCCCTTTTTGACGGCTTGTCAATGGCAAACTTGATTAGCCTGCTCGAGATTCAACCCATAGAGCCCAATGTGCCAAAACCTAAGGGGTATAGGGAAGAATTGTACTATAGATTCCACAGACAGAAGGGACATGACCTTAATGAATGTTGGAAGTTTAAAGGCTTGGTGCAAGACCTAATAGATAACAAGACATTAGTGGTGGATAATCCCGTGACACCAAGCAACCAACAAATGGAAGTCTTTAAGGACCCCTTGCCTACCCATGATGCATAGGCAAAGACCCTACAAGTCAATGAGGTAACACAAAATTGTCCCATGCAAGGGTGTGTAGGGATGATCAGTATAGTGACTCGGAACAAGAGGTACCCGAGCATAGCTGCCCCCGTGATAGCTACAAGAGAGGTGCCAACAACGTCACAACCACAATAGCACCTTGCACAACCTCCTTCACATAGACCAGTGGCCACAATTTGGACCAAACTCACCCAGATTTTGAGGACCACGTCGGCTAGGCTCTCCATCTATGAGCTCGTACAACAATCATCGGCCCATCGGGAGGCTCTAATGGAGATACTAAAAGCCATCGAGTTGAAGCCCCATGAAGCAAACTCCTTCAACAACTTTGTGGGACATGTCAAATGATGCACTGAGCCAGTCATCACCTTTTGAGAGGACAAAGTGAAATCAATGGCTAGTGACATGGCAGATCCACCCTTGCATGTCATCGCATGGGTCAACGGGATTCCGTACAAGAGGGTATTGGTGGATACTGGCTCATCCAGTAATATTATTACAATAGTGGCCTTGAAGCACCTAAAGTTGCCCGCATCTCACATAGTGGCCTCCACCTATACACTGCGAGCATTCAATGATGCAATATGCTTGATAGTTGGCACAATTGTCCTACCCATCCAAGTGGAGAAAAATACTATACCTACATTGTGCCACATCTTGGAGGGTGAGATGGCCTATAACATATTGCTAGGTCAGCCATGGATCAGGGACATGAAGTGTGTCCCTTTGATAGCTCATCAGTGATTAAAGTATACATTTGAAGGGTAGGTGCATGTAGTCTCGACGAACTTAGAACCCTTCAAGTATTGCAATACGGTGTAGCTAATGTTGCAATTGACCCTTCCATAAATGCATTTGGATTTTTACTTGAATCCATCTAAACAGGGGTCCAATTTCGCAGGCATCCCTGTTGACAAGTCCATCAAATCCCCAACCGGGTCCATCTTCATCGTTTGGTCCTTCACCAACGATGCCACCTATGGTGGCCACATAGAAGGACAAAGTGAAGAAACCTCTATAAGAGGCACCACCATAAGTATCAACCATATCTACTGAGGAGATGCTTAGTAGAATGGAAGTCGAGGCTCCTAGTTCACCCGACATGGAGTGGACTCAGGAAGAACTTTCGTTCCCTCCCCCTCAACCACCAACAATCACTATTGAGATGGCCAATACAAGCCTGGGGGAGTACCTGGTGTGGAACATTGTAGCAATTCCCGCACTGGAGTCCATGCAAGACATGGGATACCTTGCATTCCCATCGATACCATTGTTCCTCTAGGCTACCCGTCGAACTAGACAAATTTTGTGTATGGGGGCCTTGATCATGGTATTGAACCATACATGCAAGAGGACGAAGATGAAGAGCCCTTTGCAGAAGATGTCAACTATTTGTCCAACCTAGATATCGCTTTGAGATACCTTGGCCAATGCAATTGGCATGGATATGGGTTAGGCAGATATGATCAAGGAGTGCGTGTTCTTTGCCAACCAAGATACCAAATGCCATACAAAAAATCAGGAGTAAGGTTCAACCACCCCTTACCCTTGGACATCTTGGTAGAGAACATGCAAGGCCTAGGGATAGGCAACAAGGGTGGATTGGCATTAGATCCATATGCCAATCCTAACATGACATATACACTGGGAGATTATCTCCCATTATTGACAACCAACCTTGTTGACTTCAACAACCATTTCCCTTTGCTCGAGAGAGGAGAAAGTTTGAGAACTCACCTATGAGATGGGTATAGACAAGGTCAAGAAGTTTCTTCAGAGGATGAGTCAGAATATGAGGTAGCACCATGGGACCCTTTTGAATCGGATAGCAATCACTCACAAGTGACCCCCATGGATGATTATCAAGAAAGCCTCTTGGCAATGTTCCCTTTGGATGCTCCAATTGAGCAAGTGCCACATCAAGAAAATTTGGTCCCCTCGAAGAGAGCGAAACAACCCAAATGGGGCTAGATCAATTTACTCGAGCAAGACGAGCCTCTAATGTCATAAACAGTTGTTGGAACCAACGAAGGCCTTTGGATCTCCGATAGTGATTATGAAGATGAAACTAAGATGGCATATCTCAATCACATGCGGTAGATGCAACAACAATACCCCCTAGATATTGATGACATATTTGAACAACTAAACATAATGCCATGGCATGAGTGGCACCTGAACCCAGTGCAGTGGGACCAAGTGTTGAATCCGCCACTTTGGGCATATAGAGAACACCTACCGCCCAGAGACCCTATAGAGATATCAGTGCCGAGGGCATACCCTATCCTCCTATCTACACATAGGGCCAATCCATTCATGCCAATACCTCTAGAGCTAGATCCAGAGCACAAATATCATCCACAATGTTCGAGTCATCACACCCACGGTAATGGAGACCAAAATCATTTCATCAACATGATCTCCATTGACTTAACCTCCCCCATCCATAATCCAGCCAATCCAACATAGCCATTGTATCTATACATAGATGCCATAGATTGGGATCGCATCAATTTACCACCATCCCCATCAAAGTACTGGCCTTTCAGTGAGATGCTTCATTTCACCCCAGGGCCAACTCAAGATATCTTCCACACTGAAGGGCAACCCGAGGTTCCCAATGAAGATTTAAAATAAAAAAATGATACCCATTTGATCCCAAATCCACACCAGTTGGAGGACGGATCCCACATGTCAGTCGAGGAGATGACTGACGTAGACATCGGCTTGGATCCAATGACTCCACAGATAATCAAGATGGGGGTAAATTTATCCCCCTAAGAGCAAGCCGACTACATTACCCTTCTCAAAGAGAAGAAGGACGTTTTTGCATGGTCCTATAAAGACATGCCAGGGCTAGATCCATAGATAGTCATGCATAATCTAACGCTTGATATGACAGTCACACTAGTAAAGAAAAAACTACGTAAGATGAATCCAACAGTGGCCTTAATGGTCAAAGATGAATTACAAAAGCTATTGGATGCATAATTTTTTATCTGTGTGGATTACCCACCATGGATGTCCAACATGGTTCCCGTAAAAAATCCAAATGGGAGGATTCGCATATGCATTGATTTTCAAGACCTAAACAAAGTGAGTCCTAAGGATGATTTCCCCTTGTCGAGCATCAACGCCTTGGTAGATGCTACAGCAGGCCATGAAATGCTTTCCCTCATGGATGGTTTCTCGGGATACAATCAGATTCGTATTAATATCGAGGACCAACTAAAAACGATGTTCACAATGCCTTGGGGGACATTTTGTTATAAGGTCATGCTCTTTGGCCTTAAAAATGCTAGCGCCACCTACCAATGTACCATGACATACATCTTCCATGATCACATGCATAAAAATTTGGAATATTATATGGATGATTTGTTGGCTAAATATCTTTTGCGCCCAAATCATCTCGATGACTTAAGCAAGATCCTTTATCGCCTCATGGAACATAAAGTTAGACTGAATCCCAAGAAGTATGTATTTTGCGTTACATATAGAAAACTCTTGGGTTTCATAGTCTCAAAGCAAGGCATCGAGGTGGACCCAAACAAAGTCAAGGCAATCCTTGAAATGCTTCCTCCAAATACGATCAAGCAGCTCAGAAGCCTGTAGGGAAAGGTCATGTCAATCAAGCACTTCATAGTGTAGCTATCTGACAAGTGTCGACCCATGAATAAATTATTGCACAAGGGGATAGCATTTCATTGGGATGACGAGTGCAAGTCAGCATTTGATGACATTAAACAATACTTGGCTTTGTCGCCAATATTGGCACCATCTAGACCAGGAGTGTCATTCTACTTATACATCTCAACTATTGAGGTGGCACTGGGTGCCATGCTAGCCCAAAAAAATGAATTACACAAAGAAAATGCTACTTACTATCTTAGCCACACCCTAGTCGGTTATGAACTTAACTATGCATACGTTGAGAAGCTCTGCTTGGCAGTGGTGTTTGCTACCAAAAAGCTACACCATGACATGCTAAGCAACATGACATATGTTGTGTCTAAGGAGAATCCATTGTGATACATGATGAGTTGTACTTATCATAGTAGCCGCATGACAAAATGGATCATGTTATTGACAAAGTTTGACATCGATTTCATTGGATAGAAATCCATCAAAGTTCAATTCATAGTCGATAAACTAGAAGAGGCTCCTCTCAAAGACAATCAGCCTCTGACCATAGAGCTACCCGATGATGGGGTCTTCCATGTCTCAGAATCGCCATATTTTGATGAGCTTGAGTCATAGGCCGACATAACCCTATTTTTTGATGGTTCTAAATGTGAGCAAGGGGATGGCATGGGAATTGTATTCTTCACACCGCAAGGGGCTCCAATGCCTTTATCATTTAAATTAGATTTCCTGTGCACCAATAACAATGTAGAATACGAAGCCTTGCTCATAGGTATTCAAATAGCAATCACCATGAACATCAAACAATTAAACATCTTTGGTGATTTGTTGTTAATTGTCAACCAAGTCAAAGGGGTATTCGAATGTAAATTCCCAATTCTCTAGGCCTACAAAGCCCTTGTGGACAAATTATTGGCAAGGCTTGAATGGTACAAAATTGAGGAACTCCCTCAATCATCGAATCGGTTTGTGAATACTATGGCCTCCTTGGGGTCACTAGTCCTGCAAGACATTTCTAGTGATATGACAACAATTCAAGTTAGAACACTATCACAATTAGCGATGGAGCATGCAAGCTCTGTATTAACGCCAGGATTCCAACTGATCCAGATTAAACCATCCACGGACAAGTTCTCTTGAATCCATGATTGTCTAAATCATGCCAACTGGGGGTCCTTGTTCTCCCCTACTCCCTTAATAGCAACACAACGCTATTCTTACAAGTTCTTTTCTGATCATCTTTTGCTAGGGATGAACTTCAAGAGGGATTGGTTGTTCAAACTGTCAAGGTTTTTGATCAGCAGGATTGGTATACACCCATAAAGGACTACCTCAAGTTAGGTAACCTCCCACTTGGATTGACGCATGCCACAAAATGATCATTCAAATAGAAAGTGGCAAAGCATGTCTTGTTAGGAGACATTTTGTACCGTCATAGCTATGAAGGAATCCTCCTTCGTTGCTTGGACCAATAGGAGTCCACTTGGGCGATCACCCAAGCACACGATGGTACATGTTGTGGCCACTTTAGTGGTATGGCCATCACAAAGCACATTCTATGCATGGGCTACTATTGGCCATATTTATAGCGATATTGTTGCACATATGTAAGAAAGTGTGTGAAGTGTCAACACCATGCAAATTTGACACACGTACCTTCTTAGGCCTTGCAGCCAATCCAATCGGCTTGGCCATTTTTGTAGTGGGGCTTAGATCTAATCGAAAAGATCTCCCCTGTGTCATCAGGTCATCACACATTCATCATAACGGCCACAAAGTACTTCACCAAGTGGGTGGAAGCAATTTCGCTTACCTCTATGACTAGAACCCACATTTCGGAGTTCATTTTACATAATATCATATGTTGTTTTGGTATTTCATCTAAGATAATATCGAATAATAGGACATCATTCAAGAACAAATACGTGCATGCTTTGACCACAAAGTAAAAAATTTAGCATAGGTTTTTGACACCCTATTATCCATAAGCAAATGGGAAAGCAGAGGCGTCAAACAAAATGCTAGTTGCCATCCTCAAAAAGATAGTCGTAGACAGTTATAAGAATTGGCATATTCTGATACCACTTGCCCTGTGGGCTTATTGCACTAGCATTAGGACACCCACTGAGGCAACTCTATTTTCACTTGTGTATGGCTCCGAGGCGATCGTGCCTCTCGAGTTGGAAATCCCTTCCCTATGCATATCAATGCAAGAGTTCATTGATGATGACATTACGTGGTAGGCCCGATTAGACCAGCTTACATTGCTCGATGAACGACACGTTAATGCTCTCGAGCATTTACGTATCTATCAAGAGTTACTTAAGAAAACATATAACATGAAGGTTCACTTGAGAGACTTTCAGGTTGGTGACTTGGTCTTAAAAGAGAACCAACAAAATTCTAACTTGTTGTCCCATCTAAGGGACAAGTTCATGACAAACATGTTAGGTCCTTATGTCATCCATAGTAAAAAAGGTCCTGGAACATACCAGCTCGCTTCTCTTGATGGAATCAAGGAACACAAACCCTTGAACATCAGTCATTTGAGGCCATTCCATATTTAAAAGAGCCATAGCCTAAACCAAAATCTCCAAGGATTCTCATAATCACTTGGTCAATCCCCAAATGCCCCAAAGGTACCCATCATCCCTTTGGTCAACCCCCAAAAGCTCCAAGGATTCCAATAATCGCTTGGTCAACCCCAAAAGCTCCAAGGATTCCAATAATTGCTTGGTAAATCCCAAAAGCTCCAAGGATTCCCATAATCACTTGGTCAATCCCCAAACGCCCTAAAGATACCCATCATCCCTTTGGTCAACCCCCAAAATCTCCAAGGATTCCCATAATCGCTTGGTCAATCCCCAAAAGCTCCAAGGATTCCCATAATCACTTGGTCAATCCCAAACACCCCAAAGGTACCCATCATCCCTTTGGTCAAACCAAAAGCTCCAAGGGTTCCCACAATCGCTTGGTCCAAAATAATAAAATTAAAAAATAATAAAATCATCAAAAATAATAAAATTCGCATCTCATTTCCATGCATGCTCAAAATCATCACCACAATAAAGAGCTCTTTTTGCATCTCATCTTCATACTCAAAAAAATAAATCCATTAAAAACACAAAAATAATAGCTGCATTAAGCATCACATCCATACATTACATATTTGTGGTCATATAGGTCAAAGGCACCATAGACTGTAATTATTCAATAAATTCATCATTTTCCACATTTCTCCATTCTATAAACAGTCCATCGAAAATAAATGCCGTTCACATATTTTCACCATATCATAGTCGGTTGTCTTCTAATGTATAAAGAGTTTTTGTCATTCAGTTGTTATTAGATTTCTAGCCACATACTGTACAAAGTCATATAGATTTTACAAGGGTATAGTTCTACTTGGATCACACCTTGTTACGTAGCATCCCAACACAATTTAAAACACATAAAAAATTCCCAAGTTGTGTGAACAAAAGATGAAACCTGCAAAGCAATCCAGGTCACCATAAGAGAAACGGTTATCTTGCTCATCCCCCTATGCGAATGACCCCAAGAATGCTGAGAGTTGGCAAAAGGACAAGCATCTTCCCTACCCAATTCCCCAAGAATCCCAAGTTCTCAAAAAGTTGCAAAACATCAAAAATTTGCAAAAGTCAAAACTCCAAAAAAATTGACATCACAACCAAAGTGCATACATCAAAAGGCACATACAATAGTGATTCTCATCACTCAATATTCAAAATCCCTTGCTCAAAAGAAAAAAAAAATAAACAGTGATTTTTTATCACTACAAAAGAGCAAGTATCCCAATACAATTGAAGAAAAGAAGGGAGTCGAACTTGAATCCCTAGAATTCTCAGCATTCAGAAGGTCATGAAGTAAACCTCAATACTAGTTTGGTGGATAGCCTATCGATCACTGGTGGTAAACATCTCGCATGAAGATATGTTTGTCACATTAACTTGTGTACATATCAATGTTTGCATGTGGATGAGCTAGCTTATGGTATCCTAGATAGCACCGCAGATTAATCTGACTAAATACAACAAAGGAGTTAGTGGAGCTAATTAGGTGATCCTCAATGACAGGCTTGGTTGATGGCTTATTCGGCACTTGGCGGTATCCTGACAAATACCACATAAACAAACTCAATTGCACACACAGGGATGTGAAATAACTTGGTCAAAGACAAGTCCGATTCATACCTTGTCCAAAATTCTTGTAAGATAAAAATACAGTCGTGGCTAGTTAGTTAAAACATCTAAGTCTTAGAAAACCTTAACTACATTCTAAAAAAACTATGCTATCTTTCATCCTCGCATTGCCATCATAAAATACAAAAAATAACATGTATACATAAAAATTCATGTACCACAGCAAACGCCTAGGACAAAAATCCATAAGTTCTAAATAGTCTATGGTGCCATAGCCACAAATCACAAATTCAATTCATCCATTCCATTTGCATATAATATAAATTAGAAACATTTGCATCCATAAATATAAATTAACATGCATACATACACATTCATCAATCATTGTGCATAACATCAAATCATGACACGTGTATAAATAAAATAAAGTCATCTGTATATATATCATCAAAAATGCCCATAGGCTACAGTAACTGGTACTCTGACCCCGCAAAAAAATCAAAAAATCAAAAACCCCCAATCCTAGGGCATCGGCCACCATGATCATGCAGGATCGGTGTGACGGTAACTACTCCCCATGGTGTGGGTCCTATGGGAACCCTTAGGGTAGCTGCTACTAGCTCCTGCATCATGCCTACTAGTGTCTCCCTCATCCAATCGCCTGCACCAATAGGATGCTGACTGCTCAATATCACTCCCTCTCGAGTGGTGTGATGATCCGCATCCACTAATCACAGGGACCCGCCCATCGAGGCAGATAATCTCTACCTCTAGCTCTAACTGATGCCACACCAAGTCCATCTCCCACTGATGGTACATCACCAAATTATCATCACGTTGTGCCAGCTACATTCGTAAGAGATCCATCTCCCGCCTAGCATCAATATCCCCCTCCTATCAATGATACGTCGCTAATGCATTCTCCCACTCCACTAGCTACGTTCGTAGGATATTCCTCTCTTGTAGCACATCCCCGAGCTCCTCATCCTGCCTCTGGAGTAGCTCCTCCAATCGCACATTCTCAGCATGCAACCCTACCTTCGTGTCCTTCGAGACTACCTACAACATAGGCATCTTCGAAACAACAGCTTGCTCTAGCTCCCACTGCTCTGGGATGTCCTGCATCTTCGGTTGATTTGGAACCTCAAAATCCACACCCTCATCATCGACCTCCACCATGTCCGCATCCTCCAGCGGGGATCCCCAAACCTCTCTTGGTGCCTCTCCACCCTCCTCACATACTACTGCTACCTTTGCACCTCCTAGTGGTCCCTCTCCCCACCATTGTCGTAGTTTCCACCACTGCTCATACTCAATCGTCACCTCAACATCATCCACGTCATGCGCATCAATAACTATATTTGCCTCCTCCCCCAACAGCTTGATGATTGGCCAGGTCGAGGTCCTCTCATCCCCTTGACGATGATATATCAAGGGCTCACTAGGCAACCCCTGGCGCACCCCAAACTATCATGTCACTAAAAAGTATGGGAAGTACTCCTGCTCGGTCTCGTGCTGCTCGATCTACCATCTCCCCCTATACACCCACTGGAGCCACTCTCTAAACTTAGGCCAGGCTGGACAATCCCGATATGGGCACTAGAACACCTCCCCTAGAGTAAGTCGAGTGAACGCATCGGCATAGTGTCCTACGACACTTGCCCATCATCAAATATGTACCCACTCCTCAAACCACCACCATAGAGCCACATATCCTATATCTCTATCCACCATATCTGCCCAAGTAGTTCACGACAACCCCACCAGCCTCTCCACCTCTATGTGCTAGCAATCCCAGCTCTACAATAGATAGCTATAGCCAATCCCCTTTCGCCTTCGATAGTGGACCTCATACATCTCATCATAGAGTTGTGCCAGTAGTGTCTGCCCCCACATCATAATAAAGGGCTCATGCGTCAGACAATCCAACAGTCGAAAGACCACCTCCAACAAGTTCCATGGGAACATTGCACCCAAAGAGTCGGGTAGCAGCATGTTGGAAATGAGGCCCATCAGTACTGCGTGCCTCACTCCCAACATTCCCCTCTATAGCCACCACCGTACTAGAATGCAACCAATCTAGTAGTCACCCTATGCCCTCTCCATTGGGCTATCCACACCCACCTCATCCCCATGCCCAGAGTAGCGTATCAGCACTGCTATCCACTGATACTGCAGTGTCGTCCTAATCGATAGTCCATCTATCGAAATCTGTAGAATTCGATAGCTATCCTCCAAGGTCACTGTCATCTCCCCTATTGGGAGATGGAAGGTGTTGATCCGGGGATCCCACAAGTTGATCAGGGCCATCAGATAGGCCTGATCCTTGACCACAGGCTCTAGCCGAGTCACATGTTTGAGCCCAAGGGCATCAAGCCACTCCCAGTCAACCAAAGTCAGTGCCTCCTGTGCTTCTGAGAAAATCGTAGGCACACGGTACCAGCTCTTCACAACCTGTAAAGAAAACAAGACAAAAACATTAACAAACATGATCAATTGTACAATAATAATATGAATATACATAAGTGCATAAAACAATGTACAGCTAAAAAAAAACAAATAATAAACAAAAAATTCAAAAAATTTAAAAACAACAGTTGGTCAGTACCTAGGGTTTATAATTCTACGTTTAAACCGATAAAAACAATTCAAAAATAGTCAAAATCAATTTTTCAGTTCCTAGGGTCTTTCACTCTAGTTGAAACTGATAAATTAAAAACACAAAAACAATGAAAAATAGTCTGTTAGTACCTAGGGTTTTTAACTCTACATTTAAACTGATTAATAAAAGAAAAATCAAAGTAAAATTCAAATCCAACATTTTTCAGTTAACCTAGGGTTTACCCTTAGTCTACACTGACAAATAACTACAAAAAGAAAAACAAAACAACCAAAAATATTTTTCAGTTAACCTAGGGTTTTACCCTTAGTCTACACTAACAAATAACTACAAAAAAAAAAAAAACAAAACAAAACAAAACAACCAAAAACATTTTTTAGTTAACCTAGGGTTTACCCTTAGTCTACACTGAAAAATAAATATAAAAAAAACAAACAAAACAAAAACATTTTTCAGTTAACCTAGGGTTAAGCTAAGTTTTTAAGCTAAGTTTTAAACTAAGTTTTTAAGCTACGTTTTGATCTTTGTTAAACTAGGGTTTCTTTTCGTTTACAAATGCAAAATAATAAACATGGTTTCCACTAGGGTTTCAACCTAAGTTCTAATGAAGCCATACAAAACACAAATTCACACATACAACACAAAACAAATTCTTTTTAGGGTTCCATTTTTCAAAAACTCGGAAAACCAAATACAAAAGAGAAACATTGCGGCTTTAAACTGTAAAATAAAACAACAAAATAAAGAGGAAGAGAACTTACCGGTCTTACTTCGGATCCACTGCTCGATCCAGTTTGTGAAATCATGGTGGCGGGAAAAATTTTGCAACGCTTCGCTTCGCAGAATCGACCTCCTCCTCAGAGCTCCAAATCGCTAGAAAAATCAAATGCAAATGAGCCCAAACCCTAGTTTTGGCCCTTAAATAGGTTATTAGGCCTGTAATTGTTCCTCCCTAGGATGAACACTCTCGTTAGTGCTCGTATCACCTTGGGATGATTACCAAACTGGTATTCGCCCCACCTTGGGATGGTTATACAGCAAAAATTTCAAAAACAACAAAATTGCACAAAATGTACCAAAAACAAGTAATAAAATTGTCTAATAAGAGTGCTTTTGCACTTGATATTTTGGGCATGCAAAAAATATGTCAGGGTCACAAATCCTCACTATCCCACTCCCTAAGAAGGCTACCATAGCCGTACCACTCCACGGGAGGATAGATTGTAGAGAATTTCATCCCCAAACGGTGTCCCAAAAAGGGTCCAAACCCACCCAAAAATAGCAATAACATTATCGAACAAGGTGCATTTGCGCCTCTACTTATGGGCATGCAAAATAAATGTCGGGGTCACAAATCCTCACTATCCCACTCCCTAATAAGGCTACCATAGTCGGACTGCTCCACGGGAGGACGGATTGCAGAGAATTTCATCCCCAAACGACATCCCAAAAAAGGTCCAAACCCACCCAAAAATAGCAATAACAATGCCAAACAAGGTGCATTTGTGCCTCCGCTTTTGGGCATACAAAATAGACATCAAGGTCACAAATCCTCACTATCCCACTCCCTAAGAAGACTACCATAGCCAGACTGCTCTACGGGATGATGGATTGCATAGAATTTCATCCCCAAATGACGTCCCAAAAAGGGTTAAACAGCCACCAAAACTAGGTCTAAATTTTGGGAAACTTCACACACATTCAAAGATAAACATCTGAAGGCAACCTTACACAATTCATCTTGGGTCAAGAGACTCATCATTTTTCTTATGTAGGTCATTTCCTCATCGATTCGTCGCTTGAGGGGGTAGTCACACTTAGTCACCAATCAACAAATACACACCCAATCATGGAAATGGCATGCATTCAAAGAATCATTGACAAAGATAATCATGCCCCTGCTTGGGGCAATAAAAAAGCAATAATCACAAGCTGATCAAACACTTGGTATTCGTGAATCATGAACTCAAGGTTCCCACAGACAAAAGGTTGCACCCTTTTCCTATTCATGACTGATCAATGTCCAAGATCAAGTAACAACTCACCAAAAAAGGTTAACACTTGAATTTAGTTCCTTCGCTCATCAGAAGCAAGGATTCAATAATGCATGCCCTTTCCATACTTGGGGCATCAAAAGTTGGTTAGGTTACTGAGAAGCCCTAATCATTAGTGCTTTGGTTATCTATTTTTTCTCAACACTGCGCCACGCACAACGCATCCCAAAAAGGGGCATCTGTAGACACCAAAACAACACTGATCTGATTATGTGACTACAAACACTGATTGCATTGACACACGCAGCCCCTAGGGTAGCCCTCGGAGGTTAAATAGTGGTCCTAACCACTCACACAATAGTTTTGAAGGTCAAAGGTCAATTTGGCACCTTTAGGAACTCTACTCCTAATTCGTTCCACCCAGGGACGATTACAAACTAGTATTCGCCCCACCCAGGGATGATTACAAACTAGTATTTTCCCCACCAAGGGACGATTAGCAGTATTCACTCCAGGGTGGGGTGAATAGCAGGTTTGATAAGAAAAAAGTCAAATATTGATAAATGGTAGCTCAGATCTGCCACTTAACTCTGCCTTCATTGCATGGGAGTGTGAGTGAGCATTTTTGAGCGTTAGAGGTAGTTACAAAGGTAGTCATGGAGCCCCTAATTAGGGAGGAATATTCTCCCCCCTGGGAATGCATGATTTCCAAGTGGCACCTCTGCATGCTCATCCAAAGAGATCGTCAGGTCTATAAAATGGTGAGTCTTCTCACCCCAAAAATATAGAAGGAAGGAGCATTTTGAGGAACAAAGTGCTACCATTTTATATCCTCACACCTTTTGATTTGTGCCTTTCACATCCTTGATCTCTTTTGGAAGGGAGGTCATAGGGTGGTTATTGGAAGCGCAAATTTGGAACCAAAACCTGATATTTGGCCATAACATCCTACCAAATTTACTGACGACACCCCATAAAATGTTTTGGACCCATCCCAAGTGGATTAGTGCCAAAATCGATCCCTAAACAGTGGGCATCCTGCCCCCGGGTGCCCCCCACACTGCTATAGTTCTAATCGCCCCGCCCCAGAGTGATTAGAAATCTATAGCATATTTTGTTGAGCAAGGTGTAGCAAAAGAATTGCAAAAATATTGTCATTGTTGTCAACACAGTCAGATTGATGCAGTTGATGCAGTTCAGAGGTCAGTCAGATCAAGTGTAGAAAGTTTCAAGGAAAACAGAAGTGACCCAGATTCAGAAACTGGCAAAAATAGACAAGGAAGAAATCTGTCACGATATCGCGACATGTTTTCTATCGCGATTTCGCGACATGATCGAGGAGAGAGAAGGCGTAGCCGAAAATGTCGCGATTTCGTGACATGTCAAGTTTTCACTGAGAGAGAAAATGTGTCGTGATATCGCGACAAAAAGTAGGAGAGAGAAAATGCATGCCAAATTGTCGCGATTTTGTGACATGGTCGAGGAGAGAGAAGATGCGAGCAAAACTATCGCGATTTCGCGACATGCTGGCAGAGAAGGAAAGAAATGTGTAGCGATATCGCTACATGTTGAAATGAAAGGAAACAAAGGTGTAGCGATATCGCTGCATGATGAAAATACATGGAACTAAGGTGTAGCGATTTCGCTACATGTTGAAACAAGGAGAAACTAAGGTGTAGCAATTTTGCTACAGGTTGAAACAAAGAGAAAATAAGGTGTAGCGATGGCGCTACATGTTGGAACAGAGGGAAACTAAGGTGTAGCGATTTCGCTACTAGTCAAAAGTGTAGAACTGAAAGATGCAACAATGATATTACAAGTCAAAATTTCATAAAAAAAGACAAGGTAAAAGCACAAGGCAAAAAGTTGTAGCGATTTCGCTACTGCATGGAGCAAAGAGTGTACGGAAGCTGGAAGCGTCGTGATTTCGTGACAAGAAGATTGATGACGTCAGCAAGAGCCGAAAGTGTTGCAATTTCGTGACAAGGAGGATGATGACGTCAGCAAGAGCCGAAAGCATCGCGATTTTGTGACATGTTCCATTTTCATTGGAGTTGGCAAGGAGAGTTGTACGAAAGAACAAAGTGTCACGATTTCGTGACATGTTCCTTTTTCACTGCTGTTGGCAAGAAGAGTGTACGGAAGCCGAAAGTGTCACGATTTCACGGCAAGCAGGATGATGACGTCAGCAAAGTTGAAAAGTGTTGCGATTTCACGATAGGATGAAAGGAAAGCTGTTGGAAGCCGAAAGCGTCGCGATTTCGCGACAGCATTGATGATGACGTCAGCAAAGTTGAAAAGTGTCGTGATTTCATGACAGGATGAAAGGAAAATTGCTGAAAGCCGAAAGTGTCACGATTTTGTGACAGCATTGAGGATGACGTCAGCAAAATCTCAAAGTGTCGCGATATCGCAACAAGATGCAAGGATTCTAAAAGCATTCGAAAAGCCAAATTTGAAGGATAATAAAAGCATTCGAAATGTCAAATTTGTAGGCATTCTAACAGACGTATTTGAAGCATACAGAAAAGCCGAACATGAAGATTCGAAAAGCCATATTCGAAGAATCATACATGGAGTTTCGAAAAGGAATTCGAAAAGTCGTATTCAAAGAAATTGAACAGTAAAAGTACATGAAACAAAATTGCCGTATTGCATGGTTTCCAAAAGACGTATTACAGGGTTTCAAATAGTCGAAGTGCATGGAACCGAACAGCCGTATTGCATGGATTCGAACAGTCAGAGTATGTGATTTAATTGCATGCAGGATTGAAAGGTTATAAAAGAATAACCGTACAGAGAATATAGTTGCTGCTATTAGAGAGAAATTGCTATAAAAGGAGAGTTAGAAAAGAATCAAGAGAAAAATAAGCAGAGCCGTGAGAGTGTGCAGAGTTGAGTTAATTGCAGACCGGTCAGGGTCGTGCATAAAGTGAAGACATTTTTATGTCATTCTAAATTTATCAGAATTGCAGTCCAAGTTGGTGCTTGGTACTAGGAGTTGGTGCTCCATCTATTGCAGCAGAAAATTACGGGGGTTGGTGCTCCTTCCAGGTTGGTGCTTGGTAAAGTGTCTGTAAAATTGATTTTGCAAAGAGCTGGATTTGGATTGGAGTCCAAGCGATCATTTTTGAGGAGTAGCCAAATTGGTGAACCTCGTTATATTGAGTGTTATGGTTTGCTCTCTTGTTCAAGTTTTTTTTATTCTCTTTATTTCATATTAAATGCTGTAGATATAAAAATTTAATAACTACACTGATTCACCCCCCCTATCAGTGTCATTGTGTAAACATCAATTGGTATCAGAGCACAGGTTCCTTGTACAAGCTTAATCAACTAAGGAGATCTTGGAAGAAATAATGGTAGGTGGTGAAGGATTTTCATCCAACAAAGCTCCCTTATTTGATGGAACAAATTACACCTTCTAAGAACTCAGAATGTAAACATATCTGAGTGCATTGGGATACGATATTTGGGATTACGTGGATAGTGGATACACAGCACCCACTACCCCTCCAACAGATACTGCTGAGAAAAAGAAATTTGAAAACAACTCCAAAGCTAAGAATGCCATAATGTGTGGGCTTGTTGACAGTGAACTGATAAGAGTCATGAGTTGTAAATCAGCAAAGGACATGTGGAATAAACTGAAGAGCATCCATGAAGGAGACAGTAAGATTAAGGAAGCAAAATTACAAACTCATCGAGCACAGTTCGAAGCACTGCAAATGAAGGAAGATCAAAACATAGAAATTTATATGTTGAGAGTCAACAGAATTATTAATGCAATCAGAGGACTTGGTGAAGAAATTGATGATGCAGTTGTGGTGAAAAAGGTTCTCAGAACACTTCACAAAAGATTTAACTCCAAAGTCTCTGCAATAGAAGAGGCAAAAGATCTAAACAACTTCAACATGGATGAGTTGCATGGTTCCCTGACAACATATGAAATGAGAATAGGACAAACCAAGTCTACAGACAGAGAAGAATATTTTAAAGCACACAAGAGTGTAAAAGCTGAACATGAATCTGAGGATGAAGGAACACTGGATGAAACAGAAGCCAATTTTGTTTGAAAACTCACAAAAGGAAAAGGAAAATATAGAGGGAAGCTACCTTTTAAATGCTTCAATTATGGAGGAGTCGGTCATTTTACAGCCAAATGTCCAATGCAGGAGAGAACCAAAAATGGTGAAGGTTCACACCAAGAAAAAGGTGAGCTGGAAGAAGAAACAAAATTTCGGAAAGAACAATCTCAAGAAGAAAAGCTTCATAACCAAGAATGTCGACGATTCGAAGAAAGCACGGATGAGGAGTCGAAGAAGAAGGAGGTGAAGCTCTGTTCATGGCACTTGAAGAAGAAAGAACAGAGGAAAATCAGGAAGGTGATGAAAATTCCAAGGATGAAGCTGAAGTGTATTTGGAAGGATAATTGGTTGCTGCACTTGAAGAGTTGAGTGCAGAAAGGAAGAAGAATAAATTTTTTTCAAAGAAATTAGAGAATGCCACAGACATAATAAACAATATGAAAATACAGATAGAGGAATTCAATAAAATTTCTGAAGTTCTTGATGAATAATTAACTGTAAAGACAGTTGAATGCAACAAGCTAGAGGAAGACATCCTTAAGTTAAGGATGTAGTTAGAGGAGATGAATAGAAAATTGAACTGTTTTCATAAGTTTGAAGAAAGTACTGTAAAGTTGGATAAAATGTTAAATAACCAAAGGCCTTCGGGCATCAAATTTGGTTTAGGCTTTGATGAAGGAGAATCTTCAAAGGATTCAAAGAACTTGAATATAGAACCCACAAAGAAAGAAGAAAAGATCAGGGTTGAACCAGAAAAACAAAATAATGCAAAAGAAAAAAATAATGCCAGATTCAAGAAGAATACTGACAAAGATGGACTCATAAAAGTCATACATTCGAGGAGGAGAAGAGTCATGGCTCCTACTTCAAACTGGAAAAGACCGGCACCCAGGTTTAATCATGCATTTTTTGGTTATTGTTTTAAATGCAATGCTTATGGCCATAAAATTTCAGATTGCAGGCATAATGTATCTCAAAGGAATTTTACCAGCAAAAATATTTTTTCTCATTTAATGAATTATGCAGTTGAATGTTATAATTGTCATAATTTTGGACATATTGCTAGAAACTGCAGAAGCACTTTTTCATCAAATAATTATCAGGGCAAAAAATCTCAGCTAAGTGGGTTGAAACAAAACCAGAAATTTCCTGTAAAACATGCACATGCTAATGAAAGAGACAAAGGCAAAACAAATAGCAAAATCTGCTATCAAACCAGAATGGAAAGAAAAGGAATCTTTGATTGTCCAGACTGCTTTTAAAGCTCAGAAAAAATCAGCACCTTGGATACTTGGCAGTGGTTGTTCCAGTCACATGACAAGTGACAAGCAAAAGTTTGAGAATTTACAAAATTATGAAGGTGGTTCTGTGAAATTTGGAAATAATGATGGAGCAAAGATTGTTGGAAAGGGATCAGTCAAGATCAGTGATGGCAATATAAAATCAAAAGAATTCTTGTTTGTAATTGGCCTGAAGCATAACTTGCTAAGTGTAAGTCAAATATGTGACAGAGGTCATGATGTAATCTTCAAGAAGGAGGGCTGTGAAGTAAGAAAGACAAAAAATGGAAAGTTAATAGCAACTGGACTGAGAACTTCGGGAAATCAGTATACACTTTCGAAACTGCGAGAAGGAACATGCTTGATGGGACAGGAAGATGAAAGCGGCTATGGCACAAGAGGCTTGGGCATATTAGTTTTGACAATCTGGCAAAAATTAGTTCAAAAAGAGCAGTTAGAGACATACCAAACATTGGCAAACCTGTAAATAGCATCTGTGAGTCATGCCAAAATGGAAAACAAACCAGAGCCACTTTCAAAGCAAAAGAATACTTCACTAGCAAGCCATTAGAACTAATTCACACTGATCTATGTGGACCCATGAGAACTGAAAGCATAAATGGACACAAATATTTTATGCTGTGTATAGATGACTACTCAAGAATGACATGGGTACTATTTCTAAAACTCAAGTCAGAAGCCTTTGAAATGTTTAAAACCTTAAAAAATCTTGTTGAAAATAAATCAGGAAAAAGAATTAAATGCCTAAGATCAGACAGGGGAGGAGAGTTTATCTCCGAAGAATTTGCAGAATATTGTCAAAAACATGGGATAAGAAGACAGTTTTCAACAGCTAGGACACCTCAGCAGAATGGTGTTGTAGAAAGGAAGAATAGAACAGTGCAGGAAATGGCAAGGACAATGTTGGTAGAAAACAAAATTGCTGACATATTTTGGAAAGAGGAAGTTCATACTGCAGTTTACATTCAAAACAGGTGCATGCTGAGACCACATGAAAGCAAAACAGCTTATGAGTTGTGGTTTTGCAGAAAGGCAACAACAAGACATTTCAAAGTATTTGGCAGCAAGTGCTACATAAAACGGACTGAAGATAACCTTGGTAAATTTGAAGATAGAGCTGATGAAGGTATCTTTCTCGGTTACTCAACAAAAAACAAGGCATACACATGTTACAACAAGAAGTTGAAGAAATTGTTGAAAGTGCTGATGTAAAAGTTGATGAAGGTAGAGAACAAGAAACTACTTATCAAGAAAACTACCCTATGTATGAAGAAGTCATTGAAGGTGATGATGAAAAAGAAACAGAGAAGAATCGAGAAAATTGATCCGAGATAGTGTAAAAGCCGAATCGAAGAAGAAGAAAACAGGAAATTTAAAACAGACAGCTGGCAGAAAAATCATCCAAGTGAACATATTATTGGGGATCCCACAGATGGTATTCAAACAAGAACAACAAAGAGTGAGGAACTATTCTCTGTTATCTAGTATTGAACCTAAAAATGTTCTTGAAGCAAGCAACCGATGAAAGTTGGATGAAGGCAATCAATGAAGAACTAGATCGAGATAGATAAAAACAATACACGGGAATTAGTACCTAGACCAACAAATAAAAACATAATTGGTACTAAATGGGTTTTTAGAAATAAATTGAATGAAGATGGGCAAGGTTGTCAGAAATAAGGCAAGATTAGTATGTAAAGGCTATGCTCAGGTTGAAGGCATTGATTTTGAAGAAACTTTTGCACCGGTAGCCAGACTAGAGGCAATCAGGATGTTTCTGGCATTAGCAGTTCATAAAAACTTCAAAGTATATCAAATGGATGTAAAATCAGCATTTTTGAATGGAAAAATGGAAGAAGAGGTTTACATTGAACAACCCGATGGCTTCCAACTTGGTGAAAATCCAGATTTTGTTTGCAGGTTAAAGAAAGCTTTATATGGTTTAAAACAGGCACCCAGAGCATGGTATGCAAGGCTGGATAATTATCTAATTAAACAAGGGTTTAAGAAAGGTTTGGTGGATAGCAAATTATATGTCAAAATAGAGAAGGGTCATCTTATTGTTCTTGTTGTTTATGTAGATGACATAATATTTGGTAGCAGCATGGATGAATACTGCAAAGACATATCAATTAAAATGAAAAAAGAATTTGAGATGTCAATGATTGGTGAACTTTCTTATTTCTTAGGACTGCAGGTCAATCAAAATGAAAAAGGCATTTTTATTTCTCAAGTTAAATATGTAAAATAAATGCTGAAAAAGTTCACAATGGAAGACGATAAACCGGTCGAGCACTCCCATGACAACAGTGCCAAGTTGAGCAAGGATGATAAATCCCAGGATGTAGATCAAACAATGTACGGGTCTATGATTGGAAGCCTGTTGTATTTAACAGCCACTAGACTAGATATATTACAAGTAGTATGTATGGTTGCAAGATTTTAGGCCAGTCCCAAAGAAACTCATGTAACAGCTGTAAAGAGGATTTTTAGATATCTCAAGGGCACTATGGATTATGGGTTGTGGTACCCAAAAGGTAAAGATTTCACTTTGATTGCATATTCTATGCAGATTGGGCGAGGATGTATTGATGACGAGAAAGAGCACAAGTGGAGGAGCATTTTATCTTGGTGACGAGTTGGTAGCATGGCACAACAAGAAACAAGAATCGAGTATCTCTATCCACTGCAGAGGCGAAATACATTGCAGCAACAACATGTCGTACTCAGATATTATGGATGAGACAAACGTTGAAAGATCTTGGTATTCATTTCAATGAACCAATTTCAATTAAATGTGATAACACTAGTGCTATCAACATATCCAAGAATCCAGTAATGCATTCAAGAACCAAACATATTGCAATCCGATATCATTTCTTGAAGGATAAAGTTGCAGAAGGAGAGGTTAAATTGGATTTTGTTCCAACTACAGAGCAAGTAGCTGATATATTCACAAAACCTTTGCCTAAGGAAGTATTTGAATACCTTCGGAAGAAGTTGGGAGTAGTCACACCACCCAAGAACTGACTAGCTATGGGAAACACATTCTTAGGGGGAGCATTCAAACTTTTTAAGTCTAAGAATGTTGTGCATAGACTCAGGGGGAGTCTACAGCAGCCCTTTGGTATTATTGGCAAAGGGGGAGAAGAAATTAAGCAAGGTTGCGAGTGTGTTGCCAACAATTCCAAAGGGGGAGATTGTTGAGCAAGGTGCAGAAAAAGAATTGCAAAAGTATTGTCATTGTTGTCAACATGATCAGATTGATGCGATTGATGCAGTTTAGAGGTCAGTCAGATCAAGTGCAGAAAGTTTCAAGGAAAACATAAGTGACCTAGATTCAGAAACTGGCAAAAATAGACAAGGAAGAAAACTGTCGCGATATCGTGACATGTTTTCTGTCGTGATTTCGCGACATGATCGAGGAGAGAGAAGGCGTAGCCGAAAATGTCACGATTTCACGACATGTCAAGTTTTCGTTGAGGAGAGAGAAAATGTGTCACGATATCGTGACAAAAAGCAGGAGAGAGAAAATGCACGCCAAATTGTCGCGATTTCGCGACATGGTCGAGGAGAGAGAAGATGCGAGCAAAACTGTCACGATTTCGCGACATCTTGGCGAGAGAAGGAAAGAAAGGTGTAGCGATATCGCTACATGTTGAAATGAAAGAAAACAAAGGTGTAGCGATATCGCTGCATGATGAAAATACATGGAACTAAGGTGTAGCGATTTCGCTACATGTTGAAACAAGGAGAAACTAAGGTGTAGCGATTTCGCTACAGGTTGAAACAAAGAGAAAATAAGGTGTAGCGATGGCGCTACATGTTGGAACAGAGGGAAACTAAGGTGTAGCGATTTCACTACTAGTCAAAAGTGTAGAACTGAAAGATGCAGCAATGATATTACAAGTCAAAATTTCATAAAAAAAGACAAGGTAAAAGCACAAGGCAAAAAGTTGTAGCGATTTCGCTACTGCATGGAGCAAAGAGTGTACGGAAGCCAAAAGCGTTGCGATTTCGTGACAAGAAGATTGATGATGTCAGCAAGAGCCGAAAGTGTCGCTATTTCACGACAAGGAGGATGATGATGTCAGCAAGAGCCGGAAGCGTCGCGATTTCACGACATGTTCCATTTTCGCTGGAGTTGGCAAGGAGAGTTGTATGGAAGAACAAAGTGTCACGATTTCGCGACATGTTCCTTTTTCGCTGCTGCTGGCAAGAAGAGTGTACGGAAGCCGAAAGTGTCACGATTTCATGACAAGCAGGATGATGACGTCAGCAAAGTTGAAAAGTGTCACGATTTCACGACAGGATGAAAGGAAAGCTGCTGGAAGCCGAAAGCATCGCGATTTCGTGACAGCATTGATGATGACGTCAGCAAAGTTGAAAAGTGTCACGATTTCATGACAGGATGAAAGGAAAACTACTGAAAGCCGAAAGCCTCGTGATTTCGTGACAGCATTGAGGATGACATCAGCAAAAGCTCAAAGTGTCGCGATATCGCGACAAGATGCAGGGAAAGCTTTCGAGGGCCAAAACGATCATGATTTTGCGACAACCTTCAGGGTGACGTCAGCATAAGTCAAAAGTGTCGTGATATCACGACAGGTAACAGTCTGGCAGATAAAACCCGCAACAACATGCAAGGTGACACGTGTCAAAAAAGCAGATAGGAAAATCATGCAACCAGTTACGTAAAAAGTAACTGAAGTCAGGCAGACAGTTAATTGTTGATAGGTGTTGGACATGCATTGCAACAGCAAAACATGCATAATTTAAACGCATTCGAAAAGCCGAATTTGAAGGATAATAAAAGGATTCGAAAGGTCAAATTTGCAGGCATTCTAACAGACGTATTTGAAGCATACAGAAAAGCCGAACATGAAGATTCGAAAAGCCGTATTCGAAGAATCATACATGGAGTTTCGAAAAAGAATTCGAAAAGCCGTATTCGAAGAAATTGAACAGTCAAAGTACATGAAACAAAATTGCCGTATTGCATGGTTTCCAAAAGACGTATTGCAGGGTTTCGAACAGTCGAAGTTCATGGAACCGAACAATCGTATTGCATGGATTCGAACAGTCAGAGTATGTGATTCGATTGCATGCGGGATTGAAAGGTTATAAAAGAATAACCGTACAGAGAATATAGTTCTGTCTTGTTAGAGAGAAATTGCTGTAAAAGGAGAGTTAGAAAAGAATCAAGAGAAAAATAAGCAGAGCCGTGAGTGTGCAGAGTTGAGTTAATTGCAGACCAGTCAGGGTCGTGCATAAAGTGAAGACATTTTTATGTCATTCTAAATTTATCATAATTGCAGTCCAAGTTGGTGCTTGGTACTAGGAGTTGGTGCTCCATCTGTTGCAGCAGAAAATTACGGGGGTTGGTGCTCCTTCCGGTTGGTGCTTTGGTAAAGTGTTTGTAAAATTGATTTTGCAAAGACTGGATTTGGATTGGAGTCCAAGCAGTCATTTTTGAGGAGTAGCCAAATTGGTGAACCTCGTTATATTGAGTGTTGTGGTTTTCTCTCTTGTTCAAGTTTTTTTTATTCTCTTTATTTCATATTAAATGCTGTAGATATAAAAATTTCATAGCTACACTGATTCACCCCCCCCTCTCAGTGTCATTGTGTAAACATCATATTTCCTTTCTATTATTTTTACATCTGATTCTATGCTTCTTAGATAGGTTGTAATTCAAATTTCACATCGTTTTGAGCATTTTTTATCATGTTTTCATCATTTCCCGCCTTTACTAACATGCAGGTCGTATCATCAAATTCCTGATGGTAGAGGGAAAATTTGGAAAATTTAACCTTCTGGTTCTTCCCAAAATACCCCCTTTTAGCTAACTACCATATTTCTAGGTGATTTGGATCTTCTCGGATGTGAAATTTGGGACAATGCCTTTTGATGCTTTGTTGCAGGTCTATTCGTCCCGCCCCGGAGCGAATACGAATCTGTGGTGAATTTTTTTATTGTTCCATTTGTAGTGCCTTCCCAGTGATTTTTTTATGCCCCTTTCAAATTTTAAGTTCATTTGGATCTATTTTAGTTATCGTTTTATTTATATTTTGCATGTACTAATTGAAGGCGTGGGGATTGCATGTTTCATTTTATCTACAGGTGCTACTGACTATTTCCTATTTCCTTGAATGCAGGGTCTCAATATTAGAGGAGTATCAAGGAGTCAGGACTCATCAATGCAAGCGGCAGTGACATTTGGTCCGACCACTTTACATGTGGGCACGCGAAAGAAGGAATGGCATCCATTGATGTGACAAGAACACATTTAACGCTCCTAGCCCCTAAAAATGGAGGAGACGAATTGTAAATGAGTTCTGAAGCATATTAATAAAAAGGGTTGTCTTCCATATTGGCTTTCTATTTGTTTTTGATTTGTTTATGCTTATTTCCTTTCATGCACTTTCAATTCATAGGATTTAGCGTTATCTTTTGTTTCGTTTACATCGCATCTTGGCTTTTCCTCTTTGTTTTCGTATCCTCGTGCTTTCACATTGTTCACATTTAAGCAATATACAACAAATATCTCAAGCTCATCATCCCAAAAAAATATCAATATAGGTACAATGAGTAGTGCAACCTCAATCTCATTCATGTTGGGGTGTCTAACTTGCACCATCAGGATCTCTAAGAAATAAAAAATAAGGTCAAATCTAGATTCCTATGATGCTAAAAATTCCTATAACTGTAGGACCCTTGAATATGAAGCGTTGGCCTTCAAGTTACTCTGTTGACTAGATCTAGATCTTGTTTGGACTTCAAGCCTCAAAAAGCCATCAAATCACCAAATCAACTCATCCCTTCAAGCCTCATCCCACTTCATTCCACCTTGTCCTAAGTCAGATCAATTTAATACCCTAATTTTTGAAGTTGAACGTGTCCAATAAAATTTGCCTAGGGTCATCATCAAACTCTTTCTACTGAGTCACAAAAGTAGAATTGTTACTCGTCTAAAATGGGTATGCACCATACCACTTCCAATACAAGATTACATGTAGTTACTGTAATCGAGGTGGTAAACTAGATCTTCATATCCAAATAATTCCAATAGCACATGCATACCCTCATTGGCAAGACCATATACCACATCATAAGTTTTCATAATTCTACCAAAGGCAAGAGTTTCGAAGACACATGCCCACTCTAGATTGGGGTAATTAACATTGATCTTGATTTGTGATATTTGCATCCAATAAACCATATCTCCACCATTCACATTGGTCAATCATGTTGTGGGTCTCATATATTTCATATTCCACCCATTTTTCACTTGAGGGGGTAAGCTAAAACCAAAATATTCATTGGTCATTCCATCCTCTTATTGGGCCAAAAAAATCAACTCCTCTCCTCTCAATAAACTAGGTGTCTCTTGTTTTTGCATTACATTGTGTTTTATGCAGCACAGTGCAAAAAGGGACATTTGTAGATACCAAATCCTAACCACTTGCATACTCCCCTAAACATTTATTAATGTTTTTCTAGGATTTATTATTCCATTTTAATAAATTGCTCAAATCTAGAAAATATTACCTAGGATGCTCTCCCCTTGCCACATGTCCTAACCACCACTACCCCTCCACTTGCCACCTCACTCCCACACCTCACTTTAATCACATCTACATACTTACCATGTATCCCCTAAATAGAAAACTTCAAAATCTCCATCCCATGTACCTATGCCACTTGGATGCCCTTGCTTTCCACATTACTTCCACACCTCAATTCAATCACAACTACCTACTTGTCACATCTCCCCCTAACTAGAACACTTCAAACTCTCCATGTAACCTACATGTGCCACTTGGATGCCCTAGTATTCCACCTACAAATACCCCCATAATTCCATATGAAAGGGGAGAATATTTTCAAATTGTTACACTACCGGATTCACAATATGAAGCTCACATCAAAACTTATTTTGGTCATACCTCATTCATTCGAACTACGTTTACCTAGGACTGCCCAAATTATTTTTTCCATATCTCACTCATATAAACTCTGATTAACCTAAATTTTTTAGTTTAGGTTCCTAAAAATACCTAGAATATCTCCATAATGTTTCACATCATTTGGAGTAACAAATACCCAAATGTGGGCCTTTGTGTTTGCACATCCCATCCAAATTTTGCATTTGCCTAGGACTGCCCAACTTATTTTGGTCATATATCACTCATACAGACTTTGATTTACCTAAAAAATTAGGTTAGGTTATTGAAAATCCCTAGAATATCTCCACAAAATTTCACATCATTTAGAGCAACAAATACCCAAACACAACCTACATTTCCCAAATGTATTTGACATTTGTGTAGTCACAGATGACCAACTCTAGATCTACATCAACACATGTAAAATGGTAAGGCATATTCCATATTTCTAAGATCTACATCCTCTATTATTTTAAAAATTTCATTTCAAAGGTTTTGTTACTTTATCTTTATTTCATACAGGCCTTGCACAGTGAAGGCTCCACATATGCTATTGATCCATTTTATTTGTAGAACTTATGTGAATATGAAGATTAAAGCCACTAAGGCTGAAGGTGGCATATGAGGATATACAATCCCACATATAATATTCTAATTGTAGCACACAGACATTGACACCCAAATCTATAAGTTTGAAAAAGGGAGTTTTTCCCCTTTCATTGTACTTAAAGCAAGCTCTATTGTAAAATCACCCCTACACATTCAGGAATTTTATTGTAAGAGATATAATATGGCTCACACATCTAAATACAAAATACATTATTTTCATTGCACTCTGCTTGTTTTGTTATCTTCATTGGCTAGGGTACTATTTTCATTGCTACATAAATTAAATTTAAATTTATTTTTTTAAACAAAGATTTTTTTTGAATAAAATGGCTTACGACCGATGATATATTGTACACAAGCTTATGTGATATACATTATGGAGCACTGTTAAAAGGGAAAATCTAATATTGCATTGTGACTATTTGTTTAACAATAAAAAGTTCATAACAATAAACCTAATGAAATCTAAGGTATTATGGAATGACCAATGTGATGTGTGATGTTATTGTAAAGTGATTTCTTGAAATGTTTTGACTTTCCAATATAATACATGGTTCCATTTCAAATCGATTTTTTTTTTTTAACTATATAAAATAAGAAATAAATTTTTGTCTTTGTCTCACTGTTTTGTCAAATTATGGACTTTTTATATTCAATCTATCATTGCTATTAAGATTTTTTTGACAATCTCAATATCAATTTATTTTTCATTCAATATTTAAAATTTAGTTGTGCATCCTTTTCAATAATATTAACTTAAAGTATTGCAAAAAATGAGCAATCATTATATTTTGAGAATATAATTTTATTCATTAATATTTTAAAGAGTTAAAATTTAAATTGTAAATTTTCTAATGGTTCTATACATTGGATTTCATTTCTATAAAAAAACTAAAATAACTTATTTAGGTTAAAGCACTTGCTACTACTTATACCAACAAGGTATTATTTCCAATAAAACACATGAATCTAAACTTTATACAAACCTATGGATATATTTTATAATTTTAATAAAATATAAAAACATTGTAGAACTTATATTCTATAACAAAGCTAGTCTAATAATGTTGTAGAACTTATATTATATTCCATATTCTATAATTAAAATTTTGTTCCACATTAATACATGTCTGTTTTTCTATTAGTAATATTAAAATTCTAAAATTTTAACAATAATCACACGACGGTGTAACCCCTGTGCGTCCGGCGGTCCCCATCTCATGCCGGCTTACCATGTACCGAGACGGTGGAAGTCCTGGCAATTAAATAATAAATAGTAAATGTTAATTTTTATTATTTATTTATATTTTTACTTTAAACCAAAAGAAATTGATTTCTTCATAGAATTTTCTACTAAATGCTCAAATGATATTATATATATTAAAATACATTAAACATTAAGTGAAATAGTCCTCATTGCAATTCAAATTAAATAGGAAGGCCTTAGAAGTTCAAAATACAAATATTATAGGTACCATGCAAGTCCAAAGTTCAAGTATTATAATATTATTATTAAAGGAAGGACAAATTATCCTCAATTTATTAATCATAAAATAAAATATTTCAAAGGAGATTTGTCATTATTCTTCAATTTAATTATAAAAGTTTTATAATTTGTTTTTATTAGTAGAAAGGTTTTTGAAAGGCTCCTTGAACATTTTACAAACCAAAGAAGGGAGAAAGCCCACTGGTCAAAAAGTTAAAATAGACTAGAGAAAAGGAGCAAATAGACCCAAAAAAATAGAAATAGCTTAGGTATAATAAACCCAAGAAAAAGGATAGCAACAAATAAGGATAGATCCAAGAGGGATAATTACTCCACCATTTCCATCACATTATCACTTTTAGGATTGGTTTGGAAAGCCATTGAAGATTCATTATTGATGGTGTTGATAGCTTTGTCCACCCACATCACATGTTGAAGGACCATGCTAGTTTTATAGTGAGATGAATACACATTTTCTAGTATATTTGAAAGTATGATAAAAGGATAACGCTTAGCCCTACGCACTTCACCCAAGTGGACAAAGGATGGATGCTAATGATTCTCATGCATGTGATGAGAAATATGCACACAGGAAAACCAACTTTTTCTTGATCCATGATTTTAAAAATCCAATGCACCATGAAATTAATAGCAAGATGGTTGTTTTAGGTGAGTATTGACTGAATTTGGGTCCTCGGTTCAACATAGGGAAAAAAACATTTTATTTTTTAAAAACTCTGGCATCACAGGATTGTTCACATACAAGGCCACCTTTCACATGGGCTTATGGAGTAAGTTGTGTTTGGGATAATTTGGAGAGGTGATGTCTCTTGATGGAATGCAATTCATCAATCTACCCAAATTAAAGGAAGGAAATATCATCAACATTATTGGATATCTTGAGGTTCTACGAAAAGTTTATTTTTGATACATGAAGGGTATCTTATTTTAAATCTATGTTGGCAAAACAATCGGCTACCTTATTCCATTATCTATAAACATGTTGGATAATAATATTGGAATACTTTCTTATAAGTCTTCTACACTCACAAATAATATTGCACAAATTCCATGATGGATATTGGGTGGCTTTGAGGTATTTTATGATGAATAATGATTCTCCTTCAAAAATGATATTGTCAACATTAAAACCATCTAGGATAAGCAATTCTTGATATAGGGCTCTCAGTTTAACCATATTTTTCATTTCAAGGCCAATGTTGTCAGCATAGGCAAATAGAATTCTCCCATGGTCATTTTTTACTATGCTTCTACTGCCCACTACTCTAGGATTTCCCTTAGCTACCCCATAAAATTTGAGCTTTATCCACTCTACAGGGGCAGAGGTCCACCTAATACTAGACTTGTCAAGAATAGAATTAGATGTGGCAGATGAAAGATTAGTATGTTTGAAGTGAGAAAACAAATGAGACTCAAGGCTAGGTTTAGAGGTATTAGTAGATGAGATGAGTTGGGCATTCTTAGCAGCAAAGGTGGTAATTCATAGGAAGATAGAGCATGGATATTTAGCAATATTATTGAAAATCCTATTGTTTCTCTCTAGCTAAATTTACTATAGGTAGGGGTGTAAGTAAGAGGTGAGAATAAAATTGAGTTGAAGATTGGTAAAGGGATTGGGCCATTGTTGGAATAAGAGAGTGAGCAGTGATGGATGGATCCAAGTAATGTTAACAAGTTCAAATAGGGAATTTAGGATTGATAGTGAGATGGGGTATTCTAGAAAAAGGTGGAAGGTTGATTCCATGTTTGATTTATAGAGAGGACAAAAATTAGGAATGTATAGACCTCTGGTTATTAGGTTATCCATGGTTAGGATCCTATTTTGGGAAGTAAGCCATGAGAAAAAACCAAGTTTAGGTATTAAATATTTTAGCAATACATACTTAGGTAACACCTAGGATGCAACAGGTGGATCTTGTGAATAATATACATATTTCATAATGAAAATACCTTTCTCAGATAGTTTCCAGATAGGGTAATCCATAATCTTATTGTTTGGGATAACACATATTGTTAGAAGGTTTTGAAAAGTTCTAGAAACTGCACTAATCTCATTATTGGGGCTATTGGTAGGAAGGAGTTTCCACTACTGGTAATAGGAAACTTGGGTAATAAAATTGATAACTTTTCTACTAAAGATATAATCAATAATAGGCTTGATAATAGTGAGGTTTGGTTCATTGATAAGGGGTTCATACCTCAACCAAGCATATTCCCAAAATTTGATATTTTTACCACACCTAAGATGCCATCTCAAATATTTTTTGATGATATCCTTGGTTTGGATAATTGAATTCTAAAAGTAGAACCCACTCAGAAGGGATTGCTCATCCATGAAAGAAGATTGTTGGAGGTATTTTCCTTTAACTATGTCTATCCAAGTAGCTTTCTCATCATTGACAATTCTCCAAGTTTGTTTGTCCATGAGAGCCAGGTTCATATTATGGACTTTCTTGAAGCCTCACCATGGTATTTTTTAGAATAAACCTTATCCCATGCTACCAAAAAAAACTTGTTGCAATTCTCATTTCTAGATCAAAGGAATTTTCTTTGAATTTGCTCAATTTTTTTCCCTATGGAATATGGAACCTTGAAATTTGACATGAAAAACACATGTATGCTATGTAAACAAACCCAAACCAGGGTGTCTTTGGCTGCTTGACTCAACATTGATTTTTTTCAACCTGCTAGTTTCATAGTAACATGCTCAGTGACCATATTCCACATGTTGACAAAAGAATTCCTATGAAAAAGTGGGAAGCCAAGGTAAGTGCAGGGTAACTCAAATATGGTACAAACAAGAATCCTTGCAATTTTGATTTACCTATGAATTAGGGTGTTCATAAAGAAAATTTTGCTTTTCTCAAATTGACTTTTCATCCTATGACCTCTTCATAGAATTTAAGAAATTTTTTTATTATTTTGGCTTCAGCAATTTAGGAGAAAGTGGTGAGAATGGTATCATCCACTAATTTCTAATGAGTGGTCGACCTAGAAATAAAATAAGGTTTAATACTTGATAGAAGGCCCAAGGAGTAGGCTTATTTAATAGATTTTCCAAGGGATTCATCCATAATGATGAAGAGGAAAGGGGACATAGGATCACCTTGCCTAACACCTCTATAACTCTTGAAATACCCCGAAGGTAAACCATTGATAATAAAAGATAATTGGATAGAGGAATTGTATTTTTTTATTAGAGTTATCCTTTTCTCATGAAACACAAATTTAGCTAATATTGCATAGAGGAAATCTCAAAAAAATATATAAATGGCTTTGTTCATATCAAGCTTCAAAAATAGGTCAATTTTTTTTGTTTTTTTCTATTGAATGCATAAGCTCATAAATAATGATTACACCATTTGTTATGTATCCGTATTTAACTGAGATACCTTGGTAGTGGTCAATTATGTATGGAAGGATATCCTTAAACCTATTAGCCATGACCTTGATGATGACATTATAAATTACATTACAGAGGTTGATAGATCTAAAATCAAATATAGAGTTACAAACTTGAGCTTTAGGGATGAGTGCAAAGAAAGTGGAGTTGACATCCTTTGGTAATAATTTAGTTTATTGGAATTCTTGCATAGATCCGTGACCTCTTGACTTACAATATCCCAAAAATATTAGAAAAAATGGGGAAGAAATCAATCGGGTCCTAGAGCTTTATTGGGGTTCATGGAAAACATGGCCTCTTTGATTTTATCATTTGAGAATTGTTTGAGAAGACCTGAATTTAGGTCCTACGACACAAGCTGAGGAATTTTTTGTAGGAGAGCATTGCAAACTTGTATGGAACATGGTATGCTAGGAGCCAAAATATTTTCAAAATGGAAAATAACTTTGGACCTAATTTATTGGATTTCTATGGCTTTTGATCCATCATTTCTTGAAAGTTTTTTGATTCTATTAGTGCTCCTATGCCTGATATTTTAGAGTCTCTTTTCTTCAACCACAAATCATGATATTTTTACCTCCAAAATATCTCTTCTCTAACTATAATGTTATGATACTCAACAAGGAGGTTCTTTACCTCCAAAATATCTCTTCTTGCATTAGATAAAGATCAATATCCCCATTATAGAAGTTATTTTCAATGATGCTCAATTATTATGAGATTTGTTGCTTAATATTGAATATATCCCCAAATATTTCTTTGTTCTAAAATTTTAGATTATATTTAATGGATCAAAGTTTCCTAGCTAGCTGAGATAATCGACACCCTAGGAATTTCTATTTTTACCAATCAGATATGTGATTTCTAATATTCAGATGATGAATCCACATTAATTTGAACCTAAAATATGGTTTGAAACAAGCCATTTATTGGAAATAATATAGAACTAAAGGATTGTGTTTCGAACCAATTTTAGGGAGTGATTGCAAGTTAGCATATCCAAAAAATTGAAAACTTCCTTATAGAGAAAAAATATATCAAGCCTCAACTGGATTAGTTGGTTGCCATATCTCTTGTTACTCCATGTAAACTTTGATCCCTTTAGCTGCATATCCATTAACTCATTCCCATCGATAAAATTTGCAAAATATTTAAAGCACCTGCTTGTGATGGGAGCTCCCCATCTCTAGTCAGAAGGATAAAGGGGAGTGTTAAAATCACCCACAAGCATCCATGGTTCACTTTGGATATAACTTATTATTTGAGTTAAAATGTTCCAAAGGTCGCATCTACCAGACAGATTATTGGGTGTGTAAATGTTGGATAGAATCCATTGATGCCTAGTATCCTTGTTATTAAAATTGAATTTTAATGATTCTTTTGAAACAAATATGAGCCTAAATTCAATTGTTTTGGGGTCCCACATACACGGGAGGCCACTAGAAGTGCCTTGAGGTGAGTTGTAAATAAATTCACTATTATTCAAAATCATCTTACCAATATTTTGGCTATTCTCCTTATCATTTTTGGTTTCTTAGAGAAGGGTGCTCGATTTGATTTTTTTCCTCATGGATCTAACAAACTGTTCTTTGGTTAATCCATTGAGACCTCTCACGATCGATGAAAGGATCTTCATATGATATTTTTGGAAGAAGATTTCTTTCCTCCTTCCTTTCCTTGGTATTGATGTTTTGTTCGGTTCCCTTCATACTTGGAGGATCAATGTTTGAGATAACTACAAGTGATGATATAATGGTAGACTGGAAGCCATTCACATAAATATTTATTGGTTGTCCCCTATTAATATTTCTCTATATTTATATTATTTATATTTAAATATTTTCCATTCATGTTTTTCTTTGAATTATCAAAATACTAAAAGTTAAGAAAAGAAAATAAAAAGGTCACCATTGTATTTTGATAATATTTAAATAAAAATGCAAAATATAGGATTAAAACTCACTATTATATGCATAAAAAATAATATATTTTAAGTATATATTTATTAAATTTTTAATTTATATATTTGTCATTATTTAAATATATTTAAAATTAGATTTTAAATAATACTTATTTTTTTAATATATAAAGAATATTGTATTTAAAATTAACATTTATTATAGTTAATAAAGAATAAATAAAATTTTAATTCAAAATGTATATTAGGATAGGTTATTTAAGTTGGTGTTAAAATTTTTAAAAATAACTTATTACTACATAAAAAAAACTCTTATAAGACTTAGTGATTGATCTAGTTGAGGAAATGAGTGTTAAAATACAATTAAAATCAATGAAATATTTAGTTATTTTAAGTTGAACAAATATGATTTAGTAATAGGATTCCAGGTTCACTTCTATTGGATCATCTCTTTAGAGATAAAAGTAATTAATTTATTTTGTCACATCTCTACATCTTTGTCCTTTGATAATAGATGGAATTTTATAAATAGTTTTTTTTTTGTTGTTGGATGAAGTGGTTTTGAAAGGGTCCCCAAACATTTTACAAAGAGATAAAGCCCTCATATAGGAGCCACCCATCAAAACATGAAGCTAAAGAGAGACAAGACCCATAAATTAAAGTTTTGTGCCTAAGCAAGGATGTCACTCAAATAAGAAATTCAAATTTTAAAAAATCTCACCTAAGCAGACAAATATTGCTCAAGCACATTTTTTTTCCAATTTCAATCAATCAAGAAAAATTATTCCAAACCTGAAGGTAGAGAATCATCCTAATAGTATAACAACTTTGATAGCACACAACAATAGTCAAAATATCATTTTCATAAAAATTTACGGTGCATGCATCCATAGGATGATCTCCCAAGAAGGGAATGCAAGCATACACCACTGATGTAAGATAGGGGATCCTATTAACCCCTAGTATGACAAGCTCTCTATTCCAATAAGGGATAATAACTATAGACCATAAAATTAAGATAGGGGGCCCTCTTGACCGCTAGTAAGAAAAGGTTTCTAAATATGCACATGACCAAATAATACTCTCCTAATATGGGAAATAAACCACACACCATCGAAGGAATATATGAGGGCCTCTTGGCTTCTTGTAAGATAAGCTCTCCAAGTATGCACATGACCACAAGATGCTCTCCTAGGATAGAAAAGTAGTCAAACATCATCGAAGGAAGACAAGGGTCCTTCTATCCCAAAATTAAGAAAAATGGGTCCATCAATTATGGAAGGAAAAAATCCAAGGATCCAAACACCACAAATAAACCTAGAAGGGGCTTCTCAAGAGAGAAGCAAAACTCCCACATGCAAAAAAACACTAGTATATTTGTTAGAATACCAAGATAAAAATTCAACTCAGACACACTAGAGGAAAAATATGAAAGAGGAGTAGAGGAAACACCAAATATTTTAGAAGCAAAAACCATCTTGTAGGAATCACAAGAATTTAACAAATATAGGTTGAAGGCCTGTTAAGGAAGGTCCAAGAAAAAATTGCCTTAAGAGCCTACAGATAGAGAAGAAGTAGCAGAATCCCTAGGTAGAGATAAAATTAAGATTGATGAAAAAAGGATTAGAATCATCCCAATTCTGGTAGGTTCCAATCCAACAAATGCCACGATGAAAGAACCAACACAATAACACTAGATAAAGATAAAACCTCTACATATAGAGCCCACCCAAAAACACTTTCTCCCACTCCATAATGCTCCCACACCTACTCTCATAATTCTCATCACTTAGTCATTGATTACCTATAATTCATTCTATTTTATCATTGTATTTTTATCCCTAAAATATTAGACATCACATACCCCCAAGGGCTAGGTGGATTGGTAAGTGCTTGTCTAAACAAACACTTACCAAGAAGAAACCCAGGTTCAAACCTCAACGAAAACATGTTCGTAAAGGTAATAGTATTAGTTGAATCCTTTGAATGAATGCCAAAACGATGATGATAGTACAAATCTCAAGTGATTGGTGGTCTCCTTCACATTGGGTCAATAATAATGAGGTAAAATATATTTGGTGGAAACAAGCCCTTTAGTTTGAACCCTGTACTTGTCACTTACTAAAAATAATGTGGTTTTGACCAACTCTCCTATATAACAAAAAAACACATTACATATCACATAAAATTATTTTATTTTTTATTTTTTTTTAAATCTCTCTTTCATAAAAGAGATGTTAAATCTAACCTACAAAAGAATATTAAAAAAATAAATTATGAAATATGTATTTGATTCTAATATCATTAGAATTTAATAGAAAAAAGAACCTACCCAAACCCTTATGAATCATCTACTTATCTAATTTAAAGTGATTAGTTCATTAAATAAATAACAAAAAAAATATATGATTATTTTTATAGTTATATATTTCCACACTATTCCCTAGGCTAGTAGGTTTACAACATTCCAATCTTACACAATTTACCTTTACAAAATATTTTAAATGTATTAACTTTTTTTGGGTTACATAGGAGAGTTGGTCAGAACCGCACTATTTTTAGTAACTAGCAAGCATAGGGTTCAAACCATAGGGTTTGCTCCCACTAAACCTACTTCATATTGTTATTATTGACCCAATATGAAGGGGATCACTGGTTTCTCATGATTTGTATTGTCATCGTTATTTTGTGCACATTCAAAGGATTTAGATCAAACTACTATCTTTGCAAATAGAATACCCCAAGGTTTGAATGTAGGTATCTTCTTGTTAAGTGTTTGGCTAGACAAGCACTTACCAATCCACCTAGCACTTGAGAGAATTCTAAATACCTTATCAAAATATATTATTTTGATTGTTTAGGATGATAATGTTTGAGAAATTATTACATTTTTTATTAAATATATCTAACAGAAGTATGCTCCTATATTTATTATGATAATATTATGTACTATTCATCCCATGAAACAACACAACAATGGTATAGGCTTTGGATTTTCTTTGAAATGTCCAAGGTTCAAATCATGCCATGGGTGAGTGTGTGAGTGATGAAAGTGTGTATAGGGTGTGTTTGGCCCCTATTGATAATCTCAACTCTTTTATTTTTTAGAGGTCATGGTTAGGATGGGGATGCCAAAAAGAAAATATTATCCATTCTCCCATACTTAATAATAACAATAAAAAATACAACTTCCAAGTGCTATGTGGAGCTAGGTGGATTAGTAATTGTCTATTTGTCCATACACTTATCAAGAATATCAAGAATAGACCTATGTTCAAACTTTAAGGGCATACCTGTTACAAAGATAGTAGTCTAATTTGAATCCTTTGAGTGTGTGTGAGAATGACAATAATGATATGAATCTCGAATAATAGGTGGTCCTCCTTACAACAGGTCAATAATAACAATATGGTATGGGTTTGTTGGGAGCAATCAGTATGGCTTGAACCCTCTCCAAAGGTAGTAGTCTAATTTGAATCCTTTGAGTGCGTGTCAGACCCAAGATAATGATATGAATCTCGAATAACTAGTGGTCCTCCTTACGCCAGGTCAACAATAACAATATGGTATGGGCTTGTTGGGAATAATCCATATGGTTTGAACCCTCTCCAATAGTGTGGATGTAACCAACTCCCTTATCTAAAAAAAATCATGAAATACAATTTGGATATGAGTCCATGGGAATGTTGATGCATTTAAAAAGCATTCAAATAGATTCTTTAAAGTTGACTTGGTGTATTAGTATTAGATTTGCCAATGTTTATGCATATAAAAAGCATTCAAATAGATTCTTTAAAGTTGACATGGTAACTGTATTAGTATTAGATTTGTTTTTTTAATGTTAAAGATAAGGTTGTAGAGTTATTTATTTATTTATATTATGGAATATAAATTACTTTATAATTATAAGTTTATTATTTAATATAAATAATAATATATTAATAAATTATTATTTTTTATATATTTTTAGTGTATAAATTTTTATTATGTTGAAAATTTAAATAAATTTATAAAACAAATCTTATATATTTTATAATATTATTAAAATTAATAATAGTAATAATAAATTAATAATTATTTACAGTCCCATTAAATCTTGTTATTAATATTATTCAAAATTATTTGCTTATTATTTATAAATATTATTATTAATAAAATATTGGTGACAAAGACACTACTTAACGTTATTGGTATAAAAATATAATGAATGTATATAAAAAATATTACTAAAAAATATTACAATTTAAATTATTTTGGAGGGTTGTAAAAGGGCAGGACATGGCATGCTTTTGGTATGAAGGGAGATACTACGCAATGCATATATTTTTTTTCATCATAAAATTTTAATAAAATAATAAGAAATAACGAAGTCAAAAGATGCACGCCCCTTAAGGAATCCCATACAAATGTGAACTTATTCGTCCTTCTTTATTCCGTTCCCTTGCTACATTAGGGCCATTATGGCAGTCATTATTTTTAACTCATTCCACTTGAAATTCAATATAGTTAGAACCCCCTACACATTTGAATTTATACGTCCCTTCCTATCGCATTCCTTTGCTACTCTATAACGGTAATTATTCTATGATTCGTTGGACTTGGGTTTTAATTATAATGAATCATTTTATTTCTTGCTTTTCTCACGAATACCTTCTTGTCCTATTTTCATTATGCATCACATTAGTGCGCACACGTAGATATTTTTTAAGAAGTTCTAAGCATTATTCACGTTGATTTACAATTAAAATTATAAAAATTAGATTTAAAAAAATCCCACAACCTTTAACAAACAAAGAGCCCCACTTTCTTCTTTCCGTTATATTTACATTTCCTACCTCGCTCCAAACGAGGCAGGTTGAATTATTTGGCTCAAGGCTGTCCCAGAAATTTTGGGGAGCAATAGTCAAAACTGACGATAATGGCGGCCATAGATAATGCGGACAGGAATTTCAAAGCTCTCCATTTTCTACCTTGAATGGCGCGCTCTATCAAGTAAAACCGGAAGATGGAAAATAATCCCCACCGGCGCACACTGGAATGGAGGAAACCAGCAGAGTGACAAACACGATTTTGACATGGTCGGAGCGCAAATGGCGCAGGTATTAACGGTATGATTGACTTTAAAGAGATAAAAAAATTGAATCTTTTGTAATTAGATATCTTGTATATATTTTGATAACATTTAAAACAGACATGTCACTGAAACCGTTAATGTTTACTTTGTTTTCCTTAAACGCCAATCTCACAATAAAATGATATCACAACAGAAGTGAGATATACAACAAAATGCGGTAGTAGTTATCAAACTTAATAATGTCTTGGCTAGATTTATAAATAACAAACATCTAACTTTTTGTTTGCAGAAACTAAAATCTATTCAATCAATTTTGGGGCCCGGATTAGCTGAAGCCATCTAATAAATCTAAGAAACGAGGATCGATATCTGTTGTAGCAAGGAGATGTCAAGGATTTTTTTTTTGATAAACTTCACCAAGAGGTCGAGCGAGTCCAACTTCTAAGGTTGAAAAGGGCTGAAATGTTTCAAACAGCCAGGGATTCCACGCTCCTAAGATCTGCTTCCGAAAATTTCGATGAGGATGGCTTGCTGAAATGTAACATGTCTGCTGTGTCTGATGTCTCAAAACATCTACGAAAGCTCCATAGTTTACTCGTGGCAGAAAGAGATGCTGTTCTCAAGGAGGAACCCATCACAGGAGAACCCAAGGCAAGATATGAAAATTGAGGAATTTCAGCAATACATATCAATCTATTTGAATTTAGCTTGTTATGACGGCCACTATAAATTAAAGAATTTAACAATTTGATAATTTACTTGTTGAACTTGAGTTACCAACTATAATTATGAATGGCCTTAGGTTTTTTTTTTGGTGGCTCCCAGCATTTTTCAGGTTCTAAAGTTTATAAATGTGCCAGTTCAGATCTATGCAGCTGAAAAAATGTCATAAAATATCTATATGCAGGTGGAGATGAAAGAAGATGGGTATGGATATCGGTTACATATTTCATCTATGAAATGGGATGGAGCCATCACTGACGTTTTGGAAGCTATAAACTCCATGGGATTGAAAGTACAAGCTAATATTTCTTGTGATAAGCAACTTCTGTTCGATGCCTTTTTAGAAGAGGTAATATCAGATGAGAACATCATTTAATTACACATCTCTTATTTTTCTACTTTTATTGTGTGTGGTCGAAGTGTCTGCATCGAGTGTAGAGATGGAAGAAGATGTGAACAACATAAGGAAGAAACTTCCTCTCCATGGTATGCTGTAAATAATGTCGGTGGATTCCCTTTAGTTTGTGACTGGCTTGAATGCCACAACCAGCCATAGCTACTCTGAAGTTTTCTTGTTTTTTCAGAGAATGTGGTCTAGTTATAAGTTTCTTAAAAGTATTGTTATCATTGCTTTGGAAAGCATTCATTTATTAATATAAGATGTGCTTTTTTACCAAATTATAATTTTTTTAGGTTAGGGCAAATATGCACTATTTTTACAGAATAGAAATAAAAATTTGTGACAACTCGCTTACACTAGCCAATAACTTATGATTTCTTTAAACTTGTTTCAAGTAAATATTATTTCTTCTCCAACTTTTTGAAATTGTGTTTTAAATATTTATACTAAAATTTTAAGTATTTTTTTAAAGAAATTCTATCAATCTTGGTGGATAGTTCTGTTCATATTTTGTTTGTTACGTTTTACATTTTAAAGTTTGTTGAGTTTGGGATGTTTTTTTTTAAATTCGTTTGGTTTAGTGTTAAGTATTTATTTTTTATGATTTAAAATTTAGTTTTTTATTTTTATTTTTAAATTTAAATGTTTTTATAAAAAATTTAATTCTTAGTTTATTTGAAGTCCAACCATTTTCTTTTTATAATATGTTATACTTGTCCAATCAACCTAGGCATACCCAACTGGTTTTGTAACTGATAGGATGCTTCTCTACATCTCAATCTTTTCGAGCTGCTTATTTTGGAACCATTGCAATTGAGCGTTGAAAGTATTTGAAGGCTTGATAGGATGGTTCTCTATGTCTTAATATCTCAATGAAGATTGAGGGTGACGTGACAAAATGTTTACTGAAATAATAGGCTGAAATTTGGTTAAAATTCTGTGCAAAAGAGTATATGATGAACTTCATCTTTGTTAAAGAAAATATCTTTAGCCTTTAGCATGAGGACAACTTAAAGATATAACGTTCCTACCTGTCACGGTATTTGGAAAACCACGACAAAAACAGTGTCATATCATTTGGAAAACTGAAATGCACGGAGAAAGCGGTGACCGCAAAGTAACGCGACAACAAATGTAATTTTATTTTTTATTTTTTAAATTAAGATTACATAATGTTATTAACCAGAAACATCATAATGTTGCCGTGTTAACACTGTCCAATAAAAATAAAAATAAATGAGCTGGATGAAAAGTAAATATTTATAATTGGATAATAGTAATAAAAAGATTATAGTTATATTTTGGTGCAATGTCCTAGATATTATTAATGAATTATTGATGAGAAAACCTGTCAAATGGAAAAATTTTGGGTATATCTTTCATTATATCTTCCAAAGTTTTAAAGAAGAAATAGAAATAATTTACTCATTATTATTTACTGTATTCTTCTTAGTTTCATGTTAGTTAGTTTGGTGGACCTTTCGAAGGTCTGTTATCATGTGAGAAAGTTGACGAAGTTTGTTGGTAACATCTCAACTTCATGCACATGGGCATGAATGCATCCCACATGTAACAAGAGATCAATGGTTAAGTTTGTTAAAATTATATATTATTGAGAAGCAGAACCGATAAAAACCTCTATGCATCTAAACTTTCAAATATGTTTGAGAAGGATGAGTCTACATACATCCAAGAGTTTGGGGCAATGATCCTGCTGGAAAAAACCAAATAGAGAAAGATTCCTAGATCTAGTGAAATATGGGAATAAAAAACTGTAGAAGACATCCCCAAATTGTTTAGCCATGTCACAAAACTAAAACAAGTGAAAAAGAGTTTTTAAAGCAGTAAAAAAATTGCATTGAGAGGAAACTTGTAAAAATGAAGCTAGAATTTTAAAAGTTAATTTTTTTAATGTAGAACCCACCATCGAAGAAGCTAAGTTTTGGATTTAATAGGAACTTTTCAAATTTGAGTACTAAGATACTTCCATTAGGCATTAGTAAAATTGACTTCCCACTTGATGTTGATCTTTGATTCCAATGATAAAGGACATAAAAATATTTTTGTGTATCCAACTAGATTCAATGAAAGAAATTCTATGGTCACTAAGCAATCTTCATTTAGTCCATATATTGTAGGTAGTTGTTCCCAACTTTCTAAGGACCTCACAAGGAATGAAAGCCACAAATAAGCCATAAGACTCCTTGAAACATGAGGGAAACAAGAAATAATTGTGAATCTAGTACCAAGTAAGAATTGAACAACCTCCTAAATCCCAAATATCTGTTATTCCATTTATACCTTTCTTCAACAATGTTAGTCCTCAAATAGAATTGCATAAAGCTAAAGGCTTATCATTATGAAGAAAAAGTTTGTCCCACCAAAAACTATTTAGACCAATGATTAGACAATGTCTTAAGGAGTTATACTTCCAAACCAATAATTATAGGTAAGAGGAATATATCCTGTAAACATAAAGTATGGTGCATTAAATATCTTATCATCCCATGGTATTTTTTACATGTATATTTATGAGTAGCTAGAGAGACTTTGCAATGAAATATGTGTTTCCAATTTTTATCTCCAATGATGGCCCTAGAAACCCATTTTGTAGCTAAATTTTCACTCTAGGTAAGAGGATTAGTAATACCCAAACCTCCTAAAGGCTTTGGTTAAGTACAAAATTTCCACAAGATGGCATTCATTCCCACCTTCCCATTCCATTTGATCTATAAAAAACTATGAATAGCTTGAGTTTATTTATTAGAGGCTTCCTTGGAGCCCATCTAGCAAGAAGAGTAGTAAAAATGAGAGGCTACCAAAACATTATTTGCAACTTGAAGTCTTCCTACTAAGGAAAGAAACTAAGTTGGAGTAGCCCACATTGGGTGAACCACATTAAATTGGTGTCTCTATTGTGTGTGATGATTTGTGCATTGCTTTGATTACTACTATTGATATTGTCATTGATAATATTGGATAATATTATTTGGGAAAGAAAAGTAAAAGTTGGTTCTATACTGTTCAACCCCCTTCTCAGTATAAGCTTGTGTTCTTCAATGGGTGTGTGTTTGACCCCTATTAATAAGCTCAACTCTTGTCCTTTTTAGAGGTCATGGTTAGGATGGGGATGCCAAGAAAATATTATCCATTCTCCCATACTTAAGAATAACAATACAAAATACAACCCCCAAGAGCTAGGTGGAGCTATATGGAGGTAATTGTCTATCTGACAATACACTTACCAATAATAGATTTAGGTTCAACATTTGAGGGCATACTTGTTGCACAGGTAGTAGTCTAATCTGAATCCCCTGAGTGTGTATCAAACCGAAGATAATGTTATGAATCTCAAACAATTGGTGGTTCTCCTCACACTAGATCAATAATAACAAGATGGTATAAACTTGGTGAAAGCAATCATTGTGGTTTGAACCATCCCCAATAATGTGAATGTAACCAACTCCCCTATTCAAAAAAAAATCACAAATTAAAAATTGGATATAAGTCCATGCGAATGTTGATGCATTTAAAAAGCATTCAAATAAATTCTTTAAAGTTGATTTTGTGTATTGTTATTAGATTTGTCAATGTTTATGCATATAAAAAGCATTCAAATAGATTCTTTAAAGTTGACTTGGTAATTGTATTAGTATTAGATTTGTTTTTTATTGTTAAAGATGAGGTTGTAAAATTTTCTATTTATTTATATTATGGAATATAAATTATTTTATAATTATAAATTTATTATTTAATATAAATAATAATATATTAATATATTATTATTTTTTATATATTTTTAATGTATAATATTTTATTATGTTGAAAATTTAAATAAATTTATAAAAAAATCTTAAATATTTTATAATATTATTAAAATTAATAATTATTTACAGTCCGATTAAATCTTGTTATTAATATTATTCAAAATTATTTGCTTATTCTTTATAAATATTTTCACTAATAAAATATTACAATTTAAGTCCTGTTCGAGGGTTGTAAAAGGATAGGACATGGCATGCTTTCGGTATGAAGGGGATACTACGCAGTATATATATATTTTTTCACGATGAAATTTTAATAAAATAATAAGAAATACTTATTATAACCAACTTGGAATGATAGATGGTTTTTATATTACATAAGGTCAACAAGAACGAGATGAATAGGTTTGGTGGGAGTAGTCTCTATGGTTTGAACCTTCTGCTTGTCAGTTACTAAAAAATATTGAAACTAACTCTCCTATATAAACAAAAAAAATTCAAAAGATACAAACCCCTTACGGTTTTCCAATCTATTTTTTTGAGCATTTTGTTCTTTTGTTTTATGGATGTGTTTAAAGAGCTTCAGAAAAGCCAAATGTAAGCCCTCTATTTGAAGATTTATACAGGACTGAAGGATTGTGGATGTTTTTTTTGGTAGATTCTTGCTCTGACATGGTTGGAAGTTTTTACTGTCGTTGGATTTTTTCCTATGGAGTCCTATTGTAGGCTATGGTTAGTGGGAGAGCGGATTTAGTGGATCCGCTAGTTTTTAGTTTTTTTTTTTTTTGCGTGCTGATTTTTCTATGCAGTTGTGCTTGAATGTCTCTGTTTTTAGAATTTATCCTAGTAAGATCGCTGAGTGTTGGAGATTGTTGGCTTGGGTAGGAAATTTAACTTTCATTAAGATCGCCGAGTGTTGGAGATTGTTGGCTTGGGTAGGAAATTTAATTTTCATTTGGAAAGCTTTTCTTGGGTCAAATATATTTGAGTTTCATTAGTTTCTTCCAATTTCAGTTTCATTTGATCTCCTTTGTAAGCTTTCTTCAATTTTTTTTGAATTTTTTTTATATTATACTTAATTTAAAGTTTTCGTTGAAAATTATAATTTATATATGAAGTTTAAAAAAACTTTTAAATCTCTTTAAAAAATTAAAGAACCTTTCAAAACCTTTTATCCACAAATTTTAAAAAATTTATATACACAATCACCTTAATCCCAAATCCCAAATGTGAACTTATTCGCCCTTCTTTATTCCGTTCCCTTGCTACATTAGGGCCATTATGGCAGTTATTATTTATAACTCATTCCACTTGAATTTCAATTTAGATAGAACCCCATACACATTTAAATTTAAAAGTCCCTTCCTATTGCATCCCTTTGCTACTCTATAACGGTAATTATTCTACGCTTCGTTGGACTTGGATTTTAATTATTATGAATGTTTTATTTCTTGCTTTTCTCACGAATACCTTCTTGTCCTAATTCCAATATACATGACATTAGTGCGCACACGTAGATATATATATATATTTTTTCTGTTAGAAGTTCTAAGCATTATTCACGTTGATTTACAATAAAAATAAAAAATATTCGGCTTAAAAATCTAATATTTTTAATTTTAATTCTAAATTAAAAATATTAGACTTTAAAAAAGAAATTGATAAATTTTTATTTTGGGAGGGCGATGGCAACAGTGATAGTGGTAACAGTGGGCGAGGGAATATAACAGTTTGAATCCTCTAATGACGGTTTAGAGAGCCACGAAGATCCTCCTTAAGGTGAAGATGGTAGTGGCGATCCTGAAGCAGTTAGGGTTTCGTTGGGCAAAAGCTCCAAAGCTTCTCCATGGAATGCGACTTCTTTTTCCTTCGCAGACAAATTTCATGCTTCTTATAGGGTCTCTTATTTTCAAACCCCAATCCCTTTTTCTGTTTCGGGTAGTGAGGTTTCCTGTCCTCACGGAGCAATGGAACCTTTAATCTTCTAGGTATCTATCTCTCTAATTGGGAAATTTGTGGGGGTTCAGCCTAACATCGAGTCCATCCACAAAAGGGCTCTATCAAAATGGCGTCTTTCGGGTAACATGGAGTTGGTTGCTTTCCATCACGGTTTTTTCATGATAATATTGAATAACACCTAAGATTCAAATCAGATCCTCATTGGAGGTCCCTAGTTTTACGACAGTCAAAGTCTCTTCATTTGAAGGTGGGCTGAGGATTTTGACCCCAAAACCTAGAACATCAATTTGGCACCCATTTGGGTCAAACTCCATGAGATCCTTCCACAGTTTTTATACTTTGACTCTCTCAAAGGAATAGCCCAAACCATTGGGGAGTTGCTAGCCATTGATCCTGCTACTAGAGACAAATACAGAATGACCTATGCTCGCATTTGTGTTATGGCAAACCTAGATTCTGAATTACCCACTTATATTGATCTAGTCACAGGTTCTTACCGATGACAGAAAGGCATCGAATATGAAAACAAGCTAGCATATTGCTTCAAATGCAAGACCCAAGAGCACCTCAGATCTCAATGCCCAACCTTCAAGAAATATCTGCAAAAAGAAGCTCCTCATAGGAAAAACTCTAACCCATTTCAGGGTTTCTAGAAAAAAATGCAAACTAAGAAGGGTAAACAGGTCATGCCATATTTGCAAATGGTGCCCCAAAGGATGCGTAAGCCAAATCTATTTCATTCTATTTTCACTAAATCTAATCCTTTCATGCCTCTAGTTAGCCACTAGTATGACAAATCAATTTTTTGTGATGTTGATTCTAATCCTTCTAAGGATGCTAACCCCTGCCCCTCTCCGTCCAAATTAGCTAAGCCTATTGAAGCTCCTTTTTTCTCCCCTCGAAATCTAGTCATTGCCAACACCCCCTTTATCCAAAATGGGTGAGTCTATTGTAGCTCTGTCCATTTTCCATGAGAACCCTTAAACCCTTGGCCTTCCTCCCTCTCAATCCAAAACTCCCAATAGTCCCACCCTTTCCATTCCCATTCTAATTCCTTCTTTAAAACCCAACTAATTTTCTACCAAAATAACCAAATCCATCAATTTCATGGTATAAAGTCAACCTTTCACAAGTTGTCATGGTTCCATCCAACAACTTATTTCATCCTCCCTAGTTCTTGAGTAGCTATCTAGCCCTAGCAAATATTTCACTAATGCTGATACAAGCAGTGATAAAAAAGAGATAGACCTACAAATATTAAAAAAATATGGAAAGAGATCAAGGATGCCATAGCCAATGGCCTCCAAACAACTATTCTATCATCCCTGTCATAAATGAAAAACATCAAGCTTCAAATAGATGAAAAAATAAGAACCAAACCACCTCCATATCAGGGAAGAGGCAAGGGAAAGAAATATACCTCCAAGACCTCTAGCTGAAGATTTTATCATGGAATGTAAGAGGCCTCAATGGGGTAGCTAAATAGAGGGTAGTAAGATAATTAATAAAGGAAATAAAACCAAACATCATTCTCTTACAAGAAACCAAGTTGGATGCAGAAAGCAACGAGGAAGTCTACAAATCCCTATGGAAAAGTAGCAAATTTTCCTACAACCTAGCTCAGGGGGCTTCTGGTGGTCTTTTGTGCTTGTGGGACCCAAACTCCATTAAAGGTAGAATTATCTCCACCTATGATAGAATAATCATTCTTTTTCTCAATAGAGAAACAAACCTCCAATGGATTATCTCCAATATTTATGCACCAAACAACCGCTTTGGCAAATGGATGTTCTGGGATACTCTCAACCATATGAGAAGAAACTTTGAGAATGAACCATGGATGCTTGTTGAATATTTCAACTCTCCTTTAATTCCATCTGACAAAGAGGAGGCAACCCTATTACCCCTAGGTGCATTGAATACTTTTCCAACTTTGTTAATGGCAATGAGTTGATGGACGTTCAACTACAAGGATCAAAATTCACATGCCCAACCTATATGCCCATCCCAAAATTAGTTCAGACCACAACCCGCTAGTCCTGGACTATTCTCATCTAAACCAAATTTTCAAAACTACTTTTAGGTTTAAAAAATGTGGCTTAGTCACCCTGATATTTTGAAGTGCATTGAATAATGTTGGTAGATGGATTTCCTTGGAAGCCCTCTCCTCAAGATCTTTAGGAAACTCTAGTTTTTCAAGTTTAAACTTAAAGCATGGAACAAAGAGTTTTTTGTGAATATGTTCCTTGAGAAGAGAAGCATTGTTGAAAGGTTGACTTTCATAGAAAATACATTAAAGATGGGAATACTGGGCTAGACATTATGTAGGAAAAGAAATCCTTCCTTGTGGATTTCCATAACAATCTTGCTAAGGAGGAAACTTTCTAGAGGCAAAAATCCAGAGCGTTATGGTTAAAGGAATGGGATGCTAATACAAAAAAATTCATGCATCCACTCTCAGACATAGAAACACAAACAAAATAAAGGAGTTAACTAGAAAATATGGATCTAAAACAAATAATTTACAAGAAATAAGGGATGTAGCTATTTTACATTTTGAGGAAATGCTCGACCCCAGTACTCCTTGCCCCCCATGTTGGAAATTCTCTGCTTTAGAACATACCACACATGGTATATCATTATCTTAATTTAAGGCTTCTTAGAGATTTTATGGAGGAGGAAATTAAATAAGCTTTATTATCAATGGAACATGACAAGGCACCAGGACCAGATTGATTTCCCCCCATTTGTTTCAGGATTTTTGGGAGATTTTAGGAAAAGAATTTTCTAAAGCAATCCATTTTTTTTAGAAGTCTAGGAAGATTGCAAAAGAGGCTAATTCTATGTTCATAGTCCTCATCCCAAAATCTTAAATTTGTAAGTCCATCTCTGACTACAGACCGATAATCCTTTGCAGTGTGGTTTATAAAATCATCACCAATGTCAAGAAATTTCAGTGAAGGGTAGATTTATAACTAACGAAGTCATAACTATCCATGTGCTTCTTCATTCAGTAGTCAAAAACAAAAAACCCAACATGCTCCTAAATCTCGACATGAACAAATATTTCAACAATATTTCATGGCAATTCTAATTTTGGTGGCTCCGAGCATTTTTCAGGTTCTAAAGTTTATAAATGCGCCAGTTCAGATCTATGCAGCTGAAAAAATGTAATAAATTATCTATATGCAGGTGGAGATGAAAGAAGATGGGTATGGATATCGGTTACATATTTCATCTATGAAATGGGATGGAGCCATGACTGACGTATTGGAAGCTATAAACTCCATGGGATTGAAAGTGGTGCAAGCTAATATTTCTTGTGATAAGCAACTTCTGTTCGATTCGTAAACATCTCTTATTTTTCTACTTTTATTGTGTGTGGTCGAAGTGTCTGCATCGAGTGTAGAGATGGAAGAAGATGTGAACAAAATAAGGAAGAAACTTCCTCTCCATGGTATGCTGTAAATAATGTCGGTGGATTCCCTTTAGTTTGTGACTGGCTTGAATGCGACGACCAGCCATAGCTACTATGAAGTTTACTTATTCTTCAGAGGATGTGGCCTAGTTATATGTTTATTAAAAGTATTGTTATCATTGCTTTGGAAAGCATTCATTTATTAATATAAGATGTGCTTTTTTACCAAATTATATATTTTTTTAGGTAATGGCAAATATGCACCGTTTTTACATAATAGAAATAAAAATTTGTGACAACTCGCTTACACTAGCCAGTCACTTATGATTTCTTTAAAACTTGTTTCAAGTAAATATTATTTCTTCTCCGATTTTTTTAAAGTGTGCTTTAAATTTTTATACTAAAATTTTAAATATTTTTTTAAAGAAATTATATCAATATTGGTGGATAGTTCTGTTCATATTTTTTTATTTTTTTTTGGGTTACGTTTCACATTTTAAAGCTTTTTGAGCTTGGGATTGTTTTTTTTTTAATTTTGTTTGGTTAAATAGAGTATTAAGTACAAGGGTATAATAGAGTTATTTTTTTATGATTTAAATTATTATTATTTTTTAAATTTAAAACAAAATTAATGCTTAGTTTATTTGAGGTCCAACCAGTTTCGTTTTTATAATATGTTATACTTGTCAAATCAACCTAGGCACACCCAACTGGTTTTGTAGCTGATAGGATGCTTCTCTACATCTTAATCTTTTCGTGCTGCTTACTTTGGAACCATTGCAATTGAGCGTTGAAAGTATTTGAAAGGTTGAGCGGATGGTTCTATATGTCTTAATCTCACAATGACGATTGAGGGTGACGTGATAAATTTTTTTATTTTTTTATTTTTGATAATATTAAGATATTGAGATTTTAACTAAGAATTTCCTAACCTGTTATAACGACTACATGAGGGAGACACGCGTCTACCCCCTCACACACTCACCCACACCACTGTTTGAACCTTGAATCTCGTATCCCGTCCACCCCCTCACACACTCACCCACACCACCGTTTGAACCTTAAACCTCCCGAAAAAGAGCCAAAACCCAAACCTTTACCTTACATCCCATGTATAAAATAATATTTTAATTTAAAAACTGAAATTTGTTTAAAATTCTGTGCAACTGAGTATAAGATGAACTTCAACTATCTACCGAAAATATCTTTACCCTTTAGCATGAGGATAACATAAAGAAATAAAGAAATAACGTTCCTGCCTCTCACGGTATTTGGAAAACCATGACAAAAACAGTGTCATATCATTTGGAAAACTGAAATGCGTGGAGAAAGCAGTGACCCCAAAGTAACGCCACAACAAATGTAATTTTTTTTTTTTTTTTTTAAGTTAAGATTACATAATGTTGTTAACCACAAACATTATAATGTTCTAGTGTTAACACTGTTCAATAAAAAAAAATAATTAAAGTAATTATAATTCAATATATATAAGAATAGAAGTTAATAGCAAAAAAAATATTATAGTTGTATTTTGGTGCAATATCCTATATATTATATATTATCACTTATTCATGAGAAAACCTATCAAATGGTGAAGTTTTGGGCATATCTTTCATTATATCATCTCATGTCTTAAAGAAAAAATAGAAGTAATTTGCTTATTATTATTTACTGCCTTTTTCTTAGTTTCATGTTAGTTTAGTGGTGGACCTTTTGAAGGTCTTGTATCATGTGAGAAAGTTGATGAAGTTTGTTGGTAACATCTCAACTCCATGGACATGGGAATGAATGCATCTCACATGTAACAAGAGATCAATGGTTAAGTTTGTTAAAACTGTAATATATATCATGGAGAAGCATAAACGATAAACACCTTTATGCATATAAACCTTCAAATATGTTTGAGAAGGATGAGTCTACACACATCCAAGAGTTTGGAACAATGATCCTGTTGGAAAAAACCAAATAGAGAAAGCTTCTAGTGAAATATGGGAAAAAAAAATTGTAGAAGACATCCCCAAATTGTTTAGCCATGTCACAAAACTAAAACATGTGAAAAAAAGTTTCTAAAGCATTAAAAATTTTGCATTGAGAGAATACGTGTAAAATTAAAGCTAGACTTTTAAAAGTTGGAAAATTTTTATGTAGAACCCACCATCAAAGAAGCTAAGTTTTGGATTTAATAGGAAATTTACAAATTTGAGTAGTAATATACTTCCATTAGGCATTAGTAAAATTGAATTCCCACTTGATGTTGAGCTTTGAGTCCAATGATAAAGGACATACAAATATTTTTGTGTATCCAACCAAATTCAATGAAAGAGATTCTATGGTCACTAAGCCATCTCCAATTAGTCCATATATTGTAGGTAGTTGTTCCAAACTTTATAAGGAATTCACAAGGAATGAAAGCCACAACTAAGCCATAAGACTCCTTGAACCATGAGGGAAACGAGCAATAATTGTGAATCTAGTACCAAGTAAGAATTCAGTAGCCACCCAAATCCCAAATATATTTTACTCTATTTATACATCTTTTCAACAATGTTAAGTCCTCAAATAGCATTGCACAAAGCTAAAGGTTTATTATTATGAAGAAAAAATTTCTTCTACCAAAGACTATTTAGACCAATGATTAGACTATGTCTTAAGGAGTTAGACTTCCAAACCAATAAATGAGAAACTATTTACCAAGCTTTCCAGTTACAGGTAAGAGGAATATATCTTGTAACTGTAAAGTATGGTGCATTAATGATCTTATCATCCCATGGAATTTTTTTCCATGTATCTTTATGAGTAGCTTGAGAGACTTTGCAATGAAATATGTGTTTCCAATTTTTATCTCCAATGATGGCTCTAGAAACCCATTTTGTAGCTAAACGTTTACTCTAGGTAAGAGGATTAGTAATACCCAAACCTCCTACAAGCTTTGGTTGAGTACAAAATTTCCACAAGATGGTATTCATTCCCACCTTCCCATCCTATTTGTTCCATAAAAAAATTATGAATAGCTTGAGCTAATTTATTAGAGGCTTTCTTGGAGCCCACCTAGCAACATGAGTAGTAAACATGAGAGGCTACCATAATATTATTTGCAACTTGAAGTATTCCTATTAAGGAAAGAAACTAAGTTGTCCAAGCACTAAATTTCTTTTTAAGTCTTTTCATAACATATTTCACATATCTTTAGGAGAAATATTAATCCCAAAGGGTATTTCTATAACAACCCAATTCTACTCACCTGGTTGTCCTATTCAAAATAGACAAGATAAGCAAGAAGGTTAATTGTTTTTGTTTTCAACCTAAATTTTTCTAAGGTTGTACCTTCAATGTATTAAGTAAAAATTGATTCACCCAATATATCATTATGACAAAATTTCAATAATAAAGCATATTACACCAACATTTGGACTCAATATTGTTGCAGACATTCATCCAAGTGAATGAGATAGGCCACATCTCGTAATTGTGGCATTTTATGGAGTCGATAGTCTCATTTATCATCCTAATTTTTTAACATGAGGGCCAATCCATATACGGGGTTATCCTTTAGGGCCCATAACACCTAAATGGTTGATGCTTGCTTCCTCATCCCTTAACATTCAAAACCTTTGACTTTTACTGATCATATTCTACTATTGAATTTAAGGGCTCTAGTGTAAATATGTCATGTTTCTATCTAAATATATTTTTTTCCTAGAGTTAGATAGAGCCTTGCCAATACTCTAGCCTAGGTCTTGATCACACATACTTGATGCAACACATGATCATTTATCCCATACCAAATGTCAAGGCTAATTTAGCTAAGTTACCCGAGCATGGGACTTATCACAGTACTAATGAGTAGAAATCTAAAGATGGCATCCCATACCGCCTTTTCGTTAATATATTTGACCAAGTCACATAATCCAACCAATTTTATCAATCCAATGATTGCTCTCGAATTTGTTGTGTACATACCCACACCTCAACATATTGGGTTAATATTTTTCTTCTAAAAACATCCTTATCTCTTGATACTTTAGCTCATAGGCAAGTTAGAGTATTTTGACTTCTAGATTAAGGTTTAGTATTACCTCTAAGAAGTTCACTCAACTTAGGCTCTAAAGGAAAGCAGTTGAAGGTTTAACCCTTAGTAAAGGTTCTATGACATCCCCTACATGGTAGAAAACATCATTGAACTATTTAATTCAAAGAAATGTTCAATACATAAAATATGTTATTTCATTTGTTTCCTAAAAACTCAAGTTTTAAAACACATAATCTACGAGTTCCCTTTCACTGGTTTTCTTTTCCCATAATCATAATAAAATGCTCACAAAGTGAATCACTTAAGCAAATGAAAAGAACTTATTATCAACTCATAATACATTTCTTTAAAATCAAAGAAATATTTACGAGTAAAACATTTTCATTGACCACTAAATAATTACTTATAATGGAAGTCCATTCATTGCTAATAGGTTAATTTTTGAGTTACCAAATCCATGCAAAAGAACTAGCATCTTCTAGGAATGAACTATTAATAAAGATCTAAAATTCATTTTCAAAAAGAAGCATAGGTTCACTTTCAGACATGGCTATCTAAGTCTTCATATATTTTACCATCCACGAAGAGTACTATGGTTTCTTAGAAAATATACATGCTCATTTTGTTCAACCAAAAAGAATAATGGTTTAACTTAAAAACAATATACTTCTTATAAACAGGGTCTCCGCCATCATTGTCTTCTAGCCTTAGTGTATTATTGGTTGCTATGAATTAAGCTTAGCATCACTAGAGGGATAAATCTTTCAATCACCTATACATTATTTTTTGGGAACATACTCTTTACAGAATTCCAAAAATATTTTAATATCACAGTTAAGAAGAGCTCCCAAAGATAAACATATATTTTAATTATGCAATAAACAAATGGATTAACCATGAAAATATTGCATACATCTACACTATACTTATTCATAGCATAGATAATTTAATCATGCATATATCTGAAGAGAGACACACTTTATCAATCTCTAGACTTTTGCAATAATAAAATTACATGACGAGGTTTTTCCAAAATTTACCAAGACAATTTTTCAAAAAGAGTTATGGCTCCTAGCTACTCAACCTCTACAATACTTGATAGGTATCTCGATAAATATTTCTCATGGAAATAATGCTTACAAAGTTGAACACATTCTCTAGAATATTTACACTATCCAATCACTATTACACAATGATGGCTCAATTAGAACTTAAAGAAGTGATTTGATATCAAATAATAAATTGGGTTTCAAGCATAGGCGACACAGGTCCCTCTTCAGCTATTGCACAACATATAACCTCCATAGTTATCATCTAGAACCCTTCACTACCAGCTCAAGGGAAATTGGGTTTGTAGAAATTATGCGATTAGATCTCGGCTCACATTTTAGATGCATGCATTCCTAAGTGTAGCTATCATTTAATACAAAAAACTACACCATATTTCATTCTGCATACCAATCAATGCATTTGTGCTTATCAAACCAGGATGTCTACTTTGTCCAGACAACACTTATCAAAGCACACATGTATTTCCATGAAGCATTACAAGCTAGTTTAACCAACAAACATCTTTCCTATTCATTTCTAGAAATTTAATTTTTCCTTTTCCATCTAAGCACAAAAACAGAGAAGAGTTTATATATTTTATAGTAAAATCATAATGTGTAGATGTATCCTCTACATTTGCAAATAAAAACCAATGATGCATTCAACACAATCAATTCTTTCAACAAAACAAAACTTATAGACAAAAACTTTTACACACAAGGAATTCCACCTAGCAAAGTTGTTCGTTGAAGGTTTCTCCCGGCTCCCTCTTACTTCCCTATCTGTAACTCTCTTCCATAAAGGCTTTTCACTTTCGAGCAAGTGCTCTTCTTTTTTTCTATTCCTCTCTTTTTACTTAGGGATGTTTTCCCTATTCCCCATATTCTCGGACGTCAAGTAAGGAGGAGGTTAAAACCATTATGACACCACTTCATTTGGTTATGCACAATCTGACCAACATCCCTCCACTCTAAACTTACCATAGCTTGTAATAAAATAGTCCTCAATCATAGATTAAATATATATTTCCACAAAGTTTTAATCTACCAGGAAGCTATTGTATATAAAAACCAATAAATCAATGTTTTCAAGCAAACATGCAAGACACATTTTTCATGATACATTCTAATGCTTATGCATTAAATGGTTCCATATTTATGTTCCATATATATATACTTATATATTTATACCTTTGATCAAATATCATACACAAGACTAAAATAAAATAGAAGGTGGCTCCCATCATCATCGCCACACAAGACACAAACACATTCTACTCTATGTCATTCAAAAACAATCATTTCTTCCAAATGAACATGCACACTTTCATTAAATCAAAACTCTACATGAAATGTAGGTGTGCAAGCATCCATGTACTCGCAAGCCGAATCATCACTTACCTTTACTACCCTTTTCCCTACTGACTGGATTCTTTTCCTTGTCATCCTGCAATTGTCCTACACTCACAAGGACCATCAATAGTACCATGTTTCACAATAAAAAGGTAAGTTTATTATTTTTTTATTTTCTTCCTTCATCGTGAGAGGAGGGTCCTTACATCCTCCCTCACTAGAAATAAACATAGTCCTTGTGTTTTAAACTAGTTAAATAAAAGGAAAATAAATATTGACTTACAATCATATTTTTTCATGAATCAAAGTATTCAAGAATTAAAAAAAAAAAATCCACTTAATCCTCAATATTTTCAATAGGATATCATCATAAAATTACATCACAATTTTATATAATTAGAATATAAGCCCACCATAGATTATGCCAATATTAGAAACAATCATTCATACTTCATCATATGTTCCAAAACATTTCATGAAGCAAAGCAAAACATTTATATACCTATCTATGTAGGAGTTTCACAAACATATCTTACTCTACTTAGTATCTAGTTTCATTCCCATATGCACATATACATATATCATGTAACTTATATGGAAGTTTTCAAAATAATTTTTTTATCTACTAAAACAAATAAGGAAATTTTTTATGCATATCATCCATGTCTTCCTACATAGTGTTTTATCCGAATAGTGGTCCCATTGGACCCGAAATTTCTCTATGCTTCTCTTTCTTAGATTCTTGGTTCTAAAACCAAGTAAACGAACAAGTCAAACCTCAATATTTAATGGATCGATCATATGAAAATTGGAAACATCCAACACATGAGTGGGGTTAGAAATGTACTTTCTAAATAGGTACACATGAAAGACATTATAGATTTTGGATAAGTTGGGCAGTAGAGCTAGTCTGTATGCTACAAGGCTTATCTTAGCTACTATATCAAATGGACCCATATATCTAGTGTCAAGCTTGGATGATTTGATAGAACTTTTAGTGTATTTCACCCTTAAGAATACTATGTCTCCCATAAAATACTCCCTCGATGATGTTTTGAGGTCTGCATAGCTTTTATGGCGATCTACAACCTCTTTCAGATTTTGCTAAATTTTATTTAATTGCTCTTCAATTTATTTTACCATTTTCAATCCAATCACTTCTCGATCCTTCGGATTATCCCAAGATAAGATAATTCTACATAGTCATCCATATAGAGCTTCAAATAGTTTCATACCTAGCGATGAATGATAAATGTTTTTGCACACAAATTCTACTATGTATAAGTAGTCTTCCCACTTTGTGTCCCGATCCATGCAGTACATACTTAGAATATCCTTAAGAACTTGATTCACCATATCAATATATCAATATATATATGGGTCATAAGTAGTACTAATGTTCAATTTGGTCCCCGATTCCTTATGGAGTACTTGCCAAAATTTAGAAGTAAAACAAGAATTTTTATCAAATATTATAACTTGGAAAACTATGTAACCTTACCACATCCCTGGTAAACTTACTTACTACAATGGTCATGTCATATTGCACATTACTTGGTATAAAATGTGTGACTTTAGTAAATTTATCCATAATTACTAAAATTACATCATTGCTTGAATCTTGTGGTAGGTAATCCTACTATAAAATTCATTATCACTACTTATCACTTTTGTGTGGATATCTCATGTGGGTATAGATTTCCAGCTAGATGCAGACGTTCTACTTCCACTCTCTGGCATTCTGAACACTATACCACATGATTAGTAATATATTTCTTCATTCTTAGCCAATAGTAGTATTTTTTTTAAGTTTTCACATATTTTTACCCCTCTTGGATGTGCAGACTTAGGAGTATTATGAGCCTCCTTAAGGATTGTTTCTTTCAATCCTCCCAAATTAGGGAATACTAACCTATTTCTAAAAAATAGAAAATCATATTTGAGAACATATTCTGCATCCTTTTCAAAAAATTTCCCAACTTTGTCAACACAATATTGATATAATTTATCTTTTTCTTTCCATATTTTAATTTGATCCAACAAATCATATTTGCATTTTTCCATTATGGTAATACATCCTCTCCTACTTAGAGCATCAGTGACCTTATTCTCTTTTCCCTTAATGTATTCAATGCCTATGTCGTATTCCACTAAGAATTACATCCAGCGGTATTGCCTAGCATTGAATAATAATTGGGTAAATATATACCTCAAACTTTGGTGGTCTATTTTCAACTCAAAATTTTTTCACAACAAAGAATACCATGAAATTTTTAGGGCATGTACCATTGCTGCAACTCTATATCATGAGTGGTATAATTAACCTCGTGCCTCTTAATTTTTTTGGACTCATAAGTAATAACTGCATCATATTGAGTCAAGAGCCCACATAACCCTTCAATTGATGTGTCAGTATGAACTATAAATTTTTTGTTAGGATCAAGCAATTGCAAGATTGGTATTGTTGTCAAAATTTCCTTCAAAATTTGAAAAGCTTCCTCACACGGCTCTATCCACTTGAAGCCTCTCCCTTTTCTTTTAATATTTGTAATGGGTTGAGTAATTTTTTAAAACTCTATGATGAATCGCCTATAGTATCCTATAATTCACATTAAACATCGAACTTCTGAAATATTAGTAGGTTCTATCCAATCAATAATTGCTTTAATATTCTTTGGATCCACTGCAATCCCCTCACCCAAAAAAATATGCCCAATATATTGTACTTGTGGAGTATAAAACTCACATTTGGTTAAATTTCCATCCTTCTAAGAATCTCAAACATAGTTCTCATGTGTTGATTATGCTCCTCTTTACTCTTGGAGTAGATCAATATATCATCCAAAAATGTTATTCATGAGATTCATGAATGTATCTAGGGCATTGGTTAACCCAAAATACAGTAAATTCAAAATTTTCATACCTTGTTCTAAATGTTGATTTAGAAGTGTCTTCCTACTGAATCCTTTACTGATGATAACGAGATCTTAAGTCTATTTTAGACAGGACGGTTGCTCCTTTCAACTAATCAAACAAATCATCAATTCTTGGCAAAGAGTATCTATTATTGACAGTAACTTCATTCAACGTTTTATAATCTATGCACATCCTTAAAGTACCATATTTATTTTTAACAAAAAATATAGGGGCTCCCCAAGGTGATACACTAGGATTGATTAGACCTTTTTTTAGCAAATTTTTAAAGTTGCATTTTAAGATCTTGCAGCTCTATGGGTGTCATTCTATATGGCAATCTTGCAATTGGTATAGCATCAGTTAACAACTCTATTAAGAAATCAAATTTCCTCTAAGGTGGTAATCCTGGTAGATACTTAGGAAACATATCCTTGAATGCTTTCGATACCATATATTTATTAAAAAGGTTAGATTATTTTTATTTTGTTATATTTCATTCATATTTACTATGAAATAATACCCTTCTTAATAACATTTTTAATTTACATTGTAGTCAATAGATCTGGTTTAACTTATTTCATTCAAATATCCCACCCATCTCTCTTAAAAATTTAGAATAGCCTTATGTGATTTCAACCAATCCACTTCTAAGATGATTTCAAATGCATACAAATATACCATATACTCTGGCCCTTCCAGTACTAGATCTCTCAAGTTCCTTGGGTACATCCCTTGTTCTATGTAACCTAGTTCTTCTTTCCCCTATTAGGTTTTCTATTACCCGTTGTTGTTGGGGAATGAATTCTTGTTGTTGGATCATATGAATTTTATCTTGGTTCATATATTCTCCTTGCTGCTCTAATTGTGATTGTAGCAATTTCATAACATTTGCAAGGTTTTATCCTCATCTTTCTAATTCATTTGGAGGTGGTTCATTTAATCCTTTCATTCTTCTTTCACGTTGAGGACCTTCTCTTATTAAATTTTTTCTTCGTCCCCTTACAGATATTTCAATGGTTTCCTCCTCCCTGTCTCCCATGGGGTTTCTCGAGGACCCACCATGCAACGTTGGTGTCATATCAACCTGTAGGTGAAATACATATTACATTACTATGAAAAACTAATCATTTTCACATTTAGAGTCTACAACTTATAATAATTTATGCTTTGACACCATATGTAACAACCCAAGTCTACTCAATTGGTTGCCCTACTTAAAATAGACAATATAAGCAAGAAGGTTGTTTTTTTTATTTTTAACCTATAATTTTTTACTATTATAGATGACTGTTACTGTCAACCTGAATAATACTGTCACTGAATTGACTATTACTATTAATGTACCTATAATTACTATCACTGAACCAACTATTACTAGAATATTGTAGACTGTGAGAGACACTTACAAACTCTATCTTGATTGTTTGGTGTATGTAAGTTTGTTCTACTATGATAGGGAATTTATTCTTCATGTGCTCACTTTTGTGGTCCATGAATGTAGGTTTAGCATAACAAGAATATGATTTTACATGTTGAAGTGTTTGATAAAACTAGGATACGCTAGGTAGAGGAATATGTAACACCCATACACCCTCTATTATATCAAAGTGAGTAACAATAGTGCTTGGACCAATATTTTAGGCCACTACCCAAGGAGGATTCCTCACATACCCTTGAGCACACTATCTTTCTCTTTGAAAAAATGGGAGGGTAATCATCTAGGATGTTGTATCTCATTGACTATAGATCATACAATATCGAAAAGCTTCTTACTAGATATTTTTTTTTAAGCCTAAAATGGTCTTTCGACACATCCAAAGATGCATGAGAGATCAATTTTGTGTGTGAGTGCTATTTGAGGTCTAGGTATTTTAGCCTAATTGTATATAATTTTACTAGATACTTTATGGGCTATCTAGCTTAGCCAATAATGATAGTTCCTTCATGATATTTTAAAACACTCAACACAAGGTTTCTAGCCTACCCATCTAAGAAAAGAACTATATCTTTTGGATTTTCTAGTTTTTTGCTAGTTTTTTGGATTTTAAATAAGGGAAAAATAGAATGAAAGTACACAAAATAATACCTAAGAAGTGAAAATGGTTTAGCAATAATTATCACAATTGTAGCATAACTCATCCTTGGAAAGCACTCTAATATAACTTGTTAAGAATCTACTATTAAAATAAAGTTCACTCACACAAAATACTACAAAATAATTGAAATACATTAAACAACAAAATAACACTATGTAGAAAGTAATTGTAAAATTGAAGCAATCTCATAAAGAACTTAGATTTGTAGACCTCTTCGAGGAGGCAACCTTTTTCATTGACTTTCAAAAAGATACATTCATACATGGTTTCATGTATTTTAAAGATAAATCTACATGCAACCCTACCTAAAGGCTCAAGATTTGGATTACATGCAAAATACCACTTGAGCTAGAATCTTCTACCAAACATTAGTTACAATCTTGATAACGGTTACATGAGATGGCACCACTTGGCTAGGTGCCTTACTTACCACATACATTACAAAGTATTACAAAATAACATTATAATATAATCCTCCATGTTGGAAGTGGGTAATTACATAAGCTAATGAGAATTACAAAATACTGTTAGGATGGGATCCTAACATTTTTGCTTTCCACCTAATAATATACGTAGCACTTATTAATTTATTTTCAAAAAAATAGAATTTATTAAAGAGTGATATGCTAGTTGTGGTTCAGTCAACCTCAAAAAAGAAGGCTATAATAAGTAAGATAAATGGTACTTTTGTTACATTGGTTCCCAAGAAAGGTGATACAATTTGTGTTGATAATTTTTGTCCAATAAGCCTTTATAATATAATTTGTAAGATCATTTTAGAAATTATGGAAAGCAGGTTGAAGACATTTTCAATTATGTTATCTTAGAGGAAAAATGTGGTTTTTTTTTGTGGAAAAAAATAATTGATGATATAATAATTACACATGATGCTATGCATTCTCTACATTCCATGAAAAACCATGTATACTTATGAAATTATATATGAACAAATTATATAATAGGGTTTCTTGGAATTTTCTACGTGACACTCTCAAAATGGTTGGTTTTGATTAAAGTTGGTGTGCATGGATTAAATATTATTATAGTACTATAAATCATTCTATATTGATCAATGGTTCTCATGTTGGTTACTTCACATCATCTTGTGGATTTTCCCAAATTGTTTCACTATCCCTTTTATCTATTCATTATTATTGTGAAAGCAATAGTGTAAGCTTTCTCAAAGGCAAAAATAGAAGGAAAAATCAAAGGTGTTAACTTTGCAAAATATTTTCCCTTCAAATATCTTCTCCAAATTGTTGATCAGACTTTTCTTTTGGGAAAAACCTTAGTTACTAAGGACATGGATCTCAAATCAATATTATCATCCTATGAGATGGCAACTACAGAGTTGGTTAATACTACAAAATATAGGATATATTTTTTATTAACATTGCCCTAGGTTTACAATGAATTATTGTGAATATTTTAGGGTTTCAAATTGAATCAAAAAATGTTCAACATATCAGGGTATTCCTTTGTTTAATAAAGGAAATAAAATAAGATCTGGGTATCTTGTTTGGATAGAATGAAAGCTTATTTCACAAGTTAGTTCTTAACCATGGTAGGAATAGTACAAATCATAAAGAAGACATTGCAATCCATCCATGTAAAAAACCTAAAATATAACACTTTTTTTCTTTTTCTAGGTTCATGTTTAACAAAGACAATCCAAATAAATTCCATAGAAGCTTCTATCACATTGCAAGTTCTAGATGATGCAACATCTCTTGGGTGGATAGGAGTGACCAATTATCCCATAACATATTTTAGGGTTCATCTTGTATGTTGTCCATATAGCTTAAAGGATGCATTTTGAGTGGTCTCCCCATTTTATTTCTCTTTTGAAGTATATTTTAACCACAACATAAGGGTTAACACTAGGGTTATGCATAAGGGCTTGGAATTGAAATGTACTTGAAAAAAATGGTAAATCTTAATCAAAATTAAGATGAATCAAGGTGAAACCTAATCAAATCAAATAAATCATCTTCTCATCAAAATTTGGGCATTTGAAGCCCTAAAAATTAAGGTTATATTTAGGGTAAATTTTGACCTACTAAATCTCTTTATAAATTTATAATAACACCATAATTAGATTGGGGTCAAAAAGAGCTTTCCAAAAAGTAGAAATATGTATATGTTTAGATATATATTGTGGTGAATTTACCCTAAGAAAAACTTGGTCCTAAAAATTTTAGGTGAATGGGCCAACATTGAGGGTCCTCATATTCGCCAATTTCTAATTTTGGAAATCGTAATATTTGCCCAATTTGTGAATATTCACCATTGTGCATAAACATGGTTAAACCTATCTCATTTTTTTTGAGAAAAGGGACACCAAATCCTTGACTAGTGTCAATCATTTCTTACTAGTATATAGGCGTAAGCTTCTTTTAGTTTTACACACACCTCATTTAGTATAAAACTAATGTGCACTATTAAAATATCTTCTATATAGTTTAATGGAGGTGATTGTCACTTATGTGGTAGCTCTCTTTTGGTCACCCATAAATCAATCGAGGTTTCCAATGACTACCACACCAAATGACATCCCCCATAGGAATTCATCCACAATAACTTGAGTTCCTATGACTATCATTTGCATGACATATCTCACATGGGTATCTCACTCTCTATTAGAGAATCCATCACAAGGAATTAGTTACAATGGAATTCTAAGCTCACCATCTCTTGGAACACACTTCAATGATATATTACTAATGTTCCCATTGTAACCCTAGGGATTATCACATCATGTCTCCGTTAGTTTTGGTCCTAAGCTTAGGGATCTAAATATATTGGAATTCTTTGGACAAATCCTCTTAAGGAATTATCCCAAAATCCTAAAGTGAATCTAAGGAATAGCTTTATTTCTATCTCAACCATTCAATATTTAAAAGCTACATTTGCATAATCCATATTCTATTGCATGAAATAAAGGAAATCTATTCATCTATCTTTATTTACAATGTTATTTTCCATTAAAAATATAATAAAGTAAACAATTCTATTTATTCTTCATATTCAATCCATAGAAATTAATTGCTTATAACAATTCCATAATAATTTCTACAAAATATACACAAATGACACATCATGTATCTTGGAAAACGCTTCTGGGAGAAAACCCAACATTAAAATATCCATATTTATTTTCATTTCAAGTCTATTAGCGAATCTACTAAAAGGAATCCATTAGTCCTTTTTCCATAATTTCAATCTGTTACATAAGAGTCTCCACAATTCTTATATCCTTTTATTACAAGTGTTTTGTAGATTTATTTTTACAAAAGTGAGAGAATACCATAATTCCCACATATGAAACCCCATTCATTTATCATTCTACTAATACTCAAGAGTACTTTCCTTGAGTAATTTCTTATAAAAGAGTAATTGTGGAACCCCCATAAGTTTCTCCTACTCCAAGGACCCCATGTCCAAGAAGTCAATTCATTTCTTTAATATTTACTAACTAATTATTTTCTTCTTTCCAAATTTTAGCAATGCATTCCTATATGATTCATTTTCAATGATGCACAACAAACACAAGTATAAAGAAGCCCATACATCTTTCCAAACATATTTTCCACAAATATTTTCAAACTCATTCCTATCTCTTTCCAAATCTTAGCAATGCATTCCTATATGATTTGAATGCAAAGAAAACAAAGCATAAAGAATATAAACAAGTTACATACTTGGTCCATCAAGTATTCATGTAGAAATGATCCTTTATCTTTCTACTTTATTTTAAAACAATCCCATGAAGAAACCCCATAAATTTCTTCACCCAAATGGACTCTACGTCCAATTTGTTTTTCCATGCTTTAAAATAAACTAGTATACAAGGAAGACCTCCCTAGTTCTTCCCTATAGATGGACTCCATGTCCACTTAAACATTCAATGCTTTCCTTTTTATCAAGCAAACAAGCAATATATTCCCACAATATATTTATGCATATCAACAATATATTTCCACAATATATCTATGCATCTCAATAATATATTTCCACAATACATCTATGCATATCATTAATATTTTTCCACAATAAAACTATGCATATCAACAATATATTTCCTTCCAAAAATCAAACATAAAGGAATCCTAATTTCCTTTCATAGATCAAACATAAAGGAATCCATAATTTCCTTTCAAAAATCAAACATAAAGGAATCCTAATTTCCTTTCATAAATCAAACATAAAGGAATCCCACAATTCCTTTCCATAAAACAACAAAAAAGAACCCCATAATTCCTTTCAAACAAAAATAGATCAAACACAATAAAGATCTATTCATTTCAATCTTAAATTGCATTTCATTTAATCTAAATATTAATTCCTTTCTAATCTCCCTTAGATTAAACCCATAATAAAACACATAATAAAATCAATCTTAAATTATTTCAATCTTAAATTGCATTTCATTTAATCTAAATATTATTTCCTTTCTAATCTCCCTTAGATTAAACCCATAATAAAACACATAATAAAATCAATTTTATTTTAAATTAAAATGAAATGCCTTTAATATAAAGATTAATTCCTTTAATCTACTTTAAATCAAACACAATAAAATCGATTTCATTTTAAACTAAAATGAAACGCATTTAATCTAAAGAATTCCAATTCTGCTTAACTAGTTACAATATTTACTTTCTTTTTAAGCTAAATAATTTAAATATAATAAAAGATCAATTGTTAATATTCTATACTTTAATCGAAAGGTGGCAATGATGTAGAAATGATATTCATTAAAATCAAAATCCCTTCCCCTGTTAAAGTTTTAGACCCGACTCGTTCATCCAAAATATAAATTGCAAGATGAGTATCCACGCTAAGGTGAAACCATGTCTTATTTAATTAAAAAAAAGCAAATTAACGCCTTTGACTATGCACGCTAAAAAGTCCACTAGGGCCGCAATACATTGTGGAAAGGTCCAAACAAGGAAATTTCAATTATTAATTTTTATAAAGCTTGGCTTGGTTTAAATAAATGAAACCCTAATCTCAAAACGCGTGTGCTACGTAGATTTTAGTGAACCAATGAGTTCGCCCTACTATTCTTATCCATTGACATCTTGATAGCGAAGGCAAAAGAGAAAAATGTGTCATGCAACTTAATTTGGGATTTAACATCTAAATAATAATTTATATAAAGAAATTTTAGGGTTATTTCATGCAGGTATATCTACGTTTTCCAAACAGTATGCCATCCAAGCATTACTAAAAATAAACCCTATTTTTATTTCTTAATAATTAAAAGGGTTTCTTTATGGTTTATAGGCATGCTACAATTTCCTTGAGAAAGGTAAAGGAGATATTATTTCCAACCCAAGGCAAAAGTTACAAACAAAAAGAGAATGGAATACTTTTAACCCCCTTGAACTTATTGGGATGTCAGCTGCAAATTCTCTTTGTTTCCCTACGTAGCATCTTCAAGTTCTCTGTCCATTGTTCTTCGGATGAGTCTTTTTATCTTTTTAAACTTCCCTTTATTTATTTAAAGTAATTTGCATTCTTTTAACTAGTGTAAATTTTCTCTCCACAATAATATCCATTTTTTAAAGTCCAAAACATTAAACATTATTATTTTTTAAAATATTATTAAAACCGTTATAAATATTACATTAAGAATCTTTAAAATAATTTATAAATCAAAGTATATTAATAAATGTTTTTTATTAGTACAAATATTAATAAATTAACATTAAATAGGACTTTTAGCATAGAATATTAATATTTTTTCCTTGTTAATATTCATTCATTAGCTTCTTTGAGTATTTTAGTTACCTTTTATCCATTAAAAGTAATTTAATTCACAATTAAAAACAATTTAATTTACAAACAACAACCTGATGTTAAATGCAAGAACTATGTTTTAAAAAAATAGATATATCACATGTTAGATCATTAGCCATCCATTTTTTTTTCCTGCAACACATCCAAGTCTATTAGTAACATACCATCAAAACATCATAAAACCATATAATATGTTATTAAAGATAACATATAAATTCATAAATCCTTTATATGAAAAAGTTGGCTAGGGGAGGGTCCCGAAAATCCCTATTTATATGTTGTCACTTTCAAAATTGTTAATCGATATGAAATCTAAAATTGATAAAATTCAAGAGAAATTGTAAGGAAAGGAGGTAAAAGAAAAGGTTTCCTCTTTGTAAGTGGGATACAATTTGCAAGGGAAAAATATTTGAGGATCAAGGTTGCAAAATTGTAAATTTATGAGTTTAGCATTAGGGGAAAATCTTGGATGGATATTATTTAGAGATAAATGAAAGAATTGCACAAAAATATTATTTAAAAAAATATAGGTTTTCTTGATGCAATTTAATTTAGGAAAATAACCCTACCCAAAGGATCATCAACATGGAAGTTCATATTAAATAGTTTGTAATTGATAAAAAACCATATTAGATGTATAGTCAATGAGATAAATTATGTAGTTTTTTTATCCAATGCTTGGTTGAAGTCTTATCCTACCATTTTCAAATAAAATGATAATCATTGGTTTGGGCATGCCTAGATAATCAAAGACTATATTAATATGATCAACAACTTCATATCATGGATTTTACTAGTAACCTAGTTGAAGAATAGGAGCTCAATAAATTGTAGATGAACTTCTTTCTTGAATTTAGTAAAAAAAATACTTGCGGGACCACCTTGGTTTGAGAAACCATGAATCAGGGGTTCTACACCCTCAAAATCACCCAAAAATTGCACCCAACCCTAATTGCAATAGCATTATCAACTACATTTTGGGTACCCTATTCTTCAACTAGGGTGGAGATTCGAACCAAGGACCTCCCTTGGAGGATTGCCCTACCCTATCCAACTAACCTACAACACGTGGATAAATTGTAGATGAACTCTAAAAGATGTTTCATGTGTTTTATTTGCTGATTTTTACATGAAAGGATAACTTAGTTTGGAATATTTAAAAATTTGGTGGATACTAAATCATATTGAGATATGAATATTTAAAAAAACTCCCAAATTTTTTTCTTAGAAGAATGTCTGGTCATTAGAGGCTCTTCCTAAGGCCTGAACATTCCTTTTGTTAACCACTCAAAATAAAAATTTTATATGAGAGAGCCCAAAAATGAGGATGGTATCATGAACATTTCACATGTATCTTATGTAAAAATGATTTAGAAATATCAAACCATTTACTTTTTTTTCTTGTTCCTTTACTCACATCATTTTAAGTTACTCTTTAAAAACATGAAATTATAATAAATAATCCCATCAACATTGACAGAGTTATTGAACTAATAATAAGAACCTCCCTCCCTATAATCTCAACATATCATTGAAATGTCCTGCATAAACCACCATTTTATTAAACGACCTATTAATCATATTCATTTAATTAACTAATTAAAAAAACACATTTTTAAAATCAAATTAATAAATAAAATATTTATTATATATATAAAATCTTTAATCGCATGACCTAAGATACCCTTTTTACTAGATCACCTATTCAAAGATAAAAGTAAATATTTTAATTTATGACTTCTAGGATCCCCTTGGGTCTTCCATATTTAAAAGTAAATATTTTAATTTATGACTTCTAGGATCCCCTTGGATCTTCCATCTTAGTGCGTACTTGTATATAATTCATTGCAACTTTGTCACCAAAACCTTAGATGACTTCTTTACACATTTTTTTTCATAAAATAATTTGTTTCTTCTTGGTCGCTAACATACTATTTTTTTTTACAATTACAATTTCTAGTAACTGTAAGTGTAGTTAGTATGGTTCAAATTATTAACGAAAGCTTCCAACACATCCGCACGAAGGCTTCCAACACATCACATCTCCTTAAACTCGTATACTTTACTATGATTGATTTTTCATTATAAAACGTACACTTTTCATACTTATACACGTTATTATGATTAATTTCTCATTATAAAAAATAAAAAAATAATATAATAATATATCAAACCATGATTTAAACTTTAAGTAAAATTTAAAATACTAACCATTATAATATTTCAACAAAAACTTTAAAAAATTTTAGGTGTAAATAATTGGTTCTTCCAAACCTATTAACGGGTGAAGTTCCAAAGTTCAAATATCCATCCTCGTCGATCTAAATATTTATTATTTTCCTAATGCTTTTTAGTGTATTGTGATATGGTGGTTATAGCGATAAATTGTGTGAGAGTAATATATGGCAGCTTCCAAAATAGACAACACAAAATATTATGGTGACCATAAAATATGAACAATGCACCCGAATGATGTGACGGCTAACCATTCCAACATATAAACTTAATAAATAAATAAAAAACAAACAAAAAAAAACTTATTAAATATGGCTCAACTAAAAAAATATAAAAAATAAACTTATACAATATACATGTGATAGCAATTCCATTAGATGACATCATGAGAAAACATTCGCATTTGTTCTCATCCATCCAAATAATGGTGGTTCCATAATTTGCAATTATATATTTTTAATATTTTTATATATTTTTTATTAAAATTGTTTAAAATTGTTTTATATGTAGTTTAATAACAAGGACATCATTTATATTATAGGTGATAAGACCTAAGTTCAATTCTATCACAAATATATATAAAAATACTAAAAACAAATATATATATAAAATAAGTTGAATCACATACAACCCATCATGGTTTGAACATAAATCTCTCGAAAGAGACCCAAAATCTAAAATGTTACAATGCCATCCTTCAAAAATAATTTTACCTATCTCATTTTTTATGATTGAATAAAGGTTTTGACCCTTCAAAAATTATATTATTTACCTAAAAATTCATTGTTGAAAATGGATTTATTTAGTGTTTAACACATTTAATCCTTTAAGTTAATATACATAAAATAATATATTTAATTCTATTGTAAATTTATATTTCTAGAATAGTTTTCAAAAATATATATTTTTATTGTTTTTTATTTGAAAGTATTATTTTAGGGTAATATTATTTACAAGTTTGGATAACAATCCTCCCAACCTTAATCAGCAAGGGCATTCATTTTTTATTTTTGAATTTCCAAAAAAACTTCCATGAGTTTAAAGTCTAGTAACTTAAGAACTAACCACTTTTGGTTGCAAAACCAAGATAAAACTTGCATTGGATCCAAACCTCCTAAAACATGTGTCTACACTAACTATACAAATAAACCAAATATCGATTTTTCTTATCAACTTGGCCAATCCTCTTGTTCTTAGTATCCATACTACTATGTCACTAAACCCCTCAAAACTCATCTTAGCTAGGAAGTATGCCACTGTATTCAAAGCTATATCTATATAAGTGAATAGCACATCATCTAATTCACTCCACAAATGCTTAATTTGGGTGATAAGAATCCTCAACCTCCATGTCTCCAAAGAAAAGTTTCTCATGTAATCTAGAGTTCCTATCAAGATTTGAGAATATGATTCTATGATTATCCTCCTATCACCTTGTCTTATTACCTAAAGATAAGTAAATTTGATAACTAAGGCCTTTGCTTAATTATTCATGGTGATTTCCATGCCCTATAGTTCCCAATAGAGCATTGTCTAACATGATTCCTATAGATACTCCATTTCAAAAACATTACCCAGATTACCTTTTGTAGCTTCATCAGTCTTAGTTTTAATTGAACCTTTTGAGTGTGCCTTCCAACTAGCTCTATCTTACTTCTCCTACACTTTAGTTTCCTCCTCCATCATCCTTATATGAACCCGATTTTCCTCTTTAGCATACATTGCCACAGTTTTCATGACTTTGCTTCAAATGACTTGCTAGATGCCATCCAAGGAGGAGAAGGTTTCTTTAACTTTTTTTTCTCAATAGCCATAATTGCCACCAAATAAAATTTAATAAAGGCTCCCACTTGCTATGAAGATCTTAAAATTTAAATCTTCCTTTATTCTATTTTTCCTAAATATTAATTTAACTGATATCAACGTTGACTTAGATTTTATAAGCTAAGAACCATCTCTCCTAGATTTGGCACATGAAGAGGAAATCAAATAGTAGATTGTTAGATGTATCCTTGCTTTTGTAGCATAACATACACCATGGTGGACCCATGATTCCCCTATGTCTCTTATTATCAAAGGTAATAATTTCATTGTGCATGAATTGTCATGCAAAGAAGTTTTACTTTCAACCAACCCTTGAACCTAAATTTTTCTCTAATCATCGACATGATCTACATGAGGAGGACGGTTTGGAAGGATTTATTCATGTCAATACTTTACTGTGTAGACTCCAAGGCTCCCATAACCCCAATTTAATTCATCTTCCCAATCCATACCTATGAGAAATGTTTCTACCAGGATTTTAGTCATGATCGGTGCCAATTCATAAGGGATTGGAATTGGAACCTTAAGCAACTTCTTGAGCTACTTAAACATATAGTTCCCAGGTTGACTAGTGTTGAAAGAACTTTCAATATTCATCTAAACCCTCATTTTTGTGGCTATTTTTACCAATTACAATTTTGGAAATTTGTCAACAATAGGTGGATTTTGAAACCATAAATGTATCTAAAATTTTACCTTCTCCCTTATCCCCACTTTTCAAAATATTTCATTTTTCACTACTTGAGATCCTAACTTTAGTGCATACCACACTAAGGACCCATTTCCATAAAAAATGGAAATAATTCAGGTTCACTATCCCAAATATTTACTAGTTAAACTCTGTCAAATAAAGAAGTTGGTTGGGGGATTCACCTCTAATAAATATTTCTAATGAAAACTTTATTATTTAGGTTCAATATCCTCAAACCCAAGAATACATTCACATTTGGCTAGATTACTTTCTCCCAACCTGCTAACACTTATTTCATCTCTCCTTTTCCTCCATCCCATAAAACATTTTTGGCCATCTTGTCCAAATATTTTTATATGGCATGTGGAGCAACAATGGTAGAAAATTTTTAAATTGATAGACCTAAATGACTAACTACAAAATAGTTAATATATCCCCAAATGTTAACCATTTGCAAGACCAATGGTTAGTTTTATCTTTAATACGGTCCAAAATATCCCTCCAAATAACTATATTTAGCTTTTTAAAGTGTAGAGGGACATTTATCAACATTAAAACCATCTAAAACTAACTTTATAATAGTTCAATATAATATAATTAATAGTATTTTCAAAATATAGATAGGTATTAAACTGGAACAAAATTCCAATTGTAGACACCAAAACAGCACCAATCCGATTATGTGACTGCAAACACTGATCGCTTTGACACACACAGCCCCTAGGGCAGCCCTCAGAGGTTAAACAGTGGTCCTAACCACTTTCATAGCAATTTTGTAAGGTCAAGAAGCAATTTGGCACATTCAGGCACTTTGCCCAGTATTCGTCTCACCCAGGGACGAATACTAACTGGGATTCGTCTCACCCAGGGACGAATTCTGAAATCGTCTCTGGTCAGGACGAATTCCAGGTTTAACGGGCAAAAAGAAGAATGCCGCCAAGTGGCAGCCAAGGACAGTCAATTATTGCCTCCTGCCGTGCATGCGCGTGTAGGTGGGTAGGTTGGCAGTTAGTGGACTGTCACAAAGGCAGTCATGGAAGCCCAAGTCAGGGAGGAGTCTCCTCCCTCTTGGGAAGGCATGGCCGCCACATGGCATCCCTGCATGCCCCTCCAAAGAGACCCCATGGGTCTATAAAATGGTGGACTTTCCCACCCAAAAGAGGACAAGTTGGAGGCATTTTCAAGCAACGAAGTGCTGCCAAATTGAACACCCTATTGCACCCTTTTTCGATTCACCTTTTCACATCCATTAATCTCTTTCGCAAGAGAGGTTATTGGGTGGCTTTTGGAAGCGTGGATCCGAACCCAAACCCAACATTTGACCACCTTAATCCACCAATTTGTCGACAACACAATCCTAAGAGATTTTGGGCCCATCCCTAGTGGATTGGCACCGAAATCAAGTGCCAACGGTGGGAGGCCCACTCGGGCACCCCGCACTTTTCTAAGTTTCATTCTAAAGTATTCTAGATTATTTGTTCATCTTGCATTTCATGTTATGCTGTCTAGATAATTCATAGCTTCAATTCCATAATGTTTTGATCAGATTTCATCATGCTTTTTGTCGCTTTGTTGTCCCACTAACTTGCAGGTAACAACATCAAATTCTCGGTGATGGAGGTCAAATTGGGAGAATCCGACCATCTGGGTCATCCCAAAATGGCCCCAATTACTTAACCCCTTTGTCTGCAGGTGTTTTGGAGATCCCGAGGTGTGACATTGGAGCGGCATCAACTCGGCATTCTAACACAGTCAGAATTCGTCCCACCCGGGGACGAATAACAGTCGAAATTCGTCCTGCCCAGGGATGAATTCCAGTTGAAAGTAGATTGGCCGACTGTTTCAATGGCAGTGGCCCTCTGGTAATGTCTTTTGACCTCTGTCAGATTTGCAAGTCATTTAGGATCATTTCATGCATCATTTTAGTCAATCTTAGGCATACATCTTTCATTAATTTCAAGGAACAAATGTTTCACATTTGCAGCAGGTGCTACTAACGCCTTTATTGTTTCTTTGATTGCAGGAGAAGTAGCAAGAACCAAGGACTCATCAACATCAACGGCGGCAACACTTTGGCCCGCCCATTTTGCATGTGGGCATGCGGAAGGAGGAAGACTAAGTCACAATTGTAACCAAGATCTATTTAACGCTCCTAGCCCCTAAAAAGGGAGGAGACGTCTTTGTAACCGAGGATAAGAAAATTGAATAAAAAGGGTTGTGCTTTCCATACATCTTTCTTTCATTTTTGATTTATCTCCTTTCTTTGTTTCATGCATTTCAAAGGCATAGGATTAAAGCGTTATATTTTGTCTTACATTGCATAGCTATAGTTTTCCTTTTATTTCTGGAATCTCATGCTTTCAGTGGCGATCACGGTGGGACCCTGTCCCCTAGTTTTTAAGATCAAGTAACTGATCCATTTTTGTGTTTTGTGCTTGACAGGTACAATTTTTTTTAAGCATTGTTATTCGTCTTTGACTGTGACGAATACTTTACTGTAATTCGTCTGACCCTGAGACGAATTCAAATTCATCTCTAGCCAGGACGAATTCTATTCTGTAATTCGTCTCTGGGAGGGACGAATTTTTGTCTGTAAATTTTTAGAGCCGAGGATCAGAAACAGCAAGTCCAGGCAGAGAAAGAGGTAAGGGTTCCAAAACTGTCTTTGTCATTTTTTGATTTTTTGCTTTCACTTTCTGTCAATTCTTGCGTGCTTAAGGAAAATAGTGGTTGCTTGCATGTTTCAATTTTAAGTAAAATAAACCACACACACATCACGTGGCACATTTTTAACCAAGGAGCTGGTCGTAAGACCCTAGCCCTTGAGCAAGACCAACGGTGGGTTCATCACCACCTTGGCTTGACTTTGCATCCATTTCCCTGATTGTCACTGTTGTTAGGCGTAAATCCTGATGAAAGCTGACCGAGTGTCACTGGGGTGATTCCCATGCATGCGAGGATAAGTCTTCTATGGTAGGTGTCATTAACAGGACAATCCCCCTTTCGTACCGCCTATGTTCCACGTACCATCTGCTCTCACGTACCTATAGTTTCCCTCTCGTAAGGGCGGGTATATAGAGAGGTTGGTATATCGGTCCGGCAATGGTATATTGAAGGGGCGACCATTTATGGGAGTCATATGAGCCAACATTCTGCATTTAAACGTTCTTCAAAACTTTCAAAAACAAAACAAAAACATCAAAATGCACTAAACCAGTTTAGGACACACCATTAATCTTTAAAAGAGATAATCACCGTTTGTGTATGTGTGTGTTCATTTCTGCTTAGTGTAACAAAAAAAAAATCAGAAAAATCATAAACAAAAGATAAAAATCTATGCATTTTGTCACTCGCTCCAAAAGCTCCAAGGATTCCCGCAATCGCTTGGTCATCCCCAAAATGCCCCAAAGGTGTCCATGAACCCTTTGGTCAACCCAAGAGCACCCCAAAGGTGCCCATAAGTGATGCAGGAGCATCCAACAAAATATGGGAAATCTTATATTTTTCCCTAAATTTTAGTGCATCTTGTCGGGGCCATAACTTCTCAACCGTAGCTCCGATTGACGTGAAATTTTACAGGGAGTTAGTTGGGATAATTTTAAACAAATATAACTCCCTAGAGTTGTATTTGTCCAAAAAACCAGTTTTTGGGGCCAAATTCCATCATCTAGTGCCCCAAAATTAGGTTTTAAAATTGCTCACCTAATTTTTTATGCTTTTTGAGCTGTTCGGAGGTCAATATCTCCTAATGTATTTAGAGTTAGGACTTGAAACTTCATTTTTGTCTTATCTATTGTAAGAGGGATGCACACCCCAATTTTGGGCCCCATATGACTCATTTCAATTTTTAGGGTTTTTAGAGAGACATCGTCATGGTGCTCACCCGTAGCCAAGCCCAATCACGGGCGGATGCTATGGGGAATATCCAAGGAGGCACAAGTCACCTCCGGTATAGCCCCAAGGATTTGGTCATACCACCTTGGTGGCCTGACACACAAGGTAGACCCCTCCACACCTTAACGGATAAGGACTATAGGGGCACCCCTTCTAGGAGCACTCTTGTTCAGCATAGCACCCAACACACACCCTTCCATGAGGGGTACATCCATAGGAGAGCTCCCTTAGATGCTCGCTATGAGTGGTCACCATGCGATGAAGCGCTAGGTCAACATAGGGTTCGACGAGAGGAACCACATGATTACACTATCCCTCCTTCACCCCCTCTAGTTGTCAGGACTACAAGGACAAATCCAGAGCACAAGGCTCCTCAGGCAGGGCGAGCCAACTCCATCCGTCCCTTTTTCACTTATGAAAGAGAGCATGAGGAAAACCCTTACCTTCCTCAAGAGCAATATACATCGTGAGAGCAATACGCCTCCGCAAATGCTAGCTATCAGGATCACCTACTGAGGCCAGAGCCTCGAGGGAATGCCACTACCCCCAACAGAGGGAGGTGGCCTATAGAGATCTTGGATCACTATGACCGAGATAGATATCTAGGAGAGGCATCTAGGCCTTCTAGACATGAGGCGGTAGGACCAACTATCTTAGAATCTATCAAGCATTTCGCACATCGGATGCAACTCACGCAACTTGAGCTAGAATGACAACAGTTAGAGCAATGGTATCTTCTAAATAAAGAGCACCTTCACCGCCAGAAGGATGAGTTGTTCCAACACACTATGCAGGAGAGGACTCCAACCCCTCACACGCATAAGACAAAACATTATGAGAGGCACAACCCCCGGGTGCGAGACAAGTCTCTGCGACCTTATCGAGCACCACCCTCGATGCCTCCTAGACATGAGCGGGAGGCCACTCCTATAACCAATGATGGGCGCCTTCCTCAGGAACCCACTCAATTTTATGGGCCACCCTTAGAAATTCATCAAGAAGCCTCTAAGGAATCAGAGCGAGAAGAAGAGCGGGATGAAAAGCCCTACCAAGGCATGGGGGGTGCTATCTGGCCACCCCTCCATAGGCCCCAAGTTCCTCAACAAGAACCAACCAAAGAGGAGGAGCTCAAATCCCCCGATACATGCAAAGCGCTAGAGCACTTAGAGTCGGTAGAGACCAAGATTTTGGAGCTCCCAAGGCCCAACTTACATGAGGCTCCTTTCGAAGAGGATCAACCTTTAACCGTAGGGCTACCTGATGATGCAGTCCTCCATGTCTCAGAATCTCTAGATTCTGATGAGCTGTACTCACTGGCCGAAGGTGAGGATAAAATAGAGATAGCCCACAGCAATCACATGCGACAACATCGACATCCCATAAATATCGATGAAGCAATTCAATAGCTAAACATAATACTAGGGCATGAGTGGCGCGTTAACCCACCGCAGTGGGACCAAGCGTTACATCCGCCACTTTGGGCACACAAAGATCAACTTTCGCCCAGAGACCCCATAGCAATATCAGTGCCGAGGGTGGACCCCGTCCTCCTCTCCGCACATAGGGCCGATCCATTCGTGCCCATACCTCCAGAGCCAGATCCGGAGCGCAAAGACCATCAAGATGGGGGTACCTCTATCCCCTGAAGAGCCATAGTCCAAACCAAAAGCTCCAAGGATTATCGCAATCGCTTGGTCAACCCCAAAAGCTCCAAGGATTATCGCAATCACTTGGTCACCCCAAAAGCTCCAAGGATTATCGCAATCACTTGGTCAACCCAAAAGCTCCAAGGATTATCGCAATCACTTGGTCAAACCCCAAAAGCTCCAAGGATTATCGCAATCACTTGGTCAACCCCAAAAGCTCCAAGGATTATCGCAATCACTTGGTCACCCCAAAAGCTCCAAGGATTATCACAATCACTTGGTCACCCCAAAATGCTCCAAGGATTATCGCAATCACTTGGTCAATCCCAAAATGCTCCAAGGATTATCGCAATCGCTTGGTCAATCCCAAAATGCTCCAAGGATTATCGCAATCGCTTGGTCACCCCAAAATGCTCCAAGGATTATCGTAATCACTTGGTCAATCCCAAAATGCTCCAAGGATTCCTAAAATCACTTGGTCAACCCCAAAATGCTCCAAGGATCTCTAAAATCACTTGGTCAACCCCAAAATGCTCCAAGGATTTCCACAATCGCTTGGTCAAAAATAAGAAAAGTCAAAATTCTAAAATCAATCCATCAAAAATACAAAAATATATAGCTGCATTAAGCATCGCATCCATACATTGCATATTTGTGGTCATACAGGTCAAAGGCACCATAGACTGTAATTATTCTGCTAAGTCCATCTTGTTCCACACTTTTCCATTTTACAAAACAGCAAACAAATGCCATTTACTCTTTTTACCACACTAGAGTCAGTGGTCTTATAATGTATCAAGAGTTTTCATAATTCAGTCATCATTTTGCTCTCTAGCCACGTAATGTACCGAGTCAGACAGATTTTACGAAGGTAGAGTTACACTTGAAATACGCCTTGTTACGTAGCATCCCAACACAAATTAAAACACATAAAAATTCCCAAGTTGTGTGAACGAAAGATGAAACTTGCAAAGTAATCCAAGTCACCATAAGCGAAACGGTTATCTTGCTCATCCCCCTATGCGAATGACCCAAAGAATGCTGAGAGTTGGCAAAAGGACAAGCATCCTCCCTACCCAATTCCCTAAGAATCCCAAGTTCTCAATAGTTGCAAAACATCAAAAATTTGCAAAAAGTCAAAACACCAAAATTTGACATCCCACAGTGCACACATCAAAAGGCACAAACAATAGTGATTCTCGTCACTCCATATCCAAATCCCTTGCTCAAAAGAAAAACAAATAAAAAAATAAATAGTGATTTTATCACTACAAAGGAGCAAGTATCCCAATACAATTAAAGAAAAGAAGGGAGTCGAACTTGAATCCTTGGAACTCTCAACATTTCGACAGGTCATGAGGCAAGCCTCAGTACCGGTTTGGTTGATAGCCTATCGGTCACTGGCGGTAAACTTCTCGCATGACGATATATCTGTCACATTAACTTGTGTATAGATCAATGTTTGCATGTGGATGAGCTAGCTTATGGTATCCTAGATAACACCGTAGATTAATCTGACTAAATACAATAAAGGAGTTAGTGGAGCTAATTAGGTGATCCTCAGTATAGGTTCGGTTGAAAGCCCATCTGGCACTGGCGGTATCCTGACAAATACCACATAAATGAACTCAATTGCACACACAAGGATGTGAAATAACTTGGTCAAAAACAAGTCCGATTCATACCTTGTTCAAAAGTCTTGTAAGATAAAGTACGATCATGGCTAGTGAGTTAAAACCGTTCGAGTCTCAGAAAACCTTAGCTACATTTCTAAACCAACTGCGCTACTTTTCATCCTTACAATACCATCAAAAAATACAAAAAAAAAACCACATGTATACATACAAAGTCATTTACCACAACAATCGCCTAAAGCAAAATAACAGAGTCCTAAACAGTCTATGGTGCCATAACCAAACATCACAAATTCCATTCATCCATTTCATTTCTGCATATCACATATAAATCAAAAACATTTGCATTCATCATAACTATTCAAATCAAACTCCATTTATCATACCATATGCATACATCAATATAAAGTAGCATGCATCCATCAACATCAATCATTGTGCATAACATAAAATTATGACATATACACAAAGCAAGAAAATCAAAACAACAAAAACAACAAATATCCACAAACAATAGCAATAAAAGTGTCGAACAAAGGCACCTTTGCACCTGACATTCAATGGCATAGAAAACTGATGTCAGGGTTTACATTGTCACTATCCTACTCCCTAAGAAGGCTACCATAGCCGGACCGCTCCACGGGAAGATGGATTTTCGACAATTTCACCCCCAAACGACGTCACAAAAGGGTCAAAGCCCACTCAAAAACAACAAAAAATCAAAACAACAAAAACAACAAATAAATGCAACACAAAAACAAAGCAATAAGCATTGCCGGACACAAGTGCTCTTGCACTTAACCTCTTGGCATAGAAAATCGATGTCGGGGCTCAAATTGTCACTCTCCTACTTCCCCAAGAAGGCTACCATAGCCGGACCGCTCCACGGGAAGACGGGTTTTTGATGATTTCACCCCATTATGGCATCACCAAAAGGGTTACCACCCACCAAAAATAGGTCTAAATGTTGGAAAAATTGCACATGCTTAACGATAAACCATCTAAAGGCACCCTTGCACAAGTCATCTTGGGTCAAGCGACTCGTCGCTTTTCTCACGAAGGTCATTCCCTCATCGATTCGTCGCTTGAGGGGGTAGTCACACTTAGTCACCAATCAACAAACACACACCCAATCAAGGCAATGACATGCATTCAAAGAATCATTGACAAAGACAATTACGCTCCTGCTTGGGGCAGTAAACAAGCAATTATCACAAATTGATCAAACACTTGGCATTCCCGAAGCATGAACACAAGGTTCCCCTGTGGACAAAAGGTTGCGCCCTTTGCCTAATCATGACTGATCAATGTCCAAGCTCAAGTCACACCTCACCAAAATAGGTTAATACTTGAAATCAAATTCCTTAGCTCGTCAGAAGCAAGGATTCAAGAATGCATGCCCTTTCCATGCTTGGGGCATCAAAAGTTGGTTAGGTTACCAAGAAACCCTAATCATTAGTGCTTTGGTTATCTATTTTTGCTCGACGCTATGCCATGCATAGCGCATCCCAAAAAGGGGCATCTGTAGACACCAAAATAGCACCAATCCGATTATGTGACTGCAAACACTGATCGCTTTGACACACACAGCCCCTAGGGCAGCCCTCAGAGGTTAAACAGTGGTCCTAACCACTTTCATAGCAATTTTGTAAGGTCAAGAAGCAATTTGGCACATTCAGGCACTTTGCCCAGTATTCGTCTCACCCAGGGACGAATACTAACTGGGATTCGTCTCACCCAGGGACGAATTCTGAAATCGTCTTTGGTCAGGATGAATTCCAGGTTTAACGGGCAAAAAGAAGAATGCCGCCAAGTGGCAGCCGAGGACAGTCAATTATTGCCTCCTGCCATGCATGCGCGTGTAGGTGGGTAGGTTGGCAGTTAGAGGACTGTCACAAAGGCAGTCATGGAAGCCCAAGTCAGGGAGGAGTCTCCTCCCTCTTGGGAAGGCATGGCCGCCACATGGCATCCCTGCATGCCCCTCCAAAGAGACCCCATGGGTCTATAAAATGGTGGACTTTCCCACCCAAAAGAGAACAAGTTGGAGGCATTTTCAAGCAACGAAGTGCTGCCAAATTGAACACCCTATTGCACCCTTTTTCGATTCACCTTTTCACATCCATTAATCTCTTTCGCAAGAGAGGTTATTGGGTGGCTTTTGGAAGCGTGGATCCGAACCCAAACCCAACATTTGACCACCTTAATCCACCAATTTGCCGACAACACAATCCTAAGAGATTTTGGGCCCATCCCTAGTGGATTGGCGCCGAAATCAAGTGCCAACGGTGGGAGGCCCACTCGGGCACCCCGCATTTTTCTAAGTTTCATTCTAAAGTATTCTAGATCATTTGTTCATCTTGCATTTCATGTTATGTTGTCTAGATAATTCATAGCTTCAATTCCATAACGTTTTGATCAGATTTCATCATGCTTTTTGTCGCTTTGTTGTCCCACTAACTTGCAGGTAACAACATCAAATTCTCGATGATGGAGGTCAAATTGGGAGAATCCGACCATCCGGGTCATCCCAAAATGGCCCCAATTACTTAACCCCTTTGTCTGCAGGTGTTTTGGAGATCCCGAGGTGTGACATTGGAGCGGCATCAACTCGGCGTTCTAACACAGTCGAATTCGTCCCACCCGGGGACGAATAACAGTCGAAATTCGTCCTGCCCAGGGACGAATTCCAGTTGAAAGTAGATTGGCCGACTGTTTCAATGGCAGTGGCCCTCTGGTAATGTCTTTTGACCTCTGTCAGATTTGCAGGTCATTTAGGATCATTTCATGCATCATTTTAGTCAGTCTTAGGCATACATCTTTCACTAATTTCAAGGAACAAATGTTTCACATTTGCAGCAGGTGCTACTAACGCCTTTATTGTTTCTTTGATCGCAGGAGAAGTAGCAAGAACCAAGGACTCATCAACATCAGCGGCGGCAACACTTTGGCCCGCCCATTTTGCATGTGGGCATGCGGAAGGAGGAAGACTAAGTCACAATTGTAACCAAGATCTATTTAACGCTCCTAGCCCCTAAAAAGGGAGGAGACGTCTTTGTAACCGAGGATAAGAAAATTGAATAAAAAGGGTTGTGCTTTCCATACATCTTTCTTTCATTTTTGATTTATCTCCTTTCTTTGTTTCGTGCATTTCAAAGGCATAGGATTAAAGCGTTATATTTTGTCTTACATTGCATAGCTATAGTTTTCCTTTTATTTCCGGAATCTCGTGCTTTCACCAATCATGGAATATACCACTAGACTTGCATAATCACACTAACCGGTTAGAAATAAAGAGGGCTAGATAAATATTAACGTAGAACAAAATTCTAAATTCCAATCATGGAATATGCCACTAGACTTGCATCATCACATTAACTGGTTAGAAATAAAGAGGGTTAGATAGGTATTAAAGTGGAACAAAATTCTAAATTTCAACCATGGAATATGCCACTAGACTTGCATCATTACATTAACCAGTTAGAAAGCAAGAGGGCTAGATAGGTATTAATGTGGAATGAAATTCTAAATTTCAATCATGGAATATGCCACTAAAATTGCATCATCACATTAACCAATTATAAAGCAAGACAATCACGAAATATACCACTAGACTTGCACCTTCAAATTAACAAGTTAGAAAGCAAGAGGTCCAACCCCCACACACATGCCCAAACTCAATGTTAATAAGGGTGAGGAATCCTATAGAGTAGGACCAAGGAGTTTTGGGGTTTATAAACATATTAAGTCCCACAACACATTTAATGCGAGATAGTTCACAAACAAACACACTACACACATGTCCAAACTCAATGTTAATAGGGATGAGAAATCCTAGAGTGAATGTGGGATAATTCAAAAAGACACACATGCCCAAAATCGATGTTAATAGGGGTGAGGAATCCTATAGAGTGGGACCAAGGATTATTCCATGTGTTGGGATTTACAAGAGGGCTAGATAGATATTAACATGGAATAAAATTCTAAATTCCAATCATGTAATATTCCACTAGAATTGCCTCATCATATTAGTGTTGGGGTTTATAAAAGGTCTAGGTAGGTATTAACATGGAATGAAATTCTAAATTCTAATCATGTAATATGCCACTATACTTGCATCATCACATTAATTGGTTAGAAAGCAAGAGGGCTATATAGGTATTAACATGGAAAAAAATTCTAAATTCCAATAATGGAATATGCTACTAGAATTCATCACATTAAATATTTAGAAAGCAAGAGTACTAGATAGGTATTAATATGAAATGAAATTTATTTAAAATATACCACTAGACTTGCATCATCACATTAACCAATTAGAAAGCAAGACAATAATGAAATATGCCACTAGATTTATATCATAAAGTTAACAAGTTAGAAAGCAATAGGGACAAGCCCCCACACACATGCCCAAACTTGATGTTAATAAGGGAGAGGAATCCTACACAGTGGGACCAAGGAGCGTTGGGGTTTATAAACCACTCAAATCCCACAACACATTTAATGTGGGATAATTCACAAACACGCACTACACACATGTCCATGTTAATAGGGGTGTGGAATCCTATAGAGTGAAACCAAGGAGTATGGCATGTGTTGGGGCTTATATACCACTCAAGTCCCACAACACATTTAATGTGGGGTTATTCACAAACGTACACTACACTAAAAAGGAATATAAGTATTAACGTGTGGGGGTTTTTAAACCACTAACAAGATAGATAACACTTTTAATGTGGGATTATTTGCAAACACACACATAACACTAAAAATACAAACAACACATTTAATATGGAATTATTCACACACACTACACTAACAAGGCAAAGAACACATTTAATGTGGGATTATTTACAAACACACACTACACTAACAAGGTAGAATGATATTAACGTGGAACAAAATTCCAATCATAGAATATGCCACTAGACTTGCATCATCATATTAACCAGTTATAGAAAGCAATAGGGTCAAGCTCCCTCATTCTTTCCTAGACTCGATGTTAACAGAGGTGAGAAATATAACAATGTAAAAAAGTATTAATGTGGAATGAAATTCTAATCATAAAATATGCCACTAGAATTGCATCACCACATTAACCAATTATAGAAATCAAGAGGGTCAACCACCATAGAGGCAAGGAATCCCACAAGGTAGATAGGTATTAACGTGGAATGAAATTTTAATCATAGAATATACCACTAGATTTGCATAATCACATTAACCAATTATATAAAGCAGGAGGGTTAGCCCCCCACAGGGGTGAGGAATCCCACAAGTTAGATAGGTATTAATATGGAATGAAATTCCAATCATAGAATATACCACTAGACTTGCATCATCACATTAATCAATTATAGAAAGCAAGAGGAATTCTAATCATAAAATATACCACTAGACTTGCATCATCATATTAATCAATTATAGAAAGCAAGAGGGTTAGTTGTCCACAAGGGTGAGGAATCCCGCAAGGCAAATATGTATTAACATGGAATAAAATTCCAATCATAGAATATGCCACTAGACTTGCATCATCACATTAACCCGTTATAGAAAGCAAAAGGGTTAGCCTCCCATATACTTGCCCAAACAAGATGTTAATAAGGGTGACGAATCCCATAGAGTGGTACCAAAGACTTCACCTTTAATCCTGCTACCCCATTTAAAAAGAGTATGACAAGTGTTGGGGTTTATAAACCACTCAAGTATGACAAGTAAAGAGTATGGTAAGTTTTGGGGTTTATAAACCACTCAATTCTGACAACACAGTTAATGTGGGATTATTCGCAAACACATATACTACATTAACAAGTTAGACATGTATTAACATGAATCAAAATTCCAATCATGGAACATGCCACTAGAATTACATCATTACATTAACCAATTAAGAATATCATACTATCAAAGATTAATAATAATTATGTAAGTCAAATGTTTAAGTCCATCTAAAAATAACCTATAATGATCTTGAGCATTCTTGTACATATTTTTTTATTTGTATTTTTTTTTTAAATAATCCTAAACCCATTCTTATATATATTTAATTAATTAAAAAAATGACATTTTATTTTTATGAGACTTACAAGTTTCCATGTGTACACTCAAAATTTCATGGTACTTAAAAATCCATGTGAAGCTGCTTATTACAGTTTGACAACAAATTTATTATAATTAAAATGTATTTTAACTAATAACTCTGTAAATATAATCTCAAGTGTCAAACCGCTCATTCATAGACTTCTTTTTTCCATAAAATAAAAATAAAATAAAATTATATATATATATATATATTAAATTAATTGTTTTTATGTGAAATATAATTAAAGATATAATTGGGTACCTTTCTCAAGGGTACAAAAAAGACCTCGTTTTTTGTGATTTGAATTTTGGTAGGGTAAATTGAAAACCTTCTTTTTTGTGATTGGTAGGGCATAAAAAGGATCTCCCTCACTGTGATTTGAATTTGGGTATCCTAAATGAAATTCTAAAGACATATCAATCATGTTTTGGATAGGAACCTTTAATCTTCTTTAAAAATAATAAGATATTTATTGTTGGTAGATAATTTTATTGTTTAATTTTTACTATAAAAATATAATTATAACTATAACATTATTATTAATATTATTTCTTATTTTATTACATGATAATTTTAAAGGTATACTTAGACCCATATAGCTTATTAAAAATATATATATTTGTACCTTAAATTTATTTTTTTAGATATAAGAAAATATGTAACACTATTGGATGCTACCTTTATAATTACTATAACTATTATTTGTTATCTCATCATTTGATAAGACTAAGGGTATTCTTATACCTCATTTGAATTTAATTTTTTTGTGATGGATAGAGAAATAGTAACACCATTGGTTGCTACCTCCATTACAATTTTATTATTATTATTATTTTGTTTACAAATTACATCAACACAAGACCACTTAAGAAACAACCATCATCTTAGCCACTAGGGCATCTTAGCCATCATTACAATTTAATTTTTTTTTGTTATGGATAAGGAAATAATAACACTATTGAATGCTACCTCTATAAACCCTAGCATATTGAGTAAAACAAAGTCAACATAATCTGTAACTCAAAAAGATGTCAAAACAATTAACTAGCAAAAGGACATCAAAATAATTAACTAACAAACACTTGATTTGAACCTTAAACTTCTCCCCTAATCACCAAAAATATTAAAATAAAACACATCCTTTTATACCAAGTTTAAACTTAATTCTTTATATTTAAATTACATAAAACTAATTCTACAAGAATCATCAGAGGGAAGTGCATATACAAAAATAACTTTACAAAGCATCACGCGATAAGTAGTCTAAGGACGCATTACTTCGATGGGCAACTGCCTGTCGACCATACCATGAAATATAAAATTCATCTTTTGTATATAATTCGTGCTCATACAATAATAACTTTACAAGGATCACGCGACGCATTACTTCGATGGGAGACATACCGTGAAATATTAAATTCATCTTTTGTATACAATTCACACACAAAGACCCGTCATTGTGACAAATAAAAGGATTTTTCATGGCTAAATCGGTGGGAAATAACCAGTTGTTTATTAAAGGTTTGATCTGGTTTCATATAAATAAATATAATTTATAATATTTATTATTATTTATTTTTATATTTTATTTAAAAATAAATTAGAGGTATTATTATTGTGTTAACTTTCTAACATAATCTATTTTAGAACATATAAGTTCAATTCTGTCGTCACTTGCGAACTACCTCTACAACCTCTGTAACTTTGAGGCATCTGAAGTAAAATAAAAACCTCTAAAAGATGAAATGCGTCGAGGAATGGTAGTTGTTAGTTGTACCCTCCATAAAACACCTCACCTTACCTTAAATAAATAACTTTAAACATACAATTTTCTCAGCAAAGTACAAAAAACATGTGTGGCATCCTCTATAAATAAAAGAAAATTTCGCTTTAGATAAATTCCCTCGTGCTAATCCTTTTCTGTGCATTCCTTGTCACATGTTGCCCAGGCCCTCTAGTAAGTCAAAGATAAGACAACAAGGAGAAAAAGAACCTACAAGAGAACCGACTTATGAAATTAAGGTATTCCATACCAACCGGATAGATTTAAAGTCTATATCAATTATAGACGCCTAACGGCAATTCAACAATGTGTTTTTTTAGACTTCAAAAGGTGTAGGACATGATGTGTGCTTTTGGAACGAAGGACGATGCCAAATAGCAGTTTCGTTTTTATTTTGCATGGAGTGACAAGTACAAGTACAAAGCCCGAGTTAGATGGATAGGTTTGGCCAGTTGTTAAAAAATAGTGATTGATACCAACTCTCATATGGATAAGTTTGGCCAGTTGTTAAAAAATAGTGACTGTTACCAACTCTCATATGTAATTAAAAAAACAAGTACAATTCCTTTTTCATCCCCTATATCAGGTTCATTAATGTTATAGAAAAAAAAAATCAATCCTTGTATAAATGTGAACCTATATCTATATCTGAATCTTGCTAGTTATTCTTCTACGACACATTAAACTTGAATATCAATCTTAATAAAAAAAAAATTAATATAATATTATTGGATGTTATTATTAATTTTTTTTTGATAGAAAAGTTGGTTACAACCACACTATTTTTAGTAGTTGGCAAGCAGGCCAGCAAACCTATTCCACTTAGTTGTTCTATAACTTGACCTGAAATGGACCACGAATACTTGAGATTTGTACTATCCTCGTGAGTCTGCTACTACTTTGCAACAAGCTTCCCCCAAAATTTGAACCTAGGTCTCTTCTTGGTAAGTGCCCAACCAGACTAACACTTACCAATCCACCAGGGGGTGATGCTGTATTATAAACCCTGTCTATCTTTTCTTTCTTTCGTGTATAAATACACCATGGTTTAAATTTTGAATTTTTTAAAGAGTGTCCAAAGCCTTAACTTGTCACTAACTTAAGTTTACACAAGTTTTTGTAAACTTAAATCTCTGGATGAAAATCCAAGAATGAAAACAAAAAACATACTACTATTATATTCCTCACAAATAAAAAATTAAATTTACCAAAACTTATAAAATATCTCTAACTGAATTTAAACTTAAATTTTATAAATAAAAACCGAAAGACCTTCTACATGATATCCTCACAAATCTACTTTCTTCTCGTGCAAAAGAGGCAGGTGCTTAAGGCTTTCCCTAGAGCAATAGTCAAAACTGAAAAACAATAGCCATACACATTGCTGATTTCAGACAGGACTTCCACACCTGTCAATTTTCAACCATGAATTTCACACACTACCGAATAAAACCCGGAAGATGGAAAAATAATCCCCGTCCGCACATTGGAATAGAGCAAGCCAACAGAGTGATAAAACCCCCTTGTCTTTCATCGATTTTGACAACGTGATGGGATCGCAAAGCGCGAATAGGAGTTACAAGTAAAATTGAGTTCAAGTTCCTTTAACATTAATATATGTTTCATTAAAATACGTGTTCTATTGACAAACGTTCATAGTGATAACGATTTAATACGTGTTCTATTGAAAAACGTTAATAGTGATAACGATTTAATACGTGTTCTATTGAAAAACGTTAATAGTGATAACGATTTAATAATGTCTTCACTGGTTTTATACATAAAAAACAACTAATGTTTTGGTTATATAACCTAAAATCTATAATGTTCTAAGAAACAAGGATAGATATCTGTTGCAACAAGGAGATGTCAAGGGTTTTGGAGAAACTTCACCAAGAGATTGAACGAATACAACTTCTAAGGTCGAGAAGGGTTGAAATGTTTGAAGCAGCCATGGATCCCACGCTTCTAAGAGCTGCTTTCGAAAATTTCGATGAGGATGGCTTGTTCAAATGTAATTTGTATGATGTGGCTCATGCCTCAAAACATCTACGGAAGCTGCATAGTTTACTTGTGGCAGAAAGAGATGCTGTTCTCAAGGAGGAAACCATCCATGGAGAACCCAAGGCAAGATATGGAATTGGAACCCTTTCAGCAATACATATCAATCTATTGAATTTAGCTGGTTATGAAGACCATTATAAATTAAAAAGTCAAAATTTTTGATAATTTACTCATTGAAATTGAGTTAGCAACCATCATTATCGTTAGGAATGGTCGCATTTTTCTTTTCTTCTTCTTGTATTTGTCGGCTTCTTGGCCTTACATATGCGCCAATTGAAATCTATGTAGCTGAAAAAATGTTATAACATATCTATATGCAGGTGGAGATTAAAGAAGATGGATATGGATATCGGTTACATATTTCATCTATGAAATGGGATGGAGCCATCACTGACGTATTGGAAGCTGTAGATTCCATGGGATTGACAGTGGTGGAAGCTAATATTTCTTGCGACAAGCAACTTCTATTCGATGCCTTTTTAGAAGAGGTGTCATCAGATGAGAACATCATTTAAGTACAAATATGTTATATTTGTACTTTTATTGTGTGTGTAGAGGTGGAAGAAGATGTGAACAACATAAGGAAGAAACTCCGTCACCATCGTATGCTGTAAATATTGTCGGTGGATTCCCTTAGTTTGCGAATGGCTTGAATGCCACAATGTGGCAATTGCCATAGCTTCTATGAAGTTTTTTTTGTTTTTTTTTTTTTTTTAAGGATGTGGCCTATGTTTCTAAAAGTATTGTTGTTTTGCTTTGGAAACCATTCATTTATTAATATAAGATTTGCTTTTCCCAGGTTCTAATATTTTTTTACGTAATGGTAAATATGTACCATTTTTTAATAATAGAAATAAAAAGTTGAGAAAACTCAATTACACTAACCATAAATATTATTTATTTAAATTTTGAAGTTTTTTTTTAATTTAGCAATCTACATGGATAAAAAGGTTCATATTTTGTTCGTTACTTTTTACATTTTAAAGTTTGTATAGTTTGTATAGTTTGTATAGTTTGGGATGGTCTTTTGAAATTTTGTTTGTTAAAATAGAATGTTAAGTATAATTAAGGTATAATGGATTGTTTTTTTTTTTTATAATTTAATTTTTTTTTAGTAAAATTTTAAAATATATTAATTTTAATGTATTGACCAAAATTTTTAATTTTTAATTTATTTATACGGTTGATAATAATTGAAGGCTTGAGGCTTGATAGAATGGTTTTTTGCATTTTAATATTTCAATTAAGATTGAGGGTGACATATTGCAATTGAATTTGCCACTCAAGTGCCTTAAATGATTGGGACAAGGATAAATATATGGTGGTTTAACTTTTGAGTTTGTCATTGAAGTGTTTGAAATGATTGGGATGTATATCATGGTTTGATTTTTGAATATTTAGTTTATGATGAAATAATGATAAAAACAAAATGCAATTTCAGTTCATGATGAAATAAAATATCATAACTTCAGTGATCAATATGGAAGAAAGAGTTTGATTTTATAACATATATACTAGATTACTGAAATGGAGAAGTATTTGGATTTTAAGTCAATAGATTACCCTAAAAGGATTATGTTTGCTTGTACGAAACTAAAAGGACATGTGTCTTTGAGGTGGGGCCATGTACAAATTAAAAGATGAAGAAAAGGAAAGGAAAGGATCAATACATGGGAGAAAATGGTCACCAAACTGAAGGTCAAATTCTTCATATCAAACTACCAATTGGTCTTTTAGGAAATTGTAGAACCTAGGATAGAATCATATGAGTGTGAGGATTACACAAAGAAATTTTATAGGCTTACCATTTGGTCTCACCGTGTGGAATATGATTAAGATAAAGTGTCAAATTACATCAATGGACTATGATTGTCCATACAAGATGAAGTCATTATAATAAGGATAGTAGAGGAAGCCTACTAATATGTCTTAAAGGTAGACAAGAAGTTGTTGCAAAAGTAACAAAATAATTAGAGAGGGAGAGAAATTGTCATGAGGATGAGGAAAAATAAGCAATGAAAGAGGATATAAAAAATAGGAGGGAAAATCCAATACTTCTTGTAATAATTTTAGCTAAAATTCTAGAGGAGGTGGAGACTCTTAGTGAGGTAGAGGATTTTCCAAAAGATGTTATAGATGCAGAGAATATGGTTATTAGGAATTTGAATTTCTAACTATAAAATAGAGCACAAATAAGGGAATGGAGGTTAGGAATAGTATTGCACATACAAAAAAAAATGTTGCTTCCCAAAATCATGTGGAAGATCCTAAGCAAGGAGAATATTTCATTATGAATAGATTACTAATGAAGCTAGAGAAGAAGGAATGTGAAACTATTAAAATGAGAAGTCATTTCAGAATAATATGTAAATTAAGAGATAACTATTGCAAGGTCATTTGTAAGATGGTAGAGAAACTGGGTTGATAAATATTGCATTCCCCAATCCATACAAGGTCTCTTGGCTAAAAAAGGAACACCAAACTTATTAAGTGAATAGTGTAAGGTGAATTTTCAAATAGGATCATAAAATGGAGGCCTTATGTGATATTATGCCTATGGAAACTTGCAATATGTTGTTGGGAATATTTTGGCAATTTGAAAGGAAGGCAATACATGATGATAGGGAAAACACCAACACCATTATGAAATATGGTAAGAATTTTATATTGAGTCCTTTTAAGGACAAGGATGAAAGAGAGGATAATGATCCTAAAATATGTTTTATTTTAGGAAAATAATTTTTGAAGAATGTATATTTATCCTTGATTGCTAAACCCACAAAGGTTGAAATGGAATATAAGGAGGAGGGGAAGTGAAGGATTTGCTAGAAGAATATAAAGAAATATTGTTATAAGAAATACCAAATGGATTACCACTAGTAAAAAATATTACTTATAACATCGATTTCATTCCTATACCAAGCTTGTCCAATAAGGAAACATATAGAATGATATCAATGGAGAATGAAGAAATAAATTGACAAATTTAGGATCTATTGGACAAGGAATTGATCATGGAAAGCTTGAGACCATGTGTAATACCAATAGTACATGCACCAAATAAGGTAGAGAATGATGGATGTGTATATATTCAAGGGCCATAAATAAGATAATTATAAAGTATTGATTCCCATTGTATCATTTGGACAATTTGATGAATTGCTTAAGTGGAGCAATGTACTACATGAAGATAGATTTGAAGAGTGGTTATCATCAAATAGTAAAATCCAAATTAGGAAAGTATATGAGTGATAAAACACATTCAATACAAAGGATAAATTATACGAGTGGCTAGTTATACCATTTGAATTGAAAAATGCACCCATTGATGAACAAAAAATTGAAGTCATAAATTTGACAATTTGTGGTTGTCTATTTGAATGATAATTTGATATTTAGTAAGAGCAAGGAATACAATTTAGCACATATAATATTGGTCTTGCAAAGGCTAAAGGAATAAATATTTACAGTTAAGTCGAGGGAATGCAATTTTATTAAAGAATAATTGATGTACTTGGGTTTTATGATCTCCTAAGGAGAGTTATAATGGACCCTGAGAAGGTTAAGGTTATTGTGGATTAGTCATAACTAAGAAGTATGTTTGAGGCTAGAAGTTTCCATTGTCTAGAAATTTTTTATATGAAGTTTATCAAAAACTTCAATGAAATTTGTGCTCTAATCATAGAAATGATGAAAGGAGGAAAGCATGAATTTAAGTGGATGACTATACTAGAAAGAATTTTTCAAATCCTAAATAATAAGATAATGAAAAAACACATTCTAGATTTATTAGATTTCAACAAGGCCTTTTAAGCATATCATGATGTAAGTGGAAATGTGATAGGAAGAATCTTGAGCAAGGAAGGCCCATTGCCTATTTTAGCATGAAACTAAATGAGGCAAAGGTTAAGTACACAATCTATAACCAATATTTTTATTGCATTTCTCAATAATTAAAGAAATGGAGATACTATTTGATACCAAAATAGTTTATCTTATTCATAGATAATCATGCTCTCCAATTTATTACTAACTACAATATGTTGAATCAAAGACATATGAAGTGGGTGGAATTTTTATAAGGATATTCATTTGTCTTGAAGCACATAAGTGGTCATTTGAATTGATTATTTGAAGCTTTAAGTAGAATAAATTTATTGTTGAACATGATGCATATTGAGGATATGGGTTTTCATGTTTTGAAGGTGCTTTACGCTAATGAGGTAGACTTCAAGGAATATTGGGCAACATGCAGTAATCCTATTATAGGGTATATGATACTATGGTTGGAATGCTTCATCCAATATGGAATATTGTTCAAGGGGTATAAGTTGTGCGTAATGTGGAGTTCAATGAGGGATAACTTAATAATAAAAAGGTATAGTGGAGGACTAGGTAGGTATTTTGGAGTAGATAAAACCATGGGATAATTTTTAAGTTATATTAGCCTCATATGAATGTAGATGTAAGAATATTTGTCCAATATTATTGATTTTATCAGTATGTAAATGGATAAAGTAAAGATACCAAGTTATATCAACCATTACTAGTAGCAGAGAGGCCATGAGAGAACATGTGAATGGATTTTGTTGTTGGATTGACAAGGATACAAAAGGGTAATGATTCCATTTTTGTTTATGTTGATAGATTCTAGAATATAGTACATTTCATACCTTGCAAGAGAATGAATGATTCTACTCATATCACTAATTTATCATTTTGAGAAGTCATAAAATTGCATGGTTTGTTGAAGAGCATTGTCTTAGATAGAGATCCAAATTTTGAAGAATGTTTTTGGTGTAAATTATGGAAGAATTTGGGTACAAATTTGAGTTTTTTTTTTATATATATATATATATGTAGACACCAAAACAGCACCAATCCGATTATGTGACTGCAAACACTGATCGCATTGACACACACAGCCTTCAGGGCAGCCCTCAGAGGTCAAACAGTGGTCCTAGCCACTTACACAGTAGTTTTGGAAGGTCAGAAAGTAATTTGGCACCTCCAGACATTCTGCTTCAAATCCGTCGTCAGGCCCTTTCTTTTGTTTTATGTCGCGATATCGCGACAACCTTTCGCCTTTGCGCCATGGTTTCGTTTGTTGTCGCGATATCGCGACAACCTTCCGCCTTTGCGCCATGGTTTTGTTTGTTGTCACGATATCGCGACAACCTTTCGCCTTTGTGCCATGGTTTCGTTTGTTTGTCGCGATATCGCGACGTCGCGATATCGCGACAACCTTTCGCCTTTGCACCATGGTTTTGTTTGTTGTCACGATATCGTGACGTCGCGATATCATGACAACCTTCTACCTTTGCGCCATGGTTTCGTTTGTTGTCGCGATATCACGACGTCGCGATATCGCGACGTCACGATATCACGACAACCTTCCACCTTGCGCCATAGTTTTGTTTGTTTGTCGCGATATCGCGACGTCATGATATCACGACAACCTTCCGCCTTTGCGCCATGGTTTTTTTTGTTTGTCGCGATATCGTGACAACCTTCGCCTTGTGCCAGGGTTTTGTTTGTTTATCGTGATATCGCGACATCATGATATCATGACAAACTCCTACCTTTGCGCCTGGCTTGACATTAAACAAATAAAGGTGGACATTAAACAAATAAAGGTGGACATTAAACAATGAAAGTGGACATTAAACAAATAAAGGTGGACATTAAACAATTGGTAGTGGAAGTCAGTCAATTACGGCTCCCTGCCTCGCATGCGCGCGAGTGGACGACCAGCGAACTGTCACGCAGACAAGCATGGGCAGGCCAGACAGGAAGAATTTCCCCCATCACGCACTAGCATGAACACCAACTGGCATCCCTGCATGCCCATAACAACTGCACCCTAGGAATTCTATAAATTGTAGAGTTCTCTCACCAAGAGAAGAGAAAAAAGGAGAAGGAAGAAACGTTTGGAGCAGTGAAGCCCTCCATTTATCGCGGACGCTCTGCCTTCGATTCACTTCTACCACATCCGTGATCTCTTCTGCAAGGGAGGTCATTGGGTGTTTATGGAGAACGTGAATCCGGATCCATGGATCTATCAATTTGCCGACAAAGCTTACCGTTCTATTTTTATTTCTTTTGCATAATGACTTTGGGATTTTGATTGCAAGCATATCAACATGCAGGTTTTATTTCATTTCACTCTCATGAATGCTTCATTTTAACATAGGTGCTACTAACTCTTTCTTTGTTGTTTCTTTGAACGCAGGAGAAGTGACAAGGATCGAGGACTCTTCAACACAAGCGACGGCAACACTTTGGCCCGCCCGTTTTACATGTGGGCACGCGGAAGAAGGATCACTGAAAGATGATTGTAACTAAAACATGCTAACGCTCCTAGCCCCAGAAGGGGAGGAGATGGATTGTAACCGAATCTGGAATCATATTAATAAAAAGGGTTGTGCTCCTACTTTCCCCTTTTACGTTTGGTGTTGATTCGATTACATTCGTTGTATTTCATGCATCCAGTTAGCTTTGTTTGTATTGCATCTTAGTATTGTTTTTCTTCCGGAATCTCGTGTTTTCAATGGCGATCACGGTGGGACGTCTATCCTCTATTTTTTTTTTAGGTTAGATTTCTGATCTGAAATTGCTTGTTTTGATTACAGGTACCTATTTTTCAATCATCAGACTGTTATTCGTTTCTGCCAGTGACGATTACAGAATTGGGATTCGTTTCACCCAGGGACGAATAGGCATTCGTCTCACCCTGGAACGAATACTGTTCTGATATTCGCCTCACCCAGGGACGAGTATAATTCTGTGCATTTTTTAGAGCAGCCAATCAGAAACATCCTTTCGGGCAGAGAAGAGGTAGGGGTTTTTAAAAAGCCTCTATCAAATTTTTGTTTTCTATTTTTTGATTTTCAGTTTTTGTATGGCTTAGGGAAAGTTTCCTTTTTGTTTGCCTGTTTCAATTTTTGCAAATTAAAATGAACCCCACACATCACGTGGTTATTTAAACCAAGGAGCTGGTCGTAAAACCCCAGCCCTTGAGCAAGACCAATAGTGGATTTCATCACCACGTTGGCTTGGATATTTGCATTCATTTACCCCGATTGTCACTGTTGCTCGACGTAAATCCTGACGAAAGCTGACCGAGTGTCGTTGGGGTGATTCCCAATGCGCGAGGATAAGTCTTCTATGGTAGGTGTCATAAATAGGACAATCCCCCTTTCGTACCGCCTACGTACCACGTACCATCTGCTCTCACGTACCTATAGTCTCCCTCTCGTAAGGGCGGGTATATAGAGAGGTTGGTATATCGGCCTGGCAATGGTATATCGAAGGGGCGACCATTTATGGGAGTCATATGAGCCTTCATTACGCATTTAAACGTTCTTCAAAACTTTCAAAAACAAAACAAAATCATCAAAACGCACTAAAACCAGTTTAGGACACACCATTAATCTTTAAAAGAGATAATCACCATTTGCGTATGTGTGTGTTCATTTCTGCTTAGTGTAACAAAAAAAAAATCATAAAAGAGATAAAATCTGCTTAGCTAGTAGAAGAAGCACCACCATGGTGTACACCCGTAGCCAAGCCCAATCAAGGGTAGAAGCTATGGAAAGTGTACAAGGAGAGGGCACAACTCGTCTCCGCTTTAGCCCTAAAGACTTGGCCATACCACCTTGGCGGTCTGGACTACAAGAGAATTCACACCATTCCATGTCAAGATGGAATTATAGGGATACCCCTCTAGGGGACACGCCCATTCAACATAGTCCCTTTCGGGGAGAAGCTTTACATGTGGCACTTAACGTAGATACTAGACCTCCCTTAGAGGTTAGATATGAGTGGCCACCGTGCGACGAAGCGCTAGAGAGGCACAGTGTCCATGAGGAGAGGCAACATGACTATGGCATCTCTCCTTTGCCTCCCCTCACTGTTAGAACAAGTAGACAAAATCCAGAGCAAGGCTCTTCAAACAGGGCGAGCTAACTCTGCCCGCCCCTTTCACACCTACGAAAGGGAGTATGAGGAAGAACATCACATTCCTCGAGAACAATATACAGCATGGGAGCCTTGCGCTTCCGCACCTGCTAGATACAATGATCACCCATTGAGGCAAGAGCCTCGGGTAAATGCCGCCAACCTCGACAGAGGGAAGTGACCCATTGAAATTTTGGATCATCAAGGCCGAGGCAAATACATAGGAGAAACATTCAAGCCTCCTAAGCCCCAGAGGACTGACCAACTTGACCTGGCAGTCGCTCGTCAAGCCCAGATCACATGGCTTGAACAAGAGCATCAGCAGTTAGAGCACTTATACCGCCTCAACAAAGAGCGCATGCAGCACGAAGCGGATGACCTATTTTATAAACTACCTGAGAGGGTGCCAACCCCTCGCACTCAAAAAGCAGAACAATATGAGAGGCATAATCCCTTAGTGCAGGATAGGTCCCCAAGACCTCGCCAAGATTTGCCTCCGAGATCCCATAGACCTGAGAGGGAGGCCACTCCCGAAACAATGATGGGTATCCTCCGTGGAGACCCACTCAAGGTCATAGGTCTCACCCAGAGACTCCTCAAGAAGCTTACGAGGAGTATGAACAAGAGTTAGAGTAGGCTGAAATGCCCTATCCAGGCAGAGGGATGGCTATCCGGCCACCTCCCCATAGGCCTCCAGTCCCCCACAATTCACAACGGGAGCAAACCAAAGAAGAAGAAATTAAATCTTTCGATGCATACAAAGCGCTGTTAGAGCATTTGGAGTTGGTGGAAACTAAAGCTTCTGGGCCCCAAAAGCCCACGTTACGCCAACTCCGTAGTCATCCGGTGCATCCGTCAGTGCCCGCACCGCCTTACCCCGAACATTTCAAGTTGCCTCAGCTGGCAGTCTTTAAGGGCGAAGAGGATGCTCAAGAGCATGTGACAAGATTCCTGAGCCAATGCTTTGGCATTCAGGATAATGATGCATTGTTGCTTAGGACATTCATAACCACATTCGTGGGCCCTACCTCGGATTGGTTCACACAGTTACCGAAGCACAACATCAATAACCTAGACCAATTAGTGGATGCATTCCTTGAACGCTTTGCCTTCAGCACCAAGAAGAAGGCGTCACTGAGTGATCTGGCCAGCCTCAGGCAATATGATGAGGAGACAATGGTGGCCTACGGGAATCGATGGAGGACTCTGCTTTCCAAGCTACCTTACCTTCCCCCTATGTCCGACCTCACACAGATGTTTGCACGAAGTTGCTTGAAATCGATCTCTGGGCTATTGCAGCTGCAGCAATATGCCACTTTAGAAGAAGCTCTGGCGCAAGCCAGAATTATCGAAGAGATCAAAATAGGGGAGGGCGCAATCGCCAAACCTAAAAAGAAAGAGTGGAACAAAAACACCAAGACAGGGACTACGCAACAAAAACCCGCTGAGGTTAATCAAGTTGCTATAAATGTCCCCAAGCCTGCATAAGAAGTACAACCTCAAAAGGCTAATTATCAGGTGGTGCCTCACAATAACTACGAGAAAGATAATAAAAAATAGGATCACAATCAGCAACATCACCCTAGGCAGAAATTTACACCCTACACCGAGTCCAGGGAATCTTTGTTTGACCGTTTGTCAGTGGCAAACTTGATTAATCTGCCAGAGATTCAAACAATCGATCCTAATATGCCCAAGCCTAAGGGCTACAGAGAGGATCTTTACTGTAGATTCCATAGAAGGAAAGGGCATAACCTTAACGTCTGTTGGACATTCAAAGGTTTAGTGCAAGACCTCATTGACAATAATACATTGGTAGTAGATAACCCCATCGCACCCAACAACCAACAAATGGGTGTTTTCAAAGATCCTTTACCCGCACATGATGCACAAGCAAAACCTCTTCATGTCAACGAAGTGCAACAGAATTGCCCCATGGAGGGGTATGTTGGGATGATCAGCATTGTGACAAGGAACAAGAGACACTCAGGGGCTGCCCCCGTGATAGCCACAAGAGAAGTTCCACCCATGTCACAACCTCAAGTGAATCCTGCACAACTTCCCCCGCCTAGACCAGTGGCCACGATTCGCACTAGACTTACTCAAAGTCTACGGACCACGTCAGCTAGGCTCTCCATTTATGAGCTTATTCAACAATCGATGCCCCATCGGGAAGCTCTCATGGAGATATTAAAGGCAATTGAGCTGCAACCCCACGAAGCGGATTCGTTCAACAATTTTGTGGGGCATGTCAAATAGTGTACCGAACCAGTCATCACCTTTAGGGAAGATGAATTAAAAATGGTGACTGGGGATGTAGCGGATCCACCCCTGCACGTTATTGCGCGGGTCAACGGGACTCCATATAAGCGGGTGTTGGTAGACACTGGTTCGTCCAGTAACATTATTACAACCGCTGCACTGAAACATTTGAAGCTGCCAGCCTCTCACATTGTACCTTCCACTTATACCCTTCGAGCATTCAATGATGCGATATGCTCGACAGTTGGCACAATTGTCCTGCCCATACAAGTGGGACAAAAGACCATTCATACGTTGTGCCACATTTTAGAAGGTGAGATGGCTTACAATATCTTGCTTGGGCGGCCTTGGATTCGGGATATGAAGTGTGTCCCTTCAATTGCTCATCAATGTTTAAAGTACACATTTGAAGGACAAGTGCACGTGGTCCCCATGGATTTGGAACCTTTTAAATATTGCAACTCAGTGCAACTAATGCCGCAGTCGACCCTTCCTTCAACGCATGTGGATTTCCAGTTAAATCCATCTAAGAAGGGTCCGATTAAGCAAGAATCTCCAAATCAATCAAATTCCCAGGCAGGTTTATCTTCTTCATCTAGTCCTCCCACCACGATGCCACCTACGGTGGCCACACCAATGGACAAAGGAAAGAAGCCCCTGGAAGCAGAACCACCCTTAGTCTCCAACATCTCGACAGAAGAGACGCCTAATAGAATGGAAGTCGAGACGCCTAGTTCATCCCACATGGAGTGGACTCAGGGAGAACTCCCATTCGCTTCCTCTCAATCGCCAACGATTACTGTTGAGATGTCTACCACAGGCATGGGGGAGTATATAGTGCGCAATGTTGTAGCAACGCCCACACTTCAATCTATGCAAGACATGGGAAGACCTCGACTCCCCATAGGCTCCGTGGTTCCTCTAGGTTACCCACCTAATCAGACAAACTTTATTTTTGGGGGCCTGGATCATGGCGTTGAACCTTCCCGAAGAGAAGAAGAAGATGAAGAGCCCTTTGTGGAAGATGTCAATTATCTGTCTAACCCAAACTTCGCATTACAATATCTTCGCCAATGCAATTGGCATGGATACGGGTTGGGCAGGTATGAACAAGGAGTGCATGTTTTGTGCCAACCAAGATACCAAATGCCTTATGACAAGTCAGGAGTAGGGTTTAATCACCCTTTGCCCCTCGACATCTTGGTCAAAAACATGCAAGGCCTAGGGATAGGCAACAAGGATGGGTTGGCATCAGATCCATATGCCAATCCAAATACAACTTATACATTGGGGGATTATTTCCCATTACAAACAAACAACCTTGTTGACCTCAACAACCCTTTCCCTTCGGCCGAACAAGGAGAAACCTCACAGACTCACCCACAAGGGGAAGATGGACAAGACCAAGAAGGGTCTTTCGAAGATGAGTCAGAGTACGATCATTCTCACGAATATCCAATGAATGATGATCAGGAAAGCTTCCTGACGATGTTCCCATTGACTGCTCCAGTTGAGCACATGCCATTTCAAGATGACATGTTTGAACATTTGCACATGGGTCCAAGACATAGGTGGCACCTCAACCCGGTGCAGTTATAGCAATTACTGCACCCACCACTCCAGGTACATAGCGAGCATTTTCTTCCTGGAGACCCTATCAAACCATCAATGCCTAGGGCAGACCCTGTTTGCGTGTCCATGCATAGGGCTGATCCCTTTGTGCCAGTGCCTACAGAACCAGACCCAATGCATCTAGAGCATCCCGAATGTCAGAGTTATCACATCTATGGTAATGGAGGTTACCCTCATTTCATCAACATGATCTCCATTGACTTGACCGCCCCCATCCATGATCCAGCCAATCCCACACGATCATTGCATCTAGACATAGAGGCTATAGATTGGGATCGCGCTGACACACCACCGTCCCCATCAGAGTATTGGCCTTGCGGTGGGATGTTTCATTTCACTCCAGGACAGACTCAGGATGTCTTTCATGCTGAAGAGGAACTTGACGTTCCTAACGATGATCTTAATTCAGCAAACGATATCCATCTGATCCCCATTCCACATCAGTTGGAAGACGGATCCCACATGTCGGTCGAAGCAACGACTGATGTAGACATAGGCACAGATCCAATGAATCCATGGATTCTCAAGCTAGGGGTAAGTCTTTCCCCCGAAGAGCAAGCCGATTATGTTGCCCTTCTTAAAGAAAAGAAGGAGGTTTTTGCATGGTCATACAAGGATATGTCGGGACTAGACCCACAGCTAGTCACGCATAATTTAACGCTTGATCCGACAATTAAGCCAGTAAAGCAAAAACTATGCAAGATGCACCCAACAATGGCCTTAATGGTAAAATATGAGTTACAAAAGTTGTTGGATGCCCAGTTTGTTATCTATGTGGATTATCCTCCATGGTTGTCTAACATGGTTCCCGTCAAGAAGCCCGACGGGAGGATTCGCATATGCACTGATTTTTGTGATCTTAACAAAGCGAGTCCTAAGGATGATTTTCCCTTGCCAAGCATCGACGCATTGGTAGATGCCACAACGGGCCACGAAATGCTTTCCCTTATGGATGGTTTCTCAGGATACAATCAGATTCGTATCAATCTTGAGGACCAACTAAAAATGGCATTCACAATGCCTTGGGGGACATTTTGCTATAAGGTCATGCCTTTTGGCCTTAAAAATGCTGGCGCCACTTACCAACGTGCCATGACGTACATCTTTCATGATTACATGCACAAGACTTTGGAAGATTACATGGATGATTTGTTGGCCAAATCTCTTTTGCGCCCAGATCACCTCGGTGACTTGAGCAAGGTCCTTGATCGCCTCATTGAACATAAAGTCAGACTAAACCCCAAGAAGTGCGTCTTTGGCATCACATCTGGAAAGCTCTTGGGTTTTATAGTCTCCAAATGAGGAATCGAGGTAGACCCAAACAAAGTCAAGGCAATCCTTGAAATGCTCCCCCCAACCACCATCAAGCAGCTCAGGAGTCTACAGGGAAAGGTTGCATCGATCAAGCGCTTCATAGCGTAGTTATCTGACAAGTGCCGACCCATGAATAAATTACTGCATAAGGGGGTCACATTTCATTGGGATGACGAGTGCCAGTCAGCCTTTGACGACATTAAACAATACTTGGCTTCGTCGCCAGTACTGGCACCACCTAGACCAGGAGTGTCATTCTATTTATACATCTCAACCACTGAGGTGGCACTGGGCGCCATGCTATCCCAAAAAAATGAACTTCACAAAGAATAGGCTACATACTATCTTAGCCGCACCTTGGTCAGTTATGAACTTAACTATGCATACGTTGAAAAGCTCTGCTTGGCAGTGGTGTTTGCTACCAAAAGGTTACGCCACTACATGCTCAGTAATAAGACGTATGTTGTGTCTAAGGAGAATCCATTGCGATACATGATGAGTCATACTTATCATAGTAGCCGCATGACGAAATGGATCATGTTGTTGACGGAGTTTGACATAGAGTTCATTGGACAAAAATCCATAAAAGGTCAAGTCATCGCCGATCAACTAGCTGAGGCTCCTCTTGAAGACGATCAACCTCTGACTTTCGAACTACCTGATGATGGGGTCTTCCATGTTTCAGAATCTCCAGATCCTGATGAGCCTGAGTCACAGGCTGACATAACCCTATTCTTCGATGGTTCTAAATGTGAGCAAGGGGGTGGCACGAGAATTGTATTCTTCACTCCGCAAGGCACTCCAATGCCTCTGTCATTTAAATTAGACTTCCCGTGCACCAACAACAATGCAGAATACGAAGCCTTGCTCATAGGTCTTCAGACAGCAATCACCATGAATATTAAACGTCTAAACATCTTTGGTGATTCGTTGTTAATTGTCAATCAAGTGAAGGGGATTTTTCAATGTAAATGTCCAGTTCTGCAGGCCTACAAAGCCCTTGTGGACAAATTCTTGGCACAACTTGAATGGTATGACATTGAGGCACTCCCTCGATCATCAAATCATTTTGCGGATACTATGGCCTCCTTGGGGTCACTGATCCCGCAAGACCCTTCTGGTGAAATGACAACCATTCAGGTTAAAACATTATCGCAATCTACGATGGAGCGTGCAAGCTCTGATCTGACGCCAGGAATCCACCTGATCTAGATTGAACCATCTTCGGATAAGTTCTCTCGAATCCACGATTGTTTGACTCGAGCCAACTGGGGGTCCTTGTTCTCCCCGACCCCTCTTAATAGCAACACAACGTTGTTTTTACAAGTTCTTTCCCGCTCAGCTTTTGTTAGGGATGGACTTCAAGAGGGATTGGTCGTTCATACTATCGAGGTTTTTGATCAGCAGGATTGGTACACACCCATTCGGGATTACCTCAAGCTAGGTAACCTCCCACTTGGATTGACACAAGCCATGAAAAGATCATTCAAACAGAAAGCGGCAAAGCATGTCTTGTTAGGAGACATTTTGTATCGTCAGAATTATGAAGGAATCCTCCTTCGTTGTTTGGACCAACAAGAGTCCGCTTGGGCGATCACCCAAGCTCACGATGGTACATGTGGTGGCCACTTCAGCGGTATGGCCATCGCAAAGCGCATTCTTCGCATGGGTTATTATTGGCCATCTTTAGAGCGAGATTGTTGCGCATATGTGAAGAAGTGCGTGAAGTGTCAGCACCATGCTAATTTGACACACGTACCTTCTCAGGCCTTGCAGCCGATCCAATCGGTTTGGCCTTTTTCGCAGTGGGGCTTTGACCTAATTGGAAAGATCTCCCCTGCGTCGTCTGGTCGTCACACGTTCATTTTAACGGCCATAGAGTACTTCACCAAGTGGGTGGAAGCGATTTCGCTAACCTCTACGACTGGATCCCGCATTGCAGAGTTTATTTTGCATAACATCATATGTCATTTTGGTATTCCATCCAAGATCCTGTCAGATAATGGGACACCTTTCAAGAATAAATATGTGCGTGCTTTGACCACAAAGTACAAAATTCAGCATAGTTTTTCAACCCCTTATTATCCACAGGCAAATGGGCAAGCAGAGGCATCCAACAAAATGCTAGTCGCCATTCTTAAAAAGATAGTTGCAGATAATCATAAGGACTGGCACATTCAGATCCCGCTTGCCCTATGGGCTTATCGCACCAGCATTCGGATGCCCACTAGGGCAACTCCATTCTCATTGGTGTATGGCTCCGAGGCAGTCATGCCTTTTGAGTTAGAAATCCCTTCCCTACGCATTTCAATGCAAGAGTTCATCGATGATGACACTGCATGGCAGGCCCGGTTAGATCAACTAACGTTGCTCGACGAACGACGCGTTAATGCTCTTGAGCATTTGCGTATCTATCAAAAGCGACTTAAGAGAGCATACAACCTGAAGGTCCACCTCAGGGAATTTTAGGTTGGTGACTTGGTCTTAAAAGAGAACCAGCAGAATTCTAATTTGTTGTCCCATCTACGAGACAAGTTCATGGCAAACTGGTTAGGTCCTTATGTCATTGACAGTAGAATAGGACCTAGAACATACCGGCTTGCCTCCCTTGAAGGAATCACAAAAAAGAACCCTTGAACATCAGTCATTTGAGGCCGTTCCACGTCTAGAGAGCCATAGTCCCACTAAAAGCTCCAAGGATTCTCATCATCGCTTGGTCAACCCTAAATGCCCCAAAGGTATCTATAAACCCTTTGGTCAAGCTAAAAGCTCCAAGGATTCTCATCATCGCTTGGTCAACCCTAAATGCCCCAAAGGTATCTATAAACCCTTTGGTCAAGCTAAAAGCTCCAAGGATTCTCATCATCGCTTGGTCAACCCTAAAAGCCCCAAGGATTATCGCAATCACTTGGTCAAACCAAAAAGCTCCAAGGATTCCTAAATCCCTTGGTCACCCCCAAAGCTCCAAGGATTGTCGCAATCACTTGGTCAACCCAAAAAGCCCCAAGGATTATCACAATCACTTGGTCAAACCAAAAAGCCCCAAGGATTATCGCAATCACTTGGTCAAACCAAAAAGCCCCAAGGATTATCACAATCACTTGGTCAAACCAAAAATCTCCAAGGATTCCTAAATCCCTTGGTCACCCCCAAAGCTCCAAGGATTATCGCAATCACTTGGTCACCCCAAAATGCCCCAAAGGTGCCTACAAACCCTTTGGTCACACCAAAAAGCTCCAAGGATTATCGCAATCTCTTGGTCAACCTCAAAAGCTCCAAGGATTATCACAATCGCTTGGTCAAGAAAATCCAAAAAAAAAAAAAATTCAAAAACAAACAAACAAAATCTACATCTCAATTTCATGCATACTTCCAAAAAAAAAAAAAAAAAATAGTTGCATTAGGCATCACATCCATGTTTGTTGATCACACAAGGCAAAAGCACCATAGACTGTCATTACTTGGCAAAACCACCACCTTTTCACATTTTCCACTTTGAACAAAAGTACACCAAAATAAACGCCAATCACCATTTCACCATATCATAAATCAGTTGTCATCTAAACATATCTAGAGTTTTCGTCATTCAGTTGTCTTTAGGTTTCTAGCCAAAACTGTACAAAAGTCAAACTGATGTTACAATGGTAGAGTTTTACTTGAAATACACCTTGTTACGTAGCATCCCATCACAAATTCAAAAACACATAAAAACAATTCCTAAGTTGTGTCAATGAAGGATGAAACCTGTAAAGCAATTCAGGATACCAAACAACGAAAATATTATCTCGCTCATCCCCCTGTGCGAATGACCCCAGGAATGCTGAGAGTTGGCAAAAGGACAAGAATCTTCCCTACCCAATTCCCCAAGAATCCCAAGTCCTCAAAACATTGCAAAAACATCAAAAAGTTGCACAAGTCAATACTCCAAACATTGACGTCAAATCCCACAAGCAATAGTGATTCTCATCACTCCCAAATTCAAATCCCTTGCTCAAAAAGAAAAAAAAACAAAAAAACAAAAATAAACAGTGATTTTCATCACTATAAACGAGCAAGTATCCCAATACAAATGAAGAAAAGAAGGGAGTCGAACTTGAATCCCTAGAACTCTCAGCATTCAAAAGGTCATGAGGTGAACCTCAGTATCGGTTTGGTGGATAACCTATCAGTCACCGGCGGCAAACCTCCCGCATGACGATATATCTGTCACATTTACTTGTGTGCAGATCAATGTTTGCATGTGGATGAGCTAGCTTATGGTCTCCTAGATCGCAAAACAGATTAATCCGACAAAATACAACAAAGGAGTTAGTGGAACTAATTAGGTGATCCTCAGTACAGGTTTGGTTGAAAGCCTATTTGGCACTGGCGGTATCCTGACAAATACCACATAAACAAACTCAATTGCACACACAAGGATGCGAAATAACTTGGTCAAAAACAAGCGCGATTCATACCTTGGTCAGACATCTTGTAAGATAACGGTCCAGTCTTGGCTAGTTAGTTATAACAGCTGAATCTCAGAAAAACCTAGCTACATTCTACGCCAACCATTGCATATAATCCATTCCTATATCGCCATATACACAAAAAGCATTTACCACAGCAATCACCCAATACATAAAGCCATAAGTCATGTATAGTCTATGGTGCCAATGTAAGGTTATCAACAAATCATTTCATCCATTCCATTACTTATCATATAAATCAACAACATGCGCATTTATCATACCATATGCATTCGTCACCATAAACATGCATCCATCAACATCAATCATTGTGCATAACATAAAATCATGACATATACACAAAGCAAGAAAATCCAAACAACAAAAACATCACAAAAATGCAACACAAACAAACAACAATAAACATTGCCAGACAAGAGTGCTCTTGCACTTAACCTCTTGGCATAGCAAAACCGATGTCGAGGTTTACATTGTCACTATCCTACTCCCTAAGAAGGCTACCATAGCCGGACCGCTCCCCCGGGGGGCGGTTTTTCCCCAATTTTAACCCCAAAGGGCGCCCAAAAAAAAAAAAAAAAAAAAAAAAAAAAAAAAAAAAAAAAAAAAAAAAAAAAAAAAAAAAAAAGGCGCCCCACAACAGTTCTCTTGCACTCTTAACCTCTTGGCATAGAAAATTCGATGTCGGGGTGCAAATGGTCGCTATTCTACTCCCTAAGAAGGCTACCATAGCCGGACCGCTCCATGGGACGATGGATTGTTGACACTTTCACCCCATTATGGCATCACCAAAAGGGTTTTTACCCACCAAAAATAGGTCCAAAAGTCGGAAAACTGCTTGCACATTCAACGGACAAACATCTGAAGGCACCCTAACCTAAGTCACCTCGGGTCAAGCGACTCGTCGCTTTTCTCATGGCGGTCATTCCCTCATCGATTCGTCGCTTGAGGGGGTAGTCACACTTAGTCACCAATCAACAAACACACACCCAATCAAGGCAATGGCATGCATTCAAAGAATCATTGACAAAGACAATCACGCTCCTGCTTGGGGCAGTAAACAAGCAACAATCACAAATCGATCAAACGCGATCAAACGCTTGGCATTCCCGAAGCATGAACTCAAGGTTCCCCCATGGATAAAAGGTTGCGCCCTTTGCCTATTCATGACTGATCAATGTCTAAGTTCAAGTCACACCTCACCAAAATAGGTTAATACTTGAAATCAAATTCCTTAGCTCGTCAGAAGCAAGGATTCAAGAATGCATCCCCTTTCCATGCTTGGGGCATCACAAGTTGGTTAGGTTACTAAGAAACCCTAATCACTAGTGCTTTGGTTATCTATTTTTGCTCAGCACTGCGTCACCCACAATGCTTTCCAAAAAGGGGCATCTGTAGACACCAAAACAGCACCAATCCGATTATGTGACTGCAAACACTGATCGCATTGACACACACAGCCTTCAGGGCAGCCCTCAGAGGTCAAACAGTGGTCCTAGCCACTTACACAACAGTTTTGGAAGGTCAAAAAGTAATTTGGCACCTCCAGACATTCTGCTTCAAATCCGCCGTCAGGCCCTTTCTTTTGTTTTATGTCGCGATATCACGACGTCGCGATATCGCGACCCTTCCGCCTTTGCGCCATGGTTTCGTTTGTTGTCACGATATCGCGACGTCGTGATATCGCGACAACCTTCCGCCTTTGCGCCATAGTTTTGTTTGTTTGTCGCGATATCACGACAACCTTCCGCCATGGTTTTGTTTGTTGTCACGATACCGCGATGTCACGATATCACGACATCACGATATCACAACAACCTTCCGCCTTTGCGCCATGGTTTCATTTGTTTGTCATGATATCGCGACGTCGCGATATCGCGACAACCTTTCACCTTTGCGCCATGGTTTCGTTTGTTGTCGTGATATCGCGACGTCGCGATATCGCGACAACCTTCCGCCTTTGCGCCATGGTTTCATCTTGGTGTCGCGATATCAACGAACAATGGATATCAATAAAGTTGGACATTAAACAAATAAAGGTGGACATTAAACAAATAAAGGTGGACATTAAACAATGAAAGTGGACATTAAACAAATAAAGGTGGACATTAAACAATTGGTAGTGGAAGTCAGTCAATTACGGCTCCCTGCCTCGCATGCGCGCGAGTGGACGACCAACGAACTGTCACGCAGACAAGCATGGGCAGGCCAGACAGGAAGAATTTCCCCCATCACGCACTAGCATGAACACCAACTGGCATCCATGCATGCCCATAACAACTGCACCCTAGGAATTCTATAAATTGTAGAGTTCTCTCACCAAAAAGAGAGAAAAGAGGAAGGAAGAAACGTTTGGAGCAGCGAAGCCCTGCCCGTTTATCGCTAGACGCTCTGCCTTCGATTCACTTCTACCGCATCCGTGATCTCTTCTGCAAGGGAGGTCATTAGGTGTTTATGGAGAACGTGAATCCGGATCCATGGATCTATCAATTTGTCAACAAAGCTTACCGTTCTATTTTTATTTCTTTTGCATAATGACTTCGGGATTTTGATTGCAAGCACATCAACATGCAGGTTTTATTTCATTTCACTCTCACGAATGCTTCATTTTAACACAAGTGCTACTAACTCTTTCTTTGTTGTTTCTTTGAACGCAGGAGAAGCGGCAAGGATCGAGGACTCTTCAACACAAGCGGCGGCAACACTTTGGCCCGCCCGTTTTACATGTGGGCACGCGAAAGAAGGATCATTGATATATGATTGTAAATGAAACAATGTTGATACTCCTAGCCCCCAAAAGGGGAGGAAATGGATTGTAACCGAGTTCTCAATCACATTAATAAAAAAAGGGATGTGCTTCTACATTCTCTTTTATATTTGGTTTTGATTCGATTATGTTCGTTTTCTTTCATACATGCTCATTCCATAGGATTTAGCATCAAGTTAGTTTCGTTTGCATCGTATCTTAGTCTTCCCTTTTAGCTTCCGGAATCTCGTGTTTTCAATATATATAATAATCGGGTTTTGACAGGGTCCCAAAACCTAAAAACATTAAGACAATGCAAGCCAGAAAAGACTAAGAGCAATAGAAAAGAAATAGAACTAAAATAACAAAGTAATATAGGAACTCCTTAGCCCACAAGAGAAGGACATAATTATAGACAAGAGGCTACCATCATCCAGCAAGAAACAAGAGATATAGAGTCATCAAATTATAGCCCCAAAATGGTAGAGTAGCACCACAAAATCACAAACATAAGCTCCAAATGAGCAATTAAGCCTTAGAAGTGGGCTTAGCATAGAGATCATGAATTCTCCCAAAAAAAAAATCCAACTCAACACCATTATCTTTAGCAGGGATGTCCTCAAATTTGATAGTACAAAATTGAGCTTTAGTTTAGCTTATCTTCATCAAATTTATGGACAAACTAAATTCACAAACAAAATCCTTGGAAATTTATTGCAATTCCTACTTGGTAAGAAGCCAAAGTTGTGGGATACTATATTGGCACAAGCAAAATTTACATATAATAATTTAGTGGATAGATGTACAACCAAAAGTACATTTTAAATTTTGTATGGAACTCATCCTAGAGAAGTAAATGAGTTGTAGAGTACAACCAATTTGTACTAACCTAGTGCTTGGGTGGAGGATTTTTCCAAATATATGTAGGAGTCACATCATGAAGTAAAGATAGTTTGGAAAATAATATCATGAAATACAAGCAACATGTAGATCTCAAATATTGAATACAAGAATTCTAGGTTAGAGATTTGGTTTTGGTGCATTTACAGAAGGAAAGGTTTTCCTTAGGCATGTACAACAAGCTCAACTAGAATAATATTAGACTATGTAAAGTATTGAAGAATTTTACCACCAATGCATATGAAATTTAACTTTTAAAGGGGATCAACATTTCGCCAATATTTACTATAGTTGACTTGTATCCATACTATGGTCAACCTAGTGATGAGAATGAAGATCATACAATTGATATTCTAGTAGCTTAATGGATAAAATAATTGCCAAAGAAGGAAAGAAATGAAGTTGAAGTCATTGTAGATTCTAGAGTGGCAAGAAGGATAAGAGGTAAGGCATATCTAAAATACTTGGTTATGTGGAAGAACCATGATGTTGACACGATAATGTGGATGAAATATTATGATATCATCAAGTATAAATTATCCATTCAAGACTTCAAAAATTTTCATAAAACATTTTTTTTGTTACACAATGAGTATGATGTGGGAGCATCCATATGCATCTGAACAAGCAACATGACAACTAGAAATTTTTGAAATTTCTAGGTAGAGGACCAGAGAAACTGATAAACATGAAATTAGTAGTTTTATTATTTGTAGTGATTGGACAATCAATATTTTGAGAAAAAACATGAAGCTCCACCATAAAAGTTAGCTAGAAACTCACTATCCTCATGCTTATAAATAAGAAGACAAAATGAAGAGGAGGGGAGAAAAATAGGAAGAGTGGTCACCAAAAAATAAATATTTGAGAGTGCTTTACCATAGATATTATAATTAAAGATGTAGCAATATGTGCTAACAATTAACAAAGAGTTCAATTTTTTCTTAGTGCAATTGAATAGTTAAGTGTAAATTCTTGCGTTTGTGCAAAAAAATCTATTGAATGTTGCTTTAATGTTTTTCATAGGTTTTTGCAATCAAGGAGACCGAATAACCACCTTTAATACAACATAGTTAGAGCATTACTGATTGAGAGTGATGTCATCTAAGATAGTGAGCTAGGGTTATGCATAAGAGGTCGGCTCCAAAATGTATTTATAAAAATTTGGTGAATCAGTTTTGAAATATAGGAAAATAGTGTCCAAACGCATGTAGAAGGTTCACTATTATTAGGGGCAATGTTGGATATTTAAACTTAAAATGGTCAAATTATTATAAAATTGGGGTGAATTGATCCTAAAAAAAAATTAACCCAAAAATTTTTGGCTAATGGACACTGGTCAAGGGTCCCAAATATTAGCCAATTCCAAATTTCAATAATCCTAATTTTAGCCAATTTGGTGATAAATAGCCACTATGCATAACCTTGGAGTGATAACCATCATAGTAAAGGAGCAAAACACCATCTATAACCTATCAACAATAAAATGTCATGTAAATTCTAGAGTTAATAACATCTTCAAATGAACTTGTCATAAATATTTTATTGCAAAAATTATGATAGTAATAGTTCTCATCATATGTGGGAGCTATAACAACCCAAAAAAATCCAACCTACTTGAGAGATAATTTATTTTTTAATTTTCAATCAGGATCCACGTATTCCCACCTTGCATAGGTTCGTCTATGCAAGTACCCCAAGAACAATGTAAATAAGCTATCTATCTCATCTTCATGATAAGCTAGCTTATCCCTCTTAGTCTATCAAGAGGGTACGCTTATCCCTACACCCTAAATAGGTCCATATACATAGGTGCATTAAGCTTATTGTAGATAGGTCATCTTTCTCTCTCGCTCTCACTAATTCCTTCTAATATATTAGATCATAGGCATGATTATTATGATGATTAACAAGTAATATAAATTTCATTGACATGTATTACTTAATAGATCATCAACTATGACCATCCTTCATAAAATTGAAGCAACAAGTCCATAACAAACTATCTCTAAGAGCATTAAGAAACAAGATCATAAATGAATAATAATCATCACACACATAAGACACATTATATATCCTAGGAACCCTCATGGGGAATAAACCTAGCTCTTAAAATGTCCTCTTTCATTTCATTAATTCAATTACCTCCAATACAATCATGTGAAAGAAATCCCATAATCCTTTGATACATCTATCAATGTAAGAACATAGGAACCCCATAGTTCATTTAATTCATATTACATATCAAAGAGGGAATCCTATACTTCCCTTGAATGAATTCCATATTCATTCCTCATTTTCCATACATCAACATCAAGATAAATACATAGGAATTTCCATAATTTCCATGTCCCAAAATACATGAATAAATCCTTTAATTCATGTTACAAAGTTATGAGAAAATCTTAATTTCCCTCGGATGAACTCTGTGTTCATCCTCCAAATATATCACCTCCCCTTGGTCCAACCACAAGGGAACATCTCCATCTAGGAGTCCAAAATAGCCGCACATCAACTAGAAAATTGTACACATCAACTCATTAGAGAGGATCCCATAATCCTCCCAATGAGTTCCAATGTAAGTTTACCAAGTAGGAGAAGGACCCTCCCCTACTTGCTCAAAGTACCACATAATCATTATACATCATAGCATGGATTATGCTATCGAACAACACTTAACCACAAAGGAATATGTAATTCACTACTACATTTCTATTGCATTTGATTTCTAGTGATACATTTTCCACTAATGTACTTTCTAACTCATGAAATATGTTATCCACTAACATATTCTAATACTTATCAATCAAATACATTATCCATGAATGTATATCAACTCATAAAATTACATAAAATACATTATCCACTAATGTATTTTCTATCCCATGAAGCATGCTATCCGCTAACATGAATTTAAATCGTCTAAACAATGGTACACATTATCCACTAAAGTGCATCTCTAACTCATGAGGCATATTGTCTACTAACAATTTCAATTCATAAATTCAAATTAAATACAATATCTACTAATGTATCCTTCTATCATATGGAACATATTATCCAATAACATGATTCATCTCATTAAACCAAATAATATATATTATCGACTAATGAATATTCGAACTCAAAACTAGAAACCAAACTCTAGTTAAGTTTTTGGCGAGGAAAATAAAATTAAAAAAACACTAAGCAATATTATTCACATGAGGGGCTTTAAATAATACATTTAAAAATCGTAATATTCTAAAATAATAAAATGCTTAACCAAAATTTATAGTTAAGCTAAGATGCTAACTAATAGATCTTGTAAACTCTAACAAGAAGACTAATCTTACCCAATGACTTATGTCGTCCAAATTTGTCGACATTTACAAGTTGGAATAAGATATTATTCAAATACACCTAGACTTAGGACTTAATACTTAATTAAATAAGTAAAAGATAACACCTAGTACAAAACACACATTCTAACTTAGAATTAGGACTTTAAGCTTTAGTAAATAATAAAATAAACTAATCCTAATAAAAAATAGCCTAAATATAATGATATCCCCATCATACCTCTAGCATAGAAGCATTGAACTCCATGCTTTTACAATAGGGATGAGAGGGTGAGATACAACATGCTAAAAACAAAGCTGACTGAGATGCTGAACCAGATCATGTGTACAACGATTCACAATTGATGTTGGAGTAGAATATCGTGGTACATCTCTATCACCAATTTGTGTAGGATATCGATGAGGCAATGGTGAATCACCAATAGTCTGCTATGAAGCCAGTGAAGTCTACTAAAAAATAGGAAGTAGTGAATATGGCAATGAATATGGCCACTCTAAAACAAAAAGAAGAAGAGAAGAAGTGGTAGGAGAAGGTGTCAATGAATAACTTGCCTTCGTAAGAGGAGGTAATGTCGCAGAAGATGATGAAAATGCAACCTGGGTAGGAGGTAGTGCAGCAGAAGAATGTGTTTCATGAGATCTATTGAAGGCAAGGGTCATCTTCTCTGGTTGATAACAATTAGATATAAGTGTAGTTTGTGGTTGGGAATGAAGAAAAAATTACCTATGCTTATGATGCAAAGTATATGTCTGGTGGTATGCATCATAAATAGTCCTTTTATCAAACTAATAGGGCTACCCAAGAATAAGACCATAATAGTCCATAGGAGTCACATCCCAGGTGACTCTATCCACATAATGAGACCCAAAAGAAAATGATACAGTGCAAGTCTTTGTGATGTAGGAGCTAGAATCTATATCCTTCTATCCCAAAGTATATGGATGAGGACGTGGTTCTGTAGGTAATTTAAGCCTATCAACAACAAATTGTGCAATCAAATTAATTTGTGATCCATTGTCAATAATAGAATCCACAAAGAAGTCATGTGTGCAATGGACTTTGGTGATAAACAAACGGTCACACCCACATTTTTAATGTAATTTTGTTTAGTTTACCTCTCAATTCATCATATGCTCTCCCTTATCCCATAAAGACAATGGGGGCCTTTTGGTGTTCCTCCATTAAAGGTTGTACAAGTAAGTTCTTATGTTTCCTAAAACACTCTAATTATAAGTGTCCTTATCTCTTACAATGATTATAATATTTCTTTGCATTATAATACTTTGGATAAGAAGAGGAAGAAGAAGAATAACTAGGAGAAGAAGAAGGAGAAAAATTGGAAGGCATCTCGGCCTTCAAAAATTGCTATTGATTTGAAGAGTGAGAAGTTTCTTGTACTCGAGTGGTGAACTTCTCTTTGTCCAATTGTGCATGGTTGACGTCCGCATCAATAATTTCTAAGGGAGTATATTTAAGATATCTATACAAATTCTCTTTAATGCCATTTGTAAAATTGAAAATCAATTCATCTGTAGGATCTTTCATGCGAAGCAAAATGCGTAACCTTTGGAAGAAGAGATATTTTTCTACACAAACATATTAGAAATTTGGCGTAATCTACACCATTTCACTCTCAATTCTCTAGCATAATTAAAAGGATAAAAGGAATGCTTCAATGCTTGGACCAATTCTTCCCAAATGGTAATGGGATTTTGGTGTTTTTTCTATCCATGATGACTAGTTCTGCTAACCCGGTCAATTTGAGTTTAGCAAAAGAAACTTGATCATTGATAGAAATTTTTGTGTATGCAAACTAGATTTCCATATCCATGATCCAATTATTCAATACATCGGGGTTCTAAGACCCATCATACAAATTCACTTCACATTTTGTGTGGGCCTTGGCATCTCTAGTGGCTTTTTCTTTAGGAGCATAACAGACTGAAATATCGTCCACTTTGTTGGCCACCTACCCAATAGTTTTTGCCAAGGTAAACATTTGTTCAGCCAAATCGATTGCCATTTCTGATCTAGTGTAAGCCAGATCAACTTAAAAATACTAAAAATATGATACAATTTATCTTCAAGAAGGAATCTATGAAGACTTACAAAATGTGCAAAGTTTATAATATTATGCCCAAAATTTAAGTGTGATGCTCAAAATAGGAGTGGATATATGAGCAACAATTAAAAGTTGAAAGGTTTAAGGGCAATAAAATTTAAACTAATATTTTTGCTAAAAATTTGAGAAAAAGAATTTGTCAAATAAGAAATATTTGACCACTATGCACCACTGCAATTTTCAACAATCGGCCAAAGTAATTTCAACAAAAGGTCAGTTGTAACCATAGTCAAAGATCTCAGGTCAACATGTTCCGAGCACACTGCTCACCTCGGCTAGCCTGCAGGCTGACTCTCCCTTCTATGTGCACGACTATTTTTGAATAACATTGAACACACCACACTAACAATGTGGGATGTTACTGTTTTAGCCTGCAATGCAATGGAATATATAATTTGCTACAATGAAAACTACTTTAATCTGCAACGGGGGATCCACACCCAATCATGAATCGGATTTACCTTTAAACTCAAAGTGTCATCATCATCTAGTGGATTACACGTTGACAAAGCGATTCTAAAACTCTACAAACACCTCGAAAGGTATTGATGTTGGGTTGCGTGAACTGCATGGATCTGGAGTTGGATTTGTCGATAATATTGGTGACCATAGGTAACAGAAAAGATAAGATAAAAACATCCATCGATTGAGCAAAAACCAATTGGGAACAAGCAGTGCAAGTTCATCTGAGATGAGTAACAAATCATCATTGATTAGCTGGATGTAGTCGGTGATTGGGCCATCGAACACCAAAATCTGACCACTGAAGATAGTTCTTCAGGATACCAAAGATAAGCTATGCACCACCGATAATGGAAATATCATCGATGATGTAAGAGTCATCGAAGATATGCTTTCAGTTCCGCTATCGGGGTTGGCCACCGATTGTGTGGTCCACCGGTAAACAGGTTCATGGTGTCAACGGAGTCACAGGAGCATCGGATTGGCTTGTGGGTGGCTCAAAGCCATCGAGGCGATGGTCGAAATATGGTCGAAATGCCTGGCCACCGTCAGTGAAGAAAATTGCCACCGGTAGTAGATGGTCGTTGGTGAGTGGAGAGCAATTAATTTGCATCACCGGTGGATGTCACTTGGTGAGGTCTGCAATAGTGCTACACCAGAAAGCAGTGTCAGAAGGTATCGTAGGTGAGCAGCTGGCAGTCATCGCTATTCTTGGCCACTGATTTGTTGGCTACCAGTGGAATGGTGGTCGTCAGTTGCTGGTGTTGGTCGGATGAGAGTGTGGCCATTGATGTTGGGATGACCATTGTCTATCGTTTTTAGTAATGTGTCAGTAGTGGTCGGTAGGTCGGTAGGCGGTGAATTGGCCACCAAATATGTCGTCAATCGAGTAAACGTGCCCAATATTACCCAACTAGGGTAATTTAATTTTTAAATAAAATTAATTAATATTAGTATTAATAACATTAATATTAATTAAATTTAATTTAATTTAGAATCTTCACCTTCCAACTTAATGTAACTAGAAAAATAATACCAAAATTGTATGCATGGAAGCAATTAAACTCCTCTAAGCTGAAAGAAGACCAATTTTGGAAGCTAAAATTGGAATTTTGAAGATTTTCCCTATGCAAACTATAGCTTCCTAGACAACTAGAAGCTAACTATCACAAGCCTGATCACAGGCTCTGATACTAATGACGAGAAAACTAAAATTAAAAACATACTAAGTAATATTATTCACATGAGGGGCTTTAAATAATACATTTAACAACCGTAATATTCTAAAATAAGAAGATGTTTAACCAAAAGCTATAGTTAAGCTAAGATGCTAACTAATAGATCTTGCAAACTCTAACAAGAAGACTAATCTTACCCAATGACTTATGTCATCCAAATTTGCTAATATTTACAAGTTGGAATAAGATATTATTCAAATACACCTAGACTTAGGACTTAATACTTAATTAAATAAGTAAAATATAACACCTAGTCTAGAACACATATTCTAACTTAAACTTAGGACTTTAGGATTTAGTAAATAATAAAATAAACTAAGCCTAATAAACAATAGCTTGGATCTAATGATGTCCACATCAGTTTCTTCACAAAATTGATTCCAACAAGCCAATCAATTTCTTCACAAAATTGATTCCAAAAGTCTCTCAATTTCTTCGTGAAATTTATTCCAAAATTCTATCAATTCCTCCATGAAATTAATCCTAAAATTCTATCAATTTCTCCGTGAAATTGCTCCCTAATGCCTTCCAATTTATCCATTAAATTGGTTCCAACAACCTTCCTAATTTCTCCATGTAATTAGTCCAATGATTGCCCAATTTCTCCATGAAATTGGTCCAATTATTACCCAATTTCTCCACAAATTTGGTTCACTAAACCGTCCAATTCCTCCATGAAATTTATGTACAATTACTACAAAATAATTCCATAAATGGCATTCAAATTACCCACAAAAATGGGTCTAGTCAAGCATTCAATTTTTCTATAAAAGGGGCTTAGTAGATTATTTCAAGGATATATAATGGTTCTCCTTAAATTTGGTCCCTTTCAAAATGATCTACTAACTTTCTCTTAACATAAGGTATATAGCCCATCTTCTAGGAACACGTTTTCACCCACAACAATGTATATAATTCATTTACAAAAATAAAGGGCTATGGTTGATCTATTACCTTTAATATATTATCCTCCTTAATATAAGAGAGGCCTACTACCTTTTTAACATGCCCATCCATTGAATATAAAATAGTCATTTTTTTAATATATCAAAGGCAAAAAAAAAATATATATATATATATATATATATAATTAAAGGCCTACTACCTTTTTAATAGGTCCATCCATGCATATAATATAGGACCATCCATGCATAAAATAATTTTTTTTTTTAAATATAAATAAATCCACCCTCAAGGGCTAAAACATCATTTAATCTAAATCGTAGTCTCGTGATTAACCTACAATATCCCAATCTGATCATTATTTTTTAATATGATTCTTACAACCCTAAAAAGGGGATATAAATTACACACATGGACCCATATTCTACCTTTTAATTTGAATAAAATCTATTTTCATTAACACAGGATCCCATTTCTAGTTTTATCCCAAAAGGAGGGTATTCACACCACGATGGTCAAACGTAAATATGAGTGATTAGTTGTCAACCCGACTAACAATAGTCAGTCAAAACTAACTGCGTCTAGCTAGTCGTTCTACAACCACCACTAGACGGTGGCTACCTTGAACATCACCTGGTGGTCAACCTAATATAAGGGTGTTCCCTTATATTAATTCCCCTCATATGCTCTTGTAGGCAACATGTGGATAAACCTGCATCTAGCGACTAAACAAAAGAGGTGGTGTAATAGTGCCTCCACTTGAAACCAATTAATAGGTGCATACATCAGCATAATAATGAGACACAACAAAAGATCAAATAAGTGGTAAAAAGGTTAAGTGTCAAAAATGGAGACCCCCACCTCAAGCACTAAGAACTCCGCAAAGTGGGGACCATAACCACCACCTATGATCAAGGGTTAAAGGATGTAATTCCCTTTTAAAGGCCCACTCAAGCCTATATATATCTCATGTGGGATATTACAAGGGAAAGGCCTAAGCGACCTTCCCTTTTTTTGCACCATTGCAAGCACAATGTCATTGCCTAACAGTGGTGGGATGACAATGCTTTGATTTTAGGTGAATAATTATCGAATTTAACCTAATTCAAAACCTTAGGTGATCCCAAGAAAATGTGGCAGCAGTGGAATCAAAATTTTTAGTGATGATGGCAACATATCAATGAGTTGAAAAAAAAACACTAGTGATGGCAGATGGGAGCAACATAGCTCATAGAATAATTTCCTATCTAAATAGCACATAATATTTGGTTCCCCAATCCTTTATAGTTATAGGATGACTGCCATAAGTAAAGGTGATGAAAATCAAGCAAGGTTTTGGGAGCCACAACATGCAAAGGTGTAACTTAAATATGTGCACAATTTGGCGAAGGTTGGCGTTTAACAGGATAATATTTTAAGTTGGAAAATAATGCAAATGTACATTGAATATGCGATGGTTTACATCAACACAACTCATAAACACCTAAGGAAGAAGATGTTGTTTAGAGGCCCAACAAGAGAAGGTCTACACCACCAATAAAGGTCTTTAGTGAGACCGAGGCAATTCCTATTCTAAACAACAATGATGGGATAATTTCTTCATATAAACAACAACTATGTTATAGTGCCCAAGTGTAGGTGGGGTAAGAGTTTAGTCAGCTTGCACAAATTCATTACGTAGACGAACACAAAGCATAGGGTCCCTAGGGGGTTAAAGGCTACGAGCAAACCTTTTCAAGCATATAGTCAATCCCGACGGTGTTAAAACATAGTTACAGTAGGTAATCCAAGGGGGATTAACAGGAAAAAATAAAAAGGAAGTTATTATAACTAAATAGGTCCCGACTTTGGATTATTAGAAAAACCAAATTAGTTTCAAGGGAGCAACAATAATAATAATAGCATGGATTTTAGATTCAACTTAGAGCATGGAGTTATTTACATTGAAGGAGACCATCTATCCAATTTATTCCATATATTATTTTGTTTTTATTCAAATACTAAAACAAAATATAATGCTAGATCCAACCTAGTGCATATTCATGCATGAAGCTTGTTTCTCCCTTCAAAACTTCTAAGTCATGCAGTCCTCCCTCATTGCTTGCTTCTTCCCCCCTCTCTTTTCTTCATTCTCTAGAATAATGCTTCTTCTCCAAGACATCTCCTCCTTTTTCCCTTTTAACCTAAACACATTTTTTAAAATTGACTGGATAAAATTTCATTGGTAGTCTGCTGGATTAGCCCCCACTACCCTGAGCCCAACAACTCCATAATCAAAAATAGTTATCTTTTAAAAAATATTCTGCAAACTTGCTTATTCTATAAAGTCAAAAGGGCTCTCTCATAAATAAAAAATATATATTAAATATTCTTTAGCAAGAAAATAATTATTAATCAAAGCCTTTTTACTTAATTAAATTAAATCAATATGAAAGTAGATATTAAATTATCAATTAATGCAATGTAATGGCTACTCATTTTAATTTAACCATTATATTCAAGCAGAATATTAAAATTTTTCCTTTGCTAAAACCATTTAAATGTATCATCAAGGTGTAAATTAGATTGCAGCTTACCATCATAAATGATTAGTCAATTTAATTAAAACCACTACAAGCATTATCATTATTCAACTTTTTTTCTATCAATGAAAGGTGACTTCAAAGCTATTATTAAATGGATGGTTTGATAATGCCCATCTATAAGTATGGTTAGCCCTACAAAACCATAAAATATAGCAACGTTATAGGCATAAATCACAATCAAATGTTGCATCATCTCCAAGCATGGCCATAGCATCATCAATGTTAGACAATTAAAACAATAAATCCAATTATATTGTTTCCCAATAAGGGTCCCATCATAAATCCAATTCTATCGTTTCCTCATTGTAGGAAGTTTTGTCTTGCAAAGGAACTATCATGAATTGATTTGTTGACAAAGAAGACAAGTAGACCTATCATCTGAAGCATTCATTGGACATTAACAATTGAATTTGAATTACCCCATATTATCGCTACAACATTCATACCCCTTTTCAATTCCCTAGTGGGCTAGGGTTTAGAGGGTTTTGATCCTATTGACTTCATATTACCCAATGAGGCTAGGGTTTATAGTGGGTGTAGTGCCTAAGCAAAGGTGTTACCAATTCCTTTATGTAATAAAAAAGTAAATAAATAAAATAAAACACTAATGGATGATTGCTTATAGTTCACATTGAAAAAAAATCTAATAATATTGTAGAATATATTTGTTCTAATGGATGTGAAAGTTAGTTGTTTGGTTTGTTAAATTTATAAATAAAAGAAAAATTTTACTTTAAAAAACAAAACATGTTTTTATAGGTTTTATAAGTTATTAAAGGACTATGTAAATTATAATAATTATTAAAAATATTATATTGATTATAATTATTAGTTTGTTTAAAATAAATCTATAATATCTTTTAGTTGTAAAAAATAATGGTAAATTAGATATAATTATTATATAATTCATAAAAATAATGTTTCTTTCTAAATTAAGTTCAAATTTTACATTGTGACAATGATAAACATTTTTGGAGCAAGGTGGTTTTTATAATACTATAGTATTTCATGTAAATAATATTTCGTTACAACGGAAGTACAATTTTATATTGTAAAAAATATTTATGAAATAATATGGTTTGTGACAATATAGGTTGTAATGATAAGTTGACAAGCCTATGGAAAAGAAGTATTAATGTGGGACCAAATTCCATCGTAGGAGTATACCATTGGAAATAAAGTGTATATGAAAAAATGAAGCAACGTTAAAAGAAAAATCCAATGCTGACACTTTAAAAGTAAAAGGATTCATTACTTGAATTCAATTGAACTTCTTATTTTATGGATATTATGTGATATTCTTGGACTATGATTTTTAAAAATTTTATTATAAAATGAATTTTTAATGTAATGCATGAATTAACTTAAACATATAAACATTAAAAATAATATTTTATTTTATTTTCATTATATATAATATATTCAAAAATTTTATTTTAAAATATTTAAAATAAAATAAGAAGTAACTATGTTTATATTTTTATTGGAGAACTCCAACTAATAAAATCTCTCATATTTATTATTCACCTCTTTCCAAGGTAATTATCCATCCGAATAAATGAAAATTTTCCATATTACACCTCATCGTACCCACCTCCAATGTTATTTATAATATTGCATAATATCATATTAAATATTTGATATTCCAAGTAAAACACAATATATTTAAATAAATAAAAAGTTGTCCATGTGTGATATCTCATTTACAATGTATATATTTTAAAATATAAGGTTTTTAAAAGGATTCTATTACACTTTTACACAATATTAGTTATATTGAATTATAAAATTAACTTGTGCCATCAAGATCCAAACCTTGGTGTAGGTTACATATTCCATATGTCCTAACTATTAAACTAAGGTCTCATTACTTATAACATGATATGTTATTATTTTCAATCCCTATAAGAAGAATATAGAACCAGCTTCGTAAGTAGCAATTTATTAAGCCCTCTCGCCACTTTTGTTTTGAAGGGGTGACCCCTTTTTACATGGAATAAAGAGGTTTCCCTGTTATTCATCAATTGCATGAAAGGCATCAAAGGGTTCATCCCATTATCTAATGGTTTATGTCACCATAGATTTATTTGTTCTTTTAATGGTTGTGAAAGTTAGTTGTTTTGTTTGTTAAATTTATAAATAAAAGAAAAAAATTAATTTTAAAGACAACACATGTTTCTATAGATTTTATAAATTATTAAAAGATTATGTAAATTATGATCATTATTAAAATATTATATTAATTATAATTTTTAGTATGTTTAAAATAAATATAAATATATCTTTTAGTAATGGTAAATTAGATATAATAATTATACAATTCATATTTCTTTTTAAATTAAGTTCAAATTCTACATTGTGGCAACGATAAACATTCTTGGAACAAGGTAGATTTTATAATACTATATTATTTCATGTAAATAATGTTTCCTTAGAAAGGAAATACAATTTTATATTATGAAAAATATTTTTGGAATAAGATGGTTTGTGATAATATAGGTTATAATACCATGATAAGTTAGCAAGATTATGAAAAAGAAGTATTAATGTGGGACCAAATTCCATCATAAGAATATACAAGTGTACACAAGGCAATGTCAAAATAAAAAATCCAATACCAACAGTTTAACAATAAAAGGATTCATTACTTGAATCTAGTTCAACTTCTTATTTTATGGACAAAGAAAAAATCCAATACCAACAGTTTAACAATAAAAGCATTCATTACTTGAATCCAGTTAAACTTCTTATTTTATGGACATGGTGTGATGTTATTGCATCATCATTTCTGAAAATATTATCATAACATAAATTTTTAAAGTAAAACATAGATCCATTCCAATTATATAACTATTAAAAATAAAATTATATTTTATTTTTCACTATAATATATTTAAATTTTTTATTTCAAAACAATTAAAATAAAATAAGAAGTGACTATGTTTCTATTTTGTATTGAGAACTCCAATGAAGAAAATCTCTCATATTTACTACTCACCTCTTTCCAAGGTCATTATCCATCAGAATAACTGAAAATTGTCCATATTACAACTCAGGATACCCACAGCCAATGTTATTTATAATATTGAATAATATCGTATTAAATATTGAATATTTCAAGTATAACACAATACTTTTTTTATTTACTACTCACCTCTTTCCAAGGTCATTATTCATCAGAATAAATGAAAATTGTCCATATTACAACTCAGGATAGCCACCACCAATGCTATTTATAATATATTTAAATTTTTTATTTCAAAACAATTAAAATAAGGAGTGACTATGTTTCTATTTTGTATTGAGAACTCCAATGAAGAAAATCTCTCGTATTTACTACTCACCTCATTCCAAGGTCATTATCCATCAGAATAAATGAAAATTGTCCATATTACAACTCAGGATGCCCACCGCCAATGTTATTTATAATATTGAATAATATCGTATTAAATATTGAATATTTCAAGTATAACACAATACTTTTTTTTATTTACTACTCACCTCTTTCCAAGGTCTTGTCCATACCCACTACCAATGTTATTTATAATATTGAATAATATCGAATATTTCAAGAATAACACAATATTTTTTTTTGTTATTGGGAGAAACCTCTATGATCGACGTATGAGCAGTCTTCTTCCAACCATGACCCTTGTAAATCCGAGAGCTATACTAAATATTAAATCTGAGAGCTATACTTATCAATAGAGAATTTAACACAAAGTCACCACACACCCACCCCTCACACTCGTCTAGGCCGCGGTTTGAACCTTAGACCTCCCAAAGAAGAACCAAAGCTAGAACCCTTAAGTTACACCCCAAGTGCTATAACACAATACATTTAAATAAATAAATAATTGTTTCATCTACAATATATATATTTTTTAAAATGTAAGGTTTTTAAAAGGATTTTCTTTCGCTTTTACATAACTTAATCATATTAAATTATATAATTGACTTGTACCATCAAAATTTAAACCTTGACATAAATTACATATTCCATATACTATAATTATTAAATTAAGGCCTCATTACTTATAACCTGATATCTTATTATTTTCAATCCCTATAAAGACTATTAAAACCAACTTTGTAAGTAGCAATTTATTAAGCCCTCTCGCCACTTTTGTTTTGAAGGGGTGACCCCTTTTTACATGGAATAAAGAGGTTTCCCTGTTATTTATAATTATTAAAATATTATTTAAATTATAATAATTATTAAAATATTATATTAATTATAATTATTATATTATATTAATTATTTATTAGCATGTTTAAAATAAATATATAATAAGTCCGAGGTGTAGATCAATTGGTTCATCCAAACCTCGGGGGTGAAGGTCCAAGGTTCAAATCTTGGGCCTTGCTAGACTGAACGCTTGTCCCTTTTCTGGTGCACTGAATGCTTGTCCCTTTTTTTGTGCACTGAATGCTTGTTCTTTTCCTCATGCTTTCAACGGCATAAAAGGTTTAAAATGATTGTGGCATGGTGGTTATAGGGGCAGACTACGCGAAGATCTATGTGGCAGCTTCTGGGGCAGACAGCGCAGCAAAATACTGTAACGACCATAAAAGCTAGACAGCCTGCTCAGATTCGTGGCGATTACCAATTCCACCATGTAAATTAAAAAATAAGTAAATATATAATATTTTTTTAGTAGTAATGAAATGAAAGATTTTAATTACGTCCGTGAAACTCAAATATGGTCTATGAGATCTCAAATATGGAAGTACAATTACTCAAATCATATCATATGATCTTTAGTATCTTTGAGAAGGTTGTTCCTTCTCCTGATGATTTGTGTTAGCAATTCTCCAACTTGTTTTATTTTATTGTTTTCAAATAAATCTTCCATAAACTCGTTCCCAAGTGTTTCTTTGTATTTGTCATGGATATATGAAAATCTCGGACATTTATAGATAAATATAGAAAAATTATACTTTAGTGTACACTTGTTTGATTTGTTAAATTTATAAATAAAAGAAAATTTTACTTTTAAAAACAACAACACATGTTTTTATAAGTTTTATAAGTTATTAAAGGACTATCTAAATTATAATAATTATTAAAAATATTATATTGGTTATAATTATTAGTATGTTTAAAATAAATCTATAAGGGGGAGGATTAGACGTTTTTCGCAGGACTGCCCAAACTGCCGAACTCGTTTCGGCCATATCTCACTCATCCGAACTCGGATTGAGCTGAAATTTTGAGGGTAGATGCCTGAAAAACCCTAGAACGTCTCCACCAATTTTCATATCATTTGGAGCAACACAGATCCTAGCGCATCCCTATGTGTGAACGATATATTTGGCAAGCGGCTATGCGAGGGTTTCATCTGGGTTGAGTGCAAGCAGCTCCAGAGGTTGGTTTTTAGGGCCTTCGGGCCCTAGCGGCCAATATTTTTGTGGTTTATGCTCAATATTTTAGCAGGAAATGTTGCAGGGGATACAATATGGGTTAGAAATTTGTCTTTCAACAGATCATACTATGAACTTGAGTGACAACGACTTCCAATTTGCTGCACAAAAGAAAAGTGAAAACCATACCTTTCCACGGCGTCTAGGGCAAGGATTAAAGAGACCACGAAATAAGTTTCAAGCAGTTGATCAAAAAATGGCTCATATCTCAAGTGAATCTGGTGCTAAGGTGCACCCACAAAATAATTCTACTCGTGAAAACCCCTGTCAAGGGTAAGAATTTTGAAGACTCAGTCCCAAAAATGAATTTTAGGGATGCCCTTCGTGGTGGACAGCCTCAGCCCAATGCTAATATCAATATTAGGGCTTCTCATAAACCTCTAAGAATGCCTAAGATTGATCCCAGGAAAATGGAGTCGGGATGTCTTAAAGCAGACTGATGGAACTCCTATTGTTAAGCTTGATATGGGTAACATTCAGACTGGCATTGAAGATTTGGAAAAAAGAGGACTAATTTGTCGGTTCGTGGGTTTTCGTCCGAGTCTATCTTGCTTTCAAAGTCTGGGCTGCAAAAATCTGGAAAACTAAAGGTGAGTTACAAATCTCTATTTATCCAAATGGTTATTTTCTTGTTTTATTTGCTAATAATGAAGATAGAGAGAAAAATTTTCAAGGGGGTCCTTGTTTTTTGGAAGGGCAGGGGCTTTTCATGAAGCCCCGACATACTAAATTTAAAGTCGAAGAAGAGATGCCTTCTATAGCTCCCGTGTGGGTTAGACTCTTTGGCCTCCCTATTGAATTTTGGAATCCTACTATTTTTTCTTCAATTGGAAACTCTTTAGGAACTTTTATGATGACTCATGATTGTACTCAAAATTTTGAACATATTATTTATGCTCGAATTTGTGTTTTAATGGATTTTGACAAACCCCTACCTAAAAATATCACATTACAATTTGGGGAAGACACTTGGGAGCAAGTAGTGGACTATGAGAACATTCCTTTTCGTTGTAGAATTTGCCATGAATATGGTCATTTGGCCAGTGCTTGCCCAAATAAAATTCCCGATCAAAAGAAAGAAGATATAAACTCAACAAGTTTCCAAATACCTAAGAAGAAGAACACTAAAAAAAACAAGTAATGAAGGATCAATCAAAGTCATTTGCTAATATGTTTGAAATCCTTTCCACAAATGATGTCCCAAGTGAGGAAGAGGAAATAATGGAAACTAAAATCTTAGAAACACAATTTAAATATGAAGGAAAGAACTCAGAGACAAACCAACAAATCAAAGGTTTTCAACAAAAAAAAAAGGAGAAAATTTACACAAGAAAAACAATATTTCAAATGTCAAAACTTCAAATAATGCAGGTCCCAATATAGACTCCATTGAACCATCTAGTAAAATTTTGGTCGTGTATGAGCATTCTTCAAGGTTAGAAGCCATCTCAGATTCAATTGGAATAAGTCAAGAAATAGGGAAAAAAAAATTGAAGATGGATTCTAATCAAAAAGTAGGTCGCAAGACCAATCAATATCATATGGTAAAAGAAGGTGAAAAGCTTGTAGAGGAAGGTAAGATTAATGCCCTTCCCAACATTTTTAGCCCTGGTATTAATGAAGATCATCACTTGGAATATTAGAGGACTCAAAGGGAGTCTTTCAAAACAAAATGAAATTAGAAGAATGATTCAGATAAATCATCCACATCTTGTTTTCCTTCAAGAAACAAAGATGTCAATGGAGGATATGGACTTAATTGCCATTAAAATTTGGCCAGCTGAAAAGTGGTTTCCCTCGGTTCCCAAGGGACTTCGGGTGGCATTGCTTGTCTTTGGGACCCAAAAGAGGTAGTTATTCACCATATGGTTGGCAGTTGGGGTTTGTTGGCTATAGCTATTCAAAGTAGACATTCCAACCAGATTATGCTCTACATTACTGTTTATGCCCCGACTTCTTTGGAGGAAAAAAGAAGACAAGTGGAAGGATATTACTCATATTATCTCTCATTTTCCTAAAGCTTGGATCTTGATCGGAGGAGATTTCAATACCATCCTCTCTCTGGATGAGAAAAGGGGGGAAATAGAAATTTGGACAAAAGTACTGACCTCATGAGCGAATATATTGCAAACCTCCATCTTGTGGATATCCAACCAGATAATGGCCTTATGACTTGGTCTAACGTAAGGCAAGGCTTAGCTTGTATAATGGAGAGATTGGATAGGTTTTTGCTCTCTAAAAATTTCTTAATCCATGGTCACATTCCTAAAGTGAAGACTCTTAATAATGTTGGTTCGGATCATTGGCCAGTCATGGTGGAAATGTGGAAAACCAATGTGAGTTTCTCTCCTTTTCGTTTTCAATTAATGTGGCTTAGAGACATTTCCTTCAGACCTCGTGTGCAACAATGGTGGAAGGAAGGTAAACCTAGGCATGGGACTAAGATGTTCTATTTTGCCAAAAGACCGCAATACATTAAATCCAAAATCAAGACTTGGAACTGGAAAGAGTTTGGGGATGTTCATAAAAAAAAACATGAAGTTATTGCTCATCTTGAAAATTTGAATAAGAAAATCCGTTTAGATGGCCTCACAGAGAAGAGAAGTGCAGATGAAATTAAACTCACAACTCAGCTTGAGGAATGGGAAAAAAGAGAAGAAATCTTATGGAAGCAAAAATCTAGAATTCAATGGCTCAAAGAAGGAGATCGAAACACAAATTTCTTCCACAAATCTCTTCTAGCTCGAAGATCTCACAACTTTATTTCTTCCTTAAAATCAGATTCTGGAGATGTTGTTTATACTTGGGATGGCATGAACTCTATTGTTGTTGATTACTTTTCCAATATTTTTGCTGCTACTCCTCTTGACTCAGCTTCACAACAAAATGTTCTTCAAGCAATCCCTTCTCTTATCACTTCCGAGGAGAACTCTATTTTGACTAGCTCCTCGTTACTATCAATGAGCTTCAACAAGTAGTTTTTAAAATGCAAAAAGGGAAAACCCCAGGTCCCGATGGTTTTCCTATTGAGTTCTACCAAGAGTTCTGGGATATCCTTCATGTTGATTTATTAGAGGTGGTGGAAGAAGCCAGGAAATCCAAAGAAATTTTGAAGGTTATCAATAAAACTTATATTACTCTTGTTCCAAAAGCTCAAGAGGTTGATCATATCTCAGCTTTTAGACCTATTGCTTTATGTAATGTTCTTCTCAAAATTATTACTAAAATCATGGCAGAAAGGTTGAAGCCTCTTTTGCATAAGATTATTTCCCTGAGCAAGGGGGATATGTGGAAGGACGTCAAATAGTAGATGAGATAGTTCTTGCTCAGAAGCCATCCATTCCATGGATATGCAAAATTCTCCTTCTATGTTCATCCGGTTAGACTTATCCAAAGCTTATGACAGAGTGGATTGGCACTTCCTTATCAAAGTTTTGAGGCAATTTGGTTTCTCTAAGGATTGGATGGATTGGATTATGGGATGTATCTCTTCAGTTTCCTACTTAGTTCTTATCAATGGTAGGCCTTCTCAGTCTTTCCCAGCTTCCAGAGGTATTAGGCAAGGTGACCCGCTATCCCCTTATTTATTCATCATTCTTGCTGAATGCTTGGGTAGGACTATAACCAAAAAGAGGGAAAACAAAACCCTTGAGGGAGTTACCATTGCTCATGGAGCTAGACCTATCTCTCATCTTCAATTTGTGGATGACTCTACCCTTTTAGGTAAAGCTACAGTTAAGGAAGCTTCTAATATTAAGCAAATCATTAGCTATTTTTCTAAGGCTATTGGGCAGTTGATCAATGAAGACAAATCTAAAGTTATTTTCTTTCACTGCTCTGCTAGACAGGAATCCATGGTCTTGGATAAATTAAGATATAAGAAGACCTCTCTTCCAATCACTTATTTAGGTATTCCCATAAATATTCAAAGGCAAAAAAATAAAGATTGGAATTGGTTGTTGGACAAAGTCAAGAAGAAAATTGGAAAGTGGACCAACAAGTGGCTTTCTTCTGGGGGTAGAATCACCTTGGTAAAATCAGTCCTTCAAGCTATTCCTATTTATGTTTCTTCCATTTTGAATATCCCAAAGGTTGTTCTTCGAGAATTGGATCAAATCAGTCATCGTTTCCTTTGGAGTGGTACTAAGGAGAAAAGAAAATGGGCCTTGGTGAAATGGGATACTTTATGTCTTCCTAAGAGTGAAGGGGGGTTAGGATTCCGGTCTTCAATTAATAACAACAAAGCTTTAGCTGCTAAATTATATTGGAGGATGTTGCATAACCCCAATGCTCTTTGGGCCAATAATCTCCGTGCTAAATATGCTGAGAACAAAAGTCCTGAAGACCTTGTTCGCTATCAACTTCCTACCAAAGGTTCTCCCATTTTAGCAGTTCTTAAGACCGGTGAGGATTTGATAAAGAAAAAATTATTTTGGATCATTCATAATGGTCAACATGCAAATTTTTGGACAGATTCTTGGGATGGTCACAAGCCTTTGATAACTCGGTTTCCCGATTGGAGGCCTTGGATGGAGGAGCTTCACCGAGCTAATTGGATAAAGGTGGCTAATTACTATCGGTACCATACTGGTAATTCAAAGGTTGGTAGATATTGGATCCCTATTGAGGACTGGCCTATTCAAATCCTAGAAAGGCAAAGACAAGATATCCAAGGCATCCTTCATATGAGATCCCTCTCTTGGTCCCATGAAAAAGATTGTTTTGGATGGAACAACACTACTAAGGGTGAGTATTCAGCTTGCTCAAGGTTATTTGACCTTATGCCATAATAATCCCAACCATTCTTCTGACATATTTTCTCAATTGTGGGCTCAAAAGCTCTGGCCTAAGGTGAGGTTCTTTAATTGGCTTTTATTGCATCGTAGGGTGCTTACCGGTGAGCAACTTATGAAGCGTGGTTTTCATGGCCCTTTTAGATGTGAAATGTGTGAAGAGAATGTAGAAAATATCAACCATATTTTTATTGAGTGTACTTTAGCCTCTCAGCTATGGAGGAGAATGGCAACTTTACTTGGCTTACAGTGGTCCAATTTTTTCACTTTTGAACAGCTTTGGAGGGATTGGCCTAATCAAGAGGGTGTTGATCATTTTATTAGGCAATTAGTTTGGATGGGTTCTACCATTCTTCTTTGGAATATTTGGAATGAAAGGAACAACCAAATTTTTAATCAAGATAGGAAGGATATTCACTATATTTGGCAAAATACCATAGCCAACTTAGTTGAATCAGTCCATCAACTCCTTAATCACCCCCAAAACTCCCACCAAATATGGGATCAAGTGATGCAAATATTGAATATTAAACCTTCTAAGGGCAACCAACTTAAAGGGAATGTGAGTATTAGTAAGATGGATAGGACTAGAAATTGGCAACCTCCTCCTAAGGATTTTGGAAAAGTCAATACTGATGGAGCCTCTAGAGGGAACCCCGGAAAAGCCAGTGTGGGAGGAATTGGTAGACTTTCAGATGGCTCCCTGGTTTTTACTTTTGCTGAGAATTTGGGTATTCTTTCCAATAACCTTGCCGAGGGGTATGGTATCCTTAGAGGCCTTCAGGAGGCTACTAAGGTTGGATGGGAAAAGGTGTTAGTTGAGTCTGACTCTCAACTTATGATTAATCTCTTGAAGACTCCTTCTAAGAATCATAAGGTGGATTGGAGAATAAAAAGAATTATTGAGAAGATTCAGCTTAATCCAGATGGGATTTTTGAAAGTTGATTACAATCATGTGGTCAGAGATCAAAACAAGAGTGTTGATGCTTTAGCTAATTGGGCTTTGGACAAAGGTGATCTTACTTGTTATGGCCACCCTCCTATATGGTGGGCTTCTCAAATTAGGGAAGCTCTTCTTTCTATCATTTCTTTGGATGGCTCCAGTTTCGAAGGTACCTAGTTTCTTCTTGTTTTTTTTTTTTTGTTTCTCTTTGGTTCATTCAGTTTTTTTAGTTCCCTAGCTCATTCTATTCTTTATTTTGTTTCCTCCGTTGATTCTTGCATTAATAGTCTTCTGGTCTAGATAGGTCATTGTTTTGTTCATTTTTTTTTTTTTTTTCTTTGTTTTTTTTGTTTAGTTTTTTAAGGTGGGTGGGTTCTTTTGTTTTGTTTTGTTTTTGTGTTCTTTGTGTTGTTTTTTGTTGTTCTTGTGTTTTTGTTGTTTTGTTTTTTTTTATGTTTTTTGTTATTGTTCTTGTGTTTTTTTCGTTCTTGTTCTTGGGTTTCTCTTTGTTTGTGTTATTTCATTTTTTTTATGTGTGAGTGTTTTCTATGTTTTTTGTTTTTGTTTATTGTCTCGTTGTTGGTTGTTTTTATTTTTATTTTTATTTTTTATTTTATTTTTTAGGTTTTGGTTGTGTTTATTTTTCATGTTTTTTTGGGTTATGTCTTTGTAGTGTTCTGTTGTTTTTGTCTTGTTTGTGTTTTGTTATGTGGTTCTTGTGTTTTTCTATGTGGTTTGTGTTGTGGTTTCTTTTATCTTATTGTGCGTGTTTGGTTGTGCTTTTGGTTTTGACACACTCAAGGAGCATGTTTTTTATTTTATTTTATTATTTTTGTTGTTATTTACTTATTTTTAATTTGGTTTTGTGTGTTTGTTTGCTCCTTGAGTATGTCAAAGGTGGTAGGCCAGGTCCGAGTCCTGGGCATTTTTGGTGGAATGGATACCCCTGCCTCCTTGGGTCTTACCCGAAAGTGGCATCCCTTTTGGGATGTTTTCCACAAATAAAAAAAAATCTATAATATCAATAACTAATGGTAAATTAAATATAATTATTATATAATTTACAAAAATAATGTTTTTTTTTAAATTAAATTCGCAATGATAAATATTATTGGAACATGGTGGTTTTTATAATACTATATTATTTCATGTAAATAATGTTTCCTTAAAAAAATGTATATGAAAAATATTTTTGGAATAAGATGTTTGTCACTATATAGGTTGTAATAGCATAATAATTTGATTAGCCTATCGTAACGTCGGACCAAATTCCATCGTACGAATACACCATTGGAAATAAAGTGTACACACGTAATGAAGCAATATTAATACCAACACTTTAACCATAAAAGGAATTCAGTTGAACTTCTTATTCTTGCATTATGATTTTTTTAAATTTATAAGAACATGGATTTTTAAAGTAACACATCACCCATTTCAACTATATAACCGTTAAAAATAATATTTTATTTTATTTTTTACTATATAATATATTCAAACTTTTTATTTTAAAACAATTAAAATAAAAAGAAGCGACTATGTTTATTATTTTTTATTGGAGAACTCCAACCAAGGAAATCTCTTATATTTACTACTCATCTCTTTCCAAGGTCATTATCCATCCGAATAAATGAAAATTGTCCATATTACAACTCAGGATACCCACCTCCAATGTTATTTATAATATTGCATAATATCGTATTAATATTGAATATTCCAAATATAACACAATACATTTAAATAAATAAAATTTGTCCATGTTATAATTTGTGATACCTCATCTATAATATATATTAAAATGTAAATATTTTAAAAGAATTTTTTTCGTTTTTACATAAGTTTAGTCATATTGAGCTATATAATTGACTTGATGTCATCAATATTTGGGCCTTGGTGCAGGTTACATCTTCCATATGTCCTAAGCATTGAATTAACACTTTATTACTTATAACATGATATGTTATTATTTTCAATCCTTATAGAAAAGAGTATCGGAACCAGCTTCGTAAGTAGCAATTTATTAAGCCCTCTCGTCACTTTGGAGTATTCCCTTTTTACATGGAATAAAGAGGTTTCCCTGTTATTCATCAATTGCATGAAAGGCATCAAAGGGTTCATCCCATTATCTAATGGTTTATGTCACCTTAGAGATATTTGTTCTCCTTGCTAAGGGAGAAGAGAGGATACTCTAAGTGAAGATAATATCACTTGTTCAAGGATTTAACTTAATGTAAATTGAATAAAAAAGTATGAAAATATTTTTTTTTTAAGATTGATTTGAACTCCAATATTGAACAAACAATTGATAGAGCATTAGTGATATGGTAGAGTATCTCCAATATTGGTGACTATCATTATAGTTGTCAATATCTTTGATAATTGAATTTAGTTTTAATTTCCACTAAAGCCTCTTCTTAGAAGTTTAACAACTAAGGAAGCCCTCTTTATATATAAAATACAATAAAATACAATGATCATATTTTACTATCAATATAAGTTTATCATTACTTATTTAAAAATAATTAATTTAACTATCAATGTATATTGTTACATGTGTTACTAAAATTTTATTTTATGAATTTTTGAAAACATCTTCTCACTTGCCTTCTATGGATTTGCTTTACAATCTTAATCAAAATTCACTTTTCTCCATCCTTATAACCTTTTTATTTTTCTTTTATTTTAGATTTGCACATCTGACTAACCTTATTATTAAAGATTCCAAGTAGGTTTATTTAAGTTACACCACTTCTTTTTCTTCATAAATTCATACTACAATGATAAAGATAATATTATAGTAAGAGGATATGTTTAGCATACTTTTCATTTCATATATCATCCTCCAAAGAAAGAAAGAAAGGTTGTCCAAGTTAGAACAAATTTTGTAAATACAATATTTAATATATTTACAATAAAAGACTGAAGTAACAAATTAGTAATAGATCCATTATTAACACATAAAAATAAATATAGATTTTTTTTAAATATATATTTTTTATTTGTAATCCTTATGTACATAACATATCCATAACATGTGAGGGGAGATATTTGAACATATTTGAACTTGGGGCCTCTTGATTTCAATTGGAGGGTTTTAACTACCCACTTGCTCTCCAACTCCTTTACATGAACGGATAAATATAGAAAATTATTGGATTTATGATAAATGTGTATTTCTATAAGATACTTTGGAATACATATCTTCCTATGCTTTTAGAAATCATTTATGCCCCATATTTAAAAAAAACTATATCCATATAAAAATATTTATTAATTAATTGTGCTATTTAACTCAATAATATTTTAAAAATAATCTAATATTTTTAATGCAATTAAAAAATAAATTAATCATAATTTAATAATTATTTTTAATTGAAAATAAATAATTTAGGATATTTTTTTCATAAATAAATTTACCAATAATTGTTCAAAAATTGTGAAGTTAGTTATTTGCTTCAATATTTGTTTTTGTTATGTATAGTATTATTCATGTCTCTAATATTCTAACATATTTTTATCATTACATTTTGTTTTGAGTTAAAGGATTAGTTTCACTTATTCTTAACACTTGTGATATTTGTTATTGTTTTTTTTTTTCTTTTAAGCGAAAAACCCCTTGCGGGGCCGCCTTGGTCTGAGAGACCACGAATAGGGGTTCTATACTGTCAAAGTCACCTAAGAGTCGCACCCAGCCCTGCTCGCACCAACATTATCAATTGGATTTTGGGTACCCAATTCAACTTTTTGGTAGGGTGGACATTCGAACCTGGGACCTCCCTTGGAGGATTGCCCTCTCCTCTCCAACTCACCTACAACACCTGGGTTGTTTTTGTTTTTCTATATCAATATCCTTCTTCCTATTAGTTTACATTATTTTTTCATATTTCTTATTAGGTATTCCTCTCCATTCTTATTTCCACCAACACTTTCCTCTTCATCAATTTCTTTTCTTCTTTTTATTTTTTTTATAGTGATACTTATCATTTATAGGTTTGTCTTGCTCTTGAGGATCTAAAGTCTAAGGAATAACATTATTATTATTATTATTTTATGTTACCCTACAAACCCAAAAATGCAAGGATGTTCCTCTATAGCAATTAACTTCTTATGTTGTCCTTAAAACACTAAAGCATAATTTATATCCTTCATCCTTATTTCTTTTGTAAGGAAATAATTTAATATTACTTTATAAAATTAAATATGATTTACTTAGCATGGAATTAACTTCTTCAAAAGAAATATAATAATATTATAATCTAGTCAAGAACCTTGCAATGATTAAAAGCAAATTTGCACAATATTGTAATAAAAAATAGAAATGACTATAAATGATTAATAATATTGCAATGTTGAATGGAAATGCAACAAATCATATTATAGAAGCAAAATTTCTTTACAAAACTATAGGTAACTTCGAAGGGGCAACCTCCTTGGAAGCAAAGATTTGTTACAACATGAAAAATGAGTTAATCCATCCTATTGCCCCATGGTTATTTTAAATACTAACAAACCCTAACCCTATTTCTCAAGGGTTCCCATCCATGTACAAATGGGGTCTTAGAGCTAGTAAATCCTAAATAACTATTACAAATTTATATAGCATCCATTTGTAATAAATAATGGTTACATCATATGAGCCCATAAGGCTATCATTTCAATGTACCCCATGACTATGCAATTATTAATAATGTTAGCATAGGGTATTGAAAAACCATTCCCCATTAAAAATATGTATCCCCAAAGATTTATATGAGGAAACTATTGTTGAAGCTACCATAGATATTCTCATGTGATATTGTCTTATTGTAAATCCTACCATTGGACTAAGACTTTAGTGATGGTGTTGTAGAGTATGGGTCCTTTGATCCAAAATACGATTAGGATCTTATATGATCAAATCATCATTAAAATTGAGAAGTATCAAATGGAAGTGGATATGTTTACCAAGTACTTCCTTCAAACAAGAGATATTCAAGATTGGATGGATCTTGGAGGAAGGCGATAAAATGAGCTTATAGACCACATGTCTAATTTGGTGCATGATTTTATAGGGACCATAGAATCTAGTTGCAATATTTTAGTGAGCATGATGTTGCACTGATGTTTACTTATATGGTTGTAGTTGAATTAATACCATGTCCCCTACTTTGAAACTATACTTTGAATGGTATTGATGTGTTTGTTGTCAAATTTGGTTTTGATCCATAGCCAAATTTTCCATCAGTTACTATGGTAGTTTTGTATGGCATTGAAGTGTCAAATCCACCACCCAAATATTATATTTGCCTAAAATATGTGAAGGTGATGGGTATGGGTTCTTGTAAATTACCTCAAAAGTTGTCAATCTAATGGATGTGTGGAATGACATGATGTACCACCACTCTATCAAGCAAATCCACTTGGCAATATTGGTTGGATCCATGGAAGTAAAATAATAGATGTAAGATTACAAGTATTTATTTACAATTTTTATCTACTCATCCATCCACATATGGTAGGATGAGCTCATTCTTAGTTGCATATCCTAGTATTTAAAAAATTCTTGCTAGAAAAACCTATGAAAGTAGATTCATAGATACACACAATAGATTTTGGTATACCATGGAGACAAAAAATGAATTCCATGAATATCTAGGTAATGGTGGATGCATGGTAGGGGTGGTCCAAGGAACAAAAATGAGCATACTTTGAGAGACAATCCACCACCACAATAATGATAATTTTTCCCCATGATTTCAAAATATTTGTAATAAAACCATTATAATATCATTTCAAACATTTTTTTGGAATTGGTAAAGGTTATAGAGTGTCTTGAGTACAAACCTTTTCTCCTTTCATCTGTTGGCATATCTCACACTTCGTCACAAAAAAATGCATGTCCTTATTATTTCTTGTCCAATAGATTGAGTTTTTAACCTACTCATACATTTTCCAAAAACTTGAATGGTCTATTGTGGGTGAAACATGCATCTCAATTATTATGTTCTCATGAATGGATGAATTTTTACGAACCATAATGTGATTTTGATATATCAATAGCTATACATCATTTTCATATCAAGTGTTTGAATTGGGGTCCTTTTGGAGATTTTCCCTCATAGTTTGCAAAGATGGTTCTTTGGCTACCTCTTCTCAAAGTTGGGTGACCCATTGGAAAAGTGGATAACATATGGTACATAGTGTTCCTTGATCATTGTACTAATGAGAAATGACATCTACCACAATATTTTCTTCCCCTTTTTGTATGCAATTTCATATTAATATCCCAAAAATTTTGAAAACTATTTCTATTATGTTGGATTCAAACCCCTTATTCTAGAAAATATTTCAAACTTTTATGATCCATTTTAATTGAGAAATTCTACCCAATGATGTAAGGTTAATAGTTATTGATGATAAACACAATAGACATAATTTATTTTTCATAAGTGAACTTCCCTATATTTTTCCCATACATTGACTTACTAGTGAAAGAGAGGGTTTTCCCTTCTTGCATTAATATTGCACTAATGCCATGGACTAAAACATAACTTTTGATTATAAATAGTTTAGACAAATTGTGTCAAGACCCTAGATTCTACCCTATTATATATATATATATATATATATATATATATATATATATATATATATATATATATATATATATATCATCCTCAAAACCCATTCATTAGTTCTTTATTTCAATATTTCATTACTTAAAACTTCTAAAAGAACATAAGTTATCCATACTAAATCCATATAAGCTAGCTTGTTCTTTCTCCCCATTTTGTCTGTCAAAAAGGTGACTGGGTTCCATACCCATGCAAGTCTATCTGCAAGGGAGTACCAAGTATCATAAGCATTAGACTATCTTTCTCATCTATCAATGATGAGTTAGTCCACTTTCATATGGTCTCTCCTTAGACCATAGAGAAAGTCTTTCATTAACAACAATTCCTTCGGTTTTATATTCCCTAGTGGACTATCTATCATATGGTCTCTCCTTTGACCATATCAAGTAAAAGGTTTCTTTATACAACCATTTATTTGGTTGAATATTCCACATTTCTAAGTCAATTATTTATTGCTCTAAACATTCAAATAATATTTCTAACTAATATTCCATTTAGCTCTAATAGCAATACCCTCTACCGAATACTAAAATTCAATATAGCTAGCCTATTATCAATTTGGAGTAACGTATACATTCCTTTGAAAGCCCTCATTAAGAATCAATTACTTACACTTTTGATTAAAATAAAATCTCATAAGAGAGGACAACTTCCATAATTAAATGAAACCCAATCTCAAAGCAATTATTCTTCTATCCAATACTTAGGACTAAAATATTTTTTTTCATCATTCAATAGTTAAGCCATTGTTCTACTAAAGATTCAATATTTAGCCAAGTTTGGTTATAGTTCCCAAGCATCACTAAAATACTAATTGTGAAACTACATTCGACCCAATTTAAACCATGAAAAGCTACTATATTTTCATACTAAATAAAATTCATCTTATCATAATTCATAACTCTAATACATCACCAAGATCTTAGCTCAAATCTATTTAATAACAATTCATAATGATAGTTATAGCACAAGTAATGTACTTACAACCAAACTCAGATTTTATTCTTTGATATAAAAAATTTTATCCACTACCATAATTACAAATGGTCTTTAATTAATAGCTTGGTTGGTGAGATTCTAATTCTTGATCTAGGTAACTTCACTTTTTAAACATTTGGCATCCATGATGCTATCTGCTCTGGGATCACTAGTCAATCAACTCTGCTACATTGTAACAGAGTATCCATATTTGAGCATACTGATATGGGAATGTTATAGGGACCTCACTATCTCATTCCTTCTTTTTGAAAAATGTAATCTAACTAAATGCAAACAAAAATAATGACACCACAATCCAACATTGCAACACTCCAAGTAATTTTTTAATGCATAGTTTAATATCAATATATATTCATCTTATGGATTAATTACACATCCCATAATAGCAATGAATCCTTTTGTTTTCAAAAGCTGATTTAAATATTCTAACTAAACAAGACAATTCAAGAGTAATTCAACTTCATAAAGGAATCAATACGTATACATTTATTTTTCTTCAAACGCATTGCACCTTCTCTAATTCTATAAAATACAATTAATAGAATTCACGGCCGATGCACAATCAATGTCCATATGCAACGCATTCACAAAATATCTAATGATTGCACTCAGTAAGCACAATATTTCAAATTCTAAATCAATTCATTGATTCCAAACTCACAATGTCAAATTAAAATAATCCACATACCTAAGCACAACCATAATTCCAAACACAACATCCATTTAAAAATTATGGCATTGTTCTATCAATGAAAACAACCAATACATCCTATTGTAAATATATCATGTCTAGGATGAATATTGAATACACATTTGACTCTTCTTCCAATATTGCTTACAGAAAAAAACAATAAATAATATTTATAAAAGGTCGGCTGGTTTTGGTTCAAAGCACTGACCAACTATATTTCTTTTGGGTCAATCTTCCTAAAGTAACAAACGCTACTACATTATTTGATGGAACTAAGTGAATAATTATGCTTTGGCCACAATCAACATCATTGGTTACTGTAGACAGCAAAATAACACCAATATGATCATGTGGCTACAAGCACTGACCGAATTGGCATACATAGCCCCTAAGGCAGCCCCCAGAGGTTAAACAGTGGTCCTAACCACTCCCAAAGTAGTTTTGGAAGGTCAGAGGTCAATTTGGCACCTTTTAAGCACCCTGATCCTTACTCATTCCACCTTGGGGTGATTGGAATGCTATTCACCCTAGCCCAGGATGATTAGTAGAAATTGCTCCAGGGTGGGGCGAATAGCAGGTTTGATGGGAAAAAAGTCAAACCTTGACAAATGGCAGCCCAGATCTGCCACTCAAATCCACCTTCAATGCATGGGAGTGCGAGTGAGAATTTCAAAGCTAAAAGAGGAAGTCATAGAGGCAGTCATGGATCCCTTAATCAGGAAGGAATCTTCTCTCCCCTGATAAGGCATGATGGACAAGTGGCACACCTACATGGACATTCAAAGTAGACCTTTAGGTCCATAAAATGGTGAGTCTTCTCACCCCAAGAAAGAACAGAGCAGGAGAATTTGGAGCAATGGAGTGCTGCCAAATTATACCCTCACCCTCATTGTGCTTCCTACATCCATTGATCTCTCTTTTGGAAGGGAGGTTATTGGGTGAATATTAGGAGCGCAATCCAGACCCAAAATAAAAACAATTGGCCACAATACCATATCCAATTTTTTGACACAACCCCCTAGGAGGTTTTGGACCCATCCCAATTGGATTGGTGTCAAAACCAAGCCCCAAACGATGGGCGTCCTGCCCTCGGGTGCCCCCTACACTACTGTAGTCCTAATTGCCCCACCCCAGAGCGATTAGAAATATACAGTATATTTCTTCACTATTTATTTTGCATCTTGTTTTATGTCATTCCTATATGCTGCCATTCAAATTTCATGCCATTCTGATAAGTTTTAACTGTGTTTTCATTGTTTTACGCTTTCACTAACATACAAGGAATGCCTTCGGATACAGGCCAATCGGGGCAGAATCATCCAAATACGACCTTCTAGGTCATCTCAAAATGCCCCATTTTACCTAACCCAAAGTTTTTAGGTGTTTTGGAGGCCTCTGTATGGGACATTTGGGAGGTCACTTTAGGACATTTTATGATAGTCCTAATCGTCCCACCCCAGAGCAATTAGAAATATACAGTAGATTTCATGATTGTTCTTTTTGTAGTGTGTTCATGATTATGTTTACATGCTTCTGTTCAAGTTTTATCTTATTCTGACATGTTTTTTTTAATTATTTCATGCATGCATTAACTGGAGGCCTTGGGGATTGCATGTTTCCCTCCATCCGTAGGTGCTATTAATCATTTGTTGTTTCTTTGAATGCAATATCTCGACACCGGAGGGGCATCAAGGAACTATGGATGCATTCATGCAAGCGATAGTGACTTTTGGCCCACCCATTTCAAATGTGGGCATGCGGAAGATCCTGAAGGGAAGCGTATCATCCATTGGTGTAACAAAACTATATCTAACACTTCGAGCCCTGAAAAAGAGGGGAGACATATTGTAACCTAATAGTAAGAAAAATTAATAAAATAGGTTACACTTTGCTTTTGCTTTACATCTCGTTTCATTTCGTTCACTTTCCCTTCTCATGCACTTTAGTTCTTTGTTCATTCGTAGGACTTAGCGTTACATCCGCTTTTGTTTGCATCGCACCCGGTATGCCATTGCTTCCGTATCCAAGTGCTTTTAGTGGCGATCATGGTGGGACTCTATCCCCTGATTTTGGGATCAAGTTTTTGATCAAAACTTTGTATTTTTTCTTGCAGGTGTTAATCCTTCTAGCACTGGACTGCTGCTCATGCCACCTTGTGATGAATACAAAGTTGGTATTCGTGCCACCCAGGGACAAATATGAATTTTTCCCACCCTATGATGAATATAGATCTGCTATTCGCCCCACCCTGGGATGATTAGCTCTTTGTGTATTTTTTGAGCAAAAACTCAGAGGCATCTGGTGTGGGCAGAGAAGAGGTAGGTTGTCTGAACACTCTGTAATTTTCTCTCTATTTTTGTGATTTTTTTGTTTCTTTGCTTGCATAGAAAATTTTATTGCATGTTTTCTTTCTTTGCATAAGTAAAAAGAACCCCACACACCACATGATAATATAAACATCAAGGAGTTGGTGGTAAAACCCCAATACTTGATCAAGACCAACGGTGGATTTCATCACCACCTTGGCTTGAATTTTGCATACATAACCCCGATCGCGATTGTTGCTAGACGTAAATCCTGACGAAAGCTGACCAAGTGTAGTAGGGGTGATTCCCAGTGCATGAGGATAAGTCTTCTATGGTAGGTGTTAAAAATAGAGTGATTCCCCTTTCATACCGCCTATGTTCCATGTAATGTTCTACTCTTGTGTACCAATAGTTTCCCTCATGTAAGTGCAGGTATATTGAGAGGTTCGGTATAATGGCATGGCAGTTGTATATTGAAGGGGTGACCATTTTGGGAGATATAAGAGCCCTCATATTGCATGTACACAAAAATTTCTTTATAAGGTTTTCAAATCAAAAATAAAAACACACTGAACCAGATTTAGGACACACCTTTAATCTATAAACGAGATAATCACTTCTTTGTGTGTGTGGTCCCGTTTGTTTGGTGTAGCATAAAAAATCGTAAAGAATATAAAAAAATATGCATATTTGAGAGAACCACAACCATGGTGTACACCCGTAGCCAAGTCCAATCACGGGAAGAAGCTATGAAAAGTGTACAACGGGGCACAAGTCACCTCTGGTATAGCCCCAAGTACTTGGTCATACCACCTTGGCGGCCTGACCCACAACATAGTCCACATCATGCCATTATAGAATGGGACTATAGAGGCACCCTTTGACGGGTACTCCCATTCAACATATACCCTTTCAAGATGAGTACATACATGTGGCACTCAACATAGATAGGAAGGCCCCATTAGACACTTATTATGAGTGGCCATCGTGCGATGAAGTGCTAGAATAGCATAAGGTGCATAAGGAGGGGCCACATGATTATATCATCCCTCCTCTACCTCTCATTGCTGTCAAAAACAATAGGCCAAATCTAGAGCACAAGGCTCTTCAGACAGGGCGAGCCAACTCCGCCCATCCCTTTCACATACATGAAATGGAGCATGAGGAAAACCACTATATTCCTCAAGAGCAATACAAAGTGAAGAAGCAATGCACCTCCGCACATACTATTTATCAGGATCACCTACTAAGGCCAGAGCCTCAGGTGAATGCTGCTAACCTCGACAGAGAGAAGTGACCTATAGATATCTCGGATCACTATGACCGGGATAGATATATAGGGGAGGCATCTAGGCCTCCTAGACCTAAGATGGCAGAACAAATTGACTTAGCATTTGCCAAACATACCGCCTACCAAGCGCTAATCACACAACTTGAGCAATATCAACAATATTTAGAGCACCTGTACCATCTTAGCAAAGAGCGCATTTAGTGTCAAATGAATGAGTTTCTCTAGAACACTGTGCATGGGAGGATTCCAACCCCTCACACACATAAGACAGAACTTTATGAGAGGAAAAACCCCTTAATGCGAGACAGGTCTCCACGACCTTATCAAGTGTTACCTCCAAGACCTTCTAGACCTGAGCGGGAGGCCACCCCTAGAGCCAATGATAGGCACCCTCCTCTAGCACCCACCCATGTTTATAGGTCACGCCCAGGAACTCCTCAAGAAGCCTATGAGGAATTCGATCAAGAATAAGAGCAGACTAAAATGCCCTACTAAGGTAGGAGGGGTGCTACTCGGCTACCCCTCCATAGGCCTCTAGTTCCCCATAATTCACAATAGGAACAAACCAAGGAGGAAGAGATCAAATCCTCTGATGCATACAAAGCGTTGCTAGAGCACTTAGAGTCTATGGAGACCAAGACTTCTGGGCCCCAAAAGCCCATTTTATGCTAGCTCCACAGTCACCCTATGTATCCTTCGGTGTCAGCACCCCCATACCCTAAACACTTCAAAATGCCTCATTTGGTGATTTTTAGAGAGGACGAGGATACCCAAGAGCACGTGACAAGATTCCTGAGTCAATGCTTTGGCATTCAGGACAATGATGCTTTACTTCTAAGAACATTTATAACCATGTTTGTAGGCCCTGCCTTGGATTGGTTTACCCAGTTGTCGAAGCATAGCATCAGTAACCTGGACCAGCTAGTGGACGCGTTCCTTGAATGTTTTGCCTTCAAAAAAAAGAAGAAGGCATCATTAAAAAACCTAGCTAGTCTCAGGAAGTATTAGGAAGAGACCATGGCTGCTTATGGAAATCAGTGGAGGATGTTGCTTTCAAGGCTTCCTTACCTCCATCCCATGGCCGACCTGACCCAAATGTTCTCAAAGAGTTTCTTGATATCGATCTTCGTGCTATTGCAGCTGCATCAATATGCCTCTCGAGGAAGCCCTGGCATAAGCCAGAATAATTGAGAAGATCAAGATATAGGATGGCAATATTGCCAAGCCATGCAAGCAAGAGTTGCCCAAAAATGCTAAAATTGGGTCTACGCAACTGAAACCCACCGTAGTCAATCAGGTTGCCATAAACATACCAAAGCCTGCATAGACGACATAGCCCCCAAAGGCTAACTATCAGATAGTCCCTCTTGATAGCTATGAGAAGGAAAATCATAGGCAAGAGCAAAATTAGTAGCGTCGCCCTAGGTGACAATTCACACCCTTCATAGAAAGACTCCTTGTTTGACCGCTTGTCCATGAAAAACTTGATAAACCTGCCAGAAAGTTGACACATAGACCCCAACGTGCCAAAAACCAAGGGCTATAAGCAAGATTTATACTTTATATTCCATCGAAAGAAAGGCCATGACATCTTCAGTTGTTATAAATTCAAAAACCTGGTACAAGACTTGATAGACAACAAAATGCTAGTGGTGGATAATCCCATAGCACCAAGCAACCAATATATGGAAGTCTTCAAAGACCCCCTACCTGCCCATGATGCGCAGGCAAAGACTCTACAAGTCAATGAGGTGACACAAAACTACCCCATGCAGGGGTATGTAGCGATGATAATCATAGTGACACGGAACAAGAGGTACCCAAGCATAGCTACCCTCGTTGTAGCTACAGGAGAGGTTACATCAACATCACAACCTCAACAGCACCCTACGCAACCTCCCCCACCTAGACCAGTGGCCATGATTTGGACTAAACTTACCCAAAGTTTAAGGACCACATCGGTGAGGCTCTCCATCTATGATCTCATCCAACAATCATTGCCCCATCGGGAGGCTCTAATGGAGATACTCAAATCCATAGAGCTACAACCCCATGAAGCAAACTCTTTCAATAGCTTTTTGGGACATGTAAAATGATGTACAGAACCAATCATCACCTTTAGAGAAGACGAACTAAAATTGGTGACTGGTGATATGGCGGATCCACCCCTGCATGTCATTGTGCGGTTAAATGATATTCTATTTAAGAGGGTGTTGGTGGACACTGGCTTTTCCAGCAATATAATCACAACAGCGGCATTGAAACACCTCAAGTTTCCAGCATCTCACATTGTGGCCTCCACCTATACTCTTCGAGCATTAAATGACGTGATATGCTTGACGGTTGGCACAATTTTCCTACCCATCCAAGTGAGACAAAAGACTATTCCTATGTTGCGCCACATCCTGGAAGGTGATATGGCCTATGACATCTTACTGGGCCGGCCTTGGATTAGGGAAATGAAGTGTGTCCCTTTGATCGCCCATCAATTCCTAAAGTACACATATGAAGGGCAAATGCATGTAGTCCCGGCAGACTTAGAGCCCTTCAAGTATTGCAATGTGGTATAGCTAATGCCACAATCAACCCTCCCATCGACACATTTGGACTTTTAGTTGAATCCATCCAAATAGGGTCTGATTTTGCATACATCCCCGTTGTTAAGTCCCTCAAATCACCAATCGGGCCCATATTCATCGTCTGGTCCTTCACCAATGACACCACCTATGGTGGCCACATTGAAGGACAAAGGGAAGAAGCTCGTGGAAGAGATACCACCATTGGTCTCAATTGTCTCAATCGAAGAGGTGCCCAACTGAATGGAAGTCGAGACACCTGGTTCACCCTACATGGAGTGGACCCAGGAAGAACTCCCATTCCCTCCCCCTCAACCACCAACGATCACCATTGAGATGGCCAATATGGGCCTGGGGGTGTATCTAGTGTGGAACATTGTGGCAACACCTGTTCTTGAGTCCATACAAGACATGGGGAGACCTCGCCTCCCCATCGGCACTATTGTCCCTCTAGGCTACCTTCCAAATCAGACAAATTTTGTATATGGGGGCCTCGACAACGGAATTGAACCTTACCTACAAGAGGAAGAGGACGAAGAGCCCTTGGCTAAGGACGTCAATTATCTATCCAACCCAAACTTCACTTTGAAATACCTTGGCCAATGTAATTGGCATGGATATGGGTTGGGCAGATATGAACAAGGGGTGCGCGTTATTTGTCAACCAAGATATCAGATGCCATATGAAAAATCAATAGTAGGGTTCAACCACCCTCTACCCCTTGACATCTTGGTAGAAAACATGCAAGGCCTAGGGCTAGGCAACAAGTATGGGTTGGCACAAGATCCATATGCCAATCCTAACACAACATACACATTGGGGGATTATCTCCCATTTCTAACAACCAACCTTGTGGGCCTCAACAACTCCTCCCATTCGATCAAGAAAGGGAAAAGTTCAAGAATTTACCTCCAAGAGGGATATAGACAAGGTCAATAAGGATCTTCAGAAGATGAGTCAGAGTATGAGGTAGCACCTTGGGACCCTTTCGATTTTGATAGCAATCACTCGCAAGTGACGTCCATAGATGACTATTAGGAGAACTTCATGGTGATGTTCCCCTTGAATGCTCCAATTGAGCGATTGCCACATTAGGAGAATCAGGTCCTCCCGTAGAGAGCGAAACAACCTCGATGGGACCAAATTAACTTGCTCAAGCAGAACAAGCCTCACATGTCATAAATAGTTGTCGAAGCCAATGAAGGCCTATGGATATCTGATAGCGATTATGAATATGAGACTAAGATGACATATCTCAACCATATGCAATAGTAAAAATACCCCATGGACATTGATGACATGTTTGAAAAGCTAAACATGGGACCAAGGCATAGGTGGCATTTGAACCAAGCACAGTTGGACCAAGTACTGCACCTGCCACTTCAGGAATATAGAGAGCCCCCTCCACCTAGAGACCCTATAGAGCCATCAGTGCCAAGGACAGATCTTGTCCTTTTATCTATACATAGGGCCGATCCATTTGTGCCAATACCCATAGAGCCAGATCTAGAGCACAAAGATCACCAAGGATGTTCGAGTAACCACCCACACGGTAATGGAGACCAAATTCACTTCATCAACATGATCTCCATTGACTTAATCGCCTCCATCCATAATCCAACTGATCCAGCATGACCATTGTATCTAAACCTAGATGCCATAGACTAGGATTGTGCTAACTCGCCACCATCCCCATCAGAATACTGGCCTTGCAGTGAGATGCTTCATTTCACCCTAGGACCAACTCAGGATATCTTCCATGCTGAAGAGGAACCCGACATTCCAAATGTAGATCTAAATTTAGCAAATGATATCCACCTGATTCCAACTCCACACCATTTGGAGGACGGGTCCCTCACGTCAGTCGAAGAGATGACTGACGTAGACATCAGCTTTGATCCAATGAATCTGCAAATCATCAAGTTGGGGGTAAGTTTGTCCCCCAAAGAGCAAGTTGATTACATTGCAATTCTCAAAGACAAGAAGGAAGTTTTTGCATGGTCCTACAAAGACATGTTGGGGCTATACCCATAACTAGTCATGCATAATCTAATGCTTGATCCGACAGTCAAGCCATTCAAGCAAAAACTACGTAAGATGCACCCAATAGTAGTCTTAATGGTCAAATACGAGCTACAAAAGCTATTGGATGCATAGTTTGTCATCTACGTGGATTACCCACCATGTCTGTCCAACATGGTACGCTTCAAGAAGACAGATGGGAGGATTCGCATATGCACCAATTTTTGAGATCTAAACAAAGTGAGTCCCAAGGACAATTTCCCCTTGCCTAGCATTGATGCATTGGTAGACGCTATAGCAGGCCACAAAATGCTTTCCCTCATGGATGGTTTCTCGGGATACAACTAGATTCGTATCAATCCCGACAATCAACTCAAAATGACATTCACGATGCCTTGGGGGACATTTTTTAATAAGGTCATGCCCTTTGGCCTTAAAAACGTTGGTACCACCTACCAACGCGCTATGACATACATCTTCCATGATCACATGGATAAAACTTTGGAATATTATATGGATGATTTTTTGGCCAAATATATTTTGTGCCCACATCATCTCGATGACTTAAGCAAGATCCTTGATCGCCTCATCGAACACAAAGTCAGACTAAACCCTAAGAAGTGCGTATTTAGCATCACATCTGGAAAACTCTTGGGTTTCATAGTCTCAAAATGAGGCCTCGAGGTAGATCCAAATGAATTCAATGCAATCCTTGAAATCCTTCCCCCAACCACCATCAAGTAGCTCAGAAGCTTGCAGGGAAAGGTCACGTCGATCAATCGCTTCATAGCATAGCTATCTGACAAGTGCCAACCCATGAATAAATTATTACACAAAGGGGTAGCATTTCATTGGGATGATTTGTGTCAGTCGGGATTTGATGATATTAAACAATACTTGGCTTCGCTGCCAGTATTGGCACCACCTAGACTAGGAGTGTCGTTCTACTTATACATCTCAGCTACTAAGGTGGCACTAGGCGCCATGTTAGCCCAAAAAAATGAACTACATAAAGAATAGGCTAATTACTATCTTAGCCGCACCCTGGTCAGTTACGAACTTAACTATGCATACGTTGAGAAGTTATGCTTGGCGGTGGTATTTTCCACCAAAAAGCTATGCCATTACATGCTGAGCAATATGATGTATTTTGTGTCTAATGAGAATCCATTACGGTACATGATGAGTCATACTTATCATAGTAGTCGCATGACGAAATGGATCATGTTGTTGACTGAGTTGGACATCGAATTCATTGGGAAAAATTCTATCAAAGGTCAAGTCATCGTCGATCAACTAGAAGAGGCTCCTCTCGAAGACGATCAACCTCTAACCATAGAGCTAATCGATGATGGGGTCTTCCATGTCTCAGAATCGTTATATTTTGATGAGCCTGAATCACAGGCTGACATAACCTTATTCTTCGATGGTTCTAAATGTGAGCAAGGAGGTGGCACGGGAATCATATTTTTCACACCGCAAGGGTCTCCAATGCCTTTATCATTTAAACTTGATTTCTCATGCACCAATAACAATGTTGAATAGGAAGCCTTGCTCATAGGTCTTCAGAAAACCATCACCATGAACATCAAATGCTTGAATATCTTTGGTGATTCACTGTTAATTGTCAACCAAGTGAAAGGGGTATTCCAATGCAAATGCCCAGTTCTAAAAGCTTACAAAGCCCTTGTGGATAAATTCCTTGCTAAGCTTGAATGGTACAACATCGAGGCACTTTCTCAATCATTGAATCATTTTATGGACACTATGGCCTCCTTGGGGTCACTAATCTCGCAAGACCCTTCTGGTGAAATGACAACCATTCAAGTCAAAACATTATCGCAATCCATGATGGAGCATGCAAGGTATGACCTAACGCCAAGAATCCACCTTATCCAGATTGAACTATCTCAGGATAGGTTCTCTCGAATCCATAATAATATGAATCATGCCAACCGGGGGTCCTTGTTCTCCCCGACCCCTCTTAATAGCAACACAATGCTATTTTTACAAGTTCTTTCTTGCTAGGATTTTGCTATGGATGAACTTCAAGAGGGATTGGTCGTTCATACCATCAAGGTTTCTGATCAGCAAGATTGGTACACATCCATAAGAGACTATCTCAAGTTAGGTAGCCTCCCACTTGGATCTTCGCATGCCACAAAAAGATCATTCAAATAGAAAGCGGTAAAACATGTCTTGCTAGGAGATATTTTGTACCGTCAAAGCTACTAAGGGATCCTCCTTCGTTGCTTGGACTAGCAGGAGTCCACTTGGGTGATCACCCAAGCACATGATGGTACATGCGATGGCCACTTTAGCGGTATGGCCATTGCAAAGTGCATTCTTTGCATGGGCTATTATTGGCCATCATTAGAACAAGATTTTTTTGCATACGTGTGAAAGTGCGTGAAGTGTCAACACCATGCTAACTTGACACACGTACCTTCTCAGGCCTTGCAACCGATCCAATCGGTTTGGCCATTTTTGTAGTGGGGCTTAGATCTAATCGAAAATATCTCCCTTGCGTCGTAAGGTCATCACACATTCATCATAATGACCATAGAGTACTTCACCAAGTGGGTGGAAGCAATTTCGCTTACCTCTACGACTGGACCCCACATTGCAGAGTTTATTTTACATAACATCATATGTCATTTTGGTATTCCATCCAAGATCATCTCGGATAATGGGACATCATTTAAGAACAAATATGTGCGTGCTTTGACAACAAAGTACAAAATTCAGCATAGTTTTTTGACACCTTATTATCCGCAGGCAAATGGGCAAGTAGAGGCTTCAAACAAAATGTTAGTCGTCATCCTTAAAAATATAGTCACAGATAGTCATAATGATTGGCACATCCAAATACCACTTGCCCTGTGGGCTTATCACACTAGCATTCAGACACCCACTATGGAAACTCCATTTTTACTGGTGTATGGCTCCGAGGCAGCCATACCTCTCGAGTTGGAAATACCCTCCCTACGCATATCAATGCAAGAGTTCATCGATGATGACACTATGTGGTAGGCCTAGTTAGACCAGCTTACGTTGCTCAATGAACGATGCATCAATGCTCTCGAGCATTTACGTATCTATCAAGAGTGACTTAAGAAAGCGTACAACATGAAAGTTCACCTGAGGGACTTTCAAGTTGGTGACTTGGTCTTAAAAGAGAACCAACAAAATTCTAACTTGCTGCCCCATTTAAGGGACAAATTCATGGTAAACTGGTTAGGTCCTTATGTAATTGATAGTAAAATAGGACCTAGAACATACCGAATTACCTCTCTTGAAGGAATCAAGGAACTAGAACCCTTTAACATCAGTCATTTGAGGCCATTCCACATTTAAAAGAGCCATGGCCCACCCCAAAAAGCTCCAAGGATTCCCACAATCCTTGGTCAACCTAAAAAATCCCAAAGGTATCCATAAACCCTTTGGTCAAACCAAAAACTCCAAGGATCCCCATAATCGCTTGGTCAACCCCAAAATACCCCAAAGGTGTCCATAATCCATTTGGTCAAACCAAATGCTCCAAGGATTCCCATAATCACTTGGTCAACCCCAAAATGCCCCAAAGGTGTCTATAATCCCTTTGGTCAAACCAAACGCTCCAAGGATTCCCATAATCGCTTGGTCAACCCAAAAATGCCCCAAAGGTATCTATAATCCCTTTGGTCAAACCAAAAGATCCGTTGAGAAGCAACACACCCCCACTGAAAAATGAGATTCCATCCTCTTGAAAACCCTGAAATTCCATTTTTGCAGCAGGGACCCTCTTGATCATTTTCAGTTTTAAATCTTGCTTGCCTCCTTTTTAAAGTTGTGCCTTTTCCCTTGTCATTCTAGCATTGTTATCCAAGAATTCACTTTCTACATGCTAGAATCATTCATGCACAAAGAAAATCTCGCACCGGTACCGAGAAAAATGCTGAAAACAGTTGCATAAATTCATGAAAAATCAAACTTTCCATTTTTGGTAGTGTCGCGATATCGCGACACTTCCATTTACGGAAATGTCGCGAAATCGCGACAGGAAAATAGAAAACCCGCCAAGTCATTTTTGGAAGTGTCGCGAAATCGCGACACTTTCCATTTTTGGAAGTGTCGCGATATCGCGACATTTCCATTTTTGGAAGTGTCGCGATATCGCGACATTTCCATTTTTGAAAGTGTCACGATATCGCGACATTTCCATTTTTTGAAGTGTCACAAAATCGCTACCGGCCAGAGGAGAGAGAAGCAAGTTGTACGGATCAGCGCAAAATCGCGACATGTCGCGAAATCGTGACATGTCGCATTTTCGCGGTAGGAGAGAGAAAATGCATGAAAATCGGCTAAGTGCCAGAAAGGGCGCGATTTCGCGACATGTCGCGAAATCGCGACAGCTTTTGGAGAGAGAAGATGAACTGTACGGAAGGGCGCGATTTTGCGACATGTCACGAAATCGCGACATGTCGCATTTTTGCGGTAGGAGAGAGAAAGTGGGCTGAAGAATCAAAAATCCGCCAAGTCATTTTTGTGTAGCGAAATCGCGACACTTTCCATTTTTGGAAGTGTCACGATATCGCGACATTTCCATTTTTGGAAAGTGTCACAAAATCGCTGTCTACCGGAGGAGAGAGAAGAAATCAGTACGGACCAACACGATTTCGTGACATGTCGCGAAATCGCGACATGTCCCATTTTCGCTGAGGATAAATGATAAAAGTGGCTAAGTCCAAAAGTTGCAGCGATTCGCTGACGTCTCAAAATCGCGGGCTGGAGCTTGCAGCGATGCGCTGCATGTTTCGAAGTCGAGAGGTAAAGGGTGCAGCGATGCGCTGCAGGTTTGAAAGTCTGGACTCGAAAAGTGCAGCGACGCGCTGCACGTTTCGAAGGCAAGGGTGAAAATGGCAGCGATGCGCTGCACGTTTCGAAGAAGTCTTGCAAGACAAGCATGTCGCGAAATCGCGACATGCTGGAGCAAAATTGTACGGCAGCTGGCAGGAGGCACGATTTCGTGACATGTCGCGAAATCGTGACATGTCGCATTTTCGTGGCCGACAGGGGAGAAGCAGCATAGCGCTGGGGACGTCGCGATTTCGCGACATGTCACGAAATCGCGACATGTCGCGTAATCGCGATAGGAGAGAGAAAGTCCTCAAAGTTGACCGAAGTGCATTCCAACTGGGAAACAGAAGGCATCCAGGGGTAGCGACACGTGTCAAAGCGTGAAGCAAGCAGAGCAAGGCCGACATGCAAGCTTATTTTGCGGTTTTTAATCTGTTTTAATCCTTTAAAGCTTCTAATTTAATGATTTTAAAGTACTAATATAATATTTTTGTCTTTCATGTAGGATTCCATCTGGCACTTGCGGGACAACCGGGAAAGGCCATAAAGGCAAAGTTAAAGTGCGAATTTAGTCAAGGACCGCCATGCTAGAAGAGAAGCTGCCGGTGAGAGCATTCAATGACAAATTTATTGCAGACTTGATAGCATGAAGACAATTTCAACACAGGGATGGCTTTACGGAGATCAGATCTGAGAGAAGTGGTGACTCATCCGGCTCACCAGCAGAATTAATGGAGGCATTTATTTGCAGCTGCGGATGAATGCAAGTGGCTTTAGATTTTATCTTCTCCATTTATGGCAGCTGACTGCACAGATTTGCCGAAGGGTTAAGTTCTATCCGGACTTTGATTTTAAATGGATTTTTATTGTAAAACCCGGGTCCTAGGGTTTAGATGTGATAATATTTGCAGTTATGAGAAGAAGATATTTTTGAAAAGATCAGGGTCTGTCCTGAATCTATAAATACTTCTTCTCAATGTAATCGCGGGAGGCGGAGACTTAGAAATAAAAGGCTTATAAGCAATTTCTTGCAAATCTTGTGAAATCCTTTGTTTCTGGACTTGGAGTTGATGTGCTTTAGCTTTTCTGTGATAGCATGGCCAGGAGCCTAATATTTTGCAGAGTGTGATAAGTGTATCTTCTTTTGTTATCCGTTCCATTTAAAGTTTGTTAGATATATGCTGTAAATCTGACATTATCAAGTTTAAATATGCTGTTAGGCTTCAGTTGTTCTCTTGTCTGCTAGGGGAAATTATAGATTTCAGGTGTAAGTTTGTTCTAATTGCTCTGTCTTCACTGTGTGAGCTAGGCTGTCGATGAAAGATACCAGTTTTAACCAGCTGCCCTTGGATTTATAATTTTCTGCTAGATCTGTTTCACTCTGCCTTGTGCTCTTAGTTGAAAGTGATCTTAGACTGGACTGGACACTTTCTTCTTTGATTTGTTCTGTTGTGAAGCTAGTAGCATAGATAAAATTGACAGTTTGGGTTTTACAGTTGATGTCTGATAAACTTCTCTTTCTTCCCTACCCTACCCTCTCTTTGTTTTCGGTGAATGATCCATTTTTATTTTCTTTGTTTGTCTTTTATTTAAATCGCTGACCCATGAGAGCTAGATCTAGAATTCAAGTTAAATCTGATAAACAACTTTTGCAACTACTGAACAAGTTCAAGAACCCCCTATAAGGTAACAGAGCAGTCCATATTGAAATCTATTCCAGAAGTGGAAAAGAGTGAATTGCCATTCGACCCAACTCTGTAACTCGCACCTTGGATAACCAGCTAGATCCTAAAGATGAGTGGGATCCGTCCCGTGGGTGTCTCCGGAGCTTCCTTGCTTCATCCTTTCCCAGGGTGTGCATGAAAGCCGGACCAACAACCTAATTGGCGCTAGAAGGAGGGCTATGAACTCAGTTCAAGTATTGTAAGGGCATAACAACAACATTTGAAGGACCCATAGTGAACTTCGGACAATTTTGTAAATTGTCAGTATTTTTTTTTGAAAGTTGTCAGTACAATTTTTAAAATTGCCAGAGAAGACCTCAAGTTCAGAACAGTTTTATCTCCACTGGAAGTTATCCAATCACAACTCAGAACATCACTGTCAGCCAAGTAATAATGGCAAATTGGTTAGGCCCCACTGCTTTGAATATCCCGGGTATAGCCCATGACCTGCCTGTAATCCCGGAAAGATATCTCCCTGGGTACAAACATGATGGGACAAGAACTCGAGAAGAACATCCGCTAGCTTTTAAAAATGCTCTAAGATTGTTGAATATACAGCATGAAGATGTTGCCTGCAGATTGTTCCCGTTCACTCTCCAGGAGGGAGCTTATGACTGGTTTTTAAACCTCACCAAAAATTCCATTACTAGCTGGGATGACCTAGAGAAAGCTTTTATATCACAATTTGGGGAAGTGATAGACCCCAAGTGTGTTATACCAACAATTTTCCAGCATCAAGAAAGAGTCGGGAGAAACTGTCATGTCTTTCAATATGAGGTTCCAAAGAGCTTACGGTAGAATGACTGGCCATTACATCCCAAATGCAAATCTGGCCTTAGAAATCTACAAGAATGCATTGGATTCGGTGACCTCTATTTTCCTCAAGAGAGACATCAATATCACAACCCTGGCAGGGGCTTATAAAGAAGCCTTAATTCTTGAAAGACAGTTAGGGCCTCAAATTCTGAGCAGACCTTTGATATCCTATGTTACACAGAACATGCCTGTTCCAGACCCCATTCCACATCATGAGTTAGTGCCAACATGTCATGCTCTACCCAAGGAGACTCCGTTAACTGTGACATCCACTCAGCATGTGCAAAATACAGAGAAAAGTTCTGACAAATTCAAAGTGCAGGTGCTTGAACTGAACAGTTGTGATCTGGCACCACCCAAATCTGAAGTTTTTCCTGGTGAGTTAAATTTTCCTAGAGATCAAAGAAATATTGATATTTCTAGTTCACCCAAAAATAGTACAACCAGGGTTTCAGATTCTTTCACTTTTCTTGAAGAGACAGAAAGTCTTGTACAGACTCCGGTGGATGAAATGCAAGATTTTCAACAGTTAAAAAGGGACAGTTATGATTTGAGATGTCAGAGTCCAGAACCTAACTATGATCCTTCCTCATCAGAGGATGATGAAAGTGAGATTCAATATCACTATGCGAAGTAACTGAGGAGGATAACATCATTGAGGATATGAGGGAACTTAAAGCCGACATCACCCTCTATGAACTGCCTCAGATTGTTGAACAAAAGGTTAACTTGATTGAGGCTTACTCTGGACCACCTGTTGAATTTCAAGAAAAGGAGGAAAAGATAGTAAAAATGAATGTGGTCAGCCAACTTGGAATTGATGAACTGTCTCAACATAAGCCTGCAACTTCTCAACATAATATCAAAGAAAAGGCTATAAACTATAAGGCTATAAACTGTGTTGATGCAGATATTGGAGTTTATAATTTGGCAACTGAGGAAGTGAGAACAGTTACAGCTCTAAACCATCACAACAATGATGTTTGGATATTGCACATTGATGAGGTTAAATCTAAGCAAGGCTCAGGTGAAAAGGAAAATTGTAAGCATTCTTCTAGAGGGATAAAAATTGAAGTCCTGGATATTGAAGCAGTGCAGCAACCACAAAATGTTCAAGTTGTTAAGAACCAGGGCATACAGATAAAACATGATTTCTTTCAGTTGTCACATAATTTTGAAGATGTGGTGGTCTGGGTCTGTCAAGATTTTAAGGTATTTGATCCTGGGGGTTTTTTACATTCAGTCCTTTTGAAAGAATTCTGCAAACCCTTCAATTAGAAGCATAAATATGTTATCATATGATTTGTTATTATATGATTTGTTTAATTTGAAGGAGTTGCAGATTTGTTTTTCAAATGGGACAGGGAAGACAGTAAACACAAGTCTTTCCCAGATAGCAAATTTTTGAAGCACAATCTGGAGTGCATTTCGTCAACAGGACCTGAAAGGTAATTTTTCTAAGTTACTTGTACATGGTCCAATTTTTTTAAGGCACCATTTCTCTGCTTTCCCAACTGCTGCATTTTTTGAGTATGAAGGGAAGTTGTAACATATGTATACATTGTAAATAAGCTTTGAAGTTTTTCAGTTTTATTTCTTTGTCAGTGCAGTTTTTATTTCTTTGTCTGTACAGTTTTAATCTGTTTCAGTTTAATTTTAATGCTCTGCAGTTCTTTTAGTTGCTTCATCTTATTTTTTTTAATCTTTAGTTGTCTGTACAGTTGCAGTTTTTCAGTTTTCTTTAATTGTTTTTCAGTTTTAGCTTGTGCAGTTTATTTCTTTCTTGTGCTTTTTATTTCCTTTCTGTCTTTTTATTTTAGCTTGCTTTTATTTTAGTCTGTACAGTCTTTTCTTCCTTGCAGTTCTTTTTATTTGTTGTCTGTACAGTTGCAGTTTAATTTATTTCAGTTGTAGTTTAGTTTATTTCAGTTGCAGTTTAGTTTATTTCAGTTGCTTTAAGTTATTTTCAGGTCTAGGCAGTTTTAATTGCTTTGCTTTTGTTTTAGCTTAATTTTGCTGCCTGTACAGCTATGCTTTGCATCCTTTGTAAATAGCCTTGCAGTTTGTTTTATTCCTTTGTCTCGTACAACTGTGCATTTTTCAGTGTTTAGTTTATTTTATTTGCAGTCTGTGCAGTTTTTATTTTGTTTTGCTTTAGAAGCCTGTGCCTGTCCTTGGAAGCCTGTACAAAGTCCTTTGGCTTCTAAAATTTCTGTCTTTTAACCTTTGCCTGAGCAATCAATGAAAAGTCACCGCTGAAAATTGTTTATTCTAAGCCGATCAATCCTCCATCCAATGCCCATGGTCATCACCATTCTAATTGAGATAGTCTGCTTGCTCTGAACGATAGAGCTATTTTGTTATTCAGGACAAAGGTAGAGAGATGATTGGATCTTGTGTCTTACTTGCCACAATTTTTTTAATGATAGAAAAACTGTTATGCTGTTTAGTTGGAGGAACTCCCGAGGAATCCAAGAAAAGCTGGTTATGAGAGGGGACTATGGTTCATGCAATTATTTGGGTATCCACAGAGGCTATCGGTGCCTAGACTGAAACAGTTCCAGATTGATCAAAAAAATAAAAGAAGATTGTGATTTCCCTAAAAGCATTTCAGATATTGATATATTTCAGAGGGAGAGATATTAAAAAAAAAAAAATAAGAAGAAAAAAAGAGAAAAAGAGTTGAACAATTAAAAGAGGCATCCAATATTAGATTCTGCCCTACAGTTGTAAATTGGGTCGTGTAAATCTAAAGGGTAACTCTGTCTAGGCTGTAAAAGGCTAAACTAGTAAACAGAGCTCTACTCGGTTTCCCCTTTTACAATCTAGAAAAGTTGATCAATCCAAAGTTTATCATTCAATCCAGTCATCCTTGAAGAAAGTTCTATACCCTTTGAAATTGCACATCAGAAATCTTCCTTGAAGTAATCCAGCCTAGTATGTCCTTGGGAAATTTTAACAGCTGGCAGTTAACAGTCAATTTATTGTGAAGAATGTCCGTGGCAAGGCATGATGCATGGTCTTTTTGTTTTGAAACCGGAGTCTTGGGTTCTAAAATAGTGCTACTATTTTACCCGCAGATATCGCCATTTGTTGAGAAGCAACACACCCCCACCGAAAAATGAGATTCCATCCTCTTGAAAACTCCGAAATTCCATTTTTGCAAGCAGGGACCCTCTTGATCATTTTCGGTTTTAAATCCAGATTTTGCTTGCCTCCTTTTTAAAGTTGTGCTTTTTCCCTTGCATTCTAGCCTTGTTATCCCAGAATTCATTTTTACATGCTAGAAATCATTCATGCCAAAGAAAATCTCGCACCGGTACCGAGAAAAATGCCGAAAACAGTTGCATAAATTCATGAAAAATCAAACTTTCCATTTTTGGTAGTGTCGCGATATCGCGACACTTCCATTTTCGAAAATGTCACGATATCGCGACAGGAAAATAGAAAACCCGCCAAGTCATTTTTGCGTAGCGAAATCGTGACACTTTCCATTTTTGGAAGTGTCGCGATATCGCGACATTTCCATTTTTGGAATGGCTTTCCATTTTGGAAGTGTCGCGAAATCGCTACCGGCCAGAGGAGAGAGAAGCAAGTTGTACGGATCAGCGCGAAATCGTGACATGTCACGAAATCGTGACATGTCGCATTTTCACGATAGGAGAGAGAAAATGCATGAAAATCGGCTAAGTGCCAGAAAGGGCGCGATTTCGCGACAGCTTTTGGAGAGAGAAGATGAACTGTACGGAAGGGCGCGATTTTGCGACATGTCGCGAAATCGTGACATGTCGCATTTTCACGGTAGGAGAGAGAAAGTGGGCTGAAGAATCAAAAATCCGCCAAGTCATTTTTGTGTAGCGAAATCGCGACACTTTCCATTTTTGGAAGTGTCGCGATATCGCGACATTTCCATTTTTGGAAAGTGTCGCAAAATCGCTGTCTGCCGGAGGAGAGAGAAGAAATCAGTACGGACCAGCGCGATTTCGCGACATGTCACGAAATCGTGACATGTCCCATTTTCGCTGAGGATAAATGATAAAAGTGGCTAAGTCCAAAAGTTGCAGCGATTCGCTGACGTCTCAAAATCGCGGGCTGGAGCTTGCAGCGATGCGCTGCATGTTTCGAAGTCGAGAGGTAAAGGGTGCAGCGATGTGCTGCAGGTTTGAAAGTCTAGACTCAAAAAGTGCAGCGACGCGCTGCACGTTTCAAAGGCAAGGGTGAAAATGGTAGCGACGCGCTGCACGTTTCGAAGAAGTCTTGCAAGACAAGCATGTCGCGAAATCGCGACATGCTGGAGCAAAATTGTACGGCCACCGGCGAGAGGCGCGATTTCATGACATGTCGCGAAATCATGACATGTCGCATTTTCGCGGTCGACAGGGGGAGAAGCAGCGCAGCGCTAGGGACGTCGCGATTTCGCGACATGTCACGAAATCGCGACATGTCGCAGAATCACGATAGGAGAGAGAAAGTCCTCAAAGTTGACCAGAAGTGCATTTCAGCTGAAACAGAAGGCATCCTGGGGTAGCGACACGTGTCAAAGCGCGTAACAAGCAAGGCCGACATGCAAGCTTATTTTGTGGTTTTTAATCTGTTTTAATCCTTTAAAGCTTTTGATTTAATGATTTTAAAGTACTAATATAATCTTTTTGTCTTTCATGCAGGATTCCATCTGGCACTTACGGGACAACCGGGAAAGGCCATAAAGGCAAAGTTAAAGTGCGGATTTAGTCAAGGACCGCCATGCTAGAAGAGAAGATGCCGGTGAGAGCATTCAATGACAAATTTATTGCAGACTTGATAGCATGAAGACAATTTCAACATAGGGATGGCTTTACGGAGATCAGATCTGAGAGAAGTGGTGACTCATCCGGCTCACCAAAAAAATTAATGGAGGCATTTATTTGCAGCTGCGGATGAATGCAAGTGGCTTTAGATTTTATCTTCTCCATTTATGGCAGCTGACTGCACAGATTTGCCGAAGGGTTAAGTTCTATCCGGACTTTGATTTTAAATGGATTTTTATTGTAAAACCCGGGTCCTAGGGTTTAGATGTGATAATATTTGTAGTTATGAGAAGAAGATATTTCTGAAAAGATCAGGGTCCATCCTGAATCTATAAATACTTCTTCTCAATGTAATCGCGGGAGGCGGAGACTTAGAAATAAAAGGCTTATAAGCAATTTCTTGCAAATCTTGTGAAATCCTTTGTTTCTGGACTTGGAGTTGATGTGCTTTAGCTTTTCTCTGATAGCATGGCCAGGAGCCTAATATTTTGCAGAGTGTGATAAGTGTATCTTCTTTTGTTATCCGTTCCATTTAAAGTTTGTTAGATATATGCTGTAAATCTGACATTATCAAGTTTAAATATGTTGTTAGGCTTCAGTTGTTCTCTTGTCTGCTAGGGGAAATTATAGATTTCAGGTGTAAGTTTGTTCTAATTGCTCTGTCTTCACTGTGTGAGCTAGGCTACCGATGAAAGATACCAGTTTTAACCAGCTGCCCTTGGATTTATAATTTTCTGCTAGATCTGCTTTCACTCGCCTTGTGCTCTTAGTTGAAAGTGATCTTAGACTGATCGGACACTTTCTTCTTTGATTTGTTCTGTTGTGAAGCTAGTAGCATAGATAAAATTGATAGTTTAGGGTTTTACAGTTGATGTCTGATAAACTTCTCTTTCTGCCCTACCCTACCCTCTCTTTGTTTTTGGTGAATGATCCATTTTTATTTTCTTTGTTTGTCTTTTATTTAAATCTGCTGACCCATGAGAGCTAGATCTAGAATTCAAGTTAAATCTGATAAACAACTTTTGCAACTACTGAACAAGTTCAAGAACCCCCTGTAAGGTAACAGAGCAGTCCATATTGAAATCTATTCCAGAAGTGGAAAAGAGTGAATTGCCATTCGACCCAACTCTGTAACTCGCACCTTGGATAACCAGCTAGATCCTAAAGATGAGTGGGATCCGTCCCGTGGGTGTCTCTGGAGCTTCCTTGCTTCATCCTTTCCTGGGGTGTGCATGAAAGCCGGACCAACAAGCTCCAAGGGTCTCACCACTGCTTGGTCACCCAAAAAGCTCCAAGGATTCCAGTTATCGCTTGGTCAACCCCAAAACGCCCCAAAGGTACCTATAAATTTCTTTGGTCAAACCAAAAGCTCCAAGGATTCCCACAATCACTTGGTCAACCTAAAATGCCCCAAAGGTATCCATAAACCCTTTGGTCAAACCAAAAGCTCCAAGGGTTCACACAATCGCTTGGTCAAAAAAATATATTAAAAAACAAACAAAAACAAAAGATAATAAAAAATAACAAAAAAAATTTGCATCTCACTTTAATGCATATTCTTAAAAATCAAAACACAAAAAAGAAAAGAAAAACTGCATTAGGCATTGCAAACATACATTGCATATTTTTTGGTCATACAGGTCAAATGCACCATAGACTGTAATTACTCAGCAATTCCATCATTTTTCGCATTTTACAACGTTTTAAATAGTCCAACAAAAATAAACGCCATCCACATTTTTCACCATATCATAGTCAGTTGTCTTCTAATGTATCCAGGGCTTTCGTCATTTAGTTGTCTTTAGATTTCTAGCCAAAAACTGTATAAAGTCAAAAAAAAATTTAGAAAGGTAGATTTTTACTTGGATCACACATTGTTACGTCGCATCCCAACACCAGTTGAAACACATAAAAAAAAAATCCCAAGTTGTGTGAACGAAATATGAAACCTACAAAGCAATCTAGGATACCACATAGTGAAAATGTTATTTCGCTCATCCCCCTATGTGAATGACTCCAAGAATACTGATATTTGGCAAAAGGACAAGCATCTTCCCTACCCAATTCCCCAAGAATCCCAAATTCTCAAAAAGTTGCAAATATCCAAAAAAAGTTGCAAAAATTCAAAGTACAAACTCCAAAGTATGACATCAAAACCCACATAGTGCATACATCAAAAAGCACACGAAATAGTGATTCTCATCACTCAAAATTCAAATTCCTTTCTCAAAATAAAAAAAAACAAAAATAAACAGTGATTTTTATCACTATATAAGAGCAAGTATCCCAATAAAAGTAAATAAAAGAAGGGAGTTGAACTTGAATCCCTAGAGCTCTTAGCATTCAGAAGGTCATGAGGTAATCCTTAGTACCATTTTGGTGGATATCCTACTGGTCACTGGCGATAAACCTCCTGTATGACGATATATCTATCGCATTACACAGTGTACAGATGAATGTTTGCATGTGGATGAACTAGCTTATGATATCCTAGATTGCATCGTAGATTAATCTTATTAAATACAACAAAGGAGTTAGTGGAGCTAATTAGGTGATCCTCAGTATAGGTTTGGTTGACAGCCTATCTGGCACTGGTGGTATCCTAACAACCACCACATAAAAAATTCAATTGCACACATAGGGATGTGAAATAACTTGGTCAAACTCAAGTTTGATTCGTACCTTATTCAAAAGTCTTGGGAGATAAATGTATAGTCTTGGCTAGCTAGTTAAAACATCTGAGTCTCAGAAAAACCTTAACTACATTTTAACACAACTGTAGCACATTCCATTATTACATCACCATCAAAAAATATAAAACAAAAAAAAATCACACATGCAAAGTCACTCCACAAAGCCATCACATAGTACAGAAAGCCATAAATCTTGTACATTCTATGGTGCCACCGCCAAGTTATCAACAAATCATTTCATCCATTCCATATGCATACATCATATAATTAGAAGCAGTCACATTCATAACAACATATGCATACATCAACATAAATAAATGTGCATAAAAGTAACAATAAAACAAGATAAGTGTATAATAAAAAAGAAATTCATGTATATATATCACCAAAAATGTCTGCAGGCTACAATAAGTCGGTCCTCTGACCTCACAACAAAAAAACCAAAACTCAAAAACCCCAAGCCTAGGGAGTCGACCACCATGATCACATAGGATCGGTGTGACTGTAACTACCCCCCATGGTGTGGGTCCTATGGGACCTCTTAGGGCGACTGCTACCAGCCCCCACATGATGCCCACTAGCGCTACCCTCACCCAGTCACTTGCGATGAGAGGATGCTAACTACTCAGTCTTGCTACCTCTTGTACGATGCAATGATCCACCACCAATGAGATCAAGTAACTGTCCATCAAGGTGGATAATCTTGGCCTCCAACTCCACCTAGAACCGACCCCACTCCACATCTCGTCGATGGTATGCAGCCAATGCTTCATCCCACTATGCCAACTATGCCTGTAGGCGATCCCTCTTGGCACTGTGCTACTCATCCCATCTCTATAGTAGGTCCTCCAATCATGTTATCTCAGCACAAAACCTAGCCTCCATATCCCCTAGGACTGCCTAAGGCATGGGTATCTTCGATATGGCATGTAGCTCTGGCACCACTACTATGGGATGTCCTATGTATCCGGCTACTTCGGCACCCCTAAGTCATCCCTAGTCAATTAATCTACCTCCACCATATTTGCATCATCATGTGAAGCCCCCCAACCCTCCCTTGGTGCCTTTGTAACCCCACCACCTACTGCTACTGCATTCAGACCTACTAGAGGCCCCTCACCTCGCCATCGTAGCATCGTCCACCATTGGTCGTACTCTATAGTCACCTTGATATTGTCCACGTTGGGGACATCAATCACTACATCCAACTCCTCACCCAGTAGATCATTAATCAATAATGCTAGAGTCATCTCATCACCCTAAAATCGATAGATCAAGGGCTCACCAAGCAATCCTTGATGAACCCCAAACTATCGAGTCACCCAGATGTACGGGAAGTACTCCTACTTGATCTCGTGTCACCCGATCAACCACATCCCCCTACGTGCCCACCAGAGCCACTCCCAAATCTCAAGCCAAGTTGGACAGTCTTAGTATGGTCGTTAGAACACCTCCCCTAGAGCAAGATGCGATAAGGCATTAGCATAGTGCCCTACGACACCTGCCCACCAATGACTCTGCCCCTGCTCCTCTGACATCCACCATAGAACAACATAACCAATATCCCTTTCCACCATCTCCCCTCGAGTGGTCCAAGGCAACCCCTGTGGCCGCTCCACAGCTATGTGCTACCACCCCTAACACTACAACAGGTAGCTGCACCCAATCCCCTTTTGCCTCAAATAGCATACCTCATACAACTTGTCATACAGCTATGCCAGTAGCATCTGACCCCACCTCATAATTAGTGGTGCTTTCGTCAGACACTCCACAAGTCTGAACACTATCTCAAGCAGGTTCCAAGGGAACCTCACACCTAAGGAGTTAGGAAGAAGCATTTTGGAGATGAGGGTCATAAGCAACGCATGCCTCACCCCCAACACGCCCTTCTCAAACCACCACTGCACCAGAATCTTACCAATAAAGTAGTCCCCCTCGGCCCTCTCCATTGCCCCATCCACCCCCATATTCGTCGCATGGCCAAAGCACCATGTCAGCATCGCCATTCCTTGATCATGAGGAGTCATCCAAATGGGTAGCCCGTCTATCAAAATCCATAGAATACAATACACATCCTCCAGATTCACTGTCATCTCCCCTGTTGGGATATGAAAGGTGTTGGTGCGAGGATCCCACAAATTGATCAGGGCAGTCAAATATGCCCGATCCCCCACCATAGGCTCTAGCCGCGTCACCTGCTTGAGCCCAAGGGCATCAAGCCACTTCTAGTCTGCCATAGTCAGCGCATCCCACACATCAAAAAATATCGTCGGTTGATGGTACCGACTCTTCACAATCTAAAAAACAAAAACAACACAAAAACATTACAACATGAAAATGAAAAAAATTGTACAGCAACAAAACAAATGTACAACAATGTATACAAACAAAACCAAAAATAAACAGTGAAAATAAACACACGTTAACACAATGTACAGCAAAAAAAATTGAAAAACAAAAAAAATACAAATAACAATTTTTTTTTTGTTGAAAAAATTGAAAAAAACTTGTATTAAAACATTAATCAGTTACAATTGGGATAAGACACATCCCAACTGAAAACAATGAAAGCACATGATTACAAGAGAAGAGGAAGATTTGCACTGGATCCAAATCTCTGGAACCAATACCAAGCTAGCTGAGAGAGCTAATAGGTCTGTTACAACAACTTATTGCGAAAACACGCAGCAAACACCAACTTCACCTCTGTCCGCAAAAAAGCTACAAGTCATGAAATTGCGATAGAAGACTCCTCTAACCGTTAAAAAGTCAACCTATCATGAAATCGTGACATGTCACGAAATCGTGACATGTCATGAAATCGCGACAAAAATCCATCCTTGGCTGCAACGGAGCAACAAAAATCCACTAGCAGCCACAACGATGCAACACGTAGAGAAATCGTGACAATTTTCCTCCAGCGGCCGCGACGGCGTAACATGTCGCGATATCGTGACAACATTCCTCCCTTGGCCGTGATGGCACAACATGTCACGATATCACAACAATTTTCCTCCCTTGGCCGTGCCAGCGCAACATGTCGCGATATCGCGACAACTTTCCCTCAATGGCAGCGATGGCGCAACATGTTGCAAAATCGCGACAACTTTCCTCCCATGGCCACAACGGCGCAACATGTCACGAAATCACAACAACTTTCCCTCGGCGGTAGTGACGACGCAACATGTCATGATATCGTGACAACTTTCCTCCCTTGGCCATGATGGCATAACATGTCGCGATATTGTGACAAATTTTCTCCCTTGGCCGCGACGGAGCAACATGTTGTGAAATCACGACAACTTTTCCTCGGCAACCACGATGATGCAACATGTCGCGATATCGCGACAACTTTCCCACATCGGCCGTGACGGCGCAACATGTCACGATATCGTGACAACTTTCCTCCATTGGCCGCAACGGTGCAACATGTCGTGATATCATGACAACTTTTCCTTGGCGGCCGTAATGGTGCAACATGTCGTGATATCGTGACAACTTTCCTGCATCGGTCGCAATATCACATGTCATGATATCGTGACAACTTTTCTCCAACAGCCACGACGACGCAACATGTCACGATATCATGACATCTTATCGCCAATGGCCGCGATGGTGCAACAGGTCATGAAATCATGACAAAAACCACCCTTAGCTTTTTCATTGATCATTGTCTCAAGGATATTTCAAGGCCCTACCTAATCACCTCATCTTCAATAGGCATGTCACTGTGCAACTGCACCCCTACCTCTTTCGCAGCACCCATCTTAGCCAAGAAATCAGCTACTTTGTTTAAATCTCTGCTCACATATACTAGAATCACATCATCTAATTCCCTCCATAATTTCTTGATTTGAGAGACCAAAATCCTTAACCTCCAAGCATTCAACAAAAATTTCCTCATGTAGTCTAGAGATCCAACCAGAATTTGAGAATCAGATTCAAGAATTATCCTCCTGTGACCCTGATTAACTGCCCAAATAGAGGTAGATTTGATAGCAATGGCTTCTGCTTCATTATTTGTGGCTTGACACAAACCCTGCAGTTCCCAATAAAGCACTGATCCCTCATGATTCTGGCAGACCACGCCAATACCTATGCTACCTGGATTGCCCTTTGTAGCTCCATCAGTATTGATTTTAATCTAGCCTTCTGGGGGTGATTTCCAACTGGTTCTGTTCTGTCCCTCTCGCTGTTCAACTCCCTCTTTCATTGGCCTAGGAACAACCTGAGTTTCTGCTTTAGCATAGATGGCAATAGTTTCTGTGACTTTGCTCCAGATGACCTGCCAAACTCCATCTAGTGAGGAAAAGGTTTCTCTAAAAATTCTAGCGTTTCTCTCTAACCACACTTGCCACCAAATGAAGTATAAACCAAGCTTCCACCCAATTTGAAGAGCTTTGGATGTAAATCTACCCCGCTTCCATCTTTCCCAAATATTAGTCCGATTCATGTCACCATTAACCTAGATTTTATAATGAGAGAGCCAGCGCTTCCAAATATGACGTGTGAAAGGGCACTCAAACATCAGGTGATCAGTTGTTTCTTTGTTCTTGTGGCATAAAACACATTGAGAAGGGCCGATGATTCCTCTACATCTAAGATTGTCAAAAGTGAGAATACCATTGTGCATAAACTGCCAAGCAAAAAAGTTTACTTTCGGCCAGCCCTTAGAGTGCCAAATCTTTCTCCAATCCTCAATCAGAAAAGAATGGGGGGGAGGGTCTAGGAGGATCTTGTCATATCCGTCCTTCACTGTATAAACACCAAGGCTCCCATAGCCCCAAGCTAATTCATCCTCCTCGTCTCTCCCTGTGAGAAACCTTTCTGTCAATATTTTGGTTAAGATGGGTGCCAACTCCGGGGGGATTGGAATTGGCCACTCCTCCAACCTCTTAAACTTCTTAAACTTATACTCCCCCAGATGAGAAGTGTTGAAATAACTTTCAATTTGGACCCAACCCATGATTTCTATGACAGATTTTATTGGAAGTAACTCGAGAAATTCAACAATGATGGGTGGGTACTGATCCCAAGAATTAGTCCAAAAATAGGCCTTCTCCCCTCTCCCCACTTTCTAAAATAGTTGATCTTTAATAACCTGAGATCCTAGCTTGAGAGCCTGCCACACTAAGGATCTAGTACCATTCAAAGGAAAACTGCCCACCTCATTGGGGTTAACTTGACCCAAATATTTACTCGTTAGAATTCTACTGAATAAGGAAGTTGGTTGGGAAATCCACCTCCAGTACAACTTTCCAGCCAAGGCTTGATTATTTAACTTGGATCCTCTCAATCCCAACCCACCTTTTGCCTTGGCCTGGGTGACTTTATCCCAACCCACTAAGGCCCACTTTCTTTTTCCTTTAGCTCCTTCCCACAAAAACTTCCTAGCCATCCTGTCTAACTCTTTCCATATTGTAAGCGAGGCATCCAGGATAGAAAATTTGTAGATTGGCATGGCTTGAATGACTGACTGTAAGAACGTTAATCTGCCACCATAGCTTAACCACTTGTGAGACCAGTGATTAATTCTATCCTTGATACACTCCAGCATATTCCTCCAAGTGTCTATTTTCAGCCTCTTGAAGTGCAAGGGGATACCCAAGTAAACCACAGGGAGAGAAGTCCTAGTGAATACCAGGATTTCTAAAATTTTGTTCTGAAGCCTCTGCTCCAGATTAAAAAAGACCACTTTGGATTTCTTTTCATTAATGACCTGTTGAGTAGCCCTGAGATAGACATTAAGAGTATCCCTAATCGTTCTAGCTTCCCTGATGCTGGCTACTCCCATCAAACCAGTGTCATCCACAAACTGCAGGTGCGATACAACTTCATCCCCCACCCTAATACCCAATAATCTGCCTTGTTGTCTTCTCCTCGAGAAAATTTTGCCAAGAGTTCAGCCAAAATGAGAAAAAGATAAAGGGAACAGGGATCCCCCTGGCACAGACCCGGAGAAGCTCCAAAAGGTTGCGAAGGAAGGCCCTTGATAAGCATAGAGTAAGTCAGGGAAGAGACACAGCTCATGATCCACTCAATCTAGCCCTGAGAGAAGTCGAAGGCTGCCATAATTTTAGCCAGGAGGCTCCATTCAACCCTATCATAAGCCTTTGACATATCCAATTTAATGAACATCCCTTTATTACCAGAAGTGTGCATTGAATGGATTGCTTCTTGGGCCACAACCACCCCATCCAGAATATGTCGTCCCTCAACAAAGCCTCCTTGCTCAGAGGAGATAATTTTGTGAATAAGAGGTTTTAGACACTCAGCCATTACCTTTGTGAGTATTTTGTACACCACATTACATAACGCAATAGGCCTATAATCTAAAATATGAACCCCCTCCTCCCATTTTGGAATCAAGGTATTGAACGTGTGGTTTATAGCTTTAAGCATTCTCTTATTTTCTCTGTATTCTTCAACAACAGCCCTTACATCTTCCTCTAAGCAGTCCCAGAAAGCCTGAAAGAACTCAATTGGGAAGCCATCCGGACCAAGAGTTTTACCGAGTGCTCATTCCAAAGACCACAGTTTTCAATTCATCCCTATCAATGGGTTTGAGGAGGGCCTAATTTTCATCCTCCGAAATAATAGCAGGTATGACATAAATAACTTCATTTTGGGCCTCTACATCTTGAACCATGCTTTCCTTAAAAATATTTGAAAAATAATCCATAGAATGGGAATGAATACTTGGAAGAGTATCAAAGGAATGATCGTTCTCATCTTGAACGGCCTCCATATTATTCATCTGTCTTCGAGCACAAGCAGTCCGATGAAAGAATTTTGTATTTCTATCCCCTGCTAATAACCAAGAAGTTCTTGCTCTCTATTTCCAATAGATCTCCTCCTTATTGTCAATGTCCTCAATTGCAGAATGCAAGGCATCATCCTCAACTTTGAGCTGATCAGTTATTACTCCTCTAAACTATTTTTGGACCTCATCCCAGTGGGCCACCAATGGAGCTCTTTGGGTCTGGAAGTCAGATTTATTAGAACGCCTCCAATACTTCAACTGAGATTTGACATATTGAAGTTGTTTGTGGATTCTAAACATAGCTCTCCCATAAGCTGGGCGGCCCTCTTCCCACCACTGTGGAATTTTCTCCTGAAGTTCTTCTTTCTAAAGCCAAAAATTCTCAAATCTAAAAGGTTTGTGATGGATCCCCATCCTAGTCCCGCTTTCCAACAGAATAGGACAGTGATTAGAAACAGGGCCTGCCAAAATCTTAAAATTGATATTCCATTTTACAAACACCTCCTCTAAAAGCAAAAAGTGATCTAGCTTCACCTTCCTACTATGGGGCTCTCGCATTTTATTATTCCAAGTGAATTTATTGCCAGGACATTTAATGTCCACTAAGTGCAAAGCCTGGACTTGAGCAATCATGAACCAGTCCCCTGGATCCAAAAGAGGTGATCCCCCTTCTTGGTCTCTAGAAGATAATTTAGCGTTAAAGTCCCCCGCTATAATCTAGTCTATATCTTCCCTTGATGCTCGCATGTCATGCACAGCCTTCCACTGCCGCCTTTGACCCTCTAGAGTTTGAGAACCATAAAATTTAGTGACAAGAATGAATTCTGCAGAGACATTATTCCTAAATAGGGAAGTGAGAACACCCCTCCATGCAAGGTGTTCTATTGCAGACCATTCCAGAGAGTTCCATAGAGTAACAATCCCCCCTAAGGCACCTTGGGTAGCCACATCCATATGACCAACACCCCTCCAAATTCTATTGACTATTTTAGACATAAGATCCAAAGACATCTTGGTCTCTTGTAAAAGCAAAAAATTAGTATTGCTATGCTCTAATAATCTTTGAATAGCATATTGATGGGTTCTACTGTTTAAACCCCTCACATTCCAAGATTGTATAATCATGGGTTACCCTGGGAGCAATAAGAGTCAATTGTCCTCACCAATCCTCCCATGATCAATTTGTCTCCCTGGGCTGCTAGCAGCTCCTTATTAGATCTTCTACCAGCTCCCTGAGAATTACTATTTTTTTATCTTTTTTCTATCTGGGTTATCCCCAAATATGGCCTTTCCCTTTTTTTCTCTGCTATCCCCATGCGAACATCCTGATAAACTATCTGCTCCTGGTTATGGACTACTAAGGCACCAGAACACACTGGCTGTGATACCTCAGAGGGATCAACTATCTGTTGAATGACAGGATAAGATGAGAGGGGGAGTTGCCTAGGAACAATAGAGGTTTCCTTGAAACCCTCCAAGCCCTCCATAGATTGATCCTCTTCATCAACCAATGACTTAAAAATCTCATACCTATTGGCAGGCCTGAGATGAGATTGCTCCTTTCCCTCATTTTTCTTATTCTGTCTTTTTCTTCTAGGTTGTTCAAAACCCTCTCTCTGAGCTTCCTGGCCCTGACTGGTGCTAATAGGATCTTTATTGGGTGCAGCCTTATCCTCTTTAGGGGAGTTTGGAATTCTTGAGGAGGCCTCCATATTGGCATTCATATTAAGAGGATAGAAACGGGCCAAATGTCCATGCTTGTGGCAAACCCGACATCTAAAGGGTAGGGCCTCATAGTCCAACTGTTGAATCTAGGAAAGACCTGCCAGTTCAATTTCCAACTCTACCGACAAATGTTGGCTCAAATTCATCTCCACACATATTCGAGCATACACCACCATGCTCCCTTCAATAGTGTCTCTGACAACACCCAGATGTCGACCAATCGAATTTCCAATCATTGCCAGTATCGGCTCACCCTAGAATTCCATTGGTAGAGCATATAATCGAATCCACACTGGTACAATAGTAGGTTCAACACGAGGATCGAATCCTACCCTCCAGGGTTGAACAAATAGCCTTGTCGGGCCATGGTTTTTCTTCTTCGACTCAAAAGCTTTATTTCTATCGGCTAGAGCTGAGAAGCTGACAATAAAATAACCATTACTAATAAACCACAATGAAAACTCATCATGGGGCTCCTAGTTCTGGTGGATCCAAGAATGCAAAAAGCTCAAGGAAGGATGAATACCCATGAACTTGCAGATTAAATCATGTCTAGCTCTATAGAGGACAGACTCCTCAACCATGTTGGGATCAATGACGATTTTTGGCCTGGATTCGGCCTGTGGTAAACAACCATTCACATGCCGTGCTGAAGACCTATTCCCAGCAGTCGGGAAGAGCTTTTTATATGCCATATTTTGGGCTTCGGCATTCTTCAGAGGAGAATATTCTTTAAACAAATCAGCATAAGAGCTAGTACTTCCTGGAAAAGGAGCTGAAGGAGTCCCCATTGGACCCTCCTGGGGCATCGATTGAACCTTCAGAACCATCGTACCCCAAAGACACCTCTACAAGCCAATAGAAACCAAAGATTTTTTGAAAATCTAGAAACCCTAGTTTAGATTCAAAAAGCGCCAGAGCTCAGTTTCCCACTCCTAACCGTTTCCTCCACTCTCAAATAAAAAATTTTAAACTAGGGTTTCTAAATCTTATTCTAAACAAAAAAATACAAAAAACAAACTTTAAACTAGGGTTTTTAATCTTAGTCTAAACAAAAAAATACAAAAAACAAATTTTAAACTAGGGTTTTTAACTCAGTCTAAACAAAAAACAAAAATACACAAAAACAAATTTTAAGCTAGTGTTTTTAATCTTAGTCTAAACAAAAAAATAAATTTTAAACTAGGGTTTTTAACTCTTAGTCTAAACAAAAAACAAAAATACACAAAAACAAATTTTAAACTAGGGTTTTTAATCTTAGTCTAAACAAAAACAAAAATACAAAAAACAAATTTTAAACTAGGGTTTTTAAATCTTAGTCTAAACAGAAAAACAAAAATATACAAAAAACAAACTTTAAACTAGGTTTTTTAATCTTATTCTAAACAAAATAACAAATTTTAAACTAGGGTTTTTTAATCTTAGTCTAAACGAAAAACAAAAAAAATCATCTAGGGTTTTTAACCTTATGATGAACACAAAAAAACAACCAAATCAAAACACTAAAATTCAAACTAGGGTTTTTTTAATCTTATTATGAACAAAACAAAACAAATAAAACCACAACATTCATTTAGGGTTTTTACCTTAATGTGACAAAAAACAATAATAAAATGCGAGTTTTAAAAATTCATATAAAAACAAACAAAAAACAAGAAGGAAGGAGCACCTACCGGTATCGCCTCAGCTTCGCCACTCGAGGATCCGGTTCGTGAACTCATGGTGTTCATGAAAATTTGGCAGCGCTTCGCTTCGAAAACTAGCACCCCTCCTCCCCACAACTCCAAATTGCCAAAAAAAACAATTGCAAATGAGCCCAAAACCTAGTTTTGGCCCTTATATAGGCTCTTAGGCCTATAATCATTCCACCCTAGGATGAGAACTCTCGTTATCACTCATCCCACCCTGGTATGATTACAAAACTAGTATTCATCCCACCCTAGGATGATTATAGAAAAAGAAAATAAAAAACAACCAAAATTGCATCCCAAATGCACCAAAAACAACAATAAAACCGCCAAACAAAGGCACCTTTGTGCCTGCGATTCTTGGAATCCAAAACCAATGTTGGGGTCACAAATTTTCACTATCCTACTCCCTAAGAATACTACCATAGCCAGACTGCTCCACAGGATGATGGATTTTCGACAATTTCATCCCCAAAAGGCGTCACAAAAAGGGTCAAACCCACCCAAAAACAAACAATAAAACTACCGAACAAAGGCACCTTTGCGCCTGTGATTCTTGGCATACAAAACCGATTTTGGGGTCACAACTTATCACTATCCTACTCCCCAATAATGCTACCATATCTGGACTGCTCCATTGGAGGATGGATTCTCGACAATTTCATCCCCAAAAGGCGTCACAAAAAGGGTCAAAACCCACCAAAAAACATAATAAAAATTCCAAACAAAGGCACATTTGTGCCTGTGATTCTTGGCATAAAAAATCAATTTTGGGATCACAAATTGTCACTATCCTACTCCCTAATAAGGCTACCATAGTTGGACCGCTCCATGGGAGGACGAATTTTTGACAATTTCAGCCCCAAAAGGTGTCACAAAAAGGGTTTAAACCCACCAAAAATAGGTTCGATTGTTGGGAAACTACATAAGCATTCAACGCAAAACAACTGAAGGAACCCTTACAAAAGTCATCTTGGGTCAAGAGAATCATCGCTTTTCTCATGTCGGTCATTCCCTAATTGATTCATTGCTTGAGGGGCTAGTCACGCTTAGTCACCAATCAACAAATACACATGCAATCAAGGAAATGGCATGCATTCAAAGAATCATTGACAAAGATAATAATGCTCCTTCTTGGGGCAGCAAACAAGCAATAATCACAAGTTGATCAAACACTTGGCATTCTATAATCATGAACTCAAGATTCCTATAGACAAAAGGTTGTGCCCTTTGCCTATTCATGACTGAACAATGTCCAAGATCAAGTAACACCTCACCGAAAAATTTTAACACTTGGATTAAGCTCCTTAGCTCGTCAGAAGCAAGGATTCAAGAATGTGTGCCCTTTCCATAATTGGGGTATCAAAAGTTGGTTAGGTTACTGAAAAACCCTAATCATTGAGTGCTTTGGTTATCTATTTTTGCTCAGTACTGCACCATGCATAGCGCATCCCAAAAATGAGCATCTGTAGAAACCAAAACAATACCAATCTGATCATGTGGCTACAAGCACTGATTGAATTGGTATACATAGCCCCTAGGCTAGCCCCTAGAGGTTAAAAAGTGGTCCTAACCACTCCCAAAGTATTTTTGGAAGGTTACAGGTCAATTTGGCACCTTTCAAGCACCCTGCTCCTTATTTTTTCCATCTCGGGGTGATTGGAATGCTATTCGCCCCACCCCGAGATGATTAGCAGCAATCGCTCCAGGGTGGGGCGAATAGCAGGTTTGATGGGCAAAAAATCAAACCTTGACAAATGGCAGCCCAGATCCACCACTCAACTCCACCTTCAATGCATGGGAGTGTGAGTGAGTATTTCAAATCTCGAGGCAATCATAGAGGTAGTGATGGAGCCCTTAATCAGGGAGGAATCTTCTCTCCCCTAATAAGGCATGATTGCTAAGTGGCACCCTTGCATGCACATTCAAAGCAGACCTTCAGATATATAAAATGGTGAGTCTTCTCACCCCAATAAAGAATAGAGTAGTAGAATTTGGAGTAATGGATTCTTTGTCGAATTATACCCTCACCCTCATTGTGCTTCCTACATCCTTTGATCTCTCTTTTGGAAGGGAGGTTATCGGGTGAACATTAGGAGTGCAATCCGGACCCAAAACCCAAAAAATTGGCCACAATACCATAACCAATTTTTTGACACAACCCCCTAGGAGGTTTTGGACCCATACCAAGTGGATTGGTGTCAAAACCAAGCCCCAAACGGTGGGCGTCCTGCCCCGGCGCCCCCACGCACATTGCATTCCTAATCGCCCCACCCCGAAGTGATTAGAAATATATAGCATATTTCTTCACTGTTTATTTTGCATATTTTTTTATGTCATTCCTATATGCTGCCATTCAAATTTCATGCCATTCTGGTAAGTTTTGACTATGTTTTAATTGTTTTACACTTTCACTAACATACAAGGAGTGCCTTCAGATACAGGGCGATCAAGGTAGAATCAGCCAAATCTGACCTTCTAGGTCATCTCAAAATGCCCCATTTTTCCTAACCCCAAGTTTGTAGGTGTTTTGGAGGCCTCTATATGGGACATTTGGGAGGTCGCTTTCGGACATTTTATGATAGTCCTAATCGTCCCACCCCGGAGCGATTAGAAATCTACAGAGATTTCTTGACTGTTATTTTTGCAATGTGTTCATGATGATGTTTACATGCTTCTGTTCAAGTTTCATCTTATTTTGACATGTTTTGATTATTGTTTTAATTATTTCATGCATGCATTAACTGAAGGCCTTGGGGATTGCATGTTTCCCTCCATCCGCAGGTGCTATTAATCATTTGTTGTTTCTTTGAACATAGGATCTCAACACTAGAGGGGTAGCAAGGAACTATGGACACATTCATGCAAGCGGTGATGACATTTGGCCCACCCATTTCAAATGTGGGCACGTAGAAGATCCTGAAGGGAAGCGTATCATCCATTGGTGTAACAAAACTATATCTAACTCTCCGAGCCCCAGAAAAAGGGGGAGACATATTGTAACCTGATCGCAAGCAAAATTAATAAAAGAGGCTACACTTTGATTTTGTTGTACATCTCGTTTCATTTCGTTCTCTTTCCCTTCTCATGCACTTTAGTTCTTTGTTTATTCGTATGTCTTAGCATTACTTCCCCTCTTGTTTGCATCACACCCGATACGCCATTGCTTCTATATCCAAGTGCTTTCAGTTACCAACATTTTAGTATGATCCAAAAATAAATAAATTAAACCTACAAGAGACCCACTACTCTACCATAGGAACAATGTATGACTCAATACATGCAAATCATCAATACTGAGATGTGTATGCGAACACACATTTTAACCTAGCACCCATTTTCCCTAGAGAAAAAAATCAAGTTATATTTTGGTGCAATTCTAATAGAGGGATTAGTATATTATTTGGACAATCCGTGATTTTTAATTCTATTCCAATAATTTCTAGTTCAATAATACCCAAAATCAAAACATTATTTGCTCTTATATAGAAACATACATATCATTCAAAATATAGACACACATACACTTTTCAAAAAATAAATAAGTACACACAATAAACTTTTTTTTACAAATCAAACAAGTCTACCTGAGCTTGTTGTACCAATTACGTCCAACCAAATGAAGTTTTCATTTCTCTATCTAGTCATCCTTATCCATGTCCACTCTCTCCTTTATTTTTTTCCTTCTTCCCCCCACTTTTTCCTAGACCAAAGACCCTTCTAATTACCTTAGCTTCTTGCTATCAATTCTCATGTTTGGCTCCATTCGATACATTCATGAGGCCACTCTTCATTGATTTTTTTTTATTTGTGGAAAACATCCCAAAAGGGATGCCACTTTCGGGTAAGACCTAAGGAGGTAGGGGTATCCATTCCGCCAAAAATGCCCAGGAATTGGACCTGGCCTACCACCTTTGACATACTCAAGGAGCAAACAAACACACAAAACCAATTTAAAAATAAGTAAATAAATAAGCAAATAACAAAAAAAATAATAAAATAAAATAAAATAAATGCTCCTTGAGTGTGTCAAAAACAAAAGCACAACCAAACACGCACAATAATATAAAAGAAACCACAACATAAACCACATAACAAAATACAAACAAGACAAAAATAACAGAACACTACAAAGACATAACCCAAAAAAAAACATGAAAAATAAACACAACCAAAACCTAAAAAATAAAAAATAAAAATAAAAAACAACCAACAATATAAAATAAACAAAAACAAAAAACATAGAAAACACTCACACATAAAAACATGAATTAACACAAACAAAGACAAACCCAAGAACAAGAACGAAAAAAACACAAGAAAAATAACAAAAAACATAAAAAAAAAAAACACAAAACAACAAAAACACAAGAACAACAAAAAACAACACAAAGAACACAAAAACAAAACAAAACAAAAGAACCCACCCACCTTAAAAAACTAAACAAAAAAAACAAAAAAGAAAAAAGAAAAAAAAATGAACATAACAATGACCTATGTAGACTAGAAGACTATTAATGGAAGAATCAACAAAGAAAACAAAAGAAATAATAGAATGAGCCAGGGAACTAAAAAAAACTGAATGAACCAAAGAGAAGCAAAAAAAAACAAGAAGAAACTAGCTACCTTCAGAATTGGAGCCATCCAAAGAAATGATAGAAAGAAGAGCTTCCCTAATTTGTGAAGCCCACCATCTAGGAGGGTGCCCATAACAAGTAAGATCACCTTTTTCCAAAGCCCAATTAGCTAAAGCATCAGCACTCTTGTTTTGATCTCTGGCCACATGATTGTAATCAACTTTCAAAAATCCCAACTGGATTAATTGAATCTTCTTAATAATTCTTTTTATTCTCCAATTCACCTTATGATTCTTATAAGGAGTCTTCAAGAGATTAATCATAAGTTGAGAGTCAAACTCAACTAACACCTTTTCCCAACCAACCTTAGTAGCCTCCTGAAGGCCTCTAAGGATACCATACACCTCAACAAGGTTGTTGGAAATAATTCCCAAATTCTCAGCAAAAGTAAAAACTAGGGACCCATCTGAAAGTCTACCAATTCCTCCCACACAGGATTGTCTAGGGTTCCCTCTAGAGACTCTATCAGTATTGAATTTTCCAAAATCCTTAGGAGGAGGTTGCCAATTTCTTGTCCTATTCATCTTACTAATACTCACATTCCCTTTAAGTTGGTTGCCCTTAGAATATTTAATATTCAATATTTGCATCACTTGATATCATCTTTGGTGGGAGTTTTGGGGGTGATTAAGGAGTTTATGGACTGATTCAACTAAGTTGGCTATGGTCTTTTGCCAAATATAGTGAATATCCTTCCTATCTTGATTAAAAATTTGGTTGTTCCTTTCATTCCAAATATTCCAAAGAAGAATGGTAGAACCCATCCAAACTAACTGCCTAATAAAATGATCAACACCCTCTTTATTAGGCCAATCCTTCCAAAGTTGTTCAAAAGTAAAAGAATTGGACCACTATAAGCCAAGTAAAGTGGCCATTCTCCTCCATAGCTCAAAGGCTAAATTACACTCAATAAATATATTGTTGAGATTTTCTACATTCTCTTCACACATTTCACATCTAAAAGGGCCATGAAAACCATGCTTCATAAGTTGCTCACCAGTAAGCACCCTACAATGCAATAAAATTCGATTAATGAACCTCACCTTAGGCTAAATATTTTGAGCCCACAATCGAGAAAATATGTCAGAATAATGGTTGGGATTATTATGGAATAAGTTCAAATAACCTTGAGCAACTGAATAATAACCCTTTGTAGTGTTGTTCTATCCAAAACAATATTTTTCATGGGACCAAGAGAGGGATATCATATGAAGGATGCCTTAGATATCTTGTCTTTGCCTTTCTAGGATTTGAATAGGTCAGTCCTCAATAGGGATACAATATCTACCAATATTTGAATTACCAGTATGGTACCGATAGTAATTAGCCACCTTTATCCAGTTAGCTCGGTGAAGCTCCTCCATCCAAGGCCTCCAATAGATAAATTGAGTTATCAAAGGCTTGTGACCATCCCAAGAATCTATCAAAAAATTTACCTATTGACCATTATGAATGATCCAAAATAAATTGTTCTTTATCAAATCCTCACCAGTATTAAGAACTACTAAAATGGGAGAACCTTTGGTAGGAAGTTGATAGCGAACAAGGTCTTCAGGACTTTTGTTCTCATCATAATTAGCACGGAGATTATTTGCCCAAATAGCATTGGGGTTATGCAACATCCTCTAATATAATTTAGTAGCTAAAGCTTTGTTGTTATTAATAGAATATCATAATCCTAACCCCCCTTCATTCTTAGGAAGACATAAAGTATCCCATTTCACCAAGGCCCATTTTCTTTTCTCCTTAGTACCACTCCAAAGGAAATGATGACTGATTTTATCCAATTCTTGAAGAACAGCCTTTGGAATATTTAAAACAGAAGAAACATAAATAGGAATAGCTTGAAGGACTAATTTTACCAAGGTGATTCTACCCCCCAAAAAAAAAAATACAAAACAACAAAAACACAAGAACAACAAAAAACAACACAAAGAACACAAAAATAAAATAAAACAAAAGAACCCACCCACCTTAAAAAACAAAACAAAACAAAAATAAAAATAAAAAAGAAAAAAAATTGAACATAACAATGACCTATCTAGACAAGAAGACTATTAAGGGAAGAATCATCAGAGGAAACAAAAGAAAGAATAGAATGAGGCATGGAACTCAAAAAAAATTGAATGAACCAAAGAGAAGCAAAAGAAAAAAAGGAAGAAGAAACTAGGTACCTTCAGAACTGGAGCCATCCAAATAAATGATAGAAAGAAGAGCTTCCCTAATTTGAGAAGCCCACCATATAGGAGGGTGGCCATAACAAGTAAGATCACCTTTGTCCAAAGCCCAATTAGCTAAAGCATTAGCACTCTTGTTTTGATATCTGACCACATGATTAGCGAACAAGGTCTTCAGGACTTTTGTTCTCAACATATTTAGCACGAAGATTATTGGCCCAAAGAGCATTGGGGTTATGCAACATCCTCCAATATAATTTAGCAGCTAAAGCTTTGTTGTTTTTAATAGAATATCAGAATCCTAACCCCCCTTCACTCCAAAGGAAATGATGACTGATTTTATCCAATTCTTGAAGAACAGCCTTTGGGATATTTAAAATGGAAGAAACATAAATAAGAATAACTTGAAGGACTGATTTTACCAAGATGATTCTACCCCCAGAAAAAAAAAAAAACACACAAAACAACAAAAACACAAGAACAACAAAAAACAACACAAAGAACACAAAGAACACAAAAACAAAACAAAACAAAAGAACCCACCCACCTTAAAAAACTAAACAAAACAAAACAAAAAAGAAAAAAGAAAAAAATTGAACATAACAATGAGCTATCTATAACAGAAGACTATTAAGGGAAGAATCAACAGAGGAAACAAAATAAAAAATAGAATGATCCAGGGACCTAAAGAAAAACTGAATGAACTAAAGAGAAGCAAAAAGAAAAAAAAACAAGAAGAAACTAATTACCTTCAGAACTAGAGCCATCCAAAGAAATGATAGAAATAAGAGCTTCCCTAATTTGATAAGCCCACCATATCGGAGGGTGGCCATAACAAGTAAGATCACCTTTGTCCAAAGCCCATTTAGCTAAAGCATCAACACTCTTGTTTTGATCTCTGACCACATGATTGTAATCAACTTTCAAAAATCCCATCTGGATTAACTGAATCTTCTTAATAATTATTTTTATTCTCCAATCCACATTATGATTCTTAGAAGGAGTCTTCAAGAGATTAATCATAAGTTGAGAGTCAGACTCAACTAACACCTTTTCCCAACCAACCATAGTAGCCACCTGAAGGCCTCTAAGGATACCATACCCCTCAGCAAGGTTATTGGAAATAATGCCCAAATTCTCAGCAAAAGTAAAAACTAGGGAGCCATCTGAAATTCTACCAATTCCTCCCACATTGGCTTTTCCAGGGTTCCCTCTAGAGACTCCATTAGTATTGACTTTTCAAAAATCCTTAGGAGGTTTCCAATTTCATGTCCTATCCATATTACTAATACTCACATTCCCTTTAAGTTGGTTGCCCTTAGAAGATTTAATATTCAATCTTTGCATCACTTGATATCATCTTTGGTGGGAGTTTTGGGGGTGATTAAGGAGTTGATGGACTGATTCAACTAAATTGGCTATGGTATTTTGCCAAATATAGTGAATATCCCTCCTATATTGATTAAAAATTTGATTGTTCCTTTCATTCCAAATATTCCAAATAAGAATAGTAGAACCCATCCAAACTAACTACCTAATAAAATGATCAACACCCTCTTTATTAGGCCAATCCTTCCAAAGTTGTTCAAAAGTAAAAAAATTGGACCACTGTAAGCCAAGTAAAGTGGCCATTCTCCTCCATAGCTCAGAGGCTAAAGTACACTCAATAAGTATATTGTTGAGATTTTCTACATTCTCTTCACACATTTCACATCTAAAAGGGCCATGAAAACCACGCTTCATAAGTTGCTCACCAGTAAGCACCCTACGATGCAATAAAATCCAATTAAAGAACCTCACCTTAGGCAAGAGCTTTTGAGCACACAATCAATAAAATATGTCAGAAGAATGGTTGGGATTATTATGGCATAAGGTCAAATAACCTTGAGCAACTGAATACTCACCCTTAGTAGTGTTGTTCTATCCAAAATAATCTTTTTCATGGGACCAAGAGATGGATCTCATATGAAGGATGCCTTGGATATCTTGTCTTTGCCTTTCTAGGCTTTGAATAGGCTAGTCCTTAATAGGGATACAATATCTACCAATATTTGAATTACCAGTATGGTACCGATAGTAACTAGCCACCTTTATCTAGTTAGTTCGGTGAAGCTCCTCCATCCAAGGCCTACAATCGAGAAACTGAGTTATCAAAGGCTTGTGACCATCCCAAGAATCTATCCAAAAATTTACCTTTTGACCGTTATGAATGATCCAAAATAAATTTTTCTTTATCAAATCCTCACCAGTATTAAGAACTACTACAATGGGAGAACCTTTGGTAGGAAATTGATAGTGAACAAGGTCTTCAATACTTTTGTTCTCAGCATGTTTAGTACGGAGATTATTGGCCCAAAGAGCATTGGGGTTATGCAACATCCTCCAATATAATTTAGCAGCTAAATCGTTGTTGTTATTAATAGAATATCAAAATCCTAACCCCCCTTCATTCTTAGTAAGACATAAAGTATCCCATTTCACCAAGGCCCATTTTCTTTTCTCCTTAGTACCACTCCAAAGGAAATGATGATTGATTTTATCCAATTCTTGAAGAACAACCTTTGGGATATTTAAAATGGAAGAAACATAAATAGAAATAGCTTGAAGGACTGATTTTACCAAGGTGATTCTACCCCCATAAGAAAGCCACCTGTTGGCCCACTTTCCAATTTTCTTCTTGACTTTGTCCAACAACCAATTCCAATATTTATTTTTTTGCCTTTGAATATTTATGGGAATACCTAAATAAGTGATTGGAAGGGACATCTTCTTATATATTAATTTATCCAAGACCATGGATTCCTGTCTAGCAAAGCAGTGAAAGAAAATAACTTTAGATTTGTCTTCATTGATCAACTTCCCAGTAGCCTTAGAAAAATAGCTAATGATTTGCTTAATATTAGAAGATTCCTTAACTGTAACTTTACCTAAAAGAGTAGAGTCATCCACAAATTGAATATGAGAGATAGTTCTAGCTCCATGAGCATTGGTAATTGTTAGTCAAAAAGTGACTAACTACAGAAAAATAGATGATGCACCTTTTTTGCATATTTTCCAAGAAGACCGAAGTGGCCCATATGCTAAAGATCAAAGAAAAAGCAAAATACCGCAAGGAGATAAAAGTGTCGCGATATCGCGACATGTTGCATTTTTGTGGGAAAAAGCAAAGAGAAAGAGCAAGGAGGTAAAAGTGTCGCGATATCGCGACATGTTGTATTTTCGCGGCTAAGAGCAACAAAAGGGAGCAAGGAGGCAAAAGTGTCGCGATATCGTGACATGTTGCATTTTCGTGGCTAAGAGCAACAAAAAGGAGCAAGGAGGTAAAAGTGTCGCGATATCGTGACATGCATTTTCACGGCTAAGAGCAACAAAAAGGAGCAAGGAGGAAAAAGTGTCGCGATATCGTGACATGTTGCATTTTCGCGGCTAAGAGCAACAAAAGGGAGCAAGGAGGAAAAAGTGTCGCGATATCGTGACATGTTGCATTTTCGCGGCTAAGAGCAACAAAAGGGAGCAAGGAGGCAAAAGTGTCGCGATATCGCGACATGTTGCATTTTTGTGGCTAAGAGCAACAAAAGGGAGCAAGGAGGAAAAAGTGTCGCGATATCGTGACATGTTGCATTTTCGTGGCTAAGAGCAACAAAAGGGAGCAAGGAGGAAAAAGTGTCGCGATATCGCGACATGTTGCATTTTTGCGGGTAAAAGCAAAGAGAAAGAGCAAGGAAGAGAAATGTCGTGATATCGTGACATGTCGCATGTTCACGATGGGAGGCAGCAAAAGAGCAAAGTAAGAGACGAATGTCACGATTTCGTGACATGTATCATTTTCGTGGCTAGAGGTGGCAAGAAGAGCAAAGCAAGGAAAGAATGTCGTGATTTCGTGACATGTCTCATTTTTACGGTGGAAGGCAGAAGAGCAAAGCAAGAGACGAATGTCACGATTTCGTGACATGTCTCATTTTCATGGCTGGAAGCGGCAGAAGAGCAAAGCAAGAGACGAATGTCACGATTTCGTGACATGTCTCATTTTCGTGGCTAGAAGCGGCAGAAAAGCAAAGCAAGGAAATAATGTCGCGATTTCGTGACATGTCTCATTTTTGCGGCTAGAAGCGGCAGAAGAGCAAAGCAAGGAAAGAATGTCATGATTTCGTGACATGTCTCATTTTCACGGTTGGAGACGGCAAAAGAGCAAAGCAAGGAAAGAATGTCGCGATTTCGCGACACGCCAGCTATAAAGGAATAAAATGTATTTTTGGCAATCAAAGGCATGCATTGACACCAAGAAGTGATTTTTGACATGATTATCAGAAATCTAGGATAGAGCAGGCTTGCCAGATGATTGAAAATGTGACAGGCTCATTTAGAATCTAATCTACAGAGAAGATATCTAATTCATAGAAGACTTGTGTATTATTAGAAACTGTAGATGATTGCTTGTAAAATAGTAAGATGTACTTAGAAAAAGATACTCTTTTAGGGTATATATAGGGGTGAGCGACTCCAAAAAAAGGGTCGGCTCTTGGACGTTTACAAGCTTGATGTACATGTCCTGGATTACAAGCAATAAAATATTTCTTCTTCTGGCTTCCGAAACTTCTGTGTGCAAGTGTATGTATCTGGTGTTTTAACTTTTATTCATTCTAAGTTTTATAATGTATCTGTTCTAAAATCTGGACTGTGCACGTATAAATCTTGTTTCTAGAGTTGAACATTAAAATATATTTACATGCTTTTAGACGAACATCTAAAAGTCACACTCAAGAATTCATGTTTTCTATAAAGAAGATATAAAGAAAACTCTGAAAGTAGTAATCTGCATCATCAATGTTTGTTGTTGTCCAATCTGTACCATGAGAAAATTTCTAGCTTAGGCTATATTTCCCTTATCTCTTGTTCCCCTTTTCTCTAAAAAACTTAAAGGAACCAACCTTCTCTGGAGACTAGACAGATGATCTCAAGCAAGATCTGTCTATTCAATGTTGGCAAAGTCTAAGGCGCAACACTATTAACCGAAGGTAGATTTTGTTCCAATAGTTTTTGGCACGCCCGGTGGGACCAGCAATCCCACAGTATTGTATAAGTTTTGGTGTTTTACCTTAAGAGCCTTTTTTTTTGAAAATCTCAAGAAAAACCACCTGGCGACTCCGTTGCAATTTAGACCATAAAAGAAAGACCTTGTCTAGAAACCTTCTAGTTATATAGCCATATGATAACCAGATCTCGAGCTAGAAACTTTGAAGAACCTATCGAGTTCTTTGAACTACATCTCGGAAGCCTAAAGGCACACCCTATGCTAGCCGCACGATCAAATCCGCCCAGCACCATTAGCACCTCTTTAACACCCGTTGTAGGAGCATCTGCAAGCAATCCCATAGTAGTTGTAACTCCTTTAGCAATCATGGCAGCCGCCCCTACCCTAGCCCATATTGTGTGGAATCAAATTGGCCCTTTGAACTTGGGAGCACACCACCAAATTCCACAAGCTGCACTAAAAGCATTACCAACCTTTGATGGAATAGGCAAAACAATAGATGAGCATTGTCTAGATGTATCATCGCTAGCATCTATTTACAATATCACTCAAGAAGATGTAATGGTCAGATTGCTAGTTATATATTTGAAGGGAAAGATGCTCTATTGGTACAGAGCACTCCTCGCTGGATCCATTACTTCTTGGGCAGTGCTTGCCAACTATTTGGTCGATGAATTTAACATACATGTAGATCCTTTCACATTGTTGAATCAATTCACTGTCATTGAGAGGCATCCACGAGAAGAAATCCAGGATTTCAACATCAAATTTACCAGAACTCGTGGTAGAGTACCGCAGGGCCTAAAACCCATGGAAGAACAAGCTATATGCTATTACTTAAGGGCTTTTGATTCAGATCTTAGTATGATAATAAGGCAATCTCATGTAACCACTTTTCCTGGGATCTATTTAGAGGCAGCAAAGGGCGAAGCTGATCTCATCGCTACAAAAAGATATCCATCAAAGAGTCTATTGCCAATTGTACCAGAGCTTTCCCAAGCGTCAATTTCTAAACTGCCTGTACTCCCATCAACACAGGATCTCCCATATATAGCCGCACCTCCTACATTCCTTGCATTACTAGCTACACCCCTTGCATCAGCTCCCCCCAATGATCAATACACGACCATAATTGATACAATGAAGACATTGTCAAATGAAATGGCATCCATGAAAAAGAGAGAGGTTGAACGGAATATCCAAGCAAGAATATTTCCATAGATACAAAAGGAAGGTGCTTCGACAAGTGGAAGGGTACAAGAGAGAAAAAATGTGGTGTATGCAAATGAGACAGGAGATAATGGAGAACCCGCTAATTCTGATTACTGGTGTACCACTTGCAACGATCCTCATGGAGAAGATTCATGCATGATTCATCAACATCATGTGCAAGCGGTTATTAATGAAAGAGCCAAAGAAGCGGCAAGGGACAGGTGAACATAATCAGAGAGGTGCACCACAATTTGGCAATGCCATCAGTGGAGCAAGTATCGGTCCTGACAAGATCGGGAAAAAATTCATTACAAGTTGACCCTAAGGAACTCCAACCACTAGGTTTTCCTCCTGCCCCCAGGGCAACTCCACAGAAGAACCAGTCCAGTGAGAAAAGACGTTCTGACCCTCCTCAGACTTCTGCGACTACACCAAGAAAATAATTTCCCCCTAGAAAAGGGAGCGAGGCTCAAGAGCAAGCGAAGGAAAGACTCAGATTTCCTTCATTGACAAAAAGGCAAAGAATAGAAGCCACGCAGGTCTATAGAGATAGATACGATGCATCTACTAGTGGAAGGGAAAAGAGTGTTGAGGTATCCCCAGCTGCAACCCTTTCATTCAACATTGTAGAAGAAATGAAGAGGACTCCTTCCAAAATAAGCATGTATGATGCGCTGCAAATTCCTGGTCAGATCGACCTCCTCCAAGAATCCCTAAATTTAAAGAATGATACCTCTTCCTCAAATGTTAATGTCAACCTCTGGGAAAAATAGACCACCCCCATTCTATCTATCCTTGCAAATGGAGGGATGGATAGTTCACAATTGTATGATTGATTCAGGGGCCGCAACTACGGTGATGCCAAAAGTCGTATGTGACATAATGGGGATGGAATATACTCGAAGTCATCCTGGTGTGTTGCAATTAGATGGTACTCCAGTAAAAACTTTCGGGGTGATCAAAGATATCCCTATTCAACTCCACAGAATGCCAGAAGCAGTCGTCATACAAGAAGTAGTCGTTGTAGACTTAGAACCATATTTTGGTATGTGTTTATCTAGAGAATTCATGGCCAAAATGGGTGGTTATCTATCTCTAGATTATTCTCATTTGGAGGTACCTTTCAAAGGTAAAAGAGTCAAGATCTACAATGAAAAACCATCTACTTTCCACGTAGAAATACTGGAGGAAACAACTACCATCAACATGATGTCTAAAGAATTAGAAAATATCGATTTAATGGAAGAAACCCTAGAGGAACTACAATCTGAGGATCAATTTTCAATGAAAGACTTCAATGCTATGATAGAGACAGAAATGGGAAGCTATTCCATTGAGAAACCAAAAAATCTCCCTATTCCTGTCCCTAAAACAGATGATTCGGCCAACCAGTTATGGAAATTGTACTTTGATGGGTCAAGGTGCAAAAATGGAGCAGGAGCTGGAATCGTTCTGATTTCACCCACTGGAAAAGAAAAAGTCTTTTCATATAGGTTGACATGGAGTTGCACCAATAACATAGCTGAATACGAAGCCTTGTGTTTGGGACTCAGGAAAGCTAAAAAATTGGGTGCAAAACAGCTGCTGATCTATGGAGATTTAGAGCTGATTGTTAAACAGGTTACTGGCAAATGCGTTTGTAAGCAACATTACCTAAGAGCTTACAAAAACAAAGTGTTAGATCTATTGGAAAATTTTGAAGCACTAAACATGAAATCCATTTCCAGAGAGAAAAACACACATGCAGACCTGTTAGCATCAGTAGGATCAAATTTTTGCCCAGTCAACAATGTTATTCAGAAGTCTAAAATAGTTAGACTTATATACAGGCCTTCTGTGCCCGACAAGGACATTTTATGGTAGGTATTTGAAAACGACGAGCAGATCCTGGATTTTTTGATTCATGAGATGAATTGCTCTATAGAAAGAGCATTACAAGAAGAGGACGAAGAGAGCCTTATTCAACTAAGAAATAATCATATCCCCAGGGGACTGATCACCCTGGAGAGCCTTTTCGACAATAGCGATAGAGCTGTAGGTCGAAGGATCAAGGTAGATGAACGTCGGTATAAGGAAATAGAACTAGAACCGGGCAAAATGATCAAAGTGGGGACCGATTGTACAGTGGTAGAACTAGAACAAATAAAATAGTTATGTAGAGAATATCCAGATATAATAGCCTGGACTTATAGTGATCTAAAAGTGTACAGGAAAGAGGTCATTCAGCATACCATCGAACTAGAGGAAGGAGCTAAACCTTTTAGGCAGAGGCAGAGGCCTGTGAATCCTAAAATTGAAGCCTTAATGAAATAAGAGTTGTTAAAACTCCTGTAGGCTAAGATAATATACCCAATCAAGCACTCACTCCTGAATCAAGCCCTATGGGCTGATGAAATCTCAATCAAAAAATCAATCAATACATCGCCATATGCTTTGGTTTATGGCAAAGAAGTTGTTCTACCGATTCATATGGAGATACCCGCGTTGAGGATGCTAAACCAAGTTAACGAAGATGAAGGTCATCCAATGGATGCTCGACTGATGCAACTTCTACAGCTTGAAGAATCTAGGGAATAGGCCTACGATCATCATCAAAAGCATATGGTAAAAATAGCCGGGTGGTTCGATAAGAAAACCACTTTCAAGAAATTTAAAACAGGTGACCTGGTATTAAAATGGAATGTCAAGAAAGCAAAGCCAGGACACCATGACAAGTTTGATGCATTCTGGGAGGGGCCATTCGAAATTGTTTTAGAAAAGCAATTCAATGCCTTCCAGTTAAAATATCAATATGGATGGGTTCTACCCATCACGGTGAATGCTTTTCACCTAAAATTGTATTTCCAGTAAAAGCTACAGATCACCATTATATGTACAGTATATTACAAGTTTGAAGTTTTGTAAATATTTCCCTTTTTTATGACCTAATATTTCTAGAGGACAATAAGAAGAATTGGCACTCACTCCTAGGGAGGAAGTTTCCCTGTTAGAATCCCTCCAAGCGTAGGAAGTGGTCATTCTTCTGCTCCCGAAGTGTCCCAGCCACCTGAGAAATCCTAGTAGCCAGAGCTGGGACCAGCTCCCAGAATTGAATTTTTGTGTTCTTCAGACAAAGGTTAAATACCTAAGCGGTAAAAGAAAGGTTCTGATAAGGTAAAGATCACTTATATTCCAAAGTGCATTCTTTTTATTTTATCTTTGTTTTTCCGCTCGAAAGTTTACTTTTCGCAACTGTGCTGGTGACTCCGTTTCCCAATGGATGAAGGCTTGGTCTCTATTTTTGCGAGCAAAAATTCCCCTGGAAGGCACCAAGAATGTTAGTCAAAAAGTGACTAACTACAAAAAAAAGCTGATGCACCTTTTTTGCATATTTTCCAAGAAGACCGAAGTGGCCCATATGCTAAAGATCAAAGAAAAAGCAAAATACCGCAAGGAGACAAAAGTGTCGCGATATCGCGACATGTTGCATTTTCGCGGGAAAAAGCAAAGAGAAAGAGCAAGGAGGTAAAAGTGTCGCGATATCGTGACATGTTGTATTTTCATGGCTAAGAGCAACAAAAGGGAGCAAGGAGGAAAAAGTGTCGCGATATCGCGACATGTTGCATTTTCGCGGCTAAGAGCAACAAAAGGGAGCAAGGAGGCAAAAGTGTCATGATATCGCGACATGTTGTATTTTCATGGCTAAGAGCAACAAAAGGGAGCAAGGAGGCAAAAGTGTCGTGATATCGCGACATGTTGCATTTTCACGGCTAAGAGCAACAAAAGGGAGCAAGGAGGCAAAAGTGTCGCGATATCGTGACATGTTGCATTTTTGCGGCTAAGAGCAACAAAAGGGAGCAAGGAGGCAAAAGTGTCGCGATATCGCGACATGTTGCATTTTCGTGGCTAAGAGCAACAAAAGGGAGCAAGGAGGCAAAAGTGTCGCGATATCGCGACATGTTGCATTTTCGCGGCTAAGAGCAACAAAAGGGAGCAAGGAGGCAAAAGTGTCATGATATCGCGACATGTTGCATTTTCGTGGGAAAAAGCAAAGAGAAAGAGCAAGGAAGAGAAGAATGTCGCGATATCGCGACATGTTGCATTTTCGCGGTGGGAGGCAGCAAAAGAGCAAAGTAAGAGATGAATGTCGCGATTTCGTGACATGTCTCATTTTCGCGGTTAAAGGTGGCAAAAGAGCAAAGCAAGGAAAGAATGTCGCGATTTCGTGACATGTCTCATTTTCACGGTTGGAAGCGGTAGAAGAGCAAAGCAAGAGACGAATGTCGCGATTTTGTGACATGTCTCATTTTCGTGGCTGGAAGCGGCAGAAGAGCAAAGCAAGAGACGAATGTCGCGATTTCGCGACATGTCTCATTTTCGCGGCTGGAAGCGGCAAAAAAGCAAAGCAAGGAAAGAATGTCATGATTTCATGACATGTCTCATTTTCACGGCTGGAAGCGGTAGAAGAGCAAAGCAAGGAAAGAATGTCACGATTTCATGACATGTCTCATTTTCGTGGCTAGAGACGGCAAAAGAGCAAAGCAAGGAAAGAATGTCGTGATTTCGTGACACGCCAGCTGTAAAGGAATAAAATGTATTTTTGGCAATCAAAGGCATGCACTGACACCAAGAAGTGATTTTTGACATGATTATTAGAAATCTAGGATAGAGCAGGCTTTCCAGATGATTGAAAATGTGACAGGCTCGTTTAGAATCTAATCTGCAGAGAAGATATCTAATTCATAGAAGACTTGTTGTGTATTATTAGAAACTGTAGATGATTGCTTGTAAAATAGTAAGATGTACTTAGAAAAAGATACTCTTTTAGGGTATATATAGGGGTGAGCGACTCCAAAAAAATGGTTGGCTCTTGGACGTTTACAAGCTTGATGTACATGTACTGGATTACAAGCAATAAAAGATTTCTTCTTCTGGCTTCCGAAACTTCTATGTGCAAGTGTATGTATCCGGTGTTTTAACTTTTATTCATTCTAAGTTTTATAATGTATCTATTCTGAAATCTGGATTGTGCATGTATAAATCTTGTTTCTAGAGTTGAACATTAAAATATATTTACATGCTTTTAGACGAACATCTAAAAGTCACACTCGAGAATTCATGTTTTCTATAAAGAAGATATAAAGAAAACTCTGAAAGTAGTAATCTGCATCATCAATGTTTGTTGTTGTCCAATATGTACCATGAGAAAAGTTCTAGCTTAGGCTATATTTCCCTTATCTCTTGTTCCCCTTTTCTCTAAAAAACTTAAAGGAACCAGCCTTCTCTAGAGACTAGACAGATGATCTCAAGCAAGATCTGTCTATTCAATGTTGGCAAAGTCTAAGGCGCAACACTATTAACCGAAGGCATATTTTGTTCCAACAAGTAACTCCCTCAAGGGTTTTGTTTTCCCTATTTTTGGTTATAGTCCTACCCAAGCATTCAGCAATAATGATGAATAAATAAGAGAATAGCGGGTCACCTTGCCTAATACCTTTGGAAGGTGGGAATGACTGATAAGGCATGCCATTGATAAGAACTAAGTAGGAAACTAAATAGATATATCACATAATACAATCCATCCAATCCTTAGAGAAACCAAATTGCCACAAAAATTTGATAAGGAAGCGCCAATCCACTCTGTCATAAGCTTTGGATAAGTCTAAACGAATGAACATGGAAGGAGATTTTTGCATATCCATGGAATGTATGGATTCTTGAGTAAGAACTATCTCATCTACTATTTGACGTCCTTCCACATAACCCCCTTGTTCTAGGGAAATAATATTATGCAAAAGAGGCTTCAACCTTTCTACCATGATTTTAGTAATGATTTTGAGAAGAACATTACATAAAGAAATCGGTCTAAAAGTTGAGATATGATCAACCTCTTGAGCTTTTGGAACAAGAGTAATATAAGTTTTATTGATAACCTTCAAAATTTCTTTGTTTTTCTTGGCTTCTTCCACCACCTCTAATAAATCAACATGAAGGATATCCCAAAACTATTGGTAGAACTCAATGGGAAAACCATAAAGACCTAGGGTTTTCCATTTTTGCATTTTAAAAACTACTTGTTGAAGCTCATTGATAGTAATAGGAGCAGTCAAAATAGAGTTCTCCTTAGAAGTGATAAGAGAAGGGATTTCTTGAAGAACATTTTGTTGTGAAGCTAAGTCAAGAGGAGTAGCAACAAAAATATTGGAAAAGTAATCAACAACAATAGAGTTCATTCCATCCCAAGTATAAACAACATCTCCAAAATCTGATTTTAAGGAAGAAATAAAGTTGTGAGATATTCGAGCTAGAAGATATTTGTGGAAGAAATTTGTGTTTCGATCTCCTTCTTTGAGCCATTGAATTCTAGATTTTTGCTTCCATAATATTTATTCTCTTTTTTCCCATTCCTCTAACTGAGTTGTGAGTTTAATTTCATCTGCACTTCTCTTATTTGTGATGCCATCTAAATGAATTTTCTTATTCAAATTTTTAATATGAGCAATAACTTCATGTTTTTTTTATGAACATCCCCAAACTCTTTCCTATTCCAAGTCTTGATTTTGGATTTAATGTATTACAATCTTTTGGAAAAATAAAGCATCTTAGTCCCATGCCTAGGTTTACCTTCCTTCCACCATTGTTACACATGAGGTCTGAAGGAAATGTCTCTAAGCCACATTAATTGAAAATGAAAAGGAGAGAAAATCACATTGGTTTTCCACATTTCCACCATGACTGGCCAATGATCCGAACTAGCATTATTAAGAGTCTTCACTTTAGGAATGTGACCATGGATTAAGAAATTTTTAGAGAGCAAAAACCTATCCAATCTCTCCATTATACAAGCTAAGCCTTGCCTTCTATTAGACCAAGTCATAAGTCCATTATTTGGTTGGATATCCACAAGATGAAGGTTTGCAATATATTTGCTCATGGGGTCAGTGCTTTTGTCCAAATTTCTATTTCCCCCTCTTTTCTCATCCAGAGAGAGGATGGTATTGAAATATCCTCCAATCAAGATCCAAGCTTCAGTAAAATGAGAGATAATATGAGTAATATCCTTCCATTGTCTTCTTTTTTCCTTCAAAGAAGTCAGATCATAAATAGTAATGTAGAGCATAATTTGGTTGGAATGTCTACTTTGAATAACTATAGCCAACAAACCCCAACTGCCAACCATATGGTGAATAACTACCTCTTTTGGGTCCCAAAAACAAGCAATGCCACTAAAAGTCCCTTGGGAACTGAAGGAAACCACTTTTCCAGCTAGCTAAATTTTATTGGAAATTGAGTCCATATCCTCCATTGACATATTTGTTTCTTGAAGGAAAACAAGATGTGGATGATTTATATGAATCATTCTTCTAATTTCATTTTGTTTTGAAAGACTCCCTTTGAGTCCTCTAATATTCCAAGTGATGATCTTCATTAATACCAGGGCTAAAAAAGTTGGGAAGGGCATTAATATTACCTTCCTATATAAGCTTTTCACCTTATTTTACCATATGATATTGATTGATCTTACGACCTGCTTTTTGATTAGAATCCATCTTCAATTTTTTTTCCCCATTTCTTGACTTATTCCAATTGAATCTGAGATGGCTTCTAACCTTGAAGAATGCTCGTACACAACCAAAATTTTACTAGATGGTTCAACGGAGTCTATATTGGGACCTACATTATTTAAAGTTTTGACATTTGAAAGATTGTTTTTCTTGTGTAAATTTTCTCCCTTTTTTTCTATTGAAAACCTTTGATTTTTTGGTTTGTCTATGAGTTCTTCCCTTCATATTTAAATTGTTTTTCTAAGATTTTAGTTTCCATTATTTCCTCTTCCTCACTTGGGACATCATTTGTCGAAAGGATTTCAAACATACTAGCAGATGACTTTGATTGATCCTTCATAACTGGTTTTTTTTTAGTGTTCCTCTTCTTAGGTATTTGGAAACCTGCTGAGTTTATATCTTATTTCTTTTGATCAGGAATTTTATTTGGGCAAGCACTGGCCAAATGACCATATTCATGGAAAATTCTACAACAAAAAGGAATGTTCTCATAGTCCACTACTTTCTCCCAAGTGTCTTCCCCAAATTGTAATGTGATATTTTTAGGTAGGGGTTTGTCAAAATCCATTAAAACACAAATTTGAGTATAAATAATATGTTAAAATTTTTGAGTACAATCAACAGTCATCATAAAATTTTCTAAAGAGTTTTCAATTGAAGAAAAAATAGTAGGATTCCAAAATTCAATAGGGAGGCCAAATAGTCTAACCCACATGGGATCTATAGAAGGCATATCTTCTTTGGATTTAATTTTAGTATGCCAAAGCTTCATGAAAATCCCTGCCCTTCCAAAAAACCAAGGACACACTTGAAATGTTTTCTCTCTATCTTCATTATTAACAAATAAAACAAGAAAATAACCATTTGGATAAATAGAGATTTGTAACTCACCTTTATTTTTCCAGTTTTTTGCAGCCTAGACTTTGAAAGTAGATATACTCGAACGAAAACCCATGAACCAATAAATTAATCCTCCTTTTTCCAAATCTTCAATGCTAGTCTAAATGTTACCCATATCAAGATTAACAATATGAGTTCCATCTACTACTTTAAGACATCCTGAATTTGTTTTTTGAGGATTAATATTAGGTATTCTTAGAGGTTTATGGGAAGCCCTAATATTGATATTAGCATTGGGCTGAGGTTGTCCACCATGGAGGGCATCCCTAAAATTCATTTTTGGGGCCGAGTCTTCGAAATTCTTACCCTTGATAGAGGTTTTCACAATAGAATTATTTTTTGGGTGCACCTTAGAACCAAATTCACTTGAGATATGAGCCATTTTTTGATCAACTACTTGAAACTTATTTCATGATCTCTTTAATCCTTTCCCTAGATGTCGTGGAAAGGTATGGTTTTCACTTTTATTTTGTCCAGCAAACTGGAAGCTGTTGTCACTCAAGTTCATAGTATGATCTATTGAAATATAAATTTCTAGCCCATATTGGATCCCCTACAACATTTCTTGCTAAAATATTGAGCATAAACCACAAAAATATTGGTCGCTAGGGCCCGAAGGCCCTAAAAACCAACCTCTGGAGCTGCTTGCACTCAACCTAGATGAAACCCTCACATAGCCACTTGCCAAATATCTCGTTAACAAATACGTATGTGCTAGGATCTGTGTTGCTCCAAATGATATGAAAATTGGTGGAGACATTCTAGGGTTTTCAATCATCTACCCTCAAAATTTTAGCTCAATCTGAGTCCATATGAGTGAGATATGACCGAAACTAGTTCGAAAGTTTGGGCAGTCCTGCGAAAAATGTCCCTTCATAAATATCACTATTCATAGAGTTACTATCCCCACAACATCTATAAATTAAGGTAACTAACCAGCATTTTGAGTCCAATGATTATTTCCAAACGGTATTCATTCAATAGCACGAACTTCATTTAATGCAAGCAACTACTAGTTGTAAAACATTCGAAGCTCAAATTGAATTGAAAATCAATTAAATTAAAGCCTTTTTAAACTTTTAATGAAGTTTTCCATTACTTCACAAAGTGAATTATCTTAAAGAAAATAATCATAAGAAATTACAAAAGCAATATCTAGCTAACGTAATCACAATTATTCTTTATGAAAATAGAGATAATTCTTTTCAGATTTCAAAGAAAACATCACACATAAACTCATTTACTCTTATTTTGGCCAAAAAAACAACTACTGATGGTTAATTCCATGTGCCAATTAACTATGCATCTATGAATGAAGGAAATCTATCCTTCTTGGAGCTATCATACTTAAGGATAATCATCATTTCCCATTTAAACATCCCATATACAGTGGTTGATTCTTTCTTCTACTCATAAGAATGGTTGTTTTTGTAACACATGTTTCTATTAGAATTATCATATCCTTTTATTAAACAATTTCTTAAAACAATAGATCATTTGATTGTCAAACATCAATTCATTAAAATATATTCTTTTCTACAAAACATCCATACTTGTAGAAATAAAATATAGCATGTAAATCATTCCATTGAAATATATCTTAATTAAACAAAAATCCATTAATTAAAACGTCTGCCAAGGGTGGGTCATGACATACTCCTCTCCTTAGGCTCAACATAGTCCTTTGTGTCTTTAATAGTTTCATCCATGAAAGTAATAAATAAAAATTACATATTATTTTAAAAAATAAAGGAAATTACTTTTGCATAATTGCTACTTTTTACCAAGTAGCATTTCTTTCATAATAACGGTCCCACTAAATGTTGCATTGCTCTAGAGTTCCTTTCCTCATCAATTTGGAATGAAACTTAAGGATTTTTACTTGTTGAACCTCTATAGCATATGGATTCACCATCTACAAATTAGATAAATCCCATGCATGATCAAGATTAGCTATATATTTTGTAAGCAAATAAATATGAAAAGTGTCATGAATCATGGACATATTAGGTGGTAAGACAAGTCAATAAGGCATAGGACTAATATTATCTATAATTTCGAAGGGTCCAAAAAAACATGGATTAAGTTTTGTGGACTTGATAGCACTCTTATTTAGTCTCACCCTAAAAAATACTCTGTCACCTCTAAGAAACTCTCTTGGGGACCTTTTAAGATCAGCATAGCTTTTTTGATGATCTACAACCTCTTTAAGCCTTTCCCTAATATTTCTTAGCTATATTTACATTTCTTTAACCATTTATTATCCAAGAATAATGTATTCTTTGGTATTATCCCAAGATAATTACGTTCTACATCTCCTGCCATACAATGCTTTGAATGGAGCCATGCCTATGGTAAAATGAATACCATTATTGTAGGAAAATTCTACCAAATGCCAGTAATCCTCCAATCATTTTTTTTTATCCATGCAATACATGAAAAGCATGTATTCTAACACCTAATTCACTCTTTCAATTTTACTATCATTTTTTTATATGATAAGCAAAACTATTATTTAGTATTGTACCAATGACGCAATGCAAAGATTACCAAAAATTGGATGTAAACCTTGAGTCCCTATCTGATATAATCAATTTTATAAAATAATGTAGTCAAAATATCTCTTTGTCAAATCTATTCTCCATGACTATGGCATCATCCTTGGTGTTCCCGGGTATAAATTATGGAACCTTGGTTAGTCTATCAACCACTACTAGGATTGTGTCATGTTGAAATCTATGTTTAGGTAACCCTAAAATGAAATACATTGATATTACTTGCCATTTTTGCATGGGTACATCATGTGGATACAAAAATATAGTAGGATGTCTATTTTCTACTTTTACTTTCTAGCATTCTAGGCATTGAGCAACAAATTTAGTTGTTTTTCTTCATTCCTAGCCAATAAAAAAATTTCTTCACATTTTCCCTCATTTTTTCTCCTCTTGGGTGAGCAAAGTATGAAGATATATGAGCCTAATTCATTATCATTTTCTTAGATTTTCAACTTCAAGGATTTTTACCCTATCCCTGAAGCATAAGAAACCATATTTGATGATAAAATGTTTGTTTTCATCTGATTTTATTTCCATATTTTATAAAATTTACTTATAGTACACATACTGATGTTGCATTTCCTTGACTTGTTCTATTAAGTCAACATGGATGTTAGACAAAAAAACTATGTGTCTCCTTCTACCCAGTGCATCTGTAACCTCATTTCCATTCCCTTTATATACTCAATACCAAATTCTTATTCAACAAGGAATTCCATCCATCTTCTTTGTCTATCATTGAGCAAAGGTTGAGTGAATATATACTGCAGACTCTGATGGTGTGTCCTCAACTCAAAGGGTCTCCCTACCAAATAGTGTTTCCAACACTTGAGAGAAAAAACTATTGTTTCTAATTCCAGATCATGGGTTGCATAGTTGACTTCACATTTTTTTAGATTCCATTACCCATATGCTATCACTACTTCTTCCTAAGAGAGTACTACTAAAAATTCTAATGATGCATCTATGCACACAAAAAAACTTCCTTAAGGATCGGTTATCTTTAATATAGGATGCGTAGTAAGTTTTTTCTTAAGCAATTCAAAAGTTACCTCACATTTATCTATCCATATAATTTTTTTCTCTTTACTCTGAAAGTTAGTTATTGGTAAGGTAATATTAGCATTGTCCTTCACATATCACCAATAATAACTGGTCAAACCCATGAAAATTTGGACTTCTATCACATTTATCAAGGATGGACAACTCAAAATAGCTTTTATCTTCTTAGGATCTACCACAATTCATTCAGCTAACACCACATGTCCTAAATATTGTACTTTTAGTACATAAAATTCACACTTGGATAAGTTTTCATATAACTGGTTCTTCCTTAGAAATTCCAACACTATCCTAAGGTGTCTATCATGATCTTATTTATCTTGAAAATATATCAATATATCATCCAAGAACACAAGAACAAACCATCTAGATGCCTCCTTAAAATATTATTCATCGCGCTCATATATATTGCTAAAGCATTCATCAGACCAAAAGGTAATATAATAAACTTGTAATTGCCATACTAAGTTTTAAAGGTTGTATTGTGTGTATCCTCCTCACGGATTCTCAACTGATGATATCAAGACTTTAGATCAATCTTAGAAAATATGATGGCATATTTTAATGGATCAAATAGATCTTTGATCCTTGGTAGAGGATATCTATTATTGATAGTTGCCTTGTTTAACATTCTATAATCTATACATAATCTCAAAGAACCATATATTTCTTTATGAATAACATAGGTACTCCCCATGGTGACATAATTAGTGTGATTAATCCTTTTTCTAACAATCCTTGTAGTTGTACCTTTAGCTCCTACATTTCTATGGGATTCATTCTGTAAGGTGCTATGCTATACACATGGGCTCGATTATAGGTTGTAGTTCAATTGTGAAATCAAATTTATTTTTAGGTGGTAATCTAGGTAAATCCTCTCAAAATATATCCCTAAATTCCTGTAGAATTGGATATTTTTTGAACACCTCTTCCTTCACTCCTTCCTCCATTTCATTTAACTTAACAATATAGATATTTCCTTCCTTTCTAATGGCTCTCTTGAGTTACATTATTGAGAGGAGTTGATTTTTAAAAACCCCTTGCAGACTATGCTCCATTCGTACATATTCATCCTCATCTACGTACTCAATTCATATTTCTTGAAAATTAAGCATTGCCTTGTGTGCTTGCAACCAATCTATTCCTAGGACTATATAAAAGGTATGCAGCGATGCCACATACATACATCCTAATGTCACTCAATTAGGTATGGAAATTTCTACATTAGGATAACATTGATTAATAGAGTAGGTTTATCTTGAACCATACTCGACCTTCCACCCATGTGCCAAGATATCAAGCCTTTCTGACATATCTTTAGCTAAAATAGTAGAAATAAAACTATATGTAGCACCACTACCAATCAATATTTTAACATTCTTATCAAAAATATTACCCTTAATAAGCAGTGGAGTGGCTTGACATTCCTATATTCTAAACCCCTATTCTTGCATAGAATCTATGTGCAGTTTCTTTAGGTGCAAGTTCTTTGTACATTGGTTCTTTTCCTTTCAAATTTTTTTTTGCTCTATGTGGATAAATACTTGCATAATACAGTCCACTACAAATATAGCATCCATATTTTAGTTTGGGGTGCACTTTCCTCTTCTACCCTTCCTCTGCCTTTTTTTCTAGAGGAGAATTAGCTTCTTCCTATGGTGATTTGTTGTTATCATTGTTACAATTATTTAAATCTTGGTTCTTTCCTTGGATTTTTTTCTTAAATTTTCTTTGTTTCCTATTATTTCTTTTGTCTTGCTTACTCATTTAGAAAAATATACAATGTTTATTTTCCTTAGTGCTTATCTAACTTACTCATCTAAACCTTCATAATCAAAATAATGTTTAAGATATATTTTTGATTTTTAGGCCAAATCCTAAGCTTTTAACGGAGTAGAAGGTTCCTGCATATCAACCTCTTGCCCTATTCTAGGATTTACTCCTAGTATAAACTTATGAATCTTCATTTTCTCGTTATAAGTAGGTACATACTTTAACAACTTGACAAATCTCTAATAATATTTTTCCACTATCCTAGTTCCTTATCAAATTTTAGTGAACTCATCAAACTTTTAGGAATAAAATTCCTTTGCGAGGAATCTTTCTTTAAATTCTATTACAAACTCTTCCCATTTTAGGTCAATATTGCAACTAATTTTCAATCCTCACTAAGATTTTAACACCAATCCAAACCATATCCTTGAAAATTTAGGGTAGCATTGGACGTTTGCCAGAGGAAAAGTTCTTCATGTTACAATAAGTTTATATTTCCTTCAACCAGGCCCCAAATTTCTCACCATCTTCCTCTCCATTAAACTTGGAATATTTTAAATGTTTCATCTCCTTACCCAAATCAACTTCAAGATATATTCTGATCAGTTTTGCCTTAATACGAGGTTCATTTATCTACCCCATTTCAGATTTCCCATCATGTGCTTCCTAATTTAGCATGGCATCCAACAACTATTTTTGTGTTTCCACTTGATTTCAAAGTAGAGCCACTATCACCATGATATTCTCTCCTTAATTACTAAGATTATCTCTTTCATTTACTAGGGTTCTCTAAACCTACATCTAGGTTTCTATCTCTCACATTGGTTTGTCATGTCTACCTTATTGATGGGGTATCACTTCCTCTTCTTCTCTTTGGTGGCATTGTCCCTAACCACACATGGAAGAGATAGTAGTAATTAATTAGCAATTACATTCTCAAAATTACTTCACCTACTATTACTTTTTAACCAAGTTACCTCAAACTATCAGATGGATTTACTTCCAACTATTATTTTGTTTGACAATTTCAAACCCTAACTAAGTATATTTTGTATCACACACCTTACCTAGTTCTATGCAATGAGCCTATCCCACTATGATCTAGACTTTGATAACAAATTTCAAGACCCTAGATTCTACCCTATATATATATATATATATCATATATATATATATATATCATATATATATATATATATATATATATATATATATATATATATATATATACATATATATATAAGTTATAATTATATATTAATTATATATGTATTTATACTAACAACGTTATTATTTAACCTTTAATAATTTATGTAAATCCAAGATCATCCTCAAACCCATTCATTGGTTCTTTATTTCAACATTTCATTCATTAAAACTTCTAAAATAACATAAGCTATCCATACCAAATCTATCTGAGCTATCTTGTTTTTGCTCCCCTTTTTGTCTGTCAAAAGGTTAACTCAACTCCATACCCATGCAAGTCTATCTACGAGGGTGTACCAAGTCTCATAAGCATTAGACTATCTTTCTCATCTATCAATTATGAGTTAGTCCACATTTATATGGTCTCTCATTAGACCATAGATAAATTCTTTCATTAAAAACCGTTCCTTCAATTTTATATTCCCTAGTGGACTATCTTTCATATGGTCTCTCCTTTGACTATCTCAACTAAAAGGTTTCTTTATACAACCATTTATTTGGTTGAATATTCAATAATTCTAAGTCAATTTTTCTATAACTCTCGATCGCTCTAAAATTTAAAATAATATCTCTCACTAATATTCCATTTATCTCTAATAGCAATCCCCTCTATGGAATACTAAAATTCAACATAACTAACCAATTATCAATCTAGAGTAAGTTATGCATACCTTCAAAAAACCTCATTAAGAATCAATCACTTAAACTCTCGATTAAAATAAAATCTCATAAGAGAGGACAAATTTCTTCATTAAATGAAACTCGATCTCAAAGCAATTATTCTTCTATCCAATACTTAGGACTTAAAGAGTTTCTTTTCATCATTCAAGAGTTAAGCAATTCTTCTACTAAATATTCAATATTTATCCGAGTATGGTTATAGTTCCCAAGCATCATTAAACTACTAATTGTGAAGCTACATTTGGCCTAATTTAAACCATAACAAGCTACTACATTTTTGTAGTAAATAAAATTCATCTTATCATCATTCATAACTCCAATACATCACCGAAATCTCAGCTCAAATCTATTCAATAACAATTTAGAATGATAGTTACAACACAAGTAATCTCCTCACAACCAAACTCAAATTTTATTCTTTGATATTACAAATTTTATCCACTACCATCATTACAGATGGTCTTCAATTGATAGTCCAATTGGTGAGATTCTAATTCTTGATCTAGATAACTACACTTCTTAACATCTGACATCCATAATGCTATCTACTCTGGGATCACCGGATAATCAACTCAGTTATATTTTAATAGAGTATCCATACTCAAGCACACTGATATGGGAATATCATAGGGATCTGCCTAGCTCATTTCTTCTCTTTACATACAAAAAGAATGACACAACAATCCAATATTGCAACACTTCAAGCAATATTTTAATGCATAGTTCAATATCAACATCTATTCATCTTATGTATTTATTACACATCCCACAACAACAATGAACCTTTTTGTTTTAAAAATCTAGTTTCAATCTTCTAACTAAACCAAACAAATCAAGAGTAATTCAACTTCATAAAGGAATTAATACTTAGACATTTATTTTCCTTCAAATGCATTGCGCTTTATCTAATTTTATAAAATACAGTCAATAGAATTCACCTCCTATGCATAATCAATGTCCATATGCCATGCATTCACAAAATATCTAATGAGTGCAATAAATAAGCACAATATTTCAACTTCCAAATCAATTCATTAATCCCAATAAAATTCACAAGGTCAAATTAAAACAATCCACATGCCTTAGCACAACCATCATTCCAAACACAACATCCTTTTAAAAACTAGGGCATTGTTCTATCAAGAAAAACAACCAATGCATCCTATTGTAGATGTATCATGTCTAGGATGAAGATTGAAAATACATTTGACTCTTCTTCCAATATTGCTTATAGAACAAAACAACAAATGGTATTTATAAAAGGCCAATTGAGTTTAGTTCAAAGCATTGATTAGCTATCTCTTTTCAGGTCAATCTACCTATAGTAAGAAACACTACTATATTATCTCATGGAACTAAAAGAATAATTTCTCTTTAGCCACAATCAACACCATTAGTTACCAATATTTCAACATGATCCTTTTAAACCTAGAAGAGACCCACTACTCTACCATAGGAACAATGTATGACTCAAGATATGCAAACTGTTAATACCGATATATGTATGTGAACACACATTTTAACCCAACACCCATCTTCCCTATAGAAAATACTCAAGTTATATTATGGTACAACACTATCAGAGGGATCAGTATATTATTTGGATAATCTATGATTTTAAATTCCATTCCAATAATTTCTAGTTTAATAATACCCAAAATCAAAACATTATTTGCTCTTAAATAGAAACATACAAATCATTCAAAATATAGACACACATACTATTTTCAATAAGTCAAGAAGTACACACAATACACTTGTTTTTCCAAATCAAATGAGTCTACCTATGCTTGTTGTATCAATTTCTTCCAACCAAATGAAGTCTTTATTTCTCTATCCAGTTGCTCTTCTCCTTGTTGGCTCTCTCCTTTATTTTTTTCCTTCTTCCTCCCACTTTTTCCTAGACCAAAGATCCTTTTTATTACCTTGTCTACCCGCTATCAATTCTCACATCCAGATCCTTCGAATATATTCATGAGGCCACTCTTCAAAGAGTTCCTCTCCCAAAAATGTTCACAAATCAAGGTAACTAACCAGTCTTTTGAGTCCAAAAATTCTTTTCAAAAGGTAATCCATTCAATAACATGAGCTTCATTTAATGCAAGCAACTACTAGTTGTAAAATATTCGAAGCTCAAATAGAATTGAAAATAAATTAAATTAAATCCTTTTTAAAATTTTAATGAATTTTTCCATTACTTCACAAAGTGCATTATCTCAAAGAAAAGAATCATAATAAAATATGGAAGCAATATCTAGCTAACATGATATCAATCATTCCTCATGCAAATAGAGATAATTATTTTTATATTTTAAAGAAAACATCACACATAAACCCATCGAATATTTTGTTTTTTCCAATAACCTCACTGTTGATGGTTCATTTTTTGTGTCAATTAACTATGCATCTATGAATAAAAGAAATATTTCCTTCTTGGAGCTATCATCCTTAAGGACAATCATCATTTCCCATTTAAACATCCCATATATAGTGGTCGATTCTTTCTTCTACTCATAATAATGGTTGTTCCTACAACACATGTTTCTATTAGAAACATCATATCCTTTTATAAAATAATTTCTTGAAACAATGCATCATTTAATTGTCAAACATCAATTCATTAAAATATATTTATTTTCTTCAAAACATCCATATTTGAAGAAATAAAACATAGCATTTTAATCATTCCATTGAAATATATCTTAACTAAACAAAAAGTCATCAAGTGAAAAGTCTACCAAGGGTGGGTCATGAGAAACTGAGAGTAGCTAACACCATAATAGAATTCATGTTTTTCTTAAGATCCTAAAAGGTATTTTCATTTGGCATCATCCACAAAAAATAATTTTTTATTTAAGTTGGAAATTAGTGGGGTTGTTATTTTTCCATAACCTTGGACATATCATCCATAGTAAATAATGAGACCCAGAAATTCTTGAATTACTTTGAGATTTTTAGTCTTAGGCCAATTTTTTATGGCCTAAATTTTATGTGCGTCGATATTAAAACTCTCCTATGAGATGGTACGATCCAAATATTTGTTCTCTTGTGTTCCAAAGGAATATTGAGATCATTTATAAAATAATTTATGTTCTTTTAATATTTTTTAAAGTCAAACTCAGATGATGCATGTTCTCTCCCCAAGTGTGACTATAAACAAGAATTTCATCAAAGAAAACCAAAATGAACTTGTGCAAGTGGATACAAAAGATATTGGTCATACGACTCTCAAAGGTTGAAGGTGCATTAGGTAGGCCAAAATGCATGACAAAAAATTTTTAATGCCCTTCATGGGTCCTAAATGTTGTTTTTGGGATATCTTCTTTTTTGAGTAATGTTTGATGTTATCTAAATTGATGATCCATCTTGGAGAAACATGTAGCTCCATGTAACATATCAAGTAACTCATCAATCATTAAAATAAGAAATTTATCTTTGATGGTGATTTTATTGAGTTTGTAAAATTCTATACATAGCATCCATGACCCATTCATTTTTTTAACTAATAGCACTAGTGAAGAGTAGGGACTAACACTCAGTTGAATTACCCCAATGTTTAATAACTCCTAGATCAATTTCTCCATTTTTTATTTCTACACATATGCATACCTATAGGGTAGAATATTAGGTAGCAATATCCATAGTAAAAGTTGTATTGCATAATTAGGGGATTGTCATGGAGGTAGCCCCTTGCATTCCAAAAAAAAAAAATATGTTTAGTTAGAAATATTTGTAAGTCACTTTGTTTTTCAAGATCTTTAGTATTTTATGTCTAGACTACAAACAAGTATACTACTACCTCATGTGAGGATTTTTTAGTATTTTCTCCATTCTTTTTGAGATAACAATCTAAGTGGGTCCCATTTTTTATCCATGAAGAGTGTATTACTTCTCAAACTAAGTGAACTACATCTATAATTCAAAAAAATCCTATGCTACTATTCCCAAAGTATAAAGACATTGTACCTCTAAAATAACATTGCATCCCTCTACGGAAAAAATGAACATATCAATTTTGAGATGATATTCCCTAACCTTCATCTTTACATTATAATATTTCTCCATGATAAATTTGAAAGAATTATATGAATGTATGTAATAGTTTTCTTGCTTAGTTGCTCATGGAAGATTAAAGTTATGTTGATGGCTTTGGCAACATCTCAATATTTTAGAAGATAGAGATCAAGGCAATAGAACATCTTATTCAATGAGTAGAAGTCATACATTCGATTAAGGGTATGAAGTACTTTATGTAGGAGGATAGATTCCTTGGAAAAAACTCTATCTAGCTTTGCAAGGGATAACTTGCACATGTACAACTTGCACATTGACACTTGTCCACTTATTACATTGCATGAAGTAACTAGATAACTTGCCCCTAAAGTAATATAAGTATATACCTTAGAAGATACATTTACATAACCCAAATGATGGAATAGACTCTATTTCTAACACCCCCTGTATTACATTATTTGGTATGAAGTTCTCTTTGAATCGCATAGATGATTTCTAAAGGTTTGAAACTTAATTTTTCCTAGTGTCTTTGAGAAGATATTTACTAGTTGATCTTCTATAGGAACATACTTGAGGATGATATGCTTGTTCTAGAAGTGTTCTATGATGAAATAATATTGTGATTTAATATGCTTTGTTATTTCATGTATGATAAAATTCTTGATCAGGTTCAGTACTCCTTTATTATCACAAAATATCATGGTTAGAGTTTTTTTTATTCCCATGTCAGATAGTATGTATTGTAGCCATAGTGCTTCACAGGTTGTATCTCTTGTTGCTTTGTATTATGCTTCATTTGATGATTGTGCTACCATATGTTGTTTCTTCTTGTACCAAGCTATGGGCCCTAATTTGAGATAGAACACATAACCTGAAGTAGATTTTCTATCATCAATAGATCCAACATAGTCTAAATTTTATTATCCTTGTAGACAAAAATATTTTACATCCTTCATATAAGTTAGTCCATAGTCTGCAGTCTTATTGACAAGGTTATGCACAGTGGCAAATATTCACAAATTGGGCAAATACTAGGATTTCCATTTGAAATTGACGAATATGAGGACCCTCGAAGTTGGATCATTCGCCTAAAATTTTTGAGATCATTTTTTTATTAGGGTCAATTTACCACAATATATATCCAAACATAGACATATTTGTACTCGTTGGAAACCTATTTTTAAGCCTAATATAATGGTGGTATTTTTATGAAGTTATAAGGTGATTTAATAGGTCAAAAGTTACCCCAAATATGATATTTATTGTTAGGGCTTCAAATACCTCAAATTTTATTGTGAAGAAAATTGATTTTATTTTCTTAGGATTCACCTTGATTTCAATTAGGATTCACCATTTTTTTACAAGTATATTTCAAGTCCAACCCTTTATGCATAACCGTGCTTCCTGATATATTGAAATATTATTTTTGTAGCATTCCAATGACTTTATCTTGGTTCTTGCATAAATTATGAAAGATAATTTCCTACAAATGCTATGTCTGGTTGGTTGTTTGTTAATTATAGAAGACTTCCAATCAGTTGTAAATACATTGTTGCTAAAATCGGTGAGGTTTTATCATTTTCATATAATTGAAATCCTTGTTCCATTGGTGTATCTTTGGGCTTGCACTCTTTCATCCTGTATTTTCAAGAAGATATTTTACATATTTTTATTGAGTTATAACTATTTTATCTTATCCTTGACAAATATCTAACCCAAGATAGTAGTTCATCATTTCTAGATCTGTCATTTCAAAAGCCTTTTCTAGATCCTTTTTGATGTCATTTTGTGTAGACAAAGACACGAAACTTAAATAACACAAGGAAATACAAAGATTGTACAAATGGATGTATTCAATAAAATGGGGGGAGCCAATGAACTCCTTTGTTACAATCAGTACTCAATGTGAGTATTTGATACAATGATTTTACAATGGCACTAGGGTTCTCTGAAACCCTAGCAATAACAACAGAAGTGTCTTCAGATTTGGGTGTGTCCTTGCTTCCAACAGGTTGAGTGGGCTTCGAGTATCCAGTGTGGGGCCACTCCAGCTTCAACAGCCATTCAACAATGTGTAGAACTTGCAGATCTGCATACACAAAAATAGAACAAGGGGGTTAGTAATACCTATGAGGGCTCCACAGTGTGAGACCCTCAGACATCAATAAAACCCTAGTTAACAATGAAGTCAGAAAGTATGCCAGATCAACAAATTATGAGATAAAATACATTCAAATGAGATATACCTTGCTTTCGTTTCGTTGTTGCAGATGGCATGGTGTAGCAGGCTCAGATTCATGTTTTTGTAGTTGCAGCAGGCTCAGACGCGCACTTGGTAGGCTCTGATGTGAGCTTCATAGGCTCTGGTGTGCACCTGCGGGATACAATAGGCTCTGGAGAGCACCTACGGTATACAACAGGCTCTGGTGAGCGCTTCGTAGGCTCTACAACGAGCCTCACAAGCTCTGGAGGGCGCCTACAGGTTAGGGCAGAATCTGTAGAAGCAGATCTAGGGGATGGCGATGAATGCGGTGGATGGATGGGGGCTGTGATGGTGATGGAGGATGAATGGGGGATGGTTGGAATAGCAGAAGTCTTGTTGGCTGAGCTAGGGCTTTAGATTTTCAAACTCGATCTCTCTTCTTGCTAGGGCTTCACCAATAATTCCTCCAGGGTGCTAATGTCTAATTATCAAGGTTCTAGGGGTTTGGGCATTTGCAAAATGCCCTTATTTATAATCCAACCTAGGGTTTTCTTAGGGTTTTAGCCTTACACTTTTGATCGTGTGGCTAAGATTAAATTAGATCCTAAGGTTGAGATTACTTTTTGAATGTGACATGGATTAATGAATATGGACGGTGGAGATTAGAATGGATCGGATGGTTGTGGTTAATTGAGTTTATAAATATATATTTTATAATAAATATATTATAATATAATATAAAATATTATATTAAATATTAAATAATATTAAAATAATCCCAATTAGGCTAGGAAATGGCGGGAAAGGGCTAAAATGGTGAAATGGATGGCGAGAAAGGTGGAATTGGGCCAAATAATTGGTGGGAAGGTGTATGGTGGACAAGTGGGTGGTGGGAAGGTTAGGATGGAGGATTAGTGGCTATAATTTGGTGTCTACAGATGCCCCTTTTTGTACCATGTTGCATGAAACACAATATGGTGCAAAAATATGAGACACCTGCTTGGGCTATGGGCGTAGAAGCAGCTTCTCTCTGTCGTTGGATTTGAGCACTGATGTTGAAGACAAAAGAATAAAGAATTTTTGGAATTTTTGTAGCTTACCCCCTCAATTGGTGAATGAGTTACGAATGTATCTCACAAGCCAATTGAATTTTTGTTGTGCTAATAATGAATGATGTAGTGAATTTGTGCAATTGATGAATGAATGATGTGAAATGCAAATGTGATTTTTCCAGGAAGGGGGGGGAAATGTGGATGATATGAATGATGTAAAATGTTATACCATTTTTTCCCCAATGGTTGAGAGGGGGATTTTTCCAGTGTAGATGTTTATGATCATGTGAGATGTATCCCATCATGGGAGAATCATAATGTAATGTGGTTGCCCCATACTTTGGGTTGATTCGATGTTGTTGAATAAGTTGTCGTAATGGCATCATTGAGTATGCAAGATATGAAGATGCAGGCTGACTAAGTCAATGCAGGGGTTGGGTATTGACTGTGGAAATTTCTTTACCAATTCCATGATGGAACCAATCAAGCTTACCAGTGTCCTATATTATGACTGTTGTCAAGTGAATGAGTGTTTGAGATTTTGGTTATCCATGTTTTCATGCCCCATGGAAGAGGACATCAATGACTGCCTTTTAGCAAATTGTTCTTGGCAAGGTTGTATTCCAAATTTGAGGTGCCAAATATGATTGTGATCTTTGATGATGAGATAATTGAATTTGATCATGGTCAAGTGTCCTTATTGTAGATTATTCATCTTACCGAATTTGCATGGATTGATATCGTTGCAATCACCAAGTTTATAGAATAACCTACTAGATACGAGGTTCGCTTGAATACTGGATAGATTGTGGATGAGATGATTGATGAAAATGAAAGATGATGATGGAAGAATGCTTGATGGATGGTGGTTACGCTTTCACAAAACGTGGTGTTAGTTGATGTATGATTTACAACTTGTGCTTCTTTGAGTTGTTCATTTTGCACATAACTGAGTGATTTATTGATCGAATGAACTCCAATTTTTGTGAAATTGTGTGAGATGATGCAGAATATGATGTAGAATTATCAGATGTGAGTTTTGTGAAAATTTGGATTGTTTTGCTACCTTTTGTGCCTTGATTTGTGGATTTTGAAGATTTGATTCGTTCTTGAAAATTATGCATGCAAAACGATTTCTGTTTTCACAAAACCTAATTTTATGATGTGCATGATGTGTGGATGAAATTTGGTGAAATTTGGAGGAGGTATGCTACTATTTTGATTGATTTTGTCTTTGTACCATTTTGTTGCCAAGTGCACGGCTGCGCTTGTGGTGTCCCGCAGGCGCAGTGCCTAGGTGCAAGTGCCAGGTGAGCTACGAATTATGAACGCACCTGAATGCGCTAGGGAAAGCTATAAATAGCTTTCTGAGTGAATCATGAGGCTCACTTGTGCATTTTGGACTTTGAGAAGCTACGTCTGAGGAGTGGAGTGGGTGTGAGAGCTTAGTGAGGCTAGTGAGGAAAATCATGCGGAAGCTATGGCGACGGAGGGATTGAATGCGGCTGGTAGAGTTGAGGCACCATTTGCCCCGATAATGTTGAAAAACACTTTTGTCACTTGTGCATTTATTATTATTATTATTTCAATAATATTAATAAAATTGTTTGTTGCTTGTAGTTGAGGGATATTGAGCCTCGACATCGCTTCTCTCCTCTCATTCCAGGGATGAGGAAGAAGATGATAGGTGATGACTGGGAGTTGTTGGGGAAGGTGGGCCTGGAGGGCGTGGCGAGGCTAGATGTGGTGAGGGCCAATGAGGGGTATCTCTCTACTTTGATAGAGAGATGGGATCCGGATAGGGGGACATTTCAGCTAACTAGGGAGGCTACCATTACACTTGAGGATGTATACCATATTCTCAAGGTACCGATAGAAGGGGAAAAGGTGGTGGTTGGCCGAGACAAGAAGGTCGAGATGGAGAGGATGTTCGGAGATCGATGGTGGGAGGCCCAGATGGGAGATGGAGGGATATGTTATTTGAGCATGTACAAGGCAAAGGAGTTGGATGCACTCCCAACTTTGATTATGTTCATGCTAGCGAACATAGTGCTACCTAATAGCACTAGTTGTAGGTTCCCTTGGAACCTATTGGGTTTGGTGAGTGATTTACTCATCGACCCAAAGGAGTATGCATGGGCTCCTACCTTGTTGGCATAGCTATATCAGGAGCTATATGAGGTGATTCAAAGGGAGAGGAAGGGGATTGGGTGTAGCTTCCTCCTACAGTGCTTGGCTTGGGAGCATTTTATGATAGCTCAACCCGAGGGGTTGCCATGTGAGACATGGCAGATGAGGGAGCCCTATGCTAGGAGATGGGTGGTGGTGGAGGAGGTGCAACCGAGTTGAGAGATTCATAGTGGCCAGTGGTATAGAGACATGTGGTCAAGGTTATCTCAGGCTGATGTGGTATGGAGGCCATGGTGAGGAGCTCGATGGGATGGTGATGGGGAGCAGCTACGTCGGGTGAGGTAGGCTCGATGGTTGGTTGGGTGGAGGGATGAGGAGGTAGAGTACTTCCAGTACTCATGGGTGTTGAGGCAATTTGGATTACCTCAGGATGTGCCAGATGAGCCGATGTTGTATCGACATCGATGAGATGAGGGGATGTTGCCATGTGTAGAGCCATGGTGAATGGTGATTGAGGATGACGAGGAGATTGAGATCCCCAATGTGGATGATGTCTAGGTGACTCCAGAGTATGTAGCGTGGTTTGGTGCCCAACTAGTATGGGTACCAAAGGTGGTAGGGGATGATGCGACAGCATGAGGTCGAGGATGACTCCAAAGAGGATGAGGCCTCAATGATCGATGGGTTAGAGGTAGTCGATGGGAGCAGCCCAACAGACTCCAGAGGTGGGGTTGGCAGAGGGAGAGAGGGAGGATGATGAGGATATGGGTGAGATATCTGAGGTGGCTAGGCTACGAGTAGAGTTGGAGCAGCTTCACGAGGAGCGAGAGACCATGCTTGAGTCTCATAGGGAGTCTTTGGCTACTATAGCTCGGCTAGAGGTGGAGAGCGGGCAATGGTAGCTAGTGAGGCATACGTACATTCCTTGGAGGATGTGTGTATGCAACACCATATTACATTACTGGATCCTCCTTCTTCTATGGTCGAGTCATCTAGGCATACGGAGTCTAGGTAGAGTACTAGGTCGAGGGCTCCTACTAGGTCTCAGGAGTCTTCTCATGGATAGTAGACTTAGTGCTTAGATGCACTATTTTGTATATATGAGCCTTGGTGCTCCATTGTAGCCTTTTGGCATTGATTGTATATGTGATATATTATATATATATACATGGATTTTTCATATATATGTGTTATCTCTTGTGTGGATGCTTTTATGTTTATTTTATTAATTTTTGATGCATGTTTATGAATAATGTTTGAATATTATGGATGTTTAATGCAAGCTAATAATGATGTATATGCCTAATGTTTTATATGAATGATGTATGCAAGCTATGTGCTATGGATGCTTAATGCAAGTAAATCTATGATGAATCTAAAATGTAAGCTATGTGATGTGTTATTAATGATGATATGTTATGGATGATTAATGCAAGTAAATGAATCTAAACTATATGGGAGGAATGCATGTTGTTCGAATGATCTTTTATAGTTCAGAAATTTTACTGACCATTTTTGTTGTCCATTGTTTGGCTATCGAGGGTACCAAATTTGGTGGTGTTCTGCAACTTGACTCACTATGAAGACATGGTTGTTTTTATGGAGGAAGATATGGATGTTGATATGGAAGAAGATATGGATGTTGATATGGAAGACTGAAATATTTTCAAAGACTCAATCATACTAGTATTATCAATCAAACTCACTAGGGTTGTCTAACTTTCTTTAGGACCAATGTGTGTGCAAGTGAGGTTCATATACCAAATATTGAGTGTGACAATGACCCTATCCAATCAAGAACCAATGTGTGTGCATGTGAAGTTCATTGACCCATTATGAGTAAATTGGGCATGACCTATTATGGAGATGACCTGAAGCTAGCCTATCCTTATGTGCGGTCAGAGGTCTTCCTATTTTCCAAGGAGACATGTCACCCCGCATGAGCTTACTCCACTGCAAGTCATAAGTCTATAGCCTCGATGAAGATTCACTCCATAGTCCAATTGGGATTGATATTTTAGGCCTTGGGGATGACTACCCATCCTTGTCAAGGACATGTAGTACGATCCTTACAACTTTAGGGATCAAGGGTGTTTGGGATTTTATTTGTTAATTTTGTATAGAGCTTTGGGGAATCGGATTCTCAACCGAAGTATGATGAGAATTTTGACCCTATCCTTACTACTCTATGTTTTTATGTTTATGTTCGAAGAGTAATTGTGGTAGTGGTGAGAACCATTTTTTTGCTTTGGACTATGTTGCATGATGGGACAAGCGAGGATTATCTCCTTTTCACTTCAAGGTACTACCCAAGTATGGTACTAGACCCTCCTATGGCTCATAATGTTTTTAAGATGTGATGGAATGTGATTGGTTCAAGATTGTATTTGGGATCAATTGGCGATGCTCAAGACTTTCTTAGTATGTAAATTGTGTTTTTGGTCCTAAAGAAAATCGGACATCCATTTGGAGGTTGTTTGCTACCCTAGTAATGGCTGAGTGACTAAAAATCTAGGCTTTTGTGATACGTGATGTGGTTGACATATGAATTTTGTTAAAGTTGCATGAAGGTTTCAAACTAGGTACCCCCAATCATTATAACTTGACTTTTTGTTTCATGGTCATATCATCATTACTTTGCCAGATCATTGAACATGGGATGGGATGGATGCAAATGTATATGCCTGATGCAATGGAGTGTTGATATGCAATGGAAAGTGTAAAATGCAATGGAATATGTTATGTATTTAATGAAACAATGCATGAATGCAAAGATGTATGTTAAATGCCTAAATGTAAATGAAATGGATGTATGCAATGTAGATATGCCTATGTGGATGATTTTTTTTTTTTAAAAGCCATGTATATATACATATAAAGTGTCACTTTTAACAATAGAATGCCTAGCCAAGTACCCCCAAACAAGGAAGAGCTAAGACCGGTCTCGAAAATCAATACAAATGTATGTCGCTCCATTAAGCTTGTGAATGGGTACTAGGATTGAGAGCCAGTCGGGATAGTCTAGGCTGTCATCTAATTCTTCTTGCTTATCATTGCCTAAATCTACCTGAAAGACCTCAAGACCATTAGTGGAAGCTGATTGAGGTGAAGGTGGCGGTGAAGGAGGAATGTAGTGGGCCGAAGCTTTTAGCAATTCCTCGGATAGGGTGAACTCCGAAGAGGAGGGTGTGGAGGAAATCCGGTCCAAGTCAATAAGGCTAATGTCAATTGGAATTGGCCTAGCCAGATCATATGGATTATGGAGTGGGGTAAATAAGTCAATAGGATTCATATTGACTTAGTGGAAGGTAGGATGGTTTGGCCGAATGGGCAGATGGAACAATTGAATCAGAACCGATGTCGAGGCATGGTATCCCTATAATAGTGAACGTGAAAACATCAGAGCAACATTTTTTTTTTTTTTTTTTTTTTTAAATATGTACATATGTTACAATTCTTGGCTCATGTGGGTGGCTCAAGGCAGATTACCAGGTGGATCATCTTGTTCTTGTGGAAGAAGCAAGTAAAATATGGGATGATGGATGGGGAACATTCGGAGGTAAAACTCTTCCTATTGGGTGATGGGGACAATGGGTTGTGACTCCTCTTTAGAATCATCAGAAGCATTTGACATGACTTCAAATTCTTCATAACTTTCATCATCGAAATCAAAGATAGGATATGAAAAGTTGATGGGATCATCTTCGTTTACTTCATCCATGCAAAGTTCTTGAAGGGCTTGTTCAAGAGAAGATGTTGAGGGTAGTGGGTGGATGGGGTGATCTTCATCATTGAGTGTAAGCTTTTTAAAGGCTTGCTCAAGAGAAGCGGTGGAAGACAATGGGGTATAGCCTAAACAGAAATGATCATGGGCACCTCTATATGGGACCTCTAAGATATCATGCATCCCTTGCTCATGGGAACCTAGTCCTTGACCTTGCCAATGGAACATATTAAAGTATCGAGCTGGAAACTCCTCTATGTTAGGTATATTGGCATGCCTAGGCTCTTTTGGTTCTTCGGGTGGGTTTGCCCCAGTTGAGAAATCCAACCCTCCATAAACAAATTTAATGCTATTTGGAGTGGCACTCATGTCATAAACAACACCTATGGATAAAGGACGGTCTCGAGGACGTCCAAAATCCTTAGTTGTGGGAATGGCTAGGGGTGTAATGGTGACGTCTTGGACCACATACTCACCAATGCTTGGATTAGTGATGTGGAATTTGACTTGGGTTGATGAGGTGGATGGTGAAGGCTCAAGTGGCTCTGGATTGGTTGTGGATGGTGGCGAGTCAAATATGGCACAATCTAAAAGTTTGACTTGTGACACATCGGCTGATGGAGTGGGATTGGATGGTGGTATGGAATGAGGAGATGGTGATGTGGAATGATGAGATGGAATAGAAGAAGTGGTTGTAGAAGAAGGGGTAGATGTGATGTACGATGTGCTAACAGTAGACTGACTATGACCACATGTACAAGAAGAAATGGATGTTTGAGGAGGTGATGTGATGGGTAGCTCCTCTATGATGGGAGCCTTAGAAGAAGATGGAGATGGATTAGAAGAAGGTGGATTGAGAGATGATGTGGATGGATTCGATGATGGCACCAAGAATAGATGAGTGGAAGGTAACATGGATTCATAAGGATTTGAAATGAAATTACAATACTTAAAAGGTTCGACATCCACGGGGATGCAATGGACTTGTCCATCATGAACATATTTCAAGCATTGGTGGAGAATTGATGGAACACATTTCATTTCCCTCATCCAAGGTCTACCAAGGAGTATATTATATGCCATGGCTCCTTCCAAGATGTGAAACATGGTGTGCAATATTCTAGCCCCTACTTCTATAGGTAAAACAACAGTGCCAATTGTGGTACACAAAGCATCGTTAAATGCTTTGAGGGTGAATGATGATTTGGAAATGTGGGATGGAGGTATTTTGAGGTGGATAAGAGCAGCGGTAGTAATGATATTGATTGATGAGCTAGTATCAATTAATACTCGTTTGAATGGCTTTTCATCTATTAAGGCCATTATGTGCAATGGAGGGTCCATCGATTCTGAACTCATTGATTTTATCTCAAAGTCATAGAAGGTAATTGATGGTTCCATGCATGTTCTAACACTCCCTACAAAGTTGTTGAAGGCATTAGAGTCTTGGGATTCTAACTCAATTGACTTGAGTATTTCCATTAAAGCTTCTCTATGCCTAGGGGATTGTTGGATGAGCTCATACATAGAAATTTTGGCTGATGCCATTTTCAAACTAGTGGTTAACCGACTGGTTAAAGTTACCATTGGCCTTATTGGATGAAGAATGGGTGGATTGGATGGGTTGGATAGATTGATTGGTGGAGATGGATTGGGTGATGTTTGGATGGGAGGTGGGTTTGAAGGTTGTTGAGCATTTTGTTGATTTTGCCTTTGCCCTCTAGTGACCACATGGACTGCTCCTACAAAGTTTTGGTATTGTTGGACATGATTTACTTGATTAGGAGGTGGTTGTTGATTGTTACCCCCTACATTATGTTGGACCTCCCCATGGTTAGGTAGAGGTGTCTGATATATGCCCAAATTTTGATTTTGTGGAGCTAAGGGGTTATCGACGCTAATGGCCCCTAAGTCTATGAGGTCTTGCACTATGTTTTTGAACACATGGCAAGAATTGATATCATGCCCATTTTGTCGATGATATGGGCAAAACAAGTGCTCTCTATAACTTTTAGGCCTTTTGGTGGGATCATCGGGCCTAATGTCTGGCAAGGCTAATTTTTTGGTCTCATATAACCTTCGAAATATGGCTGAATATGATTTCGCTAAGGGAGTGTATTGACGTTGAGGTCGATTGAATTGGTGATGGGTAGGTTGTTCCATAGTTGGCGTTGTGTTTTGTACCATTGGTGCTTGGGTTACTGATGGGACCGCATGATAGGAAATTTGTTGTTGCACTAGTTTTTGAGCCATTACGGGCTGGCTCATGACCACTTGATTGACTTGATTAGTTGTGTTAGCCATTGAGGCTTGTGTGGATTTGGTTTGGCTAGATTGATTATTTTGGTATTGGCCTCTATTTTGCCATTCTTTCTTCTTAGGATTAATGACACCCTCTTGGATTTTTATCTCCTCAATGACACTAGCCTATGCTAAAGCCTCCTCAAATGTTCTATAAGTATTGAGTTGAAGCATCCAAGAGATGGGTTTTAAGCAACTCTTGGTAAAAAGTTTGATAATTTCTTCCATTGGGAGGGAGAATGGCAACTTTGTTATAATTGCCCTCCAACGGTTTCCAAAATCATAGATAGGTTCCTCATCCCATTGTTTCAAGTAATATATATCCGATAAGGACACCTTATTTTTAATATTAAGGGTGAAGCGTTCCAAGAATAGATCTATCAATTGATCAAAAGTATAAATACTATGTGTGGGCAATTGATTGTACCATTCAATGGCATCTCCCCCTAATGTTTGAGGAAATGTTCGGAGCATAAGAGCATTATCATCGCTAATCCAAAAACATATGTGGACAAATGAACTCACATGCTCCTTAGGATCCTCGGTTCCCCTAAACTTGTCAAATTTTGGTACCATAAAATCTATCGGATATGGCGGTGATGGTACCGATGGATGGATTGGTTGATGGATCAGTTGGCTTAATGTGAGCTTTTGGCTCGTTATCCCTGGTGAGTTTTGCATCAACTGATCGATTTGCTTTTGCATTGCCTGGAATCTAAGATCTTCTATTGGAATGTGAGGACCTTGGATTATGTGATGGTTGGTTGATGGGTTGGATGGTAGATGTTGGGGTGTGACCAACATGGTGTTGTGGAATGAATTGGGTTGGGTATGTGGAGAAGATTGATGGTTGAAATATGGGGATGATTGTGGGATGATGATGGAGAAATGGATTGTGTTGTTGGTTAGTGGCAATGTTGATTGGTATGGTGGATGTGTGGAGTGGTGGTGGATTGGGGATGGACACTATGGAAGATTGAGGGACCCATGCTGAATTTTGATTGGTGAGCGGAGGTTGATTTGGAACTCCTTGGGTCATAGGGTCTATGTAAGCTGACTATTTTCCTTTTGTTCATTGTGAAAGCAACCTGTTGATAAGCCCTAATGTATCCGTAAGTTCCTGATTTGACCATGTGTCGAATGATGGGGTTGTGGTTGGATGAGATGATGGATGAGTCGATGATGATGGGTGATTAGTCATGGTCATGTTGGCTAAGTGAGATGATGGAGGTGTGGATGACATGGTCATGTTGGCTAAGTGAGATGATGGAGGTGTGGATGATAATGGATGAGAGGACATGGGTATGGTGCAAGTTGTGTTTGATGTTACAACTTGGAGGCTAGGGACTTGTGAGGCAGCATTGACATACTCCTCATACAAGGGGTTGGTATAGGTGGATGTGAGGTAAGTGTTTGGAACACTTGGGATTTGTGGTGGTTGGCTCATGGAGGAAGGCATACCATATTCATAACTCGAATTAGGATATCCTTGGGCAAGGTAGGTGGTAGCCAATTCAGATTCTTCAAAACCTTCTTGGCTAAGGGGTTCTAAGACATAGTTAGAAGCCTTGTAAAGGGCCTGCACTCTATCCATGTCTATGTAGGTGGTGGTTGTCTCCACATTGTGTGAATGTGTCTCTACTTGAGAGTGGGGTGGATGGGATGATCCAGACAAAGTAGTCTGAACCATATTGGATGGGGCTACCGAAGTAGTGGGCTCATGGGAACTATTTTCCATTAAACTACTTTGGTTTATTATTTTCTTTTGTTGTCATGTTAGCACCATAAAGTAGTTAAACCAAAGATTCAAAGCTTATCTAAATCACACAAATTAACAACTTTTCCAAAATTTAAAGCAAAGAAAACAATCAATCCTAGGTTTCACCTTGTGTGTGGCTTACCTTGTTCATTAATTATTTTCTTTCATTAATGTGAAGTTCCTTTTAGAATTGTTGGCTTGTGTGTTTTGATGTAACTTAATCTTGTTTAATGAAAAACAAAGGTAAAAAAACTAAGGCTAGCCAGGGCAACGAGATTCTTGTTGGTAATGACCTCCAACAAGTTTGCTCGGGGGTAGTCCTATGGTTTCTAGGGTAGATATTGGTGGATGGAAATCACGGCCACCGTCACCAAATCTCAAGCAATGGTTGGTGATGAAATCCAGCTACTACTATTAAAAATGTGAATCGTGCAAGTGTGTGTGATTTATTTTATTAGATTTCTTGTTCTCTATGGTGTGCAAACAATATTAAATATTACTAACTTCACTAATCTAAATCAGAAGCCAACACAAAGATGCAAATTTCACCTAAAGAGAGTGGAGTACACCCTTAAAATCCCCTGCCTACAAATGATTAAAATCACAAGAGCAACCGGAGGGTTCGTCCACCTCTCTGCCAAAGGGGCCAGCCTAGGGCAGGATTACTTTATGCATCAAAATGTTGTTCCTATTTAGATATGCAAAATTAAAGTGATCTTTAACCCTAAAATGCAAGATCTAGGATGCTTTTCTATTTCATATGCACTCAAAAATGCAAACAATCACCTAGATCTACAACTTCAGAACAAGAAATGAATTTGGTATAATGAAATACACACAAACCCTAGATTCAACTTGCTACCAATTCTTTCCCAGATTACTTAGTGTTGAACCCAGAAACAACGAAAAATAGCAGCAAAAAATAGAATACGTAAATCGCTAAATGGCAACCTAGGGTTATGAAACTTACTTGGAAGCCTTAGCTCTACTCCAAATTACTACTAGGTATAGTTGGGCACCTATGTAGGTACAACAGGGTACCTGCTAGGCATAGGATGGCACCTAAGGTTGTCTACAGATGCTTTCGAATGCTCTACGGATGCTCCCGAATGCCTACGTAATCTCTAAAAATGCTGCAGACTGCTTCAGAAACCCTAGCGATAAATTTGATGACTTTTACGCTTCTGTAAATCTTGCAACAAACAAAAATAAAATTAAGTTAGCAAGGTAGATCTATCAAATAATGAAACCCTTGTGGGGTCCCACCATGATCGCCATTTGTGAAGACAAAGACATGACACTTAAATAAAAATAAGAAATCAAATAACACAAGGAAATACAAAGATTGCACAAATGGATATATTCAATAAAATGGGGGGAGCCAATGAACTCCTTTATTACAATCAGTACTCAATGTGAGTATTTGATACAATGATTTTACAATGGCACTAGGGTTCTCCGAAACCCTAGCAATAACAACAAAGTGTCTTCAGATTTGGTGTGTCCTTGCTTCCAATAGGTTGAGTGGGCTTCGAGTATCCAGTGTGGGGCCACTCCAGCTTCAACAACCATTCAACAATGTGTAGAACTTGTAGATCTACATACATAAAAATAGAACAAGGGGGTTAGTAATACCTATGAGGGCTCCATAGTGTGAGACCCTCAGACATCAATAAAACCCTAGTTAAAAATGAAGTCAAAAAGTATGCTAGATCAACAAATTATGAGATAAAATACATTCAAATGAGATATACCTTGCTTTCATTTTGTTGTTGCAGATGGCATGGTGTAGCAGGCTCAGATTCATATTTTTATAGTTGCAACAGGCTCGAACATGCACTTGGAAGGCTCTGACATGAGCTTCATAGGCTCTGGTGTGCACCTACGGGATACAACAGGCTCTAGTGAGTGTTTCATAGGCTCTGCAATGAGCCTCGCAAGCTCTAGAGGGTACTCACGGGTTAGGGCAGAATCTATAAAGTAGATCTAGGGGATGGCGATGAATGCGATGGATGGATGGGGGCTATGATGATGATGGAGGATGAATGGGTGATGGTTAGAATAGCAGAAGTCTTATTGGCTTAGCTAGGGCTTCAGATTTTTAGGATTCTATGCTAGGGCTTCACCAATAATTCCTCTAAGGTGCAAATTTCTAATTCTCAAGGTTCCAGGGTTTGGGCATTTGCAAAATACCCTTATTTATAATCCAACCTAGGGTTTTCTTAGGGTTTTAGCCTTACACTTTTGATCATGTGGCTAAGATTAAATTAGATCCTAAGGTTGAGATTACTTTTTGAATGTGACATGGATTAATGAATATGGACGGTGGAGATTAGAATGGATCGGACGGTTGTGGTTAATTGAGTTTATAAATATATATTTTATAATAAATATATTATAATATAATATAAAATATTATATTAAATATTAAATAATATAAAATAATATTAAAATAATCCCAATTAGGCTAGGAAATGGCGGGAAAGGGCTAAAATGGTGAAATGGATGGCGGGAAAGGTGGAATTGGGCCAAATAATTGGTGGGAAGGTGTATGGTGGACAAGTGGGTGGTGGGAAGGTTAGGATGGAGGATTAGTGGCTGTAATTTGGTGTCTACACATTTATCAAAAATTTTCACCTCCTAGTAATTACTATGTCATCAATATATACTATGAGAATCAAAAAATTATTTCTAATATTCTTGGTATATAGACAAGGATATACTATACTTCTATTGAAATTATAATGTAGTATATGATTATTGATCTTGATGTTCCATGATCTAGCAACTTTTTTCAAGCCATAAAGAGATTTATTCAACTTGCATACCTTATTTTCTTGTTCTTGAATAAAAAAACTTTAGGTTGTGTCATGTAGACTTCTTCTTCTATGTCACCATTAAGGAATACACTCTTTACATCCATATGATGTAGTTTCCACCCTTTATGAGCTTCCAAAGTGCAAATTGTTTGAATAGTTATCATTTGAGCTGTTGGTGCGAATGTTTCTTCATAGTCGATTCCATATATCTGAGTATACCCTTTGATCACTAGTCAAACTTTGTATTTATCAAGTGGTTCATATTCTTTGTATTTGATTTTGTACAACCATTTGCACCCCACCATTCTTTCCTGGTGGTAGATTTACTAAGTCCCATATTTCATTCTTCTTGAGTGAAGCATATTCAGATTCCATGGCTACTCTCCAATGTGAGTTTTCCAGTGCTTGAGAATTTGATATTGGTTTCTCTGTGTGGCTTAGCATTCCTATGTTCATTCTAGTCATTTTATGAGTTTAAGGTCCTATAATTATAAGATCTAAAATTATTTCTAGGTTTTATTCTCTAAGAGTATATCTGAGCCATATTAGTTTATTTATCTATAGAACAGTTGATGCTTCTCTATCTTGTTCTTCTAGTCTTGGGTCCATGCTCATTTTATCTTCTTTAGGTATATTAGAAGAAATTTTGTGTCACCACTAGATTCATTTATGTTTGCTTTGACTTTCTCATAAAAAATCACATCTCTACCGATATAAACTTTCTTTGTATATGGATCTAATATTGTTTGCCCTTTGGATTCATTATCATACCCAAAAAATATCCCTGCCATAGTCTTATCATCTAACTTGGTCCTATTTTACTTTGGAATATGCATATAAGATTTGCATCCAAAGATTTTTAGTATTTCAATGTTGGGCTTATGTGCTAACCATGCTTCTTCTGGTGTAATATGCTTGACTATGGTAAGAACCCAAGGTCTTACTATTAATGTAATCGCAGGCCACTCAAAGGGGGCTCCCTTGTAATCGCTTTGCCACTATAGGGGGCTCCCTCCTTGGAATCTATGATTCTTATTCTTATTATTCATGGACGATTTGATATGGATGGCCAACCTAATATATATATCTACCCTAAAGCTACGTTGGTGAAGAGACATGATGGTTCACGTATGAAGAGACGTGATGGTTCACATTATGAAGGGTTGTGATGGTTCACTTTATAAATTAATAATATAATAATTAAATTATTAATAATACTAACTAATAATGTTAGGATTGAGGATCCTAACATGCCACCCTCCTTAAAAAGAGATTTGTCCTCAAAGCTCAAAGTGAGAATATTTGTCCTTTGTTTTCCAAGAAGGATTTGTGTAAGTTCTTGGACTCTTTTAATGGCATCCTTTCGTAGGCAGGGATATCGAGAAGGATGAAGCATTAGCGGGGGGTTGCCAATAACAATAGTAGAATCTTCCTTAGGAAAATAATGATGAGGATGGGAGGGCAACCCTTGGGGTTCCTCAAATACTTTAGAATGATGCATCAAAAGTTATGGTAATGATTTCATGTCCTTTTTTGGTTCCTTGGTAGATCCAACGAAGAATGAGTGTGTAGTCACTCTGCATTGGTTCCAAATAGGTTTTGTCATATGGCAAGAACTCACTATTGGTGAGGAAGGTATGTGTAGGTCTTGTAGAGTGCATGTTTGGCTAGCATTGATCACTTTGGGTATGTCTACCTCATCCTTGCTTGGTACATCAATCACTTCTTGCACATCGACCTCATTGTCTTCATTGCAGTGAGTAGATGCACTGGTTGCTTCAGACACAACTACCTCATCTGTTTTCTCTATGGAGAGATAGGGATCAACTTACTTCAATAAATACAATGTTAGTGTAGCACATTTATGGTGGGGTCCAAATTGTTCATCACAATTATCACAGAGTCCTTTTGCTCGTCGTTCCTTCATCTCCTCAAAGCTAAGATGTTTAATTCATAAAGTTCGGTTAGATTTTGGGGTTGTGTAAGTGCTTTGTGCCCTTCCATTATGCATAGGTTTGGGAGCGATGTAAGTGGTCAACAATTTTTCCATAAGTGGTTTCCCTAATTTTTGTTGTGCATTGATTTTATCTTCAGCTAATTTTGCCAATCCATAGGTCTGCATCATTGTATAGGGATTGAACCTTGTCACCTCCATTCTAATTTCCTCTTTTAATCCCCTAATGAAGCCACTTATGAGAATTGATTCATCCAATATTGTGTTGTGTTTGGTGATATCCTCAAACCGAGTTTGATACTCATGTACAGAAGTGATTTGATGAAGATCTTTGAGCAATTCCCACATGACTTGGTCCCACATGGCTCTAATACCAAATGGTAAGACCCCAAGGTCTTACCATAAATGTAATCACAAGCCACTCAAAGGGGGATCCCTTGTAATCGCTTTGCCACTATAGGGGGCCCCTCCTTGGAATCTATGATTTTTATTCTTATTATTCATGGATGATTTGATATGGATGGCCAACCTAATATATATATCTACCCTAAAGCTACGTTGGTGAAGAGACATGATGGTTCACGTATGAAGAGACGTGATGGTTCACGTTATGAAGGGTTGTGATGGTTCACTTTATAAATTAATAATATAATAATTAAATGATTAATAATACTAACTAATAATGTTAGGATTGAGGATCCTAACAGACTACTCTTGTTGGAATATTTTGTATATAGACTGCTATTTATACTGCTTCAACCTAGTATTTGTGATCAAGTTGTGCTTCTTTCAACATACATATTACAATTTCCATTATTGATCTATTCCTTTTTTTTTGCAATTCTATTTTGTTGTGGTGAGTATGCTGTAGTAAGTTGTTTTTTAATTCCATTATTTTTAAGGAAGGAGTCAAATTATTTCAAGATAAATTCTCCTTCTCTTTCTGAATGAAGTGCTTTTATGGTATTCCCTAATTGTTTTTCAACTTGAAGTTTGAATTGTTTGAAGTAGATAAATGCTTTTGATTTGTATCTCATGAAATATACCCACATTTTCTTGGTATGATCATCAACAAATATATGAAATTATTTATGTCCTCCAAGGCAATCAACTTTCATAGGTCCACATAAATCAGTATATATTATTTCTAGAGGATGTAGAGCTCTATGTTGATGTAATTTGAAAGGAATTATATGTTGTTTACCTACTAAATATTATACACATACAGTAGCTTCTGGAGATAATATGGGTAGTCCTTATACCATTTGATACCTGTATAATTCCTTCATTTATGTCTCACTGGTATGTCCTAGTCATTTGTGTTATAGTTCTGAAGCATTGACTAAAAAATATGAGTGAATATCAATGTCTAGGAAAAATAGCCCATTTTTATATGATCTTGATGCTATCATTCTTCCCTGTATAGATATGTGATATTGCTTTTTTTCCAGTGAGAACCTTGAAATCAATAGTTAAGTCTTGATCCATGAGCTAAGAAATAGATATAAGATTGGTAGTTAATCCTAGAATATACAATACATTTTTTATTATACCTCTTCCATTCTTAAGATCTACTAGAATATTTCCAATCCCTTTTACTTCATATTTTTTTCTATTTACTACTGCAACTGGATTTTAGTTTATCTTCTTCAAAAAATCAAACCATTGTATTTTTTCTTTCATATGCTTACTTGCACCTGAATCTATATACCAACACTCCAATATGTTATTTTAGAGATTTTATGATATAGTGCTTTTGCAAGATATAGTTCAATTTTTTATTTAATTTTGTACAAAATGTAGTAATGATAAAAACATTAACTTCTTAATATTCTTGATACTCCTATTGAACTAAGCATTTTTCAATTTTGAAGAGGTTTTGATGTTGGATATCTTTTGTCCCCTAAGGAGAAATTTTGTGAGACAAGAACATAAATTTCCAACTTTAATAAAAGTTTTAATAACCCCTTTTTGAAACCCTTAGGAATTTTTATTCAAGTGTTTATAATTTCTAGACAATTAGTTTGAAGTTGAAACCCTTATCAATCCCAAATTTGGAAAACTAGAACACATTAATATTTGGAAATTTTAAAAGGATTAATTCCATGTAGAATGCCTTATTTCTCCTAAGTTATATTTTTGCAAATATTATATTAATTTCTAAGTTTTTCTTTCAAACAAAGATTGATATTAAATAATATATATCAACCTTATCTTATAATCTTATAACTCCCTTTTTGAAATTGAAAGGAAATAAGAAATTAAGGCTGTGTAGCTTTATGACATCGGGTGAATGTGACTATAAAATCTCCTTCTTGAGAATGGATTCACAAGGTTTAATGCACTTCATAAATGCTATTTGACCAAGAGATCAAACTATAATTGTATTACTTCGGATCTCTATCTAATAGCACCCGAACTGGTGTTGAACATCCACCGTCACTCTACCAAAATATACCTGAATAGTTGTTGAACTCTGCTTGAATAGTTATTGAGCATATACCATCAATATAATGTATAGAAATTGAACTCCCGTTGAGCATCTATTAAGTAGTTGTCACTACTACTCGTAGTTTTTTCCATTGATGTGCTTCCTTTTCAAATTCCAACCTAACTTTAAAATGAGATAGGAGGAGTGATAAGTGTCACTTTACGAGTTTTATAAATTCTCATAGAAGATCTCATTTGGTTGGTGGAGGTGCCGAAATCACTCCACTACTCATGACAAGTGTCACTATTGAGTTGAAAATATTTCTTTTCATTCTTCCTTTAGGATTTTCCAAGTAACGCTTCGTCTCTAAGCTATCTTTCCTATAACATATGACAAGTTGTATGTAACTCCACTATTTGGAGTATGAGTGCCAAGAAGTGTAAATTCTACTTTGTGAGCATTATAAAGTATATTTTAAAAGATGACAAGTGTTAGTTGCATGCCTTTATTTATATCAATTCTTATATAAATACTCTCCAATGTGTTTTCCACCTTAATCCTTGTTGTTTTACGTAGATGCTCAAGTGTCTCCAGCTAATGGTTGAGTTGTGGTGGAGATATGGTAGAGCTTTGGTGGAGATATGGAGTAGCTTTGGTGGCCCTTGAATGGAGTATGAATGGAAACGCTTGGATGAAGACTCTTGGATGCTTTTACTCCATTGTAAGCATTTATTAATGGTAGAAATTCTTTGATACGAATGCTCCTTTCCTTTGATTTTTGTTTACTTTATCTTCTACTTGATCGTCTCCTATGCTATATCTTTTGTTTTGTACACTGCTTGATCTTCTCATGTGTTGTGTCTTCTTGCATGTTCAAGCATCTATGATGATCCCCTTTGAGTGGCTTCTATATCTTGGGAAGAGTGCTTACATTCAGCCCTTTCTTGGATATTTTTCTTGTGTTTATTGTACCTTTTTGGGATATATTTAAATCTATTTTTAGACTATAAAAAAACCAAATTAAAATGGTGTTGTAATATGTACTATAGTGTGTACATAAATTCCCTTTGATGAACCTTCTTCCCTTTGATGAACCTTCTATTGCACTCTTATTTCAGATGAGAAACTCTAATTTTACGGTAGATTTTTCTCCTACAATACAAGGATTTTGAGGTTGTCTTTTATAAGTAGACACCTTCATCCTTTTTTCTTAGTCACTTAGATAACAATTCCAAGATTATATAATAGTTGATAGAAGCTTTTATTTTTTGCAATTATTTTTTTGCATTCAATTATTTAATGATTTTGGATTTTAGACTCACCAAGTCTCATCCTATAAAGCTTCTATTTCTATTTTTAGTTAGTTATGTTCTTCTCCAGTTTTATGAGGATTCTAACATTTTTGGATGGCTTATTTAGGCCACTACAAGTTGTATATTTCTGTGCTTCAATAGTGTTTTTAGACACTTGATATAAAACATATTTTGTGCCCTTCAAGAACATAAAACCAATTTCTTTTGAGAGTAGTGTAATAGTACAAGTTATTTCACATTTAATGCACTAAGATTACACTTTATCACTTTGATCAAATCTCAAATTAATGCACTAATAATTTACTGCAACTAATTAGGAATAACCTAAAATGATTTTTTAAGAGTTATTATGAAATTTCACTACAACTAATATTGTAGAGCTTAGTATTATTTTTATTTCAAAATAGATAATAGGTAGTTGATAGAAACTATTTTTCAAATCTAATAAAATCCTAATAAAAATACAAATGAACGTTAGAACTTTTTCTTTTTGCACTTTTGAAGACTGCAATCCAATTTTCTATTTGCAACTTTAATAGAAATGCAGGTGCATTTAACAAATCTAATAGGTAGATGAATTAATTAACCTATTGCACCAAAAAGTTACATACCTTTTTGTTGTAGCTCTTTTATCACTTATGTAGAGGATGTCCTTGCAACTATTTGTAGACTATCTTGAATAGATCCTTCTTCATCAGATTATGGTCTTAAATTTTCTATTACGAGCCTAGGATTTGATGGCTTGTTCTCCTCTTTTGATCTTCTTCTTCTGATGAAGATTTGGAGAAGTCTTTGTATTTGAAGTGATGCCTTATTTTTGTGAGAGGTAATCTTCAAATATTAAATATTTGGTGAGATTCTTCTTAGATTTGGCACTCCTTGCAAAATTATTCTTCTCAAATTTGGCACCCCTTGCCAAATTATTTTTCTCTTGGACTTGTTATTGGATGACGATAATTGTCCCAAGTCTTCTATTTATCAGGAACTTCTATTATCTCATTATTTTTGAGCTCTTCAAACGATGTCACAATAATAGAATTTGCAAGTGGAAGGTCCAAAGGTGCATCTATTTTACAAAAATATATTACGACTTTCCCTATTCCTATCTACAAAAAACTATAGCTCTGATACCACTGATGGATTTGGGAGCATATAAATATTTCAAAAGACAAATATCAAGGCAATATAATATCTTATTGAATGAATATAAGTGATACATTCAAGTAAGGGTATGAAGCCCTTTATGTAGGAGGATAGATTCCTTGGAAAACACTCTATCTAATTGTGCAAGGGACAAGTTGCACATTGACACTTGTCCACTTATTACATTGCATGAAGTAACTAGATAACTTGCCCCTAAAGTAATCTAAGTATTTACCTTGGAATATACATTTACATAACCCAAATGATGGAATAGACTCTATTTTTAACATATGTGTACTTCCAAAATCAGTAAATATTGTGATTCTTTACCCTTTGAGGTATATTATTACCTTCATAGTCTAAGTGATAGAGATTCCAACTAGTGCATGGACTAAAATTTCTAGTTGAGGTTCTTCTTGTGCTTCACCCTCATATTGGTGCCCTTCTTCTTCAGGGATATCATTTACCACATAATCATCCATATCCATCAAATATAATATTTTTGTACACATATATGCCCTAGTGAATAATTCTCATCAAAATTATAACATAACCCTTGTGCTTGACAATTTTCTATTTTCTCCATAGTTAGTCACTTAATTATTGGAGATTTATTCTCTATATTAGATGTGGCCTTGAATGGGATTAGAGGTCTAGCTTGTGGAATTTTAGATAAATGTCTCGAAGAAGTAAATTTATCACGTACTAATCTAGACATCCCTATTACTTACATTATGGAGTGTAGTTTAAACATTATTACATTGGTCTTGGTATCATTGTTGAACCCACTAATAAAATAGCTCTAAAAGAATAATTCACCCAAACCCCTTGTGTGATTAACCAAATTCTTAAACTGAGTCTAATATTCACTAATAGTGGATGTCTATTTCAATTTTGTTAGAGATATTGTAAAGTCCGCATACTCATTTGGGTCAAAATGAGAGAGTAATTATTGTTCAAATTCTTCCCAAGGAATCTCATGGGTTATATGTTACACCTATTGATACAATTTAAGGGCTTCAGACTCAAAGTTAAAGGATGTCATGATGATCTATAATTAGGGGACATTATGGAGCTTCAAATAATGATCCACCCAACACAACCAACCATCTAGCTCCTTGCCATTAAACTTGGTAAAATCAGGCTTGGCTATTTAATATGGGATATTATTATTAAAGAGAGCTTTATGTTTCTCCTCTTTTCTTTATCTATAATTTTTTGCCTTTTCGACAATTTTACCACTATGAATATAATGGTGTACATGAGTGGCTCCTTTTAAGTATTGCTCATAAAATTGGTTATGCTTCATCTCACTCATTGCTCATCTAGTTCCTCAAGCCATGTTTTTGTAATTTAGAACTTCTAAAAATACTTGGCTAAAAGTAGAATTCTTGTTTTAGTAATTACTATTTTTAGTAAGTATTTTGAAAAAGTTTTTGGGTGTTATATACCAAAATTTTCAACTCAAAAAGACATTCAAAATGGACTATACCTCTAAATTACATTTTTTGGACTTTGGAAAACCCCATAGGTTCCATATGACCAAAAATTTTAGTGTGATAAGGTGATTGTAATGAACTAGGTCTCTGAAAATAGGTTTTTGGAGATTTTTTTACACTATTTGGCTTTTACATTGGGTTCCTTCTATACTAACATATTTCTTAACATAACAAATACTTTATTTGATGCTTTTTTTATTGTTTTTAACAACTACCCTATTATATATTGTTCCTAGTTATTATTAATAATTACCTTACACCTGACTATTACTAAAAATCTATTATGACAACTATATCCATTAGTTATTTTTTTGTTAAGAATTGTTAAAATATTATAAATTCTATGATAGATGTAGTCTCCTCAATATGATCAAATTTATTGTTAGTGTTTTTATGTTTGATGGTCTATTTTTAAGGTTGGACATACAACAAAATTGGATAACTCTAGGATAAGTTATGTGTACTACCCATATCCCTTTGTTATAATACAACAATGACTAATAATGCTCGAACCAATAGTTTGAGCCATTACTTAAGGATGATTCCACAAATACCCTTGGGAACACTACCTACCTCTCTAATAGTCTAGTACAATAGCCTTTTCAACTTCTATTCTTGATGCCCTATGGATAGATACTTAGTCAAAATATTCCTAAGGCTAAAAATTTATCTTAAACCTAAGGGTTCTCCCTATATACCTAAGGGTATATGGGATTTCAAATCCATATATGGGTGTCGTATGAAGTGTGGGTATTGAAGTATGATCACCCCTCACTTCACTAGATGCTTTACTAGCAATCTAGCTTATCCAATAATGATATATCCTTCACGATATTTTAAAACCATCAACACATGACATCTAACCTATTAAAATAAGAATAATGACAAATACTTTTCGATGTGATAAGTTCCATGCTCATAAAAATTATGCATTTGGATCAAAAATCACCCTCTATAGGTGGCCTATGCGATGGGGTACGTATTGGTTTCCAATCTAGAGTGGCCATAAATTCCCATATTTCCACTATTCCTCAGTTGTCTATGTTGGATTTCTATTGCAGTTGCTTCAAGTGGTTTCATTATGTGTGGTGGATTTGGTGTGATTCTTACCAAGAGGATAATCCTACCATGTCACTGCTCAAGCCCAGAGCATTGCATGACGATGCTCTGGTCGAAGAGTTTCTGAATCTACACCAGCTAATGCTCTTTATCCAAAAAATTCAAGGCAATGACCTTGTTGTTTTTGATGATTTCATTGCTTCCTAGGATAGAGGTAGGGTAATTATCAAAGGTATTAAATTCAAGGTGAGTGTTCATTTCATCACTGAATTTTATAAACTTCCCATCAACAAAGACAATATCCATAGGGATAAAAATCCATTGGCCAGGGAATTAATCCACTTCCATGATAAGGGTAAGCATCTCAATAGAGAGAAGTATGGAATCATGCAGAAGGGTCTTCCTGCACCCTAGAATATAATCATGGTTCCAATAATTGAGTACATTATGGTGGATGACATAAACACTACATTATGGTCTTCTTGAACCACATGCATTTAGTGAAGTACATCAAGATACCTGAGTACCTTTACAAGTCAATTGAAATATTAATTGATCATGTCAAAGAGGGGTTGTCCACCCATTCTAAACATCAAGGTCTCCATTTTTTGGTGTATCATTTTTCTCTCCAAAAGGAAGCAGATAGAGCCACCCTCAAAGTAATTCACATCCAGAATGTAGGTGACCCTAGTGTGTTGACTCCCAATGATGACTCAAAGGCTGATTCTAATGTTGAAGTCAAAGGTGAGTCATCTCTAGACTACACCCCTCCCCTAAAAAAAAAGGTCCCTATTGAAACTTGTCGCATAGGAGCACTTCGGGAACCAAGGTCAATATGGAAGTGAACCCGTCATATTTCGTTGCTAAGATGACCCCTGTTTCTACAAAGAAAATAAAATATGAAGGGGTTTCTACTCGCAATGACTCTATAGATGGTGGGAAAAGCTTGAAGAAGGAGACCTTGGTTTGCATGGCTGATATTCTTAGCTCTGCTTCCTCCACATTCCTTCAAGCCGGGAAGATTATTGCCACCATGAATTATGGCAGCACCCAAGGAGCTAAACCTAAAACCACTATTGTAGGATCCGAATAGGATAACCCTAAAGAATGAGGTTTCATGGTGTCTATTTCTATCTGGCTATGTAGGATTATTTTATCTTGGTGTTTCCTTTTATTTCTATTTTTAGTTGGGTCTCTAGTTGTCTTGGTTCTCCACCCAGTTTTGGCTATCGAAGTCATCCATGACTTGTTGCTTTGTGGTTGACTTCCATTTATTTTTATTATTTGTTTACAAGGATGGCTTCCTCTTTTGATATCGATGGGATCTCTGCCTTCTCGGCTTCTAAGATGTAAAATATTTAGGGTCCTTTCAAAACCCTCCTATCTATAAAAAAAAAACCTATTAAACTAAGATAAAAATAGAAATTTTAATCAATATTTTCAAATATAAATCATAGAAAGCATAAAAGGAAGGAAACTTATACCTAACATGCATGAAACAGTAGGACAAGAAATTTCACAACTATAGTAATATGTAACCTTTAAAATTCTCTAATACCACTTGTTAGGAATCTTGTAGTTGTTGGTTAGAAATACACACCTAACAAAAAGAGTGAGGTGAAAAGGCTTGCATACCCTACAAACCTCAACCAAAATTGAATGATCACCACACCTAAGAGAGGTAGGGTGGTCGATATCTAGATAAGGTTTGTACCTTTTTGTAAGTCATAGATAACTGAGACTAAAAATAAAGGGAAAAGGAGGGAATAAAGAAAGGGAAAAAAGGTTGTAGCCAAAACTCACAAGAACGGTATATCCGCATCAAGATACATGTAGTATAAGTAGATGCCACCACAAAGAACACAAGCAGATAACCTAAGAGATCAACCAACCTTACTCTTGTCTACCCTTTACCACACTCTACTACAAGAGAATTCTAGAACCAACAAATGAAATACATGAAATCTAGATAGCAGAATTATATTATTCACATCCAATTAGCTTTAGTGAAAATAAACTTACAGCATTCATGCATATGCAAGAGTAAATTTGGAAACCAAATAGTAAACTCTTATATTCATAGAACAACATAAAATTTGCATATGAATTATAATGGCTAAAGAGTTACCTTTTGGAATGGGTGGCACTCCAATATAAATAGAAATTTTAAAAAAAATTCAAACTTCATGCATTAATGGTGCTAGGTAGGAAAATAATTTTGGTAGTTAGACAGTCGATTGGTACAATTTTTCACTTGGTAATAGGTAAATATCTAGAGGGAGTGGGTAACTATGCAAAAATTTGAGCCCCTAATCATTATAACAATCATGGGAGACTAGATATTTAATTTAATTGTGTTATTCTTACTAAAAACTACAACCTCGGGTAGTTGAGCTATTGAATTTAATCACCTTTGAAACTATCTTTCAAATCATTGATTCTATTTCAATTGCTAACACATGCCAAGGTAGATATGGCAATTAATGCTTTCCATGAAGGCTCTCAGTGCTATCCTATACTAGGTGATGACTTTAGCATAGAGCAAGGATTCAATACCTACCACTTACCTAATGGTAACCCAAAGTTTCATCTAATGGTGCTCCTTTGATAGGGAAGCCCTTGATAAATGCCCTCTACTTCTTGTTGCCTCAAAATTTACCCATACTAGGGTAATATTTCGAGATCTATCTCACTCTAATTGAAAATCCAAAGTTCCACCCAAGATTTTGAATAGGATGAAGGTTGGGCTAATACCTTTACCTTTTGTTAACCAAAAAGTTTTCTCATGCTAAAGAAAATATTTGAAACCCTCATATATCTTCCTGGTTACCATTTCTCCACTAAACTATATACTTGAGTAGCTTAGACTAGGGTGGGATTTTTGGATCTACCTCGACCCACTACCATCTAATTTACCCACCCATACACTAATGTGGGAATTTGGGATGTGCCTAAGATATGTAATCACCCAAACATCATCTACCATTTTAATTAGCTAAAAATACCACTTGAAACCAGTGGGGATCCTTGGGATGAGTTCTTTGGTTGAGAAAAACTCCACCCTTCTTATCTATCTTTCCCAGGGAAGATATTTTGGATACACCCAACATCTAGGGGTGACCGGTTCCTCTGCCCTATTAATAATTGACCATAATCCCTAGCACCATTTTTTTGTGTGACTAACTTCAAAACTTATCCATTTTAATGGATCATCATCTTGCATACAAAAGGAAAAAGTGGGTGTAAGGATGCAAAATTCCACCCACTCTCTTGGTGAATCACAATATATTTTTGCTTATGGAAAAATAAACCCATAGACATCTTAAGATCACAACAATTTTAAACAAGGGAGAAGAGAAGAAGGGAATAGAGAGGGAACAAACAAAGGCATCCAAGAGAGGTTGAAAGACAAAGGAGGAAGGCAAACAAACATATGAAAAATAGACAAAGCAACAATGTGAAACAAAGCAGAAAGGAAAGAAAGAGAGGATCCCATTAGAAAAGATATAATGCAAGGGGAAGGGGTCCCTAAAAATGAGAATGAGAAAATATAGGAGGTAAGGAATAGGGAGAAGGGGCTATCATAGAACAGTCATGAACACTATCATCTAGAGGGAGAAGTGATGCAGTCGTCAAAACAAAAGCAATGAAATAGAGAAAAAATAAATAAATGGGATACAAAAAGGATGCAACCTTGGTGTCATCCCATGGTGAGATGATCATGAATTTATTGCTCCACGGGACAATCCCACAGATCGCATGCCTGTCAGCATACTCCACTATAGTCCAAAGCTACTTCAAGAATAGACAAAATGCCAAAATATATTTTCCCATCCTATCAAAGCCTTTTTATTCATAAATTCTAATAAAAATTTACTCTAACCATTACCTCCATCCATGGAATGGACGAGCTGCTATTTAAGTATCATTTTTATTGTTGCATCCTAGTCACTAGAGTGATGCTTAAAATCAGCCATGACACGAGTACCACCCTTGAAGGATAGGAATGAACAATTTATCCATACATCTCAATCATGTTGTCCCATATTTAATGGTCATAAATTTTTAGGAGTAATATTCATTGGTCTATGGAGTCAAAATTGAAAACTATGGAGAAAACAATGAGGGAGAGAGATGCCACAAAGGAAAGTGCTATTAAAAAAATACCACCTAGGAAAGCCTTTGTCGTATTGCACTCTCAAGCTCAATTTTAAATGTCCCATTGCATATGTGTAAAATTATACCATCTATTATACGATCTTATACATACTGTATTATTTATTTATATGTTATTTACACAAAATTTCAATGTGGCTAGCATGCCAAGGCAATAAATATCATTGCAGGTCATCCTGTAAATCTATAATACTTGAACCAGATGATCTCAAATCTAATTTGTTCCTTATATTTTTCCTTGCACCACTTGAAGTCATCATAAATTATGATGTAACCTTGAATAGTACCTATTTCTTGTTCCCTAATTATCATCATAGGGGTTAACCCCATCACCCCACTTTGGGCATTTCTTAAAATACCTACAATGGATAGAATAAAAGCATTTTGAGGAAGTGATCCTCTTCATACTTTATAAGTGGTCATCAAATCATAATGCATATCATTGCAAGTTATCCCGATACGAGGTGCTCTTGTTGGTATTATAAGAGGCTCATGGAAGGATGGTTCTTAACTATGATCTTGGGGTAATCAGGTCTGGTTGCACAAGGAGTCCTTAGAGTACTTAGCTTTGAGACTCTTATTTCTATCTTGTAGATCCATGTATCAAGGTGAAGGCAATGGTATTATCTATGGATGGGCATGTTCTAGTACTTGTCGTGTGCTAGCCGGTGCAATCTACTTCTTCGCTTTCCTCATGAGGATTTACTTTTTGTTGAGGAACATCCTCCATTTGCATCATTGGTTGGAGATGAGGTTGTCGGATATGTGGCATATAGTTAATAATTTTATAATTTTTAAGAAATGAGGGCCTATATATTCATCTTCTATTGTTGGTGACTAGCTTTGTAGATTCTATTATATTTGGTACATATTATTGTGCAATAATTGGTACTACCATGATGGTGTCTCTGTAGAGATTTTACTACTAAAGAGTTGAGGTGAATATGAACCTTATTGATGTAGAAGTTTTCTAGTCTAGATTAGGATAATTTCTACCTGAAGAGCTTCCTTGAATATCTTGGGAAACTTTCTCACCCTAGATAGATAGATGAGGGGTCCAATATTAGGGTCCAATACTTGAGTATAATACATGAATGGTTGCTCTTGAGATGGGTGACACTAAGGGGAGATATTTCTTAAGCTCCTTTAAAATCAGACATTAAAGTCTACAATATCCTCAAGGGGAAATATTTTGATAAGATAGAACTGGAAGAGCAAGGAGAAATGATCCTCTAAGTTGTCAAATATATTTTTGAGCTCTTCTACCAGATCAGCCCATGAGCTAATTCTTTTTTGCTATCGATACTTGTACCATAATAATGCTCTACCTTACAAAGGTAAGACTAGCAGCCTAATCATCACATCTTCATGTGTGATATTATGGAGGGTATCCAAGGAGACTATGTATTCAAGATGTTTGCACACCTATCCTTTTGCACCATCATATTTGATTAAGGTCTTTAATGCAGCTCCTGGAATATCATGTAAGTGATGGATATTGAGGGGACCATAATCATTCCATTTGGGGTATTATTGTTGAGTCATCATAGCACTAGTTTTTTTACAGGCTCTGGGTTTCCTTTTCAATTTGGAGTCACTAGATGAAGATGCTTTCACTGCTAGTGAGGTCAAGTATGCTCACCAAACCTTGATTCTTCTAAGAAAAAGTGCCTTGAGAATAAAAGGACAATCGATCATGATATTGGGTTGATCCCCAAAAGAATCATCAAGTTCTAATTTACTTCGAAGGCAACCAATTATAGAAACATGATTCTTTGCACAATGAATTTTCCATGTGAATAGATAGATCTTGCATAGTAGAGTATCACCAGATTCTTGATTATCAAACAATGGGACTATAGGGTCCCACCAGGCATGCCAAAAATTATTGGTCAAAAATCTACACCTAACGTAAAGGGTGAGGTGAAAAGGTTTGCATACCTTGTGAACTTGGACAACATTGAACAACCACCAAACTTGAGAGAGGTAGGGCCATTGATCTTTGAATAAGGTTAGTTCCATTTGGGAAGTCCTAGCTAAATGAGTCTAAAATTGAAAGGAAAAAGGGGTAAAAAGGAAGGGAAAATAGGTCGTAGCCAGAAATCACAAGGATGGGTATAACTACATCAAGACACATGTAAGATAAGAAAATGCCACCATAGAGAACACAAAAAAATTACCTAATATATCATACAAACTTACTCTTCTATACCATCTACCACACTCTGCTACAAGTGAATTCTAAAACCAATGAATGAAATGCAAGAAATTTAGATAGCAAAATTATTGCATGCACATCCAATTAGCTTTAGCAAAAATAAACTTACAACATTCACACATATGCAAGAGTCAATTTGGAGACCAAATAGTAAACACTTATATTCAAAAAATAGCATAAGCTTTACATATGAATTGTAATGGCTAAATAGCCGCCCTCTAGAATGGTTGGCATTCCAATATAAATAGATATTGTATAATAAATTTAAAATTTAGGCATTAATGGTGCTAGGTGAGAAAATGATTTTGGTAATTGTGTTAGCTTTTAAGGTAGATTGCAATGGGAGATGGCAATCACAATATGCAGAAAAATAAAAGGAATTAAATTAATGAGATTTCAAAAATATGCTATAAATAGAAATGACAAAAATGAATACAATATTTCTATGGAGGAAATGGACACTCCATGCAAGATGCTATAGAACCATAGTGTGCTCCATCACTAATGGATTCATGCACTACTACTACTACTACCTACAAAATTGCTTATCAAATTCTTATAATGGGTCCCTCTTATAATGGAATATAGATTCCTTGGCCAACACTCTACCTAGGTGTGCAAGGGACACCTTGCACATTTATAACTTGCACATTGATACTTGTGCATTTATTACATTACATGAAGTACCTAGATAAATTCCCCCTAAAGTAATATAATGTCCTAAGTATGTACCTAGGAAGGTACAATTACATAATTTAAATTATGTATTTGACTCTAAATATAACACCCCCATGTATTATATTATTTAGGTACTCAAGACTTTAGTCTTGAATATGGACATTCTTATTCATCTTGCACTTTGTATCCTTTATTTGGATTCTTTGTAACCTATTCAAGAAAAAGTGTTACATTTGCTAATAGAGCTTTCTCCTCATAATATTTTGAGTGCTCATACAATTCTTCAATTTTTTCTATCTATTCTCCTGTATTGTTCTCTCCATGAGTATCTTCATTAGGTTCTGCTTCTTCCTCTGATTGTTGATGGCTGAGTAGAGCATGGTGCACTTTTCCCCTCATATTTTTGATTTTGATTCTTTTGCACATGCCTCTATGATGTATTGGTTCTTCATTTTCTTCAAATTGTTCTTTTGGAAATGTGTTAGCATCATTTTGGAATATAACAATATATTCTAATATTTCCATTGAGTCAAGGATATATGTGTTCCCATGGATTGATCTTGTTGCTTCTATCTAATATTGATTTAAGATAAGACACGTATTGATGTCATTCATATATATTAAATTTACCATATAGTTATTTTCCACCAACTTGATTACTGAAATAAGATTGAATGTTAATCCAGGAATATACAATACTTTATGTAACATAATATTTAGAAATGATTTGCTTGGTGTTACACATCCATATCCATGAGTAGGATAGGTTTGGCTATCTGCAATTATTAGTCTATAACCTTTGATAATTTCAAGGTAACCAAACCATTGTAGATTTTCTATCATATGATGACTTGCTCCTGAGTCAATGTACCAAGTGTTATCATGCTTTGTGGAGTGATTATTTTAAGAGCAGTTTTTCCACTTATTGCATGATGTTCCTTTTTCATGAGAATTTTGGTAGTATACCTTATAGATCCCAATATTAAGGTATATGTATCCCTTAGAATATATAAAAGTTTGATTTGATATAAACGTTTTTAACCTTTAGGTTATGTAGACTTCCTTATATCTCCATAATGATGAGAATTCACAAACCTAATAATTTTTTAGGTTTTTTAGCAAGCCTACATCTATCCAATGAATTTAGAACTTGATAATTTTTTATGGATGATAATATTACCAAGTTTTTTAGAATGCATTATGACTCCCTATGATGCTTTGGATAGGATATATGATCAATATAGTACTTTTGTAAATTGTAGTTCAATTTTAAGCTAATTTTGTAAAATTTTGTAAGTACAAAAAATAAATTCTCTATCTTCTTATTACTCCGATTGAACTAAGCACTATTTTCAATTCTTTGAAGAGGTTTTTGAACTTGGTATTTATTTTCCTTTATTTAAGTGTTTTTGAGACAACATTATAAAAATATCAACTTTTGAAAACTTTAAAAAATCTCTTTAAATATCCCTTTTAGGTTGATTTAATGTTTTCTAATTTCCAATTCCTAAGTTTGATGTTGTATTCCTTATAACTCCCAAGTTTGGAAAAATTAGAAAATAATAATATTTGCAAGTAATTTAAATAATAATAATAATATACCTTATTCCTCCTTAATAAATTTTGCAAATATTAATTAATCTTAAGTATGTTTGTTTAATGAATATTTAATATTGCAATAGATAAAAGGTTCCCTTATAACTCCAAAAACCTTATGTTAAAACAAGCATAAATATATTTACCTCAATCACTCCTTAATGTTGTTCATCAGTAGACTCATGGATACATGTTGTGTAGCACTCATGGGAATTCAGAGATATCTTTGATCACTACAAAATCATCCCTCGATTGGTGATCCTTCATTTTTGCAATTGGCAATGAAAGGTATCTTTGGGTATCACTTGTAGGGCTTCTCAAAATGCAAGTAATATTTGTTGATTTTATGACATCTTAAATATCTTCCTTACACCATTGAATGGTGTATAGATGTTTCTACTTGATGCTTTAACTCTATTTAACTACACACTGATATGATTGACTGTGTTCCACTTCACACACTATTATATTTCATTCTCCAATATTGGCATCTTAAGAAGTATGGGCTTCGTGACAAGTGTCACAAAAAGTGTTACAAGAAAACTTCTTAACATTCTATCGATAATGATGAACATTCCTTTAGAAGTGATAAACATTCCTTCAATAGTGAACATTTCTTCGATAGTGATAGACATTCCTTCGGCAATGAACATTTCTTCGGTAGTGATAGATATTCCTTTGATATTGATGAGGTTGGTGGTAACCTCCAAATAATATTAACTCCCTCCAATTTAATGTAAATCCATTTAGGTGAGTTCTTGAACATTGGGATATGTAGAGAGTTCATGCCAAGTGGCTTGTGCATGCAAGACTTCTTTCTAATGCTCTAAGGATGAGCTTGCAACCCTAATTTCTCCTTTATATTTGCATCCTACATAAGCTTGCTATGTTTCTTGGTATCTAATATTTCTTTTATACTCTTGCTTGGAGAGGATGACTGACGACTACATATAGATAGCTTCATGCTATTATGGCACACCTTTGAGATCTTCTTTTGATGGATAGTCGCTTCAATGGATGCCTTAGGTAAATATCTTATCTCTGCACTTGTTTGCATGTCCTTTAACACTGATTTCTTCCTTACTTTATCGTTGGTTATAATAGTCAAATATTTATCTCTTATGTAGATAAACTGTCATTGAATACTACCCTTATTTCTATGTGAGCATGAGTGTTAATGCCTTATTTCAATGGCTCCACTTTTTTAGGTGATGTGCTACATATATGGCCAAATTTTATGAAGGAAAAATGATGTTTCTAAACACCTCGACTCCTAGACGTGTGAGCTCTTCCTTTGGCTACAACTCTGATGTTCGTATGAGCTTTTTTATAGCTCCTTCACTTGGTTGCAAGTCTATTGAACAAGGATGTGTGAGCTTATTTGGTTTCTCTTCATTTTAGCTGTAAATCTATTGCTTGTGTGAGATTTTGATAGTTCCTTCCCTTTGGCTGTAGTTATGTTGGATAAGAACATCCTTATACCCCTTCTAAATGGTAATACCTTTGTTATTACAAGGAACCAAAGAGGTGTCTTTTGTAATATATAATTCTTGCACCAAAATAAAGAATTTTTATAATCCTTCTTGATTCTTTTGGATGATAGTCAATCCAATATAATAAAATGAGGATTCCTGCACTCTATGCTTGAAAAGTAAATCCTTCTATTCTCCTTGAATCTTGAGACTTCCAAGGTCTCGATTTGAATCTTCCTTCAAGGATTTCAATGGTGGTTTTCTACTCCAGTTTCCTGCTTGTAATGGTGGCTTCTTTTGGCCACTAAAGGGCTATATATTTTATTATTATTATTATTTATGTGCTTCTTAACAACATAAAAAAAATTAGAGCAACTAGTTAAAATTTAACTATAATGGTTCTTAATAGATTCACTATAACTGGTATAAATAAATTCACCTTATTGCTCCACTAATTTCTCAAATATACTCTTAACAATTCCACTTCAACTTTTCAAATATAATCTATAGATTTCACAACAAACATAGTTGTAGGATCTAGTATTCTTTTTTAATATATAAGATAGGTATATGATAGATAGTTGTAATTTTGTAATCTAATCAACTCCAAATTAATATACAAATGAACCTTAAAAACAACTGTCCTTGTTGCACTTATTTGAAGAATTATAATGCAATATTCCTCTTTACAATTTCTAATCTAACATAAGTTTCTTTAAAAAATCTTATTGAGTAATCTAAATAATGAATTTACTTGCACCAATAATTGCTTACCTTTTTTATAGCTTTTTAAGAGAATGTAGATAAGGCTTGTTGCTTTCTATGATTTTTTTTAGCTTTTCCAAGCAACTCCTCCTTCACCAAAAAGAGATCTCAAACTTCCTTTCATGAGCCTAGGGTTTGGTGATTTAATATTTTCCTTTCTACTGTGAATTCAGATAAATATTTAGGCAATCCTCAAGTCTCTCAGCTTTGAAAAACTCCTTTTTTCTTCGATTCTTCTTGTCAAATTCTAACTTCAAGTAGGATCTTCTTCTTCTCAAGACTTTGAATGTCTTGATGTCTTATGTATCTTCTTTGGATATGCTTGCCAATTCTTCTTCTCCTATTTGGGCTTGTTTTCAGATAACAAAAATTATCCCAAGTATTTATCTTGTGATAAATTTTCTCATTGATGGATAATTTCTCCAGTGAGTTCTTCTAGGAACTCTTTTGATGATATTGCTTCAAAAATAAGGCTCCTAGGTATTCAATTTTATAGCTACCTTGGTCTTCCTTGAGGTCTTCTTCTTCAACTTTAGGAATTGAGATGTCCTTCCAAAATATCTTGATTCTACCACTTCTAGATTTGAACATAGCTCTCCTAGTCCTTCTCGTCCTTCCAAGAATGGAAGTTTCTTCAATGAGATCTTCACTTGATATCTTTAACTTCAATTTTGCTTCAAGTGTTGGATGATTTTGAAGAAAATACTCTTCCTAAATTTCTTGTAGGAATTTTTCCAACTCAGTGGATTTCCTTTCCCTACAACATATGATTAGTACTAAAATTTGAATCTGCTTCTAAATTAGGTACTCTCTTCCAGAGTCTTTTTCAAGATCAAGGATTCTGTGGCCTTTTTTAGATTAGGCTTCTGTAGCATTTTCTTAGATCAAGGAGTCTATGTCCTTTAATTTTAGATCTATATTTCTATGGCATTTCTTTTAGATCAAGGCTTCTATAGCCTTTTCTTAGATCAAGGCTTCTATGGCATTTTCTATTGTGAAGTTGAATTTATCAATACAAATATTCAATCTCTAGACTTCACTATGACTCTTTATCTTATATTCTCTTCTATAGTATTCTTATTTTGTAAAAACTAATCTCTACACTATGAAGGTACCCTGAACTTCAAGCAATGAAGTTAAAATATCCTAGCTTTCTATTATAGGATGTGTCCCAATCATATGAGAGTTAGTTCCCTATAGTAAGAAGAACCTTTAGGTAATAGTTACCAAGTTCCAGATATCATGTATGATCTCCACTAGATGACCTATCAATCTAGTGGATTGAATTCCAAGTCCTGGTCTTCACGAGTTTTCTTGTAACTCTGTGTAGAGACTCTAGTCAAATTTAATCTCAATATGAGATGATATAGAACCATAGTGTGCTCCATATCTAATGGAGTCACCCACTATAACTACTACTACTCCTATTACCTAAATAATTCCTTAACAAACTCTTGCAATGAGACTCTCTTATAATGGAAGATAGATTCCTTGGCCAACACTCTACCTACTTGTGCAAGTGACACCTTACACATTTACAAGTTGAACATTGATACTTGTGCATTTATTAAATTGCAATTAATTAACTAGATAAATTCCTCCTAAAGTAATCTAGTGTCCTAAGTATGTACCTATGAAGGTACATTTATATAATCCAAATGATGTAATAGACTCTAACTCTACCAAGTTGTATGGTTGGCTGGTAAATTGTTTCAGTTGGTAGAGGGTAACTATCCAGAGGGAGTGGGTAACTCTATAGAAATTTGAGCCTTTAATAATTCTAACAATCCTAGGAGACTAGAAAATTCATTTAATTATGTTCTTATTATTGATAGCTACCACACCATGTAGCTGAGCTACCAAAGTTAATCATCTTTGAAACTATATCTTTCAAATCACTGATTCCACACCAATTGCTAACACATACCTAGGTAGCTGTGATCATTAATACTTTCCTTGAAGGTTCCTGGAACTCTCCCTTAGTAGGTGATGACTTTAGTATTGGGTGGGGATTCAATACCTACCCGTTACCTAATGATAACCAAAATTTCCACCCGATGGTGCTCCTTTGGTAGGGTGACTCTTAATAAGTGTCCTCTCCTTATTGTTATCTGAAAAATTTGCCCATGTTAGGGCAGGCTTTCAGGATCCACCTTTCTCCAATTTATGACCCAATTTTCTAGCCAAGATTTTAAATAGGCTAAATTTTGTACTGATACCTCTGCCTACTATTAATATAAAACTCTACCCATGCTAGGGTGGCTTTTGAGAACCCTCATATATCTTCTTGGCGCCCATTTCTCAGTCAAACTATATACTTGAGTAGTTGAGACTAGGGTAGGAATTTTGGACCTACCTTGACCTACTGCCATCCCATTTATTTTCCCATGCACTAAGGTAGGGATTTGGGATGCGTCTAAGATATTTAATTGCCCAAAAATTATCTTTCCTTTTACTTAGCCAAAAATACTACTTGAAACCAGCATGGCTCCTTGGGATGAGTTCTTCGATTGAACAACACTCCATCCTTTTTATCTAATTCCATGAGGATGATATTTGGGATACACCTAACATCTAGGGGTGATCGGTTCTTATTCCCTATCAAAAATTGGCCACCACCCCTAGCACCATCTATTTATGGGACTATATTCAAAACATAGCCATTTTTTATGGATCATCATCTTGCATACGAAATGAAAGAGTGGGTGGAAGGATGAAAAATTTCACCCATAGTAGTAAATTAAAATCAAATCCATATAATATTGTGATAGGAAATGGAAATTAATTCAATTGATTAATATAATTGCAACATGAAATGGAAATGCAATAGATTATATTGCAAAATAATCATAAGCCACTTTAAGGGGACAACCTCCATGGAAGCAAACCTTCATTACAATATGAAAAATGAGATAATCCATCCTCTTGCCCCCTTGGTTCTTCTAAAAACTCTAGATAACCCTAACCATAACACTCATATATTCCTATCCATGTTCAAGTGGGGGACTTATCTAGTAACTCCTTAATAATAATAATTACATCTTTATGTAATATCTCTTTATAATAAATAATTGTTATATCATATGAGCCTATAAACTTAGTAATCCAATGTACCGCATGACTGTGCAATCAATGATGATGTTCAAATATGGTCTTAATAAATTTTAATTAAACAATATTAATATATAAAATTTATTAATAATTGTAAAGATGTAATTTATCTTTTAGATTTTTAAAAATAGAAGAAGTTGTTAAAAATATATTTCATATTTAAAAAATATATGAGTAGAAGTATCCCAAGTATGGGTAAGGTTACCTAGTTTTACTTTAGAATTATGGGAGGAGGAAGTATTTGAAAGCATTGAAAACTCCTTTGGATGCTTTCTCATAGTGGATTTTGTAACCAAAGAAAGAAAAAGAGTAATTTTTGCTAGAATTTGTGTTATGGTTGAATTAGGACAAAAATTGTCAGAGGAGATTGATTTGGTGTCAAGTGGGGAGCATGGAATCAACACATAATTTATGAGAAAACCTCCTTAACTGTATAATTTGTGTCAAAATTGGTCATATATCAGATAATTATCAAAAAAACAACATAGAAATAACAGAGGAAGCCCTGTTAAGAATGAATAAAAGCAAATAGTTCAAATATGGAAGAAAAAGAGTAGACCACGAAGGATAAGGGTAAAGAGTTTTATAAATAGGATGTTGAAGAGAGGAGAGGACCATAATGGAATAAGGAAAATTTAAAGGAAGATGGAATTGGCCAAAGTAAGTAAAACTTAGAGAAACAAATGGACATTAAAGTAGGTAAAATAGTAATTCTAATACAGAAACCTAATACCATATAAAGTTAGGATGCTCTACAAAATTGAAGTTATTTGGTACCATGATATGAAGGGAATGAGAAGGAGGATGAGAACATAGATAAAATAAAAGAAATAGATAAAGATATACTAGGGGATATGCAGGACCATGGAGAAATAAATCCAAAAGTTGTGCCTTGTATAGTTGATAAACAAGAAGTGGATGTAAGATATTTAGGGAAAGTACAAAAACTAAGGATGTCAAGGAGTGCTAAGAGGTGACCAGATGTAAGAGTAGAGGAGGAAAAAAATGTGGGTAGGCCATATTTAAAGGAGAAATAATTAAAGATAACAATGAAGAATTTGAGAGATGAAATGTGAATGACCATAGTCTTGAGTACACAAAAGCCTACTACAAGAAGTAAAACTTGAAAGTAATATAATGGAAGGTTAGAGGAATAAATTCCCATAACAATAATAGAGTGGTGAGGTCCATGGTGAAGGACCACTAAACTGTGATAGTATTATTGCAAGATACAAAATTATCTTATGCAAAGTGGGAGAGTATTCAAAGTGGAATTTGGAAAAAGGGTATGAGCTATCATGAGGGTGCCAGACGTACCTTGGGTGGATTTATAATTATATGAAATTATAACCTCTATGAGGGATAAGTCATCTCACAATATATAAATGAATTATCAGTTTTATTCTCGATCAAGTCTACAAATATGGATTTCCTTGTTACAAATGTTTATGCTCCAAATGTAAGCATATTGAGAAATGAGTTTTAGAAAGAGCTAAAATAGATGGGAAAATAGGTTAGAAGGTTAAGATAGATATTGACAAGATATTTCAACACTCTATTAATACCAAGTGATAAGAAATGATGGTACCAAGGATTCATTGAGAGTATGGGGGATCTTAGTAAGTTTATATTAGCATCAAGTATTTATGATGTTGATTTGAATGACAATGCATTCACATGGACTAATAGGAGGCTAGAGGAAGAATTTATCAGGTGATATTGGATAGGGTTTTGATATCCTTGGAATGGTTTAAGAAAAATTATGATCATAATTTGATACCATTACCAAGAATAGGGTGATACAATAATCTCGTTGTCTCCTAGTATATCTTGGAGGATAGAAATAAAAATAACCCCTTCAAATTTGAATTTATGTTGTTGTAACACCCAAGCATTTATGAGGAAATGGAAGGATAGTGGATGCATCCAATCCAAGGATCCAATATGTATGTGGTTTCTAGGAAATTGAAACATGTGAAGAGGGAAGTATGAAAGTGGAACACAAAGATCTTTGGTAACATATTCTTCCAAAAGAAGATGTTAAGGCAAGAATTGAGTCAAATTGAAGAGAAAATAAGAAAAAAGGGATGGATCAGGTACTTTTTTAATAGATATAAAGTTATCTAGGCATAATTGCATACAATAGTGGCAACGGAGGAAACATACTTGAGATAAAATATCATCAAGATATAGATGAATTAATTCAACATGCCTCTAGGATTATAACTAGATATATGAATGCAAAACTTTTCAAAGAGGTGAGTACGAGATCAGGGAAGCAATTTTCTCATTGGGAAAATACAACACTCTAAGGCTTGATGGATTTCAAGTAGGTTTCATTCATACCTTTTGGAATATAGTGAAAGAGGATGTAGTAGTAGTAAGAGAGTCACACCATTCAACAAAAGTGTTAAAAGAGTTCCATAACACTTTCCTAGTTCTCATTCCAAATAAGCCTTGGTTGAAGGGATTTTAAAGACTTTATGATAATTAATATATTTAATTCTATTTATAAGATAATATCAAAAGTGATTGTACTAAGACTAAATTATATTCTCCCATAGATCATTGCAAAGCAAAAATGGGGTTTTATGAAAGGTAGAAACTTTTTGGATGGAGTAATCACTATCCATGAGACCATGTATTCATTTAACATTAGAAAGAGGTAGGGAATGGTGTTAAAATTTGACATGAACAAAGCCTATGATCAAGTCTCATGGCACTTTTTGGATAGAGTCCTAGAGAATTTTGGCTTCAAAAGACACTAGATAAAATGGCTGAATAACTACTATGGGGGACCTAAATTCTCAATTATAATGAATAATTCTTAAGCTAGATTATTTGGTAGCTATAGGGGTTTAAGGCAAGGAGATCCTTTTTCCCTATATCTCTTCATAATTATGCCAGAAGAATTGGGAAGGTGCATAGGAGCAACAAAGCAAGTAAGGGAATTAAGTGGTATGAAACCATATATATCCATAGAAGGTATTATTCACTAACAATTTGTGGATGGCATCGTTATATTGGAGAGACCCTCTATAGCTAAGGCAAAGGAGATTAGAAGGATACTAAATATCTATGAAAGAGCATCCAATCAAAATATAAACATGGAGGAGTGTAATGTGTTTTATATAAACAACATATAATTGAAATAAATGAATAACAATGTAGCTTGGATGTAGTGTTTCAACTCTCTCTTTTGTTTACTTGGGGATGCCAATGTTCACTATGGCATGCAAGGATCATATGTGGAATGTGTTGATTGGCAAGATACAAAGTAAATTAGCTATATGAAAGGGAACTTTTTTGAGTTAGGTAGGTAAGCTACAACTTCTCAATAGTAGTATCTAAGCACTACCTATATATGTATTATTGGTTTTTTGGATCCCATTTACAATAGCTAATACCATAGAATTTTTTTATAAAAAAATTCTATGGTCAAGAACAAAGGAGAAGAGTAGAATTCCACTTGTATATTCAAATAAAGTGTGCAAGGATAAATCAAGTGGAGATATTTGGATTAGATTAATAAGGGATATGGAGAATGCCTTGGTAACAAATATGGAATGGAGGTTAGTGAAGGAGGTTCATGCCTTATGGGTAAGAATATTGAGAGACAACTACCTTGACAACCAATAGCATAGTAGGTTTTTTACTACACTAGATCCCTATTGAGGATCTTCATTATGGAACCACATAGTAAAGGAAATATGGATACTATATAAACTAATTCAATGGAAGGTAAGTAATGGTACGTTTATCCATTTTTTGAAATATGCATGGCTAAAGAAGTACCCATTACTAAAGTATGAGGGGTTAGCAAGTATTATAATATATTTGAAATAGAATTATGGAAACATTATGAGTGATTATTTGGCAATAGAAGAGAGGTAAGATGGAAGGAGATGAAAATCCATAACCAATAAGAGGATGTGCTCCAAAATCTAACAAATAAATTAAGAGCATATTATGTAAGCCCTAATTTGGCTAAGGTAAAATAGTATGGGGAGTTACTCAAGAAGGAATTTTCATTATTAAAATTAGTCTATGATCTATCACATGTAGTTCTTGAGGGGGGATTTCAATGGGATTGATTATTGGGAAGGAAAGTCATTCTAAAGTTAGAAAAAATTTCTTTGGTTGATATCCTAATATAGTATTCTAACAATAGATAACCTTCATAGGAGGGTTTTCCAATTCCCTAATAGGTGTTACATTTGTAAATATAATGAATAAGTAGTGAATCATATATTCTTAGTATGTAATTACTCCATCAAAATATTGTATGATATAATAGAGAAGATAGGGGTGGCATAGGTGATGCCTAATAGCATGATAGGATGGATATAATATTGGTATAAGCCTTTTCAAAGACCAATATTGAATTATATTTGGAATCTAATTCTCTTTCATTATGCATGGGGAATTTGGTTGGAGAGAACTAGAAGGATTTTAAAATGGGAGAAGAGATCTATAGCCTTGAATAGAGAATACATCACAGTGGCCATAATGGAGAATATTAAATTAGTGAGAGTGCATGAGATTATAGAGTTATTGGAGAAGGTTGAATTAAATTTCAAAGTGAAAACTAAGCCCAATTAAGGGGAATGTGAATCCCCAATGAGGCTTGATGATCTTGACCAAATGAAAACCACCAATACAAGGATGGATGAAACTAACATTTTATGGGGCTTCTAAAGTAAATCCAAGGAATTCTAGAGGAGAACCAATGGTAAGGTATAGTTGAGGAATGGTTATTGGTGCTATGAGTGATTACTTGGGCATAATTACTAGTCATCAAGCTAAAGCTAAAGCAATGTTGGAAGGAGCAAAGATAGTGGTTCAACTAGGGTCTTAGAAATTAATAATTGAGGGAGACTCTTTGAATATTTGTAATTGCCTAAATAAAAGGTCAAAAGAGAGTGGGAGAGTGGAAAGCATAGTAATAGATACACTAAGATACCTAAATACATGTCTATAGATAAGAAAATGGAGTGGTTGGCTAGCTATCCAACTGGGAAGGTATTAGAGAGGAAGATAAAATATGGAGAGCATTTTAGCAAAGAAAACATGAAATTTTATTAAATATATAATATGTTACAATGCAACCTTTTCCAATTTCCCTTGGGCTACAATGAGGGTCATCCAAGAATTAAGCTCTTTTTACAATCAAGTGTTTGAACATAGTCTTATTTAACCACATTGAAAAATGTCTAAGTTATAAAATATGCTAAGTGTTTCAAAACTTATAAAGCAACATGGGATAAATAATAGCTAAAGACTATTGATGATGTCATAAAATCATGAGCACCGAACACATCCTTCACAAAGACACACAATAACTCTACTAGCAAAGTCAAGCATATTTTGGTGACTACCCAGTACAAGAAAAAAGTGGAAAACCTAGTAAAAAGTTGACCCATCATCGTGAAATCTTGAGCCTAGAATTTTCAAAAGGTGATATGAGAAATTAGTTCAAGAAATCTAGGGTTGCACTAATATCTAAACCATGATGTCCAAGACCAAATTTAAATCATGCCACCCAAGTGAAAATATGCTCGACATTACATAAGAAAGAAAAAGACATCCAAGACTGAAGGAGAACTTATCAAGTCAAAAGTGCTTTATTTCAGGATCCTAAAGTAAACGATATCATCACTAAAGAGTTCATATTGGGACCACACACAAAATAAAAATCATATAGCACAAAGGAATAATCAAAATAAAGGCACCCTAAGCTATGATTTTGTGATTTCTCTAAGGGCCAAAGCCTGGCTACCAGCAGGGTAGTTATACATATTTTTCATATTAGCCAAGGTGAATGCTAGTTGGTCCCCATAAAGGCTCTAATAATGCATCAACTCATAGAAATATTTTATAGATCAACAAGTTAATTTCAAATTAAAATATAAAATGAAATTTGGACCACTTGTCCATATATTTTAAACATTATGTACAACTATCTACAACTATTTTTATAACTAAATATAAATCTTATGTTGTAAGATTAAAATAAGCATCCTATAAATACAAGTTAAAGCCTCATTCAAAGGGTCGAATCTGTAGTCCTTCCCTAGTATTACTTTGTAATTTGCTTGTTGATCAATGAAGTGGTAGTTTTTTGGTCTCCATTTTCTTGCATTTATAGTTTTTTAATGAATTTACTATTTTAAGTCATTCTTGTTACACTATGGAGTTGATCTATTATGTTAAAGTAGTTTAGAAATATGAATTACCTATTGGATTACTAACATTTATAGTCCTTGGAATGATTAGATTTCATGTATTATTTTAAGTCATTTTTGTTACATCTAGTACTTAGTGTATTTTTCTAAAGTGATCAGTGATTGCCTATTAGATTAGCTAATTGCTAGGATCCTTGGAATGATTAAAATAAATACATTGTGCTTAAATGAACTAGTAAATATGATTCATGGTTGATCTATTAAGTATCATGTAAATGATCATATGGGAGTCTTAATTTATAATATCCAATGGTGTTACACTCTATCTCGTCCATTTTATACCCTTTCCTTCTATCATCCCTTTTTCTAAATCCCTTCCTTAAATTATCCAACCTTCTTAAAATGTTGAAGCATAGGGTAACCTTGTTCATCCAATTACTACACTTTGGCTAAAATTAATGGGTGCAACACCCTTAATAATTGCATATTTTAGTCCAACACTAGATTTGGTTCCTAAACGAGACCATCCCTCAATTGGAAGTGTTACCTAGGTTGATCAGGATAAGATTTCCTCTAGATGAGACCTTATATAGGTTTCTAAGAAGCTATCCTCCAAATTTTATGTCCATTGAATATCTGACCTAAACATAGTTTTGTAAAACACAAACATGCATGGAGAGGCATACAATGTTCATGATTAACACTAAAATTTCTATAACATATATCATAGATAAAATTCAAAAAAAAATTCCTATAATATATTACACGCCTCTTTGACAATAAAAAAAATGTAAACCTATTTATAATTTTTTGCTAAGGGTGATGAGAATGATGATGGAGGGGTAGCATGATGGACAAGTGGTTTGGGTGAGAGAAGGGAGGAAACTTGCATTTCTCCACTTGGTTAATTGGATGAACAAGTCTGCACTATTCTCTATTTAAGCTATGGTATGCTTTATTAATGCCTTTGGGTGGAGAGATTCCTCACCCACCAAAATAGCATGCTTCATCAATGTGCCTAGGTGGAGAGAATTCTTGTCTTATGTGCATTAATGAGACGATAATACGAAAGATAGAAGATATTTAATGCTAACTAGAGTGAGGTGGACCTAGGTTAAGATAGTGGGATGGTCTCATGATGACCATGGACTAGGTGTAGGATGGTGTTTAGTGGTTCAAAGGGGCTAGGATTAATATTTCTAAGGTTACAATGGGTTAATTAAAATAATTGTAAATTTATTAAATATTAACATGGGACAAATGTTAATATGACAATTTTCATGTGTTTTCAACAACTAGGTGGGATACACCCAAATACTCTACTTAGTGGCAAAGGATGGATGACATTTATAAAGTCAATCCAAGTGGTGAAAGTTCCTATATATGTCCATAGTAAAAAATTTTCTTGATAGTTATGTAATTGTATGCTATGGATCAATTTCATTTAGATATCTTCAATATTTTTAAGCTTGTAGCTAAATAATTCTAAGAGATTTGTTTGATGAGGATTCCATTTTTTGAAGATTTGTGTATGCATATGGACCAACGTTATGTATAGCGATGAATCATCATTAATTCACGAATATTAGGATTTTTAAATTTAGAAATTGGTGAATATGGGGACCCTACATGTCAGCCCATTCACCCAATATTTTTGGGAGTAAAACTTGGGGTCGGCTCACCCCACGTTGAAAATAATTTCACCATTTTAATTTTAAATCACCAACACTCCCACCTAAATCATGGACCTCTTTTACCTTCAAATTATAAAAAAAATATTTATCCCACCTAATTCACCTCTTATACCACCTGTATAAATACCTAGCATAGTACCAATAAACATACATCTCAAACACTCAAACTCATTAAAAATAAATTTGAAGCAGTAAAAACATTGTAGCAGACCAAAAATCCAAACACTATCATTTTCTGTTGATATAAATCTGATCGGTTGTAGAGGACTATCAATCACAAGATTTATTGATCAATTATAGAGAAGCGTGACATAGTGTTGATCGGTTACAATGAACTATCTATCAACAAAAACTGATTGATTGTAGAATACTGTTAATCAACATGAAAATCAATTGTAGTTACAAAGGATTGTCAATCGATCATTGCTGATTGGTTGCAAAAAATGATAAGGTGATAAATTGATTATAGGGGACCGTATCTTGACATAAATCAATCGATTATAGAGTATTATCAATTGCTAGATATTGATCGGTTGTAAAAACCTAGAAAGGTGTTGATTGATTATAGAAACCTAACAAGGTGATAACCCATTTGACATAAACTAATCAGTTGTAGAGGATTGTCAATCGATAGTTATCGATTGATTGTAGAAACCTAACAAGGTGAAAGTTGATTGCACAGGACTACCTCTCAACATAAACTGATCAGTTGTAGAGGATTATCAATCGGTTATTTTTTATCGGTTGTAGAATCCTACATGGTGATAATCAGTTGCAAAAAATATTACAGGGTGACGATCGATTGCACAAACTTTTTGTAGAGATCTAATGATCGATTGCAGAGTTCTAATGATCAGTTGTAGAAAGTTGTGACAATTGTGACAATAGGTATAGTGAAAGCTTCTAAATATATTAGTATGGTTATTTTTTTTTAGATCATCTCTAGCAATAAATTTGACTTTATGCCTACTTGTTGTTGTAGCCTTGTTACTTGTTTTGTAACCTTTGTTGGTGCTGTACTATAGAGTTTCTTTAGAATTGCTATAGAACTATTCTTTTAGTTTGTAAACTATGGTAGTCGCAATGACATTAGACATCAAGGTTTCTTTAGAATTTAGTGAAGGTTAACCCTACTGGAGTGCAAGGTATTCCTTTAGTGTTGGGTTTAGAATGTTATCTTGGATTGTATTCTTCTTCCACTATTTTTTTATCCAAAGCTTTTTTCCTTCAGTTTCATAGGTAACATAGATGCACTATCTACAACTATGAGATCCAAGTATCCATGTCATCTTGTAGTGTGTTAGGAGAATTTATTGTTTTTAGAGTCTCCTTGTCTGTTAGAGTATGTTTTCTTAGTATTGCATTATTTTGTTGCTATTCCCTGAGCACACAGGAAGAGGTCATTGTAGAGGGCAATGTAGGTTTATCTCATACATTCTTTATGGAATTATAGTTTAAGCTTGGTTTCTTAAAAATGCAAAATGTAGAAAGTTTATTACTTGCTACTTATTTTGTTTTGTAAAAAAAATTTTTCCGCAACACAAAAAGTAGAAAAATGCATGAGTTAATAAGTTATTTTTGTTTTCTTAAAGTAATGGATAATGGTAATGGTTCCATAACCCTTGAGAAAATATATAAATTATTATTGAGGGAAGTATGTATAATGTCACCTACTAGAAATTATGGAAATTATTATTGAGGGAAGTATGAGATTTTCCTTCAACTTCATATTCATTTCCTAACATCAAAATTTTTTTTCTTTACAAGTACAATGTCACCTACTAGTGATGGAAAGAAGGGAGGCCAATCTTCTGGTAAAAAGACAATCCTAAAATATTTTACACATATATCAAAATGCAGTGAGGCATCCACATCTGCACAAGTTGAAGGTACAAACATATTTTACCAACTAATGAATTAATTTTTCTATTTTGTTTATCTACCTCTTTTTTAATGCTTGTAAAAATATAATCTGTTAATTCTTTAAAATAGTGCCTTTTTACATCCAAAAATAATATAGAACACCAAACATTGAATGCAGTGAACACTATTGACCCTGATATACCTCCACTTGAAGATATTCCTAGGGATGAGATGGGACCACATGATAATTTTCATAATAACAAAATTCAACAACCACTTGATGAGATACCTCATACAGACACACCAACCGAAAAAGAAAATGACCATACATGTAAAATGCAAACTTCTGGAGAATCTTCTAGTGTAAAAACTAAACATAGAAAGTTAACCAGGTGGACTATTGGAAGGACATTTAAGCTTGAATGGTCATCAACATATCTCTTTATTGAGCTAGTTCATCTAGAGAACAACAATGACATACCAACAAAGTGTAGATGCATTATTTGTAGTTGGAAACTAGGAAAGGATCATAAGATGCAACTTAAGTTAGACACAATAGAAAAATATTGTGGGAAAGTTTATTCGATAGTAAAAGAAAGTGATGAAACAATTAAGAAATCAATTAGGTGGAAGGATGCATTGAAATGTGTGCATGTTAGATATGCACTAGAATACAAAAAAGAAATGAAAAAACAACAAAATCTTGTTGAGAAGGGTGGAACAATCCAGGTCAAATTTCAAAAATTGATAAGACCACATTAGCTTCAAAAATTTTGAAGTTTGTTGTTGTATAAAATATTCTAAAAAGGGTAGACCCATGTCTACTTTTGTTGATTATAAGCGACTATTTCAACTAGTTGATGTGCAAAATCTTCCCAATTTCCATTGGTCAGATCAAAGTGGTTGGGAAATGGTAAAATGTCTATCACTGGTTGAGAAGGAGGACCTGAGAGAGAATGTAAAATATGCCAAATTCATTTCACTTTCAATTGATGAGGTAATAACTATTGACAACACATATTGGATTTGCATACATGTTTACACATTCCAAAATCATTTAAGACAACCTCATTTACTAGCACTACATAATATGGTGGAAAATTGTAATGCAAAAAATATTTACAATGTTGTTGTAACAAGTTTAAAGGATATTGCCTAGAATGGATGAAAAAGAAATAGCCACAAAGTTAATTTGTGTTGGAGCTAATGGTGCATCTACAATGCAAGGACATAGGAATGGTATTTGTGTTAGACTTTAGACATCAATTACCCCATATTTGATTCCCATTCATTGCATGGCACATAGAATAAATCTTGCATACAAAATTGTGAGCACATTTGAAAATGTTGCTAGAGTGGAAGAACTTATCCATGAAATACATGCTTACTTTTTGTGCAGTCCAAAAAGGTTTGCAGAGTTTCAATAGTTTTCTCTAGGTGTTACTAAAGGTAGAAAATTATTAAAATATGTGGACACCAGGTGGATTTCACTGTTTCTTCCTACAAAAAGGGTTTTTTCATAATATCAATCCTTAGTGGGGTTTATGTATGCACATCATAGGGATGTTGACAAGGCAAAATATTTGCTATACCGTATGACTGACTTGGAAACACTTCTCACATTATGTGGTATTCTTCCATTGTTGCAAGAAATGAATACTTTGATTAAACTTGCACAGGAAAGATCCATTTATATTGTCAATTTCATTAGGATGAGAAAATAAATATGTATGCTTATTGATAAGATATATTTGTCCGAAGAAAATTTTATAGATCCTTTATTTGATAGTTGGAATACTTTAACTAAGGTCAATCATCCTAATAGCTTTTTGAAGTTCAACATCAATGATAATATTTGTATTACTATCCATGGAAAATTGATTCCTTTATATTGTTATGAAAAGTGGTCAGATACAATTACAGAGGATGTTGAACAAGTGCCCATAACACACAGTGGATTTGATGTGGTTTTACACTGCTAAGTAGGGTGGTACTAAGATTAAATTGATAAGAATTGTAGAATCATTGATAAGGGAAATAAGAGATTATTTTCAAAGAGATGAGTTGCTTGAGGATGGTTGTGGTTAACCCCATGTTCTGGAATCCTTGTCTTGACTACAATAGTAAAAGTGAGTTGTTTGTAAAATATATGGGCACTCTTGTGAAACATTTCACTAAAAGTGTGGAAGTGAATGGTATTGAAATCAATGGTATTCTCAACAAAGAACTTTTGAGACAACAATCCACCAATTTTGGAATGACAATGGTTAATCAAATTGTGCATTTGAGTAACCCACATGAGCTTGGTTCCATCACGTGTTTGTGGAAAAAATTGTATCCAAGTAGTGTCTTACAAGAAATGATGAGTGAATATTTTCTTTTATATGAATTATGTCAGACAATGATATTGGGATCTATTGAAGATGAAAGGGTTTTTAGTGCACTATATTTTGTGAAATCTAAAGTTCGTAATAGGTTGGACAAAAATTTGGAAAATTGTTTGAGAATATATGTGTCATCGTACGAGTTGGATAACTATCCCTATGATAGAGCTTTGGCATATTGGAAGTCCCTAGCGGACCAAAGAGGTATCACTAATATTCTTGATAATGAGGATAATGACACTTGCAGTGATCAGATTATGGAGATGCAGGATTCAGATATGCTTACAAGTTATTTTGGAGAAGTCGAGAAGTGTTTGTTTCAACTTCCTCCATTGTAAAATTTCAATGATTTAAAAAAATCATATAATTAATGGTATTCCATATTTGATATCATTTGTCTTCGTTGATAAGACTTTATTTTTCATACCATAGCTTTTTATTGTATTAACTATCTATGTCGACAAAATTTTTTGTTTTATGCTTTGGCTTTGAATAAATTGAAAATTTTTAAACCATGCATGCATGTATCATTAGTAAATATTTCTTATAGAAAGTGTTGTATGTAGTTTAAAAAGCACAATGCAAATAGCATAATACTCAAGTTATGGAAATAACACAACAATATAAATGGAAATAGCGTAAAAACTCAAGTTATGGAAATAGCACAAGAAAATACTCATTTTTATATCATAGCTTTGTTTATAAAATTTTATGTTTTATGCTTTGGCTTTGAATAAACTAAAAATTTAAACCCATGCATAGATGTATCCTTCATAAACTCAAGCACAATGGAAATAGCATAATACTCAAGCTATGGAAATAACACTAAAATAACATAATACTCATTGTAAAAATGCACAAAAATATACATTGAAATAGCATAATACTCATTGTAAAAATGCACAAAAATATACATTGAAATAGCATAAAAATATTTTTTGACAATTCTATATTGTTGATTGCAATAACATATTTCTAGTCAACAACTGCACAACCTTAACTTTTTCATTCCTTAAATTGGGGGCTAGAGGTAGTTTCGGGTTCTTTTCCCTTTTGTGCTACCTCTATAGTTTATAGTTCATGGGGTACATATCCTGCTTCTAATATCTCCACTTCCTATGCTATAGGTCCTTCCTCGCTAGGCTACTTATCGATCTACTCCTCCATTGCTCTAGATCTGATCATGAGTTTCTCTACTTGTGTTAAGCCTTCGATTAAGGCATTTTCTTCTTTCGTGGGATCTTCAGTTACTATTACAAGCACTTGTTTACCCTTATGCTTAAGAAAAATATCAGGATCAAACCCGTGTAGGATTATGATCTTCCTAAAAGCGTTGTTCTCTCTAACTATTTCTTGCAACATTTCTTTCATTTTCATAGAAGCCAGCAAGTAGTCCTTTGCCATTTGTAGATAATCTTGCAGGTTTTTAACCTGATTCTTTATATTATCAAAATTGGCCTGCAAAAGAAAAAACAAGAAAGAAGTCAATAGATAGTTACATTAAAAAAAACAAACAAAATTTAGAAGACATTAGTCTAACCTTAGCAACATTCTTTGTAGCCACAACAACAACTCTTTTCTTGTCAAATACCCATTGATTAAAATAAGCTTGGGCTTCAACATTTATGTTCTCCAACCTATTCAACATAATTTTTAAAATTTCATCATCATAAGAAGTTGTAACCTTCATTGTGCCATATTGAGCTTGATGTAGTAGAGCATCAAGATTTTCCAGTTCATTTTCAACAAAAGAAAAAAAGTCTTCCCTTTTTGAATTTTTTTGAATTGGACATTTATTTCCTTTATTAAAAATTTTACTCAAAACTCTCATTCTTTCATTTCTTTTACATCTTGAAGCAACATATCTATGATGGTTGCTTCACAATTGTGAGATATATATTTTTTTTTAGAACTTTAACTTTCTCATCCTCAATTATAGGATAAGGGCTTCCAGTTTCTCTAGGAGGAGATGAGGTTTAAGGATATGGAGTTGAATGTTCTACTTGTGCTTCCTTTTGATGATATCAAAGCACATATATTGCTTGAAACAAAGTGGGTATGTTTCCCTGTAAAAGGTAATCCTCATCAAGTGGAGGATTAGCTAACCCCGAAGCTGATATTGACTGTACATTTGACAAATTACCAAAAGAAAAAGTTGGAAATCCTAAAAATTCCTTGGTTACTCCTCCTCATGTCATGGATGGAAGAAATCATTTTCCACCCATACGTTGTTGACCTCGCATTTGTTGTTGCCATGGTGGAGGAGGGGGCAACATCATTTGTTGTCTTCCTTGAGTATATTGTTGTGAAGCAACTTAAAAAATCACAATAAAATTTTGTTACAAATTTTGTGAAGGTAAACTTTAAAATTTAATGTAAATATATTACACTTACTAGTCGAAGAAGAGATCTCTTATGCAACTACACCTCGTAATGGTATGTTTGTGCATCGTACATCTGAAAACATATTTAAAAAATTCATAAAAATGATAGATTATAATTTTAACTAAATTAATACATGAACCCAATCTTGAAATAAAAAGCTTACGTGTAGTGGGTATGGCCTCATTAATATCAAAAATAATTTGTAGTTGATGTGCAGGTGGAGGTTGATGAGGATTAGGAGAATTAGAAGACCTTAAGCATTTTGTAGATCTTCTATGTAACGGTGTCGATTTTAAAGGTGTTTTAGAATCTCCTATTTCTTCTAGATTATGACCTCTGATAGCAACATCCCATTTTGAAGAGGAAGAGGATGCCCTTTTCTGCATTTATGTATAAATTATAAAAATAATAAAAACAAAAAATGTAATTGAATATAAAAATTATTAGTTTCATATAAAGTAAAATTTACCTACACCTATTGTACTATCATACCAACATTGGCTAGGTCTGGGTGTAGTGAGGTCGATACTGCAAAATTTTACAAATTATAATAAGATTCATAAAAAAGGAAAGAATGTAATTGCATGTGCTGATTGTCGTAGAAGTGTTGGTTTTAACGCTATGGAGATCCATTCTGATCCACTATGAAACATAGGTGCACTAGTCAAATTTTTGGTGCGCAAGACAACGAACCAAATATGCCAACACCCAAAATGGAATATCTATTGGTCTTCCTTGTAGAATGAGTCTGGCTTGGAAGAATTTGACACACCCTCAAAGAAACTTGTCAGAAATAGATGCTAAAATCAAGCCCCTTCTGGACTTGGTGGTAGAAACTACAAAAAAACTAGAGTTATACCTATTAAAAAGAACCCTAAATTTCAAATTCAAATAAATATAAAAATATGTAGAGTTATACCTATCAAATATTTCGAGGGGATCTCAAAGTTGCTCTCTAGGTAGTCTTTATCTTCATCAGTTAATATGAACTTTGATGTGACAGGATCACAATCCTTGTAAGGCAATGTTGTCAATCTACAAAAGTTTAAGGGTTTGATAGAAAATATCACATTCTTGTTGTCGATATTAATATTCATAGTGGAATAATCATTGTCGTAACCTTCAATAATATTTAGTAGTAGTTTGTTGTTATTTTTGTATTGCGACATCGACACTAAACCCTGAAGACCAGAGTCGATGACCCATGACATGTCGTAACTTGGTGTTGTTAATATTTTAGAAATAAGGGGGCATACAAGGTTTTTGAAAGAAATTTTAGAGGGAATAGGGGTGGAAGGGGATACCATTTGATTATTTTATAGAGGGTAAGGTATGAGGGAGCAGGGTGTAGGGTGGAAGGTAAAACATTTGATGGCATACAACAAGACGATGATAAAAGGGTTACAAAGGTACTTTGAGAGAAGATGGAAAAATCACTCTACATGAGAAAAAGGTGAAAAAATGACTAAGGTATGGTGAGAATAGGTTAAAAAATGATTGCGTGAGAAAAAGGTGAAAAGGAGGGCATACAATTTCTTTTGCATGAGAAAAAGGTGAAAAAATGATTGTTTATGTCCTTTTATAGTCTTCTGCATGCAAGAATTTAATATTGTGTTGACACGTGGTATTTGAGCATTTGACATGTGGTAAAGCTACAACCCATTGATAATAGAACCCTCTTCTACAATTGATCAACAAATGAACTATTTGCTGCAATTGATCGATAAAGGAACCATTTGTTGCAACCTATCGATAATGGTGTTTTTCCTACAACCGATCGACTAGGTCCCTTTGTTGCAACTAATTGGCATTGGTTTCTTGATGCAATTGATTGATTCTGATTTTGTTGTTGCTACAATTAGTTATATTTTCTATTTTGCAACCTATTTATATTTACCTCTTTGCTACAACATATCGGTTATGGTCTCTCTACTATAACCTATTCATATTTGCCTATTTGGTGCAACTAATCATCCTTGCTACAATTGATTGACTATGGTTCCTTTACTATAATCGATAGGCATTAGTTCCTTGCTACAACAAATTGATTATAGTACTTTTATAATGGATCGATTATGGTTTCTTTGTTACAACATATCGATTATGATCTCTCTACTGTAACCTATCAACATCTACCTCATTTTTGCAACTGATAAGTTATGGTCTCTTTGGTACAACCTATCGATATTTAGGTATTTGCTACAACTCATCATCATTGTTGCAATAAATTGGTATAGTTACAATCTGTCATCATTTATCATTGCTACAACCAATCGATATTACTTATTGCTACAATAGATCGATATTGTTGCAATCGATCAATTAGGGTTTTCTTTACTGCAACCAATTTGTTATATTTTCTATGTTGCAACCCATCAATATTTACCTCTTTGTTGCAATCGATCGATTATGGTATCTATGTTGCAACCTATCAATATTTTTCCTAGTTCTACAATCGATTGGTAATGGTTTCTTTGCTACAAACTATTGGTATTTGGCCCTTTTCAAAAATCTATCATCATTGTTGCAACTGATCGGTATAGCTACAACCTATCATCATTGCTCTATCATAATTGATAATTGCTACAACTGATCGGTATTGCTCATTGCTATAACCAATCATTATTGTTCTATCGTTATTTACCCTATTAATAATTTGCTGCAATTGATCATCATTGATATATCATTATTATGTTTCAACCGATAGCCATTGTGCTATCATCAATATTATCCAACCAATAGTCATCGCACCTTCATCACATGACATTTACTACAATCGATTATCAATATGCTATCATCAAAATCCATTAATATGCTGCAACTGATAGTCATCGCACCTTCATCACATGACCTTTGCTGCAACCGATCATCAATATGCTATCATCAAAATCCATTAATATTCTACAACCGATAGTCATCGCATCTATAATCGATTGTCAATATGCTATCATCAAACTTAACTACCTATAGTTAGTCTATCAACTAGTATATGTCGTCGATCGTCAACACTAAAAAATTTCCCATAGTTATATATTTTTTTGTGAAATATAAATGTAATTCACCATATCTCCTACATGATTTTGGAGATGATTCATCTCGATTTCGAAATCGATTTACCTAGTTTTTATAAATAGATTTTGTGAATGACCCCTTATGCATAACCCTAAGATGGACCCAGTTTTGTTGATTTATTTTCTAAGGGCTTCTCTTTGAAGAGCTATGGACTTGTGTGTAGGCGTAGTATTTTGGTGATTTATGGGATGGCCTACTAAAGGGTTCAATTTTTTGAAGACCTATAGGTTTTTGTGTGGAGGGGTCCATTTTTTAATAATTTTAAATTTATATATCGAGGGTCCCATATTTTAGAGTTTATGAATGTAGTAAGAGTAAAGTATGATGCATGTTTATGTGCCAAGAATAAATTGAGGATATAATATAATAAATATACTAAATTTTTGAGTGTTTTGTTGTAAATGAAGTAAAGAGAATAATAGATGTGGGATATTGTAATACTGTATGTGAAGATTTGTAAAAGGAAATGGATCTTTTTAAAAACCTTGATTTTACCCCAATCAATAAATATAAATTTATTTATTTATTATTCATTATATCTATTTATTATTTTTTTTAATTTTTTAAACATAAGCTACTAAAATGTGTGACAATTTCTTGTACATATACAATTTTCTTAAAATTAATAAAACTTTAAAAATATTTTTATGTTTTAATCTAATTATTATAATTAAAAAAATGAATGAAAAATATTGAATTGATTATCTATATATTAAAAAATAAATATGGATATAAAAATAAAATATTACAAAGATATTCATTAATATTGTATGGAAGTCAATGCTAATATATGAAGAAAAACAACTACTTAACCTGCATTAGGGCCATGAAAATCATTGTAAAAAATGTGTTATTATATCAAAATAACAATGTCAAAAGCTATCGCGTATAAAATAGTGAATACCAATGTATGTAAGTAAGATATTTTTATTTATAAATTTTTATTTGGAAAATTAAAAATAAATAAAAATAATATTGTAAAAATGGTATTAAAAATAATAGAAAGTGACATATTAAAAATTGGGATAATATTTAAAAATTATATTTTAAAGGGTTTGAAAAATATTGGAAGTAAGAAATTTCCTAACACAAAGCAAGGTTTTGATTTTGGTGATCTTTAGCATTTAGTTCTCAAATTCCAGATAAATATAATTATTCAATACATAGAGTGATAAGTTCTCCACTTAAAGTGAATTGTTGTGATGTGACTTATAAAAAGGTTATGATATCCTGTTGAAAATAAAATGATTAATATAAATGTAATTATTTTAATAAAAATAATAATTAATAATTAATAATTATTATAAATATATAGTTTTTTGTTTTGGAAGTGGTTTATTAATATGTCATGCTTTGAAAGTTGTTTTATTAATATGCCTTATTCTAAGGTTCAACCTTAATAGTAAATGGATGATACTATTTTGTAAAGTTGTTGCAACATATTGTACTATCTTACACAACTTGATGTATAGGTTTGGGGAGTCTAAAACCCTTTACTTTTCTAATAATAATAAAAAATAATATTATTTATAGTTATGATAAGGACACCTCAATGGTAAAAGGTATTTGACTCTCCTAGCAGAGACCCAAGTTCAATTTATAGGGAGGGTGGTCCCCAATGTGCCTCCAACTTTTCAACTTATTTAAAAAATTATTATAAACACACACACAAGCTACTATAATACCATTAATTTATATATTAATTGGTAATTGGTTAAATTTCTCAATTTTAAGGATAATTAGGTTTGAATCTTATCAAACGACAGCTTAATATATTATTATATATTAATTGATAATTGGTTAAATTTCTCAATTTCAAGGATAATTAGGTTTGAATTTTAGTAAACTAGAAATGCATAATTGTCAAGCTACTCTAATACCATTAAATGGTTATTAGGTATAAGGGTGAAACCATTTCAATTTGATATAAATCATTAAAAATAAAATTTACAAATGATTGTTTGGTACTTTTCATATGATCAAAATATAATATTATATATACCCAAAAATATTACAAATTTATATATATATATATATAATTTTTAGTGTGTTTACATAGTATATATCTTTTAGTGAAATATGTCAATAAAATATTAAATATTTTAATATATAGGGAAATCTTCTATAATTTCATTGATATCAAGATAAAAGTAGTTCAAAGTACTTGAATAACACACATCATATAAATATAATTACCAATCAATCAATATTCTCAAATAGGATAGAGGAAGTACAAGGTGGGAGTGAGTGCAAGCCAGGAATGAGTAGGAACCATGAGAAACAAGCATGAATCATGATCAAGAAGTAGGAAAAAAATATAATCAAGGAGGTATGACCACTTCTTATTTTGGATCTTAGAAGAAACTCAAAAACTAAAGGATTCTTGTGAAGAAAAAGAAGGTCAAATGGTAAGAAATCCATTTTTGAAAGTCCTTACTAAAATTAAGGATGTCTGAGGTGGAAGTATGGATGCCCTAGTTAGTGATAAGTAGAAGATTAAATCTATGGAAATATCCAATAAAGTAGTGTATACCACACCAAAAGTGGTTATCAATAATGAGACGATTCAACATGATATTATAGTTATTAAAACCTAAGGGTTAATATTTAAGTTCCATGGATACTAGTTAGGACTTTTAGAGATTCACAATTGCATCAAGTGAAAGTGGGGATAGAATTCAAACTACTCCATGACTTTTCTTTCAAAAGGAGTTTTACTCATTATCTTCTTTAGTTCAAAAGTAAGGGATAAAATAATAGACAGTGACCCTTGGTTTAGGGGCAAAGATACATTTTATTTAAGACCTTGGAGTTAGAAATTTTTGAGGAGACAAATACTATTATGTAGATTAGGATTCTTGGACTTCCTTATCAACTTATTGATAAGGATATTTTGAACAATATTGGCAATACTCTAGATGATTTAATACAAGAGAGACCAACTACTAACAAGAAAAATCATGTTATATACACTCAAACATGTGCTACAATAGATAATTCAAAACCTTTACCACATTTCTTTAGGAATAAGTTTGAATCAGGAGAATGAGATCAACAAGTGGATTGTGAAAATATTATATCTTGATGTCATAAATGTTAGAAAACCAAACATAGGACACTATATTGAAAAGTGAAAATAACAAAGAAATAGATGGAAAATTTTGGGCATGAGGTAAAGTTTAATTTGAAACAAGGAGCTCATACCATATGAGAAACTAGGTCAAATCAGTCATTTTCCACTCCTAAGAAAGCATCAAGAAAATAATGTTTGTGTCATCAAATGACAAAGGCCCTTATAGTTCACACAAATCAAATATTAGAAGAAATAAATGATACAAGGGATGAGGAAGTACATTGTGTAAGTTCAAATATGAAAGGACTTAAAGGTGAAGTGAATTATGGGAAGGTAATTTTTAAAGAAAAGAAGATGGGGAGAAAATTTTAAAATGAATGAGGTAGAGATCGAGGTAAACTAAGGTGAGTCATATTCATTTCCTCAAGTAACATATAATGTATTCATTACACTTAAGGATAAGAAGAGCAACATAATAAAGAAAATCCTATGGAGTATATTCAAGGAAAATTAGGTTTCTAGGGTAGCATAAGAAAATTATTATGATGGAGAATAATCTATGCACTTTAGGGTTTTTGGAGCAACATAAAGAATAAAGTAGTTGTGATGTTATTCCATGAATTTTAGATTCATTAGAGAAACATAAATGTTTAGAAGATAAGTCCATTATGGACAATATGGAAATTAGAAGATATTTATGAATAAGAGAATGTTAGTGGGAATGGAAAAAGGAGAGGAAGAACATGATATAATGAATAAAGAGAAAAAAATCAAATAAATATCAATTTAGAAAGCAAAACTAAAATATCACATGTGTTAGAAAAAAGTGGTGCTAATCCCACTAGTAAAAAAAAAGTAATGATGATGAATAGGATATCATGGAATAATAAGGGTATGAATAATACCCCTAAAAAAGGGTTATTAAAAAATTATAGGTTGTTATAGTCCTGAATTTATTTTAATACAATAAATAAATTAAGTAGTGAGGAGTGTAAGGAGGTTTTTAAAAATATTTGGAAGATGGGTGATTGTATAGTAGTTTCTTCTACAAGAGCTTCAAGTGATATTGCAACAATAGAGGACAAACACAAATGGGATATACAATTGTTAAGAGAAAAACATAATTGGGTTGTTAAACTATGTTTTAGAAAAGAGGAAAACATCAAATTTGGAGTTATAAATGTATATGCTTTGAGTTTAGTTAATCCTCATAAAACATGTTAGAATAACCTATTTTTGTCAAACATAATGATGATCTATTGTGAAATATGGATTCTTGGGGGTGACTTCAACACTGTTCTATTTTCTTTGAAAAGAAGAATGATATTCTAAGATGGTCTAAATCAATGCAATATTATGCTTCATTTTCTAATTCAATTGACCTTTGGGATGTTAGTCCTTAAATTTTTCAACATACATGGGATAATAGACACATGGGATAAACTCATGTAGTACAAATATTGGATAGATTATTTTTATCCAATAAATATTTGCAAATAGAGTGCACAATTTCTTCTTAGATTTTATTGCAAACAAGATTAGATCACAAACCCATTATTTTGAAGTTTTGTTTACCCAATAAATATCATTCAAATCCATTCTATTTTTTATCTATGTGGATTTAAGACCTTATTTTATTATAGATGGTTGTGTAATGGCGGGATATAGACTTTTATTTTTGATAAAATGTAGAAAGGGTTTTGAAATGGTACATGAACCTATACAAACCAAACCAAGGTCCAAAAGGGATTGGCTGAGAGTTAGGAAAAACTACTCAGATAAGACACATAAACTAACAAACAATAAAAACCATGGAACTCTCCAACCCTAGCTCTAACACCGCCAAGAGAGACAACTGAGAAGAACAAAATGTGCACCTTAAAAAAAATTAGGTAAAAGAAGACCAAAAAATATCCCACATAGGGGACAAAAAGGATCAGACCTCCCAACAAAAACACATAGAAAAAACAACACTTACATAGATTTCTCTTAAGACTTTGTGGAATATCCTCGAGGCCAAGACCCATACTACACTTTTTACAATAACATCCTCATAGATAAACCATATTCCAAAAACCTTTATTTTGAATGAAAGTATGATAAGTAGCTCACATAGGGGGTAATTTTTCACATGAGATGCTAAAATTGTGTGCCAGCTATTTTTGATGATTAGGTTCTTCCACATATTCAACCTAAGATGAGACAACCACCATGAGCACAAGTCCAGATCCAATTCCAAAATACCTCTAAAAAATAAATGGAGACAACTAGGCCAAAGGGAGAACTATAGCACCACATATAGGATAAAGTTTATCCTTGCTCCACTTCCATAGCAGGGGGTCTATTTTCCTTCGATCTAATCAAACCCTTAGGTAAATTTTCCTACCAAATATGGAATTTGGATTGGTCCACACCCAAATATGTCATGAAGTTTGCATACTTAGTACCCTCCCAATAGGTGTGTTGAAACATGACATCCTCGTAGAGAAGGGCTAATATTTTAGCTTCATGGATCATGTTTATTGTAGAGAGATTACCCTGGGGTCTCCATTTCATAAAATTAATGGTATTAAGGGAGTGCCCTTCTACAATAACTTTATGAAACCCTAGAGAACTAACCAGTTGGATACCTCGGTAAAGGGCCCTTACTTCCATGAATTGGCTTGTGTTGACACCCAAAATTTTAGCATAGGCCATAAGAATATCTTCCATGTGATTCCTAAGGATACCCCCACATTGGCTCTACTATGATTGTATTTCAAGGTGCCATCAAATTTTAACTTGAGTCAATCAGCAGGAAGAGGAATACAAATAGTTGACAATCATGGATTTTCTACAATAGTCAGAGTTGGTTTGACAACAAGTTTAAAGTCCAAATGCATTTCCATATCCCATTAGGGAAATATTTTGGATAGAACAAGGTGACATTTTCCATAGTAACAACAATACTCTTGGAGCAACTAAAATCAATTGAATTAGAAGAATTATTAAAAGCACATTGATTGCACTCCTTCCAGATGATCCAAAGAAGATGGGCTAGATTGAAAGACCAAAAAACCAAAGAGGGTGGGAAGAAAATGGGGTAGACCACTAAGATAGGATATCAGATAGGAAATAGGAGAGTACCTAAGAGATGGTGAACCAATTAAAAAAGGAAGCAAAAATCTCCCTTGAAAATAAGCAAATATTGAAGAGGTGAGGAAATTCTTTAGATACACCACACAGGTAACACTGGTTAGGTAGGATCAGATCTCTAGTTCTAAGATTATCAAGAGTGAGGACCTTATGATGAATTGTTAACCAAAGAAAAATATTGATCTTTGGGATCAAGCCTTTGTGCTAGACTAGGTGACAAAAGGACCAAGGGGGGCCTACGTTCTCAAGCAAATGGAAAGCATATTTTACCAAAAATACGCTAGAGGGGTCCACCTTCTAGAAAAAGGAGTCACCATCAGGCTCCAGCTTGAGAACATAAATATTTAACAAGTTGGTAGAAAAATTGAGGGCTCTATTTTCCTCCTAAGAAAGAGTAGTGTGGGAGAGGTATCTCCACTTTCTTCCATCTAGGAGATAAACTATGTAATCTGACACTTAAAAGCCAAAAAACCTTCTACACTAAGCTTCAACAATAGGCAACTTAGGGTTAGAAGCCAGGGGAATATCTAGAAACTAGGGATCATGCTAAAAATAAACATCTTGGCCATTCTAAATTAGCCATTTCCCACATTTGGAGAGAACTTATTTGGTTTTAATTAAATTCATCCAAAAAGTTGAGCCTAAAAGCAGCGAAGGCGAAGTCAAAATATTATTCTCAATTTTGAGATATTTTACCTTAATTATCTTGACCCAATCCACGTTTTCAATTTGGACCAGTCTTCATCCTTGTTTAGAAGTCAAGGATTTATCATAAGGTTTATTATCCTTGAGACCAATCCCCCACAAGCTTTATTTATATAAATTTTATCCCAAGCTACAATATGCAATCTTCACTTTTCCTCAGCTCCAAACCATAAAAAGTCCCTTAGGATTTTTTCAAATCAAGGAGGTGAAGTAGACAGGTATGTTATGGAGGGAAGGTTTAACCAATAAAAAATTTATGGACTAACTTAGAACAACTCCTTTGCAGTTTTCTAGCTTCCATTAGATCCTTTCAACCATTGATTCCCAAAGATCAGGTTTACAATAACCTTTGAATAAAGGTAATCCTAGGTAAGTTCAGGGTAAGAAAGCCACTTCACAACCAAGAATATTGGTAATTTTTCATTGTTTGACCACCAGAGTATTTAGAAATAAAATTATATATTTCTAAAAATTGATTGTTGGCATGTCATTCTCTAAGGCAAGAAGGATAGACTTAATGGAGTGTGCCTAAGATATGGAATATAGAAAGGAGAGTAAAGTTTCATTTGTAAATTAATGGTGGGATATGGAATTGGATCTCATAGTAGGCTTAATGCCAAAAATAACTAGGTTGGTAGCAATAGAATGAACCAAGGCTTTGGCAATCAAAATGAAGAGGAAGGGAGATAACAGATATCCCTACCAAAGGCCCTTGCATATATTGAATTAGCCAACTAGAGAGCCATTAACTAGGATAAAAAAAGTTGGTCAACAAAATGCACATCTTAATTAGATCTATCCACTGCTAAGAGAAGCCAAACTTTCTTAGAACCTTTAGGAAAAAGTCCCACAAGAATCGATCATAGGATTTACTGATGTCTAATTTAATGAATGCCCTTTATCTCTCAGTTTTATCCACCAAGTGAATGAGCTCATGGATAGCAAGAACCTTGTCAAGAATCTTATGGCTAGACATGAAATCACATTGGGATGAATCAACAAAAAGAAGGATCAATTCGAGCCTCTTCACCAACACCTTGGTAAATATTTTCTAGATTGTGTTACAGAGGTTGATGGGAAAAAAATTAGAGAACTTATTAGCCCCAACTAACTTAGAGATAAGAGCCTAAAATATTGAGTTAAAATCACTACGAAAAATAGTAGAAGACTAAACACTTATGAGGGTTGAGCATATTTCTTTTCCAATGATATGCTAAAAAGTCCAAAAAAATACTAGCAAAAAACCATTTGGTCCTCGGGATTTTAGACCAACTATCGAGAAAACCGCACTCATGATCTTCTCATTTGAGAAAGGCCTAATTAAATCATTGTTGGCCTGAATAATGACCAGGTTCAGGATATTCCTCATAAGGCTTTCTTTCATTTCAGGTTCTCTTGGAGGATGGTCACATAACAAATATTGGAAGAAGGCAACTACTTAATTTATGACTTTACAAATATCCTTAGTAATAGTCCCATCAATTTTGATAATTTCCTTGATTTTGTTGTATGCTTTGTTTCTTAAAGTTGATGTGTGGACATATTTTGTGTTTTTATCTCCTTATTTAAGCTAGAGGGATTTGGATTTTTTCCAAAAAGGTTCTTCTCTACTTAGGATATTATGGAAGTCCACCAAGGTCTTAAGCCCTTCATATATGGTCTCATTAGACACACAAATTTCCTTGACTAAGTTCTAAATGTTTTGTAGATTATTTTTTAACTATACTTTTTGCTTGAAAATATCACAAAAAACTTGCTTATTCTAGAGTTTAAAATTGGATTTTATAAACCTGATTTTGGACGTCAAATTCTTGATAGGAGAACCTGCAAAATTTGAGGACCACCACTTTTTGATACAATCCTCAAGCTCCGGGTTAGAAAGCCATATGGCTTCAAATTTGAATGGTCTAGGGAAGAACAGGAAGAGAGGAGCTTTTTCCAACAATAGAGGATTGTGATCAGTCCCCACTTTTGGTAGAGTGCATAAGGTCACATCTTTAAAGAGAGGAATTACCTCTTTGAAAAAATATCTTGTCTAGCCTGATTTAAATGTTGATCCCCAACCCATTGATTGCTCCAAGTGAATCTAGAGCCTTGGAGCTGTAAATCTATGAGTTCTTGTTAATGGATGAAAGCATAAAATTCCTCCATACCTCTTGTGAATGAGCTATCTCCACCTTTTTATCTATTGTGTACATATCCCTTAATATCTCTTACGATGATTTGAAATCCCCTGCCAGGATTCAATCCTTCTACTTAAAAACATCTCTCATACGAGCTAGGAAGGACCAAAAATGATCTCTGTCAGTTCTAGAGTTTGGAGCATAAATGTTGGACATTATCCACTGATTACCAATTTTCATACAACAAAAAAATATGTTTATGACTCGATCAAAAATAGACAAGACTAAACTAGAGACCCTAGAGGGATCCCAAAAATTGGCTAGTCCTCTTGAAGTTCTAACACCTGATTTGGAAACTAATTTAGATTCGTTCCATATAAAATTCTTGATAGAAATTAATTAGTTGCTTTCCATCTTAGTTTCTTGTAAAAGCAAAATTGTTGGGAAAATATCTTTTCTAAGAGAGTTCAAAACCCTTTCTTTAGAAGTCCTGTAGGCCAAAATTGACTACATATCTACTTAGCCAAATTTGACTAAGTATGGAGAGAATAAACAAAAAAACATTGAAAAACATAAAAGCATTGAAAAGAGCTACAAATGGAGAATTCAGGCTAGCCGAGAATTCCTGCTACCTTTGTATTTTTTGTGCAAACAAGAAAGTGCAAGAAAATAATAAAGCATAAGAAATAGCTATAAATGGAAAAGGAAAATGTGCCAAGATTTTATATCTTCTTTGTAACTCGTGAGAAAACAAGGAAGCTCTAGAAAACATAAAAGCGTTGGAAAAGGGCAGAATCAAAGAAAGTTGGGAGAGAGAGATTTTATGTTCCCTTTGTAATCCTCGTGCAAATTGAAAAATATGAGTAAATGGGAAATCATGGAAAATTACTGAAAGAAGATAAAGGTTTGCAACATGTGATTCTATAACTCCTTTGTAATCCGTGCACAAACATAAAAGTGCTAGAAAATAGGAAATCATAAGAAAAAACAGAAGATGAGGAAAAGTGTCTATGTGAGATTTCTTTCTGCATTTGTAAAATACATGCAAATCTGAAAAAGTGTCAGCAAACAAAGAGTCATGAGAAAAGGTAGAAAGTTAAGAAAAATATCCATGCATGATTTCTTGTTCCCTTAGTTGATCGTAAATCTGAAAAGCACTTGATAACATGAAAACGTAAGAGAAGCTCACTAAAAGGGCCAAAAGAATAAAGACACGATTCTTTATCTTCTTTGTTAATGGTACACGATAGAAATGTGTTGAAATTAAAAGACTACAAGGTAAGAAAAATGTTTATTCTACATGATTTCTCATATCAAGTAGGATTCAGGTGAAGTACATCCATGCAATAATCAACTACAACTATCATATTGATAGATCAACAACAACTATTAATCTTCTCTATTCAGATTTTTAGTGAATTTTCATGCACTGGTTAGCTGCATAAGCCAGGGAAAGGATGAGTTTGGACTCTAAAAAAAATTGAATTGCTACTAACGGTCCAGAATCTTGTTGAACCCTCTAATGAAACAAATTCAATTGAAAATCAACGAATAAAAGATGATCACAAGAACCATCAATGGTAGGAGTATCTCTGACTAAAGTTGGTTGTAATAGATCAAGAAGACATAGTTGGGAGGCATCATGGATGGCAAGTGGTTAAGAAAATCAAGAAACATTGAAATCCATGTAGTGCTTAGAAAGGATTATCATTGTAAAACTATAAATAAAGGTATTGACCACCTTTGAAAATGTCGGCTATGAAGTTTTTTCTTGCACTACTACTACTATGTATATTTTTTTCAAATTGATGAATGAATTAATACAAGAGATGTTTACCTCAAACTTGTGATTGTGTTGATTGGCTGGATATAATTCTGTGAAATTATCTCTACTATTTTTGCTATGGTTAGTCTATTTGATTGATTTGGACACCTAACTTAAAGTAAATTGGGATAATTTATTAATGCATACATAATTTCAAGAATTATATTTATATTAGTCAAGACATTGATCATATTCTATTAATTTGGATCATTAGTACTTTAGATGTTTGGAATAATTCTATGGATATGCAAAAGGCCATCGATATAGTAATTATAGAGTTTTGAATGTTGTTAGTCTTGAATATTGCTTCTAAAGTTCAATTTTTTAGGGGATACTTTGTGGATGTCTATGTTGTTAGCTTCACCCATCCATTATTTATTCATATATTTCTAACCCTACCTTTTTCATCCCTAAACTTTTACTATTTTGAGATAAAATAAACTCAACACCCATTAAGCTGACAAAGTGTACCTTGGAGGTTGAATCAAAGCAATTTAGTTCTTCTAATGTTTAATCTAGGTTGTGATCAACAAGTGCTCACCTTCTAATCCTTCAATATAATGATCACAATTCTGGCATTATGACAAATCAGACTACAACAAATTTTGGCACACCCAATGGGACAAATTGCACTATATATCTTTTATGATTTACCTGAAGAAATCAAGATCTAGTGAATTATCTTGACCTCATAATCAAAGAAATTTTTTTAAATAATTTTAATTGAGCTCCTAAAAAAAATATAATCCATTATAAAATATTTTTAAAATAATTTTTAATTATGGAACCTCCATTGCTTGGATGGATTAGAAATTAGAATACATGTGAATATTTACTCATAGCTTCATCTAATGACATTGCTATCAAATGTATATTGCGTATGTTTTTTTTTTAATTATTTTTTTGAATGATATTTATTTTTTTGAGACTACAATTACTAACACAAAAAAAATGAAACAAAAAAGAATCAAGGGTAAGAACACCAGAAAAGGTCGAAAGAATAGAATCGATATAGTTCTAGAATAATAAGTCCACCTCCTGGAGCTAGTTCTAGAATAATAAGTCCACCTCCTGGATAATATCTCCCACCATCCTAGATATCTCCTCCTTCGAGTAGTCGCCCACAATATTCAACGAGCCTCAAATCGTACATTGCTTTATCTCCATCATTTTCAGATTATGAATGATAAAATTATTTCTATCAATAGCAACAAGCTAGGCATAAACTTCCTTCACTGATTTATCTTTTTAAAAATATTGTAACAAAATTTCAAAATTGGAATGAAAGTAAATGGGTACAAAATCTTCCTAGGAAATTTTCTTACCCATAAAACGTTTGAACTTTATTGTAACACCTCCTCCAAACATACTTAAAGACGACTCACCACTCATCCCAACATTCAATATTTACTTATGAAAGAGGTAACATGTTTTTTAAAAAAGAATTTGAAAATTTTATGTGAAAACAATATTATTTATAAGTTGAGATGAGGCTCTTATTAAAAAGATAGTATGTTAGCAATAAAGAAGAAACAAACAAGTTCCCAAGGGCTAGTGGATTGATAAATGCTTGCCTAACTAAGCACTTACCAAAAAGACACCCAGATTCAAACCTTGTGGGCAGCTTATTTGCATAGTAGTAATCATCTGAATCTTTTGAGTGCATTAAATGGACAATGAAGATATGGATCTTGAAAAATGGTCCCCTTCACCTGGGGTCACATCGAGTCAATAGTAATAAGGCAGAATAGGTTTGGCTATAGTTTAAATCTTATGTTTGTCAATCACTAAAAATAATATAGTTGGTGTAATTGTGACTCACTCATTTATTTAAAAAAATAAAATAATGCAAATATGTGTAGATAATTCATCTAAGGTTTTGGTGACAATATTGAAATAAATTATAGCCAACTGTAACTGTAAGGTGGAATACCGTAGAGGACACTAGAAGTAATAAGTTAAAATAGTTTATTCAATGAAGATATAAATTTTGAGTAATGTTTTTTTTATTGTAGGTTATGTTGAGTTAATAGTAATGAGATAAAATAAGTTTATTTATAATTTAATCATTAAAAATAATATAATTGATAAAGTTCTAATTTATATTTTTAGAATAAAAAAATAATACAAATATATGTAAATAATTCATCTGATCACAATAATAAAATAAATTATAAACAACCAGAGTAATCCTAGAGGACTCTAGAAGTAATAAATTAAAATAGTTTGATCTTTGAAGAGGTTATCCAATAAAAATGAACCTTCGCTCATGCAACTAAAGATCATATAAAATTAAACATATTTTTGTTTATTATTGATTCATTGAGAAGACGTGTTTTTAAAATTAGATTATTAAATGAATAGTATTAATAAGTGGTTTAAGGTTTAAATGGTTATTGAATATTAAAAATTAAAATATTTGTGGATAAGAGTATATTGAATAATTTTTTATATAATTTTTTATTTTAGAATAAAATGCAGTGCAACCGTTTGTGCTTTGGCTCTTCTTCGGGAAGTCCAAGGTTCAGACAGTGACGTCGGTAAAAATATAGTGAATAACAACTTTTTTTTTATGATATTATAAATTTTTTTAATTATTAAAATTTATTTTATAGTGTAGTATGTTATTTTAAAAATATTTAATATTAATTTTATATAGTAGACAGCCACCCATCTTAGCATACATTTTAAGTATAAATAACCTTTATAATTTATTATATATATATATATATATATATATATTTTTTTGGATGAGGAACCCTTTTATGTACAACATATCCGCAGCATGTGAGGGGAGAGATTTGAACATGGGCCTCTTAACTGGAGAGTTTTAACTACCCTTTTATATATTACGTTTTGATGTGGGATGTATTTTTTCTAATTTTTCATTTTTTTTTTAAATAAATACATTTAACTTTTTCAAGTGCTACGTCCCCACATTCATCTCCTTGACATAGTTTTGATAAAGAGAAGAAATTTCACTTAGCTAGTTGTCTTCTAAAATTTCAATTTTAATTTTATGAAGATGATGATCAACATTGTGATTGGTTAAATTATTAGCTACTCAATTTACTTCTCTATAAACTTGATCACATTTTCAATATATTACCTCCAATAATATATTATGAACATTAAAAAAAATAATTTATGAGCAAGAGGTGGATTTTGTTGATAACATTAACAATGATTTGTGAATCTCCCTTAATTAAAATATATTTCCATCTTTTTTCTATTGCAAGTGCCCTAATATTTTCCTAGTTTTTAGTTGAGATTTTATATGATTATGAGTAAGTGAGGAGAATTTTGCCTTCATCATTTAAAAAAATCCACCTCTAATGAATTTTCCTTAAAAAAAAAAAAAAAGCAACATAAAACTAAATTTTTCTAAACCCAATTTTTGGACATTTACATTTTACCCTAGATTGAAACTAATTTCTTGTTTTAATGTGATTATCATAGATGACTCTTCCATGTATATTCAAATTTTATAACCAAGTCACTACCACTTTGTTTTTTTTTTTTTTGGCATTTGAGACTTCCCATGAATATTATAAAACTTGAAAAACCATTTTTTATTATTAGTAACTATTGAATTATGGAAATTTGCAACTTCTTATGTGGATAATTATGGTTTCAAAAAAGTTGGATAGAAGGGTTTAAGGCCTCTTCTAGCCTCTAGGTTAAGGATGAATCCCCACAATACTTACTAAAATCTAAACTAATTGCATGAAATAAAATACAAAAAATTAAATGTGTTGATTAAGATACATGAAAGTTTAGGGTGTAAGTAATTAAAAGTAATTACAACCAAAATTGTAGTAAGGAGAGTGTGATCAATAAACACTTAATAAATTAGAATAATAATAATGTATTCCCATTCAAATAAATTGAAATTGTGAAAGCAATAAGAAGATGAAAAAAATGTTTCTCCATAATCACCACACATTTTACAACCCATAAGGGAAGTGCCATTAATAGAGTAATCAATTTATGACCAATATCATGAGTTACATGAGCATAAAATGGGTTTCACAAATTGTAGCTTTGAATATTTTAAGTCTAACAAAAGTTTACAATGGAGCCCATGGATTTTATTTATATTAAAAGTTTATCCTATGTTACCTAGGGTGAGAAACTATTAGTCCTAGTAAGATTAATGTTGTAGGGGCATATTTGACAAAATGATGCACCTCCAATGTTACATGCCTCTAAATTATTAGAAGACTTCAAAAATGGGTTATGGTACCACTACATGCCAAAATATCAATTTCCAAAGATATTTCCCACAATCCATGCTTATATTTTTACCCCATTATTAGTTCATGATCAATTCATTCTAGGAGACAAGAAAACCTCTTCATTTTGTTAGTGCTTTACTAGTGTTTCCTTAGTGCTTTTATTTAACAAACCAATAGTTTTATCTTGTTAATAGAATTGTTTTTGAACAAATTAACATTCATAGAGAAAATATTCATTTTCTTTGAATTAGCAAAAATTTTAGGGGTTTTCAAAGGTGTTAACTAATTGATTCCAATGTTTTGTAATCTTGTAAAATTACAATTTTTCCATGGTAGTGGCTTTTCCATATATTTATAGTGACTTCATTGGATGTCAATATTGATTGGGGAGAGATCCCAATTCTCACATTTATCATTAGGAAAAATGCCTTTGAAATTGAAATCCATATTGTAAAATTAAAAAATTCTACCCATCTTGGTTTCACCTTCATGGCAAGAGCCCTAGAAGCTTTATTTTTGTTTCTCATACTTTGATAGTTAGATGTTTGTATGGTTATTTATATCTTCTACCAAGTTTTCACATGGATTATTTCAAAACTTATCTTGCTTGTCCATTATATCCTACAACGTATTGAATAATTCTTGTAGTTTATTCAACCATTTGTTGGAAAATATTATATTTTTTGGTAGTATGTTAAAGTACCTTTGTGGTAGCATTGTATAATTATACATATTATATTAGATCCGAGTTATTATATTAGGGTGTGTGATTTATATTTTCCCTGAAGTATATGTGAATTTGTAGGAGTCCAAATATCATGTAGTAAAGTGTGCAAGTATCATGTAATAAAGTGTGCAAGTGTGTAATATGTAAGAACATGCAATGTGTCATATAGGTAAGCCAAGATTCATTTGTGTATGTGTCAATTATACAAGTGAAGAATCAGATGTATGTGGTAAGATGCAAAGTCAAGAGACATGAGAGGTTTATCATATGTATGGAATAGGAATGGATGCATCTCCTTGATATGTGAGGAGATTAATAGTCAAAGTATTGAAATATATTTTATAAGTCTATATTATTGAGATAATGCTCCATGTATTATATTAAATTTTTAATAGTACAGATATTGTATATTTGATTCATCAATAATACAATTAGTTTATTCATTGTGTTATATTATTATATTTTCATGAATGTTATGTTCATTGATATTCATAAAATATATTGAATACAATGTAAGTGCTCTGCCTTCTCGTTCTAATCATTTTGCTCCCTTAAACAATATTCATACTAGAGAGGACATCTCCGATGACCTTCCCATAGATCTAACCGTCTTTTCCACACCCACTTTGATTCAGTCTCCCTTGTCCAAAGAAAAGTTTGCAATGACCTTTCCAAACTCACCCACCAATTCTGGTCCCTTTCACCTTCCTCTTCCCTTCCCACCCCTTCCCCTGACTTAGAACTATCATCTTTCTCTTTCCCCTAAGTCTATTGCCCTGTGCCAATATCCCCGCTCTCCATCCCCCCATCGGCATGCCCCTGGGACTGATTCCACCAATATTCTCCAAACATCCAGCCTGTTGAAATCTCCCATTCCTGCACCCAAAGCTGACGTCAACAAAGAACAGAGAAGGGGACGACCGTCAAATGTAGAAAATATTACAAAAGCAGCTGAGATCGAATTGGCTGAAGGCTCAGTGCCTACCTCCTTGGGCCCTATTTTTGAACACCCCAACCACTAAGATGAATATGAATTTAGACCCAAACTTACTCTGTCTCAAGGGAGAGGTAGAGGCCGCAAAGCAAACCCCAAATCAACTCGATGAAGTTCGTCTCCTGGAATGTCAGAGGCCTCAATAGAATTGCTAAACAGAGGACTGTTAAATCAGTAAGAAAAAACCTAAAACCAAATATCATGTTCCTTCAAGAATCCAAACTTGACGAGAATAGCAACACTCAAGTTTGCAAGCTAATTTGGGAAAATAGCAATTTTGCCTTTTGTCCCTCCTCAGGGGCATCTGGGGGTCTCCTTTGTTTGTGGGATCCGACAACCATTGATGGAAGGGTTATTTCAGTCTCTGATAGAACCATCAACATTCTGTTTACCAATAAAGTCACTAACCTCCAATGGATCGCCACCAATGTTTATGGACCTAACAGTCCTATCAACAGAAGACTACTGTGGGATAACATTTCAGCAATGCACAACTTTGCTGACTTTCCATGGATGCTCTGTGGCTATTTCAATGCTCCCCTTCACCTGTCTGATAAGCAAGGAGGCAATCCGATCACCAGCAGCTGCATTGAAGATTTTAGTAATTTTTTCAACCATAATGAGCTAATGGACATGCCACTCCAAGGATCCAACTACACATGGAGCAACAGATGTGCGGGCATCCATCACATCCAAATCTGGCTTGATAGATTTCTCTTATCCAAAGAACTCATTCCTATTTTTGGTGATGGCAGGCTTCATAGCCACCCAAAAATTGGCTCCGATCACAACCCCTTAATTTTGGATTGTTCTTGCCCCCAGAAAATATTCAAAACCCATTTTAGGTTTGAAAATATGTGGCTCACCCATCCATATTTAGGTCGGTGCATTCAACAATGGTGGTAGCAAAACCTTTGTCCAAACCCTCTCACGAATCTATTCCTCAAAATCAAAGCGGTCAAACTCAAGCTGAAATGCCAGAATATGGAGGTCTTCGACAACCTCTTTACTGAGAAAAAGGTTATGATGGATGAGCTAAAAAGGGTGGAAAATCTTATTCAGGGAGGAGATTTGAGGGTCGAAACTTTCATGGAAGAAAAAAGCCTCCTTTAAAACTTTCACAATGCCTTGGCTAAGAAAGAGTCCTACTGGAGGCAAAAATCCAAAAACCTCTGGCTCAAAGAAGGAGACACCAACACGAAGTTTTTCCATGCTTCCACCATGCGTCATAGAGGCTCAAATAAAATCTCTGAGTTGACCAAGGTTGATGTATCCATTGTCTCTGACATCCAAGCTATCATACAAGAAGCTATGCACCACTTCCAGGAAATCTTAGGTCCAAGCGTTGACTGCCATCCCCGCACAGCAAGCTCTCTACTTCAGAACATCCCAAAGTTGGTGTCTAACGATGATAATGGAAAATTGCTTCAATGCTTCGTTGAAGAGGAGATCAAAGAAGATCTGTTTGCAATGGAACTTGATAAGGCCCCTGGACCCGATGGCTTCCCACCCTAGTTTTTTAAACACTTTTGGGATATTGTGGGCCCAAATGTTGTTGCTGCGGTTAACTTCTTCCAGAGAGCCAAAAAGATGCCGAGAGATGCCAATTCCACCTTCACTATTTTAATTCCCAAGTCCAATGATCATGCTTCTCTCTTTGACTTCAGACCTATTAGTCTCTGTAGTGTCATCTACAAACTTATCACCAAAGTTATGGCAAATAGGTTGAAAGACATCCTTCCCTCCATCATCGACCAGTGCCAAGGGAGCTTGGTCAAAGGCAGATTCATTGCTAATGGAGTGATAACCATCCACAAATTGGCCCACTCGGCATATAAAAATAAAAAACCTAGCATGTTCCTTAAGCTTGACATGAACAAGGCTTTTGATCGGGTTTCCTAGAAATTCCTATTCGAGGTCCTAGAGAAGTTTGGGTTCCACAAATAATGGATAAATATGGTTCATGAATGTATCTCGACTGCATGGTTCTCTATTCTTATCAATGGTTCACTCACAGGTTTCTTCCAAAGTTTCAAAGGCATCCGTCAAGGGGACCCTCTATCCCCTTTTCCCTTCATCATTTTGGTCGAAACCCTTGGAAGAACCCTTACAGCTGCCTGCAACAGTGGTCTCATCTCTGGGATCAAACCAGCCTCAACAACCAATGCCATATCCCACCAATAGTTTGTGGATGATACTATTCTATCCTCTCATGCTTCCGTTCTCGAAGAAAAAATCATTAAGAACATTCTTGATTCTTATGAAGAGGCGGCTGGCCAGAAAGTCAATTATCGCAAAAGCAAGCTATACTTTCTCAATACTCCCATTCACAGGAAAAATAGGATTGCTGAGATCCTTGGGTGCATCATTGGGAGCCTTCCAACTACTTATCTTGGATTATCGCTTTTCCATGACAGATCTGTCTCAGCTATGTGGAACCCTGTTTTAGATCGCCTCAACAAGAAACTTGTAGGTTGGAAAAGCTCAATGCTCAGTCAGGCAGCCAAAGCCACTCTGGTACAGGCTTGCCTGTAAAGTATTCCCATTTTTTTCTTATCCATCTTCAAATCTCCTGCTTCCATCTGCCAAATAATTGAGAAAATTCAACACAGATTCCTTTGGGCGGGAAACGAAAACAAGAATAAATTCTCACTTGTTTCCTGGGATAAGGTATGTTCCAAGAAAATGGATGGAGGACTCAAATTCAGAGACATCAAGTGGATGAACATGGCCCTCATTGCCAAGAAGTCCTGGAGACTTACCATCAATGAAAAAGTCACTTGGATTGACATCATCAAAGCTAAGTACCTCCATCAGGTTTCCTTTCTTGGAGAGCACAACCTTCCTAGCAGATCTCATTTTTGGAATGGCATCACCAAAACAAGGAAGATCATCATGGAAGGCTTAAGGTGGTGTCTTGGAACTGGAACAAACATTCATTTTTGGGATGACCTGTGGATCCGTGATAAACCTCTCAGCCAAGATTCGCATCTTGTAGTGCTTAAGTTGGTTACCAAAGCCACCTGTGGTGATAAGGTGTGCCATTTCATTAACCTAGGTATCATAAGACCTAAATGGAAACACCTAGCTCTCAAAGGGTCTGGGCATATCATCTAGGCGCTCAGGTGGTTACAAAACTTGTTGAGGACTTGCATCATCCCCAGCTCACACAAAGATGATTCCATGGTATGGAACCTTGAAGATTAAGGGAATTTCACTGTTAAATCAGCTTAATATAGTCAAGAAACTCCCAATGATGGTCGGGAATTATCTAATCAGGTCTTGGTTCCCAAGATCATTCCCAAGGTTAAATTATTTTGCTGGTTGGCCATCCAAAATAGAATCCTCACCACTGAAAACTTGATAACCAGAGGGTTACTCATTCCCAATTGGTGCATCTTGTGCAAAAATGCCTGTGAGTCAACTTCGCATGTTTTTTTGGAATGTCCCTTCTCTCTAGAAGTTCTCAACCAAGTTCTTAACACCTTCAACATCTTCGTAGCCCTCCCTCATTCCATTCCCCTCCTTTTTCAACAATGGCCCCGACCTTTCAAGAGAAATCAACTTAAATTCATATGGCAAGCTTGCCTCCACCTTTTCCTGTGGCAGATATGGCTCGAGAGAAATTCTAGAATTTTCAAAAACCAAGCCACTGATAAGAATATTATTGTTTCCAAAATCTTGGCCCTTATTGCGAAGAATGCTTCTCTTGTTTCGTCTTCCAAACCCCCCCTCCTGGCCTTGAATCGGACCTAACAAAACTTTTCAATCTTTCTAATTTCTCTGCCATGCCCCATACTTCTGTTGACACAGCAAAAGGCAACCCAGGTGCAGCTGGCAGAGGAGGAATTCTCAGAAATCACAGAGGATAAATAATTTTTGCCTTTGCCCAGAACCTGGGAATTCAATCTAACAATATGGCAGAGGCTCGGGCTCTACTTCAAAGCTTGATCCTCTTGGAGGGTTTGACCATCAACAAAATTATCATAGAAGGAGACTCACTGCATTGTATCAACTGCTCAATGGGACTTCTGTGCCTCCCTGGGCCCTTGCTTCGATTTTCCAAGACTGCAAGGCTCTTATTGGCAAGTACCCAGAATTCATGTTTAGAGAGACTCCTTCCCCATTGGCCTAAGGAACAATTCTATAAGTGTTAATGTTTGCACAATGTGAGTGGTGGGCAGGGGACCGATTTAGTTTTCTCATGGAGCTGGTCGAGTTTTCACATTCTTTCTTCCTTCTTCTTCTCCTTCGACCATGTTTTGGCAACATGTCGCGATATCATGATGCGGTATTGCATCATGTCATAATATCGCGACACATTTTCTCTTCGACCGTGTTTTTGCAACATGTCGTGATATCGCGACACTTTTTATCCTTGGCCGCAATTTTGCAACATGTCGCGATATCACGACACTTTTTTGCTTTGGGCTTTGGCCGCACTTTTGCAACTTGTCGCAATATCGTGACACTTTTTCTCTTCGGACACATTCTTGCAACATGTCGCGATATCGCGACACTTTTTCTCTTTCGACACGGTCTTGCAACATGTCTCGATATCACGACACTTTTTCTCTTCGACTACGGTCTTCCATCATGTCGCAATATCGCGACACTTTTTCTCTTCGGTAGTGGTCTTCCATCTTGTCGCAATATCGTGATACTTTTTCTCTTTGGCTACGGTCTTCCATCATGTCGCGATATCGTGACACTTTTCCTCTTTAACAGCGGTCTTCCATCATGTCGTGATATCACAACACTTTTTCTCTTTGGCAGTGGTCTTCCATCTTGTCACGATTTCATGACACTTTTTATCTTCGGCTACGGTCTTCCATCATGTCGCGATATCGTGACACTTTTTCTCTTCGGTAGTGGTCTTCCATCTTGTCACGATATCACGACACTTTTTCTCTTCGACGGAGGTTTTCCATCATGTTGCAATATCGCTACACTTTTTCTCTTCTGCAGCGGTCTTCCATCTTGTCACGATTTCACGACACCTTTTTTCTCAGCCGTGATGTCTCTTCTTATCGCGATATCGTGACACCTTTTCTGTTTGATCACGGTTTTGCATCATGTCGCGATATCGCGACACTTTTTCTCTTCAGCCGTGATTTTGCAACATGTGATTTCGTGACACTTTTTCTCTTCGGCCTCGATGATGCAGCATGTCACGATATCGCGACACTTTTTCTCTTCGACCGCGATTTTGCAACATGTGATTTCGTGACACTTTTTCTCTTCGGCCATGTTTTTGCAATCTATCGTGATTTCATGACACTTTTTCTCCTTTGGTCGTGATAACGCTGCTTGTCATGATTTCACGACTCTTCTTCTCTTCTGGCATCAACCTTGCAACATGTCGCGATATCGTGACACTTCTTTTCTTCTAGCAGCAACCTTGAAACTTGTCGTGATTTCGTGACACTTTCTCTCCTTCGGCTTCGATGCCGCTTCTTGCCACGATTTCGTGACTTCTTTTCCTCTCTTGGATGCAATGGTGCAACATGCCATGATTTTATGACATCATTTCCAAACTGGTCATGATTTTGCGACACCTTTCCTCGTGTGGTGTTTTGCTCATTCTTTGATCTTTAGTTCTTGGACCACCTCGGTCGATCTGGAAATCATGTAAAACTCTTGTACAAGGTTCAGGGACCTTTCAACACCCTTTCTACCAATAAAAAAAAAATATTGATTTGAGAACTATGATTTAATATTGATGAGAATCTATTAGTGGTATTAAAGCTACATTGAGTAGGCTCTATCATAGACACATTACTCAATCTTGGATAAAAGCTAGCAATAGATATTTTTTTGCATGAATTTTTAAAAATAATATTGGAGAGATAAATATTAGATTAAAAACTAACATCAGAGTTGAATTTTGGTGTAAAGTTGAATTTGTTTGAATATTGATAAAAGAATAATTGTTAGAGTTTAATATTGTTTATTGCATGCAGCAAATGATTCTTGCCTAGAATATTATTGAAAAGACATAATTTTAGAACATCATTAAAAATATTATTTGAATAATAGAATATTGGATTGGAGGCATAATTATTGATTGAAAGTATTTGTAAAATATTGAAGTTTGTGAATATTGCATAAAGTGCCTACAAAGACAAAGACCATAAAGCAAGTAAAGGTAGCTACAAAAGCCATGGACTATGACTGTACGAATAAGGCTATGTTGATAAACCTACCATTGTGATGGAATACTAGAAGTTCAAGCCATGGAGCCAATATACAATTCAAAATTGAAGCACATGAGTTAGATTAGGTTGACAGTCAAAAAGCCACATTGATAAGTTGAAAACCATCTAGAAGAGTTGTTTTAGTGCATAGAAAGTTCCTTAGTAGTGAATAAGAAGCTTAAGTTCCTTAGCAGCAAAGATGAACCTAAGTGCTTTAGTAGAGAAAAATCTTAAGTGCCTTAGCAATGAAGAGGATCCTAAACACCTTGTAGGTGAAGAAACCTGAGCATCTTAGTAGTGAAAAGCCTGAGCACCTTAGCAACGAAGACAACCAAAATTTTTAAACTAAGCAACATTAAGTATGAGGTAAAATAATGGAATTCAAAATACTAAGGCACTCAGGATTTCCACTACTAAGATGCCAATGATAGAAGCATAGCACAATAAAAGAATTCAAAATGCCAAGGCCAAAGAAATCATATGAAAATATTCATTGGAGCATGTAGACCAGGGAAGGAAGAGGTTACATTTATGAAATATTCCATGAAATAAATGTGATTTGTTAATGCTTTGTTGAATATGAACCTGTATAACATGACTAATATCATCTAACAATGACCATAAAAAATTATAAGGTAAGGTCATTGGATGGAATATTCTTGATTTATTTAGGCTCCTAAGTGAAGTTAAAATTATAAGGTGCATTGCACTTTATATTTTTTATAAATTCAAGGATATAAGGTTAAAATAATTATTGCATTTTGATTCAAGGAAAAGGGAGATATAAGATATAACTAAAAATAGAAAAAAAATTTAAATTTTTTGGAAATTAATTTGGAGTGATAATGATTGATTATTTAAATTTGATAATTGATTGAAATTTTTATTTTATTATTGAATATTTATGAATGCAAACTAATTTTAAAAATTGAAAAGTGAAAATTATTTGTTGGAGTTATAAGAAATTTATATTTAGAGTTCCATTATGTTTTTACTTTAATATTTTCCTCTCTAAATCACAACTCTTGAAACGGCAAAATTATGCATCATGGAAAAATAAAATGAAATCAATTATCATTGTTGAGAAAATTTGGGATATTGTAAATGGAACAAAGGACAAGCCATAAGATGAAATATATATATAAAAAAAAATTGAGTAAAAATATGTAAAAGCCCTTATGTTGATTATATTTGGGATAATTGATTAGATACAACCATATATAAGTGAAGTAGAGACTTCAAAATATTCTTGGAAAAAATATGCACAATATTTAAAGGGAAGAACAAAGCAACTATATTACATTTGCAATAATAGTTGTATTATTTAATAGTTAATAGTGGAGAGAGTATAGAACTCTTTATTTAAAGGATAGCTAATTTAAAGGCTAAGTTATTAAATTTGGAAGAAAAAGTAGAAGATAAGTTTCTTGTCCAAGTTACATTAAGAGTACTTCTATAAAGTTACAAATATTTAGTCACTTTGCTTCAAATGCTAAACAAGATAACAACCTTTGATGAATTAGTAAAGGTTCTTCAGGAATATTTAGTCAAATATGAAATGACTAATAATTATTTAATATATAAGGAAAATGTACCAAGTAACAAGGAAACATCATCGTAGTCTTAATATAAATAGAAATAGAGATATTGTCACATATACAAGAAAAATGTCATACTACAATTTTTTGTACATATAATTCTTTGAATCAATAAAATTTTTAGCCAAGACAATATCAACCTTAGTACCAATATGACCAACAACAAAAATGACCAAGAAAAGAATATCAAAAGGGTAATTTAGTTAAGGAAATTCAAAAGGTTCTATAGATAGAAGAAGTTGAAGAAGGTAATGAAAAAGGGCCCTTATAGCAAGGATTATAGAAATAGAAAATGAAGAACAAATTGAACAAATTAATGAAAATGTAAATCATTTAGAGAAATATTTAATGGTACTAATATTTTAAAAGAATTAGAAAGTAAGACTATATAAATAGATAAAATGACCAAGTTAAAATCCAACTCATTCCAAAATTCTATACTTTGAGAGAAGGCCAAACCAAAGATAAATCATAAAAAAATGAAGTGCATTAAGGTTGGATCTGGAAATAATATTGGAATAGAATCGTGGATATGTTATAATGTTTATATGGTCCTAAATAAAGTCTAATAGATACTACAATAAATAGGTTGACAAATCAGTGCTAGAATAATAAGCAATGCCAAAACCAAAGCAAAAGGACAACAACAAGAATTAGGGATTAAAGACTAAAGTCTTCAAAAACCAAATAATGTAATATAAGGAGGGGTTAGAGAATATTATATTATTTGATACTATGTTAAATTACCCCTATGGTACCATTGTGCAATTATAAATATTAGATTAAAGTATGAGTAATTAGATTAGCATGAGTAATTTATACTTCCTCTAAAGTATGTGCCAATGTGTAGGATATGTCCAAGTGTCATGTAGTAAAGTATGCAAGTCTATGAAGTGTGAGAGTGTGCAAGTGTCACGTAAAAAATGTGTAAGTGTGTAATATATAAGAGTATGCAATGTGCCATATAGGTAAGTCACGAGTCACATGTGTAGGTGTTAAGTATACAAGTGACGAGTCACATGTACGTGGTAAGATGTAAAGTCAAGGGACATGAAAGGTTTGTCATATGTGTGGAATAGGAAAGGATACATCTCTTACATATGTGATGATAACAATAGCTAGATTATTATTTTTTTATTGAGTTAGAAAAAGGGATTTTGAAAGGGACCCTAAACCTTTTACAATCAACATTAGAGAATAACATTTACACTCCAAAAATGGTTCCAGATCTCAAATAATTAGATCAAACAACATATTTACTATCTAATATTTTTTACTTCAGAATCATTTAAGATTACAAAAAAAATTAATAGACAATAAACAAGAGCTTAAACCAACAGAGACAAAAAAACTATATTTTGGATAAACCTTCCCTTTATTGTCCAATATTTCCTACTAGACCTTGAGAATAAAAATGCTCCCATTCAAGTCCTTCAAGTGATTTTCTACTTCTTTCATAATTCATAGAACCATTTGGAACAAACACTTTGATAATTCATTAAGGTATTTCAATATGAAATTATAGAAAAGAGCCTCAATGAATCACTTCAATGGGAGGAGCTGACCAGAGTATTGCTAGACTCCACCCTCATCCCTTATTCAAGGCTCTAGTCATAGATTTTCACCCTCTATAATGCTTCCAAAATAATAATTAGGATTTTAGACCATTGTATCATATCTATCCCTTCCACATATAATAGAAGGAATACTATTGACAACCATGGGACTCTCATAGAAATGTATTGCATGACAAGATTAAGCATGTCATATTTTCTTCTAATGATCCAGTTTTTTGTACAAATAATGATAGATATTTTTCAAATGGATTAATAACAATGAGTATAAGGACTTAGTGAAGCCCCTCATATCAACTCTAGTACCATCGAGAATACACGATCTAAATTTTAGCTCACAAAATAATAATTAGTAAAAAACCAAGCATAGAGTAGACCAAACCATAGAGTGGAGTTCATCAAAGACAATATCTCATTTGCCCAATAATACTTGTTCTAGCCTCAAATTAAAGGATCCACCACTTTTAAATACTCATTATAATGTCTTATTTTCTTTCCTTCATCCTTGGACTACTACTTGTAGCTATTAGGTTTGCTCAAACTCCTCCCTCTAGATGAATAGTAAAGCTTCAAATTAAAGGATCCACCATTGTTGAATACTCATTGTCATGTGTTATTTTCTTTACTTCATCCCTAGACTAATACTTTTAGCTATCGGGTTTTCTCAAACTCCTCCCTCTAGATGAATATTAAAGCGTTGCCCACAAAATCTTTAAGATCCCCCTAATAAATTTAATCTCTGATCTCTATGAGGGAGGGATATCTCCCAAAACTATAAATAATCCAAAGGTACACCCATTTTTCTACATAGTCATACAACTCATTAGCCTCTCTATAGACATGAACAATATGCACTTCCTCAAGGAGATCTTGTTTAGTGTTAATCTCATTTATCATATTTGATATATTCCATCTTGGTGGATGTTTTCCATCCAAAATGTTAATGATGTTTTGTGATTCTCTTTCTATTATTAATTTCCTTATATTTAGTTTACCAAGAAGTGACACACCCATAAAGGCTCCTAGAGGCTTTGCATAAGCCAAGAGTGGTCTACCCCAGTGATATCAAAAGATACCTCCTATTTTAGCACTCCTAGGATTTTTTTTGCCACTCGATCAAAGTTCAATTCTATCCATCCACTTGGTAGAATTTTCCATTTTGAATTGGTTTGTGGATGAAATAGGGGTGAGCAAGAATTTTGATAATTAAAAGCTAACCCCCAAACTCTAGTAATTTATTTCTCTAGGTCTAGTTTAAAATTATTTTTGAACTTCATGATATCTACATTTTCTAGAACCATAGTTAAAACTCTATTTGAAACTAATGAGTAGTCTCTTTTCTTATATTTTAATATCCAATGGTTCCTTTCTTTCCATACCCCCAAAAAACACGTGGAATACTTAATCTCCATAACATTTGAAGCCTTTTACTTTTAAATTCTCCTATTGAAGATAAAGATCAAGGGGAGTCTTGTAGAGGACCCAATCTACCTGGAAGGTCTTTAGATACTTATTGAGTAGATCAACCTTGACAGGATAGGTAGAGAAGATATGGTTTGTATATTCCTCACTCATTTCATAGAGAACACCAATTTGGAAATGTAAAGCCTCTTTTATGCAAATTATCCAATATCAAGACCTTATTTTGGACTTCTAACCAATATAACTTACCTTGGGAATGAGGTCTTTGATCCAAATATTAGCTATTGATAGCTATCCAAAGCCATCCCCTTCAAGGATGTAATAACCTAATGTGACTAAGTATGTTCCTTCGTTTTGGCTCATCCAAATAAGAGAATTTGAAGATCTAGTATTTTTTAAAAATAGACCTATATAAGTCTATTTAGATTCTATTGATTTTTTTATTGATTATCAACCTATAAAAATTTTAATTTCTTACCATTTTCTTAGTGATTATATAATATTTGAATAGGTACCCATAGAAAAACTCAACATAAGGTTTTAGCCCTGCAAAATCTCAGTCCTCACTGATAGGATACTTTTCCTTTATTTATCATCCCAAAAATGTACTTGGGATTCATCCCCAATCTTCCAATATTTACCTTGTTTTAAAAGTGGCTTGGTTGTTTGAATATTATTCGAAAGGTATGGCCCTTTTTTCATATTATCTACCTCTAAGAAATTTGAAGCAGGTCTCAAATATTTTGCCTTGACAATGTGAACCCAATTAAGATTTACATTAGTTTCTAGTTTCCAACCTAACTTAACCAATAGGGCAAAATTAATTTTCATTAGCTTTATAAAACCCAATCTGACCACTTCCTTTTAGGAACATGCCTTATCCTAGGTCACTAAGGATAATATTTTATTCTCCTCCACTTTGGACCATTGGAAGTTTCTTTGAATTTGCTCTATTTTATCACAAATTTTGACTAGCATTTTGAAGAAAGACATGAAGTAAATGGGTATGTTTTGTAGCAATGAATTGACCATTTGAGTTTTAACGACCTAGCTAAGTAAATAATCCCTCAAAATTGAAATTTTTTTTATTAAATGCTCCACTATTGGGTTCCAAAGATCTACCTACACTCTACCCTTAAACAATGACATTTTTAGATAGATGGCTATAAAATATCCAATGTTGTAGCCAAAGAGTCAAGCTAACTTAACTTATCTAGGGCTAGGAGGATTAAAATTATAAATTTTTCTCCTATAATAGTTAATTTTTAGACTCGTAGCCTACTTATACTTATACAATATTGACTTAGGACCTTAGAAATAGTTAAAGCATTGAAAGGTCATTTGTAAGACTATATTATGGAGACAAAGCTCCATGTATTGTATTAAATATTTTGTAATATAAATATTGTATATTTAATTCATCAATAATATAGTGACTTTATTCATTGTGTTATATTATTATATTTTCATTAATGTTATTTTCATTGATATTGATCAAATATAATGAATACTCCAATATTTATTTTTGATTGATTAGAGGAATGGATTTTGAAAGGAATTCCAAACCTTTTACAATATTGGAGAAAAAAAAGATACTATATCCTAGAGATAAAAAAAGAACAACTAAAAAGGAGAGACAAATATTCCTTATAGAGGAAAACCAGAAAACAAAAATGGAAGGCCTCAACTTCCCCAAGCAATGAAAAGAGAAATCTCCTCTAGGTCCTCAACTAATGAAGAAAAATATTAAAAATAAACCCTAAACAAGGACTTCCTGCTGGAAGACCACGAGAAGGTCAAACATTAATCAGGTATATTTAAGATAAGCTAAAATAAGATCATATTTTAATCAAATTCTTCCTAGATTGAACTAAAAATTTTAAAATAAAAATTCCTACTCATAAATTTAAATTTGTAAATAAAATTTCCCACTCATGAATACTCCAATATTAAGATTGTTTAAGATGTTGGATATTGGGACCTACAATTTAATATAGCTAGAAAGAAATCATAATTTTACTACATTTTCAACTTTAACTTGGTTTTTCTACTCTTTCATCATGAAATAAATGATGGTATAACAAAGAGTTTCCTCTAAGGTAAAAAAATATTGGGGAATCTACCAATGGTGATCCCCTAAATCTATTTCACCATTTCCTACAATAGGGATTTTAGAGATGCCAACATATTTTTTTATATTTTTAGGTCTCCCTCATCATTAGGTATCTTATTTAACTTCTTAACCATATACTTTTTATCTATCCCTAACTATTAGAATTGTGATTCTAACATTGTAACCAAAAAAATCAATAATAGGTTGATATTTTTAGAAGTGTGAACCTGTAGTTTTGTGGAAGCCAATATGGGAGGAGAAGGTTTATGGTTGACATCCATGTTCTATCATTTCATTTTGTAGCTCAGAAGAAGGTTAGATCAACTAGAATCCTAGTTGAGGAGCTAGGAGATGGTTGGGCACCTGATGGATCCACCTTGACTACTGGGAAAATGGAGGGTTTACCAATCTCTTTCGCTCCAGGTTATAGAGTACTTTGGTTTGACTAGTGTTTGCCATCCTATGACCTGGTTACTGGTTGCATTGGTTGCTAGACAAGCTATATCCATGATATCCTTTGGTTCTATCCCTTATATGACTAATTTTTAGGGGAGACTATGTTCATTTATGGTTAGTGGAGACTTGTTGGTACTATTTGGCCATTCTGATTGATAGGTTTGGGTTGTTTGGGGTGAGCCAGCCATAAGATCTAGCTCCTTTGGTTGGGTTGGATTTGTGTTTTTCTAAGTGCTCCTAGGGTTTTCATGACTTTCTTTTTTGAGCACTTTGTTCCATTTCCTGTCACTCTATTTTGTGGGTGTGTTTTATGGGCTTCAAGCATGACAAACCCATTGCTTAAAAATTTAGGTATATCTAAGGGTTTTGGTTGTTTTTTATGGATCATTTTTTATAATGTTGAATCCTTGACTGATTGTGGAGTCTTATTTCAGATGGTGGCTAGTGGGAGTGTGGTTTCGATGGATCTATCAATTTCTAGTTTTTGGGTGTACATTGATTTTTTAGTGGTAGTTAGGTAGCTTCCAATAGGGGTTGGGCCAAAAGTTTTTTTTTGGGACCTTGGTATTTTTTATTTTAATTTTAGATCGATATTTCCTACGACTGGTGTTCTCTTTGCATATTCCAACCTTTTCAACTGCAGGATCGATGGATGTTAAATGTTGTTGGACTAGGTTTCTTGAACCAGGGTTCTCGGGTTGAGCAAGAATTTTGATTTTAAATTTGGTCTTCAATTGGGCATGCTTTCATGCTTAAAATTTTATATCTTTTTTCAAATTCTGGTTTATTGATCCAAGGTTCTCGTCTTGGGCAGGAAGTTCAAAATTTGTTTTAAGAAGCTTTGCTTGGACCAGTTTTATTTTAGTCTCATTTGGTCTCCTTTGTGGGATTTCCTCAAATATCGTTAGATTCATCCTGTATTGTACTCCATTTTAGGTTTTTGTTGAAAATATTGATTGATGTGTAAAAGTTTTGGGGACCCTTTTAAAACCCCTTGTAAAATGTTTGGGGACCCTTTCAAAACCCATTCATACACCAAATATATATAAAAAAACAAATTGAACACACCTCTTGGTTCCTCTCGTTGCAACCAATCGCTCTTCAAATTTCTTGATGATTTTAGCCACTTGACTTAGTCTATTTTGTATATTGTCTACAAACCTAAAGTACCTTTAACACTTGTTACTTCAACTTTGATGCTATTCTAGTCAAAATTTGCCCTTTTGACATCAAAGGATTTTCTTGGATCTACCATTGCTCCCCTTGTTAATGTTGTTATCTCTTGTTGGAGCTTTAGAAATATTCTAATCTCTTTCTTGTAATTATTGAAGCTACTTTATTTGGTTCTCTAATTTAGGTTTTTCTTGTTCATTCTATTTCCTGAATTGGTCTTTACCCTCATGTAAGTTGTTACAATATATCTTCTACCTATTGGTTCTTCTATTTAGTCTTATCAATTTGGTATTTTAGGTCAAAAACTTGCTTTTGTAACTAATCCTTCTCTCTAGCATCCTTCTTTAAGGATTTATTATCTTGTTAGAGTTGTTTCTTGTTAGCCTTTAATTGACCCACTACTACCCCTAGATTTATATTTTTAAATCAATGTGTCATACTTCAATGCTAATTGGACAAATTTCATGGTTGTGTTAGTTGCTAGCTAGTTTGTAAGCTAAGGTATTTGGTATAAATCTATTTTGCTCAAATATAGCCTAGATAGTCTAGTAGTGAATCCAATAGGGTAAGTGGTAGTGAGTATGAATGAGATGATATAGTGGTTAGAGTGAGTTGCATGTAGATAGGAGTTAATGGTGATGTGGATGGGGTTATCACTAATGCCAACTAAACCAATTTTTTAATTAGTAAAGTATTAAAGAGACTAGTTATGAAGAAGAAAGTATTCCAAAATAGGTAACTAGGGGTTGTGAGGTGGTGAGTTAAATAGATGGTTATAGAAATAAATGATTGGTGTGGTACCAAAAATAAAGCTTATGGTTGAAGGTATGTTTCCTCCAAGAGAATCATGGACCACACTAGTGGATGATGAGGGAAGTGTGCCAAAATAAATGGTAGGGAAGTAAATAATAAATAATATAAGTTCAAAGAGAAGAAAGAATAAAATAATTAGAAGTAGATAAAGAAGCAAGAACAATAGAAAGAGAAATAGAAGTGGAGGTGAAAGTGGCAGTTACAATTGTATTATTCATTTCCAACTCCAAAAGAGTTCCTTCCTAGAGGGTTTTATTTTGTTATGCTCCTTACACATTTTTAACATTCATCCATTAGGGTCACCCTTCAATTTATTCAAAATTTCTTTTATTTCCACTATGATGCTTAGTAAAACTAATGTGGTTAGAACCATAGATACCATAATTTCAAACACAAGAGTTGGAGGTGGACTCAAGGGGATTTTTTGTGCTTCTCTTACTATTATTTTTATTTTTGGACTCCTTGGATGCTACCTATCCAAATGTACAATAACTATTTATCAAAGGTACCATATCAAACTATCCTCCTTGTTGTATCAATCTCATTCCATATTCACTACTAGGTGTTGATCTTCCTTTTATAGTATCCCAAATTTCCAATAATCCTAATATGATTGTTAGGCTTGATATCTAGGTCAAATCCATCCTTTAATAAAAGGAGTAGTATTTTGGGGGGTTGATGTCTCCACACTATATTTTAGCTTCATATCCCTAGGTAGATCCTAGAGTGATTGAAACTAGCTCTTCCAGTAGACTCATCTCCTTCTTGATCCTATATCTCTATACCCTTGTTCAACTTCTTCTTGAATTTATTTGAATTGTAGGACCATATGTCCCAAATTCGCTTCAATTCCATTTTCATAAGATTCTCTTCGAACACTATGTGGAACTCTCACAATTTGGGTGTGATCTTCATTGTTTTTCTTGAGTGTAATGAAGTGGTATTCTTCTATCGCCTAAAGTATCTTAGGTCCACATAGTTGAGTTGGCTAGCATATTCAAGGTTGAAGAGGTAAGCATACACATATAATGAAAACTCAAAAGGTATGATTAAAAAGCAAAAACACTGGATGAAAAATGTTGTCTTCCTTAAGTAGTAGTCCCCATTGGATTGTTATTTGATCTCAATATATCCATAGTCTCTTCTAATAGTCTTGGGACCTTGGTCTTCATTTTAGTCACAATGATATTATACATTTCATCATATAAGTGATAAGATACGAAGTTCACTTCTAAGGCACATCTATGCATCCAACTATCGATAATGGATACCTATCTAGTCTTGTCTGATCTAGTTGGAGGATAGGGAACTAGTTCTTTTTTTGGTATAAAATAAGCCAAATCAAGTAGGAGGTGTATGTTGACTTTCCTTTTTTTTTTAATTCTTTGAATAAGCCAAATCAAGTAGGAGGTGTAAGTTAGTCAACAATATATCTTACATAGTCAAACATTTACTAGTGTTTAGGATAATTCTTGATTGTATTAACAAGGGAAATATGTTCTTCATATATTGTGGTATTTGATATCTTCCTAAGTTTGATCACAATACTAAATAAGAGATATGGACATTGTATTTGAACAAGTTTAACTCAATCAAAAATCTAAAGTCAACAAATTTGTTTTTAATTTTTTATACAAGGGATTAAGAAACCTACAAGTAATTTTGGTCACATCTAAATAGAGGTCCTTCTAGGTATTCAATTTGTAAATGACCAGCATTATAATATCACACCTACTTTAACATCTACCTTACATATCCTTCTCAAATATAGAATAAATTATCTATCCATTAGGATGGCTTTATGATCCTACCCATGAAGTCATATTATTCTATGCAATATTCCACCAAATCCATGAAATTCATCACTTGTGGGACCAAGTTCATTGCTAGGATTATGTTTAAATTGGAAAAATGCCCTATAAGTCACTTTGTAGTCCTAGTTTAAATATTTAGAGGGATTCCTTCCTTACATTTCTAGGAGCATGTTTGTATTTTCCATATTTTACTCTCCTATGTGGTTTATCAAATAATTTCTTTGGACTTCAAGGAGGAGGGGAGGGATTCTATTATTTCACCTTCATATTTCCTTTTTACTTGGTGGGCGCTACCTTTTGAGTTATTACTAGAATTTGTGTTGATGGGGAAATCATTAGAGGGAAAAAAATGATAGATGGTAAATACATGAATTAATATCATGAATGGAAGGAATTGTAGAGGTAGAAGTGGTGTCCATGATGATTGAAGAGGAAAAATTAATTATTTATAGAGAAAAGGAATTTTTTTATCAATTTATAGGAAAAGGAATAATTCAATCAATTTGGTGAATATTTACTTCCAAAATAGAGTCATTGGATCCTTGGGAAAGGTTTAGAATTTTATCTTTGTGAGGAATGCGCTCAAGAGGTAAAAAAATCACTTTAAATCAGTAGTGAATTGCTTTTTGGGGCAATGCTAGGTAAAATTTGATTGGATGAGATGGATAGTTGCTTGGAAGAGAGACCTGCTAGATAAAAAGAGTGATTTGCTTAAATTCCCTATGGAATCATGAATCTATATTGATTTATGCAAAAAATACATTATGTGTATAAAAGGCCCTAAGAGTAGGAGTGTTTTGCTTGATGAGGTGAGAAAATTCCTCACAATACTATACTTGGAAAATAAAATTGGCTATGCAATTTATTTTTATAGAACAGTGTGGTCTTGAGCATAACCCATAGAAGGGGTTTTACTAGAATAATATGATTGTCATGGTAGGGAAGACGTAGTGGGGTTCAACATATCCAACCAAGAAAGGTTGTTTGTATCTTCAAGTGGCATTCGACAAGACCATTTATATCTAACATAATATAATCAACCACTTAGCTTGGGTACAACATAGTCATTTATCTATAAAGCAATTTATTAGATTTCAATCAATGTACCATATCTTTTACATTTGAAAAGGAGTGAGCTAAGTGTTTGGTGCAAGCAGTGAAGTAGTGGTTAATGCAACAAGTTTATGTAGTTAGGTAGTTCACAAGTGCTATGCTCATATATTTGAGTGGATCACTTTAAAAAAATGATTTGATAATTATCCCTCATTTAATATTTTTTAGACAATAATTTACACAAAAAATAATTGATCTTATGGGAAGATGAATATTGGGAAAAAATAAAATGAGATTTTTTGGAGAGGAAAGGAGTGACATAAGCTAGAATAAATTCAAAGAAATACAAAATTAAAGAGGATATGTACATAATTTATGTTCTTTCAACTTTCTTTCTTCAATTAGATAGGCTGAAGATGTTGCCTATTCTTCAAAATTGGTAGTGTCCTTCCATCCATGATAGTAAGCTTATATATGTTTATACCCAAAATCTAAATAATTTGGTAGAGTTAGCTCCAAATGGAATCAAAATTTTTATGGGATTCTAGTTTAGATTTTTCTTCATACCATTTGAATACCAAATTGCCTTGTAATATATCTCAGTGGCTTGCTTATTGAACCATAATTTATCTACCTCCGAAAATTAAATCATATTTTTGAATACCTTGTATTTGAATTCCTCTAAAACAAACAGAGCATTTAATCATGATTGCATTAATTTGATATCAATATTTTAAATCTCTAATTGTTGTGTCATTTAGAGAGGAGGAATCTCCAAACTAATTAGCAACACAAACTTCTTCTCGTAGACTAGCTTGTAAGGAGATGAACTTGTAGAAGCTTTTAAAGTCACTTGATCTATTTATTCCAATCTTATTGTGACTTGATGATAATATTTCTTATAACTCTTAACATGTTTTTGTTGGTATAATCTGTCAATTCATTACCCTAGAGGTAGTAATTAAAGAAAATTTTGAGCATAAATCTATATTCTAAAGTAAATTTCATCACTTTGAACCCTTTGAATGAGGTAGTATTATCAATGACTATTGTGGATGATATCCCAAATGTAGTGATGATATCTTCTAAGAGTTTGATGATAACTTCCTAATTAGTTTACTTAACTAGCATTGCTTCCACCACTTAGTGAAATAGTCAGTTGTAGTGAGGATCCATCCATGTCCTACACTAAATAAAGGACCCTGAATTTGTTTTAACATTGATGGGATTCAACATGAAATATTTTTTTAGTTATATCAAAAAATTTATTTTAAGGAATATCAAAGGATTGAAACTATTTAATTAGGATACACTTCAAGAGCTTAAATAGAAAAATGTAGACGATGAATTCTAGCAAACAACATAATTAATTACATGTGATAATTTAATTTGGACTAGGTTATTTTTGAAAGACTTCCAAAATATGACAATGGAAAAGTTATTGAAATCAAGGAAGTAAAGATAAAGTTGGTACAAATTAGCATTTATATAATTAAAATAATTTGATTGGAAATAAGACACATGTAATTAATGCATAATCACTATATATTTTTAAATAGTAGAAAATTATACTAATGAAAGTTGTTGTGTAAATTGAATTTGGTTTTATCAACCAAGTTTTAAATATGTATGTATTCCATAATACTAATGTAGGTGAATATTGCATGTTTAACAAGAATATTAATTTCAACCAAATTTGTTTTTGAGCATGTATTGTGTAAAAACATTGTTATATCTCATTAACAACATTTGTAAAGGCCAATGTTTTCACTATGCATTTACTTTAAAATCCAACTTTATGATATTGGATTCGAATCAAGATTCAAATATAATTTGATATCTCAATAAAATGTGTATGAACAATAAATACATAGTCATTTTTTTATTGTGTAAAACAAGGTGTACAATTTCTTAGCTTTTTATCTTTCATTGAATTTTTTCTTGTAGTTTTAACATCAATTAGTTTTCTTTCTAAAAGGTAAATTTAGAGAGTTTTGAAATTTTAATGGATTTGTTTTTTGTGTTATAATTTTATTGGCTGTGAAGATCATATAGTGATGATTGGGACCTTTTGTGGATGTTTTATCACATCCTATTATTACAAATGTCCACCGTAATACACACTTGTAGAAGAAAGAATCACCTTCTCTTATGTTTTCTAGATAATTATTTGCAACATATGGTGTAGATGACACTCCTAATAATCCTAGATCTTAATTTTTTTGTTGTTTGGGTCTTGAAGTCAAATTATTGGAAAGCTTCAAAATTTATCATGCTAAATGAAGTGACATAAGGAATGATAATTAATTTAGGAATAAATTTGAGTTTCACTCATTATGGTTTCTATGAATGATGTTATATAATATGGATTAATATAGTTTTAAGTAAAATGATATGGAAAACATGTTTGTCCATACACAATATGAATGATTCAAAAACCATAACTAGATCTACTATAAATGAGATTTATAGAATAAAAATATTGATTCCATGGATCCAAATAATGGAATGACTAAGGAATGAGATTCATTTTCATCAAGTATTATATCCCTTATTTATCAACTATTAAATGCAAGTACATAGTGGGTATTTTGGTTTACCTTTGCACTTTTACTCAACTCTAAATTAATGTTGTTTAGAATTTTACTAGTCAAATAAATTTCAAAAGGTAACTAAAATTTGCATAAACTCTTGCAAAGTTACCTTTGCACTTTTACTCAACTCTAAATTAATGTTGTTTAGAATTTTACAAGTCAAAGAAATTTCAAAAGATAGCTAAAAGTTGCATATACTCTTGCAAATTTATGAGAGAAAAAATTACTTCTCCATATATTTATATTTAAAAAATAAGAAAAGAATGATTTTGGATTTGACACTATGCATTGTCTTCATTCACTCCGGCCTCATGAATTTGGTAACTTAATCTTTTTTTTTTATTGATAATAGAAAGAATTAATACCCCTTTACATATTTAAAAATAACAATAATTAATTTAATAAAACTATTAAAATTTTAAAAAGAAAGACGGAAAAATAAAAATAAAATAAAAAGAATGTATCTCCAATATTAAATGTCTTTGTTTATTGCAATGGTAAAGGCTTTGGCTTCTCTTTCAAAGGTCCAAGGTTAAAACCCCATTCAGTATGATGGGACCATGACATCTCATAAAAACATGTGTAAACTCATTGAAAAAATATATTAAATGTTATATGCTCTCAAAGGCCAAATAGTAATCAAATATTTTACTTTTAAAATACAATAGAACTATTTTTTAGGCATTTAAATTCAATTTTATGTAATGTAACTTTAAAACCTTTAATAAAAGATAAGAACTTGTAAGAAAATATTAAAATAGTGTGAAACAAAATTTGGTAAAGAATTAAATTATATATATATATATATATATATATATATATATATATATATATATATATATATTGTTTGATAATGTTAATAGGTTTAATATTTATATTATTTTTAAATAAAATAATATATAATTCAACTTTTAATTTATATATTTATTTAAATGATAAAATTAATATAAAATTTAATATTTATTTTTTTCATAATTTTAAAAAGTTAAAATTAAAATAATTTTTCATCCAAGATCATAGATTATGTGAAATGATCCTCATGGCCATCACAACTATTACTTTTAGAATTTAAATAATTTTATTAAATTAATAATAATAATAAAAAAATTGATTGATAGTAGAAGTGGTTTTTAAAGGGTGCCCGAACCTATTACAAATAGGGTTTTGAAAGGCACCCACAAACCTTAGATCTAACAATAAGATATCAAGAAAAAATGAGTTGGATTTCATGAATCCAACTTGAAAATCCAATGAAGCAACCTCCTAGAAAATAAGTTGTATATTTTTATCAAGAAAATACAAGAAATTATCATGATAAAATAGCCAGTTGGAAAAAGAGGCCAACATAGGAGAAACCCACACCTAAAACAATATTCAAATTTGATATTTAAAATTAGAATTTGAAAATCCCACCCATAGCTGCATTAAAATTCAAATTTCAAAATTTGAAGATCTCGCCTAGCACTAGGGCCTTAAATCTGGTAACCAAACCTCACCTCTGGAACCTAGGGGTGCTCAAGAAACCAAAGAGCCAAGAATCCAATTTAAAATTGGAGCATATCTACAATAAAAACATCTAGCCTAACAAACAACTGAAACAAAAACAACCAAAAATCACTTGCTGGAAGCCTATCTCAGCAAGGTCTTGGGAGGCTTGCCAACCTTTTTTTTGACCCCCAAAGAAAGAAATCCTTTTTTCAGGCCACACTTTTGAACACATTTGTTCCAAGTCTCCATTATTGGAACAACCTCATTCTCTCTAGGATGCAAAGCCTCAAAACTATCAGTTAGAAGGGGTTGTACTCTGTTAGAAATTTTAGAGTCAATATCCCTTTTCCTGAGTGCTCTATTGCTAGGTATCCCCACTTTCATTTTAACCCCTACATTAATATGAGCTTTTATGTGACTTGTGGTCTTCAAACTTGGAGAGCATTTTTCAAAAACAAGTTTTGAAGAGGCTAGAGAGCTTTCCATTATCTATTGAAGAGTCGAATCATCCATGTCAAGACAGTCAAAGGAACTTACCTCTTATCCACTCTCTCCAAATTTAGGAAGTTGAAAAATATCCCATGCTACTAGGCTCACTTTCCTTCTCTTCCCAGGAACCCTTTTCAACTCCTCCTCTCCATCAAATATATTTTATGGAAGAAGGGCTTCCTCATGTAATTCCTCATTGAGCCCAACTTGAGAAATAGAAATTGGATCTTTTCCTTTCAATTTTTGAGGGTTTTGCTTAGGCACCCACTTTTCATTGAGCTTCTTACTATTTTTCTTATGACTTGCCAAAGTACTCAGAGCTTTAGGATGCAGGGGGTATATGCTCTTATGGTGCCCTCCCTTACCACACTCTTGGCAAACTTGGGGTTTATTTTCATATTCAATGTTCTAAACCCAGGTGCCAAGGTTAGAAAATAGCTCAATAGATCTTGGTAGATCCTTCTCAATATTTTCCATCACACACATTCTAACATAGAGCATTCGATATTTGGAACTGGTAGTTTGATCAAAGGAAATCAAATCCCTAATTATCTTGGCAATAGCTTGGAAGATGCTCTCATGCTAGATATGAAGTGGGAAGTCTGGTAGCTTGACCCATAGTGGAACAATATTAATGATCTACATTAGGAGATTAAAATTTGGGGCTTATTTATGCAAAAATAAACCTCGTTCACCAAAAAACCATGGACCACCTTCTAAGATTTTCTTGGAATCCTCCTCATAGTTGAGCCTAATAAGGAAGAAATTTCTTGGGATGGCCACAATTTCAAGAGAACCGATAGGTCTCCATCTTACCAAAGCCCATATCCTTAGAGTATCAATATCTAGCCTCCTACCTTAGAATTTTCCCACAAGATTCCACAACCCATATTTTAGTATATTATCAATCAAAATATCAGGGATATGTATCTGGTTTGACATAGGAGAAATGTCAAAGAGAGTTTCAGATCCTCCATTAATAGTAATGATCACTTTTACATAGGAGGGTGTAGTAGGTGGGATGGGGTACTCCTCGTAGGTTCAACTCATCCCACATTTGAGCTTACCAGGATCCCACTCTTCTCATTCAAATAAAAAGCAGGGGTCAAAAGAGTCAAATAGATCTTCCTTCATAGACTTAGCTTCTTTAGTAATGGGGTTGAAGTTGCTTGACCAAGAATCCACCTTCTCTACAATGCTCATCTGCCTCCTCTACAACACTCCTCTAAAACCTAAAAAATTGCACCGATCTACTTCACAACCTAACTACTATAGCACAGTGCTTCACATATCCACTTTACAACTTGGCCAGGCATCCACCTTCTCTGCAACGCTCATATACCTCATCTACAATGTTTCTATGAAACCTAAAAAACTACATCGATATGCTTCACAACCTAACTATTGTAGCATAGTGCTTCACATATCCGCTTTACAACTTGGTCAAGCATCCACCTTATCTGCAAATTCTTATCTACCTCCTCTGCAACGCTCCTATGAAACCTAGAAAAATTCATCGATCTACTTCACAACATAACTACTATAGCATAATGCTTCACAGATCTGCTTTACAACTTGACCAGACATCCACCTTCTATGCAATGCTCATCTGCCTCATCTGCAATGCTCCTATGAAACCTAAATAATTGCATCGATCTATCAATGTAGGTAATATTTTTCGTTTAATTTTTAAATGGCTCATGAATAATTTCAAATATTTTCAATGAGATCGAAGTGATTTATATTTACCCACAAAAATATTTTCAACAGCCTGAAAATGATTATAGTCTGCTTGGAATTAAATTTCAATAGTCCAAAATTAATTTTTAAACTACCTGAAATTAAATTTCAATAGTTTGAAAATGATTTTTATATGTCCAAAAATAATTTTTTAGACTTCCTAAAATAAAATTTCAATAGCCCAACATTATTTTTCAAAATCTAGGAAACAATATCTATATCTTGAGAATGATTTTTAATTGCTTGAAAACACTTTCCTATTGACAAAAAATGATTTCAAAATGTCATGCTTCATATCCAATTGTGGAACTTTATTTCCAAATTATTGGGCTTCATATTCTAATTTTTGGGTTTAATGCTTAACATCCAGAAACTAAATTCTCATTTTTGGGTTATTTAGGTCTCTTAATTGACACCATCCTCTCGTAAAGTTTGATAGCTTTGTACTTAGAAAATTTTAATCCATTTGGAAGTGTCAGGTTTTTGGTCTCTCTCTATTGACACTAGTGTTACAAAGACTTTGATAACTTCTACACTTAGTGTATTTAAATTGACACTAGTGGTACAAAGACTTTGATAGCTTCTACACTTAGCGTATTTCAATCCCCTTGATGGTTTTCAGGTGATAATATTTTGGTACCTCTTTGCTTGGTGCCATGGTATATTATTTCCAAAAACATCCATACTTAGATAAATTTATTTTTTTCTCATAACCAACGGGTGATGGGATTTTAGTGCATATTTTCTTGGCACCATGGTACATAACTTCTACCAACATTCACACTTAGATGAATTTTGAATCTAGCATTGTATGCTAGCTTCATACATTCTAGCTTCATGCACTTTGCATTTTACTGACCCAAATTTGATTTTTTTTTACCATAAGAGACTTTCCATTGCCCCATAATGACTTTTAGTTGCTCAAAAATAAATTTGTATTATCCAAAAATGAATTACATATACCTAGAATTAAATTTCAATAGCTCAAAAGTAAATCTAATTGGCCAAAATTAATTATTAACAACCCAAAATTATTTTTGTCTTTTTATTATCCGAAAATACTTTCTCAAACCCTAGAAATGAAATATTTCTACTTAAAAATGAATTCCAATCACTTGAAAGTGTTTCTTGATTGTCCAAAATGAATTTAAAATTCCTAGAAAGGATTTTAAATTGCTTGGAATATAATTTCATTTGAGTGCTAGGGTTTTAGAAATTGCATAAAAATTTTTACTTGCTAGAAAATTTTAAAGTAGCTTGCTTCTTAACTCCTTGTTACATGACCATTCATATAATTGAGGAAACCTTTACAGTTAAATTATGGACACACAATAACCTTATAATAATTTTCGAGATGACCTTGATAGTGGCATTTTGGAAAAATAGTTGAAGGCAAACAACTTAGGGCATTAATTTTCCTTAGAGCCCACACAAAAACACACTTTTTAAAAGTTGTTTTTAGATAGAATCAATTGGAAGGAATTGCAAATATAATCATGGCAACAATTATCACAAGAAGCTCAAGATGCTACAAAATTTAAAGAAATCAAAGAAGCTTTCAACTAAAAATCTAATATTGGGATGATTGGAAATTTCATACAAACAAAATAAAAACAAAAGAATCCTACCAAAAATTCAAAAAAAATTATCCCAGTCTATGTAGACTAGGGCGTGTTGTGCAAGTGCAACAACATTACCATTACAAATATACTATGATTCAAATTGGTGGAACTGAACAATAAAATATCACATTCAATACCATATAACAATAGGGCCTCATATTCATATGTTTGTCTAAAATTTGTTAGGGCCTCACATTCACTTTCATATCGAAAGGAAAGACTTTCAATAATTTGTATATATCACCATCATTTTCATTTAATCAATATACAAGGGTGAAAGACAATGTATATGTAATTTTTAGAAAAAGAGAAAAAACAAATCTACTAGAAAAAGAAATAAAAATATACATTTCATATTTATGTAAAAAATATAAAAATTCATTTTTACTCTCAATGTAAGTAATACGATTTAATAGAAATTGCACTTTGTCAACCATAAATATTACTATAGTTATGTGTAATTTATTTTGAACTACAATATACACATGGAAAAATTATTTTTAGTCTTAGTGTAAGTTACTGTAATGAACATAAATCATACATTACAACTATCATATTTTATATTTGATATATATCAAAAAATAATAACAAATATTTTTTGAAGTGTTATTTATTTTATTTGTTAATGTTTTTTATTATTTTATGCATCAGTTATCCTAGCACTTAGGATAAACTTTATTAGGTAGGTGTTAACTTGTTTATCCCTCATAGATGCCATGTGTCATGATCTCTCACATTTTGTTAAATTATTTGTACCTCACACATATGTGTCATGATATCTTATATTTTGTTGAATTATTTGTCCCTCACACATGTGCAATTATCTCTCACATTCTGTTGACTTCTTTATCCCTCAAACACATGTGTCATGATATCTTACATTGTATTGAATTATTTATCCCCCACACACATGCATCATGATCTCTCACATTGTGTTGATACATCCGTCCCTCACACACGTCATGATCTCTCACATTGAGTTGAATTATTCATCTCTCACACATATGTACACAATCTCATTCATTGTGTTGACTTTTTTTATCACTCATTTATGTCATATGTTACATTGTTGATAATATTCCTTGTTGGGTATTTCATGTATATACCCATCTCATTATTACACTTAAGAAGATGGTAAAATAGGATAATGGAAGAATGTATGTAATTTTCATTTGTAATTCAACATTTGTGGCATATTATGATAATTATGCATATTTTGGTTTTCCTTATTAACTATAATAAGCTTATAATTTTCTTATGTAACTTGCTTTCTTCACCTAGATATTGGGTCTCATAGCTTTGTCTTAATCATAGGCAAATCTCACATTATTAATATAATAAAATAAAACCAATATGCTTAAAATTTTTAAAAGCATAAATCCTTCTTAGATTATACATTCAAGTATTTTATTGTTTTTTTTAAATTATTTTTTACCATTTATCATTTATCATTTATCACATACATGAAGAAAAACTTTAAAAATATATATTTACTGTTACATTAAGTCTTTTATGATAGCATTAAAGATTACAATCAATATTTTTATTGTTTATTTTTTACAATGGTTTGACTTAAATGTGATATCTTAAGTGGCTTAATGTGGTTAGGAATGATTTATTATCATGGATATGTAGAATAGAGGTGTTTTATTCCCTTAAATTTAGGTTTGAGATTTTATCTTGGAAAGACAATGCATATGCCATATAGTGAAAACACCAAAACCATGGGAAAAAGAAATCATCTACATTCTATAGTAGTGAAAAATATTTTAATATTAATATAACAATAATAAACATGAATTATAAAAACTCAAAATTATAATTAATATGTTTTCATGTGGTCTAGGAATATTGGTGGAGAATGAATATTTCCACTTTATAAATCAAATTTCTAATCTCCTATATGAACCATAACATTCCTCATATATTTTAAAACAAGTGGTTGTAAGAGATAAAATTCACACCATTAAGCAAGATTCAAATCATATGGATAAATCTTCATTGCTAAAATATTATAATACCAATATATGGTTTTTTAAAATAACATAATAACATGATCATGATGTAATACATTTGGAGCTTGTTTCAAATCTATATAACTAATTAAAAATATTATAATTAATATCTTGTTAGCTTCATAAACTAACCATAATTGTTACTTTTAATAGATGTAATTTAAAAATTGTATATTATCACAAAGAATTTATTTACAATTCCATTATCATGATTTAAAAAATTATATCATGCAATGTCCTATGAGGGTTATTGTAGTGGTAAGTCCTTGGATTTTAACCTAGGAGATCCAAGTTCAAACCATGGTATGATGGGAGTGAGACCCCTCATAAAAACCCATGCTTTACCCTAATAGTTTTGTTAGCTTTCTAGCTAGATTAGCTCACAAAAAGTCTTATAAAAAATCAAGTATAAATCATATAAATGCCACTAACAAAAGGAAAAATGAGTCACAATATGGAATAACAATAATATCTCACAAATATATTCAATATCAAATATTACAAGAATGATTTAGAGAGACGATATTGCATTGAGCTTTGTCTCTAATATATTATTTTATATGACTTTTCAATACTCTAACTATTGCTCCCCTCAAACATCCAAGATATGCATGCTTTCATATTCCTCTCATTAAGACAAAATTCTCATTTTACCACATATCAATATGACTCTTCATTCTCTCTCTTGACACCTTGCACTTTCTCTCATATTAACACATAAGTTATATAAAATGTAAATCATTCTACCAAACTATTATTTACAAATGGGTCAAATAATATAATACTTCCAACATCCCTCCTATTACATTTTTTGGTAATAAGGTTTTTTACTTTCATTATTTGATTCTTTTTTCTTTGGTCTTTGTTCTTCAACTTTGTCTTTGGTATTGTTGAATATATGCAACCTTCATTAGACCTACTTTTATAAATTGTTTGTATTTACCTCTAGATAAATGTATCTATGTCCCCTCTAGGTTATTGCCTCTATGTCATTTACTTTAGGTTTCTATTGCTAGGTTACCTTTGGATCATCATTACCTCTAGGGTAGTCATTAGAATAATAATAAGGCTATCATTTATATATAATCATAATTATACAAACTTACATTGTAGATCACCTTCTAGGTTGTGCTTGGATCATAAACATTTACATCACATTTCTTCATGGTAATACTATCATTATTGTCATTCAACAAACTTTGTTTCTTCATCACACTTGATTTCCTCTTATAGAAATCATACAACATTTATTTTATCTTATTCTATCATTCATACTTATCTATCCATAATTCATTTTTAAGTTTCAATTTTTTTTCTTTATGTAGACAAGATTTTTTAGAGTGATTATGTCTACAAATTTCACAACAATGGAGATTCCAACATTTATTTATCTTATGTCCATACCTATCAAAATGGTTACACCTGTTTCCCATTACAAGATTTTTTTTTCTTTGATTCATTATTTCTTGTTTGTCCTATAGTGTTACCAGTTTTGTTAGTCCTTGTCACATGTTTAATATCATTGTTTCTTGTTACATATTTAGTTCTTGATTTATTATTTCTTGTGTGTCCTGTATATCGAATACCTTCATATTTTGATATTATTTTTCATATAATTAATTCTTCCATTCCTTGTCCATGTTTTTCCAAATCTATGTCTCTATATCCCATCTTATTTAATAATTTTGAATAAATTCCTTTAGTATGCATTTCAAAAGAACCAAATTGATCTCTTTCAATATCATTACAACTTTGAGAATCACTATCCCTATCATCATTTAAATCTAAGTCACTGTCATTATTGATTTTAAAAACATAATATTTTTAATTAATCATGAATTATATTTAAATCATTTGAGTATCTCTTATTTTCGTATCATAGCATGCATTTACTATCATAGGTTTCAAGTCATCTTAATTGCTTGATAACATACATGTTTGCTTTACCATAAGATTCCTATGTACACATTATGATTGTGTAATATACCCTTATTGATTACTTTGATATCTTTGATTCCATTTAGAATATTATTTGGTCTTCATCCTTCCTAGTGAATGTATTATACTTACAAGGTTTTGTAGTATGTTTTTCTTTTTAATAAATATGATAAAATTTAATTTTGTTTTTTATTTTGTGATGAAGTGAAAGATCCTTTTGCTAATACAAGATAAATAATGAATATCTCATTTATCAATTGGTTTTTTAGTTTGTATTATTAAATAATATTTATTAATTCCTCAAATCACACCTTTATGTTTGATATTAAAAGAGATATATCTGTTGGAATATATTACATTATTTAATGCATGGTTATGTACCACCTTGGGTACATCTTTAGATTCAAAAAGAGTCTTAGATTTGGTTTTTAGTGTTTACTTTATGCAATGTAATAAATAAACAAGTATTATTAGATTGTGCAATGATGTAAATGTGCATGTTGTCCATGTGTACATGAGTCTATAGAATAGGAAGATGAAGAGTCATAGGAATATGAAAGCCCAAGAGTCACATCCATTATATATTGGCCTTTGTGTAGGCATTCTATATCAAATAAAAATAAGCATTGCTCATATCATGTATTAGTAGATCTTTATTTTATAGCACTTTCTCTATTTTTGTTGGTTTTCATTAATGGTTGTTTTATGAGTAGTTGCATAATTTAATTACGAAATTTATATGGTTAGAATATTACCATTATTATATATTTAATATTGCATTCTTATTTTATACCTTGTGTTTGATCTCTTATTAAGTATTAAGAATCAAAATCTAACAGTGGTATCAAAGCACAAGGTATATTGAGAGGAGACCCAAGAAATAGTCCATTAGATTTGAAAGAGTTGAAGACAACCATAAAGTATTTAAAGGTTAAACTGTGAAGGAGGTTGCTGATTTTTAAGGTAGAAGTTGAAGGATTATAGGAAAAGAAACTAGAGAAGAAAAATCTACATTTTGGAAGAATTTTTAGATAGATTGGCAAGGAGCATTGGACAACATTTGGTCAAATAAAGGTGCTAGAAATTTTAGAAATTTAAGGTAACATATTGGACAACATTATAGCTAAAAAAATATACATTCATGGATAGAATAATTGAATGAGAAATAGGGTAGCAAAGCAAAAGGAATTGAAGCTACAAAATTGATAAGTCTAAAGCAACAATTGAATAGAAAGGAAGAGCTACAAATTTCACAAATTTAGGGCAGAAAATAAGTGAACCAAATCACCAAGAAGACTAGCTACAAAGGAGGTCAAAAGGTTCGTAAAAGTGGTGCTATGAAAGTTAATTATTTAAGTATTATTATAAATTTTATGAGAGCACCATATTAGATTTATTTAAGAAGCAAAAGCTAGTTTGAGTTAATTATCTCCAAGCCAATGAAGTAGACATCATTATTATATTGGAACCTGCAAAACACAAACAACATAAAGTTGAGTTAAAATTATTGCTTGAAAGGAGTAATAAGGAGATATAACATAGTGAATGTTGATCAAATAAATAGAAGCATTATCATGTAGAATAATTTTTAGCCAAAAGAAGATAGCAAAGTAACACTGCTACATTGAGTAGCATCTCTATTTGGCCAGTGAATAGAAGGAAATTTTGGTGCAACAAAAATATGGGTTTTAGAGCTATTGAATAGCATTATTGCTCATTTAAGGTGTAAGAAAGATATCCAACATTATCCTCCATAAACTATAGGTAAAGGCAATATTGCAAAAGGGTGAAAGCACCATCCAAAGGAGATAGAACTATTACAAAGGAGAATGAGCCATTACCAACATCAAGGAAGGAATCTGTTGGTAATTTTACACAATGCCACATTGGGAATTTTGTTGGAGTATTTTGATACAATATTTTGATGGATATTTCGATTGTATATGGTAGTATTTATTTCAAAAGTAATTTCATATGTTCCAATTTTTTTTACATATGTATTCTTTTTGCATGAAATTATAAATATTTTTGTAAACTTCATTCGGAAGTATTATAAAAGGAGTTCAAAAATCCAAATAAAGGGCACGGTAAAACGTAATCGCGTTCGCCTCGATTGAGGGGTGAACATACCATTCGCCCCTCCCATGGGTGAATGCGCTCCAACACTGGAATGCAGTTGTGTTCGCCCTAAGACAAAGTGCAATCCCATTCACCCCTCCCATGGGTGAATGTACCTTGGGAGCAGCATGTTATCACATTCACCCCAGTTGATGGGTAAACATCCCATTCACCCCTCCCATGGATGAACGCATTCTTAAAGGAAAGTCAAACGAGCATGCTAGATAATATACAATCGAGTGAAGCTTATTTTTATCAAAGGGTGGATGTAATTTTTGGGTGAAAATAATTATGGTTAAAAATTTAGGAGCACTAGATTTGCAAGCATTAAATAATTATGGCAATATGTAATTTGAATTGTGGATCCCGAGTGAAGGAATAAGTTATATGGAAATGTAGGGAGTATATGTCATGATTTTCAAGGTAGGAGTGCATTTCCAAGATATTGAATGTCTCCTGATTATTTGTGCACCAGTGCCCAAGTTGTTGATTTCCTGGAAATGTTCTCCTAAAATATGGATCGCTACCCCAAAATGATGGATTTGTAATGATTCCAAGGAGGAATTTCCTCACTCTTGTTCCTGATCTGTGATCATTTTGTTCTCATGTGCATTTAATGAAAGAGGTGAAATACTCTATAAATACTAATGAAATTCCTATTGTAAAGAGGGTTGGACATTCTACAAGAAAAATTTCTAAGTCTTCTACATCAATAGAAGAGACTTGGCTTCTGAAATTTACAAGAATTCATATGTGTGTGATTTCATTCTATTTTTAAGCATTTTTGTTTATGCTCATGTTCCTACTGTTGAGTTTAAAATTTTATTTTTGGATTTAAGACATTACTGGTGAATGAGTTAGTTTTGGAATACAATCTGGAGGTTGTTGCTGCAAAGGTGTAAGTAAAATTTTGCTGCTTTCTTTCTATTACATGTTGTTATAAAACTTGGTGGAATTATTGATACTAGTCTACCCCAAATCCTACATTCTAACCTATGGCCATATTTCCATTTCTTTATGTTATTTTTCTAATTTTTTTCCCACATCCCTAGTATTCAACTAGTTTAGATTAGTAAGGGAACCAGCCCTCTCTGGATATTGGCATGGAGGACATTCCTTTACTCCAGCATTTCAATGTTGGTCGCATCTAGGGCACACAAACGTAGTTTTTGTTTATTAGGTAGATATTTGACCAACAATTTTTGGCACGCCTAGTGGGACTTAAAAGTTCTATTTTCGATAGTATTAAGGTTTGATTTTCGGCTTTGTGCTGTGAAATTAGAACATCTGGAAACTTGATTTCACCTAGAAATATTTAAACGTGAGTACCACAAAAGTTGTGTCTCATGATTTATTAGCAGGGTTATGCATAAGGGGTTAGAATAAAAATGTAATTGTAAAAAAATGGTGAATCCTAATCAAAATCAAGGTGAATCATGAAAAATCCAAAGAAAATCAAATCAATCATCTTCACACCAAAATTTGTGGCATTTGAAGTGCTAAAAAATAAGGTCATATTTGGTATGAACTTTGACCTATTAAATTACCTTAAAAATTCACAAAAACATTGTCATTAGATCCAGATCGAAAAGCACTTTCCAACGAGTACAAATATGCCTATGTTTGGATATATATTATGGCAAATTGACCCAAAAACAAATATTGGTCCTGAAAATTTTAGGCGAATGGGTCCTCATATTTGTCAATTTTTAATTTTGAAAATCCTAATATTCGCCCAATTGATGAATATTCACCACTATGCATAACCCTTCTAATAACTCATCCTTAAGGACAATATCAAATGAGGTTACAAGGGTGAGGAAGAAGCAAGTTGAGGCTGATTTTCAGTTATGAAGATTTCAAACTCCATAGATTCCTCGAGAACAAGGGTCTTCCAATAGAGACCCAAAGAAAAGTACAATAGTGCTAGTAAATGAGGAAACTAGTACAACAAAAAAGACATATTGGTGTTCAACATGCAACGATCCTCATGGAGAATAAACCTGCATGGTGCATATGAATTATGTACAAAAACTAGCAGAGAGTTCGACTGGTGGAAAAGTGAATATGATTAGGGAATTTGATCACAATATTATGATGCCTTATTTAGAGCAAGTTTTGGTTCTTACGATATCCAAAAATAAGCCAGTAACAATAGATCTAGCTGAGCTTGAAACTTTGAAGGTGCCTGCGGAGCCAAAGGTGTAGGATGAAAATGACAAGATCCAATGAAAGCACTTGGTGTAAGGACTAAGGAGCACTATTATATCAATTTAAGAGATTTATTACCTAAGAAAAGTCAATAAAAGGCATAAAATAAGGCATCAACTTCACAACCCATAATAGTTGCTCAAGCACCGAATGAGACAAAAAAGCAACCCAAGAAGTGACTCAAGTACCCATCATTAACAAAGATACAGAGTAGAAGCTACTCAGTAGTATCAAGAAAATTATGAATGGGTTACAGAAGAGAAGGTTTCGACCATCTCAAGTTACAATATTGTGGAAGATATGAAGAAGATACCAACAAAAGTTAGCTTGTATGATGCGCTACACTTGCGATGGGGAAATTAACTTGTTGCAATAGTCCTTGAAGACTGTTAAAGATCAGAAGAAAGATCCTTCCCAAAAATTCCTAGTGGAGGCACTACCAACTTAAACAATAGGAAAAAATAGGCCTCCACCATTTTATTTATGACTCAGAATGGAAGGGTGGATTGTACAAAACTGTATGATCGAATCTGGAGCTGCAACTACTGTTATGCCAAAGGTAGTATGTGAAGTGATGGGGATTGAATATACAAGTAGCTTAGGAGTGTTACAGCTATATGGGACTCCAATCAAGATAGTGGGAGTGATCAAAGATATTCCTATTATACTTCATAGTATACCACAAATCACAGCTATCCAAGAAGTGGTAGTAGTTGATCTAGACCCATACTTTAGCATGTGCCTCTCAAGGGAGTTCACAACTATGCTGGGAAGATATCTCTCCTTATATTACTCGTATTTGGATATACCATTCAAAGGAAACAGGATTAGTATCCATAATGAAAAGCCCTCACATTTTCACATTAAAATTTTGGAAGAGGAAGATGAAGCTCCGGGTGTAGTTAACATGATGATTGAGGATATAGAAGAGGTTAATTTGATGGAAGAAGCATTGGGTGAGATTTAACTTGAAGATGATTTTTTACTCAAGGATTTTAACATAATTATCAGAACATACATTGGTTGTTATTCAATAACTAAGCCTGAGAAAACTGAAGAAGTACTTGATTCCTAGGAGTCTAACACGGATTAGTTATGAAAACTGTATTTTGATGGTGCTATATGTAATAATGGCATAGTGGATGGTATCATGTTTATTTCCCCCGAAGGGATACAAAATACTTATTCTTATAGGTTTACTTGGAGTTGCACAAATAATGTAGCTGAATATGAGGTATTATACATTGGGTTGAAGAAATCTGAAAAGTTGGGCATTAAATAGCTATAGATTTTTGGTAAATTTGAGTTTATTATTAATCAAACCACTAATAAGTGTGTGTCCAAGTAGAATTTAAGTGGATGGAAGCTAGGAGGTGAGATTTTCAAGAAATCAAAGAAAGAATCACACAAGCTCCAATTTTAATTAATCCTGACTATTCAAAATATTTCATTCTCTATGTAGTGGGTGAGCAGGAAAGCTATGTTGCAGTGTTGACACAAAAGCAAGAATATGGAGAAGAGAAGCCAATTGCCTTCTTGAGCCAAGTTATCACACCACATCAGGAGAAGTATAACTTTATTGAGAAGCAGGTTTATGCAGTAATGAAATCATTGAAGAAGTTTTGACACTTTGTTTCTCAGAGCAAAACTATTGTTTATGTTATTCATCCTGATGTTCAAAATTTTATACTCCAAGGAGAACTAGGTGATAAAAGGGCAGGTTGGGTCTCAAAAATTCAAGAATATGATGTGGATATCCGACCGACAAAGCTAGTTTGTGGGTGAGCTTTATGTCAAGAATTGGCTAAAAGTGTTGCCTCTGAGCCATTGGATGCACTGCATGAGGAGGACATGGGTGAAAGCATCTACGTCAATCATACTGTGAGCAACCATGATTGGACAGAAGAGCTGATTGACTATTTTACTTCTGGGAGATGCCCGACTCACCTTGATGCTTCACAGCGTCGAAGGTTTAGGTTGCAAGTGCTCAAGTACGTTCTGTTGCCTAACGGACTGTATCACAAGAACATTGATGGAGTTCTTCTCAGGTGTGTGAAATATTATGAGAAGGAGAAAATATTGGAGGAATTTCACTATGGATTGTCTGGTGGTCACTATGCAGGGAGGCCCATGGCTTTAAATATTATCCAAGCAGGCTATTTATGGCCCACTCTATTCACTGATGCTCATAAAGTAAGTCAACATTGTGATAGTTGTCAACGATACGTTGGCAAAATTAGAAGAGGAGATCTACCCCTACACCCAATTTGAGTGGAAGCACCTTTTCAACAGTGGGGCCTTGACTTCATCGGAGTCATTGATCCACACTCTTTCATAGAACACAAGTATATCTTAATGGCGATGTACTATTTCACTAGGTGGGCGGAGGCCATTCCTACCAAGAAGGCTGATCAGGCTACTATTATTTCTTTCCTAGAAGGGATCATCACTCATTTTGGCATCCCAAATTCAATTGTAATTGATAATGGCACTCCATTCATTGGGGCCAAAATCATGAAGTTCACTAGAAAATATGGCATTTATTTGAAGACATCATCCAACTATTATCTACAAGGGAATGGGTTGGCCAAATCTACCAATAAAAATTTGCTATGAATTTTAAAAAGGACTATGGGCAGTAACAAGAGAAGCTGGCACTTGTTGTTGAACCAAGCGCTTTGGGTGGATTGCATCTTAGTGAAGAAATCTATCAAAACTTCTCCATATGCCTTGGTTTATGGGAAAGAAGTTGTTCTTCCCACTCATATTGAGTTGTCGGTACTTCAAACATTGTAGTTATTCCAGGATGAAGATGAAGAAAATGATCCTATGAGTGCAAGGTTGGCATAGTTGTTGCAGTTAGAGGAAGATAGGGAGAAGTCTTATCAAGCATTTGTTGAGCACACAAAAGAGATGCAGAAGTGGTTCGATAATAAAACAACCGAACACAGTTTCCAAGTGGGAGATTTAGTTTTAAAATGGAATGAAAAGAAGGCCAAGCCAGGAAAACACCATAAGTTTGATGCTATCTGGGAAGGACCTTTTCAAATTGCTGCAGTAAATTCGGCGAATGCTTTTTACCTTCGTGATCTGGAGGGTTATGACCTTCCTATTCTAGTAAATGGTCTTCATCTGAAGGCCTATACTCAAAGATGATGTTCTGATGAGGTACTACTTTGTACATATGTAAATATCCTTTTCAGTGTGTTATTTGATTTTAATTGTTGATGTTGTTTTAGCATATATATATATATATATATATATAAAGAGTGGTGTGGTATGATTCCTGGGAAGTGCCTTTTAAGGGTTAAGAGCAGGTGACGTTAACTCTCAAGGACGCGTTCACCCAAGTAATGGGTGCATTGGCTAAGGCAATGTCTCTTTTTTGGGTGGAAGAACAAAGACGAAGCAACCCATCATGTGTGAGTCACGTTCACCCAAAGTGGGGGTAATGCGACCATTTGATCTAAGGATGGGGTAAACAAAACAATTTTTTGATGTCACGTTCGATGACAGCAAGCACGAGATTGGAATCATGTTCACCTCGGATGATGGGCAAATGGGCCATTCACCCTTAGTCTAGGCGAACGTGTTGGTTTGGAATGACGGAGCGATAAAGGTTTTGAATATTTAATACTAATAATATAAAAAAGAAAACAAAAAGGGAAAAAAAAAGCCAAGTTGCTTTAATGACGATTTCCCTAAACTTAGAAAAAAGAGGATAAGCGAAGGAAAAGCAAAAGAGGGAAAAAGCCGTAATTGTTTTTAGAAAATCTAAATATGGGTGAAAAAGTGAAAGCAGACGAGATTTTTTTTTAAGAAGGCTATTCGCCATGGAATTTCCAAGCAGTTCGAAGGCACCCTAGAATGAGGAAGTATGACATGTTGCTCTGAGTTTCAAAGTCGCCAGGAAAAAATATGAAATTGCTCAGCACCCAAAGTAATTTCGCTTAAATAAGGGAGTAGTTGCATCAATTTTGGAAGCATGTTGTAAAACAAATTGCGCCCTTGGATACGTGGCAGTAATTGGAGAGCTGGAGTGCAGGTAAAAGGGCATTTAATTTAAAACATGCACTATGCCGAATGTTTATTTTCCCAAGGAGCAGCAAATATTTATCATTGGTTGTTAAGCGACTGATTTAGCTTTCCCAACAAGCTTCAGGCACTAGGGCATGATTTACAATGAAATTATGCAGCAAAAAGGGTACACTTTTCTAGGAAGATCTGGTAGCGAATCAAAGGAGAAACCGATGAAATGTTGGGAATGGTGTCGAGCTAGCGAATCAATACTCTCTTTCTCCCGAAAGCACCCAAAATTAATTCAACATTTATTGTGGTAGTTGTGGAAGGGCTCTATATAAATGATGAGGTAAAAGCCCGCAGTTTATTTTCCTTTTAAAAAATTTTATTGTTGTGTTTCGCATTGTAGCTACAGAGGAGTTCAGAGAGTGCTCAGATTTTTTCAGATTTAGAGGAAAAGAATGGGGAAATGAAGCAAGGAGCCCAAAGAAGTCACAGAGGCTACAGAGCCCAAGAATTCAAAGAAAAAGGAAGGAGGCTCTAGAGCAAAAAAGAAAAATGACTATGTCGATTTGGACCCATACGAGGACACTATGGCAGAAATTGGTGACTGCCTCATTACTCACAAAGGAGTGGAAAGGTTAAGGCAGGATGTAGAAATGGTGGTGAGCCAAGGGGTAACATCAAATAGCTAGTTGATAGTGCCCTACCATTCATAGTTGTTCTAGTATTTATGTCCACCAGTTCATCCATGCCCTAAGCTGGTGCAGCTCATTGCCCAGTTCTATGATCCATTTACCAGGGCTATTAGAAATGCCAGAAGAGAAATTTTGTTCACCATCACTCCAGATGAGGTTCGGGAAGCTTTTGCTTGTGGATTGAAGCCCCCTTCATATGTAGTTAATAAGAAACTACACACGGATGAACAAGAGGATAGATATGTCTCCACGGTGACAATGCACCAATTTATGGAGACTCAGCTAATTAAAGAGCCACTGATGGGGCAACTTCCCAATTTGTCAAAGCCACTTTTAGATTTTAAAAGCTTGGACATATATTCGATGTTGGCATGGGTCGTTGGGTTGCCTTCGAATGAGACTATGCATAAATGGCAGGCGACCCTGGCACAATGTATTTGTAAAGTTGAATTTTATTCTCCCGCAACCATGAGGTAAGGCAACAACCCCATTTTCTTCGATTGGGTAGACTATATTTCTCGGAGGTTGAATTTTCAATTGGAGAAGATGCAAACTAGAGAATCAAAATCGTTCAAGCATACTTCCTTTTTGGTGTGGTTTTTCTTCTTTCAGTTATAGCAATACTTCTCTTTTATTGCAGTAACGTAGGTGGGCGAGAAAAATGAACCCCTACCAGTTTATATGTGGACTCCCATTTTGTCAAGAAGGGAGTCATTTTACAGCTTTAATAGCTGGTTTTTGGGACCGATAATAGAATTTCTTTGCGGTACATGTGAAAGAGTGCCGCAAAATTTAAGAGATGCAGTTGTTGCGCAAGAAAAGGGTGATATTTTTTTGCTTACCCAGGGCGTAGTTGTGAGAATTTTTGGTTTCACGGGTAAGCCATTTTTGTTGTTGTATTTTGCCACAGAGCATGTGTTCACCATGGAAGTAGTGCACCAGTCAGACTACGTAAATGATGTATATAGAGTTGGGTGCAGAAAGAAAACAACATGCAATATGCCATTTAAATTTGGTAGTATAGAGGTGAGCCAGGTTGGACAGAATCAGCTCCTGACAGTGGCACTGCAAGATTTGGGCTTGATAGAACTGCCACAACATTGGAGATATGACCCTCTAGGTAAATTTTTAGCTATTGTGAAGGCTAAGTCATTTCATTGTTGCCCTCGGCTAGATATCTAGAGAAGTAGAAACAATTTTGATGGGCCGGACATGAACTGGCACATTGAGAAGATGACAACGCTCCCACCTTGGCATGATTACTATGAGCAGGAGGCAGAATATAATCTGGCCAAATACAAGACCCAAATTCCTCCACCGGGTTTATTCAGTCAAGTCCAAGAAAGTGAGCTGACCTGGACTGAAGAAAATATAATGAATTGGTGGATAATGCGGATTCACCGCGGGAAGCCTACTACTCCTTATGGGCTGAAATTGGATGAGAAATTTTCAAAAAATTATGATGACTACATCGATTCATATCAGCCCATCATCTTTACCAATATTTTGTCGTAAAGCTTCCAGCACTTTGACAGTGGCGAAGGTGAAACTAAGCAAGAGCATCCAACGGTCGAAGAGGAGACTCGATAGGAAGAGGAACAATGGTTTGTGTTCCAATGGAGATCCCAGTGAACAAAGTAAAAGGTGGAAGAGGTACCTACATTAGAAAAAAAATATATTCCAAAGGCATCTCCATTTCCAAAGGTGGCCAAAAGACCAAGGACCAGTGCAGTTATGACTTCTACTATTGAGGTCTCAATTGTTGTAGCTTCTACAGTTTTAGTTGTCATAGTTTCTATGGTTCCAGTTGTAGCGGTTCCTACGATTACAAATGTATCGATGATAGTTATTGATCCTTCACCCATGGTAGAGCTCTCAACCAAAGTTGCATAGGTGTTTTCGATGATTCAAGAATAGGAGGAAGATCATCAATCAAAAAGCTCTCACGTGGAAGTCATGGATGGTGAAGAGAATCCGAGCATTCAAGAGAGGGTGGAAACACAGTAGGAAGAAATAATTTCATAGCCACCCTCATCACCACATCACACGACGCCTGCACTCGAAGGTACGATTTCTCTTCCCTCTTCCTCTTCTTTAGAGCATGCAGTGATTTCTATTTCATTTTCATCTATTTCACTTCCATCATCATCGGTCTCCGTTTCTCTACCATTTGGTATACCATCTACATCCATTTTGCTTCCATCTTCTTTTGCCCCTAAAGTCACTATTACTCCTTCTATTCCCATTCCTTCATCTTCCATTTCTTTTAGTTTGTATGCATCAAAGCCCAATCTCTTTTTGCACCCTTCCCCTTCTATTGCTGCCACCACTACCATTGAAGTTGTAAGCACACAAGCTCCTCCTAGAGTGAGCGTAACTGTAGCTGAACTTGGTTCCTCCATCCAGTCTATTGTTTCCATTCCACCCCTTCTAGTCATATCATCCACTTTCATTGGGCCCAATCACTCAGATGTTTTGGTTCCATTCACCCCATTTTTGGAGTTGTAGACAGTTCCTGATGTACAGGTGGCCCGCAAGCAGCCTAACATAGAGAAGATTAATTGGGCACACTTGAGCTCTTCGTAGTGGTTGAAGAGTATGCGATGCAAGGAGGCCTTGGCTCCAGCTCAGCCGATTAAGCAGGTTGCTTTTGATCCTGTTGCAATGGAGGCTCATATCACCACAATTACTCCATTGGTTCAGAAGCCTCAAGGGGAATTGTTGTCGGGCGATCTTATTTCTGAGACCATAACAGAAGACCTCACGTGGATTGATCCTATGGAAAAAATGGGCAATATTCAAGCTGATATGAGCTCAGTGTATTTGCACGGTGAGCATTTTAAAGAGAAGTATTTTGAAAATGAAAATAAGATTATTGAGCTCGAAACTACCCTAGAAAAAAGTAGAGCGCAAGAGGAGAAGACTACCACTAAAAATGAATATTTGCGCCAATAGGTCAAAGTGCACCTGAAAGAACATGATGCTACTAGGATTGAAATGCATAAGCTCCAACAATAGCTTGAGGATATGAAGAAGCAATTAGCGGAGAAAGCAGCACAGGTTGCTGGTTTTTTATCATACAACATCAAATGAACCCATCTTCACTCTACACAGAACTATGATAAGTTGGTTGCATAAGCTGTTAAGGTGTTGCACTATTTGTGGGAGGTGTAGATATAGATACAACTAGGGTAGTAACTGATTGACAACATAGAAGAGATGCTATCACCACACATGGAAATGGTGGTAAAGATCCAAGCCCTAGCTAATGCCAATTTGAACATTCACCCTCTCAACGAAATGGATCACGCCTGGTCCAAGGCCAAAGTTACACTATGTAGTTATTTCCAAAGAATGGACCTGGTAAGGGAAGGGCGGACAATTCTCAACACTATCGAGCATGAGCATACCATTTCCATGTCTCATTTTGAGACTATTGTTGAGTTGGGATTTCTGACCTTTATAGATGAGTGGGGTGAACCCTTGCCAATGGAACAACTGGAGGTGCTATGGCAGAAGTTCATGGAAGATACCTCTGATATTGATGCATGGGAAGAGCCTCTCATGGAAGCATAGGTATTTCCCCTGATGCAAAAATATACGTGCCTAGAGTTGTCCTTGTATGAGTTGGCTCAACGGGCAAAGCGCCTCAATTTGATAGATGTTCATAATATTCACTTCGTTTATGAATCTCTCAGTGTCCCATGCTTATTTATGACTCATGCCTGGAAAGACGTTATAACAGTTTATGAGGTCATGTCTAAGAGCCTCAAAGAACAAGAAGAGCAGGCAGTAGTGGAGCGCGCGATGGCAGAGAAAGCGACAGAGGAAGCAAAATGAGTTGAAGTTCTAAAGGTAGTGAATTAAGCAGAAGAAAAGGAGTGTGCTAAGGAGGAGGCACGTTAGAAGGCATCTACGACATCAGCAAAGGTGCCAGCCAAGGTGGCTAGGAAAAAATACTTTGTAGCCCAATGAATAAAGGCCTGGGATCGCTTGCATCCATGCAAGCTGGATACCCCGTGAGTCGCCAAAAATATTGGCAATTTTGCACTATGCCACATTGGGAATTTTGTTGGAGTATTTTGATACAATATTTTGATGAATATTTTGATTGTATATGGCAGCATTTATTTCAAAAGTAATTTCATATGTTCCTATTTTGTTTACATATGTATTCTTTTTGCATCGGCATTGTAAATGTTTTGTAAACTTCATTCGGGATTCGAGTTTGCCATACTGTAAATGCATCAAAATGAAGGTGTCTGTGGGCTCGTAAAAAAAAAAAATAAAGAAGGATTAAGTTGAAAAACTTAAGGGGCTTAACAGTTTTGAAAGCGCCAATGCGTTCACCCCAAAGATAGGGTGAACGCCCCGTTCGCCCCATGTTGGGGCGAACAAAATATCAAAGGAAGACAAAAGGGAGTTCAAAAATCCAAAGAAAGGGCGTGGCAAAATGCAATCGCGTTCACCTCGGTTGAGGGGTGAACATCCCATTCGCCCCTCCCATGGGTGAACGTGCTCCAACACTAGAACGTGATTGCGTTCACCCGAAGACAAAGTGCAATCCCGTTCACCCCTCCCATGGGTGAACATACCTTGGGAGCATAATGTTATCGCGTTCACCCCGGTTGAGGGGTGAACATCTTGTTCACCCCTCCCATGGGCAAACACGTTCTTAAAAGAAAGTCATACGAGCATGCTAGATAATATACGATCGGGCGAAGCTGATTTTTGTCAAAGGGCGGATGTAATTTTTGGGTGAAAAGAATTATGGTCAAAACTTCAAGAGTGCCAGATTTGCAAGCATTAAATAATGGTGGCAATAAGTAATTCAAATTGTGGATCCCGAGTGAAGGAAGAAGTTGTATGGAAACGTAGGGAGTATTTTTCATGATTTTCAAGGCAGGAGTGTGTTTCCAAGATATTGAATGTCTCTTGATTCTCTGTGCACCGATGCCCAAGTTGTTGATTTCCTGGAAATGTTCTCCTGAAATATGGATCGTTGCCCCAAAAGGATGGATTTTTAATGATTCCAAGGAGGAATTTCCTCACTCTTGTTCCTGATCTGCGATCATTTTGTTCTCATGTGCATTTAATGAAAGAGGTGAAATCCTCTATAAATACTAATGAAATTTCTATTGTAAAGGAGGTTGGACATTCTGCAAGAAAAATTTCTAAGTCTTCTGCATCAATAGAAGAGACTTGGCTTCTGAAATTTGCAAGCATTCTTATGTGTGTGATTTCCTTCTATTTTTAAGCATTTCTATTTATGCTCATGTTCCTGCTGTTGAGTTTAAAATTCTATTTTTGGATTTAAAATATTGTTGGTGAATGAGTTAGTTTTGGAATGCAATCTGGAGGTTGTTGTTGCAAAGGTGTAAGTAAAATTCTGCTACTTTCTTTTTGTTACATGTTATTATAACACTTGGTGGAATTATTGCTACTAGTCTACCCCAAATCCTACATTCTGGCCTGTGGCCATATTTCCCTTTCTTTCTGTTATTTTTCCAATTTCTTTCCTGCATCCCTAGTCTTCAACCAGTTTAGGATTAGTAAGGGAACCAGCCCTCTCTGGATATTGGCACGGAGGACATTCCTTTCCTTCGGCCTTTCAATGTTGGTCGTATCTAGGGTGCACAAACATAGTTTTTGTTGATTAGGCAGATATTTGACCAACAATATCATAGTGCAATGTTAAGTTAGTAAGACATGATAGAGCATGAAGCTCTATTGATTTTAAGGATCCAAAAAAGTACTATTTACAAATCTAAATCAAACACAAAAACAAAGAGTTTCATTTATGTAGACAAGATAAATAAGAAGAAGTTTGTGAGTCATGCATAGGGAAGCAAAGTGCACCATACCTAGTGCTTGAAACCAAGCTTCACAAATAACAAATGAAAGTGAAGCATCAGTACAATTTCAAACAAAGGTAGTCGAGATATTGAAGTGACATATGTGTAAAAGACAAAATCAAAGCAAGGATAAGGGTGTAAGTTTTAGGAGGTAAAGGCAAATATTTTACCCAAGTGAAGAAGCTTATATATCTAGATGAACAATATTGAGAATCTAGGGATGAAAATAACACCAAGAAAGAGTTACTAAAGTGCCACAGTAGGAAGATCCACCATCGTAGAAGAGGAGAAAGCATTGATGGAGAAGAGACACCACCAAGCATTAGAAGTAAAGAAGGGCCAACAATCATTGAAGTGTTACAAAGGACGTATGTTGGAAGTTACAACTATTGAGTAGTAAAAGATATTGTGAGTGTTAAGAAAGGCCAAGCAAGTTTGAGTGCCAAATATGTTATAGAATCAATTTCAAGAATTGAGAGAAGTGTAGCCACCATTTGGAACTTTGATTAAGAACCTAGAAGAAGTTGAATGCCACTTGGCATAGAGGAAAGTAAGCACTAACAATCATTGAGAGAAGAAAATGTTTCAAGAAAATTGGGATCATATTTGAGGAAGGAAGACACTTATCAAAGGTAATACCTATGTTGTCATAACATCATAAAATTGGGCATAAGTAGCATAGAAAAATAAATGCCTAAAGAAGACGTTGAGTGCCATGTGTTACGTGAAAATAAGAATATAGATAGGTTGGTGAAACTATGAAAGGTAGTAATAATTGCAAGGAAGTAATATTTGATTCTTTTAAAGGTTGGAGGTAACTGATGCACCAAATCACATCTTTCAAGGGAAGAACAATTTTAGAAGAGTGACTTAAGGAGAACACCACCTACTGGAGTTTGAAAATCTCATTTTTGAAGAAGAGTGCATGCCCATATAAGGAGGTAAATCAAATTTAAGTTTTATTTGATTTATGCTAAGGTTTGGGAGGTATAAGGTGAATTTAATTAATTTATTTTCTAAGGTTGAAGATAATTAATCTCATAATTCTTAGATTAATTATTCATTTGGATAAATAAGGACTACTACATCATATTGGAATATTAATTTTTGCAAATATTAGTTTACAAAATTCTAAATTTCTTATTTGGAAGCCATAAATACTTCACCATCAAATTAGGTTTTTGAAATTTAAAATTTATTCAATTATTTAAAACTAGGGAGTCATAAGGTAGTCAAATTCACATAGAATAGAAAATAAAAAATAATAATGGATTATTGGTACATAGATTCATTAGCAAGCAAACATATTATTGGAAACAAACAATGGTTTCATTCTCTACAAGAAAAGAAAAAGAGAAACCAGTTGTTGTAGCAGGTAGGAAAACTTATGATGTAAGAAGAATAGGAAATGTTGCGGTCAATCTAATAAATGGAAAAGGGATAATTAATAATGTGTTATATGTTCTTGTATTGACTACCAATATTTTTTCAGTTTCTCAACTCATGGATCAGGACATGACAATAGAATTCAAAGTTATCAATGGAAGAAAACAATATCATATTATCAAACATGGGAAAATGATAGTTTCAGGTTCCTATAAAGGTAGTCTATTTATTTTGGATACTACTACACATTTGGATTTTCAGTTAAAACATTAGATTTATGGCATAAATATTTGGTACATACCAGTGCATCATCTATCAATGAAATGGTCAAGTATAATATGGTTGAAGGGATACTAGATCTATCTTGGGAATCTATTGTTTGTCCAGAATATTTGGCAGGAAAACAACATAGAATTCCTTTTGAACTTCATCAACATAGGTCTCAAAATACTTTAAAATTAATATATATATATATATATATATATATATATATATATATATATATATATATATATATATATATATATATATAAATAGATCTATGTGGTCCAATTAATGTTTTAGTGTTAGAGGACATAAGTATTTTCAACTATTTAGAGATGATCATATTAGAAAAATGTGGATATACTTCATGAAGTACAAATCAGAAGTATTTAGTCACTTTAAACAATTTAAACTTCAAGTAGAAAAAGAATCAAGAAAGACTATCAAAAACCTTCATTCATATAGAGGAGGTGAATTTGTATCAAAATAATTCAATCTATTTCTAGAAGAAAATAGAATTAAAAGACAACTCACTACAACATATTCACCACAACAAAATTGAATGGCAAAAAAATGAAATAGGTCTATAATGGAAATGATGAGATGCATGATAAAAGAAGCTCATCTTGATCATTAGTAATGGGTAGAGGTAGTCAAAATAATAGTATAATTGTAAAATAGATTACCTACAAGAATTCTCAAGCATGTTACACCAGAAGAAGCATGGTTAGGATAAAAACCAAGTATTGAAAATTTAAGAATATTTGGATGCAAAGCCTATATGCATATTTCAAAATAAAAAATGACAATATTAGATGAAAAACTATGATTGGTATATTTGTTGGCTATGATGATGAATTTGCAAGATATAGAATAATATATCCAAGTAAAAATATGGTTTATATAATTAGAGATATCGTTGTTGATGAAAAATCAAGAGTGAAACTAAAAAATAAAGTAATGATGTAGAATTTCTTCTAATTTTCTCAAAGTAAGACTTAGTAAACAAAGAGATAGAGTCAAAATCCCAATATGAAGAAAGTGAAAGTATAGACACCTCCATAGTCTCTCAAAGAAAGGAACCAATATGGCTTAGAAACACACTCAAGGAATCAAACTTGGAATAAATGCCAGATCTTACTACTACAAGACCTCAAACTTATAGTCAAAGTAGAATGAATAGAGGATTACTAAGCACTACATTGGATCCAACATCAAAACTTCAAACTCTAAATCATTTACATTGGAAGGTATCTTTGGAATCTAAATACTCATCACTACAAAAGAATAAAACATTGAATCTAGTAGAATTACCTCCTAGAAATAAATTTGTGGGTTTCATATGAGTTTACAATATTAATTATAAATTATATGGAACACTTGACAAATACAAATCTTATTTAGTAGCCAAAGGGTATACTCAGACACCCAGGTGTTGTAGGTGAGTTGGAGAGGAGAGGGAAATCCTCCAAGGGAGGTCCCAGGTTCAAATCTCCACCCTACCAAAAAGCTGAATTGGGTACCCAAAATCCAATTGATAATGTTGGTGTGGGTAGGGATGGGTGTGACTCCCGGGTGACTTTGACGGTATATAACCCCCTATTCGTGGTCTCTCAGACCAAGGCATCCCCACATGGGGTTTTCACTATAAAAAAAAAAGGGGTATACTTAGACAGAAGGAATTGACTATGAAGAAACATTTGCACCAACAACCAATGACTACTATCAGAACAATATGGGCTTGAGAAACTCATCAAGGTTAGAATATTCATGAAATAGATGTAAAATGTACTTTTCTTAATGGTTACTTAGAAGAGAAAGTCTACATGTCACAACCAGAAGGATTTGTTGTTAAAGCTCAAGATTATAAGGTTTGAAAATAAAACAAACTCTTATATGCTCTAAAACAAGCTCCTAGAGCATGAAATATAAAAATTAATAATCATTTGCTACAACATAGTTTTAAATGAAGTACATCCGATCCAAGTTTATATCCAAAGAAAATTGAAAATGATATATTAATTCTTATAGTATATGTTGATGATATAGTGATTATTGGAAGCTCTGGAAAACTAATAAGTGAGATAAAAAATGATCTTAAGAAGGCTTTTGAAATGATAGATTTAGACTAATGAATTATTGTCTTGGTCTAGAAATTCATAAAAATAAAGACAATATGATAATTACACAATCAAAATATGCAAAAGCTCTACTTGATAAATACAAGATGAATTATTGTAAGCCTAAATATATACCTACGGAAAAAGTGATTCAAGTATCCAAAAAATATGGAACACCTTTAGTCTTAGCTACATGGTACCACCAACTAATTGGAAGTCTTCTATACTTAATAAATACTTGATTTGATCTAGTTTTTTCTATAAATTATCTAATATTCATGCAAGAGCCAAGAGAGATTCATTAGAAAGCTACAAAAATAATACTATAATATGTTAAGAAGACTACAAATTATGGTTTAATTTAAATGAATAATGTTAAAGATTTTTGTCTAAAAGGTTATTCATATTTGATTATGTTGGTTCTATTGATGATATAAAATCTACTTCAGGATACATTTTTATCTTGGGCCAGTACCAATACCTTTGCATAGTAAAAAATAACATACAATAGCACAATCATCTACTAAAGAAAAATATTGTGCAGCAAGAGATACAATTTGTGAAGATTTGTGGTTACAATATATATTATCTAATGTGAGAATTAAATGAACTACAACTCTAATACATTGTGATAATTAAGGAATACTCATTTTGGTCAAAAATATAATTGTACATAAACTAACTAAGCATATTGAAGCACAATTTCATATCATTAGAGATCATTTTCAAAATTGCCATAACAGTTTGCAGTATACCTATAGAAGAACAATTGGTAGATATATTTACAAAAGCACTAGGACGGAACAAGTTTCAAAAATTCAGAGATTTTCTATGTAGATCAAGAGAAGTTTATGCCAAACAATATAATATAGGAGGTGTTGCAATATATTACATTATTTGGTACATGCTTATGTACCACCTTGCGTATATCTTTATATTAGGAAAGAGTCTTAGATTAGGGTTTGAGTATTTACTTTATGCAATGTAATAAATACACAAGTATTATTTGAATGTGCAATGATGTAAATGTGAATGTTGTCCATGTGTACACGAGTCTATAGAATAGGAATATAAAGATTTATAGGAATAAGAAAGTCAAGATTCATATCCATTATATATTGGCCTTTGTGTAAGCATTGTATATCGAATAAAAAGGAGCATTGCTCATAGCATGTATTAGTAGATCTCCATTTTATAGCACTTTCTCTATTTTTGTGAGCTTTCATTAATGGTTGTTTTATGAGTAGTTATAGAAGTTACTCATGAGTTTTACATGGTTAGAATATTACCATTATCATATATTTAATATTGCATGTTCATTTTATACCTTGTGGTTGATCTCTCATTAACTATTAAGCATCAAAATCTAACAATGACCAACATTATGAATGATTCAAGAAGTGCTCTATGTATATGATTGAAACTAGGAGCTTATATTCGATATTTTCTCCTAAGGTATGAAATTTTGATTTTAATTATGATATCCTTCAAATAAAATATGGAATATTTTATTTGAAGGATACAATTGTGATTATAGGTGTACAATGGTTGCCTTATTCTTTCCTTCAAATATCTTACACAAATTTTACCATGCAATGTTTGAAGTAATTACTTCACTAATGTGTACTTGAATTTCATGAGATATGCCAAATAAAATTAACATCATAGCTTTAGAATCACCATATTTAATTTTTTAATTTCTATTTTATCTTCTAAAACATTACATTGTCCATTCACCACATCCCAAATTTTTTTAATAATAAGTATGGACATCTTATTTTTCCATGAAGTAAAATTAGGCCCTTTTAATTATTGACATTCATAAAATAAATTTCTTGTATTTTCCATTTCAGTTGAAGTTGATAACTTTATAGCTACCACAATTAATAATAAACAATTTCAGTCAAACTTTTCAATCAATTACTTTGGAGTAGAATTCCTTATTTCTTCAAAATTTAAAATAACTTAATGCTTCAAACTTTTAATCAATCTTCAAATCAAATTTCAATTTTACAAAAATAATTTATAATTTTTAAATAATTAATTCAAATTTTCAAATTTTAATATCTACTTGTAACTCCAAACTTTCTTTATCCAAATATTCTATTAGCTATATTATTTCTTCATTAGTTAATTCTCTAATTAATCAACTTGCTAATGTTAAAAGCCATGCTTATATGAATTCAAAAATGTGGAAAGATAAAATATTTTAATACCTCATACTTTTATCATGTGATAATGGTCCATTTGTTCTTATCAAGTGATTTTTTGCTCTAAAATTCTTTTTGGTATCTCATGTATATAGTAAGTGATGAAACAATGTTTCACTTCATACATTTTTTATCCTTTTTTAATCTTCCTCTATTATAGGTGCTAAATTCTAAAAAACAAATAACCTCTAATTATTCTAGCCTTTATTAAGAGACTAAATTATTAATTATTCTCATAGCTCTGTATGCTTCTCGTTTAATATGATGCAAACTAGTATAAGCTTCAAACTAGACTTCCTTTGGAAATTTAAAAGGCTTCTAAAATCACTAATGTTGAGAGTGAAGTAATATTTACCATTTTAAATCAAATATAACTACCTTTATATTTCTAGATAAAACAACTAGTCTTGTTGATGATGTGTATGACACTTTATTTAAATATGCATGCCATGTGTTAAAGTAGTATGGTGTTAATTCTACCCGATCATTTTACATCTATTTTATTATACTCTTAGAATTTCACTTTAGAATTGGTTATTCCAATATTCCTAGTTTGTATTACTACACTCTTTGAAAATTCAACTACATTTACCAATTGCGTTCACCACATGATAATTACAACATTTTTTTTTTTAATTTGTTTAAAATTGAACAAAATAGGTCATTTTGTTCTCTAAAATCATCTCAGGCTCATGTACAATTGCAACCAATAAAAAATCTATTGAGCTATAATGATCGTAATGTAACTTCTACATTCAATATCCGTATTTCCTTTTATGTTTGGATGCACATTGACTGATGTGTAACATCTACCACATTGGAATAATGTTAATGTCTAATAAACTGGAATAACATTAATACATATACATGTATACCACTTACTTGAACTTCCTGAATACTTACACTATAATTTCTAAATTATCATGGCTATGAATCATCCACTAAATTGAGCATCACTCTTCTTTTGTTGAATATTAGATATACATATTTAGGTTGATTGCCAAACCAGTTTGCTTTTAGAATATACTCATTCACATATATATCACACAGGAAAATAATATACCACACTTTCCAATTACATTTTGAAAGACATGAACCTTTATTATATTGATCTCATAGAAAATAATATTAAAACTTGTGCATATGATATTATTCTAAAAAATATTGTCTTTATATGCATATATCATTTCTGTTAACTATTAAGAGATTCATGTTTTACACTTAGATCGAAAAGATAAGTAAAGCAAACAATAACCACTTAAACAACTTTCGTCTTTCAATATGCAATGAAAAACACTTTGTAATGTATTTTACGATAAGTCTTACCCTCTCATATACCTTCTAAATGGTGATACTTGCCCATGAAATAATTTTGAAAGGGTACCAAAACAATTGATTATTTCTCCTTTGCTTATAATATTTTTATCCTACAAGCCCCCAACCATGCTGAGTAGTCTCCAACAAGCACATACTTCTGTCTACTATGTATTTGATACCACTGTTAGATTTCCAACTATATTAGCTAACAAAAAACATTATCAATCAAGTGTAAATTAGATAAATACCACTAAAAAAAAGAATAATTAATATTGAAATAACAACAATATATCACAAATATATCTTAAATATATTCAATATCAAATATTAGAAGAAGTTATTCCAGGAAAATAACGTTCACTAGGTTAAAATTGTGAAGGCTAAGTACCTCCTTAACAATGGTAATTTTTAAAAAACCCAATGTTGCCCTAAGGGTTTTTCTTTTAGGTCTAGTCTAGTAAAAAGTAGAACTAACATTTCTAAAGGTTTAATATGGTTGTTAGGTTATGGCCAAACCATTGACTTATGGAGAGACCCTTGGGTCTTTGGTTCTCCTTTATAATATTACCTAGATTTCATTGGTTTGAAATCAATCACAGATAGTTTCTTTGGAACCAAAGTTTGTGATTTTATTTAAGTGTCTAATTTTAGTCTTCGATGAAAATCCTTTGAATTTCCTAGTCTTTCTTAAGTGGAGAAATAAGCTTTCAAATCCTTGTTCGATTCCATTATATGGCTCCTTATCTCGAATAGGGGTTCTCTGAACATACTCATTTGGGGGTCTACAAAGGATGGTCTACTCTTTGTTAAGTTGGTTTACCATTATTTGAAATATAGAATAGATACTTGGTTCCCTGAAAGCAATATTTGGATTAAAGTTCTTACTCCCAACGTCATCGTATTTTTTTGGTGGGCTGTCCAAGGTAAGTGTCTTATGTCTTACCTTGGACAATATCAAAAAATAAGGTTTAATTATTCTGAATAGATGCTTCTTATGTAAGTGTGAGATATAATCTCCCTCTCATATCTTTTCTAGTTGGTCATTTACTCATGAAGTTTTAAGTTTATTCTTTAGGGGATTCGATTGGCTTGGATCATCCTAAATTCGTTAGAGGATTTAGTTATCCAATGGGTCTCCCCATTTTCCTCCCCTCAACTTTACCATTTCTGGAAATTTTGGTTACCTCACCTATGGTGGCAGATTTGGAATGAAAGGAATGCCCAAGCATTTAAGGATGTTTGTCATCTGAATTTCTTCGTCACCTCGAAGGCTATCATGGACATAGTTGAAAACATCAAAGCTTTGAACCTGGAGAATTTTACCAACAAAAAGGAGATTATTTTGGAGAGATCGTTGGATTTTTTAAACAAGCATCAAGCAATATCAAGATAGGTGGGACCAAACAGGTCTAAAATTATTGGGGAACTCCCTCCACAGGGGTGGCTGAAATTAAATTTTGATGGATCATCTAAAGGTAATCCAGGCCCAACAGGGGCTAGGGGGTTAATTAGGGACTCTCACGAAGTAATTCTTCTTTCTTTTTCTAAAAAATTAGGTCACCAAATAGTCACTATGTTGAGTCCCGAGCATTGTTTCAAGGATTTTCTAGGCTAATTTTGGTGGATTGTAGGAAATTAATTATTGAAGGTGACTCTCTTAATGTGATAAACATGATTAATGGGACTCAAACTCCTACTTGAACCATTTCAAAACCTTTTATTGGAATCCACAAGAATTATTTAGACCTTACAAAAAGTTCAATTCTAGCATCGTCTTAGAGAAGGTAATAAAGCAATGAATTTTATTGTTAATCAAGGCCTTCTGCAATAGGATTTAAAAATTTGTAGCGACATTTTTCCTTCAAATATTAGAAATATGGGTAATGAATTTAGAAAAATTCATGTACAAATGTAGAATTAACTGGTGGGGTTTATGGATCCTTCTCTTATGGACATTTTTTATCTCTCCAAATTTATTATCCCAATGGAATTTAATTTCATTTTTTTTCTTAAAGAGGACCAACTTGCATAGATCCAACCAGGTGGACTAATGGAGCGTTTATTCCCAAATCCCAAATGGGTATTGGTGATCATCAGCTAAGCACATCTAGGGGTTGAGTTTGTAAAATAGAAAGGGGTGTTATATCATTAATTATATTGGCTAGCCCACTATACCTAGAGTAATTGACCTCAATTCACATATTGAAAGCTAGCCAATCAAGTTGTACTTGGAGTTGAGTAATGAGGATTGCATCCATGCAAAAAGATATTTATTTTGTCTTGTCCCAAGTTTTTATGAGGTAAATATGATGTGGTAGGTAGTGGTAAAATTAATTGCCCCTTGGCACATGGATTGGTAGGTATCTCTTAAACTAGGGCTTTTGATGAATCATGTAGATAGTTGGCCAGTTCTATTTTTGACACATAGTAGGTGGGGCATGGTCCCTAAGGGTCTGATAATTAATGATCAAAGAGTAAATATTTTTCACAAGACTTCATCGATTAGGAGGGCGTTGTCAGTATCTTCACCACCCAACATTAGGATTGGCCCTAATGTGTGTGTTCTAGAACTCCTTTCATGGGCAGCTTTATAATTCTCTTCGTTGTTTCTTTTGGGGAGGCTTTTCTTTGGCCCAAGTTTCACAAATTAAGTTGGTAGATTGTGAATGGATTTATTGCTTACCTCAATCATGGCCATGGCTATTATAGATTCATGTGGTCGAGTGCCTTGTCTAATTTTATTTCCTTAATGGAGGTGGAGTTTCACGGGGCTCAAATTTTAGTGGTGGATAGAGTGATATGTGATACTTTTTCTTGGCTATACATCCTTCTCATCCATGGCAAGGTGGAGTGTGAGGGGGAGCTCTTTTGTTCTTTAATATTCCCTATCTAGTGTTAGAGAGAGTATCAAAATGGTAGCCCTAATTTTGGAACCACAATCCTTGGCGGTGGATGAGGAGGTTCGTAAAATTTTGAAAAGAGAAAATATCCTTCAATGCCTTTTGAGGTTTAATGGCCACCATAGGGATATGGCTAAGCATTTGACCTATTCTTGGTGGGAAGGGGTGGTCCATGTTGGTTTAGTGGAATTTGAAATTAATATTCCACTTATTACCAAGGTGACTAGGTTGGTGGTGGATGGAATGGTGCACAATAGGGAGAAGCACTCTTTGGTAAAATACATTCAGGTTCAAGTTTAGGTGGAACTCCCTAAGAGCTCCTTAGGATTACGTGGTTCTAGTAATTATGCAGTATTTTACCCTGGACAAGAACTAGGAAATACTACGGAGTTATAATTTCATGATTTTGAACCACCTTCGACATAAGAAATTAATGAATATTCCATCATTTTTATTTTAGTCTCTAGCTAGGTCTATTTCTAAGGTTAAGAAAGGGGTGGCCTCTGATCTAGTTCACCAAGGTTTGTTGAATATGATATTCGATCATGTGACTAAAATGAGGGGCCTAGACGATGATAACATTATTAAATATTTAGTTAGAGTCTAGGTCCCAATTGTGAAGTATCTGACTTCTTCTATTTTGAGGGATTTGAACGCATCGATATTGAAAGCTATTGAAGCTAATTCCCTAGTCATGCATTCAGGGATCAGGGTGGAGTCCAGGCCTATAGTTTTGAGAGGTAGTGAAGATGGCACAAGTAAATCTAAGCATTTGGTTGCATTAGCAAATAAATAGAATGATTCACTGATGATTGATGACTCAGGATCCAAGGATCCATTGCCATCACCAAAGAAGCCAAAATTATCTCTAAAGCTAGTAGTGTTAAGAAAAATAAGAAACCTAGTTTTCAATCTAGGACTTTAAATCTAAATTCTTTCAATGTGGTAATAATGAAGTTGTAGCACTGGATGATCGATTCTTTGTAGGTGATAATCTCTTGCACTGAGTAATTTTTGGTTCTCATAGGCTAACATGTGGCTGGATTTAATGAGCTCAAAGTTGTGAATGAGGTAGGCCCTAGTGGGTCTAAATTCTTAGTTTTTCTCTTCCCTTGTGCTTTTTTTGTTAGCTATGTTTAGTTCCTCTAGACCTACGTGACTGCATTGTCTGTCCTAGTTTGGGTTTTTGAATATTTAGTTTGTTTAGATTGTGTTTGAGTCTTGGGATCCTATTCTAGTTTCGCTTTGTGTCTATTTATTGTATGTTTTTAGCTATTTGGATTCTTTTATATCCCCTTGTACAGTTGGGCATTAGATATTTTTTGTAAAAAATTTGGAGTTCTTTTCAAAAATCCTTTCATCCATCTTATCAAAAAAATGAAATACTACGAGAATACTTTAGAGAGATTACATTGCATGGAGATTTATCTCAAATATATAATTTTACATGAATTTTTAGTACTCTAACTATTTCTCTCCTCAAACATTTAGGATATGCATCCTTTCATATTCCTCTCATTAAGACAAAGCTCTCATCTTAACACATATCAAAGTGACTTTTCATTCTCTCTCTTGACATCTTGAACTTTCTCTCATATTAACACATACATTATATAAAACATAAATCATTCCATCAAACTAATATTTACAAGAGGGCCAAATAATGTAATACTTCCAACAATTTTTAGTTATGATAAGTTGATTGATAGAGGTTAAGTGCTTACTAGCAGGTTGTGATGGTTCGACAACCTTGAGGGTTAGGAGTCTTGTTGACTTCATATTATCTAATAAATTAGGGATTATAGAGATTCCCTATGCAAATATAAATATATATAAAATAGTAAGTATTTGTTTTTTGTTTTTTATATTTTTTTTAAATATATATTTCATGATCATTTTGTAACACTTCTATTTAAACTTAAATTATTCTCTTTTGGATTTTTTTTTACTATTATTTTAAAACTATAATGATTTATTTATACAATAATTCAATATTATGGTTTGTTATATATTCTAAAATAATCCCTCTTTTAATTTTTTTTTCCTACACAACCAATTAATACAATAGGTGTTATATAGGGGAAATGACCTAGTGCAATACTTATATTTTCTACTGATAAATCTAACAGTAACAATACTTATAATGATATTTAATACATTAAACATTGGTGTTTGAACATATTTAATCTATAGTTAAAAATAAGAGTTTCAATATTTTTAATATATATAAATTATACTATTATAATATAAAAGATTTTAAATAATTAATTATAATAAAGGAATAATGCACACTACTTACAAGTAATTTTTTTTTATTTGGTTATTGTGAGAAACTTCTATGATCGATGCACAAGGCTGAGCAATCTCCTCCCAACCATGACCCCTCATAAAGCTGAGAGCTATACTTATCAATAGAAAATTTAACACAAAGCCACCACACACCCACCCCCTTGCACACTCGCCCACACTGCAATTTGAACCTTGAACCTCTCGAAGAAGAGCCAAAGCCTGAAATATTGTGTTGCACCCCAAGTGCACTTACAAACAATATTTAGGCTATAAATATATTGTTTACATTGAATTATTAAGTTTTAAATTAAATGTAAAAGAAATTAAAAAATAATAATTATAATTATAATAAAAGTGGTGTTTACACATCCACCATGGGGATTGAACCTGGGTCACATCATCGATAATGTAAGTGGTGTCCTTGCCAATAGACCACACTCACGAGGATTACTACAATAGTGACATCTCTTACAATAGTGACATCTCTTGTGACTTCCCTCTAGATAGTTTTATACATTTATGGGATTTCACTGCCAACCACCTAAGATATATTCTAGAGGTTTTCTCTCTACCTAAGAGTTTTGGCCCTAGGTAGTTCCCATGTTTGTATCATATCCTATGCATCTTCAAATTGCAATTGGTTTTGGAAATATGACCCCAAGATGAATAGAAGGTCCAATGTTCAAACCACCCTTTATGTTATTTTTATGGACACAAAAAATCTTATGTGGCTTCCATCTAGATAGTGGTATACCCAGATTGGATGGTACTATCGACCATCAAAAAGCATCTTTAGAGGTTTCTCTCTAACCAAGAATTTTATCTACAAGTATGGTATATTGGTGATTTTAAACAAATTCTTTCATTTGAGAGGTCTTTATTTTGAATATCTATATACACGCGACCGATCAGACACAAGAAAAATCTCCTATAGCTTTTCTCTAGATAGTGGTATACCTAGTTGGGTTAGCACTATGACCACCTAAGAACGGATTTGGAGGTTTCTTTCTAACCAAAAATATTCTCTTGAGATCAATGCAAAGATTTGGTTTTGACTCTTTTTTTAGAAGGTCAAAGGCTCAAACTGCCTCATGTGTGTAGATGTGTGTTAATCCCCTATTGATAAGCTTGAATTTTAACCTTACAAAAAAAACATAAATGAAATAAAAAATGCTAAATCCTAATCTTTGGTTATAAGGATTTTTCACACTATCTAAATTTAAAACAAAAATCATGTCACAAATACTAACTAATTAAAAGAAGTTAAAAATAAATATGTAACGTAATTACATGACACCAATAGGCTTTTCGTAAACATGTAAATATTAGTAGGCATGTCATTTAAAAACATTGCTTGTAATTACATATTTTTATTTTTATTTTTATTTTTATACATAAAAACTTTGAGATTAAAAAAAATTAAATTAAATTAAATAATACAAATAATTCAAACCTTAACACTCAATCACCACTCTTATCTTTCTTTCGCTTTTAAATATTACATTTTCATAGCCTTTACATGGATGCCCAACATATGTATGCCAAAGAATGAATTTCAAATTTAGGTGTTTTCCTTTTAAAATTGAGTATGCTCCTAGAACAACTCATGTCTGGTTACGGTAACTGTAACTCAAGGCGGTAGTTCATTTAGTTTGAACATTTTAGGATTCAAACAACCAATTTTACATGTGATTGGAATTCTGATCTCGCCGATTTTGTTTAAAATAATAAATAAAAAATTATGTTATAAATATTAAAACATTATGTTATAAATATTAAACCTCGGTCAATTGTTCATGAAAAACAAATTCGGAAGAATTTTTATTTATTTATTTTTATTTTTATATCTGTAAAGTTTGCAACTATTTATCTAGCATCAATGAGTATTGAATACCAATCTTTTCTTGCACGTATATGCGTACATTCGAATATTTTTGTTCCTTCGTGATAAAAGTGATTATTTAGATCTCAAATTAAAATTAAAGAACAATTCTTCTATTTATTTGACACTCTTTTTGTAATAACGTTTTTCCAAGGTGGAATTTTTAAATTACATGAAAAGAATAATTATGATTTTTTCATATAATATTTATTTTGAAAAAAAATTATATTAAAAAGAATATATATCAAGTCTTATTATATGTTTATAGTTTCATTTAATAGAGAATTAGAAGTCCAAGGTTTGAATTTCCAAAGAAATAGGGTTGTATACCATGTGGTGTTTTTTTTTTTAAAGTAAAATTTAAATTTTGCATATTATCTATTGAAATTTTATCTCTGGCTGAAAATGATATTAAGGAGTTGATTTTGAAAACTTAGTAAGTTGAAGAAAAGAAAGATAAAAAATACAAATTAGATATGGTTTAATTAACCTAATCCCAAAAATCTCACATAGCTTTCATATATAATGTAATGCTTATAAAATTAATTGACATCATAACTTTTAGTTGTATTAATCTAACTTAACATAGAATTAAAAGTACAATTAAATCATATATATAAATAATATGGAGAGTGTAGAGCCTCATTGTGGCAGAGAGGCCTGTGAGGGCCTACGCCTCACCATGGTAGAGAGGACCTGAGCCTCACCATAGCAGAGAGGACTTGAGCCTCACCATAGCATAGACTACTTGAGCCTCACCATGGTAGAGAGGGCCTATGAGAGCTTGAGCCTCACCATGGAAGAGAGGGTTTGAGCCTCATCATGGCAGAGAGGGCTTGTAATGGTTTGAGTCTCACCATGGCAAAAAGGGTCTGAGCCTCACCGTGGTAAAGAGGGTCACGAATCTAAAGGTAATAGCTCCAGAGATTTTTGGAAACGATAGCAACCCAGATGCCCTTTTGGATAGTGAATTCGATTAGTACATGATTTTGTATCTATAGTTGGGTTGTTGAGAGGAAGTCTGGGTAGCTGGAACCTCATTCAGGGGGCTAGGGGAATGAGGCTAGGTTGGCTTAACGATCTTAACATTTGGTGGTGTTGTGGGGTGGTCTCCTATCTTGGTTCGTTCTGGTTGTTGAATCTCTAGTTTGGTTGTTTTTACTATAGATGCAGGTGGGATAGCAGGGTGGAAGGTTAGGCAGTTAGAAATTTAGTAGGGGGTTGGGGGAAGGAGGTTGGGTCAGTTGAAGGAACCTCAACATCTAGCATTGTTGATGGGTAGATGGGTAGATAGCTAGATTAGACTACGGTTGGACTCAAGGCTTTTTGGGGTTTTTGCCTTCATAGATTTTCGTGGTGGAGGGTTTTCCTATTGGCAAGGCACTCTGTTGTAGATCTCCTCTTCTGATTGGTTTTGTTTTATCTCCATGGTGTGCTTTTGTTCGGACAGCTTTATTCAGGTATATTTTTTCAACTAAGGCAGGATGGAGGATGAGTTAGATCCCAAGGTTTCAATGCTCACATTTTTATCTGGGATCCTTCATTTTTTCTCTCTTAGGTGCTGAGTTGGGTGTTTTCTGTTTTTCTTTCCAAATTCCCTGAGTGGTTTTCTTCAACGAGATATGTGGGTTTCTTCATGATTATTTATGATGTTTCCCGTCTGTTGGGTCTTTCGTCGACTAGACGAATGAGCCTTATGGGCTTGTTTTTTGATATGTTGTGGTATTTTCTAGTGTTTTTTTCTTAAATTTGTTGTTGTTATGAGGGGTTTTCCTGTTACATGCTTTGTTGGATGGATTTGTTGATCGTGATGATAAGATTCCATTGTTATTTTTTATGAAGCAAAAAGTGCTTTGTTTTGAGCGATATTTATTTGTAAATTTGTTTTAACCCATAACATTTTTGTTATTATGTTGTTTTTATCTTGTACTTTAAATTCTAGCTTATTTGCTAAGAGGTTGTTTCATTGGATTTTAGGGTTTAATTCGTGCAATTTAGTTCAATATTTCGTGATGTCTTATGGCTAGATCTAAATTTTGAGGGTGCCTTTCAAAACTCTACTTGTAATAGGTTTGGAGACCTTTATATAAATAATATGATACTTTTTAAAATTTATTGATATTACAATAATTAATTGTGTAATTCTTTTTTAATGCTTTATATTATCTTATATTTTTCTTAATCAATAACTTAATAGTTTAAATATAAATTTTAATATTTAAAATACTTTTAATTTTATTTAAAACAAAAAAAACTGCTTTCTCTTCTTCAAAGTTCAAAAATAAATTTGTTTTTGAAAAAGATTTTTTTATTTATTCAATATATAGTTTGTAGGTTTGCGCTTACCACTTTATCACGTTGCATCATGTATAAGTTAAAGATATGCATATCTAAGAATCAGTTGGGAGGAAGAAATTTTGCATTTTGCAGAAAAAAATTTTGGTTCATCTTATACACTTTTGCACAGAATTTTGCATACGTCAAAGACTAAAACCAAGATAACCATCTTATTAAGCTTTTTCAATCTCAACAATTGGAAAATCAATAAAACCTGGAAGGTAATCATCCCGGTCAAGATTAAAACCAAGATAACCATCTTATCAATCTTTTTCAGTCTCAACAATTGGAAAATCAATAAAAATTAAAAGGTAATCATCCCGGTCAAGATTAAAACCAAGATAACCATCTTATCAATCTTTTTCAGTCTCAACAATTGGAAAATCAATAAAAACTGAAAGGTAATCACCTAGCAATGGCAAACATGCTTTTAGGAAACAGGTTATTACATCACATCCTCTAGAAACAAGAAAACCTCAATGTATCTATGGCACATTAGGCCATTCACGCTATTTACAAACTAAAGGGTATCTGCCAGCAATATTAAATTCCTTCATAAAAAATATTCTACCGAAAATAACAACTTATATGCAGCTGTTTCCAGAGTTTTTTACATTATCTTTTCCACATCCCCTTTCATGTTTGCACCAGATGCATCCGATTCCTGAGCACACAATAAAAACTTATGGTAGAAAAAATAAAAACATGTACTTAACAGAAGTTTTTTATCACAAAAAATACTACCTCTCTTCATATGATATTACCTCTTCTAAAAAAGCATCGAACAGAAGTTGGTTATCGCAAGAAATATTAGCTCGCACAACTGTCAATCCCACGGAGTCTATAGCTTCCAATATGGCAGTGATGGCTCCATCCCATTTCATAGATGAAATGTGTAACCGATATCCATATCCATCTTCTTTCATTTCCACCTGCATACAGATATGTTATAACATTTTTTCAGGTACATAGATCTCAATTGGCGGATATGTGAGGCTAAAAACCTGACAAATACTGGAAACAAAAGAAAACCTGCGACCATTCGTAAAGAAATTGGGTAACTCAAATTCAATGAGTAAGTTATCAAATGTCTGAGCTTTTTCATTTATAGTGGCCTTCATAACCAGCTAAATTAAAAAAGATTGATATCTATTGCTGAAATTGCATCAATTCCATATCTTGCCTTGGGTTCTTCGGGGATGGATTCCTCGTTGAGAATATAATCTCTTTCTGCCACAAGTAAACTATGGAGCTTCCGTAGATGTTCTGAAACGTGAGCCACAGCATACATATTACATTTGAGCAAGCCATCCTCATCGAAATTTTCGAAAGCAGCGCTTACAAGCTTTGGATCCATGGCTGCTTCAAACATTTCAGCCCTTCTCGACCTTCGAAGTTGTATTCGTTCAATCTCTTGGTGAAGTTTCTCCAAAACCCTTGACATCTCCTTGTTGCGACGGATATTGATCCCTGTTTCTTAGGTTCTGAGGTTTATTGGATGGCTTCGGCTATCCCGGACCCGAAATTGATTGAATAGATTTTAGTTTTGTAACCAAAACATTAGTTTATTTATTTATTTTTTATTTTTTATTATTATTTATAAAACTAGCTTAAACTATTGGTAAGTATACCACTTACATTATCGGTAATGTGACTCGAATTCAATCCTCATATAAGAAACATTACTAAAAACTATTAAGAACACTTATTAATAATAGATTATTAACAATCGAAAACATATATTTATATTGAAGGAACTTAAACTCTAACCCCTCTTTACTATTTTATTTTAGTTGTAATGCCTATTCGTGGTTTGCTCTCCTATCACGTTCTCAAAATAGATAATAAAAGGGCGGTTTTGTAAATCTGTTGGCTTGCTCTGCCAGTGTGCTGATGAGGATTATCTTTCCATCTTCCGGTTTTATTTAGTAGTGCGCGCCATTTATGGTTGAAAATGGAGAAGTTTTGAATTCCTGTCCGATATCACCCATGTCGATGGCCAGCGTTTTGTCAGTTTTGACTATTGCTCCCCAGAATTTCTTGGGAAAGCTTTGAGCCAAATTATTCAACCTGTGTCTTTTGCAGCGAGGTAGACAGGTAAATATGACAGATATTAGCAAAGTGGGGTTCTTCGTTATACGTGGCCATGGGAGGTTGGATTTCCATTTCCTTTTCTGACTTTCAACCACAAAACAATGTGAAATAACAGAAATTCGCAACAGAAAATATTGACCAGTGCGTACTGGAAGAGATATTTTATTACAATTGAGATTCAAGTCCAATGAATCGTAGAAGAATAACTAGCAAGATTCAGATGTAGGTTCACATTTGTATGCGGATTGTTATTTAGAGTATCACGAGGAATTGTACTTTTGACTTGTTTAAAGTAAGCTTTTTGTTCCTGAATTTATTGAAAGAACTCTGGACCATCTTTATTACAACTTCTTTTAACTCGTCGTTTTAACCTCACGACTAATGTTTTCTAACTTACCATTCTATTAAGATCTCCACCCACTGATTACCGAAACTTAACTAAAAAAATTTGTTCTAAAAAAAATTACTACACTTTCTAAATTCTATATTAACAAATAAAAATAAATAAAGATTTTATTGTTGATTTACCGTTAGCGTCTTTAGTTGATATAGACTTCATATTGATTACAATTATATTGAAATACACTAATTTCATTTTGCCAAGCAGTGGATTCTCTGTGTTATATATGGACTTATTGCAGGGCTTGGGCAACATGTTAAATAAATATAAATAAGGCACTGAAGTTTTTAACACGAATCTGGACGGCGAACACTCCAATCCGAAATATATATACTACAGTCCGAAGCTATTAGAAGGTAATCCGCAGGGGAATCACATACACAGTTTAAACATCAGGATTCGCGAAGGCAGAATTTAGGTTTTTCAATCGGCAACTTTTACAAGTGATCTCGAGCGGAATGGAGGAAATATTAAATTTAACTAAGTTATCCAACAATATGCAAAAGGCAAAATTTATGCAAGTATTTGTTTATTGCTTAAAACTGGAAATACATCCACATACACTGGGTTGGAAATACATCCACCATTATCTGCAACTGTGATAAATTGCAGGATAACACTGCACTTCTACTGTACTTCTCTGAGCTCTACTGCTCCTTCTGCTCCACAATGCTGATGTGTTCTTCTGTTGTCTTGCCTCTGGTATTCTCCAACCTTTAGCCTCTCTTCTTCAACCTCATAAAATAGAACCCCGAAAGAAATATATAGCTAGGGATTCAGAGATGAGGCAGAAAAGCTCCACCAACTTTTGTGACTTGCAGTTAATATAAAATTAGGGTTTCCTTCCAATTGCCGAACTGATTGACAGTTTCAACTACCGGTAATTAATTCGAATGAAACAGAATCTGGAGAATGGTGCAGTGGATTGATTTATCAGAGGTTTCAAATCTAGTTTAATTTTCTAACACCCTCCTTTAAACTAGATTTCATAAAAACTTTGACACTAAGCATCTTCCTTAGCCTGTTGAAGTCTTCCTCCTTCAAGGGATTTGTAAATATATCTGCTATCTACTCCTTGGACCTACAAAATAGTAATTTAATTTCATTAAATTTCAATAGATCTCTGATGAAATGGTATCAGATTTCAATGTGCTCTATTCTGCCATGAAACACTAGATCCTTTGACAGTGCTATGGATGAATTGTTGTCATAAAAAATGGTTGTTGCTACTTCCGGTGGATGATTCAGTTCACTCAAAACTCTTCTCAACCAAACTGCCTAGCATGCGGTTGAGGTGGCGACAACATACTCTGCCTCAACAGTTGATAGTGCAACAATTGGCTGCTTCTTCGAGGACCATGAAACTACTCTAGATCCAAGATAGAAGGGATATCCAGAAGTGCTCTTCCGATCATCTATGTTGTCAGTCCAATCACTATCTATGTAACCAATCAGTTCGAGTTGGTCTTGTCTGGCATAGTGGATTCCATGGTTCCTCGTTCCATTGACATACCGTAAAATCATCTTGCCTGCTTTCCAGTGAGTGTACTTTGGTGACTCCATAAACCTACTGATTAAACTTATAATAAACATCAAATTTAGCCTGGTTGCAGTCAAATACATCAAGCTTCCAACTAACCTTTTATAGATAGTTGGATCAACACTTCTACTGCAATATGATTTGCTCAACTTCAGGCCTGTGGCAATAGGTGTGATGGCAGATTTGTTGTCCTCCATATTAAACCTCTTCAAGATATCTTTGGCATACTTGCCCTGAGAAATGAAGATGCCATCCACAGATTGGTCAACTTCTATGCCAAGAAAATACTACATCAGCCCCAAGTCCATCATCTCAAACTTTTTCTTCATGATTGTTTTGAACTGCTCAAATAACATACTGCTATTATCAGTATATATCAGATCATCTACATACAAGCAAATGATTATCATCTCTCCCTCTGCATTTGTCTTCATATACAGAGTGTGCTCATATGGGCATTTTATGAATCCATTCTCCTAAAAGTAAGCATCAATTATATTGCACCAAGATCTGGATGCTTGCTTCAACCCATACAGATCTTTCTTCAGTTTTAGGACTTTGCCTTCTTGCCCTTCTAGTTCATAACCAGGTGGTTTGTCTATGGATACCTCTTCTTCCAGTACTTCATTCAAGAAGGCAGACTTGACATCCATTTGGTAAACATTCCAACCTTTCTAAGATGTCAATACCAAAATCATTATGACTTTGTCAAGTCGGGATACAAGTGCATAAACTTCATGATAGTCAATCTTTGACTTTCGCTTGTAGCTTTTTGCCACCAATCTGAACTTATGCTTGTCAATTTCACCTTGGGAATTAAACTTAGTTTTATATACCCATTTGACCCCAATGGTCTTCTTACCTGCTAGGAGATCCATTAACTCCCAAGTTTGATTTTTATTGATTGCCTCTATCTCATCATCCATGGCCTTTATCCATTTTTTATTTTGAATTGTTTCTTCAAATGTAATTGGATCACACTCAAAAAATAAAGCAAAATAAGAATGTTCTTCATCAGTTTCAGTTCTTGTTACCTCATAAATGTCTTATAGGCTCCTTATTTTTTATGATGTCTTCAACTTGGAGATCCTTGTTGCAAGTGGAGGTGATCAGAATGATAAGGTTGTTTTGTTGTTGGCACTACTTCTATTGTTTGAAGCTATATGAGTAGACACTTTGTCTCCCTTTGAATCCTCAGATTTAATAATTGCTGGCTCTAGCTGGCCAGTATTTTATTTCTAATTCTATGCTTCATCCTTCAGGAACTTCACATATCTGCTGATGATTATCTTCTTTGTTATAGGATTATATATTCTGTAAGATTTTTCTTATTCACTGTACCTTGTGAAGATACACTTCTCTACTTTGTCATCTTGCTTATTTCTCTTCTTATCTGGAACATGTGCATATGATATGCACCCAAAAACTCTTAAGTGAGTAATGCTTGGCTTCTGGTTGCTCCATGCCTCTTGAGGAATATTGTCCTTCACACTCTTTGTGGGACATCTGTTCAGCAAATAAACTGCATAGTATATAGCTTCTACATAGAACTCATGTAGCAAATTCATTACCTTTAGCATACTCCATGCCATCTCCATTATGGTTCTATTATTCCTCTATGCAACACCATTCTATTATGGTGTGTATCTGGTAGTAAATTATCTACGAATTCCATTTACTTTGCAAAAATTATGGAATTCATTGAAGATATACTCACCTCCTCCATTTGTCCTGATAGCCTTCACAAAATAGCCACTATGATTCTCAACCAGAGCCTTCAACTCTCTGAATTTTTCAAATGCTTATGATTTTTTCTTGATGGGATAAACCCATGTCCTTCGATTGAAGTCATTTATGAAAGTCAAAAAATATTTATTTCCAACAAATGTAATGGTTTGCATTGGACCATAGATATTTGAGTGCACTAGCTCCAATGGCTGTGAAGCTCTCCAATACTGTCCTATAGGGAACACATCCTTGTACTGCTTGCCAACTAAGCAACCTTCACAAACTTGATTGGGTTTCTCAATGAGGGGTAAACCCCACCATCTGCTTCTTGTGCAGTAGGTTTAGGCCACTAAAACTTAGGTGACCAAATATGAGATGCCATAGCCAAGTAGCATCCTTCACCACTGCACTCAATGACATTAGCAATTCATTTTGAATTTGCAAGGGAAACATTTTGTTATTTGTCATGGAAACAGTTACAATTTGCCCATGCTCTTTGTCTCTAATGGTACAAGCTCCATATTTAAATTGAATAGTGTGCCCCTTCTGCACAAGTTGTCCAATGCTCAATAAGTTATGTTTCAACCCAGGCACATAATACACATCTTGTATTTTCTTACTTTCACCTTGCCTGGTGCGGATAATGATATTTCATTTTCCTTTGACAGGAACCTTGTTATTGTTCCCCATTTTCACTTCAGATTGGACTATTTCATCCCATTGTGAGAATATTTCTCTGTTCCCAGACATGTGGTTTTTGCACCCACTGTCCAAATACTAGGTGTTCTTTTGGCTTTCCTCCTCAATACTGTAATTCAACAACATATTCCCACAAGAATCTCTACACTCCACATTTCTAGCCTCATTTGTGTACTAGGCTTGTTGTTTGTTATCCTTGGCCAACTTCTTTCTACACTCATAACTATAGTGTCCAAATTTCTTGCAGTAATAGCACTGGATATTTGACTTATGAAACCTCATATTAGATCCTCCTTACTGATTTCTTTCATTACCTCTTCCTCCTGGTTGATGGAACTTGCAACTATTGTCTCTGTCATCAGAGTTGGTCCTTCCTCCTCACTTGTTATCTCTTCCATGCTTGCCTCGATTACACTGTCCTCTTCCTCCTTGACAACTTGAGGCATTATGGTGGGAATCTTCTCTTCTCTCACTATATCAAAATGAGACCTGTGTATTGAACGCTTGCTCCAGAGAGGACTAAGATGAGTGACTTTATCTTTACTCATGTGTTTGTAGAGAACCCATGAGCTCATCTATAGAGAGGGTTGTCAAATCCATTGATTCTTCAATTGCTATCACAACTAAGTCAAACCTTACTGGTAGGCTTCTCAAAATTTTCTCCACTATCCTCTGGTTGTCCACAATCTCCCCATTCAACCTCATATGGTTGATGACATCCAATATTTAGGTGAATAAATCACTCATGGACTTCGACTTGCTCATCTGTAGGTTCTCAAACTCCCTTCTCAATATTTGCAGCTTCACCAACTTCACCTTGATGGTGCCCTAATAAGAGCTAGCAAGTATTTCCCAAGCTTGCTTTACTTTGGTTGCTACTGCAATCTGCGGGAAGATGGTCTCCTCAATCGCTTGCATTATATAAAATAATGCTTTCTAATATTTCTTTCGATTCTCCTTCAACAAATTTGAGTCCGCTTGGGAGAGTGCAGTCAATGTTGTTGCATCTATCGGTTCTGCATAACCATTCTTGACCAAGTCCCATAGTTCCTGAGACCTTAATAGAATTTTTATTTGAATACTCTAGTAATCGTAGTTCTTGCCACTGAACCGTGGGATCTGCAACTACAACAAGTTTTTTTCGGAAGCCATTGCTTCTATCTTCCATAGAACTGGTACTAGATTTGATACTAATTTGAAGTTTTTAACACGAATCCAAATGACGAACACTCCAATCCAAAATATATATATTACAATCCGGAGCTATTAGAAGGCAATCCACAATGAAATCACATGCACATCAATCTGAGGCAAATGCAGTTTAAACAACAATGGAATTGCGAAGGTGGAATTTAGGTTTTTCAATCCGCAACTTTTACAAAGGAGAAGGTGTGGAATAGAATCCACAAGAGTTTACATAGGAGGAGCGGATTCAAAATCCAAAGAATATAAAGGATGATGTCACTAATGTCACTAAGAATGTGCGGAATACCAATCTATGGGTTTTAACAAGGAAGGAGTGTGGAATGCAATCCACACTAAAATACAAAGGGATAGAGCGGAATAGAAATATGACTTATGCGGAAGTGGATTTTGGATTATATTGTGAAATATTAGGTAAATAAAGTGTAAGGGTAAAGTTGTGGACTGGAATAAATATTAGGGCAAACTTTATAAATGCAACTTTACAATTTAAATAACCTAAGTTCTATTCCGTTGAAAATACAAAGAAATGGAGCGGAATGCAAATATGTTCTAATCCGCAAGACTTAACAAAGGATTTAATGCAGAATCAAACACAACCTTCTACCACGAGATTTACAAGGGATCTTGAGTGGAATGAAGGAAATATTAAATCTAACTTTGCTAAGTTATCCAACAATACATAGAAGGCAAAATTTATGCAAGTATTTGTTTATTGCTTAAAACTGGAAATACATCCACATACACTGGGTTGGAAATACATCCACCATTATCTACAACTGTGATAAATTGCAAGATAACACTGCACTTTTGTTGTACTTCTTTGAGCTCTATTGCTTCTTCTACTCCACAATGCTACTGCATTCTTCTTCTGTTGTCTTGCCTCTGATATTCTCCAACCTTGTAGCCTCTCTTCTTCAACCTCATAAAATAGAACCCCGAAATAAATATATAGCTAAGGATTCAAGGATGATGCGGGAAAGCTCCTCCAACTTCTTTGACTTGCAGTTAATACAAAATTAGGGTTTCCTTCCAATCGCTTATCTGAATGATAGTTTCAATTACCGATAATTAATTCGAATGAAACAAGATCCAATGAATGGTGCAGTGGATCGATTTATCAGAGATGTCAAATCTGGTTTAATTTTCTAACAGTCACAAGGGAATCTATTTAGAGCAGAAGTTTATTTTACGTATAAAAGATATCACCACATATGTTTTCTATACTTTGGAGAGAAAATTGCATGTTTAATTATTTATTTGAAGGTGAGGTAGTTCGCAAGTGACATCTGAGCTGACTTTCATGTTCTAAAGGATAGATTATATTATAAAATTAACACAATAAATATATTTTTTATTATAATTAATTTTAATATTTTTAAAAAAATTAATAAAATAAATTAAAAAAATATTTATTTATTTTATATTTTAAAATCAACTAAAGTCAAACCTTAAACCTGGTTATTTCCCGTCGCTTTAGCCTTAAAAATTACTTTAATTTATCACAATAACAAATGACGGGTCTTTGTGTGTGAATTGTATATAGAGGATGGATTTAATATTTCTAAATACTGGCAGGTCTCACATCGAAGTAATGTGTCGGGTCTTTGTGTGTGAATTGTATATAGAGGATGGATATAATATTTCTAAATACTGGTAGGTCCCACATCGAAGTAATGTGTCCTTAGGACTTCCCCTCTCGTGATCCTTTTAGAGTTAGTTTTGTCTAAGGACTACACCCTCTCATGATTCTTGTAGAATTAGTTTTGTGTAATTCAAGTGGAGGTGGAGGTATAAGTATATCTTTAAAGTTAAAATAAAAATATTTTTAATAAAATTAAAAAATATTATAAAATTTTTTATTTAAAAGTTAAAATAAAAATATTTTTAATAAAATTAAAAAATATTATAAATTTTTGTATTTAAAAGTATTAGATTGGACATATTATTTTTTACAAGAGGTTAAAAGTTTTTATTGAACTTCATATTATTATGTTATTAGATTTTTATTTAAAATATTTAAGTTGGAATTATAAGAAAGAAGACCTCCTTTATACCTTTGGAAAAGGTGGCCCTTTCTTTAAAAAAAAATTATACCAACATGAATAAAATTAATTAAAATTATGAGCAATTTGAATCTTTAAATTATCTTTGCATAAAATTATGATATAAAACTTTGTATGAATTTTTAGGTACCAAAAAACGTGAGAACTTATAAGTCTAAGGAAAAAAATAATAAATTTTGAATATATTAAGTATGCACAAGAAAGCATAAGACCATAAAAGACACTTTGAGGTTTTAATTTTTTACAACTATCGCATACAAAATTGTTATTAATCCTTGACGTTACATTCCTTTGAAAATAATGTTAATCAAATTAAATTAGATATCAACACTTAATATTTTTTAAAAACTATTAAGAGAATATTTAAAGCGTGTTAAACAATACACCATCTGACTAGATGAAAAGTGTTAAACAATGCACCATCTAACTAGATTAAAAGTGACTATCATCAATTATTACGGATAATATTTACAAGAACTGTTAATAAAAAACACCATGCAACATGGTTATGGAGATGATTAGGGTAATTTTTTAAAATTTATTCGTATGTACATGAATGCCTAATATTTTTTATAAAAGTGTATGTATGTATAGAAATGAATTTTGCTGTGTTTTAGTATGGAATAAAAATCTATATTTAATGTACTTGGGGTGCAGTGCAATGGTTGGGCTTTGATTCTTCTTCGGGAGGTTCAAGGTTCAAACCCCGACGTGGGTGAGTGGGTGTGGGATGGCTTTGTGTTAAATTTCCTATTGATAAGTATAGCTCTCAACTTTAGGAGTGATCAAGGTTGGGAAAATATTGCTCAGACCTTTGTGTTATATTATTTTTGTGTCACATATTTACTTCATATTTTTTATTTTTAAAATCAAATAAATTTATTTATTTTGGATTCATGATCCCTTGTAAGGCCAAGAGCTACACCTATCAATAGGGGATTAACGCATAGCTCCACACACATCATGGTTTGAACCTTAAACCTTTTGAATAAGAACCAAACCTTGAATTGTTGCATTGTCTCTCGAGACAATTAAACAAATTTATGATCTATGATACAAGAAAATTTGAAACAAATTATTTTGTATGCTGTATTAAACACTTTATATTTTTGTATTTTTATGTTCATGGTGGAAAAATAACATCTAATATTGGCATAAGAAACATTAGAGCATATTAGCATATATTTTTATCATATCTTTTAGTGGATAAATTTAATTATTCTTTGTATACTATTTATATAAAGTAAAAAAATCATTATACTATCTTTAGTTATAAAATTAAAGAATTTGAGAAGAGTGAATTATAGATGGTTTGAATGTCGATAAATATCCTCTACATTTTAAAAGCTGAAGATAGATGTCTAAAGGGAATTTTTGGACAATTTTGAAGATATAATCAATCTTTGGGGCAATATTAACTTTTCTACAATCAATTAGGTCATGATAATCTACAATCCCTATTATATATCATACATGTGTAAGGCCAAGAGCTACACCTATCAATAGGGGATTAACGCATAGCTCCACACACATCATGGTTTGAACCTTAAACCTTTTGAATAAGAACCAAACCTTGAATTGTTGCATTGTCTCTCGAGACAATTAAACAAATTTATGATCTATGATACAAGAAAATTTGAAACAAATTATTTTGTATGCTGTATTAAAAACTTTATATTTTTGTATTTTTATGTTCAGTGTGGAAAAATAATATCTAATATTGGCATAAGAAACATTAGAGCATATTAGCATATATTTTTATCATATCTTTTAATAGATAAATTTAATTATTCTTTGTATACTATTTATATAAAGTAAAAAAATCATTATACTATCTTTAGTTATAAAATTAAATAATTTGAGAAGAGTGAATTATAGATGGTTTGAATGTCGATAAATATTCCTCTACATTTTAAAAGTTGAAGATAGATGTCTAAAGGGAATTTTTGGACAATTTTGAAGATATAATCAATCTTTGGGGCAATATTAACTTTTCTACAATCAATTAGGTCATGATAATCTACAATCCCTATTATAGATCATACATGTGTTCTAGATTAACTCTTCTATGATCATTTAGGTCATGATTTTAGATAGATTTGAGGCATCAATACACACCTATCATTGTTGAATTCCAAAAATTACAATAAGTAGTAATAGCCATGGAAAGTAGGGGTTGGATCAAGATTGGAATTTATTTCAACACCAACTTCAGGACTATATGTTTAAGTAACTTAATAAGTTGGTCGAGTGGCCAATTTTAATCCCTCTGGAATTGGCACCTGTCATTACTAAAATCTTGGCAAAATATTTCTCACAAGGATGAAGAAGATGAATTATCTTAGGGTTATGGGAGCCTTGGAATCTACACAGTGAAATATGGATAAGAATAGATCCTCCTAGAACCTCCTTCGCATGCATATCAGATTGAGGATTAAAAAAATATTTTGTAGTCCAAGGGTTACGCAAAAGTAAACTTCTTTACCTACTAGGTCATGCACAATGGAATTTTTACCTTTGATAATTTGAGATGTAGGACAATTATTGGCCCATCCCAATGTGTGTTATGCTACAAAAGTGAGGAAACATCTAACCACTTTATATTTGAGGGCTTATTAACATATCAAATCTAAGATATATGGTTCTTAGCTCATAAAATTTGAGCCAACATTGATTTAAGTTAGACTAATATTTGGAAAAAATAGAAAAAGGGGTAGATTTAAATTTGAAGTCCATCATATCAAGTGAAATATTGGATTAAATTTTATATGGTGGTAATTGTGGTTGGAGAGAAACAATTTTTTTTTAGAGAAACCTTCTCCTCTTTGGATGGCATTTGGTAGGTCATTTGGAGCAAAGTTGCAAAAACTATGGTAGTGCATACTAAAGAGGAAAATTAGGTTGATATAAGGATGATGGAGCAATATGAAGTGTAAAAGAGGTAGGAAAAATCCATTTGGAAGTCATCCTTAGAAGGCTATATTAAAATTAACAATATTGGAATTGCAAAGGCATTTTAGGCAACATTGGAATTGTAGTGGTATATAAGAATCATGTTGTAATAGTGCTTTATTGGGAGCTATAGGGTAAGGACAAGGCCATGAAAAATTGACCTTAAGTCTTAACTACCATATATGCTTCTCTCTAGGTGGTAAGATAGGGTCATAGGAGGATAATCATAGAATTAGATTTCCAAATCTTGATAGAAGCTCTATATTGCATAAGGAACTTTGCTTTGGAGATGTGGAGGTTGGGTATTCTTCTCACCCAAATTAAGTAGTTATGGAGTGAATTGGACGATATGATCCTAATACATATGGGCAGATATTTGAATATAATGGAAAACTTCCTAACTAAGACGTGTACCAAGAAGGAGGTAGGGGTTCAATGACACAATGGCATGGCTACTAAGGATAAGAGGATAGGGCAAGTTGATTTAAACATCCAATATTTGGCTGATTTTTATAGCTAGCATTCACACATGGTTTATGATTGGCTCAAAATTAAGTCTTCTTTTGCTTTTCTAACCAATAGTAGTTAGTTCTTAGGTTCCTAGGCTTTAGAGTTATAGAAGTTTTTTCGAAAATCAAAGATAAGGAATGGGTGCTCTTGTTGGATAAGGTTAGGAGGAGTAACATCCAAACCTGTAAATAATCTTGCCCTAATATATATTTTCAAATGTTATAAAAATAAACAAATTTTTATTTTTGAAGGTTATTGTGGAAATATAGAGTTGCAATAAGAATTAAATATATAATTTCTTTGTATTGGTTTAAAATACTAATCATGTTAAACACTAAATAGATATATTTTCAAAAATAAAATATTATATAAGTAATTTTTTTTTTGAATTGTTGAAACCCTTTTAATGATAAAAATAAGATAGGTAAAATTATTTTTGAAGCATGACACTGTAGTGGTTTGGAATTTGGGATTTGTTCCAAGAGATCTAGGTTCAAACCATGATAGGCTATGTTTATGTGTATGTGTGAGTGAGCTTATTAAAAATAAGAAGATAAAATCTCTTTTTCATTGAAATTGACACAATTTTTAAAATTTTAAGCAATTCTAATCGATCTTATATAAAAATATGAAATATTATCAAATATATGTTTTAATTATGCAACTACCATAGTTTAGATAGAGGAGAATAAGTGTGAATATTTCCTCATAGTGGGATCTTTGATAGGGTTTCCATGCATTATCATTGCCAATCTATCTCACACCACATCAATATCTTAGATTTTCTAGGGGAAGTTTTTTGCCACCACTTTTATTGTTGGTCTCTTTGTAGTTTCTCCACCTTGGGAACATAATATCCTTTAATATATAATAAATTTTCAACAACACTCCACCACTTGTTGAAGTTGCTGCTATAGAGTGCTACAAATCCAAAAACATAGTTGTAAAAACTCACTTCAAAATTTTATCACAGGGTAATGTTTGTATCCCTAATATTGTGTTTCATGTGTATGATTTTGACAATGCATGTAGATGGCTTGAGAAACACATGATTTTTGGGTATTTTCTATGGTGTATACCCAATGAAACCCTCATCCATTAGTGGATCCATAATGCATGGCATCCCCATGGTATTAAAGTGGAGCATATACAAAACCTCACTAAGGGGTTTTTCTATTTTTAGTTTACTAATCCTCAAAATGACATGGCTATCCTGAGTAGAGGATATCTCTTTGAAAGTGTTGGTGTGGGTAGAAATTCCTTGTACCCCTTTTTCATTGTGGCTTTTTTTGCAACAATTGGTCATCCCTATAAGAAAATTTGTTTGCATGGAACAAAAAAAAGTCCATGTCATTTGCCCTCACAAGTGTCTATGTTTTGAGATTGACCCCTATAAGGAACTAGAAGAATTTATTGCAATCTATGTTAGAGACACTCATTTCTATTAGAAGGTGGTTAATATTAACCTTCTAAATACATGTTATAGATGTCAGTTGGAAAATTATAAAATTAAATATTGTACCCTCATGGAGGGCTACTTCAAAGCCAAGTCTCCTTCAATAAATACTATTATACTTGTACCAAAGCCAACAAATATCAATGCATAAAAAATGGATAATAGTGCCAAATAAAAAATAATAAAAATTCTCATCTATTGGTCTATGTAGGACCCTCACACGAAGACTCACTTCCCACTGCTTTAGTTGTACCTACTTCTCCTCCACCCTCATCCCACTACTAATATTTCCACCTCTATAGTTATCATTCCAATCTCCTAATAATATCATGTTGAGAAATATACTAGTACTCAATTATTTGTCATCATCCTTTCTCTAATCTCCCCTTCCTCCTCTTTCTTAGCACCTCCAAGTGACCTACGCATAGAGGTGACTCATCGCTCTTGGATTATACGGCTAGATAGATTTCTTTGTAAAGTTTACAAAGTCCTTTGGCACCTTGTAGGTTGTGATCTACTCCAATTTTATCAAGAAGCTTTGGAAAATATCTCTGTTGGACAAAAAATTAATAAGGGTAATATCAATTTTTTCATAAAGGCTAGATATCCTTAGTTGATCACTCTTGGTTCGAAATCCACCTAAGTGGATAAGTTGAACCCTCAAGATATCATGCAATATTGGATATCTTACAAACAGGGTTCTCTGAGTCAACCTCTATAGAAGGCCAACTCCTTTTGGTCCTAACTATTCTAACTAATAGGGGGTTGTAGATGAAAGTAAGAAATGCAAAGGGTTAGAAAGCTAAGAAAAAAGTGGTATAGATTATTCAACATCAAGAGACATAATGTAGAGAGTCTCACAATTTGAAATTAAAATTATCAATTTTCAAAATTGTAAACAATTCTAATCGACCTTATATAGAAAATATGAAATATTATAAGATATATTTTCTAATTATGCAAATTCCATAGTTTATATGGATGAGAATAAGAGTGAATATATCCTAATAGTGGGAGATCTACTAGGGTTTTCTTGCATTGTCACTACCAATATTTCTCACACCACATCATTGTCTTAGGTTTTCTATGGGAAGTTTTTTGGCACTGGTTTTATTGTCAATTCCTTTGTAGTTTCTCCACCTTAGGTAGATAATTTCTTTTAATATAGTCTCAAATTTGAATGACACTCTACCCCTTGGTAAATTTGGTACTATCGAGTGCCATGGCTAAAAGAAAGCACCTATAAAAACTTATTTTAAAAGTATACCACAAGGTATATTTTTACCCATAATATTGTGTTTCTTATCTAGGATTTTGACAATGCATATATATGGCTTGAACAACACATGCTTTATGGGTATTTTCTATGATGTTTACCCAATGAAACCCTCACATGCCAATGGATCTAGAATTCATGGCATCCCCATGGTATTAAAGTGGAGCATATATAAAATATCACTAAGGTGATTTTCCACTTTTAGTTTACTAATCCTCAACATGCCATGGCTATCCTGAGTAGAGACCTCTATTATATAAGGAACATAGTTTTGTTATTTAAACTTGGCATCATAGTTTTATTATCTCTATGGATGTCTCCTTGAAAGTGTTGGTGTAGGTAGAATTCCCTTGTATCCCTCTTTCATTGTGGCCTTTTTTTCAACAACGGGTAATCCCTATTAGAAAATTTGTTTGCATGGAAAAAAAAAATCCATATCATTTACCCTCACAAGTGTCTGTGTTGAGATTGACCTCTCTAAGGATGTAAAATAATTTAATGATATCTATGTTAGAGACACTCATTTATGGAAAATAATGGTTTATATTAATCTTCTCAATACATGTTATAGATGCCAATTGGAAAATGATAAAACCAAATATTATCCCCTCATGGTGGGTTCTTTCAAATCAACGTCTTCTTCAATGGCTACTCCTATACTTGTACCAATGCCAACAAATATCAATGGGTCAAAAGTGAGCAATAGTGCCAAAAAAAAAAAAACAAAAATGCTCATCTCTTGGTCCCCATATGACCGTCACACAAACCCTCACCTCCCATAGCTTTAGCTATACCTACTTCTCCTCCTTCTCTCACCCCCACTACTACTAGTTACACCTTTATAGTTATCATTCCAAGCCCCTCATAGCCTCATGTTGATAAATATACTAGCATTCCACTATTTTCTATCATCCCCTTTCTAATCCCCCTTTCATTCTCTTTCAAAACACCTCCAAGTGACCTACACATAGGGGTGACTCACTGCTCTTGAATTCATTGGCTATATGACTTCCCTTGTGAACTTTACAAATTACTGTAGGACCTTGTAAGCCCTAATATACTCCAAGTTTATCAAGAAGCTTTGGCAAATGGTTCTCTCGAACTAAAAATTAATAAGGGTAATATAAAATTTATCCCTAAGGCTATAGATCCTATGTTGATCACTCTTGGTCCAAAATATTCCTAAGTGTATGATTTATGCTATCAAGACCTCAACCAAGATTGGGTTCCTTAGAAATAGGGATCTTTGAATCAACCTCTAGAAAAGGTCGAATCCTTTTGGTCCTAGCTACTCTAACTAATAGTCGTTTGTAGACTAAAGTAAGAAATGTAAACGGTTAGAAAGCTAAGTAGAAAGTGGTACAAATTTAGGATCATCAAGATATATAGTGCAAAGATCCTTACAATCTAAAATTGAAATTTATAGTTATTAAACAAAAAAAACATTGAAATTGACACAATGTTAAAAAAAAATTGCAATTCTAATTGACCTTCTATAAATTAATATGAATATTATAAAATATATTTTTAAATTATGAAAATACCATAGTTTAAATGGATAATAATAAGTGTGAATATTTACTCAAAGGGGGAACTCATCTATGATTGCATGCATTGTCACACCACATCATTGTCTTAGGTTTTCTATAGGATGTTTTTGGCACTACTTTTATTTTTAGCCCCTTTATAGTTTCTCCACCTTAGGTAGATAAATTAATTTAATATAGCCTCATATTTCAATGACACTCAACCCTTGGTGAATTTTCTACGTAGAGTGACATGGGTCCAAAAACACACATATAAAAACATATTTCAAAAGTATACAACAAGGTAATGTTTTGACCCCTAATATTCGGTTTCTTATGCTAGATTTTGACAAGCCATGTGGATGGTTTGAGCAACACATGATTTTTTTAGTATTTTCTATGGCTTATAACTAATGAAACCCTCACCTGTTAGTGGATCTAGAATGCATGGCATCCCCATGGTATTAAAATAAAGTATATATAAAATAACACTAAGGTGTTTTTCAACTTTTAGTTTACTAATCCTCTACATGCCATGGTTGTCTTGAGTAGAGCCCCTTGGTATATAAGCAATACAATTTGGTTATTTAACCCTAGAACCATAATTTTATTATCTCTAAATATGTCTCCTTGAAAGTGTTGGTATGGGTAGAATTCTCTTGTATCCCTCTTTCATTGTGGTTTTTTTTGCAACAACTGGTCATCCCTATTGGCATATCTATTTACATGGAACAAAAAAAAATCTATATCATTTACCCTCAAAAGTTTCTATGTTGAGATTTACCTTTGTAAGGACCTAAAAGAATTTATGGACATCTAAGTTATAGACACTCATTTCCAGCAAAGGGTGGTTTATATTAACATTTTGCATATATGTTATAGATGTCAGTTAGAAAATCATAAAATAAAATAGTATCCCCTCATGGTGGGTTGCTTAAAATCCAAGTCTCCTTTAGTGGCTACTCCTATACATACACCAACACCAAAAATTATCAATGGGTCAAAAATTGAACATTAATGCCAAACAAAAAATAATAAAAATGCTCATATCTTGGTCCCCATAGGACCCTCACACAAACCCTCACCTCCCATTGCTTTAGTTGTACCTCTTTCTCCTCCTCCCCCCACCCCCACTACTCCTAGGTCCACATCTATAGTTATCATTCCAGGCCACTCATAGCCTTATGTTGAGAACCCTAGTAGCACTACGTTATTTTCCATCATCCTCTCTCTAATATCCTCTTTCTCAACACCTCCAAGTGACCTACCCATAGGTGTGACTCACTAATATTGGATTACTAGGCTAGATGACTTACCTTATGAATTTTGCAAAGTCCTTTAGGACTTTGTAGACCTTGATCTACTCAAATTTTATCCAAAATATTTGGAAAATGTCTCTCTTGGATCAAAAATTAAAAATTAATAAGTGTAACATCAAATTTATACCAAAGGTTGGATATCTTGAGTTGATCACTCTTGGTCTAAAATCCATCTAAGTGGATGATTTGTGCCCTCAAGATCTTGATAAATATTGAATACCTTAAAATCAAGTGTCTTTGAGTCAACCTCCGAAGAAGGCCGACTCCATTTGGTCCTAGCTAATCTAACTTGTAGATTGTTGTAGACTAAAGTAAGAAATGCAAATGCCTAGAGATCTAAACTTTAAGTCATATAGATTCAACAGCATCAAGAGATATAGTGCAAATAGTATTTCAATCTAAAATTGAAATTGATGCTCTTAAAAGACAAAACTTTTTTTCATTGAAATTGATGCAATTTTCAAAATTTTAAACAATTCTAATTTACCTTATATAAGAAATATGAAATATTATAAAATATACTTTCTAATTATGCTACTACCATAACTTATATGGATGATAATAAGTGTGAATATTTCCACATAGTGGTAACTCTACTAGGGTTTGCATGCATTGACGTTACCAATCTATTTCACACCACATCATTATCTTATGTTTTCTATGGAATTTTTTTGCCACTGCTTTTATTATCAACCTCTTTGTAGTTCATCCATATTGGGTATATAATATCCTTTAATATAACATCAATTTTAAACAACATTCCACCCCTCGGTGAAGTTGGCACTATAGAGTGCCATGGCTCTAAAAATGTACTTCTAAAAACTCATTTCAAAAGTATACCACATGGTAATATTTTTAAACATAATATTTTGTTTCTTATGCAATATCTTCACAATGCATGTAGATGGCTTGAGCAACACATTCCTTTTGGATATTTTATATGGTGTATACCCAATAAAACCCTCACCTATCAATGGATCCAAAATTCATGGCATCCACATTTGCATTTATTGCTTTATTTTGCAATCCCCTATTAGATAGATTTTATTAGACTAAAATAAGCTAACATTCATTGAATGTTAACTTAAATACCCCTATTTTTGAGGTATACAATCTTGGTCGAGGTCTTTAGGGCATAACTCATCCACTTAGGTAGATTTTGGACCAAGATTTTTTTGCACATCCAATGGGATACAAATATCGCCTTACCGATTGAGTAGAAGTTTGGTGATATTCTACTCTAATAGATCAAAATCCAATCACCTAGTGACTCTACTAAAAAAATTATTATAAATAAACACAAACTTAATTTATCTTGTAATATTATGTTCACACAAGCATCAACTAATAAAATGGAGGAACCAATATTTTTTGTAGAAATACATCCACATAATATCTTGCATCACCATATTCTATAATATCTACAAAATTTCAAGGATGTACTTATTTCACATATCCAACTTTAGTACACTCAGTTAGATATCACCAAATGACTCAAAATAAGCATATACAAAACTTACCAAATTGAAATCACATTGGACCACTTAATATGCCCAACTAGAATCCCATTCCTCCTACAGGTCATAAATCCCTGTCAACATATGATAATATTACAAAATAACCTATGAGAACTACCAATATGTATCCTCATTGGATGAAATCCATAATATTCATGATGAAGATGTTATGATAAGGCTATTGATCATATCATTAAAAGTAAAGGTATCGTATTGTTACCAGACTCTTTAGGATATTTTTATCAATTTTTGGACATAACTTGTGATTAGATTGGTATAAGAATTCAATGAACAAGAAAATCTATTTTTGTTGTTAACCCAATTTACCACCATTCAAATGCATCCACAAGAGGTAGAAATCAAGGTTATGCATAAGGGATCGGTCCCAAAATGTATTTATAAAAATTTGGCGAATCGGTTTCAAAATCCAAGTGAATATTGTCGAAACACATGTAGAAGGTTCACTATTATTTGGGGCAATGTTGGAAATTTAAACTTGAAATGGTCAAATTATTATAAAATTGGGGCGAATCGATCCCCAAAAAAATTTGCACCTGGAAATTTTTGGCTAATGGACCTTGGTCAAGGGTCCCAAATATTAGCCAATTTCAAATTTTTAAAATCCTAATTTTAGCCAATTTTGTGAAAATAGCCACTATGCATAACCCTCGTAGCAGTGAACTTCAACATCATATTTAGTAGAACATGGAAAAAAGTGCCACAATAAATTAGGCCAATAGATGCCTAAGCACTGTACTATTATCTATGTGCCTTCAACACAAATAGGTTTAATTATTTGACAATCTAATGTGTTAAAATTTCTAGAAGTCTATCAAAAAAAATAGTTGTAGAAAGTACTCTAATAGCCATAGGTAGACTCCCCCCAGGAATGTCATGACAATCTTCCAAAAAATCCCACAGCTAGAATTTAAGAAATAGATTCTAGTTATAATTACTTATCTACCTAATGTGTCTCTAATACCTGCACCAATATTCCTAACACTTCCAACTCCAACATTACCTACACCTCCCATTGTGCCTAAATTACTAACCCCTAAGCCTAAAATTGCTAATATGAATGACATCATGACCATTAAAAAATTTAACTAATGATATTACTACGTCAAGAGAAGAAAAGTTGAGAAAAATTTCTAGCCTAGGAGGGTTTTCATACATGGTAAAATATCTAGGAGATTCTACTAGCAATACAGGAAAAAATACTAATGCAAAGTATAATAATCAAGAAGAAAGTTACTCTACCTTTGCTTTAGAAATAGACTATTGATGTGCAACATGCAATAACCCACATGATGAAAGAACATGCATGCTTCACCAACATCAAATGTAAAATATAAAGGTAGCAATATGCGCAAGTCTTTGTGGCCTAGGAACCAAAATGCTCATTCACTTCATCTATGTATTTGCACAAATCCATACCAAATATCTAGTCTATGACATAGTATGACATCAAATAGGGCATTTCAAAAAAACCATAAATTTGAATTATGGTTCCATCTAGAAAAAAGTATCGGTCTCCTATTTCTCTTTTTTTGCTCCTTAGATTGTCTAGGACTTCAAAACTAGGATGGGGTATTTTACCTTAGATAGATGCTAAAGTAGGTCCCAAGAAAATTTCATTAAAATTTGAATAGGAATATGTTTCCTTGAGTAATGGAGTCCAATCAACTACTAAACATCGTTGATTGTTGTATGTTCAAGTGAGTGAGATACTATGGAATTCTAAGGGCATGTGGAAGAGAAACAACCATGCTAAAAATAATGGGTAGTGTAATTTCTCACTCTCTTTTAATTTTAGGGAAACTAATTGGTTATGAATTTGATAGCTTAATAAATTAGCCCAATCAAATAATATAGGGTAAGTAGTGCTAGTCCCATCATAGTTGCACACATTAGTGACTACATATGCAAGGGATAATTGATAGTCATATACAAACTCGTCATAATATAAACCTAGAATTATGGAAAATATGGACAAGTGTATTTGCTGAAGAGTCTTTCTTGGAAAATCTTTGGCAATTTCACCTATAAGCTTAGTCAGCCAATAATTGAATGTATATTTTCTTAAATAATTCCTTTGCTTTTATATACTAATGAGCTTAAGTTTTGCACCTATCTATGCTCCTAGTACAAATGCATTTCTGATTACCTCCCCTATGATGGTGAACTTCTCCTTTTGCACATTGTACACTGTTGTTGTATTTGTATCATAATGTTTCACCACCACTTTAACAAGCTCAAGAAAGGGATGTATGAATTTGGGCATATATCTAGAAAGGAATGAATTCCATAGAGTAGACTCAAATATACTAGTTGATAGTTTTCCTTTCATCTCTAACACTTTTGTCAAGCTTTTACTCTTTGCCTTTTGTAGACACTAAAATTATGTCAATCCAATTAGACTGCAATGATGCACTCTTATAAACACCATATGGCCCTCTTGGGCAATCCTTAGGGGTTAAATATTGGTCCTAACCAATTTTGAGAAGTTCTACCCCACTTTTGAGAAGTTTTGGGCTATTTAGCCATGGTTGTCCCACCCCAATATGACCACAATTCATGGTCATACCATCCAGGGATGACCACCAACATCCATCCCTGGGTGGGATGGCCATGGACTGGGACCCTTAAAAAGTAAAGGGTGGGACAAATGGCAATAAAATTCTACCATTTATCCCACCCATTAATTTATGATATATTTTGGGGTATGTCAATTCAATCAAAACCTACAAATGGGATGCCCAATTTGGAGGTTTCTCACACCCAATGCATGGTAGGGTTTTGAAAAATGGTGGCACCTACCTTGCATGCCCTAACTTTACCATTTGATATATGATTTTATTTAGCTATAATATAGATTCAATCCACCCAATTTCAAAGAGGAGTATTTGCAATATTTTGCAATGAAGTACTACCAAGATCCAATCCCTCTTCCACCGTGTATTTTCCCTTGATATCTCCATCCATTGAAGGAGGTTTGCAAGGGATACCAAATGCATAAATCCATTCCAAAACCTACCCATTTTAGTGAATCAGATCATAAAATCTGATGACAACACCCCTAGGAGTAGTTTGAACCAAATCCTAGAGGAATTGGTGGCAAAAACCACTAGGTTTGGTGGTTGTCCCCACTTGGGATGGTTAACAGTAATAATTGGAACACCCATGGATGACCATGAATCTGCATATAATTTTATTTCAATTTTAGCATAGATCATTTCTATATTAGAATATATGCATCATACTAGGATTTGGTGCAATTTGGAGTAGTTTTACACCTGTTAGGATTTTCATTATAACGGTCCCAATTGGAACAGCCAAGGATGACCATGGATTTTGCATATAATTTCACCTCTATTTTAGCATAGATCATTTATAGAGCATAATATATGCACTATACTAAGTTTTGGTACAATTTGGAATAGTTTTGCATTGTCTATTATGCATTTCACTCTTTATATTCATTATTACATGCATATATCTGATTTCATTTCAATATGCACATGCTATTAACAAATTTGAATCATTTGTGTGTAGATCCAGGTATTTTAGCATGCAAGGAAGGAGCTACAAGTTTGAATATAGATATATCATCGTAGCGACATTGAAAACCTGCTCTTCCATTTGTGAGTGTGAGGAAGGCATTGAAGCACACCTTGAGTTTATAAAAGGATTATATCCTTTGACACTTCTATAATGATTGTATCAACTTAGAGCCCTCAAGGGGGACTTTTGTGATGAGTGTCGTCAATTCTTCATCATTTAATCATTATGTGTCAATCCAGGGTGATGTCCAAGGCTATATATGAAAGTAGGGGTTAACAAACTAATTTTTAGTTCATCTATATCATGGCCTTATTCATGGAGTATTTAGTGTTTTGGGGGTTTCAGGTGTCCCGTTCAATCTCCTAGAAACTAAAATTGAGTGCCTACTTATCCTTGCATAATTTGAAATTCACACAATTGCAATAAAAGAAAATTTGAACTATTGCAAAATTAAAAATGACATAATTTAATTGAAAAAATTTAAAATAAAAAAAATGGAAATCATAGAAATAACTTATAACAACAATGAAACTAAAACTTCACACCTACAGAAAATGAAACCTAATACAATGATGAAATTCAAAGGCTGGAAAGCAAATATTGCAAATCTGTAGCAAACTGAATTAACCAGATATTTTTTGATGCAAACTAGAAATACAAATTGGAAATGCTGAAGCTGAAACAAAAAATGTTATGCTATAAAATCTATTCTAGATGAGTTACCTACCATGCACTCCAATGCCACATTATCCTAATTACTAACCATGCAAAAACTATCAGATATTTACTGACTTGTTGTAGCCAAAAATAACATAATTCTATTAGGTAAAAACCCTCTTCTGGACCTAGAAGTGGCCCTTGTTTCCTAAAACAAAAGAGGGCAAATAAAATTGCTCTAAAATATTAATTCCTCACACTCAACATAGAATTTAACATAAAAAAATGACAAATGATGCACCTTTATTTCATTCTAGCAACATAACAGTAGTGCAGGGAAAGACCTGCAGACTACTGTGCTGCTGTAGTAGACAATTACAATATATAAAACTTCTATTACTTATTTCCTCTCTCCTCTCCCCTCAAAAATATGGGAGCACTTCATTTATACAAATATGGTACATTAAATATAAGGTTTAATGTTGTTACATAGGACTGTTACAACTATTTCAATTTTGTTCTTCCACAAATGCAAGATTTTGACCCTTCAAGCCTTCTCCACTCAAGTTGCTGGCTTCCACCGATGAGGGACAGGTGTAATAATGGATAAGGATACTCCTAAAATGATTGTATTCACTGGCTACCTCCTGTTTATGGTGATTAAAGACACATTCAGTCAGTTTTAAACCTTCTACGCTTATTTTAGAGCAGCTCTGGAATATCAGGTAGTAAAACAAGGTTGTTGTTATATCTGGCAATAGAAGCACACGCGACCAACTGTGGCGGTAGATATGGTTTCTCTGAGCACCTAGATGACTAATTCCACTTTTGGTTTGAGCTGGAGTGGACAAATTCCATGCCATGCTGCATATGTACAGCTGGATGAAATTTGTATGGAAAAAGTCAAGTTTCTTGCACAACCAACTGTTGACAGAGTTCTTGGTACCTTAAAGCAATTTAAAAAATGGGTAAATAGTGAAATACACTTATGGAAGAAATATAAACCTTATGAATGAAGTATCTAAATATTGTAATACCTAAATTAATGTAGAATATACTGAAATAAACAACCAAAACATAATATAAAACATGGACAAATTAGTCAAAATAGAGTATATGCACTTTCATCATTTTAACATGTAAATACCATCACATAATGCATATTATCTCTAATATTAACATAAAATCACAAGATAAGCAGTTCCAAATGGGTTTAAAAGTTTATCAAAGTAGTCTTTTATGAGGCAATTTCTTGCCTTATCATTTTGTAACCATGTATTTGATAAATCTATTAATATAAATGGAACCCCCATTTATTTCACTTATTTTTTATCATGTTTACATTAAATGTCTCTTTTTAGTGCTTATATCAATAGATGCATTTCATTTCCCTTTTCTAGGTGCACCATTTTTCCCCTCTACAGTGGCAATCATGGTGGGACCCCTATCCCATTTTATTTAGGTAAGTTTTAACTCTATTATTGCCTCTAAAATTTTGTAGGTTTTGGTCATTTTGGCCTAAAACGACCCCTAATTTCCTAATTGGAACACCTTGGGATGGCCATGGCAGTCGTTACACCCAAGGATGGCCTCCAAATTGGCAACCATCCCACCATAGGATGACCACCAAATAGGGAGCCTACAACTCAAATTGATAGAAATAGTAGCATCTTAGGCTTTCAAGATGAGTATTTGGACCTTACTTTGTATTCTTACTATTTAAATAAAGTTAGATTTAGATTTTATTTCTTTCCCTTGTTTTCTTGAAAAGTAGATTTTGCTTTTTCTTAATCTCAAAAACAACAAAAATAAGAAAAACAAGAAAAGAACCAAGTAGAAATGCATTTGGATGGTTTGATTGCTTGTGACTTACCTAATGGTTAGGTTGCCATATAGGGCATACATTTGGTAGGTTCCATAATTTATTCAATACTTCTAAAAGTGAAACATTATTTTGCATTTAGTAAAGTTATAATTGAGTGCTCTTTGGTTTTACTTTTTGTAAGTATAAAAAGAACCACATACACCACATCACATTTGAACATTAGTGAGTTAGGACTTCATCCCCAACCACTAATAGATACCAACGACGGTTGGCTTCATCTCCACCCATTGTGTCACATGACATGTACCCTATTTTTTTGGCCAAGACCGACTCCAAGAACCATCTTAGCCATGGAAAATAGCACACATTCCTCTTTGAAGGGTGTATCATTGTCCATGGTCAATATGGATGAGGACTGGTAGGACCTATGCTCCCTGATCAAATATGGGTTTCATCTCCATATTTTAGTGGGTATGACTACCTAGACTTCATCACCAAGTTTTGTCACTACAAGTATATAGGTGAAATCCTTTTAACATTGACAATATCATAAAAAAATTAAAACACGTGACAAGATATATCTTTGCAAACAACAAATAAAAAACACACCAAACAGTTTTAGGAAACACATAAAATCTTTAAAAGAGATAAACACTTCTATTATTGTGTGTTTTCATTCTTGTGTGTTGCATCATTAAAATTTGTAAAAGAGATAATCACATAGTTTCTGGGACAAAGTATATATGGTATGCACCCACGACCAAGCCCATTCAAGTTGACGCTGCAGAGAGTAGACAAGGAGATATAGAGTATCTCTGATTTGACCCTAAGGATATGACTATACCTCCTTGGTGGCATCCTACTCGCCTAAGTCCTAGAATTTCAAATAAAAAACCTAACCTACAAGGGATTCCTACATGGGACACCCTTATAGGTCTTGGTCCTAATTAGGGAACATACTTTTAGATATATACACTTAACACACCTTCTATTAAGAACAAAAACTATGCACTAATGCACAAACGAATAGAGCAATACCATACATCTATGTATCTACTCGATCTACCTTGCACACCTACGTGCAAGATCAAGATTACTCACCATGGGTAGGGTCAAATGATCACACTATGACCTTAAACCACCCTAATAGGTATCATCAACATAAGTACCAAGATGAGTATGATACTCATCACTCTCAGTAAGCAAATTGAGCCCTTCCCTTCCTCATTTATGAAGGAAGACCAGAGGAGAATCCTTATTATCCTTGGTATCATTATTCCACACAAGAATGATGTGCTTATGCACTAGCTGAGTATAAAGAATGTTTTTTATGACTAAGCCTCAAGTGAATGTGACCTCTATTGATCGAGGGAAGCTCGTAGTTGATCATTTAGATCCTCCTAAACAAGATAGGCCAAATGGAAATAGTGCTAATGCTAATAGACCTCGCACAACTGGTCAAATAAACCAAGTTGTTAAAAGATATGCTAATTTATAAGCTTAATTGTATAAGATTCTACAGGATAAACAACACTTGGACCACTAGCATCAGTTAAAAAAACAAAGAATTGAATAGCAAACCCATGATTTGTTTCAAGAGACCTTATGTAACGGGGTCCCTACCCCAAGTACTCATAGATAGGGGTTCATCAGAGGTAACCTATATTTAATTAAAATAGGCTTTCTAGGCCTAACCAAATGTTACCTCTTCAACCTCTTGGTCCTAATCGAGACTTACCTCCTAGGTCAAAGATAGATCACCTTTCATAGGCATTGGTTCCTCCTTGTAGGCCAATTCAAGAAACACCTTACAAAGCCTACGATGATATGGAACTATAAGAGGAATATTTGGAAGCACCTTATGGAGGTATGGTTGATGGAAATCAACCACCACTCTATATGCTTAACATTCCTCATCCTCCCCCATGGGGACAAAGAAAATAAGAGGAGATAAGATCATCTTATGTGTATAAAGCATTGCTTGAATGTATGAAAACAATCGAAAACAAAACCTCTGGGTTCATGCTTCAAAAGCCCACTTTACTCCAGCTTTGTAGTCAACCACTTCACCCATAAATACCTTTCCCTCCATACCTAGAGCATTTCAAAATACCAAGTTGGATAGATTCAAATAATATGAAAGATGCATAAGAGCATGTTACTAGGTATATGGACGAATGCTTCAGTATCTAGGATAATGATACCTTACTTCTAAGGACATTTTTTATTACCCTCTTTGTCCCAGTCATAAACTGGTACAATCAACTCCCAAGGCACAACATCCATAGCTTTGAATAATTTTTAGACGCATTCCTAGATTGTTTCACTTTTAACACTAAGCAAAAGGTGACTTTAACAAGCCTCACAGGGTTGAAGCAGTATGACGACAAGTTAATCATGAATTATGGTAATAGGTAGTGAATGCTTCTCGCTAAGCCACCATACCTATTACCATTGTATAAGTTGACTCATATGTTTTCCAAGATATTTTTAAAGCCAATTTAATTATTGCTACAACTCCCACAATACCAAACTAAGAGCACTTGGATACGGAAGCAATGGTGTACTGGATGTGATGCAAACAAAAGCAGATGTAACGCTAATTCCTACGAATGAACAAAGAACTACAGTGCATGAAAATGGAAAATGAATGGAATGAAATGAGATGTAAAGCAAAATTAAAGTGCAGCCTATTTTATTGATTTTGCTTGATATCATGTTACAATATGTCTCCCCCATTTTTAGGGGCTAGGAGCGTTCGATACAATTGTTACACCAACGGATGATATGCTTCCCTTCGAGATCTTTCGCGTGCCCATATTTGAAATGGGCGGGCCAAAAGTCATCGCCGCTTACGTGAGTGTGTCTATAGTTACTTACCGCCCCTATGGTGTCGAGATCCTATGTTCAAAGCAAATGATTAATAGTACATGCGGATTGAGGGAAACATGCAATCCCCAAAGCCTTCGGTTAATGCATACATGAAAAAATTAAAACAGTGATCAAAACATATCAGAATAAGATGAAACTTGAATAGAAGAATTTAAACATCATCATCAACACACTACAACAAGAACAGTCGAGAAAACTACTGTAGATTTCTAATCGCTCCGGGGTGGGACGATTAGGACTATCATAAAATGTTTGAGAGTGACCTCCCAAATGTCCCATCCAGAGGCTTCCAAAACACTTAAAAATTTGGGGTTAGGAAAAATGGGGCATTTTAAGACAACCCAGAAGGTCAAATTCTATAGATTCTACACCAATCGCCTTGTATCCGAAGGCGCTCCCTATATGTTAGTGAAAACGTAAAACAATGAAAACACAATCAAAACTTATCATAATGGAATGAAATTTGAATAGCAGCATATAGGAATGACATAAAAAAATATGCAAAATAAATAGTAGAGAAATCAACTGTATATTTCTAATCACTCCGGGGTGGGGCGATTAGGACTACAACAGTGTGGGGGCACCCGGGAGTAGGACGCCCATCATTTGGGGTTTGGTTTTGACACCAATCTACTTGGGATGGGTCTAAAATCTCCTAGGGGGTTGTGTCAAAAAATTGGGTGTGGGATTGTGGCCAATTTTTTGGGTTTTAGGTCTAGATTGCACTCCTAATGTTCACCCGATAACCTCCCTTCCAAAAGAGAGATCAAGGATGTAGGAAGCACAATGAGGGTGAGGGTATAATTCAGCAACACTCCATTTCTCCAAATGTTCCTTCTCTGTTCTCCTTGGGGTGATAATACTCACCATTTTATATACCTAAAGGTCTACTTTGAATGTGCATGCAGGGGCACCACTTGGCCATCATGCCTTATCATGGGAGAGAAGATTCCTCCCTGATTAAGGGCTCCATGAATGCCTCTACGACTGCCTCTTTGAGCTCAAAAATGCTTACTCACATTCCCGTGCATTGAATGTGGAGTTGAGTGGCAGATCTGAGCTACCATTTTTCAAGGTTTGACTTTTTTCCCATCAAACCTGTTATTCGCCCCACCTTGGAGCGATTGCTGATAATCATCCCGGGGTGGGGCAAATAGCATTCTATTCACCCCAGGGTGGAACGAGTAAGGAGTAGGTTGTTTGAAAGATGCCAATTTGACCTCTGACCTTCCAAAATTGCTTTAGGAGTGGTTAGGACCACTGTTTAACCTCTAGGGGCTGCCCTAAGGGTTGTGTATGCTAATCTAGTCAGTGCTTGTAGCCACATAATCAGATTGGTGTTGTTTTTGTGTCTACAGATGCCCCTTTTTGGGCTGCGATGTGCATGGCGCAGTGCTGAGCAAAAATAGATAACCAAAGCACTTAATGATTAGGGTTTCTCAATAACCTAACCAAATTTTGATGCCCCAAGTATGGAAATGGCACGCATTCTTGAATCCTTGCTTCTGATGAGCTAAGGAGCCTAATTTGTTAGTCTTACAATGGCACTAAGAGGGGGGTGAATCAGTGTAGCTATTTAATTTCAAATCTACAACTCTTAAATCTAAAAATGAAAGCTTAAAACTAGAAACAGCGAGTATCACAAGAGAGCATCACATAACACAAGATGTAACGAGGTTCACCAGTTTTGGCTACTCCTCAAAAATAGACTGCTTGGACTCCCATACAAATCTAGCCTTTGCAAACCACCAACTTTACAATCAATTTACCAGAACCCACTGGAAGGAGCACCAATCCCTGATTTACCAGAACCAACTGAAGGAGCACCAACCCCTGATTTACCAGCACCGACTGGAAGGAGCACCAACCCCTGATTCCAAGCACCAACTTGGATTTCTATTTTGAATCTTTTTGACATAAAAATGCCTTCACTTTTACAAGACCCTCACTAGTCTATTGCTCATCCAATCTCTGTTTCAATTCATGAAACACACCCACTCCAACGGTTCTGCTTACCGCACTCTAACAGCCCTGTCTTACGGCTCACTCTTACGGCTTTCTTACGGCTCACTCTTACTGCACTCTTACAGCTCTATTTTCCCTCTTTTAGCCGTGCTCTCTCAGTCGTGCTCTCTCTGCCCTTTTTCATAGCACTTCTCTATATGGCGGAACTTTTCCACTATGAGTAGCAAACTAACTTCTCCATGCAGCAGCCCTTTTATAGTTCTCTTCCTTCGCTTCTTACGTCTCTACCTTTATCTCATTTTGTTGTGCTTTCTCAGCCGCACTCCTTCTGCCACACTCTCTCTGATGCGCTCTGTCTTTCAGCTGCTCTCTCTCTGACGTGCTCTGTCTTTCAGCCGCTCTCTTTCTGACATGCTCTATTTACTGTGTTTTGATAGCCTTCTCTACTCACTTTTCAATTCTAATTTACGCTTTACTTCTACATGTAATTGCATCACGATGCATTTACTCTTTCAATAGTGGCACTCTAACTCTTTACGGTGGCACTCTTTTCAATTCTAAGCCGCACTTTACTTCTGCACACCACTGCCCTTTTATAACAATATTTTCATCTTGAAACCCTAAGTCTTCTGTAACTTCCATAATCCCACATGTAGCTTATTAATAGCCACTCCTATAAGTAACTCCTTTCTGACACACTATTCTTATACGCAACCTATTAATGGATTTGTCTCTTTAATTGGGATTCTCGGTATAGCCACCGCTCGACAAATTGACTCCGTAATGGACCCTGTAACTGTAGTAATGACTTTTGTTTACTGTCACTGTAACTGCCCCTATACCTTCTGTTTTGACTTTAGTTTACTGTTCTTATTCTAGCTGCATGATTTTCTTCTACATCGGCCCCTGAACTACCGTATGACTTCAGTTAACTCTTCTTATTTTAGCTGCATGTATTTCCTTTGCAATTGCATCTGAACTGTCGTTTTCCTTCAATTAACTTTACTTCGACTAGGTTCTTTTTGGATGGCAAAAAACAATAGGTCATGATATCATGACATTTTTGCCCTTTTGACTTTTTCTTGGTCGTTGACCATGAAAACATAACATGTCGCGATATCGCGACACTTTCCACCTCTTGTCCTCTTCTCGGCTTGCACTCGTGAAAACATGACATGTCGCAAAATCATGACATTTTTGCCTTCTTGTCCTCTTCTCAGCTTGCACCCACGAAAACAAGACATGTCATGATATCATGACACTTTTCGCCTCTTTGTCCTTTTCTTGGCTTGCACCTACGAAAACATGACATGTCATGAAATCGCGACACTTTCGCTGCCTTGTGCTCTTCTCTGTCTTTCGCCCGTGAAAACACATGTCGCAAAATCATGACACATTCGCTACCTTGTGCCTTTTCTTGCCTTGACCTCGTGAAAATAGAACATGTCACAAAATCGTGACACTTTCACTTTTGTACTCTCCTTCTTTCCTTTTGTCGCGATATCACGACACTTTTTCTCCTTGGTGCTTTTCTTCTCATCGGGTCATGAAAACCCGACATGTCACAATATCATGACACTTTTTCTCTATGAGCTCTTTCTCTTGAGCATGTCACGAAATCATGACACATTTTCATCCGTACTGTCTCTCTTGCAAATTGTCGTGAAATAATGACACTTTTCTTTGCGAGCTCTTTCTCTTGAACCTGTCGTGAAATCACGACACATTTTCGTCCGTACAATCCTTCTTGCAAATTGTTGCAAAATCGTGACACTTTTCTTTGCGAGCTCTTTCTCTCGAACCTGTCACAAAATCACGATAGTTTTCTTTGCTCTTTCTCTCTCTTCCAACATGTCATGAAATCGTGACAGTTTTCCTTACACTTTCTCTCTTCGAACATGTCACGAAATTGTGACAATTTTCCTTGTGCTTTCTCTCTCTTAAAACATGTCATGATATCATGACAATTTTTCTAGCTTCTCAACATGTCGTGATATCACGACAGTTTTCCTTGTGATTTCTCTCTCTTCTAACATGTCGCGATATCGTGACAGTTTCTCATGCTTGCTCAACATGTCGTGATATCGTGAGAGTTTTCTTATTCGTCTTTTTCTTTGAGTTTTTGCCTATGGGCCACTTCGATATTCTTGGAAAATCATTGTACATGCTCTGTATGACCTCTGAACTCCTATCCACTACATCAACCGATCTCTCTGTCTATGTTGACAACAATGACAATACTTTTGCTGCACCTAGCTCAACAATCTCCCCCTTTGGAATTGTTGGCAACACACGGGCAATATCCCGTAACTCTTCTCCCCCTTTGACAATAATACCAAAGGGCTGCTGTAAACTCCCCCTGAGTCCAAGACCACTTCATTTCACACTGTCTTCTGAGCATCAACCCTCTGTTGCTCTCAATCCACCCAGCCAAAAATACGTCTGTAGCAAGTTCTACGCCGTTACAGCCGAACTTAGCAATCATCTTCGCCTTTTGCGTTCTCTATGCACTCTGCTCTTTCTATGCACTCACTTCGCACACATACACAACACTACCTCAAACCACTACATAAACTAAAAACACACTTTAACAACTATACGATAGTTTCCCGACTGCCTACCATTCATCCTTAGATAACCAATCAAATACATAGGAGTATTAAAATAAAACTTTAATATTACTCCCCTTGAGGATGTGCCACCTGGAGTGGCTTAGTGCAATAATAGAGTAGTCTCCTTCAGTCCAAGGAGACATGATTTCCTTTCTCTGTCTTTCTCCAGACTTTCTTGAACTTGGGCTTGAGTTTTTCAACTACATCCTCGTTTTGCACCTTTTCGTGAATTTGAACATTTCTCTTGCATGGTTGTCTCTTGTGCATCCTTGATGGATAATTATTTTCCTGTATGTATTGCACATGATATGTTCCCTGTCTGTGTTGCACTCTTTGTGTCTGATGAAATCTGTGGTCTTGCCTTAGATTAGATACAGAAGTGCTTGGACAAAACCTTGCAATGTGCCCATGGCCATTACAATTAAAACATTGCACAGGGTGTTTACTCAGAAAAATAGATGCATTTTTATCAGCATAACTCTTTGATCTATTATTCTGTCCACAATAAATTGCCTTGTGACCATAACGGCTGCATTTAAAACAATAGCCATTAAAAGCATTATTATGAGTAGAGTGAGAGTGATAGAACCTCTTTTGTTGTGATTGCTTTGTTGTAGATCTCCTTTGATATTTTCTTCCTTTTGAAGATTCAGCTTCAAACTTTTCTTGCTTCGATCCTTCAGTAGTGTGCTTCTTCTTCTCTGCATTTTTGGAAGATGAAGGTTGTTCAACTTCATATCCAAGACCAAACTTAGCCGTGGAGCTTCTTTGTTGCTTTATCATTGTATCTAGTAACTCTGTGCTCTTCTCAAATTTGAGATTTATATTGGCCTCTTCTATTTGTTTCTTCAATGAAACAATCTCTTCTTCTTGTTGGTGGCAAACAGTCTCTTTCTCATTGATCTGTGACCTAAGAATTTCTTCAATTCTTTTGGACTCTTCTACTTGCAATTTTAGATCAACAATAACTTTGTTATATTTCTCTTCATGTTTGTTGCATTCATCGTCTTCGTCATCCAGGTGTGTTTTCAAGGCATCTTCTATTTTCTTGGCCTTGTGAACTTGTAGGAAGAGATCTTCAATCTCATCCCCATATTCTTCTAACTTCTTGGACATTCTTTTGTTCTTTTTCCTCTCTATACTCAACTCTTCAAGTGCAGTGATCAACTCACCTCTTAGATTTACTTCAGCCTCAGCCTCAAGGTTTTCATCACATTCTTCAGAAATCATTCCTTCTACCTTTTCTAGTTCAGTTTTCTCTTCCACAGGAACTGAAATTGATTGAGATGCATTTTTTGAGGAGGATCTATTCTTCTTACCGATTGCATACTAATCCGAGATCAACCCTGACTAATTTAGCCTGAATTGGGAACCTGGCTCTGATACCAATTATTAGTCTTACAATGGCACTGAGAGGGGGGTGTGAATTAGTGTAGCTATTTAATTTCAAATCTAAAACTCTTAAATCTGAAAATGAAAGCTTAAAACTAGAAATAACAAGTATCACAAGAGAGCATCACATAACACAAGATGTAACGAGGTTCACCATTTTTGGCTACTCCTCAAAAATAGATTGCTTGGACTCCCATCCAAATCTAGCCTTTGCAAAGCACCAACTTTACAATCAATTTACCAGCACCCACTGGAAGGAGCACCAACCCCTAATTTACCAGCACCAACTGGAAGAAGCACCAAACCCTGATTTACCAGCACCGACTGGAAGGAGCACCAACCCCAGATTCTAAGAACCAACTTGGATATCTATTTTGAATCTATTTTGACATAAAAATATCTTCGCTTTTACAAGACCCTCACTGGTCTATTGTTCATCTAATCTCTATTTCAATTCATGAAACACACCCACTTCAATTATTTTGCTTACCGCACTCTAACAGCCTTGTCTTACGGCTCACTCTTATAGCTCACTCTTACTGCACTCTTATAGCTCTATTTTCCCTCTTTTAGCCATGCTCTCTCTGCCCTTTTTCGTAGCACTTCTCTATACGGTGACACTTTTCCACTATGAGCAGCAAACTAACTTCTCCATGCAACGGCCCTTTTATAGTTCTCTTCCTTCGCTTCTTATGTCTCTACCTTTATCTCATTTTGTTGTGTTTTCTTAGCCATGCTCCTTCTGCCACACTCTCTCTGACGCTCTCTGTCTTTCAACTGCTCTCTCTCTGACATGCTCTGTCTTTTAGACACTCTCTTTCTGACGTGTTCTATTTACTGTGCTCTGACAGCCTTCTCTGCTCACTTTTCAATTCTAAGCTACGCTTTACTTTTGCACGCAACTGCCCTCGTGGCACATTTACTCTTTTAGCAGTAGCACTTTAACTCTTTACGGTAGCACTCTTTTCAATTTTGAGCCACACTTTACTTCTGCATGCAACTGCCCTTTTATAACAATATTTTCATCTTGAAACCCTAAGTCTTCTATAACTTCCATAATCCCGCATGCAGCCTATTAATAGCCACTCCTGTAAGTAACTCCTTTCTGACACACTATTCTTATACGCAACCTATTAATGGATTTGTCTCTTTAATTGGGATTCTTAGTATAGCCATCGCTCGATGAATTGACTTCGTAATAGAACCTGTAACTGCAGTAATGACTTCTGTTTACTATCACTGTAACTGCCCCTGTACCTTCCATTCTGTCTTCAGTTTACTATTCTTATTCTAGCTGCATGATTTTCTTCTGCATCGGCCCCTGAACTGTCGTATGACTTCAGTTAACTCTTCTTATTTTAGCTGCATGTATTTCCTCTACAATTGCATCTGTAACTGTCATTTTCCTTTAGTTAACTTTACTTCGGCTGGGTTCTTCTTTTTGCATGGTGAAAAACAATATGTCACGATATCGTGACATTTCTGCGCTTTTGACTTTTTCTTGGTCATTGACCATGAAAACATAACATGTCGCGATATCGTGACACTTTTCGCCTCCTTGTCCTCTTCTCGGCTTGCACCTGCGAAAACATGGCATGTCACGAAATCGTGACGTTTTTGCCTTCTTGTCCTCTTCTCAGCTTGCACCCGCGAAAACAAGTCATGTCGCCATATCATGATACTTTCTGCCTCTTTGTCCTTTTCTCGGCTTGCACCTACGAAAACATGACATGTCGCGAAATCGTGACACTTTCGCTGCCTTGTGCTCTTCTTTGTCTTTCGCCCATGAAAACACATGTCACAAAATCGTGACACATTCGCTGCCTTGTGCCTTTTCTTGCCTTGACCTCACAAAAATAGAACATGTCACAAAATCACGACACTTTCACTTATGTACTCTCCTTATTTCCTTTTGTCGCGATATCGTGACACTTTTTCTCTGCGAGCTCTTTCTCTCAAACCTATCACGAAATTGTGACACATTTTCGTCCATACTGTCTCTCTTGCAAATTGTCACAAAATCACGACACTTTTCTTTGCGAGCTCTTTCTCTTGAACTTGTTGCGAAATCATGACACATTTTCGTCTGTACAATCCTTCTTGCAAATTGTCGTGAAATCATGACACTTTTCTTTGCGAGCTCTTTCTCTCGAACCTGTCACAAAATCACGACAGTTTTCTTTGCTCTTTCTCTCTCTTCCAACATGTCACAAAATCATGATAGTTTTCCTTACGCTTTCTCTCTCTTCGAACATGTCGCGAAATCATGACAGTTTTCCTTGCACTTTCTCTCTCTTAAAACATGTGATATCATGACAGTTTTTCCAACTTCTCAACATGTCGCGATATCGCAACAGTTTTCCTTGCACTTTCTCTCTCTTCTAACATGTCATGATATCGCAACAGTTTCTCATGCTTGCTCAACATGTCGCGATATCACGACAATTTTCTTACTTGTCTTTTTCTTTGAGCTTTTGCCTATGGGCCACTTCGGTCTTCTTGGAAAATCATTGTACATGCTCTGTATGACCTCTGAACTCCTGTCCACTACATCAATCGATCTCTCTGTCTGTGTTGACAACAATGACAATACTTTTGCTAAGGTGTTACTTGATCTTTGACACTGTTAAGTCATGAATAGGCAAAGGGTGGAACATTTTGTCTATGATAACCTTGAGTTTACAATTCTAGAATACCAAGTGTTTGATCAGCTTGTGATTATTGCTTTTTTGTTATCCCAAGCAGGAGCATGATTGTCTTTATCAATGATTCTTTGAATGCATGCTATTTCCTTGATTGGGTGTGTACTTGTTGATTGGTGACTAAGTGTGACTACCCCCTCAAGCGACGAATCGATGAGGGAATGACCGAAATGAGAAAAGCGACGAGTCGCTTGACCCAATATGACTTTTGTGAGGGTGCCCTCAGTTGTTTTTCGTTGATCGCTTATGTAGTTTCCCAACAATCGGACCTGTTTTTGGTGGGTTTTAACCCTTTTTTGTGACGCCTTTTGGGGAGGAAATTATCGAAAATCCGTCCTTCCATGGAGCGGTCCGGCTATGGTAGCCTTCTTAGGGAGTAGGATATTGACAATTTGTGACCCCAGTGTTGGTTTTGGATGCCATGAATGTCAGGCACAAAGGCACCTTTGCATAGCAATTTTATTGCTATTTTTGGTGCATTTGGGATGCAGTTTTGGTTGTTTTTTTTTTTTTTTTTTGTATTTTGTTCGTTTAAACTAGGATTAAACCCTAGGTTAAACTTTTTTGTTTTTGTTTGTTTTTAGCCTAAGGTTAAAACCCTAGTAATTTTGTTATTTTTGTTTAAACTAAGGTTAAAACCCTAGGTTAGAATTTGTTTTGTTTTGTTTTTTGTTCATCATTAAGGTTAAGAACCCTAGATGATTTTTGTGGTTTAATTTGTTTTTATTTTTTTGTTTAGACTAAGATTAAAAACCCTAGTTTAAAATTTGTATTTTTTTGTGTTGTTTATTTGATTTTTTTTTAATGTTTTTTTTTTGTTTAGACTAAGATTAAAAAACCCTAGTTAATTTTTGTTTTGTTTACACTTAAGGTTAAAAACCCTAGTATAGTTTTAATGTTTTTGTTTTTGATTTTTTTGTCCACACGTAAGGTTAAAAACCCTAGTATGATTTTGTTTGTTTTATTTGATTTTTTTGTTCTTGATTGTACAGTTTAGTTGATTGATCTGTACTTTGGTTGTACAGTTCTGTACTTTTGTTTTTCTGTACATTGTTTGTCGTCTATACAGTTTATTTGAATGTTTAAATTAAGGTTGAAACCCTAATTGTTTTTTGTTGTTTTATTGTTTTTGTGTACACTGTTGTACATTTGTTTTGTTGTCATGTTTTAATGTTTTTGTGGTGTTTTTGTTTTTCAGGTTGTGAAGAGTCGGTACCGTCAGCCGACGGTATTTTTTGATGCATGGGATGCGCTGACTGTGGTGGACTAGGAGTGGCTTGATGCCCTTGGGCTCAAGCAGGTGACGTGGTTGGAGCCTGTGGTGGGGGATCGGGCATATCTGATTGCCCTGATCAATTTGTGGGATCCTCGCACCAACACCTTTCATCTCCCAATAGGGGAGATGACAGTGACTCTAGAGGACGTGTATCAGATTCTACGGATTTTGATAGACGGGCTGCCCATTCGGATGACTCCTCGTGATCAGTGAACGATGATGCTGACACGGTGCTTTGGGCATGCGGCGAAGATGGGGGTGGATGGGGCGGTGGAGAGGGCAGAGGGGGACTGATTGGTAGGATTCTGGTGCGATGGTGGTTTGAGAAGGGCGTGTTGGGGGTGAGGCATGCGTTGCTTATGACCCTCATCTCCAACATGCTACTTCCCGACTCCTCAGGTGTGAGGTTCCCTTGGAACCTACTTGAGGTGGTGTTCAGATTGGTGGAGTGCCCGACAGTAGCACCACTGATTATGAGGTGGGGTCAGACGCTACTGGCATAGCTGTATGACGAGTTGTACGAGGTCCGCTACCGGAGGTAGAAGGGGATTGGGTGCAGCTATTGGTTGCAGTGCTGGGGTGGCAGCACATAGCTGTGGAGCGGCCGCAAGGGTTGCCTTGGACCACTCGAGGAGAGATGGTGGATAGGGAGATTGGGTATGCTACTCTATGGTGGAGGTCAGAGGAGCAGGGGTAGAGTCGATGATGGGCAGGTGTCGTAGGGCACTATACTAATGCCTTCTCTCGTCTTGCTCCAGGGGAGGTGTTTTGGCGGCCATACCAGGACTGTCCATCCTGGCCTGAGGCTGGGAGTGGCTTCGATGGGCACGCAGGGGGAGGTGGCTGATCGGGTGGCACAGGACCGAGCAGGAGTACTTCTCGTACGTCCAGGTGACTCGACAGTTTGGGGTGCACCAGGGATTGCCTGGTGAGCCCTTGATCTATCAGCATCGGGGCGATGAGAGGACTCTAGCCTGGCCGATCATTGAGCCGCTAGGTGAGGAGTCGGATGTAATGATTGATGTCCCCAATATGGACAATGTCGAGGCGACTACAGAGTATGACCAGTGGTGGATGATGTTGCGATGGTGGGGTGAGGGCGGGGGGGGGGGGGGGGGTGTCATCCAGGGGAGGGTTGGGGGGCTCCGCTCGATGATGTGGATATGGTGGAGGTAGATGACTTGACTAGGGATGACTTAGGGGTTTCAGAGCAGCCGAATACTCAGGACGTCCCGGAGTAGTGGGTGCCGGAGCAGCATGCCATCCCGAAGATGCCCATGCCTCAAGCAATCCCGAGGGATATGGAGGCTAGGTTTCATGTTGAGATAGCATGATTGGAGGACCTACTGCAAAGATGGGATGAGGAGCACAGTGTCGAGAGGGATCGCCTACGGGCTCAGTTGGTGCAACGGGATGAAGCATTGGCTACATACCATCGGTGGGATGTGGAGTGGGGTCGATGTCGGGTGGAGTTGGAGGCCGAGATTATCCGCCTTGGTGGACAGTTACCTGAGCTCACTAGAGGTGGATCATTGCATCATACGAGAGGTAGTGAGACTAAGTAGTCAGCATCCTCTCATCGAAGGTGGGTGGGTGAGGGTAGCGCTAGTGGGCATGATGCGAGGGCTGGTAGCAGCCGCCCTGAGAGGTCCCATAGGACCCACACCACTGGGGGTAGTTCCAGTCGCACCGATCCTGCGTGATCATGGTGGTCGACTCCCTAGGCTTGGGGTTTTTGAGTTTTTGATTTTTTTTTGCTCTATCAGAGGACCGACTTATTGTAGCCTGCAGGCATTTTTGGTGATATATATACATGAATTTCTTTTTTATTATACACTTGTCATGATTTATTGTTACTTTTATGCACATTTATTTACGTTGATGTATGCATATGTTATTATGAATGCGACTATTTCTAATTATATGATGTATGCATATGGAATGGATGAAATGATTTGTTGATAACTTGGCGGTGGCACCATAGACTGTATAGGATTTGTTGGCTTTTTGTACTATGTGATTGCTTTGTGGAATGACTTTGCATGTGTAATTTTTTTTTTTGTATTTTTTGATGGTGATGTAAGAATGGAATGTACCACGGGTGTTTTTAGAATGTAGTTAAGGTTTTTTGAGACTCGGATGTTTTAACTAACTAGCCAAGACTGTATATTTATCTCACAAGACTTTTGAACAAGGTACGAATCAGACTTGAGTTTGACCAAGTTATTTCACATCCCTGTGTGTGCGATTGAATTTGTTTATGTGGTAGTTGTCAGGATACCGCCAGTGCCAGATAGGCTGTCAACCAAACCTGTACTGAGGATCACCTAATTAGCTCCACTAACTCCTTTGTTGTATTTAGTAAGATTAATCTGCGGTGCAATCTAGGATACCATAAGCTAGCTCATCCACATGCAAACATTGATCTCGTACACGTTTAATGTGACAGATATATCGTCATGCGGGAGGTTTACCGCCAGTGACCAGTAGGCTATCCACCAAACCGGTACTGAGGATCACCTCATGACCTTTCGAATGCTGAGAGTTCTAGGGATTCAAGTTCGACTCCCTTCTTTTCTTTACTTTTATTGGGATACTTGCTCTCGTATGTAGTGATAAAAATCACTGTTTATTTTTATTTTTTTTCTTTTGAGCAAGGGATTGGAATTTTGAGTGATGAGAATCACTATTTCTTGTGCTTTTTGATGTATGCACTGTGTGGGTTTTGATGTCAAACTTTGGAGTTTGTACTTTGACTTTTTGCAATTTTTTTTTGGATATTTGCAACTTTTTGAGAATTTGGGATTCTTGGGGAATTGGGTAGGGAAGATGCTTGTCCTTTTGCCAACTCTCAGCATTCTTGGGGTCATTCGCACAGGGGGATGAGCGAGATAACCTTTTCACTGTATGGTATCCTAGATTGCTTTGTAGGTTTCATCTTTCGTTCACACAACTTGGGAATTTTTTATGTGTTTTAACTTGTGTTGGGATGCGACGTAACAAGGTGTGATCCAAGTAAAACTCTACCTTTGTAAAAATCTGTTTGACTTTGTACAGTTTTTGGCTAGAAATCTAAAGACAGCTGAATGACGAAAGCCCTGGATACATTAGAAGACAACTGATATGGTGAAAAATGTGGATGGCGTTTATTTTTTCTGGACTATTTACAAAGTGGAAAAATGCGGAAAATGATGGAATTGCCGAGTAATTACAGTCTATGGTGCATTTGACCTGTATGACCAACAAATATGCTATGTATGCGATGCCTAGTGCACTTATTATTTTTTTGTGTTTTGATTTTTAAGAGTATGCATGGAAGTGAGATGCAATTTTTTTTGTTATTTTTTATTATTTTATTGTTTTTGAAAATTCGTTATGGTTGGTTTATCCCGAGTGGGTGCGGACCAAGTGATTCTTTCGGATCCTTGGAGGTTTTGACCAAAGGGATTATAGATACCTTTGGGGCATTTTGGGTGACCAAGCGGTTGTGGGAACCCTTGGGGCTTTTGGTTTGACCAAAGGGTTTATAGATACCTTTGGGGCATTTTGGGGTTGACCAAGCGATTGTGGGAATCCTTGGAGCTTTTGGTTTGACCAAAGGGATTATGGGCACCTTTGGGGCATTTTAGGGTTGACCAAGTGATTATAGGAATCCTTGGAGCATTTTGGTTTGACCAAAGGGATTATGGTTACCTTTGGGGCATTTTTTGGGTTGACCAAGCGATTGTGGGAATCCTTGGAGCTTTTTGGGGTGACCAAAGGGATTATGGATACCTTTGGGGCATTTTGGGGTTGACCAAGCGATTATGGGAATCCTTGGAGCTTTTTGGGGTGACCAAAGGGATTATGGACACCTTTGGGGCATTTTGGGGTTGACCAAGCGATTGTGGGAATCCTTGGAGCTTTTTGGGGTGACCAAAGGGATTATGGTTACCTTTGGGGCATTTTTGGGTTGACCAAGCGATTATGGGAATCCTTGGAGCTTTTTGGTTTGACCAAAGGGATTATGGACACCTTTGGGGCATTTTTGGGTTGACCAAGTGATTGTGGGAATCCTTGGAGCTTTTTGGGGTGACCAAAGGGATTATGGTTACCTTTGGGGCATTTTTGGGTTGACCAAGCGATTGTGGGAATCCTTGGAGCTTTTTGGGTTGACCAAAGGGATTATGGGCACCTTTGGGGCATTTTGGGGTTGACCAAGCGATTATGGGAATCCTTGGAGCATTTTGTTTGACCAAAGGGATTATGGGCACCTTTGGGGCATTTTTGGGTTGACCAAGCGATTGTGGGAATCCTTGGAGCTTTTTGGGGTGGGCCATGGCTCTTTTAAATGTGGAATGGCCTCAAATGACTGATGTTCAAGGGTTCTAGTTCCTTGATTCCATCAAGAGAGGCTAGATGGTATGTTCCAGGTCCTATTTTACTATCAATTACATAAGGACCTAACCATTTTGCCATGAACTTGTCCCTTAAATGGGGCGGCAAGTTAGAATTTTGTTGGTTCTCTTTTAAGACCAAGTCACCAACCTGAAAGTCCCTCAGGTGAACTTTCATGTTGTATGCTTTCTTAAGTCGCTCTTGATAGATACGTAAATGCTCGAGAGCATTGATGCATCATTCATCGAGCAACGTAAGCTGGTCTAACCAGGCCTGCCGCGTAGTGTCATCATCGATGAACTCTTGCATTGATATGCGCAGGGAAGGTATTTCCAACTCGAGAGGCATGACTGCCTCGGAGCCATACACCAGCGAAAATGGAGTTGCCCTAGTGGGCGTCCGAATGCTAGTGCGATAAGCCCAAAGAGCAAGTGGGATTTGAATGTGCCAATCCTTATGACTATCTGTGACCATATTTTTAAGGATGGCAACTAGCATTTTGTTTGATGCCTCTGCTTGCCCATTTGCCTATGGATAATAGGGTGTTGAAAAACTGTGCTGAATTTTGTACTTTGTTGTCAAAGCACGCACATCTTTGTTCTTAAATGACGTCCCATTATCCGAGATGATCTTGGATGGAATACCAAAATGACATATGATGTTATGTAAAATAAACTCCGCAATGCGGGGCCCAATCGTAGAGGTAAGCGGAATTGCTTCCACCCACTTGGTGAAGTACTCTGTGGCCGTTATGATGAACGTGTGATGGCCTGACGATGCAGGGGAGATATTTTCGATTAGATCTAAGCCCCACTATGAAAATGGCCAAGCCGATTGGATCGGCTGCAAGGCCTGAGAAGGTACGTGTGTCAAGTTAGCATGGTGTTGACACTTTGCACACTTCCTCACATACGCGCAACAATCTCGCTCTAAAGATGGCCAATAATAGCCCATGCGAAGAATGCGCTTTGCGATGGCCATACCGCTGAAGTGGCCACCGCATGTACCATCGTGCACTTGGGTGATCGCCCAAGTGGACTCCTGTTGGTCCAAGCAATGGAGGAGGATCCCTTCATAGCTTCGACAGTACAAAATGTCTCCTAGCAAGACATGTTTTGCCACTTTCTATTTGAATGATATTTTTGTGGCATGCGACAATCCAAGTGGGAGGCTACCTAACTTGAGATAGTCTCTTATGGGTGTGTACCAATCCTGCTGATCAAAAACCTCGATGGTATGAACTGCCAATCCCTCTTGAAGCTCATCCCTAGCAAAAGATGAGCGGGAAAGAACTTGTAAGAATAGCGTTGTGTTGCTATTAAGAGGGGTTGGGGAGAACAAGGACCCCTAGTTGGCATGATTCAGACTATCATGGATTCGAGAGAACTTATCCTGAGATGGTTCAATCTGGATCAGGTGGATTCCTGGCGTTAGGTCAGAGCTTGCATGCTCCATCATGGATTGCGATAATGTTTTGACTTGAATGGTTGTCATCTCACCAGAAGGGTCTTGCGGGATTAGTGACCCCAAGGAGGCCATAGTGTCCGCAAAATGATTCGATGATCGAGGGAGTGCCTCGATGTCGTACCATTCAAGCTTTGCCAGGAATTTATCCACAAGGGCTTTGTAGGCCTACAGAACTGGGCATTTGCATTGGAATACCCCTTTCACTTGGTTGACAATTAACAGCGAATCACCAAAGATGTTCAAGCATTTGATGTTCATGGTGATGGCTGTCTGAAGACCTATGAGCAAGGCTTCATATTCGGCATTGTTATTGGTGCATGAGAAATCAAGTTTAAATGATAGAGGCATTGGAGCCCCTTGCGGTGTGAAGAATACGATTCCCGTGCCACCCCCTTGCTCACATTTAGAACCATCAAAAAATAGGGTTATGTCGGCCTGTGACTCAGGCTCATCAGAATCTGGCGATTCTGAGACATGGAAGACCCCATCATCGGGTAGCTCTACGGTCAGAGGCTGATCATCTTCGAGAGGAGCCTCTGCTAGTTGATCGGTGATGACTTGACCTTTGATGGACTTCTGTCCAATGAATTCGATGTCAAACTCCGTCAACAACATGATCCATTTTGTCGTGCGGCTACTATGATAAGTACGACTCATCATGTACCGCAATGGATTCTCCTTAGACACAACATACGTCGTATTGCTCAGCATGTAATGGCATAGCTTTTTGGTGGCAAATACCACTGCTAAGCATAGCTTCTCAATGTATGCATAGTTAAGTTCATAACTGACCAGGGTGCGGCTAAGATAATAATTAGCCTGTTCTTTATGTAGTTCATTTTTCTGGGCTAGCATGGCACCCAGTGCCACCTCAGTAGCTGAGATGTATAAGTAGAACGACACTCCTGGTCTAGGTGGTGCCAATACTGGCGACGAAGCCAAGTATTGTTTGATGTCATCGAAGGCTGACTGGCACTCGTCATCCCAGTGAAATGCTACCCCTTTGTGTAATAATTTATTCATGGGTCGGCACTTGTCAGATAGTTGCGCTATGAAGCGCTTGATCGACGTGACCTTACCCTGCAAGCTTCTGAGCTGCTTGATGGTGGTTGGGGGAAGCATTTCAAGGATTGCCTTGACTTTATGTGGATCTACCTCGATGCCTCATTTTGAGACTATGAAACCCAAGAGTTTTCCAGATGTGACGCCAAATACGCACTTCTTGGGGTTTAGCCTAACTTTGTGTTCGATGAGGTGATCGAGGATCTTGCTTAGGTCATCGAGATGATCTGGGCACAAAAGAGATTTGGCCAACAAATCATCCATATAATCTTCCAAAGTTTTATGCATGTGATCATGGAAGATGTATGTCATAGCGCGTTGGTAGGTGGCGCCAACATTTTTAAGGCCAAAGGGCATGACCTTATAACAAAATGTCCCCCAAGGCATTGTGAACGCCATTTTGAGTTGATCATCGGGATTGATACGAATCTGGTTGTATCCCGAGAAACCATCCATGAGGGAAAGCATTTCGTGGCCTCTTGTAGCATCTACCAATGCATCGATGCTAGGCAAGGGGAAATCATCCTTGGGACTCGCTTTGTTTAGATCTCAAAAATCGGTGCATATGCGAATCCTCCCATCAAGCTTCTTGATGGGTACCATGTTGGACAGCCATGGTGGGTAATCCACGCAGATGACAAACTATGCATCCAACAACTTTTGTAGCTCATCTTTGACCATTAAGGCTACTGTTGGGTGCATCTTACATAGTTTTTGCTTGACTGGCTTGACTGTCGGATCAAGCGTTAGATTATGCATGACTAGCTGTGGGTCTAGCCCCGACATGTCTTTGTAGGACCATGCAAAAACCTCCTTCTTCTCTTTGAGAAGGGCAATGTAATCGGCTTGCTCTTCGGGGGATAGACTTACCCCCAGCTTGATGATTTGTGGATTCATTGGATCAGAGCCGATGTCTACGTCAGTCATCTCTTCGACTAACATGTGGGACCCATCCTCCAACTGGTGTGGAGTTGGGATCAGGTGGATATCATTTGCTGAATTTAGATCTACGTTTGGAACGTCGGGTTCCTCTTCAGCGTGGAAGATATCCTGAGTTGGTCCTAGGGTGAAATGAAGCATCTCACCGCAAGGCCAGTACTCTGATGGAGATGGTGGCGAGTTAGCACGATCCCAGTCTATGGCATCTAGGTTTAGATACAATGGTCATGCTGGATCGGCTGGATTGCGGATGGGGGTGGTCAAGTCAATGGAGATCATGTTGATGAAGTGAATTTGGTCTCCATTACCGTGCGGGTGGTGACTCGGACATCCTTGGTGATCTTTGTGCTCCGGATCTGGCTCTGTGGGTATTGGCACAAATGGATCGGCCCTATGTGCAGATAAAAGGATAGGGTCTGCCCTTGGCACTGATGGCTCTATAGGGTCTCTGGGCGGAGGGTGCTCTCTGTATGCCTGAAGTGGCGGGTGCAGTACTTGGTCCAACTGTGCTTGGTTTAGGTGCCACCTATGCCTTGGCCCCATGTTTAGCTATTCAAACATATCATCAATGTCCATGGGGTATTGTTGCTACTGCATATGGTTGAGATATGCCATCTCAGTCTCATCTTCATAATCGCTATCAGATATCCATAGGCCTTCATTGGCTTCGACAACTATTTGTGGCATGTGAGGCTCATTCTGCTCGAGCAAGTTAATTTGGTCCCATCGGGGTTGTTCCGCTCTCTACGGGAGGACCTGATTCTCTTGAGGTGGCAATTGCTCGATTGGAGCATTCAAGGGGAACATCACCATGAAGTTCTCCTGATAGTCATCTATGGGCGTCACTTGCGAGTGATTGCTATCGGACTCGAAAGGGTCCCAAGGTGCTACCTCATACTCTGACTCATCTTCTGAAGATCCTTCTTGACCTTGTCTATATCCCTCTTGGAGGCAAGTTCTTGAACTTTCCCCTTTCTCGATCGAAGGGGAGGAGTTGTTGAGGCCCACAAGGTTGGTTGTTAGCAATGGGAGATAATCCCCCAATGTGTATGTTGTGTTAGGATTGGCATATGGATCTTGTGCCAACCCATCCTTGTTGCCTAGCCCTAGGCCTTGCATGTTTTCTACCAAGATGTCAAGGGGCAGAGGGTGGTTGAACCCTACTCCTGATTTGTCGTATGGCATCTGATATCTTGGTTGACAAAGAACGTGCACTCCTTGTTCATATCTGCCCAACCCATATCCATGCCAATTACATTGGCCAAGGTATTTCAAAGCAAATTCTAGGTTGGACAGATAGTTGACGTTCTCAACAAAGGGCTCTTCGTCCTCTTCCTCTTGCAGGTAAGGTTCAATGCCATTGTCGAGGCCCCCATATACAAAATTTGTTTTGGTTTGGTGGGTAGCCCAAAGGGACAATAGTGCCGATGGGGAGGCGAGGTCTCCCCATGTCCTGCATGGACTCAAGCGTGGGTGTTGCCACAATGTTCCACACTAGGTACTCCCCTAGGCCCGTATTGGCCATCTCAATGGTGATCATTGGCGATTGAGGGGGAGGGAATGGGAGTTCTTCCTGGGTCCACTCCATGTTGGGTGAACCAGGCATCTCGACTTCCATTCGGTTGGGCACCTCTTCGGTAGAGATGGTTGAGACCAATGGTGGTATTTCTTCCAGGGGCTTCTTCCCATTGTCCTTCGATGTGGCCACCGTAGGTAGTGTCGTTGGTGAAGGAACAGACGATGAAGATGGGCCCGGTTGGTGATTTGATGGACTTAACAGCGGCGATGTATGCGGAATCAGACCCTGTTTGGACGGGTTCAACTGAAAGTCCAAATGTGTCGATGGGAGGGTCGATTGTGGCATCAGTTGCACCGCATTGCAATACTTGAAGGGCTCTAAGTCTATCGGGACTACATGCACTTGCCCTTCATATGTGTACTTTAGGCATTGATGGGCTATCGAAGGGACACACTTCATGTCCTTGATCCAAGGCCGGCCCAGCAAGATGTTGTAGGCCATCTCACCTTCCAGGATGTGGCACAACGTAGGAATAGTCTTTTGTCCCACTTGGATGGGCAGGACAATTGTGCCAACCATCGAGCATATCGCGTCATTGAATGCTCGAAGAGTATAGGTGGAGGCCACAATGTGAGATGCTGGCAACTTGAGGTGTTTCAATGCCGCTGTTGTGATTATATTGTTGGACGAGCCAGTGTCCACCAACACCCTCTTAAATGGAATCCCGTTGACCCACGCAATGATGTGCAGGGGTGGATCCACCATATCACTAGTCATCGATTTTAGTTCGTCTTCTCTAAAGGTGATGACTGGTTCTGTACATCATTTTACATGTCCCACAAAGTTGTTGAAAGAGTTTGCTTCATGGGGCTGTAGCTCGATGGCTTTGAGTATCTCCATTAGAGCCTCCCGATGGGGCGGTGATTGTTGGATGAGCTCATAGATGGAGAGCCTAGCCGACGTGGTCCTTAAACTTTGGGTAAGTTTAGTCCGAATCATGGCCACTGGTCTAGGTGGGGGAGGTTGCGTAGGGTGTTGTTGAGGTTGTGACGTTGATGGAACCTCTCCTGTAGCTACAGTAGGGGCAACTGTGCTTGGGTACCTCTTGTTCCATGTCACTATGCTTATCATCCCTACATACCCCTGCATGGGGCAGTTTTGTGTCACCTCATTGACTTGTAGAGTCTTTGCCTGTGCATCATGGGAAGGCAGGGGGTCTTTGAAGACCTCCATCTATTGGTTGCTTGGTGCTACGGGATTATCCACCGCTAGCATTTTGTTGTCTATTAGGTCTTGCACTAAGCTTTTGAACTTCCAACATGCGTAAAGGTCATGTCCTTTCTATCGGTGAAATCTACAATATAAGTCTTCCCTATAGCCCTTGGGTTTTGGCACGTTGGGGTCTACGGGTCGACTTTCTGGCAGGTTTATCAAGTTTGCCATGGACAAGTGGTCAAACAAGGAGTCTTTAGACTCTGTGAAGGGTGTGAATTGTCGCCTAGGGTGACACTGCTGATTTTGCTCTTGCCTATGATTTTCCTTCTCATAGCTATCAAGAGGAACTGCCTGATAATTAGCCTTTGGGGGCTGTGTCATCTGTGCAGGCTTTGGTATGTTTATGGCAACCTGATTGACTACGATGGGTTTCGGTTGCGTGGACCCAGTTTTGGCATTTTTGGGCCACTCTTTCTTGCGTGGCTTGGCAATCTCGCCATCCTATATCTTGATCTCCTCAATGATTCTGGCTTGCACCAGGGCTTCCTCGAGAGTGGCATATTGTTGCAGCTGCAATAGCATAGAGATCGACCTCAGGCAACTCTTTGAGAACATTTGGGTCAGGTCGACCATGGGAGGGAGGTAAGGTAGCCTTGAAAGCAATGTCCTCCACCGATTTCCATAAGCCGCCATGGTCTCTTCCTCATACTGCCTGAGGCTAGCTAGGTCACTTAATGATGCCTTCTTCTTGGTGTTGAAGGTGAAATATTCGAGGAACGCGTCCACTAGCTGGTCTAGGTTGTTGATGCTATGCTTCGACAACTAGGTAAACCAATCCGAGGTAGGGCCTATGAACGTGGTTATAAATGTTCTTAGAAGCAAAGCATCATTGTCCTGAATGCCAAAGCATTGACTCAAGAATCTTGTCACGTGCTCTTGGGCATCTTCATCCCCTCTAAAGATTGCCAATTGAGGCATTTTGAAGTGTTCAGGGTATGGGGGTGCCGACACTGAAGGATGCACAGGGTGACTACGGAGCTAGCATAAAGTGGGCTTTTGGGGCCCAGAAGTCTTGGTCTCCATAGACTCTAAGTGCTCTAGCAGTGCTTTGTATGCATCGAAAGATTTGATCTCTTCCTCCTTGGTTTGTTCCCATTGTGAATTGCGGGGAACTTGAGGCCTATGGAGGGGTAGCCGGATAGCGCCCCCATGCCTTGGTAGGGCATTTCAGCCCGCTCTTCTTCTTGCTCGAATTCCTCATAGGCTTCTTGAGGAGTTCCTGGACGTGACCTATAAACGTGGGTGGGTGCCCGAGGAGGGTGCCCATCATTGGCTCTAGGGGTGGCCTCCCGCTCAGGTCTAGGAGGTCTCGGAGGCAACACTTGATAAGGTCATGGAGACCTATCTCGCACCAAGGGGTTGGGCCTCTCATAAAGCTCTATCTTATGTGTGCGAGGGGTTGGAATCCTCTCATGCATAGTGTTGTGGAGCAACTCGTCTATCTGATGCTGAATGCACTCTTTGCTAAGACGATACAGGTGCTCTAACTATTGTTGATCTTGCTCAAGCTGCATGATTTGCGCTTGGTGGGCGGCATGTTTGGCAAATGCCAAGTCGATTTGTTCCATCGTCTTAGGTCTAGGAGGCCTAGATGCCTCCCCTACATATCTACCTTGGTCGTAGTGATCCGAGATCTCTATAGGTCGCTTCCCTCTATCGAGGTTAGCAACATTCACCCGAGGCTCTGGCCTCAGTAGGTGATCCTGATAAATAGCAGGTGTAGAGGCGCATTGCTCCCATGCTGTGTATTGAGGAATGTAGTGGTTTTCCTCATGCTCTCTTTCATATGTGTGAAGGGGGCGGGCAGAGTTGGCTCACCCTGTCTGAAGAGCCTTGCACTCTGGGTTTGGTCTACTATTTCTGATAGTAATAAGGGGTAGAGGAGGGATGATGTAATCGTGTGGCCCCTCCTTATGGACCCTATGTTGTTCTAGCACTTCATCGCATGGTGGCCACTCATAATGAGTGTCTAAGGGGGCCTTCCTATGTATGTACTCCTCCTGAAAGGGTCTGTGTTGAATGGGAGTGCCCTTCAAAGGGGTGCCTCTATAGTCCTATTCCGTCATGGTATGATGTGGACTATTTTGGGGGTCAGGCCACCAAGGTGGTATGACCAAGTCCTTGGAGCTATAACGGAGGCGACTTGTGCCTCCTTGTACACTTTTCATAGCTTCTGCCCGTGATTGGGCTTGGCTACGGGTGTACACCATGGTGGTGGTTCTCTAAAAGATATGTAGATTTTTATCTTCTTTTATGATTTTTTATGCTACACTAAACAAAAAGGACCACACAATCAAAGAAATGATTATCTCATTTATAGATTAAAGGTGTGCCCTAAATCTGGTTTAGTGTGTTTTGATTTTTGTTGTGCAAAACCTTGTAATGAAAATTTTGTTGTACATGCAATATGAGGGCTCTTATGTCTCCCAAAATGGTCGCCCCTTCAATATACCACTGCCAAGCCATTATACCGAACCTCTCAATATACCCGCCCTTATGTGAGGGAAACTATTGGTACGCGAGAGCAGAATAGTACGTGGAACATAGGCGGTACGAAAGGGGAATCACTCTATTTTTGACACCTACCATAGAAGACTTATCCTCATGCACTGGGAATCACCCCAGCTACACTTGGTCAGCTTTCATCAGGATTTACGTCTAGCAATAGTCGCGATCGGGGTTATGTATGCAAAATTCAAGCCAAGGTGGTGATGAAATCCACCGTTGGTCTTGATCAAGTGTTGGGGTTTTACGACCAACTCCTTGATGTTTATATTATCACGTGGTGTGTGTGGTTATTTTTACTTGCGCAAAGAAAGAAAACATGTAGTAAAATTTTCCATTCAAGCAAAGAAAATAGAAAAATCATAGAAACAGAGACAAAAAATTACAGAGGATGCTCAAAAAACCTACCTCTTCTCTGCCCACACCAGATGCCCTTGAGTTTTTGCTCAAAAACTGCATAGAGAGCTAATCATCCCGGGGTGGGATGAATAGCAGATCTATATTCATCATAGGGTGGGATGAATGCCTATTCGTCCCTGGGTGAAATGAATACCAGCTCTGTATTCATCATAGGGTGGCACGAGCAGCAGTCCAACGCTTGAAGGATTAACACCTGCAAGCAAAAACACAAAATTTTGATCAAAAACTTGATCCCAAAATTAGGGGATAGAGTCCCACCATGATCACCACTAAAATCACTTGGATACGGAAGCAATGGCATACCGGATGCGATGCAAACAAAAGCGGATGTAACGCTAAGTCCTACGAATGAACAAAGAACTAAAGTGCATGAAAAGGGAAAACGAACGAAATGAAATGAGATGTAAAGCAAAAGTAAAGTGCAGCCTCTTTTATTGATTTTTCTTGAGATCAGGTTACAATACGTCTCCCCCATTTTCAGGGGCTAGGAGCGTTCGATACAATTGTTACACCAACGGATGATACGCTTCCCTTCGGGATCTTTCGCGTGCCCACATTTGAAATGGGCGGGCCAAACGTCATCGCCGCTTGCATGAGTGCATCTATAGTTCCTTGCTTCCCCTCCGGTGTTGAGATCCTACATTCAAAGAAACAACAAATGATTAATAGCACATGCGGATGGAGGGAAACATGCAATCCCCAAGGCCTCCGGTTAATGCATACATGAAATAATTAAAATAGTGATCAAAACATATCAGAATAAGATGAAACTTGAAAAAAAGCATGTAAACATCATCATGAACACACTGCAAAAAGAATAGTCAAGAAATATGCTGTAGATTTCTAATCGCTCCGGGGTGGGACGATTAGGACTGTCATAAAATGTCCGAAAGTGACCTCCCAAATGTCCCATCCAGAGGCCTCCAAAACACCTACAAACTTGGGGTTAGGCAAAATGGGGCATTTTGAGATGACCCAGAAGGTCGGATTCTGCATATTCTACCCCGATCGCCCTGTATCCGAAGGCGCTCCTTGTATGTTAGTGAAAGCGTAAAACAATGAAAACATAGTCAAAACTTATCAGAATGGAATGAAATTTGAATAGCAGCATATAGGAATGACATAAAACAAGATGCAAAATAAATAGTAGAGAAATCAGCTATATATTTCTAATCACTCCGGGGTGGGGCGATTAGGACTGCAACAGTGCGAGGGGCACCCGGGGGTAGGACGCCCATCGTTTGGGGCTTGGTTTTGACACCAATCCACTTGGGATGGGTCCAAAACCTCCTAGGGGGTTGTGTCAGAAAATTGGGTGTGGGATTGTGGCCAATTGTTTGGGTTTTGGGTCCGGATTGCGCTCCTAATGTTCACCCGATAACCTCCCTTCCAAAAGAGAGATCAAGGATGTAGGAAGCACAATGAGGGTGAGGGTATAATTCGAAAGCACTCCATTGCTCCAAATGCTCCTACTATTTTATCTTTGGGGTGAGAAGACTCACCATTTTATAGACCTGAAGGTCTGCTTTGAATGTGCATGCAGGGGCGCCACTTGGCCATCATGCCTTGTCAGGGGAGAGAAGATTCCTCCCTGATTAAGGGCTCCATGACTGCCTCTATGACTGCCTCTTTGAGCTCAAAAATGCTCACTCGCACTCCCATGCATTGAAGGTGGAGTTGAGTGGCGGATCTGAGCTGCCATTTGTCAAGGTTTGACTTTTTTCCCATCAAACCTGCTATTCGCCCCACCCTGGAGCGATTGTTGCTAATCATCCCGGGGTGGGGCGAATAGCATTCTATTCACCCCAGGGTGGAACGAGTAAGGAGCAGGGTGCTTGAAAGGTGCCAAATTGACCTCTGACCTTCCAAAACTACTTTGGGAGTGGTTAGGACCACTGTTTAACCTCTAGGGGCTGCCCTAGGGGCTGTGTATGCCAATTCGGTCAGTGCTTGTAGCCACATAATCAGATTGGTGCTGTTTTGGTGTCTACACAAACTTTTGAAGATGCTCTAGCATAGGCTAGAAAATCAAAGAAATCAAAATTCAAGAGAGAGAAATTACAAAACCCCGTAAGAAGAAGTGGAATAAGAACACAAAAGGCAATCCGATACAACCAATGTTGACAATAGTTAATCAAGTTTCCATTAGTATTCAATGTCCTATGCAACCAATGCCATATTAGAAGGTAAACTATTATACCCAACCTCCTCCTACAAATTACAATAACAACACTCAGACAAATCAAGGGAAAAACTAGCAACATTGCCCTCCACAAAAATTTATGCCCTTCGCTGAGTCTATGGATTCCCTATTTAAGTTTCTATGTGCATCTAAAGCAATTACTCTACCCAATATCCAACCTATAGATCTGAGTAAACCAAAGTACATGAGACATCATGAAGATCTATACTCTAAGTACCATAGGCATAATGGGAATGACATGCAAACATGCTACTCATTCAAACACTTGGTACAAGACATGATTTATAGGAATAATATTGAAGTTGATAACCCTCTTGAAACAAGTAATCAATAGATAAGTATCTTTAAAGACCCATTGCCCACTCATGAGGTACAGGTAAATCAAGAAAAATAGATAAACGAGGTCCATACAATACCCCTTCAACAAGGGTTCATCGATATGGTTAGAATTGTGATAAGGAATAGGTGTTATCCAAATCAAGTTGCATAACTTGTAGCTTCAAACGATATTCCCTTCATGTCACAACCTCTACCATATCCAGTGCAAATCCCTCCACCTTGTCTAGTGGTCACCATAAAATGTAAGCTAGCTCAAAGCTTATAAACAACATCAAACCAACTCTCTATCTATGAAATTATTCAATAGTATCCACCTCATCGAGAAGCTCTTATGGAGATCCTTAAATTTATTGAACTATAGCCCTAGGATTCTAACTTATTTATCAATTTCATGGGGTACATTCAACACTGTAAAGAGCCAGTAATCACATTTTATGAACATGAACTCAAACCAATATCAAATTATGAGGTTGATCCTCCCTTACACATCATTGCATGTGTAAATAAAAAACCTTACAAAAGAGTTCTAATTGACACTGGTTCTTCAAGCAATATCATCACCACAAATGCTCTCCAAAATCTAGGTCTTCCAACATCCCATATTTTTGTGTCTACATATACCCTCCAAGCATTCAATTATACTCTATGCTCAATATTTGGCACTATAGTATTACCTATTTATGTGGGATGAAAAACCATACCAACATTGTATCACATCTTATAGGGTGCAATGACTTATAATATCTTGTTAGGAAGACCCTAGATTCAAGACATGAAGTGCATGCCATCTATAGCTCATCAATTTTTTAAGTACACTCACGAAGGGCAAGTACATGTTGTCTCTTCAAACCTTGAGCCCTTCAAATAATACAACTTGGTGCAACTCATCCTCGAGTTGACCTTACCATCAAATCATTTAGACTTCAAACCAAATACATCTAGTCAAGGTTCAAATCCTTCATTATTGCCTTCCATCGATCCATTACCATATTCTTATATACCACCCTCATCATTGGCACCTTCAAATATACCTTCATCATCATCAAATCCTCCATAGAGGAACATGTTAAAGAGGCCTATTAATGAGATCCCTCCAATCATATCTACCATTTCCATAAAAGATATTCCTAGTATAGCAAATGAGGAACCACCTCATGAGGTAAGCATGGAGTCATATCAAGCCTCACTTATGTCTCCTCCATCCTCACCATCGTAGATCATAGTCCATATGGCTACTATGGGTTTAGGAGAATACTTAGTAAGGAATATCACAATAGTTCCATCCATTGATACAATACAGAATATTAGATGACCTTGCCTTCCCATAGGTACCATTGTACCTCTAGGTATACATCCCAACCAAATTAACTTCATATATGGGGTATTGAATATGGCACATAACCATATCCTCAACAAGAAGAGGATGAGGAACCCTTTTCTAAGGATATCAATTATATGTCCAATCCTAAATTTTCCATGCAATATCTCCATCACTACCATTGGTATGGTTATGTTTTGGGATTGTATGAACAAGGTACTCACATTCCTTACCAGCCACAATATCAAATACCATATGATAAATCTGACTTAGGACACAACAAGCCTGTGCCTCTCAATGTATTCATAGATAGTTTAGAGCACCTCGGTCTAAACTATAGGAATGAGCTTGCGCATGATACTTACACTAATCCTAATAATTTCAACTCTTTGGGGAATTATTTCCCATAAATATGATAGATCAAAGGATATCTCACAATTTCACCCGATCTTATGAAGAAGTTGAAGTTTCAAATACTCTTCCATTCGATAATAAGGAAGAGGATCAAGGTCATCCTTATCAATGGACAACTGATGATAAATCAGATTACGGTGTAGCACCTATTGACTCCCCTAGTTCAAATGAGGAATATGAATAGATCATCCCATTGGATGATGAAGAAAAGTTCTATTTGCGTATGTTCCCAATACCACATCTCATATGGTGACAACTTCTACCATTCAAGGAGTGTCCACATCGACCACCTTCGGTCATTCCACCTCCACTACAACCAACCCCATAAGTCTTACGATAACCTCTTTTAAATATACCCAATCACCCATCAAACGAAGATCATCCATCCATCCATATGATTTCTATAGATCTTACCACACCCTACCAAAAATCCCTAAAGGTACTCATTAATCTTTTGGTCCCTTAAAATACCCAAAAGGTACTCATAAATCCTTTGGTCACCCAAAAAGCTCCAAAGATACCCATAAACCCTTTGGTCACCCGAAAAGCCCCAAAGGTACCCATAAACCCTTTGGTCACCCAAAATTCCCCAAAGGTACGCATAAACAATTTGGTCACCCAAAAAGCCCCAAAGGTACCCATAAACCCTTTGGTCATCTAAAAATACCCAAAGGTATCCATAAATCCTTTGGTCACCCAAAAATCCCCAAAGGTATATATAAACCATTTGATCATCCAAAAAGCCCCAAAGGTACCCATAAATCCTTTGGTCACCCAAAAATCCCCAAAGGTATCTATAAACCCTTTGGTCATCCAAAAAGCCCCAAAGGTACCCATAAATCCTTTTGTCACAAAAAAAATCCCCAAAGGTACCTATAAACCCTTTGGTCACCCAAAAAGCCCCAAAGGTACCCATAAACCCTTTGGTCACCCAAAAAGCCCCAAAGGTACCCATAAACCCTTTGGTCACCCAAAAATCCCCAAAGGTACCCATAAAACCTTTGGTCACCCAAAATTCCCCAATGGCATCCACTAAGCCCATTGGTCAAATGTATATATATTATATATATATATATATATATATATATATATATATATATATATATATATATATAAATCAAAATCTAAAAACATCATTAAAATAACAAAAATATTACATTACATTTCATATCTCTACATTATACAATCACTTGCATTGAGCATACCCATCATTGTATTTTGAAATATAGAGCTCCTCATACATGTCTAGCACCAAGTCTATATACTAGCCATCCTTCAAAATCAACTTTATCAAAAGTCATTATTAACACCCGTCTACATTACAATTATCATTTCCATCCACATTCCCCACATTTTGTATTTGTGTATGTTTCCCTTCACCTAGTCATTTTTTGTAAGGTTGTAGACACCAAATCCTAGCCATTTTCCTTCCATATTATCCTTCCCATCATTTCCACCACCAAATCCTAGCCAATTTGCCCACAACTCCTATTTTCTCACCATTTTAGATCATTGTTCACATTTATTTATATATATTTAAATATAATATTTTATTTTATATTTTAATATATATTTTATAAATGTGTATTTATTTAAGTGAATTAATCTTAGCCATCCAATTTCATTTAATCCAGACCATCCATTTACATCAATCCATGCCACACCCTCGATTTATTATTTAACCTTGGATATGCTTTAATCTCAACCACACGATAAGCATCGTTGAAATCCTAGTATGTCTTAGGGTAGATTATAAATAGGATCCATTTTGATGGATCAACCCCTAGATTTTTGATACCCTGAGTTCTTGATACCTGATTATAATTTCCCTAAGTGCTTGAGTCTTATATCAAGCCTTGGTGCCCTAACCCCATTCCATTCATCATATTTCACCTCCCTTGCTTGCCATATCCATCACCGCAACCTGCATCCTTACTCGATCTACTTCTATAGAATTCCCCATCAATCGTCAAGCATCCACAAGTGCCTCCTCATTAGCCCTAGGTACCCACGGTCATTTCCTACAATCACCAGATGCTTGTAGGAATTTTACACTCCCATTCATTAAAGTCCTTCTAGCCTTAGAACGAGGTAAGGGCATCGCCACACCAGTCACTTGCATCAGACATCACGCATCAGAAGATAGCAAGAAGGTAAAACATATCAACCCTACGTTTATTTATTTCATTTCATGTGTTTTTGTTTTTTTCCATTTTATTTACAATACTTAGTGTTTTATTATTGCATATAGAGGGTCTCATGATGTGGAGCCCTTACATATACTACTAACTATTTTTTGTGTCATTGTGTGCATATTTGGAGCATTACATCCGTATCCAAAGTGGCCCAACCTTGGATATCCAAAAAGCCCACTCAAACTTACTGGGATCAAGATGCGATTGAAGACACTACAACCTTACTTCTGAGGATTTAGAAGAACCCTAAATTTTTGTATTATTGTATCAAAAAATATTCAAGTATCCAAGCTTGTAACAATAGAGTTTCTAGGCTCCCCCCATCAATAAATAATTTATTCTATTATGCAAACTAGTGTTATCTTGCATTTTATTTTGTTCAAAGCATTTTCTGTGTGTTGCATTTTGCATATTTCAAATGGCGATCATGGTGGGACCCCCTAAGAGTTTCTATTTATGATCTATTTTACTAATTCATTTTTTATTTTCTATCATCTTATAGGTTTTTTAGAAGCATGGTTTTTGTATATTCTGCCAGATATAGGGTTTTTGAAGTCTACAGAAGTTTGCAGAAGGTGAATGAAGCACCCAAAAATGTCCGAAGGTAATCCAGAAATGCCTAGATGTTATTCTAGCTATCCAGAAGTACTTGTGGGCATCTCAACAATGTTCAAAAATTCCCAGAGGCATTTACGGAGAGTTAGGAGCATACATGTAGGCTTTCCAATTTGTTGATTGCTTAAAAATCCTAGTTTTCTGTCTTACGTAATTTGGGTATATTTTGTATTTTTATATTTTAAGAAATAAAATGAATCATCATTAAGAAATATGGAAAATGAACACATATTAGTTTTACACATTTTAGTTATGCATTCATTCACATATTCATATTAGGGTTTTGTTTTATGGATGTAAACTATTGCATTTTGTCTGCATTTGAATTAAAACTGTGTAATCTAGTGTTGCATCTTAGGGTTAATAGACATTTTTTTTTGTTTATCTAAGTTGGAACAATAATAGATTTCCAAAAGTATCCCTACTAATTGGGTTATTCTAGGCAGAGGGGTGGACAATCCCTCTAGTTCTTATTTATACAAGGGATATTAAGCGGTGTACTTCACACCCATTGGAGAATTTGGCAATATTTTGTTGGCTTCTGATTTAGGTTTATGAAATTAATTATTTTTAACATTGTTTGTACACTACAAAAAATATAAACCTTAAAAATAATACACACACAACATGATTCATGCAAAACAATAGTGGTTGGATTTCATCACATTGCTTAAGATTTGGTGATGGTGGAATTCATCTCCATCCACCAATATCTTCTCTTAGACACCTTAGGAATACCCTTGAGAAAACTTGTTGGATTTTATCACCAACAAGAATCTCGTTGCCCTACCTTAGCTATAGTTTTCACCTTTATTTCATTAAGAAAGATTAGAAAATAAAAACACACAAAATTGGCACATAAAATGAACACACATTAAAAGGAGATAATTAATGAATGAGGTAAGCCACATTGGTTGAGCCCTAGCATTTTTTGTTTGATTCCTTAAGCATTCCAATTTTTGTGTTACATTTGGTATTTTAATTTGCATCTTGATTTACTTTGCTTATGGTATTAACTTGAAATCAAAGGAACCTAATAATTCAAGAAAAAATAATGGAACCTTCATCCACCTTCCCCACCACTTCAGTGGTGGATACCCTGAATGTGACACAAGCATATTTATCTATAGATCCCTCACATTCTTTACCATCCACAAATTTCCATATGACCATACCCAAAGAGGATTCAAACTCCCCTACCATCAACCACCACATCACCCATATAGACATGGAAAAATTAGAAGCCTTCATGAAGTCTTCTAATTATGTCTTAGAGTCCATCCCCAACTCGCCTAGATAGGATGTTGCTTTAAAGCAAGAGTCTATCTTTTCCCAACATCCATCCACCTTTACCCACATGTATACTAACTCTATTTTTGAGGCATCATTTGCACCTTCATCCTATACATCCATCCCTCAATCTTTAGGTGCTCCTAGCATCTCAGATACCTCCACCTACACCAACCCCTTGTATGAAGCACAAGTCAATGTTGCTTCATAAGTCACAGCCTCACAAGTTGCCATATTTAGTGTAACTTTCTAGCCACATTTGCCATACCATCTACCTCCATAACCCTAGCCTCTAATAGAGATATTAGTGAACCATAGGAACACCTAAACAAATTTCTTAGACAATGTTAAAAATATCAACAAGTACATTTTAACCCTACACCTTTACATAACTCTACTCAGACTTCCCTTGTCAACCAGGGTCCATCATGGGCACCTCAGTATTCAGTGGTCTCTATCCTGATTCCTCTATCAACTCATACCATTACCCATCCTATTCCCATTGGTTAACCTAGCCATACCTTTCATCCATCAATATTATTCTATAACTCCCCATATTTTCATAAACAATCCCCTATTCATAATATTCCATCAAATTTACATCATCATCAATACTAATCTCCTCATCATTTAGTCACTCCACAACATCTCTCCATGCCACCACAAACCCATCAGGTAATTCAGGGTTTCCATATTCCTAAGGAAGACCATCGAATTGAGGCCATGCAAAAACAAATAGATCAATTAATGTAATTCACTCTTGGCTTTTCAAATCAGAAACCAACTTTACACCAATTGATCAAACAACCAATCCATCCTTCGGTACCAACCCTACCATATCCGGCAGACTTTATGGTACCCAAGTTTGACAAATTTAAGGGAATTGAGGATCCCAAAGAACATGTGAGCACCTTTGTTCATGCATGCTTCAAAATTCAAGATGATAATGCTCTCATGCTTCAAAATTTTCCTCAAACATTAGGAGGGGATGCCATAGAATGGTACAATCAATTTCCAAGCCATAGTATCTATACTTTTGACCAATTTATTGAGAAATTATTTGATCGCTTCATCCTAAATATTAAAAAGAAGATATCATTATCTGATGTCTATGTCGTAAGACAACAGGATGATGAATCTATATATGATTTTGATAACCATTGGATGGTTATCATCACAAAATTGCCATTCACCCTACCAATGGATGAGCTAATTAAGCTCTTCACCAAGAGTTACCTAAAACCCATCTCTTGGATGCTCCAAATAAGAACTTATCAAAATTTTGAAGAAGCTTTAGCTCAGGCTAGTGTCATTGAGGATATCAAAATCCAAGAAGGCATCATTAAGCCTATGAAGAAATAATGGCAAAATAAGGTCCAATAGAAAATTAATTATTTTGACAAACAAAAATCAACATAGGCTACCCCAGCCATCCAATCCAATCAAGTCAATCAAGTGATCATGATCCAGCTAGTAATGGCTCAACAACAACAACCTGTGCAACAAGTACCACAATAAATTTCCTATCATGTAGTACCCTCAACAACATAAGCTCAAATAGTTCAAAACATAGTGCCCCCTATGGAAAACTATCCCCGATGACAGTCTATCTGACAGAATTGCCAATACAACCTGTTAGATGAGTCTTATGCCTCTCTTTTTGGAAGGCTATACGAGATAAATAAACTTGCTTTGCCCAAAATTAGATCGGATGAACCTACAAAATGTAGTAAACATTACCAGGAATACTTATTTTTCCCCTATCATAGGTAAAATAAGCATGACATCAACAATTGCTACATGTTTATAAATGTAGTCCAAGACCTCATTGACTTGGGGGCAATTAAAGTTAAAAGTACCCTTGCTCAACAAAACCAAGACCTTGGTATATTTCAGACACCACTTCCTCATCACGAGGAGATGCAACCAAAAATAGAGGGAGCTAACACTAAAAATCCCCCTAACCAAGTCAACCATATTCAAAAATACTAAGGGTTTATAGGGGCCATTCATGTGGTCACTAGAGGTCAGTAGAATAATCAACAAAGGCAACAACTTCAAGCAAGTGTCTTACAACCTTCTACATTGCCACCCATCTAAGTGTCCCCTAATACATCATCACCCATTCATATACCTATTCAATCGAATCCATCAAATACACCCATAAATCGTCCACCTCGACTAGGCATCTCATTGAGTAGCTGGTTGACTACAAGTTTGAAAATGGCATCCACAAAATTTTCAATATATGCACTAATCCAACAATCTCCCCCACATCGAGAGGTATTAATGGAAATTCTGAAATCTATTTAATTGCAATCGTAATATCCTAATACCTTCAAAAAATTTGTCGAGAGAATTCAAACATGCATGGAGCCTTCTATAATATTTTATGACTTTGAGATTAAACTAATCTCATCAGAATTAGTAGATCCCCCATTGCATATCATGGCTCTAATTGACAAGAAATATTTTAAGAGAGTCCTTATTTATACCATTTTGTCTATTAACATTATCACCACATCGACTCTCCATCATTTGAACCTTCCTCCATATCACATCACCAAATCATCCTTCACCCTCAAAGCATTCAATGATGCTTTGTGTTCCACAGTTGGCACTGTTGTTTTGCCCATCAAAGTAGGGGCTAAAAAGTTACACACAATGTTCCACATCATGGAAGGATCCATGGCATATAATGTACCCCTTGTAAGACCTTGGATGAGGGAAATGATATGAGTCCCCTCCATTTTACATCAATGCTTGAAATATGTTCATGAGGGACAAGTACACTGTATAGTAGTAGAAATCGAGTCATTTAAGTATTGCAATCTAATCTTAAATCCTTATGAGTCCATTCTCCCTTCCACTCATCTTTTCCTATCACTGTCATCCAATCCATGCACCACTATGCTAACCTCTTCATCAAAGGATCCCATTCTTGAAGAGCTCCCCATAACCAAGTCTCAATAAAATGCCATACCCTTATCATCATCATCAATGACTACATGCACATGTGGTCATGGTCCATCTACATTATCAAAATTATTACCGTCCACTTCATCATCAACAATCCCAATCCAATCCATCTCCTTCAACCAAGGTTATGCATAAGAGGTAGGAACTGAAATGTACTTATAAAAAAATGGTGAAACTAATTCGAAACGATGGTGAAATCTATCGAACTGCATGTATGCTGGCATGACGAATGATTTTAAATTTTCTCAAAAAATTGGCAAAAAAAGGAAAATTTTAAAGTTTTGCCAAACCAAGCCAAAAGGATACCGGCTATGTTTAAAATCTTGGCAAAATATTGGATGCGAATTGCAGTCTGGTCATGGAAAAGATGCATAATATGATCCAGTTTCAGACCAGATGCATTATATGGTTCGGATCCAAAATAGATGCATAGTATAGTCCGACATCGAACGTGTTGCAAAACATGAAACTGTCTCAAGCCGGGTACATAATAAGTACCGATCTTGGACAAGATGCATTTTTATGATTGAAAACATTCAAAATTTGGGTATTCGAGTAAGAGATATGATATGGCATCTAGTAAAGATAAGGATTGTAGCACGACACAACTTATTTATTGTGAATTTATCAGTTTATGCCACTAGTTATTATTCTGGTGAAAGCACTCTAACAGAGAAAAAGAGCATCAATATGTCAATAGAGAACCAAATAATTTACTTATGTATAATATTAGAAATAAAAAAATATCTTAATTAAAACTAAGAATCAAAGCAAAATAGAGAAAACAAGGGAACAAACTCAACAGAGCAATGACAAAATAGAGAAAAAAAGGGAACACACTCAACAGAGCAATGACATTCAAAATGTGGAAAAATAACAAGCAAAACACGACAATATAAAGAAAAGTAGAGAAGTGATAGATAACCTGGTGCTAAAATATATTCTATTTGTATGCAAAGATAATGGTCCCAGTCGCATGCATACAATGATCCTGGTAAACATAGTCCGTTCAGTTGCACAAAAGTATCTATATTTAGAAATGGTTTCGTCTAATTGCACAGAAGTGTCCAGATTCAAAAATGGTTCTTTCTGGTTTCATGGAAGTGTACGGGTTCTGAAATGGTTTTGTCTGGCTGCATAAAATCCTTCTTGGTTGCACGGTTGTATCTGGAAACATAAAAAATCTATCTGATTGCATCACAATTGCCAAAAGCTGGGAAGGTGCTATTTGACTGCACAGTAGATTACATATACAAAAGTGTCTTACTGGTTGCACAGTAGGTTTCATCTGGCTATAGAGCAGGACACAATTTTGACCAATTTCAGAATTAGTCCCATCTGGCTATAGAGCAGGACACTATTCTGATCGGTTACAGAATTAGTTCCATCCGGTAGTAGAACATGACACTATTATGTTCAGTTGTTGACTATGTTGCGACCGGTAGCAGAAAATATTTCGATGTTGTGACGAATTGTGTAAGTATTTTTCCTAGGGTGTTAATTATATAGAGAGGTATACTTGGCAATTTTGGCGTGATAATTTTGAAATTCTAAAATTTTAGGGCTAAAAGGGTACTTTATTTAGGTGGGATTACTTGCAATTTTTTTAAAATATTCATGATACTCTCATCAAAGGATGGCTAACCGACACCAAAAATTTATTTTTTCCCAAAAATTATGGCTACATGGCCGACGTTTGGGTCTCAAAAATTTTATGAATTTGAGTTTTTTAAAATTTGTTTTTTCGCCCCAATGGTGAAGTTTCACCACTATGCATAATGATGCCTTCAACTAATGTCTCACAAGCCAAATTGATAGATTGTGAGATACTTCCATTTCCACCCTTTCAGAAAAATATAATCCCCAAATTGTTAAGCTTGGCAAAAGCTTATCACCAAATTAACAAGATCAATTTATTACTCTCCTCAAGAGGAAGAAGGGTATATTTACATGGTCATACAAGGACATGCCTAGTCTTGACCCTAGTTTGGTTGTCCAAAATCTCACCTTACAACCTGATGCTAAGACGATAAAATAAAATCTTAGGAAAATGCATCCTAATGTGGCTCTCTTGGTAAAAACAGAGCTTCAAAAACTCCTAGACATGAACTTCATAGTTCCTATTGATTATCATGAGTGGCTCTCAAACATGGTACCCATTCACAAGCCTAACAGGGTGATATGCATATGTACTGATTTTTGAGATCTTAACAAATCGTGTCCTAAGGATGAATTTCCTCTCCCAAACATAGATACTCTTGTCGATATCTATGCTGGACATGAAATGATTTTACTCATGGATGGTTTTTTAGGATAAAACCATATTCAAATAAATCCTAACGACCAACACAAAACAATATTCACTACACCTTGGAGAACTTTTTGTTACAAGGTAATGCCCTTTGGCATCAAAAATGTAGGTGTCACTTATTAAAATGCCATGACATACATTTTCCATGACTACATTCATAATATTATTGAAGACTATGTGGATGATCTCTTGGCTAAATCCAAAACTCAACAAGAACATATTGGTGTATTGGAGAAAGTTTTTGACCAACTCCTAGAGCATAATGTAAGGTTGAATCCCAAGAAATGTGTCTTTTGTGTTACCTCAAATAAACTTCTAGGATTCATTATCTCCAAAATAGGCATTGAGGTGGACCCTAACAAGGTCAAGGCTATCCTAGAGATGCCTCCCCTAGCTAGCTTAAATAAATTGCATAGTACAAGTAAATATTCAGTCAATCCATCATTTTACTGTGCAACTTTCTGATAAGTGTAGGTCATTCAATCACCTACTACAAAAAGGGGTACCATTATATTAGAAATATAAATGTCAAAAAGACTTCGATGACATTAAGAAATACTTAGCTTCTCCACCAATCCTAGCTCCTCCTCGTCTAGGGGTCCCATTTTATCTTTACATCCCCACAACAAACTTTGTAGTAGGGACAATGTTCGCACAAAAGAATGAACAAAATCAAGAGCAAATTGTCTACTACATTAGTCGAACATTGGTAAGCTATGAAACTAAATACGCTTATGTAGAAAAATTGTGCTTAGTAGTGGTTTTCTCCACTAATAAAATTTGACATTATATGCTTAGCCACACAACTTACATCATAGCTAAATAAAATACTCTGCATTACATGATGTCTCGTACTTACAATAATACCCGCACAACTAAATGGATAATGCTTCTTACAAAATTTGACTTGGAATTCATTAGCCAAAAATCCATTAAAGGGTAGGTAATAACCGATCAACTTGCAGAAGCTCCACTACCTAGTGATCATACTTTGATTATTGAGCTTCTAGATGATTTGGTATTTGTTGTCACTGAACAAGAAGAATATGTCATTCTAGAGGAATACGTTGATATCACATTATTATTTGATGGCTCTAAGTGCACGAAAGGTCAAGGTGTTGGAGTCATATTTCACACACCACAGGGGTACATATCCCTTTGTCACTCAAACTAGACTTCCAATGCACAAACAACACCACAAAGTATGAAGCCCTAATCCTAGGTCTTTAATCAGCTATAGCTATGAGCATTAAGTGTATTAGGATATTTTATGATTCTCAACTTCTTGTAAAATAAATCAATGGATAATACCAATGCAAAGAACCTACCATTAGGTTTTATCATGAAGTAGCAATGAAGTTGCTCTCTAATTTTGATTGGTATGAAATCAATAGTTTACCATATTTGACTAACAGATTTGTAGATGTGATGGCCTCTCTTGGATCCTTTATTCCAAAATACTCCTTTGGAGAGGTACAACCCCTTATCATTTCAATGGTCTCTAAATTTGCAATTTCATGTACTGAGTCAAAATATGAAAAGGATGTTTGCTTTATCCAATCGGATTCATATGAGCCATGGTCGAGCTAAATAGTAGCCTTTATCAAGTTTGGAACACTCACATTTGACATGTCTCAAACTACCAAGCATACTTTCAAGAAAAAGGCAACCTGTTTCATGCTTTTTGGGGATGTGTTGTATAAATATGGTTATGATGGAGTGCTCCATCATTTTCTTAAGGCTAGTGAAGCTCAAAGAGCCATATATGAATCCCATGATGGTACTTGTGGTGTTCATTTTAGTGGAATGACCATTGCAAAGTGTATTCTATGCATGGGTTTTTATTGGCCCACAATGGAACGTGAATGTTGCACGTATGTCAAATATTGCAAAAGAACATGCTAATCTAACTTATGTACCATCACAATATTTACATGCTATTCAAATCCTTTGGCCCTCTGCACAATGGGGCCTAGATCTAATTGGAAAAATTTCACCTCCTTCCTCGAGACAACATACTTTTATCATCACAGCCACTGAATACTTCACAAAGTGGGTTGAGGAAATTCCTCTAACAAAAATGACATGACCTAGAATTTTAGAATTTATACTTCATCATATAATTTATCATTTTGGTATCCCCTCAAAAATCATTTCATACAATGGCAAGTCTTTCAAGCACTTTGCGAGAAATATAACATTCAACATAGTTTCTCGACTCCTTATTACCCACAAGCAAATGGAAAATATGAAGCTTCCAAAAAGATCTTGATTGCTATTCTCAAGAAACTTGTCAAAGTAAATCATAGAGATTGGCATACACAAATTCCAGCATTATGGGCTTATCGAACAAGAATATGCACGCCTACAGGGGCAACACCATTTTCATTGGTCTATGGATCCAAAGCAATCATACCTCTTGATATCGAGACCCCTTCCTTGAAAATTTCTTTGCAAGAATTCATAGATGATGACACTTCTAGACAAGCACATATTTACCAACTCACACTTATGGATGAAATATGAGTCAATGGTTTATATCACTTACGAGTTTATCAAGACTACCTCAAACATGCTTACAATGCCAAAGTTCATCTATGTGAATCCCAAGTAGGATATCTTATCCTTAAATAAAATAAAAAAACACCAATGCATTATTGCATATTCGTGATAAATTCATGACTAATTGGTTAGGTCCATACATTGTCACACAAAGAGTGGGTAATGGTACTTATAGGCTTTCCAGTCTAGAGGGAGAGGAAGAATCTAAACCACTTAATGATATTCACTTGAGAGTATTTTATGCATGATATGATTACTATATATGTATATGTATACATGGCTAATACACAAAACACATTTGCATACATTTCATTACATTTCACCTGCATTCACATTTAAAAAACAATGCATTCTACATTTCACACATTCATAAATTGCATTTCATACATTTCATTCACATTCCACATTCCACATTTCATATAGGGATAATTTATTAAGTTCAAGATCTTAATTGGTCCAACAAAAGTCATGCTGCCTTAATCAGGGACACCTTCACAATGTCATCCACACAATTCCACCAAGTCAAATTGTCATTAGCACAAGCCACATTCACAATTCCTAGGTGTTTTCAGTCACTTAGCGACTCCTAGTGTTTTAAAAACTTCCAAAAAACATGTCGAGTTCTTCTTAAGACCATTGCACATATACACTAAGAAAAATCTAGAGTTTGGGAACTAATTACAAAAATATTCTTGAACCAAACACAACTTTCACACCTTAAAAGCATCTTCTATCAAAAAGGGATAACACCATACTTGGTATAAACCTTGAAGTAAAAATGGTCATCCTTGCTAGTTCCATCATGCAACATAGTCCATAAAAATAGTGGTTATCACCACTATCACAATTCCAAAAATAAAATAAAGAGTAGGGACAAATCCCTAACAAAAACTCTAAATATTTTTATCACATACCACTGATCAATTGGGTTGTAAGGATCATACTATATTTCCAGTCAGACGGTTAGGTAGTCATACCCAAAACTTAAGAGATAAAAAATAAAATATATGGACTATGGAGTTAGCCTCCATCGAAACTATAGAAACTTGAATGGTAGTGGAGTATGCTCATGCATGACGACATGTCTCTTTTAAAAGAGACCTTTCACCACTCATACGGACAAGCTAGCTTCTTGGTTTTATCCATAATAGGTTTACCCAATTTTCTCAGGATGAGTTAATGAACTCACTTGCACACACACTAGTTCCTGATTGTCTAGAGTCATTACCTTGCTCTTGATTCGGTAAATGAACACACTACACACACATTTGGTCCTATAAGTATTAGATAATTTTAGTGAGTTTGTTTGATACCACTAGGATGTTTGTGTCTCTGCAAAATAGGTAGTATTCCATATCAACATCCATATCTTATTCCATATCAACATCCATATCTTCTTCCATATCAACATCCATATATTTTTCTGTGTCAACATCCATGTCACGTCATGAGTCATTCATCCCATATGCCACCAAGTTTGGTACCCCTGATTAAACAACAATCTTAGAAAATGGTCAAAACAATATCTAAACCATAAATTATCATTAACATTAATCATCCATACATACCATATTGCATTAGTCATCCATGAAATCTCATATGCATTAATCATAAACATAAACATGCATTCCACAAAAAGCATTCACACAAATATATAATACAAAATGTAAAAGCCATATATATATATATATATATATATATATATATATATATATATATATATATATATATATATATATATATATATATATATATATATATATCAATGAATGCCAAAAGGCTACATACAATGGAGCACCAAGGCTCATATACAAAAATTACATCTAAGCACTAACTACATCCTCCAAGAAGACCCTTGTGATCTAGTAGGAGTCTGTGACCTAATAAGAGCCACAAACCTAGTAGGAATCCTAGATCTATACTAACTATGCCTAGCATCCTTAGATGCAGAAGAGGTTGGAGGATTTGTAAGTGGAATAAAATGTTCCATCAACCTACCCTTCAATACCTCAATGTATATTTGTTGAGAGAGAAGGCATCGTATGTTGACCTCATTCCATAGCTCCTTCTCTGCTAGCTCTGCTTGGAGAGTCATAATCCTCGTATCTTGTTCCACCACCTATTACTATAGCTATACCCACTCCCCCTCACTCTAGCTTGGAGGTGCATATGGAATCTCCTCCATCTCCCCATATTTGTTGTCTCCCCCAACCTCAGGTGCCTACTGTATCGTACCCTTCAACTTATACATCTGACTATCATAGCGAAGGCATCACTACCTCTTGAAAGCATCCTAGATCCCCTCGCCCTGCATATCTGAGGCATCCTCATCCTGAGTCCCTTAGGTAGCCTCATCCCTAGCCTCTCAAACACCACCCACATAAACCACTCCTCAAGGTGGTATCTATGGTGGGTACACCACAAACCATGCATCATACTTCATGGTCATCCCCACATCCTCCATATCCGAGATGTCCACCTCCTCATCATCCTACAAGGCTACCCTCCATGGCTTCATGCATGGTAGCCCCACCTCCTATCAATGCCTCATATACCGAATAGGTTCATTGGTAACATCCCACCTCAACCTAAATTGGTAGAGTACTCAGGTAAACTAGAAGTACTCCACCTCACTCATGTGCCTCCCAATCATTCACCTACTCTACTGCACTCATTGCATATGCTCCCCATCCCTAGTCCATTGGGCACCCAATCATGGCCTCCATACCACTTGGACGGATGTCAATCCCACCCATAAGTCCTTGTACTACTGGCTCATCCTCACAAGATGACTTGATTGCATCTCCTCCACCAAATACCATCATCTAGGGTAGGGCTGCTCCCTACCAAATTCCTCCATAGGTAGCCCCTTTGATCGAGAAAATATAAAGTGCTCCCATCCCTAGAATTACAATAGTAGGCTACACCCCAATCCCTTCCACCCCTACCTCATCACCTCATAAAGCTCCCGGTACACCTATGCCAATAAGGTAGGATCCCATGCATACACCTACCTCATGGTGAGCATATCACTCACCACCCATATTAGGTTCCAACGGATACCTCTGATCTCCACCTTAACCCCTCCTAGACATCCCCAAACATATTCCTTATATCCATATTTTGATTGAGGCCAACCTCAACCCAGAGACTCTCCACTAGCACCTTGAGGATGCGATACACATCTTCCAAGGTCACATTGACCTCACTCGTAGGAAGCTGTAATGTCCTTCTATTTGTATCCCATCTCTTTTCCAAGCAAGAGAGGTACCCCTCATCTGTCCTCACCACATCCAATTGGACTACCTCTACTAGCCCCATCTCCCTGAGTAGCTCCCACTCATCCCTTGTAATATTCTTCCTCATCCTAGGGATATAAGGTGAAAATGGTGTCGAGCCTCCAAAAATCTAAGCTGTAGCACAACATAGAACATTTGTTAAAAAAACAAATAAAAACAACAAAAACTTTGCACAATACATAATAAAGAAATGTCTTACCTCAAAAAACCATATCCTAGCAGCAGCCCTGGCCTCCACACCAGCACTCTTTGTTGTCATAGCTTTTGCTCTCCAAACACCTCACCTCACTTCACTCTTCACTCACCCTTAACTCCTTAGATGCAACTTCTCAAACTTTACAAATGTAAAAATGATCTTGAATATCACCCAACAAGCTATTTATAGATGATTTAGGTGCTTTTAAGCATCCATGGGTGTTTCCTAGCATGCTAAAGAACCTACAGATATTTCTATGGATCGCAGGTGCCCATAGGCATTTTGCGTCAGAATGGACAAAAGCCAAATCAACACAAAACAATAGCTTCCCCTAACAAAATTGCTCTAAATTTCACTCACCAGTGTATTCCACCATTTTATCAGGTTTTGTGAAGATTATAAATGATTTGGATGTATATATCTTATTTGCAACCACATTGACCACAATTCACCAAACCAATTTCGAAAGTGCCTAAAATGGCCCAAATATTCACAAAATGATTATCATCATTCAGATCATCATTCATGTCATCATTCACACATAATCTCCACATCATTTCACATCATCATATTTTCCATGTTTACACAACAAGCAAGTGAATATTGTATCTAGTGGGTTATTCTACACATTTGGCGATTGCAGTGATTTGGGTCCATGCAATTCGGTAAGATGAACAACTTACAATAAGGACACTTGACCATGATCATCATCACTTATCTCCTTGCTAAAAATTATGATCATATTTGGTACTTCCTCATCTTTAGAGTGAAACATTACCAAGAACAATTTGCACAACCGTTGTCATTGATGGCCTAAGTTCATGAGGCTTAAAACATGGACAAAACACAAATTTCATCATTCACAATATCCTTAACACCTTAGAGATAGGTACTAGCTAGGATGATTGGTTCTAATTATGGGAATTATCCAAACAGTCACTAGCAGGACATCCAAGGTTGATACTTTTTCTTTTTTGCATCATCATTTTGCATATCAATGATGCCAAAAAGGCAAAGTGTTTCAACAACATTGAATCACCCCAAATTTGGGGACAACCATTTTTTGTTTTGACTTTCCCACAATGAGATACATCATACATGATAATGGCATCTACAATTGGCAAAAACCCCTTCCCACTATTGGGAAAAATGGTCTCAAATTTTACATCATTCATATCATCCTCATCACCTCACATTTTGCACAAAACCCTTCATCTGTTGGGGAAAAAATAAACACATCACACTTTACACCAACCCCCTTCCCACCATTGGGGCAAAAAATGGTATCACATCATCCATAATTGATTTGCACAAATTTTTCAATTGGCTCATGAGATTCATCCATAATCTCATTCGCCAATTAAGGGGGTAAGCTACACAAAACTTTAAATTCTTTTATTCTTTTGTCTTCAACCTCGTATTCCAAAAAGAGAGAGAATTTACTTCTGCACCTGGCCAAAACATGTGTCTCATGTTTTTGCACTATATTGTGTTTCATGTAATGCAGTACAAAAATAGGCAACTGTAGACACCAAATCCTAGCCAATTTACCCACAACTCCTATTTTCCCACCATTTTTGATCATTATTCACATTTATTTATATATACTTATTTTATATATATTTAAATATAATATTTTATATTATATTTTAATATATATTTAATAAATATGTATTTATTTGATTGAATTAATCCTAGCCATCCAGTTTTATTTAATCCTAATCACCCATTTACATAAATCCATGCTACACCCTAGATTTATCATCTGCCCTTGTATATGCTTTAATATCAACCACATGATTAGTTTCATTGAAACCCTAGTATGTCTTAGGGTAGATTATAAATAAGAGCTATTTTGATGGCTCAACCCCTAGATTTTTGATGCCCTAAGTTCCTGATCCCTGATTCTAAGTTCCCTAAGTGCTTGAGTCTTATATCAAGCCTTTGGTGCCCTAACCCCATTCCATTCATCGCATTTCACCTCCCTTGCTCACCATATCCATCGTTGCAACCTGCGTCCTCATCCGATATATTTTTGTAGAATTCTCCATCAGTTGCCAAGCACCCACGAGCACCTCCTCATTGGCCCTAAGTGCCCATGGGTGTTTCTTGTAGTTGTTAGGTGCCCACAGGAATTTTATGCTCCCATTCTTGAAGTCCCTCTAGCCTCCGGGTGATGCTAGGGTATCACCACACTAGTCACCTGCATCATACATCACACATCAGAAAACAACAAGAAGGTAAATAGATAAACCTTAAATTTATTTATTTGTTGCATGTGTTTCTATTTCTATCCATTTTATTTACAACACTTAATGTTTTATTATTGCATATAGAGGGTCTCATGTTGTGGAGCCCTCACATATACTACTAACTATTTTCTATGTAATTGTGTGCAGATATGGAGCATTATATTAGCATCTGGAGTGGCCAAACCTTGGATATCTGAAAAGCCCATTCAACCTTGTTGGTATCAAGACACGATTGAAGAAACCACAACCTTAATTCTTGGGGTTTCAGAGAACCCTAAATTGTTGTATTATTGTATCAAAAAGGATTCAAGGATCCACATGTAACAATGGAGTTTCTAGGCTCCCCCCGTAAATAAATAATTTATTATGTTGTGTAAACTTGTGTTATCTTGCATTTTATTTTGTTTAAAGAATTTTTTGTAGTGTTGCATTTTGCACTTTTCAAAGGCATCATTAGGGTTTTCGGTCACTCAATCATCTCTAGTTTTCTTTTCATATTTTGTAGAAAACTATCCTGATTTTTATAAGGTAGAGTCTTGCTTTGATTGTACGTTGTATATGTCATAATACCAACACATTTTTACACTAATAAATCCAAGCTTTGCACAAGGAAATATAAAAACTACAAAGTGGTTCTTGTTACCTTAAGCAAAAAGTTTATCTTGCTCATCCCCTTATGCGCATGGTTAAAAAATGCTATAAAAATCATATTCCCAAGGGACTAATCACCCTCAAAAACTTATTTGATAATAGTGACTAGCCAAGTGGCAAAAAAATGAATATTGGGGAACAAGAGTTCAAAGAAGTTCAATTGGATCCAGAGAATAATTTAAAGGTTGGTATAAGATGTTCTAAAGAATAATTTTAACATCTTGTAAGCCTATGGAGAGAATTTCATGACATCATTGATTGGAACTATGCTGACTTCAAAGTCTATAGTAGGGATACTATCCAACATACTATAGAATTACTACCTAATGCTAAGCCATTCCAACAAAAGCAAAGGTAAATAAATCCAAAAATAGAAGCATTGATGAAACAAGAATTGCTAAAGCTATTAAATGCAAAAATCATCTATCCAATCAAAAATTCAACATGGGCATCCAACTTGGTCTTAGTTAAGAAAAAGTAGGGATATTTCCCTTTGCATGGATTTTAAGAATATAAGCAAGGCCTCATGAAAGGGTCATTATCATTTTTCCTATATCGATTAGATCACGCATATAATTGTTGGGATAGAAAGGTTTTTGTTGTTTAATGGATTTTTAGGTTTCAATAAAATTTGGGTTAGAGATGAGGATCAACATAAGACTACATTCACAACTAAATGGGAAAATTTTATTTACCAAAGAATACCTTTTGGTTTGTCCAAAACCGAACCTACTTTCCAAAGGGCTATGGATTTAGTTTTTGGTGATATTGTGAATAAATTTATTTTCATAAATCTCAATGATATGATAGTCTTATCTCATTAAAAAGAAAAATATTGAACATTTCATAATAGTTTTTCTGAAATGTAGAGAATTTGACGTTTCACTCAACCCCAAAAAATCAATCTTTGTTGTTCATGAAGGGAAGTTGTTGGGTCATTTAATAGCAAAATAAGTTCTAGATATTTACCTACATAGATTTAAGGTTATATTAGTATGGAAATTTGTATTTGACTTTGCTTAGATAGTAAAACCCATGATAGAAATGCTAAAAAAAAACTTGATTTCACTTGGATAGAAGCTATAAGAGAAGATTTAATGATCATAAAGGAATTTATTACCAAAGCCATGGTATTAGCTAATTTGGACTATAAAAGATATTTTATTCTCTATGTATTTAGAGCAGAAGAAAGTTATGTTGTTGTGCTCACTCAGAAAGATAAATACCATAATGAGTGGCCAATAGATTTTTTGAGCCAAACTCTACATGACCATGAAGAACAATATAATTTTATAGAAAAATAAGTGTTTGCCCTAATGAAGTCACTAAAAAATCTAATTCTATATTTCTCATAGCAAAATACGGGTGCATGTAGTACACCCTAATGTCTACAACTTTATAGTGGAGGGAGAACTAGGCAAAAAATGTGTCAACTAGATCATGAAGATATAGGAGTATGACATGGAGATTAAGCTAACTAATTTAGTGATAAGGAGAGAATTATGTGAAGAATTAGAAAAAATTATATCCTTGGACTCTAATTTGCTAATTTAACAGGAAGAACTTTGGTCGAAAGAGGCCTAGATAGTGCCAAACACTTGGATAAACCAACTGATACAATTTCATGAGACTAAAAAGTTTCGGGATGGATATACATCCTATTAAAGGTATAGCTATAGATTTTAAGATTTTAACTACATGATAGTTAATGGAACCTTATACCAATTTTATTTTTATGGTGTGTTGTTGAGATGCATGCAATTGAAGAAGGTAGAAGAAATATTAAAAGAATTTCACACCGGTTTCTTAAGAGGATACTATTATGGAAAAAAAATGGCTACTAAAATTCTTAGAGCTAGATATTATTGGCCTACACTATTCTCTAACGATTTTAAAATATCTAATTCCTATGACAAATGCCAAATATTTATTAGCAAAAACAAGAACTTATCAATGGCCTTACAATTAATTATTGTAGAACAACCCTTTCAGTAATGGGGAATAGAATTTATTGGGGTAATCAAACCAAATTATTCTATTAGAAATAAGTTCATATTGATATCCACTTAGTATTTCACTAGGTGGTATTAATCAAAGGCAAACATACATGCAGATCAAGACACTATTATAGAATTTCTAGAAATATTGATCACTCAGTTTGGAATCCTTGCTACAATAGTGTTCGGTAATTCTAGAGCATTCATAGGAGCAAAAACTATGGATTTTTCAAGGAAATATATCATTTACTAGAAGATATCCTCAAATTATTATCCTCAAGGAAATAGACTAGTAGAGTCCATGAATAAAAATTAAATGAGGATAATTAAGTAAACTATTTGAGATAATGAGAAAAGCTGGCATTTAATATTGAACCAAGTGTTATGGGAGAAAAAAATTACAATAAAGAAATATTTGAAGACTACACCATATGCTTTGGTTTATGGGAAAGAAGCCATGTTGCCAATTAATCTTGAATTGCCTGCTTTGAAATATATTGACTACGATCAAGTTTGTAGGTGCATCCATATTTGAGCTACAATCAAGTTGTCTTTCCATGGTTGTAAAAGTTGAGCGCACTCTTGAAGGGTTGCATCCACTGTGTGGGTTATGGAATTACTCGATACATATGAAGAGAGTGATGGAGGGTAACCAGGAACAGCCTCTAAGGAAGTCATTTGGAAATTTGTGTGAAGGAAAATGTTGTACCACCATTTGGCCAAAGATAGCCACTGAGCCCATTGGGTTGGGTGTGCAAAAAAAAAACAATGAAGAAATGTCTCAAAGCACTTCTTGACAATTCTGGTTTGTCTATCCATTTGTGGATGATAAGTTGAGCTCAGTTGTAGTTGCATACCTTGCAATTTTAATAGTTCTTACCAAAATTGAATTTTAAGGTGGGGTCATGATCTAACACAATATATTGGGGTATACCATGGAGTCTAAAACTAGAGTTCATGAAAAGTTGAGCAATAGTGAAGGTATGGTATGGATGGACAAGGGAACATAAGTGAGCATACATTGAGAGATGATCCATCACCATAAAAATCACATATATACCACCTAACTGTTGAATACCGTCAATAAAATCCATGGGTATATTGGTACAAGGGATGTCTGGAACTAGTAGCAATGGAAGAGGGTCTGGAGTGTGGAAAGTTTACCTTCCAGCCATTTGCACGTATCATGTGGGCCTTTGAAGAAACCAATACCTTCATTTTTTTAGGGGTCAACATTCTTGCCATAGGGTCATTATGGATCGAGATCTTAGGTGGTGAGTTAGCTTGTGGTTCCTCTACATCTAGTTCTCAATCTAGTTTCTCTAGTTCTTGTGTGTTAGAGTTACTATGGTAATTCTATTTATTACCTAATTTGGTTTGTTAGGGTAGTTAGTTATCTACCTAAGGTTCTCTTAACCTCTTTGTTAAGTGAATATTTCTTATTAGTTGTTAGCACTATTTGGTTAGTGGTTAGCTATTCCTACGTGCTAACTATAGCCTAAGTTGTACTATTTAGTCTATGTTGATTAATGAAATCTCGTTCGTTGTTTTTACATGGTATCAGAGCCAAAAAGCCATTTTTTCCTACCCAAAGGATGAGTTTGTGAGGAATCACCATCCCACCTTAACAGGCAAGCTGATGACGGGACTAGGCCTCATGCTAGGTTGACTAGTGACTAGGCAACTTCCCGGCCAACACCCAGCATGGGAAACCCTTGGCGATTGACCTAGGCGGCCAGATCCACCTAAGCCTGTCGATCGACAGCCTTTGCTATCGATCGGGCTAGGTGATTGATCGCCCTTGGAAATCGAACAATCCCTTATGGCCACGCGGGACTAATTGGTCCGTAGTTAATAGACCAGGCCTAGCAATTGCAGCCATGAGGCACAATCACCTCGGCTCTCATGTAGGCTAGTCTGACGACACGTGGCCATCTCACAGGCGAGGAGAGAGGGTAGGAGTGCCCTCCCCTCGAGGCCCAACCGACCATGAGATCCGAGAGCACAGGAGGCCCTCCGATCTCTACAACCAGACCCGTAGAACCCCACAGGCCATGTGGCCGAATCATGGGAGAGCCGAGAGGGCAGGAGCACCCTTCCTCTCCCCGTGGATTGACCCAAATTTTGGGATTTGAGAGGGCAGGCGGCCCTCCAATCCTTGATTGACACTTGTACTAGACTAACGTAGCCTATCCCCGATACACATCCTGAGGGACACGTGGAATGACGTCGACTGGCCCTGGCATGCATCTCGAGGGACACATGGATAGACGTCGGCTGGACCCCGACATGCACCCCAAGGTGCTGACTCGATCAGACACATGGTGGAAAGGAACCGATCGGACATGTGGAAGATAGCCACTGATGGACAAGTGGCAGAAAACCACTAGACAGGGACCGAACAAGTGGCGGACATCCACTGGACGTGACTTGACACGTGGCGGACAACCAAAGGACTGACTCGACGTAGACACGATGGACTAAGCCTACCCCTGGCACCACATGGTGATGACCAAAATGGCAAGCGATAGAGTTGATTGCCCATAGGCAATCAACCGATAAGGGGGGACTTTCCCCTTATCAAGCCCACAACATCCCACTGCGGGATGCATGTGGGATAAAGATCCCAATTTTTTTTTTTTAAATTAGTCGTCGCATCTGTATAGAAGGAACAACCCGTTCCCTTTGTTCCATCGGGTGTCATAGCCCGACTGGTTGATCGGGTCGAGCTAAGGCACATGGCGGGGAGTCCAGGGTTCGACTCCCGTCGGGAACAAAAGGCCATTATTTTGGCCTTCGACGCAAAATGCAGGTATTTTTTAATTTTTAATTTTTTTTCAAATTTTTAATTAAAGTTTTTTTATTATTATTTTTTTTAATAGTTTAAAACTTAAAAATATTTTTAAACCAAATCAATTATTGTTTAAAGACTTTCAATTGATTTATTTAAGAATTTTTTTTAGTTTTTCCTTATTAATTAAAAATGATTTATTAAAACTTTTGTTAAATTATTGCAAATTAAAAAAAATTAATTAAAGAAATATTTTTTGCAACTTTACTATTTAAAAGTGCTAATGTTTTCTCACAAAATGGAGATATAAGACATACCGAAAGCACATTTTTTTTTGTTGCAAATTAGACAAACTCTTCTCACAACCTTGTTTATTTAGCATAGAAAGGATTACACTTTTTTTTGCAAATTAGACAACAAGGAGCCTGATTTTTTTTGTAAAGATAAAAAATACTAAGAGTGCATTTGTTTTCTCCAAGGAGACATAATACATCAAATTGCACATCTATTTTTTTTCTGCAAAATTGAGAAGACTTTGTAACCTTGGGTTCATCAAAAACTAAGTCGTGTGTCGACTAGTTCTGGAAGCCTTCCAAATGCGGGTCGTGTGTCGACTTGTCTTGGAAGGAGTGCTCAAAATTGTTAATTTTGCAAAATTCAGGGGAGAAGACAACATTGTACTTCTTTTGCAAAATTGGAAAACAAAGTAGGAGACATAAAAATATCATTTTTTGCACAACACAAAACACACATTTTGTTGCAAAAATTAAAAGGTGTATTTTTTATTTTACTCGACACCTTTATTGGCAAATTAGGTGCATTTTAGGTTGCATCCGACACCTAGGTGATAAGAATTTTATGGGCATTCTTGTTTGATTATTGCATTATTTCTTTTGCAATTATAAGTCATAGAATCAAGAACACACTAAAGCCCAAAATTTCACAAATTTGTGTAAATCCTTGCACAAATTAAAAGCCAAAATTACTTGATATTCTCTCCTAAATCAAACAAAACCCCTAATTAACTCTTATTTGTTTGGCTTAATTTTCTCAAAATTTTCATCCTTATTGAAGGGAGTTAAGGCAAATGCCATTAAATATCTGTTTGAGTGAATTATATTTTGGTACTCTTTTAGGGTAATCAATAGAAAGAACAAGTTTTTTGAAAATAAGGAACCTTAAACGTTGCAATCCTTTGCACTAAGGGGGGATAATTCCTTTCTTCCTTCAAACATAGATTTTGATAAGAGGGAAATAAAACTTGTAAATGCAATCAGAGAAGTCCAAGTCATCAACATTAAAACTTTTCTTTTTGACTTCATAATATCAATCATGCTTGAAGTACTTATAATAAGAAAGGACAAATTGGTGAACTTTTTTTTGATCAAATTGCCTAGAAAGCATAGTTTTGCACAAATTGTAAAAATGAAAACCAAGACACCATTCAGTGTTGGTTTCAAAACAAGCAAAACTAAAATGGCAAAGACACAACACAGAAGCCATCTTTCTTGTGAAGTGTCTCATTCCGATTCTGTTTCGGTTCAAAGATAGCACAAGGAGTGCTAAATTGCTAAAACGGTTTTGTAGAGGGAAAACACATGTGTCCCTTGGGCAAAAGCACCATTTTCTCTCACTCTTCTTTTAGGCTTCATAAATAGCATGAGTTTTTTGTTTGAAGACCTTGCAATAAGGGGTGCTTGTACCTCTTTTAGGCTTCATAAATAGCAAATTCTAGGTGTTTGAAGTACTTGTAACAAGAGGAGCAACTTTTTGTGATGTAAAATTGTTTAGGAGGTAATATTTGTAAAATCCTTCACAAAACTCTTGAGTTGCATATTTTTTGCAATTGAGGGGGGATTTCCATTTCTTTTCTTCACTAATTTTTGTAAATAGGGAAGATGAATTATAAGGGTGCATTTTCGTCTTTGACCGACACCTTAGTCACACTTCCTTCAGAAATTAATTACACTATGTTTTGCAACAAGAAGGGGGGAACTTATAAGGGTGCATTTTCGACAACGACCGACACCTTAGCTACCTTATCTTTTGCAAATTCATATTGTAAATGAATGAACCTTGTATGAAGTGATCTATTCTACTACACCTAGTGATTGCAGTGGCTGGTTACCCATGCAAATCGGTTGGATGATGTGATTACCATAAGGACATTCATTGGCATGAAGACAAAGTGAGGAATGACCCACTTTTTTCTTAGAAGCAGCCAGAGCACTGTGACAGAGCAAAGAACCAGCAGATCAACTTCTTCTTCACTGTATTGGGGCAGTTATATACTTTACCCAAATATTGTTGTATGGGGGATGATAGTGTAGCTAGTAGTTATATTATTACCCAAATAATGTAATAAGGGGGATGTTAGAGTTACTATGGTAATTCTATTTATTACCTCATTTGGTTTGTTAGGATAGTTAGTTATCTACCTAAGGTTCGCTTAACCACTTTGTTAAGCGAATATTTCTTGTTAGTTGTTAGCACTATTTGGTTAGTGGTTAGCTATTCCTATGGGATAACTATAGCCTAAGTTGTACTATTTAGTCTATGTTGATTAATGAAATCTTGTTTGCTATTTTTACATTGTGGTAACTCATCTTGTGGTTCCTTTGCATCAAGTTCATATGCATATGGTTCCCATGGTGAGTCATCCTATGGGTCCTCTACATCGGATTCCTTTGCATATTGTTTCTATGGGGAGTCATCTTGTGGTTCCTATGCATGTGGTTCTCGTGGTGAGTCATCCCATGGTTCCATCAAAAGATCCACTTGAGCAACCATGATGTTGTTTCTTACAGGTTCCTCCATCATATTTGAGGGGAACTTGGTATGGATTGTGGGTTTATTCTACAAAAAATTAGAATATCGTTGTTGGGCCAAAATATTGTGCTCAGTCTAATGAGCCAACCCTATAGCTTGTATGATGGACTTTGGTTAGGATATTTGGACTTCGGCCTTGAGCTCATATTTTAACCCACTGATAAAGCAACGTTGGAAAAAACTCCCATTCAAGCGCTTTGTCATGTTAGAAAATATCTCAAATTGGTTCAAATATTCTTGAATTGATGAAGTATGTTTTAACTTTATCAACGTGTAATTGAAGGTTGCTTACTTATTGAGCCCAAAATAAGAACACAAGTGGGACTCAAAGGTCACCTAAGACAGGTCAGGAATGGTGCACTGTAACCATTGGGCCATTTTTTGGTCTTCTGATTCAAAATTAAGAGATGTTGTTGAGAATTTCATATTGGGAGGAGTATCATAGAGTTTAAAGTATTGATTTGCTTGACACAACCATCCATCAACATCGTGGCCATTGAAATTAGGAAAGTTCAATTTAGGCATCTTGAAGGTAGTACCACAGTAAAAGGTAGGCATTTTTTTATTATATATATATATATATATTGCAATTAGGATGGAAACACTATTTTAGGATGGGGACCACTTTGATGTCCCTTTGATCTGAGTGCTCTGTGAGGATATATACTGACTTCTTTGACTTTTTGTGATCTTTGGTGTAGTGCAAGTTGTTGTCGGGGCAATTTCTTCAATTTAGACTTAAAATTTCATAGATGGGTCCTTGAGGGTATTTGCTACAGAATAAGGACTTGCTTCTAGTCCCAAAATTTTAGGCCAAATTGACCGATCGTTGGGAAGTTATGGCCTTAACAAGAAAAATAAAAAATCACCAATTTTGGGCAATTGATGCAAAATTTGACCAAGAGCTGCCAGGGACAAATGTGTTTGGAATAGAATGGAGAGTCATATCATAAATTTTGAAGTCAATCTGAGCTTTGAGTGAAGATATATACCTGATTTTTTGTAGGGAACTAGAGATCATGTATAGCATTAGTGCACTAGATTTCAGATCTGATAAGAACTTCATAGTTAAGCACGTTGTGGTTGGAGTAGAACTAGGATGGGTGATAGGATGGGAAGTCCCAATGGTGCACCATATTATATATATATATATAAATAAAAAAAAAAATATATATATATATATATATATATATATATATATATATATATATATTGTGTGTGTGTGTGTGTGTGTGTGTGTGTGTGTGTGTGTGTGTGTGTGTGTGTGTTTCTACTTGCTTCATGTCTAACCAGATTTTAGCCAAAGTAGAACTGGGATGGGTGACGGGCTGAGGAGTCCCAGTGGTGCACCCTTTTTTTTATGGATTTTCTTCACGAATTTTTTCATGGATTTTGTCATTGAGGCTTCCTTTCCTAAATTTTACTCTGTCCCACCCTAGTACTCCGTTTTCACCTTGGTACTCTATCCTACCTTGTTACTATGTTATTGCCCTGTTATGTTGTCATTGGCTTGTCTTGATACCTATCTTGATGACCCTATTCCTTTGGTACTGCTTAGTTATTGTCTATCTCTATCCTTGGAGTATGCTCAAATATGTGGGTAGGGTTTAGAGGAGACTCAAGGCTTTGTTTTTGTAGGTTAAATATTTTTTTTTGGACAGAACCAAGGTGTGCTAGGTAAAGGAGTATGTAATACCCATAAACCCTCTAGTATATCATAGTGACGAACAATAGTGCTAGGACCAATATTTTAGGTCACTACCCAAGGAGGATTCCACCACACCCTTGAGCACACTATCTACATTTCTGATAGTATAGGAGGGTAATCGTCTAGGATGTTGTGTCCCTTGGACTATGCATAATACAAGGCCGAAAAGCTTCCTATTGGATAAAATGTTATTTATGCCTAGATGGTCTCCCGATACACTCGAAGATGTGTGGGAGCTCAATTTCATATATGGGTGTTGTCTAAGGCCTAGGTATTGGAGCATGATCACCCCTCACTTCACTAGGTGCTTTATGGGTAATCTAGCTTAGCCAATAATGACAACTCCTTTGTGATATTTTAAAACCCCAAGCATAGGGTTTCTAACCTAGGAAACTAAAAATAGAAAGAAAAATTTGGGGTAAAAATGATGGAAATCGAACTTTTGAAATGCAGCAAGATGTGACCCTGGAAAGTGCTCTGATACCACTTGTAATGAACCTACCAATAAAATAATAATACAACCACACAAAATGTAGAAATAATAGAAATAATACTGAAATACAGTATTGAAATGGAACAAACAATATATTGTATTAAAATAATAAGTTACAATCCTGAATCGTGGGCTTATTCGAGGGGGAAACCTCCTTTATGAGCAGAGGCCTAATAAAATTATATTCTAAAGATGTCGTCCTTTATTACATTAATAATTTTATAGATTTGAAATAACCCTAAACCTAATGTTGAAGGGGTCCTATCCACATGCAAATGGGGGTTCCCGTTTAGGAAATAAGGGGTTTATTACATAATAATGTTAGGATAGTTTCCTGACAAATTGCCTACTTTGAAGTATATTGATTAATCAGATTTTGAGGATGCCAAGCCAAATAAAAAAGGTTGTCAAAAATGTTGCTACTACAGGAAAAGAGAGAAGCCTAAGGACCAAATGATCTTGAAAGATATACTAAAATAGTTCAGAAGTGAATATTGGATCAAGATAAAAAATATATTTCAATGGATGAATTTCCTCTGATAAGAAGAATGACTAGTATAACAAAGTTGATCTAGGAATCTAAGAAAGAGTTCAAAAAAGGTAAAGAAGATCTGATGAACAAAATACAATTGGCTAATATTGCATGACATATGCTAAGGAACAAAGGAGAACATCCCCAGCTGGTCAAATAATCATAAAGATACTTGGGAAATTCCAAGTTTTATGTAAATAAAATTATTTATAGAAGCTGACTACTTATATAAGGAGGTGAAATTATCAACACCCTCAAGGCAAGCATGGACAAGGTGAAGTTGGTAGTCTATAAAGTTATAGGTCTTGTCTTTCCAGGATTTTAATATGAAAACAAGCATTTCTATAATAACAATCAACTCAACCAACTTTTAGATCAACATGTGAGAAATGGAAGTGAGATTGACATACTCCTTAGCCTCTAATGATAGACCAAATTATTGTATTCTTCCATAGGCTCACTACTCTGTTGTTAAAAACTAGAGAACTAGCATGAAGATATAATAATTTATCTTATGGATACTATTATCAGCTATAAAGGATCCTCTATGAATTCAAAGCAATAAATATTACCTCTTAAATGACATGGGATAAAATGTGTAGGCTATTTTAGCTACTAGGAGCACCTTCAACAACCCAAGTATCTATTCAGAAAGGAAAAAAATCCAAAGCAGCTCTAGAAGGAGAAGATAAATCTAGTAGTGTAGCTAAAACTTTAGAAATGAGAAGCATTTGAAAAGTTAACCCTTGTGCAAGAAAGTTTAATTTTATTTTTGACTCCATGGCCAAAGTGGATAAGGCTAGATGGGTTTGATTCTTCTATAAACAGAAATACCCATCCAAGGCACCAATAATATGGATAAAATGCTTAACCCATATCCATATCTAGATAGGAAGATGAATTTTGTCAACATAATATTTACCATTTTTTTTAGGAGAGGTTGCCAAACACCAGAAATAGTCACCAGATTAGAGAAAGACAAGGCAGGAAAAACATATGCAAATTTTTTCTAAGTGTAAAATGCCACCAAAAACTATAAGGTGATGATGTCAACAACAAGTATGAAATATCTGGCACCCTAAAGTTGAGAGCAAGAAATGTCAGATTGGAATTTTTTCTATGCAAGAAAGTTTGTCAAACATTTTGAGTGTTGATATTAGTAGAAGGATAATTAAAATCTGATGTCCAACATTGAAGCAAAGGATAAAGACAAGAAGTATATTGAATAGATAATGATGATGATATAAACAAGGCAACATAAATGTTTACCACAACTCAAAAGGAATATGACATAATTGAAGTAGGATTTTGACTAAGTATGAATGAAAGTATAACACCCAGAGTAGAAGAAAAGTATTTTGAATACAATAAAGTTTAGCTACAAAGAAAATGCAATGTTAGATGGTTTTGAATGCTTACATCAACAAGTGTATCATAAAAACCTAGAACGACAAAAGAACAAAGAAAAAAATTCTAAGGCATGGAATGCATCTAGAACATGGCATCTAACAAAGGGTTTCACCAGGATAAAAGGTCAAATAAGTATGGAAATTTTGGAATGATGATATTGGCCTAAGGCGCATAACCATTCGATAGAGAAGAAAAAAGTGACACCCGATAAAGCGTGTAATAGAAGTGAAAGATATATCAAATAGAAAAAGGAGCTTGAAGTGTATGTATTTCACAATGAACACTAGACATAACTAGGTTGCCAAAATATACTCTTGATAAGAAAAATCTACTACCATAGAATTTTAACAACCCCAAGCTTTCCTAGCTAACACCTGTACTACTATATCTAAGGAAGTGGGATATCTAAAGCAAAAAAAACCTATTAGGGGATCCAATGCACCAGATGAATACATAGTAGTTGCCACTTCCTAGGATAGAAAAAGAGAAAGCCACATCAATGCCATGATGCAAGATCGGTTGTAGCAACATGTTAGACCTTCAATCCACTCTTTGAGCTATAATGATAGAATAACTAATTGTATTTGTAAATCTATATATACTAGAATGTAATCCAATGAGTCACCTAATTGGATGAGTTGCACCCTCAAAACCTCGACCAAGATTAGATGCCTCAAAAATAGGGGTGTTTGAGTGAACCTCTAGAGAAGGTTTTCTCATTTTGGTCCTATCTAATATAACTAATAGGGGGTTGTAGACTAAAGTAAGAAATGCACAGGGTTAGAAAGCTAAGCAGAAAGTCGTATGGATTCAAGAACATGATGAGACATAGTGTAGAGAGTCTTGTAATCTAAACTTAGACTAAATTTCCTAACAAACTAGCTTACTTTTCTTATGCTTTAAAATAATTAATCATAATAAAATGTAAGTGTTGTTAAGTCGTTATAGAACTAGAATAGTAAATTTAAAGATAAATCTTGAAAGTAGAATATCTATAACATAATTATACATTCCTATCTTTAAAAAAATTACTTAAGTACTTAGTGAGACATACATACATGTTTCGGAAAAGACTTGAGAAAGAGGTTAGAAAAAAATCCAATATTTATTCAAAAGGCATATAGCCTTAATCATACAATCATGACAATTTTAAACACAAAAGATCCAATTCTTAGAATGAATTACATTATGGTATATATAGATTTAAAAATATAATTAGTTATTCTATAATCATAGCTCAAAGAGGATTGTTGGCCTGAGAAGCTACTACAACACATGTGCTTCTCCTTCATCTTACTCTATTGTAACTTATTTGGCATCATGGCACTAATGTGACTTGCTCTTGTTCTATCCTAGGGACTGGTGGCTATTGTGTCTTCATCTGGTACAATGGATCCCCTAATAGGTTCATTTTGCTTTAGCTATCCAATTACTTCCTTAGCTATAGTAGTACAAGTGTTAGCTAGGAAATCTTGGGGCTATTAATATTCTTTGGAAACATATTTTGTTTATTGGGATCATGTCTGGGCAACCTAGCTAAGTTCAATTCTCATCATGCAATGCACACGCTTTAGGCTCCTCTTTCTATTTGATGTATTTTTTAATTCCACTACACACTTTGTCAGGCATTGAGTGCTCATATCTTTATGCACCTTAGGATGACATAAACATTCAAAAAAAATTATTTCTCTTTGATATTTTATATTGGTGAAGCCCTTTGTCAAATACAAGGTTTTGGATGCATTTGCATGCCTTAGAATTTTCTACTCTATTATTTTGTTGTGGCAAGTTATTTTGATACGCTTCTTGATGTAATCATTAAAAATTGTGTGACATTGCATTTTCTTTGTAGCTAAACTTTATTGTATCTAGTAGACTTTGCTTCTATGTCAGGTTTTAGAATTTCATTCATACTTAGTCAAAATTATGCTTTAGTCATGCCAAATGACTTTTTAAGTTCTTCCAAAAAATTTATGTTGCTAACATCATCATAATTATCCATTTGGCTTGCTTCTTCTCTTTATCCTTTGATTCAATGTCAGATGCTATATTTTAATTGCCCTTCTATTGACATCAACACTCAAAATGTCTGGCAATTTTTCTCACTTAGCCAAAATTTTAGTCTAGACTTTCTTGCTCTCAGCTTCCAGGTGTTAGATATTTTCATACTTTCTGACATCATCCCATTAAAGTTTTTGGCAACATTCTACACTTAGATAAATTTTGCATATGTTTTCTCTACCTTGTATTTCTTTGATCTAATGATTGTTTTAAGTGTCCAACAACCTCTTCTAGCAAAAATGGTAAAATATTCTATTGAAAAAATTCATATCCCTATCCAAATATGGATGTGGTTAAATAAATATACCCACAATCACCAATTGGTGTCTAATCACACTTCTCAACATGTCCTACAAGATCATTTCCAAAGCCTTAGCCTTGAATTTGTATCATTTGATTTCTTCCATCACTAGACCAAATAAAATAGGTTTCATCAAAAGTAGATATATTTTAGATAATGTCTTGGTTGTCTAAGAGGGAATGGAATATACCAAAAAATTCAACCATCCAACCATTTTTCTCAATATTTACTTTGAGAAATTTTATGACCACATTGAGTGGCACTTCTTTCTTGTCATGCTCAAAGCCTTGAGTTTTAGAAATGGTTTTATCTATATATTTCTTTGCATATGACTCTATTATCCCCACTATCAATAGAACTCAATCAAAGACTATTGGTATTTTTTGCTCAATTATACAAGGTTGCCCTATTTCCTCCTCTTTATGTGATTGTAGCTAAGGGTTTTAGTTATATTTTGTCTCATCAAGTCAATTTTATCCTTATTAAGGGCATTTCCATTCCCAATAGTCAAGCCCAAATGATCAATGAACAATTTTTAGATGAATATTTCCTCATATTATATGAGGTTGAAGAATCCTTCACTTAGGCCATTCATTGCATGGATACTTTTTGTCTTACCTCTAGCTCCAACATGCAGTTATCAAAGACTCTCTATTTTTGCTAGTCTACATCTCCCTTCCTAGCTTGGTTGGCACAAACTCAATGGAGATGGATATATGATGGGAAAGTATTTTGGTTATTGGGTATCCCATTTAGAACTCTAGAAAAATTTCATTGAAAAAATTTAAGCCAAGCTTACCTATTGGATAACTAAACATATTTTCCTTATTAGCAAGTTTGAAGTATTCTCTAATATCCTAATTACAACCCATGTGTATTGCCCCTCATGTTGGGTCTCATCAAGGCTTGTTATTAGAAATTGGAAAAGTTGCTTAGAGATTTTCTTTGGGTAAGTTCTACCTCTTGTTGTAGTTTCCATAGAGTAGCTTGGAAATTATTCTATTTACCCAAGAAGAATGGGAGATTTGGTCCTCTCAACTACAAATACCAAGGTATGCCCTTAAATGCCAAATGGATAATCAAAGCCATTGTAGATGAGGAATCCTAAAAAGTGCTAGTTTGATGGTACATTACCTTAGGCTCTCCCTATGGATGTAAAGTATGTAGATGTTTGGATTTCCCATCACTTCTCATTGCCCTAGTTACCATCAACATTTTAGGATTCTTTGACATCTGTAGCATTTGAAAGGCATGGGAAAAATATCAAACCATAGATCCAATGGAAAGGAAACAATATTTGGGATGGTATCTCCATCAATTCTATAAACCTTTGGTGGTAACCTATCTTGACTATCCAAGCATTCCTCTTTTCCCAAATCCTTTGGATGTATGCACAACAATTCTATAAAAGAGGTATATCTATAGTGATAGGCTTATTTTCCCAATTGACCAAGGATTGACATCCTTAGTATTATATCAAATTTAGGTTTAGACTTACATCCACCAATAAAGAAACCTTTGAGGAAGTAAAAACACATGATTATATGATTCACAAGATCACAATGCATTCTCAACATCCTTGGTGGAAGGACTAGCAATGGTATCTAGAGACACCCCTCCTTAATTATAAGGCCAAATTGGATTATGAATGGCTATTTTCATACTTACCCATGCTTGATAAACTAAATGGTCATTGAGATCTCTTTTCACCCAGGTATATTTGGGCCCATCATTTTGCATAGCTTGCTCTGCTTATATCAAACCCAAACAAATTGTATTTACCTATAGTTTAATTCACCAAGGTCTACCACTTGGTAAAAAACTTATTCACATTAAGATTCCCAACCCATTGTGTCCATTTTTCTATGGATTTGAAGATCTCCTTCACCTCTTTTGGAGATATCATAAGGCTCAAGATACCTAGAAGTGAATTTTTTCTTTTTCCCGTCCTATTCTCCCATTGTGGTTAACATGGAAACATATTCTTCTTGGAGACCCTCCTCTCTTCCCTCAAGTGTTTCTATAAGTTTAGAACATTTTTAGTATTAGAAATTCATTTTCTTTATGAAAATTTAAAAATGATTTCTTGTTCTCCTAATCCTCAATTTTTCTATTCTATAGTTTTATTGATAGGGTCAATGTTATTTATTTCATATTGTTGTAGACTTTAGTATAGACCAACAAAGTGGTACTAAAGTTGGCATATTTATAGGAATTGATTGAACAGTGTAGGAATTCACCCTACATTGTTTTCTTGTACTAGTCATTTCTATAGCTAGCTACATAGATCTTGAGACAAAATATTGTAGGTCTGATCATTAAGGTGACTCATCCTCTATCCTAGGTTAGAACACACACTATGGACAAGAAGTGATAACTAGGAGCAATCTACCAAAGACGAGCCTTCATAGTGTTGGTAGATGTGATAAAATTTGCTAGTGGTTTGAGGCATGTTTGATCTCCATTTTTTATGGATAGTTAATGATCCATTTACAGGTATTGATTTATCACTAGAAGGATGATCCTTGCACTCTTTTATTTCATTGGCCATTCCTCTAGCCAAATACATAGAGCTTGAGAATAAATGTGGTAGGTCTCATCATTGAGATGGTTTGTCCTCTATATTAGGTCAAAACACATGTTATAAATAAGAAGTGACAACTAGGAGCAACCTATCAAAGATGATCCTTTGTAGTTTTTGTAAATGTTATAAAAAAAATTAGTAATCTAAAATATATTTTACTTCATCTTTAATAATAGTTAATAACTATTTAAGAGAGTGTATATAACATTTTTTTCCATTATAAATTTATTATATTTTAAATTATATAATAATTTAAAAAAAAAATTATTTTAAATGCATATTTTATAAGTATACTTTTTAAATTCTTTAGTTGGACCACATTCGATGATATCTATTTATGAAAGAGGTAGTATGTTAACCACATGGAAGAAAATAAATAAATGTAAATATGTGTAGATAATTAATTTAAGTTTTCGGTGACAAAATTGCAATAGATTATAGACAAGTATGCACTAAGATGGAATACCCTACAGGATCTTAGAAATAAATTAAAATGTTTAATTTATCTTTGAAGAAGTGATCCAATAAAAGTGAACTTTATGTCCTTTGATTCAAGATTGATTATATATATAATTAAAAATATTTTATTTATTAAAATACACGTCCTTTTAAAATTAATTAATTTTTTTTCGATGAGAAACCTTTTATATACAACATATCCACAACATGTGAGGGGAGAGATTTGAACATGGGCCTCTCTATAACTGGAGAGTTTTAACTACCCACTTGCTCTCCAACTCCTCTACATGAGGATTAAAATTAGATTTTTTTGATTAAATTGTATTAAAGGTGATTTAAAGTTTAAATGGTTAAAGTTGGATATATGTGTGAAGATCTATGTATTTGGCCATAGAAATAGAAATGATTACTACAAGAAACTTCTATGATAAGATGTTTAGGGTGGGACATCTCCAAATATAACATTTAACCTTTATAAGAGTTAAGCTTATCAATAAGGACCAAATACACAGCCATACATCTTGGGACAAAAACTATCTTATATTATTAAAATTTATTTTATGGTGTAGTCTAGTATTTTAAAAATATATAATACTAAATTTATACCGATATATATTTATTTTATATATGATATTTTATATTTTATTTGTGTTCTTTAAACATTATATATATATATTACTTTTAGATGTGGAATGTGGTGTTTTTTAACAGGTTATATGTGGTTTCTATTGGAGTCGTGTATAAAAGTATCATAATATTACATTTATTTTTAGGTTATTTAAATCATATCCAACATGTCTTTTTATTATTTTATATATATATATATATATATATATATATTCTAAACTTTTTTAAAGTGCTATGTTTCTACAATCATGCTTGAAATCATTTTGATTAAGAGATGAAATTTCACTTGGCTAGTTACCTTCTATTATATGATTTTTATCTCTATAACTATGCTCACATTTCTATTATATTACCTCCAATAAAACATTATCAACATCAACAATAATATTATTTTGTATCTAATTCTTACATCCATTTTTGTTGATAACAACAATTATTTATGAATCCCCCTTAATTGAAATAAATTTTTTTCCCTTTTCTATACAATTTTAATTTTTGTAAGTATCCTAGTCTCTACATAGTTAGTTGAAATTCCACATTTTTATGAGTAAGTGAGAAGAAGTTTTCCTTCATTATATTAAAAAATACCACCTTCAATGAGTTTTTCTAAATTTCATTTAGAAGCAACATCAAAATTAAATTTGATAAACCTTATTTTTGAACAATTTCATTTTACCCTAGATTGAAATAGATCCCTTGTTCTAATGTCACTATCATAGATGACTCTTCAATGCATGTTCAAATCCTATAACAAATTTATTACCACCTTTTTTTTTTTTGGCATTTGAGAATTCTTATGATGAGCACCTTAAATGTAAACATTTTACAAGAGAGGTAATAATGTGGTTCTAAACTTGGGAATGATTTTGAGATTTGTTTTCTTTAATTCTGTTATTCCTTTCAAGACATAAATTCCAAAAAATAATGGTAGTTCCACTCCATAAAATATATAATGCTTTAGATTTAAAATAAATATCCAACATTTGATCAACTCTTTGAACATTGATGGAGCTATATAGTATATTTTCATGTTTCAAAAAGTAACCCAAAATGGTGTGAGCAAAAGGATAATGAAGAAGTAAATAGTTTGATGTTTTTAAAATTTTATCACACAAGGTACATCTAAAAGGTCCATGATAATCTCTTTTTTGTAGAATCTCTCTTATAACAAACTTACTTTGAACTAGGAACCAAAGAAATGTTGAGACCTTAGGGAAAACCTTTAGTCACCAAATGTTCTTCTATGAAAGATATTTTAAAGTAGGAAAGAAAATTCTGATTGATTTAAATGCTCATATCCCAACTTGATTGAGTATCCACCATCTTTTGAAAGATTCTAAATTTTTCCATATTTTCATGTAAAAATAACCAAATAAAACTCGTGAAGCATATTTTGAAGTTCATTTATTATTTTTTGAGTTCCTCTTTTTCAACAAGGTTACTAATTGAAATTCATGATCTAAAGTTGTTGCTTATGTTAATATTGTCTTTGACCTTAGGATATTTACAATCTAGGCATGGCCAAGCGAATGGTTACCATTTTGAGTCAAAGATAAGAGGATAAGGATTCAACCAAGTGTTCAACCAAATATTTGTATAATTATTCTCATTGATTGACCATATAATATGGTTCTTTATCATTTACAAACTATTTGATATGAATTTCCATATCAAGTATCCTTTTGGTAGGGTTATTTTCCTAAATAATTTCACTGCATCAAGAAAACCTATATATTTTTGAAGTAATATTTTTTCTTTCCTGTTCTCTCAATAATATCCATCCAATATTTGTCCCTAATGATAAATTAAAATTTGTAAATCCACAAGGTTTCTCCAATTTATTTCATCTATAGATCCTATCCCACTAATAAAAAGAAAATCTAAAATTTATCTATTGGCAATATCGAATTTAACAACATATAAATAGGGATGGTTTGCAATGTAGTCTCTATGAGTTTTAGTCTTTTTTTTTTTTTTTGGTAAGTAAGAGAATATTATAATTAACACCGGGTTTTAACAGGTTGACCCAAAACCATTTTACAAAATAGGGTCCATCGACCAAGCGGACAAAGGCCAAGCCCTAAAAGTTTAAAGCGACAACAAAAATGACCAAGACCTACTCTTCCATTAGAATACAGCCAAACTAAACTATGGAAGCCTAATATTATGGCCATCAGAAAAGAAAGATGCAAAATAGAACTAACAAAGACAAAACTAATCATGCAAGCACCATGCAGAGTAGCTTGTGCCCATATAAAAATAATAGAATATGGTCAAAAAAAAAAACATCCCATATAATGGACAGCCAAGAGGCCAAGCGGTCTTCCTTGTAGTCCTCATCTAACTTCTTAAAATCGTTCTTGCCATCATATTTAGATTTTGCCTTTGACTCCTTGTGCCCCGGAACTGCCGGCTATAAAAGGAAGATTTAAGGAATCACACAAATCAGCAACAGCTGATGAGGCCGGACAGACTCTTCAAGCAAGTTGGATACTGTTGGAGGTCGATGAAAGTGTCATCTTCTCCAAGACTATTATGGTGGGGTCCGGTGCCTCATTGTGGGGGATCTCCAACACTTTGTTATTTCTTGCTAGGGCCTTTTGCAACATCGAATCCAAACACACCTTGGGAAATACTTGAGGCCAAGAGAGATTTTTCCCATGCATGAATTTGTAGATAAAAAACCTATATGCGGTGCCCCACCATCAAAAAACACTAGTCACTTGAACAAAAAAAACAAATATGACAAAATCCATTATAAGGTTCAATTTTTTTTTTTTTTTTAAATGCCCCCATTTTCCGTCATTGATCCACTTTGAGCCTTCCAATCTAAAGTTTTTCATTATCTATCACCATTGAGACGGCATGAGGAAGATTTTCAGTCCACGTGATCAAATTTGCTGCTACAATGCCTTCATTTGCCACTTATCACCGGCCATGTTTGCTTCCGGAAGGTATGCAAAATTATGGCCTCGAGGTCGGGTCATGAATTAGAGCCCTTGCTTCATGGATGTAGTCATCAAATCTCCAAGGAGCTCTCTTAGTGTTCTTTAGAAGATTTATAATAATAAGAGAATCACCTTCCACCAACGGGTTCCTGGGATAATTCTCTGCCACCTTGAGGCTCCTCCAAAGTGCCCTTGCTTCACCACATTGTTAGTTTGAGCTCCAAGATGTTAGCGAAAGCTACAAGCACCTCACCCTTGTGGTCTCTAAGTAAGCCACCACCCTACACTGGGTTGCCCCTAGATGCCCCATCAAAATTTAACTTAATCCACCCTAGGGGGGGTGGGGTCCATGTGATCATGGTTCTAGGACAGACTTGAGGATGATTGAGGCCATCAGGGAGAGGTAAGTTTAATGACTGGCCTAATGAAGCTTCAAAAGGATTTGGAGGTCTAGAGTCTGAGCACTAAACAAGTATTCTCATTAGCATATGCTAAAATTTTGACAGGACAGAGGATGACCGAGAAACCTTATCCAAGAAGGCCGACGATTCCTTTCCAACCATATCCCAAAGTAGTGATGAAGCGGATCTTCATATACCTAAGACGCTATTCAAAAATGGGGAAGGCCACGGACAAATAAGTCAAAAATGGCGAGGATGGACCCAATAAATATGAAACACTGGTAACAGACCTAACAAGATTGAGACGAAAAATTACAACAAACAAATGATCAATAGACTCCCACCGACATACAAAGATAACACCTATTAAAACAATCACACCTCTTTTATTAAGTTATCATGGTGAGGATCTTATTTTGGATGGCCACCATGCAAAAACCCAACCTTCGGAACAATGCTTTTGGGCCAAACTTCCAAGTGAGGGAAAGTAGGTTCATCATTATCAATAAGCATCGGATAAGGCTTGACAGAAAATTCCCCATTGTCCGAAGCTTCCCGGATAAGCTGGTCCTCAAGAATGCCGGAAGGGAGTAAAGACTGTTTTAATTCATTCTCCAAGATTATTGATGCCCGGTAGATCATTATTCATTATTGGCTTCCATACCCTTCTATTGTTTGACAAAGTAATAAAATCTGCAACTTTGGTACCAAAAACTTCAATTTTCCAAGCTCTAAGGGTTGAAATGATGGGGTCTGCAGAGAGGGGATAGTCCTTTAACCATTTGTGGTCCCAAAAATCAATGTTTCTTCCATTTCCCAGTTTCCAACGTAGCCCTTTGCTTAGCAAGTTTTTAGTTTGAAGGATTGATTTCCAAAAAATTGATCCCCCGGGAGGAAAGGAATAACTTAAGAATTCAATTTCTTGCAAATACTTTCTTCGATTATAGTAATCCATTCGCATTTGCATTTGTCAAAAGACGCCATGCTTGTTTGTCCGGGAGGGCCATGTTTAAATGTTGTATTCTCCTTAGCCCAATACCTCCAAACTCCCTTGGTTTGCAAACCCTATCCCAGGACACCAAGTGAAAGCGCCGTAGATTCGTAACCGTCCATAGGAACCTCTTCTGGATTCTGTTCAATTTTAGTGTAGACACTTGTAGGAGCTTTAAAAATAGAGAGAAAGTATACAGGGATGCTTTGAATGGAAAACTTGGTGAGAACTGCCTTGCCAGCTTGAGATAACAAATTCCCTTTCCATCCATGGTGAAGAACTTATATTTGTAACCTTCATACCATGGTGAAGAACTTATATTTGTAACCTACCAAAAAAATCTTTGATTTTATCTAAAAAAGAGATACAAAGCTTGTTTTTATTTCCTTTATGAGACAAAGGAATACACTAGGAGGTTGATGGGAAATTTTCATTTTTAAACCCTAAAATACTCACAATAATTTGTTGTAAACCTAGGGTAGTATTAATAAAAAATATCAATTTTGTAGTATTAACCAACTATCCATTAGCAATTTAAACACCATGTACTCACTAAGGGATGGTCCAAAATAAATGTCTCATCAAAAAATTCAAGATGAGATTCAAAGGAATTATTTTTTACAACTTAAATACCTTTGATTTTTACTTCCATTTTTGCCTTTGAGAAAGCTTTCACTAATGCCTCCACAATAATAATGAATAGATAAGGAGATAGTGAATCACCTTGGAAAAGTCCACAAGATCATTTGAAGTAACCTACATAAGAACGATTGATGAAAATATAATATTTTCAATTATACAACAATATATAATGCAATTACCTCAACTATAATGAAAACCAAGATTTCTTAAAATATCATGTAGAAAAATTCAAGAAACCATATCGTATGCTTTGTTCATATATAATTTCATAAGCATACCCTGTTTTCATAAAATGAAGAGAAATTATGGCCTCCTATGCAATGATTATACCATCAAAAATATTTTACCACAAATCAAAACACCTTGTTCCTCTATAGTAACAAAATTGAGAATACCTTTCAATCTATTTTTCATATTTTTAAATGATCTTATAAATCCTTATTGGATAAAAATTATCAAAATATTTTTTCTCACCTTCCTTTGTAACCAAAGCAATAATAGCAACATTTATCTCACTTATTATAGCATTCCTTTTTTATGCCTATTCAACCATAACTAGCATATCACTCTTCAATAAAATCTATTTATTTTTAAAAAGAATTTGTAGGAAATCCATTAGGAATAGTTGTCTTATTTGGATGAAAAGATAAGTATAAGTCATGTATATCCTCAATAGATATATTTTTTATCAAAATTTCATTTGTCCTTGTGTGATAATTGATGGAATATTTTACAAAAGTTTTTTTTTTTTTTTGGATGAAAAAGCCATTATATTAATAAAATAATGTTTAATCATACAAAAAATGGTGGGTGGGATTAGCACACCCCGTAAACCAATAATTAATTTCTTCCTTCATTATATCTTCTTATTCCATATTTATTCCAACTAAAGTTAAAATATTTTTGAAATGACAAAAAAAAAGAATTTATTTTTGCTATAGTATGAAAACATTTGAATTTTTATCTCCCTCTTGGAGCCAATATTTCTCCCTATATTTTTGAAACTGATATGACTCATTTTTAAATGCATTATGATAATAAAAAAATATATTATTTTTATTTCACATAAGAATCCTGATCTATTCCATTAGTTTTTATCTCATATAAATTTTTGAGGTTCAATTCCATTTCTTAAATTTTTTATTTTTTTTTACTATCAAAATATTTGGCATTCCAAATATTCATTTGCTCCTTCAAACATTTTATATTTTGAACATACCTATACATATATGATCTTTTAAAATTAGATTCATCCTACCCTAACAAAACCATCTATAAGAAATATATCTCTTGGGCCAACATAGATTGGGAATTAAATGGCTTGGGATGAAAATTATTGGGTAAATCACAATTCAAAAAATGGGTTTGTGATATGGTCTGCACAAAATAAAATCTTTGAAGAGATTGTGTGCTTTATTTGCAATATTTTTTTGGATAGCAAGATTCTATACAATATTTCTACTATATGAGTTTACCTCATGCATCTATTATACCATGTATATTGAAAACTTGAAGGTCAAACATCTCAAAGTTCATTTGAATTAGAAAATGAAGCAATATTGCATTGATTTAGACCATCTTGGAATACCATCCTTATTTTTCAAAGGAGATAGAACAATGTTAAAGTCACCCCAAAAATCCATAGATCACAATAAATCATAATTATGTTTGAAAAACATATAGTAAGGTATGCTAATGTCCTTTCAACATCTTCCATAATGAGTAACTATAATTGTAGCATATACATTTATAACTTCAACTTTGATGTCTTCCTATTTTCTATAAAATAGTCCAACAACCCAATTAATTTTTACTTCTAACAATTGCCCATCCCATTTACATTTGTCCCATATTGTTGAAATATCACCCAAAGCTCTTGTAGAAGAAACTAATCAACAATCACCCATATTCCAAATATTTTTAAAACCATGCTTACACTCCTCACTACTTAATTTTATTTCTTGTATTAAAATAATCTCATTACTTTAACAACCTATTATTTTTTTAATAACTATTTTTAAAGGGTCTTGTTTATACCCCTAATATCCTTTGATATCATTTTCATCATCATCAATTTTTATTTTTATTAGTGGAATTAGCACAACTTCTTGTTAACACCTATGATATTATTATTTGGTTTTTCAAATTGATATTTGAGTTTCTTATTCTCTTTGTTCATGTTTTGATGGTCTTCCTCTCCTTTTTTCATTCCCACTAACACTCTTATCTTCATTAATAGCTTATATTTTTCTATATTATCCATACTAAGACTTATATTTGTAAGATTTTATTTTTCTATTATATTTAGTAAATATTTTATGGGTATCCACGCACATCATCTTCGTCATATGTTCTAGGTAGATCCAATGTCCAAATGATGGATTCAACACTTCAAGAATATACCAAACTACTAAGAAATTCAAGGAAATTTTGGCTATGGCTAAAAAATAATATGACAACAAATAAATAAACACCATTCAGAGCATATTTTTAATGTAGTGGATATTATATTCCTTTAACTATCATAAGTAAAAGTTAGTGCAACTTTGTGCTCACTAAAATATTACAACTAGATTTTATGGTCCTTGTTCAAACATGTAGTAAATTGGACAAGTGTACTATAATCTTGCTTTACCAACCTATCCCAAGCAATTGCATTCAGGTTGAATTGACACTTCTGTTAGAATTTACCAAGAGTAGAACTACAAAACATTACAATATTTGAAGAAACAAAATAGAATTGATTGATTATTGCATGGATCAACTTTGTATAAATAACAAAGTTTATCATTGAGAGTCATTGGATTACAACAAATTATAAAATCTGATCTAGACTATAACTGAGTGTTCACCTGACTCATGAAGGAGTGGAAACTCAATTAATTCTATCCTAGTAGCTTATTCTAACACCCCCCCTTAAGTGATACTAGGGGTGTATTGTAAAAATGAGTCCCATCAATAGAGCTTGATGAGGTACTCATGTACAATGGTTTAATTTTGAGTAGATGGTAAAAACCCAATGGGAAAAATCATCTATTAAAAGGAAAATAAGGAAGAGGCATGTCTTCGATTTGTGAAGATTATCCTCTTAATATAAAAGAAAGGATGAGTCCTGACAATATGACTTGATTAGGTACTCATTTACAATATATATGAGAGATGGTAAAAAAACCACATGGGAAAAAACATCTGCTATGAAATAAATAGGCATGTCTTCGGATGGTGAGGATTGTCCTTAATAACACAAAAAAATGAGGTACATGAGGATTGTCCGTAATAATGAGGATTTTCCGTAAACATGGCCTAATGAGGTACTCATTTACAATATATATGAGATATGGTGAAAAAACCACATGGGAAAAATCATCTGTTATAAAATAAATAGGCATATCTTCGGATGGCGAAGATTGTACTTAATTACACAAAAAATAATTGGTTTTGACAACATGGCCTGATGAGGTACTCATGTACAATATGTAAGGGAGAGATGATAAAAAAAACACATGGGAAAAAACCATCCTCCAAAGAATACAATAATAAAAGGAGAGGTGTAAAGACCTCTGTTTCAATTTAGCTGTAATACTCCAAGTTTCTTTCGCAACTATATGTAACGCGGAGAAGGAAATGACTTTGTGAAGATGTCTACAACTTGATTTTCAGTTGAAATATAGTCCAAGTATATGTCCTCGTTCTAAATATATCGTCAAATGAAGTGCATGTGTATCTCAATGTGTATTTGTTTGATTTATTTGGATCCCAAGGAAGTAATGTGCTAGATCCATATCAGCCATATCAATTTTTTTAGAGAGGGAGTCTTTTACTGATAGACAAGACCAGTGCCTATGGAGTTGGTTAATCTGGATGATGGAAGATTTTGAATGTAAGGAGTAGCTTATTTAACAATGGTGTGAGCCCATTTTGGCATAGTGGAAGGAGTTGAAGGAGTGGAAAGACTTTGAGTTGGAGTTATAGGTTCCTCATCTTGATCATCAATCTCTAAATTAATCTCTAAAGTTGGTTCTTCATTATATTGAGGTTCTACTATAGGAGAAGGCTCAATAGGAGAAGAGGATGGTTGAGGATATTTTTGAGGGAATGTTTCATCAAATTGGACATTCCTATGAAAAAATACCTCATGAGTTGTGGGATCAAGGAGCCTGTATGCTTTCATTTCCTCACAATAACCAACAAATATGAGCTTTTTGCTTTTCTTATCTAGAGTCTTCATTTTCTTCTTTGGGATGTGCACCAAAGTAGTACACCCAAAAATATTGAAGGAGACATATGGTTTTGAGCCAGTCCATGCTTCTTTAGGATTTAAATGGTCAAGAGATTTATGAGGTGTGCGGTTTTGAATATAGTTTGCACAGTTTATAGCTTCTGCCCAAAAAACTTTTGGAAGATCTCTTGAATGGAGCATGCAATTTGCCATTTCCTTCAATGTTCAATTTTTCCTCTCTACAATGCCATTTTTCTATGGATTATGGGAGACAAAATGTTGATGAATGATGCCATGACTTGATAGAAATATGGAGAACTCATTACTGTAGTATTCCCCCCATTATCTATGTAAATTTGCTTGATGTTGCAAGAGGCCTGATTTTCAACTAAGGCTTTGAAGACTTTGAAGTGGGACAGAACATCACTTTTATATTTTAGGAAGTAGACCCAAGTTCTTCTAGAAAAGTCATCAATGAAGGTTAGAGCATATTTTGCTCCTTTGAAAGAAGGTTCTGGAAAAAACATCAAGTCACTATGGATTAACTCTAGAGGGGATGAGGCTTTTAGAGAACCACTTGATGGGAAAGGATCTTGATGTTGCTTTCCAAGAGCACATCCAGGACATACTCCATCAATAGAAGTGACTTGAGGTAAACCTGTTACCATTTCATGGGTGCTCAATTCCTTTAGGTAGTTATAACTGAGATGACCAAACCTTTCATGCCAAATTTTGCTTTCAAGATCTCCATGAGCCACAAAATAGGAGGCCCCTTCTAGATTTTTGAATCCTTTGAAGTGAAATAGGTGAGTGTTGTGATCAATATCTCATTTGGCTACAAGATAGTGGGGGTCTTGTAAGTCTCTTATCTCAACTCTTGTTGGAGAGAAGAGAACAATTTTCCCCTTTCCAAAAGTACAAATATGATAGACGGAGAGGAGATTTGTTGCAATGTTTGGAACATAGATAACATTATTGATAGAGCCACCATCAATGGATATGTCACCCTTTCCTTTGACTGGGATAAAGGAGGAGTCACCAACTTCTATGCTACAGGTTGAACTTGAGGAGATAGAAGAGAATGACTCATCTAAAGTAGTCATGTGATGAGTTGCTCCAGAATCTAGGACCCAATAATTAGATGAAGTATTGGTGTTCTTCCCTTGGACATTTAGGGATTTTCCTATTTGCTTTTTATTTTCTATATTTTGATCCTTTATAGCTGCCTCTAGTTGTTGTAATCTTTTCCAGCATTTGTTTGCAGAATGACCATTCTTTTTGCAGTGAGTACAAGTTATGGGACTTATTTCTTTCTTTTTGAATTTTTCTTTAGTGGAGGTGGATGCTACTAAGGCTTTAGAGGAAGAGGAAGAGATATCATACTTTGCAAGTTTTGTTTCTTCTCTAGTTAGTCTCTCACAAAATTCTTCTAAGGAGGGCATTTTGAAACTTGCACCAAGAGCATATTTTGTAGATAGAAAGGTGGTTGCGAATATCTGAAATACACCATTTAATTTAGAAAGAATTAGATAGATGCATTCTTCATATTTTTTATCCTTGCCACTACCTTTAAATTGAGTAAGGACTTCTTTGAATTTTGTGAGAAAGTCAACAATATTGTTGAAGTCATTAGGAGATAAAACCGTTAATTCTGCCTCAAGCTGCATTGACCTCATTTGATCTACTTTTCCAAATAAGTTCTTTAGTTTCTCCCAACTTTCATAAGGATTTTTACAATCCGTAATGTGAAACCATAAGCTTTCATTTACATTAGTGCTTATAATACCCATTGTTTCATACAACTTCCCTTTATGAACAAATTTTTCATATTCTTTTTCAAACTCAGGTTGCTCTTCTTCTAATAGGTGAGTGAGCCCTTTTTGAGAAATGAGATTTAATATTTTGGGTTTCCATGTATGATAGTTATGAGGGGTGAGTGGATCAATTGTATTCATTTTGCCAAAGAAAATTGAAGAGAACCAGAAATTCCCCCCTTTAACTTCAATTTTTTTAATTTTAGATAATGTAATGGATCAAAAAACCTTTGAGAAAAATCAAGCTCCTCAAATTACCCGCCCTAACTTGAGGGAAACTATAAGTAAATGAGGAGGTTTGATAATTTTATAAGGTCAATGAAACAAGTTTTATGCCAGGCCTAATATCTCCTCTTCTCAATTACTCGCCCTTACGTGAGGGAAACTATAAGTAATGATTAGAATTGATATTTGGATATAGGCTTTTTAAAGAATAATCAGCCAAACCTCTGTATTGGAAATCTGAAGAACTCGTCCTTACTTGAGGGAAACTATAAGTTATTAGATTCCAATAATTGGTAATAGGTGATTAAATTTAATATATTTGTTTTAATTTATAAAAGGAACATCAAATTTTAATTAATTATATAAAATTTAGTGAAGAGTAAGATTTTTTAAAGTTTTCCTTACTTCTAAGAATAAAATTTATTATATAAAGTACCCCTTTTTGTTTAAGAAAGAATAGTGAATATTTATTTTCTCCTTAAAAAAAAGGAACTCTATATTATAAAAGAATTTTTGAAAGAAAAGGAAATAACAACTTTTTATATAATATACTCTTCTACAATTATTGATTTAAAATTATTTAATTTTTATGAAAGAATATATTTTATTGAACAAAGGAACTTTCTTTCTATGAATAAATATATCTATAAAATGAAAGAACGTTAAAAGAAAGGAGATAATAAAGAAATTAAAGGAAATGAGGCAAAAATAAAGGACACAAAAACACCCCCCCTTAAAGCTAATGATAGGTGCAAAAAATAGCACCTATGAAAAACCCCCATAATTTTATTAGAGATTACAATTTATTCCTTGTCTTTGGCCACTTGAAGGCTTTAAAGAAAGGATATATTAGAAGCTTACAACTTTGAGAAGAGCTAGCAGATATAAATTATAATTTTCTAAATAAAATTAAATTTTAAAGATTGCTAAGCTCTGCTATATGAGACGTGAGGAGACAAAATCGGTAATGCTTCTGCAACAAATAGGAGATGCTAGTGGACAACTTTGAAGGAGCCGGGAAAGTGTCGAAAACCTTCGATTTGCTGAAGGGGTCCCTCGTAGGATGTTGGAATGAGCTTCGAAGAACGTGAAGGATATGGCAGCTATGTATCACTGCAATAATGTAATATAAAAGGGAGCCAACATTTAAATATTATATATTTATAAAGAAAATATACCTCTCTACTGAGCTGGGAAAGCGTCGAAAAGCTACGATTCGCTGAAGAGGTCCCTCGTAGGATGCTGGAATGAGCTTCAAAGAACACGAAGGATATGGTGGCTATGTATCACTGCATATATGTAAGATAAAAGGGAGCCAACTTTTAAATCTATAAAAAAATATACCTCTCTATTGTTTTTCGAAGGAAGGCGTTGTCCCGGAAGATAGATGATGGCACCACGCACAGTGTGGGAAAGACGTCTCTTAGACATTTGCCACATGAAGAGAGGCCTCCGAGATAAATAGAAGAACACAAAAAATCCATATACACATAGATCTTATGGAAGACGTCAGATAGGGTAACCAAGGTCTCACAAACATCTTTTTAGAATATGAAATTAGAAGATGAAATGCAAAAATTCATCAAAGTCTATTGCAAATATGGAAAAATAGCTTTCAAACCAGAGATAATATTATTTCAGCTATCAGAAGATGAATATATAAGTGGGAACGAAGTTCTTTCGGGAGCGTCGAAGGATAAAAAAAAAGGAAGAATCTTTAGTTAAATTTGGGATATCATAAGATATTTAAACGTTAGGGAAAAGAGTCGTTTTAGAAGACATAGTCCCAACTGCATGTCAAAAGCCACACATTGAGAGAAAAAAGGATGGACTTTGGTTCTTTTAAAAGACCAAATGTCCACTGTTGTATATGATGGCAGAAGCGGAGCTTCCTCTAGTTTAAGATCTCATAACATACCTTTTTTTAAAGAAATTTGATTTTTCCCCCCAAAAAAAAATGCCTTTTATTACTTCTCCACTTAGGACGATACGCAAAGCTGTGATAGCTACGTTCGTTTATGAACGATTACGCAGTGATGGCTATTGAGCCAAATCTACCTACGTTCATCAAGTTTTATAGAGAATATCGAAAGGCATACGAGGAGGTAAAAAAATTTCAAAAATATATATTTTGCAAAGAAGGAGCAGCAATATTTATATTTTGAAAAAAATGCGAGGAGAATATTTGCATAATATGGTAAAAAAAACTAGTTAAACTATTTAGATATTACCATAAACAAATTCCTCAATAAAATTGCAGATTTAAAATAAGCAATCTACAAAATCTATAAAAGACCTCTTTTTTTTTTTTTAAAAAAGAAAAAGATAAGAGATTAAGAACCAGTTCGTGAAACTGCCTTCAAGAGAGAATGCCTAGCAGAATCTATCCTGCTCTGGTACCATGTTAGAATTTCCCAAGAGTAGAACTACACAACATTACAAGATTTGAAGAAACAAAATAGAACTGATTGATTATTCCATGGATCAACTTTGTATAAATAACAAAGTTGATCATTGAGATTCGTTGGATTACAACAACTCATCAAATCTGATCTAGACTATAACTGAGAGTTCACCTGACTCATGAAGGAGTGGAAACTCAAGTAAGTCTATCCTAGTAGAACTTAAGAGAATAATTACTTATTCTAACAACTTCTTGATTTGTATGATGAAGGTTTAATCATCTTGGATCTTGATAATGTTTTAGATCAAAGAGCCTATACTCTCCATGATTGCACTACCATTGAATACTTAGTCCAATGGAAGGGCTTACAACATGATGATGCCACATGATAATATCTTTAGCAACTCTAACAATAGTTTCATCATCTCAAGTTTTGAGGATAAAGAGCTTTTGAAGAGGAAGGGTATGGTAGGACCCTATCCTAACATCATTAATAATTGCATAGTCATGTAGTCCATTGGGTAGCTAGGCTTATACACCCATATGACGTGACCATTATTTATGATAAAGAGATGTTATATAAATATGTAACAAATATTATTTAAGAGTTACTATCTTGGGTTCCCACTTGAACATTGATGGGAAACCTTGAGCATTAGAGTTAGGGTTAGCTATATTCTTTCAAAGAATCAATGGAGCAAGAGGATGAGTTATATTATTTTTCATACTGTAAAAAAGCTTTACTTCTAAGGAGGTTGCTCCTTCAAAGTGGCTTGCAATTTTGTAATGTGTTTTTGCTTTTGCAATATAATTTGTTACATTTCCATTTCATGTTGTAATACTATTAATCATTTATAGCAACTTCCATTTATTATTGCAATATTGTGTGAATTTGATTTTAATTTTCTACAAGGTTCCTAACAAAATTATAATATTATTATATTTCTTTTTAAGAGGTTAAGTTTATTTTAAGTAGATCATATTCATTTTTCTAAAGTAGTATAAAATTCTTTCCTTATAATAGAGATAAATGTAGTGTAAAGGTTATCCTTTGCATTGTATGGTTCCAATCCAACATAATAAAGAAATAAGGATGAAAGATATCAATAACAATTTAGGTTTTCAGGTCAACATAAGAAGTTAATTTCTATGGAGGAACACCCTTGCACTTTATTTTTTGTAGGGTAACATAAAGAAAAAGTATTTTTGTAGTTATTCGTTGCATTTTAGATCCTCAAGAGCAAGATAAACCTATAGATGATAAGTTCCAATATTAGAAAAATAGAAAAGTTCAAATAAATTGATGAAGAGGAAAGTGTTGGTGGAAAACAAGGAGAGGAATACCTAATAAGAAAAAGAGAAAAGCAAACTAGTAGGAAGAAAGATATATATTTTTTTATTTTATGGATGATGGAGTTTTGAAAGGATCTCCAAACCTAATACAAAAATATTTTAGTCACAGAAATACATAGGAAGGCGATAACGAACATAAATAGCCTATATATTTACAAACAATAGAGTGGACCAAATATCGGATGAACACAACCCAAATAAAGAGGGACCAAAACACAATAGACAAGACAAAGAAGCCCAAGATCCCATAGGGTCAAGGACAAAATACAGACCATGAAGTACTAAAATCCAAAATGAAGTTGAATCAAAGGAAGATTAGGATTTAGAAACCATCCAACTAGACAAAAAAGTTAAGGCCCCAACCAGGGTAATCAGAGTTTTGTTCCACTAGGACCCGCATCATTCTACATGTTTTGATCTTTCATCTCCCAAGCCTACCAGCCCATGAGGGAGAGAATCTCTTTCACATAGGAAATGGTAGCCAACATTGAGTCAATCAAAGATCCCTAAAGCTTCATTAGTGTACCTCTTATAAATTTAGGAGTCAAGTTCCTATTTTGGAGCTAAGGATTTTGAACCTTTCTATTGCCATCCACTCCAATAGTTAGCTTTGGTTTCTTACATGATGATAGATACTCATCAAATTTAGAGTCACCAATATTCATTGGAACTTTTCCAAGGTTAGCCACCTTAGACACTAGCCTCTTTGATCTCCTAGTCCCTTCTTCACTGCCTTCAAAGTCATTTGTGGGTGAATCAACCACCCTAGTTGCAACCCCAACCAATAGATTAGCATTAACAGGTTTCTAAATCATGGGATTATGATCTCCCAAAATGGAAGAGTTGGGGTAGTTCACAATGGAGAGAGGGACCCTATTCAAAGAATTCAAAATACTTTCTCCATCCAAGCCTCTAGACTTAACTACAAAGTCAAAGAGTATTTTTAACAGACCTTGATGTATTGGATTTGAGGCCACTCCTTTTTTCACCTTGTTGATCGATCTAGCCACCACATGGTACATGAATGATAAGATATTCATCATCCTTTTGTGATGAAGATGGTTCAAGAACATGAAATGATAACTCCAAAGGATCTCTTGGTTCTCGTCAAGGGTAAAGAATTGCATTATAACCAGAATCATGCGATTCCATAGGATCTTTAAGGAGTTTTGCTTAAATTTATTCTAGATTTTAACCAACTCTTCTTCATCTCCTAGAAAAACTTGGGCCTCCTTCACCAAGGAGTGCTTCTCTCGGTTATGCATGAAGTCATAGACCACTAACGTAGTTACCTTTGCAATCAGTGGCATATTAATCTCGAACTCCACATTCCCAACCTTGACCACCCTGGCCTACCATGAGTATGTCAAGTGTTTGACCATCTCCTTGTGGTGTCCTACAAATTTTAGAAGACATTGAAAATGTTACCCTTATTTAATATCTTCCTTACGTTCTCCTCGACAGTCAGGGCATTAGGTTCCAGAATAATGGTTGACATTCTCACAGAATCTCGAGTATCTTTAAACAGATACCATTCAACTTTAATTCTCCCTCTATCGCTTGAAATACAATGATCTAAAAGGAAGCTCGAGCCATTTAATAATATGAAGAAGGATATTGATATGGAAAAACAAAATTAAATATCACATGTGTTAATAACAAATGAGGCAGCCTATAAATAAAAACAAAAAATAATGATCAAAAAGATATCTTGGAATATTAGAGACATGAATAAAACTATGCATAACAAAAATAAATAACTAACTTTACTATTTTTGAACAATTATTGGTAAATTTAATTCTTAATATAATATATTTATTTAAATACACAATTAATATGTTTATTTTCAATTAAAAGTTATTATGAAGAGTTTATTGTTTCATTGCATTAATATGATTAGATTTTTTTTTTTTTTTTAAAGAATCATTGATTTAAACAACACAATTAATTAATAAATATCTTTAAATGTATATAATAATTTTCAAATATGGGATATAAGTGGTTTCTAAAAGCATTGAAATATATTTATTCCAAAGTCTCCTAAACCAATACACTTTATTTTCATAAACCTAAAATATTAAAATAAATTTATAAGCTAATAAATATTAAAATAATTTATAAAGAAAAAGAAGTGTTGTACAATAACCAAGCCTATTTGAAATCTTTGGCAATAAGATTAGTCTGATGTGCAAATCTAAAGCAAAATGGCGAAAGTAAAATTAAAAAGTTCTAAAAATGAACGTAAAACAAATCCATAGAAGGAAGGTAAGTGAAATTATTTTTTAAAATTTATTAAACAAAATTTTAGTAGCACATCAGGTGAAAAAAGGGGAGGTTTTGTCACTCTGTTGGCTCGCTTCATTCCAGTGTGCCGAATCGCCGACGGGGATTCTTTTTCCATCCTCCACATTTATTTCGCAATGCGCGCCGTGCATCGTTGAAAATGGAGACCTTTGGAATTCCTGTCCGATATCACCGATGTCTGTCGCCACCGTTATTGTCAGTTTTGACTATTGCTCCCATTCAACTTGTATCTTCTGCACTGAGGTAGAAAGGTGAATATAATGGAAATTAAGAAAGTGGGGCTTTTTGTTATACGTGGCCATTGGAGCTTGGATGTCCATTTCCTTTTCAGAGTTTCAACGACAGGATGGTGTTCTTGACAAAAGTAGTTCATTACGATTGAGATTCAAGTCCAATGAATCGTAGAACAACTAGCAAGATTAAGATGTAGGTTCACAGTTGCATGGGGGTTGATTTTTATTTTTCGATAACATTGGTGAACCTGATGTAGAGTATCAAGAGGAATTGTACTTTTGACCTCTTTTCACTAAGTTTGAGGAGTCTTTACCATTTTATAACAGGATTTAACCTAAGTTGGAAACCTTAACATACAATTAAAACCTGAGAGTCTTGCCTCTTTTCATTAAATTCAAACCTTTAACATACGATTGTTTTCCGCTTCTTTAGCCATGAAAATTCCTTTAATTTGTCGAAATCTTTGGGTCTTTGAACTGTATATACAGGATGCATTTAATATTTCTAAATACTGATTGGTCCCTGATCGAAGTAATGCGTCCTTACGACTAATCTCCTGATCCTTGTAGAGTTAGTTTTGTCTAAGGACTACCCTTTCATGATTATGGTAGAATTAGGTATAGAATTAGTTTTGTGTAATTTAAGTGGGTTATCAAACGATAAAATAAAATGATTTGTGTAGGATTATTATTTTTTTTTAATCCATGTGATATATTTTTAATTTTATTAAATGAGCAGTTTTAAGATATGAAATTTATATGGTAATAGAAAAGGAATGTGGATGTAATTGATTCCTTGCTGTATGTATATACACAAATATTTGAACCTTAATAATAGAAAAATAATGTGTATGCAATTGATTTATATATATATATATATATATAATTATAATTATATAATTGTAAATAGATTCAAGGAATAAGAAGGATATGTTAATTTTTTTAAAGATATCTATGGGAACACACTATTAATATATTTATATAATTGTAAATAGATTCAAGGAATACGAAGGATAGGTTAAAATTTCTAAATATCTCTATGGGAACACACCATTAATATATTGGATTCTAGTATAGATACATAAATTGGTAATAAAGTTTTTAGTTGTGCCCTCCGGAGCATAGTTCAGTTGTACTCTTAGTGTATCCTTAGTTGTACTTTACATTCTTAAAAAAAAAATTAGTTAAATTTATCTGCTAATAATTATAAATTAATTAAATTAAAATTTTATGTTAAGAATGGATTCTATTAAAACCAAAAGTGGTTTGATACTTTATTCATTTTTGTAAGATTACTATTATATATATATATAATCCAAGTGGATGTTGGTTACATCTACACTACATTTTTTTCCAGGTAAGGTTAGTTTAAGTATATTTTTATTATATTGATTTCTAGGTATCAAGAAATATTAAATATACATGTAAGAATGTGCAAGTCTAATAATAATAACAATAAAATAGTTTTTAATATATTAAGTATATACAAGAAGGCTTGAGACCATAGAGGACACTCTTAAGAGTGAGAGGGATTTGAACCCTTGACTTCTTCACAATGATCACATAAAAAATTGCTTTTATCCTTTACATGACATTCTTTTAAAAATAATGCTAACCATATTAAATTGAACTATTAAAAAATAATATATTTTTATTATTATTGAAATATTTATAAACATTGTTAAAAAAAATATCATTTTAACCATATTAAATTGGACTGTCATCAATTAATAACTTTTTATATTATTAATAAGGATAGTATTTACAAATAATGTTAAAAAACACCATACAACATAGCTATGGAGGTGATTAGAAATTTATTTTTTTAATTTGTTTACAGGCTAGAGATAAGTATAGGAATATCTAATATATATTTCTTAAAAGTGTATGTATGTACAAAAATGAATTTTTTGTGTGTATTTATATAGAATGAAAATCTATATTTAATTTACAATATATAATTAAATAGAAAAAATATCTAACATTAGAAGTTATCTTTAACATTAAAAATAAATTTAATCTTAATACAATTAGAAAATTAGCTTTAATAAATCTACTTGAATGTCTTTCTAAAATTCAATAAATACATAAGTATGATCTAGGTTACAAAAAGAACTTGAAGCAAATCTTTGTATGTCACATATCCACTTTGTATTTACTATTTCTAAAATTCAATTAATATATAAGCATGATCTAGGATACAAGAAAGCTTGAAGCAAATCATTTGGTATGTTATATTGAACATTTTATATTTTTATATTTTATGTTAAGTGTGGGAGAATAATACCCACTATTGGCATAAGAAACATATGAGCATATTAACAAATATTATTTTTAGACGTTTCAAATTAAAAATTTAACTATTCTATGTATACTATTTATATAAAGTAAAAAAATCATTATATTATCTTTAATTATAAAATGGATATATTTGGAAATATGAATTATATATGGTTTGAATATTGATAAAGGTTTATTTGCATTTTAAAAGGATAAATATAGCTATATCAGAGGATTTTTGAACTATATTAAATATATAATTAACCATTGGTGTTGCAAATGGTTAACCTTTGGGGTAGATTATTGTTTTTACTGTCATTCATTTAGGTCATGCAAATCTACAAATTCTTTTATCAGTACTACCTCACATGTCATATGAAAAGAGCTAGATAAGTTAGCCAAAAACAATTATGGGGATAAGAAAAAAAAGAGAAAATAGTCGTTAGTAGGTTGGTAGAAAGTAAGCCAACCCAAGGTGAAGAGAGGCTTGGGATTGAGGAGATCAGAGCTAAATATTAAAGCTTTGGCTAGAAGGCTTTATTAGAGGTGGATATCCTAACCAACTTATTTATTAAATAGTGTTTTAACTAAAAAATATTTGAAATAGCTGAATCAAAATGATGTGAGATATTTCTCTTTAGGTGATAAAAATCCCTAGTGTGGAAGGCACTAAAGCTAAGATCTTAGGTAGTGAAATATGGATTATTTTGGAAAGTGGGGGAGAGTAGAAGACACAATTTTGGACATATTTGTGGTATCAATACCCACCAGCCATTGCTAAATTCCTATGATTGTAGCCAACAAAAATAGCCATGGAAAGCAGGGGTTGGATCAAGATCGAAAGTTATTTCAACACCATCCAGCTTGAAGACTATATGTTTAAGAAACTCAAAATTTTGGTTTAATGGACAATTTTAATCCCTTTAAAATTGGAACCTACCATGACTAAAATCATGGCAAAAGTATTTCTCACAAGTAGGGATGAGGAGGATGAATTAGCTTGGGGTATTAGAATCCTTGAAGTCTACATAGTGAAGGATAAATATGAAGATATAATTCAAAAAAATTCTCCTCATGCATATTAGGTTGACGATTGGAGAAATATTTTGTGGTCCATGGACAAGCCACAAGTAAAGTTCTGTGTGGTAGTTCACACATAATCAATTTCTTACCTTTAATAATATGACATGTAGGAAAATCATTGGCCTATGCTATTCTGTGTTATGCTACAAAATCAAGAAAATATCTAACCATCTAATTTTTGAGTGTCTACCCATGCATCAAATATGGGAGATATGGTTCTTAGCTTATAACATCTAAGCCAATATTGATCTAAACTAGCTTAATATTTGGGAAGATTAAAAATAAGTAGGTTTAAATAAGATGCTCTTCATATTAGGTAAAATCTTGAATTAAATTTTATTTGGTGGTAATAATGGCTGGAGGGAAATAATGAAATTTATAAATAAACTTTCTCCTCCTTGGATGGTGTCTAATAGGTCATTTGGATCAAAGTCATAGAAACTATTGCAATGTTTCTTAAAGAGAAAACTCATATTAATATAATGACAATGGAGGAGGAAGTTAAAGTGTAGAAGAGTTTAAATGCTACACTTCCACCCTCAATAAAACCAGATAGTTGTTGATAGGATATATCCCACATGTATCATAAGGCAGTGTAATAAAACTATATATAACCCTTTGAGGGTCTCTTTGAACATGTCAATTGTTTTTGCTAAAATATATTTGGCACACTATGATTTTGCATTGGTGCTCTTCTATCCTCAATTGTGTTTCCTTTGGTGTTCATGCAACAATTGTGTATGATTTGTGTTGTTTTCTAAAGACACTTATCATATTTTTGAGGAAGAGCTATCTCAAGTGGTACTAGATCTTGATTTTGAAGGGGTATGTTGGAGAAAATTTATTGTATCCCCAAAATATTTTCATTCCACAAGAATTTTTGAATCTAATCAACATTGTGGACTCTAGTGGATCCACCTCTTTTACTCAATAAAGAATTATCTAAATACTTCTAATAGATTGAGTAAGGTAAGGAAAACCTAAAGTGAGTTCAAAATATAACATTCACACTCATGCTTATCTATATTAACAAGGAAATGTAAAATATTAAAGATTGTGACCAATATTTACAAAACCTACTAAAATACTCTCATTAGTAGACCGATGTGTTATCCATTGTATAGTTGTAGAAATATTTAGACATATTAATGAGAAAGAATGACTAAGAAATAAGAAACTATGCTAATTATATCTGTTCAAATAATGTAATAGTTATAACTAATTTTCCAATAAGAGAATTTTCATTTACACATTCAAATAATGTAAAAATTAAAATTGAAACAGATACAAAATTGAGACAAAGAATTGCCTAAAGGAGGAAGAAGGATTTGTATTAATACTAAAAGATCATTACAGTTAGAATATAGTAAAATTATCCATATCTTATTAAATAAATACAAATAAATTCTCCATTCAAATGACGTAACAAAGAACTTTAGCCTTTCATTCTAAAAGTAGTAACAATGGGCTTCTTATATTTTCATCCAGATCCTGGAAACAATCCTAGCTAAGTGGGTACTTCCTTAGGAAAACCTACACAATTAAGATGAAGAATGAGGAATGGAGGTCAAATACAAGACACAAAGGGAAATAAAATCGACAGGACAAGGGTACTCAACTATACCTTTGGCCAAAACTAGTTATGCAATACTTGATTTCTTCTTTGCATGATGTGACCTGTATTTATAATTTGAATATACCATGTTATATTGTAATTTTTACATTTTATCCCTCCATATAGTTGCATCTATACCACTGATCCTGTTTATGGTTTACAACTGAATTATAATTGTCCTAAACTATCTCTTCTAGAACTATACACTTGGTTATCTTTTGATAATCAAATTTTCTAGTAGGTTATAGTTGTTCTAAATTTGGTCATTTGATCTTACTTCTATATTGTTGTGTATTTTTCCATAGTGATCCATTAGTCCAGTTTCAGTGCTACCTCAACAACTTCATAGTCAATAATTTTTATAACTTTTAAAAGATCAATTTCTTATCTTTGTAGGATGACAAAAAATTTGGCTTTTGTGTTAGGTGTTTCTATGAAAGCCTTATTTTAAATTTAGCACTTTAAAAGAGGAGAGAGAATGAAGTGTGAAGTGAGAGGAATATGGGGATCATATAAAGTGGAAGATAGTTATTGATGAAGAGATATACATGCAAAAAGGAGGTAAAATTATGGTGAAGAGGAAAAGAGTGAAATAAAAATAAAATAATAAAAAATTATGTGGGAAAAATAGTGGGTGACCAGTAGAAGAAGTGGTATTACGAAAATAAGAAACTAAATAAAAGGAGGATATAGTGAAAAGGAGCACCTAAAGCATGGGACACCCTCCAAAACCTATACTTTCATGATTATACTTCATTACAACTTACAGGCCAAAGTTCATTGTTCATTGTTCAAAGTTTTTTCAATTGTAGACAAGATGCCTTGAGTAGATGTTTAGGCGCTTACAAGTCAAAGTTCATTATTCCTATGTCGATTTATCCTTTTTACACAATCCAATAGGAAACTCTCCTATAGATAACTCTTTGCTATGTGGATATTTTCTTGTTTTTTTGAGTTCATCAACATGTTGAGAGAAATTTTCTTGTAATTCTAAAAGGATGTCAAGCCTCATATATAAGCAAAGTTCTGAGTGATGCTTTGGCTAGTTGGTACTTATACAATTATTACAAAATTTTACCTTTTAGGTGAAGTGATTTTCTCAAAAATATAGCTTTATGTGAAAAGTCTATTCACGTCCTTTTTCCTATCAGTTGATATTCTTATGTGAAAAGTATACCAAATACAATATGATGTGTGATCTTGGTTGCATAAGCTTTGTCAGCTTGATTTGATCATGTCTAAACTATTTTTAACTATACTCATAGAACTACAAAATTAATAAAATGGATATGGTAGTGATGTGAAATGATTTAAGATAACTTAATCTATTCTGTCAAAAATTTTCTACACTTATTAGTTTAACTATGCTACAAGTTATTTTTATGTACCAAAAAGATATACAGGACAACTATTATTGATGTTTGTGTTATGATTTGATTCAATGTTTTACTTACATGCCACCCACTTATACAAAAATATGGTTGGCTTGAACCTTTTCTTACATTTTCTCTCTACCATCTACTACATGTGAAGCCACTTCATCCTAGATAATAAAAGCCTTATAGACCATACACAAACTATAGTAATGTATTCTTGTCTTTCCTTAAATCCCTATCATTTGCTATACTTACAAACTCTACCCGGGCCATTGACTTCTTTATGTGCCTTAGCTCAGGTATTTTAATTATATTTCTAGTTTATGATAATACTCCTTACTCTTAATCATTAAATTAAGTATTTGAATGATCACAAATCATTTGATTTGATCTATAAATTTTGTAGTCTTGTTTTTCTTCTCTATATAGTAATTTAATGTGAGCCATATATCTGCCTTGAAAAAGCTTTCATCAATGCAAACCATTGATTGGTATTTGACTGAGTCTAAAATATTTATTTTTTATGGGGGTGCAATCCTAGTGCTTTCCACGTGTCTTAGCGATGTTTATTTGAATTGGAAGCCTTAGAAGAAAGTGTAATGTTGGATTCCTAACCAATATGACAACTAACTTTATATTTATTTGCCATTCATTATGGGATATAGATCATGTCACGATGAATGTAGGCTATTATATTTTCTTGACATGTGCAATAGATATGAATAGGAATTTTTGGCACATATGGTAAGACATAAATTGCTTATAGGCCATTCATCTTGTTCTAGTGAAAAAATGTGGCCCATAAGATATTTTGGTGAATATGATAGTTATGGATGACTTATCATTAAATAAAATTGATATTAACCAATGTGTGTTATAGATATTTTCATAGAATGATGTAGATAATCTATTCTTCCAAATTAAAATAGCTTTTGGCATGAAATTTGAATGGCACAAAGAGTTATTTTTGGCTTATTTGGTAGACTTTGAAAGAATTAAAATCATCTATTTTGGTTGGGATATTTATGAGGTAAAATATTTTGAATTTTTAGAATAGGATAAATTAGTGGCTCAGATTAATCCGTAGTATGAGAATGAATGCGGACCATATATTATGATGGGATCTAAGCATTTTAACTCATATGGAGGGGAATATTTATTTATGAACTTGAGGAATGATTTTATAAGGTTAATTAATTAATATTTGTATGCAAAAGATCTTGGAACCTAAGGAAAATAGGGTGACCTAGATGGGATTTATTAGAAGAGCAAGTTTGAATGACTCGTGTAAGTTTGAATTGTGTTGTCTAATGAGAACCATAGGAAATGAGTGAATATGCATGGATTTTAATAGAAAATGGGGGAGAACCATATGAGATACCATAGACCTTGAATAAAATACTTTGATGAGACCAAGTAGCTTAGGATATCTTTATTGATTGGAAAAAAAAGAAGGATAAGTACTTTAGACAAATAAATACAAAAATTAAAATGCCACTAACGTAATTACACTTGAAAAATAAAAAATAATCCTATAGACTACTAAAAATATTGAAAGTAAAGTATACAAATTTTAAATTTTAAATTTTATATAATAATGGAATTTAAACTTAACCTAGAACATAGTAACAAAACAACCAAGTCTTATGACCCATGAGATCAATTGATGTTTATAACTAAGGGAATATTTCCATTATATTTTTGAGGATGCAACATAGGCTCAAACTATGGGAAAGGTAGTGAAAATACAATTTGAGGTACTTGAGAACTCTAGAATATTCTAGTTAACTACTTTGACCTATGATACTCTCCCTAAGTGACTTCTAACCTATGAAATAATGGCTAAAAGTAAATAGCTATACAGACTTTAATTAATGACCTAAAAACAAAATAAAGAAAAATACCAAATATATATATATATATATATATATATATATTATCATACTTTGCTCGGTATTTTTACCTCTAGTAATTTTTGAACTTCTAGGTGTAGAGTAAGATCAAAATTTCTTTGCTTTTGCCAAAAAGGTTTTGCATGTGATCTTATGTGCTCATGAATCTAGGCAAAAATATCTTTATGAAAAAAATATTATTTTTCATCTTTTGATAGGTCCCTATGTATCTTATCCATCCTTGGTTCTTATTCCAATCTGATAATAATCTAATATAATTGCATAACTTCTATAAAGTACCCAATAATATATTCACCTTTTTCATCCCATTTAACATCAAAGAATTCATCTTGAAAAGTCATGAAGTTATTAATGTGTATATCATTTTGAAAGACTTGTAAATATACAATATTATTTGGGACTGAGGCAATATAAACAAATATAATTGAGAATCTATCTAAATACAAAGTATCAATTTCTAAACTATATTTTCTAAAAATATTAGCAATATGAGTTTGATTTTTGGGAATGTATTGCATTTTGAATACTATTAATTTACCAATTTCATCTAGTATGAATTGCTTATGTTGTTTTAGTTTAGGATGCTTGATCTATTGCATTATAATATATACATGCTCACTAACTATTAAGAAACTAATGTTCAATTCTTTAACTCCATTGAATCTTAACAATAGAGCCTCACATTCAACAAAATTATTTGTATAATGGAACTCAAGTCTATATGAGATACCAAGATAATTTCTATTACTATCAATCAAATTCATCTCAACCTCTATTTTTGCATATTATTTTGTACCATTAGAATTCATGATCCATAGCTCAGAAGTCAAAATTTTATTAGCCTCTACATATTCCTCAAATTTTATTTTTAGATCCATATTATCAGCATTAGATATTTTAATCAAGAATGATGACTGACAAACATAATATATTCTAGGTTTTCTCTCTTTAGCAAATTTTACAACATTGACCATACTATCATCTGGTTGTCTTAACTCAATAGAATTTTTATTCAAGATTTTTACCATTAGAATGGTTTCTTATTTTTCTTGCATAGGAATGGTGGTAAATGACCAATCGAGTTGGATTGTACCTCCTAAATTTTTAGCCCAATACCTAGACATCAAGATTAAGAAGAAAGGGTCTACATCCACCACTACAACATCCCTAACTATACCTTTCACATGACATTGATCTAAAAATGCAAGTAATCCCTTTATGATGCCAACACATGGAACTTGTCTATTATCCATCATAGGGACAGGAAGGTGTTTATTTATACTAGTTAGGCATAGTCAATCAACTACTTGTTTTGTCATTACATTCATTGAAGCACCAATGTTAAGAATACAATTATGAATGACACATTGTTCACTAGAATATAATGTATATCTTAGAGAAATATAAAATGGTCTTACTATAGATAACGTTATTTCCTTATTATTTTCTAGGTCTAGGGACTTGATAAATTTTTTGATTGGTCAATCAACCTAAATGGTTTATAGACTTGATCTCTACATTTAGGAATAATCATTAGTTATTTTTATTTTTTAATCTCTTGTTCGACATCCAATTGATATTTCTTAAGATCAATTATCTTGTTAGGATCTTTGTTAACTAATTCTATCTATTGTTCCTGATCTTCTACATCAAAATCATCAAAAATAACTTTATATTTTGACTTCATAGTCTATTCATCATTCCTAGTTGTATACCTTTTGGCAGCTTTGTCCCCTATTATTTTATTAGCATGTATCCTTTCTAGGACCTCTATTTATTCTATTATGGTTGAAATTTTACTTTGTAATATTCTCTCAAGTCTAATATCAGGAATTTCATCTAAAGCTTGTTGCTCCTCAAAGTCTAGAGATTTTCTTTATAATAATAAATATCTTCTCCAAATTCAAGTTCTCTAGATTTATCTTCTTTACTTGAACATAAAATAATTCTAATTTCTTTATTGGACTGATCATTGAGGTCTATGTTGGAGTGTCTACTTGATTATATGCCATAATTAGTAGAATTATGCGGGGCATCATAGGAAAAACTATATAAAGAAAACTTTATAGGTATGTTAACAAATGTAATGAAATTGGGGATGACATATAAGTCTTTTTAAACTTCCTTTCCCTTCCAATTATTACCACCATTATTTTTCTTATTATTTTCATTAGAACCATTATTGTTACAATTTCTATTGTAATTTCTTTGTAAAGGAAGCTTGTTGTTAGTTATATATTTATTATCTCCTCGATGCTACAAATTTTCAACATTAATTCCTTTTTATCTTTCTATTCTAGCTAGTTTATTACTCATAGTATTGAATATTTTAGTCATTGAACTTAGTTGGCTAGTTATCTTATCCATAGGATCTTACTCTGTCTTCTTAAGGATAGTGAACCCTATGTTTTTGGGCTTCTTATTAGGAATATTAGGATCTAAAGAAAATGGCTTCATATTTATACTATCAATCATATTATTTTCTATCTAAACAACCTTATCCATGCACTCATCAATGGTGTTTACTTGTTCTTTCCTTAACTCATAATTGAATTCTCCAAGAAATTTTTTTATAGAAGCAAATGGACTAACTATCATTAGATCTCAAACTAATAGGAATCTTATCTATGGCATTGATGAACCTTCTATTAAAATATTCTATTGACTCATTTTATTTTATTTTTATTGTAGTTAATTTTGTCAATATAGATTGTTCATTCTTTCTCTCTCCATATTTTTTTAGAAACACTTATTCCATGGTCTAAATTAGTGATAGTGTTATTATTGAGGCCATTGAACCACTCATGGGATACTTTTCCAAAGTCTAGAGTGACAATATAGTAACTACATGTTTATCATCTACCTAAATACTACCCATAAAATATAAAAATCTCTTTTATTATCTTCATCAGTCACAAGAGTTTTTCCTTGATACTTTAGTAAGTACTTCCTAGCTTTATCGGGAAGAGGGTCTAGATTTTTGGGTAATATAAATGGTCTATACCTATTAGTCCTCCATTTATGAACATTCTAATTGGGTTGTGGATTAGCTCCCATATTTGCTAATGGAGTGCTAGAAACAAGGACAAGGGAAAGACTAATATTGGGAATAATACTAGAACATGTCTGACAAAATTTAGAGTAACAAAATTAAATTATACAAATGGATTTCTATGAGATTTGAAAAAATACCTCTAGATTTAGCAATTTGGTATATAGATCTTTGTCACTTCTTTTTGTGGATACTAGATAAAGCTCCTTGTTCTTCCTTTAATATCTAAATTCTAGGTATGATCAAGTTAAAGTTGCCAGCACAAATGTGTAAGAAAGAGCACAATAATTCACTGGCTAAGATTGCTTGGCTTAGTATTTTCTCAATTTTCACAAATTTAACTCAAGGGATAAAGGGGATTGTGGTTTTAAAATGATAGGGATAAATTATAAACACTTTGTAAGCTAAGAAAAACCATGACCGGTGGCTTTTGAACTTAAAAAATTTAAAACAAGAAATACCATAAAAATTTCAAAATAAAAGTATATGATCTTCCCCCATAATGGTGCCAAAAAATTTTGGTTGATTGTTGTCACTAAAAATCTATTCAAAAAAGACTTCGTATCCTTAAATTCTTGGCGATGAGAATTCAATTCTTTGGAAACAACGATAAAAACTATTGGAGAAAATTTGTTGTGTCCCTAAAATATTGTCATTACATAATGTTTTCATAATCCAATCAACACTGTGGACTATGGTGGATCCATCTCTTTTACTCATTATTTAAAGACTTCTAACAAACCAAGCAATGTAAAAAAACCCTAAAATAAACTCTAATTATAACATTAATGCTCATGTTTTGCCATATTAACAAAGAAATACTAAATATTTAACATTATGACAAATATTTACAAAACCCACTAAAATAATCCAATCAGTAAATCGATGCCTTGTCCATTATGCAATTGTAGCAAAAATTTAGACAATTTAATGAAAAATAAAGAATAAGAAAGAAGAAACTGGGTTAATTATATCTATTCAAATAATGTAATAGTTATAACTAATTTTCTAGTGAGAGAATCACCATTTACACATTCAAAAAATGTACATGCAAAATTGAAATAGATACACAATCAAGAAAAAAGAATTGACCAAAGGAGGAAGAAGGATTTGTATTAATATCAAAAGATTATTACAATTAGAGTTCAGTAAAATGACCTAGATCTCATTAAAAAAATACAAAAAAAAATCTTTATTCAAATTTCAAATGATGTAATAAAGAACTTCAACCTTTCATTCTAAAAGTAGTAACAAAGGGCTTCCTATCTTTCAATCCAACCACTGGAAATAATCTCAACTAACTAGATACTTCCTTATAAAAACGTGCATGGTTAAGGGGAAGAATGAGGGATGGACATAAAAGACAAGAGACAAAGGGAAATACAACCGACAAGACAAGGGCACACAACTATACCTTTGGCAAAAAATGGCTATGTAGTACTTGATGTCTTCTTTGGATGATGTGGCCTATATTTATAATTTGAATCTACCCTATTCTATTACAACTACTCCATCTGATCCCTTAATTTGGTTATGTCTACACCACTGATCCTATTTATGGTTTACAACTAATACAATTAGCCTAAGCTAATTCTTCTAGAGCTATACACTTGGTTGTCTTCTTATCATTAAAATTTTAGGTAGGCTACAATTGAGCTAAATTTAGAACTTTGATCTTACTTCTTTGCTATTGTGTATTTTTCTATAGTAAGCCACTAGTCTAGTATCTATGTTACCTTAGTAGCTTCATAGTCCTTAATAAATTTTATTACTTTTAAAATATTAATTTCTTATATTTGCAATATGATAAAAATATGGCTTTTATGTTAAGCATCTCTATAAAAGTCTTCTTTTAAATTTAGCACTTTCAAAGAGGAGAGATAATGAAGTGTGAAGTGAAGGGAATATAGGGATTCTAGAAAGTGGAAGATAGTTATTAATGAAGAGATATACATGCAAAAAGGAGGTAAAATTGTGATGAAGATGAAAAGAGTGGAAGAAAAGGAAAAGAAAAAAATGTTATGTGGAAAAAAAAATGGGTGAATAGTAGAAGTGGTATTACAATAAGAAGAAACTAAAGAAAAAAAGTAGATATAGTGAAAATGGACACCTAAAGCATGAGACACCCCCAAAAATTGTACTTTCATGAGTATACTTCATTACATCTTAGATCTATTTCAAGTGCAGATAAGATAACTTGAGAAAATATTTTAGGCACTTACAGACCAAAATTCATCATTCCTATGTCACTTTCTCTTTTTCACACAATCCAACATGAACCTCTTTGGTAGATCATTCTTTTCTATGTGGATATTTTATTGTGTTCTTGAGCTCATTAGCATGTTGGGAGAAATTTTCTTGTGATTCTAAAATGATGCGAAGCCTCATATATAAGTAGATTTTTGAGTGATGGTTTTGCTAGTTGGCACTTCTGTGATAATTACAAAATTATTCCTTTTGGTGAAGTGCTTTTCTAAAAAATCTAGCTTTATGCAAAATGTCTATTCACATAATTTTTCTTGCCAACTAAGATTATTTTTTTTAACTTCCCTCTATGTAGCTAACAATATACCAAACATAGTGTGATGTGTGATCTCGTTTGCACAAACTTTTTCAGCTTGATTTGATCATATTTGAACTATTTTTAACTATACTCATATAACTAAAAAATTAATGAAATGAATATGGTAGTGTTGTGAAATAATTTAAGGCAACTTAATCTGTTCTGCTAAAAAATTTCTGCACTTATCATTTTGACTATGCTACAAATTATTCATATATACTAAAAATATGTATGGGACAATTATTTAATGATTGTCTATGTTATGGTTGTATTCAATATTTTTCTTACTTGTTACCCACTTATACATAAATGTGGTTGGCATGAAAATTTTCTTACATTTACCTATACCATATAATACACATGAAGCCACTTAATCCTAGCTATTAGAATCCTTCTATATCATATGCCAACTATAGTAATGTATTCTTATCTTTCTTTAAATATTTTATTTTCTATACTTCCAAACTCTACCTAGGTTGTTGACTTTTTCACATTCCTTAGCTTAGGTATTTTAATTATCTTCCTAGTTTATGATAATTCCTTATGTTCTTGATAATTAAATAAAGTATTTTAATGATCAATAAACCATTATTCCGTTCTAAAACTTTTGCAATCTAGTCTATCTCCTCTATATTGTGATTTAATGCAAACCAATGATTTGGCTTTAAAAATATTTGATCAACATAGACCATTGATTTTTTCTTTGAATGAGTCTAAAATATTTATCATTTTTTGGGTGCAATCCTAGTGCTTTCCACATGTATTAGTCATATTTATTTGTCATGGAATTCTTGGAAGAATGTGTACCATTGGATTCCTAAAAAATTTGGTAGCTAACATCAACTTTATCTACAATTCATCATGGATCATAGATCATGTCACAGATGAATGCATGCCATTACATTTTATTTACATGTGCAATATATATGACCAGGAAATTTTAGCACACACGGTTAGACATATATTTCTTATGGATTGTTCATATTGTTCTAGTGGACAAATGTGAGCCATAAGATATTTTGATGAATATGATAGATATAGATGAATTTTCATTAAAGAAGCTTGATATTCAGTAATGCATGTCATAGATATTTTCGTAGATTGATGTAGATAGTCTATTCTCCCAAATTGCTTGTGCAATAAAAATGGATTTTGGTGAGAAATTTGAATGCAACAAAGATTTTTTTGGATTTTTTGGAAGACTTTGAATGAACACAAACCACCTATTTTGGTCAGGATATTTATGAGGTGAAATATTTTGAATTTTTAGAAGAGGATAGATTAGTGGCTCAGATTAATCAATAGTATGAGAATGAATGCAGGCCATAGAGAGGTAGCAAAAATACAATTTGAGGTACTTGATAACTCCATAATATTTTGGTTAACCACTTTGACCTATGATACTCTACCTAAGTTATTTATAACCTATGAAACTATGATTTAAATTAAATAGCTAAACACACTTTACCTAATGACGTAAAAAAAAAGAATAATACCAACAATTTTTTATTTTTTTGAAATCATACTTTTTTTAGCATTTTTGTCTCCAATAATTTTTGAACTTATAGGTGTAGAGTAAGATTAAACTTTCATTGTTTTTTCCAAAAAGTTTTGGCATGTTCTCTTAAGTCCTCATGACTCTAGGCAAAAACATAGTTATGAACATATTGTTGTTTTTCATCTTCTGATAGGGCCTTATGTATCTTATCCATATTGGGTTCTTCTTTCGATTTGATACTAATATGAATTGATTGCATAACTTATGTAAAGTTCCCAATGATATATTCACATTTTTCATCCCATTTAACCTTACAAAATTGATATTGAAGAGTCATGAGGTTATTAATGTGTTTATAATTTTGAAATACATGTATATATATAAATTTATCTAGAACTGAGGCCTGGTCAATAGATATAATTAGGAAGCTATCTAAAAATCAAGTATCAGTTTTTGAACTATCTTTTTCAAAAACATTGGCAATATGAGTTTACTTTCTAAACTATATAGTATGGCCTGCTTATGTTGCTTTAGTTTAGGATGCTTGATCTATTGCATTATAAACTTTGCATGCTCACTGATTTTCAAGCAATTGATATCTAGTTATTTAACTCTCCTAAATCTTAATAATAGAGCCTCACATTCAAAAACATTATTTTTACAATGGAACTCATGTCTATATGAGATACCAAGATAATTGCCATTACTATAAATCAAATTCATGGTAGTCCCTATTATTGCCTATGATTTTGTACCATTAGAACTCATGATCCATAACTCAAAAAATTTTACTAGCCTCTACATCTACCTCAACTTCTGGATTTAGATCCATATTCTTAGCATTGGGTATTTTAATCAAGAATGGGGACTACCAAATAGAATATATTCTTGGTTTTCTCTCTTCAAAAATTTTTACAGCATTGACCATACTATCATCTAGTTATTTTAACTCAATAGAATTTTTATTGAAGGGTTCTCCAATTGTAATGGCTTCTTCTTTTCCTTGCACAACAATGGTGGCAAATGACCATTGTAGTTAGATTGTACCTCCTAATTGTTTAGCCCAATACATAAACAATAAGATTAGAAGAAAGGATCTACATACACCACAACATTAATAACTATGCCTTCCTTGGGATATTGATTTAAAAAGATAAGTAATCCATTTATGATTCCAAAACATGGAAATTTTCTATTATCCATTATAGATATAGGATGGTGTTTATTTGTACAAGTTAGGCCTAGTTAATTAGCTACTTGTTTTGATATTACATTCATTGAAGCACCACTATCAAGCATACAATTATGAATGACATACTATTCATCATAATTTGATGTATATCTTAGAGAAATATAAAATGGTATTACTATAGATGGAGTTATGTCCTCATTGGTTTTTAGTCCTAGAGACTTACTTGAAAGATTTTTTACTCGTCAATTAGCCTAAAGGCTTTACACACTTGATCTCTACATTAAGGAATTATCATTAATTTTTTTGTTTCGCAATCTCTTGATCGACATTCAACTGATATTTCTTGACATTAATTATGTTATCACGCTCTTGGTTAACTAATTCTATCTATTGTTCCTAAACTTATTTTACATTAGAATAATAAAAAATGACTATATTTTTATTTCATAGTCTATTCATCATTCATAATTGTAGATATTTTTCCAATTGTATCCCCTACTATTTTATTGGCATGTATCCTTTTGATTGCCTCTATTTCTTTTGCTATTGTTTTAAATTTACTCTATTCTATTATCTCAAATCTAATATCAAAAAGTTCATCTGAATCTTGTTGCTCATCAAATACTAGAACATTTTTTTTATAATCAATATCTTCTTCAAATTCAACTTCTCTAACTGTATCTTCTTGACGCCAACATAAATTAATTATAATTTCTTCAACGGGTTGATCATTGAGGTTTATTTTGGCGTGTAAACTTGAGTAGATGCCATAATTAGTAGAATTATGTGGTGAATCATAGGAAGAACAATAGAAAGAAAACTTTGTAGCTATGTTACCAGATGTAATGGGATTGAATATGACATCTAAGTCTTTTTTAACTTCTCTTTCCTTCCAAATATGACCACCATTTTTGTTCTTATTATTTTCATTAGAACCATTATTGTTCCAATTTTTATTATAATTTCTTTTCAAAGAAAGCCTATTGTGAGTTGAATATTTATTCTCTCTTTGATGTTGCAAATATTCAACATTATTTTCTTTTTCTCTTATTATTCCAGCTAGTCTATTACTCATAGTATTGAACATTTTAGTCATTGAAATTAATTGGCTATTTATCTTATCCATGGGATCTTGATCTATCTTCTTATAGATAGTGAACCCCACTATTTTGGGCTTCTTATCAGGAAAATTAGGCTCTAAAGAATATAGCTTCATATTTCCACTATCAATCATATTTCTTTCTATCTAAATGATCTTGGGCCATCCATTTTGGTCAAGATATTTATGAGGTGGAAGATTTTGATTTTTTAGAAGAGGAAAAATTAGTGGCTCAGAATAATCAATGGTATGAGATTGGATGTGGGTTGTAGATTATGATGGTATCAAGGCATTTTGACTCAATCAAAAGGAAACATTTATTTATAGACTTTAGAAATGATTTTCACAAGGTTAATGAATTGATATTAGTGTGTAAAAGACCTTGGAACCTTAGGAATGTAGGGTGAACCTAGATGGGTTTTGTTAGAAGAGTAATTTTGAATGATCCATGTAGCTTTGAATTATGTTGTCTAGTGCAAACCATAGGAAATGAGGGAAGATGCATGATTTAATAATGGAAAAAAGGGGAGCACCATATGAGATAACATAGACCTTGACACAAAGACTTAGGTGAGATAAAGTATCTTAGTATATCTTTATTGATTGGAAGAAAAAGTTAAATATTGGTACATTATACAAATAAACACAAAAATTAAAAGGCCACTAACATAATTAGATTAGAAAAAATAAAAACTATCATATAAAATACTAAAATTCTTGAACATATGCAAATTGTAAACTATCATATACACTAATAATGTCTATAGACTAATGGAATTTAAACTTAACCTAGAACATAGTAACAAAAAAACTCAGTCTTATGAGCTATGAGATATATTGAGGCTTAAAACTAAGGGTATATTTCCATTGGCTTTTAAAGAATCCAACAAGGCAAAGCGGGTAAATTTTTTTCCCTTATCCTCTATTCATATTTGAGTCTATGTTTTGAATTGGTTTATGTATCTATTTTAGGTTTTATAGTCTTCACCCACCGTATGCTCTCACCTCACCCTTGTGGATCTTGGTGATTAGAAAGTGGTGAACTGGTCCTTTCTATTCTTTAGGGTTTTATAGTCTTCATTGATTCTATGATATCGCCTCACCCATATGGATCTTGGTGATCATAAAGTGGTGAACCTATCCTTTCTATCCTTCCACTTTGTATGTCCATAACATTTGGTATGATTTATTAGCTTGACACTCTATGAATACCCAAAGCAAGATTCACACCTTGGACTAAGTCGATCCTAAAAACATAGAAAAACAAAAAACACAATAAATATTTTTTAAATCTAGAAAATTTAGTCCAAATGGGATTACTCTTCCCTTAGAGACACAATTGACTCAACAATTCAGATGACACCTCCACCTACTATTTCATCCACACTTGTCCTTAACTTCCCCATGGTCACTCAATCCTACCCAAAATTTAAGGTATAGAAGTAGCTCCTTATTCTACCCCAAAGACCCTCTTTGGCCCAATTGTAATTTTTTAGTCATAGTTATACTTTTTTTTTTATATTAACATGGTGGAATCGGTAGCTGCCACGAATCCGGTTAGGCTGTCCAACTTTTATGGCTACCACAGTATTCGATGTTGTCTGCCCCAGAAGCTGCCACACAAATATTCGTGTGGTCTGCCCCTATAACCACCATGCCACAATAATTTTAAACCTTTTACGCCACTAAAAGCACTAGGAAAGGGACACAATTTCAGTCCAACAAAAGTTATACTATTTGTAAAAAATAAAAAAAATTAATTATTTAGGGATAATATAGGTAAAATGGCCTATAGAAACCCCACCTGCTTAATTTTAATGTTGGAAAAAATTGGCTATAGATACCCTAAGAACATTCTCCTTCACATCCTCCCATCCCCCTTCTCCATGTTAATTCTAGTTTCTTAAGAACCATTTATGTCTCTCTACTCCCACCTCCTTTTATCTCTTTCATCTATTCATATCCCATTTCTCCCTATCCCTTATTTCTTGTTCATTTTCATGGTCCCCACTCTAGTATTGATCGTATACCATTGAGACCCAATTCCCTTTACTATTGGAGTCCATAAAAAAAATCATTGACAATATGGCTAACCTATCATGCTCCCTTTATCATAGGATGGGCAATTTTGATACCCAACTTGCCACCATGGCATCTATCATAACTTCCTCAAGAAGTTCCCCACATTCATCACATCCACCTCCACCTCCTCATCAACCACTCCAATAAAAACTGAAGTCTCTACATTTGATCTTGATCTTGATCAGTCCTCCATTTTTATTTGGGTAGAAAACCTCGAGTTATATCCCAATCACAACCTCATGTTAGTTGTTGACCAACTCACATTTACATCCACACATCGTTTAAATTCTCATCACTAGTACCACTGGTGGCAATGTGAGTGCCCTAATAAGAAAATTTAGGCCTCCTTTGTAACTATTTTTTGTCCAATATTAAGGTACCTAGGCCTAATCATTTTTCAATTAGCTTACTCAACTCAAGCAACTAGTGTCCATTGAAACATACACAGATGAGTTCCAAGCTATACAAAATTGCACAACTCGGTTCTTAGACCAATAATACATCATTGAAATTTACATTTTTGGACTATAATACTAAATTCAACTTTGACTAAAGACAATGCCCATCAACACTCTTTAAAAATAAATTTATCTGGCAAAAAATGTTGAAGAAAAGTTCACCAATGAGTGACTCATGTTCACTAAAAGGGGATTGTCTAGTTTTCCTTTCCCTTAACATGTTGATCCACTACAACACTAATCTAATGATCCATAAAATCCTCCAATTGAATAAAAAATTGACTCCATTTTTCTCCCATAGAAAAATACACACAAAAATGATAATTCAATTTTTTCATCCAAGCTCCAAGAAATTTACCTTGGATCATCCATGATTTTTTTGCACTTGATATGTTGTCTTCACCATAGACCCAAAAATTTTACTTGATGATGAACCTAACCTCAATGATGTATTGCTACATGAACCAAATCCCGATCAACCTAATGAACCCTAACCTGATGTCTCCCTTGTTGTCTTGTCCACTTCATGTCTTGAATCACTCCTAGTTAAAGGCACCCTTAGAAAAACCCCAATTACCATACTCATTTATGAAGGTATCTCCTTTAAATTTATCGACATTGATTTTTCTTGCTAATTAGAGTTTTTCATCATCCATAAATTTGGGTTCCCTTATTTCGTCCCAGGCTACTATAGTCTCCGCTACACTAGGCTAATTAAGAAACTATGTGTCCAAATAGGTACATATACATTGGTATTTGACTTGTGTGCCTTGACCATTGGTGATTTTGATATTATCCTAGGATTCAAATGGCTATAGAAATTGGAATATTATAGCACGAAAAACTCACCTACCCACCCATTTATTCTCTTCAAATACAACCTTGATCAATATTGTAAACTACAAGGCATCACCACACCCCCTAATAGACTAATCTTACCAAACTAAATGTGAAAACAATTGAAGTCCAACATAAATTTTATCATCTACCTCAACAACATTAAGGCCCAAACCACCACCCACTCTAACATCCAATAACTCCTATCCTAATACCAAATAGTATTTTCTCCCCTTCCTCTAAACCCACCACCCCCTCATGAATTCAAGCACATTATTGACCTCCAACACCCTCATAATCCTATTAGCCTCTGTCTATACTACCACACTTTCTTAAACAATTAAAATAGATAAACTAGCATCTAAACTCCTTGCCATGGGTATTATCCAACCAAGTAAAATCCCCTATGTTACCCCTATTGTTTTGATTTGAAATAAATAGGGATACTTCCATATCTATGTTTATTATTGATAATTAAATAAAATAACAATCAAAAATAAATTTCCCATCCTACGAATTGATGATATGCTAGATGAGATTCACAAAGCACCGATTTTATCCAAGCTTGACCTACAATTTTGATATTACCAAATCCCCATTGCTCCAATCGATTACCACAATATAACCCTTCACATCCACCACAATCATTTTGAATTTTTTGTCATATATTTTGGTCTCTATAATACCCTCGCCATTTTCGAAGCCCTTATGAAAAATTTCTTTGCTCCATATCTTTGTAAGTTTATCATCATTTTTTAATAAAATGCTTATTTATAGGGTTAACATAACTAGCTACCTAACTCACCTTGATACCATATTGTAAGTCTTATTTGAACAAAAAATCTATGCTAAATTATCTAAATGCAAATTTAGCAAATCCTAGCTCTAGTACTTGGGCCACATTATCTTAGATGATGAATTTTGTGTTGATATTGACAAACTTTTTTGTCATCATTTCATGGCACAAACCTAAAATCCTCACTCAACTTCATGTATTTATTGGCCTTACTAAGTTTTATCATTTCTTCATAAAAAGCTATACCTCCATAATGACTCCACTGACCAACATCCTTTGCTCTAACTCATTCTAACGGTTAGCCATAGTTGAGATAACTTTCCATAACCTTAAAGAACTCATGACTTCCACTCTAGTTTTGGCCACCCATGGCTTCTCCAAACCTTTTCAACTTGAATGTGATGCCTCTAGGGTAGGACTTGAAGCAGTCTCACATAGGAACTCCACCCCATTGACTTTGAGAGTCACAAACTTAAAGACCACAAGTCTTACCTCTCTACTTACCAAAAAGAAATGAAAGTTATCCTTGATTCCCTTGATAAATGGTGGTAGTATCTCCTTCGTTCCTATTTCACCATCCTTATCGACCACCATAGCCTATGTCTACTACTAGATCAATCAATGCTCTTAGAGGAACAAGAAAAATGGGTTTATTGCCTCCAAATATTTGACTCCACAATCACTTATAAAAGGGATAGGATAATATCAATGTTGAGGCTCTATTTTACCTACCTAACACAGCTACCATCCAAGCCATATCCAAACCCCAACCCACTTGGCTAATAGAGCTAGTAGTTTCCAATGAGTCTCAACCATACTTTGGCCTATGGACCTAAAAAGTTCACTATCAACCAGGTTGGTCCTTACACAATGGTCACCTTATTTATAATTTTTTTATATTTATCCACCTTTCATTCCCATTCATTCCTCCCATCTTGTCTAAGTATAACTTCACTCCGCTTGGGGTCCACTCTAGGTTTAAAATAATGTACTATTGCATTCACTCAAATTTCTACTAGCCCAAGATAAAAACTCAAATCCTCTGCTTTGTTTCTAAACGTGACACATGCCAACATAATAAAATTGAGACTATCACCCAACCTAGCCTTCTTCAACCTCTTCACATAGCTTAAGGTAAATGGCAAGACATTTCCATGGAATTCATCATAGGGGTCTCAACCTATACCAAATTTAACTCCATCCTAGTTGTTATTGATAGGCTCACAAAATATGACCACTTCCTATATAGCCCCATGCCTGGTCGACCTATACATCCAATCTATATTTTGGTATCATGGTTTTCCACCCACCATAATTTATGATCGTGATACCAAATTCATTAGTAACTTTTGATAAGAAGTTTTTCATGCTTTGGGTACCTCATTTAACATGAGCATCACTTACCATCCACAAAATAGTGGTCAATATTAAGTCCTCAATAAAAACTTAGAAATATATTGATGTTTCTTTGCATCTAACCACCAATCCAAATAGACCTCTTGCTTACCCCTTGTTGAATATTTGTACTATTCCTCTCACCATTCTGCTATTGGAATGACCCTCTTCATGGCATTATACGACTATCCACCATTCATGTTGTACCCTTTCCACTAACCTTTGTTCAATTAGCATCTAATAAAAACTACATTATATGGATCATATTATTAGTACCCTTAAATAAAAATTCTCAATCACCTATAATTGCATGAAACAACTCATCGATAAACATTGTTTTGGCCACTCATTTTTTGTAGGTGATCTAGTCTTCCTCCACTTGAAATCATAAAAACAACACTCTCTCAAGCATATTAGGCACCATAAGCTTAGTCCCTACTACTATGGTACTTATAAAGTCCTTTAGTGCATTAGAGAGATGGCCTATGCCCCTGACCTTCCCCTTGAATCCCAAATTCATAATATTTTCCATGTATCCTACATCAAAAAATATATTGGATAAAAAACCACACCCAAACCATACTTCCTATACTCATTGATGAACAAATCTTATTCGTCCCACCTGGTTGTATCCTAGCATGCTAAAATCATCATCTATACAATAGATCATCTATGAGTACCTTGTGCAATGGATTGACAGTGAATCATTGGAAACAACCTAAGAATCTATAGATTTTATTTGTCATCATCTCCACCTTCTTGGCTTTGAGGACTCAACATATTAGGGAGGGGGACATGCTACACTTCCACCTTTAAGAAGACTAGATAGTTGTAGATAGGATATATCCCACATGAATTAGTGGTTATGATAAGATGGTGTAATAGCACTATATATACCCCCTCAAGGGTCTCTTTGGACATGTTGAATGCTTTTACTAATATAGCTTTGGTACACTATGGTGTTGCATTGGTGTTCTTTTGTACTTGATTATGTCTCATTTGGTGTTCTTTTGGTGTTTCTACAATAATTGTCTATAATTTATATTTTTATGAAGATACTAATGATATTTTTAAGGAAGAACTATCTCGCAAGAGAAATCTAATTGCAAGGAACCCTTATAAGTTTGGACTAAAATTAGCACTAATGTAGATGCAAAAAAAATCCAAACCATGTTGGGATTGGGCTGGTATGCAAGAATCTTTTGAGCAAGGTGCAGCGACAATATTGTCATTATTGTCAACACAATCAAATAGATCTGTTGATGCAGTGGACAGGAGTTCAGAGGTTATTCAAAGTATGTACAATGATGTTAAATTCTTATGAGGATGTTTTTGATGTTTGGGTGAAGTTTTTACAAGTTGTTTGTGCAAATTTGCAAAAGTTGAAATAATCATCAGAAAGTTGTCAAAGCAGCAAAATAGTCAAAAAGTTGCAAAAGTCGCCACAGGCACAGTTGGACAGGATGGATTAGTTTGGAACATGCCAGTATGTCAGGAAATATTCTAGAACAACATTGGAGATGTCAGCATAGTTTTTGGAGTGAACGGTGGTGTTTCCGGTATCTTGGCGAATGATTTGGCAAGTGGTTGTATAGGCTGAAAAAGTGCAGGTTTTGTCAGAAGTACTGCGAACAAATCATAAGGATTTATGCAATAAAAATTTAACTGGATGTGGTAATTATCTTCAAGAACATTTTTTCCAAATTTCAATGAAAACGGAGAAACGAGGCAAATTTTACAAGCGTTACAAGACCGTCACAAAAACTCTCATTTTTGAAAAAGTGTGTCAGTAACAGTTTTTGTTGAAGTGGTACAGACGAACCATAATGATTTAGGTAGTGATTTTTGGTTTGGAAATATTTAGTGTTGCAAATATTCTACGTTTAAAATTTTAGAGAAAACTGAGTTACGAGGTGAGAGTTATGATTTTTACAAAAATGTTACAGGTCTCTTTTATGTCAATTTGTGCCACTTGGGCAAAATCCTTTAGTTGGCCGTTTCAACCTTGAAGCATCGCTAGAGTTTCAATTTTAGTGTTGTTACACCTTCAAGGCATCAAATAGATCATATTTTGTTTTTTGTTTGAGTTTTCACGTGGCTCCGAAGTATGAGAACGAGTAAGGTGTCAATTCTTTGCATGTGATGTGTTTGACAAAATGCCTTCTCAATATAAAAAAAGGGAGTTATATTATTTTAAGTAGTTTCATTAAATAAAGATATTTGGAGAAATTGAAATGTCAAAAGGAATGCAAGTGTGTGCATTTAAGTTAGAAGTGTTTTATTGAAGAGTGTGATTTTTATTTTGTGTGGAGAGAAGAGTGTGGAGAAAAATAAAGAGTGAAAATCCGTGTTTTTGGGAAAAAGGTGAAAAACATCACTTTATTATTTTGGGCATAAATTTATCATACGATATTATTTTTGGCTAAAATTTTTAGAGAAGTTCATAGACAAATTTTTTCACAATACCCAGAAAGCGTTTAGCAATTGACAGAACGAGCTAAGAGAACGGTCAATTTTTATGTGAGAAGAGAAGATTCATATATGTCATTTTATTATCAATATCAAAATCAAGTGGGTGCTTCGTAGAGGGGTTGGTGCTCCTTTTTGTTGGTACAGATAAATCAGGGATTGGTGCTCCTTTCTATTGGTGCAGATAAATCAGGGGTTGGTTCTCCTTTTTGTTGGTGTAGATAAATCAGGGGTTGGTGCTCCTTCTAGTGGGTGCTGGTAAATTGATTATAAAGTTGGTGCTTTGCAAAGGCTGGATTTGGATGGGAGTCCAAACAGTCATTTTGAGGATGTAGCCAAATTGGTGAACCTCGATACATCTTGTGTTGTGTGATGTTCTCTTGTTATACTTGCTTTATTTGGTTTCAATTTTTCATTGTTTCAGCTTTAAGAGTTGAAGATTTAAGTTTTAAAAGAGCTACACTAATTCACCCCCCCTCTTAGTGTCATTGTGAGACTAACAATTGGTATCAGAGCGAGGTTCCTAAACAAGCTTAACCGGCTAGGGTGATCTTGGAAGTGACACAATGGCAGGTGGTGAAGGCTTCTCATCAAACAAAGAACCATTGTTTGATGGAACTAATTATGCATTTTGGAGACTCAAGATGCAGACATATCTTTGTGCTTTGGGATACGACATTTGGGATTCAGTAGATAGTGGATACATAATACCCACCACTTCTCCAACCGATGCTACCGGTAAGAAACTGTTTGAGAATGACTCAAAAGCAAAGAATGCTATCATGTGTAGATTAGTGGACAGTGAACTAGTAAATATTATGAGTTGTAAAACGACAAAATAAATATGGGACAAACTAAGGAGCATTCATGAAGGAGACGTTAAGATCAAGGAGGCCAAGTTACAAACACATCGAGCTCAGTTTGAAGTATTAAATATGAATGAAAATGAGAACATAGAGGCATATATACTAAGAGTTAATGAAGTCATTAATGTGATTAGAGGACTCGATGAGGAAATTAAAGATTTTGTCATCGTGAAAAAGGTATTAAGATCTCTTCACCAAATATTTTATTCTAAAGTTTCAGCTATAGAAGAAGCTAAAGATCTAAATTCTTTTAGTATGGATGAGATGCATGGTTATTTGACTGCATATGAGATGAGAATAGAAAAATATAAACCCACAGATAGAGAAGTTGTTTTTAAAGCCCATAAAAATATGAAAGCAAAACAAGAATCCGAGGAAGAAGAGACATCAGATGAAATGGAAGCAAACTTTGTTTGAAAAATAAAAAGGGGAAAAGGAAAATACAGAGGAAAGTTACCATTTAAATGTTTCAATTATGGAGACGTTGGGCATTTTGCAGCTAAATGTCCACTTAATGAGAAGAACAAAAGTGATGAAGGATCGCACCAAGAAAGAAGTGACTAGAAGAAAAAAACAAATTTTATAAAAGGCAACTTTAAGAAGAAAAGTTTCATCTCCAAGAATGTTAGTTCATCAAAATACATCTCCGGTGAGGATTCTAAAAAAGAAACAGGTGAAGCTCTTTTCATGGCACTCAAAGAAGAAAAAAGAGAAAAATAACAGGAATGTGATGAAGAAAAAATTGATGCAGAAGTAAATTTGGAAGAGGAACTAATTGTAGCTCTGGATGAATTGAAGATAGAAAGAAAAAAGAATAAGAAAATTTCAAGAAAGCTTGAGGATGCAAATGAAATCATAACCAGTTTGAAAGTACAGATAGAAGAATCCAAGAAAATATATGAAGATCTCAAAGTGCAAATAACCATGAAAATAGATTATTGCAACAAGCTAGAAGAAGAGACTGTTGGTTTAAGGATGTAGATAGAAGAGATGAATCATAAAATTAGTTGTTATCACAAAAATGAAGAAAGTTCTATGAAGCTGGATAAGATCATAAATAACCAAAAGACTACATGCATCAAATTTGGTTTGGGCTTTGACGAAGGAGAATCATCAAATGGATCAAAGGCCATAAATGAAGAATCCATAAAGAATGAAGATAAGAAACAGGTTGATCAAGAAAAATTGACTCATGCAAAAGAAAGCAATAATGCAAGGCACGAAAGGAGAATTGACAATGATGGATTCACCAATGTCACACATCAAATAAGAAGAATATTTATGGCTCCTATGACAACATGAAAAATACCATCACCCAGGTTCAATCATCTCTTTTTTGGTTACTATTTTAAATGCAATGGTTATGGACATAAGATTTCATATTGCAAGTATAATGTAGGACCAAGGAATTTTACCAGTAAAAATGTTTTTTCACCTTTGATGGATTATGTAGTAGAGTGTTATAACTGTCATAATTTTTGGCACATTGCAAGAAATTGTCGAAGTAAATTTGCATCAAATCAATTTCAGGGAAGAAAATTTCAACCAAATGGAGTGAGACAAAATAGAAAATTTCTTGAAAAACATGCACAAGCTACTAAAAAAGAAAAGTCAAAATAAGAGCCCAAAACTGTAATCAAACCAGAGTGGAAAGAAAAAGAGCGATCTAAGAAATAAAAGGAATCCCTGATCGTACAAAAAAAATTTTAAGCACAGAATAAATCTGCACCATGGATACTTGATAGTGGATGCTCCAGTCATATGATAGGTGACAAACAAAAAATTGAGAATTTACAGCAATATGAAGGTGATTCAGTAAAATTTGGAAATACTGATGGAGCTAAGATAGTTGGTAAAGGTTCAGTTTAGATCAGTGACAAAAAAATCAAGTCAAAAGAAGTCTTGTTTGTGGTTGGTCTAAAGCATAACTTGTTGAGCATAAGTTAGATTTGTGATAGAGGTCATGAAGTGATATTTAAGAAGTAGGGTTGTGAAGTCAGAAAAGCAAATAGTGGAAATTTGATAGCAATTGGATCGAGGACATCTCACAACCTTTACACTCTATCAGAGACTTCAAAAGGAGCTTGATTTATTGGACAAGAAGAAGAAAATTGGTTGTGGCACAAGAGGCTCGGTCATATCAGTTTTGACAATCTAGTAAAAATCAACTCAAAAAATGCAGTGAGAGATATTCCCACCATTGGAAAACCATCAAATAGCATTTGTGTTTCATGCCAAAAGGGGAAACAAACTAGAGTCTCATTTAAAACAAAAGAGTACTACACAAGCAAACCTTTGGAACTAATACATACTGATTTATTTGGACCCATGAGAACGCAAAGCATAAATGGTGACAAATATTTTATGTTGTGTATAAATGACTATTCCAGGATGACATTGTACTATTTTTGAAGCATAAATCAGAAGCTTTTGAGATGTTCAAGGTTTTCAAAAACCAAGTTGAGAATCAAACAGGAAAAAAGATTAAATGTTTAAGATCGATAGAGGAGGAGAGTTCATTTCAGAGGATTTTACTGAGTACTATGAAAAATATGGTATTAGGAGACATTTTTCAGCAGCCAGGACACCTCAGCAAAATGGTGTGGTAGAAAGAAATAATAGAACAGTGTAGTAAATGGCACAGACTATGTTGACTAAGAGCAAAGTAGCAGAAAGATTTTGGAAAAAGGCATTCCATACTGCGGTATACATCCAGAATAGGTGCATGTTGAAGATGCATGAAAGCAAAACTCCTTATGAGTTGTGGTTCAGTAAAAATGCAACAACAAGATACTTTAAAGTTTTTGGCAGCAAGTATTACATCAAAATAACTGAAGAAAACCTTGGTAAGTTTAAAGATAGAGCGGATGAAGGTATTTTTCTTGGCTATTCATCAAAAAAAAAAGCTTACAAATGCTACAACAAGAGGCTAAGGAAAATTGTGGATAGTGTCAATGTTAAAGTTGATGAAGATAGGGAACGAGTAATTAGCTATGAAGAGAACTACCCAATTTATGAAGAGGTTATTGAAGGATATGAGGAAAAAGAAATGGAAAAGAAACAAAAAATTGACTCAAATGATTCAAACAGTGATTCAGAAGTGGAAGAAAATAAGAAATTCAAAACAGGTAGCTGACAGAAAGATCATCCTAGAGAGAAAATAATTGGAGACCCCATAGTTGGTTTTCAGACAAGAAGAAGAGTAGTATGTAACTACTCTCTATTATCCAGCATTGAGCCCAAAAATGTTGCTGACGCAAGCAAAGATGAAATTTGTATGAAGGCAATAAATGAATAATTAGATCAGATCGAGAAAAATAAAACTTGGGAGTTAGTACCAAGACCTACAAATAAAAATATAATTAATACTAAATGGGTCTTTCAAAACAAATTGAATGAAGATGGACATGTAGTCAGGAATAAAGCAAGATTGGTATGTAAAGGCTATGCACAAGTTGAAGGTATTGACTTTGAGGAAACCTTTGCACCCATGGCTAGACTAGAGGCAATTAGAATTTTTATGGCTTTAGCAGTTTACAAGAATTTCAAAGTTTATCAAATGGATGTGAAATCAGCATTTTTGAATGGGAAACTTGAAGAAGAGGTTTATATTGAGTAGCCAGATGGTTTCAAACTTGGTGATGATCCCAACTTGGTTTGCAAGTTGAAGAAAGCATTATATGGCTTAAAACAGGCATCCCAAGCATGGTATGCAAGGCTAGACAACTATCTTCATCAACAAGGGTTCAAGAAAGGTATGGTGGATAATAATTTGTATGTCAAAATAGAAAATGGCCATCTTATTGTTCTTTTTGTATATGTAGATGATATCATATTTGGTAGCAACAAATATGAGTCATGTAAATATTTAGAAAATAAGATGCAGAAAGAATTTGAAATGTCAATGATTGGTGAAATTTCATATTTCATCGGGTTGCAAGTTAATCAAAATGAGAAGGGCATATTTATTTCTCAAATTAAATATGTCAAATAGATGCTAAAAAAGTTCACAATGGAGGATTGTAAGCCAATTAGCACTCCCATGACGACAGTTTGCAAGTTGAACAAGGATGACAAATCTCCACATGTTGATCAAACCATGTAAAAATCCATGATTAGGAGCTTACTATTCTTGATAGCTACTAGACCAAATATTTTGCAGGCAATATGCATGGTAGCACGATTTTAGGCTAGTCCCAAGGAGACTCATGACAGTAGTGAAGAGGATTCTTCGGTACCTCAAGGGTACTATGGAGTATGGGTTATGGTATCCGAAAGATAAGGACTTCACCCTTATTGCGTATTCAGATGCAGATTGGGCAGGATGTGTAGATGACAGAAAGAGTACCAGTGGAGGTGCATTCTATCCTTAGAGATAGTTTGGTCACGTGGCACAGTAAGAAATAAGAGTCAGTATCCTTATCCACAATAGAGGCAGAATATATTGCAGTGACAACATGTTGTACGCAGGTATTATGGATGAAACAAACCCTGAAATATCTTGGTATTAACTTTAGTGAGCCAATTTCAGTTAAGTGTGATAACACCAGTGCCATTAACATCTCAAAGAATCCGGTTATGCATTCTCGCACAAAACATATTGTTATCCGGTATCACTTTTTGAAGGAGAAAGTTGTGAAAGGTGAGGTTAAGTTGGATTTTGTTCCAACAACAGAGCAAGTAGCGGATATCTTCACAAAACCATTTCCGAAGGAAGTCTTTGAGTACCTTCACAATAAATTGGGAGTGGTCACACTTCCCAATAATTGACTAGTTATTGAGACCACATTCTTAGAGGGAGCATTTGTGTATTTGTTTATCTTTTTGCTCATGTTTGTGATTTTTGCTAAGTGTAATAATTTTTGCCTGAGAATGTTGTGCATAGACTCAGGGGGAGTTTGTAGCAGCCCTTTGGTATTGTTGTCAAAGGGAGAGAAGAGTTATAGGAAATTGCACATGTGTTGCCAACAATTCCAAAGGGGGAGATTGTTGAGCAAGGTGTAGCGATAGTATTGTCATTGTTGTCAACACAGTCAGATATATCGGTTGATGTAGTGGACAAGAGTTCAGAGGTTATTCATAGTATGTACAGTGATGTTAAATTCTTATGAGTATGTTTTTTATTTTTGGGTGAAGTTGTTACAGGTTGTTTGTGCAAATTTGCAAAATTTGAAATAATCGTCGTAAAAGTTGTCAAAGTAGCAAAATAGTCAAAAAGTTGCAAAAGTCACCACGGGAACATTTGGAGAGGATGGATTAGTTTGAAACATGCCATCATGTTAGGAAATAGTACAGAACAACATTGGAGATGTCAGCACAGTGTTTGGAGTGATCGGTGGTGTTTCCGGTATCTTGGTGGATGATTTGGCAAGTGGTTGTACAAGATGAAAAAGTGCAGGTTTTTTCAGAAGCACTGCGAACAAATCGTAAGGACTTATGCAACAAAATTTTAACTGGAGGTGGTAGTTATCTTCAAGAACATGTGTTCCAAATTTCAATGAAAACAGAGAAACGAGGTGAATTTTACAAGCGTTGCAAGACTGTCACAAAAATGCTCTTTTTTGAAAAAGTGTGTCAGTAGCAGTTTTTGTGGAAGTGGTACAGGAGAACCGTAAGGATTTAGGTAGTGATTTTTGGTTTGGACATAGTCAGTGTTGTAAATATTCTACGTTTAAAATTTTAGAGAAAACTAAGTTACGAGGTGAGAGTTATGATTTTTACAAAAACGTTACAGGTCTCTTTTATGTCAATTTGTGCCACTTGGGCAAAATCCTTTAGTTGGCCGTTTCGACCTTGAAGAGTCGCCAAAGTTTCAGTTTTAGTGTTGTTACACCTTCAAGGCATAAAATAGATCATTTTTTTTTTTTGGTTTGAGTTTTCACATGGCTCCGAAGTATGAGAACGAGTAAGGTGCCAATTCTTTGCATGTGACATGTTTGACGAAATGCCTTCTCAATATAAAAAAAGGGAGTTATATTATTTTAAGCAGTTTCATTAAATAAAGATCTTTGGAGAAAGTGAAAATTCAAAAGGAATGCAAATGTGTGCATTTAAGTTAGAAGTGTTTTATTGAAGAGTGTGATTTTTATTTTGTGTGGAGAGAAGAGTGTGTGGAGAAAAATAAAGAGTGAAAATCCGTGTTTATGGGAAAAAGGTGAAAAACGTCACTTTATTAGCTTGGACATAACTTTATCATACGATATCAGTTTTGGCTAAAATTTTTAGAGGTCGTAGACAGATTTATGCACAATACCCAGAAAGCGTTTAGTAATTGATAGAACGAGCTAAGAGAACGATCAATTTTTATGTGAGAAGAGGAGATTCATATATGTCATTTTATTATCAATATCAAAATCAAGTGGGTGCTTGGTAGAGGGGTTGGTTCTCCTTTCTTTTGGTGCAGATAAATCAAGGGTTGGTGCTCCTTTCTATTGGTGTAGATAAATCAGGGGTTGGTGCTCCTTCTAGTGGGTGCTGGTAAATTGATTGTAAAGTTTGTGCTTTGCAAAGGCTGGATTTGGATGGGAGTCCAAACAGTAATTTTGAGGATGTAGCCAAATAGGTGAACCTCGGTACATCTTGTGTTGTGTGATGTTATCTTGTTATACTTGCTTTATTTGGTTTCAATTTTTCATTGTTTCAGTTTTAAGAGTTGAAGATTTAAGTTTTAAAAGAGCTACATTGATTCACCCCCCTCTTAGTGTCATTGTGAGACTAACATAATCATGTTGGTACAATGCTCTATTGGGAACCATAGGGCATGGGTAAGTCCAAAAACAATGAAGCATAATCCTTAGCTAGTAAATTTGCTTCTCTCTAGATGGTAAGATAGGGTAATAGGAGGATAATTATAGAACTAGATCCTCAAATATTGATAGGATCTTTGGATTACATATAAACTTTGCTTTGGATATGTAGAGGTTGAGGATTCTTGTTACCCAAATTAAATAGCTATGGAGTGAATTGGATTATGTGATCTTCACTTATGTCATTAGGACGATGAATATAGTGATAGAAATCCTAGCTAAGACGAGTACCAACAATGAAATAGGGGTTCAATGACACAATGGGATGGCTATTGAGGATGAGAGGATCTGGCAAGTTGACGATCAAATTCAAGATTTGATTGATTTGGATAGCTAGCAAAAACACATGGTTTAGAAGCTTTGGTTCCAATGCAACTCTCCTTTTGGTTTTGTATTAAAAAATAGTTAGATTTAATGTTCTTGGGCTTTAGAGTCATGGAATAGTTTTTTGAAAGTCAAAAAAATAAAGAATGGGTGGTCTTGCTCGCTAAGACTGAGAGGATTCCTTTCCCAAGTTGTAAATAATATTACTTTAATATAATATTTAAAAAATAATAAAAATTCAATTTTTGAAGGTTGATGTGAGAATATAAAGTTACAATAAGAATTAAATATAAAACTTTCTTTGTGTTAACTTAGAAGACTAATTGTGTTAAACACTAAATAGATTTATTTTCAACAATAAAATATTAGTTAAGTAAAATGATTTCTTAAAGGTCAAATCATTTTTCAATGATAAAAATACTTAAAATAATTTTTGAAGGCTGAAATTGTAATGGTTTTGACTTTGATTCTCTTCCTAGAAATCTAAGTTCAAACCATAACAGGTGTGCATGTGTGTGGGTGAATGTTTTTTTAAATAGTTTAAAATTTTGGGGATATATCAAGGTTACTTTTCCCGTGAATTGAATTTGGGTCTTTGTTTTTTTTAATATATAAAGCAAGTTACATGCACACTATTTTTAGTAACTCTTAAGTGCAGGGTTGAAACCACAAGGCTACTATCAAAAACCCTACACCACCTTGTTATTTTTGATCCACATGAGGAAGATCCAATATATTTTTAGAATTCACATTACTTTTAATCGACCTTATATAAAAATATATACACTATTATAAATATTAAAAATATATATTTTTAATCCACCATTGTTTGGATGGATGAGAATGAATGTGAATATTTCCTCGTAGTTTCGTCTAATGACATTGCTATCAAATATATATTGTATAAGATTACTTTAGTTGGACCACATTCAATATAGGGTATTGTAGCCACGAAAAAGAATTTTTTTTAATACAAATATATATAGAAAAATTATCTAAGGCTTTGGATACAAAATTGCAATAAGATATAGGTAAGTACACACTATGATGGAAGATCATAGATAGATATACATGCAAGTATTAATGTGGAACAAAATTTTAGGACCTTAGAATTAGTAAATTAAAACAATTATTATTTATTTTAATTTTTTTGGTTACATAGGAGAGTTGTTCACAACCACACTAAATTATTATTTTTTTTTTTATACATAGGAGAGTTGGTTACGACCACAAATGTTAAGCTCATGGTTCAAAACATAAGGGTTCCTTCCACCAAACATATTCCACCTCGTTGTTATTGACCCAACATGGGGAGGACCATCGATCACTTGGTATTCATACCATTATTGTTAGTTTGGTGCGCTCTTAGAGGATTCAGATCAGAATACTACCTTTACAAATAGGCTACCTCCAAGGTTTGAACTTATATGTCTTCTTGATAAGTGTATGTCCAAACAAGAAACTAACAATCCACGTAATCTTTTGGGGATAAAAAAAAATTACTTTGAAGATAAGATCCAATAATAGTGAACTTTAGGTCATGTGATTAAAGATTATATATATATATATATATATATATATATATATATATATATATATATAATTAAAAATAATTTATTCTTTAAAATTGATTGAGGATCCTAAAGTAATAAATTAAAATAGTTATTTTTATTTTTTATAGAACATTTTAATAGTATGTTGTTGGTGTTTCATCTTGATGAACTCAATTCAAATTACAAGAAAGGAGATCCCTTTACTAGAGAATGTGACTACAACTATGTTACATGTTATACTTCACATTACTTTAAATTTTTTATTTTTATTTTTATTTTTTAGTTGGGCCACATTCAATATTTATTTATTAAATATGTAGTATCTTAGCGAAGAAGAATCAAAATTTTAATTAAAATATATAGATAATTCATGCAAGGTTATTAGACAAATACACACTAATATGGAAGACCCCATAGGATCCTAGAAGTAATAAATTAAAATAGCTACTTTTATCTTTGAAGAGGTGATCCTATAGAAGTGAACTTTTGGTATTTCTATTAAATATTATATTTTTTTGTTTGTGGAAAACATCCCAAATGGGATGCCATTTTTAGGTAAGTCCCAAGAAGGCTCGCACTTGGCCTGCTCCCTTCAATACACTCACTAAGCATGCCTAAAACAACAAAAACAAAAACAAACAAACACAAAAAATGCAACAACAACAAACCAAAAATAAAAACAAAGACAAAAAAAAAAAAACATAAAACAAACAAAAACAATGTAAAAACATAAAAACAACAACAAAATACAAAACACACAAAAAAAACAAAAGAACATCCAAACACAAAAAATAAAAAAATAAAAACACAAAAAAAAAAAACTCAAAAAACAACAAAAACACAAAAAAATAAAAACACAAAACACAAAAAAACAACAAAAATACAAAAACAACAAAAACAACACAAAAGAACCAAAACAAAACATACCAAAACATTACAAAAAATACACACACACCAAAAAACTAAAAAAAGGAAAAAGCAAATCACAACTTCTACCTTATTAGGACAAAAGACTTTTTAGGCAAGATTCAATAGAGGAAACATAAGAAAGATATTTCAGAGCTAGGGATATAAGATACCTTGATCAAATCAAAGAGAAGCAAAAACAAAACAAAAAGGAACTAGGTACCTTTAGTACTAGAGCCATATAGAGAAATGATAGAAAGAAGAGCTTCCCTTATTTGTGAAGCCCACCATCTGGGAGGGTGGTCGTAGTAAGTAAGATCACGTTTGTCCAATGCACAATTATGTAAAGCATAAACACTCATATTATGTTCTCTAACCACATGATTGTATTCAACTTTCAAAAAACCCATCTAGATTAATTGAATCTTTTCAACAATTATTTTTATTCTCCAATCAACCTTATGATTCTTAGGATTCTTTAGTAGATTAATCATGACTTAAGAGTCAGATTCAACTAGCACCTTATTCCATCCAACATTAGCAACCTTTTCAAGATAATTAAGGATAACATACTCCTCAATAATTTTATTGGAAAGGATAACCAAATTCTCAACAAAATTTAAAACCATGGAATCGTTTGAATGTCTACCAATTCCTCTTGCACTAGCTTTTCTAGGGTTCCTCCTAGAGGCTCCATCGATATTGACTTTTCCAAAATTCTTAGGAGGAGGCTTAAACTCTTTTTTTATCCATTTTATTATTACTCACATTTTATTTAAGCTAGCTACCCTTAGAAGAGTTAATCTTCAATCTTTGCATAACATGATCCCATATTTGGTGGGAGTTCTAGGGGTGATTAAGGAGTTGTTGGACTGATTCAACTAAGTTGGAAATGATATTTTACCAAATATAGTAAATATCCTTCCTTTCCTGATTGAAAATTTGATTATTCCTTTCATTTCAAATATTCCAAGCTAGAATGGTAGAACCCATGCAAACTAACTGCCTAATAAAATGATCAACACCCTCCTATTTAGGCCAATCTCTCAAAAAAATTTCAAAAGTAAAAAAAACAAACCATTGTAAGCCATGTAAAATGGCCATTCTCCTTCATATCTCAGAGCCTAAGGTACACTCAATAAAATTATGGATGAGAGTTTCCACATTCTCTCCACAAAATTTTCATCTAAAAGGGCCATGAAAACAATTTTTTATAAGTTGCTCACTAGTTAGAACCCTATGATGTAATAAAATCCAAGTAAAGAAGCTCATATTAGGCCAGATATTTTGATCCCACAACTGAGTAAATATGTCATATGATTGGTCAGGATTATTACGGTATAAGGTCAAATAACCTTTAGAAACTAAATACTCAACCTTAGTAGTGTTTTTCCATCCAAAACAATCTTTATCATTGGACCAAGAGAGAGATCTCATATGAAGGATGTATTGGTGAAAGCATGAGATTCCGGAAGTTTTTGAAAGGAAAACTATTTCGATGCATTCAAAATCAAAACTAACGCTTAAGTCCTAAAAATGTGAAGTGCATTAAACGAAAGAGGCAAATTGATTGAAATGAGATACAAGAATTTAGAGAAGTCACAGCCCTTTTATTTAACTCTTTAACCTCGGTTACAAAATTGCCTCCTCCCTTTTTAGGGGTTAGGAGCGTTAAATAGATTTGGTTACAATCGTGATCAATAATCCTTCTTCCGCATGCCCACATTTGAAATGGGCGGGCCAAAGTGTTGCCGCCGCTTATGTTGATGAGTCCTCGATCCTTGCTGCTCCTCCTGCGTTCAAAGAAACAACAAAGGCGTTAGTAGCACCTGCTGCAAATAGGAAAAGTTTGTTCCTTGAAATTAATAAAAGATGCATGTAAAAGATTATCGAAATCAGTGAGTAAAATGAATCTAAATCACCTGCAAATCTGACAGAGACCAAAAGACCTTACCAGAGGGCCACCGCCATTGAAACAGTTGGCCAATTTGCATTCAACTGGAATTCGTCCCTGGGCAGGATGAATTCTACTGTAATTCGTCCCCGGGTGGGACGAATTCTCCTGTGATGAAAAGTCGAAGTGATGCCGTCTAAATGTCGAACCTCGGGACCTCCAAAACACCTGCAGACAGAGGGGTTAAGTAATTGGGGCCATTTTGGGATGACCCAGATGGTCGGATTCTCCCAATTTGGCCTCTATCCATGGGAATTCGACGTCGCTACCTGCAAGTTAGTGAGGGCCACAAAATCGACAAAGCATGATAATATTTGATAAATGTCTTCTGAAATCAAGATTGTGAGCTATCTAAACAGCATAGAATGTAATGTAAGATAAACAAGTGATAACAGAATAGATTAAAATGAAACTTAAAAGAAAAGTGTGGGGTGCCCAAGTGGGCCGCCCACCGTTGGAACTTGATTTTGGCGCCAATCCACTAGGGATGGGCCCAAAATCTCTTGGGATTGGGTTGTCGGCAAATTGGTGGATTAAGGTGGTCAAATGTTGGGTTTGGGTTCGGATCCACGCTTCCAAAAGCCACCCAATAACCTCTCTTGCGAAAGAGATTAATGGATGTGAAAAGGTGAATCGAAAAAGGGTGCAATAGGGTGTTCAATTTGGCAGCACTTCGTTGCTTGAAAATGCCTCCAACTTGTTCTCTTTTGGGTGGGAAAGTCCACCATTTTATAGACCCAAGGGGTCTCTTTGGAGGGGCATGCAGGGATGCCATGTGGCGGCCATGCCTTCCCAAGAGGGAGGAGACTCCTCCCTGACTTGGGCTTCCATGACTGCCCTTGTGACAGTCCTCTAACTGCCAACCTACCCACCTACACGCGCATGCACGGCAGGAGGCAATAATTGACTGTCCTCGGCTGCCACTTGGCGGCATTCTTCTTTTTGCCCGTTAAACCTGGAATTCGTCCTGACCAAAGACGATTTTAGAATTCGTCCCTGGGTGAGACGAATCCCAGTTAGAATTCGTCCCTGGGTGAGACGAATACTGAGCAAAGTGCCTGAATGTGCCAAATTGCCTTTTGACCTTACAAAATTGCTATGAAAGTGGTTAGGACCACTGTTTAACCTCCCGAGGGCTGCCCTAGGGGCTGTGTGTGTCAAAGCGATCAGTGTTTGCAGTCACATAATCGGATTGGTGCTGTTTTGGTGTCTACAGATGCCCCTTTTTGGGATGCGTTGTGCATGGCGCAAGCGTCGAGCAAAAATAGATAACCAAAGCACTAATGATTAGGGTTTCTTGGTAACCTAACCAACTTTTGATGCCCCAAGCATGGAAAGGGCATGCATTCTTGAATCCTTGCTTCTGACGAGCTAAGGAATTTGATTTCAAGTATTAACCTATTTTGGTGAGGTGTGACTTGAGCTTGGACATTGATCAGTCATGATTAGGCAAAGGGCGCAACCTTTTGTCCATGGGGGAACCTTGTGTTCATGATTCGGGAATGCCAAGTGTTTGATCAATTTGTGATTATTGCTTGTTTACTGCCCCAAGCAGGAGCGTGATTGTCTTTGTCAATGATTCTTTGAATGCATGTCATTGCCTTGATTGGGTGTGTGTTTGTTGATTGGTGACTAAGTGTGACTACCCCCTCAAGCGACGAATCGATGAGGGAATGACCTTCGTGAGAAAAGCGACGAGTCGCTTGACCCAAGATGACTTGTGCAAGGGTGCCTTTAGATGGTTTATCATTAAGCATGTGCAATTTTTCCAACATTTAGACCTATTTTTGGTGGGTGGTAACCCTTTTGGTGATGCCATAATGGGGTGAAATTGTCGAAAATCCGTCTTCCCATGGAGCGGTCCGGCTATGGTAGCCTTCTTGGGGAAGTAGGAGAGTGACAATTTGAGCCCCGACATCGATTTTCTATGCCAAGAGGTTAAGTGCAAGAGCACTTGTGTCCGGCAATGCTTATTGCTGTTTGTTTTTGTGTTGCATTTATTTATTTTTTTTGTTTTTATTGTTTTTGAGTGGGTTTTGACCCTTTTGTGACGTCATTTGGGGTGAAATTGTCAAAAATCCATCTTCCCATGGAGCGGTCCAGCTATGGTAGCCTTCTTAGGGAGTAGGATAGTGACAATGTAAACCCCGACATCAATTTTCTATGCCAAGAGGTTAAGTGCAAGAGCACTCTTGTTCGACAAGTTTTATTGCTTTTGTTTGTGTTGCATTTTTTTGTTTTTGTTGTTTTGATTTTCTTGCTTTGTGTATATGTCATTATTTTATGTTATGCACAATGATTGATGTTGATGGATGCATGCTTATGGTAATGGATGTATATGGTATGATAAATGCAAATGTTTTTGATATATATGTGATATGCAAAATGTAATGGATGAAATGAATTTGTGTTGTTTGGTTAGGGCACCATAGACTGTTTAGGACTTTGTGATTTTGTTTTTATGCGATTGTTGTGGTGAATGACTTTGTATGTATACATGTGGTTTTTTTCTTTTTTGTATTTTTTGATGGTATTGTAAAGATGAAAAGTAGCGCAGTTGGTTTAGAAATGTAGCTAAGGTTTTCTGAGACTCAGACGGTTTTAACTCACTAGCCATGACTGTACTTTATCTTACAAGACTTTTGGACAAGGTATGAATCGAACTTGTTTTTGACCAAGCTATTTCACATCCCTGTGTGTGCAATTGAGTTCATTTATGTGGTATTTGTCAGGATACCGCCAGTGCCAGATGGGCTTTCAACCGAACCTGTACTCGAGGATCACCTAACTAGCTCCACTAACTCCTTTGTTGTATTTAGTTAGATTAATCTGCGGTGTTATCCAGGATACCATAAGCTAGCTCATCCTTATGCAAACATTGGTCTGCATATACGCAAAGCGAATGTGACAGACATATCGTCATGCGGGTAGGATACCACCATTGCCAGATAGGTTGTCAACCAAACCTCTAATGAGGATCACCTAGATGGTTTTCGAATGCTGAGAATTCCAAAGATTCAAGTTCAGGTTATTTATTGGCTGAATGATTTGGGAGACTTGCTCGTCTATATAGTGATGCAAATCACTGTTTATTTTTCTATTTATTTTTCTTTTTGAGCAAGGATTTTGAATAGTGGTGATAACCACTGTTACTTGATTTTGTATTTTGAGCGGTGTGAGTTTGAGCTTGTGAATGGCTTTGATCCTCGTGGCCTTGGGGATGACTACCCATCCTGGTTAGGGGCGGATAGTACGAATCCTTACGACGTTGGGGACCAAGGGGATGATGGAGATTATGAAGTAAGGGCATTGATCTTTTAGGCCTTGGGGATGACTACCCATCCTGGTTAGGGGCGGATAGTACGAATCCTTACAACTTGGAGACCAAAGGTGAATGGAAAGTGTTAGGATGATGATTTATTGGAATTTTGTTCGTGAATGGCGTTGATCCTTTTAGGTCTTGGGGATGACTACCCATCCTTGGCAGGGACGTGTAGTACGAATCCTTACAACTTTGGGAACCAACTATGATTGGGATTTGGTAGTGGTAAAAACCATTGTATATTAAGGTGAATGAATAGGGAAGAGCTCGTCCTTTTATCAATTCTCAGCATTCTAGAACCATTCGCACAGGGGGATGAGCAAGATAACCGTTTCGCTTATGGTGACCTGGATTACTATGCAGGTTTCATCTTTCGTTCACACAACTTGGGAATTTTTATGTGTTTTAATTTGTGTTGGGATGCTACGTAACAAGGTGTATTTCAAGTGTAACTCTACCTTCGTAAAATCTGTCTGACTCGGTACATTACGTGGCTAAAGAGCAAAATGATGACTGAATTACGAAAACTCTTGATACATTATAAGACCACTGACTCTATTGTGGTAAACAACAGTAAATGGCATTTGTTTGCTGTTTTGTAAAATGGAAAAGTGTGGAACAAGATGGACTAGCAGAATAATTACAGCCTATGGTGCCTTTGACCTGTACGACCACAAATATGCAATGTATGGATGCGATGCTTAATGCAGCTATGTATTTTTGTATTTTTGATGGATTGATTTTTGTGAATATGAAGATGAGATGCGAGAAGAGTTCTCTATTGATGAATTTGAGCATGCCTAGAAATGAGATGCAAATTTTTTGTTGTTTTTGATGATTTTTGAATTTTGACTTTTCTTATTTTTGACCAAGCGATTGTGGAAATCCTTGGAGCATTTTGGGGTTGACCAAGCGATTTATAGAGATCCTTGGAGCATTTTGGGATTGACCAAGCGATTGCAAGAATCCTTGGAGCATTTTGGGATTGACCAAGCGATTGCGAGAATCCTTGGAGCATTTTGGGATTGACCAAGCGATTTGAGAATCCTTGGAGCTTTTTGGGATTGACCAAGCGATTGCAATAATCCTTGGAGCTTTTGGGGTGACCAAGTGATTGCGATAATCCTTGGAGCATTTTGGGGTGACCAAGCGATTGCGATAATCCTTGGAGCATTTTGGGTTGACCAAGCGATTGCGATAATCCTTGGAGCATTTTGGGTTGACCAAGCGATTGCGATAATCCTTGGAGCTTTTGGGGTGACCAAGTGATTGCGATAATCCTTGGAGCTTTTGGGTTGACCAAGAATTATAATCCTTGAGCATTTGGTTGACCAAGCGATTATAATCCTTGAGCTTTTGGATGACCAAGTGATTGCGATAATCCTTGGAGCTTTTGGGGTGACCAAGCGATTGCGATAATCCTTGGAGCTTTTGGGATGACCAAGCGATTGCGATAATCCTTGGAGCTTTTGGTGACCAAGCGATTACGATAATCCTTGGAGCTTATTGGTTTGACCAAGCAATTATGGTAATCCTTGGAGCTTTTGGCTTGCTCTTCAAGGGATAGAGGTACCCCCAACTTGATGGTCTTTGCACTCTGGATCTGGATCTATAGGGATTGGCACGAATGGATCGGCCCTATGCACGGATATGAGGACAGGGTCTACCCTCGGCACTGATATTGCTATGAGGTCTCTGGGTGAAAGTTGATCTCTGTATGCCCAAAGTGGTAGATGTAACGCTTGGTCCCATTGTGGTGGGTTAACGTGCCACTCATGCCCTAGTATTATGTTTAGCTATTGAATTGCTTCATCGATATTTATGGGATGTCGATGCTATCGCATGTGATTGTTGTGGGCTATCTCTATTTTATCCTCACCTTCGGCCAATGAGTATAGCTCATCAAAATCTAGAGATTCTGAGACATGGAGGACTGCATCATCAGGTAGCCCTACGGTTAAAGGTTGATCCTCTTCGAAAGGAGCCTCATGTAAGTTGGGCCTTGGGAGCTCCAAAATCTTGGTCTCTACCGACTCTAAGTGCTCTAGCGCTTTGCATGTATCGGGAGATTTGAGCTCCTCCTCTTTGGTTGGTTCTTGTTGAGGAACTTGGGGCCTATGGAGGGGTGGCCGGATAGCACCCCCCATGCCTTGGTAGGGCATTTCATCCCGCTCTTCTTCTCGCTCTGATTCCTTAGAGGCTTCTTGATGAATTTCTAAGGGTGGCCCATAAACCTGAGTGGGTTCCTGAGGAAGGCGCCCATCATTGGTTATAGGAGTAGCCTCCCGCTCATGTCTAGGAGGCATCGAGGGTGATGCTTGATGAGGTCGCAGAGACTTGTCTCGCACCCGAGGGTTGTGCCTCTCATAATGTTTTGTCTTATGCGTGTGAGGGGTTGGAGTCCTCTCCTGCATAGTGTGTTGGAACAACTCATCCTTCTGGCATTGAAGGTGCTCTTTATTTAGAAGATACCATTGCTCTAACTATTGTCATTCTAGCTCAAGTTGCGTGAGTTGCATCCGATGTGCGAAATGCTTGATAGATTCTAAGATAGTTGGTCTTACCGCCTCATGTCTAGAAGGGCTAGATGCCTCTCCTAGATATCTATCTCGGTCGTAGTGATCCAAGATCTCTATAGGCCGCCTCCCTCTGTTGGGGGTAGTGGCATTTATCCGAGGCTCTGGCCTCAGTAGGTGATCCTGATAGCTAGCATTTGCGGAGGCGTATTGCTCCCATGATGTATATTGCTCTTGAGGAAGGTAAGGGTTTTCCTCATGCTCTCTTTCATAAGTGAAAAAGGGACGGGCGGAGTTGGCTCGCCCCGCCTGAGGAGCCTTGTGCTCTGGATTTGTCCTTGTAGTCCTGACAACTAGAGGGGGTGGGGGGGGGAGGGTGTTAATGTGGGGTTCCTCCCGTCGAACCCTATGTTGACCTAGCGCTTCATCGCATGGTGACCACTCATAGCGAGCATCTAAGGGAGCTCTCCTATGGATATACCCCTCATGGAAGGGTGTGTGTTGGGTGCTATGCTGAACAGGAGTGCTCCTAGAAGGGGTGCCCCTATAGTCCCTTTCCGTTAAGGTGTGGAGGGGTCTGCCTTGTGTGTCAGGCCGCCAAGGTGGTATGACCAAATCCTTGGGGCTATACCGGAGGTGACTTGTGCCTCCTTGGATATTCCCCATAGCATCCGCCCGTGATTGGGCTTGGCTGCGGGTGAGCACCATGATGATGTCTCTCTAAAAACCCTAAAAATTGAAATGAGTCAGATGGGGCCCAAAATTGGGGTGCGCATCCCTCTTACAATAGATAAGACAAAAATGAAGTTTCAAGTCCTAACTCTAAATACATTAGGAGATATTGACCTCCGAACAGCTCAAAAAGCATAAAAAATTAGGTTATCAATTTTAAAACCTAATTTTGGGGCACTAGATGATGGAATTTGGCCCCGAAAACTGACTTTTTGGACAAATAGGACTCTAAGGAGTTATATTTGTTTAAAATTATCCCAACTAACTCCCTGTAAAATTTCAAGTCAATCGGAGCTACGGTTGAGAAGTTATGGCCCCGGCAAGATGCACTAAAATTTAGGGAAAAATATAAGATTTCCCATATTTTGTTGGATGCTCCTGCATCACTTATGGGCACCTTTGGGGTGCTCTTGGGTTGACCAAAGGGTTCATGGACACCTTTGGGGCATTTTGGGGATGACCAAGCGATTGCGGGAATCCTTGGAGCTTTTGGAGCGAGTGACAAAATGCATAGATTTTTATCTTTTGTTTATGATTTTTCTGATTTTTTTTTGTTACACTAAGCAAAAATGAACACACACATACACAAACGGTGATTATCTCTTTTAAATATTAATGGTGTGTCCTAAACTGGTTTAGTGCATTTTGATGTTTTTGTTTTGTTTTTGAAAGTTTTGAAGAACGTTTAAATGCAGAATGTTGGCTCATATGACTCCCATAAATGGTCGCCCCTTCAATATACCATTGTCGGACCGATATACCAACCTCTCTATATACCCGCCCTTACGAGAGGGAAACTATAGGTACGTGAGAGCAGATGGTACGTGGAACATAGGCGGTACGGAAGGGGGATTGTCCTGTTAATGACACCTACCATAGAAGACTTATCCTCGCGCGCATGGGAATCACCCCAATGACACTCGGTCAGCTTTCATCAGGATTTACGCCTAACAACAAGTGACAATCGGGGAAATGGATGCAAAATCAAGCCAAGGTGGTGATGAACCCACCGTTGGTCTTGCTCAAGGGCTGGGGTCTTACGACCAGCTCCTTGGTTTAAAGATGCCACGTGATGTGTGTGTGGTTTATTTTACTTAAAATTGAAACATGCAAGCAACCACTACTTTCCCTAAGCAAGCAAAAGTTGACAAAAAGTAGAAAGCAAAAAATCAAAAAATGACAGGGACAGTTTTGGAACCCTTACCTCTTTTCTGCCTAGACTTGTTGTTTTTGATCCTCGGCTCTGAAAATTTACAGACAAAAATTCGTCCCTCTGTGAGACGAATTACAGAACAGAATTCGTCCCTGTCTGAGACGAATTTGAATTCGTCTCAAGGTCAGACGAATTACAGTAAAGTATTCATCGCAGTCAAAGACGAATAACAGTTTACTTTAAAAAAAATGGTACCTGTCAAGCACCAAACACAAAAATGGATCAGTTACTTGATCTTAAAAACAGGGGACAGAGTCCCACCGTGATCGCCACTGAAAGCATGAGATTCCAAAAGTTTTGAAAGGAAAACTATTTCGATGCATTCAAAATCAAACTAACGCTTAAGTCCTAAAATGTGAAGTGCATTAAACGAAAGAGGCAAATTGAAATGAGATACAAGAATTTAGAGAAGTCACAACCCTTTTATTTAACTCTTTAACCTCGGTTACAAAATTGCCTCCTCCCTTTTTAGGGGTTAGGAGTGTTAAATAGATTTGGTTACAATCGTGATCAATAATCCTTCTTTCGCATGCCCACATTTGAAATGGGCGGGCCAAAGTGTTGCCGCCGCTTATGTTGATGAATCCTCGATCCTTGCTGCTCCTCCTACGTTCAAAGAAACAACAAAGGCGTTAGTAGCACCTTCTGCAAATAGGAAAAGTTTGTTCCTTGAAATTAACAAAAGATGCATGTAAAAGATTATCAAAAACAGTGAATAAAATGAATCTAAATCACCTGCAAATCTGACAGAGACCAAAAGACCTTACCAGAGGGCCACCGCCATTGAAACAGTCAGCCAATTTGCATTCAACTAGAATTCGTCCCTGGGCAGGACGAATTCTACTGTAATTCGTCCCCGGGTAGGACGAATTCTCCTGTGATGAAAAGCCGAGTGATGCCATCTAAATGTCGAACCTCGGGACCTCCAAAACACCTGCAGACAAAGGGGTTAAGTAATTGGGGCCATTTTGGGATGACCCAGATGGTCGGATTCTCCCAATTTGGCCTCTATCCATGGGAATTCGATGTCGCTACCTGCAAGTTAGTGAGGGCCACAAAATCGACAAAGCATGATAATATTTGATCAAAATCTTATGAAATCAAAATTATAAACTATCTAAATAGCATAGAATGTAATTAGAAATAAAAGTGATAACAGAATAGATTAAAATGAAACTTAAAAAAAAGTGTGGGGTGCCCAAGTGGGCCGCCCACCGTTGGAACTTGATTTTGGCGCCAATCCACTAGGGATGGGCCCAAAATCTCTTAGGATTGGGTTGTCGGAAAATTGGTGGATTAAGGTGGTCAAATGTTGGGTTTGGGTTTGGATCCACGCTTCCAAAAGCCACCCAATAACCTCTCTTGCGAAAGAGATTAATGGATGTGAAAAGGTGAATCGAAAAAGGGTGCAATAGGGTGTTCAATTTGGCAGCACTTCGTTGCTTGAAAATGCCTCCAACTTGTTCTCTTTTGGGTGGGAAAGTCCACCATTTTATAGACCCAAGGGGTCTCTTTGGAGGGGCATGCAGGGATGCCATGTGGCGGCCATGCCTTCCCAAGAGGGAGGAGACTCCTCCCTGACTTGGGCTTCCATGACTGCCCTTGTGACAGTCCTCTAACTGCCAATCTACCCACCTACACGCGCATGCACGGCAGGAGGCAATAATTGACTGTCCTCGGCTGCCACTTGGCGGCATTCTTCTTTTTGCCCGTTAAACCTGGAATTCATCTTGACCAAAGACGAATTTAGAATTCGTCCCTAGGTGAGACGAATCCCAGTTAGAATTCGTCCCTGGGTGAGACGAATACTGGGCAAAGTGCCTGAATGTGCCAAATTGCTTCTTGACCTTACAAAATTGCTATAAAAGTGGTTAGGACCACTGTTTAACCTCTGAGGGCTGCCCTGGGGGCTGTGTGTGTCAAAGCGATCAGTGTTTGCAGTCACATAATCGGATTGGTGTTGTTTTGGTGTCTACAGCTGGATATATTTTCTTCACCTTTTTGAAATTTTAATAGACCATTCCTCAATAGGTATTCAATATCTACTAACCTCTAAATTACCAATATGGTACCGATAGTAACTAGCCACCTTTATCCAGTTAGCTTGGTGAAGCTTCTCCATCTAAGGCCCCATTCAGGAAACTGAGTTATCAAAGGATGGTGACCATCCCAAGAATATATCCAAAAATTTACCTGTTGACCATTATGAATGATCCAAAATAATTTTATCTTTATCAAATCCTCACTAGTATTAAGAACTGCTAAAATGGGAGAACCTTTGGTAGGCAATTGATAGTAAATAAGGTCTTTAGGACTTTTTTATTAGCATATTTAGCATGAATATTTTTGGCCCAAAGAGCATTAGGGTTATGTAGAATCCTCAAATACAATTTAGTAGCTAAAGCCTTGTTGTTATTAGTAGTAGAATGGAACCCTAACCTCTTTTCATTATTAGTAAGACATAAAGTGCCCCATTTCACCAAGGCCCATTTTCTTTTCTCCCGAGTACCACTCCAGAGGAACTAATGATTGATTTTATCCAATTATAAAATAAATGCCTTTTGGATATTCAACACAATAGAAACATAAATAGGTATAGCTTGAATGTTTGATTTTACCAAGGTAATTCTACCCCCAAAAGAAATCCACTATTTGTCCACTTTCCAATTTTCTTCTTAACTCTATCCAACAATCAAATCCTGTATTTATTTTTCTATCTTTGAATATTGATATGAATACCTAAATAAGTGATTGGAAGGGATGTATTATTATATCTTAATTTATCCAATACAATGGATTCCTATGTGGAAGAGCGGTGAAAGAAAATGATATTAGATTTATCTTCAATGATCAACTACCTTGTAGCTTTAGAAAAACATCTAATGATTTGCTTAATTTTAGAAGCTTCCTTAATTGTACCTTTATCTAATAGAGTAGATCCATCAACAAATTGAATATGAGATATAGACTTAGCTCCATGAGAAATGGTAACTCCATTAAGGGTTTTTTTTCTCTATTTTTTGTTATAATCATGCCTAAGCATTCAACAAGAATGATGAATAAACAAGGGTAGAGGGGGTCACCTTGCCTAATATCTCTAAAATTTGGGAAAAGCTATGAAGAATTGCCATTGATAAGGATTTCCAAGAAAACTAAAGAGATACATCTTATAATCCAGTCCATCCAATAGTGAGAGAAGCCAAATTGCCTCAAAACATTGACAAGGAAGTGCCAATCCACTCTGTCATAAGCTTTGAATAGGTCTAAACAAATGAACATAGAAGGATATTTTTACATTTTCATGGAATGGATGGCTTCCTGAGAAAGAACTATCTCATCCACTATTTGATGTCATTCCACATAACCCCCTTGATCAAAGGAAATAATATTATGGAAAAGAAGCTCTAACCTTTCTGCCATGATCTTAGTAATGATTTTGAGAACATTTACATAAAGTTATAAGTCTAAAAGCTGAGATATGTTTGGCCTCTTGAGATTTTGGGACTAGAGCTATATAAGTTTTGTTGATAACCGTAAAATTTTATTTAGCTTTCCTAGATTCTTCCACCACCTCTAATAAATTAGCATGAAAGATATCCCAAAACTCTTGGTAGAACTCAATAGGAAAACCATTAGGACTTGGGATTTTCCCTTTTTCATTTTAAAAACCACCTATTGAAGCTCATTGATAGTAACTGGAGTGATCAAAACAAAGTTCTACTCACAAGTGATAAGAGAAAGGATAGCTTGAATAATATTCTTGGGAATCTAATTCAAGAGGAGTAGCAGCAAATAGATTAGAAACGTAATTGACAAAAATAGAGTTCATGCCATCCCAAGTGTAGACAACATCTCCAGAATCTAATTTTAGGGAAGAAATAAAGTTGTGAGATATTTGAGCTAAAATATATTTGTGGAGGAAATTTGTGTTTTGATATCCTTCTTTGAGCCATTGTATCCTAGAATTTTGCTTCCATAATAGTTCTCTTTTTTCCATTCCTCCAATTGAGTTGCGAGTCTCATTTAATTTGTACTTATACTATCTGTGAGGCCATCTAAATGGATATTCTTATTCAATTTTTTTTTTTTTTTTTGAATTTACATGGTGGAATCGGTAGCCACCATGAATCCAAGCAGGTTGTCCAGCTTTTATGACCGCCATAGTATTATGTGTTGTCCGCCCTAGAAGCCGCCACACATATATTCACGCAATCCGCCCCTATAACCACCATGCCACAATCATTTTAAAACTTTTACACCGCTGAAAGCACCAAGAAAGGGACAAGCGTTCAGTCCGACGAGGCCCAAGATTTGAACCTTGGACCTCCGCCCCCTTATGGGGTTTGGATGAACCAATTGGTCTACTCGGACCTATCTTATTCAAATTTTTAAACCAAGCAATCACTTCATGTTTTATTTTTTGAACATCCTCGAAATCCTTCTAGTTCCAAATCTTGATTTTGGTTTTATGTATTACAACCTTTTGGCAAAATGGAATATTTTAATCCCATACCTTGGTTTACCTTCCTTCCACTATTTTTGCACTTGAGGCATGAAGGAACTATCTCTAAGCCACATTACCTGAAAGTGAAATGGTGAGAAACTCACATTGGTTTTTTATATTTCCACAATGACTAGCAAATGATCTAAACCAACATTGTTAAGAGTCTTCATCTTAGGAAAATGACAATGGATTAAGAAATTGTTAGAGAGCAATAACCTATCCAATCTCTCCATGATAAAAGCTAAGCCTTGCCTTTTGTCATAGCAATTCATAAGGCCATTATTTGGATATATGTCTACAAGATGAAGGTTTGTAATATATTCACTCATGAGGTCAGTGCTCCTATCTAAATTTCTATTTTCTCTTAATTTTTCATCCAAAGAGAGGATGGTATTGAAATCTCCTTCGATCAAGATCCAAGCTTCAGGAAAGTGAGAGATAATATAAGTTTTATCCTTCAACTATATTCTATTTTCCTCCAAAGTATTTGGAGCATAAACAATTATGTAGAGCATAATTTGCTTTTAATGTCTACTTTGAATAGATATAGCCAAAAGACTCTAGCTACAAACCATATGGTGAGTAACTACCTCTTTTGGGTCCCAAAGACAAGAAATGCCACCATAAGTCCCCTAGGAACTAAGGAAAACAAATTTTGCAAATAGCCAAATTTTATTAGCAATTGATTCCATTTCCTTTATAGAAATATTCGTTTCATAAAGGAAAACAAGATGTGGATGGTTTGTTTCAATTATTATTCTCATTTTATTTTGTTTTGAAAGACTCCTTTTGATTTCTCTAATATTCCAAGTGATGATATTCATTAATAACATGATTAAAAAAGTAGGTAAGGGCATTAATCTTACCTTCCTCTACAAGCTTTTCACCTTCTTTTACCATATGATGTTGATTGGTCTTGCAACCTACCTTTTGGTTAGAATCCATCTTCAGTTTTTTCCCTATTTCTTGACTTACTCTAATTGAAAATGGAATGGCTTATAACCTTGAATAATGCATGTATAAGGCCGAAGTGTTACTAGAAGGTTCAATAGAGTCTATCTTGGGATTTGTATTTTTAAGTCTCAACATTTCAATGAATGTTTTTCTTGTGTATATTTTCTCCCTTTTTTTGTTGAAAAACTTTAATTTTCTATTTTGTCTCTAAGTTCTTCCCTTCATATTTAAATTGTGTTTCTAAGATTTTTGTTTCCATTATTTCCTCTTCCTCACCTACAACATTATTTGTGAAAAAAAATTAAAACATATTAGTTGATAACTTAGTTCCATCATTCATAAGTGGTTTTTTTAGTGTTCTTCTTCTTAGGCATTTGAAAACCTGCTAAGTTTGTATCCTCTTTCTTTTTATCTAGAATTTAATTTGGGAAAACACTAGCCAAATGACCATATTCATGGTAAATTCTACAATGAAAAGGAATGTTCTCATAGTCCACCAGTTGCTACCAAGTATCCTCCCTAAATTGTAATGAGATTTTTTTATGTAGGGGTTTCTCAAAATCCATTAAAACACAAATACGATCATAAATAATATGTTCATATTTTTTAGTACAATTGACAATCATTATAAAAGTTCCCGGAGAGTTTACAATTGAAGAAAAAATAGCTGAATTCTAAAATTCAATTGGGAGGCCAAAGAATCTAATCCATATTGGACATATAGAAGGCATATCTTATTTGTCTTTAAATTTAGTATACCAAGGCTTCATGAAAGTCCCTACCCTTCCAAAAAACCAGGGCCCCCCTTGAAATTTTTTCTCTCTATCTTCATTATTAGCAAATAAAACAAGAAAATAACCATTTGGATGAATAGAGATTTGTAACTCACCTTTAGTTTTCCAATTTTTTGTAGCCCAAACTTTGAAAGCATATAGGCTTAGACGAAAACCCAAGAAATGATAAACTAGTTTTTTTTTTTTCCAGATCTTCAAAGCTAGTCTGAATGTTGCCCATGTCTAGCTTTACAATTGGAGTTCCATAAGCTACCTTAAGACATCCTGACTTAGTTTTCCTAGGATCAATCTTAGGTATTCTTAGAGGTTTACATGAAGCCCTAAGATTGATGTTAGCATTAGGCTATGGCTGTCCACCACGAAGGGCATCCCTAAAATTTATTTTTGGGACCGAGTCTTGGAAATCCTTGTCCTTAAAATGGGTTTCCATAGTGGATTTGTGGGGGTACACCTTAGCACTAGATTCACTTGAGATTTGAACCATATTTTGATCATTTGCTTGAAACTTGTTTTGTGATCTCTTTAATCCATGCTTTGGACGTTGAGGAAAAGTATGATTTTCACTTATGTTTTATGCAAAAAATTGGAAGTTGTTGTCAATCAAGTTCATAGCATGATCTGTTGAAAGATAAATTTCTAACCCATCTTGGGCCCCCTACAACATATCCCACTAAATTATTGAGCAAAAAGCACAAAAATGTTGATCGCTAGGGCTTGAAGGCCCAAAAAAATAACCTTTGGAGTTGCTTGCACTCAACAAAGATGAAACCCTCACATAGTCGCTCGTTTCTTCCAAATCCATTATTAAATATTATATAAATTAGAAATATTGTATTCATTATAATTGATGGAGAAAATGTGTTTCTAAAAATACATTATTAAATGAATAGTATTAACATGTGGTTTAATGTTTAAATTATTAGAGTTAGATATCTTATTTTAAAATTTAAAAATATTTTTTAGATAAAATATATTGGATAACAATATTTTTTTATAAGGATTTTTTTATATAAATTATAATTATGTAGATTTTAAAAATTATAGTTGGACAAAAATATAATGAATAACAATTTATTTTAAAAAAAAAAACTCTGATAACATGAACAAATCTACTTGATATTATCAGAACTTATTTTATGGTGTAGTTTTGTATAATAAAAGTATTTTGTATTATTTTTATATGGTTTATAATCACCTATATTTTTATATATTATAAATTTAAGTAAACTATATATATTTTTTATAGTATTTTTATTAGCATTTTTATATTTTATTTGTCTTTTGTGTTGTTTAAACATTTCATATAAATTATTTTTGAATGTAGGATGTATTTTTTTTAAATAAGTTATATGTGACTTTTACTAGGACCACATTTATAAAAATACCAAAATATTGCATTTATTGTTAGGTTAATTAAATCATATTAAACATGTTTTTTTATCACAATATATTTTTATTTTTAAATCAAATACATTCCTCAATTTTCTTTTTATGTACTATGTTTCTACAATCATCTTCTTGACATCATTTTTATTAAGAGATGAAATTTGACTTGGCTACTCACCTTTTAAAATTTGAATTTTATGAAGATGAAGATCAATATTTTTGCTTTGTTCATGTCTAATTTTATTTCTGTACCTAGTTTTTCATGGAATGCAAAGAATATATGCTCTTATGTAATTATTATACCATCAAGAATTTGTTTACCACAAACAAAACTACCTTGTTCCTCTAAGATAACACAATTGAGAATGCCTTTCCACCTATTGTCCATGTTTTTGGAAATGATATTACAGATCCTATTAATAAAAGTATCAAATTGTTTTGTCTCACCTTTATTGGGAATCAACTTAATAAAATTAGCATTTATATCCTTCCTTTTTTAGGCCTCTTCAACCACAACTAACATATCACTCTTTGGTAAAAAAAAAAAATTAAGAAATTGCAAGAAATTGTCTTATTAGAATGGAAAGGGAGAATTACTTCATGTATCTTCTCCATGAATGTCTTATTCATCAAAATTACATTTGTCATTGTGTGATAATTTATGGAATATTTTGTAAACTTTTATCCCATTCCTCTTTATATTACCCTATATCTGACAAAATATTTTGAAATAATTAATTACTTCCTTCTTTATATCTTCTTCTTTCTCAATATTTCTTCCATCTAGAATTTAAATATTTTTGGCATGACGAAAAAAAAAATGGTGTATTATAAAGAAGTTGTATTTCTATCTCCTTCCTTGAGCCATTTCTCCTTATATTTTTGAAACCAATACGACTCCTTTTTTAATGCATTATGATGATAAGAATTTAATCACTTTTATTTCACATAAGAATCTTGATCTATTGCATTAGTTTCTACTATCTCTTGTAAATTTTTGAGCATGAATTCAGTTTATTACATTTTTTATCAAAATATTTGGAATTCCAAGTCATCATTTTCTCCTTTAAATATTTTATCCTTTGAAAAAACTTATACATATCAGATCCTTAAAATTTTTGGACATGTGACTGCTCTTTGTCCTCTTTAATCTCACGCTTCGAAGAGAAGAAATAATTGGCACACCAATAGGGGTAAAGTTGCTATGAAGCACCCCCCCCTAATTCATCCTCTTAGCCTTTAGATACAGCATGCTACTAGCCTTATAATGGTTCAAATATGGAATCCAATCTCGAGAGTGTGGAAGACCCAACTCTCAAGAGCGAGGAAGCCCCAACTATTCCTCTAGAGGATGAACAAGTGGCTCAGGATTTTCCTCCCAAGGAGATTTATTTATCTCCTTTGAAGTCCCCACCCTTCAAATATATAGAAGTTGGTGTGCTGATCATGTCTCTCTCTAATTTTCCTCCTTTAGAAGCACAGGTTAGTTCCTCTCTTGTTCTTGTTGTTGATTCCTTTGTTCCTATTCAAAACATTTTTCTTGCCTTAGCTCAAACTTTGAGCCTATCCTAGGTGAGACTCAGTTGCCTTTATCCTCATTCAACTATGGTGAAAACATTCCTCCTTATAAAGGTTGTCCTCTTAAGACATGCAGTCAGAAGAAATCCTTGGATGTTGGGGTGGAACACAAAGTAGGTAGACCTCCTAACAAATCTTGAAAAGCATGAGAAGTTGAGGTTGGGATAGCAGATTATTTTAAGTATTAGGGAGGTAAACAGTTGTGAATTGAATATTATACCACTCTACTCAACCCTTAAGGAGCAAGAAGTAGGGGAATGGAAACCATAAATAAAATTCATTTCATGGAATATTAGAGGTCTAAATGGGACCTATTGTAGTTGGGTTTGTCATCAAAACAATGCCAGGACTGTGATCATTATCTTGAAGGATTCAAAGGTGAGCACCTGTTGATCACAACATAGACTAAATATTGAAAGAACCAAATTTCTTTGATTCAACCTAAATAAAAGGTTGGTATACCTTGTAAACATAATGGGTGTTGACTTTATTTTAGCTCAAAATAGTAAACATTTAGTGATGAAAATAGTAGGGTTAGAAATTTTTGAATAAATAATGGATGGGTGAAGCTAACAACATAGACATACACAAAGTATTCCTTGATAAATTGAACTTCGGAAGTGATATTCGATACTAACAACATTTAAAACTTTACAATTACTATATCGATGACCTTTTGCATACCCACATAATTATTTCAAACATCTTAAGCACTAATTATTCAAATTAATAGAATAAGATCAATGCCTTGACTAACAAAAATAAAATTCATAAAAGTATATATGCAATAACCAATTATCCCAATTTACTCTAAGCTAGTTGTGCAAATTAATAGAATAGACTGACCATAGCAATAACAGTAGAGATAATTTCACAAAATTATATCCAACCAATCAACACAAATGCAATTTCAAGGTAAACAACCCTTCCAATGCTTTATTTATCAATTTGTAAAAATATACATAGTAGTGCAATCAAACACTTCAAAGCCAACCTTTTGAAAGGAGGTCACTACCTTTATTTATAGTTTTATAATGATAATATTTTCTAAGCATTATAAGGAGTTTAATGTTTCTTGATTTTCTTGACCACTGACCATCCATGATGCCTCCCAACTATGTCTTCTTGATTTGTTACAACAAACTTTAGTTATGAGATACTCCTATCATGGATGGTTCTTGTGATTCTCGTTCATTCATTGATTTTCAACTGAATATGGTTCATCAAAAGGTTATGGAAGTTTCCAAACCATAAGTAGTGGTTCAATTTTATTTACGCCCAGACTCATACTTCTCCTGCCTTCTGCAACTAATTAATGCATGAAAATATGCTAAATATCTGAACAATATAGAATATTAATAGCTATTGTTGATCTACCAATCGAATGGTTGTAGTTAATTATTGTGTGGATGTCCTTGGCTTGAATATTGCTTGAGACAAGAAATCATGCATAATAAAAAATTTACTTACATTTTAGCATTTTGAGCTCAACATATTTTTGTCATGTGCCATTAACAAAGAAGATAAATAATCATGCCTTTATACTTTTTGGCCCCTTTAGTCAACTTCTCTTATGTTTTCTTGTTATCCAACACTTTTCATATTTGCATGTGGTTAATGAAGGGAACAAGAAATCACGCATGAATGTTTTTCTCAACATTATACCTTTTCTCGTACCTCTTTGTTTCTTGGTGCTTTTCAAATTTGTGCATGGCAAAAAATCTTGCATGGATGCTTTTCGCCATATTTTATATTTTCTTGTGATTTCTTGGTTTCCAGTGCTTTTATGTTTGTGCATTTATTACAAAGGAGTCAAAGAATTGTGTGTTGCAAACCTTCCTTTGCTTTTGGTAATTTTCCATTATTTCTTGTTTTCTCATGCTTTTTGGTTTACACAAGGATTACAAAGGGAATACGAAATCTCTCTCTCCAAACTTTCATTGATTCTACCCTTTTCCAATGCTTTTATGTTTTCTAGCACTTTCTTGTTTTCTTACAAGTTTCAAATAAGATAACAAATCTTGGTGCATTTTCCTTTTCCATTTTCGAATATTTCTCGTGATTTCTTTTTTGCATATAAAATACAAAGGCAGCAAGGATTCTCGGCTCACCCGACTTCTCCATTTGTGACTCTTTTCAACACTTTTGTTTTTTTTAGCATTTTTTTATTTATTTTCTTCATACTTAGTCAAATTTACAATTTTTTTGGCTAAGTAGAGATGTAACCTATTTTGACCTAAATTATTGGTGCCTCTTGGGAAGTCTTGCTTGCAAGATTTTGGAACTCAAACCCTTATTCATTGGGCTTATGGAATCTAGAGAAATGGAAATATGGAAGATCATGAAATGGAATGATAAAGTAGATGGGGATTGACAAAATGATATGAAGGGGTATGGATGGGGTAACTAAAATCCAACTACTTTTTCTTTGAATCCTTCGACTTCACATCTCATGGCTATCTGCAGCATTATGGCTCTAAAATTGCTCCTTTGTGACTACCAAATTCTTGATCAAATACAAAATATCCAAAAGTTGATGGTCATGAATAAACTATTTGTGAAGCAAAAAATGTGAATACCTTGCATCACGAAGGACTTCTCTTATAGGTGGCCTTCACCTTCTTAAAAATCTATATGTGTGAGGCCCTTTGCAAGTTCATGTTTTATTTGCTTCTCTAACAACTTTCAGACTGCAAAAATTCATTAAAATTGTGTTTCCAACTGGTCCCTTTCATTGGACCTATTGCTTTACTTGCCCTTCATCTTCTTATTTTTATTCAACATGAATCACTTCTATATCGGGATTTTCAATTATAATCTCCTAAAATTCATCACCTTCTTCCTCCTCTTTTACCTCTTCCTCATATTGGTCTTCTTCTTCAAATTGATCCTCTCCCTGAGATCTATCTCCATTGGATCCATCTTCATTAGTCTCTCCTGTACTGACGTCTACTTCACTATTGTCTTCTTCACTTAGTAGTTGGGTCACATTATCCAGTGTGCTCAAAGATCCTTTTGAGGTTTTCCATAGAATTATTTGTACTAACAAGATGTTTTGATGAATTAATTGTAAGCTTGCTAACCTCTTATAGGATGGCTCAATCCCTCCAATACCAAATTTTTATATAACATCTTTGAATTTGGTTAGGATATTAATAATTTGAATCACCTATACCTGATGGATTGGCTTTGACCATATTTCTATCTTAGACTCATGTTCTATGATAGAGTTTAAGCAGTCTCTCAACACTAATTCTCTGATGTATTGGTGATCTTCCCCAAGTTAATCAAGGAAACCAAGCAGCCTAATGTGAGAAATATTTTATAATTTTATTTGTTTTAACTTCCAGTCTATCTAGAAATTATAGACCCTTCAATATTAACTTGTTCATAGCTAGGATGCATTTGGCTATACCCTTGGTAGTACACCACTACTTATTTGAAATGAGTTTGGCCATGAATCTAGACTTAGTTTTTGCTAATCTACAAATATTCTCTACCGGGGCTACTTTGTGCTGAGTAAAGTTCAAAGTCTTTGAAGCCATCTATTCTAATTGGGGTTGATGGTAGGGCACTGCTACTCAATTTACTTTCTATCTTGTCTTATACCCAATTCAATAAATTCTTGCCCCCTTAGCATGTTTTCTCAACAAGTTTCTAATATTTTATAGAGAATTTATTGGTTTTCCCACCTAGTTTCACTCTAAGGTTGAAATTATTATTGAAATATTTACTCTTAATATGCATTAGGGTCTTGCCTTCAATGATTTGCAACATCTTATGTTCACGATTATAGTTCTTTGCTATTGAATGTATCAATTCAGGGCATGCATGTACATAATCACACATATAAAAAGATAAGAGTGAATGAACCACTATTGCCTTCAGGCTCGAAGATGATATGCTAGTGGAAACTCTCTTCACCACTTATATTCTAATCTAAGCCTTCTCTTTATAGGTGGTGATAGTATCTGTAATCCTACCCATAGAGTCTAAGAAACAAATATCCACCTTGCTCTCCATGACAACGGATTTCTTCTCAACAAAGGATGATGCGACCATTATTGAATGCAAGTGGATTACTCTTACTTAGAAAGAAAAATGTGCTCTCAATTACTCTTCAGAAAATAGTTCACTCTTATTCACTGTACAACTCTTAGACTTCAAAGTATGCAATAAGAGTGTATTCTATTTTATGGTGCCAAAAATATAGTTTTCCTGAAGTGTGCGTCTTTAATGTGGTGGGTGCAACATTCATATTTATGTGAATTTAATGGACACGACGTCGATGTTATATCCTACTCGCAATTGGGTTAACCTTACGATTGATGACACAAATATAACATGTGCACCCCTTTCTTGTCTAAATTTGAAATGATGCACTTCTTTTACTTTGAATGGAGAGCCTCACATTTTTTTGATATTTTAAAATCGAGTGAAATCTACATCAAACACTTTTTTCCATTTTTGCGTGGTTGTACCTATTTTATTTCTTGCAAGCAAGGTGATGCCAAAATAAAACACGTAGCATAGTGAATTATTTTACAAATGGATCTAAAATATTGGTTATTAGGAGACTCACCATCGAAGCTCATTTTCATTTTTTATTTCTTGTCCTTAATACAAAGTGTAAAAAGATAAAAATGTTTACATAATATGATACATATAGTACACTAAAAATGGTTCCTTACTTGATATACAATTTGAGATGGTACTTATTCACTGGAATTGGCAACATATCTCCATCTTGATCTTATAGCTTAAAAGTGTTCTTCTGCTTAACTACCATTATTTAAAAGGGAATTTCCTAGAATGAATCAAAATTTTCATGTTTTCCTAGCTTGGCATTATCTACATTTCATTTTAATACTGAATCTCCAATTATGAATTTCCTAAAGGTAGCTTTCTTGTCAAACCAACCCTTTGTTTGTGACACATGTTTCTAGAACCTTTTATAGGATTCCTCTATCTATTATTCTAAATGTATTAGTTGAAATAATATTTCACTTACTGGGTCTTCCTTGTAAAAATGATCATCACCAAGATATTTTAAAGTAGGCAATTCTAAGTGAAAATCCAACACAACTTATTTCACATATACTAGAGCATAAGGAGATGTGTGTACAATTTTTTTCATAGTGATTCTATCTTCCCATAAGACCTAATTTAGCATTAAATTCCAAGATCTTTTATTGTCTTCAAGAGACCTTTTGATCAATATTAAGAGGTTTTTATTTCTTGATTCTGCTAGGCCATTGCCCCGAGGATAATAATTAGAAGAATTCTTTAGGTAAATGTCACATCTTCTTGAAAAATTAATGTACTTTATCTCTACAAAATCTAGACCATTATCACTTACTAAAGCCTCTAGAATGCCAAACCTGGTGATCAGAGTTTCAAGGAACTCAAGCACTACATATTGATCACATTTCTTAGTAGGTATTCCCTCAACCCATCTAGTAAAATAATTAATAGCTATTAGAATATATTTATGACCTATTTAAGAATTGTGATTGATTTATCCTATGAAATATAGCCCTTGCTACTAAAATGGTTGTTCCACTTGGATAGGTTGTAGAGGTATTGCAAATTTTCTATTGTTGCCTATGTATCTCTAGAACTTTTTATAACATCTAGCAGTTTTAAAGGCATTGGAAAATACTATAGACCAATAATATCCTACCCTTATGATCTTGAGTGTGGTATATATTCCTTAATAATGACCTCCAGATAATCTATCATGGAAGTCTCATAATATTTTGTACTTTTGATCTTATCTTACACATATTAAAAGGAAAACATCTAGGTTTTTATTGTAAAGCTCTCCAACTAGCATTGTATTGTGTAAGTCTTGAAGCCTATACTTTCTCCTTTGTGAAGCATTTATATTTTGAGGACATACACCTGTTTGGAAGTAGTTTTTTAGTTGATATATCCAATATGCTTTTCCTAAGAGAATGTCACTTTCTTCCTCTAGCTCTTCAATTTGGCATACTACTTCTTTTGAATTAGCTTTAGATACTAGCTCCAAATAAAGTGCTCTTCCTCTAACCAATTTGGTGGGATGGATCTCTATGTCAAAATCTTGAGTCTTTGTGATCCATCCTACTCTCTTTTCACCACGTTATTGTAAGATGAAGGTTAAATCAGGATGAACTACATATTACCTTTTTTTTTGAGGATTTCTTCACTGCAAACACTTGTCTTTCTATGAAGTTATATTCACTTGATATTCATGTAGTGTCTGACTCCAAAATAAAATTTTGTGCTTATTATTTTGATCATACTTTTGGATTAGCACAACTGGATAACTCTCCTTAGCCCCATAGGCATATAAAATGAAGTCTTTATTAAAATTTGGGCTGACCAAAACTAGATATATGGAAATGGCTTGTTTGATTAGTTTGAATGATTGCTTCCTCTTATCAGTCCACTTGAAATTGATATTCTTCTTGAGTAACTTTGACATTAGCTTAACAATCTAAGCAAAATCTAAAATGAACTTTCTCACAAATTTAATCTTACCAAAGAAATATTGAAGAAATATCTTGTTCAATGGAAGGGGTAGTGCCAACATTACTTTTATTTTATCTGGATCAATACATATTCCTTTCTTTGAAACCACATGCCCCAATAATTTTCCCTCGTGGACTGTAAAAATGGATTTATTAGGATTTAATTATATGCCAAATTCTTTGCACTTCTGGAAGACTTGTTCTAAATGATGAAGGTGATCTTGTTTCTCGTGAGAAAATACAGTCATATCATCTAAATATATCAATATTATTTTATTGATAAGCTTACCAAAAGCATAATCCATTACTCTTTGAAAAGTGGCACCAACATTTGACAGGTCAAAGGGCATTCTTTGATAGGTCAAAGGGCATTATTTGATAGGTGAAGGTACCCCACTTTGTAGTAAATTTGATCTTGTATTGATCTTCATCCTTGACCTAAATCTGTTTGTACCTAGAGAATCCATATAATAGAGATAATATTTCTACCCCTGCCACCATCTATAAGATATGATATATCTATGGTAAGGGGTAGTGATATTTCAAGGAAACTTGGTTCAGGTTCCTGAAGTCAAAATAGAGGTGAATATCACCATTCGTATTTCTTACTGGGACCAAATTGACCACCGAGGTGGAGTGCTTAGCTAGAAATATTATCTTACCTCTCAATAGTTTAAGAAAATTCTATCTCATTATCACTTCAATTTTGGGATTCATCAGTATTTGTTTCTATCTGAACGACTTGGAATCAGACTTGGAATCAGGTACTAGTTCAATGCTATGTTGAATTATGTTTTTATCGTAGACCTTAAAGTCATCATAAGTCCAAGCTATTATATTTTGATATTTATGACTAAATCTTTAAATCCTTCAGCTTCCTCTAAAGTGCATTGGACACCAAACTTCAACTTCTCTCTATTTTTTACTTCGATATCTTTGTAGATCTTGTCATCCACTTCCATTTATTTTAATATCTTGTTATATTCATTATCAAAAAATATTTCTAGGGTGATTAGACCCTTAGGTATGTGATTTTTTTTTAGATAAATAAAACCCCATTGATCAATTTCTTTTGCAAGATCACCTTGAGAAAAAGCATAATCCACTTACTTAATCAAAAATCAACAATATGCTCATCACTCTCAAACACCTACCAATATATTTTTCTATCTGGAACTACTAGTCAGGAGACAAGTTTCAATATCATATTCTTGGGGGATTCATAATCTATCAAAGGGGAGAAATTAGCTCCTTTGATGTCTAGGGCATTAGCCAAACAATTTTTCTATCTAGGGATGACATGTAAATTTAAAGCGTCAAAGGATTCCATAAGGTCCCATACTCTATTTTTGTAAGCCTTCATATAATGGTGCTTATTGTTATACTTTTTTGTGACTTTATTGACAAATAGCTCTAAGTCACCATAAATGTCTAGAATTTCAATGCACATTTGTTCTACTTGCATTAGTCCTAGGTAAAGAGATTCATACTCTATGGTATTATTTGTGCAAGACCAAGTGATTTTAAAAGAAAATATTTTAACTTCTTCTCATGGATACTTTAAAACAACTACAGTCCCTACTCCATTTCTGCATCTAGATCCATCAAAATGCATCGTCCATATTTTGGATTATATCAACAATTGTTTGGATATAGTGGTAGTCTTCTTATTTGATGATGAGGATATACTGTATGTACCTATTTCTATTTCTAGAAGATCATGGGTATCTTAGAATGGTAACTCATCATCAACTTCTAAATATTCCAAGAGTTCTACTAATTATGGCTCTTCTATAACTAGGTGATTGTACATATATTCCTCTATATTTTCAATGTGATAAGTGATAGGATTTTCATCGGTCATCCTTATCCTCTTTTCTTTTTAAGGTATCATCATGCCATAATAGTCTAGGTACATATATCCTCCCAATTTGGTAGTGAATTCTCTAAAAACACATAGGTCAAAATAGGGCTCCAGGTTGACACCATAATTTCCTACACAATAGTGATTTTAGGGACTCTATATAATCTCATCAATACATCTTTCACCACTCCAATAGTCTTTACTAGGGTACCATACATTTTTAAGACTTCCTAAAAATATTAGGTATACTACATCCCCATCTCATCGCAAACAACCTTGGGTATAACTGTAGTAGAAGCCCCATAATCAATCATGCAATTATGGAGTATCCACCCCTTTATTATTAGATAAATATAGAATGGGGAAGGCTTATTTCTTAGGATAGTAGGAGACATATTTTCTTGATCATGATCCTAATTAAGCATAGTGGTATTCTCTTTCCCCTGAGATTTTTTGTTAAGAGAAGCTTTCAATAAATCAATTTGACCAAGGAGGAAAAGAGTATCATAGAGACTTGCTCTAGATGGAGTCTTCTTAAGCTCTTCAACAATATTAAATTCAGGTTTCTCTAAAGGATTTCTCTCTTCTCTCTTGTATGTTTTTCCAAATCTTCTCCTATACTATTGAGTAACTTCAAACCTCTGTCTTTTAGTAATAGAAGGAAACTACAACTTTTCTCTTACTTCCTTCTTAGAACCTAATTGATCCTCATTTTTCTCTTTTCACTCTGCTTTGTTTTATTTTTTTCTTTTTATGGTGCGTTAGGAGGTAAAAATCCCTTTCTGGTTTTCTGTGGAATTGGGAACTTATCCTTATCAGTAGGAGGTTGGTCCTTATTCTGAGAAGAAACCTAAAATAAACCCATTTTTTGTGGATCAACTTGTAAAGGTTTCTTTCCAGATCTAGTTAATACTGAAATAGATTTTGGTTCAAAGGAGGTAGGCTCACTCAACACTTGTTCACGTTACCATAATATATTAAATTATTTCTTTTGATTCCTCTTATATTTTTCCATGGCTTGTTGGACATGATGTTGATACATGTAGCAAGAATCAATATGGTGAGGATCATTGCAGACCAAGCACTAGATATTAACTAGATTAGTCTCATGATTTGAATCATATTCCTCTTGAGCTTGGTCCTATGTTGTTGCTTGAACTGGGTTTTTGATCTTTGTTATTGTGGAGTAACCTCCTCTGCTAAGATATTTTCATCTCTTTTTTTATCTATGGCATTGACTTTGTTGCTAATATTCTTTAAAGAGTTCTAAATATCAAGAAGCACTGTAGACTCTTAGGGTGGTTGATATGGAAGAGAAGGGAAAGTCACAACAATAGAAAATTTAGGTAGTGGTGGTGGATTTATCGCAAGAAAATGAGTTGCAAGTGGAGAAGGATTCATGACGGGAAAATATGAGGCTAAAGGCTACTGTGTGATTTAAAGAGTGTATCGAGTAACATGTTTGGGAGGTAATCTTTCCACTTAAATATATATATCTTCTACATGGACCACTATTTGATAAACATGATGGAATATGGTTATTTCATATTGCTAGGGTTGCATGACATTATCAGGACCTAAAGCTATGATATAATATCTATAAACCAAAGGATAAGCTGATCTGAACTCATTGGGAATTATTTTTTAGGTTTTACTAAACTTGAGATTAAAATAAAAAACTGATTCTTGAGGATGAATTTGAATGACTGTAAACTAGGTTAGGAGCAATAATGGGTCTGCAGACCCATTTAATTATTCTACAAAGGGACCTTATAAGTCAGCCCAATTTCTTATGGAACCATTTTTCAAAGTTCTAAACCAATGTAGGATTTTACCTCTAAAAGAAAGAACCAACAACTTCACAAAAATATTTGCATGCCTAATGTTATGGATAGCTTCCATTGATAACACATATTGGTAATGTTCATATGTCATTATCCTAATACCATCATAGGTAGGTATGGCCTTGATTATGGCTTGAGGGATATAATGTGTAGCTTGGAAAGACAATGGGATTGCAACATTCCAATCTAGGTAATTATGTTGAGCTTCATCCTGATCAGGATCCATATCAACTTAGGTATGGGGGGTATTTGTATTAGAAGCATCTGAGGTAGAATATGTTGTTTGGAATTCCTCTATGAAACTCTTAGAAAATGGGTATCTTAAATGCCTAGATTTTGGGAATAGCTCATAAAAATTAGCAAGTTGATCACCTTTCTTAGAAGCACTTCTGAGAAACATAACTTTTGTAGTATTTTGATCTCAACACATTTCTATCGTGTACCATTAACAAAGAAGATAAAGAATCGTGCCTTTATTCTTTTGGCCCCTTTATTGAGATTCTCTTATGTTTTCATGTTATCCAGTGCTTTTCATATTTATGCGCGATCAACGAAGGGAACAAGAAATCATGCATGTATATTTTTCTCAACTTTATACCTTTTCTCATGTCTCTTTTTTGGCACTTTTTAGATTTGCATGTATTTTACAAAGGCAGAAAGAAATCTCACATGGACGCTTTTCCTCATCTTCTATTTTTTCTTATGATTTCCTATTTTCTAGCACTTTTATGTTTGTGCATTGATTACAAAGGATTCATATAATCACATGTTGCAAACCTTTCTCTTATTTCAGCCATTTTCCATGATTTCCCATTTACTCGTACTTTTTGATTTACACGGGGATTACAAAAGGAACAAAAAATCTCTCTCCCAAATTTTTCTGATTCTGCCCTTTTCCAACGCTTTTATGTTTTCTAGAGCTTACTTGTTTTCTCACGGGTTACAAGGAAGATAGAAAATATTGGCACATTTTCCTTTTCCATTTATAGCATTTTCTCGTGCTTTCTTATTTTCTTGCACTTTCTTGTTTGCACAAAAAATACAAAGGTAGTAGGAATTCTCGGCTAGCCCGAATTCTCCATTTGTAGCTTTTTTCAATGCTTTTATGTTTTTCAATGCTTTTTTGTTTATTCTCTTCATGCTTAGTCAAATTTACAATTTTTTTGGCTAAGTAGATATGTAGTCGATTTTGGCCTATAGGACTTCTAAAAAAAGGGTTTTGAACTCTCTTAGAAAAGAGATTTTTTCAACAATTTTGCTTTTCTAAGAAACTAAGATGGAAAGCAACTAATTAATTTCTATCAAGAATTTTATATGGAACGAATCTAAAGTAGTGTCCAAATAAGGTGTTGGGACTTCAGGAGGACTAGCCTATTTTTAGGATCCCTCTATAGTCTCTAGTTTAGTCTTGTCTATTTTTTATTGAGTCATGAACATATTTTTTTGCTGTATGAAAATTGGTAATTAGTGGGTAATGTCCAACATTTATTCTCCAAACTCTAGAATTGACAAAGATCATTTTTGGTCCTTCCTAGCTCGTATGAGAGATGTGTTTAAGCAGGAGGCTTGGATCCTGGCAGGGGATTTCAAATCACCTAAGATATATTAAGGGATATGTACACAATAGATAAAAAGAGGGAGATAGCTCCTTCACAAGAGGTATGGAGGAATTTTCTTCTTTCATCCATAAACAATAACTCATAGATTTATAGCTCCAAGGCTCTAGATTCACTTGGAGTAATCAATGGGTATAGTATCAGCATTCAAATCAGGCTAGAAAAGATACCTTTTTAAAGAGGTAATTCCTCTCTTCAAATATGTGACCTTATGCACTCTACCAAAAGTGGGTACCAATCACAATCCTCTATTGTTGGAAAAAGCTCATCTCTTCTTGTTCTTTCCTAGACCATTCAAGTTTGAAGCCATGTGGTTTTCTCACCTGAAGCTTGAGGATTGTATCAAAAAATGGTGGTCCTCAAATTTTGTAAGTTCTCCTATCAAGAATTTGACATCCAAACTCAGGTTTATAAAATCCAACTTTAAACTCTAGAATAAGCAAGTTTTTGGTGATATTTTTTAAGAAAAAAGTGGAGTTGAAAAATAAACTACAAAATATTCAAAACTTAGTCAAGGAAAGTTGTGTGTCTAATGATACCATATATGAAGGGCTTAAGACCTTGGTGGACTTCCATAATATCCTAAGTAGAGAAGATTTTTTTTGGAAAACATCCAAATCCCTCTAGCTTAAAGAAGGAGATAAAAACACAAAATATGTCCACACATCAACTTTAAGAAATAGAGCATACAACAAAATCAAGAAAATTATCAAAATTTATGGGACTGTTACTAAGGATATTTGTAAAATCATAAATTAAGTAGTTGCCTTCTTCCAATATTTGTTATGTGACCATCCTCCAAGAGACCCTAAAATGGAAGAAAGCCTTATGAGGAATATCCTGAACCTGGTCATTATTCAGGCCAACAATGATTTAATTAGGCCTTTCTCAAATGAGAAGATCATGAGTGTGGTTTTCTCGATGGTTGGTCTAAAATTCCGAGGACGAAATGGTTTTTTGCTAGTATTTTTTTAGACTTTTTAACATATCATTGGAAAAGAAATATGCTCAGCCCTCAGAAGTGTTTAGTATTATACTATTTTTCCTAGTGATTTTAACTCAATTTTTTTGGCTCTTATCTCGAAGTTGGTTGGGGCTAATAAGTTATCTAAGTTTTTTCCCATCAACCTTTGTAACACAATCTATAAAATATTTACCAAGGTGTTGGTGAATAGGCTCAAATTGCTCCTCCTTCTTGTTGATTCATCCCAATGTGATTTCATTCCTGGCCATCAGAATCTTGACAGGGTTCTTGCTATCCATGAGCTCACTCACTTGGTGGATAAAACTAAGAGAGAAAGGGCATTCATTGAATTATACATCAGTAAATCCTATGATCGAGTCTTGTGGGACTTTTTGATAAAGGTTCTAAGAAATTTTGGCTTCTCTTAGCAGTGGATAGATCTAATTAAGATGTGTATTTTGTTGACCAAATTTTTTATCCTGGTTAATGGCTCTCTAGTTGGCTAATTCAACAGATGCAAGGGCCTTTGGTAGGGAGATCTATTATCTCCCTTCCTCTTCATTTTGATGGCCAAAGCCTTGGTTCATTCTATTGCTACCAACATGGTTATTTTTGGCATTAAACCTACTCTGAGATCCAATCCCATATCCCACCATTAATTTACAAATGACACTTTGCTTTTGTTTCTATATTCCATCTCTCAGGCACACTCCATTAAGTTTATCCTTCTTGCCTTAGAGAATGACAGGCCAACAATCAATTTTAAGACATGTATAATTTTCATTCTAAATACATTGGTGGTCAGAAAATGGAAAATTACCAATATTCTCAATTTTGAAGTGTCTTTCTTACCCTAAACTTACCTAGGATTACCTTTCTTCAAAGGTTATTGTAAACCTGATCTTTGGGAATCAATGGTTGAAAGGATCTAACAGAAGATAGAAAACTGCAAAGAAGATGTTCTAAGTTAGTCCATGAAATTTTTATTGATTAAACCTTCCCTTCACAACATACATGTCTACTTCACGTCCTTGATTTGAAAAAATATTGAGGAATTTTTTATGGTCTGGAGCTGAGGAAAAGCGAAGATTTCATCTCGTATCTTGGGATAAAATTTGTATCAATAAATCTTGTGGGGGATTGGGCTTAAGGAGAATAACCTTATGATAAATCCCTGACTGCTAAACAATGATAAATATTGGTCCAAATTGAAGATGTGGATTGGATCAAGATAATTAAGGCAAAATATCTCAAAATTGAGAATAAGCTTTTGAATTCGCCTTCACTACTTTCAGGCTCAAATTTTTGGATGAATTTAATTAAAAACAAATAAGTTCTCTCCAAATGTGGGAAATGGCTAATTTGGAATGGCCAAGATGTTGATTTTTAGCATGATCCCTAGTTTCTAGATATTCCCCTGGCTTCTAACCCTAAGTTGGCTATTGTTGAAGCTTCATGTAGAAGGTTTTTTGGCTCTTAAGTGTCAGATTATATAGTTGATCTCCTGGATAGAATAAAGTGGATATCCCTCTACCACCCTGCTATTTCTTAGGAGGAAACTAGAGCCCTCAATTTTTCTACCAACCTATTAAATATTTATGTTCTCAAGCTGGATCTTGATGGTGAATATTTTTTCTAGAAGGTGGACCCCTCTAGCATATTTTTGGTAAAATATGATTTCCATTTGCTTGAGAACCTAGACCCCCCTTGGTCGCTTTGTTACCTAGCCTATCATAAAGGATTGATCCCCAAGACCAATATTTTTTTTTGGATAGCAATTCAGCATAAGGTCCTCACTTTGGATAACCTTAGAAATAGATATTTGGTCCTACCTAACCAGTGTTACTTGTGTGGTGTCTCTGAAGAATCTCCTCACCTCTTCAATATTTGCTTTTTCTTAAGGGATATTTATGCTTCCTTTTTTAATTGGTTGGGAATCTCTTAGGTCCTCCCCTCTTTCCTATTTGATATCCTATCTTAGTGGCCTACCCCATTTTCTTCCCACCCTCTTTGGTTGTTTTGTCTTTCAATCTAGCCCATCTTCTTTTTATCATCTAGAAGGAGTGCAATCAATGTGCTTTTAATAATTCTTCCAATTCAATTGATTTTATCTGCTCCAAGAGTATTGTTGTTACTATGGAAAATGTCACCTTGTGCTACCCAAAATATTTTCCTAATGGAATATGGAAATGCATTTGGAATTTAAACTTGTTGTCAAACCAACTTTGACTATTGTAGAAAATCCATGATTGTCAACTATTTGTATTCCTCTACCTGTTGATTGACTCAAGTTAAACTTTGATGGTACCTCGAAATACAATCCTAGTAGAGCCAATGTTGAGGGTATCCTTAGGAATCACATGGAAGATATTCTTATGGTATATGCTAAAAATTTGGGTCTCAACACAAGCTAATTCGTGGAACTAAGGGCTCTTTACTGAGGTATCCAACTGGTTAGTTCTCTAGGGTTTCATAATCACTCTTTTTATCTAGCAGGTCTCTCTTCCAAGCAACTAGCCATCTCATACAATCAAATTTTACCTAGCTTTACCCCAACAAGAAATTCACTAGTGATTTAAAGTGATTTTTTTACCTCTTGAGTGCATTCCTCACAAAGAGAAAATTCTAACCCTTTCCTAAGGATCCAATGACTCTATTTTGGAATTAAATATTCACCATCTTGATTGAATTACTCCTTTTCCTATAACTTGGTAAAAAATTTCCTTTTCACTATAAATAATTAATTTTTCCTCTTCAACCATCATGGACACCACTTCTACCTCTACAATTACTTCCATTCATGAGATTAATTCATGTATTTACCATCTACCATTGTTTTCCCTCTAATTATTTCCCCATCAACACCAATTATAGTAATAACTCAAAAGGTAGCACCCACCAAGGAAAAAGAAAATATGAAGGTGAAACAATAGAATCCCTCCCCTCCTCCTTGAATTCCCAAGCAATTGTTTGATAAACCACATAGGAGAGTAAAATATAGAAAATACAAACATGTTCCTAGAAATGTAAGAAAGGAATCCCTCTAAAGATAAAAATTAGGACTACAAAGTGACTTATAGGGCATTTCCCAATTTAAACATAATCCTAGCAATGAACTTGGTCCCACAAGTGTGAATTTCTTGGATTTGGTGGAATCTTGCATAGAATAAAATGACTTCATGGGTAGTATCATCAAGCCATACTAATGAATACATAATTCATTCTATATTTGATAAGGATATGTAAGGTAGATGTTAAAGTAGGGATGATATTATAATGTTGGTCATTTACAATTTGAATACCTAGAAGGACCTCTATTTAGATGTGACCAAAATTACTTGTAGGTTTCTTAATCCCTTGTCTAAGAAATTTAAAAAAAAATTGTTGAATTTAGCATTTTTATGGAGTTAAAGTTGTTCAAATACAATGTCCATCTCTTATTTAGTATTATGATCAAAATTAGGAAGAGATCAAATACCACAATATATGAAGAACATATTTCCCTTGTTAATACAATCAAGAATTATCCTAGACACTCATAAATGTTTGACTATGCAAGATATATTGTTGACTAACTTACACCTCCTACTTTATTTGGCTTATTCAAATAATTCAAATAAAAAGTAAATTCAAGATACACCTCCTACTTGATTTGGCTTATTTTGTACCCAAAAAATAACTAGTTCCCTATCCTCCAACTAGATCAGACAAGACTAGATAGGTATCCATTGTCGATAGTTGGATGCATAGATGTACCTTAGAAGTGAAATCTGTATCTTATCACTTCTATTATGAAATGTATAATATCATTGTGACTAAAATTAAGATCAAGGTCCCAAGACTATTATAAGAGACTATGGATATATTGAGATCAAATAACAATCCAAAGGGGACTACTACTTAGGGAAGACAAGATTTTTCATCCAATGTTTTTTCTTTTTAATCATACCATTTGAGTTTTCATCATATGTGTATGCTTACCTCTTCAACCTTGAATATGCTAGCCAACTCAACTATGTGGACCTAAGATACTTTAGGTGATAGAATAATACCACTTCATTACACTCAAGAAAAATAATGAAGATCACTCCCAAATTGTGAGAGTTCCACATAGTGTTATAAGAGAATCTTATGAACATGGAATTGGATAAACTTTGGGACATATGGTCTTACAATTCAAATAAATTCAATAAGAAGTTCAAAAAGGGTATAGAGATATAGGATCAAGAAGAAGATGAGTCTACTGGAAGAGCTAGTTCCAACCACTCTAGGATCTACCCAGGGATATGAAGCTAAAGTATAGTGTTAAGACATCAACCCCCCAAAATACTACTCCTTTTATTAAAGGATGGATTTGACCTAGATATCAAGCCTAACAATCATATTAGGATAATTGGAAAGTTGGGATACTATAAAAGGAAGATCATCACCTAGTAGTGAATATGTAATGCGATTGATACAACAAGGAGGATAGTGTGACATGGTACCTTTGATGAATAGTTCTTGTCCATTTGGATAGGTAGCATCCAAGGAGTCAAAAAATAAAAATAACAATAATATAAGCACAAAAAATCCCCTTGAGTCCACCTCCAACTCTTGTGTTTGAAATTATGGTATCTATGGTTCTAACCACATTAGTTATCCTAAGCATCATAGTTTATGAGAAATAAAACAAAATTTAAATAAATTGAAGGGTGGCCCCAATGGATGAATGTTAAAAATGTGGAAGTAGCATAACAAAAGAAAACCCTCTAGGAAGGAACTCTTTTGGAGTTGGGAATGACTAATACAATTGTAACTGCCACTTTCACCTCCACTTCTATTTCTCTTTCTATTGTTCTTTTTTCTTTCTCTCCTTCTAATTATTTTATTTTTTCTTCTCTTTGAAGTTATATTATTTATTATTTACCCCCCTACCATTTCTTTTGGCACACTTCCCTCATCATCCACTATTGTGGTCCATGATTCTCTTGGAGGAAACATACCTTCAACCATAACCTTTATTTTTGGCACCACACCAATCACTTCTTTCTATCACCATCTATTTAACTCACCACCTCACAACCCCTAGTTACCTATTTTGGAAGACTTTCTTCTTCATAACTAGTCTATTTAGTACTTTACTAATTAAAACATTGGTTTAGTTGGCATTAGTGATAACCCCATTCACATCACCATTAACTCTTATCTACATGCAACGCACTCTAACCACTATATCATCTCATTCATACTCACTACCACTTTACCTATTGGCTTCACTACTAGACTATCTAGGCTATATTTGAGCAAAATAGATTTATACCAAATGCCTTAGCTTACAAACTAGCTAGAAACTAACACAGCCATGAAATTTTTCCAATTAGCATTGAAGTATGACACATTGATTTAAAAATATAAAGCTAGGGGTAGTAGTGGGTCAATTAAATGCTAACAAGAAACAAATCTAACAAGATAATCAAACCTTAAATAAGTATGCTAGAGAGAAGGACTAGTTACAAAAGAAAGTTTTTGACCTCAAATACCAAATTGATAAGACTAAAAATAAGAAACAATAGGTAGAAGATCTATTGTGATAACTTACATGAGGGCAAAGACCAATTCAAGAAATAGAAAGAACAAGAAAAACCTGAATTAGAGAACCAAATAAAGTAGCTTCAAGAATTACAAGCAAGATATTAGAATATTTCTAAAGCTCCAACAAGAGATAGCAACATTAAAAGGGGTAGCAATGGTAGATCCAAGAAAATCCTTTGATGTAAAAAGGGTAAATTTTGACTAGAATCGCATCAAAGTTGAAGTAACAAGTGTTAAAGGTACTTTATATTTGTAGACAATATACAAAGTAGACTAAGTCAAGTGGCTAAAATCATCAAGCAAGTTGAAGAGAAATTGGTTGCAAAGAGAGGAACCAAGAGGTGTTCAATTTGTTTTTTATACTTGGTGGATGAATGGGTTTTGAAAGGGTCCCCAAATATTTTACAAGGGGTTTTAAAAGGGTCCCTAAAACTTTTATACATCAATCAATATTTTCAACAACATCCCAAAATGGAGTACAATACAGGATGAATCTAACAATATTTGAGGAAAAATCACAAAGGAGACCAAATGAGAATGAAATAAAATTGGTCCAAGCAAAGCTTCTTAAAACAAATTTTGAACTTCCTGCCCAAGATGGGAACCTTGGATCAATAACCTAGAATTTGAAACAAAGGCATCAAATTTTAAGCATGAAAACATGCCCAAATGAAGACCAAATTCAAAATCAAAATTCTTGCTCAACTTGAGAACCTTGGGTTAAGAAACCTAGTCTGACAACATTTAACATCCATCGATCCTGCAGTTGGAAAGGTTGAAACATGCAAAGATAACACCAGTCGTAGGAAATATCGATCTAAAATTAAAATAAAAAACACCAAGGTCCCAAACAAAAACTTTTGGCCCAACCCCTACTGGAAGCTACCTAACTACCACTAAAAATTCAATGGACACCCAAAAACCATAAATTGATAGATCCATCGAACCCGCACTCCCATTAGCCACCATCTGAAATAAGACTCCATAATCGGTCAATGATCCAACATAAGAAACAATGATCCATCAAAAAATAACCAAAACCCTTAGATCTACCTAAAGTTTCAAGCAATGGGTTTGTCATGCTTGAAGCCCATAAAACACACCCACAAAATAGAGTGACAGGAAATGGAACAGAGTGCTCAAAAAGGAAAGTTATGAAAACCCCAGGAGCACTTAGAAAAACACAAATCCAACGCAACCAAAGAGCTAGATATTATGGTTGGCTCACCCCCAACAACCCAAACCTATCAATCATAATGGCCAAACAGTACCAAGAGTCTCCACTAACCATAAATGAACACAGTCTCCCCTGAAAACCAGTCAGATAAGGGATAGAACCAAAGGATATCATGGAGATAGCCTATCTGTCCACGAATTCAACCAGTCACCAGGTCATAGGAGGATAAACACTAGTCAAACCAGTGTACTCTACAACCTAGAGTGAAAGAGATTAGCAAACCCTCCATTTTACCAGCAGTCAAGGTGGATCCATCAGGTTTCCAACCATCCCCAAGCTCCTCAACTAGGGTTCTAGTTGATCTAACCTTATTATAATATACAAAATGAAATGAGATAACATGGATTTCAACCAAAAATATTCTCCTCCCATCTTGGGCTCCACAAAACTACAGGTCCACACTTCCAAAAATCTCAGCCTATTGTTGATTTTTTTGGTTACAATGTTGGAATAACAATTCTAATAGTTAGGAATAGATAAAAAGTATATGGTTAAGAAGTTAAAGAAGATACCTAATGATGAGGGAGACCTCAAAATATAAAAATATATATTTTCATCTCTAAAATCCCTAATGTAGGAAATGGTGAAATAGATTTAGGGGATCACCATTGGTAGATTCCCCAATATTTTTTTTACCTTAGAGGAAACTCTTTCTTATACCATCATTGATTTCATGATAAAAGATGAGCAAAACAAAGTTAAAGTTGAAAATGTAGTAAAATGATGATTTATTTCTAGCTATATTAAATCGTAGGTCCCAATATCCAACATCTTAAACAATATTAATATTGGAGTATTCATGAGTAGGCAGTTTTATTTACAAAATTGAATTTATGAGCAAAAATTTTTATTTTCAAATTTTTAGTTCAAGCTAGGAAGCATTTGATTAAAATCTGATCTTATTTTAGCTTATCTTAAATATACCTGATTTATGTTTGACCTTCTCGTGGTCTTCCAACAGGAAGTCCTTCCTTGTTTAGGGTTTATTTTTAATATTTGTCTTCATTAGTTGAGGACCTAGAGGAGATTTCTCTTTTCATTGATTTGGGAAGTTGATGCCTTCCCTTTTTGTTCTCTAGTTTTCCTCTATAAGGAATTTTTGTCTCTCCTTTTTAGTTGTTCTTTTTTTATCTCTAGTATATAGTATCTTTTGTTTCTCCTATATTGTAAAAGGTTTGGAATTCCTTTCAAAATCCCTTCCTCTAATCAATCAAAAATAAATATTTGAGTATTCATTATATTTAATCAATATCAATGAACATAATGTTAATGAAAATATAATAATATAACACAATGAATAAAGTCACTATATTATTGATGAATCAAATATACAATATTTATATTACAAAATATTCAATACAATACATGGAGATTTGTCTCCATAATATAGTATTACAAATGACCTTTCAATGCTTTAACTATTTATAAGGTCCTAAGTCGATCTTGTATAAGTATGAGTAGGCTACGAGTCTAAAATTTAACTATTATAGGAGAAAAATTTATAATTTTAATCCTCCTAGCCCTAGATAAGTTAAGTTAGCTTGACTCTTTGGCTACAACATTGGATACCTTATAGCCATCTATCTACAAATGTCATTGTTTAAAGGTAGGATGAAGGTAGATCTTTGGAACCCAATAGTGGAGCATTTAATAGAAAAACTTTTAATTTTGAGGGATTCTTTACTTAGCCAGACTGTTAAAGTTCAACTGGTCAATTCATCGCTACAAAAAATACCCATTTACTTCATGTCTTTCTTCAAAATGCTAGTCAAAATTTGTAACAAAATAGAGCAAATTCAAAGAAACTTCCAATGGTCCAAATTGGAGGAGAATAAAATATTATCCTTAGTGACCTAGGATAAGGTGTGTTCCTAAAAGGAAGTGGTCGGATTAGGTTTTAGAAATCTAATGAAAATGATTTTGGCCCTATTGGGTAAGTTAGGATGGAAACTAGAAACTAATGTAAATATTAATTGGGTTCACATTGTCAAGGCAAAATATTTGAGACCTGCTTCAAATTTCTTAGAGGTAGATAATATGAAAAAAGGGTCATACCTTTGAATAATCTTCAAACAACCAAGCCACTTTTAAAACAAGGGAAATATTGGAAGGTTGGGGATGAATCCCAAGTACATTTTTGGAATGATAAATAAAGTAAAAGTATCCTATCAGTGAGGATTGAGATTTTGCATGGCTAAAACCTTATGTTGAGGATGTCTATGGGGACCTAGTCAAATATTATATAATCACTGAGAAAATGGTAAGAAATTAAAATTTGTATAGGTTGATAATCATAATAACAAAAATCAATAGAAGCTAAATATACTTCTATAGGTCTATTTTTGAAAAATACTACATCTTCATATTATCTTATTTGGATGAGCCAAAAGGAAGGAACATACTTAGTCACAATAGGTTATTACCTCCTTGAAGGGGATGGCTTTGGATATCTATCAATAGCTAAGATTTTGTTCAAAGAATTAATTCCCAAGGTAAGGTATATTGGTTAGAAGTCCAAAATAAGGTCTTGATATTGGATAATTTGCATAAAATAGGCTTCACATTTCCAAATAGGTGTGTTCTATATGAAATGAGTGAGGAATATACAAACCATATCTTCTCTACCTATCCTGTCAATATTGATCTACTCAATAAGTTTCTAAAGACCTTCCAAGTAGATTGGGTCCTCTCCAAGTCTCCCCTTGATATTTATCTTCAATAAGAGAACTTAAAAGTAAAAGGCTTCAAATATTATGGAGATTAAGTATTCCACGTATTTTTTTGGGGTATGGAAAGAAAGGAACCATTGGATATTTAAATATAAAAAAAGAGATACTCATTAGTTTCAAATAGAGTTTTAACTGTGGTTCTAGAAAATTTAGATATCATGAAGTTCAAAAATAATTTTAAACCAAACATAGGGAAAGCAATTGCTAGAGTTTGGGGGTTAGCTTTTAATTATAAAAATTCTTGCTCACCCCTAGTTCATCCACAAACCAATTCAAAATAAAAAAAAGTCTGCCAAGTGGATGAATAGAGTTGAACTTTAATCGAGTAGCAAAAAAAATCCTAGGAGCCTTTATGCAAAGCCTCTAGGAGCCTTTATGGGTGTGTCACTTCTTGGTAAACTAAATATAAGGAAATTAATAATAGAAAGAGAATCACAAAATATCATTAACATTTTGGATGGAAAACATCCACCTAGATAGAATATATCAAATATGATAAATGATATTAACACTAAACTAGAGCTCCTTGAGGAAGTGCATATTGTTCATGTCTATAGAGAGGCTAATGATTTGTATGAATATGTAGCAAAATGGGTGTACCTTTGGATGATTTATAGTTTTGGGAGTTATCCCTCCCTCATAGATATCAGAGATTAAATTTATTAGGGGGGTCTTAAAGATTTTGTGGGCAAATATTTAATATTCATATAGAAGGAGGAGTTTGACAAAACCCGATAGCTACAAGTATTAGTCCAGGGATGAAGTAAAGAAAAAAAGACATGAAAATGAGTATTCAACAATGGTGGATCCTTTAATTTGAAGCTTTACTATTCATCTAGAGGGAGGAGTTCGAGCAAACCTAACAGCTACAAGTAGTAGTCCAAGGATGAAGGAAAGAAAAGAAGACATGATAATGAGTATTTAAGAGTGGTGGATCCTTTACTTTGAGGCTAGAATAAGTATTATTGAGAAAATGAGATCTTGTCTCTCTATGGTTTGGTCTACTCTACCCTTGGTTTTTTACTAATTATTATTTTGTGAGCTACAAGTTAGATCATGTATTCTCGATAGTACTAGAGTTGATATGAGGGGCTTCACTAAGTCCTTATACTCATTGTTATTAATCCATTTGAAAAATATATATTATTATTTGTACAAAAAACTGGAGCATTAGAAGGAAATATGACATGCTTAATCTTGTCGAGCAATACGTTTCCATGAGAGTCCCATGGTTGTCAATAATATTCCTTCTATTATATGTGGAAGGGATAGAGATGATACAATGGTCTAAAATCCTAATTATTATTTTGGAAGAATTATAGAGGGTGACAATCTATGACTAGAGCCTTGAATAAGGGATGAAGGTGGAGTCTAGCAATACTCTGGTCAGCTCCCCCATTGAAGTGAGTCATTGAGGCTCTTTTCTATAATTTCATATTGAAAGACCTTAATGAATTATCAAAGTATTTGTTTCAAATGGTTATATGAATTACAGAAGAAGTAGCAAATCACTTGAAGGACTTGAATGGGAGCATTTTTATTCTCAAGGTCTAGTAGGAAATACTAGACAATAAAGGGAAGGTTTATCCAAAAGATAGTTTTTGGTCTCTATTGGTTTAAGCTCTTGTTTATTGTCTATTACATTTTTTTGTAATCTTAAATGATCCTGAAGTAAAAAATATTAGATAGTAAAGATGTTGTTTGATCTAATTATTTGAGATCTAGAACCATTTTTGGAGTGTAAATGTTATTCTCTAATGTTTATTGTAAAAGGTTTAGGGTCCCTTTCAAAATCACTTCTTCTACCTTAATAAAAATATAATAATCTAGCTATTGTTCTCATCACATATGTAAGAGATGTATCCTTTCCTATTCAACACATATAACAAACCTTTCATGTCCCTTGACTTTATATCTTACCACGTACATGTGACTCTTCACTTGTATACTTAACACCTACACATGTGACTCTTGACTTACCTATATGACACATTGCATACTCCTACATATTACACACTTACACATTTTTTACGTGACACTCGCACACTCTCACACTTTATAGACTTGCATACTTTACTACATGACACTTTGACTTATCCTACACATTGGCACATACTTTAGAGGAAGTATAAATTACTCACCCTAATATAATTACTCATACTTTAATCTAATATTTATAATTGCACAATGGTAGAATAGGGGTACTTTAACATAGTATCAAATAATATAATATTATATAACCCCTCCTTGTATTACATTATTTGGTTTTTGAAGACTTTAGTCTTTAATCCCTAATTCTTGTTTTTGTCCTTTTGCTTTGGTTTGGGCACTACTTGATATTCTAGCACTGATTTGTCAACCTATTTATTGTAGTATCTATTAGACTTTATTTAGGACCATAGAAACATTGTAACATATCCATGATTCTATTCCAATATGATTTCTTGATCCAACCATAATGTACTTCATTTTTTTATGATTTATCTTTGGTTTGGCCTTCTCTCAAAGTATAGAATTTTGGAATGATTTGGATTTTAACTTGGTTATTTTATCTATTTATATAGTCTTACTTTCTAATTCTTTTATTTTTTTATCTAAAATATTAGTACCATTAAATATTTCTCTAAATGATTTACATTTTCATTAATTTCTTCAATTTGTTCTTCATTTTCAATTTCTATAATCCTTGCTATAAGGGCCCTTATTTCATTACCTTCTTCAACTTATTCTATCTATAGAACCTTTTGAATTTACTTAAATAAATTACCCTTTTGATTCTCTTCTCTTGGTCATTGTTGTTGTTGTTGTCCATATTGGTACTAAGGTTGATATTGCCTTGGCTAAAAATTTTATTGATTCAAAGAATTATATGTACAAAAAATTGTAGTATGACATTTTTTTCTGTATATGTGACAATATCTATATTTCTATTTATATTAAGACTACGATGATGTTTCCTTGTTACTTGGTACATTTTCCTTACATATTAAATAATTATTAGTCATTTCATATTTGACTAAATATTCCTGAAGAACCTTTACTAATTCATCAAAGGTTGTTATCTTGTTTAGCATTTGAAGCAAAGTGACTAAATATTTGTAATTTTCTAGAAGTACTCTTAATGTAACTTGGACATGAAACTTATCTTTTACTTTTTCTTCCAAATTTGATAACTTATTCTTTAAACTAGCTATCCTTCAAATAAATAGTTCTATACTCTTTCCACTATTAACTATTAAATAATACAACTATGATTGCAAATGTAATATAGTTGCTTTGTTCTTCCCTTTAAATATTGTGCATATTTTTTTTCCAATAATCTTTTGAAGTCTCTACTTCACTTATATATGGTTGTATCTCATCAATTATCCTAAATATAATCAACATAAGGGCTTTTACATCTTTTTACTCAATTTTTTTTATATATTTCATATTATGGCTTGTCCTTTGTTCCATTTACAATGTCCCAAATTTTCTCAACAATGATAATTGATTTCATTTTATTTTTCCATGATGCATAATTTGGTCCTTTCAAGAGTTGTGATTTAGAAAGGAAAATCTTAAAGTAAAAACATAATGGAACTCTAAATATAAATTTCTTATAACTCCCACAAATAAATATCACTTTTCAATTTTTAAAATTAATTTGCATTCATAAATCTTCAATAATCAAATCATTTTTTCAATCAATTATCACATTTTTTGTCAATTATCAAATTTTTAGTCAATTATCAAATTTAAATAATCAATCATTATCACTCCAAATTAATTTCCAAAAAAATTCAAATTTTTTTCTATTTTTATTTCTATCCTATATATCCCCTTTTCTTGAATCTAAATGCAATAATTATTTTAACCTTATATCCTTGCCTTTATCAAAAATATAAAGTGCAATGCACCTTATAATTTTAACTTCACTTAGGAGCCTAAATAAATCAAGAATATTCCATCCAATGACCTTACCTTATAATTTGTTATGGTTATTGTTAGATGATATTAGTCATGTTATGCAGGTTCATATTCAACAGAGCATTAACAAATCACATTTATTTCATGGAATATTTCATAAATGTAACCTCTTCCTTCCCTGGTCTACATGCTCCATTGAATATTTTCATATGATTTCTTTGGCCTTGGCATTTTGAATTCCTTTATTGTGTTATGCTTCTCTGCTTGGCATCTTAGTAGTGAAAAACTTGAGCACCTTAGCATTTTGAATTCCTTTATTTTACCTCATACTTAATGTAGCTTAGTTTAAAAAAATTGGTTCTCTTCATTGCTAAGGTGCTCAGGATTTTCACTACTAAGATGCTCAGGCCTCTTCACCTACAAGGTGTTTAGCATCCTCTTCATTGCTAAGGCACTTAAGATTTTTCTCTACTAAATCACTTAGGTTCATCTTTGCTGCTAAGGAACTTAGGCTTCTTATTCACTACTAAGGAACTTTCTATGTACTCAAACAACTCTTCTAGATGGTTTTCAACTTATCAATGTGGATCTTTGACTGTCAACCTAATCTAACTCAAGTGCTTCAATTTTGAATTGTATATTGGCTTCGTGGCTTGAACTTCTAGTATTCCATAACAATGGTAGGTTTATCAACATAGCCTTATTCATACAACCATAGTCCATGGCTTTTGTAGCTACCTTTACTTACTTTATGATATTTGTCTTTGTAGGCACTTTATGCAATATTCATAGAGTTCAATGTTTTACAAATACTTTCAATCAATAATTGTGCCTCCAATACAATATTCTATTATTCAAATTATATTTTTAATGATGTTCTAAAATTATGTCTTTTCAATAATATTCTAGGCAAGAATCATTTGCTGCATGCAATAAACAATATTAAACTCTAACCATTATTCTTTTATCAATCTTTAAATAAATTCAGCTTTACACCAGAATTCAACTTTGATGCTAGTTTTTAATCTAATACTTATCTCTCAAATATTCTTTTTAAAAATTCATGCAAAAAAATATCTATTGCTAGCTTTTATCCAATATTGAGTAATGTTTCTCTGATAGAACCTACTCAATGTATCTTTAATACCACTAATGGCTTCTCATAAAGATTAGATCATAGGTCTCAAATCAATATTTGAGTATTCAATATATTTGATGAATATCAATGAACATAACATTCATGAAAATATAATAATATAACACAATGAATAAACTCATTGTATTATTGATGAATCAAATATACAATATTTGTATTATTAAAAATTCAATATAATACATGGAGCATTATCCCAATAATATAGACTTATAAATGATATTTCAATACTTTGAATATTACTCTCCTTACATATTGAGGAGATGCATCCATTCCTATTCTATACATATGATAAACCTCTCATGTCTCTTGAATTTGCATCTTACCACATACATCTGAATCTTCACTTGTATAATTGACACCTACACAAATGAATCTTGGCTTACCTATATGACACATTGCATGTTCTTACATATTACACACTTGCACACTTTATTACATGATACTTGCACACTTTACTACATGATATTTGGACTCCTCCTACACATTCACACATACTTCAGGGAAAATATAAATCACACACCCTAATATAATAACTCGAATATAATATAGTATTTATAATTATACAATGCTACCACGGGGGTACTCTTACATACTACAAAAAAATATAATATTTTCCAAAAAATAGTTGAAGAAACTACAAGAATTATTCAATACGTTGTAGGATATAATGGACAAGCAAGATAAATTTTGAAATAATCCATGTGAAAACTTGGTAGAAGATATAAATAACCATACAAACATCTAACTATCAAAGTATGATAAACAAAAATAAAGCTTCTAGGGCTCCTGCCATGAAGGTGAAACCAAGATGGGTAGAATTTTTTAATTTTACAATATGGATTTCAATTTCAAATACTTTGTGCCTAATGATAAATGTGAGATTTGGGATCTCTCACCAATCAATCTTGGCACCCAATGAAGTCACTAGAAATATAGGGATAAGACACTACCATGCAAAAATTGTAATTTTTCAAGATTACAAAACAATGGAATCAATTAATTAACACCTTTGAAAACCCCCAAAATTTTGCGAATCCAAAGAAAATGAATATTTGCTCTATGAATGTTAATTTGTTCAAAAAATATTCTATTAACAAGATATAACTATTGGTTTATTAAATAAAAGCACTAAGGAAACACTAGTAAAGCACTAGCAAAATGAAGAGGTTTTCTTGTCTCCTAAAATGAATTGATCATGAACTAATAATGGGGTAAAAATATAAGCATGGATTATGGGAAAGATCTTTGGAAATTGATATTTTGGCATGTAGTGGTACCATAACCCATTTTTGAAGTCTTATAATAATTTAGAGGCATGTAACATTTGAAGTGCATCATTTTTTCAAATATGCCCCTACAACTTTAATTTTACTAGGACTAATATTTTCTCACCCTAGGTAACATAGGATAAACTTTTAATATAAATAAAATCCATGGGCTCCATTGTAAACTTTTGTTAGCCTTAAAATATTCAAAGCTACAATTTGTGAAACCCACATTATACTCTTGTAACTCATGATATTGGTCATAAATTGATTACTCTATTAATGGCACTACCCTTATGGGTTGTAAAATGTGTGGTGATTATGGAGAAACATTTTTTTCATCTTCTCATTGCTCTCACAATTTCAATTTATTTGAATGGGAATACATTATTATTATTCTAATTTATTAAGTTTTGATTGATCACATTCTCCTTACTACAATTTTGGTTGTAATTACTTTTAATTACCTACACCCTAAACTTTCATGTATCTTAATCAACACATTTAATTTTTTTGTATTTTATTTCATGCAATTAGTTTAGATTTTAGTAAGTATTGTGGGGAGTCATCCTTAACCTAGAGGCTAGAAGAGGCCTTAAACCCTTCCATCCAAATTTGTTGAAACCATAATTATCCACATAAGAAATTGCAAATTTCCATAATTCAATAGTTACTAATAATAATAAATGGTTTCTCAAGTTTTATAATATTCATGGGAACTCCCAAATGCAAAAAAAAAGTGGCAGTGACTTGGTTATAAAATTTGAACATACATGGAAGAGTCATGTATGATAATGACATTAAAACAAGAAATTAGTTTCAATCTAGGGTAAAATGTAAATGTCCAAAAATTGGGTTTAGCAAAATTTATTTTTATGTTGCTAGGAAAAGTCATTAGAGGTGGATTTTTTTAAATGATGAAGGCAAAATTCTCCTAACTTACTCATAATCATATAAAATATCAACTAACAACTATGGAAATATTAGGGCACTTGCAATAGAAAAAATATGGAAATATATTTTAATTAAGGGAGATTCACAAATCATTGTTAATGCTATCAACAAAATCCACCTCTTGCTCATAAATTATTTTTTTTAATGTTCATAATATATTATTGGAGGAAATATCTTGGAAATGTGATCAAATTTGTAGAGAAGCAAATTGAGTAGCTAATAATTTAGCCAATCACAATGTTGATCATCATCTTAATAAAATTAAAATTTTAGAAGACAACTAGCTAAGTGAAATTTCATCTCTTTATCAAAACTATGTCAAGGAGATGATTATGGGAACTTAGCACTTGAAAATTTTAAATGTATTTATTTTTAAAAAAATTAAAATATTTATGATAAAAAAACATGTTGGACATGGTTTAAATGACTTAAAAAACAAAAAAAATATTTTAATATTTTTATAGACATAATCCTAGTAAAAATCACATATAATTTATTAGAAAAAATACATCCCACATCAAAAAGTAATATATAAAAATACCAAGGTGGGCTCTGCGGGCATGGCAGAAGTTTCTGGAGGAGGTATGAACAACTGGAGGAATGTAGTGATGGCATTTGGTCCGTCACAGAGCGTGCATGCTAGGGCTTGATGAGGCCTAGAAATGCCTCATTATTACACTATTGTTGACATATAAAAACTGCCATAATATTAAATATGACAAAGTTAAAGTGCCAAATAGTGATTAGAATATGTTATTTGTTACATGTTTGCATGATTTCATGTTTGGAACATTATACCTCTGTTTTGACTGTTTTCAACATTTTATGCACTGTTTCAGTTGATTAGGTAGTAAATAAAATATGTATTGCAATTACATTCTCGATGGCATGAATAGATTCCTCTCATCAAGAACTACAACTTTGCTTTTTGAAGCAAGTCAATCCGAGCTATAAATAAAAAGTTATGAAGGTTATATCGTTCTTGCGCTCATTGTTCATGCCTTAGTCTTTTCTGGAGCTGTTAACAGGTGCAAATCTGCGTTAAAGGGCACATTGGCGGATCTACTGGGAATGATCCAGAGTGAGTTAAGGTACCAAATTCATACCAATGGTACTTCATAATATAGAGAAAACATAGCCAAAATTTGAGGGCATATGGATAAGTAACCTGGAAGTTATGGGGCCTGCAAAATGGCAGTTTCACACTTTTTGACTGCTGGAAATGCTGGTAAAAATCTGTGTTAAATGCCAACTTGACAGCGATGCAGGGAGTAATTTATGAGGAACTAAGAGTTGAAAATTTAACCCAATGTTTTTCATATAACCAAGAACATGTGGACATAATTTGGTAAAAAATGGAGTTACGATGAACAAGTTATGATCACTCCAAAAAGGCATCTCGGCATGTTTTGGCAGCTGGAAACAGCAAGTCACAGTCCATACAAATTCCAGCCACCTGTCACTTTGAAGGAAGGCATGGAATTTGTCAAATAAAGAAGAGGTAAATGCTTGGAAATAGTTGAGGGAGAATAGGCATGACTATTTCTCCACCTGACAAAGACTTCCACGTGATGCAAATGGAAGCAACAAGTCAAAAGGCTAAAATGCAAGAAATCTGGCGCAGGAACAAGGAATAGCGCAGGAACAACATAAAGTGGTCAAAAGCGACAAATCAATGGAGGAAATAATTTGCAGTTGACCAGGAAGTTGTCCCAACTCATCTTAACTGATTTCCTCAACAAATGCAGCTCAATAAGGTTGACTGGATAAAGTTTTGACAAAGCCAATTGCTGCATTTCAGGAAGTAGTTGTGCAAACAGTTGTAAATCCCTGCAAATCAGCAACCAAGCATATCAAGTACTACATTATAAATAATAAAGCTCCCAACACGGTTGAGCATATAGTGATATAGGCATTTAGGCATATAGGAGAGGAATAGGCAATAGAGTGCAATCATTTCGTAGCGTAACGATGAATCTGTAGGTTTTTCCTCGCATTACCGTAATGCATTTCCGGATTTAATAACAAGTGCAATTTTTCCAATTATCAATTAGCATGATTGAGTTTATGGTTGACATTTAAGTTTCCTTAGCATAAATTCTACACCTTCATCTGGTTCTGGAAGCAAGGGCCACTTGCAGGACCTGAAGAAGGCAACTTTTGACAGTAATATCCTGCTGATTTTCTATTGCAACAGATTAGCAGAATTTTGTCGATCTTTTCATTTCTTTAGCAGCTTTAAATTCAGATTTCAGCATTTGACATTATTTCTCATATTTCCATGCAATTTTAGTATTTCTGTTTCAGCTTTGCAGCAACTTCAGGTTTTCTGACATTTGCCAAGATTTGTAGCAATTTCCAGTTTTCTGTAATTTATTGCAATTTCCAGATTTATGACATTTCCAGTTTGCAAATAGGTGTTAATTTGATTTTATGGATTTATAACATGCTCAGAGAAATTGTAGTTAGTTTATCCTTCAGCAAATGTGTGTGGTTTTCTGTAATTTGCTTTTTGTCAATTCTGTAGCAACATTTCATTTTCTGCTCTTTCAAATTCTGCAATTTCCATTTATCGCAGTTTTAGTGTAGTTTTATCTTCTGCAATTTGATTTTCAATACTAGGAGTTAGAGAACACACAAAACCCCCAAAAACATTAACTGATCCATCAATAAAGCCTATTTTTTGAATGAACTAATCTTTAACCTGTTGGAGCCTTCTTTCGTATATAGCCTTGGACACCGCCCTGGATTGACACACATAATGATTAAATGATGAATGAACAACGACACTCATCATTTTTGGCGCCGTTGTCGGGGATAGGTGTTGTTAGAAGAGGAAAGCAGTCCAATAATTGTTAGTGTGCTAAGTTGTGAACTTTAGAGTGAAATTTGAATGTAATAACTGGCATAATTAATAGTTGTTGGTAAATTCCATTTCAGTTCATTTAGAGAACAAGCAAGTATGAATAGGTTAAAGGATGTGAAAGCACGATGTCAAAGTATGCAAAATCCTTTGCCTACCACAGGAAGAAAAATTTCACAAGAGGTTGAAAGTATGTCAAAGTTGTCCAAATTTATGATTCCCAAAACTCGTTGGAACTTTCAAAGAATTACAATCATCTATGTCCAAAATTGTAGCATCCTTTGAGAAATCATCACAAGGAGGAACAATCAATAGTTCAACACCTTTTTTTCTTGACAAATCCATACAATCATGACAGTTTAACAGGATATCTAATTGTGATTGGGAACCTATAAGGGTAGGCTCACAAGAGAATCTAGGGAGAGCCAGTAATGTGCTCCAACCTAGTGCAACTAGTACACCCGCAAAAACTTTTCAAAATCCCATCCAATTAGATCCTAATCAAAATGCTCCCATGAAGGTCATTTCACCTTCGATGTTACCGACTTTTAAGGGAGTTACATCCGAAGACCCCGATTTGTTTTTGTTTGAGTTTAAAATTGTGTGTCAAGCTCATGATTACACTAACGACAATCAAAAGCTCAAATTGTTTCCTTCCACTCTTAAAGAGTCGGCTCTACGATGGTTTATCACCTTAGAACCTGATTCAATTAGAACCTGGAATGAGATGGAAAATATATTTTTGGAGAGATACCAAGAATATTGTCAAGTCAAGAATCAAAACAATGAATTGCTTGAAATGAAACAAAAGAAAAATGAAATCTTAGAAGATTATGTAGACAAATTTTCTTTTGTTCATAAGAGATGTGGTAGTGTTGAACCTGAAATGTGCAAAATTATATTCTTAAGGGGACTACAAGATGAATTTCGGGATGCATTGGATATTTTAGGAAGAGGCGATGCAAATGCACTTGAAATCCAAGAAATCATTAAACTTTGCAAAAATTATTCTCATTCAAGGCATAGAAAACATAGAATTGGTAATGATAAACATGATTTGAAAGAATGCATGAAAGAGTTTGCTAAAGCTGATATTGTTGTACATCTTGATAAAACAATAGATAAAAAGAGTAAATCTACCGAACCTTCAGTTATCTATTGTTCAAGATGTGAGCAACAACACTCGCTCATGACTCGTCCTTTGAACAAAACATTTATACCAGCTATATGTAGCATTTGTCAAAAAGGACATTCCACAAATCAATGTAGTTTATTGCCATAACTCAAAAGTGTCTTTGAAAAACAACCTCAACCTATGAAAAAACTCAATTTTGTAGGACAAGGACAAGGAGATAATTTTCTTAAGTTTCCATATCAGAATGCTTCTCAATTTCCTATACATTGGGGAAACAATCCTTGGTATATGCCATGGTATGCTTCAGGTCCACTTCAACAATGTTGGAGTCAACCACCATGGGCATATTCCCAAGAGTGGTCTCAACATGGATGGATGAAACAACAATGGAATCAACCACATCCACCATGGTTGCAACCAAAACTGCAAGGATATCAATGGGGACAACAACAAAAATTGCACAAAGGGCAGCAACATTATCAAACACATAAATCAAATTTATTGCCCACTCATACCCATAGTTTCTCTCATGGAAAACAACAACAAAATGAAAAACAACCTCTATTTTCAGCTCAACCCTGTGGTCAATCCAAACAATGTTAAACAGGTAACCCCTGTCTCTATGGCTAAATCAGAAAATACAACCATAATAAATGTTGGTGACTGTCATAAAAATCAGTTGTGTTTAGGAAAACCACTTCTTGAACATATTCCACTTACCAATGTAGAAATAGGAGCTAAAATGAATGCACATAAAAACAAATCTGCACTAAAACAAGAAGAAGAAAAAGAAAATCTCCCACAAAAAGAATCATATCTTGAACAGTTTGAAATATCAAAACCAACATCTTTGAAATCAGATTTGATAAGGGAATTAAAACATTTAAATGTTATAGTCCCTTTACTTCAAGCTATTAAAGATGTGCCAATCATTAATACAATTGTTCAAGAAATATGTTTTAACAAACCAAGAAAAAAGAAGAAAATATATCCTAAAAACATACAAGTCGGTGGTAAAAGAGTAAACTTGCTTGGCAGGAAACCTTAGTCCACCTAAGTATGATTGTCTAGGATGCCCATGGTTTCGTGAAACATATAAGGAAAATGAAACGGACATTTCAATTTTGGCCTCCATCATTGTAAAGGATAATGTAGAAGAGATGGATTCATCCAAACCGTCTGCTTTTTGATGCAAATGTTCAGAATTCAGATTTTAAGGATGAACCAATCACTGTTCAACAATTATTATGGAATGATGAAAAACAAAATTCTAAAAATTTGTCATCTATTCCAATACAAAACAATTTTCTTCACTTGTCACATGGATGTCATCATTTTTTCTCATCTTTTCCTTTCCATTTATCAAAGTTAATTCTTTTAAGAATTGTTTTTGGTAAACATACACAGATTTTCCATTCTTTTCCACCATATCATTGTTCTCTTAATTCATTAATGCATCATTCTCCAAGAGCCAATTCAAAACATCTTGGTACAAAACAAACTGAAATGCAACCAAAACAACCTTTGAACAACAATAGTTGGTTGACTAAAAACCAAGAAGTAAATTTGTTTGATGTATTGATCCAACATCCTAATGCTCTACTAACACTTTATGCATCTTTAGCAGTTGGCATTGAGTTGTTGCAGGTACAAAAAAATAGATTTCACATTTGAATGCAGTTAATGAACTTTGGTTGGCAGCACTTCACCAAATAGAGTTCATTCAACAAAAATGGAAAATGTGGCATGATGATCACATTAAGAGCAACAAGGATGAACCAGAAGAGTTTGCGAATGGAGTTGTTCAACTTTCTTCGACTTGATGATTCAAGAAGGACATTAGTGGTGAATGGACATCTTTTACAGTTGTACCATAAACCACTCACAAAGAAGGAATTTGCTCAATATTTCACACAGTCACATTTGCATATGATAGAAGAGGATTCCTCTTCTAACAAGGTTTCCAAATGATCACATTTTTTTTAGCCTTGAAAAAAAAAAAGTTGAAAAAAAAAAAAACTGAAGTTGGTTGAAAACCAGAAATGGCAGCCTCTTCTGATAAAAAAAAAAAAATGAAAAAAAAATGAAATGAAAAAAAAAAAATGAATGAAAAAAATGAATAATTCAGTAGTGAAAACCTTCTCGGAGGCGCTGCTGAGTTGGCTTTCATGAAAACCGGTTTTTCGGCATGCATTGCCTTGTTGATCCACCCATCATTGTTCTACCATTGTACAAATCTCACCTACTGCACCTATGTTGTTCTTATTTCAGAAAACTATCATCATCAAAAGCAACTTGTAAGGTGGATGATAAATTTTTAGGACAGTAAGGTATGTGTTTCTTGCATTTAGTCATGGTAAGCATTTAACATTTAGTATATGATAATCAATATCTGGCATAAACTGTTCATACAATGTTGGCAAGTTAAAAAAAATGGAACATGTTAAAAATGTCAAGAAACACCCCCTTCCGCCCTTAGTTGCATGGGAAATTCAAAATTGTGAAAAACCCGATTTTGGGACAAATATGACAACCATTTTATCTTTATTAGTAGGGCAGATTTCGAATAAAATGTCCCACCAATACATCATAAATCTGAGAAGGACGAAATGCACCTGAAAATTCTGTTTTACTACTACTGCAAGAAAATTCTGTTTTACTACTACTGCAATAAAACAGTAACAGAAAAAAAAAAAATAGCATGGAAAAAAAAAAAGGAAGAAAAGAAAAAAAAAGAAAAAAAAAAAAGGAAAAAAAAAAAAAGAAAAAAAAAATTGCAGGAACTACAATGCTTGGTGTAGTGCAGTAAGAAGAACTTTATCGGGTAGTAGGTGGCAAAATTATGTTGTTCATCTTACTAGGGCCTACTAGGATGCATGAGGGCATGCATCAGTTCAAGTCAGGGGGAATGATGAGGCCTAGAAATGCCTCATTATTACACTATTGTTGACATATAAAAACCGCCATAATATTAAATATGACAAAGTTAAAGTGCCAAATAGTGATTAGAATATGTTATTTGTTACATGTTTGCATGATTTCATGTTTGGAACATTATACCTCTATTTTGACTGTTTTCAACATTTTATGCACTGTTTCAGTTGATTAGGTAGTAAATAAAATATGTATTGCAATTACATTCTGATGGCATGAATAGATTCCTCTCATCAAGAACTACAACTTTGCTTTTTGAAGCAAGTCAATCCGAGCTATAAATAAAAAGTTATGAAGGTTACATCGTTCCTGCGCTCATTGTTCATTCCTGCGCTCATTGTTCATGCCTTAGTCTTTTCTGGAGTTGTTAACAGGTGCAAATCTGCGTTAAAGGGCACATTGGCGGATCTACTGGGAATGATCCAGAGTGAGTTAAGGTACCAAATTCATACCAATGGTACTTCATAATATAGAGAAAACATAGCCAAAATTTGAGGGCATATGGATAAGTAACCTGGAAGTTATGGGGCCTGCAAAATGGCAGTTTCACACTTTTTGACTGCTGGAAATGCTGGTAAAAATCTGTGTTAAATGCCAACTTGACAACGATGCAGGGAGTAATTTATGAGGAACTAAGAGTTGAAAATTTAACCCAATGTTGTTCATATAACCAAGAACATGTGGACATAATTTGGTAAAAAATGGAGTTACGATGAACAAGTTATGATCACTCCAAAAAGGCATCTCGGCATGTTTTGGCAGCTGGAAACAGAGAGTCACAAGCCCATACAAATTCCAACCACCTGTCACTTTGAAGGAAGGCATGGAATTTGTCAAATAAAGAAGAGGTAAATGCTTGGAAATAGTTGAGGGAGAATAGGCATGACTATTTCTCCACCCGACAAAGACTTCCACGTGATGCAAATGGAAGCAACAAGTCAAAAGGCTAAAATGCAAGAAATCTGGCGCAGGAACAAGGAATAGCGCAGGAACAACAGAAAGTGGTCAAAAGCGACAAATCAGTGGAGGAAATAATTTGCAGTTGACCAGGAAGTTGTCCCAACTCATCTTAACTGATTTCCTCAACAAATGCAGCTCAATAAGGTTGACTGGATAAAGTTTTGACAAAGCCAATTGCTGCATTTCAGGAAGTAGTTGTGCAAACAGTTGTAAATCCCTGCAAATCAGCAACCAAGCATATCAGTACTACATTATAAATAATAAAGCTCCCAGCACGATTGAGCATATAGTGATATAGGCATTTAGGCATATAGGAGAGGAATAGGCAATAGAGTGCAATCATTTATGTAGCAGAACAAGTAATCTGCAGGTTTTTCCCTGCATTACCGTAATGCATTTCCAGATTTAATAACAAGTGCAATTTTTCCAATTATCAATTAGCATGATTGAGTTTATGGTTGACATTTAAGTTTCCTTAGCATAAATTCTACACCTTCATCTGGTTCCGGAAGCAAGGGCCACTTGCGGGACCGAGAAGAAGGCAACTTTTGACAGAATATCCTGCTGATTTTCTGCTGTAGCAGATTAGGAGAATTCTGTCAGTCTTTTCATTTCTTTAGCAGCTTTAAATTCAGATTTCAGCATTTACATTATTTCTCATATTTCCATGCAATTTTAGTATTTCTTTTTCAACTTCGCAAGCAACTTCTGGTTTTTCCGACATTTGCCAAGATTTGCAACAATTTCCAGTTTTCTATAATTTACTGCAATTTCCAGATTTATGACATTTCCAGTTTGCAAACAGGTGTTAATTTGATTTTATGGATTTATAACATGCTCAGAGAAATTGTAGTTAGTTTATCCTTCAGCAAATGTGTGTGGTTTTCTATAATTTGCTTTCTGTCAATTCTGCAGCAACATTTCATTTTCTGCTCTTTCAAATTCTGCAATTTCCATTTACTGCAGTTTTAGTGTAGTTTTATCTTCTGCAATTTGATTTTCAATACTAGGAGTTAGAGAACACACAAAACCCCCAAAAACATTAACTGATCCATCAATAAAGCCTGTTTTCGAATGAACTAATCTTTAACCTGTTGGAGCCTTCTTTCGTATATAGCCTTGGACACTGCCCTGGATTGACACACATAATGATTAAATGATGAATAAACAACGACACTCATCAGGGCTAGTATTTCTTTTAAAAATGATTGGAAGGAACAGGATTTCCCATTGCATGCCAGGAATCGCTTGTCAAAGAACAATGGATGTTTGGAACGATGTGAAGCTAGGTCGGTTCTAGTGGTTCAACCAGACTCGGTGGCAGAAGATGTGGAGCATTTAACCAAACATGCGCTTATTGGTAAATTTATGGGCATCTGAATTTCTCTTCCCTTGGTGAAGGCTTGGGTTAGGAAGACTTGGAACCCTGAAGGTGATGTGGAGGTGATGCTGAATGCAAACAACTATTTTATGGTTGTTTTTTCTTGTCTTGCGGATCGTAACAAAGCATTTGAAGGAGGTCCCTATTTCTGTAACCAAGCGAGACTCTTTCTTAAACCCTGGCATGTGGGTTTCAACCCATCAGAGGAGCGGCCGTCATGGGTTCCAATGTGGGTTCGGCTTTCGTGGCTCCCCTTGGAATTTTGGAGAAATGACATCTTGCATATGATTGCCCTTCTACTTGGGAAGCCGGTTGGGCCGTCAGGACAGACGTTGGATAAAAAGGTAATCTCTGTTGCTCGTATCTATGTTGAAATTGATTTAAACAATCCTATTCCATATTCTATTGAAATACAGTTCGGATCAACCACATGGGTTCAAAAACTTGACTATGAAGCTCTTCCATTTCGTTGCCAGATTTGCCATGAATATGGCCACTTACAAAGAAAATGCCCTAAGTTTGTCCTACCTGTGGCTTCAAATCCTGGGCCCTCTCAAGCTGTACAAAATATGGATAAAGGAAAAGCCCCGATAAATGAGGGGGATCAGGATAAGGAAGGCTTTATTACGATAAAACCTCGAAACAAAGGAAGAAAGGAAAAAAGAGACATTAAGGATAACCAACCAGATGCTCAGCTCAATCGTTTTGAAATTCTAGAGAATCTTGATCAGTGCACGGAGATACCTGAAACATCGCGACCTGTTATAGATATAACAGGACCAAATCGGTTGTCTCTTCATGAGGTGGAACCAAGGGAACCGAGATACGGGGGTTTAAATAAAGAACAAAGGGCTTTGGTTCCGAGTACGGGTGATATGGTTGGCCCTAGCCCCGGAAGTGAAGTTATCTTAGAAAATGGCACGATTTAGATGTGCCCTCTCCTACCCGAGCATCGATGCAGTCATACATGGATCGTAAAACTCCCTACGGTGTCTTGGGATTGCAGCATAAAATAATTAAAAAAAATGCTTAGATAAGAATATGAAGTTGGGTCGGAAGAAAGACCAGGATAAAATTAAGTTAATGGGGGAGACTTTGGTAGAGTCAGGTTTGGTGAGAACATTGGACTCCCATTTTTATAACCCCCAAAAATGATTATACTTTCATGGAATGTAAGGGGGTTGAACAGCATCCCTAGACAAAAAGTTGTTCGTGATTTGATTTGTGTTCATTCTCCGAATGTGGTTTTTATTCAGGACAGAGTATTGATAACTAGGAGAGTCTCCCGTCTGGGAAGTCTCAACACCTACGAGAGTTGATCCATAAGGATGTTCAGACTTAATGTGGTTTTTTTTTTTTTTTTGGTTTTCTTTGGGAGTTGACCTTGTCTGGTGATTTAGCCTATCTTGTTGCTTATTTGAGTCCTGGATGAGGGCTCAGCTGTACTTTGTAATCCAGACTTTTTATCAATAAATTTTTACCCTTTAGTTTAAAAAATATATATATAAAAATACCATATATATATATATATATATATATATATATATATATATATATATATTCAATACTCTATAAAGGTTATTTACACTTAAAATGTATACTAAGATGGGTGGCTGTCTACGTTATAAAATTAATATTACATATTTTTAAAATAACATACTACACTATAAAATAAATTTTAATAATTAAAAAAATTTATAATATCATACCAAAAAAAAAAGTTATTATTTACTATATTTTACTTTGAACCTCTTTAAGAAAGGTCAAAGTCCAAACGGTTTACTGGTTTTTACTCTAAAATAACAAGTTATATAAAAAAATTATTCAATATATTCTTATCCACAAATATTTTAATTTTTAATATTCAATAACCATTTAAACCTTAAACCACTTATTAATACTATTCATTTAATAATCTAATTTTAAAAACACAAATATGTTTAATTTTATATGATCTTTAGTCGCATGAGCGAAGGTTCACTTTTATTGGACAACCTCTTCAAAGATCAAACTATTTTAGTTTATTACTTCTAGCGTCCTCTAGGGTTACTCTAGTTGTCTATAATTTATTTCATTATTGTCACTAGATGAATTATTTACATATATCTGTATTATTTTTTCACTCTAAAAATATAAATTAAAACTTCATCAATTATATTATATTATTTTTAGTGATTAAATTATAACAACACTTATTTTATCTCATTACTATTAACTCAACATAACATAACCAAACTTAATATAAACGTGGAGAGTTATCGATCTCGAGCGGTCTATTTTCTCTTCCTCTTTGACTAACTTTTGCAAAAATAAGAGATAGGGAGAGAAGCAAATAATATTAGAAAGTTTGGGCATCTATTATATTATATTATTTTTAGTGATTAAATTATAACCAAACTTATTTTATCTCATTACTATTAACTCAACATAACCTACAATAAAAAAACCATTACTCAAATTTTATATCTTCATTGGATAAACTATTTTAATTTATTACTTCTAGTGTCCTCTAGGGTATTCCACATAGTTGTCTATAATTTATTTCAACATTGCCACCAAAACCTTAGATGGATTATCTACACATATTTGCATTAATTTGGTTTTAAATAAAAGAGTGGATCACAACTACACCAACTATATTATTTTTTAGTGACAGACAAACATAAGATTTAAACTATAGCCAAACCTATTATGCCTTATTACTATTGATTTAGTGTGACCCCCGGTGAAGGGGACCATTGTTCAAGATCCATATCTTCATTGTCCATTTAGGGTGCACTCAAAAGATTCAGATGATTACTACTTTGCAAATAGGCTGCCCACAAGGTTTGAACCTGGGTGTCTTTTTGGTAAGTTCTTAGTCAAGCAAGCATTTACCAATCCACTAGCCCTTGGGAACTTGTTTGTTTCTTATTTATCACTAAAATACTACTTTTTTAACAAAAGTCTTATCTCAACTTATAAATAATATTGTTTTAACATAAAATTTTCAAATTCTTTTTTAAAAAACATATTACCTCTTTCATAAGTAAATATTGAATTTTGGGATGAGTGGTGAACCCTCTTTCAGTATGGTTGGAGGAGGTGTTACAAGAAAGTTCAAACATTTTATGGGTAAGAAACTTTCCTAGGAATATTAGGTACCCATTTACTTTCATTTCAATTTTGAACTTTTGCTAAGAGATTTACTTTCATTTATAATCTGAAAATGATGGAGATAAAACAATGTGTGATTTGAGGCTAGTTAAAGATTTTGGTTGACTACTCAAAGGATAATATATCTAGGTGTGAGCCAGAATTAGTCTGAACTGATTTATTCATGATAAGTCATTACAATATATAGCTTGGGAATGTAACTGAAGAATTTCCCAAGTTAGTAAAAGACAAAATGAATCTTCCAAGTGGGTAAAGAAAATAACTATATGAGAATCAAATGTTCTCAACATCACACCAAACCACCTAAATATTACCTATTACCACTAGATATATTCACAGGGAATATTGCCTCATGAAAATAGAAAAAAGCACTAATAATAGAAATCAACTAAAATCCAACATACTCCCCTTTAAAGTTGAGGGGACTGACAAGGAAGTTCCTCGGCTTCAAAAATTGAGCTTTGACAACTCCCTTGGTGAACAAATATGCAATGTTGTCTTTAGTGCCACAATGATGTAATTCAATCACCTTCTTCTCGATCATGTCTCGGATGAAGTGATACTTCATATCAAAATTCTTTGACCTATTGTGATGAACTGGATTACATGCTAGCTAAATAGCCCTCATGTTATCACAATATAATGTAGTAGGACCATATTGTTGTTCTCCAATTTCTTCAAGGACTTTTCTCAACTACAATGCTTGAGCACTAGCACTTGTGATTGCAATGTATTCTGCTTCGGTGGAATAGAGAGCAACTATAGTTTGTTTCTTTGAGCTCCAAGTGATTAAACCAGACCCAAGGCTGAAACAATTACCTGATGTAAACTTCCTGTCATCTATATTACTCCCCCAATATGAATCACTAAAACCAAACAATTTTACATCTTCATTTTTACAATAATGGATGCCAAAATCCATTGTACCTTTTACATATCTCAGTATTCTTTTTGCAGCTTTCATGTGTAATTCAGAAGGGTCACTCATATACCTTAATACAAGTGATACATCAAATGCAATGTCTGGTCTAGTGTTGGTGGGAAATATCAAACTCCCAACCATACTTCTATATGTGGTCACATCAACTTTTTCAGTTCCATCATCCATATTCAACAACTCACCATGAGCTATTGGTGTTGCAACAAGTTTACAATTTTCCATCCCAAATTTTTTTAACATATCATTGGCATATTTGTTTTGACAAATGAAAATTTCACTATCACTTTGATACACCTCCATACCAAGAAAATAGTACATCAAGCTCAGATCTTTCATCTCAGATTCATGCATCGTGAATTCTTGAAGTCATAATTCAAATTAGGATTACTACCTAAGTAAATCAAGTCATCCACATATAAAAAAACAAGGAGAATGTCATTACCTTGTTTCTTATAGTATAAGGTTGGCTCACTCTTGCTTTGCACAAAACCATATTGACAGAAGTACCCATCAATTCTTGAATACCAAGTTCTTGGAGCTTGCTTAAGACCATACAAGGCCTTCAACCTGTACACAAAATTCTCCTTACCTTGATCTACAAATCCTTGAGGTTGTTGCACATAAACCTCCTCATCCAAGAATCCATTCAAAAAAGCACTTTTTACATCCAAGTGATATACATTCCAGCTTTTATGAGCAGCAATAGAAAGAACCATCCTCACTATTTCTTGTCTTGCAAATGGAACAAAAGTCTCCTCATAATCAACGTCATACCTTTGTGTGAACCCCCTGGCCACAAGTCTTGCTTTGTGTCTCTCCACACTTCCATAAAAATTATGTTTTTTTTTTGTAGACCCATTTAGAGCCCACAACTTTTTTGCCTTTTGGAAGCTCAACTAGCTCCCAAGTGTCATTCTTCTTGATGGAGTTCATTTCTTCTTTCATTGCCTTCATCCATACATCATTAGTACATGCTTGTTCATAACAAGATGGTTCTAAATCAACAAGATACATTAAGGCATAATTCATAACATCACCTTTGGGCTTACCATAATTTTCATCACCATACATATGCAAGTTTTCAAGTCTTTTCACAACTTGATCTACCTCTTGTGGTTGACTTCTTGTAACTCTTATTTGAAAATTTGTATCTAACATTTGAGAAGATGGATGGTTTTGTTGGAGTTTTTTACTTTTCTTTATCTTCAACACATTACTTGGAGAATCTTCACTCAATAGTGTGAAATCTTCATTTGTTTGAATAGTACTCCTTCGATAAATGTCACTTAAGATTCTTACCTTCCTTGGTGGACTTGAACTTGCACTTGAAACTGTAGAACTAGATGAGGAACTACTTGGTGGAGAACTAGATGAAGGGCTTCTTGTTGGAGAGCTAGATGAGGGGCTGATTGGTGGATTAGTAGCACTTGGAACTAAAAAATTAGTGGGCTACTCATCATCATCAATAATACCACCAGTCAAAACATATTTTGACTTCTCAATATGGCCTTTTTGATGACCATAAACTCCCCCTTCATAAAAAATCACATCTCAAGACACGACAACCTTGTGCGTCTTTGGATTAAAGAGCCTATATGCTTTGGTATTTTCACAATACCCAAGGAATATTCATGCTTCACTTTTGGGATCTAACTTCTTCCTTTTTTCATCAGGAACATAAGCATAAGCCAAGCAACCAAAAACTCTGAAATGACTTACAATTGGTTTCCTTCCATACCATGCCTCATATGGGGTGATGCCATCCAAGCTAGAAGTAGGACTCCTATTCAAAATATAAATGGAATTCCTTACTGCATCAGCCAAATACATATTAGTTAACCTATTTTTTTGTAGCATGGCCAAATATTAAGTGCCAAAGCTAAATTTTGCTATCAATGGCTGCACATGCAAAATCATTATTTTCTTCTCCAAATTTTAGAGGAAACAATATATTCTTGGTCACGAAAATAGTAGTGACGTGCATATGCCCATGATTATTATCAAAAATCTCACACTTATTTTTTTCAAACACAAGCTTAAAATTCTTTTCCATGATTTGCCCAACACTCAACAAATTATATTTTAAATTTGGAGTGTAGTAAATATCAGTCACTTTCTTAACTTTCTTCTTATCTTCATTAGTGTGTACTTCCATGGTTCCTTTGCCTTCAACTTGCAATGCTTTATCATCTCCAATCTTGATCTTGGACTTGTAGGAATTATCAATTGTAGATAGCAACTCCTCCTTGACAGTCATGTGATTGGAACATCTGGTATCAAGAATCCATGTCTCATTCATATTTTGATTAGATTTACCATATAACAAAAACAAAACTAATGAGTCCTCCTCCTCACCATAGTGTGCATTATTGCTTCTTCCTCCATGTGATGCTTTCAATCTACAATCTTTTTCAAAGTGCCCATACTTGTTACAATAGTAACATTGCTTGTTACTTCTTCCTTGATAGCTACTTCTTCCTCTTTCATGAGAGCCACCTCTTCCTATTTCTTGGAAGCCACCTCTTCCTATTTCTTGGAGAAAAACTACCTCTACCTCTTTAAGAAGATATACCTCTTCCTCTCCATTGGCCTCTTCCTTGGCCTCTTCCTTGGCCTCTTCCTATTGAACTAGATTCACCTTATTTGGATGAAAATGCTTTTTCTTCTATTTCCCCAACATTTGGAGTTGAAGAAAATCTCTCCTCATGGGACATTAAGGAACCCATAAGCTGATCATATGTGAGAGTAGTCAAGTCCTTACTCTCCTCAATTACAATGGATACTTGGCTCCATTTGGGTAAAAGTGTCCTCAACACTTTCTTTACAATGATTTCATTATTCACTTCTTCACCAAGAGTCTTCATTTTGTCAACACATGCTTTGGCTCTCATGCAATAGTCTCCAACCTTTTCATTTTCCTTCATATTGAGATTTTCAAACTCCATTTTTAGAGTTTGCAATATCACTTTCTTGACTTGTGTGTTGCCTTCATAGCTCTCTTTTAGAGCTTTCCATGCATCTTTGGATGATGCACAACTTGCAATCCTTGGAAAAATGCTTTCATACAAGGCTATTTGCAAGTAGAATATTGCAAGACTATTCTTCTTTTGTGCCTCTCTTGTTTCTTGTCTATCACTAGTTGGAACAATACTCCAATCGGTTGGCTCTATGTATCCATCCTCCACAATCTCCCAAGTACCTTTGCTAATGAGCAAGTGCTTCATCTTGATTGACCAGTAGTCATAGTTGGCTCCTCTAAATTATGGGACTGGGACATTAATGTTGTCATTTGTCATTTTTATAAATCAATGGTGCAACTCCTTCCTTACTCGCTGGTGGACTTTCAATCCCAATGATTTTTCTTCAAATACAGTAGACAGCGCTGAATTCCAATGATTACATAAGCACGTGCTAATGTGCACATCAATTTTTTTTTTTTTTTTACTCTATTTTTTTTTGAAAAAAAAAATAATTACTTTACCAAGTGTTACAAATTCCAAAAATAATATCCATATCTACTAAATTGATGCTTAAACTAATGTGAAAAAGAACATCATAATCCATACAAATTAAACTCAAATGACTAAAGGTATTATACAATGCCCCAAGCAAATCCTTCTTAATATAAGATAAATACCAATGTATGAATGGCTAAATAAAATTATCCTACAGGTGATAAGCATTTACTTTGATGGCGGTGGAGGCATTAAGAATGGAATCGGAGGAAAATTAAAGCCAAAACTCGGTAGTGGAGGAAAACTGAATTTGGGAAGAGATGGAATACTCGAAAGTGGAGGGACGCCCAACTTTGGAAGAGGAGGAGGCGGTGCAAGGTTTGATTTGGAGGTGAAAGAGATCAACCATGACTTCCTAGGACACCATCGTTGCAGACTTCGTTATTCAGGTTTAGATATTTGTTGCGTTCAACTTTTTGAAAAATTCATCCGCTTATACAAACAATGGTAGAGTTAAAATTATCAGAGAGTAAGGACTTGACGTGAATAGAGCGCATAGGTGCACATTCCCACATTAGAGGCCTCGGGTTGGACGACACGCTGGAAGCCCGCGAGGTGTCGCAGGGCATGGTAGGGCAGAAAGCCGCTAGGAAAGTCGTAGGGGTTATCCTTGAAATAGTGGAGGGAGTGGTGGGAAATTGAAATTAGGAAGACTCGAAATCGTCGATAATGGAGGCGACGGTGGAAAGCCTAGTGGAGGAAGTGGAGAACGACGTCGTTGTCATGTAATGAAACAACACACAAAAAAAATTCTTAAACAAAAAACTAGCAAGGTTTCTCTCAAACCTGAATCTGATACCACATGTGAGCCAAAATTAGTCTGAACTGATTTATTCATGATAAGTCATTACAATATATAGCTTGGGAATGTAACTAAAGAATCTCCCAAGTTAGTAAAAGACAGAACGAATCTTCCAAGTGGGTAAAGAAAACAAATATATGAGAATCAAATGTTCTCAACATCACACCAAACCACCTAAATATTACCTATTACAACTGGAGATATTCACAGGGAATATTGCCTCATGAAAATGGAAAAACACACTAATAATAGAAATCAACTAAACTCCAACACTAGGATGGTGGGAGATATTATCCGGGAGGTGAACTTATTAGTCTAGAACTAGCTTGGTTCTATTCTCTCGACCTTTTATGGTGTTCTTACCCTTGTTTCTTTTCTATTTCGGTTTTTTTTGTTTTAGTAATTGTAATCTCGGTTTTTCTTGTTAGTAGTTGTTGTCTCGATTTTTTTTGTGTTAGTAATTGTAGTCTCAAAAAAATAAATATCATCCAACAAAATAATTTAAAAAAAAAACATACGCAATATACATTTGATAGCAATGCCATAAGACGAATCTATGAGTAAATATTCACATGTATTCTAATCCATCCAAGAAATGGAGGTTCCATAATTAAAAATTATTTTTAAAATATTTTATAATGGATTATATTTTTTTTATGAGCTCAATTAAAATTATTTAAAATTTTAAAAAATTATGTAAGTTTGAATGAAAAATATTTTATTTTATCTTATTAATAAGCTTATTTACACATACCATGTTGTAGTTTGAACTTGATTTTTTCATAAAAGAGTGCAAAATGATCATCTTTTGAAAATCATTTTACTTATTTACTTTTTTATCATTGAAAAAGGGTTCCAATCATTAGCAAACCATTTTACTTGTTTAATATTTTATTGATGAAAATTGATTTATTTAGTGTTTAACATGATTAGTATTTTAAGTCAATACAAATAAAATTATCTATTTAATTGTAATTTTACGTTTTGAAACCAACCTTAAAAAATAAAATTTTCATTGTTTTTCTAAAAAAAATAATTAAAATATTAAATTAGAGCAAATATTATTTAAAAGTTGGGATGGGACTCTCCCAACCATAGCTAACAAGAGAAACTATTCCCTCTTTGTGACTTTTCAAAAAAAACTTCCATGACTCTAAAGCCTAGAAACCTAAAAGCTAACCACTTTTGGTGACAAAACCAAAAGGAGACTTGCATTGGATCCAACCTCCTAAACCATATGTATGTGCTAGCTGTCCAAATAATCCAAATGCAAGATTTGCTTGCCAATTTTTCTAATCCTCTAGTTCTTAGTAGCCATGTAATTGTGCCACTAAACTCTTACCTCCTTGTTCCATATCTTAACCAAGAAGTCTACCATTGTATTTGAACTCTACCCACATATAATTCACTCCACAAGTGCTTATTTTAGGTGCCAATAATCCTTATTATTTATGTCTCCAAAGCCAAGCTCCTCATATAATACAGAACTCCTATAAAGATTTGAGAATCAAGTTCTATGATTATCCTCCTATAAATCTATGTTAGCATCCAAAGAGAAGCTATTTTGATAGCTAAGGTTTGTGCTTCATTGTTTGTGGCTTTGCCCATACCCTATAGTTCCCAATAGAGCACTGTTTCAACATGATTCTTATAGACCACTCTAAGTCCAATGTTGCTTAGATTACCTTTTATAGCTCTACCAATGTTAATTTTAATCCATACTTCTAAGGGTGCCTTCCAATTGGCTTTGTCTTGTCTCTTCTACACTTTAATTAGCTTCCTCCTGCATCCTCATTATATCAACCTAAGTTTTCTCTTTAGCATACACTACCATAGTTTCCATGAATTTGCTCCAAATGACTTGCCAAATGACATCCAAGAAGAAGAAGGTTTCTTTGAAAATTTTACAATTTCTCTCCAACCATAATTCCCACCAAATAAAATTTAATCTAAGCTCCCACCTAATACAAAAAGCTTTAGATTTATATCTTTCCATCTTCCATATTTTCCAAATATTAATTCAGCTCATATTAACATTAGGTGGTCACATGTTTCCTTGTTTTTTAGCATAACACACACCAAGATGGGTCAACAATTCCCCTATGTCTCAAATTATCAAAGGAAAGAATTTCATTGTGTGCTAGACAAAGAAGTTTACTTTTGACTAGTTCTTGGATTGCCAAATCTTTCTCTAATACTCAACCTAATATACATTAGGAAGAGCGTTGAGAAGAATCTTTTTATTTGCATCCTTCATTGTGTAGACTACAAGGCTCCCATAGCCCCAAGCTTTTTCATCCTTCTCATCCATACCTATGTGAAATTTTTTTGCTAGGTTTTTAGTCATGACAAATGTCATTTATGAAGGGATTGGAATTGACAACTTGATCAACGTCTTGAGCTACTTAAACATATAATCTTCAAGCTAACTGATGTTAAAATGACTTCTAATATTGATCTAGCCCTTGTTTTCTATAGTTATTTTTATCTATTGTATTTCTAAAAATTTGACAATGACAAGTAAATATTTAATCCAATAAATCTATCCAAATGTATGCTCCTCTCCTCTCCCGACTTATAAAAATAATTCATCTTGAAATCTTAACTTTAATGCCTACCATAATTTAACAAAGAACCCCACTTTGTTAATTTGCCCTTTATTTACATTTCTACTCGCTGCAAAAGAGACAGGTTGAATAATTTAGCCTTAAGGCTTTTTCCAGAAGTTCTTGGGAGCAATAATCAAAACTGACATTAATGATTCCGGACAGGAATTCCAAAGGTCTTCATTTTCAACCATGAAAGGCGCGCACTACCCAATAAAACCGGAGGATGGAAAAATAATCCCCATCGGCACAGTGGAATCGAGCAAGCCAACAGAGTGGCAAAACCCCCCTTTTTTCATCGATTTTGACAACGTGATAGGAGCGTAAACCGGGAATATGCATTACAAGTAAAAATAAATAATAAGCGATTTATCCTATTGAAATGCATGCTCGTTTCAAAATATTTTAATAATCGAAGTACGTGTTCTATTGAAAATACGTTAATAGTTGTAACGATTTAATAATGTCTTCGCTAAACGCAACTAAATTTTTTTGGTACTAGTGGTTAAGATAGTAATTTTTTTTAGTGGTTTTGTATTTAAAATCCCTTGTTGTAATTTGTGAACGTTCTCCTTAAAAAAATCTCATTGATTTTTTCTATGTATTAATCTTTCAATCAAGATTGAGGGTGATGTGTCGAATTGTTTTTCGAAATCATATGATTAGATTTATTTAAAATTCCGTGCAAAAGAGTATAAGATGAATTTCAATTTTGTTCTATAAAATATATTTCCTGCCTCTCACGGTATTTGGAAAACCATGACAAAAACAGTGTCAAATGAAATGCGTGGAGAAAACGGTGACCGCAAAACAACATTTTAAAGTTTATTCGTGATTCGTGACAACAAATACCAACTTCAGTTTATGATGAAATAAAATATCTTAACTTAGGTGATCAATACCGATGAAAGAGTTTGCATATTCATGTACAAGACAATAATTGAAGGCACTTAAGTGGCAAATTCTTTAGTCAAAATTCCTACTTCATGTTCATTAACTATATATATTTTTTTATAAATGATTTTTTATTAATAATATTTTTTTTGAGTAATTTATTTTTTTGAGTAGTTGCGAGATGAAGAAGTTGCATGCATTAGGGTTTAGAATTTTTGGTATTATACTACCTCTCCACTCTAGGTAATATTTCCAAAGTTTATCACGAGGAAATATTTCTATTTCGGATGTTGTTATCTCGCTGAGTGAGTTTAATACTACTTGTTATTGGCTGGAAAACCATATGGTGGTAGAGTATTTTCTAGGTCGCATCTCTGGTGGCATGACATCAAGGTTGATGGTATCCAAAACCTCAACAAAGGTTTTTTTAATTTCATTTTGTTGATCCTGCTCAAGCCAAAGCAGTCCTCAACCATGGGCCTTGGTCTGTTCGTAGCTCCTTGTTGATTTTTCAGCCATGGATCAAGGATTTTTTGGTCACTAATGATGTTTCCTTGCGAGTTTCAATTTGGGTTGAATTCTTTGGTCTTCCTCTGTCGCTTTGGCCTTACTATCAAAACCTTGTGGTCCCTATTGCTGAATTTATCTGTTGTGAAACAAATAAATTTTATGCCTCATGCCCTCAAAAGCATTTTTTTGTCAAAGTTGATATTTCTAAAGACCTCATGGAGACTATTGATGTCCTAGTTGGTGAGTATAGGTTCAAACAATGTGTTGTCTACATAAACCTTCCTAACACATGTTATTGTTACCAATTAGCCACCCATAAGATAAAATATTATCCTTTAATAATTGACAAGATTAAAGCTAAGGAGATTATTGTGGCTCCTATTGCTACTAGCTCCGTCCCTGCTTCTATAGGGGGGCAAGATGAATGGAAGGTAGTTCAGAAGAAGGGTAAGAATAGGAAAATGTAAACCCTATGGCTGCTCCCAACAACTCGTCTCAACCCCTTGTGTCTTCTATGCCAGTTGGGCATGGTGTGGTGACATAGTAGCATACCATGTAATTGACGACACCCAGTGCGAAGGCTTCACAAATGGTTGCTATTGTACCATCGACTAGTGCTTCCTTTGCCAAAATTGTTACTTCATCTGCTCCTATCCAGTATTTAGATTCTCTAGTTCTACATATCAATGGGTAATCTTCCTCAAGCTTCATGGAACCTTAATGAGCTTCTATCAATGGCTAAAGATCTTGTAGCCCACCCCGAGGAGACTCCTTAGTTCACCAGGACAAAAGGTGTCAAACAAAATTTTGGAAAGTAGGTTAGGAGCATTTTCTCAATAATATTTATGATTCTCTTTCAAACCTCGAAGACATTGAACATGTAGCCAAACATATGAGTCTTGATCAATCTCCATGATTTTTTATCATGGAATTTCAGAGGGTTGACAATATTAGATTGCTTTATGCTCTAGGTTTTATGGTAATCTTGAATTTCTCTCTATTCAAGAGATTAAGATTTTTGTCTTTATTATGTAATATACTTACCCTTTTCTTTGGATAGTTTGCTTATTTATGCCACCAGTCATTCCCCTGATAGAGGAGGAGCTTTCATTCTTTTGGCATCTGGTGGAAAATAGTTTTGTCTTGTGGGGTGTGGACCCCTCCAATCACATAGTTTGGGTTTTACTTGAGGTTGGTAGGCTGTATTTTGGTATTATTAATTTTTATGCCTCTAATGATGCTCACGAGCATTGTAGCCTCTGTCGGTGGTGTGCTTTGTCTTTACCACCTATTTTTTGGGATATGTGCAGAGATTTTAATATGACTGAAAATCCTACAAACAAGATAGTACAACTTCCCATGTATGGCGATACTAGGGAAAGAGAGGCCTGCTACTTCATGAAAAATAATTTGGATTTGTGAGACCATAATTCTTGTTTTTATCTCCAAGATTTTTCTAAAAATTTGTGGTATATGTGGTCCAATTTAAGGGCTAGCCATGCAAGAATTTTGAGAAGGCTAGACAGAGCCATGCTTTCAAATGATGTGTAGTTTTTATTTCATAAGAGAAATGCTTCAACTCAATTTATGGAAACCATTCTTGTAACCACTACTTTTGACCATTCACCCATCATGTTTAATGTGATGATGAAATCCCTACCTCAAAGACACTACAAGCCATAATTTTTTCAATACTTCCTTTCTTCATTACCCTTCCATGGCCTGTCATATTCGCAAAGTCTCGAATCTAGTTCCTAGACCTTCTGGAGAATTGGATTGGATAGAATGATGGAATGATACCTTTTTTTTAACAGCTATCTTTCTCCATACTTTGGGGGAAAAGGTGGCATAGTTTAGAAGCATATTCCAATGTTGTCCTTCATGATAAGCTTGCTAAAGCTTCTCTCAGGATTGAGGTCTATCTGTTTAACCCTGAACTTCAGTCTCATGTTATCCAACTGAGGCATGAATTTAAATTTGGTAAACTTTATGAGGCTTGGAGAGATCAAATTAAAATCCAAATTCATTGGCTTAAAGTTGGTGATAGGATCACCAAATAATTTTTTTAAATGCTTCGCCCTCCTAGGAAAGCTACTCAATTCAAGGTCATTCAATACAATGAAATAAGGCTTACCTCTTCCTAAGATGATTGATGCTTTTTTCAAGCACTATACTAATGTTTTTACCACTCAAGCGTATTCCCCCTTAGCAGGAGCAAGCAGGTAGCTTGTATGGCAGTTGCACCAGTTAAGGTTTTCAAGTCTCAAAGAGCAAGGTGTGATAAACTACTATTCCTTACAGATCTGGAGGATACATTGTCTCAAATGGCAAATGATAAAATGCCAGGTCTAGATGGCTTTCCCTATGAGTTCTATAAAGATCTTTGGGACTTAGTTGGTCATGATCTGCATAAATTTTATCTAGAGGCTCTTCAAGTAGGCTCTTTGGGAGCAATTATTAACAAGGGAAATATCAAATTCATACCCAAGAAATGAGACCCAAAGTTGAGCACTAATTGGAGGCCTATTAATTTTTTGAATGTTAGTTACAAGATCATTGTCAAAGCTTTGGCTCTTCACCTTAGACCTCTTCTTCCTTTGATAGTCATATCATAGCAAACTAGCTTTATTCAAGGAAGGTACATCCTCGCCAATATTTTGGCCATCTAGGAGGGCATGGAATGGGACCGAATGTCAAACCAAAATATGATTTTTATTAAGATTGATTTTGAGAAATATTATGATCGCATTGAATGGAGATTCATTTTTTCTAAGCTCAAAGCTTTATGATTCAATCCAGTTTTCATTCAGACTATTGCTATGCTATTCAAAGATGCTTTGGCTATTCTCAATCTAACAATCTGAAGTAGTGGGTATTTTTAGGTCTATTCAAAAAGTATGTCCTATTGTGCCCTCTTTATATGTGCTTGCTACTGAAGCCTTCATTTATATTTTAGCTGCTCAAGCTTCTACAAGTCTTATTAAAGGAATTTGTTAGAAATAGATTATATTACATCATTTGGGTCATGTAAATGTACCTTCCTAGGTATATACTTAGGACATTAGATTACTTTAGGGGGAAGTTATCTAGTTACTTCATGCAATGTAATAAATGCACAAGTGCCAATGTGCAAGTTGTATATGTGCAAGTTATCCCTTGCACAACTAGGTAGAGTGTTGGCCAAGGAACCTATCTTCCTATATAAAGGGCCTCATTGTAACAAGTAGATATACAAGCTCAGAGCATATTCGTAGGTAGTAGCATAGTGTTGTGTGCATCACCATATATTGGTGATGGGTGCAATGTAGTTCAGTAGCTTTATTCATGGAGTGTTCATTTCCTCCATAGCTACATTGTATTCATTTTCATCATTTCTATTTATAGCATATTTCAGTCATCTCACAGATTTAATTTCTTTATTTATTTCATCATTGCATTGCATACATACTAATATGGTATCAGATCCATGATAGATCTAGCCACTTAGATCAATAGAAAAACCACCATTATCATTGAGCCTAAGTTTTTTATCAACTTGACGCGTTGTTGGACCAACCACTATCAAAAAATATTAGAAGAGTCTAGGTGGTAGAATTAGGGAGAGCCACAAGTAAGGACTGAAAGAAATCTCAGTTCCAAAAATACTAAGATTACATTTGGCTAGAGTATTTCCACAGAGTTGCAAGAAAAACTTGTGAAGACTAGGACTCAACATTCAATCCACTAGATTGACAAATCATCTAGTGAAGATCATTCAGGATATCTAGAATTTGTTAACTATTGCCCAAAGTTTCTTTTGTTGCAGAAAATTAATTCTCAGATGATTAGGACCTCCTACAACAGAAATCTAGGAGACTTCAACTTTGTTGCTCGAAGGTCGGCATGCCTTCATAGTGTAGAGATTAGTTCCTTGTGCAAGAAAATAATACTATGGAAGAAGACTTCTAGAGAAGATTCATGGTGAAGTTAGGAGACTAAAGATATCCATTGCTATATTGAATAACTTCATAGAAGAAGAAAATTCTATAGTATCCTTGACATTCAAGAAAAGGCCATAGAAGTTTTGATCTAGAAAAAAAAGCCATAGAAGCCTTGCTCCAGAAAAAAAAAATACCACAAAAGCCTTGATACTAAAAATGCCATAGAAGCCTTGATATTGAAAAGGCCACAAAAGCCTTGATACTAAAAAAAGGCCACAGAAGCCTTGATCCTAAAGAAGAATCTAGAAGAGAGTATCTGATTCAGAAGCAGATTAAGATTTTAGTACTAATACTTTGTTGCAAGGAAAGAAGATTTAGTGAGTTGGAAAACTTCCTACAAGAAATTTAGGAAGAGTATCTTCTTTAGAATCAATCTAGCACTTGAAGTAAACTTGAAGGTAAAGAGATCAAGAGAAGATCTCATTGAAGAACTTCTAGTTTTGGAAGAAGAAAGAAGAAGGACTAGGAGAGTCCTGCTCAAATCTAGAAGTAGCAGAATCAGAGATCCAGATGAAGATCTCACCACCAACACTTCCAAGAGTATAAGGTTGAAGAAAATGTCTCAAGGAAGACCTAAAGAAGTTGCAAGATCTAAAGACCTTGGGAAGGTCTCAATGAGCATCCAATAAAAGTCCTAGAAAGCCTTCCTGAAGACATCATCAAAGGAGAAGTCATTGGATAAATCCACTACCAAGGAGAAGCCCCTGATAGTGAAGGACTTGGGACAATTTTTGCCATCCGAAAACAAGCCCAAGAGAAGAAGAATTTGGCAAGGAGTGCCAAATATCATAAAGACCTCAAGACATTCAAAATCTTGAGAAGAAGATCCTGCTTGAAGTTAGAATTTGACAAGAAGACTTGAAGATATAAGAAGCTTACCAAATCTAGGAGATTTGAATATTACCTCTCATAGCAAGAAGGCATTATTGCTAAATATTTACAGCAAAAATGAGGAGACTACAAGAGGAGAACAAGCCACCAAATCCTAGGCTCATGAAAGAAATTTTGAGACCATATTTTGGTGAAGAAGGAGCTGTTTAGGACAATCTACAAAGAGCTGCAAGATCTTACTCAAGGCAACAACTTGGTGATCTTAGACACCAAGATCTACATCCTCTACAAAAGCTACATCCTCTACAAAAGCTATCAGAAAAAGGTAAGCAACTATTGGTGCAAGTAGATTCATTAATCACTTATCAATTTTTTTAAAGCACCTTAATTTGGATTAGAGTTGCAAAAGAGGAAAATTGAATTACAATATTCAAAAGTGCAAAAAAATAAAAGTTCCTTTTAAGGTTCATTTGCACATTAGGAGTTGATTAGATTTCAGAATTACATCTATCAACTACCTATCATCTACTTTGGAAAAATAAAAGAAGACTAAGTCCTACAACATTGCTTGTAGTGAATTTGTAGAATAATTCTTGAAGGTTCATTTCAGATTATTCTTGATTAGTTGTAGTAGATTGATTAAGTGCACTTATAAGTTATTTTGAGAGTTGATTGGAGTGATAAGGTGTGTTTGTTAGTGCATTAAAAGTGGGTTCATTTGCACTACTATATTACTCTAAAAAATCTTAGTGTTTGTGTTCCTGAGAAAGGCACAAAATCAGAATTTGTCAAAGTGTCTAAAGACACTATTAGTGCACAAAAATCTGCAACACATAGTGGCCAAGTGAAGCCACAAAAACAGGTTAGAATCCTCCAAAAATATGGAGAAGAAGACAACTAACCAAAATCAGAAATAGAAGCTTCAAATATTGAGACTTGGTGAGTCTCAAATCCAAAGCATTGGAGGGTTAGTTGCAAGGAGAAAAGTGTAGAAAATTGCATCAAATAAGGAGCTTCTATCTACTTCTATCTAAGCTTGGATTTTTCATCAAAGTATCCAAGAAAAAATGGGAAGGTGTCTAATCAAAGAGACAACCTCAAAACCCCTACATTATCTCCAAAAATTTTTGCCATTAAAACCAAAAATCAGACCTGCAAAAAGGAGTGCAAGAAAGGGTGCAATAAAGGCATCTTATTTACAAATATTGTTACATTGTATTGCACTTATCTAACTCGTTCTACGCAGGAAAGAGGACATATTTGAAGGTGCCTCAAAGGTACAATATCCATAGGGTAAACCATACACTAGTGGTTGAATGCTAGCATTATTCCAAGCATAAAGAAGCCTCCAAAAAGGCTCACATCATGCATGGGTTGGACAACCATTACAGGTAACCTGCGAAGCACAAGAAAGGTGTCACATTTCTCACTAAAGGAGACAAATATAGCAACATATGAGCAAGGTAAATCAAAGCAAGCAAATTGGAATCGTACATCCAATCAAGGAGCATTCAATACCATCAGTGGAGCATCAATAAGTCTCCACCAAAGTGTTGCCATTCAAAGTCCATTCAAGATCCATCGAAGCTCCACCAAATATCCTCCAAATCTCCACCAAAGCTCCACCATACGCACTGCTTGGCTGGAAATATCTCAGCACCAATGAAGCACAACAAAGAACAAGGTGGAAAAATATGTTGAAGGGCTTGCAAGAAGGTATTGATAAGACAAGGGCATGCAAAGGGAAGAAGGTGCCACTTTTCATTCTCCAATAAAATACCCACAAAGGAACGTTGAATTTCACACATGTGAAAGGAGACATTACAACATTGTTTTGGTACCCATATTTCATGTGGAAGAGGAGTTACTTTCAGCCAAAAGCGTTATAATAAGAGACCTCAAATACGTTGAAGCAGAGAAGCCACTTGGACAACGCACGAAGAGGGAATAAAAAATATCTCAAACAAAGGTGACACTTGTAATATGCATTACAATAGAGCTGGTGATTCCATCGAATTTCCAAAGCATCCTTGGAGCATTGAACGAAATGGTTGTGATACTTGTCACTTGTTAGAATATTGACCGCCTATTAAAGGTACCTTGGACCAGGAAGAACGTAGCATTCAGGAGCACTCAAAGCAACAAAGAACTCTTGGTCAAACAGGTCAAGGGAAGCATTAAAGAAGGATATTGAATCCAAGGAGAACATTGAAGAATCTGTCATTACTCACAGCATCCAAGAAGGATAGATTACAACCAATCGATTTCATAAAGGTGCAAAGCTTTATTAAGGTAAAATTTCCCCTATCTAATTTGCTTTCATTAAAAAGGGAGTTATAAGGTTATATTCTAAGGTTGAAGTATTAAAGGAAATCAATATTTATTTGAAAGCAAAACATAGGGAAATTAAATATCAAAGTAATCTAATATTTGCAAAATATAACCTAGGAGAAATAAGGGATACTACTTGGAATTAATCCATTGATATTTGCAAATATTATTGTGTTCTAATTTTCCAAATTTGGGAGTTATAAGGGTTACAACACCAAACTAGGTTATTGGAAATTAGATACACTAAAATTAAATCCTAAAGGGATATTAAAAGAGGTTTATCAAAGATTTTTAAAGGTTGGAATTTAGCAATTTACTTGTCTCAAAATTTCACAAAAAGGGACAAAAGAGATCCAACATTAAAACCTCTTCAAAATTACCCGGGGGGGCCCGGGGGGCCCTCCATTTTCTAAAAAAAACTCTTCAAAATTGGAAAAGTGCTTAGTTCAATAGGAGTAATAAGGTGTTAGAAAATTTGATTTTTGATATTTACAAAACTTTACAAAATCAACCAAAATTGAACTACAATTTACAAAAGCACTATATTCATCTTATATCTTATCCAAAACATACTAGGGAGTCATAAGGTATTCTACAAAACTTGATAATAATAGCATCTACCAAATATTATCAAGTTATAAATCCATTGGGAAGATATAAAATCTTATATACTCTCATTACTAGGGAGACATAAGGAAGTCTACAAAATCTAAGGATTAATATTAGAGAATTTAAATGGCATCAAACAAATTCTTCCTAGGAGAATCTCAACTACTCAAGGTTACTAATTATTTCTCTTGGAAGAATAAAGTGAAAGCAATCTTGGTATATGAAAAAATTTGGGATATTGTCAAAGGGAAAATACAAAGACCTACCACATGTGATACTAAAATTCTAATGTTTGAAGAAAATGATTCAAAATCTCTAATGATAATAACCTTTGCTATCACTTATGAGATACAACCCTATATTAGTTCAGAAAAAAAACATCTTCAGATGCATGGAAATAAGGTAGCTATTCTTCATCTTCAAACTCAACTTCACTCATTAAAGATGAATAGTGGAGAAGGCATAGAACTATTCCTAAGGAAGGAAGCAAATATTAAAGAGAAATTATTAAAATTAGTAGAAATAGTTAAGGATGAACTTATTACTCAAATAACCATGAGAGCACTTCCAGACAACTATAAGCATTTGGTCACATCTTTACAAGTCTTAAGTAAAGATATTTCTTTTGATGACCTAATCAATATACTTCAAGAATATGAAGTGGAAAATATTGTGAAATATTATGTGACTAACACTGCATTGGCATCAAAATATAATCTACAAGAAAATATTGCTTCATCAACAAGAGGATGAAAATAAGGTATTATCAAATATGCAAGAAGAAAGGTCATAGTATCAACTATTGCAGATACAATCCTAGAAATCAGAACCAATAAAATCAAATGAAAAATAAGAATCAATTTCAACCACAACAATATCAAAAGAATAATCATCAGAAAAAATTTCAACGACCAATGAATCATCCTTAACTAGAATATCATAATAGAAATTAGAAAGGACACCTGATTCAAAGGATAGATGAAATTGAAGAACTAGAAGATTCCGTAGAATACTATGAGATGAAATCTCTATCAACAAATGTAACATATTGTAGAGACACTAAATATTTTCTTGAACAAGTTACAAAGAATGTAGAGGAAGAGTACAAAGTTCAATATGAAGAATAAGATCCATATTGAAGACTAAAGTCTTCAATACCCAAATAATGTAATACAAGGGGTTGTTAGAAAAATATTATTTTACATAATTTGGATCATGTAAATGTACCTTCCTAGGTACATACTTAGGACACTAGATTAATTTAGGGGGGAGTTATCTAGTTACTTCATGCAATGTAATAAATGCACAAGTGTCAATGTGCAAGTTGTATATATGCAAGTTGTCCCTTACACAACTAGGTAGAGTGTTGGCCAAGAAACCTATATTCCTATATAAAGGACCTCATTATAACAAGTAGATATACAATCTTAGATTACATTCGTAGGTAGTAGCATAGTGTTGTGCATCACCATATATTGGTGATGGGTGCAATGTAGTTCAGTAGCTTTATTCTTGGAGTGTCTGTTTCCTTCATAGCTACATCGTATTCATTTTCATCATTTATATTTATATCATATTTTAGTCATCTCATAGATTTAATTTCTTTCATGTTATTCTGCATCTTGTGATTGCCATCTCCCATTACACACTACATAAAAAGGTAACAAAATTGCTCTTTCAAATTATCAGAGATAACTTATTAATGGTCAACTTACTGATGACTCCTTTCTTACTATAAGGGAATATGAGCAATTTATTTCTAATGCTCTATTTTTTTCTAAACACATTTTTTATAGCATTTGGTTCTAGAATACAATGGAAGAAGACCTACTACTTCAAACAATCTCTCTTGCCTATGTCACCTTGGCTTAAATGGTATCATTGGAATTGGATTCCTCCTAGAGAAGATTTTAAGTTTCTTGGTATTCCTTTTGCCTTTCAAGGCTCTCCTGCTCAGATTTGGAATTATGTGCTTCAAAGAGTTGAAAAGAAACTTTATTTTTGGCTTACTAAGAAGCTGTCATTAGTAGGTAAATTTAAGATTTTCTCTAAAGTTTTAGTTGCCACTAATGTATACTATTCCTCTTGTTGGGTTCCTTCACATACTTGCTATGAGAAGCTTGAGAAACTCCTTTAAGATTTTCTTTGGAATAATTCTTCTGAAATAAAGGGATTTCATAGAGTTTCCTAGGATGTTTGTTGTCTTCCCAGAGAATCTTGTGGAATGGGTCTGTTGGACTATATATGGCAAGATATTGCTTTATGTTCCAAGTGGGTGGTTAGGGCTCTAAGGGGAGCTGAAGCTTGGAAATATTTGGTTCGGTATTTCATTTTATCTAGTATTCTCTTAAATCTTAGAGCATGGAGAGGGTTGTATTTTCCCTCTCTCATTGTTGCTCTAGTTTTTGTTAAGATTTATGGCTCCTTTGTTATTAAAAGCATATGGAAATCCTAGTAGCATCTCACTCCTTGGATATTTTGGAGAGGATATGGCTTCCATTAAGTCTTATCCATCAATTCTATGAATATTTGGTGGTCCCATGTGTTTTTTCACCAACTTATATCGGGTGTAATGCATTCATGGTCAACGATTTTTCAAAAAGGGTATTGTTACAATAAATGATTTATTTTCTTGCTAAACCAAGGATTGGATACCATGGAATGAGTTCAAATGCACCTTCAGGTAGAATGGTATGGACAAAGATAGTTATAATGTTGTTATTGCTCTCACCCATTTTTCTATGTTGCACAAGATTGGTGTGCGCTCGCAGCATCCTTGGTGGTCAAAATGGAGATGGCATGTTGAAACTCCTTTGCTTAATTATAAGGCTCATTTGGGGTATAAATGGTTATCTCCTCATATTCCTTTGGTTCCTAAGCTCAATCAGTGTTGGGACTTATTTTCTACAAGGACTAGATGGAATTCTAGATTTTAGAATGTTTGGGCTACTTATGTTGAGCCAAAGAAATCTTTTTTTGCGTGGAGCTTGTTGTGTCAAGGCCTTCACTTGGGGGAAAATTTGAATCACCTTGGAATTCTTGATCCTAAATTTCCTTTTTTTGGTGTACCCGAGTCTTGTACTCACCTCTTTTGGAATTGCAAAAAATATAGGCAAGCTTGGGAATGGGTTATTTCGTTTTTTTCCCCATTTATAGTTGCAAGCATTTCTTGGCCCCAAGCTCTTCTTGGGGACTCTTTTACTTTATCTCTCACACTTTTTGAAGTCTTGTAGGTTTTCAATATTAGCCTACTCTTTCATATTTGTAAGGCCATTAATAGAATTATTTTTAAACAATATACAACTCATATCACATTTACTCATGCTGAAACATTAGAATATTTTAATGACATGTAGCTATAGATATGTACTCAAGCCAACAAATTTTATAAGGAGTTGGATCACCTGCAAGTTCTTCTATTGCACTAGGCCAATTCTCTGTGTAAAGTCAATAAGATCCTCTAATAACGCTCTTGTCATCAATCCCGCTCTCGCCATCGACCTCTATCATATGCATGAAGTGCTACCAAAAATAGGCACTAGTCCCAGTCCTTAATAATCAAGAAGCGACCTAATTTTGATATTGATTGTTCATTCTGCCAAGTTGGGGTGTGGGATGATATTCAACCAGTTTCACTTGGGAAAATTATTGGTTGGAGTGATGTGGGTACTAAAGGCCTTAATCGTGATGCATAGGGATGGATTCCCATCCCATAATCACTAGCAATTTATGTAGGACAACATGCCAAGGCACATTACTCCATATGATATGCTTTCTTTGATGTAATGATCATCAATGATCATGATTGGTAAACTTGTATTTTATTGGCGGCTTTGTTTCCTAACCCTTGTCAATGAGGGTTAGTTTGATTCCCCATGGGGTGTGTTAACCCACCCATTTTTTTTTATTGTAAAGAATTTTATCTTAATTTATTGTAAATTTATTTTTTTCATCAAAACATAATAATTCACTTTTTGTCTCCGAGGATTGGATTGGTAAGTGCTTTTATGGCCAGAAACTTATCAAGAAGATATCTAGGTTCAAACCTCATGGTCACTATTTGCAAAGGGAGTAGTTTGATTTTGAATCCTGAGTGCACACTAGACCGATGATGATGATAGTATGAAATCCTAAGCAACCGGTGGTCCCCTTCATGCCACCACCTATGGTTTGAGCTTGTTAGTTACTAAAAATAGTGTGGTTGTGACCAAATCCTATGTAACCCAAAAAACAATATATATATATATATATATATATATATATATATATATATATATATATATATATATATATATATATATATATTTATATATTTCTAATAATATTTCTCTTAATCATTCTAAAAAATTGAAAGCTGGTTGTTTGGTTTGTTAAATTAATCAATAAAAGAAAATGTTTACTTTTAAAAATAACAATCAATTTTTATATATATTTTACAAATAAGTATAGGATTATGTGAATTAGAATTATTAGTATCTTTAAAATATAGATATAAAATCTTTTAGTAGCAAAAAATAATTATAAATTTGATATAATTTTTTTAAAAAGAATTTGAAAATTTTATATTAAAACAATAAATAATATACAAGTTGAATGAGACTCCTCCCAGCCTTAGTCAACAAGCACACCTATTTACAACAATAAAAGAAGATATGCATTGAAGCCAAGTCTCCTAAACCATATTTCTACAAGGGATTTCCATCTCCTTATCAATTAGATATAATTATCATATATATATATATAGAAATTGTTTCTAAATTCATATTATCCATAATATTAAGGGAAAAAATACAATATAAAGTCTAACCATAGTTAGTTCAAATAGGTGGATTGGTGAGTTTGGATGCTTACTGATAGGAGACCTAGGTTCCAATCCCACATACGTGCCCATGCATAACCATCTCACGTCGGGTTACCATTAACGAGACGGTGGGTGTGTTGGAAGTCTTCGCTGATAGTTTGAACCCTACCAGCTACGCTTGCAGTTACTAAAAATTATGATTATAACCAATTCATCTATGTAACCAAAAAAATATTAATAATGATAAACACTCTTGGAATAAAGTGGTTTGTGACCATATAATACTATATTACTACATTAAAATAGTATTTTCTTACAAATTGAGTTCAAATTTCATATTGTAAAAATTACTTTCATAGGTTGTAGTATCATGATAATGTGAACAAGCCTTATGCCATTAGAAATAAAGTTTCCAAGAAATAACAAAGCAATATTAAAAGAAAAAATCCACTATCAACACTTTAGTAGCAAAAGGTTCATAACCTAAATTCAATTAAAATCCTTATATTATGGACATGATGTGATGTTATGATTTTTCAATGTAATACATGGTTAATATCAAACACATATAACCATTAAAAATAATTTTTTATTTTATCTTTTACTATGTAATGTTTAAAAATATTAAAATAAAATAACAAACAAGTGATCATGTTTTTATTTTTTTACTAGTTTAATGAAGATTTCCAACCAAAACTATCTCACATATTTACTATATACCTCTTCCCAATATCACTATTCAACCAAATGAACAAAATTTGTTCATGCTGAACTCATGACATCCACCTAGAATATTATTTACTATATTGCATAATCCAAGTAAAGATACAATATCATCTAAACAAATAAAAATGTCCATATTATAACTTATGATATATCATTCACAATAGTTTTTTTTAATGAACTTTCTCACATTGGGTCAAGGTTATTCATAGTGATGAATATTCACATATTGGGCAAATATTTGGATTTTCAAAATTGAAAATTTATGAATATGAGAAACCTCGACGTCGGCCCATTCGCCTAAAAATTTTAGGACCAATTTTACTTTAGGGTCAATTCACCACAATATATATCCAAACATAGGTATATTTGTACTCATTGGAAAGCTCTTTTTGAGCCTGATCTAATGGTGATGTTTTTATGAAGTTATAAGGTGATTTAATAGGTCAAAATTTATCTCAAATATGACCTTACTTTTTAGAGCTTCAAATACCCCCAAATTTTGGCTTGAAGATGATTGATTTGATTTTCTTAGGATTCACCTTGATTTCGATTAGGATTTGTCATTTGTTTACAAGTATATTTTAGGTCCAACCCCTTATGCATAACCATGCATTGAGCTATATAGTCTATTTGGTGCTACTAAGATTTGAATCTTGGTGTGGGCTACATAATCCATATTTCCCAACAACTAAACCAAGGCCTCAATACTTATAACATCATATGCTATTATTTTCAAATTTGTTGATACTCTAAGTGAAGATAATATCACTTGTTCAAGGATGCAACTTATTCTAAATTGAATGAAAAAGTATTAAAATAATTTATTTATTATTATTGATTTCAACCCCAACATCGGATAAACAAATGATAGAGCATTGTCCTTACTATATGGTAGAGTATATCATATTGGTGATTATTATTGTAGTTGTCAATATCTTTAATAATTTAATTCAATTTTAATTTACACTAAAGCCTCTTCTTAGAACCCCATTTCTATATATAAATTATAATGGTCATATTCTACTACCAATATAAAGTTATCATTACTTTTATAAAATTAATTCATTAATTTAATTTAATTTTTAATATATTTTATTACATGTGTTACTAAAATTTTATTTTATGATTATTTGAAAACAACCTTTCACTTGCCTTCTATGAATTTGTTTTACAATCTTAATCACCATTTAGTTTTGACAATCCTTAGAACCTTTTTATTTTACTTTTGTTTTATATTTGCACATCAGACTAACCTTATTATTAAAGATTTTAATTTGGATTTATTATGCTACACCAGTTTTTTTTCTTCATATATATTTTTAAAATTTACTAGAGGTAATGTATTTATAAAATTATTCAAGGCATACTAAAATGATAAAGATAAAATTTTAGTAAAAGGATATATTTAACATATTTTTCATTCTATCAATCATCCTCCAAAAAAAATAAAGGTTGTACAACTAAGAACAATTTTTCCAAATATAATATCTAATATATTTATAATAAAAAAAAAAAAAAGTAACAAATGATTAATAGATCCATTATTGATACATCAAAATAAATATAATAAATTATTGCATTTATGAAAATGTGACTATGTAAAAGAGACTTTGGAATATATATCTTCCAATGGTTTTAGAAATCATTTGTATCCCATATTTAAAAATTACTATATTTATCTAAAAATATTTATTCACTAATTGTGTTATTTAATCATTAATTTAAAAATGTAATCTAATAATTTTAATGCAATTAAACAATAAACTACTCATAATTTAATAATAAATTTTAATTGAAAATAAAAATATAAATTTATGTATTTTAATAAAAATTAATAAATAAATTTACTAATAATTGCTTGAAATGGTAAAGTTAGTTATTTGGTTCAGTGATTATTTTTATTAAGTATAGTCTTATTCATGTCTCTATTATTTCAAGATATCATTTTTATCATCACTTTTTGTTTTTATTTATGGGTTTAGTTGCACTTGTTATTAATACTTGTGATATTTGCTTTTGTCTTTCCATATCAATATCTTTCTTCCTACTAATATGTTCTCTCCTTTTTCATTTCCACCAACACATTTTTTGTTTTTAATTTCTTTGATTTTTTCATGGTTTTGATAGTGGAACTAATCATCTATAGATTTACCTTACTCTTGAGGATCTAAAGTGTGAGGAACAACCTCAACAACAATTTTTTTATGTTACTATACAAACCGTAAAGTGCAAGGATGTTCCTCCATAGCAATTAACTTCTAATGTTGTGCTAAAAACCCTTAATTATTATTTATATCCTTCATCCTTATTTCTTTCTTGTGATGGTTTGGAACCTTATAGTGTAAAGGATAACCTTTACACTATTATTTCTATTTTAAGGAAAGAATTTTATACTACTTTAGAAAAATAAATATGTTTTATAAAATTAACCTCTTCAAAAGAAATATAATAATATTATAAGTTTGTTAGGAACCATATATTAAATTAAAATCCACACAATATTATAAAATTAACAAAAATTAATGCAAATGTTTAACAATATTATAACATAAAATGAAAATGCAACATATTATATTATAAAAATAAAAGCACATTACAAAATTGCAAGCCATTTCAATGGGAAAAACTAATTGGAAGCAAAGTTTCATTATATTATTAAAATTTTATATTAACCATCCTCTTGCCCATTTGGTTATTTTAAAGACTATGATGAACCCTAACCCTAATGCTTAAGGGTTCCCATCCACATGCAAGTGCAGGCCCAAGATAGTAACTCATAACTCATATATAGCAACCATTACATATTTATATAATGTCTCTTTATAATAAATAATATTTACAACATTTGATCCCATGAACCTAGCCACCCAATGTGCCATATGACTGTGCAATTATTAATTATATTAGGATAGGGTCCTAAAATACCCCTCTCCTTTAAAATATTTGTCCTAAAAGCTTGAGATAATAAAATAATTGTTGGGGTTTCTGAATAGATTCTCATGTGGCTTCATCCTATTATAATCCCCACCAATAGACTGACTTCAATGATGGTGTAGTTGTGGAGAGTATGGGTTCTTCAATCCAAAATGACTAAACCTTCATCATCCAACTTGAGAAGTATTGATTGGATCTAAATTTTGTTGCCAAGTACCTTATTTAGATAAGATATATGGAATACTAGATGGATCTTGAAAGAAAATGGTAAAGCAAGCTTATAGGTCACTTTTCTAGTTTGTTACATGGAATTATGAGGAAAATAGAATCTAGCTATAAGATTTTGTTGAATACGAAGTAGCATTGTTGTTTACTTATATGGCTATAGTTAAAGGAAGACCATGTACCCTACATTGAAACTATGCTTTGAATGGTGTTGATATATTTATTATCGTATCTAGTTCTAAGCCATAGCTAAATTTTACTTCAATTGTTGTAGTAATTTGATATGATCTTGAAGTGTCAAATGCATTTCCTAGACATTATATTTATCTAAAACTTTTGAATAAGGTGATGGGATGGGTACCCATAAACTACTTGAAAAGGAGTTAGTCTAATGGCTATGTGAAATGAAGTGTTGTACCACCACTCTGCAAATGGAAGCCACTAGGCCCATTTAGTTGGATGCTCAAACTTAAAACAATAGAGGTAATATTCCAAGCACTTATTGACAATTTCTCTTTTCTCATCAATCTGGAGATGGTAGGATGAAAGTAGAAATAATGGATGAAAGTAGGGTCATGGTTAGACACAAGATATTTTGACATACCATAAAGGCAAAAAGTGAAGCCCATGGATATATGGGCAATGGTGGAGGCATGGTAGGGATGGGCCTAGGAAAAAAAATGATCATACTTCGAGTGACAGTGCACCATGACAAGAATGATGGTTTATCCTCCTAATTTTTGAAGCCTTTTTATAAAATCCATGGAAATATCAATCCATACATTTTATGTAATTGGTAAAGGTTATGGAGTGCCTAGAGTACAAACCATTTATCTCTTCATAAACTAGTAGATCTCACAATTGGCCTTAAAATTTTGAATGTCCTTTTTTATTCATATCCAATAGAATGAGTTTTTATCTTGCTCATAGATTTTCAAAATATCTTTATGGCTTATTGCAGGTGAAGCATGCATCTCCTTCATCATGTGCTTACAAATGGACCAATTTTTAGGAACAATAATTTGAACTTGACATCTCAACAATTGTCCATCCCACTCATCTCTAGTGTTTGAATGAGGGTACCTTTAAAGTTGTTCCCTCACAATTTGAAAGGATGGTTCTTTGGCTACCTCTTCATGAATTTGGGTGACCTAAAAGGGGAGTGGGGGAGACATAACACACAAAATTATTTGATCCCAAAACTATTGAGAAAATATGTTGGCCAGAATATTTTCCTTTCCCTTTTGTACACAATTTATAATTATACCCTAACGATTTTAAAACCTATTTTTACTATGTTGGAGTCAATACCTTCTATTTAAAAAAATATTTTAATCTTTTATGATCCATTTTAATGGATAAATTCCATCCAAGAAGGTAATGTTACTAGTAATTGACAACGTGGAGAATAGCCATCATTTATTTTTCATAAATAGACTTCCCTAGATTTTCCCTAAGAAGGCCCTACTAATCAAAGTGAGGGATCACCCTTATTGCATTAATACTACACCAATGTCATCACCCAAAGTATCAATATAAATTATAAATGGTCTGGAAAAAATAGAGTAGATAATACAATAGTAGAAGTCATGGACTCCATATGAATGGATTATTAGTAGAGAGTGAGACCCAGAAAACCTCGTTGCACTTTGATAGTTTGAGGCTTAAGATAATTTTGTATGGTCAAAATTTTCAATGGGTCAACCTTAACCTCCTCCTATGAGATGATATGGCCAAAATACTCAACCTCTTATGTTCCAAAGAAATGTTTATATCATTTGCCAAACAATTGATGGTCTTTCAAGATTTGCAAAGTTAGATCTAGATGATGCAACTATGCTCCTTAAGTGCAACTATAAATTATAATATTATTGAAGAGCAAAATAAAATTTCTTAGGTAGGAATAGAAGATAATATTTATAATATGTCTTCTTATTTTAGTCATATTTGAATACAACTTTTGGGATGTCTCCTTATTTTAGTCATATCTGATGGTATCTAGATTAAATATCCAACTTGGAGAAAAATTTAGCCTCATTTAATTTATCGTGTAACTCATCAATAACCAAAATAGAAAATTCATATTTTATAGTGATTTTATTGAGTTCATAAAATTCTATACATAGCCACCATGACCCATCCTTTTTTATACTAATAACACTGGTGAAGAGTAGGGATTGACATTGGATTCTATACATAGCTACAATGTGATGTGGAATAAAACTAGATTAATTAAATTAATAAAAGAAAGGGCTAATATAGGCCCAAAAACATAACGAAACCCCTACAAAGGAGCAACAAATTCCCAAATGGGAAATGTCGGCACGCTTCCAAAGGCGGTTGCCTAATCTATCCAGCTAGCCTAATCTAGAGTGGCTTAGCAATTTATTACGTGAGCATAAAGTCTCACCAAAAACAATAAGACCAAGCCCTAACTAAGACTTAGTCTAACTAAGGAAATAACCTTAGTTTACATTAAAAATTTGATGCCCTCATCATACCTCCCCACAAAGGAAGCATTGGACTCCAATGCTTGTACAATAGTAGTGGGAGAAGGGTGATAAACTCGATTCGGAGGAAGCAAAAGCAGAAAATCAGTTGCCGGATGAGGAGGGGCACTGATAAGGTCGAGAAGTCCAAGGGAGGCAAAATCTGGAGGGCCTCTCCTGGTCAGGACTGGAGGTCCAACTCGAGTGAAAGCTTGTGGATGAGGTTGAGGACGAATCTCCTGTGGCGGTGGCTGCAAAAGCTGCTGCAAATCAGGAACCTGTGGCACGGTAGCAGCAGGAGGAGGAACAACTGAAGCAACAGGAGGAGAAGGAGGAGGAGCCTCCTTGTGTGCTGTGGGAGCTGGTGTGTCCTTTGGTTTGTGGAAGACCAATGTTGTATGGCGTGGATCTGTATAACTGTATGTGGGCTTCGTGGAAGAGATGAGAAACTTCTTGTTCTCATGATGCAATGTATAGGTATTATTATATGCATCATATTGAGCCCGTTTGTCAAATTGATAGGGCTTTCCAAGAATGAGATCACAACAGTCAATTGGAGTCACATCACAAGTGACTTTGTCCACATAGCGTGGCCCAAATGCAAAAGACACAGGTGCATGTTTCGTAATCATGGAGGAGGTGTCCGCATCCTTCCATGCAAGTGGGTATGGATGAGGATGGGGTTTTACAGGAAGCTTCAATTGATCGACAACGGCTCTAGAAATCAAGTTTGTTTGAGAGCCATTATCGATGATACAATCTACAAAGTAATTGTGTTTTAGATGGGCACATGTGACAAACAAATGGTCACGGCCTCTCTCAATCATGTTGTGTGTCAACAAAGTATGATTGTTAAGCCCTCGAAGCTCTAGATAAGTGCGCCTTTCTCCCGTAGCCTCAATAGGCCCTTCTTCTTTTTCCTCTGGGGAAGCTTTTACCTCTGGGGAAGCTTCTACAATAAGATTATTTTTCTTCCTAAAACACTCAGATTCGTTATGGCCTCTCTTCTTACAATGATCACAGAATTTCTTAGGATCAAAAGAAGGAGTAGAAGAAGTGTTAGAAGAAGGGAAGAAGAAGAAGAATAAGAAGAAGAAGAAGAAGTCTTCGATTGTTGCTTTTGTTTTGAATTTTTGGTGGAGTCAGAAGAGCGAGATCCACCGGCTTGAGCAGCAAGCTTCTCCTTCGCAAGCTGTGCTTGATTGTACATGGTGTTCAAATCTGTGATAGGAGTATATTTCAACTCCCTAAAAAGTTGTTCCTGCAGTCCACTTTTGAATTTGGTGATAAGCTTAGCAGTAGAATCCTGAATACCATTCAGAATTCTCAATTTGTTGAATAGACCGATGTAGTTTTGGACACTCATGTTGTATCCCTGCCTCAATCGAAGCCATCGATATTCAAGATCGTCTCCATAGTTTGATGGATAAAAAGTATCCGTCAAAGCCTTCACCAATTCATCCCAATGGGTAATGGGATTCTGATTAATGAAGTGGTCTGTAATCAAAACTTTGGCTATACCAGAAAGTTTCAAAAGGGCAAAAGACACTTGTTCATCTGCTGGTATTTTTCTATAGGCAAACCATGTGTCCATGTCGAGGATCCAACTGTTTAGAACCTCAAGATCACGGGAGCCATCATAAATTTTGACTTCACATTTTGCCTTCACTCGAGAGTCACTAGGACCACTTTTAGTAGCAATATCATTGACCTTATCGGCCAAGGTACTAATGGCTATAGTGATGTCAGCCATTTGCTGTGCCAAATCCTGACCCATTTGTCCTCGGGTGTAAGCCAGGGATATTACAAGGAGGAGTTACAAAATATGTTAAAGGGGTTACAAAAAGGAGTGCTATTGCCCAATTAATTGCAAAACAACTATAATAGTTTTAATGCAATTTTACAATATTTTGAGGGCAAAAATAATTTAGCACAATAAAATAAAATGCCCCTTTACAAAATTTTAATTCCCTTTGTAATTAATTAATTTTTTTTTTAATGGAAAAGGAGGGTTGCTTGGCTAATCAAAAAGAAAAGGAAATATTAAAGCCACTGTTCGGTGGCTACCCAACCAACTCCATTTTATGCTCACATTTGGAAAACTCCGTGGGAGAATCAGGTGACCGTTGACTGCCGATCTGCACGACGATTCAGCCGAAACCCGGATCTGCACCCTCAATCGTCAAATCTGGAGCCCGGAACCATGTCTTGGATCGCTTATCCTTACGCGATATGAACCGGCTGGCTTTGGCACACAGGCCGAGGGAATGTGATGTCTCAAATTTTTTTTTTTTAAACAGCAGGCTGTTGGCGTAGGGTTGTTTTCGGTATGGCGGGGATGAACAGATCTGCCAGAAGAAATGCAGAATCACCTGCCGTCGGAGTTTCATGCCAGACGCCAAAAATCAGTGAAGGTATTGCCACAAATCGTGGGATCCACCACCGGGGGTTCGTGTGTCGCCTGCTAAGACCGATCTACCATACAGTGATCAAAATTTCTATTAATCAGCTATTGTGCAGAACCAAATCAATCAAAATAGAATAGATCATCACCGAGAAATGAAATTTTGTCTCGTTGTAACTTGCTGCAGCGGAACGACGCCGAAATACGGTGAACGGATGGCAATTTGATCGCCAGTCGTCGCGAATCGTGTTGGCTAAAAAAAATTGCGAACGCGAATCCAGTCGCCCCTCCTAGGCAAGTACGGAGTTTACGATCGACCTAGGAAAATATTTACTATCACCAGCACCAAAACAGAGATAATGCAGGCCATCTGACTATCGGTCAGATCGTGCTGGCAGGGGACAAAGATTGCTCTCCTTATCGTGGAAAAATTCGTCACACCTAGAGTCATCGCGAGCGTCAGGACTCAACGACAGATGACAACAAATCTGTCAAATTAGAATCCGAAAGGGGGAGGACATGATAGTCGTCCCTTGACGTCAACAGTGTTCTTCACAGTGAGGAGGGTTAGATGGCACAAAAGTGAGACGTTCTCCAAGGATAATATTGTGTTCTCAACAACCCCATCGGAGTATGCAATTTCAGCTTGTTGGGCGCTGCAATTCGCAGCACAAAAATTCACAATGATGCTACAAAAATTGTTGTTGGGCACAACAATCTACGCAGCAGAGCTTCAAGACAGTTTTAATGAAGTCGGAAATAATCCAAACTAGGACTAAGGAGGTCGGAAATGACCCAGAACCTCCAAAGTTTGCCTTGCTCTGATACCACTGATGTGGAATAAAACCAGATTAATTAAATTAATAAAAGAAAGGGCTAATATAGGCCCAAAAACATAACGAAACCCCTACGAAGGAGCAACAAATTCCCAAATGGGAAATGTCGGCACGCTTCCAAAGGTGATTGCCTAATCTATCCAGCTAGCCTAATCTAGAGTGGCTTAGCAATTTATTACGTGAGCACAAAGTCTCACCAAAAACAATAAGACCAAGCCCTAACTAAGACTTAGTCTAACTAAGGAATTAACCTTAGTTTACATTAAAAATTTGATGCCCTCATCATAATGACCCATCCTTTTTTATACTAATAACACTGGTGAAGAGTAGGGATTGACATTGGATTAAAATACCCCTAGTTTTAATAACTCTTAGACCAATTTCTGATTTCTAATTTTTGCATATGCATACATATAGGGTTGAATATTAGGTGGAAATATACCTAATACAAGTTATATTACATGATAATAGGATTGTCATGGAGGTAGCCCCTAGGATTCTGAAAATAAAAATATATATATTTAGTTAGAAGTATTTGCAAGTCTCTTTGTTGTTTAGGGTATTCGATATTCTATGCCTAGACTGCAAACAATTATGCCACTACCTCATGTGAGGATTTTTTTAATAACTCCTCTATTTTGTTTGAGCTATTGATCTAAGTGGATCTTGTATGTGATCCATAGAGAGTGTACTACTTCCCACACTAATTGAATTGCATCCATAGTTTAGAAAAATTTCATGCTAATTTTTCCAAAGTGAATAGCGATCATGCTGCTAAAATAACATTGAACCCCCTAGGGGAATAGTGAGCATATTAGTTTTGAGTTTATATTCCCAAAATTTAACCTTACATTCTAACATTTTTCTTTACAAGGTAATCTTCCTCCTTTGGCCACCATCGTTTTGAAATAATTGTAGGAATATATGTAACAATTTCCTTGCTTAGCTACTTGTGGATCAATAAAATTATGTGTACTTCCAAAATTAGTAATAAATCTAATTCTTTTCCACTTGAAATATCCTACTGCCTTTAGAGTTTGAGGGGTTAATATTTATGCGAGTGCATGAAATAAAAATTTTGGTTGACTTTCTTTTTGTGCTTCATCCTCATCTTGGTTCTCTTGTTCTTGTTGTTCCTCATCTTCTTTTGGGACTTCATTTGACACAAAATAATCCATATCCATAAAAACCAAAAATTATACATATTTACGCCCTAGAGAATACATCTCATCATAATTATATCATAAATCTTGTGCTCAACAAGCTTCCATATCCTCCCTAGTCAATCACCTAATTGTTGGAGATTTATTTTATGGATAATATGTGGCCTTGATTGGGATTGGGGGTTTAGCCTATGGAAATTTATATGGATGTATTTAATCAAAAAAAAATTCTCTAGTAACCTAGCCAACCCTATTACTTTCATCATGATTGTGTTTTAAACATTTATACCTTGGCCTTGATATCATCCTTCAACCTATTGATAAAACAAGTCTAAAATAATCCTTCACCCAAACCTCTTGTCTTGTAAGTCAACTTCTCAAACTAATTTTGATATTAAAAAATAGTGGAGGTATAATTCAATTTTATTAGATCTCCTCTAAAGTCCTCATACTCATTGGGGCCAAAATGAGTGAGTAGTTGTTCAAATTCTTTCCAAGAAAGGTCAAGAGTCATATATCGCACCCATTCACACCATTGAAAGAATTTAGAATTAAATTTAAAGGATAAAATGGTGATCCATAAATATCAAGGGACAATGTGGATCTTAAAATATTGATTCCCCCAACATAACCAATCATATGGGTCCTTGTCATTAATGTTGGCAAAATCAATCTTGGGGAATTTATACAAGGAATTATTATTGAAAAGAGCATTGTATGTCTCCTCTTTTGTATATCCAAAACTACGATCCTTTCCCTCAATTTCACAACAATGAATTTTATGGTGTGCATGAATATCTTCTTTTAAGCATCCTTCAAGCTCATAATCGTTTTCCTTAGTTCCCATTTTTACTTTCATCTACTCGGTGTTTAAAAGGTGTAGTCTTTCAAGTGTTTAATTTCATGTCTAAATTGGTTCTAAAATTAAGTTATTGATTCAATAGCCCTATTTGTTCATACAATTAGTTTTGATCCATATTCCTCATTGCTCCACTAGTTCCTCCAACCATGGGTTTGTGATTTGGACCTTTTGAAAATACTTTACTAAAAATAGAATTTATGTTTTAGAAATGAGTATTTTTAGTAATGGTTCTACAAAAATGTTTGGGTGCCATATACCAAATTAATTAACTTAAAAAGACAATCAAAATTTACTATACCCTCAAATGACAATTTTTGGACTACAAGAAAACCTCAAGGGTACTATATACTAAAATTATCAATGCCATAATATGATCATAATTGACTGGGTATCAAAAAATGTTTTTCCAAACTTTTATTTTTACATTGAGTAACTGTTACACAAGTTCCTTATATATTGATAAATTTTTGAGCTCAAAAAATACCCTATATGATACTATTTTTTACTATTACTAACAAATTCCCTATCATATATTATTCCCAACTATTACTAACAACTGCCTTGTATGATATTTTTCTCAATTGTTAGTAACAACCTTATATTTTTATAACTATTCCCAATATTTTTTTTTTCCAAGAATTGTTATAGTATCATTAGTTCCATGATAGGTGTTGTCTCCTTAAAATGATCAAATATTTGATTATGGTAAGTTTGGGTTTTAGGTTTGAAGTTCTATGTTTAAGTTTCGATATATTATAGAAATAGGACAACTCTAGGCCAATATGTGTACCATATCCATAGCCCTTTGTTATACTATAGGAGTGACCAACAATGCTTAGACCAATATTTTAGGCCACTATTAAAGGAGGATTCCACACATACCCTTGAGTGCACTACCTATATCTCTAACAATATGAGAGGGTAATATTTCTGAGTGTTTTGTTTGGTGCACTATGGATAGATACACAATTGAAAGCTTCACAAGACTAAATGTTTATCTTAATATAAGGGTTTTCCCTATATACCCAATGATACATGGGAGTTCAACACCATATCAAGTGTTTTTTGAGGCATGGGTATTGGAGTATAATCACCTTGCAGTTCACTAAATGCTTTATAGGTAATATAACTTACCCAATAATGGCATTTTTTCCTTGATATTTTAAAACACCTAACATAATGTTTATAACCTATTAAACAAAAAAATAACTTAATATTTTTTAGATAAACTACAAAAAGCACAAAAAAAAAATTATACCTAACATGCACGAAAGGCCAAGGTAGGAACTATTGTAGTTGTTGTAGCACACGACCTTGGAAAGCACTTTGATACCACTTATTAGCAATATTGCAGCAAATAAAAAGCAAATCCAAACAATATTACAATAATAAAAATAATAATAATGCAAATGATTAATAGTATTGCAACATAAAAGAGAAATGCAAATAGATTATATTATAGAAACAAAAGCATATTAAAATTATGCAAACCACTTTAAGGTGACATCCTCCTTGTAAGAAAAGCTTCATTACAATATAAAAATGAGATAATTCATCCTCTTGCCCCCTTGGTTCTTTTAAAGACACTAGTTAACCTTAAACCTAATGCTCAAGGGTTACCATCCACATGTAAGTGGGAGCCCAAGCTAGTAACTCCTAAATAACAATCATTACATCTCTATATAACTTATCTTTATAATAAATAATAGCTACATCATATTGGTTTGTAAGCCTAGCCACCAAATGTACCACATGACTATGCAATTATTAATGATATTAAAATAGAGTCCTAACAAATGTTAAGTAAATAATATTAATATATGAACTTATTAATATTTGTAAAGATATAATTTATCCTTTATTAGTAAATAATTGTTCACTAGCTCTTTTATAGCTTTTAAAAATATAAGCTACTAAAAATCGGTGCTCAAAATTTCATATTAAAAAGAATAGTTTATTCTTTATATTTTTTAATTATTTCTCTTTTTTTCATAAGCATAAGATATAAGGACATGTGACAATTTCTTGTAAATATATGGTTTTCTTACGCTTATAGATAAAATTGTTTGAAATTTTAAAAATATGTTTAAGCTCTAATCTAATTATTATAATTAAGAATTAATGATAAGGATTATATACACTAAATATTGAATATGCATATTAAAAAATAAAAATATTTCAAAAATATTAATTAATATTGTATTCAATTCAACGCTAATATATGATGAAAAACAACTTAATGCGTATGGAGGTCATGGAAATCATTTTAAAATAATTCCCATTATATCGAAATAACAATGTCAAATGCTATTATAACTATAAGTTTATTGCAGTGGTAAGGGCTTTGGCATCTCTTTGATAGGTCCAATATTCAAATTCCACTCAATATGATGGGTCCTATAACCACCATAAAAACCCATGTAAACTCATAACAGGAAGTGAGTGTAGCGAAAAGTAAGTGCAAGTGTAAGTCATGAGTGAGTGCAACCAAAAGCAAGTGTGAGTGAGTGCAGTCAAAACCAAGTGTGAGTGCAAAATAGGATTGAGTGCAGCTAGAAGTGAGTATGAGTGTGATATGAGAGTAAGGAGGAAGAGTGATCAGGAAGAAAGAAGTAGAAAGCAAAGTGCAATCAAGGAATAAGTGCCACTTCTTGTTCTAAATATTAGGAGAATTTAAAATATTCAATTGAAGAAAATCTAGGAGAGAGTGCAAGCCAGAAGTAAATGTGATTCAAGAGGGAGTGTGAACCAAGAGAGAGTTTGAGCTAAGATTCAATTATGTTTGAAGATTAGTAGGTTCATCTAGAGTGTATCATGCTTCAAACCCTTATGAATGCATGGAATATTCTTTCCAAAAAATATGGAAGAAAAGAAATACCAAGAAAAAGAAGATATCAGGACAATTGTGAGCCAATAGTGGGTGCAATATGGGAGCAAGCATAAGGTAGGAGAGATTTAAATACAAAAAGTGAGTGTGATCCAAGAGGAATTTTGAACTAAGATGAAGTACGAGATGAGATTCAACCATGGTAGAAGCATAATAGGTTCATCTGGAGTGTATGAATTCTTCAAACCATTATCATGAACGCATGGAATGTTATTTTCAAAAAATTATTGAAGAAAAGGAAAACTATAAAAAATAAGAGATAGGGATAATTATGAGCCAACAGTGTGTACAATCTAGGAGTGAGTGTGAGGTAGGAGAGAGTTCAAGCTAGGATTAAGTATGAACCAAGAGGGAGTGCAAACAAAGAGTGATCCCCATAAACTATTATGGAATAAAAGTCATTATTTGAAAGCCCTAATTGGAAGTTAGGATGCCCTATATAGAAATTAGGATGCCATAGTTGGAAGTATGGAGTCCCAAGTTGGAGATAAGTAGAATAGCAAATACATGTCAAGTTTGATCTAGGTAGCAAATTTTACAACAAAAGTAAGTAGCAAGGATGAGATGATCGAGCATGATATAATAGATCTTAAAAGTAGAGCGTTAATATATAATTTCCATAGATCATGGACAAGGTTTTTGGATATTCAAAATTGGATCAAGTGGAAGTGGGGATTGAATTCAAATTATTCCATGATTTTCCTTTCTAAAGGTTTTTCCCTCAACCCATGGTTTAGGGGAAGAGATGCACTTTATTTGATACCATTGATTATTTTTTTTTTCTATTGAGACATAAAATATTAAGTTGTTTCCAATGTGGGTTAGGCTTTTTGAACTTCCACATCAACTTATCAATAAGGATGTTTTGAAGAATATTGGAAATACCCTAGGGGAATTCATCAAGGGAGGACCAACTACTAAGGAGTGGAAGCATGCTATATAAGATCAAATATGTGTTTCTATGGATATTTTGAAACCTTTGCCACAATCCATTAATATTAAATCTAAGTTAATAAAATGGGATGAACAAGTAGATTATATCACATTTTGTTACTATAAATGTTATGAGAATTGAAACATGGTAAGATTTTACAAAGTAAGATATATGAAGAAAGAGACATAAAGTTCTAACCATGAGATAAACTTCAAGAATAATCAAGGAAATCATACAATAATAGAAGTTAGATCAGATCGAGGATATACCACTCCCAAAGAAGAAGTAGATAAAGGTTAAGTACATTATCGTTTGGCAAGTTCAAAAGGAATTAAGGGTGCAAATGAATATGTGGAGATAAATCTTAAAATAAAGACAAAAAAGAGTTTACATTTATTCTAGGTAAATCATTTTCATTTTCCTCAAGTAGTATAGAACCCTCTCTAGATAATAAAATTGAAAGTGGTGAAGATGTTTTCGCTTGCACTTTAAGGTTTCAATAGTAGAATAATAAATAAATGAGGTTTGAGGAAACCCATAACAAATTATGGGATTAGGGAGGAATAATAAGGTAATTACTATAGAATAACATTTTTCACTTTAGGGTTTCCAAGGAAACATAAATAATATTATGCTTTCGAGGTTATTCCTTGCACTCCAGATCCTTCAAAACAAGGTAAATCTAAATATGATAAGTCTTACTATGAGCAATGTGAAAATATTGAAGAGACTGATGAAAATGAATGTATTGATGGGAATGAAAAAAAGAGAGGAATACCCAAGCATAAAAAACAATTAGAAAAACAAACTTGAAGAGATATTCATATGGGAAAACAAAATTAAATATCATAAGTGTTAATAAGAATTGGAGCTAAACCCACAGATAAAAGCAAAAAATAATAATGAAAATAATATATTATTATATTAGGCGAATGAATAAGAACCCCTAAAAATATTTAAGAAATTATGTGGTTGTTATAGACATGATATTTGTAGATTTAATGGTTGGGAAACAAATATTTTAGCCATTCACAATTGTTGAGCAAGGTGCAGCGACAATATTGTCATTGTTGTCAACACACTCATATGGATAGGTTGATGTAGTGGATAGTTGTTCAAAGGTTTTTTAGAGTATGTACAATGATTTTCAATTCTTATGAGGATGTTTTTTATGTTTGGGTGAAGTTGTTACAGGTTGTTCGTGCAAATTTGCAAAAGTTGAAAAAATCATCAAGAAGTTGTCAAAAATTTGCAAAAGTCATCACGGGCGTAGTTGGACAGGATGGATCAGTTTGGAACATGCCAGCATGTTAGGAAATAGTCTAGAACAGTTTTGGAGGTGTCAGCACAGTGTTTGTATTGATCGGTGATGTTTCTGGTATCTTGGCGGATGATTTGGCAAGTGGTTGTACAGGCCAAAAAAGGGCAATTTTTCCAAAAGTACTGTGGGAAAACAAAGAAGAATTTGATAGTGAAATTCGAACTAGAGGTGGTCATTATCTTCAAAAACATATTTTACAAATTTCCACCAAAATAGAGAAACAAGGCAAATGTTACAAGTGTTGCAATACTATCACAAAAATGCTCTTTTTTGAAAAAGTGTGTCAGCAATAGTTTTTGTGGAGGTGGTACAGGCGAACTGTAAGGAGTTATGCAGTGATATTCGAACTAGATGTATTCAGAATTGCAGATATTATACGTTTCACATTTTAGAGAAAACATAGTTACGAGGTGAGAGTTATAATTGTTGCAAAAACGGTATAGGTCACTTTTATGTCAATTTGTTCCACTTGTGCAAAACCCTTCAGTTGGTCGTTTCAACCTTGCAGAGTCACCAGAGTTTCTATTTTAGTGTTGTTACACCTTCAAGGCATCAAATAGAGCATCTTTAATTTTTTTTTGAGGTGTCACATGGCTCCGAAGTAATAGAACGAGTAAGGTGTCAATTCTTTGCATGTGATGTGTTTGACGAAATGCCTTCTCAAAATAAAAAAGGAAGTTATATTGTTTTAATAAGTTTCATTAAAGAAAATATTTTTAAAATTGAAAAGGGAAAATTAATGCAAGTGTGTGTTTTTTAAGTGACAAGGGATTTTATTGAAAATTTGGGACTTTATTTGTGAAGAGAGACGTGTGTATGGAGAAAAATATAAAGTGAAAATCCGTGATTTTTGGAGAGAGGTGAAAAATGTCACTTCAGTATTTTGGGCATAAATGTCTCATATAATATCCATTTTGGCTAAATTTTTTATAGGATTTCACAGACAAAGTTCTACACAATACCCAAAAAGAGTTTAGCAATTGGCAGAACGAGCTAAGAGAAAAATCAGTTTTTTTTTTGTGAGAAGAGAAGATTCAAATTCTGAGTAATGCAGAGAGAGGGATGTTATACTGGGTGAAATAGAAAGTTTTATATTTTGAGATTAAATACCATAGAGGGTTCTGGTTTCAGTTAATACATTCATATATGTCATTTTATTATCAATATCAAAATCAAGTGGGTGCTTGGTAGAGGGGTTGGTGCTCCTTTCTATTGGTGTAGATAAATCATGGGTTGGTGCTCCTTTTTTTTGGTGTAGATAAATCAGGGGTTGGTGCTCCTTCTAGTGGGTGTTGGTAAATTGATTGTAAATTTGGTGCTTTGCAAATTCTGGATTTGGATGGGAGTCCAAACAGTCATTTTTAGGGATGTAGCCAAATCGGTGAACCTCGATACATCTTGTTTTGTGTGATGTTCGCTTGTTATACTTACTTTATTTGGTTTTATGTTTTCATTATTTTTTGCTTTGAGTTTTGAATATTTAAGTTTTAAAGAGATACACTGATTCACCTCCCCCTCTTAGTGTTATTGTGATACTAACAATTCATATCAGAGCGAGGTTCCTAAATAGGCTTAACCGGCTAGGGTGATCTTGGAAGTGACATAATGGCAGGTGGTGAAGGCTTCTCATAAAACAAAGTACAATTGTTTGACAGACCTAATTACGCATTTTGGAGACTTGAGATGGAAACATATCTTTGTGCTTTGGGATAAGACATTTGGGATTTAGTAGATAGTGGATACACAATACCCACCACTTCTCCAACCGATGCTTCTAGTAAGAAACTGTTTGATAATGACTCAAAAGTAAAGAATGCTATCATGTGTGGATTAGTGGATAGCGAATTGGTAAATATTATGGGTTGTAAAATGGAAAAGGAAATATGGGAAAAACTGAAGAGCATTCATGAAGGATACGTTAAGATCAAGAAGGCCAAGTTACAAACACATCGAGCTCAGTTTGAAGTATTAAATATGAATGCCGATGAGAATATAGAGGCATATATGCTGAGAGTTAATGAAGTCATTAATGCGATTAGAGGACTCAATGAGGAAATCAAAGATTTTGTCATCATGAAAAAGATATTAAGATCCCTTCCCCAAAGATTTGATTCTAAAGTTTCAACTATAGAAGAAGCTAAAGATCTAAATTCTTTTAGTATGGATGAGATGCATGGTTCTTTGACTGCATATGAGATGAGAATAGGAAAATCTAAACCCATAGAGAAGTTACTTTTAAAGCCCATAAAAATATGAAAGCAAAACGAGAATCCAAGGAAGAAGAGACATCAGATGAAATGGAAGCAAACTTTGTTCAAAAACTAAAAAGTGGAAAAGGAAAATACAAAGGAAAGATACCATTTAAATATTTCAACTATGGAGGCGTTGGGAATTTTGCAGCTAAATTTCCACTTAATGAGAAGAACAGAAGTGATGAAGGATCACACGAAGAAAGAAGTGACTAGAAGAAAAAAACAATTTTCAAAAAAGGCAACTTCAAGAAAAAAAGTTTCGTCTCCAAGAATGTCAGTTCATCAGAAGATAGCTCCAGTGAGGATTCTAAAAAGGAAATAGGTGAAGCTCTTTTCATGGAACTCAAAGAAGAAAAACCAAAAAAGAACAGGAATGTGATGAAGAAGAAATTGATGCATAAGTGAATTTGGAAGAGGAACTAATTGCAGCTCTAGATGAATTGAAGATAGAAAGAAAAAAGAATAAGAAAATTTCAAGAAATATTGAGGATGCAAATGAAATCATAACAACTTTTAAAGTACAGATAGAATAATCCAAGAAAATATCCGAAGATCTCGAAGTGCAAATAACCATAAAAATAGATTATTGCAGCAAACTAGAAGAAGAGATTGTTGGTTTAAGAATGCAGCTAGAAGAGATGAATCAGAAAATTAGTTGTTATCACAAACATGAAGAAAGTTCTATGAAGTTGGATAAGATCATAAATAACCAAAAGACTACAGGCATAAAATTTTGTTTGGGTTTTTATGAAGGAGAATCGTCAAATGGATCAAAGACCATAAATGAAGAATCCACAAAGAATGAAGAGAAGAAATGGGTTGATCAAGCAAAAATGAATCATGCAAAGGAAAGAAATAATGCAAGGCACGAAATGAGAATTGATAATGATGGCTTCACCAATGTCATACATCAAAGAAGAAGAATATTTATGGCTCCTACGACAACATAGCAAAGACCACCACCTAGGTTAAATCATCTCTTTTCTGGTTCCTATTTTAAATGCAATGGTTATGGACATAAGATCTCAGATTGCAAGTATAATGTAGGACCAAGGAATTTTACCAATAGAAATGCTTTTTCACCTTTGATGAATTATGCAGTAGAATGTTATAACTGTCATAATTTTGGGCATATTGCAAGAAATTGTCGAAGTACATTTGCATCAAAAAAAATTCAGGGAAGAAAAGCCAAATGGAATAAGAAAAAATAGAAAATTTCCTGAAAAACATGCACAAGCTACTAAAAAAGAAAAGCCAAAACAAGAGCCCAAAATTGTAATCAAACCTGAGTGGAAAGAAAAAGAATGACCTAAGGAAGAAAATGAATCTTTTATCGTACAGATGACATTTAAAGCGCAAAATAAATCCGCACCATGGATACTTGATAGTGGATGCTCCAGTCATATGATAGGTGACAAATAAAAATTTGAGAAGTTGCAGCAATATGAAGGTGGTTCAATAAATTTTGGAAACAATAATGGAGCTAAAATAGTTGGTAGAGGTTCAGTCAATATTAGTGATGTAAAAATCAGGTCAAAAGAAGTCTTGTTTGTGGTTATTCTGAAGCATAACTTGTTGAGCATAAGTCAGATTTGTGATAGAGGTCATGAAGTGATTTTTAAGAAGCAAGGTTGTGAAGTCAGAAATGTAAACAATGGGAAGTTGATAGCAATTGGATCAAGGACATATAGAAACCTGTACACTCTCTCAAAGAGTTCATAAAGAGCTTGTTTGATTATACAGAAAGAAGAGAATTGGTTGTGGCACAAGAGGCTCGGTCATATCAGTTTTTATAATCTATTAAAAATCAGCTCAAAGAAAGCAGTGAGAGATATTCCCACCTTTGGCAAACCATCAAATAACATTTGTTCTTCATGTCAAAAGGGGAAGCAAACTAGAGTCTCATTTAAAAAAAAAGAGTACTAACAAGCAAACCTTTGGAACTAGTACATACCGATTTATGTGGACCCATGAGAATGCAAAGCATAAACGGTGACAAATATTTCATGTTGTGTATAGATGACTATTCCAGGATGACATGGGTACTATTTTTGAAGCATAAATTAGAAGATTTTGAGATGTTCAAGGTTTACTAAAACCAAGTTGAGAATCAAACAGGAAAAAGGATTAAATTTTTAAGGTCAGGAAGACGAAGAGAGTTCATTTTAGAGGATTTCATAGAGTATTTTGAAAAATATGGCATTAGGAGATAATTTTCAGCAGCCAGGACACCTCAGTAGAATGGTGTGGTAGAAAGAAAGAACAGGACAATGTAGGAAATGGCATGGGCTATGTTGAATGAGAGCAAAGTAGAAGACATATTTTGGAAAGAGGTGGTCCATACTGCAGTATACATCCAAAATATGTGCATGTTAAGGACGCATGAAAGCAAAACTCCTTATGAGTTGTGGTTCGGTAAAAAGGGAACAACAAGATACTTTAAATTTTTTGGCAGCAAGTGTTACATCAAAAGAACTGAAGAAAACCTTGGTAAATTTGAAGATAGAGCAGATGAAGGTATTTTTCTTGGTTATTCATAAAAAATTAAAGCTTACAAATTCTACAACAAGAGGCTAAGGAAAATTGTGGATAGTGTCGATGTTAAAGTTGATGAAGGAAGGGAACGAGTAATTAGCTATGAAGAGAACTACCCAATTTATTAAGAGGTAATTGAAGGATATGAGGAAAAGGAAACGAAAAATAAACAAAAAAATTGACTCAGAGGATTCAAACAGTGATTTAGAAGTGAAAGAAAACAAGAAATTCAAAATATGCAACTGGTAGAAAGATCATCCTAGAGATAAAATAATTGGAGACCCCATAGTTGGTGTTCAGACAAGAAGAAGATTAGTAAGTAACTACTCTTTATTATCCAGCATTGAGCCCAAAAATGTTGTTGATGCAAGCAAAGATGAAATTTGGGTAAAGGAAATAAATGAAGAATTAGATCAGATCAAGAAAAATAAGACTTGGGAGTTAGTACCAAGACCCGCAAATAAAAATGTAATCGGTACTAAATGGGTCTTTCGGAATAAATTTAATGAATATAGACAAGTAGTCAGGAACAAAGCAATATTGGTATGCAAAGGCTATGTACAAGTTGAAGGTATTGACTTTGAGGAAACCTTTGCACCTATGGCTAGACTAGAGGCAATTAGAATGTTTCTAGCTTTAGTAGTTTACAAGAATTTCAAAGTTTATCAAATGGATGTGAAATCAGCATTTTTGAATGGGAAACTTGAAGAAGAGGTTTATATTGAGCAGCCATATGGTTTCCATCTTGGTGATGATCCCAACTTGGTTTGCAAGTTGAATAAAGTGTTATATGGCTTAAAACAGGCACCCCGAGCATGGTATGCAAGGCTAGACAATTATCTTACTCAACAAGGGTTCAAGAAAGGTATGGTGGATAGTAATTTGTATGTCAAAACAAAAAATGGTCATCATATTGTTCTTGTTGTATACGTAGATGATATCATATTTGGCAGCAGCAAAGATGAGTTGTGTAAAGATTTAGCAAATAAGATGTAGAAAGAATTTGAAATGTCAATGATTGGTGAACTTTCGTATTTCCTCGGATTGCAAGTTAATCAAAAGGATAAGGGCATATTTATTTCTCAAATTAAATATGTGAAATAGATGCTTAAAAAGTTCACAATGGAGGATTGTAAGCCAGTTAGTACTCCCATGATGATAGGTTGCAAGTTGAGCAAGGATGACAAATATCCATATGTTGATCAAACTATGTATAGATCTATGATTGGGAGCTTACTATACTTGAAATCTACCAGACCAGATATTTTTCAGGCAGTATGCATTGTAGCACAATTTTAGGCTACTCCCAAGGAGACTCATGTGACAGCAGTGAAGAGGATTCTTCGGTACCTCAAGGGTACTATGGAATATGGGTTATGGTATCTGAAAGGTAAATACTTCACCCTTATTGCGTATTCAGATGCATATTGGGCAAGAGTACTAGTGGAGGTGCATTCTATCTTGGAGACAGGTTGGTCGCATGGCACAGTAAGAAATAGGAGTCAGTCTCCTTATCAACAGAGGCAGAATACATTACAGCAACGACATGTTGTACGTAGCTGTTATGGATGAAAAAAACTCTGAAGAATATTGGCATTAATTTCAGTGAGTTGATTTTAGTTAAGTGTGATAACACCAATGCCATTAACATCTCAAAGAATCTAGTTATGCATTCTTGCACAAAACATATTACTATCCTATATAATTTTTTTAAGGAGAAAGTTGTGGAAGGTGAGGTTAAGTTGGATTTTGTTCCAAAAATAGAGCAAGTAGCGAATATCTTCACCAAACCATTACCCAAGGAATTCTTTGAGTACCTTCACAAGAAATTGGGAGTGGTCACACTTCCCAAGAATTGACTAGCTATTGGGGCCACATTCTCAAGGGGAGCATTTGTGTATTTGTTTATCTTTTTGCTCATGTTTGTGATTTTTGCTAAGTGTAATAATTTTTGCCTAAGAATGTTGTGCATGGACTCAGGGGGAGTTTACAACAGCCCTTTGGTCTTGTTGTCAAAGTGATAGAAGAGTTACATGAAATTGTACGTGTGTTGCCAACAATTCCAAAGAGGGAGATTATTGAGCAAGGTGCAGCGATAGTATTGTCATTGTTGTCAACACACTCAGATGGACAGGTTGATGCAGTGGAATATTTTTCAGAGGTTGTTCAGAGTATGTACAGTTATGTTCAATGCTTATGAGGATGTTTTTGATGCTCGGGTTAATTTGTTACAGGTTATTCATGCAAATTTTGCAAAAGTTGAAAAAACCAAGAAGTCAAAAAATTGCAAAAGTCGTCACGGGCGCAGTTGGACAGGATGGATCAGTTTTTAACATGCCATCATGTCATTAAATATTCCATAATAGCATTGGAGGTGTCAGCACAGTGTTTGTATTGATCGATGATGTTTTTGATATCTTGGTGGATGATTTGGCAAGTGGTTGTACAGGCCGAAAAAGGGTAGTTTTGTTAGAAGCACTGTGAGCAAACCAAGGAAAATTTGATAGTAAAATTTGAACTAGAGGCGGTCATTATATTCAATAATATGTGTTCCAAATTTCCACCAAAAAGGAGAAATTAAGAGAATGTTACAAGCATTGAAATACTGTCACAAAAACGCTCTTTTTGGAAAAAGTGTGTCAGCAATAGTTTTCATGGAGGTGGTATAGGCGAACCGTAAGGATTTATATAGCGAGATTCATATTGGATGTATTTAGCATTGCAGAGATTCTACATTTTAAATTTCAAATAAAATAGAGTTACGAGGTAAGAGTTATGATTGTTACAAAAATGGTACAGGTCACTTTTATGTCAATTTGTTCCACTTGTGCAAAATCCTTCAGTTGGCCGCTTTGACCTTGTAGAGTCACCATAGTTTCGGTTTCAGTTTTTTTACACCATAAATGTAGAAAATAGAGCATCTTTCATTTTTGGTTTGATGTGTCACGTGGCTCCGAAGTAACATAACGATTAAGGTGTCAATTCTTTGCATGTGACGTGTTTGACGAAATGCCTTCTCAAAATAAAAAAGGAAGTTATATTGTTTTAAGAAGCTTCATTAAAGAAAATATTTTTAAAATTAAAAAGGGAAAAATAATGCAAGTGTGTGTTTTTTAAGTGACAAGGGATTTTATTGAAAAGTGGGGACTTTATTTTGTGAAGAGAGAAGTGTGTGTTGAGAAAAATAGAGTGAAAATCCGTGATTTTTGGAGAGAGGTAAAAAACGTCACTTCAGTATTTTGGGCATAACTTTCTCATATGACATCTATTTTGGATGATATTTTGAGAGGAGTTTGTATACAAAGTGTTGCACAATACCCAGAAAGCATTTAGTAATTGGTAGAACGAGCTAAGATAATAATCAGTTTTGTTTTGTGATAAGAGAAGATTCAAATTCTGAGTAATGCAGAAAGAGAGATGTTATACTGGGTGAAATAGAAAGTTTTATATTTTGAGCTTACATACCATAGAGGGTTTTGGTTTCAGTGAAGACATTCATATATGTCATTTTATTATAAATATCAAAATCAAGTGGGTGCTTGGTAAAGGGGTTGGTGCTCCTTTCTATTTGTGTAGATAAATCAGGGGTTGGTGCTCATTTTTGTTGGTGAAGATAAATCAGGGGTTGGTGCTCCTTCCAATGAGTGCTGGTAAATTGATTTTAAGGTTGGTGCTTTGCAAAGGCTAGATTTGGATGGAAGTCTAAATAGTCATTTTCAGGGATGTAGCCAAATCGATGAACCTCGGTACATCTTGTGTTGTGTGATGTTCTCTTGTTATACTTGCTTTATTTGGTTTTATGTTTTCATTTTTTTGGCTTTGAGTGTTGAAGATTTAAGTTTTAAAGAGCTACACTGATTCACCCCCCCTCTCAATGTCATTGTGAGACTAACAATAATGTCAAATTTTATCTTAATGAATTTAAATTCTAGAAGGAATCTAATATAAAAGGAGTTTATTATGAAAACTTAGCACTTTGAGTACGATGGAGAATATGTTTGATAAAAAGAAAAATGAAGAATATCTTTGATAGAAAGATAAAGTTGAATATGCTTTAATTAACTTGTTATAAATGTAATGAAATCAATGTAATATTTTGTTTTTGTAATGGAAGTGGACCCCAATAGAAGCCATACATAGCTTATTCAAAAAGAAAAGAAAAACAATCTCAAAAGCTATCATATGTGTCACCTATAAATAGTGAATTCTAATGAATGCATGTAAGACATTTTTACGTTTAAATTTTTATTTAATAAATTTAAAAAAATAAAAATAGTAATGTGAAAATGCTTAGGAGAATTTTCCATTATATTTAAATAACAATGTCAAAAGCTATTATAGTTGTAAGCTTACTACATTAGTAAGGATTTTTGGCTCTCTTTGAGAGGACCAAGGTTCAAACCCCACTCAGTATGAGGGGACTAGACCCCTCATTAAAACCCATGTAAAATCATAAAAGGGAGTGAGTGCATACAAAAGTGAGCGTGAGTAATGAGTGAGTGTAGTCGAAAGTGATTGTGAGTGCAGCCAAATGTGAGTGTGACTACAATATGGGAGTGAGTGCAACCAGAAGCAAGTGTGAGCATGATTCAAGATTGAGTGTATCTAGAAGTAAGTGTGAGCATGAGTCAAGAGTGAGGAGGAAGTATGAGTTGGAAGCATGAAGTAGAAATTAAAGTGTGATCAAGGAACAAGTGCCACTTCTTACTAGATCCTAGGAGAATTTAAAGGATTTACTTAAATAAAATCTAGGAGAAAGTGCACGTTGGGAGTGAATGTGAGCCAAAAGAGAGTGTGAACCAAGAGAGAGTGTGATCCAAGATTTAGTCATGGTGGAAGAGCAATAGGTTCATCCAAATTCCATCAATGCTTCAAACCCTTACCATGAATGTATGGAATATTATTTCTAAAAAATTATTGAAGCAAAGGAATATCAAGAAAAATAAGAGATAGGGAAAATTGTGAGTCAGGAGAGAGTGCAATATATGAGCAAGTGTAAGGTAGGAGCGAGTGCAATCCAGGAGTGAGTGCAATCTAAGAGAGTTTCCAAACTAAGATGGAGTGTGATCTAGGATTTAGTCATTAAAAAATAGTGGCAGGTTCATTTGGAGTGCATCAATGCTTCAAATCCTTATCAAAAATCCATGGAACATTAATTCCAAAAAATTACTAAAGTGAAGTAATATAAGTAAAAATAAGAGACAAGGGAAATTATGATCCAAGAGGGAGTGCAAGTGAGGAGCAAGTGTGAGGCAAGAGAGAGTGCAAGCTAGGCATGAGTGTGAGCCAAGAGGAAGTGTGAACCAAGAGGGAGTGCAAGCCAAGATCAATCCCCATTAGCTATTATACAAGCAAATTCAAATTTTAAATCCCTAATGGAAATTTAGGATGCCCTAGATGAAAGTATGGAGACCCAAGTTAGATATAATCATTAGAGTGAATACATAGTAATCCAAGTAGCAAATGTTACACCAGAAGTATGTATAAAGGATGATATGATTGAACATTATATAATGATTCTTAAAAGAAGAGGGTTATATATAAGTTCCATAGATCATGATCAAGGTTTTCAAAGATTTAATATTGGATCAAGTGGGAGTGGGGATTGAATTCAAATTATTTTGTGTCTTTTCTTTCTAAAAGTTTCTTCCTTATCATATTTTCCAATTCATAAATTAGGGTTAAAATAATGGTTGGTGGTCCATGGTTTAGGGGAAGAGATGCACTTTATTTTAGAACATGAAATGAAAAGTTTTATTATGATATATAAACTATTAACAAGCTTCCAGTGTGGGTTAGGATTTTTACTATGAGTAGTGTTAGAATATTGAAGAGATGAATGAATATTAAAGTATTGATGGGAATGAAAAAATATAGAACGACCCAAGAAGAAAAAATAAAGAGAAAAAGAAAGCCAAAGGGATATTGATAAGGGAAAACAAAATTAAATATCACAAGTTTTAAAAATAAGTGGGGCTAAACCCACAAATAAAAACAAAAAATAATAATGAAAATTATATCTTGGAATAATAAGGGAATGAATAAGAACCCTAAAAATTTAGGATTACAAAATTGTGAAATTGTTATAGACAAGATATTTATAGATATAGAGGTTGGGCAAAAAATGTTTTAGTCATTCACAATGTTGAATTTTATCTTGATAGAATATTAATTTTGGAAGGGACTTGATATAAAAGGAGTGGATTATGAGAACATAGAAGTTTGAGGAAGGGAGAATACATTTGATATAAAGGAAAATGAAGAATATATCTGATAGAAAGGTAAAGTTGGATATGCTTTAATTAACTTGTTTGAAATTTAATGATAGCAATATAATATTTTGTTTTTATAATGGGAGTGGCCCCCAATAGAAGACACACATAGCTTATTAAAAAAAAGAAACAATGTCAAAAGCTATCATATGAGTCACATATAAAATAGTGAATGCTAATGAATGCATGTAAGATATTTCTTATTTATAAGTTTTTATTTAATAATTTAAAAAAATAATAATAATAATGTGAAAAACGATTAGGATAATTTCCATTATATTGAAATAAAAATGTCAAAAGCTATTAAAGTTGTAAGCTTATTGTAGTAGTAAGGGCTTCGGGCTCTCTTTCAGAGGTTCAAGGTTCAAACCCCACTCAGTAAGAGGGGACTAGGAACCCTCATGAAAACCCATGTAAACTCATAAAAGGGAGTGAGTGCAGCCAAAAGTGAGTGTGAGTGTGAGTGTGAGTATGAGTCATGAGTGAGTATAGCTGAAAGCGAGTATGAATAAGTGCAGTCAAAAGCGAGTGTGACTACGAGATGAGAGTGAGTGCAACCAGAAGTAAGTATGATCATGATTCAAGAGTGAGTGCATTTGGAAACAAGTATGAGTGTGAGTCAAGTGTGAGGGGGAAGTGTGAGTAGGAAGAAGGAAGTAGAAAGTAAAGTGTGATCAAGGAAAAAGTCACACTTCTTATTCTAGATATTTGGAGAATTTAAAGGATTTAGTTGAAGAAATTCTAGGATAGAGTGCATGTCAGGAGTGAATGCAATCCAAGAGGGAGTATGAATGAATATAGAGTGTGAGATGAAATTTAGTCATGGTAGAAGAGCAAAAGGTTCACCTAGAGTGGATCAATGCTTAAAAACCTTATCATGAATGTGTGGAATATTGTTTCCAAAACAATTTTGAAGTAAAGGAATGCTAAGAAAAAGAATATACAGGGGAAATTGCAAGCAAGGAGAGAGTTCAAGGCAAGAGAGAGTGCAATCTAGAAGCGAGTGTGAGCTGAGAGGGAGTGTAAACTAAGAGGGAGTACAAGCCAGTATTTAGTCATTACAAAAAAATGGCTAGTTTATCCACATTGCATAAATGCTTCAAACCCATATCATGATTGCATGGTATAGACACAAAGCCCCAACCCTTCACAAAACCCATCCATCCCACAAATATGCTTGATAAAATAATTCTCCTAAGGTTTAACTTAGGCATAATTTCTTGCACATTAATTTATTTTCTAGATTTTTGTAAAATCTAGAAAATATCCCCTAGGATACCCTCTCTCCACTTGGCATGTGTCCTAACCACCACTACCCCTCCCATTTCCATATATCACACACATCACTCCACTCTCACCTACCCACATGCCACCACTCCACCTAAGTGAGACACTCTAAGTGAATCACTCTAACTACCCAGGATAAGTGGCTACCTAGTCCCTACCACTTAGCAGCCCTATTTTACCACCTATTTTCATCTCCCTCATATCCCTAAATCATATAAAAGCTCCACCATTTTATTAATAAAAATAGGACTGAAAACATATCATCACACTACAAAAATCATGATAGGAGGACACTAGCATTCCTAGAGATCGCTCCATCGAAGCTGAGGAACACCATCCTAAGCCTTCTATCATTTAGTCCTAAATATAGATCTACATTTGTGTAGTCATAAATGTAGCCCTAAGGATGCACAAATATTGTTCTAATTGTGTACATCCATAAACATAGTGTTGAGGGTGCACAAAAATAGTTCTAATAGTGTGCAGTCACAAACACAACCCTAAGGGTATGTAAAATCTAGCCCTATATTTGCACAGGAGCAGGTCAACCATGAACATACATGAATTAGACAATTAAGAACACAAAAAGGTTATTAAATTTCATTATTTTCTATCTTCTACACATCATTTTATATTCTACAAATATCTATATTTATGATTTCATAGCTTTATTTTGTATCAAAATGGGCCTCACACAGTGGAGGCCCTTCATATGCTAATAACCCTTTTCTTTGTATAACATGTGTGTAGGTGATAGGTGCTCATAACAGGGTTATGCACAGTGGCTAATATTCACAAATTGGACAAATATTAGGATTTACAAATTTGGAAATTGGTGAATATGAGGACCCTCGATGTCGGCCCATTCACCTAAAATTTTTAGGATCAAATTTTTATTAGGGTCAATTCACCATAATATATCCAAACATAGGCATATGTATACTCATTGGAAATATATTTTCAAGCCTGATCTAATGGTGGTGTTTTTAGGAATTTATAATATGATTTAATAGGTCAAAATTGACCCCAAATATGACCTTACATTTTAGGACTTCAAATACCCCAAATTTTGGTATGAAGATGCTTGATTTGATTTCCTTAGAATTCTCCATGATTCACCTTGATTTATATTAGAATTTGTTATTTTTTAACAAGTACATTTTGAGTCCTACCCCTTATGCATAACCATGGCTCAGAATGTTTCTAAAGCAAAGGATGGCCCATGAGGATACCCAAGCCCATCCAAAAAGCTAATTGTAGCAATGAAGATCATCAACACCTGCCATCATTTGAATTAGCCAGGCTTCCCCCCTTTGTGCCCATTATATTTTGACAAGAACAAGCAAGTGCCATTATTTTGTAACCATACCCCTATAATTTAGGTTAAATCACTATTGTAAAGAGAGGAGATCAAGGCTTCCAAAATTTAATACAAAATAGTTTTATTTCATTGCAGTCGCTTGTGTTAATATTATTTTATTTGGGTGTATATTTATTGCTTACAAAAATGGCAATCACAATGGGACCCCCAAAGGTTTCTATTTTTTTTCCCTATTGTTTCTTATATTCTAATCTATGTCTATTTTTTATTTGTAGGTTTTTTTATCTCCACTTCTTGAAGCTAGTAAATACATTTTTGGGAGTTTTTACTATTAAGCTATTTTTGGTCCTATGCAAACATAGCCCTACATTTGAGAACCTGCACACATACAACCCTGCATTTGGGAACCTTGTGTAAAAGTATATCTGCATTTGAAGAGATGAAACAAGAGTGAAAGGATTCCAAGTAAGTGGTTTTGACCTAATTTCCAATTCAAATTTACTCTTAAAGAAATAAAAATAAAACAAAATAAAGTCCTTCCTATTTTTGTTTTTATTTTTATATCTATGTTTGTTTTTGTGTTGAGTTCATACTAGGAATTGCATTATATAGTCAAAAAATTAAATAACATTCTAGGATGCATTATCTAAGGCTCAGGTAACAGTAAAGTTGTAGATTGCATTGTAAATTTAACTTGCATAAATAGATGCATTCTAGGGCACACTCAAGCTTCTATTCTACTCCAAAATTATTTTTAGATACAATAAGAACCACATAACTACATTTACCTAGTGACAAACATAGCTCTGATGGTGTGGAAATGTACAACTACATTTGTGCAATCACAAACATAGCTCTAAGGGTTTATAAATGTAGCCTTGCATTTGTACCTATTCCTCATACTAACTTTAGAGCCTTTTTAAAGTATTATGTCTATATTTTAGCTCAAAATTTTGGTTGTTTCTAATGATTTAAATGCTATCTATGTTATGTATGTTTTTTATTGCACATTTAGGCATCAAAATTTGAATTGCATCATAGTTTGCATATTTAGGGTTAGATTTGTGTTTGTTTCATAAAATATTACAAAACCAAAACAAAAAAACCCCACACACTTGCACAAATCATCATTCCACACCTCTGCATGACAAGTGCAAGGAAAACCTCCTGAATGAGTTGGACTTCATCACCAACCATTAGTAGAGCCCTAGATAAACCATAGTTAGTATGATAGTCTCTTGGACTTCATCACCAAGAGATTGGTCACTCTTGAGGTTAGCTCAGGGTGATCATTAGGTTAGATGCCCTTCATTCCTAGGGCTTAATAATTTGTGGAATCACAGCTATCATTTATGCCCAAGCTCACACAAGGGTGAAGTGAAAGTCTAGATGGGCTAGTAGCAAGGCACTAGATAGTGCAACCTCTCTCGAGAGGTAATTTTGATTCCCTAGGTTACACCCATCACCAAGCCTTCATCTAGGAAGCTTTATTAGTCATTCATGATTCATCCTTCATTAGAGGGGTGGGTTTGAACACACCTTTTTAGATTCCACTTCACCACCTACCATTCATAGTTTTTAGGCCTAGGTTACATAAAACACACCAAAACCCAAAAAAACAAAAAAAACTTCAAAAACAAAAATCAAAAAAAAAAACAAAAAAAAATCAAAAACAAAATTCAAAAATAAAAGAAAAATAGAAAACACTTGTTTTATGTGATTGTGTGTTTGTTCATAGCGTAGATTTCACATTTGTCACACACAAACCTACACATTCACCATCCCATATCACCCCTAGCTTATGGTAATGACCCAAAGTCAAGCCAAAGCTTTAGCCAATACCTAAAGCCAACCACCTACATCCATGGAGCAGTATACTCAGGTTTCTCATACCTCAACCACTTCTATGGCTGAGCAAGGGGGTATCTATGTAGACCTATCCATTAGACCTTCCAATCATGCACCCCCTTTAGATATGGACATGATGTAGAGAGCCATCCACACATCCATCCTAGATACCCCTCACACCGAGCCATCCACACCCTCTGATCATCGCATCACATATTTAGATATTGATACCCTTAAAATGTACCTAAACCTAGTCTGTCCATCCCTTCCCATCGCTCACCATTCCACCTTGATATATTCCCATATTCCAGTAGGAACCCACATATTCACATTCCCAAAACACCAACCAAATCATCACCAACCCCTTTTTCAAATCCATATCCATACCCATGAACCAAAATCCATCCACCATCATCCAATCAATACATCTCCATCCCATCCACCCACAACACCATCTACTCTAACCCACTCTATGAAGCACAAGTCAATATTGCTTCATAAGTGCCAACATCCATTCCACCTACATCATTACCCTTAGTTGATCCTACATAACATACCATCCCTACCTCGATTGTGATCCCCTTCACCACTTACCCTCCACCAACATCCACCCAAATTGCTACCACACATCAAGTCCAAAACTCTACCCCTCCTTCAACCATGCAACCCACATCTGTGATTGCTATACAACAAGCTTTACATCATCTACATCAGTTGCTTATTAGTAATGCTAATCAATGCATCCATCCCATCTCACAATAACAATCATAGGTAGAAGACTTCAATCATCCACCCATATCAAACCAAAATACATTCTTCACCCAAGATCCATCCTAGGTGTCATGACCACCCACCATAACCATACCCACCCATCCACTTCACAACATCTATGCCACTTCATCAACCCAACACACCATCATTCCACCATCCCATCAACCTCCACATCATCAACAACAATCATACCATAACCAATACCACCAAAACATCCAACATCATCAAATACCAACCAACACCAATCCATTAGCCAATAAAAATCCTATTTCATCAACCCAATTCATCATGCAACAAACTCACCCAACCTACACACAACAAGCAAACCAAGGCTTTCAATCACCATTGGAAGATCCTAAATTTTAGTTTTTGCAGAACCAGATTGATAGCTTAGCCATGCAGATGCCTAGAATGTTATATCAAAAACCAACTCTAAGGTAGCTAGTCAATCACCCTATTCATCCTTTGGTACCATCACCATCTTATCCAACAGATTTTACACTACCAAAGTTTGAAAAATTCAAAGGGGATGAGGACCCCTAAGAGCATGTAGGCACGTTCATCCATGCATGCTTTAGAATACAAGAGAATGATCCCTTGATGCTTTAAACCTTCCCTCAAACATTTGGAGGAGATGCCCTAGAATGGTACAACCATTTGCCGCACCATAGTATCTACACTTTTGAGCAATTAGTAGATCAATTTCTAGAGTGGTTCTCTCTAAATGTTAGAAAGAAAACCACATTGATCGACTTATTCAACTTATGTCAATTCGAATATGAGTCAGTCTATGACTATGGAAACCATTGGAGGGTAGTTATAACTAAATTTCCATTCACCCTCCCCATGGTAGAACTCACAAGAATATTCACAAGAAGTTGTTCGAAACCCATCGCCTTATTATTACAATTACAATAATACAGAACATTCGAAGAAGCACTCACCCAAGCTAGAGTAATCAAAGAGATTAAAATCCAAGAGGGTGAGATCAAGCTTAAGAAAAAGGAATGGTAGAATAAGAACCAAAGGGGGAATAATCAAGGCCAGTCCAAATTTAGCCAGGTGAACCAAGTGGTCTTGAGTGCGCCTCAACCACAAACTCAACAAACTCAAGTCCAATACCAACAACCCCACACAACAACCATAGCAACAACAAGCATATCAAGTGGTACCACCCCCACCTCAAATGCAAAATCAAGGGCAACACAATAGACAACCATCAATATCGATAATATAATAGACCAACTCACAACTACACCCCATTACCCGAACCACTCTTCAACATCTTCCAATGGTTGTATGAGGCACAAATGATTACACTACCATAAATCAAACTAGAAGATCCCAACAAACCACATGGTAGAATTATAAGGAGTACCAATATTGTACCTTTCATCATCAAAAAGGTCATGATATTAATGATTGCTATTCATTCAAGGATATTGTGCAAGATATGATTGAGAAGGGGACTATCAATATTGATAACCCTTTAGCATAACAAAACCAAAACCTTGGTATTTATCAAACACCTCTCCCTCATCATGAGGTGACTCAATAAACAATGGGGGCATCAACTTCTACAGTTCCCCCCAACCAAGTCAACCATATACATAATGCTCAACAATACCAAGGTTTTGTAGGTGCTATCCACATAGTCACCCATAGTTAAAGAAATGCCAATCACACACAACAATCAAATGAACTAACACAAGTGGTACTTCCTCCTATGGCACCAACAACTAATGTGCCTCAACAACCAAATCAAACCAACCCACCCCAAATTCATCTCCAAAACCATCCACCAAGACCAACCATCACACTGAGGAGTCAATTGATGCATAGTTTAAAATTAGATTTGACCAAACTATCAATCTATGAGCTGATACAACAATCTCCCCCACATCATGAAGCATTTATGGAGATCCTAAAATCCATTGAAGTTTAAACACAATATCCCAATGCTTTTATAAACTTTATGGAAAATATTCAGACATGCATGGAACCATCAATTACATTTTATGATTTTGAGATCAAAACCATGCCAATGGAGATACCTGATCCTTTACTACACATCATAGCTCATATTGATAAAAATCCCTTCAAATGAGTGCTAATCGATATTAGCTCCTCTATCAACATTATCACCACCCTAGCACTTCAACACCTTAACCTTCTACCTTCACACATTACCAGCTCCACATTTACCTTATGAGCTTTCAATGATGCTCTATGCTCTACAGTTGAAATAGTTATCCTCCCTATGCAAGTAGGAGTCAAAACCATTCACACTATGTTCCATATCCTAGAAGGGGCCATGCAATACAACATACTCCTTGGGTACCCCTAAATTAGGGATATGAAGAGTGTACCCTCAACATTACATCAATGCCTAAAATATGTGCATGAGGGAAAAATTCATTGTATACCCATAGATGAAGAACCTTTCAAGTACTACAACTTCATTTCCAACCCATATGCACCATCCTTTCCATCCACCCATTTATCCATCACACCACTAACCACTCCATCAACCCAAACCAAAACACCTCATCAAAAGCACCCATTCAAGAGGCTCTTCCCATAGTCGATCATGCCTCCACATCCCAAACCATCAACCCAAATCATGCTTCATCCTCCACCTCATATCACCTTCCCATCACACCTCATCATCCCACAAATCAACCCTCACCCTCATCAAGCCACATCCCATCAAATCACCCAAACAATCAACTTATCACCCCTCCAACCATCACATAGGGGGCAAGCCTCCACATCACAGAGTCAACCACCCAATCCAATTCAACCAACACCTACCATCACCCACCTTATCTTGAACCCAAAATGTTAGCCACATCACTCAACTAGACCCTTCACCATCTACATCATCTGAGCCATAGGTCCCTCATCAAGCCTCCACCTTTGCACCCGCATCATCCACATCCATACCCACCCAAGTTGTAGTCCATCTCGCCAACCCTAGTATTGGTGAGTACATAGTTCAGAATATCACAATTACCCCACCTAGCATTAAGACTGTTAGAGACTATGGTCACCCATGTGACCCACCTTTAGCTATAGGTGTAGTATATAACATGGGTTCAACTCCAAATAAGATAAATTTTATGTATGGGGGAGTCGATTCTTCATCTGATCTACCTCCTCCTGATGAACCCCAACAATAATTTTATGCTAATATCAAGTATCTATCCAATCTAGATTTCCCAATGTGATATTTTTGATGGGTTAACTAGTAGGGATATGGTTTAGGATGACATGAATAGGGTATTCATAACATATTTGAACCGCACTATCGAGAGGTGCATGATCACTCTAGCCTAGGATATAGGCCACAATCCTCTACATCTTCCTTTGAGGAAACATTTCAATAACTTACCTTAAATCTCAAAGAGGAGGATGATGAGGATAGTGATGATAGTGATGATGAATATATAGACCCTAAGTTTGTACCTCTTTTATATGAGGATTTTTCAAAAATGCGACCACAAATTGCCATGATAGACTCCATTTCTAATGATGACTCTAAGGAAGACTTTGATGAGGAATTTGATGTACTCTCAATCACCTCTAATAACTCTAAAGAAGATTCAGTCCCCATTGCACCCTTCACCAATGAAGATGAGTTTTACCTTTGAATATTTCCTATCCATCGACCCATATTTCATCTCCTCCCTACTTGAGCGACCTGATGCACTAGTTGACCCACTAGATCCACCTTGGCTACCTCCATGACATCATGATAATCCACCAATCCTAGGTCAGCTACTACCTTGAGAGCGAGAATGAGAGAACCCACCCTCCACATCACAACCACAATAAGTCCTTCAAGTTAACATGATTTTTATTGACTTGTTGGCACCCCTACGTAATCCATATGATTTGGCAAAACCAATTCCTATTGACATTAGCCTTATCGACATGGATCAGATCTCATCACCACCATCCATATCAAAATTCATCTTATCTAAAGAATTACTAAGAGCTTCCAATGCTTATATCCCTCACAATCTTCACCTTCCCCTTCATCCATGTTTCATACCGAAGTAGAAGAGATAATGCCAAAAATATTTGAGGATGTTCAATGATATTCATTTAGTTCCTACTCCACACCAATTGGAGGAAGGTTCACACATGCTCATCGAAGACACTTTTGATGTGAACCTTAGTACAGATGCAGATAATCCATAAATCATTAAATTAGGAAAAAGTCTATCTAAAGAAGAAAAAGAGTAGCTTACAACATTGCTAGCAATGAAGAAAGAAATTTTTGCATGGTCATATAAAGACATGCCTAGCCTTGACCCTAATTTGGTAGTCCACAATCTCACCTTGGGTCCTGATGCAAAGTTGATCAAACAAAAATTAAGGAAATTACATCCTACCATTGCCCTCATGGTCAAAGAAGAACTTCAAAAACTATTAGACGTGGGTTTCATTCAACCCATTGACTATCTTGAGTGGCTCTCAAACATGGTACCCATTCACAAACCTAATGAGGGGATTCACATATGCATAGATTTTTGAGATCTAAATAAAGTATGTCCTAAGGATGATTTTCCCTTACCAAACATCGATACTCTCGTAGACTCTACTACAGGCCATGAAATGCTTTCTCTAATGGATGGTTTTTTAAGATACAACCAAATTCGAATCAATCCTGATGACCAACACAAAATAACATTTACAATACCTTGGGGGACTTTTTGTTACAAGGTGATGCCATTTGGCCTTAAAAATGTAGGAGCTACGTATCAACGTGCCATGACGTATATCTTCCATGACTACATGCATAAAATCATTGAAGATTATGTGGATGATTTAATAGAAAAATCTAAAACACATCTTGATCATATCGATGTATTAAGTAAAGTCTTTGATTAACTTCTAGAGCATAAGGTGAGATTAAACCCTAAGAAGTGTGTCTTTGGAGTTACATTAGGTAAACTTCTAGGGTTCATTATCTCCAAGTGAGGCATTGAAGTGGACCCAAACAAGGTCAAGGCCATTACAGAAATGCCACCCCCAAGAAACCTTAAGGAGTTGCATAGTTTACAAGGAAATATTCAAGTGATTCATCACTTTATCATGCAACTCTCTAACAAATGCAGGCCATTCAATCACCTGCTACAAAAGGGGTCACTTTTTCATGGAATAAAGAGTGTCAAGAGGCTTTCAATGACATTAAACAATATCTAGCCTCACCACCAGTTCTAATGCCACCTCACCCTAGAATCCCATTTCATATTTATATCTCAGCCATGAATTTTGCACTAGGGATAATGCTTGCACAAAAGAATGAAAATCATAGAGAGCAAGCAATTTATTATATTAGTCAAACATTGGTGAGCTATAAAACCAGATATGCATATGTGGAAAAGTTATGTTTAGCAATGGTTTTTACCACTAAGAAACTTAGACATTACATGCTAAGTCACACCACTTATATCATAGCTCATGAAAACCCTCTATGTTACATGATGACTCACACATACAACAACACAACATGAAATGGATAATGCTCTTAACAAAATTTGATCTCGAATTCATTAGCCAAAAATCCATCAAGGGTCAGGTGATAGTTGATCAGCTCATAGAAGCTCCACTTCCTAATGATCAACCTTTATTTATCAAGCTACCTAGATGATTCAGTCTTTACCATAACTAAACAGGAAGAACATGTCGATCCTAAATATGATGTTGACATCACCCTATTATTTGATGGATCAAAGTGTGAGAAAGGACAAGGTGCAGGAGTCATGTTTTATACACCACAAGGGATGCCTATCCCTTCATCATTCAAACTTGACTTCCAATGCATAAATAACAATGTAGAGTATGAAGCCTTAATCCTAGGGCTTTAGGTAGTTATCGCTATGGGCATCAAGTGTATAAGAATATTTGGTGACTCCCAACTTGTAGTTAATCAAAGTATAAATCTAGTCCTAACATACAAATAGATTTGTAGATATGATGGCCTCTCTAGGATCATTGATTCCAAAGAACCCCATAGGAGAGGTCCAACCACTAATTATCACGACAATGTCCAAATCTACAATTTCATGAGCTGAGTCTAAAGATGAAAAAGATGTTTGCTTCATTCACGCAGAGCCATATGAGCCTTGGCTTAATCAAGTAAAGGACTTTCTCAAGTTTGGTACTCTCCCAATAGATTTGTCATGAACTACCAAATGCACTTTCAAACAAAAGGTAGCTCATTACACTCTTTTGGGAGATGTGTTGTATAGACGTGGCTATGATGGAATTCTACTCTATTATCTAGAGCCTACAGAGGCACAATGGGCCATATTTGAGGCTCATGATGGTACTTGTGGTGGCCATTTTAGTGGGATGGCCATTGCAAAGCGCATCTTGTGTATGGGTTACTATTGGCCTACCATGGAAAGTGATTATTGCAACTATGTAAAGAAATATCAAAAATATCAACAACATGCCAATTTAACTCATGTACCATCATAGGCATTACAACCAATTCAAAGTCTTTGGCCCTTTTCACAATGGGGCCTCGATTTGATTGGAAAAATATCACCTCCATCATCAGGACAACACAAATTTATCATCACTACCATAGAATACTTCACAAAGTGGGTCGAGGTAATTCCTATGACCACTACGATAGGACCTCAAATTATGGAGTTCATACTCCAACATATTATCTATCATTTTGGCATTCCCTCAAAGATAATTTTTGACAATGGCAAGTCTTTCAAGAATAAGGATGTTCGAGCACTTTGCGAGAAATATCATATCAAACATAGTTTCTCGACTCCTTATTACCCATAAACAAATGGACAAGTTGAGGCCACCAATAAGACCTTGATAGCCATTCTAAAGAAACTTGTAAAAGATAATCATAGAGATTGGCATATTCAAATCCCCTTAGCATTATGGGCTTATCGAATGAGCATTCGTATGCCTATAAGGGCAACACCATTTTCATTGGTCTATGGGGCCAAAGCAATTATACCTCTTGAGCTCGAGATCCCCTCACTATGCATTTCATTACAAGAATTCATGGATGACAATACTTCTAGACAAGCACATCTTGACCAACTCATGCTCCTTGATGAAAGGTGAATCAATGCCTTGGAGCATCTATGAGTATATCAAGACCATATCAAGCATGCTTATAATGCAAAAGTTCATCCACATGAATTCCAAGTAGGAGATCTCATCCTCAAAGAGAATCAACAAAACACCAATGCCTTGTCACACCTTCATGACAAATTTATAGCTAATTGGTTAGGTCCATTCATAATTAAATAAAATTTGGGTCCTGGAACATATACAAGCTTGCCAATCTCGAGGGAATAGAAGAGCCTGAGCCATTGAACATTATTCACTTGAGAGTATTCTATACCTGATGTAAATTATATATATATATATACATGGCTAAAAATAATAATAATATATATATAATAAATTTTTTTCACATTGCATTTTATACATCCATTCATACATTCATAACTCATACATTCCAATTACACTACATTCACACATTCATATCATTTACATTTGTACATATCACTAGTTGTATTAGTGGTCATTCAATTAGTTTGGATAATTTTTAGTCCATTGAGTCTTGTTGCCTTAATCAGGGGCACCTTCATCCTAGTATTGGTTTCATTCCACCATCCACAATAAAAAAATATACAATAAATCCCATAGCACCTTATTTCTTTGGTAGTCTCTAGTTTGAGGAATCTCTAGGTGTTTTCAATCACTCAACCACTCCTAGTATTTCAAGCAACCTCCATTGAAAGTCAAATAATCCTTAGGTGCTATAGGTTATTCCTAGCTAAATCAAGTTTCCTCTTGGACCATACACATTATCACACATTAATAACATTATGATGCCTTGGAATGATAAACTCATGAGTAGCTATTTCCATAAAGTGAATAGTTTCCCCTACTCATCCTATCATGCACATGGTCTAACCCTAAGAATTGGCAAAAGGACAAGTGCAAAAACAAAAGATAAAAGTCTTTTAAAAAAATCAAATAAAATCTTGAATCCCTAGAATTCTTAGGTCATTATATCATGGGGTTAACCTCCATCGAGGCTATAGATGCCTGATTGGCAGTGGAGTACACCTACATGGTGACATGTCTATCACATTAGTGACCTTATTTTGTATAGACCTATGTACACTCATGGATGAGCTAGCTTATTGGCATAAGTTACAATTGATTAGTCTACCCATGCTCATGATTGGCAATGAACATTCAAAGCACACATAGTTGGTCCTTGAGAGATTTGACTCCACTAGGACACCCTTAGTATCTTATGGATTTGCGAGATTAATAGATGAGTTTGTTTGAGATCACTAGGATGTTTGAGTCTTTGGAAAACAACTCTAGATCCTTTATCCCTAAGATAAACAAATTGATAAGTGAGCTTACATTCCATATCACCATCACATTATTACTAAACATGTATTATAGTTCATTTCATCATCAAACTAGTATTACTATGTTGGTGTCCCTTAAGCAATTAAGAAAAAGGCAAAAATCTCAAATGACAATTGATAAGGTCATACCATTAGTTCACTTACATCCATCATTACAATATCATATGCATTCATTCATAGTACATTCATTCCATCACATGCATATACCATCATCCATACATTCATAATAAAAGAAACACACACAAAGCACAATAAAAATGATACACAAAAATCCATGTATATATATGTATAAATCACAAAGTACATAGTTTACCCATAGGATGTATAAAATAGAGCACTAAGGCTCATAATAAAAAATAAAAACATCAAAAATAAGTACAATGAATGTTGCTAGCCAACACCATCAAGGCCTCTAGGTGATCCAAGAGGAGGCCCCAAGCTAGATCCCTATGATATAGATGACTCATAAAACCATAGTGCTCTAGAACAAGAACTTTAAGGTCTCAACTCACTCCATCGATTGGATTTTGATCTCATCAAAGAGGACCACCCTGGTAGTGCGATACCTAACTCCAATAGTGAAAATAAATAATACCCTGATAAATAACATCTAGAAAAGCAGTAATTACATAATCAAAGGAAAAATAGAGAAGAAGAACACATTAAACAAAATTTTATCCTAAAAAATCCTTTTGGTAAAAAATCCAATAAGAATATCTCTTTATTCTATAAAATTGACCATTTCCAATACAATAATATCATTTTGCTCACTTTTTTCTTGTGATTACATTTCTTGCAAATTCATTACCAAACCCTCATGCAAGTGCTACTTTATATACCAACAACATAAGAAGGGTTTTTACAATACCATGGGTGCAAAACCATGGGTTGATATTACATTAACCCAAAAACACCCATATGGGTCTAAAAATATCTTAAACCCCCAAAAACTTTCTCTTGTGGGCTAACGCCCTCAAATCATCAAATAATGGTTTTTGTCCCTATATCCCTGCTCGATACCTGGCCCAATCCCAAAACCCAATGAGGAAATATTTACAGAGTGTAAATTATTTTCAAAGCTAACCCCTCCTAAATAACATGGAAAATATTCAACATAATTCCAACATTCTCCCACTTGTTGAATACTTTCCATAGGGGCTAATAATTTCCATTTTCAACTATCAAGGGCAACCATTCCCATAGATCTTCTACATAAAGAATATTTTTGAGTAGGTACAACATTTGTTAATTAATCAATAGTATTCTTCTTTATATCAACTTTTTCCAATATCACTCGATTTTCTTCAACCATCTCTCTCACAAAATGGTACTCGATATCATTATGTTTTGATCGATCATGAAAACCAAGATTACTTACCAAAAATATTACACTCTGACTATCACTATAAATTCTCATAGCTTTCTACTTAATGCTAACTATTGAACACAACCTTTGTATCCACACTACATATTTACAAGTATGAGTTATTGCAATGTACTCTGCTTTTGTGGTGGATAAAGCAAAAACTGATTACTTTTGACTCATCCAACTTACTACCCCTCCAAATAGCCTAAAAACATAAGCACTCATGGATATTCTCTTTTCAATATATCCAAACCAATTAGCATCCACAAACCCTTGTAGATTTACAATATCATTGTCTCTAGATTTTCCTTTGTAACAGATAGCATAATTTGTAGTTCCACACTGGTATTTGAAGATCCTCTTCATAGCAGTCCAATGTTCCTTTCCTATATTGGACATATTTATGTTAACTAATCCCACTACATGTGTAATTTTAGGTCTAACACAAACCATTGCATACATTAAACCACCCACAACACTAGCATAAGGAACAAGATACATTTATTTAATTTCCTCATCTATTTTACAACACTATTTAGTCGATAACTTTTGACCAACCGAATATGTGGTACATACTAGTTTACAATCATGCATCCTAAACCTATGTAGTATCAAATCAACATATTTCCTTTTATTTAACCACAATTTTCTATTTGCACGATCCTTTATTATTTCCATACCCCAAAATACATTTTGTAGCACCCAATTCCTTCATGTCAAATTCATAAGATAACTGAGATTTTAGTAACTTTATCATATTATTATTGTTACCAATTAACAACATGTCATCCACATGCAATACCATGATAATAAAATTTTCACCTTTCTTTTTGAAACATACACATGGATCTACATTGCTTTTTCCAATCCCAAGTGTCAAAAAAAAACCTAATAGATTTTTGGTTCCACATCCTTGGAGACTACTTCAACCTGTAGAGAGACTTATTTAGCTTGCATTCGAAGTCCTTATCTTTTACCCTGAAGCATTTTTGTTGTGACATATATATATTCATCAAGTTCACCATGTAGAAAATTTATCTTTACATCCATCTGTTCTATTTCAAAATCAAAAGCAACAAAAATAGCCAATAGAACTCTAATTGATGTTAGTTTATCCATAGGAGAAAAAATCTCACCAAATTCAATTCCCTCAACTTGAGAAAATCCTTTTTCTACAAGATGAGATTTGTACTCTAACTTTCCTTCTACATTATACTTTTTCTTGAATAAACACTTACAACCAACAATGTTTCTACCAAGGGGTAATTTAACCAAGTCTCATGTCTTATTTTTATCTAGGGACTCCTTTTCTTCTTCCATAGCCCTTTATCAATACTTATTCTCACTTGATTGAAGTGCCTCCTTTACAGTCTTGAGTTCTTCATCAGTAACTGATAAATTAAATGCAAAATAAAAATTTGAAGGGCTACACCTTTCTAGGAGTCTTCTGACCTAATTTTATCTCCTCAAAATTTAAGTTATAGGTTTTGCATCTTCAACTACCTCCTCACTTTCTTCCTCTGAATATTCCTCTTCATACTCTCTCTATAATTCAGGTTCTACCATAGGTTCTTCCTCCTATTCAAATTTTACCTAAAAAAATTTTGGTCCTTTTCTTGGTTGCAATTTCTATTTTGGAGCCCCTTTTATTTCTCTAAAGATCACATTATGGTTATAAGTAATCTTATGTGTTTCTAGATTCCACAACTTTTATCCTTTCACACTAGTACTATAACCTAGAAATATGCAATTCTCATATTTATATTCTAGCTTAGTCCTTTTCTCTTTTGAGACATACATATAAGCTTCGCAACCAAAATCCCTTATATGATTGAGAGACAGTTTCTTACCAGTCCACACTTCCTATGGAGTTTTATCCATCGAATCCAAGGTAGGATATCTATTGATGAGGTAGCAAGCAGTTAACATGACTTCTACCAAGAATTTCTTTTCTAACCTTGCATCAATTAACATTCTTATGGCATTATCCATCAATGCTATGTTCATATGTTCTACAACTCCATTATGTTGTGGAGTATATGGAGTTGTTCTATGCCTTTATATTCTACATTCCTTGCAAAACTACTCAAATTCATTAGAGCAATACTCACCACCATTGTCACTTCTCAAAACCTTTATCTTTTTCTCTGTCTAATTTTCTACAAGAGCCTTGAAATTTTTAAATTTATTGAAACATTAGATTTATACCATAAAAAATATACCCAAGTCTTTCTTGGGAAGTCATATATAAATGTTACAAAATATATGGATTTACCTAATGATGGTACTTTTTTAGGTCCAAACACATCACTATGAACTAGATGTAAAATTACTTCAGATCTTGTAGCACTACTTGTAAACTTAACTTTATTATGCTTTCCAAAAACATAGTGCTCACAAAATCCAAATTTTAATGGGCAATCAGAAATTCCTTCAACCACACCTTTCATTTTAAGTGTTTGAAGGTCTTTATCACCAATGTGTCCCATGTGTTGATGCCACAACATTGTCTTCACTACAGGAATACTTGGAGCTTATTCTATCATATTAATTTCCTCTACAATTGAAGAGTTATTGCAATCAATACTTACAGTGCTAGCCTCAAGTTTGAACAAATTTCCCATAAAAACTCCCCTTGCCAACACTAATCATTTGTGAACCATCTTGCATTTATCCTTATTGAATTCTATAATCACACCCACGTCATTCATCTTACTAATGGACATCAAATTCCTTGTCAAACTTAGAATATGTAGTACACTAGGAAGGGTTTTAACTCTTCCATATTTTAACCTTAATTTGACTCTTCCTTGACCTATTATTTTATGTGTCGAATTGTCTCCCAAGAATACTTCACCTCCATTTATCTTTTCATATTAACAAAACCCCTCCCTATGAGGATTCATATGAAAATAAGTTCCTGATTCAATCAACCATGAGTCATGGTGTTCACTTGAGCATGCTACAACTATGAACATGTCCCCTGAATATTTATTTATGGTCTTCATTTCTGTATACATTCCTTCATAAACATTTTTATATCTATAGTCTCTTTTATAATGCCCTATTTTTCTACACTTTCAACATTTCCTTTTGTTAGGAACAATAGATTTTCCCCTAGATTTTGATTTCCTTTCTCCTAATTTATTTTTTTTGCTTTCTTTAAAATGACCCCTTACAACACTGGCATCCTTCTAATGATAATCCTTAGAATATTTTTATCTCATTTCCTCAGATAGCAATATTCCTACTAAATCCTCTACTTTCAATTTAGTAGTATTGGAGATAGCCATAACTAGGTTACCCAATGAGTCAAGTAATGAACAAAGTAAAGTAATACACTTTTCCTCTTCATCTATTTTTACATCTACAAATTTTAATTGAATTACCACAGTGTTAAAAGCATTTAGATGTTCAGCCATAGAGTCACCATAATTCATTTGAATATAATACTTCTTTTAGAGAAAGATTTTATTTACTAGTAACTTTTTCTGATATAGTGCTCCTAGCTTTTCCCTTAACAACTTTGTCATGGCCTCTATTGATACATTCAACAATACTAAATTAGATAAGCACAATATAATAGAGCTCCTTGCCTTCCTATCAATCTTTAGCCATTCCTCATTTATTTTTCCTATTGGTTTATGCCTGAGACTGTGACCCACTAATCTTTATACACCAATAGATCCTCCATCTTAAGTTTCTATAACTCAAAATTCTATCCATTAAAACCCGTATCTTTTCATATTTTTTCCTTCATACAAATTCTTCCACGCATTGGTCCCACTCAGGAATCAGTTTATCCTAGGATTAAAACCCTTATTACTTTAAAAAAGCCTAAACCTAGATTTGATACCAAATGAAGATAAATAATACCCCAATAAATAAAATATAGAAAAGTAATAATTGTAGAATAAAAGGAAAAACAAAGAAGAAGAAAATATTACACAAGAATCTATCTTGCAGAGCCCTTTCAAGAAAATATCCTTATTGTATAAACTTTACCATCTCCAATATAATAATATCCTTTCACTCACTTTTTTCTTACGATTACATTTATTACAAATTCATTACCTAACCCTCATACAAGTGTTGCTTTATATACCAACAACACAAGAAGGGGTTTTACAATACCATGGGTGCAGAACCATGGGCTAAAATTACATTAACCCAAAAATATCCATATGTTCCTAAAATTAACTTCAACCCCTAAAAATATTTCCAAGAGGGCTAATGCTCTTGAATCTCAAAATAGGGGTTGTCGTTCCTGTACCCTCGCTTGGGGCCTGACTTGGTCTTGAACTCTGGTGAGGAAATATTTAGATAGTGTAAATTCATTTCAAATTCAACCCCTCCTAAATAACATGGACAATATTCAACTTAATTCCAACAAATAATAGATCCTCTAAAGATCATGCATAAGTAATCGCCTATCATAGTTGTCTCTCAAGCGCTATTAATTAAACTTGAGAAGCAACAACTACAGTTGCATCACCACCTCCAATTGGGGTAATTTTTAGCATATCCACCTCACTTCGTATCCTAGCCATATTTGCATCTTGAGTTCCCATCTTGTTCTACAACTAGACTATCTTGGCATCTCGAGTCGTCATCTCACCATCTTGATCCTCCTCGATCTATAGTAGGTGGTCTTGCTTCTTGGATAGACTATCACACTTAGCTTGGAGTGTCACCGACTCCTCCTTTCCCTACCTGGGATCCCTATCTAACTCCTCATCCATATCCACCATGTCCAAACCAATGTTTATCTCTACATTCGCATGATCAACATCCATAGGTCTATTAGAAATAGCCCTCATGGGCTTGTCACTATTTCTCAAGTGATGATATCTCTATTAGTGAGGAGGTACCTCCACTGATCCTACATCTCCCTCATCTCCATAACTATCATCCATAACCTGAATCGATATCCAAAGTAACTACATATAAAACCAAACATCATACTCAACTATCATATTGATGTTATCTATATTTGGTATATCTAATGCCTCATCATCCTTATTATCCACTGGTCAATCATTAGAATAGGGTAGGCTCATATCATCATTATGATGCCTATATATCACTAGAGCATCCAAAAAACTCTATGGTAACCTGAACTATCGTAAAACATAAGAAAAATGAATCAAGTCCTTCTCGCTACCATGACATTCTAACACCCATCGAGCCCATTGGACTCACTGTAACTACTCCCTATCCTCAGGACATCCATACCCTCACCACAATAACCAAATTACCATATCAACTATAATCCTTACCCACATATCCTTGTACTCTTGGTCACTACAACTAGGGTAGTTTGGTCGTAACTCCTCATTCACCCATCACTTGAGTGTATAAGGGCACGAAATATATTAATATTAAGGCAATCCCATAGGGTGATCCATGTTGAAATGATTCTAACCCTATATCTGAATTTTTAGGTTATATCCCAACCCCTTTTTCTCATACCTCTTTAGCTCATACAAATCCATATAAGTTTTATCCAATAGTGTAGGTGCCCAAGCATAAACATGAGGCTCACTAATCATGTTAAACACTAAATAAATTTGGTTCTAAGGGAACCTAGCTCTTGTGCTATTTGGTAACAACATATTGTCTAATATTAACATGACATAAGTGGGTAGTGCCGCTATCTCACTTGAGTGCATAAGGGCATGAACTATCTTAATCACAAGGCAATCCCATAGAGTGAGCCATGTTGAAATTCTTCCAACCCTATATTTGAAGTAGTAGGCTATAGCCCAACCCCTTTTGCTCATACCTCTTCACCTCATACAACTCAATATAAGTTTGATCCAATAGTGTAGATGCATAAGCATAAACCTGAGGTTCACTAATCATGTTAAAAACTAAACGAAGTTAGTACCAAGGGAACCTAGCTCCTGTTCTATTTGGTAACAACATATTAGCTAATATGAACATGACATAAATGGGTAGTGCCACTATCTCCCCCTTATATAAAATCTCAAGATATTTGATACCACCCTTGCTAACATCCATAGCCTCCCATACATCACAAAATAAGGGTCTCATCTCATCCTCCTTATCCCATCAAAATTAGACAAGTAGCCCCTCAATAGGAGCACAAAAGATATGGTAAATATCCTCAAGGGTAACCATCACCTCTTTTATTGGGAGCTAAAAATTCCACCTATCTAGATCCCATCACTACACCATAATCGATAGGTACCTCTCATCCACTCTAACCACCTCCACCTGTGCAACCCCTGCTAGTTCCACTCACTCCAACCACCTCCAATCATCCTCTATCAAACCCTTCCTAATATGAGGTAACAGTGGAGAAAACCGGTGTTACAAATTCATCGTATTCACCTAGCGCACAAACAACAATAAAAATACATCAATACACCATCAATGTTATTTAAAAAAAACATGCCCACCCCCTTTCATTTGTAATAATAATAACAACAAACAAAAATATTCAAAAACTTGAAAATAAGCAACAAAAAAAACTTTAAAATAAAAACAAAACATCTAAACTATTAAAGAGCTACAAGAACCTACCTTTGCAATGTGCCCTCCTACTCTGGCCTCTTCACCCATGCTCTCCATTGCTCTACTTTGCTCTTCTATTCTCTCAAATGTGAAATAAAAATTCATAACTGCAAGAATGAAGTAAAAATAATTCCCTAGACTATTTATAGCCTAAAAATGTGCTCGTAAATGTAGCCTTGCATTTTTAGGGCACATCCAAACATAGAACTATATTTGGTAGGCACCTGTAAATACAATTCTACATTTGGGAAAGCACAAAAACAAACCTGTATTTGTAAAATCCCAAATGCAGACATGCGTTTGGCACTAGAAAGCACCAAAAAGTTACAAAAGGCTTAAAAACACTACACAACTTCACAAAACCATAAAATAAACTCATACATGCATCCAAAACATCATCTCATATCATCTTATCATAAATTTTACCAATTTGGTAACCCAATTTTTGAATGTGATTGCATTCAAGAAATTTTTCTCAAGTTAATCATCAAACCCTCTTCATGAGGTCGCAAAAGTGAAAACCTTTCACAAACTTTAAATTGGTATGCACCATGCTACTATATGGGTTGAACATAAAATGACTACAATTGAGGTGTTAAAATAATTTCCATTTCCAAATGATTTCAGTATCACATGCATACCCACATTGGCTAGTCCATATACCATAGCAAAATTGGTCATCATTGTACCCAAAGTAAAATTTCAATAATGAACACCCACTCCAAACTTGGGGTAGTCAACATTGATTTTAATTTGTGATATTTACATCCATAAAATCATATAATTCGATCATAATTCTATCAAATGACTTGTGGGTTTCATATATTTCATCTTTCATCCATTTGCTACTTGAGGGGGTAAGCCAAAATCAAAATTTACAAGAGTCACTTGATCCTCTTGTCAGGGCAACAAAATTAGTTTCTCCATAAAAAAAAAAATTAGGTCTCTCTTGTTTTTGCACAATATTATGTTTTGTGTAACATGATACAAAAAGGGGCATCTGTAGACACCAAACACAATCATTCACAAAACCCATCCATCCCATAAATCTACATAATAAAATAATATGTCTAAGGTTTAACTTAGGCATAATTTCCTACACATTAATCTATTTTCTAGATTTTTATAAAATCTAGAAAATATTCCCTAGGATACCCTGTCTCTCCACTTGACATGTGTCCTAACCACCACTACCCCTCCTCTTTCCACATCTCACACACCTCAATCCACTCTCACCTACCCACATGCCACCACTCGACCTAAGTGAGACACTCTGAGTGACTCACTCTAACTACCCAGGATAGATGTCTACCCAATCAATGCCACTTGGTAACCCTGGTTTACCACCTATCCTCACCCCCTCATCTCTCTAAATCATATAAAGGCTCCACCATTTCATCAAGCAATAGAGGACTAAAAATATATCACGCTATAAAAATTATAATAGGACACTATCATTCTCAAAGGTTAAGGCATCGAAGTTGAGGAATACCATCTTGAGCCTTCTATTGTTTAGTTCCAAATGTAGCCCTACATTTGCACAGTTAGAAACATAGCCCCGAGGGTGCACAAACGTAATGCTAAGGGTGTACATCCACAAATGTAGTACTGAGGATGCACAAAAATAATGTTGAAGGTGTGCAATCACATAGTCTCGAGGATCTGCAAAACATAATATTGCATTTACAAAGGAGTAGTTCAATCATTAAAAATCAAGGATCAAATAGGTAATAACATAGCAAGGTTATTAAATTTCATTGTTTTCTATCTTTACACATCATTTTATATTCTCCAAGAATTTACATCTAGGGTTTCATACTTTGTTTTTGTATCAAAACAAACCTCACACAATGGAGGCCCTTCTATGCTATTAACTCTTTTCTTCATAGAACATGTGTGTAGGTGATAGGTTCTTGGAATTATGTTGAATTAAAGGATGGCATGTGAGGATACCCAAGCCCATCCAACAATTTGATTGTAGCAAAGAAGATCATCAACACCCACCTTTAGTTGAATTATCCAAAGGGTCTTCCCCACTTTACGCCCATTGTATTTTGATAAGAACAAGCAAGTGATATTATTTTGTAATCATACCCCTAAATTTTATATCAAATCACTATTGTAAAGAGAGGATATCAAGGCTCCCAAAATTTTAATACAAAAGTATTTTATTTTATTGCAATCACTTGTGTCAATATTTCATTGTTTGGGTGTATCTTTATTGCTTACACATGAAACATTATTTTTAAATAAATGCTAAAGTGAAGGAATGTAAGGAAAAATAAGAGCTAAGGGTAATTATGAGCCAATAGAGAGTGCAAGCTATGAGCGAGTGTGAGGCAAGTGAGAGTGCAAGCCAGGATTAAGTGTGAGCCAAGAGGGATTACAAACCAAGAGGGAGTATAATCCAAGAGAAATCCCAATTAGCTATTATAGAAGGAAATTTATATTTGAAATACCTAATGAGAAATCAGGATGCCCTAGTTGGAAGTATGGAGGCCCAAATTGGAGATAAGTAGAAGAGTGAATACATGGAAATTTTTATCCAAGTAGAGAATGTTACACCAGAAGTAAGTACCAAGGATGAGATGATTGAGCATTATATAATGGTTCTTAAAAGAAGAGGGTTAATATGTAAGTTCCATATATCATGATCAGATTTTTCAGAGATTCAAAATTAGATCAAGTGGAATTGGGGATTGAATTCAATTTATTTTGTGACTTTTCTTTCTAAAGGTTTTTTTCTCATGTTTTCCAATTTAGAAATTAGGGAAAATAATGGATGGTGGCCCATGGTTTAGGGAAATAAATGCACTTTATTTGATACCATGGAATGAAAATTTATTCTTTGATACATAAACTATTAAGAATCTTCTAGTGTCGGTTAGTATTTTTGGAAATCCATATTAGCTTATAAATATGGATGTTTTGAAGAATATTGGAATGCCCTAATGGAATTCATGAAGGAAGGACCAACTACTAAGAAGCAAAAGCATGCTATATAATCTTGAATATGTGTTGCTATGGATATTTTAGCACCTTTACCAATATTCATTAAGAAATCTGAATCAATAGAATGAGATCAACAAGTAGATTATGAAAATATCACATTTTGCTACCACAATTGTTATTAGATTGGACACATAGCAAGATTTTACAAAGTGAAAACTATGAATAAAGAGATAAAACATGAGATAAAATTTGAGATGAAGTAAGAAAATCATATAGTAATACAAGCTACATTAGATCAAGGATATTCTACTCCAAAAGAAGAAGCAAATAAATCCTATCTGCAACATCATTTGATAAGCTTAGAAGGAATTAAAGGTGCAAAAGAATATGTGAAGATAAATCCTAAAACAAAGACAACAAAAGAGGTCAATTTTATTCCAAGTAAGTCATCTCATTTTTCTCACGTAGTATAGAATCCTCTCCAAGTAATAAAAATGAAAGTGGTGAACATGTTATCCCTTGCACATTAAGGTTTCAAGAGCATAATAATAAAGAAATGAGGTTGGAGGAAACCCATAATGATTTAGGGATTTTAGGGCAGAATAAGAAGGTAATTGCTACAAGAAATCATCCTTGCACTTTAGGGTTTCTAGGGAAACATAAAAAGGTTGTGCTTTTGAGGTTATTCCTTCCACTTTAGATATTTTAGAACAAGGTAAGCCTAAATATGATAAGTCTTACTATGAATAGTGTGAGAAGATTGAAAAGATTGATGAAGGTGAAAGTATTGTTGGGAATGAAAAAAAGACAAGAAGACCTAAGAAGTAAAAATAAAGAGAAAAATAAACCCAAAGAGATATTTATATGGGAAAATAAAAGCAAATATCACAAGTGTTAACAAGAAGTGGGGCTAAACCCACAAATAAAAACAAAAAATAATAGTGAAAATAATATCTTGAAATATTAGGGAAATAAATAAGAACTCTAAAAGATTGGTATTAAGAAATTGTGAGGTTTTTATAGACAACATAGTTATAGATATATATGTTGGGCAACAAGTATTTTATCCATTCACGATGTTGAATTTTATCTTCACATAATTTAAAATTTAGAATGCATCTAATATAAAAGAAGTTGATTATGAAAACATAGCAATTTGAGGAAGATAGAGAATATCCTTGATAGAAAGGCAATGAAGAATATCTCTGATAGAAAGGTAAAGTTGGATATGCTTTAATTAACTTGTTAGAAAAGTAATGAGAGCAATGTAATATTTTAACTTTGTAATTAGAGTGGCCTCCAATAGAAACCACACATATCTTATTAAAAAGAAACAATATCAAAAGTTAATGTGGCTCTGATAGAGCCTACTCAATGTAGATCTGATACCACTGGTGTCTTTATAGCAATATTAAATCATTGGCTACAATATCTAGGATCTTAAACAAACTAAATATTGGAGTATTAAATATATTTAATCAATATCCATGAATATAACATTCATCAAAATATAATAATATATGTTAATGAGTATACTCATTGTATTATTGATAAATCAAATATACAATATTTGTATTATAAAATATTTTATACAATACTTGGAACTTTATATTCGTAATATAGGCTTACGAATGACCTTTCAACACTTTGGCTATTTCTTTTCTCACATATCCGAGAGATGAATCATTTTTTATTCCATGCATATGAAAAACCTCGCATGTTGCTTGACTTTACATCTTACCACATACATATAACTCTTCATTTGTATACTTGAAACCTACACACATGAATCTTTACTTACATATATTACAAATTGCACACTCTACACACTTGCTCACTTTACTACATGACACTTGGACTCATCCTACATATTGACACAGACTTTAGGGGAAACATAAATCACATATACTAATCTAATAACTCACACACTAATCTAATATTTACAATTGTACAATGGTACCATAGGGGTGCTTTAGCATAGTATCAAATAATGTAATATTCTCCAAAAAATACTTCAAGAAACTACAACCGTTATTCACCAAGTTGTAGGAGATAGTGAATAAGCAAGATGAGTTATCAAAGAATCCATATGAAAAATTTGTAGGAGACATAAAGGACCTTAAAAACATCTAAGTACCAAACAAATAAGAAATAGAAAAATTATAGTAAGGCTCTTGCCATGAAGGTGAAACCAAGATGGACATGACTTTAGAATTTTACAATATGGATTTAAATTTCAAAGACTTTGTGCCTAGTCATAAATGTGGTATTTGGGATCTCTCACCAATCAATCTTGGCACCCCATGGAGTAACTAGAAATATAGGGACAAGCCACTACTATGGGAAAATTGCAACTTTGGAAGGTTACAAAACAATGGAATCAATTAATTAACACCTTTAAAAATACCTTGATTTTTTCTAACTCAAATAAAAGGACATATTTTCTCTATGAATGACAATTTGCTCAAAGAGTGTTCTACTAACAAGATGAAACAATTGGTTTTTTGAATCAAAGCACTAAGGAAACACTAGTAAAGCACTAGAATAATGAAGATATTTTCTTGTCTCCTAGAGTGAATTGCTCATGAACTAATAGTGGGGAAAAAATATAAGCATGGATTGTGGGGAAGATCTTTGAAAAGTGATATATTGGCATGTAGTGGCACCATAATATATTTTTGAAGCCTTCTAATAATTTTAGAGGTATGTCATATTTGGGGGTACTTCATTTTGTTAGATATGCTATTATAACTTTACTTTAACTAGAAGTAATAGTTCCTCACCCTATGTAGCTTAGGTGTAAACTTTTCATATAAATAAAATCCATGAGATGCATTATAAAACTTCTTTTAGCATTCATAAATTCAAATCTACACTTTGTGAAACCTGCATTATGCTCTTGTAACTGATGATATTGATGATAAATTGATAAGTTTTTTGTACTCTATTAGTGTATAACCCTTCTATATTGTAGAATGTGTGGTGATTGTGGGGCAATGTTTTTTCCACTTTGTCATTCCTCTCACAATTTTAATTTATTTGAATGGGAATACATTATTATTATTCTAATTTATAATGTTTTGGTTGATCACACTCTCCTTGCTATAATTTTGGCCATAATTACTTTTAATTACTTGCACCCTAAACTTCATAATTTACTTACATGCATTTTAATTAACACATTTAAATTTTTTGTATTTTATTTCATGCAATTTGTTTAGACTGGTTTAGATTTTAGTAAGGATAGTGGAGAGTCTTCCTTTACCTAGAGGCTAGAAGAGGCCTTAAATCCTTCCATCCAACTTTGTTGAAACTAAAATTATCCACATAGCAAATTTTCATAATTTAATAGTTACTAAGAATAAAAAATGGTTTGTCAGATTTTATAATATTCATGGGAATTATCAAATACAAAAATGTGGTAATAACTTGGTTATAGTATTTGAACATACATGGAATAATAATTTGTGATAAGTGCATTTAAAAATGAAATCTATTTCAATATAGGGTAAAATTGAAAGGCCCAAAATTGGGTTTATAAAAATTAATTTTGATGTTGCTTCTAAAAAGAATTTAGGAAGGTCATTAGAGGTGGTTTTTTAAATAATGAAGGAAAAATTCTCCACACTTTCTCATAATCGTATTGAACTTAAACTAACAACTATGTAGAGACTAGGGCACTTGAAATAGAAAAATGATAGAAATATATTTCAATTGAGGGGGATTCACAAATCATAGTTAATGCTATCAACAAAAATGGATGTAGGGATTGGATACATAATAATATTATTCTTGATGTTCATAATCTATTATTAGAAATGTGACCATATAGACAAGGAAATCAAGTAGTAGATAATTTAGTCAATTGCAATGTTGATCTTCATCTTCATAAAATTTAAACTTTAGAATGCAACTAGGCAAGTGAAATTTATCTCTTAATCAAAACTATGTCAAGGAGATGATTGTGGAAATGTAGCACTTTGAAGAACTTAAAAAATATATTTAAAAAATAAAAATAAAAATATTTATGATAAAAAGGCATGACATGGCCCCAATAGAAGCCATATATAAAATATTAGAAAAAAATGTGTTCCACAACCAAAAGTAATATATATGAAATATTTAAACAACATACAAGAAAAATAAAATATAAAAATACTATTTTATATATATATATATATATATATATATATATATATATATAATTCAATAAAATATAAAGGTAATTTAAATTTAAAATGTATAATAAGATGAGTGATTATAAACTATATAAAATTAATATTAACTATTTTTAAAAAACCATACTACACTATAAAATAATTTTTAATAATATAAAATAATTCTAATATCCATATGGTTATAGGTTATATAAGAATTCTTATAAAAAATGTTGTTATTCAATATATTTTAATCCAATCATAGTACTATCTACAAATAATAAGTTATATATAAAAATTCTCATAAAAATGTAGTTTTTCAATATATTCTTATCGACCCATATTCCATCTTTTGAAATATAATATCCAAATCTAACCATTTAAACCTTAAACTACATATTAATACTATTGATTTATTAATATAATTTGGAAACACATCTTCTAAATAGGGTTATGGATAGAAACGAATTATCATTAACAAATGAATATTTGGATTTCCAAAATTTGGAATTGGCAAATATGGGGACCCTTGACGAGAACCCATTCTCTCAAAATTTTTGGGTGCAATTATTTTTTGGGTCAAAATGCCTCTAGCTTATAATAATTTGATTGTTTTAAGTTTTTTTTTTTTTTTAAGCGAAAAACCCCTTGTGGGGCCGCCTTGGTCTAAGAGACCACAAACAGGGGGTTCTACACCATCAAAGTCACCCGAGGGTCGCACCCAACCCTACCCACACCAAAATTATCAATTGGATTTTGGGTACCCAATTCAGCTTTTTGGTAGGGTGGAGATTCGAACCTGGGACCTCCCTTGGAGGATTGCCCTCTCCTCTCCAACTCACCTACAACACCTGGTTTGTTTTAAGTTTAAATTGCCAACATTCCTGCCTAAATAGTGTATCTTTTAGCCTTGAAATTATAAATAATTTTATTTATAGCAACAAAAATGCCTATTATACCACCAATATATATATGTGATACGACAACTACATCTTAAACATTTATTCTCCTCAAGATGACCGATAGTAGCAAAATTGACTTGTACCAACAGTAGATGCATAGTAGTAGGAATATATGAGTTGTAGTAGAAATAGATGATAAACAAGCTAGATTTCCTATATCTTTTCTTCAAACTACACTAGACACACTGGAATGTAGCTGAAAGGTAGCAAAATAAATAACAAATGAGTGATAGAAAGAATATATGAGGGGTAGTAGAATGAATAAACAATAGAAATAATAGATGAGCAATAGTAGAATAAATGAACAGTATTATTAAGAATGAGTGGTAGCATAATAGATGAACGATAGAAAGAATAGATGAGTGGTAGCAAAATAAATGAGTGGTATTATAACAAACATATGATAGAAAAACAAATGAATTATTTAAGGAATAGACACTCATGGTAGCAGAATAAATGAGTGGTAGTATAATGGATGATCGATAATAGAGAACACTATAGACAAAAGTAGCATAATAGACCAAACAAGTGACAAAAAATAGAAACAAGAGGTAGCAAGAAAAGGTGACGGGCAAACGAGAGAAGGAATAGGCAATAGATGCTTGGTAGATAGAATTTTTATTTATGAGTGGTGCAAGAAATATATGACCTACAATAGGTAGTAGACCACAAAATATCTTATAGTAGTTGTAGAATTTTCATAATTTTTCTCAACATTATGTTCATTTTCTAACATTAAATACTTTTTCTATACAAGTACAATGGCACCTACTAGCAATGGAAAGAAGGAAGGCCAATCTTCTATAAAAAATAATATCTTAAAATATATTAGCTATATATCGAAATCGAGTGAGCCATCAACATCTACACAACTTCAAGGTACATATCCATTTTAACTACATAATAGTTAATTTTGATAAGTAATTTCAAAAAATGATATAGAACACCTTTGTATGCAAAAAACACTATTGACCCTAATATACCTCCACTTGAAGATATTCCTAAGGATGAGATGCCTCCACAAGAAACGTTTCTTAACAATGGCATGCAAGAACCATTTGAAGAGATTCTTGAAATTGAGATGCCAACTTAAAAAGAAAACAATCATTCTAATGAAATTCCAACTTCTGGGGAATCTACTACTCAAAAACCTAAACATAGAAATCTAACTAGGTGGACTATTAGAAGGACATTTCAACTTGAATGGTCATCAAAATATCCATTTATTGAGCTAGCGCAGCTGAAGAATATTAATGATACACTAATAGAATATAAATACATCATTTGTAGTTGAAAACTAAAGAAGAATCATAAGATGCAAGTTAAGTTGGATACAATAAAAAAAAAATTGTGAGAAAGTTTATGTGATGGTAAAAGAAACTAATAGAACAATTAATAAACAATTAGGTAGAAGGATGCATTAGAATGCATACATGTTATAAATGTAGAATATTATGACAAAGAGATGAAACAAAAAAAAACTCTTGTTGAGAATGGTAGAACGATTCAGGCTCAATTTCAAAAAATTCATAAAACCACTTTAGTTTTAAAAAGTTTGCATTTTGTTGTGGTATATACTATTCTTAAAAAGGGTATACCTATGTCTGATTTTATAGATTTTAAGCATCTATTTCAACTAGTTGATATGCAAAACTTTCCAAATTCCCATTGGTTAGATCAAAGTGGTTGGGAAATGGTAAAATGTATCTCATTGGTTGAGAAGGAGGACCTAAGAGAGAAAGTAAAGCATGCCAAATTCATTCCACTTTCAACTGATGAGTTAACTATTGTTGACAAAACATATTGGATTTGCATGCAATTTTACACATTTTAAAATCATTTAAGGCAACCTCAATTACTAACACTATATAAGATGATGTAAAATTGTAATGCAAAAAAGCTTTACAAAGTTGTTGTAACCAGTTTAGAGAATATTGTAGGACTGGATCATGCAACAATAGCTAGTAAGTTAATATGTGTTAGATTTGATGGTGCTACTACAATGCAAGGACACAAGAATGGTCTTTATGTTTGAATTTAGACATCAATTTCCCCATATTTAATCCCCATTAAATGCATGGATCATAGAAAATGATATACATTTATATTGTTTTGAACAGTAATCAGATATAGTTACATATTATGTTAAACAAATACTCATAATATACAATGGATTTGATGTATTTTTACAAAATACAAGGATTAAATTAAGAAAGATAGTAGAAACCTTGATAATATATTAGTTTCTTGAGCCCATGGGTGTGGTTAACCCCATGTTCTAGGATCTTGGTACTGACTACAATAATACAAGTGAGTTGTTTACAAAATATATGGGTACTCTTATTAAATATTTCACTAAATGTGTGGAAGTCAATGGTATTGAAATCAATGGCATTCTCAATAAAGAAGTTTTTACAACACAATAAAACCATTTTGGATTAACAATGGTTGATCAAATTTTACATTAAACTAACCCTCATGAACTAGGTTCTATTACACATATGTTAAAAAATTGTATCCTAGTAGTGTTTTAGGGTATATGGTGAGTGAATATTTTTGCTCATATGAATTGTGTCAAAAAATGATTTTGGGATATGTGGAAGATGAAAGGGTTTTTAGTGCATTATATTTTATTAAATATAAAGTTTGTAATAGTTTGGATAAAAGTTTAGAAAACTATTTGAGAATATATGTCTCATCTTATGACGTGGACAAGCATCCTTATGATATAGCTTTAGAATATTATAAATATCTATAAAACAGAAAATGTATCACTAATACTCATGATAATAAGGATAATGATACTTGTAGTGATCAAATTATGGAGACACACAAATCAACTACATGTACAAGCGATTTTGGACAAGATGAAAAGTGTTTTTTTCAATTTCCTCTAATGTGATATTTTTGACATGTGAAAACATTGGTATTTTTTAAAGTATTTTTTATCAATTGTTGTAAACATCTATCTATTTGATTATGAAAATTGGCTTATTGGATTATCAGTTTAAATATTTTTATATTTTTGATAGTATTTTATATTATGATAATAAAATTTTATGTTTTATATCAGAGCCTTGTTTTTCTTGATTAAGCATTGTAAAAATTATTTGGGTTTTTTAATATAAAAATAAATAAAAATTTAAAGTTCTTTATGTTACATATACGTCCTCTAAAGTCCCTCTAGGTACATCTACTTTTAAATACCTATATTATAAAATGTCTTATATGGTACAATAAAGTCCTCAAAAATTCATCTACGATAAATTTAAATCCACCCAAGTATGTATCTTTTGTAAGTATTTTTATTAATGAAGTCCTATAAGGAACATCAAAGTACTGAGACTTTCATTTGGGGTGTATTTAAAGAACTCTTACCTCTATGTTTTAAATATATGTATTGTAGAAATCCCTATATGGCTCAACTAAGTCCTTAGATATTTGTATAATTTAAATTTAAATCCCTCCTAGGTACATCTATTTTAAAAATGATAATACTATCAAACATCCTATATGGAATTTTAGAGTGATAGAGTCCATCGACAGTTACTTGGGGCCAATCTAAATTTACTCTAAGCACTACATTAAACATATCACTATACCAACATAATAAATCAATTCCTAGTTAACATAATTATGTCATTATCATTAATTTTAAACATTTGTATTTTTAAATTTCCATAGTTCCAGTAGTAAACAAATATAAACCTATACACAAATATATAACAAAATAATAATTAGAAAATATAAGACACAAAGTTTGGAAATATCTTTTTTATTAATCTAAAAAATATATAATTACATTTTATAAAATTGTTGACTATCATGCAACAAAATTTGTACTCAACTAGTGAACTATGTTTTCACGTTTTTACTCTTTCATTAGGGGTCCTAAAGCAGATGTTGGACCTCCTAGAGGTTGAGGTTAAATTTCCTCATCTTTCCTCACTAGTTTGCCCTTGTAGCACACTAGCTCTCATTAGGCATTCTTGTGTTATGTTCAAACTTACCAACAACACCTTTTATTCTTTAGTAGGAATTTTTAATTTTAAATGCATTCATTTTTCTTTCTACGTAAGAAAAATCTTAGGATCTAAATTGTGCTTCTATATAATTCTCCTAAATGTGGTGTTCTCTTTTATGGTGATATGTAATTGTTATTTCAATTTAATAGGACCTTGCATATTTTTCTTGGTATTATTTAGATAAACATGCAAGCTATTCACCTATTTTTGTAGATTTTAAGAATTGGATTACATAAGAGAAAAGTAAAAATATGCCATTTCATAAATATATGAAAAAAAAACAAATAATAAAAATTATCATGACTTACCTCAGCTACATCTTTTGTGGCATTTACAACTTTAACTTTTTTCTTGTCAATAGCCAATTGATTAAAATATGTCTAGGCTTTGGCATTCAGGTTCTCTTACCTATTCAAAAAAGATCTAAAATCTCATTACTATACATAGTGGTGGAATTTACCTTGCCAGATTTAGCTTGATGTAATAAAGCATCAAGATTTTTGGGTTCGTGCTCCACCAAAGAAAAATGCTCTCTTATTAAAATTTCAAAAATATCTTGAATAACAATTTATTTAATGGTTGCCTCAAAATTATCTGACAATAAAATATTCTTTGAAAAATTCAATCGCTCATCCTTAGTTAGCGAAAGAGGATCATCATTTTTATGGGGAGGGGATGATCTCTCAATACTGACAACTAACTCTTCACTTTATTTTGCTTATTTATACTATTATGGACCTTGAAGCACATCAATCATGTTGAAGAATTCAAGAATATTACCTTGAAATAGATAATCCTCATCAAGTGGATGGGATTCCTATCAATCCCTAGATGTCTTTTTTTCAATTATAATTATGACCATCAACCCCTCATGGTCATACAAGATAACAATCCTAGATAAAAAATTATTATCTATGTCATATTGGGGCATTTAGGCTAATCCTTTAAGACTAGATTTTGCAACCCAGGTAGTGTCGTACCCTAATATTGTCAGAATTTTAGAAACGAGTGGGAAAATAATGTTTCTAAAAATAATATTTGATGTAGTAACATGGGAGGAAGAGCTCACCATTACTATAATTGTTGGAAAGTTCTATAAGATTCAAGTTCTTAGGGATTAGGATACTATAAATACGTAACCTAGTTTCTAATTCATTAGATTGCAAATGTTCAAGTGAAGAGCATACTCCTAGTGTTGAGGTTTTTTGTTTTACTGGATCATATCTCATGAAAATTAACAAAATAATACCAATAATAGTAATGTATTAGGGTAAGGTAACAATTTAAAAAGCTTAGGGTGTTCTCTAATTGAATAACGTGTGCTTATACTGAGGGGGGTGAATAGTATAAGATATAACATTTTTCTTTTCCATCCATATGATAAAATCAACAATATTAAAGTAGTAACCATTACACAAAGCATCACACACATGAGAGACATGATTTAACGTGGTTCACCCAAAGTGGGCTACTCCACGGAGAAAATATACCTTATAAAATTTTCTCAATAAATTCTCTTGGGAATCCTTTCTCTATTACAATGTTTATGGACCTCTTTCCAAAGCAAACATCAATACTCTTAGTTGGTTTGTGTATCTCTATCCATAGGAGAACTCCTCCTCTGCTCAAAATGGTGATTCTTTAGAAGACAATTGCCTCCACTACACTGTCTTGTGGATATCTCTCCACTAAATAATTTGTCCTCACTCAGAAGATCTTTATCCTCACTACCCTAGCTAATGGATCTCTATCCACTGGAGATTACTATCCTTTACTCTATCACCTCCAAAGTCTGTTCTCACTCTGTTATATATATATCTTAGATCTGTACTGAACATTATCATTTACCTTGCACAAATCTTCTCAAACTCTATCTCAAATATTCATTAAACATTTTCCATCGATTTAGCATAAATTTACTCAATCTTTGTCTCAAATCTACACAAAAATTCCTCACTAGAACTTGTACAACCTGTTCAACAAGTCTTCACCAAGACTTATCTCAAATCTCCCTTTAATATTTCTCAAAATCTTTCCTCAATTCTATCCTTAAGTCCCCTCTAGGACTTACTCAAATCTACTCACAATATTTCACAAAAGCTTGTTCAAATCAATTGCATAACTTGTATACAAACACAACTCAAACTATTTCAGAAAACCTCTTTAATCACACAAACAAATTTCACTTAGAATTTTGTTTGACTCACAGAAGCATATAGAGAATGTTTAGAGACTCAATATTTTTCACCCTCTTAATCACTCAATCACTTATAAACTCTTTTCAAATCAATTCAGTATAAAGAACAATTTTTTTCACATAACTTGAACTACCACTCCAACACTTTCTAATCAAGTAAGCTCAATCAACTCCACTCAACCAATCACTCAATGAAATATTAGTCAACAATGCTTATCAAACAAACCTCACATAACAATGATACTCATGATATTTCACAAACCCTAGTTCAATATTATTCTCAACTTCACATAACAATGATACTCATGATCTCTAACAAACCCTAATCAAGCATATGAAATATTACTCAATATTTCCAACAATGATTATCAAACAAGGTTTCTAGTATCAACTTTCATTCCAGAAAACCCACATCAATCAATACTGGGACCTCCCACTCGTTAGCTCCCTAAACACACACCCACTTGTCGCTAGTCCAACCACAACGATTGGCTATAAATCTCAAAGCCTTCCTCCTATTTAACCCTTTGATAGCTACCATGTAGCAAAAAAATTATCCTCTTCTTTCATGCGGATCGCAAAATTTTTGCATGCACTCTCAAAGATTCGATCGAAGGTAAGTTTGGATTTACCAAGGCACATGGTATTTATACCAATGTGCTATCCCTTTTAGCATGTCGGTGGATGAGAATAATAATCAATGTCAGTGCCATTAAATCAAGCCACTTGCCCTTGTAACTCTAATATTTAGGGTTAATTAATTAAATCATAAACTAATTTATAAATTATTATAATTTATTTTATAACTTTAATGTTAATTAAATTTAGTTATAAATTAATTTATAATGAAATTATTATAATTAATTTAAATATTTAGGTCTTAACATTAGACCTTTAATATTATAATACAAAATTATAATATTATTTTTCTTGGGCCTTCCTTTTGCTCTTTAGACCTCATCTAATGACCTTGAATATTATAATATTATTTTTCCTTAGGCCTAGAAGTAATCTTTCTCTTGCATCGATTACTAAAACTAACTCTTGACATCCTTCCTTTTACATTGCTTACTGAAACTGACTCTTAACATCAACGACAACAAATCTTGCTCATATTTCCAACAATCTCCCCCTTTGTCATTGATGGCAACCCATTTACCTTTTACCATTTCTATTCTGCTTCCCCTGAGAAACTATTCATATTGAATGAATGCTCTCCTCCTAACTCAAATATCTCCTCATTTGACATCAATGGCAAAGGGTCACCTTTGGGGCTCGAGGCTAAGAATGAGACTCTTAGCTTAGTCCCTCCCCCACCTCCTCTTGAGGTGGTTAATTTTAGGGTGGGAGTAGAACTACTCCTAAATTTTCTCGAAGGTACTCAAAGGTCTCTTTTCAGAAGTGGCTTGGTGAAAATATCTATAATTTTCTCCTTTTTGGTAACATACTCCAACCTAAATTATTTTTCTGTCACCTGTTCTCTTAGAAAGTGATACTTGATCGAAATATGCTTTGTCCTGGAGTGCATCACTATATTTTTTGAGATATTTATAGCACTTGTATTATCACACAATATGAGAATAGGATGATCATGTTTTATATTGAAATCATCTAGAGTTTGCTTCATCCACAATACCTATGTACAACTAGCAACTACTACAATATACTCTGCCTATATTGTAGATAGGGATAATGATACATATTTCTCACTTGGACAAGACACTAAATAGTCTCCAAGAAAGAATGCTTCACCACTTGTACTTTTTCTATCATCAATACTGCCAACCCAATTTGCATCTGTATAAGCTATGAGAGTGAAACTATCACTTTTAGGATACCAAAGCCTAAAATCCATAGTCCCTTTTAAATATCTTATAATCATTTTTACTATTGCTACATGTGTCTCCTTGGGTGTTTCCTGGAACCTTGCCACTAATCCCACTGCCTGCATGATATCTGGTCTAGTATATGTGACGTATAATAAGCTACCAATCATAGAATTGTATGATTTTTTATTTACCTCTGGATATTAATCATCTTTACTTAACTTACATCCTGTAACCATGGGAGTACTTACTAGTTTGCAATATTCTAACTTGAATTTATTTAACATATCTTTTATATACTTGGTTTGTGAAAGGAACACCCCTTTCTTTGATTATGAAATATGAAGTCTAAGAAATAAGGACAACTCACCAAGCATAGACATCTCAAATTCATTATGCATGCTCTTTGTAAATTTTTGACACATCTTATCATTTTTTCCTCAAAAAATGATATCATCAACATAAAAAACCACAATTAGTAAGTCATTCCCTTCATTTTTGATGTATAAGTTACTGTCCACTATTCCTTTCCTGAAACCCTATTGTTGTAAGTACTTATCCAATATTGAATACCAAGCTCTAGGATCTTGCTTTAGTCCATAAAGTGCTTTTTTCAATCTGCATAGTCTGATTTATCAGTCAAGTTGAAACCTTCTAGCTGATCAATGCAAACATCTTCTTCTAAAACACCATTTAGAAAGGTTGATTTAACATACATCTGATATACTTTAGAGTTTTTGAAGCTTGAAAAGGTGAAAAACATTTTGATAGCTTCAAGTCATGCAACTGGAGCAATTTTCTCATCAAATTCAATTCCCTCTACCTAGGCATAACCTTTGCATACCAATATTGTTTTATTTCTGACCACTTGACCATCTTCATTTAACTTGTTTTTTAATACCCATTTAGTGCCAATCACATTTTTATCTTTTTGTCATGGAACAAGTTCCCAAGTCTTTATTTTATCTATCTGATCTAATTCCTCATCCATTGCCTTAACCCAGAACTTATATTCACTTGCCTCATTGAAGTCTTTTCGCTCAATTTTTGATAGCAAAGAAAACTTTTCTTGTTGAGTTGATGTTATTACCCTTATCCTTGTCTGTCTCTCATCTGGATTCCCAATTATTATCTCTCTTGGATGATGTTTTTGTACATACCTGAATGGATTCTTACGAAGAAGTCTTTGTGTATCTTCCTCTTCTTCTTCTGATTCCTCAAAAAAGTCTTGATAACTTCCATCTTCTTGATACATAATTTCTTGAACCGGTTCTCTTAATCCTATCTTCTCATCAATTGTTATATCTATACTTTCTACAATAGTGTGTGTCCTTTTATTTTAACATCTATAGTCTTTTATGTTAGTAGAATAACCAAGAAAAATACCCTCATCACATCTTGGGTCAAACTTGCACAAGTTTTTCTCTTCCCATATTATGTAACACTTGCTTCCAAAAACTTTGAAGTGTTTCACAGTGGTTGGTATTCCCTTCCAAAGCTCATATGGATTTTTGTGATGGTTTACTCTTATTTGATATCTATTTATGATATAAATTGTTGTGTCGACTACATCCCTCCAAAAGTCATCTAAAATATTGGATTCATTTAACATAGCTCTAGTCATATTCTCAATAGTCCTATTCTTCATTTCAACTACTCCATTTTGTTGAGGATTTCTTGCAGCTGAGTATTCTCTCTTGATTCCATGTTCTTCATAGAAATATACAAAATCATTTGAGGTAAAATATCCTCCTCTATCTAATCTCAAACACTTAATCCTCTTACTTGTTTTATTTTCAACTCATTCTTTAAATACCTTGAATTTACCAAATGCCTATGACTTATCTTTTAAGAAGGCTACCCAAATCTTCTAGAGTAATCATCTATAAACAATATGAAGTAACTTTTACCTTGAATAATATATGTTCTGGTAGGACCACATAGATCACTATGTATTATTTTAAATGGCTCAGACGATATATATCCCTTTTATTTGAAACTTGTTCTAGTTTGCTTCCCATGTTGACAAGGTGCACAGATTGTGTTTTGTGGCCTTTTTAGCTTGGGTAAATCTTTGATAGTCTGTTTATTGCTTATGTTGACTATGTTTTCAAAATTCAAATAACCCATTCTTCTACACCACAACCAACTCTCATCTTCTTGTGATAGAAAATACTTTTCTCCTTTAATATCACTAAGCATATAGAGGTTGTTTGGAGTTCTACTTGTTTTTTTTTACTTTCTTATCTCACATCTATTTGGGTGAAATTTAACCATATGATATTGATCAGAAAGTTGGCTTATACTTAGCAGATTGTATCTTAACCCTTTGACATATAGTACATTTTATGTTCTTGTTTTCCCCTTATCTAAACTCAGAGTTCCTTTACCACAAATTTATGTTGATCCATTATCACTAAAACATATTGATCCTCTATTAGTTTCTTTGAGTGCAATAAATTTGTATTTATCTCATGTCATGTGTCTAGAGCAACCACTATCAAGAAGCCATTTTATTTCTATATCTTGATCGTGAAGAGCTATTTGAACTAACATTGATCTAGATTTTTCATCCCCTTTTCTTTCTTTCTTAATTGTTGAAGTTGTATTATTTTTACTTGACTCAATAAATACCATTTTTCACCATCTAGCCTTGTGCCCAAGATTATTTTACTTATAACATATAACATCACTATCCATAAGAGGTGCAAAAGAATTAAAATTCTTATGTACATCCTTTCTAACATAACCAGTGCAATGAACAACTCTATGACCATATTTGTTACATGAAAATCAATAGCCATGGAAGAGAGTATGTAACATGTTTGAATGCCTTTGAAAACATGGTCAAGTGCTCCTCATTTTGTTGTAATTAACCTTTTTCCATGGTTCTTATTTGCTTTCTTCTTTCTTGATGTCTTTTCTTCTCAGAGTATAAGTCACTTGCTTATCTTTGTTTGAATTTTCTACTTCTTGAAGGCTTGACTCCTTGTTTTATTTACCAAACTTCATATCTTGTAGTACCTTGGTATTTTCAACTTCATTCCTTAGATAAAAAAAATTTGCTTCTAATATTTCACATTTTGTTTCTCTTTCTCTTAATAGATCTGTCATATCTTGTTCAATTTTCTTTCCCTCTTCTACCTTTATATTGATTTTTGTGATACTTTGTAGAAGATTTATCCTTCCTTCTTCATCCTCTTGAATTTGATCCTTCAAACTTGATTTCTCATTTCTAATATTTTCAAAATTCTAGAGAGCAGCAAAGAAATCCTATTTTATGTCCACCATGGTCTATTCTTCACTCTCTAAAGTCATGTGTGTTTCTGATTGAACTCCAAGCTGTTAGTCTTTTCATGGAGAAACCCGCTCTAATACCAATTGAAGAACATGTGCTTATGTTGAGAGGGGGGTGAATAATATAAGATATAAATGTTTGTATTTCCATCCATATGATAACATTAGCAATATTAAACCATTAAACATTACACAAAGCATCACACACATGAGAGACATGATTTAATGTGGTTCACCCAATGTGGGCTACTCCATGGAGAAAATATTCCTTATAAAATTTTCTTAATAAATTCTCTTGGGAATCCTTTCCCTATTACAATGTTTATGGACATCTATCCAAAGGAGACACCAATCCCCTCAACTAGTTTATGGATCTCTATCTATAGGAGAACTCCTTCTCCTCTACTATGGCTGGTGATTATCTAGAAGACTACTACCTCCACTACACTAGCTTGTGGATATCTATCTACTGAATACTCTATCCTTACTCAGAAGATCTCTATCCTCACTGACCTGGATATTGGATATCTATCCACTGGATATTACTATCCTCTACTCTATCACCTCCAAAGTTTGCTCTCACTCTATTCTATCTCTATCTCATATCTATACTAAACATTGTCTTCTACAATACACAAATCTACTTAAAATTTGTCTTAAATCTGCACTAAAAACTATCCATCGGTCTAGCACAAATCTACTCAATCTCTGTCTCAAATATGCATAACAAGTCCTCATTAGAACTTTTCAAATATGTTCAACAAGTATTCACCGAGACATACCTCAAATATATCTTAAATATTTCACAAAATCTTTCCTTAATTATATCCTTCAGTCCCCTCTAGGACTTACTCAAATCTGCTCACAAGCTTTCACAAAATCTTGTTCAAATTAATTACATAACTTGTATACAAACACAACTCAAAATATTTTAGAAAATATCTTTAACCACACAAACAAATTTCACTCAAAATTTTGTTTGACGCATATAAGCATATAGAGAATTATTACGGACTTAATACGTTTCACCCTCTTAATCACTCAATCACTTAGAAACTCTTTTCGAATCAATTTTGTATAAAGAATAATTTGTTTCACAGAACTTGAACTATCACTCCAACACTTTCTGATCAAGTAAGCTCAATAAACTCCACTCAACCAATCACTCAATGAAATATTAGTCAACAATGCTTATCAAACAAACCTCACATAACAATGATAATCATGATCTTTTACAAACTCTAGTTCAATATTATTCTCAACTTCACATAACAATTATACTCATGATCTTTCACAAACCCTAATCAATAATATGAAATATTACTCAATATTTCCGATAATGCTTATCAAAAAAGGTTTATAGTATCAACTTTCATTCCAAAAACCCGCATCAATCAATATTGGATATCTCAAAAACCAAACCCAATAATGCTTATCAAACAATCCTTTTCACTTCAACTTAGCATTCACAACATCCAAAAATCACTCACAAAGAAGATGTGCCCATACCTTTTGTTTGATGAAGAATTGACCTCAAAACCTGTCTCAATCACAATCACCCTCTTTGCCAATATCAAAGGTTAGATAGCAAAAACCTCTTCAAAATTCTCATTCAAATAATCCCTCAAAATATTTCACCATACAAAACATCAATTCTCAATTACACCTTATAATCTCCATACTTCAAAATATAAGCCAACAATTTGTTTAAAGAAAATAACCACAATAATCTTCTTTAAACACCTTATGTTTTTTTCTTCAAAATAATCAATACATCATTAAAATATAATTTCCTTTTCAAACCTTATAACTCCTATCTCAATTCAATTTATCAAAATAAAATATTTAACTTTCAAAAACCTTATAACTCCCTCCTAGCAAAAATAATCATGCCACATCAAACTTTAGGAGCAAATTTAATTTTAAAAAAATTAAATACCTTTGCCCTTGGTGGGATTCGAACTCCTGCTTGCACTTTCACAAGGCCCTAGTTGTGGCCCACTTTCCATGTGAGCTAGGCGCTCACCTTAGTAAGGAGAAGCACCTCATACACTTTATCCTTATGCCTTGGCACCTAAAACTAAAAACCTAAACGCCCACAAAACGTTGCCATCGGGGTTTGATCGTGAAACCTCCCACTCATTAGCACCCTAAACACATAGCCACTTTCTCCTAGCCCAACCATTATGGTTGGCTATGAGGCTTCAAGCCTCCCTCCTCTTTAACCCTTCGATAGCCACCATGTAGCAAAAATTGTATCCTCTTCTTTCACGTGGATCATAGAATTTTTGCATGCACTCTCAAAGATTCAATCGAAGGTAAGTTTGGATTTACCAAGGCACATGGTATTTATACCAATGTGCTATCCCTTTTAGCATGTTGATGGATGATAATAATAATCAACGTCGGTGTCATTAAATCAAGTCGCTTGCCCTTGTAACCCTAACCTTTAGGGTTAATTAATTAAATCATAAACTAATTTATAATTTATTATAATTAATTTAATAAATTTAAAGTTAATTAAATTAAGTTATTAATTAACTTATTATGAAATTATTATAATTAATTTATAATTAATTTAAATCTTTAGGTCTTAACATTAGACCTTTAATATTATAATACAAAATAAAATATTATTTTTCTTGGGACTTCGTATTGCTCTTTAGACCTCATCTGACAACCTTGAATATTATAATAGCAATATTATAATATTATTTTTTCTTAAGCCTAGAAGTAATCTTTCTATTACATTGATTACTGAAACTGACTCTTGACATCCTTTATTTTGCACTACTTACTGAAACTGATTCTTGACATCAATGACAATAAATCTTACTCATATTTCCAACATTGATTTGCTTTGTTGAGGTCTACTACAAAAAAATACCAAAAAAAATTGCACATGTTTTTTTATAGCCATTTGCATGCATGCATTTAATGCAATTTTTGACATGTGGCTACATTTAATATCATTCATTCCATGTGATGCTATCGATCATCTATTGAAATTCATGATGCTCATGGTTGACATTCATATGTGATGTTGCTATTGGCCACTAGTTGTTGGTTATGTTGCAACCGATTGACAATTGTTAGTCATCAATACATTTATTATCGATAGTGTATCATCCATAATATTATTGTTGGTAGTCTATTATCCATAGTGTTGTTGTCGATATTTTATTATCCATAGTGTTTCTATCTGCAGTCTATCATCCAAACTATTATTGTTGGTAGTTTATCATCCTTAGTGTTGATATGAAAAGTGTATCATCCACATTGTTGCTATCAATAGTTTATCGTCCATATTATTATTGTCGATAGTCACCATATGCTACCAATAGTCTATCATTAGTCATCAATTTTAATTGATGTTGGTAGTCTATCATCTATCATTGTTTGTATTGTTAGTCTATCACCAATCGTCGTTTGTATTGTAATTCAATCATTAGTTATGATTATGTCAGTCATCTATCTTAATAATAATACAATATTTCAATGCTACCATGGTCTTTAATTCTATTTAATTTAGTACATTTTAAATTTTAAAATATTATGATAAATTCATCACATTTTTATAATTTTTGGTGGAAAAAAAGACAATTTATCATGTCTTTTACATGAGTTTGGATACTATTTGCATCAATTTTAAAAAACTGATTCAACCCATTTTTATAAATACATTTTAAGAACAACCCCTTACACATAACATTGCTTCTCAATCATTTTTAATGAACAAAACATTTTTTATTTTATATATAATATTTATTCGCATGATCAAAATTTCACTTTAATTGAATCTAACTCTTCAAAGATCAAAATAACAATTTTAATTTATTACTTTCAAGGTCCTCTAGGGTCTTCCATCTTACTGCATAGTTGTGTATAATTTATTGCAATGATATCAAAAAAACCTTAGATGAATTATCTACACATTCGCATTAAAAATTTGTCTCTTCCTCATCCTTAACATACTACCTCTTTCATAAAAAGATATTGAATGTGACCCAACAAAATAATTTAAAAAGTAAAAATGTACAATATACATTTGATAGCAATGTCATTAGATGAAACTACAAGGAATTATTCACATTTATTCTCATCCATAAAAACAATGGAGGTTTCGCAATTAAAATATATTTTTTAGTATTTTATAATAGTTTATATTTTTATATAAGGTCGATTAGTGTTGTTTAAAATTTTAAAATTAGCATGAATTTCAATGAAAAATGTTTAATTTATTTTTTCATAAGCTCATTCACACATGCGCACACTTTATCATGGTTTGAACTTAGGTTTCTTAGGAAAATCACAATGCCCAAAACCCTATGGTGTCATCCTTTGAATGTCAATTTACCTATCTATTTTTATCATTGAAAAAGGTTTGAACTTAGGTTTCTTAGGAAAATCACAATGCCCAAAACCCTATGGTGTCATCCTTTGAATGTCAATTTACCTATCTATTTTTATCATTGAAAAAGGGTTTCAATCTTTCGTACTTCATTTTACCTATCTAATTTTTTTATTGTTGGGAATAAATCTATTTAGTGTTTAACATGATTAGTATTTTAATTCAATACAAATAAAAATCTATATTTAATTCTAATTATAATTCTATATTTCAACACCAACTTTCAAAATAAAATTTTCATTGTTTTTTCAAAAAAGTTGAAAATATTTTATTAAGGCAAGACTATTTACAACTTGATATGGGACTTCTCTCAGCCATAGCTAGAGAGATCCATAGCTAGAGAGAGCACATATTCCCTCTTTTTGACTTTCCAAAAAAACTTTCATGACTCTTAAGCCCAAGGACCTAATAGGTAACCACTATTGGTGACAAAACAAAAAGGAGACTTATATTGGAGCCAACCTCCTAAATCATGTGTCTATGCTAGCGATCCAAATCAACCAAACACTACATTTACTCATTAATTTATCCAATCCTTTTGTCCTCATTAGCCATGCCATTGTGCCATTGATCCCCTATGTCCTTCTTGATAACCTTCTTAGCCAAGATGTATGCCATTGTATTTGAACTCTACCCACATAAGTCAAGATCACATCATCTAATTCACTCCACAAGTGCTTAATTTAAGTGATAATAATCCTCATCCTCCATGTCTCCAAAAAAAAATTTCTCATGCAATCTAAAGCTCCTATCAAGATTTGAGAATCTAGTTCTATGGTTATCATCTTGTGAAACTATCTTAACATCCAAATATAAGTAATTTGATAGCTACGGCTCATGCTTCATTGTTCATGGACTTACCCATACCCTATAGTTCACAATAGAGAATTGTCCTACCATGATTCCTATAGACCACTCCAATTTCAATATTGTTCATATTGACTTTTATAGCTTTGCAAATGTTATATTTAATTCATCCTTCTAAGGGTACCTTCTAGTTGGATTTGTCAACACTTGCCATACTCTTTGCCAATGGGGTAGCAGGATTAAAGGTGCAAGTCCTTGGTCCCACTTTGTAGTATTCCTCACCCTTATTAACATCGAGTTTGGGCATGTGTGTGGGGGACTGGCCCTCTTGCTTTCTAACCGGTTAATGTGATGATACAAGTCTAGTGGCATATTCCATAATTGGAATTTTGTTCCACGTTAATACCTATCTATCCTCCTCCATCATCCTTATATCAACCTAAGTCTCCTCTTTAACATAAACCACCATAGTTTCCATGACTTTGCTCCAAATGACCTGCAAGATGCCATCCAAGGAGAAGGTTTCTCTAAAAAAATACCATTTCTCTCTATCCACAAATCCCACCAAATAAAATTTAATCTAAGCTTCCACCTAATACAAAAACATTTTGTTTTAAATCTTTCCCTCTTCCATATTTTTCAAATATTAATTTGACTCATATCAATATTAGTTTAGATTTTAAAAGCTAAGGGTCATCTCTCCTAAATTTGGCATCTGAACAAGCACTCAAACATTAGTTGATCATATGTTGCCTAATTTTTGTAACATAACACACACCAAAATGAACCAACAATTACCCTATATCTTATATTATAGGGGTAAGAATGCCCCAATATCTAGACTGGTAAGTTGAGAACATCAATGGTGAAAGGTTAAAGATACAAATCATTTGTAAACTGACGAATAATTATAAAGAGGTCAAGAATCCTCTTAATAAAATTAAAACAACTGTTCAAAAGCACAATTCTTCTTGATACTCTACATATGGAAAACAAATATCAATCTTCGCTAGTTTTTTTTTAGACATCCGTCATGAAAATTGAATCTAGGTCATATTACTAATAATACAAATAGTATTTTTGTTGATAGATCACACTCACAAGAATATTGATCTTGCTATATTGATCTTGCTAGTTATTCTCGTATGATTCATTGTACATGAATCTCAATACTATATTGATCTTGCTAGTTATTCTCGTATGATTCATTGTACATGAATCTCAATCATAATGAACTACTTTTGTCAAGAACACCATCCAGTCATAATTCCAGAATGCATGGCATTCAACAATTGTGCCGGTACGCATCCGTCAATAATTTCCGTTATTTCGCATTGAGTTGTCGTTGAAATTGAAAGTCAGAAAAGGAAACGGACATCCAAAGCTCACATGGCCACGTACAACAAACAACCCCACTTTGTTAATTTCCCCTTTATTTACATTTCCACCTCGCTGCAAAAGAGACAGGTTGAATAATTTGGGGCCCCAAGGCTTTTTTCAGATGTTCTTGGGAGCAATAGTCAAAACTGACATTAATGATGGCCATGAACATTGCTGATTCCCGACAGGAATTCCAAAGGTCTTCATTTTCAACCATGAATGGCGCGCACTACCCAATAAAAGCGGAAGATGGAAAAACAATTCCCACCGGCGCACTGGAATGGAGCAAGCCAACAGAGTGACAAAAACCACCTATTTTTGTCATCGATTTTGACAACGTGATAGGAGCGTAAACCGGGAATATGCATTACAAGTAAAAATAAATAATAAGCGATATATATTATTATTATTTTTTTTTTTTAAACAGAAAACTTATTCCGGGATTTTTTTGGTCTGAGAGACTAGTCAAAGTCATCCGGGGCCTTCTTGGTCAGAGAGACCAGTTAAAGTCATGAGTCGTACCCGACTTTGACCGCACCAACATTATCAATTGGATTTTGGATATCCAATTTAGCTTTTTGGTAGGGTGGGGATTTGAACCTGGAGTTCTTATTAGCCTCCCCTCTCCAACTCAACTACAACACCTGAGTAATAATAAGAAATATATATTCTATTGAAATTAATGCTCTTTTACAAATATTTTAATAATCGAAATACGTGTTCTATTGAAAATACGTTAATAGTTGTAACGATTTAATAATGTTTTCGCTAGTTTTATAAAGTAAAAAGCAACTAAAATTTTTGGCTACACAAACTAAAATCTCTCGATCAAGGTTCTCTACGTCTTAATCTCTCAATCAAGATTGAGGGTGACGTGACGAAGTGTTTTTCGAAATCAAATGCTGATATTTTTTTAAAACTCTGTGGAAAATAGTGTAAGATGAACTTTAACATGTGGACAACTTAAAAGAAATAACGTTCCTGCCTCTCACGGTATTTGGAAAACCATGAGAAAAACAGTGTCATATCATTTTGGAAAATGAAATGCGTGGAGAAAGCGGCGACCGCAAATCAACATTTTAAAGATTACTCGTGACAACAAATACCAACTTCAGTTTATGATGAAATAAAATATCTTAACTTAGGTGATCAATATCGATGAAAGAGTTTGCATATTCTTGTATAGGACAATTATTGAAGGCACTTCAGTGGCAAACTCAAGGGTCAAAATTCCTAGTTCATGTGCAAGAGTCAAAATTCCTACTTCATTCTAGTAAAGGATTATGTGAATAATAATTATTTTATAAAAATATTGTATTAGTTATAATTATTAGTATTTTTTAAATAAAGATATATGATCTTTTAGTAGTTAAAAATAACGATAAATTAGATATATTTATTGTTTTAGTTTATAAAAATGATGTTTCTTTGTAAATTAAGTTCAAATTTTTATATGTCATAACGATGAACACTCTCACAGTAAGGTGGTCTATGACGATATAATATTATGTTAGTTCATGAAAATAATATTTTTTTACACATTGATTTTGAAAAAATTATTTTTGAAATAAAATTGTTAAAATAGTATTTTCTTACAAATTAAGTTTATGAAATAACTTTTGAAATAAGATGGTTTGTGACAATATAGACTGTAATACCATCATAATGTGGACAAACCTATCTTAATAAGAATATGCCATTCAAAATAAAGTGTCCAAGACATAATGAAACAATATTAAAAGGAAAAGTCTACTACCAACATTTTAGTAGTAAAAGGTTTGATACCTAAATTCAATTAAAATCCTTATATTATGGACATGATGTATCATAATATGCTTTTTCCATGTAATACATGGGTCCATATCAAACACACATAACTATTAAAAATAAAAATTAATTTTATTTTTTATTATGTAAAATATTTTAAATTTTTTTGTTTAATAACAATTAAAATAAGATAACAAGAAAGAGACTATGTTTCTATTTTTTTATTGGTTTATTGGAGAACTCCAACTAAAAATCCCTTCCATATAAACTATTTACCTCTTCCCAAGATCACTATCCATCCAAATGAATAAATATTTTTCATACTACAACTCATGATATCCATCTACAATATTATTTTCAATATTGCATATTCTAAGTAAAGACACAATATCATCTAAATAGATAAAAATATCTATATTATTACAACTCATGATATCTACCTACAATATTATTTACAAAATTGCATATTCCAAGTAAATACACAATATCATCTAAATAAATAAAAATGTCCATATTATAACTTATGATATCTCACTTACAATAGTTTTTCAATAAAAATAAACTTAGTCACATTGAGCTATATAGTCTATTTGGTGCTACAAATATTTGAATGTTGATGTGGACTACATCATCCATATGTACCAATCATTGAACCACATTACTTATAACATAATATCTCATCTATAATATATAATTTTTATTAGGTAGAGAAGAAGGGTTTTTAAACGGTCCCCAAACCTTTTACAAATTTACAAACCAAACCAACAAAGTTGTCCTAATAACATCCAAAAATAATAATAGAGCATAGGGGAAGGCCTAGCTCGTAATAGAAACATGGGAGAAATGATTGATAACAAACACACAAACATAATATCACATCAAAGAACCAATAATAAAACCCACCAATTCTAGATCCAACAAGAATAGAGTAAACAAAAAATTGAGAACCAAAATGCCAAATAAGAGAACAAAATCAATTGTTGTCATTGGCGTGGATAATATGATTTCTTACCAAATAAATAATGTCTTTCAGGAAATTCTCTTTTAAGATAAGCATACCTTCATTTTGAACTCTCAAATTGGAAAGAAAATCTACAACCTTGTTACCTTCCCTATAAATATGCTTACTTTGGTAGTTCAAAAAATTTCTTAGGAATATTTTTTATTCATCCATAAGATTACTGATATTCTATTTGGGTGAATCATGTTCAATGAGAATATTGATAATGTATAAGGATTCCCCTTCTATAATAACCTTATCAGCCCCCACTAAGACAAGCAAGGATAAACCTTGGAAGAGGGCCTTAGATTCTATGAAATTATTTGTTTAGCGACCAAGGTTCTCAACAAAGGCTAGAATAATTTCTCCATTGGAGTTTTTGATCAATACTCCAACTCTTGCCATCCCTAAATTTCCATTAGATGCTCCATAAAAATTCAATTTAATCTTGTCCAAAGGGAGAGAGCTCCATTTGGTTTGCAACCTACTCGAGTCAGCATGATGAGTATCAAGGACCTCAATGGATAATCCTAGGCTAGTAGAGAGAGAAGCCTCAAAAGAGGGAACATTAGAGAGGAAGAAAATATAACCAAGATGTTTCAACTACAGTGCTATGATTTTTAAAGCCCACAAAGGAGGTGGTTGAAGAACGATCTTAAAGGCTCTATAATTCCTTTATTTCTAAAACTTCCTAAGGAAATGAAATAGGAAGAGCTTCTATAGGATACAATATTTAGGGCTAAGGAAGGAAGAAAAATACCAATGATCAAAAAATTCTTGCAGATAATTTGGGACCACCCAACTTACTTTCAATGTTGAAATAAGAAAGGAAAGGATATCCGAGGAGAAGGAGCATTCTAAAAGGAGATACTGAGTGTTTTTCTCATGATTCCTACACATATAACAGTGGTTAGGAATGATCATTCCTCTTTTCTTAAGAGCCTCCAAAGAAAGAAATTTGTTTTGGAGGGAAAGCCAACAAAAAATTTAACTAGACCAAACTACAAGGGAACTAACAAGTATTCTCATCCACAACAAGGTATTAGGAAGACTTCACCTAAAAGGTACCACTCTCTTATTTTTCAACATTAACGAGTTCACACAAGTGGATTTCATAACAACCTAATATTTTAATGTGAGATCAAGTGTTTTCAAGGGAATCTCCACTCCTTGAGTTGGGATAAACCTTAGAATATCTTTCTATTTCACAATACCATTGACTTATTCAACAAATTCTATTACTTTGGTACCAAAGTACTAAGAAAATATGTATCTTAAGATATAAAAATAAGGAATATCTATGAGAGGCATGTCCTCAATCCATGGGTCTTCCAAAAAATCAATACACTCTCCATTTAAGATTTTTTTGAAGAATATATTTTGTTTTAACAATTTTGTTCCAAAAGACCAATCCATACAAGGGGTTTTGATCTTCCATGAAGCTTAATTCACTATTCAAGTATTTAATAGATATAATCTAGGTCCATCCATTATTTTCTTGACAAACAAGTCTCCATCTCTGTTTCACAAGTAAATATTTGTTCATATGTTTAATATTTCTCGACCCGAGTCCTCCTACACTTTTCTTAGAGTACACATGGTCCCTAGAAATGATATAAAATCTCTTTTTATCCTATGACCCTAACCAAATAAAGGTTTTTTAAATTGTTCTATATTTTTAGTGATTTTACATCAAATTTTATAAATGAAAAGTAAGTATATCGGCAAGCTTTAAAGGATAGACTTGACCAATTGGACCTTTATTGCTTGACTTAGAAGTTCTCCCCTCCATCCTAGCAACTTTTTTTGCACCCATTCATAAAGTGGATTCCATAGTTCTTCTTTGATCCTTCCTTTGAACAAAGGTAACCCTACGTAAATAGGGAAAAATTCAGTAATGCTACATCCTAAGATTCTACCAATAGCTCTTTGCCCATTAGGAGAGGTCTTAAGGAAAAATAAATTATTTTTGAAAAATTTAATATATTGTCTAGAATATTGCTCATAGTCCTTCAAAATAATATTGATTTTCTTGGCTTGAGGAATGGAGGAGAAGGTAGAAATGAGAGTATCATTGGAAAATTGTTGATGCTGAATTGGATCAATGGGAGAAGTAGTTTTAATACCTTCAATGGATTTTGATATAGCTACAACTTTTAGAGATCTCCCAAGGGCTTCAACAAGAATAATAAACAAGTAGGAGAAATAGGATCACCTTGGCTAAGACATACCAAGTCAAGTTTGAGAAACATACCACCTTTGCCCCTCTTATAAATAGAATGAATCAGCTCATGGACTTTTATGATTCCATACAAAATTTATCTCCCTAGAACAAAGCCCCTTGATTAATATTAATGATTCTGGGGAGAATTTATTTGAGTCTATTAAACATAACTTTGACCAAAATTTTATAAATAGTATTGCATAGGCTTATAGGTCTAAATTCCATAAAATTCTTAACTCTAACACTCTTGGGGAGGAGGACCAAGAATGTGGAATTAACTTCTCTTGGTAGGAAACAAGATTTTTGCACATCAAATATCACTTCAAAGAATTTGACTACCTCATATTTGATATCTTTTGGATCCACTAGACTAGATCCATCCTCTTTGATAATTTATCTAATTTTGTTGAATTTTGTGTTTGAGGGTAGTGGTATGAAAAAAAATTGTAATACAATCACCATTTTTTAGCTAGCTAGAGCACCCTTGATCTCTATGTCCAGAAGGACTCTTCTCTTATCAAGGTATTATGGAATTTTGAGAGCATAGACTTTTATTTACATCTAAGATACTCATTAAAGAATACTAATTCCTATGCATACTTAATTTCCTTAAACTACTATTTAAAATCCTCATTTTTTTGGAAAGGTGACCAAAAACTTATTTATTCCATGCTTTTATATTAACTTTTACAAATTTGAGCTCTTTAACAAGTTGGAAGATTAGATACCCTAAGAATATTTTAGATTACCATTCCTCTATTTTGTACTCCAGCTCTTGATGTTGGATCCACATCAATTCAAATCTAAAAGGCCTTTTAAGATTTGAGTTGCCCAAGAGAATTTCCATGACCAAGGGGTTATGGTTCGACTCTATTTTTAGGAGGGAACTCAAGGAGGAATTTACCAGTAAATCCAAGCCATTATTTGAGATCAAACTACTATAAATATTATTTGAATTAGCTAAGAATCAGATCTTGTGTTGCTCCATGTGTACTTGCTACCCTGCAGCTCAAGGTCTAGTAGTTCAACATTGTTAAAAAATTTGGAAAAATCCTCTATAGTTTTGTCTATTATAGAATTTTCTTATTTTTTATCTAGGGGGTACAAGGGGGTATGAAAATAACCCACTAGAATCCAAAACCCATTCCAAAATAGCCCCTCATTTGACCAATAATTGACCAAAGAGTACCTCTTTCAGCCATAGAGTTAGGAGCATAATCTTGGAAAGAATTCATCTTCTGTTGGAAAACATGCAACAAAAAAAAATATTAATGATTCAACTAGAAGAGGAAATAAAAAATCAATAAAATCTTGTTGGGTCCCATAAACAAAGAAATCCCTTAGAAGAACCTTGGGCATGACTTGAAACAAAATTCACCTCTTTCCACAAACAATTCTATCATAAATGAATTGCTATCATCCAACATAGTTTCTTGAAGAAAAGAATATCTAGCAAATAAGTCTTTTCTCAAAGAGGAAACTAGTCTTTGTTTGGTGATACCATTGAGACCTTGCACATTCCATGAAATAATTTTCATTTATGAGGTTTGGAATATTTCTTGCCACCAACTAGATTTATTTGGGAGATGATTCCTTATGTCTAAAGTGGGGGAAGTGTTCTCCATATAAACATTAATACCCTCAAGATTTAGAACCATTTGGGAACTATTAGAAATGTATATCTCTACAGCATGATTCCTTAGGTATTTATTTGAGCGTTTTCCAACTTTTTTATCAACCTCAACATTCAAACTACTTTTCTTTTTATTTATGGTCATAAGTCAAGGTATCACAAGCTTGCTTCCCATGGATATTTTTCCTTTTGAAGGGGACCTTAAATATTTTTCTAGGATCATGCTAGGCGAATTAGGTTCCATTACACCAAAATTAATCCCCTTGGAAGGATAATCTTGTTCATGAACAACTAGCATGCTAGTAGGGGAGGGCAATCCCATTGGGAGGTGACCAGACTTAGACCTATCAAAAATAGGGGGCTCTTTCATTTTATTTGAGGGATCTAGAACTATATATAAGAATTCAAAGGGGTTAACCTTAAGGAAAATAGAAAATAAATATTTTGGACTAGATTTTGAACATACTTAAATCACTGGGTTTTGGAGAGATGTAATTTCTTTTATCGTAGGTACCACTTCGCTTTGCCAACAACCATCAACTAGAGCACCATTGGTCCTATAGGGATAAATTATTAACAAAGTTCTAGAAAGCTCCTAGTCTACTTAAAACTTCTTTTTTTCCACCCAAACTTTTATACCCTGCAATTCCTTGTTTGGGCATCCACTAAGAGCATGACCATTTTTTGTCTCATCTATAAAATTAATTATAACATCATATGTTATTATTTTCAATCTCATGGCTACTCTAAGTGAAGATAATATCACTTGTTCAAGGATGCAACTTATTGTAAATTGAATGGAAAAAATATTAAAATAATCTATTTATTATAATTGAGTTGAACCCTAACATTGGACAAACAATTGATAGAGAATTGTCCTTGCTATATGGTAGAGTATCTCATATTGATGACTATCATTGTAGTTGTCAATATATTTGATAATTGGATTCAATTTTAATTTACACCAAAGCCTTTTCATAGAACCCCATTTATAAATTATAATGGTCATTTTCCACTACCAATATAAAGTTATTATTGCTATAAAATTAATTAATTAATTTAATTTTCAATATATTTCATCACTTATCCTACTAAAATTTTATTTTATGAATTTTTTAAACCTTTCACTTGCCTTCTATGTGAAAGAGGAAATACACCATAACAATTGAAAGTAGAAAAAGTACAACAAAAGAGAGATTTGTAATTGATTTGATATTTGATAAGCTTTGTATTTTACAAATAGGCCCTTTCAATTATAATTGACCTCCCAAAATGGAGGGTTTTATTTTACAAGTGAAATCTATGGTGTCGCAAGTTATCTCCTCAAGCACACATTAGGTTGTGGGAGGGTTTATAAGGTGTATTGCTTGAATTTCCAAGTTTCCATGCATATACACTACCTTCACATATGCTCACAATGATAAAATCAATAGCATATGCAGGGTCTATCAATATGAGGTCCAAAATTATGAAATAAGGTTAAAAATACAACTAAAACATTACAAAACTAGCCTATCAGCTCTCTCAGCTAGCTTGGTATTGGTTCAAGAGATTTGGATTCAATGCAATTCTTCCTCTTCTCTTGTAATCATGTGCTTTCATTGTTTTCGACTGGGATGTATCTTATCCCAATTGTAACTGATCAATGTTTTAATACAAGTTTTTTTCAATTTTTTCAAAAAAAAAACATTACAAAACTTCACAAAATTGAGTGCAAAAGTTACAAAATTGCATGAAACACATACATAGCCTTTCCAAATACTTGATTTAATTTTTTGTGTAACCTATGGTTGATGTAGATTTGTTGTTGGCTTTGATGCTCAACCACCCTTTGCGGTTTTGATTTTGGTCAATTACCTTGGGTGGTTGTGCTTTTGGTCAATTACCCTAGGTGGTTGTGCTTTTGGTCAACTGCCATGGGTAGTTGTGCTTTTGGTCAACTACCTTGGGTGGTTGTGCTTATGGTCAACTACCCTAGGTGATTGATATTGTTATTTGGTAGAGGATTTTGATCTTGAATCTAAGCCTTTAGAGATTTATTTTGGGGTCTTTGCTACAAATCCAATGCACTGTCAAATATCTACTATTGTTGTGCTACAAAATAAATGTTAGTGAATAAGCCTGAAAGCCTCCATGATTGATGTCTTCGAGTGATGAGCACCAAAAATTCTCATCTTATTCACATTTGTGTGGGCACTGTATTGGTATAATTAGCACTAGAGATGCATTTTTGTATAGATATTGTGTATGATTAATGAATGATTGAAGTATTTAAAATTTATTAGTGTTTTTAGTTGAATATGTGTGTAACTATAGGTCCTACATGGACCTCACATTACATACATGAAATGTTGAAATAACTTTCAATTTTGACTTCTATAGTTTTACCAATGTTATTTTTAATCCACCCTTCTAAGGGTAGCTTCTAGTTGGCTTTACCCTACTCCTCCTACACTTCAAAATCCTCTTCCATCATCCTTATATGAACCTAATTCTCCTCTTTAACACAGACTACCATAGTTTCCATGAATTTGCTCCAAACGACCTGCCAGATGCCATCCAAGGAAGATAAGGTTTCTCTAAAAAAATTCCATTTCTATTTATTCATAATTCCCACTAAATAAAATTTAATATAAGCTTCCACCTAGTAAAAAAATATTTTGATTTAAATTTTTCCTCCTTCCATATTTCCCAAATATTAATGACTCATATTTGTTTTACATGAGCATATCTTCCATCTTTAACTTCCATAGCTCAAAACTTTTGCCATCAAATTTCTCGATCTCTATCCTTGAATGATTTCTTGACATTTTTCCTTCAAACTCCTTATGCGTAACTCCCACTCCATAATAGGTTTCCTCTCACTCCTAGAAACCCTAGATCTTCTTCAAACGGATTTAAACCCTAGCAATAAAGGCGTCCCCCTATGGCTAATAACCTGGCTCTGATACCAAATGAAGAGATTTTACAGAAACATATTCTAGAAATAAAGTAGAAAAGTAACTAAAGAAAGAATAACACCATTCAATGCACATATGACACACAAGATTTACCCTGGTTCACCCAATTTGGGCTAGTCCAGCAAACAAGAGTCTATCCTCCTTAATATATTATTCTCTCTCATTGTCCCTAAAACGGGACATTACAATAATTATATAAGGAAACTCTTACAACCCTAAACCACCAAGTGGTATTAGGGTACCGTGGATACAACACCGTGGGCTAAACCACCCACACCCACTAACCACCCACCAACCATGGGAATCCCGAGGGTCGCTCCAAAAGTAGCAATAAAAGTAGGTGAAAAGTAGCGATAAAAGTAGGTCCTTTACCGTATCCGGGGGTCCCTATGCACCCCAAGCCATCACCTATTACGTAAGAATATTTACCATAGTCGGGGGTCCTTGGGGGCCTTCGGCCCCCTAGACCCCCCTACCCGTCGTCTTTTGTGTTGTAGTGCCTGTCGTACAATTATTTTTCGACAAAGAATGAGACACATCCAACATTCTCCCACTTGTTGAATACTTTGCCAGACCCATTTCAATTGTATAGAATCTAAACTTTTCAGTGCTTACAGCCTTGGTTAAAGCATCTGCAACATTTTCCTTGGTGTCTACCTTTTCCAGCAACACTTTCTTCTGTTCAAGCATGTCCCTACATAAATGGAACTTTGTATCAATGTGCTTCGTTCTTGAATGGTAAGCAGGGTTCTTTGCCAAAAATATGGCACTCTGACTGTCATAGTTTATCTTCATAGCTCCTTGAAAGAACCCAATTTCAGCACATAGTCTTTGCAGCCATACGGCTTCCTTACTTGCATCAGTGGCTGCCATATACTCAGCTTTAGTAGTTGAAAGAGCAACAACAGTCTACCTCTTGCTCATCCAACTAATGGCCCCTCCGAACAAATTGAATACATAAGCACTAGTAGATCTTCTCCTGTCCAGATCTCCAGCCCAATCTGCATCAACAAACCCTTCTATATCCAATTGTTTGTTTTCTTTACCTATACCCTCATAGCATATTGTAAAATTAGAGGTGCCACGCAAATATCTGAAAACCCTTTTCACAACAGTCCAATGCTCTTTACTAGGTTTAGACATATATCTACTCAAGACTCCCACTGCATGGGCAATGTCTACTCTAGTACAAACCATGGCATACATTAAACTACCTATAGCATTTGCATAAGGAATATGTGACATTTCCTCTACCTCTTCTTCTATTTTTGGACATTGTTCAATAGACAATTTTTCACCTAAAGAAATAGGTACCTTCACCGGTTTGCAATCCTGCATATTGAACCTTTTCAACACTGTCTCAACATACTTTTTCTAATCCAGCCACAACTTTCTATTAGAGCGATCTCTTTTTATTTGCATACCCAATATAAAATTTGTAGGTCCAAGATCCTTCATGTCAAACTGCGATGCCAACTGAGACTTTACTTCCCTGACCAGTTTCTTGCTATTTCCAATTAGTAACATGTCATCAAAATAAAGAACTATAATGACAATTACATTACCAATTTTCTTTGAATACACACAGTGATCAGCATTTCTATGAGCAAAACCAATTCATAAAACATAAGTATCAAATTTTTGGTACCACATTCTAGGTGATTGTTTCAGTCCATACAATGATTTCTTTAACTTACATACCAGATCCTCCTTTCCTGCAACAGTGAAACCTTTAGGCTACCTCTATAGATTTCTTCCTCCAAATCTCCATGAAGGAATGCATTTTTCACATCCATCTGTTCTATTTCAAGATCAAATGCAGCAGCCACAGCTAACATAAATCTAATTGATGTTAGCTTTGCAACGGGAGAAAAAACTTCACCATAATCAATTCCTTCAACCTGGGAAAACCTTTAGCAACCAGGTGAGCTTTATATTTCTCCACTTTACCTTCAACATTTTGCTTCTTCTTAAAGATCCACTTGCAACCTATTGCTTTCCTACCACTTGGTAATTTCACTAAATCCCATGTTCTGTTCTTTTTCAGGGACATCATTTCCTCATCCATGGCCTCTTCCCAACGGTTTGCCTCTCCAGAATTAATAGCTTCTCTAACTGTTCTAGGATCTTCATCAATGTAACAGATAGTATAAAAGAAGTAGGAAAAGCAGATGGATTGTACCTTTCAAAGTTGCTTCCTTTCCCGTGTTGATCTCCTTACCACAGGTGTATGAACCTCTTCTTCATCCTCTTCCAGATCCTCACCTGTATGCTCCTCTTCCATATCCTCATCTGTATGCTCCTCTTCCAGATCCTCTACTGTCTGATAGTTTTCCATGAGATCAAATTGGACCGTTCCAGGTTCCTCTTCTGTAACTACCTTCCCTGGAATCATTGATCATCTCCCTAAACACCACATCTCTACTATACACTATACTTTTAGTTTTTGGATTCCAAAGCTTATATCCTTTAACACCATCTTTATAACCAATAAAGATACATTTAACAACCTTATTATCTAGCTTACTTCTTTTCTCCTTTGGAATATGCATGTATGCATCACAACCAAAAACTCTGAGATGTGAAATAGATGGTTTCTTACCAAATAGAGCTTCAAATGGAGTTTGATCCAGCAATGCTGATGTAGGTGACCGATTTCGCAAGTAGCATGCTACACTCACTGGCTTCTGCCCAGAATTCCTATGCCAAACCCGCACCACTGAGCATACTTCTAGCCTTCTCCATCGGTGATCTGTTCAATCTCTCTGCAACTCCATTCTGTTGAGGTGTATATGGAGTAGTCTTCTGTCTTGCAATACCACATTGCTTACAAAATTTCTCAAATATATTAGAACAATATTCCCCTCCATTATCAGACCTCAACACCTTAATCCTTTTATTAGTTTGATTCTCAACAAGTGCTTTAAATTCCTTAAATTTTTCAAACACTTCATCTTTGCTCTTAAGAAAGTAAATCCATGCATATCTTGAAAAATCATCAACAAAGGAAGCATAATACCATGATTTTCCAAGAGACGGCATAGGAACAGGACCAAAAATATCATTGTGGATCAAATCTAGTACCCCACTAGATCTTGTGGCACCAGATGGAAAACTAACCCGATTTTGTTTACCATAAATACAATGTTCATAGAACTCGAAAGACATTGAGTAATTAGGGATACCATGAACCATACCTTTTGTGTACAGGGTACGCAATCCCTTTTCTCCAATATGTCCCATCCTTTGATGCCAGAGTGTTGAGCTTTTATCAGAATCAACCTCAGGAATAGTTGAACTATTGCACTAATTTGTCATAGTGCTTCCCAATAGCTTATACAATGTTCCAATCCGAACTCCCCTTGCCAACACCATTTATCCATGAACCATTTTGCATGAATCCTTGCCAAAACTGACATTCACTGCTGCATCGACCATTTTGCTTACCGAAATCAAATTTCTAGCAAGTCTCGGAATATGCATCACACCTGGTAGGGTCTTAACCCTACCATCCTGCAGCAAAATTTTCACTCTTCCATGACCCATGATTCTGAGTGGTGAATCATCTCCCAACAATACCTCCCCTCCATCATATCTTTCATATTCACTGAACCACCCTCTATGAGGAGTCATATGAAAAGAGGCACTAGTATCAATCAACCAATCATTTTTATCTGATCATGTGGAGCATGATGAGCAGGATGCCAGATATACATCCCCTGCTTCATCAATGGATTTATTCATCTATGTGGAAGTCGATTCATCAGAATTTTTTCCAGACTCAGCTTTCTTTGATCTACAATCCTTCTTCATATGACCAGGCTTGCCACAATTCCAACATTTTCTCTCAAACTTCCCTCGAGACTTGGATCTACCTTTAGACTTAGACCTATCACCATATCTAGATTTGTCCTTCTCCTTGGCACGCCCTCTCACTATTAGGGCTTCCTTAGATGTGCCCTCCATGGCTTTTCTCCTCATATCCTCAGATAATAGAGATGCCACTATATCTTCAAACTTCAATGTGGATGAAGTTGTACTACCAATTGCTACTACTAAGTTATCCCATGAATCTGGTAAAGAGCATAACAATGTAATGCATTTATCTTCCTCACTCAACTTAATTTCTACAGATGTTAGTTGACTTACCACTGTATTGAATGCATTCAGATGATCTGCAACCGAATCCCCGTCATGCATCCTAAGATTGTACAGTTTCTTTCTGAGGAATAATTTGTTCACTAGGGACTTTGATTGATACAAAGCCCCTAACCTCTCCTAGAGATCCTTTGTTGTAGCTTCTCCTGAAACATTGATGAGCATCGAATCTGCAAGACACAGTCAAATCAGACTCCTTGCTTTTCGATTCATCTTCTTCGAATCTTCATCATAAGTACCCGTAGGTTTTGTTTTTTCTAAAATAGCAGCCCACTGATCTTTGTCCATGAGCATATCTTCCATCTTTAACTTCCATAGCTCAAAAATTTTGCCGTCAAATTTCTCGATCTCTATCCTTGAATGATTTCCTGACATTTTTCCTTCAAACTCCTTCTGCGTAACTCCCACTCCATAATAGGTTTCCTCTCACTCCTAGAAACCCTAGATCTTCTTCAAACGGATTTAAACCCTAGCAATAAATGCGTCCCCCTATGGCTAATAACCTGGCTCTGATACCAAATGAAGAGATTTTACAGAAACATATTCTAGAAATAAAGCAAAAAAGTAACTAAAGAAAGAATAACACCATTCAATGCACATATGACACACAATATTTACCATGGTTCACTCAATTTGGGCTAGTCCAACAAACAAGAGTATAAAAATATCAAAGGTAATAATGCCCTTATGCATGAGCTTCCAAGTGAAGAAGTTTACTTTTGGCCAGCCCATAGACTACCAAATCTTTCTCTAATACTCAAATTGATATGCATGAGGAGGAGGGTTGAAAAGGATCTCTTCATATCCATCCTACACCGTGTATAGTAGAAGGCTCCCATATACCCAAGCTATTTCATCCTTCTCAACCCTACCTATGAGAAATATTTTTTCTAAGACTTTAGTCATGATAGGTGTCAATTTCAAAGGGACTGGAATTGGCCACTCACCAACTACTTGAGCTACTTGAACATATAGTCCCTAAGTTGGTTGGTGTTGAAATAACTTTCAATCTTGATCTAATCCTTATTTTTAATTGTTATTTTTATCATTAGTAATTCTAGGAATTTGGAAATGTTAGGTGGGTATTGGTCCACTAAATCTATCCAAAGTTGTGTCTTTTTTTAGCTTTTGATGGGATGGTAGTACAACCACAGGATTCAAGATAACTAATATAATATAACTATAAACTAATGGTACAATAATATGCAAGACAATAATAATATGAACATCTACAAATAACTTAGAAATATGCCAATAATGAGAGTGATAAAAATAGTACAATGTTATATAATGGAGGATATGATCACTCCATTAACAGATATGAAAGGACTACATTTTACCATACTACTAAACTATACCATCCTCTCTATATTTACTACCACACTGAAATCACTTACTATGAGGTCTTTATAGAGGAAGATAGATTCATTGGCCCTTACTCTACCTAAGACTCATGTACATATGGACTACATGCACATTTACAACTTGCACATTCACACTTGTGCATTTATTACAATACTTGAAGTAATTAACTTTAATCTAAAGTAAATTCCTACTCTAGTAATGTACCAAAGGTGGTACATTTACATTATCTAAATGATGTAATATACTCTAACATCCTCCTGTATTATTTTATTTACGTATTGAAGACTTTAGTCTTCAATATTGATCTTTGATCTTCAGTTGTTCTTCAGCTTAATCCAGTATTTTGTATTATATTTAATTCACATTGCACTATATGCCTCCTTGACTTGGTATCTCTTCTTATTCTTCTTCTTCTTTATTCTTATCTTTGGAGCCATTACTTTCATAGGTGGATGTACTATCACCTGATTTTTGCAAGAGTATATTCTCTTTGTCTTTGTCATTTTTATCATTTTTTAGGTTTTGTATATAAGCTTCTGAACAAACACTTAAGACATCATGATAATATTTTGTGTTAGTAGAACTTGAAGTATCAATACTACATGAGGATTGAAATATATTCTCTAGGTATGATTCATCCATTTTTGTTTTTAGTTTAAGTAATTCTATCAATCCTTTTCTATTTACAATTTCATCCTTGTAACATTTGAATGTAAGTAGTACCATATATAGTATGCTATCAAATTCTAAAGGAATTTGAATGTCACTCTTTCCATTATAAATTGCTTCGATGAGTCAAGCATGTTGATAATATTCCATGGTTTTAAAGTTATCTTTTAAAGCTTAACTATGAAGCCTTTTTTGAGGTAAGGTATAAGTCTCCTTCAATATAAGTAAATTCTTGATTCTAATTTTATGACACTTGCTCTTTCCTTTCTAATAGTGTTGTTCATATCATTGCTCACCGTATTATTTAAGGTAAACATATTTCTTAGTTTTAGCTCTTTATTTTTTAATAACACTTTTGATATATCCTTTGTAGTAGACTGGCTTATGACTTCCTAGTTTAACGTATATGAACCAATTTGATAAAATCCTTTTCAAGGCTTAGGTTTTGTAGAATTCTTGTCTCCTTAGTGGTTTAGGATATGCTATAAGTTTGATAATGTGCTTAGTAAGCAATAGTTAACCTTTTGGAATGATTTTGTAATATTTTGTAAATAACAATATTTAGCTCCTATTACACCTTATCTCTGCTAATGAACTATGCACTTATCAATTTTAAGTTTTCTATGGTTGGATTTATTTTGTCCCTTTAGTTGAGTATGAGACAAGTGTAAGTAAATAGTTCCAACTCCTTTAATTAAATAATGAACTTCCTTTTATAGCCCTTAATATCCAATAATTTAATATTTCTAAATTCCAATAATCCATGTTTGATGTAGTATACCTTATATCCCCTACTTTGGAATATTAGAAATTAATAGTAATAATATTTGTAGTAATAAAGTTGATTTTTGAGTAGTAACCCTTATATCTCCTATTGTGTTTAATTGCAAATATTAAAATATTTGTATTTCAACTTAAATGATTTGAAATGCTATGAAATCCTTTAATATGCTTTCAATTTACTAAGGTTGATTTTTCAACTTTAATGAAGAGTAGTTTCAACCTTAAGTCATGCACCTTATTACTCCTTTAATAAAAACAATATTAATCAACACAGAATCTTACATTATAATGTTGTATCCTCCTTAATAATGAGAATTGTATTAGTGGGCATATATTTATATGCATTGTACTCTTGCAATGGTATACATATGGCAATGTCAGTGAGTCTTTAATGCTCCTATGACTCTCTCAGAAACCTTTACCTTGAGCCTTTAATGTTGTCACTTTTCTTCACACTACATATAGATTATCCTCACGCTCCTCATTATCCTTCTTTGATGCTTGATTTTATCATAAATTCTCACCTGTATAACATATAAAAAGTGTCTCAAATATTAAAGGCAACATACGTTGCTTGAGGCTAGGAATTATGGAGTAAGCCAAGGATGAAAACAAGTGGCATGAGCTCCTTAGAAATGATTTTGTAACTTCATTTAAAGTGTTACTTTATACTTTTATGCTATTCCTTCTTGGCTGGGCATTTACGTTGATCGAGCGTCTATTTTTTCAATGTAGGTGTTACTTTGTTTTGGAGATGCTCTATATCCCTTTGTGCCAAGTAGCACAAGATGCCTTACAATGATAGGCAAATTTACATGCTCTCCTTTGCATGCAAGCTTACTTCCAACATATCTATTTGCTTGCTTATCATGCCAACTATTTACAAGATTTCTTGGTTCCTTTGGCAATGAAGTATGATATTGTTCTCCTTATCCACGATGGAATATATTCTTCCATAAGGCTAGATCTAGCTATGATGATCTTGGAGCATTGCAATGGAGGTTCTATGGTGCTCCAATGGCTGATTCAAGTGCTTCCTATTGACGATCAATTATTACAAGGTGATGCTTGGGTATTGCACCTTTGTTACTACCTTGTGCTTTATCCTTTTAATCCTTTTAATACATTGTCCTTAGTGCAGTATTCATATATTATAGCTTGCTCTTCCACGTAGATAGTATAAGCTTATGATAACAAATTTACATGGATCCTTGTGTTGTAGGTTGGCATCATCTTGTGTGCTAGATTAAAGTGTCTTGTAACACCCTATTGAGCTAGTTTTTGAGCCTTATGGGTGACTCTTCATTTAAGCACCTATGATGGATATCAAGCCCTTTTGTTGGCTCATTATTTAAGCACTTTTGAGTGTGATTTTTCTCTACTAATAGTGGTCGCTTGTAGACTAGAGGATATGCTACTGTAGACACTTAACATTTTTCTCCCTTTGATGTAATAATAGAGACAAACTTGGTTCTTGTATAACCCTGTAATACCTTCTGATTTGCAACTGAAACCTGAGACTCTCCTAGTTTTGTTTTGTAGCTCCTTCTACTAGATTTGATGATAGCTTTCTTATCCACTTCTTAGAGGAATATTAACTTGTTTTGTGGCTTCTCTTGGCCATAAAATGTTGTAGGTTTTATGCACCAAATAGTGTCTCTAGACACTTTAATAGTATGCTGATTTTTATGCCCTTGATATTAAATTTAACTTAACAATAAATGAACATAATAATCCTTTGAGAGTAACTAGTTTAATGAATAACTAGAATAATGCAATCAATCCTTAATGTACCAGTAATATTTTTTACTCATTGCACTTAAGGATTAAAAAAATCACTGTATTTCTCCTATAAATGAACCCTCAAATTAATTTGAAATATGCACTTAATTTTCACTACAACTTAAAATACTTAGTGCATCTTAAAATTCTTTAAGAACAACTAGTATAGTGAAATATTGATCTCACCTTATTACTCCTTAAATCATGCACTAGTAATTTCTCCTAAATACACTATAATCTCTGCAACTTTCACTTAATAGTAATATCTTCTTTGATTAATAGTAAGAATATATTTTTATTTTTGTCAAAATATAACTAACTCCTATTTTAATGTGCATGTGTAAACCTTAAAAGAAACTTCCTTCAGCACTCTCTCAAAGACTATAATATGCAACCTTCTTTTTGCAACTTCTTAAAAAGTCTAATATGATGATTAATGAAACTAAATAATGAATCGAATATAAGTGTTCATAAAATGAACCCTTTGAACCTTAGTTGCTTACCTTTAAGATATTTAAATATAAAGGATTTTTAGGTGACTAGATTCACCTTATTGTTGCCTTTAGCTGGATGGACTTGAAGCTATACTTGGCTATCCTAAAGAGTTCCTCAACTCACTAATTTATAGCTTAATAACTCCTCTATCTTACTACTTTAATTTTTAGTGTGGTGGTTTCAATTCTCCTTTATAATTATTTCTATAAATTTGAATTTCTATAGCTAGTTATGTTGTCCTAATTGGTACCTTATTGTAGTCAATTTTTGCATTGAAATGTTATCCTTGAAACTAAAAAAATTGGTAGAGAGTTCTCCTAAATCGTAGCTGAGTTTTCCCTTCAAGAACCCTTTAATTTTTTGTTGTAGATTCAGGAAACCCCTATCTTCGAATGAACCTTCTAGCCTTCAAAGGAAATATTCAAACCTTTTAGGTTTGGTAGTAATTTTTTTCCTTTCTCCTTCAGTATTCTTGTTGAATTCTAACTTCAGTTTAGGCCTTCTTCTCAAGAATATAAAATTCTTGAGGTCTTCACCAATCTTCTCCAAAATTTGACAAAGCTCCTTGTCAAATCTATCTCTATTTGGGCTTGTTGTTGAATGGTAACAATTGTCATGAGAAATTCCTTTCTTAGGAACCTCTCCTTGGTGGTAAATTTCTCCAATGAGTTCTCCTAGAAACTCCTTTAATGACTTTGTTTAAATTCTAAAATAAGGCTCTTCAAGACTTATCCTTGTTTCTCCTTGAGACATTACCAAGGTGTTCAATCTCATAGCTCTTATGGTCTTCCAAATGAGACATTTCCTTCTACCTTATACTATGGAAGTGTTGGTAATGGGATCTTCCTTATGGATCTCTAAAACTTACTATTGTTGGAATATAGAATGGAACTTTTGCTAGTCCTTCTTCACTTTTTAATCTACAATATTTAATGGAGATCATGAACCTCCAATATTCCAAAACTAGGAGTTTTTTAATTGGACCTTCTATGGGTCTCTTCAACTTATTCAAGTTGATTTATTCAATATGCTTTCTGTAGTATTTGATGGAGATCACTAACCTCCAATATTCTTATGGAATCTTATTTGGAGTCTCTTGAATCAGTAGTAAGGCTACTATTACCTTTTGTAGACACCAAAACAGCACCAATCTGATTATGTGACAACAAGCGTTGATCGCATTGACACACACAGCCCCCAGGGCAGCCCCTAGAGGTTAAACAGTGGTCCTAACCACTCCCAAAAGCAGTTTGGAGGTTAGAGGTCAATTTGGCACATTTTTGGCACCTTGCTCTCTACTCGTCCCACCCAGGGATGAATACAAACTGGCATTCGTCTCACCCAGGGACGAATATCAGCATTCACCCTAGGGTGAGGCGAATAGCAAGTTTGACTAGCAAAAATTCAAACCTCGAGAGGTCCGCCAGTTAACTGCAGCTTCAAGCCATGCAATTGCGAGGAACGACTTCAAATCAAGGAGAAAGACTTCAGTCATGCATGTCTTAGATTTTTTGAGGCCTCATGCAAGGAGACTCTAAATCAGGGAATAATATTTTTCTCAAAATAGGACATGCAACTCCAGTGGCGCCCTCGCATGCGCATTCGAACAGAGAGACCCTAGGTCTATAAATTGGTGAGTTTTCTCACCCAAAAATATAGGGAGAGAGGTAGAATTTTGAGCAACGAAGTGCTTCCATTTTACATACACACACATACCTTTTGATTTTGTGCCTTTCACATCTTTGATCTCCTTTAGAAGGGAGGTCATAGGGTGGTTATTGGAAGCGCAAATCGGAGCCCAAACCCGAACATTTGGCCACAATATTCCACAAAATTTGTCGAAAACACCCCATAAGAGGTTTTGGACCCATCCCAAGTGGATTGGTGCTGAAACAAAGTCCCAAACGGTGGGCGTCCTTCCCCCGGGCGCCCCCCAAGTTGTCGCAATTCTAAACGCCCCACCCCGGAGCGAATAGAAATATGTGGTATATTTCCTTTATTTTATTTTTGCATCTTGTTCTAGGTTATTTAAATAGGTTGTAGTTTAAATTTCATTTCATTCTGAGCAATTTTGACCAGGTTTTTATCATTTCTCGCCTTCACTAACATGCAGATAGTGCCATCATATTCTGGGTGATATAAGCCAAATTGGAGAAATATGACCATATGGGTCATCCCAAAATACCCCCAATTAGTTAACCCCAACTTTGTAGGTCATTTGGAGCTTTATGGATAGGACATTGGAGAGGGTGCTTTATGACAATTTGTTGTAGGTTTATTCATCCCGCCCCGAAGCGAATACAAATATGCAAGGAATTTCTTGACTGTTCCTTTTGCAGTATCTTCCTAGTAACATATGGATGCTTCTATAAAATTTTTAGGTCATTCTGATATTATCTGGTTATCGGTTTAATATTTTCATGCATACACTAACAGTAGGCCTTGGGAAATACATGTTCTATTCTATCTGCAGGTGCTACTAATATTTTTTGTTTCCTTGAACGTAGGTCTTTGACATCAGAGGAGTAGGAAGGAGTCAAAAATCATATACACAAGTGGTGACAACATTTTGGTCCACCCATCTTACATGTGGGCACGCGGAAGAAGGATTGCTATCCATGGATGTGATAAGAAACATATTTGACGCTCCTATCCTCTAAAAGGGAAGGAGACGTATTGTAACACGACTTTAAAAGCATATCAATAAAAAGTTTCGTATTCCATATTGCTTTTATCTTGTGTCTATTTGTCTATGTCCTTTATTTTTATGCATTTTTTAATATATGGGCTTTTAGCGTTAAGTTTGGTTTTAAACGCATCGTACTTGGCATTTTCCTTTTTGTTTTTGTATCCTCATGCTTTCAATGGCGATCATGGTGGGACCTCTATCCCTTGATTTTAAGGTTAATTTTTTGATTAAAAGTTGCTTGTTTTTGCTTACAGGTACCAAGTTTTCAAACGCTGGACTACTGTTCGTTTCAGTTTGTGGAAAATATAGAGCTAGAATTCGTCTTACCCAGGGACGAATAGGACTTCGTCCTACCCTGGAACGAATACAGATCTGTTATTCATCTCACCCCGGGATGAATAGCTCTCTGTGCAATTTTAGGGCATAGATTTAGAGACATCCGATTTGGGCAGAGAAGAGGTAGGAGCCTTAAACACCTTTTGTCAAATTTTTGCTCTTTGTTTTCTATTCTTTGGTTATTTGCTTGCATAGGAGAGTTTGAATTCTTATTTCCTTCATTTATGCTCTTAAAAAGAACCCCACACACCACGTGGTAATTTAAAATGACAAGGAGTTGGTCGTAAAACCCCAACCCTTGAGCAAGACCAACGGTGGATTTCATCACCACCTTGGCTTGAGATACTGCATACATAACCCCGATCATGACTGTTGCTAGACGTAAATCCTGATGAAAGCTGATCAAGTGTAGCTGGGGTGATTCCCAGCGCATGAGGATAAGTCTTCTATGGTAGGTGTCATAAACAGAGTGATTCCCCTTTCGTACCGCCTACGTTCCACGTATCATATGCTCTCACGTACCAATAGTTTCCCTCACGTAAGGGCGGGTATATAGAGAGGTTGGTATATCGGCCTGGAAATGGTATATCGAAGGGGCGACCAATTTTGGGAGTCATAAGAGCCATCATATTGCATTTAAACGTTCTTTACAAAAGCTTTCAAAACAAAAAAAATCAAAACACACTAAAACCAGATTTAGGGCACACTTTTAATCTTTAAATGAGATAATCATTGCTTTGTGTGTGTTTCCTTTCTATTTAGTGTAGCATAAAAACCATAAAATGAGATAAAAATCTATGCATCTTGTAGGAAAGCATCACCATGGTGTACACTCGTAGTCGAGCCCAATCATGGGTAAGCACTGCAGAAAGTGTACCAAGGGAGACGAATCACCTCCGATATAGTCCTGAGGACTTGGTCATCCCGCCTTGGTGGCCTGACATGCAAGATAGTCCACATCATGCCACCACAGAACAGGATTATAGAGGCACCTCTTTGAGGGGCACTCCCACTCAGCATAGATCCTTTCAAGAGGAGAACCTACACGTGGCACTCAACATAGAAAGTAGGCCTCCCTTAGACGCTCATTATGAGTGGCCTAGTGATGAAGTGCTAGAGCAACGTAGGGTCCATAAGGAGGGGCCACATGATTTCGTCACCCCTCATTTACCCCTTATTACTGTTAGAAATACTAGACAAAATCCAGAGCACAGGGCTCTCCAGGCAAGGCAAGACAATTCTCCCCACACCCTTCACACATACGAAAGGGAGTACGAGGAAGACCACCACGTTCCTCAAGAGAAGTACACAGCGTGGGAGCGATGCACCTCCGCACTTGCTATATATCGGGATCACCCATTGAGGCCAGTGCCTCGGGTGAATGCCGCTAACCTCGATAGAGGAAAGCAACCCATAGGGGTCTCGGATCACCACGACCAAGGTAGACATGTAGGAGAGGCATCTAGGCTTCCTAAACATGAGATGACAAAACAAATTGACTTGGAATTTTCCAGACATGTTGCCCGCCAAGCGGAAATCATGCAGCTCAAGCAAGACCAACAATAGTTAGATCATCTATACCACCTTAGCAAAGAGCGCATTCAGCGTCAGGCAGTTGAATTGCTTCATAACACTGTGCCTGTGAAGGTCCCAACCCCTCGCGTGCATAAAGTAGAAGTGTATGAGAGGCGCAACCCCTTGGTGCGAGACAGGTCCCCATGACCTTACCAAGTGCTGCCTCCGAGACCTCCTAGACCTGAGCGGGAGGCCACTCCCAGGAACAACGATGGGCGCCCCCCATGGGGACCCACCCATGGTTATAGGTCTCATCCAAAAACTCCTCAAGAAGCCTATGAGGAGTATGAGCAAGAAGAAGAGCAGGCTGAAATGCCCTATCAAGGCAGAGGGGCTGCTATCCGGCCACCCCTCTATAGGCCTCAAGTTCCCCCCAACCCACAACGGGAGCAAACTAAGGAGGAAGAAATTAAATCTTTTGATGCATATAAAGCGCTGCTAGAGTGCTTAGAGTCTATGGAGACCAAGACTTCTGGGCCCCAAAAGCCCACTTTACGTCAACTCCGTAGTCACCCTGTGCATCCATCAGTGCTGGCACCTCCATACCCTGAACACTTTAAACTACCCCAGTTGGCACTCTTTAGAGGAGAGGAGGATGCCCAAGAGCACATGACTAGGTTCCTGAGCCAATGCTTTGGCATTCAGGACAACGATGCTTTGTTGCTCAGAACATTTATAACCACATTCGTAGGCCCTGCCTCATATTGGTTCACTTAGTTGCCAAAACATAGCATTAGTAACTTGGATCAGCTAGTGGATGCGTTCCTCGAACGCTTTGCCTTCAACACCAAGAAAAAGGTGTCATTAAGTGACCTAGCTAGCCTCAGGTAGTATGATGAAGAGACCATGGTGGCATATGGGAACTGGTGGAGGACACTGCTTTCAAAGCTGCCCTACCTCCCTCCCATATCCGACCTGACTCATATGTTCTCAAAGAGTTGTTTGAGATCGATCTCCATGCTATTGCAACTGCAGCAATATGCCACTCTTGAGGAAGCTCTGGCGCAAGCCAGAATCATTGAGGAGATCAAGATACAGGATGGTGAAATTGCCAAGCCTAAGAAGAAAGAATGGTCCAAGAACACCAAAATAGGGACCACGCAACATAAACCCACTGCGGTCAATCAGGTTGCTATAAACATCCCTAAGCCTGCACAAGCAACAAAGCCTCAAAAGGCTAACTATTAGGCAGTGCCTCCGAACAATTATGACAGAGAAAACCAGAGGCAAGAAAAAAATCAGTAGCAATGCCCTAGGCGATAATTCACACCTTACACAGAGTCCAGGGACTCCCTGTTTGACCGCTTGTCAGCGGAAAACTTGATCAACCTGCCAGAGATTCAAACCATAGACCCCAATGCACCAAAGCCTAAGGGGTACAGAGAGGACTTGTACTGTAGGTTCCATAGACGGAAGGGATATGACCTTAATGCATGTTGGAAGTTTAAAGGCTTGGTGCAAGACCTAATCGACAACAAGACGTTGGTGGTGGACAACCCCGTAGCGCCAAACAACCAACATATGGGAGTCTTCAGAGACCCCATGCCTGCCCATGATGCACAGGAAAAACCCCTTCAAGTCAATGAGGTGCAACATAATTTCCCCATGCAGGGGTATGTAGGGATGATCAGCATAGTGACTAGGAACAAGAGGTACCCAGGAGCTACCCCCGTGGTAGCCACAAGAGAGGTTCCATCGACGTCACAACCTCAACAACACCCTACGCAACTTCCCCCGCCTAGACCAATGGCCATGATTCGGACTAGACTTACCCAAAGTCTATGGACCACGTCGGCTAGGCTCTCCATATACGAGCTCATTCAACAATCAACGCCCCATCGGGAGGCTCTAATGGAGATATTAAAAGCCATCGAGCTGCAACCCCATGAAGCAAACTCTTTCAACAACTTCGTGGGACATGTAAAACAATATACAAAACCAGTCATCACCTTTAGAGAAGATGAGTTGAAATTAGTGACTGGTGATGTGGTGGATCCACCTCTGCATGTCATTGCGTGGGTCAACGGGATTCCGTACAAGAGGGTGTTGGTGGACACTGGCTCATCCAGTAATATCATTACAACCGCAACATTGAAACATCTGAAGTTGTCGGCATCTCACATCGTGGCCTCCACCTATACTCTTCGAGCATTCAATGATGTGATATGCTCAATGGTTGGCACAATTGTCCTACCCATCCAAGTGGGACAAAAGACTATTCCTACATTGTGCCACATCTTGGAAGGTGAGATGGCCTATAATATCTTGCTGGGGCAACCTTGGATCAGGGACATGAAGTGTGTCCCTTATATAGCTCATCAGTGCTTAAAGTACATATTTGAAGGACAAGTGCATGTAGTCCCGGTAGACTTAGAGCCCTTCAAGTACTGCAATACGGTGCAATTCATGCCGCAATCGACCCTTCCATCAACGCATTTGGATTTTTAGTTGAATCCATCTAAACAGGGTCCGATTTCGTAGGCATCCCCATTGACAAGTCCATCAAATCCCCAGCCGAGTCCATCTTCCTCATCTGGTCCTTCAACAACGACGCCACCTACGGTGGCCACACCAGAGGACAAGGGAAAGAAACCCCTAGAAGAGGAACCACCCCTAGTCTCAACCATATCTACCGAAGAGATGCCTAGCAGAATGGAAGTCGAGATGCCTAGTTCACCCTACATGGAGTGGACTCAGGAAGGACTCCCATTCGCTCCCCCTCAACCACCAAAAATCATTGTTGAGATGGCCAACACGGGCCTGGGGGAGTATCTAGTGAGGAACATTGTAGCAACACCCACACTTGAGTCCATGCAGGACATGGGGTGACCTCGACTCCCCATCGGCTCTGTGGTTCCTCTAGGCTACCCACCCAATCAGACAAACTTTGTTTATGGGGGCCTCGATAATGGCATTGAACCTTTTATGCCAGAATACGAAGATGAAGAGCCCTTTGCTGAGGACGTCAACTACTTGTCCAACCCAGATTTCGCTTTGAGATACCTTGGCCAATGCAATTGGCATGGATATGGGTTGGGCAGGTATGAGCAAGGAGTGTGTGTTCTATGCCAACCAAGATATCAAATGTCGTATGACAAGTCAGGAGTAGGGTTCAACCACCCCTTGCCCTTGGACATCTTGGTAGAGAACATGCAAGGCCTAGGGATAGGCAACAAGGATGGGTTGGCATCATATCCATATGCCAATCCTAACACAACATATACATTGGGGGATTATCACCCATTTCTAACAAACAACCTTGTTGACCTTAACAACCCTTTCCCTTCGATCGAAAAGGGAGAAAATTTGAGGACTCACCTATAGGAGGGATATAGACAAGACCAAGAAGGGTCTTCAGAAGATGAGTCGGAGTACGAGGTAGCACCTTGGGATCCTTTTGAATCGGATAGCAATCATTCATAGGTGACTCCCATAGATGATTATCAGGAGAGCTTCCTGACAATGTTCCCTTTGGATGCTCCAATTGAGCATATGCCACCTCAAGAGCATCAGGTCCCCCTGCAGAGAGCGGAACAACCTCGATGGGACCACATTAATTTGCTCGAGCAAGATGAGCCTCATGTGTCGCAAACAGCTGTGGGAGCCAACGAAGGTATTTGGATCTCCGACAGTGATTATGAAGATGAAACTAAGATGGCTTATCTCAATCATATGCGACAACAGCAATATCCCTTGGACATAGATGACATGTTTGAATAGTTACACATAGGGCCAAGACATAGGTGGCACCTCAACCCGATGTAGTTATAGCAATTACTGCACCTGCCACTCCAGGTATACAGAGAACCCCTTTCGCCTGGAGACCCTATAGAGCCATCAGTGCCCAGGGCAGACCCTATCCTTTTATATGCACATAGGGCCGATCCATTCGTGCCAATTCCTCCAGAGCCATATCCAGAGCACAAATATCATCTAGGATGTCCGAGCAGCCACACCCATGGTAATGGAGACCAAAATCATTTCATCAACATGATCTCCATTGATTTAACCGCCCCCATCCATAATCCAGCCAACCCAACATGGTAATTGCATCTAGACCTAGATGCTATAGACTAGGATCGCGCTGACGCACCGCCATCCCCATCATAGTATTGGCCTTGTGGTGGGATGTTCCATTTCACCCCAGAATAGACTCAGGATGTCTTCCATGCTGAAGAGGAACCTGACGTTCCGAACGACGATCTAAATTCAGCAAATGATATCCACTTGATCCCAACTCCACACCAGTTGGAGGACGGATCCCACATGTCGATCGAGGAGACGACTGACGTAGACATCGGCTTAGATCCAATGAATTTGCAAATCATCAAGTTGGGGGTAAGTCTATCCCCCGAAGAGCAAGCCGACTACATTGCCCTTCTCAAAGAGAAGAAGGAGGTTTTTGCATGGTCATACAAAGACATGCCGGGACTAGACCCACAGCTAGTCACGCATAATCTAACGCTTGATCCGACAGTCAAGCTAGTAAAGCAAAAACTACGTAAGATGCATCCAATAGTAGCCTTAATGGTCAAATATGAGCTACAAAAGTTGTTGGATGCACAGTTTGTCATCTGCATGGATTACCCGCCATGGTTGTCTAACATGGTGCCCATCAAAAAGCCCGACGGGAGGATTCGCATATGCACCAATTTTTGAGATCTAAACAAAGTGAGTCCTAAGGATGATTTTCCCTTACCGAGCATTAATGCATTGGTAGATGCTACAGCGGGCCATGAAATGCTTTCCCTCATGGATGGTTTCTCGAGATACAATCAGATTCGTATCAATCCCGAGGACCAACTAAAAATGGTGTTCACAATGCCTTGGGGGAAATTTTGTTATAAGGTCATGCCCTTTGGCCTTAAAAATGTTGGTGCCACCTACCAACGTGCCATGACGTACATCTTCCATGATTACATGCACAAAACTTTGGAAGATTACATGGATGATTTGTTGGCCAAATCTCTTTTGCACCTAGATCACCTCGATGACTTGAGCAAGATCCTCAATCACCTCATTGAACATAAAGTCAGACTAAACCCCAAGAAGTGCGTATTTGGCATCACATCTGGAAAGCTCTTGGGTTTCATAGTCTCCAAACGAGGAATCGAGGTGGATCCAAACAAAGTCAAGGAAATCCTTGAAATGCTTCCCCCAACTACCATCAAGCAGCTCAGAAGTCTGTAGGGAAAGGTCACGTCGATCAAGCGCTTCATAGTGCAGCTATCTGACAAGTGCCGACCCATGAATAAATTATTGCACAAGGGGGTCGCATTTCACTAGGATGATGAGTGCCAGTCAACATTTGATGAGATTAAACAATACTTGGCTTTGCTGCCAGTATTGGCATCACCTAGACTAGGAGTGTCATTCTACTTATACATCTCAGCTACTGAGGTGGCACTGGGCACCATGCTATCCCAAAAAAATGAACAACACAAAGAATAGGCTATGTACTATCTTAGCCGCACCTTGGTCAGTTATGAACTTAACTATGCATACGTTGAGAAGCTCTGCTTGGCAGTGGTGTTTGCTACCAAAAAGCTACGCCACTACATGCTCATCAACATGACGTATGTTGTGTCTAAGGAGAATCCATTGTGATACATGATGAGTCATACTTATCATAGTAGCCGCATGGTGAAATGGATCATGTTGTTGATGGAGTTTGACATAGAATTCATTGGACAAAAATCCATAAAAGGTCAAGTCATCGCCGATCAACTAGCAGAGGCTCCTCTTGAAGACGATCAGCCTCTGACAGTAGAACTACCGGATGATGGGGTCTTCCATGTTTCAGAATCGCCAGATTCTAATGAGCCTGAGTCACAGGCCGACATGACCCTATTCTTCGATGGTTCAAAATGTGAGCAAGGAGGTGGCATGGGAATTGTATTCTTCACACCGCAAGGGGCTCCAATGCCTCTATCATTTAAATTAGACTTCCCGTGCACCAATAATAATGCATAATACGAAGCCTTGCTCATAGGTCTTCAAACAACAGTCACCATGAACATTAAACGATTGAATATCTTTGGTGATTCATTGTTAATTGTCAATCAAGTCAAAGGGGTATTCCAATGTAAATGCCTAGTTCTGCAGGCCTACAAAGCCCTTGTGGAAAAATTCCTGGCACAACTTGAATGGTATGACATCAAGGCACTCCCTCGATCATCGAATCATTTTGTGGATACTATGGCCTCCTTGGGGTCACTAATTTCGCAAGACCCTTTCGATGAAATGATGACCATTCAAGTCAAGACATTATCGCAATCTATGATGGAGCGTGCAAGCTCTGACCTAACACCAAGAATCCACCTGATCCAGATTGAACCATCTCAGGATAGGTTCTCTCGAATCCACGATTGTCTAACTCAAGCCAACTAGGGGTCCTTGTTCTCCCTGACTCCTCTTAATAGCAACACAACGTTGTTTTTACAAGTTCTTTCCCGCTCAGCTTTTGCTAGGGATGAACTTCAAGAGGGATTGGCCGTTCATACCATCGAGGTTTCTGATCAGCAGGATTGGTACACACCCATTAGGGATTACCTCAAGCTAGGTAATCTCCCACTTGGATTGACACAAGCCACGAAAAGATCATTTAAATAGAAAGTGGCAAAACATGTCTTGCTAGGAGACATTTTGTATCGTCGGAGCTATGAAGGAATCCTCCTCCATTGCTTGGACCAGCAAGAGTCCGCTTGGGTGATCACCCAAGCGCACGATGGTACATGTGGTGGCAATTTTAGCTGTATGGACATCGCAAAGCGCATTCTCTGCATGGGCTATTATTGGCCATATTTAGAGCGAGATTGTTGTGCATATGTAAAGAAGTGCGTGAAGTGTCAACACCATGCCAATTTGACACACGTACCTTCTCAGGCCTTGCAACCGATTCAATCGACTTGGCATTTTTCGTAGTGGGGCTTTGATCTAATCGAAAAGATCTCCCCTGCATTGTCGGGTCATCACACGTTCATCATAATGGCCACAGAGTACTTCACCAAGTGGGTGGAAGCAATTTTGCTAACCTCTACGACTGGACCCCGCATTGCGGAGTTTATTTTGCATAACATCATATGTCATTTTGGTATTCCATCCAAGATCCTCTCGGATAATGGGACGTCATTCAAGAATAAATATGTGCGTGCTTTGACAACAAAGTACAAAATTCAGCACAGTTTTTCAACACCCTATTATCCACAGGCAAATGGGCAAGCAGAGGCGTCAAACAAAACACAAGTCGTCATCCTCAAAAAGACTATCGCAGATAGTCATAAGGATTGGCACATTCAAATCCCACTTGCCCTATGGGCTTACCGCACTAGCATTCGGACGCCCACTGGGGTAACTCCATTTTTGCTGGTGTATGGCTCCGAGGCAGTCATGCCTCTCGAGTTGGAAATCCCTTCCCTATGCATTTCATGGCAAGAGTTCATCGATGATGACACTACGCGGCAGGCCCGGTTAGACCAACTTACGTTGCTCGACGAATGATGCGTCAATGCTCTCGAGCATTTGTGTATCTATCAAGAGCGACTTAAGAGAGCATACAACATGAAGGTTCACCTGAGGGACTTTCAGGTGGGTGATTTGGTCTTAAAAGAGAACCAGCATAATTCTAATTTACTGTCCCATCTCAGGGACAAGTTCGTGGCAAACTGGTTAGGTCCTTATGTGATTGATAGTAAAATAGGACCTGGAACTTACCGGCTCGCCTCTCTTGAAGGAATCAAGGAACTAGAATGCTTGAACATCAGTCATTTGAGGCCATTCCACATTTAGAGAGCCATAGTCCACCCCAAAAGCTCCAAGGGTTCCCACAATCGCTTGGTCAACCCAAAATGCCCCAAAGGTGTCCATAAACCCTTTGGTCAAACCAAAAGCTCCAAGGATTCCCACAATCGCTTGGTCAACCCCAAAAATGCCCAAAGGCAAAAGGAGCAAAAATGCCCCAAAGGTATCCATAAACCCTTTGGTCAAACCAAAAGCTCCAAGGGTTACCATAACCGCTTGGTCAAAATAAATATTCAAAAAAAAAAACAAACAAAAAACAATAAAATCATCAAAAATAACAAAAAAATTGCATTTCAATTCCATGCATACTCGTAAAAATCAAAATACAAAAATATAGGTTGCATTAGGCATCGCATCCGTCCATTGCATATTTACTACTCAATACATGTCACAAGCACCATAGACTGTAATTGCTCGGCAATTCCTTCATTTTCCACATTCCATCCATTTTATAAACACATACATCCAGAATAACACAATCCCCATTTTTAGCAAAGTCAGTTGTCTCCTAATGTATATAGGGTTTTCGTCATTCAGTTGTCTTTAAATTGCTAGCCAAAAACTGTACAAAGTTAAACAGATTTTACAAGGGAAAGTTTTACTTGGATCAAGCCTCGTTACGTAACATCCCTACACAAGTTAAAACACATAAAATAATTCCCAAGTTGTGTGAACGCAAGAGACGCCTACCAAGCAGTCTAGGGTACCATAGGTGAACGATTAGCCTGTTCATCCCCCTGTGCGAATGGTTCAAGAGTGTTGAGAATTGACAAAAGGACAAGCTCTTCCCCATCAATTCCCCCTAATCAATAGTGGTTTTCACCACTACCACAAATCCCAATCACTGTTGGTCCCCACGGTTGTAATGATTCATACTACATGTCCCTGCCAAGGATGGGTAGTCATCCCCAAGGCCTAAAAGGATCACTGACCATTCAAAAACAAAATCCCCCTAAGCCATCATCACGATCATCTCCAATCACCTTTGGTCTCTGAAGTCGTAAGGATTCGTACTACACGCCCCTGACATGGATGGGTAGTCATCCCCAAGGCCTAAAAGATCAATGCCCTTACTTCATAATCTCCATAATCCCCTTTTGGTTCTCAAAGTCGTAAGGATTCGTACTACATGTCCCTCAACAGGATGGGTAGTCATCCCCAAGGCCTAAAAGAATCAATGTCATTTACAAGCCACAAACTTACAAGTTCAACCTTATGCAGCTCAAAATGCAAAATCAAATAACAATGGTTATCACCACTATTCAACATCCTTGATCAAAAAAAAAAAAAAAAGAGAAAAATAAACAGTGATTTTTATCACTATGTATACGAGCAAGTATCCTAAACCATTGTGCCAATACAAGACGCCTAAACTTGAATCCCTGGAATTCTCAGCATTCAAAAACCATCTAGGTGATCCTCATTACGGGTTTGGTGGCCAGCCTACCTGGCAATGGCGGTATCCTAAACGCATGACGATATGTCTATCACATTAGCTTTGCATGTGAGCAGACCAATGTTTGCATGTGGATGAGCTAGCTTATGGTACCTTAGATTGTCTCATAGATTAATCTTACTAAATACAACAATGAAGTTAGTGGAGCTAATTAGGTGATCCTCAGTACAGGTTTGGTTGATAGCCTATCTGGCACTGGCGGTATCCTGACAAATACCACATAAACGAACTCAATTGCACACACAGGGATGTGAAATAACTTGGTTAAACTCAAGTCGGATTTATACCTTGTTCAAAAGTCTTGCGAGATAAATGTACAGTCTTGGCTAGTTAGTTGAAATATTTGAATCTCAGAAAAGCTTAACTACATTTAAAAAATAAAAAACAACGGGAACATTTTATTCCGTCCATCACCATCTGAAAATATGCAAACTACAAACACAAAGTTAGCACATGCAAAGTCATTTCACACAACCATCCCATCAGTACAGCAAGCCAGTACATCTTGTATAGTCTATGGTGCCATCGACAAGTTATCAATAAATCATTTCATTTATTCCATATGCATCCATCATCTAATTAGACACATCGCATTCATAATACCACATGCATACATCATCATAAATAACTGTGCATAAATAGAAAAACAAACCATGAAAAGTGTATAAACAAAACAAAGAAAGTCATCTATATATATATCATCAAAAATGCCCATAGGCTACAATGAACCGGTCCTCTGACCTCGCAACAAAATCCAAAAGCTCAAAAACCCCCAAGCCTAGGGCATCGGCCACCATGATCACGCAGGATCGGTGTGACGAGAACTACCCCCCATGGTGTGGGTCCTATGGGACCCCTCAGGGCAACTGCTGCTAGCCCCTGCATCACGCCTACTAGAGCCCCCCTCATCCAATCGCCTGTGACGAGACGATGTTGACTGCTCAGTATCGCTGCCCCTCATCCGGCATGAAGACCCACCTCCAGAGGGCTCAGGTACCCACCCCCGATGTGGATGATCTCTCCCTCCAGATCCATCCGATGTCGACACCACTCCACCTCCCATCGATGGTACATCGCTACTACATCATCGACTGCGCCAGCTACGTCCGTAGGAGATCCCTCTCCCATGCCGCATCCGTATCTCCATCCTATCGATGGTACGTAGCAAATGCATTCTCTCGCTCAGCCAGCTGAGATCGCAAGAGATCCCTCTCCTACAGAGCCTCCCCTAGCTCCTCATCTCGCCTCCGAAGTAGCCTCGCCAATCGTGCATTCTCAGCGTGCACCCCTGCCTCCGTGTCCTCCGTGCCTACCTGAGGTATTGACATCTCTGGAACAATAGCCTACTCTGGCTCCCACTACTCCGGGATGTCCTATGTCTCCGGCTGATTCGAAACCCTAAAATCCACACCCACATCCTCAACCTCCACCATGTCCGCATCATCCAACGGAACACCCCAACCATCACCTGGTGCCTCTACACCCTCATCCCCTATGGCTACCGCCTCTGCATCGCCTAGAGGCCCCTCTCCTCGCCATCGCCATAGAGTCCACCACTGCTCATACTCAGCAGTAACCTCGACGTCATCCACATCTGAGGTATCAATCATGGTATCTGAATCCTCACCCAGCGACGCAATGACTGGCCAAGCTAGAGTCCTCTCGTCCCCCTAGCATCGATATCCATGGGCTCACCAGGAAACCCCTGGCTCACCCTGAACTATCATGTAACCTGACCATAAGGGAAGAACTCCTACTCAGTCCCATGTCGCCCAATCAGCCATCGTCCTCTACGTACCCATCGGATCCACTCTCCAGCCTCCGACCAGGCTGGGGACAGTACCGATAGGGGCACCAAAAAACCTCCCCTAGAGTAAGCCGAGCGAAGGCATCGGCATAGTGCCCTACGACACCTGCCCATCATCGACTCTGACCCTGCTCCTCAGATCTCCACCATAATGCCCCGTATCCGATCTCTCGGTCTACCATCTCCGCCCGTGTCGTCCATGGCAACCCAACCGGCCTCTCCACTGCTATGTGCTGCCAAGCCCAACACTGCAACAAGTAGCTACATCCAATCCCCTTTCGCCTCCGGCAGTGGACCTCGTACAACTCATCATAGAGTTGTGCCAGCAGAGTCTGTCCCCATCTCATGATCATAGGTGCATCCGTAGGACACTCCACCAACCTGAACACCACCTCCAGCAGGTTCCACGGGAACCTCACGCCCGAAGAGTCGGGTAGCAGCATGTTGGAAATAAGGGCCATCAGTACGGCGTGCCTCACTCCCAATACACCCATCTCAAGCCACCATCGAACCAATATGCCGCCAATCAGGTAGTCACCCTCTTCCCTCTCCACTAGGTTGTCTACACCCAACGCCTCCCCATGCCCGAAGCAACGTGTCAGCACTATTGTCCGCTGATCCCGCGGCGTCGTCCTGATCGGCAGTCCATCTATCGAAATCCGAAGAATCCGGTAGACATCCTCCAAAGTCACCGTCATCTCCCCTATTGGGATATGGAAGGTGTTGGTCCGGGGCTCCCATAAGTTGATCAGGGTCATCAGATAGGCCCGATCCCCGACCACAGGCTCTAGTCGAGTCACTTGCTTGAGCCCAAGGGCATCAAGCCACTCCCAGTCAGCCAAAGTCAGCGCCTCACGCGCTTCCATGAAAACTGTAGGTACACGATACCGGCTCTTCACAACCTGCAAAAGAAAACAACATAAAAACCTTAAACACCATAAAAAAAAACTGTACAGCAAAAATATGGATATACAGTGATTAAACACATTCAAAACAATTTGTCAGGTCTAGGGTTTTTAACTCTACAAACTGATAAATTACAAACAAATTTAAAAACTTCAAAAACAATTGTCAGTTCTAGGGTTTTTAACTCTAAACTGATCAATTAAATAAACACAACAAAAAAATCAAAAAAACACTTTGTCAGCTCTAGGGTTTTTTAACTCTACAACCTGATAAATTACAAACAAATTAAAAAATTCAAATAATTTTTAGTTCTAGGGTTTTTAATTCTAAACTGATCAATTAAACAAAAACATCCAGAAAAATTGTTTGTCAGTCCTAGGGTTTTTAACTCTAAAGGTCAACTGATCAATTACAAACAAAAACAAAAAAACAATAAACTAGGGTTAAGCTACGTTTTTACGTTCAGTTTTACCCTACGTTTCTAACCTAAGTTTTAATTTTGTTAAATTAGGGTTAAGCGAAGTTTTTAAGTTTCGTTCTAAACTAAGTTTTGCAGCTAAGTTTTAAACTAAACTTGTGATCTTTGTTTAACTCGGGTTCAACTAAGTTTTCAGCTAAGTGTTAATTTTTGATAGTCTAGGGTTTCATTTTAATTTGAAAAACAAAATACAAAAGACAAAAACAAACAAATAACTTGCGGTTTTAAAACTGTCAAGCAAACAAACACTAAAGAGGAAGAGCACTTACTGGTCTCACTTTGGCTCCACCGTTGGATGATCCTGTCCGTGAACTCATGATGATGGGAAAAATTTGGCAGCGCTTCGCTTTGCAGAATTGACCTCCTCCTCCTCAGAGCTCCAAATCGCCAGGAAAAACAAATGCAAATGAGCCCAAAACCCAGTTTTGGCCCTTAAATAGGCTTTTGAGCCTGTAATCATTCCCCCCTGGGATGAGTGCTTTGGTTAGTGCTCATCCCTCCCTGGGATGAATACTAAACAGGAATTCGTCCCACCCAGGAACGAATACAGAGCAAAAATTTCAAAAACAACCACAAACAACAAAAAAACTGCACAAAATGCACCAAAAAAAGCAATAAAACTGTCCAATGACATTCTGGGCATGCAAAATAGATGTCGGGGTCATAAATCCTCACTATCCTACTCCCTAAGAAGGCTACCATAGCCGGACCACTCCACGGGAGGACGGATTTTCAAGAATTTCATCCCCAAAAAGGCGTCACAAAAAGGTCAAAACCCAACAAAAAATAGTAATACCATTGCCGAACGAAGGCGCCTTTGCACCTGACATTCTTGGCATCCAAAACTGACGTTGGGGTTACAAATTATCATTATCCTACTCCCTAATAAGGCTATAATAGCCAGACCACTCCATGAGAGGATGGATTTTTGACAATTTCCACTCCAAAATGCGTCACAAAATGGGTTGAAACCCACCAAAAATAGGTTAGAATGTTCGGAAACTACTTTCACATTCAACGGAAAACAACTGAAGGCACCCTTACCTAAGTCATCTTGGGTCAAGCGACTCGTCACTTTTCTCATGTTGGTCATTCCCTCATCGATTCATCGCTTGAGGGGGTAGTCACACTTAGTCACCAATCAACAAATACACACCCAATCAAGGAAATGGTATGCATTCAAAGGATCATTGATAAGGACAATCACGCCCCTGCTTGGGGCAACAAACAAGCAATAATCACAAGCAGATCAAGCACTTGGCATTCGTGAATCATGAACTCAAGGTTCCCATAGACAAAAGGTTGCACCCTTTGCCTATTCATGACTGATCAATGTCCAAGCTCAAGTAACACCTCACTGAACAAGGTTAACACTTGAATTAAGTTCCTTAGCTCATCAAAAGCAAGGATTCAAGAATGCGTGCCCTTTCCATACTTGGGGCATCAAAAGTTGGTTAGGTTACTGAGAAACCCTAATCATTAGTGCTTTGGTTATCTATTTTTGCTCGGTGTTGTGCCTTGCACAATGCTTCCCAAAAAGGGGCATCTTGTAGACACCAAAATAGCACCAATCCGATTATGTGACAACAAGCGCTGATCGCATTGACACACACAGCCCCTAGGGCAGCCCCCAGAGGTTAAACAGTGGTCCTAACCACTCCCAAAAGCAGTTTGGAGGTTAGAGGTCAATTTGGCACCTTTTTGGCACCTTGCTCTCTACTCGTCCCACCCAGGGACGAATACAAACTGGCATTCGTCTCACCCAGGGACGAATATCAGCATTCGCCCTAGGGTGAGGTGAATAGCAAGTTTGACTGGCAAAAAGTCAAACCTCGAGAGGTCCGCCAGTTAACTGCAGCTTCAAGCCATGCAATTGCGAGGAACGACTTCAAATCAAGGAGAAAGACTTCAGTCATGCATGTCTTAGATTTTTGGAGGCCTCATGCAAGGAGACTCTAAATTAGGGAATAATATTTTTCTCAAAATAGGACATGCAACTCCAGTGGCGCCCTCGCATGCGCATTCGAACAGAGAGACCCTAGGTCTATAAATTGGTGAGTTTTCTCACCCAAAAATATAGGGAGAGAGGTAGCATTTTGAGCAACGAAGTGCTGCCATTTTACATACACACACATACCTTTTGATTTTGCGCCTTTCACATCTTTGATCTCCTTTAGAAGGGAGGTCATAGGGTGGTTATTGGAAGCGCAAATTAGAGCCCAAACCTGAACATTTGGCCACAATATTCCACAAAATTTGTTGACAACACCCCATAAGAGGTTTTGGACCCATCCCAAGTGGATTGGTGCCAAAACAGAGTCCCAAACGGTGGGCGTCCTGCCCCCGGACGCCCCTCAAGCTGTCGCAGTTCTAAACGCCCCACCCCGGAGTGAATAGAAATATGTGGTAGATTTCCTTTCTTTTATTTTTGCATCTTGTTCTAGGTTATTTAAATAGGCTGTAGTTTAAATTTCATTTCATTCTGAGCAATTTTGACCAGGTTTTTATCATTTCTCGCCTTAATTAACATGCAGATAGTGCCATCATATTATGGGTGATATAAGCCAAATTGGAGAAATCTGACCATCTGGGTCATCCCAAAATACCCCCAATTAGCTAACCCCAACTTTGCAGGTCATTTGGAGCTTTCTGGACAGGACATTGGAGAGGGTGCTTTCTGACAATTTGTTGCAGGTTTATTCGTCCCGCCCCGGAGCGAATACAAATCTGCAAGGAATTTCCTGACTGTTCCTTTTGCAGTATCTTCCTGGTAACATATTCATGCTTCTATAAAATTTTTAGGTCGTTCTGATATTATTTGGTTATCGGTTTAATATTTTCATGCATACACTAACAGTAGGCCTTGGGAAATACATGTTCTATTATATCTGCAGGTGCTACTAATATTTTATGTTTCCTTGAACGTAGGTCTTCGACATCAGAGGAGCAGGAAGGAGTCAACAATCATATACACAAGCGGCGATGACATTTTGGTCCGCCCATCTTACATGTGGGCACGCGGAAGAAGGATTCCTATCCATGGATGTGATAAGAAACATATTTGACGCTCCTATCATCTAAAAGGGAAGGAGACGTATTGTAACATGACTTTAAAAGCATATCAATAAAAAGGGTCATATTCCATATTGCTTTTATCTTGTGTCGATTCATCTATGTCCTTTCTTTTTATGCATTTTTCAATATATGGGCTTTTAGCGTTAAGTTTGGTTTTAAACGCATCGTACTTGGCATTTTCCTTTTTGTTTCCGTATCCTCATGCTTTCACCTTTTCTTCTTCTGCACTTTACAGATCTACAATATCTAGTAATGGGATATTTTCTTCAGGTCCCCAAATATTTATTCTTATGATTTTTGCTTTTGGTGTTGGATTGATTCTAAAGAAGATATTATTCCTATATCTTTTGTAGGAATATTCTCAACTCACTTTGAATCACCTTTCCCTAAAACAAAGAATTAGGACTATAATGGATGAAATTATGAAAACTAGAGATAATTAGTCTTCACTAGTTGATTTTTCAATCTAGTGGAATTTATGTTGAGTCCTAGTATTCATGAATGTTTCTAAAACCCTTTGGAAAGACTGTAGCCAAATGTAATCTTAAAAATTTTGTAAATGTTGTTTTTGGATTTCTCTTAGTCTCACTTGTGGCTCTCCCTATTTCCTATTTGATCTACCATGTGCTTTGATACCACTATTAACTTTTGATGGGATGGTAGTACAACCACAAGATTCAAGATAACTAATCTAAGATAACTATAAATTAATGGTACAATAATATGTAGGAAAATAATGAGATGAACATGTGCATATAACTCAAAAATATGCCATTAATGAGAGTGATGAAAATAGTACAATGCTAAATGATGGAGGACATGATCACTTCATTAATATATATGAAAGGACTACATTATACCATACTACTAAACTATACCACACCTTCTCTATATTTACTACTACACTAAAATCACTCACTATGAGGTCTTTATATAGAAAAATAGATTTCATGGCCCTTAATCTACCTAAGATGCATGTACATGTGGACTATATGCATATTTATAACTTGCACATTCACACTTGCATATTTATTACAATACTTGAAGTAACTAATTAACTTTACTCTAAAGTAAACTCCTACTCTAGTAATGTACCAAAGGTGGTAGATTTACATGACCCAAATCATGTAATATACTCTAACATCTTCTCCCCTCTGCCCACTTTCCACAATAATTTATCTTTCACTACTTGATATTCTAGCTTTAGTTCCTACCGCACTAGGGATAAATTTCCATCCATAGAAAAATAACTCACATCATTCAGGTTCACCTATCCCAAATATTTATTGATTAAAACTCAACTAAATAAAGACATTGATTGGGAGATCTACCTCCAGTAAATCTTTCCATCCAAAGTTGTATTATTTAGCTCTAATATCCTTAGGCCTAAGCCTCCCTTCATCTTGGGTTGGCTTAGTTTCTCCCAACCTACTAATACCCATTTCCTCTCTCCTTTAACTCCTCTCCATAAAACTTTCTAGCCATCTTGTCCAACTCTTTCTTTATGGCATGTGGGGCAACAATGATGGAAAATTTATATATTGACATGACTTGAATGATTAACTATAAAATAGTTAATCTACCCCCAAAGGTTTACCATTTGTGAGACTAATGGTTAATTCTATCTTATATACAGTCCAAAAAATCCCTCTAGATGGCTATCTTTACCTTTTTTTAAATGTAGAGGAATATTTATCAACATTCAAACCATATATAATTCACTTTTTCCAAATATGTCATTCTATAATTAAATATAAAAAGGCCATAGCATAAACCCAACATAATTGCAAGTATAACAAAAGATAGTGCTTGTATTTTCAGGTCTCACCCATAGTGAAAAAGTCATCTCAACGGGGAAATGGATGAGAATTATCAATGTTAGAGGATGGTAATTATCACTAGCATGAACTCTTTTCTGGATATTCGACGAGTTCTCAAAGAGCAAAAGATTGGATAAACCAATTAAAATTTCTTCTTGTGTGAGGATGTGGTACTCTAGAGCATTCATGTGCGATAGAGCATCTTTGTACAAGGAAGTTGAGTTGGATCCAGTGGATATCAATTTGAATGATTCATTTTGGTCTGGGAAGCATGGAGTGGATTTTCTGTCTCAGTCATGGGATCTGGGTAAGGTGTGTTCTGCTATGGTGGGTAAATTTGTTGGACATGGGGAGGCTGAGGAGTGTCCTTCTCAGTCTGTCCCTTCCTTTTCCTAGATTGTTGCTAGGTTGACCTTTGGGGAATAGTTTACTCCCTATGAGGTCAATTTAGATTCTGGACAGATTCATATTCCAGATAGCATGGTCAATTACCTGCTGAGAAAAGGTTCTTGGGATTTGGTTGGTAATTTGGTTGTATGCAGGCCATTGTTGGACGCTCTCAAGCACTGGGCTATGTCTCAGTGTAAGCCTCATGGTTCATTGGAGCTTGCAACCCTCCCTCGAAACTTTTTTCTTATCCGAATTTCTTGCGAGGAAGATGTGTGTAGGATATTGGAAGGTGGCCCCTGGTTTTATGGGAATCATGAGCTTTTTATAAGGAAGTGGAGCCATGATTTTAACTCGAAAACTCAGAGGGTCAATATGATCCCATTCTAGATTCATCTTCTAGAATTTCTAACGTATTTTTGGCATGATATTATTTTTAAAGCAGTGGTAAGTACTATTGGGGACTTCATATCTTTTGATAAAGTCTCTTTTTCATCTGACAGAAGGTAGTATGTGAGAATGTGTATCATGGTGGACATCAAGAGAAACCTCCCTAGTTCTATGGAGCTAGTTTCTCATTTGGGCTTATGGACTTAGGCTTTGGTCTACAAGAATAGGCCACAGGATTGTAGATTATGTGGTCTGGGGGGGCATCATCAGAACCTTTTCCCTCAGAATGAGCATTCTGACCATCAAGAATTGAAAGATCCAAATCATGGGGTAAACACAATGCCTATTTCAAACTGAAAACCTTTCAAGAACCAAAATATGTGTCAGAAGAAGCCCTATAGGTTGTCTAAAGGTAAAGATATTGTTTCTTCCCCTTATCGACCAAATAAACCTATTGATACTCCTATATTTGCTATTAAGACATATGTTCCCGGTAAGAAGGGTTCCCCAAATCACTCTCCACATAATTTGGAGGTGGTTCTCCATTCTGACCCCTCAGGTAATTCTGTTGATTTACCTCTCTCTAAATCCTTTGGATGTCTAGAGGAGGAAAATGATGATGGTGGTGAATATGGCCAAGTGTCTTTGGAAGAGGTGGCCCTATCCTCTCTAGTGCCTTCTTCGGAAATGTCAGTAATGGAATATCTAATTGTGGAAAAGGTCTCTAATTATCTTTTCTCGTTGGGATATGGAGTTTCTAGGTTAGTAGGGGGACATAGTCCATTGTTTTCTCTACCGCCGGTAGTGGAGAAATTGTTGCCTGGTCCTAAAACTATATACTAATTCAACTTAAATGATTTGAAATACTATGAAATCCTTTAATATGCTTTAAATTTACTAAGGTTGATTTTTCAATGTTAATGAAGAGTAGTTTCAACCTTAAGTCATGCACCTTATTACTCCTTTAACAAAAACAATATTAATCAACGTAGAATCTTACCTTATAATGTTGTATCCTCCTTAATAATGAGAATTGTATTAGTGGGCCTATATTTATATGCATTGTACTCTTGCAATGGTATACATATGGCAATGTCAGTGAGTCTTTAATGCTCCTATGACTCTCTCAGAATCCTTGACCTTGAGCCTTTAATGTTGTCGCTTCTCTTCACACTCCTCATTATCCTTCTTTGATGCTTGCTTTTATCATAACCTCTCACCTGTATAACATATAACAAGTGTCTCAAATATTGAAGGCAACGTATGTTGCTTGAGGCTAGGAATTATGGAGTAAGCCAAGGATGAAAACAAGTGGCATGAGCTCCTTAGCAATGATTTTGTAACTCCCTTTAAAGTGTTACTTTATACATTTATGCTATTCCTTCTTGGCTGGGCATTTATGTTGATCAAGCACCTATTTTTCAATGTAGGTGTTACTTTGTTTTGGAGATGCTCTATATCCCTTTGTGCCAAGTAGCACAAGATGCCTTAAAATGATAGGAAAATTTACATGCTCTCCTTTGCATGCAATCTTACTTCCAACATATCTATTTGCTTGCTTATCATGCCAACTATTTACAAGTTTTCTTGGTTCCTTTGACAATGAAGTATGATATTGTTCTCCTTATCCACGATGGAATATATTATTCCATAAGGCTAGATCTAGCTATGATGATCTTGGAGCATTGCAATGGATTTTCTATGGTGCTCCAATGGCTGATTCAAGTGCTTCCTACGACGAGCAATTCTTCCAAGGTGAGTCTTGGGTATTGCACCTTTGTTACTACCTTGTGCTTTATCCGTTTAATCCTTTTAATACATTGTACTTAGTGCATTATTCATAGATTATAGCTTCCTCTTCCATGTAGATAGTATAAGCTTATGATAACAAATTTACATGGATCCTTGTGTTGTAGGTTGGCATCATCTTATGTGCTAGATTAAAGTGTATTGTAACACCCTATTGAGCTAGTTTTTTAGCCTTATGGATGACTCTTCATTTAAGCACCTATGATGGATATCAAGCCCTTTTGCTGGCTCATTCTTTAAGCACTTTTGAGTGTGATTTTTCTCTACTAATGGTGGTTGATTTTAGACTAGAGGATATGCTACTGTAGACACTTAACATTTTTCTCCCTTTTATGTAATAATAGAGACAAACTTGGTGCTTGTATAACCCTGTAATACCTTTTGATTTGCAACTGAAACCTGAGAATCTCCTAGTCCCGTTTTGTAGCTCCTTCTACTGGATTTAATGGCATCTTTCTTATCCACTTCTTAGAGGAATATTAACATGTTTGGTGGCTTCTCTTGGCCATAAATTGTTGTAGGTTTTATGCACCAAATAGTGTCTCTAGACACTTTAATAGTATGCTGATTTTTATGCTCTTGATATTAAATTTAACTTAACAATAAATGAAAATAATAATCCTTTGAGAGTAACTAGTTTAATGAATAACTAGAATAGTGCAATCAATCGTTAATGTACCAGTAATATTTTTTACTCATTGCACTTAAGGATAAAAAAAAATCACTATATTTCTCCTGTAAATGAACCCTCAAATTAATTTGAAATATGCACTTAATTTTTACTACAACTTAAAATACTTAGTGCATCTTAAAATTCTTTAAGAACAACTGTATAGTGAAATATTGATCTCACCTTATTACTCCTTAAATCATGCACTAGTAATTTCTCCTAAATACACTATAGTCTCTACAACTTTCACTTAATAGTAATATCTTCTTTGATTAGTAGGAAGAATATATTTTTATTTTTGTCAAAATATAACTAACTCCTATTTTAATGTGCATGTATAAAACTTAAAAGAAAATTTCTTCATCACTCTCTTGAATACTATAATATGCAACCTTCTCTTTGCAACTTCTTAAAAAGTCTAATATGGTGCTTAATGAAACTAAATAATGAATCGAATATAAGTGTTCATAAAATGAACCCTTTGCACCTAAGTTGCTTACCTTTAAGATATTTAAATATGAAGGATTTCTAGGTGATTAGAATCACATTATTGTTGCCTTTACCTGGATGGACTTGAAGCTATACTTGGCTATCCTAAAGAGTTCCTCAACTCACCAATTTATGGTTTAATAACTCCTCTATCTTACTACTTTAAATTGTAGTACGGTGGTTTCAATTCTCCTTTAGAATTCTCTCTATAAATTTGAATTTCTATAGCTAGTTATGTTGTCCTAATTGCTACCTTCTTGTAGTCAATTTTTGCATTGAAATGTTATCCTTGAAACTAAAAAATCTGGTAGAGAATTATCCTAAATCGTAGCTGAGTTTTACCTTCAAAAACCCTTTAGTTTTTTGATGTAGATTCAGCAAACCCCTATCTTCAAATGAACCTTCTAGTCTTCAAATGCAATATTCAAACCTTTTAGGTTTGGTAGTAATTTTTGGCTCCTTTCTCCTTCAGTATTCTTGTTGAATTCTAACTTCAGTTTAGGCCTTCTTCTCAAGAATCTAAAATTCTTGAGGTCTTCACCAATATTCTCCAAAATTTAACAAATCTCCTTGTCAAATCTATCTCTATTTGGGCTTGTTGTCATATGGTAAAAATTGTCATGAGAAATTCCTTTCTTAGGAACTTCTCCTTGGTGGTAAAATTCTCCAATGAGTTCTCCTAGGAACTCCTTTAATGAATTTGTTTAAATTCTAAAATAAGGCTCTTCAAGCCTTATCCTTTTTTCTCCTTGAGACATTACCAAGGTCTTCAATATCATAGCTCTTATGGTCTTCCAAATGAGACCTTTCCTTCAACCTTCTACTATGGAAGTGTTGGTAATGGGATATTCCTTATGGATCTCTAAAACTTACTATTGTTGGAATCTAGAATGGAACTTTTGCTAGTCCTTCTTCACTTTGTAATCTACAATATTTAATGGAGAACATCAACCTCCAATATTTCAAAACTGGGAGTTTTTTAATTGGACCTTCTATGGGTCTCTTCAACTTTTTTAGGTTCATTTCTTCAATATGCTATCTACAGTCTTTGATGGAGATCACTAACCTCAAATATTCTTATGGAATCTTATTTAGAGTCTCTTGAATCAGTAGTAAGGCTACTATTACCTTTTCTTCTTTTGCACTCTACAGGTCTACAATATCTAGTAATGGGATATTTTCTTAAGGCCCCCAAATATTTATTCTTATGATTGTTGCTTTTGGTTTTGGATTGATTCTAAAGAAGATATTATTCCTATATATTTTGTAGGAATATTCTCAACTCACTTTGAATCACCTTTCCCTAGAACAAATTATTAGGACTATAATGGATGAAATTCTAAAACTAGAGATAATTAGTCTTCACTAGTTGATTTGTCAATCTAGTGGAATTTATGTTGAGTCCTAGTCTTCATGAGTGTTTTCAAAAACCTATGGAAAAACTCTAGCCAAATGTAATCTTAAAAATTCTATAAATGTTGTTTTTGGATTTCTCTTAGTCTCACTTGTGGCTTTCCCTATTTCCTATTTGATCTACCATGTGCTTTGATACCACTATTAACTTTTGATGGGATGATAGTACAACCACAAGATTCAAGATATATAATCTAAGATAACTATAAATTAATGGTACAATAATTTGTAGGAAAATAATGAGATGAACATCTGCAAATAACTCAAAAATATGCCATTAATGAGAGTGATGAAAATAGTACAATGCTAAATGATGGAGGACATGATCAAATAACTAATATATATGAAAGGACTACATTGTATCATACTACTAAACTATACCACACCCTCTCTATATTTACTACTACACTGAAATCACTCACTATGAGGTCTTTATATAGAAAAATAGATTTCTTGGCCCTTAATCTACCTATGATGCATGTACATGTGGACTATATGCATATTTATAACTTGCACATTCACACTTGCGCATTTATTACAATACTTGAAGTAACTAATTAACTTTACTCTAAAGTAAACTCCTACTCTAGTAATGTACCAAAGGTGGTACATTTACATGACCCAAATCATGTAATATACTCTAACATATTCTCCGCTCTTCCCACTTTCCAAAATAATTTATCTTTCACTACTTGATATTCTAGCTTTAGTTCCTACCACACTAGGGCTACATTTCCATCCAGAGGGAAATAACTCACATCATTTAGGTTCACATATCCCAAATATTTATTGATTAAAACTCAACTGAATAAAGACATTGATTGGGATATCTACCTCCAGTAAATCTTTCCATACAAAGATATATTATTTAGCTCTAATATCCTTACGCCTAAGCCTCCCTTCATCTTGGATTCACTTAGTTTCCCCCAACCTACTAATACCAATTTCCTCTCTCCTTTAACTCCTCTACATAAAACTTTCTAGCCATCTTGTCCAACTCTTTCTATATGGCATGTGGGACAACAATGAAGGAAAATTTATATATTGACATGACTTGAATGATTGACTGTAAAATAGTTAATCCTCAAAGGTTTACCATTTGTGAGACCAATGGTTAATTCTATCTTATATACAGTCCAAAAAATCCCTCTAGATGGCTATCTTCACCCTTTTTAAAATGTAGAGGAATATTTATCAACATTCAAACCATCTATAATTCACTTTTTCCAAATATGTCATTCTATAATTAAATATAAAAAGTCCATAGGATAAACCCAGCATAATTGCAAGTATAAAAAAAGATAGTGCTTAGATTTTCAGGTCTCACCCATAGTGAAAAAGTCATCTCAACGGGGAAATAGATGAGAATTATCAATATTAGAGGATAGTATTTATCACTAGTGTGAACTCTTTCTTGGATATTAGACGAGTTCTCAAAGAGCAAAAGATTGTATAAGCCAATTAAAATTTCTTCTTGTGTGAGGATGTGGTACTCTGGAGTGTCTGTGTGCGATGGAGCATCTTTGTACGAGGAATTTGAGCTAGATCCAGTGGATATCAACCTGAATGATTTATTTTGGTCTAGCAAGCATAGACTGGATTTTCTGTCTCAGTCATGGGATCCGGGTAAGGTGTGTTCTACTATGGTGGGTGAATTTTTTGGACGTGGGGAGGTTGAGGAGTGTCCTTCTCAATATTTGCCTTCCTTTGCCTAGATGGTTGCTAGGTTGACCTTTGGGGAATCATTTGCTCCTTATGAGGTCAATTTGGATTCTAGCCAGATTCATATTTTGGATAGCATGGTCAATTTCTTGTTGAGGAAAGGTTCTTAGGATTTGGTTGGTAAGTTGGTTGGAGGTAAGCCATCGTTGGATGCTCTCAAGCACCGAGCTATGTCTCAATGTAAGCCTCATCGTTCGTTGGAGCTTGGAACCCTACCTCAAAACTTTTTTCTTATCCAAATTTCTTGCGAGGAAGATGTGTGTAGGATGTTAGAAGGTGGCCCCTGGTTTTATGGGAATCGTGGGCTTTTTCTAAGGAAGTGGAGCCATGATTTTAACCCAGCAACTCAGAGGGTCAATATGGTCCCATTCTGGATTCATCTGCTAGAATTTATGATGTATTTGTGGTACGAGATTGTTTTTAAAGTAGTGGTAAGTACTATTAGGGACTTCATCTCTTTTGATGAAGTCTCTTTGTCATCTAATAGAAGGTAGTATGTGATAATGTGTATCATGGTGGACATCGAGAGAAATCTCCCTAGTTCTATGGAGCTAGTTTCTCATTTGGGCTTATGGACTCAGGATGTGGTCTACGAGAATAGGCCATATGCTTGTAGGTTATGTGGTTTATGGGGCCATCATCAGAACCTTTTCCCTCATAATAAGCATTCTGACCATAAGGAATTGAAAGATACAAATCGTGGGGCAAACGCAATGCCTATATCAAACCAGAAACCTTTCAAGAAGCAGAAGATGTGTTAGAGGAAGCCCTCTAGGTTGTTTAAAGGTAAAGAGATTGTTTCTTCCCCTTATCGACCGAAGAAACCTATTGAGACTCCTATATTTTCTAGTAAGTCATCTGTTCTCAGTAAGAAGGGTTCCCCAAATCGCTCTTTGCATAATTTGGAGGTGGTTCTCCATTCTGACCCCTCAGGTAATTTTGTTGATTTACCTCTCTCTAAATCCTTTGGGTTTCTAGAGGAGGAAAAGGATGATGGTGGTGAAGGTGGCCAAGTGTCTTTGGATGAGGTGGCTCTATCCTCTTTGGTGCCTTCTTCAGCAATGTCAGTAAAGGAATATCTGATTATGGAAAAGGTCTCTAATTCTCTTTTCTTGTTGGCATATGGAGTTTCTAGGTTAGTAGGGGGACATAGTCCATCGTGTTCTCCACCGCTGGTAGTGGAGAAAGGGTTGCTTAGTCCTAAAACTAGAAGCCACCGTAAGAGAGGAATGGACACTGGGGTGGTGAGGAAGCCCGGTAGACCCCCGAGTAAGTCGGGTAGGAAGAGGTCAATGGATGATGTCATGGCAAATGGTGGTCAGGCTCTTCTATTGGTGAAAGAAGGGACTGGTGATAAGCTTCTAAAGTTGGAAGGTTTCAAATCCTCCCCTCCTGGGGGGTGGGTAAGAAACTCTCTTTCTAATTTTCCAATGAAAATTTGTTCTTGGAATGTTAGAGGGCTCAATAGCTCCTCTAAGTGAAGTTTTCTTACGTTGTTTTAGAGGGATCATTCTTCGGATATCTTGTGTATTCAAGAATCCAAGTTGGATGTGGCTTCATGGGAGTCCATTCATCATCTAGTTTGGAAGGAATCAGGTTTTATGGAAAGTGAGTCAATTGGTTCCTCTAGGGGTCTTCTCTCCTTATAGAATTTATCGCGTCTTGATGGTCATGTTATTTCTTCATCCAATAGGATTATTAACATTTTATTTTGGTGTAATATTACTAATAGGATATGGGTCCTCTCCAATGTTTACACCCCTAATTCGTATATTGATAGACGTAAATTTTGGCAGTTGCTTCTTGATATGCGAAGCACCTTTCAGAATGAAGACTAGGTGGTAGTTGGTGATTTTAACTCTCCTCTATACCCCTATGAGAAAAATGGGGGTAATCCAGTGGATGATAGAAGTCTCTTTGATTTCTCTGATTTTGTTTACTCCGTAGAGCTTCGGGATTTGGATCTTAAGGGGGTGAAATTCACTTGGAGTAATCGACACTCTAGTGATAGTCTGATTTTGAATAGACTAGATAGAATGTTTGTTTCTTCCCACAGGCTGAATCTTTTTGGTGATGCTTCTTTTTGGCCTTACCCAATATTGGTTATGACCATAATCCCCTTTGGTTGGAAGTTCATGATGGTTTGTTGTTCCTTCCTTGCCCATTTCAATTTGAAATTATGTGGTGCATGCATCCTGACTTCTAATATTGCTTGAAAGGTTGGTGGCAGGAGGATATCGAGGGGAATGGTATGTTTTGGTTAACTAATAAAATAAGAAGGCTTAGGAATTACCTAAAATTATGGAACAAATTCTCATTTGGGAACTTATTTAGAGAGAAGGAAATACTAAAAGCTCATCTGAAAGACATCGAGGTTGTTATGGAGGTTCAGGGGTGTTCAGAGGCTTTTTTGAAGGAAGAAATATCCTTGTTGGCAGACTATCACAATAGAAGATCACAAGAAGAATTATTCTAGAAATAAAAATATAGGGAGTTGTGGCTTAAATAAGGATACCAAAACTCTCATTTTTTTATGCCTCCACTCTATGGAGAAGAGGGCGTAATAGAATCAGAGAAATAGTGAAAAGTGGTGGTGGGGTTTCCTCAGGGGTTTTGGAGGTTCATGAGGAAGTAGTGGATTTTTTAAGTTGTCTTATTTGTTCAGTGTCCAACCGTGACCTCTCTGCTAAAAACAAAATGCTAGAAGCTATTCCTTTGATAGTTTCTGCTGATTGGAACAGGAGGCTTATGGCCCCCTTTTCTGATGAAGAAATTTTTGAAGCGGTTAATGGGATGGGTCCCCTTAAGGCATCGGGTCCGGATGGTTTCCCTCTAGTGTTCTTTCATAAATTTTAGCACATTTGTAGGGAATATGTCTATGATGCCATGAGATGTTCAATACTCTTTGTTTATTTTGAAGGTAGTGAATTCTACTTTCTTAGCCCTCATTCCTAAAAAAGACTCGACCTCTTATTTTAATGATTTTAGACCGATTAGTTTATGTAATATTGTTTATAATATTTTTTCTAAATCTATTTCTAATAGACTTAAGTCACTTCTTCTGACATTGATTGACTCGATGCAGAGTGCCTTTGTCTCGGGAAGGCAAATTCTTGATGGGGCTATTGTGATTCATGAATTGATGCACTCTGTGTTTAAGAGTGGGTAGGTGGGGTTTTTCCTTAAGTTGGATGTTAATAAATATTATGATCATGTCTCATTGGCTTTCTTGGTTAGAGTCTTAAGGAAGTTTAGTTTTTGCGAGGATTGGATCAACCTTGTTATGGTATGCATATCGTCTACATGGTTTTTAGTTCTTATTAATGGGTCCCCTATAGGGTTCTTTCACTCTTGTCATGGTCTAAGACAGGGGGATCCGTTGTCTCCTTTTCTCTTTATTATCATGGTAGAGGCTTTGGGAATATCATTTTCTAGGCATCGTAATGAGTTGGGAATGCGACCAGCAGTTCCTTGCAACTCGATCTCTCATCAACAATTTATAGATGATACTCTCCTATCTTGTTTGATGTTAGTGATTATTTCAAGGGAAGTGAAAGCCATATTATACTATTATGACAAGGTAGTTGGGCAGCAAATTAGCTTTTTAAAGAGTAGTCTATTTTTCATAAACACCTTGAAGGTGTGATAGAGAATAATTGCTGCCATTTTGAACTATCGAATAGCCTCTCTCCCCTCCTCGTACCTAGGGTTACCTCTTTTATTGAGAGGGTTAAGACTAAGATGTGATCCCCTCTGGTTAAGAGGATTCAACACAAGTTTTCTGATTGGAAGGGGGATCTTCTGAGCCAAGCGGGTAAGGTGGTGTTGGTCCAAAGTACTTTGTAAAGTATCCTAATATATTTTATGTCCATGTTTCATGTTCTTAGAAAAGTGGTTTCTAATATCGATAGCATCTGTAAAGCCTTTTTGTGGGCAGGTTTGAAGCTCAAAGGTAGGTTTCATCTTGTCTCCTATGAGCAACTTTGTAGGAGGAAGAATGCAGGAGGTCTTAATTTGAAATGTGCGAGTAGAATGAACAAGGCGCTTGATTCTAATCTTGGTTGGAAGGTCACCTCCAATGACGACAAGTTATGGTGTAATATCCTAAAAGCAAAATATAACTTTGAATCCTTTATCTCTGACTATTTGCCTTCTGGAGGCTCAGCATTTTGGAATAGCCAAGTGAAATCGAGGGACTTTATCAAATAGAATTATAGATGGATCATAGGGAATGGTAGCATAGTCAATTTTTGGTATGATGTGTGGCTAAGATACCGGTCTCTGAATGAAGATGCTCAATTTAGGGATCTCATTGATGGTTCTAGGGCTGTTGGTTTGGAGAAAATTATTAATTTCATAGAGGTTTGTGGGAACAAAATTGTCTGGTCGACTCCTCCAAGGTTAGTGAGGAACATTAGGGATTTTTAGTTGTGGTCTCTCCTTATGGAGGATCTCCATATCTATGTTATCCATCAAGCTAACATGGAGGATCATCTAATCTAGAAGGAGGAGAGTGCAGGTACCTACTCTATGAATTTGGCCTATGGTCGTATTAACGAATATGGTGAAGTTTTCTTCCCTCATCATGCAATCTAGTTTAAGCACCTAACTCCTAGAGTGAACATGTTTTTCTGGTTGGTTGTTCAAAATAATATTCTCACGATTGAGAACCTTCATAAAAGGGGCTGGAATTTAGTAAACATATGTTATATGTGTAAAAATGTTTGGAAATCGACATCGCATTTGCTTCTCAATTGTAACATGTTTAAGGAGATTGTAATGTCAATTATTGGGTGGTTGGGTGTGAATTGGATTTTTCCTAATTCTATATTATATTGTGCTCTTTAGTGGGATTCTCCCTTTGTGTCACCTAGGCTTAGATGCTTTTGGATATTTTTGCTTCCACATGTATTATGGGGAGTTTGGAAGGTGAGGAATGCCCGGGTGTTCAGGGATAGAGAATTTTCTCCTCATCTTCTGAGTTTTCATATCTTGGGTAAGACTATGGAGAATGTGGAGAGTGTGTGCTTAGTGTCAAACCTCCCTAGAGCTTCTTCTCCCAACAAAAATTGGGTTGAGTAAATTTTGGGTTTTGGTCATGTGGATCACCCTCTTCCTGCTCCTAATCTTAGGACCTCGGTTTGATGGTCCCCTCCTCCCATGGGCTAGGTTAAATTGAATTTCTATGGGGCCTCCAAAGGTAATCCTAGATTGGCTAGTGCAGGGGGTATCATTCATGACAATGAAGGTAACTTACTCCTAGCCTACACGAACAACCCATTGGTAGGAATTCTTTCCAGGTTGTTGAAGAAAGGGTAGCTTATTTGGGTTTATCTTTGCTAAAATATTATGGTTATTGGAAAGCAATCATGGAAGGTGATTCGTTGAACATGGTCAAAATGCTAAACAACTCCTACCACGTCAGTTGGAGGGTGGCCAACTTAATTTATGAGGTAGTCGAATTATCTTGTGCTCTTGAGGAAATTCAAATCAGGTATATTTTTAGATAAGGTAACTTGGATGTGGACTTAATGGCTAACATGGGGGTAAATCTTTAGATATTTACAGTCTGGTGAAGGTATTTCCCTCCTGATATCATTAACCATGTCTGCAAGGATATTCATTAATTGGTTGGTGGTTGGTTCCATTGCACTAGGATTAATGGGAGGTGGGAGTAATTACGATAGGATGGTGGTTGGTCTTCTTCCTCGTGGCACCGCAGCCATACCCTTTTTTCAAATTTTAAACTTTAAAATATGCCTGTCTTTTCACCTTGGTTGTTAGGGAATGTCTCGAAGCTTATTTAGCTTTCGTTTGAAGGTGTTCATTGCCTGAGGCCCTCCTCTTGCTTTACATTTTTTGTGTGGACTTTGGCATGCAAAATGGCCTCGAGGTGTCCCTTGGGTGTCATTCTCAATGTGCACAATATTTTGGTGGCCTTTGATGTGTTTATGTTGTCATAAATTCAAATATATCAGAGTGCCTCGGGTGTTGTTTCCTATGGATAGAGGGTATTGTAGGCTTCTATTCCATTTTTGTCATCAGGAGAGCTCAAAGATCGAAGATTTAAACTTTCATTGGGACTGGCTCTCATCCTTTCTTCTCTGGTTTTTGGACCTCAGGTGGCCCACTTTTTTTCTGTCACCTTTGGTGATGTGGCTGGCTAGGTGGTCTTGTGTGTTGGTTCTGCCTCTTCACTCCTCTTCTTTCTTCTCGCTAGGTGGAGTTTTTTGGGATATTTTTAGTTGTGTCTTTTACCGTGTGGCTTCTCACCTTTCTCTCACTTTATTATGGTGTGGCCCATTCTCTTTATGGGGTTTTCTAAGCTCCTCATGGGATTTGAGATATTGTTTGTTCCCATGTTCACTATCCACCCTTTGGGGCTCTTGCGGAGTTACTTTGTTATTCCCGGTGCTCACGAGTTGGCGATGGGGAATTGTTGCATTTTTTACTTGGGAGGCCTCGTTTGGACTTGTTCAGGTAATGAGGGATTTTTATGTTTAAGTTGTAGTTGGAGCCTTCTTTGTTATACTATGTGTATGTGTGGTTTTCCCCCTAACTCCCTTGTGTGGTCTATTGGTGTTATCCTTTCTAGGCCTTTTCGATTTTCTCTAAAGATGGGTAAATCTAAGGTCTCCATTCATAAGTCCAAACAGTCCAAGTTGAGGGTGTAACCTGTGTCTATATTGGCTAATGAGGATGTTTTTTTCCATTTTGAAAGTTGGGAGTTTGTTTGATTGTAACTAGAAGTTCCATGGTCATAATCTTGTTCTATCTAAATGGATGGTAGTTACTTGTAAGGAGGGATGGATTCATGTTGGGTTGTGGTTGTTTGAAGTTACGATGGATTCAGTTAGCCATATTTTGGGGCTGGTTTTAGATGGTGCAGTGCACAACAGGGAGAGACACTCTCTAGTTCAAGAGATTCGCTTCTTTTTGGATGAATATGAATTCCTACCCTGAATTCAGAATGGCTTTAGTGCAAAAGTGTTGCCTGCTCCGTGGAATAAGGTAATCAAGGTGATTATGGATTTTTTCATGATGGATACTTTGTATGACATAGTGCGAAGTTTTCACACCATGTTCATGAATCACCTTCGTCAACAGAGGTGGTTGTACAAAATGGTAGGGGTCAGGATCCCTTGCATCAGGGTCTAGCTTTGTTGTTGTTCGAGCGTGTTCCCTTGGAGAAGGTGGTTTTTGCAGATGAGATTTTAAATTCCTTTAATTCTATCCCTATTTTGATCTCTAGTGATCCCATGATGACTTCAGATAGTTCAAATTTTGAAGTTGATATTACGCCTTCTTCCTCTTTGGGATTGGGTTCGTAAAAGGTATATGGTAAAGGCTTCGATTCAACTAAATGGGTGTGGGGTTCTACAGTGGTAAATTCATCTACTAACGATGGGAAGAAGCCCTTGGTTTCTCTAGTCACCTTTTCGGTTATGGAGAGCCCATCTATGGTTGCTTGTGGGGAATTTGGTGGGGTTCGTAAATCTGTTCGATTGAGTGGTAAAATGTGAAATCTAGTGGAGTCCTCCCCCCTTTCTAAGATGTTTGACATAGATGATGTGGTGTTCCTTCCTAGATCTACTACCAAATACAAACCAGTTGCAGAGATGTACTCTCAAGGTAAATCCACTGTGAAGAAGAGCGCAATTCTCCACAGCCTTTGCCTGATGGAGATCAAGCAATGTGTCATTTAGATGGTGTTAAACTATTCTGAGGAGGCTACCCAGATGTTTGGATAAATTATTCACAAGTTTTATTCTCTATTGTAGAACCACCTTGGTTCTCTCTTTGGTCAGTTCGTTGGTTTTTCTGGAGTTTCAGGGTTCCACCTCTCTGTTTATTTTTGTTACAACCCTATTTCTTTATGTTTCGGTTGGATAACACTTTGTAAAAGGTTGTGGGTCCCTTTCAAAACCCTCTTTTCTCTTAATATTACCAAAAAATATATATGATTTTTTAACTTCATATAAATAGTATACATAAGATATTTAAAAATTTTATTAAAATATTTTACAAATATGTTTCTTATGCCAATACTGGATATTATTCTTATATCAATATATTTTTTCACGTAGAATATTTTTCTTATATGTTTTTAAACATTGTTTATAAATATTACCAAAATGTATTAATTGTTGATAGTCCAATTTAACATGGTTAAGATTATTTTCAAAGGAACAATACTTCATCAAGGATTAATAACAATTTTGTATGTGTGGTTCAAATCCTTTTAACACTTAAAGAGAGTTCTTTATGGTCTAAAGCCTTCTTGTGTGTACTCAATATATTAAAAAGTTTTTTCTTTTTAATACTTAAGTTGCTGTGAAAATTACTTTTGGAATACCATGGTTTGTGATAATATAGGTTGTTATAATGATAATTCAGACAAGCCTATGTCAATAAGAATATACCATTAGAATTAAACAATATTAAAAGGAAAAATCCACTACCAACACTTTAGCAGCAAAAGGGTTAGTTACCTAAATTCAATTAAAATCCTTATACTATGGACATGATATATTATAATATTATTTTTTATGTAATACATAGATCTGTCTCAAACACACATAACCATTAAAAATAATAATTAATTTTATCTTTTACTATGTAAAAAAATTAATCTTTTTATTTAAAAATAATTAAAATAAAATAAGAAGGAAGCCAAGAGCTGTATGATTTCTTTCAAGCGGAACAACTATCCATTTCACCATGCAAATTTAAAAACAATGAAAAATATAAATATAAATTAAATTAAAAACTCATTATAATGCGGTCAAGAATCCTCTTATTAAAACTGGTCAAAGTACAATTCCTCTTGATACTCTACATTAGTACGCATCTTTCTGATATTTCGCATTGAGTTTTCGTTGAAATTGAAAGCCAGAAAAGGAAACGGACATCCAAGCTCACATGGCCACGTACAACAAACAGCTACACTTTGTTAATTTCCCCTTTATTTACATTTCTACATCGCTGCAAAAGAGTCCAGAAGTTCCTGGGAGCAATAGTCAAAACTGACATTAATGATGGCCATGAACATTGCTGATTCCCGACAGGAATTCCAAAGGTCTTCATTTCCAACCATGAATGGCGCGCACTACCAAATAAAACCGGAGGATGGAAAAATAATCCCCATCGGCACACTGGGATGGAGCAAGCCAACAGAGTGACAAAACCCCCTCTATTTTCCATCGATTTTGATAACGTGATAGGAACGTAAACCGGGAATATGCATTACGAGTAAAAATAAATAATAAGAGATATATATTATATTGAAATGCATTCCTTTTCAAAATATTTTAATAATCGAAATACGTGTTCTATTGAAAATAGGTTAATAGTTGTAACGATTTAATAATGTCTTAATAGTTTTATAAAATAAAAAGCAACTAAATTTTATGATTATCTCAATCAAGATTCTCTACGTCTTAATCTTTCAATCAAGATCGAGGGTGACGTGACGAAGTGTTTTTCGAAATCATATACTGAGATTTATTTGGAAAACCATGGTATTTGAAAAACCATGAGAGAAACCTTGTCATATCATTTGAAAAATGAAATGCGTGGAGAAAGCGGCGACCGCAAAGCAACATTTTAAAGATTATTCGTGACAACAAATACCAACTTCAATTTATGATGAAATAAAATATTTTAACTTAGGTGATCAATACCGATGAAAGATTTTGGATATTCTTGTACAAGACAATTATTGAAGGCACTTCAGTGGCAAACTCAAGAGTCAAAATTCCTACTTTATGTTCATTAAATATAATTTTTTGAATGCCTGTTTATCAATATTTCACCTTTATAAATATGTATTTTAAAAAAATTAATTATATTATAGAATATATTGGGTCTTTTAATTGTCCTGGAAAATTGGAAGTTGGTTGTTTGAAATGTCAAATTTATAAATAAAAGAAAATGCTTACTTCTAAATATTAAAAAAAAAAAATTATATTCTTGTGAACTATAATTATTATATTAATTATAATTATTAGCATGTTTAAAATAAAAATATGAGATATTTATATTCTTGTGAATTATAATTATTATATTAATTATAATTATTAGCATGTTTAAAATAAAAATATGAGATTTTTTAATAGTGAAAAATAATGATAAATTAGATATAATTATTGTATTAGTTCATAAAAATGATGTTTTTTTTTTTAAATTAAGTTTAAATTTTACTGTCATAATGATAAACACTCTTGGAATAAGGTGGTATGTGACAATATAGGTTGTAATACTATATTAGTTCAAATTTCATCTGTGAAAATTACTTTTGGAATACCATGGTTTAGGTTGTAATACCATGATAATTCAGACAAGACTATGTCAATAAGAATATACCATCAGAATTAAAGTTGCAAGATATAATGAAGCAATATTAAAAGGAAAAATCCACTACCAACACTTTAGCAGCAAAAGGGTTCGTTACCTAAATTCAATTAAAATCCTTATACTATGGATATGATGTATTATAATTAATTATATTTTTACTATGTAAAAAATTTAAATTTTTTATTTAAAAATAATTAAAATAAAATAAAAAGCAAGCTACTATGTTTTTATTTTTATTGGTTTATTGGAGAACTCCAATAAAAAAAAACCCTTACATATTTACTATCTACCTCTCCCCAAGACCACTATCCATCCAAATGGAAATAATTTTTCCATATTACAACTCATAATATCCATCTACAATATTATTTACAATATTGCATATTCCAAGTAAAACACAATATGGTCTAAATAAATTAAAATGTCCATATTATTAAAACTCATGATATCCACCAATAATATTATTTACAAAATTGCATATTCTAATTAAAGACACAATATCATCTAAATAAGTAAAAAAGTTCATATTATAACTTATGACATCTCACTTATAATAGTTTTCAATAAACATGAACTTAGTCACATTGAGGTATATAGTATATTTTATGTTGCAAATATTTGAACCTTGGTGTGGGCTACATCATCCATATGTCTCAATCATTGAACCAAGAGCTCATTACTTATAACATCATATCTCATCTATAATATCCCATTGAGTCAAACAAGGATAAACCTTGGAAGGGGGTCTTGGCTTCTATGAAATTGCTAGCTTGGTAACCAAGGTTCTTAGCAAAGGCTACAACAATTTCTCCATTGAAATTTTTGATCAATCCTACAACTCCCTCCATCCTCGAATTTCCTTCAATACTCCATTAAAATTTAATTTAAGCAAGTCTAAAGGGGGAGAGCTCCATTTGGTTTACAACCTACTCAAGCCAACATGAGGGGGACCAAGGACCCCAATGGGTAACCCCAGGCTAGTAGAGGGAGAAGCCTCAAAAGGGGAACATCAGAGGGGAGAAAGAGATAACCATTATTTTTTCAACTACAATGCTAAGAATTTTAAAACCCATAGAGGAGGTTTTCGAAGAATGGTCTTTAAAATCCCTATAGTTCCTTTCTTTACAAACCTTCCAAAATAAATGAGGGATGCAGAGCTTCCATAGAATACGACATTTAGGGATAAGGAAGGGAGAAAAGGACTAATGATCAAAAATTTCTTGCAAAGAATTTAGGACCACCCAACTAACTCCTAAGGTTGAAAGAAGAAAGGAAAGGATATCTGAGAAGGAGCATTATAAAAAGAGATCATGAGTATTTTCCTTATGAGCCCCACATATATAACACTGGTTAGGAATGACCATTCCTATTTTCATAAGTGTCTCCAAAGAAATAATTTTGTTTTAGAGGGTAAGCGAAAGAAAAAATTGAATTTGGGGGTAAGTTCCTTGAACCATACCGAACTACAAGGAAACCAACAAGCATTCTCATCAGTAGCAATATAGTAGGCATACTTCACCAAAAAGGTGCCACTCTTATTTTTTTCTAGATTAATGGGTCTGCACAAACGAAGTTCCTAAAAAAATAATATTTTAATGTGAGATAAAGGGTTTTCAAGGGAATCTCCACTCCTTGAGCTAGGATAAACCTCATAATATCTTTCCATTTATTAATACCATCAACTTCTTCAATATATTTTGTCACTTTGGGACCAAAGTAATAAGAAAATTTGGGCCTTAAGATATAAAAAGAAGGAATTTATGTGAGAGGCACATCCTCAAGCCATGGGTCTTTCTAGAATTCAATACACTCTCCATTGCCTAATCTTCATTTAAGACCTTTTTGAAGAATATTTTTTGTTTTAAAAATATTTTTCCAAAAGGCCAATCCATGTAATGGGATTTTTATCTTCCATGAAGCTTAATCCTCTATTCAAATATTTATCAAAGATAATATGGATCCATCCATTATTTTCTTGAGAAAACAGTCTCCAACTCTATTTCACAAATAAAGATTTTTTCATATGTTTGATATTTCTCAACCCAAGGCCTCCTATAGTTTTCTCATATCACACCTGGTCACAAGAAATTATATGGAATCTCTTTTTATCCTTTGCCCCTAACCAAAGAAAGGTTTTTTGAAATTGTTCTATTTTAGCGATTTTCCCTAAGATTTAAAAAATAGAAAGTAAGTATGTTGGTAGGATTTGAAGGGTAGACTTGACCATATGGACCTTGCGTGCTTGACTTAGAAGTGCTCCTTCCATCCTACCAACTTTTTTGCACCCTCTCCAAAAGCAAATTCTATAGTCCTTCTTTTATCCTTATTTTGAACAAAGACAACCCTAAGTAAATAGATGGGAATTAAATAATGGTACATCCCAGGATTCTAGAAATAAATATTTACCTATTATGATGGGTATTAACAAAAACATATTGCTTTTCAAAAAATTAATATATTACCCAACAACTAGCTCATAGTCCTTCAAAATAACTTTAATTTCCTTAGCTTGAGGAATGGAGAAGAAGCTAGAAAAGAGACTATAATTGGATTTTTTTTATGGATAATTGGATCAATGGGAGAAGCAGATTTAATATCTTCAATTGATTTGGAGATAGTTATAGCTTTCATATCTCTCCCAAGGGCTTCGACAAGAATAATGAACAAATAGGGGGAAAGAGGATCACCTTGCTTGAGAGATCTAGAGCTACTAAAGTACCCTAAAACCTCACCACTAACAATAACTGAGAACGTAGTGGTAAAGAAGCATTGTTTAATAAAAGAGATCCATTTATTATGAAAACCAAATTTAAAGAACTTTTCTAGAAATCCCTAGGAGACTCTATCATATGCTTTACTCATGTCAAGTTTGAGAAACATACCATCTTTGCCACTCTTATCAACTGAATGAATTAGCTCATGGAATTTTATGATTCCATCCAAAATTTGTCTCCCTAGAATAATGTCACTTGATTGGAATCAATGATTCTAGGAAGAATTTGTTTGAGTCTATTAACCATGGCTTTGGTCAAACTTTTCTAAGCAGTATTGCATAGGCTTATAGTTATGAATTCCTTAAACTCCTCAACTCTTTCACTCTAGGGGAGGATGAGTAGGAATGTGGAATTAAATTCTCTTGGCAAAAAATAATATCTTTGCACATCATAGATTTTATTCAATGACATCAACTTTAATAATGTGCTAGTAATTTTAAAAAATAATACAGGAAAGCCATTTGGAACCAACACTTTATCACTAGCCATAGATAAAATAGCCCCATTGATTTCATCAAGCTTAAAGGGCGATAATTGTGTGGAATTCACTTCTTCTAAAATGAGGTTGGGGATGTTGGCCAGTAGTCTTATTTCTAAAGTAGGATCACACTGGCTTTTGGCACCCAATAGAGATTCAGAGAATTTAACCACTCCATCCTTGATATCTTTTGGGTGCAATAGACTAGAGCCATCCTATTTGATAATTTATCTAATTTTGTTGTGAAATTTGTGTTTGAGGGTAGTGGTATGAAAAAAATTTGTATTATGATCACCATTTTTAGCCAGAGCACTCTTGCTCTATATCTCCAAAGGACTCTTCTCTTATCAATGTATTATGGAATTTTGAGATCAAAGATATTTTTTTTACTTCTAATATTCTTATTAATCAAGCTTGATTCTTGTGTAGACTCAATTTCCTTCAAATATTGTTTCAAATCCTCATTTTTTTTTTAAATGTGACCAAAAACTGATTTGTTCTATGCTTTCATATTGAATTTTACAAATTTGAGCTCTTTAGCAATTTGGGAGATTAAAGGGCCTGAGAATATTCTATACCATAATTCCTCTGTTTTTGGATTTAGATCTTTATGTTGGGTCCATATTGATTCAAATCTAAAAATTATTTTAATATTTGAGTTACCCAAGAGAATTTCTAGCACCACGGGATTATGTTTCAACCTTATTTTGGGGAGGTAACTCAAGGAGGAATTTGCCAAAAAATATAGGCCACCCTTTGAGATCAAAATACTATAAAGTCTTATCTAAATTAGATAAGAATAAGATATTCTATTGCTCCATGTGTACTTGCTACCCTATAGCTCAAGGTCTAGTAGTTCAACATTGTTAACAAAATTGGAAAAATCCTCCATAATTTTGGATATTATAAATTTTCCTTATTTTTTATCTGGGGCTTACAATGGGGTATTGAAATCACCCACTAGAATCTAACACTTATTCAGAAATATCCTCTCAGCTGACCAAAAATTAACCAAAGAGTACCTCTTTTAGCCATAGAGTTAAGGACATAAATGTTGGAAAGAATTCATCTTCTATTGGAGAACTTGCAACAAAAAAAATATTAATAATTTGAATGGAAGAGGGAATAAAAATCCATCAACTCTTATTGGGTTCCATAAACAAAGTAGCTCTTAGAAGAACCTCGGGCATGACTTGCAACAAAATTTGTTAACTTTTCATGTTATAAACTTAAATGAAATGCAACCACAAGTCATAAAATAAGAATGCAATGTTATGCCTATGATAATGGCAATATAATAAGCAAGTAAATAGCATGAGAAAATTCTGAAATAATTCATGAAATAGCCATTAATGAAAGCTCACAAAAATTTGAACTTGTTACAATATATGGAGATCTCAATGCTCCATACTTCATACAAGTTCTACATTGTATCTACTCTAGTCTACCTTATGCTTCATTCTCTCTATCTATCTACTCACTAACCAACCAACTCATCTATAAAAGGCCTATATATAATGAGACATGACTCTTGGCCTTCCATATTCCTATGACTCTTCATCTTCCTATTCTAAGGACTCATGTACATGTGGACACCATGCACATTTACATCATTGCACATTCTAATAATACATTTGCATTTATTACATTACATAAAGTAAATACTCAAGCCTTAATCTAATATACTCTCCTAATATAATGATGTACCCAATATGGTACATTAGCATGTACCAAATAATGTAATATATTCCAACACCCCCTGTATTACATTATTTTGTTATTAAAACTTTATTCTTTAATATGGTTCTTCATCTTTCAAATGTTCTTTAGCTTAAACAGGTTCTTCTTCTTGTAGATGGCCAATCACTCTGTATTTTTCTCATCTTTCTCATTTTGATTCTTCTATTTTTTTTATTTTTTTAATGATATATAGGTCTTCTATTTTCTGCAATTTATTCCTCAGAAAATGTGTTAGTGTTGTTTTGAAATACAACAATATCTTATGAAATGTCAATTGAATCTAGAGAATATATATCTTTGTGGATTGATCTAGTATCTTCTATCTCATTTTGATTTATGATGAGACACATATTTATTTCATTTAAGTATGTAAAATCAACCATCCTTTTACTCTCTACCAGCTTGGCTACTGAAATAAGATTAGATGTTAATCCAAGAACGTACATTACATCATGTAGCAAAAAATCTAGAAAAGCTATACTAGGTGTTACATACCCATATCCATGTATAATATAGGTTTTTCCATCTATCATTTTCAGCCTATAATTGTTAGCGACTTCAAGATAATCAAACCATTGTAAATTTCCTATCATGTGATGACTTGCACCAGAATCAATATACCAAATGTCCTTTTTATTTTGACCTATGAAATTGTTTGTGCTTGAAGTAATTTTGCATCTTTGATATGGTATATTGGGTGGATTTTGATCTTGAATCCTCTCATGGTGTATCTTGTGGTGATATGTTCCTCTTGCTAATTTATCCATTATCTTGAGAAATTGTAGTATTTCTTATGTCTCCCAATCTAGATTGTAACCTTTAATTCTTATAGTATATGATCAATCAATAGTCAAATTTATAAAATAGAATTCCTTTTAGCTCTTTAGAATTGAGAACAATTTTGATAGAATATTTTGTCTTTCAAAATCTTTGAAGTTGACTTCCTTATAACTCCCTAGTTTTAAGTATAAGATCAAGTTTGATAAGATCTTTTCTATTTCTCAAGTTTTGTAAAATACTTTCTACCTTGCAAGTGTTTTTAATGTACTATGATCTTGATAGTATGCTTAGCTTTCCTCATTGTTCTTGAGTTGAATCCATATTATATCCCTAATGTTCAACTTCTATTTTCCGCCTTAATTCTCCATTTTAATGAATAAATAGAAAACTAAAGATAATTTTGATGCACCTTCAATTTTTTATAAGGTTCTTTATTTTCAAGACCTTTAAGTTGGATTCCTTATATCTCATAAATTAGGGCATGATACTAATTAAAAATTCAATTTCTGACTTTTGATCAGTGCTATATTAAGCTTCTTTCAAATCTCAAAAATATAATTTCTAAATTTCAATAATCTATATTTATGTAGAACTCCTTATATCTCCCTAATTGGAAATTTAGAAACTATGGATATTTGTAAATTTAATGTTTTAATTTCTATGTAGAATTCCTTTTTCCTCCAAAATAAAATATTTGCAAATAATCCTTGTGCTTGAATAAAGTAATTCAAATGCTTTTAATTAAACCTTCCTTGCTTCAATCATGCTTTCAAATCTTCAATAATGCATCTAAGGTTGTACTATATCAAAGCAATTACTTATACCTCCAATTATCTAATTAATATCAAGCATTAAATATTAACAAGTTTTAACTTCCTTTAACTTCATAAAAATGCTCTTTGATTTAAATAAATTCAATACCTTCTTTAATGTTGGTGTGCGTTGAGTTTGAAGTCTTCCTCTCTTTGACTTTACTACAACTTACACTTGTATTGTGGCACTATTCACTTCTCCCTCTTCAATGCTTATGATACTTTCTTACAACATTAATTGCACTTGCTTTTGGTGCCTTCAAAGTTTCAACATGTTGTTGGTTAAGTTCTCCTTCACTATGCTTAGGTTTCACTTCACTGTGCTCTTGGTCTTTACTTCACTATCATCCTCTACATACTCTTAGAATACCTTCTTATTGCATGAATAAGTGTGACTTGTCACTCATGCAAGGCAAAAATTTGATTTTCACTTGGAGTTTTCTTTAGCATTGTGACACTTGGTGGTAATGAATCTTTACCTCCTTTACCTTCTAAGTGCTTGCACTTATTTTTGTAACATTCTTTCTCTTCCTAGTGTGATGTTGTAGACACCAAAATAGCACCAATCAGATTAAGTGACTAAAAACACTGATCGCATTGACATACACAACTTTCAGGGCAGCCCTCAAAGGTCTTACAGTGGTCCTAGCTACTTACATAGCAGTTCAGAAGGTCGAAAAGTAAACAAAGCCTTTATCAAAATAAAGTCTTAATCAAAGTCAAAACAAAGCCTTTATCAAAACAAAGTCTTAAGCAAAACAAACCCTTTATCAAAACAAAGTCTTAAGCAAAACAAAGCCTTAAATTCAAAGCAAAACTTAAGCAAGCAAGCCTTAAGCAAAGGGGAACCTTGGCCTTAGGTGTCACGAAATCGCGACGTCACGATTTCACGATGTCGCGAAATCGTGACACCTAAGGCCCAAAGGGGAACCTTGGCCTTAGATGTCACGAAATCACGATGTCGCAATTTCGCGACGTCGCGAAATCGCGACACCTAAGGCCCAAAGGGGAACCTTGGCCTTAGGTGTCACAAAATCGTGACACCTAAGGCCCAAAGGGGAACCTTGGCCTTAGGTGTCATGAAATCATGACACCTAAGGCCCAAAGGGGAACTTTGGCCTTAGGTGTCATGAAATCGCGACGTCGCAATTTCACGACGTCGTGAAATCATGACACCTAAGGCCCGAAGGGGAGCTTCGGCCGAGGGTGTCGTGATTTTGCGACGTCGCGAAATCACGACACCTAAGGCCCGAAAGGGAGCTTCGATCGAGGGTGTCGCGATTTCGCGACGTCGCAAAATCGTGACACCTAAGGCCCGAAAGGGAGCTTCGATCGAGGGTGTCATGATTTCACGACGTCGCAAAATTGTGACACCTAAGGCCCGAAACGGAGATTCAACTGAGGGTGTCACAAAATTGAAACACCTAAGGCCCGAAGGGGAGCTTCGACCGAGGGTGACGCGATTTCGCGACGTCACGAAATCACAACACCTAAGGCCCGAAAGGGAGCTTCGGTCGAGGGTGTCACGATTTCGCGATGGCACCTGTGTTACGATAAAGAAATTTTGTGATAGCATGATAATGTGAACAGAAAGCATATTTTATTTAACTACTGTTAACTGCAAACAGAAAACGTAAACAAACAGCATATAGTTGCTGCCATTGATACAGTCGATGAAAGTGTGCTGCCATTCGTCTCCAAGTGAGACGACTTCGCCTGTGATAAAAAGCCAAAATGCTGCTATTACCTGTAGGTTAGTATTTCATTGCATCACAGGATATATTCGATAACTGTCTTCTAAAATCTAGATTAGACATAGAACGTAAAGCGTGACAGATGTATTCGAATGCAAAGCATGACATAAGATATATCCGATCGTAAAGTGTGAACTATGTAAATAGCATGAGCATGATATAAAAGAAATACGTGATAACAGATAAATTAAAAAGAAAATAGCTGAGAGCGTGCGGGGCGCCCGATCGGGCTGCCCGTCGTTGAAAACTTTGACTCTGATGCCAATCTACTAGGAATGGGCCCAAAATCTAAGATAATATGATGTCGTCGAATAACTGGTTCACTGTATCCAATGTTGGATCTGAAGGTTCGGATTCACCTTCAAACAGCCACCAATAACCTCCCTTGCGAAAGAGATTACAGATGCAGAAGAATGAATTCGAAAAGGAGTACCATCTGGTCTTTGGTCTGATAGCCCTTCGTTGATTTCAAAATGCCACCAACTTGTTTTTTGGGTGGAAAAATCCACCATTTTATAGACCCAGGGGGTCTCTTTGAATAGATGTGCATAAGCGCAATGTGTTGGTCAAAGGTGCCATGTGGCGGTCATGTCTCCATGAGAGAGGAAAGTCCTCCATGACTCGGGCTTTCGTTAATGCCACTGTGACAGTCCTCCAACGGCCCACGTAACTGACTGTCTTTCACTGCCAGTTGTTTAATGCCCATTCTCGTATCTTTGTCAAAATGCCTGTATTTGTTTAAAGTCCGCCTTTGTTCATTTCTGCTTAGTGTAAACAAAAAATAAATAAAAATCATCATAAACAAGATAAAAATCTGTTTAGATAGTAGAGAAGCACCACAATGGTGTACACCCGTAGCCAAGCCCAATCAAGGGCAGAATATCCGAAAGGTACACAAGAAGCAGGCACAAGTCGCCTTCGCTTTAGTCTTGAAGACTTGGTCATACCGCCTTGGCGGTCTGGGCCACAAGAGAATCCAAATCATTCCATGTCTAAAAGGAATTATTAGGACCCTCCTCATTGGAGTATACCCATTCAACACAGCCCCTTTCGAGAAGAAGCTTTACATGTAGATCTCAATGTAAGTAGACAACCGCCTTTAGAGGCTAGAGATGAGTGGCTACAGCGCGATGAAGTGCTAGAGAGGCATAGTGTCCATGAGGAGAGACAACGTGAATACGGTACCTCTTCTTTACCTCCCATTAGAATAGAAAGATAAAATCTAGAGCGCAGGGCTCTTTACACAGGATGAACCTCTACCCGTCCCTTTCACACCCATGAAAGGGAGAATGAGGAAGATCATCGCATTCCTCGAGAGCAATGTACAGCGCGGGAGCCTTGCGCTTCTGCACCTGCTATATATAATGATCACCCATTAAGGCTAGAGCCTCAAGTAAATGTCGCTAATCTCGACAGAGGGAAGCACCACATAGAAGTCACGGATCCTCAAAACCAAGATAGATACGTCGGAAAGGCGATGAGGCCTCCTAGAATTAAAACAACAAAGCAAATTGACCTATCATTTGCTAGACATGCCACCCGCCAAGCGTAGATCAAGCAGCTTGAGCAGGATCAGCAATAGCTAGAACAATTATATCACCTTAATAAAGAGCGCATTCGACGCCAAACAAATGAGCTGCTCCGCATCACTATGCCTGAAAAGGTTCAGACCCCCCAAATGCAGAGGGCAGAAAGGTACGAGAGGCACAACCTCATAGTGCATGATAGGTCCCTAAGACCTCGCCAAGAGGTGCCTTTAAGGCACCCAAGACATGAGCGGGAGGCCAATCCCAAGAATGACGATGGGCACCCTTCGCGAGCACCCACTCCTGCTCGTCAAGCTCACCCAATAACTCCTTGGGAAGCTTATGAGGAGTATGAAGAAGAAGAATGGGTTGAAACACCATATCAAGGCAGAGGAGGTGCTATCTAGCCACCCCTCCATAGGCCCCTAGTTGTCCAACAGGAACGAGTTACGGAAGAAGAAATTAAATCTTCCAATGCATATAAAGCGCTATTAGAGAGCTTAGAGTATATGGAGACAAAATCTTCTGGGCATCAAAATCCCATGTTATGTCAACTCCGTAGTCATCCAGTGCATCCCTCAGTGCCCACACCTCTTTACCCTGAACATTTCAAGTTGCCTCAATTGGCAGTCTTTAAAGGTGAAGAGGACGCATAAGAACATGTCACAAGATTCCTAAGCCAATGCTTCGGCATCCAAGATAATGATGCATTATTGCTTAGGACATTCATAACCACATTCACAGGCCCTACCTCGGATTGGTTCACATAGTTACCAAAACATAGCATAAACAACCTAGATCAATTAGTAGATGTGTTTCTTGAACTCTTTGCTTTCAACACAAGGAAGAAGGCATCACTGAGTGATCTAGCTAGCCTCAGGAAATATGAAGAAGAAACAATGGTAGCATACGGGAATCGATGGAGGGCTTTGCTTTCTAAGCTACCCTACCGTCCCCCTATGTCTGATCTCACATAGATGTTTGCATGGAGTTGCTTAAAATCAATCTCTAGGCTATTGTTGCTACAGCAATACGATAGTTTAGAAGAAGCTTTGGCGCAAGCCAGAGTTATAGAAGAGATCAAAAACACCAAGACTAGGACTACGCAACCAAAACCCGCTACAGTTAATCAAGTCACGATAAATGTCCCTAAGCCTGTGCAAGAAATACAGCCTCAAAAGGCTAATTACCAGGCAGTGCCTCCTAGTTATGAAAGAGATAATAAGAAACAGGAGCAGAATCAGCAGTGTCACCCTAGGTGACAATTCACCCCTTATACGAAGTCTAGGGACTCCTTATTTGATCGCTTGTCAACGACAAATTTAGTCACCCTTCTAGAGATCCAGACTATAGACCCTAACGCTCCCAAGCCTAAGGGATACAGAGAGGAATTATATTGTAGATTCCATAGGCGAAGGGGACATGACTTGAATGGATGTTGGAAATTCAAAGGACTGATACAAGATTTAATTGATAATCAAACATTGGCAGTGGACAACCCCATAGCACCAAATAATCAACATATGGGGATATTCAAGGACCCTTTGCCTGCCCATGAGGCACAGGCAAAACCTCTTCAGATTAATGAGGTGTGACAAAATCTCCCCATGCAAGGATATGTGGGAATGATCAGCATAGTAACGAGGAACAAAAAATACCCAGCAGCTGCCTCGGAGGTAGCTACCAGAGTAGTTCCTTCAACATCGCAACCTCAACAACCCACTATGCAATTGCCTTCGCCTAGACCCGAGGTCTCGATACAGACCAAACTCATGCAGAGTTTGCAGACCACATCGGCTAGGCTTTCCATTTATGATCTTATACAGCAGTCACCGCCCCATCGAGAAGCTCTCATGGAAATTCTAAAAGCCATCGAATTACAGCCTCACAAAGCAAATTCCTTCAATAACTTTGTAGGACATGTAAAACGATGTACGGAGCCAGTCATTACCTTCAGAGAGGATGAAGTTAAATCAGTACCAAATGACATGGCAGATCCACCCTTGCACATTATCGCGTGGGTCAATAGGATCCTGTACAAGAGAGTGTTGGTAGATACTGGCTCATCTAGTAACATCATTACCACTGCAGCATTAAAACATCTAAAGCTACCAGCCTCTCATATCATGGCCTCAACATACACACTGTGAGCATTCAATGATGCAATATGCTCAACAGTCGACACAATTGTTCTACCCATCCAGGTAGGACAAAAGACGATACCTACATTGTGCCACATTCTTGAAGGCGAGATGGCATACAACATACTGCTAGGGCGACCATAGATCAGGGACATGAAGTGTGTCCCTTCGATAGCTCACCAGTGTTTGAAGTATGCATTTGAAGGAGAAATACATGTAGTCCCGATGGACTTAGAACCCTTCAAATATTGCAATGCAGTGCATTTGATGCCGCAATCGACCCTCCCGTCAACGCACTTGGATTTCCAGTTAAATCCATCCAGACAGGGTCCGATACCACAAACACCATAGATGACTAATCCATCGAAACCCCAACCAAGTGCATCTACATCATCGGCTCCTTCATTACCAACGCCACTTGTCATGGCTAAATAGAAGGACATAGGAAAAAAGATCTTGGAAGAGGCTCAACCCCTAGAAGAGGTGTTGCCAACAATATCAACTGTCTCAATAGAAGAAATACTTAGCACAATGGAAGCTGAGATTCCTAATCCACCCAACATGGAATGGACTCAGGAAGGCCTTCCATTTCCTCCTTCTCAATCGTCAACAATTATTGTTGAAATGGCCAGTACGGGCCTGGGAGAATATCTGGTGCAAAATGTTGTAGCAACGCCCGCGCTAGAAACAGTGCAAGACATGGGGAGACCTTGCCTTCCCATAGGGACAATTGTTCCTTTAGGTTACCCACCAAACCAGACAAATTTTGTGTATGGGGGCCTTGATCATGGTGTAGAACCATGCAAGCAAAAGGACGAGGACGAAGAGCCTTTTGCTGAAAATATCAATTATTTGTCGAACCCGAACTTCACTCTGAGATATCTAGGCCAATGCAATTGGCACGGATACGGGTTAGGCAGGTATGAGCAAGGGGTGCATGTCCTTTTCCAGCCAAGATATCAAATGCCTTATGATAAGTCGGGAGTAGGGTTCAACCACCCCCTGCCATTAGACATCTTGGTAGAAAACATGCAAGGCCTAGAAATAGGCAGCAAGGGTGGATTGGCATTAGATCCTTATGCCAACCCAAATACAGAATATACATTGGGAGATTACCTCCCATGGTCAATAAACACCCTTGGCAACAGCAGTAATTTCCCTCCTTTGCAAGAGAGAGGTGAAAGTTCGGATAGTAATCCCCAACAAGAACATAAACGTTGTCTGGACATATTTTTGAAGTTGTTCCCCTTAGAGGTTCTAGTTGAATCAATACAGTGTCAAGAGAATCATGTCCCTCCACCAAGAGTGGAACAACCGCAATGGGACCAGATTAATTTGTTGGAACAAGGAGAACCCTCAACGTCACAAACAGTTGTTGAAGAGAATGAACATTTTTGGATCTTCAAAAGCGATTTAGAAGATGAGACTAAGATGATCTATCTCAGACATGCACGACGAAATAATCGCCCTTTAACTCATGAAGATCTAATGGGATAGATGGGCATAAGATTAGGGCATGAATGGTGGGTAGACCCAGCGAGGTGGGACCAAGTGTTGGATCCATGGCTCCAAATTCATGATGAGCACCATCCACCTCGAGACCCTATAATGACATTAGTGTTGAGGGAATACCCTGTCTTCCTATCAACACATAGGGATGATCCGTTCATGCCTATACCTACAGAACCAGATCCAAAGCATGGGGAGCATCCAGAATGTTCGAGTTATCACACCCATGGTAATGGAGACCAAATTCATTTCATCCACATGATCTCCATTGATTTGACCACACCCATCCACAATCCAACCGATCCAGCACGGTCATTGCATCTAGACATAGATGCCATCGACTGGGATCGCGTCAATTCATCGCTCTCCCCATCAAAGTATTGGCCTTTCGATGAAATGCCTCATTTTACCCCAGGGACAACTCAGGATATTTTTCAAACTGAAGAGGGACCCGAGGTTCCAAACGTAGATCTAAACTCAGCTAATGATATCCATTTGCTCCCAACTCCACATCAGTTGGAGGACGGATCCCACATGTCAGTCGAGGAAACGACTGACATAGACATCGGCTTAGACTCAATGAATCCATAGATTATCAAGCTGGGGGTAATCTTATCCCCTGAAGAGCAAGCCGACTACATTGCCCTTCTCAAAGCAAAGAAGGAGGTTTTTGCATGGTCATACAGAGACATGCCGGGACTAGATCCGCAGCTAGTCATGCATAATCTAACGCTTGATCCGACAATCAAGCCAGTTAAGCAAAAACTATGAAAGATGCACCCAACAGTGGCCCTGATGGTCAAATACGAATTGCAAAAGTTGTTGGATGCATAGTTTTTCATCTGCATAGACTATCCGCCATGGCTGTCCAACATGGTGCTCGTCAAAAAGCCCGACGGGAGGATTCGCATATGCACTAATTTTTGAGATCTAAACAAAGTGAGTCCTAAGGATGATTTCCCCTTGCCTGATGAGTGTCGTTTAATTCATCATTTGATCATTATTCATCAATCCGGGAAGGTGTCCTAAGGCTGTTTACGATAGTCAATTCAGGCAGGTGTAAGACACTCCATTCAGAAAATGGCTTTATTGGTAGAACAGTTAGTGTTTGCTGGGGGTTCTTCTATCACTCTAAACCCTATAACTTGAAAGGAAACTAAATTATGCTTGCTGAAATAAAACTGCAGAAATGAAATGACAGTGAAAGAAACCTATTTACTCTTGTTGAATCTGAAAATGCACTCAAAAACTGAAGTAAAATTGCTGAAATGAAAGTTGCTGAAATTAGAATTGCAGAAAATAAACTTAACTATCTTGCAAAATAAAAGAACAGATCTAGAAATAAACTCAGAAATGAAAATGTAACTACAAATTCTAAAACTGGAAATAAATTCAGCAAAATAAGAAAATGCAGAAAAATGACAGGTTTCCTGCTATTCTGCTGCAGACAGAATTAAACAAGAAAACCTGATATGAACCTTCTTCTGCTCCTGGGAGTGGCCCTTGCTCCCTGGTTCAGAAGAAGGTGAAGAAGTAGCTCTGGTGTTCTACCTAATCACTCCTTCAATCATAAAATAAAATTGATAAAAACTGCACTTTTTATTGATTTAAAAACATGCAGAAAAATTCTGCATATTATTGCTACAGAAATCTGATTTCACAATATTCAGAATTACACTAATTGCAATCCTAATTCTTCCTACTTAGCTCAACCCATATGGGAGCTAGTTATTTATATTAAAAATAGCTAAATCAGATGTGGAATGATTCAAATTCAGGCATTTTAGGAATGTTGTTAAAACTGCATTCCTAAAATGCAGAATATGGTTACATATGAAATCTATTCATTGCACACTTGCTGGAGGTCTTCTACGTTGAAAAAGATGCATAACAGATTTACATAGCTATCCCTATCATTCTCCTGCAATTTGTTGTCTTTCCTGAGCTGTTCTGGTCAAAACTGTGCATTTTCGGTTATTCCGGAGCAGTCCTGTTATTCCGGAGCAGAATCCCTATTTTTTCCCAGAGCAGCGCCAGAATGACTGTTTTCAACACTGTTTGCGGTTCTTTGGCCGAGCATTGGGTGGACCAGACTTATAAGTCTTTCAATAACCTGGTCACACGCTTTCCTAAGTTGAATTTGACCAAATCCCAAGCCTTGCAAATCTGGCTGGAATTTGTCCAAGTCAAAACAGTCAAAAATAGTTTTGCACAGCTTGCAGTTTTGACCTGTTTTTAGTGCTATTTTCTGCATTTGACAACTTCAGAGAGCATGATATGAATGATATATATTCCACACGTGATTGCACTTAACACATTTCACAATAAATCATTATTTATCAACAAAACTTATGCAGAAAATACATAAAATTAGTAAAAACAGAATATTATGCTTCTAAACAGTCAAATATGTAAATAGTAGTAAATATTGCATTTCATCAACAAAATTAACATTAAAACATATCAAAAAGGTCTACTAAGGATGTCAAAAATAATAAAAAATGAGGCAATATTTGGCCTCATCATCCCCCCCAACTTATTCTGATGCATGTCCTCATGCATTCTGTGAGGCTACAATAGAACAGAGATCCTTGTCCATAACTCTTTCTTGGTAGCTGAACTTTGGACCAGGAATCTTGTAAAACCCTCTCGATTTCTTTTATCTGCTTGAGCCATGCCCGAAACCGATCGTCCGGTCGGGGGTCTTCATCAAAAAACCATGGAACAGGGGTGATTACAATAGGCAATCTGTATCTTAATCCTATCCACTGATGTTGCAGCTGCTGAATAACTTGCATGATACCTTCAGCTCTTCTTTTTGACCACTGCAAGTTATTGGGGGAGATAGGTTCTTTCTTCTGCAAGGAAAGAGGTAACTCACCCCAACGATTTCTACAAGCTGCTAAGGCACTATTAAAATGCTGGTGAATAAAATTCTGAACATCAACTAAACATCTCTGAAGATTTGTTTCATAAAGTTTTCTCACCTTTTCTTCTCTCATCATAGTGAAATGTTGATTGGCTGCACCCCTGTAATCACCATGCATTGGCCTCAGATACAGTGCTGCATTTGCCTCATTATCCTTAATCATCTGCTTCTGTTGTTCCCAATATTCCTGATTTTGCAGAGTGGACAGGAAAGCTCTTAACTGAATATCCCCTGTAAAAATGTGAGGTAGGAATGTGTCATCCTCAGGCATAAAGAAATTATGTAGGAATAACTCACACAGCAGATTTTTCTCGTTCGTTGGGTCAGTGCAGGTAGGTATCCACAAATTCTTCAGATTTTCCATTTTGTATGGCAAATTAGAGTGGATTCTCATAATTTGCCAACGGATAAATCTTTCCCTAAGGATTAAGGTGTAAAACCTTGCATGTCTTCTCGGACTCGGACTAAACACTCGCATTCCGACGGAGATCCCGCACTTGGTTTTTCAATTTGGTTATTTCTCGCCTCTTTAGCCTCACATTTTTCCTCCAAAGGTTTCAAAGCTAAAACCTTTTCTTCCAACCTTTGGCATTTCATCATCCACTTTGATAAATCCGCATTATATTCCTCAAGTGGAACCATAAGGGGATTGCGAACAAAGCTGTCGCATTTGAGGAACAATATGAACTCCGTACTTCTTTATCAGCTCATGTCAACCCCGACATAATCTGTTTGTGTTTCCTTTTCTTCTATTTCTCGCCATAGGTAATTCAGTTTGAATTCCCATGTCCCGTGTGACTATGAGAGGTTCATATAGTTCTATATCTGCAGCAGGAATTGAGGAGATCAGAAGTTGTTCCTGTCCCTGTTCTCCTTCAATATCCATTATAGGTTCTTCCCTGATGGGTGATTCTACTATATGTGCAGCTGTCGCTAATTCCAACAAGATGTCAGCCATTTGAGTGTCATGTATACCTTCATCAGGTTGTGGCTCTAAAGATGCAATTTTTGCTTTTAAACCTGCCACTTCCTTCTGCAACATTGCAATCATTTGATCTTTTTCTGTAATAGAAGCTTGACACTCCTCTATCCATCCTGTTTGTGTTTTTACCACACTTCTTGCTGCAAATAGCTGTAGTTGGATATCTTCTTCTTCCTCTGATTCTTCTTCTGTCTCTGACTTTTCTCCTGTCTCTGACTCTTCTTCTGCCTCTGCCTCTTCCTTAGAATCGGAATCTGAATAATCCACCAAGATCACTGCAGGGCTGGATTTAGGTTCTGTTATGTTTGTAGCTGCAGGTTCTGTTGATTCTGCTAATTCTGCAGGTTCTGTTGATTCTGCTAGGTCTACCTCTGCTGCTACTGCCTCTTGACCTCCTTGGTCAAATGATGTTGTATCCTTTTGAAGTCTTGCAGACCTTCGTAATGTTTGAACAGGAGATTTTCTTTTCCTTGTTTTGGGCATTTTTTGAACAGCTTCTCCTGGTTCTGCCTCATCAGAGCTATTGGACTGCAACACAGTTACATCTGCTGAAAATGATACTTTTCTACGTTTTTTAGCAGAGTCTATTTTAGCATGCTTTTTTCTTTGCCTTCTAGTTCTAGAAGAGGGAGGTCCCTGTGGAGAGGATGAACCTGCTTCTTGGATAGACTCTGTTTCAACCACTGGCTCAGACCTAGGGCTTTCAACTTGTTCTCGAGACTTAGGGCTTTCAACTTCTTCTCGCTTCATCTCGCAAATGCAGTGGCTTCTAGTTTCGTCCCATGGAGCAAAGAATCTGCCAAAGCTCAGTAAATTACCCCTAAAGTGATGTTTACAAATTATTTTGATCAAACCATGATGCCTAGGGGTTCCTTTTCCTTCCCCGATATTTCTTGGCCATAGTTTTTAAATCTTCATAAAAATACAGGGGAAAATTAACTTGGAATTCAGTGTTTGTGTGGCCATATCTCAAATAAATTAAAATTTTCATATGATGCCCCGATAAAACAAGCAGTACTGACCTTCACAAGTGATAAATCTAATCATCCATTCAGCTACTTCATCCCAAGGAGATTCCAGACTTTCCCTTTTAACTCCTTTACAAACATTTTTGCTCATGACATATTCAATCGGTTTATCGTTTTCTGCCCTAAACTGGTTGGCCAATTCACTTAAGGTATTTCTAGCTATTTTCCCAAGATTAATTCCTTGCAAAGGAAATTCAGTAATTTGGCTCAAAATGTCTGGAGTTACCTGGATTGTCATGCCATTGATGTTGATTCTGTTGTTTCTGAAGGTTCGTGCAAATTCTGGCAGCCAACCCTTCGGAGTTCCCATCAAATTTCTGAGAAACGGCATCAAACCAGCATCGGTGAAAATTTGCAGCAGCGTAGGATTTTCCAGTATGAAGGTGGCATTTTCTGGTTCACTCCTGTTCTTCCTGCCACCCATTTTTCCTTGCTCTGTTCGCGAATATGTTTCAGAAGCGCTGGAATGACAGTCTTAGCAGACATGCACTGGAATGACAGTTCTATCGTACATGCATTGGAATAATAGTTCGTGCGCCGGAACAGAGCATGTAAAACCGACTTGTTGATTCATTATTTTTAAAACCGGTGGAATATGCTGACAACGCGGAAAAAATTAATGCCAATGCAGATTTCACGATTACGGTTTGCTGAGTTGGCATCCATGAATTTGATGTGAATTTTTCAAGGCAAACAAAATCTGTTTTCGGTGTGCTTTGAGGCGTGTGCCATGATTACGCGTATCGCGAAATTATGATATCTAAATATCATAAATTTCGAAAATCACGTGTTCCACAATCGTTTGCCACGTGTCCCTGCATGAATTTTTTAAGAAACGTCAACTTATTCCGATGCACTGCGCACATGTCGTTATTTTGTCGTTTCGGAGCATATCTGTCAATTCTCATTCCGGAGCACAACTGTCATTACCCATTCCAGAGCACAACTATTACGGAGCTTTTGCTGTTCCGAAGCAGTGGTTATTCGGAAGCAAACTTCATTCTGAAGCATATGTCATTCCGGAGCATATGTCATTCCCCCTTTTTATTGACTAATTTAGACATCCCCAATTTAAACCTTATGAATGCTTTGAATGCTAATCAAGTGAATCTATACACTATATACTTTAACTATTTACAATATTTAAAATGTAAAGAAACACATACCTGTCTTGACTACCTTTCTACATTTCATACAATTGATTAGCTTTGTTGTTTGTCTGCTGACAAGTGCAGTAATGTAATCCTGAAAAACACAAACAAAATGGGTGATGGCAATGACAACAATGGTGAATGACAATGGCGGAAAATGTATGGTGATGGAATGAATTGCGATGGAATGGATAGTGATGAAATGGATGGTGATGGAATGGGACTTAGTAAACATGCCAGATAACTGGTTTTCATGTAAACTAAATGTTTTTTTTTTTTTTTTTCGACAAAAACTATACTACTGCTGCTTTAGTGGAAGAAGGGAATTCTTCCATTAAATGCACATCCAAGTGCTCTATTTGTTTTAAAAATTCATTTTTAGTTAGTGGCTTATGGTAAATCCGGAGACGATGTCCATTAACCACTAACTTCCTTCGCGAATCATCAATTGGTGAGAGACGAACTGCTCCATTCGAGAAAACCTCTTCAATCTGGTATGGTCCAAGCCACCTTGTTTGCAACTTCCCAGGAAAATCTTCATAACGGGAGTCAAACAGTAATGCCCAATCCCCTTGCTGGAATTTTCGTTCTTGGATATGCTTATCATGCCAGATTTTACGTTGTGCTTGAATCATCTCGTTCTGATGCAAAGCGTCTCTTCGTATTTCATCCAATGCATTGAGTTGCAGGATCCGGTCCTTTTGTGCCTGTGACAAATCAATACCAACTTCCAAAGCAGTTCGAAGAGTTAGTAATTCAAATTCAATGGGCAAAAGGGGTTTTTTACCATAAACCAATTCAAAAGGGGTAAATCCCGTAGTGGATTTCCAAGTAGTGTTATAAGCCCAAATTGCTTCAGGTAACCTTTCTACCCAATTCCTTCTATGAACTGCTACAGTTTTGGTCAATATTTTCTCTAATTCCCTATTTGTCACTTCAACTTGACCATTGGCCTCGTGGATGATAAGGAGAGGACTTCCTGTGCTTGATTTCATATAATTTTACAAAGGCTTCAACAACCTTTGAAATAAACTGAGGTCCTTGATCAGAAGTAATAGACTGTGGGGCTCCAAATCGCAGAAAAATCTGTGAATACGTAAAATCAGCCACTTTGTCTTCTCGGGCATGCTTAAAGGCACGGGCTTCTGCCCATTTGGTTACATAATCAACACATACTAGGATGTGCACCTTCCCTTGGGAGGGTGGATCAATAGGTCCTACAAAATCTAACCCCCACCTCTCAAACGGTTCTACACCTAATTGAGGTTGTAAAGGCATTTCATTTTTGAAAGTAGGCTTACCCATTCTTTGACATGCATCACAATTTCTAATATACCTTTTTACATCTTTATGCAATGATGGCCAGTAGTAACCAAGCACTCCAAAATCTTTCGAATGGTATGTTTTACCGAATAATGCCCTCCCGAAGGTTCATCATGACAAGCTCTCAAAATGTCATATATCTCATCCTTACGAACACACCTCGCGTAAAACATGATCAGGACTGCATTTAAACAATATTCCTTTTATCCATTCAAAAGAAGAGCTTTGCTTGATTAACTGTTTTTTTTGTTTTGAGGTAAAATGAAGTGGAATCTTCCCTGTAGCTAAATAATTAGCTATATCCGCAAACCATGGAGTTTGAACAGAGACAAGAAACAATTTTTCATCATGGAATGCGTCTTCAACTAGTTCTTCGCTTCGCATTTGGCAATCTTGACAAGAAATCTGCCACTACATTAGCCTTTCCTCGTCTATTTACTATAGTAATATCAAATTCCTGCAAGAAAATCAACCAACGAATAATTCGTGCACTAACCAAAGGCTTATTCATCAAATATTTGATAGCAAAGATGATCTCGTATGGATGAATACAGGGTATCCTCGTGATATAGTGTCGAAACTTGTTAATGGCATATACTATAGCTAAGAATTCCTTTTCAGCTTGTAGTGTAATTCTTTTCAGCTCCTCGTCAAGTTTTTGCTAATATAATAAATGGCATAGTGTTGTCCATTTTCAATCTGCTCTAGTGCGGCTCCAATAGCAGTATTGGAGGCATCACTCGAATATGAAAGGGCAGCCCCCGCTTAGGTCCTCTTAGTACCGGCGGACTGGTTAGCTTTTCTTTCAAAGCTTCAAAGGACTTGTGGCAATCATCGGACCATACAAATTCAGAATCTTTCATTAATAATGCAAACATTGGATTAGCAATGGTACTCGAAATCAGTAATGAATCTACGATAAAAGCCAATATGTCCTAAGAAACTACGGACATCGCTTGAGATTTCGGAGGAGGAAGACTCTTGATGACCTCTACTTTCTTAGGATCAACCTTAATACCGTGAGCAGAGATATGATGTCCTAAAACAATTCCTTCCTCCATCATCAAGAAACATTTTTCAGGATTAAGAGATAAATGATATGCTTCACAACGTATTAGAACCTTTTCAAGTTGCTCTAATGTATACTCAAATGTGTCACCAAACACTGTGAAATCATCCATGTAAATCTCTACACTCTCATTGGTTAAATCAGAAAAAATGGCCAAGACAAACTCGTTGAAATGTTGTTGGTGCATTACATAATCCAAAGGGTAATACTCTATAAGCAAATGTCCCCCAAGGACATGTGAAAGTTGTTTTTTCCTGGTCTTCTCGGTGCCACTTGGATCCGGTTATACCCACTAAAACCATCCGAAAAACAGAAATATTTCTTACCAAGGAAGAGTGTCCAAACACTTGGTCTATAAAGGGTAATGGAAAGTGGTCCTTGTGTGTGACTTTGTTTAATTCCCTGTAATCCACACACACTCGCATCTTTCCATTCTTCTTAGGCACAATAACTAATGGAGAAACCCATTGACTGTCTGAAATTGGATAAATGAATCCTACTTCCAACAATTTTTCAATTTCTTCTTTAACAATGTCTTTTAAAGCAGGATTCAGACGTCTCTGCGGTTGTCTAACTGGTTTGACATCCTCAATGTATATCCTATGTGTGCATACATCGTGGTGGATTCCAACCATATCCGTATAATTCCAAGCAAAAGCTTGAACATGTTTCTGCAAAACAAGAAATAGTTTGGCTTCTTGATCGTCAGTCAACCAACTGTTAACATTTACAGGTTTTCCTGGTTGAATTTCAATTTGCTTGACTCCGGGATAAACAGAGTTAACATGTTCATATTTGCTGATCAAAGCATTTAAAGGACAATGATGTGGTTGCAGATCATGAAATACTCTTGATTCTGAGTTAAATGCAATACCTGATGGAAGCATTGGCATAGGACAGGTGAAAGAAGTCAAAAGATGATGATGCCACCCATGTGGCAATGTAAAGGAACTTTCATGAAGTGGAATAGATGGTAAATGTTCCAAACTTGTTCATCATCTTTCCATAATAGGCGATTGACCAGAACTTGATCATCCCCCGAGGCCTTCTTCATGCAATGTATTCACCAAGACTGCTTCATGTTCAAAAATTTCTCTCTCTCGGTGAATTCAATTCTTCAATGTGTTCCTGTACTACAATGGTGGCAAGGGTAACAAGAGGCTCCCTGTTCTTCATCGGACTCGGGATACCATAACTCGTCCAAAAAATTTAGATGATGGTTTAGCAGGTGGATACAAAGAAATTTTCTTAAGATCTACTCCATTTGAAATAGTCATTTCTCCCCGATCTACAGCCTATGAAAGCGGCCGCAGTAGCAAGCCAGTGGTCGTCCCAGGATGATAGGATAGCCATTAGCCGTACTCCTAGGTTGTAATACTAGGAAATCTACAGGGTATTCCCAAGAAGATACTTCAATGGGAACATCCTCCAAAAGTCCTTCCGGTTTGGCAACCGACCTATCTCGCCATTTCCAAAACCGTAGCCGTAGGACTCAAATCGCTGAGCTGCAATTTCTGCATAATATCTTTGGTCATGACATTAATTGCAGCTCCTAAATCAATAAGTACATTGGGAATTTGAACCAATCCTACAATAATGGTGATTACTGGACTTCCTGGATCACCATATTTGGGAGGTACTAATTTCCCAGAGAGAAGATCACCCAACTTTCCATCCACTTGTACAGCTTTGTGGAAAGGCTTTCTTCTTCTTGCCAGGTTTCCTTATGCATAAATCCCGAATGGTTTTCTTAATCAATGGTACATCCTTGATTGCCCGCAACAGAGGAAGTGAGATTGACATTTTCTTTAATTCTCGTGATTAACTCGATTCAGTGGGTAGTGATGGGATGATCAAACCTTTCAGAAATGGTAAATCCGATGTGACACGTTCGTATTTTCTTTGTAAGTTTTCTCGCATTCCTTTGCTCGATTGTATTTTTTTCTGGACTTGAAATTTCTGGAATTTCTTCAACCGTAGGTGGAGCAGGTCGTAAGACCTTCCCCGAGCGTAATTGGATGTTACCACAGTCAAGTACATGAACTGCAAGAGTATCTTCAGACTCATCCTTATAAACAGGGGCTGCTTGTCTGACATTATTGGGGTTAGTCACAGGCTGAGCTGGGAGTGGAGGTTGTCTTACTGGTTGTGCTTGTTGATGTTGTGTTCTTCCCTAAAAATTTGGATTAGGAGCTGGCAGCAAATTTTGAGTTTGGCCTTGATACCTTTGCTGTCCTTGATGGGACTGATATTGCTGGCCTTGATAAGGTTGATATTGTTGTGGTAGAAATGGTTGTCCTTGATATTGTTGTCCCCATATTTGTCCTTGTTGTGTCCATTGTGGAGGCATGGTATGCCAAGGTGGGTTCATCCATCCGCATTGTGACCAACTGGAGGAGCCGTCCAAGGTTGGTTCCAAGGTTGTGCAGAAGCTTCTGCCTGTCCCCATGGCATATTCATATTCCAAGGAGATTGTCCCCAGTTTGGAAATCTAGGAGCATTGGGATATTGTGCATAACCACCACCAGGTCTTTGCCCAATAGCATTGAGTTCTTCTCGCTTGGGTGCCCAAAATAGATTTTAGATGAGGCAACAAAGGGCATTTATCTCGTTGAATGTTCCTTGGAACAAATTCCACAAATAGAAGTTTTGTTTAGGGGGCAATCCCGCAAGGCATGCTTACTCCTACACCTTGGGCAATAAATTGCTAAAGGTGGTGTAGAATTATTTCTTGTGTTTTTCTCACCTAATGCAATATTAAGTTGAACAAGGATATCAGTTTTTAAATTGGCCATTTCCTCCATCAACTCTTTCATACCATTATTGCCAAAATTCTTTTTCTTTCTTCGGTGGTGAGTACGGGAATAATTTTTGCATAACTCCACAATCTCATCAAGGTCAAGTTGATCTATGTCTCCTTTTCCCATTAAATCTAACACTTCCCTAGATTCATCCTGTAATCCTCTTAAGAGAATAGGCTTTAAGAAATCAGGCTCTACAGCACCACACCTCTTTTGGACAAAGGCAAAGCGATCAAGATAATCTTCTAAACTCTCATCCTCTTCTTGCTTGATCCTAAACAACTCATCTTTCCTGTTTCTTACTCTACAATAATCCTGATATTTATTTAAGAATGCAGTCTCCATCTCATCCTGGGTAGTAATTGAGTTAGGTTCAAGATTGCTCATGAACCATCGGAGAGCAAACGTCCTTAAGTGTAGAAGGAAACAACTTCAATTTCTGATTATCATTTATGTAGTCATAAGTTTGACATAACACTTTGAATTCAAACAGAAATTGATCAGGATCTTCTGCAACAGCTCCCCTAAAGATTGGCAATATAGATGGGGAGATTGTTTTCATGGGGGCATCTAGAAGTGGATCCAACCGAATAGGATATTCAAAAGTTTTAGGAGCATCATCAGGATCAACATATCCACCGCCTCGCCGCCGCAGCCATAGTTGTCTTCTTTCTAAAGGATGCTGGAAATAGTTTAGTCAGAGGGGAGTGTTTAGCAGCTAGTGCTTCAAAAAGCTCCTTTTCTAATTTTGCCAACAATTCTTCTGATGAAGAAGGTATGTCTGGCTTTTCCTCAATGATGTCAAATGAAGGCAATTCTTCATCAGACCGAGTAGGTCTCTTTGGTGGCTCGGAGCCACTTCGGATAAACCTCCCTCTTTCGTCTCTCAGCCTATGCATTCATACACATTTACTAAACAGATCGTAGAATTTACAAGAACTATTTTCTGTATCCAGCCTACAGTTCTTGACCTACTTAGATTTGACTAACAACACCATGATCCCCGGAAACGGCGCCAAAAATGATGAGTGTCGTTTAATTCATCATTTGATCATTATTTATCAATCCGGGCAGGTGTCCTAAGGTTGTTTACGATAGTCAATTCAGGCAGGTGTAAGACACTCCATTCAGAAAATGGCTTTATTGGTAGAACAGTTAGTGTTTGCTGGGGGTTCTTCTGTCACTCTAAACCCTATAACTTGAAAGGAAACTAAATTATGCTTGCTGAAATAAAACTGCATAAATGAAATGACAGTGAAAGAAACCTATTTACTCTTGCTGAATCTGAAAATGCACTCAAAAACTGAAGTAAAATTGCTGAAATGAAAGTTGCTGAAATTAGAATTGCAGTAAAATAAACTTAACTATCTTGCAAAATAAAAGAACAGATCTAGAAATAAACTCGTAAATGAAAATGTAACTACAAATTCTAAAACTGGAAATAAATTCAGCAAAATAAGAAAATGCAGAAAAATGACAGGTTTCCTGCTATTCTGCTGCAGACATAATTAAACAAGAAAACCTGATATGAACCTTCTTCTGCTCCTGGGAGTGGCCCTTGCTCCCTGGTTCGGAAGAAGGTGAAGAAGTAGCTCTGGTGTTCTACCTAATTACTCCTTCAATCATAAAATAAAATTGATAAAAACCGCACTTTTTATTGATTTAAAAACATGCAGAAAAATTCTGCATATTATTGCTACGGAAATCTGATTTCACAATATTCGAATTACACTAATTGCAATCCTAATTCTTCCTACTTAGCTCAACCCATATGGGAGCCAGTTATTTATATTAAAAACAGCTAAATCAGATGTGGAATGATTCAAATTTAGGCATTTTAGGAATGTTGTTAAAACTGCATTCCTAAAATGCAGAATATGGTTACATATGAAATCTATTCATTGCACACTTGCTGGAGGTCTTCTGCGTTGAAAAAGATGCATAACAGATTTACATAGCTATCCCTATCATTCTCCTGCAATTTGCTGTCTTTCCTGAGCTGTTCTGGTCAAAACTGTGCATTTCCGGTTATTCCGGAGCAGTCCTGTTATTCCGGAGCAGAATCCCTATTTTTTCCAGAGCAGCGCCAGAATGACTGTTTTCAACACTGTTTGCGGTTCTTTGGCCGAGCATTGGGTGGACCAGACTTATAAGTCTTTCAATAACCTGGTCACACGCTTTCCTAAGTTGAATTTGACCAAATCCCAAGCCTTGCAAATCTGGCTGGAATTTGTCCAAGTCAAAACAACTAAAAATAGCTTTGCACAACTTGCAGCTTTGACCTATTTTTAGTGCTATTTTCTGCATTTGACAACTTCGTAGAGCATGATATGAATGATATATATTCCACACGTGATTGCACTTAACACATTTCACAATAAATCATTATTTATCAACAAAACTTATGCAGAAAATACAGAAAATTAGTAAAAACATAATATTATGCTTCTAAACAGTCAAATATGTAAATAGTAGTAAATATTGCATTTCATCAGCAAAATTAACATTAAAACATATCAAAAAGGTCTACTAAGGATGTCAAAAATAATAAAAAATGAGGCAATATTTGGCCTCATCATTGCCAAGCATCGACGAGTTGGTAGACGCTACAGCAGGTCACGAAATGCTATCCCTCATGGATGGTTTCTCAGGATACAATCAGATTCATATCAATCCTAAGGATCAACTCAAAACGGTGTTCACAACACCTTGGGGGACATTTTGTTATAAGATCATGCCTTTTGGCCTTAAAAATGTTGGCGCCACCTACCAACGTGCCATGATGTACATCTTCCATGATTACATGCATAAAACTTTGGAAGATTACATGGATGATTTGTTAGCCAAGTCTCTTTTGTGCTTAGATCATCTCGGTGACTTAAGCAAGATTCTCAATCGCCTCATAGAGCATAAGGTCAGAATGAATCCCAAGAAGTACGTATTGGCATCACATCTGGAAAACTCTTGGGTTTTATAGTCTCAAAGCGAGGCATCGAAGTGGACCTAAAGAAAGTCAAGGCAATCCTCAAAATGGCTCCCCCAACCACTATCAAGCAGCTCAGATGTCTGCAAGGAAAGGTTGCATCGATTAAGCGCTTCATAGCACAGTTATCTGACAAGTGTCGACCCATGAACAAATTATTGCACAAAGGGGTTACATTTCACTGGGATGACGAGTTCCAATCAGCCTTTGATGAAATCAAATGATACTTGGCTTCGTCGCCAGTATTGGCACCACCTAGACCAGGAGTGCCATTCTACTTATACATCTCAGCTACTGAGGTGGCATTGGGCACCATGCTGGCCCAAAAGAATGAACTTCACAAAGAATAGGCTACTTACTATCTTAGCTGCACCCTGGTCAGTTACAAACTTAACTATGCATACGTTGAAAAACTCTGCTTGGCAATGGTGTTTGCTACCAAGAGGCTACGCAACTACATGCTAAGCAACACTACGTATGTTGTTTCTAAGGAGAATCCATTGCGATACATGATGAGTCGTACCTATCATAATAGTCGCATGGCAAAATGGATCATGTTGTTGACAGAATTTGACATAGAATTTATTGGACAAAAATCTATCAAAGGACAAGTCATAGCTGATCAACTAGCAGAGGCTCCTCTTGAAGACGATTAGCCTCTAGTCATATAACTACCCGATGATGGGGTCTTCCATGTCTCAGAATCACCAGATTCTGATGAGCCTGAGTCACAGGCCGACATAAACTTATTTTTCGATGGTTCTAAATGTGAGCAAGGTGGTGGCACAGGAATTGTATTCTTCACATCGTAGGGCGCTCCAATACCCCTGTCATTTAAATTAAACTTCCCATGCACCAACAATAATGCAGAGTATGAAGCCTTGCTCCTAGGTCTTCAGATAGCAATCGCCATGATCATAAAATGACTAAACATATTTGGTGATTCGCTGTTAATCGTCAATCAAGTAAAAGGGGAATACAAATGCAAATGCCCAGTTTTGCAGGCTTATAAAGCCCTTGTGGACAAATTCTTGGAAAAACTTGAATGGTATGACATCGAGGCACTCCCTCGATCATCGAATCATTTTGCGGACACAATGGCCTCCTTGGGGTCACTAATCCCGCAAGACCTTTCTGGTGATATGACAACCATTCAAGTCAAAACCTTATCGCAATCCGCGATGGAGAGTGCAAGCTCTGACTTGACGTCAAGAATCCACATGATCCAGATTGAACCATCCTCGGATAAGTTCTCTCAAATCCGCGATCATCTGAAACATGCCAACTAGGGGTCCTTATTCTCCCCTACTCCCATCAATAGCAACACAACGTTGTTCTTACAAGTTCTATCTTGCTCAGCATTTGTTAGGGAGGAACTTCAAAAGGGATTAGTTGTTCATACTGTCGAGGTTTTCGATCAACAGGACTGGTATTTACCCATTAGAGACTACCTCAAGTTAGGTAATCTTCCCTTTGGATTAACGCACGTCGCAAAACGAACATTCAAGCAGAAAGCGGCTAAGTATGTCTTGATAGGAGACATTTTGTATCGTCGCAGCTATGAAGGAATCCTTCTTCGTTGCTTGGACCAGCAAGAGTCCACTTGGGCAGTCACCCAAGCACACGATGGTACATGTGGTGGCAACTTTAGTGGTATGGCCATTGCAAAGCGCATTCTTTGCATGGGATATTATTGGCCATATTTAGAGCAAGATTTTTGCGCATATTTCAAGAAGTGCGTGAAGTGTCAACATCATGCCAATTTGATGCACATACCTTCCTAGGCCTTGCATACAGTCTAGTCTGCTTGGCCATTTTTGCAGTGGGGCTTCGATCTAATTGGAAAAACCTCCCTTGCATCGTTAGGCCATCACACGTTTATCATAACGACCACATAATATTTTACTAAATGGGTGGAAGCAATTTCGCTAACCTCTACGACAGGACCCCGCATTGTGGAGTTCATTTTGCATAACATCATATGTCATTTTGGTATTCCATCCAAAATAATCTCGGATAATGGGCCATCATTCAAGAACAAATACGTGCGTGCTTTGACCACAAAGTACAAAATCTAGCATAGTTTTTCGACACCCTATTATCCGCAGGCAAATGGGCAAGTAGAGACGTCAAACAAAATGCTAGTTGCCATACTTAAAAAGATAGTCACAGACAGTCATAAGGATTGGCACATCCAAATCCCACTTGCCCTTTGGGCTTATCGCATTAGCATTCAAACGCCAACTGGGGTCACTTCGTTTTCGCTCGTGTATGGCTAAGAGGCAGTAATGCCTCTCGAGTTGGAAATTCCTTCCCTCCGCATAACAATGCAGGAGTTCATCGATGATGACACTGCACGGCAGGCCCAGTTAGACCAACTTACGTTGCTTGAAGAATGATGTGTTAATGCTCTCGAGCACTTACGTATCTATCAAGAGCGGCTTAAGAAAGCTTACAACATGAAAGTTCACCTAAGGGACTTTCGGGTTGGTGATTTGGTTTTGAAAGAAAACCAACAGAACTCTAATTTTCCTTCCCACCTAAGGGACAAGTTCGCGGCAAATTGGTTAGGTCCATATGTCATTGATAGCAAAATAGGACCCGGGACATACCGACTAGCTTCTCTCGATGGTATCAAAGAAACAAAACCCTTGAATATCAGTCATTTGCGACCATTCTATATCTAAGAGAGCCATATCCCAAAAATGCTCCAAGGATTCCTGAAATCGCTTGGTCAATCCCAAAAATGCTCTAAGGATTATCGTAATCGCTTGGTCAAATCCCAAAAATGCTCTAAGGATTATCGCAATCGCTTGGTCAAATCCCAAAAAAAATGCTCCAAGGATTATCGCAATCACTTGGTCAAATCCAAGAAATGCTCCAAGGATTATCGCAATCTCTTGGTCAAATCCAAACAAAAGGCTCCAAGGATCCATAAAATCGCTTGGTCAATTCCAAAAAGGCCCCAAGGATTCTTAAAATCACTTGGTCAAACCCAAAAATGCTCCAAGGATTATCGCAATCGCTTGGTCAAAACCCAAAAATGCTCCAAGGATTATCACAATCGCTTGGTCAAATCCCAAAATGCTCCAAGGATTTCCACAATCGCTTGGTCAAAAATCAAGAAAATTCAAAAACAACAAAAATCATCAAAAACAAAAAAAAATTTGCATTTCATTTCTAGGCATACTCAAATTCATCAATAGAGAGCTCTTCTCACACCTCATCTTCATATTCACCAAAATCAATCCATCAAAAATACAAAAATAAATAGCTGCATTAAAGCATTGCATCCATATATTGCAAAAGGTCGTACGGGTCAAAGGCACCATAGGCTGTAATTGCTCTGCTAGTCCATCTTGTTCCACACTGTTCCATTTTACAAAAACAAAAGACACCATGCATTGCTTTTTACCACACTAGAGTCAGTGGTCTTTTAATGTATCAAGGATTTCGTGATTCAGTCATCATTTTTCTCTTTAGCCATGTAATGTATCAAGTCAGACAGATTTTACGAAGGTAGAGTTACACTTGAAATACACCTTGTTATGTAACATCTCAACACAAATTAAAACACATAAAAATTCCCAAGTTGTGTGAACGAAATATGAAACCTGCGCAGTAATCCAGGTCACCATAAGTGAAACAGTTATCTTGCTCATCCCCCCGTGCGAATGGTCCCAGAATGCTGAGAATTGACAAAAGGACAAGCTCTTTCCTATCCATTCACCTCCATATACAAGTGGTTTTCACCACTACCAAATTCCAATCACAGTTGGTTCCCAAAGTTGTAAGGATTTGTACTATACGTCCCTGCCAAGGATGAGTAGTCATCCCCAAGACCTAAAAGGATCAACACCATTCACAAACAAAAATTCCAACAAATCATCATCCTAAAACTTTCCATTCACCTTTGATCTCCAAGTTATAAGGATTCATACTATCCGCCCCCAATCAGGATGGGTAGTCATCCCCAAGGCCTAACAGATCAATGCCCTTGCTCCATAATCTCCATCACCCCCTTGGTTCCCAATGTCGTAAGGATTCGTACTACACGCCCCTAACCAGGATGCGTAGTCGTCCCCAAGGCCACAAGGATCAAGGCCACTCACAAGCCCAAACTCACAATACTCAAAATACAAAATCAAATAACAGTGGTTATCACTACTATTCAAAATCCTTGCTCAAAAAGAATGAATAGAAAATAAACAATGATTTTCATCACTATATAAACGAGCAACTCTCTAAATCATTCAGCCAACAAACATCCTGAGCTTGAATCCCTGGAATTCTCTCAGCATTCGAAAACCATCTAGGTGATCCTCATTACAAGTTTGGTTGATAGCCTATCTGGCAATGGTGGTATCTTACCCGTATGACGATATGTCTGTCACATTCGCTTTGCGTATGTACATACCAATGTTTGCATAAGGATGAGCTAGCTTATGGTATCCTGGATAACATCGCAGATTAATCTAACTAAATACAACAAAGGAGTTAGTGGAGCTAATTAGGTGATCCTCGATACGAGTTCGGTTGAAAGCCCATCTTGCACTGGCGGTATCCTGACAAATATCACATAAATGAACTCAATTGCACACACAGTGATGTGAAATAGCTTGGTCAAAAACAAGTCCGATTCATACCTTGTTCAAAAGTCTTGTAAGATAAAGTACAATCATGGCTAGTAAGTTAAAACTGTCTGAGTCTCAGAAAACCTTAGCTACATTTCTAAACCAACTACGCTACTTTTCATCCTTACAATACCATCAAAAAATACAAAAAAAGAAAAACCACATGTATACATACAAATTCATCCACTACAGCAATCGACTAAAAGACAAAATAACAAAGTCATAAACAGTCTATGGTGCCATAGCCAAACATCACAAAGTCCATCCATCCATTTCATTTTCGCATATCACATATAAATCAAAAATATTTGCATTCATCACAACATATGCATCCATCAAAAATCAACATACAACAATCGCATTTATCATATCATATGCATCCATCAATATAAAGTAGCATGCATCCATCAACATCAATCATTATGCATAACATAATATCATGACATATACAAAAAGAAAGAAAATCAAAACAACAAAAACATCACAAAAATGCAACACAAAAACATAAGCAATAAGCATTGCCGGACACAAGTGCTCTCGCACTTAACCTCTTGGCATATAAAAATCGATTTTGGGGTTCAAATTGTCACTCTCCTACTTCCCCAAAAAGGCTACCATAGCTGGACCGCTCCACGGGAAGACGAGTTTTTGATGACTTCACCCCATTATGGCATCACCAAAAGGGTTAACACCTACCAAAAATAGGTCCAAATGTCAGGAAATTGCACGTGCTTAAACAGTAAACCACCTAAAGGCACCCTTGCACAAGTCATCTTGGGTCAAGCGACTCATCGCTTTTCTCATGAAGGTCATTCCCTCATCGATTCGTCACTTGAGGGGGTAGTCACACTTAGTCACCAATCAACAAGCACACACCCAATCAAGGCAATGACATGCATTCAGAGAATCATTGACAAAGACAATCATGCTCCTGCTTGGGGCAGTAAACAAGCAATCATTAAATTGATCAAACGCTTGGCATTTCGTGAATCATGAACACAAGGTTCCCCCATGGACAAAAGGTTGCGCCCTTTGCCTAATCATGACTGATCAATGTCCAAGCTCAAGTCACACCTCACCAAAATAGGTTAACACTTGAAATCAAATTCCTTAGCTCGTCAGAAGCAAGGATTCAAGAATGCATGCCCTTTCCATACTTGGGGCATCAAAATTTGGTTAGGTTACCAAGAAACCCTAATCATTAGTGCTTTGGTTATATATTTTTGCTCAGCACTGCATCACCAGCAGTGCTTCCCAAAAAGGGGCATCTATAGACACCAAAATAGCACCAATCCGATTAAGTGACTACAAACACTGATCGCATTGACATACACAGCTTTCAGGGCAGCTCTCAGAGGTCTTACAGTGGTCCTAGCCACTTACATAGCAGTTCAGAAGGTCGAAAAGTAAACAAAGCCTTTATCAAAACAAAGTCTTAATCAAAGTCAAAACAAAGCCTTTATCAAAACAAAGTCTTAAGCAAAACAAAGCCTTTATCAAAACAAAGTCTTAAGTAAAACAAAGCCTTAAATTCAAAGCAAAACTTAAGCAAGCAAGCCTTAAGCAAAGGGGAACCTTGGCCTTAGGTGTCGCGAAATCGTGACACCTAAGGCCCAAAGGGGAACCTTGGCCTTAGATGTCGCGAAATTGTGACGTCGCGATTTCGCAACGTCACGAAATCGTGACACCTAAGGCCCAAAGGGGAACCTTGGCCTTAGGTGTTGTGAAATTGCGACGTCACGATTTCGCGACATCGCGAAATCATGACACCTAAGGCCCAAAGGGGAACCTTGGCCTTAGGTGTCGTGAAATTGCGACACCTAAGGCCCAAAGGGGAACCTTGGCCTTAGGTGTCACGAAATCGTGACGTCGCGATTTCACGACGTCGTGAAATCGCAACACCTAAGGCCCAAAGGGGAACCTTGGCCTTAGGTGTCACGAAATCGCAACGTCGTGATTTTGCGACGTCGCAAAATCGTGACACCTAAGGCCCGAAGGGGAGCTTCGGTCGAGGGTGTCACGATTTCGCGATGTCACAAAATCGTGACACCTAAGGCCCAAAAGGGAGCTTCGGTCGAGGGTGTCACGATTTCGTGACGTCGCGAAATCGTGACACCTAAGGCCCGAAAGGGAGCTTTGACCGAGGGTGTTGCGATTTTGTGACGTCGCGAAATCGCGACACCTAAGGCTCGAAAGGGAGCTTCGGCCGAGGGTGTCACAATTTCATGACGTCGCGAAATCGTGACACCTAAGGCTCGAAAGGGAGCTTCGACCGAGGGTGTCACAAAATCGCGACACCTAAGGCCCGAAGGGGAGCTTCGGTCGAGGGTGTCGTGATTTCACGACGTCGCGAAATCGCGACACCTAAGGCCCGAAAGGGAGCTTCGGCCGAGGGTGTCGCGATTTTGCGACGTCGCGAAATCATGACACCTAAGGCCCGAAGGGGAGCTTCGGCCGAGGGTGTCATGATTTTGCGACGTCGTGAAATCGCGACACCTAAGGCCCGAAAGGGAGCCTCGGTCGAAGTGTCACGATTTCGCAACGTCACAAAATCGTGACACTTCGGCATTTGCGACTGGGCAGATTTTTAGGCATTCGAAGGCAGAATTCAACCCATTAAAAAGCAGACATTAAATAAATTAAAAGAGCACGTTAACCAACAAAGGTGAACTTTAAACAAATACAAGCATTTTGACAAAGATACGATAATGGGCATTAAACAACTGGCAGTGAAAGACAGTCAGTTACGTGGGCCGTTGGAGGACTGTCACAGTGGCATTAACGAAAGCCTGAGTCGTGGAGGACTTTCCTCTCTCGTGGAGACACGACCGCCACATGGCACCTTTGACCAACACGTGGCGCTTATGCACGCCTATTCAAAGAGACGCCCTGGGTCTATAAAATGATGGATTTTTCCACCCAAAAAACAAGTTGGCGGCATTTTGAAATCAACGAAGTGCTGTCAGACCAAAGACCCGCTGGTACTCCTTTCTGAATTCATTCTTCTGCATCTGTAATCTCTTTTGCAAGGGAGGTTATTGGTGGCTGTTTGAAGGTGAATCCGAACCTTCAGATCCGACATTGGATACAGTGAACCAGTTATTCAACGACATCATATTATCTTAGATTTTGGGCCCATTCCTAGTAGATTGGCGTCAGAGTCGAAGTTTTCAACAGCGGGCGGCCCGCTCGGGCGCCCCGCACGCTCTCAGTTGTTTTCTTTTTAATTTATCTATTATCACGTATTTCTTTTATATCACGCTCATGCTGTTTACATAGTTCACACTTTACGATCGGATATATCTTATGTCATGCTTTGCATTCGAATACATCTGCCACGCTTTACGTTCTACGTCTAATCTAGATTTCAGAAGACAGTTATTGAATATATCTTGTGATGCAATGAAATACTAACCTGCAGATAACAACAGCATTTCAGCTTTTTACCACAGGCGAAGTCGTCTCACCTGGAGACGAATGGCAGCACACTTTCACCGACTGTATCAATGGCAGCAGCTATATGCTGTTTGTTTACGTTTTTTGTTTGCAGTTAACAGTAGTTAAATAAAATATGCTTTCTGTTCACATTATCATGCTATCACGAAATGTCTTTATCGTAACACAGGTGCTACTAACGAATCTATCGTTTATTCATTCGCAGGAGCAACAGAAGTTAAGGACTCATCCACACTAGAGGCTACAATGTCTTGGCCCGCTCATGTTAAATGTGGGCACGCGAAAAGAGGAACATTAAGTCTTGACTGTAATCAAATTCTTTTAACGCTCCTAGCCCCTAAAAAGGGAGGAGGTGTCTTTGTAACCGAGATCAGGAGAGTTTAATAAAAGGGTTGTGTTTTCTCCATTTTCTTGTATCTCATTGTAATGTGTCTCTTTCATTTCATGCATTCTATATTTTTAGGACTTAAGCGTATTTGATTTTGAATACATCGCAAGTAGTGTTTCCTTCGCCCGAAATCTCGTGCTTTCAGATGTCTTTCTTCCAAGTGGTGTGAACTTCCTTGTGTTTGGTAGGGTGATAGCTCATCTCCATGTGGCATTGTTCTTTACTATGTAATTGCTTTTCACTTGGAGATTTGTTTAGCATTGTGACACTTGGCGGTAATGAATCTTCACCTCCTTTACCTTCCAAGTGCTTGCACTTCTTTTTGTAACGTTCTTTCTCTTCTTAGTGTGATGTCTTTCTTCCAAGTGATGTGAACTTCCTTGTGTTTGGTAGGGTGCTATATCATCTCCATGTGGCATTGTTCTTTACTATATAATATTCTTTATAGGTGGTGTTATCCCTTATGACACTTCTTCCATGTGGTGCTTATTATTTGTAACTCCCTTTCATGCACTATCTACTATGTAGCGCTCTCTTTTGCACTGTAACACTCTCTATAGGTGTTGTAACGTCTCAATGTGGCTTCTTCAATAATGAGATATTCTTTATAACATTATTTAGCTCCTTCAATGCTTAGTAAATCTTACTACTACAACTAACTATCTCCTTTATGTTGATTATCATTATTGATTGGAATTTTGAAGATAATGAAATTTTTTCAAACCTTCAACATAGAATATACTTGGCTCCTACACTTTTTTTCTTGCTAATGGTGCTATGGTGATTAGACCCTACTATTTTATGGCTCTTTGAAGCTTGATGACTGCTATACATAGCTTCAAAAGACACTAGCTTGTACCTTTCAAATACTTATCCCCTGTGCTTTCAATATTCACCTTTGCTTTCATAAAATGGTGGGTTCTCCTCTTGATCATGGTGGTAGTGCTTCTCCTCTTTTCAATCCATGGTAATCGGGATCTCTACATTACCTTTTCCTCTTTGCCAAATCTTCTACTACGTATCCTTATTGGTTCAATGCTTGGTGATATTTCCTGTGGTGACTCCAAGCTTCTAAATCATACCAATACTTTACCTTTTGGATAGCTTAGTATATCCAATATTTGCTTTACTATATTGTCTTCTTTGCTTTCAATAGATAGTAAGAAGTTGATATTTTCTTTCCTTGTAATATATCTAACTTCTCTTTCTTTTGTGCAGGTTTTAATTCCTTGTAAATGCTATCTTATGCACTTTTGAAGACATAAACTTGAAACCTTTCCTCTTGCAACTTTAAACCTCAAATATGGTGCTTTTAAAAACTTAATAATAAGATAAATATGAATGTTCAAATAATGAACTTTTTGCACCAATTTTGCATACCTTTTGGTCTCCATTTATAGCTTGATTTATTGGTGATTTAACTCACCTATTTACTAATCATTTGTTTGATAATTTTGTAGCTTCAATTATTTATGCTTTTTTTCCCTGAACTTATCTATTTTGCAGCTCTTATTGATGTCCAAATCATCTTCTAAACTCTTTCAATGTGTGGCTATTAATGTTTCCCAAATTGCTTCCCTCTTGTTGTCATAAACTTTGAAATTTTAAAATTCTAATGCAACCAATTTTTCCTTTGATATGTTGTCCTTAACCCTCTCAAATTGTGTAGGAAACCCTTCTAATTTGCAGCTATATTTACCTTCTAAAAACCCTTCAATTTTTGCAGTAAAAAATAGCAATCTCATTTTCTACAAATCAGCCTTCAAGCCTTAAATGGTAATCTTCAAACCTCTCAAATATGTTTCCTCTTCTAGCTCCTTTCTCCTTCAACCTCATTGCCAAATCTTGACTTCAATCTTGGCCTTTTAGTTGGCCTTCTTCTCAAGAATCTAAATATCTTGAGGTCTTCAAGAATCTCTTCCAAAATTTGGTAAACTTCTTTCCAAATATTTCTTCCTTTTGGGCTTGTTGTCAAATGGTGATAATTGTCCCAAATTCTTCTTTATCAGAAACTTATTCTTGCTTGCAATCTTCTTCCTTGAGCTCTCTTCAATTCTCCTCCAATGATCACTTATTCAATCTCTTCAATGAGACTTTTCTAGCCTTCTCCTTCTTTCAAGTTTGGTAGAGGCCTTCTTCTCTTGGGCCTTCAAATTATGTATCTTCTCAAATCTGCAATAGGATTTTTTCTTATCCTTCTCTATCTTCATTCTTCCAAATATGGAAGTTCTTCAATGGAACCTCCTTTGGGTCTTCTCTTTAATATTAAATGGAAATATCTTTCTTGAGTCTCCTCAATATTCTATCTTAAAATCTATAAATCTTGCAATGGGACATTTTCCTTAAGGCCTCTAAAATATTCAATCTTCAACTTGTTGTTTGAAGTACTCTATTGATTCTAAATTAGATATTCTTACTAGGTCTTGTAGAAATCTTCTCAACTTTCTTTGAATCTACTCTCTGCAACAAAGTATTAGAAAACAATAATAGAAATTTCTTCAAATCTCAAGAAAATGAACTTCACTAGTTAATTTGTCAATCTAGTGGAATCAATGTTGATTTTTAGTCTTCATAAATTTTTTTGCAACTCTGTGGAAAGACTCTAGCCAAATATAAATTTTAGAAATTTTGAAAATGATATTTCCTATCTCCTCTCAATACCTCTTGTGGCTCTCTATCTCCTATAAATCAACCTAGTGCTCTAATACCACTATTAGATTTTGATGTTATAAACTTAAAGGAAATGCAACCACAATTAGTAAAATAAGCATGCAATATTATGTCTATGATAATGGCAATATAATAAGCAAGTAAATATCATGAGAAAATTTTGAAATAACTTATGAAATAGCCATTAATAAGAGCTCACAAAAATTTGAACTTGTTACTATATGGAGATCTCAATGCTCCATACTTCATACAAGTTCTATATTGTATCTACTCTAGTCTAACTTATGCTTCATTCTCTCTATCTATCTACTCACTAACCAACCAACTCATTTATCAAAGGCCTATATACAATGAGATATGACTCTTGGCCTTCCATCTTCCTATGACTCTTTATCTTCCTATTCTAAGGACTCATGTACATGTGGACACCATGCACATTTACATCATTGCATATTCTAATAGTACTTGTGCATTTATTACATTACACAAAGTAAATACTCAAGCCTTAATCTAAGACACTCACCTAATCTAATTATGTACCCAAGATGGTACATTAGCATGTACCAAATAATGTAGTATATTCCAACAAAATTTACCTCATTTCACAAAGATTTCTTTATCCTAAATGAATTTTTCTCATCTGACTTAGTTTCTTGAAGCAAACAATATCTGGTGATAAGTCTTTTCTCAAAGAGAAAACTAGTCTTTGTTTTGTGAGACCATTGAGGCCTCACAAATTCTACGAAATAATTTTCATTTATGAGGTTTGGAATTTTTCTTGCCACCACTGAATTTATTTGGGATATGAGAGTCCTTGTGTCTAAAGCAAGGGAAGCACAAATATATGAAAAATGTGTATACGTATAAGAGACTTTAAAATACATATTTTCCAATGGTTTTAGAAACCATTTATATCCCATATTTAAAATTACTATATCCATCTAAAAATATCTATTTATTAATTGTGTTATTTAAAATAATAATTTAAAAATTAATCTAATAATTTTAATGCCATTAGAAAATAAATTACTTATAGCTTAATAATAATTTTTAATTGAAAATAAACTTATCAAATTATGTATTTTAATAAGAAATATATTTACCCATAATTTTTCAAGAATGGTAAAGTTAGTTATTTGGTTCAATATTTTTTTTTTTTAAGTATAGCCTTATTCATGTCTCTAATATTCCAATATATCATTTTTAACATCACTTTTTATTTTTATTTATGGCCTTAGTCTCACTTGTTATTAACACTTATGATATTTGGTTTTGTTTTTTGATATCAATATCCTTCTTCCTACTAGTATGCTCTCTCATTTTTCATTTCCACCAACACTTTCCTCTTCTTCAATTTCTTTGATTTTTCATGTTTTTTAATAGTGGAACTTATCATCTATAGATTTTTCTTGCTCTTGAGGATCTAAAGTGCAAGGAGTAACCTCAATAACACTTTTTTATTTATGTTACTCTACAAACCATAAAGTAAAAGGATATTCCAACGTAGCAATTAACTTTTGATGTTGTGCTAAAAACCATTAATTTTTTATGATATCCTTCATCCTTATTTCTTTCTTATGATGGCTTGGACCCTCATGGTGTAAGGTATAACCTTTACACTGCTTTTATTTTTATTTTAAGGAAATAGTTTTATACTACTTTAGAAAAATAAATATGTTTTACTTGGAAAAAATTTAGCCTCTTCAAAATTAAAATTTTGTTGTGAACCTTATATTAAATTAAAAGCAAATCCACACAATATTGCTAAATTTTATGAAAATGGTTAACAATATTACATAAAATAGAAATGCAACATATTATATTACAAAAAAAATCACATTATAAAATTGCAAGCCACTTAAATGGGGCAACCTCCTTGGAAGAAAAGCTTTGTTATAATATTAGAAAATGAAATAATACATCCTCTTGCCCACTTGGTTCTTTTAAAGACTATCACATACCTTACCATAATGCTTAAGGGTTCCAATCCATGTGCAATTCCAAGCTAGTAACTCCTAAATAACAACCATTACATATTTATATAATGTCTCTTTATAATAAATAATGTTTACAATATATGGGCCAATAAGCCTAGGCACCCAATGTGCCACATGAATATGCAATTATTAATGATGTTAGGATAGGACCCTAAAATACTCCTCCTCTTTAAAAAATCCTTGTCCTCAAAGATTTAGATAATGAAACTGATGTTGGAGCTGCTGAATAGATTCTCATACGGTATCGTCCTACTATAAGCCCCAATACTAGACTAAGACTTAAATGATGGTGTAGTTGTGGAGTACAAGTTCTTCAATCCAAAATGTTATTAGTATACAAAATAAATGAACCTTCATCATCCAACTTAAGAAGTGTTGATTGGACCTAAATATGGTTGCCAAGTACCTTCTTCAAATAAGAGACATGGAAGACTAGATGGATCTTGGAGGAAGGTGGTAAAGCAAGCTTATAGGTCACTTGTCCAATTTTCTACATAACATTATAAGGAAAATAGAATCTAGCTATAAGCTTTTGGGGAGCATGGAGTTGCATTGATGTTTATTTATATGGTTGTAGTTAAAGGAAGACCATATCCCCTACATTAGAACTACACTCTAAATGGTGTTGATGCATTTATTGTCATTTCTAATTGAGCCATAGCCAAATTTTTCTTCAATTGTTATAGTAGTTTAATATGTACTTTATGGGGTGTGTACTCATAAACTACCTCAAAAGGAGTTAGTCTTGTGTCTATGTGGAATGAAGTGTTGTATCGTCACTCTACTAAGGGTAGCCACTTGGCCCATTGGGTTGGATACTCAAAAGTAAAACAATAGAGGTAATATTCAAATCATATATCGATAATTTCTATTTTTTCATACATCTAGGGATGGTAGGATGAGCTCATTCACAGCTATGTCTCCTATAGTATAAACAATTTCTTCTTGAAACAATGGGTGAAATTAGGATCATGGTTAGACACAGTATATTTTGGCATACTATGAAAGCAAAAAATTAAGTCCATGAATATTTGGACAATGATGGAGGTATGGTAGGTGTGGATCTAGGAATAAAAATGAGCATACTTTAAGAGACGGTCCACCATGACAAGAGTGATAGTTTTTCCTCCTAATTTTGGAAGCCCTTTTTATAAAATCCATGGAAATATCAATCCATACATTTTGTGCAATTGGTAAAGGTTGTGGAGTGCCTATAGTATAAGTCATTTCTCCTTTCATCTATTAGCATATCTCTCACTCAACCACATAAATTTGAATGTCCCTTTTAATTCCCATCTAATAGAATGAGTGTTTAGCTTGCTCATAGATTTTCAAGAAATGACCTATTGCGAGTGAAGCATGCATCTCCTTCATTATGTGCTCATGAATGGACCACATTTTAGAAACAATAATGTGAACTTGAGATCTCAATAATTTTCCATCCCACACACATCTATTGTTTGAATTAGGATTCCTTTGGAGTTGTTACCTCACTATTTGCAAGGATGGTTCTTTCTCTACCTCTTCATGAAGTTGGGTGACCCACTAGGGGAGTGGGAGAGACATGGCACACAATATTCTTTGATCCTCAAACTATTGAGAAAATATAACTACCACAAAATTTTCCTTCCCCTTTCTGTGCACAATTTCATAATCATACCCCAACAATTTTAAAATTCATTTCTACTATGCCAGAGTCGATACCCTCTATTCCAAAAAAAAAAAAATTAAACTTTGATGATCCATTTTAATGGAGAAATTCCACCCAATGAGGTAAGGTCACCAATAATTGATGACATGGAGAATAACCATTATTTATTTTTTATAAGTGGACTTCCCTATATTTTCCTTGACAAGACCCTACTAATGAAAGTGAAGGACCACCCTTCTTGCATTAATACTACACCAATACCATTGCCTAAAGTATCACTCTCAATTATAAATAGTTTGGAAAAAATTGAAGTAGCAAATACTATAGTAGAAGTCATGGCTTCCTTGAGTACCTGAAAGATATTTTCAGTTGGTGTCATCCATATGAATGAATTATTCTTTAACATGGAAATTAGTGAGGCTACTATTTGGCCATAACCTTGGATGAATTGTTGATAGTAGCTAATGAGACCCAAAAATCCTTAATGTAGTTTAAGAGATTGAGTCTTAGGCCAATTTTCTATGGGTCAACTTTAACCCCCTACTATGAGATAATATGACCCAAAAACTCAAACTCTTATGTTCCAAAGGAACATTTAGATCATGTAGAAAATAATTAATATTTTTTAAAGAGTTATAAAGTCAGATCTAGATGATGCAAGTGCAACTATAAATTAGAATATCATTAAAGAACAAAATTAAATTGCATAGATAGGGGTAGAATATATTATTTATGTGACTCTAAAAGTTTGAAGGTACATTAGTTAGGCCAAAAGGCATGACCAAAACTTCATAATGATATTCATAGGCACTAAATACTACTTTTTAAACTTTTAGTTGTATCTGATGGTATCTAGATTGAATGTCCAACTTGGAAAAAAATTTAACCCCATGTAACTCATCGAGTAACTCATAAATCACCAAAATTAGAAATTTATCTTTGATGGTTATTTTATTGAGTTTGTAATCTTCTATACATACCCACAATGAACCATCCTTTTTTCATATTAATAACATTGGTGAAGAGTAGGGACTGATATTAGGTTAAGTTACCCATATTTTTAATAACTCCTGCACCAACTTCTCAATTTCTAATTTCTAATTTTTTTGCATATGCATACATATAAGGTTGAAAAATAAATGGAAATATCCTTGGTACAAGTTGTTGTACATGATCATGGGATTTTCATGGAGGTATCCCCTTGGTTTCTAGAAATATAAATTCATGTTTAGACAAAAGTATTTACAAGTCATTTTGTTGTTTAGGATGTTCAATATTTTATGCCTAGACTGCAAACAATTGTACCACTACCTCATGTACGAATTTTTTTAAGAGTTCATCCTTTTTTTTTGAGCTAATGATCTAAGTGGATCCTATAGGTGAGCTATAGAGAGTGTATAGCTTCCCATGATGAGTGAATTACATCCATAGCTTAGAAAAAATCCATGCTACTTTTTCCAATGTGTATAGCCATTATGCTACTAAAATAACATTGCATCCCCTAGAGAAAGAGTGAACATATCAGTTTTGAGTTTATATCTTAAACTTTCAACATTACATTATAAAATTTTCCTTTACAATGTAATCTTCATTCATTGGTCACCATGATTTTGAAAGAATTATAGGAATTTATGTAATATTTTTCTTTCTTAGCTACTTGTGGATCAATAAAATTATGTGTACTTCCAAAATTAGTAATAATTGTGTTTATTTTCCTCTTGAAATAGCCTACTACATTCATAGTCTAAGGGGTTAATATTTGGGCTAGTGCATGAAATATATTTTTTGCTTGATTTTCTTCTTGTGCTTCACCCTCATCCTGGTGCTCTTCTTCTTGTTGTTCCTATTCTTCTTTAGGGACTTCATTTGCTACAAAATCATCCATATCCATCAAATAAAATTTTTGCTATACATATTTATGCCCTAGAGAATATTTCTCATCATAATTATAGCATAACCCTTGTGCTCAACAAGCTTCCATTTCCTCCATAATCAATAACCTAATTGTTAGATATTTATTTTATAGATTATATGTGGCCTTGAATGAGGTTAGGGATCTAGACTATGAAGATTTAGGTGGATGATTCTGAGTAATAATTTTTCCTCTAATAACCTAGCCAAGCCTATTGCTTGCATCATGATTGTATTTCAAATAATTATACCTTGACCTTGATATCATCCTTCAACCCACTGATAAAACAACTATAAAATAATCCTTCACCCAAACCTCTTGTCTAGTTAGCCAACTTATCAAACTAAGTCTAATATTAATAAATAGTGGATGTATGATTTAATTTTTCTAGCCCTCCTATAAATTCCTCATACTCAATGGGGTCAAAAAGAGTGAATTGTTGTTCAAATTCTTCCTAAGAAAGGTCAAGAGTCATATGTTGCACCCATCAATATCATTAAAAGGATTTAGACTCAAAGTTAAAGGATGCCATCGTACTTGATTTGTTCATCCAATGGCCTTGCCCCTTTTCAAGCCAAAGACTTAGATACATGTGGAAAATTTGTCTCAATCACTATCTTTCATAGGTGTGGTTAGAAAGGAACCATAGATTTTTTAATGAGTCTATTCATGATCATGAAACTATCATTGACAACATCCTATCCTTTGCCAACAAGAATGTGAACCTTATCCCTTTTTATTGTCGTAAACCTCATCTGCAGGAGACCATGATTGCTCAATATTTAAGCTTAACCTTGTTAGATGAGTTTGTGCCTAGGGTTGTCAACCCCAGAGCCAATGTTAAGTGGTCCCCACCTCCTACAGGTTGGTTTAAGCTTAATTTTGAAGCGACTAAGGACAATCTTGGCAGAGCAGGTGCTGGTGGCATTGTGCCAGATCATAATGGGAATATGATGCTTACATTTTCTAAATATTTGGGAACAAGGACGAACAACGAAGCTAAAGCTAGAGCTATGTGGAGAGGCCTTCAAATGACTCAATACTTAGAAGACAATTTGATCGTAGAAGGAGACTCTATGCATGTTATAAATCTCCTCAATAATTGGAAAACACCTCCTTGGAGGATTAAAACAATTGTTTAAGAGGCTAGGATCCTTTTCCTAGGAATACAAGACAGAAAAGCCCAACATTTCTTTTGGGAAGCTAAAAAATTTGTTGATAAGCTGGCCAATTTAGGTGTCGATGGTGACGAACTTTTCAAATGGGAACACAGTGTCCCGAGTGAAGTAGATGAGCTTATTCAACAATAATGCCAACAATTATAGTCAAATTTACCAATAGGGAAGGCACTGTAAGTTCGAAGGCTATGAGTATTCCCGTCTCTTTTTTGAAATGGACTCACAATAAAAATTATTCGAGCTATCAGTATTGGTGGATGCTGCTTGGAAATACCACAAAGACTAATGGGGACAATCACATGTCAGATAACATGGCTCCTAGACCAAGGGGTCAATCAAAATGCTCTTCAAATATAGATGAAGGATTTTACTATATTTTTAACTTAGTGTGTTTTGGTTTTGAATTCTGGTCTCTTTTAGTCCCTAGTTGATAAGGTGCCCCCTCTTGATTTTTGTTGAAGATATTATATTCTGTTTACCTATTTGTGGTTATTTTGTTTTATCACCCTATACCTTGGGTTTTTTCTCCTACTGATCCACTTAATTTTCTTGTTTCTATTATTTCTCTCATTGTAAAAGGTTAAGGATCCTTTCAATATCCTATGTTTTCCTACCTAATAAAAAAATTAGTTTTATATTCTTAAATAATATTAACTAAGTCATGAATTTTTCTTTCTTTATTTATTACTTTAAGAGAAGTAACTAAATGTTTATAAATCTCTAGAAGTGCTCTCAATGTAACTTGAACAAAAAAAAAATATTTTATCCTTTCTCCTAGAGTCAATAGTTTAGCCTTTATATCTACTACTTTTTGAAGAAAGAGTTCAATACTCTCTCCACTATTAACCTTTAAGGAATATAATTGAGATTGTAAATTCAAAATGGTTGCTTTATTTTTTCCTTCAAATGTTTTACATAATTTCTCCCAAGCATCTAATGAAGTTTCTGCTCCACTTAAATATGGTTGAACTTCAATTATCCCAAATGTAAAAAACATAAGAACTTTTGCATAACTCTTGTAAAAAAAATTATTTATCTTTCATCCTCACCAAGTTTTTTCTTTGTTCCATTTACTATCTCCCAAAGTTTTTCTACAATAAGAATTGATTTCATTTTGTTCTTCCATGATGCAAAATTTGGTCCTTTCAAGAGTTGAGATTCAAAAAGGAAAATTTTGTTGTTTGACATAATGGAACTCATAAAAAACTTTAATAAAATTTGCAAATTTAAATTTTAAAATTTTTAAAGTAGTAAACCTTTCATCTCCCTACTTTATTAAATTTGTAAATTCTAAATTCTTCAATTTTTTCAAAATTTTCAAAATATTCAAATTTTTAAATTTTCCTTTTTGGAGTAGAAATCCTTATCTATCTAAAATAAAATAAATATCAAAATTTTCAAAAATCAAAATTTTGAAATAAATTGCAAATTTAATTGCAAATATAAAATATCAATAATCTTCAAATTTCAAAATATTAAGGTTGAAGTCCTTTTAACTCCCACCTAAAATCTAGTGTCGTAGAAGTTCTTTTTCTCCACCTTTTTTTTTCTCCACCTTTTAATTAAACTTCCTAATGTTTTTTAAATTTACCAAATATAATCTTAGTACTATTTTCATGCATCAAATATAAATTAAGCTAAAATTCCTTACCTTTAATTTTACTAAAATTATTCTTTCTTTATTGTGTTGCTTAAGAAATAATAATGCTTCAATTTAACATTCCCCATCAATAATTAATGATCATAATGAAGGTAAAAACATTATTGTTGCACCACCTTAGCTTCTTGGACATTATTTTTGGACAAGACTAATGAAACTATTTAGATTTTAGACACATACCAAATTACATAACATGACTATTTGATGTTGCTATGCTCTACCTTGTTCAACTTTGATATTATAGCTTAGCATTATTCTTTACTTGGTTTTGCTTGGATCTTCTTAGCATGATCTAGTAATGACTACAATTCTCTATACTTGGTGCTACTTGACTTTGCTTAGTATTGATATTTCTCTAGTTTTAGTGGCCTTGCTCAATGTTGTTATTTCTATCTCAATAGCTCCACTTGATGCTTTTATGTTATTATTTTCTCGATGGCTTTACTCAATGTGTTGACCCTACTCTTAGCCTCTAATGGCTCTACGCAATGTGTTTATGCTACTCTTAGCCTTTTTTGAATCTGCTCAATACATTGGTGTTGCTCTTTGCTTTAATACTTTGGCACATACAACACCTTTTGGTGATTTAATCTCTTCACCTTCCTAATCATAAACTTATTTTCTTATATGTGAGGATTCTTTCATTCTTAGCCGAATAATAGTTTTTGGAAACTTTATTTACCCTTAGGACCAAATAATTCTACAAAAATTAAATAATATATCTAATTTGGTTCTCTGAGTATAGTGTAGTGGGGAATTTGCTCACCTCATTAAGCAAATCAGTCCTAGTATTAGGGCATTTTATCCACTTAATGTATTTATGACTAAGTCAATATGTACTGATGATTTCATGGGAAATTCAAGAAAATAACTTTGCCTATCTAGTAGATCTCTCTTTCAAGCAACTAACCATCTCCTCCAATCAAATTGTACCCAAGGTTTCCTCAACAAGCAATTCACTAGTACTTTAAAGTGAATCACTTTGCCTCTTGAGCACATTGCTTACAAAGAGAAAAAATTATATGCCTTTCCAAAGGAGCTAATTGCTCTAGTTTGAAATAAAATACTCATAGGGTTGATTGAATCACTAATTGGCCTATATATTGGGAAATTTTCTTCTTTTCTCTATAAATAATGAATTTTTCCTCCCCTACCATCATGGACACCACTTCTGGCCCTACAATTCCTTCCATTAATAATACCAATAGATGCCTTTACCATTTACCATTGTTGTCTCTCTAATTATTCAAGAGATTTTAGGAAGATATCATTAGAAATTACATCGAAATTGCATCCGTAGGCATGGCGTAATCGCAGTGCGCTTCTCCAACATACAAAACCCAAAGCAAGTAATTTCCTGACCTAAACGTATCCAAAACCTACAAAATTTGGACTGAATGCATAAATCAACATTTAAGACAACCCATATTGTCATATTTCAAAAATCAGGCTTGGATCCTGATGCATGCTCCGATGGGTCCCACAAGACTGCAAAAACTTCAAATCATAATATCTCAGCCAATATAACTCAGAAAAGCATGAAATTTAAACTGTCGCATCATATATAGTATAGCAAATGTCTATTTAAAAATATTCAAAAAAATATTAATATATTTGTATTTTTTCTAGGGTGGGACGAATGCGACTGTCACAAATTGGGGGGCGCCCAGGGGTGGGACGCCCATCGATTCTGCCTAAATTTTACCACCAATTCTACTGGGGAATGGTCCAAAATACTAAAGAGGGAATTTTTCATCAAATTTGGGATGTAAATTCACTCTATTGATAGGTCTTTGTAAACAAATGGCGTCTCTTTCAGTCACTCAATAACCTCCTTCGCTAAGAAGATATCTTGAGGGCAAGAGAGCACAATCAGGTGAGGGGAAATCTTGATAGCACTTTGTTGTATAAACCTTCAAACTCCTCTCTATTTTTTGTGTGGAAGATACCTCCACTTTATAACCATAGGGTGCTCATGGGTCACAAGGCATGTGAGGGCATGCAGGGCCAGGGGTGCCACTTGGCCACTAGGGTGGCATGCATTGGAGGGGGAAGAGAATCTCCCAAATTGGCCTCCCTTATGATGCATGGCATAAATATACAGCATGCTTTAGCTTGTAGGCATGGGCAGGTAGGAGAAATGACCATTACCAGGTGACATTTATCCATATTTGACTTTTTGTCAATCAAACCTACTATTCATCCCATCTTGGGATGAATGCTACTATTCACTCTAGGGTTGGATGAATAGGTTCTGTATTCATCCTAGGGTGGGTAAAATAGGAACAAGGTGTCAAAAGGTCCAAAAAATAGCCTGGAACCTTCCAAAACCTTGCACAAAGTAGCTAGAACAACTTTATACCTTCTAAGGGCTACCCCTGGGGCCTTGGTATGTCAACTTAGCCATTGCTTTCGATAGCGTAATCGTATTGACTAGATTTTAGTGTCTACATATAAATATTGGTAGAAATTTAAAAAAACAATTAAGAATACATAGGACAACTAAAGGCACAAATAGGGCCATCTTGCTTGAGGGTGCATTGGGACTTCCCTCCCCACTTAAACTAGGGTACCTATTGTTGTGGCCTTTCCACAACTATCCCCAAACCTGGGGACCCACCATTATTTTTTGTGTTTTTGAGAGTTTCTTTACTCTATGAGCAGTAATTTTAATAGGTCTCTATTTAGTTGCTTTGGTGTGTTTCCTTTCATCTATTTTCAATGTTTATCGTTGTGGTCCTTTTGCAAGGTTTGAATTATTCTAATGTCTTACTTTCAAACATTTGAATTTGATTGATTTAAGTAAATAAAAAATAAATAAATAAATAAAAATATAAAAATAAATAAAAAATAAGTAAATAATAATAAAAGAATATATATATATATGGACCTAGGATACAAATAAATTAAACTATATAAAAGTGATTTAAGTATGAGAGTTTTTTATCTCATTCATGAGTTTCATTTAGGCCAAGTTTTATATAATTTGATTTCATTTATATTTTATTTTGTTTAGTTTTGAGTTTATTTATTTTTTAAGTTAGATTTTGGTTAGGTTTATTTTAGTAATGTGTTATGCTAAAAGAGTTTTAATTTATGTTTTCTTTTCTAGTGTATGACAAGTTATCAAAACCAACATGCATGACATCCAAAATGACCTGACCGAAGTGGATGGAGGGAACAAGTTCTAAAGCACATGGAAGCCTCCGAAGGACCATCGTGTAGATATGTGGACATGACACAGACCTAATGATGGGGGATTGATTGGGATTGCCACCGTAGGTATGACTCGATGGATGCAACACACTGACGAACATATCACTGCTATGGAGAACTTAGCATTAGTATTTCAATGTGGACGAAGATTTTATCGAGTTGGATAATGCAAAAGTTGTTGGGTACCTTGGATTACATGCTAGAATGTGGAATAGCGATAAGTCTTAGAAGGTGGAAAGTGAAGTATGGAGTGGCAGTAATTGACATCGACACAGTGAATACGTGGACCACATGGGAACCAATGGAACACTGACGCTACAGTCGGACATAGTTTTGTATCAAATATATGGAGAAATATGTATGAATGTTGATGTCGATGTTATGTGGGGAAGTTGACATATCGACATCCACATGGCTATGACGTGTAACAAATCAGTATAATAGAATTTGATGACAGTTATGAGACCAGGGATTTTTGACAAGGTGGACTCTGGCAGGATGACTTGACCGATACAAACAGGAGTGATGCAGTTTTCATATAGTGATGTGGCTTTCCAAACAATGTAGGGTGGCTTGTAGTGGGTGCATAAATGATTGACAATGCCATGAAACCCAACAGTGAAGATTGAGGAGCTAAGTATGACATGGGTGCCATAGGTGAACACATTCAACAACATCAACAAGGAAGAAGCCGATATGAGAGAATGTGCAGTGAACTTCCATACAGTGGTAAATTTGGAGGTGTCAATTCTATTTTTGAAAACATACTAATTAACAATGGATATTGCTTGGATTATTCGAAACTAATTTATTGAAGGATATGAATAAAAATTTTCATTCTGTAAAGGATGAGGGATGCTGATGATTATGGAGGATGAACAGTGTATACAGTCATAATGAGCAGAGGAGACCTATAGTGAGCAATTTAGACAATATCTTGAGTTGGTGATGCAGTACATTTGTAGGTGGTAACCAGACAGTGAACGCATTGATGGTTACCACAGACTAATGTATTAGATGAAAGCAGCAATTTCAATGTTAGTTTCTACAATGGCTAGCAGTGGTTTCCAAAATAATTTGAGGAAGAAGCTCAAAAATTTGGTAGGTCATCCCTGTTCGAGTTAGTGATAGTAGTGTAGTTTGGCACACAGTGTAGAATGGATGGTCCGATAGACGCTCAATATATATCAATGATAACGTTGAATTAGCTACCCGACAAGGGTCAATCAGTGGACTATCATGAATGAATTCATGAATCAAAATAGAAGCAGGCTAGTTGGCACTCACATTGTCATTTTAGGATAAGGTAATAGCAGTTTCATTTACTAGGGCAATAAAACACATGCTAGTCATGATAGTAGAAGTTACCTAAAGCCATGGTCGAAGTGAAGAAACAAACACAAAACAGGGTATGTGAACAATAGCATTCTTGGCGTTTATAGCAACAATTCAACATATGAGATGGGAATTTTCAATAAAGTATGTTAGGGTAGTGTGATCCACAAAATTGCATGGTAAAGATCCATAGCTAAGGTGCTAGTGGATACAATATCGAGGCATGATGAAAATGATTAAACAGATGCACTGACTGTCATACGTAGCCTATAAGGAAGCCATGTGGTAGCATGAGACTATAATGCACCAGGGGTGACTAGTCAATAAAAATTAGAATAAAAGGGTCCCATTATTTGGAAGGGTGTCATACTTGGACAGAGCAAAAAAGACAAGGCAATTAATGACCGCGTGCATGATGACGGTAAAAGCTAAAGAGAAATCAAAATAAGTGTTTTGGTTAAGAAATTACAAAGGACCTCACACAATTATGGAGAAGGCATTTCAAAAAATAGACAATTGCGACAATCGAAACATATAAGACCTGCAACAACCATCCTAGTGTTGGGATTATCAAAATTATAGGGTGCTCAAGCGGTATAACGACAGGGTGCCATGCGGGTGAAGGTGAAGGAGGTCATATGGAGTAATTAAACATTTGATTAAAAAAAGAGGAGGTTGATGAACAAATATTGAAAAATAGTCCATATGTCATGTGCCATGAAGGAGGTTGAAATAAAATGGATAATCATCTGAAGGGGTTACAAAGTATAATAATGGAAAAAGGGTATTACTTTAGGGGGAAAGAAAACAAAGAAAAGGGAAAGAAATAGTTTTATTTCAGAGGATGAAAAGCGAAACCGAAGCCAAGAAGGAGGGGGGAGCTTTTAAGAAGATATTTAAATATCCATAGCAAGCATAGTGATCAGGGTTGGAACTTTGGAAAAATTGTAGATGGAGCAGCAAATTGACTAGATTTTTTCTGAAGACTTTTCTTCCACAAACTGGACTGTATTATTTTCCATTGATGCAAAATAGGAGTTGGATTCTATATTTTGAGCTTATTGAAAATCTATTTTGTGTCAATATATTGAAATCACAACAATTTTATGCATTTTAATGGTTACTTGTATATCATTTTATTGTATTGTACCTTGTCCTTAGGAGATTGAACTGCATTATAGGCTAGACTGCTTGAATTTGGATCACCTTATGTTGGTTTTCATGCAAGATACTAACGGTTGGAGGGTCTATGGAGGATTCTGAGTTGTAGTATTTTATTTTATTTTTGTTATTTTATTTTTATTATGCTAACCCTTACCTTTTGCAGATTTTTTTAAACTTCAGTGATTACAATAAAAATAAAAAAGAATAAAAAATCCAAAAATAATTCCCTGTATGCGTAGAATAAGCTTTAATGTTTCATCTTACACATTTACATTTTCATTTTGAAGCCAATCCAAATTTATAAAAATTATTTAAAATTGTTGTTTTTACAGGTATTTTTATAATTTCAGATTTTCATATTTATGCATTTTGAAAGTAAATTAGATTCCAAGCTTTGCATGTTGGTTTTGCAAGCAATAAATTGACTTTCCTTCATGAAAATTACAATTTCATGAAAGAGTTTTTTTTTAATGTGGCATTTCATAGGCCATTACATTAAAAGCAATAAATTGATCTCTTCATGAAAATCACAATTTCACCGAAGAGGGGTAATTTATAGGGCATTTCAAGCAATCAATTAATTCTCTTTATGGAAATCATTTTCATTAAAGATGGTTATTTATAATGCAAATCAAAGGCTATTATAGCAACATAAGAGGAATCCCTTCATCATTTTCAGGTTCACATTTTAGAGGTAGATCTTTATCTTTTATTTTATGTTTAAAGCAAGGTTTAATAAAGAATAAAATGGTTTAAACTTGCTTAACAATAAATATAAAATCTATATAAAACATTTCAAGATAAAATGAACTAAAGCTTACATCGTGGTCATATGAGAGCCAATCACATTTGTTCTTTCTCCTTTTAAGTTTCATAAATAGTAATAGCACATCATAATAAAGTAACACCAACATAGGCCCCTTGTTAATAGTTGTTTTGCAGAGCACTAAGGTATTCCATGCACTCATTTGACAAGCATACATGCACACATTAAAGTAAAAGGAACCTTGGATAAATGTTTATTTCTTTGCAAGAGAGGATTTTCTAATCAAAATTCTAACCGTGAGTGCAATCTTACACATGGGAAAAATTACCACTCAACATTTTGGCACTAGAAGGAGGGCTTGGTTTGGTTACTTTTTTTTGCTATTTAGATGCTATATTGTTCCTGCTATTTGAAAGGATTATTTGAAGGTATTTATCTTGACTAATGAGGTTTTATTGATTGTATTCATTAATTTGAAATTTTAAATTGATGATTACATGGATACTAACCTTTGTAAATTGGAGAATGGTCTTTAACATCATGGTTTAATTGATGCATATTTTTTAGTATTTGTTACTAAATTTGTGCTTCTTTGCAAGACATTTAGTTGACTAAGAAAATTGGTACTAAAGTTATATTCTTCAAGGTTCGCTAATGGCAATGTTTACTCTAGTAGGAATTGCATCTTGGATAGGTGATTATTATAGCCATTTAAACATGTCTCCTTATCCAATTCCTGAAGGTGTAGAATATTGTACAATCAAAGTATGGTATGCAACTTGCTAAAATAGAGATAGTTCCAAGATTCAATTATTTTGAATATGAGTCTATTAAACACCTTACTGAAATAGAAAATGAAGAAATGGTAAATGCTTCGTATGATTCCTTTGTTTTGTATGAGGAAGAGGTAAAGGCTTCCCTTTCATTTTTATCTTTTGAAAAGGCAAGTTTAAATTCATATGATTGTTTTGTATAAGTACCATTGGTAGGTAAAAAGGAATTAGAATTGATTTCTATGCTTCCAAATGATAAAAATGTTGCTTTACTCAAAATAATTCAAGTAGTTGATCAAGAGGACTCATGGTTTGGGTTTGATATTATTGATGATCCAAATGAAAATATTGATTTATTTGAGAAGACTCAAGCAAGTGGTCATGGATATAGTTTTTTGGCACATCCCTTAACCAACAAGAGTTATGGTTTGAAAATGATGGACATATTTTTGATTGGGTGCCTAATTTTGGTATTTTTGAAAAACAGGTCATTGATGAAGGTAAAGGGATACATGATGATGAGGAAGCTCATAAAGAAAAAGAGGAAGTTACAAATCCTCTCCAAATTTTGGTAAATCAAAATGTACTCAAGGTAGAATCTCACCTTTTGTGTCCAATCATTCGAATTCCAAGTAAGGGTTTGCCTAATTGTTTATTGGATTCAAATGTTGTTTATGATGAAATGCCATTAGAAGTGAATGAAGAACTAGAGTGGATTCCTACTCACACCACTAATGATATTGCATTTTTAAATAAAGGAGAAGTAGACATGCTTGAATTGTTAAATCAGGTTCATTAATAATTAGTAATCGAATCTAGGATAAGAGATTATAATGATCCTCATTTAGTAGATATACTAGATGCTTGTAAATTTTTGCGTGATTATGATTGTCCTAAAGACATTGATGAGGACTTTGCTTTGAAATTTTTATAAATAGCCTCTTATTTGAACAAGATCATACATGTTTGTGAAAATTAATATAATTTTGAAATTTGCATCTCATTGAATAAGCATAAGATGGTTGAAAGTCATATATTCTGTTGCAATTTTAATGAATCAAATGTTCAATATGGAATTACTAATCAACCTGAACCAAAGTGGTTGTGTGAGAGAGGCAAGAGAAGAGTTGTTGCATTGTTTGGTCTAATATTACTTGGGATGAATTTTTATAAATCTTGGTATGCATGTCATGATATTTGTCATTTAAAATGTGCTAATCGTGTTTGGGATCCAGGGAAATGATGGTTCAAATTTTTGCATCACATTGTATTTTATTGAATATAAATTTTGGTTTTGGTTTTCTGTTTTGGGATTTATTCCTAATTTTTGGTTTGGTGATTTTTATGATTTTTTCCTTGTCAAGTTTGTATTATATTAGTTTGTGGGTTTTGTTTTCAAGTTTTGGTTTACAAGTTTTGATTTTTGGGTTGGTTCCTCTATTGGTGGTTGTGTTCTATGGTAGTTGCTAATGTTTGGCCTCTTGAAGGATGAATTACCTATCATGTGGATCAAAGGAATGGGATGAATTTGTTTAATAAATATTCTTGGATCTTGGGATTAAGATAGAGAATTTTGGAACAATGAATCCTTTTGCTAAAGCTACACATGAACACATCATATTAAGGGGCATTCTTGGAATCTTGAAAGTTGAAGTTATTTGGTTTGCAAATTAAGGCAAAAAATTATATACTCAATATTTAGCCTTACTTAATATCTAACCCAGGTGGTAGGTGAAGTTTGCAAAGTAGTACAATGATGAATAATAAAAAAAAACATTAAAGAAAAAAAATGAGCCAAATCAATCAAATGGTTTAGGGCATCTCCACTGGGGCTATAGATGCCTAGTTGGCAGTGAAGCAATGTTTACAAAAGAGGCAAATGCAAGATTAATCTAATACCTGGGTGAGTAAGGCATCTCCATCGGGGCTATAAATGTCTGACTGGCTATGGAGCAATGCAAAGGCACATTTTTATGAGTAGTATTTTATATAGCCTAAATGTGAATCATGTGACAGATTTTGAATAGTGTCAAGAATGCCAGAATGAAAACACTTTCACACACTTAGCCAAAGTAATGGTTCATGTATTTTGGATTGAATTTGTTTATCTCCCATCATTTTTGGATGTTGCTAAACAATTTTGTTTCTAATATTCAATTTGTTGGGTTTCAAAACCATAGATTCTAGGTTCTTCATCTGGAATGCTCACGAGCATTCTCCAGCACATTCATAATTTGTTGTGGCCTCTCCACAACTATCCCCAAACTTAGGGACCCACCATTATTTTTTGTGTTTTTGAGAGTTTCTTTACTCTATGAGCAGTAATTTTGATAGGTCTCCATTTAGTTGCTTTGGTGTGTTTCATTTCATCTATTTTCAATGTTTATCATTGTGGTCCTTTTGAAAGGTTTGAATAATTCTAATAGTTGATTTTCAAACATTTGAATTTGATTGAATTATCTAAATTAAAAAATAAAAACAAAAATAAAAATAATTAAATAATAATAAAATAATATATATATATGGACATAGGATATAAATAAATCAAACTATATAAAAGCGATTTAAGTATGAGAGTTTTTTATCTCATTTATGAGTTTAATTTACGCCAAGATTTATATAATTTGATTTCATTTATATTTTATTTTGTTTATTTTTTAGTTTATTTATTTTTAAGGTAGATTTTGGTTAGGTTTATTTTAGTAATGTGTTATGTTAAAAGAGTTTAAATTTATGTTTTCTTGTCTGGTGTATGACAAGTTATGAAAACCAGCAGGCATGACATCCAAAATGACTCGACCGAAGTGGATGATGGAAACAAGTTCCAAAGCACGTGGATGCCCACGTGGAAGCCTCCGAAGGACCATCATGCAGATACTTAAATATGATACATAGACCTAACGATGGGGATTGACTGGGATGCCCACCATAGGTATGACTTGATGGACACAACACACTGATGGACATGTCATTGCTACAAAGAACTTAGCATTAGCATTTCGATGTGGACAAAGGTTTTATCCATCTAGATAACAAAAAAGTTGTTGAGTACCTTGGATGCCACGCTAGAATATGGAATAGCAGTGAGTCTTCGAAGAAGGAAAGTGTAGTATGGAGCGGCAGTAATTGATGTCGATACAGTGAATACATGAACCACAGGAGAACCAATGGAACATCGATGCTATAGTCGGACATAATTTTGTATCAAGCATTTGGAGAAATATGTATGAATGTCGATGTCAATGTTGTACAGGGAAGTGGATATACTAACATCCACATGGATATGACGTGTAACAGAGTGGCACAATGGAATTCAATGGCGGTTATGATACCAAGGATGTCTGACAAGGTGGACTCTAGCAGGATGACTTGGCCGATACAAACAGGAGCAATGCAGTGTTCAGCTAGTGACATGGTTTTCCAAATAATGTAGGGTGGTTTGTAGTGGATGCATAAAAAATTGACATTATCATGAAACCCAACAATGAATATTGAGGAGCTAATTATGACATGGGCACCATAGGTGAAGACATTTGACAACGTCAACAAGGAAGGAAGAAGCCAGAATGAGAGAATGTGTAGCGGACTTCCAAAAAATGACAAAGTCAGAGGTGTTAGTTTTATTTTTGACATACCAATTCACAATGGATATTGCTCAGATTATTCGAAACTAATTCATCAAAGGATATAAATAAAAAATTTCATTCTATAAAGGATGAGGAAAATCGACAATTACAGAGGATGAACAGTGTATACAGTCAGACTCAGTGGAAGAGACCTATAGTGATAAATTTAGACAATATCCTAAGTTGGTGACGCAAGGAATTTTTAGGCGATAACTAGACAACAAACGCATTGATGGTTACCATAGACTAACGTACCGGATGAAAGCAACAGTTTCAATGTTAGTTTCTACAATGGCTAGTAGTGATTTCCAAAATCATTTGAGGAAGGAGCTCAAAAATTTGGTAGGCCATCCGCATTCAAGTTAGTGACAATAGTGTAGTTCAATGCACACAATGTAGAATGGATGATCCGGTAGATGCTCAAGATATACCAATGATAGTGCCAAATTAGCTACCCGATAATCACCAATCAATGGACTGTCACGCATGAATTCACAAACAAAAATAGAAGCAGGCTAGTTGGCACTCACGTTGTCATTTCAGGAGAAGGCAGTAGTGGTTTCATTTATTGGCGCAATAAAACATACGCTAGTCACGATAGTAGAAGTTACTTGAATCCATGGCTGGAGTGAAGAAGCAAACACAAAATAGGGTATGTGAATAGTAGCATTCCTAGTATTTATAGCAGCAATTCAACATATGAGACAAGAATTTTCAATAAAGGATGCTAGGATGGTGTGATCCATGAAATCACATGGTAAAGAGTCATAGCTAATGTGCTAGTGGATACAATGTCGAGGCATGATAAAAATAATTAAACAAATGCACTGACTATCATACGTAGCCTATTAGGAAGCCATGTGGGATCATGAGACTAGAATGCACTAGGGGTGACTAGTCAATAAAAATTAGAATAAAAGGGTCCCATTATTTTAAATGATGGCATACCTGGGCAAATCAAAAAAGATAAGGCAATTAATGACCATGCATAACGACAGTAAAGAGAAATCAAAATAAGTGTTTTTGTTAAGACGTTACGAAGGACCTCACACAATTATGGAGAAGGTGTTTCAAAAATAGATGGATGTGGCAGTCAAAACATAGAAGACCTGCACCAACCATCACGATGTTGGGATTATCAAAATTGTAGGGTGCTCAAGTAGTATAATGGCAAGGTGCCATGCGAGTGAAGGTGATGGAGGTCACATGGAGTAATTAAACATTTGATTAAAAAAGAGGAGGTCGATGAATGAATATGGGCATATAGTCCATATGTCATGCACCATGAAGGAGCTTGAAATAAAATGGATAATCATCCTAAGGGGTTACAAAATATAATAATGGAAAAAATGAATTACTTAAGGGAGAAATAAAACAAAATAAATGAAAGAAACAGTTTTATTTTAGAGGATGAAAAGCGAAACCGAAGCCAAGAAGGAGGGAGGAGCATTTATGAAGAGTTTTAAATATCCACAACAAGCATAGTGATCAGGGTTGGAACTTTGGAAAAATTGCATATGGAGAAGCAGATTGACTAGATTTTTTCTGAAGACTTTTCTTCCACAAACTAGATTGTATTATTTTCCATTAATTCCAAATAGGAGTTGTATTCAGCATATTGAGCTTATTGAAAATCTATTTTATGCCAATATATTAAAATCAAAGCAAGTTTATGCATGTTAATGGTTACTTGTATGTCATTTTATTGTATTGTACCTTGTCCTTAGGATATTGCACCGCATTATAGGCTAGATTGCATGAATTTGAATCACCTTAATGTTGGTTTTCATGCAGGATACTAACGTTTGTAGGTTCTATGGAGGATTCTCAGTTGCAGTATTTTATTTTATTTCTGTTATTATATTTTTATTATGCTAACCCTTCCCTTTTGTATATTTTTTTAAAAATTCAGCGATTAAAATAAAAATAAAAAAGAATAAAAAACCCAAAAATAATTGCACGTATGCGTAGAATAAGATTTAATGTTTCATCTTACACATTTACGTTTTCATTTTGAATCCAATCCGAATTTATAAAAATTATTTAAAATTGTTATTTTTACAGGTATTTTTATAATTTCGGATTTTCATATTTATTTATTTTGAAAGGAAATTAGATTCCAAGCTTTGCATGTTGGTTTTGCAAGCAATAAATTGACTTTCCTTCATGAAAATTACAATTTCATGAAAGGGGGTAATTTATTTGGCATTTCATAGGCCATTACATTAAAAGCAATAAATTGACTTCTCTTCATGAAAACCACAATTTCATCGAAGAGGGATAATTTATAGGGTATTTCAAGCAATCAATTAATTCTTTTTATGGAAATAATTTTCATTAAATATGGTTATTTATAGTGCAAATCAAAGGCTATTATAACAACATAAAAGGAATCTTTTCATCATTTTCAGGTTCAAATTTTAGAGGTAGATTTTATCTTTTATTTTATGCTTAAAGCAAGGTTTAATAAAGGGTAAAATGGTTTAAACTTGCTTAACAAAGAAAGATAAAATCTATCTAAAACATTTCAAAATAAAATGAACTAAAGCTTACATCGTGGTCATATGAGGGTCAATCACATTTGTTCTTTCTCCTTTTAAGTGTCATGAACAGTAATAGCACAGCATAATAAAGTAACACCAACACATACCCCTTGTTAACAATTGTTTTGCAGAGCACTAAGGTATTACATGCACTCATTTGACAAGCATATATGCACACATTAAAGTAAAAGGAACCATGGGGAAACAATTATTTCTTTGCAAGAGAGGGTTTTCTAATCAAAATCTTAACCGTGAGTGCAATTTTGCACTTGGGCAAAATTACCACTCAACACCTATGATGAGAATTCAATGACATACCAATCAAGTGTCTCGATAAGAACCTTAAACTTTTTTTTTAATGATAAATTATCTTTATTATCCCTTAATTCTATTTAATTGCATGGATAATCTAATACTTATAAATAATAAATCTTATAAAAAAATTAATCCTTATTATAAATATAAAATTATAATTATAACATTATTATTTTATTTTTTAGATTTGGTTAGTGTGAGAAACCCCTACATAACCTTGCATAAGGTGGATAGTTGAGCTTATTAATAGGGAACACACATGTCACGATTTGAATTTTGGACCTCCTAAAGAAAAGCCAAAACCTAAACCTTTGAATTATTCTTCCCAAAATAATTGCAACATTATTATCCGCCCTTGCTATTCATTTTGCTTTAAAAAAAGGTTATGCTCTAGGATGGTGGAAGATAATCTATGATTCGGACTCTCAGATTATTATTAATTTGTTGAAGACTCATAATATTTTTAATGTTCATTGGCATATTGTGTTAGTGGCTCAGTAGATCTTTCAAATTTGTCGGTATTTGGAGTTTATTTCCTTTGTTCATATTCGTAGGGAATGAAATGGTGTGGCTGATTGCTTGGAAAAATGGGCTTCTGAGTTTCAAGAAGACTGGAATGTTAAGGAATGGGATCAACTCCCATTGAATTTTTCTCGTCATCTTTCTAATTTGCTTGTTGAGGATATGTCTGGTTGAGGTTGTTGTTTGTTGGAAGTCTTTTGGTTGGGTGCTCAGTGGTTTTGGGGGTCTCTTTCTTCTGACCCTTGTAAGGGTTATTGTTTTGGGATTCTCCATTTCTTGTATGGTTTTATTTATTAAATAAATTTTTACCAAAATTCTTAAAATTATAGTTATACCACTTGAATTACACAAAACTAGTTCTACAAGGATAATGAGGGGTTAGTCCTTAAAAAAAACTAACTCTACAAGTATGAAGAGGGATAGTTCTAAGGACGCATTACTTCCGATGAGGAACCTACCAGTATTTATAATAATTAAATCCATCTTGTATATACAATTCACACACAAAGACCCTTCATTGTGAAAAGTAAAGGAATTTCATGGCTAAAGTGGTGGGAAATAGCTAGTTTGTTAAAGGTTTTATTTTAATTGGTATTGAAACATAAAATGAATTTTTTTATAACATTAAATAAATATAATTTTTTATGTTTACTATTATTAAGTTTATTAATTTTTTTTTTTTAACTTAGCGAAAAATCTTTATGGGGCCGCCTTGGTTTGAGAAACCACAACCAGGGGTTCTACACCATCAAAATCACCCGAGATTCGAGCCTGACCATCAACTAAATTTTGGGCACCCAATTTGCGTTTATTAATTTTAAATAATTTTTAATATTGATTATAATTAAAAACATTATTATTGTGTTATATGTCTATGTTTAGGATATACAACTTCAGTTATGGTGTCACTTGCTAGCTACTTCTATAAACTCTGCAACTTTGAGGCTCCATTTTTACACGATAAAAGGCAACGAGGAATGGTAGTTGGTAGAGCACCATAAAACACCCAACCTTTTTCTTTTTTGATTGGTAAAGGGGTTTTGAAATGATCCTATAACCTTTTACAAAGAGAAGAAGGTTGAGAGAAGAGTTTCCAACCAAAAATAGCTAAACAAACAGACCCTTTATGGGTTATTGGAGAAAAACAACTAAACCAGTAAAATTTGAATCAAGGCCATCCCGCCCAAAACCATACAGAGGATGGAAAATTTGAATCAGGGCCATTTCGCCCAAAACCATACAAAGGATGGAAAATTTGAAATAGGGCCATCTTGCCCAAAACCATACAAAGGATGGAAAATTTGAAACAGGGCCATCTTGCCCAAAATTTAAAATAGAAATTTGAAAATGAAGCAAAAAAAACAAAAAAATTTGAAATTTGAAAATCGTTCCTACCCATGGGTGGCCCAGGATGCAGTTGTAGGATGTAGACCATGAAGCATCTATAGGACGTAAACCAAGACACCGACTGGGATGCAATCCATGAAGCAACAACTGGCCAAGATGTCGATCAGGATGCAAGCTGGGAAGCAACAACATGAAAGCGAATAGGATGCAGTAGCATTTAACGGTCCAAGAAGCAACAAGAACCCATGGATGCCACAACACAAGCCTAAAAAGTGTAAAAGCAATCCTGAGGATCTCCTCAGGCTAGGAAATCCTCTTGCACACAGAGGTGAACTTCAAGGAAGCCAAAAGACCCGAGGAAATGAAGGTGAAGAGTAGATTTGGGCAGGAAGATTCCAAGGATCCAGATATGGAGGAGTTAGGATAAACCAAAGTTGTCGAAAAAGCACAGGTCCACTCCCCAAAGATCGAAGGATGCAATATGGTACCCCGAGCAACCAAAAAATATCTAGAACCCTCCATCCTTGCAAACGAATAGCTTCAAGGACTGAACCTAGGAAGCCAATGGATCCACTCAATAACATTCAAAATGTAAGGTTACCCTCAAAGCCAAGGAGAAATATCTGAGTGTACACCAAAAGGATCAGGTCTAGTAGCAAGAAGCCCCCGAACAGGAGTCTGAATATGAAGCCCACCCACCAGAGCGAGATCCAGCCAGGGGAACAATGACCAAAAATTTGCACGGAGCAAGGGAACACCCTCAAATAGCTGCAACAAAACACCATACCACTATATGTGTTCTCGCAAATTCACTTTGGATCAGTAGATAACCCTTTCCCCTCCTTGGAAAGCTAGAAAAACATGAAACTACTAAACCCATAAGAAGTGTTGCACCATCCAACCAAGTCCCCGAAATTTACAATGACCTATGAAACGCAACCAGCAAGAACTCCAGCAAGAAAAACACCCTGGATATAAGCCACAACAGAGAACTAATCATGACTATAAGCTAGATCCAAGATAAGCTAACTTTTATTTGTTTGTGCCCAATCGTGGTTCTTCGACTGTGATCTGAAGCGTTCTCCTCTGCGCATGATATTGCACTGCAAATACGAAGCACAAAGGTCACAGATGGGGCTTCGGTTGTCTACGTGGTCCTGCACGTTCGCGCAATTAAGCTGCACAGAATGAGACCTAATCTGGACCTACACGCCTTGGGCTACTCGCACCGCCACATCTACCTGTAGTGCCTTGACCGTAGATCTGACCCAAGCCTGATCTAAACCTGTGCAACTTTGGCTACCCTGCCACCAACATCCAACCTTAAATAAATAACTAAACATGCAATTTTCTCTGGAAATTATAGAAAACATAAACTCTCGCTCTAAACAAATTCCCTTGTGCTTGATTTATATTTATATTTATTTTTGTGCATTCGTTGAAGTCAAGGGTACTTTCAATAAAATGATTCAAGAAAACTTACTGGAAAGTACAATTCCTCATCATATTCTACATCAGGTTTAGTAATGTTATCCGAAAAAAATCAATCCCCATACAAATGTGAACCTACATCTTAATCATCATATTCTACATCAGGTTTACTAATGTTATCCAAAAAAAAATCAATCCCCATACAAATGTGAACCTACATCTTAATCTTGGTGGTTATTCTTCTACGATTCATTGGACTTGAATCTCAATCGTAATAAACTACTTTGGTCAAGAACACCATCCTATCATAATTCCAGAATGAGTGACTTTAAACATTTGTGCCAGTATTATTTCACGTTGTTTTGACGTTGAAAGTCACAAAAGAAAATGGACATCGAAGCTATGGCCACGTATAACAAAGAGCCCCACTTTGTTAATTTCCGTTATATTTAACTTACTACCTCACTCCAAAAGAGACAGGTTGAATAATTTGGCTCAAGGCTTTCCCCAGAAATTTTTGGAAGCAATAGTCAAAACTGACAATAATGTCGGCCATATACAAATTTTGGGAAGCAATAGTCAAAACCGACAATAATGTCGGCCATATACATGGCTGATTTCAACCATGAATGGCGCTCACTACCAAACAAAACCACAAAACCGGAAGATGGAAAAATAATCCCCATCCGCACACTGGAATAGAGCAAACCAACAGAGTGAAAAAACCCCCCTTTTTCATAATAGTTGTCACGATTTAATAATGTCTTCGCTAGTTTTATAAATAGAAAAACAACGGATGTTTTGGTTATATGAGCTAAAATCTATTCAATCAATTTTGGGTCCGTGTTAGCCCAAGCCATCTAATAAACCTAAGAAACAAGGATAGATATCTGTTGCAATAAGGAGATGTCAAGGGTTTTGGAGAAACTTCACCAAGAGATTGAACGAGTACAACTTGTAAGGTCGAGAAGGGCTAAAATGTTTGAAGCAGCCATGGATCCCACGGTTCTAAGCGCTGCTTTCAAAAATTTCGATGAGGATGGCTTGTTCAAATGTAATATGTATGCTGTGGCTCATGTCTCAAGACATCTACGGAAGCTCCACAGTTTACTCGTGGCAGAAAGAGATGCTGTTCTCAAGGAGGAATCCATCCATGGAGAACCCAAGGCAAGATATGGAATTGAAGCAATTTCAGCACTTATGAAGGCCACTATAAATGAAAAAGTTCAAAATTTTGATAATTTACTCATTGAATTTGAGTTACCAGCTATCATCACAAATGGACTCATTTTATTTTATTTTATTTTTCTTCTTCCAGTATTTGTGAGGTTCTTAGCATCACAAGTGCCCCAACTGAGATCTATGTAGCTGAAAAAATGTTATAACATGTCTATATGCAGGTGGAGATGAAAGAAGATGGAGATGGATACCGGTTACATATTTCATCTACGAAATGGGATGGAGACATCACTGCCATATTGGGAGCTATAGACTCGGCGGGATTGACAGTGGTGCGAGCTAATATTTCTTGCGATAACCAACTTCTGTTCGATGCTTTTTTAGAAGAGGTGATATTTCTCAAGATAAACAACTTCTGTTAAGTACATGTTTATAATTTTTCTACAATAATTTTTTATTATTTGCTCAGGAAGAGGATGCGTTCGGTGCAAACATGAAAGGGGATGTGGAAAAGATAATGTAAAAAACTCTGGAAGCGGCTGCATATAACTTGTTATGTTCAGTTGTATATTTTTTAAGAAGGAATTTCGTTCCACATTAATAGGAGTGCTCCTCCTCCATAATTTGCTGTGAATTTTGCTGGCAGATAACCTTTAGTTTGTAAATAGCTTGAAAGTCATATTGTGCCATAGATACAGTGAGGTTTTCTTGTTTCTAGAGTAGAGGACGCGATGTAATAACCTGTTTACTAAAAGCATGCTTACCATTTCTTGTTGATTACTTTCAGGTTTTATAATTGAAGTTTGTTGATTTTCCAATTGTTGAGATTGAACGTTGATAGTATTTTAAAGCTTGATAAGATGGTTTTCTTGGGTTTACCTTGTGAAGTGTTTAAAGTGGTTTCTAAAAGCACTAATATTCATACAAAATTAATTATTTGCAAAAATGCATTTTGGAAAGTTTCTTCCTTTTAACGGTTACTTAGCTATCCATATCTTTTATTTAATGTAAGTCTAAATGTGTGATAAAGTGGCAAGCGCAAAGCTACATATTAAATTTTGAAAAAAGGCAAAATAAAAATTCTCTTTCAAAAACAATTTTTTTTTGAACTTTGAAGCATAGAAAATATTTTCATTTTAAATATTATAATTTATATTTAAACTATTAAATAATTAATTAAGAAAAAATATAAGGTAATATAAGGGGAGAAAAGATCTAGAACTCAAAAATAGAGAACGTTGGTAGAGGTTATAGTAGAGAATCTTAAAGTTTTGAAAGTGCATAAGATTCTACACTTATTGGAGGACGCTAACTTAAGTGAAAATTAAAATCTAAGTCTGAGGGGAAGACAATCCCCAAGGAGGCTTGAGGAGCATGACCAAGTGACAACCACCAAATTGAAGATGGTAGTGCTAAGGGATAGCTAGGGAATGGTGATCGAAGCTATAAGTGAGTACTTGAGCATTATGACTAGTCATCAGGTTGAAGTTATAGTAGTGTTGCTAGGAGTAAAAATGGTGGTTCAATTGGGGGCTAAGAGATTAATAATCAAGGGAGACTCATTGAATATTGATAGTCATCTCAGATACACTAACAGGTAACAGATGCACTAACAAACATAGTAACAGATATACAAAGATACCTAAATTCATTCAAAGAATTTCAAGTGGTACATGTGTATAGAGAAGAAAATGGGGTGGCTAGCCAATTAGGGAGCTCTTAGATAAGAAGATAAAATATAGATATTGCTAGATGGGATACTTCTAGATGTACTCCATTTAGTGGTAAAGGGGAGAGGGAGTTTAAAAATCCAAGTCAATGGGTGAAAGTTCCAATTAGAATGTCCACAGTAAATTTTCTTTTGGATATTTATGGAATTGCATGGTGTGGGATCCATTCTTTTGGAGATCTATAAGAAATCTAAGGGATTTATCTTTTGAGGGTTCTATTTTTTGAATATTTGTATCAATGGAAGAAAAAGAGACTGGTTAATTAAATCATATTTAGCTCATTTTATCTAGTCCCGAATGGGTTTTACTATGGGATTTTGTTGTTGTGCCAAAGTATGTTATAGTGTTTATGTGTCAAAATAAACTGATGTGATGCAATGGAATGTATTAAAGTTTTGGTAGTTTAGTTGTGTTGTCATAATGCATATGAAGATTTGAGTATGTATTAAAGTTATTTATAAGAGAAAAAGTGGAATGTAATACTTGATAGACCAATCTAGGATTGTAAGAAAGATTATTATTATTTTTTAAAAGGCTTGGGCCCTTTCAAAAATCCTATTTTACCAAGATAAAAAAATAATTATGCAATTAAATATATAATATCAATAATTTTTAAGAAGTGACATTTTATTTATTTACATTTTTTTTTGGTAGTATTAAGAAAAGGAGGGTTTTGAAAGGGACCCCACAACCTTTTACAAAGAAACCTACCACAAAGGCAACCAAGAGAGAAAACCACAAAATACAAAGAAAAGAGGCACACCAAAAAATATCAAGGAAAATAAGATGAAAATGATCAATGAGAGAACCAGAGAGAGTTCTACAACATTAAATCGATCTCGTGGGAAATATTACCAGACATTTCAATAACCTCCTCAACATAATCCAACACCATTTTAACATAACTCCACACTGCACGTTGTTTGGTATATATCAATTTTAAACTGTACAAAAGTGCACTCTTGTTCGTAGATGCTTCCTCGGGAGTATAAACATCAGCCACCATTTTATCTTTGGAAAAATATCTAGGAAGAACTTCCACATCATCCAGGAGGGATAATGGAGAGGACTCTACCACATCCCTCTTTTTACCAATCAACCTCATTTACTTGCGGGTGCCACTACCTTCCACCATACTGACAGAAGGAGGACCCCCCACCACAAGAGTGGCCACAAAAAAACCAAGGAATTCTTAACAATCTCATCAATATAACTCTTAATTGTAGATCCCCTCACACCTTTAGCAGAGACGTGAACCTTACAGGAGTCTTCTTTGGACCAGAGCCCATAGAAAAGGAATAAACATCCTTATAATCTTCACTTGAACTTTTCAAAGCCACCAAAGTCTGGACAGGCATAGGGATTGAAATAGCATCCAAGGACTACAAAAAAATCTCTGGCATGACCTATTTTTCTATTATAGCTTGCTCAAAAACCAAAAGAGCCAATCCCTGGTGAAGGGGTAACTGACCACGGCCTCTTTGAACTACCAGCATCGACTTTTTCATAGAATGAAACAAAAACAAGGGCATATTCATCCACATTTATCTCCTAATATGACTCAAAAATATAGCGTGGAAACTGCATATGACATCATACGTAGAATCCAATGTAAATAGTCCATAACAACCTTAATCCCCCTGTTCCACGGTGGAGACAAGGCCTTGGTGCTATACCCATTCTAGATTCTAGGTAAAAATTCATCTCCCTCTAGGAAGAAGCTAATTTCTTTCAATAATGAATATCTATCTCAATTGTGATAAGCACCATTCAACACCAGACCTGTAGTGCGACTGATAAATTCTGTAAAAGCCTCAAAGGACTAGGACCAAAATCTTACCCATCTCTCCTTCCACATAGGAACCATCCATTTGGGAAGAACCAGTTTATGTTCATGAATTTTTTGGACACACTCCAGTAAGCCCCCATTCTTTAGAATAGATTTAACCTCTTCATAAATAATCGAGAAAAAGGCTTCGCCCTAGATTTAACTTGCTTCAACTTGGGCCCATAAATTTTGGATTTCCCCATCTTCAAAGAGGGAGCAGAGTCCCTACTTCTAAAAACCACCCTCTTCTAGACCAGGAATCCAAAGGAGGATATGCTCGAGCAAACAATAAAATATAGGATGACCCATAATAGGCCCAAGCACAAATAGATGCCCACCCCCATCACAGGCATAACCGACTCCCCCAAGTCAAGTGTAAAATTCCACAATACCATAGTCTCACAAACACTAGAAAGAGCCAAGGAACCAAAACTGCTCCACCCATACTCTAAAAAGAAGAGGACACACAAAGGAAAACACAAATTTGAAACAATGAGAAGGAGCAAAAAATACCAGGGCTCAAACAAAATGATACCATGCATCCTTCTAATCCAAGAAGCAAAGGGGAAAAAACAACCTTTTACGCGCCAATACAAGCAGTTCCTCCACACACCACCAACTGGCCAATAAACAAAGGTTCTATAGACAAGTGTAGGATTACCAAAAGCATACTCCAATAGAGATGACACCAAGGCAATGACCTAGGAAATGACCAACCTACGCAAGCAGGAAGGTCTATTCTAGCAATTATTACCCCCATACCAATCCCAAGATAGGGAATTAAAAATAACCTGGGTACTCACCTTGTGATGATACCAACAGAGCAACCACCACCACCCAAGAAGCCAAAAATGACACACGAGATATGAGGTCCAGTATTGATCTACAGAACAATGCAGACACCCTCTCCCGTGAATGGATAAGAAAAATTGACACAAAGTAACGAGGCTAGAGCATTGGACGGATAGTGCATTCCAATGGAAGCCAAAGAAGCTTTGGGACATATCCTAACGCCAACAAAGAAAGGGGAAACATAATTAAAAATTTAAAATTTGAAAGGAAATAATCCCCATGAAGCCCAAGAAGTAAATATCAACTACCACCCCGCACTTCGACCAACAATTGCAGCTGGACCAAAACCTTTCCCACCAAAGCGAATGAAGGTAAACCTCCTGACATAAATTAATGATATTCATTATTGACAAAATGGATAATCTTAGGAGGGAAGTCCCTCTGCCAAACCGAATATCCCGAATGATAGGCTCCAAGATTCGCCATTAATTTTGTCGCTGCATTACCTTCTCTAAAAACGTGCATAATTAAAACATCATCCAAGGTTCAAATAATTCCAATGGCTTCATCAATCAGGTTGGCCACCTTCCAACTTATGTGACAAGTCCCTTTAATAATATATTTATAAAATTTAAAGAATCACCTTCGATAATAGTTTTTTTAATACCCAAATCTCTTATCAAAGACAAGCTTTAAAAGGTTGCTCTTGCTTCACCGAATTGAGAGGATTGAACACCGAGATATTCTGCAAATGCTACAAGAATATTATCGCTATTATCATGAATGACCCCCCTGACACCAACCATCCCAGGGTTACCTTTAGAAGCCTTGTCAAAATTCAACACCAACCATCATGGGGAGGGGTCCAATGAACAGAACTTCTAGGATCCAAAGTTGGCAGGAGGTGATCCATATGCCCAAAACCAAGACTTTGCTCAATAAACACTTCATTAGGGATTAGAGCCTCCAAAAATTTGACTCCTTTAAGGCACATGAAACATTCTCCATCGTCCTCCAAAGAATACGAGAGCTCAAATGAAAGGCTAAACTTTCTTTATCTTTGAAGACACAAGCATTCCGCTCCTTCCAAACACCCCACATCACATGAGGTAAAATAAATTTCCAAAAATACTTAATTTTGGGTGAGGAAAAAGGAAAAGCCCACTGCAAGACACAATCAAAAACTGAATTGGGAAAATCTCAACTCACACCAATCCTACAGAGAATGGATAACAGAACTTCCTAAAAAACTCAAAAATGCATACCTCTCTTATGAATATTTTCTATTGTTAAAATCTCATTTTTCACTGCCAACCAGAAGAACATATTGACTTTGGGGGTTAAGTTCTTTAACCAAATTAATTCATGAGGAAAAAATCCATCTCCTTCAGCACTTAGGATTCCATAATCCGACTTGACTAAATACAAACCTGCACTATCAACTTTCCATACCAAATGATCCTTCATATTCTCTTGTTGCACAACGTAAAGCTGGAGCTCATCCATTAGCAAATTCTAGAGTTGGAGATCTATGGTGTTCCTCACCACAGGAGAAGGATTGGTCCAGATAATACTGCCTCTATGATCTTCAGTAAAATCAACCACTTTAATAAGCCCAACAAGCCTAGATCCTTGACACAAGTCTCTAAAATGAAGGTCCTCAATAAAAGGATGATCTCTCAACCAAGTATCTTCTTAAAATTTTGCATTACTCCCATTTCCTACAATCCATCTACAGTTAACATTGATAAACTCACGATATTTAACAAGACTATTCCAAAAATTTGAACCACCAAAAGGGAGGAAATCAGAAATGAAAGAATCAAAATTGTACTTATCCTTTAAAATTTGGTACCACAAATGGTCAACATTAGAAGCTACCTTCCAACCAAGATTTGCCACCAAAGCCTTGTTCATCCTAGCTACACTCTTTAGTTTTAATCCACCATATTTTTTCCTTCTACAAAGCTGCTCCCAAGAAACCAGATGAAATTTACCATTAAGCTCAGGGCTGGCCCAGAAAAAAGCCTTGCAAATGCTATCCAACTTAGCTGTCAATTTACCCGAAAGGTGCAAAACTAATATAAATTAGATAGGGATGCCCTGCAAAGTACTTTGGACTAGCACCAATTTTCCCACTTGACTCAAAAGAGCTCCCTTATAGGAAGCTAATTTGCGATGAATTCTTTCTACCATCGAGGTCCATAGAGCATATTTGGCATAGCCAATAAAAAGAGGAAGACTAAGATAAGAGTATGGGAGAGAGGCAATCCTACAATTTAGAATGTCAACAATCCTTCTTTGCCTCACTTTCGGAGTATTGATGAAAAATAAATTGCTCTTCAAAAAATTGATATGTTGGCCAACCGCCCTTTCATAGCAATCTAAAAGAGATTTGACTTCCTTGGTGATGACCACCAAGGCAACACAAGAAATTAGAGTGTCATCAACAAATTGTTTATGAGAAATCAAATTACAAGGAAGTGCCAAACGCATCCTAAAATTATTACGTCATCAAGAAATAGACCTTCCAAGAGCCTCGACCATAAGAATAAAAGGAAATGGAGACAGCGGATCACCTTGACGAAGACCACGGTAGGAATAAAAAAACCCTATAGTAGAGCCATTAACGAGGACAGAGAACTAAGATAACAAAATGCATACCTTTACTAACTTAATCCAACCTTCACAGAAGCCATATTTCTGCAAAACACTAAAAATAAAGGCCCAGGATACCCGATCATACGCCTTATTAACATCTAACTTGAGGAAAAACCCCGCCCTACCACTTTTATAAATGCATCAATTCATGGATAACTATACCTCTATCCAGAATCTACCTTCTTGAAACAAAGCCACTATACACGTAATCAATCAACAAATGCAGAAGCGGTTTGAGCCTATTCATAATGGCCTTTGATAAAATCTTATAAATAGTATTACATAAGCTAATAGGCCTGAAATTACTAAAGGACGAAGCTGAGTCTTTCTTAGGTATGAGGGCTAAGAAAGTAGAATTCATCACTTTCAGGAAAAACAAAGAACATTGTGCATCCCTTAAAGCCGAGAAAATATCTTCCCCATAAATATACCAAAACCTCTAAAAGAACACAGAAGGAAAACCATCTGGCCCCGGAGCCTTAAGAGGACCCATCGATTTAACCATCGCATAAATTTCCTCATCCGAGAAAGGAGCCTTAAGTATCCTATTCGAATATTTAGAAATAATCCTCGCAATAGCTTCTAACATCTCACCTTCAGCAAGGATATCGTGGTCATGTACCGAGCAAAGCAGAGAGCTAAAAAAATTAACAGCTTCCTCCCGAAATTCCATCACATTAGAAGTTACCCCTCCACTAGCCTTCTAAATATCTCTAATTCTATTACGACCTCTCCTCCACAAAGTAGAAGCATGAAAGAAATGAGAATTACGATCACCTTCTTTCAACCACAACTCTCTAGATTTTTGCTTCCATAACAACTCTTCTTCTACTTGCTTATTATGATATTCCGATAGGAGGGATCTTTCTTCTTGGAGTAGAGCATCAAAACTTCCTTGGGCTTCCATAACAACTTCAATCTCTTTCAGCAGTGATTGCAATATTTTATTTTCTTTGAACAAATTACCAAAGGAAAATTTATTCCAAATCTTTAGATTATTTCTAAGCCTCCTAAGCTTATTAGTTAACTTTAACATCCCTTCAACAATATCTTCCTGCCACCATTCCTTAACACGAGATTCAAAATCAGGATGGGAACACCACATAACTTCAAACCTAAAAGGTTGAGGAAGAAATGGGGTACCATCAGGGACTTCCAACCATAAGGGATTATGGTCAAAACCAATCTTGGGTAAAGAAGACAATGAAGCATCCCCAAACAGATTGTTCCTGGAGGTAGAAACAAAAATCCTATCCAATTTGCTCAAAATCAAACTATTACCAGATCTCCTATTGCTCCAAGTAAACTTTGCCCCCCTTAAATCCAAATCCCGAAACTCAACCAAATTGACAAATTTAGAAAAATCCTGCAGACTCCTATTATCCATTGGATTACTACCACATTTCTGAGACAAATATAATGGAGAATTAAAATCTCCTACTACCACCCATGACTCATTTTGAAAGGTTTCCCTCATCTCAAGTAGTAGAAGCCAAAACTTACGTCTATCAGTGTACAAATTTGGAGCATAAATATTAGATAAAAACCATCTTATACTAGTAAATTTACACCAAAAAAATATTAATCACTCAATTAGAGGAATAAATAACATGGTCATCCAATTTCAAAGGATTCCAGAAAAAAGAGAAGACCACGAGGCTTCACTAGACATGAAACCCGAATCCTTCCAAACCAAATTATGCATAGACTCCCAAGAGGAGGCTTCTAATTTAGACTCTTGAATACACAAAATATCAAGATATATTTCCCTCCTGAACGAAGCTAACAACCGTCTCTTAGAGGAGCTATTAAGCCCTCTAACATTCCATGAATAAATTTTCATTGGAATTTAAAAGGAGAGTTTCTTTCCCGCCCCCCCAGTTGGAGAGGATTTGAAACCTTTGAGTTTCAATTGATTTTCTCCATTCCCTTCCTTCACCTCTAGGAGAGCCTGACCACCATTAGCCATTGTCTTATCCATAGATTTATTTCTACCCATTTTACTTGGATTTCTTCTAGGTTTCCTGGCCATCCCAGTATCAACACCCCTTTTACGATGACTTCTCATCTTCGGGATATGCAACCCCTTCTCCAAGAGCATCGGAGGAGCATAAACAAATCAACATAGTTATTATATACTAGTAAAAAAAAATTATAGATAATAACTTAAGTTTGAATAGAAATGTAACAAAATGATCATGAAAATAATATATGTATTTTTAAAGTATTATTTAATATATTAATAATAAAAAATATGTGGTATATCTTTTAGATCATGACAATAAAATTGTAAATAATTTTTTTGTGACAATATACAATTTTGGTCTAAAATCTACCTAAGTGGATGAGTTGCACCCTCAAGACCTCGACCAAGATTGGATGGCTCAAAAATAGGGGTCTTTGAGTCAACCTTCGGAGTACACTGGCTCCTATGGTCCCAGCTAATATAACTAAAATTGGGTTTTATACTAAACTAAGGAATGCAAAAGGGTTAGAAGCTAAGCTAAAAGTGGTGTAGGTTTAGCAACATCAAGAGACATAGTATATGAGAGTCTCACATTATGGACTAAATTTAACTGCCTAACAGACAAACTTACTTTTCTTATGACAAAACATTTAATCATAATGAACTCTAAGAATTATTAAGCATTCCATAACAATGAACAATAAATCTAGGGAGAAATCTAGAAAGAAGAATAACTGTAACAAAATTATCCATTCATAGCTTTAACAGAAATGCTTAATCACTCAGTTGACATACATACATGTTTTGCAAATAATTGAGCAAGAGGCTAGAAAATAATCCAATATTTATTCAAAAGGTGTATAACCTCAATCATACAACTATGCAATTGGAAACGTTAAAATGCCAACCATTTAAATGGCTTACATTCAAGTATATATAGATTTAACAATACATTCAGTTATCTAGTCATGATTTTCTATAGAGCATATTGTAGGTCTATTAGAACATGTGCAGGAAGTGGTTGTTGCCTTGAATTCAACTATGTTTAACTACTTTGAGCATGATTTGTTGATGTGTGTGATGTAAATTTCATCGGGAGGTTGGCTTGTACACTTCATCATTGGATTTTAACCATTTGATGGTAGTCCACTTCTTTCTATTTGTAGGCACCTAAAAAGTGTCACATTTGCAATGGTTAATATTAATATTTAAAAAAGTATGCAATTATTTTAATTAACGTATTGCAAACCTTAGAAATTATTAATATTTTCTATTCTAGACCCTTTAACTTTTTCTAGCCCCTTTGACTTTTTCTAGCCCCTTTGTCCCACTTTAGCCCCTTCCCATGCTTAACCATGATCACCATGATACCACTCCACTATTTTTAACTCTAATTGGCATTTATTTCCACTCTTTCCTCTACTTTTTGACCTCATTCAACGCATTTGGGTGACCCGAGCACTTTGATGAGAAATACCAACTTAGTGGGTGAGGAATCTCTCCACAAAGGAGACATTAGTGAGGTGCATCATAATGCATCATGGCATGTCATATTGCATTGTGGTATGTCATAAGGTTTTATGGGACATCATAGGATGCATAAGCCCAAAGTAGGAAGTTACACATTTGTCCACCCAAGTGAGGAATCCCTAATATTCCTCTCTTACGCACCCATGCCACTTGTCACTCCTCTTCCATCCTCATCACTCTCCTCCACCCATGGGAGAATTTACAAATAGGTCTCCATTTTTATTTTCATGTGTGCACAAAAATATAATGAAACTCTACTCAAATTTCATTTGATTTTGTTGTGTTTTTGTTTGACATTGTGGTTGTAGGTTTACCATTCAAAGATCTCAAAGGCATCAACCATATAGGCTCTTGGAATTTTTCACTAACATTTTTTATAGCCACACCCATAACCAATATCTAATTATGCACCAGATCCGCAACAAAGACCCTAAAATAAATCTAGAAAGGCTGGGATTCAAGATAAAAATCCTCTGCTAGATAATAGTATCAACTGCCCAAGTTAATTAACCAGAAGCACAACCACACAGGGTGGTTACCTAGAGTCTCAACCGCCCAAGGCAATTAGCTAGAAGCACAAATATGGAGGTTACCTAGAGAGCCAACCACCATGGGCGATTGAGCTTCAAGGCTAGCAACAACTCAAGACCAACCACAAACTGTATAGAAAGGTAAATCAGGTATTTTGTCAGGTTTTGTAGGTATTTATCATAGTTTTCTAACTTTTACATTCAATTTTATATGATTTTGTAATGTTTTAGTTGCTTTTGTAATATTCTTTCACAATCTTGGGCCTCATTCTGAAAGGCCTAAATATGTTATTGATGTTGTTATTGTGAGCTTGTGTGCAGGTATTGGATACACATGGAAGTTTGTGAGGTCAAGCAACACACCTTCTAAACTGTTCCACAACTAACTGTGCACTCCAGGAAATAACTTAAGACGCCATATTTTTTACTTATAAAATATAATCCCCCATTTCGGGAGGTTGATTGTAACCAAAAAAGTTGATTTGTAAAAGACAAAGCTTATCAATATCAAATCTATTGCAAATATCTTTATATTGCATTTTGTCCATTTTTTATTGTTATGGTGTATTTCCTCTTTCACACAAATGGCAATCACAGTGGAACCCTTTTCCCACAACACATTTTATGCTTACTTATTTGCATGAGATTTGGTGCTTGCATTGGATATAGAATGTCTTGTGTTTTACTTAGGGTTATTTATGTTTCCATGCTTGTTTAGTTTACTTTCCTAATCTCTTGTTTTTTATCTTTGTTACAAGAACCCAAGGGCAAGAAATACATAGTCACACCTCTCATATCAGGGCTAGATCTTGTAATATCTACCCTCACAGCCTTAGGCACAACCACCCAGGGTAGTTCACAAGCTTAGAAAACCACACAAGGTGGTTCACAAGCTCAACCACGACTACCAAGGGTGTTTCACAGGCTTAGACAACCACATAGTGTTTTTAATAGGCTCAGAAAACCACACAAGGCAATTTAAAATCTTAGGCACAACCACCTAGGGAGGTTCATAGGCTTAGAATCAACTACATAGGGTAGTTCTCAAGCTCAAAAACAACCGCCCATGGTGGTCCTCAAGCTCAAAAAACCACTGCACATGCTTATGTTCAAAGACACAATATGCTTAGTTTCCTTTCCTTCTAACATAGGCTTATAGGTTAGTTGCTCATGTCCTTTAATCTTGCACAAAAATTCATAGCATAGTTCCTTTCATTTGTTTGTTTGAATCTCTTTTCTCCCTTTTCCCTTTCAAATTTTTAAAATAAAAAAGAGCACTAGCATAGTTATTTCATGGTTTCTTCTTCAAAATCTCAAAGGCATGTTAGTTTAATTGTTTCTTTCCATTGTTATTTCAAAACTCAAAGGCACATTAGTGTAGTTGTTTATTTCCATTTGTTCTTCAAAAATTCAAAGGCACAGTCACTTAATCATTTCTTTCTGTTCTTTCAAAAAATTCAAGGTGCATTAGATTACTTGTCATTTATCTTTCAAAAAATCAAGCATTACATAGATTAGTCATCATTTTCTTTTCAAAACTTAATAGCTTAAGTTATCATTTCCTTTCCAAGATCAATAGATCAATTTCCACATGCTTTCATAGGCTCATTTAGATCAATATTTCTTTTAATAACACATTAGATAATTATTTTTATTACATCTTTAGGGTTAGTTTTAAACTTGCATGGTAAATAGGCATCAAAATAAACAAAACCCAACAAAATAAAAAAAGACACATCAATTCACACACATTTGCACGTTACATTTACAAATATCTTACGAGAAAAACCTTCAGTGATATTGGATTTCACCACCAACCATCGATTGAGCCCTTTAGACACCATAGCTAGATCACATAGTTTTCTAGATTTCATCACGAGGAAGTTGGTTACCCCTGGGGTTAGCTTGAGGTAATTTTGAGACTAGATGCCTTTTTGTTCATAGGGCTTAGTAATTTTTGGACTCGCAGCTATTGTTTATATCCAAACCTGATCGAGGGTGAAGTGAAAGCCCATCTGGGCAAGTAGTTGGATGTAGGTAGCACGACCTCTCTTGATAGGTTTGTTTTATCCCCATAAGATACCTAGATCCAATCCATCATCCTAGGAAGCCTTTCTAAGCCATTTTTGTCGTATTCCTCATAAGGGGAGTGGGAATAAGCATACCTTTTCAGATTTTATTCTATTACCCATTAATAGTTCCTAGGAATAGGGAACATCAAACATAAAAAAATTAAAACTTCAAAAACATCAAAACATTCATTGTTTGCCTGCTTTTTTGTTTGCATAGACAGTGTTTTTTTACTTAAAATAAAATAGAAAGAAAAAATAAGGGAAAATAGAGCATCACCAACATCCATTTTATTTTGGATAGCCTATGGTAATGACCCACAGTCAAGCCAAGGCCTATTCCCAAACCCAAATCTCCAAGGACCATTCAGGTCAACCCACCTATTCTTCAACCACTCCCCTAACTTATTAGGGGGATGTATCCCAAATCCATTAGGGTAGCATGTTTGGTGGTCCATCATTACATATCCACCCACCCAAGACTCATCACATTGGGTCTGATCAAGATGGAAATCACCATATCATGCACACCAACCCTTTTGAGTCCCCTCATACCAAGACTTCCCTTTCTCCACCTGAGCCAAACATCATACCCATTGATCTCTATGCAACTCACCTCCTTTTCACCAATCCAATATACCATGTCCAATCACCTCCTACTCCTCAGGACCCTTCTTCATCACACCCTCCATAACCTAGCTCATTCCCTCCATATTTTTCGCTGCTACATATTTCCATCCGTACTAACTCCACACTTGTCCAAGTGTAGGATTATAGTTTTTATCATCCTCCATCACCTCTCTATATTCATCTAGTTTTCACCACACCTCAAGTGTGTAAAATTTTGGAATATCACCAACATCCTCACCACCAAGGAAAACTGGTGCCACCCTTTCACAACACACTACAGGACCAATTTCTGTGGCCATCAACCTTAACCACCCACCTTCTTCCAATCATATCCACTCATCACAATACCCATACATTTCTACATCACACACACTTCTGACACACATTATTTGGCCCAAGTTTATGTCACTTTCCATCTACACTCATTCAATCCATCTTATTTATAATTTCCTAACCTGCCTCCTCAATCCATGGCTTTCTATGTTTCTCCTCCCACCACTTATCCTTCATCCCCTACCATTCATATCACTAGATCACACGTTGCATATTCTTCTACCATATGCTCTACTTGTCCCCAACAATTCAACAATCCTAGGGAATATTCTCATCAACTATTTTCTCATCAAGCACCTCCTAATAATTTCCCAAATTGTCACATCAGTTCTTCTCACACCACCCTCATTCCCCAACAACCACCTCAAAACCCCCATCCTTCATATCATACATTGACCTAGGGGTCATTCTTTCCCCAATTTCCATCATGGGCCTCATGTCCATCCACAATACCTATAATATATTCCCATCCTCATGACTCTTATCAGTGGCCTACAATGTAGTCACATAACCCACACCGACATCAACCACCACCTCATAAATACCATTTCACTCTAGATCTGTATCAACCCACCTCTAAACCATACCAATCACACCCCACCCAACACACACATCATCTGACCTCTACACAACCCCTTCATTCTTATTCATCATAATATCCCCCACTTCAACCACCTACTTATCATTTGCACCACACTCAACAACCACCACCACATCCCTCGCACACCCATAATCATTCTCATAAACACCATCAATATCCACCCTAGGGATCTTAAGTCTTGCAAGTGTAATCTTCTAACCCACTATTCAGCTCTCTATGCCACTCTATTTATCAACACCCACTATCCATCATTATCAGCACCTCTATTTACACCAATCATATCCCTCCATTGAGCCATCCCATTTGAATCATCATAGCACCCACTATTCAGCTCTCTATGCCACTCTAAACACATTCCAACAGTTGGCCAACAATATCAATAGTTTAGAATCATAATTCATAGGCACGGGGTACCAAAATCCAACCTTGAGTCAACTTCAAAACTACCCCATCAACCCCTCGATTCCAACACTACCTTATCCTCCCTTATTTGAAATGACCAAATTCAAAATTTTCAATGGTAAGGAGGATCCTCAAGATCACTTGAGCACGTTCACACATATCTGATATCTCATAAATGAGATAGACCCCCTCATGCTTCATACCTTTTTTCTATCCCTTGTGAGATAAGCCTTGGATTGGTACAACCATCTGCCTAGACACAACTTATATAATTTCAAACAACTTAAGAATACCACCTTGATAGATCTCACCAACCTTTATCAATTTGATGATGAGTCTATCCTCGATAATGGAAATCGATGGAGAGCGGTACTGAGTTACCATTCTCTATCCCCATCATTGATCTAACTCAAATTTTCACTCAGAGTTATTCCAAATCAATATCACTCCTTATTCAACTCCAACAATATTGAACTCTTGAGGAAGCTCTCACTCAAGCCAAAATTATCAAGGATATCAAAATTCAAGGAGAGATCAAGCTCCAAAATAAAAAATGGCCAGACAAAAATGTTAATGGCAACAACATAAGCAATCAATCCAAGTCTTCCCAAGTCAATTAGGTAGTGTTGAGCAGCCTAACAAATCAACCTCCCAAAAAACAACCTCAACCTCCACCATAACAACCTTCTTATCAACTACAACAGTTGACATACAATACCATGTTGCCTCCTACCCAAAATCAAAATATCACTCATCAGGCTACATGCCTTCAACAACCCCAAATGAAATTTCACACCTCTCTTAGAGCCCTTGTCCAGCATCTTTCAAAAACTTATGGATGCACAACTGATCTCCTTACCCAAGGTAAGACCTGAAGATCCAAATAAACCTCAAATAAGAGGGTAAAGAGAAGATTGATATTGCATCTACAATCGACAAAAGGGTCATGATATCGATAGGTGCATCAAACTTAAGAACAAAGTGTAGGATTTGATTGAGAGGGGGTTTATCAAAGTTGACAACCCTCTTGCTCCCCCTAATAAAAATCTAGGTATCTATCAAACCCCATTACCACAACATGGTGCAACACAACTAGAAAACCACCACAATCTCCAAATATCCTTTTGGTTTCCACTTTATTAAAGCCCATCTCCCTAAGGCGTCAATATTTGGATGACCCTCTTAGAAATTACCAACCAAATTCCATGAGATTTCCTCTATGGTGACAACCATCAGCTCATCGGGAATGATCATAATATAAAATAATTTTATTATTTTAAATAAAATCGAGTAAATAAAATTTCAGTCACATGTAAAGTCGGTTGTCTGAATTCTAGAATGTTCAAATAAAATGAAGTACCACCGGCACCTAACCAGACATTCGTCCTAAACGGACCAACTTACACTTGTAAAATAATTCAACAAAAAGTACACGATTACCTCATTTACATTCTCGTTCATCTTATTAATAATGTTGGAATAAGGTTTTTCATCTTATTAATAATGAGTTAAAATAAGGTTTTTCATATTATTAACAATGAGTTGGAATAAGGTTGTTGAGAGCAGTCTTTATAGTTTAAACTCTACACTTATCAGTTACTAAAAATAGTATAATTATAACCAACTGGCATTGCAATTATGTTGAGTATCCATTTAAATGACAGAAAAATATAATCTTTAAAAGTGAAAGAAATATAAGAAGAGTGGTGATTAAGGATGTTTGTTGAAAGGTTTTTTTTTTTTTTTTTTTAATTATTTATATATAAATGAAAAAAAATTATTGATGGCTTACTTTTATGTTTACATGTTTATCAAAAACCTATTGGTGTCATGCCATTAAAATTAAGCTTACTTTATTTTTATATATATATATATATATATATAGTCTTCATCCAATTATTTTATTGATATTTTTTTATTAGTTGTTAATGAAGGTTTTGTTTGTTTAAGTCATATCTCCCAATTCATTAAATGATAATATTTTTTATCATCGTTTTATTTTGTTTTGTATGAGTATTTTTAATGGTGATAATATTTTTTATTATAGAAAAATGAATTGCGTGTACACGGTTATAAAAATTATATGGTATCATTTTAATTCATAAAGGTTTAGGGGTATAATTTTTATGTTTTAATTTTATATATTAATTTTATATTTATATTGATGTTTTTTTTTTTTTTTTTCCTTTACATCTTATGATAATTATATATTTTTATTTAAAATTTAATATATTTTTTATTACTAGTGAAAAAATGGATTTTGAAAGATCTTAGATTTTTTTAAATTTGAGGAGGAAGATGAAGATAAGTTTAATTAAGTACAAGTCAAACTCCAAGGATAAAAGAATAAAAAGTAAACTCAACAACTATCTAAGAGCATATACCAGCCCAAGGCATAAAGGAGATTTCTTTATTCAACTTTCTTTAGAGGCACAAATGATCCTGCTCTATTTTTACATAAGACTGAAAGGGCATCAAATACATCAAGATGCAGATAACAAAACCTCGATCCTAGAGAGCAAGGGTAAGGACAATACACCAAGAATATTCCTTGAGAATGGAAATCACCAAGGAGCAAAAGGACCAGCCTCCTAAAAAATCCCAAAGAGAGGATCACTACAACACAAAGGATACCTCATCCAAGTAGAAAGACAATAAAAAGGCCTCCTGGATAGGTAGGCCCAATGCTTCCAAAGTAACAATTATAATTAACTACAGAACGAAATTGTCTTCCCAAATTATGAATTGGCCATTATTCACCCCCAAATTAAGCATAACATCAGCAGCCTGGTTACCTTGCCTATAAATATGATCAATTTTAACTTCTAACATATCTTCCAAAACCATCGAGGTTTAGAATGAAACAATTTTCAATATTTCCATCCTACAAATCTTGAATGATGTTCAAGGAGTCACCTTGTACAAGAAGTCTTCTGAAGCCCCTTTCAAAAACCTGATGAGCATGCGAGAAAAGTGCCTTAGCTTTCGCTAGGTGATTGGTTTGGATACCATAATATTTGACATAAGCCCAAATGACCTCCCCATTATAATTTTTTACAACACCCCCTCCACCAGCCCTCTCGAGGTTATCTTTGGTAGCCGCATCAAAGTTTATAATGACCCATCCTTTACCTAGTTTATGCCATCTAGTAGCCAATCATTTTTTAACAGTGGATAGTGAAGTAGAAGACCCTAGATTCAATTTCCAGCTAAAAGCAGTCCTTTCTCCATAGCTTTCTCCCTACCATTTCTAGTAGCAAAGACAACCAAGTTATTCTCAATAACTTCTTTAATCCTTCAAAAGACAAAGGATTCATCCCTAACAATAACCTTAAAAAAAATTGTTCCTCTCCCACTAGATACCCCATTAAAAATGAGGAAGAACTAGATATCCCACCCTAGTGAGGTTGTGATTGATGAAGGGGAATTTTCATTGAGTGAAAAGTCCCTTGAAAGTTTGAGGTAACGTCCACTTGAAAAAAAAAAAATCTAGTTAAGCATTGAGCACCTTATTTGAGAAATCACAATGGATGAAAAGATGATCCACAAATTCTACATCCTTAGAACACAAGAGATAAAAATTAGGAAGATGAAAGCCTTTCTTACATAAATTATCAACAGTCAAAAATTTTGTTTTGCAAGCACGGCCACAAAAAAAATACAATCTTGGGGATAAAATGAGGTTACCAAACCCTTTCCATTGGAAAATATCCTCCCCTGGACAATGTTTGGGCCTCATATGTAGTATTGACAGAAAAAGACCTTTACGAGAATGAATCTATAGAAGGAAGTCCTTATCATTTTGCTAAGAAAAAAAGTACTATTGTAGCAACATGTTCAAATTTGCCAAACTTTGAAGGATCTGAATATTAGTTGTATGTAAAGTCAGATGCTTCTAAATCCTCTTACCATTAGTGATGATTATATAATCAATTACATTTTCTCCATATTTCAGTGACAAAGGGGATTTCAGTGACTAATAAATATGGGTTTAGGAAGAATCCAAGTATCCTTCCAAAAGAACACATCCTTACCATTCCCAATCTACCACTACATCCCCTCTGTAACCAAACTTTTGACCCCTAGCAAACCATTACAAATCACAGAACCCCTAGGAGGAGTATCACTTCTAAAAAAAGGAATGTGATTTTCCAAATACTTACCTCTCATAATATCTTTCCATAGTTGATCCTCCTCAACACATAATCTCTAGGATTTTTTGCAATCAATATCTTATTGAACAATAGAAAATTTTTAATCCCAAGATCACCTTCTTTCTTAGAAGTGCATACCATACCCCAAGAGACAAGGGACACCCTCTATTTATCCTTAACCCTAGCCCATAGAAATATCCTAAAAATCTGATCAATCCTCCTCTTAACTTTGAAGGGTATTATGAAAAGAGACATATAATAGACACGAATGCTTTGGACGGTAGCTTGAAGTAATTGCAACTTACTTTCTTGGCTTAGGAGATTACATTTCCATCCAACTAACTTACGTTGAATCTTATCTAACACAGGAGACAACAATTCCTCATTCATCCTACCAGTAAACAATGGTATACCTAGATATAAATAAGGAAGGTTAGCAATACCACAACAAAAAATCCTTGCAATTCTATGTTGAAGCTACCCCCCAGTATTCACAAAAAAAATTGACTTTTATGGAAGTTAATTTGTTGGTTGAAAGCTTTCTCATACAATTGCAAAATATTCATGAATTCCTTAGCCTCTCTCATAGTAGCCTCACCAAGAAGTACAGTGTCATATATAAATTATTGATAAGAAACTACCTCTACAATACCAGCAAGTCTAATACCCTTAATCTTAGAGGACAAGGTAGCAACAAGAATCGATCTTCCTAAGGCTTCAGCTATCAAAATGAAAAGATATGGAGATAAGGGATCACCTTGTCTAATACCTTTTTAACCCCCAAAAATACCACTTGGGATCCCACTGATGATGATATAAAATTTAGAAGAGGAAATACAAAATCTAATCCACTTCCTCCATAGATCCCCAAAACCATATTTTGTAACACCTTGTCAAGAAACTCCTAGGAGACCCTGTCATAAGCCTTCTGCATATCAAGGTTAAGAAGCATTCTAGCCAACCTACTTTTGGAAATAAAATTTAAAGTCTCATGAACCATAATTATCCCATCCATAATATACCTACCATGAAAAAAACCACCTTTAAGAGGATAAATCAAGATGGGGAGAAGCCTTTTCAACATATTAGCAAGTGCCTTAGTAAGCAACTTCTATAAGGTATTGCATAATATGATAGGACTAAAAGTCCTTAGAGAAGAGGTACCTTGTTTCTTTGGAACCAAAACAATAAATATAGTATTCCATACCTGCAAAAAAGAGGAAGAATATTGGATTTCTCTTAAGGCTTCTAAAATATCCAATCAAAGAAGGTTCCAAAACCTCTAAAAAAAACTAGCAAGAAACCCATCCAGCCTAGGCACTTTATCCTTATTCATACTAAATAGGTTGATCTTGATCTCATCATTAGAAAATGGGGCATTCAAAGAATTATTTATATCATTTATCACCACCTGGTAATGTTCTTGAGAAGTTTCTTCGAAGCATCCCCATACTCCTCCCTGTATCTAGAAAATAAATCCTAAAAGAAGGATACCATGGCAGTAGAAATTTCTTCCTTATATTTAAGGTATTCATTGGAGTCCAATGTAATTTCTCTTATTTTATTAGCACTCCTATGTTTCAAGGTTGAGAGGTGGAAAAACTTGGTATTCCTATCCCCCTCCTTAAGCCACGTAGCTTGAGATTTTTACCTCCAAAAAGACTCCTCACTACTAAGAATATTATGAAATTATTCAAGAGTAATTTGCTCTTTGTTGGTCAACTCCTCTGACTAGCCTTCACTTTGGCCTTTTTTCTCAATTTCTTGTAATTCTTGAAATATTTTTTGCTTCCTATGTAAGAGGTTCCCAAAAACCTCTCAATTCCACCTCTTCATATTAACTTTGATGATTTTTAGCTTCTTGGCAATTTGAAACATCTTAGTTCCATAGACATGTGTATTCCACCAAGCCTTAATCAAGCCTTCAATATTTGTATGATAAATCCATATTATCACAAACTTGAAAGGATAACCTTTCAAATGATTCTACTCCATGAATTCTAACAGTAACAGGTTGTATTTAAAAGCAATTCTCGATAAAATCCTCAAAGAGCAATATTGAACCATGGTAAGCCAACTTACCAAAGTAAGGGCCCTATCAATCCATGATTGAATTAGACCCTCTCCCCTTATTTTGTTGTACCATGTGAATTTAGAACCTTGCAAATCAATATCTACTAGTCCCATAGAGGTCAAGAACTCACCAAACTCCTCCATATTGTCTAAAAAATAGTTGAGCCTCCAAGTTTTTCACAAGGGAGTAGAATGGAATTAAAATCACTAGCAAGTAGCCATGGAAGGTAAAATGAAGAACCAAGGGTTTTTAAGTCAACCCAAAGTTTCCTTCTATCCACAGTAACATTGGGAGCATACACATTGGTAGTAATCCAAGAAAATTTAATTTTTTTTTAGTAGAATAAAAAAAAAAAGGAACCTATCGACCTAATGAATGAGCTTTCCATCCACGGAATTAGGATTCCAAAGCATCCAAAACCCTCCCATGAGTAGCCCTACTCACACCTTCACACTCCTTCCAAACAAACCTTTGTAATCTATCAAAATCCACATTACCCATCTTAGTTTCTTGTAAGAAATGAATATTAGGATTGAAAATTTTTCTAAAATATTTTTACACTCTTTTAGTTGGGGTATGCAAACCCTAAATATTCCATGAGACAATATTCATTACTTCAAGGATTGCAGAGCCTTTCCTCTGCTTAAAGGTAATGTAGGTTGGGATCCATTAGCCACATCTTGAGTCATTTTATTTAAGAGCACCTTAGATTTTTTGGTCTTCTGGTCCCTTCACACTACTTAGATTCATTATTTTTTGGGTGTTTCTGATGGGCCGTTTAGAGCCAATCGTTCCCTTCTTGCTTGATTCTACTTATTGAGGAAGGAGCTGCTACTGTTGAGCTATCTTCTTTAGTTTCATCTTTTACCTATTTAGAACTTCTTGAAAGTCATCTTCCTTTGAGGAAGACCAAACCTCCTCTAATTCCCTATCCAATGCATTTGTAGAAATCTCTCCCACTTCTACATCCCAAAGAGACTTTGTGATAGCTTCATATTTTTTCTTATCAAGAGGGACAAAAACCTTCTTATTATACAAAATAGGGGCAACTGCTCCCAAAAACACCTCAACATGAGCCTCCTTAAGGGGGGCAAAGGAACCTGGGTAGAAGATAGTTGATCCCCTTAACGATCTAGGATATCAACTCCCTTATCCGGAATAATTCCCAACCTAACCTCAAGACCAGAAGGCAACAACTCTTCTAATACAACAAATTTATTTGGATTTACCTTTTCACCTTTGGAATTCCCACCAACTTCTAGAAAAACCCTAGAAACTTTAGAGCAGTTTTATTGTTTCTTTCTCCAAATCTAGGCCTCTTGCTTTTGAGGAGGTTTCTTTTTAGGACACTTAGTCTATAAATGAACAACCCTTTTATAGTCAATGAAAATGGGCATAGAAGTTTCACATTATATATCCTAAATCCAAACTCTAGAATTTGAAACCAACTTAATAGAATATGGAAGAAGCTTAGAGAGATGAGAGTTAACACAAAACTTAGTAAAAACTATCCTTGTTTTTGTCTGAGTAGTCGAATCCAACACAATCAAGCTATCCATTGATTTAGTAATATCCTTAAGGATTTCATCATCCCAGAAGACCATAGGTAACCCAGGAAGACATGCCCAAAGGGATGCCCTATTGACATTCTCGATGGATGGATTGAAGTTTAGGGAGTATTTTCTCAAAAAGAGGTCTTTCTAACCAAAGAACCATGGTCCCTTCATAACCATAGCATGCATGTCTTCTTAGGTCTTAAAATTAATTAGCATTAAGCCTTTGGGTAATGCCACCACTTCCAAATTCCCCTTTGCCCTCCATTTTTAGCAATATATTTTCTAATAGTCCAAATAAGGTCGAACCCCGATAAACTTCCCAACCAAGGAATTTGATCATTCCACTATCATTCGATGAAGAATAGATTAAGGAATTCACAAAGAAGGAATATCAGCCTCTATCTCTAGAACCAGATCAAAGTGAGTCTTAACAATAGGGCTAGCTCCCAATTACACTTGATATCAGGAACAATTTGAATTTTCCACATAGGGTGTAGAAGACATCGAAGCTTTTGGACCCCCAAATGCCTGGGTCAAACACATAAAACCTAGACAAAGCCCTGAGGTCCAACCTACCACGTCCCCCTTGCCATCAGTTCTTACCTCACTTTGCACATCTTCCACACTGCCTTGAACCCCTGGGCCCTTGCATCCCCTTTGCCCATGCAAATTCCATTCAAAATTAATGTCATATCCTCTATAAATACTAGGGCCAGATCTCTTAACGTCACTACTCAATGTAGACAACATATTTATAATTTAATTTAAAACCTAATAATTTTATGTAGACAACATATTTAAATTTTAAAATTTGCTAGTAAGTAGTGTGCATTATACCTATGTTACAATTGATTTTTTAAACTCTTTTGAAATACATATTTTGTAGTATAAATTCATATATATTAACTTGTTTGAATACCAATTCTAAATGTATTAAATACTATTGTAAGTATTATTAGTGTTAGATGTATTAGGTACACTCACAAGTACTATACTAGGTCATTTCCTCTATATAACACCTATTATATTAGTTCTTTGTGTAGGAGATAAAATTAAAAGAGAGATTATTTTAGAGTATATAACAAACCATAAGCTTAAACTATTGCATAAACAAATCAACATAGTTTTTAAATACTAGTAAAAAAAATTGATAGATAATAACTTAAGTTTGAATAGAAATGTAACAAAATGATCATGAAAAACAATATAAATATTTGTAAAGTATTATTTAATATATTAATAATGAAAATATGTGGTATATCTTTTAGATCATGACAATGAAATTGTAAATAATTTTTTTGCGACAATATATAATTTTGGTCTAAATTCTACCTAAGTGGATGAGTTGCACCCTCAAGACCTCGACCAATATTGGATGGATTAAAAATAAAGGTCTTTGAGTCAACCTCCGGAGTAGAATGGCTCCTATGGTCCTAATTAATATAACTAAAATGGGGTTGCATACTAAACTAAGAAATGCAAAAGGGTTAGAAGCTAAGCTAAAAGTGGTGTAGATTTAGCAACATCAAGAGACATAATATATGAGAGTCTCACAATCTGAACTAAATTGAACTGCCTAACAGACCAACTTACTTTTCTTATGACAAAATATTTAATCATAATGAACTTTAAGCATTATTAATCATTACATAACAATGAACAATAAATCTAGGGAGAAATCTAGGAAGAAGAATAACTATAACAAAATTATCCATTCATAGTTTTAACAAAAATTCTTAATCACTCGGTTGGCATACATACATATTTTACAAATAAATGAGCAAGAGGCTTGAAAATATTTTAATATTTATTCAAAAGGTGTATAACCTCAATCATACAACTATGCAATTGTAAATGTTAAAGGGCCAACCATTAGAATGGCTTACATTCAAGTATATATAGATTTACAATACATTTAGTTATCTAGTCATGATTGCCTATAGAGCATATTGTAGGCCTATCAGAACATGTGCAGGAAGTGGTTATTGCCTTTAGGTCAACTATTTTTAACTACTTTGAGCATGGTTTTTTGATGTGTGCGATGTAAATTTTATTGGTAGGCTGGCTTGTACACTTCACACTTCATAGTTGGATTTTAACCATTTGATGGTAGTCCACTTATTTCTATTTGTATGCACCTAAAAAGTGTCACATTTGCAATGGTTAATATTAATATTTAAAAAAGTATGCAATTATTTTAATTAATGTATTGCAAACCTTAGAAATTATTAATATTGGCTATTCTAAACCGTTTAACTTTTTCTAGCCCCTTTGACTTTTTCTAGCCCGTTTGTCCAACTTTAGCCCCTTCCCATGCTTAATTACAGTCTCCGTGATACCACTCTACTATTTTTAACTCCAATTGGCATTTATTTCCACCCTTTCCTCCACTTTTTGTGCACATTCAATGCATTTGGGTGAGGATTCTCTTCACCCGAGCACGTTGATGAGAACTGCCAACTTAGTGGGTGAGGAATCTCTCCACAAGGGAGACATTAGTGAGGTGCATTGTAATGCATCATGGCATATCATAAGGTGTTATGGGACATCATAGGATGCATAATCCCAAACTAGAAAAGTTACACATTTTTCCATCCAAGTGAGGAATTCCTAAGATTCCTCTCTTATGCACCCATGTCAATTGTCACTCCTCTTCAATCCTCGTCACTCTCCTCCACCCATGGGAGACTTTACAAATAGGTCTCCATTTTTATTTTCATGTGTGCACAAAAATATATTGAAACTCTACTCAAATTTCATTTGATTTTATTGTGTTTTCTTTGACATTGTGGTTGAAGTTTTACCATTCAGAGAGCTAATAGGCATCAACCATGGATGCTTTTGGAATTTTTCACTAAAAAAAATTTATAGCCACACCCATAACCAATATTCAACAATGCACCAGATCTGCAATACAGACCCTAAAATAAATCTTGAAAGACTCAGATTCAATATCAAAATCCTCTTCTAGATTACAGTCTCAACTTCCTAGGGTAGTTAACCAGTAACACAACCACACAGGATGGTTACCTAGAGTCTCAACCACCCAAGGCAATTATCTAGAAGCACAAATAGGGAGGTTACCCAGAGAGCCAACCACCATGGGCGATTGAGCATCAAGGCTAGCAACAACTCTAGATCAACCACAGACTGTATAGAAAGGTAAATGATGTATTTTGTCAATTTTTGTAGGTATTTATCATAGTTTTGTAACTTTTGCATTCAATTTTATATGATTTTGTAATTTTTTAGTTGCTTTTATAATCTTCTTTCACAATCTTGGGCCTCATTCCAAAAGGCCCTATATATGTTATTGATGTTTTTATTGTGAGATTTTGTGTAGGTATTGGATACACATAGAAGCTTGTGAGGTCAAGCAATGCACCTTCTAAATTTTCCCACAACTATCTATGCAGTCGAAGAAATTACTTGTGACACCATAGTTTTTACTTATAAAATAAAATCCTCCATTTTGGGAAGTTGATTGTAACCAAAAAAGTTGATTTGTAAAAGTCAAATTTTATCAATATCAAATCTATTACAAATATCTTTATATTGCATTGTGTCCATTTTTAATTGTTATGGTGTATTTCCTCTTTCACACAAATGGTGATCACGGTGGGACACTTTACCCACAACACATTTTACGCTTACAAATTTGCATGAGATTTGGTGCTTGCATTGGGTATAGAATGTCTTATGTGGTTTACTTAGGTTTATTTATGTTTCCATGCTTTTTTAGCTTAATTTCCTAATCTCTTGATTTTTTTCTTTGTTACAGGCACCTAAGGGTAGGAAATACAGAGTCACACCTCTCATATTAGGGCTATATCTTGCAAGATCTACCCTTATAAGCTTAGGTACAATCACCCAAGGCAGTTCATAAGCTTAGAAAACCACACAAGGTGGTTCACAAGCTCAACCACAATAACCCAAGGTGGTTCACAGGATTATACAACCGCATAGTGTTATTCATAGGATCAGAATACCACACAAGGTAGTTTAAAAGCTCAGGTACAACCACCTAGGGAGGTTTATAGGCTCAGAATCAACTACATAGGGCAGTTCTCAAGCTCAAACAAAACCACCCAGGGTGGTCCTCAAGCTCAAAAAACCACTGCACATGCATAGGTTCAAAGACAAAATATGTCATGTTTCTTTTCCTTCTAGCATAGGCTTATAGGTTAGTATCTCGTCTCCTTTCATCTCACACAAAATTTCATAGCATAGTTCCTTTCATTTGTTTGTTTGAATATTTTTTCTCCCTTTTCCCTTTCAAATTTTTGAAAGAAAAAAGAAGCACTAGCATAGCTATTTCGTGGTTTCTTCTTCAAAAGCTCAAAGGCATGTTAGTTTAGTTGTTTCTTTCCATTTTTCTTTCAAAACTCAAAGGCACATTATTGTAGTTGTTTCTTTCAAAAAAAAATTCAAAAATTTAAAGGGAAATTCACTTAATCATTTCTTTCTGTTGTTTCAAAAAACTCAAGGTGCATTAGATTCCTTGTCATTTATATTTCAAAAACTCAAGCATTACTTAGATTAGTCATAATTTGCTTTTCAAAACTTAGTAGCTTAAGTTATCATTTCCTTTCCAAGCTTAATAGATCAATTTCTGCATGCTTTCATAAGCTCATTTAGATCAATATTTCTTTTAATAACACATTAGATAATTATTTTCATTACATCTTTAGGGTTAGTTTTAAACTTGCATGGTAAATAGGCATAAAAAAAAACAAAACCCAACAAAATTAAAAAAGATAAATCAATTCACACACATTTGCACGTTGCATTCTTCAAAGATCTTACGATGAAAACCTTCAGTGACTTTGGATTTCACCACCAACCATCGGTTGATCCCTTTAGACACCATAGCTAGATCACATAGTTTTCTATATTTCATCACAAGGAAGTTGGTTACCCTTGGGACTAGCTTGAGGTAATTTTGTGGTTATATGCCCTTTTGTTCATATGGCTTAATAATTTTTGGACTCGCAGTTATCGTTTATATCCAAACCTGATCTAGGGTGAAGTGAAAGCCCATCTGGACAAGTAGTAGGACGTATATAGCATGACCTATTTTGAGAGGTCCTCTTAGGATACTTGGATCCAACCCATCACCCTAGGAAGCATTTCTAAGCCATTTGTGTTGTATTCCTCATAAGGGGAGTGAGAATAAACATACCTTTTCAGATTTCATTCTATTACCCATTAATAGTTCCTAGGTCTAGGGAACATCAAACACACAAAAACAAAAACAAAACACAAAAAAAATAAAACATAAAAAAATTAGAACTTCAAAAACATCAAAACATTCATTGCTTGTCTGCTTTTCTATTTGCATAGACAATGTGTTTTTCCTTAAAATAAAATAAAAATAAAATAATAGAAAAGAGAGCATCACCAACATCCATTTTATTTTGTATAGCCTATGGTAATTACCCACAGTCAAACCAAGGCCTATTCCCAAACCCAAATCTCCATGGACCATTCAGGTCAACCTGCCTATTCTTCAACCACTCCCATAACTTATCAGGGGGATGCATCCCAAATATATTAGGGTAGCATGTTTGGTGATGTCCATCATTACATATCCCCCCACCCAAGACTCATCACATTGGGTCTGATCAAGGTGGAAATCACCATATCATGCACAACACCCGTTTTGAGTCCCCTCATCCCAAGACTTCCCTTTCTCCACCTGAGCCAAATTTCACACCCAATGATCTCTATGCAACTCACCTCCTTTTCACCAATCCAATCTACCATGTCCAATCGCTTCCTACTCATCATTCATCACACCCTCCATAACCTAGCTCATTCCCTTCATCTTTATCGTTGCTACATATTCCCATCCCTACTAACTCCACACTTGTCCAAGTGTAGGCTTATAATTTTTATAATCCTCCATCACCTCTCCATATTCCTCTAGTTTTCACCACACCTCAAGTGTGTAAAATTTTGGAATATCACCAACATCCTCAACACCAAGGGAAACTAGTGCCACCCTTTCATAGCACACTACAGGCCTAATTTCTGTGGTCATCAACCTTAACCACCCACCTTCTTCCAATCATGTTAATTTCAAACAACTTATATAATTTCAAACAATTGGTCAATCTCTTCCTAACATATCTCACCAACCTTCGTCAATTTGATGATGAGTCTATCCTCGATTATGGCAATCGATGGAGAGTGGTACTAACTGAGTTACCCTTCTCTATCCCCATCACTGAGCTAACTCGGATGTTCACTCAGAGTTATTCCAAATCAATATCCCTCCTTCAACTCCAACAATACCAAACTCTTGAGGAAGCTCTCACTCAAGCCAAAATTATCGAGGATATCAAAATTCAAGAAGGAGAAATCAAGCTCCAAAAGAAGGAATGGCTAGACAAAAATGCTAAGGGCAACAACACAAACAATCAATCCAAGCCTACCCAAGTCAACTAGGTAGTGTTGAGCAGCCCAACCACTCAACCTCCCCAACAACAACCTCAACCTCCACCACAACAACCTTCTTATCCGCCACAACAGTCGACATACAATACCATGTTGCCTCCTACCCAAAATCAAAATCCCATCCACTCATCAGAGCTGCATACCCTCAACAACCCCAACATGCAATTTCACACCTCTCTTAGAGCCCTTGTCCAGCATATTTCAAAAACTTATGGATGCACAATTGATCTCCTTACCCGAGGTGAGACCTAAAGATCCAAACAAACCTAGAGGAAGAGGGTATAGAGAAGATTGGTATTGCATCTACCATCGACAGAAGGGTCATGATATCGATAGGTGCATCCAACTTAAGCACAAAGTGTAGGATTTGATTGAGAGGGGGCTTATCAAAGTTGACAACCCTCTTGCTCCCCCTAATCAAAATCTGGGTATCTATCAAACCCCATTACCACAACATGGCGTAGCACAACCAGACACTGGAGACACTACGATTGCCCCTCAATCGAATCAGGTTAATCATGTCAACAATACCCCCAATTATTAGGGTTTTGTTGGCATGATTCATGTGGTCACCAGAAATTGATGATACTCGGATCCACCTACACAAATAACTAACCCCTCAAATATGTTATCCTCATCAACTTTACTACCTCTACTAGTGCAAGTCACCATTATACCTCAACCCTAACCAATCATTCATCTCAAAAGTAGGCTTACCCATAGCCTCAAAATAGCCTTAGCTAAGCTCTCAATTTATGAGTTAATCCAACAATCACCTCCCCATCAAGAGGCATTAATGGATATCCTCAAATCCATAGAGTTGCAAACCCATGACCCTAATACTTTTGCCAATTTCATGGGTAACATTCAAACTTGCACCTCATTAACCATTACATTTTATGACACTGAGATTAAGACTATCTCGATGGAAGGACCAGATCCACCCTTGCACATCATGGCCTCTATTGACAACAAAATTTTCAAACATGTCTTGATTGACATGGGCTCTTCCATCAACATCATCACATCATCTACCCTCAAACATCTCAATCTTCCACCCACTCATATCATTGATTCTACCTTCACTCTATGAGCATTCAATAACACCATGTGCTCAATACTAGGAATAATTATCCTCCCTATCCAAGTAGGGGTCCAAACTATCCACACTCTATGTCATGTCTTGGATGGAGAAATGTAATACAATGTACTCCTTGGTAGACCATGGATATGGGATATATGATGCGTACCCTCAACCTTGCACCATTGCCTCAAATACACACATGAGGGTCACATTCATTGCATTTCGATGGATGATGAACCATTCAAGTATTATCACATGGTCATGCACCCACACGAGTCCCCCTACCTTCAACATATTTATCCCTCACTCATCTCCCGCTTAACTCATCATACCATCCAACCACATCTCACACTCCCTCACCTACACTACATATTTCCAATCTACAACCCACCCACTCGATCTCACCTAATCCAATTCCTCCATCTTCATCCTTGGGTACCAACCACACCCCTCATCTTACCCCAAATCAAAACCTCTCAACCATTCCACCCTTCTTCCAATACACAAGCCACTCAACCCCATCCCCAACCTCTTCATCCTTCATATTCTCCTTATACCCCTCCTTCATCCTCAATGGCTAGGCCTCCATCCTCAACCCTGAACATCACACCCATACCACATCATCCTCCCCTCTTAGACCCTTTTGTCAATCACTCCCCACCAACTCCATCCAAATCACACCCTTCTACTTCTTCCACTAATCCCAACCACCATCTCAAGGCTCCTCCTTTGCTCTCATCACCTCTCCCATCAGATAGGCTACTACCACCCTCACTCCTACCATATCACCCCTTCTATCTCCCCCATACCTATACCCACACATGCATCCCAAACCATATCTTCTTCCATGACACCTGATCCACCCCCACCTCCAAACTCATCTAAGGTGCATCCACCCATCCTTGACATTATTCAAGGGACATCCACTCTCATTCTACCATCCTTCATATCCCAATCCACTTTTATGGATAATGTAGAGTCATCATCCTCATCCCTCTCTCCAACGCTCTCATCCTAGACCCCTAGTGTTGTTGTACATATGACCACTCCTAGCATAGGAGAGTACCTTGTACATAATATAGTATTTTTACCTCCAGTCATAGAATTCATTTGGAATTTTAGTCACCCTAGTCATACCCCTTTAACCATCGATATTGTTGTTCTAGTAGGCTCTTCCTCTAATCACATGAATTTTATGTATGGGGGAATTGATTCATCATTAGATAAACCTCCTGATAAAGAGCTTGAAGCCTTATTCTCTAACAACATCAACTTTCTAGATAATCCTTCATTCACCATGAAGTACTTCCATCATTTCAATTGGTGAGGATGTGGTCTTGGCCACTATGAGAAAGGAATGTAAACTATTTTAGAACCTCATTCTCAGCCTCCTCAGGACAAATCTAGCTTAGGCTATGATCAACATTCTCTAATCGATCTCCTCAAAGATGATCTTCAATGCATTACCCTTGGCCTTGAGGAGGAAAGTGAGGATGAATACCTTGATCTTGAGCATGCTCTCACATCACCAACAAACCTTTTCCAAGTTGCCACCATCCATGCCATCTCATACGACACTTCAGATGATGAATTGGATGAGTCATTTGAGGTACTTTTGATTGCCTCCGATAGCTCTAAATATGAATCATCTCCTATTATCCCCATCACAGATGTGGATGAATTTTATCTATGTATGTTCCCTATTCCACTCTCCATTTTTCCTATGCTCCTTCCATTGGAGTGCCCCAATGTACCCATCAATCCCCCACCTCCACCATGGCCACCTCCACCTGATCCTCACCCACCTATTCTCAATCAACTCCTTCCTTGAGAGCATGTGCAAGGGAACCCAGACTCCAATCCACAACCCCCCTCATTTCCCCAAGTCAACATAATTTTTGTTGACTTATGCACACCCCTCCATAATCCATATGATCCTACACATCCCATCATCATTGACACCAATCTCATTGAATTCAAGCAGATTTCATCCCCTCCAACTATCTCTAATTTCTATCCCTCAGATCAATTTCTCAGAGACTCAAACATTTACTTTCCTTCTTCACCCCCTTCTTTGCCTTCTTTTTTTATAACATCAAAGTCAGTGAGGCTATACCACCTCTCCCAGATAATATCATAGATGACATCCATCTCATTCCCACCCCTCATCAACTTGAGGAGGGTTCCCATATGCTCATCGAGGAAACCATTGATATCAACATCAACACAGATCTAGATAACCCCAAAATCATCAAGCTTGGGAAAAGTCTCTCAATCAAAGAGCAACAAAGTTTTATCATACTCCTAACTGAATACCAATAGGTCTTCACATGGTCCTATAAAGACATGCCTAGCCTTGACCCAAACCTTATCATCCATAACCTCATGTTGAACCCTAGCGCTAAGTCGATCAAACAGAAGTTGAGGAAACTTCATCCTACCATAGCCCTCATGGTTAAAGAAGAGTTGCAAAAACTCTTAGATGTGGGCTTTATTCAACCAATTGGCTATCCAAAGTGGATTTCAAACATGGTGCTCATTGGAAAATCTAATAGAGGAATACACATTTGCACTAATTTTTGTGATCTCAATAAAGCATGTCCTAAGGATGATTTTCCTCTCCCTAACATTGATATGCTCATGGATTCCACTGTAGGCCATGAAATGCTCTCCCTAATGGATGGTTTTTTAGGATATAACCAAATTTGAGTCAATCTTGATGACCAACACAAAACAACTTTTACATCTCCTTGGGGGACATTTTGCTACAAAGTCATGTCATTCGGTCTCAAGAACGTAGGAGCCACATACCAATGAGCCATGACTTACATCTTCCATGATTACATGCATAAAATCATTAAATATTATATCGATGATCTCTTGGCCAAATCCAAAACTTGCCATGAGCATATCGATATTTTATGCAAAGTTTTTGATCGCCTTCTCGAGCATAACGTGTGACTTAATCCCAAAAAGTGTATCTTTGGTATCACTTCAAGGAAAATTTTAGGGTTCATAATCTCCAAGAGAGGCATTGAAGTGGATCCTAATAAGGTCAAGGCCATCATCAAAATGCAACCCCCTATGACCCTTAAAGAACTTCATAGCTTGCAAGGTAAGATTCAAGTGATCCATCACTTTATCACTCAATTGTTAGATAAATGCAAGCCATTCAATCATCTATTGCAAAAGGGGGTCATATTTCAATGGACCATAGTTTCAAGAAGCTTTTGATACTATCAAACATTACCTTGCTTCCCCTCTAATTTTATCCTCACCTAGACCAAGCATCCCATTCCATCTATACATATCTACCACTAACTTTACTTTAGGGACTATGTTGGCTCAAAATAATGAAGCCAATCGAGAGTAGGCTATCTATTACATTAGCCATACCTTGGTGAGTTACGAGACAAGATATGCATATATGGAGAAGCTATACCTTGCTATGGTTTTTGCCACCAAAAAGCTTTGCCACTATATGCTCAACCATACAACGTATGTCATTGCCAAAGAGAATCCTCTATAGTATATGATGAGTCACACTTACACAAATACCCACATGGAAAAATGGATAATGTTATTAATAGAATTTGATCTAGAATTCATAAGCCAAAAATCCATAAAGGGTCAGGTCATCATCGACCAACTCACTGAAGCTCCTCTTCAAGATGATAAACCTCTTATCATAGAGCTTCTAGATGACTCTATCTTTAGTATTACCAAGCTCGAAGAGCATGTCAAACCTAAATATGAAGTTGATATCACCCTTTTCTTTGATGGGTCTAAGTGCGAACAAGGGGGAGGTGCAAGAATTATTTTCTTCATACCTCAAGGGGTTCCCATCCCTTCATCATTTAAGCTTGACTTCCCCTGTACCAACAATAATGTAGAGTACAAGGTATTAATTTTAGGTCTTCAGACCACTGTGGCAATGTGCATTAAATGTATCCACATCATAGGTGACTCCCTACTCATTATCAATCAAGTTAAGGGGGTCTACTAGTGCAAATACTTAATCCTAAAAGCCTACAAGCAAATCATTGACAAGTTACTCATCAATTTTGACTAGTATGACATAGAATCTTTACCAAGGTCGTCTAATCATTTTGTAGACACCATGGCCTCTCTCGGGTCCCTTATCCCATAGAACCCCACTGATAATGTTACCCTTGTTCACATCACAATGCTATCCAAATCGGCTATCTCTTGAGAGTCATCTAATGATGAATGAGATGTCCATCTAATTTAGGCCAAACCCTACCACATTGTTTTCATGTAAATCAAGGATTTTCTAAAACTTGGTACCCTTCCTTCTGACTTGCCCTCAACTACTAAATATATGTTCAAGCAAAAAAATGATCGATACACTCTAGTAGGAGATGTGCTTTATCATCATGGCTATGATGGTGTCCTCCTTCATTATCTCAAACCATAAGAAGCCAATTGGGTAGTGTCTCAAGCACATGATGGTACATGTGGTGGTCATTTTAGTGGGATGGCCATCGTAAAGTGCATTTTATGCATGGGTTACTATTGGCCCACCATGGAACATGATTGTTGCACATATATCAAGAAATATTACAAATATCAACATCATACCAATTTGACCCATCTTCCATCACAAGCCTTGCAACCCATTCAAGCCCTATGGTCATTCTCACAATGGGGACTAGATCTAGTTGGGAAAATCTCCCCTCCATATTTGAGAAATCACACCTTCATCATCACCACCATCGAATACTTCACCAAGTGGGTTGAGGCTATCCCTCTCACCAACATGATAGGACCCCAAATTATGGAGTTCATACTCTAGCACATCATATATCATTTTGGTATCCCCTCAAAAATCATTTTTGACAATGGGACCCCATTAAAAAATAAGGATGTTCAAGCACTGTGCAACAAGTACCATATTCAACATAGCTTCTCAACACCTTATTACCCTTAGAGCAATGGATAAGCTAAGGCAACCAATAAGACTATATGTGTCATTCTCAAGAAAATGGTACAAGAGAATCATAAATATTGGCACCTTCAACTCCCTTTGGCGCTTTGGGCCTATCGAACTAGCATTTGTACACCAACGGGAGCAACATCATTCTCATTAGTTTATGGTGTTGAAGCCATCATGCCTCTTGAGCTTGAGATCCCAACTCTATGCATATCATTGCAAGAATTCATGGATGAGGACACAACTCATCAAGCTAGGCTCGATCAACTCACTCTTCTTGATGAACATTGAATCAATGCTCTTGAGCACCTTTGTATTTACCAAGATCGAATCAAATGAGCCTATGATCATAAAATTCATCCACAAGAATTCCAAGTTGGTGATCTCATGCTTAAAGAGAATCAACAAAACTTGAATCTTCCACCTCACTTACGTGATAAGTTTGTTGCTAACTAGCTTGGTTCATTCATTGTCAAACAATCATTTGGTTTTAGGGCCTATAAAATTGTGACTCTCGAGGGAGTTGAGGAACCTAAGCCCATTAATATTCTTCATTTGTGCACATTCAACGCCTAACTACTATCACACTATAACATAATCAATTTATTAAAAAAAAAATCATCAATCATCAAAAAAATAATAATAAAAAGGAGATTTTCCTCTATCATCCTTCATTTTTATCCAACCATTCTCCAACATCTTAATAGGAGAAAATCATGAACATATCACCAACACATGATGCCACACTTACAATGAAGACACTAAAAGTTGTTATGGAATGGTTGGATGAAAATGAGGCATGCCCATCATCAAAAATTCAAAATAAAAAATAATCAAAAAATCAATCAAAATCAAGAAAATCAAACACACAACACACTCATGTCACAACCATTTTTCATTTTTCAATCAACCACTTACCACCCATATCCTCATTATTTTCATTTTTTCTTTCCTCCTTCCTTTATCTTTGCTCATTCCTTGCACATCACTCCTCATTGTACGATCATGCTTTGAGTGGCTACATACCATGGACCAGTGTGTTCCTCCCCCTTCCTCTTTTCCCCTCTTTCTCCATTCTATATTATTTCTCTCTCTTTTCTTGCTCATTCCTTCTATATCATTTTTACACCACCACCAACTCATTACCCCTTCATTTTGCACTTTCATTTTTGTCCTAATGCTATTTTGATCATTGTTCGATTAAGTTTGACACCTATCATCATGAAGGATTTTGGTTGTGTTAATCAAGGGCATCTTCATAGTCATAGTTGTCTAACCTCTTTATATGCACCTTTTCACCATATCCACTATGTCCACCATTCATTGTTCACCATGCTTTATCTCTTTCCTCTCATAGGTTTGGAGAATATTTAGGTTCTTTGATCATTCAACCATACCTAGTGTCTCAATCAACCTTCATTGAAAGTCATGTATCACTTGAGTGCTACAGGCCCTCCTGGTTACCTCAAGTTTTCTCTTGGACCATGCACATTTCACATATTAATCATATTTTGAGTCTAGGAAAGATGAAGCCATGTGTAGCTTTAAGCCATAAAGCGAACAATTTCCCCTGCTCATCCTATCATGCCATAATCTAACCCCAAGGATCCATTTTGCAAAAAAAAAGATCATCAATTGTATCAATTATCATGGATCCTAGGGAATTTTAGACGTCTCCATCAAGGCTATAGATGCCTAGATAGCAGTGGAGCAATATCAAAGGATTGTGGGGCTATCTCCATTAAGGCTATAGATACCTAACTAGTAGTGGAGTATGCCCTCATGTGGTGACATGTCTATCACATTAGTGACCTTCTTTTGTATAGACCTATGTCTGCTCATGGATGAGCTAGCTTATAATGGCTTGAGTTACAATTGGTCAGTCCTACCTCTCTCAAAATTAAAAATGAACATCACTACACACACATTGGTCTTTGAGCAACTTGACTCCCTTGGTTGGTCTTAGTATCTTCAAGAGCTTATTTGATCAGTAGATGAGTTTGATTGATGTCACTAGGGTGTTTGAGCTTCCTGAAAGCACTTGTTGATCCTTCCTTCCTAGGATAGGAAAAATGACAAGTCATGCCACCTTTGTTCTTATAATTTATTTATCCCCTATTTCCATAGTATCACATTCACTCCATTCCATTCTGTAGTTATGTCAGTGCCATTGTGTTGATGCCCTTGATTAATCAGTCACTTCATGAGTAAGCGATATGTTGTTAAGCATTTTTTAACAATAATCAAACATGCATTTATCTACCATCTTCTTGCATTCATAGTTTCATAACCATTCCATTTCATGTTAGTCACATTTATCATTTTCATAAGTATAACCATCTATCATGAGTATCCTCACATGCATCTCATTTCAATCACTATATCTATCCATGCATCATCAATAAATTCACATCATACATCATCATCAATTCATAACACATCACATCATCATCAAAAATACACAATAATTTTACACAAAATATGTATATATATCATCTTATAAACATCATCATACATCATAATAATATTAGGCCCGTAGGCTACATCATCATGGCCTAGCGGCCTATAAAATTATGGTCACATCATCACCACCTCAAACCTCAAGGTTACCCATCACTAGTCTCATCACCCCCTCCCACCTCGATCTACTACTACTCCACTATCCTCATTGCTCATCCCCTCAAGAGGATCTAACACCCAAAGCTCATGATATAGATGGCTCTCTAAGCCATGGCCTCGCCATGATACCTGAGGGTCCACTAGCTAGGCTCCATTATGACCCTATCAATGTCAGTCATGGAGGGACATCCAATCCCTCCCTCATTAGGATATCCTCCATATCCATCACCCTCTCTACCTCCAATCATCATTGTGCCATGGCCCTCATCACTCTACTCTAGGTCATCATTACCTCTACCCATGCTCCAACTAACTCAGCCTATAGTACCTCATTGGTCCTCCATAGTTCTTCCATCTCAACCACCATGTACTCCCTCTCTACCATCACTACATCTAGCTAGTGATGTAGAGCCTCCCTCTCAACCACCCCCATCTCTACCTATCATTATAGCTCATCTTACTTGACCACTACTACCAATATATCCTCTAAAAGTTGTGCTAGTATTCACACCAACCTATCCTACTCACCCATATCCTCCTCTCTCCCTCCTACCCACTCCTCTCTCTCATCCACTAGCAGAATATACTATTGTTGTGTCAGTGGCTCCTCTAGCTTCCCCACCTCCTTTGTACCACTAGCCACATCCATTCTCCCTTCACCCCCTATGGTATCCTCATTGCCCACCCTTTGTGTTGACCCTTTAGGCTCACCCTCTTGGATCACCCTCTTGGGCTCCCAATGTTGTATCACCCACCATGCATCATACTCTAGGGTCATCTCGATATCATCTGCATTTATCACCTTAGTATCCTCATCTACCTCCTCCTTAACTCCCTCTACCTATGGTAGTGGTAAGGTGACCTTATCATACCATCTCCTATAGATGATAGGTGGCTCTAGAACCCCCTATCACAAACTAAACTATTGTAGCACCCTAGAAAATTGGAATAACTCATGCTCTATCCCATGTTGACTAGTCAACCATCTCATCCTTGCACCTGACTCAAGTGCACCCCATCCTCTATCCATGTGGGCCCTACCCTCCATGGCCTCCATATCACTACCTCTAGCCTTAGCTCTACCCATATTTGTTGATAGTATTCCCCACCCTTCTTTCATGGTCATCCTCATGGTCCTTCCCTATCGTGTCACCATCTCAACATGTAGGGTCACTCGATCGTTGCCTCCCCCTCCAGCTCACATGGTAACCTCATTGGTCGGCATATCATGAAGTGCTCCCACCCCCAAACCTATAGCAATACACTACAACCCAAGCCCATCCTCCTCCATCGTCGCACCTCATACAACTCAATGTATAATTGGGTCAATAGTGTTGGTGCCCATGCATATACTATTGGTGTCTCAATCAGCTCTACCATAAATCTCAATAGATTCCATGGAAATTGAGCTCCATTAGAATCTAGCAGTATCACATTCGATATCAAAAACATCACAACCAACTATCATGGTGTTAGCCTCCTCATATTGTACTCTATCAAGTATTGTATCCCATCATTGTTCATGTCCACTATCTCCCACTCCTCACCATATACCTCCATCAACACCTCTTCCCTATCCATGGTTGTGTGAATAGGAATACCCTCCACTAGTAGCCAAAATATGTGGTACACGTCCTCCAAGGTCACTGTCATCTCCCCTATCGGAAGGTGGAAGGTCCCCCTATCTGGGTCCCATCACTCTACTAAGGTGGAAAGGTACCCTCAATCCGCATGTATAGGCTCAATCCATGCCACCTCCTTCAAACCAATCACCTCCAACCACTCCTAGTCTACCTCTATCAACTTGTCCCTAGCACTTGGAAACACAATGCCAAATTGGTGTCATGGTCGTAGCATCCTCAACTACAATCACTGATAAGCACCAAAAATGCTCATATTTTGTACATATTTCTTTGATCAATATGCGGTTGTATAATAAGGATTGCATACTTTTATGAATGATTATATAGATATTTGATATAATTATGTGTGTTATCTAATTTGTGTGTTTTTAGTATGTTTTGTGGAATTGCAGTTGATTTAGTTAGATTTGGAACAGTCGAGGTCTTTTGATGGACCTGGCACTTTATTTCATCGAGAGTCAATGTAAAGAACATAGGAGCCTCCCTGCAACTAGAAGGCACCAAGGGAACAAGCGCCTCACTGCAATCGGAAGGCACCAAACCAAATACGAGCGCCTCCCTATAGTCGAAAGGCACCAACTAAATACAAGCGCCTCCCCTGCAGTCGGAAGGCGCCAACTGAATACCAGTGCCTCCCTATAGTCGGAAGGTGCCAATTGAATACGAGTGCCTCCCTGCAGTCAAAAGGCACCAACTGAATACCAGCGCCTCCCTGCAGTCAAAAGGCACCAATTTAATACCAGTGCCTCCCTGCAGTTGGAAGGTGCCAACTGAATACGAGTGCCTCCCTGCAGTAGAAAGGCACCAACTGAATACCAGCACCTCCCTGTAGTCGAAAGGCACCAACTGAATACGAGCACCTCCCTACAGTTGGAAGGTGCCAACTGAATGCAAGCGCCTCCCTGTAGTCGAAAGGTGCCAACTAAATGCGAGCGCCTCCCTGCAGTCGGAAGGCACCAATAGAATACAAGTGCCTCCCCACAACAAAAGGCGCTAATAGAAGGCAAGCGCCTCCCTACAACCAGAAGGTGCCATGATAATAAGATACCTTCCTCATAAGGAAGGCGCCACTAATTCTTTGCCCTTTGACTAGATTCGAATGACATGGACAGCAGCGGCTGGTGTAGTTCCAGCTCTGCGTCATGCAGAGCTAAATTGGAGATAGCACCAACGTATCAAAATGTCTTACTGATGCCAGGAAAATCACGAACTGAAGCGAACATGCCGCCATCAAAATAGAATGCCAGATGTCGATTGCATTTGCCAAAATGTTCTAATTTAGTCTGGGAAGAATCTACTGTTGTAACTACTTCTGTAACATAAGTTTTGTGGGTGTGTTATATAAACACACACAGATCATTCTGATAGATATATATAAGAGAGAGAGAGATATATAGAAATAATTAATCCATTTAGAGTTACAAAAGATAGATTGTAATACGTTGATAAATATATTCCAGTTCCAGAAGTTCTAAAGCGCGTGTTCGATCGGGAAGAAGCTACTGGAGCCTGGGCCCACTCCAAGCCAGTATTTCTTCCCCATTTCCTTCTTTTTTATTTATTTTAATTAGTTTATCGCTTTCATAGGAATGTTCATTGGTTTACTAGTTCTAATATTTGCAGTAGATTTATTTTTAGGGATGTGTACATGATTTATTTCTGTAGATTTAATTTTGTTATTCTTACGTAATTTATTGAGGAGTGCGGGAATGATTGACAACCATCTCAAGAACACCCCCCAAATGTAGGATTAGCAGATTCACCTCTAGTGGTATTGTAGTAACCTAATTTTGACTCTTCGCAAGTTTATGAAGCTCCTTGGGTTGATAATTAAATGCACGGGCATGTGACAAAAGTAGGAAACCATTCACCTTGTTTGGCCCGCAACATTTTGGCACCGTTGCCAAGGAAGAGTCTTAATTAGATTACCTAAAATACCCTAAAACCTTCCATCTGACCTTGTATGAGTTCTTCGAGAAGAAGAGGACCTGACGGTCACTTTATAATAACTAATCCATCAGGACCTGAGTCAGCTGAGCATTTTGGATTTGAGTTAGACTTGCCCGACCTATCAGCAGTCCATTGGAGTGAGGAACCACACTTTGTGCAAAGTTCTGCCTCATCCCATCAACAAGGGGACGAACGAATCATCATAAATCCCCTGTTTAATAGGACTCCTCTAGAGGAAGCCTTGTTTTGGAAGGCTATGGAGGATCAGACGATCTCACCAGACAACCTTAGAGCATTGACTCAAAAAGTTTTAAACGATCGGAAGGCCATAAACGCTGCATTAGAAACCACATTTCCTAAAAAAATGGCAAATAACGATGAAGTCTCATCTGGCTTTAGTTTCCCAATAGAGGAGGGAGTAGGAGATACCAAAATGAAAAACATATCCCCTGCTCACCTTTCGTCCTTCAAAGGACACCCGACTAAGGACCCTGACCTATTTTTATTCAAGTTTGATGTTTTGTGCAGGTTTGTGGATTACAAATCAAACACATAGAAGTTGAAATTATTTCCTTCTACATTAGACGATGCAGCTCTACAATGGTTCATCGGTCTGGGAGACAAACACATCACCAACTGGGACCAGATGAAGAAGCTCTTTCTAGAGCAATATCAAGATTTTGGGAGAGCAAGAGACTCCAGGGAGGAAGTCCTGAGCATGCCACAAAGAGAAGATGAGTCTCTCAAGGAGTATTGGGAGAGATTCGGCTTTAATCTTCAATGGTCCCCTCACTCGAAGCTATCTGATAAGTCCCTCAAAAGCATATTCTTGAGGGGACTTACCAATGAGTCATTGGAGGCTCTCAACATGATCTCTGGAGGTGATGTCTATCAGCATGCTATGGACGACATTTGGAAATTATGCCAAAACTACTTAAGAAGGCGAGGCAAAATCATCACCAGAACCATGAAGGCGACTGCTTCAGTCACCAAAACAAAAATAGGCAACATGTTGGAGAATCTGAAGAGCGAAATGCTCTCATCTCTAGCACTGTAGATGGATACGCTGCTGTTAGAAAATAAAAAACAAGAAAATGACACAGCATTAGCCTATTTTTTCCCAAAATGTAGAGGAAGACACGCAAAGAATGCATGTCTAGAAAACAAGGTCAGAGTATGCGCAGTTTACAGGCTGAATCATAAGACTCGATTGTGCCCACAACTGCCCATTAACCAGGAAACGGTTGAGAGCATGGAGGCCTACTTCATAGGCAATAGGAAGAGTTGGCCATAGCCCCCCATAGGGAATATACCAACCGGGATGCCATCATATGGGGGAGGGTCATACATGCACCAAGGACCCCCTCAACCACCTAATATGGGGTGGTGGGGACCATCACCCTGGACTAACGCACCCCCAACAACATTTCCGAATCAACAACCATGGATGCCATATCCATATCCTGGGCAATAGTGGAGAGGCCACAATGCATGAAATCAGACTCTACAGAGTGTAGCACCTGCTCACATCCAACAGAACTTACCAGCATTGCCAATAGTGAGACCTGCACAGCTACCAGCACAACCGACAGCAAACTCGAACAACAGAGTAAATCAGCCGGCATACAACGTAGAAGTTGAGATGTATCATGTGTACAATATTCAGCTTAGATCAGGTAGGCATCTAGGAGTAGAGACACTGCCTCTACGGTAGAAGAGGAGGAAGAAATAGTAGAGACACCTCCACTAGTAGAAGAGGAGGAAGAAATAGAGGAGACACCTCTGGTAGAAGAGGGAAAAGCACTTGAGAGAGCGGAGGCTCCATTTCCTAGCCGGATGCAGGAACAAAGAAAAACAACATAGCAAAAATTCGACATCTTGTCGAGCTTGAAGAATCTCACGATGGCAATCCCATTATTTCAAGCAATTCGAGATGTCCCCATTTACACCAAGGCAATTAGAGAAATGTGTCTAAGGAGACTGGGATGAAAAGCTACCCAGACTATCAACGTCGTGGGTAAACTAGCAGATCTAATGATGGGTAGAACACATCATCCGAAGTATGCAAATCCAGGCAGCCCAGTGCTGACTATAAAAATTGGAGGACATTCCCTGTCCAACACATTGGTTGACCTCAGGGCAGCCATCAATGTGATGCCTCAAGAGACCATGCAGGGACTGTAGCTCACGAACCTTATGCCAACCACGACAGTGCTGTAGTTAGCTAATCGATCAACCGTGTCATCAGAAGGGATGCTGGAAGATGTGATCCTAACAGTCAGTGCATGGGAATATCTAGCCGATTTTTTAGTTTTACAAACCAAGACCAGGCTGGGCGGTTACCCGCTCATTTTGGGGAGGCCATGGCTGGCAACAGCTAACACTTACATCAACTGTCGGGATGGGCTAATGACCATCTCCAATAGGCAAAATGTCAAAAGGCTGACCATTTCACCACCAACTCAGTCTATGGACTCAACAAAAGAACCCAGGATCACCGAGCATGGAACTACAAAGTTGTCCATAATCTAGCCGGTGATGACCTTGGAGGAGGTGGCAGAAGAGGACAAGGATGGTGCTATCGTGGATTTTCTCCATGGAGAATCGTCCACCCCCACACCTGGATCATCATTGACTGGCACCCAAGATCAACACATCCGACAAATACACGTTGGGTTAGGGAGGATATTAAACGTCAACAGTAGGTTAACGCCCACACAGCTAGAAAAATTGGAAGAGTTTCTGGTAAAACACTAGCAAGCATTTGCATGGGACTACGTAGATATGCATGGCATCAGCCCAAAAAATGTACCCATCAAATTTATTTAGATGACCAGGCAAATCCTAGTCGGTAGCCACAGAGAAGGATGAACCCAGCAATGAAAGACATTGTCAAAGAAGAACTGCACAAACTTCTGGCTGCAAAATTTATATATCTGATTTCTGATAGTGAATAGGTATCACCATTAGTGGTGGTCCCCAAAAAGAACGAGAAATGGTGGATCTGCGTGGACTACCGGGCGTTGAACAAGGCAACTAAGAAAGACCACTTCCCTCTCCCATTCATCGATCAGGTCTTGGACACACTCTTAGGAAGAAAATACTTCTCCTTTCTGGATGGGTTCTATGGTTACAACCAGATTCATATAGGGGAAGAAGATCAAGATAAAACAACGTTCACCTGTCCATGGGGAACGTTTTCCTATAAGGTATTGCCTTTTGGACTGTGCAACACATCGGCCACCTTTCAAAGGGCGATGCTTAGCATATTCTCTGATATGATAAGATACGAGGTGGAAGTATACATGGACGAATTCACTGCCTATGGAGAAACCTTCAAGGAGGCAATGACAAATCTGGAAAGAGTGCTCGACAGGAGCAAGGAAAATCATTTGTCACTAAGTAATGAAATTTTTTTTATGATGATGCAGGAAGGCATCGTGTTGGGACACCACCTCTCTATGGAAGGAATAAAAGTAGACAAGAGGAAGATCGAGGTCATCAGAGACCTACCTAGCCCCAGAATGTAGAAGGAGGTAAGAATTTTCCTTTGATCAGTTGGGTACTACCGACGATTTATCGCCGAATTTAGTAAGATTGCCAAACCACTGCACACCTTACTTTCTAAGGACATAGAGTTCAATTGGATGGGAGACTACGAAGAAGCGTTCCAATTATGAAGGTCTTGAGAGGACCGAATTGGGCCATACCGTTCCATATTTACTGTGATGCATCTAACGGTGCGATCGGAGCAATCCTCGGGCAGAAAGACAGTGAAGAATTTTATGCCATCTATTATGTCAGTAAAAACTTGGTGGGAGCAGAGCTCAACTATACAGTGATAGAAAAATAATTCCTCGTAGTTTTCCATGCAATAAACAAATTTTGCCACTATATAACAGGATACAAGGTCTTCGTCCATAAGGACCACGCGGCTATCAGGTATCTGATGAGCAAGCCGGCCATTGGTGGTAGAATTATCAGATGGCTATTGCTATTGTAGGAATTCGACATCACTATAGTCGATAAATCGGGCAAGGACAATGTCGTGGCAGATTTTTTGTCCAGATTGATACCAGCAGATCATCAAGCAGTGGAAGATTAGTTTCTGGACGAACATTTGTTCGCTATTAGTGAACAAACTCCATGGTATGCAGACATAGCCAATTACTTGGCCATCGGAAGGACCTCACCTGCTCTCTCCTATCGAGAAATGCAGGCAATCATAGAGAAGAGCGCATCATTCCTTTGGATGGATGGTCTCCTATTTAAAATAGGATGGGACCAAATTATAAGAATATACATAGCAGAACAGGAGTTTTTAGAAGTGCTCAAGGCATGTCACGAAGAGCCATGCGGAGGACACTTTGCAGGGAAACGAACTACCTAAAAAATCCTGCAGGCTGGGTATTTTTGGCCGACTCTGTTCAAGGACGTGGTAGTGTATACCAGCAAGTGTGACGAGTGCCAGAGGATGGGTAGACCAACCCACCAAGATGAAATGCCCCTGCAGCCCCAGGTACACCTGGAACCTTTCGATAAATGGGGCATGGACTTTGTGGGACCATTCAATCCACCTTCGATGGGAAGGAGGTTTATTTTGGTCTGCACGGATTACGTCACCAAATGGGTAGAAGTGCAGGCATTAAGGGACTCAAAGGAAAGAACGATCGTCAATTTCTTATTTGCCCATATTTTCACATAATTTAGGGTTTCTCAGGAGATAACAACAGACCAAGGGCCCCAATTCACCTCCAAATTGATTGAGGAGCTGATGGAGCAGTATAGAGTTCAACATAATAAAACCATGCCCTACCATCTACAGGTGAACGGGCAAGTAGAAGTGACAAACAGGGAGATAGAAAACATCCTGATCAAAACTGTGCAGCAACACAAGAAATATTGGGCCACACAATTGCCAGAGGCATTTTGGGCATACAACACCATGTGGAAATCCACCACAGGATGCACACCTTTCCAACTTGTCTATGGGAAAAATGCGATGATGCCCATCGAGTTTGAAATCAAAACTCTGAGGACGGCTTCAGAATTAAATTTGAGCTTGGACGAAGCTCAAACACAGAGGATTCGCCAGCTAGATCAGCTAGACGAAATCTGATAGGATGCTTTGCAGAGGACAAATATTATACAAAAGTGGAGAAAGAAGTGGCATGATAACCACATCAAGCTGAAGAAGTTCCAGGTAGGGGAATGGGTACTATTGTATGATTCTCGGTTCCAGGAAAGGAAGGGCAAACTTATGCAGAGGTGGATGGGGTCGTATGAGGTGGCAGAGCTCATTAGGAACGGGGTGGTGCGCGTTAAGACAATTGACAGCAGCAACACCATGTTCACAATCAATGGCCACCGACTACGCCCCTATAATACATCCGAAACATTACAGGTGGAATCCAGAGTAGGCGTGGGGGAGACCTCATCTTGCTAGATCTAGACCAAACTCTCACAGGTGAAATGGTGGGCACGAAAGTGCTCACCCAATATTTTTTTAGTTAATATAGTTTTTTTTGTAATGTGTGTCTTTGTAGGGACGACACCCGCATGCAAGCTGCAGGCATCCTAATCTAGGGCCTAACAGGCACGAAACGCATCTAACTGCCATTATTTTCCTTTCTTTTTCGGTTGATTTTTGTAGGTGGAGGACCTGACAGCACGAGGGATAGGTATTTAGGAAACCAGGCCTGATTCGGCTCAGCATTTCGACACCGGCTTGTAGGTAGAATCTGGGCAGCATGAAAAAAATGGGAAGACTTGATCACCCTTTTTCCAGTCAAATCACCACCCAGAAGAAGGCACCTCATTGCATCCAGAAGGTGCCAAGTCCAGAAGAATGTGCCTTACTACATCTATAAGGCGCCTCACTGCATCCAGAAGGTGCCAAGTCCAGAATAAGGCGCCTTACTGCATCCGAAAGGCGCCAAGTCCAGAAGAAGGTGCCTTACTGCATTCGGAAGGTGCCAAGTCTAGAAGAAGGTGCCTCACTGCATCCAGAAGGTGCCAAGTCCAGAAGAAGGTGCCTTACTACATCCAGAAGGCGCCAAGTCCAGAAGAAGGTGCCTTACCGCACCCGAAAGGCACCCATCCATGCAGAAGTTCTAAAAAAAAAATGAAAAAAATACATATGTAGGCACCTTCCGTGGCAGGAAGGCACCAGAAAAAAAAAAAAGCTAGTCGAATACGCCTTCCAACATCAGGAAGGCGCATTCATCCAACAGAATACGCCTTGCAACATTAGGAAGGCATATTCATCCAGACGAACGCCTTCCAACATCGGGAAGGCACGAACCAGAAGGAGGCGCCTCCCACATTGGGAAGACGCTTGCAGACAAAAGCGCCCTCCACCGCCAGATGATAGCCAATCAGAGGCACTTCCTACAGCCATAAGGCGCATCCGTTCAATGAAAAGCACCGACAACATTGGAAAGGCGCTACAAGGGCACCATCCACATGGGGAAAGTACCAAAGAATGCCTCCCACGTACGACATTTACATCTACCGGACGCCTTGAGCGGAACGAAGCATTGCACAAATGAGTGACATCAAATGACCATACCCCTCCCTCATGTCACAAGTTAGCAAATCAATGGCTACCATGACGATAGGAACACCAAATCAGGTACGCGCATATTAAATCAAATTGTTTATATAATTATTTATAAATACGTAGTACCAAAAAAATACCGTCGTCATAGAGATCGTATCCCCCCAAAGCCGAAAACATGTGCCAATGATAGGGCATCTTCCATAAATGCTATGGTTAGGTGTCTTTTCTATAAGAATGTGCCTTCCTAAAGAAGGAAGGATAGAAAAAATACAGCACCAAAAGGCGCCATGGAAGGAAGGTCCAAGAACCACGTGATCAAGAAGAATGATCCCAGTGATACTGATGGAATCAGAGGGGCAGTGAAGACCCAATTCGAAGCCAACAGGTGGCTCGAATACTGCACCCTGGTCATTCAGGGCCAAGATGTGGAGGCAGCTAAAGAATTCGCCACCTCTTTGAGGGGCAATGCGGCCCAAGTACAAGGGGTGGAAATTCCAGTCACCCCTGAGTTCATCTCACAGGCGACTGGATTGCCTCTCATGGGGGAATGTACATACAAGGGCGGAGTGTTAAAATTATACACCGAAATACCTGCCAGGAGGAAATGTGCAGATAGACAGGGAGGGGTTACTCAAAAATAGTCTCCCCATGAATATGCGAAAGATGTTCATGTAGATTGCTCGATTCTTCACATGAACAGGGAAGTATACCCATCTGAACATTAATAATGTGCACTTCCTCAATCACCTAGTGCATGGGAGGAAATTAAATATACCTTTATACCTGGCGACTGCTCTGAAATATGAAGCAGCTCAGTGCTAGAAAGGGGCACCATCCGCCTTAGCCCACCATGGGCTGATATCAGCATTGGTCTGCCATGCAGAAGCACAAAGACAGAACCGTGACATAGAGGGAGATGGTGGCCAAACAGAGCAACATAATGCGGTTGCAAAATTAGGGCAAGATGAAGCACCCCCTGTAGAGGAGATAACAAACATCAGGCAATTGGCATTGCCCTATTTTCCAAGAGGGGCAGAGCAGTCACCGATGCCCGAAGACATAGAGGACAGAGGGCATTCCCCAGTGCCTGAGTATGAGGAGGAAGGAGCACCACTCGCTAGTGGTGAAGATGAACCAATCCTTAGGAGGAAATGTCTACGATGATTCCTCTTGATAGAGGAAGGATAGAGTGACCCGAAGATAGAATTTTTTGCCCAAACCCTTTGAGAATTAATGAACCAGAGCCCACGGAATGAAGGAACTTCTGGGAGTAATGACCAGATCGATGCGGCCTTAGAGGAGGCGCTCGAATGGCAAACCGATTCTTTGGATGGCACAGACAGACTACGGAAGATTACCGAACCAAGCATAAAAGGGAATTGGAGGAAAGGGATAGACGAATTGCTCAGCTCGAGTAGCCGGTCCGACAGTTGCAGGAGGAAAATCAAATGCTCCAGGACAGAGGAACAGCAAGACAGGAGGCGTCCACTCAGATTGATTGGGCAAAATAAGTTTCGATGAACTCTCCCACATCTGTCGAACGAGTATTCTCTTCAGGGGAGATTTGATCGGACACCTGACAGAGTAGACCAGAGGCAGGGGAGGATTCCTTTGTTTTCAGGGGTGAAAAGGAAAGAAGTCCTACGAGGCCCCCTATCATTGTCCTGAGTGACACAGAGCAGGACGAAGGTCTCCCACAATAGATAGGACCAAAGGACAAATAGGACCTCCCTAGGTGATGGGGGATTAGAAAACGACACACAGATTCACTCTCATTTTTCTTTCATTAATCTGCAAACCGTAGTTCCAGACACATCCACAGCCCACAGGCTTTACAACAACGAGCACTCGGCTTTGTTTTCTACTCCAACACTCTGCGTGCATTCTCTCATCCACCACCTCGCCTATTACATTAAACTAGGTTTTTATAGAGGCCCCAACCCTCTGAAACAACTTACGCATTAATCGGGACACCAACCTGATTTATTACAAAGACTGGGTTTTTATAGAGGCCCCGACCCTCTGGAATATCAACACAAAAATCAGGACACCAACCCAATTTAAGACCCCACTCCGCATAATCCCTGTCACCGTCGCTTTCGTCAGAAAACTCTGCATGCCCGTCCTTTTTGTTTCCCGCACTTCTTGGTAATTGCCCACTTTAACTACACCTTGGTGCCACGTGTCATTCTGGAACAGTCCCAAAAAATACCGCCTGTCATGGTTTTCATGCCATCTCTTTCTTCTTCTTCATCTTCTTCTCTTCCTGTCATGATATCGCGACGTTGTGACGTCACGATATCGTGACCATTTCACCATCGACCCCTCTGCTCTGTTTTACATCGTGACATCACGATGTCATGATATCGCGACCACTCCACCTCTAAGCCCCTTGCTCGCTTTTTGTCGTGACATCACGACATCGTGATATCGTGATGTCGTGATATCACGACCACTCCTCCTTCGAGCCCCTTGCTCTGCTTTTTGTCATGACATCACGACATCATGATATCGCGACGTCACGATATCGTGACCACTCCACCTCTGAGCCCCTTGCTTTACTTTTCGTCATGATTTTGCGACGTCACGATATTGCGACCATTTCGCCTTTCGCCCCTTGCTCTGATTTTGCGTCATGATTTTGTGACAGTCATGATTTTGTGACATGTCACAAAATCACAACATTCCATACGCACCTCCCCTTTGCTGCCTTCTTGTCGTGATTTCATGACGGTCATGATTTCGTGACACGTCATGAAATCATGACCCTTTTAGTGGCATTTTCTCTCTCCTACTGACTGTTGTGATTTCACGATGTAGCTAAATCATGACAGTTTCTACTCTGCACTTCCTCCTTGCCTTCTGCTTCTTCTTCTTCTTCCTTAGCCAATTTTTTAGAAGTGGCTCTCCCACAACTGGATGCTTTTGTTGTAGGTGCTGTTGGATGCTCCTGCATCAGACACCCGGGGTTGGTGGAGAAGTGATCTTCAATTTTGCACTGTCTGGTTGCTGCCTCATGCAACATCTTCAAACATTCCTCTGCCTCTGTAGCCTGCTCCAACCCCTTCTCCTGGTCCACATAACTTCTATCTTCCTCCAGACAGATTCTCCCACTATTGCATACTTTCGTAGCCTGCTTGCACTCCTCTTCTGGGCCAGTCATATTTCTACCTTCTTCAAGGCAGATCCTGGCACTGCTGCACTCTTCTTTGCATGCAGCCTTCTTCAACTTCAGCTTCTGATGCACTCCAGCATCTCTCTTTTTTTGTCTTTCTTCACGCCTTCTGTGCCGCTCCTCTTGCTCCCATAATTTTATGCTGAGCCACTCCTCTTGCAGGGCTTTGAACTGCCTCTACAAAGCTTCAAACTCTTCCACTATCATCATATCGCTCTTACTGTCCTGGCTTCTTCGGGGATGCATTTTTCTATCAGGCCCTGGCATAAACTGCCTCACACTCGGTGAATCTGCTTACGCACTCAAAGACCCTAACTCACTCTCTCTCTCAGAACCCTACCACAGATCCTAGTGTAACTGCCTCACATCCGGCGATCTGTTACACACTCAGGAACATTAGCTCTGATACCATTGATGGGGAACGAGAAAACGACACACAGATTCACTCCAACTTTTCTTTCATTAATCTGCAAACCGTAGTTCCAGACACATAAACAGCCCGCAGGCTTTACAACAACGAGCACTCGGCTTCGCTTTCAACTCCAACACTCTGCATGCATTCTCTCATCCACCACCCCGACTATTACATTAAACTGGGTTTTTATAGAGGCCTCGACCCTCTGAAACAACTTACGCATTAATCACGACACCAACCCGATTTAAGACCCCACTCTGCATGGTCCCTGTCACTGCCGCTTTCGTTAGAAAACTCTACGCGCCCATCCTTTTTGTTTCCTACACTTCTTGGCAGTTGCCTGCTTTAACTGCACCTTGGTGCCACGTGTCATTTTGGAACAATCCCCAAAAATACCACCTGCCACGGTTTTCATGCCATCTCTTTCTTCTTCTTCGTCTTCTTCTCTTCCTGTCGCGATATCGCGACCATTTCACCATCGACCCCTCTGCTCTGTTTTACGTCGCGATATCACGACCACTCCACCTTCGAGCCCCTTGCTTCACTTTTTAATGTGACATCATGACGTCGTGATATCGTGACGTCACGATATCACGACCACTCCTCCTTTGAGCTCCTTGCTCCGCTTTTCGTCGCGACATCGCGATATCGTGACCACTCCACCTCCGAGCCCCTTGATCTGCTTTTCGTCGTGATTTCATGACGTTGCAATATCACGATGTCGCGATATCACGACCATTTTGCCTTTCGCCCCTTGCTTTGATTTTGTGTCACGATTTTGTGACATGTCATGAAATTACGACATTCCATACGCACCTCCCCTTTGCTGCCTTCTTGTCGCGATTTCGCGACGGTCATGATTTCGTGACACATCGCAAAATCACGGCCCTTTCAATGGTATTTTCTCTCTCCTGTTGACTGTCACGATTTTGCGACGTAGCGAAATCGTGATAGTTTCTGCTCTGCACTTCCTCCTTGCCTTCTGCTTCTTCTTCTTCTTCCTTAGCCAATTTTTCAAAAGTGGCTCTCCCGCAACTGGATGCTTCTACTGCAGGTGCTTCTGGATGCTCCTACATCACCAGGCCTGAAGAAGGAGAAGAGCCTGAGGAGTCGACACCAGGTAGATAGGAGAACGAAGGATCACCCCTGGAGATAGCAGCACAGCCGATCCTTCGGAGTAAAGAGAAGTCCCCAAGGAAGAAAGAAGAGACCTCGGTCCAAGCCGCCACATTTTCTACAGAAGCCAAGGCAAAGAGGCCCAGGTCAGCTCGACAGAAGGCAAAAGTGACCTTCGCTGAGTCAGAGGAGCACGAATGGGACATGCAGCCATTCGCCGAAAGGCAAAAATATTTTGAGCAATTGCGCAATGAAATGAAAGCAGCCAAGGAGGCCAAGAAGGCATCCTCAAGGGCAAAAGAAGATTCTGGCATCTGCGTCAATCCAGCAAAAGATATCCAATTTTGGGACATCTATGGTTCATCCCGAGGGTGGCCTTCCATGATGATGAGGTACTTGGAACGATGGGGAGTATATGGCCCACAATTGGAGGCTGCTGCAATTGCAAAGGAGAATGCAGGGCTTACCCCTGAAGTGATTGGATTATACAAGGCCCAAGTAGTGCCTTCTAGAGGGGATAACTCAGATATCCCTCTAGCAGTGGTCAGACCTCCAGACACCGACCTCTGGCAAGCTTCTGAAGCTGCATTTCAATCGGCAAGAACAACGCTGGCTAGACCACCACTAGTAGCGGCTAGAACAAGAAGGGGACAATTGACAGCCGCAGTTTCCCATAGGCAAATGCGAACCACACCTTCAAATGTTGGCACAAAAAGATAGACTCGGGCCGTAGGGGCAGCCGAATCCTCCAAGAGATGGTGACGATGAAAAGTCAGAGGGCTACCTGCAGTTTGGATGCCACGAGGGCAAGGCATATGTTAGGCATGGGGGGATGATGAGCACCAGAAATGCTCATATTTTGTACATATTTCTTTGATCAATATGCGGTTGTATAATAAGGATTGCATACTTTTATGAATTATTATATAGATATTTGATATAATTATGTGTGTTATCTAATTTGTGTGTTTTTAGTATGTTTTGTGGAATTGTAGTTGATTTAGTTAGATTTGGAACAGTCGAGGTCTTTTGATGGACCTGGCACTTTATTTCATCGAGGGTCAATGTAGAGAACATAGGTGCCTCCCTACAACTAGAAGGCACCAAGGGAACAAGTGCCTCCCTGCAATTGAAAGGCGCCAAACCAAAGATGAGCGCCTCCTTACAGTCGAAAGGAGCCAACTGAATACGAGCGCCTCCCTGCAGTTGGAAGGTGCCAACTGAATACCAGCACCTCCCTACAGTCAAAAGGTGCCAACTGAATACGAGCGCCTCCCTACAGTCAGAAGGCGCCAACTGAATACCAGTGCCTCCCTACAGTCAGAAGGTGCCAACTAAATATGAGCACCTCCTTACAGTTGAAAGGCGCCAACTGAATGCGAGCGCCTCCCTACAGTCGGAAGGCGCCAACTAAATGTGAGTGCCTCCCTACAGTTAGAAGGCACCAACAAAAGGCAAGTGCCTCCCCACAACGGAAGGTGCTAATAGAAGGCAAGCACCTCCCTACAACCAGAAGGTGCCACGATAACAAGGTACCTTCCTCATAAGGAAGGCGCCATTGATTCTTTGCCCGTTGACCAGATTTGAACGACGTGGACGGTAGCGGCTAGTGCAGTTCTAGCTCTGCGTCATGCAGAGCTAAATTGGAGATAGCACCAATGTATCAAAATGTCTTACTGATGCCAGGCAAAGCACGAATCGAAGTGAACACACCGCCATCAAAACAGAATGCCAGACATCGATTGCATTCGCCAAACTATTCTAATTTAGTCTAGGAAGAATCGACTGTTGTAACCACTTCTATAACAGAAGTTCTATGGGTGTGTTATATAAACACACACAGATCGTTCTGATAGATATATATAAGAGAAAGAGAGATATATAGAAATAATTAATCCATTTAGAGTTACAGAAGATAGATTGTAATACGTTGATAAATATATTCTAGTTCCAGAAGTTCTAAAACGCGTGTTCGATCGAGAAGAAGCTGCTGGAGCCTGGGCCCACTCCAAGCCAGTATTTATTCCCCATTTCTTTCTTGTTTATTTATTTTAATTAGTTTATCGCTTTCATAGGAATGTTCATTGGTTTACTAGTTCCAGTATTTGCAGTAGATTTATTTTCAAGAATGTGTACATGATTTATTTTTGTAGATTTAATTTTGTTCTTCTTACGTAATTTATTGAGGAGTGCGGGAATGATTGACAACCATCTCAAGAACACCCCCCAAACGTAGTATTAGCAGATTCACCTCCAGTGGTATTGTAGTAACCTAATTTCGACTCTTCGCAAGTTTACGAAGCTCCCTGGGTTGATAATTAAATGCACGGGCATGTGACAAAAGTAGGAAACCATTCACCTTGTTTTGCCTGCAACAATCACAACAACAAGGTCATTAGCCCATCATTCCCATTTCATATATCATACAAAAAATATAATATAACTGTTAAAAGAAAAATAAAAGCATTTTTTCCTTCCATTCTACACTTTCGTAATTTAAAAATTCACCCATCATTTCAACCATTCCAAATTTCTTAAAATAAAAATTTTGCCCATCCCATCATGTCATAATCTCATGCATCATTTCTAATATCTAATTTCTAAGTTCCAAAAAACAATTGCCTACTCTGGGACATTTAAATTTTCAAATAAAAAAAGAAAACACAATAAAACAAAAGGAACCAAGGTACTTACCGGATCTGCACACCCTCAAACTCTAGTTTCCATGTTCATTTCCACCATTTTGCTTGTCACATTTCTCTCTTTCTTTATCCTTATTCTCTATTTCCCTTCATAGTTGCAAAAATGAGCCTATTAGCCCAATTTATAGCTTTGCACTGGTAACCACCCAAATAAGTTCCCAACCACACTAGGCGGTTACCAAGGTGCAAGGAAACCACCCTGTGTGGTCACAAAGGTGCAACACAATTACCCTGGGTGGTTCCTAAGGTGCTTGATAATCACCTTGGGTGGTTACCAAGGTGCCTTACAACCACCTTGGGTGGTTGCCATAGAGTTCATTTTTCACAAAAACCCCCAAATTTTGCACTACTCCCAAAATCACATATTTTGCACCGTTTGATGAGCCCTGTATATGCTCATTTTTTGTACTACTTTCCCTATGAACTACGACACTTATTTCTGTAGATATATATGTTTTATGAGAATTTTATATATGTTTAACAATTTATTTTGCATGATATTTAATATTTGTTTTTGAGTGCATTTTGTGTAGATTTCATAGAATTTGTTGTGTGTTAGCATGTTTACGTCGAGGTCCCACTCGGACCTGGCACTTTCAATTTCATGATGGCAAAAGTAAAGGCAAAACATCTGTAGTACACCGGTGTGAAGCGCTAAGTCAGGCGCCCGATTCCCTTTGAAGCGCCCGATTCCCATTTGGTGCTTGACTATTAGGTGCTTGATTCCCATTAGGTGCTTGAATCCCATATTGGTGCTTGCTTCTTGACTTCTATAGATAAGGTACCTGATTCCCATTGAAGCCAAATTCTAGCATGACTCTATTGTCGATAAAATAGAACATGATTTCAGCAAAGGATGTGGATGGAGTCTCAACATTGAATCTAGACCAAGGACAATTTCAAAGATGATTAGCTATCTATTTTTTAGTTATTATGTAAATATCTATGTAAATCGAGTAAAGCAAATATCAGACGTATTATGATAAAATAGAATACACTGAAATAGTCTAAAAAGCTTGATATTTTACTCGATTCCCTTTATTCATGCATACTATTGTAAAATAGAATCAAACATTTGATTTATTTCCAATATATAATAGGGATGGCCACATATCTTATAAATATGTAGGCCACCCCTAAAAACGTGATCCTAGATTTTTCCTGTACCTATCCTACTACAATTTCAATAAAATATTTTTGAGTCATTTCTGATTAAATCGACTTGCATCCGGTGAATGATTTAATGCGGGCAGAACCTACTAGAAGCGTGGGCCCACTCTCAACAGTGTTCTTCCCTTACATTTTCCCTATTTTCTATCTTTTTCAATTCTATTTTATTTCCTATAGCTTAATTTTAATTTTTATTATTTCCCCTATTTTTTTATAATTTCCTAGCAATGTGCAGTTTCAGTTTTTGAATATAATTTAGTCATGTCTTTGATAGTGTAGGATAGATTAGTGGTTTGGAAATTAAATCAGAACTCCAAAGAAACACCAACACCCCCAAACCATAAATCTGAGGGACTCATCTCATTGGAGGGAATTACAAGCATATATTGTGCAAGGTTGCTCACAAGTCTACGAGCTACCCCGGGTTGACAAATTAAATGAGGCAATGAATCTGAATGTAGAAAACTAACCAATGTTTTTGCCCAACATTTTGGCATCATTTTTGAGGAGTAGCCTATTGTAATTTCTTGTTCTGAAGGAAGCATGTTAGTAGTAGTTTAGGTTGCTACCTACAAAACCTACATTTTTGCTTTGTATGATTCCACCTAAGAATAGAGGACCAAATGGTTGTTTTGTTAAAAAAAAAGATGTTTCTCAAAAATCTTCTGCTTCAGTTGTACCTGATCCTGAGACTGAAACCTCTTCTCCACAATCTCCACCTATGCATTGGCTTGAACATCCAGTATTTGCATAGGATCCTTCTGAAACAAATCAACAAAATCTTAGAGAAGGATCTGAGATAAGTAGAGTTCAATCTGAGGAAGACTTATTGAACTTTCAATGTTGGCAAGTAGTTAGAGAAGGAACTATATCAAACATAAATTTAGTAATCCTTCTACAGGATAAGAGAAATGAACTAGAAGCCTTGAAAGCTACTTTGAATATAGCTGGTGTAGATACCCTATTCACAGACAAGATGGTTGATGTAGAGGAAGCATCCACTAGTTTTAATTTTCCCATAGGAGAGGTAGGAGGAGACCACAAGATGAAACATATCTCCCCTACCCACCTTCCAATATTTAGAGGACTACCAATAGAAGATCCAGATCTATTTTTATTTAAATTTGATGTCCTATGCAGATCAGTGGATTATACAGTTGATGCTCAAAAACTAAAATTATTCCCTTCCACTCTTGATGATTCAACTTTACGTTGGTTCATCAGTTTGGGGGATAAACGGATAACTACCTGGGAAGAATTGAAGAAAATTTTCCTAGATCAGTACCAAGATTTTGGTAGAGCACGTGATGCAAGGGAAGAAGTCCTAGACATGACACAAAAGGAAGGGGAATCTATGGAGGAATATTGGGATAGGTTCAACTTTAATTTGCAAAGATCACCCCATTCGAAACTAGGAGATAGGTCCTTAAGAAGCATTTTCTTAAAGGGACTTACAAATGAATCTCTGGAAGCCTTAAACATGATTTTTGGAGGGGATATTTATCAACATCATATGGATGATATTCGATATTTGTGTCAAAAATTTTCAAGAAGGAAAGGTAAGTTGACCCCTAGAAATATCAAACAATCAACCATTATCACTAAAATAGAAATAGGCAATATGCTTGAAGACCTCAAGAGTGAGATGTTATCATCTCTGGCTCTTCAAATGGACACCCTTATACTTCAGAAAAAGAAGTAGGAGAATGAGGTAGCATTGGCCTACTTTTATCCTAAATGCAAGGGAAAACACCCTAGAAATGAATGTCCTAAAAACAAAGTTTGAGTGTGTGTTGTATGTTCAAAATATCACAAAATAAAGTTGTGTCCATAGTTATCAAAACCTAGAGAGGAACCTGAGGTAGCAGAAGCATACTTCATGGGTAATAGGAGAAACTAGCAGTAGTCTCCTATGGGAAACAACATGCCAATAGGAATGCCATCTTATGGGGGTAGCAATTTTCAGAACCAAGGTCAAGCTCAGCCACCCAATATGGGTTGGTGGGGACAACAACCTTGGAATCAGTATCCCCAAGGAGCAAATCCTTACAACCCCTATCCATGGATGCAATACCAGCAGCTTGGGCAGTAGTGGAGGAACCAGAATGCTTGGAATCAAAACCCACAATAGGCTGCTCTAGTTCCACTACAACCAACCCTGCCAGCTCCTCCTACTTTCAGGCTTGCTCAACTGCCAGCACAACCTACAACCAATCCAAATAACAAACAACAACCAACTTATCAAGTGGAGAATGAGATGTACCCCATGTACAATATTAAAGTAGATTGTAGTCCAATAGAATTAAGGTCAGGGAAACAAGTAGGTGTAGAAGTCACTCCTCTAGTAGAAGAGGAGGAAAACATAGAATTAGGAAAAGAGGAATCACCTCTTATAGTAGAAGTAGAAGAAGAATCAACACCTGTAAATAACAGAGAAGAGGTTCCACCTTTTCCACAAAGGTTGTAGGAACCCAAAAATCCAGTACAATCAGAATTTGATATTCTCTCTAGTCTAAAGAACCTGATAGTCACAATCCCTCTCTTTTAGGCCATCAAAGATATTCCTATCTATGGCAAGGCCATAAGAGAATTGTGCCTAAAGAAACTAGGAAGAAAACCTACAAAGTCAATCAGTTTGGTGGGTCAGTTAGCTGATCTTATGTTAGGGAACACCTACAACCAAAAATACTCAGATCCAAGAAGCCCTATCCTAACTGTACAAATAGAGGGTTATATTTTACCCAATACATTAGTAGATTTAGGGGCTGCCATTAATGTCATGCCCAAAGAAACCATGCAAAAGCTTAAACTATCTAACCTGAAGCCAACCAAGACTATTTTATAGTTGGAAGATAGGTCTACAGTGCTCCTAGAGGGAATACTAGAGGATATCACTATTACAGTGGATGCATGGGAGTATCCAACAGATTTCTTAGTGTTACAATCCAAGTCTGGGTTGGGTGGATATCCATTAATCTTAGGTAGACCTTGGATGGCAATAGTTGATGCTTACATAAGCTATAGAGATGGCCAAATGACCATTTTTGATGGTCAGAACATAAAAAAATTGATCATCCATCCACCTGCACAATCTACAAAATTATTGGGAGAACCTAAAAATGAAAATCAAAACATTGGTGGTCTATCAATGATCCAATCTATCATGAAACTTGATGAATTGGAATATGAGAGTGATGAGGATAGGGTAATATCAAAAATTTTCCAAGGAGAACCCTCATGTCCTCCTCCTGAGTTGCCATTAGTGGGAGGAAAAGACCACCATATTCAAAAAATAGAGGTTGCACCTAGTAGAGTGTTGAACATAGATGACAAGTTGACAGTTGAACAACAAATCAAACTGAAAGAAACATTGGTAAAACATCAAGATGCCTTTGCTTGGGAGTATTCGGACATGAGAGGAATAGCTCCTAAAACCTGTACTCATAGGATATATCTGGAAGACCAAGTTAAACCAGTAAGACAACCACAGAGAAGAATGAATCCAACAATGAAGGAAATTATCAAGACTGAATTGCAGAAACTCCTCATAGTTGGGTTCATTTACCCCATTTTAGATAGTGAATGGGTATCACCTTTGGTGGTGGTGCCCAAGAAAAATGGCAAGTGGTGAATTTGTGTGGATTATAGGTTGTTGAACAAAGCAACTAAGAAAGACCACTTCCCCTTACCCTTCATAGATCAGGTCCTTGACACCTTATCAGGTAAGAAGTATTTTTCTTTCCTGGATGGGTTCAATGGATATAATCAGATTCAAATAGGGGAAGAAGATCAAGATAAGACCACATTTACTTGCCCTTGGGGGACTTTTGCTTACCGAGTTTTACCTTTTGGTCTATGCAATGCACCTACCACATTTTAGAGGGTAGTTTTGAGCATCTTCTCTGACATGATTGGAGAAACTGTGGAGGTATACATGGATGATTTCACTGTATATGGTGAAACTTTTGAAATAACCATAGAAAATTTGGAGAAAACACTTAAGAGGTGTGAGGAAACTAACCTATCCCTAAGCAATGAGAAATGTTATATGCTAATGCAGGAAGGGATAGTTTTAGGACATCATATTTCTATAGATGGGATCAAAGTAGATAGGAAGAAGATAGAAGTTATCCAAAACCTACCTACTCCCAAAACACAGAAGGATATCCATAGTTTCCTGGGATCAGTTGGTTACCATAGGATATTTATAGCAAATTTTAGCAAAATTGCTAAACCCCTGAGCACATTGTTATCAAAGGACATAGAGTTTATCTAGATAGAGGAACGTGAACAAGCATTTAACACCTTAAAGGAAAAATTGATTACTACCCCAGTACTGAGAGGTCCAAATTGGACCATACCTTTTCACATATATGTTGATGCATCTAACAATGCAATAGGATCAATGTTAGGATAGAAGGATGGTGATGATTTCTATGCCATCTATTATGTCAGTAAACACCTCACAAGTGTTGAATTCAATTATACTATCACAGAAAAGGAATTTCTTGCAGTTATACATGCTCTTAACAAATTTCATCATTATATCATAGGATATCAGGTTTTTGTACATACTGATCACTCAACTATCAGATACCTGACAAACAAACCTAGGATTAGTGGTAAAATTATTAGATGGTTGTTGCTTCTATAGGAGTTTGATGTGACAATAGTAGACAAGCCAGGTAAAGACAATGTGGTAGTTGATTTCTTATCTAGGTTGACACCTCCAGATCATGCAACTACAGATGATAAATTTCTAGATGAGCATTTGTTTGCTCTGAATGAAAAGATACCATGGTACGTAGATATGGCTAATTATTTAGCCATTGGTAAAGTATCCCCTACACTTTCACCATGTGAAAAATAAACTTTAATTGAGAAAAGTGTAGACTTCTCATGGATTGATGGGTGCCTATTTAAAATAGGGCCTGATCAGATCATGAGAAGGTGTGTTGCTGAGAATGAGATAATAGAAATATTGAAGGCTTGCCATGATGAACCTTGTGGTGGCCATTTTACAGGAAAAAGGACTGCATACAAAGTGTTGTAGGTTGGTTATTACTAGCCTACACTATTCAAAGATGCAGCCAAGCATGTGAGCCAGTGTGATCAATGTCAGAGGATGGGTAGACCTACTCTTAGAGATGAAATGCCACTCCAACCACATGTTCACATTGAGCCATTTGATAAATGGGGGATGGACTTCGTAGGACCCATTAATCCACAGTCAGTAGGTAAGAGGTATATCTTAGTTTGTATTGACTATGTGACCAAGTGGGTTGAAGTGCAGGCTTTGCATGATTCAAAAGAGAATACTATAGCAGACTTCTTGTACTCATCTATTTTCACAAGGTTTGGGGTTCCAAGGGAGATCACAACTGATCAAGGACCTCAATTTACTTCAAATATGATTCAAGAACTCATGCAACAATATAAAATTAGGCATAACAAAACCACTCCCTACCACCCACAGGAAAATGGGCAAGTTGAGGTAACCAACAGAGAGTTGGAGAATATCCTGACAAAGATAGTACAACAACATAGGAAGGATTGGACCACTAGATTACCAGAAGCAGTGTGGGCCTACAGGACCACCTGGAAGACTACTACTGGTTTCACACCATTCCAGCTAGTATATGGGAAGAATGCTATGATGCCTATAGAGTTTGAAGTGAAGACACTTAGAACTATAGTAGAGTTGAATATAAACCTGGATGATGCACAGAAAGAATGAATTCAATAGCTTAACCAGCTGGATGAATACCACCTTGATGCTCTGCAAAGAACAGAGGTCATCCAGAAACAAAGGGCCAAGTGGCATGACCACCACACCAGGCCAAAGCAGCTCAAAGTGGGAGAATGGGCATTACTATATGACTCCCAATTCTAGGAAAGGAAAGGTAAGCTCATGCAGCATTGGATGGGGCCATATGAAGTGATTGAAGTCATCAACAATGGAGTTATTAGGATCAGAACAATTGATGGTAGCAACATTACATTAACAGTCAATGGTCACCACTTGCATCCATACCATGTGTCTGAAACATACATGATGAAGTCTAGATTAGGCATGGGGGAGACCCTAGTTGATTCTAATTTCAAATTGAGTCAGTAATATGTGGACGTAGTCCACATAGTCCCAAAAATAATTATTCTTTCAAATTTTTCTTTTTTTAGTTGTATTTCTATTTTGCAAGAATGATGCCCTGAGTGCAATTGTTAGGCAGCCTAGGAAACCTAGGCCTAACAAGCACAAGATCCATGAACCTGCACCTTCCCAGCTTTCTAGAAGAATTTTTTAGTAGGAGTAGTTTATCCCCACTTAGAAAGGGGATACTATACCTGAATCTGTACAGGAGTGTTTGGATTGGTCTTTATGGACAATAAAACACCCAACTGTTGGTTCAGGTAGCGGATGCTGATTTTGTCCCTGTTCTTCAACTAGAGTGCTAAAGGCCTGATCAACCTTAAGCGTATATAAGTGGGCATATCAAGAAGACATTGAAATAAAGGAGAAGCACCTCATTTTCTATTTTTTATGAGAAAGGTGCCTGATTCCTAATTTTTAGAGAAAATGGCATCTGATTCCCATTTTACGAAAGAAGGTACCTAATTCCTATATTTTAGGAAGGTGACACCTGATTCCCATTTGTATGATACAAGGCACCTGACTCCTAGTATGTCAAGGAGATGGTACCTGCATCCCATTTTTGGAAGACCGATGCTTGATTCCTAGTTTTTCCAAGGAGATGGTACCCGACTCCCATTTTTTGAGAAAGTGACACCTAATCTCCTGAACATATAATAAAAAAAAGTTGTATATAAAGTTTGAGTTTTGTATAAAGTTTGCTTTAAGTACGATACCTGATTTCCAACAAAAGGTATCTACTTTCCATGTTAAGCATGATACCCGATTGCTAAGGTACCTACTTTCTATTTTCTAGGCACCTACGTACCTTGATTCGAAAGAAGGTGCCTGATTTCCACATAGAAAAAGGTACCTACTTTCTATTTTCATGGGTGTTTGTGCCTCATAAAAATAAACTTTAGCATTGGGAAGTGGCCCGAGCCACGTCAACACCCCACTCACATGCACAAAGTCAAATCTATTATGGATGAAATTAAAAGTTATCAACAAACAACTTTTGAGGAGGGGATGTTTGTCATCCCATGAAGATATGTTTTTTCTAACATTTGTTTTGAAACCTTGTAGGATGTCTCGAATGTATCATATTGTAGTTATCAAGAACCAATCACATGGAGAGAAATTCATCGCATGGGAAATATGACCATCATTTTTCATTATGGTTTACCTAATCATCATCTACCAACCAATAACAATGCACCATGGATATCTATGCATGGTACACCCACGAAACAAATTTAGGTACATGATTAAATTTTTTATTTTATGTATATATTATTTTCATACGCATGTGTGTCTATGAAAAAGTGTCGGCACAACCCCCATTATAGTCCTAGCCACCCGTATTGTTCCACTTGGCACTTTTCCACGTGTCATAGCTCTGATTGGTAAAATACTTATGGTTATCACCTACGCAAGATCCGACACATATTCTAAGGAATTTTTACATGGATAAACGTAATTACTTTTGATTACGGTAGTTAACCACCTGCATCCAAGGAAGCAACCAATTTTAGAAACTACTTACCAAAAAATTACCATGTAAGGAGGGAAATTACAGAGTGTCATAACCCAGAAGAACCAGAGTGTGAAATAATTGCAGAGTGAATCTTGAGTCAAGGGGAAATTTATGCTCAAAGCTATGGGGGAAAGTCTAAGAACCATGATTTAAAGAAAAGTGAACCTATCGACTGCTCAAGTATTTCTATGGATGTCCAAACACAATTTGATGTTATAGGTTGGATGGAGTACTATCGACTGGTCAACCAAGGCCAAGACGTAGAGGTAGCTAATGAGTTTGTAGCATCCATGAGGGATGGGGTTGTTCATATGCGAGGACTAGAGATTCTAGTCATCGAAGAATATATTACCATAGTGATGGGCCTTCCCCTAATAGGGGAGCACATGTACAAAGAAGATAACCCAACTCTCTATGCATAGATATTCTTTGAAAGTTTGACAGAGCACCTGACATGCATTGGTTTGCCCAAGAAACACATCCTCAAGCTCTAGAGGGTGGTTTTTGAGCAGATCGCATGGTTCTTCACCTATTCTAGTAGGTACTCCAAGCTAAATTTGAATCATTTTTAATTTCTAAACCATATACTACATGGGGACAAGATCAATATCCCCCATTACCTTACATGTGCACTCAAATATGAGGCCAGATGGTACTAGGCAGGCACAACATCTACCTTGGCTCACCATGGCCTAATTTTAGCCTTGGTGCGATATGTAGAGTCACATAGAAATGTGATGATTGAGGAAGTTGAGGGTAATAATGTAATTCTAGGGGCACAAGAAGAAGTGGAGGTGCCAGAACATAATGAACAATTAAATGATAAGGTGATAGAGCAAGAAGAGATGATGCCTGCATCCCCACCGAGGAAAATACATGGGAAGAAGGACAAGCCTCATCCCCTATTTTTCCCTAATTTGATGAGGAAGCAGGATAGGCTTTGTCCCCTAATAGCCCTCAATTTGATGATGAGGTAAGGCATGATCCACCAAGCCCAACTTTCATGCCAATTTCCACCAGAACCAGAAGTAGAAGGATGAAGGTGTCTATGGTGGTTTCCAACTCATCAGATGATGAAGCAACAATTGATGAGTTAAACAAGGAAGAGTATCTAGCCCAGATTTTATAGGACATTTCTAAGGGGGCATACTTTACAATAGGAGGACCAGATGGAGGATTTGCAACAATAACTACAATTATTGAAAGAATAGGCTTCCACTTGGGAAGCCAAATATAAGGAAGAACAGACTCTATTTCAAGAGTCAAGGAAAGTAACTACACTAAAAATGCATGAATTATATCAAATGATTCGATAGCTACAGGGGCAAATAGGAGAATTACAGCTATAGGGCAAGCCAATGGAAGCCAAGCAGTCGAATAAAGTGGATGTAGGGGTTCAGACTGATTGGGCAATGGATGTGCCCACTACCTCTATAGATTCTGAAGAGAAGGTGGTATCATTTGGTGCTTGGAAGTCAGATCAGCCAAGAGGCTGAGGTAGGAGACCACTCTATGGCTTTTGCTAAAAATTTATCTGAACAGGGGAGCCCTCAATCTCAGAAAAGGTCCCCCATAATTATAATTGAAAGTACTTCCTTACACTCTCACACAAAAAATGAGCAAGGGATGGATGTTGCAATGGAAGTGGAGCAGCCATGTTCATCATCTCACTCTACAGAATAGGTAACTCAGGAAGATGAAGTTGAGGTTGAAGAACCTCAAAATTCAAAAAAATCTACAAAAAAAGAAGATGAAAAGAAGGATGAAGTGGAGGTTGAAGAGCCTCAGATTTTAGACAAGGGTGAAGAAGGGAATTTGGAGGTTGAAAAGCCTTAAGAGTCTACCCATTCTGTAGATCAGAAACCTAACCAGGATACAAGGGTTGAGCCAAAACATTCTCAAGTGGATGCAGGGGCTGAACAACCTCAGGAGGAAAAGGTAATTCTAGCAGAGCAGCAATCTACTACACAAAAAGAAACTAAGAAGTCACCTGAGCCCATACCTTCAAGATAGGTAGAGGAGACTCAACAACCTATATCTACTAAAAAATAGGAAGCAGCAACAACACCAACATACCCTGAAATACAACCCAAAAATCTGAGACCGAAGAGAAAGGTTGTAAGGGAATCTCAATGAAGACCTAGAACTAGAGCAAGAACTGCACAATTAAAGGAATTAGGCATGAATTCTGATGAGGAATGGGTAGATACCTTGAAGTTGTTTGATAAATAGAGATAAATTTGAAAAGCTTAAGGAAGATATAAAAGCGAGATAAAAATGACTATAAAAAGGCTTCTAAGAGGGCACCCAAGGAATCTAGAAAAGAGGCCAAAGAGGCATCCAAAAATCCTCGCAAAAAATTCAATTTGCCTAACCTAATCAGTTCTAGGACTTGTATGGGTCAATAGGTAATCAACCTTCAAAAATGAAGGAATATTTCATGAAGATGGGATTTTTAGGTCCTGTACCACCTACAGATCAAGCAACAAGCAACAAAACCCCTTCGATGGAAGAAACAGAGTTTAAGGATAATGTTAAACTCGACCCAATAGGGGCCAATTTGCCCACAACCAAGGTTGCTAAGAAGTCCAACATCCCATTTGGAGATGAATCTGTAGTACTAGTGGGAGAACGTTTACCCCTTCACCATGAATACTGGAAGATGGTTGAGCCCACATTCCAGAAGGATACCACCATTTTTACTGGTTACTACTTAAAAATTGAGAAAGGTAAGGTAGCCTAGACAAGGGAACAACCAAGTAAAAGAGTAGGTCCAAGTCAGATAGTTTGATGTAGCAAGCACCAGAGATAGCAGAAATAGGAGGCAACCACTCCCAAAGCACCAAAGGGGTGAAAGCCCAGAGATAAGGAAAAATCTAAGGCCACTACAAAGAAGAGGAAAGAAATAGTCAAGGCTTACTAGAAGGTTGTAAATGAAACTAGTAATTACCAGTATAAAGTGGCATAAGGACGTGCCAACCCTTAAGCATGGGGGGATGATGAGCCCTGAAAATGCTCATTTTTTGTAATACTTTCCCTATGAACTGTGACACTTATTTCTATAGATATATATGTTTTATGAGAATTTTATATATGTTTAACAATTTATTTTGCATGATATTTAATATTTGTTTTTGAGTGTATTTTTGTGTAGATTTCATAGAATTTGTTGTGTATTAGCATGTTTACATCGAGGTCCCACTCGGACCTAGCACTTTCAATTTCATGAAGGCAAAAGTAAAGGCAAAATATCTGTAATACATCAGTGTGAAGTGCTAAGTCAAGCGTCCGATTCCCTTTGAAGCACCTCGATTCCCATTTGGTGCTTGACTATCGAGCGCTTGATTCCCGTTAGGCACCTGACTCCCATTTTGGTGCCTGCTTCCCGACTTCTATAGATAAGGTGCCTGATTCCCATTGAAGCCGAATTCCAGCATGACTTTGTTGTCGGTAAAATAGAACGTGATTTCAACAAAGGATGTGGATGGAGTCTCAGCATTGAATCCGGACTAGGGACAATGTCAAAGATGATTAGCTATCTATTTTTTAGCTGTTATGTAAAAAATCTATGTAAATCAAGTAAAGCAAATATCAGACGTATTCTGATAAAATAGAATACGCTGAAATAGTCTAAAAAGCTTGATATTTTACTCGATTCCCTTTATTCATGCATACTATTGTAAAATAGAATCAAACATTTGATTTATTTCCAATATGTAATAGGGATGGCCGCATATCTTATAAATATGCAGGCCACCCCTGAAAACGTGATCCCAAATTTTTCTTGTACCTATCCTGCTGCAATTTTAATAAAATATTTCTGAGTCATTTTTGATTAAATCGACTTGCATCCGGTGAATGATTAATGCAGGAAGAACCTGCTGGAAGCGTGGGCCCACTCTCAACAGTGTTCTTCCCTTACCTTTTCCCTATTTTTCTATCTTTTTCAATTCTATTTTATTTCCTGTAGCTTAATTTTAATTTCTGTTATTTCCCCTATTTTTCTGTAATTTCTAGCAAATGTGCAGTTTTAGTTTCTGAATATAATTTAGTCATGTCTTTGATAGTGTAGGATAGATTAGTGGTTTGGAAACTAAATCAGAACTCCAATGAAACACCAACACCCCCCAAACCATAAATCTGAGGGACTCATCTCATTGGAGGGAATTACAAGCATATATTGTGCAAGGTTGCTCACAAGTCTACGAGCTACCCCGGGTTGACAAATTAAATGAGGCAATGAATTTGAACGTAGAAAACTAACCAATGTTTTTGCCCAACATCGTCCATTCTTCCCTACTATAATTTCCATCCATATTTTATCAATCATCTTGTGTTTGTTGCCAATTTCTTACCATCAAGTCACCTCTTGAGGGGTTAACAACTACCCATGAATTTCATCTCAAATTAGTTCAATACGCAAATACTCAATTTTGTAGTTATGTATGTCCAAAAATATTTACCTAAGGCTATCATTAACCCTCTCTCTATTGGGGCAAATAGTAGAACTCATATTTTATTTTCTTCTTTTCAAAATTTCTAATCAAAACCTTGATTCCAAGACTCAAAATTTTAATCAAAATAATTTCATCAATTCATCAAAGGCAAATATTCAAGGATATTTGTTGCTTCTATAATTGGGGCATCTTACATTGTTCTTGATTTGAGATAATATTGTGTCACCCTCTTTAAAGTAAAAGTCACCTTCTTCAGTTACCAATCATTTCTTCTATTCATCCTCAATCTCATAGTCAGTGTCATTGGTTTTTGCACCGTATTGTGTTTTCACATAATGTGGTACAAAAAAGGGGCATCTATAGACACCTAAAAGGTATCACATTTGCAATGGTTAATATTTTTTTTACATGGTGGAATCGATAGCCGCCATGAATTCAAGTAGATTTTCTGGATTTTTATGGCCTCGACAGTATTTTGCACTATCTACCCTGAAGCTGCCACATAGATCTCCGCATAGTCTGCCCCTATAACCACCATGCCATGATCATTTTAAACCTTTTACGTAACTGAAAGCACCAATAAAAGGACAAGCATTGAGTTCAACGAGGCTTTATATTTGAACCTTGGACCTCCGACCCCTTTATAGAGTTTGGGGAACCAATTGGTCTACACCTCAAACCTTGCAATGGTTAATATTAATACTTAACAATATGTGTAATTATTTTAATTAATATATTGCAAAATTATTAATATTGATCATTCTAGTCCCTTTGACTTTTTCTAGCCCCTTTGACCCAGTTTAGCTCCTTCCTACTCTTAACCACAATCATCATGAGACCACTCCGCTATTTTTAACTTTGGTTCACAGTAACTCTGATTGGCATTTATTTCCTCTCTCCACTTTTCAAGTGCATTCAATACATTTGGGTGAGGATTCCCTCCACCTAGATACTTTGATGAGAAATGTCAACTTAGTGGGTGAGGAATATTTCCATAAAAAAGGAATTAGTGAAGCACATCATAATGTGTCATGGCATATCATATTGCATCATGGCATGTCATATTACATCATGGCACATCATAAGGTGTTATGGCATGTCATAGGATGTCATAAGCCCAAACAAGGAAAGTTGCACATTTATCCACCCAAGTGAGGAATCCCTAATATTCCTCTCTTATGCACCCATGCCAAGTTTCACTCCTCTTTCATCCTCATCACTCTCCTCCACCCATAGGAGACTTTACAATAGGTCTTTATTTTTATTTTTATATGTGCACAAAAATGTACCAAAACTCTGCTTAAATTTCATTCAATTTTGTTGTGTTTTTGTTTAACATTGTGGTTGCAAGTTTACCATTCAAATAACTCGAAGGCATAGACCATGGATAATCTTGGAATTGTTCACTAACATTCATTTTTACAACCACAACCATAGCCAATATCTAATAGTGCACCAAATCTGCATCAAAGATCCCAAAATAAATTGAAAAATGCTCAAGTTTGGGATCAAAACCATCTGTCGAATAATAGTCTCAACCACCCAAGATGGTTAACCAGTAGCACAACCACATAGGGTAGTTACCCATAGTCTCAATCACCTAGGGCAATTATCTAGAAGCACAATTACATAGGACAGTTATCCAGAGAGCCAACTGCCATGGGCGGTTGAGCATCAAGGTCAAAAATAAATCTAAATCAATCACAGACTACATAGAAAGGTAAATTAGGTATTTTGTTAGATTTTGTAGGTATTTCCCATAGTTATACAATTTTTGCATTTGATTTTGTATGATTTTGTAAATTTTTATTTGTTTTACAATCTTCTTTCACGATCGTGGACCTCATCCCAAAAGGCCCTACATATGCTATTGTTGTTGTTATTGTAATATTTTGAGTAGGTATTGGATATGTGTAGAAGCTTGTGATGTCAAGAAACACACTTTCTAAACCATCCCACAATCCATTGTGTGCTTGAGGAAATAACTTGTGACACCATAGTTTTTACTTGTAAAAGAAAATCCTTCGTTTTGGGAGGTTGATTGTAACTGAAAAGGATAATTTGTAAAAGATAAAGCTTATCAATATCAATCTATTGCAAATATATTTATATTGAATTTTTTCCATTTTTAATTGTTATGGTTGATTTCCTCTTTCATACACTTTTATGTTTATCCAACTAAGCAGGGTCAGGTGTGTGATGGAGAAGGGTTTAGTCGTTGAGATTTTCTTATAGTAATGATACCTGGCAGTTGATTGGCATGCAGATATTTCTAACTAGGACATGGATCATTTGTGTAGATGATGGTAGCATGAAATTATATTGCCTATTATCGAATGGTTTTTCTTGGCAAAGTGTTGCTTCCTTTGTCCTTTCTTCATGTCAAGTGTCAAAGGTTATTTTCTCCTTTGATGATGTCATTGCTTTAAGATTCTGACAACCATATCTTCTTATGCATAGTGTCAAATGTTAGATTTATTTTATTAATGATTTATTTTTGGGTCCTCTACCTTGGACTTATTTTATATTTGGTATTCATTTTAGTTTGTAAGGCGTTCAAGCTCTTAATGATGACATCATTGCCTCCTGAAGTTCGATGCCTTTGAAATCCTTGTAGATCAAGATGTCAGATGTCAGATGTCATATGTTATATATCATATCCAATACCTTATAATAGTATTCTTAGGCATTGCTTCATAATATGTTGAACTTTTTATGCTACCTTACTAACATTAGCATTCCAAATGTTTGACCAACTTTATTCTTTTGCTCTTTGGCTCAACGTCGGATGTCATATTTTGGAACCTTCACATCCTTTGCTTTTGCTTTTTCTGTTAGATTCTAGATTTTTATTATTCCTTTGTTGACATCAGCATCCCAAATGTTTGTCTATCTTTCTTACTTAGCCATTTTTTTTATATTTTTCACTTTGTGTTGTCGAATTTAATTACCTTGATAATTTTTACTACCTAATAGGATTTTGCTTATTACTTTGCTACCTACCTTGCCTAATATTGCTTTTGACCACACATTTCTACTATTTGCATATCTTTGTAATATTTCAACCTACTTTGTACCATATTTCATATCTAAATCTACCATAGGAGCTTCATCCAAAGCTATTCTAGTTGTCTTCTAAGTTGTTGCATGCCCCTTGCCATACTATGGCCTTAGCAAAATTACTACATGGATTGGACTAGACCACCTTATTTATGTAGATGATAAAATTTACCTACAAGAAGAATATTTTGTTATTTATCAATTTGGAGCTTCCTTCCCTCTAAATGTCATAATATTTGGAGCTTGAAAACATTGATATTGAGCCAATGCAAGCATGAATAAATGTTATGCTAGTTTTAGATGAAGACAGAGAAAAGGAATTCAAAAATATAATTCAACTTTAAGAGGTATTCAAATGATGGTTCAATAAGAAAGCCTCTAAGATTTATTACAAGTCAATTCGGTATTCAAAATGTATTATTACAAATCTAAACTAGAAGCCCATCAAAAATTTGATTCCCTTTGGAGCTAACCCTACTAAATTCTTTAGATCATGGGTCTAAACATATACAAACTTGTCATGATGGATGGAAGAAAACTTGTAATTTTGAAGAATGCTCAACATATTTGGCCTATCTAATTGAAAAACAAAGCCAAAAGAACATAAAATATGTACACATCCTCTTTTGTTTTGCATTTCTTGGCTATTATCCTTTTGCTCTCCAAAAAATATTATTTTCTATTTTTATTTTCTCCTCAAAATTCATCTTCTGATAAGATAAATTGTTTTATCCCTAAATTATTATTTAAAGGATATAAAATTAGGGGAAACTATCAAATAATTTTCTTTAATAAGTCCACTAAAATATATGAGCAAAGCACCCACCAACTACCTTGCTTGTAAGCCAAACAATGAAGTGAGCAAATCAACCCACTTTGGTCGACTTGCCTATTTGACCCATTAATGAAGGACATGGGAAATTCAAGGGGTATGAAACCCCCTATAACCACTACTCCACTCATTTCTTACATTACATATATTTCTCCTTCACTACTTGCACCAACCACTTAGCTCACTCCTTTTCAACCACACAAGATGTGTTACACTAACTAAAATATAATGAATTGCATTATAGATAAATGACTATGTCACACCCAATCCAAGTGATTCATCCTATTGTATTAGATCTAAACAACCCCATCTAGTTCCACTTGAATATGCAAGTATCCTTCCTTGGTTGGTTGGGTTGAACTCCACAAGGGCTTCCCTACCAAGCCAGTCACACTTTCCTAGGAAAACCCCTTCTATGGGTTACCCTCAATACTAAATTGTTCTATAAAAATAAACTATATACCTAGTTTTTCTTCTCCAAGTATATTTTAGTGAGTAATTTTCTCAACTCATTAAACAAATCACTCCTACTCTTAGGTCCTCTATTCCACTTAACGTATTTTTGATAATCAATCTATGTTAGTGATTCCATATATAAGTCAAGAAAATCACTCTGTCTATGTAGAATATCTCTCTTCCAAGCAACTAACCACCCTATCCAATAAAATACTACCTAAGGTTACCCCAAGAATCAATTGACTAGTGATGTAAAGTGAATCACTTTACCTCTTGAGGCAATTGCTCACAAAGAGAAAAAATTATAAGCCTTTTCCAAGGAGCTAATCACTCTATTTTGCAAGTAAATACTCACCATGTTTATTGAATCACTCCTTGGCCTATAACTTGGAAAAAAAACTCCTTTTCTCTATAAATCAAAATTTTTCCTTTCCCAATTATCATGGACACCACTTTTGCCTCTACAATCCCTTCCATTCATGATATCAATCAATGTATTTAGCATCTACCATTTTTTTCCTTCTAATTATTGTTCCATAAACACTATTTCTAATAATAACTCAAAAGGAAAGGCCCTCCAAGAAAAAAAGTAAGAAGAAATTGAAATTATAGATGCCCTCCCCTTTTCCTTGAAGAACCAAGTAGATGTCTAATAAACCAAATAGTAGAGTAAAAGAGGGAAAATACAAACATGATCCTAGAAATTTCAGGAAATATTCCCTCTAAATATTTAAATTGGGATTATGAACCAAATTATAGAGCATAAGTCAAATTTGTACATGATGCCTACCAATGAACTTGGTACGAAAAGTGTGAATTGCTTGGTGTTGATGGAAGCCTACACAGAACAATATGACTTCATGGGTAGAAGCATAAAGCCACCCTGATGGATAGAGAAACCATTCTATATATGAGAAGGAGATGTAAGAAAGATGTTAAAAGTAGGGATGATTTGACAATGTAGGTCACTTCCGATTTGAAGACCTAGAAGAACTTATGTTATGATCTTCCATCTGGCCAAATTTTACTAGCAATTAAGTCCATATCCTCCATTGACATTTTTGTTTCTTGAAGGAAAACAAGATGTGGATGATTTATCCGAATCATTCTTCTAATTTCATTTTGTTTTGAAAGACTCCCTTTGAGTCCTCTAATATTCCAAGTGATGATCTTCATTAATACCAGGGCTAAAAATGTTGGGAAGGGCATTAATCTTACCTTCCTCTACAAGCTTTTCACCTTCTTTTATTATATGATATTGATTGGTCTTGCGACCTACTTTTTGATTAGAATCCATCTTCAATTTTTTTTCCCTGTTTCTTGACTTATTCCAATTGAATCTAAGATGGATTCTAACCTTGAATAATGCTCATACATAGCCAAAATTTTACTAGATGGTTCAATGGAGTCTATATTGGGACCTGCATTATTTGAAGTTTTGACATTTGAAATATTGTTTTTCTTGTGTAAATTTTCTCCTTTTTTTTCTCGTTGAAAACCTTTGATTTGTTGGTTTGTCTCTGAGTTCTTTCCTTCATATTTAAATTGTGTTTCTAAGATTTCAATTTCTATTATTTTCTCTTCCTCACTTGGGACATCATTTGTGGAAAGGATTTCAAACATATTAGCAAATGACTTTGATTGATCCTTCATTACTAGTTTTTTCTAAGTGTTCTTCTTCTTAGGTATTTGGAAACCTACTGAGTTTATATCTTCTTTATTTTGATCAGGAATTTTATTTGGGTAAGCACTGGCCAAATGACCATATTCATGGCAAATTCTACAACGAAAAGGAATGTTCTCATAGTCTACTACTTGCTCCCAAGTGTCTTCCCCAAATTGTAATGTGATCTTTTTAGGTAGGGGTTTTTCAAAATCCATTAAAACACAAATTCGAGCATAAATAATATGTTCAAAATTTTGAGTACAATCAGCAATCATCATAAAAGTTCCTAAAGAGTTTCCAATTGAAGAAAAAATAGTAGGATTCCAAAATTCAATAGGGAGGCCAAAGAGTCTAACCCACACGGGAGCTATAGAAGGCATCTCTTCTTCGAATTTAAATTTAGTATGCCAGGGCTTCATGAAAAGCCCTACCCTTCCAAAAAACCAAGGACCCCCTTGAAAAGTTTTCTCTCTATCTTCATTATTAGCAAATAAAACAAGAAAATAACCATTTGGATAAATAGAGATTTGTAACTCACCTTTAGTTTTCCATATTTTTGCAGCCCAGACTTTGAAAGCAGATAGACTCGGACGAAAACCCACGAACCAACAAATTAGTCCTCTTTTTTCCAAATCTTCAATGCCAGTCTGAATGTTACCCATATCAAGCTTAACAATAGGAGTTCCATCGGTTGCTTTAAGACATCCTGACTTCGTTTTCCTGGGATCAATCTTATGTATTCTTAGAGGTTTATGAGAAGCCCTAGTATTGATATTAGCATTGGGTTGAGGTCTGTCCACCATGAAGGGCATCCCTAAAATTTATTTTTGGGACCGAGTCTTCAAAATTCTTACCCTTGACAGGGGTTTTCACAGTAGAATTATTTTGTGGGTGCACCTTAGCACCAGATTCACTTGAGATATGAGCCATTTTTTGATCAACTGCTTTAAACTTATTTCGTGGTCTCTTTAATCCTTGCCCTAGACGTTGTGGAAAGGTATGGTTTTCACTTTTATTTTGTGCAGCAAATTGGAAGTCGTTGTCACTCAAGTTCATAGTATGATCTATTGAAATATAAATTTCTAACCCATCTTGTATCCCCTGCAACATTTCTTGCTAAAATATTGAGAATAAACCACAAAAATATTGGCCGCTAGGGCCTGAAGGCCCTAAAAACCAACCTCCAGAGCTGCTTGCACTCAACCCAGATGAAACCCTCGCATAGTTGCTTGCCAAATATATCATTCACACATAGGGATGCACTATGATCTGTGTTACTCCAAATGATATGAAAATTGGTGGAGATGTTCTAGGGTTTTTCAAGCATCTACCATCAAAATTTTAGCTCAATCCGAGTTCGGATGAGTGAGATATGGCCGAAACGAGTTCAAAATTTTGGGCAGCCTGAGAAAAACGTCTCTACCATTCAGCTCCCAAATTAATTTATAGTGGAAAACACCCCTTTCGAGGTGCCACTTTCAACAGTTTGGGCATAGGAGAAATGGAGCCTTGTCAGCCTCTACCAGCACCCAGGGCATTTGCCACTGCACCACAACAAGCAGATCGAACTTATGTTATAGTTATCTAGATGTTTTTATTTGGTATTACAATCATACCAGAGGAGAGATCAAATATCATGATATATAAATAATTTATTTCCCTTCTTCATATAGTCAAGAATTATTATAGACACTTACAAATGATTGATTATGCAAGGCATATAGTCAGCTAGATTAGCAACCAACTCGAGGAATTCAAATAGATAAGAAATTCCACTTACACCTCCTACTTGAATTGGCTTATTTTGTACTAGAACAAGGTCTATTTTCCTATCCTCCAACTAGATCATATGAGACTATATGGGTATCCATTTAGTAGTTGAATGCATATGCGTACCTTACTATGAAGCAAATTCGACATCATATCGCTTCTATGATGAAGTGTATAATATCATCATGGAAAAAATGAAGAGCAAATCCCAAGACTATAAGAAGATACTAGGGGGATATTGAGATTCAAGGAATGACCTAGTTGGAACTACTACCTAGGGTAGACAAGATTTTTCATCCAATTTTTTTTCTTTTTAATCATGCCTTTCAATTTTTCAGCATATGTATATTATTACCTCTTCAACTTGAATATGCTAGGCAACTCAACTATGTGGACCAAAGATACTACAAGTGATAGAATAATACCACCTTCTATCCACTCAATAAATAATAATTAAAATCACACCCAAGTGGTAAGGGTTTAACATGGTGTTAGAAGAGAAGCTTAGGGACATGGGATTGGAGAAAATTTGGGAGATATGTTCCTACAACCCAAATATGTACTCAAGAATAAATTGAACAAGGGTTTAAATACCTTCCTTGTGCATACAAAGATATATAAAATCAAGAATACAATGAATCTACTAGAAGAGCTAGCCCCAACCACTATAGAAACTACCTAGGGATAAAGTACAATATTGATAGACCAACCCCCCAAAGTGGTACTCCTTTCATGTCAAGGCCAACTTAAAGGATGTATTTGATCTAGATGTCAATCCTAACCATCATATTGGGAGTATTGGAAAATTTGGGATAGTAAAAGAGGAAGATCTTCACCTAACAAAATGTGGCATGATATTGATACAACAAGGAGGCTAGTGTGAGATGGTCCTTTTGATGAAAATTTCTTGATCATCTAGGATAGGCAACATCCAAGGAGTGCAAAAATTAAAAGAATAACAATAAAAGCACCAAAAATGTCCCTATAACAAGCCAAGAAACCCTTGCTATAGATAATTATGTAGTCCATACCAACTTCTACAATCTATACTATAAAATCAACTCTATATACTAGTATTGTAATAGGGTCAAGCCAAGCCTTTATGTGGAATATTTTTAGTGACCCTAAGAAGATAGATTTCTAGAAGACATTCAATTTCCTCTTATATGAGGAGAAGAGGTTCAAGAAATAGTATAAATTGTTAAAATATAAACCTCTCAGGCTCCAACTATAATATGGTCATAGTTATCATCTAGAGACAACAAAGTTCTCCTTAAAGAAGCAATATAAAATGACCCTTCTAAAACTACCAAATCCCCTATTAACTTCATTACTAAACTATCTAAGCTAGATTTTAGTAGAATAGATCTATACCAAATAATCTAGCTTACAAACTAAATAGCTATTCGATACAACCATGTAATTTGCCCAATTAGAATCGAATGATGACAAACTGAAGAAGAAAATGTAAAGCTATGGGTATTAGTGGCCCAGTTAAAGGTTGATAAGGAACAACTCTAACAATATAATCAAGGCTTAAATAAGGATTCTAGAGAGAAGGATTAGTTATAAAAGTAGATTTTTGATCTCGAGTCTCAAATTTACAAAGCTGAAAAGGAAAACCAATAGCTAGAAGATCTCTTGTAACAATTTACACGAGGGAAAGGCAAGTCAAGGAAATATAATGAACAATAATAATCTAAATTAGATAAAATAATAAAGTAGATTCAAGAATTAAAAGCAAGAGATTATAATATTTCTAAGTTCTAGCAATAGATAGAAACATTAAAATAGGGAGCAATGATAGATCCAAGGCAATATTTTGAGTTTACAAGGGTGAAATCCCACTAGATCAACATCAAAGTTGAAGTAAAAAGTATTAAAAGGTATTTTGATTTTACATCCAACATATATATTAGCCTAAGTCAAGTGGATAAAATCATCAAGCAAGTTGAAGAGCAATTGGTTGCAAACGAGAGGAACAAAAAGTTGCCCAAATTTTTGAATATAATGTTGGCATCATAAGCATAATATTTAGGTATATATTAAAATTATATGGTAAAGAAGTTAAGGAAGACCCTTGATGTTGAGGGAGACGTAAAATACAACAAAGATATGTTAGCCTCTCTAAAAGTCCTAATGTAGGAAATGGTGAAAGACATTTAGGGGATCATTTGTTAAAATATATTACATTATTTGATACATAAGAAGATCAAGGGTTACTTAACCAAATTTTATAACAGGAATATCAAAGGTCATTTATGAAATCTATATTATGGACTCCTAGTTCCATATCTAATTGTACAAGTTCTTTCAATAATCAAAAGCTCCATGCATTGTTTCTCATGTGTTGTGTAAGTTCCATTGTTGATTCTTTAGATTTAATTATATTGCAACTTTGTTATATTAGTTATTTTTATTATATTCCTATGACTTTTATATTAAGTATAAGGCTTCAAAATCCATCAGTGGTATCAAAGCAACAACAAGATTACTTGTACAGGAATTGAGTTACAGTAATTGAAGCTAGAAGGAGACCCGTAAAAAGAGATCCCATAGAATACTAAAGACAAAAATAGGAGACCTAATAAAAGTGGTCCCATAGCTAACAAAGATAGGAGAATTAAGAAAAAATGGTCCCATATAAGTTAGAGATAAAGAGAAGACTCAAGATAAGAGGTCCCAATATTGGCAGATATAGGAGACCCAAGAAAGAGGTCCCATATAAGACATATAAGTCCAAGATAAAGAAAAATACCCAAGAAAAGAAGTCCTATTATCTATTTAATATTTAAGAGTAGCCATTAATAAATCTTAGAAGAATATAGAAGATAGAGAAAGAAGAGCTTCAAAAAGGGTATTCACACCAAGTTTGGGATAATTATCATCATCTGACAACAAGCCCATTGAAGGAGGATCTAGTAAAGATTGAAGTAGAAATAGAAAGCATATAGAAGGGAAGTATCTTGCCAACATTTTAATGATAAACATTAAAGGGCAGTATTTTTTACAAGCAAAGTGAAGGGCCATAGAAATGATATTCATAGAAAATCAATCTTAAGGTTGGAAAGCATTACAATTTTAAAGCATTTTTTGTTTTCTCAAACATTGGAAGCAATTTCAAGTTTTTATAAGTTTCTCAAACGTCAAATATTGAATCCTATGATAGTGATGGAAGCTAGTCTTGAAGCCACGTGAACCGACACCAAGATACAAGAAATAAGCATCAGACATAGAGTCGAATGTAGAGCAAAGTTAAAAAAATCTAAAGTAGTGCAAAAGAGAAAGAGCATAATGTATCTTTGGAACACCAAGCAACACTAAGAGCTGAGGGATATTAGAATTTAGGCATAGAACACAAGCCAAAGTGCAACATAACCAGGTGGAGTGAAACTAGAGTGCCACCTAAGAGGAAGAAACCAAAGCGTCATCCAAGAGGAAAATCCCAGAGTGCCACCCAAGAGAAAGAAATCCAAGCACCATATATTTGGGAGAAGACCTAACATATTTTGAAGCATTCAAAAGGATACAAAGTGCCAAAATAGAACGTTGAAAAAGAATGAGACAAAGTGCCACAAGGAAGGAAACTAGCTAATGCCTTTGAGTGCAGGAATATTGGAATAATCTATAGGAAATTGGAGTACCACAATGAAGAATATCAATCGATTCAATTGGTATAAATGATCTTTAAGAGAAGATTAATGCATGGTTGTTTACACACGCTCCAAGGTAGTGAAATGCCAAAGACATTGGTCAGTGAGCAAAGTTGAATGTGCCATAGGAAAATTGGATACACCAAGGTTAAGGTATTGAAGATTTAATTTAAATTTAAATCTTTCTAAGGTTCTAAAGGAGTAATAAGGTTAATTTTTATTATTTGAATATTTTTCAATACATTGGATTTTGCAAATTATTTAATTATGGAGAGATAAGGAAGTCTACATCAAACCTAGAAATATTAAATTTGTAAATATTCTTATTTTCTTAATTTATAATTATTTAGGGAGTCATAAGGAATTCAACTTTAAAAAAAATTGGTTAAAAACCTAACGATCCATAGGAACACTATGTCTCAGGTATAGAAAATTTGAAGAAAATTCATTATGGATTATTGGTACATAGATTCTAGAGCCAGTAGATATATGAATGGAAACAAACAATGGTTTAACACACTATGAGAAAAATATGAGAAACCAATTTCTATAGTAGATAGTAAGACTTATGAAGTAGAATAAATAGGAAATTTTCTAGTCAAAGTAATAAATCGAAAATGAATAATTAACAATATTTTACATGTTCCTAGATTGACTACCAATATTCTTTCGATTTCTAAACTTATGGAGCAAGATATGACAATAGAATTCAAAGTTATCAATGGAAGAAAACAATACCATATTATCAAACAAGGGAAAATGATAGCTTCAGGTTCCTATAAAGATAGTCTATTTACTTTAGACACTACTACAAATTTGGCTCTTTCAGTGAAAATATCAGAGACTAAAGAACTTTGGCATAAATGTTTAGGACATACCAGTGCATCATCTTTAAACGAGATGGTCAAATATCAAATGGTAGAAGGAATACCAAAACTTTCTTGGGAGTCTACTGTATGTCCAGAATGCTTAGCAAAAAAACAACATAGAGTACCTTTTGAACTTCATCAACATAGGTCTCAACAACCATTAGAGTTAATATATATAGATTTATGTGGTCCAATGAATGTTACTAGTATTGGAGGACATAAGTACTTTCAATTATTTGTTGATGACTACACTAGAAAAATGTGGGTATACTTTATGAAGTACAAATATGAAGCATTTGGTTGTTTTAAACAATTCAAAATTCAAGTAGAAAAGGAATCATGAAAGATTATCAAAACTCTTTTTTCATATAGAGGAGGTAATTTTTTTCAAAAGAATTCAATTTATTTTTAGAAGAAAATGAAATAAAAGGACAACTTACTACAACATACTCACCGCAACAAAATGGAATTGCAAAAAAAAAAAAAATAGTTCTATAATGGAAATGGTGAGATGTATGATAAAAGAAGTTCATCTTGATCATCAGTATTGAGCAAAAGCAGTAAAAATAGTTGTATACTTACAAAATAGATTACCTACAAGAATATTCAAGAATGTTACACCAAAAGAAGTATGGTCAAGATGAAAATCGAATTTTAAAAAAATGAGAAATTTTGGATGTAAAGCTTATATGCATATTCCAAAATAAAAAAGGGTAAAACTAGATGGAAAAACTAGGTATGGTATATTTCTTGGTTATGTTGATGAATCTGTAGGATATATGATAATTAATTCAATTACAAAGAAAGTTTGCATAAGCAAAGATGTAGTTTTTGTTGAAAAAATCAAGGATGAAGCTAACGAATAGAAAAATGATGCAAAAATTCTTCTAAGTTTTTCAGAATAAAATTTATCAAATGAGGAGACAAAATCAAAATATCAAGATGAATAGAGTGAAAATACAAAAACTTCTATAATTTCCCAAAGAAAGGAACCAATATGGTTTAGGATTACTCTCAGAGAATCAAATCTAGAATAAATGCCAGATCTTACTAAAAGACCTCAAACTCGTAGTTTAAGCACAATAAAAAAAAAGGGTTGCCAAGTACCATGATAGAACCAACAACAACACTTCAATTATCATTAAATAATTCACATTGGAAGGCAACCATAGAATCATAATATTCATCATTGCAAAAGAACAAAACATGGAATCTAGTAGAATTACCTCTAGGAAAGAAAGTAGTAGGTTGCAAATGGATTTATAAGATTATGTATAAAGCATATGACTTACTTGAAAACTAAAAAACTCAATTAGTAGAAAAACAATATACTCAAATAGAGGTAATTGACTATGAAGAAACATTTGCACCAACAACTAGGATGACTACTATCAGAACAATGTGTGCTTTGGTAGCACATCATGATTGGAAACTTCATCAAATGGATGTAAAAAGTGAATTTCTTAATGGTGATTTAGAAGAACTCTACATGTCACAACTAGAGGGATTTGTTGTTAAATATCAAGAACATAAGGTTTGCAAATTAAAAAAATCCTTATATGGTCTAAAGCAAGCCCCTAGAGCATGGTATATAAAAATTAATAATCACTTGTTACAACATAATTTTAAATGAAGTCTATCATATCCAAATCTATATACAAAGAAAGTTGGAAATGATATATTAATTATCATAGTATATGTTGATGATATAGTGATTATAAAAAGCTCAAAGAATCTAATAAATGAAGTAAAAAAGGATCTTGAAAAATATTTTGAAATGACTAATTTGGGACTTATGCATTATTGTCTTGGTCTAGAAATTCATCAAAATGAAGACAATATTACAATTACACAAACAAAATATGCAAAAAAATTACTTGAGAAATACAAAATGAATAATTGCAAGTCTAAATATACATATATGGAACTAGGTCTTCAATAATTCAAAAATTATGAAACACCTTTTACTTCAGCTGCAACTTATCGATAATTAATTAGAAGTCTTTTGTATTTGACAAATACTTGGTCTGATCTAGTTTTTGCTATAAATTATCTTTCAAGATTCATGCAAGAACCAAGAGAGAGTAATTGGAAAGCTACAAAGAGAATACTACAATATATCAACAAAACTATAAATTATGGACTAACATATATGAAGAATGTTAAAGATTTTTGTCTACAAGGTTATTCAGATTCTGACTATGTTGGCTCTATTGATGACAAAAATTCTACATCAGGTATATTTTTTATCTTTTATCAGGACCAATATAATGGCACAGTATAAAGATAAAATGCAGTAGCACAATCATTTACTGAAGTAGAATATCATGCAGTAAGAGATGCAATTTGTGAAGCTTTATGGCTACAATATATACTATCAAAAATAGGAATTAAAAGAACTAAATTTGATCAAAATTTTAATTATACATGAACGAACTAAACATATTGAAGCTCAGTTCCACTTTATTAGAGATTATTTTCAAAATCATCATATCAGGTTGAAGCATATTCCTATAGAATAATAGATTGTAGATATTTTCACAAAGGCTTTAGGTCGAAACAAGTTTTAGATATTTAGAGATCATCTATGCAAATCAAGAGAAGCTCATCTCAAATAATGTAATGTAAGGGGTGTTATAATATATTACATTATTTGATACATAAGAAGATCAAAGGTTTATTTATGAAATCTATATTATGGACTTCTAGTTCCATATCTAATTGTACATTTTCTTTCAATAATAAAAAACTCCATGCATTATTTCTCATGTGTTGTGTAAGTTCCATTGTTGATTATTTAGTTTATTATATTGCAACTTCATTATATTAGTTCCTGTGAATTTCATAATAAATATAAGGCTTCAAAATCCATCATCATCACTAGTATATTGCCTAGTATAGTTTTCGCTCATAGAAAAATCTTTTATGATACCATCATTGATTCAATGATCACATAGTAGAAGAAAAAAGTAAAAGTTGGAGATATAGTGGAATAGTTCATTAAACTAGAGTCATTATTTGCCAACTTGTAGGAGATAGTGGACAAGCAATATGAGTTATGAAAGAACCCATATGAAAACTTGGTAGGAGACATAAAGGACCTTACATACATCTAACTACCAAAAAATGAGAAATGAAAAAAATTTACTAGGGCTCTTGCCATGAAGACAAAACCAAGAGGGATGCAATTTTGTAATTTTACAATATGGATTTGAATTTTAAAGTCTATATACCCAAGGATAAATGTGGGATCTAGTTCTGTCACCAATCAATCTTGGCACCCCATGAAGTCAATAGACATATAGGGACAAACCACTACCATGGGAATTTTTTCATTTTATAAGGTTATAAAACAATGAAATCAATTAAATAATAGCTTTGAAAACCCTTGGAATTTTTCTAACTCAATGAAAAGGACATATTTGCTCTATGAATGCTGATTTTTTCAAAGAGAGATGTACTAGCAAGATGAAACCATTGGTTTATTGAATCAAAGATCTAAGGAAATATTATCAAAGCACTAGCATAATGAAGAGATTTTCTTGCCTCCTAGAGTGAATTGCTCATGAAGTAATAGTGGGGTAAAAAACAATCATGGATTGTGGGAAAGATCTTTGGAAAGTGATATTTTGTCATGTAGTATCACCATAACCCATTTTGGAAGACTTATAATAACTTTATAGGCATGTGATATTTGGAGGTGTATTTTTTATCATGTATGCTCCTACAACTTCACTTTTACTAGGAGTAATAGTTTCTCACCCTAGGTAAGTTAGGGGTAAACTTTTCATATAAATAAAATCCATAGGATCCATTGTAAAATTATTTTAGCCTTGAGGAATTTAGATATACACTTTATAAAACCCACATTATGATCTTGTAACTCATGATATTGGTAATAAATAGATGTCTTTTACACTCCATCATAGGCACTACCCTTCTAGATTGTAAAATGTGTGGTGATTATGCGACAACCTTTTTCCCATCTTGTCATTCCTCTCATAATTTTAATTTATTTGGATGGGAATATATTTTTATAATTATAATTTATCATGTTTTTATTTATAACACCCTCCTTGCTACAATTTTAGGTATATTTACTTTTAATTACTCACACCCTAAATTTCAAGATCTACTTTCATGCATTTTAATTTTTTTGTATTTGGTTTCATGCAATTAGTTTATATTCTAGTAAGGATAGTGGGGAGTCATCCTTAATCCAAAGGTTGGAAGAGGCCTTAAACCCTTCCATCCAAATTGGTTGAAACCATAATTTTCCACATAAGAAGCTAGAAATTTTGATAATTCAATACTTGCTAAGAATAAAAAATGGTTTTTTAGGTGTTATAAGATTCAAGAATAGGATGAATATCCTAGAACTCGATTAAATGGTCACTCTAAGATATAATAGAAGAATAAAGAATATCCTCCTTTTATATAATGTAAATTGCTTAAGATGATGATGCCAAAGGTACACCTTCCTTAGAAGGACCTTCAATTATCTTCTACTTTAATGAGTGTTTAGTGTTATAGTTATTTTTAAGGATCCAAACCTACATGCCCAATTACCTCAAGACGATTCACAATTTATTTTTGAATATTCAATTGGTAGATTTGTACAAGATTACAATGTCCAATTTCTTAATATTGTGGTAATAATATTAGACACATACAAAAGTTCTATGAATGCTATTAAAGATACATTAATATCATAGGGTTGTTCATTTAATGAAATAGATATGGATACTACTCCCCATATTTTTGATTGGTGTATCTAGTAACCTGTAGGTCGAGATCATGTCAAAATTCCCATTCCAATCCCTTGTAAGATAATATGCTTTATAAGCAATGTATATTAATCAATACTTATGACACTTAACTTGATTTTTATAACTTATTTAAGATCTAATTAGGAAAAATAGTCATTTTTATCAAATTTTATGCTAGTTATACTCACTTTGGGGGAAATTTATTTTTTTTGATAATCCTAATATGCAATTATAGACATTACATTTAACTTACCTAAATATTGATATTTTAGGGCATAGCAAGGTGCAAAAAATTAATTTTGTTTAAAATGGAATAATGCTTTTAATAGTCCTCTTAACAAGAATAAAATATTGATAAAAATATAATTTCTTAAAGTGTTAATTTTGAAGCAGTTGATAGTGATGTATCCAAACTTTAAAGCTATTTTAAGAATATTTAATAATAATAATCTACAATCCTTTTTTTCTTAGGGATTATTTTTATGTAAAGGAAAATATGTTGTATAAAAAATGATTCTATATTTTTTTATGAAGTGTATAATGAGCAATGTTAATGTGCTTTGGATATAGATCATTATGCCTAACCCATTTATAAAATCAACTAGTATGAGGATTATTGGTCATCAAAGAAAGGCCTACATATTTCAATTTCTTCTCCTTTTATCAATATTACAAGTAGATAACCTATTTATTAACCCTCTCAACCTTATCCAAGTTAGCAAAGTCTCACCAACGTGTAGTTCACCCAAGGACTTTTGATGTCAATATTGGAAAGAATCAATTCTTAGAAGTGAAATCTAGAATGAAAGGACTTTCTCTCAAGTTATTAACTAGATTTATAGATATTATTTAGACTTATTCAAATGGTGGATACATAATGAGGTTCTTGAAAATGATTCAAAACAATGATCTTACCACTACCAAATGACCTAAGAATATGTAGTCTTAATATATTGTTTTTACCAGCTATTTCTTTAGTCTTAAATTTTATGTCCATTCATTTATTTTTTAAATTATTATTTTTATTGTCAAATCTCTTGAACCATGTTCTAATTTGATGATATTTTCAATGTAAAAAATATGTATTATATGTAGTAGTATAAGGAGCATGCAGAATATATAGTGGAATAGCTTGGTAAAGAATATTATGGCTTGATAGCTTGCTCGAGATGCTTGCAGTATAGTGGCTTCACCAAGAAGATTGCAACAACCATTAAATAATAGTATTATAACATAATCTTTGTATGAAAGGAGTATACAAAGAATATTGTGATAGAGATAAATCATGGTAAAAAATGACAGTAAATAGTAAAAGTTAATAGTAATGTAAAAGTGTTATTGTCATGGTAAATTGTCTTTGTTAAGTGTCTTTGTCACAAGGATATATATTGTAAATAATAAAATATCTAGAAATATAAGATATTCAAAGGTGATTTTGGAAGTATTATGCAATTATAGGAAAAGTCCAAAATAAAAATCTCTAAAAGCATGTGATATTTGGACTCTCTCATGTAATTATAAAATATCATAAGAAAATTCCAAAAGGAAAATATTTAGAAACATGTGATATTTGGAACATCTTATGTAATTAAAATCATCATAAGAAAACTCCAAAAGAAAAATGTCTAGAGATGTGATATTTGGACTATCTCATGTAATTTTAAAAATCATAGGAATAGTCCAAAAAGGAGATCTCTAGAATGTGTTGCCATGTGTCCATCCAGAGTTCTCCATGCATGTAATATCTATCTCCCATGAGCCTATAAATAGGGGAGATACCCCTTATGAGAGGTAAGATAAGTTGAATAGGTGTGAGGTCAAGGAAATAATAGAGAGTCTAGTATATGAGTGATATCTAACAAGCCAAGTTAGCTAGAAAAGAGTGTCTCCTTGTATAATATGTGGCCAATATTGTTAGAGTAAAGGTGTGGAGCATATTTGTTTCGAAATTCCATAGGAGGTTGAGGCTCAATAAGAGGATCACATTTTCTCAAAAGGTAATCTAGTGATCCTTTCCTTTAACTTAGTTTATACTCCTAATAAATTTATTTCTATTTTGAATGTGTCATATATTGTGTTGCCAACAATTACTATTTTAATATTTTATTATGAATAAGATTTTTATGCTAGCACATGACCACCAAATAGATATTGTGTCAATTTTAATTACCCTAATAAGATGAGGGTTCAATAAAATATTATGAGCATGTCGTAGTTTGATCTTTTTAGTTCTATTGTCAGGACCACTCTGCTTTGGTGGTGGTTTTACCTGGCAACTCATTTTTACCATGGTATCCCTAAATTTTACTACGTGATAAAATCTATTTACTAGGGTTATTACTAAGTGTTACCACTAGTTGAATCCTCGTAGAACTTGTTTTGTGTACTCAAAAGTATAGTTATCTAGTAAATTACGGTCAACAAGTGTTTGTTTTGGTGATCTTGTGGATAGTTTATGATTACCCCATCATAGTCTACCATTTGGTTTTCCTTGCTCTTATTTGTGTTTCTATAATAAAAGTAAAAAAGTAAGGAACTAGTAGGTAGAGTATGGTAACTTTGGTATTCATACTACTCTGCATGTAGATTTTTTATTCTACCTCATGAGCCCTTGAATATTTTACCAAATAATTGTACTTGGGATTCTAAATTTGTAGTAAAGACAAAAAATAATTCCTATCATTTTAGATTAATATTTTAAATATGCTAAGACCATTCAATAATATAAGAGAGCATGCATCTATAATGTCTTAACATAAAGGAAGCAATGGGTGAAGTTCCTTTTGACATTTCTAGATGGTGCTTATTTAAGATGGTATAAGATACAAGATGATTAGATTAAATAATTCATGGGATAATATTAGTGAAAATTTGATTTAGTATAACTTGTGCCAAAAATATTATAAGTTTATGATCAGGATAATGAAGTTATTTTAATGATCTAAAGAGATTTTATGATACTATGCATGAGTGCAGGAGCTTTGAAAGAAGTTGGAGATCCAATTATGAAAGGAGAACTTGCCTAATGGTCTCATGAAGGGTCTAGATAACATCCTTTATAAGTATTTTATTGTAGGTATAAAGCCAACAATTAGGTTGAGGGTCAAATATGAGTAACCTTATACTACCGAACATGCATAAGATATTCCAAAGTAAAATGATGATATTTTGCAATATTTTTTCGCTTCTCTAATTTTAACATCAAGAGTCTATGTGATATTTGTCTCCCTTCATACTTTACTAGTACTATTCCATCCACCATAGTTGGGGGTTCGGAGTTGTAATTTATCTAAACGTACATGTCCATATTGTGTCTATTTATTCAAGCTTGTAGGCAAGCTAAATTTTAGTTCATTGACCTAACTAAAATATTTGCATTAAGGGTTTCTATATATTGTGTTACCCATTTTATGTCTTATAATAGTTATATAAGATTTGAGATGGTTTTCTTTAGAGTTCAATGCTATTTACTTTTATTTTTTCTTCTATTAATACTCAACTCTATTTTATTGTTCTATATTTTTATGCGAGAGTATCAAATTTGTTTAATTGGTCCTTTGTCTATAGACTAGATAAGAAAGGGCTTGAAACTTGTCATCAATTAATTTAACCCTTTATGGTTGTTGCAAATTATATTTAGCAAAAAAATTCTTGGAATCAAATCTTATTTGCAAATTATTTTTTTCACAAGCCTTTCTTTAAAAACATCAATTACATATATCTTTTTAATCAAGTCTAATGACATGCAAAAGTGATCAAAAGAGTTCTATGCACGTATAGGAAATTATGGAAGTTTAAAAAGCCTTACCAAAAGATGCATAAGTACATTCAAAATATTGAATGTAAGATGATCTTGAGCCACTTAATCTATAAATACTATTATGTGATGGTTAACTCAACACAATAATATTTCTCGAATTTCAAATCTGCATTTTAAACATAGGTATATATACTCCTATGGTGGCCTCATAGTGCCTAAATATCTCATACACTCTTTAAAAAGCAATTTTGTCATCCCTCCTCTTAATAATATGATAAAAATATATATTCCAAGTTTGAGTCAATGACAAATTTGTGCTCACCATATATATATTCCAAGTTTGAGTCAATGACAAATTTGTGCTTACCATATAAGGTGAAGAGTTTCTACCAGATCATTATCTTGAGGATTTTATCACGTGGGGACCAGAATCAAAACAAAAATGAGAGCGGCAATTCAGTCAGGGCACCTCCGGTCCCCGTGATAAATACATATGCGTTAAATTTTCGTCCCGTTCGAAATGATTGATTTAACACTTATTGTATATCAGACCTGCGATGAATGCGTACAAATAACTTTCGTCCTGTTCGACATGATTGATTTAACACGGTACATGTATTGTGTATCGCAATTGTGATGAATACATACACAATAAGTTTTTGTCCCGTTCCCAATAATTGATTTAACATGTATATTGGACCTGAGACTGAGAAGAGCATGGAGTAATTTATTCTAATTGCTTATTGTTTTTATGGTCAAGGAAATCCCTTAAAATGGAGAGCGCCCTCTCTATTTTAAAAAGGGCAGTTTCCAACTGCATGAAATATCCTATGTAATATGCTGGACTGTCGTTGAAGAGTATCTATCTCCATAGTGATCAATCCCGGCAGGTCTATCTGACTGCCTACATTCTATCCAAATTTTATAATTATATAAATAACATCTCACTCATCATTTATTAAAATTTTATAAATAAAAGTTTCTTTTAGAGTTGTGGATTGTAAGTTTTGATATTTATCATATAAGATTTAGATTTAAATTTCATTAACATAGTTTCTATGTAAAAATAGTAGTCTGACCCAACTTAAACAAATTCAATAATTCCCTTACTAATCAACAATAACTAAGTAACATTCAAATTATACTAAACAACCCAAAACCTATAAATATAACCTATTTCCCTGTTATATCACACCAATCAAAAAATTAAAAATTTATAACTAATATCTACTCACCATTTCACCAAAACTTCATAATTACTTCAAGTCTGTATACCCTTCTCTACCTACTTCAGAGTCAATTAAGGTCTATATACTCTTCTCTACGTACTTCACGGCCAGGTCGAATTAGGGACCACACGTACATGGGAGTTAAGACGCTATGCTTAAGCAGCACAGCTGATAGGCCCACACTATCCCAAGTACTTCAACCATAACAAAGCACAAAAAAAGTCGAAAGATGAAACCTATTCGGAGAAGTTATAATAAATGGCATAGGTCTCTCTTCGATTTCGTGATGGGACTGCACTCTACATACTGATTAAATAATTTTAAAGAATTGTATGTTCAATCAATTTGTACGTCCCGCTCAACAAGAGATGATCAGATCGCAGAGCAAAGTGCTATTCTTGGTCATTCGCCGCTCCAAATAAAGCACGCCAACCAGCCCTCCATTAATATTTGCGTGCCTGACAGAGAAGGTACAATTAAATATACGTCATCTCCTAGATTCTTTTAATCTTCATATATTTTTTTTATTTCTTGGTCATTCGCGGCTCCAAATAAAGCACGCCAACTAGCCCTCCATTAATATTTGCGTGCCTGACAGAGAAGGTACAATTAAATTTACGTCATCTCCTAGATTCTTTTAATCTTCATATATTTTTTATTAGATTGTTTTGAAGGTTAGTGGATTGGTTAGACTTTGGGTATTTATTAAGAAGTTGTCTTGAAGGTTAGTAGATTGGTTAGACTTTTGGGTATTTACCAAGAAGAGATTTAGGTTCAAATCTTGGGACATGCTCAATAAGGGCAAAAGTAGTAGTTTGATTTGAGTTCGCTGAGTGTGCGCTTCAAAACCTCGCTAAAAATATATGTCTTTCTACCCATTTGTTAAAAATGAAAGGATGTTACAATTCCTTTATATTTAAAAAAAAAAACTATTAGGTTTTATAAATAGCGGGCCAGTGGTCTCTTTCTAGAATATCTGATAGAGTGAGTTGTTGTAAGATGTCCAGGGTTTTGGAAAAACGTTGCCTGGAGGTTGAACGAATCCAGCCCATGAGGTCGACAAAGTCTGAAATGGTGGGAGGAGTTAAGGAGGATTCCACGGTTCTAAGCTCAGCTATGGAAAAATTTGATCGTCAACATGACTTGTTCGGATGTAATATGTGTCCCGTGGCTCCCATCCCCAACCATTTACATGAGCTCCACGGTTTACTCCTGGAAGTCTCCAAACATTTAGATGAGCTCCACGCTTTACTCCTGGAAGAAAGGGATGCCATTGTTGAAGAAGAACCCCAGGCAAGGCATGAAGTGACTTTAGTAATATGTTTGTGTTCAGTGTTCACATTTGCTAAATTTTTATATTAAGCCAACTTTTAAGTAGGATTTTCAAGAGTTATTTTGTTGAAGAAAAATGCAAAGATAGAAATGTGTATTTAGTGCAGGTGAAGATGAAGAAAGATGGAGATGGATTGCGGTTACATGTATCGTCTGTGAAATGGGATGGAGCCCTCAATGCCATATTAGAACAACTACAATCGATGGGGTTGGCAGTGGTGCAAGCTCATATTTCTTGTGATAAGTATATTATCTTTGATGCTTTCCTCGAAGAGGTAATATTATATTTATAAATTAATAAATTTATATGTTATACTTTAGTTTTTAATGTTATCAGATAATATTAAGTGTCCAGCAAATTTTAACTATAATTCAGTTTTCTTTAACGTTTTATTTAGATCTTAATCCTTGATCTTTTTATAATATTTTTCCTTGCCATTTTACCCAATTTTATTCTTTTTCTTATTATTTGCTCAGGAAGGTGCCAGTGAAAAGGCAGAAGAAGAAGCGAACGAGGTGAAGGAAGATAATCCATCGCCAACATAATGAGTGGGGCTTGTTAACGTCTCATAGTTTATGTTATTACAGAGTTAGTTGATTTATGACAGATTGATTATAGTTTTGTATTAAATGGACAGTGGTGGATAATGTGCTAGAGCAGATCAAAATAATATTCTAATATAGTTTTGTTTTATTTTTTTTCTTTGACCAAACTATCTGATGGATAAACCTTTTCAAAAAGAAGAAACAAACACTGCTTAAAATGATTCTCAAAATGTTTTCAAACGTCTAGTTGCATATTTGCAGATACCGAAATAAAGCTCTATACAGCTTTCTTAGAGATAAAAAGAACTGTCTAACGGTTATTATGTCTGTATGCCTCCGCATAGTCTTGGGAGATTAAAGGGAGGAAGTGGGTGCCATAACCATGCTTATAAGAAATTGGTTAGACAATGAAATTTGGAGAGCAGGTTTGAAAAAAAAAATTGGGGGTTTTAAAGAATGCCTATAAAAATTTAAAAAATACATAAACTCAAATATTTATTGAATTTTCTTAAAATGTTATTTTCGATAGGCTTTTTCAATAGAGATATATAGAAAAGCACATAAGAATAAGAGGAATATATAAGATCACATATAAATTTATTATGCTCTATAATTTTAAAGAACATAAAATAAAATTGATAAGAATACGAGAAATACATACACTTATATTTATTGGATTTTCTTTGAATTATATTTATCTTTAAGGTTTTTAAATTAGTGCCGAATCTTTGAATTTTGTGTTAACCTTTAACTTAAACTAACATTGCTTCCAAAGCAACAATGGAAACCTCATCGGAATAAGAGGAATACACAACTTCACATATTTATTGGATTTTCTTTAAATTTTCTTTTTCTCTAGGCTTTTCAGATTATTAGTGGAAAAGTCAAAAGATAGAACAAGTGACAACGCTTTGTTTCTTATTAGATATTTGATATTAATTTTAAACATACTTGGAAAAATGGTAAATAATTTAAATGTATGGATAATTCAATTTACAATAAGAACTTAACATTCTTAACCATTGTAATTTTTTATATAATTAATTAGAGTCGCATAGTTACATAATTTTAAAGGGGATTACATGAAAACTCAAACAAAGTGGGAGCTTTAAAATATTGCTTGTTTTAAACTTTGATTTATTTTGTAGAATGTATGTTAAGATAATGTATCTTGAAGGAATTATATTTATTTTTAACATTGAAGTCAAGATAGTATTGATAAGGTCATAGAAATATATATATTCACGAGGATAGATTCCATTCATATGTAATAACCCACCAAAAACCTAATTTATGGTATGCATAATTTGTCTGCAAGGATGAGATAATGTTAATGTATTTGTGGATGTAGGGGACATGTATTGTTACTAGCAGGGATAATGCAAAGGAAATATGTCTTCTCAATGGGCAGAAATATTATTCGGGGTAAGGTAAGTCAAAGGAAATGATGAGCGTTGGTGTAATCACCGGTTGATAGGGGTAAAGAACCCTATAGGTAATGCATCCGCCAGCAGTCTACATAGATGAATATCATGCAGTTGCATTTGTAGGAATGTTTGATGCTTGTCAAATTATGAATTTATGATGTTTTGTTGGCAATGAAAATGCTTAGAATGCATGGGTGCCATAGTTTAAAATGATGGTTGGCAATGAAAATGCATAAATGCATGGGAGCCATAGTTTTAAATAAGTGAATGAATGTGGAACATTGATATAATATTTGTTGTTCTAAGTACTGAAAGGGAAGGTAAAGGGGACAAAGAAAAGTTAATTAATAATTATATATGTATACACTACTGTGTGTTTTGAAGAACTTAATTATTTAAAAATAATATATATAAATATACAAACAAATAATATTCGTTTGCTTTACAATGTGGTAAATGAAATGTTAAAATAAAATAAAAATATAATAATGTATTAGAATATAATCATAAAGTGAATATAAAGGAGTCATGGCATTATTTAAAAATAAATAATAATAAATTTAGAATAGTCGGTATTTGTGGGTAAATGGAACAGTCGGCATTGTGGGAATTATTATTTGGTTTAGGCTTGTTGAACGTGGATAAAATATGGATTCCACTTGGCATACCTGGGAGAGGAGGTTCTAAAAACTAACGATTAGTGGCAAGCGGGAAAAGGGGAACCATATTATAGATTAGGAAAAAGAAAGGTGCATATGGGCATTATTGGATTGCATGTTTTCTGCAAAGCGAGGAGAGGAAGGAAGGTGTTGGAAGCGAGGGAAGAATCAGTAAGTTTCTTCTGGTGAAATTTTTAAGAAAAGCTAAATGGGAAATTTAAATGAAATATTTCTAAAGTATTGTATGGGCTGCTCTGTGTGTGAATATGAATTGCTATATGTTTTTGAAGTATTGTATGGGCTGCTCAGTGTACGAATCTGAATTGCTATTTGCATGGTATATTGAAAGAAACCTGAATTCTATCCTGTGCATATATGAGAAATATTTGGAACTTGATGCATGCATTCAAAAGAATTGTTGGTAAACAATAGTAATAATGGTTGGCTACGATTCTGGTTGGTGAGAACCTGAAATAAAATTAGTTTTATTTTGGAACTTGGTTTAAGTTGCATGTTGTGCTGAGAGACACGGTGTTACTCGCATGTTGTATTTGAAACTTATGATGTGTTGGGTTGTTCTTAAAATTTTGCATGCTGCATCGGGAATGAGAGCTACCACCAAAATCTATCCATATTTATAGATTTTATTAGCCACTTACAAAAATCTATTTTGTCATGTTTCATAAGATTGATTTAGAGTTTATCCGCTTTAAAGAAAATACAACTTAGATTATATTGTAAGGCCATAATGAGTAGAAAGGCTAGAGTATTTCCATGGTTGGGGACTAACTAGTGAAGACTGGTATTCAACTATACAATATTTCCATGGTTGAAGAATAACCAGTGAAGACCAAGACTCATCTATAGAGTCTTTCCACAGTTATAACCAGTGAAGACTAGGACTTAGTTATATTGGAAGGCGTATCAAATTTAAGAAAGTTGATCATTCAGGGACATATCCAACCCTTGATATTCATAGAATTATTAGGTATATTGAGGTCACTTTGATATTAGAGATAGAGGCATTAGGGACATTCAATTCACCTTGACAAGATAGAGAAAGAGTTGCAATAGAGATTAATCTTTAGAAGATTGAGAAGCTTCCTACAATAGGTAGAGCAGAATTTCATCTTCTAAGTGCAAAAGAAAGTAGAATAGAAGAAGGATATCTTAAAGTAAACTCTAATCAATCAGTTTATTAAGATATTAAAGTTTTAGATCAAAGATAAATTGACCTTGACATTGAAGATTTAGGTTTTAGAGACCTTGACATTGGAGTTTCAAGTGACAAAGAAATTGACCTTGACATATTGCATTTAGTTCTTCAAGATAGACCTTGACATCAAAAGAGAAAGCATTCAAGCCTTGGAAATAGACCTTGACAAAGAAATAAATGATTTAGGTCTTGAAGACTGACCTTGACATAAGAGAAAAAGATTCAGGTCTCAAAGATAGACCTTGACATAAGAAATATTAAAATAGAAAGGAAACAAGATCTATTGGAAGAGATTCACTCCTAAAAATAATCGTATAGTGTAGTCATTAAAAGAAAGCAAGCATTTTGAGAAAATATTTTGAATAATCTTCAACTCAAAGCGTAGTCTTTCAATTTGAAGCAAAATAAAGAGAAAACTATTAGGCTTAATTCAAAGTAAAATAGCACGATGCAAAGCAATAGAAGGCATCCTCATTTGGATCAAAAAAGGAAGCCTCATTTGTCTCAAGAAATCCAACATCAACTCATTACATAGCAAAGAAGGCAAAATCATTCTAGCTCAAACCATAGTAAAGGAGTTAAATTTAAAAGTAGTGTTAAATAATTTGGTATTCATTTTAAGGTTTAATAGGGAATAAAATAGGATATTGAATGCAGAAATGCAACTAGATCTACAGCCCCTTGTATGTTGAGCTAGAGTAAGGGATAATCTAATATTTATACAACAATACAACATAGTGTGCATTTTGGCTCACAATAGCATACTTGTTTTTGTTGGTGAAGAATTTACATTGAAGAAGCAGTGAATGAGGAACCTATAAATATAAAGTATGCATTAAGGAGATGTATAATTTCCATACCATAGAGAAAAATAAGTCAAATAAACTTAGTGGATGCACTAGTGAAGGTGAAACATTAGATTCTTTGTAGCATTGGAAGGAACCAAGCAAAGGTGAAATGTTAGAGTTTGCATAGCACTGGATGAAAAGGTGAAACAATAAATGTAACACAAAAAATGTATGAAAGTAATGCATTAGCTAACGGTCACCATAGAGGTAAACAGAAAGGAGTTACTAGCAGCATTGGAGAACGTGTCAAGTGCAAATTAGGAGCACAAAGTATGTGTAGCTAGGCAAGTGCTAAGATGAAATGTCTCTAGATTTGTGATAGTTGTAACGCTTATCATGAAAATGACCATGTTATGAGTAAATAGAGTCTATTTATCAAACCTACATGAGGGACATCAGAGAAGAGTAGTTGAGAGCAATGAAAACATCAAATTAGCCATCAAAGTATAGGTTTATGATTTTAGAATTTGGTAGAATGGCATAACAATTGATGTGAAGAATGCCACCTCAAAATGTAATGCCATATTTACATGTTTGAAGTTAAAACATTCCAAATCGAATCGCTTCAAAGACGTTTTATTCCAACTATCTCATTAAGAGCCTTCACATGTACGTAGATAAGTATTCACATCAAAGTCTTCACACGTACCTGGATAAGAATTCACATCGAAGTCTCAGAGCATAACATGAATGTGCAGGAGGTTGATAGAGGTATTTTTGAGTTTTAGTTTTTTATAAGGTTTTTATTAATGTTAGGAGTTATAAGGTGGAGGTTAGATAATTTATTAAATAATTGGAGTGATAAGTAGTGTTTATTAGTTTGATTAACTTTATTGGAGTGATAAGTAGAATAGGGTTTATAGATTAAAGTTGGAGTAATAAGTTGTTTAAATTGAATATTTACTTTTTGAAGTCTTTGATTTAGAATGGAGTGATAAGGAATAAAATTAGTTTATTTAGTTTTTAAGCTTTTTGAAATATATTTGGTTTTCTTTTCTTGAAAATATTTTGGAAAAATAAGATTTTTTTTAATATTACAAATTGAATTAGTTGGGAGACAAGGTATTCAACCTCAAACATTTTGCAAAGTATCTATTCTTAGTTTCTAAAACTAGGGAAACATAAGGATCACTACTCCATAGGATTTAAATTAGAAACTTTGATTTATTGTTAGATCTAGGGAGGGATAAGGTTTTTGACTCCATATGAAGTAAATTAGAAACTTTGATTTATTATCTAAACCTAGGAGTTATAAGCTAGTCTACATCAAACAAAAAATTTGCATATCATGGAAGAAATTATTAAAATTGCATTTAATGCAGATAGTGAAGAAATATCGCACACACTTAAATTATATTCTCAAAATTTGATAGATAATTTTTATGGAAAGAAATAAATGACTAATAATTTAAAGGAAAAATTATCTTTGTTTCTCAAGGATGTAAAAGAATAAAACTTTACAATAAGTTATCTTCGTAAAAAAGCATTTCAAGATATGATGGAATTCACAAAAGACCATTATACTTTCTTCAGAAGAGAGCTTAATGATGTATTTATCGTTAACTAGTTTTGAGATTTTCTAAGGGAAGAAACAAGTTAAGAGAAATGACACATATAATTTAAATGAGGAATCATTAATAGTAAAGTTATATTATTGTGATGATTTACTAACTCAATGCTTAGAATGTATATAATCAAGTATATAACAAACGAATATGCAGAAAAAGAAAAGAAGAAAGAGGAAGAGAAGAAATCACATCAAGAAGGATAATAGGAAATTTTTGAGCTCAAAAATAAAGAGGAGCTTTACAAAGCAACTTCATATACTGATCTTAAAGAGGTAGATTGAAGATCAAGATGAAGACCATGATTGAAGACTAAAGTCTTCAATAACCAAATAATGTAATACAAAGGGATGTTGGAGTATATTATATTATTTGGTACATGCTAATGTAGCCCCATGGTACCTTCATGGTACATATGTAGATATTAGATTAGGGTTGACTCATAGTTTAGAGTGTGAGTATTATTTCTTTGTCAGGTTATTTAGATTTGTATTATTGTTTATTAGTAAATGTTATTTGATATATTATAAGCATTGATATACATATTAATTTGCTCATTATTCTACTCATATCATTATCGTGACCTTATTGTATTGTGGTTATATTATATTTAATCATGTGATATTTATCCTATGATATTTGAGGTAATATTAAGGCTTAAAAAGCCATCAGTGGTATTAGATATACCACTAAAATCTATCCAAATTGATAGAGTTTATTAGCTACTTACAAAAAGCTATTTTTCTAGTTTGATAAGATAGATTTAGATTTTATCCACTTTAAAGGTAGTGCGACTCAGATTCTGTTATTAGGTTATAGTGAGTAGAAATGCTAGAGTATTTATATGGTTAGAGACTAAATAGTGAAGACCAGTACTCATCTATAGAGTATTTCCATAGTTGAATAATAATTAGTGAAGACTAGGATTCATCTATATAGTCTTTCCATGATTATAACGAATGAATATTAGGACTCAGCTATATTGGAAGGAATGTCAATATTAAAAAAGTTGATCATTCAAGGGCATAGCCAACCCTTGATATTTATAGAAGCATCAGGGACACTGAGGTCACCTTGATATTAGAGATAGAGGCATCAGGGACATTCAAGTCATCTTGACAAGATAGATAAATAGTTGCAGTAGAGATTAATATTTATAAGAGTGAGAAGATTTCTATAATAGATAGAGAAGAATTTCATCTTTTAAGTACAAGAGAAAGTAGAATAGAAGAATGATTTTGTAAGAAAGATATATCTATCTTAAAGTAAACTCTCATAAAGCGGTTGATTAATTAGAGTTGCAAGATATTAAAGTTTAAAGTTGCGGAGAAATTGACCTTGACAATGAAGATTCAGGTTTCATATACCTTGACATTGGATTTTCAGGTCACAAATAAATTGACCTTGAAATATTGCATGTAGGTCTTGAATATAGACCTTGACATAGAAAGAGAAAGCATTCAGGCTTTGTAAATAGACCTTGACAAAGAAAGAAAGGATTCTAGTCTTGAAGATAGACCTTAACATAAGAGATAGAAATATTTAGGTCTCGAAGATGGGCCTTGATATAATAAAGTTTCAGATAGAAAGGTAACAAGATACAATGAAAGATATTCACTCCTAAAATATATCCTATAGTGGAATCATTAGAAGAAAGCAAGCATTGTGAGATTATGTCTTGAATCGTCTTCAACTCAAGGCATAGTCTTTGAATTCAAAGCAAAATAAAGAGAAAGCTATTAGGCTTAATTCAAATTAAAATAGCATGGTGCAAAATAATATAAGGAAACCTCATTCGTCTCAAGAAAGACATCACCGACTCACTACATTGCAAAGAAGACAATATCGTTTCGGCTCAAAGCATAGCAAAGGAGTAAAATTCAAAAGCAGTGCTAAAGAGTTTGGCATTTGATTCAAGGTTTAATAGGGAATAAAGTAGGCTATTGAATGTAGAAGTGTAGCCAGATCTAGATTACCTTATACATCAAGCTATATTAAGGGATAATCTAATATTGAGATAACAATACAACATAGTGTGCATTTTGGCTCATAATAGTACACTTGTTTTTGTTGGCAAAGAGTTTATGTTGAGGAAGTAGTGAATGATGAACCTATAATCATAGAGAATATGTTACCATAGCAAATTGAAAGTATGCATTAAGAAGAACACACACCTATCCCACAGAGCAAAAGAAGTCGAAGCAACTAGGTGTATGCACCAATGAAGGAACCAGTGAAGGTGAAACATTAGAGTCTGCAACACTGGAAGTAACCAAGCAAAAGTGAAATGATAGAGTCTATGAAGCACTCAAAGGAAAGGTGAAACGATCAATGTAACACAACAAACATATGGAAGTAATGCATTAGCTAACGATCACTGTAGAGGCAAATAAAAAGGAGTTACTAGTAGTATTGGAGAATGTGTCAAGTACAAATTAGAAAAAGGTCAAAGTAAGTGTAGCCAAGCAAGTTCTAAGGCAAAACATCTTTGGATTTGTGATAGTGGTAATTTTTATCATGTAAATGACCATGTTATGAGTAGCTAAAGTCTATTTATCAAACCTGCACAAGGGATGTCAAAATAGAATAGTTGACAGTAGCAAAAGCATCAGATTAGCCATCAAAGTTTAGGTGAATAATTTTAGAATTTGATAAAATGGTATAGCAATTAATGTGAAGAATGCCACCTCAAAATGTAATGCCATCTTTACAATTTTAAGCTAAAATATTCCAAATCAAATCATTTTAGAGACATGCATCATTCCAACTAGATCATTTAGAGCCTTCACATGTAACTAGATAAGTATTTGCATTGAAGTCTCCACACATACCTGGATAAGCATTCGCATCAAAGTCTCAACAAAATTTGAACGTGTAGGAGGTTGATAGAGGTATTTTTTTAATTTTTAGTTTTTTATAAGGTTTTTATTTATATTAGGAGTTATAAGGTGGGAAATAGATAATTTATTAAATAATTGGAGTGATAAGTAGTGTTTATTGGTTTGATTAAATTTGATGGAGTGATAAGTACAATAGGGTTTATAGATTAAAGTTGGAGTAATAAGTTGTTTAAATTGAATATTTGCTTTTTGAAGTATTTGTTTTAGAATGGAGTGATAAGGAATCATATTAGTTTATTTGGTTTTTAAGTTTTGAAATATATTTGGTTTTCTAATTTTGAATTTTGTTTGGAAAAATAAAAGTTTTTTTAATATTGCAAATTTAATTAGTTGGGAGACAAAAGGTATTCAACCTCAAACTTAGGAAAATATAAATTTGCAAAGTATTCATTCTTAGTTTCTAAAACTGGGGAGACATAAGGATTACTACTCCATATGATTTAAATTAGAAACTTTGATTTATTTTTAGATCTAGGGAGATATAAGGTTTTCTACTCCATAGGAATTAAATTAGAAAATTTGATTTATTATCTAAACCTAGGAGTTATAAGGTAGTCTACTTCAAAGGAAAAGTTTGCATATCATGGAAGAAATTATTAAAATACATTTAATGAGGATAGTGAAGAAATGATGCATGCACTTAAGTTTTATTCTCAAAATTTGATAGATAACTTTGATGGAAAGAAACAAATGACTAATGATTTAAAGGAAAAATTATCTTTGTTTCTCAAGGATGCAAAAGAAGAAAACTTTACAACTCTTATAAGTTATCTTCATGAAAAACTTTTTAAGACATGGTGGAATTCACAAAACACCATTATACTTTCTTCAGAAGAGTGCTTAATGATGTATTTATCATTAATTAGTTTTGAGATTTTCCAAGAGAAGAAACAAGCTAAGAGAAATGACACATATAATTTAAATGAATCATATGTTAGTTTCAATGAGGAATCATTGAAATTAAAGTTATATTATTATGATTACTTACTAACTCAATGCTTAAAAGATATATCATTAGGTATATCACAAATGCAGATGTAGAAAATGAAAAGAAGAAAGAGGAAGAGAAGAAATCACATCAGGAAGTATAATAGGAAATCCAAACTCAAAAATAAAGAGGATATTTACAAAGCAACTTCAGATATTGATTTTAAAGGGGTAGATTGAAGATCAATACGAATACCATGATCGAAGACTAAAGTCTTCAATGACAAAATAATGGAATACAAGGGGGTGTTGGAGTATATTACATTATTTGGTACATGCTAATGTAGCCCCATGGTATATTCATGGTACATATGTAAATATTAGATTAGGGTTGAGTCATAGTTTAGAGTGTGAGTATTATTTTTGCTTTTATGTAAGTGTTTATGTGCAAGATATGCACAAGTGTCATGTGAGTTAGTGTGCAAGTGTATGTTGAGTATATATGCACAAGTGTCTTATATGTAAGAGATCAAATATATAATTTAAATATGTGCACAAGTGTCTTATATTAGAGTGTGCAAAGTGAAGGTCAAGAGTCATGTCTAGGTGTACATACAATATAGAGTCATGTGTTCATAAAGTATGCAAGTGTCAAGTAGTCAAGCCAAGATTCATGAGACTTGGCATATGGAAAGGAATAGTCAAGTATCCTAAGAGTCATTCTACTATGGATATATACTCCATAAGGATACTTCATATGATATCAAGATGTATTACATTACAGAGAAGAGCAAGTTCTTGTTATAGATGTAAGAGAAAGAGGAGTAATAAAGATTGCATACATTTTGAGCAATTAATATTATAATTTGTGCTACATGCTTTGTACATGTATGATTCAGACTATTTACATTCATATTGTTGTTTATTAGTGAATGTTATTTGATATATTATAAGCCTTGATATACATATTAATTTTCTCATATTATTCTTCTCATATCATTATCTTGACCTTATTGTATTGTGGCTATATTATATTTGATCCTGTGATATTTGTGGTAGTATCTAGGCTTAAAAATATGTCAAGACCATAATAATAACAAATTATTTTAGTTAAATTTTGATAGGTATTATGGAAAGCCAACCATACTTAGGATTAGTATACATAGAAGACACCAACAATATATTTACAACCTAAATTTTACCAACCAATGAAAGAAATTTGATGGGCATATCTCAAATATGTTTAAAATCTTGTTTAGCAACTCCCACATTACATGAGGAGAAACATCAACTCAAAATTATATTCCTAAATATTTAATAATTTTTCCATGAGGTATGAATTTCCATTTAGGGGGATATTACCAACATGTGGGTTTGAGGAGTAGTAAAAGGCCTTAGTTCTGAGCCAATAATATTAGAGATAGAAACATTATAATATAGTTGTAGAATATTCCTATGAAAAACATACCTCCTCTTGTTTATTTTATATTAACATCATTGAATCAGATGCAAAATGGTAATTAATTGTAACTTTTCCATTTGGCATATTGATTCAATTAAGAAAAACTTCAAAATGACATATTTTCAACAAGTGACCTAAGGCATCTATTGCAATGACATACGAAAGAGGGGATATGGGGTAGGCTTGTCTTATAGACCATTGGATCTTAATTTTATCATGCATAATGGAATTTGCATATACTCTTGTCAAAGCAATATTAGAAAGGAACTAAATGTGTCTATTGAAATTTTCTCCAAATATAATCCACTTAAATATTTTAAGGATAAACATACTCTATCATAAGCCTTACTAAAGTCAATTTACACCAATACAACATCATGGTCAAACTCTTTGGACCATTGAGAAGAATCACATGCTAGCATTAGGTTATCTCAAATGTATTGTCCTTTGATAAATCCAATCTATTTAATAGAAATAATTTTGTATCTAGTAGGTCTAAGATAGATAGCCAAGGATTTATAAATGATCTTGTAGTACCTATTAAATAATGTAGTGGAATATCAGCAATAAAAATTCCTTGGTTAATGGATGCCCAAAGGGACCTTTTTATAAATTTTTCCTTGTTCATTTGATAAGAATTAAACCCAATAATTGGCCAAATTTTTTGATAGAATTCAATAGTATAGTTATTCAAGAAATACAAAGAAATTTTTCTTTTTCATCTCAAATAAGGATTGTTTTAGCTCTTCTAAAAAATAATTTTATGGAGGGAAATGGTAGATGCAGTTTAAATCGGAGAAGGAATATAATCTTTGACATAGTTGTTCAAAATTAAAGTAAAAATTATCATATGGATCCCCAATAAATAGAAGTGATAAAAATAAGCATAAGTTATTTGTACAACATCATTTATAATAGATCCATCAATTTGTTTTAGTCGAACAACTTTTTTAGAAGATATTTTCTAGCATAAATAATTGAAGAAAAGCTTAGAACCCTTGTCTACATAATCTAATACAAGATCCATTATATTTTGTATGTTTCAAGATTTCTAAGTTTATTTTATTTTTGGGACAATAATTCTTGAATGTCGTTAAAGAGGTTATAAACAATAAAAATCATATCGCTAAGAACCCTCATTTGAATTTAAATCTCTTAAAATCTAAAGAAGGTAATTTTTCTTTGAATTATGACTTCATACTAGTCAACCCAACCTTTAAAACTAGTTATACATAGGTAGGTATTCCAAACTTGTATGCATTTGACACAATCCTTAGAGTCAAGATGGAAGTATTTAATTTGAATGGTCAATATTAAATTACATTTATATTCAAGGAGAAGTGGGTTGAAAAGGAAATGGAAACATGATAAAAAATATAGTATAAGGAACTATTAATACTGGTTATCTAATAAGGATTCTTTGAATAAAGGACTTGCTTGAATATAATTTATCAAGTCAATTAGCTATTTTCTAAAAATCACTATGACCATTACACTAAGTAAACTATATTGAAATATCAAGAGGTGATTGATTAAACAAAGGATAAAAAATTATCTAATGAAATACTACAAGATAACTAGTTAGAAAAAAAATTGAATACTCAATGGTTTACCACTTTGATAGCTACAATACCTATTGGCTTCAATCATATTGGAATCCCTTACCATAATATAGTTCGTAGACAAAATGGAAGTATCAAGCCACTCCCATGTATTTATGTGATTGGCCTAAGTATTAGGGGCATAAATGAAGCACAAACCAACTAACTAGCTATCACTTATCACAACTATCCAAATACCTTTATACCATGGGTCATGACCAAAGTCAACAACTATGAAAGCAAGAGTAGAATGCAAAATCAAGGATGACCTCCCTTTTCCACTTCATTTTGAGTAAAAAATTATTTACCTTAGGGTTGTAAATAAATATTTCTTCAATACGAGACCATTGATCTTTACCTCCTAAAGAAAAGTGACATTAATTTGATTTTATCATGAAACTCTTAAAATATAAAACTTGCATATGGGGAGGGATATGCCATGCATATTCAAATATAGCTAATTGAAATTTATGGGATACCAAGGGGTAAGTAGTTGATCAATCCCATCTACAAGAACACTAAATTGATTATTCATACTAGCACCTTTTGACATGAAGGTGTTAGATAAAAATGAGTCAATACAATCAAAAAATTGAGAGGAATTAGTGATAGAGAGTAAGGGGATTGAGGAATTAGAATAATATCAAGAGGATATAACAAACCATAGAATGATATTCAAATGTGTGGGTTACTTTCTTAATATGTGAACCCTATTTTCCATGGGAAATAGGCCTCCTAGACATGGTAATGGGTGAAGAATATCCCTTTTTCCAATCATGCACCATCCATTGTCCATCTCAATGTACAATAAGAAATTTGTTTCATATAATATGGTAGACAATTTTCTTTATTTGAATATTAATCAATTTTTTCCGTGGAAACACTAGAGTTTTGATTAACATATGTCTATGAAGAAGGATGGATATTTATAGCCAAATTTATAGGAATGATCTTGGTTGTAACCTCTAGTTGCTTTTTTTGCCATAGTAATGTGACTAACTTCACAATAGTAGAAACAAGAATTGTGAAGGTTAAGATAGTTTGATATTTGAGAGATAAAATTTGGGACCTAATCTTTCAAAAAAAAGAGGTAAGCAATTGGATAAATCCAACTTGATACATATTCTAGGATGCATTCTAAGGCTTTATTGATTCTCTCTCACTACTGATTCATTGGCCATTGACACTATTAAGGATAAAAAGGACCTTACCAAGATATTGTAGAACAAGAACTCAATCTAGACAAGATACTAGGATTAAGATGGATCCTCTATATGGAAGTGAATTGATCAACCTTGAATAAAGGAAATGTATCAACATACTATCTAGGTACCATAATGGAGAGAATTTAGAGAGTGAGCAAGATGATAAAATATAACAAAAACATGATCCTTACCTAATAATCACATAGGCCCAACATCAACCCTTACCTTGTTCACAAACCCCTCTTGTCAATTTAAATAAATAAACATCCATAGGGACTCAAAAAATAAAAGAATGATAATTTTTCTACTTAGAAACAATAAAACCCTTTCTTTCTCGATGAAACCATCTAATGTGCATCGATTAACATACCTTCCCCATCAAAACTATGAACGCATCTCATCAAAGTTTTCTCTGACGGATAATGAAAAATCTATCTAGAGGTTTACTATGAGCTCTCATCCACAACATTACAAGGTATGTCTTCAAAATTATAAATTTTAATTTTAATTTTATCCAAACAAACTAGAATTTGTGTAGGTAAATTTAGGTGTAAATTTAAGTGTAAATTTAGGGGTAAATTTATGTATAGGTAAATTTAGGGGTAAATTTATGCATAAATTTAGGGTTAAATTTATGTATAGGTAAATTTAGAGGTAAATTTAGGGGTAATTATTTTTCTTTTGGTTGAAAATATAGTTGTAACTGATAGCAGTAGAAACTGAGCAAACCCCATCAATCATCCCTAGAGGTCATCCCTCACATTCAGTCATCCTTGGAGATCGTCCCTCGCATGATGTCGACGGACTCATTCAGGTCGTCCCTCAATAAGGGATGATCCAAGTGAGAAAATAGTCTTCATTCAAGGTATGATGGACGTGCTGATGTGAGTCATTTCTTTTTGCATTGGATATTTAGGCGTAAATTTAGGGGTAAATTTATGTATAGGTAAATTTAGAGGTAAATTTTGGGGTAAATTTTGGGGTAATTATTTTTCTTTTGGTTGAAAAATATAGTTGTAAGTGATAGCAGTAGAATATGGCATGAACAGGGATGGGACATTGTACACTGTCACTGTCATAAAAGAAATAAATCTTCCATTTTTAAGCTTTTAATTTATTTATTTTCAACTGCATCTTCTTATCATGGAATTACCTTTCATAGTAATTGAGAGAAATAGTATTGTAGTGGCTAAACTTAGAAACTGGGAAAACCTCCTTCAGTTGTCCCTAGAGGTCGTCCCTCACATTCATTCATCCCTTGCATGATGTCTATGACCTAGGTTGTCCCTCGATGAGGGACAAACCAAATGAGTCCGTAGACTTCATTCGAGGGACGACGAACACGCTGAAGTGAGTCATTTATTTTTGCATGGGATATTTAGGCATAAATTTATGGGTAAATTTATGTATAGGTAAATTTAAAGGTAAATTTAGGGGTAAATTTAGGCATAAATTTAGGGGTAAATTAATGTATAGGTAAATTTAGAGGTATATTTAGGGGTAATTATTTTTCTTTTGGTTGAAAAATATAGTTGTAAGTGATAGCAATAGAATATGGCATGATAGGGGTAAATTTTCATAGTATGTTGTTGAACATCATTTCGTTGGACTTGGAAATATATATTATTTATGTTTTGGAAATATATATTATTTCATTGGTATGTTAATGTTGCTAAGAAATAGTATTGTAGTGGCTAAACTTAAGAAACTGAGAAAACCCTATTCAATCATCCTTGGAGGTCATCCCTTGCATTCTGTCGTCCCTAGAGGTCGTCCCTCGCATGATGTCGACGGACTCACTCGGGTCATACCTCGATGAGGAACGACCCAAGTGAGTCAGTAGACTTCATTCGAGGTACGATGGACACATTGATGATGCCACGAACTCAATTCCCTCATGGCAATCTATAACAAGCAGAAGTGCATATGATTGATCTTTTGTTTTAAAATCTAGTGTAGTATCTCATTGCTCATTACTTTATTGCTTTATTATCTTACTGCACTATAAATGTTTAATATCTTAAACATAGCATTTTAATTTAAGCATTCTATTTTGTTATAATGTTTTTGCAGTGGATGCAACTCCATCCAAAAGGGGCCTCCCTTTTTAGTCTATTAACAATAGGTTCCTTAAAGCCATCGTCGTGTTCTTCCAGTTACGTATTATTTTGTAGGGAAGAACATCAGACATACCTTTATGGGCTGTGGGGTATATTGTGTGTTGCCTCAAAAAAACAAATATGACTAGCCCTCGTATGTTTCCACCAAAATTAAAAATGAACTTCAAAATGTATTCACAAATACTACGGCCACTTATACCCTTGTTGCTACTTGCAATTACTTGATTGGTTTTTTTTATGAATAATATTATAATGTAAGCAATACCATCATGCCCACCTCCCTCCATGCAACATTGAAGTCACTTACCTTAACCACCGAACAGATGCAGGTAAGTTTTTACAAAAAAAATTACAATAAATTTTTTTAGTGTTTATATTTCTAATTTTTAATTTTTCTTTGATGCAGAGAAGAGTGATGTCAATTTTGAATAGAAAAGAAGCAATAAATAGTGGAAAAAACCCAGAGGATAATGCAGATTCTGACACACATTCACTAGAACGTCTGCTAATAAGGTCTACGAAACATATTAGATATTCAAAATCTACTTTTGTTTGTCCAACTCCCTCTACTATTTTACACCTAACTCCCTCTTCTACTTCATGTCAACATCAACATGCCATCAATGTTGAGGAAGATGGCTAGGCCATCATAGGTAAAGTTTATTTTGAGGAAGATAACCAGTTGTGTCTGGATGTCATCCCTCGCATTTAGTCATACACTCAGTCGTCCCTGGTGGTCGTCCCTCGCATGATGTCGACGAACTCACCCAGGTCATCTCTTGATGAGGTATGACCTAGGTGATTCCATTGACATCATGTGAGGAATGAGCCGGGTGAGTTCATAGACTTCATCTGATGGTCAACAGACTCACCCAGGTCGTCCCTCGTATGATGTCGACGGACTCACCCAGTTGTCCCTCGATGAGGGATGACCAAGAATTCTCTAATTAGTTTTAGTTATCACTTACCATTATTTTAAATTAAAACTTTTCAAATTTTTTCAAGGCATCATCCTAGACAAATTTCAAAACCAGACTGACCCAAAAATTACATAGTAGCATCTGGTATGTGCAATTACAGTTGATAATTTCGTAGTAAATTTTATTATCAAATTGTTTTTACAATAAATATTATTTTTATTTTTTGTAGGTTCAAGTCGACATCACCAACAACAAATGATGGCACATCCACCGCCACCGCCTCTACATCCTCTACAGCAATACTGCATAGAATTTTCTGAACAAAAATTTTAAATATGGCAACAAAACAAATCAGAGCATGGTATACAATTAAAAATTGAGTTTCCCAATATTTTTATTCAAATATTTTATTCAAAAGTTTAATTTATTTTTTTAATTTTTCCTTAGGTCGATCACAACAACTCGTGCAACATTTTAGACCACCACCACCACCTCCACTTAGATAGTAGTTTGTGAGGCCTCAATATATGTGTGGAAAAGTGTTACATGATGAGAGTTCAGCAGGCCCATCCATTGGCCTTACAAACTTTCCAACTTTCGAAAATGTTTCAAAACTTTTCAATGATTCTTCTAGGTTGTCTATTCCTCCCTTGGATAATGAATTCTTTATCCAAGGTTTATTTCCTGAAAGTTTTAAAGCATCTGATATGGTTCAAATCCAAAGAGGAGAAACCATTGATAAAACATTGCAAACTGGTGGAAAAGCCACCACTGCCCACAACACCCCTCCCCCCGGTCCAACTAGTCAAGATTCTCCTCTTACTAAGGATTAAATATTTGATTTTTCAAAATCAAATTTAATAGCAAAAAATTTTGAAGCCATAGTGAAGGATACCGTACTTTCTGATATTTTTGAACTGAAATTTTGGGAGTATCGGGTAAAATTTCTAGCTAAGGAAATTAATGCCCATTACAAAAATTATACAAAAAGAGAAGAATTATTTTCTTTGGTTCAGCAACACCCTAAAAATGTGGATGCTTTGTTATATGAAGCAACCTCAAGAATTGTAAAGGCCACTGGCACTGATGTTTATGGTGATGAAATTATAGATCACATTTTGAATAAGCTTGAGAATCTAAATGTTGAAGATCAAGCCTATTTCAATAAGTGGACAATTGACAGAAAAAAGGTTAAAGTGGCAAAGGTTGCCCAGGTTGTTGCAGAGGTAAGTAAACAATATTTTTCTAAATTAATTTATTTTCATAATATTTTTATCTTCATTAACATTTTAAATATTCTACTGTGCAATCCAATTTTGAGAATGTCAAAAATCAAGTGGAAAGCATGAAGGTATTTTTAGGCACCGCAAATCAAAGTATACAACATGTAATTGAATTCAATGAATGATTATATGATATCGTTAGATAGAACGATGCCCTCAGAAAAATCATCATCAAACATAAATTGGATCCGAATATTTTGCTTGCAGAACAAGAGAACAAAATACCTCCAAAAGATGATCCAGCTATAGAGGAGAGGGTATTGGTAGAAAGTTTGAATACTGGTGAAGAGAACCTATGGATAGCTGGTGTGTTAGGAGAAACAACACTAGAGGTGGCATCTGGGCAAGGTCATGAAGAAAAGCAACCAGATCCTTCATATGATTCTCTACAAATACTTGAAACATACGCTTCAACACAATAGTTTGAAAGTGGATGCACGGTCCTTTGTAATAAACTTTATTTCTCATGAACTGATGTTTGAATGAAACATATTTGAAATAAATGTTTTGATGAACGCAAATGTTGATGAATATGTGTTTGATACAAATCTTTGTTTTGATGAACTCTTGGCTTGAATGAATAAACAATATATTTTTTCTCATGTAATACATCTTGTAATAAACTTTGTAATGGATTGATGTCTGAATGAATAGAATACAATTTGTTTCTCATGAAATATTCAATTTTTGAGTTATAGAGAATTGAACCTAGATACAACTCTTGTTTTTGATGAACGCAAATGTTGATGAATAAGTGTTTGAAATAACTCTTGGCTTGAATGAATAGAATATATTTTTTTCTCATGAAATATATTTGGTTATGAACTTTGTAATGAACTGGTGTTTGAATAAATAGAATACGTTTTGTTTCTTATTAAATATTCAATGTTTGAGTTATAGAGAATTAAATACAACTCTTGATTTTGATGAATGCAAATGTTGATGAATGTGTGTATGAAATAGCTCTTGTTTGAATGAATGAAATACATTTTATTTCTCATGAAATACCCAGGTGAGTCAGTAGACTTCATTTGAGGGATGACCCAGGTGAGTCAGGGATGACCCAAGTGATTCACTAGGCTTCATTTGAGGTATGATCCATGTGAGTCAGTAGGCTTAATTTGAGGTACGATCCAAGTGAGTCAGTACGCTTCATTCGATGGATGACCCAAGTGAGTCAGTAAGCTTAATTTGAGGGATGACCCAGGTGAGTTAGGGATGACCCAAATGAGTCAGTAGGTTTCTTTCAAGGGAAGATCCAAGTGAGTCAGTAGGCTTCGTTCGAGGGATGATCTAAGTGAGTCAGTAGGCTTCATTCAAGGGATGACCCAGGTGAGTCAAGAACGATCCAAGTGAGTCAGTGGGCTTCTTTCGAGGGACAACCTTAATGAGTCAATAGGCTTCATTCGAGAGAAAACCCAAATGAGTCACTAGGCTTCATTCGAGGGACAACCCAGGTGAGTCAGGGATGACCCAAGTGAGCCAGTAGGCTTCATTCAAGGGATGACCCAAGTGAGTCATTAGGCTTCTTTCGAGGGACAACCCAAGTGATTCAATAGGCTTCATTCGAGGGACGACCCAAGCGATTCAGTAGACTTCATTCGAGGGATGACCCAGGTGAGTTAGGGATGATCCAAGTCAGTCAATAGGCTTCATTCAAGGGATGAACCAAGTGAGTCAGTAGGCTTCATTCAAGGAATGACCCAAGTGAGTCAATAGGCTTCATTCGAGGGATGATTCAAATGAGTCGATAGGCTTAATTCGAGGGATGACCCAGGTGAGTCAGGGATGATCCAAGTGAGTTAGTAGGCTTAATTCAAGGGATGACCCAAGTGAGTTAGTAGGCTTAATTCGAGGGACGACCCAAGTGAGTCAGTAGGCTTCATTCGAGGGACAACCCAGGTGAGTCAGGGATGACCTAAGTGAGTCAGTAGGATTCATTTGATGGATGATCCAAGTGAGTTAGTAGGCTTCATTTGAGGGATGACCCAAGCCAATGCAGTAAATATAGCAAAGAAATCCTATGTTATAAAGAAAATACAACAAAGCAAGCCAATAATTTTGAACAAAATATTTGACATTATATCCATCCAAGGAAAATTTCATATACATTAGGGCAAAGCCTATAATTTTGAACAAAATATTTGACATTATATCCATCATTAACAATAGTAAAATACTCATACAACAAAGCAAACATATAATTTTGAACAAAATATTTGACATTGTCCAAGGAAAAATTTGTATACAACCAAGCAATCCTATGACACAAAGCAAATACAGCAAGCAAGCCAATAATTTTGAACAAAATATTTGACATTATATCCATTCAAGGAAAATTTCATAGGGCAAAGCCTATAATTTTAAATAAAATATTTGACATTATATCCATCATTAACAATAGTAAAATACTCATACAACAAAGCAAACACATAATTTTGAACAAAATATTTGACATTATATCCATCATTAACAATAGTAAAATACTCATACAACAAAGCAAACACATAATTTTGAACAAAATATTTGACATTATATCCATCATTAACAATAGTAAAATACTCATATAGCAAATCAAACATATAATTTTCAAAAAAAGATTTGACATTGTCCCTCCGAGGAAAAATTCATATGTAGCAAAGCAATCCTATGTTACAAAGCAAATACAGCAAAGCAAGCCAATAATTTTGAACAAAATATTTGACATTATATCCATCTAAGGAAAATTTCATACACAGCAGGGCAAAGCCTATAATTTTGAACAAAATATTTGACATTATATTCATCCAATGAAAACAAAATCATGTAACATCAATCCAAAACAAAATCATGCAATGTAATTATGTATGTGACATGTTGCAAAAATATGCAAACACATTAATCCAAACACAACTTCATAATATTTATTCCCCACATCAGGATTATATAAGTATCATGTAATTTGTATATATTTCATTTATCAAAGGGACATATGTTGCAAAAAGATTGCAAATATTACATCGGAGGAAGTTGAAACGAATAATTTTGATCTTCAACATCATTTGTAGATGTAGTTGATCTCTATCTCAACAATTAGATCATTGTTCTCAATTTCCTCATAATTATCATTATCAATATTCGTAATACCTCTTCTGCTTATTATAGATTACCAATATGCCACGGTCTATTATAAGAAAAATTGTGCACCTCATAAGAAGAGACATATATTCTCAAACAGTTTTCTAAATTTTTATCCAGTTGGTTACGAACTTTTGATTTCATAAAATACAGTGCACCAAAAATCCTTTTATCTTCCACTGATCCCAAAACCATTATTTGACACAATTCATATAAATGGAAATATTCGCTCATCATTTCCTATAATAAAATACTAGGGTATAAATTTTTCCACAAATGTATAATAGAACCTAGGTCGCTTGAATTAGTCAAAAGTGGAAATTGATCAAGAATTGTATTTCCAATATATGAGGATTGTTTGGTCAAAAGATATTTATTCAAAATACCATTGATCTCAATACAGTTGACTTCCACACTTTTAGAAAAATATTCGATAAGTTTACCCATATATTTTATAAACAAGTTTTTTTTGCTATTAAAATTTGTTCCTAAATCCCAAAATGTAGGGTATACCACACCCATTGCTTCTAGCAACTCATCTCTTTGAAAATGACTTCTAATTTCTTTTGTCAATGATTTTGCTATTTTCCTCAACTTAATCCTTGTATTATGTAAAACTTCTTCAAATTTATTGCACGTTATTGACATCTGTTAAAAATCTTCACTAACTATGTCCAATCGCTTATCAAAATAATATAAAGGTATCTCTTTTCCATGAACATTAATCCAAAGACGATCGTGAATATTGAACTGGAACAAACTAATTTGTTCATTGAAATTTGTTAGAGTTCTCCAATCATAAAACACAAGATCCATAAAATTCTCACTTGATAAGTATAACGTATCGAGACACACACAAATATATTTTCTAACTCTGATGAAATCAACTATATAAATAGATATTTGTTGTGCAATTTTTATCAATGTATTAATTTCATGCAGCATTGGAAGAATACCACATAAAGTGAGTAGTGTTTCCAGGTCTCTCATATGATATAACAAATCTTTCGCTTTATCAATTGCCCTTCTATTTTCATACATAAAGTCTACTATGGATTTATATTGTCTGAAAACTCTTGTTGTGGGTTGAAACAATGAAATCCACCTGGTATCCACATCTTGCAACAATTTTTTACATTTTGTAAGTCCTAGTGCAAATTGTTGAAACTCTGCAAACCTTTTTGAACTGCACAAAAAATATGAATGTAATTCTCGGATGAGTTCTTCAACTCTTGCAACATTTTGAAATGTTCTCACAATTTTGTATGCAATATTCATTCTATGAGCCATGCAGTGAATCAGGATCAAATATGGGGTAACAGATGTTTGAAGTCAAACACAAAGACCATTTATGTTACCTTACATTACAACAGTACCATCAGCTCCAACACATATTAATTTGCTGGCTATTGCTGCATCATCCATTCTAGCAATATCATTTAAGCTAGTAATAACAACATTGTAAATATTTTTAGCATTAAATTTTTCCACCATCGTTGCCTTACATGATTTTAAAAGGTGTAAACATGCATGCAAATCCAATATGTATTGTCAAATGTAGTTACCTCATCAATAGAAAGAAATAAATTTACAATTTTTAACATTCTCTTTCAAGTCCATCTCAACTAACGATAGAAATTTTGCCATTTCCCAATCACTTTGATCTGACCAATGAGCATTAGGTAGGTTGTGTACATCAGCTAGTCGAAAGAGATGCTTATAATCAATAAAGTCTGACATAGCTCTACCTTTTTTAAGAATAGTAAATACAATAGCAAACTATAAGCTTTTTGAAGCTAATGTGATTTTATGAATTTTTTGAAATTGTGTTGTAATCATTCCACCATTCTCATATAGTATTTGTTTATATTTCATCATTTTTTTATAATCTAGTGCATATCTCACATGTGCACATTCTGATGCATTCTTCCACCTGTGGGTTCTCTTAAATGTTCTATTGGCTTTTTTTACTTTAACATAAACCTCTCCACAATGTTTCTCTATTGTATCTATCTTAGGTTGCATTATCTTATCTTTTCCCTAATTTCCAATTGTAAATAATACATCTAGCTTCTTTTGGTTCTACATTTCTATCTTCTTGCAGCACTGGTTCAATAAATGGATACTTTTATGACCATTCAAACTGAAATATCCTTCTAATAATCCAACTTGTTGAACTTCTATGTCTACATTTCTTAGACTTAACTAAAGATTCCCCTGTAGTGTACATTTCATTGGAAAGATCATTTTCATTTTGACTTTGTATGCCAATTTCAAGATTATGTTCAAGTTGTTGCATGTCATTGTTAATTAAATTTTCTTGATGTATTTCATCCTGGGGCTAGGGATTATCTTCTAGTGGAGATATATTAGGATCAACTGGGTAGTCTGCATTCAAGCACGTTCTATATCATTTTTTGAAATTACTTATTAAATTTACTATTAAGTATGGAAAACGGGTATGTACCTTGTAACTGCTTAAGTTGTTCAATGTCATTGTTGATGAAATTTTTTTGATGTATTTCATATTGGGTAATATCTTCTAGTAGAGGCATATCAGGATCAATTGGGTAATCTACATTCAAAGATATTTTATATCATATTTTGAAATTGTTTATTAAAATTACTAATTAAGTAGGTAAAATAGGTATGTACCTTGTAACTGTGCAGGTTATGCTCCCTCCATGGATTTTTATGCCTCCTTGAATTTTGAGATATTGCTAAAATATTTTAGGATACTCTTTTTTCAGAATATTTTTCTCCCTTGTTTCCATTGCGAGTTGGAGCCATTGTACCTATGAAGGAAAATTTTAGAAAAATAATAGTTGAACAGAGAGTCTGCAAGCAAAGAAGCAAATATGATAATGCAATGAGTAAATCTGGGATTATCAATGTCGTAAATAGAGATGGCCTGGAAGGATGTAAACATCATGCAAGGGATGACCTACATGATTCAGTAAACATCATACAAGGGACAACCTATAAAGGATGACCTAGGTGCAAGGGACAACATGGGCAAGTATGTAGTCATCATGTGAGGGACTACCTACAAAGGATGGTCTGGGTAAGTCCGTAGACATCATACGAGGGATGACCTGTATGATTTCGTACTCTATAGACATCATGTGAGGGATGACCTACATGATTTTGTAGACATCATGTAATGATGACCTGTAGGGGACGACCTTGGTGCAAGGAACGACCTGGGAAAATCTGTATCCATCATGTGAGGGATGACCTGGATAAGTCTATACATATCATACAAGCGATGACCTACATGAGTCCATAAGCATCATGCAAGGGACGACCTACAAGGGACAACTGGTATGATTTCGTATACATCATGCTTGGGATGACCTGGGCAAGTTTGTAGTCATCATGTGAGGGACGACCTGTAAGGGACGACCTGCAAGGGATGACCTGGGTAAGTTTATATACATCATATGATGGGATGACCTGCATGAGTCCATAGGCATCATGTGAGGGATGATCTTCAAGGGATAACCTACATGAGTCTATAGATATCATGTTGAGGGATGACATGCATGAGTCTATAGACATCATGCCAAGGATGACCTATAAGGGATGACTTGGATGCAAGGGATGACCTTGGTAAGTCTATAGTCATCATGTGAGGGATGACCAGTAAGGTACAACCTGGGTAAGTCTATAGTCATCATGTGAGATATGAATTGCACGGGATGACATGGGTGCAAGGGATGACCTAGGCAAGTCTGTAGTCATCGTGTAGGGAGATGACCTGCAAGGGATGATCTAGATGAGTCTGTAGACATCATACAAGGGATGACCTGCATGATTCCATAGGCATCATGTGAGATATGACCTACATGAGTCCATATGCATCATGTGAGGGATGACTTGTATGATTTCATAGACATCATGCGAGGGACGACCTACACAAGATGACCTAGGTGCAAGGAATGACCTGGGCAAGTCTGTAGTCATCATGTGAGGGACGACCTACAAGGGACGACCTGCATGAGTCTGTAGACATCATGTGAGGGATGACCTACATGAGTCCATATACATCATGCAAGGGATAACCTGCATGAGTCTATGGACATCATACAAGGGATGACATGCATGAGTTTATAGGTATCATGTAAGGGATGACCTACATGAGTGTAGAAATCATGTGAGGAATTATCTACAAGGGAAAACCTACATGAGTATATAGACATCATACAAGGGAAGATCTTCATGAGTTCATAGGCATCATGTGAGGTACGACCTGCAAGGGATAACCTGCATGAGTCTGTATACATCATGTAAGGGAGGACATGCATGATTTCGTAGACATCATGCGAGGGATGACCTATACGATATGACCTGGGTGCAAGGGATGACCTAGGAAAGTTTGTAGTCATCATGTGAGGGACGACCTACATGAGTCCATAGACATGAAGTAAATATGATAATGCAATGATTAAATCTAGGATTATCAGTGTCGTAAACAAAGACATCCTGGAAGACTGTAAACATCATGCAAGGTATGACCTGCATGAGTCCATAGACATCATGCGAGGGACGACCTCATGCAGGGGATGACCTAGGTGGGTCTAGGATGAGCAAGGAGTTTGTATGGATGGAAGCATTGACGATAAAAAGTAAAACAATGCATCCAAAAAATTGTACTAGGAGTCTTTTCTTTGTAGTCTTGTATTTTTTCCTTCGTCTATTGTTAATCACTCTTTTTCCAACTTCTTTGGTTCTATTCTTTTTTCGGCTTGAATTTGGGTTCTCCTTTTTTTTTAATGTATAACTATAATAAGTAATAGTATGTTTTGATATATATAGTGGGCGAATTTATCTAGGTCAATAAAATTATATATAATTTTAAGGCGAGTCGGTCCAAAATTTGGGCGGGAGGGCAGGTAATTTAAATATTATAATTTTTGGGCGACCTGACCCAAAAAGAAAATTCTAAAAATTTCGGGTGAGTGGGTCGATGGCCAGTGTCCCAAAATTCACAAATTTACATTTGGAAAAATGTTATTATTCACTTATTAATGAATTTTCACCTCTATGCATAACCCTGATGGAAATGGTATGTTGTATGCTAAAGAAACAAATCTTGGTCATCAATATTTGGTAGAGGTTGTTAAAACTATACTATGTGTACAAAATAGATCACCCACAAGAATAATTAGAAATTTTACTCCTAAAGAAACCTGGTTAGGACAAAAACTTTTAGTAGAACATATGAGAATTTTTGGATGTAAAGCATACATGCACATTCCAAGGCAAAATATAACAAAAATAGATGAAAAACCATGTGTGGAATATTTCTTGGTTGTGATGATGATTTAAAAGGATCTGTAATAATTAATCCAATCATAGAGAAAATATACATGAGAAAAGATAAAGTTTTTGATGAAGAAAATAAAACTCTTATTGAATTTTCAAAGGTCAATACAAATCCTATTCTTGATATTTTATCATATATAGAAGAATATTCAAGTGAAGAATCAGAATTAGAAATATTTAATGAACCGGTTGAAGGATCACAATTGATAACATCACCACAAAGAAAAGAGACAAAATTGTATATAAATACACTTAAGGACTCAAAGCTAGAATAATTACCAAATCTTACTACTACAAGACCTCAAACTCATAGCATGACAAGAATAAATATGGGGTTAATGAATTTAGTAATAGAACCTACAACCACACAAGTTACCATAAGATAATAAAAATGGAAAACGACAATGGAATTAGAATATGCAACATCAATGAAGAACAAAACATAGTATTTAGTTGATCTACCACAAGGAAAGAAAATAGTAGGATGTAAATGGGTCTACAAGATAAAATACAAGGCAGCTGGTTTTGTTGATAAAAACAAGGTATGACTAGTTACAAAAGGTTATACTCGAACAAAAGCAATTGGCTATGAAGAAATGTTTACATCTACAACAAAAATGACAACTATTCATATATTTTGTGCATTAGTAGCACAACTCAGTTGCAAACTATATTAGATGGATGTTAAGAGCACATTTATTAATTGTGATCTTGAAGAGGAAGTATACATGATTTAGCCAAAAGGATTTTTTGTCAAGTTATAGGAACAAAAGTTTTGAAAAGTAAAAAAAATATTTTATGGATTAAATCAAGCTACTAGATGATGATACATTAAAATTAATGACCATCTATTATGACACAATTTCAAGAGTGCATCAGATCCAAATATTTATACAAAAAATTTCAGGTCAAAGAGATTAATTCTTGTGGTATATGTCAATGATATAGTAATCATAGGGAGCTCAAAAAAATTGATAGATGAGGTTAAAAATGATCTAGAAAAGGATTTTAAAATTATATATTTGGGACTTCTACACTATTGTCTTGGTCTAGAAATTTATCAAAAAGCAAATAACATCATAATAACTTAGACAAAGTATGCAAAATTATTACTTGAAAAATATAGAATGGAAAATTGTAAACCTAAAGATACTCCAATGGAACAAGGGTTTAAATTATCAAGGTATGATGAGTCACCACCAGTTTCTACCACTATGTATTGATAACTAATTGGGAGCCTTTTGTATTTAACAAATACTAGACTTGATATTATTTTTGTTGTGAATTATCTCTTTAGATTTATGCAAGAGCATATAGAAATTCATTAGAAATATACAAAAAATAATACTATAATATATCACCAAAACCACATAATATGGTTTAGAATACAAAAAATTGATAATTTCTACTTAGAGGGATATTCAAATTTTGATTATTGGATCTATATATGGAAGGAAATCAACATTAGGTTATGTGTTCTATCGTGTATCAAGACCTATTTCATGGTATAGTAAGAAACAACATGTATTTGCCCTTTTGTCAACAGAAGTAGAGTATCATGTGGCAAGAGATACAATATGTGAAGCACTTTAGTTACTATATATTTTATCAGATATGGGAATAAAAAAAACTCCTACAATACTAAACTATGATAATCAAGAAGTTCAAAAGTTAATCAAAAATATTGTGATCCATGAAATAACAAAATACATTGAAGCTCAATGTAGCTTTATTAGAGATCGTGTTCTTGAACATAGTATTCAAATAAAATATGTTCCCACTAAATATCAACTTACATACATTTTTACAAAAGCACTTGGATGAAACAAATATAAAATATTTCAAAGCAATATTTGTACATCAAAATTTCTTCATATCAAATAATGTAATATAGGGGGATGTCGTAGGTATTATATTATTTGATACCTTGGGTACCATTGTAAATATTTAGACTAGGAAGTGTGTGTGTTAAAATTAGGCATCAAGTTGTGAAGAGTGATTATGTGTCATGTAATTATGTGTGAGTTAGGAATGAAATGTGTCATGTGTGTAAGTGAAGAGTCATGTGAGATGTGTCAAGATTAGAAGTGGGAGGTTATGTAATCATGTGATACTTTGTCATGATGTAAGACATCTGAAAAATTGCATCTCCCATGAGTTAAAGGAGAGAAAAATTCAAGAGAGTTGAAGAGTCTTTTGTAAGGTTATATAGTGGTGGCAAAGCTCCATGCTATGCAATTTGAGAAATTCTAATTTATGAATGTAATAGAGAAGTTTTATTGTCCAATATTTGTGAATGTGATTTTATGTGTGTTAGTATTTTTTATCCTAGTAATATATACCTATGAAAATTGTGGGCCCATTTTCTAACAAGGGTCAATTTGAATGATGTCAAATTCATTTGGTATAACATATAATACTTGCATTGTTCACAAGTAAACCACTAGGAAATATTTCTCCATAAATGTATATTAGAATTTTGCTAGAATTTTTCAACCAATATACTATATCACATACCTTTTTTTATTGTCATATTGCTAAACTAGGAATACCCCTAGGGACACATGAGTTGCTAAGGTCTAATAATAAAAAAATCTTGTTGGTATTAGGTAGCCTTAGTATTGGGAGATGCATAAGGAATAGCTTATATTCATTAAAAACCTTATCACAACTTTAAACCCATTTGAAATTTGTATCTTTCCTTAGGAATCCAATAATAGAATGAGGAGGACGAATTAGTTATTTGCCCCAAGAATTTTGAGAAATAATGTATTCTCTTTTATCATCTTAGCAAACACATTGAATATATAGCTTTTATATTGTCTTTATCAACATTAATACCTCATTGTGATACCATAATGTCAAATAATATATTGTTAGTGATGTCAAAGACATGCTTCTTGGGATTAAATCTTACCTTATAGAACCAAAGTCTATTAAAAATTGCTTTAATATTAGAATGGTGATCTACTCTATGTTTAAATTTTTTAAAAGGTCATCAACATAAGAGTAAATTATCTTTCCTATAAAATTATGAAATACAAGGATCATAACCATGGATCCAACATTATCTAAACAAAAAGTATGATGACATAATAGAAGATGTCCCAAAAATTAGTGAAAGCAATAATAAATTGATCCAAGGGAGCTATTCAAATTTGATTATACCATGAATATTTCTCCATCAAGTACAACATCTCATTCCTCACTATGGAATCAATAGTAACATAAATAAAATTATCCTTGGGACAAGTAACGTTAATAGAATCAAACGCATTCTAATATTATTTTTCCCCCTTTTGAATTGTGATAATGTTAGAAACCCAACTCAAATAATCAATGGATCTAATAAAGTTGGCATCTAATAATTTTAGTATTTCAATTTTATATAGATAATAAATTATGAAAAACAATAGTCAAATGGCATGAAATCAACTAGTTAAATACCTTAACTTTTAAGGAGGATACCTAGGTTTGAATTTTTCCAAGAGATACATGCATAATTTCCAAGCTATTGTAATACCACTATATGGTCATGATGTAATATAGGTGGGGCTTATTTCAATACCATACAATTAATTTTAGTAAAAAAACAAAAAACAACTCTCTTTGCTTTTCCCTAATAGGCTTAGAATTTTTATAAATGATAATATTATGGACAATTATATGAGTTTCCATGCTGAGCATGTCCATATAATCCTAAGAAAAAATATCCTTATACCACACATAAATTGGTATAAATAATTTGTTTCTCTTTCGATAAGAATGCTTCAACTTTATCGATTCTTGGTTATTCTGGAAGTGTCAATATTAACATCAATTGTTTATTTGGTATTCATGAACTTTTCCTATTCAAAGTGATTAGTAGAAGACATTATCTTTCTTTATCAATCTCAATTTATAAATATAATTTAACCATTTATGTTATAATTGAATTATAATTTAACCTCAATTTATAAATATAATTTAACCTCAATTTATGCAAATTGAAAATTAGGCTATTTAAGATAGCCAAATTTATGGTATTATCATGGAAACAACTTCTCTAATAAAGAAATTCTAGAATAGTCTAATCCTTAGGAAATCATGGCATAAGAATCAAGTTTTTAGGTAGTTCCATATTCGGTATATCAGATTTATCCTTATCCTTCAACTTAGTTATAGTTCTAGATAAACTTGAGGAATAGGTAAAATTTGGAATTGACTTTAATATGGAAGCCACCCATTTTTTTTTTTTAAATAATAATTATAAGATAGCCTTGCCCTTAGAGGTAATAGAATTTTTATTTCTATAAGATACTGAGTTGGAAAATATGGATTGGGGTCAATCAGGTCATTCTACCAATTAATTTCAAGCTTGTAAAAACATATAATATTTTTAGATTTTAATAAAATAGTTTTAGTAGAATGAGAAGTAGTCTAGACCAAGCATTATTTTGGCTCAAGTATGTATAATAAAAATGGATTTTTTGGTGATGTTTCTATTCTTGATATTGATTTTTTATTAGTAATCATGTTAATAGGGTGGTAGAACATTCCAATAGGCCTATAATCCATTATTGGATTCCTTTGAGAGACTCAACAAGTGTGATTGATAGGTTTTTATTTTTACCTTTTCTCCCAATTCCTATTGTTTTTGGTGTGTGAATAGACTCATGGTGAGTACTAGAGAGTTGTTCAATTTTTTTTATTCGTTTATAAATAAAATGGGTACAATATAAGAAATAGAACTATCAATTAGGATACTCTATAATGAAATTGTCTCTTTAAGTGGAATTTATATCACAAAAATATGGAATTACATAAAACTAAATGTTAGAGGTTTGAATTATTAGTTTAGGCTATTCAAAAAAATGAAATCCAAAAATATTTTCTAGATAATATATTTGGGTTTATAACGCATCTAATTATGATGAATTTATTGGTAATTCTATTACTAGTGATTTCACATTTTTAAAATTAGAATTTCTAGATCTAACTATATAGCAACAATATCTTGTTTTTGTTTTCATTTTAATTTTTTTTGTATTCAAAATATTTTTTATCTCTAATTATACAGTAGGCATAAAAATCATAAAAATATTCCATAGAGAAATCATTGACATCCAAAAAAACCATTATAATCTAAAATAGGTATTTCTAGAGCTTGTAAAGTGTAATGTATTATCCCAACAAATGAAGATTTCTTAAATCATGTAGTACATTTCAAATCAGACATAGAAGATTTGTTCCTTTTTAATTTTATTTTACTTTGTTCACTTAAACTATCATCATCATGATACTAGGTAATTTATTTCATTTGCTTATGTTTTTCTTTAATGCCACTAAGACTAGACAACATGTGATAAAATAAAATAGGATTTTACCTAGGATTAGGGCATAATAAAGGAGGTAAGTTGTTATAAAATTCTCTAGGAAAAGGAGTTATGACATCCATATTTTCTTGATCATCTTGTGATTCATAGATGTCATTGTTGGTCTAAAAATCCACCTATGATAAGGTTGTGTGCCCAAAGACCTTTACGAACATTGAATGACCTAGAAGTCATAAGGCTTCAGTGGTCAATCTCTAGAGGAGGTTGGTTCCTATGAAGTCCTAACTAGCTATTCCTGATATATTAGGGGAAAAGGGTGTTGAAAGACACAAAATAAGTTGAAGCTAGAACTTATGATGGTGCAAGTTAAGTCGCATCAAAATACATAAGATATAAAAGCTATGCAATCAAGGATTTAATCAAATTACTTAAAAAACCAACTAGTTGTATCAATGATAGAATAGTATCTTATACATTTTAAATTCCAATGAATTATGAATCCTAGGACTGTAATATGAACACATGCAGAAATCCAAAGAGAAAAATTAATACTTATGCTCATTCATGTAGCCTATATTAGAAATAAACAACCATTTATACATACATATTTTGCAATAAAATGAATCAGAGGCCAAACAACAATCCAAATTGTATTTCTATTTGCAATGTGCTTCCATACATGTAAGTTGTAAAAGCTTAAGAGCTGATAATTTTACATTTTATATTCTAGTATTTATAGCTTTTTACAATACATTCAATTATAAAATCATCATTGACTCAGAGGTGGATTGTTGTTATGTCAAAAGATTTACCAATTTTTTAAGCTACTCAGTAGTATGCCTATTCTAACCACCTAGTTATGGCTTGTTGATCTGGATAGAACCTACTTCATCTCGAGTTGTATTGGTCTTGTTGTTTGCATCTAGTTCGTTGATCCTTTTTAACATTTTTGTTGAGTCACCCTTAACAACCGCACGATCGCATAGGCAGAGATTTCATTGTTAATATTGTTTGGCAAGTTATCCTACCATATTGGAAAAATGAGATGGTGACCACCCATATACCGACAAACTATTACTAGATATCAAATTATATTTTCCTTTTTTGATCCATGGTTTTTGGGTATATAACAAGGCTTTGGTGATGTAACGAAATTTTGGTACCTATACCTACCCAATCTGGGTATAAAATTTTTGGCTTCTTCGGGACTTAGCCAGTTTTCACCTCTTTGCTCTGCAGATGGGCAATAGACTTTTGGTATCGCTAACTACACAATCCAAGTACATAAATTTTGACACTTCCTAAAATTAGTAGATTTTCACCTCTTTGCTCTACGAATGGGTGATGGACTTTTGGTACCTCTACCTGTCGAATCTAGGTATAGAAGTTTTGGTGCCTCTAAGACTTAGCCAATTTTTACCTCTTTGCTCTATGGATGGGTGATATATTTTTGGTATCGCTACCTACCCAATCCAAGTATAAAAATTTGAGTGCCTCTAGGAATTAGCCAATTTTCACTTCTTTGCTCTACGGATGGGAGATAAACTTTTGGTACCGCTACCTATCCAAACTGGATATAGAAATTTTGGCACCTTTTGGACTTAGCCAATTTTTACCTCTTTGCTCTACGAATGGGTGATGGGATTTTAGTACTGCTACCTACCCAATCTAGGTATAGAAAATTTGACACTTCTTGGACTTAGTCAATTTTCACCTCTTTGCTTTACATATGGGCGATGGAATTTTGGTACTCTACCTATCCAATCCAGGTATAAAATTTTGATGCCTCCAAGACTTAACCAATTTTTACCTCTTTACTCTGCGGACAGGTGATGGAATTTTGGTACAACTACCTACCCAATCTAGATATGAAAATTTTGGTGCTTCTTGGAATTAGCTAATTTTTTCATCTCTACTTTTGGCATGTGATGGATTTTTTATACCCATCTACTTCAACTTCTAGGAAAAAATCTCTAGTAGGCTCGAGACTTAGCCATTTTTTCCTTTTATCTTGTAGTTTATCAGGTAATGGGTTTCGATACCCGTCTACTGCTAGATGAGTTACAAAATGTCTAGCATCCTTAGGACTTCACCAAATTTTCTCATTGAGTGACAGGTTTCTTGTACCATTCAATTTCTACTATGGGAGAAAAATGTTCATAGCTCTCTTTACTTAGCCAAATTTTTTCATCCTTTGTTTTTTATCTGAGGTTTTGAAGATTCATCCTTAGCATGCCTAGGCCAAAAGTGTCCATCCTCCTCCATATTCAATTGTTTGAGTCTCTGATATTGTCTTTTACACTTTTCATAAAAGTGCATATGGGTAATGAGCAAAAAGTACCCACATTCTTGGTGACTCACAAGAGCTTTTCCTTAGTGTAAAACATGAACTTATGCCAATACTAATATTTGTAGATAGGCAAACTAAAACGTAAATAGAAGGAGAAAATAAAAAGGTACTACAAAGGACACTATTATATTGAAACAAAAAACACTTGCAAATAAAAGAGGAAACAAAAACTAATAGTGATATGGATGGTGGAGTTTGTGGTAAATTTTACAGGTGGTAACATAAGGGGAAATGGAAGGGATGAAAAAAAATGGTGCGTGGGGAAACGGTGCATGGGGATACCTAGAGATATTTTAGCAGCAACACCATTAGAGGCTCGTCAACCTATAGAAGTTAGTTTTCTAAATGAAACTATTTATATTTTAGATGTCAAGCAACCTAATGCATGATCCCTATACTTTGATGGTGTTATATGTGCCATGGGCATAGAAGCAAGGGTACTTCTAGTATTCTTGTAACAAATCATTATCCCATTATCATTCAAGCTTTAGTTTTCATGCACAAACAATACTATAGAATATGAAGCCCTAATCCTTAGGCTTCAATCCACTCAATCTCTAAAAATCACAATCTTATCTATTTTTAGAGACTCTCAACTTGTCATTAATTAGATCAATGAAACTTATCAAACCAAATATGACAAGTTAAAACCCTATAAAGGGATTGTCAACCATCTACTAGTCACCTTTGATAAGGTTATCATCATTGCCATCACTAGGTCTGATAATCATCATGATATTGCCATGGAAGTTGTAGTTTCCCTCATTCCCCTAGAGTTGGAGAACAAGCAAGCCACTATCAGCAACTAACAAATTAGGCAATAAATAGCCCTTGAATCCAACTAAATAACTTTAATAATCCTTGCTATTGAATCAATAATCCTTCTAGATCCTTGGTATAAAGACATTTATATCTTTCTTAAGGAGGGAACATTTCCTAAAGGTCTCAATTACAATGAACCCAAAAATCTAAGGCAACATGCTTGTCACTTAATCATCATTGACGATGTCTTATACAAGCAATATTTCAATGGTATCTCCTCCATTTTCTTAATGAAAAGGATCCTAAGCACATAATTCAACAAGTTCATGATATTTTATATAATGGTCATTTTGGTAAACAAAGAAAAATTTGCTTTAGAGGAGGGACGTTTTTCGTAGGACTGCCCAAACTATCGAACTTGTTTCGGCCATATCTCACTCATCCGGACTCGGATTGAGCTGAAATTTTGAGGGTAGATGCCTGAAAAACCCTAGAACGTCTCCACCAATTTTCATATCATTTGGAGCAACACAGATCCTAGCGCATCCCTATGTGTGAACAAGATATTTTTGGCAAGCGGCTATGCGAGGGTTTCATCTAGGTTGAGTGCAAGCAGCTCCAGAGGTTGGTTTTTAGGGCCTTCGGGCCCTAGAGGCCAATATTTTTGTGGTTTATGCTCAATATTTTAGCAGGAAATGTTGCAGGGGATCCAATATGGGTTAGAAATTTGTCTTTCAATAGATCATACTGTGAACTTGAGTGACAACGGCTTCCAATTTGTTGCACAAAAGAAAAGTGAAAACCATACCTTTCCACGACGTCTAGGGCAAGGATTAAAGAGATCACGAAACAAGTTTCAAGCAGTTGATCAAAAAATGGCTCATATCTCAAGTGAATCTGGTGCTAAGGTGCACCCACAAAATAATTCTACTGTGAAAACCCCTGTCAAGGGTAAGAATTTTGAAAACTCAGCCCCAAAAATGAATTTTAGGGATGCCCTCCATGGTGGACAGCCTCAGCCCAATGCTAATATCAATCTTAGGGCTTCCCATAAACCTCTAAGAATGCCTAAGATTGATCCCAGGAAAATGGAGTCGGGATGTCTTAAAGCAGCTGATGGAACTCCTATTGTTAAGCTTGATATGGGTAACATTCAGACTGGCATTGAAGATTTGGAAAAAAGAGGACTAATTTGTCGGTTCATGGGTTTTCGTCCGAGCCTATTCGCTTTCAAAGTCTGGGCTGCAAAAATCTGGAAAACTAAAGGTGAGTTACAAATCTCTATTTATCCAAATGGTTATTTTCTTGTTTTATTTGCTAATAATGAAGATAGAGAGAAAACTTTTCAAGGGGGTCCTTGGTTTTTTGGAAGGGCAGGGCTTTTCATGAAGCCCTGGCATACTAAATTTAAATCCGAAGAAGAGATGCCTTCTATAGCTCCCGTGTGGGTTAGACTCTTTGGCCTCCCTATTGAATTTTGGAATCCTACTATTTTTTCTTCAATTGGAAACTCTTTAGGAACTTTTATGATGACTGTTGATTGTACTCAAAATTTTGAACATATTATTTATGCTCGGATTTGTGTTTTAATGGATTTTGACAAACCCCTACCTAAAAATATCACATTACAATTTGGGGAAGACACTTGGGAGCAAGTAGTGGACTATGAGAACATTCCTTTTCATTGTAGAATTTGCCATGAATATGGTCATTTGGCCGATGCTTGCCCAAATAAAATTCCTGATCAAAAGAAAGAAGATATAAACTCAACGAGGTTTCCAAATGCCTAAGAAGAAGAACACTCAAAAAAACCAGTTATGAAGGATCAATCAAAGTCATCTCGCTAATATTTTTGAAATCCTTTCCAAAAATGATGTCCCAAGTGAGGAAGAGGAAATAATGGAAACATAAATCTTAGAAACACAATTTAAATATGAAGGGAAGAACTGAGAGACAAACCAACAAATCAAAGGTTTTCAACAAAAAAAAAGGGAGAAAATTTACACAAGAAAAACAATCTTTTAAATGTCAAAACTTCAAATAATACAGGTCCCAATATAGACTCCGTTGAACCCTCTAGTAAAATTTTGGTTGTGTACGAGCATTCTTCAAGGTTAGAAGCCATCTCAGATTCAATTGGAATAAGTCAAGAAATAGGGAAAAAAAATTGAAGATGGATTCTAATCAAAAAGAAGGTCGCAAGACCAATCAATATCATATGGTAAAAGAAGGTGAAAATCTTGTAGAGGAAGGTAAGATTAATGCCCTTCCCAACTTTTTAGCCCTGGTATTAATGAAGATCATCACTTGGAATATTAGAGGACTCAAAGGGAGTCTTTCAAAACAAAATGAAATTAGAAGAATGATTCAGATAAATCATCCACATCTTGTTTTCCTTCAAGAAACAAAGATGTCAATGGAGGATATGGACTCAATTGCCAGTAAAATTTGGCCAGCTGGAAAAGTGGTTTCCCTCAGTTCCCAGGGGACTTCTGGTGGCATTGCTTGTCTTTGGGACCCAAAAGAGGTAGTTATTCACCATATGGTTGGCAGTTGGGGTCTGTTGGCTATAGCTATTCAAAGTAGACATTCCAACCAAATTATGCTCTGCATTACTATTTATGCTCCGACTACTTTGGAGGAAAAAAGAAGATAGTGGAAGGATATAACTCATATTATCTCTCATTTTCCTGAAGCTTGGATCTTGATCGGAGGAGATTTCAATACCATCCTCTCTCTGGATGAGAAAAGGGGGGGAAATAGAAATTTGGACAAAAGCACTGACCTCATGAGTGAATATATTGCAAACCTCCATCTTGTGGACATCCAACCAGATAATGGCCTTATGACTTGGTCTAACGAAGGCAAGGCTTAGCTTGTATAATGGAGAGATTGGATAGGTTTTTGCTCTCTAAAAATTTCTTAATCCATGGTCACATTCCTAAAGTGAAGACTCTTAATAATGTTGGTTCGGATCATTGGCTAGTCATGGTGGAAATGTGGAAAACCAATGTGAGTTTCTCTCCTTTTCTTTTTCAATTAATGTGGCTTAGAGACATTTCCTTTAGACCTCATGTGCAACAATGGTGGAAGGAAGGTAAACCTAGGCATGGGACTAAGATGTTCTATTTTGCCAAAAGACTGCAATACATTAAATCCAAAATCAAGACTTGGAACTGGAAAGAGTTTGGGGATGTTCATAAAAAAACATGAAGTTATTGCTCATCTTGAAAATTTGAATAAGAAAATCCATTTAGATGGCCTCACAGAGAAGAGAAGTGCAGATGAAATTAAACTCACAACTCAGTTAGAGGAATGGGAAAAAAGAGAAGAAATCTTATGGAAGCAAAAATCTAGAATTCAATGGCTCAAAGAAGGAGATCGAAACACAAATTTCTTCCACAAATCTCTTCTAGCTCGAAGATCTCACAACTTTATTTCTTCCCTGAAATCAGATTCTGGAGATGTTGTTTATACTTGGGATGGCATGAACTCTATTGTTGTTGATTACTTTTCCAATATTTTTGTTGCTACTCCTCTTGACTCAACTTCTCAACAAAATGTTCTTCAAGCAATCCCTTCTCTTATCACTTCTGAGGAGAACTCTATTTTGACTGCTCCTATTACTATCAATGAGCTTCAACAGGTAGTTTTTAAAATGAAAAAGGGAAAACCCCGGGTCCTGATGGTTTTCCCATTGAGTTCTACCAAGAGTTCTGGGATATCCTTCATGTTGATTTATTAGAGGTGGTGGAAGAAGCCAGGAAAGCCAAAGAAATTTTGAAGGTTATCAATAAAACTTATATTACTCTTGTTCCAAAAGCTCAAGAGGTTGATCATATCTCAACTTTTAGACCTATTGCTTTATGTAATGTTCTTCTCAAAATCATTACTAAAATCATGGCAGAAAGGTTGAAGCCTCTTTTGCATAAGATTATTTCCCAGAGCAAGGGGGTTATGTGGAAGGGCGTCAAATAGTAGATGAGATAGTTCTTGCTCAGGAAGCCATCCATTCCATGGATATGCAAAAATCTCCTTCCATGTTCATTCGGTTAGACTTATCCAAAGCTTATGACAGAGTGGATTGGCACTTCCTTATCAAAGTTTTGAGGCAATTTGGTTTCTCTAAGGATTGGATGGATTGGATTATGGGATGTATCTCTTCAGTTTCCTACTTAGTTCTTATCAATGGCTAGGCCTTCTCAGTCATTCCTAGCTTCCAGAGGTATTAGGCAAGGTGACCCGCTATCCCCTTATTTATTCATCATTCTTGTTGAATGCTTGGGTAGGACTATAACCAAAAAGAGGGAAAACAAAACCCTTGAGGGAGTTACCATTGCTCATGGAGCTAGACCTATCTCTCATCTTCAATTTGTGGATGACTCTACTCTTTTAGGTAAAGCTACAGTTAAGGAAGCTTCTAATATTAAGCAAATCATTAGTTGTTTTTCTAAGGCTATCGGGCAATTGATCAATGAAGACAAATCTAAAGTTATTTTCTTTCACCTGCTCTGCTAGACAGGAATCCATGGTCTTGGATAAATTAAGATATAAGAAGACCTCCCTTCCAATCACTTATTTAGGTATTCCCATAAATATTCAAAGGCAGAAAAATAAATATTGGAATTGGTTGTTGGACAAAGTCAAGAAGAAAATTGGAAAGTGGACCAACAGGTGGCTTTCTTCGGGGGGTAGAATCACCTTGGTAAAATCAGTCCTTCAAGCTATTCCTATTTATGTATCTTCCATGTTGAATATTCCAAAGGTTGTTCTTCGAGAACTGGATCAAATCAGTCATCGTTTCCTTTGGAGTGGTACTAAGGAGAAAAGAAAATGGGCCTTGGTGAAATGGGACACTTTATGTCTTCCTAAGAATAAAGGGGGGTTAGGATTCCGGTCTTCTATTAATAACAACAAAGCTTTAGCTGCTAAATTATATTGGAGGATGTTGCATAACCCCAATGCTCTTTGGGCCAATAATCTCCGTGCTAAATATGTTGAGAACAAAAGTCCTGAAGACCTTGTTCGCTATCAACTTCCTACCAAAGGTTCTCCCATTTTAGCAGTTCTTAAGACTCGGTGAGGATTTGATAAAGAAAAATTTATTTTGGATCATTCATAATGGTCAATAGGTAAATTTTTGGATAGATTCTTGGGATGGTCACAAGCCTTTGATAACTCAGTTTCCCGATTGGAGGCCTTGGATGGAGGAGCTTCACCGAGCTAACTGGATAAAGGTGGCTAATTACTATCGGTACCATACTGGTAATTCAAAGGTTGGTAGATATTGGATCCCTATTGAGGACTGGCCTATTCAAATCCTAGAAAGGCAAAGACAAGATATCCAAGGCATCCTTCATATGAGATCTCTCTCTTGGTCCCATGAAAAAGATTGTTTTGGATGGAACAACACTACTAAGGGTGAGTATTCAATTGCTCAAGGTTATTTGACCTTATGCCATAATAATCCCAACCATTCTTTTGACATATTTTCTCAATTGTGGGCTCAAAATCTTTGGCCTAAGGTGAGGTTCTTTAATTGGATTTTATTGCATCGTAGGGTGCTTACTGGTGAGCAACTTATGAAGCATGGTTTTCATGGCCCTTTTAGATGTGAGATGTGTGAAGAGAATGTAGAAACTCTCAACCATATTTTTATTGAGTGTACTTTAGCCTCTGAGCTATGGAGGAGAATGGCCACTTTACTTGGCTTACAATGGTCCAATTTTTTTACTTTTGAACAACTTTGGAGGGATTGGCCTAATCAAGAGGGTGTTGATCATTTTATTAGGCAGTTAGTTTGGATGGGTTCTACCATTCTTCTTTGGAATATTTGGATTGAAAGGAACAACCAAATTTTTAATCAAGATAGGAAGGATATTCACTATATTTGGCAAAATACCATAGCCAACTTAGTTGAATCAGTCCATCAACTCCTTAATCACCCCCAAAACTCCCACCAAAGATGGGATCAAGTGATGCAAATATTGAAGATTAAATCTTCTAAGGGCAACCAACTTAAAGGGAATGTGAGTATTAGTAAGATGGATAGGACAAGAAATTGGCAACCTCCTCCTAAGGATTTTGGAAAAGTCAATACTGATGGAGCCTCTAGAGGGAACCCTGGAAAAGCGAGTGTGGGAGGAATTGGTAGACTTTCAGATGGCTCCCTGGTTTTTACTTTTGCTGAGAATTTGGGTATTCTTTCCAATAACCTTGCTGAGGGGTATGGTATCCTCAGAGGCCTTCAGGAGGCTACTAAGGTTGGATGGGAAAAGGTGTTAGTTGAGTCTGACTCTCAACTTATGATTAATATTTTGAAGACTCCTTCCAAGAATCATAAGGTTGATTGGAGAATAAAAAGAATTATTGAGAAGATTCAATTAATCCAGATGGGATTTTTGAAAGTTGATTACAATCATGTGGTCAGAGATCAAAACAAGAGTGTTGATGCTTTAGCTAATTGGGCTTTGGACAAAGGTGATCTTACTTGTTATGGCCACCCTCCTAGATGGTGGGCTTCACAAATTAGGGAAGCTCTTCTTTCTATCATTTCTTTGGATGGCTCCAGTTCTGAAGGTACCTAGTTTCTTCTTGCTTTTTTTTGCTTCTCTTTGGTTCATTCAGGTTTTTTTAGTTCCCTAGCTCACTCTTTTCTTTCTTTTGTTTCCTTTGTTGTTTCTTGCCTTAATAGTCTTCTGGTCTAGATAGGTCATTGTTATGTTCAATTTTTTTTCTTTTTTCTTTTTTGTTTTTTTGTTTAGTTTTTTAAGGTGTGTGTGTTCTTTTGTTTTTTTTTTTTGTGTTCTTTGTGTTGTTTTTTGTTGTTCTTGTGTTTTTGTTGTTTTGTGTTTTTTTGTTTTTTTATGTTTTTTGTTATTGTTCTTGTGTTTTTGTCGTTCTTGTTCTTGTGTTTCTCTTTGTTTGTGTTAATTCGTGTTTTTTGTGTGAGTGTTTTCTATGTTTTTTGTTTTTGTTTATTGTCTGTTGTTGGTTGTTTTTTATTTTTATTTTTTTAATATTTTAGGTTTTGGTTGTGTTTATTTTTCATGTTTTTTTTGGGTTATGTCTTTGTAGTGTTCTGTTGTTTTTGTCTTGTTTGTGTTTTGTTATGTGGTTCTTGTGTTTTTCTATGTGGTTCGTGTTGTGGTTTCTTTTATCTTATTGTGTGTGTGTTTGGTTGTGCTTTTGTTTTTGACACACTCAAGGAGCATGTTTTTTATTTTATTTTATTTTATTATTTTTGTTGTTATTTACTTATTTTTAAATTGGTTTTGTGTGTTTGTTTGCTCCTTGAGTATGTCAAAGGTGGTAGGCCAGGTCCGAGTCCTAGGCATTTTTGGCGGAATGGATACCCCTGCCTCCTTGGGTCTTACCCGAAAGTGGCATCCCTTTTGGGATGTTTTCCACAAATAAAAAATATATAATGGTGATTTCAATAGAAACACCATGACCAAAAATCTCCTTATATTGGGGTGTTATTGGGCTTCTATAGAAAAACTCTTGTGATTACATTTTTAAGTGTGATAAATTTTAGAAAAATGATAATCTTGTCCACACTCCATCACAAGAACCATAGTTCTTGACTTATCCTTGGCCCTTTTCTACATGGGTTCTATATATTATAGGAAACATAAATTCTACCTAATTTGATGACAATAATTTTATCATCACTACAACTGAATATTTCACCAAATGCATTGAGGCCATGTCTTTATCCTCTTATATTGGCACACATGTTTCTAATTTTATGCTCAATCAAATATTATTTCATCATGACAATTTTTTGGTCATAATATTAGATAATGACACTCCTTTAAATGGTCCGTACCTTACTATCCTCAAGGTAACAGCCAAGCTAAAGCCTCAAATAAAACTCTTATCCAAATCCTTAAGAAACTTGTAAACAAAAATGGATGGGATTGGTACCTTTATCTCTATCTCATATTATGGGTCTATCAAACAAATGTTCAAACTCTGACTAGTGTGATGCTCTATGCCTTGGTCTATGGAGTTGAGGCTATCTTCTCTTTTGATCTTGAAATCATATATCTTCAAATTTTGCTAAGAGATTAAGTAATAAGTGGTGAATTTCATCATGCTTGTCTAAGTTAGTTATAATTGCTTGATTAAAAGTGGTTTTATGTCTTGGAACACCTTCAAGTCTATCATAAAAGACTCAAACAATCCTATAATAAAATAATTAGGCCTTGGTCATTTGAAATCAATGATCTAATCCTTAAATAAAACTAGAAAAAAACTAATGCCCAAAGAAAACGTAAGGGTAAAATTGAACCTAATTGTCTAGGCCTATTCATTGTAACTACTATGTATGGCTTAGGTGCTTATTTTCTAGCCACACTTTATAGACACAAAATAAAATAACCCATGAATATAATGCATATCAAAAAATACTATATCTAAATCTGCATCATTTACCTACTTATGTGCTTGTATGCATTGACTTCCTATTGCATCATTGACTGATGATTCACTTGTTTGCATTCATGTGCTTGATATTGCCTAGTTTCTTGTTGCATAAAGAGTCAAGAGATCTATCAAGATCCATGATGATCCTAGTTAGGATAGATTACACTCTAGATTGTATTTAGCTAGGTAGTTGAGGTATAAGATCTCTCTTTAATCTCTTATTTCATGGTAAATCTATAATTCAATCATTAACTTACCACTTTTGCATCTCAAAATAATATACTTGTTGAAATCACCATTTTATATCATTCTTTATAGTAGTGTGTTAGCACTTCATGATCATCATAACATTGAAAAGCTAGTCTATACATTGTATTTAAATATATGAGTTAGCAAAATCCCTTTTGAAAGTCACTATCCACTTCTAATATCATCAATATTCCTTTTTATCTTGAAAACAATTGGGAATGTTAGTCCAATTGACTTGACTTACATGATAGGAACTAATTGACAAGTATGTAAAAATTTATAGATGTGCCAAACACTAGATGGAAATGTGGTCTATCTCCTGGTTGTTTGTAAAATAGTCAGGAAAAACACCATACTCTACTATTTTCAATAACATCACATGTCATCACACATATCTTGTTAATATAATTCATCCCTATAACTGACAAGGATGAATGAGAGTTATTTTTTTCCTGGAAATTGCCTAATATACCTATGCACCCAACATGGGATAGCTTTATCAAGCATCCTTCATTAGTATAAGGGTCTATCAAAAATCTCAATTTATGATACGAAATTTATCATACTTCATCACTTTCAAGAATTAAAAATCATATTCATCCTTATATAACCTAAGAAGGATGGATGGTAAAATCATTTGATACTTGGCAAGTACTTAATATATGTACATACCTAACAACGTGGGATGATTATATCAAATTTCCTTCCTCGATATATGGGTCTATTATAAAATTTAAGTTATGATTTCTCTACCCTAATCAAGGCCACATGATAAACATTAAAAAATCCTCATGATTACTAATGGCCCTATATCATCACCTCCTAGCAACTCGAATATTACCAAGTTTCACAAACATTGGCACTCTCACCATATTTACAAGTATTTTTAAGCACTAAAATCATCTTCAAAGGAGAGTGGTTACCTAGATACTTTTGAAAATATATAATATTATATAGGCACTCCAAGCAAGGAAGCCAAATATTTCTACTCCCTTTGACAATTGGGAAGTCACTTCGATAAACAATCTTTTCTAAAAGGATAAACTTCTATTAAATATTATTCATTAACTCAAAAATTAATGTCAAAAAAACCTCCTATATGATAGGAGACATCTATCACAACATATTATGTACATAAACAAATTTCTCCTTTTTATTACATGGTTGATTTCCTATATAGTTGCATAATTACATGTTGCATGTATGTTGGGTTGCTTAACATATATAGAATCAAGATATTTTGCAAGGATGTGATGATGACTAGTCAGGAACACTTGCATTGCACTTGCACTAAATCTCTTATGTTAGTAGATCCTAGCCTTTAGTATGTTAGATTGCTTGATGCATGACCATACCCATAGGATGTGATGATAGTCCATATTAGCATATATTATTATGCATAAGGGCATTATATGCTAGTAGAATTTATATTTCTTATTGAAAATATTTATTTTATTAAATTCATGGGTTTGTATGCATCACATCTACATCTCTCATCTCTAACTCTTTCTCCCACCTAATCATCTTCACACCATCTTGGATTCTAGAATAGAATCAATTTTTTTTCATCTCAATATCTAATCCAAATCACAATTCAAAATACCCCTAAGCTTGGGGGAATAAAATTATAAATAAATTAATTAATTAAACAAAAACAATGACACGTCTATAGATATAAACTATCTAGACTAAAAAAATTACACATAGTTTGATCATATTTTCAAGGCCTCACAACATGAACTACTAAAAAACCTGTAAAATCTATCTAAGTCCTCTAAGCATGCCTATCACAAGTCCATCTAGCAATACTATCATACTTAAAGTCCTTCATATATCTATGGTCTAGGCACATTTAGCATAATTAAATCCCTAGCAACCCTAGGCACATGTATATAATTCTTCAAGCTAATAATGGCCTTTGCTTAAACAAAGCACTGGTAGTCCTAGGCACATTTATATAATTCTTCATATTGACAATGGTCTAAACATAATTGAATCCCTAGTAATCTAGGCAAATCAAATCCCTAGAAAGCCTAGGCACATGTATATAATTATTTAGACTAGCAATGGTCTAAACATGATTGAATACCTAGTGATCTTGGCAAATCAAAGCCCAAGCAAGTCTAGGCATATGTATATAATTCTTTAGGCTGATAATGGTCTTTGCATAATTAAATCTATAATGACGTAAAAGTCCTTTAGATCCTCTCAGTATAGACAAATAAAGGCCTTAAAAGCACCATAAAATCCTTATATCAAGGTTAATATTAGTGTCATTTAAACAACTCATTTACGATAATAATAAATATCTCCTTCATGTATAATTGACAACTATCATAAGCAAACAAATTCATCATCATTGCACAAATTTTTGAGATGCTACTTAAATTATTCAAAATAATTATAGCATATCATCACATCATCATGAAAACTATGAGTTGGGAAATTACATCATAATAATGTAAATGAATCAAAAGAGAGAAATTTGATATTGCAATAATAAACTCTATTTTTTGTTATGAAACAACACTCAGATTACAATAGAGCTCTTGAGAGGGAGGGTTTTATTTTAAAAAGAGGTTTAATGATACCACAAAGTATCTTCTTTATCACACTCAAAAGTATTGGATGGGTTTTGTAGCCTTGTCATTTGATCACCCTAGACCTCGTGTCACTCCAAACGCCTTCACACAAGCCCACAACAAATCATTAATAGAATCTATGGGGCCTCTCGAGATGAGGCCCAAATTCATGAAAAGGATGTTGCACAAAACTTCAACAAATACTACAAAAAGCATGTAACAAGTTACAAAATCATGCTAAGATGCTTGTCTTACCTTCTTATCTTACTATTATTGCTTTTAGGTCTTTGTTTGTCTTCTGATCCCAACTGTAGAGGGTGATTAGCTTTGTATGGCTGCAAGGGGTGGTTGCCTCTATGTGGCCATAGGGGGTGGTTGTCTCTATGTTATTAAAAGGTATTTGAGGTCAGGCGTGGGCCTTTCTAGAAGTGTCTTAAGCTCCTGGTACAGATCTAGTGTTGTATGGTCTTTCGAGGTGCGAATAACTATAAAATAAATGTTAGCAGGTATTCTTAAGAGACTCCACTATTGAGATGACCTTGATATTTCCAAAGGGGGTACCTCACACTCACATGTTCAAGAATTCACAAAGGGTGCTATTGAAATTTTAGCAGAGTTTTGGTATAGTTTTCATGTGTATTTTTGAATGGTTGAAGAAGACGGATTATTTATAGATCTTGTGGATGGTTTTTGAGGGATATAACTTGGCAAGCTAAGGTAGCCAAGTGACAAAGGTAGGTGGGATGGCAGGTCTGAAGTGTTCTAGTTAGGGAGAGATGTGGCAAGTGAAGTTATGGAGTTGTCTATTTAGGATAGTTGTGATCTGGATATGTGGTAAGTGAAGTAGGGAGTGGTGTCATAGTGAGGTGTCCATATGTGGCAGATGTGGCAAGTGAAGTGGGAAGTGGTGTCATATTGTGGTGTCCATATCTGGGATATGTGGCAAGTGAAATAGTGGAGTGATGTGTGAACATGTGGTAAGTGGTAATGGGAAGTCACATAGTGGCTTAGAGTTGTAGAGAGAGACTAGGGAATTTATTATTAATTTATGCATTTTTTATAATTTTTTTTTTCAGCTTTTTGGTAGGGTGGAGATTCGAACCTGGGACCTCCCTTGGAGGATTGGCCTCTCCTCTCCAACTCACCTACAACACCTGGGTCATTTTTTATAATTTTTTATTGTGCAAGAAGGTGGTTTTTATTTATTATTATTATTTACTATTATTTTTTTGGTTTTGGGGGATTTTGAATGATTAAATAAAATTCATACATTTTGGGTGTCTACAGATACCCCTTTTTGTACCGCATTGTGTATAAACATAATGTGGTGCAAAAATAGATAACACCAATTTTTGGATTGATGATGGATGATGATGAATGGATGACAATTGTTGGTGAGCAATGAGAATGGGTTTTGGCTTGAGGAGAGTGACGTAAGATTACCTCAAATCAAGGACAATGTAGGATTTTCCAATCATAGACCGAACAAATATCTTTAAATCTTTTCCTTTGACAGATTGATGAGATCATTTGATGTGAAAAGCTAACCAACAAAATGTAGGTGTTCTCATTATGTTCCAACTAATTGTAAGTGGTCTTAAGTTTGCCACCTTGATTGTAGCATAGGCATGTAAACCCCTAAAGAAATTGGCATGGTGCATACCAAAGTGAGACTAAATTAAATATTTGATTGAAGGGGATAAGCTCTATTATTTTCTCTAGTAGAAGTGGTTTAATGATAGCCTTAGGCAAATATTTTTGGATGTATGTGACTCCATAATTAATTTTTTGGGTATTGGACTTGTTTGAGACATAATTTTATGGATATTGTCTACCCCCTCAAGTGGCAAGTGGGTGGAAAAAGGAGATGACAACCATGATCTGATTGACAAAAGATGGGTGGAAAAGGTATCCATGATGGTATATGGAATGAAGTTGCAAAAGTATTTATTGGGTGATAGATGATAAAATTTAAAAGGATTTAACCATAGGATGAATTTGGCTGACTGTTCCTGGTAGTTGATTATACCTTAGTGACTGCCCCTAGTGGTTGCTTTGCACCTAGGTGACCACCTAGAGTGGTTGGTGACCTACTAAGGCAGTTACCAACACTTAGACTATATATAGGGTATATGGGGTTCATTTTGCAATTGTGCTTAGCAAGTGATAAGGAGGAGAAATAAGAAGTGGTTGGCGGATGAGATGGGAGAAGAGGGTGTAGTAGTGAGAGTTGGAGAGTGTGCAGAGAAGGTGAGTAGCTTGTGGCCCTTAGGTAGTTATTGATTTATGTTGTAGGTGAATATGCGGGTAGGGAATGGGGTTGTAGTTTGGTGGGTATTTGATTTTTTTTGTAGATATTGTGTTATAAAGTAGTGGGTTGAATGGAGAATGAGGGAACAGGGTGATTTTTTTTTTTGGATTTTAGAATTGTGAAAATGATGAAATGGGTGGGATTTTTTTTTTGTGTGTGTTTTTTAAATTGGAACTATGAAAATGATGAAATGGGTAGAAATTTTTTTTGTGTGTTTTTGAAATTGAAACTATGAAAATGATGAAATGGGTGGAATTTGTTTTTGTGTGTTTTTGAAATTGGAACTATGAAAATGATGAAATGAGTGGAATTTTTTGTTGTTTTTGTGTTTTTTAAATTGGAACTATGAAAATGACGAAATGGGTGGAATTTTTTTTGTATGTTTTTGAAATTGAAACTGTGAAAATGATGAATGATAGATGGGAATTTTTTTTGTTTTTGTTTTTTTGAAATTTGAAGTGTGAAAATGATGAATGATGGATGATTGGAAGCGTGGGAAAAAAAAATGAATTATTTTTTGTGATTTTATTATTTATATATGAAATGATAAAATGTGGACTAATGGTGGTGTGGTGGTGATTGCAGTTGAGGTTATTAAACTATAGCATAGATTCAAAAATGTGTTTTTGGATGCCAAGGATAAATTGACCAAGGTAGATTGGAAGTGATTGCAAGCAATAGGTCTATAGGGAGTGACATGAATAGAGCACGTGTATGAAAATCACGAATACCTATCAGCCCTAGAAAAGTGATAGGACCTAGATAGGAGGACATTCCACCTCCCTATAGGGGAGATGATGATAACACTTAAGGATGTCTACCATATGTTTTGACTACCGATGGAGGGACTTCCTATTCGTGTAGTGGTGGAGAAGAAGGATGTGATACCCAGAGTATATGGTGATGATTATGAGTTAGTGGATAAAGGTATTAGTTGGATACAGTACCTCTTGTAGTACCATTAAAATAGATTTACTTCATAACATAGTTTTGATGTTCCTGATATTGAATGTGATACTACCCAATTTTTTAGGTGCACAGTTCCCATGGAACTTGTTGGGTTTGGTGATGGATCTAGTGGAGACACTAGTTGTGTATGCATGGGCACCTACATTACTAACATAGACTTATGAGGAGCTATATAAGGTGTTGTGATGGAGGAGGGTGGATTTGGATTGTAGTGTGCTATTGCAGGTCTAGGGGTACGAGCACTTCAATGTATGATGGCTAGTGGTATTGCCATGTGATCTAGATGAGGACACAGTGATAGAGTGACCATAGGTGCTAAGGTGGTGGTATGATAGGGAGGCACCACAAAGTCAGCCACGTAAGATGGATGAGTACTATAAATGGGTGTGGAATTATTTGAGACTTAAGGAGGTGATATGAAGGCCATTAAGGGGAGAATAGACATGGTAAAACGATTACGTCCACTTGGGCTAGGTGTGATAAGCTCTGTGGGTGACAAGGCAACATGGGATAGAGCATGAATTCTTCTAGTTCTCTTGAGTGTAGAGGTAGTTCAAGTTGAGGTAAGGAGTATCCAATCCACTTGTCATTTACAGGAGATGAGGGGATGATGCCACCTTGGCATGATCATGGGTGGAGCTAGTGGGAGAGGAGAGGCATAAGGTTATCAAAATAGTTTATGTATATGATGTAGGGATGACCCCTAAGTATGATTTCTGGTGGGAAATACAGTGATGGGAGCCTATAAGTGTGACAAAGAAGGCAATCAATAAGGATGTAGTGAAGGATGATGGAAGGGATAGTGAGTTAAAGGAGGTGGAAGATACCTTATGATGATGTCTCCATCGATGGATAAATAGGGAGGTAGGGCCATCAAGAGTGATGGAATATTTCACACAAGAATTTGAGGAGGAGGTCTTTAACAATATCGATCTCATGGAGATGGTAGGATGGGAAGGAGGTAGTGGTGTAGATGATATAGAGGAGGAGCTTGATAGCAATGGATATGGAGGTGGGGAGGATTGGATTATTCTCCAGGTAGATCAGGATATCTTATGATAGGATAGGGATAGGATGATTGAGATATTTGTAGAGGTGTACCAATAGCTATTTGTGGTTGATAGGGAGGTGTGGCTATAGGAGGAGGAGGAGGTGATGGGAGAGAAGGATAGATTATTGTGGGAGAATGAGTAGTTATAGAAGTAGATAATGGTAGGAGCAGTGGAGTGGAAGGGCCTCCCATCAACAAGCAGATATGATAATAGTTGAGAGGGAGGCTCTGCACCATCATATGGATGCAATGATGGCAAATAGGTAGGATATATGGAATTAGATGGATGCAACAGTGGTAGAGAGGTATTGAGTAATGGTAGAGATAGAGCATCTATGGGGCAATGAGAGGGTTTTAAAAAGATAACTATTATAGAGGTACTATAAGTAGAGGTGGTGGCGGTGCAATATCGAGAGGCCATAACTGAGGCCCAATGGTGATGGGAGAGTGTCTATGTAGGAGTACTCAAAAATACATTGATGAGGTACTACATAGCAATACCATTAAGGCCATCTACCTCATAGGTAGAGTAGATTCAGAGGAGTGGAGTATTGGGTGCACCATGAGTATGATAGTTTATGGAGCCACAGGGATTAATAACAACAGGAGCAGGTTCCTCATGAGGGGTTGAGCGATAGGGACAATAGAGTGACAGTAGATGGGCTTATGGATCAAGTCCAGAGATGAGCAGAGAGACTAATGGTGGTCAATAATGATGTATTGATCATAGTTTTGCATATGATAGGCTTGGGATACCATATGGATGTAGCCATAGATGTATTATAATTTGTGATGATGATCATGATATATATGGGTGTTTTTATATGTGTTATATTTTTCATGTGTGATGATGATGTGATTATTTATGAATGATGAATATGTGAGATGATTTAAGTATGAATAGATAAAAATGGATAGTAGCAAATGTGATATATACTAAAATATATATATATATATATATATATATATATATATATATATATATGTATGTTGGTTTGATTATAATTTGGTAAACACTTAGACACGTATCACTACTCATGATTTTAATTGATTAATCAAGGGTGTCAACACAATGGTAATGACATGATTGTAGAATAGGTGGTAAGAAATGTGACACAAAGTATGCATTGGATGAGTGGAATGGAGAAGCAAATACGACACAACTTGTCATTTCATGTGTCCTAGGGAGGAAGAATATCAAAGCACTTTTAGGAAGCTCAAACACCCTAGTGACACCAATCAAACTCATATACTAGTCATTCAAGTGCTCAAATATACTAAGACTAGACTAGTGAGTCATGTATCTCAAGGACTAAAGTGTGTGAAGTAAGATTCATTTCTAATTTTTGAGTGAGGTTGGACTGACCAATTGAAACTCAAACCATTATAAGCTAGCTCATCCCCGATTGGTCATAGGTTTGTACAAAATAAGGTCACTAATATGATAGACATGTCACCACGTAGAGGGCATACTCCACTGTTAGTCAAGCATCTATAGCCATGATGGATATAGCCCCATAATCCTTCAGCATTGCTCCACTACTAGCCAAGAGTCTATAGCCCTTATGGAGATATCTAAAATACCTAAGGACCCATTATAAAATATTATTTCTAATGTTGGTTTTTATTCTCTTTTTTTACATTTATGTGATTTGGATCCTCAGGTTTGGATTATGCACATGATAGGATGATCAAGAGAAATAATTTACTTTATGGCAAGAGCTACGCATGGCTTCATCTGTCATAGACTCAAAATGTAATTAGGATGTGATATTCATGCTTGGTCCTGAAGTGAACTTGAGGTAACCAGGAAATGCCTATAGCACTCAAAGACCAAATAATATTTAATGGAGATTGATTGACATACTATGGCTGAATAACAAAAAGAACTTAAAGATTTTCCAAGCCTAGGATAAGGAGGAGACAAACTGTATTGTGGATGGATACAAGGAGGGTATTTGAAGGATGTGGGAGAAATAGGTTTTGGGGAAAAAGAACATATAAATAGGTGGAACAAATATAACCATGAAGATACCCTTGATTAATACAACAAAATTCTCTATAATGAAACATATAAAATTGAACTGAATGATGATCAATGTGGATTTGGATGTAAGAAGGTGGATGTGAATAAGTGGAGAGAGTGACTATGAGACAATGGAATGAAGAATGACATAGAATTTAGAATATAAAGAATAATATGAGAGAAAAGTAGGAATGAAAAAGAAAAGAGGAAAAGGGGGAAAGAAGAAAGAGGGAAACACACCAGTCCATGGTATGTAGTCGCTCAAAGCATGACCATACAACTAGGAGTGATGTGTGAGGAATTTTTAGATAGTAATAATAATGCAAAATAAAATAGAGTGAAGGAGAATGTGAGTGGAATGTGTTGTGCATTGTGATGATTTTGATGATGATTTATTTATTTATTTATTTTTGTTTTTTATGTTTTTATTTTTTTTAGTAAATTATGTACCAGTAGACAGAGTTGGTTATAAGCTATTTATAAAATACTCATAAGTAAAGTATATTAATGGGATTTAGTTCCTTTATCCCATTAATATTGGCTAGCTTGTATGCCTCATATCCAAATTTTTACTTTATGATGAATGGTCCCAACCAATTGGCAGTAAACTTATCTCTTTGATGAGGAGGAAGATTGAAATTTTATTGGTTTTCTTTGAGCATGAGGTCACCTACTTGGAACTTGAATGGATGGATTATATAATCATAGGCTCTTTTGATTCAATCTTGATAAATTCAAATATTCTCAAGAAAGTTGATTCGACGTTCATCGAGAAGAGTAAGTTGATTGAGTCATGTTTGGCGTGTTGTGTCATCATCCATGAATTCCTATAAGGATATACACAGTGATGGAATCTTGAGCTCAAGAGGCATGGTGGCTTTAAAACCATAGACTTTTGAAAAGGAAGTTGTCTCAGTTGGCATGCGGATGCTTTTTCATAAGCCAAAGTATCAAAGGGAGCTGGAGGTGCCAATCCTAATAATTTTCTTTGATCATTTTTTTAGAATTGCATAAATAGTCTTGTTGGTGGCTTCAGCTTATCCATTGCTCTGGTGATAGTAGGATTTCAAGAAGTGTTTGATATGATATTTATTGAAGAGTGCTTGAACAACCTTGTTTTTTAATAGGGGACAATTATCAAAAATGATTTTAGAGGGGATATCAAAGCGACAAATGATTTAATGGGGTATAAATTCTACAATTCAAGGTTTGATTGTGTGGGTTAGAGTGATAGCCTCAACACATTTTGTAAAATACTTGGTGGTGGTGATAATTAATGTATGTAGTCCCAAGGAATGAGGGAAAATATTTATGACAAGTTCATTTTCCCATTACAAAAAAGGCCAAAGGGCTTGTACTGGTTGCAATGGTTGTGATGGTACATGGGTTAAATTGGCATGATGTTGGTATTTAGGACATTTCTTGACATATGCACAACAGTCACATTCCATGGTGGGCCAATAAAATCCCATGCACAAAATATGCTTTATGATGGCCATCCCACTAAAATGACCACCACATGTACCATCATGGGCTCGAGATATCACCCAATTTACCTCTTATGGTTTGAGACAGTGAATAAGAACATCATAGCCATAATGATAAAGAACATCCCCTAAGAGAGTGTACTGAACTATTTTTGTTTGAAAGTTCCATTAGCGGATGACATCAAATCTATGAGGAGGACACCAAGTTTTAGAAAATCCTTTATTTGAGCAAACAAATCATGGTCTAGCTCTACCTGAACTAGATATATATCCCATTCATAATTATAAGATTCATAAAAAATAGTTGATTGAGAAAGCATGGTAACGTGAACTTGAGTGATGCTATCAATGAGGTTTTGTGGAACAAGGGACCCAAGAGAGGCCATGGTATCTACAAAATGGTTAGATAAACTTGGTAAATCTTCAATTTCATGCCATTCAAAGTTGTTGAGCAATTTATCGACAATCTATTTGTAAGACTTTAAGACCAAGCATTTCCAATGGTAGACCCTCTTAACTTGATTAATAATAAGGAGGTATTCACCCATGATTTTAATACATTTAATACACATGGTGACAGTGATTTGGACTCCATGAATCAAGGCTTCATACTCTGGGTTATTATTAGTGTAGGGGAAGTTGAGGTTAAATAAAAAAAAGATAGGGACCCCTCGAGGCATGAAGAAGGTAATTCTTGCACCTCCCTCTTGTTTGCATTTAGAACCATCGAAGAAAAGGGTAAGATAAACTTTATCCTTAGGCTCAATGTGCTCTTTGAGCTCAGTGACACTAAATATGGAATCATCTAGAAGCTCAATGATAATTGGTTTATTATCTTGAAGAGGAGATTTAGCAAGTTACTCGGTGATGACTACCCGTTATGGATTTATAAATTATGAATTCAATATTGAATTTTATTAAGATCATTATCCATTTTGTAGTGTGACTATTGGTATAAGTGCGACTCATCATGTAATGCAAAGGATTTTCTCTAGCAATAAAATAGGTTGTATAATTTAACATGTAATAACAAAGTTTTTGGGTTGTAAATATGACAAGGTATAGCTTCTCCACATATGTGTATTTTGTTTCATAACTCACCAATGTGCGACTGATATAGTAAATGGCTTTTTCTTAATTGGCATCATTTTTTTGGGCCAACATAGTTCCTAAGGTAAAATCAATAGCAAATATGTACAAATTAAATGGAATACCTGGTCTAGGTGGTGATAAAACTAGCGAGGATGTGAGGTAACACTTGATAGTATCAAAAGCCTTTTGAAACTCTATGGTCCATTTAAATGCGACCCCTTTTTGTAAAATATGGCTAAATGGCTTGCATTTGTCTGATAATTGAGCGATAAAGTGATGGATCACTTGAATTTTTCCTTGCAAGCTGTAAAGTTCTTTGAGGGTCATAGGGGGTGATATTTCGATGATAGCCTTGACCTTATTAGGGTCCAATTCAATGCCATGTTTGGAAACTATGAACCCTAAAATTTTCCTTGAAGTTATGCCAAAGACACACTTTTTAGGGTTGAGTCTCAATGCGCTCATGACGAGTTTTGGATTTGGCCAAAAAATAATCCACATAATATTTGATAATCTAATGCACATAGTCATGGAAGATGTAAGTCATGGCACATTGGTACATAGCTCCTATGTTCTTGAGACCAAATGGCATGACTTTGTAACAAAATATCCTCCAAGGAGTTGTAAAGGTTGTCTTGTCTTGGTCATTAGGACTGACACAAATTTGATTATATCCTAAAATATCATCCATAAGGGAGAGCATTTCATAGCCAGTGATGGAATCCATAAGTGTATTGATGTTGGGAAGAGGAAATTCATCCTTGGGATATGCTTTATTTAGGTCACAAAAATCAATGCAAATGTGTATCCCCTTATTGGGCTTGCCAATGAGAATCATGTTTGAAATTCATTCTATATAATTGATTAGTTGAATAAAGCCCATGTCTAATAGCTTTTGTAATTCTTCTTTGACCATGCAGGAAATGGTAGGATGAAGCTTCCTCAGCTTTTTTTTGAACGATTTGGCATTGGGATTCAAGGTGATATTGTGGATGACTAGGTTAGGATCAAGGTTAGGTATATATTTGTAGGACCATGCAAAGACTTATTTGTATTTATTCAGGAGGATGATGAAATGCTATTGTTCTGTGAATGATAGAATTTTTTCAAGTTCAAGGATTTATTGATTATCAAGGTCAGTGGAAAGATTTATATCAATGGTTTCTTCCACAAGCATGTGGGAACCCTCCTCAAGTTGATGAGGGATGGGGATGAGGTGAATTTCATCTATGGAATTGTTTGAGAGGGTTGGTGTGATATCACTAACTTTAGCTTGATAAATGGAAGAATATGATGATAGGGGAGAAGGAGAAAAGTAAACATGGGATTCTCTAAGTAATTGGTCGAAAGGAATGAAATTGGAAATAGAGGGAAGGAATGAGATCTGCTCGAACTCAATGGTGCTCGAGTCGAAGGGAATGATGTGTCCAAGATCATTTGAATTATAAAGGGGTGTGCATAAGTCAATAGAGATCATGTTTATTTGGGGTAATGAATGGGATTGTAGATTAGAGGTTGGGTTCCCATGTAGATGCTTATGAGGAAGAATTTGGTCTAGAATGGGTGGACATGGATCAAGTTGAAGTGGCAATCATGGAGGCAAGGGATGCATGGGTGCATTGGTTCAATTAAATGGAAGGAGCATAGGAAATATAGGAAGCAAAATGGGGAACAAACGTAGGTAAAAATTATCAATGTATGTGATGGGGATAATGGGGGATGATTATTCTTCAGAGCTATCCAAATCCATTGAAAGTGCCTCAAATTATTCATCGAATTCATCTCCCAAGGTGTTATATGAAAAGGAATGAATGGTGGCAACATGGAAAAATTTATCTGGTGATAGGTGAACATAATCGAGATCAATGTACTCATCATGACTATCTTCCTCGATACCAAGGATGATACGTCAAAAATCATCTTCGAGGAGGTCAATCAAAGAATGCTTATCATACCCTAGATCGAATTTATCTTTAGGGGGCTAATAATGAGGCTCTAAAATGTTATGAGATCCTTTTTCATAGCAACCAAGACCACATCCTCACCAATGAAAGCATTGAAAATACCTCAGGGTAAATGATGGGTTTGATAAAAATTTGATGTTTTCACGAAATGATGTTTTAGGTACTTTGTTAGGCGATTTGTTGGAAGATGAATCAACTCCTCCATGCATAAAATTAATATAATTAGAGGATCCCATGGGGATTATAGTGCGAATGATTAATGGAGTATGGGTAGGGCATCCAAAATCCCTAACCAACTCTATAATAGGAGGCATAAATACTACACTGTGTACAATATACTCACCTATACTAGGATTTGTCATATGTATAGCAATATTAATGAGTTGGGATAAATGTATTTGAGAGGTAAATAGAGATGGATATTCTACAATGTCCATTGAAGGGGATAAGGGTGTATATGAGGATATGTGCATCCTATGAATGTTGTCAAGAATGGTAGGGTTCATATTTGATAGGTTTGGAGGTAGGGGTGGGTTAGGCACTGTGTAAAGGGATACAGTTTGGGAAAATTATATGGATGTAGGAATGGTGGAGGTAGTAATGGGTGTGGTGGTAGGAATGACAATGGTAGTAACCTATCCAATTGTGGGGGGAAAAGGAATAGAGATAGGGGTCATTTGCTAGGTATTAGGATTGTGGGATATAGGGGAACGAAGTAGTAGGGATATAATTGACCTAGGATTATGGATAATGGGGGTTGAAGAGGGAAAAATGAGAGGATAAGGCAGTGTGGGTAGGGGGGAGGGGTCAAATATAGATGTCAAGTGACTATAGATGGGCTATGAGAAGGATATGGGGAATAGAGATGTTGGGAAGTAGGGCAAGTGAATTGAGTTTTGGAAGAAGTGTGAAAGAAATGTGGAGGAGAGTGATAGTCATGAATAAGCTAGGTGAAAGAAAAAGGAGGTTGATTATTATATAAATATTAAGAAATATATGGATAAGATAAATTTTGATGAGGGATATGGGTTTGATTTGGGATCACATGATTAGTGTGATTAGCCCCTGATGAAGAGGAAGGTGAGATTGGGTTGGATGGAATTGAGTAGGCATGATATAGGAAGAATAAGATTCAATAGCCACTATATGGGATAAATCCTACCAAAAGTGGATCCCTTTTAGCTATCACTGGAAAGGCTTTGGAACTCCAACCAACGGTGGGGTGTGTCTTAGCTACCACTAAAAATTCTATAAATAATTGTATCTTTGGTTTGGTTAGTCAGCATGGTCTCATGGTACAGGGATATAGAGATTTACCTTCAAATTCCATAAAATTTTTCTTATATTGGCATTCTTGATAGTCCCTTAGCATCGTCACTTGATAGATTATGGGGGCCTTGGATCCCTTCATATTGATATTCTTTTATTAGCTTCGGATCATGGCCTACTCAAAATTATCTTCTTCAATGGGATTTACCTAGTGTAGTGAAATGTTTATTATAAGAAACCTATAACTTCATAGCTTGCTCTAGATGCTTATGATGTAGTAGCTTCACCAAGAATATTGTGATGACCATTAAGTAATGGTATTGTAATAAAATATTTATATGGAAGTAATATACAAATAATATTGTGATAGGGACATGTTACAATAAAAAGTAACAATAAATAATAAAATTTGATAGTAAAAATAAAAGTGTCATTGTCATGGTAAATTATCTTTGTTAAGTTTCTTTGTGACAAGGAGATATGTTGTAAATAATAAAATCTCTAGAAATCCAAGATATTCAAAGGTAATTTTGGAAGTATTATGTAATTATAGGAAAATTCCAAAAGGAAAATCTCTAGAAGCATATGATATTTGGACTATCTCATGTAATTATAAAATATCATAGGAAAAGTCCAAAAGGAAAATCTCTAGAAACATATAATATTTGGACTATCTCATGTAATTTTAAAAATCATAGAAAGATTCCAAAAATAATATATTTATAAAGTGTTTGCATATGTCCATCTAGAGTCCTCCATGCATGTAACATCTATCTCCCATGAGCCTATAAATAGGTGAGAGATCCCTTATGGAAGGCAATTTGATTTGAGCAAGTGTAAACACAAGGAATTAATAGAGAGTCTAATGTGTTAATGAGAGCTAGCAAGCCAAGCTAGCTAAAAAAGAGTGTCTCCTTGTCCAAGGTGTGGCCAAGATTTTTAGAGTAAGGATGTGAAGCACGGTCGTTGGAAAATTTCATAGGAGGTGAAGGATCAATAAGAGGGTCACATTCGCTCACAAGGCAATCTATTGAGCACTTACTATAATTTGGTAGTTTTTGTTCCTAATAAAGTTCTTTCTATTTTCAATGTGCCATATATCGTGTTTCCATAAATTACTATTTTCTATGTTGTGCTAATATCTTATTGTGAATAAGAGTTCTATGCTAGCATCCCACCACCAAACAGATACTGTGCATAGATTGCAATGATCATAGTAGGAGGAGAGCTTAGGGAAATATTGTGAGTGTGTCATAGTTCGAAAATATCTTCTTAGAAGTATGTTTTTTTCATCAATTAAAAATATAATCTAAACATGTGAAATATATCCAAATATAAATACATAAAAAATAAATTGTATGAATATTGCAATGGTAGCCTTAGAAAGAAGACAATTAGGATAAAATTTCAAATTGGATAGGATTTTGAACATGACTTAAAATTTTCAAGAAATTTGAATTCATATATTAGGCATAGCCACATGTTGGAACTTAATTATAATTCATACTCTAATGGATAACATATAATATCCTTTGACATAACTTATTTATATATGATTTTTGTGTCTTAATGGTTTTTAAATAAAAGTTTCCATAATTTGTTTAAAATTCATGTAAATGTTTATGAATATAAATTGACTAATTCTATAAATAATTTTTAAATCGATATATGTATAATGATAATTACAATCATAATAATAACAATATCCACAAAAGTATAAAACTATCCAATTGAATTTAAATATGAGTACAATGTTAACAAAGGCATGGGAAATGCAATTCCATCTTCCACAATCTCAAAATAATATTTAAAAATATAAAATCAATAAAACATATTATATGTGTTGATGCGTCATAATTTTATCCATTATACTTACAAGCATATTATGATACCTCACTTTCCACTTGAGAAGGAATTGGGTGAATGAAAGTAGTCCTCCTAGAGAGCAACACAAATGCATATTCTTTGATCACATGTCAAAAAAGATTAAATATTTTTTTAAATAAAATATTCAAATATATTTATTCCTCATATGTTTGTAGAGAATTGCTTTAATCTATAAAGGTTTAAAATAAATACCTCCTAGTCTCATAGTAAGGGGACCATCTAGATATACAATTATCCTTGATTTATGGTTCTAGAAAATAAATTTGACACATATGATGCACATGAATAATATAGAAATCCATATCAATGAAAACATGGTTTGAATAAGATCTAATATTATGCCAAATAAACTCTTAAACTACAAGGTAAGTGAATCCATTTGTACTTTATAGTTTGGATAAACCCATCCTCAAAGTGAATATGTATACTATAATAGTATTCAACCTTTAAGAAATAAATTATTGAGTCTATAATCATTTGGAGTGTAAGTAAGCTCTAAAGATATCATATTTTATACCTTTATTAATCTATATTTTAGATATCTCTAGTAAATCATTGGGAAAATAAGGTGGAGCAATTATACCCATATTAAATTTACTAATTATTGTAGTCATAGTCCTTACCATACCATTTAGACTATACCCCATTTGTACTAGCTATATATAAAGGATTTGAATTTTTTATATGAGTATTTAAATCAACCAACCAAAGATTTGGATATTCCTCTAAGCATGTATCTTTGTTGCCACATGATAAATCATAGTTATAATAATAATTTTATCCTAAGGTGAGATCATAGTTGGATATTCATCTAAGCATGTAGAACTTAAGTGGGCCTAACGGTAAGACTTTGTAACTCTAAATAGGAGGTTCAATAATCCAATGGGTGTAGAGTTTTATACCATACTTCAATAACTCAAGTTTAATTGGATAAACTATATTGGATAGATAAGATTCTCTATGCGGGTAATCTCATATGGCCTATGGTCTCGTGGACATTAAAAACTACTTTACCTTTTATTAAATAAAAAAATATTAATAAATCCATATTTTGGCACGGATATTCTCACATGACATTGAGTTAAGCACTCTTTCTATGTAGATTCAAATTTTTCTTTCCTAAGCCAAGGCACAAGTCTTAGCACCAAATAGGATATGTATAAAAATAAGTTAAATAAGATAATATTTGTTTTGTTATATTGAAATTGAAGTCAAAAGAATTATTCTTGAAGAGTGATGAGGTGGCATATCCTTTTCTTAGTTTAGATTAAACAACTAGTGATAGATTAAAGTGTGACCAAGAAAATATCTTGATATACGCTTGATGATAACATATTAACCCTTTGACAATTATAGGTAAACAGAACTTATTTGGTATCCTATTTGAAGTGTCAAAATTTATGCCTTTTATGTTTTTAATATTTACCTAAAGACCATGTGTATTATAAAAGGATGTTAAGATATGTATTTTTTTTCTAGAGAACCTCCTTTTAATGTGACATAAAAATTCTATCATCTACAAATAGAAGAATGGCATACATACTCTATATAGTAAATGGCAATTTATGCTTAGTTAATTTAAATAATTTTCTCAAGTTCATCTATGTAGAGACCAAATAGTATAGGGGAGAGTGAACACCCCTGTTTAATCTAATATGCTATGTATCCCTTTTGTCTAAAATTTCTTCATACTCTTTTAATAATGACTTGTAGCATATTATAGTATGTGATATAACTAATTCTAGAAGACTAAAATCCCTAAGCCTCTCATTGAATAAATTGAGGAAGAGTTTCAAAACTGTTACAAAATTATATAAATAAAAATTAGGCTTTGCATTTTTTGGGTAATAACCAAATTTTATTGATTTTATCATGCATATTTAAATACATTTCATGGAGGTTATGACCATCCAATATGGTTATAACCATAATTATTTTTTACCCCAATAGTTACAACCAATCTAACCTCCTAATCTAATGTGAGGTGTAATAATAAACAATTAAAACTATTTTCTAGTAATGTAATAACTCCCTAACATCCCCCCTCCTTATTACATTATTTGGTATACAAAGAGAGCTATGAAATAATTCAAATTTGACATGTGTAAGTACCTTTGTAAAAATAATTTCAAGTTGTTCTTCAGTGGGAATGTACTAGAGTTGAATATGGTTATTCTAAACTTATCCTCAAATGAATTGGCATTGAACTTCAATGTGCTTTGTTCTTTCATGAAAGACTATATTTTTGACCAATTTCATAACACTTTGATTGTCATAATTCGATATTATTAGTTGATTTTTAGGCACATCCATATCTAATAGTATGTGACATAACCATATTTTTTACACATCGATCATCATGCAACATGATACTCTACCTTTATGGATGACAATACCATTTTTTGTTATTTATTGATGTGCCACAAGACACGTCCAAATCCTAGATAAAACACATATCCAAATGTTGACCTCCTATCATCTATAGATCCAGCATAATCTGGTTTTTTTTATCCTTGTAGAAACAAATTATCATTTTCTTATACTCTAGGCCATATTTCACTATACCACAAACATAATGTAAAATCCTCTTTGTTGTCTTCCAATGACATCCCTTCAGTTCTTGCATAAATCATAAAAAAAAACTCACATCATATTTTTTTATAGACCTAGTATTTGTTAGGTATATGAGACACCCAGTGAATTAGGTTTATTCAAATATTTAAATATATGTGCAATAATTCCAACTATAGCATATACTAGATGAATGGTGTGGTCTATCCAAGAAGGTGTAAATCCATAAGATGCAATGTAGCTAGACAATTCTACAAGATATATTACTAAATCATATAGACTATAATTAACATTTATACTTTTAATATTTTCTATGCTTTGAGCTTTGTTGGAACTAAGAATGGCATAGATTTTCAAGTAATCAATAAAGAAGCGGCAATAGCTAGGACTAGGATACACATAGGATTAACTACTATGTAAGGTTGATTGTAATATAATTAAGGATAGAAGCATAATCAAACCATCTAGAAAAAACAAATATGATAGAGAATTTTCTTATACTTATGTGCTAGATAGATCCTCTTATTCCTTCTAAGAATGCCTCTACATATTATTTTCATCTATTGAATTATATTGAGCATGTGTTATAATGGACCTTGTCAGTCTCTATCATGTATATGGATGGTCTTACAGTCACAATCAAACAAAGCATTATGAGGGGAATGACCAATAATAAATTTATGAGGAATATGGAAGGAATGAGAAAAAAATAGATGAAATAATTAGCACATTAGAGTGGGTTATAGATATAGTGGCTTCTAACCAATATTATTATAAGGATATTAGAGTATTCTCCATCAAATTAATAGCTAAAATATATAGTAGTAGCTTATTAAGGCTCAATAATATCAACAACTATAAATTGGGAGGTGAGTGAAATGTTAGTCTTACAATGGCACTGAGAGGGGGGGTGAATCAGTGTAGCTATTTAATTTCAAATCTACAACTCTTAAAGTTGAAGCAAGGAGAACTTAAAACAGATAAAGCAAATATAACAAGAGAGCATTCCACATAACACAAGATGTAACGAGGTTCACCAGTTTTGGCTACTCCTCAAAAATAGACTGCTTGGACTCCCATCCAAATCCAGCCTTTGCAAAGCACCAACTTTACAATCAATTTACCAGCACCCACTGGAAGGAGCACCAACCCCTAATTTACCAGCAAAGAAAGGAGCACCAACCCCCGATTTACCAACATCTGGAAGGAGCACCAACCCCTAATTTATCTGCACCAACAGAAAGGAGCACCAACCCCTGATTCCAAGCACCAACTCGGAATTCTATTTTGAATCTTTTTGACATAAAAATGCCTTCGCTTTTACAAGACCCTCACTGGTCTATTGCTCACATCAACATCATAGAAGCATAAAGAGAATTGTTAGAGACTCAATATGTTCTATACTCAAATCACAATCTAAACTTGTTGTCCACAAAACATACACACTCTTACGGCTCTGCTTACCGCACTCTTACAACCCTGTCTCATGGCTCACTCTTACGTCTCACTCTTACTGCTCTACTTACCGCAATCTTATGACACTCTTATAGCCCTCTTTTCGTAGCACTTTCCCTCTATACGGTGGCACTTTTTCACTATGAGCGGCACCTTAAATCTCCACACAGACCTCCTTTTATAACAGGATTTTCATTATATTTTTAACTTTCGTATTTACTCATGCAGACTATCAATAGCCACTTCTGTGAGTAACTCCATTTTGGCACAGTATTTTTGCATGCAACCTATTAATAGTTTTGTCTCTTGTTTTGGACTGACAGTGTAACGACTGCTTGATGGTTTCACTGCGTCACGTGCCTTATAACTGTCGTTCTTCCTTTAATGCTTTGTTCTTATTTTAGCTTGCATGATTTCTATTCGTAACTATCGCACTAACTCCAGTTGACTCTTCTTATATTGGCTGCATGATTTTCCTCTACAACTCCCCTTTAATTATCATTCTACTTCGATTAAGCGTCCGTAATCGTGTTGTTGCGACCTGTCGCGAAATCGTGACACTTCTATCTCTTTGTACTCTTCTCACATTTTACCCACGAAAACATGACATGTCACGATATCACGACACTTTCCGCCTCCGTACACTCTTCTTGGCTTGCACCTGAAAACATGACATGTCGCGAAATCATGACACTTTTCGCTTCCTTGCACTCTTCTCGGCTTGCACCAGCGAAAACATGACATGTCACGAAATCGTGACACTTTTCGCCTCCGTACACTCTAGTTGGCTTGCACCAGAAAACATGACATGTCACGAAATCGTGACACTTTTCGCTTCCGTACACTCTTCTCCGCTTGCACCAGCGAAAACATGACATGTCACGAAATCGTGACACTTTTCACTTCCTTACACTCTTCTCGGTATGCACTAGCGAAAACATGACATGTCATGAAATCGTGACATCTTTTCTCCTTACCTTTCTCTTCGCTTCGCACCATGAAAACGGAACATGTCGCGAAATCATGACACTTTCGCTACCTTGTGCCTTTCTCTGCTTGCCCGTGAAAATGAAACATGTCACGAAATCGTGACACTTTCTGCCTTAGCGCTTTTCTTCTCATTGGATCATGAAAACCTGACATGTCGCGAAATCGTGACACTTTTTCTCCTTAGCGCTTCCTCTTGCAAATTGTCACGAAATCGTGACACTTTTCCTTGCAAGCTCTTTCTCTCAAACATGTCACGAAATCATGACACATTTTCATCCGTACTGCCTCTCTTGCAGATTGTCGTGAAATCGTGACACTTTTCTTTGCGAGCTCCTTCTCTCAAACATGTCACGAAATCGTGACACATTTTTGTCCGTACTGCCTCTCTTGCAGATTGTCGCAAAATCGTGACACTTTTCTTTACAAGCTCCTTCTCTCAAACATGTCGTGAAATCGTACATTTTCTTCCCTCTCTTCACATGTCACGAAATCATGACACTTTTCTTTGCGCTTCTTCTCTCCAACATGTCGCGAAATCGTGACAGTTTTCTTTGCTTGCGCCTTCTCTCCAAACATGTCACGAAATCATGACAGTTTTTCTTGCATGCCTTCTTCTTCGAACATGTCGCGAAATCGTGACAGTTTTTCTTACTTGCCTTCTTCTTCCAACATGTCGCAAAATCAATTTTTCTTGCACTTTCTCTCTCTTCCAACATGTCACGAAATCATGATAGTTTTCCTTGTGCTTTCTCTCTCTTCGAACATGTCACGAAATCGTGATAGTTTTCCTTGTGCTTTCTTCTCTTCCAACATGTCGCGAAATCGCGACAGTTTTTCTTGCTTTCTCTTCCAACATGTCACGATATCACGACAGTTTTCCTTCTTTCTCTCTCCTCAAACATGTCGCGATATTCATGCTTGCTCAACATGTCGCGATATCGCGACAGTTTTCTTACTTGTCTTTTTCTTTGAGCTTTTGAATATGGGCCACTTCGGTCTTCTTGGAAATTCATTGTACATGCTCTGTATGACCTCTGAACTCCTATCCATTGCATCAACCGATCTTCTGTCTGTGTTGACAACAATGACAATACTTTGGCTGCACCTTGCTCATCAATGAACTCTTGTCCATTGCATCAACTGATCAACCTGACTGTGTTGACAACAATGACAATACTTTGGTTGCACCTTGCTCATCAATCTCCCCCTTTGGAATTGTTGGCAACACACGTAATTGTGTGCAATTACCTGTAATTCTTCTCCCCCTTTGACAATAATACCAAAGGGCGGCTGCAGAACTCCCCTGAGTCCATGCACAACATTCTCGAGGAAAAATTATTACGAGTTAGCAAAAAGCATAAACATGAGCAATATGATAAACAAATGCATAAATGCTCCCCATGAGTCCAAGACCACTTCATTTCACCGATTGACAACATCATGATAAGCATAATAGGCATCAACAATATCAATAATGTGAATAGCAGCAATAACCGATGAATGACACCATCACCGTCAACTTCACCAATATAACATGTGTAAGAACATGACTGGACCACTGTCTTCTATGCAACTACCCTCTGTTGCTTTGCAAACTCAAACTTGTCCACTGTTAGTGAAGGCATACAATAATCTTATATAGCCAACTTTTTGTTCTGCAATGCCAGCAACATCTGCATACATCTCCACCATGCATCTTGGATATTCTCAACAAGCTTGAACCTAATGACGATTGTTTGTCTCTCTCTGCAGTGAGAATCCAGTAGGCTACCTCAATCCACTTCACTACATTCCTTTTTATATTTACAACCTGATCTATGTTTTCTATAGATACTGCAGGTCACACCTTACTTTCAACTGTGCAAATCAGGGAGAAGACATTTTGTCAAACACTTTATGGCCAACCATAGTGCACCTTACTCAACCTCATACTTCTTAACCTTGGATTGGCATTTTATCAACAGTTAAAATGAAACTGTCTGTGAATTAAATATATTCACCAAGGCGTCATGAAAGATCTCACAATCTTAATCATCAATGTGTCGAACAAATACACGCTGCTTTTATCGAAACACAAATACGCAGCTAGGGCAAGCATTCTTCCACTAAACAAATGATCTGAACTGTTATAATCCATAGCTATGAACAGTGGCAGTAAGAACCATCAATAGAACAACAATGACATAAGCAATACTACCAATGGTGACGACTCTCAATTCAATCACTACCCTTCACGGCACCTCCACAAACAACTACAAGAACTAAAAACACACTTGACAAGCTGATACAACAATATCCCGACTACTTGCCTTTCATCCTCAGATAACCAGACAAATACATAGGAGCATTAAAATAAAACTTTAATATTGCTCCCCCTGAGGATGTGCCACCTGGAGTGGCTTAGTGCAATAGCGGAGTAGTCTCCTTCAGTCCAAGGAGACACGATTCCCTTTCTTCTGTCTTTCTCCAGACTTTCCTGAACTTGGGCTTGAGTTTTTCAATTACATCCCTATTTTGCCCCTGTTCGTGAACTTGAACATTTCTCTTGCGGGGTTGTCTCTTGTGCATTCTTGATGGATGATTATTTTCTTTTCTTTTATGCACATGATATGTTCCCTGTCTGTGTTGCCCTCTTTGTGTCTGATGAAATCTAGGGTTTTGCCTTAGATTAGATACATAAGTTCTTGGACAGAACCTTGCTATGTGCCCTTGACCATTACATTTAAAACATTGCACATGTTTTATTCCCTGTCTGTATTGCATTCTGTGTGTATGATGAAATCTATGGTCTTGCCTTAGATTGGATACATAAGTGCTTGGACAAAACCTTGCTATGTGCCCATGGCCATTACATTTAAAACATTGCACAGGGTGTTCACTCAGGAAAGCAGATGTGTTTTTATCAGCATAACTTTTTGATCTATTGTTCAATCCACAATAAATTGCCTTGTGACCATAGCAGTTGCATTTAGAACAATAGCCATTAAAAGCATTATTATTAAAAGAGTGAGAGTGAGAGAACCTCTTTTGCTGTGGTTGCTTTGTTGTAGATCTTCTTTGATATTTTCTTCCTTTTGAAGATTCGACTTCAGACTTTTCTTGCTTCGATCCTTCGATGAGTGGACTTCTTATTTTTTGTACTTTTGGAAGATGACGGTTGTTCAGCTTCATATCCAAGACCAAACTTATCCGTGGAGCTTCTTTGTTGCTTTCTCATTTTATCTAGTAATTCAGTGCTCTTCTCATATTTGAGATTTATGTTGGCCTCTTCTAGTTGTTTCTTCAATGAAACAATCTCTTCTTCTTGTTGGCTACAAACAGTCTCTTTCTCATTGATTTGAGACCTGAGAATATCTTCAATCCTTTTGTATTGTTCTACTTGCAGCTTTAGATCAACAATAACTTTGTTAGATTCCTCTTCACTTGTGCTGCATACATCATCCTCATCATCCAGGTGTGTCTTCAAGGCTTCTTCTGATTTCTTGGCCTTTTGAACTTGTAGGAAGAGATCTTCAATCTCATCCCCATATTCTTCTAACTTCTTGGACATTCTTTTGTTCTTTTTCTTTTCTATACTCAACTCTTCAAGTGCAGAGATCAACTCACCTTCTAGATCTACTTCAATCTCAAGATTTTCATCGCATACTTCAGGATCCACTTCTTCTACCTTCTCTAGTTCAATTTTCTCTTCTACAAAAATTGAAACTGACTGGGATGCCTTTTTGGAGGAGGATCTATTCTTCTTACCCATTGTGTACTAATCCAAGATCAACCCTAGCTGATTTAGCCTGAACTGGGAACTTGGCTCTGATACCAATTGTTAGTCTTACAATGGCACTAAGAGGGGGGGTGAATCAGTGTAGCTATTTAATTTCAAATCTACAACTCTTAAAGTTGAAGCAATGAGAACTTAAAACAGATAAATCAAATATAACAAGAGAGCATTCCACATAACACAAGATGTAACGAGGTTCACCAGTTTTGGCTACTCCTCAAAAATAGACCACTTGGACTCCCATCCAAATCCAGCCTTTGCAAAGCACCAACTTTACAATCAATTTACCAGCACCCACTGGAAGGAGCACCAACCCCTAATTTACCTACACCAACTAGAAAGGAGCACCAACCCCCGATTTACCAACACCGACTGGAAGGAGCACCAACCCCAATTTACGCACCAAAAAAGGAGCACCAACCCCTGATTCCAAGCACCAACTTGGATTTCTATTTTGAATCTTAGATTGACATAAATATGCCTTCACTTTTACAAGACCCTCACTGGTCTATTGCTCACATCAACATCATAGAAGCATAAAGAGAATTGTTAGAGACTCAATATGTTCTATACTCAAATCACAATCTGAACTTGCTATCCATGAAACATACACACTCTTACGACTCTTACCGCACTCTTACACCCTTCTCACGGCTCACTCTCCCTCCTCCCCTCTCTCCCTACCCTCTTCAATCTTACGACACTCTTATAGCCCTCTTTTTGCAGCACTTTCCCTCTATACGGTGGCACTTTTTCACTATGAGCGGCACCTTACATCTCCACGCAAACCTCCTTTTATAACAAGCTTTTCTCTCTATTTTTAACTTTCATATTTACTCATGCAGCCTATTAATAGCCACTTCTGTGAGTAACTCCATTTTGGCACAGTATTTCTACATGCAACCTATTAATAGTTCTGTCTCTTGTTTCGAACTGACAGTGTAACGGCTGCTCGATGGTTTCACTACGTCACGTGCCCTGTAACTATCGTTCTTCCTTTAATGCTTTGTTCTTATTTTAGCTTGCATGATTTCTATCTATAACTGCACCTGTAACTATCGCACTAACTCCAGTTAACTCTTCTTATTTTGGCTGCATGATTTTCCTCTACAATTCCCCTTTAACTGTCGTTCTACTTCAGTTAACTATCTGTAATCGTGTTGTTGCGACCTGTCATGAAATCGTGACACTTCTATCTCTTTGTACTCTTCTCGCCTTTTACCCGTGAAAACATGACATGTCGTGATATCGTGACACTTTCTACCTCCTTGTCCTCTTCTCAGCTTGCACCCGCAAAAACATGACATGTCGCGATATCGTGACACTTTTCACTTCCTTGTACTCTTCTCGGCTTGCACCCGCGAAAACATGACATGTCATGAAATCGTGACACTTTTCACTTCCGTACACTCTACTTCGCTTGCACCAGTGAAAACATGACATGTCGCGAAATCGTGACACTTTTCGCTTCCTTACACTCTTCTCGGCTTGCACCAGCGAAAACATGACATGTCACGAAATCGTGACACTTTTCGCTTCCTTACACTCTTCTCGGCATGCACCAGCGAAAACATGACATGTCACGAAATCGTGACACTTTTGCTTCCTTATACACTCTTCTCTGCTTGCGCACCACGAAAACGGGACATGTCACGAAATCGTGACACTTTCGCTCCTTGTGCCTTTCTCGCCTTTCACCGCGAAAATGAAACATGTCGCGAAATCATGACACATTTTCCTTAGAGCTTTTCTTCTCATTGGGTCGCGAAAACCCGACATGTCGTGAAATCGTGACACTTTTTCTCCTTAGCGCTTCCTCTTGCAAATTGTCACGAAATCGTGACACTTTTCCTTGCAAGCTCTTTCTCTCAAACATGTCACGAAATCGTGACACATTTTCGTCCGTACTGCCTCTCTTGCAGATTGTCGCGAAATCGTGACACTTTTCTTTGCGAGCTCCTTCTCTCAAACATGTCGCGAAATCGTGACACATTTTCGTTTGTACTGCCTCTCTTGCAGATTGTCATGAAATCGTGACACTTTTCTTTGCAAGCTCCTTCTCTCAAACATGTCGTGAAATCGTGACACATTTTCGTCCGTACTGCCTCTCTTACAGATTGTCGCGAAATCGTGACACTTTTCTTTGCAAGCTCTTTCTCCTCGAACATGTCGCGAAATCGCGATAGTTTTCTTTGCTTGCGCCTTCTCTCCAAACATGTCACGAAATCGTGACAGTTTTTCTTGCATGCGCTTCTTCTTCGAACATGTCGCGAAATCGTGACAATTTTTTTACTTGCCTTCTTTGCTTCCAACATGTCGTGAAATCGCGATAGTTTTTCTTGCGCTTTCTCTCTCTTCCAACATGTCACGAAATCGCGACAGTTTTCCTTGCGCTTTCTCTCTCTTCCAACATGTCACGAAATCGTGACAGTTTTCCTTGCGCTTTCTCTCTCTTCCAACATGTCGCGATATCACGACAGTTTTTCTTGCGCTTTCTCTCTCTTCCAACATGTCGCGATATCGTGACAGTTTTCCTTGTGCTTTCTCTCTCTTCAACATGTCGCGATATCGCGACAGTTTCTCATGCTTGCTCAACATGTCGCGATATCGCGACAGTTTTCTTACTTGTATTTTTCTTTGAGCTTTTGCATATGGGCCACTTCGGTCTTCTTGGAAATTCATTGTACATGCTCTGTATGACCTCTGAACTCCTGTCCATTGCATCAACCGATCTCTCTATCTGTGTTGACAACAATGACAATACTTTGGCTGCACCTTGCTCATCAATGAACTCCTGTCCATTATACTTTGGTTGCACCTTGCTCATCAATGAACTCCTGTCCATTGCATCAACTGATCAACCTGACTATGTTGACAACAATGAAAATACTTTGGTTGCACCTTGCTCATCATGAAACATGAAGGACTAAATAGAATGCTTAGAAAGAGGAATATTTATAGTTATAACTTTAAACTCTCAATTCTCTGATAGAATACATCTATTAGTAAGGTTGTAGTCCACAATTGATTAGTGCTAACAAAATAAAAGCAATTAAAGGAATCAAATCATTTTAAATAACTAGTACCATTAAGGATCAACAAGCCTCGTGAAGTTCCCAAGCCTTGTGATACTACCCTATCCTAAAGTAATATTAATAAATTGTATAGCAAATTCAAATAGATTTTCTTATTTCTTCACTTCTACAATTTTAACATCAAAATACTATGTTGAATTTGTCTCCTTTCTTAATACTTTGCTTGTAATATTCCATCCACCATAGTTGGGGGTTTGGAGTTGTAATTTATCTAAACACACATGTTCATCTTGTGTCTATTTATTCAAGCTTGGAAGCAAGCTAAATTTTAGTTCATTAGGCTAGCTAAAACATTTTCATTAAGGATTTTTATATATTGGGTTGTCCATTTTGAGTTGTAATAATTATATAATATTTGAGATAGTTTTATTTAGAACTTCAATGTCATTTACTTAATATTCTTTTGTTTTTTTAATTGCTTAACTCTATTTTATTGTTCTAAATTTTTATGGGAGCCTGTCAAATTTGTTTGATTGGTCCTTTGACTATAAACTGAAGAACACAAGCTTATACTGAGAGAGGGGGTGAACAGTATAAGACCTTTTTCAATTTTATCTATCAATACAACTTTCAAACCATTAACATGCAGAATAAAATAGCAGTAACAACAACAGTAAAATAGTGCACAAAAAGCAATCCACAAAGAGACACAACACTTTACGTGGTTCACCCAAGGTGGGCTACTCCACGGATAAAACTTTCCTCTAAAAGTTATATCAAAACCTCTGGGAATCCTTCTCGATTACAAAGTTTATGAGCCTTAGCTCAAAGGAGACACCTTCCCCTAATTCTGCTTTGCTAGTGATCCTCTAGAAGACCTCTACCTCCTCTGCCCTTAGCAAGTGGAATTCTGTCCACAGAAGACACCTGTCTTCCCTGCTCTGGCTGGAGATCTCTGTCCTCAACTCTGTTACAGCAAAGCTGGTCCTCTTTTCTGTACCAAACACAGTCCTTCGGTCTAGCACAATTGTCCTCTTTCTTTGTTCCTTTCTGCACTTGGTTGAAAACAACTTTTCACTGCCTGCGCAACTACAACAGCACAGTCTTCTCAAATTACAGTGGCACTATCTTCTCAAATTATAGCAGCACTTGATCACCGTTTGTCCTTCACAACTATTCGCAATTACAGCAGTATCTACTTCGCGCACTTTGCTTTCTTTTACACAGACTGCGTGAACACAGTCGTAATCACAATTGTCCTTAGATCAAATTCCACCCTTTTCATGATCTTCGCAAACACTGTAGCATTCGAACGCACAGCAACTTATGCGCCTATGTACAACCACAACATCATACTTTTCGCACAGTCTTCTTATGAACAGTAGCACAGTCTTTGATACTTAGAAGATTCAACGAAGTCCACTCTAATGCTGTAGTCGAACTTCGCTCTCTGCTTTTTCGATGATCGAACCTCACTAGTCACACTAACTTTGCGAATGCCTCACTACGAAATGCACACTTCGATCGATACCCAAAATTGCTCAAACAGTCTTCCTTTAATACTCACAATCTTAAGATGAAATCTTGTTCTTTAGTCGGCTGTTCAATCTCCAAACACGTCGGCTGTAAAACCTTACACTTCATCGACAGAGGTTAACTTCATCGGCTTTAACCGCCTCTGTTGTTCTGTAGCTGTTCTCGTGCGAAACTCAAACATGTCACGATATCGCTACGCCTTTGACTGTCGTACACCTTCTTTGGTTTGTTGTCATGAAATCGCGACACTACAGCCTTTGCTGACGTCATCGTAAATCTTGTCGCGAAATCGCGACGCTCTAGACTTCAAAGCCTTCTTCTCCGTTGTTGTCATGAAATCGCGACACCTTTGCCTCTTGCTGACGTCATCATGATTCTTGTCACGAAATCATGACGCTCTGGACTTCAAAGCCTTCTTCTCCGCTACTGTCATGAAATCGTGACACCTTTGCCTCTTGCTGACGTCATCATGATTCTTGTCGTGAAATCGCGACGCTTTGGACTTCAAAGTCTTCTTCTCCGCTACTATCGTGAAATCGTGACACCTCTTGCTTCTTCATCCTTTTCTTGGTTTGCACTAGCGAAAATGAAACATGTCGCGAAATCATGACGCTTTTGCTGCCTTAAGCTCTCTCTTGCCAACTGCTCGTAAAACTGGAACATGTCACGAAATCGTGACGCTTTTGCCAACTGCAAGCTGCCAACTCAACTTGTCGTGAAATCGCGACACTTTTTGCATCCGTACAACTTCTTCGAAACTTGTCGCGAAATCGCGACACTTCCTACAACTCAACACTGCCAACTCAACTTGTCGCAAAATCGTGACACTTTTTGCATCCGTACAACTTCTTCGAAACTTGTCATGAAATCGTGACACTTCCTGCAACTCAACACTGCCAACTCAACTTGTCACGAAATCGTGACAGTTTTTGCATCCGTACAACTTCTTCGAAACTTGTCGCGAAATCGTGATAGTTTTGCCCATTCTGCCTCTGCCTTCCTGCATGTCGCGAAATCGTGACACTTTTGCCCGCTTTGCCTTTGCCTTCCTGCATGTCGCGAAATCGTGACAGTTTTGGCCAAACTTTCTCTCTCCTCAAACATGTCGCGAAATCGCGACAGTTTTTCCAGCAGCCTGCAAACTTTTTCTAACTTATCTTTTTTTGGATTTTTGGCAACTGGGCTACTCTGATTTTCTTGGAGACTTACTGACCAGTTGAAACCTTCATCAAAACACATCCTTAGACTTAAAAACAAATTGCTCCAAGAACTCCTTGACATCAAAAACAACAACTACCAATAGCTCCTTGACATCAATGACAACAATTAACCTTAGGCAAAGGCAATGTACTCAAGATACCCAAAATTGCCAACAATCTCCCCCTTTGTCATTGATGGCAACCCTTAATTAAAAACACATCTTTCAAGAGCCAAAACTGAAATCAATCTCTTCAAGTTTTGCTCCCCATGACTTGAAGCTTTCCTCTTCACTTGAAAACACTCCCCCTTACTTAAATCTCTCCCCCTTTGTCATCAATGGCAAAGGGTCACCTTTGGGGCTTGGGACTAAGAATGAGCCTCTTAGCTTAGTCCCTCCCCCACCTCCTGATGAGGTGATTTAAAATAGGGTTGGGAGTGATACTCCCATTAGACACTCATCATCATTAGTGTCTAAGATTTCTTTGTCGGGCCTTCTCTTGAATTCTTTTTCTGTATTCCTGTTCCTATCACTGTTTTGATCCTCGGACCTATTAATACTACTGTTCCTGTTTCTTTTATCTTTTTTGTTCTTATCCATACCTTGATCCTTGGACCTTTTCATATCACTTTTCCTATTTTTGTTATCATTCCTATTCTTATCCATGCCTTGATCCTTGGATTTGCTCATGCTGTCTTGTTTTTATTCCTGTATCTCAGAAGATCAGCTCTACACTGTCTAGCTAGGTGACCTTCATTGTTGCATTTATAGCAAGTAACAATATTTGGCATGACTGTTCTTTGAATCCTCCTGTTCTGACTAACCCAGTTCCTGTTATTTGCCTTGCAAAAAATTGCCTTGTGCCCGAATTGTTGACAAGAGTAACAATACCCTTGAAAGAAATTACGTATCCTAAAACTGTCATTTACTCTCTTCATTTGAGTCATGCAATGTACAGCCCATGTGACCAAATCCGTGACACACAAAACATCTATCGTGAAATTTTCTTTTATTCGACTTCATGGGTCCCGAAGACTTCTTCTTCTCGATCTGAATATCATTTTCTGTTTCTGCGTATTCATCACTTACTGACTCATGATCTGAAGTACTTTCTTCAACAGGACTCTCTTCCTTTTGAAATCTCTTGCTAGATTCCCCAACCTGTTCCTTGTGCGGCTCAATGAAACCGAGACCTGTTTTATCTATTGGTTTTCTTTGTCCTTTGATGAGAAATTTAACCTTCTTGGAGCTATCCTGAAATCTGTAGAGCTTATCCTTGTACTCTTTATTTTCTTCTTTCAAAGAAGCCATTTCCTGTTCTAACTCTCTATACTCCGAATTTTAGAATCTAACTCATTCTTGAGTTCTTGTGACTTAGCCATAGATGCTTCAAGATTTTCTACAAGTTCATCTATCTCCATACAACATTCATCTAATTTAAACTTGAGTCTATCATTCTTCTTTCTTTCCTTTTTCAAAACACCAAGAGCATTATTGAGTTCACATTCAAGATCCTCTATTTGATGGCACTTTGAATTGTCACAACCTTTTTCAGATTTCTTATCACTAGAGGTGCTACCTTTTTCAAAAACCATACATGCATCTTCATTGTAGTTTTTTGAAGCATCCTCATACATACTAGCAACCAAATCATTATTTCTGCAATCATCCTCAAGGTGCCCAAAATTTCCACATCTAAAACATTTCATGATAATGAATTTATGTTTCGGTTCTTCCTCTTTTTCTGAAATGAACAACATCTCATTTTCATCATCACTAGAAGAACTGTCACTATCACTGCTAGAACACTTACTTGCTTTGTCTAAGTAGAAGCTCTTCTTATTCTTGTGAGAATGCCTCTTTCCATGATTGTTGTACTCATATTTGCTTTTTTGGTGATTGTTGTACTCATTTTTGCTCTTTCTGTAATACCTGTGCTTTTCAGAGTCCTTGCTTTTAACATCCTGTACATCTTCATCACTTTCATTTTTAGAAACAGTACAGTCAGTAGCATAATGACCAAATTTCCCACAGTTAAAACATCTTATATTTTTCTTGCTTTTGTGCTTTTTGGAAAACTTGCCTTTCTTGCTGTAATATGCCTCTTCCTCACTAGAAGACTCATCACTTTCTTGAATCTGTTTGCCCTTCGATTTCTTGATAGCTTTGAAAGCTGCCTCTTTCTTTACATCAACTTTTACTTGAGTTCTCAGCTCAAATGCTTCAAGAATACTATGGAGCTCATCCTTTTTCAATTTATCTAAATCTTTGGCTTCCTCAATAGCAGAAATCTTTTCACTAAATCTATTAGGAAGAGATCTTAAAATCTTATCACACACATCATTTTCAGCAAGTTCAAGACCTAAGTCTTTCATGGAGTTCACAATCTCATCCATCCGAAGCATGTAGTCACTAATCTTTTCATCATCATTCATCTTGAGTTGTTCAAACATACCTTTAAAATGTCTCAATTTGGCCTTTCGGACATTTGCATCACCTGTATGAACAACCTGCAATTGTTTCCACATCTCACTAGTTGTCTTGCAGTGAATAACTTTGGTAAGATCAGCCTTCTGTAAACCTTTTAAGATTGCATTCATGGCTTTTGAGTTGCTGTGATGTAGAAGCCTATCCTCTTTAGTGTAAGGACCATTTGTAGGAATGGTGTACCCATCTTCAATAACTTCCCATACCTCATTACCAAGAGCCATAAGATAGACCTTCATTCTTGCACTCCATAGACCAAAATCTGATCCATCCAGAATAGGTGCTACATTCCCACTTGAGTAGTCCATTGTGTTCTTTGCAACCTTTTCCTTCAAGTCGTTAAACTTTTCGAAGGCACCGGCTCGATACCAATTGAAGAACACAAGCTTATACTGAGAGGGGGGGGGTGAAAAGTATAAGACCTTTTTCAATTTTATCTATCAATACAGCTTTCAAACCATTAACATGCAGAATAAAATAGCAGTAACAACAACAGTAAAATAGTGCACAAAAAGCAATCCACAAAGAGACACAACACTTTACGTGGTTCACCCAAGGTGGGCTACTCCACGGATAAAACTTTCCTCTAAAAGTTATATCAAAACCTCTCGGGAATCCTTCCCGATTACAAAGTTTATGAGCCTTAGCTCAAAGGAGACACCTTCCCCTAATTCTCGCTTTGCTAGTGATCCTCTAGAAGACCTCTACCTCCTCTCGCCCTTAGCAAGTGGAATTCTGTCCACGGAAGACACCTGTCTTCCCTGCTCCGGTTGGAGATCTCTGTCCTCAACTCTGTTACAGCAAAGCTGGTCCTCTTTTCTATACCAAACACAGTCCTTCGGTCTAGCACAATTGTCCTCTTCCTTTGTTCCTTTTTGCACTTGGTTGAAAACAACTTTTCACTGCCTGCGCAACTACAGCAGCACAGTCTTCTCAAATTACAGTGGCACTATCTTCTCAAATTACAGCAGCACTTGATCACCGTTTGTCCTTCACAACTGTTCGCAATTACAGCAGTATCTACTTCGCGCACTTTGCTTTCTTTTACACAGACTGCGTGAACACAATCGCAATCACAGCTGTCCTTAGATCAAATTCCACCCTTTTCATGATCTTCGCAAACACCGTAGCATTCGAACGCACAGCAACTTATGCGCCTATGTACAACCACAACATCATACTTTTTGCATAGTCTTCTTATGAACAACAACATAGTCTTTGATACTTAGAAGATTCAACGAAGTCCACTCTAATGTTGTAGTCGAACTTCGCTCTCTGCTTTTTCGATGATCGAACCTCACTAGTCACACTAACTTTGCGAACGCCTCACTACGAAATGCACACTTCGATCGATACCCAAAATTGCTCAAACAGTCTTCCTTTAATACTCACAATCTTAAGATGAAATCTTGTTCTTTAGTCGGCTGTTCAATCTCCAAACACGTCGGTTGTAAAACCTTACACTTCGTCGACAGAGGTTAACTTCGTCGGCTTTAACCGCCTCTGCTGTTCTGTAGTTGTTCTCGCACGAAACTCAAACATGTCACGATATCGCTACGCCTTTGACTGCCGTACACCTTCTTTGGTTTGTTGTCACGAAATCGTGACACTACAGCCTTTGCTGACGTCATCGTAAATCTTGTCACGAAATCGTGACGCTCTAGACTTCAAAGCCTTCTTCTCCGCTGTTGTCGTGAAATCGTGACACCTTTGCCTCTTGCTGACGTCATCATGATTCTTGTCATGAAATCGTGACGCTCTGGACTTCAAAGCCTTCTTCTCCGCTATTGTCGTGAAATCGTGACACCTTTGCCTCTTGCTGACGTCATCATGATTCTTGTCATGAAATCGTGACGCTCTAGACTTCAAATCCTTCTTCTCCACTACTATCACAAAATCGTGACACCTCTTGCTTCTTCATCCTTTTCTTGGTTTGCACTAGCGAAAATGAAACATGTCACGAAATCGCGACGCTTTTGCTGCCTTAAGCTCTCTCTTGCCAACTGCTCGTGAAACTGGAACATGTCACGAAATCACGACGCTTTTGCCAACTGCAAGCTGCCAACTCAACCTGTCGCAAAATCGTGACACTTTTTGCATCCGTACAACTTCTTCGAAACTTGTCGCGAAATCGTGACACTTCCTACAACTCAACACTGCCAACTCAACTTGTCACGAAATCGTGACACTTTTTGCATCCGTACAACTTCTTCGAAACTTGTCACGAAATCGTGACACTTCCTGCAACTCAACACTGCCAACTCAACTTGTCACGAAATCATGACAGTTTTTGCATCCGTACAACTTCTTCGAAACTTGTCGCGAAATCGTGACAGTTTTGCCCGTTCTGCCTCTGCCTTCCTGCATGTCGCGAAATCGTGACACTTTTGCCCGCTTTGCCTCTGCCTTCCTGCATGTCACGAAATCGTGACAGTTTTGGCCAAACTTTCTCTCTCCTCAAACATGTCGCGAAATCGTGACAATTTTTCCAGCAACCTGCAAACTTTTTCTAACTTATCTTTTTCTGGATTTTTGGCAACTGGGCTACTCTGATTTTCTTGGAGACTTACTGACCAACTGAAACCTTCATCAAAACACATCCTTAGACTTAAAAACAAATTGCTCCAAGAACTCCTTGACATCAAAAACAACAACTACCAATAGCTCCTTGACATCAATGACAACAATTAACCTTAGGCAAAGGCAATGTACTCAAGATACCCAAAATTGCCAACAATCTCCCCCTTTGTCATTGATGGCAACCCTTAATTAAAAACACATCTTTCAAGAGCCAAAACTGAAATCAATCTCTTCAAGTTTTGCTCCCCCGACTTGAAGCTTTCCTCTTCACTTGAAAACACTCCCCCTTACTTAAATCTCTCCCCCTTTGTCATCAATGGCAAAGGGTCACCTTTGGGGCTTGGGACTAAGAATGAGCCTCTTAGCTTAGTCCCTCCCCCACCTCCTGATGAGGTGATTTAAAATAGGGTTGGGAGTGATACTCCCATTAGACACTCATCATCATTAGTGTCTAAGATTTCTTTGTCGGGCCTTCTCTTGAATTCTTTTTCTGTATTCCTGTTCCTGTCACTGTTTTGATCCTCGGACCTGTTAATACTACTGTTCCTGTTTCTTTTATCTTTTCTGTTCTTATCCATACCTTGATCCTTGGACCTGTTCATATCACTTTTCCTATTTTTGTTATCATTCCTATTCTTATCCATGCCTTGATCCTTGGATTTGCTCATGTTGTTGTTTTTGTTCCTGTATCTCAGAAGATCAGCTCTACACTGTCTAGCTAGGTGACCTTCATTGTTGCATTTATAGCAAGTAACAATATTTGGCATGACTGTTCTTTGAATCCGCCTGTTCTGACTAACCCAGTTCCTGTTATTTGCCTTGCAAAAAATTGCCTTGTGCCCGAATTGTTGACAAGAGTAACAATACCCTTGAAAGAAATTACGTATCCTGAAACTGTCATTTACTCTCTTCATTTGAGTCATGCAATGTACAACCATGTGACCAAATCTGTGACACGCAAAACATCTGTCGTGAAATTTTCTTTTATTCGACTTCATGGGTCCCGAAGACTTCTTCTTCTCAGTCTGAATATCATTTTTCTATTTCTCGCGTATTCATCACTTATTGACTCATGATCTGAAGTACTTTCTTCAATAGGACTCTCTTCCTTTTGAAATCTCTTGCTAGATTCCCCAACTTGTTCCTTGTGTGGCTCAACGAAACCTGTTCCTTGTCCTTTGATGAGAAATTTAACATTCTTGGAGCTATCCTGAAATATGTAGAGCTTATCCTTGTACTCTTTATTTTCTTCTTTCAAAGAAGCCATTTCCTGTTCTAACTCTCTATACTCCGAATTTTAGAATCTAACTCATTCTTGAGTTCTTGTGACTTAGCCATAGATGCTTCAAGATTTTCTACAAGTTCATCTATCTCCATACAACATTCATCTAACTTAAACTTGAGTCTATCATTCTTCTTTCTTTCCTTTTTCAAAACACCAAGAGCATTATTGAGTTCACATTCAAGATCCTCTATTTGATGGCACTTTGAATTGTCACGACCTTTTTCAGATTTCTTATCACTAGAGGTGCTACCTTTTTCAAAAACCATACATGCATCTTCATTGTAGTTTTCTGAAGCATCCTCATACATACTAGCAACCAAATCATTATTTCTGCAATCATCCTCAAGGTGCCCAAAATTTCCACATCTAAAACATTTCATGATAATGAATTTATGTTTCGGTTCTTCCTCTTTTTCTGAAATGAACAACATCTCATTTTCATCATCACTAGAAGAACTGTCACTATCACTAGTAGAACATTTACTTGCTTTGTCTAAGTAGAAGCTCTTCTTATTCTTGTGAGAATGCCTCTTTCCATGATTGCTGTACTCATCTTTGCTTTTCTCGGTGATTGTTGTACTCATTTTTGCTCTTTCTGTAATACCCGTGCTTTTCAGAGTCCTTGCTTTTAACATCCTGTACATCTTCATCACTTTCATTTTTAGAAACAAGATACGATCAGTAGCATAATGACAAAATTTCCCACAGTTAAAACATCTTATATTTTTCTTGCTTTTGTGCTTTCTGGAAAACTTGCCTTTCCTGCTGTAATATGCCTCTTCCTCACTAGAAGACTCATCACTTTCTTGAATCTGTTTGCCCTTCGATTTCTTGATAGCTTTGAAAGCTGCCTCTTTCTTTACATCAACTTTTACTTGAGTTCTCAGCTCAAATGCTGCAAGAATACTATGGAGCTCATCCTTTTTCAATTTATCTAAATCTTTGGCTTCCTCAATAGCAGAAATCTTTTCACTAAATCTATTAGGAAGAGATCTTAAAATCTTATCACACACATCATTTTCAGCAAGTTCAAGACCTAAGTCTTTCATGGAGTTCACAATCTCATCCATCCGAAGCATGTAGTCACTAATATTTTCATCATCATTCATCTTGAGTTGTTCAAACATACCTTTAAAATGTCTCAATTTGGCCTTTCGGACATTTGCATCACCTGTATGAACAACCTAGCAATTGTTTCCACATCTCACTAGCTGTCTTGCAGTGAATAACTTTGGTAAGATCAGCCTTCTGTAAACCTTTTAAGATTGCATTCATGGCTTTTGAGTTGCTGTGATGTAGAAGCCTGTCCTCTTTAGTGTAAGGACCATTTGTAGGAATGGTGTACCCATCTTCAATAACTTCCCATACCTCATTACCAAGAGCCATAAGATAGACCTTCATTCTTGCACTCCATAGACCAAAATCTGATCCATCCAGAATAGGTGTTGCATTCCCACTTGAGTAGTCCATTGTGTTCTTTGCAACCTTTTCCTTCAAGCTGTTAAACTTTTCGAAGGCACTGGCTCTGATACCAATTGAAGAACACAAGCTTATACTGAGAGGGGGGGTGAACAGTATAAGACCTTTTTCAATTTTATCTATCAATACAACTTTCAAACCATTAACATGCAGAATAAAATAGCAATAACAACAACAGTAAAATAGTGCACAAAAAGCAATCCACAAAGAGACACAACACTTTACGTGGTTCACCCAAGGTGGGCTACTCCACGGATAAAACTTTCCTCTAAAAGTTATATCAAAACCTCTCGGGAATCCTTCCCGATTACAAAGTTTATGAGCCTTAGCTCAAAGGAGACACCTTCCCCTAATTTTGCTTTGCTAGTGATCCTCTAGAAGACCTCTACCTCCTCTCGCCCTTAGCAAGTGGAATTCTGTCCACAGAAGACACCTGTCTTCCCTGCTCTGGCTGGAGATCTCTGTCCTCAACTCTGTTACAGCAAAGCTGGTCCTCTTTTCTGTACCAAACACAGTCCTTCGGTCTAGCACAATTGTCCTCTTCCTTTGTTCCTTTCTGCACTTGGTTGAAAACAACTTTTCACTGCCTGCGCAACTACAGCAGCACAGTCTTCTCAAATTACAGCGGCACTATCTTCTCAAATTACAGCAAGCACTTGATCACCGTTTGTCCTTCACAACTATTCGCAATTACAGCAGTATCTACTTCGCGCACTTTGCTTTCTTTTACACAGACTGCGTGAACACAGTCGCAATCACAGCTGTCCTTAGATCAAATTCCACCCTTTTCATGATCTTCGCAAACACTGTAGCATTCGAACGCACAACAACTTATGCGCCTATGTACAACCACAACATCATACTTTTTGCACAGTCTTCTTATGAACAGCAACACAGTCTTTGATACTTAGAAGATTCAACGAAGTCCACTCTAATGTTGTAGTCGAACTTCGCTCTCTTTTTTCGATGATCGAACCTCACTAGTCACACTAACTTTGCGAACGCCTCACTACGAAATGCACACTTCGATCGATACACAAAATTGCTCAAACAATCTTCCTTTAATACTCACAATCTTAAGATGAAATCTTGTTCTTTAGTCGACTGTTCAATCTCCAAACACGTCGGCTGTAAAACCTTACACTTCGTCGACAGAGGTTAACTTCGTCGGCTTTAACCGCCTCTGCTATTCTGTAGCTGTTCTCGCATGAAACTCAAACATGTCACGATATCGCTACGCCTTTGACTGTCGTACACCTTCTTTGGTTTGTTGTCACGAAATCGTGACACTACAGCCTTTGCTGACGTCATCGTAAATCTTGTCACGAAATCATGACGCTCTAGACTTCAAAGCCTTCTTCTCCGCTGTTGTCGCGAAATCGTGACACCTTTGCCTCTTGCTGACGTCATCATGATTCTTGTCATGAAATCATGATGCTCTGGACTTCAAAGCCTTCTTCTCCGCTACTGTCATGAAATCGTGACACCTTTGCCTCTTGCTGACGTCATCATGATTCTTGTCAATGCGAAATCGTGACACCTCTTGCTTCTTCATCCTTTTCTTGGTTTGCACTAGCGAAAATGAAACATGTCACGAAATCGCGACGCTTTTGCTGCCTTAAGCTCTCTCTTGCCAACTGCTCGTGAAACTGGAACATGTCACGAAATCGTGACGCTTTTGCCAACTGCAAGCTGCCAACTCAACCTTCTGAAATCGTGACACTTTCTGCATCCGTACAACTTCTTCAAAACTTGTCACGAAATCGTGACACTTCCTACAACTCAACACTGCCAACTCAACTTGTCACGAAATCGTGACACTTTCTGCATCCGTACAACTTCTTCGAAACTTGTCATGAAATCGTGACACTTCCACTCAACACCAACTCAACTTGTCACGAAATCGCGACTTTTTGCATCCGTACAACTTCTTTCAAAACTTGTCATCGAAATCGTGATAGCTTTGCCCGTTCGCCTCTCGCCTTCCCGCATGTCGCGAAATCGTGACACTTTTGCCCGCTTTGCCTCTCGCCTTCCCGCATGTCACGAAATCGTGACAGTTTTGGCCAAACTTTCTCTCTCCTCAAACATGTCGCGAAATCGCGACAGCTTTTTCAAGCAGCTCGCAAACTTTTTCTAACTTATCTTTTTCTGGATTTTTGGCAACTGGGCTACTCTGATTTTCTTGGAGACTTACTGACCAGCTGAAACCTTCATCAAAACACATCCTTAGACTTAAAAACAAATTGCTCCAAGAACTCCTTGACATCAAAAACAACAACTACCAATAGCTCCTTGACATCAATGACAACAATTAACCTTAGGCAAAGGCAATGTACTCAAGATACCCAAAATTGCCAACAATCTCCCCCTTTGTCATTGATGGCAACCCTTAATTAAAAACACATCTTTCAAGAGCCAAAACTGAAATCAATCTCTTCAAGTTTTGCTCCCCCTGACTTGAAGCTTTCCTCTTCACTTGAAAACACTCCCCCTTACTTAAATCTCTCCCCCTTTGTCATCAATGGCAAAGGGTCACCTTTGGGGCTTGGGACTAAGAATGAGCCTCTTAGCTTAGTCCCTCCCCCACCTCCTGATGAGGTGATTTAAAATAGGGTTGGGAGTGATACTCCCATTAGACACTCATCATCATTAGTGTCTAAGATTTCTTTGTCGGGCCTTCTCTTGAATTCTTTTTTTGTATTCCTGTTCCTGTCACTGTTTTGATCCTCGGACCTGTTAATACTACTGTTCCTGTTTCTTTTATCTTTTTTGTTCTTATCCATACCTTGATCCTTGGACCTGTTCATATCACTTTTCCTATTTTTGTTATCATTCCTATTCTTATCCATGCCTTGATCCTTGGATTTGCTCATGCTGTTGTTTCTGTTCCTGTATCTCAGAAGATCAGCTCTACACTGTCTAGCTAGGTGACCTTCATTGTTGCATTTATAGCAAGTAACAATATTTGGCATGACTGTTCTTTGAATCCGCCTGTTCTGACTAACCCAGTTCCCGTTATTTGCCTTGCAAAAAATTGCCTTGTGCCCGAATTGTTGACAAGAGTAACAATACCCTTGAAAGAAATTACGTATCCTGAAACTGTCATTTACTCTCTTCATTTGAGTCATGCAATGTACAGCCATGTGACCAAATCTGTGACACGCAAAACATCTGTCGTGAAATTTTCTTTTATTCGACTTCATGGGTCCCGAAGACTTCTTCTTCTCAGTCTGAATATCATTTTCTATTTCTGCGTATTCATCACTTATTGACTCATGATCTGAAGTACTTTCTTCAACAGGACTCTCTTCCTTTTGAAATCTCTTGCTAGATTCCCCAACCTGTTCCTTGTGCGGCTCAACGAAACCGAGACCTGTTTTATCTGTTGGTTTTCTTTGTCCTTTGATGAGAAATTTAACCTTCTTGGAGCTATCCTGAAATCTGTAGAGCTTATCCTTGTACTCTTTATTTTCTTCTTTCAAAGAAGCCATTTCCTGTTCTAACTCTCTATACTCCATAATTTTAGAATCTAACTCATTCTTGAGTTCTTGTGACTTAGCCATAGATGCTTCAAGATTTTCTACAAGTTCATCTATCTCCATACAACATTCATCTAACTTAAACTTGAGTCTATCATTCTTCTTTCTTTCCTTTTTCAAAACACCAAGAGCATTATTGAGTTCACATTCAAGATCCTCTATTTGATGGCACTTTGAATTGTCACAACCTTTTTCAGATTTCTTATCACTAGAGGTGCTACCTTTTTCAAAAACCATACATGCATCTTCATTGTAGTTTTCTAAAGCATCCTCATACATACTAGCAGCCAAATCATTATTTCTGCAATCATCCTCAAGGTGCCCAAAATTTCCACATCTAAAACATTTCATGATAATGAATTTATGTTTCGGTTCTTCCTCTTTTTCTGAAATGAACAACATCTCATTTTCATCATCACTAGAAGAACTGTCACTATCACTGCTAGAACACTTACTTGCTTTGTCTAAGTAGAAGCTCTTCTTATTCTTGTGAGAATGCCTCTTTCCATGATTGTTGTACTCATCTTTGCTTTTCTGGTGATTGTTGTACTCATTTTTGCTCTTTCTGTAATACCCGTGCTTTTCGTAGTCCTTGCTTTTAACATCCTGTACATCTTCATCACTTTCATTTTTAGAAACAAGATAGATCAGTAGCATAATGACCAAATTTCCCACAGCTTAAAACATCTTATATTTTTCTTGCTTTTGTGCTTTCTCGGAAAACTTGCCTTTCCTGCTCGTAATATGCCTCTTCCTCACTAGAAGACTCATCACTTTCTTGAATCTGTTTGCCCTTCGATTTCTTGATAGCTTTGAAAGCCGCCTCTTTCTTTACATCAACTTTTACTTGAGTTCTCAGCTCAAATGCTGCAAGAATACTATGGAGCTCATCCTTTTTCAATTTATCTAAATCTTTGGCTTCCTCAATAGCAGAAATCTTTTCACTAAATCTATTAGGAAGAGATCTTAAAATCTTATCACACACATCATTTTCAGCAAGTTCAAGACCTAAGTCTTTCATGGAGTTCACAATCTCATCCATCCGAAGCATGTAGTCACTAATATTTTCATCATCATTCATCTTGAGTTGTTCAAACATACCTTTAAAATGTCTCAATTTGGCCTTTCGGACATTTGCATCACCTGTATGAACAACCTGCAATTGTTTCCACATCTCACTAGCTGTCTTGCAGGTGAATAACTTTGGTAAGATCAGCCTTCTGTAAACCTTTTAAGATTGCATTCATGGCTTTTGAGTTGCTGTGATGTAGAAGCCTGTCCTCTTTAGTGTAAGGACCATTTGTAGGAATGGTGTACCCATCTTCAATAACTTCCCATACCTCATTACCAAGAGCCATAAGATAGACCTTCATTCTTGCACTCCATAGACCAAAATCTGATCCATCCATAATAGGTGCTGCATTCCCACTTGAGTAGTCCATTGTGTTCTTTGCAACCTTTTCCTTCAAGCTGTTAAACTTTTCGAAGGCACCGGCTCGATACCAATTGAAGAACACAAGCTTATACTGAGAGGGGGGGTGAACAAGTATAAGACCTTTTTCAATTTTATCTATCAATACAGACTTTCAAACCATTAACATGCAGAATAAAATAGCAAGAATAACAAGCAGTAAAATAGTGCACAAAAAGCAATCCACAAAGAGACACAGCACTTTACGTGGTTCACCCAAGGTGGGCTACTCCACGGATAAAACTTTCCTCTAAAATTTATATCAAAACCTCAGGGAATCCTTCCCGATTACAAAGTTTATGAGCCTTAGCTCAAAGGAGACACCTTCCCCTAATTCTCGCTTTGCTAGTGATCCTCTAGAAGACCTCTACCTCCTCTCGCCCTTAGCAAGTGGAATTCTGTCCACAGAAGACACCCGTCTTCCCCGCTCCGGCTGGAGATCTCTCGTCCTCAACTCGTATTACAGCAAAGCTGGTCCTCTTTTCTGTACCAAACACAGTCCTTCGGTCTAGCACAATTGTCCTCTTCCTTTGTTCCTTTCTGCACTTGGTTGAAAACAACTTTTCACTGCCTGCGCAACTACAAGCAGACACAGTCTTCTCAAATTACAGTGGCACTATCTTCTCAAATTACAGAAAGCACTTGATCACCGTTTGTCCTTCACAACTGTTCGCAATTACAGCAGTATCTACTTCGCGCACTTTGCTTTCTTTTACACAGACTGCGTGAACACAGTCGCAATCACAGTTGTCCTTAGATCAAATTCCACCCTTTTCATGATCTTCGCAAACACCGCAGCATTCGAACGCACAAGCAACTTATGCACCTATGTACAACCACAACATCATACTTTTTGCACAGTCTTCTTATGAACAACAAGACAGTCTTTGATACTTAGAAGATTCAACGAAGTCCACTCTAATGTTGTAGTCGAACTTCGCTCTCTGCTTTTTCGATGATCGAACCTCACTAGTCACACTAACTTTGCGAACGCCTCACTACGAAATGCACACTTCGATCGATACCCAAAATTGCTCAAACAGTCTTCCTTTAATACTCACAATCTTAAGATGAAATCTTGTTCTTTAGTCGGCTGTTCAATCTCCAAACACGTCGGCTGTAAAACCTTACACTTCGTCGACAAAGGTTAACTTCGTCGGCTTTAACCGCCTCTGCTGTTCTGTAGCTGTTCTCGCATGAAACTCAAACATGTCACGATATCGCTACGCCTTTGACTGCCGTACACCTTCTTTGGTTTGTTGTCGCGAAATCGTGACACTACAACCTTTGCTGACGTCATCGTAAATCTTGTCGCGAAATCATGATGCTCTAGACTTCAAAGCCTTCTTCTCCGCTATTGTCATGAAATCGTGACACCTTTGCCTCTTGTCGATGTCATCATGATTCTTGTCACAAAATCACGATGCTCTGGACTTCAAAGCCTTCTTCTCTGCTACTGTCATGAAATCGTGACACCTTTGCCTCTTGCTGACGTCATCATGATTCTTGTCACGAAATCGTGACACCTCTTGCTTCTTCATCCTTTTCTTGGTTTGCACTAGCGAAAATGAAACATGTCACGAAATCACGACGCTTTTGCTGCCTTAAGCTCTCTCTTGCCAACTACTCGTGAAACTGGAACATGTCATGAAATCGTGACGCTTTTGCCAACCAAGCTGCCAACTCAACTCGAAATCGTGACACTTTCTATCCGTACAACTTCTTTGAAACTTGTCATAAAATCGTGACACTTCCTACAACTCAACACTACCAACTCAACTTGTCGCGAAATCGTGACACTTTCTGCATCCGTACAACTTCTTCGAAACTTGTCGTGAAATCGTGACACTTCCTGCAACTCAACACTGCCAACTCAACTTGTCGTGAAATCGTGACAGTTTTTGCATCCGTACAACTTCTTCGAAACTTGTCACGAAATCGTGACAGTTTTTCCCGTTCTGCCTCTGCCTTCCTGCATGTCACGAAATCGTGACACTTTTGCCCGCTTTGCCTCTGCCTTCCTGCATGTCGCGAAATCATGACAGTTTTGGCCAAACTTTCTCTCTCCTCAAACATGTCGCGAAATCGCGACAGTTTTTCCAACAGCCTGCAAACTTTTTCTAACTTATCTTTTTCTGGATTTTTGGCAACTGGGCTACTCTGATTTTCTTGGAGACTTACTGACCAGCTGAAACCTTCATCAAAACACATCCTTAGACTTAAAAACAAATTGCTCCAAGAACTCCTTGACATCAAAAACAACAACTACCAATAGCTCCTTGACATCAATGACAACAATTAACCTTAGGCAAAGGCAATGTACTCAAGATACCCAAAATTGCCAACATAAACTAGATAAGAGAGAGCTTGAAACTTATCCTAAATTATATTAACCTTGGATTGTTGTATTTTATGTTTGGCAAAATAATTATTACTCTTAAAAAATCAATTATTTTATTTGTTTCATCAAATAAATAAAAGAGAGTTTAAAACTTATACTCAATTGTATTAAATGTGGGTTGTATATATTTAACCCCAAAAAAAATATTTGTACCAAAAATTTTCAATTATGTTATTGTCTTTACAAATTACTTTCGTTACAAAACTTACTTAAAAAAAATCAATTACATCTATCTCGAACAAGAAAGGTGGAGCGATGGCAGTGATAGGAGTGACAGTGGTAGGAGTGGCAGTGGCAACAGTGGGTTCTACAACATCTTTAGGTAGAGGATCGTTGCTTTTTGAATCCTCAGGTGGTGGTATTATCGACGGTGATGAAGGCGGTCACGGGGAACCATCGGATGGTGAGGATGGTCGTAGTAGTCCCAAAGAAGTTAGGGTTTCATCGGGAAAAAATACCAAAGTGCCTCCATGGAGCTCATCCTCCTTTGCAGATAAATTTTGGGTTTCTTCTGGGGTCTCTTCCTTCCAAACCCCCATACCCTTTTCTATCTCAAGCAATGAAGTTTCCTACCCACGTGGATCAATGGAACCCCTAATATTCCAAGAATCTATCTCCTTGATTGAGAAGTTTGTAGGGGCTCGGCCTGATATAGAGTCCATTCATGAATGGGCCCTTTCAAAATGGTGCCTCTCTAGAAACATGGAGTTGGTTGCTTTCCCTCATGGTTTCTTCATGATCAGGCTAAACAATACCCAATATTCTAATCGGATCCTCACTAGAGGTCCATGGTTCTTCGAGCATCGTAGTCTCTTTATCCGCAGGTGGGGGGAAGATTTCGACCCCAAAACCCAAAGCATAAAATTGGCTCCCATCTGGGTTAAGCTTCACGATCTCCCCCCATAATTTTTCTACAATGATGCTCTTAAAGGTACAACGCAGACCATCAGAGAGTTGGTGGCCATTGATCCTGCTACTAAGGCCAAATCCAGAATAACTTGTGCTTGCATTTGCATCATTGTAAACTTGGACTCGGCTCTCCCCACCTATGTTGATCTTGTAACTGGAGACTACAAGCATCGCCAAGGCATCGAATACGAAATTAAACCAACCTACTGCATCGAATGCAAAACCCAAGGGTACCTCAAATAATAGTGCCCAACTCTTAAGAAGGAGATCCAGAAAGAAGCCACCCAAAGAAACCCTACGCAGAACCAGGTTTTTCAGAAAAAAAATGCAAACCAAGAAAGGTAAATAGATCATGTCACAATCACAACCAGCATCCCATCTCTTCCAGAAGTTGAATCAGGTTGGCTCTCTTTTTACTAAATCTAATTCGTTCATGCCTCTAGTTAACCACCAAGATTTGGATGTTGTCTCTAATTTTTGGTTTGAATAACCTAACCCTAATGCCAATGTCGGACTCTGTCTCTCCCCATTTTGTGCTGCTAATATTGTAGAAGATGTTCCTGTTTTTCCCTATGATTTTGGGCCATCCCACCCTCCTCCTCCTCTATCCAAAATAGCCAAATCGGTTGCCTCCCTATCCCTCTTCCACTTGAACCTTAAATCCCCATATTTATCTTCCCAACCTATCAGTCCCACCCTCATCATTCCCATCCCCTTGCCCTCCCCTGACCATAGCCCTTTATCCCCAAAGCCCTCCTTGGGAAGCCACTATGGCATTTCTATCCAGCAACTCCTTTATTCCTCTCCAGTTCTCGAGCAGCTTCCTAGCCCCTCCAAACCTGCAACCAATGCGGACACAAGAAGTGAAAAGAAGAGAGGTAGACCCACTAATATTGAAAAAAGACAAAAAGAAATAGAGGACGCCATCGCAAATGGCCTTCAATCGATCATTCTGACGTCCCTTCCAGATACCTCAAACTTGGAACCTCATTCTGATGAGGAAAAAAGAACCAAACCACCTCTATCTCAAGGAAGAGGTAGAGGAAATAAATCCACCTCCAAGACGTCTAGATGAAGATTCTATCCTGGAACATAAGAGGCCTCAATGGGGCTTCCAAACAAAGGATAGCTAGATCAATCAAAAAATAAATCAAACCAAACATTATGCTACTTCAATAAACAAAGCTGGATGGAAAAAATAGCATAGAAGTATGCAGATCCATATGGAAGAACAACAACTTTGCCTTCAATCCATCCCAAGGGGCCTCTGGAGGGTTTTTGTGTCTTTGGGACCTATAATCCATTGAAGGTAGAACTATTTCCATATCTGATATGGTCATCAATATTCTTTTCATCAACAAAGAAACAAACCTCCAATGGATCACATCCAACATCTATGCTCCAAACAATCCCCTCGGTAGGAGGACTTTCTGGGACACTCTGTCAGCAATGCGCAACAATTTTGAGAATGTTCCATGGTTTCTTGTAGGATATTTCAACTCCCCCTCTTCCCGTTCGACAAAAAATGAGGGAACCCTATCACCCCTAAATGCACGGAAGAATTCAGTGACTTTGTCAACTGCAATGAACTCATGGATGTACATTTGCAAGGTTCAAACTACACTTGGAGCAACAGAAGACCAGGTAACTAGCTAATCCAACTACGGCTTGATAGATTCCTCATGTCCAAAGAGATCATTCACTTCTTGGGGGATGCCAACCTGTACGCCCAACCAAAAATAGGCTCAGACCACAACCCCTTGGTCCTAGATTGTTCCCACCCAAGGCAGTCTTTCAAAACACCTTTCAGGTTTGAGAAAATGTGGCTTAACCACCCGGACATCACGAAGCACATTGATGAGTGGTGGCAGAATGATATCTCGAGGAATCCTTTATCCAAAATTTTTAGAAAACTCAAGTTTGTCAAGTTTAAACTCAAAGAGTGGAACAAAGAAGTGTTTGGTGACCTATTTCGCGAAAAGAAACAAATTGTTGAGAGACTTGGCAACATAGAGAAACTCATTCAAGAAGGGGACCTAAGGCTTGACATTTTTCAAGAAGAGAAAGCCCTCCTCACAGATTTTCACAACAATCTAGCCAAGGAGGAAACTTTCTGGAGGCAAAAATCCAGAGCGCTTTGGTTGAAGGAAGGGGATGCGAACACCAAATTTTTTCATGCTTCCACCCTGAGACACAGAAGCACGAACAGAATAAAGGAGCTAACTAGAGGTGATGGGTCCAAAACTAATGACCTTCAAGCAATTAGGGAAGAAGTTGTGTCTCATTTCCAAGAAATGCTCGGTCCTAGCCCTCCTTGACCCCCTCATATAAAAAACCCTCTGCTTCAAACCATCCCCCACCTGGTTTCTAATGATCTCATTGACGGCTACTTAAATATTTCATAGACAAAGAAGCATTATTCTTAATGGAACCAAAAAAAGCTCTAGGACTAGATGGGTTTCCCCCATGTTTATTCCAATATTTATGGGAAATCGTAGGCAAAGAAGTCTCTAAAGCTGTTTAGTTCTTCCAAAAATCCAAGCAAATATTGAATGAGGTAAACTCAACTTTCATCGTTCTCGTTCCCAAATCCCAAACTTGTAAGTCTATCTCCAATTACAGGCCCATCAGCCTCTGTAGTGTGGTATACAAACTCATTACCAAAGTTATGGCTAACAGACTCAAATATATTCTCCCATCCATTATTGACCAGTGTCAAGGCAGTTTGGTCAAAGGTAGATTCATTACAGATGAAGTCATAACAATCCACAAACTTGTTAATTCATTTGTCAAGAACAAAAAATCTAGTATGTTTCTCAAGCTTGACATGAACAAAGCGTTTGACAAAGTTTCCTAGAAATTCCTTGTTTAAGTCTTGAACAGGTTTAGCTTTCACAAATACTGGATCACCCTTGTTAAGGAATGCATCTCCACAGTGTGGTTTTCAATTATCGTCAATGGCTCTCCCGCAAGTTTTTTCCAAAGCTCTAAGGGTATTCGGTAGGGCAGCCCCCTATCCCCCTTATTTTTTATCATCATGGTGGAAGCCCTAGGAATATCCCTATCGAAATCATGCTCCATAGGCCTTATCTCAAGTATCAAACCCACCACTGTGTCTAGGGCCATCACTTACCAATAGTTCATCAATGACACATTTCTGGCATTGTCCTTCTCCATACCTAAAGTAAAAATTATTAAATCAATTCTTAATTACTATGAAATAGCTACAGGGCAAAAGGTAAACTATAACAAAAGAAGATTATATTTTTTGAATACCCCTATTCCAAGACAGAATAGAATTGCAAAAATTCTTGGATGCACCATAGCTAATCTCCCCACCATGTACCTTGGGCTACTTATGTTTCATGGGAGAGTCTCTGCTAACATGTGGTCAAACATTTTTAAATGCATCAATAAGAAGTTGGCTGGGTGGAAGAGCGCGATGCTAAGATAGGCTGCCAAAGATACTCTTATGCGAGCTTATCTCCAAAACATACCTATATATTTCTTGTCAATATTCAAAGCCCCAATTTCAATTTGCCACAATATTGAACAAATTCAACATAAATTTCTATGGGCTGGCAATGATAACCAGAATAGATTCACCCTTGTAGCTTGGGATAGAGTGTGCTCCAGGAAAGACCAAGGATACCTTGGCTTTAGAAGGATCAACAAAATGAATCTCGCTTTGATAGCCATCAAGTATGGAGAGTGGTCACCAATGAGAAATCAGCTTGGATAGACATTGTCAAGGAAAAGTACCTTCATCACTCACCTTTCTTGGGCGACCATCACCTCCCTGTAGGTTCTTGTTTCTGGAATTCCATTACTTAAACCAGGGATATTATCAAGCAAGGCCTCCGATGGCGTTTGGGATGTGGGAGAATCATCAATTTCTGGGAGGACCCTTGGCTCCGTGACCAACCTCTTATCAATGATCCAAATCTGTCTGCTCTAAAATATGTTACAGATGCCATCTTCGAAGATAAATTTTCAGCCTTCATCACTCAGGGTCCCAAAAGGCATTAGTGGAAATCCTTTCCCTTTGATAACTCAGCTATCCAGATTATCAATATAGCTAGACAAATTGAAAACCTCCTTCGTGTGTGTGTCATCCCCAACTCCCAGACCCCTGATTTCCCCATATAGAAGTTGTCAAAAGCTGGTGTCTTCACTGTTAAGTTTACCTACTATAGCCAAGAACCTCCTCTAGCAAAGTGGGAGATAAAAAAAATTGTATGGAAAAAAAGCATCATTCCTAAAGTCACTTTCTTATCTTGGTTGGCTTCCCAGAATAAAATTCTCATAGTTGAGAATCTCATGTCCAGAGGGCTTCTCATTCCCAACTGGTGTGTCCTTTGTAAGTCGAACTGGGAATCGACCACCCATATTTTCTTGGAGTGCCCATTTTATTTAGTCGTGCTGAACCTGGTATTTGAAAACTTTAGTTTTTCTTGGGACCACCTACCTTCTATCCACCAACTTTTCCAACAGTGGCCCCGACCCTTCAAAAACTAGCAACTTAGTTTCCTTTGGTTGTCTTGTCTTCACCATTACCTATGGAAAATCTAGTTAGAACATAACAAGAGGATCTTCAAATCCCAAGCTAATGACTCCCATAAGACCACTTTGAAAATATTATCCCTAGTGGTGGAGAACGCCTCTCTTATCTCTTCCCCTGAAGCTCCCAACCCTGGCCTAGAGGCTATCCTAGCATCTAAGTTTAATCTCATTAACATTTTTGGTGTACCTCTTTCTTCTGTTAATAGGTATTCCATCAAGTGGAATCCTCCACACTCCGGGTGGCTCAAATTAAATTTTAACAGGGTAGTGAAAGGTAATCCGGGTGACGCTGGTGGGGGAGGCATTCTTAGAGACTGTCATTGGAAAATTTTTCTAGCTATTGCGAAAAATCAGGGAACCCAAACAAAAAACATGGTTGAAGCCAGAGCACTATACCAAGGTCTCCTCATTGACAACATGAATATCAATCAGGTAGTTATCGTAGGGGATTCCCTCCACATCATCAACTACCTCAAAGGAAATTCCACTCCGTCTTGGTTCCTGAGCAACATTATCTATGAATGCAAAATGCTCATCAATAGGTACAAATACATTATCATCCAACATGCTTACCATGAGGGGAACAAAGTTTCTTATTGCCTAGTTAACAAGGTGTTCGAGAAATTTCCATCTAGGTATGGAAATATTATTTTCCACATGACCTCAAAACTGACAATTTCAATCAAGATGTCTGCCTCTTGTAATCATTCCAAGGTGAGCTCCAATATTTCTAGAGAACCTCAAGATTGGGTTTTCAAGGTCATGGCTCTACCAGCCAAGCATCTAGTCAGCACCTCCAATGTCGTGGCTATCATGGATAAGCCATCAGTCAAAAATTGCAAGGCTTGTCATCTAAATTATAGTGCCTTTCTAAGGAAGATGGCTTGTCCGCTTGAAGCCCAAGTTAGAAGCACTCAGAACCAATGCCTTTACCTTCCTTCGAAGCTGATGCATCATGTGTACACCTTTGAGAATCACAGGTTTGTGTTTACCCCCAACTCCCACATGTATTGAATCCCATGTCTCTGTGCCACTCTTGAAGATGGGAAATTTAATAATTCCATAATAAAATTCTATAATCAGGCTCGCCCTTTCAAAACTTTTGATTGCAGTACCCAAAATAATGCCAATGAAACCCAACGTGGCAACTGCCTCACTTGGTACCTGGCTACACATGTGTCCATCCTTGGTCGCATCAATCTACTTTTTTTCAACCCGATGCAGGGAGTCTTCAATATCCATGGTCCTAATAGCCTTTGTACCTGTGCCACCTTTAAATATGAGAACTCCAATGCCTTCTCTATGGATTTCTAGGTTCTTATGCTGATGTATCACCCTCTAAATGGTTGGCATTGCATGACTAGTCATCCCCTACCCATCATTTTTTGGTCCTGGTTTGAGCATGGGCTCTGTCACAAAGTCTTACCTTCAGGCCACCTGATCACGGATGATAAAAATTTTCTCCAGGCTGTCACCCCGCTTATCATTTTTCTCGACAAAGTTCATCTTAGCTTAGTCCCTAGATTGCATTAGGAACCAATGGTGTATAAGCATTCTTGTGACTATTTTGGCTCTTTAATTTACCCCCATAGCTTCACTTCCCTCAGATGTGTCAGAGTCCCTCCATGCGAAACCTTGTTCAGTGAGCCCTTGTATGCCATCAATAATCACCTTTTCCCTGCCATGTCCATCATTGAGCCTGACACCCTGAACCTAGAGCTCGATATTGAAACCATTTTTTGAAACCATGATTTTCTTGCCTTAGAAAGTTCAGGGGTATTGAAAATGTGATCACAAAGGATTTTGTTAACTCTTGGGTTAATGGTCAGGTAACTGTTAGAGGGATGAAGTTTATCGTCTCTACAAACCTTTTAGTTGAGATCACATAACTTCCCAATTAGGGCTTCAAGCTTCATAGGGATAATCACACTATCTAGGAAGAGCTGAAACATTTTATTGATAGGGGCAAGAAGCTGGTGAGAAATGGCAAATGAATTGTTCATAATAACTTACCAGAGCCATGGTGTAGGGCTTTAATCCCTGTGATGCAATACATCACAATTGGTAAGATTGATGAACCGTTGAGAAGCTTTCACTTAAATTTTCTCAACATACTCAGGTATGTCAAAGAAGTGAATATGCTCGAATACCTCTGACAATCCATGGAGGTATCTATTGAGAATTACCAAAAGAAAGAATCTACCCACATCAAGCACCAAGGGCTTTATTGATCATTGACGATCATATGCTTTAGACGGTGGTAGCTAAGGTGGACATGAACCCTATGCTTTGTATCAAGGAGGATTAATCAACGGTCGAAGTAGTGATGAACGAACATGGATTGTGCAACCGTAGAAGCTCACGGATTGCTTCAAGCAAAATAAAGTGCCTTGATCAGCTCATGAAGCCCAACGAATCCACTACTACTAAGAGCACTAAACCTGAGTTGGATTAGTCCCTCATGGATACCAAAATGATGACCAGGGCTAGGTGTGAGCCTTCGAAGATTTTAACTGAAATACTGGAGAATATATACCAGACCTAATCGAAAGCCTTAACTAGCCTCGAGCATGTGATTTGGATTCCTAAGGCCATTACTGCTAGCAAAAGTGAAATGTTTAAGGCCATCCTCCCTGACCCAACTTGCGAGAAGGAGAGAGTAGATGGGTTAATCCCAAAGTAAGTTTATTTGGTCTTTCCTGGTGGTTTTTGGTCTGTTTGTTTTTGGGTGGATTCTTGTTTGGTTTTCCTCGCCCACCTCGCCTGTTGGTCTGGTTGGTTCTTCAGCTTTCGCTGATTATTCCCTTAGCTTGTTTTGTTTGATGCTGTTTCTGGTTTGGTTTCCGTGGCTTTCATTTTGTGCACGTGGTGGTTAAGCCTTTTTGGTTTCTCCGTTTCCCTTTGTACAAGGACCCTTTCAAAACCCTTTCTACCAATAAAAAAATTAAGTTGAATGACGTGCAAAATTAATCAAAAGAGTTGTATTCAAGTATATAAAATCATGGAAGTTTAGAAAGCCTTACCAAAAGGTGCATGCGGGTACATGCAAAATATTAAATGCAGATGCTCTTGGGCCACTCAATCTCTAAATAATATTATGTGATGAATAACTATAAGGACGATATATATATATATATATATATATATACTGTTCACCCAACCCAACACAAATCTGCAGGTTAAACATAGATAAATATACTCCTATGGTGGCAACAGAGTGCGTCAATATATTATACACGCTTTACAAAGTGATATCACCACCTAAATTTGTTTTGGGTTTGTCATGCCTCGAATAAATGTGTATTCGGACAGTGGTGTATTACAAAACTTTCGCTTTCTCCCCTGCAGATAAGAAAATTATTCAAAGTTTGAATCAACTACACATTTGGGCTTACAATATGTTTGTTCAGAAGGGAAAACGTGAAGGGTTTCTCCCAGAACATTACGTTGAGGATTTTATCGCATGGGAACCAGAATCAGAACAAAATTGAGAGTGGCAATCCATTCTGGGTCACACTCAATTCATATTCTTTCTGATAACATCTCATTCATCACTCTATCAAAATTTCGTAGTTAATTTATAACTAGTATCTCACCACTTCTCCCAGACTTTAAAGTCAATTTAAGTCTATATGCCCTTCTCTACCTATTTCACGGCCAGGTCAAATTCAGGGCCACACGTCGGTACACATAAATTAGGAAGCGATGCCCACAGCAGTATTCCAAGTACTTCTACCCCGTAACAGAAGCTCAAAAAGTCGAAACATGAAACCTATTCGGAGAAGTTATAATTAATGGCATACATCTCTATTCGTTTCCGTGATGGGACTGCACTGCTACATACACATTAAATTATTTTAAAAGTGTTGTATGTTCTAATCAATTTTCACCTTCCCCTCAACAAGGGATGATCAGATCGCACGCAAAGCGCGATGTTTGGTCATTCGGCGCTCCAAATAAAGCATGCCAACTGGCCTTCCATTAATATTTTCGTGCTGGAAAGCGACGGCACAGACAAATTTAGATCTTCGTCCTTAGATTCTCTTAATCTTCATCGAGTTTTGCTTGACAGTAGATTTTCCATTAGGTTTTATAAATAACGGCCGGGTGATCTCTTTCTAGAGTATCTGATAGAGTTGTTGTAAGATGTCCAGGGTTTTGGAAAAACTTCGCCAGGAGGTTGAACGAATCCAGCTACTGAGGTCGACTGAGCCTGAAATGGTGGGAGGAGTTAAGGAGGATTCCACGGTTCTAAGCTCTGCTATGGCAAAATTTGATCGTCACCATGACTTGTTCGAATGTAATATGTGTCCCGTGGCTCAACTCCATACATTTAGCTGAGCTCCACGGTTTACTCCTGGAAGAAATGAATGCCATTGTCGAAGAAGAACCCCAGGCAAGTGACTTTACTAATATTTTTTGTGTTCAGTGTCCCCCAAGCCAAGTGTTAACTTGGATTTTCAATCCCTTGAGTTATTGTTATTTTGTTGAAGAAAAATGCAAACATAGAAATGTGTATATAGTGCAGGTGAAGATGAAGAAAGATGGAGATGGATTGCGGTTACATGTATCGTCTGTGAAATGGGATGGAGCCCTCACTGCCATATTGGAACAACTACAATCGATGGGGTTGGCAGTGGTGCAAGCTCATATTTCTTGCGATAAGTATATTATCTTTGATGCTTTCCTTGAAGAGGTAAATATTATATAACTATTTTTAATAAATCATTAAATTATATGTTGTATTTTAGTTTTTAATGTTAGCGAGATAATATTAACTGTCAGAAAATTTTAACTCTTAATTCAGTTTTCCTCAACATTTTTGATTGCTATTTTGATCATTTATGTCTCAGTTTTATTTTTATTGTGTTAATTGTTTGCTCAGGAAACTGCCAGTGAAAAGGTAGAAGAAGACACAAACGAGATGACGGAAGATAATCCATCGCCAATATAATGAGTGGGGCTTGTTAATGTGTCATAGTTTATGTTTTTATAGAGTTAATTTAAGTGGGCAGTGGGATAATGTGCTAGAGAAGATCTATATAATATTATAAATGTGTCTTGTTTTATTTTTTCCTTTGACCAAACTACTCTGCGTATCAAATATATAAGATAGATAAACGTTAAACAAACACTCTCAAAATGTTTTTAAATATCTCGGTACATCGAACAATTGATACCGAAATAATGCTCTATACAGCTTTCTCAGATGAAAACAACTGTCTAACTTTTATTATGTATGTATGCCTCGTGGGTTAGAAGTTTTAAATAAGATTTTTTTTAAGATTGTGAAACTTTAAATAAAATCTTTAAAATTTTAAATAGGATATTTTTTTAAAACTTTAAAATTTTAAATAAAATACTCAAAATTTTATATTTTTTTAATCTCCAATAAATGCTGAAGGAATACATAACCTTACTAGATTTTTATAAAATTTATTTTTTCGTTAGTCTTTTCAACAGAGATATAAAGAAATCTTCATAAGAATAAGAGAAATACTTAAGTTCACATATATTTATTTCGTTTTCTTCGAATTTTATTTTGTTTTCCAGGCTTTTCAAAAGGACACATAAATGTTGATAAGAATAGAGGAATATAGAAATTCACATGTTAATTAGTTTTTTTTTTTTTTTCTCTACACTTTAAAATTATTAACCGAATTTTAAAATTTTGGGTAAACCTTATGACTTAAACTAAGAATAGAGGAATATAGAAATTCACATGTTAATTGGTTTTTTTTTTTTTTTCTACACTTTAAAATTATTAACCGAATCTTAAAATTTTGGGTAAACCTTATGACTTAAACTAACATTGCTTCTAAAGTAAAAAGAAATGTTGATAGGCATAAAAGGAATATATAACCTTGCATATTTAATGGTTTTTTAATTTATTTTTTAAAGGTATTTTAAATTATTAATGGAATAGTATAAATATAGAATAAATGGTAACTTTTTGGGTACTAATAGATATTTGATTTTAGTTTTGAATGGATTTAAAAATAATATAAATAATTTAAATGTTTAGATAATTTAATTTATAACAAGAAGTTAATATCTTTAATTATTGTCCATTTTTATATAATTATTGGTTAAAGTATAATTTACGTTGTGCATAATGTACATTGCGACAATGTATTTTAAAGGAATTATTTTGATGTTTTACTTACACAACAAGCTAGTATTCATAAGATGCTAGAAAAGTCTATATTTGTAAAGAGAGATGTCTACCCATCTACAAACTCTACCATCATGGACAATAAACACATAGTTTTAGATCATCCATAGACCAATTTTGGTGACTAATGGAGTTGTGGGGTTTGGGGTTTTCAAGTGTGTTGGTGCAATATTATCATTAGCAATGTTATGCCTACTTATGTGAGATGTTCTTGACAAGATCCAGTGGACTCACAATACATAACAAAGGATATGAATTACTCCTACCATGCATTCCACAAAAATGATCATCAACTTTTCTTAGTATTTTCCTTCTAATAGTTGGATTTCTTCTATGTTTTCAAATAAGAAAAAATGTCAATAAGCCTTTACACCCATTATATAAGAGCCATATGACATGCCCTATAGTTGGTTCTATCCTTGATTCTTTTACAAACCAGCATAGGTTTTTAGAATGGTTCATTGAATTGCTTGAATAAAATGCCCAAAAATGCATTTAATATTGAGAGGTCATGCAAGGTCATGGACATCATGACAATGAATTTGGCAAACATGAATAATATTATCAAGACCAACATTAAAAATTACTATAAGAGGGCATGTTTTAAGTTTGATCTTAAACTTTGATGGAGAAATATAGAAGATGTAGAAGAAGACCACCAACTATGAATCCTAAGTTTCTTTAAGCCTCATGGTGGAGACAATATAGTGGGAAATGTAGAACCATAATGCACCTACCCTCTCTAACGTATGCCAATCAAGCAAGCACATCATTTTACAAGATGTTCTATAGAGGTTTTTCTATAGAACATCCCCCTCCATGCCCTCTTGAAGCTTTGCCTAAACTTTTATGATGTCACCAATATTAGCATAGGCATATGTTTTTCTATCATCCCCTTTCTAGGAAGTATATATGTATAAATATCGCATGTACAATGAGTGCCAAAAAGGCTACATACATAGGAGCACCAAGGCTCATATACAAAAAGTGCATCTAAGCACTAGCTAAGCCCTCCAAGAGGACCCTTGTGACCTAGAAGGAGCCCTAGACCTAGAGCTATGCCTAGTAGCCTCGGATACATATGAGGTTGGAGGATCAAGAAGTGGAATATGATGCTCCATCAACCTATCCTCCAATGCCTTGATATACCTATATCGAGACCGAAGGTGCGCTATGTCGATATTATGCCAGCACTTCCTCTCTAGTAGTTGTACTTGGAACCTCATGATCCTCGCATCTCACTTTGCTACCTACTACTCCAGCCTCTCCCAATCCTCCTCACTCTGATCTAGAGGCCCATCTAAAGTCTCCTCCACATTGTCCCCATCGTCGCCATCTCCTCCACTCTTAGGAGCCTACCTTGCTGCACCCTTAGTCCTCCTTCGACTATCTGATTGAATGCACCATTTCTGCTTGGGGGTCTTATGGGTCCTCTCATCCTTAGCCCCACCCCATCTCCACTGGATGCTACTAGAGATAGTGCCCATGGTGGTTGTGCAGCGAATTATACCTCGTACTTTGCAGTAGTTCCTACATCATCCACATTGAGGAGATCTATTCCTTGTCATTCTCATACACATCCCTCCATGGCTTCACACATGGTAAACCTATCTCCTCATGATGCCTCCTATAGAGCACTGTCTCCTTCGAAATCCCTTGCCTCAAGCTAAACTATCAAAGTACTCGTGAGAACTAAAAATACTCAGCCTCACTCTAAGTTCTCCAAACAACCCACCTAGCTTGTCATACCCATTGCATATGCTCTCCATATTTGGTCCACCTGCTACCTCGCTATGGCCTCCATATCACTTGGGTGGATATTATTCAAGCCCATAAATCCCTATACCACTAGCCTCGTTCGCACAAGTTGACTCAGTTATACCTCCTTGATCACTACCTATATCCTATCATAGGGTTCCTCCCTACCCAAGCCTACCACTAGTAAGCCCTCTAGATGAGCCACAATAAAGTGCTCTCATCCCCAACACTATTGTAACAAGTTGCATCCTAACCCCTTCCTCCCTCGCCTCCTCACCTCATAGATCTCCCAGTATACCTATGCCAATAAGGCAAGAGTATATGCATACACCTACCACCTAGTGAGCATATCGCTCACTAACCCTATCAGGTTCCAAGGGAACCTGCACCTAGTGTTGTTTGGGGCCACGATATTGGCAAACACAAATATCACCAAAGCATGGAGGGCGTCCAACTCAATATCCACATACATGGACAAGTAGGTCCACCCTCACACCCTATCAGCCATCACCAAACATCTTCTTCATCTCTGCACCTTGATTGTGTCCAACCTCGATGCACTCCCCCTCCACTAGCACCTTGAGGATGTGATATACATCCTCCAATATCAAGTTCAGCTCTCCTATGTGGAGCTAAAATGTCCCCCTATTCGGATCCCACCTCTCTAACTATGTAGAGAGGTACCCCTCATCCACCCTCATCGCATCAACCTAGGGCTACCTTCGCTAGCCCCATAGCCTCCAGCAACTCCCACTCCTCCTTCGATACCGCATTCCTCATCCCAAGAATGTAAGGCAAGAATCGATGCTAAGCCTCGAGAATCATAAGCTATAGCACAACACAAAACACTTGTCATTTACACATGTTTAAAAAAAATCACAAAAATACAAAATTTTTGCACAATACACACAAAAGGGAATTACCTCAATAGTTTGCACTCCAACTCTAGCTTCGACTCTCGCCTATAATCCTTCCACCACCATAGCTTTCATGCCCAATTCACTTCACCTCACTTCACTCCACTCTCCCAAATGCAGCTTCTCAAACTCACAAACATACAAATGAGATTCATTTCTCATCCTACCAACTATTTATAGCTGCTTCAGGTGCCTTGAGATGCCCATGGGCATTTCTTGGTGTACTGAAGTGCACTAGGGCATTTGCAAAACACCTAAACATCAGTGGGTATTTTTGTGTGCCAAAAGCACCAACGGGCGTTTGGCATCAATTTTGATAAAAAGAACATTTTTTTTCAAAATAGTGGCTTCTCCCAACCAAATTACTTCATAATGCATTCATGCATCTGTTTCATCACATTAAAAGGTTTTGTGTAGGTTCCAACTGATTTGGATGTATAATTTTCATTTGCAACCACAAATTGCAAATATGTTTAACAAGTTACAAACCCACTCCAAAATTGTCCAAAACTTCACAAAACGATTGTAATAATCATTCTCATAATTAATACATCACTTTCACATCATCCACATCACAATTTGCATATTTTCCAAGGTCAAACAACATTCAAGTGAACCTTGTACCTAGTGGGTTATTCTATATACTTGGTGATTGCAGCGATTTGTATCCATGCAATTTGGTAAGATGAATAACTTACAATAAGAATACTTGGTCATTTTCATCATTCCATATCTCCTTGTTGGAAATCACAATCACATTTGGTACTTCACATTTTGCATGAAACCTTGTCAAAGAATAGTTTGCACAAAAGTTGTCATTGATGGCCTAGTTCATGGGGCTTCAAACATGGACAAAATCAAATTTCATCATTTCACATCTCCTTGACAATCATCATGGTGACTAGCCTTAGCTAGGGTGATTGGTTTCGATCATAGGAATTATATGACAATCACTAGTTAGCCCTCCGAAGTTGACTACTTTTATTTTTCATATTCATTCTTGCATATCAATGATGTCGGAAGGCACATTCTTCAGCAGCATCAAATCACCCCAATTTTGGGGTAACCACATTTGGTTTTGACTTTACCACAATGGGATACATCTTACATGATCATCTGTTGGGGCAAAAATAGACGTAATCATTTCACATTTTTAACCAAACTCCTTCCCACTGTTGGGGTAAAAATGGTATCGCATTTATATCATTCATATCATCCATCATTTCATTTGCACAGATTTTTCAATTGGCTCATGAGATTCATCTGCAAACTCATTCACCAATTGAGGGGGTAAGCTATGCAAAAATTCAAATTATTTCATTCTTTTATCTTCAAGCTCACATTTCACATCCCAAGAGAAAGCTACTTCTGCACCTAGCCAAAATAGGTGTCTCATGTTTTTGTATTGCATTGTGTTTTACGCAACGTAGTACAAAAAGGGGCATCTGTAGACACTAAAACCTAGCCACTTGTCCTCCATCTATGCTTTCCCACCATTTCCACCCATTATTCATATATATTTATATATTTATTTTATATATATTTAAATATTAATATTTTATATATTATATTTATATATATAATAAATATATATTTATATAAGTAAATTAATCCCAAACATCCGATTTCACTTAATCCTATTCATTCATCCATATCAATCCATACCACATCCCAGATTTAATATCCATCCTTCAATATGCTTTTATCTCAGCCACATGATTAGTGTTATTGAAACCCTAGCATGCCCTAGGCTGGATTATTAATAGGAGCCATTCTGATGGCTCAACCCCTGAATCCTGAGTCTTTTACCCCGAGTTCCCTAAGTAATTTGTGCCCTACATTTTCCCTAGAGCATCCAAGTGTTCTCACCTTCCATCATCATTTGCCATAGTCTTTGCATCCACTGTCGTCTCCTTTGCTCAAGCCATATCTGCTTTTGTAAACTTTCCATTCAACCATCGAATGCCTTTGGGCACTCCCTGTCATTCCCAGGCACCTTCGAGCTTTTCTTCTCTCCTACAAAGTACCTCTAGATATCCTCCATTATTCTCGAGCGCCCACAGGTGTTTCCTATAGCCACCAAGCGCCTGTAGGTATTTTACACTAGGGTTTTGCAGCCCTCCTAGCCCTCGAGCGATGCTAGGGCATCGTTGCACCAATCCACCCCAATAGACTACATCAGATCAGAGAGTCATTGTTGTTATATTTTATTGTGTTGTTAGCATCTATTCACATTTTGTTATTGCATTAGGATTTAGTTTTGATTTATGAGGGCCTCACACTATGGAGCCCTCATTGTTATTACTGACTCATTTGCTATTTTCTTGTGTGCATATCTAGTAGCGTTACATTAGTGTTGTGCAGCTGCTTAAGTTAGAGTGGCTCGACATCAAATAATCAGAAGCCCACTCACTTTTGTTGGGAGCAAGAATGCGTTCTAAAGACACCACTAGCATTGTTTTGCTAGGGTTTTGGAGAACCTTAGCTATTGTAAAATTTGTATCAAAGGATTCAAATATCCTTATTGTAACAATGGAGTTTTGAGGCTCCCCATTAATATAAAATTCTACAATTTTGACATCAAAAAGACTATGTTGCATGTGTCTACTTTGCTTGTAATATTCCATCAACCATAGTTGGAGGTTTGGAATTGTAATTTATCTAAACACAAATGTCCATCTTGTGTCCATTTATTCAAGCTCGGAAGCAAGCTAAATTTTAGTACCAAAATTTTCAATTATGTTATTGTAATTTTTCAATTAGTATCTCACCACTTCGCCCAGACTTTAAAGTCAATTTAAGTCTATATGCCCTTCTCTACCTATTTCACGGCCAGGTCAAATTCGGGGCCACACGTCGGTATACAGAAGTTAAGAAGCGATGCCCACAGTAGTACTTCTACCGTAACAGAGCTCAAAAAGTCGAAACATGAAACCTATTCGGAGAAGTTATAATAAATGGCATACATCTCTCTTCGATTCCGTGATGGGACTGCACTGCTACATACACATTAAATTATTTTAAAAGTGTTGTATGTTCTAATCAATTTTCACCCTCCACTCAACAAGGGATGATCAGATCGCACGCAAAGCGCGTTGTTTGGTCATTCGGCGCTCCAAATAAAGCATGCCAACTGGCCCTCCATTAATATTTTCGTGCTGGAAAGCGACGGCACAGATAAAATTAGATCATCGTCCTAGATTCTGTTAATTTTCATCGAGGTTTGCTTGACAGTAGGTTTTATAAATAACGGTCGAGTGATCTCTTTCTAGAGTATCTGATGCAGTTGTTTTAAGATGTCGAGGGTTTTGGAAAAACTTCGGCAGGAGGTTGAACGAATCCAGCTACTGAGGTCGACTGAGCCTGAAATGGTGGGAGGAGTTAAGGAGGATTCCACGGTTCTAAGCTCTGCTATGGCAAAATTTGATCGTCACCATGACTTGTTCGAATGTAATATGTGTCCCGTGGCTCAACTCTCCAACATTTAGCTGAGCTCCACGGTTTACTCCTGGAAAAAATGAATGCCATTGTCGAAGAAGAACCCCAGGCAAGTGACTTTACTAATATTTTTTGTGTTCAGTGTCCCCCAAGCCAAGTGTTAACTTGGATTTTCAATCCCTTGAGTTATTGTTATTTTGTTGAAGAAAAATGCAAACATAGAAATGTGTATATAGTGCAGGTGAAGATGAAGAAAGATGGAGATGGATTGCGGTTACATGTATCGTCTGTGAAATGGGATGGAGCCCTCACTGCCATATTGGAACAACTACAATCAATGGGGTTGGCAGTGGTGCAAGTTGATATTTCTTGCGATAAGTATATTATCTTTGATGCTTTCCTCGTAGAGGTAATACTGCATAATAATATTTTTTTGTAAATTAATAAATTTTTATGTTATATTTTAGTTTTTAAAGTTAGCGAGATAATTTGAACTCTTAATTCATTTTTTCTCAACATTTTTTATCTTTTTACAATATTTTTGCTTGCTATTTTATCTAAACCTCGTGATCATTTATATCTCAGTTTTATTTTTATTTTTTTAATTGTTTGCTCAGGAAACTGCAAGTGAAAAGATAGAAGAAGACACAAACGAGATGACGGAAGAGAATCCATCGCCAATATAATGAGTGGGGCTTGTTAATGTGTCATAGTTTATGTTTTTATGAGTGGGGCTTGGTTTTTTTTTTTTAGAGTTAGTTGATTTATAGTGTTGTATTAAGTGGATAATGTGATAGAGCAGATTTATATAACATTATAAATTTGGTTTGTTTTATTTTTTTCTTTGACCAAACTACCGTGCGTATCAAATAGAAGGTGAAGGCTCAATAGAAGGGCCACATTCGCTCAGAAGGTAATCTATTGAACCTTCTCTATAATTTGGTAGTTTTTGTTCCTAATAAAGTTCTTTCTATTTTCAATGTGCCATATATTGTATTTCCATAAATTACTATTTTCCATGTTGTGATAATATCTTATTGTGAATAAGAGTTCTATGCTAGCATCCCACTACTAAACAGATACTATGCATCAATTGTAATGATCATAGTAGGAGGAGGGCTTAGGAAAATATTTTGAGTGTGTCATAGTTCGACAATATCTTCTTACAAGTATGTTTTTTTACATCAATTAAAAATATAATCTAAACATATGAAATATATCCAAATTTAAATATATAAAAATTAAATTGTATGAATATTGCAATGGTAGCCTTAGAAAGAAGACAACTAGGATGAAATTTCAAATTGGATAGGATTTTGAACATGACTTAAAATTTTCAAGGAATTTAAAGTCAAATATTAGGCATAGCCACATGTTGGAACTTATTTATAATTCATACTCTAATGGATAACATATAATATCTTTTGATATAACTTATTCATATATGATTTTTGTGTCTTAATGATTTTTAAATGAAAAATTCCATAATTTGTATAAAATTTATGTAAATTTTTATGAATATAAATTAGCTAGTTCTATAAATATTTTTTAAATTGATATATGTATAATGATAATTAGAATCATAATAATAACAATATCCACAAAAGTATAAAACTATCTAATTGAGTTGAAATGTGAGTACAATGTTAAGAAAGGCATAGGAAATCCAATTCCATATTCCACAATATCAAAATAATATTTAAAAATATAAAATCAACAAAACACATAAAACATATCATATGTATCGATACGTCATAATTTTATCCATTATACTTACAATCTTATTATGATGCCTCACTTTTATCCATTATACTTACAATCTTATTATGATACCTCAATTTCCACCTGAGAAGGAAGGGTGAATGAAAGTAGTCCTCCAAGAGAACAACACATATGCAAATTCTTTGATCACATATAAAAAAATATTAAATATTTGTTTAAATAAATTAATCAAACATATTTATTCCTCATATGTAAAGTGAGTTTGTAGAGAATTGTTTTAATCTATAAAGGTTAAAATAAATACCTCTTAGTCTTATAGTAAGAGGACCAGCTAGATATAGAATTATCCTTGATTTATGGTTCTAAGAAATAAATTTGATATATATGATGCACGTGAGGAACATAAAAATCCATATCAATGGAAACATGGTGTGAATAATATCTAATACTAAGCCAAATAAACCCTTAAACTACAAGGAAATTGAATCCATTTGTACTTTAGGGTTTGGATAAACCCATCCTCAAACTAAAGTTATGTACTACAATAGTATTCAACTTTTAAGAAATATATTCTTGAGTCTATAATCATTTGGAGTGTAAGTAAGCTCTAAAGATCTCATATTTTATACCTTTAATAATCTACATTTTAGATATCTCTAGTAAATCATTTAAAAAATAAGGTGGAGCAATTCTATCCATATTGTAGTCATTTTCCTTACTATACCATTTAAACTATGTCCTATTTGTACTAGCTATATATAAAGGATTTGAATTTTTTATATGAGTATTTAAAGCAACCAACCAAAGAGTTGGATATTCCTCTAAACATGTATCTTTGTTGCCATATGATAAATCATAGTTATAATAATGCTTTTATCCTAAGGTTAGATCATAGTTGGACATTCATCTAAGCATGTAGAACTTAAGTGGGCCTAATGGTAAGACTTTGGAACTCTGAATAGAAGATTCAATGTTTGAATCCAATGGGGGTAGAGTTTTACACCATACTTCAATAACTCAAGTTTAGTTGGATAAACTATATTAGGTAGATAAGATCCTCTATGAGGGTAATCTCATATGGCCTATGGTCTCATGGACATTAAAAAATGCTTTACATTTTACCTTTTATAAGTGGGGCTATGCCAAATTCAACAAAAAAATATTAATGAACTCATATTTGGCACGATATTCTCACATGACATTGAGTTAAGCACTATTTCTATTTAGATTCAAAATTTTCTTTCCTAATCCAAGGCACACAAGTCTTAGTACCAAATATGATAGATGTAAAAATGAGTTAAATAAGCTAATATTTGTTTGGTTATATTGAAATTGAAGTCAAAAGAATTATTCTTGAAGAGTGATGAGGTGGCATATCCTTTTCTTAGTTTAGATTCAACAACTAGTGATAGATTAAAGTGTGACCAAGAAAATATCTTGATATACACTTGATGACACCATATTAACCCTTTGATAATTATAGGTACACAAATTTATTTGGTATCCTATTTTTAAGTGTCAAAATTTGTGCCTTCTATGTTTTTAAAATTTACCTAAAGACCATGTGTATTATAAAAGGATGTTAATATATGTAGTTTTTTTTAGAGAACCTCCTCTTAATGTGACATAAAATTTTTATCATCTACTAATAGAAGAATGACAATACATACTCTATATAGTAAATGGTAATTTATGCTTAGTCAATTTAAATGATTTTCTCGAGTTCATCTATATAAAGACCAAATATTGTAGACGAGGGTGAACACCCCAGTTTGATCTAATAGGCTATCCCTTTTGTCTAGAATTCCTTCATACTCTTTTAATAATGACTTGTAGCATATTATAGTATGTGATATAACTAATTCTAGAAGACTAAACTACCTAAGCCTCTCATTGAATAAATTGATGAAGATTTTCGAAAGTGTTACAAAATTATATAAAGAAAATGAGGATTTGCATTTGTTGGGTAATAACCAAATTTTATTGATCTTATTGTGCATATTTAAATACATTTCATGGAGGTTATAACCATCCAATATGGTTATAACCATAATTATTTTTTAGCCCAATAGTTACAACCAATCTAACCTCTTGATCTAATGTGAGGTGTAATAATAAATAATTAAAACTATTTTCTAATAATGTAATAACTCCCTAACATCTCCATTTTATTACATTATTTAGTATATAAAGAGAGCTATGAAATAATTTGAATTTGACATATGTAAGTGCCTTCATAAAAAAATTACAAATTGTTCTTTAGTGGGAATGTACTAGAGTTGAATATGGTTATTCTAAACTAAACTTGTCCTCGAATGAAATGACATCGAAATTTAATGTGCTTTATTCTTTCATGAAAGACTAGATTTTTGACAAATAATAGAACACCTTGATTGTCATAATTTGATATTGTTAATTGATTTTTAGGTACATCCATATCCCATAGTATGTGATATAACCATATTTTTTACACATAGATTCTCATGCAACATGATACTCTACCTCCAGCTCCACCGTGGCACTGCCCGCCTAACAGTAATGAGTGTGTCCGTATCGTAAATGCCCTCGTCACCATAATACCATTTTTTTATATATTGATGTTGTATGAGACATGTCCAAATTCTATATAAACGCATATCCAAATGTTGATCTCCTATCATCTATAGATCTTGCATAATCTGGTTTTGTTTATCCTTGTAGAAATAAATTATCATTTTTCTTATACTCTAGGCCATATTTCACTATACCACAAACATAATGTAAAATCATCTTTGTTGTCTTCCAATGACTCACCTTCGATTCTTGCATAAATCTTGAAAGAAAACCCACATCATATTTCATATTAGACCTAGTATTTGTTAGGCATATGAGACACCCAATGAATTAGGTTTATTCAAATAATAAAATATATGTGCAATAATTCCAACTATAGCATATACTAGATGAATGATGTGGTATATCCAAGAAGGTGTAAATTCATAAGATGCAATGTAGCTAGAAAATTCTACAAGATAGATTACTAAATCATATAGACTATAAATAAAATTTCTACTTTTAATATTTTCTATGATTTGAGTTTTGTTGGAACTAAGAATGACATAGATTTTCAAATGATCATTAAAGAAGTGGGAATAGCTAGGCCTAGGACACACATAGGACTAACTACTATGTAAGGTTGGTTGTAATATAATTAAGGATATAAGCATAACCAAACCATCTAGAAAAATCAAATATGATAGAGAATTTTCTTGTACTTATGTGCTAGATAGATCCTCTTGTTCCTTCTAAGAATACCTCTACATATTATTTCTATCTATTGACTTCTATTGATCATGCATCATAATGGACTTTGTCTTACAGTCACAATCCATTTGTGAATAATATCTAATACTAATTTGTGAGAAATATGGATGGAACGAGAAAAAATAGATGAAATACTTAGCACATTCAAGTGGGTTATAGATATAGTGACTTCTAACCAGTATTATTATAAGGATATTAGAGTATTCTCCATTAAATTAATAGCTAAAATATATAGTAGTAGTTTATTAGGATTGAATAATATCAACAACCATAAATGGGGAGGTGAGTGAAATATGAAGGACTAGATAGAATGCTTAGAAATAGGAATATTTATAGTTATAACTTTAATATCTCAACTCTCTGATAGAATACATCTATTAGTAAGGTTGTATTCCATAATTGATTTGTGTTAACAAAAGAGAAGCAACTAAAGGAATTAAATTATTTAAAAAGTACTGTTATTAAGGATCAACAAGCTTCGTGAAGTTCCTAGGCCTTGTGATACTACTCTATCCTATAGTAATATGAATAAATTGTATAGTAAATTCAACTAGATTGTCTTGTATCTTCACTACTACAATTTTAACATCAAAAGACTATTTTGCATTTAAAAGTGGACCATTCCTTTGTTTAAAAGTGGAGATGTAAATAATCCCTTAAGCTATCAAACTATCATGATCAACTCTCTCTTCACAAAGTTGTTTGGGAGTATGATAGAGCATAGGATCAACATATGGGTAGAAGAAAATGGAAAGAGAGCAAAGGAGCAAGTGGTTTTTAGGCCCAAGCACTCAACTATTGATCATTGTATCACGCTTAGACACAGTGGAAAAAATATGGGATAAAAAGGAGGAGGCTTTCTATTGTTTTGTATACTTCAAAAAGGTATTTGGCATAGTGCCAATAAAACAATTATGGAGCATACTGGAAGAGCTAGAGATTCAAATTCACTATGGGGTAGCAGTTCACAAATTATATGAGCATGTAAAGGCTAGAATCAAAACATAGTAAGGGTTATTTTAATATTTTGGGAGTGACATAGGCATAAAAAAAGGTTGCCCTCTATCTCTAACCTTTATTTGGGTTGTACATTGACAAGTTAGAAGAATAAATAAATAAATTTTGGGGAGAGGATGTGCACTTAGCCAAATATGTGGTATAACTCCTCATGTATGTAGACGATGTAATTCTTGTGGTAAAAACAGCTAAAGATCTATAAGATCACCTTCAAACTCTAGAACTCTTTTGTAAGGAATTTGGGATGCAGGTGAACACGAGCAAAATAAAAATTATAATTTTTAGAAAAAAAGAATAAGCAAGAGCTCGAATTTTAATTTACATAAGAACCTCTTGACGTAGTGGTAGAATACAAATACCTGGGCATAGAATTTCATGACAAGCTCAATTGGAATACATGTAGGATGAAAATAACTCCAAGTGGTTGGAGAGCGCTATATGCACTTCAAAATAGGTGTAGGAATGTCAAGTTGTGGGACTGGAAGACTACCAAGGTCTTATTTGGCCTACTTGTTACACTTATTTTATTGTATGGTTGTGAGGTGTAGGCTAGTGGTACAAAAAATACAAAATGGAGGTAAATAGAAAGGATTCAAAAATGTCTAATCACAAATTCTCAAAATGCCACAACCCCTTATGAAATTATTCTAGTTGAAACTAAAATGTTTCCTTTAGAAGCAACTGCTATGACCAAGTTGTTATGTTACTTGAAAGAAATAGAAAACTTGAAAAACAATAGATGGCCTAGGGATGAATAGTTGCATAGGTGGAAGAACACATGGATGAAAAAAGATTAAAAATTGATAAAACGTTGAAAAATCGACATAAATGAATTCCCAAATTTTAATAAAGACATTAAAAACTATGTGAATGAAAAGTTTATAAGTGGAATGTGGAAAAATCAAAGTAGGAAAAGACAATATTATATTGCAAAGTTTATCCAACGTATGACCACAAGGAAAAATCATATATAGGCATTGAAATCAATTAGAAGGAAAAAATCCTCATTGCTTAGATAAGGACTAGCTCTCATAAGCTTAGATGTGAAACAGGGAGATGGACAATGCCCAAGGAACAATGGGAAGAAAGGATATGTACTCTATGGAGCACAAAGGCAATAGAGACAGAGGAGCACTTCATCTATAAATACCCAATTTTTTCAAACCCTTGAAAATACAAAGAAACGCTTGGAAAAGGGTCTATGGCAGAGTTATTTGAAGATAGTAAAATAAAAAAAGTTGAAGAGTTGCTAACCCAAATCAACAAGAGAAGGAAAAACCTTCTCAAGGATATTAAGGGTCATATAATTTGAGTAGTTGTGCTTCCATGTTTGGGGTCCCATAAGCCATGTTTGAATCTTGCGGACTTAATTAGAATCTTTCATTTCATACTTTGCTTGTAATATTCCATCCACCCTAGGTTGTTCCATTTTATGTTTAGCAAAAGAATTCTTTGTATCAAATATTCCACCTATATTATTGTCTTTACAAATTATTTTCATTATAAATCTTGCTCTAAAAAAATCAAATATTTTTATTTGCTTTATTAAGTTTAAATTTTTATTACAAGTCCTACTTTCAGAAAAAAATCAAATATTTTTATATGTTTCATCAAGTAAATAAAAGAGAATTTAAAACTTATACTTAATTGTCTTAACTGTGGGTTGTATATATTTAAACCAAAAATATCTTTGTACCAATTAAGTCTATATGCCCTTCTCTACCTATTTCATTCACGGCCAGGTCAAATTCGGGGCCACACGTCGGTACACATAAATTAAGAAGCGATGCCCACAGCAGTATTCCAAGTACTTCTACCCCGTAACAGAAGCTCAAAAAGTCGAAACATGAAACCTATTCGGAGAAGTTATAATCAATGGCATAAGTCTCTCTTCGATTCCGTGATGGGACTGCACTGCTACATACACATTAAATTATTTTAAAACCTTATCTAAGCTTTTCATGTGCATATGTTATATTTTTAATATTAAATATATAAATAGAAAGTAATAAAGTTTGTCATTCCACGTCAACTGTTAATTTGAATTTTTAATCCCTTGAGTTGTTGTTATATTGTTGGAAAAGAATGCAAAGATAGAAATGTGTATATAGAGCAGGTGAAGATGAAGAAAGAAGGAGATGGATTGCGGTTACATGTATCGTCTGTGAAATGGGATGGAGCCCTCACTGCCATATTGGAACAACTACAATCGATGGGGTTGGCAGTGGTGCAAGCTCATATTTCTTGTCATGAGTATATTATCTTTGATGCTTTCCTCGAAGAGGTAATATTATATAAATATTTTTTATAAATCAATAATTTTTATGTTGTATTTTAGTTTTTAATGTTATCGAGATAGTATTAAGTGTGAGAAAATTTTAACTCTTAATTCAGTTTTCCTTAATTTTTTTTATCATTATACAATATTTTTGCTTGCTATTTTATCAAAACCTCGTGATCATTTATATCTCAGTTATATTTTTATTTTTTTAATTGTTTGCTCAGTGAAAAGGTGGAAGAAGACAAACGAGATGACGGAAAAGAATCCATCGCCAATATAATGAGTGGGGCTTGTTAATGTGTCATAGTTTTTGTTATTACAGAGTTAGTTGATTTATGGCAGATTGATTATAGTGTTGTATTAAGTGGACAGTGGGATAATGTGCTAGAGCAGATCTATATAATATTATAAATTTGGTTTGTTTTATTTTTTTATTTGAGGTATTAAAGTGAAATGGAATTCTAATCTAAACAATAAACAAACACTTGCTTAAAATATTCTCCAATTGTTTTTAAATATCTCTGTACATCGGACCATCCATTGATACCGAAATAATGCTCTATACAGTTTATCAGATGAAAACAACTGTCTAACGTTTATTATGTATGTATGCCTCATATAATCAGAGATAAAAACGAAATAACGCTCTATACAGCTTTCTCAGATGAAAACAAACTGTCTAACGTTTATTATGTCTGTATGCCTCATATAATCAGAGATAAAAAGAGAAAGTGGGTGCCATAACCATGCATATAAATTCCAAGAAATCACGCGAAGATTTTTTTTTTTTAATTTTAAATAGGATGCTCAAATTTAGTCTTCAATAATGCGGAATACATAACCTTACATATTTAGTAGATTTTCTTAAAATTTAATTTTTCGGTAGATTTTCTTAAAATTTAATTTTTCGGTAGATTTTCTTAAAATTTAATTTTTGGGTAGGCTTTTCAACAGAGATATAAAGAAATGTTCATAAGAGAGAAATACATAAGTTCACATATATTTATTCGGTTTTCTTCGAATTTTTGTTTTCCAAGGCTTTTCAAAAGGACACATAATTGTTGATAAGAATAGAAGGACACATAAATGTTGATAAGAATAGAGGAATATATAAGTTCACATATTAATAGTTTTTTATTTGGTTCTAGACTTTTCACATTATTAACCGAATTTAAAAATTTTGGGTAAAGCCTCATGACTTAAACTAACATTGATTCTAAAGTAAAAAAGAATGTTGATAGGAATAAGAGGAATATATAACCTTACATATTTATTATTTTTTTAATAAGCATTTTAATTTATTAATGGAATAGTATAAAGATGAAATAAGTGGTAATTTTTGGTATTATTAGATATTTGATTTTAGTTTTATATGGACTTATATATATAATTCAATTTAAAATAAGGGTTAAGGGTTTAGATAAAATAATTGGTAATTTTTTTGGGTATCATTAGATATTTGATTTTAGTTTTGAGTGGATTTAAAAATATATATAAATATTTTAAATGTATAGATAATTCAATTTAAAATAAGAAGTTAATACCTTTAACTATTGTTCATTTTTTATATAATTATTGGTCAAAGTATAATTTAGGGTTTAGGGTTTAGATAAAATAAGTGGTAACTTTTTGGGTATCATTAGATATTTCATTTTAGTTTTAAATGAATTTAAAAATATATATAAATATTTTAAATATTTAAATAATTCAATTTAAAATGAGAAGTTAATATCTTTAACTATTGTTCATTTTTTATATAATTATTTCAAAGTATAATTTACATTCCGCATAATGTATGTTGTGACAATGTATTTTAAAGGAATTATTTCAATTATTTTGGTGTTTGGTTTACTTGTCAAGCTAGTACTCATAAGATGCTATAAAGGTCTATATTTGTAAAGAGATATGTCTACCCACTTACAAACCCTACCATAATGGACATTAAGTTTTAGATCATCTATAGACCACTCTTGGCGATTGATGGGGTTGTGGGGTTTTCATGTGTGTTAGCGCAATATTATCATTAGCAGTGTTATGCCTACTTATGTGATATGTCCCTGACAAAATCCAATGGATTCACAATATATAACAAAGGCTATGAATTTCTTCTACCATGCATTCCACAAAAATGATCATCACCAACTTTTATTAACATTTTTCTTCTAATAGTTAGCTTTCTTCTATGTTTTCAAATAATAAAAAATATCAATAAAGCCTTCACACCCATTATATAAGGGCCATATGACATACCCTATAGTTGGTTCTATCCTTGATTCTTTTACAAACTAGCATAGGTTTTTAGAATGGTTCAATCAATTGCTTGAATAAAATACCCCAAAATACATTTAAGATTGAGAGTTGAGGCAAGGTCATGGACATCATGACTATGAATTTGGCAAAACATGGATAATATTATCAATACAGACATTGAGAATTACTATAATGGGGCATGTTTTAGGTTGATCTTTAACTTTGATGGAGAGATATGGAAGATGTAGAAGAAGACCACCAACTATGAATCTTGAGTCTCTTTAAACCTCATGGTGGATACAGTGTAGTGGGAAATATAGAACCATCTCTTGCACCTACCCTCTCTAATGCATGCCTAACAAGCAAGCACATCATTTTACAAGATGTTTTATAGAGATTTACCTTTGAAAATATTTTTAGGATTGCATTTGGGGTGAATTCTTGTTGTCTCCTCCCCTCCATGCCCTCTTATAGCTTTGCCTAAAATTTTATGATGCCACCAAGATCAACATAGGCATATGTTTTTCTATCATCCCCTTTCTAAGAAGAAAGAATAAAAGGGACAATTCTCATGGTTGTCAAAATGGTTATGTAACATTGTTCCTCTATGTCTATGTTATCTCATCTTCCAAGCTTAACACATGAGCAAAACCTTATAACTAGGAGTAAACAATTATTTTTGTAGGTAAATATGTTTGAACAACTTGACTAACACATTGGTGGCAAGAATAAATTAAATTATCAAGAATTAATAACATTTTTAAATAATAGCACACAAGGTTTGCATTCATAAAGGAGACTACAAGCAGTAGTACTTTACCTTTATACATTTTTATATTATGCCTACTAAAGGTAGGTTTTACAGTATTTAGTTTTATAATTTTAGCAATTACTATACAAGCAATAAACCAATCAATTCATAAAATACGAAATTAACATGATACGGAGTGTTAATTTTTCTAAGGTTTTTTTATTTTTTATTTTGAAAATTTTACTCATAAGAATGGATTAAAATAGTCCTTTCAATGACATTAGCAATATGTTAGGTTAACTTCCACTTTGTTCTTGGGGTTCATCTCATTTGATTCATTTCACTCCATTGTTATGGGACATTATTTCACTAATAATGAAGTGAAATCAACAATGGCATAATGTCTTACATATTTCTTCCTTGCTACCTTGATAAAATTATTCTATTGATCTTAAAGTAATATGTAGCTCATGTGTATCCATTTACTATAATAGTGCATCCAACCATTCGTTTAATGTACTCTCTAATATATATCTATTCATATTCATTAACATTAATATGCTTTGTAACATGATGCTTGAAAAGAAAAACATTTTTCTATGTCATTTTTCTTGCATCCTCCTTTTTATACTGATAACCTTTCCATGGAACCCTTTACAAAGTAAACATAAAAAAATGAGATGAATTCTAACCTCCACTCTTAACTCAAATACAACACTTGATAATTCTAAAGCTTAAAACAGTTAAACTTTTTTGGGGGAAAAAGAAACTAATGATATTTCATTACTTGCTCAAAACTTAAAAAAATCACAAAATTATAATATCAATAGTAAACTATATACTTGTGTTCACCAACAAAAAATAATAGTATTTGTACTAAGTGATGGGATCTCTAATAAATTGTAAACTAGCATACAACACAACTTATATCATTGCATAAAATAGAACATATAACATAGTCATTGACTATGGAGAAGACGTGATAAAAATTAGGCATTAGGTTTTTGTTTGCCAACTAGTCATCTAGCAGTGCACATGAAGGATACTAAAAAAGTAGACATCAAATGCTCTATCTTCTCCACAACCACCTTTATATTGGTAAAATCCAATGCCAATTATGATAATTTTCTATCTAATTTTAAGTTGATCTTCCCTAGATTCTAGAGTTGATCGTGGTACTCATGATAAAGGCAATTTAGCATCTCCATAGTTGAGTTTGCCTTGACCTCTAGATTGTGTATGAACATTATAAACCTATGAATTCAAATCAGAAAGTAAGCTAGACATAAAATCTCCCAAGGGAATTTCAAACCAGTAGACACCCTTGAACACATTTGAGAACTATAGTTATACATGTTTCTAAAAGAGACTCTAGTTAGCTAGTTTGGACCTACTCAAAAAGGTAATTTTCCAATATGGTCGCAAGTTGGAAAAAGCAAAGCTTACATTGGACCAAATACTTTAGATAGAGGAATAAAACCAAAATAAATGTGGGATGGTTTTAGGATTTGGAAAAAATATGCAATGGGATAGACAAGCCAAAATGGGAGCATGAGTAGTAGCAGCGAGTTATTTAAAATGGATAAAATATTATCCTAGGACCTAATACATTAAAATTAACCTTTCAAATTTATGTAGGAATCTAAGTCTATTTAAACATGGAAAATTCTACCTTCTACTTAGAATTTATCCTAGAAACATAAGGAAAAGTAGGTGCTAAATAAGAATAAATAATATGAGATTTTTAATTTTGTATTCTAGCCTCATTTGGCTAATGCTAGTCACTTAGAATATCAAAAGTAAAAGTTCCCATTTTTATTATTTCTTGACTAGGGGTGAGACTAAAAATATGGTTGTAGATTGACTAAAGACGTGTAGTAAACTAAATAAATATTTAGCATGATTATAGGACAACACAAAACCAATAGAACAATCCTAAAATTTTCTAACTATGTTTAGCCCTTTTTTTCAAAAGTTCCACCTTGAATTTTAGAGCATAAAGGTAAAGGCTTATAATCATATAAGATTTTTCTATGCCACCAAATACTAGAACACTCTATGTTCAACCTATGCCTTAATGCATCATGTATCCAAGTCAAAAGAGGATAAACTTTACGTCATCCTACCCAATTCCCACAAGGAGAAGCAACATTTCAGCTGAGAATGATTAACATTGAGTATCTTACCCTCCCAAGCAATAGATTTCGACTTAACTCTAAAGGAAGCCTTATGGATTCTATTCTAAATAGTTCTTTCTAGGGATCAACCCCAGTCAATGCCTAAGCCACCCATTTAGATGCTAGTAATTTTATTTGGATGAAGGGGTCCAAATACCAAAGCCTCCATTGAATTTGGGAGTGGTGCACAACTTCTAGGATATGCCCACCATACCATTAGAGCCATCCTAGTTAGACCATAATAATGACAAATGATTTTATTCAAATTTTGATAGGCATTATGGAAATACAACCATGCTTAGGAGTAATATATATAAAAGCCACTAACACTCTATTTACAACCTAAATTTTATCAACCCATGATAGAAATCTAATTGGCCATGTCTAAAAATAAAAATAAAAACTTGTTTAGCACCTAGTCACACATTCCATGAGGAGAAACATTAACTCAAAAATATATTCCTAAATATCTAATAATATGTCCCTAAGGTATGACTTTCCATTTAGGGAGATATTAGTAACTTGTGGGTTTGAGGAGCAATAAAATACCTCAATTTTAGAGCCACTAATCTTAGATCTAGAAACATCATAATATAGTTACAAAATATTCCTAGATAAAATATATATCTTCGTGTTTATTCTATAAGATCAATATTGAATCATGTGAAAAGTGGGAACCAATGATAACTTTTCCATTTGGCATATTGATTCCATTAAGCAAACCTTCAAATAAGATATATTCAACAAGTGACCTAGGGCATCTATTATAATGACATACAAAAGAGTGGACCATTGGATTTGAAAGTTATTAACATAATACCATTGACATGTACTCTTGTTGAAGCATCATTAGAAAGAAACAAAATGTATCTATAGAAATTTTCTCCAACCTATGCCACTTAAACATTTTAAATATAAAATTCCAACATATTCTATCATAAGCCTTACCAAAGTCACTTTTCACCAACACAACATCACGGTCAAAATCTTTGGACTATTGATAATAATCCTAGGCTAGCATCAAGTTATCTAAAATGTATTTCCCTTTAATAAAGCAAATCTATTTGCTAGAAATAATTTTGTAGGTAGTAAGTCTAAGATAGATAGCTAAGGCCTTAGAAATTATTTTATATGACATATTAAAAATGTATTGGGATGCCAATGATAAAAAATCCTTGTTCAATGAATTCCCGAAGGGACCTTTTTATAAATGATTCCTTGTGCATTTGATAAAAATCAAACCTCATACTTGGCCAAAGTTTTTGATAGAATTCAATAGGTATCCCATAAATACCAAAAGATTTTTCTTTTTCATATAAAATAAGGCTTTTTTTAGCTCTTCTAAAAAAGCATTTTACTAGGGGCAATGGCAAGCATAGTTTAAAGCAGGGAAGGAATGCAATCTTTGACATAGTTGGTTAAGACAAGGTAAAATTTATCATATGGACCCTTCATAAATAGATTAGAAAAGTAATCAAAAGAAGCATTAGCTATTTGGACAATATCAGTTATAATAGATCCCTCAACCTTTTTTAGTCAAGCAACTTATTTAGTAGAGATTTTCTAGCAAAAACAATTGAAGAAAATCCTAGAAACCTTATCTTCATACTCTAATATGTTTAAACATACTCTAATAAAAGATCCATTATATTTTGTATGTTTCAATATTTCTAAGTTTATTTTCTTCTTGTGTCAACATTTCTTGAAGATCATTAGAGGGGCTATAAAAAATAAAAATCATATTGCTAACAACCCTCTTTGAATTTTAATCTCTTGAATCCTCCTTTCTAGACCCATAGGGATGTCATAAAACCTCAAGAAGGTAATTGTTCTTTGAATGGCGACTACTTACCAATCTGCCGAACCTTCAAAACTAGTTAGACATGGCCAGGTGTTCCAAAATTGTATGTGTTTGACACAATCCTTATAATCAAAATGGAAAAAATTTAATCTAAATGGTAAAATATTAAATTCTATTTATAGTCAAGGAGAAGTGGATTGAAAAGGAAATGGGAACATGATAAAAAAGTATAGGATAAGGAATGATTGGCATTGATTTCCCAACAAGAATTAATTGAATGAAGGTCTTGCTTAAGTATAATTTATCAAGCCAATTAGCTATTTTCTAAAAATCATTATGACCATTACACTAAGTAAACCATATTAAAATATTTGGAGACCATTAATTAAACAAATGATCAAATATTCCTGGAGAACTTCTACAAAATAACTAATTAGATAATTCTTCAATACTTAATGGTTTATCATTTTGATAGCTATGATGCCTAATGATTTAAATTATATTGAAATCCCTTGCCATGATCTAGTCAATAGATAAAAGGGAAGTATCTTGTCACTCTCATGGAGATATGTGATTGACCTGGGTATTAAGGGCATAAATGAAATACAACCCAACTAACTAGTTATCAATCATCATAGTTATTCAAACACTTCAATACCATAGGTCATGACCAAATTCAATAACTATGGAAGCAAGAGTAGAATGTAAAATCAAGGATGACCTCCCTTTTCTACTTCATCTTGAGTTAAAATGGTTTACCCTAGGGTTGTAGCTAAAATAAATAATGATTCAATATGAGACCATTGATATTTACCTCTTGAAGGAAAATAATATTAATTTGATTTTGTTGTGAAACTCTTGAAATATAAAACTTGCATATGGGGAGGTTTATACCATTCATATTCATATATAGATAATTAAAATTCATGGGATACCAAGGATAATTGGTTTATCAGGCCATCTACAAAGACAGTAAATTGATTCTATCGAAGTATATTACATTATTTGATTTATATATCTTGAGTAAAGATCAAGAGTCTCTTAGGCAAGTGGAAATATAAGAATTCAAAGGTCATTTTATAAAACTATATCATGAAGACAAAGCTCCATAACTTGATGTACAATTTCATATAATGAAAAAGTCTAGATTGTATTCTTCCTGATTAATGTTGTAAGTTTATTTCTATATTGTCAATTCATTTCATTATCTTGACCTTATTATATGTGGCTATATTATATTTAGAACATATGAGATATAACTTGTGATATTTGTGGCAGTATTAAGGATTAAAAATCCACCAATGGTATCAGAGCTACCACCAGACTTTGTCTATATTGACAAGAGTTTATTTTACCCACTATTAGAAATTGAATTTATATAGTTTGATAAAGTTGATTAAAAGACTATCCATTTTGAATGTAGTGAGACTTAGGCTCTATTTTAAAGGTTATATTAAGTAGAAAGGCTAGGGTCTTTTCACGGTTGAATAATAATCGATGAAGACTAAGACTCAGCTATATTGATTGAAGGGAAAATCAACTTTGATATTGTTGGTCATTCAAGGATATAGACAACCCTTGACATTGAATTTTGAGATTACAACCAACTTAGAAGAAAGTTGGAGATTTAGGGACATTCAAAGTCACCTTGAAAATTTATTGGATTTTCTAGTAAGGAGGAGAATCACATTGGGTTCTTAGGCACGACCTAAAACATTAGGGATCCAAGCTTCAAGCTTTTAGATTTTAGATAGCAAATTAAGCTATAGAAGTATGAGAAGATTTCTACAGAGGATAGAGAAGACTTTTAGCTTCTAAGAGCAATATATTGAAAGAAAGAAAAAGATAGCAGCAAATTGAGAAGCATTAAGAGCTTCCTAAGATTACAGAAAGAACTTAGAATAGAAATAAAAAGATTGATATATCATTCTTGAAAAAAGACAAATAATCACATAGCTTAATTTATATTGCTTCAAGCATTGGATTAGAATCTATAATTGATAATAGTTATAAGTTAGCAAAATAAAAGAGGCCCTTATAGAGAAAAAAGACCCTTATAGTGAAAAAATAGAATCTCTTATAGAAATATAAAAAGAGACCCTTATAGAGAAAATAAAAAGAGGTCTTTATAGAGAATAGAGAGAATTCCTTTATAGAATAGAATTGCTTAAGCCTGATAAAGATCAAGCATAAGAGCAAAATTGTTTGAGCCTGATAAAGTTCTAACTCAGAAAAGGAGCAACAAAACTTGGAAGAGACCAAGCATATTTTTAAAAAGAAGCAATAGAGCTTGGATGAAATTAAGCATTAAATATACAGTTTAGAAGCAGAACATTCGAACCTGATAAAAGTGAAACAACTAAGTTAAGAAAACATTCAAGAATAAGTAAGAGAAGCAACTTAATATACAACAAGAGAATGCTAGAAACAAAATAGTGGTCAAAGGCGCTTAAGCAAGTGAAGATTAAACTATGGATAGCAATGCTTGATAAGTATTTTGGTAAAAAAATTAGACAAGAGCTTGACGAACATAGAGTTAAGTGCTCTAATAGAACTCATGTAGAGGAGCAGACACTATGAGTGAAGTGACCTAACAACACCCCCACAAAATTCAAAGGGAATGGTGAATGTCTAGGAATAGAGTACATCTATCTATAAAAATAGTTAGTGCTCAAATATCCAGTAAGAGCTTAAGCAATGTACAACGACTAAGAGTAACGAAGAAGCTAAATCCCTGAAAGGATTCAAACCTATGCAATCCTTTAAATATAAAATTTGAATTGTTTAGGAGTTAAAACAAGGAATACAAAGCAAAGAAAGATCTTGAGGTAGTTGAGAATTCCTTAAGCAAAAGTGTCAAACACATAATATTGAGGAATCATTTCACCTTATGTAACATTCAACTATAAAACATTATTTGAAGCATCATCTTAAGAGCCATTCCACCTGCAAATTGGAGTATAACATGTCATTTGGTATATGAATTGATAAAACTCGTTTTACCTATAGTTTAGAGAGCAATATGCCATTTGGAATATGGTATGAAGTGCAATTTTTGGGAAAACAAAACACCTCAATCACCTAATGCCTATTAGGATTTGTCCACATGAGTAGCTTAATAGAAGCATTGCAGAATAGAGATATGTACGAAGGAGAAGGAAGACTTCATTATAAGGTGTTTTTCAATTAAAGATTTTAATAAAGCTAAGGTTTTATATTAAGGTTGATTTAGGAGATATAAGGTTAAATTAGAAGATATTTGAATTATTGATTTATTAGAAGAATGGAGTGATAAGTTGAGTAGGGTTAATTAAGTTTCTTTAAAGTTCTTAAATTTTTTTATTAGGTTGGAGTGATAAGGAATTCAACTAGTCTATTTAAATGTTTTTATAAGTTTTTAGAAGAATTTTTTATTTGAATTTTTGCAAATTTATATATTTGGGAGACAAAAGGATTTCAACATCAAAATACTAGGAAAAACATAAATTTGCAAATTTCATATTATTAGTTTCTAAAACTAGGGAGACATAAGGTTTACTACTCCATAGGAATTCCATTAGAAAATTTGAATTATTTGAACCTAGGAGTCATTATGGATTATTGCTACATTGAATCTAGAGCAAGTAGGCACTGGAAACAAACAATGGTTTAATACCTTTCATGAAAATATGAGAAACTAGTTATCATAGCAGATATTATGACTTATGAAGTCAAAGGAGCAAGATATGTTTTAGTTGATCTAACAAATGAAAAATGAATAATTAATAATGTGTTATATGTCCTAGGATTAACTACTAATCTTCTTTTAGTATCTCAACTTATGGATCAAAATAGCAGTTGAATTTAAAATTATCAAAGGACAAAAACAATGTCTTATTATCAAGCAAGAAAAAGTGATAGCCTCAAGATCTTATAGAGATAGTTTTTTCACTCTAGATATAGTGAAAAATGTAGCTCTATTAGTAGGAATCCTAGAAACAAAATATCTTTGGCATAAAATACTAGAACATATAAGTTCATTGTCATTGAATAAGATTACTAGATATCAAATGGTTCAAGTTTTACCTAAGCTTTCTTGGGAATCTATAGTTTGTCTAGAATGCCTAGTAGGAAAACCATAGGATACCTTTTGAACTTCATCAACATAGAGCTCAAAAACCATTGGAATTAATATATACTGATTTATGTGGACCAATGAATGTTACTAGTATTTGAGGACAATTTATTTTTTGGTAATGGTGAAAAAAAGGGGTTTTGGAGGGGCCCCAACCCTATTACAGAATTAAGTTATCCAAGGTTACAAGATAAACATCAACCTCCTCCCTGGATAGCATGAGACAAAAGCAAAGTTGCAACAAAAATCCTAGAATAAAACCAGACAAAAAACAACACTCTGGATGATATCAAAATCTATTTCTAGCAAGGGAGCAAAGGTTGACCTGACTGTTGTTTATTCCTCCCTTCCACACCAATAGTAGTAGCAATCACTCCAATTCTCAACAATAGGTAATAGAAGTAGCAACAACAAAAGTAGAATCACATTACAATAGCATTCACTAGAACTACAATTGTTGTAATAGCAACAACATACAATCACATCAATAGCACCAAAAGACCCCAGAAGCAACAACAATACCGACAACATCAAAAGATAACACCCTATGGAATAGAATTTTCTTCTACCTATGATGAGGTAATCCTTAAAAGAGATAAGGGAAAATTATTTTCCCATATCTTCCTCTAATCAAAATGAACTCCAATGTTTGCCAAACAATCAGCTGCAACATTTCCTTCCTGATATATATGTAATATCTTCACCTCTACCATTTCTTTTAATAGGGATGAGGTATCCTTAATTAAACCTGACACCTACCAGTTATCAGCTTTTCCTTTCTTAAGATCCTTGAGAATATTCATAGAGTCCCCTTCTATGATGGCCTTCCTTACACTCTTCTATCTCAACAACATAACACCAGAGTATAGGGCTTTAGCTTCCACATAGTGATTGGTTTGTATCCCATAACTTTCTACATAAGCCCATAACACTTCACCTTTCTCATTTCAAATGACACCTCCTCCCCCAACTCTACCTAGGTTACCTTTTACAACTCCATCAAAGTTTAACTTTACCCAACCCTCCTCTAGTTTTAGCCATCTAGTGTTTGCTCTTTTCAAACTAATTAGCAAAGGTGTTGCTCTAGGTTCTCCCAAGTGCCATTCACTAGTGATCCTCTTTTCCAAATTGTTCTCAAAGTCCACACTATTATCAAAGGTAAGAAAATTCTCCCTCACTACAGTTTTAATTCTATTAGACATTGAAATTTCATCCTTACTTTCCCCCTGAATACTCTCTGATTTCTTTCCCACCAAACACCCCACAAAAAATGAGGTAACAGTAAATTCTAGAGTTTTGATAACCTACTGCTGCTAAAAGGGCATCTCCATTGGTTAAAAAGCTACCTAAAAGTACTAGGGACCACCCAAGAGTAGAACATAGCTTCCATTAGATTATTAAGTACCTTACTTGCAAACTCACAATGAATAAACAAGTGGTCAATTGATTCAACATCCTTCATGCAAAGAGAACATATATTTATCATTTGAAAACCTCTCTTACTTAGGTTATCTAGAGTTAGAATCTTATTTTGTAAGCATAACCAAAGAAAGAAAGCCAATTTAGGGATTAACTCATTCTTCCAAACCTTATTTATAGGAAAGTCCCCCTCCACACCTCCAAACTATAAGGTATAAGTTGATTTCATAGAGAATTCCCTTGAGGAAGTAGGGAACCAAATCAAAGAGTCCTTATCTTCATTATGAGGTAAGTGGTACTACTGCAACAACCTATTAAGATTTAGCAGAGATTGTTGTAGTTCTGGATCAATAAAATCCAAAGTTAGCTCTTTTCAAAACCTCTGACCTTCCCCAAATTCTATGTAATCTTTGACTAGTGGTCCATATTTTTGAACCAAGGGATATTTTAGTCTTCTAAACTCCTACATCTATTGTAAAGGACTATCTACAATCCAAGTGTCTTCCCAAAAAAATATTTCCTTGCCTTCTCCTACCATCCATCTTAGACCACTTCTCAACAATTTCCTAGTTTTTGAAACTCCATTCCAAACTATTGATCCTTTAGGAGGGTCTAAACTTCTAAAGAAGGGTATGAAACCTTCCAAGTACTTACCTTTAAGAATATTAGCCCAAAGCAAATCTTGTTCCTTGGTCAATCTCCAACCTATTTTAGTTAGCAATGCTTTATTGAACTGCTACAACTTTCTTATCCCTAGACCACCTTCCCTCTTCAAAGAGCAAACTCTATCCCATGATACCAAAGCAAGCCTTTGTTTTTCTTCTACCCCTACCCAAAGAAACCTTCTAAATATTTTCTCTATTCTATTTTTAACCTTGTAGGGGATTATGAAAAGTGACATGTAGTAAATTGGGATGCTTTGTAATGTTGCCTTTAGAAGTTATAATTTCCCAGCTTGAGATAGCATATTACCCTTCCACCCCACCAACTTTCTTTGAATTTAGTCTATGACTAGAGCCCACATTTCTTATTTCAATCTGCCTATGAAAAGAGGTAATCCAAGGTAGGTAGCTAGAAATTCTGCTATGTTGCATCCCAAAATCCTAGATATTCTTTGTTGCACCTATCTAGTTGTGTTGACAAAATAAACATGACTTTTTCTAAAATTGACACTTTGATTGGAAACTCTTTCATAAAGATGTAGGATATTGAGTATCTCCTTTGCTTCTCTTATTGAGGCTTCACCCAAGATGATAGTGTCATCCATGAATTGTTGGTAAGACATTACTGCAACATTACCTATAGGTTTAATCCCTCTTATCTTTGTTGTGGTAGTGGTTGCTCCCAAAGTTCTACCTAAAGCTTCAACCATGATGATGAAAAAATATGGGGATATAGGATCTCCTTGTCTTAGACCTCATTACCCCCTAAAGAAACCTATTGATCTACCATTAACTATGATCAAAAACTTTGTTAAAGAGACATATTTTTATCCACTATCTCCACTTAATATCAAAACCAAATTTTTGCATTACCTTATCCAAGAAAATCCATGACACTCGATCATATGCTTTATTCATATCTAGTTTAAATAGCATACCTACAACACCCCTCTTATCCATCGAATGCAATGTTTCATGTACTATCATTACTCCATCTATTATTTGTCTCCCTTGAACAAAACCTCCCTGCATAGAAGAGATGATCCTTGGAAGTACCTTCTTGAGTCTATTGGCCAATGTCTTAGTGAGGATTTTGTATATGGAGTTGTAGAGGCTAATAGGTCTAAAATATTTTAGGGAAGAGGCTCCATGATTCTTTGGGATCAAAACCAGAAAAGTATTATTCCAATCCTGAAGTAATGAATTAGAGACTTGAAATTCTCTTACTACCTCTACAACATCTTTTCCTATTATGTGCCAAAAACTCTAGAAGAAGCCAACCGAAAAACCATCTAGACCTGGTGCCTTATCTTTTACCATATCAAACACACTTTCCTTGACCTCTTCTTCCAAGAAGGGAGTAAGTAATAGGTTGTTCATTTCTTTTAAAATCAGTGAGGGAATATTTCCAAGAAGGGAGTCCATTGTTACCTCATCTTCATCCTGATATTTAGAAAATAGAGTCTAGAAGAAATTTACTATTATTGTTACTATTTCCTCCTCCTTTTTCACTACATCACCATTATCTAGCTTAAGCTCCTTTATCCTATTGGCACTCCTATACCTTATGGTTGAGATATGGAAGAACTTCATGTTACGATCTCCTTCCTTTAGCCATGTTGCCCTTGATTTCTGCTTCCAATGAGTTTCCTCCTTTGCTAAAACATTATGAAACTCTACAAGAACCTCTCTTTCTCTTTTATCCAGCTCCAAATTTCTTCCTTCCTATTGAAGCTTCAACTCCACTTCCTTCAAGTTATCTAAAATCTCATGCTTTTGCTAGAAAATATTTCCAAACACATCTCGATTCCATTTCTTGAGATTTACCTTTATGATTTTTAGTTTTTTGACAACTTGGAACATTTTAGTTCCATACACATCTATGTTCCACCAATATTTGATCCTATCCTCAATTTGAGGATGCTTCAACCACATCATCTCAAATCAAAAAGGAAATCCTTTTGTCCTTTTTTCCTTAGAAAACTCTAAAAGAAGTGGGCTATGGTCAGAGGCAATTTTTGGTAAGGCTCTCAAAGAACAAAAGTGAAAGTTTCCATACCAATCAATAGAAGCTACTACTCTATCAATCCTGGATTGGATGAGACCCCCTCCTATTCTTTGGTTTGACCAAGTGAACTTGGCCCCTTACAAATCCACATCTATTAAGCCCAAAGAAGAGAGAAACTTACCAAAATCCTCCATACTATTTGTGAAGTCAACTACTCCTCCTTACCTCTCACTTGGTAGGAGAGTAGTGTTGAAGTCTCCCGCTATCATCCAAGGAAGACTAACTAAAGCACCAAATCTCTCTAAATCATCCCAAAGCCTTCTCCTATCCACTTGAGAATTAGGGGCATAGACATTTGTAGCTAACCAAAAAAAATAAATTAATTTACATCGAAAGAGGACCAAAATAAATCTATCATTCTATTGCACACACTCCCCTTCTAGGTTATTTGGATTCCAAAGAGTCCACAAACCCCTAGAAGCACCTCTAGCTGGTCTATAGGTACCTTCTACTTTATTCCATACCAAATTTTTAATCCTGTCTAAATTTCCTTCTCCAATTTTTATTTCTTGAAGTAAAAGGATATCTATCCCATGCATTTTTCTAATATCCCTAACTACCCTATGCTTGTTTGGGGTATTTAGTCCCTGAATATTCCAAGAAATAACTTTCATTTCTTACCTTTGGTGGGAGCTTTCACCCCACTCAGTACCAACACCTATTGAGTTCCATTTGCTATGTCCTGAGTTACTTTCTTGTTCCTTATATCTGCCAGTTTGGGTCTTCTAGGCTTTGTCACACTACCCAGATCTATAATTTTTCATGTATTTCTTATCAACCTCATCATACTAGTTTCTTCTATGGAAGAATTTTTTCCCCTTTGGAACCCTTGGTATTTTGCTATTGTTGAACTTCTTGGTTCTCCAAAGCTTTACCTCTTCTTAACTTCCTTTTATATACCACCTCTTTGAAGCCTTCTCCCTCTTTCGAAGACAACCATACTTCCTCTAGTTCAAGTTCTATTCTTAGATTTATTTCTTCAACCTCTCCTTCCTCTATAGGAGTTTCTTTAACTACTTCCTCTTCTTCTGATTTTAGGTCTAAATATTTATTCAATAGATCTGGTTGATTCTCCTCTTGAGACTATAAATCTACATTCTCTAGTCCTTTGTCAACTTCTCTGACCTCCTCCAGATCTAGTTTTCTCATGATCTCTTCCTCCAAACCTTGCAAGATCTAGAATTTATTAGTTTCTAGGTTTTTTATCTTCAACAATTCAATTTTCTCTATCAAAACATTTATTTGTCTTAGCTCTTTCTCCTTGTTTTTCCAAATCTGCACCTTTTCTTTTTTCTTGGGTTATTTTCTTTTTGGGCAATGAGCTATAATATGCCCTACTATCTTACATCCAAAACAAACTACCATTGATGATTCATATTCAATTGGTTGACTCCACACCCCCACATCTAAAACAAGTTTTATTGAGGAAGGTAATGGTTGGGTCAAATCTGCATTCACACAAAATCTAGCAAAAACCATTATGGTTTTGGATCGAGTAGTTGGGTCAAATGCTATTAATTTTCCTATGCCTTTAGCAATCCCTTCAATGACATCTTCATCCCAAAACTCGACTGGAAGCCCTAGGAGTCTGACCCATAATGGTGCAACATTTATATTCTCAGTATTTGGGTCAAATCCTGGTTTCCATTTTTGGAGATAGAGCCCTCATCTTCCAAAAAACCATGGGCCTTTCAATAGAGCCCCATTCATATCTTCCCTACACATGAAGTTAAACAATAAAAAACCTTTTTCCAATGCAACAATCTCCAAGTTACCTTTGGGTTTCCACTTGTGGGATGCCCATTTTTTAACTGTATCTAGATCTGGCCTGACACCAATGAATTTTCCAACAAGGCTATTTTCTCTTTCTTTGGAGGTTCTACTTAGAATAACCTGTGGAACCCTCAGAGTCAACACTTCCTCTATTTTCTCTAGATTTAGATAAAAAATTTCCTTGTTAGGGTTCACTCCTCCCATAACTAGATTTGCCTAGGTTTTGTGTATACCTAGATCTGGATGAAAATTCTTCCCCTCATCAGCCTCAAGCTCTCTAGCCTTATCCAAACAACCCTCAATGGAGGCCATCAAAAAATTTCACCTCATTGCCTCAGTGGCCTATGGTTGGTCCACTACCTCAATAGTCGGTGGTTGAATTTTCGTCATCGTCGTCGTAGCCTATGGTTGATCGAAAACCCTCTAAAGTTGTTGCTTAGATATTTTTCCTTAAAAACCCTCTAACATTGCTGCCCAAATATTTTTCCATAAAACCCTTTGATGTCACTACTTATATTTTTTTCCGCAAAACCCTCTAACATCGCTACTTAAATTTTTCTTCCACATAAACCCTCAGACACCGTTGCTCAAATTTTTTTCCCCAAAACTCTTTGACACTGCTGCTCAATTTTTTTCACATAAACCCTCTGATTTTATTGCTCATATTTCTTTTCCAAAATCCTCTGACACCACTGCTTAATTTTTTTCCATAGAAACCTTCTGACACCAATGCTCAATTTTTTTTCCCAAAACCCTCTGATGCTACTGCTCAAATTTTTTTCCATAGAAACCCTCTAACACCGTTACTCAATTTTTTTCCCAAAATCCTTTGACACCACTACTAAACCACCAACCAAATCAACCACAAAAAATATTAGAACACAAACCCTTACAATTACTAGGTTACTAGGTTCATAATGGACACAAATATTTTCAACTGTTTGTTGATGATTATTCTTGAAAAATGTGGGTGTATTTTATGAAATACAAATATGAAGTATTTAGTTGTTTCAAACAACTTAAACTTCTTGTTGAAAAATAATTAGGAAATAACATCAAGAATTTTCATTCAGATAAAGGAGGTGAATTTTTTCAAAGGAATTCAATTTATTTTGAGAATAAAATGGAAAAAAAAGACAACTTACTACAACATATTCACCACAACAAAATGGTATTGTAGAAATAATAAATAGATCTATCATGTGTTGTAAAATATGGCTATTACATCATTTGGTTATTTCCTAATGTACCCTCATGGGTGCATATTTAGTTTAGGATTATATTAGGATTTATTGATTTATTAATGTAATAGAATAAATGCACAAGTGTTAGAATGTGCAATGATGTAAATGTGCATGTAGTCCACATGTACATGAGTCTTAGGGTTGAGTGAGAGGCAAGTAACCTATATTTCTATATAAAGGCCTCATTGTGAGTGATTGTGTAAGAGTTGAAGTAGTGCAAAGGTATGAGTAGTAGTAGGCACAATGTAGCTCCATTTTGCTATCATGGAGGAGTTGCAAACTCCATGAGAGGAGCATTGTAATTTTCGTGAGCTTTCTATATGAGCATTTCTAGAGCATTGTATCAAGTTTTCTATCATATTTTCATGCATGGTTTTTTGCTATTATCATAGTTGTATCATTGCATGTTTATTTCTATACTTTTTAATGCATTTCCTTTATGTTTAAGGCTCCAAAATCTAACATCATGGAAATGGTTAGGTGTATGTTAAAATAATCTCATCTTGATCGTCAGTATTAGGAAGAGGTAGTTAAAATAATTGTATATTTGTAAAATAGATTACACCAAAAGAAGTATGTGCGGGACAAAAACCATCCATACAGCAACTGAGAATTTTTGGATGTAAGGCCTATATGCATATTCCAAAATAAAAAAGAACAAAATTAGATGAGAAGACTATGTGTGGAATATTTCTTGGTTATGATGATGAGTCAACAAGATATAAAATAATTGATCCAATAACAAATAAAATATACATAAGCAAAGATGTGGTATTTAACGAAGGAATGTAAAATGTTATTAAAGAATACAAACTTGATTCATAAGTTATTCTAAATTTTTCAAAATAAGACTCGTCAAGTGAAGGCACAAAATCAGATTTACAGGTTGAACAAAATGAAAATACATAAATGACTAAAAACCTACAAAGAAAATAACCTTTTTGGCTTAGAGATACACTTAAAGATTCAAAATTAGAACAAATGCCAAATCTTACTACTACAAGACCTCAAAATTATAGTCTAACTAGAGTGAATAGAGGATTTATAAGTTATGTAGTAGAACCTATAACAATACTTCATGCATTAAATCATCCAAAATGGAAGGTAGCTATGGAATCAGAATATGAAACTTTGATGAAAAATAAAACATGGAATCTAGTTGATTTATCTCCAAGAAATAAAATAGTCTATTGTAAATGGATCTACAAGATTAAATATAAAGCATATGGTTCACTTAACAAGTACAAGGTTTGGTTAGTTACAAAGGGATACACTCAAATAGAAGGAATTGATTATGAAGAAAATTTTACACCAACAGTGAGAATGACTACTATGAGAACAATTTGTGTTGGTAGCACATCATGGATGGAAACTACATCAAATGGATGTAAAAATTTCATTTCTTAATGGTGATCTTGAAGAAGTATATATGTCACAACCAAAAGGATTTGTAATTAAGGGACAAGAACACAAAGTTTGCAAGTTGAAAAAATTATTATATGGTCTAAAGCAAGCACCAAGAGCATGGTATATAAAAATTAATAATCATTTATTACATCACAACTTTACAAGAATTCTTTCATATCCAAATATCTATACAAAAAAAATTGGGAGTGACATAATAATACTTGTGGTGTATGTTGATGATATAGTAATTACAGGAAGCTCAACAAGTTTGATAAATGAAGTTAAAAGGGATCTAGAAAAATATTTTGAGATGATAGATTTGGGATTTCTTCATTATTGTCTTGGTTTAGAAATTCATCAAAATTAAAACAATATTACAATAACTCAAACAAAGTATGCAAAATCTCTACTTGAGAAATATACGAGAACAAATGCAAACCCAAGGATACTCTTATGGAACAAGGATAGTAGTTATCTAGATATGATGAGATATATTTAGTTTTAGCTAAAATCTATCATAAATTAATTGTAAGTCTCTTATATTTAACAAATACTTGACCAGATATAGTTTTTGTTGTAAGTTATATTTCGAGATTTATGCAAGAACCTAGAGAGAGTCACTGAAAAGCTACAAAAATAATATTATAATAAATTAATAGAACTACAAAATATGGACTTACAAAAAGGATGATAAGAAATTTTTTCTACAAGGACATTTAGATTTTGATTATGCTAGATCTATAGATGATAAAAAATCTACATTAGACAATATTTTTTATCTTGGTTCAAGACCAATTTCATGGTACAATAAAAAATAACATGCAGTAGCACTTTTATCTATAGAAGTAGAGTATTGTGCAACTAAGGATGCAGTCTGTAAAGTATTATGGTTAAATACATATTGTCAAATATGAGAATCAAAGGAACTCCAACAATGATAAATTGTGATAATCAAGGAGTACTAAAATTGATCAGAAACCCAATTATCCATGAAATAACAAAACACATTGAAGCTCAATAGCATTTTATTAGGGATCATTTTCAAATTCATCATATTCAACTAAAACATATTTCTATCGAAGATTGGATTGTAGATATTTTTACAAAGGCACTAGGTAAAAAAAAAATCAAATATTTATAAAACATCTATGTAGATCAAGTTAAACAAACATCAAATAATGTAATACAAGAGGGTATTGGAGAATATTATATTATTTGATTTATATGTCCTGAATGAAGATCAATAGTCTCTTAGGCAAGTGGAAAGATAAAAATTCAAAGTTCATTTTGTAAAACTATATCATGGAGATAAAGCTCCATAAATTGATGTACAATTTTATATAATGATAAAGTTTGAATTGTATTCTTCCAGATTAATGTTGTGTCTTTCTATATTGCCAATTCGTTTCATTTTCTTGACCTTATTGTATTGTGGCTATATTATATTTAGATCTTGTGATACTTAACCTATGATATTTTTGGTAGTATTAAGGCTTTTAAAACCATCAAATTCTTCATACTAGCACCTTTTGATATGAAGGTGTTATGAAAAAATTAATAAATATGATAAAATGTTTGAGAGGAATTGGTGATAGGGTGTAACGGGATTGAGGAACTAGAATATTTAAGAGGAGATAACAAACCATGGAAGGGGATTCAAAAGTGAGGGTCAATATATTAATACATGACTTCTACTTTCAATGGGAAATAGACCTCCTAAACCTAGTAATGGGTGAAGAATACCTATTTTACCAATAATGCACCATTCATTTGACATCTTGATGTCCAGCAAGAAAATTCTTTCGTAGTATATGGTTAACAATTATTTTATTTTAATCTTCATCAAAATTTTCCTTTGCAACACTAAATTTTTTATTAACATATGTCTATCTAGAAGGAGGGATATTTATAGCCAAATTTATAAGAATGATCTTGGTTGTAACCTCTAGTTGTTTTTTTGCCAACCTTCTAGGCCAAATATTGAACAATGTGACTAACTTCATAGTAGTAGAAACAATCATTATGAAGGTTCATATAGTTTGATAGTTGAGATAAAAATTGGGACCTAATATTTCAACAAATAGAGGCAAGAGATTGGATAAATTCATCTCTCTACATATTATAGGGTGCATTCTAAGGCTTGAATTAGTTTCATTCTCACTATTGAATCCATAGGATATTATTAATTTGAGACACTATTAAGGATAGAAAGGGCCTTACCAAGATCTTATAGAACAATAACTCAATATAGAAAATATATTTGAATTAAGATGGATCCTCTAGATGGAAATAAACTAATCAACCTTAAATAAAGGTAATGTATTGACATACTATCTAGGTACTATAATGGAGAGCATTTTGAGTGTGAATAGGATAAGAAAAGGTAACACAAACATGACCCTTTTTCTAATCCTCTCATAGGCCCAATATCAACCCTTACCTTATTCCCAAACCCTTCTTATCAATCTAAATAATTCAACGTACATAAGGACTCTCTTAAAAATTAGAAGAATGATAGTTTTTCTAGCCAAATTTTGAGGTATTTTTGCAAATTCATCTTGAAGAGAAAATTAAATGGATTTACCTCATCTATTAGCTACAAATTTGATGCTTGATTCCTAGCTATAGCAAAGACAATACTTCCTCCTACAATTTTGCTCCTCTTTAAGTGACCATCCATTTGTGTGATGATATTTTAAGAGGGAACTTGAAGACAAGGGTTCAAATCTAGGTAGATATTGGGGATTTGCATAGGGGACAGAGGGATTTATTTTTACATCAAAAGTTCTACTCTAGGGATGTAAGCATGAGAGAACATTTTTAATAGTAGTAAACTTGTAGATAACTTAAAATCCACCTTGTTTTTTATAGCAGATACTTCTAAGTATACAAATTTATGGAGGCTTGGACAAGGGTCTATTTGAAATTGATAAAGATTGACTCTAAGAAATTGGTGAGTCAATAAAATTTGAAAAATATAACAAAGGGTTTTAAATCCACCTATGTGGAAGGTTTTAGAGGTTCCATATTATTCTTTCTAGCATATGCCTTAGGAATGGGCTCCATTTAAATGGATATCCTTGATGTGTCATCCTTCTACATTCTCAAGATATTAGGGTTTATATGATGGAACATATGAAATATTCTAGGGGGAATGAATGAGTCACTAAAGTGACACCATGTACATAGGTAAAGTGGTTTCATGTATCATAAGTCCAAATATCATAGGTTTTGATCATGCATCTTTAGGGTAAAGGCTCTAACTCCACAATCTCTCTACAACAAATTATATTATGTAACAACATATTATAGCCAACAATTACATTTTAAAAATATATACATTAAAAACTTAAGTATCTAAGATAAATAAATAAATACCCATGAGTTTCTTGTAAACATTTATCAATGGATAAATACTACAATCAATAACTTTAATTGTTAGAAAGTTTATTGTGTAGGCAATACATTCCTACAAGTTTATATTGTACTTTAAAGTTATTTACATTACCATGCCTAATGTTAAGGAGTCATCTGGTGCAAGTATTATCTATTATTGTATTTAAGGACTAGGATCAAGTGTTGTTATTTGATCAATAATCACTTTGAATTTAATAGAGTCTTAAGTCATGATACATAGATCAAATTCTTACACTATAGTAATCAACTTCTTGTAGTGAATGTCAATAGAAATATATGAATAACAAATGTTGAAGAGGGTCATTTTGAATAATGTCAAAGTCATTTGGTATAATTCTTGCATGTTAAGTAAACTATGAGGAAATATTTCTCCATGGAGGTATATTATATTTTTGTCAAAAAAATTCAACCAATATAATATATCACATACCCTTTTATTATTATCATCTTGCTAAAATAGGACTACCCTTAAGGACACATGAGTTGCTAAGGTCTAATAATAAAAAATTCTTGTTTGGACTGGGTAGCCTTAGCATGGGGATATGTATAAGGAACTGCTTATATTCATTAAACTTTAATCCCAATTGAAATTAGCATATTTCCTTATGAATCCATTAATGGGATGAGAAGGAGGAATTGGTTTAATGTCCCAATATTTTTTAGAAATGATTTAGTCTCTTTAATCATCTTAGCAAAAGCATTGACTCTGGAGCTTTTATATTGTCTATATCATCATTGATACCTTGTTGCGATACCATAAAGTCATATAATATTTTTTTAGTTATGTTAAAGACATGCTTTTTTTGATTCAATATTACCTTATATAACCAAATTCTATTAAAATGTTGATATAATATTATAAGGGTAATCTACTCTATGTTTAGATCTTTTCAAAATATCATTAACAGAAGACACAAATATCTTGCCTATAAAATCATAAAATACAAAGATAATAACCATGGCTCCAATATTAATTAAAAAAAAAAAGGTATAATGACATAATAGATTGTACCCTAAGGAGTAGTGAAATCAATAATAAATTTATCCAAGGAAGTTATTCAAATTTGATTATACCATGAATGTTTCTCCATCAAGGACAACATCTTGTACCTCACTATGGAATCAATAGTAACATAAAGGCAATTGGACAAGCAATTTTAATATAATAAAATATATTCTAATGATATTTTATATCCCTACTTTTAGCTAGAATCATGTTAGACACCCAGCTTAAATAATCAATGGGTCTAATAAAGTTGACATCTAAAAATTTTAGTAATTCAAATTTATATAGATATTAAACTAGTAAAAATAATAGTCAAATGGCATAAACTCAACTAGTTAAATACTTTAACTTTTAAGGAGGAGACTCAGGTTTCAATATTTCTAAGAGATACATGCATAACTTCCAAGATATTTTAATACCACTATACGGTCATGATGTAATATAAGTTGGGCTTATTTCATTCCCATACAACTAATTTTAGAAAAATAGCAAAATATAACTCTCTTTGTTTTTTCTTGATAGGCTTAGTATCTTTATAAATGTTAATATTATGGACAACTATATCAGTGTCCATGCCAAACATGTCCATATAATCCCAAGCAAAATATCCTTGTACACTCTACATAAATTGGTACAAATAACTCATTATTCTTTTGATAGGGATGCCCCAATTTTATCAATTCTTGGTTGTTTGGGAGTTCCAATATTAACATCAATTGTTTGTTTAGAATGCATGAATTTTCCTATTCAAAGTGATTAGTAGAAGAAATAATTTATATTTCTTTATCAACCTCAATTTATAAATATAATTTAACCATATATGTTAGCCAAATTGAATATTAGGCTATCTAAGAAAGTCAAATTTATGGTATTATCATGGAAATAAATCCTCTAGTAAAGGAATTATAGAATGGTTTAATTATTAGGAAATCATGGGATAAGAATCAAGTTTTTGGGTGGTTCTATATTGGGTATATCAAATTTATCCTTATCCTTTAACTTAGTTGTTGACTTTTTTAAGCCTTACTACCACAAAATATCACATGTTCTCACATAGGTCCCAATATAAAATAGCCAGAATATTAAATGTCAAAATAATATTATAATGAGTAGAATAATATAGGAGAAAATTAATTTGAATATCAAGGCTTATATAATTTTGAAATAAATATTCATTTATATAATCAAATATGAATGTGAATAGCCTGAATCATTCATGAACTATGCATGAAGAAAAATTACAATATTAATTGCTCAAAATTTTGTATACAAGCTTTATTCCTTCTCTTCCTCTTACAATAAAATAATCATATTAATATTGTATTCCTATTGGATTACTTTCCTATGGATCATTATCTCCATAATATAGCCATAGTAATGTGACTCTTCAAGTACTTGACTATTGCTCTCCATATGCCAAGTCTCATGACTCTTGGCTTATCAACTTACCACTTGCATACTAGATGGACACTTGACTCTAAGACACTTGCACACATGACTCTTACACTTCTACATGCACTCCTAATCTAGGAAACTTGTGCACATCCTCACATTACATATTTGCACTCTTACATACAAGACACTTATGCACATTCTCTCAATCTACACTTGCACTCTAACTTACATGACACTTGTGCATTTCCTGCACATTGACACTTACATAAAAGGAGAAATATAAATCACACTTCTAAACTATAGACTCAACCCTAATCTATTACATATTTACAAATGTACCATGAAGGTGCCATGGGGGTACATTAGCATGTACCAAATAATGTTATATATCTCAACATTAGTTACAGTGCTAGACAAACTTGAGGAATAGGTAAATTTTGGAATTGACTTTAATATGGAAGCCACCCATTTTTTATAAAATTTCATTATTAATGATATGATAGCCTTGGCCTTAGAGGAAAAATAATTATTATTTTTATAAGATACTAAGTTGAACAAGATGGATCGGGTTCAACTAAGTCATTCTACCAATCAATTTCAATCTTGTCAAATTAAATAATATTTTTAGATATCAATAAAATAGTTTGAGCAAAATTAGAAATAGTCTAGACCAAGAATGATTTTGACTCAAGTACTCCTAATTAAAATTGTTGTTATAGAAATGTTTCCATTCTTGACAATGAGTTCTTAATAGTAATAATGTTAATAGGGTGCTAGAATAATCCAATAGGTATCTGAATGTATGATTGGATTTCTTTGAGAGACTCAACAAGTGTGATCAATAGGTTTTTATATTAAACTTTTCTCCCAATTCATGTTGATTTTGGTGTGTGAACAGACTCATGGTGAGTACTAGAGAGTTTTTTTATTAAATAAAAGGGTAAAATCTAAGAAATATAGCTATTGGTTGGGATAGTCTATGATGAAATCATCTCTTTAAGTGGCATTTATATCTCAAAAAAATGAAACTGCATAATGTTAGAAGTCTAAATTATTAGTTTAGGCAATTCCAAAGAAATTAACCCAAAATTATTTTCTTGATAATATATTTGGATTTATAACTTATATAATTATGATGGATTTAGTGGTAATTCTATTACTTATTATTTCACATTTAAAACATTAGAAATTCTAGATCTAACTAAATAACAACAATATCTTGTTTTTGTTTTCATCTACAATTGTTTTGTATTTAGAAAATTTTTATCTCTAGTTATACAATAGGCATACAATTCATCAAAATTTTCCATAGAGCAAGCATTGGCATCCAAAAAAGTTATTATAATCTAGAATAGGTATTTCTAGAGCTTGTAAAGTGTAATGTCTTATCCCAACAAATGAAGCTTTTGTAAATCATGGAGGACATATAAAATCAATGGTAGAATATACCTTCCTTTTTAATTTTATTTTAATTTGTTCACCTAAACTATCATTATCATGATAGTAGGTAACCTTTTTCATTTACTTATGTTTTCTTTAATGGAGTTAAACCTAGCCAACATTTGATAAAACAAAATAGGATTCTTCCTAGGATTAGGGCATAATAAAGGAGGTAATTTGTTAGAAATATCTCTAGCAAAATGAGTGATGGCATCCATATTTGGTTGATCACCATGTGATTCATAGATGCCATTTATCATTTTAAGTGAAGTTCAAGATACCTGTCAAAAAGCTTTTTTTGAAATGACAATAATTGGTCATACTCATAAATGAGAACCTACCTTATTTCCTCCATTGATAGAATGAAATATTTTATATGTTTGAGAAATAAAAACCCAAGGGTTATGATCATATTTAATAGTGTAAATATTATATCAAAATCAAAGTTAACACATTGGTATGTTGAGGTATTTTTTCTTATTTTATTTGTCCATTGTCTTCCTAGAATTATATTCTAATTCATTTTAAAAGTGAAGACCTTAAATTTAAATTTGACCATTTTAGGACATGTAATGAATTCTCACTACACTCCAAAGCTGCCTTGAGTAAAACATTAAGTAAGGGAGAAGCAAGAAAAAAGAAGGAGATAGAACATCGAACAAAGCACAAGAAAAAGTTCCAATCAAATAAGATTTGACAATCAAAACATAAAAGACCCAAAGAGTCAAAAGTTATAAAGCTCCCAACCAAAATACAAGACAAAATTCTTGATGTATTTCCACGGTCAGATGAAAGATGTTTGAGATTGGAAGATTATGAATACACCAAATTCAGATGATGAATACCAAGGATAGTTGGCACCCATACCCCCTAGCTAGGGTCATGACCCCAAACCCTGCACATGGTGCTAGAGTGCATAGTATTATAAGATAAATAGTTCCTTCCTACAAATAAGACAACAACCTAGGGAAGTAGTTAGTGCATTCAAAGTAGAAGCAACAAGAGACATACTAGGAGAAATCCTCAGGCCAAGTGATAGTAATTTCCCATGAATCTCCAAAAAGAGGGTAGATGATAGTAACAGAGGTAAGGAAGCATCCAGGGACATAAAACCCAACAATAATGACTTTGGATCTAAGAATATTTAAAGGACATAGTAAATTTAGTCAAGATATGACCTGGCATATAGAGGAACGGTCATTTTAAAATCTCTACACAATTTTGGAGGGAAACTCTCCCTATTATAAGCTATAAGATTTGTAAAGGATCAGTGAGTTTGCAATTGTATATATTTGTAGACTTTCCTTTCATTTCTCTCTATAAAAAAATTGTGGTTCTTGAGCAGCTTGTGGGTAATCTAGAATCTCCACTTCTAGCACAATCTATGTAAGAGCTTGCTTGTATATATATACATATATGAGATAGTGTGTCTATTTTTGGAATAGATTGCAAACGCGTTGTTGTGTATGTGTATTTTTTTGTGATCTTTTGCTTAAATAATGGATGTTATTAAGTGTATGTATGTATGAGGGACCTACGTCTATTTTTTTATTGAGTCACTTGCTTGGCTCTCCAGCGGGACCTACCTTCTTATGCATGTGTGTAACTAGTAACTCTTGTTTGCACTTCACTATGTCAAGGAGAGGAAGTGTTCATTTCTGGTACATAGTTTTCAAGCCTGTATTTGTAGAAATATTTTAGCGGATCTCTTGGCACATTGACCCCTTTTATTTTTTTGAGTTTATTTTTATTTTTACTTTTTTGCACTCCTTTTCCTTTGTTGAGAAACTAGCACCTTAAATATCACATCCTAACAAGTATTCGGCCTTATAAAAAACTCTTGAAGGCCCCCAATTGAGTTGAACCCTATACTATTGGTTGTAGCCCATTGTGTCTCTCCATGCAAGGCATGACTATCTTAAATGGAAATAAATATAGATAATAACAGTTTAATGGTATGCTCGATGGGACCCCAGTGACACATCATTAGTCTCGGAATCACAAGATGTAGGTTTAAGACTTGGTGAGGGTCTTGGTTTGTTCTCACTTGTTGAAATTTTTCTTTTCTCACCTGGTGAATCTGCTTCAGAATAAACACTAGAAGAAGATGTTTTTGAAGACATCAGACCAAGATTCATGTGAAGACATTTGTCAACCTACTTTCTAAAATAAAGAAGCTACATTCACCTAGTTACTATGCTACAATACAAAGGACCAAATTATCCAAGCATAGTTGCCCTATCATCCAAATCATCCCCTATCTAGGATAACAAAATCCCACTGCAACCTCCAAAAGCACTAGTTTGGGAAAAGCTCTCAAAATCACTACTAGGGATCTTGGTAGTACACTGGTGAAGGACCATCAATCCCATTGGAGACCCTACAAGATATGGTATTTATATATAAAACACACTTTGTCATAGAGCAAGATGTGGCCCTTAGAATCTTGGTGACCTTATTAAAATGTGAGGCCCAATAAAGGTATGACTCCCTTTCCTTGCACTCTATTATTAGTTGGGACCAACCTGCTACCTTCCTAATGGGAGGTTTTGAAGAAGAGGCAAAAGAAGCAGAGGTCCAGACTAGTAAGGGAGGGAACCACACCCATGATCAAAACCAACAAAGAGTCCTAGTGTCCACACCCCTATAGCCAGAGTTGATAAGCATTTTCCACCAAGCCCCCTCCCACCTGGGATAATAGCATGAAGTATTTTCCTTCTTTTTATCACCTATCTCTAGACACATGTGACACAACTTATTTTTGGATAAAATTCATAACTAACCATACCTATTTTAGGCCTAATAGGCATGGAATCTAATAAACTAGCCAACCCAATTATTTGTAGGCCAAGCAACTGGTAGGAAGCCATGATACTATATGACAGTTGGATAGCAGATGAATAGAATGGGCACATGATTGAGTACTTTCTAGGATGGCATAAGGGAACAATGGGATGGCAAAGAAGGGGTGATGAATTATCCACATTGATTCTTAATATAATATCTTGCATAAGCTTGGGGACTCATCCCTCACCAAGGTAAACTACCTAGGAATATTAGGAAGCGACAACTCACATGTTCAAAAAGATGAACATGTGGGGGAAGAGGGAAGAAAACATTTAGATCATTATGGTCTAGAAACTACATATTCTAATGAGGGAGTTATATGAGAAGTTATTGGTATAGAAAATGTGCCAAAATTTTGCATTGTAAATAAGATGCTATTATGAATAAATCTGATAAAGTTGTGGTGGCATATAAAAAAAGAATGTGGATATAAATGTTCAAAGAGTGCACTAGGAGGCTTTGAAAAGGGCTAAGCAAATCAAATGAGTTGTAAGATTGCCAATAAAAATAGAATCAAAGAAGAGAAATTAAAAATTGTAATAGAAGCTTACACTTAGCAAAAATAAAGCAAGGTAGCCAAAACTCCATGCATACCCTAGGATGCTCAAAAAATAAGTCTAACCCACCAATGGGAGTACTCCCAATTTTTCAAAAGTTGTATAAATTTGAAGATTATTTTTTCTCTGTTTCTTCTTGAATTCATGCCCAATGGATAAGACAAATTTTCTTCTTGGGTTCTTTGTCTTCATCAAGATGGAGATTCTTTGTGAGTTGCTAGAACTATGGTGAATTCTCACTACACTCCAAATTTTTCTTGAGTAAAACCTTAAGCAAGGGAGAAGCAAGCAGGAAGTAGGAGATAGCACATAGAACAAAGCACGACCAAAAGTTTTGATCAAATAAGATCTAACAATTGGAACATAAAATGCCTAAAGAGTTAAAAAATTTAATAAAACTCTTAACCAAAATACAAGACAAAAGTCTTGATGTAGTTCCAATGTCATATGAAAGATGTCCAATATTAGAAGATGATAAATATGCCAAAGTTAGATAATGAATACCAAGGACAACTGGCACCCATACCCCCTAGACAGGGTTGTGATCCTAAACCCCACACAAGGTGCTAAAGTGCACAGTCTTCAAAGATAAATTGTTTCTTCCTACAAAGAAGACATATCAACCCAAGGAAGTAGTTGACGTATTAAAGATAAAAGTGATAGGAACCATACTAGGAGAAAACCTTGAGCCAAGTGATATTAATTTCTCTTAATTACACAAAAATAGGGTAGATCGTACTAATAAAGGAAAGGGAGCATTCAAGGACTCATAAAACCCAATAGTATGACTTTGGATATGAGAATCTTAAAAGGATAGTAAATTCAATCAATACATGATCTGGTGCACAAAGGAATATTCATTTTGAAATATCTACATAATTTTAGAGGGAAACTCTCCCTATTGTAAGCTATAAATAGTAGTAGTATTAGCTTTATAAAGGATCAATGAGTTTGTAATTGTATACATTTGTAGGATTTCCTTTCATTTCTCTCTATAAAACCAATTGTGGTTCCTGAGCGACTTGTGGGTAAATCTAGAACGTCCACTTCTAGCACAATCTATGTAAGAGCTTGCTTGCATATATATATGGGATATTATGCCTATATTTTGGCATAGCCTACAGACCCATTGTTGTGTATCTTCTTGGATTCTCTAGAAATCTATTTGAATATTTATTTTACCGAGTTTTGGGGATGATAAAAAGTGAAGCAAGAAGAAGGGAGAGCTAGAAAAGTGACTGCAAGGAAAAGCATGATCAAAGAATACTTGGGTAAAATGGTATTCCTCTAACGTCGTTAGAAATCAATCTAGGTCTATGAAATTTATTGCCTTATTGCTCCTCAAGTGGTATTGTTTATGGCTTTGGTTTCTTGGTTGTTTCCTTTTCATGTTAGTTTTTTTTTTAGAGCATTGCTTAAGGATCTATAGCTAGGTGTAGCTAAGGTTGGCTAGTTCTATGAGCTTTTGTTTTTTTGTAACTCTTTTTCATACCATTATTTAGACAATACTCTTGTTGGTGACTTGGAAGTATTATGTTCCAGTTGAATGCCAAAGGAGCTTCCTAGGCTCCAGTGTTCTGTTAATATTTTTGCTTTGGGGTTCCTTGAGTTAATCCGGTTTGGTTTTGTTAGTTTCTAAGGGAGCCTTGTTGACTGCCTAGCCTACTTGGTTGTATTTTTTGATTGCCTTGGTATTTTATTTTTGTGCATGGAGCTTGCTTGTGCATTGGTCTCCTTTTGAGATGTATTATAGTCTGGAATGATTCGTTGCTTTATATGTTTGTGTTGTTGTAAGCAATCGGATAGTATTTTGAGTGTGCAAGTTGGTGGATGTCATGGTTTTGGGAATATGTCTTTTCCTTATTATTTTTTATATAGTTGTTGTTGCTTATTATTTATTTATTTTGCTTCAATTTCAAAGCTCCCAATAAATTTTTATTTGGCCTTCATGTTGTTCGTGCATGCTATTTAGTTTCTTGCATACTGGAAAAATCATTTTGTTGTATGCTTTTATTAATGATTTCTGGGTTAAGTAAAGCTTGGCTTTGAGCTTTACATAGATCATATTATCTTTCCATATGTTGGTTACCTAATTATTTTATATGTAAAGGTAGATATTTTAGGTATGGTTGGTTTATTTTAAAATTTAAACCTTTAATTTAATGGTTCTATGGAAATGCTTAAATCAAAAAAGGTAAATAGAAAGACTTTACTATGGAAGTTTTAGTTTGTTTTAGTAATGATTTTTGAATTTCAATATTTTAAAAATTTCAAAATCTATGGAAAATAAAATAGGAGTTTTGCCTTTCTAATAGTAGGAAAAATAAAAATATAGTTGGAATTTTTGTGAAGTTCAATTGTATTGTACTTATATTTGGTTAAACAAGAAGAACTTATTGAAAATATAATAACGGGTTTTCTGAGGCTTGAGTAGATAAAGAAACCCATTATTGAGAGAAGTATGGGATTCTCTCATTGATTGTATATAGCAATATTGCATGTGTTTTTTTACTTAGTGCTAGTTAAGTCGCATATGTATTTTCATTAGTTGTCCTCATCCCTAAACTTCTTGATTAAGTTCATGGGAAAATATCATCAAGAGGAGGACCTCGAAGAGAAATATGATTAAGGACCATTATATATTTGAAATGTAATGATGTTAGTATGAAGTGTATATACTTATTGAGTTAATGTATTGAAATTATACAATCTTGTGATGAAAAAAAAGAAAGATATGTATAGTATTCTTGTTATATTATTCCTAGAATAAAAGAACTAGTGTTGATATTCTTGAACGATAATATCTTGCCATTTTTTGTTAAATGCAAGAAATATGTTGAATGGAATGTTGGAATCTAGTCTATGGATTAAAGTTATATTTCCTTTTAAAATTTTGGTTATTCTTTACATAGAAGATAAAGGAAATGCTAAATGCTAGTTTTATGAATGGAAGTATATATTACTTTAGCAAAGTGTTATGCATTTAATTATGTTTAAATATAGCACTTTATTTCCTTTGAGAGATATAATCTATTATTTAAATGCTTAGACTCTTGGGCTTTGTATGGGGGTTTTTGGGCATGAATCTAGAGCCATATTAGAGAAACCCTTGAGTCAAGAAGATAACCCAATCCTGGGAGGAGTTGCAATGATGCAATAACCAGGTATTAATCTAGGAGGAGTTGTGGTGATGCAATAACTAGATAATTATGAATGATACACCTTGAACGGTGAGGCTCGAGTGTTCCAAAGTAATGAGGCTTTTGGAATCATTCATAAGATAGTATAGTGGTGGCACCTTGAACGGTGAGGATCGGGTGACCATGCTCATTACCAGGTGAGTGGTAATGGCCTTAGTTAGCCCACAGAGGTGTGGTAACTAAGCACTAAGGCATTATACCAGAATAATCCTACATAGATGGACTTATGTAGGGTTAGGGAAAAGGCATCCCCCTTTAAGTGTTATGGGCCTTAAAGGATAATCCCTACATCATGGTCAAGTTGTCCTATACCGATGAGGGTATAGGAAAAGTGGGGAGACCACTATTGGTATCCTTTCTAAATGATGAGGTTTAGAAAGGTGAACCCTAAAAGTATGGGATGTTGGCCACTCATATCCACTTGAGTGTCATATATAGCAACATTAAACTCAAAATGTGGTTATGCCTTATAATGCTAAAAATATTAGGACTTCTTTGTGAACCATTCCTTGTAAAAAAATATCTCTCTTCCTTGGGTTGAGTTGGTGGGTTGTTACAGTTGGTATTAGAGCTCTAGGTCATAGGACTAGAAGCTTCCATGGAGAGAACCTAGGATGAGCCTTGAATTGATGTGCTACTTTGGGGAGACTTACTCTTCTAGGGACATTAAGTTGATTTGGGATAATATGGGTATTACACATCATTTGGACCAATCAGACCAAGGTGTAAAAATCCTAGAGAGTATAGTTTCTTATTAGGGATGGCACCTTGTGATGAGGCAAGTGTAACCATGATCATTATCAAGTGAATGATAATGGTCATACCCAATATGAAACCTTATGGAGAGGTAAGTGTGACCATGATCATTATCAAGTGAGTGATAATGGTCTAAGTTAGTTCATGGGGAGATGAAACTAACTAATTGTAAGTACAATTTGGGAGAAATTGTAACTTATCCAACTCCTTTTTGTGGATAGGATATGGCACCTATTTTGAGAGGAGGATCATCCAAGAAGGTAGGGTCAGCTACACAAGAGGAAGTTATAGTACATCCCCAAAAGAAGTCTAGAAGAACAATGGACTCTAGCAAGAAAATTAGAAGAACAATGGACTCTAGAAGAAAATTGGAAAAAAAATGGACTTCAATAAGAAGTCTAGAAGAACAATGGACTCCAACAAGAAAACTAGAAGAATAATGGACTCTAGTGAGAGGGTGGAAAACCTTTCTTCCATAGTTAAGTTGCTTCAAGAGTAGATGGAACAACAATGAAAATGTTGGAAACATTGGTTAATAAGGAAACCAGTAATAGGGATTCAGAGGGTAGATAGGAAGAGAATCCTACTAGAGGAATCCATGAAGGTAAAGCTCGAATTGAGGTTGAGCTTTCCAAGGACCTTAAGAATGTTAAGGTATCTAAATTTAATGGAAGAGAAGGGGGTGATGCAGTAGAGTCTTGGTTGAATGAGTTGGAAAATTTATTTTCTATGAAGAATTATTCACCCAAAACCCAAACTATTTGGGCTACCCTTCATCTTCAGGATGCAACCTTAGAATGGTGGAACACATTTAGGGTAGGTAGAGGAATCCAAGTCATGGACCTTAAATGGGATAATTTTGTAAGGGCATTTAAGAAGAGATTCCTATCAGATCAGTTTTATGTAGAGAAGTTTGAGGAGTTCTCTATGCTCCAACAGGGTACATTGATTGTGGAGGTATATTATCAAAGATTCATTAAACTCTTGAAATATATTCTTGAGTATGAGATCAATGAACAATTGAAGGTGCATAAGTTCATCTTGGGGGTGGATCCTAAGATTCAAATAGTGATTAATTTTCTCAAGCCCAAAACCCTTCAAAAAGCATATGATTTGGCTCAATAGGAAGAGACCAATCTACAAACCAAGAAGACCTTCTTCAACTATGGAGGGTTGATAGAGGTAGAGAAATAGGAACTCAAGAAGAGGAAGAGTGTTGGGTTTATGAAATGGGATAAGGAGAAAAATAAGAAAAGTAAAGGGAACCCAAAGTTTAGAAATAAGAACAATGGGAACCAAGGGAATTATAAGAAGAATTTCTAGAAGAAGGATAATTCAAAACCTTAACCTCAGAAGCAGAATGATTCAACTCAGAAGGAGGAAATAGGGGATAAAAGGTAAGAAAGATCTCAGGTACCCAAGATAGGTTGTTTCATTTATGGGGGTCCTCATTATGCAAATAAGTGTCCCCAATGGCCAAATTCGAGGAGCAACCACACCAAATCTATGTAGCCATAGGAAGTCAAAACTTAGATGGACAAGCAACTCCCATGTTACTAAATGGTAAGTTGTTCAATAAGAATGTTAAAGTTTTAATTGATAGTGGAGCTACAGATAGTTTTATTTCCACTAGTATTATTGGGGATATGCTAGAAAGACCTAGATTTTTGGCACAAGGGTGGAAAGTTGAGTATGGGTCTAGATAGACTTACTTAGTGGATCAATGTTTACCTATGGTCGAGATCACCTTACCCAATGGATCCACTATTTGGAACTTATATGTAGCACCGCTACATGCCTTTGATATTATCCTAGGGATGGATTGGTTAAAGGCTCATGGAGCCCTAATCAACTTCCAAGAAATATGGATGGACTATACTAATAAGGATAAGAAGAGAGTAAGGGTTCAAAGTAGGCAAGGGTATTTTCGACCATATTTATTGTCAGCTATGCAACTAAAGAAGGCAATCAAAAGAGGTGGTATGTTGTATGTAGTAAAGATAAATGGGTAAGAAGTGATAATGGAGATGAGAAAATATTTAAGAAATATCCAATTTTGCATGAATTTAGGGATGTATTTTTGAAATATCTCCCAGGCCTACCACCTCAATATGAATTTGATTTCACCATTGAACTAATGCTTGGAGTTGAACCTATTGCAAGGACACCTTATAGAATGACTCCTATTGAGTTGCAAGAGTTAAAGGTGCAACTCCAAGATTTGTTGGAGAAAGGTTTAATTAAACCTAGTGTGTCACCCTAGGGTGCTCTAATATTATTTGTGAAGAAGGATGGTTCCTTAAGGTTGTGCATTGATTATAGAATGTTGAATAAGGTCACCATCAAGAATAGGTATCCTTTGCCAAGGATTGATGATCTCTTTGATCAATTAAAGGATGCCACTATATTTTCAAATATTTATTTGAGATCAAGATATCATCAATTGAGGATTCGTGAGGAGGATACTCACAAAATAACCTTTAAGACTAGATATGGACACTATGAGTTCATAATGTTGCCATTTGGGTTGACAAATGTACCAATAACTTTTATGAATCTGATGAACAGTGTGTTCAGGAAATATCTAGATCATTTTGTTTTGATATTTCTAGATGATATCTTGATATATTCTTACACCAGAGAGGAACATGACCAACATTTGAGGTTAGTGTTAGAGGTGTTGAGGAAGAACCAACTTTATGGAAAGTTGTCTAAATGTGAGTTCTATGCCTCACAAGTTCAATATTTGGGGTATATTATATCTACAGAGGAGATTGTTGTAGATCCTAAGAAAATTGAAGCTATTTTGAGTTGGCCTGCACCCACTAATGTGTCTGAAGTTAGAAGCTTCATGGGAATCATAGGTTATTATAGGTATTTTGTGAAGGACTATTCAAAAATTGCCTACTCTATTACCAACCTTCAGAGAAAAGGAAAAGAGTTCAAATGGATGGATAAGTGTGAGGTCACCTTTGAAACTTTGAAGAATAAGTTGACTACAACATCAATTCTTAGGATACTAGACCCTCTTGGGAATTTTATAGTATGTACAGATGCTTCCTTAGAAGGTTTGGGAGGGGTATTATCCCAAAATGAAGCTACAATAGCATATGAGTCTAGGAAACTCAAGAAGCATGAGTTGAATTATGCTACACATGACCTAGAGTTAGCAGCAGTTGTGCATGCTCTTAAGGTCTGGAGGCACTATTTATTGGGGAAACCATTTGAGCTAAGGATAAACCACCAAAGTCTAAGGTATATCTTTACCCAACCTATGTTGAATGCAAGGCAAAGAAGGTGGATAGAGTTCCTAGCTGAATATGACTTTGGTATAGAGTATATCAAAGGAAAAGAAAACAAGGTTGTTGATGCCTTAAGTAGGAGAAGGCATATAGCAACATTGACCTAAAGTCATGTAGACTTGATGGACAAAGTTAGGGAAATGTAGTTATAGGATCAATATTGCATTGAAATCTAAGCTAAAATTGAGAAAAATCTTAAGGAAAATAAGGATTTTAACATAAAATATGGACTTTTATGTTTCAAGGATAGGGTTGTCATACCCAAAACTAGTGATTTAAGGAGAATTATTATGCAAGAGGTGCATAGTTCTCCATATTCTGCTCATATGAGAGGTGCAAAGATGAGAGAAAACATGAAAAATACCTTCTATTGGTCAGGAATGAAATAGGATATCACTAGTTTCATTGCTAGATGTTTGGAATGCTAGAAGGTTAAGGTAGAACATCAACATCCAGCAAGGAAATTGTACCCACATGATATACCTACTCAGAAGTGGTAGGTTATATCTATGGATTTTATTGTGGGTTTACCTAAGACTAGGTACCAACATGATGCAATACTTGTGGTGGTAGACAAGTTGACTAAGGTTGCACATTTTATACTGAGGAACATCAAGGATGATGCATCGATTGTGGCAAATAGGTTTGCCAAGGAAATATTTAGGTTACATGGTTTTCCTGAGGTGATCATATCAGACAAAGATTCTAGGTTTACATCAGAATTTTGGTAGGCTCTTCATCATGTAGTGGGCACTAAATTGAATATCAATTTTACTTACCATCCAAAAATAGATGGGAAAATGGAGAGGGTGAACCAAGTTCTAGAAGACATGCTTCGCATGTATTGCATGGATCAAAAGTCTAAGTGGGAAGACTTTTTGCATCTGGTTGAATTTGCATATAATAATGGATACCATGCATCCTTGGGAATGGCTCCATTTGAGGCCTTGTATGGTAGAAGATGCAGAACACCTCTATCATGGGATAATTTGAAATATTAGGTGGTGATCAGACTAGACACTATTAGAGAGATGGAGGAGTAGCTCAGAGTGATTCGGTAGAGGCTCAAGGAAGCAGTCGATCATTAGAAGAGCTATGCTGATCTAAAAATATCACCAAGAGAATTCTCTATGGGAGATAGAGTCTTCTTGAGGGTAAGACCCATGAAAAGTGCCATCAAGTCAACTAAGTTGGATCCTTTTTTCTTTAATATTCATTTTTTTGGGCCTATAGGCTCACCTTACCACCCAACCTATCAAAGATCCATGATACTTTCCACATATCCCTACTTAGGAAGTATGTTGTTGATCCTTCTCATATTTGGAATATTTCAAAATTATAGATGGTAGATCCCTCAACCATTGAGGTGTGATAGATAAGAATTCTAGGGTTTCATTCTAAGATATTGAGGAAATGAACCCTAGATCAATGTAAGGTCTAATGGGACCATTATTCTAAAAATTGTGCAACTTGGGAAGATGTTGAGGAAATGAGGAAGCAATTCCCATATTTATTTGAATGAAATATATGCTTTATTTTTAGGAAACATAAGGGACTATGTTTAGTCCAAGGGGGGAGTATGTAATGACCCTCCTTGGTAGGACTTGTTCTTGATACTTGATTTATGTATTGATGTGTGGATATCTAATGCATAATCTCATTTTATGTTATCAAGATGTGTTGATAGTTGCACTTTATGCTTTGATTATACTATTTTTAGAATATGGTATTATTGATGAAATTTGTGGTTGTAGGACTAGGTACTCTCATGGGTGGATTGGTATGGGACAACCACCAAAGTTGAGAGAAAAAGGGAAATGATGGATGACATTCTCATCGATAGCTCAAGGGTAAAAAAAACCCTTCATATAGGTGCATTGCATATGTGTATGTTTGATTGAATGCACCATTGGGCAAGGAGGTTGCTATTTAAGCAAAAGAGCCATCCTTAGTAGGTGGGTGATAGCATCATAATTATCATAAAACCTCCTACTCAAGGAAAAACTTTGTTGTGCAAGGATGGCTTAGCAAGAGCCTTATATGTGGAATTGTTTGATATCAATGCTAATGGTTAATATTAGCATTCGATAGTAATTAAATTAATTAGATGAGTAATTAATTTTAATTTCTATTAATTCTAATGTTATAGCATTATAAATGGTTGAGTATTAAAAAGAATAAATGTTCTAATTAGTTAATGTTAGTTGTGATATCATTAGCAAATTAAAGATAAGCTTTGCTACTATTTTAAAAGGGAAGCCTTCGTAATATTTAAGTACCAATAGTGAAATTAATGTTACATACTTCTAATAGAGATAGTGTTGATATGAGAAACATTGACAAGATGGTAATTTTCCAATGTCTAGATTAAGCATTACTTTTTTAGTAACGTAAAGGCATGCTCAACTTTTGAATTCCCTGGATTCTTTGAAAATCTATTTGAATTTCTTATTTATCGAGTTTTGGGGATGATCAGAAGTAAAGCAAGGAGAAATGAGAGCTATAAAAAGTGACTACAAGGAAAATCTTAATCAAAGAATACTTGGGTAAAAAGGTATTCCTCTAACGTTGTTAGAAATCATTCTAGGTCTACAAAATTTATTGCCTCATTACTCCTCTGGTGGTATTGTTTATGGATTTAGTTTCTTGGTTATTTCCTTTTCACGTTCATTTTGTTTTAGAGAATTGCTTAAGGATCTATAGATGGGTGTAGCTATGGTTGATTGGTTCTGTGAGCTTTTGTTCTTTTGTACCTCTTTTCATACTATACTTTAGACAATACTCTTGTTGGTGACCTAGAAGCATTCTGGCATGGTTGAATGCCAAAGGAGCTTCCTAGGCTTCAATATTATGTTAATATTTTTGCTTCAGGTTTCCTCATGTTAAGTTGGCTTGTTTTTGTTAGTTGCTAAAGGAGCCTTGTTGACAGCTTGGCCTACTTGGTTGTGTTTTTTGATTGCCCTGGTATTTTATTTTTGTGCGTGGAGATTGCTTGTGTGTTGGTCTCCTTTTGAGATGTCTTACAATCTAGAGTGAGTCATTTCTTTGTATGTTTGTGTTGTTGTAAGCAATCGGATAGTCTTTTGAGTGTGCAAGTTGGTGGATGTCATGGTTTTTAGAATATGGCTTTCCCTTATTATTTTCTATACAGTTGTTGATGCTTATTATTTATTTATATTGCTTCAGATTCAAAGCTCCCAAAATTTTTGTTTTGGCATTCATGTTGTTAATGCATGTTGTTTAGTTTCCTACATATTGGAAAAATAATTTTGTTGTATGCTTTTATCAATGATTTCTTGGTTAAGTAAATCTTGGATTTGAGCTTTACGTAGATCATATTATCTTTCCATGTGTTGGTTATCTATTTTTTTATATTTAAAGGTAGATATTTTAGGTATGGTTGGTTTATTTTTAAAGTTAAACCTTTAATTTAATGGTAGAAAGACTTTATTATGAAATTTTTAGTTTGTTTTAATAATGGTTTTTACATTTCAATATTATAATAATTTCAAAGTCTATGAAAACGAAATTGAAGTTTTGCATTTCTAATAGTAGGAAAAATTAAAGTATAGTTGGATTTTTGTGAAGTTCAATTGTATTGTACTTATGTTTGGTTAAATAAGAACTTGTTAAAAATTTAATAATGGGTTTTATGGGGCTTGTGTAGATAAAGAAACGCATTATTGAGAGAATTATGGGATTCTCTCATTGATTGTATATTGCATGATTGCATGTGTTGTTTTGCATAGTGCATGTTAAGTTGCATATGCATTTCCATGAGTTGTCCTCATCCCTAGACTTATTGAACAAGTTCATGGGAAAATATCATCAAAAGGAGGACCTCGAAGAGAAAAATAATTAAGAACCATTAGATATTTGAAATGTAATAGCCTTAGTAAGAAGTGTATATACTTATTGGGTTAATGTATTGAAATTATACAAGCTTGTGTTGAAGAAAAATAAAGAGATGTACTATAAATAGTATTCTTGTTATATTATTACTAGAATGGAAGAATTAGTGTTGATATTATTGAATAATGAGATCTTGCTATTTTTGGTTAAATGCAAGAAATATATGTTGAATGGAATGTTGGAATCTAGTCTATGAATTAAAGTTATATTTTCTTTAAAAATGTTGGTTATTCTTTACATAGAAGATAATGGAAATGCTAAATGTTAGTTTTGTGAATGGAAGTATTTATACTTTAGCAAAGTGTTGTAGTACATTTATTTATGTTCAATTATAGCACTTTATTTCTTTTGAGAGATATAATCTATTATTTAATATGCTTAGACTATTGGGCTTTGTATGGGGATTTTTGGGCATAAATCGAGAGCTATATTAGAGAAACCCTTGAGTCAAGAAGATAATCCAATCCTAGGAGTAGTTGTGGTGATGCAATAACCAAGTATTCTAAGAGAATTTGTGGTGATGCAATAACCAGATAATTATGAATGGCATATATTGAATGGTAAGGCTTAAGTGTTCCAAAGCAGTGAGGCTTTGGAATTATTTACAAGATAGTATAGTGGTGGCACCTTGAACGGTGAGGATTGGGTGACTGTGCTCATTACCAAGTGAGTGGTAATGATATTAGTTGGCCCATAGAGGTGAGGTAACTAAGCACTAAGGCATTATTCCAAATTAATCCTACATAGATAAACCTATGTAGATTTAGGAAAAAGGTGTCCCTTTTAAGTTTTATGGGCCTTAAAGGATAATTCCTACACCATGGTCAAGTTGTCTTATACCAGTGCGGGTATAGGAAAATTAGAGAGACCACTATTGGTGTCTTTCCTAAATAGTGAGGTTTAGAAAAGTGAACCCTAGAAGGATGGAATGTTGGTCACTCCTATCCACTTGAGTGTCATTTGTAACGACATGAAATTCAAAATGTGGTTATGCCTTATAATGCTGAAAAATATTGGTACTTCTTTGTGAACCAATGCTTACAAAAAAAATATCTATCTCCCTTGGGTTGAGTTGGTGGGTTGTTACAACATGTAGGATTGTGAAAGTGTCATAAATTAAAGTGTTCAAGTAAATAAAAATTTAAGTCATCTATGCAAGTGGCAAGAAGAGAAGTCAAAAGGCATAAGAATTTTTTCTTATGTGTGGAATAGGAAAGGATGCATCTATCAAATATGTGAGGAGAGAAACAAATAAAGTATCCAAGAGTCATACATCTCAAGATTGTATATTTGACTCATCAATAATATTGTGAGTATTTTCATTCAATAATATTGTTATATTGATTTATATTATATGAGATTTATATTCATTGATATTATTATATGATTAATCCTTTATATATTTCTATGAATTTTAAATGATAATAGATATTGAGAACTAAGATAATCTAGCTAAAAATCCAATAATGGTATCAAATCTACTGGGAGTAGTTTTTATCTGAGTAACCTTGAGTGGAGAGAGCTACAATCAAGCCAACTATCTTAGAGAATAGTCTACATAATTGAAATTTAGGCCAATCAAGAAGCTTGGTAGAACTATCTAGCATATTAATATTCAAGCCAATGTAAATCTTGGATAATTGTGCTATTAGAGTCACATTTATTCTCACTTTGAGTGAGAATATTTGAAGGCAAAAGTTGCAAAATAAAAAGCTAGCATCAGAGATGAATTTTGTTGTGAATATTGAAGGAATATGGACTGATAAGTTTCAAGATAGAAGCTAGCATAAGAGAAGAGAACTCTAGTGTGAATTTGGATAGAGCCACATGAAGGAAACATAGGATCATATTGATTGATTACTGCAAATCAAGAGTTTGTAGATTGATAGAATAAAATATTATTGAAAAAATATTTGAATTGGATAGGACAAAGTCCAACATTGATAAGCTAAAGATTTGATTTTGATAAGACAAATTCTAGAATTTATAAGCCAAATATTTGACCTAGATGGGACAAATTCTAGCATTGAGAAGCCAAAAAAATAAGCTTGAGAAAGAGGTGGACAAATTATTGAGATAGAGCATTGAAGAGCTAAGAGTAGAAGACATCAATTCTGAGATACAGCACATCCAAGATCAAAGGTAGCAACTATCAAAAAATACAAGAAGGCCAAGGGAATTTCTAAAATCAAAGGAAATTCAAAGTTGATTGTCATTCTATGGCAAACCAAAAATTGAAATATTCTAAAAATTACCTTCAAATAGCAACCAACAAAGAAGACGTTGATGTGTCCTATTGAAGATAAAGGTTGAAGAGCCTTAGAGAAGATGTGTGGATTTGAAGCACCTCAAGGAATGCTAGAGTAATCTAATGAATATTGAAGTAGCTACAACTTAGTGTAGATATCAAAAATCCCAAGCATTTAGAAGACTCAGTGCCTAGTGAAGACGACTAGAAGATCGAGCGCATGGGGAAGATGTCTAAAATGATAATGTCTAAATGAGAATAAGTAGACTATTGGAAAACCATAGCATAACAGAGATTGAAGATTGAGTTGAAGCATTGAAGGAAGCTATTGAGGAAAAAAGGTATGAAACACTTCGTAACACTTGCTAAGGAAGCAATATGTGCTTATTAGAATGGAACAATGGGAATAGAAAGATAACCTCCATTACCATAATTGTCACATGGATATTGCATGCATTGAGGTACATAATAACCTTTCTTCCATATTCTAAATTTATGAGCACATGCATTTTTTAGTTTAGTAATTTAGAAGTTGAGTTATACTAAAGTTAAATATATTTGGCATAAATAATTAATTGGAGTGAAAAGGAATTTGACTTAAAAAATTTATTTTTCAAAAAATTGAGAAGTGAAAATTTGTTTATTGGTTAATCAGGGAGTCAAAAAGAATTCAACTCCAAAAGGTTTTTAAATAATTAATTTTTTTAATTTGAAAATCGATTTATTAGTTAAATTTTGGAGATAAGGATTTCTAATTCAAAAGAAATTTTTGATTTTTATTTAAATCTTTGGAGAAATAAGGTTTCCTAGTCCAAAGGAATTGTTTTTTGTGTTAAAGAATTTGATTATTGAAGAATTTGATTTACAAATTTTATTATTTGAGAAATTTGATTGATTGAATAATCTGCAAAATAAAATTTGGGAGCCATAAGGTCTTCTACTCCAAAGGAATTGTTTTTTGTGTTAAAGAATTTTATTATTGAAGAATTTGATTTACAAATTTTATTATTTGAGAAATTTGATTGATTGAATAATCTGCAAAATAAAATTTGGGAGCCATAAGGTCTTCTACTTCAAAGGTGTCAAAAGAATTGAAAATTTTGATAATTGATTATTGAATTTGAAATCAATACACAAAATTTGATGGATGATGGAAAGAAGGATAGCTCAAATGATTTCAAAATGAGACTATATTTAATTCTCAAAAATGCCAAGAAGGAAAGATTCACAACACTCATGAGTTATCTTCATGAAAATATTTTTAGATCTTGGTGAAATTCTTAGAACACCATTATATTATCCACTAAAGTATGCATAGTAATGTATATGGATTTACTCATTTTTGAGATTTATCATGAAAAAAAAAACAAGAAAAGAAAGATGTTATTTGTGACACATATGATTTGAATGTTGCATATGTTAGCTTCAACATGGAATTTTTAAAATCCAAAAAGTACTATTGTGATGACTTACTAACTCATTATTTATAAGTCTTGCTAGCAGTCATACCACGGCTAAATATGAAGACAAGAAGATCAAAGAAGAAGAGTAAAGCAAAGAACAAAAGAAAGAAGAACAAAAGACATGAAGCAAAAGTCAAATACAAAGAAGATAAAAATGAAACTAAAGGAAAGATATTGAAGATTAAAGTCTTAAATAACCAAATAATTTAATACATGTAGATGTTTGAGAATATTACATTATTTGGTAGAAATGTAAATGTACCTCATGGTACAATTATAAATATTAGAATAGAGTGTGAGTCTATAGTTTAGGAGTGTGATTTATATTCCCCTTTATGTATGTGTCTATGTGTAGGATGTGCACAAGTGTCATGTAACAATGTGTGCAAGTGTGTAGAGTGAGAAAGTGTGCAAGTGTCATAGAGTAAAGTGTGCATGTAGGAGTGTGCAAGTGTCATAGAGTAAAGTGTGCAAGTAAATAGAAAGTCAAGAGTCATGTATACAAGTGGCAAGAGAAGCCAAAAGGCATGAGAGGTTTTTCTTCTTTGTGGAAGAGTAAAGGATGCATCTCCTTGATATGTGAGGAGAGAAATAGACAAAGTATCCAAGAGTCACCTTCTTAAGGTTATATTATGGAGACAAAGATCCATGAAATGTATCTAAATATGGAGCAAATCTCAAGATTGTAAATTTGACTCATCAATAATATTGTGAGTATTTTGATCTAGTAATATCGTTATATTGATTTATATTATATGATATTTGTATTCACTGATATTATTTTATAATTAAGCCTTCATATATTTTTTCTACAAATTTTATATTATCCTAGATATTAGGACTTGAGATAATTTGGCTAAGAAGCCAACAGTCTAGAAAATTTATGCCAAGTATAAGATTAAACACAAATGGTCAATTCCTTACTATCCCCAAGATAATGATCAATTTGAAACCTCTAACAAAACTTTTATCAAAATCCTTAAGGAGCTCATCAACAAGACTAGTAGAGATTTGTATCTTTTGTTACATCTAGCTTTATGGACCTATTGTACTAGTGTAAGAACTTTCATTGGCACAACACCCTCCACTTTGATTTATGGAATTGAAATAGTCTTCCCTTTTGAGCTTAAGGTCCCTTCATTATGCATTGTATTTCAAGGAGGTGAATATCATCTCATTTGTCTCAACCTACTAGAAATTCTTGATGAAAAACATATCCATACCTTAGATCACCTCAGGGTCTACCAGCAAAATCTTAAACATGCTTATAGCAAGAAGGTACGATCATGATCCTTTGAAATTAGTGATCTTGTTCTCAAATAAAACTAGAAAAACACTCACATTGAAACCAAGATCAAAGGTAAATTTGAGCCTAATTGGCTAGGTCCTACATAATAATCACCAAGTATGGTTTAGGTGATTATCGCCTTGCCACCCATGATGGAAAATAACCTAAGGAACCAATGAATATAATGAATATTATAAGATACTATACCTATATTTGCATCAACTACCTATTTACTATTAATTGCTTATTGTTGTGCTTGCATTTGCTTGACTTTATGATTATTTGCATGCGCATGCTTGTCTTCACTTAAAACTACATATTACATATCAAGTCAATGATCTACAAGGACATGCAAATGATAATCCTAGCTAGGACATATTATTTTCCTTTTTCTAGGTGACTAATGCGAGTAGATCCTTCCTAGTCCCATTTTGTAAAATGATCCTCTCCTATTCATAGTTTGCACAACTTAGCTACTTTATTCTATCACATAATCTATCATCTTCATCCCATAATCTTGCATATCAAATGTTACCTCTTCATATTCTATCTCACTAACATCTTGTTGCCTGATGAATATTGTAAGGTTCACAGTTGTTGATGATAAGATCAATCTTGTCATCGCATATCCTATGTATCATCATACATAGGAGCAATATGTCTCATATTAGGATTTTCTCCCTCCAACATTGTCACATTAATCGCATCAAAAAGACCTCTATAACATGTCTAGAGGCAAGTCGTCACTATCTGGCATATCTCACAAGTCTTTTTCAATATTTGTTGATGAGGCAAGTCCACAATCATAAGTCTTGTATGACATATCTACAAGCAAAGTAGAAGCCATTTAGCCATTTGTTTAAAAGCAAATCCATCAAAAAAAGTTGTATATGATATTTGTTTACAAGCAATGTAGAATCCCTTTAGACATTTATTTAAAGGCAAATCCATCAATAGAAGTCTTGTATACATTTGTCTACATGCAAAAAATAAGCCCTGTAGATATTTTATTAAAGGTAAATCCACCAATAGAAGTCCTCTATGACAAGAGGCATACCTCTTGCCATTTTGGTAAATCTATAAATTCCTTGAAAATATTTATTTTGAGGTAAATCTATTTTCTAACTTTCAAATTAATCATAAAATATTCCTTTGAAATTTAAAATTTTCCTGGGGGCACCAAAAATAATATATTTAGCATGTATCATAGAAATGCCTAATGACATTATCTAAAGTTCCCGTAAAAAAATATTTATATGTGTGTTGTATGAGATTTTTCGGTTAGTTCCTCCTCTACTTGCTTGTTGTATGAGATTTTTTGGTTAGTTCCTCTCCACATTTTTGGGTGGTATTTGGAGGGAGACCAAGTGCTTCTTACCGTGGTTGAGGGCTTTCCCAGATAGTTTCCTATTCTGGTTGTGGTGGAAAATGATTTATAGCCTAAGCAGTCTTTATGTGGTGTATTGTTGGACCTCTTTCTCTGTAGCTCTTTGTGGTCTTGGCTAAGACCAAGGGCTTTTTTGTGTCTATGGAGGAGGGGTTTTCGAGTTCACCTTTCAGATTGAATGCCTTGGCTCGTTGCCCTTGGTGCAGTATGTTGCTTTTTTGATGTGTGAGATGGTTTGACAAGTTCCTTTTCAATTTTTTTAGTGGTCTTTTAAGTGATACCAGGCACTTTGTGGAGGAGGGATTTTTCATATATTTTCTATTCTAGCAGCAACAGATTGGGTTGTGTGGCCTTGCTATATTTTTGTATGGTGTGTTGATGGATCTCTTCCTTCGTGTATTTTTAGGGTATTAGCTAGGGATCCAGGGCTTTATCATTTCCCATGGATGGGGGTTTAGATACCCCTTCAATTTGATAGCTTTGGTCCAGTGGCCGATGGCGTGGAAGTTTCAGTGAACCTTTCTCTGCAATATTTTTCGATCTCTTCAAGGGGATATCCCATGCTTTCTCGATGGCCACAGTGGAGGGGTTTCAGTGTTGTCTTCCAAGGCTTCCCTTGGTCTGTTGGGGTTTCTTCTTCTTCTAAATAGAAGTCTATTCCTCTGAATTCTTTTCTTTTTAGCTTTTTGAGGTCATGGGTGAGGACTTGGTACTTTCACGTTGGTTGTAGAGGAGGGTTCAGGGTTTGGATTTTTTATCAACTGCTTGGAGAGGTCATCTGGTGGAGATGTTTACAGTCCACTTCTTCTCAAGGTCATATTTACTTTTAGATCTTCAGCTAGCTACCTATTTTCAATTGGCTCAGTTCCTCTAGGCTAGTTGGCTAGTGCAGGGTTTCCTTCGTGCAAAACCTCTCCCCTTGTTCGAGTTGCTCAAGTTAGTTTTTCTGAGTGAGAATTCTTTCCCAGATTTTATGGTGATCCTTTTGAGTAGGAATATCATGATTCAAATTTTTTTGAATATGAGAAATTTCCCTTGAGCAGGAACTTTAATTCATTTGTTGTTCAAGCAAGAAGATGGATGTTTGTGTTTAAAATTTTAAACCATATTTACTGCTCTGTTTGTTTATTTGTTTAAATCGTCCTGTGTAACCCCTTGGTGGTTTGTTTCAAATTTTATGATTCGTGTGGTTGTTTCCTATTTTCCCAAAAAAATGTCTTTCTAGTGTTGCGTCTTTCTAGAGACGGTTTCATGGAGACCATCTCTTGGATTTTGTGTATTTTTGAAGACGATTTCAGGGAGACCATCTCCTAGTTCTTGAGACAATTTCAGGGAGACTGCCTCCTTTTTTACTTGTCTTTCTCGAGATGATTTTTGGGAGATCATCTCCTGTTTCAATTATCTTCTTCAATGATCACCTCCATGTTCCTGCTTTTCTTTTTTAATCTTTGGGAGGCTATATCACTTGTTTTTTCCCCTTTGTAAAATTTTGTGGGGTCCTTTCAAAACCCCTTCCACCTATCAAAATAAATAAATAAATCAACTAACTATAACAAATAGTACTGATACATCACATGAAATTAACACAAGTTCATAATAATATCTTATATATTTACATCTCAAATGGGTATGTATATTAGATATAATTATGTGTCTATAATGCAAACAATAGTTATAAAATTAGCCCTCATAATGGTAGCTAGCTCTAGGACCCAATATCTAGGGTACCTACTCCTTCTCTGAGTGGTGGTGGCATCTACACTAATCATTGGAAATTGTTGATTCCTAGATCATGAATGTGTACATGACTTGATTGGAAAAGGTAGTCAATGATCTATTGGAACTGTTGCATGGTAGGTGGTCTTGTAGTAGGTGGATTTCTTAACCTCTATCATCAACTCTACCTACACTTGTGCCATATGCACTAACTATCACTTCTATATGGTATCCATATGGTCCAAGAGAGTCTAAACCAATTGACTATTTCCAACTCCACCTATTACTAAAATCTTCATCATAGGTGCATCCCTCTCCATAGTTGGACTTGGGATAGTTTGTTACATCACAAAGGTTTTGTGGATAAACTTATCCCTCTCCATTGTCATTGCCACTACCTTAACCCAAGTTGAGTCTCTCTCCATATATATTGTTGCCATCATAGCCTAAAGGCTATCCACCTACTAAGATAGTGTTTCCCTCTCCACCATCTTCATCACTATCTCATCCTAAGTTGATTCTTTCTCCATATTTATTGTTTCCAATGTATCCTAAAGGCTAGCCACCTACTAGTCTAGCGTATCTCTTTCTATCACCATTCTCACTACCTCATTCTGAGCTAATTCTCTCTTTGTCTGTATTATTTCTAGTATAACATGAAGGCTAGCCATATGCTAGGCTAGTTTTTCCCTATCCATTGTTCTCATCATAGCCTTGAACTAAGTTGAGTCTCTCTCCATCTACACTTCTCCCAATATAGTTAAAAGGCTAGCCAACTACTGGGCTAGCATATCCTCCTTTACCTCCATAGTAGACTAATGTGACTTACTAGATCCTACCTCACTTAAGATAAGGAGCATATTTTTTGCTCCTATTTTTGATACTATCATCACCCTCTACCTCATCTAACCATAATTCTAGTACCATATCAGTAAGAGTGGAACTACCTGATGCATCCACTTAAGCTACTACATTGACTACATATACTCATTTGTATTCAAGCCAAGTATAGTGATCCTTAAGGGGTAGATGATCTAATACCACCCCCAATAGCCAAAACTATCTCCATGGTCATCACCTCTCAAATTCAAAATAATAAGATTATCCATATATAGCTATATGTACATATCAAGGTTTGGTTGAGATCCAAACCCCCACTCTCATGTAGATATTTGGTACTGCATAGGTTCCATCAAGATCCCTTATTGTAACCCAAACTATTATACCACCCTATCAAAATGAAAGAGCTTATGCTCCATCCCATGGTCCAACTAGCCACCCGATTCAAGCTAGATAATCATTATCCTCCATGTAGTTTGGGTGCTAACTGTATGGATGCTAGATAATCTAGTTTTGATTCAAGTTGTCAATAAGTCATTGTGTTATCCCAAAAATACTTCTATGAGGCCTCTTCTACCTTACCTCTAGATGGAAATCCTAGTGATATGTTGTCAATACCTCTAAATCCTCCACCTATCTTGGTAACCCTAGTAGTTGTAGTAGGATTATGTGATTCCATACCCAAACCTGTAGCAATGTGCAATAGGTCAAACCCCTACCTCCCATGTATGCCACCTACTATAATTAATGGTATAGCCTATCCAAAATTATGGGAAAATACCATTTGATAATTTAGAATGTTAGTGACTACCTTGCCCTAGCCCTAGTGCATAATTATTTGATTAGTATCCTTGATGAGCACATTGAACACTAGTGTGAATAATAATGTTATTTGCCTATCCAAATGACCCTTATCATAAGTAACATTGATGTCAATTCTAGATTATACAACTAAAATATGTGCATCCCTGATGAGATTCTCTAGGCTTCACCCTTGATCTTGGCTCATGTAATTTGGTACCGCTTTGAATGGCACCCTAAAAATTTGACATAAATCCTCCAATGTTATGTGAGCTCACCACATGACAACTGAAAGATATTTATCTCTAAATACCATCTCTTTTTCAGGGATGTTAACAATACCCTATCAAATCCCACCTTTGGCATTAGGGCCACATGATATAGCCCTACTACCACCAATAGAGTATGACCAATAAAATCTAGTAGCCCTAGGATCATGTCTAGAATGTGGGATCTCCTCTCCCAGTAGTCCAAGGTTTGTAATATCTCTTATACTCAACCAAACCAATCACCATCCAATCTTGAAAAAATCAATACAAAACTCTAAGCTAAAAAAGGTACCACTAAATGGTGAAAACATTGCTAGATGGTAAAAGTTTCATCATAGCATGAAAGTGACATCAAGTGGCTCTAGTGCTAGCATAATAGCACCACCAACATGAAAAAAGTATCACCCTTGTCTTTGGGTATTATTTTTTAAGGAAATTTGAACAATTGCAAGATTTGAAGGGTATTACATGTACCTACCCTCCTGTCATTGGTGGTCTCACATTGTCAGCAAGTGCATTGATCTCACCTATTGTGCCATAAAAAGTTATAGTGAAATCAAGGGTCTAGAGCTCTTAATCATAATCATTTACAATATAATGATTATTTTTTTACACCATAACTATTTTATCCCATCCCACCCCAATTGATTCCTATTTTTTATCATCAATATCTCATCATCGTAGCAGTGTGTATCATGGCCAAGTCAAGTTTTCTTGATCAAACTTTATTTTTCCTCTAAAATTTGAGGGGACACATCAAGGTGCAATAATATATACTACTATCTAAAAGAACTTTTAATAACATTGAAAATAAACAAATTAAAAGCATCTATTATCTTATATCATAAATCCTAAGTAACATCAAATGTGTCTATCACAAAATTGAGCCATAAATATCAATTTTTGACACATTAGTCATCCAATAAATGCATCAAAAAGGGGTAAATGTAGACACCCAATTTTGAGTGCATCATCAAGTCTTCAAAATTTATTAACATCTTCGTAATCTCAATCTAGGAGCATTTATTACTCAAAATTCAAAAGTATCGGGACCTAAGCGATAGCACTGGTGACACTTCTACTTCTTGGTAATGCTTTTGCAAAACCTTCAAATTTTTATCATTCCCTATCTAATATACCTAGCAACATTCATTTTAGCACTAGCATCAAGATCATTAGTGCATCTAGTGTTATTGTTTACAATGTTGTTGACTATTAGACATAAAAAGGAAAGGTAGGTATCTAGTAGTTTCCAAGCTACCCACCAAATATGGATATAATCACACCATATTGATCCATCGCCTCAACTACAACTTGGATGAAAATACAAAGACCCAAAATTTTCCCTTTCTATCTTGCATCCTTAATTGCATGTTGACCCTTTTAATAACTTACCTTCAGCTAATCTCATCTAATTCATGTAGTCATCCTCTCTGGGATCCTCCAAGGAACCATGGCTTCTTATTAATCCAGCCCTTAGGGGAGCAAAATCTGATGATTATTTGAGAATAAAAAATCTCTATCAAATTGGATCATCCCTTGTAATATTCAATCACTACCAAATTTCTCAACCATCTTAAGTAATAGCAATATCTCAACACAAGGGGATATTTATCAAAGCTCTTGATGCTACAAGCTTGCTTATACTCGATTGGTTGTGTTCTCTCATCTTTTAGTTTATCATTATCTTTGTTTTATCATTTGTAATAATTTTATCCTTGTATGCTAACTTTGTTTATATATCAAATAGATTATCTACTTATCACTTTATTTTTATTTCATCATATATACATATTTTATCATCAACTAGATTATCCTATTGTATCCATCAGGACCCCTACACCACCTAATCAAGGATCCTCGTTAAATCATTTAAAAGTAAAGAAGTGTTTTGTCCAAAGACTAATTTTATTGTATTTTCAAGTAAAAATGATGTCAAATTATAGCCTCAATTATGTTGTATTTTATTTTTTCTATAGCAAAAATTATGATTCCATAGTTACAATCTTCTATAGAAAGTAAAAGCACCCCTAGTTGGAAGAACTGCTGGTGGGTCTATGGAAATAAACAGTCAAGTATACAAAGAGTCATTCTACTATGGATATATACTCCATAGATTGAAGGAACATCATATCACATTACAAAGAAAAGATAATATCACTATCATATTTGTAAGAAAATGAGCATACATTTTGAGCAATTAATATTGTAAGTTATTCTTCATGCATAGTACATGAATGATTCAAGCTATTTAAATTAATATTGCTACTTATTATTGAATGTTATTTGATATATTATTAGCCTTGATATACATATTAATTTGCTCATATTATTCTACTCATATCATTATCTTGACCTTATTATATTGTGGTTACATTATATTTGATCCTGTGATATTTAACCTATGATATTTGTGGTAATATTAAGGCTTAAAAATCCATTAGTGGTATCAAGTCTACCACCTGACTTTATCCAAATTGATAGAGTTATTTTAACCACTTACAAAATTTGGTTTTTTCTAGTTTGATAAAGTTGATTAAGAGTCTGTCCACTTTGAAGGCAGTGAGACTCAGACTCTATTTGAAGGTCATAGTGAGTAGATAGGCTAGGGCATTTCCACGGTTGAAGAATAACAAATTAAGACTAGGACTCAGCTATATTGGTTAAAAGGTGAATCAACTTTGAGATAGTTGATCATTCAAGGACATGCTAATAGAGGATTCATGGAACATAGATATTCCTTGACATTTATTTCAAAATTTTGAAGATACAGGGACATTCAAAGTCACCTTGACATTAATAGAAGATACAAGGACATTTAGAGTCACCTTGACATTAATAGAAGATACATGGACATTTAAAGTCAACTTAGCATTGATAGAGGAATGAGGTACATTTAGATTCACCTTGATATTGATAGAGGAATTAAGGACATTCAAGTTACCTCGATATTAATAGAGGATTTAGGGACATCCAAGTCACCTTGATATTGGTAGAGATTAAGCAATAGAAAGAAGATTCAGGTCTGAGAGAAATTGATCTTGACATTGAAACTAGTATAGAGGAAGAAGGAAATATTAAGCTATAGAAGTGTGAGAAGCTTCCTACAAAGGATAAATAAGAGTTTTAGCTTCTAAGTGTAGAGAAAGAAGATTTAGGTCACTGAGAAATTGACCTTGACATTGGTCCAAGAAGCCAAAAAAGAAGAATTGGATAGTAGCAGTGGATTGAGAAGCATTCAAAGATTCCAAAGAGAATACAAAAAGAAAGAGAGTAGAACAGAGATATTTAGAAGATTCAAATTTTGGAATAAGTCCAAGAGGAAACTGGTGGAGAATAGATAGAGACCCTTCAAAGAAATAGGTCCATATAGAAAAGATATTGAAGAATAGATAGAGGTTATAATAGTTAATAGAAGAAGAGGCATGCATAGAGAATAGATTAAAGAGGCCTTACACATAAGAGAAAAGTCCTTTATAGAACAAAAAAGAGGCTTGAATAAATAGGTATAATAGATTATAGAAGAAGATAAATAAATTTATCAAACATATATAAAGCATACATAAGTAAAGATGCTTGCAAAAAAAAAGGGTCCATGATCTGAAGTAATAGACGAAAAAATATCCTTATTAGAAGATAAGTAGAAAGTTCCATGATAAGTAAAAATGTCATGAGAGAAGGTGGTTCAATATAAGAACAAAGGTCCATTTGTTTCTTCAACTCCAAAGGAAGAAGATCCCACAAGTCGACAGTCGTCACCTACAACACAAAAAAGAGATAAAGTGAGTTAATGAAATAATGCAAAAGTCAAGGTCTATAGTTTGTAGAAGTCAATACTCTTAAGTGAATGTAGGAAAGGAAAAGGCCATCTAGCTAGCGTATGTGGACAAGGAAACATTCAAGCAAAGCTAAGAGGGTAGATTGTATCTGCAAGGGAGTTTATGCAGCACATCATCTAAGCAATAGAGGAGAAGTGTTGAACGTCTATATGCAATGTCTAAGCATTTGAGAAGAAGTATTGAATGTCTAAGTACAACATCTAAGCAACTAAGACATCTAATCATCTAAGACAAAAGACCAGAGTGCCTAAGAATCATAGGAGTAATACTAAGTAGAACAACTAAAGCTCCAAAGAAGGGATGGTAAATGTCTAAGCGTAAACCAGATCATCTCAGCAACAATCTAAGCACAAAAGGAGAAAGACCAAAATGTCTAAGCACAACCAAATCATCACAACAATAATAAGATCTTGAAAGGATAACCCATAATATCTAAGTGGAAGCCTAATCATCTAAGAGGTATTTTGAGCACCAAGAGAAGTTGTCTAACGCCAAAAGAAATTTCTAAGCACCAATATAATGCAATGTAATACCCAAGAAGAGCTTGTACATTGAAGAGTGTCATAGGGAAAGATCTGAGCATGTTGTAATGCCCAAGAAGAGCCTGTACATTGAAAGAGTTTCAAAGGGCAAGGCCTAAGCACGTTGTAATTCTCAAGAAGAGCTTGATTGTTGAAAAACACCATAGAGGAAGAGTTGAGTAAGTTGTAACGTCCAATGAGAGGTATAAGCATTGAAGAGTATAGTATGTAATGTTCGAGGGAGAAGAAACACCTCCATGCATATGGAAGATTAGTTTCCAATGCTCTTATGAAAGATTGTTGAAGGTCTCACACGAGCAAGGCAAAACAACGAGTAGCAAGGACAGGTAGCATTCAGAACATCTAGCAACAAGATTGTGTGAAAACTCTGGTGAGAAGTTAATGTTATTTTAGGGTTTAAATTTAATAATTTAAAGTTTATAATAGGAGAGATAAGGTATTTGGTTAGTTAAGGTTTTAAGGTTTATATTTTAGTTTTTAGAAAATAGGTGAAATAAGGATCGATCATGGTTTTTTAATTTTAGGAGTGATAAGTTTATAAGTTAAGATTTTTTTAAAGTTAAATTTATTTAGATATGGATTAATAAGGATGCCTACTTTATTTTTTGGTTAATAGAATTATTAATGTATCTAGAAGGTTGGAGTAATAAGGTTTTCAACTAGGTTATTTAATTTTGTAAAAAAAATCAAATTTGAGTTTTTTTTTAATTCAATTTGGTTTCATACTTACAAAAACAAATATGAAATTATTAAAATTATTTACAAATTTGAATAGTTGGGAGATAAAAGGATTTCAACTTCAAATACTAGGAAAATATAAATTTGCAAATTTATTCTTAGTTTCTAAAACTAGGGAGACATAAGGTTTTCTACTCCATAGGAATTAAAATTGGAAACTTTAATTTATCTAAAACTAGGGAGATATAAGGTTGTCTACTTCAAAGGGATCAAAATCTACAAATTTTATGGATAACAATATGGAGTCTATGATTAGAAAAGAAAAAGTAGATATCATAAAATTTGGGATTAAGAATTTGATTGAAAAATCTAAAGGAAAGATAGATATAGTTTCAAAATTAATCTATAGTGAATCCATAGATGAAAATTTTGAAACATTTGAATACTATTTGCATGCAAGACTTTTTGAAACAATTGATGATGGAAAATACAATATTATGATACCTCTAGATAGGTAGCATAATTTATATGGCATTGTTTTTACTTAAGCTTCATAAAGATGATAATTTGAAACAAAAAGAGTTGATTGAATCTCTTAAGAAGAAAGTGAAAATAGATTAATCATTTCTAGAAAGGATATTTCATTCTTTATATAGTATTGATATTCCAAGTTCATCTAACTCAAAAATTTATTATGATGCTCTAAGTGAATGTTCAAAATTTACTATACAAGAAAAGAAAGAATCATATGATTCTAAAGGAAAAGGCAAAGAAAATATTCTTATGCAAGAATCTAATGACAATGAGAAAGTTTAAGAAGTTTGTCATCTTGAAGCTACAAATATTGAAGAACATGAAGTTGATGATGAACTCAAAGTAGAAGCCAAGCAAGAAGATGAACCTAATGGATCTCAAGCAAAATATCACATGCATTGCAAGGTCACTTGAAGAATGAAGACAAAGACGAAGACCATGATTGAAGACTTAAGTCTTCAATAACCAAATAATGTAATATAGGGGGTGTTGGAGTATATTACATTATTTGGTACATGTTAATGTACCCCCATGGTACCTTCATGGTATATTTGTAAATAATAGATTAGGGTTGAGTCATAGTTTAGAGTGTGAGTTATATTTCCATTTTATGTAAGTGTGAATGTGCAGGAAATGCACAAGTGTCATGTGAGTTAGTGTACAAGTGTAAGTTGAGTCTATGTGCACAAGTGTCTTATATGTAAGAGATCAAATATGTAATGTAAAGATGTGCACAAGTGTCTTAGGTTAGAGTGTGCAAGTTATGGAAGTGTAAGAGTCAACTATAGCTGTGCATACAATATAGAGTCAAGTGTTCATCAAATATGCAAGTGTCAAGTAGAGAATCCAAGAGTCATAAGACTTGGCATATGAAAAGGAATAGTCAAATATCCAAAGAGTCATTCTACTATGGATATATACTCCATAAATTAAAGGAACCTCATATCACATTACAGAGAAAAGAGAATATCACTATCATATTTGTAAGAAAATGAGTAATAAAGATTGCATACATTTTGAGCAATTAATATTTTAAGTTGTTCTTCATGCATAGTACATGAATGATTCAGGCTATTTGCATTCATATTGTTGATTACTATTGAATGTTATTTGATATATTATTAGCCTTGATATACATATTAATTTTCTCATATTATTCTACTCATATTATTATCTTGACCTTATTATATTGTGGTTGCATTATATTTGATCCTATGATATTTAACCTGTGATATTTGTGATAGTATTAAGGCTTAAAAAACCATCATTATTGTGGCCATGGAGTTCAAATCATTATTATCATGCTATGAGAAGGCTACTATAAAATTCAAGATATTTTCTTTAACACTACCCTAGATTTACAACAAATTATGGATATTTTAGGGTTTAAAATTGGAAAGTTTCCATTAACATATTTAAGCATTCCTGTCTCATAAAGGTAAGAAGAAGGAGCTTTGAGACTCAATTTTGGATAAAATAAAATCTTGTTTGAGAGGTTTTAAAGGTAAGTTATTGACCATGGCTAAAAGTCTACAACTCATAAAGACTACATTGTGACCTATCCTATTTATGTGATGTCTCTTTCAGGATTGGCAGTAGGTATAGCACCCAAATTTGATAAAGTTCAAAGATATTTTCTTTGAAAAGGATGTGAGAAAAAAATTAAGTTTCCTCTTTGTAATTGGTACAGAGTTTGCAAAGGAAAGAATAGTGGAGAGGCATTCTTGCGGAATTGCAAACTTATGAGTTTGGCCTTGGGAGAAAAACTTGGTTGGAGATTATTTAGAGATCAAAGAAAGAGTTGGGAAAAATGCAATGAAAATTTTCAAAAAGCAAACCCTACCTAGATGGTCATGAACATGGAACTTCATATCATATAGTTTTCAATTGATGAAGAAATATGTTAGATGGTCGGTCAATGAGGTGGGTTATGCAATTTTTTGGTGTGATGGTCGATCTCAACATCCCTTTAGTTAGCAATCCAAAGCAAGATTCTTATAATAGAAAGTCTATAAAGAAGAGGATATCGTGGCCCTTTCATGTGTACCTTGTATGATAAGGATCTAGAAACATCAAACTATTTACTTCTTCACTATCCCTTTTCTCATACTAGTTGGGGCTCCTTTTTCAAAAATATGAAAAATATATTGGGTAGCTCCATCAACATTGAAAGAGTTAAGAAATCTTGGATTAATTATTTCAAATCTAAAGCATTATGTATTCTATGGAGGATTAGTCTTGCTATTATTTATTGGAATTAATGGCTTGAAAGGAATAATAGAATTTTTCACAATAAATCTCAAAACCGTGCCCAAGTTTGGAACTGTGTTATTGCCTCTCTTATAGAATGTATATAAACATGGTGCTCATTATAAGAAGTCTCAAATATGGAAAAGAGGTGCTAGCCTCTTGGTTACAAGATATGAATATACATGGAAGGGTCATACGTGGAAATGAAGTTAACATAAAGGATTTGCTTCAATATATGGTAAAATAGAAATGTCTAAAGATTGGGTTTATCAAATTTGATTTTGATGTTGCTTCCAAAGAAAGTCTTGGAAAAACCAGTGGAGGTGGTGTTTTTTGAAATAACGAAGGCAAAATTCTCCTCACATATTCAAAATCATATGGAATTTCAAGTAACTATGTAGAGACTAAGGCACTTCTTATGAGGATTAAAATTGCAATTGAAAAAGGATGGAAGTATATTTCATTTGAGGGGGATTCACAAATTATCATTAATACTATCATCAACAAAAATGGATGTAGGGATTGGATAAAAATTACATTATTGCAAATGTTCATTGACTTTTATTAGAGGTATACTCTTGGAAATATGAGCATATCTATAGAGAAGGAAATCGAGAAGCAAATAATTTAGCCAATAGTGATGTTGATCTTCTTCGTCTTGGTGAAATTCAAATTTTAGAAGGCAAATAGCCAAGTGAGATTTTCTCTCCTAATGAAAATGATTGCAAGGAGTTGAATGCAGTAAAATAGCAGTTTGAGGATGATGAATATTATATTTGATAGAAAAGGAAATAAAGAATATCTTTGATAAAAGAGCTAGCTAGATTTGGTTTAATTGACCTGACAACAAATATAATGTTTTAGACAAGATTGGCACCCAAAGCCACAGAGTTTATTATAAATAAATAAAACTTTTGCTTAAAAACCTATATATTTTATTTGTAAGCCCTAATTGAATATTCACTATCTGTTAAACCCTAAATATTTTTTTGAAATGCTTCCTGTTAAATGCAAATTCAACACCTTCTAAATTCTCAGTGCGGCGGTAAATATCTTCTATTAAATTTGCAATGGACTAGTGGGGGGAATGTTTTCCTTTAGCAATATTAATGACGAAAAGAGAGTCACCTTTGATCACCACCTTCTTTGCATTCAACCTTTCTAGGAGCATGACCCCTTGATAAAGCGCCCAAGCTTCGACAAAAAAAACTGGACTTAACACCTAAGAAGTCATCAAAGGCCAAAAGAATAACCCCTTTGTCATCCTTAATGATTCGTCCAGCCTCCGTGGTGCCTGAATTACCTTTAGTCGCCCCATCGAAATTTAGTTTTATCCAACCTTGAGGCAGAGGTTGCCATTTGACAAGATCTCTAGGATTGGGGGTGAGCAGACTACAAATACCTTTTAGATTCAGGATACCAATTGGTTGACAAGCTTACCTTCACTATGGGACCATTTTCATCTTTGATAGGGATTATGGAAACATTTTCTTTCAATGAATTGAAGATTTTAGCTTCCACATGCAGGGGATCCTTTTTAACATTCTTGAAGGCTCTGTTGTTTCTTTCATTCCAAATACCCCAAATAAAATGAGGCAAACAGAAAGACCAACAAATTCTAAGCAAAAGATTTTGGAAGGGGGCAACCCACTACAAACATAGGTCCAAAATGTTACTAGGCATGACCCATGTAAAATTAAATTTGATGAGAAGGTGGATAACTTCTAAGGAGAAGGGACACTCAAGAAATAAATGATTAGCATTCTCCCAAGCAACTTCACATAGATAACACCTATTCAAAATGGGCAGGCCTCTTTTGTGAAGGTTTTCAATAGTAAGGATTTTATTTTGGACGACCAGCCAAAAGAAGAAATTAACTTTAGGTATGAGGTGTTTGAACCATATCTTACTAGCTGGAAACCAGTCCTCTTCCCTATCAAACTGAAGAAAGTAAGCAAATTTAACCATGAAAATGCCCTTATTATCCACTTTCCAAATAGGGGAATCAACTGACAGGTTATGATTTAGGAGATAAATTATGAGAATATTGGATAAAGAAGCACGAATTTTCCTGGGGAAGGGGTTAACAAGAGACAGTCGTCCAAGCCCTTTTTCCATCCCTTACCTCAATAAAGTTGACAACTCTAGATCCACAAGAGTGCATAGTAAAGGGCTCTAAGCAGTTTAGAAGTTGGTCTCTAATCAAAGGCTCATTGTGAATCCAACTATCTTCCCAAATGTTAACTTTCCTACCATCATCGATCTTCCATATCAAGATTTTTTTAATAATAAACCTGGAATCAAGAAGGTGTTTCCAAAAAACTGAGTTCTTTGGATTGACCTGAATATCAAGGAAATTACCATCTCTACCAAGATATTTAGTTGTTAAAATCTCTACCCATCCAACTTCATCCATTTTGAAAAACTTCCAACCCTATTTTGCAATAAGGGCTAAATTCATTTGTTTTAGTTTCTTGAGGCCTAATCCACCCTTTCTCTTCCTGGAACAAACCTACTTCCAATCCACCAAGGGAATTTTGTGTTTTTTCCATGCCCATCCAAAGAAAAGCCTTTTGAATACTATCAATATTTTGGCAAATTTTCTACAACATCTTGAACAGCAACAAAAAGAAGATCGCGATACCTTGGAGGGTGGATTTAATGAGTTGTGTCTTACCAGCTTGCCAACTTTCTCCTAACACTCTCCACCATGGGAAGCCAAGAAGAATCTTGTAACCTGCCACTGAAAAGCGGTAAACCCAAATAAACAAAAAAGAGTTGCCCAATGGAACATTCAAAGATTTTTTCGATTTTTACTTGCCTTTGAAGGGGGGTATTAAAAAAACACCTTGCTCTTGTTGAAATTTATCTTCTGTCAAAAGGCAACCTCATAAGGAGATAGAATAAACTTAATCTCTTTCACTTCCAGAACAAAGGATCTTGAAGCAAGAAGAGTATCATCTGCAAATTACTAGTGGGTTATGTGATTGCAGGGGGAGGCAAGCTTTATCCTTGAAATCAACCCCTTAGATTGGGCTGCCTGAATAGATCTTCCCAAGGCTTCAGCCATAATAAGAAACAGATAAGGAGACAAAGGGTCCCCTTATCTTAGGCCTCGAAGGCTTCTAAAATAACCTGCTAGAGAACCATTAATTAGGACATAATTCATAACTGAGCACAAACATCCTTTGATGAGGTCTATCCAAGCAGGGTGAAAGCCAAATTTACCCATAACTTTAAAACAAAAATTCCCAAGATACTCTATCATATGCCTTGTTCATGTCTAATTTCAACAAAAAACCATCTCTCCCACTATTATCTATAATATATGAATAGATGAAACCAACTAAAATTCAAACAACACACGTTTATAGATTCAATATCAAATTATTCATCCATAGGTCATTCGAACATGTTAAATAAAGAAGATTTTTTCAAATAAAAACAATATTAAGCTTTATTTTTTTCTTTCCAAACATCAATGAACTTTGATATCCATAGAAACTACTAGTTCCACAATAAGAAAAGGGTCTACAACCTAAATTCCCTAAACCTGTTAACAATACTATGTTTTTATGGAATGAAGATATTGATGTCAAAGATTTATGATATTATTTCAATCTAAGGTTGAAATCTGATATATCAATGCACATTTTTTTGCTCCTCTGGCCTTCATTTGGAGAAGCAAAATTAAAATAATCTTTCAATAAAAGTCAAATAAAAATCTAAACCATTTTTTTATAAATATTTTTTAATATCATTATAATCATAAATGCTCTTAAAACAATATAATTTTTTTTATAAACAATAAGAACCCCTAAATCCTATAAATCATTTAGTTGAAAACCCATTTTAAAATTACTGTATATCTTCAAACTTGATACAAGAAAATACATAAGTTATATTTACTATTACAAATTTAAAATTCCAACCGTAAATATTTTAAAACTTAAATAATGATAAGTTGTTATAAAAAGATAATTAAAATTTTAAAAATCTTATTTTTATTAAGAAAAGGCCAAATTCCAATTCCATAATATTTAATAACAAATAAATTCCTCCTCTTAACACATCCCACAGGTAAATAAAGTCAAGACCTAAAAATGCATGAAATTGATCAATATAATATCAAAAAGTCACCTTAATGTGAAATAAGTTAATACATATAAAATTGAAAGTAATTTTCTGAAAATATTATTTCTTAAAACCATTAAATACAAAAGTCTTCTTATTTTACACTCTTCAATGTCATAGATTTCTACATAAATTCAAAAGTCTTCTTATTTATCCTTGATGAAAGTAAACTGAGAAAAGCAATTTTTCAATTTAACAAGGGCAACTTTTCTGTATGCTCTAGAACCAACCCACAAATCCCTGACACACAGCAAATGTTTAATCGTTTTATTTATTCTTTAATAAATTTGTCCAAGATTTTGTAACAAGTTAAAGTTCTTTTAACGGTCTGTTATTTAAAATTTATTGAAGTTCTTTTAACGGTCTGTTATTTAAAATTTATAAACCAATGAGACGAACTAAATAATCTAGACAATTAGGGGAAAAAAACATCTCTGATACAAACTTAATCATTTGATCATTATAATCTTTAAACCAACTTAGACCTATCAATGTGTTCACGAAAACAAATGAACTTAAATATTTTATTTAATTAAATTACATTTATATCATCTATATGTGATGAAACCATCATCTACCAAGTGAACATTATATGAAACAAGAACAAAGAAATTGGCCCATTCTAATTCTTAGCATCTTTAAAAAGGTCGTTACGAAAATTATCCGCCGACATTAAGGGTTACGGTGGATTTAAAATATTTAAAAAATATTTAAACTATGAGATAGGCGCCTCGAGATTGATAACTCTCGACGTTTATAAATATATATATTTTATATATCTAAGCTAGTATATACTCCATCCACATATGTAACTACTTAACAACTATACCCTTCTTTCTCCAATTTGGCATATGCTGTGCACATCTTACATTATCATGGTGATGTAAATACAAATGTCAAATTTGAGTAATTCCTCGACAACGGCATTGACAACCCATGACAGGCTTTTTTCAACTATGTTATGATTAATGAATATTAAATCAGGCTAGAGTTGAAGACAACATTGGCATTCATGATGTGTATTTCTTCTTGTTCCGTTAACTGATAATGGCCAAGTTTATAAGCAATGCAAAAAAATCAGATGGTTGCAAATTTACACTCCATGTAGGTAATGAAATCAACTTGCTTTTAAATACCTTGAATATTATTCTTTCCGCTATTAATGAACTGAACTTAATTGTTAAGGCCCACCAGAGTTCAAGCCGAATATTAGAATCCAGTGTGTTAAAGATATGCTTCCAAACAAAGAAAAAAACAAGGGTGCAAATTCTCAACTTTGAGGATCCTCAGATCCTACTTTGCATTGGTTGAATTCCAATGGGAAAGATGAAAATATAGAAATGCACACAGTGAAACAAAGCTTGCATCTTAGGTTGGACAATGATATCTATATATGAATACTCTGTATAGAAGACTGTAAATGCAAGAATGCTTTTTAGACATTATCTAACTTGTTTAGGTGACTTCCTTATTTTTCTTTTATGCTTGGATCAGAAAAAAGGGTGGGTGAGGAAGAAAAGGTAAATCACTGAATTTAAGAATGTGCCCTTCCAAATCAAGGGACACGCTTATTCAATTGATTTGAAATATAGCAAAAACTCAGCTGCAAAATTTGGTTATCAGCCAAATGATAAGGCCTTATTGAAAGTCAATATGCACTTATTTCCACGTGCCAAATGGAGGAGGATAAAAATTAAGATTGAATGTGCCTAGCAAAGGCCATAACAAAAAATCTTATAATCAAGGCTAAAATCCATATTGTAACAATTGCTAACTTGGTACTTCTTTCGTGAATAACTTTTTGACCTGTTTCATCAAACAAAAACATTATAAATGTCAGAATGTGCCTATCATTCTCAATGAGTATATTACTCGCATTTGAAATGACAGCTTCTCAACACTCTTGCAGAGTCTTTTCTCTGTAAAGTAATCAGCAAGAATGAAGTTGTTCTGAGTAGTCTATTAAATAACTTTGACACATACAAGGAAAATAACATATCATGAAAAGGGATCAAATGGCATTAGCTCAACCGGTTAGAATCCTCAACTTTCAATGAGGACACCAAGGTTCAAATCTTGCCAAGCAATACATGCATAATTGTCAAGCTTGTTGTAATACCACCATGTGGTCATGATGTAATACCGGTGGGGCCAGTTTCAATCCATTATATAACTAATTCAAAAAAAAAAAACATATCAGGAAAAGGGAATATACCTGCTCCAAAGTCAGAAACATGATAACATTCCATGATCCAAGTCGCCCAAAGTTGGGGACAAACCCCTTGTAAAATGCTTGGGGACCCTGCAAAAACATACACACCATTTTTCATTCAAATGTCCCTGTTCACATTGACTTGAAAACATGATAAATTAGCAATCATAAGAGAGACCTTTAGATCAATTTCATCTATACTAGAAACCACAGGGTATATGGTATATCTCGAATTAAATCTTGAATGCATTATTGTACATGCCATGCACCTTCCAATAGCATACTTAGACTGCCAAGATATCGAAATACTTCCTGAATATACTAATTGGCAAAAGTACCATGTAAAAAGATGCAATATGATAAGAATAGACCTCCAATCCAAAGATGCCATTCAAATATTTCAAATAAGATGAAAAACAGCAACAAATATGCTGAAGCAAATAAATTTTATAATATGAACAGCATCTATCAGTGAATAGAACAGGAAGATGATTCTGACCAGTAAGGCATAGAATATAGAATATATTTCAACACTAAAGAAGCAGAGACTGTCAACTAAGCTTTTAAGACCATTCATTTCAAACTAATAAATTGCCAACACTAAATCAAGTTAGGACAATTTGTGGGTGCTATAACTAATATCTATACAATATTGGCCAACTTGAGATACAAGCCTACAAATATGTCTTGGAAGGAAAGCATTTTAGCTTGAAAAAGAAACTCTATTATTTAGAGAACTCAAGGGAGAACCTACATTTGTAAGATTAAGGAAATATGAGGGCCACTTACGACATCGTACAGCTACTCAGACATAACAATCAATAAACTCTAGCAACCAATCTACTGAAAGAAGCTCAAATGATACCAGGGCTTGGAAGAGAACATATCTAGGCTAGTACTTGCTGAAGAATGAAGCAACTAAGCTGTATTTTTATAGCCAATGCAATTATGAGTGAACTCCTCAAACTCTAGCATGAATTAGTTATCCGTATTTCTGGTAGCTTCCTTGAACCTCTTGTCTCTATCAAAATTTACTTCTTTATCTACTAATTAAAAATTCCTCCAGCATTTGTTTCTCATCATACCCTATCTAATGCCTTTCAGATATTAAAGAGAATGTAACTTTAGAAGATTGACAATTTTAGGTATTTGCTTGAAAACAAAAAATCAAATAGACAACCCTACCAATAGATATTTGCTTCCAAAATATTTAAAAGAAAGAAAAATAAAAATCAAACAAGCAATTCTACCAATGAATGAAAGCAAAAAATGGTAGGAATGCAAAAAAAAAAATACAATAATCAGGAGGATAAGATTTATACATCATATCTTAAAGTCTTCACAAAGCAATCTAATGTGTTTTTGTAGGCTTGAGAATCTCCCATCATTCTTGATTTTACCTGCAAAAGGAAACCATATAAATAATTATTGCTCTTCTGGGACAATTTCGAAGAGTTTTTTATCTTGCATAAATTTCTTGTGCAGGTGATACAAATTCAACTAAGGAGAAATGGTTGAGAAGCACACACTAAAACCTATATAAAAGCAAGGTTCACAAGCAGAAAATAGAGTGAGATTTTACCAGCAAAAGAACAAGGCAAAGTAAGAAAATATAAACTATAGCCCCATGTCATTACATGTCCATCATACAATAAAATGGCAGTTTAAAAGAATTGTGCTCAAACATTTCTCTTTATGCATTCCAAAGAAAGAGCAAGCGACAATAGCAGTGCTTGTGACAGGACATCAAAGAGATCGACAATAAGATGCCGGTGTGCAAGAGGAAGAGCCTCTCTTGAGCACTGCTCAATAAACTCATCATAAAAACAAGCAATTTTCTCGAGTCACCAGAATATCTATGAAAATTAGGCTTCATGATACAAAATAGCGGAAAATATTGTCCTTCAATGTTTGTGGTCCTGATCAAAAGATGTTCTGTCAAAACCTGAAGTTAAGTCAAAAGCAACAATTTGAGATGATTTTGCTACTAAGATTCTCTCTTCTTTCCAAGGGTTTTCTAAATTTCTTCATGAGAAGACCAGCTGGATATTGCTTGCATAATAAAGAGTTGATGTCCACAGAATAATACACCTTTAATGTAAAACATTGCAGTGTGATGTTCGGTTTATCTTTTACAGTAGCTTTTTCAGTGTTACCACAAGAATGGACACATTTTCTTCAAAGGCAAACTCTATTACTCTAATGTGTTTAAGTTGAGGTTCCAATCATTAGACAAAAGTACTTCCAGATGCTTTTCTCGCATCTTTGACAATTACAGAGGAAGGTATTATGGACAATGGAGACTGTTTTTAAATTTCTTCATCTCAATGAGCAGTGAAATGGATTCTTACTTTTACATGCTATTTGGTTCCAAACTAAGTTACCTGGTTTGATTTTGTGTTCGAGTTCAATGGGGATCAAAATAAAAGGAAAATGCCCCTAAGAATATAATCTTTGCCATAAGCTGGAAAACCAGAAATAAATATTTTTAGTAATTTATATGTTTAAATAAAAAGCAAATATAAAATATGTATAGGAAACTTCACATTCCGTACAAAGAATAAAGTCAAATTGCACATGTCTCTGTGAACGAGTTGCCCTTAGATCATTTTAACTTTCCCTCCAGCTGTTTTGTTTCAGCCTTCAGTTGCTGTTGATGCAAAGGGAGTCAAGCAGATGTATGTATGCATTGCACAGTTAGTGAGAAAACCCATTATAGATTTAACTTTTTATTTATAACTCCTTTGCCATTGTTGTTGTTTGTCCAATTATGTTCACTAAATTTGTTTGTGTAGAGTAAAAAATCGCCACACTTATAATTTTTTTATTAAATCCGACAAATCGGACAACTATTGCTCCATATACATTAATATCAGAAAAAGATTTGGAGCACATGGTGGGGAATGAAGATCCAAGCAGGCCCACAGGGTTTGGAGCACATGGTGGGGAATGAAGAGTTTCAAGCTATAAGCCAAGATTCCAATCCTATGGTTGAACCTTAACATTTGTACAACTAGCGTAGGTCTAACGGTGAAGAGTTAGGTACTCCCAAGAGGAGATCCAAGGTTCAAATCCGGAAGAGGGTAAAGTTGCACACCACTTTAATAGACATAATAGGTGTAATATGTATAAGGCTCATATTTCTAACAGATAGCAGACACTAGAAAATAGAAGAGGAGAAAACTAGCATTTGAATCCATGCGTAAAGGATTTCTAAAGAAAAACTCTGATTGCCACTGAATATGGCACACTTTCATCCAAAGTAGTAAGCATATCCCTTTGGCAAGGCCCTATTTTGAAACCTGCAAGCATGTTTTTGAACTTGAAATGGGCTAAAGTCATACTCTAACACAGAATAAACAACAAAGCAATGGCATGTCCGCAACAGGCTACTTACAGGCAAATACAGAACTTGTCAACTGAAAAACGAAATAAAGGTCAGCTGTTATTCAACCAAGATTTTCAGCTATCATTTATAAGCGTCCCTTTAAATTAATTAGTGGAAAACCAAGTGAAAAAAATAAAAATAAAAATCACTTGTGCCTGAAAGATTATGCTTCTAATTCTCTTTGAAAAGTGTATGTGTGTCAGTCTGTTAGGTATACTATTTTTAGAAGTTAAATATTTAAAGTTTGGAAGCTCACCACCATTAATCCATTTACTATTAGCCCAAAAAATGACGTGACTCCTTAAGGACATGTGAGGCTTCAACATGTCAAGGCCATGAATAAAGAGCGCACAGAGGCATCACATGCATTCATCACATTTTTATTTTTCCAGAGTTAAGCAAACCAGCCCCAAAATATTAGTTTTGTAAATTTTATGAATGTGTCTAGTACACTTGTTCCAATTAATAACTACTTAGATCAATAAAGGGACACCTAGACCATGTGGAAGCCAACAAAACTGATGGCTATAGCACAAAGAAATGAAAGCAAAAATGAGATCAAATTGTGGTCATGCTGCTACGACAGGAATTCAGACTAAAGCAGTGTCGTCGCTTTTAGTCGGGACTTGTCGTAAGGTGGGTATCCACTGAAATGTTGCATGCTAGTCCCAAATGCAGTATTACAGCATTCCCTTTATATCTATCATTTTTTCATATTTGAATCCTAATAGGAACTCCATAATATATATGTAATGTCTGCCAATGACATTACCCCTTAAGGCACCAGTCCAAGCCATTCTTCCATGGGCAATTGGTGTTAGCTTTATATAGAGATGACAAAAACCAATTCTTTCCTTTTGCACATATATATGAACGTAGCTTTGATGTTTCACATCACTCTTGTGTAGGGTACATATCATATATGAAGTTGAATGTAGCTTTGATGTTTCACATCACTCTTGTTTAGGGTACATATCATATACTTCTTATACTGCAATGCCCAATGTATTCTACTTTTGTCCATTGCTTCCTTTCTTTTACTGAAATATTTGCCCCTTTTCAGGTACTCCTGTTGCTTGTTATCCCTAGCAATCAACATCAGTCCCATTGACCTATTTTCAGTCATTATGGGTATTAATAGGATTTCAGTTCAATTTAATCTAAATTTCTACTAAAATTCCTGTTAAGATTTTGTCATCATCCAATACACGATATGACTTGAGGCCAATGCTGCTAACATCATAATGAGCTCTTGTTAAGACATGCTATGAATGATGCAGTTGTATTTGTTACCAATTAAAAAAAAATCAAAATTTTATGCGTACATCAAAAAAAAAATTAAACAATAAAAGTTCTTTGCCACGAGTCTCAAAAAACAACTAGCCTTTAGTAGAGAAATAATTGTTCAAAATAGTGTTTTCATAAATGTTTACAAATCAGCATTTGTTACTGGCCTGCATGGAGAAATGACACTTAAGTTAGATCTCCACTTTAAGCAGTTGGAAATAGTCTTAACCAAAATACTAAAGAAGCATAAATTGAGTGTCACTAAGCAAAATTAAGGTATTGTTTTTTTTTAAAGAAAAGAATTATATTAAGAAAAGGAGAAGTACACAATATCTAGATTGCAGCTTGTAATAGCTGACTACAAAGATCCAAAGAGGCCAAAATGGCATGTGTGAAGATTATTGGAACAAATTATCCTTCACCAATAATGAAGAGGTTCTGCTGGAATTTCTTCTGAAGATTCTGAGTTTAGAGGGCTCTTCTCTAATGGCCATATTAGCAAGAGCATCAGCTAACTTGTTAAAATCCCTGCTGACATGGAAGTATTGAACTTGGATAAAATGACTAGATATAGCTTTTATTCTGTCCAATATGATTTGAAGTTAAATAAAGCTGATCCTCTTGTCACCTAAGAGGGCATTAGTAATGAGAGAGGAATCACCATAAATATGCAAGAATTGTAGTCGCTGCTCAGCTGCTAATTTGAGCCCTATCTCACAAGCCAGCGCCTCAGCCACATTGTTGGAAGTAATTCCAAGATTAATGCAATATTTTACGATGCTGTCCTTTGTTACAATTACTCCTCCTGCAGCTGAAATTCCAGGATTGGCCTTAGAGGCCCCATCAAAGAACAAAGTAGGATAGTGAATTCTTGGGCACATGACAATTGAGTCAGTTTTGGGTTCTGAAATAAGATCTTGGAGGCCAAAATTGTGTATAATTTTTAATTCTGAATCATTTAAACCTTGGAAATTCTGGCTGAGTTTAAAGGTAGCTCTCAGATTGTTGATTATTCTTGCAGTAATTCTTTCTGCAAGGGTACTATTATTCTCTCCTTTGTTATCAAAGATTCTTCTGTTTCTATCTTTCCAAATTAACCAAATGATGAAGAATGGAATGGTTTTCCAAAGGCATTTTATAATGGACTTTCCTCTCAGTCCCCACTTGTATTTCTAATTTTCCTTTGCCAATTAATTAGGCACTCTTCTGCATTCAAAAAACCAGTTATAGGAACAATTTAAATCAGCTAACAGCAATATAAAAGTTTTGAGACAACAATGCTCAGATAAGCTCATTTGGGGAGAGATTAATAAGTCAGGTGTTTATACTGTTCAAAAGGGTACACAACTTCAACTATCTGGAACCCCTAACAAGCAGCTGGCAGCTATTTGGAACCTTAATTTACCTCCCAGAATCCAAGTCTTTGCTTGGTTAGTCTTGCAAAACTAAGTTCTTCCAGGGGACAATTTGCAGAAGAGAAACATTTTCGGCCCTCATATTTGTGTCAGATGCATGCAGAACAATGATAACATGAACCACTTATTCTTCGAGTGCAATAATAAAGTTGAATGGAGGAATCTTGCTCTTCTTCAACCTTTTTCAGCTGAATGGGAACAATCTAAATCAGCTAACAGCAACCTAAAAGTTTTGAGACAATAGTGCTCATTTGGGGAGAGATTAGTAAGTCAGGTGTTTATACTGTTTAAAAGGGTACAAAGCTTCAACTATCTGGAACCCCTAACAAGCAGCTGACAGCTATTTGGAACCTTAATTTACCTCCCAGAATCCAAGTCTTTGCTTGGTTAGTCTTGCAAAACAAAGTTCTTACAGGGGACAATTTGCAGAAGAGAAACATTTTGGGCCCTCATATTTGTGTCAGATGAATGCAGAACAATGATAACATGAACCACTTATTCTTCGAGTGCAATAATAAAGTTGAATGGAGGAATCTTGCTCTTCTTCAACCTTTTTCAGCTGAATGGGAACAATTTAAATCAGCTAACAGCAATCTAAAAGTTTTGAGACAACAGTGCTCAGATAAGCTCATTTGGGGAGAGATTAATAAGTCAGGTGTTTATACTGTTCAAAAGGGTACACAACTTCAACTATCTGGAACCCCTAACAAACAGCTGGCAGCTATTTGGAACCTTAATTTACCTCCCAGAATCCAAGTCTTTATTTGGTTAGCCTTACAAAACAAAGTTCTTACAGGGGACAATTTGCAGAAGGGAAACATTTTGGGCCCTCATATTTGTGTCAGATGAATGCAGAACAATGATAACATGAACCACTTATTCTTCGAGTGCAAAACAGTCACCGCTATATGGCTTTTAATCGCCAATAGATTTGGATCTCCTATAACTGGTTTTTTGAATGCAGAAGAGTTGCCTATTTAATTGGCAAAGGAAATACAAGTGGGGACTGAGAGGAAAGTCCATTATTGTTGTTTCTTCGTCATATGAAAATTATTTGTTTGGCTTTAATCCAAAAAAAAAAATCATGTAAAGAAGAGTTTTACCAAATTTAAAACCTGTGGCTGTAGAGTATTTATGCCACATATCTTCTGACATGGTCTCTTTAGAAAAATGCATTTAGCCAATTCCATTCACAAAACCTAGTCATTCATTTCTTGGATGAAATGTAATCTTAATTTTGGAAATAATTAGTCGAAACCTATAAAGTGAGATATGCCTAGCAAAAATAAAGAATGGCCAAACATACAAATGATAAATAGTTAGAGAGGAAAAAATGACCCACAACAAAAAAGGCTGCCATGAAAGCACTGATTTCCAACAGAATACAACACATCCATCTGGTTCTAATGAAAACATGAGCCACAAAGAGCGTAACAATACATACAACATCAACTGGGGAGCCAATGCAAACTGCAAAGAAGCCAGCCCCAAGTCCCGAGAGCAAATGAGTAAAAATATTATCAGAAAATCCTGGAATCTTTAGTAAAGTCTGCAAGCATAAACAATATCATGCACACTTGTGAGAAGTCACAGTAAAACACTAGATACAAGAAAGCCAAAAGCACAAGCCATGGTTTCTAACAGTCAATTTTTTACCTGTTTTACTTGATCGTAACTTGCCAGCTCGGCGGCATTAATTATGGCATTACGTGCCACATTTGGCCCAAGTCCTGTCCACAAAGCACCCAAACCTTCCTGGAATGTATAATAGGGAGAGTGAGAAAAGGTAGCAAAGCATGCTATTCACATTAAATTTCACCCAACCATGCTCAAAAGAAGCTTACCTGTCTGAAAATTGTTGCATATGCATTCATTGCTCCTGAGTAACGTCTTGGTACGCCAGGTGGTAACTTTCCTTCAGCCTGTAGACGCACTTTCACAAGGTCAGTGGGGCTTGCCACTGTGATTGCCACAGCACCTATTTCAAAGGCCAAACAACAAGTCAGCAAAAGGTCTCAAAAAACAGCTACTGAAGCAATTTTAAAATAATAGCACATATCACAAAGAATTCATTTTAAAGACTTCAGGGGCAGTGGAAACAGAGAAACATTTTAATTTCTATGTCTGAAACCTAATAGCAGATGTAATGGTCTGATTTTTTGATACGAGTAGCCCCCAATTGAAGCCACATACAACTTATTTAAACAAGAGAAAAAAATTACAAGATGAAAGAATGACTAGTCATAATTCATTTAAACAGGAAGAAATTGATTATGATGAGAGGAAGGGTCTAGGTATCTTTTGTATCCAATTTCTAGATTGTCCTATGAAAGGCTTCTTAAGCCTCAGTTTAGATTTGATAATATATAATCAAAAGATGAAAGTATTTTTTTAGGTCTCAGCATAGCCAGCACTCCAAATTGACATGAGACCGGTTGTGATAGAGTGGTAGCAAGAAAACTTTTTACTTTACCCCCCACACACAGTAAATTGGCCCTTGCCAATCCGTTAATGCCTTAGCTGCATTATTATCTTCTTTAAAACACATGTTGTCTGCCTTTATGGGTTGGCAGACAACCCTTTAACACGTCCACTCCATTATTAGATTTCTGTCACTTCCAAAAGAAGCTCCTTAATGTATGGTTCCTTTCAACCTTTGTGAATGCCATGGCAATAGCATCATTCTATTCTTATTCAAAACTTCTCCATATGATCTTGGAACTCTAACACCAGAAGTGAAGTTCAGTGGTTAAAACCTCACATTTTGATATAATGTATTAACATTTTAAGTTAATTTATGTACATGACAAACTATATCACAGGCCTCCTTGTGTTTTAGGAACTAAGCGACACATATCCATGAGAAGAAAGTTAACAAAGGCACTTTTTTCCGGTTTGAGCTGTTCAAATCTTTATGACCTTAATCCAGCATTCCACGAGGATTATGTCCCAGGGCTTTTTTGGCCGTCTGCATCTTCAAGAGGTTTCAGTGACAATAGAATTGCTCATAAACATCACAAGTCATCCCCTTTTTTATTCAAAAAGGAACACATCCCCGAGTATGCCTTGGGGACATCTCAACAGTTTTAAGACATTCAGGAGCAGTTGAGACATCCTCATGAGGGCTATGCTTTTAGACTAACCCTAGTCTTTTCTATGCCCAAAGAAAAAAGTAAAACATTTCATCATGGGGTCCTTGCTATGCCAAAAGAAAAAAAAATTGTCATTTGGGGTAAAACCCTGATTGAGAAGCTAAATTTTGCAGTTGAATATTACTTAAAAATAAAAAAATTGTTTAGAATATTATTCATGCCAAATGTATTGTAGCACTGATATGTTTTTGGAAATACGTTTAATTTGTGTTATTTTCTTAATATATATGTTCTATCCTTTAAACTGATGCTCCCAAAATAAGGCCACCCGTGTTATTTTCTTAATATACATGTTCTATACTTTAAACTGATGCTCCCAAAATAAGGCCACCAGTGTTATTTTCTTAATATACATGTTCTATACTTTAAACTGATGCTCCCAAAATAAGGCCACCCATCCCCTGCCATACCTGAGGTGCGTCCTCCCATCCTTCACCATCCCTCCCCCTGAAATTCTGTGGAACTTAGCCTTTGGCAGATTAAGCTAGCCAGTGTTAGTAGATTGGGACCAGGGAACGCAAAATAGATGGATAATCTCAAAGAGAAAATATTATATTATGAAGGCAGAAACTATATTTTAGTAGTGAGAGGCTTTGGGATAAGTCGTGCATAGAGGGTAGATTTTACTACCTTTTTTCATAACAATGTCCTGGGTTCAAGCCTTGTTAGACATATTGTGTGTTAAAACATTTGCATTAAGGTGAACCTACGGACTAGGGGGAGTCAAATTCCTATTTGGATTTTGATGAAATAGGAACATACGTAGGATGTGGCTTCTATGAGGGGACAGTATTCCAAGCTCAATAGTGCATTTCTTATACATGAAATACGAGGGAAATTCTGAATCTTTATCAACTATAAAAGAAAAAAACTACCTTTAAAATTTTAAACTGTTACAGTTGCGCTTGGTATGGCTAAGAAGAGGCTGCTCAGCCCTCACCAAAAGATGTTTTTCTCAAAAATAACTTGAATTCCCTCGGAGTTGGCAAAACTCTAAGCATTTAATCGATGCAATGGTAGAGGACAAAGTCCAAAATGGAAGGGAAAAATAAATATCAATATATTATTTAGGATGTGGATTCTAAGAGGGGACAGTATTCCAAGCTCGATAGTGCATTTCTTATACATGAAATAAGAGGGCAATTCTGAATCTTTATCAAATTAATTAAAAAAGAAAAAAACTACCTTTAAATAGTTTAAGCTGTTACAGTTGCACTTGGTATGGCTAAGAAGAGGCTGCTCAGCCCTCACCAAAAGATGTCTTTTCTTGAAAATAACTTGAATTCCCTAGGGGTTGGCAAAACTCTAAGCATTTAATTGATGCCATGGTAGACGACAAAGTCCAAAATGGAAGGGAAAAATAAATATCAATATATTATTTTTCTGAGTTTCATGAATAAAACAATCTTTTTTGAGAACACCACAGCCTTGATGGTTGGTCAAGTTGTAAATACATTTTACTAACAATTTACAGACCACTGGTTGGATGCAAAAGCATGGAAATATAAAAACAGTATGTTGGTTTGTTTCCCGCAATTTGTTTTGCTAAAAATTATTTACAGATCATGGATAACCATGGTTCAGTGTATAGCAGTGCTATTTTAATGTGTATGAGTTTTAACTTGCTGCAATGAGACTGTTTCAGATGAGCAGTGGACTCGCAGATTTGGTCCCATCACACAGATGTGTCTTCATGAGCTCGTCTTTTGCCCAGCAAGTGTGTGTTTAAAGCAGTAATTTGATTTGGAAAGCCAGCGAACTGATGTTTAAATGAATTTGTGATAGGTCTTCTCAATTATACATGCTGTAGCATCTAGTTTCAGATTGCCTGCCCCTTGAGCCAAGGTTCATTCCTGAGAATGTTTTAGTCTGTAAACCATTAGATGAAGTTGGTGTGTTTTTAGATTTAAATTACAGTATGCTATACTGTCATGCTTTCCAACAGTTCAATTTTAACTTGACTGCAGATATGAGAGTGCAATTACACTTCAAAGTCCTTGGGGATGAATGCACAATTGCCATGTGGAAAATGCATGTTACTTAAGGAATATAGTAGATATAGCTTGTTCTGCTATGCCCCATCGCTATTGCTGCATAGTTTCTTCCAATTCTAAGTCACACTGGAAAAGAGACCATAGAAGTAATTGTTCCCATGGTTGTCTAGGGTCTATTGGTCTAACTGAAAACACATAGAGGCATCAAATCTGATGGTTTCATGAACTTGAGAGGATTTTTAGGCACAATCAGCATGTCATCCCCATGCTATCATTCATAAAAATCAATAATGGCTCCCTTTAAAACCATCAGGTGATTCAGGTAAGGATTTTCCTCCACATAAGAGAAGAAAAGGACCCATCTTGATGCCGAATTTGCCTTAACAGTGGATATTATACAGACCATAGTTGAGAGAACCATGAAAAAAATTGGAAGAATCGCGATTCAATCGCAATTCATTCGGCAAACGAGTCAATTGGCATCGTATCGTTACATTGCCGACTCATTGCCGATTTTTTGAAAAAATCGGCATCGGCGATTTTTTGCCGATTTTTTCAAAAATCGGCAATGAGTCGGCCGCAGCCACGCGGGTAGAGGCTGCGGCCGATAAAAGGAAAAAGTAACTTTTTTTTTTCATTCTTTCTCCTAAGCTCTTGCAAAGAGAAAAACAAACCCTCCCACCTTGCTACCACCCCGACCAACTACGCCAAGGCATCCTAGGAGCGCGATCGATTGCGGTGTGAAGGAATCCGGCAGCCAACAACATCCGCCCAGAAGATTCATTCAAGGTCAGAAATTTTTTGAAAACTCTTTTTTTTTAAATAGATTAGGGCTTGTTTGAAATTAGATTAGGGCTGTTTGAAATTAGGTTAGGGCTGTTCTCAAATTTAAAACCCAAAACCCTAGTCTAGGGTTTTGGGTTTAGGGTTTTTTTTTCTCCTCCTTTTAAATAGATTAGGGCTTGTTTGAAAATAGATTAGGGCTTGTTTGAAATTAGGTTAGGGCTGTTCTCAAATTTAAAACCCAAAACCCTAGTCTAGGGTTTTGGGTTTAGGGTTTTTTTTCTCCTTTTAAATAGATACTAAATTGATATATGCAATCCAAATTATTAGCTATCCTATCAATATTTGTTAAACATTAAACGGGTTTAGGGTTTAGGATTTTTTTTTCTTTTTTTTAAGTAAATATTGCTGCCTAATAACTATGTATGCAAGCCTATTTTTCAGCTGTCAATGACTCAATGTTTCAATTTTAAACCCTAAAGGGCCTAAACCCTAGCCTTTTGGTTTAGGGTTTAGTTTTTTTTTTTCTTTTTTTCAAGTGATTGTAACTTTGTTGTTACTTGTTACTAACTTGTTTCCATGTGCAGGCATATAAAAAATGAAACCATTGGATCCAACATGGGCGTATGCAACGCAACTGCAACCAAGAGGGCATTTTAAATGCAATTTTTGTGGCAATAATTATAATGGAGGCGTTTATCACCTCAAATTCCATTTGGCACGGTTAGCAGGAAATAATATAGCAATATGTGATAAGGTGCCAGATGATATTAAAAACAAAGTAAACGCCATGATCACTACGGCAGATGAAAACGCTAGTAACAAAAGAAGTTATAGCGATGCCATTTCATCCCCCCTCCCGAGGTGGTCGTACTAGTGGCAACCTTAAGCGGTACTTTCAACAGAGTAGTTCGAGTCCTTCAAGTGCACAAGGAGCTAGTGGGATGGGAGAGTCCTCTTTTGTAGACCGTTTTGTGCCAGGGGCACAACCCACGCTTGAGGGTATGGCCGCGTGGAACCAAGAGAAGCACAATGCAGCGAGGACAGCCATTGCCACTTTTTGGTACTATTCTGACATTCCCTTCAATGTGGCAAGGTCTCCATACTGGCGGCGCATGATAGATGTCGTCGCAAGCTGCGGTGCAAGATTTAAGGCACCAACATATGATGACCTTAGGGGCCCTCTCCTTCGACAATCTGTGGAGGACATTCAAGTTGTGTCATTGTGCTTGACTAAATTTATATTTATATGGCATGACTAAATTTTTTTTTTATATATATTAATATGATAAAATCAATATGCAATGTGCATGACTAAATTTTTTTTTTATACTTCAGGTTGTGCTTGACAACCAGCGTAGGGTGTGGAGCACCAAGGGTTGCACTATAATGTCTGATGGTTGGACAGATGGGAGGGGAAGAACCTTGATTAATTTTTTGGTTGCATCTGCAAGCAGGAACTGCATTCCTTAGGTCCGTAGATGCATCGGCACATGTTAAGAGTGTCGAAATGCTTGCAGGGTTGTTGGAGGAGGTTGTCTTGGAGGTTGGGGAGGAGAATGTTGTCCAAATCATCACGGACAACGCAACAACATATAAGGCAGATGGGAGGATTTTGGAGGAGAAATTCCCCACCATTTTTTGGACCCCATGTGCAGCCCATTGTCTCGATTTGCTCCTCGAGGACATTGGGAAATTACCTTGGGTGGCAGAGGTTGTAAGGAGGGGTAAGGCCATCACAAAATTCATTTACAACCATTCATGGGTCCTTAGCCTCATGAGGCGATTTACCAATGGGAGGGAGCTAGTGCGGCCTGGCATTACACGCTTCGCCACAAACTTTGTGACATTGCAGAGCATTTATGATGCAAGAGGGTCACTAAAACAAATGTTTGTGAGTGATGAGTGGAATTCTGAAGTAGCTGCAAGATACCGAACATCATCTGAGGGGCAAAATGTTTATACTTATTTGTTTGAGGACTTCTGGATGGCCATGGATGAGGCCATCAAGGTACAAGACTACGCTTATTAATTTGTTTTATTTTATTTATGTTGTAAAATATTTTTCTTTAAATTATTTTCTTTTTTTTTTTCAGGTCTCAGAGCCATTGGTGAAGATTCTTCGTCTTGTTGATGGAGAAGAATTTCCAATGGGATTTGTATATGAGGCTATGGATAGGGCAAAGAGGCCATTGCTGCATTTTATGAACATAACCGCGCCAAATATGATGCCATTTGGACTATCATTGATAACAGATGGACATCACAACTCCATAGCCCTCTTCATGCAGCGGGTTACTATTTGAACCCCAAATTCTTTTATACCCCTACATTCCGTGCTGATTATGAGGTCAAGATTGGCCTTCAAGATTGCATTGACCGCGTGTACTCCGCAAGTCAACAATTGCACGATAAAACGCGTGCCGAGATACAAGATTATAAGGCATGTTGTGGTCGCCAATTCCCATCTCAGCAATGCAAAAATGCTATTGAGTATATGAGGCCAGGTAAACCTCATCGAATTATTATTTATTGTCTTTTGATTTTGTTTTAAAATTTAAACTTTTAAGTTGTTACATGTGAAATATTATATTTTTTTTTTTGTTGTTTCTAGATTTATGGTGGGATGACTTTGGTGATTATACGCCCAATTTGCAGCACATGGCGATTAGAATCTTATCTCAACCATGTAGCTCTTCAGGTTGTGAGCGCAATTGGAGTATGTTTGAGCACATACACTCCAAGAAGCGCAACAGACTTACACAAGAAAAGTTAAATGATCTTGTGTTTGTGCATTACAACCTTCGTCTCCACCAAAAAACTTTTGAAAAAACAAATATTGAGCCCATTGACCTAAGTGACATTGATCCATCATCTGAATGGATCACAGATGCAGCAGCACAGGAGCAGCAAGAGCCTCTATTCAGCATGGAAGATTTACATAACTATGAGAACCTAGCAGAGGAGATGGCAGCAAGGGACCAAGAAGAGGCCTTAGCACGAGAAGCGGCACAAGCATCTACAAGCACACATCAACCAAGAGAGACTAGGGCTTATGCTAGGACAAGGGGCAAAGGAAGACAATAGATAGTGGGCCTATTGAGGCATTTTGACACATTTTGTAATTTGTACCTTTTCATATTATAAGCAATACAGGATGTGTTTTGTCACTTTCATGTGTACTTAAAGCTTGAGCCTTGTATGATGTCTTGATTTGAATTGTTGCTTTTATTGCAATATTTGATTTGCATAATGTTAATTCATTGTAATATGCATGAAAAAATAAATAAAAAATAAAATCGTTTTCTTCGGTTTTTTTTTTGCCGATTCATTGCCAATTTTTTCCCCGATTTTTTGCTGATTCCGATTCATTGCTGATTTTTAAACCAGCCGATTTACTACCCGATTCCGATTTTTTCAACTATGAATTACAGACAAATGGTTGCTCGAGATAAAATGCTGTATGGGACAGAAGCAGCTGACAGTAGCAGATTTTTAGGTAGTTTAATCAGCAACGATCTACATAAACTTGCAGAAGCTCTCACAGCCAATCAATAATTTCTTCACGAAAAAACTTGTCCAACACCACAAAATCTTCCCGAAGATTCTTTTCCAAGTTTTAACTCCCAATAATGCTTGTTAAATTTTCCTTTGCAGGTACAGTTAGTGACAATTGACTACCTTGTTCTTATGAGTGAGGAACTTAGCTGAAAATGATTGTTCCCATCACTTTTTTTTTTTTAATCGATTATATGGGATTGAAATGGGCCCCACCCATATTACATCATGACCACATGGTGGTATTGCAACAAGCTTGGCAATTATGCATGTATCGCTTGGCAAGATTCGAACCTTGCTCTCCTCCTTGAAAGTTGAGGAATCTAACCAGTTAATCTAATGCCATTTGATCCAGTCCTTATTTTAATTACATCCTTTATAGAAATTAAATACTAAAAATCTTGTAGAGAAAAGGCTAAAGGTGACCTAGTGGCTTAAATGAAAGACCAAAACAGTTATAAGAGATCATCCATAAATTGTTAATGACAATTTTCCATTTTGAACACCTCATCCAAGGCCTGAATAATCAGAAATAAATTCTAAATAAAATTTGATGTGCATATTAGGTCTTTCAAAAGATTGTCATAAGCTTTTTAAGTTCAACTAGTTAGTTGTCATTTATACATCCTTTGTGGTACCTTCCTATTTAATAGGTAACTGGTCTTGAATCATTGTAACCAACTCCAATACTGTAAGTCATGTCTTATTCTTGACTTTATGTTGTGGAACCTTGGATATCATTGGATATTTGTGTTGATATTGCTCTAGTTAACCTGCTTTACATATTTTAAGAAGAAAACATATATAGTCCAAGTGGAGGCATCTTTGTAACCAAGTCGAGCACTATATCTGATTCTTGTTTTTACATTGTGGCCGCCGGATATCATTAAGTATCAGTGTACTTAATCCACTTAAGTTGTGATGTACTTAATCCACTTATGTTGTGATGTACTTAATCGACTTTATAAATTTTTAATAAGGAAAAATCTTAAGTGGGCTTCCTAGCTTTAGGTTTTTTGTTTTAAAAAAACTTACTGTGGTTATAGAGGTGAGGCATTTGCAAGTTATCTCCTGATCACTTATTAGGTGCTACAATCAAATATAATAAGGCCACTTGCACCATAAGTTATATCATGTTCTTGACTTCATGGTGTCACACCCTAAATATCATTAGGTATTTGTGTCAATATCAGTCTAGTTAATCCACTTTATAAATTTGATAAGACAACCTATTAAATGGGCCTGCTTATTTTCAGTTTTTTTTTTTTGAAAAACATTTCATATGGTTATAGAGGGTGGGCCAGTTGCAAGTTATAACCTGATGGCTTATTAAGTGGTACAATCAAACAAAACAGAGCCACTCAGAGAGAGAGAGAGATCTTACTCTTGACTTTATGTTGCTGGACCTTGCATATATTAGATATTTGTGTTAATATAGATCTATTTAATCAATTTTATAGATTTAATAAGAAAACATATTAAGTGGGCCTCCTTATTTTAAGTTTTTTTTTTTAAATCTCTTAGTGTGGTTATAGAGCTGTGGCATTTGCAAGTTATCACTGGATGACTTACTATGTGGCACAATCAAATATAATAGGGCAACTTAGAGAGAGAGAGAGAGAGTGTATATACATATATATATATATATATATATACCTAAGAGTTAATTAGTGAGTTATCATGGTTCAATTAGTGAGATATATTACTAAAGGATTCCACTTAATATAACTAATGTCTAAGGTGTTAATGTCCAGAACATTTAGAGTTACCCCGATGGTTAATTAGTCAGATGAGGTTACTTGTTCCTACTTATGTCAGAAAGTAATTAGCATTTAATTAACTTTGACCACTATCTCTTCTTATTAAAACAACTATGGGGATCACCTCTGCTCAGGCTCAACCCCCTTGAGCCCACTTCAGGCGAAATTTCTCATGTGCATCTATTATTTCATTTTATGCCTAATGCTTAGTAATCAATGATCTTGATATGTGACTTGCTAACTTATCTCAATCCCTTCAACACACTAAAGTCAAGACTTATGGAATAAGTTAATCCATTTTGCATGCTCTCCTGTAGCATCATAACCAACTTTGCTGTGATGTATGATTTTCACAACATCATGATGTTGAAATTGGCATGTTTCATCAGCATTTACATAATTGTTTGTCATATCTGTATGAATGGTTTTATGTCAATTTGACGACATTGATTTTAGCACTTACAAGATGAATTCTGTAATCACATTTAAATTTTTTATCAGAAATAACTAAATAGGTGGCCTTCAAGGTTAATGATGAAGTTTTTGTGGTGAACATTTTGGTGACTCCACTTGAAAAACATCAGTCATATTCTGAAGAATAATTGCTGGCCACAGATTTTAACCCTACATTAGCTTAAATTTTATAGGGTTGGTTGTACTCTTGACAATCAATTTCAGAACACAGATGTACTTGATCTAGGTAATCACAAAGGTACATTGTATTTAAACTTCAGTACTATTTTCTTTATTTCATTTAATTTTATCCAGGTTATTCTCCTGAATAAATGGGCTTGAAGACTTTAAAGCCTCTATCCTGACTTTATGAGATTCTGGGCTAGGTACCATCCCAAAATAGGATGATGGTCATGCATACTTGTAATTTTGATTGTGTGTGTTTTCAAATACGTTTTATAATCCTAGAAGTGATACATTCTCATGCAGGTCAGTATCTGTTTCTATCTAGTGATTATTCATTGGCATTGTTACTACTCAAATCAGCTATATGTTATCAAGGGTCACATGGTTCCTACTGCCAATGATGTTTCAATAGTTGGGCTGAAATTAAGATGCCAAAATATTTCTGAATCTTACATTATTAACAAATCTGTTGTAAGACAGAATGCATGCAAGTGTTTACTCGTTACTTATTGTACAATGTGTTGAAACATCTGTAGTTTGATCTTATCAGGCTAAGGCTGACAATGATAAAGTGCCTATGGGTGCTATTGATGTAGCCTACAGGCAAGTGTTTCATAAGCTTATAGGTGTCATTTATGTAAGCCTATGGGCAGTTTTGATGTATTCACCTTTAGCAATATTGGTTAAACCACCTCTATGGTTAACCTTGATTAAATAAATTAATACATTTATTATATTGTAATTTAACCTTCAAGTCAGGTTATGTTGGCTTAAGGTTAGCATTTAATTGGGGATTAGGTATCACTATAAATACCCCCCAATGACTGATCCATTGTATCAGTTTGTGATATGTGAGATCATGGGGGTGCCTACAGGCACCCAACCATTATCCTTTTTATTGATTATCGCTCTCTGTTTTGTTTCTCTCTCTATTTTCATCTATTATGCTCCATTCATTTCACCCTTCCATTGCTTTGCATATGATCATGGTGAATGTATGTTTCAAGATGATTCTGGAAAATATTGTGAATTCCAACACAATGTACCTCCTTGCTGACTTTATGAGATTCTGGGCTAGGTACCATCCCAAAATAGGAAGGTGATCATGCCAAAACATTTCTGAATCTTCCATTATTAACAGATCTGTTGGAAAACAGAATGCATGCAAGTGTTTCCTCATTACTTATTGTACAATGTACCTCATTACTTATTATACAATGTATGCAATAACCTAATTACATCACTGACTTGCTATGTTGCATTCTGGACAAAATTGATTGTTGTACCAACCCTATTATAAGGTTTATGACTACTACAATTAATCAGGTGAAACCTGTTGTCAAAATCAAGTGGTAAATCATCTTGTGATCTAATGAGCCATCTGTTCCCATATTCTTGCATTTGTTCACTTTTTCCTTAAGCAAATATGCAATACACAAAGGAGTCTTGATGTTGTATTGTTCTTCTGCTTATCCAAAAAAGGTAGCAGGTTCTTTCTGAACAAATGCTGATTATCTATCCATAGCTCTTTTATCTTAGCCACAGGCATGTTATACAAACTAGACATGTCACTTTGAATGAGCTAAGAAGGCTCTATACTAGAGGTTGAGGGACCTATGCATCAATCTGATTTTCAGAACCAGGGAAACGGAATATAATCAAATAAAGTAATAAAGAACCCCACTCCAAGCATTTGACTCCTTTTGTGTTAAACGTATACAAGAAGAATTTCAAAACAGAGATCAAGGAATAGGTCCACATAATCTCAACATCTGTACAATGATTTTGAAGGGGCAATAGTGTGACAGCAATTATTCTGTGAACATTAACCACAATATTTAGGCCCATACTCATAAAATGCATGATCTCAAGTGCACTGCAGCCTAGCTCATGCTCATGGGCTGACCCTAGAAGAATCTTTGAATGTATAAAGCAAAAGCAAAATTCATCGACATCAACCATGGCTGCAGCAGTGACAGACTACTAGTCAAATTGGTGAAATTGCAGATAATATTGAGATTGTTCCATGTATGATTGACATAAATTGAGCTCCCTGAGGTGATAAAAATATTTAATTTGACAAATCGCAAAAGGCCAGGAAGGATTTACATAAAGCTATCCAAGGCCATTAAAAGCAATCATTCAGTTGTCTTTAATTTGATGATTGCAAAAGTGTTCTATTTGTTGGATGTAACAGAGAGTGCAAAAATGGAATACAGCACACTACAATATAATTCCATTAAACAAATATATAAACAAAGTACACAATGGGAAGAACTTGCATATGGATACACTACGCACACCGTATGTATCCTGCACAACTAACTGCAATACATCATAGTCCTCAATGAACAACTCTATCCACATGCATCTCCCAGCCAACAACCTACTTCGGCCAATAATATCCCTTCACCAAGGTAGATGCATTACTTATATGTACGATGGGACTATTTGGTGGTTGGAAACTGCCCAACTACCACGGAACTATTCATATACATCAAAACATTAATAAAAATACCCAAACACATTACATTACATTTTTACAAGCACATACATTGCCACGTACACTCACAACACTATGTGACAACACACATATGACAACTCCTATTTACACATGACACCAACACGATGCACATGTATTCACAAACTTGTACATTCCTACAAACATGCACTCATACAAATGTGTCAAATCGCCTGCCTACATCTATCCCCTCCTCTAGACCTGTAGGCATCCCTGCTATCAGACCAACTAAACACTAGGGATAGGAGCACTAAATCTCTTGTCGCGCTCCTTCACTTCCTTCTATTCCAAAAATCTTATGTAATCAGCTTCATTCCACCCACTACCAACAAAACATTGTTCTTCGTCTACATGCTCCACTTCATACAATCGGCTACACCACCAATATGACAGGCAACACTCGTCACCGCCTATGTCACAGGCCAAGAGGGTGAGAGCCCCCTTGCAAGGTCAAGGGGCAATGCCCCTTGTGGGGTCAACGGGCAGCACTCAAATCACTACTCAAACCTTCAATTGCTACCAGACAGCCTCGACAATACCCCAAACAATTGCCTCAAATGACATACTTCAAACAATAGCCTCAGACGATATGCCCTAGAGGGCGGTCCTGTCGACTTGTCCCAGATGGCCGAACCTCAGAGAATAGTTCTCATCGACTAGTCCCAAATGGCGATCCTCATCAACCAGACATCCCTAAATTCAAATGGCATTACCTCAAACGACGCTATCCTCGATGGCAACTTGCCAAACTGCTCCCTATCAAACGGTGTCTAGCTAGACAACTAGCACTCAAATGGCAAAAATCTAGACGGCGTCCTCCTTTATTCAGACAACCTTCTTCCTTTACACAAATAGCAACCACCTTGGGCCAGACAGCCTTTCCACTACCCCTAGGGGCAGTCTTCTTTGCAACCTGGAGACCCTTCTGTTGGATGGCCAAATAATGGACATCTAGATGGCCTCTTCCAAGATGGCTTCTTTGGAGACAACCTCCTACCCGATGACCTTTCTCTCGACGACAAGCATTCAAACGCCCATGCAACTCTTCCAAACAACTAACAATCATACGCCTAGTTTCTCCTAGACAACCACTTTCTTGTTCGCATAATTTGACACTTAGTTCATTTGCTCACAACTTCATCTTGCATGCGTCAAGCGATCTCTTCTCTGCTATCATCCAAATGTTCTTCACCTTTTCCCAATCGACTTCCTCCCTGGCCTAGATGGCCTTCACTTTCGTCCACAACCAAACAATCAAAGGGTAGAACCGGACAGCCAAACAACTTGGAAAACATGTCTATCATCCACCTGATGATAGGGCAGTCTGGCCAAATGGCCAAATGGACCAAACGACCAATCTATCGTCTATTAGATTGCAAGCTAGTATTATGTTGCTGTGTTTGATACTTAGTCACTTTTTTTTTATCTTCTTGTTGGCAAAACTCCCTTCTGTCTTCGACAACTCATCTTCCAGACTAGTCCAATCCTCCCTTGTCCAATTTCGTCTCTCAAATGACTTTCATGTTTCAAATGGCCTATTTGTGCCCTAGATTCAACATCCACATGGCTCCATCATTGTAGACAACCTCATGTACTATACTTTCATTGCGGATAGCCTGCTTGGTTGCTTGGATAGCCCCATCGGCCTCTAGTTTTGTCCAAACTTCTCCCAAGATCCAGGCAGTCAAGACTCTAGCCAAACAACCTAGGATCCAACCCAAACGACCTAGGTCTAAATAGTCAATGCCTCAAGCCAAACATCTTGGGTCTAGATGACCCAATTCATCACTCCCCCACGTAATTTCTCCTTGAAGCCATTTGTCTTTACCTTCATCTTCTATGCAACATCCTTGTCCTTCATCTTTGCTCAAATTGAGTTGCACAATCATCGCGTCATCCACCTTGCAATATCAACCAATTACACAGTTTCACTTTCAACCACCTATGCAATTTCAATCGGTTGCGCAATTTCCACTTCTTGTACAATGTCCACCTCCTGCCTAGTGTCAAATGGTTATTAATATCCACTTCCTACACAATTACCACCTCCTCGATTATAATCTACTTGGCCTTCTCAATTGCAATCAAGTTCTTATTGCCCTTTGTTTCTTGTTTAGGGCTTTGAATCTTCTCCAACTTTTCAAACCATCCACACATCATTGGTTCGTCTTCACTCATAGCACTCTGACATTCACCTACAAAGTGCCCCTAGAGATGACATCTTCGACACTGCACAATGTGTCTACCCTGAGTGTCATACTTAGTTTTGTGTCTTCCAATACTTTGGCAACTGCCACGATCCCCCCTATATATGGCATCCCTCCTTGGAACAGCCTCTCTTTGTGTTGCAATTACCTATAGTGATGAGTTCACTTTGTTATGCCCAATTTCTGTGTCACTCATTCTCAGAGTCATTGCTCTTATCTTTAGAGTCACTCTCTTCACTGACTTCTTGACCCCAACATCTGGATGATGCCCTCAAATCATCCTCCAAGTTACTCTTGTTCTCAAAATCATCACTCTCATTGCTAGAGTTTCCCTCATCATCTAAATCACTTTCATCTTCAGCATCACTCTCATCCTAATTAAGATAACCAAAACATTTTAATGAAGTCTTTGCATCGCTTCCCAGTTCATGGCCTGCTCAAAGGCCTTTTGATATGACGTCAAAGGAACACCCTGATCTTTTTCCTATAAGAAGGGAGAAATCCCTCCAAGAACCATCTCTTTTTCAATGTGTCTAACAGATCCTCCTCCAAAAGAGTAAAAAACTCGTTCAACCACTGATTGTAGGACCAAATAGCTATATCTTTTTGCAATGGCCTCATTTAAATTCTTTCACAAAGGCTTCCCATAACTCCTCGCAGTTCTGGTATTTGCCCTCTAGAACTGCTATATACTATCCACACAATGTTGCAAGGAATAACCTCATCCAATCTGCTTCATTCATCTGCCCATTTGCCTTCCACATCGCAAGGCATATTTTCCAATGTCTAACTAGGTCCTCTTTCCAACCTCCATGAACCATGGGACACTTGTGCATTATAGCAAAATTGGTCATTGTTGCATTACGCCAAAATTGGTCCTCATTATGACTGGTTGATTTGGCATAGGCCATGTTGGCTCGTGTCTCACTCCCATCACATATATTGTCGAATGCACCACGCCACAAATGCTTGTGCCGGACTCCCATCCCATGCACCATGAAACATGCCAACCTACAATTGCTTCGATGTCATTCTCGTCCCCTTCATCATCAGGCACACCAATTTGCAATTACTCTAGCACTAGACTGTCGTCACATGCACTCTCAAATACGCCATATTTTATTTGCTCTGATGTTGGACTCTCGTCCCGCTCACCATCGGACACACCAACCTGCAATTGCTCCAATGCCAAACTCTTGTCATTCACATTGTCTAATGCATAACTTGCTCCAACCACTATTATCCTTTCCTCCCAAACCAGGATTTCTCCTTCATTAGACTTGTCACCACACTGCACTTCTTCATGCCCAACTATGTGCAAGTTCTCAGCTGTACTAACTTTTCCGTCTGCACATCCATCTTCACCTATGAGACTTATTTGTCTATGGAGACATCTTTGATAATGCACACATCTTCACCTACGCAAACTTGTTCAGTTGCACACTTCTTCACTTGCATGCACATCTTCTTAAAGCCTTCCATATCCACACACACCTTCATCACATTCTTTGTCACAAAAACCTTCGTCAACATGACCTCTAACATCATGTATGCCTTCGTCATAGACACCTACATCGATTGCGTGCACATCTTCACAAACATGTTCAATTGCATGCATGCATTCATGAACTTTTTCGTCTGTTCGCATGTCTCAACGTATGTTACCACATGCGTTCTCATATGCATGCACAGACACATCTATGCACACATCTTCACTTGTGTGCACATCCGTGCACACATCTTCACTTGCGTAGACCTAGCACACACATCTATGCAAACTTCTACATTTGCATGCACTTCTAGTCTATGTACATATTCTCTTGCTCAAACATCTTGGTCTGTGTGTATGTCTTTGTCACTTGACCCTTCATCGGCATCAACAAACAAGTCTACATCACTCTTAGTTGCAAACTCCAATCTTCCCTCCTCTTGAGGGAAACTACATTGTTTGTCCATTGCACTATAATCGTCTCATTGTTGTCGTTGCATACCTTCTCAAGAAATATGTTCATCACAACTCCATATCACCAAATTCAACCCCACTTTAAAGGGGCAGCGGTGCCAAAATGTAGAAATGGAATACAACACACTATAATATAATTCCATTATACAAATATATAAACAAAGTACACTGTGAGAATAACTTATAGATACATGCTGAACACATTGCACACACAGCATGTATCCTGCACAACTATTTGTAATACATCATAGTCCTTGACAAACAGCTCTAACCAAAAGCATCTCCCAACCAGCAACCTTCTTAGGCCAACAACATCCCTTCACCAAGATAGATGAATACCGATAGGTACGATGGGGTTGGCTGGCAGTTAGAAACTACCTAACTACCACAAAACTACCCGTACACATCAAAACATTAAAATACCCATAACATTACATTATTACAAACACGTATATTGCCACATGGATGCACAACACTACATGACAATACACACATGAAAACTCTTACCAATACGTTGAACATTGATTCATCCATTTGTACATTCCTACAAATATGCACTTATACAGATGTGTCAAATCGCTACAAAGAGATGTTGGGTCCCTCTTGTGTATGAATAGCAATATGTTATAAGGCCCATTAACAATGTCAGACAATGATGTTCATACAGCTCATGCCCAAAGGATGATCTCACAACCCAGGAAGTTATGGAAGAGAAGACATTTATTTGCCCACCCAAAGCATAATTCAAGTGAGAGTGCCATAATTATCAGCATGCTTAACAGAAGACAGACTCACATATTAGTAATATTAAGAAGGTGAACTATATTCACCCTAAAGAAACAAAGTTTTTGGCTGCCGCTCAATGCATGCTCTGTCAATAAATACAAAAACAAAATATAGAAACACAGAATTTGGTGTTGGTAATTAAAAGGCACGGGTCCTTACCAGCATAGGGCTTATATTTTCAGTGGTTTCAGATCTTTTATTTGTTTTCCCTCTATTTATAGCCTTTGGAAATAAACAATTTCTGTTGAATTTTGGCATGCACCTTGACGTGGACTTTGCCCTTGTAAATTATTTTTGACAACATAAATGTTGTAGCCATGAGAATAGTGAGATATAACATTCAAAAGGGGGGGGAGAATGACGAAGGCATTTCAATGGTTACATTTGGAAACTTACATTATTCTAGTTCTTGATTCTTTGCCGCTGTTCGATTTTAAAAGCCTCTCTCTCAAGCAGATGAGGGAGTGCAAGCAGTTATATTCCCACCTTCAATGATTTCCCAGTATGGAAGATTAAGCATGCTAAACACAATTTGTATTTTTGACGCAACGCTAGCAAAGCTGATAAATGGAAACATCTGTTACCAGGAAGAATGAGACTGACATGCTGGTAAACTTATTCGGACAACTCTATTTTATAGAAACATAGGTGGTTATTGAAGCAGGGTATATAATTATTTGCAGAAGATGCAGACCCAGCTAAGGTATCCTCATAGTTGTCATGACACATTGCAATCTTTTTATCATTTTAGTGAAATGTACCTGACACTTTAAATTGCAAGTGCTTTAAATGCAGTTTGCTTCAAAATTTTAGAAGCCATTAGTGATTTTTGTTAGACAATTTTAAGGGAAGATCAAAGTTTTAGAATCTTCATGTTTGCTATAAAGTTAACAGAAGATCCACTCACAGCTCACGTGGTTGAAGTCCAAAAGGTGAGAACGTTTGGCTTACAAAGAGCCTATCAAGGTTCGATTCCCATGGGTTTCATGATAGTACAATTTGTTGTAAGACCAAAATACTGTGATTTGTACAATAATGTGGTTCGCTGAAATACCGACAATAATGTGGTTCATTGAAAAATTTAAAATAACACAGTAATGAGGTCATAATGTAATTCGGTTGGGGGCTTCTTTCAATCATATATAATCAATTTATTATTATTATTAACAAACAAAGCAGATCCACTCTCAGTTTTGAAGGAGGTCAGGTCCTGTCAATGACTCCAATGGCCCTCAGCAGTCTTACAGAGAAGGAAGAATTCAAATGGAAGAAGGCAACTGAGGCTAGCTTCCAAAACAATGGAAAAGGTAATGACTTTCATCTATGTAATTTGCACTTCCAAATTTCTTACTACCATTTCCATTTAAGTGTGATAATACAACAAGATCTGGCATACGGGAAACTGTAATGCAAAACCAAGTCTAATCACCTTTGAATGTATGAAACTAAACGTCCAGAAGTAGTTAAGTGCACATAGTTATAAATTAAGCCAGCCAAATTGGTCAAAATGAGTTTTGCTACTCAATTCACGAATCACAGAAACCAAAAAAAATGCCAAGATTTCAGAAAAGCTAACCCAAAAGGTAATAACTTCCATCTCTGTACTTGCAATTTAAGATTTCTCACTGCCATTTGTAGTGGAACATGATAATAAATCGAGATCTGGCATAACGACAACTATTATGCAAAACATCAAATAGCATTAGCTCAACCGGTTAGATTCTTCAACTTTCAGGGAGGAGACCAAGGTTTGAATCTTGCCAAGCGATACATGCATAATTGCCAAGCTTGTTAAAATACCACCATGTGGTCATGATGTTACATAGGTGGGGCCCATTTCAATCCCATGTAACCGATTAAAAAAAAAAAAAAAACTATCATGCAAAACAATATCCAATCCCTTTTTATAGCAAGAAATTATCATACACAGTTATGAAATTTGGTGAGGTGTTTTTTGAAGGCTAGCGAACTTAATTTACAAATTACAAAAACTTCTTATTACAAAAAAACCAGCCAAGTTTTCATAAAAACCCATCAAAACTTGTGATCCAGTTAAAAACTTGGCAATAAATAAATACATCAGGAACTGGGATAAAACACTTGATTTTCTCATTTCCCTCATTTTGGGAGTTTTTGCAGATCAGGAGTGACAATAATAACAAATATATTTTAGAAAGTAAATCTCTACATCTGAATAGGTTTTGAAAAGCATATTTATAGAAGATCACACTAAACCCTTAAATACAATTTTACATGTTTTTTTCATTTCTGATGATGGGACACATATGTGTCTTGAAACCTTAAACTTAAATGAAAATCCCTTATGCATGATGTATCCCAAAGACTCACAGAGAAATACACTTTAGGAAAGGAGGGAGTGGGAATCATCACATATCTACAGCAGTTTCATTTAATCATCAAGCATAAGAAAGGGAGTGCGAATTCAGCAGCAGATTGTTTGAGCCGATCTCATTATCATAGCACTCACCACCACTCTAGATTCCTATGGGCATGATACTGCCAACTGGTCCACCTTGTATGATATAGATTATGATTTTGCAAATGCATATAGCTCTTCATGTAGGTAAGCATGTTTCTGACTTTTATTTGCAAGATAACCTCCTCTGCCACATGGGACATATTGTGTACCAGATCGTGAGTACTCAAAGATGATTTGGAAGCAAAGTTTAGCGAAGTAGTAGGTCACTTTGGGTCGAAATCCCAAGATGAGGAACAATGTGAGAGGTACATCAGGTCATGTACCCTCTGTGTTGTTGCCAAACCAACCAATAAGAAGCAAGGACTGTATACGCCATTGCCAGTGCCATCCAAGCCTTGGAAATTTGTCTCCATGGATTTCCACTCAGGTTTGCCCACATCTAAGCATTGTAATGATTGTGTTTTTGTAATAGTTGATCATTTTTCAAAAATGGCTATCATGATTCCTTGTAAGAAATCCATTTCAGCTGAGGATATGTGATACGGATATCAAGCTCACAAATCTGAATCTGAATTTTCATTAAAAAGGCATACATATTTATAGGCATAAAATGCCTATTACATTACCATGGTATAAAGAATACCATGGGCCAATACCACATGTGGCAAGATAAGACTGACTTGCCACATACCGACCTTATCTAGAAGGTACTCATTTATTTAATATGAGTGTCCTCATCATTCCTCCCCACTAAAGAAGCATTGGGCCCCAATGCGTACAAACGTGGAGGAGAAAAAGATGGAATATAGCGGAGTGTCGAGTACAACTGAAATGCACTCCGAGATACAAAAAGAAGAAGACCTATGATGAGTTGGAGCAGGTCTTCACAAAACACGAAAATTTTGATACCATTGAGTCGGGCTCGGAAAGAACTTTCGAGGTGGCATGAAAAGAGGAGCGCAGCATGTGACGTTTTCACAAGGACTATTCGCTCGAAATATTCTATTTTAATTTTTTTTTTAAATTTCATTTTTTGGGCACGCTCTGCGCGGTCAAGGCATGTTGACCGCGTGTTTTTGGCGCCCGCGCAAATTGGAGCGTTTGGTGTGCACCGCCTAGGCACCTTGCATTGTGCTGGCACGTGCGCGGCGCACCAAATGGGCGTGCGCCTTGTGCGTTGCGCACCCAATGGGCACGCGCCTACGTGCCCTGCGCGAGGTTTCCGCATAGGGGTCGGGTGGCCCACATGGCAAGTTCGCACGGGTGTCGTGTGTTGCGCAAGCTTGCTGCGCTTGGGAGGAAGGGCGTGCTTGTGGCCCGCCCGGCCCAAATTTTTTTTTTTAAAAGAAACTTGATGCTAATCTATGTGAATGCATAGCTATAAATGGTAAATATTTTAGCCCTACTTTCTTGTATAAATCCAGTGTTCACATAGTTAATATCATAGAGCCCTCAATGAGGAAAAGAGACCATCCCTCGAACCATGAAAATCCCTGCCATGGAGAAGCGTAAAGCAGAGGAAGAAGGCATTGGACGATCGAACTCGGAACCACCAATGCAGTTGGTGACACCGAGGGTAGTGAACCAGGGTCGCCATTTGCACCTGATGCCAACTACCACCGCCCGAGGGTCTGTGAGTTCGTGGAAACGACAGCTGAAGAGCAGGTGGTTTGTTTCTTCCAGGAGGCCATCGTGGAGTTGGAAACACCGAAGAGAAAGTGAAAGCGGGGCCATTGCGAATGCCATGGATGTCCAATGGTGATGAAAATAAATAGTGCAGAGAGTGGTATAGATCCATCGAAAAATCCAATGGGTGGGGGCCAAGGAGGGGCACAGGCTGGGGGACGCAAATCTGAAACCATAGGGGGCCACGATGCAGGTGGGGCCGCAAAAGCCTTGGCTGAGTACCTCGAAAAAGATTGGGCAGTGAGCGTCAAGAAAACTTCTCTCAAATGTTGTGATTTATGCAGCACCTCTAGAGGCCCCAATAAAGCAAAATGTCCATGTATATAACTATGGCCTTTTGCTATACGACCTAGCCGCACCACCTCACGGAACGGTTCAAGCACCTGGAGAATATGGAGCTTTGCAGCAGCTGTCGAAAAACAACCATCTTTGGCATGAAAGAGAGAAGGAATGATGTCGTATTCATCCAGAGCTTCATCAATTGCTTTTTCTGCATCTCTAGAAACATTTGCAATAGTAGAGAGAACTGCAATAGCAACATCATCAACATCAATGTTATCATTATCAGGTAAAACAACAACATTATTTTCGTCAATTTCTTCCATAGCAACATCGTCTAAAGGCAAGACGATGGGCATCTTTCCCATGGATCCTGGTTCGATTCCAAATGTTGCTAATACATCATATAAAGCTTTTCTTTTAGCACTTTCTTTTGCTAACACAACAGATGCAGTTTCGTCAGCAGTGTCTTCTTCCTCATCAGGAAGGATTGCTTCTTGATTTTCAACAATTTCTTCTTCCTCATTAGGAATAATTTCATCTTCCATTGCAGTAGGAAGATTTTCTTTTTCAGTAGTTTCTTCAGATGCCATTTCTTCTGCAGCCATTTTTGTTAGCATGGCATCTCGGATCAACTGAAGTTCAACAGCGATAGCTTTGCATCGTAGAGAGAGTTCACCTAGAGAGTGATTCAGGATTGGCAGCATGGTGCCTCATGCAAAAGAGAAAATAGGAGCAAACCCACGGTGGATCGAGGTGCTCATATACCAAACTGATACGAATATCAAGCTCATAAATCTGAATTTGAATTTTCATTAAAAAGGCATACATATTTATAGGCATAAAATGCCTATTACATTACCATAGTATAAAGAATACCATGGGCCAATACCACAGGTGGCAAGATAAGATTGACTTACCACATACCAACCTTATCTAGAAGGTGCTCATCAATATGGCTAAGCTTTATTTTATTAGGGAGCATAATAGGCGATAGAATACTATTAAACAAGCGTAATTAAATAGTACATGGTTAGGCTATGAATAGCCTAATATAATAACTAAATATTATCTAGCCTAGAATATCGTTAACAACTAACAAATCACTAACAATAATATCTGCCGACTATAAGAAATGTCGGTAGAATACCTAACCTAGGCATAATTAACTAAACAAATGAGGTAATAGCCACAATTACTAACATAGTAACTCTAACATCCCCCCTTATTACATTATTTGGGTAATAATATAATTGTCCCAATACAGTGAAGAAGAAGAGAAATGAAAGAATGTTGGCTCTTGCTTTGTCTTTGGCTTTGGCTCTGGCTCTGGCTCTGGCTCTAAGCGTACCTTTGGATTTGTACCTCTGGGTCTATCTCTGGATATGCCTGTGAATATGCCACTGGATCATTGCCTCCGGATCTGCCTGTAGATCTACCTCTGGAACTTTGTCTCTGGGTCTGTTTTTAGGTCTGTCTTTGGGTTAGTGCCATTGGGACTGCCACTCGGTCTGTCACTGGATCTACCTTTGGGTCTACCATAGGTTTTACCTTTTCGGTAGAAGCCATACAACATTGCTTTCATTTTGGTCCATTGTGTGTGATTTGTCCATCCACAATCTATATGAACCTTGTTGGCCATTTTCACTTTGTACATCCACATAAATCACAAGGATGTAATTTCCAACATTTAGTTGCTACATGTCCTATTCTACCACAATGACTACAACAATGCTTTTTAGGAGTTGTAGGAGATTTAGGGTTTACAAACATGGTTTTACTGGTACTTGCTTGTCTAGAATAGCCAAGGCCTTCATTCTTTGCCCTGACATTTAGCATTATTGGAGTTTTAATGCCTTGTTCCTATTTACCTAATCTCTCACCATTGAATCCCATTTTCTTCATCAGTTTGGAACCAAATCCTTTGGTGTGTTTTTCAAAACACCCAATTTCATCATCTTCATCAATGCTTTTAACAATATGGCATTTGTCAATATTGATGAGATTATGGAGCTCTTTTTGAGGAGTTTCATTTTTTAAGTCACTAGTGTCATAAGCAAAATCTGCTACTGTGATGAGATCACCTATGCTACAACTGATATCTACCATTGAAGGTATGAGGTCGCCTGTATCACAACAAGCATTTGCCACAATGGGCTGAAGGTCACTCGTGTCACAACAAGCATTTGCCACAATGGGTTGAAGATCACTTGTGTCACAACAAGCGTCGACCATTAGGACCTCTTTTTCCTCACTTATGTCCAATTTCACTTTACGTTGGGCAAGGTCAAGTGCAACCAATGACATGTATATGCCCCTTATAACGCCAATAGTGAATCGAGCACCATTTGTCTGAAGGTCTTTACAAGACTCAGAATCTTCGAGTAGGGCTACTAAACCATTGTTTAGTGTGAGAAATGTGCCCTCCTCATAAAAATCTGACCCATCCATCTCTGGTGGAAAGTAAGAATTTTTAACTGATGTAACAACATCATCAGTTGGTTTTGGGGCTTGCTTTTTCTTTGATCTGCCCATTTTTAAGGTGTCGATCATTGTCGAAAATGCACCTTTTACAATGAAATTTTGCAAAAATAAATGGCTAAGGTGTCGGTCGCTACCGAAAATGCACCTTTACAAGGTTATCCCCCCTTGTTTTTGCAAAATTATAATATATCCCCCTTGTGTGCAAAATAGGAGATGGTGGAGAAAATGTGTATCCCACCCTTTGTTTGCAAAATTATGGTGGAGAAAAAAAATTATCCCCCCTTAGGTTTGCAAAAAATAGGATTAAAAATATATATGTGGAGTTGGAGCTTCAAAAGTTGTTTTTCTTTTTTTAAAAAACAAAAAAGAAAATTTAAGGACTAAATTGTTTTACTAATTAAAAAAATTCTTAATTAAATTTAAAAAAAATAATAATGAAGAACTATAGTAAATTAATAAAACAAAGAAGGCATTAAATTAAAAAAATTGCTTCAAAAAATTTATTTTTTACCTTTTGAGAGGGGAGGGGTTTGAACCCCGATCATCCGTCGAATAGCACCTTAGCCTGGACCGATCAACAGGCCAGGCTAGCTTCCCAGCTGGAAGCAATAGCGCAGGATGCGCTATTGGATCTCCACACGCTCGCGCGTTGCCCCCGACAAGAGGCGTTGCGGCGGCAGCAAAACTCCAAGGCGGGGCGGCTACCTCCAAGGGATGCTCCGGTGGGCGGCATGGTCTTTCCTCCCTTCAGCGGCTAATTCGATCCTCCGACGTTTATCTGCTACAACAAAACTGTGTTGTGATCGCCGTTGTTAGGAGTGTGCAATTCATCGACCGTCGTCCGGCAAATGGCTTCCAGGGATTCGCAAATTTGTCTCCTGACTACGCAAAAATAATTTCGTTGCGCGTCAATGGAGTCGCAGAAAATCTGCAGGCAATGGGATTGCTACCCCAATCACTGTGGTTTGTTGATTTGCAAGATGTCATATGTGCTGCGGAATGCGCGAGCATCTCAGGCTGTGCAGATCGAAACTGAGCATATACCAACAAATCTGTGTCACAACGGTTGCAAATCTTCTACATCCGCGGTTTGGCAACACTCCTTCATCACCCAAAAGGTTGTAAATCACTGGATGACAAATATCCCGAGGATCTCTGGTGCGTCTAGAAGCAGCAAAATTTCCCGGCACTCTGGGTCGTCAGATTGGCAACTGTGTCCCGATGAGGTTGAAGCCTTCACCTGGGCGCGCGCCATTTCCCATGCAACTGCACAGGGATTGCTATGTCTGCCAGCCGCCAAGCGTCATCCGCCAAGTGTGGCTGCGACCGTCTCACAATCTATCCACGTGAATCTGCTTCAATAGCAAAATGGTTTGAGGGAATCGGGATCTGCAAACTGATGCAATCACGGGCTGCACAAATGCGATGGCCACCTTCGTCCGGAAACACGATGTCTCCCTTCGATCGCATTATAGGAAGCGTGATTTTTCCGAACTGGCTCAAAGACCTGGAGGAAATTTGAGTCATGTGTCTTCCACGAGACTCTCCGCGCGGCCTGAGATCGTCTGCAATCACGATCCTTGTCGCTGCAATTTGCTCCACGACTACGATGCTGCTTTGGCCCATTGATTTGACAAAAAAAAACAGTGCTCCTAAAAAGGTCTACAACTCATTGTATTTTCCAATCTGCGATCACCATAGCTTCATATTGGACCGACGTCACATGTAGGACGACAAGCTCAGTGCTCGTTCGTTTACGCGATCTTGATCAGTTTGATCGGATTCGGAAATAGCATAAACAGTCCTTCCTCCACTAATTTGCAACGCGTCCAAATTGTCTCGAGTAACGTCGTCTCACACGTAGAGCTCAGATGATGAATCTACACAACCATCTGCGCGATCTGCGTTAATCGCCTACAACCTCTATTCGGCGATCTGCGCGACTATCTTATCGTCTGTACAGCAAGATGGGCAATCGCCGGATTTGTGAAACGCTATCTGACGTCTGTAATGGGAACGCCGACAATCGGGTCTCGTCGAGCAACAAGTTTTTTCGGCCGTTTGCGAGCACACTGCTTCACCTTTTGCACCATGGGTGCAGTGAGCTCTCCATCCCGCAAGGCTGCATCGTTCTTGATGAATGCTCCAGGTTGCTGTGTTCTAGATATTATTATCCCACACGCGAGCGGAGAAAATACTTATGGGGTTTAAAAATAATTTTACCCACTTAAGTTTTTGATTGCCTTTGGGCAATCATCCTGTCCTCCAAGTTGTTTCTTACACACCACGTGTACTGCCTCATAAAACAATGTGACCTATTTTGTCGTCCACTCCAGTCCATAGGTCACGTCTAGGCTCACGGCGGTAGCGGTCCTACTTCAAGTCCGAGTCCAGTCACCGCAGATCTCCTCGTCCGGTTCATAGGGTTCAATCAAATCCAATCCATGTCACGAGTGTCTGCCAGTTAGTCCCGTTAGGTCCCCAGCAAGGTTGTTGTCCGCCTAGATGTCTGATCCCGGTCGAGTCAACACGTCCGTTGCGGTCACGTCGTCCGACCTTGTCATGTCCTCCTGACACTACATGTAGCGTCCAGGTCAGTCAGCTGTGGTGACGTTGGACTACAGGTGGTCCCCGTCTAGCAGTCTGGTCCTTCGAGCGGGGACTAGTCCAGTCTGCAGGTTGTCAGCTCCAGCCAGCAGGAGTGTCACCCAGTCAGATCTCCTGCTTGGATCACCAAACCAGGAACTCTGCCTCAGATCCGTAACGTTAAGTCCCAACCCAACAAGAGCGGGTATAGCATATCAGGAAGCATAATAGGCGATAGAATAATATTGATCATGCGTAATTAAATAGTACATGGTTAGGCTATGAATAGCCTAAGATAATAACTAAATATTATCTAGCCTAGAATATTGTTAACAACTAAAATATCACTAACAATAATATCTGCCGACTATAAGAAATGTCGGTAGAATATCTAACCTAGGCATAATTAACTAAACAAATGAGGTAATAGCTACAGTTACTAACATAGTAACTCTAACATATTTAGTCATGTGTGGCTCAACTTTGGATGCCAAAATCCAGTGTAATTGACAGGGATAGCAGATTGTTGAGCATTTTTTGGTCCATCCTATGGAGTATGATGGACAACAAGTTGACCATGTCCACAACCTTCCATCCTCAGACTGATGGCCAAACAGAAGTTCTGAATCAACTGATTGTACATCTTCTTTGAATGTACAATTCCAAGCATCCACACACATGGGATGAGAGCCTCCCCTACATTTAGCATGGGTACAATTGAGCTTTGCATAGCTCTACCAAACACAACGCATTTCATGTTTGTTTCGAGTTCCAACCCTTGGCACCCAATGCAACCCATAGAGTACTCACCTCATGGACAAAAAGAAGCAAAAAGGGCAGCACGGTTTGTGGAATAAATTCTACAATCCAACAACCTAGTAATAGGTCCATAACCTCTTAGAAAAGACAAATAAGAAATACAAGCAACGCCATGACCAGCATCAGGTCCCGCATCAATTCAAGGTTGGAGATAAGGTATGGTTATATCTTTAGAAAGAGAGACTTGTAGGACCCCATAGGAAGATCAGACCTCTTTGGTATGGACCATACACCATCACCAAGAAGGTGGCAGAAAATGCCTTTGAATTGAATCTTTTGTTCTATCTTGGTTTGCATCCAATCTTCAATGTTGACCTTGTTAGGCCCTATCATCCACCTCTGTCAAACACTTTTGCAGTAACAGAATAGTTGGGCATTGAAGAACTCAATCCAGACAGCTTAGCACCAATAAAGGAGGATCAGATTGTTGACACATGGACCAGGACCACTAGAAGGCAATCCACTCAAATGTATAGAGTGGTCAAGGCAAGACATGGCTCACAATATCAGATAAGAGACAATTTCCGCACCTGATGTCAAAAGTTGACGTAATGGGGACCATTGCTTTTCAAGGGGAGGACGAATGATCCAACTATAAGACCTTTTTACAACATGGCTTTATGCTCGAAAATGCCCAAAAAATCTATTTTTTTATCCTAACTGCATTGTTAGGGGCATAACTTTGTGCTCGGGACTTTGTTTTGACCCATTCAAGAAGCGTTGTTAAGATTAGAAACAGAACAACAATTTCCATAGGCAACTCTGTCGATGCATTTGTGGAAAAAATGCTCTGGAGACCCTCAAAAATGCAAAAAAAAATACTTACTAAAAATAGTATTTTTCAATTTTTAGATTTTCGTAGCCAAAATGCATCTATAGCTATGTTGACACATCATTAGAAGACAAAACACAAAAGGGCAAGTCATATGTATGCAATTTTCATTTAATATGCACTTTGTAACTCATAGAAGGTGAATCACCACATTTCCATATCGGTGACCTTCTAACTCAGGGAAGGTGATCCACCGCATTTCCATATGGGTGACCTTCTAACTCACGAAAGGTGAACCACCACATTTCCATATGGGTGACCTTCTAACTCACGGAAGGTGAACCACCACATTTCCATAAGGGCGACCTTCCATATTCAATACGGTGGTGGATTTCCAACAACCCAATTCTTATATAAAGAAAGATGCACCCCTAACTATAAAAAACATGAGTAGTAGATGCAATGTTATAGCCTCATATCTCTTCTTAGAGATTTTTTGCAATGTACTCTATTTCCTGAGCAACAAAATCAGTCTGTTATTTTGCTTATATATCTGTGTTCTTATTTGATATACTTTGTTATTTTTTAATTGCAATCTTTCATGATCTTCCTTAACGTGGAATTCTAAGTTTTGAATCAGTCGAAATCTGGGTTTCGGATCAGTATAGTATACATGGCTTAGTAAATTGCTACTTTGCCAAACAAAAAACATTATTAAAAAAAGGCCTATATTATTTCTATTGAATGCATTGATGGTAAAATACTTTCTTTTATTGTTGCAAAACTGTTTTTTATGTCATCCTTGCTGGTGTGCTTAGTCCTCCTAGAGTTCATCCCCTTGTTTTATCACACCCTGCTCTATGAAACTTCATGTACTCAGAGTCAAATACTTCATACAATACATCACTAAACCTTACCCCAACACTGAAAACATTGCATATCATAAGACTAGCCTTTACCTATAATATATTTTAAATGTTTCTTCTTTGGAAAGTAACATGAAACAAGAAGGAAAGATCAATTTATATTGCCTTCAATAAAACAAAAGGGGAAGATAATAAAGTCAAGAGTGAGAACAAACAAGGATCAAGCCTCACCTTTTCTTGTTTTATATCTTTGGGAAAGAGTAGGGAGAGTGCGAATAGGAAGTGTGAGTAAGGAGCCCTCGTCGTTTCTTGCTCCAGATCTTTGGGGATATTCAACAAATAGAGTCATATTAGGAAAAGCTAGGTAACAAGGAAGAAAAGTCATATTTAAAAGCCCTAATGGGAAGTAAGGATGCCCTCACTAAAAGTATGGATGTCCAAGCTGGCGATAAGAGGAAGAGCATATATATGGCAAATTTGAACCCAGGGGCAGATGTTACACCAAAAGTGATTATTAAGGATGAGATGATCGAGCATGATATAATGGTTCTTAAAAGCATAGAGTTAATATGTATGTTCCATTGATACTAGCCAAGGTTTTCAGATATTCAAAATTGGATCAAGTGGAAGTGGGGATTAGATTTAAATTACTCCTTGAATTTTCTTCCTAAAGGTTTTTTCCTCATCATCTTTTCAAGTTCAAAAATCAAGGATGAAATAATGGGTGGCGGTCCATGGTTTAGGTCCTTAGGAGGAAAGATGATCTATGTTTATTACTCTATATTTCATGCTCGGAAATCAAGGATGAAATAATGGGTGGCGATCCATGGTTTAGGTCCTTAGGAGGAAAGGTGCTCTATATTTAATATTGTGGAGTGAGAATTTTTATGTTGAGACAAAAACTATTGAAAAGCTCCTAGTGTGGGTTAGGTTTTTTGGACTTCCATATCAACTCATCAATAAGGATGTTTTGAAAAATGTTGGCAATACCCTAGGGAAGTTCATCTAGGAGGGCCCAACTACTAAGGAGCGAAAGCATGCTATATAAACCCGGATATGTGTTGCTATGGATGTTTTAAAACCTTTGCCACAATCCATTAAGATTAAATCTAGATCAAGAGAACGGAATCAACAAGTGGATTATGAAAACATTGCATTCCTATGTTGCAAATGTTATGGGATTGGACACATGGCAAGAGATTGCAAAGTAAAGACAATGGAGAAAGAGACAGAAAATGTTGATCATGATATAAACTTCAAGATGAAGCAAGGAGATCATACTATAGTAATATCTAGATTAGATCAAGGATATTCCACTCCCAAAAAAGATGTAAAGAAAGCCTATCTACAACATCAATTGACAAAGGCCATCATAGTTCACACGGATCAACTGTTAGAAGAAACAAAGAAGGATACAAGGGATGAGGAAGTACAATGTGCAAGTTCAAACTTAGAAGGAATTAAAGGTGCAAAAGAAAAGTAGGAGGAAAATTTTAAAACAAAGGAAGTGGAAAAGGTCAAGTTTATTCCAGGTAAATCGCCTTCATTTTCCTCAAGTAGTATAAAATCCTCTCCTTGCAATAAAAATGATAGTGTAAGGGTTATCCGTTGGGTTTCAAGAGCAACATAATAAAGAAATGAAAATGGAGGATATCCATTGTAATTTAGGGTTCTTACGGCAGCATAAGGAGGTAATTAATATAGAGGAACATCCTTGCACTTTAGGGTTTCCACAGAAACATAAAGAAGAAAGTGCTTTTGAGGTTATTCCTTGCACTTCAGATCCTTTAGAGCAAGATAAATTTGTAGATGATAAGTGTCACTATGAACGGTATCAATAAAATGAAGAGCTTGCTGAAGATGAAAGCATTGGTGGGAATGAAAAATAGTTTGGACGACCCAAGCAGCAAAAACAAAGAGAAAAGGAAAGTCAAAGGGATATTAATATAGGAAAACAAAAGCAAATATCGCAGGTGTTAACAAGGAATGGGGCTATGCCCACAAATAAATACAAAAGGTGATGATGAAAATGATATGGAATATTAGGGGTACGAATAAGACCCCTAAAAAAATAGGTATTAAGGAATTTACAGGTTGTTATAGCCAGCATATTTATAGAAAAGGAAATCGAATAGTAGATATTTTAGCCATTTGCAGTGTTGATCTTTGTTTTGGCAAAATTTAAATTTTAGAAGGCAAATGGTCAAATGAGATTTTATCTCTTAATGTAAATGATATCAAGGAGTTGATTATGAAACCTTAGCAGTTTGAGGAAGATGGTGAATATTTTTGATAAAAAGGCAAATGAAGAATATCTTTGATAAAAAGATAAGTTGTATATGGTTTAATTAACTTGACAGCAATGTAATGTTTTGTTATTTTAATGGAGTGGCCCCCAATAGAAGCCACACATAGCTTATTAAAAAATAAATATATTAATTAAAAAAGGAAGTAATCATTTTCTACAAGTGAATATAACTAATTCCTCCCATAAAAACATAGAATGTGCCTCTAGCTTAGACAACTTCACAACACTTAATTTATCATAAGCTTGGTCAAAAGGTCAAAACCTAAAGAGTACACAATTGACCTAATAATATAAGACAAACCAAATACATTGTCTTGCTCACACAAAAGGTATCATAGAGCCATAGGCATGCTGGCTTAGATGTGATCTAAAATGTCACCTTACCTTTTACATGTTTCTGGCCATTGAAATACAAAATCCATCAATGTCCCATTGTATGATAATAGTTAAGGAAATTATTAGAAAAAATAAGTCTCTAATCCAAAATAATGTTGCACGGAAACGGATACAATATCTGATACGGGTACAGTATCAAATACAGATATGGAAAATTTTCAAGACCGCCTAATATGGATACGGCTTGATACAAAAGTATAAAAAGCATATATGGTTTATAACTTTATATATGAAAAGAAAAAAAAATATAACACAAAAATATTTATATACATATATGATATAAGTTTTGAATAGGATATTTTCATTAACAAAGAAGATGATTGTCATTGATTTTTTAATCCCATATTTTGAATACAACATTAGACGTGCCTAGGCCATTCCAGGATATATTAGATATGGACCAAATAGGGGCATGTATTCAGATACATCTAGATACGGTACACATGTATTATTTTAAAAAGTTAAGTAACTTTTAAGGTCCAAGAGCATTAGGCATATCAAACCACCCCCGTGCTCCTCAGATCCACTATGTGTGGGAGGAGGCACTCATGTTGTGCTATCTTCCTAGGGGTGTACATGCCCTACCCCCCTTTGGATTCACACCTTGGACCTCCTATCTGGAGTACCTAAGCCTTCACTGTTAGGCTCACTCATGTCGTATTGGGATACATCTAGATACAATACCCGTGTGTTTGGATACGTCTGAATATGGTACTCGTGTGTTTGGATACGTCTGAATATGGTATCCAATAAGTATTGTATCTGTATCTGATACACGGATACGAGTATCCGTATAAGAGAATTTTCGCACACAGTGACTATGATCCAAAGTCTAAACCATTTTAGCTGAACATGAAGCTGAAATTTATAACTGCAGTAATAGACTCCAAACCCTCTCATTGCATGGAAAATATTAGAAACCTCATAGGAAATCCATCAGGAAATTGCATAGTTATCATATTCAACATTCCTCTTGCCTGACATCGTATCTGAACACATCCAAGTACATAGACATCATATCCAGATGTACCCAACCACATGCCAGGACTTAGGCCACATCTAATACATCTGAATACGTCCTAGGCACATCTAGAGTCATATCCATAACACAATATTTAAAAAAGAACATACAATTTTCTTAAAAAAAGCTTTTAAATAGAAAAAAGCAATGAAAAATCTTCTTAGTTAATAAAAATTTTAAAATATCTTATGTACAACTTTTATTTGTGTAAACTTTTCTGTCTTCTATCTCTTAAAACATATATAAACCACAAATGCTTTTTATACTGTGATATCTAACCGTATCCGTATCAAGAGGTCTTGAAAATTTGTTGTATTTGTATCTAAAACCTTATCTGGATCAAATACCATGTCCATTTCCATGCATCACTCAGAAAACCTAAATTTTTTTTTTCAGCCGAGAGTCAATATTTCAAAGGTAGCATTAATCTCTTCTTGCAATTATAATAGCAATTACCTGTTGTAAGAGCTGCGAGAATCTTCTTGTGTAAAGGAACATCCCCTACAAAATCTTTTCCAACATATAATGTTTTCACCTGTTAAAATATATTCCAAATTGAAGCAGGTAGTCAATAAGAATCCTAGGAATAATGAACAAGGCAGAACAAAAAATTAAACTATATTTTTGTTCAATCAAATCTTAACTTACTAACAGGCACATTTGTTGAACTGGAATTTGAAATGTATACAAAAAGAGCAATTAAAACGTACTCAATCGTTTTTAACTTACAAATACCTACACTTATTGAATTAAAACTTGGAAGAGGAGAACATAAAGGCTGTATCTCTGCAGATTGCCTAGAATGGAAAAGAAAGAGGGAAAAAAAATTTATTAATGTCCACAAGGGACCAAAGAAAAACTATTTAAGTAAAAAAACAACCCATGCAAATGATATTAAGGTTCGGTCTGAGGTTGGGCAAGGCTGACAGTCATGAGAACAGGGGGTGAATTCACAGAATAACTTCTATCACATTATGCTTACACTTATACATGTTTGATCTATCACATGTAATAAGCTTGCGCAAACATTACATGTTCAAAATACATGTCATGGTGGGTGATAAACAGGTGAGTCTGAGGTCTACATCAGATGAGGCCACCAGATACATTTCTGTTATACAATGTCTGATACAAGGCTTGACTCAGAATCCATTTGACATGACTGTTAGGAGCAAATGCTCACACCTAGCTAATTACATATCACTTGCTAAAATAATCTTTAATGCATGACTTCATTATTATTATCTTATTGCATTTCAGGTGGTTGGTGATTATATGAACACTAATGAAAATCAATAATCCATTCTGTACAATTTTTATTCACTAACTACACTATGTCAAAAGCAGAGTTGACTATCATCGTACATACATCTAACACAAACTTACATATAAAAGTGAGACAAATCAGGGGCTAATTTGACTGTTGTGGTACATAACTATAATACAAATTTACATATAAAATCAAGACTAATCTGTTGGAAGACCAGTATTAGCCAAGGCCGAGAGTGGTGATGTAAGCCTACAGGTGTTCTTGATGTAAGCCTAGGGACATTCGTAATATATTCTTTATGTAAGCCTATGGGCAACTTTGATGTAAGCCTACAGGCAACCTTGATGTAAGCCTACGCGCATTCTTGATGTATTTACCCCTAGGAGGATTGGTTAAAGTTTAAACCACTTGTATGGTAAAACTTAACTAAACCTTCATTAAAGGTTTAGTAACTTGTGGTTGAAACTTGACATAACATTGTGCCTCACGTCGGCCTAGGTTAATGTAATATATAGTTATTATTGGAGGTTAGGTATCTGCTATAAATACCCCCAACCATTGATCCATTTTATCGGTGTGTTTCCATGTGATCTATTATTTGGGTGCCCAAGGGCACCCCCTCTTCTTTTTTGTCTATCGATCTTTTTATTTCAGTTCTCTCTATTCTCTTGCATAAGGCTTGTGGTGAGTATTATGCCTTCCTTCATTTTCTCCTTTTCTTGGAAACACTGTTAAATCTGTATTATCAAGACCCTCATCTCTTTTCCCATTTATCCATTATTTCATTTGAGTTCCTTCTCCTCTTCTATTACAGCTATTGTCAATAACAGCCTCCTTGGTATCTTACAATTTGAGCACATCCCTTCCTAAGATTTCAACTTCTCAGTTGTGTTTGAAACATCTTCAGGTGTTCCTCGCAGATCATCATTTTGTAACTGTACAATGTCAGTTAAGGCCAATTCCCACTTAAATTACAAATAAAGGCTAATTTCTGCCTAACTTTTACCATATCCTGAAACCAACTTTAAAATCTTAAATACAGCTCCAATGTTAGGATATACCCACATTGAGTTACCACCTACTAGCCCACTGGATTCCAATAATTCTTGTATGCCACATTCACTCACTCCCACAATTTCTGCACTATAGTTCCCCCCATTCCTAATTCCCACTAGATAAAATGTTTTACTGATTCTTGAGAGCTCATCAATCATACTACATGCAAAAACTTCTGGCACTTCTTTCAGGAAGCCAAATTCTCTCAGAGAATCGTTTAGCAATATCAATCTCATCTTCTTTTAAAATTATCAATCTCATCTTCTTTTAAAAATATCAATCTCGTCTTCTTATATATATGTGTGTGTGTCATCATTCCGTTTACCTCCTCTTCATCATCATCTCCCTTAGAAGAAGATGCTGAGAAGGTCACATCATCCTCTTCACCTAAATGATTACCATCTCACCTTCGCCATCCACTGCATCACTTCTTGGCCTCTATAGGAACCGTTTTGGATATACCCATTCTTTTAAGACTTACTACAGCATAAGGAGTAAATTTGTTTGGATGGGACCAGAAAAGGCGGCAAGGATTTTGTTCCCTTGGTTTGAGATTTACCAAAGGAATAAAGAGACATAGTTAGAAACCCAAGTCTGCTTCAGCCAATGCCTATTTCCAATTGAAAAGGAAAGCCTGATATCATGAATTTCATCACATGTTTGCCTCAGGTGGAAGTAAAAACTCTAACTGTGTTATGGTTGACAGAAAAAATATACACACTTCATTGCCATATATTTCATTGGTAGGGCCTCACAACTTGGAGAGAACAATAAAAGTTATACCAGCTTCCAAAGAATATTGTTAGTGACCAACATTCTAAATTCAACAACATTGGGAGGAACTACTTAATTTGCTGGTACCACCCTGAACCCAAGTACAAGTTATCCCCCTGAATTGGATAGGTAGAAATAGAAACATATTTCTAGAGGTGTATTTGATAAACTTTATTGTAGATCCACAAGATCCGTATTCAAAATCATTGTATTTGGCAAAATTTTGGATCAAGCCAACATACAAGCATCAACTGGAATATAAGGTCATTCAAAGTTATGGCCCTCCTTTATTGATTGCCTTGATTGTTGAAGCCAAGCAAGATTAAAGATTAAAAATTTATCAAAACAAGGCCAACAGATATTCAAGTGGCAGAAGGATAACCTCAAATTGGCCCGAAGTAGGATGAAGTCCAACACGACCAGCACTGTTGTGATCACACATAGGAAATCAGGTCCTCCTAAGGCAGCAATCTTAAAAGGAAAAGTCTCTTACAGGTAAAAGAAAGGAGAAATTTATCGATGGCATGAGCTCAACGGCTAAATACCTCAATTTTCAAGGATTCAACCCAGGTTCGAAACTTGCCAAGGAGATATACGCATAATTGCAAAAAGATGTTGTTCTTATACCACTACGTGGTCATGATGTGATAGGGGTGGGGCCGTTTCAATCCTATATAACCAATAAAAAAAAAAGGGAGAGGTTTATGCTTAGATATAGTGGGCCTTATAAGGCTCTGTGAAGAATGAAACAATGTTGCATATACTTTTGAAGGTTGTTGGTTCATAACACCTTGCATGTCTTGTGTTTGAAGAAAGTAAGAGGACAATAATTTAATTTTTAGGACTTCTTTGCTTCCCTTAGGTGATGATGAAGGACAAGCTTTTCCAATTCAAGAGCCCATTTTAGCAACTTGAGAAAAGAAATTGAGGACAAACAGACAACCCAAACAGATCATTCAATAGAAAGACCTGCTGCGGATATTGCCGTGGAGGGATCTCAATGACTGCAAGATCCAACTATACAATACCTCTATTTTCAATCTTTTTTTCCAGATAGTTAATAAATTCCCATGTTTATGTAGACCAAAAAGGAATTTCAAAAATAAAAACACCTGTATTTATATATATCACAGACCATAAAATCTAAAAAAGAGAGTGCAAAGTCAACCATACAGGCTCATAAAGTCCAATCCGAAGTCCACCAAAAAGGCATTGACGATGGAGACCAGGGACAATGCCCCTCCACAGAGAAGTAATCCCTTCTTCCCTGGCAATTGTGGCCACCGTACCAAACATGCCCTTATATTTCAAAGCCTCTCCTGTTGTTTGCTTTCCTTGCAGTTGAAGCCTCACCTTCGCAGTGTCTAAGGGGATCGTGCATATCTACACCATAAACCAAAAATAAAACACACAATAAGCCATCTTTGATAAGAGATCAACCGCACCCACATTCCCAAAGAAAGTCCACAGTTCAAAACTCGTGCCCAACTAAAACATAAACAAAGTCATAGCGCCATCAAAAATACACTCTTTGATGGAAAGAAAGAAAAATGTACCTCGGCAAAACAGGCACTGAAGGCGCTGCTGGCAAAAGTTCCAGCCAGAGAAATCTGTTTTTTGGGTTGGCCTTTGGTCTCCACCATGGTTTTGGCCTTGCTTCAACCGATCTGTTAAACTGGTTATTTTCTACTGAATATTTTGTTTTCTTTCCCGCACTTCCTCTGATCAAGAGAAGACAGTAGTGGAAAAACACGAGGCCAGCGCTATTGGACTCGAGATTGTTTCTCCTTACTATTGCCTTTTTATAGTGGACATTGCTTTTATTCCCAACTGCTGCAAGATGCCAAACGAGTCAATCATAACGCAACTCTAAGATTCTTCTGCATCAATCTCCAGGAGTGAGAAGGTTATATTGTTAGATTTCTACATGAGTTGGGAGCCCTTATTGGTGAGAATTGATACATAACCTTCATGCAAGATTTCTTCGTTTAATGGCTGATGTTCGATGGGCCCCGCGGATCATAAATTCAGAAGTTGTTGAGAGGAAAATGCTTAAAGAGAAGAGTGAATTGATGCGACCTGACATTGTTTCGTGGCCACCTTCGATTTCTTGTGTTTTATGAGGTCATTCTTTCCTTTCTTAGAGATTCTGCCCACCATTTGGAAAAAGTGCATAGGAAGAAATAAAAATAAGATTCTTAATAGGACATACTTAAAATAGGAGAAGTGAGTTAATCAAATCTTTGTTTGGACAACATTAGAATAGACATGTGAGTTGATTAGATCTAATAATTTTTTTTGTTTACACAATGTCAGGAAATATGAAGAGATGTGTTAATTGAATTGTAGTATAGTTTTCCAAGAGGAGGAGGAGTCTTTGATTTTGATTTTCAAGAGGGGCCTTTTTTAAATGAATTTGTTTTAGTTAAGTAATATAAAAATTAGATTTATAGTAGGTATATATTAAATTATATGAATTTTATTTATTATATCAAATTATATAGTGTTAATAATTATGTATGTATGTGTACCTGTGGGTGTAGGGTAATGGCTTGGGCTTTGGCTCTTCTTCGGGAGGTCCAAGGTTCAAACTGTGGCGTGGGTGAGTGTGTGAGGGGGTGGGTATGTGTCTCCCTAGTGGAGTTGTTGTAACAGCTTGGGGGATTCCTGGTCAAAAATCCCATATCTTAATATTACCAAATTATTATTATTATTATTATTATTATTATTATTATGTATGTATGTATGTATGTATGTATGTATGGTTGGAAGAGATTTAATTAGTTGAGTTTTTATTATATAAAAATTAAATATACGTTCTGATTTAAAATTTAAATTTTTATTTAGTTGTTTAAAAAAAAATTTATATATGCATAAGGGAGTTGGTTGCATTCATAATGTTATTAGAAATTGTAGGGTTCAAACCATATGAGCTGCTCCCAACAAGCCTATACCACCTCGTTATTGTTGATCTAGCATGAGGGAACCATCGGTTGCACGAGATTCGTATCGTCATCATTAGTTTGATGACGATGCGTACTCAAAGGATTCAGATCAGACTACTACCTTTACAACAGGAATAACTCCAAGGTTTGAACTCAAGTCTCTTCTTGCTAAGTGTATGGCCACACAGACAACTATCAATCCACCTAGCCCTTGGAAGTAATTGTTTAAAATATTATAAAACAATTTTAAATGAAATATAATTTTATTATTTTTAATAGAAAAAATTGTTAGTTTATTGTAAATACTTTACAAGTAAGAAATATGATGTCAATCAAGGTTATAATACTTTACAATTTAAAAACATTATGAGTATCAAAATAAGATGTCTATCAAAGTTATAACACTTCACACATAAGAAAGCTCATGAATATCAACACCATAACACTTAGAAGTTAAGATATTTAGTGAGTTGGAGAGGGTAAGGCAATCCTCCAAGGGAGGTCCTTGGTTCTAATCTCCACCCTACCAAACGCACATTGGGTACCCAAAATCCATTTGATTATGTTAGTACAGTCAGGGCCTAGCGCGACTTCTGGATGATTTTGATGGTGTAGAACCCCTTGGTCGTGGTTGCAAGAGGTTTTTCGCTATATTCAAAAATAAAAATATATATATATATATATATATATATATATATATATATATATATATATATATATATATATATATATTATTATAAGTGTTATAATTTTTTATGAACACCCACTCACACAAAAGGGTTATAATTTTTATTTTTTAAAGTAGATCAATAATCAATTTTGAGAAAAATCTTGAGAAACAATATGCATAACTGTCAAATTGTCATAATATACTATATGATGATGATGTAATACAAGTGGAACTAGTTTCAATCCCATATAATCCATTGAAAAAAAGTAAAATAGTTTTTAACATCTATAAGAACATAGACCATATGAAACAATCTTCATGCAGGGTATTGTTTTACCTTATGTGTTTATCCAACCATACTTAACATCATACCTAGGAATTAAGAATTTTTTTTTATGAATATTAAACCTTAACAACCTTATATCATCTTTTTTTTCCAACAAATATTTGAATTTCGGGTAATTATTGACATCCTATTAAATTTGACAAATTATATGCTTACACTTGTAATTGAATGAACTTGCATTCCCTCTACTTTAAAAAAATATGCAAAATCCAACTTAATTTAATATATCAAAGTCTATCTCAAAGCCTAAGTAAGACTAGAATCACAATAATTTGCTAGTAATAATACCTTTAGTATTAACTAAATTTTTAATTGTATTTAATTATTAAACCTTAACAGCCTTATATCATTTTTTTGTCCAACAAATATTTCAATTTCTCGTAATTATTGACATCCTATTAAATTTGACAAATTATTTGCTTACACTTGTGGTTGAATCAACTTCCATTCTCTCTACTTTAGAAAAATATGCAAAATCCAGGTCAATTTAATTTATCAAACTTTATCTCAAAGCCTAAGTAAGACTAGAATCACAATAATTTGCTTATAATAATACCTTTAGTATTAACTAAATTTTTATTTGTATTTAATTAATCTAAATAATTTTTATCATCATATGACTTTGTTTTTATTCTCTTCATTCCTTTCCTCCTATATGTACCCTTAGTTCTCTTACAATATCAAACTCCTTACTACCTATTTTTAGCATAGCAATATATAATACATCCAAAGGTAGATTAAATGTAAGTATAATTGACTTAAAAATAGTTTTTGTTAGAATTTATTAATGCATAATAATAAATTCTAAGTAGGTGACATATTTATGTTTGTTACATAGGAGAGTTGATCACAACCACACTATTTTTAGTAACTGACAAGTGCAAGGTTCAAACCACAGGGACTGCTTCCATCAAACCTATTATGCCTCGTTATTATTGACCCAATGTAAATGAGATCATAGGTCGCTTAAGATTCATACCATCATCATTGGTCTGGCGCACACTCAGAGGATTCAGATCAGACTACTACATTTGCAAACAGTTTGCCCCCGAGGTTTGAACCTGGGTGTCTTCTTAGTAAGTGTCTGGCCAGACAAGCACTTATCAATCCACCTAGCCCTCAGGGGTTAGGTAGGTGACATATTACAATAATATATTATTTATCCTACTTGATAAAATGTATATTCCTTGTCCCTATTGAAACACCGAATTAGCATGTTTTTGGACTTTCATCAAGAGACCCAAGTTCGAATCACAGGGATGGTGGCCTCTATTGTACCTCTAGTTGAAAAAAGGTATAGACCCTTTCAAAAAACCATGTATTTACCTTAAAAAATATATATTCTTTGACTTCGATCTCCATACATATGAATATTAAATTTTGTGGGGCAGTCATTAATAATAATATAGCACAAAGAAGACCAATCATATGAAAATCATTTTTTTTGGTATTTGGCACTAAGATAGGATATGGCATGTTAATTTTACAATTCATGAGCCTATATAGTTTAGAAAAATAATAAAGCTAGGAAAAGGTAGACCTTCTATATCGTCTTGTTGATATGAGATAGTCTTGTAAAATGTGGATGATTGTTCTTAGTTTTTTATAATAAGAAAAGACCTCATAGAAGAGTGGTTAGAATTATGCATACACCATTAAATGAGTTTTTACTTAAAGATCTCAAATCATATAGCCAAGTTGTTACTAATCGTTAAGGATTTAGAAATATGGCATCAAAGAGAGGCTTATAATCTCTTGAAATAGGGTATTGGATCTCTATGATAAAGGATGTTGTATGATATATTATAATCCTAAGGGATATATCCATTGATGAATGTAGGAATAGGTATTTTTCAAGTTAGAAAAATGTGTACATTGTCCATCAAGATACTAAACTACACATCCTTGTAGTTATTAGAGATATATTTACTTGTAGAGAACACATTTCTATATCATATAGCCTTATAAATGATAAGAATAACTATTGTTTGGGAGGATTCATATGGGATTTGAATAATCTTTCTTTTGGTTCTTTTTAACATTAGCTTATATTGTTGGATTTCACAATACTTTGTTGGAATGAACAAAAACAAAACAACCATTCATATATAATAAAAAATAAAATAGTGAGTGAAAGGAAAGAACACTAGCATACAAGAAATAGAGGATTTCCTTAGTCACCCACACAAAATGATCAATATAAATATCATGTTGATAAATAGACTAGGCAATTGAGGTGTATATATACCTCAATAATTAATTACATAATACACAATCCTTGAAAACATAACACTAGCATGAAGATATAGTAAAGTTAACCATCACAAGGTTAAATCACTAGTCAATAGGCTAAATACGTAAATCTTTAGTAAACATCATATAATGCTTGCTCATACGTTTACACATAATTACAATTATATAATGTCAACCTTGTCAAAGAAGGTTAGGGTAACACATTTCCAACACCCCCCATAATCTAAACTAAGGGTCCAAGGAGATAAGACAGTAATGATAAAAACTTCTTTTCAACTTAATAGAAGCTCTAGTGGGTTGGTTCACTATAATATGAGGAGGACCCATTAAAATTTTCTCCATTTTTTGGAAGATTACCTCCTATTTTATTAAATCAACTTCAATATTCTTTAAATTCACTAAACATTTCTTTATAGGATAACCTTCCCTTTTACAATGTCCATAGGAAGTCTTCAATTTATTGAAGATTTTGACTTTCCCTTAAGCTACTTAACCTTAGCCTCCACAAGTTTGAAATCCTTTACATGAGCCTGTACCTAAGAAGAATCAATGCAATATTGTATAGTCTCTTGGAAGTGAATAAGAAGAGACAAGAGAGCATCAAGGATTAAATTCTCGTGATATTTTTAAACATAGAGGAAGCACAAGCAATAAAGTAACTACTAGCAGAAGCCCTATCTAGAGAATTCTATATTTTTGGTTGGTCCTTGGCCTCTACCATGATTTAAGTCTTGACTTTCTTCGATATATTTATAAAAATTGTAACATTATTTTTATTGTTTTGTTTTCTTCCCCACACTTTCTCTAACCAAAATAATAGAGAAGAGAAAAACAAAAGGCTAACTATTAGAGTTGATATTGTTCTTCCTCCTTGTTATTATCTTTTTGTAACAAAATTTGATTTTACCCCCAACTGCTACAAAATTCCAAATGAGCCAAGTGTAATGCAACTAAAATGTTATTGGACTTCAACATGAGTTGGATGCCCTTATTATTGAGATTTGATGCATAAACTTTATGCAAGATTCATTTATTCAATGGTTGATGTTACAATGATACAACATATAATAATTTTAGAAGTTATTAATAAGAAAATTTCTAAAGAAAAAATGAATTGATGTGATCTACAATTGGTTGCGTTCACTTTTGGTTTTTTGCATTTTATGAGGTTGTTCTTTCCTTTCTTAGAGATTTAGTATACTATTGAGGAAAAGCTCCAACTAAAAGTTGTAATGTATCAAAAAATTAATAAGAAAATTAAATAGATCTTGACTTGATAAAAAGAAAAGTGATTTTATCTAGATAACATTAGAAAGAGAAATGTAAGTTAATTAAATATTTGGTTGGACATAGTTAGGAAGAGAGAATTGAGTTGAACTGTAGCATAGTAAGGTTTTCAAAGAGTATAGAAGAATACAACTGGAGTGGGTCTAACAGTGAAGGAATAGATGTTATAGATAAGATGTCCAAGGTTTGAATATGAAGTGGGGTAGGGTATATACACCTTGTAGGTGGATAGCACAACAAGAATACCTCCTCCCACACATAGTGGACCTAATATTACTTAAGTTTTAACTTTATTGTTGAGTTTAACAAGGGGTATTTTTTAAATGAATTTGTACAGGCTAAGACTACTAAAGTTAAACTTATTTAAAACAAATATTTACATCAAAATCGAACATATACTACAAGATAATTATAATTGAAAATTAGTTATTTAGTTGTTCAAAGTATTTTAAAGAAAATAAATAAAAAATAAAAGTATGATTGTGATTTATTGTTGCAATAAGTTCGATATGATAATATAGTTTACATACTATAGGAATGTGATTAAATATATAATACTTGTGAGGTCCATTTTAATCCCATATAAACATTGTAACATTACATTTTGTGAATGTAAAAATGAAACACCAATGCAATATATAAAAGTAACAAAAGCACAAGTAAATGACACAAAATTGCACAGAACAGATATTCTTTTATTGAATGGGGTAGATCTCCCAATTGTACAAATAATGTGCCCCAATGTGGGGTCTTTACAATGCCCTTGATATAGTTGTTACAATGTTAGGGTTTTCGAGGCCCTAATCCAATGAACGGTGGTGTCTTCTTGCTCATATTTGATCCCAACAGAGTGGTGAGTGGGCTTTGGTATCCTATGCAGGGCCACTCAAGCTTCAACAACTACCAATGAATGTGATCCTCAGACCTACACACACAACAAACAAACAAGGATTAATAATATCTGTGAGGGCTCCACTGCGTGAGACCCTCAGAAAAGAAATCACTAAACCCTAGTTGCATAAATAAAAGCTGTAAAATAGATCTAAGAATAATAAAAATGCTTGCAAATGAAATTTTACCTTGTCTTCACTGACTTGTCATTTCTGTCTTCATTGTTGTTGCAGAGGATGGTTACGCAAATGTGCCCTAGCGGCACCCGAGGGTCGTAGGGCTGCAGAACTAGGATGGGAAATACCCATGGGTGCTTGATGAACTTGGGAGGGAACTCAACAGACTTGGGAGGACTCTCAGTGATGGTCTGAAGCACCCAAAGGTGCTTGCGAGGCTCTAGAGGGTGTTCGAGGTGTGAAGCAGAATCTGCAGAACATATCTAGCTTACGAGGTGGACGATGATGGATGCGAAGGATGCGAGAGGGAGCGATGGAGGATGGAAGTGGCGAGGATGCTTGAGAATGCTTAGGACCTCAAGAACTTAGAGGACTTAGGGAATTCAAAAACTTAGGGGTTGAGTCATCAAAATGACTCCTCTTTATAATCTTCCCTTAGGCATGTTAGGGTTTCAACGACACAATTTGTGTGGTCAAGATTAAAACATGATGAAGGGTGGAGATTAAATTTGGGTAAGTGGCATGGATTAAGGTGGATGGATGGCTAGGATTAAAACATGATGGATGGTTGGGATTAATTCATACATATATACATATATTTATTAAATATATATAAATATAATATATAAAATATTATTATTTAAATATATATTAAACAAATATATATAAATAATGGATAATTATGGTGGGAAGCTATGGATGGATGACAAGTGGCTAGATTTTGGTGTCTACAGATGCCCCTTTTTGTACCATATTGCATGAAACACAATGTGGTGCAAAAATACGAGACACCTAGTTTGGCTTGATGAAGACGCAACTTTCTTTCATTGGGATGCAAAGATGATTGTGAAGACAAAAGAATTTTGAGTGTGTAGCTTACCCCCTCAATTGGTGAATGAGTGAAGAATGAATCTCATGAGCCAATTGATAGATTTGTGCAAATGATTGTGTGAAATGTATGGTGCAATTGTGGATGATATGAATGATGTAAATGTGATGTCATTTTTGCCCCAACGGTGGAAGGGGGTTGTTGTAAAATGCAAGTGATTGATTCTATTTTTGCCCTAACAGAGAAAAGGGGTTTTTTCCAAGTGTTGATGCCATGATCATGTAAGATGTATCCCATTGTGGGAGATCAAAATCAAATTTTGTTACCCCAAGTTTGGGGTGATTCCATGTTGTTGAAGAAATTATCGTATGGCATCATTGAAATGCAAAGTGATGAAGAATGCAAAATATCAGGAACCAATCACCCTCGGATCAGATGATTGCTAGGAGGCTGCTCCTAGATGACTCTACGCAATTCCTTATTGTTGAGGAGAATGATGTATTGTAATTTATCCATGTTTCAAGCCCCACGGACAAGGCCATCAATGACAATTGTTGAGCAAATTGGTCTTGACATAGTCTCACTCAAAAAGATGAGGGACCAAAAGATGATTTTGCTTTTGAACAATGAGATATGTGATTATGAAGATGACCAAGTGTCCTTATGGTGATTTATTCATCTTACCGAATTGCATGGATGCAAATCGCTGCAATCACCAAGGAGATAGAATAGACCACTAGATACGAGGTTCACTTGAAATTGTATATGAACTTGGAAAATGTGCAAATGTAATGATTGATGGATGAAAATGATGTTGAAATGAAGATGTGATGATGAGAAATGCATTGATGATTGAATTGAGCAATTTTGTGAAATTTTGTATTGATTTGGAGCATTTTGAAGCAATTTTGGACAATTTTACACCTTTTGGGTGCAAATAAAAGTTAGCCATCCAAATCAATTCATATTATCACAAAAATGAATGCAATGATGGAATGGATGATGAGAATGATGAAAATGGTCATTTTGTGAAAATTTGGACCATTTTGAAGCATTTTGTAACTTGTAATGTGATTTTACGACTTTTGGTCGCAAGCAAAAATTATGAATCCAAATCAATTTTGGTTTTCACAAAACATGATATTATGATGAAATTGATGTATGGATGCAATTTGGAATGATTTTGTGGAGGTAAGCTACATTTTTGGATCATTTTTGGTCTTTTGTCAATTTTGACAACAAACGCTAATGGGTGCCTATTGCATGTGTAAATGCTCACTAGAGTTTATTGTTCTCCAAATGTAGGGAGGCATTTCAATGCACCTGGAAGCACCCATGGGCATTTCAATGCACCTAAAATAGCTATAAATAGCCTAGAAGGGAAAACAAGTTCATTCTTACATTTACAAATTTTAGAAGCTGCATTTGAGGGAGTGGAGGAAGTGGAGTGAGTGAGTGAAGTGGTGTGAAAGCTATGGCGATGGAGGGTGCAGATGCGATAGCAGGAGAAGATGTGCATTTTGCTAAGGTAAGTGCATTTGAAGCTCTTTGTTTTTGTAAACATTTTTTTTTTTTGTAACATTAATGTTTTGCCTTTATGTATTGTGTTGCAGTTGAGGATTTTGGAGGCTCGACATCGGTTCTCACCTCTCATCCCGAGGATGAGGAAGGCGGTGTAAGAGGACCAGTGGGAGTGGTTGGAGGCTATGGGGCTAGTTGGGGCAGCCTGGATAGATGTGGTGAGGGTGGATGAGGGGTATCTCTCTACCTTGGTAGAGATATGGGATCTAGATAGGGGGACATTTTTGCTCCCTACTAGAGAGATGATAATGACACTTGAGGATGTATATCACATCCTCAAGTTGCTAGTGGAGGGCTTACATGTCGAGGTTGGACATGATAAGAGACATGAGCTGGAGTTACTTATTTGGATATGGGTGGGAGGATGTGGAGGTGAAGGGTGGAGGGATTACATACTTGTCCATGTATATGGACAAGAAGTTGGATGCCCTTCCTACTTTGGTGATGTTCGTGTTGGCCAACATAGTGGCCCCAAATAACACTAGTTATCGATTCCCATGGAACCTTATCAGGTTGGTGTGTGACATGATCGACACACCTCGGGTGTATGCATGGGCTCCTACATTATTGGTGTAGTTGTACCAAGAGTTATATGAGGTGAGGAGGTAGAAGGCAAAAGGGATAGGGTTTAGTTTGCTATTATAATGTTGGGGCTGGGAGCACTTTAATGTGGCTCAACTGATGGGCTTACCTGCTATGGGATGGGATAGGGAGAAACCCTATGCTATGAGGTGGCTAGTGGTAGAGGAGGTGCAGTCGAGTCATCCTATTTAGATGAGTCAGTGGTACAAGGATCTATGGGTTGGATTGATAATAGCTTAGGTGATATGGAGGCCATGGTGAGGTGCCATATGGATAGGTGATGGGGAGCATCTACGATGGGTGCGATAGGCTAGGTGGGTGGTTGGGAGGCACACGAGTGAGGTGGAGTTGATTCAATTATCATAGGTGTTATGATAATTTGGATTGAGGTAAGGAGTTCTTGAGGCACCAGTGCTCTACAGGCATCATCAAGATGAGATGGTCTATTGTGTACCGAGGCATGGAGGACCACTTATGAGGATGATGAGGAGATGGATCTTCCCTATGTGGATGATGTAAGGACTACTATGGAGTACGATGTATGGTTTACTACACAACCACCATGGGTACCGAGTCCATAGTAGATGGGGGAATGGGGATGAGGTAGAGGTCGAGGATGTTGATGAGGCTCCTAAGCACTAGAGACACCTTTGATCTAGCAATCAAAGGAGGTAGACTAGGGGTACATGAGTAGGATCTAGAGTTTTGAGGTGATGGAGATGGCATGGAGGATAGGGAGGAGATTCTAGATGGACCTCCTAGTTAGAGTGAGGAGGATTGGGTGAGGTTAGAGTAGCTAGTGGTAGAGTGAGATGCTATGGTAGTAGCTTGAGATACAGAGATAGCTCGATTATAGGATGTGGAGATGGTGGCTCGAGATGTGAAGATAGCTCAATTATGAGTAGAGCTAGAGGTATGATCGACTATAGGTGGAGGTAAGGATAGGATCATGAGGCTCCAGGTAGAGCTACTAGAGAAGAGTCATCAATAGAGACATGATGTACATATCATTTGAGCTCGAGATGGATATATCCAATTATTGGAGGATCGATTGATGGAGCACGACATTGGGCTTCTAGATCCACCCTCCTCATCCATATCTGGGTCTATTAGGCCTAGTGAGTCTAGGTATAGCTCTAGGTCTAGGGCTCCTTCAGGGTCACAGGGGTCCTCTTATAGGCATTAGCTAGTGCTTAGATGCACTTTTTGTATATGAGCCTTGGTGCTCCATTGTATATAGCCTTTGGGTATTCATTGTACATGCGATATTTATATATATATATACATGGATTTTACTTTTGTGTTATGCTTTTATGTGAATGTTTTTGTATGGATGCATGTGTATATGGATGATTAATGCAAATGATAATGTGTATGAATGCAAATGTTCTAATGATCATTCATAGTTTAGAATTTTCTTGGCCATGTTTAGCATTATTGTTTAATCAGGGGCACCAAACTAGTGGTATATGTGAAGTGGAAAACTCATGAAATGACATGGATGTTGACATGGAAGAAGATATGGATGTTGATATGGAAGAAGATATGGATGTTGATATGGAAAACTGACTATTTTGTAGAGACTCAGACATACTAGTGATATCAAACAAACTCACTAAATACTGCCTAATTTCTCTAAGACCAAATATGTGTGTAGTGAATTCATTTACCGAATCATGAGCATGGTAATGACTCGAGGTAATCAAGAACCAATGTGTGTGCAAGTGAGTTCATTAACTCATCTTGAGTAAATTGGGTGAAACCTATTATGGAGAAGACCAAGAAGCTAGCTTGTCCTTATGTGTGGTCAGAGGTCTCTTTAAAAGAGATGTGTCACCATGCATGAGTGTACTCCACTACCAGTCAAGCATCTATAGCCCCGGTGGAGATTAGCTCCATAGTCCAAGAATTTGATCTCTAAGTTTTGGGGATGACTACCTAACCGTCTGACTGGAAATGTAGTACTATCCTTACAACTTGAGGATCAGTGGTGTGTGATGTGTAAAATATTTAGAGTTTTTTGGGAATTTTACCCTACTCTTTCTTTTATTTTGATATTTGTGATAGTGGTGAAAACCACTATTTTTGTGGACTATGTTGCATGATGGGACAAGCAAGGATTACCCTTTTCACTTTGAGGTACAACCCAAGTATGGTGTTATCCCTCTTTGACACAAGATGTTTTTAAGATGTGTAATTGTGTTTGGTTCAAGAATGTTTTAGAGTCAATTCCCAGAACTCAAGATTTTCTTAGTGAAAATGTGTCTTGGTCCTAAAGAAAACTCGACATGTATTTGGAGGTTGCTTAAAACACTAGGAGTGGTTGAGTGACCAAAAACACCTAGGAATTATGGACATGTGGCTTTGCTAATGATAATTTGACTTTATGGAATGATGCAATGAAATGGATGATGTTTTGAAGGTGCCCCTGATTAAGGCAACATGACTTTATTGGACCAATTATTATCTAAACTGAATAAATGATCCCTAATATGAAATGTGAAATGTGTTGTGAATGCAATGTATGAAATGTAATTTTATGAAATGAAATGAAATGTATATGCAATGTATGAAATGCAATTTGTTTTTGTGTAATAGCCATGTATATATACATATATATAAATCACATTATGCATAGAATGCTCTCAAGTGTATAACATTAAGTGGTTCGGGCTCTTCAACTCCCTCTAGACTGGCAAGCCTATAAGTTCCTTTACCCACTTTTTGAGTAACAATGTATGGACCTAACCAATTAGCCATGAATTTATCATGAAGATGCGATAAAGCATTGGTATTTTGTTGATTCTCTTTAAGGACAAGATCTCCTACTTGGAATTCACGTAGATGAACTTTGGCATTGTAAGCACGCTTTAGGCGGTCTTGATATACTCGTAAATGCTCTAAAGCATTGACTCACCTCTCATCAAGGAGTGTGAGTTGGTCAAGACGTGCTTGTCTAGCAGTATCGTCATCTATGAATTCCTGCAATGAAATTCGCAATGAGGGGATCTCAAGCTCAAGAGGCATGATTGCTTCGGCTCCATAGACCAATGAAAATGGTGTTGCCCTAGTAGGCATGCGGATGCTTGTTCGATAAGCCCATAATGCCAAGGGAATTTGTGTATGCCAATCTCTATGATTTTCTTTAACAAGTTTCTTGAGAATAGCAATTAAGGTCTTGTTGGTAGCCTCAGCTTGTCCATTTTCTTGTGGGTAATAAGGAGTCGAGAAACTGTGTTGGATATTATATTTCTTGCAAAGTGCTCGAACATCCTTGTTCTTGAAAGACTTACCATTATCAGAGATGATTTTTGAGGGAATACCAAAATGACAAATGATATGATGAAGTATAAACTCCACAATTCTAGGTCCTGTCGTACTGGTTAGAGGAATTGCCTCAACCCACTTTGTGAAGTATTCAGTGGTTGTGATGATGAATGTATGTTGTCCCGAGGAAGGAGGTGAGATTTTGCCAATTAAATCAAGACCCCATTGTGAAAAGGGCCAAAGGCTTTGAATAGGTTGTAATGCTTGTGATGGCACATGAGTTAAATTAGCATGCTCTTGACATTGCTTACAATGTTTGACATATGTGCAACAATCTCATTCCATGGTGGGCCAATAATAACCCATGCATAAAATACGCTTTGCAATGGCCATTCCACTAAAATGACCACCACAAGTACCATCATGAGCTTCAGCTATGGCTCTTTGTGCCTCAGCAGACTCGAGACAATGAAGGAGGATTCCATCATAACCACGTCTATACAACACGTCCCCCAAGAGAGTAAAATGAGCTACCTTTTGCTTGAAAGTGCATTTAGAAGTCCATGACATATCTGATGGGAGTGTTCCAAACTTGAGAAAGGCTATTATTTGGTTTGACCAAGGCTCATATGGCTCCGAATGGATAAAGCAAACATCCTTTTCATCCTTAGATTCAACACGAACAATTGCATATTTAGAGATCATTGTGATAATGAGTGGTTGTACCTCTCCTAAGGAATCCTTTGGAATCAATGATCCAAGAGAGGCCATTGCATCTACAAATCTATTAGTCAAACATGGCAAACTATCAATTTCATACCAATCAAACTTAGAGAGCAATTTCATTGCTACTTCATGGTAAAGTTTTATGGTAGGTTCTTTGCATTGGTATTCTCCATTTACTTGTTTAACAACAAGTTGAGAATCACCAAATATCCTGATACGCTTTATGCCCATAGCTATAGCTGCTTGAAGACCTAATATTAAGGCTTCATACTCTACATTGTTGTTTGTGCATTGGAAGTCTAGTTTGAATGATAAGGGGATAGGCACCCCCTAGGGTGTATGAAACATGACTCCAACACCTTGACCATTTTTGCACTTAGAACCATCAAAGAATAGTGTGATATCGATGTCTTCCTCTAGAATGACATCTTCTTCTTGTTCAGTGATAGTGAATACCGAATCATCTAGGAGCTCAATAATCAAGGGTTGATCACTAGGTAGTGGAGCTTCCACAAGTTGATCGGCTATAACCTGACCTTTAATGGATTTTTGGCTTATGAACTCAAGATCAAATTTAGTAAGAAGCATTATCCATTTAGCAGTGTGAGTGTTATTGTAAGTGTGAGACATCATATAACACAGAGGATTTTCTCTAGCTATGATATATGTGGTGTGACTAAGCATGTAATGTCTGAGTTTCTTAGTGGAAAAAACCATTGCTAAGCATAATTTTTCCATGTAAGCATATCTGGTTTCATAGCTTACCAATGTTCGACTAATGTAATAGACAACTTGCTCTCGATTGTTTTCATTCTTTTGTGCAAGCATTGTCCCTAATGCAAAGTCCATTGCTGAAACATAAATATGGAAGGGGACCCCTAGACGAGGAGGAGTTAAGACTGGTGGAGAAGCTAGGTATTGCTTAATATCATCAAAGGCTTTTTGACATTCATCTATCCATGAAAATGGCACCCCCTTTTGTAGCAGGTGATTGAATGGCCTGCATTTGTTAGAAAGTTGTGCAATGAAATGATGGATTGATTGAATATTTCCTTGTAAACTACGCAATTCCTTTAAGTTTGTTGGGGGAGGCATCTCCATGATGGCCTTGAATTTGTTTGGGTCCACCTCAATGCCTCTTTTGGAGATAATGAACCCTAGTAGTTTTCCAGAGGTAACACCAAAGACACATTTCTTGGGGTTCAACCTTACATTATGCTCTAGAAGTCGATCAAAGACTTTTTCCAATACACCAATGTGTTCTTGTCGAGTTTTAGATTTTTCCAAGAGATCATCCACATAATATTCGATGATCTTATGCATGTAATCATGGAAGATGTATGTCATGGCATGTTGATAAGTGGCACCTACATTTTTGAGGCCAAAGGGCATCACCTTGTAACAAAAAGTTCCCCAAGGTGTAGTGAATGTTGTTTTGTGTTGGTCATCAAGATTTATTCGAATTTGGTTGTATCCTAAAAAACCATCCATGAGAGAAAGCATTTCATGGCCAACATAGGTGTCGACAAGAGTATCAATGTTTGGAAGAGGAAAATCATCCTTAGGACACGCTTTGTTAAGATCTCAAAAATCAGTGCAAATGTGTATCGCCTCGTTAGGCTTATGAATGGGTACCATGTTTGAGAGCCACTTAGGATAGTCAATGGGGACAATGAAACCCACATCTAATAGCTTTTGAAGCTCTTCTTTGACCAAGAGGGCAATGGTAGGATGCATCCTTCTAAGTTTTTGTTTGATCGGCTTAGCATCAGAATTTAAGGTGAGATTGTGGACAACCAAATTAGGGTCAAGATCGGGCATGTCCTTGTAGGACCATGCAAAAATGCCCTTCTTCTTCTTGAGGAGAGCAATTAATTACTCTTGTTCATCTATGGATAAAATTTTGCCAAGTTTGACAATTTAGGGATTGTCTGCATCTGAACTAAGGTTCACATCGATAGTATCTTCAATAGACATGTGAGAACCTTCCTCAAGTTGATGGGGCATTGGGATCAGATGAATGTCATCTATGATGTCATCAAACTCTTCTGACTCAACCTTGTCTATGTCTACCTAGAAAACCTCAAGATCTGAAGGTGAAGGTGAAGGTGAAGGTGGGGGTGATGGAGGAATGTAGTTGGTTGAAGCCCTTAACAATTCCTCAAAAAGGACAAACTCAGAAAAGGATGGTGGCGAGGAAATCCGGTCCATATCAATAAGGCTCATGTCAATAGGAATTGGCTTTGCCAAATCATATGGATTATGGAGTGGGGTGAATAAGTCAACAGGATTCATGTTGACTTAAGGGGAAAATGGATGGTTGGCAAGGTGAATGGATGGGTGGATCCTGTTTGGTAGAACCAATGCTAGAACTCTAGGAACCTGAACAACAAAAAGAAACACAAATAAATGCAAAATACATGTAATGTAAAATGTTTTTGTTTTTGTGTTTTTTTTATAATTTTGTTTTTGATTTTTTTGATATTTGAGTTATGTACATATATTACAAGCAAAATGGTCGGTGATGTGGATCAATGGAATGGAGGTGGTGGTTCACCGGTTGGGTCAGCTTGCTCTTGTGGAAGAAGCAAGCGAATGATGGGTTGATGGATGGGGAACATTCTGAGGTAAAACTCATCTTGTTTAGTGTGTGGGATGATGGGGTTTGACTCCTCTTTAGATTCATTAGAAGCTATCGACATAAGGTCAAATTCTTCATAGATTTCATCTTTGAAGTCATCGATGTGATGGATATCTTCTCCTGAATTTAAATTTAAGCTTTAGAAAGCTTGTTCAAGAGAAGAAGTGGATGAAAGTGGACGATAGCCTAAACCCAAATGATCATGCGTTTCTCGATATGAAACATTGATAATTTCATGCATTCCCTATTCATGTCGTTCTAGACCATGTCCTTGCCAATTAACAATGTGAAAATATCGGGATGGAAAACCCGACATATGTTGTATATTGGCAGGTGTCAAAAGCACAAGTAAATAACACAAAACTGCATAGAACATATATTATTTTATTGAATGGGATAGATATCCCGATTGTACAAATAATGTGCCCTAATGTGGGGTCTTTACAATACCCTTGATACAATTATTACAATGTTAGGGTTTTCAAGGCCCTAATCCAATGAATGGTGGTGTCTTCTTGCTCATATTTGATTCCAATAGAGTGGTGAGTGGGCTTTGGTATCCTATGCAGGGCCACTTGAGCTTCAACAATTACCAATGAATGTGATCCTCAAACCTGCACACGCAACAAAAAAACAAGGATTAATAATATCTATGAGGGCTCCACTGTGTGAGACCCTAAAAAAATAACTAAAACCCTAGTTGCATATAAATTGTTGTAAAAGAGATCTAAGAATAATAAAAATGCTTGCAAATGAAATTTTACCTTATCTTCGCTGACTTGTCATTTATGAATTCGTTGTTGTTATAGAGGGTGGTTACGCAGATGTGCCCTAGCGGCACCTGAGGGCCATAGGGCTACAGAACTAGGATGGGAAACACTTAAGGGTGCTCGACGGACTCAGGAGGGTGCTCAATAGACTCGAGATGGCATTCGGTGATGGTTTGAAGCACCTAGAGGTACTTTCAAGGCTCTGGAGGGTGTTCGGGGGTGTGAATCATAAGTTGTAGAATAAATATTGTTTGCGAGGTGGATGGTGGCAGATGCGAAGGATGCGAGAGGGAGCGATGGAGGACAAAAGTGGTGAGGATGCTTGAGAATGCTTAAGACCTCAATAAATTAGAGGACTTAGGGAATTCAAAAACTTAGGGGTCGAGTCATCACAATGACTCCTCTTTATAATCTTTCCTTAGTCATGTTAGGGTTTCAATGACACAATTTGTGCGGTCAAGATTAGAACATGACGAAGGGTGAAGATTAAATTTAGGCAGGTGGCATGGATTAAGACAGATAGATGGATAGAATTAAAACATGATGGATGGTTGGGATTGATTCATATAAATATAAATATATATTTATTTATTATATATATATAAATATAATATATAAAATATTATTATTTAAATATATATTAAACAAATATATATAAAATATATAAATAATGGATAATGTGGCGTGAAACTATGGATGGATGACAAGTGGCTAGATTTTGGTGTCTACACATTTATCATAATACTTCATAATTAAGAAACATTATAACCCTCAATACCACAATACTTCACAATTTAAGAATTATTATGATTATCAACATCATAATCCTTTGCCCTTGATAATGGGAAGGATGGTAAATGGATACAAAGGAACCTTAATGGAACCCTTACTAGTTGGAATAGTGAAATTGAAATTTGATGAGAGTGCCCATGGAAATTTAGGTCCAACAAGTGCTATAGGTATTTTCAAAGATAGTAATGGTAAGCTACTCTACATGTTTGCTCTTTTCATTTTTCATCCTATTCATATTTGATAGAGATAGTTTGACTACAGGCCTAAGGGTAGCCACTAAACAAATGTTTGAGGAGTTAATTATTAAGAAGGAATCAAATATCATGATTGAAACTTTATGAAATAATTTTTTTTGATTTCAAACTTGATGCTCTTATGGAAGAGTATCCAAGTATCAAGCATAGACCGAAAACAAATAAATTATCTCATATACTTCATGAAGATATTAAGATAATAAATAAGCTTTCTAATAGTTGTAAGCTTATTACAGTGATACGGGCATTGGCCTCTCTTTGAGAGGTCCAAGGTTCAAACCCCACTCAGTATGAGAGGACCAGGACCCCTCATAAAAACCTATGTAAACTCATTAAAAAAAAAAAAAATCTTTCTAACATTGCAATCAATTTGAATATATTGTATAAATTTGTTCATGGCAATGATATGAAATTATGGGATGTTTGGGTGGATCTATTGTCTTATGATGTCACCAAATCATGGAAATAACACTTTAAAATGGTATTTTTGGGACATTGTTTTACTATTTGCATTGTGTTTTTTATGTCATTATATTGTCATTGATGTATTGAGTCTTTGTATTACCTTGGTTTTGTTATGGTTAGACAATTTAGCATAATGTGATCTAAGTATTATGATGTTTTTTATTTATAGTTTTGATAATGGGCATCATTGATGTACATATTTTATTTTATCTTTCATGGGAGAGGTCTTTAATAGAAGTCCCTATGAATTGTAAAAGAATCATAATATTTCAAAACTATCTTTTTAATAATTATGTATGGCTTCTATAGGGACAAATCCTATCAAAATAATAAAATTTTATATTTTTCAAGACAATTAAACTATATCTAGCTTGTATTTTTATCAAAGATATTTTTTTTTCTTTTTATCAAATATATTATTCATCTTCCTCAAATTGTTGTCTCCACAATCAACTCCTTCACATCATTTTTATTAAGAGATAAAATCTCACTAGGCTAGTTGCCTTCTAAGATTTGAATTTTGCCAAGACAAAAATCAACATCATAATTGGCCAAATCATTTGCTACCCAATTTCCTTCTCTAAAGATATACTCACATTACCAAGAGGCTGCCTCCAATAATAGTTGACGAACATTAATTATAATGTAATTTTTCTATCCACTCTCCAATTATAATGTTATTTTTCTATCCAATCTCCACATCCATTTTTGTTGATAACATTAATAATAATATTTTATTAATGCCCCTCAATTAAAATATATTTCCATCCTTTTTCAATTGCAATTTTATTTTTTCTAAGAAGTGCCCTAGCCTTTGCATAGTTGTTAGTTAAAGTTCAATATGATGTTGAGTAAGTGAGAAGAATTTTGCCTTCATTATTTTATAAAACACCAATCTACTAGCTTTAGATTTTTGTTTGTTTGTGGAAAACACCCCTTTCGAGTAAGACCCAAGGAGGTAGGGGTATTTATTCCACCAAAACATGCCCAGGGCTCACACTTGGCTTGCCCTCTTTAGCACACTCAAACAACATTCCTAAAACGACAAAAACACAAGCAACAAACAACAAAAATAACAAAACACAAAAAACACACGAAAAAACACAAAAACAACACAAAAAAACACAAAAAAAAAACAAAAACACAAAACACAAAAAAACAACAAAAACACAAAAACCCACACACAAAAAAAAATTAAATGAAAGAAAAAATATATTACATCTATGGCCAAACCAATCCAATAGGCCTTTTAGCCAAGATTCAACAAAGGAAACATAAGAAAGATCTTTCTAAGCTAGGAACTGAAAAACCTTGACTAAACCAAAGAGAAGTTAATACAAAGAAAAAAAAAATGATTATCTCTAGAATTGGAGTTGTCTAGAGAAAGGATAGAAATAAGATCATCCCTGAGTTGAAAATCCCACAATTAGGAGGGTGGCCATAGCAAGTAAGATCAACTTAGTCCAATGCCCAATTAGCTAAAGCATCAACAATCTTGTTTAAACAACCTCCCTTTGAGTCCTCTAATATTCCAAGTGATGATATTCATTAATAACAAGGCTAAAGATGTTGGTAAGGGCATTAATATTACCTTCCTCTACAATCTTTTCACCTTCTTTTACCATATGATGTTGATTAGTCTTGTGGCCTACCTTTTGGTTAGTGTCCATCTTCATTTTTTTCTACTGTTTCTTGTCTTACCCCAAGTGAATCTGGGATAGCTTCTAACCTTGAAGTATGCGTATACAAAACCAAAGCATTATTGGAAGGTTCAACAAATTCTATCTTAGGGTTTGAATTTTTTGAAGTTCTAGCATTTAGAAGATTGTTCTTGTCTATGTTTTCTCCCTTGTTTCTTTGTTGAAAACCTTTGATTTCTTGGTTTATCTTTGAGTCCTTCCCTACAAATTTAAACTATGTTTCTAATATTTTTGTCTCCATTATGTCCTCTTCCTCACTTGGGAGGTTATTTATGGAAAGAATTCTAAATATATTAGTTGACAACATCGCTTGATCCTTCATAACTAGATTTTTTGAGTGTTTTTATTTTTAGGCATTTGGAAACTTGCTAAGTTTGTGTCCTCTTTCTTTTGATCTAGAATATTATTTGGATAGACACTAGCCAAATGACCATATTCATGGCATATTCTGCAATGAAAATAAATGTTATCATAGTCCACCACCTGCTCCCAAGTATCCTCCCTAAATTGTAATGAGATATTTTCTAGAAGAGGTTTGTTAAAATCTATTAAGACACAAATTTGAGCATAAATAATATGTTCAAATTTGTGTGTATAGTCAGCAATCATTATGAAATTTCCAAGGGAGTTTTTGATTGTAGAAAACACAGTTGGATTCCAAAATTCAATAGAGAGGCCAAAAAGTCTAACCCATACAAGTCTTGTAGAAGGCATCTCTTCTTAAAATTTATTTATAGTGTGCCAAGGCTTCATGAAAATCCTTGCCCTTCCAAAGAACTAGGGATACCCTTGAAATATTTTCTCTCTGTCTTCATCATTAGCAAAAATAACAAGAAAATAACCATTGGGATAAACAAATATTTGTAACTCACCTTGTGTTTTCCAGTATTTTGTAGCCCACACTTTGAAAGCAGATAGGGTCAAACAAAAACCCAAGAAATGATAAATCAATCCTCTTTTCTCCATATCTTCAATGTCATCTTGAATGTCATCCATTTTTAGTTTAACAATTGGGTTCCATTAGCTGCTCTTAGACATCCCAACTCATTTTTTTTTGGATCAATATTAGGTATTCTTTGAGTTCTATGAGAATCATTAAGATTAATTTTAGCATTATTTTGCAACTTTCCACCACGAAGGACATCTCTAAAATTCATTTTTGGGGCCGAATCCTTGAAATTCTTACCTTTTTTTTTTAAAGCAAAAAATCCCTTATGGGGCCACCTTGGTCTGAGAGACCACGAACAAGGGGTTCTACACCATCAAAGTCACCCAGGAGTCGCGCTCGACCCTGCCCGTACCAACATTATCAATTGGATTTTGGGTACCCAATTCAACTTTTTAATAGGGTAGATATTCGAACCTAGGACCTCCCTTGGAGGATTTCTCTCTCCTCTCCAACTCACCTACAAAACCTGGGTTGAAATCCTTACCCTTGAAAGGGGTTTCCATAGTGGATTTGTTTTGGGGATGTTCCTTAGCATCGGGATTGCTTGAGTTCTTAACCATTTTTTCTTTTCCTAAGGAGGCTTCTCTTATTTGATCTACAACTTGAAACTTGTTTATGGGTCTCTTTAATCCATGCCTTAGATGCCAAGGAAAGGTATAATTTTTTATTTTTCCTTGGGAAACAAATTGGAATCAATTTTCAATCAAGTCTTTAGCATGAAGATTTGCTGAATGAAAAATTCCTAACCCATCGCGGGTCTCTTGAAACATATCCCATGATTATCTTGGGTAGAAATGATAATAATAAAAAACTAGTCGCTAGGACCTGTAGGCCCTTGAAAACAACCTTTGTCATTGCCTGTGCTCAAATCACATATGAAACCCTCACGCAGTCATCTTCAAAACCCTCATATCCTAAAAAAAATCACTAGCTTTTCTTAGATTTATTTTGGAAACACTATAAAAAATAATTTTGATAAATCCAATTTATGGGTATTTTTATTTTACCATAGACTAAAGTAGATCCTTTATGTTAACTCCATTGTTATAAATTACCCTCTGTGTGTATCTAAATCCTACAACAAAAGGATAATACCTCACTTTGTTAATACTTGAGACTTCCCATGATGAACATCATGTTTGTAAACTTTCTACCAAAGAGGCAATAATATGGTTCCAAACTTAAGCATGGTTTTGAGATTCATTTAAAAAAAATTATACTATTTATTTCAATGTTAGAATTCTTGTTACTTTTCAAAAATTAAATTAACCATAGTATTTATTCACTTAAAGCCATATGCAAGACAATAGAGAAGCGAAATAGGAAGATCGAGTCGACAAAATAAGAGGATAAGATGGGTAGGTTCCCAAGGGGCACCCTAATAATAGATTACATAAAGATATCATAATACACACAATAATGCAATGGATCAATGGTTGGGGGTATTTATAGAAGATACCTAATCCCTAAATAATAATTATATATCACATCAACCTAGACCAACATAAGGTTCAAGGTTACGTTATGTTTAACCATAAGTTACTAAACCTTTAATTAAGGTTTAGTTAAGGTTAACCATCCAAGTGGTTTAACCAATCCCACTAGGGGTGAGTACATCAAGATTTGTTGTAGGCTTACACAGGGAAGGCTTATAGTCTTACATAAAGAATATCCATAGGCTTACGCCATGATTCCCCTTCGACTTATATCATCATCTAGTAAACTTGGCCAATAAGGTCAAATTAGCATCTTCCAACATTCAAGCCATAAATTTCAAAAAACAATAACATGATCAATCCTCTCTAGACTACATAATGCTTTAGCTTTGAAATAATTAATCTAACATTTCATTCGCTCTTTCAATGTTGATGGAGCTACTTTATTCTCATATTGTTGAATAAGCAATCCCAAATAATGTAAAAAAGAGGATATCAAAAAGTAAATGATATGATGTTTCTAGATCCTTCTCACATAAAGCACACCGAAATTGTCCATGATATCCTATTCTTTGTAGAATCTATCCTATAAGAATATCATTTTGGACTGTTAACCACAGAAATATCAAGGCCTTAGGGAGGGCCTCTAGTGACCAAATATTTTTCCATAGGAAATAATTGGGAAGAAGAAATTCTACTTGATCTGGATCCTTATATCCCAACTTGATCAAGTATCCACCATATTTTGATAGATTCTAAACCAAATCATCCTTTCATGTAAAAATAGACAAATAGAACTACTGAAACATATTTTGAGGCTCCTCTCCTACTTGTTTGAGTTCCTCTTCTTCAACTAGGTTACTAATATATGTCACATCCCAAAACATGTGTAATTTATTTTTTACATGAAATGGAAGTAATGATGATGTAACATTACTAATTTTATTTTTAATATATAACATTGTTTCAAAACTATTGAAATAAAAAAATTTAAACTTAAAATTTGAACGACTTCAAGTGATTGGCAGGACATCCCTCCACCCAATTGAGTGAGGAAGGATATCATTAGGGAGAGGATAACAAATGCGGGAAAAGCAATAGTTTAGTGAATGGAAAGTAAAACATACACCATAAGATAAAATATATAAGTATTGTGTGAATTCTTACTAAAAGAAAAATTTGACTTTGTATGAATGTCTATAACTACAATATTGTTTGAAGTTTTTTTAATAAGTTATATGTGGCTTTTATTGGGGGCCACTCCCATCAAAATACCAAAATATTACATTTGTTTTAACATACCTTTTTATCACAAAATTTTCATTTCTTTTTCTCTTAAATATATTCTTCAACTTCCTCGAAGTGCTATGTTTCCACAATCAACTCCTTTACATCATTTTTATTAAGAGATAAAATCTCACTCGACCATTTGCCTTCTAAAATTTGAATTTCATTAGGATGAAGATCAACACCGCAATTTGCTAATTTGCCTATTACCCAATTTTCTTCTCTATAAATATGCTCACACTTCCAAGAGATTGCCTCTAGTAATAGATGATGAATATAAAAAATAATATAATTTTTTTTATCTAGTCTCCACATCCATTTTTATTAACAACATTGATGATAATTTGTGAGTGAAGAGAAATAACACCCCGATAAACAAAATCTAGAACAACAGTAAGTGTAGAATCAAAAAGAAAAAACAAAGGACACGTTACACAAGAATTTATCTTGGGAAACCCTTTCGGGAAAAACCCAGCAAGAATATCTCCTTATTGTATAAACTTGACCGTATCCAATACAATAATATCCTTTCGCTCGTTTTTTTCTTGCGATTACATTTCTTGCAAATTCCTTACCAAACCCTCATGCAAGTGTTGTTTTATATACCAACAACACAATAAGGGGTTTTACAATATTATGGGTACAAAATCATGGGCTAACATTACATTACCGCAAAAATGCCCATATGGGTCTAAAAATAGCTTAGTCCTGATGAGGATAGGTGTAGAGTTTAAAGTCCTTTCAAATTTAGCCCCACTTGAATAAAATAGAAAATATTCAACACAACTCCAACAATGAGTCCCCCTCGATTGAAATATATTCCATCATTTTTCTACTGCAATTTTAATCCCTGTAAGAAGTGCCCTAGCCTCTACATAGTTGTCAATTGAAGTTTCATATGATTTGAAATAAGTGAGGAGAATTCTTCCTTCACTATTTCTAAAAATACCACCTCCACCATATTTTCCTAGATTTCCTTTAGAAGTACCATCAAAATTAATTTTTATAAACCCAATTTTTGGACAATTTCATTTTACGATAGATTGAAGTATATCCTTTGTTTTAATTCCATTGTCGTAGATGATTCTTCCATGTATGTTCAAATCCTACAGCTAAGTTATTAGCACATCTTTTTTTGAAATTGAGACTTCCATGATGAGCACCACGTTTGTAGATATTTTGCAAGAGAGATGGTAATACGATTTCAAACTTGGGCATGATTTTGACATTTATTATTTTAAATATTATTATTCCTTTCAAGCCATAAATTCCAACAATTAATGGTAGGGCCAATCCTCCAAATAATACATAAAACCTTATCTTTGAAATAATTAATCCAACATTTCATCAACTCTTTCAATGTTGATGGAGCTACCCAATATAATTTCATTTTTTTTAAATAACCCCAAATGGTGTGAGAAAACGAACAATGAAGAAGTAAATGGTATGATGTTTCTAGATCCTTCTCACACAAGGCACATCTAAAGGATCCAAATATCCTCTTCTTTATATAATCTCTCCTATAAGAATCTTACTTTGAATTGCTAACCAAAGGAATGTTGAGGCCTTAGGGAGAGCCTCTAATGACCAAACATTCTTCCAAGGAAAATATTTGAGAGAAGGAAATTTTGATTGTTCTAAATCTTCATATCCCAATTTGACTAAGTATCCACCATCCTTTGATGAATTCCAAACCAACTCATCCTTTCATGTAAGAATCAACAAATAAAACTCTAGAAGCATCTTTTGAAGTTCATTTGCAATTTGTTTGAGTTCCTCTCCTTTAACTAGGTTACTAAAATAAATCCATGAATAAAAAATTGATAAAATTCAAAAAGACTTTCTATGGAAAGGTTGTGAGGAAAATTTTAGATTTCCTCTTTGTAAGTGGGATAGGGTTTACAAAGGAAAGAATATTGGAGGAGCAGACTTGCAGAATTATAAACTTATGAATTTGGCATTAGGAGCAAAACTTAGGTGGAGATTATTCAAAGATCAAGGAAATAATTGAACAAAAATATTACTTAAAAATATATAGGTTCTCTTAATGCAATGAAATTATTTAGAAAAATAACTCTACCCAAAGGATCGTCAACATGGAACTTCATATAAGAGAATTTGCAATTGATAAAGAACTATATTATATAGTCATTCAATGAGGTGAGTTATGCAAATTTTTGGTCTTATGCTTCGTTGAAACCTTATCCTGTTATCTCTGACTCAAAATCGCAACCATTGGATAAAGCATGCCTAACATGTAAAGTTCCAAAGGTCAAAGACTATATTATTATGAACAACTCTAGAGCTATACTTGTTGGCAGTATTGAAAGTGACATCATATAAATAAGGATGAATTGCAACGTAGTCTTTATGAGTTGTAGCCTTCCTACCATGGTTAAGAACTTACCTTTCCAACCTGCCAAGCAAGCTTTCATTCTATCCAAAAAAGAGATCCAAAGCACCTTTTTATTTTCTTTATCAGACAAAGGAATACCCAAGTAGGTTGATGGAAAATTTTTAATTTTAAACCCTAAAATATTCACAATAATTTCTTGCTAATCTAGGGTAGTATTAATGAAAAAATCCAAGATTTTGTAGTATTTACCAACTGTCTAGTAGCTTTCTCATAGCATGATAATGTTGATTTAAACTCCATGGCCTCATTGATTGAGGGATGGCCTAAAAGAAATGTGTCATCAACAAATTGGAGATAAGATTAGAAAGGACCATTTTTTGCAACTTGAATACCCTTGATTTTTCCTTCCATTTTAGCCTTTGAAAAGGATATCCATAATGCTTTTGCCAGAATAATGAATAGATAAGGAAAAAGTGGATCACCTTACGAAGTCCACAAGATGACTTGAAGTAACCAACAAGAGAAACATTGATCAAAATAGAAAATTGTGCAATACTATAACAACATTTAATACAGTCACACCAACTATAATCAAAGCCAAAATTTTTGAGAATAGCATGTAGAAAATTATAGGAAACCTTATCATATGCTTTGTTCATATCTAATTTCAAAAGCATACTTGGTTTTTTCATGGAATAAATAGAATGTATGGCCTCTCGTACAATAATTATACCATCAATGATTTGTTACCATGAACAAAGCCACCTTGTTCTTTTGAGATAAGACACCCTAGAATACCCTTAAACTTATTTATCACAATTTTCAAAATGATCTTATAAATCATATTACAAAGGCTTATTGGACAAAAATTATCAAAACATTTTATGTCATCTTTCTTAGGAACCAAGGTAATAAAAGTAGCACTGATATCACTTATTATAGCCTTCCTTTTTCGAGCCTCTTCAACCATAGCTAACATTTCACTCTTCAATAAATCCTAATTTTTTTAAAGAAAATTGTAGGAAATCCATTAAGGCCAGGCGCCTTGTTAGGATGGAAAGAGAAAACTGCTTCATGGAGCTCCTCCATAGAAAAATTTAAGTTTACATGGGTTTTTATGAGGGGTCCTGGTCCCCTCTTACCAAGGTTTGAACTTGGGTCTCTTGGATGAAAACCCAAGGACTTACTACTACGGTATCCTTCACAAGTCTACAATGTTGTTTGAAGTTGTTTGTAATTATGTAGTTATATAAATAAGCATGCATGTTGGTATTATTTGAAAGGCAATTGGTGTGGTGCCCTATTTTCCAAGGGAAATAGGTTAGTTATGAGCTCTTCTATAGTCCAAGAAAATGAAGTTGCCATAGTCTTTATAATCCTACTTAAAGAATATTTTATTTATTTCAACACATAAGTGTGGGAACCTTAGGAGGGAAACCACCTTTTAGTCCTTCAACAAGGCATTTAGTTCCTTAGTACTCAATTGAAGGAATAAAAAAGATAGGCATATGACTTTTAGGGCATCACCACCCAATGTTATTTAAACCTCCTTTTATGGCTCCCCCCTTATTTTTTCTCATTGTAAATTTTGAAGTAAAGAGTTAAGTTTTTTGAGGAGGAAAGGTGAATGGGAGCAACATTATCTCTATTGTCTTTCTTATTAAACCATGGCAACTATGCATGCATATTTTTACTTGGTAACCCCTCTTGGCTAGGACATCTTCTTGGGTCTACCTTGGGTTATAGAGGATAAATAATATTTATAGGAGAGGATTACTTAAGGTATGTCATGGAAGTTTTGGGGGACATGAGGAAAAGACAAATCCATTGCAAGAAGAGGGATTCACAATCTATGGTTTGGCATTACAAAATTATGACATATCATGGTTCACTTCTTAATTATTTGTGTTTTACTTTGGCATTCTTTTGTTTTTGAGAGGGGAAATTTGGAAATAAAACTCATGCAAGTCCTTTCTAAGTAAATCTTGTTAGATTTTTTTCCAAAAAATAACTTAATAGAAAAAGAAAATGAGTATATCTGAAATTTTGCATTTGAACTTCACTAGCCTATTTAAAAAAAATGATGCATTCATTTAAGGTTTTATTCCTTGATTATATATGAATAGTTGGTGATTTTTTAATGTTGAATTTATGGAAAAAATATTTAAACTTAAATAACCATTTTAAAATCCATCCTTGGATCGTCGGACTGAACGCTTGTCCCTTTCCTGGTGCTTTCAACGACGTAAAATGTTTAAAATGATTGTGGCATGGTGGTTATAGGGGCGGACTACGCAAAGATCTGTGTAGCGGATTCTAGGGCGGACAATACGGAATACTGTGGTGGCCATAAAGGTGGACAGCCTGCCCGGATTCGTGGCGGCTACCGATTCCACCATGTAAATTAAAAAAAAAAAAATCCATCCTTGGAGTTTGAGTACTTGAAAAGAAAAGCATGATTATGACATTCGATAAAAAATTAAAATATCGTGTTGACCTTTTGAGTGACATTCATATGTATTTCATAATCTTTTTCAAATAATAACACCTTCAATGCATTTGATGGTCTTGTTGAAATATTTCTTATTAACTTCCTAAAGGGGAATAGGAATGTATCCTATGGTCTTATTGAGAAAACTTAGGTTTTTATGGTGGAATTGTTTCTAAGTGCCCAACCCCTATGTGTCATACCTAATATGGAAACAAAGCTTTTAAGATAAAATCCTTTCTTTTAACTACTTAAATGAGCATTTTAGATGGGTTTACTAAAAAAGAATCCATTCCTTTATTTTGTTTATAAGACTTGTTTTCATTTTAATGTTGTATATGGATCTACTAGAATGAAATGTTGACTTTCTAAATTTGAAGGTGTTGTAATCTCCATATTGTATAAAGAACATTTTGTTTTACATTTTCAGTTAACATTTAGCAATTTTGTTCTCTTGCAATTAAAGGCAATCATTTGTAGTCTACATTACATTGCATGGTATTGTGCCTTGGTTGAGTATTCTACATGGAAAAAAGGTTAAAATAGCATGGATTGTATGAAAGTATATTGTGTATGCTTCTTTTGGTAAAAATATGCTTTTACGAAGTAGGCTTCATAACATTTGATGTAACAACCCACCAACTCGACCCAAGGGAGAGAGACATTTTTGTTTTTAAAAAGGATTAACTCATAAAGAAGACCCAATATTTTTTATTAGTATTAAGCCATAACCATATTTTGAATTCATTGTTGCTGCAAACGACACTCAAGTGGATAGGAGTGGCCAACTTACTGTACTTCTTGGGTTCACTTTTCTAAACCTCACTATTTAGAAAATACACCAACAATGGTCCCCCCTCTTTTCCTATACCCTCATCAGTATAGGACAAATTGACCATGGCATAAAATTTATCCTTTAAAGCCCATAACACTTAAAGAGGATACCTATTCCCTAACCTTACATAAGTCCATCTATGTAGGATTATGCTAGCGTGATGCCTTAGTGCTTAGTTAGCTTCACCTCACCATGAGCTAAACTAAGACCATTACCACTCACTTGGTAATGATCATGCCCACTCTTGCCTCACTACAAGGTTCCACCACTATACCATTTTGTGAGTGATCCAATGTATTTTACCATCCCAATCCATCGTTAATATTTCTAAGCCTCATCACTTGGAATACGTCCAAGCCTCACCACTTAGAACTTGTACAAGCCTAACCACTTTGGACTACTCAAGCCTCATCACTTGGGCCACCCGAGCCTCACCATTTAGGGTGTATCATTCACAAATACCTAGTTATTGCCTCACCGTAACTCAATTAGGATTGGGTATCTTGACTCAAGAATTGTTAATATGGATCTAGTATCATGCCCAATTAACTCCCATCCAAAACTCAAGAGTCTTATCATTTTTAAAAGAAATAAACATCTCTCCCAAAAGGAAATAAAGTGCTATATTAAATCATATTTAAATTCAACATTAGACATTGCAAAAGACTAGGAACTTTAATACTTTTCAAATCATAATACTAGATTTTAGTATTTCCTTTGTTTACAATGAAAGGATGAAATCAACATCTAAAGAAATCATAATAATAATCCATCCATAATATTATATCATTCCTTTATTAATACATCCTTTCCATTTTGCAAATAAATAACTATTTCCAAAAACTTTAACATAAGGATTAACATTTAATCTTCCATTATTTGAGCAAGTCTCAACTAATTTAATAAAAATAATATTTACAAACATTTATTCCTTCTTCATCATCATGATACTCATAATAATCTTCGTCCCAAAAATATTGGATTTCAATATTCTAAATACATAAATGATTTAGTCACACTTTTTCCTCAAGATCTTCCACATTGCTAGGTTTTCTGAATGAACATTGGAAGTAAGTTTAGGGATCAATACAACTCTTAAATGCATATGCAAGCCTAACATGCACTATGCATAAAAACATACCACAATGCAAGAGCATACAATATGCAAAGCAATACCATCCAACACATTGAGAGAATCTCATACTTCTTTCGGATATGGATTCTTTAGCTACTCAAGCCTCATCCATTTTTGCAAATATTTACTATTAAAAAATATTTTATTATTTTCTAGAATTTAGAAAATATTCAATTCTTTTCTCCATCCTTAAACCCATTTATAACCCTTTGATTCATAAAATCCTTCAACATTAATCAATAGTCCCAACATTACAACTTGATTACTATTAACAACATTTAATCAATAAATAAAGATAAAAATATTCCTTTTAAAATAATGGCTTCTTTCCAATAAATCAATAAGCTATTGATTAATTAATCAAGCATAAAACAATAATAAAAGATATAAACTAATTTAAGCTACTAATAATTCACATTGATTTATATAAAATGACCACATTGGTTCATATACAGTTAATAAAGAACATTACCCAAACTTAATATAAAATGGTACAACTAAAATCACGCTACTAGCTTAATCTAACCAAATAGAGATTTTTTATATGGCCAAGGTTAAGAAAGAGAGGGTAACTCCAAGGTCATCCATAGATGGTGCTAATACATGCAAGCCATGATGACCAAATGTTAATTTTGCAAGTCCACCTAAACCTATCCCTTTGATGGGTACTTCCTTCTCCGGATGCTCTCAACCATTTTAATATATCTAGATAATCCCCTACATAGGATCCCCACAATATTAACACGTACCTAAAGGAACATTTTGATCGAAAGATAACAAAACATTAAATAAGGATTATGGCGATAATGGAGATCCAAAACTAAGGTGGATACGACTCTGCTCATCTATAATTTTTAGTTAGAAGAAGAACTTACAAAGAACATGGATGACATAACTCACTAAGTAAAATGATAATAACCAGGTTGGCAACTAGACAATGACCCATGCAACTAAGGTCGATTTTGGATGTTAAATACTGGTTGCAGTACTAATCAACAATGATGGAGGATTCTCCTCACAATCATCCTGCACTATCGAGCTTCTACTAAAATTGGATGATCCTTAGGCAGTAATACCAATCCTTACACACCACAAGGAACTCTACAAACATGATTACTTAAAGAAAATCCAAAAGCTAGGGCCTCCTAGAGAATGACATTCCTATCGATCCCAAAAATTTAAGCAAATACAACAACAATCGATAATGCGAGCAACTACGTATGTTTAAGCAATAATTAAATCATTGCATAATATTAATGCACCTAGCATGAATATATTATCTCCAACAATAAATCATATGAAGCATTCATTCATTAAAAAACAAGAGGACAAATACCTTTGCAAAATCCACTCTACGTAATACTTCCTTCTTCAAGCTTTTGTTCCTAGATCTTTTCTCATGCTAGCTCTCCCAAATATTGGAAATCTCCTCAACATATATTTCTTTAAGGAACCAAAGGTAAGATTAATGTTGGAAATATTTTCTTCTTGCATGTCATCCTGTTACAATAAAGATAACACTTCAGAATTTACGTTGCAAGATTTCCAACTTTTCCAACATTTCCATAATTCCAAAAATATTTCCAATATTTTCCTTCCAACATTATGAATTTATTCACATAAAATTTATTTAATAAAAGAGCACCCTTATAAGTTTTTTTAACTTGTTAACCTATTAATACTTTTTACAACAAAGTATTGATATCCAAAGCATTCCCTAAAAATATTATTACTTTCTAATGCTAAAGTTAACATTAGTGTAATATAATAATAATTAAATTAATTACTCACCTAATTAATTTAATTAATATCGAATGTTAATATTAACCATTAACATTGATATTTAATATTTTAAGTATTAATAATACCAACATTATTATTAATACTCAATTTGATAAAATTATTTACCAAACAATTTCCATGCATCAAAACACATGCATAAATGCATCCCAATGCTAAACTACATGTCTAAGATGCAAATCAACAATATGCACAAATAATGTTTTTTTCCTTAAGTAGGAGGCTTTACGATAACTACAATGTTATCACCCATCTACGAAGGATGGCTCTTTTGCTTTAATAGCAACCTCCTTGCTCGAAGATGCATTTTTAATCAAACATATGCAAATGCATCTATATGAAGGGTTTTCTTTTACCCTTGAGTTGTCAATGATAATTCATCCATCATTTTCCTTTTTATTCTCAACTCTGGTGGTTGTCCCATACCAATCCACCCATGAGAGTACCTGGTCCTACAACCACAAAATTCATTAGTAGTACCATATTCTAAAAATAACATAATTCAACTTTAAAAAGCATAACTATCAACTCATCTTGATAGAACACAATAAGATTATGCATTAATATCCACACATTAGTACATAAATCAAGCAACAAGGAAAAGTCCTACCAGGGTGGGCCATTACATACTCCCCCTAGGACTAAACACAATCCCTTGTATTTTCTGAAAACAAAATATATATTTTATTCAAACAAAAATAGAAATTGCTTTCTCATTTCCTCAACATCTTTCCAAGTTGCATAATTTTTAGAATAATGGTCCCATTGGACCTTACATTGATCTAGGGTTTGTTTTCTCAAGTTTTTAGAATGAAACCCTATATTCTTACCAGTTGCACCTCAATGGTTGAGGGATCTTCCATCTATAATTTTGACACATTCCAAACATGAGAAGGATCAACAACATACTTCCTAAGCAAGGATATGTGGAAAGTATCATGGATATTTGATAGGTTGGGCAGAGCCTATAGGCTACTAAACTAATCTTATCAATTATCTCAAAAGGCCCAACAAAATGAGGATCCAACTTAGTTGACTTGATGGCACTTTTCATGGGTCTCACCCTCAAGAAGACTCTGTCTCCCACAGAGAATTCTCTTGGTGATATTTTTAGATCAACATAACTCTTCTGGTGATCGATTGCTTCCTTGAGCCTCTATTGAATCACCCTAAGTTACTCCTCCATCTCCTTGATAGTGTTTGATCCGATCACCACCCGATATTCTAAATTATCCCAAGATAGAGGTGTTTTACATCTTCTTCCATATAAGGCCTCAAATGGAGCCATTCCCAAGGATGCATGGTATCCATTATTATATGCAAACTCAACTAGATGCAAATAGTCTTCCCACTTAGACTTTTGATCTATGCAATACATGCGAAGCATATCTTCAAGAACTTGGTTAACCCTCTCCATTTTCCCATCTATTTTTATATGGTAAGCAAAACTGATATTCAATTTAGTGCCCAATGCATGATGAAGAGCCTGCCAGAATTTTGACATAAATCTAGAGTCTCTATATGATATGATCACCTCAGGAAAACCATGTAACCTAATTATTTCTTTGGAAAATGTATTTGCCACAACCGGTGCATCATCCTTGATGTTCCTCGATATGAAATGTGCAACCTTAGTCAACTTGTCTACCACCACAAGTATTGTATCATGTTGGTACCTTGTTTTGGGTAAACCCATAATAAAATATGGATATAACCTACCACTTTTGAGTAGGTATATCATGTGGGTATATTTTTCCTACTAGATGTTGATATTCTACCTTTACCTTCTGGTATTCCAAACATCTAGCAATGAAACTATTAACATCCTATTTCATTCTAGGCCAATAAAAAGTATTTTTCATATTTTCTCTCATATTTGCACCTCCCAAATGAGAAATATGGAGAACTATGCACCTCTTGCATAATAATTCTCCTTAAATCACCAGTCTTGGGTATGAAAACCCTATATTTGAAACATAAAAGCCCATATTTTATGTTAAAATCCCCTATTTTCCTTAATTTTAGCTTGAATTTCAATGCAATACTGGTCTTGTAATTGCATTTCCCTAACTTTATCAATCAAGTCAACATGACTCCGGGTTAATGTTGCTATATGCCTTCTCCTACTCAAGGTGTCAACAACCTTGTTTTTCTTTCCTTTGATATACTCTATACCAAAGTCATATTCGACTAGGAACTCTATCCACCTTCTTTGCCTTGCATTCAACATTGGTTGGGTAAAGATATACCTTAGGATTTGGTGATCTATCCTTAGCTCGAAAGGTTTTCCCAAAAAATAGTGCCTCTAGACCTTAAGAGCATGGACAACCGATGCTAACTCTAGGTCATGTGTAGCATAATTCAACTCATGCTTCTTGAGTTTCCTAGATTCATATGCTATTGTAGCTTCATTTTGGGATAACACCCCTCCCAAATCCTCTAAGGAAGCATCTGTGCATATTGTAAAATTCTTAAAAGGATTAGGTATTTTGAGAATTGGTGTTGTAGTCAACTTATTCTTTAAAGTTTCAAAGGCAACCTCACACTTATCCATCCATTTGAACTCTTTCTCTTTTCTTTAAATATTGGTAATAGAGTAGGCAATTCTTGAGTAGTCTTTCACAAATTACCTATAATAACCAATTATTCCCATGAAGCTTCTAACTTTGGACACATTAGTAGGTGCAGGCCAACTTAATATGGCTTCAATTTTCTTGGGATCAATAACAATCCCTTCTACAGATATAATATGCCCCAAATACTAGACTTGTGAAGCATAGAATTCACATTTTGACAACTTTCCATAAAGTTGATTCTTCCTCAACACCTCTAACACCAACCTCAAATATTGGTCATGTTCCTCTCTAGTGTAAGAATATATCAAGATATCATCCAGAAATATCAAAACAAAATTATCTAAATATTTCTTGAACACATTGTTCATCAGATTCATAAAGGTTGTTGGTGCATTTATCAATCCAAATGGTAGCACTATGAACTCATAGTATCCATATCTAGTCTTGAAGGTTGTTTTATGAGTATCCTCATGAATTCTCAACTGATGATATCCTAATCTTAAGTCAATTTTTGAGAAGATAGTGGCATCCTTTAATTGATCAAAGAGATCATTAATTCTTGGTAATGGATACCTATTCTTGATGATCACCTTATTCAACATCCTATAGTCAATGCATAATCTTAAGGAACCATCCTTCTTTTAACAAACAACACTAGAGTACCCTAGGTCAACACACTAGGCTTAATCAAGCCTTTATCCAATAAATCTTGGAGTTACACCTCTAACTTTTGCAACTCAATAGGAGTCATTCTATATGGTGTCCTAGTAATAGGTTCAGCTCTAGGAATTAATTCAATGGTGAAAGCAAATTTACATCGAGGTGGAAGGCCTAGGAGATATTTTGAAAATACATCCCTAAATTCATGTAGAATTGGATGTTTCTTAAATATTTTTGCATCTCCATTATTTCCTTCCTTGTCATTTATCTTGACTACATACAACATTCCACCTCTTTTGATTGCCTTCTTAAGTTGCATAGTTGACAATAAATATGGTCAAAAAGACCCTTGTCTACTTTGAACCCTTAATATTTGCTTATCCTTATCAATATAATCCATCCATATTTCTTAGAAATTGATTAGGGCTCCATGGGATTTTAGCCAATCCATCCCTAGAATTATATCAAAGGCATGTAGCGATGCTACATATAAGTGCCAAATAGTTGATCCATTGGGTAAGGAAATATGAGAAGTAGGAAAGCATTGATTGATTGAGTAGGTTTACCCAGACACATACTCAAATTTCCACCCTTGTACCAAAAATCTATGTTTTTTTTGCATATCCCCAATAATACTAGTAGAAATGAAACTATTTGTGGCTCCACAATCAATTAAAACCTTTACATTTCTATTGAAAACTTACCATTTAACAACATGGGAGTTGTCTAACCATATAAGTTCTAACTTCCTATGGTTGCATAGATTTGATGAGGTTGTTCCTTGGCTCTGCTACTCGACTCTGTCCATTGGGGACACTTATTTGCATAATGAGGACCCCAACATATGAAACAACCTATCCTAGGTTCCCAAGACCTTTCCTATATTTTATCCCCTGTATCCTCCTTCTGAGTTGAATCATTCTACTTTTGAGGTTGAGGTTTTGGATTGTCCTTTCTTTCAAAAATATTCTTATAATTTTCCTTGTTCCCATTATTCCTATTTCTAAACTTTGGGTTTCCTTTACTCTTATTATTTTGCTCTTTGTCCCATTTTGTAAACCCAACACTCTTCCTCTTCCTGAGTTCCTATTTCTCTCCTTTTGTCAACACTCCATAGTTGAAGAAGGTCTTCTTGGTGTGTTTATTTGTCTCTTCCTGTTGAGCCAAATCATATGCCTTCTGTAGGTTTTTGGGCTTAAGAAAATTAATCATTGTTCGAATCTTAGGATCCACTCCCAAGATGAAATTTTACACCTTCAATTGTTCATTGGTCTCATACTTAGGAATATATTTCAAGAGCTTGATAAATTTTTGATAATATGCCTCCATAGTCAATGTACCTTGTTGGAGCATAGAGAATTCCTCAAATTTCTCTATGTAAAACTGATTCGATAGGAATATTTTCTTAAATGCCCTTACAAAATTGTCCCATTTGAGATCCACCGCTTGGATTCCTCTACCTACCTTGAATGTATTCCACCATTCCAAGGTTGCATCTTGAAGATGAAGGGTTGCCTAGACAGTTTAGGTTTCTGGTGAGTAATTCTTCATGGAAAAATAAGTTTCCAATTCATTCATCCAGGATTCCACTACATCACCCTCTTCTCTTCCATTAAATTTGGGTACCTTGACATTCTTTAAGTCCTTGGAAAGCTTAACCTCAATTCGAGATTTACCCTCATGGAATCCTCTAGTAGGATTCTCTTCTTGTCTACCCTCAAATTCTTGTTATTGGGTTCTCTGTTAACAAGTGTTTCCAACATTTTTGTTGTTGCTCCATCTACTCTTGAAGCAACTTAACCACTGAAGTAAGGTTTTCCACCCTCTTACTAGAGTCCACTATTCTTCCATATTTCTTCTAGGGATGAGTTGTAGCTTCCTCCTGCGTAGCTAACCCCAACTTCTTGGAAGATCCTCCTCTCAAAACAGGTGCTATCTCCTATCCATAAAAATAAGTTGGATAAGTTACAATTTCTCCAAAAGTGTACTTTCTAAGATTTTTTAGTTCCATCTCCCTATGAACTAACTAAGACCATTTACACTCACTTGGTAATGATCATGGTCAATCTTGCCTCACCATAAGGTGCTACCATTATACTGTCTTATGAATGATCTAGTGGATTGTCCCATACTAATCCACCATTAAGATTCATAAGCCTCACCACTTGAAAACATCCAAGACTTACCATTTAGGACTTGTCCATAACTCAACACTTTGGACTACCTAAGCCTCATCGCTTGGGCCACCCGAGCCTCATCGTTCAAGGTGTATCATTCACAAATACCTAGTTATTACCTCATCGTAACTCAATTAGGATTGGGTATCTTGACTTAAGGATTTCTAATATGGCTCAAGTATCATGCCCAAAATAACCCCCATCCAAAACCCAAGAGTCGAATCTTTTTTAACATATAAATAAACATCTCTCCCAAAAGGAAATAAAGTGCTATATTAAATCATAATTAAATTCAACATAACACATTGCTAAAGACTAGGAATTTAAATACCTTTCAAATCATAATACTATAATTTAGAATTTCATTTATTTACAATGAAAGGATGAAATTAACATCTAAATAAATCATAACCATAATCCATCCATAATATTCTATCATTCCTTTATTAACACATCCTTTCCATTTTGCAAATAAATAACTATTTCCAAGAACTTTAACATAATTATTAACAATATTTAATCTTCCATTCTTTAAACAAGTCTCAAATAATTAACATGAATAATATTTACAAACATTTATTCCTTCATCATCATGATACTCATAATAATATTTCTCCTAAAATATTACATTTCAATCTTTTAAATACATAGATGATCTAGTCACATTTTTTTCCTCAAGATCTTCCACATTGCCAGGTCTTCCCAATGGACATTGGAAGTAAGTTTAGGGATCATGACAACTCTTGAATGCATATGCAATCCTAACATGCACTATGCATAAAAACATACCACAATGCAAGAGCATACAATATGCAAAGCAATACCATGCAATACATTGAGAGAATCCCATACTTCTCTTGAATATGGATTCTTTAGCTACTCAAGACTCATCCATATTTTAAAACATTTACTATTAAAACATATTTTATCGTTTTATAGAATTTAGAAAATATTCAATTCTTTTCTCCATTCTTACTTTGTAACCCTCTAATTCATAAAATCCTTCAACATTAATCAATAGTACCAACATTACAACTTGATAACTATTAACAATATTTAATCAATAAATAAAGACAAAAGTCTTCCTTTTAAAATAATAATTTCTTTCCAATAAATAAATAAGCTATTGATTGATTAATTAAGCATTAAAAAATAATAAAAGATATTAATAGCTACATGTATAAACTAATTTAAGCTATACATTATTCACATTGGTTCATATACAATTAATAAAGAACGTTACCCAAACTTAATATAAAATGATATAGCTAAAACCATGTTGTGAGATTAATCTAACCAAATAGGTTTTTTAGACAACCAAGGTTAAGAAAGAGAGGGTAACTCCAAGGTCAGCTATAGATGGTGCTAACCTTAGTTATCAAATTCGTCAAATTTTTAAGATGAAATTTGAAATTAGTCGAATTTAAAATCTTCAGGAATAAATTCTGCGAACAAACCTTAAATTCGGACATGGGAAAAAAATTGAGTGGAAATACATGCAAAAACCACAAACAAACTCTACATCCAGCATAGGAAATCGTAAATGGGCATTGGAAATCAAAGATTGAAAATTTGTATCTCACCGGCGCAACATTGCATCTCTCAGTCGAATATAAATGCATGGACACTGCATACGAGCATTGTAGGGCTGATTTATGAATCTGTGGAGAAAATTATTGAGTGATGTGTTCTAATTCCTGGACCCGGGATTTCCATTTTCATGCCAGCACCAGAATCATTGTTGTAATGGAGCAACAAAAATTTAGAATACATATGAAAATGGATAATTATTAGGTGGTTTTAAAGAAGAATAAGTTATCAACTCTTGATTTGCATAATTTTAATTATTAAATCTTTTACTTTTGTAGAGGATAAGTTCTTGGCATGGTTATCTTTCAACCAATTTGAGTTTTCAATGTTGTTTTTGTTTAAATTTGATTTTTTTAAAGTTTAGTTTTGGTTTGAATTTAATTTTCTTTCAAATAGTTTAAATTTTAAGTTTTACCTTAATTTAAATTTAATTTTTTTTTTCAATTAATTTAAATTTTAAATTTAATGAAAGAATTTATAATATATCGAATTTTATGTCGAATTTTATTCCAAATTTTTAAATATGACGAATTTTTTTCGAACTTGAAGAGTGTCGAATTCGAATACGAACTCAAACTTGATAACTAAGGTGCTAACACATGCTAGCCATGAAGACCAAGCTTTGATTTCGTAGGTCCACCTAAACCTATCCCTCTAATGAGTACTTCCTTTGTTGGATGCTCTAAACCATTCTAATATACGTAGATAATCCCCTACATAGGAGCTCTACAATTTTAACACGTCCCTAAAGGAACATTTTGATCGAAATATAATAAAACATAAAATAAAGACTATGGGTACAATGGAGACCTACAAACTAAGGCGGATACAACTCGGCTCTTATATCCTTTGTTGTCGAAAGGACTTATAAAGACCATGGATGATAGAACTCACTTGGTAAAATGATAATAACCATGTTGGTGATAAAATAATGGCCCATGCAACTAAGGCCAGTTTTAGGTGTTAAAGAGTGGTTCCTCATAGTAACCACTAAAATTGGATGGATCCTTAGGCAGTAAAACCAAGCTTCTACTAAAATTGGATGGATCCTTAGGCAGTAATCTCATTAACCGAGCTTCTACTAAAATTGGATGGATCCTTAGGCAGTAAAACCAAGCCTTATGCACCACTAAGAACTCTATAGGCATGATTACTTAAAGAATATCCATAAGCTAGGGCCTCCTAGAGAATGATATTCCTATTGATCCCCAAAACTTAAGCAAATACAACTATAATTGATAATGCAAGCAACTATGTATGTTTAAGCAATAATTAAATCATTGCATAATATAAATGCACCTAGCATGAATATATTATTTCCAACAATAAATCATATGAAGCATTCATTCATAAAAAAACCAAAAGGGCAAATACCTCTGCAAAAGCCACTCTAGATAATACTTCCTTCTTCAAGCTTTCATTCCCAGACCTTTTCTCCCACTAGCTCTCCCAAATCTTGGCAATATCCTCAACATATATTTCTCGAAGGAACCAAAGGCAATATCAATGTTGAAAATACTTCCTTCTTGCATGTCATCCTGTTACAATAAAGGTAACACTTCAGAATTTACGTTGCAAGATTTCCAACATTTCCATAATTACAAAAAGATTTCCAATATTTTTCTTCCAACATAATGAATTTATTCACATAACATTTTTTTAATAAAAGAGCATCCTTATAAGGTTTTTAACTTATTAACCTATTAATACTTTTTACAACAAAGTATTGATATCCAAAGCATTCCCTAAAAATATTATTACTTTCTAATGATAAAGTTAACATTAGCGTAATATAATAATAGTTAAATTAATTACTCACCTAGTTAATTTAATTAATACTGAATGTTAATATTAACAATTAACATCGATATTTAATATTTAAGTATTTATAATACCAACAGTATTATTATTATCAAGTTGATAAAATCATTTACCAAACAATTTTCCATGCATCAAAATACATGCATAAATGTATTCCAATGCTAAACTATATGTCTAAGATGCAAATCAACAATATGCACAAACAATGTTTTTTTCCTTAAGCAGAAGGCTTTACGATAACGACAATGTTATCACCCATCTACTAAGGATGGCTCTTTTGCTTAAATAGCAACCTCCTTTCCTGAAGATGCATTTTTAATCAAACATATGCAAATGCATCTATATGAGGGTTTTATTTTACCCTTGAGTTGTCGATGAGAATTTCATCCATCATTTCCTTTTTTACTCTCAACTCTGGTCGTTGTCCCATACCAATCCACCCATAGAGTACCTGGTCCTGCAACCACAAAATTCATCAATAGTACCATATTCTAAAAATAGCATAATTCAACTTTAAAAATCATAACTATCAACTCATATTGATAGAACACAATAATATTATGCATTAATATCACCACATCAATACATAAATCAAGCATCAAGGAAATATCCTGCTAGGGTGGGTCATTACATTTGTACTCTACATTGCATTACATGGTATAGTTTCTTGGTTGACTATTCTTCATGGAAAAAAGGTTACAATAACATGGATTGTATGGAAGTATGTTGTGTAGTCTTATTTTGGAAAAAAACATACATTTAGGGAGTGGTTGTAGCAAATTTACCTATAGGTTGCCATAGTGGGAGATAGAACTACATTCAAGTCATTAAGTGCATGTTATCAAACTATGCATGGGTTGAAATCATACTTAAAGTCCTAAGTGTTGGAAGTTGCATTACTTCCTTTTCTATTATGACTGGTACAGTAGCATTAAAGGTGTCAATGAATGCATTATTGCAAGTTGACAAACAAGAAAAATTTATATGCATGATTTTTTTCAAATTCAAATATTAAGTAGTTTATTTAAGAACTACAAAAATAGTCGATGACTTATCATATCAAGGTGAGAAATATCTTCTTATAACTAGTGCAAATATCATAATATTGAAGTTGTAAAGTATAGTTTTGATGGGTACCCTCTATATGTGAGCATGAGTGGTAAATTTTTTAGAGATATAGATTTAATATGTTGACCTATGCAATTTAACTAGGGATAACATATTGTTTTGATATACATAGGTGATTGCATTCATTGTATTGACTCCATGTTGGTATGTGCAAATGTTGATGAATATTATAGCAATACATGGTACATGTATTCAATTGGGTACATATTGATCCCTGTAATGAAAATATAAATCTAGTTTATGTTTGTACATGTATAAGTTCAATTTTGTAATTTTCCATGCATATTTGAGCATAAGATAGAATTACATGCACACTTCAATATCTAAATTGTTGGTTTAACACATCTATTCCCTTAATTAAGGGTTAAAATTCTAGTTGTTTGGAGCTAAGGTGAGGTATTTCATGATGGAATACTTTAGTATGGGAAGATAAACATTGTAATGATATCCTCCTTTCTTAGAATAAAGTCAAGGCAATGAAATTTCAACAATAAATTAAATATCTTTGATTTATAATTTTTGTTATATACCATTAACAACTAATTTTTTTTTTTTTTTTATTGTTAAGATAAATATATTATAAATCTATAATACTAAAGATTTGTTGATGTACAACAAACCTATTTAGAATGGCATAAATCAACGAAAAGTATATTAAACATATTTCTTTGACAACACATAGATGAAGCATTGATTTCTATATCATTTGTCTTGATAACCTGTTATTTTATTATTTCATTGGTTAGAATCATTCACAATAATGATATTTTATGCGTAATCTTGCTTGAATGGTTGATATCACTAAATCATTGCTATTTTTCTATTAATAGCAGTTCACTTCTATGATCAAATACTAAGCTATTCTACAAATTACATATGATATTTGTTATTTGAAAACTTATACATAAAACCTGAAATCTTAAAATCATGAAAAAATCATTGGCCTTGTAAGAAATATATGGTAAAGCATTAACACATTGGTTGTAAATGTTGTAGAGTTATATCAAGTGAGTTAACAAAACAATTTGTTGATCCTGACATAAATAAAAGATAATAGATTAACTTGTTGGTCTTAATGTAGAAGGAAGTTAAAAGAATAACATGCTAGTATTGACATAAATCGAAGTTAATAACTTACTAGTCTTGACATAAATGGAATTTAATAACTTGCTAATCATTACATAGATGGAAGTCAACGAAATAACTTGTTTGCCTTGACATCGATGAAGGTTGATAAATTGAAGCATAACATAGATAGAAGTTATAACTTTTTGATCATAAAATAGATGCAAGTTAAAATAATAACTTGGTGGTCTTGACATATATGGAAGTTTAAAGAATAACTTGTTGGTCTTGGCATTTATGGAAGTTAATAACTTTTTACTATGATCTAGATGGAAGTCAATGGAATAAATTTCTTATCTTGACATAAATGGAAGTTAATAAAACAACTTGTTGGTCTTGACATAGATAGAAGTTAATAAGAAACTCACCAAGTCTTATGCAATACATACATACAAGTAAATTTTATAATTTTATATAAGATATAGAGAGTCCTATATGAGACATAAATGAAAGTGAGTTAAACCATACTTGCAAGTTAATATATGACATTGATGGAGCATGGAAAGTAGGTATAATTACAAAGGAATATTTCTTATTGATTTACAAATCTATGAAGCATAAAAGTACATCCAATAAACACTTATTTGCCAAATGGAAAAGAAGTGCAACTTAAAATGAACAATAAGGCTCAAATTTTATATATTTTTGAATAAAATTATGAATTTTTAATTTAAAAATTTCCATACCTATTTTTGAAATCTCAATTGAATGAGATGATACATGTGGTAGCATGTTAAGATATTAGGGCCTAACAAGCTCACTAATACTAAACTACATAATTTTGGCCTATTAAGATTAATTGTTGATACAAATCCATTAGTTGGTGCCAAGCAAAGTAAAGATAAGATTGATCAACTTTTAGTCTTGATGAAAGAAATGTGGGATAGAATAACCGCATTAGAACAAAGGGATTAGGGTAGATAAAAAATATATGGGTTATTATTTTGAAAGAGGACCAAGGCGATGAAGGAAAAGGGTAGGGATACACATAGGTGGAACAAAACCAAGATGAGCATCATGTATATTGAAAGGTTTGACTTGAAATAAAATTACCCATAGGCTTGAAAAAAGTTTCTCCACCCAAGTATAATGGAAAAAATATTAGGGAAAAAGTAGAGGCTTGGATTATAAAAATGGCCAAGTACTTTGAACTTCAAAAAAATTTCAAATAAAATCAAATGGCATGAGCTCAACTAGTTAAATTTCTCAACTTTCAAGGAGGAGATCCAAGTTCAAATATTGCCAAGCAATATATGTATAATAGCCAAGTTGTTGTAATACCACTATGTGGTCATGATGTAATATGGGTGAGGCCCATTTCAATCTAATATAACCAATTAAAATTTTTTCCAAAGAAACAAAATATGCTTGGGTAACATATCAATTGATAGGAGAAGCATCCTCTTGGTGGGATAATTTGAAGGCTAAAAAAGTCTTGAGAGTGAAAAGTACCACTTGGGAAAAAAATGTTACCTATTACAGACAACGGTGGTTACCAAACTACATTATAATCAAATTATGACAAAGTTTCAAAATCTAAGTCAAGGAAAATTTTTGACATAGTAATGGAAAACTTTTATAAATATTTTCAAGTATATCCCTTGATACTAGTAGAATTAAAAATATATATATCATGGGATTAAACCCACAAATATGGGATGACATTGACATCCGTAGTTATTTGACTATGGAGCAAGTTATTAAAAAGGCAAACAAGAATAAAAGATACAATCGATCTCTACTTATTGTAGAGAACTAAGTCACCCCTCCTTCAAAAGATTTTTTTAGAAGAAAAACACTATAATGAGAACAAAGAGAATATGGAAAAGAAGAACTTCAAGAATAGTAATCAAAACCATCAATAGTCTCAATACAAGAGAACCAAAATACATAGAAATGAAATGAAAATGGTTGAAAAAGGCCTAAGGATGGGTGTTATACATGTAGGGAGATCACCATGTAAGTCAATGTCCTCAAACAAGCATGGGGTTGAGTGTACAATCACCACCTCAACCTAACCAACAACCCCATTGTATCCACGTAGTAGTAAAAAATTGCCAAGTGGAATATTGAAATGTTGCTATACATACATTAGGTATGTTATATGATTAGCCAATTATCATTTTAATTGATAATGATTCAACTAAAAGTTGTACATCCTCTCATGCTTTGAATAAAATTAACAGAAGGGCTACACATGGCTAATTCTTGGTTTATCCAAAATGGGAATTAAACATAAAGGAGAGTTGAGCAATGTCTTGGTATGGCTAAGTTGGAATTTTATAACTTTACCACTAAACTAAACCTCTATGTGATACCCTTAGGGTCTTATGATGTAATCATAAGTATTTATTGGCTTTGGTAGCATAGGACCAAAGTTGATTGGTTTGCTAAGACAATAGAATATCTTGATAATTTTGGGTACAACATTATCATTTAGGGAATCTTAAGATCCACTAGCCTAAGGTAGATTTATGCAATGCAGTTAAGAAAAAATTAAATAAAGAGTGTCTTTTGTATGTCATACACAATGATTAATAGAATAAGATAAAACCACTATATTCAAGGACTATCTATTATTGAATGAGCATCTAGATGTGTTTATCTAGGAGCTACCTAGGATTCCTCCACAATAAAACTTTAATCTCTCCATAAATATTCTGCTCCTTACAAGATGACTACAACAAAGTTATTTGAACTAAAAGCATATTTGAATGAACTATTTTTTAAGGGACTCGTTTGACCAAGTGTGTTAACTTCATAAAGAAGAAAGTTAGTATTCTATGCCTATTTATTGATTATAGAATGCTAAATAAGATAACAATAAAGAAAAAATATCCTCTTCCTAGCATAGATAATTTGTTTGATTAAATGAGGAAAGCTTCCATATTTTTTAAGATTTGCTTTAGATCTTGTTATCACTAGCTCCAAATTAAGGAAGATGATATTCCTTAAACAACTTTCAAAATTTGATATGGGTATTAAAAGTTCACTATATTATATTTTGGAATCACTATTGCTCCTACAACCTTTTATGAATGTGATGAAGTGTGTTTTAGGACTATTTAGATAAGTTTGTAATACTTTTTTTTTATTATATTCTTGTTAACTCGTAATGAAAATGAGCATTGTAAACATGTTGAATTTGAAGAACACAAGCTTATACTGAGAGGGGGGTGAACATTATAAGACCACTTTTTCCTTTTTCTTCCAATTCAATATTATGTTGTGTATAGATAGCAGTATCAATAACAGTAATCAAAGCAATGCACAAAATACCATACACAATAGAGACACCACAATTTACGTGGTTCACCCAATGTGGGCTACTCCACGAAGAAAATATTTTACTAAAATTTTCTCAATCAATCTCTTTGGAAATCACTCCCAATTACAATGTTTATGGATCTCTATCCAAAGGAGATGTTGATCCTCTAATCTCAAGTTTGTGGATCTCTTCCATAGGAGAACACTTTCCCCTTCTGCTCTGGCTATGTGATCTTCTAGAAGACTCTGTCTCTCTGTTGCGCTGACTGGTGGACCTCTCTCCACTTGAAGACTCCTCACTCATATATATCTTCAACTATGCTGGGTGCTGGATCTATATCCACTGAGACTCTGTCCTCTGTACTCTGTCACCTCCAAAGATCTGTCAATAGGCTCACTAAGAACCTGCTCAATAGGCTCACACAGAACTTGCTTAACAAGCTCACACAGACTTGCCAAATCTGCTCAAGAAAGCTCACCAAGAACTTGCCCAAATCTGCTCTAGCAAGCTCACCAAGAACTTTCCCAAATCTTCTCTAGCAAGCTCACCAAGAACTTGCCCAAATATGCTCTAGCAATCTCACCAAGAACTTGCCCAAAATTTATCCACAAATATGTCCACAAATCTATCCATAAATCTGTCCACAAAGTTGTCCACAAAGCTGTCCCAAAACTATCCACAAGGCCTTCCCAAAGGCTCAATCAATCATACACAAACTGCCACAAATCTGTCCAAAAATCTATCCCAAAGATCTTCTCAAAGACTCAACCAATCATGCTCAAGTAGCACTCAAAACTCATCCACAACTCTATCAAGGCAAAGCTCAAAGATGAACTCAACAATGAATGACAATGTACTCTTCAATGGATAACAACAATGATCCACAATGATATCAACTCAACTCAACTCAAATTAACTCATAGAAGCATAAAGAGAATTGTTAGAGACTCAATATGTTCTAGGCTCAATATCAACTCAACTCAACTCAGAATAATGGAATAGTTTGTTTCATAGGACTTGAACAATCACTTCACACATCACTTGACTAGGCTCAATCAACTCAACTCAACCAATCATCATAAGAGACAACTCTCTTTCACACAACCCTAGTCCAAGTATGTATCAACCAGCTTAAATATTTCCAACAATGCTCAACCACACATCTCACATAACAATTATACTCATGTTCTTTTCTAACTCAAGTTCAAGTTCATTGCACAACCAATAGCTTCAACAACTATGCTTATCAAACAAGGTTTAGACACAACTCTCAATTTAGAAAACCTTGAAGCATTCAACCAACCACTTTCGAAAAGGAAACCACAAACAATCCTTTTTCCTCCAATGATATTTCAGAAATCAACCACCATAGACAATCAGTAGGAGAATGTGCTCATACCTTTTATGAAGATGAAGAAACCCCTTTGGAAAATCTGCCACACTCAAAACACTTTGAAAAGAACAAAACAACCTTCACTCGAATCCTTTTACAAAAATAGAAATATCTCTTTATGTACACCTTATTTCTTCTTCTAAAAAAAATAATCAAATAGCCCTCGAAATAAGCTTTCCAACTATATATAATATGATATAATTCTAAAAGGAAAATCACCATAAATATTTCTTTTTCACAACATGCACCACAAACCTTATCTCTCCTAGGGCAACCTTAGAAAAATAAAATATTTGGAAAAATTAATAACTTGCCTTTAACCTCAACGGGATTCGATCCCCTGTCGCTGCCCCTGCACCACTCAAACTACAGCACCAACAACCATGTGAGCCAACCGCTCACATAGAAATCAAGAGCACAAGACCTCCTTCTTGCTTCCTCCAAACTTACCCTCAAAAACCATGTGCGCAAAAGGTTCTCCATTTTTACCTTGCAAAAACCAACACCGACGAGATTCGAACTTCGGATCTGCTGGTGCTTAAACACCTTACGCTCCTTCCTCTTGCCGCTAGGCCACAAGCACCTACAGTGATAGGTAAGGAACCTCCTTTAGCGCTTCAAACGGATTATCTTCATCGAGGACTTAGGGAAAATAAAAAATTTAGTGGCATATTTATATATGCCCACATTTTTCTTTTGACGTTGGCTATGACTTAATATTATTTGCCTCCTCCTTTTTGACGTCAACAATAATAAAATTTTAATTTTAATTTTAAATTTAAATTTTAAAGGATTAAAATTTAAACTTAAATATTTAAAATTAATTATCTCCTGCATCGGGGCACCTTTTTCGACAAAACGAAAAGCCAACCTGGGTTTTAAGAAAAACCCATTTCAAATCTGCCATTCATGGTTTTAAATAAAGCCTTTTATTTTTCCTACCTTGGTTTTCACAAAAACTCTGTAAATAGCCATGCTTTCCAAAATATCATAAATGCTTATTTATGAAGTATTTTAGCCACCAAAACTCAATGTGATCCATGTGATATCAATGACAACATAAAATGCCTCAAATTACCTTAAATTTCTAACAGACATGGTAATGCATAGGCTAAGAGAATATCAAGTATGTGAAAAACTATCCAAATACACCTTATAAAAAAGGTTCATTATTTGGGATGCATGATATTGGTTGAGGGAATTTTAGTGGATATAATGAAAATAAAGGCCATTTTAGAGTGGTCAGTATCTAAAAATATCCATAATGCAAGTAACTTCATGGGATTGGCAAGCTACTATAGAAGGTTTGTAGAAGCATGCTCTAAAATAGCCAACCCATCACCTCACTTCAAAGGAAAGGAAAAATATTTGAATGGACTAAATGATGTGAACAAGATTTTAAGTTTCTTAAGGAAAAACTAACAACATTAATTTTGAAAGTACCAGATCTAAATGGTGACTTTGTAGTGACCATTAATGCTTGCAGAGAAGGGTTAGGTGAAGTGCTAATACTAGATGAACGAGTTGTTAGAATTAATGTAATGTGCACTATGCCTTCATGACACTTGTCATATTCTCTTGACAAGTGTCATGTGTTTCATATAGGCTTATGCCTATATATTGTAACCATTTGTATCAATAAAATAATCCCATCAGTTTCAGTCCTAACATTTGGTATCAGAGCTCCAGGCTTTCTCTGGCCTTGTGAGCTTGAGGGGGGATTTCCCTCATGGAAATCCTCCCTCCCCCGATTTTTTTGTTTTTTCCTATTTTTTAAAATTTTTACCGAGGGAGTATGCTCTCCATCATTTGATGGATCAGAAACTAGATGGTAAGAATTTTAAAGTTTGGGGAATGTTTTTAGTTTTATGGCAGAATCTTATAGTTTTCCCTTACGAGGCTACGAACGGGGCTGTACCCGTAGATCCCTTCTCCTCTATGTCAAATCAAAATGTTGATTTTTTTTTTTGGAGACTTTCGGTTGTTGTTGACCGCTGTCAGATGAATGTACTTACTGCTTTGAATGGAATGCTGCAATGGAAAATTTAACAGGCTGGACAAGAGATGAGATCCAGCATTTCGACCGTGTTCTCGCTGTATGCGATGATTCTGAAAGTGGTCTCCTCCACGATGAGCATGCATTCGAAAGGCTGAATGGTGCCCCCCTCTTGCATTCACGACAGATATGCCATGATCTGTTGTTTTGGCATAGACTCCGTCGTCGATTTTATGGAGCGCGTGTAATCGAATGACTTGCCAGATTCCCCCGATTGCTCGAACACATGGTGTAGTCTCGCATCCGCATTGTACTACGCCATCACCATTGCTGCTTTGTTGTCGGTGTCCTGAGTTTTGCCTTTACAAGGAGGTTTTATGTTGCTTCACAAATTATGTTGCTTCTACACGCTTCCTTCTGCAAGATGAGTTCAATATCCAGACAACACATGCTACCATTGTTGATCATTACACATATTGTATTCTTGGTGATGGCTACCAAATGGAAGGAGTCTCTAATGAGTCCTGCTCATTGGCTGCTCACACAAGGCATGCATCAAAATTCCCCTTCTCGTCTTGGGAACCTTGTGTCGACACAGGCGAGGGTTTCATGTTTTTGTCGGTGCAGTGTTGTGGACAAGTGGAAGTCTGGTGTGGTGGCCTCCGACATCGCCATGGCCATGATCGGGGCATTTTTTGGCGATCACCATGACGTTGAGGGGGAAATCCAGGCGGGATTAGGGTTAAAAATGCGTTGAATGTCGTAGGATTTTTGTGCTTTCTTCTGCTTTAAGATCAATATCTAAAACTTCCACCTTCGATTTGAGGCAGCATTTGTTGTTTCTTCGAGGGATTCGATGTGGATAAAATTTTGGACACCATTACCTGCCTGCCACTTCTCTTGGAGAACACGTAGCTACATGCGGAACAAGCGGTCTGGTTTACAGCGCCATCATCTATTGCATTTTTTTACCTCATGCTGGCATGCTAAAAAATGAAAAATTAAGTTTGTTATCCTATTGTTAACAGTCACAATCAGGAGTGAGGCTCACCAAAAATAGTTGTGTAGAATGAATACCGAGAGTGAGATTGATGCGGCATCGTGATGGCATGTATGCAGGTGCCGTGGTTACCGCAAATAAAATATTCTGTCATCGTTAATTTATTTTTTATTATTGCAGGAGCCGATGCCGTATTGGTGATGTTGTGTACTGTTTTCTCGTCAGGAGATAAGCCTTGAAAAAAGGCATTGGTGGATTTGATGCACACAACACCCGTTGTTATTATTTTGAACACCCATTATTATTATGAAGATCAGTTACAGCCAAGTTGACGCCCAGTTGTGGGCATTACCTTAACAGAAGTTGATGCCCAGTTGTTTAAGGCTATCTTGAGATTTTTTCAAATCAAAGTGGAGTGGCCACTTTATTATTTTGTGAGGAGTTGGGAGTTCTCGTGTCATAATGGCCGACAACATGGCCTTCTTGGCAAAATTTTAATGCTTTTTCACATGGAGAGTGGAAGTGGAAGTGGAAGGCCCACATGGCTTCTTATTGTAATCTTTCATTTGAAAATTCCCCTGCATGGGAAAATTGAAAATTGTAGTCTATTTTTTTAATTCCGCCACAGTGCGATGCCAGGAATATGATATTCCTAAGGTTTATTTTTCTACCTTAGATAGGCATGATGGTTTTTCCACATGATGCAGGCCCATTTAATGGTGAAGTATAGGGGTATATATAGTCGTTGGAAACGGTTTTTCGTGATGGACACAATGGTGGTGTCATATTGTAATTTTGAGGCTGTTTCAATTGAGTTTTTTAGCCTCAAAGTTTTTTTCTACCTTGGAGTGCACTTTCGGTTGTACCCGACACTCCCAAGGTAATTTCATATGTGATCCTTGTACCTAGTGATCTTTTCTATACACTTGGCGAATGCAGTGGCTGGTTATCCATGCATTTCGGTGGGATTACATGGTCACCATAAGGACACTTATTCTAGGGACTACAGACATAGACACCCTAGACTCTATCCGAGGTTTTTTAGGATCTACTTCGAAAGACTACAGATGAAGACACTTCAGAAGATTCTCTTATTTTCTTCTTCTCTCCTCCTATTTGAATCTATGGCTCATTTTATTGTATTGAGTGCATTTTCGACAAAGACCGACACTCTTATATGGATATTTTTTCCTTTGTATTAAGGTGCATTTTTTGGCAGAGCCCGACACCTTCTAGATTGAGTTCACCATAAGGAAGATTTTGATATTTATGGTGGGACTAGTCAGTGACCTACGAGAGGCAACATCCTCTGAGGATGACCTGTAGAGGCAACAGACCCGTAAGTGGCTGACCCTGAGGCACCCATGATGACCCCGAGGCACTTAGACGACTGACCCAGTGGCAATAGACCCGTGGAAGTGGCTGACCCTGAGGCAACAGACCGAGATGTATACACAATGAATCTAGCATTATTCACAATTGGAGAGCCAAGCGCAAAGAGCACGAGCCTAGACCAAATTAGCAATAAAGGAGGATGATAGGTTGCTTTTAGAGAAGTCAACATTAAGGGGGAATGTTACCTAATGTTGACTTGGTTTTTCTTTAGTTAGGATAGTGCACATTAAGGGGGAATGTTAGAATTAATGTAATGTGCACTATGCCTTCCTTGACACTTGTCAGTTTCACTTGACAAGTGTCATGCATTTCATATAGGCTTATGCCTATATATTGTAACCTTGTTTCATTTGTAATATATCTTATTGTGTTCATTTTATATAAGGCTATTGTTGATAGGCGAAGATAATAGAAGTCGGGAGTCCAAGATTTCATTGATTAGAAAGCTACAAGAAAGGCATTTGAAATGGATTGATTTGTATGGAGGTACCATTGCCTTCGATTTCATTGATTAGAAAGCTACAAGAAAGGTATTTGAAATGGATTGATTTGCATGGAGGTACCATTGCCTTCTCTTTGATCTTGATGCGGTCTGTGCCCAGATCGAATATGTATCGCCGCCTCAAATAGTGGGGCATATGGATTTTTTATTAGAAAATGTGATCATATGTTGGACCAGTGGGTGGACCACTTTGATTTTAAATTGTAAGGGAAGTGCCCATGTTCATTGGCCGACAATATGGCCCATGTAATTCCCCTGTGAGGGAAATTGATGCTATTTTTTTTGCCTGAGTGCGATGCCAGGAATCTTCTATTCCTGAGGTTTATTTGCTGCTTAGTGAGGTTACTGTTGTTTTTCTCATGGATGAAGGACTTATTGAGATCCGACTATAGCCATGTTTATAGTCGTTGGAATTTTTTTTTTGAGATGGACACATTAGTGGTGTCCATTTGTAATTCTAAGGCTATTTCTTTAGAGTTTTTAAGCCTCAAAGTTTTTTTACCTTGGAGTGCACTCTCGGTTGTACCCGACACTCCCAAGGCACTTGTAAGTGAACCTAGTATCTAGTATTCTCCTCTTTCTACTTGGTGGATGTAGCGGTTGGTTACCCATGCATTCCGGTAAGATGAGGTGACTACCATAAGGACACTTATTCTAGGGACTACAGACATAGACACCCTAGACTCGAGGTTTTTCTGGATCTACTTCTGAAGACTACAGACGAAGACACTTCAGAAGATTCTCTTCTATTATTCTTTCTTCTCCTCCATATTTGGTTCTATGGCTCATTTTTTGTATTGAGTGCATTTTCGACAGAGACCGACACTCTTATATGGCTCATTTTTCCTTTGTATTAAGGTGCATTTTCGGTAGAGACCGACACCTTCTAGATTGAGTTCACCATAAGGAGGGATTTGATATTTATGGTGGAGCTAGTCAGTGACCTATGAGAGGCAACATCCTCTGAGGATGACCTACAGAGGCAACAGACCCAGAAGTGGCTAACCCTAAGGCACCCATGATGACCCTGAGGCACTTAGACGGTTGACCTAGTGGCAACAGACCCGTGGAAGTGGCTGACCCTAAGGCAACAAACCGAGATGTATACACAGTGAATCTAGCATTATTCACAGTTGGAGAGCCAAGCACAAAGAGCACGAGCCTAGACCAAATCAGCAATAAAATAAGATGATAGGTTGCTTTTAGAGAAGTCAACATTAAGGGGGAATGTTACCTAATGTTGACTTGTTTTTTCTTTAGTTAGGATAGTGCACATTAAGGGGGAATGTTAGAATTAATGTAATGTGCACTATGCCTTCATGACACTTGTCATATTCTCTTGACAAGTGTCATGTGTTTCATATAGGCTTATGCCTATATATTGTAACCATTTGTATCAATAAAATAATCCCATCAGTTTCAGTCCTAACACGAGTAATAGTCTATTAATTCTATAAACTCAAAAATTATGAGCAAAATTATTCCCCTCATAACTTAGAACTAGAAGCCATTAAACATGCACTCTAAATATAGAGGTATTACTTAATGGGAAAACTCTTTGAACCTAAAATATACTATCAAGGTCTGGAATATATTTTTACACACATAACTTAAATATTAGATAAAGGAGGTTTCTAGAGTTTTTATGCGAATATGACTTAGATATCATCTATATATAAGAAGAAGAAAATTGAGTAGGTAAAGCATACATATGTAGCAAACATTGCAAATTTTATTACTATAATGATAACTTTTAGAGAAAATATTTTAAGATAACTTGGTGAGGATAAAAGGTGAAAACTTCATTAAGATAAATGCAAATGACTATATATTTGATGGTGATAGTATGAAATCAAATGGGTTGTTAAGATATAAAAAATACATGTATTTACTAGATGCTAACAATATGAGAAATATAATGTTGGAAGAGGTACATTATGCTCCATACTCAAGACATCTTGGTGTAACCAATATGGTAGCAAATATGAAAATTTTATACTTCTATCCCAAATTGAGACGAATGCACAACCTTTATTTCCAAGTGGTTGGAATGTTGATGAGTAAAGGCTAAGCATGTTCATCTTGCAAGTATATTATATCCTCATGATATACCAAAATGAAAATTTTAGATAGTTAGTATGGATTTTGTTTAAGGATTACCTACGTCTAAAAATAGTTAGTAAGTGGCTGATAAGATAACTAAGGTAACCTATTTTATACCTAACAATCTTAAGGATGGCCCCATATTATGGCAAAAAGGTTTGCTAAAAAATAATTTATATTACATGGAGTACTATAAATAATCATCCCAAATTCAAACACAATAATAACTTCTAGATTTTTATTGACTTTAACTACTACTTTAGGAACCAAGTTGAGCATTGGTTCCTTTTATCATCTAGTAAAATATGAGAAAACAAAGAGGGTAAACCAAATTTTAGAAGACCTAAGTATAATGTATTACAAGGACCAATAATTTAGGTAGGAAGAACACTTATTTTTAGTGGGGTTTTCTTATAATAGCTCTTATTATTATAACTTGAGTATGTCACCTTTTAAAGCTCTTTATGGTAGGAAATGTCGTCCACCTATTATCTAGGATATAGTTGAAGAAAGTTGGTTTTGATATGTTGAAGGAAACATCTGAACCCCTCTAGATCCCGTCACTCAAAGTAAACATTTAAAAAGGTGGAACAAAAAATTATTTCCCTAAGTAAATTAAAAAATAAAATAAATATATCTATTCTTTTATTTATTATTAAAAAAAAATTATTATTACCCAGGTGTTGTAGGTGAGTTGGAGAGGAGAGGGCAATCCTCCAAGGGAGGTCCCAGGTTCAAATCTCCACCCTACCAAAAAGTTGAATTGGGTATCAAAAATCCAATTGATAATGTTGGTACGGGCAGGGTCGGGTGCGACTCCTGGGTGACTTTGACAGTGTAGAACCCCCTATTTGTGGTCTCTCAGACCAAGGAGGCCCCGCAAAGGGGTTTTTTGCTTAAATAAAAAAAAACAAATTGTTATTTAATAATTTAAATAATATTTGATATTTCTAAACTTGACTCTTAGAAATAATATCTACTAGCTTAGATATAAAGGATATATATCTAAAAACGTCGAGAGTTATCAATCTCGAGGCACCTATCTCATTTCTTGGGGGTGTGATCTCCAAGATAGACGCCTTGGGATTGATAACTCTCGGTATTTTTAGATATATATCCTTTATATCTAAGCTAGTTTAAATATTTTTGTTAATGTCGGCTTTTTTAATAATTTTTTTTTTACGATGTGACATGTATGACCTCTTTGCTCCAACCCCCCTGTCTGCCATTGTAGGAACGCCTCTCGGCGTAAAGATCAAGGGAATAAAATCCTTCTGCTTCCTTTGGCCTTTCCTGTGGCTTTTTATTTGGTCTGGTGACCTGTTGTAAAAAGGTTTTGGGGCCCTTTCAAAACCCATTTTTAATGAAATTTTAACTTATAAAAAAAAAGAGGTTACATATCATCAAAGAGCTACATTGATAAAATAGGACAATAAAGAAGTTTATTGTAGGATAATTTTTTTCTTAGAGTCATGCCTCAGAAAGGTTATGTAATTTTTGGTAATTATACTAAACTTGCTCCTAGATTTATAGGGTTATTTGAGGTGTTGGGAGATGGTAAACCCAATTATTTGACAACTTGCTCTACATTCTCTTTTCTAAATCCATAAGATATTTACTAAAATATTATAATGTTGTTGCTTCTTAAATTCTAGATTGATATTTATTTCAGGTTCAAGTCCCAAGCAAGGTTCCAGTTGAAATTAATTAAAATTCTTTAAACAAAAAGTTATAGCTAAGAAACAAAGAAATAGAATAATGTAATGTTCAATGGGACCAATACATGGAGGATGATGCAACTTGAAAAATTATAAAGATTTCAAATAATTTTTTCCTCCTTTGTTTACATAATATAGAAGCATTTTGTTTCTTCATTGTTTGCAAGATTGACATTGTAGTTTGGTACTAAATATTGTAAGTATACATTGATTTATATACTTGAATGTAATGTATAATTTTAAAATTTTCATGAACATGCACATATCCTAATTGTATGATAAAGATATTTTTGTAGTATAAAATAAAATTTTGTAGACATCCGGATAATGACTCATTTTTAGAGGGGAAGTACGTCATCGCAAAACTTATACCTATTTTTTTGCATTAAATAGAAGTTATGATGATGTGGCATTACTGATTCGATTTATTATATATATATATATATATATATATTATTTCAAAAAACTCATCTTTTAGGAGCCATATCTTCGCGAAGAGTTATCCGATTAAGGTGATTCTTGGACCAACTTGTACAAAATTTGAATAGCTTTAAAATGAGTGGTCATATGCAAAAATTTGAGCAATATTGAGGGAGATAAAATCCTGTGAAGAACAAGGGTAGTGATGATTTTTCAAGTTGCAAAAAATGAAATTGTAAATATTTGCCAACTAGGGTTCAAATGATGGGAAGAGCAATGAAGGGCTAGGGCTTCAGCGATGTAAGACATTCTATCTGGACAAAGAATTTTTTAGCTAAGTTATTTTTTCCCTTTATTTATATTAAAAACCGTGGATGAAAATTTTATAAAGTTTTTATCAAATATTATATTTGTTATAGAACTTTATAAATTTCATTACATTTTGAGTTTTAGTTTCCTTTACATGGATCGATTTATAGTTAAATCCTTAGAATCATCCCTAGTGGTAGAGTTTAGTGAGCGCACCTTAGAGAGATCCTCATTGCTCTAGGATAAGGCAGTTTTTGGTAAATTTAATGGGCACTGGCCAGGGGCTTCAGCCTTGACAAAATGGATTGATAGGAGTTGGAAGTCTCCAAGAGTGATATTATCATTTCTTCCCAAAGGTTTCTTCCTAGCCATTTTTTGTTCTAGGGAAGAAATATAAAGAATACTAAAAGGGAGTCCTTGGTTTATGGGAAGAGCAGGGCTCTTCCTTACCTGCTGGTATGAAGGTTTTTCACCTGAAAATGTAAATCTATCCCTAGTACCAGTTTGGGTTAGGATGTTTGGATTACCCATTAAATTTTGGGAAATATATACCTTCAAGGCAATAGGCAACACTCTAGGATAATTCCTTGAGATTTTCAATACAACAAAAGATGGATTTTTGGCTATTTATTCTTGAATATTGGTCATGATTGATATAAGTAAAGCTTTACTATAATCAGTCATTCTTAAGTATGGGAATAAGATGTGGACCCAAACTATAGATTATGAAAACATATCTTTTAGATGCATAAGATGTCATGAGGTGAGGCATATTGAGAGATCATGCCCTAAGAAGAGCCCAATAGAATCATTTATATAAAATTGTAAGAGAAATTTACAAATGGTTATGGATAAAGATGGTTTTCAACTTCAAAAAATAGATATAGAAAATAAAAGAAAATGAACAATGGAGACCAATAAGAAAGGATACTGGAAGAAAATCCAATTCTTTTGAGGCTTTAGCCTATGAATAAAAAGTAGATCAAAACTTAGAGGACATAGGACAAAAATTTCAACATATTAGCAAGGAACCATCTATTCAATATGATCCTAATTTAAGGAAGAACATTCTTGATGAACCCAAGGAATGTGTTTCATCATATTTTGAAGACTCTCTTGAAGTACCATGAACCATTAAAGAGAAAATAATTGGTAAAGAAAATGTAGTTTTAGAAGTTAATACCTTTGTCATTAATAAGGAAATACCAGAAAATGAGCAGGATAAGTCAAAAACTTCTATAATAGATCCAAGAGAGGATAAATATGTTGAAAAAAATGGTGAAAGAATATTGAGGAATAGAATAATAAGACCTACTCCTGATATAGGCAAGGCAAAAAGAGGAAAACCCTCAAATTATCAAGCAAGATCCAAGAAAGCAAGAGCTAACATAGATAAAGGATCACAAACTAAGTTGGTTGAACTTCTCTTTACCAAACAACAAAATGATATTGGTAATACGCAAGAGGGGCTAAAATCCCCTAATGAGACATGATATTATCTCATGGAATATAAGGGGTGCTAATGCCCCCTCAAAGCAAAGGTGTATTAGGGACCTATGTTTAAGTAATAAACCTGATATTATTTGTATCCATGAAACTAAAATGACAAAAGAAGAAGTTTCCAAAACTATGAAAGCAATTTGACCTAGATGTGAATGGGATGTTATGAATTCTGAAGGAGCAACAGGGGAATTATAACTTGTTGGAATACTTCTAGAACCTCTTGTGTAACCATTCATAAAATTAGGTATTGGATAGCCTCTTTAGTCACTTGCTACTTGTAACGACCCCGGGACGCATGCACCACTTTACTCTACTTGCAATATTATACCCAAAATGAAATGAAAGACCATGAAAAGCATATAACATGAAAACTAACAAAGATAGATCTCTTTATTTTATATTGAAACTTGGTTACATGTCGGTCCCTCTTAGGGATACCCATTTTGATATAATAAGGTTACAAATGAGGAGGATGTCCCCTAGCAAGGGGTGGTGCGCTTTTACAAGCTTCCCGATTTCGCACACGAAAATATATGAGGGCTTATAGATGCCTCCTTATCTAGGTCTGATTTACAGAGGGATCCTCTTGCTCTCGTATGTTGTAGATTTGCACGATGAACCTGTTGCTCTGTAAGAAATGAAACAACAACACATACTTAGATGTTCGAGAATACCTCCTCGGATGAGGTTGTTAGCAATGAATATAAAAAATGAAAGCAAGTGCAAATTAAACTAATGCTATGAATGCGAATGAATGAAATTATGCTATGCTAATGATATGCTAAACAAAATAATGAATCTAATGTCTAAAACCCTAAGCTAAGCCTACGAGCCATTGTCCAATGACAACGATCGCTAAAGTGAATCTCGTCCTCTTTGCTCCAAATCTATGGATCAAAGCTTGTATCCGATGTTGGAATGGTGGTTGCTATGCTCTCCAATTTGTTAGGGCTTCATCGTAAATGTGATCTCCAAGGGAAACTCTCCAAGTCTCGAAAGCTCTCCTCAATGACCTGTCTTGATAAATTTAGGATTACTTGGATAAAATATGGATCTCTTTGGTGCTCTCAGGCTTGCACCTTTTAAAGTGTGAAACCCTAGGTCTATGTCCAAGCCCTAGAAAAGAATTCCTCATACGTAGTGAGAGTTAGCATGAGAAGCTTTTTGTATTTTCTATGTTTAAAGACCAATTAACTAAATTCTAAATGCAAACTCAAGTCTCCCATGTGAATTGGTCATGAAAGGGAATGCAAATCTACTCCTGCTCACCTTTATTGCATGCAGACTGCCACTTCCGCCCCTGATTAGGCATGTTTTTTGGCAAAATACTTTTATGGTTTAGCTGTTGTCATTTGCAGAGACTAAGATCTGGCTGTTGTCATCTTCAGCGGCTAAGGTATGGCCACTCTAGGCTTGAGGGGCTAATATTTAGTCACTCTGGGCTTGAGCGACTAGGCTTGGATGGCTTGAAAATACCCCAAATGAGTGGTGAGAACCACTTTTGATGCTTGGAAAGTTCATGATTATGTCATATGATCTTATGAATGTGTCTACGTGGGTAGCTCCCCTAAGAATGATACATTTTAGGTGTCTATAGATTCCCCTTTTTGTGATGCACTATGTGGAAAACACAACGCTGAGCAAAAATATAGACTGATATGTTTGTAGGGTGTACGATGATCAATGGTCTGATCAATGTCGGATAGCCCAATCATGCAAGATGGCATGCATCCTTCGAATCATTGCCTCAATGTTCAAAGGACTTAGCTTAGTGGCTTGGGCATGTTAAATTGCACTCATTCCTCAAACTAAATTGGGTAGCTTCAAATGCTACAATAATTCTAACCGATAGGAGAGCTACAATTGAATATGTCATGTCTACTTACGTTCCCAACAAACAAGAGAAATTTGTGATTTTTGTATGCAATGATTCATAGGACGAACACGATTTTGATGTGATCGAGTGATATTTTATTGATTTGATTATGATTATGTTGAAGCTTTGAACTACCTCCTCACACAATGGATTGGTGAAGAAATGACAATGAATGAAGCGATAAGTTGCTTGACCAATATGACTAATTTGGTTCCTTTCTAGCATTTGTTGCTTTTAATGGGCAATCCCACATCCAAGTGTGATTTCAATTGTTTATGATAATCATCCATCCCTATCCCGAGGAGCATTCCATCTATCAATAGCCTTCTTAGGAAGTTAGGATGAGTGATTATATTTATGTTCATATTGTATCAATTTGGCTTAATGTTTTTGGTATCATAGAGGAATTAGGATGATCCTTTCGCACTCGTGGAGCAGTTTGACCATCTTGGTCTTCTTCGAGATTGAAGGGCGGCACATCGTAATTCCAAAATGAAATATTTTTGCCCCAAGTGGTTTTATGGTAACCTACTCATCTCATCGAAGTGCATGGAGTGTGAATCACTGCAATCATCGAGTGGATAAAGTAAGTAACTAGATACGAGGTCTACTTGAGATTATGCTTTTATGTGATTTTTTTTGTTATTTTGATCATCAAGATGATTTTAATTCATCAAAATGCATTTATTTAATGTTTTTTTGTTATCCCCCATGGAAGGAATCTTTTATTTTTATCTGTGGAGCAGGCCACTGTCAGGTCTAGCGGCCTCTGAGTCTCTACCTGTGACCACTGTCGCCTTGAGCGACCATGAAGTTTGGGCCATTGTCGTTTATTTTTATTTTTTTGGAATTTTGAACTACTCTTTAGAATGTGTTGCATGCCTAGGTGTATTTATCCCCCTCTTTTCTCATATTTAGGAGAGTGTCAAAATTTTCATGTTTTATTGGGATTTATGCCTTAGATGCACTATATTTATGTTTCATCTTTCTTTCATTTTGCTTAGATCCTTACTGCTCGGGCTTGGGACCCGAAGCTCATGAATGACCTTCTACCTATTCTGGATGACACGGATTGGAGGTGGCTTAAGGGTCACAGGCTCTAGTATGTTACCAGACTACCTCACATCATGTCAGATCAGGCTTACCTTATGGCTTTGGCCCATCGCTGGGACCCTCAGACTAATACCTTCCACCTCTCGACCAACGAGATGACCATTATGCTAGAGGATATGTACAGGATATTTCGGATCCCTTTTGATGGAGTGGCCATCATTTCTTTGGCCACTAATGATCAGGTGGTTGTTTTCACTCATATGTTTGGAGGACGCTCTACGATGGCCCTCAAGGACACCAAGTCTGATGGAGTGTCCATTATCCACTAGTATCGAGAGCATGTTTTCATAACGAGGCATGCATTATTATTGATGGTCATCAACAATGTTCTTATCCCAGGCTACTCAAGCTTGAGGTTCCCTTAGAACCTCCTTATGATGGTTCAGGACCTGATGGATAGTGAGGAGCCTATCAGATATGCATGGGTCAGGTCTCTATTGACTCAATGTTACGACGAGTTGTACCACATCCATCGAAGGAATCGTGTCTGCATCACATGCAGTTGGCTTTTGTAGATATAGGGATGGGAGCACATTAAGATGATACCTATTGAGATCATAGATGTGGATGGGCGGATGTAGTGCTATGCTACCAAATGAGCTAGAGAGAGCGAGGAGCACAAAAGCTGCACTTTTATAGGAGATTTGTCTCATTATACTAATACTTTCACTGGACTCTAGGTTGGAGATGTCATATGGCACCCGTATCATGAGTGTCCCGCTTGGGATGACCCAACCAATTTTACTGCTAGGATGCGACGCGAGTGATGGCTCATCAACTGCAAGATTAGCATCCGGGAGTACTTCTACTCTCGGGTTCTTCATCAGTACGGGTTGCAGCAGGATGTGCCACTAGTACCATTTTTGTACAGGCATCAGAGCAAAGAGATACCTCCCTCCCCGATAGGTCACAAAGTGAGTTGATGAGGAGGATGCCCCAGCTGTTGATCCTGTAGTGGCTAGGGGATTCATAGATGCATTTGTGCGATGGTGGGACGATCGTATGTGGCACGGTGAGGGCAGTCTAGGCCGAGAGGATGATGGTAGATATGGGGTAGATCCATCGGGGCACAAGGTTCATGCTAGGACTACGATATGGGGCCAACAGGCAGAGCAAGTGGTAGTGGAGGAGCAGGAGGCTCCTGAGGAGGTAGAGGAGGAGATGGAGCCTGAGGAGAGAGATTATCCTCTCAGGGCACAGTTGCATGATGTGGAGGTTGAGCTCCAGTCGGCCAAGATACAAGTACAATAGTGTGATGCCATCATAGCTCAGTGAGATACCACTATAGCGTAGCTTTCAAACTAGATACAGGCTTTGCAGGCCGCTATGGGAGGAGTTGCTCGGATGTAGGTTGTTGTTGCTCCTCCTACTCCCGAGGGTCCTTCGAGGGTAACTCTCAAGGATGAGATCAGGCATCTACAAGGTTTTTTAGATGAGAGTGATGTGCAGATTGTTGATGATGCAACCCATATTGTCGCTCTCTCGAGGCAGATCAGGAGGATAAGAGCCATCCCTAGGGAGAGAGGAGCCACAAGTGGGTCACAGATCAGCAGGGGTTCTATAGCAGGGTAGTATTTTGTTTGAACTAGTCATGGGGCCCGGACTCGTATTGAGAGACCAATAGGGTCTAGCTCGCACCATTCTCCCAGAGATCCGACCATAAGGGGCGGTGCTATAGGGGGCACAGGCCCAATATTTGATTGATGGTGCACTTGGTTTTGTTTTTGAGGTCGACTGACCTATATGAATGTAGCCCACAGGCATTTTTGTATATCCATGGACTTGACACACATACTTTTATGATATCTTTGCATTATGACTCATTATGTGTATCATTTATTGCTCATGTTTTTGTTGTTATTTTGTTTTATGATGTGATGTGATGATGGCATTATGATGACTTGATGTATATGTTAGATGATAGATGATATTGTAGATGCTTTAGATGGATGTGTAGATGCTTATATGATTTGATGATATGATGTGATGTATTTTGAGTTGATAAATGATGAATTTATGATTGTATGCAAATGGATATTGCCTATATGTTTTATGATGTGCTTTATGATGTAATGATGGGTGATTTGGTTTTTGTGTTTATGGATGCGATGTTATTGTTAAATGCATGTTTAATTTTGCTTTAATTGTATGCATCTAACTTATGTGATGGGATGGTATAAACGAACTTGTATGCTCTAATCACTTAAAACATATGGAATGCATATGACATTGACAATCTTAATGGGTGATACCATAGAAAGTAAAAAAATTAATCATGAATTTAAATAATCACTCTTATCATAAGAATTGATTAAGTATTCATATATGAGATGTAATGGTGTGAGATGTATTTTCTTGATAAGTTTCTCGTAAATTAAAAGATATAAAGTAGTCAGTGGTCGTCTATATACTATTTCTAATATATATGCGGTATCTGTCCTACTATGTTGATACCCCCTAATTTATAGAATCTTATAAAGAAAGTGATGGTGTGAATGATGATATGATTTGTTGCTATGTAAGAATTTTGGGGCTTTCTGGAGATTCAAACACTCTAGTTACCCTATCAATGATTGTGTAGTGATCATTTAAGGCTTTTGAAAATTAGGCTTTCATCATGGTCCTAGATACTCATTCTCCTTGTGTGTGCAAATGAATATATTTAGATAGAACCCATGCATTTCCTCCGATTTCAGGTGGGATTCTTTCAGCCCATTGCTAAGATCGGGGATCCTCAAGTGTTCATCTTATTCTTATGTTGGACTCAATTGGACTATACCACTAGGCAGTTTTGGATTACCTAAAGCTAGCTCATCCACATTCAAACATTGGTCTATACAAATGCATAGCTTTTGTGATAGACATATCGTCATGCATAAGGATTTCTCCTTCCAATCCTGTATAGTGCCGAGAATTCTAGGGATTCAAGCTCCAATCCCTTCTTTTCTTCATTATGACTTGGGATACTTGCTCGTATTTAGTGATAAAAATCACTATTTATTTTTGACTGATTTTTTTTGAGCAAGGGATTCTTGTAGTGATGATAATCACTATTTATTTTGCTTTTGTCCTTTTGATATTTTGAGCTATGAATATGGGTGTTGATGTGCGACTTTTGAATATTTTGAACTTTGAACCTGGGATTTTTGCTTGTTGACTTAAGCAAGGGATTTTTGGGTAGGGTGGAGCTTGTCCTTTTGTCAATTCTCAACATTTTTGAACTGGTTGCACATGGGGATAAGCAAGGATGTCCCTTTTTGCTTTATGTAACCTAACCACTTTACGACTTTCATCTTCCCATGTACCAACTAGAATTTAGTGTTTGTAATTAGTGGTGGGATCCTGAGATATGCTAGGCTTTGTCACCACTAGACCTTATTCTCTACTAACCAAGATGGTTTTCCACAAAAGTTGATAAGATCACTAGGTGTGGTTGAATAACCGAAAAACCTTAGTATATTATGTATAGCAACAGATAATGGTTGTGTTGAAAAACACAATTACACACATGTGTTGATGGAGGTATGGATTTGAATGGTTTGTGAGACAAACTGTGGCATCACTTTTAAGGCTCTCATGACATATGCGAATGTAATGGATATGAAAATGTAATGCAATTATGTGGATGCAAGATGTGAGATGCAATTGTTTTTGTATTTTTGATTTTTATGTTGTTTTTGTATTTTTGCTTAATTTGACCAAAGGGCTTATTGTGCCTTTGGGGCTTTTTGATTTTTGACCAAGTAGCATGAAGTACCCTTGGAGATTTTTGATTTCGACCAAGTGGCATGAATTACCCTTGGAGCATTTTTTTATTGGAGTTGACCAAGCGGTTTGAATACCCTTGGAGCATTTTTATTTGATTTTGACCAAGTGGCTTGGATACCCTTGGAGCATTTTGATTTGATTTTGACCAAGTGGCTTGAATACCCTTGGAGCATTTTGATTTGATTTTGACCAAGCGGCTTGGATGCCCTTGGAGCATTTTGATTGGATTTGACCAAGTGGTTTGAATACCCTTGGAGCATTTTTAATTTGATTTTGACCAAGCGGCTTGGATACCCTTGGAGAATTTGATTGTATTTTAATTTTTTATGTTTTTATGATTTGTTTGTATTTTTGACATATTTGAATTTTTTTGTATTTTTGACATATTTGAATGTTTTTGTATTTTTGATATATTTGAATGTTTTTGTGTTTTATGTGTAGAATGCCTTCAAGTGAATGATATTGAGAGGTTCAGGCTCTTCAACACCATCTAATGATATAAGGTGATATGCTCCAGGCCCAACTCTTTGTGAAATCATGTACGGGCCTATCCAATTTATCGTGAACTTGTCTCGCAAGTGCGATGGCAGATTCAAATTCTATTGGTTTTCTTTGAGCACTAGATCTCCAACCTTGAATTCTCTTAAGTGGACTTTACTATTGTAAGCTCATGCAAGGCGATCTTGGTAAACATGAAGATGCTCTAAAGCATTGACTCGACGTTCATCAAGAAGCATCAACTGATCAAGGTGGCCTTGCCACATGACATCATCATCTATGAAGTCCTTTAATGCTATGCGTAGAGTTGGAATTTCCAACTCTAGTGGCATGATGGCCTCAGTGCCATATACTAGTGAAAATGGTGTTGCCCTAGTGGGCGTCCGTATACTAGTCCTGTATGCCCATAGTGCAAGAGGCAACTGCATGTGCCAATCCTTGTGATTGTCTTGCATCGTCTTCCTCAAGATGGAGACTATTATTTTGTTCGAGGCTTCTGCTTGCCCATTTGCTTGTGGATAATAAGGCATTGAAAAACTATGATGAATATGGTATTTGTTCATTAAAGCATGCACATTTTTGTTCTTGAAAGATGGCCCATTATCCGATATTATCTTTGAAGGGACCCCAAAATGACTTATGATATTGTGGAGTATAAACTCCGCAATCCTTGGTCCAATTGTCGATGTTAAGGGGATCACTTCAACCCATTTAGTGAAGTACTCAGTGGCCATTATGATGAATGTGTGTCGGCCTGAGGATGGGGGTGAGATCTTCCCAATCAAGTCTAGTCCCCACTGCGAGAATGGCCATGCTTCCTGGATGGGTTGCAAGGCTTGCGATGGTAAGTGCGTTAGATTTGCATGATGTTGGCACTTAATGCATTTCTTGACATACTCGCAATAGTCCTTTTCCATGGTGGGCCAATAGTAACCCATTCTCAAGATGCGCTTAACGATGGCCATGCCACTGAAATGCCCTCCACATGTGCCATCGTGAGCTTGCAAAATTGCCCAGGATGCTTCCTGGGGCTCAAGACAATGGAGTAATACTCCATCATATCCTCATCTGTAGAGGATTTCTCCTAGCAAGATGTATCTTGTTGCTTTCTGTTTGAACATTCACCTTTCAGTATGCGACAAACCTTGAGGTACTATTCCAAGTTTCAGGAAGTCCTGCAGTTGGGAAAGCCAATCCTGATAAGCCATGACTTCTATAGAAAATATGGCTTGCTCTTCCTATATTCTCGAGATGGTGAACATGGATTGAGGAACAACTCTATGGTGTATGGTTGCGCCACACTCCATAGGTCCTTGGGAGATCAAAGACCCCCAAGGTGTCATTTGCAAGAAATCTCTAGCTGCGAAGGACCAATCCTAATTTGGTTCGATGTTGATCATGTTGACTGATTCTTGATTGTCAAAAGCTTCATGACGTATTGCTGAGTGTGAAAGCACTTTCACATGAATGGTTGTAAAATTAGCAGATGGATTCTGAGGGATTAAGGATCCCAAAGAGGCCATGGTGTCTACAAATCTATTTGACGTACGAGGGATTGCCTCGATGTCATACCATTCCAGTCGGGCTAGGTAGGTGTCAACAAGTTCCTTGTAAGTCTTCAAGAGTGGGCACCTGCATTGAAATAGTCCTTTGACTTGGTTTACTATGAGCAAGGAGTCACCAAAGATATTCAATATTTTAATGCCCATTGCTACGATTGTTTGGAGTCCCAAGATCAATGCCTCATATTTCATGTTGTTGTTTGTGCAAGGGAAGTCTAGTTTGAATGATAAGGGCAATGGAGCACCCTACGGTGTGATAAAGACAATCCCTGCTCTACCCCCTTGTTCACACTTTGAACCATCGAAGAACAATGACATGTCTCTTTCTTTCTTAGGTTCTTCGAGTTCTAGCGGATCTGATAATGCAAAGACCGCATCATCAAGAAATTCTATGGTGAGAGGCTTGTTATCCTGAAGAGGCACCTCTGCTAATTGATCTGCTATGACTTGTCCCTTGATGGACTTTTGGCTTATGAACTCTAGATCAAATTCTATCAATAGCATGATCCACTTTGTGGTACGTGTATTGTGATATGTCTTGCTCATCATGTACTACAAAGGATTTTGTTTTGATATGACGTAGGTCGTATGGCTCAACATGTAGTGTCGCAACTTTCGAGTTGCAAAGACCATTGCTAAACACAACTTTTTGACATACGCATATCCTAGCTCATAACTCACCAAGGTGTGACTAATGTAATATATGGCTTGCTCTTTGTCTTGTGCATTCTTTTGGGCTAACATGGTGCCCAATGCGAAATCAGTAGCCGATATATATAGTAAAAATGGTATGTCTGGCCTTGGTGGAGCCAATACTAGCGGTGTTGCCAGATAAGTTTTGATCTCTGCAAAGGCTTGATGGCATTCTTCATCCCAATGAAAGGGGACCTCCTTGCATAGCAACCGATTCATGGGTCGACATTTGTCTGATAATTGCATGATGAATCTTTTGATGGATGCTATCTTGCCTTGTAGGCTCCTTAGCTCCCTAATGTTGGTAGGGGTGGCCATTTCCAATATAGCCTTTACCTTTGCAAGATCGACTTCAATGCCTCTCTTGGATACGATGAATCCCAAAAGCTTGCCAGAAGTTATGCCAAATACGCACTTCTTAGGATTCAATCGGACATTGTGCTCAATGAGGTGGTCAAAGACTTTTCTAAGGACTTCAACATGCTCTTGCCGCAATAGGGACTTGGCCAGTAAGTCATCCATGTAATCCTCTAAGATCTTATGCATATAGTCATGGAATATGTATGTCATGGCCCAATGATATGTGGCACCAACATTTTTGAGACCGAATGGCATCACTTTGTAACAGAATGTTCCCCATAGAGTAATGAAAGTAGTTTTATGTTGATCTTCGAGCTTAATCCGGATCTGGTTGTATCCAGAAAAACCATCCATTAGGGAGAGCATCTCATGACCTACGGTTGCATCTACAAGAGCATCTATGTTTGGCAATAAGAATGAATCCTTTGGTGTTGCCCTATTTAAATCTCTGAAGTCTGTGCAGATACAGACTCTTCCATCGGGTTTCCCCATGGGTACCATGTTCGACACCCACTCAGGGTAGTCGATAGGAACTATGAACACTGCATCCAGTAGTTTTTGCAATTCATTCTTCACCATCAAAGCGATGGTTGGATGCATTTTCCTCAGCTTTTGCTTGACTAGCTTCTTCATGGGATCCAATGAAAGGTTGTGAATGACTAACTTTGGATCTATCCCTAGCATGTCTTTGTAAGTCCAAGAAAAAATATTTGGCCTCTCTTTGAGGAGAGGAATTAGGATGGCTTGTTCCTCTGGAGATAGACTTTCTCCAAACTTGACTTTCCTTGGTTGGGTAGGATCATCGCTGATGTCCACCTCGAAAGTCACTTCTATAGCCATATGTGACCCATCCTCTAGTTGATGAGGCATGGGTATCAAATGAATGTCATCGATGGGATTTATAGGTCCTACTGACTCAAGATCCAAACCAACATGGAATACGTCATACGCACAACCTGATGCAAAATGGAATGGCTGTAACATCTCTTCATTGGGGAAGAGGTCTTCAGGCTCTATGGGTGAATCAACATGATCCCAATCAATAGCCTCTACATCAAGATGCAATGATTTGGTAGGATCTGTTGGATTATGAAGTGGAGTGGCCAAATCAATGGAGATCATGTTGATGGATGGGATGAAATCTCCAGGACCACATGGGTGTAATCTTGTTTCAGGGGTTTCCCTTCCATACTCACGATGAGGTTCTAGCGGTTTGGGGATGAATGGGTCCTCCCTATGCAGCATGCGAGTGGTTGGATTCTCTCTATGCACAGACTATGGAATGGGGTCATTTGGCTCAAGGATCTCTCAAAATGCGGGCGGAGGGGGATTGACCATGCGATGAATAGCCCCTAAGTCAACAGGTCTTCCGAGGAACCTTAATCCAAGATCTATGGCATGTAGTGCCACCTCTCTTTCTACTAGCTCATTGACTTGTCGCAAGTGGTGAGGCCCAAGATAAGCCATCTCGATCTCATCCTCAAAGTCATCATCACTTATCCAGAAACCATTAGCATTGGTATGTGGCCCTAGAACATAAGGCTCATGTCTTGGCCCCAAGTAGGCCATCTTCATTTCATCTTCATATTCTTCGTCACTTATGAAGAATCCATTTGCATTTGTCTCTTGACCCAAAGTCAGGGGTTGATGGCTCAGGCCTAAGTAGGCTCTTTCTATTGAGTCCTCTGATTCATAGTCACTTTCATCCGATATGTACCCACTCTCATTATGGATGGACCATGTGAATCTTTGTAAATAGTGAGGCCCATGGTAGGCTAAGCCAAGTTGTGCCTCATCATCACTTGCTTCATATCCATTCTCTTCATCCCATGAGTTGTACCCTATTGGGGTGGAATCAATTGAGATGTTTGGATGATAAATTTTTGGTGGTGGTACGTTCACCGTGGCCACTTGTCTATTGCTCAAATTTCTTGTTCTTAAGGGGTGATAAGGAATGAAATCGATGTCTTCTCCTAACCCTAAGCTTAATCTATCCAATGCTACTACAAGAGAGTCATCTCGACCTCCAATATAATAGCCTAACCCAAACCTATCGGAGGGAAGCTGATATTGTGGCTCGTATGGCCGCCTGTGCCCCTGCTCATATATACCAAGGCCATAGCCATGCCAATGGCAACGCTCAAAGTAGCTTAGAGAAAACTCGAGATTAGAGAGGTAACGAACATTGACCATGAATAATTCATCATAATCCTCTTCTACGTCTGAAGACTTATGGGCGCAGTCCAGGCCGACATAGACAAAATTGGTTTGGTTGGGAGGGATTCCAAGTGGAACCACTATTCCCACTGGTGGTCTCAAGTCCTTAGGTCTTCCCATGTCTTGTGCAGACTCAATGATAGGCGTAAAGGTAATGTTCTGCACAAGGTACTCCCCTATGCCTATGCTTGCCAAGTGTATTGATGCATGCGACGTGGATGACCCTACGGATGACACTGGCGAAGCAGGATGGTAATCACTATCTTCATCTTGATCTTGAAGATCTTCTTCTTCCATAGGACTTGGCATTTCAGCAATGGCTACAGTTGGCACTTCCTTGGGCCTTTCTTCCTCGACTAAGGGTGCCTTTAGCTTCTGATTATCTTTTGGTTTTGACATTGATGGTACTTTAGAAGCATTGACTATTTTAAGTGCACCAGGAGGTGTTGATGTGCATGGGTCTTTTCTTACCCTTTTGCCTTTGTTATCCAATTGTGTGGTTGGAGATGAAGGTGCTACGTATAGGTGGGTAGAAGGAATTACAAATTCTCCTAGAATGTCCACCTGATGGACGTATTTGAATGGCTCTTCATCAGCTAGAACCACATAGACTTTGTTTTCGTGCACATACTTGACACACTGGTGCAAGATCGAAGGAACACACTTCATGTCCCTTATCCAAGGATGCCCTAGGAGGATGTTGTATTGCATAGCCCCTTCCAAGACATGACACATCACAGGGATGGTCTTATGCCCCACCTTGATGGGTAGGACTATCATTCCCATAGTATTGCATAAAGCATCATTAAAAGCTCTCAATGTGTAAGCTCCTGGAACGATATTGGACTTGGGGATCTTAAGGTGCTCTATTGTTGTTGTTGTAATGATGTTTATTGATGAACCTGTATCGACCAAGACCCTCTTGAAAGGTAAATCATTGATTGATGCCACAATGTTCAGTGGAGGGTCTGGTAAGGTAGTAGGTACTGTCTTAATCTCATAATCATAGAATCAAATTACAAGTTCCTAGCATTCTTGTACTTGTCCCACAAAATGAGTGAATGCATTCGCATCTTGTGGTTGGAGCTCAATTGTCCTTAAAATTTCCATTAAAGTCTCCCTATGCTTTGGGGACTATTGTATGAGCTCATAGATGGATAGCTTAGCCGGAGTCATCTGTAGGTTTTGCTCCAATCTACTCTGGATAGTTACCATAGGTCATGTTGGTGGACCTGGAAGGTTGTCTTGCCCTTGCCTCTGCCTAGGTGCAGTTGGGACATTCATGGGAGCTGCAGGAGGTTGTGGTTGACCATACCATCTAGTCCTGGTTGCTATGTTAACAATCTCAACCATCCCAACGCATCCATGGGTAGGTATATCAGCTCGGACCTGATTGACTTGGGCCCCTTGCTCTCTAGGGGCCTCATGATTGGGCAATGGGTTTTTGTATATGCCCATGTCTCTGTTATCGGGAGCCAGTGGGTTGTCAACTTTGAGTTCTCCCGCCTCAATCATGTTTTGCACTTGATGCTTAAAACCAACGCAAGCCTCAATGTCATGCCCCGGTATCCTATGATAAGGGTAAAATTGATCTTCCCTATATCCTTTTGGCTTAGGATGGTTGGGATCTATAAGAGGTATATCAAGAAATCTGATCCTCCTAGCCTCGCTCAGCTGATTGAAGATTGATTGCATTGATTCTGTCAGAGGCATGAAATAGCGAGGTGGCTTGCATTCTTTGTTTCACCCCTGATTGTTCCTTTGATCATAATTGGTTGGCGGGGGATGTGCTTGATAGTTCTAGGGTTGTTGTGCACCCCCATCCTTAGGTGTAGCCAATACGACTTGATTGACTAGAGCAAGGTTGCCCTACTTTTGCTTGTACTTGTCATTCTTACCATTCTTGTTCCACTCCTTTTTGTTTCGGAGTTTAATGGTTCCCTCATCTACTTTTATGTCTTCGATGAGTTTGGCCTGTGCCAAAGCTTCCTCAAATGAAGGATACTACTGAAGTTGTAGCAAGAGGGAGATGTGTTTAGAACAACTTTTGGTGAACATGCGAATGATCTCTTCTATGGGAACGGAGAATGATAACTTCACCATGACTTTTCTCCATCTATTCCCATAATCCATTACTGGCTCATCATCATACTGTTTCAAGTTGGCCAGGTCTGAAAGGTTCACCTTCTTCTTAGCACCAAAGGAGAAATGCTTTAGGAATGCGTTTACTAGTTGTTCAAAGTTGGTTATGCTATGCTTAGGTAGTTGGTTGAACCATTGAGTGGCAACACCTAAAAATGTCATTATGAATGTTCTTAGCATGAGAGCGTCATTGTCTTCAAGATGAAAACATGCATTGATAAAATTGGTGACGTGCTCTTGTGCATCCTCTTCACCCTTAAATTTTTCCAACCTAGGCATCTCAAAGTGCTTAGGATATGGAGGGCTAGGGATTGATGGGCACAATGGTTGGTTGTGTATTTTGCTCAATGTTGGTGAGTTCCCAGCTGCCTCTTGTTTCTCAAAGGCTTTCATCTTTTTAGCAAGCTCTTGAAATGCCTTTGATGCATGGATTTCCTCCTCTTGTAGGCCTACTCACAGTGGTAATGGAGGTAACTCTCTATCCATTTGATTTGTTCTATTTTCCTCCCTCCTATGAGGGGACTCAGGATTGTGATCCTGGTTTGTTATGTTTGCCCTTTCCCCACTAGTTGGATTTCGTTCATGGTTTGGTGGGTGGTTTCATTGTGGGCTATCTTGTCTAGTGCGCCTCTCCTTAGGTGAGTCGATGCATCTAGTTCTTTGGTGGTCACCACCATTTGTCTATAAATTGCTAAGAGCTAGCCGCTCAACTTGCTCTCTTAAGCGTTGCTCATGTTGGTGCAAGAGTCTTTCTCTTTGTTTATCTTGTTCGAGAGCTTCCACTAGCTCTCGCTCCTTACGTAATGCATTTTCTAACTATCTCATATGGTCAATTTGCATTATCACAGAAGACTCATGTTTATCTAACTCTATTCTTGTTGTCTTGACTCACAGATTCCTCGAGGAGGTTTTTGTTGTACCTATACTCTTGCTAGCTAATGTGACTTGTTCAATGTACTATTGAGTATCTCTATGATCAGACTCTATACATTTACTATGGGGTCACTCTGAGGTACCCCTAGACTAAGAGGTGTGCTTAGAAGTCATAGTTCATGAGCTTCCAGATGCAAAGTTCTCAGTAGCTACAGTTCTTTGAGTTGGTCATGTAAGAAACCGATCCAACCCGTCTAGTTATCTTGTTTTCCATGGTTGGTCCCATGGGGTGCCATTCACTCCTATGAGGTCATAGTCTATGGGAATCTTTCCTTTTGTGTGAAGGGTTTCTTCTATCTGATTCCCATGACTAGATGTAGCTCTAGTTTCCTGCCCTTCAGTGGGTAGACCTATTTCATATGTTTCTTGTGAATCTTGAGGTGTTGCAACTCTTGCTTGCCTTCTTGATGAAGAAGGCTTTGTGGTGACATGTTTTCTCCATGTGGATGGAGATGTAGCAGTCTCATCATCCCTATGTGAAGAATGAGTTTTAGAACCTTCTTTATGTCCATGTGAGGAGGAAGCCCTTGAAGCTTCCTCACGTCTTTGAGATGTTTCTATGTGTTTAGAGGAGGCCCTTGAGGTCTCCTCATGTCTCCTTGATGAGGATGGCTATGAAGCCTCTTTTTATTTATGTGACTTTGTTCCATGATGTGGTTCCCTACTTGGGGTTTCTCGAGGAGATCCCCCAAGGGTTGAGTTATCACCCCTTAGGCTCACGGAGCTACATCTCACGGTCTTACGGGTAGGTCATTCAATGTTACTACGACTTCGCCTATGGGTATGAGTTGCTTCAATCTCTCCCTCGATATCAGATCGAGGGTGTTTACTTCTTGTTTTGACCATTTTGTCTATGAATTGATCTTTTGAGTTGCAATTTAGGAATAGCCACACAATACCAAACAAATGTTTATCTTGATTATCGATTTAAGTGTGCCCTAAACTGTTTGGTGTATTTTGATGATTTGTTGTTCCTTTGATTTTCTCTTCTTGTTTTTGGATTAAGAATGAGAAGACTCATCCATAGTGACAATCAAGTACACCCATGCCAAACATGATTTTCTCAAAAGAAGCTAGGGTACACCGCTGAAGTCCCAATGGGGGGTTCGCCTAGCTCTTCCACTCTGAACCAATGATTGTTCCAACAGTGGGAGACAGTTTGAGCACAAGTAACTTAGTATCACTATAAGTAAGTTTTGTAATCCATTTCTAGGAAGCTCTAGGGGGCAAACCGGTGGAAGGAGATGAATTCCAACGTCACTGGACTGAATTGAGGGTTGGTGATGAAATCCAACTCCCCAATGTTTAAATGATACGTGCATGTGTGGTGTTCATTTTAAGCTTGCGTAACATAAAGTGCATCATATAGCAGCAATGAGTCTTTCCTATATGCCTAAGTGCAAAAATACATTTCAATATTTAGAAAGATGCATGAACTACTATGATTTGTATGAGCGCACTTTATTTCATGCAAATATGGCCTCTTGCAAGGCCTCAAAGCAAGCAAACAACATACAATGTCTAGCACGTTGGATTCTAGGGTAAAATTTTTAGGCATAAGTCATTGTTCCTAGCAACGCCTAGTGGAAATCTAAAAGAAGATCTAAGATATGCAAAATGCTTAATTCTTTCTCCTTTTATTCTTTCAATTTCCAAACATAAATGTGCTTTAAGTTCATTATTTTAGACACACAAAAGCAAATAGAAAGCTATAAAATATCAGAGAGGTTATACCAACCTCTAATCCAGCTCAGAGAACCTTGTTTCTGTCCTCTGCTACTCTCTAGTTCTGGCCGTTGTTGACCAGAGTGGTTGGTTCTTGGCCATCGTTAGTGGGAGCGGCTAAGGCTCTATTGGTCGTTGTAGCTTAGAGCGGCTGATTTTTGGCCATTGTAGCTCAGAGCGGCTAGACCTACACACAAAACTAAGTTAGTATTCAGGAAAAAAATGAAAAATTAGTGGAGGTCCCACCGTGATCGCCATCTGTAGCGACCCTAGGATGCACGCACCGCTCTTTTACTCTACTTGCAATGTATTAAAACCCAAAATGAAATGGAAGACAATGAAAAGCATATAACATGAAAATAACAAAGATAGATCTCTTTATTTGTATTGAAACCCGGTTACATGTCGGTCCCTCTTAGGGATACCCATTTTGATACAATAAGGTTACAAATAGGCAAAGAGTGCCCCTTTTGCAAAGAGGTGGTGCGCTTTCAAAAGCTTCCCGATTCTACACACAAAAATGTATGAGGGCTTACAGATGCCTCCTTCTCTAGGCATATTTCCTAGAGGGATCCCTTTTGCTCTCGTATGTTGCAGATTCTGTTTGATGAACCTGTGGCCTTGTAAGCAATGAAACAACAACACATGCTTAGATGTCCGAGAATACCTCCTCGGATGAGGTTGTTAGCAATGAATATAACAAATGAAAGCAAGTGCAAATTAAACTAATGCTATGAATGCGAATGAATGAAATGATGCTATGCTAATGATATGCTAAACAAAATAATGAATCTAATGTCTAAAACCCTAAGCTAGGCCTGTGGGCCACTATCCAAGACAGTGGTCGCTAAAGTGACTCTCGTCCTCTTTGCTCCAAAGCTATGGATCAAAGCTTGTATCCGATGTTGGAATGGTGGTTGCTATGCTCTCCAATTTGTTAGGGCTTCACCGTAAATGTGATCTCCAAGGGGAACTCTCCAAGTCTTGAAAGCTCTCCTCAATGACCTGTCCTGATAAATTCGAGATTACTTGGATAAAAGATGGATCCTTGGTGCTCTTAGGCTTGCACCTTTTAAAGTGTGAAACCCTAGGTCTATGTCCAAGCCCTAGGAATGAATTCCTCATGCGTAGTGAGAGTTAGCATGAGAAGCTTTTTGTCTTTTCTATGTTTAAAGACCAGTTAACTAAAGTCTAAATGCAAACTCAAGTCTCCCATGTGAACTGGTCATGAAAGGGAATGCAAAGTTACTCCCGCTCACCTTTATTGCATGCAGACTACCACTTCCACCCGTGATTAGGCCTGTTTGTTGGTAAAACTACTTTTATGGTTTAGCCATTGTCATCTGCAATGACTAAGATCTGGCCACTGTCGTCTATAGCGGCTAAGGTCTGGCCGCTCTAGGCTTGAGCGGCTAAGATCTGGTCACTCTAGGCTTGAGCGGCTAGGCTTGGATGGCTTGAAAATGCCCCAAATGAGTGGTGAGAACCACTTTTGATGCTTGGAAAGTCCAAGATTATGTCATATGATCTTATGAATGTGTCTATGTGAGTAGCTCCCCTAAGCATGACATGTTTTAGGTGTCTACACTACTTTGATGATATTTTATTCCTCCTTATCAATGTGTATGGTCCTACAACTCAGTCAGGTAGATTAGAAGTTTGGAGTGGGATTGAGGCCTTATGAGAAGTAAAGACCAAGAAACCCATTTCATGAACATTGTATATTTTAATGCCATTACTAAGTTAAATGGAAAATTTGGAGGAATTATAAAACTGAACCAAAATATGAAAGATTTCTTAGCTTTTATTCAACACACCAATCTATGGGAAGTGGAGTTTGAAGAAGACAACTATACTTGGACCAACAACAGGAGAGGCTATAACCTAATAGCAAAAAAAATAGATAGATGAATTCTCTCATATCATTGGCTATATGAAGGAACTTGTGCTAAAATTAATACCTTAACAATAATTGGTTTAGATCACTGGCCAATAAGAGTTAAAATGGTGGTTAGTGAATTCAAAAAAGATCATATTTTAAATATGAGCATATGTGGGAAGACCAATATGATAGCTCAATCATGGAATTTTTTAGGTAATGGTGGGTTGTATGCTCATCCAAACCAAAATAAAGCTATGAAATATAGATTAAAAGAATGGAACAAGAACACCTTTGGAAATATTTTTGAGAAGAAAGAAAAACTGAAAGATAAACTTTCAAAATTCCAAAAAGGTGATGAAAATAATACAATCTCAAAGGAAAATAAGTTGCTTAGTGAATATCAAAATATTTTGAGTAAGGAAGATAAATTCTATAGATTAAAATCAAGATAGACTTGGTTAAAATAAGGAGATAAAAATACAAATTTTTTTCATAGGATGGCTATAGTACAAAGATATTCTAGAATTGGTAGAATTAAATCAATAGAAGGGGTTTGGATTGAAGATCAGAGTGAAATTAGAAAAGAGGCTAAGTCATTTTATAAGAATATTCTAGGTTCAGAGGAGACTGAAGTTCTTAATGATAAACTTATTTAAGATGTTCCTTTAGTTATAAGAAATGAAGACAATAGGAAACTGATGGAGCTTATTACTCTAGAAGAATTTCATTTAGCTCTTTTCTCTTTTAATAAGCATAAATCCCCTGGTCTAGATGGGCTCTTTGTAGCTTTTTACCACCATAATTGGGATATAGTGAAGGATTCTTTATTGGTGGTAGTGGAACAATCTAGGGTAAAACAATACATTTCTTATAAAATAACTGCAACTTATCTTACCCTAATTCCAAAAAAGAAGGATGTTGAATTGTTTGATTCTTTTAGACCTATAAGCCTATGTAATATGGATTATAATATTATTTCCAAAGTGATGGCGAATATATTAAGGCCATTGTTAGACAAAATTATTTCAGAAGAGAAAGGAGGTTTTGTAAAAGGGAGACAAATTTTGGATGGGATCATAGTAACTCATGAAGTTATACATTCAACAACTTCAAGAAAAGAGAAAGCTATGATCTTAAAACTTGATATGAGTAAAGCCTATGATAGGGTTAAATTGAATTATCTTTTTGCAGTTTTAGATAAGTTTAGTTTTTGGAAAGAAATGGGTTAGATGGATTAAATATTGTCTGTCTACAGTTTCTTATTCAGTGTTGGTAAATGAGTTAGTGACATAATATTTTAAAGCCAAGAGAGGCCTTAGACAAGGAGATCCTCTATCTCCTTATTTTTTCATTATTATGGCAGAATTTTTGAGTAGGAACTTAAATAAGGCTTATAAATATGGGTTTATAAGTGGACTTAAGGTTAGTAATAACATCGATAACATCACCCATCAACATTTTGTATATGATACAACCCTTTTTGGAAGGGAAAGGATAAATGAGGCTAGAGATTTGAATAAATTTTTAAAAGAGTATGAAAGAGCTTTAGGGCAAAACATTAATAGGACTAAATCCAAAATTTACTTTCTTAACACTCCTGCTAATATCAAAGCAAGAATTTGTAGGTTGCTTCAAATGGAGGAGGTAAATTTGCCAACAACTTATCTAGGGATACCTTTATTTGAGGGGAGAATGAGGATAGATATGGAATCCAGTTATTAGTAAAGTTTAAAATAAACTTCCAGCCTAAAAAGGTAAATGGTTATCATATGCAGGAAGAGTGCATTTAATTAAGTCAATATTACAAGCCATTCCAACATATTATATGTCTTTGTATTATATGCCAAAATCAGTTGAAATTTTTTTTATCTTTATTATGCGATCCTTTTTATGGTCAAATTTACATGATAAAAGAAAATTTTCTTTGGTGAAATGAGCAAGTTGGATGAAAAAACTAGGGGAGGTCTTGGTTTAAGAGCTCTTACAAATGCAATCTTAGCTCTTAGGTTTATCTAGAGATTGTACAAAGTGAGTCAAATACAATGGACAAGAATTCTTCTAAGTAAGTATGTTGATCCCAATAACACAAGTTTAATATTTACTGCATTCTCTCTTCCAAATGGTTATGCTATTCGGAATGGTTTAAAAAATCTATTGATCTTATGATTAAAGGTTTAATATGGGTGGTGGGAATTGGAGAAATAATTCTATTTGGATGGATGCTTGGTGTGATAAAAAACCACTCAATTACCCATGTGTTGTAAGTTAGTTGGAGAGGAGAGGGCAATCCTCCAAGGGAGGTCCCAAGTTCAAATCTCCTCCCTACCAAAAATCTGAATTGGGTATCCAAAATCCAATTGATAATGTTGGTGCGAGCAGGGTCGGGTGCGACTCCTGGGTGACTTTGATGGTGTAGAACCCCCTGTTCATGGTCTCTCAGACCAAGGTGGCTCCACAAGGGGTTTTTCACTTTAAAAAAAAAAAAAAAAACCACTCAATTTAGATCCAATTTTGAAACCTTGGATGAGATTGCTTCAAAACAAATACGGTGATAGGGTTTCAAATATTTTGTATAAGGATTGAGAAGGAAGATACAAATGGAAAGAATATTTTTTATAAGTATACAAGACATTGATGCTAGGAGTAAATTGAATAGAAATATAACAACTGTAATTATTTCGAGGGGTGCCAAGGATAAATTGATTTGGGAGTTGAATAACTCAGGAGAATACACAAAAAGAAGTGGATATAATGTTCAACACCAACATAATAATAATATCACTAGAATTTGGAGAGATATTTGGGATAGTCCAAGCATTCCTAAAGTCAAAATTTTTGTTTGGCTAGTAGGTAATAGAAGAATTTTATCCTAGGATAACCTTATAAAAAGGGGTTTTTATGGCCCCTCTAAATGTGTTTTCTATAATAAGGAGGAGAGCATTGACCATCTCTTGGGAAATTTCTCAATAGTCTAGAATCTATGGCAATAGATTCTTAATATGTTTGGTAAATGCATGGTGATGAATAACAAAATTTAATATTGGTTAAAGCAATGGTAGAGCACTTATAAAAGTGAGGCTTTATAGATAATATGGGATATATAAAAATATTTAATACTTTTGACTATATGGCTAGAAAGGAATAGAAGAACTTTTGAAGGAAAGGAAAATAATTTAGAGGTAATGAAAAAGAAGATATGTTTAGCCATAGAGGAGTCTAAACCAACCCTATCAACTTACCCAATCCCTAATTTGGAAGCATAGTCTTGATATATGGAGTTAAGTCATTAAATGGAATTATGATGTTGGGTACAAGAGAAGAAAAAATAAGATAAAGAATATAAAGTGGAAACCACCAAATGTGGAGTGGGTTAAATTGAATTTTTATGGAGCATCTAAAGGAAACCCAAGACTAGCAGGAGGAGGAATAATTAGAAATAATAGAGGAGATATTTTGTCTCATTATGCTTTCAATTGTGGATTTAAGATAAATAATGAAGCTAAAGCTTGGGCAGCTTTAGAAGGGTTAAAAATATGTAAACAAATGAAATGGAATAGAGTTTGTATGGAAGGTGATTCTCTCATAGTAATAAATGTAATTTTGAGGAAAGAAAAGGCTCCATGGAACATACAAGATATGATTGTGGAAATTCAAGATCTTGCTAAAGAGTTTGAAGAAATCAGGTTTACATATATATTAAGGGGAGGAAACAAATGTGCAGATAAGCTTGCCAATAGAGGGGTTCTTATTGAGGATCATGAAGTTAACATCTCCTTTCCATGGTTAGAGGAAGTAGAAAGTTTAGTTGAAGCTAACAAAAAATGTTGATTGTCTAAATAAATTAATGATTAAGATTTACTTTAATGTTTTACATTGGTAATATATGTTTTATTTGTAACAATAATGTGTGTTCATTTAGACTGTTTATTATAATTTTTGTGGTTGCACTTGTGTTTTAGAAAGGAAACTAGCAATCTAGATTTGGTAAAGCAGACTATGTTAGTGTGATGTTTTGGAAATATTACTCTACTAAGATGCAAGGCATAGATAGTAGAGGTGAAGTTTTGGCATTGTGAAGGATGCTATAGGAAAATGTCAAGAAAAATGCTAAATTATGGAGTAATTGTATTCATACAGAGATTTGAAAATATCCATAAAATGGAAATCAAAAATTCAGATATTTTATGTAAAATGTAGGTTTCTAACTATAGCATCTCAATTGAGATGATAAATGTATCTATTTGTAAAATCTCAAGCTCTAAAGAAAAGAGATATAATTTTTTAAGGGTGGGGACCCAAGTACAACCCCTTTTATCAAGCCAAAAAAAAATTATTTCAAAATTGTTGAAATAGTAAAATTCAATGAAAATAATAATATAATTAAAAATTTGAATGTCTTTGAGTGATTGGAAATTATCCTCCTTTGGATAAATCAAGGGAGATATCATCAAGGACAGAGTGATAGATGCACAAAAGTGATAAGTTAGAGAATGGAAAATAAAACACACACCCAGATTCAAACTACATACTTTTTGCATCAATTCTTGCTAAGTGATAAATAGTTGATAGTGTATGAATGTTGTTGACTACAATATTATTTGAAGTAATTTGTAAGAATTAGTTATATAACTAATGTGTATCAATTAGTTATATGCATAAATGTATATGTTGGTATTATTTTGGAAGAAATTTGGTGTGACACCTGGCTTTCTAAAGAAAATGTAGGATAGGTCAGGTTTGAGCTCTCCTATAGTCCAAGGAAAGGAAATTGGATTAATCTTGATAAGCCTATTTATATTTCTGAATGTCAAAACATAAGTGAGGGAACCTTAGGAGGAAAGCCCCATTTACCCCTTCACCATGGAATTGAGTTCCTTGAGTGTTTGAATGAAAGAATTAAAAAATATAGTTTTTTTTTTAGCACATCACCACCCAATGGCATCTAAACCTTCTTTTACGGTGCCTTCCTCTTATTTTATCTCATTGTAATTTTGGAAGAAAAGAGCTAAGATTTTGGAGGAAGGAAGGTGAATAGGACAACATTATATTTATTATTTTTATTAGCAAACCATGGTGATTATGCATGAATTTTACTTGGCAACCCCTCTTGGTTGGGATATCTTCTTGGGTCTACATTAGGTTAAAGAGGACGATTTAGATTTCCATTGGATGAAGACTTGAGGCACACCATGGAAGTATTGGTGAACACAAGGAAAAATAGGAATCCATTGTGAGAAGAGGGATTCAGATCAAAAATTTGGCATTGCAGCATTATGATAGGTCATGGTCTATTTCTTACCCTGGTTTAAATTTGACATATTTTAGGTTTTGGGAGGGAAATTTTGGAAATAGACTCGTCAATTTCCTTTCTAAGGAATTGATGTTATATTTCTTACTAGAAAAGAACTTGGGAAATAGATGGGTGTTTCTGACATTTTCATTTGAACTTCTCTTACCTATTTCAAAAGAAATGTTGCCTATAATTAGGGATTTATCCATTAATTGTATATGCATGGTTCTTTTCTTTGGATACTAAAAAAATTCTTTTTAGAGAAGAATAATTGCTTTAAATTGAATAACCTTTTTGAAATCCTTCCTTTGTTCTTGAGTAGTTGAAAAGAAAAATATTATTATGATATTATTTTATTCCTATATAAAATTTAAGAGGTCATGTTGATCTTTTGAATGGAATTCACATGTATTTCATGGTCTTGTTTAAAACAACCCCTATATTTGGTTGACTTTTTGAAAGAGTTATGCACACATTTGATGGTCTTGTTGAAATATTTCTTATTGATCTTCTAGAGGGGATTAAGCATGTATCCTATGGTATTATTGAAAAAAATTAGTATTTGGCTTATGGCCTTGGGTTCTATGCACCCAACCCCTATGATTGTTGCATCTTATCTAGAAAAACACTTTTAGGAGCATAGCCTCTCATTTAACTCCTTAAATGAGTGTTTTTTATTGAAATATTTATAATATGACCCTATTAGGCCAAGGTCAACAATGGTGAAGTACCTACATCTTCTCTTGACGTAAACTTATAGGCAAGTGCTATGAAATATTTTGAGCATCTCGATGTAAGCCTACGAGCATCTTCATATAAGCCTATGGGAATATTTTTGTGTAAGCCTACGTGCATTCTTCTATGTAAGCTTACAAGCATCTTCATGTAAGCTAAATGCATCTTTCTATGTAAGCCTATAGGAATTATTCTATGTAAGCCTATGAACATCTATGTGTAAGCCTATAGGTATCTTCATGTAAGCCTAAGGGCACTCTCATGTATTCATCCTTAGTGGTATTGGTTAATCCACATTTATGGATAACCTTGCTTAAAGGGTAATTTATTATTATTTTATTGTAAGGTTAACCTCAAGGTTATGTTAATGTTAGCTCGATGTTAATCTCTCATTGGGATTTTGGTATCACTATAAAAACCCCTCAATAAGAAATCATTTGTATCATAATGTGATATATGAAAATATTGTGTTGATACCCATAGGCACTCACCCAATATACCTTCTCTCATATCATGTTGTTTATCTCTTTCTCTCTTTTTTTTGTCTATAAGTTCTTTTTTTCTCTCTTTTTTTGTCTATAAGTTCTTTTTTTCTCTTCTTCCTTTTTCTACATATGATGGAAAATGTTGCAAATTCTAACATGGTATTAGAGACAAAATGAAGTAGCTTCATTCAATCATACAAAAAAGATATATAGGGCAAACCATGGTAGATATGGATGAACCATTAGTTCTATTGGATTCCTTGTGAAATTTTAGGGGGGTCCTATTTTAACACTTCCCATGATTTAACCATCTAATGTCTTATTTTTGCTTGCAAAAATTATTTTTCCCTTCCAACATCCCAAATTTTAATTTTAATTATTGAATATTCTATCTTAGGAGTAGGAAAAAGGGAAGCTTCACATGTTTTTTATAACAAGGTGATATGGTTTTGCCATTCATCTCATCCAATAGCCTTGGCATAATGGTAGGGTATATATTTGTTTTTCCTCATGTCCCTAGTTCAATTCACAAATGGCTACTATTTTTTATGCAAATAGTAATATTTTGTTTTTGGTGCACATGTTACTCTATGCATATACCATTGAGGGCCCCATGCACTATCCCAACATGGGTGTGAGTTATGGTGCCATGTGTAGGATGCAACAATGCATAATACAATGTGTTAATTGTGCCCTTGCCTACCTCAAGGGGTAGGTGCAAGGGATTTGATCCAAAGAGATCCATTGGGAATATCAACTAGTTCAATTATGTCAAAATAATTTTCCTCAAAGACTCAAATTTGAATATCAGCTAGCAACTGACTTAGCCCAATATTTATGCATTTAATTTTTTATTTTTATATAGATGTAGGACAAACCAATTAAATACCAAGTGTTAGCATCTAATTCATTGACACCATTCTAGTTGGTAGTCCTATCAATGAGTGACATCACTAGAGGAGGTGCTTAAAGGTGACAAGTGGTGACTTTTGATTAGTCAAAATCTCTCCTAAGGTTTATCATTTAATTTTTGTCTTCTTTAAGCTGTTAATATGCCTAAACTTCTAGAGGCCATAAATTTTGCATACATAAGTGTATGAGCTCCATGTTTTTTCATATAACACATTTTTTTACTCTATATATTGATGACATTAGTTCAAGGACTTGTTACTATTTTTTCTTGATTTTTTACTATGCAAAACATACCTAGTTGGAAATATTTTTCATATGGAGATCATGTATAATCATTCTCTTTTCTCATAATGATGTTTGCTCTAAATACAAAAAGTATTTAGTATGGTGTTTGGTAATCTTTGTGGTTTTAATAGGAGAATATTTTGGATGATCAATGCAAGGCACACCTTGTTTCTATGGGCCCTTTCTAACCATTGAGGTTGATTACTCAAAGACCTACCTATTACTTCATGATTTAGTTGCCTTATCTTGATATTGGGGGATATATTGTGGTCACCATAGTGCATGTTCAAGATATTATCATGGAAATCTCAACATATTTATCTAGGAGGTGGAGTAATGGATTCATGTTCAGGAGAGGTTGATCTAGTTCATGTACCTTTGGTAAAGAAAATATAGTACGATCCACTATCCCATATAAGCATTCATTATGGGGGGTATGTGTTATCTCTAATGTCTTATTTTCTTGGCTCCTTACTCCAAATTATGATGGGTGTTGAAATATTTGTAACGATATTATTAGGCCAAAGCCAACAATGATGAAATACCTATGGGTGCTCTTGATGTATGCCTTTGGGGAAGTTATATGTAAGCCTTCAGGCATCCTAATGTATGTCTACGAGTATCTTCATGTAATCCTATGGGCATATTTCTATGTAAGCCTATGAACATTCTTCTATGTATGCCTATGATCACCTATCTGTAAGCTTATGGGCATCTTTGTGTAAGCCTAAGGGCACTCTTATGTATACAACCTTAGTCGTATTAGTTAATACACCTTTAAAGATAAACTTGCTTAAAGGGTAATTTATTATTATTATTATTATTATGTTGTAAGGTTCACTTCAAGGTTAAGTTAATGTCATCTTGAGGTTAACCTCTCATTGGAGTTTTGGTATCACTATAAATACCCCTCATTGAGAAATCATTCGTATCATAATGTAATAAATGAAATCATCATTAGGGTGGCCATGGAAAAACACCCCTTATTCCTTCTCCCATATCATGTTATTTATCTCTTTATCTCTTTTTCATCTATACGATCTCCTTTATTTTTCTACATATGATTGTGGTGAATGTTTCAGGATGTTTTTCGAAAATATTATACATTCTAGCTTTTTTGGACGTGCAATAAAAAGGAATCCATTCCTTTATTTTCTTTATGGGACTACTTTTTAATTTTAATATTGTAGTTAGATATACTAGAATTAAATGTTTACTTCCTAATTTTAAGGTGTTGTAATATCTATTTTTGTACAAAGGATTTTTTAGTTTCCATTTTTAGAAGAATTTAGCAATTTTACTCTCTTGGAATTGAAGGAATTCAATTGTACTATAGAATGCATTGTATAATATAGTGCCTTGGTTGATTATTCTTCATGGAAAATTTTTTTACATAAGCATGGATTGTATGGTAATATGTTGTGTAGGGTTCTTTTGGAAGAAACATGCATTTAGGGAGTGGTTGTAGCATGCTTTCATATACCCCACTATAGTGGGAGATATAACTACATTAAATTCATGAAGTTAATTGTTGCCAAACTATGCATAAGTTGAAATCATAATTAAATTATTGAGTTTTGGGATTTATATTTTTGCTTTGTATATTATGATTGACACTATAGACCCATTGAATGCATTATTACAAGTTGAAAAACAATTGAAAAATTTAGATGCGTGAAATTTTTTCAATTCAAATTCTAAAGTAGTTTCTTCGATAACCATATCTATAATGAATAATTTGTCATATTAAGGTGGGACATATATCTAGATAGGAAGGTGTAAATATCATAATCTTGAAGGAGCAAAGTATAACTTTTATGGATACCCTCACTATGAAATTAAGGATGAGTGGTACAAAAAAAAGAGATAGGTTTAGTATGTAGACCTATGCAATTGAACTAGGGATAATAAGTTGATTTGACATTCATATATAATTCATTCATTATAGTGGCTACTTGGTATGTGCAAATGTTAATGGATATTATAATAAGACATGGTACATGTATTCACCTACATATAAACTATTCCATGTAATGTAAATCTAGATCCAATTATGTGTTTGTATGCATAAGTTCAATGTTGTAATGTTACATGCATATTTGAACATGAAATAAAATTACACAAACTTCATTATCTAAATTATTGGTTTAACACATTTACTCCCTCGATGGAGGATCAAGACTCTAGTTGCGAGGAGTTGAGATGGGGTATTTCATGATGGAACACTCTAGGATGGGTGGATAAACAGTTTGATGATATCCTTCCTCCTCATAACAGAACTAGGGCAATTGATTTTCAATAGTAGAAAAAATATCCCTAATTTATAATTTTTAATGTATACCATGGACAATTGAAATGTATTTTCTTTTATTATCAAGAGAAGCATATTTGAATCTTGAATATAATAAACCTATTCATGATGGTATAAATTAGTAAAAAGAATATTAATCATATTTCTTTGACAACACATAGTTGACATAGATGAAGCATTTATTTTTATATCATTTATCCTAATAATTTGTTATTTAATTATTGCATTATGTAGAATCCTAAGTTTAGGAGCTTGAAATAATGATATTTCATGTATGGTATTGATAGAATGGTTGAAATATCTAAAATATATCTATTTTTCTATTACGAATAGTCCTCTTCTATGATCAATTATAATAATAAAATTTTTGAGCATTTAATATATGTGGCCAATATTAATAAACATTCATATGGAATAATAATATGAAGTAAAATACATGAAAAAAACTTATAGTAGAATTGCTCAAACTGTATACAAGTTTCTTTGTATGATGCTTGAAATACATATATTCTTCAATTGATAATCAATTATACATTACATGGAGCTTTGTCTCCATAATATTGCCTTTCAAAGATGACTGTTCAATACTTGACTATTGCTCTCCTCATGAGATGTATATTTTCCTATTCCATGCATAAGAAAAATCGTCTCATGTATTTTAGCTTCTTATTATGAATCTTTCTTGTCATTAATAATAAATCATTCACCAATATGTAGAAATATACAATATGCATCCACAAAAAAAATCCACAATAACAACCCACACAATAAAATAGATATTGATAATACCTTGTTGGCTATTTAAGCCTTATTACCACAAAATATAATAGGTCACAATATAAAATAGCCACAATATTAAAGATCAAAATAATAAGAAAGATTTCAACTATAGAAAATCTCATATAGATCAATCAATATTGAAAATACTTACAATATTATTCAACAAATTTGAAATACAATCTTGAGATAGTTTCTCACTTCTTACAGATTATGGAGCTTTGTCTCCATAATATAGTTACACAAGATAACTCTTCAAATTCTTGACTATTGCTTTCCACATGATCTTTGGACTCTTCTTTTGCCACTTGCATACAAAACTCTTAGTCTTCTAATATGACACATGTACATATCCTACACATTCTAATATATCAAATAATGTAATATTCTCCAACACCCCCTATATTACATTATTTAATGTTGACTTTTCTTGATCTACATAGATGATTTTGAAATATTTGAAACTTATTTTGACCAAGTGCTTTTGTAAAAATATCTGCAATTTGATCTTTAGTAGAAATGTGTTTTAACTAGATATGATGATTTTGAATATGATCCTTGATAAAATGACACTAAAATTCAATGTGTTTTGTTCTTTCATGAATAATTGGATTTTTTATTAGATTAAGTACTCCTTGGTTATCATAATTTATTATTATAGAATATCTTCTAATTCCAAGATATGATAATATGTACTATAACAAAAGTGCTTCACATACTACATATTTTGTTGTGCGATATTCTATTTTTGTAGATGAAAGTGCTACTGCATGCTATTTTTACTGAACAAAGAAATAGAACCTGAATCAAGATAAAAAATATAGCCTAATGTAGATATTTTGTCATCTATAGACTTGTCATAATCAAAATTTGTATATCCTTGCAAGCATAATTTGTCATCATCCTTTTATATATTAGCCCATATTTTGTAATCTTGTTAATATATTGTAGTAATTTTTTGTGGTGTTCTTGCATAAACCTTAAGGGATAATTTACAACAAAAACTAAATCTGATTTAATATTTTTTAAATATAGAAGACTTCCAATTAATTGATAATAGATAGTAGTTGAGACTAGAGGTGTTTCATCATATCTTAACAATTGCAATCCTTGCTCCATGGAAGTATCTTTGGATTTACAATTATTCATCTTGTATTTCTCCAGTAAATATTTTGCATACTTTGTTTGTATTATTGTGATATTGTTTTCATTTTGAAAATTTTCTAAACCAAGACAAAAATGAAGAAGCCCCAAATCTATTATTTCAAAATCCTTTTCTAGATTTTTTAAACTTTATCTATCAAAATTTTTGAGCTTCCTATGATTACTATTCAACATATACTATAAGTATTATTATGTCATATCTTTGTATAGAGATTTGGATTTGATAAACTTCCTTTAAAAATATGCTGTAATAAATGATTATTAATTTTTATACACCATGCTCTAGGTGCTTGCTTTAGACCATATAAGGATTTGTTTAACTTGCAAACCTTTTGTTCATGTCCTTTGATCACAAATCCTTCTAGTTGTGACATTGATACCTCTTCTTCAAGATCACCTTTCAGAAATGCACTTTTTATGTCCATTTTATGAAGTTTCCATCCATGATATATTGCTAAGGCACACATTATTCTAATAATAGTTATTTTTCTATTGGTGCAAATGTTTCCTCATAATCAATTCCTTATGTTTGAGTGTATACTTTTGCAACTAATCAAGCTTTATATTTATCAAGAGAACCATCTACTTTATATTTTATCTTGTAGATCCACTTACATCCTACTACTTTCTTTCCTTGTGGTAGATCAACTAGATTCCATGTTTTATTTTTCATTAGTGTTGCATATTTTGATTCCATGGCTGCCTTCCATTATGGATGACTTAAAGCATTTAGAGTAGTTGTAGGTTTTGTCATAGAACTTATCAATCCTTTATTTATTCTTGTTAAACTACGAGTTTGTGGTCTTGTAGTAGTGAGATCTAACATCTATTCTAGCTTTGAGTCCTTAAGTGTATCTCTAAGCCATATAGGTTCTTTTCTTTGAAGTTTTGTAGTAGTCTATATTTTCTATTTGTTCTTCATTTGTATTTGATTTTGGGTCTTCACTTGATGAATCTTCTATAACCTGTTGAATCATCATCTTAACCCAAAAATATTACACACAGTTTTATCATCTAGTTTGGTTCTTCTTTGCTTTGGAATACGCATGTATGCCTTACATCCAAAGATTCTTAGTTGTTATACATTTGGTTTTTTCCCTGACCATACTTCTTCAGGAATAAAATTTCTTAGTATCCATGTAGGTGATCTATTTTGTAAGTATACAACTATTTTAACTGCTTTTACCCAGTATTGATGATCAAGATAAGCTTCTTTTAGCATACAATGAACCATTTTCATAATGGATCTATTCCATATTTTTGTAATACCATTTTGTTGTGGAGAATATGTTGTGGTGAGTTGTCTTTTTGACAGAAATTCACCTCCTCTATTTAAATGAAGATTCTTGATTGTTTCTCCTAATTCTTTTTCCACCAGTAGTTTAAACTGTTTGAAACAAATGAATGCCTCAGAATTGAATTTCATAAAATACACCCATATTTTCTTGGAGTAATCATCAACAAATAGTTAAAAATATCTATGTTGGCAATTTGAGGTATTTTATGTTGTCATTGATATCACATGGATCACATTTAGTTTTGGTGGCCAAAGTATTTCATTTATAATCATTTATGACATTTTGGAAAGCATGGAAATTTATAAGGTTTTTGTGAAAACCAAGATAGGAAAAATAAAAGGTTTTATTTAAAACCATGGATGGCAGATTTGAAATGGGTTTTTCTTAAAACCCAGTTTGGGCTTTCGATTCATCGAAAAATGTGTCTTGGTGATGGAGATATTTAATTTTAAAGATTTAGGTTAAAATTAAAATTAATTAAAATTAAAATTAAAAATTAATATTTTATTTATTTCTCGACGTCAAAAGGAGGCACATAATATCTATAGCCAACGTCAAAAATTTTTAAGGGAGGCATATATTAATATGCCATCAAATGTTTTCAAAAGCCTAAGGACGCAACATTTAAATTTGTGATCGATTTGCCAAGGTACAACGTGGTGTGGAGAGTGCAAAGCTTTTGATTCGCTAAGGCAGCAAAAGGGAGAAGAATTTGTTCGAGTCCATCAAAGAGAGGAGGAAGAAGGATAAGAGAAGTCCCTTACCAAGTTCCATAGGTGCTTGTGGCCTAGCAGCAAGGGGAAAGTGTGTAGGGTGTTGAAGCGCTAGAAAAAACGAGTTCGAAACCCGTCGATGATGGATTTTGCAAGGAAAAGGAAGAACCTTTTTGTGCATGTGATTTTTGAGGGCAAGTTCGTAGGAGGCAAGAAGGAAGTCTTGCACTCTTGGTGTTGTGTGAGCGGTGGATCATGTGGTTGTTGGTGCCATCGTTTGAGTTGTGCAGGGGTAGTGACATGGGATTGAATCCTGCTGAGGTTAAAAGGTAAGTTTTAATTTTTAATAATATTATATTTTTCTAAGGTTGCCTAGGAGAGATAAGGTTTGAAATGCATGTTGTGAAAAGGAAATATTTTTGGTGATTTTACTCTTAGAAGTATATCATATTATATATCGTTGGAAAGATTATTTCGAGGGCTATTTGATTATTCTATTTAGAAGGAGAAATAAGGTGTACATAAAGAGATATTTCTATTTTTGTAAAGGGGTTCAAGAGAATGTTGTTTTGTGCTTTTCAAAGTGTGTTGAGTGTGGAAGATTTCCAAAGGGGTTTCTTCATCTTCATAAAAGGTATGGGAACATTCTCCTATTGATTGTTTATGGTGGTTGATTTCTGAAATATCATTGGAGGGAAAAGGATTGTTTGTGGTTTCCTTTTCGAAAGTGGTTGGTTGAATGCTTCAAGGTTTTCTGATTTGAGAGTTGTGTTTAAACCTTGTTTTATAAGCATAGTTGTTGAAGCCCATTGGTTGTGAAAGAACATGAGTTAGAAAATAATATGAGTATCATTGTTATGTGAGATTTATGGTTCTATAAGATTTGAGTTGAGTTGAGATTGATTTGGGTTGAGAGTGAGATTATAACATATTGAGTCTCTAACAATTCTCTTTATGCTTCTATGAGTTGAATTGAGTTGAGTTGAGATTGATTTGGGTTGAGAGTGAGATTAGAACATATTGAGTCTCTAAAAATTCTCTTTATGCTTCTATGAGTTGAATTGAGTTGAGTTGAGATTGATTTGGGTTGAGAGTGAGATTAGAACATATTGAGTCTCTAACAATTCTCTTTATGCTTCTATGAAGTTGATTTGAGTTGAGTTGAGTTGAGATCATTGTGGATCATTGTTGTCATTCATTGAAGAGTACATTGCCATTCATTGTTGAGTTCATATTTGAAGCTTTGCCTTGATAGATTTGTGGATGAGATTTGAGTGCTACTTGTGCATGACTGATTGAGCCTTTGAGAAGGTCTTTGTGAAAATTTTTGGGATAACTTTGTGGACAGTTTTGAGGATAGCTTTGTGGAAAATTTTAGGATAAATTTGAACAAGTTCTTGGTGAGCTTGTTGGATAGATTTTGGGCAAGTTCTTAGTGAGCTTACTAGAGCAGATTTGGACAAGTTCTTAGTGAGCTTGTTGAAGCATATTTTGGGTAAGTTCTTGCTGAGCTTGCTAGAGCATATTTGGACAAGTTCATAGTGAGCTTGTTGGAGAAAATTTGGATAAGTTCTATGTGAGCTTGTTATTTAGCATTGGACAGGTTTTGTGTGAGATTTTTATTCAGCATTGGACAGGTTCTATGTGACTTGTTATTCAACATTGGACAGGTTCTATGTGAGCTTGTTATTCAGCATTGGACAAGTTCTGTGTGAGCTTGTTATTTAGTTTTGGATAGGTTATGTGTGAGCTTGTTATTCAAAGTTGGACAAGTTTTGTGTGAACTTGTTATTCAAATTTAGACAAGTTCAGTGTGAACTTGTTATTGTTTATCTTTGAGCAGATCAAAGAAATCATTGTATTGGATATTTTTGTGTGAAATATTATAAGGATATCAGCTTGTGGAGTACCCCACATTGGGGGAACCACATTAAATCTTGTGTCTCAATTGTGTGTTGTGACTTGTGCTCTTGCTTACTACTATTATCTAAGTTATTAATGCACACTACTATATTTGGTTATTGCAATTAAGGACATTAATTGATATTGGTTTGGAAAGAAATTAAAAAGTGGTTTTATACTGTTCACCCCCCTCTCATTATAAGCTTGTGTTCTTCAATCTATGTCCTCCAATACTAGTGACATTCATTGGACTACATAAATCTATAGATATTAATTCTTATGGTTCTTGAGTTCTATGCCGATGAAGTTCAAAAGGTATTCTATGTTGTTTTCCTGCTAGACATTATGGAAAAATTGAATATTCCCATGAAATTTTAGGTAAAAATTTAACCATTTGATGTTTACTCATCTCATTTAATGAGGATGAACTTATGTGTCCTAGCATTTAATGCCAAAGATCTATTTTTTATGATATCCTTGTTGATAAAGCCATATTTGGCACAATATCTGAGTAAACAAACTATTTTTGTAAAAGCCAGAAGCTGACCTTTCCTTGTTTGATAATAAAACATTTTTTCTTTTCTTTAATTATCTTGAATTCAGATACCAAGTTCTGATCCATTAGTTGAGAAACTGAAAGAATATTAGTAGTCAATCCAGGTACATACAATACATTGTTTATTATTCATTTTTCATTTGATAGATCAATAAAAACATATCCTACTCCTTTGACCTCATAAGTCATATTATATGCTATGACAACTGGTTTTTTATATTTCTCTTGAAACATGTTAAACCATTGTTTATTTCTAGTCATATGCTTACTAGCTCTAGAACCAATATACCAATAATCCAAAATGAGTTCCTTTGAAGTAGAAAATCTTATAACTCCCAAATTCAAATAATAACTCAAATATAAAATTTACAAATAATAAAAATTATAATCCTTTGATGTTGAAAACCTTTTAACTCCCTAATTGGATTTGCAAATTTTCAAAATTTAAATACTTCAAATTTTTCAAAAAACTCCAATTTCAAAAATTTAAAAATATCATTAACTCCTCATATCTCCTACTCTTTTAATTTTTGACTTATTTAAATATTTGAAAAACCTAATAATTAAAGAACTTAAATGAACCCTTATAACTCCTTATTTTATAACCTTAGTGCTAAATATTATTCGAAACTCATTAATTCCCTCTAAAATATTTTAGCACTAAACATAATAGAGATTACCTAAAAATGCTTGATGAGATTATAGCTAAGCTAATTATGAAATCAATGTTGAGGTAACATCAACTCTCATTTGTCCTAATTCTATCATTTACATGAAATGTAACATTGCTCTTCCTTCCTTTGCTTGTTTGTCTGACTGTTGGTTTCTCATATTATTCAAAGGCTAGTTCACCTCTTTGTCTTGACTTCACCTTTTGTGTATTCCATAGATGATTTCATAGATGATTTGCTTTACCTTGAGCCTCCCCCTTAGCTCCTTTCTCATTCAACTTGTTTGCTTCATAGATGTTTTAAGTGTACCTTCATTTTAGCTCCTCTCATGTTTGGTTATGCACCTCACAGGTGGTTGAAGCATACCTTCGTTTTAGCTCCTCTCATGTTCAGTTGTTGCTTCACCATAGTATTTTAAGTTCTATTTTACTCTTTGATTCAAAACCAATGGTTCAAACCCTCTTTTCATTTCATTTTTATTTGCCTCTCTTCATTGGAAAATATAATGATCTAGTTCACCTCTCTTTACTCGTAAACATGGCAATCTATTTTATTTCTCTTCAACAACTCATGCCTAGTAGTGGTTGGTTCACTATTAATGTTCAGTATTTGTTTGAAGAGTTGGCTCCCCAAAAACTTCAAGCACTATTTCCTTAGAGTGCTCTAGCTTAGAATGAGTTCTCTTTGAGAATGCCTTATTAGGCTCTTTATGCTTTCTTTTACTCTATATTCCTATCCTTTCTTTGTATATGCTTACATTCGCTTTGTAAGACTTCTCTAGCTACATTGAATATCTTATGGAATCCTATATATGTTTCTAAAAATACCTTATGTATATAAGTATGCAGGCCATTTGTGAATCTTCCTTTAACCCTCTTCAATAGTGCAAGATCCTCTTCAACAGTGTAGGCTTCTCAGGCCTTCTTTTTAATAATGCAAGTTTTTCTTCTATAATAATTTTGATCTCTTCTCCTTCAATGGATGTCTCTAAATATTATCTTTATATATGCTTCTATGACATTCTTCAATAATGTAGGTCTCTCTCTCAAACCTTCTTCAATATAGTCCAATCTTGGATCTTCTATAATATAGGCTTCTCTTGCCTTCTCTTCATTACATACCTCTCTGGACTTCTCTTCCAGTACAGGTCTCTTGGACTTATTATTTAATATAGGCTTCTTTGACCTTCTCTTATTCTTCTTTCTACTTCTTGATCTATGCTATCTTCTTTGTACTATTGTTTCTTCTTCTTTCTATACTGCTTCTTGGAAGCTAAAATTCTTATCTATCTCTGTAGGAAGCTTCTCAACCTTTATAGCTTAATCTCTGCTATTCCTATGTCAATATGGAATCTTCAATGTCTTAAGTTGCACCTAAGAACTCAATATGGTTCTCCTCCTTACTAGAGAATCCAATACCAATGTCAGGATGGCTATGCATATCTCTAAATGACCAATTTCTCCTGATTTGGTTTTAACTCAATATTCAATATTCAATATCCAATTGTTCTCTAAGTTGGCTTCTTCTCTATAAAATGTCCAAATTTTCTCTTAAGTTGGCCCTTTCTATCAATATAGTTGAGTCCTTGTCTTTACTAGTTTTCTTTCAACCAAGTTGAGTCCTAGCCTTCAAATTAGGGTAACGATTCCTTATCCCCTCAATATTCTACTCAATAAGACCTTTAAAAATAGACTCTAGGTCTTCATTACCTTTTTTTGTGGAAAACATCCCAGAAGGGATGCCACTTTCGGGTAAGACCCAAGGAGGTAGGGGTATCTCTTCCACAAAAATTGCCCAAGGCTTGCACCTAGCCTACCACCTTTGACATACTGAAGGAGCAAACCTGAAACAACAAAAAACAAGAACACACAAACACAAATACACAAAAATATTAAAAAAAAACATGCTCCTTGAGTGTGTCAAAAAGATAAAGCACAACCAAACACACACACAATAAGATAAAAAAAACACAACACAAACCACACTAAAAAACACAAGAACAACATAACAAAACACAAACATAACAAAAAACAACAAAACACTACAAAGACACAACCAACAAAAACATGAAAAACAAAAACAACCAAAACCTAAAAAATAATAAAAAATAAAATAAAATAAAAAAACAACCAACAACAGACAACAAAGAAAAATAAAAATATAGAAAACACTCACACACCAAAACACAAAAATACCAATTAACACAAATATACAGAAACACAAGCACAAGAACAACGAAAACAACACACACACACACACATAAATAGAAAAGAAAAAAATAGAACACAACAAAGGAAACAAAAGAAAGATTAGTTTGAGCTAGGGAACTAAAATACCCTTATCGAACCAAAGAGAAGCAAAAATAAAGCAAGAAGAAACTTGGTACCTTCAGAATTGGAGCCATCTAAAGAAATTATAGAAAGAAGAGCTTCCCTTATTTGTAAATCCCACCATCTAGGAGGGTGGTCGTAGCAAGTAAGATCACCTTTATCCAAAGCCCAATTAGCTAAAGCATCAACACTCTTGTTCTGATCTCTGACCACATGATTGTAATCAAATTTTAAAAATCCCATCTAGATTAACTAAATCTTCTCAATAATTATTTTTATTCTCCAATCAACCTTATGATTCTTAGAAGGAATCTTCAAAATATTAATCATGAGTTGATATTCAGACTCAACTAGTACCTTTTCCCATCCAACCTTAGTAGCCTCTTGAAGGCTTTTAAGGATACCATACCCCTCAACAAGGTTATTGGATAGAATACCCAAATTATCAACAAAAATAAAAACCGTGGAGCCATATGAAATTCTATCAATTCCTACCACACTAGATTTTCCAGGGTTCCCTCTAGAGGCTCTATCAATATTGACTTTTCCAAAATCCTTAGGAGGAGGTTGCCAATTCCGTGTTCTATCCATACTGCAATTACTCACATTCCCTTTAAGTTGGTTGCTCTTAGAAGAGTTAATATTTAATATTTGCATCACTTGATCCCATATTTGATGGGAGTTTTGGGGTGATTAAGGAGTTGATGGATTGATTCAACTAAGTTGGCAATGGTCTTTTTCCAGATATAGTGAATATCCTTTCTTTCTTGATTAAAAATCTAGTTGTTCCTTTCATTCTAGATATTCCAAAGAAGAATGGTAGAACCCATCCAAACTAATTGCCTAATAAAATGATCAACACCCTCTTGATTAGGCCAACTAGGTCTTCATTCCCTTCAAAGTGGAAAAACTCTAAATAGACTTTATCAAAAGCTAATAAGATAATAACTATTGATAATGGTGGCTAATAAAATGAACTCTATCAAAATGGACAAAGTCAAGTGGTACCAATGTTGGTTGTTTAAGCCTTGCTACCATAAAATATCATAGGTTCCAATATAAAATAATATTAAGAAGAAATATTTCAACTATAAAAAATATCATATAGATCAATCAATGTTAAATATAATTACAATTCAACAAATCTGAAATACAATCTTGAGATAGTTTCTCACTTCTTACAAATTGTGGAGCTTTGTATCCATAATATAGTTACACAATATAACTCTTCAAATTCTTAACTATTTCTTTCCACATGACCTTTGGACTCTTCTTTTACCACTTGCATACAAGACTCTTAGTCTTTTAATATGACACATGTACATATCTTGCACATTCTAATATATCAAATAATGTAATATTCTCTAACATACCCTTGAGGTAGGGTAACATCATACAATGCTCTTTATTGGAAGGAAGCCACTCTATAAGATCTCTAGATCCATGAGCCAAGACTTCTACAAAGAATACTTAATATCACCTTTATTCCCACCTCTATTCCCAATAGTTCATTTATGGTCCATACCAAAATACAATACAATATTATATTATTAAGTACCTAACATTTCATTCCCCTTACAAAATTGTTTCATCATCGAAATGTAAGAATAAACTAAATAACATGATCTTCTAAGTGCCTATCTTGGGTACATAACATTCCATCCCATTACACAATTGTTATAAACCTAACATGATCTTCTTATTAACAATAAATCATTCAAACATGCATTCATAAATAAATTCCACAATAGCAACCGAAACAATAATATAGAAATAGATAATACCCTTGAGGTAGGGCAACACCATACAATGCTCCTTATTGTAAGGAATCCACTCCACAAGATCTCCACCTCCACAAGACAAGACTTTTACAAAGAATACTTGATATCACTTCTATTCCCACCCTTGCCTTTAAATAATGCCCACAAGCATATTTCTTGACTATTCTATGACAATATTCCCTAATGGTTACATATATGATTCTATGACATTATTCTCCTACCTATTTCTAATTTGACATGTGGCCTTCCTTACTAATGAGTAATGGTTACATAAGTAATATTTACATCATAGCAAACCCACTTTAACCAATAGTTCATTTATAGATCATACCACTATACAATACAATATTATATTATTAAGTACCTATCTTGGGTAACTAAGATTCCACCCCCCTTACAAAATTGTTTCGTCCCTGAAACATAAGAAGAAACTAAATAATATGATCTTCTAAGCAAATATAAGAATTGGTACCGATCTTGATCATCCATCCATCCTAGTGAAACTTTGACTAGTGGTGTTCTTTGTTGATGTCGATATTGATAGCTTTCTAGTTAGATTAGCTCATAGAAAACTTTATCTAGGATCAAGTATAAATCAGATAAATACCACTAATAAAATAACAATGAATCTCAATACTAGAATAACAACAATATCTTACAAATATATCTCAAATATATTCAATATCAAAAGATTACAAGAATGATTTAATATAGATTACATTGCATGGAGCTTTGTCTCCAATATATAATTTTACATGACTTTTCAGTACTCTGACTATTGCTCTCCTCAAACATCCGAGAGATGCATCCTTTCATATTCCTCATATTAAGACAAAACTCTCATCTTGCCACATATCAATGTGACTCTTCATTCTCTCTTGACACCTTGCACTTTCTCTCATATTGACACATACTTTATAAAATATAAATCATTCTACCAAACTAATATTTACAAGGGGGCCAAATAATGTAATACTTCCAACACCCCCCGTATTACATTATTTGGTAAGAAGGCTTTTTGCCTTCATTCTTTGATTCTTCTTTCTTTGGTCTTCATTCTTCAGCTTTGCCTTTGGTCCTATTGGATATATGCAACCTTCATTAGGTCTTCCTTTGGATCAATGTATCTTATTAACCTTTGGGTATTTACCTCTAGATCACTACCTCTAGGTTGTTGCCTTTAGGTCACTATCTCTGGGACTCTACCTCTAGGTCACCTCTGGATCATCATTATCTCTGGGTCATCCACTAGAACAATCATAAGACCATCATTTTTGTATAATCATCACTACAGGTGCTTTCACTATAGGTCACCTTCCAAGCTATGCTTGGGTCATAATCATTCATTTCACATTTCTTCATGGTAAGACCAATATCATTCTTTACATTCAATAAACTTTGATTTTTCATCACACTTGGTTTTCTTTTATAGAAACCATACAACATTCCTTTCATCTTATTCCATTCATTCATACTTATCCATCCACAATCCATTTTTAATTTTTAATTTTTCTTCTCTTTATGTAGACAATATTTTTTAGAATGATTATGTCCTCCACAAGTTTCACAACAATGGAGATTCCAACATTTCTCTATCTTATGTCCATATCTACCACAATGATTACATTTGTTCCCTATTACAAAATTCCTTTTGCCATTTTATCCTTCATTATTATTGATTTGATCAGTCTCTATCACTATTTTCTTGTCATGAATTTAGTTCCTAATTTATTACTGCTCATCTATCTTGTATATCCAAGACCTTCATATTTTGGTCTTATTTTTGGTACAATTGGCTCTTTCATTCCTTGTCCATGTTTTCCCAAACTTGTGTCTCTGTATCCCATTTTATTTAACAATTTTGAACCAATTCCTTTAGTATGCCTTTCAAAATAACCAAAATGATCATCAAACTGATCCCTATCAACATCAACACAACTCTGAGCATCACTATCCTTGCCATCATTTGAATCTCTATCATCATCAATTATGACAGCATAAGATTTTTTTGACCAATCATGAACTATATTCAAATCATCTGAGTTGCACTCTATATCTTTTCTTTTTGTGTCACAACATGCATTTACTATCATAGGTTCCAAGTCCTTATTGGATTCCTCATTACTTGATAATAGACATATGTGATTTGCCATAAGATTCCTATGTACACATTTTGATTGTGCAACATACCCTTGCTGATTACTTTGATCTCTTTGATTCCCTTTAGGAGATTCTTGGTCTTGACCCTTCCTAGTCAATGCATTATACTTACAAGATTTTGTATTATGTCCTTTTTCACAAATATGACAATACTTCTTTTGTTTTTGATTTTGTGATGAAGTGCAAGATCCTTTTTCTAATACAAGAGCCTTATTGGATGACTCATTTCTCAATTGATTTTCAAGTTCATATTGTTGAAGAATATTTATTAATTCCTCAAATGACACCTTTCTATTTGATACTAGAAGATATGTGACCAACATTTTGAATGATTCAAGAAGTGCTCTAAGTACAATTGAAACTAAGAGTTTATCTTCAACATTTTCTCCTAAGGTATGCAATTTTGATTTTAATTCTGATATCCTTCGAAGAAATTATTCTATGTTTTCTCCATCATGAACTTTTAGTGCATACAATTGTGATTGTAGGTGTAAAATGGTTGCCTCATTCTTTCCTTCAAATATCATACACAATTTTTCCCATGCAATTTTTGAAGTTTTTGCTTCACTAATGTGTGCTTGAATTTCATCAGATATGCCAAACAAAATTAACATCAAAGCTTTAGCATCATCATATTTGAATTTTTGAATTCTTGTTTTATCTTCTGGAATGTTTCTTTGTCCATTCACCACATCCCAGAGTTTTTCAACAATAAGTATTGACTTCATCTTATTTTTCCATGGGGTAAAATTAGGCCCTTTTAATAATTGAGATTCAGAAAAGAAAATTCTTGTATTTGCCATTTCCTTTGAAGTTGACAACCTTATAGCTTCCAAATTTTACTAATAACTTCAATCAAACAATTCCTTTGGAGTAGGAAAACAATTATTTCTCCAAAAACCAAATAAAAAATCTGCAAATTCTAAGTTCTAAACCTTTGATGTAGAAATCCTTTTAACTCCCTACTAAATTAAATTTGCAAAATTTGAAAATTTTCTCAAATTCAAAAAATTTTAAATAACTTCAAAAAATTAAAATCTTAAAAATATTCTACTAACTCAAAAAACAAATCTTCAAAAATATTAAAATTTCAAAAAAAATTGGAAGTAGAAATCCTTATGACTCCCTAATTTAAATAATAATTTTCAAAAATCTCTAAAAAAAAGATTTTATAATTTTCAAATCACCTTATAAAATATTAAAAAACTTATAGCTCCTTAGCACTCAATAATATTAAATTTTTTTAAATTTTCTTCTATTTTTTATTTTATTTTATTCTCTTAACTCTTTTTAAATTCTTTTCAAATATTAATTTAATATTAATAATTATCAATTTAATAATTATTAATATAAAACAGACCCTGTGCAACAAAAAGGCTGCCATGTTTCTAAAACTGGATATTAGCAAAGCTTTCGATAAGGTAGATAGGGGTTTCCTCCTGAAAGTCCTTTCTTGATTCGGCTTCCACACAGAATGGATTAGCCTCATCAAGGGCTGCATCACTACTCCATGGTTCTCAGTTCTAATCAACGGATCTGCTACAAGTTATTTCTCTAGCCTCAGAGGGATCAGGCAGGAAGATCCTTTGTCCCCTTTCTTGTTCATCATCATTTCTAAATCCCTGGGTAGAGCTTTCAAGCAGGCTATTTCCTCAAGGTGTATGATAGGGATCAAGGCATCTTCAAAATCCCCTCCCCTATCCCATCAGTAGTTTGTTGAAGACACCATCATTGCAACCTTAGCTTTCGTTGTCCAAGCTAAATTTATAAAATGGATCCTTGACACCTATGCTTTTGTAGCAAGTCAAGAGATCAACTATATTAAGAGCAAGTGTTATTTTCTCAACACCCCAAGAAACAAATAGCAAAAAATTGCTCGCATCCTCCAATGTCGCATTGTTGATCTCCCCACTTCTTACTTGGGACTCCCCCTATTCACCAAGAACTCGAAGGAATCAATGTGGGATAATGTTATTGACATGATCAAACGCAAGCTTATTGCCTGGAAGGGCTCCCTCCTATCCCAAGCATCCAAGGCAACCCTTACTATGGTGGTCCTCCAGAGCATCTTGGTCTACTTCATGTCAGTCTTCAAAGCTCCTACTTATGTTCATTCCAAAATCGAGCAAATCCAAAAGAGGTTTCTTTGGGCAGGTTCGAAAAACACAAGGAAATTCCACCTTGTAAGCTGGGATAAATTTTGTCAACCCAAGTACCGAGAGGGCCTCGGTATGAGATGATCAGCCAACATGAATATTGTCCTCTTAGCAAAGCAGGCCTGGAAGCTGTTCACTAACTACAATGTAGAATGCGTCTCAACTGTCCAAAGCAAATTTCTTATAAACATGTCCCTGATGGACAATAACATCCCTATTAATGGATCAGCCTTATGGCAGGTCATTATCCAAGCAAAACCTCTTATTATCAGAGGCACACAATGGTAGCTGGGAAAAGGAACATCTATCAACTTTTGGGAAGACACGTGGTTGAAAGACAAACCCCTCAAGGATATCCCTGAGATGTTTGACCTAAGACCGAGTCTTAAGAGGAGGTGGGGAAGCAAAGTGAAAGACTATATGGATAGGCAAGGCAAATGGAAGATCCCCTCAGGAGGTAGTGAGCAACTTGTAAGGGCATGGAACGTTCTATATGAGATGCTAAGAACCACCATCATCCCCACCACAACCTCCCTAGACCTTCTGGTATGGACAGGAATTGATAGTGGAGATTTTTAGTTAAGTTAGCTCATTCCCTTCTGGTCAACCCTCATGTTCCCACTATTTTGTTCAAATTAGTGTGGATCAAGCACTTCATACCAAAAATTGGTTTCTTTTCTTGGACTGCCATCCAAAACAAGGCCCTCACCACTGACAATCTCATGAAAAGGGGAATACCTGTCCCCAACAGATTCCACCTCTGCCTATCCAACTGGAAATCTATCAACCACCTCATTTTAGAGTGTGAATATGCCAGAGAGGGCCTAGACCACATGTTTACCACTTTTCAAATCCAATGGGCCTGATTCCCTCTTGGACCTATTCATTCAATGGTCTACTCCCTTCAAAAATCCCAAGGTGGCTTTCCTATGGAAAATTTGCTTCTAGCACTTCATCTGGCAAGTGTGTCTTGAGCGCAATCGCAAGGTCTTTCTACCACCTCAAACAACTCCATCTCCTCGACCACCAAAGCCATGTCCTATGCTTCTGAGAACTCCCAACTTCTTCCTTGGCCTAGCTCCTCGCTAAGCAAGATCAAAGTTAATATCATAAATTCCCTCAACATCCCCATTCCCACCTTGTCCCTCCCCACTCCCCATCCCCATTTCAAATCTTATTAAAATCCCCCTCCTGAGGGATGGCTAAAACTAAACTTTGATGGTGCATCAAAAGGGAATCCTGGTCTGGTAGGGGCAGGGGGAGTTGCCAAGAATCACAAAGGGGAAATCGTTATGGCATTTGCAAAAAATCTTCACCATAAAACCAACAATGTGGTTGAGGTATGGACCTTATGGCAAAGCTTACACCTAATCATGGATACGCGGGTTAAGCTCCACATTGAAGGGGATTACCTCAACATCATTGGCTATATGACCTCTACCAAAACTCCCCTATGGAACATCATATCCTTAATCCATGAGAGCAGGGAACTTTTAGGTCAGCACTACAAGGTGAAAGCTACCTATGCATACAGAGAAGCCAATCAGCTTGCTGACAGGCTTGCCAACATGGGCATAGGACATACACCTTTTATAGTGTGGCACGATTCTTTTTCGTCAGATGTCCTCCAAATCATGACTTCGAACAAACATGGCAAGTCTTCTAAACCACTCCACACTAATTAATGATTTTTGGTTTCAAAATGTTACAGGTTTTTCTCCAGGCACTCCCTCACTCGAGATCCCAATGGAGTGTGCTCCAGTGCCACATCATGATTAGCTGCCTCGTTAATGTCCAGTTTAATCATTCCACCAAGTCGAACTCAATGTCTTCCTTTGCTACTTTCCAAAGCCTTTTGCCTAATCCCATAGCCGCATATGCGGCTGCACCCCCGCTCATTTCTTCGTCACCCTCCACGTCTGTAAGGATCGCCCAAAAAATTAACTTCACCCATGTGGATATCTTTCCAAGACTCCCACCCAATCCCCTTACTCCTTGGTATGGAAATCGTCCATCCATCTGTCCTTCATCCATGGTGCTCGGCATACCCCGTTCGCCTCCCCTAGCCTATTTATCTCCTCATCATCGCATGCTCACCGATGTTTTCCACTACAAGCCTTTCCTCTGGTTAATTTCCTCCGCCACCTTCCCTCCAACCTCCACCCCCACCACCATGGCTTACCTAGAGCCGAGTTCACTTTAGTTGGATGCCCTGTCGTTTGCATTTTTGTAAGGCTATAGGCTCACCACCCTTTTCTCAAAATTCTGAGGAGCGAAAGAGGACATTACAGTGGATTTTGTCTGAATATGGTCGAATGACCATGTTTACATCAATAATATGTGTTTCAAGGTTACTCCCCAATTGATTGGTGATATTGCAAACTTGTCACTCATTGGTCACCTGGTTTGTTACTACAAGCACTGTTGGGATCCAGAACTGGAGGGCTTCCCCAATTATCAAAATTTCAAGTAGGATGGACTTGCCCTGGAGCGTTAATCCCTTCCACCCCCATTTCCCTCTGTTGCAATTCCCCTTATGCAATACCTTACCTATGATGACCCTAACAAGCCCATGGCTAGTTTCCATCTTGCCTTAGTCAATCATATATGTAGGTACAAGCCTATAAACATTTTTGGTTTCCTCCATCGCTCCATTCATCTCTCGATGTTCGTTTCTCGTAAAAAATCCACCCCTCCATCCCACCAAGGGTTGTTTGTTGTGATATACTACCACGTTCTGTCCAATCTCCCCATTGTGACTACCCCATTATAGTCCAATCCCCTATCTTCCTCCTTCCCAAAGCCTTACTCACTCTCTGTCCAGTGAGCCCTTGGCCAATGATGATGTTCCTAGCACCCCTGCATCCAAAAAAGGCACTACGACTGATTCTCCATCCAAGCCCTCCCATTTCCCTTCCAAGTCTGTCCATTCCCCTCCCAAACCCACCACTTCCCCTTCCAAACCCACCCCCTTTGCCAGCAAGAAAGTTTTATTGGGTAAGCGCAAGGTCAAAACTAAGGAGGTGGCCCCTCAAGTCCGCAAGTCTTCCAGGACCAAGAAGCCCAGAGCCGAGTCTAGCCATAATTTTCCCTGTGATGTCAAGGACCTATGCGGGGATTCAAATCCCACCTGTGGCATTTCAAACCTACTCACTAGAATATTTTTGAAAAGCTTCATCATGGCATTCAAGAGTGTAGGTTCAACTCTAAAGCAGGCCCTTCAGTAGAGTGCAGAGCACACGAAAGAAGACATATTGGAGGTTAACCCTTAATCAGCACCAGGATTGTAAGTTTTTTTGAAGGGTTGTATGGGATTTCCTGCTATGGTTTTTAGTGTCTATTTTTGTACCCTTTGTCTACCTACAATTTTGGGTTTCTCTGTGATAGCCCCGGTGAGGGCCCTAGCTGCTATCAATGGTTATGTCATGTCTGTTTCTAGCAGCCCCTGCATGGGCGAGCACCCCGTCTCTACCGACATTAATATCCCCTGCGAGGGAATTTTATCTGTTATATCCCTTGCACGAGAATGTCTAAAATGGCACATGTCTATCCCCTATAGAAAGGGATTTTGCAATATTGGTGTATTTCAGCCTCTTGAAGGTTTTGTATATCTAGGGTTGGGACCCAGTTAAAACCCTTATAAATAAAAACACCAACTTACCAAAAAAAATTACTAATATAAAAACCTTATATTTCTCAAATACTTTAATATTCTCTTAAATATTCATCTTAAATTTTCACTTTTATCTCCCGTATGTTGAGCAACTTCCTTTATTATCTTACCTTTTAAAAATAATGCACATTGAAAACAAAAACATGCATTTTCCCTTTTTAAAAGAATCCTTTTTTTTGTCTTTGCTTAAGAGGTTCTCCACCTTCTTCCTTTGATTTTTAAATTAAAAAATTCTTCTCTTACAAAAACTTATCCTTTATAAAACCTTATGATTGCCTTTCTCCATAAATAACTTACTATGCTCACTCGACTTTCTCATTAGCAATTAACACTACTCCTATGCAAACGCATGAACATTACTTTGCAGTGGCTATCATTCTTTCATTTTTTAACCTTGGATTTTTAAATTCAAGCTAATTCTTTGCTCTCTAAAAGGTTTGTAGTCAAAATTATTTCATGCATCCATTCTCCTTCTCATGCACACAGGTTGTTGCTTTCAATAAAAGAGTTTCAATTTTCTATATTGCGCTTCAGGTTTATTTTTGGATGTTTTTGCCTTGTCTTGGCTAGATATCTATACGAATGACTTTTCATCTTTGGATTTTTTCTTGAATTTGGCTCTTCCACTGGCTTTGGATATTCAATTTACACTTTGCTTTATCAGTGCTTCAATTATGTTTGTATATTGCCTCAGGGATTACTCTACAATCTTCTTAGATGATAATGTTTATTCATCTTCCTTTTAAGTTCCTCTTTGATTGTAAAAGTGATTATGAAATATTTTGTTTTCTTCCATTATGGCTCTTACCAAATGCTATAATGCTTCAATCCTTCTTCTTTTATCAAATTCAATCCTCTTGTTTTCCAGATGCTTAGGTTTTACTTGGTTTGGCTTTCTCTGACTTAGACTTCGCTTTGAATTTCATTTGATTTCACATGTAGTGTTCTCATTGAATGATGTTTGAATAATAATGTTTCCAACTAATAATAATGTACCTCCTTTATTTATATCACTTTTCAAATCATCTTTTTTTAATTCTACTTTCTCACAAATGCAGGCTCTTGCCTTCCTTCAACTCAGACTTTACATAGGCCTTTTATTTCACCACAAAGCTTCTATTTTATCTTAATTCTATTTAAAACTAAAGAAAGATATGATGTTTAAATTGAAGTAATACAACCTTCCAAGGTAACACATAATAAACAAAACCTCTTCTTGGTGGTGTTTACATTAAATTAATTTAGCTTGGTAATGTTTCAAATAATAATAACTTTAGCCTAGTGATGTTTCAAATAATAATAACTTCAGCCTTGATGAATTATTACCACAAAACTTCTATTGATAATAACTTCTATATTTCACCACTGAATTACTAAATTATAATAAACACTAAAAAACTTTTATTTTAAACTGTTGAATTAATGCTTTTTTTTAACTATCACGTCCACACTATTTTATTTAAGGTACTCAAATAGACTAAATAAACTTTATGTCTCCCAAGTTATAAATGGATGCCTTAATAAATACCTTCTAAATATAAATATATGCCATCATAAATACCTTCTAAATAATTTGTTGGCTACTCTTTGTAATGTTCTTCTTTAGACACTCTCCAATTCAACAATTGTTGCTCGAACTAAAACTTGTCACTTGTCTCTTCCCAATTCTTTTTGAACTTTCTTTTTTCCAATAACTCTTTCTATCATGGCTCTAATACCATTGATAGCTTTCTAGCTAGATTAGCTAAAAAAAGCTTTATCTAGGATCAAGTATAAATCAAATATATGTCACTAATAAAATAAAAATGAATCTTATTTCTATAATAATAGCAATATCTTACAAATATATCTCAGAAAATATATTCAATATAAAAATATTACAATAATGATTCAGTGTAATTACATTGTATGACATGAATTTTTCGTACTCTGACTATTTCCCTCCTCAAACACCCAGGAGATGCATCCTTTCATATTCCTCATATTAATACAAAACTCTCGTATTTCTACATATCAATATGACTCTTCATTCTCTCTCTTGACACCTTGTACTTTCTCTCATATTGACACATACATTATAAAATATAAATAATTCTACCAAACTAATATTTACAAGGGGACCAAATAATGTAATACTTCCAACATATATGCCCTTATGCCACTTGAATATCCATAAGTAACCCTTGGATTCCATGTATGTCCATCATAGCTCCTTTGTTGCTCTATGTCTTGTCTCCATGATTATTGCCTCTCATGGTGGTGTGGATGGCGATATACTCCAACCTTAGCCTATTGTTCTACTTTTTTCGACTCCTCAACAGTTTGCTACTTTATTTTAAATCCTTTTGCATGTTATTCTGTCATGTTCCCTTCATTTAGTTTGTCCTTGTGGTCTTTTATGCCTTCCTTAGACTTTGTTGTTGTTACTTATTTCTTGGATTCTATTTTAGATTTTGTTGTTTCTTCCTCAATTTGTTTCCTTATATAGTTTTCTATTTTTCCTCAGATCCTTGCCTCTTACATTGATAAATATCTTATAATGTTCTTTTTTTTGTACTAGAACTTCATAAATTTCTTTTGTAGGTTAATATTAATAGTACCCAAAGAGTTCATCCAAGGATATCCAAGAACAATATCCACATCATCCATATCAATAGCATGAAAATCTAAATGTAAAACATATTTGTCCATGTTAATTTTCAAATTTTGAAAATTTTGAATATTCTTACCCTTAAGCTTTATATCTTTGATTTTCTTTGTTTAAACCTGCAACTTTTAGCCAAAACAATATTAATGAAATTACATCTGTTGATAGGATTTATGGAAATAACAACCCTTTACCTCTAGATGCAGCCATAAACTTGCAAAGTATATTTTTTTGGCTCAAACAATTCTTCTTGATCACTGCTTGCATTATCTGACACAAAAGATGTGTTTTCTTTCGCCTACATATTAGTATCCTTATTTTTTTATTTTGTCAAGTTATTGATATGTTTATAATATTGTAACATGACTCTCACTTGTTCATTTATTTCTCTCATATTTACCAATATTCTCTTTTCTTCGTCCTTATAAAACTCCTCTAACTCCATGACCTCAACCCAGAAAAATTCCCACAACTAGGGTTTAAAATAATGGAAAATTCTAAAAAATATTTTTTTGAGATCTCATCTATTTCTTTCTTTATACAATGATATTTGCATATTTTATTTGAAACAAACAAATTACAATTGATTTGCTTACTTGGATAGGAACATATTATTTTTTTCCCTTTACTAAATTTTTTGCACAACAAAAAAACAACCTCAAAATCCCAACTTCAAACTGTTGTAACTCTTTCAATACTTATCATAATTTGATAAACAAGCAGTTATTTTTGAAGTATTCAAAATAATCTTCATAATGGTGCAAAAATATTCTAAAAAGGACTGCTAAAAAATGTAATATGAATTTGTGTAGCTAAAAAACAACCTCAAAAGCCTACCTTCAAACAATCATAACTTCTTGAATACTTATTAGAATTCAACAAATGAACAATTATTTTTGTAGCAATCAAAATGATCTACAGTATGGAACTAAAATATTCTAAAAATAGTTGCTTGAAAAAATATGGCCGCTATGAAATATGACTTTTTTAGAAAAATATTCCCTAGCTCTACATAAACAACCCCACTTTGCAAGAATCACTGCTCTAATACCAATTGTTATAAACCTCTCTTCTTATTAACAATAAATCATTCACAAATATGCAAAAATATCAAATATGCATCCACAAATAAATTCCACAATAACAACCCACACAATACAATAGAAAAAGATAATACCCTTGAGGTAGGGCAACATTGTACAATGCTCTTTATTGGAAGGAAGCCACTCCATAAATATCTAGCTCCATGAGCCATGAATTCTAAAAAGAATACTTGATATCACCTCTATTCCCACCCCTGCCTTTAAAAAATTCCCATACACTTATTTCTTGACTATTCTATGACAATATTCCCTAACGGTTACATATATGATTCTACAATATTATTCTCCTACTTATTTCTAATTTGACATGTGGTCATCCTTACTACATAAGTAGCATTTGCATCATAGTAAACCCACTTTAACCAATAGTTCATTTATGGTTCATACCAATATACAATACAATATTATATTATTAAGCACCTATCTTGGGTACCTAATATTTCATCCCCCTTACAAAATATTTCATATTTGAAACATTAGAAGAGGCTAAATAACATGATCTTTTGAGCCATGCTAAGTATTGGTACAAAATGTGATCATCCATCCATATCAATTGATGTTGATCTTTGTTGATGTTGATCTTTGTTGAAACTCTAATTGATGTTGATCTTTGTTGATGCAGGTATGCCCTTTTGCCATTTAAGTATCTCGAAGTAATCTTTATGTTCCATGTGTTTGAGGCATCATTTTGTTGGCCATAAATATCATCCTTTTTTTAACCCATGCTTTCTTTTACCACCAATAGCATATCTAAGGTTTTGGCTTCTCTAGTTCCATGTATGTCCCTCATAGTTATTATGTTGATTTAATCCCTACCTCTAGGATATTTTCTTCTCAGGGTGATGTGGATGGTGATATGCTCCAACCTTAGCCCGAAGTTCTACATTTTTTTACTCTTTAACATCTTTTTCCAAGCTCCAATATTTTAATTCGTCCTTGGATTTTGAGTTTACTTCTTTCTTGATCGTTCTTATTACCTCCTCCTTATACTTTGCTTCATGATCTTTTGCTTCTTCTACAACTTGCTTCCCTACCATAGCTTCTTGGTTTTCCCTTGATTCTTGCACCTTAGACTGAGAGATATCTTGCAAGGTTATCTTCTTATTGTGGTATTGTTGGTCATCAAATCTACCTAGGAAAGGATCTGGGTGAGTGTATGCACCCTAGACTTGGACCAACATTGAAATGTTGAAGGGAAGAGATGCCCCTCATGCCAATCTCTGGAGAAAGGCCAGCTCCTATGCTAAACTACTTTGGTTTTTTGAGATAAGGGTGCAAGAAAGGGATAAACAGAGTAAGGGTTAGAGAAATAAATAAAAAGGGGTAAGGGAAGAGAGATCGATGATTAAAGTGGGAGAGAACAGGAAGCATTATCACTAACTAACAACTTGAATAACAGCAAGGAACACCAAGAATAAACAAAATAAATGCCACATTAACCTTCCTATGTATCCTCTAGGCGAGCTCACAGGGATTCTCCTTCTCCCTTTCATCGAAATTTAGGGTTCAGAGTAAAAACGATTAGGACAAGTGAATGTAATAGAAACCACAACCCACCAGGCAACATAAAAGAAAACCAATATAGTGCTTTTCCTCTCCTATGTATCCTTCAGGCGAGTTTTAGGGTGCAATCCCCAATTGTACACTGGATTTAGGATTCAGAGTCTTAGTATACAAATGAAGAAATACAAAAGAATCAAGCACAAAAGGCAGTATAAAAGAAAGGAATTGAGCCCAAAGCTCTTTAGTATTAATCGCAGGACATCAAGTTACAATAGCTTTCTAGCAGATAGTTCCCCCCCTTTTTACATTAAAATGCCTAGGTTTTTATAAAGGACCAGACCCTCTGAGTCATTATTACACAGAATGGCAAAGTATACTCTTGAGATCTGAGAAGTCGGCTCCTCGCAGCCCTCATGACTGAGCTTTCAAATCCATTACCAGAACTGGCAACTGTGACTGAATCAACCATGAAAATATGCATTGATGAGTCATCTGAGTGTCCTTGGTTTTTGGGTGCAATGCTCAAGTGGCTGCCATGCTTGTTGAGCTCTCCTTTAGGGACTGACACTTCGCTTCCAATTGCCAAAAATGAGCAATGAGCTTATTGAGAAAGTAAGAATGCATTTATGATATGCTTGATCATCTCGGGAAAATACCCAGCTTGGAGTGCGTGCCCCTCACAAAAAAGCAACATGTCACGATATCGCGACATTTCTATGTCTTCATCTTGGTTCTTCTCGTTGCATCGCAAAAATATGACATGTCGCGAAATCATGACATTTCTATGTCTTTGTCTTCTTTTCTTGCCTTCGGTCACGAAAATGCGACATGTCGCGATATCGCGACGCTTTTTCCTTCTTGCTCTTTCTCCTCGTTGTCGGCCACGAAAATGTGACATGTCGCGATATCGCGACACTTTTCTTTGTTTGCGCTTCTTTATCGCTGTTGGCTGCGAAAATGCGACATGTCGCAATATCGCGACACTTTTTGTCTTCTGCTCTTCCTTGTCACTGTCGGCCATGAAAATGCGACATGTCACGATATCATGACACTTTTTCCTTTTGCTCTTCCTCCTGGATTTCGATCGTGAAAATGCGACATGTCACGATATCACGACACTTTTCTTTGTTTGCACTTCTTTGTCGCTGTCGACCGTGAAAATGCGACATGTCACGATATCGCGACACTTTTTGTCTTCTACTCTTCCTCTTTGTTTCGAGCCGCAAAAATGCGACATGTCGCGATATCGCGACACTTTTATTTCATGCGCTTTCTTGTCACTCTAAGCCATGAAAATGTGACATGTCGCGATATCACGACACCTTTTCCTTCTTGCCCTTCTTGTCGCTCTGAGCCGCAAAAATGCGACATGTCATGATATTGCGACACTTTTTCCTTCTTGTGCTTCTTGTCGCTCTAAGATGCAAAAATGCGACATGTCACGATATCGCGATACTTTTTCCTTCATGCGCTTCTTGTCGCTTTGAGCCATGAAAATGCGACATGTCGTGATATCATGACGCTTTCTTCTTTGGCCCTTCCTTGTCGCTTTGAGCCACGAGAATGCAACATGTCACGATATCGCGACACTTTTTCCTTCTTGCTCTTTCTCCTCGCTGTCGGCCATGAAAATGCAACATGTCGCGATATCTTCTTTGGCCCGTTTGGCAGCAAAGCTTTTCCTTCTTCATCTTGTGTACAAGGGGGTGGCATTGAAAGCCAAAATTTATGCAACATTTATAGATACTTTCAAAGCAACAAAAAGAAATACTTCTGCAAAAGGAAAGACTATACAAAATTTTGATTTTTATTTATTTTTTTTTTTCTACCCCTTGTGCAATGTGACAAAATTGTCAACATTCTTGGAAGTTTGCGGGGCATTTAGCTTGTCTGAATGCAGAGATCCTAGGTATTTATCCATTAGGCAACAGAGTCATTCCCATTGTCCTCTTCTCTAACTATCCACTAACAGCATTTTTTTTGTTTTTGTTTTTTTTTGTTTTTTTGTGCCTAAGCTCCTAAGCAACACTTAGCGCTTTCGGCGCTTATTTACTAGTCAGGATATGTACAGTATTTACACAAAATTTTATGACATGATTGGCATGCCGCCACCATAAATCTAGCTTTGGGTGCCTATTTGGTGAACCTGCAATGTTTGAACCAGATCTAATTGAACTTTAGTTGATCTTTGAAGTCTGGCTTGCCTCTTCCCAAATTTGTCCATGTTGCAAACAAGGAGCAATGCAGTGAGTTGTCGCTCCTGCCAGTACCTATACTATTGATGAAAGATGTGGCAAAGAAGTTCATCATATGAGGGGCCTCTTGGGGTATTGGTCGTAGTGGGGGCTAGAACCAATACCAAAATACCAAAGAATCTACTAACTGTGGGATGGGTACAAGTTCTTCCATCCTCCTAATGTGGTAACAGGGCTCCTCCAGCAAAGAGTAATCTTCCAATATCTCTTCAGGTTTAGCTTTATGAGGCATGCTTAATGGATTCTGGCTCAGTACTTGTGTGCCATCCCTTGGGACACAAAAAGGGTGCAAAAATATGCCCTCTTCGTTCTCAGGCTCTACCACTTGAGCCTGTTCTTCTCCTTGGCCCATATCCTGATGGAGACTGCAAGAAACCATATTGTTCATTACTGGGGTAAATCTTGCATATTCCCATTGTTGGACTTGGATGAAATTTTCCTTTTGATCTCCAAATGACTGCATTTCAGGCCTCTGCTTAGTATGAGGAGTCTGCCATGATGAACACTATGCAGGATAAACAGGAGTAGAAAATATTGGTGAAAGTGATGGAGTCTCCCCCCACTGCCACTTTCCAGATAGGAGCAAAAGCTGCTCTGCTCATACTGCTTCCTCAAATATTTGAGGAAATATTTGTTCACTGATTGCAGTAAGATGAGGCCCATGTCCGGGTGAAGAGCCCGAACATAGAAGAGGTGGGCTTGGGCGGGCATCGGTTGGATATCCCCTGGAATTCTCTTCCAACTTCTACAAAATCAGACATTGAATTCTGTGATGCTCTCCAAAGGTTCTCTCTTAATGGTGGAGAGGCATGTCAAAAGCTAGAAGGGGTCCTGAGAGCCATCAAATGCTTCGAATAGTGCTCCCGCTAAGTCATCCCATGAGCAGATGCTTTTATGCCCGAGTAGTCTATACCACTGCAGTGCCCTTCCTTCCAAAGATAGAACCAGGAGTCTGATCATGACATCTTCATGGATTATGTCATAGAGGAACGCTAAAGCTGCAACATCTTCAAGGTGCTCTCGGGCCATTCCCTTAGTGCCATTGTATTTTGGCACTATCTCCAAGGCACTTTCAAGAATTTCATGGTAACTTTGGAGATTTAGAGGGCCACGATCATCCCAGCTGGGATAGCATACCCTCTCCATTATAGCAGTGGCCTACAGAGATCACGGTTCTCGCCACTAAGTCAGAGTCACCAAGTGAACATACTTTTCTCCACTTATGAGGTCAAGGCTGCTCATCGAACCTTGATTCCTATAGGGTGTCTTATTTCAGATTTAAAAGGTGCCTATGATCAAGAAATTTGGATCTTCAGCTCAGTCAGAGTCACCAGTTGATTTTTCCAGATGAAGGCAAGCCATAGATTCACCAACTCGGGCTTCCTTAAAACATGGGAACTTTTGTCATGAAGGCACAGGTTTAGGTATCGGTCTTTATGACTTAGAGATTTTCGGGTTGAACAGAGTCGCCAGATGCTAAGAGTCTTTTGGTAATGAAAGCATCGATCTTCACTACCACTCAGAAGGTGATACTGATCAGGTCACACCGGGAACTGGTTAGAACTATTGGCCCTGGTGTAGATGGGTTTGAGATTTGTGCTTAAAATATGGGACCTTGGTCCCATCAGGCGTGCCAAAAACTGTTGGTCATCAAATCTGCCTAGGAAAGGATCTGGGTGAGTGCATGCGCCCTAGACCTGGACCAACATTGAAAGGCCAAAGGGAAGAGATGCCCCTCGTGCCAATCTCTGGAGAAATTTCGGATCCTATGCTAAACTACTTTGGTATTTTGAGATAAGGGTGCAGGAAAGGGATAAACAGAGTAAGGGTTAGAGAAAGAAATAAAAAGGGGTAAGGGAAGAGAGATCGATGATTAAAGTGGGAGAGAACAGGAAGCACGATCACTAACTAACAACTTGAATAACAGCAAGGAACACCAAGAATAAATGAAAGAAACGCCACATTAACCTTCCTATGTATCCTCTGGGCAAGCTCATAGGGTTTCTCCTTCTCCCTTTCATCGAAATTTAGGGTTCAGAGTAAAAACGATTAGGAAAAGTGAATGTAACAGAAACCATAACCCACCAGGCAGCATAAAAGAAAACCAATATAGCACTTTTCCTCTCCTATGTATCCTTCAAGCGAGTTTCATGGTGTAGTCCCCAATCGCACACCGGATTCAGGATTTAGAGTCTCAGTATACAAATGAAGAAAGACAAAAGAATCAAGCATAGAAGGCAACATAAAAGAAAGGAATTGAGCCCAAAGCTCTTTAGTATTAATCGTAGGACATCAAGTTATAGCAGCTTTCTAGCAGATAGTTCCCCCCCTTTTTACATTAAAATGCTTGGGTTTTTATAGAGGACCCGACCCTCTAAGTCATTATTACATAGAATGGCGAAGTATACTCTTGAGATCTAAGAAGTTGGCTCCTCGCGGCCCTCGTGACTGAGCTTTCAAATCCATTACCAAAATTGGAAACTATGATCGAGTCAACCATGGAAATATGCATTGATGAGTCGTCTGAGTGTCCTTGGTTTCTAGGTGCAATGCTCGAGTGGTCGCCATGCTTGCCGAGCTCTCCTTCAGGGACTGACACTTCGCTTCCAATTGCCAAAAATGAGCAACGAGCTTGCCGGGCAAGTAAGAATGCATTTATGAGGTGCTTGATTGTCTTGAGAAAATACCTAGCTTGGAGTGCGTGCCCCTCTCGCAAAAGCAACATATCACGATATCACGACATTTCTATGTCTTCAGCTTGGTTCTTCTCGTTGCATTGTGAAAATATGACATGTCGCAAAATCATGACATTTCTATGTCTTTGTCTTCTTTTCTTGCCTTCGGCCATGAAAATGCGACATGTTGCGATATCGCGATACTTTTTTCCTTCTTACGCTTTCTCCTCGCTGTCGGTCGTGAAAATGCGACATGTCGCGATATCGTGACACTTTTCTTTGTTTGCGCTTCTTTGTCGTTGTCGATCGTGAAAATGCGACATGTCGTGATATCGCGACACTTTTCTTTGTTTGCGCTTCTTTGTCGTTGTCGATCGCAAAAATGCGACATGTCGCGATATCACGACACTTTTTGTCTTCTGCTCTTCCTTGTCGCTGTCGATCGTGAAAATACATGTCTTGATATCACGACACTTTTTCCTTCTGCTCTTCCTCCTGGCTTTCCATGTCGCAATATCATGACACTTTTCTTTGTTTGCACTTATTTTTCGCTGTCGACCGCGAAAATACGACATGTCACGATATCACGACACTTTTTGTCTTCTGCTCTTCCTCTTTGTTTCGAGCTGCAAAAATACGACTGTCGCGATATCGCGACACTTTTATTTCATGCGCTTTCTTGTCGCTCTGAGCCACGAAAATGCGACATGTCACGATATCGTGACACTTTTTCCTTCTTGTGCTTCTTGTCACTTTAAGCCGCAAAAATGCGACATGTCGCGATATCGTGACACTTTTTCCTTCTTGTGCTTCTTGTCGCTCTGAGCTGCAGAAATGCGACATGTCACGATATCGCAACACTTTTTCCTTCATGCGCTTCTTGTCGCTCTGAGCCGCAAAAATGCGACATGTCGCGATATCATGACGCTTTCTTCTTTGGTGCTTCCTTGTCGCTTTAAGCCACGAGAATGCAACATGTCGCGATATCACGACACTTTTTCCTTCTTGCTCTTTCTCCTCGCTATCAGCCACAAAAATACAACATGTCACGATATCGCGACACTTTTCTTTCTTACGGCAAAGCTATCTTATTTGGCCCGTTTGGCAGCGAAGCTTTTCCTTCTTCATCTTGTGTACAAGGGGGTGGCATTGAAAGCCAAAATTGCTGCAACACTTACAGATACTTTCAAAGAAACAAAAAGAAATACTTCTGCAAAAGGAAAGACTATACAAAATTTTGATTTTTTTATTATTATTTTTTCTACCCCTTGTGCAATGTGACAAAATTGTCAATAGGTACCATAACTTCATAAATTTATTTTGCACATTAATATTAATAGTACCCATGGAATTCAACCAAAGATAATAAAAAATTGTTGGACCTTGCAAACTGTTAGCCAAGTCCCTATTGATAGAGTTATGCTTGCTACTAGGGTTTATGGAGACAATAACTTTTTTATTTTGAATGCAACCATAAACCTGCAAATAAAATCTTTTTGAACAATGTTTTTCTTATCTTTTCCTTCTACCATCTTTATGAAAATATTAAACTCTCTTTTTAATTCCTTTTGTTCATCCTGAAGCCTAGCTATCTTTTCATCTTTTTTCTCTAATCCCCATTTGCTTAAAAATACAATTTCAAATTCTTCCCTTGTGTATAAAACAATATAGGTATGAGTAAAATCCATATACTAAGGAAAAACATCCCCCCACTAAGAACCACAACTCTTATATCTTCATTCCTTAATTAAATTTAAAGAATTTTTTTTCCACTTCATCAACCATTCTTTAACTTTACTATCATCCTTTCCAATAAATATTGTCAAATCCATGATTGCAATAATTTTTTTTTCAAAGCAACTAGGGTTTTAAATGGCCAAAAATTCTCAAAAATTAAAATTTTTAAAATCTCATTTATTTTTTTCTTCAAGCAATTAAATGTGCAGATTTTCTTCAAAACAAACAACAATTGATTTGCTTATCAGGATTGAGAGTTAAGAATTTTTTTCTTTGCATTAATTTTCTATATAGCCCCCAAAACAACGTCAAAAGCTTAATTTTTGCTAGAACTCTCTCAATACTTATTATAATTTAACATGTGAGTAGTTATTTTTGTAGTACTTAAAATAATCTACATGTTAGTGCAAAAATATTCTGAAAATAATTGTTAAAAATTTAATATGATTTTTTTCTTTTTAAAAAAATCACATAACCAAAAACAACACAAATACCTCAATTTAAAACCACCATAACTGTGACTTGTGAGGGATATCGTAGTGGTAAGTCCTCGAAAAACCCTTGTAAAATTAAAATTTTTAATAGTTGCAAGCTTATTGTAGTGATAAGGGCTTTGAAGTCCAAGGTTCAAACCCCACTCAATATGAGGGGATAGAGACCCCTCATAAAAACCTATGTAAACTCTTTGAAAAAGAGCCATAACTTTCTCAATACTTATCAAAATTTGATAAATGAGCAGTCATTTTTATAGTACTCAAAATGATCTACATGTTGGAACAAAAATATTTTAAAAATGATTGTTGAAAAAAGATATGGCCGTCGTAGTAAAAAAGTGCCCTAGCTATGCAAAAACAACCTCACTTTGTTATGAACATCTCTTCTCATTAACAATAAATCATTTACCAATATGCAAAAATATACAACATGCATCCACAAATAAATTCCACAATAATAATCCACACAATAAAATAGAGATTTATAATACCCTTGAGGTAGGGCAACATCATACAATGCTCCTTATTAGAAGGAATCCACTCCACAAGATCTCCAGCTCCACGAGCCAAGACTTCTACAAAGAATACTTGATATCACTTCTATTCCCACCCTTGCCTTTAAATAATACCCACAAGCATATTTCCTAAGTTTTCTATGACATTATTCCCTGATGATTACATATATTATTCTATGATATTATTCTCCTAGATATTTTTAATTTGACATGTGGCCTTCCTTACTGGTGATTAATGGTTACATAAATAACGTTTACATCATAGCGAGCCTACTTTAACCAATAGTTTATTTATGACTCGTACCAATATACAACACAATATTATAGTATTAAGTAATATTCTGGGTACCTAACACTTCTCATCTTGCCACATGTATACATGACTCTTGACTCTTTATTTACTCTTACACACTTTATTCTACAACGCTTGCACACTTTATTATATGTCATTGCACACTCCTACACACTCTATTACATTATACTTGTGCATATTCTCACTCTTCACACTTGCACACATAATTACATGATACTTGTGCACATCCTACACATGAACACATACATAAAGGGGAAATATAAATCACACTCCTAAACTATAGACTCACACCCTAATCTATTACATATTTACAATTGTACCATAAAGATACCACATGGGTACATTAGCATGTACCAAATAATGTAATATTCTCCAACACCCTCCTTATTACATTATTTGGTTATTGAAGACTTTAGTCTTCAATCTATTTCCTTGAGTCTTTTATCTTGATCTTCTTTATCTTCAATTTTTGCTTCACGTATTTTGTTCTTTCTTTTGTGCTTTCCTCTATTCCTCTTCTTTGGCTTTCTATTCTTCATCTTCAACTATGGTATGGCTATTGGTGTGACTTATGAATAAGGAATTATCAAGTCATCACAATAATACATTATAAAATTTAAAGATTCCTTATTGAAGTTAACATATGCTTTATTCATATCACATGTGTCACAGTTGGCATCTTTTTTCTCATTTTTTTCCTAAAATATCTCAAATGTGAGTAAAGCCATATACATCACAATGTGTGTTTCAACAAAAAATATAATGGTGCTTTATGAATTCCACCAACCTCTAATTTTTTTTCATTAAGATAGTTTATAAGTGTAATGAATTTTTCATCTTTTGTATTTTTGAGAAATAAAGATAATCTTATCTTTAAATCATTTGACATTTCCTTTCTTTTATCAAAAATATTTATCAATTTTTTTGTATAGAATTTTTACTTGTTTACTATATATTCACTGTCTTCATTGAATGCACTTTTGTTAGAGAATATTACATTATTTGGTACATGCAAATGTACCCCCATGGTACCTTTATGGTACAAATATAAATATGTAATAGATTAGGGTTTGAGTCTATAGTTTAGGAGAGTGATTTATATTTTCTCTTTATGTAAGTATCTATGTGTAGGATATGCACAAGTGTCAAGTGTGTAATGTGCATGATATGCACAAGTGTCATGCATGTTAGTGAGAAAGTGTGTAATGAGAGAAAGTGCACAAGTGTTATGTATGTAAGTGTGCAAATATGTAATGTGAGGATGTGCACAAGTGTCATATATTAGGAGTGCATGTAGAGAGTAAGTATCATATAGACGTGTGCAAGTTTCATGGAGTTGAGTGTGCATGTAAGTAGAGAGTGAAGAGTCTTGTATACAAATGGCAAGATGAGAAGCCAAAAGATATGATAGTCTTGTCTTATGTAAAGAATAGGAAATGTTGCAACTCCTAGATATGTGAGAAATGCAATAGTCAAGTATTTACGAGTCATCTTTCTATGTCTATATTTTGGAGATAAAGCTCCATATATTGTTTAGGGAAAATGGTCTATAAATAATCATCATAGCAAACATTTATATTGAAGCTTGTATGCAAATTTTGAAGAAATTTATTGTAAGTATTTTTCATGTTATTATATGAATGATTTTGGCCATTTATTACAAAAGGAAAAACTCTTTATCAAAAGGTCCAAGTGTTCCTTTAAGGTCCATGAGGTAGAAGACTCGATACATATAGTATCTTAGGAAGGATTCAAGGTGGATCTTAACAATATCAAAGTCTTGCAAGATTAGCCTCTACCTAAATCACTCAAGCAACTCTATGGATTTTTAGGTATAACTAGGTAATACAAGAAATTTGTCTACTACTATGGTAAGATTATCATTCTTCTCATTTCTCTCACCAAGAAAAAACATCTTTTTTTGGTCCAAATAAACTTCCCAATCCTTCTATGCCCTAAAAAAGGATATATGTACCATCCTATTTTAGCCACTCTTGATTTCAAAAAACCTTTTTCATTAAATGTATTGCTTTAAGCACATGCATTGGAGTTATTTTAATGTAGGATGGACAACCTATGGTCTTAAAAGTTAACAAATATTTGAGAATAATATAGGTCAATCCACTTATAAAAATAAAATGTTAGTATTTTAGCATGCCATAGAGAAATGGCAACCTTAGTGATTGGAATGTCACTCCATCATTAAGACTAACCATAACAACCTTAAGTATTTCCTAGAGCAGTGTCTCTCATACCTAGAATAGAATAAATGGATGGTAAAACTCTTAATTTATGATTTTATCATTGAGTACAAGAAGGAAAATAAGAATGTAGTGGTCTATGCTCTATCTCACAAACATGAAGATATTATTTCTATTAGTGCCATCTCTAGTCCTATTCTATATTGGCTTTCCCAACTTCAGGAGAACTAGCTTTCTAACCTGGATAATACTCACATCATCCATGAAGTAGAGTTTGGATCTTTACCACCTCATATGTTAATGGGGTTCTCAGTAAGAAGGATTACATTTATCTTCCCCCATCCTTGGTTGTTAAGACTAGTTTCCTCTAAGAATTGCATGCATATCCTTTGGCTTGACATTCTAGATTCTAAAAAATATAGCAATTGGTAAAGCAATATTTTTCTTGAAAATAATTTAAGATAGATGTCAATACCTTTATGTTTGAATGTGAAGAATGATAGTGGAATAAAGGTAAATTATGAAATCTCCCCATTCGTTGCAATCCTTGCTTATTCTTAATCACCAATAGGAGTATATTTCCATGGATTTCATTGATAACCTTGTTACATCCAAGGAAAAAATGGTGATCTTTGTGGTGGTGTATTACCTTTCATATTGGAATTCATAATATTTTCTAGAAACATCTAAAAATATCCATTCACCACAATTCTATGCAAAAATGAAGAGTGAAATAGAAGAGCTTATAGATGAAAAATAAATAAAGAGATAAATGACATTATTTGAGAGAAGGAATAAGGTGTGGGAGTCATATATACATCCACAATATTTTCATATATCACACTATGATACACATGATCAATCATTGAGGGGTGTTTATAGTGATACCAAAAAAAACTTAATGATTAATTTAACCTCAAGCCAAGATTAACTTGACTTTGAGGTTAACTTACAATAATTAAATACACCCTTTAATAAAGTTTATCTATAAACATAGATTAATCAATATCACTAAGGGTGAATACCTGAAGGGTGCCCTTAGGTTTACATCAAGATGCTTATAGGCTTATATATAAATATTTTAGAATTACATAGAAGAATGCCCATAGGCTTACATAAAAAGATGCATGTATGATTACATATATAATTCCCATAAGATTACATAAATATGTCTAAAGGCTTGCATAGTACCTTCCCATAGGCTACATCAAGAACACCCATATATACTTCATCACCATCGACCTCATCCTAATAAGGTCATATTACAAATATTTTAATATTATAAATACTTTAACATTTCAAAGTATGCTTATATTTATACCATTTACAACCAATAAGGTTTCCAAGGTGTTTCTAAAATTTGTTTTTAAATTGCATTGTATGCTCAAGTCCATTGTTAACAATCGTGACTCTATCTTTGCCAGTGATTTTTGGAAAAAATGGTTTTGTTTTAGTGGTTTTTAATTAGATATACCATCTTCTTAGCACCCTTAGTCGGATGTGTCGGATACCTAGACAAATATTGTAAATAAATATTTAGGTACTTACAATTGTTGTTTCACCTAAGACAAACAATTTGATTGGGATCATTAGCTCTCTTTAGCCAAATTATGGTATAACACTTCTTACCATTCTTCCCTTAAAATTTTATCATGTGAGGCATTGTATGGTGAGAAACTTCCATCAATTATAGACGATGTTCAAATATCCTCCAAGGTAGCCTAGGTGGATATTTTTTATAGCAATGTCGGCTTGTGTATAGCTCTTTAAATATAATTTGTCCAAAGACTAAAATCACATTAAGAAACAATAAGACCTACATCACTCTAAGCAACAATTTGTAGTGGGGAATATGGTCTTTCTATGCCTCTAGAGTTATAAATTATCCTTGAATACCGAGTCTAGTTAGAAGTTGGCTCCTCACTTTTACAACCCCCTACAAGATGGTTTGTCATATTAGTGAAGTGGCATATCAATTGGAGCTTGATTGTAAATTTTGAATAATTTTATTGTAAGTATTTTTCATGTTATTATATGAATGATTTTGGCCAACATGGTACCCTTATATGCCACATAATTTACATTATTCACATATCTAAACCCCTCCAACCAATCAGAGAAAGGCAAGTGTCAAGTCTTCAGCACACCAATGCAACGCAAGTGGCATAGAATGAGTAGAGGCTAGCAGAAAATGAGCAAATGAGAAAATGACACATGGTGAGTTATGATTTAGCATCACTTTTCTAAGGTTTGAGGCATTAAATTTTAATTTTTTAAAGGCTATTTGGATAAAAAATTAGAGGCCATAACTTTTTCATACATAAGTATTTTGAGCTTTTTTTTCAAATCATGCAATTTTTCATCCTCTACACATTGGTGACATTAGTTTATAGACCTATTATATTATTAAGGGTCAAATTATGTGGAATAGTCATCAATTCCCATTACCCTATTTTGAAAGGGAATATTTATAATATTATATACAATCATATCTTTGGCCTAATTTTTTGGAAGATATATTTGGATTTTTATAGTTACAATAGATTTTGTCTTTTAAAGGCTTATAGAAAAAGGATTTAGGATGTGCTTTAGCCAATCTATATTCCTCATTTTGGTGATTGATTTTGATGGAGTTATACAAGGATTTCCTTCATTGATATGAAATTATTTAATACATAAGGTTTTCCCAATATGTGATAACAACCTGTAATAGGAATGTGACAACCCATAACTAATAGTGAACACATGAACCTTGTGTTGAGTGGTTACAACCACTTAACTTATTATGATGCTAAAAAATATGATGATAATAATTTCCTAGAATTTTCCCTTATTAAATCATAGTTTAGAGTTTCTTGGAGATAAAATCTTAAAATACCTCAAACTTAACACATGCAAGTGACTTGGTGAAGATGTCTTCATGTTGTTCTTGAGTATGACAAAACTTAGGCTAAATATTGTGTTGTTGAATATGTTTGCGTATGAAGTGGCACGAAACTTCAATGTGTTTGGTGTGCTAATGGAACATTGGATTATGATCAAGTTTCAAAACATTTTTATTTTCACAATACATGGTTATTGATTTAGTTTGTTGTCCTTCCATGCTTGCTAACATACATTTTAATCATATTGCTTCATAAACAACTCATGTAACATGTTATTATGGTTCTATGGAAGATCCAGCAATTGTTTTTTGTTTCTTACTTCCCCATGATATAGGTCTATATCCTAAAAAAAATACATACCCAGAAGTGGATCGTCTATCATCAATACATCCTACATAATCTACACCTATGTAGTCGATTAAGAATAATTGATCTCTTTTCTTATATTCTAAACCATGCCAAATGGTGCCATGGATATACCTTAATACCCTCTTTTGTACCTTCCAATGAGATACATTTGGTTCTTGCATGAATCATAAGAGGTAACTTACTACAAAGCTAATATATGGCCTAGTGTATGTTAGGTAAATGATACTTCCAATCAACTATTGATAGAGATTTGCATTCATCGGTGGAGAGGGGTCAAATTATAAGAGTTGTAGCCCTAGTTCCATAATAGTCATCATGGTATTACAATCATTAATGTATTATTTCTAAAAAAAAAATTCTTGGCATATTTGATTTGTGAGATAAATATAAAATGATGCATCTACCACACCTCTAATCCTAGACAATAGTGAAACAGACGAATATCAATCATGTTAAATTATCTTTTCAAGTCATACTTTGTTGCAAAATTATTTTCTCAAAAATACCTATGATGAACAAATTATCTACATATATAACGATGATCATAACTTCCTTCCTTTACTCTTTGTGGTACAAACTTGGATCACATGGATTTCTCTTGAAACCATGTTTTTCAAAATGTTCATCAATTTTTATATACCAAGCTTGACCATAGAGAGATTTGATCAATTTACATACCTTTGTTTTTTCCAAGTGTATAAATACCTCTAGTTGATTTATGTATACTTCTCCATTGAGGAAGGCACTTTTAATGTCCATATAGTAAACCCTTCATCCAAACTATGTAGCTAGATCAAAGATCATTTTGATGGTCTTTATTTTTTTTGTAGGTGTAAATGTTTCTTCATAGTCGATGCCATCCTTTTGTGCATATCCTTTGGATACAAGTCATACCTTGTATTTATTAATACTCTCACCTAACTTATATTTGGTCTTGAAGATCTATTTTCATTAAATGCCTTCTTCCCTGGTGGAATATCAACAAGTTGCCAAGTCTTGTTCTTCATTGGTGCTTGATATTCAATGTCCATAGCATCCTTCCTAGAATTAGATTAAATATTTTATTGAACTTTGCATGGTTCAAAAGCTTGTACAATAGTACTCATAAAGGCCTTGTTTACCTCATCATTGTTATAACTTAAGCTTCAAATACTTTGTATTATACAATGATAGATATTTAAAGTACATAGGATGCCTTATTTAGGCATAATAAACTCACAACTACTTTTTTTCTATACCACATGCATGGACCTTGTAAAGGGTGGTTAGCTCACATGCCCTATCACATGGACTATGATGGTGGTTATACCTTTGTCCTATAGTAGACCATACAAACCATGTGTTGAGTGGTTACTCAACTTATAAATATCTACTATGATGTAATAATTCCTAACATTCACCCCTTATTACATCATAGTTAAAGCTCTATTTTATATCTTTTGACTTGATGAAAATATCAAGGGTAATGTAGGAGAGAAAGAACTATACACCCTTTAATTTAGACATACTACTTAAATACTTAAGGAGTGTTAGGTTCTACAGATAATGCACTCCAAATACATTTATTACAAAATAATTTATTCAAAATACTACAATGCTTGATGTGTGCTTCTTCAATGTATTCAAGTGTAGCATGTGTTACTATAGGGAGTCTTCCCTAAACTTCACCTCACTCAAAGAGTCACCTCAAAAAAAAAGGACCAAAAAAATGAGTAGGTTAGAAGGCATCACCTGCTCTTGGGTGGATGAGCCGATGCTAAATTCATCTCACAAAAAAAGTGAGGGCAAGCATTAGAGTCATGCTAATTGTTTGATCTTTCATCTATAATTTGCACTTATGTTATGCCCAAAGTGAGTGGTTGAGGATCACTAAAGTCATGTGGACCCTTGATCCTTCATCCAACAAGGTATACTTCCTCTCATAATGAGAATTCAATGCAAGGATAAATCCTCATCGACAATTAGGATCTAGACACATGGAAAGCACAATAGTTGCCCATAAATAGAAGTAGAAGCATATAGAAACAATTTGAAGAGATCTACCATTGGTTGAATGGGTTGTTAAAATTTGAAAATAGACATATTATAGTTAAGTACATAGTGACTAGACTAGTTTCCTGATACATGGACAAGCTTACCCTATCAACCTACACCAATCAAAAGAAGTCTTAAGTAGCCCCACTAGTAATTTTATTAAAGGAGGTCATCCTAGTGATGATATAAACCAGATGGATCTAGTACCAACCTCTACCTTCCATTGCAAGAAATCCCCAAGGCCAAGCAAGTTATATTACTGTAGGTACTCCATTTTAAAAGAGTAGATGGTGGTTAGAATAATTTTGGTTCCTAAATCCTCGACCCAAGCAAAATTAATTATAGAATACCCCTCACACACTTGCCAGAAGGAATACCTAGCATAGGTGGTTGATGATGGAAGCAATAGCTACCTATTTGAATACTCATAGACCTTTAACATTAATGCTCCCTAATCTAGATACTGTTGGTCATCAAATTTGTCTAGGAAAGGATTTTGGATAAATGTATGCGCCCTAGACCTGGACCAACATTGAAAGGTCGAAGGGAAGAGATGCCCCTCGTGGCAATCTCTGGAGAAAGGTCAGCTCCTATTCTAAACTACTTTGGTGTTTTGAGATGACGGATGCAGGAAAGAGATAAACAGAGTAAGGGTGCAGGAAAGAGATAAAAAGAGTTAGGGTTAGAGAAAGAAATAAAAAAGGGGTAAGGGAAGAGAGATCGATAATTTAGAGTGGGAGAAAATAGGAAGCACAATCACTAACAACTTGAATAGCAGCAAAGAACACCAAGAATAAATGAAAGAAATGCCACATTAACCTTCCTATGTATCCTCTGAGTGAGTTCCAGGATTCTCCTTCTCCCTTTCATCGAAATTCAGGGTTCAAAGTAACGACGATTAGGACAAGCAAATATAACATAAACCACAACCCACCAGGCAGCATAAAAGAAAACCAATATAGAGTTTTTCCTCCCCTATGTATCCTTCGGGCGAATTTCAGGGTACAGTCCCCAATTGCACACCGAATTCAGGATTCAGAGTTATAGTATGCAAATGAAGAAAGACAAAAGAAATAAACACAGAAGGTAGCATACAAGAGAGAAATTGAGACCTAAGCTCTTTAGTATTAATCGTAGGACATCAAGTTACAGCAGATTTCTAGCAGAAAGTTCCCCCCCTTCTTACATTACAATGCCTGGGTTTTTATAGGGTACCCGTCCCTCTGAGTCATTATTACATAGAACAACGAAGTATACTCTTGAGATCTATGAAGTCAGCTCCTCGCGACCCTCATGACTGAGCTCTCAAATCCATTACCAAAATTGGAAACTATGACCGATTCAACCACTGAAACATGCATTGAGCTGTCTGAGTGTCCTTGGTTTTGGGTGCAATGCTCGAGTGGCCGCTATGCTTATCGGGCTCTCCTTCAGGGATTGATACTTTGCTTCCAATTGCCAAAAATGAGCAACGAGCTTACTGGGAAAGTAAAGATGCATTTATGAGGCACTTGATCGTCTCAAGAAAATACTTGGTTTGGAGCGCATGCCCCTTTTGAGTTGCAAAAAAGCAACATGTCATGATATCGCAACATTTCTATATCTTCAGCTTGGTTCTTCTTCTTGCATCACGAAAATACGACATGTCGCAATATCATGACATTTCTATGTCTTCAACTTCTTTTGTTGCTTTTGGCCATGAAAATGCAACATGTCACGATATCGCGACACTTTTCCTCTTTTGGTCACGAGAATGCAACATGTCGCGATATTGCAACACTTTTTCTCTTTTGCTCTTTCTCCTTGCTTTGAGCCACGAAAATTCAACATGTCACGATATCGCGACACTTTTTCCTTCTTGCTCTTTCTCCTTGCTTTGAGCCGCGAAAATGCAACATGTCACGATATCGTGACACTTTTTCTCTTTTGCTCTTTCTCCTTGCTTTGAGCCGCAAAAATGCAACATGTCACGATATCACGACACTTTTTCCTTCTTGCTCTTTCTCCTTGCTTTGAGCCATGAAAATGCAACATGTCGAGATATCGCGACACTTTTTCCTTCTTGCTCTTTCTCCTTGCTTTCGGTCACAAAAATGCAACATCTCGCGATATCATGACACTTTTTCTTTCTTGCGCTTTCTCCTTGCTTTCGGTCACGAAAATGCAACATGTCGCAATATCGCGACGCTTTTTCTTTCTCGCTCCCTCTTTGTCGCTCTCGACCGTGAAAATGCAACATGTCGCTATATCGTGACACTTTTTCTTTCTTGCTCCTTCTTGTCGCTCAGAGCCGCGAAAATGCTACATGTTGCGATATCGCGACACTTTTTCCTTCTTTCGGTGGAGTTATCTTCTTTGGCTTGTTTGGCGGTGAAGCTCTTTCTTCTTCATTTTATGTACAAGGGGGTGGCATTGAAAGCCAAAATTGCTGCAACACTTACAAATACTTTCGAAGCAAAAAAAAATACTTTTGCAAAAGGAAACACTATACAAAATTTTGATTTTTTGATTTTTTTCTACCCCTTGTGCAATGTGACAAAATTGTCAACATTCTCAGTGGCTCGCAGGGCATTTAGATTGTTTGAATGCAGAGATGCTATGCCTTTATCCATTGGGCAATAGAGTCATTCCCATTGTCCTCTTCTCTGACTATCCACTGACTGCATTTTTTTTTTTTGTTCCTAAGCTCCTAAGCAACACTTAGCGCTTTCGACACTTATTTACTAGCCGGGCTATTTACAGTACTTACACAAAATTTTGTGACATGACTGGCATGCCACCACCATAAACCCAGCTTTGGGTGCCTATCCGATGAACCTACAATGTTCGAACCAGATATTATTGAACTTCAGTTGATCCTTGAAGTTTAGATAACCTCTTCCCGAAGTTGTCCATGTTGCAAACAGAGTGCAATGTGGCAGGTTGTCACCCTTGCTAGTACCCATACTGGTGATGAATGATGTGTCAAAGAAGATCACCGTATGGGGGTATTTTGTGGGTATTGATTGTGGTGATGGCTAGAACCAATACCACCATTTTAGAGATTCCACTGGCTATGGACTCTTGAATACGAGCTCCTCCAACTTCTTGTTGCGACAACAAGGCTTTTTTTGTGATAAGTCTACTTCCAGGATCTCCTTGGGCTTAGCCTCTTTATGAGGCATGCTTAATGGGCTTGGCTAAATACTTGCATGCCATCCACTAGGATACAAAAAGGGTGTAAAAATATGCCCTCTTTGTTCTCAGGTTCTACCACTTGAGTTTGTTTCTCTCCTTGGCCCATCTCCTGATGGAGACTGCAAGTAACTATATTGTTCATTGCTGGAGCAAAGCTTGCATATTCTCATCGTTGGCCTTGGACAAAATTTACCTCTTGAGCTCCAAACGACTACATCTCAGATCTCTACTTAGTATGAGGAATCTTCCATGGTGAATACTATGCAGGATAGATAGGAGCAACAAGTATTGGAGAAAGTGATGGATTTTCCCCCCACCGCCACTTTCCGGATAGGAGCAGGAGCCGCTCCGATCATACTACTTCCTCAAATATTTGAGTAAATCTTTGTTCACCTGATTGCAGTAAGAGGAGGCTCATGTCCGGGTGAAAGACCCGAACATAGAAGAGGTGGACTTGGGCAGGCGTCAGTTGGATCTCCCCTAGAATTATTTTCCAACTTCTATAGAATCAGACATTGAAGTCCGTGATGCTCTCCAGAGGTGTTCTTGTGATGGTGGAGAGGTACATCAAAATCTGGAAGGGGTCCTGAGAGCCATCAAATATTTTTATTAGCGCTCTCGCTAAGTCATCCCATGAGCAAATGCTTTTATGCCCGAGCATTCTGTACCACTACAGCGCCTTTCCTTCCAAATATTGAACCAGAAGTCTGATCATGACATCTTCGTGGGTTATGTCATGGAGGGCCGCTAAAGCAGCAACATCTTCAAGGTGCTCTTGGACCATTCTCTTAGTGCCATTGTATGTCGTCAATGTCTTCAAGGCACTTTTGGGAATTTCATGGTAACTTAGGATATTCATAGGGCCATGATCATCCCAACTGGGATAGCATACCCTCTCCATTATAGCAGTGGCCTGTAGAGATCACGGTTCTCGCCACTAAGTCAGAGTTTCCAGGTGAACATTCTTTTCTTCGCTTGTGAGGTTAAGGCCACTCACCAAACCTTGATTCCTCGAGGGTGTCTTATTTCAGCTTTAAAAGGTGCCTACGATCAAGAAATATGGATCTTTAGCTTAGTCAGAGTCGCCAAGTGATTTTTCTAGATGGAGGTAAGCCTAAGATTCACCAAACTTGGGCTTCCTTAAAACATGGGACCAGTGTCCCACCGGGCATGCCATAAACTTTTGGTCATCAAATCTACCTAGGAAAGGATTTTGGGTAAATGTATGTGCCCTAGACCTAGACCAACATTGAAAGGTCGAAGGGAAGATATGCCCCTCGTGCTAATCTCCAGAGAAAGACCGACTCCTATTCTAAACTACTTTGGTGTTTTGAGATGACGGATGCAGGAAAGAGATAAACAGAGTAAGGGTGCAGGAAAGAGATAAAAAGAGTTCGGGTTAGAGAAAGAAATAAAAAATGGGTAAGGTAAGAGAGATCAATAATTTAGAGTGGGAGGGAACAGGAAGCACGATTACTAACTAACAACTTGAATAACAGCAAAGAACACCAAGAATAAATGAAAGAAATGCCATATTAACCTTCCTATGTATCCTTTGAGAGAGTTTCAGGATTCTCCTTCTCCCTTTTATCAAAATTTAGGGTTCAGAGTAACGATGATTAGGACAAGCAAATATAACAGAAACCACAACCTACCGAGCAGCATAAAAGAAAACCAATATAGCATTTTTCCTCCCCTATGTATCCTTCGGGCAAATTTTAGGGTACAGTCCCCAATTGCACACCGAATTATGATTCGGAGTTATAGTATGCAAATAAAGAAATACAAAAGAAATAAACACAGAAGGCAGCATACAAGAGAGAAATTGAGCCCTAAGCTCTTTAGTATTAATCACAGGATATCAAGTTACAGCAACTTTCTAGCAAAAAGTTCCCCCCCTTCTTACATTACAATGCCTAGGTTTTTATAGAGGACCCGTCCCTTTGAGTCATTATTACACAGAACTGTGAAGTATACTCTTGAGATCTATGAAGTCGGCTCCTCACGGCCCTCGTGACTGAGATCTCAAATCCATTACCAAAATTGGCAACTATGACTGAGTCAACCGCCGAAACATGCATTGAGCCGTCTGAGTGTCCTTGGTTTCTGGGTGCAATGCTAGAGTGGTCGCTATGCTTGTCGGGCTCTCCTTCAGGGACTGATACTTCACTTCCAATTGCCAAAAATGAATAGTGAGCTTATCGGGAAAGTAAAGATGCATTTATGAGGCACTTGATCATCTCGGGAAAATACCCGGCTTGGAGCACGTGCCCCTTTTGAGTCACGAAAAAGCAACATGTCACGATATCGTGACATTTCTATGTCTTCATTTTGGTTCTTCTTCTTGCATCACAAAAATACGACATGTTGTGAAATCGCAATATTTCTGTCTTCAGCTTCTTTTGTTGCTTTTGGCCACAAAAATGCAACATGTCATGATATCGCGACACTTTTCCTCTTTTGGTCGAGAATGCAACATGTCGCGATATCGTGACACTTTTTCTCTTTTGCTCTTTCTCCTTGCTTTGAGCCGCAAAAATGCAACATGTCGCGATATCGCGACACTTTTTCCTTCTTGCTCTTTCTCCTTGCTTTGTGCCGTGAAAATACAACATGTCGCGATATCGCGACACTTTTTCTCTTTTGCTCTTTCTCCTTGCTTTGAGCCGCAAAAATGCAACATGTCACAATATCGCGACACTTTTTCCTTCTTGCTCTTTCTCCTTACTTTGAGCCGTGAAAATGCAAAGTGTCATGCTATCGCCACACTTTTTCCTTCTTGCTCTTTCTCCTTTATTTCGGCCACGAAAATGCAACATGTAGCAATATCGCGACACCTTTTCTTTCTTGCTCCCTCTTGTCGCTCTCAGTCGCGAAAATGCAACATGTCACAATATCGCGACACTTTTTCTTTCTTGCGCTTTCTCCTTGCTTTCGGCCGCGAAAATACAACATGTCGCGATATCATGACGCTTTTTCTTTCTCGCTCCCTCTTTGTCACTCTCAGCCGCGAAAATGCAACATGTCGTGATATCGCGACACTTTTTCTTTCTCGCTCCCTCTTGTCGCTCTCGACCGTGAAAATGCAACATGTCGTGATATCGTGACACTTTTTCTTTCTTGCTCCCTCTTGTCGCTTTGAGTCGCAAAAATGCGACATGTCGCGATATCATGACACTTTTTTCCTTCTTTCGACGGAGCTATCTTCTTTGGATTGTTTGGCGACGAAGCTCTTTCTTCTTCATTTTATGTACAAGGGGGTGGCATTGATAGCCAAAATTGTTGCAACACTTACAAATACTTTCGAAGCAACAAAAAGAAATACTTTTGCAAAAGGAAACACTATACAAAATTTTGATTTTTTGATTTTTTTCTACCCCTTGTGCAATGTGACAAAATTGTCACATGGATACCTCAAGGCTTTCAACTATTGAATGCAAAAGGATATCAAAAATACATCACAAGTAAAGTTTTAGAGGGAGAATCCCCTTAGTTTTATCTATAAATAGACATGTAAATTTCATTGTAACATGTTGGGAGTTGCTTGCTCACGCCTAATATGTGGCCTTATATGCTCTTCCTCTCACCCCCAGTCTTTATGTATAAGTTGAACTTGAGCCTTGAGTTGCACTTACTAAATATTATGGAACCTCTTTTGGTCTCTTATATCTATAATTTCTTGATATATATAAAATTTGTGGCTAATTTTATTCTATCATACTTCTTATATATGTTTGAATGCTTGGATATGGGTTAAAACCGTGTCAATTTCTAATTGTTAGTATGTGATGAATGTGTTTATTTAATTTCATTATACATAGGAGGGTTTTAGATCTTGGTGCATCACCTTCATAGCTTTGGTTTTAATTTCTCATAAAGTTTCTATTTTATTTTCTCTTTTCCCATTTTTCCCTAGCATATTATAGGTAGGACAGTGAGGAACTTAAGAAAGGTACACTAAGAGTTTTCACATCTGATGAGGAGCCAACCTCAACAAAGACCTCAAAGGTTACCCCATAAGTGCTTTCACCTCCCACAAAGCTTCCCACTATGTCACTCAAAGTAAGGTATAGGTTCCTAGGTGCATCAGACCACCACCACATATGGTTGGGACACTCTAGGATGATAATAGTTCAAATTGGTATATCCTACGGGATGAGTTGAATATGTTTGCTCCACAAAGATATTAAAAAAAAGAAAAGGTTTATTAGGATTCCAATGAAGATCTTAGTAATTTTGCTTGTTGAAACATAGAAGTATTCAATTGGCAACTCCATTGAATAAGAAGACCTTGAAGAAGCCATTCGATTAGTGATAAGACTGAGATTATGATGGGGATCTCTATCTCTTGGCCTATTGAAGCAGTCTAAACTCCTACTTGATGACTCTATATCCAATAAAGGACCAAAAAAATATATGAGCAATATACCTATCACTAGATCATTTGCTAGAGCTAATTTACAAGTGTTGGTACCACCTTTAAACTAGAGAACGAGGAGAAGGAATAGGTGGTGTAATATGGCAGTATAATATAATCAACCTCCCAAGAGATTTTTGGCATGGAATGATAGAACCCCATTGATTCTGCCTACTCCACCTATCACATGGGATCCAATCTCTACCTCAATACTCAATTCATTACCATACTTCATCAGAGAAGATATCACTACTTTTATAGAACATTTGTACTTATGGGTGAGATTTTACACCTCTTCACCCACTCTTCTTTATGATATGATAATTTTGCAAGGATGGTCAAATTTTGATGCATTGATGGTCGAGCGAAAGATGAAAGCAGGCAACAGTATTGGGTGGCAGTGAAATATGGATGGGCAAAATATCTAGAGCTACCAAGAAAAGTGATAGTTCCTAAAAAATCCACCATCCTAAGGATGGATGAAAGATAAGTTGGGTGAACAGGGCAAAGGTATCCATAAAACCCTACCCGCTGGCTAGGTAGAATTTTTTCTAGTTAGTAGGGCTATACTATTGTAATTCCTCGTCCATCAGGAGGGTGGAACTTTGAGGACATCAGAAGGGAGGAACCTTGGTAAAACCCCACCCAATTGTGAAGAGCACGTCGAGTGGAGCGTAGCAAGGAAAATAGGACCTAGGGACCCACCCTGCATCAGGAGCTACTAAGGCATGAGGTTTATGGGCAAGTGAGCCTTCCAACCAGGAGACAGTAAAGTTTGAAACACACAACCTAGAGCAATTGCAACTTAAGTGTTCACCCTCCTTCATAATGCCACCATGGGCAAAATATTGGGTAACTAACAAGTAAAAAAGTAGGTGGAACATTCGTTCGATTGCCAAAATATTAATGATCCATTCATGGATGCGGAGGTGGTGATTTAAAAGCATATGATTCCCAAGGCAACCAATTCTAGTAATTCACCACCTACCTGAAGGATCGTCAATCGACAAAAGGGGTAAAGTAGATAGGAATTAAAGAACTTGGCAGGAATATCAAAATCATCAATGGCCCAGATTCATGTAGATACACATAACCCCTTCCGGATGACCGTCATATTTCCAATAAATGAAGTCTCTATTGTGTCTTTGATAATTCCAAAAATGCTTTCTCACCTAGCACCATTAATGCATGTAATTTAAATTTATTGTAATATTTCTATAAATACTGGGATATTAGACATCCCAAGGATGGCTCTTTGGCCATTACAATTCATATGTAATGCTTCTCATCATTGTATGAATACAAGTATACTACTATTTAGTCTCCAATCTCATCTTTACATATTTATGTTGAACTTATGATTTTTATTTCTACTATGGCTATCTTAGCACTGAGTGAGGTCCTGATTGGTTGATTTGTTAGGTGGTATGCTTGTGTTTCCATCAGTGGTGTTGAGGATGCATGCATCTTGATGCGACCATAAACCGTCCTTATGAGTTTTGGCTATGGCCTCCATTTTTATCTCTTTCTTGCTCCTTTTCCCCTTTATTTTAGGTGCAAGTATCTAGGACCTTCCCATAAGGAATTGCCTTCTATGGATATCGATCGTCCCGCCTCCCCCTTGGCACGATGGTCATTCGATGTTGGTGCAGGTCTAAGTAGGTGTTGGATCTTCAACCAATAGTTTTTGGCATGCCTGGTGGGACCAAAAGATATCACTCTTATAGATTCCTATGAAGCTATGTAACGTAATATCTATCTATTCACCTGTCGACTCTGCTACAAAAAAAATTGGGTTCCCTGTAACAGGTTGTCTTCAAGAGAAGCAGCTTTGGTGATTTTGTTGGGGACCCAAAAGGTCTTCATTATCTAGGAAATCAGAGTTTTGTGATACTCTAGTTTACCCAAATCTTATCAAATCACCTGGCGACTCTTCTGTGTAGGAAATACAGATCATACGACCAGTTACCTCATTCAAAGCTTCAAAATATCCTAACATCTTGGAGGATTCAAGATTTAATGAGCAGTCTTGACCTCACTAGCAGAGAAAGTATGATCATTTGGTGACTTCGAATCCCACACAAGAACCGAAACTTTTGAATACCAATGCTACCATGGATCAGCAGTGCTATCCCAGATGGGATGACCCTAGTCCACTAAATCTCCAATGTTGGCATAAGATTCCTAAAAGTGCCCTGAAGAACCTAACTAGATATAATGGCACTAAAGTAACTACTTGGTAATACCTTAAAGATGTTGTTGCACTAGCACCCCTCTATGGTATCTCACATGAAGATGTCATTATCAGGATCCTGGTCTTGTCTCTTGAAGGGAGGGTGTTACTGTGGTATCTAACTCTTGGGCAAAAAAGTATCTTCTCATGGGAATATTTGGTGGGAGCTCTTATTGACATATTTTATGGCTCCAATAATCCCTTAAACTCTTGATGCACCTCTCATTCATCAAGATGGTCCCTTTTGAATCCATCACAAACTTCAACATACGATTCAAGAGGAGTTGAGAAAGGATTCCCATTAAATATCAGTCGTCCCCCACCCAGTCTCACCTATACTATGTTCAAGATTTTACCTCAACATAAGTCTTCTCCTACATCAATATGGAGAAAAAATATTCCTTCAAGTCTTTCAACAGGGTCTACAAGCTGAGTGAATCCTGCTTCAAGTAGGAAAGATATCTTTAAGAGACTCTACCCTCTCATCCACTTTTCCAACCACTTCTACTCCCCTTTTAACTGCACAGTATCTGCAATGGATACCATTTGAAGCTGTGCAGGAGCTAGGGCTATAATTATGTAGAGCACAAAGGGTGGATCCCTTCTCGGGCTTACACAAAGGAGATGCAAGCACAAATCCTACAATGAACTTTATTGCTTTCATTTTTCTCCAAAAAACAAGGGAGCTGGACCAATAAGATGGCCAAACTACGAATACCACCTACAAAGAGGGAACAATTTTGCACATTTTTTGTATCCAAGAGCACACTGAGAAAGAACTAGAGAAATTGGATAGTCAAGAGGCAGGGTCTAAGAATATCCCGATAGCAGGGTTACTACTGAATAGTCCCTACTATCAAACTTGTGTGGAGATTTTGTTAAGGATTTCACCACAGGTGGATCCTAGAGAATAGTGACATTCAAGCCTTTTGCCATACAAACAAATACTCAAGGATAGCTCCCACATGGTAATATTTATTGTCACATTAATCATTTAGTGCATAGGTACTGGTATGCATGATGACCCACCAAGCTGTGGATGTATTGCAACTTGGAAAATTTTGGAGCACTATCAATCGAACTACAAAGAACACCTCAAGTTCAATACAATATGCTTCAAAAATTGTAGATTCACTGTATGATTTCTAGGATGAATCAATGGTTGCGGTGTGCCATTCACATAATAGTTTTGTGTAAATAGATTGGTAGCTAAATAAAAATGCAGAAAGCACGCAGCCAAATGACATCATCTTATACCATGGTGATCCAAAATGGATAGTGCAAGGAGCTTCCAAAAAGAACATCAGTTTTGAAGCACTTCACCTCATGCTCTATGTTCTTATTTGTATTTTATTGTTGTGACCCCATTACCCAATGGATCAAGGCTTTAGATTCAGATATCATTTCGTTCAATTCCTAGAAGAACTTTCCACTGTATCTACTAGTAACAAGCATGATGTAATGTGGTTATAGCACAAAGGGGAAAACTTAGGATCCACCTGAATCACTTGCATCAAACCAAATATTTTGAGAGCAGTGTTGGCTTCTTGATCAAATGAGAAAATTGATCTATAAATAGCACCCCAAAAGGGTGATAGAAACAGGAGTTGAGTAAGATAAATATGAGAATGATGCTGCAATGAAAGTTTTCCTAGAGGAGAGGTGATGAGCAAGTAAAGTTTTTGCTTAATTGCATCCAAAAGAAGTGTCCTATTAGGACTGGAAAATGATCCCAATGTTCTTTTGGTTTTTCAATTGGCTTTGGTCCTTGGTAGGGTATGTTGATGGGAGCATGATCTGTGGGGGTGTCCCATGGATTTCTTTCCCTTTTATTTCTTTACATCCTTCCCTTCCTTCTCTTTCCTCTATTCCTTGTTGCCACTAACCTGTGAGGTTAGTGGCCATTGTCTTCTTGCCTCTGTTATTTCCTATGTTTCCCTTCTCCACCTCTTGCCCTCTTGTTCTCTTTTCCTAGTTTTGCTTGCTGATTTTTTTGTGGTCCCTCTTCTTTTCTTCCCTTTCACTTTGTTTCACCTTGTTTTCCTTTCACCTTTGACCACCTTCCTCCTTTGTCTTGCAGCCTTTGTGGGATGCTTTTATTTGTGCCCTCTTTATCCCCTTCCTCCTCCATGTTTTTTAGTGTTTCAAAGTGTAACTTTTTGGATTCTCCTTTTCCCATAGGGAAAATTCCTTATGAGTCACCAAGAGTGTGGGTGAGTGCACCTCTTCACCCACTCTTATTTATGAGATGATGATTTTGCAAGGATGGTTGGACTTTGATGCAATGATGGTTGAGTGGAAGATGAAGGCAGGCAACAACAATGGATGACAGTGAAATATGGATGGTAAAAATATCTAGAGCTACTAAGAAAAGTGATAATTCATAAAAAATACTCCATCCTAAGGACAGGAAAAATATTGAATGAGTGGAAGATAAGTCAGGCAGATAGGATGGAGGTATCCGTAAAACCCTGCTCACTAGTTGGGCAAAACTTTTTGCTAGTTAGTAGGGTGGTACTATTGTAATTTCCCATCCTTCAGGAGGGTGGAACTTTGGGAACATCAAAAGAGCAAAACCTTGGTAAAACCCTACCCAATTATGAAGAGCACGTCGATAGAGTGTAGCAAGGAAAATAGGACCTAGAGGACCACCATGCATCATGATGGGGAACGAAAATTGCTCACCCAAAATCCTCAAATTCTCATTCATTCAACTTGGAAAAATGTATAGTAATGGCAGCAGTCTACCAAATAAACTCCTTTATCTCGAAAGATAGTTTATATTACAACATATTCCACCCTGGAAGAAAAACAGCCTGAATAGGTTCAGAATGGCCCTCTTGCCTTCACATCTGCAACTCTGTCTCCATAATTTTTTGACCCCTTGTGCATGCCTTCGCTTCCCATTTTAAAATCTTTGGTGTGACTCTTCGTTTCCCTTTTCTGACCCTTCCTTTCATTTCTCGTGCCTCTTCATTGTCTTGGCTTCCGAAACATCTTTCTTTTTGACTCTTGATCTTCGTCCGCTTTCACTGCACCTTGGTGCCACGTGCTTGTCCAGTCTTGCCACTCGTAGACTCTATCTCGCTCGTCAACCAATGATGATGCTCGGTATACCTACCGCTCGATAATTTCCTCTATAATGGCCCTTGTAACCGCTTGCCTTTTCTTTTCTTTTGTTTGGTCATGAAAATGCGACATGTCGCGATATCGCGACATTTTTGCTCCTCTACGCCTTCCCCGCCCTTTTCGAGTCTCGAAAATGCGACATGTCATGATATCGCAACACTTTTGCTTTTTGGCCTTCCTGCCCTTTGTGAGTCATGAAAATGCGACATGTCACGATATCGTGACACTTTTGCTTTTCAGCCTTCCTGCCCTTTGTGAGTCGCGAAAATGCGACATGTCGTGATATCGTGACACTTTTTCTCTCATGCGCCTCCTCTCGCCTTTTGGTCACGATAATGTGACATGTCGTGATATTGCGACACTTTTCTCTCCTGTGCCTTCCCTCACCTTTTGGTCATGAAAATGTGACATGTCGCGATATCGTGACACTTTTTCTCCTTTGTGCTTTCTCTCGTCCTTTGGTCGTGAAAATGCGACATGTCGTGATATCGTGACACTTTTTCTCCTTTGCGCTTTCTCTCGTCCTTTGGTCGTGATAATGCGACATGTCACGATATCACGACACTTTTCTCTCTTGTGCCTCCTCTCATCTTCTGGTCACAAAATACGACATGTCACGATATCGTGACACTTTTCTCTCTTGTGCCTTCTCTCGTCTTCTCGGTCGCAAAAATGTGACATGTCACAATATCGCGACATTTTCCTCTCTTGTGCCTTCTCTCGTTGTTTGGTCGTGAAAATACGACATGTTGCGATATCACGACATCTTTCCTTTCTCGGCTCTTCTTTCTCCTTTTTGATCGTGAAATCATGACATGTCGCGATATTGCGACATCTTTCCTTTCTGCCTCCTCCTCGCCTCTCGGGTTGCGAAATCATGACATGTCGCGATATCGCGACTGCTTTGCTCTTTGCTTTCTCTCTCTGTTTCGGGTCATGAAATTGTGACATGTCACGATTTCATGACAGTTTCCTTCCTTGCTTTCTTTCTGCTCCATTAGTCGTGATTTCGTGACATGTCGCGAAATCATGACATTTTCTTCTTTGGCCCTTCCGGTCTTCTTTCGATCGTGATTTCGCGACATGTCATGAAATCGTGATATTTTTGCGCCACTCCTTCTCTCTTCTTCCTGAGTCACAAAAACATGACATGTCATGATATCGTGACACTTTTCTCTGTCGCGATATCACGACAGCAAGGCAAACACTTAGAAATTTTTTGTTGATGCAAGATTGCTCTGCTGCCACCGGATGCTCCTGCATCAGACAACCGGAGTGGATTGAGAAGTGACCTTTACTTCGTACTATTCTATCACCTTCTTTTTCAACATCTCAAGTACTTACAAAATATTCAGCAAAATCTGGGTCTTCGAGGTACAAACCCTTAAGTTCTTCAAACCCCACAACTTCCACTCTCATTGTTGTCAGCAACCTCTTTTCATCCATCCCCTTCAATGGCTTTAGTTTATGGCGCACTCCTTCATTTGTTAGGGAGTAAGTGTTGGCATGTCCATCATGGACTACATGGCGATCAAACTGCCATGGTCTTCCTAATAGCATATGGTAAGCATCCATAGGCAGGATATCACATAGGACCTCATCCTAGTATCTCCCAATATTGAACTTGACTAAGGACTGTTCATTGACCAATGCCCTATGGTCCTTTTGCAACCATGCAATGTGATATGGGTGTAGGTGTCTCCTCCTCTCTAACTATAACTTAGTAACCATTTCTTCAGAGACCAAGTTATCAGTACTACCATTATCTATAACAACATTACAGGACCTTACTCGAACATTTGCACCTTGTGCGAAATAGGCTCCTCCTCTGGTCTGGTTCTTCCTCCTCATTCAACAAGATTTTCCTTGTGACCATAACTTCTCCTCTCTTTGCCTCCTCAGCATGTTATGATTCAGCACCTTCATCTGCTACAGCAGCTCTGGCATGACCGTCAAGTCTCCTATTCACCCTCTCTTGGTGTTGGGGACACTCATATGCCCTATGTCCCTCTTCTCCATAATGGAAACAGGTTCCATGAAATCCTCCTCTTCCATATCTACCTCTTCCTCTTTGGTAACCATTGTTCTAATTACGGGTTCTGTAATCAGTATCCCCCTTCTGATCCTGACTGCAGCTAACTTCTTTTTTCTTCTCATATCATCCTCCATCTATTCTTCCACCAGCTCTTTCTCCATGACCTCTTCCTTTTTGCTTACCCTCAAACCTTCTATTCAGATTCTCTTCAACTTTTAGAGCAAACCGGTAAGCATCCTCAATGGTGCTAATCCTAACCAGACTCAACTCTTCTTGAATATTGGTTCTCAATCCATTGATGTAACGGGCTACCTTCTCCTTGTTAGCCTCTGAATGGCCAGTTCTGATTGAGATCTGGTAAAACTCCTTTGTATATTCTTTGACAGATTTGTTTGACTGTCTCAAACTCTAAATTTTTCTTAATAGGTCCAATTCATAATCTATAGGAATAAACTGTCTCTTCAACTTCTCCACCATTCGATCCCATATGGTTATCTTTTCCTTTTCACTTCTATTTCTTTCTAGCTACACTCCTTTCCACCATATTCTAGCATGGCCTTTCAACTTTGTTTTTGCCAATTTGATCCGATCTAGATCTACAACCTCCTCATACTCAAAATATTCCTCCAAATCATTGATCCAATCAATCAACTCCTCTGGATTGATATTCCTAGAATACGTGGAGACATCAAACTTTGGCTTCTTCCCGATCCGAGATATGGCCTTAACCAATCTGGCTTCTGCAGGATTCATTGCTTCTTCTTCTTCTGATGGATTATCAACCTCCCAAGCTTCATCTTCACTATGATCTTCTCTTCTTGGTTCAACCCCTCTTCGTAACTCCTCTTACAGGGCTTGCACTTGCCTCTACAAAACTCTAAAATCTTCTTCAGGTACCACATTTCTCCCACCACCACGGTTTTTTCGTGGAGGCATTCTTTCTCACTCTCTTCTCACAATCCTTAACCACAAATCTTGATGTAAACTACCTCACGTCCGGTGATCTGTTTACACAATTAGGAACCCTATGCTCTTCCACAGATCCTAGTGCAAACTGCCTCAGTGTCGGTGATCTACTCACACGCTCAGGAACTCCTGCTTTGATACCACTTGATGGGGAACAAAAATCGCTCACCCAAAATCCTCAAATTCTCATTCATTCAACTTGGAAAAATTTATAGTAATGGCAACAGTCTGCCAAATAAACTCCTTTATCCCAAAATATAGTTTATATTACATCTTTCGCCCTAGAAGAAAAACAGCCTTAACAGGTCCAGAATGGCCCTCTTGCCTTCACGTCTGCAACTCTATCTCCACAGTTTTTTGACCCCTTGTGCATGCCTTCGCTTCCGCTTTTAAAATCTCTGGCATGACTCTCCGTTTCCCTTTCTCGACCCTTCATTTCATTTCTCGTGCCTCTTTGTTGTCTTGGCTTTTGAAACGTCTTTCTTTTCGACTCTTGATCTTCGTCTACTTTCATTGCACCTTGGTGCCACGTGCTTGTCCAGTGCTGCCACTATAGACTCTGTTCGCATGTCAACCAATGATGATGCTCGGTATACCTTACCGCTTCGATAATTTCCTCCGTAACGGCCCCCGTAACCGCTCGCCTTTTCTTTTCTTTTTGTTTGGTCGCAAAAATGCGACATGTCGTGATATCGCGACATTTTTGCTCCTCTGCCTTCCTGCCCCTTTTCGAGTCACGAAAATGCGACATGTCACGATATCGCAACACTTTTGCTTTTTGGCCTTCCTGCCCTTTGCGAGTCGTGAAAATGCGACATGTCACGATATCACGACACTTTTGCTTTTCGGCCTTCCTGCCCTTTGTGATTCGCAAAAATGCGACATGTCACGATATCCCAACACTTTTTCTCTCCTACACCTCCTCTCGCCTTTTGGTCACAATAATGTGACATGTCACAATATCACGACACTTTTCTCTCCTGTGCCTTCCCTCGCCTTTTGGTCGTGCAAATGTGACATGTCGCGATATCGCGACACTTTTTCTCCTTTGCGCTTTCTCTCATCCTTTGGTCGCGAAAATGCGACATGTCGCGATATCGCGACACTTTTTCTCCTTTGCGCTTTCTCTCGTCCTTTGGTCGCGATAATGTGACATGTCGTGATATCACGACACTTTTCTCTCTTGCGCCTCCTCTCATCTTTTGGTCAAGAAAATGTGACATGTCACGATATCGCGACACTTTTCTCTCTTGTGCCTTCTCTCGTCTTATGGTCGCAAAAATGTGACATGTCGCGATATCATGACATTTTCCTCTCTTGTGCCTTCTTTCGTTGTCTGGTCGCGAAAATGTGACATGTCACGATATCACGACATCTTTCCTTTCTGGCTCTTCTTTCTCCTTTTCGGTCGTGAAATTGTGACATGTCACGATATCGTGACATCTTTCCTTTCTACCTCCTCCTCGCCTCTCGGGTCACGAAATTGCGACATGTCGCGATATCGCGACAGCTTTGCTCTCTGCTTTCTCTCTTTGTTTCGGGTCGTGATATCACGACAGTTTCCTTCCTTGCTTTCTTTCTGCTCTGTTGGTCGCGATTTCGTGACATGTCATGAAATTGTGACATTTTCTTCTCTGGCCCTTCCAGTCTTCTTTTGGTCGCGATTTCGTGACATGTCGCGAAATCACGACATTTTTGCACCACACCTTCTCTCTCCTTCTTGATGTCGTGAAATCATGAAATTTTTATGCCACACCTTCTCTCTCCTTCCTAAGTCGTGAAAACGCGACATGTCACGATATCACGACACTTTTCTCTATCGCAATATCGCGGCAGCAAGGCAAACACTTAAAAAAAAAATTGTTGATGCAAGATTGCTCGCTGCCATCGGATGCTCCTACATCACATCAGGAGCTACTAAGGCATGAGGTTTATGGGTAAGTGAGTATTCCAATCGAGAGACAATAAAGTTTGAAACATGCAACCTAGAGCAATTGCTACTTAAGTGCCCACCCTCCTTCATAATGCCACCATGGGAGGAATATTGGGTAACTGATAAGTAAAGAAGTAGGTGGAACATCCGTCCGACTACTAGAATATTAATAATTCCAACTACCTAGTATGAGTCGTTCATGGATGTGAAGGTGGTGATTTGAAAGCATATGATTCCCAAGGTAATCAATTCCAATAATTCACCACCTACCTAAAGGATTGTTGACCAATAGAAGGGGTAAAGTAGATAATAATTAAAGAACCTAGTAAGAATATCAGAATCATCAATGGCTCAAATTCATGCAAAGACACCTAACCCCTTCCAGACGACCGCCATATTTCCAAGAAATGAAGTCTCTGTTGCATCCCTGATCATTCTAGAAATGCTTTCCCAACTAGAACCATTAATGCATGTAATTTAAATTTATTTTAATATTTCTATAAATACCAGGGTGTTAGACATCCTAGGAGCGACTCTTTGGCCATTACAATTCATATGTAATGATTCTCATTGTTGTGTGGATACAAGTATACTACTATTTCATCTCCAATATCGTCTTTACATATTTGTGTTGAACTTATGATGCTTATTTCTACTGTGGTTATTTGAGTGATCTCATTTAATTATGCTATCTAGATTTCTTGGGTTTATCGTGGGATCAAGGTTTATTTTTGCTAAAGCTAATTAGGTGGGAGTGCTTTAATTCTGAATCCTGGATTTCATGCACCCATCCATCAGTCCTCTAATTTTCTTTTTGACCCATTGCACTGAGAACTGAGTGAGGGCCTAATTGGTTGATTTGTTAGGTGGTATGTTTGTGTTTTTCTTGGTGGTGTTGAGTGTGCATGTGTCTTGATGTGGCCATAACCTGTCGTTGTGATTTTTGGCTATGACCTTTCTTTTTATCTCTTTCTCACTTTATTTTTCCATTTCTTTTAGGTGCAAGTAGCTAGGACCTTCCCATAAGGAATTTGCCTTCTCCAAAGATCAACTACCCTACCTCCCCCTTTGGTGCAATGGTCGTTTGATGTTGGCACAGGTCTGCACGGGTGTCGGATCTCCAACCAACAGTACCATATGGTGATCTTGTGTGTGGTACATAACATTGAAGAGAATAATGTAGCCCTAATATTTTTAGCTACCTCTTTCAAATAAAAAATTTAGGAGTGGTACATCAACCTCAACCCATAATCAATTATAAACTAAGATCAGCTCGCAAACCTCCTGATAGACAGGTTTGGAGAGAAGGCATACGATGTGTCTCTCCTAAAGTAGTTGATGACCATCAAGAGGGTGTTTGCTAAAACAATGGATGATTTCAATGTCCTATTCCATAGGACCTAACAAAGTATTCTTGATCAGATTAGGCCTCCCCCAAGTTTAGCCTATATTTATTATTTGAAATTATTTAATTCAAAAATAACCATGATGGTCATATCTAGGGGAGGTAACTCCTTGCCAAAATTTTACAATATATCAATTCAAGTTTAGAATAACCTAATATATATTTGTAGGCTAGCCCATAGACCATCCTTACCATTGTTTCCCTGCACCCAAACTCTTTATTAGCCAACTTTAGTTGTTTCGTACATTGCTTATCATCCTACCCCTACTACAAGTTTGGAGAGAAGACAAACTCCTCATCCATCTTGGCCACATCCCAATCCCAATCCTAATACTTATGTCTCAAAGTGGATGAGATTAGGAATATTTTTAGGATGGTCTCTAATGATATCATAGCTCTTAAGAGACAATAGAATACCCAAATATTTTCATACTAGAACTACCCAAAGCCTCCTTTCCAACAAGGCAACCAAAGCTAGCAATATTCCCTGAATAGATATCAAAGGCCTCTACCTCTATATAATAGGAATTTTAGATATCCTTAAACCTTGGATTAGAAAATAGTATTCATGCCTATCCTCCTACAACATATTACCCCTAAATCAAGGATGTAGTCACCACATAAAACAATCACATGGAATATTCCAATGTGTGGTATTGTTCCATCCCTAAGGGTTCTACCTCCAATTATCATACCAAAAATGAGCCTCATCCAATCTATGAAACCATTCATTTCCAATTGCCCACCTCATACCCAAATTTGTATACTCAAATACTAAACCAAGATATTTTTGTCTCACTACCAAATCCATCTCTAAGGACTAACTTCCCAACTCTAGAGCAAATCCTAGTGAGGCAAAGGTATATGCAGTGTCAAACAAAGTAGTTTTTGTAACTCCTAGAAGGCCACAAGTCTTAGTGAACTATATAACCAAAGCTAATAGGAAGGTGATCAAGAAACAAGGGAGGACCAACCAAGTAAGTTATAAGCCCCTAAGCAAACCAACTAGTGATTAGAAGGAAATCTCTACTCCAACCTTGCTAAGTCACGATGCATAGACCATCCTAACAACTGCAAAAGATGGTCTAAAAGCTTCAAAGTAGCAGACACTGAGATTTTTTAAAATTTCTCAATTAGATAAAAATTATAGGGACCTATCACCATCAATAACCCTATAAAAAACCTACTCCATTGGGTAATTAAATATGGTAGAACATATGAAAGGTCTACCATAGCCATGCCCCTCTAGGATGTTCTATCAATTCCTAAATAGATGAAATACCTAGAGGAGGCTTTACAAAAATAGAATGTACTAGGCAAGAAAAAGGTACCCATAGTTCTATAGATATTTGTATTTGAAATTATCCAATCTAATCCTATGCCCTTCTATATAACCCTAGTGTAGAGATAAGTTTATACACAATTATCCAATAGACTTTGGACCCAACACCTTGATCATGCCCAAGAAAGTAGTGAATGCACTCATGTTGGTATATGAACATGTCAACAATAGGGTGGTTCAACTATATGGCACTCTAGTGCAAATATTTAGATTAGTGCAAAATATTCCCCTTGCACTCCAAGCCTACCTTGACCTCACAGTTCACCAGGATATCACGATAATTGAGCTTTCATCCATGTTTAGCATATGTCTATCAAGGGACTTCACCACCAATATCAGAGGTTATATATCCTTATATTGTACTAACATACTACTCATAACTAGGTATGGCACTAAGATTAAAAAAAATCCCTCAAATTCACTCCATATCTATCACATGGAGCAAACACACTCCATAGGACTAAGTGGAAAATAAGATTATGTAGCCGGGGAGGAGCTATTTAGGTCAAACTTATCTATGGATAAGGTTTATTCATACATTTGATATGATCATCTAGAATAGTGGGAAATCAAGACATGGGGTTTGGATCCTTACATATCATTCAATCAAGCCAATATGGGGTAAGGCATCACTACAAGTATTTTGTACATATTTTTTGTAAAATATATATATGAAGGTAGCAAAATATAGGGATACCACCACAAGAGTCGTGAAGGACCTTTTCAATACGATGAAAGCCATTGGATCAATAGATAGGCAACCCACTCATAGGAGGGATGCAAAAGATCAATCATGCATGAACAAAATCCTCAACTATGCAGGCAATTCGCTAAGTCTTGATACTCCATCCAAAAAAAAGTATTGCAGCCCAGCCATGCTAAAATGGAGTTGAAATGAGCAAATTTAGCACAAAAATAACATGAACCATTCAATCAAGGATCAACAAACCAAGATCATTTTCATATGGTATAACGATACAACCATATGGAACAACACCAACCAATAGAATGCAAAAGGATGGAACACATAATAATTGCATGCTAACTCAAAACTAGAGAAGATAGGTTTGAGTCCAAAGAAGTGCTCATCATCAAATCAAGAATGACCCATGGACAATATTACAAGTAGTAGATCCACCCTAGCTAAATATGTTCCAACAATGGTTATTATTAATGAAGTCACACAACCCAATCCCGAGATGGTGGAAGATGAAAAATCACTAGATTCATCCCTTGGAAGGAGTGCCACAATCTCCACCTCCAAAGAAGTGGCTCCTAAGACCATAAAGAATGATACATGGAAGACGTGCCAAATCTAAAATCACCAAGTAAAATCTTGATTCACATCTCTAATGAATGAATGATTGCTTATAGGTACCTAGGAGTCATGCTAGACATTTGGTTGGACATGTTGTTATAAAGTATATAGTACTCATAAAGGCCTTGTTTACCTCATCATTGTTATAACTTAAGCTTCAAATACTTTGCATTATACAATGATAGGTATTTAAAGTACATAGGATGCCTTATTTAGGCATAACAAACTTACAACTACTTTTGTCCTATACCACATGCATGGACCTTGTAAAGGGTGGTTAGCTCACATGCCCTATCACATGGACTATGATGGTGGTTATACCTTTGTCCTATAGTAGACCATACAAACCATGTGTTGAGTGGTTACTCAACTTATAAATATCTACTATGATGTAATAATTCCTAACATTCACCCCTTATTACATCATAGTTAAAGCTCTATTTTATATCTTTTGACTTGATGAAAATATCAAGGGTAATGTAGGAGAGAAAGAACTATACACCCTTTAATTTAGACATACTACTTAAATACCTAAGGAGTGTTAGGTTCTACAGATAATGCACTCCAAATACATTTATTACAAAATAATTTATTCAAAATACTACAATGCTTGATGTGTGCTTCTTCAATGTATTCAAGTGTAGCATGTGTTACTATAGGGAGTCTTCCCTAAACTTCACCTCACTCAAAGAGTCACCTCAAAAAAAAAGGACCAAAAAAATGAGTAGGTTAGAAGGCATCACCTGCTCTTGGGTGGATGAGCCGATGCTAAATTCATCTCACAAAAAAAGTGAGGGCAAGCATTAGAGTCATGCTAATTGTTTGATCTTTCATCTATAATTTGCACTTATGTTATGCCCAAAGTGAGTGGTTGAGGATCACTAAAGTCATGTGGACCCTTGATCCTTCATCCAACAAGGTATACTTCCTCTCATAATGAGAATTCAATGCAAGGATAAATCCTCATCGACAATTAGGATCTAGACACATGGAAAGCACAATAGTTGCCCATAAATAGAAGTAGAAGCATATAGAAACAATTTGAAGAGATCTACCATTGGTTGAATGGGTTGTTAAAATTTGAAAATAGACATATTATAGTTAAGTACATAGTGACTAGACTAGTTTCCTGATACATGGACAAGCTTACCCTATCAACCTACACCAATCAAAAGAAGTCTTAAGTAGCCCCACTAGTAATTTTATTAAAGGAGGTCATCCTAGTGATGATATAAACCAGATGGATCTAGTACCAACATCTACCTTCCATTGCAAGAAATCCCCAAGGCCAAGCAAGTTATATTACTGTAGGTACTCCATTTTAAAAGAGTAGATGGTGGTTAGAATAATTTTGGTTCCTAAATCCTCGACCCAAGCAAAATTAATTATAGAATACCCCTCACACACTTGCCAGAAGGAATACCTAGCATAGGTGGTTGATGATGGAAGCAATAGCTACCTATTTGAATACTCATAGACCTTTAACATTAATGCTCCCTAATCTAGATACTGTTGGTCATCAAATTTGTCTAGGAAAGGATTTTGGATAAATGTATGCGCCCTAGACCTGGACCAACATTGAAAGGTCGAAGGGAAGAGATGCCCCTCGTGGCAATCTCTGGAGAAAGGTCAGCTCCTATTCTAAACTACTTTGGTGTTTTGAGATGACGGATGCAGGAAAGAGATAAACAGAGTAAGGGTGCGAGGAAAGAGATAAAAAGAGTTAGGGTTAGAGAAAGAAATAAAAAAGGGGTAAGGGAAGAGAGATCGATAATTTAGAGTGGGAGAAAATAGGAAGCACAATCACTAAAAACTTGAATAGCAGCAAAGAACACCAAGAATAAATGAAAGAAATGCCACATTAACCTTCCTATGTATCCTCTGAGTGAGTTCCAGGATTCTCCTTCTCCCTTTCATCGAAATTCAGGGTTCAAAGTAACGACGATTAGGACAAGCAAATATAACATAAACCACAACCCACCGAGGCAGCATAAAAGAAAACCAATATAGAGTTTTTCCTCCCCTATGTATCCTTCGGGCGAATTTCATGGTACAGTCCCCAATTGCACACCGAATTCGGGATTCAGAGTTATAGTATGCAAATGAAGAAAGACAAAAGAAATAAACACAGAAGGTAGCATACAAGAGAGAAATTGAGACCTAAGCTCTTTAGTATTAATCGTAGGACATCAAGTTACAGCAGCTTTCTAGCAGAAAGTTCCCCCCCTTCTTACATTACAATGCCTGGGTTTTTATAGGGTACCCGTCCCTCTGAGTCATTATTACATAGAACGACGAAGTATACTCTTGAGATCTATGAAGTCAGCTCCTCGCGGCCCTCATGACTGAGCTCTCAAATCCATTACCAAAATTGGAAACTATGACCGATTCAACCACTGAAACATGCATTGAGCTGTCTGAGTGTCCTTGGTTTTGGGTGCAATGCTCGAGTGGCCGCTATGCTTATCGGGCTCTCCTTCAGGGATTGATACTTTGCTTCCAATTGCCAAAAATGAGCAACGAGCTTACTGGGAAAGTAAAGATGCATTTATGAGGCACTTGATCGTCTCAAGAAAATACTTGGTTTGGAGCGCATGCCCCTTTTGAGTTGCAAAAAAGCAACATGTCGTGATATCGCAACATTTCTATATCTTCAGCTTGGTTCTTCTTCTTACATCACGAAAGTACGACATGTCGCAAAATCATGACATTTCTATGTCTTCAGCTTCTTTTGTTGCTTTTGGCCATGAAAATGCAACATGTCACGATATCGCGACACTTTTCCTCTTTTGGTCACGAGAATGCAACATGTCGCGATATTGCAACACTTTTTCTCTTTTGCTCTTTCTCCTTGCTTTGAGCCACGAAAATTCAACATGTCACGATATCGTGACACTTTTTCCTTCTTGCTCTTTCTCCTTGCTTTGAGCCGCGAAAATGCAACATGTCACGATATCGTGACACTTTTTCTCTTTTGCTCTTTCTCCTTGCTTTGAGCCGCAAAAATGCAACATGTCACGATATCACGACACTTTTTCCTTCTTGCTCTTTCTCCTTGCTTTGAGCCATGAAAATGCAACATGTCGAGATATCGCGACACTTTTTCCTTCTTGCTCTTTCTCCTTGCTTTCGGTCACAAAAATGCAACATCTCGCGATATCATGACACTTTTTCTTTCTTGCGCTTTCTCCTTGCTTTCGGTCGCGAAAATGCAACATGTCGCAATATCGCGACGCTTTTTCTTTCTCGCTCCCTCTTTGTCGCTCTCGACCGTGAAAATTCAACATGTCGCTATATCGTGACACTTTTTCTTTCTTGCTCCTTCTTGTCGCTCAGAGCCGCGAAAATGCTACATGTTGCGATATCGCGACACTTTTTCCTTCTTTCGGTGGAGTTATCTTCTTTGGCTTGTTTGGCGGTGAAGCTCTTTCTTCTTCATTTTATGTACAAGGGGGTGGCATTGAAAGCCAAAATTGCTGCAACACTTACAAATACTTTCGAAGCAAAAAAAAATACTTTTGCAAAAGGAAACACTATACAAAATTTTGATTTTTTGATTTTTTTCTACCCCTTGTGCAATGTGACAAAATTATCAACATTCTCAGTGGCTCGCAGGGCATTTAGATTGTTTGAATGTAGAGATGCTATGCCTTTATCCATTGGGCAATAGAGTCATTCCCATTGTCCTCTTCTCTGACTATCCACTGACTGCATTTTTTTTTTTGTTCCTAAGCTCCTAAGCAACACTTAGCGCTTTCGACACTTATTTACTAGCCGGGCTATTTACAGTACTTACACAAAATTTTGTGACATGACTGGCATGCCACCACCATAAACCCAGCTTTGGGTGCCTATCCGATGAACCTGCAATGTTCGAACCAGATATTATTGAACTTCAGTTGATCCTTGAAGTTTAGATAACCTCTTCCCGAAGTTGTCCATGTTGCAAACAGAGTGCAATGTGGCAGGTTGTCACCCTTGCTAGTACCCATACTGGTGATGAATGATGTGTCAAAGAAGATCACCGTATGGGGGTATTTTGTGGGTATTGATTGTGGTGATGGCTAGAACCAATACCACCATTTTAGAGAGTCCACCGGCTATGGACTCTTGAATACGAGCTCCTCCAACTTCTTGTTGCGACAACAAGGCTTTTCTTGTGATAAGTCTACTTCCAGGATCTCCTTGGGCTTAGCCTCTTTATGAGGCATGCTTAATGGGCTCTGGCTAAATACTTGCATGCCATCCACTAGGATACAAAAAGGGTGTAAAAATATGCCCTCTTTGTTCTCAGGTTCTACCACTTGAGTTTGTTTCTCTCCTTGGCCCATCTCCTGATGGAGACTGCAAGTAACTATATTGTTCATTGCTCGGGCAAAGCTTGCATATTCCCATCATTGGCCTTGGACAAAATTTACCTCTTGAGCTCCAAACGACTACATCTCAGATCTCTACTTAGTATGAGGAATCTTCCATGGTGAATACTATGCAGGATAGATAGGAGCAGCAAATATTGGAGAAAGTGATGGAGTTTCCCCCCACTGCCACTTTCCAGATAGGAGCAGGAGCTGCTCTGATCATACTACTTCCTCAAATATTTGAGTAAATCTTTGTTCACCTGATTGCAGTAAGAGGAGGCTCATGTCCGGGTGAAAGACCCGAACATAGAAGAGGTGGACTTGGGCAGGCGTCAGTTGGATCTCCCCTAGAATTCTTTTCCAACTTCTATAGAATCAGACATTGAAGTCTGTGATGCTCTCCAGAGGTGTTCTTGTGATGGTGGAGAGGTACATCAAAATCTGGAAGGGGTCCTGAGAGCCATCAAATGTTTTTATTAGCGCTCTCGCTAAGTCATCCCATGAGCAAATGCTTTTATGCCCGAGCATTCTGTACCACTACGGCGCCTTTCCTTCCAAATATTGAACCGGAAGTCCGATCATGACATCTTCGTGGGTTATGTCATGGAGGGGCGCTAAAGCAAAAACATCTTCAAGGTGCTCTTGGACCATTCTCTTAGTGCCATTGTATGTCGTCAATGTCTTCAAGGCACTTTTGGGAATTTCATGGTAACTTAGGATATTCATAGGGCCATGATCATCCCAGCTGGGATAGCATACCCTCTCCATTATAGCAGTGGCCTGTAGAGATCACGGTTCTCGCCACTAAGTCAGAGTTTCCAGGTGAACATTCTTTTCTTCGCTTGTGAGGTTAAGGCCACTCACCAAACCTTGATTCCTCGAGGGTGTCTTATTTCAGCTTTAAAAGGTGCCTACGATCAAGAAATATGGATCTTTAGCTTAGTCAGAGTCGCCAAGTGATTTTTCTAGATGGAGGTAAGCCTAAGATTCACCAAACTTGGGCTTCCTTAAAACATGGGACCAGTGTCCCACCGGGCATGCCATAAACTTTTGGTCATCAAATCTACCTAGGAAAGGATTTTGGGTAAATGTATGTGCCCTAGACCTAGACCAACATTGAAAGGTCGAAGGGAAGATATGCCCCTCGTGCTAATCTCCAGAGAAAGACCGACTCCTATTCTAAACTACTTTGGTGTTTTGAGATGACGGATGCAGGAAAGAGATAAACAGAGTAAGGGTGCAGGAAAGAGATAAAAAGAGTTCGGGTTAGAGAAAGAAATAAAAAATGGGTAAGGGAAGAGAGATCAATAATTTAGAGTGGGAGGGAACAGGAAGCACGATTACTAACTAACAACTTGAATAACAGCAAAGAACACCAAGAATAAATGAAAGAAATGCCATATTAACCTTCCTATGTATCCTTTGAGAGAGTTTCAGGATTCTCCTTCTCCCTTTTATCAAAATTTAGGGTTCAGAGTAACGATGATTAGGACAAGCAAATATAACAGAAACCACAACCTACCAGGCAGCATAAAAGAAAACCAATATAGCATTTTTCCTCCCCTATGTATCCTTCGGGCAAATTTTAGGGTACAGTCCCCAATTGCACACCGAATTTATGATTCGGAGTTATAGTATGCAAATAAAGAAATACAAAAGAAATAAACACAGAAGGCAGCATACAAGAGAGAAATTGAGCCCTAAGCTCTTTAGTATTAATCACAGGATATCAAGTTACAGCAACTTTCTAGCAAAAAGTTCCCCCCCTTCTTACATTACAATGCCTAGGTTTTTATAGAGGACCCGTCCCTTTGAGTCATTATTACACAGAACTGTGAAGTATACTCTTGAGATCTGTGAAGTCGGATCCTCACGGCCCTCGTGACTGAGATCTCAAATCCATTACCAAAATTGGCAACTATGACTGAGTCAACCGTCGAAACATGCATTGAGCCGTCTGAGTGTCCTTGGTTTCTGGGTGCAATGCTCGAGTGGTCGCTATGCTTGTCGGGCTCTCCTTCAGGGACTGATACTTCACTTCCAATTGCAAAAAATGAATAGTGAGCTTATCGGGAAAGTAAAGATGCATTTATGAGGCACTTGATCATCTCGGGAAAATACCCGGCTTGGAGCACGTGCCCCTTTTGAGTCACGAAAAAGCAACATGTCACGATATCGTGACATTTCTATGTCTTCATTTTGGTTCTTCTTCTTGCATCACAAAAATACGACATGTTGTGAAATCGCAATATTTCTGTCTTCAGCTTCTTTTGTTGCTTTTGGCCACAAAAATGCAACATGTCATGATATCGCGACACTTTTCCTCTTTTGGTCGAGAATGCAACATGTCGTGATATCGTGACACTTTTTCTCTTTTGCTCTTTCTCCTTGATTTGAGCCGCAAAAATGCAACATGTCGCGATATCGCGACACTTTTTCCTTCTTGCTCTTTCTCCTTGCTTTGTGCCGTGAAAATACAACATGTCGCGATATCGCGACACTTTTTCTCTTTTGCTCTTTCTCCTTGCTTTGAGCCGCAAAAATGCAACATGTCACAATATCGCGACACTTTTTCCTTCTTGCTCTTTCTCCTTACTTTGAGCCGTGAAAATGCAAAGTGTCATGCTATCGCCACACTTTTTCCTTCTTGCTCTTTCTCCTTTATTTCGGCCACGAAAATGCAACATGTAGCAATATCGCGACACCTTTTCTTTCTTGCTCCCTCTTGTCGCTCTCAGTCGCGAAAATGCAACATGTCACAATATCGCGACACTTTTTCTTTCTTGCGCTTTCTCCTTGCTTTCGGCCGCGAAAATACAACATGTCGCGATATCATGACGCTTTTTCTTTCTCGCTCCCTCTTTGTCACTCTCAGCCGCGAAAATGCAACATGTCGTGATATCGCGACACTTTTTCTTTCTCGCTCCCTCTTGTCACTCTCGGTCGTGAAAATGCAACATGTCGTGATATCGTGACACTTTTTCTTTCTTGCTCCCTCTTGTCGCTCTGAGTCGCAAAAATGCGACATGTCGCGATATCATGACACTTTTTTCCTTCTTTCGACGGAGCTATCTTCTTTGGATTGTTTGGCGACGAAGCTCTTTCTTCTTCATTTTATGTACAAGGGGGTGGCATTGATAGCCAAAATTGTTGCAACACTTACAAATACTTTCGAAGCAACAAAAAGAAATACTTTTGCAAAAGGAAACACTATACAAAATTTTGATTTTTTGATTTTTTTTCTACCCCTTGTGCAATGTGACAAAATTGTCAACGAGATACCTCAAGGCTTTCAACTATTGAATGCAAAAGGATATCAAAAATACATCACAAGTAAAGTTTTAGAGGGAGAATCCCCTTAGTTTTATCTATAAATAGACATGTAAATTTCATTGTAACATGTTGGGAGTTGCTTGTTCACGCCTAATATGTGGCCTTATATGCTCTTCCTCTCACCCCCAGTCTTTATGTATAAGTTGAACTTGAGCCTTGAGTTGCACTTACTAAATATTATTGAACCTCTTTTGGTCTCTTATATCTATAATTTCTTGATATATATAAAATTTGTGGCTAATTTTATTCTATCATACTTCTTATATATGTTTGAATGCTTGGATATGGGTTAAAACCGTGTCAATTTCTAATTGTTAGTATGTGATGAATGTGTTTATTTAATTTCATTATACATAGGAGGGTTTTAGATCTTGGTGCATCACCTTCATAGCTTTGGTTTTAATTTCTCATAAAGTTTCTATTTTATTTTCTCTTTTCCCATTTTTCCCTAGCATATTATAGGTAGGACAGTGAGGAACTTAAGAAAGGTACACTAAGAGTTTTCACATCTGATGAGGAGCCAACCTCAACAAAGACCTCAAAGGTTACCCCATAAGTGCTTTCACCTCCCACAAAGCTTCCCACTATGTCACTCAAAGTAAGGTATAGGTTCCTAGGTGCATCAGACCACCACCACATATGGTTGGGACACTCTAGGATGATAATAGTTCAAATTGGTATATCCTACGGGATGAGTTGAATATGTTTGCTCCACAAAGATATTAAAAAAAAGAAAAGGTTTATTAGGATTCCAATGAAGATCTTAGTAATTTTGCTTGTTGAAACATAGAAGTATTCAATTGGCAACTCCATTGAATAAGAAGACCTTGAAGAAGCCATTCGATTAGTGATAAGACTGAGATTATGATGGGGATCTCTATCTCTTGGCCTATTGAAGCAGTCTAAACTCCTACTTGATGACTCTATATCCAATAAAGGACCAAAAAAATATATGAGCAATATACCTATCACTAGATCATTTGCTAGAGCTAATTTACAAGTGTTGGTACCACCTTTAAACTAGAGAACGAGGAGAAGGAATAGGTGGTGTAATATGGCAGTATAATATAATCAACCTCCCAAGAGATTTTTGGCATGGAATGATAGAACCCCATTGATTCTGCCTACTCCACCTATCACATGGGATCCAATCTCTACCTCAATACTCAATTCATTACCATACTTCATCAGAGAAGATATCACTACTTTTATAGAACATTTGTACTTATGGGTGAGATTTTACACCTCTTCACCCACTCTTCTTTATGATATGATAATTTTGCAAGGATGGTCAAATTTTGATGCATTGATGGTCGAGCGGAAGATGAAAGCAGGCAACAGTATTGGGTGGCAGTGAAATATGGATGGGCAAAATATCTAGAGCTACCAAGAAAAGTGATAGTTCCTAAAAAATCCACCATCCTAAGGATGGATGAAAGATAAGTTGGGTGAACAGGGCAAAGGTATCCGTAAAACCCTACCCGCTGGCTAGGTAGAATTTTTTCTAGTTAGTAGGGCTATACTATTGTAAGTCCTCGTCCATCAGGAGGGTGGAACTTTGAGGACATCAGAAGGGAGGAACCTTGGTAAAACCCCACCCAATTGTGAAGAGCACGTCGAGTGGAGCGTAGCAAGGAAAATAGGACCTAGGGACCCACCCTGCATCAGGAGCTACTAAGGCATGAGGTTTATGGGCAAGTGAGCCTTCCAACCAGGAGACAGTAAAGTTTGAAACACACAACCTAGAGCAATTGCAACTTAAGTGTTCACCCTCCTTCATAATGCCACCATGGGCAAAATATTGGGTAACTAACAAGTAAAAAAGTAGGTGGAACATTCGTTCGATTGCCAAAATATTAATGATCCATTCATGGATGCGGAGGTGGTGATTTAAAAGCATATGATTCCCAAGGCAACCAATTCTAGTAATTCACCACCTACCTGAAGGATCGTCAATCGACAAAAGGGATAAAGTAGATAGGAATTAAAGAACTTGGCAGGAATATCAAAATCATCAATGGCCCAGATTCATGTAGATACACATAACCCCTTCCGGATGACCGTCATATTTCCAATAAATGAAGTCTCTATTGTGTCTTTGATAATTCCAAAAATGCTTTCTCACCTAGCACCATTAATGCATGTAATTTAAATTTATTGTAATATTTCTATAAATACTGGGATATTAGACATCCCAAGGATGGCTCTTTGGCCATTACAATTCATATGTAATGCTTCTCATCATTGTATGAATACAAGTATACTACTATTTAGTCTCCAATCTCATCTTTACATATTTATGTTGAACTTATGATTTTTATTTCTACTATGACTATCTTAGCACTGAGTGAGGTCCTGATTGGTTGATTTGTTAGGTGGTATGCTTGTGTTTCCATCAGTGGTGTTGAGGATGCATGCATCTTGATGCGACCATAAACCGTCCTTATGAGTTTTTGCTATGGCCTCCCTTTTTATCTCTTTCTTGCTCCTTTTCCCCTTTATTTTAGGTGCAAGTATCTAGGACCTTCCCATAAGGAATTGCCTTCTATGGATATCGATCGTCCCGCCTCCCCCTTGGCACGATGGTCATTCGATGTTGGTGCAGGTCTAAGTAGGTGTTGGATCTTCAACCAATAGTTTTTGGCATGCCTGGTGGGACCAAAAGATATCACTCTTATAGATTCCTATGAAGCTATGTAACGTAATATCTATCTATTCACCTGTCGACTCTGCTACAAAAAAAATTGGGTTCCCTGTAACAGGTTGTCTTCAAGAGAAGCAGCTTTGGTGATTTTGTTGGGGACCCAAAAGGTCTTCATTATCTAGGAAATCAGAGTTTTGTGATACTCTAGTTTACCCAAATCTTATCAAATCACCTGGCGACTCTTCTGTGTAGGAAATACAGATCATACGACCGATTACCTCATTCAACGCTTTAAAATATCCCGACATCTTGGAGGATTCAAGATTTAATGAGCAGTCTTGACCTTACTATCGAAGAAAGTATGCTCATTTGGTGACTTCGAATCCCACACAAGAACCGAAACTTTTGAATACCAATGCTACCATGGATCAGCAGTGCTATCCCAGATGGGATGACCCTAGTCCACTAAATCTCCAATGTTGGCATAAGATTCCTAAAAGTGCCCTGAAGAACCTAACAAGATATAATGGCACTAAAGTAACTACTTGGTAATACCTTAAAGATGTTGTTGCACTAGCACCCCTCTATGGTATCTCACATGAAGATGTCATTATCAGGATCCTGGTCTTGTCTCTTGAAGGGAGGGTGTTACTGTGGTATCTAACTCTTGGGCAAAAAAGTATCTTCTCATGGGAATATTTGGTGGGAGCTCTTATTGACATATTTTATGGCTCCAATAATCCCTTAAACTCTTGATGCACCTCTCATTCATCAAGATGGTCCCTTTTGAATCCATCACAAACTTCAACATACGATTCAAGAGGAGTTGAGAAAGGATTCCCATTAAATATCAGTCGTCCCCCACCCAGTCTCACCTATACTATGTTCAAGATTTTACCTCAACATAAGTCTTCTCCTACATCAATATGGAGAAAAAATATTCCTTCAAGTCTTTCAATAGGGTCTACAAGCTGAGTGAATCCTGCTTCAAGTAGGAAAGATATCTTTAAGAGACTCTACCCTCTCATCCACTTTTCCAACCACTTCTACTCCCCTTTTAACTGCACAGTATCTGCAATGGATACCATCTGAAGCTGTGCAGGAGCTAGGGCTATAATTATGTAGAGCACAAAGGGTGGATCCCTTCTCGGGCTTACACAAAGGAGATGCAAGCACAAATCCTACAATGAACTTTATTGCTTTCATTTTTCTCCAAAAAACAAGGGAGCTGGACCAATAAGATGGCCAAACTACGAATACCACCTACAAAGAGGGAACAATTTTGCACATTTTTTGTATCCAAGAGCACACTGAGAAAGAACTAGAGAAATTGGATAGTCAAGAGGCAGGGTCTAAGAATATCCCGATAGCAGGGTTACTACTGAATAGTCCCTACTATCAAACTTGTGTGGAGATTTTGTTAAGGATTTCACCACAGGTGGATCCTAGAGAATAGTGACATTCAAGCCTTTTGCCATACAAACAAATACTCAAGGATAGCTCCCACATGGTAATATTTATTGTCACATTAATCATTTAGTGCATAGGTACTGGTATGCATGATGACCCACCAAGCTGTGGATGTATTGCAACTTGGAAAATTTTGGAGCACTATCAATCGAACTACAAAGAACACCTCAAGTTCAATACAATATGCTTCAAACATTGTAGATTCACTGTATGATTTCTAGGATGAATCAATGGTTGCGGTGTGCCATTCACATAATAGTTTTGTGTAAATAGATTGGTAGCTAAATAAAAATGCAGAAAGCACGCAGCCAAATGACATCATCTTATACCATGGTGATCCAAAATGGATAGTGCAAGGAGCTTCCAAAAAGCACATCAGTTTTGAAGCACTTCACCTCATGCTCTATGTTCTTATTTGTATTTTATTGTTGTGACCCCATTACCCAATGGATCAAGGCTTTAGATTCAGATATCATTTCGTTCAATTCCTAGAAGAACTTTCCACTGTATCTACTAGTAACAAGCATGATGTAATGTGGTTATAGCACAAAGGGGAAAACTTAGGATCCACCTGAATCACTTGCATCAAACCAAATATTTTGAGAGCAGTGTTGGCTTCTTGATCAAATGAGAAAATTGATCTATAAATAGCACCCCAAAAGGGTGATAGAAACAGGAGTTGAGTAAGATAAATATGAGAATGATGCTGCAATGAAAGTTTTCCTAGAGGAGAGGTGATGAGCAAGTAAAGTTTTTGCTTAATTGCATCCAAAAGAAGTGTCCTATTAGGACTGGAAAATGATCCCAATGTTCTTTTGGTTTTTCAATTGGCTTTGGTCCTTGGTAGGGTATGTTGATGGGAGCATGATCTGTGGGGGTGTCCCATGGATTTCTTTCCCTTTTATTTCTTTACATCCTTCCCTTCCTTCTCTTTCCTCTATTCCTTGTTGCCACTAACCTGTGAGGTTAGTGGCCATTGTCTTCTTGCCTCTGTTATTTCCTATGTTTCCCTTCTCCACCTCTTGCCCTCTTGTTCTCTTTTCCTAGTTTTGCTTGCTGATTTTTTTGTGGTCCCTCTTCTTTTCTTCCCTTTCACTTTGTTTCACCTTGTTTTCCTTTCACCTTTGACCACCTTCCTCCTTTGTCTTGCAGCCTTTGTGGGATGCTTTTATTTGTGCCCTCTTTATCCCCTTCCTCCTCCATGTTTTTTAGTGTTTCAAAGTGTAACTTTTTGGATTCTCCTTTTCCCATAGGGAAAATTCCTTATGAGTCACCAAGAGTGTGGGTGAGTGCACCTCTTCACCCACTCTTATTTATGAGATGATGATTTTGCAAGGATGGTTGGACTTTGATGCAATGATGGTTGAGTGGAAGATGAAGGCAGGCAACAACAATGGATGACAGTGAAATATGGATGGTAAAAATATCTAGAGCTACTAAGAAAAGTGATAATTCATAAAAAATACTCCATCCTAAGGACAGGAAAAATATTGAATGAGTGGAAGATAAGTCAGGCAGATAGGATGGAGGTATCCGTAAAACCCTGCTCACTAGTTGGGCAAAACTTTTTGCTAGTTAGTAGGGTGGTACTATTGTAATTTCCCATCCTTCAGGAGGGTGGAACTTTGGGAACATCAAAAGAGCAAAACCTTGGTAAAACCCTACCCAATTATGAAGAGCACGTCGATAGAGTGTAGCAAGGAAAATAGGACCTAGAGGACCACCATGCATCATGATGGGGAACGAAAATTGCTCACCCAAAATCCTCAAATTCTCATTCATTCAACTTGGAAAAATGTATAGTAATGGCAGCAGTCTACCAAATAAACTCCTTTATCTCGAAAGATAGTTTATATTACAACATATTCCACCCTGGAAGAAAAACAGCCTGAATAGGTTCAGAATGGCCCTCTTGCCTTCACATCTGCAACTCTGTCTCCATAATTTTTTGACCCCTTGTGCATGCCTTCGCTTCCCATTTTAAAATCTTTGGTGTGACTCTTCGTTTCCCTTTTCTGACCCTTCCTTTCATTTCTCGTGCCTCTTCATTGTCTTGGCTTCCGAAACATCTTTCTTTTTGACTCTTGATCTTCGTCTGCTTTCATTGCATCTTGGTGCCACGTGCTTGTCCAGTGCTGCCACTGTAGACTCTATCTGCCTGTCAACCAATGATGATGCTCGGTATACCTATCGCTCAATAATTTCCTCTATAATGGCCCTTGTAACTGCCTGCCTTTTCTTTTCTTTTGTTTGGTCATGAAAATGCGACATGTCGCGATATCGCGACATTTTTGCTCCTCTGCCTTCCTGCCCCTTTTCGAGTCTCGAAAATGCGACATGTCACGATATCGCAACACTTTTGCTTTTTGGCCTTCCTGCCCTTTGTGAGTCATGAAAATGCGACATGTCACGATATCGTGACACTTTTGCTTTTCAGCCTTCCTGCCCTTTGTGAGTCGCGAAAATGCGACATGTCGTGATATCGTGACACTTTTTCTCTCATGCGCCTCCTCTCGCATTTTGGTCACAATAATGTGACATGTCGTAATATTGCAACACTTTTCTCTCCTGTGCCTTCCCTCACCTTTTGGTCATGAAAATGTGACATGTCGCGATATCGTGACACTTTTTCTCCTTTGTGCTTTCTCTCGTCCTTTGGTCGTGAAAATGCGACATGTCGTGATATCGTGACACTTTTTCTCCTTTGCGCTTTCTCTCGTCCTTTGGTCGTGATAATGCGACATGTCACGATATCACGACACTTTTCTCTTTTGTGCCTCCTCTCATCTTCTGGTCACAAAAATACGACATGTCACGATATTGTGACACTTTTCTCTCTTGTGCCTTCTCTCGTCTTCTGGTCGCAAAAATGTGACATGTCACAATATCGCGACATTTTCCTCTCTTGTGCCTTCTCTCGTTGTTTGGTCGTGAAAATGCGACATGTTGCGATATCACGACATCTTTCCTTTCCGGCTCTTCTTTCTCCTTTTTGATCGTGAAATCATGACATGTCGCGATATTGCGACATCTTTCCTTTCTGCCTCCTCCTCGCCTCTCGGGTTGCGAAATCATGACATGTCGCGATATCGCGACAGCTTTGCTCTTTGCTTTCTCTCTCTGTTTCGGGTCACGAAATTGTGACATGTCACGATTTCATGACAGTTTCCTTCCTTGCTTTCTTTCTGCTCCATTAGTCGTGATTTCGTGACATGTCGCGAAATCATGACATTTTCTTCTCTGGCCCTTCCGGTCTTCTTTCGGTCGTGATTTCGTGACATGTCATGAAATCGTGATATTTTTGCGCCACGCCTTCTCTCTTCTTCCTGAGTCACAAAAACATGACATGTCATGATATCGCGACACTTTTCTCTGTCGCGATATCACGACAGCAAGGCAAACACTTAGAAATTTTTTGTTGATGCAAGATTGCTCTGTTGCCACCGGATGCTCCTGCATCAGACAACCGGAGTGGATTGAGAAGTGACCTTTACTTCTGTACTATTCTATCACCTTCTTTTTCAACATCTCAGTACTTACAAAATATTCAGCAAAATCTGGGTCTTCAGGGTACAAACCCTTAAGTTCTTCAAACCCCACAACTTCCACTCTCATTGTTGTCAGCAACCTCTTTTCATCCATCCCCTTCAGTTGCTTTAGTTTATGACGCACTCCTTCATTTGTTAGGGAGTAAGTGTTGGCATGTCCATCATGGACTACATGGCGATCAAACTGCCATGGTCTTCCTAATAGCATATGGTAAGCATCCATAGGCAGGATATCACATAGGACCTCATCCTAGTATCTCCCAATATTGAACTTGACTAAGGACTATTCACTGACCAATGCCCTATGGTCCTTTTGCAACCATGCAATCCGATAGGGGTGCGGGTGTCTCCTCCTCTCTAACTATAACTTAGTAACCATTTCTTCAGATACCAAGTTATCAGTACTACCATTATCTATAACAACATTATAGACCTTACCTGAACATTTGCACCTTGTGCGAAATAGGCTCCTCCTCTGGTCTGGTTCTTCCTCCTCATTCAACAAGATTTTCCTTGTGACCATAACTTCTCCTCTCTTTGCCTCCTCAGCATGTTATGATTCAGCACCTTCATCTGCTACAGCAGCTCTGGCATGACCGTCAAGTCTCCTATTCACCCTCTCTTGGTGTTGGGGACACTCATATGCCCTATGTCCCTCTTCTCCATAATGGAAACAAGTTCCATGAAATCCTCCTCTTCCATATCTACCTCTTCCTCTTTGGTAACCATTGTTCTAATTACGGGTTCTGTAATCATTATCCCCCTTCTGATCCTGACTGCAGCTAACTTCTTTTTTCTTCTCATATCATCCTCCATCTATTCTTCCACCAGTTCTTTCTCCATGACCTCTTCCTTTTTGCTTACCCTCAAACATTCTATTCAGCTTCTCTTCAACTTTTAGAGCAAACTGGTAAGCATCCTCAATGGTGCTAATCCTAACCAGACTCAACTCTTCTTGAATATTGGTTCTCAATCCATTGATGTAACGGGCTACCTTCTCCTTGTTAGCCTCAGAATGGCCAATTCCGATTGAGATCTGGTAAAACTCCTTTGTATATTCTTTGATGGATTTGTTTGACTGTCTCAAACTCTAAATTTTTCTTAATAGGTCCAATTCATAATCTATAGGAATAAACTGTCTCTTCAACTTCTCTACCATTCGATCCCATCTGGTTATCTTTTCCTTTTCACTTCTATTTCTTTCTAGCTACACTCCTTTCCACCATATGCTAGCATGGCCTTTCAACTTTGTTTTTGCCAATTTGATCCGATCTAGATCTACAACCTCCTCATACTCAAAATATTCCTCCAAATCATTGATCCAATCAATCAACTCCTCCGGATTGATATTCCTAGAATACGTGGAGACATCAAACTTTGGCTTCTTCCCGATCCGAGATATGGCCTTAACCAATCTAGCTCTGCAGGATTCATTGCTTCTTCTTCTTCGATGGATTATCAACCTCCCAAGCTTCATCTTCACTATGATCTTCTCTTCTTGGTTCAACCCCTCTTCGTAACTCCTCTTACAGGGCTTGCACTTGCCTCTACAAAACTCTAAAATCTTCTTCGAGTACCACATTTCTCCCACCACCATGGTTTTTCGTGGAGGCATTCTTTCTCACTCTCTTCTCACAATCCTTAACCACAAATCTTGATGTAAACTACCTCACGTCCGGTGATCTGTTTACACAATTAGGAACCCTATGCTCTTCCACAGATCCTAGTGCAAACTGCCTCAGTGTCGGTGATCTACTCACACGCTCAGGAACTCCTGCTCTGATACCACTTGATGGGGAACAAAAATCGCTCACCCAAAATCCTCAAATTCTCATTCATTCAACTTGGAAAAATTTATAGTAATGGCAACAGTCTGCCAAATAAACTCCTTTATCCCAAAATATAGTTTATATTACATCTTTCGCCCTAGAAGAAAAACAGCCTTAACAGGTCCAGAATGGCCCTCTTGCCTTCACATCTGCAACTCTATCTCCACAGTTTTTTGACCCCTTGTGCATGCCTTCGCTTCCCCTTTTAAAATCTCTGGCATGACTCTCCGTTTCCCTTTTCTGACCCTTCATTTCATTTCTCGTGCCTCTTTGTTGTCTTGGCTTTTGAAACGTCTTTCTTTTCGACTCTTGATCTTCGTCTACTTTCATTGCACCTTGGTGCCACGTGCTTGTCCAGTGTTGCCACTATAGACTCTGTTCGCCTGTCAACCAATGATGATGCTCGGTATACCCATCGCTCGATAATTTCCTCTGTAACGGCCCCTGTAACCGCCTGCCTTTTCTTTTCTTTTGTTTGGTCGCAAAAATGCGACATGTCGTGATATCGCGACATTTTTGCTCCTCTGCCTTCCTGCCCCTTTTCGAGTCACGAAAATGCGACATGTCACGATATCGCAACACTTTTGCTTTTTGGCCTTCTTGCCCTTTGCGAGTCGTGAAAATGCGACATGTCACGATATCACGACACTTTTTCTTTTCGGCCTTCCTGCCCTTTGTGATTCGCAAAAATGCGACATGTCACGATATCCCAACACTTTTTCTCTCCTACACCTCCTCTCGCCTTTTGGTCACAATAATGTGACATGTCACGATATCACGACACTTTTCTCTCCCGTGCCTTCCCTCGCCTTTTGGTCGTGAAAATGTGACATGTCGCGATATCGCGACACTTTTTCTCCTTTGCGCTTTCTCTCATCCTTTGGTCGCGAAAATGCGACATGTCGCGATATCGCGACACTTTCTCTCCTTTGCGCTTTCTCTCGTCCTTTGGTCGCGATAATGTGACATGTCGTGATATCACGACACTTTTCTCTCTTGCGCCTCCTCTCATCTTTTGGTCAAGAAAATGTGACATGTCACGATATCACGACACTTTTCTCTCTTGTGCCTTCTCTCGTCTTATGGTCGCGAAAATGTGACATGTCGCGATATCATGACATTTTCCTCTCTTGTGCCTTCTCTCGTTGTCTGGTCACGAAAATGTGACATGTCACGATATCACGACATCTTTCCTTTCTGGCTCTTCTTTCTCCTTTTCGGTCGTGAAATTGTGACATGTCACGATATCGTGACATCTTTCCTTTCTGCCTCCTCCTCGCCTCTTGGGTCACGAAATTGCGACATGTCGCGATATCGCGACAGCTTTGCTCTCTGCTTTCTCTCTTTGTTTCGGGTCGTGATATCACGACAGTTTCCTTCCTTGCTTTCTTTCTGCTCTGTTGGTCGCGATTTCGTGACATGTCATGAAATTGTGACATTTTCTTCTCTGGCCCTTCCAGTCTTCTTTTGGTCGCGATTTCGTGACATGTCGCGAAATCATGACATTTTTGCACCACACCTTCTCTCTCCTTCTTGATGTCGTGAAATCATGACATTTTTATGCCACACCTTCTCTCTCCTTCCTAAGTCGTGAAAACGCGACATGTCACGATATCACGACACTTTTCTCTATCGCAATATCGCGAACCAAGGCAAACACTTAAAAAAAAATTGTTGATGCAAGATTGCTCTGCTGCCATCGGATGCTCCTACATCACATCAGGAGCTACTAAGGCATGAGGTTTATGGGTAAGTGAGTATTCAAATCGAGAGACAATAAAGTTTGAAACATGCAACCTAGAGCAATTGCTACTTAAGTGCCCACCCTCCTTCATAATGCCACCATGGGAGGAATATTGGGTAACTGATAAGTAAAGAAGTAGGTGGAACATCCGTCCGACTACTAGAATATTAATAATTCCAACTACCTAGTATGAGTCGTTCATGGATGTGAAGGTGGTGATTTGAAAGCATATGATTCCCAAGGTAATCAGTTCCAATAATTCACCACCTACCTAAAGGATTGTTGACCAATAGAAGGGGTAAAGTAGATAATAATTAAAGAACCTAGTAAGAATATCAGAATCATCAATGGCTCAAATTCATGCAAAGACACCTAACCCCTTCCAGACGACCGCCATATTTCCAAGAAATGAAGTCTCTGTTGCATCCCTGATCATTCTAGAAATGCTTTCCCAACTAGAACCATTAATGCATGTAATTTAAATTTATTTTAATATTTCTATAAATACCAGGGTGTTAGACATCCTAGGAGCGACTCTTTGGCCATTACAATTCATATGTAATGATTCTCATTGTTGTGTGGATACAAGTATACTACTATTTCATCTCCAATATCGTCTTTACATCTTTGTGTTGAACTTATGATGCTTATTTCTACTGTGGTTATTTGAGTGATCTCATTTAATTATGCTATCTAGATTTCTTGGGTTTATCGTGGGATCAAGGTTTATTTTTGCTAAAGCTAATTAGGTGGGAGTGCTTTAATTCTGAATCCTGGATTTCATGCACCCATCCATCAGTCCTCTAATTTGCTTTTTGACCCATTGCACTGAGAACTGAGTGAGGGCCTAATTGGTTGATTTGTTAGGTGGTATGTTTGTGTTTTTCTTGGTGGTGTTGAGTGTGCATGTGTCTTGATGTGGCCATAACCTGTCGTTGTGATTTTTGGCTATGACCTTTCTTTTTATCTCTTTCTCACTTTATTTTTCCATTTCTTTTAGGTGCAAGTAGCTAGGACCTTCCCATAAGGAATTTGCCTTCTCCAAAGATCAACTACCCTACCTCCCCCTTTGGTGCAATGGTCGTTTGATGTTGGCACAGGTCTGCACGGGTGTCGGATCTCCAACCAACAGTACCATATGGTGATCTTGTGTGTGGTACATAACATTGAAGAGAATAATGTAGCCCTAATATTTTTAGCTACCTCTTTCAAATAAAAAATTTAGGAGTGGTACATCAACCTCAACCCATAATCAATTATAAACTAAGATCAGCTCGCAAACCTCCTGATAGACAGGTTTGGAGAGAAGGCATACGATGTGTCTCTCCTAAAGTAGTTGATGACCATCAAGAGGGTGTTTGCTAAAACAATGGATGATTTCAATGTCCTATTCCATAGGACCTAACAAAGTATTCTTGATCAGATTAGGCCTCCCCCAAGTTTAGCCTATATTTATTATTTGAAATTATTTAATTCAAAAATAACCATGATGGTCATATCTAGGGGAGGTAACTCCTTGCCAAAATTTTACAATATATCAATTCAAGTTTAGAATAACCTAATATATATTTGTAGGCTAGCCCATAGACCATCCTTACCATTGTTTCCCTGCACCCAAACTCTTTATTAGCCAACTTTAGTTGTTTCGTACATTGCTTATCATCCTACCCCTACTACAAGTTTGGAGAGAAGACAAACTCCTCATCCATCTTGGCCACATCCCAATCCCAATCCTAATACTTATGTCTCAAAGTGGATGAGATTAGGAATATTTTTAGGATGGTCTCTAATGATATCATAGCTCTTAAGAGACAATAGAATACCCAAATATTTTCATACTAGAACTACCCAAAGCCTCCTTTCCAACAAGGCAACCAAAGCTAGCAATATTCCCTGAATAGATATCAAAGGCCTCTACCTCTATATAATAGGAATTTTAGATATCCTTAAACCTTGGATTAGAAAATAGTATTCATGCCTATCCTCCTACAACATATTACCCCTAAATCAAGGATGTAGTCACCACATAAAACAATCACATGGAATATTCCAATGTGTGGTATTGTTCCATCCCTAAGGGTTCTACCTCCAATTATCATACCAAAAATGAGCCTCATCCAATCTATGAAACCATTCATTTCCAATTGCCCACCTCATACCCAAATTTGTATACTCAAATACTAAACCAAGATATTTTTGTCTCACTACCAAATCCATCTCTAAGGACTAACTTCCCAACTCTAGAGCAAATCCTAGTGAGGCAAAGGTATATGCAGTGTCAAACAAAGTAGTTTTTGTAACTCCTAGAAGGCCACAAGTCTTAGTGAACTATATAACCAAAGCTAATAGGAAGGTGATCAAGAAACAAGGGAGGACCAACCAAGTAAGTTATAAGCCCCTAAGCAAACCAACTAGTGATTAGAAGGAAATCTCTACTCCAACCTTGCTAAGTCACGATGCATAGACCATCCTAACAACTGCAAAAGATGGTCTAAAAGCTTCAAAGTAGCAGACACTGAGATTTTTTAAAATTTCTCAATTAGATAAAAATTATAGGGACCTATCACCATCAATAACCCTATAAAAAACCTACTCCATTGGGTAATTAAATATGGTAGAACATATGAAAGGTCTACCATAGCCATGCCCCTCTAGGATGTTCTATCAATTCCTAAATAGATGAAATACCTAGAGGAGGCTTTACAAAAATAGAATGTACTAGGCAAGAAAAAGGTACCCATAGTTCTATAGATATTTGTATTTGAAATTATCCAATCTAATCCTATGCCCTTCTATATAACCCTAGTGTAGAGATAAGTTTATACACAATTATCCAATAGACTTTGGACCCAACACCTTGATCATGCCCAAGAAAGTAGTGAATGCACTCATGTTGGTATATGAACATGTCAACAATAGGGTGGTTCAACTATATGGCACTCTAGTGCAAATATTTAGATTAGTGCAAAATATTCCCCTTGCACTCCAAGCCTACCTTGACCTCACAGTTCACCAGGATATCACGATAATTGAGCTTTCATCCATGTTTAGCATATGTCTATCAAGGGACTTCACCACCAATATCAGAGGTTATATATCCTTATATTGTACTAACATACTACTCATAACTAGGTATGGCACTAAGATTAAAAAAAATCCCTCAAATTCACTCCATATCTATCACATGGAGCAAACACACTCCATAGGACTAAGTGGAAAATAAGATTATGTAGCCGGGGAGGAGCTATTTAGGTCAAACTTATCTATGGATAAGGTTTATTCATACATTTGAGATGATCATCTAGAATAGTGGGAAATCAAGACATGGGGTTTGGATCCTTACATATCATTCAATCAAGCCAATATGGGGTAAGGCATCACTACAAGTATTTTGTACATATTTTTTGTAAAATATATATATGAAGGTAGCAAAATATAGGGATACCACCACAAGAGTCGTGAAGGACCTTTTCAATACGATGAAAGCCATTGGATCAATAGATAGGCAACCCACTCATAGGAGGGATGCAAAAGATCAATCATGCATGAACAAAATCCTCAACTATGCAGGCAATTCGCTAAGTCTTGATACTCCATCCAAAAAAAAGTATTGCAGCCCAGCCATGCTAAAATGGAGTTGAAATGAGCAAATTTAGCACAAAAATAACATGAACCATTCGATCAAGGATCAATAAACCAATATCATTTTCATATGGTATAACGATACAACCATATGGAACAACACCAACCAATAGAATGCAAAAGGATGGAACACATAATAATTGCATGCTAACTCAAAACTAGAGAAGATAGGTTTGATTCCAAAGAAGTGCTCATCATCAAATCAAGAATGACCCATGGACAATATTACAAGTAGTAGATCCACCCTAGCTAAATATGTTCCAACAATGGTTATTATTAATGAAGTCACACAACCCAATCCCGAGATGGTGGAAGATGAAAAATCACTAGATTCATCCCTTGGAAGGAGTGCCACAATCTCCACCTCCAAAGAAGTGGCTCCTAAGACCATAAAGAATGATACATGGAAGACGTGCCAAATCTAAAATCACCAAGTAAAATCTTGATTCACATCTCTAATGAATGAATGATTGCTTATAGGTACCTAGGAGTCATGCTAGACATTTGGTTGGACAAAAAAAAGGTTGTTAAACCACCTGAACCATTAAAAGGTGTTTTCTCCTCCTCATACCAACTGTATACATAATCAATTCACCTTGGGTGAACTAAATGTGAGGGAGCGATAATGCTCCTTAACCACCTCACATGGGCAAGAGCATTTGGATCTAGCACATAGGTAGGAGTGTTGAATCTCTTAAAGATGAGCAACCACACCATGCATTCATGGATGATGAGATTTATAGATTAGGTCTAGATAGGAGATTTTAACATAAAAAGATAGTGATAGTCTTCTTCAACAGGTCTTCCCAAGTACAAGATCATTTCAAAAATAAATATATGAATGTCAAAGCAATGATGGATACCTCCTATTGCCTTTCCAAGGGAAAAATATAGCAAGAATTTAAGGCTAGTAGATGTATTGATTTCTAAATAGGGACACTATAAGAGTTTGACTCTATGCTTTCAAAATTCTCCCTTTTCGGTCATGAAGCATCCAATCAAACAATAATTCCAAAGATAACAAGGTGACTTAGCAAGATAAGCAAGGATAATATAAGCCACATCCCACTCATGCAAAGATATTCAAGGTGACATGGGAAAGAGAAAGAGTAGCACCCATAGTCATCCAACCAAAGTCAAGCTATTCCTTTCTTTAATGATTGCATATCCTTCCACCTTAAGCCAAGAGATATTGGCTTATGCTTCCCAAGTCATCATTCTTGATTATGTAAAGGATGAAATAGAAGAAGTTGCTGATCCTAAGCTATCTAAGTGAACTAGAAGACTAAGAAAAGGGACATGGCAAGGATACAACCAAAGTGGGCTCAAATCCTTTGGAGCTCAAATTTGGAGGAGCACCTTAGCATAGTACTTGATACATGAGGTACATAATTTTTACAAAGTGGTAGCCACATGTGCAAAATAGTACAATACCCAGATCGAAGAACTTTGACCACTTGATGGAGGTTTTAGGATCATTAGCCATGCTCACCTTATTTAAAAAATATCGATGGTGGAGACTAGTAGGCTCATCATAAGTTTTAAAAGTACCACCAAGCTTTACAATGTCATCCCTGAAAAACTAAGCTACCTGTTGGAGGAGTACAACATTATAGATGACAAGTCACCAAAACTTCTCCTAAGTCTCAACAACTTGAAAGAAAATTCCAAGGATGCCATGAGAATGTTGTTCATTTTTAGGTTGAAAGAATACGAAAACTTCTTCCTATCCTAGCTCATTATCTTATATAGAATAAGGTGAATGTTGAACAAAGAGAGATTTATCTTTTACTTCGATGACTATATCACCAAGAAGATCCATGAAGGGTGTTCCAAATTCTAGGAAACCAAATGCTTTAGGTTCTTCACATTTTTGACCTATTTTGTTTTGCTTCAAAATCTAGGTATATATCCTTGTTTGGCCATAAGGCTAGTGGATGAATACAGTCACACTTGGCCAATTTCCTTTTGGATAAAAGGCTTGAGAGGATTCACCTCCTACTATGGGTTTGTGGAGAAATTTATGACCCCCACATTGGTGTCCCTAAGCCAACAAAATATTGAACACCTCTTAGTTATCTAAATGATTTTCTTATAGGGTAAGCACCAAGGGGACTGGTTCTTCATGGAGGATACCATCATCATTAGAATACACTATTTTAATAACCTATATATTGTTTATCCAAATATGTATCAAAATGGGTTTTCATGTTAAATGTTCTTAGGTAGATGGACTCTATCAATGCTTTCTTTGGAATCCCTTATAGCTTTGGTGGAATCACCATGGTAGAGAGGAAAGTCTTTGATATCTTGGAGAGAAGGCTAAAATACTTGAGGCTCAAAGTAATACCATGGGAATGGAAGTATGACCCAAAGGGTAAGTTTACTGCTTGGCTCCTAAGCATCAAAAATTTGGTTGAGTTAATGCATGAACCTAGGCCAAATATAAAAGCCCTCAAGAACCTAATCGATGAAGGAAGCACACCACAGTAGAGCCAAAATACCACATCCAAAATACATGTAAAAAGAAAGGTAAGGTAGACCCAAAATAGCACATCCATGTAGATAAGTTAAAATTTTTAAAATATCAACAATGGAAGGAAGAAAATATTAGGGCCTAGTGGGAATTTCGGTAAAAACTTAGAAAGACCGTACTAACTTTTGAATAAATAGATTTTTGAAGAATATTACATTATTTGGCACATCCTAATGTGCCCTCATGGGACCTTCATGGTAAAAATGTAAATTTATAATAGATTATGAGTTGAGTCTATAGTTTAGATGAGTGATTTGTATTTCTCTTTTATGTAAGTGTCAATGTGCAAGATGTGCACAATTGTCATGTATGTAAGTGTGTAAATATGTAAAGTGAGGATGTGCACAAGTGTCTTGTATTAGGAGTGCATGTAGGAGAGTAAGACTTATTTAGAAGTGTGCAAGTGTCATAGATTCAAGTATGCATGTAAGAAGAGAGTGAAGAGTCTAGTATACAAGTGGCAAGATGAGAAGCCAAAGGTCACGAATAGGAAAGGTTGCATTTATTGGATATGTGAGGAATTCAATAAACAAGTATTGAAGAGTCACATTACTATGTCTATATTATGGAGACAAATATCCATACAATGTAAGACAAAATAGTTTGTAGTGATCACCACATAGCAAGCATTGATAATAAATCTTGTAAACAGATTTTGAGCAATTTATTATTGTAAGTATTTTTCATGCATGTACATGAATTATTTTGGCCATTAAAATTCATATTTGATATTTTAAGTGAATCTTTTTCATTGTTGTATTGGCATGGATATATATTTGATTGCTCATATATATAATTCTCCTCTTGATTATTTATATTTTGACCTATTATATTGTGGCTTATTTATATTGGGACCTATGATATTTTGAGATAGTTAGGCTTAAAATCCAATAGTGGTATCAGAGCTACCACTTAAATCTATCCATTTTTTATAGAGTTATATTTTAGAGCCACCATAATATTAGAGTTTGTCCACTTTGAAAGTAGTGAAGACTTAGACTCTATTTTAAAGGTCTGATTGAGTAGATATTAAGGAGACAAATAATAGTCACCCTAATTTGGATGCTAGGGTCTTTCCACTTGGTTCAAGGAAAACCAATGAAGACTAGGACTCAACTTGAATTGATTGAGAGAGCCAACTCAGGATATAGTTGGATGTGAGGGGACATTCATAGTCACCCTAATATTGATTTTGGATTCTCTAGAAAAGAGGAGAATCATATTGTTCTTAGGTGCGACCTAAGACATCATAGGATTGAGGAGCATCAAAGCTCCTAGATAATTGAGGAGCATCAAAGCTCCCATATAATTGAGAAGCATCAAAGCTTCCAGAGATTGAGAAGCATCATAGCTTCCATAGAATTGAGAAGCAATATAAGCTTCCAAAGATCAAAATATTTTAAGATAACTTGGATAGAATTGATAGTGTAGTAGAAAGAATAAAATAGTAACTTTCTACTAATATTGAAAGATTATTTTGCAACTAAGAGCATAAAGTAGGAATAACTTTCAAGTTGTAGTAAATATTAAAGTAAGGGCAAAGAAGAAAGGGCCCTTGTAGTGCCCAAGTGTAGAGCAAAATTTCTCGAGCTTGATAAATATCAAGCATAGAGTAGAATCGCTTGAGCATGATAAAGCTGAAGCATAGAATAGAAGCACCTAAGCTTGGAAGAAACCAAGTATAGAGGAGAAGCACCCTAGCCTGGTGAAACTCAGAGTAGAAGTGCACTAGCTTGGAAGAGACCAAGCATAGAGGAGATGCGCCTAAGTCTCGTAAAGCTCAGAATATAAGTGCATGATCTTGAAAGTGACCAAGTATAGAGGAGGAGAACCCAAGTCTAGTAGTGCCCTAGCATATAGAAGTAACCAAGTCTGGTTGGTATATAGTAGGGAATGGTAACATATGAATAGCACTCAAGAAGCACTCACATAAAAAGAACTTAGGTAGTGGATAATAGAACTCAATAAGCACTTGTATAAAAATAACTTAGGTAGCAGAGAATAGCACTCAAGAAGCACTCACATTAAAAGAACTGAGGCAGTGGAGAATAGTGCTCAAGAAGCACTCACTTAGTGAGTAGAAAGTGATTGAATAGCATTCAAGAGGCTATCACTTGAAGAGAACATAGTTGAAATCATATGAATAGCTTTCAAGAAGCATACAAGCAAGACCACAGTAAAAGAGCCTTGGTAATGCGTCCAAATTAGATGACTAAGTGGGTTCTCAGACGAACCTTATTCAACAACGTACCTGCAAACCTAGTAATTACTCTCTATAAGTTCAAAGCAAAAATAAATAGGAAGCAACCCTATCGAGAGTGAAGTCTTCTAGGAGAGAAGAACGTCTAAGGAAATTGAAGAACATCTTAGGGAGAAAAGCACATTTAAGGGAATATAAGGGCGTCTAAGGAAGAATTGAAATTCTAAGAAAGAGACTAGCATAATTGAGCAAAAATCATAGAATGTAGATTTTGAAACAGTCTTCTAGAAAACAAAGAAGAGGGGCTAGTGAAAGGTTTTACAAAGCGTTAGAACTCTAATGAAATGGTCTTTGCAATGTGGAATCTAACACTCATGAAATGGTCACTGTAACATATAATAAATATCTTTACTAATGCCTAATATTATGCTCATTTGAATGCCATGTATACATCTTTCAACAAGTGTTGAAAGTTATTTAAAGAATCTAGACGAATATCAAAGTTCGTAGTTGTCTACAAAGACGTTAGGCAAGCCAACAAGGTGGAGAATAAGGTAAGTGATATTACCTTAATGCAAAATTAAAGGCCCAAGCTAGAATATGATTATCTTAGGTACTTTAATTATTTAGTTGGAGTCATAAGGTTTTTAATGATTTGATTATAAGGAGATAAGGTTTTTTACTATAGTTTGAAATTGATATTTCAAATTTTTCATTTTTGAGTTTTTTAATTAAAGTATGTGAAGAATTTACAATAATACAAAAAAAAAAAAATTGTAGCAAATATTATCTTCTTATTATCTGGAATAATTCTGGCAGAGTTTCAGTACTCTGTTACAATCTCCTCACAGGCTCTGGAAGATCTCACTCACTAGCTACAATGCAAAATTATTCTCCTTAAAAGAAAACCCTAAAATTGCCTTAAGTAAGAAAAAACAAATCAAACCCTAACCCTAGCAAATCACATCCGTTGGATCCACATCGACAGTTTTTATTACATGTCTTAGTATTTCGGCCATAATTTTTGACTCGAGTGTCTGTTTGAGCCCATTTTTTTGCAAGTTGCACAGATTTTGAAGCTCTTCAATTTTGTTTTATCTCCTCTAAGAGGAAAGGTTTTCCAAGGTTAAAAACATCATCTAACATCCTAAATTTTTGTTTTAATGTATGGTTGGCCAGATTTCCAACATTCTCCCCCTTGCTGGTAAGGGGACTGACTATCAAGTCCCTTAACAACAAAAACCAAGGATTTACTACTCCCTTAGTAAAAATATCTACTACTTGATCATGTGTGGATCTATACCTCAATTTAACTTGTTCCTTCTCTACCATGTCTCGAATGAAGTGGTAATTGATGTTGAAATGCTTGGACCTGGTATGGTGGATAGTATTATGTGCCAACTTAATGGCACTTTGATTATCACAAAATAAAGTAGTTGGAGTCCCTTGCTTCTCTCCAATCACTCCTATCACCTTTCGAAGACATAATGCTTGTGCACTTGCCGATGTAAGTGCAATATACTCTACTTCAATAGAAGACAATGCCACTGTAGCTTTCTTCTTGGAACTCCATGCCACCAAACCTGAACCAAGAGAAAAGCAGTGCCCACTCATGGATTTTGTGTCATCAATATTACTGCCCCAATCACTGTCACTGAATCCCACCAACTTCAAATTCTTTGTTTGTGAGTAGTGGATCCCATAATCAATTGTTCCACAAACATACCTCAAAATCCTCTTTGTTGCCTTCAAATGTAACTATGATGGATTAGCCATATACCTGGAACACTGTGAAACAACAAAGCATATATCTAGCCTAGTGTTACAAAGGAACATAAGGCTACCAACAATACTCCTGTACTCTATTTTTTTTGCCCTTTCAGCTCCATCCTCCAAACTCAAGATCTCCCCATGTGCAATGGGTGTTGCTACAGGTATACATTCACTCAAACCAAATCTCTTCAGCATATCCCTTACATATTTGGATTGACAAATAAAAATCTCATTGCTAGTTTGATGTACTTCCATCCTAAGAAAGTAACTCATCAAACCCAAATCAGATATCTCAAACTCCTTCTTCATATCATGTTTAAAATAATAATTCAAAGAACAACTACTCCCCATAAATAACATATCATCAACATAAAGGCATACAATAAGAATATTATTACCTTCCCTTTTGTAGTACAAACTGGGCTCACTCTTACTCCTTTCAAAATTACACTGCAGGAAGTAGTCATGGATTCTAGCATACCAAGCTCTTGGAGCTTGCTTCAGCCCATATAGAGCCTTCTTCAACCTGTAGACTTGATCTTCTTTTCCTTGGACAACAAAATCTTGTGGTTGTTCCACACATACTTCATCTAAATACCCATTGAGAAATGCACTTTTGACATCCATATGATGCACCCTCCACATTTTATGAGCTGCCAATGATAGCAACATCCTTATTGTTTCTTGCCTTGCCATTGGAGCAAATGTTTCCTCATAGTCCAAACCATATTTATGAGTGAAACCCTTTGCTACCAACCATGCCTTGTACCTCTCAATGGATACATCACCGTTCTTCTTGATCTTGTAGACCCACTTGCATCCTACACATTTCCTATCCTTGGGTAAATCACACAACTCCCAAGTATCATTATTTTCAATAGAATGCATTTCTTCTTGCATAGCCTTCATCCACACTTTGTTAGTACTAGCATGCTCAAAACATGAAGGCTCAAAATCATCAACAACAACTTTAGAAACTTTAGAAACTTGTGAAACAAGTGCATAGTTTAAAACATCACCTTTGGGATATCCACTATCATCATATCCATAAAGATGTAGGTTCTATAATATCTCTATTACTGCATTCATCTCTGTATGTTGACTCCTTGTCACCCTCTTATGGAAATTCTTATCAAGAATTTGAGATTATGGGTGATCCTTCAACAATATTTTACCTTTTCCTTTGGTCGGTGGTGATGGAGGTGGAGAACTACTGGAAGAACCTTCTCTTGGACTTGAAGGTGCACTTGTAGAAGATGAACTGGAAACTTTTTCATGGTTGGGCTGAACTGAAACATGGCTTGGTTCCACCTTCTCTTCACCAAAAACATCCTCAACAAATAATTTTTGTGATCCCCAACTTCCCTCTTCATCAAAAATTGCATCTCTAGATACAATTATTTTATGTGAAATAGGATTAAAGAACCTGTAAGCCTTAGATTGCTCATTGTACCCAATAAAAATACATTTTTCACTCTTTGCATCCAACTTCTTCCTATTTTCACAATAAACATGCAGAAAAGCCACACATCCAAAAAATCTAAAATGATTTACATTTGGCTTCTTGTTGTACCAACATTCATAAGGGGTAATATTCTCAAGACTCTTAGTAGGACTTCTATTTAAAATGTAATAAGCAGTCCTAATTGCTTCAGCCCAATAAGACTTACTCATACCTTTTTCTTGCATCATGCATTGTGCCATCTCCACCAAAGTCCTGGTCTTTCTTTCAGCCACCCCATTCTGTTGAGGTGTGTAAGGACTTGTTTTCTACCTTTTAATCCCAAACTCACTACAAAAATCATCAAATTCATGAGAATAGAACTCATCTCCTCTATCTGTCCTAAAACATTTGATATAATGACCACTCTCATTTTCAACTAGAGCCTTAAAATTCTTGAAGCAATTGAATACCTCATCCTTATGCTTAATAAAATAAACCAACAATATCTGGAGAAATCATCAATAAAATTTAGAAAGTAAGAAGCTTCACCCATACTCTGTGCCTGCATTGGTCCACAAATGTCACTATGAACCAACTGTAATGGATGTTAGACCCTCCATGCTTCACCATGCAAAAACTTCCCCCTTGCATGTTTGCCAAGTGCACAACCTTCACAAACCTCCTTGGAGTCTTCAAATTTTGGCAACCCATAGACAAGTGGTGAAAGCATCTTCAAACTCTTATAATTTAAATTCCCAAATCATAAATTCCATAGCCTCTCCTTACCTTCTACACAAAAAAATTGTAGAGCTTCCTCTTGATCTAAAAATTGTAATGGGAAGAGCCTGTTCTTGGTCATCTTTACAGTGGTAATCAATTTTCTCCTCTGATCATAAATTCTGAGCATTCTATCCTCAAACACTAACTTATAATCCTTTTCCAATATTTGACCAATACTCATTAATGAATGCTTCAAACGGGGTGCATAGTAAATATCTTTTACCTTCATTATTTTTACTCTCCTGGGAGGAACCTCCATTTCTCCTTTCACAACCACCTCCAAGATCTTCTCATACCCAAGCCTAATACTGGATTGATAATAAAAATCAAGAGATAAAAATACATCTCTTATCGGTCATATGGTTTGTACACCCACTGTCCGGGATCCATGTCTCATTTGTGCTATTCTATGTAGAGAGGAAAGTTGCTTGCTCCACTTTTTCTTCAATCATACAGAACAAAGTATCATCCTCATAGGAATCCGCTTCTCCATAATGTGCTAATTTTTTTAGCCTGCAATCCCTCTCATAATGGCCATATTTCTTACAATTGTAACACTGCACATTTTTCATATCTCAACCTCTACCTCTTCCTCTTGCACTGGATCCTCCTCTTGTAGCATGAGCCTGGTCATTGTCTAGATCTTGAGATCTTCCTCGACCTCTTCCATTTCTTCCTCTTCCTTTGGAACCCCTATCGTGACCTCTTCCTCCATCATTATATTTTGTCGAAAAATCTTGTTCCTCTATAGAACCTCCTTCTTTATCCTTCTTCCTCTTGGCAATTCTCTCTTCATGAAATGTGAGGGAGCCAATTAATGAATCTATATCCATTTTTGAGAGGTCTTTCATTTCCTCTCTGATACGGGCTGCACTGTCAAACTTCTATGTCAAGGTTCTTAAAATATTTTTAATTACTATATTTTTCTCTATGATCTCTCCAAGTGTGGCCATTTTATTTACTATTTTTTTTACTTGAACACAGTAATCTCCTACAGTTTCATTCGCCTCCTGTTTGATATTTTTAAAATCTCTCTACAAGGTCTACAACTTCACCTCCTTAACTTGGCCACTCCCCTAGTAATTCTCCTTCAATGCCTTCCAAGCTTCTTGAGCCGAAACGCAAGAAAAAATATAGGGAAAGAGACTCTTGTCTAGAGCCGACTGGATGAAATCCAAAGCTAAATTATTTTCTTTCTCTTTCTCTTGCATCTCCTTCTTTTGATTTGCAGTCAATGCACTCCAGTATTTTGGTTTGGTGAACCCAGCTTCAACGATGGCCCAAGCTCCTTTTGACTTTAGAATCGTTCTCATCTGGATGCTCCAATATTCATAGTTGGAATCGTCAAATTCTGGGATCAAAATTGAATTGTTGTTGTTGGCCATAATAGCTCCCTTCAACACGAACTGAGATCTTCGAGAAGCTTCTGTAAAAATTGTAGCATAAATTCCATAGCTACTCGAACCCAATTTCTTGATCACCTCGCTCTGATACCAAATGAAGAATTTACAATAATACAATAAAACAAAATTGGAGCAAATATTATCTTCTTATTATCTGAAATAATTCTGGCAGAGTTTTAGTACTCTGTTACAATCTCCTCACAGGATCTAGAAGAGCTCACACACTAGCTACAATGCAAAATTCTTCTCCTTAAAAGAAAACCCTAAAATTGCCTTAAGTAAGAAAAAAAAACAAACCCTAACCCTAGCAAATCACATCTGTCGGATCTACATCGATGGTGTTTATTACTTGTCTTAGTTTTTTAGCCATAACTTTTGACTCAGGTTTTCGTTTGAGCCTGTTTTTTTTGCAGATTGCATAGATTTCTAAGCTCTATGATTTCACTTTATATCCTTTAAGAGGAGATGTTTTCCAAGGCTGAAAATATCATATAACGGCCCGAATTTTCGTTTTAATGTATGGTTGGCCAGATTTCCAACAGTATGGAGCGATAAGGTTTTAGAACTTTAAATAAAATTTAAGGTTTATTTTACTTGGATTGACTTTTCTAAAGTTTAATATTTGAAGTTAGTTGAAGAATTAAATTTTGAAGATTTTTTTTTAAGTTTTTTAAGTTATTGAAGATTTATTTTGAAGTTTTAAGTTTTGAGAAATTTTGAAATTTGAAGAAATTTTAAAATTTTACAAATTTAATTTAATAGGGAGTTAAAAGGATTACTACATCAAAGATTTAGAAATTTTAAAATTTACAAGTTTTTTATTTGAGTGATTATTATGAAGTTCTTTAAAATTGTAATTTATTAATTCTAAAGATATAAGGATTTCAACTTCAAAGGAATTGAATCATTGAATTGCATATCATGGAAGAAATTATTAGAAATGCATTCAACAAATATAATGAAGAAATGGTAAACAAGTTAAAGTTTGATTCTCAAAACTTGATAGATGATGGGAATAAGAAAATACCAAAATGGTTTAGAAATACACTTGAGAACTCGGAGCTAGCGAAGTTACAAACTTGTAGTTTTATAATAAAATCTACAACTACACTGAGTGCCATGGATTCCAAAAACATGCATCTTATTTATAAAGAAAATAAAGGAAGAATGGCCTTAATAGTCCATCGTTGGGTATGTTGTTTTCTTAATAATACATATAAACAAAATATATTATCATGGAAGCATAGATCAAAGAAAGGATATTGCATTCAATTGAAGTGTAATTATTGCAATAGAATTGGGCATGAAGAAGCTAATTGTTGGAATATTTATCCATGTAAATTTTGTGGAAGAAAAAATCATTCTCCAACATTTTGTTGGTACAAAATAAAATATTATGAGATATTTGAAAGAATGCTATTATTCATATTAGAAAATTTTCTTCAAAAATATATTTTTGAAGCAACTCCTAACAATAGAGCAAAATGTTCTCTTTCAGAAATGCAGGACAAAATTAAAAACAGACAAATCAAGAAAAAATATTTGATCTTATTTTATCTAAGGATCATATTAATGATGAAATGTTTGATTTTTCAAAAAAAACAAGAAATAGGGAAAAGGATAAAGTATGGTCCAAATTTATCTTGCAAAGTAAACATAAAAGAAGCACATGAACCAGAGATCAAGAACTATGAAGAATTTCAAGCAATTCATGGACAAAGTAGTGAAGAAGAAAATTTTGAAGAACCAAAGAATAAATATGAAGGAGAGTTTAGATTAAAACTCAAGAAAGAATATGAAGATGGATATCAAGCATGAGATCACGCTCAATGCAGAGTTGCCTAATCAAAGATGAAGATTCAAGACTAAAGTCTTCAATAACCAAATAATGTAATATAGGGAGGTGTTGAAGAATATTATATTATTTGGTATATACAAATGTACCCCCATGGTACCTTCATGGTACACATGTAAATCTGCATTAAATTAGGTTTGAGTCTATAGTTTAGATGAGTGATTCATATTTTTCTTTTATGTAAGTGTCAATGTACAGGAGGTGCACAAGTGTCATGTATGTAAGCATGCAAATATGTAAAGTGAGGATGTGTACAAGTATCTTGTATTAGGAGTGCATGTAGGAGAGTAAGAGTCATGTAGAAGTGTGCAAGTATCATAGAGTCAAGTATGCATGTAAGAAGAGAGTGAAGAGTCTAGTATACAAGTGATAAGATGAGAAGCCAAAGGTCAAGAATAGGAAAGGTTGCATCTCTTGGATATGTGAGGAGTGCAATAGACAAGTATTAAAGAGTCACATTACTATGTCTATATTATGGAGATAAAGCTCCATACAATGTAAGGGAAAATGGTCTATAGCGATCACCACATAACAAACATTGATAATAAAGCTTGTATACAAATTTTGAGCAATTTATTATTGTAAGTATTCTTCATGCATGTACATGAATAATTTTGGCCATTTACATTCATATTTGATATTATAAGTGAATGTTATTTCATTATTGTATTGGCATAGCTATATATTTGATTACTCATATATATAATTCTACTCTTGATTATTGATATTTTGACCTGTTATATTGTGGATTATTTATATTGGGACCTATGATATTATGATATTGTTAGGCTTAAAAGTAAACATAGATGAAGACAAATAATTCAGTGATAAATATGATCAATATTAGTGAGATGTAGGGGATGACTACGTAGGCAAAAGCAACAAGGAGATAGTAGGTGGGATGATGCCTTGGGTGACTAGAGGAAAAGAGATGATGGTAAAAGAAGTCTAGATTAAAGAGTCCCACCAGGGTTCAAAGAATCTCTAGCCTCTAATTTTCCCTAAGTACCCAATGCATCACAGAGCCACTACAATACGTAATCCCACCAATTTCTCATTAATGGAAGGAAATAAATTCAGCTCATGGCATAATCTCTCCACCACAAATGAGAAGAAAATGGTAAAATTTAAGGATAAAATTGTAAGACACTATGCCCATACCAACTGGTGATTTTCCTATAGGTCTTTGACCTTCTATTTTAGTTGTTAGTGTAGACATGGAAAATTGACCCATCAAAATGAGTCAATCTTTCCTTAGATCTTTAGGAAGCCACCCAAACTTGCTAAGTGCAAATTTGGGCCCCTTTTCCCCTCTTCTTTTGCTCTTTTTCCCTAGCCTTGCCAAATTCGTACCCGACCCATATGGGGCGTGAATTTGGCTTGCCAAATTCACACCCTGTAAGGATGGGGCACGAATTTAGCTTTTTAGGGATTTTTCTCTCAAAATCCCCCCTCGTCGGTCCCTTTTGGCGTCGGCTCTTGCCCGTGGTGAACTTTCATTTTCTTGCCTTGTAGCCCTCCAAACCTCTTATAAATAGAGGGTTGGATTCCCCTTTTTCCTAGATATTTTCTCTAAGTGATCTTAATGATATCTAGACTTCTTTTTCAATGCTAACAAGTGCTCTATTGTTGTGGGATTGCTATTTCATTATTTTGTGCTTTGGTGTTAGCTACTCTTGGTGAACAAGTGGAGGAGTCTTGACGATTGGAGAGGTCTACCATATTGGGTTGCTTCTTTCACCTTCTCATTGCTCCTTGCTTCCTCCATCAGCTAACCAGGTTCTTTACTTGCATTATTAGTTGTTAGATCTATTTTTTGCTATTTTGCATCATATTTTTGGCATTTTGGGACTTGAAAAGTGCTCTGAATCAAATTGTGTGCTCCATCCATATAAGGTGTAAATTTGGTAAGCCAAATTCATGCACCCCTTACAGGGCATGAATTTGGTCAATTAGGGCTTGGGGGTAAGTTCTTGCTTCCCAAAACCCTAATTTGCATCTTGCATGTTAGCTTTCTGTTATATCCATTCTATTTGCATTTCATTTTATTGTTGCATACCTATTTCATATTGCTTTTGCTTGTTCCAAAGGTCAAATATCATTTTATTTTTGAACGATCAACTAAAAGGACCAAGGGGGCTTGATTGTTGCACCTCCAAGCTCAGTCATATAGTGGCCTAAGTAAGCCCCCAAACACTGATCAATTTTTCTAGGGTTTATAAGTTGTTTCATAGGATTGAAGTTGTTTGGATATTCTAGACGCAAGTTAAAGCTAGGATCAATCGTCGGATCAAATAAGTGCCCTAAATAAACTTCTTAGGTTATTTGTTGTTTGCTTTCTATCTATTTCAGATTTAAACATAAGCAAAAGAAATATATTTTGATTTTGTTTCTAGGCATTCAAAAGAGAAAAATCATATAGTTTGCATTCTAGGGTTAACTTTGTTTGTGCATTCTCTTAAACCCTTGCTAAAAAATAAAAAGATTTATTTTATTGCAAGTTAGGGTTTAGTCATCATTGAAAATCAAGAATCATCCTAGGGTTAGTCTTTGCTTGCTTGCATTATTGCTTGTCTTGCATTGTTCTTTCATTTCCATAGTTTAGCTTTTAGAAAGGCCAAACATAGGTGTTTGTTCAATATACACATCAAACATTCCATCCTCAGACTTGGAGCGAGTCCTTAAACCATTCTTGGTGAACCCCTCAATCCCTAAGCCCCCAAGTGTAGAGAATATAACACACCCCCATGGTCACCTTGGCTCCCAATGGATCCAGCCAAGAATCATACGCGGTAGGGTAGTTTTCCCCTCTACATATTTGGTGAACCCGACATGAACACACATATTTAGTGGCCAAATTAGGAAGCCTCTTCCTTTTGTATTTCTTTTTTGAAAACTTTAAGCAAGACCACTAAATTTGTTTGCTTAGAATTAGAAAACATTAAAAACATCTTTAAAATATTTGTGTTTTTTTCACTAGTTTTTAGATCCTCCTTTTCTCCTCTATCCTTTCTCTTTCTCCTAATGGCTCCCAACCTTAGGAGTAAGCAAAAGATTTTAGAATATGATTATATTCCCCAAGAAGATGATCATATTGATAGGGAGAATCCCAATCTAGAAGAGGAAGAACATATAGAAACTAGTAATGACCTTGATCCTCTTGAGGTGTCTAATGGACACCTCACCTTCAAATCATATGATCATATCTGGAATTTCATGAAACATCATAAGGATGCTTTGGTTAAGGCTATGGATGAGGAAGCCCAACTTGAAGAGGCTAGGACATCTCATCCTCCAACCATTTCTCCTCAAAATATTCACACCAATCCATTGTTTGAATCTTCACATCATATTAATCCTTTTCATAAACCAACATATGTCACTACTGTAACCACCAATGTTGGAAGAATTCCACAAATTCCTCCAACTAGTAGTGCATCTCAAGATTATGCTCAATTTCCTCCTCATTCTGCTCATCTCAACATTCATGCTTCTATTCCACCAAATGTTAGTTATCCTCCACAACAAGATACCACATATCATAACCCATACCATAACAATGTTAATACCTCCAACATTGGCCAAGTTTCCTTTCAATAGCCTACCTATAACCCTCCCTTAGGGAACCTAGGGGTATTGCACAACAACAATCCTGATGTGCAAAGTTTGACAAATATGGTGAAACAACTAGTCTCAAGAGTGGATATGATTCAACCTCCAAGTTTCACCTACAACTACAAGGAAATGTGCAATCAACCCTTAGACCCTGTTGTCACTTCTAGGCCCTACCCTAAGCATTTTCCAATGCTAGTTTTACCTATTTATAAGGGAACAAAGGACCCAATTGAACATTTAAGGATGTTTAGGACAACATGCCATGATATTATATATGATGACATGTTGTTACTAAAGACGTTCCCTAAGAGCCTTGGTGGTATGGCATTGGAATGGTATTATCAACTACCTCATCATTCTTTGAGGAATTTTGAAGAGACAACAGAGTTATTTGTTCAACAATTCAAAGCTTATGTTGAGAAAAATGTGACTATGAAATATGTTTATATGTTGAAACAAGGTAAAGATGAAAGTTTTTTAGAATTCTTGTCTCATTGGAGAAGTTTAGTTGGATGATTGAGATATACTTTACCTCCTTGAGACATGTTAGAGATTTTTATTGGAAATTTACAAGAGCAAATATCATATGAATTGGAAACAACAACTATTACCTCTTTTGACCAAGCAATAGATCTAGCAAGAAGGGTAGAGCAAGCCCTTATTCGAAGAGGTCAAATTAAGCCAAAGAAAGAAGAAGATAGGACCATGAAAGCTCAATATAAGAACAAGCATGTAGTTGGTGATGGGGTAACAAATAGTAGACCTATCAATAGTGTTGCTAATACCTTGCAAAATATGGTGCTTAGCAAACCTCAAAAACCCCCACCAAGGAATTTTACAAGACTCAACCAACCTATTTTATCGGTCCTAAAATAGCTCTTGGAAGCTAACATGATTGAGTTACCTCCCATAAGGCAACCCGATACCATGACTGATTGGTATAAGCCTGGTCAACACTATGAGTATCATAGAGTGGAGGGGCACATGATAAATTCATGTAAGAGGTTGAAACATGTGGTTCAAGACTTAATTGATGTAGGTCACCTTGTTATAGAGGGTTCTCAACCTAATCCTCCAACAAACAATCAACCTCCTACTCAACAAGCACCCACAACTAATCAAGACATGGGGATCTTCCAAGATCCCCTACCTAATCATGGGCAATAGGCAGCTAATCAAGTGTCATATCGTAATGTGCCACCTCCCTACAATAATATGGTTGGTATGATAGCAGCAACTACAAGGCAACAAGCTCAAGCTCAACCGACTCAACGATCTCAGTAGGAGATGAGTTCTACATCCAATCAACCTTCAAAACCACCCTTAGTTTTTAAGAGTACTCAAAAAAGGAGCACAAGAGTAGAAAACCCACCCTTAGTGTTGAAACCACAACCTAAAGTCTCCTTTGACATTCAACAATAGTTAGCTAGTACCCCAACCAAGATATCCCTCTTAGAACTTTTGCAAACTTCTCCTATTCATAGGGAAGCCTTGTTGAAGCTTCTAAGTCAATAATTTGTCCCTCAAGATATTTCCCCTAGCGCTATAGCTGATGTTGTAGGTTCCCTTGGGATACATCATATCACATTTTTGGATGATGATATTCCTTCCTCAAACTTGCGAGGGGATTCTTCCCTCTACATCACTGCATATATTGGGGAAATATTTATCAAGCGAATTTTGATAGATAATGGTTCCTCCCTCAATCTATGCACTTATCAAATTTTCCAAAATTTTGGATTAAAAGAGGAAGATTTAATTAAATATGATGTCATCATCAAAGCTTTCAACAACAAGTCCCAAGAGGCCTATGATATTATATCCCTCCCCCTTAGGGTTGGACCTAAGATCTTAGATACCTTATTTTATGTGGTACCTTGCCCCACATATTTTAATCTCCTTCTTGGACGCCCTTGGATTCATGCGATGAGGGTTGTCCCTTCTACTCTTCATCAATGTTTGAAGTTTGAATTCAAAGATCAACTTGTCAACATTTTGGGTGACCCTCATCCATTCCAATATTGTTCAATGGTTGAGCAAGCTCAATCTAGTCTCAATTTATGTCCATCAGTTTCTTCATCTCACATCACCAAGCAACTTGAAAATTTAAAGGTAAGTGAGGAACCACTAATCAAATTTTCATCACAAGATCAGGTCAATCCATTTCTTCAAGAACCTCTTCTAGATTTAGCCAAGCTACCACCTTCACCGAGGACTATGGGTTTACCTCATAAGAAGGGTGAAGTAGTACATATTGGCACATGTACCTTTATCTTTGCAAGTGTATCCCTCAAAGAAAATATCCGTGGTAGCAACCCTCTTCTTGTAGAGCATTCTTTTTCCCATTGTTACCTATCCAATGATTACCTACTTCCCAAGAAAATCCTGTCTAGTATGGGATATATAGGTAAAGGTTTGGGGCCACAACAGAAAGGTATTCAAGAGCCTTTGGAAGTTGAGATTTGGCCTGGGAGATGTGGCATAGGCTACATACCCAATAAAAACCAACCTTTACCATTTGATGATGATGATCACCTCATTACTTATGCTGAATATTTGGATCATCAAGGCTTGGAGTGGAGTGATGAGGATGAGGGACCACCTTATCCCACTGACATTTTATTTTGTAATGTGGTAACTTTGGTGCATCATGAGTTAGTTGCGACCCCAGGGGAGTATGCTAAATGGGATACTCTTTGTGACATGGATCATGAGGATATCCTTCGAAACAACTTCTTATTTGATGGGTCAGTCCCTTGTGTTGTGCATGTTGAGTCTTCTAGTTCTCAAGAGGATCCTATTCCTATGTCTCTTGCAGACCTTGAGCAATTAGGAGTCTTCCCCCTTTCATCAAGAAGGATGGCATAGTCATAGTTTGCAATGACTTCTCGAAGAATATGCTGAAGGGGATACTCTTTGTGATATGCATCACAAAGATATCCTCCATAATATATTTTTCTTTGATGGGTCAGTCCCTTCACACCATAGTCCTTATTGTTAAGATAGGAGGCACAATCATAATATGTGCTGACTATCATTTAGATCGTTTAAACCAATTGGAGTTGCTGGATGAAAAGCGTATTCATACCTTAGAGCATCTTTGAGCCTATCAAAATAGGCTCAAGCGATCTTATTCCAAGAGAGTTTGCAATCATTCTTTTGAGGTTGGGGACCTTGTCCTCAAGGAAAACCAAAAGAACACCAATGCTTGATCATATTTTAAAGGTAAGTTTCAGCCCAATTGGGTAGGCCCCTTTGTCATAACGACCAAGTTTGGCTTGGAGCCTATCATTTAGCTTCTTTAGATGGTAAATATTTAAAGGAACCAATGAACATAATGCATCTAAAAAGATACTATGCATGACTCTACATTTTCATTTTCTCATATTGCATTTAGCTTAGTTTTCATATTGCATTTGGTTTGCTTGTTCATACTGCATAATTGCCTATCATATCTTGCATGATTTACCTGACATTCTATTTCACTTGCATTTTTTCTTGTCATATAGTTGCATTGTTGCTTGCTCATACTTGCATGATTGCTTGATCATATAGATTTTGGGGACTTCGTGAGGATGGCAAGTGATGAAACCTAGTTAGGTCTTAGCTCACATGCATTGCACTCATACTAGGGCTCTGATGCCTAGCGAATCCCCAACCTAGGGCCCATCTCCATGCATTTTCATCATTGCATTTGCTCATGTATTTTTCTCTTCTTTTATATTCCTTGACCTTGAAAGTATAAAATGATCATCAAATTCTTCTCCAAGTCAAGGAATATAGTTCTTCTCTTTGTATATCCTTGTCCTTTGCATGTTTTCTTTCTCCTTTTCATCAAGACAAAGGATATATGTTCTTTCTTCTCTCTGTGAATCTTGTTTTGCTCACACTTTTTTTCTTTCTCGATATTTTGATTATTAAGGGATCCTCATGAGATAGGGTAGATACCGTATGAAAATAATTTATGGTATTCATACGACCACTGACTATCTTATGCACATCTCTTACTTCTCAAAATTTTGAGGAGACACACACACCTTTTCTTCTCCTTTCATCTCTATTTCTTCTCTCTATTTTCTAACACATGCACACACATATGCTATGCTTCACTCTACTCACTCATCTCATGCACACACCACACCCCTATCGGGTTACACTCAATTTTTGGAAAATCAATCAAACATCACACCCCATACAGGATAAACTTCATGGCCACAAGCAAGGGGTAGCCTCCATATCAGCCATTTGCAAGCACACAACCTCATGGGTATACTCTAACCATATCCATTAGTGAGCATCACACCCATAGCAAGTATCACTCCTCTCTTGACCATCTTTGTGAGCATAACGCCGTTATGGTATAACTTCATGGCCACTCACAAGGGGTAGCCTCCACATATGGCCATTTGCAAGAATACATCCTCATAGGTTCATGCTCCTTTTTCTTTTCCTTTTGTTTTTCTTCAACCTTTTGGAGCTTTGCTTTTTTGCTTCTTTGTTGCTTCGCTTTTTTGCCTCTTTGTTTCTATTTTTATTTTGCTTTTTTTTTATTTTTGCTTCTTTGTTGCTTTCTTCTTCCTTTCTTTTCTTTCCATCCGCTCATTTGTGCATTTCATTTTGCATTCATTTTAGATTGCATTTAGACATTGCATTAGTTAGATTCATTCATGCATTTCATTCAGTTAAATCATGCATTGCACTCATCATGAATTATTAAAAAATATCATACGCATAAAAAGAACACACATTTAACACCATAACATAAAGTAAAAGCAACATGTATTACTCAAAAGCACTAAGTGTGTGCCAACGTCCATGTGCCATAGTAGAGAGCTTGGCACACTTGACCATCCCTAGGGATGCATGCCACATATACAGTATTGACATATCATCTTGATCCCTACCCTAGAGAGCCTGTCTCCTCTACTCTACCTACTGGAGGAGGTCCTACAGTATTGACATACCATCTTGATCCCTACCTAATTTGGAAATATTGACTCTTTCCAAATTAGAACCTTGTAAGGAAAAGATGCGAATTTGGCTTTTTAGGGATTTTTCTCTCAAAATCCCCTCCCTCGTCGGACCCTTTTGGCGTCGACTCTTGCCTATAGTGAAATTCTATTTTTCTTACCTTGTAGCCCTCCAAACATCTTATAAATAGAGGGTTGAATTCCCCTTTTCCTATATCTTTCCTAAAAGTGATCTTAATGATATCTAGACTTCTTTTTCAATGCTAACAAGTGCTCTACTACCGTGGGATTGTTATTTTGTTATTTTGTGCTTGGGTTTTAGTTTCTCTTGGTGAACAAGTGGAGGAGTCTTGATGATTGGAGATATCTACCACCTTAGGTTGCTTCTTTCACCTTATTATTTCTCCTTGCTTCCTCCATTAGCTAGCCAAGTTTTTTACTTGCATTATTAGTTGTTAGATTCATTTTTCATTGTTTTGCTTCACCTTTTTAATATTTTGAAACCTAAAAAGTGTTTTGAATCAAATTCGTACCCCGTCCATATAGGGTGTAAATTTGGTAACCCAAATTTATTTTTTCCCCTTACATGATATGAATTTGGTTGATTAGTGCTTGGGGGTATGTTCCTATTTCCTAAAATCCTAGTTTGCATCTTGCATGTTAGCTTTATGTTATATCCATTTTTTTTGCATTTCATTTCATTGTTGCATGCTTGTTTCATATTAATTTTCTTATTCTAAAGGTCAAAGATCATTTAATTTTTGAACATTCAGCTAAAAGGACCAAGGGGCTTAACTATTGTGCCTCCAAGCTCAATCATATAACGACCTAAGCAGGCCCCTAAATACTAATCAATTTTTCTAGGGTTTATAAGTTGTTTCACAAGATTGAAGTTGTTTGGGTATTCTAGACACAAGTTAAAGCTAGGATCAACCGTCGGATTAGATAATTGCCCTAAATAAACTTCTTAAGTTGTTTGTTGTTTTCTTTATATCTATTTCATATTGTATCATAAGAAAAAGAAAAATATTTTTATTTTATTTCTAGGCATTCAAAAGAGCAAAATCATGCAGTTGGCATTCTAGGGTTAATTTTGTTTGTGCATTCCCTTGAACCCTTGCTGACAAAGAAAAATATTTATTTTATTGCAAGTTAAGGTTTTAGTCCTCATTGAAAATCAAGAATTATCCTAGGGTTAGTCTTTGTTTGACTGCATTATTGCTTGTCTTTTAGCTTTTATAAAGGAAAAACATAGGTGTTTGTTCAATATACACATCAAACATTCAATATTTGGAGTTGGAGCAAGTCCTTAAACCATTCTTGTGGTCACATCGACTCCTAGCAGATTCAACCAAAAATCATATGTGGAAGGGCAGTTTTCTCCCTCTAGAGTTAGTTAGTAGCCTTACATATCTATTATATTTTTAGCCTCACTAGCTCAAATATATATCACTGTAGTGACATAAATCACTACTCCTATATCCCTAGCAATAACCTCTATTCATATGGTGCCTCTACTTCCAACCCCTAAGGTACTCACTCCCATAACCTTTGCTCTCTCCACATTACACATTGACCCTCAATCCATGGCTAGGAATTATTTACCCTTCATGTTGCCTCTAAACAAACCCCTTTTGACTTTCCCATTCTTCCAATTTTTATTCACATCCCTACCCCATAAGCACAACTACAAGTGCACAAAATTAGACTTTTACATAGGGTGTACTTCCACATTTCATAGAGATCCAAGATAAGGTTGCATAGTACACCTAGGAAAAATAATCCAAGATGGTAGTAAGATCCATGAAAGGAGGAATCAGGAGCGAGTGAAACCTCTAGAACAACATCCTCCACTTTGCTCACCTAACCCTGATAGTCTCCAAGCCAACAGGGAAAATGCAAGTACAAGATTACCAAGTTACCATAGAAGGATTCAACCTTTAGGGGACCAAATCCAGGGATAAGGTGGAGCTTATGAAGTAGGCTAATTAGGTTGTTAGTCATGACAACCCATCCCCTAAAAGATATTGGCAAATAGAGAAAATGAGCTCAAGGAGGTGAAGAATACCCTCAAGAGTTCTCAACTCAAAGCCAAAGGGATCTGGAACTCGCTAGTGCCCAAGTGTTGACTTTTCTCCTAGAGGAGATAAATAAAAATCATAGCTTGATCAACTAACTTGATGCCATGGAATTCAAGTTCATTGTGGACATAACTAATTTTGAAAAGGAGCTCAAGGTAAGAAAGAAGAAAACCATGGAGGCCTTGCAACAAAAGTCAAATAAAGTGATAAGGGGAGTCTGTGTAGCATATTGGGATAGTAATCCAAGGCCATATCTTCTTTATCTTGGTTGTTTGAATTCATTAGCATAGCCTTCTAGAAAATCATATAGATAGATCATGATATCAAATAAACCATAGTGGAAATTTTTGAAAAGATAGTTGAGCAGGGAGATACAAAACATGTATTGTTGTCTCAATCGATCAAGAGTTGGTGACCACACAAGTCCTTGATCAAAAAATAATATTACAGAGGGTATGGGACATACTCAATAAGGAATAGGCTTTATGGGAATGCAAATCCTAGATATGTGCTCTCGTCGTAGCAATCAAAAATCTAAGGAGTCCCATAGACTCCCTAATTTAAAAGGGCCTACCCTCTCCTTGGGTAGCTAATTATAGGATCCTTTTGGAGAATAAGCATACATGGTTAATGGAGATACAAAAGGAGAAGATATTAAATTTTAGAAAATAGTTAAAAACCCTCCCTAAAAAATATGCAATAAAGGCCACCAGGTCCTTGGTGAAGCTAAAGTTACAAGTGCAATAAGTCGCACACAAGGTGATAGGCTTCTTGCACAATGATTATATTGAGATCCAAAGATGCTATCATTGATACCAAAGGGTAGAGCTACCCTCCAAAAAATAATGAGAATGGGTTATAACCCTAATGAGCAAGTTTACCCCTTAGTAAATTTCCTATACTTCTTAGCCTTCATTCTCATTCCTATTTTTCTCCTTTTTCTATTTATTCATTCTAGTGTCCTCCCAACCATCTACTTTGCTCCATTTTCTACTCCCCTATTTTTACTCTTATGCCCTTGGACAAGGCATGAATCTTCTAAATTTTCCATATTCAGCAAGCCAAAGTTCCCTTGGGAGCCACCATAACTATAGGTAGGCTTCCCTACACCTTGCCTTGATCAAAAGTCACCATAGCAAAAAGGGACCAATAAGAGGAGTAGATCAAAATGTGCCACCTACTTTCTGGTGGAAGAGTAGGCACTAGCTTTATCGCATGAAAAAGAGCAAGCAAGCATTACAACCACACTAACTGTATGATCTTCCATCTATGGTTGATGCTCCTTTTATGCCCAAAGCAAGCAACCAAGGGCCACTAAAGCTATGCAAGACCTTGATCCTTCGTTTGATGACATGTGCTTCTTCTCATAGTGGGAAGTCAATGGAAGGATAAATCCCTATAGAAAATTAGGATCTAGACATATGGCAAGTGTAGTATTCACCCATAAATGGAAGCAATAATATAGAGAAACAATCACCCATAGATGGAAGCAACAACATAGATAAAAAATCCAAAGAGTTCCACCATTGGCTAAAGGGGCCATCAAAATTAACTAATAGGTATGTTATAGCTACGCACGTGGCAACTAGACTAGTTGCCACATGCATATAGATGAGCCTACCCTATCGACTTGCACCAATCAAAAGTAGAGTTAAGGATCCTTGCTAATTATTTGATCAAAGGAGGCCATCCTGATGATGACAACATCTAGATGGGTCCATTACCAGCCTCTGCCCTTCACTCCAAGAAACCCTAGGCTAAATGACATTACTATAGGTATGCCATTTCAAAAGAGCAGGTGGTGGCCACAAGAATTTTGGTTCCTAAAGCCTCAAACCAAGAAATTTTAATTATAGATGACCTCTCTTACACTTCTCAAGGGGGAAACACTAGCAAACATAGTTGATGATGGTAGCAATAGCTACCCATCCAAAGACTTGAAGACCTTCAACATTAATGGTCCTAGATCTAGAGATGTTGAGGTTTCCAACTATTTAATGTGAAAGCATCTTAGGAGTAGATCAAAGGTGGCATTATGGATCTCCTATGAAAATTTTTGGAGGGAGAAACCCCTCAATGTTTTCTATAAATGGGCATGTAAATTTCATTGTAAGGCATTGGGAACTACTTGCTCATTCATAATATCTAGACTTGTATGTTCTTTATCTCACCATTTTTTTGTGTAAGCTGGACTCAAACCTTGATCCGCATTTACTAAAGAGCACCAAATCTCTTTCAATCTCATGCCTCTATAGTTTCCTAATATATATGGAATTTTTAGCTATTTATGTTCTATCCTACTTTAGATATATGTTTGAATTATTGGGCATGGGTTGAAACCATGTTCAATTTATATTTGTTAGTATGCAATGAATATGTTCATATAAGTTCATTATACACATGAGGGTTTTACATCTTGTAGCATTGCCTCCATAGATTAGGTTTTTATTTCTTGCAAAGTTTCTATTTAGTTTTCTCTTTTCCCCTTTTCCTTGGCACATTACAAGTAGGATAGTGAGGAACTTAAAAAAGGTGTGCAAAGATCACATTTAACAATAAGTTGACTTTAGAAAAATTCTTGGAGGTTACCCCATGGGTGCTTTCACCTACCATGAAGTTTCTTATTGTGTCACTCAAAGCAATGTGTGGGTGCCCAAGCACATTGGGCTACTATCACGAATGGTCAAGACACTCTAAGACGACAACAATTACCATGCATCAATTGTTGCTTGTTGAATTGATTATCTGTTTATTTATGTCTTGCATATGCTGGAATGAAAGTTATGTAAGGCTTCTTTTGTTGCTTTGTCTTTCTCTTCTTTTCATTGTGATTAGTCCTAGATTCTTTCCAAGTTTTCCTTTTATCATAAGCTCTATGTTATGATAAATGGGATTTATATTTGGAATGTAATATCTAACAATTTGATGTACTTGTTTTAGTCCTTTTGATGATCTCACAACTGCCATAGTTTATCCTTAAACTAGAATGTAGCAACCTATTAATTTCTCTATGGTATTTAGAGTTGAGCAATTAGGACCCAATATTTTTTTTGTTGTCTAACAAATCTATCTTTATCATGAATTATGCTGCTAATTTTGGTGATATCACAATGCATCTTATCATCTAGTATCTTGATAGCTTGTAGTGTTGGTACACTTCTTGACAATAGTCTTATGAGATCCTAGGATTTGATAATGATGTAGGGATATCTTGTTCGAGTTGCAAAGATAGATAATCTTCTTTCAACTAGATCCAATTTGCAAGCTATCCCATGCCTTTTTAATGCTTTCTTCATAATAGGCCATTCATCCTATAGATGCTTTTCTTTGTACTTGGGGAAATGAGTAGAGAATGAATTTACTTTGAACTTACTATATTTGTTCCATGATGTATTAAAATTCTTGGCCTTAGAGGTGTCCCATGGCTTATGCTTGTAATGGTTCCATTTATATCCAAGCAGTGTTGCCTCGTATTGGTTACTTAGATTGAAGTGATTAACTAGTGGAACTCTTGTGTTATTATTTGGATGTTTCCATGTTTATCGACCTATCATATGTTTGGAATTATTCCAAACATCACTATATTGTCTTAAGTGTGCTTGTGTGACAAACACATGTTCTTCTTCTTCAATTTTTTGATTTTTTATTCTTCTTCATTGACTTGATTCTTTTGGGCTATATTACGTTGATGTGTATTTCTCCAAATTTTATTTTACTATTCTAAAGATGACCTATTTTATTGTCAATTCATCTCTTCTGAAGGGGATCCATTTATTAATGGAATATGCTAACAATCCTTCATGGTGTGTCCATTTCTTCCATAATAATCACATGTATTTTGTGTGGAGAAATTACTTTAAGAATTATTCTTTTGATTTTGAAATATTTAAAAATTATTTCTTTATTGGAAGCACTACAAAGTTTTCATGTTTTTCATGAATGGTTGCTTCCCTATTTGAATTATAACTATTAATTCTTCTTCTTCTTCTTCTATAGAATGCAAGGCCTCTACTTTTTGAATTAGGTTCACCAGCCCCTCAAAGTTTGATGTTTTCTCAATAACATTTAGTGTAGTCACAAAAACATTGTACTCAAATGGGAGTAATCTCAAAATAATAAGAACTAATATTTCATCAGATACTTGAGTTCCTAGAGCTTGCAATGATGCTCACAATTCTACTATTATTCTCATGAATCCTTTTAGCTTTTCTCCATTCCTCATCGTTACACAATGTAGTTGACTTTGGAGGAATAGAATCTGATTTTGATTCTTGGGTTCAAATATTGTATTCAACATCTCTCATGCATCTTTAAACATTGTATTCTTGAGGTCCTATCTCTAACGTATGTTTGGACCTCATTTGGTACTCTAAACATGATGATAAATCTTGATTTTATATCTTCCTTATCAAAGTTTGTTTGATCTTCACCTTTTTTAGTAGGACAAGTAATACCTCTATCTACTACTTGCCAAACTTCCTCAAAGTCAAGTTGTGTCATGATTTTGGTCTTCCAAGAAACATAGTTATTTCTCCTCAATAATTGGAAATCTAGTAACAAGAATTTCGATGCTCCACTAGCCATCGCAAAGTTTTACAAAATATAAATTTGTATCTTTCACTGAGTCCCCCTCTAAATATTCTTTCCAACAAGTATATATATGTCTATATTCAGTTTTCAATTGATGCTTCAAAACTATGAGAAAGAATGTGTGTCACCAAGTGAGGTAGAGGGAATGTTTCTTCCTGTACAAAATATTCCTTGGAATATTCCATTCCTTTTACAATTTTAAAAGTTTCTTCTTTGAAATAATATTTTTTATATTTTTCAAAAAAGGAACTTTATACATGTTGTTCTCTTCTTTCTTCTTCTTCACAATGGATGTGAGATTCAATCTTTCAAATAGTATTTTCTTTTCTTCTTTTAAAAATTTTTTTCCTTTTCAAAAGAATACTTTATACTTCCCTTAAAATATTTCAAAAAAATTTATACCTTAAAGAACTTCTTCAAAAAATATTGTTTCACCAAATATAATTATAGAAGTGATAATAGGTATACCTCTTGGTTTCCTTCTTTTCTAGTAATGTGGGAGATTTTTAATTCCCTTAACTAATTTTTAATTTTCCAAAAATACTTTTCCATTTTATGTGCAATCTTTGTGTTCTATAGTTGTCCACTTGTCAATTTTAGGTTTGTCCTTGGATTTCCTAAACTTTCTATTGAAACTTTTATAGGTGCTTTAATAATTCTTGATACAACATTAGTCGATGTTGGTCTTCTTTGATTATTTCCTTTTCATAGGTAGAAATCAATTCACATTCTTTTTACACTCAATTATTGTTCTTTTCAATACTTCTCCACCAAATTTATACTTTGGTGGAAAACAAGGTTTGCTTCCTTGGATCAGGTGCCTTATCTTCATTTTGGCTTTGAACAAATGAATATTTGTTGAAACATTTTCTACAAATTTTTCTTCCATTTTCTTCTTTGTGATATTTTACATTTGACGTACTCCCTATCCCATTTCAATGCTTTATTCTAGAGGTTGTCCACTTTGTGTTTCGTTTCAACATTCGGGCCACTCAAAATTTGAACCATAAATCGGTCTGGGATTCTAAATGTTTGGACATCCTGGGCATATGCTCTTCTTGCACTGAGCTCACTCTCTTATAGATTTTGTATATATTTTTTCAAATGCCTACACTGGTTAGTCAAACATGGGCTTGTCACTTAAGCTATATATAGTTTTTTCTCAATGTATGCATACAACACATGAGCTTCTTGTATAATTTTATTGGTGCTTTGTATTATATCCACTTCTTGTTGTGTATTCTTCTGAGGTATTCGACTCCCAAATCAACTTATCCTTGGATCCCCTAAAAATAATAATTGTTGTTATTTTTCTACTCAACTGCCTCCTAGCATCAATGTCTTGTATACTTGTAAAAAATATGCTTTCCATTTGTATTCCTAATCCTTGTACAAGATGTTTGAAACCCTATCATCATATTTGATTACTCTTATATATAATTATACTCTTGATTATTGATGCTAGGACCTCTTGGTGAATACAATTGAGAGGAAATTTTAAACCATACCAGCACAAACTCTACTAGCACACAAACAAATTTCACTTTAGAAGGCAGGCTCAATTTGGAATCTTTAATGTCGAGAATACCTATGGAGCTCACGATGGAAATTTTTTACAAGCATTCATCAATGATGTCAGAGATTGGATTTGCAAATGTCAAATCTAATTCTATTTTTGAATGCTTGATGAAAGTTATTTTTGAGCATTATGTTTGTAAATATGATTTCTCATACAAGTTTTGATGGGTAATTGTTAGAGTATATCCTAAGTTGTTAGTAGGATAGATTTGTGTGGCTAAGATCAACTCAGATTGTTATGATTCGATGGATCATATTGTACATCTTTACTATTTAAGCAAGGTTCCTTTTATGGAATAATAACTAAATTTATAAAGTCCCTTTGACCCTTGTTTGGCTTATTTGATGACTTTTTCATTGTTCGATAGCTACACCAGTGCCCTTTCTTTTGATCCCCTTGTTTTGTTGTTTGTCCACAATTTTTAGACCTTGTTATCAGCCCATTGTGCTCATATAGGTGGAAACCACATAATTATGCTTGTGGAGTCATTTTGGACTACCCTTGTGACTATGGTGGTTCTTTCTTCATCCTATATTCTTACTCTCTTTTTGTGAGATGCTTTTTTTAAAGGGGTTTTATTCCCTTGTTTGGTTGTTTTTCCACACAATTTTGGACCTTGTTATCATCCCATTGTGTTTGTATAGGTGGACACCAAATATTTGTGCTTGTGGAGTCATTTTGGACTACCCTTGCAATTGTGGTGCTTCTTTCTCCATCCTATCTTCTCACTCTCCTTTTTTGTGAGACACTTTGGTTTAAGGGGTTTTCTTTAGTGACCTTTTCATGGTTCACAACCTTGTTCTTTGTCACAAGCACCTAATTTCTTTCAGTTCGAAAATAAGGCATCTATACCTTTTGGAACATCACATGGATCCTTTGCAAACCCTTCTATATGGAAGTTGTCCTAGGGGATCGAAGTGGACATCTTCCTCTCCATCCTCTTTGCACATCTTTCTTCTTCTTCTTCTTTATCTTTTGGTAGATGGTTTTTGTCCATGTGATTTTTTTCATCATCTCTCTAGCAGGGTTTTCTTATGGATATATTGTACATGAGTACCTTATCAAGCCTTGTTTCCAGGACTCATATCTGTGGATATGCCACTTGTTTGATTTTGTTGTTTTTTCACTACCTCCTAGTACCACTTAAGGGGGGTGTTAGAGATATCCTAGTACCACTTAAGGGGGGTGTTAGAGTATATCCTAAGTTGTTACTAGGATAGTTTTGTGTGGTTGAGATCAACTTATTTTGTTATGATCCAATGGATCATATTGTACACCTTTGTTATTTAAGCAAGGTTCCTTTTATGGAATAATACGAAGTTTTTATATTCTCAACAGTAATCACCGAGAACTTGATGAGAAATAGCCAAGAAAATCATCGCAAGTTAGTGATTTTCTTGTCCCAAGTTTTTTTAAACTTGTACAAGTATTTGACTCACAAGAAATTTGATTTCTCATGATTACTTGATGAGTTTTCAAACATTGATCATTACCATTCTTAGATGTGGGTAAACTCAAGAATAAATAAATAAATAAATTCCCAAGATTTGGATAGCACTGTAAATGGTGTATACAGTCCCCACTTTTTATTGGTTGGTTTGGCAATAGTGCTAGGGTACATGACTTGATGTACCTCTCAAAATAAATCCTCATTTTGGGCTAATATAAGTACTTTTGAAGAACTGCCAATATATTTTCCACCCAAAGTGACTTGCTACTTTATTGAAGTATGCTTCCCAAATAATATTTGAGATATTACTTGTTGGAATACAAATATTTCCCATATGATAAAGGAGGTTATCTCACAAATAAAAATTAGAAATATGCTTACCTATACAAAGAACTTGGTATGTATCAAAAAAATTAAAATCTACTTCATACAAGGTGGACCAATAAAAGTATCACACCCACAAAAATCAAGAATGATAGTGAGTGCTATGATTGGAGGTTGGGTCAGATAGTCTATTGTTGAATTGGTACTCCCTTTCTTCTGGTTGATGACCAAATGGATTTATTATAGATATGTGGCCCACTTTTGATGTCTTTTATTCCTTAGCTTACTTTATGTCTGAATGAACTCCAAAGGTCTGTGATATGTATGGATGATGGTCTCTTTAACCACCATATAGTGCTTCCACTATTTATATGCTTGGACAATGACATAAAGCTCTTTGTTGCATGTGGGATATTTTTGAACAACTTCGTTGAATATTTTATTATGATAGGCAATTGGATGCCCATGTTATCTGAGGACAACTCCATATATGTACTTTGATACACCAATCATTATTTCAAAAGGTTAATGTAATTAGGTAGGGAAAGTGTAGGAGCTAAACATAATTGGTCCTTCAACCTCTCAAATACCCTTTGTTGTGTATCTCCCTAATGGAACTTGTATTTGGCACCTCCTTTGGTCACTTGGTATAATATGTTGGCAATTTTGGGTACTTTGGGTACATTGCATTTGCTCAAGTGAATAAGTTGTCATTAATGTTAAGAAGCTTTTGAAGGAATTTGATTTAATGTCAAATAATTTGTTTTGATGAAGGTTACAGCTTGACACAGAAAAAGGCAAGTGGAAAAACTATCGTGATTTCGCGATATGTTGAAAGAAAAAGAGAAAGTAGGAAGAAGTGTCGCGATTTCGTGACAAGTTTGAAGAAAGAGAACAAGTTGGAAAAGTGTCACGATTTCGCGACATGTCGCATTTTCGCGACTCAAAAAGTGCAGGAAGGCAAAGAAGGAAAAGTGTCACGATTTCGCGACATATTGCAAAGAAGGTTGTATGGATGAAAAAGTGTCGCAATTTCATGACATAATGCAGGAGAGAGAGTTCGATAGAAAAAGTGTCGTGATATTGCGACATTTTGGGTTTTTGTGACCCGAAGAAAAGAAAAGCACTAAGGAGAAAAAGTGTCACGATTTCGTGACAAATCAAAAGACAAAGTGGAAGCAAGATAAAGTGTCATGATTTTGCAACATGCTACAGAAGTCAAAGTGAGAACTATCACGATTTTGCGACATACTACAGAAATCGAAGTGAGAACTGTCGTGATTTCGTGACATGCAACAAAGGGAAGAGTCAAAAGCTGAAAGCGTCACGATTTCGCAACAGGTTGCAAAGAAGACATATGGAAACTAAAAGCATCACGATTTCATGACAGGTTGAAGAGAAAGCAAACAGATGCAGAAAGTGTCACGATTTCATGATAGATTGAGATGGTAGCGTTCGATTGAAGAAAGTGTCATGATTTCACGACAAAAACAAAAAGGAAGTATATGAAGACAAAAGTGTCGCGATATCACGACAGAAGTGAAGACGAAGTCTGCAGATGCAGAAGTGTCATGATTTTGTGACAAAAGTAGAAAGGAGGTCGACGAAGGGAGAAGTGTCACGATATCGCAACAAAAGCAGAGTTGATGCTGCCAAAGACAAAAGTGTCACGATATCGCGACAAGAGCTTAGTTGAAGTCGTCAAAGGCTGAAGTGTCGTGATATCACGACAAAGGCCAAAAGAAAGTGTATGGTTTCAAAGGTGTCACGATATCACGACATGTTGTAGTTTTGCGACAGAAGCTACAGAAGAGTTACAAAGGCAGTGAATCCGACAAAGTCAAATTTTAGTCGACGAAGATTGGGGCTTGCAGCCGACGAAGATTAGGGTTTGTTTTTGTTATAACAGCCAACTAAGATTAAAGTTTTCATCATGAAAATTATGTTATAAAATGAGGGTTGTTTGGAGAGTTGAGAAGTGATTGGATATGTTGTTGAAGTGTGACGTTCGTAGATAGTGCATAGAGCAAGAAGTTCGATCGCCAAGAGCAGAGTGCAAAATTTGATTGTAGTGTGCAGAGTGCATTTCATCGAATTTCTAAGTGTGAAAGATCACAAAGGAAGCTGAGTGTGCAAAGATGATGTCGTTGTAATTGCGCAGAGGTGCAAAGGTTGAAGTTTGACCAAGTGCGGCTGTGATTGTGCAAAGAGAGCAGAGGGTGTAGAGAGAACAAAGGGCAAAGACGAATGCAGAGTGCTACTGCTTAAGGACAGAGGTGCATTGGTTCTTTGAGAAGAACCTGAGGACATATTTGGCAAGTCTTTGAGAAGGCTTGTGTGCAGAGGATTGATTTTTTCAAAGTTGGATAGATCTAACAGACAAAGGAAGACTTGTACTAGACCGACTGATTGTGTTTGGTATAGTTTGCTAAGCTGTTGTGGACGTGATCATAGAAGGCAAAGGTCTCTTAGGCTAAGCATTGAGGACAGGAGGTCTTCGGTGGAAAGGAGTTCCATGTGCTGGCAAGAGGTAGAGGCAGTTGATCTTTTGAGGGATCATTTCTAGAGTAGAGGGGAAGGTATCTCCTTTGAGCCAAGGCTCATAAACATTATAATTGGGAAGGATTCCCAAAGAACCTTGAGATAACTTTTAGAGAAAAGTTTTTGTGTATGTAGCCCAATAATTTTGGGTGAACCACATTAAAAATGGGTCTTCAATGTGTGATGCTTTTTGTCTTGATTAATGTTGTGTTGATGCCATTGCTATCTAAAGTTAAAATTATTAATTGGTTAAGTCTTATACTGTTCACCCCCCTCTTAGTATAAGCTTATGTTATTCAATTGGTATCAGAGCCGGTCTCTCCAAAAAGAGCCTAACAGCTTGGAGAAGGATCTATCAGAGGAACATACAGATTCAGAAAGAGATGAAGAGGTTGAGTTTGATCTCAAAGGTGAATTATTCTTGGCTCTAAGAAAGCTTGAGAAATTCAGGGAAGAGAATTTTGTTCTCAAGTATCAATGTCAGGAAGAAGAGATAGCAAGATCAGAATTGTCTCAAAGTGTTAGACTTCAAAATTCTAGGCTGAAGAAGGGAAGAAGATTGAACGAGGTTCGACGAGAGGCTCTAAAAGGAAAGGAAGCTGATTGCGAGAAACTAGAAGAAGAGGTTATGTCTCTTAGAGTGAAGTTGGAACAATTGACTCTCAGACAAAATACTCCGTGTGAAAAGCAAAAGAAGGATGGTATCACAATTTATGAAACAAGGTCTTCAAGCAAGATCAATATTCATCCTGAAGAGCGATGGATTCCAGTTGGTCACAAGAAGAACAACCATCCAAGGCATCAAAATAGGTTACATAATACTTTCCATGGCTATTGTTTTTCCTGCAAGAAATTTGGTCATGAAGCTATGCATTGCAATAAGTCTTTGAATAGCCATAGTAAGGAAAATGTTAACTCTTTTGCACCTCTTATGAATAAAAATGGCATGTGTTACAAGTGCAAGAATTTTGGGCATATAGCAAGGATGTGTAGTTTGGATAGATCTAGCCTTGAGTTCACTAAAAAGAGAAATGAGATCAAATCTAAGTCAATGATAGTTCAAACTGCTTTTCATGCTCAAGACAAAGTAGAAAAATGGTATCTTGATAGTGGTTGTTCAAAACATATGAGTGGTGAAAAGGAAAAGTTTTTGGTCTTAAAAAAAACAAACGAGAGGAACAGATCAATTTTGGAGATAACGGAGTCAGCTAAAATTTGTGGTAAAGGGACTCTTAGTTTGGATGGGAAATCCAAAATAGAAAATGTGCTTTATGTAGAAGGCCTAAGACATAATCTTCTAAGTGTGAGTCAACTTTGTGATCAAGGACACATAGTATCTTTCTTTTTAGATAGATGTGAGATAAGTAAAGAAAAAAATGGAAAACTCATTACTAGTGCTACAAGGACTCCAAACAATCTTTACATGCTAAGTGAGATAAAAAAGGAAAAGTGTTTTCTAACTCAAGAAGATGAGAGTTGGCTATGGCATAAAATATTGGGGCATTTGAGCTTTGATAATCTTGTCAATATTAGTAACAAGGAAGCAGTTAGAGACTTGCCCAAAATAAAAAGGCCCCATAACATCATTTGTAGTCCGTGTCAACATGGAAAATAGACCAGAACCAGTTTCAAATCAAAAGGGTATACTTCTTCAAAACCATTGGATCTTATTCATACTGATTTATGTGGCCCTACCAGAACTCAGAGCATTCGGGGAGAAAGCTACTTCATGTTGTTTATAGATGATTATTCTAGAATGACTTGGGTTGCTTTTCTCAAAGAAAAATCTAAAGCTTTTGAAAAATTTAAAGCTTTCAAAGAAATGATTGAAAATGAGGCTCGACAAGAGAATCAAATGCTTAAGATCAGATAGAGGAGGAGAGTTCACTTCAAATGAATTTGTGGAGTACTGTGAGCAACAAGGAATCAAAAGAGAATATTCAACAGCAAGAACTCCTCAACAAAATGGAGTAGTTGAAAGGAAAAACAGAACTATTGAAAATATGGCTAGAGCTATGTTAAATGAATCAAAACTTTCGGATGGCTTTTGGAAAGAGGTAGTCAGTACAGTAGTCTACATTATCACCAAGGCCCAACTTAGAGTCAATCATCATAAAACTCCTTATGAGTTATGGAAAGGAAGACCAGCTACAGTAAAATACTTCAAAGTGTTTGGGAGTAAGTGCTTCATCAGAAGGGAAGATCAAAATTTGGGTAAGTTTGATCCTAGGTGTGATGAGGGAATCTTTCTTGGATATTCTAGCAGAAGCAAGGCCTACAGATGCTTCAACAAAAGAACTCATACGGTTGTAGAGAGCATAAATGTAACGAGTTGATGAAAAGACAGGGATAAGAGAACCAGTCAAGGAACTCGGTGATGAAATTTGTCAAGAAGAATTCGAGAGAGGTTTCGGATGAAGAAGAGGAAAGACAACAAGCGCTTCCCAAAACTCCTTCACGATATGTTTAGAAACATCATCCCAAAGATTTGATCATTGGTGATCCAAATAGTAGGCAAACAAGAAGAAGAGTCATTCCTTCACATGATTCTACAAATGTTTCATTATTATCTCAGATTGAGCCAAAATATTTTAGGGAAGCATGTGCAGATAAGTTTTGGGTAAAAGCAATGGATGAAGAGCTAAATCAAATAGAGAAAAATGAAACTTGGGATTTGGTTCCAAGACCTAAGGACAAGAATGTCATTGGCACAAAATGGATATTCAAAAATAAACTCAATGAGGATGGAAAAATTGTCAGAAATAAAGCTAGGTTAGTCTGCAAATGTTATGCTCAAGTAGAAGGTGTTGATTTCGAAGAGACGTTTGCTCCTGTTGCTCGTCTTGAAGCTATCAGAATGTTTTTGGCACTTTCAAGCTTCAAATCATTCAAGGTATATCAAATGGATGTAAAGTCAGCTTTTCTAAATGGTGTGTTGGTAGAAGAAGTCTACATAGAACAGCCAGAAGGAGTGTCTCTCTCAGAATAGTCAGACTATGTGTGTAAACTAAAAAAGGCCTTATATGGGTTAAAGCAAGCACCGAGGGCTTGGTACTCAAGACTTGACAGTTATATTCATGATCAAGGCTTCAAGAAAGGCGTGGCAGATAGCAATTTGTATATTAAGAATGAAGATGATGATATGTTGATTATGGTTGTCTATGTTGATGATATTATTTTTGGGGGAAATAAGACTCAGATGTGCAAAGATTTTGCTAACACCATGCAGAAGGAATTTGAGATGTCTATAATTGGAGAGCTGTCATTCTTTTTAGGTCTTCAAATTGCTCAATCAAAAGATGGTGTATTTCTCTCTCAAGGGAAGTATATCAAAGAAATGTTGAAGAAATTTGGGATGATTGACAGCAAACCAGTATGTACTCCAATGATTACAGGGTTCAATATGAGTAAGGATGATGAATCTCTAGCGACGAGATCAAAAGTTGTACGAGATCAATGATTGACAGTTTATTATATGTTACAGCTACCGGACCAGATATCATGCAGGCAGTTGGGTTAGTAGCAATATTTCAGGCAGCTCCAAAAGATTCTCATGTTATAGTAGTTAAAAGGATATTCATATATCTGAAGGGCACTATGGACCTTGGGCTTTGGTATCCCAAAGGTGATGATTTCACCCTCACGGCCTATACAGATGCAGATTGGGTAGGCAGTACTGATGACAGGAAAAGCACTAGTGGTGGAGCATTCTTTACGGGAAAGAGTTTGGTTTCTTGGCTAAGTAAGAAACAACCTTCGGTTTCCTTATCTACGGTAGAGGCTGAATACATAGCAGCAGTGGTTGGGTGTACACGGGTTTTATGGATGAAAACCACCTTGGAGGATTTCAAAGTCAAGCATGAACAACCCATCTCCATACTTTGTGATAATACAAGTGCCATAAGTATTTCCAAAAATCTGGTAATGCACTCAAGGACAAAGCATATTTCCATCAAGTATCACTTTCTAAGGGAGAAAGTGCAAGACAAACAGGTCAAGCTAGAGTATGTGTCTACTAAAGAGCAGATTGCAGATATCTTCACCAAACTTCTTCCAAGAGATACATTTGAGTATTTAAGGGAGAAATTGGGATTTGTACTCCCACCCCATAATTAATCACCTCATCAGGAGGTGGGGGAGGGACTAAGCTAAGTGGCTCATTCTTAGTCCCGAGCCCCAAAGGTGACCCTTTTCCATTGATGACAAAGGGGGAGATATATGAGTAAGGGGGAGAGCTTCAAGTGAAGAGGAATGCTTCAAGTCAGGGGGAGCAAAACTTCAAAGGAATATTCTCAGTTGTGGGCACAATTTCTCAGTTGTTAGCACAGTTGGTTTCAGTTTTGGCTCCTGAGACGTGTTTTCAGTAAAGGTTTGCCATCAATGACAAAGGGGGAGATTTTTGGCAATTTTGGGTACTTTGGGTACATTGCATTTGCTCAAGTGAATAAGTTGTCATTAATGTCAAGAAGCTTTTGAAGGAATTAGATTTAATGTTAAATAATTTGTTTTGATGAAGGTTACAGCTTGACACAAAAAAAGGCAAGTGGAAAAACTATCACGATTTTGTGACATGTTGGAAGAAAAAGAGAAAGCAGGAAGAAGTGTCACGATTTCATGACAAGTTCGAAGAAAGAGAACAAGTTGGAAAAGTGTCGCAATTTCGTGACATGTCGCATTTTCGTGACTCAAAAAGTGTAGGAAGGCAAAGAAGGAAAAGTGTCGCGATTTCGCGACATATTGCAAAGAAGGTTGTACGGACAAAAAAGTGTCACAATTTCGCGACATAATGTAGGAGATAGAGTCCGATAGAAAAAGTGTCACGATATCACGACATGTCAGGTTTTCGCGACCCGAAGAAAAGAAAAGCGCTAAGGAGAAAAAGTGTCACGATTTCGTGACAAGTCAGAAGACAAAGTGGAAGCAAGATAAAGTGTCACGATTTCGCGACATGCTACAGAAGTCGAAGTGAGAACTATCACAATTTCGCAACATACTGTAGAACTCGAAGTGAGAACTTTCATGATTTCATGACATGCAGCAAAGGGAAGAGCCGAAAGCTGAAAGCATCGTGATTTCGTGACAGGTTGCAAAGAAGACGTATGAAAACTAAAAGTGTCGTGATTTCGCGACAGGTTGAAGAGAAAGCAAACAGATGCAGAAAGTGTCATGATTTTGCAACAGGTTGAAGAGAAAGCAAACAGATGCAGAAAGTGTCGCGATTTCGTGACAGATTGAGATGGCAGCGTTTGGTTGAAGAAAGTGTCACGATTTCATGACAAAAACAAAAAGGAAGTCTATGAAGACAAAAGTGTCACGATATCACGACAGAAGTGAAGACGAAGTCTGTAGAGGTAGAAGTGTCACGATTTCGCAACAAAAGTAGAAAGGAGGTCGATGAAGGGAGAAGTGCCGCGATATCATGACAAAAGCAAAGTTGATGCTGATAAAGACAAAAGTGTCGCGATATCGCGACAAGAGCTTAGTTGAAGTCGTCAAAGGCTGAAGTGTCACGATATCGCAACAAAAGCCAAAAGAAAGTGTACGGTTGCAAAGGTGTCGCAATATCGCAACATGTTGTAGTTTCGCGACAGAAGCTACAGAAGAGTTACAGAGGCAGTGAAGCTGACAAAGTCAAATTTTAACCGAAAAAGATTAGGGTTTGTTTTTGTTATAACAGCCAACTAAGAGTAAAGTTTTCATCATGAAAATTCTATTATAAAAGGAGAGTTGTTTGGAGATTTGAGAAGTGATTGGATATGTTGTTGAAGTGTGACATTCGTAGATAGTGCACAGAGCAAGAAGTTCGATCACCAAGGGCAGAGTGCAAAATTCAATCGTAGTGTGCAAAGTGCATTTCGTCGAATTTCTAAGTGTGAAAGATCGCAAAGGAAGCAGAGTGTGCGAAGATGGTGCCACTGTGATTGCGCAGAGGTGCAAAGGTTGAAGTTCAACCAAGTGCGGTTGTGATTGTGCAAAGAGAGCAGAGGGCATAGAGAGAACAAAGGGCAAAGACGAATGCAGAGTGCTATTGCTTGAGGACAGAGGTGCATTGGTTCTTTGAGAAGAACCTGAGGACAGATTTGGCAAGTCTTTGAGAAGGCTTGTGTGCAGAGGATTGATTTGTTCAAAGTTGGATAGATCTGATAAACAAAGGAAGACTTGTACCAGACCGACTGACTGTGTTTGGTATAGGTTGCTGAGTTGTTGTGGACGTGATCATAGAAGGCAGAGGTCTCTTAGGCTAAGCATTGAGGACAGGAGGTCTTTGGTGGAAAGGAGTTCCACGTGCTGGCAAGAGGTAGAGGAAGTTGATCTTCTAAGGGATCATTTCCAGAGCAGAGGGAGAAGGTATCTCCTTTGAGCCGAGGCTCATAAACATTGTAATTGGGAAGGATTCCCAAAGAACCTTGAGATAACTTTTAGAGAAAAGTTTTTGTGGATGTAGCCCAATCATTTTGGGTGAACCACATTAAAAATGGGTCTTCAATGTGTGATGCTTTCTATCTTGATTAATGTTGTGTTGATGCCACTGCTATCTAAAGTTAAAATTATTAATTGGTTAAGTCTTATACTGTTCACCCCCCCTCTCAGTATAAGATTGTGTTCTTCATAATAGCCAAGCAATGTGTAAGAATCCCAATACAAATATTCGATAGAAATTAGAAAGACCCAAAAAGTTGCAAAGCTCTATTAGAGTCTTTGGGGTAGGCCAATATCTAATTACCTGAATCTTCTTGGGATCAACATAGACTTCCTCTTTGTTAAAAATATACCCAAGGCATTGAATATTCATCATTTTAAATTAACACTTCTCCAAACTAGCATATAGATTATGTCTTCAAAGAGACTAAAGTATATATTGAACATGTTGTAGATATTCCTTACATGTATTACTATACATGAGAATGTCATCTAATGAGACTACCATAAAAGAGCTAGTGTAAGGATGTAGGATGTCATCCATCATCCTCATGAATGTGGCAAGAGTGTTGGTAAAACCAAAATGAATAACCAATCAATTAAATAAACCCTCCTTATATTTGAATGTAGTCTTCCATTTATTAGTGGGTTGTATGGGTGTTTAATGATTTCCATACTTAAGATCAACTTTGACAAACTTTGCACCACAAAGTAGGTCAAACAAGTCATTTATCCAAGGGAGTGGATAGTGGTTCAACACAATGATTTTATTCAAAACTCTATAGTTAATACAAAGTCTTTGTGTTCAAAATTTCTTGGCAACCAAGACAATTGAACTACAACATGGTGAAGTACTTGGTCTAATGTGGCCCTTTTGAATCAATTCTTTGATCTACCTCTTGATTTCATCATTTTTATTATTATTTTATAATAAATAGGTGCATTAGGGAAAGGAGAACCAATAATTAAATCATTAGAATACCTTACCTCACAATGAAGTTGAATAATTCATCATATTCTGCTATAATATGACCCATCTAATTTTGTTATAGAGATCCTATGATCGATTTAGCAAAGGTCCTCCTATTTGCAATTTTAACATCAACAAAATAAATTTTCTTATTTTGGCTATCATCTTCCTACATTGTTTAGCATTAATTAAGAAAACAAAGGTAGGATGAGGTACCTATAGTATCCTAAAGTGCTAACCTCTAAAAGTAATGATAATAATTTTAGGCCTAAACTTATAAATACCATACCTCTTCCACATAAATGGTTGTCTAAAAATCACATCACAAACATCCAAGGGTACAACATTTTACAAAAAAGTTATTTTTAAAGGGCATGATGGCATAATAGAGGAGACATTATAGACTACTATGAATGTATATCCTCTATTGTAAATGTAATTATTTCTCACTATACTAAGATTCTGACCTAAAACAAAAGATAATATAAAGGCAATATGGCGGAAGGCATAAAATTTTTTATCATAGGCAATCGCTATTTTGCAAAAGTCTCAAGTAGAGAAGAAAGGCAAAATTTATGAGCTTCCACACTTTTCTTAAAGGGGTGAAAAGTGAAAGAGAGGGTTGGCCACATGAAGAAATAACAACTCTTGACAATCAAAGATTTTTATAAATTACCAATAAATAAAGGTAAAATTTATGAGCTTCCACACTTCTCTTAAAGGGGTGAAAAGTGGAAGAGAGGGTTGACTGCATGAAGAAATAACAACTCTCAACAATCAAATATTTTGATAAATTACCAAGAAATAAATGTAAAAAAGTTCTAAAAGGTGGAGTATGTAAGAAAGGAACTCTCAAGAAGTGGAACATTATAAGGTCTGATGAAAAAACAAGAGAAGAATCTTCCACAAAATACTTCTAACAAGAGATTCAGTACAGTCATGAAAGTCATGAAAATTTTTGACACAAGCCAACATGAGAAATTTCTAACAAACAACCGATATCTTGCATAAGGATCTGAAAAGACTAAGAGTGCGCTATAATTTAAGGGGTGACACAAAAAACCACCAACTCTAAAGAATAATTAAATTAAGTTGTAGAGCAACAATAATGGTGCACAAGCCCTAAGGAAGAGTAGGTAAAATGGATGGATGAACCATTATTAGAAGTAAGGATCACCTACTATTATCATTTTAGCTTAGCAATCCAAGAAAGTGGGTGATCTCTTGAAGAAAAAAGCATAGAAATCACAATCCTCTATCTTATTAATTGGTTGTAGATGGTTCTCTCATTTATGTCTTTAGAATCCATAGAAAATAATAGTTGAAGTTGCTAGTCTTTCCTATATATTTTGGATGGAAACTCTCCCTGTTTTGTAATCTATATATAGTAGTTTTATTAGCATTGTAAAGCATCAACAAGTTATACATTCCATATGGTTTTCCTTTCATTTTCCTCTATATAGTAGTACTCATATTCCTGAGTGGTCTTGCAGGCATACCCTTGAGCCCCCACTTTTGGCATAATCTTGTAATGGTTTTATATTCATGTATACATACTAGTGGCATGTGACTATTTGGTTCCAAGTGTTTGGTTTGTCCTGTCCCTTTTTCTTTATGTAAGTGTGTCTATTTGTGCTTATATATGTCAAGGAGAGGAAGTTTTGACTATGTCGATGCATTACACTTAGGTTTGTTGTGTAGGCAGATATTATCTTGATCTTGGTGCATCACCTTGGTTGAGTTAGGTTTTAATTTTATGTGATTTTATTTTAATACATCTTTATTACCCTTTTTAATCCAAGTTGGTAGGATAGACTAGAGTAGGACAAGTGTGCTCAAGGTCAAATGTTAAAAAGAGATTACCTTGTAAAAAGTATCGAAGGCCTTCGATAGAGTCAAACCCTACGCTCTTAGGACTGGCCTTGTGTCGCTTCACATGCGGCATGATAGTTCCGATCATTTAGTCCAAATCTCGTTCGATGGCTCAGGATAATCAAAGAGTATAATAGTAACCATCAAATATTATATGGTTGTAGGTGTGGTGTGATAGAAAATTAACATGCTTTACAATTTGAGTAGGAAATAAATTATCTTGACTTCCACTATTAACAATGAAATGTAATGGCTTACCCTTGATCCACATTTATGAGTTAAATAAGTGTTTTTTCCTCTTGTGACTCCTCTAGTGAAGAATATGTGGTGGAAATGTTCACATTTGATTTGAATTCCATAATATGCTTCCCTTTATCCTTAGCCTATAGATGTGGAGTTAATGGTGCAAAGGATGTAGAGGGTTATAAATAAGCAAACAATGGTTGAATTGCTTGACACTCCTCCCTCAAACATCGGTTGCTCTTGTGATATTCACAACATTTTCTAGTCTTGGAATTTGAGGGAGTCTTTTATTGGGACTTCATTTTCTTAATTTTGGGTTGACCCCCCTTGTCTTGATTCTTTTGAGTGTTACTATTACCATTTTTTGATGGTACTTAGTATTCTAGTTCTCATTTGCTTCTCCTCTTTTGTTTTCATTTTTGTACTTTTATTCCAATTTGATAGCAAGTTTGTATGCCTCTCCTAATATCTTGAATTTGAAGAGGTCCATGTCCTCTTGAATGTACCATTGTAGCCCATTATGATGCTTGATAATTTGATGCCTTTATGTATCTTGAATATCTAGTTTTGCTACCATGAAATGGAAAACATCAATATAATCTTCAATAGACTTATCTTTACATTGATGCAATTGTTACCACCACATGTATTGATCTCCATAGGCTCCCATAAGATAATATTATTCTTTGACAACCACCATAAAATAATTCCATATGAGCAAATACTTCTTCATCTTCATTCTTCTCCTTAACCCTGCTACAATATGCTTCCTCCAAATTTCAAATGGGTAATGAAGCTTTTAAAAAGGAGGTGATTTTCTCATTATTGATGAATTTATTTGTAGAAAAGTATGAAGATAACTATTCTAACCAATATTCTAGGCCATCAACATTAATTTTTCCTTCAAAAGTAGAAGTATAAAATTTCACTCACATCTTAATAGACGTGGGAGCATTGAATGGTGCTAGGGTAGTGAGAGGTTGTCTAGAGGAGGTTGTATAATTTACTATAGGAGGTCATTGAAGAATTTGAGCACATTGATCCATCATCTAATTCCTCTATTTTATGAGGGATTCATTCAACATATCCTTGAAATCATTGACTATCTCAATATTGTCCATTCTACTTTCCTCTAAATGACAAGGGAGGTAAACAAAGATATCTCAAATCTGACACCTAAACTTTTAATATCTTGATATTTTGTTTATGGAGATACACTCAAAATATGGATTGTTGTGATACCATTGATTTAAAACCCAATTTTGAATTAAGGAAGGTCAAGAAAGTGTGCAATTTAAAAACAATATATAAGCAAATAGCATAATGATTTTATTGCTTAGAAAATAGAGTACAATGCAAGTAATCTTGAGAATGTTAGCTTTTAAGCCTAACTAGCACATAATATCACAGGTCCAAATATAAAGAAGCCATAATATTAAAGGTCAAAATATCAATATTAAAGAGTAGAATTATATATATGAGCAATCTAATATGTATATCAAGGCCAATATAATAATGAAATAAAATTCACTTATAATATCAAATATGAATGTAAATAATAGTTGCAAGCTTACTGCAGTGGTAAGGACTTGGGCTTCTCTTTGAGAGGTCCAAGGTTAAAACCCCACTTAGTATGAGGGAATTGGGACCCCTCATAAAAATTTGTGTAAACTCATTGAAAAATATGAATGTAAATGGTAAAAATAATTCATGTACAAGCATGAAGAAAGCTTACACTATTAATTGCTCAAAAACTATATACAAACTTTATTATCAATTGTTTTTCATTTTTCTCTTGTATTTGTTTATCATCTATTTTACATTATATGGAGATTTATCTCCATGATATAGACATAGAATATGATTGTTCATGTACTTGAATATTACTCTTCATATGACAACTTCCATGACCTTCGGCTTTTCATCTTGCCACTTGTATAGTAGACTTTTCATTCTCTTCTTACATTGATAGGGATCATGTTATATTGCATTTAATACCCACATGATCGTGCATATTAAAAGTCGATTGTAAAGGCAGACATGCCTATAAATATTTTTTTGGATTAATGCAATGTAAGTTTTCATTTGTGCTATTTCCTCGTCTATTTTAGAGTGTTTCCCATATCGACGGTAGGTAACAACCAAAATGGTACTCGAGAAATCAAGAGCAGATCAAATTGACATTGAAAAAGAGAGATGACGTTAGTAAACATCATATCACCACCGAAAATATGATATTGTAGGCATGAAGTGTGGAAGCAATGCCTAAAAACACAAAAGCATGCTGAAAAGACATAGAGGAGCTAAGGAACCACCAAGGAATATGATATGAAAGCCCTGGGCTGATCATCACCTGAAATCAGGATATCATCATTAAAAAATGTTTAATCGGCAAACAACAAACTTCTAGGGCTGCTGAGATTTTATAAAACTAGATCAGATAGCAACGGTAACAAATCAACGTCTAGAACAACATTGCCAGGAGGGACAAGCATATCATGTAGTGCAGCAAGCACAATGACGATAGTAGATATGGCAGTTGGTTCTTCAACTACAACGTCTAGAAGGGTTGGATCTGTATTGAGAGCTTACAAGGAGCTTGGATCCGTAATAGAAGTAACCAAAGCCACATCGTCTATTGGAAAGATGTTGGGTATTTCACCCAAAGATCCTAGTTTGAATCCAGGTGTGGATGTAAATTCCTCAATTTCTAGATCAGGGGTGGAATCCTGATATTTTTCAATGAGATATTTGACAAGAATGAGATTGTCAATAGTAGGTTCTTTGGCAACAACAACGACGATTTCAGCTGTAAACTGTTGAACATTGGCAGACATTGTTGCTTGTAATTGTTGAAGTGCAACCATTTTTGTACAAAGTTGTTGAAATTTAATGACAACATCATCAAGCAACATGGTTGACATTATCAATTATGGTCACGAATGGAGTTTACGTCAATAAATGATAAATCAAAGATGAATGCTCAAATTAAGAGTTGGGGGTCGGGATTTAGAGGGACCCAAGCTAAGATTTTTCAAGATCATAAGTGCATGAAGATGTCTACAAAAAAATAAAGAATGTTCACCCAATGCCAAGATCTGTTGGTGGTTTTATTGTTCCTCTTTTGAACCATACTAGCCTAGAGGAAGAGGATAATCACCTATCCAATGCTCGGCTCTGATACAACTGATGTGGGAAACACTCTTAATAAACGACACGAAATAGCACAAATGAAAAAATTACATTGCATTAATCCAAAAACATATTTATAGGTTTGTGCCTTTACAATCGGTATTTAATACGCACAATCCATGTGAGTATTAAATGTAATATAACATGATCCCTATCATACATGCACACTTGATTCTATGACACTTGCACACTTTTGCACAACTCTTACTCTCCTACATGCACCTAGTATAAGACACTTGTGCACATCCTTACTTTATATATTTGCATACTTACATACAAGACACTTGTGCACATTCGATTAATACACACTTGCACTCTTACTTACATGCTACTTGTACATTTTGTACACAATGACACTTACATAAAAAGGGAAATATAAATCACTCATCTAAACTAAATACAACCCTAATCTATTACATATTTACATTTTTACCTTGAAGGTACCATGGGGGTACATTTGCATGTACCAAATAATGTAATAGTCTCCAATAACTATCTCAAAATATCACAAGTTCTAATATAATTAAGCCATAATATTATAGGTCAAAATATCAATAATCAAGAGTAGAATTATATATATAAGCAATCAAATATAATGATAGGGTTTCAGACATTTTGTACAAGGATCAGGAAGGAAGATACATATGGAAATAAGATTTTATTACAAGTATACAAGACATTTATGCTAGGAGAAGTTGAGTAGAAAGATAACGACAATGATTATTCCGAGGGGAGCTAAGGATAAGTTGATTTGGAATTTGAATAGCTCAGGAGAATACACAACAAGAAGTAGATATAATATAAAGCACCATCAAAATAGGAATATTTCAAGAATATGAAGAGATATTTGGGATAGCTTGAGCATTCCTAAAGTTAAAATATTTGTTTGTCTAGTAGGTCATAGAATAATTTTATCCTAGGATAACCTTATGAAAAGGGATTTTCATGGCCCCTCAAAATGTGTTCTTTGTAAAATGGAGGAGGAGAGTATAGACCATCTCTTGGGACATTGCTCAATAGTCTAGAAACTATAGCAATGGATTCTTAATATGTTTGGTAAATGCATGATGATGAATGGAAGAATTGAAGAATGGTTAAAGCATTTAAAAAGCACTTTAAAATTGACATATTACAAACAATCTGGGATATATCAAAAGATACAATACTTTGGACCGTATGGCTAAAAAAGAGTAAAATAATATTTAAAGGAAAGGAAAGCAATTTAGAGGTAATGAAAAGGAAGATTTTTTTAGCCATAGAGGATTCTAAACCAACCCTATCAACTCACCCAAACCCTAATTTGTATACAAGCTTTATTATCAATGCTTGCTATGTGATGATCACTACAAACTGTTTTTCCTTACATTGTATGGAGATTTGTCTCCATAATATAGACATAGTAATATGACTCTTTAATACTTGTCTATTGCACTCCTCACATATTTGGGAGATGCAACCTTTCATATTCTTGACCTTTGGCTTCTCATATTGCCACTTGTATACTAGACTCTCCACTTTCTTCTTACATATATACTTGACTCTATGATACTTGCACACATCTATATGACTCTTACTCTCCTACATGCACTTCTAATACAAGATACTTGTGCATATCCTTACATTACATATTTGCACACTTACATACATAACACTTGTGCACACACTTGCATTCTTACTTACATGACATTTGTGCATATCCTACACATAGATACTTACATAAAGGAAATATAAATCACTTGTCTAAACTATAGACACAAACCCTAATCATTACATATTTACATTTGTACCATGAAAGTACCATTGGGATACATTTGCATGTATCAAATAACGAAATATTCTCCAATAAAGAATACATGTGAGGGTATAACATTTTATTCATTACTCATTCTTTTTACAGCCAAGAGTGCATCTCTTTTTAAACAATAATTGGTGTGTAGGAATTGCATCTTAATGAATATGGAAGATCATCCATATGGAAATATGGTAGTTCACCTTTCATAAGTTGTAAAGTGCATATTAAATAAAATTACATACATATGAATTTCAATTTCTTCTATTAATGTGTCAACATGGCTAGAGATGCATTTTGGCTATGAAAATCTAAAAATAAAAATTTACTATTTTTAGTAAATATCTTGTTTAATATTTTTTAGGGCCTTACCCAGGTGTTGTAGGTGAGTTGTAGATGAGAGAGCAATCCTCCAAGGGAGGTCCCAGGTTCGAATATCAACCCTACCAAAAATTTGAATTGGGTACCCATAATCCAATTGATAATGTTGGTGCAGGCAGGACTGGGTGCGACCCCCGGGTGACTTTGACGGTGTAGAACCCCGTATTCGTGGTCTCTCAAACCAAGGTGGCTCCGCAAGGGGTTTTTCGCTATAATATTTCTAATACTTTTTGAATGGATCAAAATAAAGTCTGGAGCACAAAGTTATGCCCATAATATTATGGTTAAGATTAAAAAAGTAGATTTTCTAAGCATAAAGCCATGTCCCAAAAAAAATATATGACTAAATCAAAATGCACACACCCAAATTTGATCAAACTTTAATGAAATATTTATTTGAACCTAAACTTATCTAAACATCATCAAGCATGATGTCAAAAGCTTAAAGCAAACTGACAATAAATGAACTTCATCATATTTCAATAAAAGTGCTATATTACAGCCATTGGTGTTATAGTGGTATTACAGTACAAACTAGCACTATTGTTCAAATTTTAAACTTGTTCATTTGGCACAACACCAACCTTCTAGCCTTTTTTTTGGCTGATACACTTCTCATCTCAATTGAGATGCTATAGCTAGAAACCTACATCATTTTACATAAAATGTCTAAATTCTTGATTTTTATTTTTTGGATCTTTTCAATTTTCTGTATGAATACAAATATTCCATAATTCAACATCCTGCTTAACATTTTCTATAGTAGCCTTCACAATACCAAAACTTCACCTCTACTATCTATGCATTGCATCTTAGTAGAGTAATAACCTTCTAGCCTATTAAGATCATGTTGTTTTACATTAATGTTGACTTAGTGATAGTGCCATAGTAAATATGTTATCAATGTTATTATAAAAAATATTTTTGACTACCCACTAGAAGATCAGCCAAAACATATCACATCTACCAACCTTCATCCCTAAACAAACTTAGCAAATTTATCTCATGTTATCTTCTTTATCTACTGGACTTGCCAATATAGAAAACTTGTTGCTTTCTACCACTAAAACAATATCTTTAAAGCAGAGAAAGTTTTAAACTCTTCAAATAAGTAACCTTACCCTCCAATATATCTATATGTATCCTTTTGGCATTCAATTCAACACATGACCTTGAAAATATATTAAAACCCCTTCCTCAAGTTGGTAAAAATAGCAATAATTTTTTAATTTCTAAAAGTATTTATAATTGCACACCAACTTATACCATAATAGACTTACCACCTGGTTAAGTCTAATCATCACATATACATAAATGCATAGCTATCTATGTATCTATCAAGGAATAAAAAAAGAATTAAATTATACTAATTTAACTAACACGAACTTGTAATCATCCTTCCAACACCTAGATATAATTTCCATATTGCTAGCAGATCAGGCTATCACTCTAGCCACTATAGTGTATATATTTAAGATACCATCTATGCCCAACCAAAGATTCGTCACTATTGATTCTATAAAGACTATTGACTATGCCTTTTACCAATGTGGAGTGGATCTTATTCCAACTCAGATATATTACTCATGAGATATTACCTCCTTGCATATGTTGATACGTAAGGATATGAATGTGGGGATATAATATAATATTGTATTATGGCATGGGTCACATATAAAATTATAATAATATATAACATAGTGTCATATTATAATATTATGCACTTTGTAACTCATAGAAGGTGAACCACCACATGGGTAACCTTGTAACTCATGGAAGGTAAACCATCACATTCTTGTATTAAGAGATATGTATCCCCAATTGTTAAAGTGATACCAAGTATTCTTTGTAGAAGTATTGGCTCATGGAGTGGCTTCCTTCCAATAAGGAGCATTGTACGGTGTTGCCCTACCTCAAGGGTATTATATTTTTCTATTTTATTGTGTGTGTTGTTATTGTGGTATTTATTTGTGGATGCATGTTTGATATTTTTGCATATTGGTGAATGATTTATTGTTAATAAAAAGAGAGGATCGTAACAATTGATATCAGAGTAGCAATTCTGGAAAAGTGGGGTTGTTTTTACAGAATTAGGGCATATTTTTCTAGAATAATGTCACATTTTGTAAAGGCTATATTTTTTGAAGCAGACATTTTTAGAATATTTTTGTTCCATCATGTAGATCATTTAGAGTACTATAAATATGACTACTCATTTGTTACATTTTTATAAGTATTAAGGAAGTTATGACTATTTGAAGTTGGGCTTTGAGGTTGTTTTTTAGTTGCACAAAATTCATATTAAATTTTTTAGCAGTCCTTGTTAGTAGTTTTTTGCACCATTGTGAAGATTATTTTGAATACTAAAAAAACTTTTATTCATTTGTAAAATTCTAATAAGTAATGAAAGAGTTACAATCTTTTGAAGTTGGGATTTTGAGGTTGTTTTTTGGTTGTGTGAAAAATTCAACAAAGGGGAAAAATTTCATATCTCCCTATTCGGGTAAGCAAATCAGTTGTCATTTGTTTTGTTTCGAAGAAAATATGCAGATATCATTGTTTGAAGAAATAAATAAATGAGATCTCAAAAATTTTATTTTTTAGATTGTTCCATTATTAAAAACCCTAGTTGTGCAATTTTTTTTTCTGGATTGAGATCATGGAGTTAGAAGAGTTTTCTAGGGAGGAAGAAGAGAGAATATTGGTAAATATTGGAGAAATAAATTAATAGGTGAGAGTCATGTTACAAGATGGTAAATATATCAATAAATAGATAGAAGAAAAAAATAAGGATAATAATATGCAGGCAACAGAAAGCACATCTTTTGTGTTAGATAATGTAAACAGTGATTACAAAGAATTTTTTGAGCCAAAAATTTATATTTTGCTAGATTATGACTACATCTAGAGGGAAAGAGTTGTTATTTCCATAAACCCTAGCAGCAGATGTAATTTCATTAACATTATTTTGGCTAAAAGGTTGCAGGTTCAAACAAAGAAAATCAAAGATATAAAGCTTGAGGGTAAGAATATTCAAAATTTTCAAGATTTAAAAATTAACATGGACAAATATGTTTTACATTCATATTTTCATGTTATTGAGATGGATGAAGTGGATGTTGTTCTTGGATATCTTTGGATGAAAACTTTGGGTACTATTAATATTAACCTGCAAAAGAAGTTTATGAAGTTCTAGTACAAGAAAAATAATAATAGTACAAGATATTTCTCAGTGTAAGAGGTAAGGATCCAAGAAAAACAATAAATTGTTACAAGGAAACAAATTGAGGAAGAAACAACTGAATGTAAAACATAATCCAAGTAAGAAGTAACTATAACAAAGTCTAAGGAAGGCATATAAGGGCACAAGGACAAACCAAATGAAGGGCACATGACAAAACAACATGCAAAAGCATTTTAAATAAAGATGCAAAATATTGAGAAGTAAAAAAAATTAAAACAACAAGCTAAGGTTGGAGTATATCACCATCCACACCCCAATGAGAGGCAATAATGATGGAGACAAGGCATAAAGAAACAAATGAGCTATGATAGACATACATGGAACCTAAGGGTTAATTATGGATATTCAAGTGGAATAAGGGCATATTAGCATCAACAAAGAACACCACCAGTCAAAGTTTCACTAGGATAGATGGATGATCAAGATCGGTACCAATTATCATCTTTTTTTGGTAATTATTATAATATATTAACAGTGGGTTTTTATAGAGGATCCCAAAACCTTATGTACAAAATTAGCCAACTTTCTAATGATGCATCATACCTCTTGGCTATAACAATAAACCTAAATGAAAATAAAACCATCCTAATGTTGCAGACTTGAAAATAGCAAAAAGGGCTTTTAGGCCTGGAGACCCAACAACAAAAATAAAATAGGACAGACCCGAGAGAAACCCAAAGAGAGGCCGCAAACAAAGAGACAGACACCATGGACAGCTAATCACGATCCTCCTGTCCTTCTAAATTTGGGCGCTGCTGGTTCTGCTTCAGGATAGAAATCATGGAGTTGATAGAAGTAAGAATGGAAGCAGCCAGGTCCAGGCCTTCCAAAAATGCCATGCCACCCCAAAACACGTCGGAATGGGCCTTCCAAAAACTGTGCAAGGAAAACATCAGGAAGGGATGTCTGCCCTGGCCAACCTTTCCACCTCGGATGGGAAGCGAGACCGCCACACAACCAGGCATGTGGTCATGAGCCCTTTATTGGCCATGTGGTCAACCACGCGATTTCCTTCTCTCAAAATATGATTTGCTTTCCATCTACCGCGATAGGAGAGAAGAGATCTAGCCTCGAGGATGATGTTGTAGACTTTCCAAGATGGATTTTTGGTGCCAAGAAGGTAATTCACGATGTTGAGCGAGTCACCCTCAATGATAAGAGGTTGGGGATCCTCAAAGAGAATTCGAATACCATTCAGAGCGCCTCAGGTTTTAGCATAATGATTCGTTTGGGAGCCCAAATCTTCACAATAGGCCATCACAATATTCCCGTCATGATCACGAATAACCCCACCAGCACCAGCGGGCCCAGGATTCCCCTTAGCCGCTCCATCAAAGTTTAATTTAATCCACCCCACGGGGGGTTTGGTCCACACAACATTCCTTCGACAGGGCCCTTTAACAACCTCCAAAATGACCAGAGATTCATCATTTTTAGAATAGCTTCTTCGCTCAGAATATGAGGACGGGGACTAGGAACAGCAATAGAATTCTCAATGGTGTAAGATAATGCCCTTTGAGCAACAGAAGGGGGCCCTCTAGGAGCTCTGCCAAAGATTTTGGCATTCCTCTCTAACCAAATTTTCCAAATTAAATGGTGGAAGGAGGCCTTGAGGAGGAAGCGAAGCTTGGGATTCTTGAAAGGATTAGGACATTGGTGAAAAGCATCTCTAAGGGATCGAGGAGAGCACCAGAGGATCTGGAAGGAGGATAGGACAATGCTCATAAAAGAGTCAGAAAACAGGCAATGCAAGAATAAATGATCCCTCGTCTCACAATCTGCTAAACACAAGTAACACCTGTTGGGGAAGGCAAAACCTCTCTTATGAAGGTTGTCAATAGTTAAGGCTTTATTGTGGAAAGCAATCCATGCGAAGAAGTTGATTTTAGGAACAACTCCTTTCCTCCAAACAAGTATTCCACCTGTAGTCCATAGCAGTCTTGGTGGTGAGGAGCTCATAAGCTGATTTAACAGAGAAACGCCCATCCTTCGTACCACTCCAGATGATCTTATCATTTCTCCTGGTAGAAGGAATTAAAATCTACTGAAGGATATTATCGAGGAATTTAACCTCATTATTAAACCCCTCCACAATAGGAAGCTTCCACCGAGGGAAATGAGTGCTCCGATCTATGAAACCTGCCACCCTAAGCTGGGCGTTAGGGTCGGTCAGGATTCTCAGCCCAGCGAGGTCTGCCCTCGACCCAAGGGCTTCTTCAATCGCCCACATGTCCTTCCAAAAGGAAATGCAGTTGCCATTATCCAGAATCCAGCAGGCTCCCATACTGATAAAATGGAGGGTTTGGAGCACAGATTTCCAAAATATCGATGCCACGAAGGATGTTTCAGCATCCAAGAAGGGAGTGGGGCCAAGATACTTCATTTTAACCAGCGAAACCCACTCCATCGGATCGTTAGACATAATCCTCCAAGCATGATTCACTATCAGAGCCAAATTCATAAGTCTTGATCTTCTCAACCCCAGGCTGTCTTGATCAATCCTCGAACACACCTTGTCCTAGGCTACAAGGGGAAGTCTAGATTTCTCTTCGTTACCAGACCAAAGAAAGGTCCTCTGAATCTTCTCAATCTTGGAGTGAACTGCACTCAGAAGCATGAACACCGACATGAAGCAGGTCGGGATCCCCTGAAGATAGGCTTTAGTAAGGGTGGCTTTCCCAGCTTACGATAGGAGTTTGCCCTTCCAAGTGTTTAGTTTCCTATGAAGACGCTCAAGAATCGAGTTCCACATGTCCCCACTAGCCTGCCCGCTATAAGATAGAGGCAACCCTAGATAGGACGTAGGCAAGGAATCAATAGTGCACTCGAGAATTCTAGCAATCCAAATTTGTCTACACAGAGGAGTGTTAATAAAGTAAATTTTGCTCTTGATGTAATTGACCTTTTGCCCTGCAGCTTGCTCATAACGAAACAAGATCCTCTTGAGCGACTTGGCTTGAGAAACGAACGCCCTAGTGGAGATGAGTGTGTCATCCACAAATTGTTGATGAGTGATAGGATTAAATCTAGAAGTCAGCAAGATGCCAGAAATCTTGTTCTGTCAAAGAGCCTCTTTCATGGACCAAATCAGAACCTCCGCCAGAAGAATGAACGGGATGGGAGAAAGAGGATCGCCCTATCTGAGGCCTCTGGAACTTTGGAAATACCCAGCTGGGGACCCATTGACCAAGACAAAAAAAAGGGAGTGGATATACAACTGTAGACAAGGTCAATCCAGTGAGGATGAAATCCGAACTTGAGGAGGACTGCACACAAAAAAATTTGATCGACACGGTCGAAGTCTTTGTTCATGTCGAGCTTAAGAAAAAGAGCAGCATTCTTAGAGCGGTAAGCGGAATGAAGGGTCTCATGAATAGTGATAACACCATCAAGAATTTTTTTGCCTTTGACAGTGCTTCCCTGACAAGGATCAATTAGGAGGGGGAGGACTTTTTTGAGTCTATTGGCTATAGACTTGGTAAGGATCTTGTAAAAAACATTGCACAGGCTAATGGGCCGATAGTCAGAGAAACTTCTGCATGAAGGAGACTTAGGAATGAGGGCAAGAAATGTGGAATTGAGTTTCGGGTGGATAGATCTGGATGCTTGGATAACCCGAATAGCATCACACACATCCGGGCCCACGACTTCCCACATGACTTGGAAGAATCAGAGGGGAAACCATCGGGCCCAGGGGCCTTATCTGGTTGCATGGAGAACAATGCTTCCTTAATCTCAGACGAGGAAAAAGGTTCTAGAAGTTTCATGCTTACCTCATGGGGAAGTTTAGTCAAAAATTTGGCAAGCATAGATTTCTGGACCTGGAGGTTGCTATCCGGAGGAGTGCCAAGCAAATCCTGAAAGAAATTAACCGCTTCACTCCTGATTTCCTCAATCTCCCTGGTAATGTGCCCATCCTTCCAAGTCACTTCTCTGATCTTGTTGGACCCCTATGCCTCATAGTATACGTGTGAAAAAATTTCGTGTTGGAGTCTCCATTCTTCAACCACAGGTCAAGAGATTTCTGGCGCCAGAACGTTTCCTCCCTAGCGAGAATAGAATGAAATTCCACCAAAAGGCTTCACTCTTCCTCCCTGAGACCCTCAATGTAACCTTCGATAGCTATCCTTTCCTCCACAACCTTCAGGTTCTCAGCGATGGATTTTTTGGACTCAAAAATGTTACCGAACACCTCTTTGTTCCAAATCTTTAGTTTTTCTTTGACCATTTTGAGCTTTAAAGCCACCCTCTTAGGAGCGCTTCCTTCCACCTTTGATTGCCACCATGCTGAAACCAATCCTTTGAAGTCTTTGTGGGAAATCCACATGGATTCGAATCTGAAAGGGGTCATAAAAATAGGCCCATCGTTTGCCTCCAAGAAAATAGGGTTATGGTCAGACCCAATCCTTGGAAGATCCGAAAGGATAACCCCGCCAAGGATGGGAATGGCTTCTGGGGAAATGAAGAATCTGTCAAGTTTGACTTGAATCAAACCGCCCCCAATCCTTTTGTTACTCCATGTGAAGGAAGCCCCTTTGAGTTTGATGTCAAGTAGGCCATTAGCAGAGACAAAATCTCTGAAATCTTCCAAGCTACGGCTAGAGTGGTCAGACCCTCCTTTTTTCTCCAAAGGATGAAGGGGACAATTGAAGTCACCCCCTAAAACCCAAGGAAAGTTGATAAAATTCTCCCTCATTAGAGAGATAGCTTTCCACATTTTTGCTCTCTCTGTGGCAGAATTTGAAGCATAAACGTTGGACAAAATCCAGGAAAAATTGGATGTTTTGGACTGGAACAGTACATTGATGATTCTGTTGGAAGTTGACAGCGAGCTACCCTCAAACCTCGAAGGGTCCCACAAAACCATGAGTCCTCCCGCTGTTCCCACTGCAGGGTTGGACAAACAATTTGCCTTGGCCCAAATGGCCTTCGCCACTTTGTCAGAGGAGATAGCATCAAGCTTGGTCTCTTGCAAAATAAGGATAGAAGGGTTAATCCTCCTATGGAGATCAACCACTAACCTTCGCTTGGCTACACCATTCAGTCCTCTCACATTCCATGAGAGGACTTTCATCTGGATAGTTTGAAGTTTTTCTTGCCTCCCCTTCCTTGTTGAGGGGGAGGTTTTGATGCATGTGCTTCGTTCGACTGTGAGTCACAGTCATCCAGAACCAACAAACACTGGGTTCCATTTGCAACGTTAGTTGCAGTCTCTTTGTCTCGCCTTTCCTTGTTAGGAGGACGACCCTGCTTCCTCTCACTACCAAAATCCACACTTTGCTTTTGGCTCCTTGTATTCTGGGGGCTAATGTGATCGGACTGTTTGAAGAACACAAGCTTATACTGAGAGGGGGGGTGAACAATATAAGACCACTTTTTACTTTTTCCTTCAACTTAACTTTTAATACAAGCAGAAATCAAAGCAATACAAAAAACACCATCCACAATAGAGACACAACAATTTACGTGGTTCACCCAAGGTGGGCTACTCCACGGATAAAATTTTCACTAAAATTTTATCAACCAAATCTGGGAAAACCTTTCCCGATTACAATGTTTATGGGTACCAACCCAAAGGAGACACCAATCCCCTAACTCGCTCTCGTCGGGTGATCCTCTAGAAGACCTCCCGCCTCTCGCTGCCCTTAGCAAGTGGAACTCTATCCACAGAAGACACCTGTCTTCCCCGCTCTGGCTGGAGACCTCTGTCCTCAACTCTATCACCTCAAAGCTGGTCCTCGAAAATGCACTAAACACAGTCCTTCGGTCTAGCACAAATGTCCTCTATATTTTTCTCTGATCTGCACCAAACACAGTCCTTCGATCTGGCACAAGTCTTTCCTCTTCCTCTTTCTCCTGGTCTCGCACCAAACACAATCCTTCGATCTGGCACAAGTCTGTCCTCAAATCTCTTTCTGTTCTGTTACAGCCGCATTTGGTCAAAACCAACTTTTGCACTGACTACGCAAACACAGTAGCACTCGATCGAACATCAACTTATGCACCTCTACGCAATCACAGCAGCACAGTCTTCGCACACTCTACTTTTCGATGATCGAACTTCTCCCTCGCACTCTATCTATGAATATCGCACTTCGAACGCACACTTCGATCGATGCCAAATCTCTTCAAACAACCCTCCTTTTATACTAACATAATCAAGATCTAAACCTTGGTCTTAGTTGGCTGTTATGCAAATGCAAAACCCTAACTCCGTCGGCTGCATGCCCTAATCTCCGTCGGCCCAATTTTAACTCTGTCGGCTTCAACCGCCTCTGTGGTTCAATAGCTTCTGCCGTAAAACCACAACATGTCACGATATCACGACATTTTTGCAGCCGTACACTTTCGTTTGGCTATTGTCGCGATATCATGACACTTTTGCTTTTGTCTGCCTTGACTACGTTCTTGTCGCGAAATCGTGACACTTTTGTCTTTGCTGACGTCATCTTCACTCCTGTCATGAAATCGTGACACTTTAGTCTTCTTGGTCTTCTTCTAGGCTTGCACTAGCAAAAACGAAGCATGTCACGAAATCGTGACACTTTCGCTGCCTTGAGCTTCTCTCTGCCTTACACCCGCGAAACTGGAACATGTCACGAAATCGTGACGCTTTCACCTTCGAGCTCTTCCTTCTTCAATTCATCATGAAATCATGATGCTTCTTCTGTTGAAGACTTGCTAACTATTTTTGTCATGAAATCGTGACACTTTCTCCAACTGCAAGCTGCCATCTCAACCTGGTCGTGAAATCATGACACTTTTTGCATTCGCAAGCTTTCTCTTCAACCTGTCATGAAATCGTGACACTTTCTGCATCCGTACAACTTCTTTGTAGCCTGTTGCGAAATCGTGACGCTTCTCATTTCAGCCTCTTCCTTTTGCTGCATGTCACGAAATCGTGATAGTTCTCACTTCGAGCTTTTCAGCATGTCACAAAATCATGACAGTCCTCACTTAGTCTTTTGCAGCATGTCACGAAATCGTGACACTTTTCGAGATACTTTATCTCTCTTCGAACTTGTCACGAAATCGTGATAGTTCACACTGCGGACTCTCCCTTCTGCATCATGTCGTGAAATCGTGACACTTTTTCGTCCATACAACCTTCCTTGCATTATGTCACGAAATCGTGACACTTTTCCTTCTTTGCCTTCCTGCACTTTTCGAGTCGCGAAAATGCGACATGTCACGAAATCGTGACACTTTCCACCTTGCTCTCTTTCTCTGCCAACATGTCGCGAAATCGCGACAGTTTTTCAAAAAGCTTTCTCTCTCCTGCCTAAGTCGCGAAAATGCGACATGTCGCGATATCGCGACACTTTTTCAAAAAGCTTTCTCTCTCCTGCCTAAGTCGCGAAAATGCGACATGTCGCGATATCGCGACACTTTTTCAACTTACTTTCTTTCGAACCTGTCAAGCCGAACCTTCAACAAAACACATTATTTTTACATCAAATCAAATTCTTTCAAAAGCTTCTTGACATCAATGACAACTAATTCACTTGAGCAAATGCAATGTACTCAAGGTACCCAAAATTGCCAACAATCTCCCCCTTTGTCATTGATGGCAACCCTTTACTAAAAACACGTCTCAGGAGCAAAAACTGAAACCAACTGTGCTAACAGCTAAAAATCTCCTATTGAAGTTTTGCTCCCCCTGACTTGAAGCTTTCCTCTTTACATTGAAGCTCTCCCTCTTACTCATATCTCTCCCCCTTTGTCATCAATGGCAAAGGGTCACCTTTGGGGCTTGGGACTAAGAATGAGCCTCTTAGCTTAGTCCCTCCCCCACTTCCTCATGAGGAGATTAAAACTGGGGTGGGAGTAAAACTCCCATTAGGCACTGATCATCATCAGTGTCTATAATTTCCTTGCCCGGCCTTTTCTTGAACTTTTTGCCCGCATTCCTATTTTTGTCACTGTTCTTGTTCTTGTTCTCATCCCTGTCCTTTTTCATGCCTTGATCCTTGGACCTGATCATGCCACTGTTCCTGTTCCTGTACCTTGGAAGATCAGCTCTACACTGTCTAGCCGTGTGACCTCGCATTGTTGCATTTATAACAAGTAACACCGTAATTTCTTTTAGGCATACCTGTTCTTTGAATCCACCTGTTCTGACTAACCGTGAACCTGATATTAGCCTTGCAAACAATTGCCTTATGCCCAAACTGATTACAAGAGTAGCAATACCCTTGGAAGAAATTACCACTTCTGAAATTGTTGTTAACCTTCTTCATTTGAGACATGCAATGTGCAGCCATGTGACCAAACCTGTAACACGCAAAACATCTGCCGTGAAATTTTCCTTTATACGACCTCTTGGGTCCTGAAAACTTCTTCTTCGCATTCTGAATTTCATTTTCTATTTCTGTGCATCGATCACTCACGGACTCATGTTCTGAAGTACTTTCTTCATCAGAACTCTCTTCCTTTTGGAATCTCTTGCTAGATTCCCCAACCTGTTCTTTGTGCGGCTTAACAAAACCAAGACCTATTTTATCTGGTTGGATTTCTTTGACCTTTGATGAGAGACTTAACCCTTTTGGAGCTATCTTGAAACCTCGTACAACTTATCCTTGTACTCTTTAGTTTCCACTTCCAGAAAAGCCATTTTCTGTTCCAACTCATTATACTCAAGAATCTTAGACTCTAACTCATCCTTGAGTTCCCGTGTTTTAGCTATAGAGAAGTCAAGACTTTATATAAGATCGTCTCTCTCCATACAACATTCATCTAACTTATCCTTGAGTCTATCATTCTTCTTTCTTTCCTTTTTCAAAACACTAAGAGCATTATTAAGTTCACTTTCAAGATCTTTTATTTGTTTGCTTTCAGAATCCTCAAGGCCTTTTCCAGATTTCTTATCACTAGAGGTGCTACCTTTTTCAAAAACCATACAAGCATCTTCTTGATAGTTTTCTGAAGCATCCTTATACATACTGGAAACCAAATCATTATTTGTACAATCATCCTCAAGGTGACCAAAATTTCCACATCTAAGACATTTCATAATAATGAATCTATGTTTCGGTTCTTCCTCTTTTTCTGATATGAACAACATCTCATTTTCCTCATCACTTGAAGAGCTTTCACTATCACTGCTAGAACACTTACTTGCTTTGTCTAGGTAGAAACTCTTCTTGTTCTTGTGTGAATACCTCTTTCCTTGATTGTTGTGCTCATATTTGTTCTTTCTGTAATACTCGTGCTTTTTAGAATCCTTGCTCTTAACATCCTGTTTCTCTTCATCACTTTCATTCTTGGAAATAGTACAGTCAGTAGCATAATGACCGAACTTTCCACAATTGAAGCATCTTATATTTTTCATGCTTTTGTGCTTTCTAGATAACTTGCCTTTCTTGTTGTAATATGCCTCTTCATCACTAGAAGACTCATCACTCTCTTGAAGTTGTTTACCCTTAGATTTCTTGGTAGCCTTGAAAGTTGCCTCTTTCTTGACGTCAACCTTCACCTGAGTTCTCAACTCAAATGCTGCAAGAATGCTATGAAGCTCATCCTTTTTCAGCTTATCCAAATCTTTAGCTTCCTCAATAGCAAAAATATTTTCACCGAATCTATTAGGAAGAGATCTTAAGATTTTATCACAAACATCATTTTCAGCAAGTTCAAGACCTAAGTCTTTCATGGAGTTAACAACCTCATCCATGCGAAGCATGTAGTCACTAATATTTTCATCATCATTCATCTTGAGTTGTTCAAACATACCTTTGAAATGTCTCAACTTGGCCTTTCTGACATTTGCATCACCTGTATGAACCACCCGCAATTGTTTCCACATTTCACTAGCTGTCTTGCAGTGAATTACTTTGGTGAGATCTGCTTTCTGTAAGCCTTTCAGGATTGCATTCATTGCTTTTGAATTGTTGTGATGTAGAAGCCTATCTTCTTTAGTATATGGACCATTTACAGGAATAGTATACCCATCTTCAATCACTTCCCACACCTCATTCCCAAGTGCCATTAGATGAACCTTCATCCTTGCACTCCAAAGACCAAAATCTGATCCATCAAGAATAGGTGCTGCATTTCCGCTTGAATAATCCATTGTGTTCTTATCAAGCTTTTCCTTCAAGCTGTTTAAACTTTTCGAAGGAACCCGCTCTGATACCAATTGAAGAACACAAGCTTATACTGAGAGGGGGGGGTGAACAGTATAAGACCACTTTTTACTTTTTCCTTCAACTTAACTTTTAATACAATATTATGCAGTGTATAGAAAGCAGTATCAAGCAAAAATCAAAGCAATACAGAAAACACCATCCACAATAGAGACACAACAATTTACGTGGTTCACCCAAGGTGGGCTACTCCACGGATAAAATTTTCACTAAAATTTTATCAACCAAATCTGGGAAAACCTTTCCCGATTACAATGTTTATGGGTACCAACCCAAAGGAGACACCAATCCCCTAACTCTGCTCCGGTCGGTGATCCTCTAGAAGACCTCTCGCCTCTCGCTGCCCTTAGCAAGTGGAACTCTATCCACAGAAGACACCTGTCTTCCCCGCTCCGGCCGGAGACCTCTGTCCTCAACTCTATCACCTCAAAGCTGGTCCTCAAAAATGCACTAAACACAGTCCTTCGGTCTAGCACAAATGTCCTCTATATTTTTCTCTGATCTGCACCAAACACAGTCCTTCGGTCTGGCACAAGTCTGTCCTCTTCCTCTTTCTCTGGTCTGCACCAAACATAGTCCTTCGGTCTGGCACAAGTCTGTCCTCAAATCTCTTTCTGTTCTGTTACAACCGCATTTGGTCAAAACCAACTTTTGCACTGACTGCGCAAACACAGCAGCACTCGATCGAACATCAACTTATGCACCTCTATGCAATCACAGCAGCACAGTCTTCGCACACTCTACTTTTTGACGATCAAACTTCTCCCCTGCACTCTATCTACGAATATCACACTTCAAACGCACACTTCGATCGATGCCAAATCTCTTCAAACAGCCCTCCTTTTATACTAACATAATCAAGATCTAAACCTTGGTCTTAGTCGACTGTTATGCAAATGCAAAACCCTAACTCCGTCGACTGCACGCCCTAATCTCCGTCAGCCCAATTTTAACTCTGTCGACTTCAACCGCCTCTGTGGTTCAGTAGCTTCTATCGTGAAACCACAACATGTCATGATATCACGACATTTTTGCAGCCGTACACTTTCGTTTGGCTATTGTCATGATATCATGACACTTTTGCTTTTGTCTACCTTGACTACGTTCTTGTCATGATATCGTGACACTTCTATCTTTGCTGACGTCATCTTCACTCCTGTCACGAAATCGTGACACTTTAGTCTTCTTGGTCTTCTTCTAGGCTTGCACTAGCGAAAACGGAGCATGTCATGAAATCGTGACACTTTCGCTGCCTTGAGCTTCTCTCTGCCTTACACCCACGAAACTGGAACATGTCACAAAATCGTGACGCTTTCGCCTTCGAGCTCTTCCTTCTTCAATTCATCATGAAATCATGACGCTTCTTCTGTTGAAGACTTGCTAACTATTTCTATCATGAAATCGTGACACTTTCTCCAACTGCAAGCTGCCATCTCAACCTGTCACGAAATCATGACACTTTCTGCATTCGCAAGCTTTCTCTTCAACCTGTCGTGAAATCGTGACACTTTCTGCATCCGTACAACTTCTTTGTAGCCTATTGCGAAATCGTGACGCTTCTCATTTCAGCCTCTTCCTTTTGCTGCATGTCGCGAAATCATGACAGTTCTCACTTCGAGCTTTTCAGCATGTCGCAAAATCGTGATAGTCCTCACTTAGTCTTTTGCAGCATGTCACAAAATCGTGACACTTTTTGAGATACTTTATCTCTCTTCGAACTTGTCGCGAAATCGCGATAGTTCACACTGCGGACTCTCCCTTCTGCATCATGTCGCGAAATCGTGACACTTTTTCGTCCATACAACCTTCCTTGCATTATGTCGCGAAATCGTGACACTTTTCCTTCTTTGCCTTCCTGCACTTTTCGAGTCGCAAAAATGCGACATGTCGCGAAATCGTGACACTTTCCACCTTGCTCTCTTTCTCTGCCAACATGTCGCGAAATCGCGACAGTTTTTCAAAAAGCTTTCTCTCTCCTGCCTAAGTCGTGAAAATGCGACATGTCGCGATATCGCGACACTTTTTCAAAAAGCTTTCTCTCTCCGCCTAAGTCGCGAAAATGCGACATGTCGCGATATCGCGACACTTTTTCAACTTACTTTCTTTCGAACCCGTCAAGCCGAACCTTCAACAAAACACATTATTTTTACATCAAATCAAATTCTTTCAAAAGCTTCTTGACATCAATGACAACTAATTCACTTGAGCAAATGCAATGTACTCAAGGTACCCAAAATTGCCAACACCGTTCACCCCTCCTTCCTAAGAGGTAATCTTCTAGCAGCGTCTACGACTGACTAAAATCGGGAAGACCCGTATCTTGGAGCAGAGGAACAACCTTAGGCAAAACTTGGGAAGGGGTTTTTTCCATCTCTTCCTGTGATACACTTTCCAAATGGGAGTCTGCTCCTCGTTGGTTGTCAGCCTCAAGATGCTCGGGGTCCAATTGGAGAGAGGGATTCTCTTTAGGCTGCGAGAGTCCGCCACAGTCTCTAAAGGGGCCTGGGGATCCATGGCCCTTCGCGTCTGGAAGATTTGGTTGCTTTGCCTGGTCTTCCTTGTGCTCCAGGGGGTTGTCGTTTTCACATTTCTATTTTCTCAAATTTTGAAGAGGACACTGGGATTGGAGGTGCCCTTGGGACCGACACTGGGTGTAGAAAGCTGGTCTATTTTCATAGACAATAGCTTGTTTATGAAGAAAGGTACCTCCAGACCGAAGAGTGATGGAAGTTGGGAGTTCAGCCTCCAAATATGCTAAAACGCAAAATCGGGCCTGGACGAACCTTGTTCGAGCTCGAGTGGGAGGGTCGATGGTGACCAACTCCCCAATGGAACGTGCAATACCTCTTATGACATTTTCATGCCAGCCAAAGAGGGTAAGATTCAAGAGCCTAACCCATGCTGGGGCAATGTTGATGTTATGGGTCTCAGGACTGAAATCCATGTCCCACCTCCTGAGAAATAAACTTCTGTGGCCCAGAAACCATGGCCCGCCAGCCATAATTTTACAGTAATCCTCCTTATTGTTCAATCTAATGGCAAAAAAACCCCAGGATAGGGCCGCCAACTCCAAATGGCCAGAAGTCCTCCATTTGCTTGTTGCCCATTTTCGGATAGTTTCCATGTCGGGACGACCTCCAATGAATTTACCTATTAGGGTAAATTTCTCAAACTCCATGAAGCTTGAAAGAACTTTCGTCGGGATGTCCAGCTCATCCCCAACCGAAAACAATTCTTTGGTAAAAAACCCGTTTAGGGTTTCTGAGGCCGTTGCCTGGGCATAAGACTTTTGAGCCCCACCACCCCCTTTGTCTGGTGGGTCCTTACCTCGACCAATACCATTTCCAGCTCTGTCATCTTCAATGGGCCCGGGTGTTTTCGCTCCACCGAAATCTTGATGCCCTTCGATTGTTCCGTTGCATCCAAGGACCGAACCATCGCCGCTCCCGATCTCCCCTGCAGACTTCCCGCCCATTGACATCCTCCTCCTCCCCTCAAAAAAAAAAAATTACAATTAATTTAGTATAATCAATAAGATTATGTGTCGATACCAATTCTCATCTTTGCTTAGATCATATAATTTACTTTCTTCTTATGTTTTGAGGACGAAACATTTTTGTAAGAGGGGTGGAATGTTAGGTACCTAAGGATATGAATGTGGGGATATAATATAATATTGTATTATGGCATGGGTCACACATAAAATTATAATAATATATAACATAGTGCCATATTATAATATTATGCACTTTGTAACTCATGGAAGGTGAACCATCACATTCTTGTATAAAGAGATATATACCCCCAATTGTAGAAGTGATATCAAGTATTCTTTGTAGAAGTCTTGGCTCATGGAGTTGGAGATCTTGTGGAGTGGCTTCCTTCCAATAAGGAGCATTGTACGATGTTGCCCTACCTCAAGGGTATTATCAATTTCTATTTTATTGTGTGGATTGTTATTGTGGAATTTATTTGTGGATGCATTTTTTATATTTTTGCATATTGATGAGTGATTTATTATTAATAAGAAGAGAGGTTTGTAACAAAATCTCATATAAATTCATATTAAATGAGTTAGAGGTGTTCTTTTTGGGTTTACAACAATTCATTACTTCCAGCAATACCCTTCCCTAAGGAGTACTTTTATATGACGTTATTATACATGAATGTGAAATTGTTGATACCTCTTGGATAACTTACACCATCAAGATCATATATGGGTATTGAAATTCTTTACTCATGTGATATGATATCCCAACACCTACATATTCTCAAGCATCATGCTTTTTTAGGGATAAAAGTGACATACATGAGACAAGTATGGTCATGACCAACCTACTAGATGAGAAGATAGTGAAAAGCTCCAAACACCAAGTAGTGGGTTAGGACACTAGTATTATTGAAGTCATTGTACAAGGAACTTTGTCACTTATTATACATACAAGTTTAACTAACCATGTTGGCACCACCACCACCAATTAGGGAATCTCTAAAAATACTTTCAATATCCCAAATTTTCTTGCAAATTCAAGTTGAATTCATGCAACTAAGTAAGAATCATCTATGTTTTCTCATGCATGCATTAACTATGCTAACTTATAAAAATATAGAGAACAATAACATAGATGCAAGTTCCTAAACATGAGGTCTTTCTAGGGTTATGAATTATATAACAATCTAGTAGACAATGAAATCAAGTTTTATAAATGACAACACAAACTTTTGCACATAACTTTAATCATATGAAAAATCTTATTGGATATCAGGAAAAACAATGTGAAATTTTGGAGCTAAATGGTAGAGACGTTTTTCGCAGGACTGCCCAAACTACCGAACTCGTTTTGGCCATATCTCACTCATCCGAACTCGGATTGAGCTGAAATTTTGAGGGTAGATGCCTGAAAAAACCTAGAACATCTCCACCAATTTTCATATCATTTGGAGCAACACAGATCCTAGCGCATCCCTATGTGTGAACGATATATTTGGCAAGCGGCTATGCGAGGGTTTCATCTGGGTTGAGTGCAAGCAGCTCCAGAGGTTGGTTTTTAGGGCCTTCGGGCCCTAGCGGCCAATATTTTTGTGGTTTATGCTCAATATTTTAGCAAGAAATGTTGCAGGGGATACAAGATGGGTTAGAAATTTGTCTTTCAATAGATCATACCGTGAACTTGAGTGACAACGACTTCCAATTTGCTGCACAAAAGAAAAGTGAAAACCATACCTTTCCACGGCGTCTAGGGCAAGGATTAAAGAGACCACAAAATAAGTTTCAAGCAGTTGATCAAAAAATGGCTCATATCTCAAGTGAATCTGGTGCTAAGGTGCACCCACAAAATAATTCTACTGTGAAAACCCCTGTCAAGGGTAAGAATTTTGAAGACTCGGTCCCAAAAATGAATTTTAGGGATGCCCTTCGTGGTGGACAACCTCAGCCCAATGCTAATATCAATACTAGGGCTTCTCATAAACCTCTAAGAATGCCTAAGATTGATCCCAGGAAAATGGAGTCAGGATGTCTTAAAGCAGCTGATGGAACTCCTATTGTTAAGCTTGATATGGGTAACATTCAGATTGGCATTGAAGATTTGGAAAAAAGAGGACTAATTTGTCGGTTCATGGGTTTTCATCCGAGTCTATCTGCTTTCAAAGTCTGGGCTGCAAAAAGCTAGAAAACTAAAGGTGAGTTACAAATCTCTATTTATCCAAATGGTTATTTTCTTGTTTTATTTGCTAATAATGAAGATAGAGAGAAAACTTTTCAAGGGGGTCCTTGGTTTTTTGGAAGGGCGGGGCTTTTCATGAAGCCCTGGCATACTAAATTTAAAGCCGAAGAAGAGATGCCTTCTATAGCTCCCGTGTGGGTTAGACTCTTTGGCCTCCCTATTGAATTTTGGAATCCTACTGTTTTTTCTTCAATTGGAAACTCTTTAGGAACTTTTATGATGACTCGCTGATTGTACTCAAAATTTTGAACATATTATTTATGCTCGAATTTGTGTTTTAATGGATTTTGACAAACCCCTACCTAAAAATATCACATTACAATTTGGGGAAGACACTTGGGAGCAAGTAGTGGACTATGAGAACATTCCTTTTCGTTGTAGAATTTGCCATGAATATGGTCATTTGGCCAGTGCTTGCCCAAATAAAATTCCCGATCAAAAGAAAGAAGATATAAACTCGAGCAGGTTTCCAAATACCTAAGAAGAAGAACACTCGAAAAAACCAGGTAATGAAGGATCAATCAAAGTCATTTGCTAATATGTTTGAAATCCTTTCCACAAATGATGTCCCAAGTGAGGAAGAGGAAATAATGGAAACTGAAATCTTAGAAACACAGTTTAAATATGAAGGAAAGAACTCAGAGACAAACCAACAAATCAAAGGTTTTCAATAGAAAAAAAAGGAGAAAATTTACACAAGAAAAACAATATTTCAAATGTCAAAACTTCAAATAATGCAGGTCCCAATATAGACTCCATTGAACCATCTAGTAAAATTTTGGTCGTGTATGAGCATTCTTCAAGGTTAGAAGCCATCTCAGATTCAATTGGAATAAGTCAAGAAACAGGGAAAAAAAAATTGAAGATGGATTCTAATCAAAAAGTAGGTCGCAAGACCAATCAATATCATATGGTAAAAGAAGGTGAAAAGCTTGTAGAGGAAGGTAAGATTAATGCCCTTCCCAACATTTTTAGCCCTGGTATTAATGAAGATCATCACTTGGAATATTAGAGGACTCAAAGGGAGTCTTTCAAAACAAAATGAAATTAGAAGAATGATTCAGATAAATCATCCACATCTTGTTTTCCTTCAAGAAACAAAAATGTCAATGGAGGATATGGACTTAATTGCCAATAAAATTTGGCCAGCTGGAAAAGTGGTTTCCCTCAGTTCCCAAGGGACTTCGGGTGGCATTGCTTGTCTTTGGGACCCAAAAGAGGTAGTTATTCACCATATGGTTGGCGGTTGGGGTTTGTTGGCTATAGCTATTCAAAGTAGACATTCCAACCAGATTATGCTCTGCATTACTGTTTATGCCCCGACTTCTTTGGAGGAAAAAAGAAGACAGTGGAAGGATATTACTCATATTATCTCTCATTTTCCTAAAGCTTGGATCTTGATCGGAGGAGATTTCAATACCATCCTCTCTCTAGATGAGAAAAGGGGGGAAATAGAAATTTGGAAAAAAGTACTGACCTCATGAGCGAATATATTGCAAACCTCCATCTTGTGGATATCCAACCAGATAATGGCCTTATGACTTGGTCTAACAGAAGGCAAGGCTTAGCTTGTATAATGGAGAGATTGGATAGGTTTTTGCTCTCTGAAAATTTCTTAATCCATGGTCACATTCCTAAAGTGAAGACTCTTAATAATGTTGGTTCGGATCATTGGCCAATCATGGTGGAAATGTGGAAAACCAATGTGAGTTTCTCTCCTTTTCGTTTTCAATTAATGTGGCTTAGAGACATTTCCTTCGGACCTCGTGTGCAACAATGGTGGAAGGAAGGTAAACCTAGGCATGGGACTAAGATGTTCTGTTTTGCCAAAATACTGCAATACATTAAATCCAAAATCAAGACTTGGAACTGGAAAGAGTTTGGGGATGTTCATAAAAAAAACATGAAGTTATTGCTCATCTTGAAAATTTGAATAAGAAAATCCGTTTAGATGGCCTCACGGAGAAGAGAAGTGCGGATGAAATTAAACTGACAACTCTGTTAGAGGAATGGGAAAAAAGAGAAGAAATCTTATGGAAGCAAAAATCTAGAATTCAATGGCTCAAAGAAGGAGATCGAAACACAAATTTCTTCCACAAATCTCTTCTAGCTCGAAGATCTCACAACTTTATTTCTTCCTTAAAATCAGATTCGGAGATGTTGTTTATACTTGGGATGGCATGAACTCTATTGTTGTTGATTACTTTTCCAATATTTTTCTGCTACTCCTCTTGACTCGACTTCTCAACAAAATGTTCTTCAAGCAATCCCTTCTCTTATCACTTCAAGGAGAACTCTATTTTGACTTCTCCTGTTACTATCAATGAGCTTCAAAAAGTAGTTTTTAAAATGCAAAAGGGAAAACCCCAAGTCCTGATAGTTTTCCTATTGAGTTCTACCAAGAGTTCTGGGATATCCTTCATGTTGATTTATTAGAGGTGGTGGAAGAAGCCAAGAAATCCAAAGAAATTTTGAAGGTTATCAATAAAACTTATATTACTCTTGTTCCAAAAGCTCAAGAGGTTGATCATATCTCGACTTTTAGACCTATTGCTTTATGTAATGTTCTTCTCAAAATTATTACTAAAATCATGGCGGAAAGGTTGAAGCCTCTTTTACATAAGATTATTTCCCCGAGCAAGGGGGATATGTGGAAGGACGTCAAATAGTAGATGAGATAGTTCTTGCTCAGGAAGCCATCCATTCCATGGATATGCAAAATTCTCCTTCTATGTTCATCCGGTTAGACTTATCCAAAGCTTATGACAGTGGATTGGCACTTCCTTATCAAAGTTTTGAGGCAATTTGGTTTCTCTAAGGATTGGATGGATTGGATTATGGGATGTATCTCTTCAGTTTCCTACTTAGTTCTTATCAATGGCAGGCCTTCTCAGTCTTTCCCAACTTCCAGAGGTATCAAGCAAGGTGACCCGCTATCCCCTTATTTATTCATCATTCTTTCTGAATGCTTGGGTAGGACTATAACCAAAAAGAGGGAAAACAAAACCCTTGAGGGAGTTACCATTGCTCATGGAGCTAGACCTATCTCTCATCTTCAATTTGTGGATGACTCTACCCTTTTAGGTAAAGCTACAATTAAGGAAGCTTCTAATTTTAAGCAAATCATTAGTTGTTTTTCTAAGGCTATTGGGCAGTTGATCAATGAAGACAAATCTAAAGTTATTTTCTTTCACTGCTTTGCTAGACAGGAAGCCATGGTCTTGGATAAATTAAGATATAAGAAGACCTCTCTTCCAATCACTTATTTAGGTATTCCCATAAATATTCAAAGGCAGAAAAATAAAGATTGGAATTGGTTGTTGGACAAAGTCAAGAAGAAAATTGGAAAGTGGACCAACAAGTGGCTTTCTTCTGGGGTAGAATCACCTTGGTAAAATCAGTCCTTCAAGCTATTCCTATTTATGTTTCTTCCGTTTTGAATATCCCAAAGGCTGTTCTTCGAGAATTGGATCAAATCGGTCATCGTTTCCTTTGGAGTGGTACTAAGGAGAAAAGAAAATGGGCCTTGGTGAAATGGGATACTTTATGTCTTCCTAAGAGTGAAGGGGGGTTAGGATTCCGGTCTTCAATTAATAACAACAAAGCTTTAGTCTGCTAAATTATATTGGAGGATGTTGCATAACCCCAATGCTCTTTGGGCCAATAATCTCCAGTGCTAAATATGCTTGAGAACAAAAGTCCCGAAGACCTTGTTCGCTATCAACTTCCTACCAAAGGTTCTCCCATTTTAGCAGTTCTTAAGACTGGTGAGGATTTGATAAAGAAAAAATTATTTTGGATCATTCATAATGGTCAACATGCAAATTTTTGGACAGATTCTTGGGATGGTCACAAGCCTTTGATAACTCGGTTTCCCGATTGGAGGCCTTGGATGGAGGAGCTTCACCGAGCTAATTGGATAAAGGTGGCTAATTACTATCGGTACCATACTGGTAATTCAAAGGTTGGTAGATATTGGATCCCTATTGAGGACTGGCCTATTCAAATCCTAGAAAGGCAAAGACAAGATATCCAAGGCATCCTTCATATGAGATCCCTCTCTTGGTCCCATGAAAAAGATTGTTTTGGATGGAACGACACTACTAAGGGTGAGTATTCAGTTGCTCAAGGTTATTTGACCTTATGCCATAATAATCCCAACCATTCTTCTGACATATTTTCTCAATTGTGGGCTCAAAAGCTCTGGCCTAAGGTGAGGTTCTTTAATTGGCTTTTATTGCATCGTAGGGTGCTTATTGGTGAGCAACTTATGAAGCATGGTTTTCATGGCCCTTTTAGATGTGAAATGTGTGAAGAGAATGTAGAAAATATCAACCATATTTTTATTGAGTGTACTTTAGCCTCTGAGCTATGGAGGAGAATGGCAACTTTACTTGGCTTACGAGTGGTCCAATTTTTTCACTTTTGAACAACTTTGGAGGAATTGGCCTAATCAAGAGGGTGTTGATCATTTTATTAGGCAATTAGTTTGGATGGGTTCTACCATTCTTCTTTGGAATATTTGGAATGAAAGGAACAACCAAATTTTTAATCAAGATAGGAAGGATATTCACTATATTTGGCAAAAGACCATAGCCAACTTAGTTGAATCAGTCCATCATCTCCTTAATCACCCCCAAAACTCCCACCAAAGATGGGATCAAGTGATGCAAAGATTGAAGATTAAACCTTCTAAGGGCAACCAACTTAAAGGGAATGTGAGTATTAGTAAGATGGATAGGACTAGAAATTGGCAACCTCCTCCTAAGGATTTTGGAAAAGTCAATACTGATGGAGCCTCTAGAGGGAACCCTGGAAAAGCCGATGTGGGAGGAATTGGTAGACTTTCGGATGGCTCCCTGGTTTTTACTTTTGCTTGAGAATTTGGGTATTCTTTCCAATAACCTTGTTGAGGGGTATGGTATCCTTAGAGGCCTTCAGGAGGCTACTAAGGTTGGATGGGAAAAGGTGTTAGTTGAGTCTGACTCTCAACTTATGATTAATCTCTTGAAGACTCCTTCTAAGAATCATAAGGTGGATTGGAGAATAAAAAGAATTATTGAGAAGATTCAGTTAATCCAGATGGGATTTTTGAAAGTTGATTACAATCATGTGGTCAGAGATCAAAACAAGAGTGTTGATGCTTTAGCTAATTGGGCTTTGGACAAAGGTGATCTTACTTGTTATGGCCACCCTCCTATATGGTGGGCTTCTCAAATTAGGGAAGCTCTTCTTTCTATCATTTCTTTGGATGGCTCCGAGTTCTGAAGGTACCTAGTTTCTTCTTGTTTTTTTTTTGTTTCTCTTTGGTTCATTCAGTTTTTTTAGTTCCCTAGCTCATTCTATTCTTTATTTTGTTTCCTCTGTTGATTCTTGCATTAATAGTCTTCTGGTCTAGATAGGTCATTGTTTTGTTCTTTTTTTTTCTTTTGTCTTCTTTGTTTTTTTGTTTAGTTTTTTAAGGTGGGTGGGTTCTTTTGTTTTGTTTTGTTTTTGTGTTCTTTGTGTTGTTTTTTGTTGTTCTTGTGTTTTTGTTTTTTTTTTTTTTATGTTTATTGTTATTGTTCTTGTGTTTTTTTCGTTCTTGTTCTTGGGTTTCTCTTTGTTTGTGTTATTTCATTTTTTTATGTGTGAGTGTTTTCTATGTTTTTTGTTTTTGTTTATTGTCTGTTGTTGGTTGTTTTTATTTTTATTTTATTTATTTTATTTTTTAGGTTTTGGTTGTGTTTATTTTTCATGTTTTTTTGGGTTATGTCTTTGTAGTGTTCTGTTGTTTTTGTCTTGTTTGTGTTTTGTTATGTGGTTCTTGTGTTTTTCTATGTGGTTTGTGTTGTGGTTTCTTTTATCTTATTGTGCGTGTTTGGTTGTGCTTTTGGTTTTGACACACTCAAGGAGTTTGTTTTTTATTTTATTTTATTATTTTTGTTGTTATTTTCTTTTTTTAATTTGGTTTTGTGTGTTTGTTTGCTCCTTGAGTATGTCAAAGGTGGTAGGCCAGGTCTGAGTCCTGGGCGTTTTTGGCGGAATGGATACCCCTGCCTCCTTGGGTCTTACCCGAAAGTGGCATCCCTTTTGGGATGTTTTCCACAAATAAAAAAAAAAAAAAGAAAAATCTTATTCAACTCTTAACAACTAAAGGATATACATGCATAGAAAATCCAATAGAAATTGATTTAGATAAGGTGTAAGTTGTATGCCTTAATAGAGCAAAATTTCATACTATTAATAACTCTGGTCATACAAATTTTCTTTAAATTGGGCCATACCATTCATTATTATAGTAATGACTACTACAATCAACTACATCATCCTTCCATGGACAAATTTTAGAGTCAATCACATTTGTAGTAACAATGTAATCATATTAGGATTCTTAAACTAATAATAGTTTGTACAAATCTAGCATCATAAAATAGTACTATAGGCATGTAGGTTCCATCTAGTTTTAAAATTAATACATCAAGACACATCCATTTGTATAATACTATTTTGTTCAAGTTTTCCTAACATGGCCAAAAACACTTCTTTTTATTTCATCATGATAGTTAAGGTAGATTAGTACACATCGGTTGTTCTTCAACACAAGGTACATACATGTGGAAGTTCATACAATTGAAAGTATCATAGATAGGAAAGTTATTATAGTAGTAAAGACTATATACAATGCAATGAATATCACAATATTATAGTATTCTAACTCTTGAAGAACTCAAACTTCTATCAAGTTGATATTAATCCAAACAATGAGATACCATAATAGTTTTAGTTAAGACAAAAAGGTTGGTATGACAAGTTTTAACTTTTTTCTAGCTAGGTTTATGATTGTCGACAATCAACTCTAGTTTGGACCACTCCATAGTGATTTCAACTAGTGTTTCTTGTTAACATATGCAAATTATATGTAAAGTGTACATGATAAATATAGTGTTGCTAATACATCTTATTGATCTTTACTTGTTGATTAAGAGGAGGGAGAGCATCATCAAAGCAATTTATTGTTAAACCAAGAAATTTTCACCTAGAAGTCTCTCTCGGTTCTATTCCTTAGTTGGGAAAATTGACCTTTCAATTAAGATATTAGATATAGAGCACTAATATGCTAGGAAAAAAACTCATGAATATATTAATCTATCTACATAATGCCACACAAACCACGCACAACTTAACTTATAGAGGATGCATTATAAGAACATGAAGTTTGAACACACACATTCATGCAATCAAGTCAATGCATCCTATCTACATAGAGTAATTAATTCATGCAAACTTTGAACATAATAATTACTTTAGTCATAGGAGTTGTAAGCTTACTGTAGTGGTAAGGGATTTGGCATTTCTTTGAGAGGTCAAATATTCAAACACCACTCAGTATGATGGGACCATGACCCCTCATAAAAACATGTGTAAACTCATTGAAAAAAATAATTACTTTAGTTATAGTTTTTCTAAATTTTTTGTTAAAACAAATCCACCTGATATATTCCTCAAGGCATAATTTATTATAAATTATTCAAACATATGTTAGTGCTTGTCCTCAAGCATGTCATCTCTATGTTCACCAATGTTAGATCTAATTTATAAGCATTGTCTTTAAACCATCAATGTTTCTTGCCTCTACATATATCTTCCCTACCATCTCACTAGATTATGTATTCCTTAATCCACCATAGCTTTAAGGGTTTGTCCCATTCATATTGGAAAACAGATAGGCACGTTCTAGGAAATTCATTTAATTTGAGGTAGTATGATAGGTTTCCTATCCCAAACATTATCATCCTCGACTTTTTGTTGTCTACTTTTCTTGTGTTGAGATGGGTTAAAACATTAGTTTTTACACTTGCTATAACAACCAACTCAAGAATAGAATTTTGCAAAGAAAAGTGCTTCCCCTACATTCTGGAACACCATCATCATATTGTTCCATAAAAAAATAGGGTTAAAATAAAACAATATCAAGGATAAATGTTTGTACACTGAGGTAATGGTTATGCAAAACTTTATACTATTCAATGATTCACTCAATGAAATTATCAACTCTTGTTAGGATAAATATCTATCATAATTTTCATCACAAGTAACTCTTTTGACACTCACAAGGTATGTAATTACACGAGCTCTTTATAGGATAAAGATAATCCAAAGTTGATAATAGTTTAGTTCTATAATGGGGTCATATAACAATTTTGGTGTGTACAAGACTATGAAATCACCACTTTTTACAATGTATAACAATCTATTGTTTTGTCCCTTTAGATGTAAGTCCTCTTACAAAGGGTATCCATTTCAAAGTGCAACATCTAGCCCAAGGTACAAAAAGGTCAATAGTTATAGATGGACATCTAGTTTAAGGTACAATTGTAAGATAAGGTACAACAAGATTCATAGTTCAAGTATAACACCTAGTTTAAAGTACGATTGCTAGCCAAGTTACGACAATATCAATAATTCAATAATAACATTAATTTGAAGGTACAATTGTAAACTAAATTATAATGAGGTCAATAATTTAAGTTTGACGTCCAATTTAGAGCATAATTGCCAACTAAGGTAAAATAAGATCAATAGTTCAAGAATAACATCTATAAGAAGGGATAATTTCAAACCAAGATGCAACAAGTTCAATAGTTCAAGATTGACATCTAGTTTAAGGTATAATTGCCAACCAAGGTATAACCAAAACAACACTCAAATGCATTCCCTTTGAGGCATTGGATAAGTAAACTACAACAACATGTGCATACCATATCTCAAGTGCAAGTAGTTCAAGTATAGTAATATATATATATATATATATATATATTATCACTCAATTTATCATGCATAAGTATACAACATCACCAATGTAAGTACTTTAAGTTATTTAACAAATCTAAGTACATAAGCATACCCTACAATTAGTTTGAGGTAGCCAAAAGGTCAATGTACAATATCATAAGCATACCATGCAAGCATTCATACAGGTTAGGGTACAATAAAATGAGCATACTATGCAAGCATTCATACAGGTTAGGGTACAACAAAATGAGCATACTATGCAAGCATCTAACAAGAGGTACAACAATCATGGATATACCATGCAAGCACTAACACAAGTTAGGATGTAGTAGTCATGAGAATACCACATAACCATTATGGGATAGCAACCAAGTCAAGTTTCAGTAATCATGGGTATACCATGTAAGACTAAGTGCAGCAAGCCTAATTTATACCCCAAGTCGAAGTATCCAATAAACTAAGTAATGGTTTGTACTACAACTCTAGTTATACATGCAAGTCCAAGTGCAACAAGCATAAGATATGCCACAATCAATAAGACCAACATAACAAGCATGGATTTATCCCATAGCTCTAGACATCAAGCCAACTAAACAAGGTAAAAATAAGTATCCCATGATTCGGTTGGAAACCTTCCCAATACAACATCAAGAGCAGGGTTTTTTAAGCATGTACCCTTCACAACTCAATGTATATTTTTCAAGGCATCAAACTAAGGTACAACAATTGGTCATGGTATAGAAAGGTGGTTATGTTGTAGCTTAGTAAAAGCCTTCTAAAGAATTCATTATAACAACATATCATGTTATAGTAGAGAGGGTGTATATATGCACTCTTAGGTGTTCAACTAGTGACTTCCACTTTGATCTTCTTAAACATAACCCACAATAGAAAAAAATCCTACAAAGAAAAATGACAAATCTCTTTACCAAGCATCACACTCAAAGTCTCATTGTTCAAGGTCTTAATATTACAACTTTAGAAGACAATAAGGTTTGGTTTGAGCATCCAACAAGCATGGATTACTTTGTTTAAGAACTTATACAAATAATATAACCTTCTTTCATTCTAGGAGTGAAGAGTTGTACATTCAGATAAAAGACATACATCCACCTAGTCATTACTTGGTCACCTTTCGGAATGAGGAAGAAGAGAGAATAACATGATCTATTAGTATTTCATTGAAAGAAGTGTTGTTATAGTCATAAATTATTTTTAGTTGAGTTCTATAGTTAATAAGACCTCAAGATCCTATAAAGGTTACAATGTATTTCTTACTTGTTTATAGTCAAGGAATTGATCGTCTAGATTCATGTCCATATTTATCCTTATGAGATTGAAGCACATATAGAGTGAAATTACCAAGAAATTTTCTTTATTTAAATTGTCTCAAGGTGATATCATCTTTCCACATGGTTCCTATTGCTTACCTCTCTATTAAGGCAAATATTTTCACTTTCACATACTTTGGGAGAGCCATAAGGAGAGTTCTAATTAACACTACATAGTTTTGATGATGAAATTTAAGTCAAGGCCAATGTTTCAACTATTACTTACTTTGACCATGCTTGTCAAAACATCACAAGACCCCTTTTTAATCTCCAGACAAAGGCTAAGACATCCATTTTTCACATGCAAACATAATAATATATAAAATATTTGAATCACTAGTCAAAGTTGCACAACCAAGTATATCACAACCTCTTATTTCTTTAATCTAACTTGTTTTAACTTAGTCTCCTTTATCATATAAAAAGTAAAAGAAAAAATAGTCATTTTATACTTTTTGTGCAAGTGTATTTTAGTTTAATGCATATGTAAGCCCTTTAGCACTATAGTGATTTTGAATTTGTTGTATATTTTTAGTGCTATTAAGAAAATTATAGTTGCAAATTTATATTAAATTCATAATTCGTTACTTTTTATTAAGTCTCTCATTTAAAAAAAAATACTTTAGTAAATTTTAGAATCCTTTATTCCTCATATTAGAATAATTTTACATTATCATTGAAAAACAAAAGGTGTCTAGACTAGGGTTGGTATTGTGCATTTTCGTGAACTTATATTAGATTTTCTCATTTTCTTTAATTCTAGTTAGTTAAAGGGTTTAAAAGCTTTTCAAGATGTAAATAGGAACTCTTTAGTGTCCAATGATAAAATAGACTACAAACCTGGAGAACTTGTCCATACTTCCTCTTTTATTTAGTAAAAATCTTTCAACTATGACCTCTTTATAGGAGGAAACAATGTCCTAATAGACTCGTCAAACCACTTGTGACTGGCCATCCACAGAAGGCATAGGTGACAGAGGACCCACCCCACCATAGACTACACCAATAACAATTGAGACTAACCAACCTATATAACGCATATGGGGGTAGGAGGAGTAACGATAATGGTTACACTAATAGGTAGATGTTATCATTAAATACACCAATGAATATCTCCACAAACGAGGAGTCATTAAGATATGATAGTTCACTCGTCCCAACTATATGAGAGACTAGAGAGATCTTGCAAGCCATAGCAAAAGGTACAATTGACGAAGAGAATGAGCAAGGAGAGCCTATAGGATTTAAGATTGACTCTTCAAATAATGATTTTTTGTATGGGTGAGTTATATTTGATGATAATGTTGGATTCTTAAGTTAGTCAAGGTTAGCATATACACATTTGGCTTGGATTTGATGAGATAGGATAGGGACCTAGGTATGCCTTATAGATCTTATCCTAGTATTTTTGGTAGAGGCTTATATTATAACATTTTGATTCATCTGCTATTAGATTAGACTTTGATGTATGATTTATTTGACATGATTTGATATATAGATCTAATTACTTTATATGTTTATGATTGCATATATAACTTAAGGATGGAGGGTTTTTATTGGAGACTTATTTTGACTATCCTTGAGGTCTATTATAAAATTATCTACTATTGATGCCCCTTGCCATCCATTGTAGGTCCTTTAGAGAGGCCAATTTATTTATATAGCGATGCATGTCACTTAGTGACTATGTTAGGACAATAGTCATGGAGGCATCATGAACAATGTTAGGCTAAGGCTTAGGTCAAAGAGGTAGATTTGGAGCTTTATAAGAGATGAGATGGTGATAAAGTCAAAGAATTAAAGAGAGAACTAACTCAGGCACAAATTGACTTAGCTAATACATACAAAAATTTGACAAAAATAAATAGTTATGCATGAGATGAAAAAGATATATACAAAATCTTAACTTATTTAAAAAATATTTCATATCCTATTTCCACATGGTTCCTATTGCTTACCACTCCATTAAGACAAACAATTTTACTTTCACATACTTTGGTAGAGCCAAAAGGAGGGTTTCAATTAACACCACATAGTTTTGACGATGTAAGTTCAATTCAGGTGAACATATTAGCTATTATTTACTGTGGTTGTGCTAATGTCAAAACATTACAAAACCCCTTTTCAATCTTAAGACAAAGGCTAGGACATCCATTTTCACAAAATGATTTCAAATATTTGAATCGTTAGTGAAATTTGCACAACTAGGTATTTCACATCTTATTTTCTTTAATCTATTTTATTTAAATTTAGTCTCCTTTATCATTTAAAAGGTAAATGAAACAAATCAATCATTTTATACTTTTTGTGCAAAATCACAATTTAGTTCAACACATATGTAAGTGTTATAGCTCTTTCATTAGTGCTACATTGCTTTTGACTACGCTAGCGCTATTAAGTAAATTATAGTTGTAAATTTAGATTAAATTCATATTTTGTTGATTTTTATTAAATCTTTCATTTACAAAAGAAAAAAAAAAGACTTTAATTGAATTATCCTTCATTCCTCATCTTAGAATAAGCTTGCACTATCATTGAAAAACAAAAGGCATTTAGACTAGGGTTTGTATTGTGCATTTCCTTAGAAGTTATCTTAGTTTTTCCTCTTTGCTTTTATTCTAGTTAATTAAAGGGTATACAAGTTTTATAAAATTTAACTAGAGACCTAGTTTAGTGTTCCAAAATAAAATAAATTGCAAACTTGGAGAACTTGTCCATACTTCCCCTTTTATCCTCTAAAAAATCTTTCAACTGTGAACTCCTTGTAGGAGGAAATGATGTCCCAGTAGACCCGTCAAATTGCCCATGACTAGAAGGCACAGGTGACAAAGGACCTACCCCACCATAAACTACACCAATAGTAGTCAAGATTGGAAAACCTATACAACATATGAGGGGTATGAGGAGTAATGAGAGTGGTTACATTAATAGGTAGATGTCATCATTAGATATAATGATGAATATATAGATAAATAAGGAGTCATTATGAGATGATAGCCTACCCTTCCCAACCATATAAGAGACTAGAGAAATCTTGCAAGACATAGCAAAAAGTACATTTTGCAAAGACGATGAGCAAGGAGAGCCTATAGGGTCTAAGATTGACTCTTCAAATAATGATTTTTCTATGGGCAAGTTTGATTCGATGATAATGTTTGATTCTTAAGTTAGTCGATACTAGCATATACACATCTGACTTGGATTTGACAAGATAAGACAAGGACGTAAGTATGCCTTATAGATCCTGTCTTATTCATTTTGGTACATGTCTATTTTATAACATTTTAAGTCATTTGCTATAGATTAGACTTTGATTTATAATTTGTTGACACGATTTTGATATATAGATTTAACGACGATATTTGTTTGTGACTGCATAGCTAACTTAAGGATGGAAGGATTTGATTGAAGGCCTATTTTAACTATCCTTGAGTCATATTATAGATTTATCAATTGTTGATGACTGTTATTTATTGCATAAACAATTTAAGGATAGAAGGATTTGATTGAAGACTTATTTTTGACCATTCTTGAGTCATATTATATAGATTTATCTATTGTTAATATCCTTGCCACCTGATGTAGGTCCTTTAGAGAAGTCAACTGATTTGTATAATGATGTATGCCCAAATAATTTGTATAAAGATATATATCATATATCGAAAATAATACACAACAATTATGGAATTATGATCTCATTGTTCTAATTTAGTGATCAAGGATGGTTTAAGTTTCCTTAAGACTTGCTTTCATCAAACTTAATGTATTGATTTAGTTAGAAATTAGAACACCGTTATATTTAATTAATCCATTAGAAGTGCCGTATAAGTCAAAGCATGAATTGTCAACTTCCCGTGTCACGTTTCATTTCTCCGGTCCCTTTCCTTCTCATTAGCTAAAGCAAGATGTTAAATCCCAAATCTCCGATTGAGTAAATTTTAAGCCTATTGTACGTAAGCACACGTAAATTTTGAGTGTGGGTCTGTTCGTCTTTGTAGGCCGGGAAGTTTACGGTTTAAATTTTTAAAATGCAAAAGGAAAAATAATTAATGTATTTAATTAACTTTATTATTTGACTATAATCAAAATTAATATGGGAACAAGGATTTGAATGAACAATTAAATGATCGATCATTATATACAAGCACTATTATAGTTTTGTTTAACATATATTCTCTATAAAAAAAAAGGGTGCAACGTATTAAAAAATAATCTAATTGAATTATTAGAGTTGAATACAAATAAAAATCTTCATCGTATTAAAAAATAATCTAATTGAATTATTAGAGTTCAATACAAATAAAAATCTTCATCGTATTAAAAAATAATTGAATTATTAGAGTTCAATACAAATAAAAATCTACATCGTATTAAAAAATAATTGAATTATTAGAGTTCAATACAAATAAAAATCTCCATCGTTTTAAAAAATAATCTAATTGCCATTCTGAAGAGGACATCACAGAGATTGACCCTGCGTTGCTGCAGGTCTGTAGGTTTTTTTGCATTGTTTTTGAGGTTTGTTGGGGTTTTTTGATGCAATGTTTAGCGATGTCTGGTCTAGTGTTGGGCTAACCATCCGGTTGGGTTTCAATGTGTCAGCCCCTGCGAGGGCTCTAGTGAATATCTATGGATTTTTTTTATTTTCTTCAGTACCCCCTACGAGGGCAAACACCACCTGATTACTGGCTTCTACATCCCTTGCGAGGGAATTTTGGCAAAAATATCCCCTGCACGGGATTAGTTAGACTGATCCCTCTTAGACAGAAGATTATGCAACATGAATGTACTTTCAATTTGATGAAATTTTTGTATATTTGAGAGTGGGACCCACTTAAAACCCTGTGAAATACAACTCCAACTTACCAAAAAAAATAATAATAATCTAATTGAATTATTAGAGTACAATACAAATACAAATCTGCATGTTCTGAACGGTATTTAGCAATTTTTTTTTGTTGAAGAAAGATAAAGACTTCTATAATCTTTAGTTTTTTTGTCAGAGATAAATTAATGGATTTCTATCTTCCAATTCCTAAAATGATAGGATAAAGTATGAATTTTTAAAGGCAACTCGGTCCCTTTTACTAAGGTTTTAACTTAAATCTTTAAATGAAAACCTAAAATATCCTTTTTACGAGGATTTAAACTTAAGTCTTCTAAATGAAAACCTAAAAATATACTAAGATATTTTTTATAGAACATGAGTTTAAGGTATCACTATGAAGAGGACTAAAATATAAAAACGATTTGGTCCCTTGTATCGGAGTTTGAACATGAATCTCCCAGATGAAAACTTAAAGACATGTCATTATACTATCCTTAAAAGGTACTAAAATTTTAGGGTAAAGCATAGATTCTTTTAAAGATCTCGGTCCCTTGTAGTGGTTTGAACCTAGGTTTTCCATGTGAAAACCCAAAGCCATACCACTATTCGTAATCTATGGATAAGATTTTTAAGGTAAAACTTGACTTTTGAAAGGGTTCAATCCTAATCCTTTGTGAAATGGTTTGAACGTGAGTTTCTTAGATGAAAACCCAAAGCCATACCGTCAACAAGGACACAAATTTTAGGATAAAGCACGAGTTTTTGAAAGGGTCTCCATCTCTTGCGTATGGTTTGAACTTACGTATTTAGCAATTTATTGAAGTATATTAGTGGGATACATCAGAGAGTTGGTTACATCCATACTATGTTTAGTAACTGCCAAGTGTAGGGTTCAAATTCAAGGTAAAGCACATGTTTTTGAAAGAATCTCCATCTCTTGCGCATGGTTTGAACTTAGGTATTTAGCAATATAATGAAGTATACTAGTTTTTTTGTTTATACAACTAAAGTTGGTTACATCCACATTATTTTTTTTAACTGTCAATTGCATATCATTGATGTTGGTCTGGCGCACACTCATATCAGGCTACTACCTTTGCAACATGCATGCCCCCAAGGTTTGAACCTAGATCTCTTCTTAATAAGTGCCTGGCCAGACATACAACTATCAATCCACCACCTATTCTTTGGAGGATGCTTAAGTATATTATTATTATTATTTATTTAGTTAATGTGAGAAACCTTTACACCCATAACCCTTCGTAAAGCCGAGAGCTATACTTATTAATAAGGAATTTAACATACAACCACCACACACCCACCTCCTCACACTACCACACCCCCACCTCCTAACACACTCGCTCATGCCACACTACCACACACCCACCTCCTCACACACTCGGTCACGCCACAATTTGAACCTTGAACCTTCCGAAGAAGAACCAAAACCCCAACAATTGCGCTATCCCCCATGGAACACTTTAGTATATCATTAATACCTTATAATTCAATCAACATCTTCATTTCATATAAAAAGTCTTTGTTTGAACATACCCAAATTCAAACCATGAATTAATGTTTTTTTTGTTCTTATCAAAGAAACTCAAATTCAAACCACTGATTAATATGTTTTTAAATTCACATAAAAATCCAAATTCAAATCACCCAATAAATGAAAGTGAACCCCTTTAAAAACAATTACTAATTCAACGAGAACAAACGGCAGTCTAGAATTAAATAACACTTTTAACAACTGTTTATTGTCCCACGCCCCGTACTAAACCTTGAAATTATGTCCCAAATGTTTCGAGGACCGTTTCAACATTTTTTCCTTTTTTTTTCGTTAATTAACCTAAATAGAATGAGTTGTCTCGAACACCGTGTGGGCCCCACTTTTTTGGACATGGGAGAGTGAGTCCAAAGACTAGAAGAAATCATAGTGTGTCTACCTTAACGTAAGGAGGAGAGGAAGAAGAAGAAGGAGCAGCTGAATTTTTATTTATAGTATCCAAACATTTCCTGTTGTCTCAAGTTTTTGGGGTTGGTGGGTGAAGATGTTTGTAATTTCACAAGCCTTTGGATCGAGCTGAACAACAAGAGGAGGAAATCAGAACAGCTGGAAACGAACAAATTTCAACTAATTTCAAGGGGATTTGAGCGCTTTTTACTCCTTGGATTGGGCGTGGTGCGCTCCTTTCAATACCTGTGGGGTCATTCACTATCCCCATCACTCGGAGGAAAGCTTAACCTGCTTCTCTCGACCTGTGAGGAGATATATTCTTCTCGGTGACTCGAACTTGAGACCTTTTTGTCTTGTAAAGGGTTTAGATTTTGTTGGATTGTTGAAGGTCCTTGGAGGAATAAGCAAATCAGAGCTTTGAGATGGCGGTCGCTCCAGCAAGGGCTCGTGCCGATTATGATCACCTCATCAAGTTGCTGCTCATCGGCGACAGCGGTGAGCTTTAAACACATTAAAACATGGATTCGAATCCTTTTGTTTTGACTTGATTTGGTTTATTGCTCTCTTTTATCTCGCCCTTCCTGTATACTGAATTTTAGGTTCTTTGCATTCGTTTATTTGTTTGCAGGGGTTGGGAAAAGTTGTCTGCTTCTGCGATTTTCTGATGACTCTTTTACGACGAGTTTTATAACTACTATAGGGTATGTTGCCGCCTGATTTAGCTGTGAGTCAATTAAATATTGCCGGTGTTGGCTCTGCACCGATCTCCTAATAAATATTTTGATTTGTTTTTGTGCCCCCTCAGTATTGACTTTAAAATCAGGACCATTGAGCTCGACGGGAAGCGCATCAAATTGCAGATTTGGGACACTGCCGGCCAAGAGCGCTTCCGTACAATTACAACCGGTAGGTGTTTTGTAATCGGTGTTGATGCCCTCAGGAAATTGCATATAGATGTAAGGGTTTATGATTCTAGAACCTTAGAGCTTGGGTAATCTGTGTAGGAGGTCCAAGGTTCGAATCCAATGGGTTAAGGTATATAGGAAATTGCATAGAGATGTAAGGAGCTATGACTGTAGAATCTTAGGGCTTGGTATTCCATGTAGAAGGTCCAAGGTTTGAATCCAAAGGGTTAAGGTATATAGGATATATATGTGCTTGGAGGCAGATAGCACAATACTAGCACCTCTTCCATTATAGAGTTTAGGCTGGTCTGATATGTGCAGGGCTTGTGGATCTTAAAAATGTTACTCTACTTATTATTAGAAAACAGATTGACCACTAGGCCACAGAGGGTTTATGACATACTGATTGTGATTATGAAGGTGTTGTATTGTGGATTTGTGTTGGATGTGGTAGTGTGTGCCTCGTGTTAAATACATTTACCAGTATCTATAAATATATAAAAATAGTCAAGTTGTTGGCTGACTTGAGTTCCGGTGGTATAATAATGTAATGTCCTCCTTGTTTTGGCTTTATTTAGCAAGTTGAGTTTACATGCCTTTGATTTCAGTGTAGCCATTAAGCAATGCTTCTTCTTTTTGAGAAGCTTCAATGGGTTCATTTGCTTTGATTCTATGCATTCAAATAATACTGTTTTCAGAGTTCAGAAAGATGTTGGCTGATTTGGTTTAGGTGGTACACTTGCGTAAATAACTCATTCGTGATTTGTGTTTCCTTGGTCTTTAATTGTCAATTTATTTTTTATTTTTTATTTTTTCCTTCCCAGTGCTTTGTCTTCTAGAGTAGCTTTTATGGTAATCCATGTGTCCCTCATTTTTCGAGTTGTCTGCATTACAAGAATAGCGAAATAAGAATTTGATTCTTCATGCAATGAAAGAATGTTATACAGCACAAACTTTTAATAATTTGGTTTTCTATCTTGTTATGCAATTTTAAAATTGGGTGTATATCTTTTGTGCAGCATATTATCGAGGTGCGATGGGCATTATTCTTGTTTATGATGTCACTGATGAGTCCTCCTTTAACAGTATCCACTATAACACTCTGATTTCTTGTTTTGTACTTCAAAGTTTGAAATTTCATTCTAGAGTATCTTATTGTTTTGATGTTATTATCTGGATTGAGCAAATGGGTTTTGACACGACTTTTACTGGTATCTTATTGTTTTGATTTTAGTATCTGGATTGAGCAAATGGGTTTAACATGACTTTTACTGGTTTTTCAATTCGTCATTGCCTATTATGTGTATTGTGAACTACTTGCCATATTGATGGTTTCAATGATTTCTACATATTCAAGCATGTTTCATTTTATTGTAAGTTTTCCAAAGTTCTTGACAGACTTGTATTGCGGACAAAATGGAAATGAATATATTAAATAGAATAAGATAGAAACAAATGATATAGTGCATGACTGATAACACTGCTCTTAAGAATAAGACATTGATTCTATTTATATGTAAATACTAAATATCCTTCGTTCTGACCAGCATCTGCCTTGGTTGGCTTGCCACCTTCTGATGAAGTTCCCAATACATATGTCTAGGTCTCCTCTCTGAAACTGACTCAAAAGATACCGAATTTCAACTAAGAAGGCTTTATGAACTAAATAGTTTACTGACCCCTGCATCTTGATGTTGAAAATGATCAGATATGAGTCTCAAAATACAAATATTTAAGGTCCCCTCTTTTTATTGATAGCCATTATCCTCTATGAAGGCAAAGTAATTCCTCGATGTTATTGGAGTCATGGCCAAGGCTTTCAGAGAAATCAAGAATCGATCTAAACAATCTTGAATAGGTTAATAGTCTTGCTGTGCCTGCTGTCCCTGAATTGTCCAAAGCAGATCCATTAAAAGAGTGACAGTTTAAAAGAACTGGTGTGCCTGATATATTCTCTTCTTCCTATTTATTATTGCATTTGGAAAGCCTTATGGATAGTTTCTTTTTCAATTTAGTCCATGATCTGACTTGGTATACCTTCACTTTCTAGCTGACTTTCTAGCTGATCTTTTTATGGAGTTCCAAATCCTTCGTGATTCCCCTTTCATGTGAAAGCCTTCTTGTTACCTGGAAGAAATAATGACCATTTCCAGGCTAAATTTACAAAGACTAGTTTTAAACTCCATCACAAATAGAATCCAACTTCAAGAGAGTCAACTCTGTGTGCTAGAATTTCTGAAAATACCTGCAATTCTAGCCCAACCTTTTTTTTGTCGTTCTTGTAATGAAAGAATAAATGGCTCATCGCGTCCTCTGTTTTCATACATAGGCACATATAAATGGCTCTGCAAAGGCCCTCCTTGTTAGATTGTTCCCAGTCAACTGGACCCACTTCTGGATAAGTGAAAAGAAGATATTATGCTTTATGATTGCTGAAATGCTATAGGTCTTTCATGAAGCTTGGAGTAAATCTGTATCTTTGTTCTGAAGTCACTCGTGTGTCAATTATATTCAATCAAATTGGGCCCATTCCTTGTGTATATTTCCCTTGTATAAATTCTCATTATACTTCCACTGCATGCAACCCACCAAGGGTAATCAAGAGTGGAAGTCTTTGATTCTGGTCCAATTTACGGTGTGGCAATGGTTGGTGAGGATTCCCTTTTCAAGTTATGAGATTAGTGGATAGCCTGAAAAGGGTGACACAAAATATTGATTGAGCTTGTTTTAATGACCCAAGTTGTATTCTAGTTAAACAGTTCCAGCTCCCTTAAAATTCAAGTTTAAATAATTGAACCTGGCAGATTATGGATTAACAACCATGAAAAGGTCCTTTCCTGAGCATCTGCTATTCTCAAGATGGACCACAATAGGTTAGACTCATTTCTTGGTCTCCATGCTAGCTTTATGGCAAGAGGATCATTAATTAAAGCATTCTTCCATACGCTAAGGCTTCCATTTTTCAGCAAACTGATCACTTTCTTCCAAATGACCAGATGGAATCAGATAATGTTAACTTTTCTACCTCTCTATAGGAATTCCCAAACGTGCTGATCTGTTTTCCGAAATGATAATGGGTTTAGCAAGGATCAGACAAAAAAATTTGGAAACATGATGGTTTTGCCTGCATAGCTTAATCTCTTTATTTCTCTCAAGGAAGTGGTATCCTCAAGCTTTCTAAGAAGGAAATTCCAATCTGTATTTTGTTAGTCTCTTGCATTTATGAGGCATGCGTAAATACTTGAAATAAATGTTAATGTCCAATTTTAGAATTGCAATATCCAAAAAATCAATTACTTCCACCTCTGGAGAAAAAATTAAATAACATGGTTCTCTCTCTAAATGTTATATTGTGCCTGAGGCATTCATTGAATCCTTCACAACACTTCAACAGTGTGGAACTGCATGTAAAAGGAGGAAAACTCCATTTGCACCACCAGTAGCCTTGACATGCCATAGACCATAGACTTTGCTCAAATGCTCAAAGCAAGGAGGAAAAACAAAATGCACATAAGACCTAAACGTATTTTTTTATAAATGTTTAATTGGTTGTATGGGATTGAAACAGGTCACATCATACTTTTGTAACTGGAGTTTGGTTGGAGAAACATATATTCCGGTAAATAACATCCTCTATGAGGGTCGTCTCATATAGCCTATGGTCTTGTGGACATAAAAAAACTACTTTACTTTACTTACGCATATTACATTGTGAAATACTATCCCAACATTTTAGCAATTAGGCTTGTATTGCCTGGCAATATTTGAACCTGGGTATCCTCCCTGAAAGTCCAGATAGTTAACTAGTTGAACTCATGCCAGTTGATTAAATGTTAAGGTTCACCTATAGGATTGGAAAGTTGGTCTATGTTGTGAAATTTTTCACTCAACCAATTGCCCCAAACTTCAGGGCATGTAAGACCTAACTTATTATACACCCAAGAATAATCCATTATGTGGTGGCCTAGTGGTCCATGACTGTTCTTAAGAATCCAGGTTGGTAGTATTTATCCATGTTTTTAAGAGAGGTGGTCATCTTTAGATGTTACTTGCTGTAAAGTTCATTACTTCCTCCTTTCAGATTGTTGGTAATAATTGAAGCAGGAAGCATACCCCGGAACTTAGAGCACATAGAATGATATCCTTTGATCTATCAGATACTGTCTTTTGATATTGACTGTTCAGAGGTATACCTATGTTTATGGTTTCTCTACTTGAAGTGGGTGCAGGATAACTACATGTTAATGTTCATTCTAGCCCGTCTCCTCCATGCTGAATTACTAGCTTTGTCATCTTTTCCAGGGGTATGTTGGCTGTATAGGACAAAAGTGGATCATCTTCAGTCTCATGTTGGGAGTTGTTTTTGTAGCAACTCCCTCATCATTATTGTTTGCGATTGACAAATGCACATCTAATCCCTTTAACACACTTCAATTATCAACAAATTAAAATAAAATTTTCTCTTTCTTTTGTTCTTTGGGTGGAATGGCCAATTAAAAAGGCAATTATCTTTCTGCTTAGAGGTGATAACATTGACTGATATGCCAATTCACAAGCTAATAATGGATTGACAGAGATTTGGGACCTCTATATTATTGGCAATATGAATTTCCAAGATAAAACACTTTGGACCACACAACCATCTGTCATTGATCCACAAGATCATAAGCTGTCTTCTATAATTTCTACTTAATAAATGAAAACATATGGAATCTGACTGAAAAAAAACTAACATGCATGAAGAGATGGACACCCTTTCTTTATGGTTTTGTGGAAAACATGTTTTGAGGATGGCAAATGATCTGAACAGCATCCTTGTTTACATGATAACGTTCTTGATTCTCTATCAACTTTTCATTCCCACCCCGACTTCTATTACACCAAGGAATTATGAAAAATCACTTGGATTGTCTTGATTTGTGACTGGAACTTCCTCATTTAAAGTAAGACATAAGTTCCTAATCTTGTCAGCATGGACTTGGGATCCTGCTTCAAAATTTTCCTTCCTGATTGTATTTTGGCTGAGCCATGAACAAGTCATATTGTGACCGATACCTAAAATAAGTTACATGCACATTCTTTTATGCTACCACCTCCTTGAAGGTTTTGAACTGTATGGAATCTCTCATACTTCCTGGAAATGGTAAAAAGAGTTTAACTAAAATTTTAAAACACTAACTTGTTTGTTTGGCTGAGGGTAGGTTCTTATCATATTAAATGGCCATGTAGACTCGAATCCTCCTCCAAGGGATCCTGTAAATCAAACACACAGATATAACTTTAAGATGCATTTGTTTTCTACTGCGTATTTGTTCATAAAATTTGGTGGAGAATTATTTATATTCTTTATAATTATAAATGAAACTTGGTAAAAGCCATTTGTTAATTTATTGATGGAGTAAATCTTGCTTTGAGCTATTCCCAAAATCTCTGTAAGTTGTAATCTAGAGATTGCCCTAGAAGAAAATATCCCTTGAAAATATTTAGTCGAAGTCCAAAGGATAAAGTATATGCACAACTAATTCAAAAATAAGCAATGAAAAGAGTGATACATTAGAAGTAAAATTTCATATCGTCGTTCACCTTCAACCTTGAAACTAATAGTTACCAGGGATGAAAATTATGCAAGACAAAAAATGAAAACAAGTTTTACAAAATTAAAAGCAAGTGTGCTTCCATTCATAATGAAGATATTTACATAAATATTCGTTGAATGAAGTGTGAATAATATTTCATTAGCATTTCCTATAGCATCTATTAGTAGTTCCTTAAGGTTTTCTTTTTTAAAATAAATTTCCAAGTTTTGTCTGGGGAACAAACGGTCTTTAAAATAAACTTGTTTTTGCACAAAGTGGCATATTCTTTTTCTTTGTAAGTTTCTTGTAGTTAATGACCTGCATTTTCCTATATGATTGAATTTTGGTGGAATCCTAGCACATTCCCTTTCTTTGTCAATTGCCAACACATCAACATGTCTCACAATTGATGGTGTTAAATATAAAAACGTTGGACTTCTTAAACAAGGCTGCCTCTTCGCACCAGCATTGTATGTGCTTGCGTTTGAAACCTTGGATACTTGCTTTCCAGGCATGCTACTATGGATTCCCTTCAAGGTATTTCCATTCAAGGGAAGGGGCCAGATAGCTGGTTAATAGGGACTTTGAGGATGATTCCCTTGTCTCTGTTGTTAAGTATACAGAATTTTTGAGCAATGCCTCGGGTTGAACCAACTTTATTTGTGAAGCAACATGATCCAACATTCAAATTGAAATCCTAAATGTTTCAAGGAAAACCAAGCTAATCTTTTTGTTTGACTAAAGGATCTCAGGTGAAAATGGATCTGGCCCAACTTTCAGGTTTTCCTTTTGTCTGCAAGGTCTCACAATTGACTTGTGGCAAAAATTGTGTAGAAGACTTGAAAGTAAAATTGGAGCTTTGATTAATCAACCAGTGTTTTTGGGTGCCAAGTTTTAAGTTTATTCCAAAGTGTTGACAGCCACTCATGTAGTATTTCTTGTGGTGGGTTGCTTCAACAATAAAAACGTTGCCAGAATTTTGCACTCCATGTGTGCGTTTCAGAATGTTGCTGGAGGCATTGTACTCAGATGTGATGAATAATACTAAGATTTTATTGATTATGGCCTTTAAATTTATATGACATGGTCGTTTAATGCAAGAAAGGTTTCAACAACTTTCTTGACACCCTTTAATGTGAGCATTGTAGTCCAAAGAGCTGAAAGATTTTAAGGTTTGGTGATTTTTGAGTGGGGCATTTAAATTATGTCATAGTTGTCACGTACTGCAAGAAAAGTCTATAGGGCCGATGAGAAAACCTCACAGTTAAATTAGGCTCTTATTGTGAATAGTCCTTAGGCCTCTCGTATAAATTGCTTGACATGGGTAAATGCTACTTTAGCTAATTTTTGTGGAAATTCAATATTGATTGGAATGCATTATGCTTACCATATCTACTACTTGGATCTCTTCATATTTGACCAGAAATGAACCGTGTAATTCTGTGGAATACACCAACCATTTGTTGGTAATTAGTAAGTTTTCTTTTACCCATTTTGGCTCACAGGATGAGTTTGACATTGAAATTTATATGTTTACAAGTTTTTTTTATAATTTTTTTACATTTTAAATCTATTAAATTTGTTATATGGTATTGAAACGGGCCCTACCACATAGTGGTATTATAACAGCTTGCCAATTATGCATGTATTGCTTGGCATGATTTTTTTTTTAGAATTTACACGGTGGAATCGGTAGCTGCCACGAATCTAGGCAGGTTGTCCGGCTTTTATGGACGCTACAGTATTCTGTGCTGTCCGCCCCAGAAGCCACCACACAGTTCTTCGTGCAGTCCGCCCCTATAACCACCATGCCACAATCATTTTAAACCTTTTACGCCGTTGAAAGCACCAGGAAAGGGACAAGCATTCAGTCCGGCGAGGTCCGAGATTTGAACCTTGGACCTCTGCCCCCCTTATGGGGTTTGGTCGAACCAATTGGTCTACACCTGGGACCTATTGCGTGGCATGATTTGAACCTAGGTCTCCTTGAAAGTTGAGGAATTTGATCGGTTGAGCTAATGCCATTTGATTTTTTTTAACAATTTCTTGCCATATTCTTCTTTAGGTGCAGAATTGAGTTGAATTTTAAACTTAAATTTGGGTTTTGCATTGTGATGTTCCTGCAATTTTTTAACCAAAAGTTACAGAAATTCATCATGTACCTCTGGGAGATATTGTTTCTTAGTAAAACTGTGATTTCTCTTCCATTTTGGGATGCTATGGAAGTTTCACATGAATGGAGATATGCAAATACTTTTTGAAAAAATTCTCCTTATGCATCATTTTCTTATTCAAGTTATGTATGTTGCATGGAGAGCAAGCTTTTGGATAAATTGAGCCTTATAATCTTTGTTGCTGAGATTTGTAACTGAAATGATCATGTAAGTAATGAATTTGCAATACCTTTGAAGTGGATAGCAGAACTTCTTGCAAAGTGTGATATGGATTTTGATTCTAATGTAACTTGTTATGCTACTATTTATATGTCCTACTATTTTCTTGTATATATATGGGATTCTTTATAAAATGGCATTTCAGGTATTCAAAACAGAATCATGACCAACGTTTGTCTTTCTTTGGAACCTTGAATCAAAGTTTGTATTATTCTTATAGCTGGCTTTTGCCAAGATCTAGGGTTCTTTTTCTATGTTTTAACTTTTGCATTGGTTGATCGCATAGAAAAAGTGATTCATCGATCGCTAGACTGTGTTCTTAACTTCTTTGGTCACAAGATATTCGTAACTGGATCAGAAATATTGAACAACATGCTTCTGAAAATGTGAACAAAATTTTGGTAGGCAACAAGGCAGATATGGATGAGAGTAAGAGGGTAGGTTTAATATTCTTCTCTGAGTTTTTATTTTGTTTGCCCTAAGAACTAATTCCCATGATTTAACTTATGACAACTCTGTGGGATTCATTAGGCTGTCCCAACTGCACGGGGTCAGGCACTTGCTGATGAGTATGGGATTAAGTTCTTCGAAACTGTAAGTCTAATTGTATCCGAGTAGTTTTAATTGGAACTCCTGATGAGAAATCATCACCTGCCATATGATATTGTATTTATTGATCTCTTCCGTACAATTGAACAAATGTCTCTGAATATTTGCAGAGTGCAAAAACAAACCTAAATGTGGAGCAGGTTTTCTTTACCATTGGAAGGGATATAAAGCTAAGGCTTGAAGAAAGTGATACGAAGGTTGAGGTGAGCTACAGTGTATTGCCATATTGAAACTTCTTGTGTATTGCTTTTCTTTTTATATCAGTTTACATTAACAAGTATATGTGTGAGAAAGCATGTCATTCAAAGCTACAGAAATTGCTTGTGGATTTTTGCAGCCGAATGCAATCAAACTTAACAAAACAGATTCTGCCAAAGGACCAGATAATGCTGCACAAAAATCTGCTTGCTGCAGTTCTTGAAGCTACAAAGGCTCATCAACCAATTGATTTTTTAGGGTTACAGTCTGACAGAAAGTACCCCATGAATGAGCTGTGTTTGATGAATTTTCCAAGCGCTTCGTTGGCAACAATGTTGAAAATATCATCGAAGCTCTATTTGAAAGGAATCTGTCACGAGTCGGCCATTCTTTTTCTTGGTTATTTTACTATTTGTTTTGTAGTGAATTTTTTTCAAGGTTTCTATCTTTTGATTTTGAGCAGAAATGTTTTGTAACAAATTGTTTAAGGGCCTAAAGTGCAGGAACTCCTGTAGAGAGTTCTTTATGGACGTGCACCAGCTATTATTGAACTTTGTGTGTGCCCTGGGGCAGTCAAATGAACCGTTAAGATCCTGCAATAGAGGCTGAATTGTATCCTTTAATTGATTTAGAGCTGAATTTGAATCTTCACAGTTGAGGAGGTTGAAACTTATACCTTCATATCTGTACAAAGATTTTCTGAACCTCTGTTTGCAGTTCCTGAAGTTTCAGTGTTCTTAAGCTTTGCATTCTCGATCTGTTTGCATTCTTCTCGGGATCTGTTATTGAAGTTTGTTGTCTTGAAATATTTAACTAAACAGGAGAGATCCAAAGATATATGTATTGTACTGTTTGCTGCATTCTGTTGTTCCATCCAATGTGCATGCTTATTAATGATAGCTAAGTTTGAAGATATTGTTTGCACTATTAGCCTGAGACAACTATGCTGCCTATATTGTCATGAAAATCAGTCTTGTTATATTTTGGATCTTTCCATTATCGCAAATATTCCTTTTTATCCTATAGTGTCTATGAATCTTGACTGTGTTATATAAGTTAAGAGGTAAATGTGAGTCTGTTAAGGTCATAGCCAAACCAGCATGCCTCTTGGGCATATGAGACCCTCTTGTGTTAGCAAGGGGAATTTTCACTTTATGTTAATATCATTTGTTCTATAGTATGGGTTTTGATTCTATGATCAAGATCATTATGAAGTCTTGCCAAATTTTCCATGAATTTTGATTGTGTTATAAATTGTTCCTCGACTCAACATTTGCATTTTCCAAGCTTTTAGTTCAAAAAAAAAAATAGTTATGTTGCTTGAGATTGTTTTGAAAAATATTACTATAAAGATCTTGATCTCATATTAGCTTAACAGGTTTCTGATTTGAACATATTGGGGCTAGAGCATAAACATAAGAAGCTAATGAATAATATGGAAATCAAATGATATAGGGGACTCTGCATTGCTATGACTCTTGGACGTCCTTTATTTGATAAGGTTGTTTTTGAGGTGGCCTTTAAATACAGTGAACTCATTGAGAGCTTCTAGATGTTATTTTTTGTGAATGGAGATATGATAGATGCAGATAAGAGGAAGTTAAGAAGTTAAGTTTCCCAGCCGAATGTTAATATGTTTAACAGAGATAAGATGAAATGAAGTCTATTGTGTTGTGAAAAATCTCATAGCTGAATTTATTATGATTGACAGGGAAAGATGAAACTAGGTTTATTGTGTCATTGTGATGTGAGAAATCTCATAGCGGCTCGAGAGGTGATAATTTAAGCATCACAAATAGAATTCTCTTAATTTATGATGAAGTTTGTTTCAATTTTTAGATGAAATTCGGTTTATTGGGTCACGAGATATCTCCCAGATGAATGCAAATAAGATTGACAGGGACAAGATGAAATTAAGTTAATTGTGTGGTGAGAAATCTCATTGCTGCTCATAGCAAGAGTTGACAATTTAAGCATCACAAATACAATTTTTTCACCAAGTGATTTATATTGGAGTATGTTTCAAACTGCCAAATTTTAAGTGTTCAGTATGGATATGCCAATTTTGCCTCAAAGTTGGGAAAATTTCAAGTTGATTTGAATGACATTGAATTCAAGTTCGGCTCAAAACAAGAACTCCGTAGAATTGATCAAATAATTAAAGTCAAATCACACTACCTTTGATAAGGTTTAGTACTTATGAGCATTGCATGGCGTACATGTTAGTGTGGATAAGAAGGGTTTGGAGTAATTCAAGGCCAAAGAATGAGAATCAATACCATCATGAGATGCCTGTAAGATCATGTAAGAGGGAGGGGAATACACTTGACTAATTGCATTAACTGCATGGGTTTATAGCCTTGCCACATTTGTCATCTTATAGGGTTGTGACATATGTGGTGGTGGTCTATTTGGGGATCCTTAAAATTGAGCAAAGTATATGGAAATGATTTGTTACAAATTGTTTTTAACTTAAGAAACACATACTACACCATGTTTTGATTGGATAAACATATATTGAGTAAACAACATCCTCCATCTACACCATGTTTTGATTGGATAAACATATATTGGGTAAACAACAACCTCCATGAGGGTTGGTCTATGGCCTTCTAGACATTAAAGACATTACCTTTTTATTAAGATATGATTAATACTTATTAAAGGGGAAGTGTCAAAGTGATTTATTATATGATCACAAACTAGCCAATCTTGGCTGTTATTTACTACATAAATATAATGGACAATCATTTTCAAGTAACATTTATATCAATCATTTTTAGCTTACCTTTTTATTATGGATATATATATATTTTTTTAATTTTTTTTTAAATTTACATGGTGGAATCGGTAACCGCCACGAATCCGGGCAGGCTGTCCAGCTTTTATGGCCGCCACAGTATTCTGCGCTGTCCGCCCCAAAAGCCGCCACACAGATCTTCGCGCAGTCCGCCTCTATAACCACCATGCCACAATCATTTTAAACCTTTTACGCCATTGAAAGCACCAGGAAAGGGACAAGCGTTCAGTCCGGCGAGGCCCGAGATTTGAACCTTGGACCTTCGCCCCTTATGGGGTTTGGATGAACCAATTGGTCTACACCTCGGACCTATTATTATGGATATTTTCAAACTTGTATAAATTGCCATTTTTTCTCTATCAAATCTTTGATATCATTTTCATTAAGAGAAGAAAGTCTTTTTAGGATAGTTACCTTTTAAAATTTAAACATTATCAAGATAAAAATTAACATTGTCATTGTCTAAAATATATGCAATTACATTTCTGTCTAATACCTCTTCTTCTTCTCTAATAGGTCATTTAAATCATATTTAATCAAAATTTTAATATAAATCATTTTTAGCTTGCATTTTTATTTAAGATATTTTCCAACTTTCCTAAATTGTAATTTTCTCTCTTTCAAATCCATGATATCATTTTTATTAAAAGGTTGTCTATGTTTACACATTGCTTAAATTTTGTGCTATCCTACTTATTTCTCTATATAAGCATAGCCATCTCAAGATATTGCCTCCATCAACAATTGATAGACGGAAAAAGTAATACTCATAGGGATCTAAAATACAAATATATATTTTTTTGTTGCATTAATAAAGATCTATGAATCATTGTCAACTAAAAAATATCTCCATCCTTTTTTAAGTCGGAATCATGATTACTATAAAAGTACCTTGGCCTTTGCATAGTTGATTGTTGAAGTTCCATATGATTCTAGATAAGGGAGGATAATTTTGTCTTTATTATTCTTAAAAACACCAACACCAGAAGCTTTCTTACATTTGGTATCCCTTTCAAAATTAAGTTTGATGGACCCAATTTGAAGACATTTTCATTTTATCAGAGATTGATACATATTTTTTCGATTAACTTCATTGTAATATATAGTATGTTTTTTTCCATCATTTTTTAATAGGAAACATGATTTTTTCAACGAGTTTACACGGGTTTTTATGAGGGGTCCCAGTCCCCACATATCGAGTGGGGTTTGAACCTTGGACCTCTCAAAGAGAGGCCAAAGCCCTTACCACTACAATAAGCTTGCATCTAATAGGAAACATGATTACTATAAAAGTGCCTTGGCCTTTGCATAGTTGATTGTTGAAGTTCCATATGATTCTAGGTAGGTGAGGAGAATTTTGTTTTTATTGTTCTTAAAAACTCACCACCATCAACTTTCTTAGGGTTTTATTTGGAATCCCTATAAAATTAAGTTTGATGAGCCTAATTTTTAGACGATCTCATTTTACCATGGATTGATAAAGGTCTTTTGCATTAACTTCATTGTAATATATAGTATTTTTCATGTTTGTCCCTTTCTTGGTGCTTTCAGTGGCGTAAAAGGTTTAAAATGATTATGGCATGGCGGTTATAGGGGAGAACTGCAAAAATCTATGTGGCGACTTTCGGGGCGAACAACGCAGAATACTATGGCGGCCATAAAAGCTGGACAACCTGTCCAATTTATATATATATATATATATATATATATATATATATATATATATATAGTATTTTTCCACACCCAATACTTCTCATGGTGAACACCTTATTTGTAAACATTCTACAACTATAAGAATCCAAATTTGGATTCAATTATGAGATTACCTCTCAAAGAGGGACCAAAACCCTTACCACTACAATAAGCTTGCAACTAATAGGAAACATGATTACTATAAAAGTGCCTTGGCCTCTACATAGTTGATTGTTGAAGTTCCATATGATTCTAGGTAAGTGAGGAAAATTTTGTCTTTATTAATCTTAAAAACCCACCACCTTCAACTTTCTTAGGGTGTCATTTGGAATCCCTATAAAATTAAGTTTAATGAACCCAATTTTTAGACGACCTCATTTTACCATGGATTGGTAAAGGTCTTTTGCATTAACTCCATTGTAATATAGTTTTGTTCCACACCCAATACTTCTCATGATGAACACCTTATTTGTAAACATTCTACAACTATAAGAATCCAAGTTTGGATTCGATTATGAGATTTGTTTTGAAAGTTATGTTATTACATTCAAGCCATATATTCCAACAAATAATTGAGGAATAATCCTCCACAGCATTTAATGCTTTATATTTGAAGCAATTGATCCAAATATTTCAACCCTTCTAATGTTGAAGAAACAACCCAATAATTTGTCATTTTACGTAAAAAGTTGTCCCAAATCGTTAAGCAAAGAGAAGATGAAGAAATAGATTTTTTTATGTTTATATATCCTCCTACTGTAATATCCTCTTCTTTACAAACTATCACTTGTAAGAATTTTCATTGGTCTAAAATTGTATATCCCAACTTGATTAAGTATCCATCATCTTTTGATAGATTCGAAAACAACTTATCCTTCCACATAAAAATGGGCAAATAGGATTTTTGATGTATCTTTTGTATCTCCTTTGTTACTTATGTGAGGTTCTTTTCCTTAACCAAGTTGATAATACAAATCCAAGATCTAGAATTGTTGCTTAAATCAATATATTCTCTTACTTTTGAATCTCTATAACCAAAAGAAACCTAGGCCAATCCACTTTAGATTAGAAATAAGAATATAAAGCTTCAACTAGGTATCAAACAAAAAATTGTAGAATGCCCCTGTTGATTGACCATATAATATATATATTGATTAATGGCAAACTCTCCACAATATAATGTTTCGTATTGTTGAACCTCTAGGTATGGTTCATTTCTTCCATAATTTAATTATGTAACAAAATGAATATATTTTTAATGTAATGTGATTTCCCACTTCTTTCAATAATAGACAAATAATATCTAACTCTTTAATATCCTTTCCTCTATAGACCTTGGAACATGAGGAAACCTAAATTTCCCCTCATCCTTTTCAAAAACAAATCTCTTCTAATTTTACCAAATTTAAGTGCCTTTGTGTTGGAATATATTACATTATTTGGTACATGCTAATGTACCACCTTGGGTACATCATTAGATTAGGATGTGTGTCCTAAATTAGAGAGTGAGTAAATATTCTATGTAATGTAATATTTAATATCATTTCCTCTATAGACCTTGGAACATGAGGAAACCTAAATTTCTCCTCATATCCTTTTCAAAAAAAATCTCTTCCAATTTTACCAAATTTAAGTGCTCTTGTGTTGGAATATATTACATTATTTGGTACATGCTAATGTACCACCTTGGGTACATCATTAGATTAGGATGTGTGTCCTAAATTAGAGAGTGAGTAAAATTTTATGTACAGTAATAATGTGTAGGAAATGCACGAGTGTCACGTAGTTAAGACGACAAGTGTGATGAGTGTAAATGTGCACAAATGTCCATTATGTAAGATTGCACACGTGTCCTTAGAATATGAAAGTGAAGAGTCTCAAAGGAGAGTGAAGGTCAAGAGTACTCCATATGAAGAGTCACATTCCATTATATATTTGTGACTAAGTATTGTAATGAGCATAAAAAATGCATTGCACATAGCATGCATTAGTAGACCTTTATTCTATGTCATTTTACTATTTTCATGAGCATTTATTAGTGTTCATTTTATGAGTTATTTTTGAACTTATTAGTGAGTTTTATGTGATTAGAATATTGTCATTATTGTATATTTTATATTGCAACTTTATTTGAGATCATGTGATAATTTGCATTAAGTATTAAGCATCAAAATCTAACATTTTGTACTGGTGCTTTTAAAAATACTCTCATATATAGGGATACATTTTAATGTATCATTTAAATGTTATAATCTTCCAACCATAGTGAAGAGCTTACCTTTTCAACTAGTTAGACAAAATTTAATTCTATTGAAACAAGTACCAAAGCTTCTTCTTATTTCTATTTTCATGCAAGGGAATACCTAGATATATTAATGCCACTTTTCAACTTTAAACCCTAAGATCTATACGATAATCCATTACAAACTATTGTTATATTAGTTAACTATCTAACAATTTTCTCATAGTATAATAGTATTGATTTAAATTCTATAAGCTTTTTTGACTCAGGGATGACTTAAAAGAAGGCTATCATTAACAAATTGGAGCTAATATTCAAAAGGACCATTTGTTAGAACTTAAATATCTTTGATTTTGCCTTTCATTTTTTTCTTTTGAGAGAGTTCTTCCTAATGCCTAAACAAGAATAATGAAGAGATAGGGAGATAGTGGGTGGCCCTAGTAGAGTCCACAATATAATTTAAAGCATCCAAGAATATTTTGGAGTGTTGTGATAAAAACTATTCCATTCACACCTACCTTGATCAAAACCAATTTTTTTAAGAATATTATTTAAAAAACTCTATCAAACCCTATCATATGCTTTGTTCACATCTAATTTGATAGCATACCTGACTTTTCTATGGATTTGCTTATCTTGGGCAATGATTATACCATCAAGGATTTGTTTATCATGAAGAAAACCACCTTATTTTTTAACTTATTTGCCACATATTTAAAAGCATATTATAAATAATGTTATAGAGGATTATTAGATGAAAATTATCATAATATTTTCACCTTTATTTTGAATTGGTGTAATAAAGGTGACATTAATATCTTTTAATGTAAACTTCTTTTTCTTATCCTCTTCAACTATATCAAACATATCAATATCCAACAATATCCTAATCTTGAATTGTAGGAAATTCATCAAGCTTATTGCAGTGGAAAGAAAAAAATTCCTCCTAATAGGTCCTTTGTCGAAATTTTCATAATCAACACTTCATTCTACCTTTGTGTAGTAATTGATGGGATATTTTATAAAATCTCACCTTGAGACTCTTGATCTTGTACAAGTTATGTTAGAATATCTTTGAAATAAAGGACAACTTTGTTTTAATGGTACCATGATAAAATTTAGCATCATATTTCTTAATCCATATCACCTTTGATTTCTGGGCCCAATATAACAATTCCTTTTATAATATTTTATGATAATAAAAACATAAATTATTATTTTGAACATTTATTTTTTGCTTGAAAACAAGGGGTTGTACTCGGGTCCCTCACCCTTGACAAATCACAACTGTCTTATTTAGAGCTTGATATTTTACAAATAGATTCAATTGTCTTCTCAATTGAGTTGCTATAGCTAGATACCTATATCACTTTTCATAAAATATCTAAATTCTTGAATTTTTTCAATGGGGTATATGGGATTGAAACAAGTTCCACCCATATTACATCGTCACCACATAGTGGTACTCCAACAAAGATTGAATATTATCTATATATCGTTTGGCAAGATTCTTGAATTTAATTGGTTGAGCTAATGCCACTTGATCTAAATTTTTTATTTTAATTTTTTGGATCTTCAATTTTCTGTGTGAATACAAATATTCCAAAATTCAACATCCTTTTTCTTGATTTTTCCTACAACATCCTTCACAAAACCAAAACATCACCTCTACTGTCTTTGCATTGCATCTTAGTTGAGTAATATTTCCAAACCTTCACTCTATCATAGTCCGCTTTACCAAATTTGGATTGCTTGTCTCCTTCCTGAAGCATAAGTACAACCACAAGAACTATAATATATATTTTTTATAAAAACACATTAATGTTATAAAATAAAGCAAATATTACCAATGGAAAACATTAAAGTAAATTTTAATCATTATTTGATTCAGGCAATCAACATTTTCTTGTTAACTTCAACTAAACTTACTACTTCCTCTAACCAAGAAAAAGAGAATACAACTTCACAAACCTCAATTAAAACCGCCTTTTTGGGTAGCCTATATGCACATTTGTTTCCTTCCCTTAAAGTATGTGTAATACTAAATTTTTCAAACTCTATAGCAAGGTCTTGTATTTGCACAATTATATCTTGTATGTTCTATGGAGCCTTTGATTTCCTCAAAATTACATTTATTACTATTAATGAATCACCTTCCATCCATACTTTGTTCCATTTAATTTGTTTTCATATTTTTAACCCTTCCAAAATTGCCCAAGCTTTAGCTTAATTACTTGTCTTAAATCCATTATTGAAAGAGTAACGAGACAAAATCTCTCCTCTATTATTTTTAATTATTTTTCCTCCAACTGTTGGTCTTGGATTTCCTTTAGATGCTCCATCAAAATTCAATTTGACCAACTCCACATTTGGTGGTTTCCACTTTATATTCTTTGCCTTCTTTTTGTTTCTCATGTACCCAACATCATAATTCCATTTGATGACTTGACTCCATCTATCAAGGCTCTCTGCTTCTAGATTAGGTATTAGATGAGTTGTTAGGGTTGGTTTAGACTTCTCTGTGGATAAACAAATATTTATTTTCATTACCTCTAAACTGCATTCCTTTCCTTTAAACATTCTTTTATTCCTTTCTAGAAAAAAAATCCAAAGTATTGCATCTTTTGATATATCCCAAATTGTCTATAAAGCCCCACTTTTAAAAGTGCTTTGCCATTGCTTTAACTATTCTTCAATTTTTTCATTCATCATCATGCATTTACCAAACATATTAAGAATACATTTCCATAGTTTCAAGACTATTGAGTAATGTCCCAAGAGATGGTTTAAACTCTCCTCCTCCTTTTTATAAAGAATACATTGTGAGGTGTCACAAAACCCCCTTTTCATAAGGTTATCTCAAGATAAAATTCTTCGATGACCTACTATCCAAACAAACTTTTTGACTTTAAAAATGCTCGAGATATCCTAGATATCTCTCTATATTCTTGCGACATTCCTATTTTGTTGGTGCTTTACAAAATATCCACTTCTTGTTATTTATTCTCCTGAGTTATTCAACTCCCAAATCATCTTATCCTTGGTTCCCCTTGGAATAATCACTGTAGTTATCTTTCTTCTCAATTGCCTCCTAGCACCAATGTCTTGTATACTTTTAAAAATATCTTCTTTTCATTTGTATCTTCCTCCATGATCCTTGTACATAATGTTTAAAACCCTATCACCATATTTGTATTGAAATAATCTCATTCATAATTTCAAAATTGGATCTAGATTGAGTGGTTTTATATTACACCAAGTATCCATCCAAATAAAAAAAAATTATCCAGTTCCCACCACCCATCTTAGACCTTTAATAACTAAATAAATTGATTTTTTTAAATCATTCTATAGAGCAAAACCATCTAGTAGTGAGAAAGCAGTAAATATTAAGCTTGGGTCATTAGGCTCAACATATTTACTTAGAAGAATTATTGCCCATTGTCTTTGACTCTTTTTGTACAATATCAAAATTACTTTCCCCCTAAAAGCTAAGTTTGCATCCGTAAGAACTCTTAAACTAAGACCTCTCCTAGTTTTATCATCACATACCTTACTCCATTTCAACAAAGGAAATTTCCTTTTATAATGTAATCCTGACCACAAAATGACCGCATAATATAAAGTAAACCTTTTTTCTATCAATTTTGGCATATTATACAAGGACATATAATATTTTGGTATGGCCTATAAGATTTGTTTAATTAGTTTCACTCTTATTACTAATGATAACCATCTACCTTTCCATGTTGGTAGTTTATTTTGAACTTTACTTATAACTAGATTCTATAATTCTATCCTCATTCTCCTCTCAAATAAGGGCATCCCTAGATAGTTTGTTGGTAAATTTACCTCCTCCATTTGAAGTAACTTGCAAATCCCTACTTTGAATATAGCTAGGGTGTTTATGAAGTAACTTTTAGATTTTGTCCTATTAACTATTTTCCATGACACTTATTCCAAGCTCTAGTCTCATTTATTCTTGCCCTCCTAAAAAGTGTTGTATCATCTAAAAATTGTTGATGGGTGATGTTGTCGATGTTCACTTAATAACCCATCTTTGTTATCCTTCTTCAAGTTCCTATCCAAAACCTCTACCATAATAATGAATATGTAAGGACCCAAAATCTAACTAACAAACCAAAGAAATTTTTATTTATTTTTATTTTTATTTTTTTACCATACATATGCTTGATAGGGGTCTACATATCTTCATAGAATATGTGTCATTCTATGAAGTTGTCTAAAGCTTAATCTAATGTTTTATGTTGTCTGTCTCATATACCTAATGAGCCAACTTATTCCCTTCCTTACTCTATCCAAGGATATGCCCATCCCTATACCATATATAAGTCTGTTTCTTTAGGTATACTAAGTGTATTGCAGTAAGTAATCAATATCATTCCTCGAATGAGTTAACTTATCCCTTCTTGTCAGTTAGAAGTGTACGCCCATCACTACACCATACATAGGTCCATCTATACAGGTGCACTAAGAGTAATGCAAATAAGATATCAATCTTATCTCCGCGATGAGCTAACTTATTCCATCCATCACTCCTATGATAACCGAATTCATTTATCTTAATCTATTTAATATTTTCATGCATCTAGCTAGTTTAGTTTAAGAAGGTTCCTTGAACAATAAGATTACTTTAAGATTCTCCCTAAGGGATCCCATAATCCCTTAGGTTTCTTTTTCTACTTCTAACACATAAGCATAGTCATTCTTAGATACTATTTTAAATCATCTAATCTACATTAAACCATCAAGATCTTCAAATCCTTCTTTCCTTAGAAGGGTGCAATTAAGTCTACCTACTTTATCTATAACATCAAAGGAAGATACATAAATAAGATGTAGTTTTCTATCTAAGCACCAACCAAACATGATAGTTCATGAAACAATGACATCATAAGTCCTTTAGTTCTAACAAGTAAAGATACATCTTCTTATTCATAAATTAAATCATTTACAATCCAAGTGGTGTAAAGGTACCACCACATCTTAAAAGAATAAAGCATTTCATTATTGTCCAACTAGGAGATTTCTCCTCAATAAGTTTCCATACAAATTCTTCACTATAAGCCAAAGGTCAAAGTCTCGGATCCAATGTTTCCCTTGATCCTTCTTGCTTCTCCATCACTTAACTGATGGTAGTAAAATATCATGACAACTCATATATATTATGAAACATGCATCTAAATGCAATTGCTATATGAATTATGAAATATGTGTATCTATAAATTGGATGCCAAATTGCAACTATACAATCTACACAATGTAGTTAAGCATAACTCATTCAATCAAATCATCAAGAGGAAACCCCATAATTCCCCCATCCATTCCTTTCTCTAGTATTCCCTTTCTTTATACTAACATCCTAATTTTACTAACCACACAAAGTGCATTCATTATCCAATAATGAAATTTATCTATCATTCATTTCATCATAAAAGGAGAGTCATATTTTCTTTTAAAATGAAAGTCGTTTATCATTTATCAATGTCTGGATTAAATTCAATAACCTTCCTTTAATCAATCAAAGGTCCTTATTTTTCACATGCAAAACCATTTCTTTAACCAATTAAGAGCCCATACTCTTAATTAAGTAATTACTTATACAATACCATTTTTGTAATCAACTAAGGGCCCATACCCTTAACTAATTAAATACTTATACAATACCATTTCTTTAATCAATTAAGGGTCCATGTCCTTAACTAATTAAATACTTATACAATACACCCAGGTGTTGTAGGTGAGTTGGAGAGGAGAGGGCAATCCTCCAAGGGAGGTCCCAGGTTCGAATCTCCACCCTACCAAAAAAAGCTGAATTGGGTACCCAAAATCCAATTGATAATGTTGGTGCGGGCAGGGCTGGGTGCGAATCTCGGGTGACTTTGACAGTATAGAACCCCCTGTTTGTGGTCTCTCAGACCAAGGCGGCCCCACAAGGGGTTTTTCGCTATAAAAAAAAAAAAAAAACTTATACAATACCATGTATTTAATCAATTAAGGGCACATACCCTTTGTAGACACCAAATCACAGCCACTAAACCTCCATCCTAACCATCCCACCACCCACTTGTCTTCCATTCCACCTTCCCTCCAATTATTTGGCCCAAATCCACCTTCCCGCCATTTCCTAGCCTAATTGGGTTTATTTTAATATTATTTTATAATATTTTATATTTTATATAATATTTTATTATATTTATTATAAAATATATATAAATAAACTCAATTAACCTTAGCCATCCGATTTCATTTAATCTCCACCATCCATTTTCATTAATCCATGTCACATTCAAAAAGTAATCTCAACCCTAGGATGTGACTTAATCTTAGCTACACGATCAAAAGTGCAAGGCTAAAACCCTAATAAAACCCTAGGTTGGATTAAAAATAGGGTATTTTGCAAATGCCCAAACCCTGGAACCTGGAGATTAAGAGATATACTTGGAGAAGCATTTGTTGATGCCTTAGTGAAGCGAATATAGAGAGAATTGAAGATTTGATGCCCTAGCTAAGCCAACAATACTTCTGCCATTCCATCCATCATCCATCCATCCTCGCTCATCCCCATAGCTGTATTCCATCCGTCGCCTTGCAGATCTGCCCTACCCTACGAGCATTGTGTCAAGCTTGTGAAGCTCACTGCAGAGCTTGCCAAGCGCCCACCAGAGCTTGCCAAGCGCCCACCAGAGCTTGCCTTGTCTGCAAGTGCACACCAGAGCTTGCCAAGCTCGCTGCAAAGCCTGCCTAGCACCTTCCAGAGCCTGCGATAATCCCAGGTGTGAACTAGAGCTTGCGAATCTCACGTCAGAGCTTGCTGTGACATTGAAACGAAGTTTTGAATCTACTACACCATGAAATCTGCAACAATGAAGCAAGGTATATTTAGTATTATTTTATTTCATTTATTCGTTGGTTTGGCATGCATTTTAAATTGATTCTTAAGCTAGGGTTTTGTTAATGTCTGAGGATATCACATTGTGGAGCCCTCACAAGTATTACTGATGCTTTTGTATTTTGTTTTGCATGCAGATCTACGAATTCAACATATTCTTTGATGGTTGTTGAAGTTGGAGTGGCCCCACATTGGATATTCAAAGCCCACTCAACCTATTGGGATCAAGGACACATTCAGATCTGAAGACACTTCTGTTATATCTAACTAGGGTTTCATAGAACCCTAGTTCCACTGTAAATTATTGTATCAAATATTCACATTGGATACTAATTGTAACAAAGGAGTCCACAAATGACGATCACGGTGGGACCCTCAAACATTAACTACATATTTCTTTTGTGCAATCTATTTTTTCTCATTGCTTTATTTGATTCTACCATTTTATTTTCAAGTGTCGTGTCTTTGCATCCACAAATGATGATCACGGTGGGATCCTCAAACATTAACAAAACCTTAGCTTAAGAATCAATTTAAAATGCATGCCAAACCAACAAATAAATGAAATAAAATAATACTAAATATACCTTGCTTCGTTGTTGCAGATTTCATGGTGTAGCAGATTCAGATCTTCGTTTCAGTGTCGCAGAAAGCTCTGACGCGAGCTTCGTAAGCTCTAGTTCGCACTTGGGACTGTCGCAAGCTCTGGAAGGCTCTAGGTAGGCTCTGCAGCGAGCTTGGCAATCTTTGGTGTGCACTTGCAGACATGGCAAACTCTGGTGGGTGCTTGGCAAGCTTTACAACGAGCTTTGCAAGCTCGACAAAATGCTCGCAAGGTAGGGCAAATCTAAAAAAATAGATTAGGAAGGATGGCGACGGAGGCGACGGATGGAATACAACTATGGCGGTGAGCGAGGATGGATAGACGATGGTTGGAATGGCAGAAGTATTGTTGGCTTAGCTAGGGCATTAGATCTTCAATTCTCTCTATCTCCGCTTCACTAGGGCATCAAAAAATGCTTCTCCAAGTATATCTCTTAATCTCCAGGTTCTAGGGTTTGGGCATTTGCAAAATACCCTATTTATAATCCAACCTAGGGTTTTCTTAGGGTTTTAGCCTTGCACTTTTGATCGTGTGGCTAAGATTAAGTCATATCGTAGGGTTGAGATTACTTTTTGAATGTGACATGGATTAATTAAAATGGATGGTGGAGATTAAATGAAATCGAACGGCTAAGGTTAAATGAGTTTATTTATATATATATTTTATAATAAATATAATAAAATATAAAATATTATAAAATAATATTAAAATAACCCCAATTAGGCTAGGAAATGGTGGGAAGGTGGAATGGAAGACAAGTGGGTGGTGGGATGGTTAGGATGGAGGTTTAGTGGCTGCGATTTGGTGTCTACACCCTTAACTAATTAAATACTTATAAAATACCATTTCTTTAATCAATTAAGGTCCCATACCCTTAACTAATTAAATACTTATACAATACCATTTCTTTAATCAATTAAGGTCCCATACCCTTAACTAATTAAATACTTATAAAATACCATTTTCCTTAATCAATTAAGATACCATACCCTTAACTAATTAGATACATATTTAATACCATTTAAAACCTATTTTAAAAACCTTTCTTTAATTTAAAAAAATTAAACATCCTTCCTTTAATTTAAATAAATCCATATCATTTTATTTTAGTGAATGAAATACTATTCATTTCATTTAATAAATAAACCATCTCTATAAACAAAACGCGAGGTTTTATAGTTTCTAACTGTTAAATTAATCGATCAACAACCAATGCACAAGTAGGATCAAACAGTACACACAACCACCACATAAGCAGGGTTAAACAACACACGCAACCAATGCACAGGGCTAAACATCAACAACATTGGCACGTCCAACCACTAGCGCTACCAACAAGGTAGCCCGAGTGGGCTCCTTGTGACCACCTAGATTTGATCACCTCTAAGAGGGAGTCCTTCCTCTTTTAGGCACCAAGGCAGACCCCAAACTAGGCATGTGGGATTTATCCCAAAACCCTTAAAAATACGAAGGCTTAAAAAGTCAGCCTCACAATTGTCGAAAACCAATGACAACCAACCACAACGCACCATGCTACAACTAACAGACAACACAAGTAAGCAGTGGTTAATGAATAACTTAGATCCACACGACATGAAGACAAAGGCATCCCCAACTGTTGCATGGGTGTCCACCAAGTGGAGGGGCCCACAACCATAATTTATGGTCGATTTAATTAAGGGAGGTCGACTCCCTTTAAGATGCCTAGGATGTCAGGTCATATCCCATGAGGGATATTGCCCAACGAGGCTTGTTGGCCTCCCCTCGCTCATGCCTTGATCACTCGTAGTCATTGCTAAACAACATCATAGTGGTGGCAGGTGTAATTTAATTAAGCCTCCCCACTACACCAAAAAATGGCTTTAATGATGGTTAAAATAAGGCAAATTTTTATGACGATAAAAAACTACCCTAATAAACCCTAAGAGAGCAGTTTCTTAGGGTAATCGCCCTCTTAGAGTCATCCTAAGATGGCAATTTAAAACCACCCTTTTAGAAATAAGATGGCAGTTAAAAACCACCCTCTTAGGGTGAATCCTCTTAAAAAATAAAAAATTCTACACCCACCAACCTCGCCAAGCGTCACAAAACCCTTTTCTTTCTACGACCGCACAAAAATTTCTTTTTGCTTATGTTTTTTTTCTCCTTTTTGTGGCCTCTGGCTTCTCTGTGTTCTCTGTGAAAACAAGCACAAAACCCTGGATAAATATTTTGTTTTCCCTTTTTGTGGCCTCTGGCTTCTCTGTGTTCTCCCTAAAAACAAGCACAAAACCTTGGGTAAATCTTTTGTTTCCTCTTTTCCTCGCCTTTGGATTCTCTGTGTTCTCCTTGAAAATAAATGAGAGGGATGAGGCCTTCGAGAGGGTGTAGAACACAACAATTTTTGAGGAAATATAAGAGCATTTGTAGGTTCTCGATCACCCATTTTGCGGATAAACTCATTGTTGGGGTTTAATTAGAGCTATATTTCATAGCAAGGTGGCAAGTGGCATGCTATGAGGATGGTGGGGGAAAACCCCTTTTTACTTCTATAAATTAAAGAAATTTATTTTTCCTTCCATTAGGGGTAGCAGCTATCGTGTGGTTGATTGAGGTGTGTTAACAGTGCAGTCTCAAGCGATACTCACAGGTGTGCTCTATTGAGTTCTAGTTTCCTCTTTTGTATTTATGATTGTGGTTTATTTGTTAGTTTATGGGTTGGTTGAAAATAACTAATAGCTTGAGTAGTAAATTGTAATATATTTGCTCGCTTAGAATGATTGTTCTAAACTGGAATATTAAGAAATGGGCTTGACTATTTATGGAATTCTTTCTCGATAGATTATTATGAAATAAGCCTAACTATTTGTGTATGGATTATTATGAAATAAGCCTATCTAATTGTAGAATCAAAACTAAATTATTTGTACCCAATATCAATTCATCTAATTGAATGTATTCTAGATGATTCTTTGATGTTAGGGCATTCTCTGCTAGTTTTTTTGGGTTAGGGTTTTGGATGACTCATTACAAGGGTTTCGTAGGGTATTCTTCACTATTTTTTTGGGTTCGGGTTTTGTATGACTCATTTCTAGGGTTTCGTAGGGCATTCTCCATTGCTTTTTTGTGTTAGGGTTTTGGATGACTCATTATCGGGGTTTTGTAGAGTATTCTCTGTTGTTTTTTTCATGTTAAGATTTTGGAAGACTCATTATCGAGGTTTTGTAGGCATTCTCCACTACTTTTTTTGGGTTAAGGTTTTGGATGACTCATTGCAAAGGTTTCATAGGGCATTCTTCATTGCTTTTTTTGGGTTAGGGTTTTGGATGAATCATTTTTGAGGTTTCGTAGGGTATTCTCTGCTACTTTTTTTGGGTTAGGGTTTTGGACGACTCATTGTTGGGGTTTCGTAGGGCATTCTTTGTTGCTTTTTTTGGGTTAGGATTTTGCATGACTCATTACTGAGATTTTGGATGGCTCTTTGTTTGATGCAACAATCCAAGCATAGTCTACCTTCCTTTCTTAGGTTAAGCGAGAAATATTTCCTTGTGAAGTTTGTTGAATGCCATCCACAGGGTTCAATATTGAAGGAAATTTACAACAAGGCCAAAGAATGCTAAAGTCACAACTTGTTGAAACTCACATTTTGTATTATATGTTCCCTGAAGTTATACATGATCATTATATCTTTGATAGAGATACAAGGAAGTAGCATTGGTAATTCATGACCAATAAGATTTATTTTTAACCTGAACTAAAGCATATTTTACATCCGATTTTTGATGAGGTTGATTGTTCCAATGAAGGCTTCAAGCGTAGATTGCTTTGATATAGTTACCAGTATTAGCAAGCTCTTGTATGTAAGGACTTCATCAAAGTGAAAACTTTGAACTTCTATTCAACAGATGCAGAACAGTTCAGGTAGCATCTTACGCATATGGATCTGTAACTCGCATATCATGTTGGTTCCTAGTCCATAGAAGTTGCAGGTTTCTATTTCATAAGACTAGAGCTTGTTTATGAACTACATAATGAAATGATTTTGGCATTTGTAAAGCAAATTTTAATTTTAAGATAAATAATACCAAATTAAAATTATTTATAGGTCAACATGACAGTTGGTTCATTTCTAGAAAATTTTAGGATTTTCTCCATATTAAAGATTATTTTATCTATACACTATAGCAAAATATCCTTTTCCCTTATACTGCACCTAGTTGAGCATTCAACAGATGTTTCAACAGGCTACAGATAAGGTGGCAAACTATGTTGTATGGAAACGAATACTAATATTGTATCTGATATGAATACGTATCTATTATATCTATTATAGATATTTCAAAATTTTAAGACCCCTAATATGGATGCAATTGAATATGACATTAAAAAAGTACATACAAATATAAGTTTTAAATAGATAGGCTCAGAGGATTGTTATTGTTTTTTAAATTTAAATTATATTTTTAAAAATTTAGGTTTTTTTTTTTAATTCCCATGTTGTTAGACAACTTTAGATGACCTCATATCTAGATGTATTATATATGAAACAAATAAGGGTACATTTTTAATACGTTTGAATATAACGCAATCTGATGCATTATGATTATTGTATCCAAAAAGTCTCATGTTTGTATCTGTATCTGATATGCAGACGGGTATACAAGCAAGAAAATTGCAGGATATGCTAACTCTTTACAAAATATCATCTTTGATCATTGACCTTGGTCCAAGGTCTACAAGCCTTCTCTTTTTAGTTCTCTAGGCATATTTAGATATTTGATTTACTACTTCACTATTCAAAATGAACAACCTCAATATTGGTTGTGTTCCTTCTTTAATATTATTTCATTTATCATGGAAAAGTTTTGTTTGGTAATTAACTCCAGCTTTTCATTTTAAGGCCCTTCCTCTTCCCTAACTTTTCTTTTGTTAAATCCATACCTTTACATCTAGATATTCAATGTCTTCAATTTTTTTACTCATCCTCATATTATTTGTTATAAATTCATTCTTGTTCTATTTTTTTTCTTTTACATCTTGTCATCTCATTTTAAACATGTCTTGGTTTCTCTTTTGTCCATCTTTGGACTTTTTTTTCTGTTCTTCGTCCAACTGGGGTTTAGTTTTATAGAACCCCTTATTTCACATCTATTGTTATAACATTAGAAAATTGTTCATCTTCATTAGACTATTATGAAAAGTTTGTAGCCCATAGTGTAAACGATTCAAGTATTTTAGTACTTCAGTCTAACAGAAGATGGATTTACATTTTTATGGTTTTTAAAAACCTAGTTTTTTAGTTCTCGATCTAACTAGGGTTTAGGTTTATAGATCTCCTTCTTTCACTTTTATTGCTACTGTAATCACCCCATTTTATACATTTTTGCTAAATAGCTTTACAAAACTACTCATCATGCAAACAATTTAGACCATAATGTAAACCATTCAAGTTTTATAATACTACAAATAATCTTTAAATAAAAAATATACAAAGTGAAGTGAGGTGAGGTGAGGTTAATATACCATGGTAGGAAATTATATGATAGTGGTGTGTGCAAAAAATGGTGGTTGTAGCGAGAAATACAGAGAATTAAACCAATGAGAGTTGAAAATAAGGTTAGATCTCATAAAGTTATGGGCAAAAAGCAGTTTAAAATGAGGTCTCTCAATGTGAAAATCTAGGCTTACACATTTGTTTGCTTAACTATCAATATGATGAAAATACAATTGAATCAACATATGCTTGTAGCTTAAACATGATCCTCAAATCCTGACCTATTAATTAAAACCAATTGAATTTTTTTCTATGAAGGCTAACAACCATTAACATTGTGACTTGGCACATCAAAGGAGGGAAATGAAATGTCATGGGCCCAGGCACTTTTTATTCCTGTTCATCAGTCTATGAACTTGTTCTGTGTGTGTTTTTTTTGGAAAAATCAAATCTCCATGCCATGTACATGCACACATACACATATATTAACAAAATGAAATGAGCCTTGAAAAATCAAACCTCCAATGTTGTTCTCTTCCACAATGAAATGAGCCTTGAAATTTGGTTTGAAATTCTTGGCAAAGTAGATTATAAATAATTGTTTTGGAGTTCTCTAATTCCTCCACTTTTTTGCTTTGAATCGATCATCTCTAGACTCTCTTTCTCTCTTCTCCTACATCTATTTTTATTCTTTAATATGCCTACTCTATTTTTATTTTAGATATATGGAATGTTGTTAGAAGACTTAGACATACTCAAACATGAAATTGTTAAAATATAGCAAAATAGTTGCATGTCTTATCAAATCTGATTAGAAATGAGATCTGAGACAACATTTAAACTTGAAAATATTTATGTCTTCTCAATATGAATTTAAAAAACTATATACAGTTTAAGTTTTCCTTATAAAAATTTAAGACATATACCACTATACCAGTTATTTTTTATATATTGTCTGTCAAACATTATGAATGAGAGTTTGAATTGTATTTTGCATATGAAACCTAGATGAAAATATTATTTTGTATTTTGTGTTGCTTCTCAAGGTTGTGATTTAGCTATACATTTGTAAAGCTTTATAATATGCAGACATCGTAGATTTTTGCATTCACTTCCTCACCATCGTAGATTTATGTATGATTGCAGGTCTAGCAAAAGGTATGGTGTCTTTTTTACTATTTGCCATCACAATGTTATATGGAACAATCAATATTTTAACAGGTTCACATTTATTTTATTTTTTAATTGGAGGCCCTAAGAGGGTGGTTAATCTTTCGTCATTGTAGATATGTGAATTGCAGATGCCCAAGTCGAATCCCCTTGTGTTGAAGGGAACACGCATCAAGGAAGTTGCAAATAATTTCTTTCACTTTCAAATCAATTCTTGCAATGACTCGTAGTAGAAAATAGATCACATCTCATGCCAAGCCAGATTTCATTTACATTACTTCATAGTCATCTACTTCAAACATTGACAAGGAGTTATGATTGCATGTCTAGCAAGGAGTTATGATTGTAGGTCTGGAAAAAGGTGTGGTATCTTTTTGACTATTTACCATCACAATGTTATATGGAACAATCAATATTTTAAAATGTTCACCTTTATTTTATTTTTTTTAATGTGAGGCCTTCAGAGGGCGGTTCAATCTTTCATCATTGCAGATATGTGAATGGGAGATGCCCAAATCAAATCCCCTTTGTGCTAGAGGGAACTCGCATAAGGGAAGTGACACATGATTTCTTTCACCTTTAAATCAATTCTTGCAAGGACTCATAGTAGAAAATAGGTCACATCTCATCATGCCAAGCCAGATTTCATTTACATTACTTCATAGTCATATACTTCAGATATTGACAAGGAGTTATGATGAAAGTTCAAAAACCACTGCATCTTGTTACCTCCATCTTGGTTGTCATATTTCAAAATATCATAGCTACCCTTGTCTCCATCTCTATCAACTTCTTCTATATTTAGATTATCCTTACTTCCATCTTCATGTAGGTCCATATCTTCATCCCTTCCACTCTCATTGACATCCTCTTTATTGACTTCCTACAATATCAATGCCTCCCCTTCTTTATTAACTTCTTGAGATATCAATGTCTCCCCTTCTCATTTAAACTTGACAACATTTATGTCTTCTCAATAGGAATTTAAAAAACTATTTAAAGTTTAAGTTTTCTTATAAAAATCTAAGACATATACCACTATACCAGTTATTTTTATGTATTGTCTATCAAACATTATGAATGGGAGTTTAAATTATATTTTGCATATAAAACCTGGATGAAAACATTATTTTGTATTTTGTGTTGCTTCTCCACATTGTGATGTAGTTGTACTATTGTAAAGCTTTCTAGTATGCAGACATCATAGATTTTTGCATGCACTTCCTCACCATCGTAGATTTTTGTATGATTGTAGGTCTAGCAAAAGGTATGGTGTCTTTTTTACTATTTGCCATCACAATGTTATAAATCAATATTTTAATATGTTCACCTCTTTTATTTTTTTAATGTGAGGCCCTAAGAGGGCATTTTAAAACCACCCTCTTTTATTTTTTTAATGTGATGCCCTAAGAGGGTGGTTTAAAACCACCATATTTTATTTTTTTAATGTGAGACCCTAAGAGGGCAGTTTAAAACCATCCTCTTTTATTTTTTTAATGTGAGGCCCTAAGAGGGTGGTTTAAAACCGTCCTCTTAGGTGAGGTGAAATATCCTCTTAGGGTCTAATATGGAAGTTATAAATCACCCTCTTAGGGTCTAATACGATGGTTTATAACCTTCATATTAGATCCTAATATTACAGTTTATAATCGTCATCTTAGATTCTAAGATGACTATCTTTTGAGGTGCTTTTTAACCATTGTTGTATGATGCAAATTTTTTACGATGCCCTCATATAAAACAGTTGAATAATCATCGTTAAAGATCTTTAAGTGAGGTTATAAACCACACTTAAAGACTCACGAACAGATGACACACTTGTTAAAACCTGAGACACAAGGCTATATGACTTGGATAGAGAATCCACCAATAGGCAACGAATAGGTCAAATCTCAAATGGTTAGCTCTAACCAGACAAACCCTAAATAAGTTGGGGATTAAACTTCTATCAATAGATGACTCAACGATTGCCCTAGATAAGAAGAAATAGAAGTTATAGGCAGTGTTTTAAATCCTGGAGACACGCCAAAAAACATCCAAACTCTGCTAAACAAAAGAATCCATCCTTGACTAACAAGGAGAACAAGCACCAACAAACAAAAGTGGAGAAGAGCACCAATTTAATGGATTAAAATCATGTTTCTAAGTAGTTCAAATGAGTCAACCCCTCGAAGAAAAGAACCGTAGAGTGCATCTATTTACAAGACAAGAAGGTGGTTTGTAAAACGATAAACCATGAATTTGTTTACGATTAAACTCTTAAAACATGTGTTTAATGGAGGCTTTAAAAATGTAGTCTAACAGAATCTACCAAGGGATAGGGAGGTTCATTTAAGGTATAAATGATACATATATTACACCCCAAAGAAATGATTACATACAAAGCTATAGTTAAACCTCCCACCTGGAACACCTGAGAGTTAGAATCCTTCGTAGATGATTTCTTCAAGCTTCCCCGTGTGGCCTCTTAGCTTTCTCCTTAACCAACACCGTCTCTTCATGCCAATGGTTGTCTAAAAAAAATCCTTCGTTCTTCCTACCTCCGCCTACTTAACGAAGGGAAATTCTATCTACCTCAAGCTAAAGTCTCTCTTTTGACATAAATTTTATCCACCAAAAGCAACTTCGTGCCTACCTAAGGTGGCAAGGAGATATTTGAATTTAAAAATGATTATCCTCTTTTTACAAATATCTTACCTCAATTAAAACTATTTACTTATTTCTTTAATTTATAAAGATAAAGTTATTCATTTACTTATCTAATTTGTAAAAGGTAAAGCTATCATTTTCTTTATCTAATTTACAAAAGATAAGGCAATTCTTTATATAATCAAAAAGGTAAGATATAGCATTAAATAGAATCTTAAAACATTAATATTTATAATATTGAATTCAATTTAATTCAAACCACAAAAGTCATTAATCATTTCCTATTTTAATTTATTCTTAATAAAATACCTATACTAATATTAAGTATTAGTATGGTATTTAAGTGGGTTAAGAATTAATACACCCTCTATATCTATTAATTCCTTCCAAAGGGATTCTTTACCAAATCCACCTACACAACAACATATGTATAAATAAAAGTGAGCAATCAATGCATCAAACAAGGTGGGTGACTTATCGTAAACCCAAATTGCCTATCCTAGCCGAAGACTTATGGTAACTTCTAGGTTACCAACTTTGAGCTAAGTATGGTTGGATTTTTGATGATCACCCTAAAGTAAGAATGCATGCCTATATGAGGATAGTCATTCATGTTACCTTGAGCTACCATAATCATCATTTCCCCTTTCAAGTACCCCGTTCTCGATGGTCGATTCTACCTCTTCCACCCATGAGTGTACCTGGTCCTGTAATTCGATAACACACCAACAATACCATATTCCTTAAAAATAAATCAATATAAATATTGCACAATTATCCAAATGCATCAAAACTAGGCATCAAGTTTAACATTTACTAATACATAGTCCATTATGCAAAAGGTCTTGCCAAGGCGGGTCATGATAGAATATATATGGTGATAGAGGATCTCCCTATCTAAGACCTCTCTTGGATTTAAAAGAATATATTACTAACCCATTGATCAACACTAAATATGAAATTATAGAGACACAAGCTTTAATCCATATGATCCATTTCTTCCCAAATATTGTGAGAAGCAGAACACATTTGATTAATTTGACAAAGTATAAATACAAACAATAGGGCGAGGATTATCCCGGAGGTTGTGGAACCACCCGAGACAAATATAGGCAAAGTTGTAACAAATAATAACTAGCCTAATATTAATCAATCTAACAATATAAGATTGTTACGATTGAATTAATTAACAAATGAAATATTGAAATATATTCTAACATCCCCCCTTATTACAATACTAAAAGAAACATGTAACTACTAGCTATACTAGCATCCCCCCATTATTTTGAAATACATAGAGAATTGTGAAACAATTCAAATTTGACACGTGCAATTGCCTTAGTGAATATGTCTGCAACTTGAGCATTGGTGGAGATGTGTTGAAGCTGAATGTGGTGCCTTGGTACTTTATCTCGAATAAAGTGACATTGTGTATCAATGTGCTTGGCTTGAATTCATTTTTTCGGAGGCTTCGATGTCTTTTATCCTACACAGATGGGAAGGGCAATCTTAAAAGGGTTTATTAGACCCTTTACTCCACAATGGAGTATCTCTTCTCGAGGAGAGGCTCTCACCCGAGAGGGTCATGGGGTAGCCGCGGTGTTGGATACCATGACATGTAGGCCCTTTCGATTGTCAATCGTGCGATCCATCTTTACCATTTTGATCTCCTCTTTTGACCTTCGATCCTCTTTCGACTTCGGTCGAACGCTTCACCTCTTCGACCGAATGGTCGAAAAAAAATTTCAATGAAAAAAAATGAGAAATTAAAAAAAAATGTCAACCTCCCTAGCCTATCAAATTCTGAGAAAAAAAAATTCTCAACCTCCCTAGCCTATCAAATTCTAAGAAAAAAAATTCTCAAACTCCCAAGCTGTGCCTCCAGAGCGGTGATTCTCAACGCTACTACGAGATCATTTAAAAAAAATTAGAGTGGCGGAGAGAGTGGTGTTTGCTCTGATACCATGTGAGAAGCAGAACACATTTGATTAATTTGACGAAGTATAAATACAAACAATAGGGCCAAGATTAGCCCGGAGGTTGTGGAACCACCCGAGACAAATATAGGCGGAGTTGTAACAAATAACAAATAGCCTAATATTAATCAGTCTAACAATATAATATTGTTACGATTGAATTAATTAACAAATGAAATATTAAAATATATTCTAACAAATATAAAAATTTTAATACTGCAAAACCAAAATTCCATTTAACTCTATCATAGACTTCACTCATATAAAGTTTTAAGATCATTGCTCTCTCTTTTCTTGAAGTTGTTGAATGTATAACATCATGAGCTACAATGATCCCATCCAGAATCTATCTCCCTTTCACAAATCCTCTTTGCTCTTCTGAAATAATTATGTCTAATAATGATCTTCATTGATTCACCACCACTTTGGAGGTAATATTATATTGCATATTACATAGGCTTATGGGCCTAAAAGAATCAAACAATTATGCATCCTTCTTTTTTGGAATCAGGATAAGATATGTTGTATTTAATTTATAAGGTATGTATTATTTTACCCTAGATTGTTCCACTGCCACCAATAAAGAATCCTTCACTATATCCTAATTATGTTGATAGAATATTGTAGAGAGTCCATCCAGACTTGGGGATTTATCCTTATCAAAAGATAAAATATCTAAATGAATTTCTTCCAAAGTAATAAGCTCCATAAATTTCCTGTTGTCTTCATTTGTTATAACTAAAGGTACTTCTTATAGTAATTTACCATTAAGAACTTCAAACTCCTCTGTTCCTAAAATATTCTATAAAAAAACCTTACCTCCTTTCTGATTTCACTCTAGTCTTTAGTCCAAACCCCTTTGACAAATTTAATTCTACTAATTATAGATGTTGATCTTTGTACTATAGCCATCCTAAGAAAAACTTTGTATTTTTATCTCCTTTTAACCAAGTTTTTCTTGATTTTATCTCCAAATTTTCTCTTCCTTACTCAAAATATTATGATATTCATTAAGCAGCTTCCTTTCCTCCGATATTGGATTATTATGATCACCTTTTTAGAATTTTGAAATTTTATCTAATAGTTCTTTCTTAAAAATGTTTCCCAAAGTGTTCTTGTTCCATTCTTTTAATCTAGATGTCATTTATTTAATTTGTTTTGGAAGCATATACAACCCACAATTTTCTGAAGAATTTCATGTTTGTGTTATCATATAAACAAACTAAGGATGGTCTTCCCACATTTGCTCATATTTAAAATATTATATGTTTTTGAATTCACTTACCACCATTTTAATTCTTATTGGCTAGTGGTCTAAACCAATCCTTGTCAAGGTTATAATTTTAGCACAAATCTCTTCATCTAGACAGTAATTTGAGAGAATGCACATGTCTATTTTTTTTACTATTAGGTTCTGGCATCTCCTATTGTTAATCCAATTATAGTTATCTTCTTTAAACTCAACCTCCCATAGATTATTATTTTGAATAAAAGTTGAGAAATCTCTCATACTTTGGGTTAATTTTCTAATTATCCTAAATTTTTCATCTAACTTGGTTATGGCATTAAAATCTCCTATGATCATGAATTGGGTTTCTTGGTCTTTACTTCTCATAAAGGCTTCAATCTCACTCCATACTTTTAATCTTCCTAACTAAGTTGTAGGTCCATAGACATTAATAAGGATGAAACAAATATCTGCAAAGTAGCATGTGACTAAAGAGGCTATCCAGTGCCTAGTTTTAAAAATGGGTACACAAGAATTTCTAATAGGATTTCAACATGTTAGAATACACCCTACCACTCCTTCAAAATCCATAGCATATTATTCATAGTTTTGGAAACTTCTTTAGTTGTCATTTAGTTTCCTGGATACAAAGGATATCAGGTTTATCACTTAAACAAAGGTCCTTAATACACCTTTGCTTTTAGGGGGCATTAACACCCCTTATATTCTATTATATGGTAATCATATCTTATTAGAGGCTACTATCCATGCATGTGAATTACCAATATCATTTTATTGTTTGGCAAAAAAAAGTTCAACCAACATAGTTTGTGTTCCTTTCTCTGTGTTTGCTCTTGCTTCTATAGATCTTGCTTGATAATTTGAGGGTTTTTCTCTTTTTGCCTTACTTGTATTAGCAATAGGTCTTCTTATTCCATTCCTAAATATTCTTTCACATCTTTATTTTTCATTATATTTATCCTCTCCCGGCTCTACTATAGAAGCTTTTGACTTGTCTTGCTCGTTTTATGGAATTTTATTATTAATGATAGAGGTATTAACATCTAACATCGCATATTCTCTACCAATTTTCTCCTCATAAATTGTGCATGATACTTCAAGAAAGTCTTCAAAATTTGATGAGACGCATTCCTTGGGTTCATTAAGAATGTTCTTCCCTAAATCAGGATCATATCGAATAGATGGTTCCTTATTAACATTCAGAACCTATTATACTATATCCTCTAAGCTTTGATATTATTTTTATTCATATGCTAAAGCCTTAAAATAATTGTATATTCTTCCACTATCCTTTCTTACTAGTCTCCAATTTTTATTCACTTTCATCTATTTAGACCTATTTTTTGGAATTTGAAAACCATCCTCATCTTTGTCCATTTGTAAGTTTCTCTTATAGTTTTCTACATATGTTTCTTTTGGACTCTTCTTAGGGATTATCTCTCAATATGCCCCACCTCATGATATATTTAACATAAAAAATATATATTTTCATAATATATGCCCTAGCTCTCCATTGCTCCTCCCATCATCCAAATCCTAGCTAATAGATATTTGTAAAAAAAAATTGCAACTTGAAAAATGTCATCACCCTTGTTCCATATGGCTAACTTCATGGGGTCGTATCTCCCTCAATATTCCTCAAATTTATTTATATGACCACTCATTTTAAAACTCTTCAAATTTTGCACAAATTGATCCAGGAATAATATGAATCAAACAACTCTTCACACATATATGACTCTCAAAGGATGAGACTTTTTTTTTTAAATTGCCCTAACACTACCCTAGTTTCAAACAATACCAAAGGTTTATTACATAAATTAAATGATAAAATTTAAATGTATGCCTAACCTTATTATTATTTTGAATATGAGTATGTTAGTTCATTCTATTTATTTCTAATATTTCTTATAAAAAGTTGATCTTATATTTAATTCTCTTTTCTTTTAAATATTTTTTCAAAGTATTTCATATTCTAGATCTTCTTCTAACCCTTTATATAATTTATGCTTTGAACAAACCTATACATATAAAATCCTTTAAAATTTTCTTTATCCCATCATAACATAACAATTTGAAAGAAAGCAGGATCATAGGCTCATATAGGCTAAAAATTAAATGGATTTGGATGATCATTGTTGAGTACATCACATATTCTAATCCTACTTATAGTGAAATGTTTTAAGAGGTTATATACTTTATTTGTAACTAACTATCAAATAACCAAAACTTACATAATACACCCCATTATTCCAAGTATATTGACAACTTAAATGAAGAGCTTCCTAAAGGCTATTTAAATTGACAAAGGAAGCAAAACCTTTATTCATCTATACCATTTAAGAATACCACCATTATTTTTTAAGGAGATAAAATTATGTAGATTGCCCTTTTAGCAATCCATAGATTATAATTGTAGTTATCATTGAATTTGACATGATAAATTGAGGACATTCCAAAATCTATCTTGTAGAGTAACTATATTTGAATCATACATATTTACGACTCCAATTTTATGTTTTCCTAATCTCTACAAAAGATACTAGCAACCCAATTATTTACTACTTCTAGCAATCACCTATCCCATTTTTAATTATCCTATAGTATTGTAATACCTCCTCAAGATCCTATATTAGAAGCAACTAGATGATCTCCTATGTTACAAATATTTTTGAATGAATTCTTGCATTGCTCATTAGTTTTTTTTTTTTCCCATATTTAAAAGGAAAATATGACTATAACAACCTTTTAATTCATTGATAACTTTTTTTTGGCAGGCCATATTCATACCTCAAATATTTCAAGATACCATATTGTGGAATTATTGAAAGGTTTGACTTCTTATGTGCCCATAATTTCAATTTCAAGGATAGTTGGATGGAGGGGTTTAAGGCCTATGCCAACCTCTAGATTTAGGTCATCTCTCTACTATCCTTTCTAAATTCTCAACTAACCTAATCTAATTATGTAAAATTAAAATATGAAAAGTAAATATAGAAATTAAAATGCATGAAAAGTAAATTGTGAAGTTTAAGGTGCAAGGGATTAACAGTAAATACAAATGAAAATATAGTAAAAAGAGTGTGTGATCAATCAACATATGATATTCAAATAACAAGAATATTTCTATTTAATCAAAATATATTTTTTTTATTCATAGGGGATTTTGTTACATCCACACTTATTTCTAGTAACTGCCAAGTGTAGGGTTCAAACCATAGGGGATGCTCCCAACAAACCTATTCCACCTTGTTATTGTTGATCCGACGTGAAGGGGGCCACCGATAACTCAGGTTTTGTACCATTATCATCAGTCTAGTGCACACTCAGAGGATTCATAACAAACTACCAACTTTGCAAATAGGTATACCCCCAAGGTTTGAACCTAGGTCTCTTCTTGGTAAGTTCATGACTAGACAAACAACTACCAATCCATGATCTAGCCCTTAGGGTATTAAAATGAAATTATGAGATGAGTGAAAATATGAGCAAAAAGGTTGTGTCACAATCATTGTGCATTTTATAATCCAAGAGGGCAGTGCCACTAATAGAGAGAAAAAGACATCAATTTTCTACTAATTTTATTAATTATAACAGCAAAATGCAGGTCTTACAAAGTGTAGCTTTAAATTCTTCACGGTCAAAATATGTTTACAATGAGACCATAGCCCTTATTTATAGGAAAAGTTTACCCTTGAGTTATGTGGGGTGAGAAACTATTACTCATAGTCAAAGTAAATATTTGTTGGCATCTTTAACAAAATGATGCATCTTCAAATGTTATGTACCTCTAATTATACCTCTAAAAGGCTTAGAAGGTGTCCAAAATAATTTATGATTCCACTACATTCCAAAATGTCACTTTTCAAAGATCTTCCTCAGGATATCTATGCTTGTCATTTTACCCCTTAGTTGGTTCAAAAGTGATTTTCCCTAAGAGTTGAGCAAATCAATCCATTATGCTAGCACTTCACGAATATTTTCCTAACACTTTACTCATGTAGGCCAATTTCTTCATCTCTACTAGTGGATTTCTTTTGAAATGGATAAGCCTTTAGGGAGCGAATTGGTTCTTGTCTTTGAGTTAGAAAAATTTGAGGGGTTTTATAAGGTCTTAATTAAATGATTTTATTGTTTTGTAATCTTCCAAAATTGCAAATTTCCTAAGGTAGTGTCTTTCCACCACATTTTTAGTGACTCCATAGTGTGTCAAGCTCGATTGGAAAGAGATCCTAGTTCTTGCCTTTATCCTTGGGCACAAAATCTTCAAAATTGAAATCCTCAATACAAAATTACAAAATCATGGTTTTCTTATCTTCACCTTTATGGCAATATTCTCGGTAGTTTTTATCATTTTTCATCTCCCTGTAGTTGGATGTTAGCAAGGTCCTCTACATATCCTACCAAGTTGTGATATAGGTTCTCTAACAAACCATCCTAATTTCCCACTGACTCTTGCAACTTGTCATAGAATGGGTCTAGTTTCTTGAATTTCTCGACTACATCTATAGATTTAACTTTATCTCTCTCCTCTTAGAACATTAAATCAATGATGTCACCATTGAGGAGTTTCCTCTACAAGTCAAAAATGTTTGGCAATCCAACATTGACAGGTCCTTAAAATTTATTTTTCATTTTTATACTAGGGATTTCAACAAGGCTAACCATCTTTGTAGGCTTGTAGATCTATTTAAGCATCAGATATCTTTTTCAACTTCTTGACCATATATTTTCAATCTATCCTTGACTATTGAGCTTGTGACATTGACATTGTAGCCAAAAGTTTGAGCAATTCCTAATACCTTTCCTTCATAATCAATTGCTATTTAGCCTATTTAATGATTTTAGTCACTTGGTTTATGTTGCTTTCTATGTAGGGTGTGAACATAAAGTACCTCTCATCACTTATCCCCTCAACTTTGATTTTGTCCTAGAGGGACTTCATCCTTTTAACCTTGAAGGCTTGTTCTAGATCTAATATTATTCCATATTACAATGTTCTTATTTCTTGTTGGAGCTCAAAAAAAATTATTCTCTTGGTTGTTTGACCTCTTTGAGCTATTTTGCTTGGTCTTCCAGTTGGAATTTTTCTTGTTAATTTTGCTTTCTCAACCTGTCTTGCCCTTGCACAAGTTGTTGTGAGAGATCCTCCAACTATTGCCTCTTCTCTCAGCCTGATAAAGTTGGGACTTAAGATCCTCAACCTACTTCTTTAGTTGGTCCTTTTCAATTGCATATTCCTTTAAGGTCTCATTTTCTTGTTAGATTTATTATTTTTCTACTTTTAATTGGACCAGTGTTACCTTGAGCTTTGTGTTCCTTTTTTAATGCATCATCTTGTATTTATGGTTGACCAAATTGCATGGTCGTATCAGTGGATAGCTTATTACAAGTTGAATTATTTGGTATGAATTAGTTTTTATTAGATCCAGTTCATATAGCCTAATAGTGAAGTCAATAGGGGTGTGGTAGTTCTAGAAGGGTCATTTTGCACTACTTTTACAATGAAGATTTTGTTTCCTCTAGATGCTAGTTGTGAGTGCATTATGACAAGAGCCTAAGATTTTTCATCTTTCAATTGCTTGTATTCTTTTCTTACCCTCCTCTCCTTATCTCAAAGCAAATAAATTTTATTTTGGACATCTATCTCCTCAATCTTGTTGGCAACCTTACAAACAAAGGTATGGCTAGGTCATACGACTTCACTAGTTTCTAAAGCTACTTTTGTAGGGTTAGTCATAGAAGTTGGAAAGGGTGATGTCATTGCTTATAGCTTATGATCGGGGTTATTTGAGACAATACAATGTCCAAACCAAGTTGTGTAGAGATGGGAGTAGATTATGTGTATGGGATCATTCCTAATGTAAGTTGTGCCACTATTTCAAATAGTGAAGAGATTGGTGATGGGGTTCATTAATATGGTACCAATGGTTATGATATGAAGACTTGGATGGTGGGTGAAGGGAATGAAGTGATAGGGAAGGTACCAAAGTTGAAGGTTGTGGTTGAAGACAAGGTACCTCTAGGAGAACCATGGGACACACTATGGCTGGTGAGGGAAGTGAGGTAGAAGAAGGGATGAGAAGAGAAATAAATGGGAATATAAGAAGTAGAAGTGGAGAAATAAGTAGGAGTAGTGGATAATAGGAGAGAACTAGAAGTGAAATATCAACATCATATGTGAGTTGCCTTTACCAACTTCATGGAGAAAATATAGAAAGGAAAAGACTAAATCTATAGGTAGAGTGGGGCTTGTAGACACAAACTATAAATATGGCCCTACCTTTGATGAATAAATGCTTATCCTTGGATTATGTATTTAAAATTTTAAGAAAATTTCATAGCAGATAGATAGGAAAAGGTTTTATTTACTCCTCGTAGCAAGGTGAGAAGGGATAAGAAAAAAAGAACCCATGTAATTACAACCAAAATTAGGTGTGATTGCAATATATTTTTTAACATCATGAATAATGTTTATTGGGAGGCAAGGATAAATACATGTGTTGTATATGATTGATGGATCAAGCCTCTTAATCTAAATTATCATAACAAGTCCTTATCTGGAAACAAGCTCGAAAAATGTAGGACCTTTTTGAACTTCAAATAAGGTTTTGGAACAAAAAAGAGCACATAATTTTATCTAATCAATGGAAATAATCAAGGAATCATATATACTTAGTTTTTTATGGCTTAAGTTGATTCTTGTTCTTCTTAAAGTTAGTTGATGTCTCCACATCCATAAAGACTACATACCTCTGTGCATTTTATTGGAGGAGGTTGTGGTTTAAGTGGGTGTCAAAAATATTTTCCAAGTACTAACAAATTATATAAAAAGAGTAGGAAGACATCTTAAATAGAAGCACCCATTATATTTTTAAGCTCATGTGAAGCACATTCTATCAATATCATAACCTAGGAAATGTTAAAATGCCATGGTGAGAATGTGATTGATGAGACATAAAACATCACCATTTTTATCTATAATCACACATGGATGCTCAACTTGATCAAAGACCATACTATTGGGAATGATATTATTTAACCAAAAATCACACACTTTGAAACATGCATCAACTTGTAGAATCTTCTAGATACAAAAGCTCCTCTTAATAGAATGTTTTAGGCAAACAATAGTTAAGGTCATCATCCTATACGAAGGATGATGTAAAGGGGGCCATCAAAATAGTTTTTAATATTATTTTGGAATAACATGAAAGAGACATTAAATGTAAACTACAAAATTATAAATTGATAACTTTGTGGAGTCTAGAATTTTTAAATTCTTTGGCTTTTGAATTTTTATTTTTAAATTCCTAAATTTAAATTTAGACACCTAGTTTCTAATTAAATTTGTTTTTGATAGTTGCTAGGCAACATAGCCTTTGACCAAGGTTATTTACTTTATGGATGGTAAAAAAATATTAAGAGGTTATTTTAACGATGCTATTCAAAATTATTATGGGAAAGAAAACATAGACTTAAATCTATTTTGTGTATTATTGGTTTAAAAGGGCCAAGCAACTCCATTGACCCACATATGTATTGAAGTACTACTTAAATTCTAAAATTTTCTTAGTGATACATTTGAGGCTCATGAAGAGATTATGGGTGACCTCTACATGTGTATAGAGAGGATGGTAACCATAAAAAAACACAAGATACTCAAAAACTAATGAATTTTAAGCATGAAAAATAATTCAACAGTTGATATCTTCATTGTTCATGTGTATTTGATTGAGGTCGACCTTGTGGCAAGGTAGAAAATATTTATTTAATAAGATTCTAATAATTTTAGAACTTAGAAATATAGTTTTAGTTTACTTACCGAATTATAAATATTATTTTTCCATATTTATGATGGAAGTTTTATGGTGCTTGAAAATCAAATTTTTGAAGGATGGACATTTGGATTTTGAGTTAGCTTTGATGTTCTTCTAAGTGTGAGCACAATTAGTCATTATTTTAGTCTATATAAAAGAGTTGAAGGGATACTCTTTTCATCATTCATGTGTATTTGGTCAAGATTGACCTTATGGTGAGCTATAATTTCTAATTTAATACAACATAAGTTTTCTTATATTTTAAAATTGTAGTTTTAGTTTAGTTACAAAATTATGATTTTATAATTTATAGTTTTTTTGGCTGGAGAACAAGGGTTGTACTTAGTTCCTCCACCCTTGACAAATCGTAGATCTCTCCTTTAGAGCTTGTGAGTTTAAAAATATATTCAATTCAAATCTCAATTGCGTTGCTATAGCTAGATACCTACATCATTTTCATAAAAAGTCTAAATTCTTGATTTTCATTTTATGAATCTTCAATTTTCTGTGTGAATACAAATATTCCAAAATTCAGCATCCTTCTTGATTTTTCCTACAATAACTTTCACAAAATTAAAATTCCACCTCTATTTTCTATGCATTGCATATTAGTAGAGTAATATTTCCAAAACTTCACTCTATCACAATCTGCTTTATCAAATCTAGACTGCTTGTCTCCTTCCTAAAGCATAAACACAACCACAAGACTATAATAAATAGTTTATATGAAAACAAATTACTATTATAAAACAAATTAAGTACTACCAATGGAAAAAAATTAAAGTAAATCTTAATCGTTATTTGATTCAGCTAGTCAATATTTTCTTGTCAGCTTTAGCTAAACTTACTTCCTCTAACCATGAAAAAGAGAATGTAACTTCATGACCCTCAATTAAAACCCCTCTACTGGATAACCTATATGCATATTTGTTTTCAGCCCCTAACATATTTGTAAACCTAATTTATACAAACTCTATAGCAAGGTCTTGCATTTCCACAATTATCTCTTGTATATTCTATGGAGATTTTGCTTTCCTCAAAATTGCATTTATTACTATTAGTGAATCACCTTCCATCCATACTCTATTCCATTTCATTTGTCTGTATATTTTTTACCCTTCCAAAGCTGCCCAATCTTCAACTTCATTATTTATCTTAAACCCACTATTGAAAGCGCAATGAGATAAAATCTCTCCCCTATTATTTCTAATTATTCCTCCTCATGATTGTCCTAAATTTCCTTTAGATACTCCATCAAAATTGAATTTGATCAACTCCACTTATGGTGGTTTCCACCTTATATTCTTTTCCTTCTTTTTGTTTCTCTTGTATCCAACATCATAGTTTCATTTGATAACTTGACTCCATCTATCAAGGCTCTTTGCTTTAATAATAGGGATTGGATGAGATGATAGGGTTGGTTTAGACTCCTCCTTGGCTAAACAAATATTCCTTTTCATTGCTTCTAAAATGCTTTTATTTCCTTTAAATATTCTTCTATTCATTTCCAACCATATAGTCCAAAGTATTGTATCTTTTGATATATTCCAAATTGTTTGTAAAGCCTCACTTTTAAAAGTGCTTTGCCATTGCTATAACAATTTCTCAATTATTCCATTCATCGCCATGCATATACCAAACACTTTAATAATCCATTGCTATAGTTTCTAAACTATTGAGTAGTGTCCTAGGAGATGGTCTCTCCTCATTTTTACATAGAACACATTGTGAGGGGCCATGAAAACCCCTTTTCATAAGGTAATCCTAGATAAAATTATTCTATGACCTACTAGCCAAAAAAACATTTTAACTTTAGGAATACTCAGGATATCCCAAATATATCTCCATATTATTACAGTATTCCTATTTTGTTGGTGTTTTACATTATATCCACTTCTTATTGTGTTTTCTCTTAAGCTATTCAACTCCCAAATCAACTTATTCCCAACTCCTATTGGAATAATCATTGTTGTTATCTTTCTACTCAACTGTCTCTTAGCGTCAATACCTTGTATATTTATAAAAAGATCTTTCCATTTGTATCTTCCTTTATGATCCTTATACATAATGTTTTTGAAACCCTATCACCATATTTATCTTGAAGTAACCTCATCCATGCTTTCAAAATTGGTTTTAGAATGAGTGGTTTTTTATCACATCAAGTATCCATACAAATATAATTTGTTTCTCCAGTTTCCACCACCCATCTTAGATATTTAATCACTATATCAATTATTTTTTTAAATCGTTCTATAGTGTAGAACCATTTGGTAGTGAGAATGTAGTAAATATTAAGCTTAGGTTATTGGACTCAACATATTTACTTAAAAAAATCTTACCCATTGTATTTGACTCTATCCATACAATCTCCAAGTTACTTTTCCCCTTAGATCTAAGTTTGCAATTGTAAGAACTCTTAAATTGAGACCTCCCCTAGTTTTATCATCATACACCTTACTCCATTACACCAAAGGAAATTTCCTTTTATCATGTAATCATGACCACAAAAATGATTGTATAATATAGATTAAAGTTTTTTCTATTGATTTTGGCATAGTATACAAGGACATATAATATGTTGGAATGGCCTATAAGACTAATTTAATTAGTTGCACTCTTCTTATTAATGATAACCATCTACCTTTCCATACCGATAGTTTATTTTGATATTTACTTCTAGTTGGATTCGACATTCCTATCCTCATTCTCCCCTCAAATAAGGACATCCCTAGATAAGTTGCTGGTAAATTTACATCTTCTATTTGAAGTAAATTTCATATCCCTACTTTGATTCTAACTTAAGTGTTTACGAAGTAAATTTTAGGTTTTATTCTATTAATTATTTGCCCTAATGCTTTTTCATATTTCTTTAACAAGTTATTCAAAACTCTGGCCTTATTTATCCCTACCCTCCTAGAAAGGGTTATATCATCTACAAATTATTGATGGGTGATGTTATCAATGTTATTACTGGCCTTAAGTTCACTTATTAGCCCATCTTGTTAGACTTTTTCAAGTTCCTACCCAAAACCTCTGCCATAATATTAAACATATATGGTGATAGTGGATCTCCTTGTCTAAGACCTCTCTTGGTTTTAAATGATTATGTTACTAACCATTAACTAGTATTGAATATGATACTACAGAGACACAAGCTTTAATCCATAGAATCCATTTCTTTCCAAATCCATGCTTTTCTAATACTGCAAAAATAGAAACCCATTTAACCCTATCATAGGATTTACTCATATCAAAATTTAAGATCATTGATCTCTCTTTTCTTGAAGCTACTGAGTGCATAACTTCATGAGCTACTATGATCTCATCCAAAACCTATCTTCCTTTACAAAATCCTCCTTGATATTCTAAAATAATTTTGTCTGACAGTGATCTTAACCAATTTTCCATCACTTTGGAGATTATCTTATATGTCATATTACATAAGCTTATGGACCTCAATGAATCAAAAAGTTTTGCATCCTTATTTTTTTGAATCAGGGTAAGATATGTTGTATTTATTTTATAAGGTATGTATTGTTTTACCCTAGACTGTTCCAATGCAATCAATAAAGAATGCTTCACTATATCTTAATTATGTTGATAGAACGCTGCACAAAGCTCATTCAGACCCAGGGATTTGTTCTTATCAAAATAGAAAAGAGTTAAATGAACTTCTTCCAGAGTAATAGGCTCCATCAATATCCTATTGTCTTCATCTATTATAACTAAAGGTACTTATTGTAGTAGTTTATCGTTAAGAATTTCAAATTCCTTCATTCCTAGAATATTCTAGTAGAAAAACCTTACCTTATTTCTAATTTCACTCTAGTCTTTAATCCAAACCACTTCTATTGATTTGTTTCTCCTAATTTTGGATGTTGGTCTTCGTACTATTGTCATCCTATGAAAAAATTTGTGTTTTATCCCCTTTTAACCAAGTCTATTTTATTTTAATCTCCAAAAATTCTCTTCATTACTCAAAACATTATGATATTCACTAAGAAACTCCCTTTCCTCTAGGCTTGGATTATTGTGCTCACCTTTTTAAAAGATTGAAATTTTTTCTTTAGTTATTCTTTCTTCTTAAAAATGTTTCCAAAAGTGTTCTTATTCCATTCTTTTAATCTAGATGTCATTGATTTACAATGATTTGTAAGTATATACAACCCACTGTTTCTTGAATAATTCAATGTTTGTGCTATCATATCAACAATTTAAGGATGGTCTTCCCACATCTACTCATATGTAAAATATGATATTTTTTAATTTCATTACAACCATTTTAATTCTTATTGGCTAGTGATTTGAACTAATTCTTATCAATATATTAATTGTTGCACAAGTCCCTTCATCTAGCCAATGATCGAAGAGTATGCATTTGTCTATTTTTTTTGCTATTAGGTTTTTGCCTCTCCTATTTTTGATCTATGTATAGTTATCATCTTCAAACTGAACCTTCCATAGATTATTGTTTTGAATAAAAGTTGAGAAATCTCTCATACTTTGGATTATTTTCCTAATTCCCCCAAAATTTTCATCCAGCCTGGTTATAGCATTAAATTTTCCTATGATTATGAATTGGGTTTCTTGGTCTTTACTTCTCATAAAGGCTTTAACCCCACGCTATACTTCTAGTCTACCTGATTGAGTTGTAGGTCCATAGACATTGATAAGGATAAATAACCAAGAATCCATCTTTTGTAGTTTTTGAATAATCAAGGAAGTCTCCTAGAGTGTTGCATATTGCTTTTAAGGTATTCATTTCCTAAAATTAAATGGGAAACCCATACATCCTAACCTAGATTGGTACTAGGGATAAATTTACATTTTCAGGTGCAAGTCTTAGTACCAACAGGTACGGAAGAGTCTTACTCTTCCCCTAAACCAAGGACCCCTTTTTAAGATTCTACCTATTTCCTCATTACAACAAAAAATAGCTAGGAAGAAATCTTCGGGAAGTAAGGAAGTCACTTTTGGATATTTCCAACTCCTATCAATCCATTTTCTCAAGGTCGAATTCCTTGGCCAAGACCCATTAAATTTACCAATAATTACCCTATCTTTGAGCAACAAGGATCATCGCTCTATGAGGTCCTCACTAACCTCTATTACTAGGTATGATTCTAAGTATTTAATTTTAAAATGATCTATGGGAAAGAAACTATAACTCAAAATCTACTAAAATTTACAAGAATATCCTATAACAATTATATTATTTGAAAATAAACCTATAATAATTTGCATGCAAAACTTCTAATATAATGAAGGAAAAAAGAAACTTAGTTGAAAAATTCGGTCTAGATAGAATGTCCTACCTTGTTGATGCCCTAGCCCTCCGTTGATCCTACCATCATCTAAAGCTTGACTTACAAATATCTGTAATTTTGTTTTCCACGAGTTGAAAAATCGTCACTGCCCTTGTTCTGGATGATTAACTTCACAGGGTTGTATCTCCCTCAATACCACTCATATTCCCCCACATGACCACTCATTTTAAAGCTCTTCAAATTTTGCACAAATGGATCCAAGAATCATATGAATTGGACAAATCTTCACAAAGAAATGGCTCCTAAAAGATGAGATAATTTTCAAGAAAAATTTACCCCAGCGTTGTCCTAGTTTTGAATGATTTTCTTTACATAGTTATATATCCCTCAATAATGCTTGGATTCTTTTTAATGGTCACTCATTTCAAAAATTCTACACAAAATTACACAAGAATCTTTTAAATCAAACAGCTCTATGCAAAGATATGGCTCCTAAAAGATGATTTATTCTTTGAAAAAAATTGCCTAGCTTTGTTGATTAATATTTCCTCCCTATGCTAATGATAATGTTAATTTTGGCTTGAATAATTTATATATATATTATTTTACAAATCTATGATAAAAGTATTATGGTTGTCAAACATAATGGTGGATCATTTGCATTTTGAGTTAGTCTTGTACTTTTACGTGTAAGCATAATTAGTCATTATTTGAAAGCATATACACTAAGATGTGTAACAAGTTGACTCAAGTACACCTTAATAACCTTATGTTTATGCAATATAATCTCTGACTTTTATATTGAACAAGTGAAATACTTTGAGTTACATAACATGATTAACTTGTATGAGTTAAATAAATTTTTAAATGGACTGTTGAGGATGTGAAGCTCATATTCACTAAGGTAAATATTGATGAGTCAAAGAGGAAAGGAATGGAAAACACATTCTTATAGTAAAGACATACATGAAGATCATTTGTTATTTAATTTTAAATTATTCTACTACGATTATTTTTTTGTTTAAAATTTTAAACATCATTTTATTATTATTTATGAAGTATAATTATTTACTAAAAATTTGATAAAAATAGGTTTTTATCTCTTTAATTTTTAAATATTTTACTTTAATATATATTTTATTTATTTGAAGTTGTTTTTCATCAAAAATAAAATTCAAAATCAAAATTTTAGATTATACAATAATTACAAATTTATATACATATACATATAAGATGTTTATTGTGTATTAAATAAATAATATTAATAAATTAAAACTTGTATTTACATCATATCTCATACACAATAAACATCACAAAAATTACAGGTTAGTGGTATGTCGTTGGACTGTTATTCAGGTTATATATATATATATATAAAACCCGAATAACAGATCCAACGACATACCACTAACTTGTAATTTATGTGATGTTTATTGTATATATATATATATAACCACTAACTCTGTAATTTATTTATATATATATATATATATATATAACTCGAATAACGAGTCCAACGACATACCACTAACTCTGTAATTTGTGTATTAAATAAATAATATTAATAAATTAAAACTTGTATTTACATCACATCTCATACACAATAAACATCACACAAATTACAGAGTTAGTGGTATATATATATATATATATATATATATATATATATATATATATATGAGAATGATATGATGTTTATTGTGTAATGAATGAGATTTATAAATTAAAACTTGTATTTACATCACATCTCATACACAAAAAACATCACACAAATAATAGGATAGTGGTATGTCGTTGGACTTTTATTCAGGTTGTCCAAGTTCAAATCATGAGGAGGAAGGTTCTTATTGTGCCTTTGGCGAGTGTGGCCCCGAGTTGTGCTACATATAATATTTTACCTTAAAAAACATATTAACTAAAATGTATTATGGTTGGTTACATCTATGTGACTAGCACAACAGTAAGGTGTTTTAATTAAAGGAAGGTGGTCTCACATTCAAATTTGGATGTATCTCTTATTTGTTTTTTAACTAAAATGTATTATGGTTGGTTACATCTATGTGACTAGCACAACAGTAAGGTGTTTTAATTAAAGGAAGGTGGTCTCACATTCAAATTTGGATGTATCTCTTATCAAATAGTATTAACTCAAATGATTATATTCCTCTTCAACATTTCGAGGAGAGACTTAGATTCAAATATGACCAAACAATACATGCATAATTACCAAACTATTATATTCCTCCACAAGCTAATCTCATTGTGCCTTTGGGGAGTGTGGCCCCGAGTTGTTCCACTCGTCGTACTCTACCTTAAAAAACATATTGATCTTAAAAGGTATTATGATTGGTTGCATCTATGTGGCTAGCACAACGGTAAGGTGTTTTAATTAAAGGAAGGTGGTCTCACATTCAAATTTGGATGTATCTCTTATCAAATGGTATTAACTCAACTGATTATATTGGATGTATCTCTTATCAAATGGTATTAACTCAGCTGATTATATTGGATGTATCTTTTATCAAATGGCATTAAGTCAAGTGATTATATGAGACTTAGATTCAGATATGGCCAAACAATACATGCATAATTATCAAATTATTATAATATTTTTATTTGGTTATGATGTAACGCTAATTAGATTCATTTCAATTCTAGATAAATAAATAAAAATAAATAAAATATCATTAAACTTTTTACAACCTAAATGACTTAATAATAGAGACTTTGGAACTCTATTTCTAAAGTTTGGATCTTACGGGGTTATATATTATACTTGTATATATTTGGATAACCTTTTATAAAATTTATCTCATATAATTTACTATTATTATGTGAATTTTAAAAACTACTTTATTTTTATCTTTAAAAAAAATATATATAAATTTAAAATTTAAATTTTTTTATACTTTTAATATGTTCTTAAAATATTTGAATTAAATATGATTCAAATTTTATTATTAAAAAATTAACAAATAAAAAAACTATAAATTTAACATTCAATCTTTTCATAATAATTTTATGTTTTAAAAATATTTTGATTAAATATGACCCAAATTTTATTATTAAATTATCCCTCAGAGCCAATATGACTTTTTCAATGAAAAGATTCAACACAAACGAGGTTAATCACAATACATTTCCACATTTTTCTTTTTATTTTAACATAAGGAAGGGAAAAATACATTACATTTAATAATAATATATTATTATTTGAATGGTTGTGATGTGAAGGTGCTAGAGAATGGCTCGCCCACTTTCCATTTTGATTAGATGCCTTGACCGGGTGAATAGTTAATATGCAATCTTTTTTAAGTAGGAAATCGACAATACTATTGAACGTTGATTTTGTACAATAAAGTCAACTCGATGAATATCGACCATATTATTGGATGTTGATTTTATAAGTTTGATGGATAAAACGAAGTTGGATGAATAGTTAATATATTTTTTTTTATAAAAGAAAAATCGACGATATTATTGGATGTTGAATTTATAAGTTTGATGGATAAAACAAACTCCTTTATAAACTATAAGCCCACTCTATAAACTCTAAGTCCACTCGATAAAGCAAAGTCAATGAGATGTCAATCCTTTAAGGTATTAAACTAAAACATCTAATCCACAAACACTTGGTTGTTACCATCCAACCCATCTCCTTCTGAATATAATGTGGTTTAAACTTTGAACCTTTCCAAAGAAAATCCAAAACCTTACCCTACACTATCCTTACAACCAATATGTTTGTCCCCTTTTATTTGGACCATATTCCTTTTATTTGGACTATAGGAATATATTATAAGTGAGTGTCATAGACCACTATTTGGACTATAGGAATATATTATAAGTGATTGTCATAGATCACTATAATACCTCTAAGCACACACTTTTAACGTCGTAATTTTATATGTTTTTTTTTTTTCAATTGATTATATGGTATTGAAATGGGCCTCATCCATATTACATCATTACTATATAGTGAAATTTCAACAAAACTTGGATGTTATCTATGTATCACTTGACAAGGGTGATGTCATTGCCTATAGTAAGAGTTATCTAGCTTATGATGGGGGTTATGTGAGATAATACAATGGCCAAACCAAGTTGTGTACAGATGGGAGTGGATTATGTGGATGAGGTTATTCCTAATGTAAGTTGTGCCACTATTTCAAGTAGTGAAGAGATTGGTGAGGGGGTTGATGAATATGGTACCAATGGTTATGAGGTGGAGACTTGGATGGTGGGTGAAGGGAATGAAGTGATAGGGGAGGTGCCCAAATTGAAGGTTGTGGTTGAATATAGGGTACCTTTAGGAGAACCATGGGATACACTATGGATGGTGAAGGGAAGTGAGGTAGAAGAAGGGATGGGAAGAGAAATAAATAGAAATATAAGAAGTAGAAGTGGAGAAAGAAGTAGGAGTAGTGAATAGTAGGAGGGAAGTGGAAGTGAAATATCAACATCATATGTGAGCTACCTTTACCAACTTCATGGAGAAAAAAATAGATAGGAAAAGACTAAATCTATAGTTAGAGTGGAGCTTGTAGACACAGACTATAAAGATGGCCCTACCTTTGATGAATCAATGCTTATCCTTTAATTATGTATTTAACATTTTAAGGAAAGTTCATAGCAGATAGATAGAAAAAGGTTTTATTTACTTCTCGTAGCAAGGTGAGAACGAATAAGAAAAAAGAACCCATGTAATTACAACCAAAATTTGGTGCTATTGCAATATATTTTTTAACATCATGAATAATGTTTATTGGGAGGCAATGATAAATACGTGTGTTGTAGATGATTGATGGATCAAGCCTCCTAATCTAAATTATCATAACAAGTCCTTATCAAGAAACAAGCTCGAAAAATGTAGGATCTTTTTGAACTTCAAATAAGATTTTGGAACAAAAATGAGCACATAATTTTACCTAATCAATGGAAATAATCAAGGAATCATATCTACTCATTTTTTATGGCTTAAGTCGATTCTTGTTCTTCTTAAAGTTAGTTGATGTCTCCACATCGATAAAGACTACATACCTTTGCGCATTTTATTGGAGGAGGTTGTGGTTTAAGTGGGTATCAAAAATATTTTCCAAGTACTAAAAAGAGAAAGAAGACTTCTGAAAGAGAAGCACCTATTATATTTATAAGCTCATGTGAAGCACATTCTATCAATATCATAACGTAGGACATGTTAAATTACCATGGTGAGAATATGATTGATGAGACAAAAAATATCATAATTTTTATCTATAATCACACATGGATGCTCAACTTGATCAAAGACCATACTATTGGAAAGGATATTATTTAACCAAGAATCACACACTTTGAAACAGGCTTCACCTTGTAGATTCTTCTAGATACATAAGCTCCTCCTAATAGGATGTTTTAGGCAAACAATAGTTAAGGTCATCATCCTATACGAAGGATGATGTAGAAGGGACCATCAAAATAGTTTTTAATATTATTTTGAAAGAACATGAAAGAGACATTAAATGTAAATTACAAAATTATAAATTGATAAGTTTGTGGAGTCTAAATTTTTTAAATTCTTTGAATTTTGAATTTTTATTTTTAAATTCCTATATTTAAATTTAAACACCTAGTTTCTACTTAAATTTATTTTTTATAGTTTCTAGGCAACATAGCCTTTGACCAAAGGTTATTTGCTTTATGGACGGTAAAAAAAATGTTAAGAAGTTATTTTAACGAGGCTATTCAAAATTATTATGGGAAAGAAAAACATAGACTTAAATCTATTTTGTGTATTATTGGTTTAAAAAGGACGAAGCAACTCCATTGACCCGCATATGTATTGAAGTGTTACTTAAATCCTAAATTTTTCATAGTGATACATTTGAGACTCATGAAGAGACTATGGGTGACCTCTACATGTGTATAGAGAGGATGGTAACCATAAAAAAAACACAAGTTACTCAAAAACTAATGAATTTTAAGCATGAAAAATTATTCAACAGATGATATCTTCATTGTTCACGTGTATTTGATTGAGGTCGACCTTGTGGCAAGGTAGAAAATATTTATTTAATAATATTCAATTTTTTTTAGAACTTAGAAATATAGTTTTAGTTTACTTACCGAATTATAAATATTATTTTTGCATATTTATGATGGAAGTTTTATGGTGCTTGAACATCAAATCTTTAAATGATGGTCATTTGGATTTTGAGTTAGTTTTCATGTACTTTTAAGTGTGAGCACAATTAGTCATTATTTTAGACTTTATAAAAGAGTTGAAGAGAAACTCTTTTCATCGTTCATGTGTACTCGATCAAGATTGACCTTATGGTATGCTATATTTTTTAATTTAATAAACCATAAGTTTTCTTATATTTTAGAAGTGTAGTTTTAGTTTAGTTACAAAATTATGATTTTATAATTTAAAGTTTTTTTTTGGCTAGAGAACAAGGGGTTGTACTTAGTTCCCCCACCCTTGATAAATCACAACTCTCTCCTTTATAGCTTGTGAGTTTAGAAACAAATTCAATTTTAATCTCAATTGAGTTGTTATAGCTAGATACCTGCATCATTTTCATAAAAAGTCTAAATTCTTTATTTTCATTTTTTGGATCTTCTTCAATTTTCAGTGTGAATACAAATAATCTAAAATTCAACATTCTTCTTATTGATTTTTCTTACAATAGCCTTCACCAAATCAAAACTCCACCTCTATTGTCTATGCATTGCATCTTAGTAGAGTAATATTTCGAAAACTTCACTTTATCATAATCTGCTTTACCAAATCTAGATTGTTTGTCTCCTTCCTGAAGCATAAACACAACCACAAGACTATAATAAATAGTTTATATGAAAACACATTACTGTTATAAAACAAATAAGTATTGCCAATGGAAAACATTAAAGTAAATCTGAATCATTATTTGATTCAGGTAGTCAATATTTTCTTGTCAGCTTTAGCTAAACTTACTGCTTCCTCTAACCATGAAAAAGATAATTTAAATTCATGATCCTCAATTAAAACCCCTCTACTGGATAGCCTATATGCATATTTGTTTTCATCCCTTAACATATGTGTAAACCTAATTTATATAAACTCTATAGCAAGGTATTGCATTTCCACAATTATCTCTTGTATATTCCATGGAGCTTTTGTTTTCCTCAAAATTGCATTTATTACTATTAGTGAATCACCTTCCATCCATACTCTGTTCCATTTCATTTTTTTGCATATTTTTTATCCTTCCAAAGCTACCCAAGCTTCAACTTCATTATTTGTCTTAAATACACCATTGAAAGCGCAATGAGACAAAATCTCTCCTCTATTATTTCTAATTATTCCTCCTCTTGATTTTCCTAGATTTCCTTTAGATGCTCCATCAAAATTGAATTTGATCAATTCCACTTATGGTGGTTTCCACCTTATATTCTTTGCCTTCTTTTTATTTCTCTTGTACCCAACATCATAGTTTCATTTGATAACTCGACTCCATCTATCAAGGATCTTTGCTTTAATAATAGGGATTGGATGAGTTGATAGGATTGGTTTAAACTCCTCTTTGGCTAAACAAATATTCCTTTTCATTGCTTCTAAACTACTCTTCTTTCCTTTAAATATTCTTCTATTCATTTCCAACCATACAATCCAAAGTATTGTATATTTTGATATATCCCAGATTGTTTGTAAAACCTCACTTTTAAAAGTGCTTTGTCATTGCTTTAACCATTTTTCAATTATACCATTCATCACCATGCATTTACCAGTTAAGAATCAATTTCTATAGTTTCTAAACTATTAAGAAGTGCCCTAGGAGATGGTCTCTACTCCTTTTTACATAGAACACATTGTGAGGGGCCATGAAAACCCCTTTTCATAAGGTTATCCTAGATAAAATTATTCTATGACCTACTAGGTAGACAAACATTTTGACTTTAGGAATACTCAGGCTATCCCAAGTATCTCTCCATATTCTTGCGGTATTTCTATTTTATTAGTGCTTTACATTATATCCACTTCTTGTTGTGTATTCTCCTAAGCTATTCAACTCCCAAATCAACTTATCCCCATCTTCCATGGGAATAATCATTGTTGTTATCTTTCTACTCAACTGCCTCTTAGTATCAATGTCTTGTATATTTGTAAAAAAAATTCTTTCCATTTGTATCTTCCTTTATGATCCTTGTACATAATGTTTGAAACCCTATCACCATATTTGTCTTGAAGTAATCTCATCCATTCTTTCAAATTTGGTTCTAGAATGAGTGGCTTTTTATCACATCAAGTATCCATACAAATATAATTTTTTTCTCCAATTTACACCACCCATCTTAGACCTTTAATCACTAGATCAATTATTTTTTTTTAAATGATTTCATAGTGTAGAACCATCTGGTAGTGAGAATACAATAAATATTAAGCTTGGGTCATTGGGCTCAACGTATTTACTTAGAAAAATCTTGTCCATCGTATTTGACTCTCTCTATACAGTCTCCAAGTTACTTTTCCCCTTAGAGCTAAGTTTGCATTTGTAAGAACTCTTAAATTGAGACCTCCCCTAGTTTTATCATCACACACCTTACTCCATTTCACCAAAGGAAATTTTATTTTATCATGTAATCATGACCACAAAAATGAGTGCATAATATAGATTAAAGTTTTTTCTATTGATTGACATAGTATACAAGGACATATACTATGTTGGAATGACCTGTAAGACTGATTTAATTAGTTGCACTCTTCTTATTAACGATAACCATCTACCTTTCCATACCGTAATTTATTTTGAGCTTTACTTCTAATTGGATTCCACAATCCTATCCTCACTCTCCCCTTAACTAAGGACATCCGTAGATAAGTTGTTGGTAAATTTACCTCTTCTATTTGAAGTAACTTGCATATCCTTACTTTGATTCTAACTTGAGTTTTTAGGAAGTAAATTTTAGATTTTATTCTATTAACTATCTTCCCTAATGCTTTTTCATATCCCTTTAACAAGTTATTCAAAATTCTGGCCTTATTTATCCCTACCCTCCTAAAAAGGGTTATATCATCTACAAATTATTGATGGGTTATGTTATCAATGTTATTACTAGCCTTAAGTTCACTTATTAGCCCATCTTTGTTAGATTTCTTCAAGTTCCTACCCAAAACCTCTGCCACAATAATGAACATATATGGTGATAGGGGATCTCCTTTTTTAAGACCTCTCTTGGTTTTAAATGATTTTGTTACTAACCATTGGCTAGTATTGAATATGATACTGCAGAGACACAAGCTTTAATTTATTTCTTTCCAAATCCATACTTTTCTAATACTGCAAAAAGAGAAACCCATTTAACCTTATCATAGGCTTTACTCATATCAATATTTAATATCATTGCTCTTTCTTTTCTTGAAGCTACTGAGTGCATAACTTCATGAGCTACTATGATCCCATCCAAAACCTATCTCCCTTTCAAAAATCTTCCTTGATCTTCTAAAATAATTTTGTCTAACAGTGGTCTTAACAAATTTGCTATCACTTTGGAGATTATCTTATATGTCATATTACATAGGTTTGCATCCTTATTATTTTGAATCAGGGTAAGATATGTTATATTCATTTTATAAGGTATGTGTTGTTTCACCCTAGATTGTTCCAATGTAATCAATAAAGAATGTTTCACTATATCCTAATCATGTTGATAGAACGCTACATAGAGCCCATTCATACCTAGGGATTTATTCTTATCAAAAGAAAAAAAAGTTAAATGAACTTCTTCCAGAGTAATAGGCTCCATCAATATCCTATTATCTTCATCTATTATAACTAAAGGTACTTATTATAGTAGTTTATCGTTAAGAATTTCAAATTCCTTCGTTCTTAGAAAATTCTAGTAGAAAAACCTCGCCTCCTTTATAATCTCACTCTGGTCTTTAGTCCAAACCACATTTATTTATTTGATTCTACTAATTTTGGATGTTAGTCTTCGTACTATTGTCATCCTATAAAAAATTTGTGTTTTATCTCCTTTTAACCAAGTCTGCTTTATTTTAATCTCCAAAATTTCTCTTCCTTACTCAAAATATTATGATATTCACTAAGAAACTCTCTTTCCTTTAGGTTTAGATTATTGCGCTCACCTTTTTAAAAGATTAAAATTTTCTCTTTTAGTTAATCTTTCTTCTTAAAAATATTTCCAAAAGTGTTCTTATTCCATTATTTTTATCTAGATGTCATTGATTTATAATGATTTGTAAGTATATCCAACCCATCGTTTCTTGAAGAATTCAATGTTTGTGCTATCACATCAACAAATTAAGGATGGTATTCCCACGTCTACTCATATTTAAAATATGATATTTTTTTAATTTCATTACAACCATTTTAACTCTTATTGGCTAGTGATCTGAACTAATTCTTATCAATATATTAATTGTTGCACAAGTCCCTTCATCTAGCCAATGATCGAAGAGTATGCTTTTGTATATTTTTTTTGCTATTAGGTTTTTGCCTCTCCTATTGTTGTTCCATGTATAGTTGTCCTCTTCAAACTCAACCTTCCATAGATTATTGTTTTGAATAAAAGTTGAGAAATCTCTCATACTTTGGATTATTTTCCTAATTCCCCCAAAATTTTCATCCAACCTAGTTATAGCATTAAATTTCTCCATGATTATGAATTGGGTTTCTTGGTCTTTACTTCTCATAAAGGCTTTAACACCATGCTATACTTCTAGTCTACCTGACTGAGTTGTAGGTCCATAAACATTGATAAGGATAAATAACCAAGAATCCATCTTTTGTAGTTTTTGAAATTTCAAGGAATTCTCCTAGAGTGTTGCATATTGCTTTGAAGGTATCCATTTCCTAAAATTAAATGGGAAACCCATACATCCTAACCTAGATTAGTACTAGGGATAAATTTACATTTTCAGGTGCAAGTCTTCGTACCAATGTGTAGGGAAGAGTCTTGCTTTTCCCCTAAACCAAGGACCCTTTTTAAGATTCTACCTCTTTCCTCCCTGCAACAAAAAATATCTAGGAAGAAACCTTTGGGAAGAAAGGAAGTCACTCTTGTAGATTTCCAACTCCTATCAATCCATTTTCTCATGGTCGAATCCCTTGGCCAAGACCCATTAAATTTACCAATATTTACCCTATCTTTGTGTAGACACCTAAATCGTGTCATGCTTAGGGGAGCTGCTCACATAGACACATCCATAAGATCAAATGACATAATATTGGACTTTCCAAGCATTAACAGTGGTTCTCACCACTCATTTGGGGCCTTTTCAAGCCATCCAAGCCTAGCCACTCAAGCCAAGAGTTACCAGATCCTAATCACTCAAGCCTAGAGTGACCAGACCTTAGTCACTGCAGATGACAGCGACCAGATCTTAGTCACTACAGACGATAGTGGCTAAACCCTAAAAGTAGTTTTATCGACAAATAGGACTAATCACGGGTGAAAGTGGTAGTTTGCATGCAATAAAGGTGAGCGGGAGTAACTTTGCATTCATTTTCATGACCAATTATTATAGGAGACTTGAGTTTGCATTTAGACTTTATTTAACTAGCTTCCAAACATAAACAAAGGACAAAAGCTTCTCCTGCTAATGACCAGTTTGTATAGGAGACTCAAGTTGGTAGTTATATTTCAGTTAAATGGCCTCCAAACATAAACAAAAGACAAAAATCTTCTCATGCTAACTTACACTATGCATGAGAAATTCATTCCTAGGCTTGGACATAGACCTAGGGTTTCACACTATAAAAGGTGCAAGCCTGAGAGCACCAAGGAGAAATGATCCATCTATCTTTTTATCAATATTGGTCATTAAGGAGAGTTTTCGATACTTGGAGAGTTCCCTTGGATATTGCGTGTACGGCAAAGCCTTGACAGATTGGAGAGCATAACAACCATTATTTCAACATCGGATACAAGCTTTGATCCATAACTTTGGAGCAAAGAGGATAAGAATCACTTTAGCGATCGCTATCTTGGACAGTGGCCCATAGACTTAGCTTAGGGTTTAGACATTAGATTTATTATTTTCGTTTAGCACATCATTAACATAACATCATTTCATTCGTTCGCATTCATAGCATTAGTCTAATTTGCACTTGCTTTCATTTGTTATATACATTGCTAACAACCTCAATCAGGGATGTATTCTTGGACATCTAAGCGTGTGTTGTTGTTTCATTGCTTACAGGGCCACAGGTTGATCGGACAGAGTCTACAACATACGAGAGCAAAAGGGATCTCTCTAGGAAACAAGCCTTGAGAAGGAGGCATCTATAAGCCCTCATACATTTTCGCGTGCGAAATCGAGAAGCTTTTTGACAGTGCACCACCTCTTTGCAAAAGAGGTACTATTTACCTATTTGTAACCTTATTGTATCGAAATGGGTATCCCTAAGAGGGACCGACATGTAATCGGGTTTCAATACGAATAAAGAGATCCATCTTTGTTATTTACGTGTTATATGCTTTTCATTGTCTTCCATTTCATCTTGGGTTTTTAATACATTACAAGTAGCGTAAAAGAGAGTGGTGCGTGCGTCCCAAGGTTGCTATAGATGGTGATCATGGGGCATGACATTGAGGCTTGTGTTGGTTTTAAGCATCAAGTGCAAAATATGATTGAGTTGGGAGAACTCAAAGTTGACAATCCATTGGCTCCCAATAATAGAGACATGGGTATATACAAAAACTCGTTGCCCAAACATGAGGCCCCTAGAGAGCAATGGGCCCAAGTCAATCAGGTTCGAGCTTATATACCTACCCACGGATGCGTCGGGATGGTTGAGATTGTTAACATAGCAACAAGGGCTAGGTGTTATGGTCAACCACAACCTTCGATAGCTCCCATGAACGTCCTAGACGCACCTAGGCAAAGGCAAGACAACCTTCCAGGTCCACCAACACGACCTGTGATAACTATACAGAGTAGATTGGAGCAAAACCTACAGACGACTCCGGATAAGTTATCCATCTATGAGCTCATACAACAGTCCCAAAAGTATAAGGAGACTCTAATGGAGATTTTAAGGACAATTGAGCTCCACCCACAAGATGTGAATGCATTCATTCACTTTGTGGGACAAGTACAAGAATACCAGGAACCTGTAATTTGATTCTATGATTATGAGATTAAGACAGTACCTACTGCATTACCAGACCCTCCACTAAAAATTATGGTAACAATCAACGACTTACCTTTCAATAGGGTCTTGGTCGATACAGGTTCATCAATAAACATTATCACAACAACAACAATAGATCACCTCAAGATCCTCAAGTCCAATATCGTTCCAAAAGCTTACACATTGAGAGCTTTTAATGATGCTTTATGCAATATTGTGGGAAGGATAGTCCTACCCATCAAGGTGGGGCACAAGACCATCCATGTGATGTGTCATGTCTTAGAATGAGCTATGCAGTACAATATCCTCCTAGGGCATCCTTGGATAAGGGCCATGAAGTGTGTGCCTTTGATATTGCACCAGTGTGTCAAGTATGTGCATGAAAACAAAGTCTATGTGATTTTGGCTAATGAAGAGCCTTTTAAATACATCCATCAGGTGGACATTATGGGAGAATTTTAATCCCTTCTACCCACCTATACATAGTGCCTTCAGACCCAACCACGCAAATGGATAACGAAGACAAAAGGGTAAGAAAAGACCCATGCACATCAACACCTCCTGGTGCACTCAAAATAGTCAATGCTTCTAAAGTACCATCAACGTCAAAACCAAAAGATAATCAGAAGCTAAAGGCATCCTTAGTCAAAGAAGAAAGTTCCAAGGAAGTACCAACCATAGCCATTGCTAAATTGCCAAGTCCTATGGAAGAAGAAAATCTTCAAGATCAATGAAGATAGTGATTACCACCCCGCTTCACCAGTATCATCCGTAGGGTCATCCACATCGCATGCATCAATACACTTGGCAAGCACAGGAATAGGGGAGTACCTTATGCAAAAAATTACCTTTACGCCTATCATTGAGTCTGCACAAAACATGGGAAGACCTAAGTACTTAAGGTTCCAGTGGGAACAGTGGTTCCACTTGGAATCCCCCCAACCAAACCAATTTTGTCTATGCTGGCCTGGACTGCGCCCATAAGTCTTCAAACATAGAAGAGGATAGGGACAAATTATTCATGATCAATGTTCGTTACCTCTCTAATCTTGAGTTTGCTCTAAGATACTTTAAGTGTTGTCATTGCCATGGCTATGGCATTGGTATATATGAGCAAGGGCGCAGGCGGCCATATGAGCCACAATATTAGCTTCCCTCTGACAGGTTTGGGTTAGGCTATTATATTGGAGGTCGAGATGACTCTCTTGCAGTAGCATTGGACATATTAAGCTTAGGGTTAGGAGAAGAAATTGATTTCATTCCTCATCACCCCCTAAGAACAGGAAATTTGAGCAACAAACAAATGGCCACGATGAAGGTACCGCCACAACAAATTTATCATCCAAACATCTCAATTGACTCCACCCCAATAGGGTACAACTCGTGGGATGAGGAGAATGGATATGAAGCAAGTGATGATGAGGCGCATCTTGGCTTAGCATACCAGGGACCTCGCTATTTACAAAGATTCACATGGAACATCCATGATGAGAGTGGGTATACATTAGAGGAAAGTGACTATGAATCAGAAGACTTAACATAAAGAGCCTACTTAGGCCTAAGCAATCAACCCCTGAATTTGGAGCAAGAGAAAAATGCAAATAGATTCTTCATAAGTGACGAAGAATATGAAGATGGAACAAAGATGACCTACTTAGGGCCGATACATCAGCCCTTTGTCTTAGGGCCGCATACCAATGCTAACGGTTTCTGGATAAGTGACAATGACTTTGAGGATGAGATCGAGATGGCTTATCTTGGACCTCACCACTTGTGACAAGTCAATGAGCTAGTAGAGAGAGAGGTGGCACTCTGTGCTATAGATCCTCATATACGATATTTGGGGAGACCTGTTGACCAGCTACCATTCATCAAATGGTCAATCCCCTCTGCATACGTTTAGAGAGCGATTAGAGCCCAATGATCCTATTATTCATCCTGCTCATGGGCCAAATCCATAAATTACCATTCCTCTAGAGCCTCATCGTAATTATGGAAGAGAAACATTTGAGATAATATTACACCCATGTGGTCTTGGATATTTCATTCCATCTATCAACATGATCTCCATTGATTTAACCACTCCGCTTCATAATCCAGAGATCCTACCAAATCATTGCATCTTGATGTAGAGGCTATTTATTGGGGTCGCACTAATTTTCCCATTGAGACTGAAGATCTCTTCCTCAATGAAGATATGTTACAATCGTTCCATTTTGCATCAGGTTGTGCATATGACGCCTTTCATTTTGGTTTGGAACCTGAGTTAGTAGGTTCTATAAATCCTGTTGATGACATTCATTTGATACCCACGCCTCATCAACTAGAGGATGGGTCACATATGGCTATAGAAGTGACTTTCGAGGTGGACATCAGCGATGATCCTACCCAACCAAGAAAAGTCAAGTTCGAAGAAATTCTATCTCCAGAGGAACAAGCCATCCTAATTCCTCTCCTCAAAGAGAGGCCAAATATTTTTGCTTGGACTTACAACGACATGTCAGGGATAGATCCACAGTTAGTCGTTCACAACCTTTCATTGGATCCCATGAAGAAGCTAGTCAAGCAAAAGCTCAGGAAAATGCATCCCACCGTCGCTTTGATGGTGAAGAACGAATTGCAAAAACTATTGGATGCAGTATTCATAGTTCCCATCGACTATCCTGAATGGGTGTCAAACATGGTACCCATGGAGAAACCTGACGGAAGAGTCTGTATCTGCATGGACTTCAAAGATTTAAATAGGGCAACACCAAAGGATTCATTCCCATTGCCAAACATAGATGCTCTTGTAGATGCAACCGAAGATCATGAGATGCTCTCCCTAATGGATGGTTTCTCCGGATACAACCAGATCTAGATTAAGCCCGAATATCAACATAAAATTGCTTTCATTACTCCGTGGGGAACATTCTATTACAAAGTGATGTCATTCGGTCTCAAAAATACTGGTACCACTTATCAACGAGCCATTACATACATATTACATGACTATATGCATAAGATCTTAGAGGATTACATGGATGACTTACTGGCCAAAATCCCTATTGCAAAAAGAGCATGTTGAAGTCCTTAGACAAGTCTTTGATCGCCTCATAGAACACAATGTTTGATTAAATCCTAAAAAGTGTGTATTTTGCGTAACTTTTGGCAAGATTTTAGGATTCATCGTATCCATGAGAGGCATCGAAGTAGATCCTGCAAAGGTAAATATTATATTAAAAATGGCCACCCCTACCAATATTAGGGAGTTGAGGAGCCTTCAAGGCAAGATAGCATCCATCAAAAGATTCATCGTGCAATTATTAGACAAATGTCAACCTATGAATCGGTTGTTATGCAAGGAGTTCCCTTTCATTGGGATGAATAATACCATCAAGCATTTGTAGAGATCAAAACTTATCTGGAAACACCGCCAGTATTGGCTCCACCAAGGCCAAACATACCATTTTCTTGTATATATCAACTACTGATTTTGCATTGGGCACCATGTTAGCCCAAAATAATGCACAAGATAAAGATTAAGCCATCTATTACATTACTCACACCTTGGTAAGTTATGAGCTAGGATATGCGTATGTCAAAAAGATGTGTTTAATAGTGGTCTTTGCAACTCGAAAGTTGCGACACTACATGTTGAGCCATACGATCTACGTCATATCAAAATAAAATCCTTTGCAGTACATGATGAGAAAGACATATCACAATACACGTACTGCAAAGTGGATCATGTTATTGATAGAATTTGATCTAGAGTTCATAAGTCAAAAGTTCATCAAGGAACAAGTCATAGCAGATCAATTAGCAAAGGCGCCTCTTCAGGATAACAAGCCTTTCACTATATAATTTATTGATGTGCGATCTTTGAATTATCAGATTTGCTAGAACTCGAAGAACCCAGGAAAGAAAGAGACATGTCATTGTTCTTCGACGGTCTTTGCATTTTTTTTGGGGTGATAAGACTCACCAATTTATAGACCTAGGGTCTCTCTCTTTGAATACGCATGCGAGGGTGCCACTTGAGTTGCTTGTCCTATTTTGGGAGAAAATATTATTCCCTAATTTAGAGTCTCCTTGCATGAGGCCTCCAAAAATCAAGGCATGCATGATTGAAGTCTCTCTCTCTGATTTGAAGCCGTTCCTCGCAATTGCATGTTCTGAAGGTGCAGTTAAGTGGCGGACCTATCGAGGTTTGACTTTTTGCCATTCAAACCTGCTATTCGCCCCATCCTGGGATGAATGTTGATAATCGTCCCTGTGTGGGACGAATACCAGTTTGTATTCATCCCAAGGTGGGACGAGTAGGGAGCAAAGTGCTAAAAAGGTGCCAATTTGACCTCTGACCTTCCAAACTGCAATGGGAATGGTTAGGACCACTGTTTAACCTCTAGGGGCTGCCCTAGGGGCTATGTATGTCAATTCGATCAGTGCTTGTCGTCACATAATTGGATTGGTGTTGTTTTGGTGTCTACAAGTTTATAAGTCAAAAGTCCATCAAGGAACAAGTCATAGCAGATCAATTAGCAAAGACGCCTCTTTAGGATAACAAGCCTTTCACTATATAATTGCTTGATGATGCGGTCTTTGCATTATCAGATCTGCTAGAACTCGAAGAACCTAGGAAAGAAAGAGACATGTCAGTGTTCTTCGACGGTTCAAAGTGTAAACAAGGGGGTGGAGCAGGGATTGTCTTTATCACACCGCAGGGTGCTCCATTACCCTTATCATTCAAACTAGACTTCTCTTGCACAAACAACATAGAATATGAAGCATTGATCTTGGGACTCCATACAGTCGTAGCAATGGGTATTAAAAGACTAAATATCTTTGGTGACTCCTTGCTCATAGTAAACTAGATCAAAGGACTATTTCAATGCAGATGCCCACTCCTTAAGACTTACAAATAACTTGTTGACACCTACCTAGCCCGGTTGGAATGGTATGACATTGAGGTAATCCCTCGTACATCAAATAGATTTACAAACACCATGGCCTCTTTGGGATCCTTAATCCCTCAGAATCTATTTGCTTATTTTACAACCGTTCATGTGAAAGTGCTTCTGCACTCAGAAATACGGTGTGAAGCTTTTGAAAATCAAGAATTAGTCAACATGATCAACATAGAACCAAATCAAGATTGGTCCTTCGCAGCTAGATATTTCTTGCAAATGACACCTTGGGGGTGTTTGATCTCCCAAGGACCTGTGGAGTGTGGTGTAACCATACACCATAGAGTTGTTCCTCAATCCGTGTTCACCAGCTCAATAATATAGGAAAAACAAGTCGTATTTTCTATAGAAGTCATGGCTTATCAGGATTGGCTTTCCCAACTACAAGACTTCTTGAAGCTTGGAATAGTACCTCGAGGTTTATCGCATACTGAAATGCGACCGTTCAAACAAAAAGCAACAAGATATATCTTCCTAGGAGAAATCCTTTATAGACAAGACTATGATGGAGTATTACTCCATTGTCTTGAGACCCAGGAAGCATCCTAGGCAATTTTGCAAGCTCACGACGACACATGTGGAGGGCATTTCAGTGGCATAGCCATCGTTAAGCGCATCTTGAGAATGGGTTACTATTAGCCCACCATGGAAAAGGACTGCTACGAGTATGTCAAAAAATGCAATAAGTGCCAGCATCATGCAAATCTAACGCACTTACCATTGCAAGTCTTGCAACCCATCCAGGCAGCATGGCCATTCTCGCAGTGGGGACTAGACTTGATTAGGAAGATCTCACCCCCATCCTCAAGCCAGCACACATTCATCATAACGACAACAAAATACTTCACTAAATGGGTGGAAGCGATCCCTTTAACATCAATAACTGGACTGAGGATTGCAGAGTTTATACTCCACAATATCATAAGTCGTTTTGGGGTCCCTTTGAAGATAATATCAAATAATGGGCCATATTTCAAGAACAAAAATGTGCGTACCTTAATGAACAAATACCATATTTAGCATAGTTTTTCAACGCCTTATTATCCGCAAGCAAACGGGCAAGTAGAAGCCTCAAACAAAATAATAGTCTCCATCTTGAGGAAGACGGTGCAAGACAATCATAAGGATTGGCACATGCAGTTACCTCTTGCACTATGGGCATATAGGACTAGTATACGGATGCCCATCGGGGCAACATCATTTTCACTAGTATATGGTACTGAGGCCATCATGCCGCTAGAGTTGGAAATTCCAACTATACGCATAGCATTAAAGGACTTCATAGATGATGATGTCGCATGATAAGGTCACCTTGATCAGTTGATGCTTCTTGATGAATGTCGAGTCAATGCTTTAGAGCATATTCACGTTTACCAAGATCGCCTTGCACGAGCTTACAATAGTAAAGTCCACCTAAGGGAATTCAAGGTTGGATATCTAGTGCTCAAAGAAAACTAGTAGAATTCAAATCTGCTGTCGCATTTGCGAGACATGTTCACGACAAATTGGATAGGCCCATACATGATTTCACAAAGAGTTGGACCTAGAGCATATCGCCTTATATCATTAGATGGTGTTGAGGAGCTTGAACCTCTCAATATCATTCACTTAAAGGCATTCTACACATAAAAAATAAAAACATTCAAATATGTCAAAAATACAAAAAAAATCAAATAGGTCAAAAACACAAACAAATCATAAAAACATAAAATTTCAAAATACAATCAAAGGCTCCAAGGGTAATTCAAACCGCTTGGTCAAAATCAATTCAAAAAGCTCCAAGGGTATATGAACCGCTTGGTCAACTCCAATCAATTCAAAATGCTCCAAGGGCATTCAAGTCGCTTGGTCAAAATCAATTCAAAAAAGCTCCAAGGGTATACAAACCGCTTGGTCAAATTCAATCAAAATGCTCCAAGGGTATTTCATGCCACTTGGTCAAAATCAAAAAGCTCCAAGGGTACTTCATGCTACTTGGTCAAAAATCAAAAAGCCCTAAGGGCATAATAAGCCCTTTGGTCAAAATCAAACAAAAGTACAAAAACAAATAAAAATACAAAAAACAATTGCATCTCAAATCTTACATCCACATAATTGCATTGCATTTTCACATCCATTACAATTGCATATGTCATGAAAGCCTTAAAATTGATACCACAGTTTGTCGCACAAATAAGTCAAATCCATACCTCCATTAACACATGTGTGTAATTGTGTTTTTCAACACAACCATAATTTGTTGCAATACATAATATACTAAGTTTTTTCGGTTAATCAACCACACCTAGTGATCTTATCAACTTTTGTGAAAAACAACTTTGATTAGTAGAAGGTAAGGTCTAGCTATGATAATGCCTTGGATATTCAAGATCCCATCACTAATTGAAACACTAAATTCCTAGCTGGTACAAGGAAAAGATGAAAGCTGCAAAAGTGGTCTATGTTACCTTAAGTGAAAAGGATTTTCCTTGCTTATCCCCCTGTGCAACTAGTTTAAAGATGCTGAGAATTGGAAAAAGGACAAGCTTTGACCTATCCAAATCTCTTGCTTAAATCAAAATAAGCAAAATCCTGAAGCAAAGTACATATTCAAAAGGCCAAGCATACATTCTAGATTTCAAAGCAATGATTCGATACACAAATCAAAAATTCCAAGAAACCTCGCTCAAAGAAAAATCAATAAAAAATAAACAGTGATTTTCATCACTACATATGAACAAAATAAACAATTATTATCATCACTACAAAAATCCTCGCTCAAAAAGAAAAAATCAATCAAAAATAAAAAAGTGATTTTCATCACTACATATGAGCAAATATCCAAAGCTAAAAAGAAGCCAAAAAAGGAATAAAGCTTGAATCCCTGGAATTCTCAGCATTGTACATAACTGGAAGGAGAGATCCTTACGCATGACGATATGTCTATCACAATTACTTCATGCATTTGTGTAGACCAGTGTTTGAATGTGGATGAGCTAGCTTAGGTAACCCAATATTGCCTAGTGGTATAGTCCAACTAAGTCCAACTTAGGATGGGACGAACACTTGAGAATCTCTGATCTTAGCAATTGGCTGAAAGAATCCCGCCTAACATCGGAGGAAATGCTTTAGTTCTATCTCACAATAAACAATCACTTGCACACACAAAGATCATGAATATCTAGGTCCATGGTAAAAGCCTTACTTTTCAAAAGTCTAGAGTGGTCAGTAGATAGTTGTTGATAGGGTAACTAGAGTGTTTGAATCTTCGAAAAGCCCCAAAAATTCTTAGATAGCAACAAATCATAACATCATTCACACCATCACTTTCTTTATAAGATTCTATAAACTAGGAGATATCAACATAATAGGACAAAAACTGCATATATATTAGAAATAGTATATGGACAACCACTGACTACTTTATATCTTTTAATTTACAGAAACTTATCAAGAAAATACATTACACACCATTACATCTCATATATGAATACTTAATCAAGTCTTATAATAAGAGTGATTATTTAAATTCATGATTATTTTTTTACTTATGTGGTATCACCCATTAATATTGTCAATGTCATATGCAAGCCTTATGTTTTAAGTGATTAGAGCATGCAAGTTTGTTTATACCATCTCATCACATAAGTTAGATGCATACAATTAAAGCAAAATTAAAACATGCATTTAAAAAACAACATCGCATCCACAAACACAAGTCATTAATCGTCAATCATCACATCATAGAACACATCATAAAACATATAGGTAATATCTATTTGCATACAATCATGAATTCATCATTCATCATCAAAATACATCATGTCACATCATCAAATCATATAAGCATATACACATCCATATAAGCATCTACAATATCATCTATCATCTAACATATACATTAAATCATCATAATGTCATCATTACATCACATCATAAAACAAAATAACAACAAAAACATGAGCAATAAACGATACACATAATGAGTCATAATGCAAAGATATCATAAAATTATGTGTGTCAAGTCCATGTATGTACAAAAATACCCGTGGGAGACAGTAATATAGGTCAGTCGACCTCAAAAATGAACCAAAACCAAGAGCATCATCAATCGAATACTGGGCCTACGCCTCCTGCAGCACCACCCCCTGTGGATGGATCTTTGGGAGAATGGTGCGAGTTGGATCTTGCTGGTATCTCTGTATGAGTTTGGGCCCCATGACTAGGTCAAACGGAAGACTGCCCTATTGTAGAGCTCCTACTTACCTGTGACCCATCTGTAGCCCCTCTCTCCCTAGGGATGGCACCTAGCCTCCTGATATGCCTTGAGAGAGCTGTAATTTGGGCTGCGTCCTCAATAATCTGTACATCACTCTCATCCAACAAACCCTATAGATGATAAATATTAGTCTCGAGAGCTACCCTCGAAGGATCCTCGAGAGTAGGAGGGGCAACAATAACTTGCATCTGGGTAGCTCCTCCCATAATGGCATGCAAAGCTTGTATCTGGTCTAATAGTTGCGCTATAGTAGTATCCCTCTAAGCTATGATGGCATCGCACTACTGTACCTGTATCTTGGCCGACTGGAGCTTGGCCTCCACATCATGTAGTTGTTCCCTGAGAGGAGAATCTCTCTCCTCAGGCTCCATATCCTCCTCCACCTCCTCAAGAGCCTCCTACTCCTCTACTGCCATCAACTCTACCTTATGGTCCCACGTCATAGTCCTAGCATGAACCCTATGCCTTGATGGATCTACCCCATCTTTGCCATCATCCTCTCGGTCCAAACTGCCCTCACCATACCACATCAGGTCATCCCACCATCGTGCAAATACCTCTATAACTCCACCAGATACTCCAAGATCAACAGTTGGGGCATCCTTCTCATCAACTAGCTCTGTAAACTATCAGGGAGGGAGGTCTCTCTCTACTCTGATGTGCCTATACATAAATGGTACTAATGGCACATCCTATTGCAACCCGTACTGACGAAGAACCCAAGAGTACAAGAAGTGCTCCTGGATGTTAACCTTATGGCCAATGAGCGATTGCTCGTACTACATCCTAACATTAAAGCTGTCAGGGTCATCCTAAGCAGAACACTCATGATACGGGTGCCATGCGACATATCCATCCTGGAGTTTAGTAAAAGTATTAGTATAATGAGTCAACTCCCCTGCAAAAGTGTGGCTCTTGTGCTCCTCGCTCTCTCTGGCCCACTTGGCATCATAGCACTGCATCCTCCTGTCCATAACTATGATCTCAACAGGAAACCCCTTAGGGTGATCTACCCTAATGTGCTCCAATCCCTAGATCTGTAAAATCCAACTACAGACGATGCTGACATGACCCCTCTGACGGATGTGGTACACTCGTCATAATACTGAGCCAATAGAGACCTGCCCCATGCATATATGATAGGCTCCTCATTGTCCATCAGGTCCTGAACCATCGCAAGGAGGTTCCAAGGGAACCTCAAACCTGAACAATCTGGGATAAGGACATTGTTGATGACCATCAGCAACACTGCATGCCTCACTAAGAAAACATTCTCCCGGTACTAGCGGATGATAGACACTCCCCTAGACCTAGTGTCCTTGAGAGCATCCTTAGAATACCTCTCGAACACCCGAGTGAAGACGACCACCTGATCATTAGTGGTCGAAGAAACAATAGCCACCCCATCAAAAGGGATCCAAAATATCCTGTACACATCCTCTGGTGTGATGGTCATCTCGTCGATCGGGAGGTGGAAGGTATTAGTCCAAGGATCCCAACGATGGGCCAAAGTCGTAAGGTAAGCCTAGTATGACATAATATGAGGTAATCTGGTAACATACTGGAGCTCGCGAGCCTTAAGCCACCTCCAATCCGTGTCATTCAGAAGAGGTAGGAGGTCATTCATGAGCCTCGGGTCTTAAGCCCGAGCAGTAATAATATAAGCAAAGCAAAAGAAAGATGGAACATAACTACAATGCATCTAAGGCATAAATCCTAATAAAACATAAAAAAATCTGACACTCTCCTAAATATGAGCAAAGAAGGGGGGATAAAAACACCTAGGCATGCAACACATGCTAAAAAGTAGTTCAAAAATCCAATAAAAAGCAAAAAAATTATGCAAAATTGGCTAAGGGAATTAGTCGTTGTCACCTACAGCGGCTAGAATCTGGTCGTTGGAGACAGCAGCGGCCAAAGCAGGGTTCAAACTTAGCCTCTTTGAGAGACAGCGACCAAATTTTTGCCACTCTAAGCGACAACAACCAAAAGGTAACATGGCAAACCCGTGAACCCTAGGCCATAAATTTAAAAAAATTAAAAAGAACAAAAATGGGGACCAACCCACCACTTAAAAACTTAAACTAAGCCTAACTACGGATTCTGTTCATTACCAACAGGTTTAGTGAGATTCATTTGCCAATTACTTAGTGAGGTTCAGTTTTACCCAAAAAAGAAAAAGAGGTTAGGGTAAAATAATAATAAAATACCCAAGAAGCTCCGACTCCTCTGGCAGCTGATGCCTCACCCTGTGCAGCAATGTCCTCAATGCAGGTAGCTTCAAAATTCACAATTTTCGCTGTCTAACCAGAGCTCTGAAAAGTGAGTTAACAAAAAATGAAAGTGATAGGTCAAAACCCTAAAAACACATTTTTTATATTTTCAAATTATGCCTTGGTCGTTGTTGATGTCAGCGACTCGAACTTCGTGGCCGCTCAAGGTGACAACGACCACAAGCAAAAACTCAAGGGTCATTGGACTTGATAGCGACCTGCTCGACATATAAAAAACTAGAAAAATCCTTCCATGGGGAGATGACAAAAACATTAAATAAATACATTTTGATGAATTGGAGTCATCTTAATGACCAAAATAACAAAAAATCACATAAAAGCATAAACTCAAGCTGGCCTCATACCCAGTTACTTGCTCTATCCACTCGACGATTGCAGCGATTCACACTCCATGCATTTCAATATGATGAGCAGGTTACCATAAGGTCACTTAGAGCAAAAGCATTTCATTTTGGAATTACAATGTGCCACCCTTCAATCCCAAAGAAGACCAAGATGGTCAGACTGCTCCATGGGTGCGAAAGGATTATCCTAATTTTCCTATGATATCAAAAATATTAAGCCAAAGTGATACAATATGAACATAAATAAAATCACTCATAATAACTCCCTAAGCAAGCTATTTATGGTTGGACCGCTCCTCGGGATAGGGATAGATGATTATCATAAACAATTGGAATCACACTTGGATGTGGGAATGCTCATTACAAGCAACACATGCTCGAAAGGAACCAGATTAGTCTTATTGGTCAAGTGACTTATCGCTTCATTCATTGTCATTTCTTCACCAATCCATTGTTTGAGGAAGTAGTTCAAAACTTCAACATAATCAATAATCAAAATCAACAAAAGATCACTTGATCATAACAAAATCATGTTCATCCTACGAATCATTGCATACAACAATCACAAATTTTCTTTGTTTACAGGGAATGTAAGCAAACATGAAATCTTCAATTGTAGCTCTCCTATCGATCGAAATTATTGTAGCAGCTTAAGCTACCCAATTGAGTTTGAGGAATGAGTGCAATTTAACATGCCCAAGCCACTGAGCTAAGTCCTTCGAACATTGAGGCAATGATTCAAGTAATGCACGTCATCTTGCATGATTGGACCATCCAGCATTGATCAGACCATTGATCACCATACACCCTACAAATAGATCAATTTACGTTTTTGCTCAGCATTGTATCTTTCACACAATGCGTCATAAAAAGGGGTATCTGTAGACACCTAAATCGTGTCATGCTTAGGGGAGCTGCTCACATAGACACATTCATAAGATCAGATGACATAATATTGGACTTTCCAAGCATTAACAGTGGTTCTCACCACTCATTTGGGGTCTTTTCAAGCCATCCAAGCCTAGCTGCTCAAGCCAAGAGTGGCCAAATCCTAGCAACTCAAGCCAAGAGCGGCCAGATCCTAGCCGCTCAAGCCAAGAGCGGCCAGATCCTAGCCGCTCAAGCCTAGAGCGGCCAGATCTTAGTCATTGCAGACGACAACGACTAAAACCTAAAAGTAATTTTATCGACAAACAAGTCTAATCACAGGCAAAAGTGGCAGTCTGCATGCAATAAAGGTGAGCAGGAGTAAATTTGCATTCCTTTTCATGACCAGTTCACAGAGGAGACTTGAGTTTGCATTTAGACTTTAGTTAACTAGTTTCCAAACATAAACAAAGGAAAAAAAATTCTCATGCTAACGACCAATTCGCATAGGAGACTCAAGTTGACAGTTATATTTCAATTAACTAGCCTCCAAACATAAACAAAAGATAAAAAACTTCTCATGCTAACTGACACTACACATGAGAAATTCATTCCTAGGGCTTGGACATAGACCTAGGGTTTCACACTATAAAAGGTGCAAGTATGAGAGCACCAAGGAGAAATGATCCATCTATCTTTTTTATCGATCTTGGTCATTAAGGAGAGCTTTTGAGACTTGGAGAGTTCCCTTGGAGATCTGATGGGGAACCGAGAAATCACACACAGTCACACTCACGCAATTCTCAAATTTTCATGCATTAATCTGAAAAATCTTTACAATAACAGCCCGTAGGCTTTACAACAGCTAGCGCTCGGCTTAGCTTTCAACTCACACTTCTGCGTGCGATCTTCGATCCACCACCTCCCTTTCTCTTACAATCTCTAAGTTTTTATCGAGGTCTCGACCCTCTAGGCCATTAATGACCCTTATGGAAAAATACATTAAACAAAACCTGCCAAGTCGACTTCCCCCGTCGAGTCTTCAATTTTCCCTTCGTAATTGGCAACTACCCCGATCTGCCATGAAAACATGCATTTAATAGGCCCTTGACCTGCAACCGCCATTTTGTCAGACTGTTCTTCTGAACTGCTATCTCTTTTTTTGTGCGCGTGGTCGTCCGCGTGTTTATTTCTCATTTGTCTTCTACTGGTCGCGATATCCTTCGAGCCCTTTGTTTTGTTTTATGTCACAATATCGCGACGTCGCAATATCGCGACCATTCCACCATCGACCCCTCTGCTTTGATTTATGTCACGATATCGTGACCACCTTTTGCCTTGCCCTAATTTCTTCCTTACCGTCGCGATATCGCGACCACCTTCTGCATTGCCCTGCTTTCTTATTTGACATCGCGATATCGCGACAAACTCTAGTCTTTGCCCTGGTTATTTATATGATGTCGTGATATCACGACAAACCTTCGCCTTGCCTTGGTTCCCTCCTTTGATGTCGCGATATCACGACGGACTTTTGCCTTGTAAAGAAAAGAAAGAAATAAAACACAATATTTAAAAAAAATTAGGTTGATGCAAGATTGCTCTGTTGCCGCCGGATGCTCCTACATCAGACACCCGAGGTTGATGGAGAAGTGACCTTCACTTCTATGTTGTTCGATCACCGTTTTCTGCAACATCTCCAAGCATACACCTGCCTCTGCAACCCGCTTCAACCCCGTCTCCTGGCAAACATATTTTCTACCTTCTACCAGACAAATTTTGGCACTGCTACACACCTTCTTGTCCACTGCCTGTAATGGCTTTAACTTGTGGTGCACTCCATATTTCGTCAATGAGTACGTATTTGCACGACCATCATGCACTACACTTCGATCAAACTGCCATGGCCTTCCTAACAGCAAATGGCAAGCATCCATAGGAAAAACATCACACAGGACTTCATCTTGGTATCTCCCAATTTTGAATGTGACTAAGCACTGTTCACGGACCCATGCTCTATGGTCCTTCCGCAACCATGCAATCCGGTATGGATGCGGGTGTCTCCTCCTCTCCAGCTGTAACTTAGTGACCATCTCTTTGGAGACTAAGTTATCAGTACTTCCATTGTCTATAATAACATTACAGACTTTACCTGTGCTTTTGCACCTCGTGCGAAACAGGCTTCTCCTCTGCTCTGGTTTGTCTTCCTTAATCAACATGGCTCTCCTTGCGACCATGACTTCCCCTCTCTCTACCTCCTCAAAATGTTTTGATTTGGTTCTTTCATCTGCCACAACAGCTCTGGCAGGACCCACAGGTCTCTTGTTCACCCTCTCGTGGTGCTGGGGACACTCATATGCCCGATGTCCCTCTTCTCCACAGTGGAAACAGGTTCCACGAAACACTCCTCCTCTGTTTCCTCATCCAGATCTACCTCTTCCTCTTGGGTAGTTATTTTGGCCACTGGATCTGGGTTCCTCATCTTCCTTCTGATCCCGACTGTTGCTAACTTCTTCTTTCTTCTCCTCTTTTCCTTCATATTTTCTTCCACCAGTCTTTCCTCCATGCCCTCTTCCTCTTTGCTTGCTCTCAAACCTTCTGTTAAGTTTCTCTTCAACCTTCAGAGCAAATTGGTAAGCATCTTCAATGGTGCTCACCCGAACTAGGCTCAATTCTTCCTGGATACTGGGTCTCAACCCATTGATATAACGGGCCACCTTCTCCTTGCTTGCCTCTAAATGGCCAGTTCTAATAGAGATCTTGTAAAACTCCTTGGTGTATTCTTGGACAGTTTTGTTCATCTGTCTCAAACTTTGCATTTTCCTTAGCAGATCCAATTCATAATCTACAGAAATAAACTGTCTTTTTAACTTTTCCACTATTCGTGCCCATTTTGTTATTCGTTATTTTCCTCTTCTATTTTGCTCCAGTTGTACTCCCTTCCACCATATGCTGGCATGACCTTTCAGTTTGGTCTTAGCGAATCTGACCCTCTCAAGATCTTCAACTTCTTCATACTCGAAGTATTCTTCCAGATCATTGATCCAGTCGATCAATTCCTCCAGATTTAGGTTCCTGAAATATGTGAAAACCTCCATCTTCGGCCTCTTCCCAATCTAAGATATGGCTTTGTACAGTCTGGCTTGTGCGAGATCTATAGCCTCTTCTTCTTCTTCAAACTGGTTTTCTTCTTCATCCACTTCGTCTTCACTGCCTTCATCTCTTCTTGGCTTCGATCCTCTACGCATCTCTTCTTGTAGGGCTTGTATTTGCCTCTGCAAAGCTCGGACATCTTCTGCTGACGCCATGCCTCTCCCACCAACGGGGTTTCTTCTTGGAGGCATTCTGCTCACTCTCTCACAAGCCCTTCCACAGATCCTGGTGTAACTGCCTCACGTTCGACGATCTGTTACACACTCAGGAACTTTCGACTCTGATACCACTAATGGGGGGATGGGAAAATCACACTACACTCAGATCCAAATTTTCCTTCTATTAATCTGGAATATACATACAGTAACAGCCCGCAGGCTTACAATAACCAGCGCTCGACTTGGTTTTCTCCTCCACACCATCTCTACGTGCGATCTTCGATCCACCACCTCCCTTTCTCTTATAATATTCGAGTTTTTATCGAGGTCTCGACCCTCTAGGCCATTAATGACCCTTCTAGAAAAATACATTAAACAAAACCTGCCAAGTCGGCTTCCCCCGTCGAGTCTTCAATTTTCCCTCCGTAATTGGCAACTACCTCGATCCGCCATGAAAACATGCATTTAATAGGCCCTTGACCTGCAACCGTCGTTTTGTCAGACTGTTCTTCTGAACTGCTATCTCTTTTTTCGTGCACATGGTTGTCCGCGTGTTTATTTCTCATTTGTCTTCTACTGGTCGTGATATTGCGACCATTTTGCCTTTGAGCCCTTTGTTCTATTTTATGTCATGATATCGTGACGTCACGATATCGCGACGTCACGATATCGCGACGTCGCGATATCATGACCATTCCGCCATCGACCCCTCTACTTTGATTTATGTCATGATATCGCGACCACCTTTTGCCTTGCCCTGATTTCTTCCTTGTCGTCGTGATATTGCGACGTCGCGATATCGCGACCACCTTCTGCCTTGCCTTGCTTTCTTCTTTGACGTCGTGATATCGCGACATCGCGATATCGTGACAAACTCTGATCTTTGTCCTGGTTCTTTCTATGATGTCGCGATATCGCGACAAACCTTCGCTTTGCCTTGGTTCCCTCCTTTGATGTCGCGATATCGCAACGGACTTCTGCCTTGTAAAGAAAAGAAAGAAATAAAACATAATACTTAGAAAAAATTAGGTTGATGCAAGATTGCTCTATTGCCGCCGGATGCTCCTGCATCAAGATCACATGTACGACAAAGCCTTGACATATTGGAGATCATAACAACCATTATTTCAACATCGGATACAAGCTTTGATCCATAGCTTTGGAGCAAAGAGGACGAGAATCACTTTAGTGATCGCTATCTTGGATAGTGGCCCGTAGGCTTAGCTTAGGGTTTAGACATTAGATTCATTATTTTGTTTAGCACATCATTAGCATAGCATCATTTCATTCGTTCGTATTCATAGCATTAGTCTAATTTGCACTTGATTTCATTTGTTATATCCATTGCTAACAACCTCATTCGAGGAGGTATTCTCGGATATCTAAGCGTGTGTTGTTGTTTCATTACTTACAAGGCCACAGGTTGATCGGACGGAGTCTACAACATACGAGAGCAAAATGGATCCCTCTAGGAAACAAGCCTGGAGAAGGAGGCATCTGTAAGCCCTCATACATTTTTATGTGCGAAATCGAGAAGCTTTTTGATAGCGCACCACCTCTTCACGAAAGAGGAACTCTTTGCTTATTTGTAACCTTATTGTATCGAAATGGGTATCCCTAAGAGGGACCGACATGTAATCGGGTTTCAATACGAATAAAGAGATCCATCTTTGTTATTTCCATGTTATATGCTTTTCATTGTCTTCCATTTCATCTTGGGTTTTTAATACATTGCAAGTAGCGTAAAAGAGAGCGATGCGTGCATCTCGGGGTCGCTACACTTTGAGCAACAAGGATCGTCACTCTATGAGGTCCTCACTAACCTCTATTACTAGGGATGATTATAAGTATTTAGTTGTAAAACGATCTATGGGAAGGAAACTATAACTCAAAATCTACTAAAATTTACTAGAATATCCTATAACAATTATATTATTTGAAAATAAACCTATAATAATTTGTGTGCAAAACTTCTAAGATAATGACGGAAAAAAAGAAACTTAGTTGAAAAATTCTATGTCTAGATAAAATGTCCTGCCTTGCTGATGCCCTAGCCCTTCGTTGCTCCTGCCATCATCCAAAGCTTGACTTACAGATATCTGCAATTTTGTTTTCCATGACTTGAAAAATTATCACTACCTTTGTTCTGGATGACTAACTTCATAGGGTTGTATCTCCCTCAATACCACTCAAATTCCTTCACATGACCAATCATTTTAAAGCTCTTCAAATTTTGCACAAATGGATCCAAGAATCATATGAATTGGAAAATCCTTCACAAAGAAATGACTCCTAAAAGATGAGATATTTTTCAAGAAAAATTTACCCTAACGTTGCCCTAGTTTTGAATGACTGTCTTCACATAGTCATACATCCCTCAATAATGCCTGGATTCTTTTTAATGATCACTCATTTCAAAAATTCTACACAAAATGACACAATAATCTTTTGAATCAAACAACTCTATGCAAAGATATGGCTCCTAAAAGATGATTTGTTCTTCGAAAAAATTACCTAGCTTTATCGATTAATATTTCCTCCCTATGCTAATGATAATGTTAATTTTGACATGAACAATTTGTATATATTATTTTACAAATCTATGATAAATGTATTATGGTTTTCAAACATAAGATCTTCAAAGGTTGATCATTTGCATTTTGAGTTAGTCTTGTACTTTCACGTGTAAACATAATTAGTCATTATTTGAAAGTATATACATTAAGAAGTGTAACAAGTTGACTCAAGTACACTTAATGACCTTATGTTTGTGCAATTTAATTTGTTACTTTTACATTGAACAAGTGAAATACTTTGAGTTACATAACATAATTAACTTGTATGAGTTAAATAAACTTTCAAATGGACTATTGAGGATGTGAAGCTCATATGCACCAAGGTAAATATTGAGGAGTCAAAGAGGAAAGAAATGGAAAACACATTCTTATAGTAAAGACATACATGAAGATCATTTGTTATTTAATTTTAAATTATTCTACTACGACTATTTTTTATTTTAAAATTTTAAAGATAATTTTATCATTATTTATGAAGTAGAATTATACTGATTTTTAATAAAAATAGGTTTTATATTTCTTTAATTTTTTAAAAATTTACTATATATTTTATTTATTTAAAGTTGTTTTTCTTCGAAACTAAATTTCAAAATCAAAATATTAGATTATAAAATAATTACAAAGTTATATATATAATGTTTATTGTGTATTAAATAAATAAGATTCGTAAATTAAAACTTGTATTAGTGATATCTCATTGAATTGTTATTTAGGTTGTCCAAGTTCAAATCATGGGGAGGGAGGTCCTCATTGTGCCTTTGGGGAGTGTGGCCCCAGTTGTGCCACCCATTGTACTTTACTTTAAAAAAAACATATTAACTAAAAGGTATTATGATTGGTTACATCTATGTGGCTAGCACAACGGTAAGGTATTTTAATTAAAGGAAGGTGGTCTCACATTCAAATTTGGATATATCTCTTATCAAATAGCATTAACTTAACTGATTATATTTCTCCTCAACTTTTGAGGAGAGACCTAAATTCACATATGGCCAAACAATACATGCATAATTGCCAAGCTAATATAATACTACTATTTGGTTATGATGTAACACTAATGACATAGGATTGAAATGAGATTGGTTTCAATCCTAGATAAATGATTAAAAGTAAATAAAAATTGGTTAAACTTTCTACAACCTAAATAGTTTAACAGTGGAGACTTTGGAACTAAAGTTTGGATCTTGCTAGGATTATATATCATGCTTGTTTATAGTTGGATAACCATATATTAATAAACATTTTTCATAAAGATTGTTTCATATAACTTATTACTATGTGAATTTAAAAAACTACTTTACTTTTTACCTTTAAAAAAACAAAATATAAATTTAAAATTCAAAATTTTTCCATGTTTTAAAAATATTTAAATTAAATATAACTCAAATTTTATTATTAAAAAATTAACAAACAACAAACTATAAATTTAACCTTCAATCTTTTCATACCATTTTTTATGTTTTAAGAGTTTGATTAAAAATGAACCAAATTTTATTATTAAATTATCCCTTAGAGCCAACATGACTTTTTCAATGAAAAGAATCAACACAAACGAGGTTAATCACAATACATTTCCACATTTTTCTTTTTATTTTAACATAAGGAGGGAAAAGTACATTACATTTAATAATAATATTATTATTTGGATGGTTGTGATGTGACGGTGTTAGAGAATAGCTCGCCCACTTTCCATTTTGATTAGATGCTTTAACGGGGAGAATAGTTAATATGCAATCTCATTTAAGAAGAAAAATCGAAAACATTATTGGATGTTGATTTTGTATATCTTAAGTTAGTTGGGTAAAGTAAAGAATAATTAATATATATATATTTTTTAATAAAAGGAAAATCGACGATATTGTTGGATGCTGATTTTATAAACTTGAAAATACTCATTGCTCATATAAGGACTAGCTCTCATAGATTTAGATGTGAAATAGGAGATGGACAACTTCCAAAGAACAATGGGAAGAAAGGATATGTACTCTATACAACACATAGGGGCAGTAGAGGTAGAAAAACACTTCATCTATAAATGCTTGAGTTTTTCAGATATCCGTGACAAATACAAAGAAACATTGGGAACGAGTTTATGATAGATTTATTTGAAGACAAATCAACGGTTGGGAAATTGCTAACACAAATCAGCAGGAGAAGGAACAACCTTCTCAAAGATATTAAAGATCATATGATATGATTTGAGTAATTGTACTTCCATATTTGAGGTCCAATAAGCCATATTTGGGTCTCGCAGACGCAATTAAAATCTTTTATTTCATTTCATGGATAAAGTGAAGTTATTGAACCCCTTTATAAACTCTAAACTCACTGATAAAGCAAAATATTGTTGGATGTTGATTCTATAAACTCGAAGTTTGATGGATAAAGTGAAGTTATTGAACCCCTTTCTAAACTCTAAACTTTGATAAAGCAAAGTCAATGAAACCTCGATCCTCCAAAGTATTAAACTAAGACATTCAATCGACAAACACTTAATCGTTACCATCCAACCCATCTCCTTTTGAATATAATGTGGTTTAAATTTTGAACCTTTCCAAAGAAAATCCAAAACCTTACCCCTACACTACCCTTACTACCAATATGTGTCTGCCCCTTTATTTGGACCATACCCCTTTATTTGGACTATAAGAATATATTATAAGTGAGTGTCATAGACCACTATTTGGATTATAAGAATATATTGCAAGTGATTGTCATAGATCATTATAATACCTCTAAGTGCACACTTTTAGCCCCATAACTTTCTATGGTTTTTTTTTTTTTCAATTGATTATATGAGATTGAAATGGGCCTCATCTATATTACATCATCATTAGTGAAATTTCAACAAAGCTTGGACGTTATCTATATATCACTGGACAAGATTTGATATTGGTCTCATCCTTAAATATTTCGAAATCTAATTGATAAATTAATACTACTTGATTTTTTAAGGTTAAGTTACAAAACCAAAAAGACATTTAAAGTGAGGAGTTTGTTGTTTATATATATATATATATATAATTGGATATTGTAGTAAGGTTTTGATTTTATGTTTAAACCACAACAAAATAAAAAAGTATATATATATATATATATATATATTTTTTTGATGATTATTTTATAATAAAAAATATTTATATAGACATGACATCTCATTTAAAAATTTTATAAATAATAAATATTTTTTATTTGTTAATTACAAGTTTATTGGAATGGTAAGAGCTTTGACCTCTATTTGAAAGGTCCAAGGTTCAAACCCCACTTAATGTAAAGATCCAAAAACCTATATAAACTTATTATTTTTTATGTTTTGAACCCTAACCAACTCTCCTATATAAAAACAATTTATTTATTTATTTTTTTAATTTTTTAAACTAAAATAAATATCATTAAATCTTCTATAAAATACAACTTCCTATAAACCTTCATAATTTAATTGAATCACTATAAATCTCCACCTCTATTGACTAAACGTTCCAATTTCTATGCATTTAAAACCCCTATATTTCTACATTAAAAACATTCCAATTTCCTACACGCATTCCCATGTGTTAACCAAAAAAAAATATTCCCGTGTTAAAAAAAAAAAAAAAAAATCCAATTCCTCACACGCATTTAATCTCGTGTCTGCTCATTTTAACCCTTTTATTCTTGCATTGAAAACACACTTACCCCTCACATACCTACGGTCTAAATTTTTTTACAAGTAATATTTTTTATACACATCTACTATATGAAGATTGAACCCGGATCACATCATCGTAATGAAGTAGCGTGTTTACCAATAAACCACACTCACCAGTAATACATTAGATTTTCACTTACATTATCTTTTAATTAGCTATTTGATTTTATACTCATATTTAAAAATATATATAAATATTCTACTTTCCTTCTTTTATTAAGTTAAATAAAATTGTCAAACTTGATCCGCCTTTGTAACATCACTTAAGAACAACTCTCAAAATTTCTTTCTAACCTAAAAGTTTAAATAGTGTGGTTGTGACCAACTCTCCTATATAACCCTCGTAAATTGTCTAACTTAAATGTACATAAACGGTTATTATAGTTGACTTATTTTTTAGTTAAGAAACTAAATTAATTATATATATATATATATATATATATATATATATATATATATATATATTTATTTATTTGGAACCTCGTGTACATAGTATATCCACAGTATGTGAGGGGAGAGATTTGAACCTGGGACCTCTCGATTTCAACTGAAGAGTTTTAACTACTCGCTCTCCAACTCCTCTACATAAGGAGATTTTTTTTTTTTTTTTTGATTTGGTTAGTGTGAAAAACCCCCACGATCAACCACAATCCCAAGTAGTCTCCTCCCAATCATAACCCTTCGTAAAGTCGAATCTATGCTTATCAATACAAAATTTAACACACAACTACCACACATCCACCTTCTCACACACTCGTCCACGCTGCGATTTGAACCTTGGACAGTCGAATCTATGCTTATCAATACAAAATTTAACACACAATTACCACACATCCACCTTCTCACACACTCGTCCACGCTGCGATTTGAACCTTGGACCTCGCAAAAAAGAACCAAAACCCGAACCTTTGTAGTATCCCCTAAAACATATATAGTGACACTTTAACTTCAAATAAATAGTTTAAGTTAATATCTAAAAAATAATTGTATGTTCATAAGCCATATTTTGGTAAAGGAGTTTAATTTGCTACCTAAGTTAAAGTGAATTTAGACTTTAAAATTTTGGTAAAGGTGTTTAAAAATTTTAAATAATTTTTTAATAAAGGAGTTTAATTTGCTATTTAAGTTAAAGTGAATTTAGACTTTTTAAAACTTAAAAAAAATTAATAAAAAAATTTAAAAAATTAATTAATTTTTTTTTTAAAGAGTTTAATTAAAACTAAAAAATTAAAAAAATAAAGTCAAGTATTTAATTAGAATAAAAGAAAATAAAGAGATATATTATGTTTCCCTAATTAAGATACAATTACAAAATAAATTACATATGTCTTGTTGGGTACCTTAGTAAAGGCAAAGGAAGCCCCATGACGTCCCAAAAAATTATTTAAAAAAATTACATTTTTTATATAAATCATTTTATATGTCTTAGGAGATATTGTAATTGTTTGGGGTTTGATTTTTCGAAAGGTCTAAGGTTTGAACCTCACTAATGTGGTTGTGTGTTAATCTTTTATTGATAAGTTTTACTCTCAACCTTACAAAAGGTCATAACAATTTTTTTTCAAAAGGTCTAAGGTTAGAACTTCACTAATGTGTTGTGTGTTAATCTTTTATTAATAAATTTTATTCTTAACCTCACAAAAGGTCATAACAAAAATAAAAAATACTCAACCTTAATATTCGTAAAAATTTGTTACACGGCCAACAAAAAAAATTAAACAAACCTTTTATAAAAACATAAAAAATAGTTGTATGATTAAGCTTAATTCATACAATTTTTACTTTTTCATTCAAAAAAATACTCAACCTTAAAATTCGTAAAAATTTCTAACTATAACCAACAAAAAAATTAAACAAACCATCCATATAATGGAAACCCTAACATCCAACAAAATATATCTTAATTGAAGTCAAATCACGAAGTGCAGGTGTGGACCTGCGTCAAATCGATAATGTTCTTTCTCATGTCGTTATCGTAAAGCCCTATCCCACGTTCAAAGGGGCACCTTCATATGAAACTCGGTTCCACCGCATGGGAAGTCAACATCAACACTTTAGCAAAATACACCCACCGTTTTCATGCTTTTTTCCACGTCAACAGAGAAAAGATAAAAACTAGTTAATAGCAGAGGTTTGTCGTAGGTTATCTTAGGATTTTGTTAACTTCGTTTTTACCAACAAAAATAAAAATTTAGAAATTCTTTGCGCAACTAAACTACCAAAATAAAAATTATAAAAGTTCTTGCGCAAACAAAAACATTGTAATGTTTGGTCTTTGGAAAGGATAACTGAAAAGTTCCCCGCTCTTTTTCCCCACTGCATGTGAAATCCCCCTGACTAGACAACTTTTATTCAGACCCAAGTCCCTCTCCATCTCCGCTCGGCCATGACCATGTCCCACCACCTCCCCATGTGACTTCCCCTCCCCAAAAGTCCGACTCATCACATAGCAACCAAGTACACAGGCTCCAGACTCCCATTTGGTTTAAGAGTATTATAATAATATTGTTTGTAATGTGGGGGAAAACCGATTCCAGATAGGCTGCCTGGGACCGCTTAAACTGTAACAGAAGCAGCAGAAGCAGCAGTTGAAAGACACAGAGTCAAGAGCTTTCTCATTTATGCAACCTGCATTTGAACAGTAGGTTTAATTAGTTTGTACATTGGTGTGAGAGTCAGAGCATTTGGAGGCTGGAGAAGCATGAAGAGACATGAATAATAAGGACATTGAGAATAATCAGAGGGGTTCTGTGTCCAGAGACTTAGATTTACTCATGCAGAATAATGGTAATGCTGCTGCTGCCTCTGCTTCTTCGTCTCCGTTGTTGGAGAGAAGGGGGCGAAGCTTGAGCAGCGTGCTGAGGGATAGAGAGAAAGAGAGGGATGATGATCTGGCTTTGTTTCATGAGATGCGCAGGCGGGAGAAGGAGCGGAGCGCTCTTCTCCTTGGCAACTGGGACGACATGGGATCCTCTCCCCACGGTAAGGCCAGTGGTGTTTTTGTTTGTTTGTTATTTGGGTCTTTTTAGATCAGAGGGGTTTGCGGTTGTGGGTATGGAGTTATATTCATGGGGTTGCCAAATCTGAGGTTGGGACCTTGGTGCATTGTGTGTGTGTGTGTGTTGAAGAATGGTGGTGGTGTTGTTGTTTGTGGCAGAAGGGAGTAGGGTGGGTGACCCGCCCATGTATAAAATGGAGGAAGCAACTTCCTCGAGGAAGAAGACGGCGTCTGATGACTTGCTGAATGCTGATGGAGACAAAAATGACTATGACTGGTAGGTACATTGTTTGCTTCTTGTTCAATTTAAGAATGCATGTTGTAGCACCACTGTTGTGAGACAGTTTTACAGAAGGGTGCGAGATTGGGATTGAGGACTTTCCAATTTGAATGAAAAAAAAAATGACAAGGAAAAAAGAGAAAGAATATGAGAGACATTTAATTGTAGAGCTGTACTTTCGAGAGAACCTGAAATTTCCATTTTGAAATGAACAAGTAGCCTACCCCAGTGGTGGAAAGTAGGTCTTTCGTTCGAATACTAGCTTGTTCAAGATTTTCAATGTGGTCCAAACCTGGAATAAGTAGTTCAATGGATAAAGCTTGTTTTGACGGATTTGATGGTTTGAATTTCTTGGGTTCGAATCCGCACCAGGTCTTTCGTAGGTTCAAATTATACTGTTGAGACACCTGTTCATTTTTCTCTTTGACCTCGTCTCAACTAGGGAGAAGACTTGGCAATAACTCGACAAATAAGAAAAAATATAGCATATAGTACATTTAATAGAAAGAGACTCATCTCGCCCAAGGTCACTCAACTTGCAGACTTGGGAAGAGTCTGAACACTATAGTTCAAATCTTTACCAGTCCGAAATTTGAACATAGGGTGAGCAGAATTTTTAATGTAGTATCAAAATTAGTGCTAAAGTAAGTAGCACAGCGGAGGAGCAGCTTTCTGGCCAAGATTGACTGTTGGGTTCGAATACTTGGTCTGCTTCTCTCAAGTTCAAATCTCAGGTGTCCAAAGTTTTCAACAACTAGCAAGTAGCTCAGTAGAGCATCATTTCACTCCTTCCTCCAATTGTGGCCTAGGTAGGATTTGTCAAAAATTTGTTTGGGTAGGAAAATCGCAGTTAAGAGAGTACGAATTGGCTGCTCATGTCAATCAGAAGTGCATATTCAGGATGTTGACAGTGGATCCTGTGTTACTATTTGGTTTCATACCTTAACTAGAGCAATTAACTAAGACGTACATCATTTTCCTGCCTTCCGCAGCTGTGGCATGATTTGAAATTTGTCAATTATTTGTCTCGGTAAAGAAAATAGTGTTTAAGACTGTGGAAGCTGGCTGATCTCCTAAAAAGGAAGTGCATATTCAGAATGAGGACGAAAGAGCTGCTACTGAGTTCCTAGGCTTATTGCTAGTCACCATGTGTTCCTCGGAAGAAGGCTTCTACATTAGTTCTGGTGCTCAGCCTGACCCATATAATGTTAGGATATTTAAAGTTTCTGATCAGGATGTTTAAAGTTTCTGATCATGAATATTAGGCAGCTCAACATGAATATAATGAGTGTGATTTGATTATACTGGTCTCTACTTATTTTGATAATCCAGATGCTTTCATGTAGGTTACTTTTACACTCCTGATCAGCTAAACTGTTTTGCCCTGCTAGTTTTATTACGAGTCTGGTAAACTACTTTGGGATGCTGTTTTTTTTCCCACTCTGGGAATAGTTGGGATATGTTATATTTCATTTTAAAAAAATGGAATCTTCAGTGAGTATCGGGGGTGGAGCATCTCACTGTCCTAGTGTATAGGTCTTGGGTTTAAGTTCTAACCTGTGCAAAATTGTCAACAGGCTTAGTGGTCCGTATATCTCCAGAGACTAATTGGGTGTACTTTAAAATTTGTGTTGAGTTGTAATGGTCCTAGTGGTTGTGCTGCTCAATCATTCTAATACTCAAGGACTTGGTCTGTGATGTATAATAGCCTTCACCCATTACATATAATTGAAATGAGAACCAATATTTACTTTTTATGTACTTTGTTATATATCAACATGTCACCAGACAATTCTTTCAAAACTAAATGTTTGAAATAAATTCAATATTGTTGGTTTGTTTATACCTACTAGCAAGCATGGCTTAATGATATAGTGAATTGATTGCAGAAGATATACTCATTCTATGCATTTGAATGTACTTTTCAGTAGTGTTTGTGTTTGGTTTAAGTCTTTCTTACTACTTCCACACAGGCTTCTCACACCACCTGGTACCCCTCTCTTTCCTTCATTGGAAAAGGAGACACCAGCCTTAGTCACCAGTCAAAGAGGAAGTCCTACTATCCATCCACTACCTGCTTTGAGGTCTACTAGAGTAAGTAATTCTGACAATATTTCTTGAATGTAGTTTTTCCTGTTTTGAAAAAAAATATTTTTTCTCATGTTTTTTTATTTTCTTCAGGACTTTGCCTCTAAAACTTCTGACAATTTTGAATCTTTGATATGATCATGTACTTAGGTCACATAAAATGCATCTAACCGAAACACGCTTTGTTAATGTTTTTTCCCTGCCCAATTTTCTCTTTGTTATTCATGTGATTTCTTTAACATTGTAAATAAAAAAATTGTCAAAAATTGTGGAAAATGCTCTTTTATACACTGCATTTTGAATTTCAAACTAAACACATTTTTTAAACTCTTGTGCTAAATTATTTTATTCTCGGTCTGATACCTTTAAAGCTAAACACACAACATGGGCTTGGGCATAGTGGCTGTTAGACCAGACCTTACTAGCTTAAACCAGAGACTCTAAAGGCCAGTTTGGAAAATAGCTATCAAATAAAACGAACACTTTTATTATGTCACAACTTTACTGGGCAGCCAGAGCCTGTTTGCTGGGCCATACGAATCCCTTTGCAAAAAAGCCTGATAAGGTCCATACACCATGAACCCAAGTACATGACATCAAATAAAATAATCATAGTTGTAAGATTGGGTTGAAGCTGGACCAGGTTCAGTCCAATCCTGAACTTTTTGGGCAGTCTGAACTAGGCTAGTTTGGTCCTGACCAATTTTTTAAAATAATATCCTGTAAAAAAAACATTTTTTGAGAATTTTCACCTAAATAAAAGCATATGAGCAAGATGTAACTGCAATTCTGGAATAGTTGATGGTTGTTTGGTGGACAAGTGTGCCATTTGCTGATTTGCACACCTGGAAAATGTTTTCAATGAGGTTCTTCATCTTCATCTGTTGGTGCTGTCGATGTACCTGCACTGTAGGAGGATAGGGAGCATGGTGGCTACACGATTCTGACCAATTCATCATGCTGGAGAGACAGTGAATATTCGGGGCTTGGCTCATGACCCAAAGTTGTGGGATATGTCTTTAAGAGTTCTGGGTGGAGAGATCTGACACATTCCTGGAGATGAGTATTGATGGGTTTATTCAGTTCTCTAGCATGTAGTTAAAGTGCTTGGCTAGTATATTTGTCACTGCCCTGCAAGTTAATACAAGGACCCTTGCAGGTAGATAGTATATCTCCCCCCATCAATACGGCTCTCTGCTGCATGCATGGCACTGGCCACCTCATGAATGAATTCACCTCTCTATTTTAAAAAGGTTGCTGGGTGCGAGCTGCTGGACCATGCAGAGGAAGGGCGGGCTCTCTCTCAGTATATTTCTCTTGTGGCATTCCTGATTCAGTATCTCTTTGCATATTGAAGAGTGTCTTTGGGTGAGCATCCTTGCAGCCATATTTTGCATTGACAAGGGCTCTTATATATATATGGACAAAAATAAGTAAGTTTTAAAATTGTGAATGCCGAAAGTGATTTTTAATATTGTATTATCAAATGTATTAGTTTCTAGAAGTATTAATCTTTTTGAAATATATGGTTTTTATATAATATTTTTTAAATTTTTATTTAGATAAATTTTAAATTTATTTTAACATTATATATTTTAAACTATTTATTATATTATTTTTAATTATATATTTTAATTAGTTTTACATTTTAAAGAAATAAATGAATATACACATATATTATATTTATATTTTTCCTAACAGAACTTAAAAAAAAAAAGACAAACCTCTGAACTTTTTTTGGCCTTTTTAACATACTGAACTAGCCTGATAACTATGAAAATAATTATAATATTCTATACTTCCTGCCAGGATGGCATATAAACAGCAAAATGAAAGTGATTAATGTACTCCAAAATATAGTCCTATCATGATAGAGTGTTGGCAATGCATAATGAAGAAGAAAACATGGTTATGCTGCCACAGAAGCTTCCTCTGCTCTATTTCTTGGACCTGGATCTTGAGAATGGATATGGGGTTCCTCGTTATGGCCTGTATCATGGTGCAAATAAATAGCAACAGGTCCATGCAACTGAGCAGAAAGTCAAATTTTCCTCCAAGGAATCCATGCACCCTATGGTCATTTGATTCATATCCATGTACTTTTAATTAAAACTTGGGATGGAAAACTGCATCTGTAAAGGCATTGCGACCATAAAGATCCTTTAATTTTTCGTCATTTTTGAGGATGTTTAAAAGCCATTTGGACATGACCAAGATGTTTGAGAGTTCAGGTAATCAAGACTGATTGGACTACTAGCAAAGCCCCTAACATACTCTTTTGCATGTAGCTTCATGCCTTTTGGGACCAGTTTTCTCCATAAATTAATCTTCTTCACAATTAGCTCCAAATGGAGTTTTGCTTTATAGTTCTTAATCAGGCATTCTGCAGAGTTGCTTGTTGTCTTTCGTTCTTGATCTCCTTCCCATTATCAATTGATGGCAACCCAAATTCCATTCAGTGCTGCCTTCTTCTGTCACAATCAAAAAATTAACAAGGCTTTTAAAACCTATAAGTTTGAGTGGAATACAAAAACTAACAGCTCCTAGGGAAAGCAGGATTTGTAAGGCCTGTATAAATGTAGTTGCATGATTTGGTAGATGATGAGAAGTAGTTACTCTAGAAGCACTCTTCTCTTTCTTCTCGAAGAAGATTACATGTACACATTTTTCTTCTCTTTCTAGAAGCTTCCTTTGTATCTTTATATATAGTGCATACTGCATAGTATTGAGACTTGGACTTGTCTCATATTCGATATGCCCGTATTTTCACTTGGACTTGGGTTCTTGGTGAAATGTGGGGAAACATGAAACATGCTACATTTTACAGAAAGATATCGATTGGGGTCAAAATGACTTGCTTGAGGTCGCTTGGTTTGTGGGCTTGCAAGTTTTTGCTGACTTGTAGAGAGTCTCAACAGTATGATATATGCATAATTTAATGAGTGTACAACATGTAGTGTTGTGGCAATCTTTTTGTTTGCTATTTGTCTGCTGTTCTCGTGCTGATATCAATAAAGAGAAGGTGCTATCTATCCTTTTGTCAAATCATTTTCCAGCCTGGGAACTCTGTTCATCACGTAATGATTTTAATAAATCCCAGTGCTTTGGATGCATCAAGAGCAATATAATGCCAAAATCAGATATAATCTACCTTAAGAAGCATTTTAAATTTAAAGTCTTAAGCATCTTTTGTGCAAGAGCGAGCTCAATAATTCCTCTCTAACCTAATCTGAAGGATAACACCATAGTGGCCCAAATGATTTGCCAATCTTAAATCTCTTTTAACATAATGAAAGATAATGTTTAGAAGTTTCTTGTCAGTAACAGTGCCAGCTTCTTGTTCATTGAGCCAAGCTTGAGTGGCTGAAGCAGCTTGTCTTTTACAGTGGAGGCTCAGGTTCAAGTCTTGATTGGCATAGGGGCCTAGTGTGTATGAGTGGTGGGTGGTGAACCCCAAGCAAGTTGTCATGGCCTCACTATAAACTGGATGGCCTTAGTACAATGCCCAAACTTCATGCACTTGAAAGTTATAGTTGAGCATGAGTCCTTTGTAGTTATCAGTTACAAATACTTCATGAGAACTAATTTCAGAACCTCTACAAGTGTTCCCACTTTAGAAATGTTATTGACATTTATTCGAATTCCAGAGCAGAAAATACCTTAATCATATCTTATTTACCCTTGGAACTCCTCCTTCCAAAGGTCCTGGGTTTTCTTTCAAAGCCCTGTCAAAGTTTAAGCCCCTTTAGTAGGGTAACAAATTTCTACAATTTATAACTGGGAAAGAACCAACATTTGTTTAAAATATTGGAAACTGTATTTGATAAAGTTGCAGATAATATACTTTATTTATTTTTGTCCATTATATCTGCAAGTAAGATTTGTTTATAATTCTCTCTGTTTAGTTTCTTCTTCATGGGAAAGGCTGTGACTGCTTGTTAATGTTGAGCCATTTTTTGAAAAATCCAGAATTGATTGTCTCCTATGCTTTCATTCAAATTCAACAAAGTGTTTAAGCATCATGGAAATCAATGTGCAACAAACAAAGATAAGAAAGTGAAAAGAGCAAAGAATCTATGGCAATAACTTCACCAATAAACTACCGAATAGCATTCATCTATTGTCAGTGGTGTGAAGAATGCAGAAGATCAGAGTTTGCAAAGGAAAGCGAGACTATTATCTTATTAAAATGATATTAAATACACGATATTCTATGTTCTGTGACTGCAGGGAATCTATCATCAACTGTTTTAGACAACTATCTAGACTGTTGTATTTATTTAACTTATTGATTTTAATAATAAACTAATGTTGAATATCTAATCTCCTAATTGTAAAGTACAAGAATTATCATTATAACTTGTAACTTTAGACCAACACTCTCACCTGATGGCCACTTTCTAAAAGACACCAAGCTTGTCTCTAAACTTTAGTCCAAGTGGCTTGGTGCATATCGTTGTAATCTGCTTTTTTGTCACAAATATTGGAGCTCAGTTTGCTTTTATTCAAGGTTGTCTGATATATAGGTGATAAACATCAACATGTTTTCTTCCAGCATGATAGACTTGATTTGTGATGAACTTCAGTTAACTTTAACTGTCATAATATGTTTTATTTAAGTGATGTCATGTCTGGCATGCCATGCACCGAAACTGCTTCTTGGGAAGTATCTATTTCTTCTTTATTTTCCTTCATCATAACAAGGATCTATGGTGGTTGCTTGTTGTTGAGCTCCGCTAACCTAGGTTAAAGATATAAGCTGTGGTTTTTCTTTCCTGAGTTGAATCCCCTAGTTTGAATCCATATACTTATCAATTGAAAAATCTTAAAGAAATCCCAAAATCGATTATTCTATGTTAAGTATATGAGGATCCTTCTATTGCAGTCAAATATTTAGTCTTTGCCACTTTTGTTATGTACAATCATACACACACCCACCCCCTCACACACTCACCCACGCTGTGGTTTGAACCTTGGACCTCCCAAAGAAGAGCCAAAGCCCCAAACGTTGCGCTGTCCCCCCTGGGACGTCTTTTCCACTTTTGTATATTTGGATTCATCTGTATCTAAAAACATCTGGTTGGCTTGTTAGCTGTTGGATAAATTATGCTACCATCTATCTGCCTCTTTATTGACTTAATAGCTGATTTTGTGTCAACTCTGACTAACAATTTCAGCTTGACTTTTATTGATACATGTTTGAAAGACAAAAATACACCTATCAATCTACCAGTACTCAACACCCAAGCAAAAATACACCTATCAATCTACCAGTACTCAACACCCAAGCAATAATGCAAGAGGCACAAATATGAAAAATGATGTATAAATCAGATTTTACCTTTTGAACAGCATTGTCCTCGTGATGATAAGTTCACCTCATATATAGTCGGAATAGTGATATCATCACCTAACTTTTGATAGAGGTTTGGATAAGGACCCTTCGTAATCCAGTTTATGTAAGCTGCTTGTCAATTTTGATGTAGCTCTTGGGCCTGTATAACTAGTGATGAGCCTTGACCAGGTTTCACACAAGATGTTCTTTACCTTAAAGTTCAAAACCTTGTGCTGTAACATAACAAGTTCCTCAAGCAAATCACCTTTAAGGAAAGAGTTCTTTACATCCAGTAGACCTTCTAATAGTTCATGTTGTCATCGTCAAAAGTATTTTGATCATATCCGTCTTTGCTATAGGAGCAAATGCCGCCTGATAGTCTATTCCCATGTTTTGTCTAGAGCCGTTTACAACTTGCCAAGCTTTGTATTTATCCAGGCAGGCAATGGATGACTTCCTAGGTGGTGCTTTTGTTGAAGTTGTTCCCAGTGGATTGCTAAGAGGTGTATTTGATGCCCAATGACTAACTAGTAGGGTCAAAATAGGTTGGTGGAAGCAAGAAACATAGTCAATGAATGTAATTGAGTTGGACAAGGTGGGGATATGTTTTAGGGCGCTTAGAGGATGTCGTAGTACAAAGATGCTTCATTGTACATCAGTCATAGGATTAGGTCATGTACTATTCTACTAACAACACCAATGGGAACCTAAAGTTATCAAACAAGTCAAACCACTTTTCTTTTAGTATGGGTGACTTCCTAGGTGGCAATTCTATTGAAATTGATCCCAGTGGAATGCTAAGAGGTGTATTTGATGCCTAATGACTGACTGGTAGGGTCGAAATAGCTTTGTTGGAAACTAGAAACATAGTCTATGAATGTAATTGAGTTGGACAAGGTGGGGTAATGTTTTAGGGGGCTTAGAAGAGGTTTTAGTATAAAGATGCCTCATTGTACACCAGTCATAGGAATGGCTCATTTACTAATTTACTAACAACACCAATGGGAACCTGAAGGTATCAAACATATCAAACCTTGGGTCATGTACTAATCTACTAACAACACCAATGGGAACCTGAAGGTATCAAACAAATCAAAACATTTGTTTATTTTTAGTTGGTTATATGGGATTGAAGTGGGCCTCACCCCTATTACATTGTGACCACAGCGGTATTACAACAACATTTTTGGAAATTATGCATGTATTGATTGGCAAAATTTGAACTTGAGTCTCCTCCTTGAAAGTGGAGGTATTTAACCAGTTCAGCACATGCTATTAGATGAACAAATCAAACCACATCATTTCAACATATTTGAATCAATTTTAGTTATTGCTTATTGGACCAGTTACGGAGGCCATTGGGCAGGTTTTAGAGCAATTTCGAGTCCAAATGGGCATATAGAGGGGTCCTTGACATAGCCTTCAATTGGTGGCAAATCCCATAAAAATTGGCAAAGAAAACCCCAAATCGTGGGGATTTCCTACAAGTCCAATGCAGTTACTACCACCTATAAGCTGCATTAGGACATAACATTACATTCATGTTCCACAACTTGGTCAAAGGGGCATAAGAAAGGTGCCAAATGGCTATTATGAAGCTTCGACAGGGTTTGTATACCTAAGAGATGACAGAATGTTAGTGATGCAAAGTTATGATATCTTGCTCACCTTTTACTTAGATAATTGCATTCGTATATTAGATATAAATTCAAATGTGATACTTCTTGGATATCAAATCCAAACATATCTGAAAAAATGGATATTATATCCTATCATATCCAAATACACGTTTGTATATGGTGCATACCTAATACATATGGATATGGCTTGGGCATGTCTAGAGCTATATTCACGTCATGATATCAAAAGAACATACAATCTTTAAAAATATAACTCTTCAATTAAAAAACAATGAAAATCATCCTTTTAATTAATGAAAATATTATACATAAAATTTATATTTGCATCAACATTTTTATGTTTTTCTTTATATATATATGCTTTTTATCATTTTGTATCCAGTTGTATCCTTAATAGGAAGTCTAATTTCTTATATTTGTATTGGATACTGAATTTGTTTCCATGGAATGTAGGTTATACTTCTTGGAAATGGATTGAATAAAATGGGTTTTGAGCAAAACAAAGCAAGTTGAAGGGTTGTTTCATGATGATAGATGAGAGTAGAGTGGGGGATCTATGCTTGACACACAATTAGGTCATTGTAGACAGCTTCAAGTCGAGAAATGTATGGGAATGTTCCAAAATGCATCATATTGTTAATGGGCCTTGTATACGTCACTTTTAAAGCTTTCCTTATGGAATTTTCCCTTTTCCTCATGTAATATGGTCTTGAACGTTTGGCGTGGTTGTGTTGTATCTCATTTGATGTATCAATTGATGCATCATCATAGGTTGAGTGGCAGTATGCAAATTGAATGCAGGAAACACATTGTGTAGGGACCATTAAGCTTCATTTGCACTAGTAACTATTCTAATAAGACTAAAATCAATGATCGCTATTCATTGATATTGAAGATCTATTTGATGGACTTTTATCAGGTATTTCAGATCAGATTTGGCATTAGAGCAAGTTACCTCAGGCTTGTAAGGTTTGTCTTTGACTAGAAAGAGAAAAGAGAAGGGTTAAGAAGTGGTCTAGAGAGATTGGGAAGTGGGAACTAAGGGTTGAAAGAAGTACAAGCTATGGTAGAAGGCAAGGATCCACATTTGAGTGTTATGGATCAGAGGCTGACTCTGATTTTGCAAAGTATTGATCACCTCTCCCAATCCAGTTTTATGAACTAGATGCAGGCTTTAGTGGCAGCCATGAAAAGCAAAGAGTTGATTGATAATAGGACCTCTCTTTCAGTCAAGAGGCTGTAAATACTTTAACCAACATACCTCGACCAAGCTCGATGGTTTACTAAAGATATCATGGGAAGTGGTAGGTGGTTTGCAACTACTGTTCGTACCTTACTACCCTGTAACAACATTAAGTGATATTTATTACAAGCACATGACTACACATGTGACAACAACACATATGACAACTCCATGTACATGACACAATTAATTATCCATGTGTCCATGATGTTCATGATTAGATTGACAATTATCCTTTGATGCACCAACTCATTTTCAAGCATTTATCACATTATTGGTTTATCTTGACAAGCATTACTGTGATAGTCTCATGTGAAGCGCACTTATGACAAACATTTACAATGTTGGACAAGAGGTCTACCATATGTATCATACTCTATTCGACTTCCTCTTCTACCTTGGTAGTTGTTATGAAACTCCCCTTGGTGGCACTTATTGAAATGGTCTCCCCTTGTGCTGCATATACTTGTTGAATGTTCTTTAAAGTAAAGGGGCATTCCTTTGTTGTGTCCTTCCTTTTGATGATTATTTTGATATGTTTGTTCTACTTCTTTGGGGTCATTGCACCCTACTTCTTGTTCTATTTATTTTTTTAAATGGGATTGAAACGGGCCCCACCCGTATTACATCATTACCACATAGTGGTATTACAACAAGTTGGCTATTTAAGCATGTATCCTTTGGCAAGATTTGAACCTCGGTCTCCTCCTTTAAAGTCAAGGAATCTAACCGTTGAGCTAATGCCATTGGATAAAATTTTGAGTTAAAAATGCAGGATTTTATGAGGGGTCTTGGTCCCCTCTTATCAGGGTTTGAACTTGGATCTCTTGAATGAAAATCCAAAGACATACCTCTACAGTATCCCTCACGGGACAAAAATGTTGATTTAAAAACGTGGGTTTTTATGAGGGGTCCTCGTCCCCTTGTACCGAGGTTTAAACTTGGGTTTGTTGAAAGAAAACCCAAAGACATATCACTACGGTATCCCTCATGTGACATTTTGTTCACTTTTTGAAGTCGTCAAACATGCACTTTATTTTTTTAAGAAGAGCCTCTATCAAATTTTGTTCTCCATCACATTCAATCTTCGAGTCACTCTCGTTGGAGTCATTAGTCTCATCTTCAAAGTGACTTGTGTTCTTCGGAGTTGTTGGCTCCTTGACCCCATCATCGACATGATATCCTTGATTTGCTTTTCATGTTCATGGCCCACTCAAGGGCCTCTTGATACGACATCGAAGCAACCACCTTGATCTTCTTCTTCTAAGTAGGAAGAAGTCCTTTGAGGGACCACCTTTTTTCAATCTGTTTGCTTGCTCCTTTTCTAGTTATTAAACAATGCCTTCAACCTCTAAATTTTAGGACGGAACAAATTTTGCCTCTTAGCTCTATTCTATAAATTTCTACATTGATCTCATCATCATTGTGCAACAACTCAAATTCCCTCTCAAAGGCTTATTGCAACTCCTCCCAAGACTAGTACTTGTGTTTTGGCAATTTCGCTAGTTATCTATTGTAGTTCCATGGAGTGTTACAAGGAATAGCCTCCTTTAATTTACCTTATTGATCTGCCCATTGGACGTAGGTTTTTCAATATCTAACTGGATCCTATTTCACCAACATCAAATGTGGGACATGCTTGTGTCAGTACAATGTTGGTTCTGGTTTATTTACAGGCAAAGGTCACTATCGTGTTAGACACTCATCACATGCATTGTTAGACACATCACACTGCTATTGCTCTCGTGTGGGACTCTTGTGTGGATTGTTGGATTCAACACTCTATAGTGGCTCCTGTGTCGGATTCTCATATTCCGCACTATCCGACACACCATTTTGTAGTGGCTCTTGTGTTGGAATTTGTGCATTGTCCAACGCACAACCTACATCTAAGAGTGCCAACGTCTTGCCAAGTTAGGTTTTCTGTATCTTTAGACTCATCATCACTTGGGCTATTGATATCAACAATGAAATTTGCGTTACTTTCAATTTATGATTCTCATTTTCCCTCCTCGTGATGGGGTAAAGGTGTGCCTACACTATTATCCTTGTTGACCATTCTTTGAACTTCCCATTGTTGTTGTTGCCTACCTTGTGGAGGAAGATGCTCTTCACATCTTCATTGCACCAACTTCAACCCAACTTCATATAGGTAATGATGTCGAAATGTAGAGTGTGGGAGTATTCTACTCACGCACAAAAGAGATATAATACAACACATTACTATATGATTCCCTTATCTAAAGGAATAAACACAATGATAAGAACCTACAAATACATTTAAATTCATAGTATGCGAGATATATCCGTCATGTACCAAGCATTTGCAATACATTGCAATCTAGTCGACCATAGAACATACAAATCACACATCTCCATATCAACTAACACATACATGAGCATACACAATGAACATATCTTGACCAAGCTAGATGGCATACATAATAGGCATGACGAGAACTTGTAGGTTGTTCGCAACTATGCATAGAAACAATACACTACCTCATAAAAAATTACATGATATTTATTACAAACACATGTCGTCACTATGACTATAATACTTATGATAACTTTATGTACATTACACATTCTATCGCCCATGTGCTCACGACTTTAATGATTATGTCAATTCTCATGCTTTTATGCCAACTTGTTCAAGCGCTAACTCATCCGTCTAGGTGAAGAAGAATTGAAGAGTCAGTTTGACCAATTGAAAGTGTACCTTCAGGTACATGGGTGTATGGATGACTGAAAATATCTTTTGCTAGGTTCAAGATTGTCCTAAATGCTCTCATATGGTGAGGAAGCCATGTACAAGTCCTTAAGAGGAACAAGAAACTAGATTTACAAATTCTAAGACTTCAACGAATTGATGAAGACAAGATTTTAGCCTCTAGGCTAGATTGAATGAAACTCCTAGTTTCCCTCATTTCCCCATTTCAAAAGCTTGAAAACTTGGAAACTTCTTGAGAACCCCTGAAAACTTATTTCGATTTCCCATCTTTTTAGAATTTGTGAGTGATGTTTCTAACCTTTCCAAGGGCATTTCCAATGTTCCTTGGTATTTTGAACCGAAAGGAAAGTCCAGAGTTGAGGTTACTAGGAGATTGTGTAGATATTGTGTGAGGCCCACATGGGTCACACCTGACCGACCTAAATATAAATCAAGTTATTATTAAAAAACTTAAAGATGAGGAAAAATGGAACAAGATAAATGATAACAATAATGATAGGTAGAGAATCTAGAACCAATGGCAAGCTTTTTGACAACAAGAGGAATTGAAATATATATAGGGTTACTCACTTGTTAAAGTGAAACAGTTCGGGCTCTAAAAGACAAAGGACCTAGTTATTGTGTTTTTTAATGTTTTCCTTGTATCTCACAAAAAAAACGAGTATGCAAGAGGGGGAACAAAAGGTTGGGATGTGGATCCTAAAAATTCTGATTTATATATTTCCATGGCTGTATCTCGAGGATAATGAAAATAATTCTCATACACCTTTTGTTGAATCCACGAGAGTCGGGTCTTCTTTTGGTATTAATTTTGTTGACTTTGAAGAGTATGAAATAAGTTTATAGTGTATCTCATGCACAAAATTTTCCATCCCTTTTCCCATCATTTTTAGTTTGCAATCTCACAAGTGAAAACATTCCAATTCAGCAAGCACATTTGGATCAATATTAGTGTAAGGGCATGTTTGAGGAGTTTCTGAGATCATTGAGTACGTTTTGAAGCAAATTGGAGTACAAAGTTTAAACTAGTCCCTGACAGCGCTTGAGATGGCCTTTAGCACCAACTCATGGGGTGCCCCTGGCCAACTGGTGTGAAACCTGGGTGAATCATTGGAAAAAGTTCCTCAGCCCACAGGGGGAACCTTGTTGGCTAGTGAGGTGACCACCAGATATTTGCTGACTCAGAACACTTGTGGGATATGTGGCACTTGGTCAAAGGGATGTAAGTAAGGTGCTGCATGGGCATTACAAAGCTCCTTCATGTTTAAGAGACTTGCAAGGTGAGAAAACATTAGTGACATTCTCATAAATGGATTGAATCCATGAGAATGGGTATTGTACAAAACCAAGCAAGTTGAAGGTTCATTTCATCCTCATAGATCAGAAAAGACCACAGCTGTTATTTTGAGCATGGCTATGCCTTCAAAAGGTTACTGCAAATGTGCATGCCCAAATTAAGAGAAATGTACAAGAAATTTGCAGAAGTCTCCATGAGCTCAACAAGTCTTGTAACCACACACATTGCATAGTTTTATAAAGCATTTTTGTAGCTTTCTGCATGAAGTTTTCCCCTTACTGGGTTTCTTCGTGTAAATATGGTGTTGAACATCTGATGGGGTTGTGGCGTCTCTCATTTGATGCATAGTCATTTATTGAATTGAATATGAAATTTGAATGCTCTATAAACATTATATAGGGACTAGTAAACTTGAATTGCACTATTAATCAATCTAATAAGACTGAAGTCACTTTTCATTGCTACTGAAGATCTGTATCATGAATTTTCAATAGAATCAGAAACCCATGGTCCATTTTTCATGAGAGCATTATATTATGCTTTTATTGCTAGTTTATGATTTTTCCTTGTAGCCGTCTGAAAAGTATGCTGCTCGAAATATTAAAGCATATCTGACATGCTGAATAAGCAGTACAACTTGCTTATCCTGCAGTTGTGCTTTATCACTTTGTCTTGTTTCACATGGATGCTGCATTTCGTCCTCCCACACTTCACAAAACTGGTATATAACCACTTTGGCAATTTCTTTTTATCTTTTGTGAACATGATTTGCACTTTTCAATAACTTCCTTTGAAGCTTCCCTTCTTTCAACTTTAGGAGCCTCTGACAAGTGAACTTCTTCTATTTGATCCTTATTCATCCAAATGAGAACTGCAATCAGGGATCAAAGTTACAGCCTTCCCAACATGTGAAAGGCCAATTTTCTTGTTAGAGAAGGGTAAAACAAAATTATCCCTCAAAATGAGTTTAGTTTTGTGTTTTATCTGTCAACTTGGAAGTGCAAAGGGATAGTGAAACTTTTCAAGTGAAAAAGCAACATGAAATTTTACCCAATAAAAGCTGAAAAGTAAACAAAAATGGAGTTGTGTCGAAAATGCTTGTTGGAAGAATTACTCAACGTAAAAGAAAGAGTTGTATAAAAGGAACAAATTTTATTAAAAACTTGAAATATAGGTAAGTGTGGAACTCGAAACATGACTTTGGAGTGAGATAGTTCATACATTGAAACATAAGGCCTTTATATAGGCAACTGTTAGGGGGAGAGTTTTGCAAGAACAGGAATTTGAAATAATCAGTGTCCTGAGCTGTAGAACAATGCCCACTTGTTAAAACAAAAATTAAAAGGATCCTTTCAAAATTTTCAAAGTAAAAGCCAAGGGTTATGCCACATGGCAGAACAAGATAGAAGTCAGTTGGCATCCTCTCAAAAAGAGAGAAGAACGAACCTGTTATAATAGAACAGAGTATGCATTTACATGTGGCAAAAAAGTGGCAGGTGGCATCTGGATATAGTAAAGATAGAGAAACTGAGGAAGAAGACCACTTGAGCTTGGAGTGTTGATGATACAGATTTATTAGGTCAAATTCTGGGCTTGAAAGTTAAGAAATATTGCGTTGACTTTGATTATGACACCTAGTTTTAAGATCTTTGGAATATGGGTGCAATGCTGCCCATCCATAATTTGTATCACCAGAAATGGCCTAGATAGCTCTGAAATAGACTTCTACGCAAAGCCATCGTGAGCATTGAAACAGCAGACAAAGCTAATCATGAATCAAGCTATGTTTTTGCGTGGAAAGATCTTGAGAAGTTTGAAAGTTCTACTGCATTGGCTGCATCAGAGGTGCAGGGATGCGTTTCCTATTGGTAGCCTCTCAGACCCACATATCTGCCACCGGTGTGTCTTTGTAGCCCATAAGGTGGTGGACAGGCGTGTTGGTGAGGTTGTGGGGTATGTACTTCTCCCTTCCTATCCTTGACACCTTATTCAATTTGCTAAGCCCTTCAACACTAAGCCTCTGTATACTTTCTTCTATCTCTGAGCTAGAAATGTTTTTATGCAATAACTTTGTGTAGGTATGGTATATATAAATTTATGTCAAAATAAAGGGCAAAAATAAGTATATAACCATTCAATGCATTCAGCATATTATATTATTTATGTTATGCATCTTCCTTCCTCCTCTCAGCGAAGCTAGATATTTAATTTTGTGGACCAGTGCATCAAGCCACTGAATCATTATTGAAAGTCTGTTAGAAAGCTGTGAAATGCCAGACAATAAATATGCAGCTGTGTTGGCTGCATGAAAAGTGCAAGGATTCTGTTCCAGTTGTCAGTCTCCGAGAGCCTTGTATCTACCACCAATTTGTCTTTGTAGCCCATAAGTTAGTGGACAGTTGTGTTGGTGAGGTTTTGGGGCATGTAATCCTTCTCCCTGCCAAGCCTACGACTCCTTTCAAATTTCTTAGCCCCTTAGGACTAATACTTTGTATACTGTCTTCCACCTCTGAGCTTGAAATATTGTATGTAATAACTTTGTGCACGTATTGTATACACAAATTTATCTCAAAATAGAGGGCAAAGCTTAGTATAAATCAATTCAAAAGAATAAGCATATTAAATGATTTTTATTAGGTATGATAGATAACAGGAATAGTCTGAAGTGCAACGTGATTAAGTATTGTGTCCAAATAACACAATTTTAGATGAGTTCATAATGCAGAATTTGTTCTCAAGCTTATTCCTTGAAAGCCTACATTTTAATCAAATGTAAAATGTTTAAAGGTCTGTGTGTGTGTGTGTGTATATATATATATATATATATATATATATATATATGTATTTGATTTGTGAATTTGGATTTGGTTTTAGCCAGACCGGTCTTGCTGGCTTCCCTTTCAGCTTATACTGCAGGGCATACTACAGTTCCCTTGAGGTTTAGCTGTGGTGAGAGAGAGAGTGACTGGGTGATCAGTTTGTCGATCTTGTCGCAGCACACATGCACACCCTGGGCTTCTCAGTTTGTCAAGGTTTGAACCTCAAATCTCTTCCCTTACCACACATGCACACCGTGGGCTTCTCAGCTTGTCAAGGCTTGAACCTCTAATCGCTTCCCTGGAAAACAACCTGTTTAAACCATGTTATTTTGTGTATCTAGCAATGTGGAAAAAAGGAGAGAGACAAAAATTTTGAATTGAGAAACTATTTGTATCCTTTCCTTGGTTCTTAGACTTCTCATATGAGAGAGGGCCTTTAGGCTTTCCAAGCTTTTTAATGCTTTGGAATATAACAATGAATTTAACTCAAACATTCACTAGAGTAACCAATGAGGTCTACGAGGACAAGTTTATATCCTCTCATTTTACGAGAAGCTTCATCAATAATGAATATTCTCTTGGCTTTTTATTTTAGAGGAGCAATGGGTAGTCTTTAATGGAAGCCTTTGTTGCCTTTGTCACTAATTCTTATGAATGCCTTGATCATCCTAATAAACAAGAGTAAGTTGCATCTGGGGTGCCTACCTCAAAGAATTTATGCTTATGAGTGACTTGTAGATTTAATAGACTTGATATCTAGTTGCCAGATAGCTTTGTGCTACTAGTAACTTGCTTTGTATTCCTTTAGCTTTATCACATCTTCACAATAGATGCCATGGGAACAAAGAAGGAACCTAGGAATGAAAATGTACAAATTGGCTGTGGTTAAGACTAGCTAGATTTGTTTACCTATTGAGGTCGAAGTTTTTGATCTTGTATTGAATCACATATGGAGAGCCTCATCGTTTGTTTGAAATGCAGTACATGGTGTAGTAGATAACATGCAAAATGTCTACTAACTAATTCTTGACAAACATCATTCCATTTATTTTACATTCGTTCAAAGTTTGAACAAAAAAGTAACATAGTAAATTGTTGAGTCTCATTGATAAAGGTATTAACAGGCAGTTAGATCACTTGATAATTATTAACATTAATCTTAAAATTCATCTAGTCACATGCCATTGGGCTAGTTAATATTCTAAAATGTTTTTTTTTTATTTAATCAATTATATGGGATTGAAACAAGTCCTACTTGTATTACATTGTGACTTCGTAGTGATATTACAACAGTTTGGCAACCATGCATGTATTACAACAGTTTGTCAATTATGCATGTATCACTTGGTATGAAAGTTAAGGAATTTAAACGGTTGAACTCATGCCATTTGATAATATTTTAAAATATTTTTATAATGTATCCTGAAAAACTAAAATTTAGAGCATGTAGCTTTTACAAGATGTCCTAAACAAGTGTCAATAAGATATTTATATATTTTGGATAGAAAAATTATATATATTAATAATATTTTAGCATTTACATTTTTATATATTTTTATCTGGCTTCTTGGTAATAGTAAAGCAAAAGACATGAATTAGGAATACGAATGTATAGCTATCTCAATATTTACCGGCAATTTTATGATTTTAAGTCAGAAAAATTATTGTTTAAAACAAATGTTGTACATCATGAAAATTACATGGACCTGCACTATAAAATTTATTATTATTTTATTACAATTTTTCAAGATAGATATCATTGTGTGAAGTACAACTATAGGTTAATTTCCTAGATGTGCACACGCTCAAAACATGAATTCTAGTATTCAGTAAAATGTCCATGTGGACTATCAAGAGGTTCCAACAACATTCCATCAGCATAAATAGGAGTAAAACTATATATCACAAAATTAAATCCGTGGCAGCCTATTAAAAAAGTTAAATATAAAAATTGATTTACTACTTTTATACCCAATTTTCATAAAGACAAGATTTTTTCAGCCCTTCAATCTTGAGGTGCTTTATTAAAAAACTACCCATCAAAAAAGTAGATGAGCCCTTCAATCTTGATCCCTGCCTATGATCGTAATTAGAATATGAAACAACTAAAGTGAAAACTGCAGGGTCAAGATATGTGTAAAGCCTTGGCTTTATCATGTTGTAGCCAAATTTTTTTTTTTTTTTCAGCCCTTCAATCTTGAGGTGCTTTATTAAAAAACTACCCATCAAAAAAGTAGATGAGCCCTTCAATCTTGATCCCTGCCTATGATCGTAATTAGAATATGAAACAACTAAAGTGAAAACTGCAGGGTCAAGATATGTGTAAAGCCTTGGCTTTATCATGTTGTAGCCAAAAAAAAAAAAAAAAAAATTCCTACACTGAATCTAACATTGTTCTCTTCTCGCCAGGAATCACAGTGTATGCAGTGAAACCAAATATCTGACTGTGGCTTACCTTGGGTTTTTTTGCCCCCTAGGCTGATACTGGCTTGACACTTTGATGACTTTGAGCAGTCTCTACCAAATAGTTATTGCGAGGAGATTTATCTTAAATTGCTGGTCTAGCCATTTCAAGTACCCTTCTGTTTCTCAATTCTAATATCTAGTTGTTCAGTTATACATTGTGCGGTACTTTTCTGCTCAATGCTTTCTTCCCCGCAATACTGAGAAATCTTTTAGGTGTACTACCTTCCATTATCTCTTGTCAGGACCTTAATCCCTCTTCCAAACTAAACTTCTACAATTGATTTAAAGATCTTGAAAAAACTGAATACTTGACTTTGCTTTTAAGAAAATAAATGGCACCCTCCACAGAGAGAAGAAAATACATGGCGCCCTCAAGTCAAAAAGTCTTTATTGGTCCACAAATATTGGAATGCACCATTTACATTTGTCTTATTTTGGGTGCCTTCCATGTGTTTCTTGTTTTAGGTCCCTCTCTATCCTGTTTTCTGGCTAAACAAGCTGCACAGATTATATTTTTGTCTCAAAGTAAAGGTAAATTATGAGTCCATAGGTTTTGGAGCAATTGAAGGTGAGTGATGAGTTTCACACCATAAACAAATGTTCCAATGCCATGGCTGAACCTTAAAGAAACGAATGGCATGAGCTCAAATGGTTAAATACCTCAACTTTCAAGGTGGAGACCCAGATTCAAATTTTGCTAGGTGATATGTATATAATTGCCAAAATGTTATTGTAATACCACTATGTGGTTTGTTGAAATACTGTGGTAAGGCCCGTTTCAGTCCCAGATAACCAATTTGAAAAAAAAGGTAAATTATGAGCCATCTGCAACAGAGGAAGATACTTGATGAGTAGATGGCCACACCACTGATGACACAAGCGAATCCTGCTGGAAAATGGGCTTTTGTGGTGACACCTGTGATTTTTCCAAATTAAATTTTTCGAATCGTTACATTCTATTTTTTTCTTATTTTATTGTACCAACAATCTTTTCGCTTCCTGCATCTTTAATAGAGGATTTATTAACTTCAAATAAAATATCCATGTGTGGATTCTGTGTTGAGCGCCGTTTGAAAAGGAGATACTTATTCATATGAGGAACATGTAAAACATTTCTGAAATTGATATTTTTACCACTTTCAAAGACAACTGAAAATCTCTGTTTCCTCCACACATTTCTGAAATTGATATTCTTACTATTTACATCTCTGCTTCTTCCACGGTCTTCCATCTACTACAGCCACCACCATCTTCAATCCTGGATTCATCTGTAACAAAAGACAAACCGATGCATTTTGTTGTTGATATGCTTATATATATGGTCCTGAATGAAAATACCATGTATTTAAGGAATCTTGACCTTCTTGTTGTTTCTGCTAAAATAGCCTTGCCCTTCTATCCACAATGACATCATCTTGATTTATCTCTTGAACTCGAACTAGAATATGAAGGGTTGCATGTGGATACTGCTGCATTGCCACCAGATTGTTGTGCTCTGTTTGTATATGCCTTTAAAATTTGAGACAAACACTCTGTGAACCAACTATTTCTAACTACTGCAAATGAAATCTACAAACCTTCTTTCTCCAGCAAACAACCTGGTTAACTAATCAAATGTTAGTAGATTTTTAGATTTAGTATGTAACTTCAAAACATGATAGAAGTGTGAAAGAAAAAGGATAATATGTTGAGTGTCAAGGTCATCATGTCCTCATCTCAAACATTTCTACCAATTGCTTTTAGCTATACTTGATATAATTCAATTTCAGATGTTCATTAGAGTTATATCCACTTTCCATCAATTTTGTTGTGTAGAGCATGTTTTTAAGATACAGAGTTCTCCTTTTCTTCCAGTTTCGCCAGGCGTATTTTTGGCACCTTCAACTTTAGGGAGCAGTTGATCAGCTATTTATTATTTGATGAGCATTGCTGCCACCCTGTTTTAAGCATCATAATCTTTTTTCTTTTCTTTTTTGTTTCTTGTCTTTAGGATCTCTAATGGTATCGCCTAGGAGAATTTCAAGCAGTTCTGTCTATCAAAGATGGTGACCTTCTTCAGTTTCCAAACACTAAAATTTGGTTTTGTTTCTCAGTTACACATAATATGATATGCAAAGCAACCATTTTGAATCAGGAAATAACCAATCAAGGCTCAACTCCTGACATCAATAGGGCTGACCAAATCTTGAATAAGAAATCAACAATGTAGAACAAGAAAGAAGGGAAAAAGAGTAATAAGAAAATTGCTTTCATCTCCTTATCCAAACAGCAAATAGTGAAAAATCAATCACCATATGTCACCAGCTTGTCCTCATTAGCCCATGAACAATCATTGCTCAGAAAAAATTACTAGGAACAACCATATTTCGCCAAAATGAGAAATGAATATCACACTTGTGATGCACAGTCCAATTTGACATACACAATCAACAGACAGACAAACCTTAAAACACCTTTTGATGTGATTCTCAGCAGACTCTAATTTATAACAGATTTTAAACATCTTTAAATGGCTGTGAGCTTACATGCTTTATACACTTGGCTATTAGAATCAATTCTTCATTTCTGATCTTAGAGAAATGATGATCTACAGCAGACTGAATAATTTCTCCTCATATTGGATTTTGAGGATAAATCTAAAACTATTCAAGGGTGTCTTTTCTCTTGCTATTTTGGCAACTGAAGGATGTCTATACTTTCAGATAGAGTTGGTGTCTAAGCTTCTAACATATGTACATTTTCTTTAAATCTACTGCCAGGGCATTCCAGATTTCTAGAATTGGCAGTTGTCTTCTGGGCATCTCTGTGAATTAATTTTATTTTCTGATTATACTGCCGTCAGGAACCCAATATTCAACAATTTGTGTCTCATCTACAGAAAATTTTAAGAACACTAATTCATTCAGTGTCCTAGTTACATCCAGTGATTTTTGACTCAGTATGTCTTCCTTTTAATAAATTTTTATTATATCTAAAGTACAATTTGAGACCAAAATTTTATATGCCTCTACCAGACACCTACCTTCAAGTACACTAATGATATTCACAGTTGTTTTTTGGCTTATTGGAGATGCATTACAGTCTTGACATAAAAAATTCAAGGTTTGCAGGGAATGGTTGGTGTGTTAGTGGAAACTTGTTTGATTTATTTGTATTTCAAGGATCCCTAGGCTCTTGGAAACATTTCTATCATCTTTTTAACATTATTTATCAATGTGTAAACTTCAGACATCAATAAATTTTCTTTATGTATATCAAGAAACTCTGCATTATGACGAGACTGCTCCAAAATTTTATTTTCCCTTTTGAACTATCAAGCATGCATTCTTTACCTGACCTTTTACTATTTTGAAAATTTTAGTTTGCGATGTTTTCTTTTATGCTCTTTGGCAACTAAATGCATCTATCCGTTAACGATATTCTATTTTTATATGTGCAGCTTATGAATCATCATATGGAAGCAACAGCAATGGCTACAAGGAGTGGTTTGATTTCACGGCAGATGACAATGTCTTCTGGGTCGAACAATTCTACAAATACAGCAAGTAAGAGGTCATCAATGTCCACTGGGACAGTCCATGTTTCATCTCGGCCTTCCACTCCCACCTCAAGATCTACAGGTCCTGCACCAAGGTCTATGATGCCCACATCACGGCCTGGATCAACTGCATCAAGGCCTGGACCGGTTCCATCAAGGTCTGGACCGGTTGCATCAAGGCCTTCTACTCCTACATCAAGACCTATGGTTCCGGCATCAAGATCTGCAGCAACTGCATCAAGGCCTTCAACCCCCACATCAAGGCCTACAGTTCCCACTTCAAGGCCAACAGTGACTGCATCAAGGCCAACAGTGACTGCATCAAGGCCTACAGTTGCTGCATCAAAGCCTACAGTTCCTGCATCAAGGCCAACATCAAGACCTTCCACACCAACGAGACGACCATCGACTCCAAATTCTAGCCAGGTTAATTCTGGTCCTCCTGGACGTTCTTCTTCTGTGAGTAAGGCAACCTCTATTCCTTCTAGAAATTCAGTACCTTCACGGGGGAGCTCTCCTACAGTAAAATCTCGACCTTGGCAGCCTGCAGCAATGCCTGGTTTTTCACTTGAAACACCTCCAAATTTGAGGACAACCATGCCGGAACGACCTGTTTCAGCTACTAGAGGCAGACCTGGAGCTCCCAGTGCCACTAGATCTAGTAATGAAGCACCTGGCGCAAGTAGCAAGCCCAGAAGGCAGTCATGTTCTCCAAGTGTCACAAGAGGAAGAATCTCAAATGAGAGCCAGAACAGTGACCGGTCTAGTGTTTATTCCAGCAAATCACATAGCAATGGAAATGAAATTAAGGCGCCTGGTGTACTTGGCAGCAAGATGGTTGACAAGTTAATCAATGCAAGAAAAGTTACTCCAAGACAGGAAGATCAATTGTTGACAAGATCTACAACATCTACCATGCCAGTTAAGCGCCCAGTAAAGCCAGCATCATCTCCAGATAGCACAGGCTTTGGGCGGACACTTTCAAAGAAATCATTGGATATGGCTTTAAGACACATGGTATGCTATGCTTGTGTATCTTAGCCTTTTGGGATTGCTGTTACTGCAAGATGGATTTGATAGTCTTCCAAGCTTAGGTTTTATCACTATTTGTAACTCTAGAAAACCTGTTTATTATGGTAAATTAATTATGCACTTGCATGGAGCCTTAGTGAGGATAGTGATTACAAACTTGTGAAAGGCTAGGTTCCATTTATAAATTTCTCAAATTATAAAAATAACTAAAGTGATTATTTTCAGGACATCCGACGAAGTACACCCAATAGTTTGCGGCCTCTCATGACCAATATTCCAACGTCATCCCTGTACAGTGTCCGATCAAGGACAGCCAGAAGCAGGCCAACCAGTATATCGAACTCTCCATTAGCAACAAGCAGCAATGCCAGCTCAGAGCATAGTATAAGTATTGTTCTAGGTCCAGGGAGTGAATTGGATGATGATGATTTTATAAGCGAGAGAGGAAGTAGAACCTCCCCTGCCAGTCAGCAAGGGAGCATTCATTCCAAGGGAGATTTGGGTAGCACAAACTGGCTGCATAGCCCCGACATGAGAGATGATAAGTTTGATCATGCCTTCTTATACAACCAAGAATTAGGAGAGTTATCTGAGCCATTGGAAGGTTTTGTAAGTTCAAGAAATTTGGCTACAGAATGTGAAAGTAAAGTTAGATTGGAATATTGACATATTATTGGACGTGCTTGTCCTGAGAGGACACAAATAACTATTAATATTGTCATACTATTCAGATCTTGGTCTTATGAAGGTATATTGGTATCCTGAAAGAAGGAAGTTGTATTGCTCCAATTCTTCAGAGATTAATCATCATTGCACCAACTACGCTGTTTTGCCAAAAACACAATGTAAAAAGTGGTCTGCAATGTTTCAGAAAGGGCAAATTTTCTATCAGCTATGTCAATGCTGCAGAAGATCAAAAGTCTGGAGCATTAGTATTGTATGTCAAGAATGTATAATTTTGGACACTTGCTGAAATTGATTTATGCTTGAATGTGCAGACCTTATGTTGGACAGTACTTTTTATGAGCTCTGTATTTGATTTTGTTAACTGTTTTGGGAAACGAAATCATTAAAAAGGTTGATTCATCATAGATATAAATTGAGCTGGTTGTATTGTCCTTGGACGTTTTATGTGCTTTGAAGATTGGTCTGGCACTGCAGATTGCTCTTGTGGCGAACCCACAAATTTCATCTGCTTGCTTGTCTCTTGATATGCAGAAGCATTCAGCTGTTTTCAGGAATGCAAAGCAACCAGTGCCTGCAATATTGCTGATTCACTGTGAATTAGAAATGAAGATTGGGTGCCATAAAAAACATTTGTAAGAATTTTCTCATTCCAATAAACATATACACTTTCTGGGATTCTTAAATAGTTTAGTGTGGTGATTGGTAGTTGGGCTGGCTGTCAAAGAATGTGCAATCTAGCTGTTTCCTTTATGGGTATGTCTGAGCTTGGTATGTCTGGAAGCTTTCATTTTCTTCACTTAATTTTTCTTTTGAATAAGTTGCTAGTGTTATGAATATGTTGTCATAATACTTTTCTAGATTTGAAAACAATGTTGTATGAAGCATTTTCTGAGGTGAAGCAAATTATTTGATGTAAATTCAAAGAAAGTAATACTCAGTACAGCTGCATATGGGGCAAAAAGATGATTATTCTTCATGGAATTTCGTCTCACAGCAGATGGATGCTCTTGATCTTTACTTGGACATTGACGTATGTTTGGCTTGTGTAGTTGTTATGGAGGATAGACAGCTTATTAGGAAATGGAATTGTGAAATTGAGGTATGCTTTCCTTGCATGGATTGTGTAACTAATACCATTTTTTTGTTCTGTTCTTTTGTATGGGGGTAGGATATGTAGGCAGAGAGCACGAGTGCCTTCCCCTATACATAATAGATCTGCTGGGGTGGTCTGATATGCTTAGTGCTTGTGGACCTTAAAAGTTTACTCTGAAATTGTGAGGTATGTTTTCCTTGCATGGATTGTGTAACTAATACCAGTTTTTTGTTCTGTTCTTTTGTGTGGGGTTAGGATATGTAGGCAGAGAGCACAACATCTTTTGTATGGGGTTTGGATATGTAGGCAGAGAGCACAACATGAGTGCCTTCCTCTATACATAATAGATCCACTAGGGTGGTCTGATATGCTTAATGCTTGTGGACCTTGAAAGTTCACTGAACAATCAGTATTTTATTATAATCCTTACAACCACTTTTCTTTGGAGAATTGGTGACTGTTATATGTTTTTAGAGAGAATTTATCAGTGATATTTGGAAATTTAATACAATGACATTTCAAAAGTTCATGGTAAAGGTCTTATAAAAGACAACACGGATAATACCTCTAGCTGACTAGGATTGCCATTTTTGAAAATGTGTGGATTTTGAAAAGTATTTTATTTGGGTGAAGTTGCAAAGCCTTCCGGACTTTTCTTTTTTGTTTCCAACAAAATTTAAATTTAAATTCTCATATTCCCTTTGCTCTTAGACAATAGCCGGGAATTCATGACAATTTGACTTGTTCACAATGCAAATGAATTTGTGAATAGGACCAGGAAGCATGGAGTTATTCCAATGATATTTGGTGTATAAAGATCTCTTTTCTCTACAAAACATTACTGTTGTGTTTGTGTAGTGCTGTTACGTTTTTGAATTAAATACATAGCATCATAATGAATTTGTAGATCTTAAAGCATTTTGAAACCCACTTTAAAAAGGTGCTTTACGTGAATGGATTATATATGCTCATTCGTATAGAGATATTTGCATATACTAAAGAATTCACAACTCAGTAGTGAAGTCGTTGGAAGACACCAGAGCATAAAGCAAAACTTTGGATTTTGTAAACTTGAAAATATGTTGTAAGATGGTAAACAACATTCTTTTGAATTTTGCAAAGTTAAAAATATATTGTAAGAAGGTAAACAACATTCTTCCTGTCCTCTTCAAGCAAGCCATAAAATTATCCACCTAAATTGTGATTGACAATTGAAACTACCATGAAAGTTGATTTCAAAGATGGCACTATCCATTGCAAGATGGGTTGCACATGGATAAGCATCATCATCCAAAAGGCACATGAATATGCTCTGTTTAATCTTGAAGGCATACTGAAAGAAGAATTGGGAATGTTACCAAAGGCAATGACAATGATGATCGAACTTCTTGTTGGGGCCTTTTCCATTGAATATTTTATTGATTGTAAGCTTCGTAACATGCATTCCAATGGCACCAAGAATGTGCTGAATGATTTGAGACTGATTATATAACATCTTATCTATGTAGTTGTTATTTAGGTTGAGCCTCTTCTATTTTTCATGTTAGTTTTTCCTTTTGGGTGCTGCTTTAACATCAAAATTATTGTGAGCTTGTTTACATTTGATGATGATGATGTGATGGTTATATGTTTGTGCATGATTGAATTTAAAAATTATCTAACTTTTTGATATTATGACGCTGTTTAACCTTAATTTGGCACACCTAGGAAGATACTACACCAGTAAGTGCAGGCAATACAGGTCAAATCTAAATTAAGACCAAAGCCAAAGGGTAAAATTGTGAAACCAAAGCCAAAGGGTAAAACTGTGAAATGTTAGGTTGGAATAAGAGATTAGACAAAACCTAAGGGTATGATTTAGGCTAAGTAGGTGGATAAAGTGGACAGATTAAGAGGTAAGACACAAACAATATGCTTAGAATTTACAGTAACAAAACATTTAAGAGATAAAATAGACTAACCTCTTAGAGGTGCTTGCCTTGATGCTTGAACTTGATCTTCACTCCTTGAAGTTTTGATGATGTTTCTTGATAATGCCTCCTTGGATGCTTGGTGATTACGCCCCACCTTAACATTGAGGTAAGGGGGAATCAAATTGTAAAAACAAATACTAATTAGGGAAAGGAATATTGTTGACACCTTGACCTTGAGGTAAGGGAATCAAATTGTAAAAACAAATACTAATTAGGGAAAGGAATATTGTTGACACCTTGACCTTGAGGTAAGGGGGAATCCTATTGTAAAAACAAATACTAATTAGGGAAAGGAATAATGCCGAGGGTAATAGTATGATAAACCTTTTATAACCACTTAATATTTTTGTCTAGAGTGCTAAGTGGACTAGCAAAGGAGACTAATAAGTGGACAATATATGGTAACTAGCACATAGGTGGGAGAAGGATAGAAGCCATTTTAAATGTTATTTGAATACTATATCGAGAAATGTGAACTTGTGTGTGATTTGATGATGCTCAAGTGAGCAAACAAGATAGCTTGTTTATATGCATTTATCACTTGAATTTCTCTTAGACTTTAGTGTCAACCAAGGGTAGGTAATTTAGTTGGCTAGAAAGAAAAAGCAATGAAAATGTTAGAAATGATCTAATTGCATTAGAAGATGCTAAATATTATATCATGGGAGGATTTGATCTTATTTCTATGAGAGTGCATACATGTAGGCAATTATATCCAAAAACCGATACTTTGGTTAAGACAAAAGTCGCTTTAAACTATAATGCAATGGGCTGATTCCTTTAGGCACTCTAGAAAAAATGTAGGCACTCTAGAAAAAAATGGGCTGATTCCTTTGGTTAAGAATAAAATGAACGTCGAACATTGGTTTGGAGGTATGAAAAGGCCACTAAAGGCATTCTAAAGCTTAATTCACCTTGACCTCGACCTAGCCCCATATCGGGGTCTCTTTGCTAATTAAACGAAAATGAAATTGGATACGTACCTTAGTCAAATTTCATAGCATACATGTTGCCCTCACAAGGTGGTTGTTTTGCTAGGTAGTGCAGTGATAACAGAACACTTCAAAGAAAGTTGTCGATTGCTAAAATCTTGTAATACAGTAAAGAAAAAGCACGATTAAATGCAAGATGGTGCCATTAGCTACCATGGGTAGTAACAAAAAATTCGTTTGAATAATAATCTATAAAACCAATGGATAAGGTTACATGTTGAGGGTGGAGAGGACATGTCTTAGCTAGTGAAGGTAGATAAGTGACTAGGGTCTAAACTCAAGGGTTTGACCATTAACAGTAGCAAATGAGGATAAAAAAGGAGTGAGAGAGTCAAATAAGGTAATTTATTTAAAATAGTCAAAAGAGAGAAGGGACTATTTGTTTTATGCTACCACTGGCTATTGTTGATCATTGTTTGATTATTAAGGTGAATTGCTTTGTTGTTGCTAGGGCTTTGTGTTGAGTTGACAATGCTTGTTGTTGGGAATACTTGCTATGCCATAGCATAAACTAATGGGCCATGGACATAGAGGGAGAGAGGTAGGTCATCAGAACTTGAAAAATATCATCTACTTGCTTATATTTGTTTGATGTATATATTGTCTGCCTACTCTAACCTTGTTGGATGCCTTTGGGTGTAGAAAGATTCTCGTGTTTAATTGCTTGCTGAAAATCCTAGTTACCTATGTTATGTAAATTAAGACTTCCTTGATCTTACACAATTTGCTTGCTGAAACAAATAAGACGCTTATGTGTGATGCTCTCAAATTTGAGGTGTCATAGACCAATATTGTAGAAAAATACGACAGAGTGGGATGTTGAGTCTTGTAGGCACCATAAACCAGAGCTATAGTAGCTACTAAATATGATAGATTGATGATGTAGTCTAAAATTGATTTTATTCCATATTAAAAAGAAGTAACCATGATTTTGATTGTTTTTATGCTTTTGCTTGCATGTGGTTGACTGAGGGAAGAGCAAGATAGGTGGACATGATGGTGGCGGACCATAGGTGGCCACATTCACTAGGGTGGATAGTTGCATGTGTTGAATGCGGGACCCGTCTTTGCTCATGAAGGTACTTAAGAGATTATGTGAAAAATACTTGGGACTCTTTGCAGGAGTTTCACTTAGTAAAGAAAGCTCATAGGTCATATGTGAGGCCTTGGGGTAATGTGGTGGTAGAGTTACTATAGACTTGGTAGCCTGGGTCCAATATTTTCAGATGTGATCGATATGGAGTGGTATATAACTTGACTATCACCTTGACAAATATACATACCTAGATGTATTGCTACTATATGGTATACATGGTGATCTAGTTAGGAACATGGTGAGACAATGTGTTGTCTACTTGACAAACACAAAGAAGCATACTAATATGGTGGTTAAGACTGATGTAGTGGGTTCTTCACAATATCCTAAGGGAGTTGATGGTGAAGTTGCTTTGGGGAAGAGGTTTTTGCAACAAAAGAATAAATGGATTTTCTCTCTATATTGCACATCACATACACATGGTGTTGGAGCATAGAACTGACTTCATGTAAGGGGAGCTTATGTTAGAAACCTTTATCATGATTCTATGGGATTCATATGCAGAGCAAAAATAGATGGAAGGTGCGGCACTACTTATGGGGTGGATACATGAGAGATTTCTACGGTATAGACCCCATGGGTTACCTCTTTATGTAGAAGATCATTTGTCATGGATCCATAGATGGTCATCGATTGAGGAGACATTACCCCAAACATAGTACTAATAGGGCACATCTATCAAAGGTTTTCATGGTATATATCTCATTGGTTATCTCTTCATTTAATAGGACTAAATGGACCATTTATTATGGATCCATATATGGTCATTGGTGGAGGAGATAGCCCCAAACATTAAGGATAATGTTTGTGTCATATATAGAACCATATGCAAACATCATATGGAGGCCTTATGGGGATGTACTAGTGAGTATGAAAGGGGTATATGGAGGTCCTTGTAAGGAGAAGGTCATTGGACATCACACTTATGTGGTGGAAATACACCTTGTTAGTAGGGTTTTGAGGTAGTTTGGGTAGGATTACTGTATTTCCATCTTTCTTGTGTTATCCTTAGCCATGCTCGAGGAAGGTATGTAGTTCCAACTGGCCCATTTTGGGTACATGAGAGAGAAGGGATATTGAGACAAAGATGAAGGTAGGAAGCAAAATTTGTACCTCCAATGGCAATGAGAGGGGGTGGGGATGTGTATATGCCCTAGGTTGAGGTTGCTCGCCTTGTTGAGGAGGCAAGAGGAAGAGAGATTATGGATATTGAGATTGAGGAAGAGGAGGTGCCTTTAGTGGCATGTAGGAGGAGAGCTAGAGTCATATCTTGGATGTGGAATAGATGACACGAGTGAGGAATCATCTCATGAATGGATATGGGATTAGGTTGGAGAGTGACATTGGTACACATGACTATACACGGGACAAGGGATGATGATAGGGATCAAGGAATTTCCCCAAGAGTAAGGTTGATACGAGAGGCACTTGTTTGGTGTTATGAATAAAGAGACTTATCGATACTTCATATGTAAAAGAAGATTAAGGTAATCAAGGCTAATTTTTTTGTACTTCATATTTATTCAATTGCGATTTGAATAATGAATATAAATGATCCAATATTAGATCTAAAATGTTGTAGATCAAATATCATGTATAAAATGATAATTTATGAAATAAAAATGTTGAATTACTTATGACAAATGGAGAGACCTTATTGCTCAAGGGCTGATGTTAGTATTACTCTTTAAGTTTCATTCTAATATCATTGCTATTAGTGTTTCACATGGAGAGACCTTATCACCTTTCAATTTTGCTCAAGTGGTGGTTAGGAATGTGGACGTGTTTGCACCAACATATCATGAAGATGATCTTTTACAAGCTAAGATAGTCCATGCTAATGGGGATGTGTTTTCAATATGGCTAGATCATAAGAGGGGGAGGTTAGCATGGGAGAGAGAAGTGAGAGCTAAATGAGAGAGGAATGCGAAGAAGGAAGATAAGATGAATGAGATAGTTCATTTGAGAGAGGAGCTCACAACTACATGAGGTTGTAATTGGGACCTAAGACAAGGTTAAAAAAGGAAAGGACAAAGATAGAAAGGTCAAGAACAAATTTATTAGGGGCAACTGGTAGTGTGTAGTAGCCTTACAAGAGGGAGGAATAGATCATGATGTATATGGTATTGACATAGATTATATATTGGAATTTAATCCTACTCCATTGTATATCATTGTGAGCTAAATATTTGATGATTTTCTTTCAAAATATCTTGCTTCTTTTGTACTTTACTTTTTCACTTTTTTTGTTTTTCATGCACAAATTTGTTTCTTTACTCATGGCAAGTTAGACATAGAAATTATATGGGACCAAAGCATGATAATTTGGGGAAACAAATGAAATGAATGAAATTAAAAACATATATGTAAAATCAATTGATATGCATAATAGTTTTTAAAACTAGTTATAATGAATTGAAGAGACTAACAAACATTCCATGCCAAATACCTATCAAAAGAAAAAGTAAATCACAATGGATGTAATGAAAGTTCCTAAAAGGATAGTTTTACTTTAGCATAGGATGTACTTGCTTGGTCTTCTTTACATTCTCTTTGAATTTGATTAAGTTGATACTAATGATTGCCATATTTGGCATACATCTAATACAAGTAATGAGATTAATGCAATAATACATTGCTCAAATGATTTTTCCAACATGATTTGGAAGCGATCATAGACAAAGTGCATTTATCTTCAAATGCTTATACTAAGATAAAATAGCCCATAATGCTTTATTATATGAATAATTTTTTCCTCTCAAGAATAAGTAGTAAAATCAATATGTTGTTATTCTACATGGGTTTGCTCCTTGTTTCTTTTGTCATATCTTTCTTTTTTCAGGGGAATTTTTATTTTTCCAATACCTTCTCGTTTAATTTTTCTTTAGGATAAGATCCTTGTGGAGTTCTATTTCCAACCCTTAGGACTAATTTTATAGCCAACATGAGAGTGAAAGAGTTGTTTCGAGAATGTTGCTATCTTATATAAAAACATTTAGGCCCTTATGATGGTACATTGCCAACTCTCAAAACTAGTTCCATAGTCACTAGAGGGGCAATGAGGTCACTTGGAGAATGGTACTCACCTTTGATATTGTTTTGAAAGATACAATCCATGGGAATAACAACCATATGCTAAAAATAAAACCTCTAAAAAGATATTATGGTTAAAGTATATGATGGAACATATTCTTTGGAAAGTAATATGGCTTTTTTATTTCTCGACATTGTTTCATTTTCTTTGATAAATTTTGCTACAATAATAATATCTTTTATAAGTTCATAATCATTCATCCTAGACCTAGGCAACACTACTCAATTGTGTCATAAATATGAAAGACAATTTTTGAAGAATCACATGTATCCAAAGGGATAAGAGATGAATATTTATAAGCAAATGATACTAGGTAGAAAATGTATAGAGTGGCAGAGAACAATAAAGTTAAAGTGAATATGAAACCCTACATAGGTAATCCCTCATATGGTGGGGGGTCAGGGTGTGTCCTCTTGGATCAAGTTAAAATGTGATGTACAAGAGGTTTGGGAGAATAAACTCCCAAATTATTGGCCAACAACTAAATGTACTATGAGATATTAGATCTAATAACATCTAGAATGATATAAGATCTATGCCATTTTTAAAAAAAATTACTGTCTATCATCAAGTAAGAATTTGTATAAAATCTTCATCTATTTTTGAATAGGACCACCTTTGGGGCATGCCTTAGGGTGACAAATGAGAATAGGATATATTGATCAATGGCTAGAAATGACATATTTTTGTAAATATTTAGGTTAGGGTGCATTATCAAGAGGGTTAGTAGGATGAGGTTTAGGGGTTGGACCTCTCAAGTTATGGGTCTTTGAGAACTCCTCAAGTGAAAAATGGGTGAGTGCACCATGGGAAGAAAAGGACTTGGGCTTCGCATAGATGGAGAAATTTATACACTTAATTTTGGATGGATAGGGTTGGCTAATAGGATGATTGCATGAATAACAAAAACCACTTGGTAAGAATTGGACATTAGGAGCAAGTGAAAATATTTGAACATTGGAATATTTACATTGATCTATTGACTGTTTAATTCTTCTATTTTTTGTTTAGGAATACTAGCTTAAAACTTAACATGTAAACTTTGGTATTTGATAAGGTACTTAGGTCTAGGTATACTAAGTTTATCATCAACTTCTATTTTGCATTCATAATATTATTTTTCTCATTTTAAATAATTCCATGTAGATCTTCTTATCAACAAGCTTGGTGTATGTAAATGTGATATTATTCAAGAACTTAGGAGGCTCTTCCTTACCGACTCTAGGGGGATTTTTCTTACTAATGGAATTAATACTATACCACTTACCTTTGTTTCTATTTGGTAGGTAACTCATGTCCATGCGACCACTAATATAGTGCACTATCTTATTAAAGAAAATAAATTTAAGAGTAGTAGAGACATTATTAGATTCTATAAGCTTTTGATGACCAAGAATGGGGTTCTTATATATGTCAAGACTTTGATTGGTGGGGTGTTGGCAGATATCACTGGTATCCATATATTTTGCAAGCAAAACATTATATTTTTATTTTTATTTTCGCTTTAAAGGGTTCTACACTCTAAATTATATCCCAAAAAGGTAGTGTATGTAAATAACTTATTCTTTAATTTTCAAAATCATATTGAGGAGTTCCCTACCAAAAGTAAAATTTATATTTTTGTTGAACTAGGGAATTGTCCAGACTTCTAATTATATGTACCCCAATTTGAATTTGAACAAAGTTGGAAGGGATTTTTAATGGCTTCTCCAAAACTATGGATTTAGGCCAACTCCCCATTGTCCTTGCGAAATACTCCTATGCTAACATTTAGTAAGTTGCATTGAAAGTAATAGTTTAAAAATTAAAATACAAAAATAAAAATACATGAAAGTTTAAGGGTGTAAGTGATTCAAGCAAATATGGGTTTAAATTGTATTGAGGAAAGTGTGTTTTCAATCAACACATGAGAAGTTGAATAAAATTGATAAATGAATGACAAGATGCGCTAGAAGGGCAATGCCACAACCATGGTGTACTTAGCAACCAGGAGGATGGTGCCACTAATGGAATGCCTAAGGAATTACCAACTTCTTATAATACCACGAGGTCAACACATAATATGGGTTTCATAGAGTGTAGCTCTAAATTCTTATAGCCAAAATATGGTTACATTGAGGGCGCTTGGCCCCTATTTATAATAAACATTTACCCCTGAGTTACTTCGGGTGAGAAAAAATCACTCCTAGTAAAAGTAAATATTTGGGACCATATTTAGGAAAATGATGTACCACCAAATGTTACATGCCTCCAATTATACCTCTAATATACTTAGAAGTCTTCCAAAATGACTTATTGTGCCACTACATGCTTAAATACTGCTTTCCAAAAGATTTACCTTAAGATCCACACCTTCAATTTATCTTAGTGGCCATTTGAGTAGTTTGCTCTACTTTAGTGAGCAAATTGGTTGTATTTTTCAAGAAAATCATCTGTATTCATAATGGTATCAACAACTTATACCAGGTGTATCACTCCCTTGAGCCAAATCATTTCTCTTTAGTAAAAAAACTAGTACTTAGGGTCAATTAATCATCTTTTGCAAGCAGAGCGGTCCCTATTGCATACTTGGCCAAGTTTGAAGAATTTTTGTGAGGCACTTCTTGTCTAATTTGTATGCCACATGCTCCTTAAAAATTTATGAAAATTACATGGTAGTGCCAAGGTACTATATTTCTAGAAACATCATGGGGTTCCAAGATTAATTGGCATAACATCCTAGATCTTGCCTTTAGTCTTGAGCACATAGTCTACAAAAATGGCACCTTCATGAATAAATATAAAAAATATTGGTTTTTTTATTTATTCTTTTGTGGCAATAATCCCAATATTTTTTGCCACTTAGTATCACTTAGAAGCTATATTATTGTGAGGTCTTTTGTTTTCCCTATGAGGTCCTTGAAAGGATTTTTTGATAATTCCCCTTGCCTTGCAACTAGCTCTTGTAGCTTACAATATATTGGCTTGAGTCTCTCATAGATTTCAACTACATCCCTTGGTCAACTTGCCTTTTTTCTTCTTTGAACATAGCATTTATGATGTCATTGTCAAGGATGTGCCTCTATTCATAAAAAATTTCAGGTATCCTTACAACTAACCCTTGAATCTTCTTATCCATTTCCTAAACTTGGGTTCTTAATAAAGCCAAATTATCTTTGCAAGTTTGAAGGTTCCTTTGGAAATCAAGGAGTTTTATTAAATTTTTGACTAGGTCTTTGTGATTTATCCTATGTTGCTATGCTTGTGTTGCCAAAATTGAGATAAGGTTTTTTAAGGACCTCTTTATATTACCTTCTTGTATATGGCTTCCTTTCCATGTGCTTAATAACTTCATCTACTTGTTCCAAATTTATTTTGCAGGAATTCAATTGGAATTCACCTCTTATTTAATTTTATCCCAAAGAGACTTGACCTTTTGGATGTCTTGAGTTGCTTTAGGGTCGATAACTACATATATTTGAGGTTATCAACTGTATAATCTATTGATATTTTTCTTTCAAGATCTCTTGGAATTGAATCTATTTTTATGTTAGCTATTACATGAGGTCTTAATCCCTTGTTCACTTTTCTCAACTTTAACAAGTTAAGATCTAAGGTCCTTAACTTGATTTTTTAGTTGATCCTTTTCAAATTCTATTTCTTAAGGACCTCATTTTCCTGTTGGAGCTAATCCCTCTATGCGTTTAGTTGAGATGCTTCTACCTTGATCTCTTTGTTCCTTATTTGTATTACTTCATCCTTGGCTATGAGGCAACCAAATTTTATAGTTGCAGTAAGTGTGAGTTGATTTGCTAATTGGACCATTTGGTATGGGTTCATTTTGTTTAATTCTATCTCAAACACTTTATTAGTTAAGTCAACAAGGGTTGTTGCTACTTTGGTGGGATCAGTCTTTGTAGCCTCAACAACATACACTTTATCTCCCTTCTACAACAAATAGGGCTACATGAGCATAGAAGTTTTCTAAGTACTCTTACTTATATTTTGTATTCTCTTTTCCACCTTTTTTATTCAGTGGTGAGTACATCAAATACCTTGGTGATGTTAGTCTCTCTATATTTCTATGCAAAGGCTAAGCTTGGCCTAGTAGCTATGTTGGTTTGTGGGGGTTCTATTGTAGACTTAACTCCTTAGGTTGGGGTAATGGGAATAATTGTTTGTAGTAGAAGTTGCATTGCCTAAGATGATGGGCATGTTGGACACATGGAAGTGGATAGTGGAGTGAGAGAAGTAAATTGTGTGGTGATGTAAGAAAATATGGAGGAAATGGTGTGAATGCAATACCAATTATACTAGAGTATCGAGGAGAGGTGATATTGTTGGTGATGGTAGGGCTGATGGAGGTGATGTGATGTATGGGACCAATGGTTGTGAGGTGGTGATATGGATGGTATGATATGGAAAGAATGTGATGGATGTGGTCCCAATCATGATAGAGACTACTAGGGGCATCTGCCTCTTGGAGAACCATATGCTATAGTGGTGGAGGATGAGAGAAGTATATAAAATGAATGGAAATGAAGATAAGAGAATAGAAGAAGAAATAATAGAGGTAGAAGAGGGAGCAGTGGATGGTGTAAGGGAGGTATGAGTCATTGCAGTAGTGTCCATGGGGATAGCCATTCCCAACTCAAGAGGGAGACTCCTTGAGGGATTTTCTCATCCTCAAATTGATTTTTTTTTATTGTTGCTATTTATTTCCTATAATGAATTCCTAAAACATGGACCCATATCTTTTGAAACCCTTTTTTCCTTTGATGATTATCTTCTTTATCACTAAGCTAGTGGTAATCATTGAACTAACTACCACTAGAGTTGTTGTGATAGAAACGGTGAATTTAGGAACACTTTTCTTCTTGATTTTTTTGGGGATTAAGGCTTATGTTATTGATTCACTAATTGTTAGATCTCTTCATGCTCTTTGGATGTATTCTATCATAGATAGAAGAAAACTCAATCAAACATGCCATCCCTGATAGAATTGTGACTATATCATACCTCATCCTCTACCACACAAGGATATTTTGTTCTATATATCTCATTTTTTGAGTGTCCCTAGCCTTTGATGATTCATATTATTGTTATGGTCAAAGTCATCCTTCACCTTCATATAGAAGGTATGCCACTCTAGTGGGTTGGCATACCAACTCAAGATTTTATCTTCATACCCATGATCAATTTACCAAAGTGGTAAGATCCATTTATTTGTCTAGGTTGGGCTTCTACTGCACATTATACCTCTTCTCATGAGCAAAAAAGTATCAATTTTCTTGTCTCTCAAGATCTCTTCAAAGAATTCTTATGGGACGGACCAACGATATTTTAATTTATCTTAGCTCATATTAACCATGCTTTTTACACTTGGTGGAACCCAAAAAAATTAGGATAATGCTCATGTTTGACCACTTGAGTGGGTAGAATATTGTCTTGTTTTATCCCCTAAAATAATTTAGGTCCATGTAGTTGAGTTGCTACACATTGTAGATTGAACATGTGATTGGTAACACATGCTTAAAACTTGAAAGGTATGGTTGAAAATCTATAAATACAGATAAATAATTAGGTCCTATCCAAATAGAAGTATCCACTCAACCATTTTTTATCACTCAAAAGCTACCATGTCTCATTTGAAAGCCTTAACACCTTTCCTTTTAACCTATCCATAATGGGTTCATACACTTGATCATAAAAGTGGTAGAAGGTCTTGCCCACTTATCAGTAGGGCATGTATATGCATTCTATAACTCAGAGAGGTTGTCTATAAACCACCACTTAGTCTAGCTATAATATGAGGAACCATCACTTTTTTTTTTATAGAATATTAGTTAGACCAAGTAGGTCTTGGTATGAAATCTACCTAAGTGGATGAGTTGCACCCTCAAGACCTCAACCAAGATTGGATGGCTTAGAAATAGGGATCTCCAAGTCAACATCTAGAGTAGGGTGACTCCTATGGTCCTAGCTAAACTAACTAAAAGAGGTTGTATAATAAAGTAAGGGATACAAAAGTTAGAAGCTAAGATGAAAATGGTGTGGACATCAACAGATAGTGCATGAGAGTCTCACCATTTAAACTAAACTAGATTGCCTAACATACCAACTTACTTTATTATGATAAAATATTTAATTATAACAAACGTTAAGCATTATTAAACATTACAGGAACTAATGAACAAGAAATCTAGAAAGTAGAATAACTATAACATAATTAACCATTCATAGCTTTAACAAAAATGTTTAATCACTTAGTTGACATACATACATGTTTTGTAAAAGTTGAGAAAGAGGTCAAACAACAATCCAATCTTCATTCAAAAGGCATGTAACATCATCATACAATTATGCAATTGTAAACGCTAAAGGGGTAACCTCTTGAATGTGTTACATTCAGGTATATATATAGTTTTACAATATATTTAGTTATCTTATCATGATTTCTTACAAAGCATATTATTGGCTTGTCCAAACAGGCACATGGAGTGGCTATTACATTGAGGTGTGCTTGATTGCTTCAATCATGCCTTGCTGACGTGTGCAACAAGGATCTCTTTTGTAAATTTGGTTTGCATGTTGCATCATTAGATTCTAACCATCTAATGATGATCCACTCATTTTTGTTATGCTTAGCTGGTTAAATAGGGGTAAGTGTGTGATGGAGAAGGCTGTTAGAGAATATTACATTATTTGGTACATGCCAATGTACCACCTTGGTACATTATTGTAAATATTAGATTAGGGTCATGTCCTAGATTAGTGAGTGAGTTAATATTTTATGTAATATAATAATGTGCAAGAAATGCACAAGTGTCATGTAAATATGTGTGCAAGTGTTATGAGTGTAGATGTGCACAAGTGTCTAATATGTAAGTGTGCACATATGTCCTTAGAATATAAAAATGAAGATTTATTAAGAAGAGTGAAGGTCAAGAGTGTAACATATGAAGAGTCACATACAATTATATATTTGTGACTAAGCATTGTAATATCATGAAGGTGAATCAAATATGCAAAGCTTTATGCTTGCATTAGTAGACCTTTATTCAATAGCATTTTTAGTATTTTCATGTGCAATATTGTGAGTATGTTTATGTGAGTATTCTTATGAGTTATTCAATTTATTATTACATTATGAGTTATTATTTGGTTCATTATATTGCAACTTCATTATATTAGATCCTATGATTATTTTCCTGTGGTGATTTATATTAAGTATTAGAGTATCAAAAGCTAACAATGGTATCAAAGCTACAACAAGGTTGCTTGCATAGGATTTGAAAGTTGCATTAGGCTAGAGTATTTCCACAAGGTTGAAGAATAACCTATGAAGACTAGGACTCAACAAGGATATTTTCACTGGATTGAAGGATAACCAATGAAGAATAAGTTTCATATTTTGAGAAGAACCAACTCAAGAAGAAAGTTGGTCTTTAAATTTTTTGAATCTTAGGTAATGCTAAAGAAAGCTATCTAAGATATTGTTGTAGTAAAAATTGATCTTTAGAAGTTGAGAAGCTTCCTACAATAGATAGAGAAGACTTTCATCTTTGATTGCTTGAAGGTTGAGAGATTTCCTCATGTAGGGATTGATTTGAGTTGTAGTCAAGTATATTTTTTAGGTCTCAAAGATAGACCTTGATAAAAATTTTAGGTCATTAAGATATTGACCTTGATAAGATAGATTGAATTTACCTATTCCAAGAATCTATTTGAAATAGAAGGTAATCTATAATATTGATTCAGGTCTTGAATATAGACCTTGACAAATTGGTCCAAGAGAAGAGACCAATATTAAGAGATAGAGTTCAAAGAACTAGAGATTTGAGACCCTTTAGAGAAAGAGGTCCATAGTGGAGATAAGTGGCCCTAGTAGAAAAGAGGTAATATTTTGATTGAGAAAGGAAGGAGTCATAAGGAGAAAAGTCCTAGAAGACTTGTAGATTCAAGACAAAAGGTAGATATAGGAGACCCATTAGAAGAGCTCCAACAAGAGTACTTACTCCAAATTTAGGACAATCATCGCTATTCGATGACAAGTCCATAAGACAAACAAATATAAGATCATCTAAAGGTCTTATTGAAGTTTAAAGGTATTTGAATAAGACCCAGTTAGAGGAATTCCATCATAAATAAATAATATTGGTCCTTAGTAGAAGAGACCATCAATATAGTTTGCTCTATAGAATACTTGAAGCTAGCATACAAGAGAAGGCAACAAGTCAAGTGAAAGAGATTAGACAACAATAAACTCTAATCAAGAAGATTAATGCTCATAATTAAACTGAGCATAAGGGGGAGCAATCAAAGTGCAAAGGATCTATAAGGAGAAAATAATCTAGAGGAAGAGGTCCCATTGTAGTCAGAGTTTAAGGAGATCCATTGGAGAAGGTTCCATTAAATATTGAAGAAAGTGAATGAGTCTCATTGAAAGAGGTTCATCTTAAAGATAAAGAAGAAATTATACTACAAGATAAGAGATAAAGGTAGTAAGAAGACTTCAAGTAAGAAATATTTGGAAGACAAGTATCTTGCCAAAAGTTTGAATGACATAAAGGATGGTATTGTAGATATAGATTCGATAAAAGTAAAAGTATTGCAAGGTTGTGAAGACTAAGACCACAAGGAGAGATAGAAATAGAATATGTCTATGCTAGTATAGATTTGGATAAGGAGAAGCTACGAAAAAAATAGGAAAATAAGTAGTATGAAAGAATCATCAAGGCAACAAGGTGTAAGGAAAAACAACCTAAGCCTAAGCATTAAAGGTATGTCTAAGTGCAAATACGAGAAATGAAGAAGAATGATCTTAGTATTAGAGCATCATTCTTGCATGAAGAATAAGGTATTTTAAAGAGATATAATTCTTCAGCATCATAGTGTAAGAGCTAGAAACACCTACACCTACAATAATAAGGAAGAAAAGAAGATTAGAACAACAAGCATGGTAGCAAGTAATTTATGAAAAGCAATTTATAAAGTCATATAAGAATCCATTGTTGATAGAAGAATGTAAGAGTGAATGATGATCCATTCCTTGAGCTGAATGCATAGTTGTTCTATATGCCAAAACGTTCTCATTACAACCAACAAAGAATATTGACAATAAGCATATGAGCGTAACCCTAAGTTGGATTCGAGTGGAGTAAATTACATCCAAATACAGGTATAGTAAAGTAGGGAAGCATCATTTCAAAGAACTATTGATGAAGTGGTGCCATTATCAAATTGAGACTAGTGAAAGTGTCATTGATGCCACATAAAGAGGAGTGAAAATAGGCAATGAAGCATCACTTGTCTTGTGTGTAGTAGAAGTGTGAATATAAATAGCTAGAAATGAAACAAAAATCCATCCAAGTACAATGAGAAGAAGCTTAAACGGTGGGTGAACCAAGCACAATATCCAAGTTGAATTTCAATAAAATTGGTTAAGTTCCAATCAAGATGAAGAGCAACTATTTTTGGAGGTGTGTAAGAACAAATTCTAATAAGTCAAAAGTGCCACCGAACATTACAATTTCTAAAGTATTAGAATATTTGAAATAATTTCCAAGCACCAACCTAAATTGCCATGCATTCTACCAAAATGCCATGTTGAAATAAGGAAGGTGGATGAGAAGAGAATGAAGCATTTTGTGAAAGGTTACAAATAATGGGTCATGCAAATAATACTATGATATCCTCATATGCTCAAGCCAATATAAGGTCAGTGAAATGAGTACCAAATGTAGTGCCAGATATCATCCCATGTATGCCTAAGGAGGTATATTAGGGTTCTATAATTCAATATTTTGATTTTTTATTATTGCTAAGGTTAGAGGAGAGATAAGGCTTTTATAAATTTAATTATTGAATTTTCTAAGGTTTATTAAGATTAGATGGAGAGATAAGTGTGTTATTAGGATATAGAGTTATTATATTAGCTTCTTTAAAAAAATCTTTGGAGTGATAAACATTTTTAAATTATATCATTTAATATTTTGAAAGATTTATTTTTTTCAAGGTTTAATTTTTGATATCTTTTGAAAATTCAAGTGAAGATAGAATATTTGCAAATTATTTACTTTTGGAGAGATAAGGAAGTCTACTTCAAATTAGGATTTTTAAATTTGCAAACATTCTTACTTTTCTAGTTTCTAATAAATTAGGGAGACAAGGAATTCAACATCATAGGTTTTTGAAAAATTTAGAAACTTGAAAAATTATTCAAAACCTAGGGAGACATAAGGTAGTCAACTTCAAAAGTTACATGAGTGCCACCATGTCAACCAAAAAATTATTTCTTTTAGAGTCTCAAATTATCAAAGGTCCTAATTATGCTTCATGGAAAAACAAAGTGAAATCAATTTTGATAGTAGAAAAACTTTGGGACATTGTTAGAGGAACAAAAACTAAACTTGCTGAAGGTGATAGGGAAATTCAAAAAAATTAGAAGTAAAAGTCTTCATAATAATAAAATTTACAATTACATATGGGATACAACCTTACATAAACACAAAAATAATCTCTACAAAATCTTGGAATACTTTAGCCAAGTTATTTTAAGAAAAGAAAAAAGCTACTATTTTTTTTTTGGTAATTATTATAGTAGATTAAAAAAGGGTTTTTATAGAGGATCCCAAAACCTTATGTACAAAATCAGCCTTGCATCATGCCTCCTGGCTTTATGTATAAGCCTATTACAGAAAACGTAACCCCTAAAAAAACTTGATTACATAAGCAATGGGCCTAGGGCATCAATCCCTTGAAACTGAACACCAAAACAGAAATCCCGCCTGGCAGTAACAGTAAGCATGAAACAATCCCCGTCGCGGGAAATAGACAAATAAGAAAGAAAGTAGTTTTGGAGATCCCGCCACGGGGAGTAGCCAAAAACCACCATCGAGAAGATCCCGCCGACAGAAGCAAAGAAAAACCGTTACAATAAAATCCCGCCCCGCGGGAAGTAGTCAAAACCACCACAAACAGTCCCGCCTAGCGGGAAGCAACAGGGAAATCCCGCCATCCGGGAAACCAGCAAAAAAGAAAGGATCCCGCCTCACAGGAAAACTGGCGTATTTGGCAGATCCCGCCCTGTGGAGAAACCATCCCGCCCACCGAGAAAACATTTCGTTCAGCGAGAGCCATCCTGCAGAAGCCGACAGCCAGCACAGAGAGGATCCATCCCATCAGGAAGTGACCAAAGAGTTGCACCACAAAGAACCCGCCCCGAGAAAACAGAAGAGGATCCCAGCAGTAGGGACCAAGAATCCCGTCCAAGCACAGAGCCCGCCGAGGATTCACAAGAAAAAGGGGGAAGTTGTCCAAACCCTAAACCATCACCTCCACCGCATCGAGAAACGCAGGGGACCAGATCCATGCGAATAACCTGCAAAAAAACCCCAGGGGGAAGCCTGAGGGAAAAAGGGAAGGGATCCCCAACCAAACAGGGATCCCTGGGAAGCACCAGTCCGAAAAAACAACCAAGGAAACCCTAGCCGACCGGGAGGGGCACAGATAGTGGAGAAGGATCTCCCCCAGGAGATCATCTGCAAACAACCACTCCCCGGGAGGGATGACCTGGGTTGAGCCAGGAACTGGGCAGGAACCAGGAGCCATGGGAGGGGGAGCAGGGGAGGGACCAGAGCCCTCCCCTCTCTACTTTCTTCCCTCCTATTTCTAAAACCAATTATAATAAAGCTACTATTTTTAATCTTCAAACTCATTTGCATTTTTTAAAAGTTACTAGTGATGAAAGCATTGAACTATTTTTAAGAAGAGTAGCAGACATAAAAGAAAAGATATTAACCTTAGGAGAAAAGGTAGAGGACAAGTTTCTTGTTCAAGTGATCTTGAGAGCCCTTCCAGAAAACTACAAGCACCTAGTTACATATTTGCAAATTCTAAGCAAAGATACTTCATTTGATGAGTTAGTCAATATTCTACAAAAGTATGAGGTAGAGAATTCAGTTTAAGATAAAATAAGCAAGAATGCATTAGTATCGAAAGATGACTCTCAAGAAATGTTGCTTCAACTTCAAGAGAAATATTTAATAGGATATAGATATTGTCAGATATGTATGACGAATCATAATACAAATTTTTGTAGATATAATCCAAGTAATCACTCTCAAGAAAATTAGTTAAATCAAAGTGGTCAAACAAATAGGCCAATACAACCAAGACAATATCAAACTTAGTATCATAAACATCAGCAACAATTTCAACATCGGTACCCTTCTTAGTATCAATGTAATCAAACTTAACTACAATATAGAGAAGGAAATCAAAAGGATCATCTAGCTCAAGAAATTTGAGGAATTCAAGAATTGGAAGAAAGAAACTACTAAAGAAAATAAAGTCAAAGCTCTTTCAACAAAATTAGTAATTTATGAAGATGGTTTTTTGAAAAGTACTAATCATTCTCTTGATTAGAATACAAAAAGGCAACAAATTGAAGAAATCAAGAAAGGACAATACAAGCTCCAGGATCAAGATGAAGATCATATTGAATACTAATATCTTTAATAACCAAATAATGTAATATAGGGATGTTAGAGAATATTACATTATTTTATACATGCCAATGTACCACCTTGGTAAATTATTGTAAATATTAGATTAGGTTTGTATCCTAGATTAGTGAGTGAGTTAATATTTTATGTAATGTAATAATGTGCAGGAAATGCACAAGTATCATGTAAATATGTGTGCAAGTGTTATGAGTGTATATGTGCACAAGTGTCTAATATGTAAGTGTGCACATGTGTCCTTAGAATAGGAAAATGAAGTTATTAAGAAGAGTGAAGGTCAAGAGTGCAACATATGAAGATTCACATACAATTATATATTTGTAACTAAGCATTGTAATATTATGAAGGTGAATCGAACATGCAAAGCTTTATGCTTGCATTAGTAGACCTTTATTCAATAGCATTTTCAGTATTTTCATGTGTAATATTGTGAGCATATTTATGTGAGTATTCTTATGAGTTATTCAATTTGTTATTAGATTCTCAGTTATTATTTGGTTCATTATATTACAAATTTATTATATTAGATCATATGATTACTTTCTTGTGGTGATTTATATTAAGTATTAGAGCATCAAAAGCTAACAAAGGCTTTGGACGTTGAGATTTTCTATCGATAATGATACCTGGTGGATTATTGGCACACATGACCTTGCTAACTAGGATGAGTTTGGATCATTTGTGCAAAATATAGCAATGGAAAAGCATATTACCTATTGTTAAATAGTTTATCTTAGCTAAGTGTTGCTTCCTCTATCATTTCTTCATGATGGGTTTTTGCATGTTTCCTTACTGGGTGTCAGGTATCTTCTTCTTTCTTGATGACATTATTATTTTTTGTTTGGTTGAAAGGGTGTTGAAAGGTCCCTGAACCTTGTACAAATATTTTTTACATGTTATCCAAACCGACCGGAGAGGCCCAAGAGCTAAAGATCAAAGAAAAATCCAAACACCACAAGAAGAAAGGTGTCGCGATATCGTGACATGTTGCATTTTCACGGTCCCAAGCATAGAGAAAAAGCAAGGAGGAAAAGGTGTCGCGATATCGCGACATGTTGCGTCGTCGCGGCCAAGGGAGGAAAAGATGTTGCGATATCGTGACAAGATGTAGCATCGCGGCCGAAGGAGAGAAAGTGTCATGAAATCACGACATGTTGCAACGTCGCTGCCAGAATAGAAGAAGTGTCACGATATCACGACAAGTTGTGTCATTGCGACCAAAGGAGGAAAGGTGTCCCGATATCGCGACAAGATGTATCATCGAGGCCAAAGAAGAAAATATGTCGCGATATCATGACATGTTGCATTATCGCGGCCACAGGAGAAAAGGTGTCGCGATATCGCGATATGTTGCACCATCATGGCTATAAGAGAAAAGGTGTAGCGATATCGCGACATGTTGTATTGTTGTGGCCAAAGGAGGAAAAGTGTCGTGAAATCGCGACATGTTGTAATGTCACAGCCAGAAGAGAAAAAGTGTCACGATATCGTGACATGTCATATCATCGCAGCCTAAGGAGAAAAATGTCGCGAATGCATCATCTCAACAAAAAGATAAAAAATGTTGCGATATCGTGACATGTTGCATTGCCACAGCCAAAGAAAGAAAAGGTGTCCCGATATCGTGACATGTTGCATCATCGCGGCCCAAGAGAAAAAGTGTCACGATATCACGACATGTTGTGTCATCACGGCCAGAGGAAAAAAAGTGTCGCGATATCACGACAAGTTGTAGCAACATGGCCAGAGGAGAAAAAGTGTCATGAAATCGTGACATGTTGCATCGTCTCGAAAAAAAGAGGGAGAAAAAAATGTCATGAAATCGTGACATGTTGCATTGCCGCGGCCAAAGAAGGAAAAGGTGTCACGATATCGCGACATGATGCATCATCGTGACCAGAGAGAAAAAGTGTCACGATATCGCGACAAGTTGCAACATCGCGACCAAAGAGAAAAGATGTTGCGATATCGTGACATGTTGCAACGACATGGCCAAAGGAGAAAAAGTGTCGCGATATCACGACATGTTGCATTGCCACGGCCAAAGGAGGAAAAAGTGTCGTGATATCGCGACATGTTGCATTATCGTGGCCAAAGAGAAAAAGTGTCACGATATCGCGACATGTTGCATTATCACGACCAAAGAGAAAAAGTGTCGCGATATCACATGTTGCATTATCGCGGCCAAAGAGAAAAAGTGTCGCGATATCGCGACAAGTTGCATCATCACGGCCGAAAGAGAAAAAGTGTCACGATATCGCGACATGATGTAACACCGCGACCAAAGGAGAAAAAAGTGTCGTGATATCGCAACATGTTGCAACGTCGTGCCCAAAGGAGAAAGAAATGTCGCGATATCATGACATGTTGCATTTTCGCTATCGAAGGAGAAGAAGGAAAAGGTGTCACGATATCGCGACAAGTTTCAACAACATACCAAACTAATCCCCTGGCAACATCTCACATTGTGCAAACATTGAAACTTGTAGGATCGTTCCTTAGGCCAATGGGGAAGGAGTCTCTCCACACTTGAATGTCAGATTCATTGACTCCCTTGTTAGCAAGCCAGTCCACAACTTTGTTTCCTTCCCGGTATTGATGCTTAATGGCTAATTTTGGGTAATTGCTAATTAGGGCCTTGCAATCTTGGAAAATCGAAGCAAGGGCCCAGGGAGGCTTAGCGGTACCATTGAGCCAGTTGATACAGTTCAATGAGTCTCCTTCGATGATAAGTTTATTGATGGTCAACCCTTCCATGAGGATCAAACTTTGGAACAGGGCCTGCGCCTCTGCCATATTGTTGGATTGAATTCCCAGGTTTTGGGCAAAGGCCAAAATTATTTCTCCTCTGTGGTTTCTGAGAATTCCCCCTCCGCCAGCAGCTCATGGGTTGCCTTTAGCCGCACCATCGAAATTGAGCTTATGCCACCTAGTAGGTGGTAAGACCCACTTGATGAAAGACCTATCAACAGAAATATGGGGCATGACAGAGATGTTAGGCAGATTGAAAAGTTTGGTTAGGTCCGATTCTAAGCCAGGAGGGGGGGTTTTGGAGAAGAAACAAGAGAGGCATTCTCCGCAGCAAGGGTCATGATTTTGAGAACGATAATATTCTTATCAGTGGCTTGATTTTTGAAAATTTTGGCGTTTCTCTCGAGCCATATCTGCCATAGGTAAAGGTGGAGGCAAGCTTGCCACATGAATTTTAGTTGGTTGCTCTTGAAAGGCCGGGGCCATTGCTTAATACGGAGGGGAATGGAATGTGGGAGGACTGTGGAGATGTCAAAGGTGTTATGGACCTGGTTGAGAACTGCAAGAGAAAAGGGACATTCCAAAAAAACATGCGAAGTTGACTCACAGACATTTTTGCACAAGATACACCAATTGGGAATGAGTAACCCTCTGATTATCAAGTTGTCAATGGTGAGGATTCTATTTTGGATGGCCAACCAGCAAAAGAATTTGACCTTGGGAATGATCTTGGGGACCCAGACCTGATTTGATAAGTCCCAACCATCTGTAGGAGTTTCTTGATTGTAGTAGGCTGATTTGACAGTGAAATTTCTAGATTCTTCAAGGTTCCAGACCATGGAATCATCTTTGTGTGAGCTCGAGATGATGCAAGTCCTCAACAAGTTTTGTAACCGCCTGAGAGCCTCGATGATATGCCTAGGCCCATTAAGAGCCAAGTGTTTCCATTCAAGTCTTGTAGGACCTTGGTTAATGAAGTGACACACCTTATCTCCAAAGGTGGCTTCGGTAGTCGCCTTGAGCACTGCAAGATGCGGATCTTGGCTGAGAGGTTTATCACGAATCCACGGGTCATCCCAGAAATGGATGGTCGTTCCAGTTCCTAGACACCTTAAGCCTTCCATGATGATTTTCCTTGTTTTGATTACGCCATTCTAGAAATGGGATCCGATAGGGTGGTTGTGCTCTCCAAGAAAGGAAAACTGATGGAGGTACTTAGCTTTAATGATGTCAATCCAGGTGACTTTTTCATTGATGGTAAGTCTCCAGGCCTGCTTGGAAATGAGTGCCATGTTCATCTGCTTGATGTATCTAAATTCGAGTCCCCCATCCTTTTTCTTGGATCAGACCCTGTCCCAGGTGACTAGCAAAAATTTATTCTTGTTTTCGTTTCCACCCCAAAGGAATCTACGTTGAATTTGTTCATTTTTTTGGCAGATTGTAGCTGGAGCTTTGAAAATAGATAAGAAAAAAATGGGGATACTTTGAAGGTAAGCTTGGACCAGAGTGGATTTGGCTGCCTGGCTGAGCATTGAGCTTTTCCACCCCGCTAGTTTCTTGTTGAGGTGATCTAAAATAGGGTTCCACATAACCGAGACTGATCTGCCATGGAAAAGCGATAATCCTAGATAAGTAGTTGGAAGGCTCCCAATGTTGCACCTAAGGATCTCAGCAATCCTATTTTGTCTGTGATTGGGAGTATTGAGAAAGTATAGCTTGCTTTTGCGGTAGTTGACTTTCTGACCAGACGCCTCTTCATAAGAATCAAGAATGTTCTTAATGATTTTTGCTTCGTGAACGAAAGCATGAGAGGATAGAATAGTATCATCAACAAACTGTTGATGGGATATGGCTTTGGATGTTGAGGCTGGTTTGATCCCGGAAACAAGACCACTGTTGTAGGTAGCTGAAAGGGTTCTTCCAAGGGTTTCGGCCAAAATGATGAAGATAAAGGGGGACAGAGGGTCCCCTTGATGGATGCCTTTGAAAATTTGGAAGAAACCTGCGGGTGAGCCTGTTAAGATCCTGCTATAAAATAAACTCAAATAACACACTCTCACACGATTGCTTGGAAATAAACTCACATAAACATCATATTAATATAACAAAAATTTGCATAAAGGAACAATCTCACAATAAGACAGAATCGCGAGGCCTCTTCGAGGGGGCAACCTCCTTCAATACTTCATTAATTTGCAAAAATATGGTTACATTGGTGCCTTTTCGGGTATTTAAGGAGTTTCCTTCCAAGGTTGGCTTACATGCAAAATGCCACCTGGATTACATGCATAATGCCACCCGAATTACATGCATAGTGCCACTTTGAATTACATGCACAATGCCACTCGAATTACATGCATAATGCCACACGAATTACATGCACAATGCCACCTTACCTAACCTATCTACCATGTGTTACATAAAAAGGGTGCCATTTGTCATAGGCACTACCTAAGCTAAAACTTAGAACATTACAAAATATTAATCATGGGTACTACCCACGTTCACTAGGAATTATTACATCGGGGAAGTTATTACATTAAGGGTTAGGATGAGATCCTAACATGCCCTTCTCCTTGAAGAAGCTTTGTCCTCAAAGCTGAAAATGAGAAGCTGTTGCTGGAGTTGATGGAGAGACTCCCATGTAGCATCCTCAGGTTGAAGTCCACGCCACTGAACCAGGACCTCTGTAATGGTACGGTTGCGCAGAGTGCGAGTTCGACGATCCAGCAACTGCTTCGGTGCAAGTAAGATGGAGCCTTCTTCATCCAATTCGGGGAGTGTTGATTGAACCTGTACCTTTGTGCCCACAACTTTCTTGAGAAGGGAAACATGAAAAATAGGGTGGATCTTGGAAGTGGGGGGAAGAGCCAATTTGTAAGCTGTTGGACCAATCCGTTGTAGAACCTGATAAGGACCATAGAATTTTGGAGCGAGCTTCTGACACCTGCGGAGTTGTAGGGATGATTGTTTGTATGGCTGTAAGCGAAGGAAGACCATATCACCCACATCAAAACTGTGCTCAGAACGATGCTTATCAGCTTGTTGGCGCATCCGATTCTGGGCCATGTTCAAATTTTGCTTGAGTTGGCGGAGGACCTCGGTGTGTTGACTCAGAGCATTGTCGACGGCCTGGACCTTGGAGCTACCCGAAATGTAGGAGGAAGGCGTGAGTGGAGGGCGCCCGTAAACTACCTCAAACGGTGTGAGTTTGGTGGTGGTATGATAGGAAGTGTTGTACCACCATTCGGCCAAAGAAAGCCATTTTGCCCAATGAGTAGGATGATCGGAGGCAAAGCAGCGAAGGTAGGTTTCCAAGCATTTATTAACAACCTCTGTTTGACCATCCGTTTGCGGATGGTAGGCTGAACTCATTTTGAGCTGAGTCCCCTGCAACTTAAACAACTCTTGCCAAAAATTGCTAGTAAAGGTGGGATCACGATCAGATACAATGGAGGTTGGCATGCCATGAAGGCGAAATATGGAGTCAAGAAAAATTTGGGCAATAGTGGATGCTGTGTAAGGATGGGTTAGGGCACAAAAGTGAGCATACTTTGAAAGGCGGTCCACTACCACGAAAATAATAGACTTGCCTCCAGATTTAGGTAGCCCTTCTATGAAGTCCATGGAGATGTCAGTCCACACCTGATCTGGTATCGACAATGGTTGAAGAGTGCCTGAAGAGCGCACTATTTCTCCTTTCATCCTTTGACATGTGTCGCAGTCCGCTACAAAAGAGCGAATGTCCTATTTCATACCTTTCCAAAAGAAGGTGCGCTTGAGTCGCTCATAAGTTTTTAGGAACCACTGAATGGCCAGCGAGATGGAGTAGCATGTGATTCCTTCATGAGGAGCTCTCGAAGTGGGGACTTAGGAGGAAGAACCAGGCGTTGATGGTAACGCAGATCCTGGCCATCCCAACTATATCCTGGTGTAGACTCTGGATCATCCCTAAGTGAAGCAACCAGGTCTTTCAAATCTGCATCCTGAAGTATTTCTTGACGTAAGGGCTCAATCCATTGGGGCAATGGTGCAGAGATGGCACACAACATACTAAGGGTCTCAAATTGGCGAGAGAGAGCATATGCCACAAGATTTTCCTTCCCTTTTTTGTACGTGATGTCATAATCATAGCCCATGAGTTTTGATACCCACTTTTGTTGCTCGGGGGTGGCAACCCGTTGTTCTAGAAAGTATTTCGGACTCTGGTGGTCAGTTTTGATGGGGAAATGGCTCCCAATGAGGTAAGGTCGCCAATGCAGGACTGCATGCAATATTGCCAACATTTCCTTGGCATATGTGGATTTCCCCAAATTGCGATCAGATAGGGCTTTGCTGGTAAAAGCCAAAGGGCATCCTTCTTGCATCAATACCGCCCCAATACCATGACCAGAAGCGTCACTTTCAATGACAATTTTTTTAGAGAAGTCTGGCATGGCTAAAACTGGAGTGGTGGTCATGGCATGCTTGAGGTCCAGGAATGCTTGCTCAGTCGGCCCTGTCCAAGTAAAAGAATCCTTCTTCAACATGGAGGTGAGGGGGGCGGCTATCTTTCCATAATTGTAGACAAATTTACGGTAATATCCTGTAAGCCCTAAAAATCCTCGAAGCCCCTTGAGTGTGCGAGGTTTCGGCCATTCTTGGACTGCTTGGATCTTCTTAGGGTCAACCTTGACACCATCCTTTGAGACAATGTGTCCCAGATACTCTACTTCGGTCAAACCAAAGGAACACTTGGACCTTTTTGCAAACAGTTTATGGTCGGCCAATAGTTGGAGGGTTTGATCTACATGCTTGAGATGCTCTTCCCATGTGTGATTGTAAATCAAGATGTCATCGAAGAACACAAGGATGAACTTCCGCAAAAAAGGGTGAAAGATGTTGTTCATCAGGCTTTGGAATGTGGAAGGAGCATTTGTGAGACCAAATGGCATTACCAAGAATTCATAATGACCTTCATGAGTGCGAAAAGCAGTTTTAGGAATATCTTCATCCCTGAGCCGGATCTGATGGTACCCAGAGCGGAGGTCTAGCTTGGTGAAGTACATGGTCCCATGTAATTCATCTAGTAATTCATCAACCACAGGGATAGGAAATTTATCCTTGACAGTTATCTTGTTGAGTTCTCGGTAGTCAATACACAATCGCCAAGAGCCATCCTTCTTGAGGACCGGTAAGACTGGTGCAGAGTAGGGACTAGTACTAGGCCGAATGACACCCGCCTTGAGTAATTCCTGTATCATCTTCTCAATCTCTGACTTCATGGCATGGGGGTACCTGTATGGTATGATATTGGGAGGTGTACTATCCGACAATAATGGAATGGCATGGTCGTGAGAGCGATGCGGTGGTAGTGTGGTTGGTTCTAAAAAGATGGCCTCATGTTTGTGGAGAATCTGTTGCATGTCTGGTGGGATTTCACCCATTGGAGATGTGGATGGTTGGATGGAGAATAGTTGTGCAATGACCCCACGTGATGATTTCTTTAGCAATTTCTCCATGCCGTTTGAACTGATAATTTGAGGTGTTCCTGTTGGGGAGCCCTTGATGATGTGTGTTTGTCCGTTCTGGGAGAACTGCATCCAAAGTTCAGCAAAGTTCCAACTGATAGTGCCCAACGTACTCAACCATTGAGATCCCAAAACAATATCACATCCACCCAACTGGAGGGCAAACATGTCCTGCTTGAGTTCATAGTCCCCTATCTTGATTTTAACATTGCGACACTTTCCTTTACAAGGTAAGGTTCCCCCATTGGCTACCATGACCTCAAAGGAATTACAAGTGTGGATATAGCAATTTTCCCGTTGAGCAACTCTAGGGTCAATGAAGTTGTGCGTGCTTCCCGAATCCAGAAGGATGGAAAGACGTTGGCCCTTGAAAAATCCTGTAACCTTCATGGTTTGAGGAGTAGTAATGCCTGCAAGGGCATGGATGTAATTGTTGTCTCAGGTTCCTGTTTCACTTCTTCTTGTGGAGGAGGTGTTTATGGAGGGTCCTCATCCTCATCACTCTCGTCAGAGGTATCAGGTTCTTCAACATCTATCAAGAACAATTTTTTGTGTGCACACTTATGCCCTTTGAAAAACTTTTCATCACAATTGTAGCATAATCCTTGGGCACGACGTGCATCCATCTCTTCGGTGGTGAGGCGCTTGGGTGCAGCGGGTTTATTATCAGCTGGGTGTTGGGCTCTAGGAGGAAATGAAGGTCTATTTTGAGGAAACTTTGATGGGCGTCTTTGGGTAGAGAGTTTAGATTCGGCCAAACGGGCCAAACTGATAGCTTCCATCATAGTTCGTGGTTTCAACATTTTTACTTCCGCTTGGAGTTCCACCTTCAACCCACTGATATAACAACTCTGGAAGAACCCTTCACTCAATCCTCTTGTCTTATTGGCCAATTTTTCAAATTGAGCTTGGTACTCTCGGACTGACCCTGTTTGTTGTAGTTTGGTCAAGGCTCCTGTAAAGTCCTCATACTCACTAGGACCAAATCGAGTGAGTAGTTGGGATTCAAAATCCTCCCAAGAGAGATTTGGGTAGGCAACACGTAACCATTGAAACCAGTGTAGAGCCTCAGACTCCAAGTTAAAGGAAGCCATCTGGACTCGATGAAATACGGGTACATTATGAAGTCGAAAGAATTGGTCAACCCGACATAGCCACCCATCAACATCCTTCCCACTAAATTTGGGAAAGTCCAATTTGGGCATTCTAAAGGGTGGATCATGGTCATGATTCCTTGCAGAACTCTCAGCTTGGTATTCTGATTTGGGTGGTCCTCTTTTCGGTTTGTTGTCTACTTACATCGGTGCTTCTTCTAAGCGGTTGCTAGTGGCCTCATGCTCTAGGCGAAGACCTTGGACTTCTTCCCTTATGGAGTGAAAAGCCGAGTTCAAGTTCTCAATGGCTTTTGTTAGGGATTCCAAGTGTTCTAGTTCTTTTTGGTGTCCACGGGTACCCTGGGCCATTTTTTAAACCTTTTGTGACCAGTTACTAAAAATAGAATTGAGTTTTTAGGACTTACTATTTTTAGTAAGTGCCCAAAAAAGTGCTTGGGTGCTATATATCAAAACGATCAGCTCAAGGAGGTGGTCACAATGAGCTATATCTCTCAACACTACTTTTTGGCACCCAAACTTTTTTTATCTCTTGTTTTGCTGAGTCTAACGGTGTTTACGGTTTACGATTACGAGCTACGGAGCAAAAGTTGGGTATTGGAGCACTATCTATAACTGGCCTCGTTTCATACTCAAGATTCTCTATATTTTGTAGGTGACTGTTATGACAGTTCTGTTATGACCCTAAAGACTGTGAATTCTGCCTTGACTGTGTTGACCTCTTCGACTTTGATCGACTATTGTATTGCCACTATAAATTTGATTGTTATTCTCAGTTGTCAACTTAAGTGTCACCCTCATGGCTTATCCCGAATGCATGTCCTTTCTATTATTTTTTTAGTAGAGGACTCCTTTCTCATATGCTCACTTTTGAAATGCAGGTTTACGAACAGGGATGTTTGGATTTTTATTTTTTATTTTTTTGCATTTTTTATAGGTTGAAGTTTTAACAGAACCAGGGAATGCTAAGTATAGGAGTATGTACCACCCATAGGCCCTCTAATATATCGACAGTGATGAACAATAGTGCTCGGACCAATATTTTAGGCCACTACTCAAGGAGGATTCCACACATACCCTTGAGCACACTACCTGCCTCTCTGACAATACGGGAGGGTAATCGTCCAGGATGTTGTGTCCCATAGACTATGAGTAATACAAGGCCGAAGAGCTTCCTAATGGCTAAAAGTTTGTTTAATCCTAGATGGTCTCTCGATATACCCGAAGATACGTGGGAGCTCAAGTCCGTGCGCGAGTTCTGTACGAGGCACAGGTATTGGAGCATGATCGCCCCTCACTTCACTAGACGCTTTATGGGCTATCTAGCTTAGCCAATAATGACAGATCCTTCATGATATTTTAAAACCCCCGGTACAGGGTTTCTACCTACTCAACTAAAAAGATTTTTTTTTTTTTTTGGTCTGGAAAAAAAATGCACTGTATTTTTTTGGATTTTTTTTTTTAATAAGGAAAAATAGAAATGGGAAAAACACACAGAATTTATACCTAACAGGCGGATTGGATGGCAAGAATCATTGCAGTTGTGGCAGAACTTGGCCCTGGAAAGCGCTACGATACCACTTGTTAAGATCCTGCTATAAAATAAACTCAAATAACACACTCTCACACGATTGCTTGGAAATAAACTCACATAAACATCATATTAATATAACAAAAATTTGCATAAAGGAACAATCTCACAATAAGACAGAATCGCAGGCCTCTTCGAGGGGGCAACCTCCTTCAATACTTCATTAATTTGCAAAAATATGGTTACATTGGTGCCTTTTCGGGTATTTAAGGAGTTTCCTTCCAAGGTTGGCTTACATGCAAAATGCCACCTGGATTACATGCATAATGCCACCCGAATTACATGCATAGTGCCACTTTGAATTACATGCACAATGCCACTCGAATTACATGCATAATGCCACACGAATTACATGCACAATGCCACCTTACCTAACCTATCTACCATGTGTTACATAAAAAGGGTGCCATTTGTCATAGGCACTACCTAAGCTAAAACTTAGAACATTACAAAATATTAATCATGGGTACTACCCACGTTCACTAGGAATTATTACATCAGGGAAGTTATTACATTAAGGGTTAGGATGAGATCCTAACAGAGCCATTGATAAGAACCAAAAACCAAGTAGTCGAGACACATTCACGAACCATCTTGATCCATTCTTTGTGAAACCCAAACTTTTCCAGGACTTCAAACAAGAATTTCCAGGAAACCCGATCGAAAGCCTTGTTCATGTCAAGCTTAAGGAACATGCTGGGTTTTTTATTTTTTGATGCCGAGTGGGCCAATTCGTGGACGGTTATCACTCCATCCAAAATGAATATGCCTTTGAACAAGCTCCCTTGGCACTGATCGATGATGGAGGGAAGGATGTATTTCAACCTATTTGCCATAACTTTGGTGATAAGTTTGTAAATGACACTGCAGAGACTAATCAGTCTGAAATTAGAAAGGGAAGCACGATCGTTGGACAACTATTACTTTAAGAATATTACAACTATATTTACTTATTCAGAATGTAGAACTTTGCATTTCTCCACTTTATTATTACTGCTTTTATTATTGGGTCTCCTGTATTGAATTTTATTTGCATCCAATATTCATTTTGGTTTATCAGATGTTCAAGTTCCTAATGATGACATCATCATTTTTGTAGTTTGACACTTTCAAAAGCCTTGTAGAGTATGATACTAGATGTTGGATTGCAGATTTTGACATATTTCACTAGCTTGTTCCTCTAGAGAGTATTAGGTACTAGATTTTTGTTATGTGTTTGCTGACATCAACAATGTTTAATGCCTAGCCGACTTTCTTAGCCAAATTTTCATGTTTTTGCCTTGTCTTATCAGATTTTATGCCTTAATTTTTTTTACTATCTATCAAGCTTCTGCCTAATTCTTTTCTATCTGCCTTAGTCAATCTTACCTATGACCACTCCTTTCTACTCCTCATGTTGCTCTACAATTTTTTGGCTAGCTTTATCGTCCTTTCTTCTCTGCATCTGTCGTAGGGGCTTCACATGGTGTTGAAATGACTGCTTCTTAAGCTATTGCATGCCATTCACTATACTATTGCTTAAGAAAAATAGCTATGTGATTTGGATAAGACCAAATTATGGATGTAGGTGATGAAATTTACCTAAATTATTGGTTACTTTTAAAATTTTTTGCTTAAAAAATTGAGAACATAGTAAAACTTATGTATGGGATAACAAATATTTTGAGAGGAAATGGAGCTAGAAGATAAGTTTATTGAGGGTGAGGGTTATGTGAATGAATGTATTATGGTTATCATAATTAAAATAATTTTAGAGTAGGGAAGCAGATTGATGTAGAGAAGAGGAAGGGTGAGGGTAGATGATTGGTGTAGTGAAGGCTACTTTATACAGGGTTGGTGCTACCAAAACCAAGAAAGGGAAGGATACTAAAACATATGGATGTTGGAGATGGTGGCAAGATACTTATGTAGATAGGTTAAGAAGATGGTTATGGAGGTGAGTGATGCAAATATGTGGAAGACAATGATAAAATGAGGAGAGAAATATTTGTAAGGAAAGAGAGCAAAGAAAATAGAGATACCTAAGAGTAGGCACCTCCTACAAAATTAAAATTCTATGAGCATATTCCACTACAACTAAACTTTGTTTTAGGTCTATACCTATAAATTAAGGTGAATGTTCACTCGTGCAAACCACCTTAGGTAAATATTGTAGATCTTCAGGTATTTTCTTCCCCCATAGTCTTATTCCTTATGAAGCCATGAAAATAATGTCCTTCATAATTGTAGAGTGCCATGAAACCGAATGCTACCTCAACTATCTGCATGGCTATTCATAGAAAAAATTTCATGCATTAGGTAGCCCTATAGTTATTTTATAAACTATTGTTGATATGGATGATAGCTGGATCATGATTTTTAATTGGTTTTTTTAGAGTTGGCACTACTTTTATGGATTCTATTACTCATGTGGAGATCTAGCTCCTCTACTTCTTTTGTACAACCTATCATGACTCACCATTATGGAATTTTTTTAGTGCAACTCATGCCTATTTTTATCACTTTGGTACTACAACATAAGGCTACCCATTTTAACATGATGTCTCTTCAAACTTCATTACTGAGCACAACATGCATTTAGCTTACACATGTCAAAGCATTTTGTGGTGCCACCTTTTACTAGTTGTTCCTAATCTCATTATGACATTTCGAATCAGTACTGAGAGATATTTTTGCACACTTTCATAGATGCTTGAGATGACTACAATCGCTTGTAAATGAAAGGTAAGACTAGCTCTTCCATTGGACTATAAAGTCAAAAAATGATAGATGGAAATGGACGACTTGGGGATGGGAGAAAAAATATGAATGAAGAATTAAACAAGGTGAGATGAAAGATATATACAGGAATGGTCAGATTCCCATAAAATAATACAACTAGCTATTATTCCCACAATAATGAAACAAGGATATAAAAGGGAACATCTCAAAATTATTTCAAAACACATGCTTTAATGCCTTTCAGGCTAAGCCTAGCAAGCCTGCCCTAATTTGTGACCATTTTTACTAATTAACCTCATAATATCTTTAGATAATCCCTTTATTTTATCTTCTCCTTCTGCTTTTAGAATTTACTTCTTTGTAATGGCCTGATATTATTTAGGTAACAAAGTGTAGGAAAAGGAAAGGGGGTGACCGAAAGAGAGAGCCCATCATTACCACTCCCTTTTGCTTACTACATAACCTACTAGGAGTTGAGGGCAGTGGAGCACTATGAGAGAAGAGAGCATTTTATAGGTTCAAGCGAGCATTATTTCATTTTCATTGGTCATTGCATTATTTGATTTTTAGTGCAATACTCATTCTATGTAATCCCCTTAGTACTTCACATAGTCTACACTAGTCTTTGAAATCTCACACAAGTGATCTTACTTAGTTCTCTTCTCAAAAATTTCCTTTGTGTGGAATGTTACCTTTATTTAGTTCTATTTTTTTATTACAAGTTTTATTTATGTGCTGGCTATTTACACAAAATTATGGCATGCTATCTCATGCCATCAAAGCAACTTTGCTTATTTACTAAAATATGTAGTGGTCTGACCATATTATGCCATATTTGAGCTTTCTTCTCTGATACATACTCTTAGGTATAAAGTTAGTATCAAACTACTGATATTGATATGATCTTGATATATACTTTTAAGAAAAATCTGGCACAACATACTAGGAGCTAGTGCAACCAGTTGTAATTTTCTAGATGTTTTTCTTTTATGGATCATATCAGTAGTTGCATCTATAGGATTCTAAAAAGCACCATTTTTGTCCACTTTAGGCCTGGTGTATCACATTTTTCTACCATATTCAGATCTTCCAGTGATGATATCTGACCTTCCTACCATATCTATTACTTTTCATGACTTTTTAGACCCTAAGCCTAGGTGTGCTTGGATTCTAGATTTTGATGGTCTCTCCAATTTGACTAGATATCCATCTTAGGATAGTGACTATTCACAGTATAGGTAATTTTACCTTCTTCCTTGGGTGAAGGAAATATCTCCATTTGTATATTTTTGGGAATTTATTTTGTTGGACACACCTACTGCTCTTCATATATTTTAATATGATAAGGCTTGATTTTTGGCTAATAATATTAACCATCCCTTTGACCTATGGTATTAAAATGTACTATGATCCAAGGCTAGATGACTCCGTAAGTTCTCAAAAAAATCCTTAGACAACCATATTCCAAATGATGGTGAAAAATCAACAACCATCACATTTTGTATTACTGCAAACTTTGAGTATTTATGCAATAGGATTAGGACCTTTTCTATGATGCCAGTTGTCTAGACATAAATATCCATGTGAAAAAATATTCTAGGGTTTAGTTGGATATAATTTAAGACCATAGCCTCATAGATTATCTAAGGAATAATTGTGACAGTGCTCATTGAGTCTATCATACATTTATTTACAATATAGCCTTCTAGGAATAAGGACAAATAGAACAATGTAAGTTGAATTTTATGCCATCCAAGCGATAGTTGCTTAGATATCAATTAATTATCATGGAAAGTAGCCTTATTATTTGCTGATCATATTAGAGTAGCTTCGACCAGGTCCACTTGTTTTGAGATCAACAAATATTTTCATAGCTCTTTCTTCTCTTTAATAATACTATCATCTACATTCTAAGGTATTAAAAAGAACAAATTTTTGTATCGGTGAGCTATTTTTATCCTCTATTCTTTAGTCATTTTTAAATAGTACAACTTTATCTAGGCTTCCTTCCTTTGCTAGTTTCTATCCCATGGTTCTAAATTCAACTTATGCTACCTTGGCATTCAATTTGGTTGTTGTTTTCCCAATGTATCTTGCACCATCTTCAGCTCATAATTTCTTTCTTGCCCAACTCTCTACCCTCCATGTGGACTATTGTTAATATTTTGAACATATGATGGGAGGAGGACATGCCCAAGTTGTGCTGATTTTTCTGGATAGAATATGTAGGTCTTTTCTATTGCTATGTATGGATATAAATTTTTACATAGGCCACTAGATCTCTTTAACTTAAATATAGGATCATATTTTTTAATATTTGTTAGGATTTGTGTTTTTTGTCTCTTTCATATCCATCCCTTGGTCCTCTTCTAGGAAATCTTGTTGATTATAGACCCTATATTTTGCTTCAATATTTTGTTGGTCAAGAATATTAGAAAAGTGTTGAATTATAACTTTTAATTCTTCAATTATCTGAGGCTCTGTAATCATGGTGGTAGGCACATTGTTTCCTATTATATGTCTAGGAGGGACTATTTTTGATAGAGTTGTTAATTGTGCATGGCATGGTTGGGACCATAGCCTAAAAAATTATCTGATTGATTTCATGGAAATCTGGAAAGATGTTTTTTGATAGTAGTTTTCCTACTAAGACGAGCATATTCTCAACCATGATAACCAATTGGAAAAATTGAGGGAATCCATTTTCCTTGTACTACTAGATTTGAAGGCTTAGTTATAGATCCAAATCTTGGATGTAATGCATATATGCCTATTCTTGTGATGGTCATACCTCCTAAGGAATCTTGCTCTAGAGTTTCCTAAACCAAATATTGAAATATAAGAGCCTTTCCTAGGGGCATCTTTGATATAGGAAAATTTATTGAGCAACAAGAAGATATACCCTATATCATCAAATATTGTTATGAAGGGTTCAACTAGGTCTACCCAAGCTCTAATGCTATTGTCTTCTAAGGATATGTACCATTCCAATAATTTTCCTTGAAAATACTGAGCAAGCAACCTCACCATTACATATTCAAAGATAATATTGCAAAAAGTGGCCAAGATTGAGACATCTTGATAATGCTCATAAGCAATTTTCCCACTACCATCATAAACGAGAAAATATTTAATGTAATTTATGGAATTTCATGGAGAACTAGGAGGTTGAGTGGTCCAAACACTTTTCCAAGCTAGACAAATTTGTCCAACCATGGCTCTAAATTACTTTTGCTAATGTGTTTGTGGAGCCATATAATTGGTGCTTAGTGAACTATCTAGGATTTTTGATATTTTTACCATCTAAGGCTGAGCTTATTTTCAAATGGAGTCACCAATTTTCTTATATTATTAAATCAATGGAGTCACCAAGTGAATATACAGTCTTCATGTGCAATATTAGGACTATTCACTAGTATATTGAGTCCTATGAGTAATTAAATTAGGATCTCTAAAATATTATCCCATTGGGTATTCCAAAAAACTCTTGCTCCAAAATATTCCTAAGTGGATGAGTTATTCTCTCAAGATCTTGACCAAGATTGGATGGCTCAAAAATAGGGATCTCTGAGTCAACCTCAAGAGTAGGCTGACTCCTATGGTCCTAGCTAAACTAAATAAAAGCAGTTGCAAACTAAAGTAAGGGATGTAAAAGGTAGAAGCTAAGTTGAAAGTGGTGTGAATTTAGCAACATCAAGATACGTAGTGCAAGAGAGTCTCGTAATCTAAATTAAACTAGATTTCCTAATAGACCAACTTACTTTCCTTATGACAAAACATTTAATAATAAAAAACACTAAGAATTATTAAACATTCTAGGAACTAATGAATAAGAAATATACGGAGAAATATAGAAAGTAGAATAATTGTAATATAATTAACCATTCATAGTTTTAACAGAAATGCTTAATCACTCAGTTAACATACATACATATTTTTCTTCCTTTGTCCTTTCTTTATGTCGAGTTTTGCACTTTTCCTTGTTGGGTGTCAGGTATCTTATTTTTGTATGACGTTATTACTTGAAGAGTCCAAAAACTATATTTAATTATGTATAATGAGAGACGTTAGGTTTATCTGCTTCATTCTTAGTGCTTTTATTGTTAGGTATTCTACTTTGAATTTAATTTGCATCTAACATTCATTTTGGTTTGTTAGGTATTCAAGCTCTTAATGATGACATCATCATTTTTGAAGTCTAACGCCTTCAAAAATCTTGCTAGATGTTAGATAACATATTTTGACATGTTTCACCAGTTTGTTCCTCTAGAGAGCATTGGGTGCTAGATTTTTGCTATGCCTTTACTGACATCAATAGTGTTAAATGTCTGACCAACTTTGCTTAGCCAAATTTTAATGTTTTTGCTTTTTCTTGTTGAATTTTTTACCTTAATATTTTTTACTATCCAACAAGCTTATGTCTACTACTTTTCTATTTACCTTACTCAATATTACCTCTTACCATACATTTTCGCTCCTAGCGTTGCTTTGCAATTTTTTGGCTAGCTTTGTTCCATCCTTTCTTCTTTGCATCTGCCTTAGAGGCTTTACATGGTGTTGAAAATGTTGCCTCTTAAGTTGCTATATGATATTCACTATACTATTTCCTAAGCATAATAGCCATGTTATTTGGATAAGACCACATTATGGATGTAGGTGATGAAATTTACCTACAATAGAAAATGTAACTAAACTTTCTCTCCTTAAAATATCTAAGTTTATCATCCATTTAATTTGAAGTTTATTTGGCATAGTTAAACATCTATGAATATCCTTGGTAGGTTTAGTGAAGAACATAAGCTTACACTGAGAGGGGGGGTGAACAGTATAAGACCACTTTTTACTTTTCTTTTCAAATCAATATTATGCAGTGTATAGAGAGAAGTATCAATAGTAGTAATCAAAGCAATGCACAAAATACCATACACAATAGAGACACATATTTTAATGTGGTTCACCCAATGTGGACTACCTCCATAGAGAAAATATTTCTTCTAAATATTTCTCAAATAATATTTTGGGAATCCTTCCCAATTACAATTTTTATGGACCTCTATCCAAAGGAGATGCTGATCTCATAATCTCAAGTTCGTGGATCTCTTCCACAAGAGAAATATTTCCTCTTCAAATTTGGCTAGTGATATTCTAGAAGACTTTGTCTCTCTGCTATACTGACTGGTGGATCTCTCTCCACTTGAAGACTCCTTAATCAAAAGATCTATCTTCAATTGTCCTGGATGCTGGATCTCTATCCACTGAGACTCTGTCCTCTATACTCTGTCGCATCCAAAGCTCTGTCAATAGGTTCACTCAAAACCTGATCAAATATGCTCAATAGGTCCACTCAGAACCTAATCAAATTTTCTCAACAGGTCCACTCAGAACCTGCTCAAATCTGCTCAACATGTCCACTAAGAACCTGCTCAAATCTGCTCAACAATCTCACTCAGAACTTGTCCAAATATTCTCAACAAGCTCACTCAGAACTTGTCCAAATATGCTCAAAAAACTCACTCATAACTTGTCTAAATATGCTCAACAAGTCCTCTCTAGGACTTGCTCAAACCTGCTCAATAAGTCCTCTCTAGGACTTGCTCAAATCTGCATTGCAAGCTTCCACAAAAGCTCACACAAAATCAGTCCACAAGCCTTCTCAAAGACTTGCCTCAAATTTTCTTAACAAGTCCACACAAAACTTGTCCAATATCATAGAATCATAAAGATAATTGTTAGAGACTCAATATGTTCTATACTCAATTCTCAATCACTTTATCAATCACATAGAAGCATAAAGAGAATTGTTAGAGACTCAATATGTTCTATACTCAAATCACAATCTCAAATCAAATCAATCTCATAGAAGCATAAAGAGAATTGTTAGAGACTCAATATGTTCTATACTCAAAGCTCAATCTCAACTCAAATTAGAATGTAGAATAGTTTTTTTCATGGAACTTGAACAACCACATCACATAATCACTTGACTAGGCTCAATCAAATCTCCTCAACAAATCACCTCAAGGAACAACTCTTTCTCACAAACCCTAGTCCAAGCATGTATCACCCAACTCAAAATGTATCCAACAATGTTCAACAACAAATCTCACATAAAAATGATACTCATGTTCCTTTCTAACTCAAGTTCAAGTTCATTGCACAACCAATGGCTTCAAAAACAATGCTTATAAAACAAGGTTTAATCACAACACTCAAACTAGAAAACCTTGAAGCATTAACTCAACCACTTTTGAAAAGGAAACCCTAATCAAATCCTTTTCACTCCAAACTTAATTTTCAATCAAGCCAAACACCTAACTCAACAAAGAAGAATTTTACCCATACATTTTCTTGAAGAGTAATTTTCCTTTACAAATCTGCCACACTCATAATTACTTCTTTGACAAACTCAATTAGGGTTAGAGGATAATTTTTATATCACAAAAATAATATCACAATTACACCTTATCACTCCAACTTAAACAATACACAATATCCTCACAATAATAAAAAATCCTTTATTCAAATTAACATACACCCACAAAGTCTTAACCTTTCAATATTCCACAATGGCAAAATTTAAGACATGAAAACAAAACCATAATTCTCCTTATACCTCCTAACAATATTTCTCAACAACCACCCTTAATCACAATGCAAAGAATTTAACCACTAAATTCCTTATACCTCCAACTTAGGCATTAATAAAATAAAATAACAAAATGTAGTCCACACAAGTCTTTGCCCACAGTGCCAACACCACACGAGCTTACAAGCTTTTTGGGAAGTGAGGAAGCACCACGTGCTTCAATACTCCTCACAAGCCTTGAAAAATAAAACATTTGCACCTATTCCTTGGCCCCTTCAACACGTCCACCAAAGGATTCCGTGATATTTGAACTCAAACCACCGTGCACACCAAAAACGTAAGTTACTGCCCACTTGCCACTAGGCCAAGATACCTTGTTGGTATTCAATACACCAAAGTGCTTGCCTTTGTCCTTTACACCGTCAAGTCAACCCACGAAAAATATGAAATACTATCACGAGCTCTGCATTAAAGTTGATGCACTTTATTTTCAAATCGATAAAGGGTAATTCGAAACAATATTTGGCATGGTATTAATATGCATTCCCATTATTTTAAACATGTCAACGCTTTCCTTGTCTTTGATGATGTCAATAATTTCCTTTGCTTTGTTTGTCGTCGATGCTTCTCTTGGAAATAAACTTTGCCTTGATTAAAACCCTCAATCCAACCTTTGGATTTATTAACATAAAATTTGGACTTTAAATATTTAACCCAATATTTTGGGTTTATTATTTTTAGACTTTATAAACCTATTTTTGCAATATAAAATATTGTAATAAAAATTATAATTATTTTATTTAGGTTTTCACTATGGCACTTCTAACCATTATAATATTTATTTAAAAAATTTAAATTCATCCTGAATTTAAATAATTTATAAAATAAATATTATCACTCTTCAAATTCTGTCTTTTGCACTGTTTTACTCAAACTTCTGCCTTCTTGCTGAATATCAACTGATCGTCTTTGTTGCCTTTATTTTCTACTTAACTCTTGGTATTAATTATGACTCCATCAAGTGGTATCAATGGTGACATCAATGATAACTTTGACTTAGGGACTCAAAATATCCAAAATTTAGATCATATTAAGGCTATATGATCCTTGTAGATATTTAGATCGCTGCTCTACCCTAGTATCATAGCTATACCATACATCACCATTTGAACATTCTATTTGAACATATAACTCTAGTAGGATATTGAAGCCAATTGGCAAGTTGGGTTTCTTTAGGTATGGGATTTAGAAATATCGCCAATAGGTGTTGTTGTGCCCATAGTAAAAGCACTTTTGATTTCTTTGGATTGAAAGAAACCCACATAGTTAGGTCATTGGTCACCTTCAACATCCACCTTATAAATATAATGCATATTTGCTCCATTAAGGGAGTTCAAAGATTTAGGTTGTGGAGTTATACCTCTCAGCCACTATTTCTATCAACTATGAGTAGCTCCATACTTGGGTTACCAAGTTCATAGCTAACCCCAAAGTCCATATATCTAATACTTCATGAGTTAGTTTGTAGGTCTAGGTTGAATCTTCTAAGGGCTTCCATTCTTACTTATCTATTAGAGTATGTGTAAGTGCCCTCCTCTACTCTCTAGTATGAGTAATCATAGAATTCCTCAGGGCTCTTTATAGGAAGGGATCCTTGTATCTTAATTTTCTCTCTCTTATTTCTCTATGACTACCCACATGATGGTGTGATCTCCACTAATATTACATTAATGGATCAAAGTGGAACAATAGTGGGTGGCATAGTGGTAGTGGATGATGGAAAAACTAGATGTGCTTTAGGCCATGAGGGGCTAGTGGATGTGTAAGTGTTATCCATGATGATAAATGGACATACAATTAGGCTAATAACTAGGAAAAAAGATAAAAAATATCTATTTTATGGAAAGAAGTAGTTCACTCATAATTTTAGAGCAATACACTCATAAAAATAGAATGATTTGGTCATTTTGAATGCTTAGAGGAGTTGGTGGGGAGTGATTTTATTAGAAAAATTAATCAATTTGCTTATAGGAATTGAGTGATTCACTCATTATGAGAACTTAGGTGAGATAGAAAGGTTTGAGAAATTTATCATAGAATCTAAGTAATTCACTTGTCAAAATTGAGTTATTCACTCATTGTTTTGGACCTAGAAAATTTCTCTACATTGTTGGGTTTATTTGATAAAGGCTTTTAGTTTCAACCACATGGTTTTCTCGATATTAGATAAAAATTTGGCTAAGTAAATAAGGTTTCTATAGGATTTGATGAGGGAGCTTCAATAAAAATCTACATTAGCCTCCTTAAAAGGTGTGTAAGTTGATCACATCAAGCAAGTAACTCAAGTGGCTTTGTATTAGTAGCAAATCAAAAGGAAGTCATGTGCATAGTAACAAGATCTAGTTTGCATGGTTTGTAAAGTGAGGAATAATAGTGAGGTGGGGGATTTATAGACCCCATACCATGTGATCCCTCCATTTTCTATGCCCTACCTATCCCTTGCATGGGTGCTACCCAAGCAGGTTATCGACCAACTAGGGATCAATTCACCTACTTGGGTGGTTGGTTCATGTAGTATGGAGGGGCAGATGTATCATTCACCTTTAGTGAGAAATTTAATCACTAAATAAGAGGAACTTTCTTATATTGCCTTTATTTTTTAACTTCAATGAATATTTGGTAATTTGATCTATTATGATATTTGGAGGGAGGTGATATCTAAATTTATTGGTTGTGTAGACTCCTTGCCATATACTAGTTTTTAGAGGAATATCTAGTGGATACTTTTAGCATAATTTTATCTACCCATAATACCTTATGTAGCTAGGTATGCCAACATTTTTGTTATTATGAAATGGAACTTTTCAATATTCTCATAAAATTTTTAATGGTTTACTTGGCCAAGCATTAGCCTAGTGATAGTAATTAGATGATGTTTTTAGCACAAATCCATATTCTAGAGAAAAAATTATCACCTTATCCCCTTGAAGTAGGTGGTATTATTTGACTATGGTAATAGTTGCTCCAAACCTTGTGATGATATATTATAGCAATTGAACCATTTTTTAATAATTGGCTACTTTGGTTGGGACCACATCAATCCATTTGGTAAAATGATATTTGTAGTGAGGATCCATCCATATCTTATAATAAAAAATGAGTTAATATATCCTATGGAGTCTATGAACCATTGTTGAAAATATTCAATCATGATGACAAGCTTTAGAGCACACTGGAGATATTTTTCTTCCCCTAAACATGCAACATGATTTGCATCCTTTGAATCATTTCTAGCAATGAGTAAAAATGATAGGGCAATAACATCTATATCTTAGGGATTTTTGGGTTATTATAGGTGTAGACAAGTGCCATCCTTCATCATGATATTGCTTAACTTGGATCCCCTTATTTTCTTCTTCTATGTAGCACAATAAGATGCCATCATACCATTTTTTAAACAAGAAACTATCTACCTAGTGATAATGCATTGCTTTATGTCTAAATTGGGATATTTCTTTAGCTATCAATCCTTCTAAGAACTTGTCCTATAGTAATATATCTACTCATCACCCATACAATATATTCTATTATCCACATCTATTTCTTCTGCTAGAGTGATCTAATTTTTAGAGATTGTCCTTGCAAACCTCTCATATAAGGCTCTTCCCATGATTAGTTTAGTGGGTTTGATCTCAATGCTAAATTCTTGTGTCTTGTTGATCCATTTGGCCTATTTTCTCCTAACTCACTATGTGGTACAATGGATCAAACATCAAGGTGTACTATCATACTCTATGATAAATAGAACCTAAACTTCTTGAGAGCCTTCATGATGGTGCATATCTAATTTAAAAAGGCTATATAGTATGGATGAGATGCTCCTTATATTTATCAATATTTTGGATTAGGATAGTCATGATTATTTCATCTGTACAAAATACATACAAACCAAAATATTTAGAGAAAATTAGGTTGATTAATATTAGGGATTTGGAGTGGTATCTTTAAGATCTTGGAATGCTTTCTTTCCTTTATCAGTCCACTCTAGGGAGGCATTTTTAACATTTTGTTTATGGGATTGACCATTTGGGAAAATTTATAATGAACTTAGTGATGAATTGTATTTATCCTAGGAATGACCTAAACCATTTGAATGATGAGGGAAAGTGGAGGTCCTAAATAGCTCTTATTTTTTTAGGGTCTATGGCTAAACCTTTTTTTAAAACCATATTACCTAGCAATTTTCCCTATTAGACCTTAAAAATAGACTTTTTAGGGTTAAAAGGGATACCAAATTCCCTACACCATAAAAACATTGACTCAATATGGTCAATGTGCCTACATCTATCCTTTTATATTACCCTTAAATAATAAAGGTATATGAGAATGGTCTCACCTGCCATCCCTATAAAATTTGTCTATAGCCCTTTAAAATGTTGCTCCCACATTTGATAGATAAAATTGTATTTGTTGATATATCAAGATCCCCCACTTGGTGGTGAAAGCTATTTTATATTGGTATTTTTATTTAACCTAGATATATTTGTATAAGAATCCATTAAGTAGAGATAACATCTGAGTCACAACTATATTTTGCAAATTCTGATCAATGGTCGATAATGAATAGTGATATTTTAAAGAGGTCTAGTTCAAGTTTTTGAAGTTGACACATAAAATTATATCACTATTTTCATTGCATACTGAAACTAAATTAGCAACCCAAGTGGATTACTTGACTAAACATATAATCTGAGCTTCTAGAAATTTCAACAACTCTTTCTTCATTATTGCCTCTATTTTTGGATTCATCGATCACTATTTCTATCTAAAAGGTTTGGCATCAAGCTCCAATTTGATGGTATACTCTATGATTTCTTGGTCATAGACCTTAAGATCTTTGTATGACTAGGCAATAATGTCTCTATGATTATAAAAAAGCTCTTTGAAATAATTTTTATTTGCAATTGCAATCTTTTCCAAGTAGTTGATTCTTACCTTCAACCACCTTGATAGGATGATAAGAAGAGGAATTTACTTTGAGGCTTGTCTTCCTCGTGCTATCATAAATATTAAAATTTTTCTAGTATTATTAGAACCTTAGGTAATTAATTTGACTTTATTTATATGACTCCATCCTTGATGCCATCTTCATACTAATTTTCTGACTCTATCCTTTATGTTGTCTTTGCACTTATCATTTTCTTCAATATATTAAGGTTCCCTAATTAGGAAATTTATGATTTACTCATCATCATCAAAGACCTAAAAATGATTGGTACAAATAGAGTGCCTCATATTCAATTACATTATAGAATATTCTTTTCTTCAAGTGGTATAGAGTGCCTCATATTCTACTACATTATTGGTACAATTGAATAGTAATCTATAGGAAAAATAAGTATGTGCACCTCATGAATTAACAAATCGAATACCAATGCTTAGCTCATTCATAATTTTGGCACCATTAAAGTATATTTTCCATATTTTATTTGCTTCTCAACTTGTTAGAGCTAGAATATTGGAAGGCATTTTAGTTATGAGATAGACTCCTAGTTCACTTTCTTAAATTTTTTTATATTTTAGTTATGAGATATATTCCTAGTTCAATATCAATTATCGTGTCAACCTTTGGATCTTGGTTGCCCTCAAGATATGCATCATATTATATGAATTATGGTATCTTGTTGTAATTTACCATACTTTCATCATCAAGTTTATGTAGAAATTAGTTGCAAGGCAATTCATTTTTAGTCTTGATTACGTTCCCATCCTTGGGTGCTTTCATATGAGTATAATCCATTGCTAGTTAACCATATCTTCACAACTTACATGCCCACTATTTGGAAAACAATATACCAAAGTATGGAGGTACAATAATATATTGAAGTACAAAGGTAGGTCCATGACTATTACTTCTTGCACTAGTACATATTCTAGATGCTTAGCTATAGTTACGATTAGATCTTTGAGTACCCCTAACATATTGAACCTTATACCATCCATTTGAATTGGGTGTCTAGCTATCTTGATGTAAGAATAACCCATTTTTTCACAAATAGCTTTAGGCATAACTATGATTGTTACACTTGAGTCAACTATATAACTTTTGAGTATGTAATGTTCAATCATGAGTATCACATAAAATGGGGGTAGCTTAAAAGAATTTGGTTTTGAGACATTTAGTATATCTAATGTGTCGACCTAGATTACTATATGTTCTACCATCATATTTTGCTGGTCTACTATATTACTTAGAGTGAATTCTAGCTACTTACCCTTAGTATAACTCCATTATTTCTCTCTAAGATAATTTTAGAGTAGATAAATCTATCTTAGTTGGGTGAACACTTCTAGCATGATGACCTTAGCTATTGTTTTTCACTTCCCTATTATGTTGAATTTGAATTTTATAAATACATGCTCATTTTGTGTTGTGAAATTTTGATATTGCCTTATGGATATCACATGTACTTTGATTGTCAAAGAGAGGTATTTTAGCTTCCATTCATCCTCCTTTTGAAGCTAACCCTTTCTTTATTTCCCTCATTCTTAGTGGATTTCTCAGTAACTCATCTATCTCCTTTATCCATTATAATTTTTTTTGCTTTATCTATTTTATTGTCTTTATAAATTTGTATCACTCCCTTCTCCTTCTAAAGTGTACCTATGGCTTCCATTTCTATGCTTTATTTATCTTTATATCTCTATTTCTATGCCATGATAGGCCCTTTATCTTTCAAATGCAAGAATACTATCTCTCTTCTAAGGACTATTATACCTTTCCCACTTTCAACTTGTTTCCTAGCTAGTTGCTCTTTGGAATATTTCCTCTTATCTTTGGTATTGTCCCCTTGTTAATTAGTGCACACAAAATTGTCTTAAAATATTAACTCTTTATCCATTTCCATAGTCTAAAAATTTTCTAAGATAATTTTGTTAGGGTTAGGTAGGGATGACACTAATTGTGAAGCCTCGGGTTGCTAGTAGATGATTTGGTTGGTTGTAGGGACTAGTTGGCCCATGATGTCAATTTGTTGAGCCTGACATTGCTTATTATTGTGTATGGTCTAAGTATGTATGATGGTCAAATGTATCATATGGGTTAATGATTATCATTATAAGGAAGACATCATGGTGGTTCTACTTTTGTATTGGTGTTAACCATCTTTCCAGGAATGGTTTGAGTGTTTTGAATAAGGTTTATTTTTTGGTGACCCTATATTGAGAGTTAACTATTTATTTGGAAGGATGTTATATGTGTTTGCTAAAATAGATCCAAGTGGAATTTGGATCAAAGAAAAACTTGTAGGAGGGATGTTTTTCATGCTAGAAGTTGGTGGTGGGTTACTAGCATAGAATTAAGTTGTAAAGTGGGTTATTCATTAGGCTATTCACATTAACATATATCCTATAAGGGGGATTGATATGTGTCAATATTAGAGATATATTCAACCATGTTTGATTAGCTAGAGTGGATGAATAAATCATTTGTTGGATTAAGTAGTTGATCTATGGTGTCATGAAATATTGGATAACTATGTTGACCACGGGGATTTTACCTTTTGATAGGCTAGGATTAGACACTAGCATCTCTTTGAAATTATATTTTGAATGTACCCACATAGTGGTTTGATATTTTCTCTTTCCATTTTTGTTTCTATGATGGTAAACAACAATGCCCATAGTATAATGTTATTTTACTATTTTGAGTCTGTTATCATACATTAATAAGCTTCCATGTATGTAGCTATGTGGATAGGGTTTTAGGATCAAAAGTTGTAAAAATTTAAAAATATGCCTATGGAGATATTATTTTGCAAAAGTAGAATAATTTGTAACAATTTTGGAGTATTTTGCTAATACAAGATGAATTTAAATACTTTGCATATGGATCATTTCAATGAGAAATGAATTTGGTTGCTATGTTTGAGTGATTTTCTTGCTAATTATGGAATGCATTTTTTTTAAGAAAAAAGGGAATCAAGCAAATTAATCGAAGCAAATCATTCATTAATTTAGAATGAATTACCTTGCCATGAGGGAGGGAGGAAAAAAGTTATATTTCGTAGTGAATCACTCTTATATTTAGTGTGAATTGCTTATTGTATCCATATTGGAGAGATTTTACTAATTTGGAGCAAATTGCTCTCTAATTTCAAGTGAATCACTTACTGGTTTGATGGTTTTGGAAGAATAGCATAGAGCCTTCCTTAAGTTCTTTTTATCAATGATAAATGCATTTACGAGGTTAGATTTAAGTTTGAAGATGATTGAATTCTATTGAAGTTGCGGACCTTGCAAAAATTTCAAAATTATGAAATTTATATTAAAGTTTCTATTTGTAAAGTACCTATAAAAATCAAGCACAAATAACAAAATAATGAATTTCAAAGTCAATTTAAGACTAGAAATAAAAAAATCAAGTCCTTGGATTTAGAAAATCACTCTGGATTATAGAAGTTTTTTGAGCAAATCACTCACTAAAATGAAGTGAATTGCTTACAAATTTCAAGTTAATTTCTCATTTAATTTCCTTAGTGAAGTTTTAGACATATCATTTAAATGAAATGAATTGCTTCAAACTTCAAAATGAATCACTTCCTAAAACTAAACTTAAATTTTTCTCAATTTTGATCCAATCACTTCATCAATTGCGATTGTAATTTTGACAAGAAAACTGAATTATAAAGTATAATATTGAGGAAAAATGAGGGTTAATCCCATTAGGGGTGCCAAAAATTGCATTAAATGAGGAAAATGTCCTAACTTCTAACAAAATTTTACACCCAAATTTAATTTAAAACAAAGTTGGAAGGGATTCCCAATGGCTTCTTCCAACCTCTAAGTTTATGCTAGCTCCCCACTATCCTTGTGGAATAATGCTATGCTAACCTATACTAACTTGCATTGAAAATGAAAGTGCGAAAAATAGAATACAAAAAAGTAAAGTGGATGAAAGTTTAAAGGTGTGAGTGATTCAAGAAAGTACAAATTTAAACCATAGCGATGAAAGTATTTGATCAATAAACACATGAGAAGTTAAATAATGTCAATCTCCACCTATTCATTAGATTATAAAATTAATAATAAAATGATACGATATGATAGAAGGGCCATACCATAACCTTGAAAACTTAGTAAACTAGGAGGGTGATGCCACTAATGGAATGCCTAAGGACTTGCTAGTTTTTCACAATATCATGAGGTCAAAGAACAATATAGGTTTCATAGAGTGTAGCTATTAATTCTCATGGCCAAAATATGGTTATAATGAAGGCTCTAGACCCCTTTTTACAGTAAAAATTTACACCTAAGTTACTTGGGGTGAGACTAATTACTCCTAGTAAAATTAAAGATTTAGGGCATCTTTAGAAAATATTATGCACCACCAAATACCACATGCCTCCAATTATACCTCTTACAAGCTTAAACGAATTCAAAAATGAATTAGTGTGCCACTACATACCAAAATATTTATTTCTAGAAGATTTGCCTCAGGATCTATGCCTTCAATTTACCTTTATGACCATCTGAGAAGTTTTCTCTAGTTTAGTGAGTGAATCCCTTATTTTTTGTAAGTGAATCAATTACATTTAGAAGGAGATCAACATATTTTGCTGAGTGAAATGGTCCCTTGAGCTAATAAGTCATCTTCAACAAGCAAATCCATCCTTGGAGCCAATCAGTCATGTTTCAAAAGTAGATCAGTCCCTATTATATACATGGTCAAGTTTTGATATTTTTGTGAGGCATTTGCTAATGGATTTCTCTATCATATGCTCATTCAAAATTTGTAAAAATTAAAATATACTAGGATACTATAATTATTTACACCATTTGGGAATATTAGGATTTATTACATCATAGACTATGTGATAAGTCAAGTGGTATAACCACCCCTCACAAGGCTTATGCATGTAGTATAGAACAAGGTACTTGCAAATTTATTCGAAGGTTTTTATGCCCTAAAAAGGCATCCTATTTACTTAAATACCCTTAATTTTCAAATTAAAATCATTGAAACATTGAGTTCTAACATGTGGTATCAAAGTAGGTATAAATGAGAAAGAATTATCCTTTTGATCATCATCTAGCTTTGAAATAGAGAAAGCCAAAGGTGCACTATGTTTAAGAAAAAGTTTTAAGTTTAAGAAAAGAAGTTTGAAGGGTAAAATTACCCTATATAAAATAATCTCCATGAAGGAAAATTCCATGAAAGATTAAAAATTTTTAGAGTGAAAAACCCTTGCCAAAGGTAAAATCCTTCAAGCATAAAAAAGGGTTTCAATACCTTCTAAAGATTAATAAGGCCATAAATCATGCAAGAAACAACTAGGTCAAATTTTGTAAGAAAGAAAAAATTGCCATTTCAAAAGGCAAGAAAGAAATATTTTGAAGCTCCTTAAAGATCAAAAGAAAAGGAAGCCATATAAGCTCTTTAAAATTGCAATGAAGAAATCCATTTGACACTCTTTAAAGGTTACAAGAAAAGGAAGCCATATAAGCTCTTTAATTGCAATTAAGAAATCCATTTGACACTCTTTAAAGGTTACAAGAAAAGGAAGCCATAGAATCTCCTTGAAAATTACAAGAAAAATAAAGAAGCCATTGAAGTCATTTGAAAGGCATTACAAAAGTTTAAAAGCATAGCCTATAAAGGATCATAAAAGGGAAAACCAAAAAATCTCAAAGTTTTAAGAATCAAGAGAAAAAGAGTCATTTCACAAAAATATAAAATGTTCTAAGAGAGCATGATAGAAGTGAAATTAAAAGAAAAGTGAAAAATCAAGAACTATAGACAAAAGACAATTCTTAAGAAGTCATAAGGAAAGAAAAGTTTTTAGAGAAACCTGTGCCCATTCTCAAAAGGTTCTTTGAAAAAAAAGTAAATCCTAAAATAAAAGAATCCTAAAAAATAGAATTATAGAGTTTTTTAACGTGTCTTCCATTTGGAACAACTAAATGAAAGTGAACATTGCATATAATACACCCAAAATAAGTTATAAAAACTAGAAAATGGAGAGGCACGTGAAAAAAAAAATATGAAGCTAAATTCAATGCCACACTTAAATGATAAGGTATGAAAATATTATGAAAAATAAAATTAGATAAAAGCAAAGGTCCCATTTTCCAATGGATCAACCATCTTAAAAATCCAAGAAAATATATATAGAGAAAGATAACAAAAGAACAATGGATGAAAATAAATAAAGTGTAGGATATAGGAGAAAGAAAGCAAAAGAAGCTAACATCATAGACATAGGAAAAATCATAAATTTTATTGATGATTTCCATGGATAAGTGTCAAGTTTTTTCCTATAACTTTTATTAGAGGATCATTAGTCCTCCTCACAAAAGACTCCAAGACATTGGTAAAATGCAACACATCTAATGAAAAATCTCCTTAAGAATCCATAGGTCTAAGATAAAGTGTAGGTTGAATATGGAACACAAGTCTAAGATGAAGTACAAATGAAACATAGGTCTAAGAAAAAACAAAGAGTAGATACAAGACAAAGCATAGGTTTAATATGAAGTGTAGGTTCAAAATAAAGTGCAGGTAACACAAGTGGACATAGAAATTTGACACCCAAATACATTATAACATGAATGAGAGAATTAAGGGTGACTGCATAGCTAAGTTGGTGTGAGGTGGCTAGTTGAGGAATGTAATCTGTACGATGCGTATCCATACAACTCAAGTTCAAGTCGCACTGGTTTACCATAAAATTGCTTTTTGTTGAAGGTTTTCTTCCTTTTGCATATTTATGGATTTTTTTTTGTACCTCCCTATATCTTGGGGTTGTTCTCCTCTTGATTCACTTACTATTATTGTTTCTATTATGTATCTCATTGTAAAATGTTAAGGATACATTCAAAATCCTATGTTTTTCTACCTAATAAAAAAAATGAATGAGAGAATTCAAAATTTGATAGGATGAAATAGAAGCAAACCCATGAAGCAAATGATTTTACATCAAAGAATAGTCCAAGCATAATTAAAAAATTGATACTTGGACAACTACAAGGCTCCAAGGTTGCACATAACATGAAAAAACAATTTTGGGTAAGATAATAACTTAAGGGAAGAAATGTTCTCCCATATTGCTAGTAAAGAAGATAACCAAGAGGTGTTGATTATTATCTTTCCCATTACAAAATTTGAGGCAATAATAAGGGATTATATTATTTTTTAAGAAATTAGAATATTCTAAAAATATTCTAGATGAAAGAAAACTCCATCATATTTCTTTTTCCCAACAAGACCATTTTTTTTTGCATTTTGAGGAAACTATCAAAATATAAATATAATCATATATATACTTGTCGAAAATAATTTTTTGACGTGAATTCAGTGAAAGAAGAATATTTAAATTTTGTGAATTTAGTATGGCTAGTGGAGAACCAAATTTTTTGTTGCTAGATTTCCAAATGTTAAGGGAAAACAAATATACTACCTGGAAAACCAAACTAAAAATTTATCTTTAGTTTGCGGAAGTATGGAAAGTGTATATGGAAGCATTATCCATATTACTATAGAAGGAGAAGATCAAACAATGTTTGACAAGGCAGAAAAAAAGGCGAGACTAATAATCATGTTTGAAGTAGTAGATGAGGTGCAAGCATATATTTGAGATTCAACCACAACCAAGGATGCATGAGAGAAGTTGAAAATAGTATTTGAAGCCAATTATCAAAATTAGATTATGTTCCTCTAGAGGAAGCTCCATTGTCTAAAGATGAAGAAGTGAGACAAACTAAAATCATTCATGAGGAGAATTAAAAATTTGTAAGCATTAAAAGCTTAGGTATTTGATGAAACATTAGTTCCTATTATTTTGAGATCACTCCCATCAAAGTACAATATTTTTGTGACCACATTAAATATCACTGAGCAAACACCACACTTTGAAAACTAGTGAATCTATTTTAAAAAGTAGAGGCCTCACATACAATAGATGAAAAATAATAATTACTAATTACAAGTCAAAGAGGAAAGCAACCATTCAAATGAGGAATGAGACCTCCACAATGCTTCCAACAAATAAATAAATTTTAAAGATATCCAAATCAAAGAAATGATTCTCAAAGAAGTATTTGCCACATGCAAAAGATGTCTAAACATTGTGGTATAAATGGTAACACCATGAGGGAATGTTGGCATAATACATTCAAAAATTAATCACCTTCACAAGAGATGAACCAAAAACAAGATCATTTTTAGAAAAGCAAAATTAGAGTTGGATAAAGGAATAACAAAGTAATATAGCCAAAGAGAATCAAGTTAAAGAAGAAGAATACAAATATTGAGAAGAAGAAGAAGATTATGCATATGTTGCATAAGATCAGCCAAGACAACCATATCAAGTTTAGAATAGTGCATAAGTAACCAAACATACCATAAGTAAAAAAAATTCAAATCATATAAATAGAGACATAAAGAGCCTAGATGATCACTCCAAGTCAAAGGAGAACAAGAACTATAAAATGAAGAAAATATAACTATCTAAAAATAAATATGTGCATTCAAAATCCATAAAATAACTTGAAGCAAAATCCTTGAAACAACCAAATACAACAACAAGAAAAAAAACAAGGAAGCTTAGAACAAAGCAAACGAACAAGCAATATAAAAATTGCAAAATTAATCCTGCCAAAAATATTCAAGACAAGAAGTAAAGACACAAGGAGCTGAAGACTACAGAAAATTAGACACTTGAGCCAAATAAAAAATAATTGAAAAGTACAAAGATACCAAAAAAATCATCTAAAAATATGGAAAGGAAGAAACAAAGAGTATAAATGCCTTGAGGACTAAAATCCATTAAATGTTTCAAGAAAGCAAATCTAGGAAGAAAAGAAGCACTTCAACTTTTACAACTACAACCTATAGAACAAATCGGTTACTATTAGAAATAATGAATGGGATAAGGACTTGAATCCAAGAAATAAGGATCAACAATGGTATTAGAAAGTATTGAATGAAGTATTTTGTTATAAATATATTCATAAAGTGCATGATCAATGGAACCTGACACTCCTAAGTATCAAAGTAGTAAGTCTACCTTAAGAGGGGATTTCTATCTCAAATTCCAACATCACCCTAGACATTATTATTTGGTCATATGCAAAATAAATATTTTGACTATGATGTAATAAGGGAGGGTATGTTAGGATTTATTACATCATAGACCATGTGAGAAGTCAAGTGGTATAACAACCCCTCTTAAGGCTTATGCATGAAGTATATGATAGGGTAGTTGCAAGTTTATTCGAAGGTTTGTTATGTCTTAAATAGACATCCTATGTACTTATTTACCCTTTAATTCCATAATACAATCATTGAAACATTAAGTTCTAATATGAAATTGGACTATCAATTTGTGAACTTAATAGTCTTGGTTCTTCTAGGTATTGGTTTTTTGAGTTTCATACTCATAAATAATACTCCCATTAAAATATTTTGATTTACTTTATTTTTCTTGAATTTTTTTCAAAAAGTAGATGGGATGGTTATATTTTTGTCTATTAACATTGGTAGTAGTTACACTATAAATAATATTGATGTCCATAACTCCATATCTACTCACATCTCTATTATTATTTTTAGGGGTTGGTTATAATGTCCCCTCTTTAAATCTTCCCAAGGTTCTAGCATGTGCTATACAATGTTGTAGAATAGCAAGGCTATATTGCTTTTTTAATAGGTGGAAAATTATTTCATAAACATTTCCTTACATCAATATTATACTTATCTCAATAGATAAGATTTTCCAATAGAATTCTCAAAAATTTCTTCTTGCACTTGTTTTATGCACACAAATTGTTTTACCACATCATTTTTATTATTTATAATCCAAAATTCATAAGCAACAAGGCCTACAAATTGATTAACACTTGATATAGATCCTTTTACTAATTTTGAATACTAGTCCAAAATAGAACCTTTGAAGGACCTAACTAACTCTAACTAGAACTTTCAGGTTCATATCTATCCAAGGTTTATAAGCATTGCAAAATCCATTCATGAACATTTTGATGTCTTGGTTTTCATCGTATGGAAGAGGTTATATTTGGGGGATGATGTGTAAAGTCAAATGCTCATTGATAAATTATTTTAATTATGGGTTTTTTAACTTGATTAGCCACATTTGCCATTTTTTTATTGGTCATGGAGGTGGTATAATCATTTATTGTTATTTTAAGGAAAATGAGTGTCCTAAGTATATAAATTGCAATAGGTTGGTTATTTGTGTTATCTAGCTCTTAATTGTTCTAAAATCAAGGCTCAAAATTTACATATTTTTTATCATTTTATCGACCATGGTGTGTGTGTGTGTGGAGGTATTACTTTATTTTGGTTGAGATTGAGATGTATTTTTTACTTTACTTTTATTTAAGTAACATTTACCCTATTTCCTACTTTTAAAGGTATGCAAGTCTTAAATTTAGTCATATCATTTTGTCAAGTCTTGGGAGTTTGAATTTTAGGTGTTTGAGCCTACAATTTTTAGAGCAAATTCTCTCATTATTCTGTTGAGAAATATAAAAGGATAGGATTGATTCTTAATATTTCCTCAATGGATATAGAAGGTCCTTGGTTTTATGATTCCTACTTTGTAACTCTAGTAATTTATAATTTTTCTCTCTCCTTATGAAATTTATTAGCTATTGTTAAACCTTTAATAAATACTCTACAATTATAGGCACTTGAATTTGTTGAGTACTATAGACATAAAATTTTGAGCACATCATTAATCATACAAATATGACATCTACCTCACCATATGTGATAAACATCACGATCAACCAAGCAAGCTAGAGTGTCATCCAAGGGGTATTAAATAACCCAAATTAAAATCACTATACTCAAGGTAGAAGCACTGATGATGCTTATGACTAAGGGGTAGCATTTTTTATAAAAGTTCAAATTTAATTCTTTATCACCCAAGCAACATACTAAAATTATTTTTTGGAATTAGCACCATAAGTTATTTTACCTCAAATGCTATTACATGATCATGAATCAAAATAAAATAGTAAAATAACTGATGTCATCTACCCATAAAAAATGGAATCTTACCTCCTGATTCTCATTTCACATCTCTTAGTTTCCAATCACCTTTCAATGCATGTCAACTAGCTTGCAATGACTAAATTTTTAAACCAACAATTCCAATCACATCCATACATATCTTTTTAACTGTTAATCCTATCCTGATATTATCAACTACACTGTTAATCAAATCTCTATGCAACTCTAATTTAATGACAAATATCCTCAACCTCACCTAATACATATTTTCTTTTTGATATTACCTCCAACAAATCCTCCAAGATACTGTAACCTCTATAAATCCAACCCTTGGAGCATCATCAATAGAGGTGCAAAACACTTATTTTTTTTTGCCAAAATCTCCATCGAATTGATGTTCAAATATCTTAATGAAGCTCTACCAAATTTCAATCAAATAAGCCTCAATGAACTACTACTAGAATTTATGTAAGTATTCTAACAATATATCTTGCACCTCAAGCTACCTTCAAGGGTTTCTACAATTGCATCTACATGGGCATAAGAGTGGATGGTTCTTCATCTTTAGATTTTATATTTGCCATCTAAACCCATTGATCATTATCATAAGTTTTCTTTTATTTATTTGTCTCATTTAAGTCTTGATCATTAGTTGTCAAATTTATCAATAGTAGACCCATCATTATATTTATTCTACCAATTGCACTTTCATCATTATTTCTACAATATATCTAGATTGCATTTGTATTAGTTAGGGTTTTGCATATTTCTTTCTTATTGCATTATCACAAATCAAGAAATCTACTCTATTATACTTGTAGGATAAAGCACTACTACTCAATAGTGCTATTAATATCATCATCCATGCTTTCACTAGCACCATCTTCTATAATGATCTTGTAGTCTAGTTCAAATCCTAAGGTTGCTTATCAATTTTTTATTTTTTGGTTTCTATATTTTTAATCTAGAATAGTTGTCTAACTAAGGCATGTCCCTTAAAACATATTTTAATATTTTCTAATGTGCAGGTATATTGAGCAAGAAACATATGGTTCAGAAAGTAGAAACATTTATATTGAAACAACAAAATATTTAGAGCAAAAAATAGGTTATACTTTTCCTAAACCATTTTCTTTGTTGTTTCAGATGTATTATCTCACTATATGGTTATATAATAGGTATGTTTGTGTTATTTGTGAATATTTGCAAGTAAATAAGGAACTACATGTAGCCTAGGAAGTGATGTTTAGTTCTCTTTCCATTTTAGCTTATTATTTAAATTAACCTTTACATATCCAATGAAGGATAAATTACATGTAGAATAGGATTTTTATACTACATAAACTCTTCTTGCACCCATACTTCAAAGAGAAAAGTCTTTCATATCAATATTAAAATACAATCTGCATATATGTTAGTGATCTTGTCTAAATACATCTTGTACTTATATGTGCATAGCCTAAAATAGCAAATTAGTTTTGGTATTATTAGATTTCTCTCAGAAGCGTACGGTAGGATAGAATCTTAATTGGAAGCATAATTTTTTTGTAATGACACACAAAAACTTAGATCTTACAATCCAATCCTACCCCATATCTTTGAGGTGGAGAGTGGACTTTATAGGAAGATAGAGAAGCCAATGTACCTCTTTGTTACAAGATTTTTTGTTTCATCATAATTTGGTGAATTGATATGAACACCACATGGGTCCCAATATTATATATTGACCTACCTAATTAATTTAAAATAAAAAATATTTTAAGTAAAACTCTAAACAATATTATTAAAATTCTATTTGTATAAATTAAGTCAGATCAATCAAAGATAATAAGAATCTGACCAAAGTGCTAGTCCTACTAGAAATAGTTTTATTCCCTAAGTAGTCGATGTATGGACTATCTAACTATATTGGATATATAACAAATCTGGTCTGCCATTCACCCACATAAGGTCTTGCATGTACTTGTGCTAGGTAGGGAGTATATTATGTTGGGCTAGTAGGAGTAATAAGGAGGAATTATGGATTTGAGGTGAAAAGGATGGCACGAGCGACAACAAGAGCGCGGTTTGGAGCAGAAGCGGACACAGGGCTGGGATCGGATCCAAAGTAGAGCGCAGGTTCCTGGGCGGGCCCGGATCCAGGGTCAGGATCAGGTGCGTCCGGGCCCGGGCCCGGTCCAGGCGGATCCGTGGTGGGGTCGAAAGGGGGTTACTCGCTCGAGCTGGACGGTGGGTTTGGTGGGGTCGGGATCCTGGGCCCGCGCCCCCTGCCTGGCCTTGACGCGACGGATGGCCTTGGGAAGAAGCCCCCCGATCCTGGGCAAGGGCGTGCCTAGGGAGGGCATAAACCCTCCTACCAACAGATTTTGGCGGGCTCCAGGACCCCTGCTCGGGCCCTGGGCGTAGGGCTCTCCCTTCAAGGCACCCACATTTCCATCCAGGAGGAGGTTTACTCATCCCTGGTTTCTGAATCTTCGTCCTCCTTGGTTGGGAAGTTCCTGGGCGGGCGCCCAGACATGGAGACTATCCGCAGATGGGCGGCTACCAAATGGAAGGTCTCCGGACATATCCAGCTGGTTGCCCTGTCCAAAGGCTTTTTCATTATCAAACTCAACAACAACGAGGACGCTGAGAAGATCCTGTCGGGCGGGCCCTGGTTCCTGGGTCGCAAGAGTCTTTTTCTTAGACGTTATGGTGCAGATTTTCACCCCAGCACCCAAAGCATCAACTTTGCCCCGATCTGGGTTCGCCTCCCGGACCTTCCCTTTCATCTGTGGCATGAAGACGTTCTAAAGCTCATTGCCCAGTCGGTTGGAGACTTGGTGGCCTTTGATCCCGCGACCAAGGCTGGCTCTCGCATGGTGCATGCCAGGTTCTGTGCCAACGCCAATCTCGAATCTGAGCTCCCTTCCTCGGTTACCATCTCTTCTGGGTCCTTCTTCTGGCATCAAACCCTAATCTACGAAAACAAACCTACTTTCTGTACCTCCTGCAGCTCTCAAGGCCACCTCCCTCACCAATGCCCGGCATCCAGGAAGGCTGAAGGCCCTAATCCCAAACCCCCATGCAGATCTGGTCGGGCCCCATCCCGGGATCCCCCTCGTCCCGACCCTAGCGCTTCCCACAAGGAGGTATCCCCTTCGGGCCCTCAGGCCCCCCTTGTCGAGCCTAGTTCGGAGGGTGACCTTTCCCAGATTCCTATTCTCAGCGACCCCTCCGGGGACCCGATCCCAGATTCCCCCCGCCTCCTGTTCTGGCTCCTTCCCCTCAAGCCCCGGCTGCTACCGGGACCCGATCCTCCCCCCCCACCCCCTTCTGGCCCCGGCCCCCCAGGCATCCTTCCCAGAACCTACCCCCTTGATGTGTGGGTCTGAGCGATCTGATGACGAGACCGAAGGCAGCTCTCCGTCCGAGCCCGACGAAGTCAGCCCCAAAATGACCCGGAGCAGGTCCTTTGCCATAGATTTTGGCAGCAAATTTAAACGAGGGCGGCCCACCCTGTGCGAACAACGGTCAAGGATCACGGAGGACGACATTGCTAATGGCTCCCAGACTACGCTCTCCGACGTTGGCACGAGCTTTCGCAAGGCGGACGACGCCCGATCCAAACCCCCCGCTCAGGCAGGAAAGGGGGGCAGGCGACCCCACAAGGGTGCCAAATGAAGCTCATCTCCTGGAACATCAGGGGACTCAATGGGGTCCCCAAGAAAAGGATCCTCGGTCAACTCCGTAGGGACCACCACCCGTCCTTCATCCTCCTCCAGGAGACCAAGATAGATGATGTCGCTGCCCGAAGAATAGCCCATGCTACCTGGCGCAACTGCGAGTTCCTCTCCACCCCCGCGGCTGGCTCAGCTGGGGGCCTTATGTGCATGTGGGACCCTCGGTCTTACGAGGGAAGGCTCATTTCTTCGTCGCCCAGGATTATGAACATTCTGGTCCACTGCCTCAACTCAAAGCGATCGTGGATCCTGTCCAACGTTTACGCTCCCAACAGTCCCGTTGAGAAAGCAAGGCTTTGGCAGGAAATCAGTTCGATGAGAGAAGCTTTTGCTCCCCTGCCCTGGATCCTGTCCGGGGACTTCAACAGCCCCCTATTTTCCTCTGACAAGTGCGGGGGCTCGGAGGTCAGAACCAAAAGCATGGATGACTTTGGGGCCTTTACCGCCCACAACGAGCTCATGGATGTCAGCTTGAAGGGAGCCCGGTTCACGTGGTCCAACAAGAGAGCGGGACCCAGCCACATTCAGGTCAGATTGGATAGAGTTTTCTTGTCTAAGGAAGCCCTCCCCATTTTTGCTGATGCCTCCCTGTTGGCCCTCCCCAAAATTGGGTCTGACCATAGCCCCCTCCTCCTCGAGACTGATCATCGCCCCCCTAGGAGACCCTTCCGGTTTGAGTCCATGTGGCTACACCACCCCGACCTCCGGGCCCAGGTCGACTGCTGGTGGGCTCCCCCTGTCCCTGGTCGCCCCGCTGAGCAAGTCTTCCACAAGCTGAGACGCCTCAAAGAGCACCTCAAGGCATGGAACAAAGAAGTGTTCGGTAACATCTTCGAAAGCAAGGAGGCTATCAAAAAAAAACTCGAAGAGATTGAGTCCAGATTCCAAGCAGGCTCTCACGAGCCGGGGCTCAGGGAAGAGGAACGCACTGCCCTCAGCGAGTACCACAATATCCTGGCCAGGGAAGAAACCTTTTGGAGGTAGAAGTCACGTGCTCTGTGGATCCAAGATGGCGATGCAAACACCAAGTTCTTTCATGCATCGACCCTCCGAAATAGGGGTTCTAACAGAATTGTCGAGCTTGTTGACAGCAATGGCAGAACCATCAACAAGGAGGAGGACATCCGTGCCGAGGCAGTCCACTTCTTTCAAGAGCTCCTGGGCGACGGACCTCCTATGTCCTCGGAGGTGGCCGATTCCCTTCTGGATCACATCCCGACGTCCGTCCCGGCCATGGCTAATGCAAAGCTGGTGCAGGCCCTGTCTGATTCTGAAATCCATGCTGCCACCTTTTCCATGAAGGCTGAGGCGGCCCCGGGCCCGGATGGGTTTCCTCCCCGCTTCTTCCAGTATTTCTGGGACATCGTTGGCCATGATGTGTGCGCTGCCATCCGGGACCTACAGTTTGCCAGATCCATCCCCAGAGGCATCAACACCACCTTCATAGCCCTGATCCCGAAGACTCAGGCAGCCAGATCCCTGTCAGACTTTCGCCCCATCAGCTTGTGCAATGTCCTCTATAAAATCTTGACTAAAGCCATGACCACCCACCTCAAAGACATCCTTCCCCTGATCATTTCCCCCTATCAGGGAAGTTCAGTCAAAGGCAGGCTGATTACAGACGGGGTCATAATCATGCACGAGGCCATTCACTCAGCTGTCCTATCCAGAAAGGCCCATTTCCTGCTCAAGCTTGATATGAATAAGGCCTTTGATAGGGTCGATTGGAGCTTCCTGTCCAAGGTCCTCCTCAAATTTGGGTTCCACCCCTCCTGGGTCCAACTCATCAACAAGTGCGTGTCCTCCCCCTGGTTCTCAATCCTTGTCAATGGATCCCCGATCGGGTTCTTCCCCAGTTCCAGAGGTCTCCGCCAAGGTGATCCCCTATCCCCGATTCTCTTCATTATCCTGGCTGAGGCCCTGGGATGAACCATTTTGAACGCTGTGGCTCGCGGTCTCATCTCGGGCATCAGGCCGACGTAGGGCCTCCCCCCGTGTCCCATCAGCAGTTTGTGGACGACACCATTCTTGCTTCCTCGGCCTCGGTCCCTCAAGCCAAGGCCCTCAAGAACATCCTTACCCTGTATGAGGAGGCGGCTGGGCAGAAAATCAACCTTCAAAAAAGCAAGATTTACTTCATCAACACCCCCTTGGCTAGGCAAATCAGAATCGGGCGGATCCTGGGATGCTCCCCCGGCTCCCTCCCCTCTTCCTACCTCGGGCTTCCTCTGTTCACAGGGGCATCTTCCAAGGCGCTATGGAATGGGGTGATTGAGCGGATCCAAAGGAAACTCGCCCCCTGGAAAGGCCACCTTCTCTCGTAGGCCGGCAGAGCCACTCTCTTGGCGTCTGTCCTCCAAAGCATTCCGATATACTTCATGTCTGTCTTCAGAATTTTGGCCTCCATCGCTACTCTCATTGAGAAAATTCAGAAATGCTTCCTCTGGTCGGGCTGCGAAGACAAGAAAAGGATTCCCCTGGTCTCCTGGCCCCTGGTCTGCCACCCCAAAGGAGAGGGAGGGATCGGGCTCAGACGGGTGGTTCCCATGAACAAGGCCCTTCTGTCCAAACATGCCTGGAAGGTTCACACCAATACCTCCGATGAATGGGTTTGCATTGTGCGTAGGAAGTACTGCCACAACCACCCCTTCCTCGGGGACACCCAGCCCCATGACGGATCTGCCTTCTGGAAGGCCCTGCTTTCCACCAGAGATATTGTTCAGCAAGGGACCAGATGGATTCTTGGAGACGGTGCCAAGATTGACTTCTGGGAGGACAGATGGATTCTCGACGAGGCCCTGAGCTCGGATAGGGAACTCCTCCTCAAACCTGGGCTTGCGGACCGAGGCCCCAGAGCGTCTGACTACATGACCCAGCCCTAGGGGTGGACCATCTGGAAACCCATCCTGAACCCCAGGTTCCCGCTTCAAGTTGCCAGACTTCAGCGCATCCTCAGTGCGACGGTCATCCCTTCTTTTGGAGACAGTGACAGATGCGTGTGGCATGGCTCTCCCAACGGCATTTTTTTAGTCAAGTCTGCTTACCATATTCAGAGAACCCCGGGAGCGACCACCTTCCCGACCCAGCAGGTCTGGGCCAAGAATTTGATCCCCAAAATCAGCCATTTCGTTTGGGTGGCCGTCCAAAACAGAATCCTCACGATCAAAAATCTGATCAAGAGAGGCTTCCAGATCCCCAACAGATGCTTCCTCTGCCGTGCCGCCTGGGAGTCAACCAACCACCTTTTCATAAACTGCTCTTTCTCCTCCGAAGTTCTGGGCCTCATCCTCTCCCATTTCTCCGTTCAGTGGGTGGCCCCCAATTCCATTTTTGATCTCCTGTCTCAGTGGCCCACCCCCTTTGCCCATCCCTTTCTCCGCTTCCTCTGGAAGGCCTGCCTTCCTCATATGCTCTGGAAAATTTGGCTCGAGCGTAACAGGCGAGCCTTCTCCTCCCCGGCCTGCTCCCCTCAGTGGTTAGCGACCAAAGCAGTCTCCTTTGCCACCGAGAATTCTCGCTTCATTCCCCTTTCTGTGGTCCCCCGACGTTCGAGCGAAGCCTCCCTGCTCTCCTCCCTCGGCATTCAGCTCTCCCCCCTGCTCCCCCTCCCGCCCCCTCCCGGCGCTCCCTAACCAGGTGGACTCCCCCCCGGGTGGCTTAAGCTCAATTTCGACGGTGCCTCCAAAGGCAACCCCGGGCCCTCTAGGGCTGGCGGGGTCATCAGAGACTATTCTGGGAATCTGGTCACTGCCTTCGCGGTCCCGCTGGGCAGGCAAACCAACAATTTTGCCGAAGCTGCCGGCCTGCTCAGTGGTCTCTCGGCTCTCAGGGGCTCCTCCCCAAAAATCATCATCGAAGGCGATTCCCAAGTCGTAATCAGAGCCACCAGCAAGCCTGAGTCCTGCTCCTGGCGATTCCATAATTCCATCCGGGAGGCCCTCTTCATTCTTCAGGGCTTCCCCGATCACACCTTTCAGCACGTTTTCAGAGAAGGCAATAGGGCTGCTGATTTCATGGCAAATCTAGCCATTACCGCTGAAGAATTTACCACCTGGTCCTCGCACTTCCCTGCAGGCCTAGTCCAAATTGTGCTGCAGGATCATTCCGACCATGCTGTTAACACTGGTGTCTAGGCTTCCCCGTGGCAGGGCGGCGAAGTCCCCTCGACGTGCGCTTCTGATGACCGGGGCTTCTCGCCCCCGTGTCGACCCGTCGGCTGGCCACCCTGTCCGCGAGGGGATCATCCCGATCCTCCTCGTGGCGGCTCGTGCCCCTTGCCTTGTCAGATGCCCACGTTGGCCAGCTGGCAGCTCTGGCAGTCCCAACTCTCTTTGCATGGCGGACCTCCCCGTCCTTCCCGCTTTGATCTCTGTGACTACGGATTCCCGTGCCATGCCAACCCGATCGCGGTCCAGTCCGATGCGGTTCTCTCCCGGCGTTCCCTCGCTCAGAGTTAGGCATCTGGCGCTTTGGCAGTGGCCCATTCCCTTCCTCGCGTGTCAGCAGTCTGGCGCGCCCCCTCAGCCCCTTCCCCGTCGTGTCGCTTCCAGCCGCGTGTGCCCCTTTCCAAAGCTGGCGGTGCTCCCCCTTCAAAGGCCCCCGCACGGCCTTTATATTCCCCTCGCTGTCCCATCCCGCTGTCGCGTTCTCCATCCCCTGCTCCCTCTCCCCTGGTCTGGCACTCTCTGCCCCCTCTGTCCCCACCTTGCCAGCTCGGCCCCCATGGCTTCCAAAACCGTCTTCCTGGAGCCTCCTGTCCTTGAGTTGAGCGGTCCCGCCCGCTTATTCTCTGATGCTAAAAAATTCACCCCATTTTTTAGTAAATTCGTAGGCCATGAGGACGAGATCACCCAGGGTTTCCTGGATACGTGGAACGAAGGCGAAGTTACAGTCAAGGGCCTCCATTTCAAAGTCTCCAAGGATTTCCTCACGGAGGTCACCGGCCTCCACCATGAAGAGAAAGGCCGCGTTGTCAGGCGTGACAAACACAACTGGGAAGAGGAGCTCTCCCGCTTCCCAGACCATCAGTGGGACAAAGCAAACCTGCTCCGCTCTCACCTCTCGGTGCCTTTCGACGAAGCCATCGTCTCGGTAATGCAATATATTACCTGTGACGATCCAGAGCAGCGACTGTATAGCTTTCATTTAAGCTACTTTAATCATCTTCGAGGAGCAACCCTCATCAGCACTCCGCGTTTCCTCTTCTACTCCCTGGGTTTGACCATTGATCGTGCTCGCAGGAACCATTCCCGGCCCATGCACCAGGGGCTCATGGCTGTCCTCTATAGGCATGCCCTGGCCAACCAACCCCAGCTGCACAACATTCCCCCCTCTCATCTGTCCCGCCCCCTGAAGAAGGCATTTCTCCTGCTGGATCCCCTGTCGCCAAGGGCTCCCCCTCTCCCGATGATTCCTCTTCCCTGAAGCGTCGCAGGCCAACCCGCAATTGCAGGGCTTCGAGCAAAGGCCCAGGCGGGGCCCTGCCTCCTAGCTCTGGCCGCAAAAGGGCATCCCCCGGGCCCAGCTGGGCTGCGGGGAGCTCCAAGAACGTTAAATCAGAGATCCCGGAGCCCACTGTGATCAGCTCCGAGTCCGATGACAAATTGCAGAATCTGGCGCTCAGAGGCCTCCTGGAAACAGCGATCGGTTCCCTCAACACTGCTGCCCAAGCTGCTTCTCATGCCGCCAAGGCTTTGTCCGAGCTCTGTCGCAAGCTGGAGGAAAGCTCTGCCAAGGTTCAGCGGCAGTCCGAGCGGGCTGAGGACGGCTCAGGGCCCAGTTAGCTAGGCCCACCTGGCCTTTGTCGTTCCAAAGATTCTTGGTTTTTGTGGATGCTGGTTTCTATGAAGAATCTCGGTTTTGTGAAGGTTTTTTGTGGCTTTTTGTTTTCTGTAGTCTTCAGGGCCCCGGGGCTGGGCCGATCTTTCTGTTTTCTTTTTCAATGCTTCGGCTACTACTGTAATTAAGGTTTTGGGATCCTATTCAAAAAACCCGCTGTAAATAATCTGTTACCTATCAAAAAAATAAGGAGGAATTGTGTAACAACCCATTTCTAGTTTTTTTTTAAATAGATTCACAAGTAAGGTTCACACAGATATTCCCATACTCTTTTTTTTTTGCATAATTAAGCCATAACCATTTTTGAGTTCTTTTTGCTATCAATGACACTCAAGTGGATAGGATAGACCAATGTTCTATAACTATTTATGGGGTTAACTTTTCTAAACCTCCACGGTTAGAAAATATGTCTTCAGTGGTTTCCCCACATTCCTTATACTCTCTCGTGAGTGTAAGAAAATTTAATCACAATGTAGGTATTATCCCTTTTAGTCCATAAAAAGGAAACGCCATTTCCCTCACCATACATAAGTTAATATATGTAGGTGTTATCTGGCATAATGCCTTAAAGTCTAGTTATCTCATCTCTATGATAAGACAACTAGTACCTAGTGCTTAATTACCACACCTAATTAAGGATATTATCACTCTGTGTGATAATACACATTGTCACTTGATCCTTCCCGATCAAAGTACCATAACATGCTCATGTTGTGAATATTTTTCTAACCTCCACGGTAAGAAATGTGGTTCAAGATCCATACTTAAGAACCTTCCTCAAAAGCTCCATGCTTTTGAGAATACATTTGAGCTACACCACTCAAGATGTGATTCACAACTAACTTGATTGTTGTCTCCCTACAACTAACCAAGTCTTGGAATTTATCTTAACAAGGGTACTATGAGTATACCCTCCCAAGTTACCCTTCATAACCCCAAATCATAACATATAATAAAACCAATACCATATATCTCTCTCTCTCTTAATCAAAAGTAAAACATGCTCACTTTTCTTAGTTAAGAAATGACCTAAAACATTCCTATTGCATATAATTAAAAGCATTAAACATATTAATAAAGTTTACTCATATTATTGAATGCATTAAATATATTAATAAATTTTACTCTTTTAGTAAGCAATACCATGTTTTATAATTAAAATTTTAACTACTTTCCATTCATTTTGCCACAACATAATCACCCTTATGGGGTTTACAAAAAGAATAACTATAATTTAACTCTTTCAAAATGAACTAGAAGTAACAACAATGAATATTTAACATCAACTATTTAAGTCTTCTCATAATAAAGAAACTTATTACAAAGTCTTCTTAACAATATAACTCAATATACATATCATCAACCCCATGACTAGTCATTATAAGCTTTTCCTACATTTCATCTCTTTTTTGAGATTCCAAATACATCATAATCATAACCAATATGAAACCTTGGTAAAAGCATGATAGAATTCTTTCTATCCATAATATTGTTCACTAATTTCTTTGAGCTCCATTGAGAGGTGGTTGGAGTAAGGGATCAAGACAACTCCTTAGTATGATAATGCATTCCTAAATGCTCCTTCATATTCAATGCATCCAATAAAAGCATATAGAAAAGAAACAAACCATTTACATTTCTACATTTTTTATCCATTACATCAAATACCCATATAGAAATGATCCTTTACATTTCTATTTTATTTTAAACCAATCACACAAAGAAAACCTATAAATTTCTTCATCCAAAAAGGACTCCATGCCCAATTTATTTTCCATAATTTAAAATAAACAATACCTATAAGGAAGCCCCATGATTTCCTTATTACCAATGGACTCCATGCCCATTTAGAAGAATATGTGAAATACCCCATAATATTTCACTATAAATGGACTCCATGCCCACTTAAGAGAATATGTGAGGAACCCCATAGTATCCTCACAATGTAAATGGACTCCATGCCCATTACCTTAATATTCAATATATCAAATAGAACTATAAAAAATATGACCATTCACATTTCTACATCCCTTCTATTTCTTTTAAAATAAAATAATCTTGAAAACAACATTAAGCAAAAGCCATAAGAGTTTTCACAAAGCAACCATGCTTCTAACAATCACTTTTCATATAGCAAAATTAGGGAGGGAACCCCATAATTCCTCTCAAGAATGGATTCCCCACCCATTCTTCCCCAAAGTTGTTTTCTCACTATTTTCAATTACAAGGAAATCTCTTCCCAAAACAATTTATCATTTCAACAATCAATCAAAGAGGGAACCCCATAATTCCCTCAAGAATGGATTCCCCACCCATTCTTTCCAAAATAGTTTATCATTTCAATAATCAAATAGGTGCATATAAATATCACAATACTTTTTCCAATCATTTATATATTAATTAACATAGCAACATATTGAGAGGAGCCCATACTCCTCCCAAGAATAGATTCCCCATCTATTCTTACCTATTAAGTGCATTCAAAAATTAACAAAATTCTATCTCTCAATAGAACACATAAGATATCTCACAACAACAAAAATGCACTCCAATAATTTCAAGAAGACACAAGCTCTTTTCCCTAAATATAAAAACTCAAGCTTTAATCATTAAGCTTCATTTCATTACTATAAAGTATGAACTCAAATTAACAAAGGGAATCATAAACTCTATTTCACCATAGTTTCTTCCCTAAATATAAGCTCTAATTTTCTTAATAGAAAACTTTATTTCTCAATAAAACTTAAGCTCAATTTCTCAATGTAAAATATAAGCTCTAATTTTATTAATAGAAATCCTTAACTCTATTTCCCAATAGAAACTTAAGCTCACACATAGCTATTCTAAAAACAAAGGATGTTGAAACTCATATAATTGCACATGATTTCAAAAATGAATTCAAATTAAGCATATGCACATTAAACCTTAATTAAAATATACAATAACCTCAAACTTCCAAAAATGCAATCAAGATAAGCATATTTGAACTTAATAAAAAACATGCTACCCAGGCTTTCTATTCCAGCAATGAAGGTAAGTATATTTAAACTTAATTAAAAACATGTTTCTCAGGCTATCTATTCCAACAATGAAAACATGTTGCCCATGCCATCTATTCTAGAATGAAGGTAAACATATTTTAAACTTAATTAAAAATATGCTGTTCATGATATATATTCCAGAATGAAGGTAAGCATATTTAAACTTAATTAAAAATATGACACCCAGGTGTTTTAGGTGAGTTGGAGAGGAGAGGGCAATCCTCCAAGGGAGGTCCCAGGTTCAAATCTCCACCCTACCAAAAAGCTGAATTGGGTATCCAAAATCCAATTGATAATGTTGGTGCGGGCAGGGTCAGGTGCGACTCCCGGGTGACTTTGACAATGTAGAACCCCTGTTTGTGGTCTCTTAGACCAAGGTAGCTCTGCAAGGGGTTTTTCGCTTAAAAAAATATGCTACCCATGCTATCTATTCCAGAACGAAGGTAAGCATATTTAAACTTAATTAAAAACATGCTACCCATGCTCTTTATTCCAGAACGAAGGTAAGCATATTTAAACTTAATTAAAAACATGTTGCCCATGCTATCTATTCCAACAATGAAGGTAAGCATATTTAAACTTAATTAAAAACATGTTACCCATGCTATCTATTCCAGAATGAAGGTAAGCATATTTAAACTTAATTAAAAACATGTGGCCCATGCTATCTATTCTAGAATGAAGGTAAGCATATTTAAACTTAATTAAAAATATGCTGCCCAGGCTATCTATTATGGAACCAAAGGAAACATATTTAAACTTAAGTAAAAACATGTTGCCCATGCTATCTATTCAAGAATGAAGGTGAGCATATTTAAACCTAATTAAAAATATACTACCCATGCTATTTATTCCAAAACAAATGTGATCATATTTAAACTTAATTAAAAACATGCTGCCCATGCTATCTATTCTAAAAAACCCTATATAAGATAACTTAAGATAATCAAAAGCATTATTGGTTAACAAGCTTTTAGATGTCCTGCTTGCTTGGTCTAGTCCTCTACCCTTCTACTCTCTTCCCGATGCTTTCCTTTACCTGCTAGCTCCTCTATCCTCCTTTTCAACTATTACCCTCTTCTTTTTTAATTACTCTACCCATACCAAAGAGGAAATTATCTTTACTCTCCTATCCTCTTAATTATTTATCAACTAAAAGAGAGGACAAAAGAAATGTCTTCCATAAAGATTCTCACCCTCCCATTACCAAAAAAATCAATTTTAGGGTTTCCTAAATAAATATTTCTTCCACCCTAATTATTATTTTTCTAATTTTTATTGCAAGAAATAAATATCATTAAATAACTTAAATAATTAAATTAATTCCTTTCCTCTTAACTTAATTAATATTAAATATTAATCTTAGCTATTGAGTATTAATATTTCTCCTATAAATATTAATACACCCTTTTTAATTAATATTAAGTATTAATCTTAGATATTGGGTATTAATATTTCTTCTATAAATATTAATACATTTTTTTAATATTCATCTACCAATGCTCAATTTGACCCATGCTTTTCCCAAAGTTAATAATTCCACATTATTAATTTTCATTATAATGTTAAAGCATAAATAAAACATTAGCACAAAATATGATAATTAATAATTTCGCAGTATTACTAATAAGAAATTAATAATCCCACATTATTAATGATCTTTCTAATGCTAATGCACAAATATAACACTAAAATAAAAAATGATAGTTAATAATTCCACATTATTATCAAGTGGCATTACTGTTAGATTCCTCAATATTTAAAGAGGAAATCAAGGTTCAAATCTTGCCAGGCGATACATGGATAATATCAAATCTTTGTTGTAATACTACTATGTGGTGGTGATGATATAATACGGGTGGGGCCCATTTCAATCTCATATAACCAATTGAAAAAAAATCCATATTATTAATTTTCTTTCTAATGCTAATGCACAAATATAACACTAACATAAAATATGATAACTATTTGCATCCTTAATTAATTTAATTAACTTCACAAGCTAATATTAATTATTAGCCTTGAAATTATCACTTGGGTATTAATAAAACCATTAATACCTTCCTTAGTGGATATTTTTCCAGATCCATATCTCAGCATAAACACACGCATAAAATCATCATATTAAAATAACATATTGTAAAAATATTATACCATCAATTGTTCTTAATTAGCAAGTTTCTTTTTGACTACCCCATCATCATCCGTCTATTAAGAACTGCTCCCTTGCTTCAGTAGATTCCTGGCCAGCGGTATAATTTCATTCAAATATGCATATATGAAGATGCAACTACATGAGGGTATATCCTACTTTGGAGCTGTCATCAATTAATATAACTATCACTTCCCTTATTTTGGTCTCTCATTCTTGGTGGACAACTTCCTCGTCCACCTAAGAGAGTACATGGTCCTACAACATGTATAACATCAATATTACCATATTATTGGATAATATAACCAAAAATATCAAATGCAATTAACCATCCATAATATATTTAGTACTAAGTATTAGATATTCACATATTAACACATAATATATGATGTTAATGAGTCCTTCTAAGGAGGGCCATGACAAATTGATTATCTATCATGTATTGATCTTGATTGTGTACCTAGAGGTGCTACTTCTATGTATCATTGGTCTCCCATGTACAAGCTTTGCTCTCACCTATCGATGGGTATATCAAGAAGGTCATGTATATAGGAAGTTTTTGGTATATAGGAAGACCTTCAAGGTATATAGGCTAGATAAGGTATATAGAGGGAAGAAGGTATAAGGTGCATACAAATTCTTCTTTTTATTTTAACAATGCTAGAAAAAAATAAATTTTAATTAATCCCCTATCTTTCACAAACCATTAAACCATCTTGAGAGATGTTACATAACCTACAACATTGTTCATCAAATGGACAATCACCTAGACCCTCCTAAAGTGTTATAGTACAATTTTTTAGCTATGAGAATCCAAACTTTTCTCAAGAAGAGAAGAATATATCTCCTCAAGATTCCTCAAACCCTATACAAGGACATGACAAAAAAATAACTTTCTTATCCATAATACTATTAGAAATCAATGCTTTAATGGTTGTATTATGAAATGATTGATTTTTAAGTACATAGGATGTCTATTTTAGACATAAAAACTCTTAAACAAGTTTACAATTATCTTTATCCTATACTACATGCATATGCCTTATGAGGGGTGGTTATACCACTTGTCTTCTTACATGGGCTATGATGCAACAAATATTAGCATATCTTCCCTTATTACATTATAGTCAAAGCTCAATTTTACCTTATGACTAAATAGTAATATCTAGGTTGATGTTAGAATTTGAGAGAGAAATCCCCCCTTAATGTAGAATTACTACTTTGATACTTAAGAGTGTTGGATTCCATGGATTATGCACTCCAAAATATATTTACTAAAAATGTTCTTATTTCAATGATTATGCATGAATTATGTTTATGTAGTGTGGATGATATTCATTAAATATACTAGCTATTGATGAGATTAAATATTCTCATGCCATGTCGACTTATTGCCTACCAAATATTATCTTGACCAATATCTTCTACTATGGTGAGGTCAATTACCTCTTGTATTTTATTTTTTATTAGAGATTAATTCATTTGATTAAGCATTTGATCATGATGTATTCCTACTTCAAAGTGATGCTGCATTGATCTTCAAATTAATTATTTTCCAATACTTTTTGTGTGTTGTCATATCTTCTATGCAAACTAGTTGTTGAGGAATATTACATTATTTGGTACATGCTAATGTACCCCCATGGTACCTTCAATGTACAAATGTAAATATGTAATAGATTAGGATTGAGTCTTTAGTTAGATTTATGATTTATATTTCCTCCTTCGCGTAAGTGTCAATGTATAAGAAATGCATAAGTGTCATGTAAGAGTGTGATAGGGATTAGTATTGTATTGCATTTAATATTGACATGAATCATGTATTGAATTTAATATTGACATGGATCATGCATATTAAATTCCTCCTTGTAAAGGCAGACATACCTATAAATATGTTTTTGTTGAATGCAATTAACAATTTTTATTTGTGCCATTTTGTGTTGTCTCTTAAGAGTGTTTCCCACATCATTGGTATCAAAGCAAGGTGCAAGGGTTTTTGGAAAGTATCCTCTTATTGAGACTAGATTGGTTCATAAAGGAATGAGAAATCCAACCCCTGGATCTTGATGGGTGAATGCTCTTTCCCTACCATGAACACTTTTGAGCACTCTTGTTTTTGAAAACTCTCAGCTGGGTCCCTCCAACTCCTGATCCTCAGCTAGCTAGGGTCCCTCTGACTCCAGATCCTTAGCTCACATTGCAGTGCAATATTTTCAATTTTGTTCGATATGATCTATATTTATTTTTATAGTTTCTAGCACAAGTAAGGCCAATCTGCCCATTGTTTGCTTTCCATATGTATTGCTATCCACATCTCTACTTGACTTGTGTACTTGATCCTCTTCATAGCTGGGGTCCCTTTGATCCTCGACCCTTAATTCACGTTGTTGTGTAGTATTTTTGATTTTTCTTGGTCTGATATGCATTCCTTATAGTTTCCATGTTTGACATCATGATGTCAAACCTCGAGCTTTCGATCAATAAGATCTCTCTTTGACTTAGGGATCTCTTTGCAGAAATCCAATAGATCTAAGCTAAAATTCTTCTTTCCATGATTGCTGCTGATAAAATTCTTCTTATCGATAAAGTACACCAGCTAAGAGATCTCACTATTGAAAGCATATCCAAGTTGCTAGACTCACCAAAATGGCTGCTGCTGCTAATGTTCCTACTATGAAAGAAGATATTGTTCAAATAATTGCTAAAGGAAAACTTGTTCGACTTTTAGATGATATTGTTGCTCATAATATTGAATTTTTGTTTACTCTTGATCTCTTGGAAGAAGAACATGCCAAAATTTTTTAGCATCTCTGTGATGAAGAAGAAAACAATATTTTTCCACCACAATCACATAAGTTTTTGAACAATGAAGCTCCAATCGTTGTTGCTGCTCTCGATGCATCTCCTGTTTAGTCTTCAAATCTATGATTTCAGCACTATTCTCAATATTCCACCGATCTATTTTTTTTGACAATATTCCATAGTGTTAAGGTCCTTCCCCATGGAACTCATTTGTATTTCCCACATTTTAGCAACGGGTTTCTATTTTTAGCACCAACTGCCCATTTTTAGGCCCCATTTCTATCCTTCTGGCCACTAGTTTTTATTGGGTTTTCGATCTGCCTCCCCCAACCCATGAACCCCCATGACCTCCCCCTATCACCTCGTGTTGGTTGCTAGCTATTAACACTGATCAAACATTCCTATCACTTACCACTTGCCACTTGCCCGTGTTGCCATCAAATTAGTCGTTGTCATTCCACAATAGTCATTGCTCCCTTTCCATTGGAGATATTTTTAAATTAAATTAAATTTAATTTAAAATTACAATATTTAATATCGCACTTATTTTTAAATACCATAATTATGCGTTAAATTAAATATTCTTCATTGATCATTTCCCATTCACATCATCCATAAACCCATAATTAAATTAAATTAAAATTTAATTTAATTTAATTTTTGGATTGAGTTGAGTCACCGTAAAGTCATGGGCATGGCTAGTAATTTAGTTCACAACCTGATCGATGCCAAAAAACATCGGGGTGGATATGGACATCGAAAAAACTTGATCTTTCACCAAAAATTGATGAAAATGGGTTATAAGCATCGAGTTGTCAGTGGAAGGTGCCGAGAAATATGATTTGGATCATGCGCTTGAAGATAGCCCAAAAAACAATGTGAAGTTGGCTCACCAAAAGGGAGATACATACCAAAAAATGATCTGGCATGGCCGTTGACTGCATGAAATCATCAACATGTTGTGAAAACATGATAAATCTCATCGAAGCAGTGGAAAAAATGTTGAACAATCCACGAAATGTAGGAAGGGATCATTGGAGCGAAACAACGGGTGATGAGTTGCAAAAAGTCATGATCTATCTAGAAAAAGTGCTCAGATATATGTTGGTCACTTGAAAATGGATAATGCAGTTGTATCAGAGATGGCCATGGAGGCTATTGATGGATTTGGTTGATGAAATATTAGCGCGGATTTGCAGAGTGTGCATCACGAATAGGTAAGGAAGCAAGTACCAATGAAAACTGTGAATAATGTGGTAGTGTCCATGGATGTGGATGATGCAGTGGGTCTTGATGTAAAGGTGGAGGGACACTCTAAAATTTACAAAACAACAATGAAGAACAATAGATCGATAGTGTCCACATGCAGTGAGAGCACGACAGCTGTAATAGAGGTCTAAATAAGGCAAGACCATGGAAAATGTTTACCTTAAAACAACAAGAGGAAATATTGACAAAATCCATAAAAAATGGTAGAATAGCTTGTTAGAAGGTAGAGTGATAGCAAAAATACCATAAAATGCACAGATCAAAGCCAAAAAAGGTAGATCATCACCAAAAAATGGTTAATTGGTGAGAGCTATGATTTGCAAAGGTGGATGACAAGGAAATTTAGGTAATAGACGTTGAGAGTTGCGGGGTCACATGGTACTGGATCAATGTAGGAAATAGAATTCCAAGGCTATAAAGATGAAAGAATCATAGAAACCATGGCAGATGGCAAAATATCTTCTAGCTCAGCAATAGGATCTTCAAATGAGCTCAGATCCATATCAAAAGCCACATCGTATAATGGAAAGATGCTAGGTATATCACCTAGAGATCCTGGTTTGAATCTAGGTGTGGTTGGATCAGGGGTGGAATCCTGATCTTCTTCACTAAGATCTACGTCGGTATGAACGAGATATTTGGCATCTGGTTCTTCATCAATAGTAGTGATGATGTCAAATTTGAACTAATGAAGACTGGCAATGAAAGCAACTTGATCTTGCTAAATGTTTACAAAAATGTTGATAAGGTTGGTAAAAATATCTGTAAGACTCGACATCATGAATGATGGTCACAAATGGAGTTTGGAAATGGTCAAAAATGCAAGGTGAAAGTAGGACAAAACTGTGTACGGAAATCCTGCAAACAAAATATCTAAAACGAAAGTAACTTCTCCACAAATAGATCTACAAAGGCATTCTCATTCCCTGTTTGAACCACTAGGGGAAGATGATACTAGCATGTAACCCATAACCTGCTCTAATACCAATGATATCGAATCAATTATACAGACATGAAGAAAGACGAAGATAATCCAAACTTAGTTGTATTAGCATAAGAACATGTGCCTATAAATAGGTATTACAAGACATGACAATGGATAAGAATGCATTAAATAATGCTTATCTATAACTAAAAAATTATTAAAACATGTACTATAATCCATATCGAGTGCAATGTGAAAGAAATGCACAAGTTTCATGTACGAGTGCAAGTGTATATTGAGAGAATGTGCACACCTATCATCTATGTAAGTGTGCAAATATGTAATGCAAGGATGTGCACATGTGTCTTATATTAGGAGTGCAAGTAGAAGTGTGCAAGTGTCATAAAGTCAAGAGTGCATGTAAGAATAAAGTGAAGAGTCTAGTATGCAAGTGGCAATATGGTAAGCCAAAATTCACGATACTTGTCATATAGAGAGAAATAGTCAAGTACTTGAAGAGTCACATTACTATGTCTATATTATGGAGATAATTCTCCATAAAGAAAAAATAAAATATGAATATAATTATCTGATTATAAGTGGAAGATACAGAAAAGTGAATAAAGCTTGTATACAAATTTTGAGCAATTAATATTGTATCTTTTTCTTTATGCATGGTACATGAATGATTTAGGAATTTACATTCATATTTTTTATTATAAGTGAAAGTTATTTTCAGTATTAAATTGACCTTGATATACATATTAGATTGCTCATATAACTCTACTCTTCATTATTGATATTTTGATCTTTAATATTGTGGTTTATTTATTGAGGGACCTGTGATATATTGTGGTAGTAAGGCTTAAAATCCAACACTAGTCTCTCTTTTATATTTTGATTATTTCTTTATTTAATGAGATCAATCATCTTTTGCTTATTTTTTATATTGTTCATCTTAAGAATATACTATTTATGGAAGGCTATGTATTCACTCTTTCTTTGATGTGCTATTGATGGTTTAACTCGTTGCATTGATTCCTCATTCTCTTTGTTATATTCTACTTCAAATTCTTCTATGAATGGTGAGAAGTCACATTCTAAGTGTACATATTTACTATTATGTTCTTAGATCTTGATGTTCTTGATTACATTTAAATAGATCCAATTTTCTTGACTTGTCATTTGTTTGGAGTCATACCAAACATCATTGTGTTGTCTTAGCTATACTTATGCGAAAACACATATTTTTCTTCTTCTTATTTTATTTCTTATGCTTCTTGATTCTCCTCAACTACATTATTTTGTTGTTCCTTTCTATAACTTTGATTTTTATTTTTTTAAGATGGTATTTCTTGCTGCTAGTTCATATCTCATGAAGGGGACCCATTTTTGAGTGGATAATACCAACATTCCTTCATGATGTGTCCATTTTTCCTACAACGTTCATACATATTTTACTTTTGGAAAGTACTTCTTTGAGAATAATTTCTCTAATGTTGATATCTTTGAAAATTATTTCTTTTTTGGAAGCATTGTGATATCATGCCTCTTTTGAATGGCTACTTTCTTATTTGATTTATAAGTAGTAAATGCTATTCTTCATCTATTGTATGTGAGTTATTTACTTTTTATAGTAGATTCATCAACATTTCAAGACTTTGTGTTTGCTAACTAATATTTAATGTTGTTACAAAAATATTGTACTTAGGTGGGAGAGGTCTCAAAATAATCAAAACTATAGTTTCATTATATACCTTTTCTACGAGTGCTTGAATTATACTCACAACTTAGCTTCATGGATGATTCCAAATTTTCTCCACTATTTATCTTTAGACAATGGAGTTGGATCTAGAGGAATAGAATTTGATTTTAATTCTTGGATTCAAATACTAATTTTAGCTTCTTGCATGCATCTTTGGCTATGGGTGAATCTCTAATGTATGCTTGGACTTCATCTGCTACTCTAAACATGATGATTAATATTACATTTTTGTTTACCTTGTCAAAATTTATTTGATATTCTCCTATTGTAGTAGGATGAATAATAGTCCCATATACTACTTACCATAATTCCTTAAACTCAAGATGTGTCCTAAGTTTGGTATTTTAGGCAACACCATTATTTCCCCTCAATAGTTGGGAATTTGGCAATAAAAACTTCGGTGCTCCACTAGCCATGGTAAAATTTTACAAAATTTTAATATATTATTTTCAATGAATCAACCTTGAAAAATACTATCCAACAAGTATATATAAGCCCATACTTGAACTTTGATTGATGTTTCAAAATATGAGAAAATTGTCTTGCCAAATAAAAGAAATATGAAGGTGAGAAAATTTCTTTCCTTTGAAAATGAGTAATCTCCCTTAAAAATATTTTCTTATTCTTTTCTCTTACTAAAAAATAAATCTTAATTTTTGTACCTTTGTTTTCCTTATTTCCACTGTGAAAGTGGGATCAAATATTTCAATCCTTTCAAATTTTGTTTCTCTGACCTTCAGTGAAAATTAAATCAAACTTTGATTTTTGCACCTATCCTTTGCAAATCTTTACGTAAATTTGATTTTTTTGCACACACAAAATATTTTTAGGAATTCTTGATGTCAATCAAGCAATAATGACATAGAATCCTTCCTTGAACGATTTATTTTTAGGAAAGATCCTTTCCATGTAATGTCTAGGTCCTTCTTTCTTCTTTTTATTTTCCTTAGTAATTTTTGGGTTGTGCTTTATAATAGGGATATTTCTACAATGTGTCTCATATACAAATAAATATTTCTTCTTTAAAAAGAGTTTCCAAGTGAGCATTGAGTTCTTATATCTGGGTGACCATTTTGATGTTTGGATGAGTGTTTTGATGCTCAGGTGAGAATTCTAATTCTTGGGTGAACATCCAAGTGTTTGGGTGCATACAACTAGCATTTTGTCTTATACTCTAATATTTCCAAACTCTTGAAATTTTATCACCTAAATATGCACTCCTTTTGAGATAGCTCAAAGAAGCTTTCTCTTACATCTAAATTCTTTTGCTTTATTTTGTGCTAGACTATTTTTCATAGGTGATTTTATGAGGAGGGTATTAATCTCTTTTACATATTCACTCCTTTTGGGAGAGCTCAAAATATCTTTTTTCTTATGTCCATTTTTTTGCTTTCTTCCTTTCCCCAAGAGCTATCTACTATCTTATTTTTTGTGGGTACTATTTGTTATCTTCCTTTTTGTTGGTGCTATCTACTATATTTATTTTTGTGGATGCTATCTACTATATTCATTTTTGTGGGTGCTATTTGCTATCTTCCTTTTCACAATTTCCACTCAAGCACTATGCTATATATATTTTGGTTCCAAAATTACTTTCGGTTTGTTTAAAATATGGGATTTTTCTTAAAAAATATATTTGCTAAATTTATATCCACGAGTTACTTGCACTTGCTATTTGTTTGGTCTTGATTGGACTTTCATTCTTGTTGTGGTTTATTCTTGTCATCTAATGCAAATGAATTTCTAAACTTAGATGTTTTTGAGCCTTCTCCTTTCCATGAAAAATTTCCTATTCACATTCAACCAATCGATCATTCTAATTGGAATGTTCACAATAATGATTTGCTTCTTTGTATTTATTTTATTCTATTTTAATTTATTCTTTTATTCTCAATGTTGAAGCACCTTTCAAAGGAAAACTATTATAAACTTATTTCTATTTGTCTATTTTTTTCCTTTTCTTTGCGATTCTGATTTGTAATTGTTGGAAATATTACATTATTTGGTAACTTGTAATATTAATACAAGGACCATGTAAATAGTTTAGAGTGTTGTAAATATTTGAGTATATAGTAGGTGTCATGTAAGTATGGAGTTATGTGTAATCATTACAGTATTTGTTCTTATGTGGATATTTAAGAGATAATAATTATGTGGTATTTCTCCCATGATAAATATGTAGAGTTAAATATCTTGTGTGTATAAGGAGATGAAAAGTTTATGTAAGTAGAAAGGTCAAGGGTTGTGAACGTTAAGAGTATCATATCCATGTTTACATATATTTAACGTAAAGCAATGTAATCAGTGTACTTGTGAGATAGTAATACAATGAGAGCAAACCTTGCATTTACATTATTTGTGTTGAATATTCATCAATAATATTATTAAATAAATGTGATACTAAATGTATTCATTGGTATAATTATTTTACATTGATGCTGTGAAAAATATAGTTGAATTGGTAACAATAATATCAAATCCACATTGTTGTGTTTGGATAGAGCTACACTAGATGTGTTTGGTTAGAGCCACTATTATGAAGAACCAATATTGTGAGATTGGTTTGAGAAATCTCATTTGTGGAAATCCACTATTGAGGAATACTACAATTGAAAGAATAGATGAGTTTAGAATATCATTGTTGGAGGAGAGAACCCCATTGTGAAGAGACACAACTAAGAATAAAAATAAGGAAGGAACGTTATGGTTAAGTGGCCACATTTTAAAAAAGAAGAGTGAAGTCTGTCACTGCAAGAGAAGCTAAAAGTTAAAAGTGCCATTGAAAGGCACGTTGAAGGAGTTAGTAAGAGAATTTAGGTTGGAAAGAGTGCTATACAGAAAAACATAGGAGAAGAGAAGTAAATAGGTGGTTGAAGTAAGATGTGGGAAGACATCCATGGTAAACTAGAGCACAAAAGAAAAAAAATTAGGCTGGTGAAAGAGTCCATGAAAAGTTAGAAGCACATGGACCAATGAAACCAATGGAGAGGTTATAGAAAATTTAAGTGCAAAAGCATGGACCAAAATAGGAAGGTAAAACATCTAGTAGCAAAGACTACTGGAGATACCTGGAAAAGGTGTTATAACATCCAAGAGAGGATTAAAAAATTTTCAAAAGCATGGAGGAAGTGCAAAACAAAAAGTGCATGCCAAGTATTAATTTAGTGCAAAGGTATTTACGTTAATATTTTAATTATTTGATTTAATAAAATTAAAGGAGAAGAGGTTATTTTAAGAAATGAAAGTGTGAAGAAATTTAGAAGTTATAAGGAGATAATTATTTAAGTTATAGATTAAAATTATTAAAGTGGAGAAAATAAATATTTGAAGAAGAGAAAAATTTATGTTGAAATTTGGTTTATTGATTGAAAACAAAAAATATTAAAATATTTGAAGGAAAAATATAATATTGGAATTATTAAAGAAATAATAAGAAAGTTGAAAGAAGAATAATTATTTGAAGATTTTGAAATATTAATTTTGGAGTTAAAAGGATTTCAACAATGAAGGAAATTAATTTTAGAAAAATTAAATAATCAAAATAGATCAAGGTCTATACAAATCATATCAACTTCTTCTACAATGCCTTGCATGTTTGAAGATTTTAGTCGCAAAAAATAATATGGTCAAATGAATCAACCTACTATATTATTTTGATAGGAAAATGAGAAAGTAAATTCAAAATAAAAGTTTGAAAAAGCATATGATATAAGAAAATGAGAAGATAACTATTGGTACATTTATTTAGGGGTAAGTAGTGTCATGACCCACCTTGGCCAAAATTTTAATGATATGGACTTTGTATTGATAGATGATGATTAATACTTAGTTTTTGGATGCATTTAGTTGATTATATGCAATTGTGTTATGATGTAAGGATATGGTACTGTTGATATGGTTTGTATATGCATGATCAGGTTCTCTTATGGATGGCTAAGAAAATTGACCATTGAGAACAATATACTAGAAGGGAAATGATGTGGCAAATAACTCGAGGGTAAGGTTTACCTAGGATAACAAGTGGTTACTGCATATAGTTGCATCTCATAATATGCTTGTTTGAAATCATTGCATCGAAAAGGAAGTTGCCTTAGGGTAATGAAGTCACCTTAAGTAAGATGTTGATAACCTGGAAGCTATCACAAGATCTTCTATGAATGAATGGTTGTTTTACTTTATCTATGCTTTACCAAATGTTTATCTAAATATGTTCGAATGCCTTGAAAATATAGATAATATCCTTGATGATATAGCATATTTAACTGTTTTATCTATAAGCATATGGAGTTATATGGGTTTGCTTGAAATGATTTTAGCAAAGAAACCCATCATGGAAGGAGAAGGATTAAAAATATATGTTTTGCTTATGTTTATGAATCTGGCAAGGGATTCAATAAGGAGAAGGATTAAAAATATAGAGGCTTTATTAATCCTCTAATGGTTAGTGTCAATGTTAATAATTTATATTAACATTTGGCACTAAATTATATAATTAAAGGATCATTAATTAATTTATCATTGACATTAGAAATGAAATGCAATTGGTATGTTTATACATTAGAAAGCCATAAATATATTAGTGGCTTTAACGTTGCTAGACAACATTAGGAAATTGATTACTAAAAGTTTTTATTTATATATACGTCCCTTATTAGCAATAAAAAGAGTTTTCAATCAAGTGACATTAGTTCAATAGTTAGATATCTCAACATTTCAAGGATGAGACCCAGGTTCAAATCTTGTGAAATGATATATGGATAATATCCAAGCTTTGTTGTGATACCATTATGTGGTGATGATGTAATACGGGTGGGACCCATTCAATCCCAAAAAACCCATTAAAAAAATAAAAATATTTTTCATGATCATGGTATTATTAAAAACCTTCTTGTAAATTAAAAGAAATATAAATGAGCTTATTTCTTTCATAAAAGCCTTATTTTAAAATTAAAAGAGATATAAATGAGTTTATTTCTTTTATAAAGTTAAAAGAAATTTAATTTAGGTTTTACGAACCCTTTTACCTTGCAAAGGAGGTGCATTTAATGAATAGATTAGGGTTTGATGTTATTTGAAAATGTAACAAGCAAGAAGACTTTGTAAAAATGGTTTAGGGGTTCATCTTCTTTCTCTCTTTAAAAAAGAGATATGGAAAAGGAAAAAAAGAGATCCAGATACTTTGGGAGAACAAGTCAGAGGACAGAGAGCTTGGAGGCACTATGTTGGAAAAATACAAGAGGTTTACATCATCAAAATTTACATCTTCTACTTCCCATAACTTATAAAAATTACAGGTAATCCTTTACCATGTTATTTGGAACTCTTGCATTGAATGGAATGTGATATGCTTTTCAGATTTTTGGAATGTATTACAGAATTCCATGAAAAGTAGAACCATAGAGAAACTCTTTCTAGAACCATTAAAGAATATAAAAAAATTTAGGGTTTCCACTTGTGCGTAGTTTTCTTAATTAAAGAATATAGAAAACTAAGGAAAGATAAAATATAAATAGTGGAGTATTTATATTTTGAAATAATTAGAATGAATTAAAAAGAAAATATAAAACCCTTATATTTTTGTGTAGGAAATTAAAAGGGACTAAACCCTAACTTTCATTTGTTTGTCTTGTGCATGGTCTTTATTTGGGAGATGCACGATAATGATTTGATTTAATAAATTGTAATGGCTTTAGTTTTTATGCATAGCATTTTTCTTTATTAAAAGAAAATATACTTATATATAAGTGAAACTTAGTAGAGCTTTTGAAAAAAAATGGATGTTCTTTTAAGTGGGTTAAAAAGTTAGTGAACATACCCAGGTGTTTTAGGTGAGTTGGAGAGGAGAGGGCAATCCTCCAAGGGAGGTCCCAGGTTCGAATCTCCACCCTACCAAAAAGCTGAATTGGGTACCCAAAATCCAATTGATAATGTTGGTATAGGCAGGGCTGGGTGCAACCCCTGGGTGAATTTGACAGTGTAGAACCCCCTGTTCTTGGTCTCTTAGACCAAGGCGGCCCCATAAGGGGTTTTTTGCTTTAAAAAAAAAAAAAAAAAACTTAGTGAACATTGGGTGTGTTTTTAAATATGGAGCTAATGGAAAATTAATATGGGATAATTGAAATTTTTTAGAGTATTGAATGAATTTTAATTATTTTATATTTTAGGGGTAAATGAAATAAATGTTTTATGGATTCTTTTATTTTAAGAGAATCTATATTAGGGTTTGATTTTATAATGTTTCATTTATTTTAAATGGGAATTACAATGAATGATAGGTATGCTTTACAAAAGAGTTATGTATTATTTTTCTGATTTTTTCATTAATATGTTAAGAAGGGGATTGAAAGGGTCCTGTACCTTTTACGTAAAATTCTTTACAAGCAAATCATAAAAGGTAAAAAAAACATGGTACCAAGTTCATTTGAACTATTAACAATCATAAATAACCAACCTAAATCAACTAATAAGAAATATACATACTACAATGCCAATAACAATGATAACCAGACAATAGTTGACTTTACATACATAATAATTTGCCACATATAGACTAGGGCACCCATAACAGTTTACCCCAAGAACTAAACCCCAAAATTTAGCTTCTTCCAATTGGAAAGTGAACATTATTGGGCCTATTTAGCTTCTCCTTCACCACAAATTAAATAAGTTGAAGTGGGAAATTATCTTCTTATATAATAATATCTTGAGCTTCCACCACCATGTTTGCCAATAAATCTATAGCTCCATTCCTCTCTTGATAAATATGCCTCAAATATAGGTTATGATAATACTACAAGATATATTTTATCCCCACAACCATATCTACAATGATCTAACCAACTTCATGTCTTCCTTTTAGGATATTTATAAGATTTAGGGATTTTACTTCCATAATAGGATTTTTGTAATGGCCTTCTTTGATTAACTTAGCCCTTGTAAAAAATCCTGAGCCTTAGAAAAATGGTTGGACTAGATGGATAGAGGTTCAACAAAGGCTTGCACAATCATCCCCTTAGAATCCCTAAAAAATCCACCCACACCAACATGCCTTGGGTTCCCTTTTGCAGTGCCACCTACATTCAGTTTTATCCACACATCTAGGGGGATTCCTACTTATCTTCTAACCTTAAAGATCTCAATAAATTCACACAGATTAAAGGCTTCAAATTACAATGAACAAAAATGGATTCCTTGAATCTACATTTTTCTACCTCAATAAAGGATAAGATCTGAGTGTTCTCCATTGCAACATTAAAAATATGAAAAGCAACCACAAAATCCTCTTTTTACCTATTTTCAAAAGCCCTGTTATTCCTCTTATTTTAAATTTCCCAAAGAAAATGGGGGAGAAAAAACCTCCAAAGAAATTTCAATTCTAATACTATTGAAATGAGGATCCCATTGCACACATAAATCTCTTATAGTGGTTTGGAGGAGCTAAGGAACATCAAAAGGTTCCAAAACATTCTCTAAAATATGTCTAGCAAAGGAACATTTGAGAAACATATGATGGACCAATTCCAAATCATGTTCACATAAATAACATCTATTTACAACAGGGATGCCTCTTTGTGTAAGTTATGAATAATTAATATTCTATTTTCAGCCACCAACCATAAGAAGAAAGCTATTTTAGGGATGCATCCTTTAATACAAATTTTCCTCATTGGAAACCAACTTCTACCTTCTATCTCAAGCAACTAGTATCTAGACTTAGTAGAGTATTTTTCATTATTTTCCTCCTTTCAAATGATCAAATCACTGAAATGAGAGGACAATAGAGGATACAAATAAAGCCATAATTTTAGATTGTTAATATGACCAACCAAGTTTGGATCTAAATCTAGAGCAGATAAATCTTTCTAGATTTTCACTATTTTTGGTTGTAACATAATCAAAAACTTTGATACCAAAATGGAGGGATAGAGTAGGTTCCAATGCACTTACCTCTGGGTCCTCTTAGAGGGAAATGTTCTTCAGCCAATGATATTTACAAAAGTTCACCTAATTACCATATCCAATATGCTTGATGAGCACCAAAAATGGTCATTTTATATACACTTTTAAGAGGCATCATTATTGGTTTAATTAGCATTTGAGATGTATTTTTATATAACTTTTACATATAATTGATAGAAAATAAAGTATTATGCTTGACTGGTGTTTTTAGTGGAAAATGTGTGTAAATGCAAGTTTTGCTACTAATCTGGTATTTTTGAGCATATATCCCATTTTGACCTGGTGATGCATGAAGACATCTTGAAAGGTACTATGGTAAATGGTGGAGGTAGGCACCTAACTCTCGACCATTTGGAGGTGCCTAACTCCCAACTATTTGGGGGTGCATAAATCCCAACCATTAGGAAGAGCCTAACTCTCGACCATTTAGAGGCACCTAACTCCCGACCATTGGAGGCACCTAACTCCCGATCATTGGTGGTGCAGTGCCTTACTCCTAGTGGTGCCTTACTCTCAATGCCTTACTACCGACGGTGCCTTACTCCCATATAAAGGCACCTACCTCTCGACTACAAGATGGAGCTATGTTCAAATGTTGATCGATTGACCAAACCAACGTTGATCGGTTGACCAATTGACTATGCACTTTCCAAGGAGGTTGTTGCACAAAAGATAAAGGAGAAATATTCATATTTTATGCATATTAGATTTTAAATGTGCATTATCATTAAAATAGAATAAAGCACTTCTATTCTAAGTTGACCGGTTGACCATGTAAGCTTTTTAAAGCATTATTTTTAGGATGCATTATTTTAGGATTAGTTTGTTATGTACACCTAAGGATTATTATATTTATCCTTTTGGTGAATGGTCATGCTTTTAATAGGAGAATAATATATGTGCATAAACGGATTGTAACAAATCACATCATGTGATTAAAAATATACCAATATGTTATTGTAACGAGATCTGGCTATGTTTTATATAAGAACATAGGCCATATGAATGGATCAATGATCAAAGGCACAAAGATCTATTCTATTTATTTTGTTATGGTTAATTTAAGAGTTGCAAATACTCTTATTTTCTTAAAACTAGGCTTTACGTAATTAGTCGGGCAGACTACCTATGGGAGCCTGGGCCCACTCCCTGTTGTAGTCCTCCCCTATTTTATTTTTGTCATTTATTTTTAGTAGATTAGTTATACTATTTTATTTCCTGCTTTATTTTAATTCAACTGTGTTTTATTTTCCTGCACTTTTATTTTCAACACTTTAATTTTAGTTTGTAATTTATTTCTTATTCTGCACTTAGTTTAATTTAGTTTGGATGAAATAAAAATGTTTAAACATCCCCCACCAAACTAATAGGTATAGAGGAATTCATTCCCCACACTGCAGGCATATATTGTGCATGACACTCATAAGTTTACGAACTTATCGGATTGATAATTTATGGAAAATAAATGATTGTTTTCTAAACATAATTTTTGCTCACCAATGCCAACAAAGTCCTTTACATAATAAATGTCTAATGTCCACAAGACTATTCCAAAAGGAAGATCCGATTGGCAAGTCATTGGAGTATAAATATATATTTTTCATTCCATAAAAACTTGGCTTTGAGGATCTTAACCCACTCAAGATGAACACTTTTTAATACTTTCCATCCTATCTTCCCATAAATGCTTCATTCATCTATTTTACCTTCTAAAGCCCAACCCTCATACATCTTTAGTATAACATATTTAATCCCAGGAAACAAGGGAAAATAGTCTTTTATCTTTAGATCCAAACCAAAGTAAGGATATTTGAATTTGCTCCATTTTAATCCTTATTTTAGCTAGAATATTGAAAAGAGACATGAAATAAATGAGAATACTTTGTAAAGAAGACTTCACAAGTTGAGCTTTACCTGCCTGGCTAAGAAGACTTCCTCTCCAACATATTAATTTATTTGCTAGTCTATCTAGCACTAGATTCCAAAGATGTGATTCCATCCTACATTTGAACATAGGCATACCCAAAATATGTGTTTGGGAGTTCTCCAATGTCATACCCAAATATCCTTATGATATTTATTTTCCTTCTAGTTGGGGTGTTGATAAAATAAAATTTACTTTTTAAGTTCACTTTTTGACCAACAACTTCTTCATAAGATACTAAAATATTTTTTAACTCCTTAAGGGACAAAGGAGTAGGAGATCAACAAAGCATCATAAAAAAACTGTTGATGAGAAATAGGGTCCAATGTCAAGGTTGGTTTGAAATCATCTACTCTCCCACTTTTTATAGCCTTTGAAATAGATCTTCCCAGTGCTTCAACAAGAATAATAAAAATATATGGTGATAAAGGATCCCTTTGATGGAGACCATGCCCACTTTTGAAGTAGCCAATAGGGACTCCATTTACAAAGACTAAAAATGTAGTAGATGAAAAATACTTTTTAACCAAGCCCACCCATTTACTATGAAATCCAAATTTCAATAGGACTTTGGTCAAGAAGTCCCAAGAAACCCGATTGTAAGATTTGTTTACATCTAACTTTAGAAGCATTCCAACCCTCTTACTATTTTCCATAGAATGAATAACCTCACGAATGGTAATTATGTTATCCAATTTTTTTTTATCTTTAACAAAACCACCTTCTTGATCTGCCACAGTAAAAGGTAGAACCCTATTTAACCTATTGGCAATAGTTTTGGATAAAATTTTATATATTGTGTTGCAAAAACTGATAGGCCTAAATTTTTTAAGATGTCTTGCTCCCTATACTTTCGGGATCAAATCCAAAAAAGTGGAATTGACATCCTTAGGTAGGTATTGGATTCACTGGATCTCCTTGATAGCCTTGGTAACATCTGATACTACAATATTCTAGAACTTCTGAAAGAAAGCAACTAGGAAACCATCTGGTCTTGAGGCATTTTACCCACTCAGAATAAACATGGATATTCTAATTTCTTCATCTATAAAGGGGATCATAAGAGAAGAATTCATCTAATTAGTCATCAATTTTGGAATATTAGGAAGGATTTTGCTTTCACCTTCACCATTCACTGCCATAGGTTCTCCCTGGAGGCTTGAAATAACTAAAAACTTCTTCCCTGACATCCTTTGGTTCTTCTACCACCAAGCCATCATACCTAACCAAATCCTTTATCTTATTGTTGACTTTATGTCTTAGGGTAGACACATGAAAAAATCTAGTGTTTCTATCATCTTATTTAAGATAAACCAACCTTGATTTTTGTTTCCAAAACACTTCCTCACAAGCCAGGAGATTATGATAATCATCTAAGATTTGGAATTTAGTCCTTCTATGATGATCATCTAGACCAACTTGGTTCACTTCCTTTTTAATATTTTCAAGCTTCAACTTTAGATCCTTCTTTTGGGTAAATAGATACTTGAAGACTCTTCTATTCCATTCTTTAAGATTGGGTTTAACATATAGTGAAAACCTAAACTACACAATTAACATAGCTCTTTTGCATCTAGGCAAAATTGGCACTAGAACTAAGAGAAAGCTCCTCAAAGAAACCCGTAATAGCCCAAAAAGAAGGTCTAGCTATTAGTTGGAGAAAGGGACTTCAAAAATTTATTATAATAGAAATCGAAAGTGAGGTTAGGGGAAAATATGTGGCAAAGAAACCTCAAAAAATAGTGAGAAAGGAAAAAGAACCACTGGTCAATGAACCTGCTCAAAAAGGTGAAAACTTAGCTAAAGTAAATCAACTATTGCAAGGTTAGATGCACCAATAAAAGGAGCACATGTAATAGTAAGCTCAGATGATGGAGCACATGGAGCAAATAAAATCTTAAATGGTTCAGTAGAATGAGTTAATAATACAACAACAAAAACTAATAGAAAGCCTAAGGAAAGAGAGATTAAAGTCAAGCAAGATGAAGTACATGTAGAGTAAGAAGGGAACGACATGAGAAGGATTAGGGTTGAATTGAACAAGGACCTGAGGAAGATCATGATATCTAAATTTGATGGTAAGGGGATGGAGATGTAGCTGAGAATTGGTTGAATGAGATCAAAACTTATTATTCCATGAAACCTCTTTTATTTGAGTCAAAAACATTATGGGCAATTCTCCACCTTGTCGGCCTAACCTTAGACTAATGGACTACCTACATGAAGAGAAAACATGTTGAAGCTACCAATGTTCAATGGGATAAATTATTAAATAAATTCAAAAAGAAGGTTTATGACTAGGAAATTCTATGTTGAGAAATTTGCTAAATTTTCTAACTTGCATCAGGAGAATATGTCTGTCAATGAGTATCACCAAAAAATTATACAACTATTAAAATATGTACCTGAGTGATAGGGATTAGGTGTAGGTGTGGTATATCCTATGTAATAAACTATTATCATTTAACGGTAGTATTTGGTCATATTTTTTTAATTAAAGTTGTTGCAATGGATAAGGTGCACCATAATCATTAAATGCGACCTTATCTATAACTTGTAATGTATTGCCTATTTATAGGCCTTTGATTAGCAATGTAAATCAATTTTTGGGTTTATCAATCATTTGCATTGTGCTTGTTATAGTTGATCCACATCATTTGGTATCATATTCAATTGCAGAATCAAGGCTAGTATCCTCTTTCCCTAGGTCGAGGTCAGTTTATATGGGGAATGAGAATACCTTTGTTATCAGATCCATGGAATAGCTTTCATTTTTTTAGGTACCCTGTTTGCCAGCTATATAGATTATCTTGAATTTGTACATGGTTCCATCCTACCTTGGCTGAGCATATTTGAAAATTCCAAAAAAAAAAACCTCGTCTTCATTTGTATAAATCGTTGTCTAAGCATTTCACTGTTTGGCCTGATTTAAAAGTTTTCGCATTGAGTTGCAGTTTTTCAAGGGTCACAACTCCATATTCGATAGATTTGTCATGTTTTTGAAGGTATTGCTTAAAAACTCACACATTCTTTACGATTAGCACCAGTGGTTCTCTTGTGTGGTAATATTTTACAACTTCTCAACTATTCTTTGTTTGATCTGTAACATGTTGGCAGATTCCTTCATGCTAGGTGGCTCACTGACGTGCCCCTCTAGTGGCCCAAACTCCACTCTAACTTGTATTCATCACCTACTTGCCCATATCCAGCATATGCATGCTCACACACTTCTTGATGACATACTGCATGATCTACAAGAGAAACTCTTAGTTGACCATGATCATCACTGTGTGATCCAATGCCAATCTTCCCATTGGTGCTCATCACGACCGATATCATATTTCTTGTAAATATTGGTTAAAATTCAAATTCATGATGAATTTCATGAAACTCTAGTGCACGACCCACTTAGCCCTTGGTCATATTATGATGTCCTTATTTTTGGCACCTTGGGCGCTCTATCCACATACCATTTCTACCGTATCCCTCTCTTGGTGACTTTTCATCTTTCAGTGACTCTCGAGCCTTGGTCCATTCACTACACCATTGTGCTCCTCCTATGTGGATAATCTCCAGTGTTCCTCATCACCTAAAGCCTTACAATCTAGTTTTGCACATCTCGCAGTCCACTACATTCTTTCATGTTTGCACTTCGCAAAGATTTCTAGTGCACATCTTTTCACTGGTAGTTGAAAACAAATTTGATGACGTTTCCCCATTTTTGATGTCTCTCTCATGACGCACAAGCAATGTGGACATCCCACCACCGTCAACCTTCATGCCATCAAATTTACACTATTTGTTGCTGCTACCTATGTTTCATGTTCATTCTTCATAGTATTCATCAAGCATTTGCATCTGACATCCTTCCACATTGGTAACACCTCTTCCAATGGCATCCTACATCGGTGTGTTCTAAATCTTCTTTAAGTATGTAACATTACGTTTTACGATGCACATGATCTATTTTTGATGTGCTAACCACTTTTGGTGGACATAAAACCCCTTTCCCCTTTTTTCAGTGATTACTAATGTTTTTTGGTCACTACATTCCATTTTTCTCCTCTTTGGCATTTCTTCCACATTTTCCTTATGGTAGTACTTTTAACCTTTAATTTCCTCGCTTCTCCCTATGACCATTAGGCAACTTTGCTGGCTCATATTTCCCTTGGCTGCTTTCCTTCCCATATATGTGATTGCATCCTATCATGTTGTATTTCGTACCCTCGCACATCCTCATATTGACCAATCACCTTTGCTCGACCTTCCATTGATAGTTGTTGGGCCCATCATTACCGTGGTCACTTTGAGTAAATATTCATGGTCTTACCCGTTGGGATGGGTTTTTGTTGCCATTAATTATATGTTAAAGCTCATTGATATTAATTGGGTTCACAAATAATTAATATCCAAAACATTTAACGTTGTGCCTTGCTGTTGGGCTGTCGTGTTTGCCACCAAACCACATTTTTGCCCATTAATCCTACCAGAAGAAGACATTTTGCTATTTTTGTTGTTCCAAGGCCATTATTGATCCAAGTATACCCTTGCATATACTTGTTGGAAAGCTCATTTCAAGATATACATATATATAGTGTTAATTTTTCCATTTGATCCTATTCTATCTTTTGAATTTTATCCCAAAGAAGTCCTTTTGTACTGGGCCTGTATTTTTGCATTTTGACTACCATTTCATCCATTTTTAGTTGTCTTACTAGCTCAAACTAGATATATGGCCAACAACATAGACTTAGCCAAAAAATTGGCCAAAATATCACAAGTTTCTACCCAAATGTGCACCACCTTAGCTAACATTACTTCCAATCAGTCCACCACATTGGCCGCAGTCCAAGCCCAAGTTAATTTTTTGGTAGACAAACTTACGGATCTCAACATCAAAATATTTGCACCTTCTGCTTCCAGTGCTAAATGTGAGGTTTTCATATATGAAGGTTCTCGAGATCCTAATGTTCTAAATACCTGGATCCTCAACATGGAAACTTGGTTTGACTATAGTCAAACCCCAGAGGACGAGAAAGTTTCATTTGCTCGGTTAAAGCTTTCTGGTATGGCTAAGGTTCTGATAACCGAATGCCATGAAACTCAAAGCTCCATTCAAACATGGGATGAATTGGTCATAGTTTTGAAAGCAAAATTTTATCCCTCTCATTATGATGCTGACTTGTAGGTTCATTGGCTTCACATTCGATAGGGATAAAATCAATTTATTTAGGATTATGTGTTTCAATTTAACCATTTGCATGTTTTGCTGCATGATATTGATCCTACAAATTCTTTGATTCTTAAGTTTAAATATGGTCTCCATGAAAACTTTTACCATGAGTTGAAATACACTCCATGTACCACTCTTGATGAGGTATTCAACCATGCTCAACTGGTGGAGGAGAAGTTTATTTCCCAAAGGCAAGGACCTCACTATTCTATTGGTGGTATCACTCAAGTATCTTGACCACCACAACAAGGTCATCCATAAACACAGGGTCATTCATAGCCACAGGGCCACCCACAACACCAGGCACCATGACATTCTTCTTATTTTACCCCTTCTTCTCATCCTTCCATTTCTAACCAATCCCTTCATACTTCTTCTTCTTCTTCTTCTTCTAATCGCCAAAATTTTCAAATCTATCAATATTGTAAAAAGAAAGGGTATAACAAATTTAATTGTCCACAAAAGTCTAAGAAGAAGACATTGCTTGTATAGTCCGATGAGGGAACTTGTGATAACCCCATTAGGACTACTAGGGAGGGTTAAATTTATGAGGAACTCAGGGGGAAACTGAATAATGTCACAATGATGAATACTCATTCCATACTCGATGATCATGATACTTTGTTTGTCATACATGCACATTTGTTGCATAATTTTATTGTAGATTGTATTATAGACAATGGCTCGTAGAAAAATCTCATTGTGAAGTCCATTGTTGATAGGCTCAAACTATCCACAACATCTCATCCTAAACCTTACTCTCTTGGGTGGAAGGATATCAACACTACATCAAAAATCACTCACACGTGCACCATTTATTTTGATTTTGGTTCTAAGTTTCAAGATACAGTGACATGTGATGTGACATCTATGGACTATTGTGGCTTATTGATTGGCAAGCCATATGATCGAACAGCCACATATGATGCTTACAAAAATACTTACACATTGCAACACAACAATAAGCATTATTTAATTGAATCCACAAAGCATAAAAATAATCTTTTTCTTACTTTCCATCAAGCATGCAAAGCATCTAATCAAGCACAAGATTTAGCACTCATTTTCATTCATAAACAAATCAACATTCATATGTAGAACCATATTAGTCACAAAAAAATGAAACCCTTGACAATATATTGCATAAATATAATTCTTTTTTTTAGGAGCCCACTTCTTTACCTCCTGAAAGAGCCATTAATCACAACATTGATATCATACCAGCTACACCTTTGCCTAATGCACCCATGTATAGACAATATATTTTGTAATATGATGAGATTAAAAAATAACTCCATGATCTATTAAATAAGGGATTCATCAAACCAAGCATGTCTCCTTGTGCTTCTCCTATTATTCTTGTTTTGAAAAAGGATGGCACTTGGCAATTTTGTATTGATTTTCGGGCACTTAACAAAATCACCTTAAAAAATAGATATCCCTTGTCCCGCATTGATGACTTCTTAGATCAACTTCAAGGTGCTAAGTTTTTCAATAAAATTGATCTCAAGAGTGGCTATCATCACGTTTGGATACAGGCTAAAGATTCTTGGAAAACCGCTTTCAAAACTAAGATGAGTTTGTATGAGTGGCTTGTCATGCCTTTTAGGCTCACTAATGCTCCTGCCACTTTCATGAGGTTGATGAATGATATTTTTCGTGAGTTCTTGGATAGGTATGTCATTATCTATCTTGATGACATTCTGATGTTTTCTACCACATGACAAGCACATTTACAACACATTGAGCATGTTCTTTCCATCCTTCAGAAGAATCAATTGTATGCTAATTTGCCTAAGTGTTTTTTTTGAGCAAACCTCAATCTCATACCTTGGATTCATCATAAATACCAATGGTATTCAGGTTGATCCTGTCAAAGTAGAAGTTCTCCTCACTTGACCTTCTCCCAAAAACATCACTGAATTACGGAGTTTCCTGGGCCTTGCCAACTTCTACCACAAATTCATTCTATGATATTCAACCATTGATGCTCCCTTAAATTCCTTGACTAAGGCTAAATCTATTTTTCATTAGACTCCTAATCATACCTATGATTTTGCTACTCTCATAGATAAGCTTTGTTCTGCTCCTATTTTAGCCATCCCTAACCTTAAACAACCTTTTGAAATTGAAATTGATGCATCTCAATTTGCCCTTGGTGTTGTTCTCAAGCAAAATGGCCATCCCATAGCTTATCATTCCGAGTCCTTTTCCACAGCCAAGCAAAAATACTCCACGTATGATAAGGAAATTTATACCTTAGTCTAAGCCATAAAATATTGGCATCATTATCTCTTAGGGAAAGAAACCATTATCCAAACTAATCATTTGCCTTTATAGTTTCTTCAATATCAAACCAAGATCCAAGAAGCATGACACATGAAATGGGCTTTCTACCTTCAGCAATTTCACCTTGTCATCCAGTATAAAAAGGGTAATCAAAACTCTATTGCCGATTGTCTCAGTCATCCTCCTTTCACTCATGTTTTAAATGTTGTTATTACTTCTCACTTGGGTTTTTAGTCTTGGCCTTTTGAGTGTCCTCATGACCCTAACTTTGCACAAGTTTATCAATGTTTACAACATCCTTCTTCCTCAAACTTATCCCCTCTTTAGGACTACCACCTTAAGGAGGGTTTGCTTTACCATCTCGATAAACTTTATGTCCCCCATGAGAACCATCAATCCCTTTTGAAGGAGGCCCATTCTACCCTTTATGGTGGTCATTTTTGGTAAACATAAGACTATTCATCATTTTTAGAGATTATTTTACTAGCCCCACATGTAGTGTGATGTTCTCAGATACTTGAAACAATGTATCTTTTGTAGTCGGTCTAAGCCAACTAACCATAATTTTGGTCTTAGTATACCATTACCCATTGCATCCCATCCTTGGGAAAGTATTTATATGGATCTTGTCAGTGGTTTTACTATGACTGTCCATCAACATGATTGTGTCTTTGTCATAGTTGACCATTTCAGTAAATTGGCTAAGTTCATTTTGTGTCGTAAAACCAGTTCCACTATCAAATTAGCCCAAATGTTCTTTGATGTCATTTGGTGTTCATTTGGTCTTCCCACTAGTATTGTGTATGATCATAATTCTTGTTTTGTCGATCACTTTTTATATTCCTTATGGAAATTATTAGGTGTATCCCTTAATTTTTACATAACCTTTCATCCACAGTTTGATGGTCAAATTGAAGACGTTAATTGTACACTTATCTAAAGTCTGTGTGTCTTCCATCATTCGAGGCTGTCCAAGTAGAATTTGAGTCTAACTCATATCAAGCATGAATATAATAGGGTTGTCCATTCATCCACAGGTTATTCCCACTTTGAGGTATGTCTAGGTTTTCAACCTCTTAATCCATATGAGTTACCCTTATCACTTTCGTATCCTATCATAGTACACATGTATAAAGAACAAGATTGAGCTCGTAGCAGCTTTAGTCCAAAGTTATTCACATTTTGCAGAAGATACAACAACAACAAAAGCAAGCCATGGATTGTCATCATGTTTTGCATTCCTTCTAGGTTGAAGATAAAGTTTGGTTGTATCTTGATCATCACAGGTTTCTAGAGAAGTCACATAGCAAGATAAAACCTCTTTGTTATGGGCCTTAAACTATCATCCAACAGGTGTCTGAGAATGCTTTTCATATTGATTTACCAGTACACTTGGGCATCCACAATGTTGTCAATGTCGACTTACTCTGCATGTACCATGACTCTTCTTTGGAGAATGCACCAGTTATCAATCATCCAATAGATGTTTTACCTAAATTCTAGCTTCCATTAGAGGAGGATCATCTTTTTGACACCAGGACCCATACCACACATCACGGTTCTTCCACTTCCTATCTTGTTGGCCATCATGGACAACTTCCACATCAGGCTCAATAGATTCCTCATCATCAAATGGTTCATGATTTTCCTTCCCTTTTGAGCGTATTGGAGTCCAATTTTTCTACGATGGGGAGGAATGATAGGGATTAGGTGTTAGGTGTGGTATATCCTATGTAATAAATTGTTATCATTTAATGGTCGTCTTTGGTCATATTTGTTTAATTGAAGTTGTTGCAATGGATAAGGTGCACCATAATCATTAAATATGATCTTATCCATAACTTGTGATGTATTGCCTATTTATAGGCCTTTTATTAGTAATGGAAATCAATTTTTGGGTTTGTCAATCATTCACCTTGTACTTGTTATAGATGATCCACATCACTAAGTATAATAGTAGAGAGGAGATCAAGGTAAATTTTTTTATCTTAGGACTACATCCAAGGATTGGATCCATAATTAGTTTACTGAATCCTAAAGATCTTTCTAGAACCTATGATTTGGCTCGACAAGAGGAAATAAACCAAAAGGCCAGAAAAGCCTACTACTAAAGAACCTTTGAGAAGAATAAGGAAGATTTTATAAAAAGGAAGAATGTAGGATACGAAAGGTAGGATGAGGATAAAAATAAAAGGACTAAGGATAGGGACAAGACTAATAATGAACTAAAAATGACAACTAGAAAAAAAATAGACACAGGTTACAGGACAATAGGGATAGAAAAAATAGGTAAAACTTTTTCAGAAAAGATTGAGCAGAGGCCTCCAGCTCAAGATAAGGTTAAAGAAATAAACCCTCAAAGTAGAAGTGGATATAGTAGAAGAAATAAAGCTCCTCCTAACAAATGCTATTTATGTCATGGCCATCACTATGCAACCCAATGTCCACATAGAGTCAACAAGAAGAAGGAACTAGAAGAGCCCACACACAAAATATATGTTGCCTCAGATGCTTGATCCCCATCACCTTAAAGTTTGTCCAGCTAAAATCCTTGGATCTAGAGCCAAAGAGATAAATAAAGTAATGTAGGGTCTAGTGGGATCAATACTAAAAAAGAATGCCACATGGGGAGAATGTGGCTGATATGCACAAATAGTTTCCTTAATTGTTTAAAATAATATTGATATATGTTTCTTGGAAATTTATGGATGAATGTGAACGTTTTTGATGTAGTATGATGTATATATTATTTGTGTATAGCTTTAATATGCATCAAAACATAGGGACTATGTTTATTTCTCATTGGGAAGAATGTAATAGCCCTACTAGAGCATCTATTATTTTGCATTATTTTGTGCTAGGACAAGGTACTGTTGATGGCATTGGTGATTGCAGGACCATGTATCCAAATTTAAGCAAGCAAATCAAGTGTACCTAGTACCTCCTTCAGGCAAAAATATAGGGGTCATCTACATGAGGTAAGGAGGGATATGATGGAGATGTGAAAAACACCATGGCCTGTGAGCACATGGAAGCTCACTAAAATAAATTCATATACGAGCATCTTGATTGTTGGTTGCATTGTGTTAATGCTTGCTTGATGGATCTATTTACATTATGCATATGTTTATTCAATGGGCTTGTTTGTATTATACGTATGCTTGTTGGATGGATTTGGTGTTATAATTTTCCTACTTCATTTATCTTAATATATATATATATATATATATATATATATATATATATATATATATATATATATATATATATATGAAAAATATTATTTAATAGGAAAAATAAAAATAAAATAGAAATAAAGTGCAATTAAGACAAAGTAAAATTAAAATTAAATAATAAATAAATATATAGTTAAAAACACCACCAAATTTCATTTAATAAATATGAATGGTATATGTAAGTATTTATTCCTTGATGCCACCCGATAATTACCCAATAAGAACTATATGCATGCCTTATCATAGGTGTCATTGAATTCTAGCCATAAAAAATTCTATTTAAGAATGTTTGGAAATGTCTTTGAAATCCGTCTATATGGAGTGATTTTTGAGATCGTGCTGTGCATTAGAATGAAAGGAATAAATTAGGTTTAATTGACTATGTTTAAGTTCATTATATACTTTAGGAAAATCATCTTGATATTTGTTTACGTATTTTATTTTTACATATGAAAGTTTTTGGTCGAAGAGTTTTACTTATTGATTTACTTCAGATGGCTTTTAAGTTGACTATAATAATGTATGGAACTAACTTGTAGTTTAGGTTGACTTATTTTAATTATTTATTAAATATTTTTCTTTAAAAGTAAGTAAAACAATTTCGTTTTATTTTATATTATAGATAGGAATCAAGAGAAAAATAAATTTGATTCAATTATGGGAGAAGCGCTTGATAATTGATGGCTATATGGGATTAGAAGTTGGTAAACTATGTAATTAACTAAAGATAGGGTTAATTCATAATATATAGTGAAAATAAAGAAAATTCTTCATGCATATACTCTTATTAGTTTCTTACTTGTAAACTAATATTATCGTGTGTTAACACCTTGCAAATTACGAATAAAAATGTGAATGTTTTTAATAGATGTTTACATGGGTTGTGTTAGGTAAATAGTTGGTGAAGGTTATATTATATGTGTTAGTTCACTTAATTATATTTATTTTTTTAAAGAAAGGAAAAATTATCTTTTAAACCAAGTATGTGGGTAAGTAATAATTTGAAATCCAAGAGTATGTAAAGTGATAATTTTTATTGATATTTTAATTATTACAAAGAATATGTTGCTTAGTATAATGATTGTGATTTTAAAATAAACCTATTAATATAGAAAGAGATGTTCAATAAAAACCCTCCTTTTAACACCAAGCCTCAGTTCTTTTATTTTTAAATATGAACACCATCAAGAAGGATGGCTACTCAATACCCAACATCAGTGATTGAGAGCTAGGCAATCACTATGATTTGAGAATGAACACTTTTTGGAAAACCAACCTGAATGAGTGGTCCTTTTGCCAAGAATAAGTGATAAGGGGTGGTATGGGACATCACCTCTAGGCCATTGTACGAGTAGTATGGTGAGGGGTCCTTTTCTCATCACACAGTTGGGAGATAACTAGTAGGATATCGGTACTAGAATATAGCTAGATACAGGTGCTAGTAGACTCAATGACAAGTTGGTATGGGATAACTCCTCATCAATCATGCCATGACAAGAGATACCTGGTCTTGAGCCAAAGTAATGGTGGGCCTTAGTTGACTCCAAAAGAAGTTGGACTCTCAACTAGGCACAAGGTATATTTACGCTACCCCCTTGCATGTTTAAAATCTAGGATAAAAATTAGACCAAAGAAGCCTAAGTCCTCCATGTTAAGGGATGGAGAATTATGCATCCACCCTCTAGGTGTTATGGGCCCTAGAGGATAACCCTAGCCGTGAACCTAGACCTCTAGTAAAGGACAATATGGGTTCACAAAAAGACATATTTTTATGAGATCTAGCCAATATTGACCACTTGAGAGATCATCTACAATGGTTAGTATTCTCGAAGTGAGTATCACTATGCATTTGTACTAATAAAATATTGGGTGATCATCAAACTTTATATTTGTGCTTTCTTAAAGACGTTAAAACTGATCCAAATTTTCACTTTGTGATTCTAGAGAGCAAGACTGGAATAGATAACCAAGTGCATTAGACCTGGGTTGCTACATTCATCCACATCAACTCAAATCAAAAGGGGCTTTTATGTAGTTTTCTTCCACTCTCTATTTCCCAAAGAATAGGATTATGGTCAAATCCAATCTTGGGGAGGACCATAAGAGTAATGTCTCCAAAGACTATTAGACCTTCTTGAGAAACTAAAAATTGATCTAGCATTATCTGAATCAATTGGTCATGCAATCTTCAATTACTCCATGTATACTTAAATTGCCTCAGATAAATATCCATTAACTCATTATCACTCAAAAACTTCCCAAAGTCTTCCATTCCCTTTGATAGAACTAGAGAGCCTCCCTTCTTATCAAATGGATAAAATGATGTATTGAAATCACCCACCCAAACCCAAGAAATATATTTGAACACTTTCTTAAGAAAAATCATATCTCTCCACAAAGAACGTCTTCCACTCATCGAGTCAGGGGCATACGCATTCATCAAAATCCAATTCTAGTTATATTACAGACTAAGAAAAGACAGAGATAAAACTACTATTATTTACAATAATTTTACCTACAATCATCTCCTTATTCCATAAACACACGCCCTCAAGAGGCTCCATTGGATGGGCTAATCAAAAAATCTGGTTCTCTCCATAAAAACTGCTTTACACTCTAAGCCTTTTGTACATGCATTTTGGTTTCCTGAAGCATTACCATATCTAATTATTTTTCCTTCCTTAGCATCAAAATCTCTCAATGTTTTGAAGGGGCATTCAATCCCCTAATATTCTAGGAAATAAATTTTATTTTATATTTTTTATGGGGGGATTTTTCCTCCCAAAGTTCAAAACTCTTTGAGATCCATTCACCTCTTCCATGGCCATTTCCTTATTTTGCATTTTAGATTTTGATGGCCGACCCCTTTGGGTCTTAGAACCAACATAAATATTTCCCTTTTTTGACTTCTAGTGATTCGGTTAGGAATTCTGAGTCTCTCACTCTAAATTAAGGTAATATTCACATATTTCCTAGGGCCACAATTAGTAGGATCACACAAACTAGATTCATCCAATAAAGACACTACAATAGACAAAAACTTGTTAATTTGCTTGGATGCTTCAAAATCCTCTATTGAATATTTAACACAATCTAAAAATTGAAGACAATAAAAGGTATTCCTACATTTAACACCAACATCAAAAACATAGGCAACAACCAATGGAATATTTACCTCTAAGCACTTTCCATCGATTTCATTTGCAACAAGGTCTTCATCCGTACCAACATCCAAGATTTCTGTGGGAACTTTACTAAAATCCTCAGGAGCACCATGAGCACCTTTCCTATCTACCCCTGATTCATATGCAAATTTTTTTGGATAACTTTCCCATATTTTTTTTATGAACTTTTTAAGACATCACAAGTGAAGCTGGGATGACCAAACTTCTTGCATATTGAGTTTTTTTTACAGCTATGTTCTCCTATTCTAAAGGCTAGGTCTATATCCTAAACTTAGACTCAATTTCAATTAACTTTGAAAGGTCCTTATCAAGCATAACATTAACACAAAATCTAGTGAATAAAATCCTAGATCTAGCAATGGTAAATGGATCTATCACCACCATCTCTCCAATTTCACTTATGATTTTGGCTAGGATATTCACATGCCAAAGATATAAAGGAAGGCTAGGAAGGTGAATCCACATAGGATCTTGGTCAATGCATTGAGAATTATGGTTGAAATCGGGTTCCCAATTACTTAGGAACAAATCTCTACACCCAAAAAATCATGGACCACCTTGAAGAATCTTATCACGATCCTCCAAACCACTAAGCCTAACCTGGAAAAATCCCTTAGGTAAAGCAACAATCTCCAAAAGAACCCTTAGGACACCATTGTAATTGAGACCATTTTCTAATAGCATCCAGATTTGGACAAATCCCAACAAATTTCCCAACAAGAGCAAAATCCCCATGGGAAGTAGCCATATCTACACGAGGGTCCAAAACCATAAGTCTTCCTAAACAAGAAAGGACAAGAGTTGTGTATTATTATTCAATATGCCTATTTATATTTATTTCTTTAGAGAAATAATATAGTTGAAAATTGAATTATGTTTTTAAAATAGAATGGATTATTAAATAGTATATGTTCATTTTATAGTTTGAGAATAAAATGAATAAGAGTTATATGCTTTCTTTTATGATAAATATTGTCATACTTATAAGAGCTATTTAATTGTGTCTCTTTTAATGGATAAAGGTAGTCTTTTTATATTATGGAAATTATGATTTGATGTTTGGACATGGAGTCCAAAGGTTATTATGGAACTTATGGGGGTTTCATTTAAAAATGCATTTAGAGGAATACTTATGGGAGTATTTTATTTACACTAAATAAAATGTGTATGCTAGAGGAAAACTTATGGGGGTTTTCCTCCTTGCTTTCAAAAGAATGAAAGAAAATATTTTGTAAACATTGTTTAAAGATGCATTGAAAAAAAACATGCATATAAGTTTGAACTATCATAAAGGAGTTGTCCTGGTACCTTCCTATTTGCTCCTCGAAGGAGATAAAGAAGGACGTGATCAAGGAGGGCTTCATTATGATTTTCATTGAGAAACTTTGTACTTATGAAGTTGTTGATGAAATGACTCAATAAGTAGTTTATATTCTATTTGAGAAGAAAGATTGTAAATTTGAGATGTACTTGAATATGAAGTAGGAATATATTACCTTAATATGGATGGATGAAATTGTAAGCAATTGATATTATGCTTTCATTGATTTCAAACTTTAGCATTTGAAATGTTTCTCTTATTATGACATGTATGTTTGAAAGTTATGTACATATTTTGATTAAGTAGGTGTTATACTTTATTTCATGCATATAAATTGAAGAATGTTATAATGAGAGAGAGAGAGAGAGAGGAAAAAGGAATGAATGGTTTCATATTTTACTTTGGGTGTAGGTTTTGTATCTTTGGGGGAAAACACCTTAGTTAGCCAAACCTAGAAGAACCTAAAGGATGGATCCAACCTGAGGTGGTTGCGGTGTAGCAACACTTGAGGGTTTTGTAATGGGCACTTCGATAATGGACCTTTGAAGTGGACCCAAATATGGGTAAGTCTTTGGAAAAGATTCATGTGGTGTAGCTTGAATCCTCTTTTTCAACCATGGAGGTTTGAATCTTATTATAAAATAGGAATTGGTGGTGAAATATCAAATAACTATTGGATTTCCGTGTGAGGAATGTCACGCAGAGTGACAATAACCTCAATTAAACCATCAAGAAGATGGGTTAATTGAGAACCGTAGTTTTATACATGGTGTAATGTATAAACTAAGAGGTTTTATGCCTAAGTCCTAGTTTAGAATGACTTACACTAGAAAAGAAACTGGCATCCCTTTCCTCAAAATATTGAGATAGGGTTAATCCCTACGCCATGGTCAAGTTGTCCTACATTTTTGGAGGGTATTAGAAAATGGGGACCATGTGAAGGTATCCTTTAAGCCATGGATGTGTACAAGGTTAACCCTAGTGATTTACAAGAGAGTGATCACTCCTATCCACTCGAGGGATGTTTGCAACATCTTAAACTCAAAATATGGTGAAGCCTCTATGATTGTATTCCTATTTGGTACATCTTTTGTGAACCTTAACTATGTAAAGAAAAAATTCTCTCTCCCGGGATGGTTAGAATTAGGTTGTTACAAGTAGACATATGATTGGAAACAAATATTGATTTAGTTCTTTTTAAGAAAAATATGAAAAACTAGTTGCAATTGCAGATGATAAAATATATGAGGTCAAAGGTATAGGAAATATATCAATCAACTTATCTAATGGAAAATGCATGATTAAAAATATATTATATGTACGAGGTTTAGCTACTAATATACTATCAATATCTTATATGTTAGACCATGGTTGAATCCATAATTATTGAAAACAAAAATAAACGTGTCATCACCAAACAAGGAAAATTTATAGCTATTGGATCCTTCATAAATGGTCTATTTGCAGTTGATACTTCATCAAGTATTTTTATATCAATAAGAATATAACAAACAAGATATATTTGGCATAAGAGGTTAGGGAATATAAGTGCATTATCCTTAAATAAATTGAATGGATATCAAATGATAATAGGTTTACACAATCTAACATTGCAACCTACAATTTGTCCAAAACATTTAGTAGGAAAGCAACATAGAGTACCATCTAAATTAAGCCTACATAGATCCAAGGAACCATTAGAAAAAGTACATATAGACTTATGTGGGCCAATGATATCTAGTCTTATAGGACAAATATTTTTAGGTATTTGTTAGTGATTATTATAAAAAAATATGGGTTTACTTGAAATTTAAATCCGAAGTCTATATATTTTGAATAGTTCAAACAACTTGTAGAAATAGAAATTGGATGACCAATCAAAAATATTCTCTCATATAGGGATGATAAATATTTGTCTAAATAATTTGAATAATTTATAAAATAAAATAGTATAAAAGACAACTTATTATAGTTTATACACCACAACAAAATGGTATAGTAGAACAGAGAAATCATTTTGTTATGGAAATGGTATGTTGAATGCTAAAAGAAGAAAATTTTGGTCATCAATATTGGGAAGATGTTGTTAGTACTACAATATACATTCAAAATATATCTCTCACAAGAATTATTAGAAATATTATATTGAAGAAGCTTGGTTAGGAAAGAAGCCTTTAATAGCACCCCTAAGAATCATTGGATGTAAAGCATACATGCATATTCCAAAACAAAAAATTAAAAATTAGATACAAAAACCTTATGTGGTATATTTATTGGATATGATGATGCCTCAAAAGGTTATAGAATAATTGATCCAATCACAAAAAAATCTTTGTGATTAGAGATGTGATATTTTATGGAGAATACAAAGCATACTTTGAACATCTGAAGGACAATACAATTCCTATCTTAGATATTACACTAGATAAAGAAGAATCTTTAAAAGAAGAGTAAAAAGTATTTAATGAATCATTTGAGGACGTAGAAGTCATATCCTCATCATCAAAAAAGAGGTAAAATGGTATACAAGCACTCTTAAAGACTCAAAACTAGAAAGACTACCAAATCTTACCACTACAAGACCTCAAACTCACTATATGAAAAGAAAAAGAACAAATATAAGACCAATGAGCTCACTAATAGAACAAACATCAATAAAATATGCAATAAGATAAAAAAATGTAAAGCAACAATGGAATCAAAATATACAACACTAATAGAGAACAAAACATGGAATTTAGATGATTTATCCAAAGGAAAAAAACAATAGGATGTAAATGGATTTACAAGACAAAATACAAGGCAAATGGTTCTATTGATAAATATAAGGCACAAATAATTATAAAAGGTTATACCAAAATAGAAGGAATAAAATACAAAGAAATATTTAAGTCTACAACAAAAATGAATACCATTCATACAATTTGTGCACTTGTAGCTCAATTTGGTTGGGAAATGGCATCAAATGGATGTTAAGAGCGCATTTCTTAATTGTTATATTGAAAAGGAAGTATACATAATTCAACCAGAAGGATTTGTTGCTAAGGGATGGAAACAAATTTTTTATAAATTATAAAAATCATTATATAATTTGAAATAAGCCCCTAGAGCATGGTATATTAAAATTATTGACCATCTACTATGACAAAATTTTAAAAGAAGTTCATATGATTCAAATATTTGTATAAAAAAAATTGGATTTAAAATAATGATTCCTGTAGTATATGTTGATGATCTGGTAAATATAGGAAATTCAAAAACACTAATAGAGAGTGTAAAAAATGATTTGACAAAAGAATTTGAAATGACAAAATTGGGACTTCTACACTATTTTCTAGGCCTAGAACTTTGTGAAAAGAAAAAACTTGACTTAGAATAAATATGCAAGAACATTACTTGAAAAGTACAAAATAACAAATTGCAAACCTAAAGATATTCCCATGGAACAAGAGCTACAATTATTAAGATATGATGAATCTCCACAAATATCTGCTACTAGGTATTTTCAACTGATCAAAAGTCTTCTATACTTAAAAAATACCATACCAAATATTATTTTTGCTATATATTATCTCTCCAAATCTATGCAAGATACTAAAAAAATCCACTGGAAAATGAGAAAAAGGATACTACATTATGTAAAAAATACCACAAAATATGGTCTAAGATTACAAGAAATATAATAATTCTATTTATAGGTATATTCAAACTCAAACTATGAAAGTTCAATAGATGATAAAATCAACATTAGGTTATGTATTTCATCTTGGATCAGGACCTATTTTATGGAATAGTAAGAAACAACATGTAGTAGCTCTCTCATCGATAAAAGTAGAGTATCATAGTGCAAAAGATGTTGTATATGAAGCACATTGGTTATAGTACATTCTATCAGATATGGGGATCAAAATAATTCCTAAAATATTAAATTGTGATAATTAAGAAGTTAAAAAATTAATTAAAAATCCCGTGTTTTATGAAAGAACAAAACTTATTAAAGCTCAATCTAACTTTATTAGAGATCATGTTCTAGATTTTCATATTCAAATAAAATATGTCCTTATTGAAGATCAACTCGTAGATATTTTTACAAAATCACTTGTACAAAATAAAATTAAGTTACTTCAAAGCCATCTTTGCATAGTAAGAAAATTAAAATAAACACATAGTACCTTCATACCAAATAATGTAATATGGAGGGTGTTGAAAGTATTACATTATTTGGTACTTTGTAAGATTAATGCAAGGACCATGTAAATAGTTTAGAGTGTTGTAAAATATTTGAGTATATATTAGGTGCCATGTAAGTATGAAGTTATGTAAGAGTTTATCATTTAGTATGTGCAATCATTAGTCTTTGTCCTCATGCAAAATGTGTAGGAAATTTATTACTATATGGTATTTTTCCCATGAGACATATGTAGTGCCATATCTCCCATGTGTGCGAGGAGATGAAAATTTTGTATAATTAGAAAGGTCAATGGCTATGAATGTAAAGAGTCTCATATCCATTTTTGTATATATTAAAGGTAAAACAATGTAATTGGTGTAGTAGTGAGATAGTAATACAATGAGAACAAACCTTGCATTTACATTGTATTTGCATTGTTTGTGTTGAATATTCATCAATTATTATTTAATAAGTGTTATACTGAATGTATGTATTTGTGTGAATATTTTACATTGATTCCATGAAACATATAGTTCAATTGCTAATGAAAATGAGGCTAGGATTATCTTTTTGCACTTTATCATATTCCCTTGGAACATTTGATCTCTTTAGGAGATAATTATTTTTATAATTCTACAACTTTATTGCTTCTATCTACAACTTCGAGAGTTTTTGGATCTCCTTTTTATGAGCCTCTTTAGAGTATGCTTTAACACTTTGAAGGACAACTATTAAAAATTTCTTGCAACGCTTCAAGAAGCTTCAATGGATTCTTTATTTTATTTCAATTTTGAGGAGCTTCTTATGTCTTCCTTTAATTTTAAGTATCTTCTTATGGATTCCTCTCTTGCTACAATTGACTTGGTTGTTTACTTGTAGGATTATTCCTTTGGTAGAGGCTTTCACCCTAAAATATTTAAATGGAATTTTGCTTCACAATGATGATTACCTCTATTTTGAGGTTTTATTTAAACAATTTTATACAAGGCAATATCATCCTTGAAATTGATTTCTCAAACTTAGAAAATTATTTTCTCAAACAAAGTGTTCTTATGACTTCTCTATGATAAAGCTAGAGAAGGATTAGAAAGAAAAATATTTCTTCCTTATACTTACTCTAATGCCACATTTTAGAACTCAATTCTTCAATGATTATATTATGAAATGATGGATATTTAGGTACATAGGATGCCTATTTCAAGCATAACAAACTCTCAAACAAAAATGCAACTATCTCTATCTTATAATATATGCATATGCCTTATGAGGAATGGTTATACCACTTGCCTTATCACATGGGCTATGATGGTTACATATTGACAAGGATTTAATTTGCAACCATCAACTTGATTATTTTTTATCTTCAATGCATATTTATAGGTATCATATGACTTAAAAAACTTCCTTTTAGGGTTCATTACCATGTACGGTCAACAAATATATTTAATGTAACAACCACTACCTTTCTAGAAGATAGCTAGGAGGTGGCTATTGCCACATGTGCTTTCCTATATATAGAAACTTATTATTTTATATTATTTACATTCTATGCTATATAATCCTTATTATTCCTATCCACAACAAAAACATTAGACCTGAATGAATACAAAAATAGGAGGAAGAAAATATCTAAGATAACCAATCAAGCTGCAATAACTTTGATGCTTGATTAGCCTAAGTAGATATTTACAAAATTGGAAAATATTGGTTCCACTGAATTGGCATCAAAAAATTCTTTTCAATTAGTATATATAAGCCTTACTTGGGAACCCATGGATGCTTCAAAATGTGAGAAATTAGAGTCTCACCAGACAAAAAAAGAAAGAAAGAAAGAGGGAACGAATTTTCTTCCAAGCAAAATATTTTGTTGTTTTAAAATATTGCATGGCCTACTTTGGCATTTGCATTTATTAAAAGAATAAAATAAATTATAAGTATAAAAATAAGTCCTCCTACACTAAAAAAAAGTAAATAAAGAACATGTTTTTCATCTAGATGTGGTGGATACATGGAAAAAATATCTAGACACATGTCAAGGAAGGTGTGCCATAGAGGTATCAATGATAATGGCTAGGTGTCACAATGCCTCTTCCTCACACTTTTCCAAGCAAAAACATTTGCATCAATGGCTCATAGATAACCCTAATGTTTGTGGTGCTATTTATCTTATGTTTTCTTCTACTACTACTATTCAAATAACCTCATTGCATTTTATGGTGACATGATAAAAATTACCAATCTGACAAGTGTATAGTACCACTCTTGGATAAATATGAGTTCAACACAATGATAAATTCCATGGATCACTTAGTTGCAAGTTATACCATTCACTCTTACTCCTTTAAGATAGTGGTGGATGGTCGAAAGAGGGATGGAAATTATGAATCTATGGGCCATGCTGGAAGGCCTTTTCTCAAAATATGCTCAAACAAGCCATTGTATTTGAAATCATCCATAAAATTTTACACCTCACTCTCCAACTATAGTCATTATTATGATAAAATTCTATCATCATTTTTATTGTCTTTGAGTCCAATTCCTAGAGCTATTCAGATGGAGCTATGGGCCCAATAGGGGGTGGCCATGGACGAGGGGATGGGATAGAGGGTTGCACTGAACCCTGAGTATTGGACAATGTGTGTAATAGGGGGGAGGAAAAACTAGTACATAGGAGTGTTCACTGAGTATAAGTAGATGATGTAAATTATCCTCCATTGCTATAAGAATTTTGCTCTTGTTCTACCAGGGGTCCATCAATCATGTCAAGAAATACTAAGATGAATTGTCCCTTCATATAGGTATATATGATGTACATACTATCATTCCCCTAGTTACAAATAGGGAAAGGGGGTCACCATGGTGATTATATAAACCTTGTAAGTGGCAAAGGCCACAAGTCTCTCATATAAAATTGTCCATCATTGGTTGGGATTCTAAAATATCATAGTAGACTACATGTTGAATGTGATGGAGCTAGTCACCATGTTGAACTTGTAGATCAATACCTACTTCACATAGAATTTGTTGCTTGTGAGTATGGTACACTAGACATGCCACTAGGGTTATTAGGCTAAATTATGTGTAGAATATTGACCAGGGAGGATTTGGGATTTGTAGTTAATGAAAGTGGTTTGTAAACACAACAATGTTGAAGTAGCAAGCTATAGTGGCACTGAGTAGAGATAGGATTTTGCTCTATATTGTTAAAAATAATATTAAAAAGGTGTTGTTGTGGTGACTAAAATATGATCTATCTAGATGATGGATTGGAAGAATACACTTTAAAATTTTTCCATTGAAGTGCACTAGGCAAAAAGTTACCAAAAACTAATGTTGCTTTTGATTATCTAGCATGGTATTGGGGAAGGATAAAATATAGAATATGGTGTCTAAAAAATAATAAAGGATATATAAAGAGGCATGGTACTAGGCCTTTAATATCCCAGGAACACATACATCCTTTTGACTTTATTCAAATTAACACCTTTTAGGGATGACCATATCTCATCGATCTTCTCAATGATTACAAGTGATTCATAGGCAGGGCTAGAGTAATTATCTTCTACGATGTCAAGACTAAGATTCTCAATGCTAAGGACCTCATATAGGTGATATTCCATGTTTAATATTATTAAAAAAATCTTGCGATAAATATATTTTCCCATCTATGCTAGATCCTGTACATAAATATTCTCAAGATGCTCTTGATTGAGCATGTTTCCAATGTCTTATTTTCAAGAAGAAAAGTAAACATAGAGCAACACTAGTTCATAGAACCAAACCATAGACTATAAGGAGAAACCAAATCCCTATGATTGAAATATGTTCTATACCAACTAATATAGATTTAATTTGTAACCATCAACTTGATTTTTCCCCATTGATCTTCATTGCATATTTATAGGCATCATATGCCTTTACAAACCATCTTTTGGGGTTCATTATCATGTGTGGTCAACAACCATATTTAATGTGACAACCACTACCTTTCTAGAAGGTAAATAGAAGGTGGATATTTCCACATGTGCTTTCCTACATCTAGAAACTTCTTATTTTATATTATTTACATTCTATTCTATGGTTTATACCATATGGCTTGCTTACTTCAAAGATAAATGGAAGCTATAGATAACCTTGTTAGATAGTCCAATCAAGTTTAAGAGACCTTTCTATATGCTCATTTATTATTGGATAATCTCCAACAATCAACCCCCATCCCTTTTCATTTAAATTAAATTGACCCACCTTTTACATCAGTCATTCTCACTATGTCAACACTCAATGCATCAATACCTACCCTACTTGATATAGTCCCACCTACTAGCAAGGAACCAATGGAAAGTTAGGGGTAAGTTCCTTTACAAATTACATTAGTACCACATTTACCCATAACTACTCTTGAAGAGCTTCTATAGGGCAATTCTAGCTATCCTGTATTACAACACATGGGGACCAATCATAATTTTAATTTTCAACCATAATGATTCATATAATATTTATATCATAGCATTGGTTCCCAAATATAATTTTGGTCCATTGTCTTTCACCTTTCATACTAATCCTAATCCCAAGCCACTTAATTATATAGTTTTTGGATTATGTGCAAGATAATCTTCCAGTCTACCAATCCCTTTTTCATTGCCCTCTAGTCAAGTGACCTTTTTTATCTATGGCATTTTGGGGACCAATTATATGATTGTAATTCCAACATAATATACCAAAATTCTCAAAAAACCACAAGTTTATTATTAAAAATACTCTCTACTTCATAGTATGTTTCCAATCTTCATCAAAAAACATGCCCTTAAAATATTTATCACAACCTAATTAAGTCTCTCAAAATCTTCAAGCTTTGATGACTAAAGTAAAGAAATTAAAACAACGAATGGATATTATTTAAGATTCATCCTCTAGCTATAATTATTCTTATGATGACCTATATAAATAGCTTCTAGATCCCTTTGTGGGTAGTTGAACCTTTCCCTCAATTTTTAAACTCCTATTTTATATGTATAAGGATAGAAAATTTTACTAACCATATTATGTTAGTTAGAACCACTTGCAACGACATTACTTATGATAAAATGCTACTACCCAAAATATTTCGTAAAATTATAAGTGGTTCAACCTTAGAATAGTATTATAAAATATCAAGGCATTCCTTGAAATGTTTTAAGGACCTAGCTAAGATTTTTACCAAACTATTTTTAGTATACATTGAAGATGGAGGGCCTTGGTTGGGAGATTACAATCTATTTCCCTACTAAAGGATTTACTTGAAGGTGGAGGGCCATGAATAATTTACCTTTTATTTCAAAATAACTAATGTGTCTTACTTCAAATATGCAATTGATATTTCTAAAAGAGAAGAAAGTTCTCTTATCAAATGAGGATAGATAAAAATAAAAATTTGCATGGAGGAATGATAATAATGTACCATATACAAGTTAGGGAATGATCAATAACATTAATCACTATTATCACATCAATCATGATTCACATGTTTGTGTTGTCACAAGGTAGCAACATATGAATTTACCTCCAAAACCATACAAAAATAATTAACCATTGGGATCACATTTGGTACTTGATCCACAAGATCCAATAAAACCAAAGAACCTCCCTTGATAATCCAATCATAACCCAATATTAAAACCAAGGGTGTTTTTTATCTACTTCAACAACTAAAAACAAACCTAGTAAAATTCTCTATCTTTGAACTTCAACTTTTCTCCTATGCATCGAGATATTCTCATCATAGTTTTGAGTGAATGTACAATTTATCAAGACTTAAATCCTAATGGTTTTTCTTCCATAGTTGGATTAACTAGAGTAGATCACACCCATATATCCTCCTACAAGGATAGTATTTCTCAATCCTCCTTGAATAGACAATCACATTCTTATATTATAGGTAAAATTGATGATAAGGTTATTGAATAAATTTTAGTTGATAGTAGTTCTTGCCTAAATGTATGTATCCTAAACTTTATTGGTTATTTTGGTCTATTTAAGAATGATATGGAGAAGTCTAGTCTAGTGACTTAGACCTTTGATAATGGGTAATATAAGGCTAGTGGTGCAATAGTCTTAGCCCTTGAATTGGTGCTTTGAATCCTCCACTCATTTTTCTATGTAATACCTTGTGATTGTCCTATAGAATTCTTCTAGGGAGACCTTGGAAGCATGAAATACAAGCCAATCCATCTACCTTGCATCAATGTGTCAAGTATGAGTACAAGAAAAATACTTATAATATTCCTATCAGCCTTGAGCCATTCAAATATTGTAAGGTGATCAAAGTCCAAAATTAAAGAGCTATTCCTTGTTCTCATCTTACCAATTCCTCTAATATATCAAATCTATCTATTGATCCTTCATATTTTCAATATCTTGTCATTTATGCATTGAATATTCACTTCATTTGCATAATTATTTTTAAATAACATTCAATAGAAATTAATCATAAATTTATATTTATTAATAGTAATAAAAATTCTAGTAGTAACCAAAATTTTATGGATCCCTCCTTCCCTAGGAACACTAGGTTTACCCTCTAATCATAAGGATAAAATAATGTAGATAGGTAGTTGCTTATTTATTTGCATTAGAATGGCTAATGATGAGAAGATAAATGGTAGTAAAAATTACCCAAATGAATCATAGCATACCTCATGGTTCCTATAAAATGTGTATCCCATACCAAAGCAAATGCTAGTAAATATGGAATACCAAGGCAAAAGACTAGGTTTACATGAACATGGTATCAAAGAACCCATACAAACCAAAGTTTGATCAAGATAATATGAGATAGGATATAACTCCAATAGTAATGAGCCTTACTCTATTTATTATTTTGATGAAGAATGAGGGTTTGATCACAAATATTACTACAATAGAGTCTCCCTCACCAACAGTGTATCTTTGAGTGGGCTAGACTACAATAATTATAATTATTATGAATCATCATATCTCATAGATCCTAGTGTCCATAAATTTACCCAACACATTAAATTAATTTTTCTAATATTAGAATATCCTAAACTAATAATTGATTAACACTTTTGTGATTAAGACATAGAATATAATCTTCCTAAAGATATCTACTCAAGCTTTAAAAGTTATCATAATCACAACCAAATTTATTTTGAAGGATCTTTCCCCCAAATGGTCAATATTTTAGTATCACAAAAGCTAGATAAAAACCAACCCTCCATTAAATTTTTTGATTTAGAGGACTTAGGAGTCCTTAACCCCTCCTCAATTGGAAGACAAGTCCCATATTTTGATCTAGAAAATCATAAATATCAATATTAGGATACCAAATGATCCTAAAATCATTAACTTAGGGAAAGTCTTAACCATGTTAGAATGTGAGTATTATGCCAAGATATTGAAGGAATTTAATGATATATTTTCTTGATCCTACATCAATATGCCTGTTCTAGACCCTTTTTTGGTCATCCATAATTTGGTTGTCACTCTAGTGCAAAATCCATAAAGCAAAAGTTGTAGAAGATGCATCCTAAGATCACACTCTTGGTTAAAGAGGAACTACAAAATATCCTTGCTAGGATTTAATAAGGCTATATACTATTCTAATTATATTTATAATATTGTCATTGTAGCAAAGAAATTGGAAGCATTAGAGTGTGCAAATACTTTTAGGACATCAATAAATCATGTCCCAAAGAATACTTCTCCCTTCCTAACATCAACATGATTGTTGATTCAACAATAGGGTGAGAAATGCTATCCTTAATGGATGGGTTCTAGGGATATTTTTAGATCAAGATAGTTGTAGAGGATCATCCTAAAAAAAAATTAATACTCCATGGGGAACCTTCTGCTATCAAATCATGCTCTTTAGGATAAAGAATGCAAGGGCCACCTACCAACAATGCATGATCTATATCTTTCATGATATGATATATGATATCATGTAATATTATGTTGATAAATTTATTGGTCAATCTATTAAATAAAAAATATCACATTCAAGACCTTAGGCATATTTTTGACAGATTGAGGGAGTACAAGGTATACCCAAAGACTAAAAGTGCATCTTTGGGCATCATCAAGGAAGCTCACAGGATTTATTATATCCCAAAGAAGAATAAAATTTGATCCTAAAAAAATATAAGTTATTGTAAATATACCACCCCCTAATATGCTAACTCAACTTCATAGTCTCTAAGGAAAAATCCAAGCTATTAGGAGATTCATTTCCTAGCTTGTTATTAAATGTCAATCCTTCACCAACCTTCTAAGGAAGGATATGATTTTGAAATGGTATGATGAGTTTTTAACCATATTTGATGCCATAAAATCCTACCTCATGTCACACACCATATTTTTCCCACATAAACCTCACAAACCCTTGTTATTATACATTGTTGCCATTGCCTATTTTAGGGGATATGTTAGCACATTATGATGATTGACATAGAGAAATGGATATCTTTTATACTAACCAAACCTTGGTCAGTTATGAGGTAAGATACATGCCCTTATAAAATCTATATTTAGCTATAGTTTTTGTATCCCAAAATCCTAGACACTATGTGCTTAGCTATAATACCTTTGTGATTTCAAGGGTACTTTCTTATGATAATTCATCTCCAAAACTCATATCTTAGAAATAACCTCTAAGTGGGCCATTTTTTTTAGTGAATTTGGTTTAGATTTTATTAATCACAAGTTTGTGAAAGTTTAAGTAATTGTTGATCAATTAGAAGTCACATTCTTATAACCAATATAAACTTCATGGTGGATTTCCCAATGATTTTATCTTCAACATCAACCAAGAATAAGATGAAAAAAACTCTTGGAATTTGTATTTCAATGGTGAAAAATGCATCAAAGGAGTAGAAAAAGATTCATTCTTGTCATTTCTTAATATAAACATAGTAAAATACAAAGCCCTTATCCTATGACTATGTGTTGCTAGGACCTTTAATGTTAGATTCCTTGTTATTTTTTGATACTTCCAACTGATCATCAATCAAGTAAATGGTGTATATCAAAATAAATATAAAATTAAAATTTACACACTAAGCTTGTCAATAAATTGATGGATACTTTTGATAAATTCATCATTGATACTATCATTGGGTCCAAAAATTATCATGTTGATGCTATGGACTCAACTACTTCTTTGATCTCCCTAGAGTTGAATGATGACCAAGCCATAATCATCATTATATAAGTTAGAGATCCCAAAACTTTAGAATCTATCCAAATGACCTTAGAAGTATCTTATCTTGAAAAAAACTCATCCCTTAGTCCTTGGTATAAGGACATCTATGATTACCTCAAATATGACACTTTACTTGATAATTTGAATTGCAATGAACGCAAGAACCTTAAGCAAATAAATAATAGACATGTTATTATTGGTGATTTATTGTATTTTCATACTCTTAATATAATTATTCTTAATTTTTTATACCAATTTGAAGCCCAACAAGTAATCAAAGAATTCCATGATGGATCTTGTAGTGGGCACCTTAGTGGTGTCTCCATTTCTAGGAAACTCCTTAGGATGGGTTACTATTGACCATCCATGGAGAAAGATACTTGCAAATTTTTCAATAGGTTAAACAAATATCAAAAGCATGACAACCTTATTCAAACCCCTTCCCAAGCCCTACAATATATCACCTCACCTTGGAATTTATCCATTTGGAAATTGAACATGATTGTGAAGATAATCCTTGTGTCTTCTAATAGGCATAAGTTTATCATCATTGCTATTGAAAACTTCTCCAAATGGGTAATTACTATACCTATAGCCTCAAAAACCATAGTGCAAGTCTCATTCAACATCAAATAATATATAATTATATCATCCCTTCTATAATCATTTTAGAAAATGACATACCTTTTAAAAATAAGAATGTCCAAAAGATTTGTGTAAAGTATTAGATACAACAAAATTTTACAACCTACTATCCTCAAGGTAATAACTAAGTTGAAGCCTCTAACAAAAATATATCAAAATATTTAATAAAATGGTTAATAACCAAAAAAAATTGTCATCTCCACTTATACCCATCCCTTTGGGCATATCGTTCCACTGTCAGAACCTCTATTTGTGTGACACCTTATGCTTTAATCTATGGTACCAAATCAATATTTTCCTTTGATTTTGAAGTACCTTCCCTATGAATTATATTATAAAATGCCTTTGTAGGATATGAGTATCATATCACTCATGTTAGCAAATAGGAACTACTTGATGAAAAGCAAATCCATGTTGTAGAATACCTATAGTCTATAAAAAATGGCTTAAATGAGTCTACAAAAAAAGGTATGAACTTGATCCTTTATTGTTGGTAACCTGGTTCTTAAATATAACTAAAATAATGTTGGAAATTTGAGTTAATTTGAGGTATTTTATGTTGTCATTGATGTCACATGGATCATTGATGTCACATGGATCACAATTGGTTTTGATGGTCAAAATATTTCATAAATAAGCATTTATGATATTTTGGAAAGCATGGCTATTTACAACGTTTTTATGAAAACCAAGGCAGGCAAAATAAAAGGTTTTATTTAAAACCATGGTGGGCTTATGTGGAAAGGAATTTTCTTAAAAGCCAAGGTGGAGCTTTATTTCATCAAAAAATGACCTCCGGTGATGAAGATATTAAAGTTTAAATTAATGGAGGGCCGACCTATGTGCAATTAATAGAGGGTGGCATATATATATATAAAGGTTTCAATTTATTTGGAAAGTGGGCATATTATATATCATCGAAAAGCTTATTTCGAGGGCTATTTGACTAAATTATTTAGAAGTAGAAATAAGGTGTGTGTAAAGATATATTTCTGATTTTTCAAAGGGGTTCCAAAAGTGAAGTTTGCCTTGTTATTTTTCAAGAGGATTAATTCTTTCATGAGGTGACAAGGTGTGCAATATTGTGATTTATTTTATTTTATGGTATAAGTGGTTTTGGGAGTGAAAAGGTTATGCAAAGTTTTGATTTATTTTATTTTATGGTACAAGTTGTTTTAGGAGATATAAGCAAGTTGTGAAATTAAAGTCCTTGGTGATGATTATTGAAAAGTGGAGTAATGTTGATTATTTTGTGATCTACTAACCCTTGTGAAGATTACCAAAAGAATTTTGTGATTGTGGCATATTTACAAATAGGTTTTTTCATCTTCATAAAAGGTATGGGCACATTCTTACATTGATTTTTTATGGTGGTTGATTTCTGAAATATCATTGGAGGGAAAATGATTGTTTGTGGTTTCCTTTTCGAAAGTGGTTGGTTGAATGCTTCAAGGTTTTTTGAATTGAGAGTTGTGTCTAAACCTTATTTGATAAGCATAGTTGTTGAAGCCCATTGGTTGTAAAATAACTTGAGTTAGAAAAGAATGAGTATCATTTTTATGTGAGATTTGTGGTTGAGCATTGTTGGAAATATTTGAGTTGGTTGATACATACTTGGACTAGGGTTGTGTGAGAAAGAGTTGTTCCTTGTGATGATTGGTTGAGTTGAGTTGATTGAACCTAGTCAAGTGATGTGTGAAGTGATTGTTCAAGTTCTATAAAACAAACTATTCCATAATTCTATGTTGAGTTGAGATTAAGGTTAGAACATATTGAGTCTCTAACAATTCTCTTTATGGTTCTATAAGACTTGAATTGAGTTGAGGTTGATTTGAGTTGAGAGTGAGATTAGAACATATTGAGTCTCTAACAATTCTATTTATGATTCTATGAGTTTATTTGAGTTGAGTTTATATTGATTAGGGTTGAGAGTGATTTTAGAACAAATTGAGTCTCTAAAAATTCTCTTTATGCTTCTATGAGTTGAGTTGAGATTGATTTGGGTTGAGAGTGAGATTAGAACATATTGAGTCTCTAAAAATTATCTTTATGCTTCTATGAAGTTAATTTGAGTTGATATTGCCATTAATTGTTGAGTTAATTTTGACTACTACTTTAGAATGATTGATTGAGCCTTTGAGAAGGCCTTTGGAACAAATTTGAGGACAGTTTTGGGACAAATTTGAGGACAGTGTTTGGAAAAGTTATTAGTGAACTTGTTGGAGCAGATTTGGGCAAGTTATTGGTGAACTTGCTAGAGCATATTTGGGCAAGTTCTTGGTGAGCTTGCTAGAGCAGATTTGGGCAAGTTCTTGGTGAGCTTGCTAGAGCAAATTTGGGCAAGTTCTTGGTGATATTGCTAGAGCAAATTTGGGCAAGTTCTTGGTGAGCTTGCTAGAACAGATTTGACAAATTCTATGTGAGTTTGTTAAGAAATTTCTGTGTGAGCCTATTGAACAAGCTCTTAGTGAGCCTATTGACAAAGCTTTGGAGGTGATAGAGTATAGAGGACAGAGTCTCAATGGATAGAGATTCAACAACTAGCATAGTTGAAGATATATCTGAGTGAGGAGTCTTTAAGTGGAGAGAGGTCCACTAGTCAGTGCACTAGAGAGACAAAGTTTTCTAGATGATCACATAGCCAGAGCAGAAGGGGAAATAGTTCTCCTGTGGAAGAGATCCATGAACTTGAGATTAGGGGATCAACATCTCCTTTGGATAAATATCCATAAATATTGTAATTGGGAGTGATTCCCAAAGATATTTATTGAGAAAGTTTTAGTAAAATATTTTCTTCATGGAGTATCCCACATTGGGTGAACCACATAAATTGTGGTGTCTCTATTATGTATGGTTTTTGTGCATTGATTTGATTACTTCTATTGATATTGCTATCTTTACACAACATAATATTGATTTGGAAGAAAAAGTAAAAAGTGGTCTTATATTGTTCACCCCCCCTCTCAGTATAAGCTTGTGTTCTTCAATTGGTATCAAAGTAGGTTCCTTCGTAAAGGCTAAAAACTTGAGGGCAGATTCTACAAGAACACACATGGCAAAGAAAGGTAAAAGAATAACCATGAGATCTTATAAGAAAAATGAATCTGATCTTGAAAATCTAAGAAGGGAAGAAGAAAAAATAGTAAGATGTCTTGAGTGTGGTAAGCTTGGTCACAAGGCATTTAATTGTCCACAAAATAGGTATATCAGCAATAGGAGGAAATGGAACTTGACTGGATTTTCAAAGATACTGTTGCTCAAAATGCAACATTCAAGGTTTCAAAAGAAGAATATTCTACTTGTGTTCAACTCGATCATGTCTTAGGTTACTACAATGGCTCCAGTGATAGTGAAGATGAAATGGAACTCAAGGAAGACAAACACAATAAAAATAGTGAAGATGAATGCAAAAATAAAAAAGAAAAGGAAAACATGTATGAACAAGGCATACATGAAAAGAAGAGCGTATATGGAAGAAGAAATTAGTGCTTCTAGCAGTAATAATGAAAGTCTCTCAGTCAGTGAAAAAGAAGAAGCTCCTACTGAAGATCAAAAGTAGGAATCTCAAGTAAGAATTTATCATGAAGAGGAAAACAGGCACAATTATGATCATGAAGAAAAGAAAGTGTCAGAACAATATTTTGAAGAAATAAAAAGAGAAAACTCAAGACTAAAGGCTCAAGCACAAGAGGATGAGAAGATGAAGGTAAAGCTCCTACAAGATCTCATTGATCTAAAAATCACGGTTGAAGAGGTAAAGAAAATTGAAGAAGATATGCTTGAACAATTAAAGGTAAGGAAGCAAGAATGTGAAATATTAGAACATGAAGTTGTTTCCTTAAGGTTGGAAGTGAAAGACTCCAAGGATAAGTTGCACAAGTTTTGGAAAGGTTTCAAAGCACCAAAGGTATGCTATTTTAGGTTTGGGAAATCACAATCAAAAGAAAAGAAAGTTATAAAAGATGAAAGCAAGGAAGCACCTAAGATTTGTGAGGAAAGTTCCAAAGTTCCTATGACTTCAAATATTTAGTTTGGTTCTTTTTTGAGATAGGTGAATCAAGCTCATAGGGAAAATAAATTCTTGAAGAAAAAGACAAGGAAGAGGTTTTAGATGCTACAAAGAAGGTTCAAGAATGCAATGCACAAGTTGAAGATGATCATAAGGATAATGGTCAAGAAAGGGCTATACATTGTAGGATCCATGGATCAAAGAAGTTTGATTTTGCTAGAAGAAACTTCAAAGGAAGAAGGTATGGTTTTCAGGGACATTGCTTCTCATGTAACAGGATTGGTCATAAATATTTTTAGTGCAAAGAAAATGAGCAACATGGTTTTGGTTTTAGAGCTACACAATTCAGAAGTCATGGTAATAATGGTCATGAAAACAAAGCTTCACAATACAGGGTTCAAGAAAGGAATGGATATGGAAATTACTTCAAGAAAGAATTTAGGACATGGGCACCATCCAAAGGCTACAATATCAAGTGTTTTAATTGCAATAAATTTTGGAATATTGCAAGATGGTGTAGGAATCAATTCCAAATAAGTTCAAGGCAAGAAGGTCAAACATGTTCAAGACAAGAAGATCAAGTAATTCATCAAGAGAAGGATATCATAAAAACATGGAAGAAAGTTGATAGAGGAAAGAATCAATATAAGATGGGAGTAAAGGTACTCCCACCCCAAAATTAATCACCTAAAGAGAGAATATGGTGAGGGGGCTATGCTTAAGAGTCATATATTTTAGCTCCATAGGTGTCCCTTTTGCCATTGATGTCAAAGGGAGAGATATTTGAGTAAGGGGGAGATCATTGAGTTAGGGGGAGCAACCTCCAAAGAGAGCATTGAGTTAGGGGAAGTAGCCTCCAAAGAGAGTATTGAGTTAGGGGGAGCAACCTCCATAGAGATTATTGAGTTAGGGGGAGCAACTTTGATTCTCAGAGATGGTTTTTGCAGTGATTGTGGTGTTTGCATTAGAGGTGTTGCCATCAATGACAAAGGGGGAGATTGTTGGAAATTTGAGTTAATTTGAGGAATTTTATGTTGTCATTGATGTCACATGGATCACATTTGGTTTTGGTGGCCAAAATATTTCATAAATAAGCATTTATGATATTTTGGAAAGCATGGCTATTTACAAGGTTTTTATGAAAACCAAGGCAAGCAAAATAAAAGGTTTTATTTAAAACCATGGTGGGATTATTTTGAGATAAGTAAAGTCTCCCCAAGATCGAAGAATGCTCCACAAGATCAATCACACACAAAAGAGGAAAACCCACAACACCAATATTAAGTGGTAAAACCCTACTTCAAATGAAGAAGGGAAACATCCACTATGAAGCTCACTATATTACTCACTAATTCAACAATACAAGAATGCTTCAATGTTATGTAACAATATGCATCAACATTATATGACAAGATGTAGTAGACAAAACCCCTATTTAAAGAGAAGCTTTTTCTACTACAACCCTAAAATTGTGACAAATATTATCACAATCTTATCTTGAGATGTGTGACAAATCTTATCACAATCTTATCTTGAGATGTGTGACAAGTGGCATCTATCAAATATTAAAAAGTGATTGGTTACTTTTTAATATTTGCTAGAAAAAAAGGAAATAAATTTTTCCCACAAATTAAATATTCCTAGAACCCTTATTTTATTTATTAATTGGGTGGGAATATTTTTACATAAAATAGAACTATTTTCTAATTCAAATATTATTCTTTAGACTTTATATTTTAGTCTAAGAATAATGTACACAATGTTGCATTACATATTCCAACACTTATGTGGAAAGGGCTTTTCTTAAAATCCAAGGTGGAACTTTGTTTCATCAAAAAAGGACCTCCGGTGATGAAGATATTAAATTTTAAAGTTTAAGTTTAAATTAATGAAGGGCCGACCTATGTGCAATTAATGGAGGGTGGTATATATATATATATATATGTAAAGGTTTCAATTTATTTTGGAAAGTGGGCATATTATATATCGTCGGAAAGATTATTTTAAGGGCTATTTGACTAACTTATTTATAAGGAGAAATAAGGTGTGTGTAAAGAGATATTTCTGATTTTGCAAAGGGGTTCCAAAAGTGAAGTTTGCCTTGTTATTTTTCAAGAGGATTAATTATTTCATGAGGTGACAAGGTATGCAATATTGTGATTTATTTTATTTTATGGTATAAGTGGTTTTGGAAGTGAAAAGGTTATGCAATATTTTGATTTATTTTATTTTATGGTATAAGTGGTTTTGGAAGTGAAAAGGTGACAAGGTATGCAATATTGATTTGGAAGAAAAAGTAAAAAGTGGTCTTATACTGTTCACCCCCCTCTCAGTATAAGCTTGTGTTATTCAAAGAATACTAATTCCAAAACTAGAATTCAAGGATAGTTTGAGCCCAATTGGATAGGTCTATACATCATAGCCAACAAGGATAGTTTAGGTGCATATTTCCTTGCATACTTAGTATTAAGGAACTATTGTTGTCTTCTATTGTCCCCACCTGAGACAATCAGGCCTCACATCAAAGCAAAAAAGTGAGCCATAACTGAGAGCATGAGGTTTGGCTCAATCAAGGGCCTTTGAGAGTTTTTACAAGATCGTATCCTTGTTAAGATGTGATCTTCAAGGTGTTGGTTGCTCTAAAAAGAAAAAAGGTGTGAGAAAATAAATAAACTCAAAAAAGAAAATAAAAATAGGACAATGCACCAAGAGATTGCTAATATCTTCTTGCAAAAATAGTTGTGAACGCTATGTACCGATGGTGAAAAATTTCTCTCCTTAACACAATGGAGGGAAATCAAAATATATAAGTTATATAAATTTATGAGTAGGTGGGTCCCATAGAGTAGCCAAGATAGTAAGTGAATTAATACAAAAATAGACATAGGCCTCTCACACACACACACTTAGCAAACTTGATATTTAGGAAAATATCACAAATACATACACATACATGGCAACGAGTTTGTAGGAAATGACCAAAAAAATAGATATAGGATCCCATGTATATTTATAATGTAGGTAAAATTTTACAAATATTGTACCAAAATGGGGGGTTCAAAATTTCCCACAAGCCACTCAAGAATCGTAACTTTTAATAGAGAGAAATGAAAAGAAAGCTTACAAATACACAAAATTGCAAACTTTCTAATCCTTTACAAAGCTACCACTACTCCTATTTATAGATTTACAAGGGAGGATTTTCCCTCCAAAATTAACTATAGTTAGATTTGACAATCCCATTTACTTTTTCTTGGGATTTTGATCATTGAATGATGTACTTCTTTGATCATAATGATTGATCAATACAGGAATTTTAGAACCATACTTCTTGAATGAATGTTTCGGATAGTGACTGAGGTCATATTTGGGTAGGTGGTCCTCATATATTTAAAAGAGGAAGTCATTAATTCAACTCATCTAACCCTATCACTTGATTTGACTTAGGAATTCATGTCTACTTGATCTTCCAATATTTCTTGTAGATTGATCAGGAAGTTTTCTTTGTCACACTATTATTGATTGCAAAACCTTTGATATCAAGATTTATCTTGAAGGAGATCTCCTTAGTGCTCTTTTGGCTATCTATTGAGATTTCCACAAAATTTATGTTTGGAATGCAACAATAATTAAGAATGTAATGCAGAAGAATCGTTTTTTAACTATGGAATAGTAGTTGGAAATATTGAGTTTAACCTGCAATATTGATATATATATAAAATGTATTGATTTGATTGATGTCTAAAATGAATATGGTGATGTGCCATAAATATGAAGGATGGGGTGCGATTGGAAAGACGCACCCCTGATAATTATAATTACAATATGTTAGGAGGGTCCTAACATGCCACCCCCCTTAAAGGAGCTTTGTCCTCAAAGCTGGAAATTTGGAAATTGCTGCTGGATATCTTGAAGAGTTTCCCACGTCGCATCTTCTAAAGGTAGACCTTTCCAATGGATTAAAACTTTTGTGATATCGCGAGTACGAAGGTGACGAGAGCGACGATCCAAGATAGCTTCTAGCTTGACTAGAAGTACTCCATCCTCGAAGAATTTTGGAAGAGTGGTTTGTGTCGTGATATGCGTTCTGAATGTGAGCTTAAGGCAAGATACATGAAATACGGGGTGAATTTTGGAAGAGGGAGGAAGCTCAAGTTTGTAAGCAATGGCCCCAATACGTTGGAAAATTTTATACGGCCCATAAAATTTGGGTGCTAACTTCTAAGAACATTTTTTTTTAAGAGAGGATTACCGGTAAGGTTGGAGACGTAAGAAAACCATATCACCCTCATGGAAACTATGTTCGCTTCTATGTTGATCAGCTTGCTGCTTCATGCGATGTTGGGCGATGTGTAGGTTCTCTTTTAGGATCCGTAGTATGTCATCTCGAGTAGCAAGTTCTATTTGATATCATGTGGAGAGTTTGGTAAGCACTCTCCCAATTTTTATCCATTCCTCATCTGATGGATATTAATTATGGTTAAGCTAATCATATAGAATTGAAATTTCATGCTTATCATCTAGGAGAAATATTTAGTTTGGCTTATTTCTTCATTGATCAACACTTGAGTTTTGCCAGTGGATTGATAATCTAAGCTATCTCTTCTAGGTAAAGAGAGGTAATTTATTTGTTTGAGCTAAGAAAATACCTCTTTATTTTATTTTATCATTTCTAGATATTCCTCTCTTGAACACAACTTTTTTCTTAGCTAATTCCATGATGAAGGGAGCCCCATCGCTATTAGAGAATATACCTCAACCTTCAATCTTACCATAGTGATGTATAAGTTATCTACTAACTTTATGCACTACTCGATCGTTTTATTTCTTTTGAAGAGGCTAATTAATATATGTGCCATGACTTCTCTATCTTGTATCTCGATAATGAGAATCTCAAAGTCAAGGTTTTTGGCCAAAAATATCCTATAAGTTTTAACTTCTTCTATCTTCATGCTAATATTATCTAGGTTATATTTCACCTCTTTATCTATTTCAAGGCCCAACAAAGCTATCAAATATATGAATCAAGAATTGGAAATAACTCTTATGCCATACCTCCTATATCATTCCAGTAAGAATCTCAAGTTAATCTGATAATATTCCAAGTTTTACACAACTAATTTTCTTTGTTCTACTACTTGAAGTCCTCCAACTCTCTCAATAAAGTCTCTTTTTCTTGTTTATATTGGGCTTGCTGCATAGTCAACTAACTAGATAATTCTTTAAGTTGCTCCTCTTGTCTTTTCAAAACGGTTTTAGACTCTCATTCTCTTAGTTTTTGGGTCAACAAATTTATTTTATTTTTTAGGGTCTTGACCTCATTTTATGATTCTTCAAGGGTCTTCTTGGTTTGTTCAAGCTCTTTCTTCTTTCTATTTTTGGGTAGTCAAATCATAATTATGCTTTACCATTCTATTGGATTTCTTGGTAAGCTTTAACATGTCTTGAGGTTGAGAAACTCTCAAATATATACCTATTGCTAACATGTGCCAATATTGCTTTATCATTTCTTGCATTGGCTTAGCCACTAGTGGACTTTTTCTTGAAAGTAATAATGCTCTTCTTTGAGGAGAAAAATGGAAATCCACTTGGGTAGTGGTAATTTTATGATATTGTTGAGCTTACCTCTCCTAATAATATTGAGTCATATATTGTTTGACCTTATGAAGCTTGGGTGAGGGATTCCAAGTTTTTTGATGTTCCTTACTACAGTTTTGAGGGTGAAAAAAATACCTCCACAAGTTTTATTAGCCGAAGGATTGCCTTGTTGGCCATCAATGTAGCCAAGGCTAAGGCTAGAGGATAAATTTTGTAGGAAGGTATTATCTTCCCTACCTCATGCTTTATATAATTGACTGAGTGTGTTAGGGAAAATGCAACATGCTTAGGTGGGGAATCTTGGGCCCTTTATAGAGGAAGTGAACAAGGTATAACCCTCCTCTATTTAGTAGTAGGACATGCAATCTCTCCCAAAGGGTTAGACAATAGTTATAAAATATCCTATTGCTTTGCCCTTGCCTCCATTGTTCTTTGGTGTATTTAACCAACTATTCCTTATTTACTAGATTCTATAGTCATGAAGCTTTTCACATTTTAATGTTCCTCATTATATAATTCATTTAACATTATATCCTCTTTTATCAAGCCAAATTTGGCTTCCCTTTATCTAGTGGGCTGTCTCATTCTCCACCATGCCTCTATTTTAGGTATATTCTAATGTTAATTTCTTAATTCCTCTATATCCTCTTGCTTTGATTTATTACAAGGGATAAAAGTACATGGAGGTCTACTTAGTTCAGTGGGAGGGCAAGTTGTTGTTTTATCCTTAGGGATTCTAAGCCTTTGAATTTTAGGCCTCTGCTCATGCATGAATTTTTGCTCTTTTATCCCCTTTAGATATGCAATAAAGTTTTTCTTGGGTTCATACTCCCATTTGTCTCTTATTAACTCTAGGTATAACTTATTTAGTTTACTTTCTACTAGGGAGGCTCCTCTTTTTGTATGCAAAATTACCCCCCTAGATTGAGAGGTTGCAAGTAATATGATGCTTTTTATTTACCACTATCGTGTTTGAAATCCAGAGTATCAATTTGTCTAAAGACTTCTAGGGTGAATATTCTATTAGAAATGAATTTTAGTAGAAGATAAATAAGGTATCTATAACCATGCATCCTAACTAAGGTTCTCTATTTGGGAAAAAACCAATCCCCTAGGATATTTCCTTCTACAAAATTTTTATATCCTTTTAAAAATTTGGGGACATGAGCCCCTCTTACTGTAGAAATGAATGGTGTTGGACATTTTGAGTCCCTAAGTCAAAGTTGTCATTGATGTCACCATTGATGCCACCTGATGGAGTCATCATTAATACCAAGATTTCAGCAGAAAATAAAGGCAACAAAGATGGTCAGTTGATATTCAACAAGAAGGCAGAAGTTCGAGTAAAACAGTGCAAAAGACAGAAGTTGAAAAGGAGTGATAATATTTATTTTATAAATTATTTAAATTCAGGATGAATTTAAATTTTATAAATAAATATTATAATGGTTAGAAGTGCCATAGTGAAAACCCAAATAAAATAATTGTAATTTTTATTACAATATTTTATATTGCAAAAATGGGTTTATAAAGTCTAAAAATAATAAACCCAAAAGGTTGGGTTAAAGGTTTAAAGACCAAAGTTTATGTTAATAAATCCAAAGGTTGGATTGAGGGTTTTAATCAAGGCAACGTTTATTTCCAAGAGAAGCGCCGACGTCAAACAAAGCAAAGGAAAGTGTCGACGTCATCAAAGACAAGGGAAGCGTCGACGTGTTTAAAATAATGGGAATGCATATTAATACCATGCCAAAGATTGTTTCGAATTACCCTTGCTCGATTTGAAAAGAAAGTGCATCGAATTTAATGCAGAGCTCGTGATAGTATTTCATATTTTTTGTGGGTTGACTTGATGGTAGAAAGGACAAAGGCAAGCGCTTTGGTGTGTTGAATGCCAACAAGGCACCTTGGCCTAGTGGCAAGTGGGCAGCAACTTACGTTTTGGTGTGCACGGTGGTTTGAGTTCGAATCTCATGGAAGCCTTTGGTGGACGTGTTGAAGGCGCCAAGGAATAGGTGCAAACATTTTATTTTGCAAGGCTTGGGAGGAGTATTGAAGCACGTGGTGCTTCCTCCCTTCCCAACGAGCTTGTAAGCTCGTGTGGTGTTGGCACCGTGGGCAAAGACTTGTGTGGACTGCGTTGAGAGTTCGAAACTCTCCAAAGGCAAAGGTACATTTTGTTATTTTATTTTATTAATGCCTAAGTTGGAGGTATAAGGAATTTAGTGGTTAAAGTCTTTGCATTGTGATTAAGGGTGGTTGTTGAGAAATATTGTTAGGAGGTATAAGGAGAATTCTGGTTTAGTTTTCAAGTCTTAAATTTTGCCATTGTGGAATATTGAAAGGTTAAGACTTTGTGGGTGTATGTTAATTTGAATAAAGGGTTTTTGATTATTGTGAGGATATTGTCTATAGTTTAAGTTGGAGTGATAAGGTGTAATTGTGATATTATTTTTGTGATATAAAAATTATCCTCTAACCCTTATTGAGTTTGTCAAAGAAGTAATTGTGAGTGTGGCAGATTTGTAAAGGGCAATTACTCTTCAAGAAAAGGTATGGGCAAAATTCTTCTTTGTTGAGTTAGGTGTTTGGCTTGATTGAAAATTAAGTTTGGAGTGAAAAGGATTTGATTAGGGTTTCCTTTTCAAAAGTGGTTGAGTTAATGCTTCAAGGTTTTCTGGTTTGAGTGTTGTGATTAAACCTTGTTTTATAAGCATTGTTGTTGAAGCCATTGGTTGTGCAATGAACTTGAACTTGAGTTAGAAAAGAACATGAGTATCATTGTTATGTGAGATTTGTTGTTGAGCATTGTTGGATACATTTTGAGTTGGGTGATACATGCTTGGACTAGGGTTTGTGAGAAAGAGTTATTCCTTGAGGTGATTTGTTGAGGAGAGTTGATTGAGCCTAGTCAAGTGATTGTGTGAAGTGGTTGTTCAAGTTCCATGAAACAAACTATTCTACATTCTGATTTGAGTTGAGATTGAGCTTTGAGTATAGAACATATTGAGTCTCTAACAATTCTCTTTATGCTTCTATGAGATTGATTTGAGTTGAGATTGAGATTTGAGTATAGAACATATTGAGTCTCTAACAATTCTCTTTATGCTTCTATGTGATTGAGAAAGTGATTGAGCATTGAGTATAGAACATATTGAGTCTCTAACAATTCTCTTTATGATTCTATGAGATTGGACAAGTTTGTGTGGACTTGTTAAGCAGATTTGAGGTAAGTCTTTGAGAAGGCTTATGGACTGATTTTGTGTGAGCTTTTGTGGAAGCTTGCAATGCAGATTTGAGCAAGTCCTAGAGAGGACTTATTGAGAGATTTGAGACAAGTTCTGAGTGAGCTTGTTGAGAATATTTAGACAAGTTCTATGAGTAGGAGCTTGTTAAGCATATTTGGACAAGTTTTGAGTGAGCTTGTTGAGAAGATTTGAGCAAGTTCTAAGTGAACCTATTGAGAGATTTGAGCAAGTTCTAGTGGACCTATTGAGCAGATTTGAGCAGGTTCTAAGTGGACCTATTGAGCAGATTTGAGCAGGTTTTGAGTGGACCTATTGAGCAGATTTGAGAAGGTTCTAAGTGAACCTATTGATAGAGCTTTGGAGGTGATAGAGTATAGAGGATAGAGTCTCAGTGGATAGAGATCCAATAGCTAGGACAATTGAAGATAGATATTTTGAGTGAGGAGTCTTCAAGTGGAGAGAGATCCACCAATAAGTGCAGTAGAGAGATAGAGTCTTCTAGAAGATCACTAGCCAGAGCTGAAGGGGAAAGAGTTCTCCTATGGAAGAGATCCATGAACTTGAGATTAGGGGATCAACATCTCCTTTGGATAGAGGTCCATAAACATTGTAATTGGGAAGGATTCCCAAAATATTATTTGAGAAATATTTAGAAGAAATATTTTCTCTATGGAGGTAGCCCACATTGGGTGAACCACGTTAAAATTTATGTCTCTATTGTGTATGGTGTTTTGTGCATTGCTTTGATTACTACTATTGATATTGCTATCTATACACTACATAATATTGATTTGAAAAGAAAAGTAAAAAGTGGTCTTATACTGTTCACCCCCCTCTCAATATAAGCTTGTGTTCTTCAATTGGTATCAGAGTGGGTTCCTTCAGAAGAGTTTGATAACTTGAAGGAAAAGTGGTCTAAGAACACAATGGATCAAAAGGATCAAAAGGATGGGTCCTTCAATAATGCAGTACCAATATTTGATGGAAGTGACTTCTTGTATTGGTGTGTGTTGATGAGATTTCACCTGATGGCACTTGGCAATGAAGTTTGGGATGTAGTGGAATTTGGATATGATTCAGTAGCCAATCCTCCTATAGATAAGGAAGGTAAGCTTCTAATGCATGCAAATTCAAGAGCTATGAATGCAATTATAAAAGGGTTATGTAGATCAGAATCTATGAAGGTTATGGATTGTAAAACAGCAAAAGACATGTGGGAACTATTGCATACCATATATGAAGGTGATAAAAGTGTTAGGAAAGCTAAGATCAAAAATCTCAAAGGAGAATTTGAGAACTTAAGAATGAGGGATGATGAAAATATTCATGACTATCTCAACAAGATTGATGAACTTATACATGAGATGAAAGGTCTTGGAATGAAGGTTGATGAATCTGATGCTTGTGATAAGATCTTGAGAACTCTTCCAAAAAGGTACAGTGAAAAGGTTTCTGCTATAGAAACATCAATTGATAGTGATAGTCTAACAAGAAATTCTTTGCTTGGCATGCTTACTACTTTTGAGATAAGAACGAAAGATCCTATTCCTCCGAAAGAAGTTGCATTCAAAGTGGACAAGAAGATGAAGGGTAAGAAGACAGAATCAAGCAGTGAGTCATCTAGTGATGAAGAAGCAAACTATGGTAGAAGAGATAAAGGTTCTAGAAGACCCATAGATCTAAGATCTATTAAGTGTTTCAATTGTGGAAAGTATGGACACTATGCAACAGAGTGCAAAGAGCCAAAGAACAACAATGATGAAGAAAAATAGGATCACAGGTACAGGGAATCAGAAAGACACAGGTACTAGAAGAAAAGCAAGGATGGACAAAATAGACAAGGGAAGAAGTTCTTCCAAAGACAAAAGAGAAGCTACTATGTGGATAATGCAAGTAAGTACTCAATTGATAGTGATGCTAGTTCTTCAGACAATGATAGAGATGAAGTCCTATTTATGGTTGAAGAGAAAGAACTAGTTAAGAGAAAGACTCTAGTTATTCTCAAGTGTTTTAGATGTGGTAGATTTGGGCATCTTGAAGATGATTGCACAAGGGATGGTTATAGTTTTAGTGATGATGATTTTGAAGATGCACTTGATAGACCAGATGAAAATATTCTAATGGCATTAGAAGATGAAGTGAGTGATCCTATAGAAGACAAGCCAAAAGAAATAAATGATATGGACAAAGGTAAACAAATAGAGGATTATTCAATAGAGAATGGCTATGATCTCAAGGGAGAACTTATCCATGCCCTTGACATAGTAAAGAAGGTAAGAAAGCAACACTCTAAGCTTGAAAGTCAGTTTCAAGAATGTGATGAAGAAATATTATTGCTCATAGAGGATTTAGAGAAGTCAAAGGCTAAGGCAAGCAAGTTCAAAGATAAGTTAGAAGCAAAGATTCTGGAATGTGAAAAGTTAACACAAGAAGTGGCACTACTAAAGGAATATTTAGAGGATTCCAAGAATAAGCTATACAAGTATGTAAACAGTGCAAAGAGTGTGGATAAAATAGTCAAGATACAAAGAAGAGCAACAAACAAGACAGGTCTTGGAAGCAAATAGGTTCAAGAAGATAAGTTAGCTACCAGTTCGAAGACACTTCAGAAGAAGATACATCAGAAGAAGACAATGTAAGTGGGAGTGAGACATCAGAGGATGAGTTGGACAACAAAGAGTTCAACAAAGATAGGAACAATGCACAAAGAAGATACAGATGGAACAACAATCAGAATAGGAGACCAATGAGGTCTAGACAAGGAAGCTTCAATGGGAGATGTTTTTCATGTCACAGGTTTGGGCACATGGCTTCACAGTGCAAGACACATGAAAGATAGGAATATGGAAAAGGACAACCTTTTCAAGGATATTGCTACTCATGTAATGAGTTTGGTCACAAGGCAATGAATTGCAGGGTTCATGATAGAAGAGGATATGGCTTCACTAGGAGAAGTCCTAAGACAGTTGCACCTCCAAGGAATAATAACATTAAGTGTTATAAGTGCAATAATGATGGTCACATAGCAAGATGGTGTAGAGAAAATATTCCAGAATCAAGCATGAACAAGAATAGGAATATGAACAAGAACAAAAATATGAACAGAATAGGAACAAGAACATAGATGAGAACAAGAATAGGAACAGGAATAGGAACATGGATGAGAACAGGAACATGAATAGAACAAGAACATGGATGAGAACAAGAACAGGAACAGGAACAGAAGTGATGACAGGAACAGGGATGATGACTTGGAAAGAAATAGTGAGAGGATTCAGAAGACTCGGAGAAGAAGAGAGAAAGATAAAGGTAAAGAATAGTGCTTTTAAGGAGTAGAAATACTCCCACCCTAGAATTAACCACCTCATGTGGAGGTGGGGGAGGGGCTAAGCTAAGAGGCTCATTCTTAGCCCCGAGCCCCAAAGGTGACCCTTTGCCATTGATGTCAAAGGGGGAGAGATTTGTGTATTGGGGAGAGACTTGATATAGGGAGATTTGATATTTGAGAGAGCATTGAGCCAGGGGGAGCAATGTCCCAGGGGGAGCAGAAGAAAAATAAAGGTCAAGTTTCAGTAAAAGGATATGGGTTGCCATCAATGACAAAGGGGGAGATTGTTGGACATTTTGAGTCCCTAAGTCAAAGTTGTCATTGATGTCACCATTGATGCCACCTGATGGAGTCATCATTAATACCAAGATTTCAGCAGAAAATAAAGGCAACAAAGATGGTCAGTTGATATTCAGAAAGAAGGTAGAAGTTCGAGTAAAACAGTGCAAAAGATAGAAGTTGAAAAGGAGTGATGATATTTATTTTATAAATTATTTAAATTCAGGATGAATTTAAATTTTATAAATAAATATTATAATGGTTAGAAGTGCCATAGTGAAAACCCAAATAAAATAATTGTAATTTTTATTACAATATTTTATATTGCAAAAATGGGTTTATAAAGTCTAAAAATAATAAACCCAAAAGATTGGGTTAAAGGTTTAAAGACCAAAGTTTATGTTAATAAATCCAAAGGTTGGATTGAGGGTTTTAATCAAGGCAACGTTTATTTCCAAGAGAAGCATCGACGTCAAACAAAGCAAAGGAAAGTGCCAACGTCATCAAAGACAAGGGAAGTGCCGACGTGTTTAAAATAATGGGAATGCATATTAATACCATGCAAAAGATATGTTTTGAATTACCCTTGCTCGATTTGAAAAGAAAGTGCATCGAATTTAATGCAGAGCTCATGATAGTATTTCATATTTTTCATGGGTTGACTTGATGGTGGAAAGGACAAAGGCAAGCGCTTTGGTGTGTTGAATGCCAACAAGGCACCTTGGCCTAGTGGCAAGTGGGCAACAACTTACGTTTTGGTGTGCACGGTGGTTTGAGTTTGAATCTCATGGAAGCCTTTGGTGGACGTGTTGAAGGCACCAAGGAATAGGTGCAAATATTTTATTTTGCAAGGCTTGGGAGGAGTATTGAAGCACGTGGTGCTTCCTCCCTTCCCAATGAGCTTGTAAGCTCATGTGGTGTTGGCACCGTGGGCAAAGACTTGTGTGGACTGCGTTGAGAGTTCGAAACTCTCCAAAGGCAAAGGTACATTTTGTTATTTTATTTTATTAATGCCTAAGTTGGAGGTATAAGGAATTTAGTGGTTAAAGTCTTTGCATTGTGATTAAGGGTGGTTGTTGAGAAATATTGTTAGGAGGTATAAGGAGAATTCTGGTTTAGTTTTCAAGTCTTAAATTTTGCCATTGTGGAATATTGAAAGGTTAAGACTTTGTGGGTGTATGTTAATTTGAATAAAGGGTTTTTGATTATTGTGAGGATATTGTCTATAGTTTAAGTTGGAGTGATAAGGTGTAATTGTGATATTATTTTTGTGATATAAAAATTATCCTCTAACCCTTATTGAGTTTGTCAAAGAAGTAATTGTGAGTGTGGCAGATTTGTAAAGGGCAATTACTCTTCAAGAAAAGGTATGGGTAAAATTCTTCTTTGTTGAGTTAGGTGTTTGGCTTGATTGAAAATTAAGTTTGGAGTGAAAAGGATTTGATTAGGGTTTCCTTTTCAAAAGTGGTTGAGTTAATGCTTCAAGGTTTTCTGGTTTGAGTGTTGTGATTAAACCTTGTTTTATAAGCATTGTTGTTGAAGCCATTGGTTGTGCAATGAACTTGAACTTGAGTTAGAAAAGAACATGAGTATCATTGTTATGTGAGATTTGTTGTTGAGCATTGTTGGATACATTTTGAGTTGGGTGATACATGCTTGGACTAGGGTTTGTGAGAAAGAGTTATTCCTTGAGGTGATTTGTTGAGGAGAGTTGATTGAGCCTAGTCAAGTGATTGTGTGAAGTGGTTGTTCAAGTTCCATGAAACAAACTATTCTACATTCTGATTTGAGTTGAGATTGAGCTTTGAGTATAGAACATATTGAGTCTCTAACAATTCTCTTTATGCTTCTATGAGATTGATTTGAGTTGAGATTGAGATTTGAGTATAGAACATATTGAGTCTCTAACAATTCTCTTTATGCTTCTATGAGATTGATTTGAGTTGAGATTGAGATTTGATAATTTTTTTATGCTTCTAAGTGATTGAGCATTGAGTATAGAACATATTGAGTCTCTAACAATTCTCTTTATGATTCTATGAGATTGGACAAGTTTTGAGTGGACTTGTTAAGCAGATTTGAGGTAAGTCTTTGAGAAGGCTTGTGGACTAATTTTGTGTGAGCTTTTATGGAAGCTTGCAATGTAGATTTGAGCAAGTCCTAGAGAGGACTTATTGAGCAGATTTAGACAAGTTCTGAGTGAGCTTGTTGAGCAGATTTAGACAAGTTATGAGTGAGCTTGTTGAGCAGATTTGGACAAGTTCTGAGTGAGCTTGTTGAGAATATTTGGACAAGTTCTAAGTGAGCTATTGAGCATATTTGAGCAGGTTCTGAGTGGACCTATTGAGCAGATTTGAGCAGGTTTTGAGTGGACCTATTGAGCAGATTTGAGCAGGTTCTGAGTGGACCTATTGAGAAGATTTGAGAAGGTTCTGAGTGAACCTATTGATAGAGCTTTGGAGGTGATAGAGTATAGAGGATAGAGTCTCAGTGGATAGAGATCCAGTAGCCAAGACAATTGAAGATAGATCTTCTGAGTGAGGAGTCTTCAAGTGGAGAGAGATCCACCAGTCAGTGCAGTAGAGAGACAAAGTCTTCTAGAAGATCACTAGCCAGAGCTGAAGGGGAAAGAGTTCTCCTATGGAAGAGATCCATGAACTTGAGATTAGGGGATCAACATCTCCTTTGGATAGAGGTCCATAAACATTGTAATTGGGAAGGATTCCCAAAATATTATTTGAGAAATATTTAGAAGAAATATTTTCTCTATGGAGGTAGCCCACATTGGGTGAACCACGTTAAAATATGTGTCTCTATTGTGTATGGTGTTTTGTGCATTGCTTTGATTATTGCTATTGATACTGCTATCTATACACTGCATAATATTGATTTGAAAAGAAAAGTAAAAAGTGGTCTTATACTGTTCACCCCCCTCTCAGTATAAGCTTGTGTTCTTCAAATGGAGTAGAAAAATTATCTCTACAAATATAATATGAAGAGCCTTTCCATAGGTCTTTGGCCCAAATATACACCAAAAGGTCATTGTCCCTTGAATATTTACACCTTATTCCTAACTTGGGGAACATGTTCAAATGTTGGTACAAAATAAGGTATACCAAAAATGAGGAATACCTAAATGTCTGCATTGACTATAACCACCGAATGTCTTCTCAGATTTGGTTTGCTATAAATTTGGAAAAATATAGGATTATTTCTCCTTGCCTCATCTTTTGCAAAATGCCCAATTGAGCCACATTGATGACTTTATCATTTTCTTGGCCCAAAAGGAATGCCATCATACTCAATGCATCCTTCACACTTTCACTAAAATTATCAATGAGAATGATTTTCTATGTCACTAGGTCACTTTTTCTTGCCTTCTCATATTTTGACTGTAGAAAGGCCATTTTATCATTCTATAATAGTCTATGAAAATATTCCCTTTATTATTCCTCACTAACATGTACTTTATATTCTGGTAACAACAACGTTTTCTAATTATAGGGCCATCATTTCTTTAAATTTTTCATTTGTAGCCTTGATTTATTAGGTATTTGGGTCATAATATTATGTATATGTGCTTAATAGTTCATAACATAAATTTACCTTAGTTGCCATATGTGCACCAACAAGTTTATCCATATTTGTGCTCCAAAGCTTAAAATTATACTAGCTCTAAAGTGCTTGTAAGTTTTTATTCTCAGCTTTCTGGTTCCCTTATAGACTTCAGGGTCAAAACAACCTTCAATTATCTCTATCAAAACCTTAATGTTAGAGGAATATGTGAGCATGGGTAATTTTGGCATTTCTTGCATGCAAGAATCCTTTGTCTTCATCATTATGAGCTTAATACTAACTTTTTTTCTTCTACTAAATAATGAATTACAAAGGATTTTAATCACAGAGTGAATATTGTTTATCTTTTAAGGCCATTACTCCTTTTATCCTTCCTCTTTTCATGATCCCCGTGTACCTTGAATTTATTGCTTCTTATTTGCTTAATTTTTAGATAATTCCATGTTCTTCGAGGAGTTTCTAAATGCATATTCATGCCTTTAAAGGTTAATTTATTCCCATAATATTTCTTGTTAGTCCTTGCTCACAAATGAGGTTCTGTTCTGAGGTAGCATTTAATGTAATATTTTCACTAGATTTCCTTCCCAAATATTTTTTGGTAGGGAAGCTTATTAATCTTAAATTTACTTCATTGGTCTATGGTTGGTGTAACTTGGATTATTTTCCACTTACTCATGTCCCCTATTTTTTTAAAATGAGTGTAGACACCTAAAAGTCACACATTGCTATACCTACATACTTGTAGATCCTTTTGGACACTTGTAGGTTTACATAGGCAATCCTAGATACCCCTAGGCTATCATAGACCAATGTAGGCTATTGTAGATCCTCCTAGACATGCATATACTACTGTAGATATGTGTAGACATACATAGACTATCGTAGACATGCGTAGACTAGCGTAGATCACCATAGATTATCGTAGCATTGCGTAGACTTCCACACACCACTTCACTAGTTTTTAGGTCCAAAACCCTAATAAACTACCTAAATCACATCATGAACACCTTCCATGCATTGGAAAACCATCCACCAGCCTCCTAAGGTGATACAAGACTCCTTTATACTTAATTGAGGCCCCCACGGGGCTATTAATTGGCAAAAGTATTAATTGAGTCAATTGTTAAATCTAATTTTAAAGTGACTTCACTTAAGTTCACTTTTAGGGCTAAAAAGGTTAATTAGGTCCTTAATCCCTAATTAGTCCTAATTACTCCCTCCCACATGTGTGTGCACTAGGTTAGTTAGGATATTTCTTAGGAAACCCTAACCTAACCCCACACCTAACCTAGAGTTGACTAATCCTAGTTAACCCTAATCTCTCCTCACATGTGTGAGGATGAGATATTTCCTCAAGGGAATGTGAGGATGCCACCTCACAAACCCTAACTTAACCTTCATGGGATCTCACCCTAGGGCTTAGTTCTCCTAACTACCCCCCCTACACCTTGGGTTTTCTTATAAATAGTGGGCCCAAAACCTTCATTTATCTCTCTCTCCACTTATGTCCAAAGCATAGAAACTCTACCAAAATATGTACAAAAGCATAGAAATAACAATTTGAACCTGCACATCAGTAATACAACAACAAAGGAACCTCTCCACCGAAGGATTTCTGAAGAATAATAGTTACAGTCGAATTCACCCCCCACCCCATGAATCTGGCACCAATTCACCCCTCGGGTGGCAAATTGGATCTACAGGTCCCAAATCAACCCAAATCTTGGAGGTAAGCTTCATTTGGTATTTTTATGAGGTTTTGCATCATTTATTTCAGTTTTTATCATGTTTTATGAGTCAATTTATCTTTCTTACTATGGGACTTGACTGAGGCAAGCCCCCAACCCACTAACCCCTTTTTGCAGGTTTATCATAGAACCAAGGAGGGAAACAACAAACAACTACAACCCCATGATGGTACGCAAGCCCATATACACTGAGGAACATGAAGAGAAGGCATCAGGCCTATTGTAACATTTGTGAAAAGAAAGGAAAAAGGGGAATTCCCCCTATTTGTAACCTATGCAAATCTTATCATGAATAAAATACATTTTCCTATATAGCATGTGTCTTTAATGTGTTATTAGATCAAATGTCATATTTTGGCTATTTCATTCTAGCACGCCCGGTGGGACCCCCACAATGGATAGTTTCAGGTTAACTAGTTTTATGAATCTGATATTATCCTCTATTTTTATGTCTTGCAGGTACTATATCTAACTAATATAGAGACCTCCAAAGCCCTGGGAACCACCTCAGGCCTTCAGAAACTAGATCTGAAGTCTCCAAACCTGATTCACCCCCTGCCCCATGAACCAGATCTCAATTCACCCCCGGGTGGTGAATTCAACCTAGCAGCCTCAAAAACCCCCAAAATTGTAGGGGTGAGTAGCAGAGGGGTCAACCAGACCACCTACAACATCAGAGTCCAGGTATTCTTCTTTATATGCTATGTTTGCTAATTTTTGTATGTGTAATATGTTTACTAGTTAAGGTGCAAGAGCTAGTAACAAATTTTCCCCTTCTTCGCATCTCCATTGAGTTTAAATTTTGTTGTAATTACAAAACTTATCAAATTTCCAGCAACTTTAAATTTCAAAATTTCATGTAAATTTTAATTTCTTTTCTTCTAATTTGCATGTATAAATTTCTTGTGATCGCTTGTCTATACTTGTATAAATATTTATTGCAATTACTACATGTTGTTACACATATTTAGGGTCACATAAACCCCTTTCTTCACTCCCTTGTATTGCATGTTTCTATGCTTTGAAAAGTAGAGTCAATTTATTTTCCTAAAAGCATCTAGGATTAGATTCTTTGTTCACAAAAAGTATTTCATTCTAGTCTTTTGCTTTCAAAAAATGCATATAGGGCTAGCTTTTAATTCGAAAAGGCAATTAGTTAGATTTCTTATTTTACATAACATCGATAGCAAAACACAAACCCACACACACTCACGTGGTATTTAAACAAGTGGTGAGATTGGACTTCATCCCCAATCCATCACTAGAGATTGGTGTGGTAGGTGTTTTACCCTCCACCAACTCACCTCCCTAGACACCTAGTATCCCCATAGGAGTGGTTTTTTGGGCCTCATCACTAGAAAACCCCCCACTTTTGAGATTGGGCTTCTAGATTTCATCACCAGAAGTTACCTTCAGAGTGGGATAGGATTAGATACCTTTGTTCACAAGGCTTACATAATTAGTGGACATGGTAACTATCGTTATTGACTAAGCCCGCCCGAGGGTGAAGCGAAAGCATGGGTATGCCAGTAGCAGGTCTCAGATAGTGCCACCTCTTCTCATGAGAGGATATAGCAAACTCACTTCAGCATAGTGGGTTCCCCCCCTTTTAGGATATCATTTTACTGCACCTTCCATATAGGTCACCTTTCACACGTTGTGATATTGTTCTATTCTGTGCATCTTTGGGTGTTGTAGGAGGTTCGATACCGATGATATTCCTGATTTACTAGAGTATTCACTCCACTACCTGTGATACTACCTAGGAGGTACCAACATCAAAACACACATAAATGAACAAAACACTTTTCTTTTCAGTATTTAGAACTGATTCCAGTTAGCATTGTTTGCATGATCACAAACTGGTTTCAGCACATTACACCACTTATTGTTTAGCTATATACAATACATCATTGCTTTACTTTTATATTAGATACAATTGAGTCTACACCATATAGGGTTATTCCCAAACCCCTTCACACAACACACTTAGAACTATAGACTATAATTCCTACATAGTCCTAAACCTTCATGACACGACACATGCTACCATGCCTGTTGTCACCCGTAGTCGAGTGCATGAGAAAGCACATCTTATAGAGGAAGCACCTACTACCTCTTCTAGTCAGTCCCCTCCTACTCCTTCGATCATGAAGGGGAAGGCCATACACACATCTGATTTACTCATAGGGTCTGATGTATAGTATACACACACGATGCCTCAGGATGAGACATCCACTTTGAGTGAAGCCCTTGCTACTTCACTTGTAGAATATTACCCACTTCTTTCATTCCCATCCTTGTCTAATCCACCAACCATGTTCTAGGACCACGTGATCTACCTGATGCCAGGACAACCTCATCCATTCTTTACCATAGATGAGGAGGTCACACCTACTTCCCCTACCTTTGCACACCCATTTTTCCAGAGTCTATCTCAATACCTTTTTGAGAATGACTCCTCCCTCTTGAACCACACTCACCCAGAGGTCACATCATTCACCCCTATAGTAGGAATGATTTCCGACCCTTCCTCTTCTACCACAGGTACCCAGAGGCTAGTATTCCAAACTGTGCAACAACAACCTCCTCTATAGGAAAAACAAACACCCCCTCAAACATCATACCCATACTCTTCTCAAGAGTCCCAACCATCATCATCTCAACAACCATTTTTCACAATGGTTGAGGACTTATCATAGAAACCTCTCCAAACCCAAGACACCAAATGTCAACAACAACAACCAACAACCCAAATTCATTCGAGAGTGGACATAGGCACCACCTCCTCTTCCCAAGCTCCTACTTTAGAAGCTTACCCTTATTTTTCCGCATTCTTGCATGTATCTCAGGTGCTCAGAGTGTACAATGCCCAACCCTTTACTATACCCTCACCTTTAGTGACCTTTAGGATACCTCCTCCTCCTTTCCAAGTGCCTACCACTAATCCTCCCCTACCTATGAATCAAAACCCATAGCTTATACATCCACTTCCCTAGGCTATTCCACATAGTTTAGTTTCACTACCACCCATCCTTTAGGACAGAGATAGGTCCCAACTTTTGATACCTTATCTCGACCATCCCTAGCACCAGTAGCATCGATACCCCCACTCCCACCTACTAGGACTACATTTTTCACACCTCCTCCTTTGTGGTCATCACCTCCTATGACCCAACCATTACAATAGGCTCCTACCCAGTAGGAACCCCTGCCACAACAACACACATCCCAATCACAATATTACTACCCCCAATAAATATCTATTTCATAGCCTAGTATCCCACTAGCCCCTACATCATATGCTACTCAATACCCATCATACCAAGACCAATTGGAACAATTCCCTCCATAATACGGGGAAGAACAACAACAACCTCACTATCCACCGCATTCCCAAGCTCAACCAACCCTAGCACAATCCTCCACACCCTTAACACCTAAAATTCAACTCCTACGAGATGAAGTCAAGATGTTAAACCTATGCACCATAAGCTACAGGCCACAAAAACCATCCTACGATGAACTCTGCAATGAGCCGGTTCATCCATACATCCCTATTCCACCTTACCCCTACCACTTTGAGATCCCAAAGTTTGATAAGTATAAAGGTAAGGAAGATCCCAAAGAGCATGTCAGTAACTATCGCTCAACTTGCTACTAGATTCATAGTAGAAATCCCCTTATGTTGCGTACCTTCTCCCTCTCCCTTGTAGGACAAGCCTTAGATTGGTATAACATGCTACCATGACATAGAATTTATACCTTTGAGCAATTAGCAAACATATTTTTAGAACACTTCTCCATTAATATCAAGAAGAAGATTACCTTCTTTGACATCTATGCCTTACGATAGGTTGATGATGAACCTATCACTGAGTTTGTATCTAGATGGAGATCAATCATTCATGACCTCACCCATAGCCTACCTACCACAAAGCTAGTGACACTCTTTTCCAAGAGTTTCCACAAACACATCTCTACCTCTCTATAGCTTCACCAAAGCCGCACCTTCGAGGAAGCCATTTCACAAGCAAAGGTTATCGAAGACATTAAAGTCCAATCCAATAAAATTAAGTTAAGAGTGAAGCCTAACTATAGTTCAAACTTCTACTTTAACATAAACACACCCAACCAACCTTATCCTTGGCCTCCACAAACCAACCAAGTGGTAGCTACTACCCTAGCACCCGTACCAAGTCCACCACCTTACATTCCACAACAACAAGTATTTCAAACCAACATGCCTTCCCCACCTAGGCCTCAATAGTCTCATAGCATGCATCCATAAGGTCCACAATGTAACCTTACACCACTATATAAACCCTTACCAGCCCTTTTCCATAGGTTACATGAGGGTGGATATCTCCTTCTACCCGAGATTCGACCATTAGATCTAAATATACCTAAGCCTCATGGATACAATGAGCAATCCTATTATTCGTACCATAGATATCGTGGCCATGACATTGAGTCATGTCACTCTTTTTATGCTCAAGTGTAGGACCTAATCGATAGGGATACCATTCAGGTATTGAACCCTTTGGCCCCACAAAACCAAAACCTAGGGATCTTCCAGAATCCTCTACCTGACCATAGAGGAACCAATCCCCAAAGACCTCCAACCAATCCTCTAGGACCACCTTGCCAAGTGAATAGTGTCCAACGTGACCCTCCATCATGCGGTGTGGTTGGCATGATAAATATTACCACATGAAACCAATGATATCCATCATGGCAGACCACACCTATTGTCTCCCCACCTACCCAATTCACATCACCATAGGTCTCCCAAACTCCTAGCGCTATACCACCTCCACCCCAAAATGTGATCATGATTTGTGGTAGCCTCACCCATCAATTACATAATGCCCCCATGCGATTATCCATTTTTGACCTCTTACAACAATATCAACCCCATCGTGAGGTGTTGAATGATATTTTACGTTCTATAGATTTAGAAACACATGATACAAATGCATTTGTAAACTTTGTAGGGAACATCCCGTGATGCCTCCAACCATCCATTAGTTTCCATGACCATGAGATAATAGAACTTGTAGGAGGAGTAGATCCCCCTCTCCACATACAAGCCACTATCAATGACATCACCTACAAGCGGGTCCTCGTTGATACGGGATCATCCATTAGTATCATATCTACGACAACCCTACATCATTTACATATTCTACCAGCCCACTTTGCCATGCCTTCGCTTGACTTACGTGCATTTGATGGCTCTATGAGACCTACGATAGGATCCATAGTCCTCCCTATCCAAGTAGGTGTCTATACCATTTCCATCCTCTTCCATATAATCCAAGGGGAGATGCAGTACAACATCCTCCTTGGTCACCCATGGATCAGGGATATGCAATGTGTCCCTTCCATGCTGCACCATTGTCTCAAGTATGTCCATAATGGACTTGTCCATTGCATCCTAGTTGATGGGGACCCCTTTAAGTTCTGCAACATCGTAGATCTCCCACCTACACCTTCCTTCTCATCCATGCAACTATTCCTTGTTTCTTCCCATCAGTTAGTCAGAGCATCGACATCCTCTCCTACATCCACCTCGTTACCCCAATCCTCATCAAGGACACATACTTCAGTGTTAATACCTTTAGCATCATCATATGTAGTGCCTAACCCCACTACCATATCATTCTCACCTCCCATTTTATGGCCACCATGACCATACCAACCTTCATCCTCTACAAACTCACCTCTGGTACCACAATTGCTATCACAATCCACATTATGCCTTGTCGCTCCACCTCAATCATCCTCCCCTATGAAAGCACCTATCCTCCCTACACCATGCACACCTCCTCTACCTTTTCATCCATGGCCTAGGTCATTCACTTCCCCACATAGTCTAGTACCTACTCCTCCTTTGCAATTCCCATAGGCCAATCATCCTATACTAACTACCATAGCCAAATGCCATGAGTGGGAGCTTAGATGACCAACTACTACACTGTTCTACTACTACCATTAGAGACTCTTAGACCTCACCATCATAATCTGATTTGGATTTACCACCTTGTTTACTAGAGCATGCAACACCATGTATATCTATTTTCATGTCAAATTCAGGTCCAAGGGATTAAAATGTGCGTGATGCCCATGTACATCCACCTCCCATCTAATCCATGCAAGAATTTGGATGCCCTTCAGCCTTAGTGTTGACTATTAGAACTATCATACAACTAGGATCTCTCGATAATCATACCAACTTTGTCTACACCGGAGTCGATTCCTCGCTCCCATCCATAGTGTCTCCACCACCACAACTCTCCTACGCTTATGTGGTACACACCCTTGATAATCTACGTCCTAATCCTTATTATGCCTTATGTTACCATTCATAATCTTCCATTGCATGGGTTCTAAAGATTATGTGCCATATCATGTGGTCGATACTAAACCACATGACCCATGGTTTGCGTAGATCAAATATTATATTAAATTAGGATTCCTACCATGCAACTTATCGCATGCTCAACATCGAGCATAAAGAGCAATCCACTACACATTGTTGGGGGACATCCTCTATCACCACAACTATGATGGCATGCTCTTGCGTTGCTTAGAACCTCATGAATCTCAATGGGTTGTACAAGAAACCCATGATGGTACTTGTGGTGGCCACTTCAGTGGCATGGCAATCATGAAATGCATCCTTCGCATGGGATACTATTGGCCAAAAATGGAACATGACTATTGTGAGTATGTGAGGTGTTGTATCAAGTGCCAACAACACATAAACCTCACACATCTTCCATCTCAAGCGCTCCAACCTATCCAATCCATGTGGCCTTTCTCCCAATGGGACCTAGATCTTATTGGACAAATTACCCCTACCTCCTCAGGTAATCATAAGTTCATCATCACTGCTATAGAATACTTTACAAAGTGGGTCGAAGCCATCCCACTTGTCCAAACCATAGGAGCAAAGATAGTAACATTCATAATAGACCATATCATATGTCACTTTAGAATTCCTTCCCAAATCATCTCTGACAATGGGAAATCCTTCAAAAATAAAACCATCCGAGCTCTTTGCAGCAAGTTCAACATTCAACATAGTTTCTCTACCCCATACTACCCATAGGGTAATGGCTAGGTAGAGGCCACAAACAAAACAATTTGCTCCATCCTACACAAAATTGTAGCAGAATCGCATCGTGACTAGCACAACCAAATACCCCTAGCCTTGTGGGCATACCATACAAGCATCCATACCCCCACTAGGGCAACCCCATTTTCACTTGTCTACGGGGCAGAAGCTATCATGCCCCTTGAGCTTGAGATACCTTCCCTAAGGGTATCCATGAAAGAATTCATTGATGATGACACTGCTCTCCAAGCCTACTTAGATCAACTTACACTCCTCGATGAACGTCGCATCCATGCCATCGAGCACACATGAGTCTACCAAGATCACCTTTGTCATGCCTACAATAGTAAGGTACATCAACATGAATTCCAAATTGGTGATTTGGTTCTCAAAGAAAACCAATAGATCACAAGTCAACCTCACCAACAACGAGACAAGTTTACCCCAAACCGGTTGGGCCCATTCATCATCACACACAAATATGGTTCAAGTGCCTATCGCTTGGCTAATCTCATAAGGCCTTGATGAACCTGAGCCTATTAACATTTTGCACCTTCATGCATTCAATACCTAACACACACAGGCATTCACTATCACAAGTAGTACACATTGTTATGCACAAACACATCACCCACTAGGCACATCATGATAAATGCATATCTTTTTACTTTAAATATTTTGCATGTACTTTCCCATTTTATATCATTTTTATGCTGTTGGTATCTATTTTTCTTTTTGTAGGATTTACATCATCTACAGCCACACCATTAGCAATGAGATACGATAGCATCCACACACATCATCATGCAGGACCCTCCACCACCACCGCCTATACCGATCACATCGGATGACCTAGCCCGACCACCAGTCACCCTTCATACTAGGTGGTCTTCACATTCCTCACATTCAAACCATTACACCCCACCTCGATGCCTTTCCCCTCACCACCGAGGTTCATCTTACTCACCCCATTCTGGAGATAGCCAGGTCTCCCTATCCTCTTTTGATGAAAAGGAGGAAACATCCCATCCTCAAACACAAGGGTCTCCCTCTCATCTGCCTGAAGATACCAAGAACCCTTATTCACCAACTGATTCCCCCCACCACCCTCTAGGAGCTTACTACCCTCCTAATAGAGGATACACTCCCCATCCGACCCATCCTTCATGCCTACCAGCCCCACTCCCTAGGGAGAGTCATCTTATACCCAAGCCTTGCAAGCCCATGTGGCTCAAGCTACCCAAGCCACCCATGCACACATGCCTCCATCCCACATGCACCACCATCCAGAGCCATCTCCTATGCCACCTATCCTCTAGACACCACCCTCACCACTACGAGGCTTACCCTTTCAGCAAGCCTCACAATCCCCAAGGTCATTCCACTCCTCCTCCTCATCATCATGACCTCATCCATCTTCTCATGCATACCAGGCCACTCCATACACATTGGGGTCTCGATCACCACCTTCCCTGATACTATCACCTCCACACTATGATATACAACATCTCCTTTCCCATCTCAAGGCTCTTGAGCTACAGATGAGCCATTATCATTGCCACATTCATCCACGCTAGTCCCCCATGACCCATGCATCCTCACCTCCATGCAGATCCATTCCCCGACCTCGGATTTGACCCACATCGGACTCTTGACCTGCACCTCCACCGTTGGACCTCCCTTCATCCACCCCTCGTTCACCTCTAGTGGAACCTTACATTTACCCCATGCCTATTCCATTCACTCCATTATCAGAAATATTTTATCACCTCATGCATCAAGGCCTTCTTGACTTACCTGAGATTCAGCCCATAGACCCCTCACATCCTAAACCACATAATTACCATGAGAGCCAATATTGTATTTATCATCATCAACCAGGTCATGACATTGAAGAATACTGATCATTCAAGAACCTAGTGCACAACATGTTGCATGGCGATCAAACTCCATCACCTGAATGCTCCATCCCATTTAGCCAACTTTTGAGTCCTCCACACTGCATCATCCCTAGAACTTTGCCACCATGTGAAACCTTGATAGTGCCAGCTCGCTATATTCACAACATATCCAACTACACCAACCATCAAAGTCCCAACTATACCATCACTTCACCATCCCATTCCTGACCTGACCCATGCCACTTTACCCATTAGTAGCTCTCATATTCTTCCTTCTTTCTTCTTCTACTTCTTACTTCCTCGCATAGTTGTATGGTCACGCTTCGAGTGGCTACATACCTACGTTGATCTACTTCCTCTCTTCTATATTCCTTTAGCTTTTGGTAATCCCCTTATCTTGTTGGTTACCAAAGCCTATTTCTTCTTACTTCTTCCATATGTACATCCTACTCTCACATCCTCTTTCTTTTTATGATTATTACATATATTTGTATAACTCACAGTCTATTCACCTACTACACACACACCCCACACGTTGGGGCAACCATTATCATAGTGTCACATTTTTTTTTACGATACACCATACTCATCTATAGATAAGTTCTCCCTCTACACTTCATAAGCTTCCTCTTGTAGATATTGCATTCCCCCACTTGCATCATTTACATTACCTCCATTGCATATATCCATATATTTTTCATGTTAATTTCATTTCATAGTTTGTATATTCTTCCTCCAAAAATATGCCTTCAATAAGAGTAATACATGCACTTGTTAGCATCACCACCTGGATGTCCATTCCCCTTTTTAGGATTAGGGTATACATAGGTGTCGTGTTAAGCTTTGACTACTTACTAGTTTAGTCAATCAAATGTCACCCCTAGCTGATAGGTTTTACATACTCCTTATGGTTCTTTAGGTTGGTTCAACTTCTCTCATGGACCATTCACAATAGGTTACACATTAAACAAATTTTGAGTCTAGGAAAGATGACACCTTGAGTAGATGTTGCCATCTAGCGAATGGTTTCCCCCACTCATCCTATCACTTGCATGGTCAACATACGACCTAGGGATAAACAAAGGGATAAGCATAAGCAAAAGTAAAAGAATGGGGTAGAAAACAAAAGCCAATGCCCATACAAAAAAGAGAAAGAAAAAGGAAAAAAAAAAGAGAAAATAAAGAGAAGAAAAAAGCACCATAATAAATAGGTAAACAATAGATGAGGGGTAGAAAACAAAAGGAAAAGCCTCCAGATATCACCCATGTTATGCTTCATCGCCTTTGGTCCTTAGGTTTAACATAACACCATGGGATGATTTCCATCGCTAGCAATAGGCTCCAAGAGCCTGCCTACTAGTGGAATAGTCTTACAAGTGGTGATATATCTATCACATTAGCTACCCGCTTTTGTACAGATCACTGTTCGCTTATGGATGAGCTAGCTAGTTCAGCCATGTCTACAATGGGTTAATCCTACCTCCCTCAAAATGGATAAATGAACCTCACTCATTTACACACATAGGTCCATGATAGATTTTGAACTAGTCCGATTAGTTATGAGTTGCCACATAAACTTGCATAGTTTTGGGTCCAAGATTTGATTGCCAAAACTACATTGGTCAAAGCCATTACATATGCCTTATACCATCCTACATCTCTGAGATCATGGAATGGATCACATCCACATAGGTACATGCAACGATACAAGTGCTTCCTTGGTGCATTTCAGCCCTCCCATACATGCATCCATGCATCTATGTTACATATAGTTATCAATACTCACATACACACAATCACATCAAACATTACATCAATGCATTTATCCTACATACACTCTCTCACATTGCATCATTGCATCCCTACTACATGCATTCACTACAAATTGCATTTCACATTACATCACATCACATTGCATTCGAAATACAATCATGCATACTATTCTATAGTATATTCATACTACAATACGATCATAGATCTACACCATAACACACATGTATATCCATCCATTATACATACCTACAAATTATGTTATGCTATCTACACAAACATAAAAAGAACACATTCAAAACCATAACAACAACACATGTATATATAACAACCAAAACCAAAAGGTATATATATATATCATAGATCAAAAATACCCATAGGCTACAAACTAGGACCATGCCCATCATCTATCATCCAAAATACCCATAGGCTACAATCATAAGCAACCCTAACTACCACTAGGAGTCTCCCCATGCCCCTCACAGCTCGCCCAAACCTCTACAGCTCTGCTAGACTCCACCCTAGCCCCTGAAGCCTAAACCACGATAGGTGGACCTCATACCTCAGCCCCAGCACCCATCTACTCCACCGAAGTAGCACTACGTTGGCTATGCTATGAAGGTACCATACTCATGATCATGATCTAGACTAGGACACCACCCGATCATAATCAGGGAGTGCAATCCCATGCACCATCAGAGAAGCCTCACATAGAGACTTCTTAGCAGACTCTACAACCAATAGATTAGTCACCCTCTCAATGGCCCATGATGCCTCCTCTCATGCCTACTACCTAGCCATATCTACCCTCATATACTCCATATCTACACCTCATATACTACCATTCCTCACACACACTCCATAATATCAATCACTCCTCATGTCACCTCTTTCTTGTGACTCTCCTCCTTCTCATGAAGCTCAACCTCTAACTGATAAACCCTATCACATAGCACCTAAGCCTCCTCATCTACATCCTACCTCTCTTAAACCTCAAATGGAATCTCCTCCATATCCTCAAATAAACCAATATCAATGGTGTCATCCACACCACCCCTCATAGTAGACCCACCTAACTCCTCTACTACCCCAACCGCCTCTCCCATGGCCATGCCCCCTCCATAGGATCCATCTCAATGATCATGAGAACCTCCCCTACTCCTACTCCCCATGAACTCGAAGCACCATCCAATCATCATCGAGACCATCATAGAGGAACCTCCCTCTCACTACTAGCTCCCTCCTCTAGCCTAGCTCGAGTCCCTCTACCTACTCTCCTCTCTATCGAAGGCACCCCACCACCAGGTGGTACCCATCGATCAATCACACCCCTGCTAGGCTCCCAACTCTACATCACCCACCAGGCCTCAAACTCTAGTGTCATCCCTACATTATCCACATCTAGGATAACCATAGGTGGGTCACTCTCACCAACCCAGGGTAGAACCACAAGATACTCTCCCCTATCACCTCATCATCTGTAATACACAATAGGAGCCCCTAGAATATCCTGCTATAATCCAAACTATCATCTCACTCAATCAAACTAAAAATACTTAACCTATCGAGTATATCTCCCCACTAGCCACCTCCCCTGATGAATGGCCCATAGCTGCTCATCGTCCTTCTCCTAGGTCACCCCACCCAACCAAGGCCTCCACTTAATATCATTAGGTGTCATCTCTCCAAACTTGACCCTCCACAACAAAGGATCACCCTCATGTGGCCTCTTAATGCCCTTCTCTGCATCTATCCTCCATCTCAAAGCATAGGGTAAATACTCCTTACCCTCAACATGGGTAGGGTGAGGCAATAGTGATGACCTCTCAATGGATATGTGCTCCCATGCCCATACCTACAGTAAGGGAGTCCAAATCAAACCCTTCCATCCAACATGCACAACATCATGCAACTCTCTATATACCTAGGCTAATAGTGCAGGTGCCCATGCAAACACAACCCTCCGCTCTATCATGTCACTCACCACATCCAACATGTTCTAGGTAAACAACACCCTGAAAGTGTCAGGTAAAGCATAGGTAGATATCATCATCATCGCTATGCACTAATGATTAGATATCTTCTTCTTAAGCCATAACCACTCATAATCCATCTTTCCAACATCTATATCCCTCCACCCCTCACCAAAGAAGTGCTCCAATACAACCTCCTTAGAATCATCCGATGCTACTCTAACCGGAACACCCTCAATAGGTAACTTATAAATCTGATACACGTCCTCCAGTGTAATCATCATTTCCCCTATAGGAAAATGAAAAGTATTACGATCTGCATCCCATCGCTCACATAAGGTAGATATGTATGCCTTGTTGGCATGGATACTCTTACACTCCCACACACCTCTGAACCATATGGCATCCAACCACGCCAGATCATCAGTATTGTTCATCAGTTCATCAAAATCACTCTTCATATTACATACATGATGACGAGGCTCGAGCATATTCACCTGTTCATCCACAAACAAGCACAACAAAATATACATTAGCCATCAACACAATGATGCAATCCAATAAAACTCAATCATCACAATATACAAATTAAACTATTTAATTTGACATGCACTTCGAGACATAAAATAATGCACAATTCACATATCAAAACATATCAACAAAACAATCACATATTTGGATACCCATTTTGCCATTTCATGGTAAAAGTTCGAACAGATGCAAAAAATAGTACATATTTGGCTCCCAACAGTCAAATATAAAATTACCCACATACCCACTATGGCACAAAATTCAAAACTACGTCATTCCATCAGACATACAAAAACAAAGTACATTTTTGAATACCCATTTGCCCATTTCATGGTGAAAATGTCGACAAAATTCAAAAATAGTATACAAATCAACACGGAGTTCAAGGTCAATCTTACCACAAATACATCCAAATGGTACATACACCAAAACACACAATATCAAAAACACAATCACATTTTTGAACACCCATTTGCCCACTTCACGGTGAAAGTTCAAACAGATGTTGAAAATAGTGCAAATCGGGCTCCCCACAACCAATTTTAAATTTAACACTACCTACATCTTGGCACGTAAATCAAACACATGCCAAATGCAATCATCTACAAAAACAAGTAACATTTTTGGATACCCATTTCACCCTTTTACGGTGAAAGTATCATCGGTTTCTAAAAATAATGTATCTACGGTGGAAAACTTAATAGTCAAAGTTTTCTAATTTACACCCTAAAACCACACATTCAGAAAACACACCAAACGAAGGCATAAAAAAATAACAGTCGCACAAATGGATACCCATTTCCTACTTTTACGGATAAAATTCAACCACATTGCAAAAATAGTACACCATCGCTCCAAAAATAGACGGTCAAACTGTAAGCCTACTCTATCCATTACCTAGTCAAACTGGTGTGAAAACAAGTCAAACCTAAAAATAAATTACATTTTTGGGTACCCATTTGGCTAGTTTTACACTATGTGTTCCAATTTCAATTAAAATTTGCAAAATTTTTAAAATAAGATGAAAACCTCCCCCCTAATTCACGTTTCTCTGGAAAATTAAAAACAAAAAAACAAGGTGAGTAAAAGCACTTACCGATGGATCCTTGCACCTGCTATCGGCTCCACGTCATCCTCTCATCATCCTCTCACTCGAAATCACCAACCGTAATGTCCCCGCATCATCGAATGCTCCTTCCACATGCTCTCCAAAGTTCATCGCCATCAAAATGAGCCCTCCCAACTCAAAAATTGGCTTAAATATACCTAAAACCCTAATTCACCCCCCGCCCCATGATTTAGGTCCAATTCACCCCCGCCCCATGAATCAGGATTCAATTCACCCCCTGCCCCATGAATTGAGCATATGACCCCCAAAATCAATCAAATTGCTTCCAAAACCCTAGGAAATCATGCAACTTTCTTCCAAAACCCTAGGAAACCTCCCAAACTATCCTCTAATATTCTTTTTTATCATTTTCATCATGCATTGGTATTCTATCAATCGTTGCATCACCAAATCACCACATTCCATTCACCTCATTGTTGATTCCTCATTTGAGGGGTATTCATATCCAAAGTCAGCTTTGCATGCAACCAACCAACCGAACATCCAAAAGCGTGGATATCGCATCTATCTACGAAATTTTTTGTTGAAGATTATCTTATGAAATAATCTCAATCCCAACCAGATATTTGTTATATCATGAGAGCTATGTGTTTCGATGGAGAAGTCAATCTAGCATTCATGTATGTCGAATACAAAATGAATGATACGTTTGATGTAATCCTAGCGCAACATTTGGAAAAGGATTTCTGGCATTCATGATGCATAATGAATGACACATTTGAATAATCCAAATGTCCCTTTAGCTCAAATGGTTTGACACTTGTCACCATGTGCTCATCAATCAATCGACAACAAATATTTGAATAGGCATTTGTTCTATTCATACTTTTGGACCATGTTGAACTGGTCACAAAAGCAAAGCAGTCAAAAGTTGCCTCCCCCAAGCAACTAGTATGACATCAAAAATGTCATACAGGCTCAACAAAACCACTGCATTGCATCCACAATCATCCATTTCCATTTACCGACATTGTTTCTATTTCATTTTATTTCTTTCTTCTTCTCTTCTTCTCCTTTCTCCTTCTCCTTGGCTATCGATCAATGTTGTATGGTCACGCTTCGAGCGGCTACATACCTTTGGTTGGATTCCATTCTCCTTCTATCCCTTTTCCTCTACACAAACCCTTCACATTTTTGTATTAAACTGTATTTCACACAGTATAGTACAAAAAGGGGTAAAATGTAGACACCTAAAAGTCACACATTGCTATACCTACGTACTTGTAGATCCTTTTGGACACTTGTAGGTTTACATAGGTGATCCTAGATACCCCTAGGCTATCGTAGACCAACGTAGACTATTGTAGATCCTCCTAGACATGCGTAGACTACTATAGATATGTGTAGACATGCGTAGACTACCGTAGACATGCGTAGACTAGCGTAGATCACCATAGATTATCGTAGCATTGCGTAGACTTCCACACACCACTTCACTAGTTTTTAGGTCCAAAACCCTAATAAACTACCTAAATCACATCATGAACACCTTCCATGCATCGAAAAACCATCCACCAGCCTCCTAAGGTGATACAAGACTCCTTTATACTTAATTGAGGCCCCCACGGGGCTATTAATTGGCAAAAGTATTAATTGAGTCAATTGTTAAATCTAATTTTAAAGTGACTTCACTTAAGTTCACTTTTAGGGCTAAAAAGGTTAATTAGGTCCTTAATCCCTAATTACCCCTAATTACTCCCTCCCACATGTGTGTGCACTAGGTTAGTTAGGATATTTCTTAGGAAACCCTAACCTAACCCCACATCTAACCTAGAGTTGACTAATCCTAGTTAACCCTAATCTCTCCTCACACATGTGTGAGGATGAGATATTTCCTCAAGGGAATGTGAGGATGCCACCTCACAAACCCTAACTTAACCTTCATGGGATCTCACCCTAGGGCTTAGTTCTCCTAACTACCCCCCTACACCTTGGGTTTTCTTATAAATAGTGGGCCCAAAACCTTCATTTATCTCTCTCTCCACTTATGTCCAAAGCACAAAAACTCTACCAAAATACGTACAGAAGCACAAAAATAATAGATTTGAACCTGCACATCAATAGTACAATAGCAAAGGAACCTCTCCATCGAAGGATTTATGAAGAACAATAGTTACAGTCGAATTCACCCCCACCCCGTGAATCCAGCACCAGTTCACCCCTCGGGTGGCGAATTGGGTCTACAGGTCCCAAATCAACCCAAATCTTGGAGGTAAGCTTCATTTGGTGTTTTTATGAGGTTCTGCATCATTTATTTCAGTTTTTATTATGTTTTATGAGTCAATTTGTCTTTCTTACTATGGGGCCTGACTGAGGCAAGCCCCCCAACCCACTAACCCCTTTTTGTAGGTTTATCATAGAACCAAGGAGGGAAACAACAAACAACTACAACCCCGCGGTGGTACGCAAGCCCATCTACACTGAGGAACATGAAAAGAAGGCATCAGGCCTATTGTAACATTTGTGAAAAGAAAGGAAAAAGGGGAATTCTCCCCATTTGTAACCTATGCAAATCTTATCATGAATAAAATACATTTTCCTGAATAGCATGTGTCTTTAATGTGTTATTAGATCAAATGTCATATTTTGGCCATTTCATTCTGGCACACCCTATGGGACCCCCACAATGGATAGTGTTGGGTTAACTAGTTTTGCGAATCTAACATTATTCTCTATTTTTGTGTCTTACAAGTACTAGATATGACTATTACAGAGAATTTAAAATCCCTGGTAAACACCTAAGGCCTTCAAAAAATACATTTGAAGTATCCAAACCTGATTCACCCCCTACCCCATGAACCAAATCTCAATTCGACCCTTGGGTGGCGAATTCAACCTGGTAACCTCAAAAACCCTCAAAATTGTAGGGGGGAGAGATTCATACTTTTTTAGTGCCCCCCCTTTTAAGATATTACACTAATAACATTAAAGCTACATATTTCTCCACTATATTGTGTGTTTGGCATATGAATACTAGTTCTCTAAGGTGTTCTAATGGAGTGCTCTAACCTTTGTTGATATATTTTGCTAATACTGCTAGTATATACTCAAGTAGAATCTTCCATCTATTATATGGATTTTGGGGTTCAAGGGGCTTGGTCCGGCCTCATTTGAAAGGATATATGCTGAGGGAGTAGCCATATAATATATGACAATAAATTTCAACAACATATTTTTTTTACATACCTCTAGGTTTCTTTTATTGATATAGAGTCACTAGGTAAATGTGACTTCTTGCTTCTCAAAAGTAAACAAACTAATGTCTTCACCTAAACCTTGCTCTAGTACTTTCAAAAATGGGTTCTTTTGGTGTTCATTCTAGAGTGGAGTCACCATGTGAGAAAAAAAACACTTCAACAAGTGGAAAATAGACTAAGAACCTCACCAAGTCTTAGCCCTACTCTTTGTAGCGATTTTGGGACCAATGATGTGTCACTAGGATCCCATCAGACATGCCATTGAACTATTTTCATCTTTGATTATACTTTCTTGGGACAATCATACCTCACATTAGAGTGACATAGCAGGCCATAGCTAAGAGCATAGGGTTTGGATCAATCAAGGGCATAAGGCCATATTTTTTTTAAGATGTTATCTTCAAGGCACTGGTTTCTCTACAGAGGAAAAGGGTGAAAGAAAAGAAAAAAACTCAAAAAAGAAAAATAAAGGGGGGTGATGTGCCAAGATATCCGCTAATATTTTCATCCAAGAATAGGCCTAAACACTATGTGCTAACAGTGAACACTTTCTCTCCTCAACATAGTGAAGTGCATAAGCATATATGAGTAGGTGGATCCCATAGGAGAGCCAAGTTAGTAAGTGACTTAGTACAAAATTAGACATAGACCCCTCACACACACATACACTTAGCAAATATAATATTTGGAAAAATGATCACAAACACATACACATAGACATACATAACAATGGGTTTGTAAAAAAAAGCTAAAAATAGACATAGGCTCATAATGTAGGTAAAATTTTACAAATATTTTGCTAAAAGTGAGGGGTTAAAATTGCCCACAAGTCACTCAATAACCACAACTAATTTTATAGAGATAAATGAAAGGAAAGCTTATAAATACATAGAATTGCAAACTTGTCAAACCTTTATAAAGCTATCACTACTCCTATTTATAGATTTATAAGGGAGGATTTTCCCTCCAAAATTATTTGCAATTAGATTTGAAAATCCCATATACTTTTCCTTGGGATTTTGGTCATTGAATGATGTACTTATTTGATCGTAATAACTGATCAGCACAAAATTTTCAGATCCATACTTCTTCTTGAATGAATGTCTCAGACAATAACTTAGGTTATCTTTGGATAGGTGGTCTTCATATCTTAAATCAAGGAAGTTATTAATTTATCTCATCCACCATTTCTACTTGATTTGAATTAGGCATTCATGTCTTCTTGATCTTTTGATATTTCTTGCAGATTGATTGGGAGTTTTTATCTGTTGCATTTTATTATTAATCAAAAAACCTCCAATAATAGGATTTATCTCGAAGGCAAGCTCCTTTTTTCACTCTTTTGGCTGTTTTTCAATATTTTTGTTGAATAAACTTTTGTAGAAGTCCTGACTGTCGAGAGCTCCTTGAGCTTGTTATCTATGGGCTAGATAAAAATCCAATCATCAATTATCAAGGTTTTACCTTAGTCATGAGCAGGTAGTGTGATGGGTTTTTAAACCTTAATAATACCACAAATATCACAAGTTAAATATCATAGGAATTAATATAATATAGCCACAATATAATAAGGTTAGGATAATGATAAGAGTAGAAATAATATGAGCAAATTAATATGTAAGAGAAGACTTATAATATATAAAATAACATTCAATAATATGTAGCAATATGAATGTAATAGCCTTAATCATTCATGTACTATGCATGAAGAACAACTTACAATATTAATTGCTCAAAATGTATGCAATATTTATTTCCCCTCTTTCTCTTACAAAAGTATATGATAGTAATGATTGTAACTGAGTGTGATCATGTGACTATTCATGTTATGGAGTATTACCTACATAATACATCCATATTAGTGTGACTCTTTGTATACTTGACTATTCCTTTCCATATATCAAATCTCATGACTCTTGGCTTGTCTACTTGAAATTTTAATACTCGATGAACACTTGACTCTATATTGTATGCACACCTATACATGATTCTTACACTTCCCTAACTTGCACACTCTAATCTAAGACACTTGTGCACATATTTACATTACATATTTTTCTCATACATACAAGACACTTGTGCACATAGACTCAACTTACACTTGCACACTAACTCACATGACACTTGTGCATTTCCTGCACATTACAACTTTACATGACACGTGCATTTCTTGCACATTCACACTTACATAAAAGGGAAAATATAACTCACACTCTAAACTATGACTCAACCCTAATCTATTATTTACAAATGTACCATAAAGGTACCATGGGGGTATATTAGCATGTACCAAATAATGTAATATACTCTAACACCCCTTTGTATTATATTATTTGGTTATTGAAGACTTTAATCTTCAATTATGGTCTTCATATTCAAGTAATCTTGCAATGCATTTGATCTTCTGCTTGAGCTTCACCAGGTTCTTTGGATTCTTCTTCATCTTCATTAGTCTTTGTATCTTCAATATTACAATATTATTTAACTCTCTCATTATCATAAATTTTTTACATAAGAATATTTCCTTTACCTTTATGTGATCTCTCTTCTTTGTAAGACAAGTTTGGACCATATTTGATCCATTTTATTTTTCCTTTTTTTTTAAATGTTTTTTCTTGTATTTTAGAAAATGTACACTTGGATCCATTCTTAGAAGATGCTTCAAAAATACGAATTTGAAAAATACAGTCTAATTTGAACAATAATGCTCTTTCAAATATTCTACAATATTTGTCTTTATACCAACAAAAAATAGAAGAATACGATTTTCTTCGACAATGTTTACATGGATGAAGACTCCAAAAATTTGCTTTTTCATGACCAATTCTAATTTCATAAATACATCTTAAACATATTTTTATTTCTTTATTCATCCTTCTCAGAGTTTCAAATTCATCCATCTTCTTGGTAAAATAACATAACCATTGATGTACAACCAAGGCTACTCTTTCCTTGTTTTCCATGTAGATAAGTTGTAGATGATGAAAATCTTCAATATTTTTAGTAGTTTTTGATTTTGTAATGGAGTCTATTATGGATGAACTACTAGAATAAGATTTTGTAGTAACAAGATCCAATTTTGAATCCTCATGAATATTTTGTGGTCTTGTTGTTTTCTTCTCTCTATCAAGATCATCTATCATTCTTTGAAAATAAAGTTTTAACTTATTTGCTTCATTATCCTCATTGAATGTATTTTTAATTTCTTCCATGATATGCAATATATGTTATGATCTATTTCCTTTGAATAAGACAACCTTCTAACTCCTAGATTTATATAATTCAAAAGCTTCTAATTTAATTCCTATAAAGTAGTAAACCTTATGTCTCCCTAGTTTTAGAAACTAATAATATGAAATTTGTAAATTTATGTTTTTCCTAGTATTTTGATGTTGAAATCCTTTTGTCTCCCAAATATATAAATTTGCAAAAATTCAATATTTCAAATTTTTAAATTTTCAAATATAAACCCAAAAATAAATAATTCTTTCAAAAAAATTCAAAACCTTTTAAAACTTATAAAAACATTTAAATGGACTAGTTGAAGTCCTTATCACTCCAATCTAGAAAACTTTAAGAAAATTAACTCTACTCTACTTATCACTCCATTATTTTAATAACTCAATAATTCAAATATATTCTAATTTAACCTTATACCTCCTAAATTAAATTTTAATATAAAACCTTAGCTTTTGCAAAAATCCTAAAATTAAAGTACCTTATAAAAATCCCTTCTTCTATGCACACTTCTCATATCTTTGTTCTATGAATGCCGCTCTAGCGAATACATGTGCAAACAACTCTTAATGGGATTTAGATGACTAAGGCATGTAAACATGCATGTTGAGGCATTTCACTTTCCAAGTATTGCAATCCAAGTTGCATTTTGAATGACATTTTGCACTTCAAATGCCAAATATAATGAGCTAGACCAAATTATATACCGAATGGTATGTTACACTCTAAATTGTGGGTGAAATGATACTCAAACATTGATGCTTTGCATAACATTTTGTGGATGAACGTTACACTAGGTGTAATAATTTCTTAACATTCTAAATTTGGTTCTAGGACTTATCAACTAACTCAAGCTCTCCTTCTTTACTATTTAGTCTTCTAAAAAAATGATTTGAATTTTATGTTTCATGTCTACGTAAGCTTGCTCAGGCTTCCATTGTAATAGTTACTACTTTGGCTTGTTGATATTGTTTCTAAGCTCTCTAGATATTTTGTACTATTATCTAATGTATTCTTGATTTGTTGTCTATAGGTTCATGTGTTAATACTGCTCTAAGACTTTATTGCAGTAATTTTTATCAAATCTCCTTATACGTCTGTAACTCTTAAATATTATCTTTTGCTATAACTAAATGCTATTATGACCAAAATAATACTTTCCTCCTTTGAATTTTTCTCTTTCAATTAATATGGGCCAAATGGTTCACATTCGTCTCTACTTTGATGTGGGCTGGATGGCTCATATTCTTCCTTGCACTAGTGTGGGCTAGATGGATCACATTATTCTCTAAATTGGTGTGGACTGAATGGCTTACATTCTTCTCCTTTGCATTGGTGTGGGATATATGGCTCACATTATTTTATTCTACATTGAAATTCTAGTATGCCTGGCTATATACTCGCCTCTCCTTCCACTGCTATGCTAATATACTATATGGTCGATAGAATTTTCTTGATTTGCTTTGCTTGAAATCTCTTCCATGATAATATAAGCCTCTTTCTTTCTCAGTGATCCTTTTCTTTGACCTTTTCTCTTTTTACAATATAAATATTTCTATAAATCTAATAGAACTCAGGCATTTTCTTCCTTTAATCTGAATGCATCTCCTCTTTTTAATATAGATTACCTCTATCTTGAATGTCTCTTTATTATTCAAAATAAGTAACCTCGAGATTCTATTACTAGATTTTTAGGCATTTTATCACAGGCTTCTTAAACATTATCCTTCTCTTATTTTATTCTGAATGTGTCACCTTTCCTTTTTATTGTATAAGACTCTTATTTAATGGACACTTTCTATATTCTATACAAAAACTCTATCTTTTAAACCTCTTTCCAATTCTATATACAAGCCTCTTCTCTTATTCTTCAAAGGCATCTAACACTTCTATATTCAAGCCAATTTTCTTCTCTATAATAGGCTTATCTTTTTCTATATAAGGGCCTCTTTACTTTCCACTATAAGGGCCTATATTATATAATGTTAAGGTCTATGTGACATGAATCTCTTTCCTTATTTTGTACTTTCTATAATGTCCTTTTGGACCAATGTCAAGGTCTTGATGACTTGAATATATTTCTTATCTTCTTTCTATAATGACTATTATTATCTTCTTTCTATAATGAATCCTTTGAACTTATGTCAAGGTCAATATATTTATGACCTAAATATTCTTAATATCTTCTATTCTATTCTCTTTATCTTAGGAAGCTATGAATGCTTCTCAATCTATTGCTATCTTTTTCTAATATTCTTTCTTCTCTTTCCACTTAAAATCTAAAACTCTTCTCTATCTACTATAGGAAGCTTCTCACACTTTTGCTACTTAATATCTATTGTAACTCTCTTCTAAAATATTTCCTTTATACTATGAAGGTGAATTTGGATGTCCCTAAATTATCTATCAATCCCTAAATTATCTGTCAAGGTGAATTTGAATGTCCCTAAATTCTCGATCAACATCAAGGTGACATTGAATGTCCTTGAATATTCAAATTTCTTTTGAGTTGGCAATAATCAATGTCAAGGGATATCTATGTCCTTGAATATTAATATTTCTTTTGGAATCAATGTCAAGGGATATTTATGTCCTTGAATCTTAATATATCAAGAGATATCTGTTTCACTAAATCCTCTATTAGTGTCAAGGGTTGGCTATGGCCTTGAATTATCAACCATCTTAAAGTTGATTTGTAAATTAATATAGTCTATTCCTAGTCTTCACTAGTTATTATTCAATCATAGAAAGAATCTATCCTATTCTACTCAATATAACCTTCAATATAGAGTTTGAGTCTCACTATTTTCAAAGTGGATAGACTCCAAATCAACTTTATCAAACTGGATAAAATTGATTTATAAAAGTGGCTAAAATAACACTTGTAAATCTAGATAGAGTCTGGTGGTAGCTCTGATACCACTAATGGATTTTTAAGCCTTAATACTACCACAAATATCATAGGATCAAATATAATATAGCCACAATATAATAAGTTCAAGATAATGATAAGCGTATAAATAATATGAATAAATTAATATGTAAGATAAAACTTATAATATATCAAATAACATTCAATTATATGCAACAATATGAATGTAATAGCCTTAATCATTCATGTACTATGTATTAATAACAACTTACAATATTAATTGCTCAAAATATATGCAATCTTTATTTTTCCTCTTTGTCTTACAAAAGTACATGATAGTAATGATTGTGAGTAAGTGTGATCATGTGACTATTCATATTATAGAGTATTGCCTATATAATATAGCCATAGTAGTGTGAATATTTGGATACTTGACTATTCCTTTCCATATGCCAAGTCTCATGACTCTTGGCTTGACTACTTGACACTTGCATACTTGATGAACACTTGAATCTATATTGTATGTACACCTATACATGACTCTTACACTTTTCTAACTTGCACACTTTAATCTAAGACACTTGTGCACATATTTACATTACATATTGTTCTCATACATATAAGACATTTGTGCACATAGACTCAACTTACACTTGCACACTAACTCACATGACACTTATGCATTTCATGCACATTATAACTTTACATGACACTTGTGCATTTCCTGCATATTACAACTTTACATGAAACATGCATTTCTTGCACACTCACACTTACACAAAAGGGGAAATATAACTCACACTCTAAACTAAGATTCAACCCTAATATATTATTTACAAATATACTATAAAGATACCATGGAGGTACATTAACATGTACCAAATAATGTAATATACTCTAATATAGTAGTGAACCACTACAGGAACTTAAAGAACCTATGAATATCATGCACCTTAATAGATATTATGCTTAAGTTTTAATTTAACTACATGATCTATGACTATCTACTTACATGCATGATTTTATTATATCTTCTAATGCTTTCATTTGGAATAAATCATCTAGGACTTATGATGAGATGGAAATTATGATCCTAGATAGGTTAGTTATTTTCCTTTTATTAGGCATCTAATGTAAGTGGATCCCCCTTGTCTTGTTAAGTGAACTATGCACAAGGACATGCATGTCATATGATATGACAACAAAAACTTATGGTTGTTTGAATTTGTGTAATTTTCCTAAGAGGATATATGCCTTTGAGGTATGAGTGGGTATCATCAACATCATATAGTATTTTCCATTAAAAATCATCTTCTATAATATTCAACCATCATTTGTTCCATCTAAATAAAATACTCTTTAGCTTAAAACATAATATTTCTCTATTATCAAACATCTAAGTTTATCAATCTTGTAAATTTGTACTTGAGATAAGAATTGGGATAAATAATTCCTCCCCTAATTCAAATTTTTTAAAATTGATAGGCATAATGGATTCAAATAATTAAGCCTATGCAAAATTTGATTAAACTTGTCTTTCTACCGTCATCAACCTTTCATTCAACCTTTTGACAAAGGATGGTTCTATTATAGGATTAGTTTTTCTTCTCCACTTTACTATGAATTTGATACCAATAAGTATAACTCATTTCTACATCCAAACTAAACCTATTTAATCTCATTATTTCACTCAAAATCATTATTTTTGCCATTTTATTCCCAATTTAGAAAAATATGGATGCTTGTTTCTTTACTTAGGAAAGCATCAAGAATAGTAAGCAAGAGGAAATTGACATTGAATATACCTTCAACCCAACCTAATATACCAATGGAACCCTACTACTAATTCTATCATAGAAATTTCATCTTATTAATCCATCATTCTTCTCCCATTAGTAGAGGATGATTCTAGTCAAATTACATTTTTTTCTACTATTATATAGAGGTTTGATGCCAATGGATCCATATATTGAGACTATTATACCTTTTATGACCTTTCAAACTCATATATTTGTATTTAAATGAAGTGAATAATGATATGTGTCTCCTATTAAGTATAAATAGCTAAGGTTTATAGGTGATGAAGGATCTTGATATTATTCATCCTATTATAATAAAACCTTTTAACCCTTCATAACCTTACCACATGATAAAAACTATGATATTCATAGATATTGCTATCAATATATTAAAATAAAACCATTGGTGTTAATATATCATGGAGACTTTGGTATATTTCAACTTTTTTTGATATAATTCTTTAATCCTTCATAACCTTACCACATGATAAATAATGCAAGATTCATAGGTGTTGATGGTAATCTAATATCTTTATTCAATTTACATATCCCAATTATGATCATATAAAATCACCTTCATTCTAGATTGTTATCTATCATTGTCTTTAACCATCAAGGATACTAGAATCATAATGCTAGAGTTTTTTTTATGCCCTATTAGATGTACAAAGATCTAAAGGTTATATTCTACATTTGATAACACATATAGAAACACAAGAATTATGATTCTTAACCTACATAGAATCACACCACCATAACTATATTATGTTCTCATAATTGAATAATTTATATAAGTCATATTTATTTTATACCCATATGAAATGTTGGATGGAATTAATAGGATGCGTTAATCACCTATATAGGATCATCAAAACCTCTAAAAAACATATAGGCATGGTGACAATATGAATCCTATCATAAAAAGTTTTCCCAAACTCTACTAATTGAGGGAAATTTATTTTTATTTTATTCAAATAAATAAAATATTAATCATTTAAGCATAACATCTTCTATCATAGTACCATAAGGCATTTATCTTTGAAGAAAATCTATTTCCATCTAAAATTCCTACAAGAAATTTCATCTTGGGATAATTTTATCACCATTTGGCACATCAAAAAGTCCTAGAAGATATTTTTAAGGAAACCCTACCACCATTTAGTGCATCCAAAATTCCTAAAGAACATTTATTTAAAGGTAAATCTATTAAAAATTTAAGAAAAATAAAATGACTCTTTGGTATTTTTTTGGGGGTACAAAAACATTTATCTTATTTTGTATTATATCTTGTAATATAGCAATTCCATTTGTAATATCTGAAGTTACCTTGGGTACATTCATTAATTTATGATATCTTGTATTATAGCAATGCCATTTGGCATATCTAAAGTCCCCTTGGACACATCCAATATTGTATTATGTCTTGTATTATAGCAATGCAATTTGGTGTATCTAAAACCCCTTGGACATAGCTATTCTATATAATACTTTTGTATTATAACAATTCCATCTAGGATATATTAATTCCTCCTAGGAACATCAATTCTATATTATAATTCTATATCATAACATCACCATTTGGAATATCTAAAGTATTCCTTGGTGCATCCAATTTTGCATCATATCTTGTATCATAATAATATCTTATGACGTATCTCTTTGTACATATATGTATATATATTTATATATCAATGCCATTATGGCTTGACTAAAAATTATCTTTGCATCATTAATCATAGTTGTTATATTCATATCATAATCAAAACATTCATTAATCACATTAATTTCATCATAATTATTATACACAAATCACATCAAAATCCATCATATTAGTATCACAAACATATCATTATCATCATCATCCATCAATACATTGAATCACAAAACCATCATGGTAACATAATAAAATTTATTATAAAATAACATAAATATCAAATCATAACAATAAAATCAACATCCATACAAAGTTTGGACATAAAATCATAAACTAATGAAGATAAACTAATATATACATCTAGAATTAATCACACATCACCAATAATAGTATAACTCCTATAGTACATAGTGATACATCCTTAACAAAACATCCCTAAGGATGGGTAATGTGGCTTAGGATTGGGACATAATATCTAGGGCTATTCCTTCTCCTCCTTATGGTGGTGAAATCATCATTAATAATTGTAAATGATAGGTAATCATCTATAAGTGTGTATGTGTCCTCAATAGGGTATGACTTGGTGATGGAACTTGTTAGTTAGTAGGAATTATAACATGGTAGGCCATGCAATAATAAGAAATCCACTCAACCTCTACTATCATATCCTTTCATAATTACAATGTATCTACCTATACTTGTACTAGCTCTACCACATGCTAGTGATACATTATATTTGATCCAATAGTTTGAACTAGTTGACTATCACTATTGTTGGATAGAGTTTTAGCCTTCACCATGGATGCATCCATTTGTGTATTTAGACTAATAATAATCTATTTCATAATAAATGTTTTCTACACCTAGTGATATATCTTCATTCATGTTGTCACCTTATCCCTAGTTGCATCCCTCTCCTATGTCAATCTAGCCATTATAGTATATAAGCTAACCACCTATCTAGCTAGTATAACATACTTTTTTTTTCTACTAATCATGATTATTAGCTTAGCCTACCCTCTTCTATGGCCACTATCACCAAGGAAATTATCCCCTATGGTGTTTCTATTGTTTTTATTTCCTACTTCATCCTCTCTTGGTATTCTTACCATTGACTAACTAGTGGCTGTACTTCCCTTTGAACCCCATGTGACCTCCATCTAGCTTGCATCCACTGGTCCATCCAAAAATCTTCCACCATCACTTGTTGAGGTTAGATTATTTGGTACCATTAATAGTACTAGTCATTGACCCTCAAATCATACATGTCAAGGTCAAGGCTAACATGATAATCCATATCTTGCTCCAAATACAAATTCAATTTTGATGCTTCCTTAAATCCATGCTCTTGGGTGGTCCTCCTATACCATATGGGATTAGATGAGATGTCCTAACTTATCCTAAATTGGTAGATCATATGATCATAGTTAAGCAACTCATGCTCATTACATAATCTAACCAACCATCTCCACTTTCTAGTCCTATCCAAAATACATCCTTTGACCACCTTGTATGTCCATTATATGGTCACTAGGTAACATCCTAATAATGCAGATCATTAACTAGTCTTGATGCATACCTAAAAATCCTAAATGAGGGTATCTGTAACTAACCTTAAATTTATGGGCCCATTAATAGGATCAAGGCATGTAATCATCATCAATTAATCTCAATAAACCTAGTAGTAGTGTAATCATGATGTGCTCTTATGCCCATGCTAATCCCTTGTCATGGTGCAAAGAGTAGTACAACTTAAAAAAATGATGGGTCCCTAAACAAAGTGGTCTATAACTATAACATATCAATAATGACCTCTCTTAGAGCCCAATGAAAGACCCTTCTACTCACATCAATAAGCAATATGCGTGGCACCAACACCACCAAAAATACTACCTATATATATCTAAAGGTCCCACAACATCCATGACATTCATATCAATACTGGATCTATCTAATAAGAACCTAAAATCTTCTCTCATCCTACTAAGGCTTCAATGGTATGATACACTCAAGTAAACTAGGGCATCCCTAATGGGTACCCTAATAATATGCCACATGCCCTGTAATGTGACTATGCCATCCCCACATGACAAGTGGAAGGTATTCATATTTGAATACCATCTCTCCACTAGTGTCATCATTAATGCTCAGTAAAACTTGACCTTAGGTATTAGAGCTACATGATAGGTCCCTATTGTCATAAGAAGAGCATGATCCTCAAAGTCCTATAGAGTGGGGATTATCTCTAGAGCATGTTGCCATTGCTATTAATAGTCAAATATCTATAGCCTCAACTGCATAAGTAAATAACAATTAATAATTTCATCTTCAAATTCCTCATAAAATATTAAATTTTTCATCCTAAGACTAATCCTAGTAAAAACACCATCATGACAAAAATATCATCAATTTATAAAATATTTGTTGGCACAAAAGTATCACAACTTCACAAAAACACTATGTAATGGTGCTACATAGTAGAGCTAACACTACTCTAAAGCATTTCCCTTACATTTTGATGTATTTTTCAAGACAAAGATTCAAAATTAGACCACGTTTTAGTTTACATATCTAAGGATGGTCTCCTGCCCCAACTATTAGTGGTCATATTTGTTTGCTACAATTTGCCAATTTGACTTAATGCACCATAAAAATTGAAGTGTGATTGCATATCTAGATATCTCCTTGCATAATTTTCAATGGTGAAATAGTTTTGTGTTTACCTCCCTATCCATTTTACCCCACCACTATAGGCCAATTTTTCTTTCTTAATCATTATTTCTCATCAATTCAACTATATGCATTGTAGTTAGGTCAAGTTTCCTTATTCAAACCCAATGTTTTTTAAAAAATATAATGGAGAATATAGGGGAATTTCAACACTTAATGTCATAAATATAAATTTTGCATCATCCATAATCATCTCATAGTATTCAACAATCATCTTGAATCTTGAATCTAAAACATCACAAATTTATTTATCTCAAAATTGTGATATATGATCTAGTTTTTACATTCATCATTTGATAAATACATTAAAAATAGAAAATGTAGACTCGCAATTTTGATCATGTCATCGATCATACAAACATAATAACATTTTCTTTACCAAACATGATAAACATCATGAACAACCAAAAAAGCTAGTGTCATCTAAGAAGCTAACCCAAATTAAAAAAATTGTACCCAAGGTAAAATCATTATTGATGCTTCTAACTAAAGGGAAATGCTTTTACCAATAGTCCAAATTTAATATTTTCCTACCCAATAAATCTGTTAATGGTAATTTTTGGCAGTAACATTGAGAACATTATAACCAAAAGTATTTTTTTCCTCTAACACCATTGCTTGATCATGAATCAAACAAATATAATTTGATCTCCCTCAATATACAATCACCTATCCATAAATGTGAACTAGCTTACAACTGCTAATTTTACCAGATAAAAAATTTCATTCACATCCATGCATATATTTTTGACTTGTAATCGTATCCTGATCTTATCTACTAAACTCCCAATCAACCCTCCATGTAACTATAATTTATTGATAGCTCTCCTAAATATTTTCTTCAAAAAATCCTTGTGTGTTGCAACTTCTATGAATACAATCCTTGATGCATCATTAGGATATGTATAAAGTATTAAATTAATTATTTCAAAATCTCAATTGAATAAATGTCGAAATATCTCAACAAAGCCCTACAAAAATTTTAATCAAGGAAGCCTCAATAAATTGTTATTAGAATTTGTGTCAATTTTTTCACAAGATATCTTCCAGCTCAAGCTATCTTTAAGGTTTTCTACAGTTTCATCTACATGGGCATAAGAGTGGTATGTTCTTCATCTTTAGATTTTGAAATTTCCACCTAAACCTATTACTCATTGCCATATATTTTATTTTATTTGTTGTCTCATTTTTGTCTTGATAATTTAGGTATCAGATTTCTCATTAGTGTATTTATCATTATGTTTGTACAATTAATCATCCTTTCATCATTATTTCTACACTTTATATGTATCCTTACATCTAAATTAGTTAGGATTATACATCCTTATTTACTATTATACACTCATAATTTGATAAATATGCTCTATTGTACTTATATGAAAAAGCATCATCACTTGGTGATGGTGATCGAAGGTCAGTGTAGTAGCAAGAAAAGTCTACCTCGTGGCGGGATTTTGGCATTTTTTGCAGGGGTTTGGTGTTCGATCGTATGTTTCCCTCCTTTTTCAATTTTTGATTCTACATTTTTCCTTGGTGGATTGGTTCCTTCCCTTTGCCCATCCTCCCATCGCTTCCTAGGGCTAGCTGGGTGCCTTCCCCGACTCCCAAAACTAGGTCATGCCAACGAAATGATTCTTGTAGGCACTCTCCATGGTGACGCACTTAGATCTTGATCATTACAATAGAGACGGTCTAGCATCATGACCAAGCAAGGGCCCCATATCCCAGATGAGATTCCAAAAATAGGCGACAAGCCATACTTTGCTGAATTGCTCCAAAAAAATGAATTCCTATTTCATCTATGGCCAACAAATTCATCACGCAAGGGAATAATGTTCTATGCCCTAAATCCCTCATGGAAAACTATGAATCCTAGGATACCAACTCCTTGGTAGGCAAATTCATCGATGGGCGACCTGACTTAGATGCTATTCATAGATGGGCGACTTCAAAATGGAAAACCCTAGGCAACTTGGAGATCTTGGCAATGACAAGGGGTTTTTTCATGATTCAACTCAATTCCCATGAAGACACAGAGCACATCTTATCTAGAGGGCCCTAGTTCTATGGAAGGCGAAGTCTGTTCCTCAAAAAATGGCAACCAGACTTCAACCCCAGCTCCTAGAACATCAATTTCACCCCCATCTGGGTTAGAATTCTAGATCTCCTAGCCAACTTATTATATGAAGATGCCTTGCTTGGTCTTTCTAAGGTGATTGGTGAGCTCGTGGCTATTGACCTGACCACCCAGAAAAGAAACTGGCTAACCTAGGCCCGCATTTGCATGAATGTGAACCTGGAAAGTTAGCTTCCAGACCACCTAAACCTCATCTATGGTGACTTCAACTAGAAGTAGCCACTCTTCTATGAAAATGAGCTAGCTTTTTGCCTTGAGTGCCAATCCTAGGGCCTTCTTCAATCATAGTGCCCCAAAATTTGGATCCTGCCATAGTTAAAACCCACTAGGGACTAGTCAAAGAAGATGCAACATCAACACCCACCTGTCTTGCCAATGGCTAGAAAAGCTATTTCCAGACCCCCTTCGGGCCTACTCAATCGTAAGGTAAGTACCTCTATTCCTCTAATAAATAAATTCAATCCTTTGCATAGTTCTGTTATCAGTGAGGATTGTGAGGAAGGTGAGATCACAACCACCTCTGAACCAATGACCATCCTCTCGCCCCCTCAACCTCCCTTGGTATGCCACCTACAACCCCCATCCTCGGTGCCCCCACTTCCCTGAGAATACCTCAAGGCCCACCTCCCCTCTCTTCTCCTTCGTCCCCCACCCGAGTCTTGATGACCCAGCCTCTCTTATGTACTCAAACTCTATCTCTGCTGATGATGAAGTTGAGGACCAATCATCCCCTGAGCAAAGTAGTCCAAGGATAACTCGGAGCTCCTAAAAATCCATGATGGATGTAGGAGGGGAAAAAAAGAGAGGAAGACCCTCTGATTCGGACATAAGAAACAAAAATGCAGCTGAAGATATAGCTAATGGAACCTAGAGAACACTATTTTAGGAAACAACAAACAATTCCAAAGATGAAAGTCGAAGATCAAAACCCCCTGCTCAGCAAGGAAAATGAGGCAAGAGAATTTCCAAGAGTTTGAAATGAAAGTCCTCTCTTGGAATGTGAGAGTCCTAAATGGGGCAGCCAAATAGAGACTGGCTACAATCATGAGGAGAGAACATAATCCAACCATATTTCTCATTCAAGAAACAAAATTGGGTGATCAATGGTCCCCTAACATTTCTAGGAAGATTTGGAAAAACTGTGATTTCATTCATTCACCAGCTTCTAGGATGTCGGGAGGTCTCATGTGTCTCTGGAATCCTACCAAGATCTAGAGAAACCTTATTTCAGGCCATGATAGGGTAAGCAACATCCTATTCTAGGATACTGAATCCCAAAATTCTTGGGTGATGTCAAATATCTATTCCCCAAACACCTTTGTGGGTAGAGAAGCTTTGTGGAAAATGCTCACTTCAATGAGGTAGGTATTTGAAGGAACTCCCTGGATCCTGGTAGGGGACTTCAATTCTTCTTTGCACCTCAAGGAAAAAAAAAGAGGGAACAACATCCCTCACAGAGATACTGTAGACCTAAGAAACTTCATTAATTCCAACGCTCTCATGGATGTCCAACTTCAGGGGTCCCTCTTCACTTGGAGCAATAGAAGGAATGGCCAATATGATCCAAGAACACTTAGATAGATTTATGCTTTCCCAAGAAGCCCTCCCCTACTTTGGGGATGCCATTTTGTGAGCCCTCCCAAAGATAGGCTTTGATCATAGTCCCCTCATTCTGTAATCAGATTCGAGACTGCAGTTCAAGACCCCTTTTAGTTTTGAAGCAATGTGGACTCACCACAAGGATCTCAAGGGCTTGATACAGTCATGGTGGAGTCAAAAATTCTTGGGGTCTGCTATTAAATAGGTAACCTAGAAACTCAGGTTCATCAAAGGGAACTTGAAAAGTGGAATAAGGAAACCTTCAATAACATCTTCGAAGACAAACAATAGGTCAAATCCTAAATCAGCCAGATTGAGGAGTCCTTTCAAAAATGTGAAGGCAATGACAGTCTTAGGGATGAAGAGAGTGCCTTGTTGTCTGAGTACCACAACATCCTCACTAAGGAGGAAAATTTATGGCACCAGAAGTCAAGAAAAATTTGGCTCAAGGAAGGTGATGCCAATACCAAGTTATTCCACATCTCAACCTTAAGGCATATAAGTGCCAATAAGATCAAAATCCTTGTATTACAGGATGGGGCAGCCATTTTGGATATCCATGCAATCAGAGAAGAAGCCATCAATCATTTCGGAAGCCTCCTAGGTTCTATCCTACCCCAATCCCCCGAGGCCATGGAATCCCTCCTATCCATCATTCCCACCATCATCTCCCAGGAATAAAATAATTTTCTCCTCAGCCCCATATCCCAGGATGAAGTTCACCAGGCCCTATTTTCCATGAAGCCTAAAAAATCCCCTGAGCCAGATGGGTTCTCACCTAGGTTTTTCCAGACCTTTTGGGACATTGTGGGATAAGATCTTTCTAACACCATTAGGGAAATGCAAATCTCTAGGTCCATTCCTAGAGATGTGAATTCCACCTTCTTGGATCTCATCCCTAAAGGGTCCAATTCTTGATCCCTCTCTGATTATCGACCCATCAACCTGTGCAATGTCATTTACAAAATCCTCACCAAAGCCCTGGCATCCAGGCTATCCAACATTCTTCTGTCCATCATTGATCCATGTTAGGGGAGCACAGTCAAAGGACACAATATTCTCGATGGGGTCATCACCATCCATGAATTGATCCATTTAGCCTAGGTTTTAGACATGACTGCCTTCTTCCTCAAGATGGATATGAAAAATGCCTTTGATAGAGTCAACAGGGAATTCCTCAGCCAAATGCTTCTCAAGTTTGGGTTCCATGAGTCCTGGGTAAACCTGATCTACAACTAAATTTCCTCTTCTTGGTTCTCTATCATGGTAAATGGTTCTACTTTGGGTTACTTCTCGAGTTCTCGGGGCCTAAGGTAGGGTGATCCTATGTCCCCCATTCTGTTCATCATCCTGGCAGAGAGTTTGGGGAGAACTATCAAGGAGGTCTGCTCCTGCAATTAGATTTTTGAGATGAGGGTAGCATCTGGGCTTCCCCCCACCACTCACTAGTAGTTTTTAGATGAAACATTGATGGCTACTAAGGCTTCAATAGCAGATGCCAAGGTGACCAAGGATATTATTAACTTCTTCAAGGAAGCTACTGGCTAGAAAATTAATTACATTATAAGCAAGCTATTATTCATCCATAAATCAGCCAAAAGATAGTGCAAGATCGCCAGAATCCTAGGATGTTCCATTTTTGAGTTCTCGACCACTTACCTTGGGATCCCCATGTTCCATGGTAGGGCTTGACCAACCATGTGGGTAAACATGGTGGACAAGATCCATAACAAGTTAGCTGGGTGTAAAGGGGCCCTGCTCACCAATGTAGGGAAGGCAACTTTGGTCAAATCTATCTTGTAGAGCATCCCGACATATTTCATGTCTATGTTTAAAATCTCGACCTTGGTGGGATAAGCCATTGAAAAATTCAAAAGCAATTCCTTTGGTCTAGATCGAAGGCCTCAAGAAAGCTCCACCTAGTAGCTTGGGATAAAGTTTGCTCCAACAAAGATCAGGGAGGTCTTGGTATGCGTCGAATCTCAGTTGCCAACCTAGCTCTCCTAGCCAAGAAAGCTTGGAGAGTAGTGACTAAGGCCAATATTGAATGGGTAAAAATAATGAAAAGAAAGTACCTTCAGCACCAAGCCTTCCTTGAAGTGCCTCCCCCGTGCAACGGTTCCCATTTATAGAAATCCATCACTAATACCCAAAACATCATCCTTGAAGGGTCTTCCTGAAAGCTGTGGAATGAGGCCAACATCAACTTCTAGGAAGATACCTGGGTCGGGAATTTCCCCTCATCAAAAATCTGGTTTTGATCCTTGCCAGGAATTTGACTGATAATAGATTCAATCTCAGGGTTGCAGACTTCATTTCCTCCAACCCGAAAGCCCAGGAGTGGAAGAAGATAAATTTCAAAATAAGAAATGAACCCATTAGGGAAGCCGTGAAAGGGATTCAGGAGATCCAGTGATCAACTTTCCTCCCCCGTGTCAATAGGAGAGATGAGCGGTGTTGGAAAGACACCAATAATAGGAATTTATTTTTCAAGACTGCGACCTGGATTATTGAGAAGATGGGTTCCTAGGGCACCCCTAACTACGAGAAGGTGGTCACTAACAAGGTGTGGATAAAATACCTCATTCCAAAAATTATGCACTTCTGTTGGATGGCCATCCACAACAAAATCCTTACTGGGGATAATATCATGCGACAAGGAATCATGGTGCCGAATAGATGTTTCTTATGCCTCCAGGCCTAGGAATTTGTTCACCACATCTTGATGGATTACCCCTACTCCATAAGTGTTTTATCCCTAGCCACCCAAAGCTTTTAGGTTAGTTGGACCTAGCCAAACTCTATCAAAGAGTTTATTTTCCAATGGCCTAAGCCCTTCAAGCATCCCAAGAAAAGCTTTTTATGGGAAGTCCTCATCCATAACATATTTTGGTAGCTTTGGTTGGAGCGCAATAGGTGAGTTTTTAAAAAATGCCCAAAAACCCATGAAGCCATAGCTGCCAGAGCCCTTGCTTATGCCACTAAAATTTTTGGACTCATCCCTTTTCAGGCCAGCCCTACTCCAAGGATTGAATAATTGCTCTGTTCCACCCTCAATATTCCCTAGGATCATAGTAAATCTTAGAAACTCAGAAAATACAGATCTCAGGTCACTTATGTCCCTCTCCCCCAAGGTTGGCTCAAGGCTAACTTCGATGGTACCTCCAAAGGGAACCCAGACAAAGCGGGAGCAAGAGGGGTCTTCAGAGATCATAGCGGTACAATCCTTAAGGCTTTTGTTGAAAATATGGGGTCCCAGACCAACAACTTCATGGAAGCCAGGGCCCTCTGGATATGTATTGACATTTCCAAAAACCTAGCAGCCCATGTCATCTACGAAGGGGACTTGAAGATGTCAAACTCATCCAAAGAAATAGAAAGGGTGGGAAAAATATAGAGAACATTATCCAAGAATCCCAGCTAGGCCTTTGCAACAACGAGAAATCCCATATCAAGCATGTGTTCAGGGAGTCCAATTAAGTGGCCGACACCTTGGAAAACAGAGCAATCAAAGAGAGCTCCCTCACCATTTGGGAAGACAACTTTCCCATGGAAGTCATCGAGAAAGTCAACCTGGATAATGAAAAAAGAACAAATACTTAGCTCTGCCAAAGCAAGAGGGTGCCTCTTCTCTAACGCTGTTATAATGTTAACAAAGGCCAGTCTTCAGTGGCAAAATTTTATCGATGGTTCTAACCACCTAAAATGTGTCTCTTCGACACCATCGGTTAGTTTGTTTAAGTTTAGCTCGATTGTTAGTTTTTGTTGGTTTTCAACTGTGGTGCTGGTGTTTTTGCCCTACATTACGAATGCAGATGAACTATTGTAAATTGGTATTTTTGGCCTACATTTCGAATGCAGATGATCTTCTTGTAAATAGGGGTAGGTCCCTTCAATCTGTAAGTAAATAAATTTTACTTTACCTACCAAAAAAAAAAAAGTATCATCACTCAGTAGCACTATTGATAGTACCATATTTTACAGTGTTTTAATAGTCTGGTTTGAATCTTGAGGTTGCTTATCCATTTTTCTATTTTCTAGTTTTTTTCTTTTTAATTTGGAATAAGGGTTTGAATTAGGCTTACCCCTTAAAGATAAATCAATTGTATTCTTTTGTGTGTAGGTAACTTAAGGCATAAAACATGTGATATAAAATGTGGAAGCATTTATATTGGAACAATAAGATATTTAGATCAAACTATAAGTCATACTTGTCCCACAATCTTTTCTTTATTTTTTTAGATCTAGTGTCTCACGGATACGATCGTATAATAGGCTTGTTTGCATTGTTTCTATATGTTTGCAAGAAAACAAGGAATTACATGTAGTCTAGGAAGTGTGATAGAGTTATATTGTCATTTTAATTTATGTTTATATTATCCATTACATAAATAATGAATCACATGTAGAATATGCTATGTACTGTATAAACCTTTCTTGCACGTTTGCTTTAAAAGAAAAAGTCTTGTATCAACAATGAAATAAAATCTACATATAGGTTAGTAGTCTTCTTTGCATGTGTATTGTATGTATGCACCCATATCCTAATATATCAAAGTAATTTTAGTTTAATAATTATTAGGTTTATTTAATAAGGGTAAGGTAGGGTAGGCTTGAATCTATAGTGGGAACATAGGTGTTTTCCAATAAACATATAAAAATTTAGATCTTGAAATATAATCTTACTTCCCTATATATTTGAATTGGAGAGCATATCCTATGTAGGGATAGAAGAGGTAGCATGTATCTTCACAACATGATTTATTATCTTGCCACCAGTACTACTTTTCTCACTTTCTATTTTTGATACCATATTACTTTCGTGTTAGAAAAAATGTATACTTATTGCAATTGGACGAAGGGACTAGGAATATACCATTATATTTTTGATATCCAATTTAAAAAAAAAAAAGATTATATGGGATTGAAACAAGCCCTACCCATATTGCATCATAAGCACATAGTGGTATTACAATAGCTTGGTAATTATACTTGTTTTGCTTTGTAATATTCGAACCTGGGCCTCCTCCTTGAAAGTTGAGGAATATAACCAGTTGAGTTGATGCCATTTGATGATAACCCAATTACATTTTAACAACCATATTTTTATGATAAAAACATAAAATGATTTTAAATGTGGATTTGTTTAAAGAATACCTTTATAATATTTAGGAGGAATCTCAACAGTATTTTGATCTCTAGGAAGAGAAGAAGGGAATACAACATTGATCCTATGACTATCCTCTTTATTTTTTACTATTTTTCTCTATAGGTAATTTTTTTGTTTTACCTCTTACCATTTTGGCAATGTTAACTTCAAATACATGATTGTGCTAGTTATTGTGTTTATCTTGATTTGTATTGGTTGTTGTTAAACTGACTATTACAAAATGGGATTGTTGGTAAATTTATTTGTATAGATCTTGAGATCCATTATAATAACAATAAATATTAAAAATAGTTAAAAATATGTGAGATCCACTTAAAAGGAGAGAATAACATTAGGTTTACCAATATGTTTTACCCAAATTTAAACAAGCCTAAGAAGATACCACACTCATGAATTACGAACAACACTTAGGTAAAATATAAATAAAGTAAAACCATCTAATAAGGGTAAAAATATGGAAGGTTGGGTTGGAACAAGAGATAAGGATAATCCTAAGGGTATGATTTTGGGTAAGTAGGTGGATAAAATAATGGATTAGAAGATAAGACTCACTAACAAGCTAACTAGTGGAAAATAATATACTTCAAAAATTTAAAATACAAACAAAGTAAACAAGCTTTGCAAGAGATATTCAATATAGTAAGGATGTCGTGATTTCGTGACATGTCACATTTTCACGGATGGAAGTGGCAAGAGTGCAAAATGGGGGACGAATGTCACGATTTCGCGACATGTCTCATTGTCGCGACATGTCGCATTTTTGCGACATGCAGTGGCAAAGGAGCGGAATGAAGGCAAAATGTCGCGATTTCATGACATGTCTCTTTTTTGTGACAGGTCGCATTTTTGTGACTATCCAAAGTAAAATATGGAAACAACTTAAGGACTTCATGATTTTGTGACATGTCGCATTTTTGTGGCTGGAAAAAAAAAGAGTGCAAAATGGGAGACGAATGTCGCGATTTCGCGACATGGCTCATTTTCGTGACATGTCACATTTACGCGTCTTATAGCAGAAAAGGAGCAAAATGAAGGCATAATGTCATGATTTCATGAAATGTCTCATTTTCACATGTCACCATTTCGTGACTCTCCAGAGCAAATGAAGGAGAAGATTTAAGGACGTCGCGATTTCGCGACAGGCCGCATTTTTGCGGCTGGGGTAGCAAGAAAGCAATGCGGTGGGCCACTGCCTATGTTCTAAGGTGTTTGTAAATATGGGTAAGGGGCTGTGCTCTTTCTTGGCAGGGTGGCCTCAGAAGGGTACTCGTAGCGAAGGACATACTGTCCCTATTGAGGTTTTGATCCATAATAGCATAGTGCTGATTTTTATAAAAGGTTTTGGGTCAACCTGGAAAACTCGAATGTAATGAAATTGTTCCTTAATTACAAAAAAAAAAAAAAAAAATAGTAACCTACTATAGGTTCTTGCCTTAATTCTTGAACTTTATATTCACTCCTTTATGCTTGATAATATTCCTTAATAATGACCTCTTGATATATGGTTTTTGAGCCTTACCTTGGTATTTAAGTGGTAATCCTAATAGAATAAGTAATACTATATAGGGAAAGAAGTGGTGCCAAGGGTTATAGTATAACAGAGTTATCATGATCTCTTAGTATCCTTTTGTGGAAGTGTTATTGGACTTGTAGAACCCTCTGAGTGGTAAAAAGATAAAGTTTACCTAGCACATAGGTGGAAGGAGGATAGGATAAGTTTTCTAAGTGTTATCAATTTTCTTCAATAAGATATACAAACTTGCTTGTGATTAGATGATAATAAAATTACCTGATATGCTGACATATTTTATATATTTATTGTTTGAATTATTCTTAACTTGAAACTTATTGACAATAAATGCTTTAGCCAAATGAAAAATATAAAATAATAAAATTGTTAGAAATGGCCTAATTGGGCTACAAGATGCTAAGTATAAATCTCATGAAGTTTTAACCTTATCTCAATGAGAGAACCTATATGTAGATGCCAAGGTTTAAAAAAATATATGTTATGATTAATTCCAATGTCACTCAAGATATTATGATACAATATAAACTAATTCTTGTAGCCATTATATTAAATGATATAGGCACTTAAAACAATAATTAGAAAAAAAAAAAAATATGTCTAAGGATAATTTTAGATTATTTAACTGCCACTTAAAGGTATTCTAAGTCTCAACTTATTTCAACATTAGACCACACAAGATCTAAGGTCCATTTGCCAAGAAAATAAAAAAATTAGATCCACGCTTCTATTAGTCAAATTCTAGTGTAAATATATGTACATGATAATGCAGAAGCAATTTGTAAAAAAATATATTCAATAGATGATTGTAATGCAAATGCCATGGAGGTTACACTCTTCTATCTGCTTGATCCAAAACCTATTTTTCTCTCTTTTAAATACAAGTAGTGCACATGACATACATAAAAATTTAAATGTAAATTGCTTTTTACATATAAGAAGAATTAAAACTAATTTAATTTACCTATAATATAAAATACAATTTTGTTTTCATGGTACAAAAGGGCTTTTCAAAAAACAATATTGAAAAAACAATGTCCAAACATCAAAACAAATGCAACTACAAACATTGCAATATGTTGTCAATAATTTAAAATATTCGAATATAGTAAATAATAATGATAAAATACAAAAAGTTGTGGAGAGGGATTATATGTTGTAGATAAAATTAAACATTCAAATATATATGAGGTTTAAGCTTACAATTTTTTTTAATTGGTTATATGGGATTGAAATGGGCCAACCCATATTACATCATCACTATGTTACCATGGTTTTTTAATAAAGTAGATAGTGGTATTATATCACTTGGCAAGATTTGAACTTAGGTCTTCCCATGAAAAGAAATATTTTTAACCACTTAAGCTAATACCATTTGATAAATGTTAAGATCCACCCATGGGATTGGAATATTTTTTTATGGTGTGAAACTCATTGCTTTCCACTACTTGCCCCAAACCCATTGAGATTAAGGTTAAAGAATTTATTTTAAGTGAATTAGACGTTTTTAAAAATTCATTGAAATATAGATGGAATATTTTTAGTGGTAAATTTATTTAATTTTTTATTCTTTGCATTAGGAAAGGATAAAAATTAAAACTTAATTATGCACACACTATTTTAAGTGTAGATGTAGTTGATGGAAAGGAAAGCGAGAGTTTAACTAAGATTTTAAATTGTGATAATGACATTATTTATTATATTTCAAAATACTTTTTAAGAAAAATAATGAAGCATAACATTCACCACAAGTCATATGCAATATAATAATATGGGTAGGTTCCCAAGTGGACACCCCAATAATAGATTACATAAAGATATTGTGATACATAGTAATACAATAGATCAATTATTTGGGGTTATTTATAGTAGATACCTAATCCCTCAGACTAATAATTATATATCACATTAACCTAGGACAACATAAGACTCAAGTTTAAGTCAAATTCATCCATAAGTTATTAAACCCTTAAAGAAGATTTAGTTAAAGTTAACTATACAAGTGGTTCAACCAATCTCACTAGGGGTGATTGTAATAATATTATCCATAGTATTACATGGATCATTCCTATAAGATTACATAAAAAAGATCCTATAGGATTTACATCAAGGTTGTTCATAGGATTATATAATTATTTTTCAAACTTAGCCAATAAGGTTAGACTATAATATTATTACACTTCCCTATAACCTAAGCTTGGGGCCATGGAGAGAAAATAGTAAAGATGTGAATAGTTCCCCCCAAGATGAATGCTAATTTTGAAAAATAATATTTTAACCTCTAATACTCTTACATAATTTGGAAGATTGTTAATTTTGCAAGAAATATGCGATCCTCCATCACAATCTAGAAGATTATCAAGATGATAAAGAATATATGAGCCTCCATCACCATACCAAAGAGAACCAATTATTCCATAAGGAACAATCTCTAATCCAATATGCTCTATAATTGCTTAAATCATTTTGGGAATGATCTAGGTTAAGTTTATCTATTGATTAGGGAAAATGTGTTATATATCATCCATGATGCTCCTAGAAAATTATAATATTCTTCTAGTTGAACAAAGTAAAATTGATGCAACCACTATGAAGAGTTTAAAAAATCATGTAATTTAAAAAAGGTCTTCAAATTGTTATTTTTTAAAATGTTATAGCTTCCAAAATTTGGTCCCTCCATGTGTTGAGAAAGCCTTCAAAACCAATTTGAATTTAAAGAGTCCAAGAATACTTATGACTAATCTAGGCTAACATTTGTTGCAAAACCATTGAATAAATAAACACCACATGCCTCCTATGTTTGTTTTTTATTGGACACGATGAATTAATATTTAAAAATTTGATTTCTTAGTATTCAATATATTTTCAAAATATTTGAACAACATCTACTAACTCAATACTATATTAGAAATGGTGGGGATCTAATGGATAAATATAAAAGGGAGGGGTGATCTTTGAATCCCACACTATTATCCTGATAATTTTATTTAGTGCTATGAGCCAACCAATAAATAAGGTAGACTATTGAGAAGGAAAGACACCAAACAATTTTATCCTATATTTTCCCTATACCATAGTCATGTATCCTCTTCTAAATTTCCATGTGCCATGTTTTTGGATATTGATTCTAACTAAGAAAAATACAAAACCAAAAGTTCTCCCATGAATTTGAAGAAGCCTAAAAGTTTTTATAGGCCTTGAAGAGTCACTATGACTATTGGACTTCCAGAATGTGAAATGAAGGGTTGTAACATCATTTTCTCTCTTGAAAATGTACAATAGTGTAAAATATTTGGATAAGATTGTGGAAAAATATTTTTAATAATTCTAAGTTCCTTGGGAATACAAAACAACATTCTATTCCATTCATTTTATGAAATACATGCTTGTTGTCCCTAATTTTTTGAAACCTGCAGTTAACTTTCAAAGCTTATAAATTTTATTTTACAATTCCATTGTGTGTATTTCATACATGGTTAGAAATGTATTTTTATGTAGAATCCACTCCCAAAATTTCATCAAATTTTGAGTAGTTTTGGTCCCTCAAATTCAGACTGTCTTGCACTACTACAAAAATTAGGGTATTTTTTGTTGTAATTTTTTTCTTTCTATGGTTTTTGTTGCACTTTTTGCTCTTCATTTTTGGGTCAAATACTTCATTTGGTATCGGATCTTGTTTTTTTTTCATATTTCTTGGACAATTTGATTGAAGAAAAACTTCATTTGTTGCTGCTTGAGTCTAATGGCCAACTTCAACAACTCATTACCCATTCCAAAATTTTATGAGCAATATTATGGTTATTAAAGAATAAATATGAGACCAACGTTAATTGAAAAATATATTTTGGAGGTAGTGGAGCGTGGTTATGAAGAACCAATTGATTGGAAAACATTACAAGGAAATGATAGGACACCAAAAATGGAAATAAGGAAGAAGAATTCATTAGCCCTCTACCATATTCAGTCTGCTCTTAACAAGAGTTAATTTCCACATATTGTTGCTAATACATTAGCCAAGGAGGATTGGAAGTATCTTAAAGAGGCTTACCAAGGAAGTGATCAAGTAAGAATGATAAAGTTGTAGACCATGAAGAAAGAGTTTGAGAATTTGTAGATGAAAGAGGTTGAAAGTGTGGATGATTATTGTGTTAGAGTGAAGGATGTGATGAACAATATGTCCACCCTTGGATATATCTTGAAGAAATAAGTAGTTGTGAATAAGGTATTGATATATCTTACCCTTAAATAGTGAATAACACAAGATTATATTGATAGGGGGAGTGAACAATATAAGACCAAACTTTTAATTTTCTTTCAAAATGATAAAAATAATAATATCAATGTAGTGAATTGAAACAATGCACAAATAATCACACACATGAGAGACATAGGCTTGAAAATAACCTTGCAAATTTGCTCTCTAATATCAAACACAATAATGCACAAATTTACTTCACAAAATTGGTCTCTAACACTTACCCATTCACATTCAATGTCACTCAAATAAATGCCTAAATGCTTCAAAAATTCATTAAAAAATGCTACACAATTTGTTCTCAAACCCTAGCACATGTGGTTCTAATTTCACTAATCAATGATGCAAAATCCATTCACAAAACTTAGCACAAGTGTTTCCAATATCATTCAACAATGAAGCATATTTTTGTTCTCAAAATCAAGCACTTATATTTCCAACAATGCACATATATAATCCTTATTTCTCCACCTTATGATTCAGAGATATTTGTTCAATCAAATACCTTAAATAAGGAATAATTTCACCATATCTCTTAACTTGCTTTTATGAATATGAACCATAAAAAACCTATCTCAAAATAATTTCCATTTCAAAGTGCCACTTCAAAACTAGTTAGTAGATCTATCTTTCAAATCATTCACATTAAATTTCTTCCTTAAAAGATATGCACAATAATATATAAAAATAATATTTTAAGACTTTCTTTTTATCTTCAAAAGATAAAGTTCTAAAAATTATCAAAACCTCTCAAATATTCCTTTTCATCATAATACAAATACAATACAAAATTAAACCACAATAACACCTTATAACTCCTACTTTCACAAGAAATAATTCTCAACACACCACAATGTTTCTTATAGCACTTAACAACCCAAGGCACAAATTACAATACAAAATCAACCACATACACCTTATACCTCCTTACTAAAATAAAATGATTTTCAATGCACTCAATATCTCAATAACAAATCTATCACATGCACCTTATACAACCACTCATAAAGATCTAGATTTAATTTTTCATGTTGTCCTTTGACCCCAAATGATAATCCAAAAATTTAACCTTATAACTTCCTCATGCAAACAAATGGAGCACATACCTTATACCTTGGGAATAATTTTAATTCAAAAATTTTGTGCCCTTTTTGACGTAGCTGCTACAATTTGAAATTGCCACCTCTTGCTGGCCCACACCCTAGTGCAAGCTAGGCTATCACGTGGGATAGCTGCCCACACAACAATCAAAGCATATAAACTTCTATATCAACTGCCTCTGCAATGTGACTTCCTTCTCAACAAAAACCTTTAGCAAAATATCCCTATCATGCCTTGAATCCATGACCTATTCTCTACCAGTGACTTAGTCTAGGGACTCCCTACCATCTGGACTAGCTACCAAAATGAAACTTCCACTACACACACTCCATTTTGAATTGCAAATTCATCCTTTAAAATGTGCGTCTTTGTGCTTTCTCTCCTCTCTGCCTCTATGAATGAAATACAAATTAAATATTTCGAATGGTGCTTGCACTCCACCTTAGCCTTTGCAAATAATTTATGCTCCATATATATATGTCCTTGCCCTTCGATTTCATGACGTTGGTGCTAGAATTTTGAAATAATAATTTTTTATTTTGCTTCTTTGTCGCCCTTTTTTTTTTAATTTTATTTAATTATAATAATTTAAATCTAAAATATTTAAATATTATAATTTAAACTTTTAACCTTTGGGCCTTTGTAATTAGAACTTTTTCTAACCAAATAAAGCCTTGTCTTTTTCTTGCAAACACAACCATGGAGAATCCTTTTTCCTTGACAATTTTTGTACCTTTGACACTGTCCCATGTACCCTTTGAAGATATTTGCCTTGCACTTTAATATTTCAACCTTCAATATAATTATCAACCATTTCACCTTTGACATCAATGACAACTCAATTTGCTCAATATTTCCAAAAAATAGAATCATATTGCAATAAGTTTTGAGGAGATTAAAGATTTTTCTACACTTGAATTTGATTGTCTAGTTGGTTCTCTTATGTCACATGAGGAAAGACTAAGAGAAACTAGTAAAGAAAATGAGGAGAATTATTTTAATTCTAAATTGAATTTTTTGAGAATGATGAAGCTGGTCCAAGCACAAGTAAACAAGCACATGGAAGAGGAAGAAATCAGAATTACTCAAGAGGTAGAGGAGGAATAGGAAGAGGAGATATTTTTGCTGGAAGAGGACATGGAAGGATTGATAAAAAAAGAGTTTAATGCTACAATTGTCATAAAATGGGCCACATTGCACAATATTATAGAGTGAAGACTAAAAATAGATATTGAATAGCTCACTATGCATGTGAGAATGAAGTTGCACAAGATAATTTATTTTTGACTAGTGACATGGCTGAAAAAACTAGTCAAAAGTTTAGTATCTAGATTCCAGTTGTTCTAACCACATGACTGGAAAGAAAGAGTTTTTTGTTTATGTGAATTAGAATTTCAAGACCAATATCATTCTTGGGAACAATAATGCTTTGGATGTGGCTGCAAAAGGCACCATGGAGGTTGGCACTAAATAAGGTACAAAGAAAATTCATGATATCTACTATTCTCCCAATTTGAAGAAATTTTTTTTGAGTGTTGGACAACTTGTAGAAAAAAACTATAAAATTGTGTTTGATAACAATATATGTATCATTTATGATAATAACAATAGGAACCATATAGTCACCATTGTTTCTATGACAAAGAACCAAATATTTCCTTAGATGTTTGGAGTAAAAGGGACTATGAACATGGCACACATGGCACTTGAAGATAAGAATTGGTTTTGACATCTTAGATTTGGACATTTGATGTTAAAAGTCTAGAATTTTTGTCTTCAAAATATATGGTAAATGGACTATCTAAGGTTGGAGAGCACAAGGGTATGTGTGAAGCATGTGTGATTGGAAAGCATGCAAGGAAGGAGTTTCCAAAAGAAAAAGCATGGTGGGCCTCATACCCACTCCAACTTGTACATTATGATATTTATGAACCTATCCAAATGCAAATTTTGGGTAAATATTCATATTTTCTCACATTCATTGATGACTTTCCAAGGAAGTGTTGGGTGTATTTTTTGAAACATAAGGATGAGGCTTTTGGCATGTTCAATATTTTTAAAGCATTGGTTGAGAATGAAAGTGGATATAAAATAAAGAGTTTGAGAACTAACCATGGATGAGAATTTTGTTCAAATGAATTTAATAATTTTTTCAAATAATATAGCATCAAGAGGTAGCTCACTACCACCTATACACCACAAAAAAATGGGATAGCTAAGATAAAAATATAATTATTGTAGAAATGTCAAGAAAAATGTTGAAGACAAAAGGTTTAAGTAATTATTATTGGTCTTATGTAGTTGATATAGCAGTGTACATTCTCAATAGATGCTCCACAAGAGCACTGCACAAGAAAACTCCACATGAAGCATGGTATGGCACAAAACCCATTGTAATTCATTGAAGAGTTTTTGGTTATCTTGAATATGCACATGTGAATGATGAAAATAGAAATAAGTTGGACCCCAAGAGTGAGCTATGCATTCTTGTGGTATATTCTGAAGCAAGTAAGGCATATAGATTATACAATCCAAAAAATCACAAGTTTGTAGTCTCTAGAGATATAATTTTTGATGAAGAGGGAGTGTAAAATCATAAAAAATCTTCAAGAAAAATATATGATGTTGAATAAGTTAATACAATTGGGGGAAAACCTTTAAATATTCCATCTACTCCTCCAAGCCCACCTAGTAGCCCATAAACAAGTTCAAAGGAGATTACACCAAGTTCAAGCACAAGCAACTCATCTACAAGTACCACCAAGAATACAAATAAATGAAAGAGAATACTCAAAGTACATCCAACCATCCAAATGATGGATACGAACTTTTAAAGGAGGTTATCAAGAAGCCAATTGCAAGAGTTGGACCAAGTTATTTCAATGTCGTAAAAGCTCCAAATTATGGTGATGATGAAGAACCAAAATGTGAGTTGGTGAATTATGATCTATTTTATGAAGCTGATTTGGAACCTTCATGTTATGAAAATTCTTGTACTAATGATGATTTGGGTGCAAGCAATGAAAGAAGAAATTGAATCCATTGAAAAAATGATACTTCGGAACTTGTGGAATTGCCCAAGGAAAAGAATATTGTTGGATCCAAGTGGGTCTACAAATTTTTTTTAATAGTGATGGAAGCATAGAAAGAAACAAAGAAAGGTTAGTTGCAAAAGGATTGACTCAAATATATGGTGTGGATTATGAAGAAATATTTTCCTCTACTGCAAGACAAGAGACAATTTGGATGGCTCTTTTATTGGTAGCCAATAAACATTGGAAATTTTATCACATGGATGTGAAAAGTACATTCTTGAATGGTTATCTAGATGAGGAGGTTTATGTTCAACAACCTCAAGGCTTTGAAGTGGAAGGAAAGGAAAACCATGTTTACAAATTTAAGAAATCACTGTATGGATTGAAGCAAGCACCTATGCATTGTACTCAAGAATTGATGGGTACTTCCATGATTGTGGTTTCAAGAAAAGTAAGAATGATCCCACACTCTATTTCAATAATTAAGGTGATGCTATTCTTCTTGTGTGCCTATATGTTGATGATTTGATCTACATGGGAAGTAGTTTAAATATTATGAATGATTTTAAGCATGCTATGATGAAGGTATTTGATACAAAAAATTTATGATTGATGCAATATTTTCTTGGTGTGGAAGTACATAAAGGTGATGGAAAAATTTTCATTTGTCGATCAAAATATGCAAAACATATGTTGAAGAAATATGACATGGAAAATTGTAAACCATTTTGGACACCCATGGCATATGGAGAAGTGTTGTGTAGAGATTATAGAGAAAAGAAAGTTGATAACAATTGTTTAGAAGTATTGTTGGAAGCTTAATGTTCCTTACTACAAGACCTGATATTGCATTTGTCGTTTCACTTGTGTCAAGGTACATGAATGAATTTTCACAAAACCACATGAGAGCAACCAAGAGAATCTTGAGGTATGTCAAAGGAATCTTAAAATTTGGCATACATTATGATGCTAACAACAAAATGGAGCTTGTTGGATACATGACTCATATTGGGGAGGTTGCTTAGATGATAGAAAATCAACTTTTTGAAATTGTTTTTCACTTGGTTTAGGAGTGATAACATGGAGCTCAAAGAAGCAAAGTATTGTTGTTTTATATTCCATAGATATAGAATATGTTGCAACTATTGCAACAAGTACACAAGCACTTTGGTTGAGAAAGGTACTTGAAGAGATTGATGAAGTTCCAAACAATCCAACAACAATTTTTTGTAACACAAGTGCAATCAAGTTTGAAACCATCATAGTAAAATTAAACACATTAATTTTAAGGTTCATTTCATAAGAGGAATGGTGGAAAAGAAGGCTATAAATTTCAAATATTGTAGCACCAAATAAAATCTTGCAGACTTATTTACCAAAGGTGTCAATAAAGAATAATTTTTGATATTGAGAGATAAACTTGTATCACCACAAAAAATCAAGGGGGAGTATGTTGGATATTTATTCTAACTAAGAAAAATACAAAACCAAAAGTTATCCCATAAATTTGAAGAAGCCCAAAAGTTTTTATAGGCTTTGAAGAGTCATTGTGACTATTGGACTTCCAGAATGTGAAATGAAGGGTTGTAACAAGATTTTATCTCTTGAAAATGCACAATAGTGTAAAATATATAAATAATATTGTGGAAAAATCTTTTTAATACTTCTAATTTCATTTGGAATACAAAACAACATTCTATTCCATTCATTTTGTGAAATACATGCTTGTTGTCCTTATTTTTTTGAAACCTACAATCAACTTTAAAAGCTCATAATTTTTTTTTATAGATCTATTTTGAACGTTTCATAAAATATTTAAAATATATTTTGTGTAGAATTCACTCCCAAAATTTCATCAAATTTTGAGTAGTATTGGTTCCTCAAATTCAGATTGTCTTACGCTACTGCAAAATTGTTGCATTTTTTGATGTTATTTTTTTCTTGTTGTGGTTTTTGTTGCACTTTTTGCTCTTCATTTTTTGGGTCAAATGCTTCACATGTACCATGAATTTGTCTCATGTGTATCCATGTAAAATTAAATCATATTTTCCTTAATATCCAAACACTCCATAAGTTGATTTCATTCACTATTTTAATGCTTACATCTAATGACTCACCCTCTAAATGGTTAAAGAGGGTCCAACCCCTTGAGCATTGGAGACCATATAAATCCATGATCAAATAGTACTATGCACCTTCAAAGGATAAAATAATTTATAGTTATCTCTACTAAATGAGTTTCAATTATGACTAATCTTCCAAGGCATGCTAATTGATACTTTGTTAGTATCCTATCCTATCATCATTATGTCATTGATTATGTAATTGGGCACTTGGTGTGCATCGGCCATAATTATGTAATTGATACTTATATAACTATTTATTTCATTAAGAGTTACTAGCTTGGGTCCCTAAATTTCATGTGGAATGATCCTTGAGCATTAGGGTCTTTATAAAGTCAAGAGTGGAAATTAAATGTATCAGGTCTATTTTCTCAAATTGTAATGGAGCTTTGCTTCCAAGGAGGTTGCCCCATTGAAGAGGCCGATGATATAATTGTTCTCCTTGAAGAGGCTTGTGATCTAATTTTCTATGATTAATAAAGTTGCTAGAATTCTATTTCATTATATTTTAAGCACTTTTGTTATTTCTTTTCTGCATTTATGTTAAATTCTACATTTTTTGTTGTGAATGTGATTGATTTTGATTTTCATTGAAGAGTACTTTCAAGGGCCATGTTATAATACAACAATAATAGTTATTGTCCTATTGTCCATTCCTTGTTAGGTATATATTTATTTTTTTCTGCTCATTTATGCTAAATACCCTATAAAAGATGTCATAATTTCTTTTTCTATATTAGAGGGTTAGGTTAGAATACCTATGCTAGGGGTTTTAAAATATCATGGATGAGTTGAATTTTTTGGCTAAACTAGGTTGCCCATAAAGAATCTAGTGAAGGGAGGGATTATCAAACTCCAATACCCAGGCCTTAAAAAATACCTATACATGGAGGTAAGCTCCCACATGCCCTCATGTATATAGCAAGATCCCTTAGGAATAGGATAAATATTACAACCCTAGGAATATATTAACCATTTTAGTTTAGTGGTGCACTGGTAAATGGTTAGCCCTAGAAATCTACTCTTATAGTACACTCAGCAATATATAATACAACTATGAGTATGGTGGAAACCTCTATAGTTATAGCTCTAAGATATTGGGTTGGTTATTAATCATGATCAAGAGTATATTAAAGAGCCCATGGGGCTAAACACACCTTGGCTTATATTATCCCTATTAACTTTATTTTCATTCACTCCTAGTCCCTCCCAACTAAAACTTAAATTTGAGCATACTATGAAGACGAATTCCATCATAGATTGATGATATAGTATCAATCAATGATAGTCATTAAAATAGGTAGTTTTTGGTTTGATAGTATGGTATGAATAATGGTAACATTTGGGTATAGTAATAGCCACTGGTAGTTTTTAGGTAGTAATCTGTTAATGCATAAAAATACCTTGCTAGGTTTGTAGAACACTGAGTACAAAAAACACCTTGACTAGTTGCAACATAGTTGGTAACAATGGACAAAATTTTTGGAGGTCCAAAAATCATCATTTTAAGGTATAGTCCATTATAATCATATCTTTGAGCTGGTCATTTTGGTATATAACACCCATAAGCTTATTTTGGAGGCCAAAAGTCATCATTTTATGGTATAGACCATTTTGATGACCTTTTCAAGCTGATCATTTTGGTATATATCACCAATAAGTATTGTTGGGAAACCCATATTACCCAAAAAATGGCTAGAGCTATTAGGGGTGCCCAAATGGAGCAACTAAGTGATCAAATGGATGCCCAACTAATTCCTCAAATAAATAACCTAGGTGACCAAATGAATCACATGTTATAATAGTGGTAAATATTGGAATAGTTAATTAGTAATAAAATAAATGACCGAGGGTCAACTATCGATCATGGATCACATATATAACCAAATAGGTAACACAAAACTAGGATGTGACACAATAAGTTAGGAGCATGCAATACCTTTTCTAATAATAACCTTTATAAATGCCTAAGCTTGATTTTTCAAAATTTTATAGAGAGGACCCTTTTGATTGGTTAAATTAGGCTAAATAATATTGTTCTCTTCATAATGTTCCCCAAAGTCTAAGGCTCAAATAACATACTTCAATTTTGAATCTAAATCTCTTTAATGGTACTAGAGGTTGAGGAATATGCATCCAAATATCTCTTGGACTAAATTTGAGATCCATTTGCTCACTTAATTTGGACCTAGTGAGTATGAGGACTTCATAGGAGCCTTTACCAAGTTAAAATAGACCACACTAATTTGAGACTATCATAGTTTGAAAAATTTGCAAATTGCACAAAGGGCTTGAGTAATGATTTTTCAAAGCAATTTCATCAATGGGTTAAAGGAAAATATTCAAGTAGAGGTGGGGATGTTTAAACCAATAACCATGATGAAAGCAATTGGTTTGGTTAGATTGGTGAAAGATAAATTTAATGGTTAGAGGTATACATACAAACTACCACAAACTCAACCTCCACCTCCATCTTGGTTGGCAACAATCCTGCCAACAAACTACCCCTAGCCAAATCTTTGACCAGAGAAGAAATGAAGGCCTATAGAGCACAAAGTATATGCTATAACTATGATGATAAATTATCCCTTGGCCATAATTCCATGTAGCCAAAATTATATTTACTAGATATGTACAAACCTTCCATTTAGGAGTCTCATACCAAAAAGGAGGACAATAGAGAACAATATCAACCTATAGAATCTGAATTGATAAAGGAACCACTACTAGATATTTTGTACTTACTTTATCAAGAATTTCCACTCCCTAAAACATGAAGGTGGAAGGGAAATTCAAGCGTAAAAACCTCATAATACTGTAGTATACATAATGCCATCAACCTGTAGGTGGACAAACAAGTAGATTGCTACATATACTCATGCAATTATTTTGAAGTTATGGTAGCCAATGGGACAGTACTATTTTGCAAAGAAAAATAAAAAAATTAAAGGTGTATATGGGAGACTACAATATCAAGGTAAACATGTTTACATTGCCTTTAGGGTTTTATGGCATAGTATTAGGAATTTAGTAGATTTGTACATTGAGTTTAATAGTTTAGGTATTTTATAAAATCTAGATGCAATTCAGTCAACAAGGGAAGAAAAACATTCTTTGTAGTATACCCACCAATACTACCCAAACTATCAATTTCCATAAAATAGAGAAACTCTCAAAGAAGTCATATAAAAGGGCAAGGGCATAACTATTTGTAATCTAAGCTCAAACTACCACTTATACAATTTAGCCAACTAAAGTACAATTATTTTTGAAAAAATATGCATCTAAGTTGGCATAACCTCAAGAATTACCAACACAATGCAATCATGATCAGATCATCTAGCCTCTTCCTATTATAGATTGTTATGAACCTCTCATCTCATCAATAATAAATCACTTTATAATATAAAGAAATATCAAACATGCATCCATAGAAAAATTCCACAATAACAACCCACATAATAAAATAAAGATAGATAATGCCCTCGAGGTAGAGAAACACCAAGAATACTCCTTAAAGAAGGAATAACTCCATAATATCTCCATTCCATGAGCTAAGACTCTTGCAAAGAACACTTCATATGACTTACTTTATAATTCGGGGTACATATTTATTTATACAAGAATGTAATGGTTCACATTCCATGAATTAGAAGGTCACCCATGTGGTGATTCACCTTCAAGGAGTTATAAAGTGTATAGTATTATAATATGGCATTATGCTATGTAATATTATAATTTTATGTGTGATTCATACCATATTAAAATATTATATTATATCCCCACAAGAATATACTTAGGTATCTAACATTCCATCTCCCTTATCAAAATATTTTGTTCTTGAAACATAAGAAGAAACCAAATAATAAGATTTTCTAAGCAATGCTATCAATTGGTACAAATATTGATTATTCCTCCATCCAAGTGAAATATTGATTGATGGTAGTCTATGATGATGCCAATTTGTCCTTGTGCCATACATATTCCTTTGGTTCCATGTATTTCCATCATAGCTCTTCTAATGCTCTTTGCCTTGTCTCTATGATTATTTCCTCTCATGGTGGTGTGGATGGTTATATACTCCAACCTTAGCTCGATGTTCTACTTTCTTTGATTATTTTATTTTTTTTACCTCTAGTTTTGGTTTATCCTTTGCTTTTGCTTCTTATGTGATTATTGCCTCCTCCTTAGAATCTATTTTAGGTTCTTTTACTTGTTATTCAATTTGTTCCCTCCAAATAGCTTCCCATTTTTCCTTACACTAAGAAATATCTTGTAACATTATCTCCTTCTTCCTGCACCACAAATTTATGAACTTATTTTGCACATTAATATTAATAGTACCCAAAGAATCCATCCATGGATAACCAAGAACAATATCCACATCACTCATCTCAATAGCATGAAAATTTGAATGTAAAACATATTTATCCATGGTGATCTTCAAATATTCAAAAATATGAACATCCTCACATTCAAGTTGTATGTTTTTAATTTTTGTTCTCGAAACTTGCTAATTTTTTGCTAAGTCCCTATTGATGAAGTTATGTTTGTTGCTAGGGTTTATAGAGACAATAAATTTTTTCTTTGGAATACAACCATGAACATGAAAAATAATAATTTTTGTTGAACACTATCACCCTTATGTTTTTTTGCTACCAATTTTTTGAAATGTTCTAGCTCCATTTTAATTCCTTTTGTTCATCCAAGAGCCTATATATTTTTTCATCCTTTTGCTTCAATCTAAATTTGATTAAAAATGCAATTTCAAATTCTTTCCATGTGTGTGTAAAGGGGGAAAGCTACCCTCCCATGTATGATTCTCTACTAGATCCATTGGGAGCCAAGGTAACCATGGTGGTGTGTTATATTCTCTACACTTAGGGGCTTGGGGATCAAAGGATTCAAAAAAAATGGTTTAAGGACTCACTCCAAGTCCAGTGTGGAAGTGTTGATGTATATATTAAGAAAACACCTATATTTGGCCTTTCTAAAATATAAGCTAAGAAAATGAAAGAAAAATGCAAGCAAATAAAAATTCGAGTAAACAAGGACTAACCATAGTATAATTTTATATTTTCATTGAGAACTAAACCCTAGTTTGCAAAAAAATAAATCCTTTTATTTTTAGCAAGGGCTTGAGAGAATGCACAAATAGATTTAACCTAGAGTGCAAACTATATGCTTTTATTCTTTCAAATGCCTAGATTAAATACTTTTCATTAATTTACGATTTAGGTTTTAAATAGAAATGGATAGAAAGAAAACAAAAAACAACAAAAATCCTAAGATATTAAATTAGAACACTTATCTAATCTAACAATTGATCATAGCCTTTCAACTAGCATCCAAATGTATCCCACAACTTCAAATCCTACAAATAACTTCACAAAACCCTAAAAAAATTGATCAATATTTGGGGGTCTACTTAGGCTACTGTAAGACTAAGCTTGAAGGTACAATAGTCAAGCCCCCTTGGTACTTTTAGCTGACCATTTAAAAGCAAAAGTGATTGTTGATCTTTTTGAAAACAAAAAAGACAAGATGCAATGAAGTGAAACAGTGTGAAAAATAGAATACAAATAATAATGTTATGGCCTAATGGAATGTGCAAGTGAAATATGAAGGTTTGGAAGCAAAACCTTACCCCCAAATTTGGTAAAATTGAAATTGTGCCATGTAAGGGGCAACCATGATTTTAGGTTTTGTCAAAATCATGCCCTACACGAAAGGTGTATGATTTTGTAATAGAAGTGCAAAAATGATAGATGGATACGAATTTAAATAAAAATGTAGAATAAACAATTTTAGAAACACCAAAATGCAAGAATAAACCTGGTGGTAGTGAAATAATAGACAAAAGGATGAAGACCTCCACAAAATGGTAGATTCCTCCTCAAGGCTCCTACACTTATCCACTAAGAGCAACAAATCAATAATAGAGCAACAACAGAACACCAGAGAGCTTGATCTTGTTAGAAGACAATCACTCTTCAATACTTAGAATCACTTGGAAAACTTGCAATACTTCTCTTATCAAAATCTTAGGTAAAAATTTCTTCTAGGAGAGAAAGAGGATCCAAACTCTCTATTTATAAGAGGTTTGGAGGGAAAAAATGTGGGAAAATGAAAAGACAACGTAGGGGAGGGCCGACATTCTAAGGGTTGGTCCAAAAATAAGGTTTTCTAAGAGAAAAACCTAACTTGTTGAAATCATGCCCCGTAAGGAGTGACCATGATTTTGGTAAAGCTAGGAAAAATGGAGAAACAAGGGGGAAGGAGTCCTAAACTTGTGCTTAGACAAATTTTATGATCTTCTCAAGAGTTCTAGGGAAAATGAATCACTTGGGTGGGTCAATTTTCCATGTCTACATTTTCCTCCTCTTTGATGCATTTATGGCCTAATAAATGCGTCAAAGAAATATGTAGACACCTATGGGAAAAAAATGACAAACAAAAAGGTGTGGCTAGTCTATAAGAAAGGGGTGGTGTAAAAATGGTGTCATTTTAGACACTTGAATATTTTGCATACAAAACAAGGTACTAGGGACATTAATGCCCCTCAAGATGAGGTACCCCCTTGAGTTTTAGAAGGAATAGCGAATTCCTAATTGTAATAACCATCATTCCACCACCAAACTCTACTATTTTTTTTTAATTCCCTTATATCACATTCTTCTAGATACTGATTTATTCAACTAAGCCTAGTTGATGAGTTGAACTCATATTGCATTCTTGATCTTAAGTCTTCTTATTTAGTCCTTTTAGTAGAAGTCACATTTAGATAGTGATTTATATGTTTATAAATATCTTTCATTATTACAAGCATATTGTTCCATTACTTCGGTTGTTACCAAGAACATAACCATTTTAATACATTATGCATCTTATGTCATAATACATTCATTATCATGGGAAAATGCAACAATAATTCAATTATAATAATTCATAATCTTAGTGTAACATACTTCATGTTTCCATGCTACATTCATTTATGAAAGACCATAATCATTTTAGCACATTACCTATTTACATCACATCAAAGAAACATTGCTTAAAAACCATACATCACTTAGAAGCATAGTTAGGACATGCATTGCTAATTCCAATAACAAAAACATAAAACCACAAAATAGAACCATAACACCATCATTTTATCCTAGTAAAATCTCGAAGGGAAACCACCCAATGGTAAAATATGCATCTTTATCTTTATTAATTGAATGCATAAATTACAATCATCTCAAGGATCCTATAGATCTTTTTTTTTCACCATTAACTAAATACACCTATGTGGAATACTTCCACATCATTATAAATTGAAACATATAAGGATATGTTTCTTGCACTCATATGCATATTAGAGGAACCTTCACAGTCCTCATAATGAATCTCATATTCATTTTCCTTTGCCCTTAATATGTACTCTATACATGTAAGCAATCTTCTTGTTTAATAAATCCTATGTAGCAGATCATGAGAGAAAGGTCATTACTTTCCTCAGGTATGGAAACCACATTGTGTTTCATTCTACATAACAACTTCTTCTATTTAGGCAATGTCATGTGACAATACTCCACGAATGTAGCCAAACATTTTACACAAATCATTTGCAAAAATTCTGCAATCCAAAGGTAGGAAGTCCCATACCTTCCTAAATATGAAACTTGGAGCTTCCCTCTCCTTACTTCATCCCATATCATTCTGCATAAATGATATGCCTTTGAACCTGTATTGTTCTATACATCCACCAAAGGCTATGAGAGAACCCCATAATTCTCCAAAGAATGGAACCCCGTTCCAATCTTCCCTCGATTAGAAGGACATTGTTAAGTTCCAGATCCTACTACCCAAAAATAGTAATTAAACATATATATATATATATATATATATGGTACTATGGTAATTAAATAGTAATTAAACAGATATGTATATATTATGTTAATGGTACTTTGGTATCTCTCATATATTTAGCTAACTATTCTTATAGCCCTCTACAATTGGACCTAAGATAGGCTTCCAATAATTTAAGCCACCAATTCATTAGAACTTTCTTAAATAGAATTACCTCAAGTAATTTCAAATAGCCAATTCTCTTAGTGATTTCCTGTTATAATTTACCAAATATCTCTTCTAGGATTCATCCTAGCTTTTACTCAATCAATTCTCCCAAAACACCTTTCAATACACATAAAAGTCTACTAACACTCTTTCAAGAGTATATTCATCACTTAGTTTATTTAGTACTAAGTCTTTAAATATTCTCTCCAAGAATATTTATACAATCTTAACTTAAATATTCCAACACTTCTACCAAGAGCGTTTATTATCTTTTAAGAAGATTTGAAACGAATCTCTAATATCTTTTTCCAAGATTGATATAAATATTTTTCATTATTTAAGTCTCTTCAAAGACTTTATTATAATCTTCTATTAATGCAATTATCATTTAATTACATCAATAATTCATCAAGCTTTCTCTTAATCAATAATTCAATACCTTCTTTAATTTGAAGGCCAATGATTCATCCTCTTTAATAATTCCATTAATATCTAATTATATATATTAAATGATTCAACACCCTTTTTAACTGGGTTTCTCAAGTACCATCGACAATCATTTAGTACCTTTAAATTCAGTCACCGGTATTCTTCCTTCAATCAATTATATTTAAGCCAACCTCTTAAATATAATTAAACCAAATGTATCTTTTCAAATAATTCCATACTTTTATAATACTCTTTCCAAGAGTATTTAATACCCCTTTATTTGGTTTCAACTAAATCTTTTTTTTAATATTAGTTCCAAAAATATTTATATTATTTAAGAAGATTTTCAACAAATCTCTAACATATCATGTGTGCAAATATCATTTAATGGCTTTAGATTTGAATCCAAAGTCATATAATCTTTTCAGGAGTATTTAATGTAGGATTAAACCCAAACATCACATCAACTATTTAATCATTTTTCCAATATGCCACTATAATATGGTCAAAGTATTGAGGGAGACTTATCGTTATGTTGATAACCATAATATATTTAATTGAACATCTCAAATGGCTCATTATATTGAAGACTTCGTTAATTGAGAATGAAATCTTCTTTAATTGGAGATCACAATTAACTCCAAATGTCCTTTATCTATTAATTAGAATATGAGTCGGATATATTCGTATTACTTTAAGCTAGAAGGATTGCTTATATAAACTAGACTATTGCTAGTTTTATGATCCCAATGGCCATACTTTACTTTGACCTATTTATTCAACGATCATATTTCATTAATGACTCAATTTAAATATATCCTTCTAAAATCATTTATGAAATTGATCAAATTACTACCTTTGACCATGGTGTTCATCTACTTCCTTTAGACAACTTGCCATTTAATTCATATGGGTATTATTTAATTCATATTGGTGATAATCTCCCATTATAAGGTTTTTATTGAACATATGGATTTTCAAACCAGCATAAGTTGAATTAAAAAATATGTCGACATTCGAAATCGACATAATCAACTAAGCATACTAACCCAAGCGCAACACGTGACATTGACCAATTAGCCTTGTCATATCAACAAACGGTGCATTATCCAATGTGTCCATCCAACCACGGACATTAAGAGAGGACTTCAAATTTCTTTTTGAACTTCATTCATTTTTTCCACATGTCTCATGTGAAATGTTGTTTGAGGGAATTGTTTTCTCGCTCACGCTTCTCGAGCGTGAATGTGTCGCTCAAGGGTTGTGGTGAGGCAAGGGTCAATTAATCTCTCAGTTTTGCATTAACACACCATGATGTGACATTCCAACAAATCTTGGATATTATCCGTATATCATTTGGTAAAATTGGATCGTTGGTCTTCTCCTTAAAATGTTAAGGAATTTAACTAGTTGTACTAATGTCGTCATACACTTCTTAATATCGTCTGATAAAACATCATAGAGCTATATCATTTTAATAATCAAGGCATTCTTAGAATCTTCGTCATTTTATCCCAAATCCTAATTCTAGATCGCTCTTAAAGAGTTGTGTTATGAATTATTTCAGCCCCGAGGTGTTAACATAGGGCCTCCTAATTACGATCGTTACAGGGATAATTATTTTCTGATGCATTTCATTGGATGTAATAGTCAACTTTAATTCTTTTCAAAACTCTCGATCATCGAAGAGGGATAAACGTTTTACAACGATCCCCATATTCTTCCAGGATTTTAAGTGATTAGATAGAACTATGGTACAAATCGTTTCCAAGGTGGCCTAGGGTTTTCAAATGTAAGATCTCAATCCTACAAGTCCACATTGGACCATACATTTCTTACATGTCAAATTCAGTCTATTTTAGTAGGAGATCATTGCAGGGGTTTCCATGTCGTAGGGTTCAGATATCTTAAGCATTGACTTAGTGTTTTGCTTTAGCAAATATCACCTAGTCGATTTGAAATACGACATCTATCTTTGCCTTGTTTCCTAATTATTTTGATAAATCGGGATTGTTATATCGCATTTATTGTACGTTGGGGAGTCAAAACTCCTAAATACGTCTACATGCAAAGAGGTTAATATCCTCAAAACAGAGGGTGCGAGCTTCCACCGCAGTGCTAGTGACATCACCCTCTCTAGGGTTATAAATACATTTTAATATTCTTAGGTATCGGAATGAAACGTATTACATCATCACCACACAGTGTTATTCCAACAAAGTTACTACCAAGAATTATCACCACATGGTATTTTACTTGAACTTATGTTTATATTTATTTATCCCCCCATGGTATTACCATATATTGTACTATCACCACATAGTGGTTTTTCCACATATATATCCCGTTATTACCACATACTGGTATGATAATGATTAAATTATCACCATATTATATATGGGTAGGACCCATATTTTTATGAACACCACATAGTGGTATTATATTTCAAAAATTTATATTCCATATCATTACTATATCATGTAATGATATTATAACTACCACGCAATGGTATCATGTAATACTGCATATTATATTACCACTATTTGTAGCTATATTTAGAAATTTTTGGCCTAGAGTTTCCTCATTTTTATTGTTGAGAAAATCTACCCAATACATAAAATTCATAAACTAGCCATTAAACCAAATTAGAACCAATGGATTGTAGATCACAAAAGTTATCATAACTATAACACCTTCATAAACAATACCACTATGATTCTAATAATCTTTTCATATTCCATCTTTAAAATCCAACAGATTCCAAATCAATACTTAAAACTTGTAGATCAAGATATCTACCTTATCCACAAAGCATCCACAAAACTAACATAGTAATATTGTGATTCTAATATCTCATCATAAACTCCAAATAAGAAGGTCAAAGATATTTTTAATCTATAGCAAGTAGAAGAATCTATAAGCAAATCACAATATACCACCTATGTATTTTTTTACTCAAATTAGTGGTAAGAGAAGCTAGATCAAGGAAGGACATCACCTGATCTCTCCTCTCATGGTGATCCTTTCGAGCTGTGATCTCCTACTCACCCTTCTACAAGCTCTCCAAATGATGATCTACTTTCAAAATACATTAGACTCTTTCTTTCAACTTCAAGAAGCATTTTGATCAAGCAAATATTGGTACACTCCTTTTCATTGTTTGGTTTTTGATCCACCTAAGGGTGGAGAGCATACTCCCTAGACGATAGGATTTTCCAGCAAAAAACACTTGAAAGAAAGCTCCTCGAATGCCCCCTTCTCCTCTCCAATGCCTTCTATTTATAGGCATTTCCAACCTCCTTCCTCATATTATTTTATTAATAAAATTGGTCAAGGTGGTTGGGAATGGTCATCCTTCCATTAATTGTCCTCATTAATGCTCTTTGTGTGGTCCAACAATAACGCGACACTTCTATGAGCATTTAGTTTGGTCTTATAATATTTGGACAACTTGTTGTTAAGGATAGGGAGTGAGGATCCTAGTCATCCTCCACTACCCAATATTATATTCTAAATATTTAAATGCTCAATGTGGTCCAATTAGTATTGGACACATTTCGATGAGCATCTATTTAATATTAGATTAGGATTAATAAAATCTATTAACCATATAAATTGTAGTTAATCATTTCTAATCCTTCTAATTATTTCCTACACACCTAATCCACTTAAGACTTATAGGTGTGAATAGGGTCTTTGACCCTTAAACACATGCTAATTGGTTCCTTTAACCAATTAAGTTGCCTATGAGAGAGGTCCAATGGGGTGGGCTATTACACTAAGAAAATTCAAAACAACTAACTCAGAGGAAAATAGGGCAAAATAAAATGAAAAAGAGTGCCAAAGAGGAGAGAGAAGAAGGAAAAACAAAGAATAAAAGGTACAAGGGGTGAAAACCCTAATTCATTTTTATTGTGTGAAGGAGAGAAGAAAATATCTGGAGAAAAAATAAATAAATGGCACTACCTACAATTTGTTCAACCATTGCAAGGAGTGAGGCCAACACAATAGTAGAGCGAGCATGGGTAAGGACAAAAATACTTCCTCTAAACTAGGTTAGATTAGATTTTTTAGTTCTTTTTGCAATTTTTTTTATCTTTTGAAAGAAATCATCACGTGCAACCCCAATGCGATTCCAAGGGTTGATCGTAATTTTGGATGATTTATCATAGCGATCAAAATCATACCCTAAAAATGCAAGGCACGATTTCATGAAATCATGGTTCACAAGTATGGGGCACAATTTTAAAAAAATAAGGAAAAAGGTAAAATCATGCCCTAGGAGGATGGAGCATGATTTTGGCAAAGAGAAAACAAAGAACAAAGGAGACAAATAGAGAAGAAAGAGAAATAAGAGGTCAAGATAAGTTGAATTAGGTGTTGAGATGTTGCTCTTTACTTTTGTGTAATGAATTTAGGTTATGTTTTACATTTTGATTAGATATATTTTTATTATCAATATTTTTTTATATGCAAAACTAGTTAAAAGTTTGTTATATTTTTGGTTGTAGCATGACATACTTGAGAGTTGAGAGTGGTGGCCAAGTTACTTGGATGAGGAATTGGAGGTTCTATCATAGGTAGAGAACAACATTCTAAATGCAATGGGGCTACATCAGCTGGCAGCGATACCCAAGGTTGAGGTGGATAGAGCGCTATTGACACTACTGGTGGAGAGGTGGTATCTAGAGTCGTAAAGCTTCTAGTTACCAATAGGGAAGATGAAAATCACACTAGAGGATGTGTGGCACATATTACACATCCAAATTAGGGGGAGGATAGTTTATATAGCCCAATGTTAGTAGGTGACACTACAAATATTATGATGGGGCTAGGCCCACCAAGTCTAAGAGAGTTGGATCTCGATCGATGAGTTGGTGGGACACTATGGTGTTTATGCTCTAATGAACATGCTATATGGGATGGTGATGGTATTATTGGTATGCCACATGAGTAGTAAATACCTACCATGGAAACTAGTGGAAGTAGTGATAAACATGCAATACTAGCAGGTGCAATTTGCATGGGGTTCATATGTGCTAGTTTGATTGTACAGAACATTATACAATATCATGTATAAAAGGTATACAAGATTGGTATGTATAACTTTGATCTAGATGTGGTGTTGGAAGTACATAGTAGTTAGGGTACTGTACACACTACCAATACCATTACCCAACCTAGAGAAACTAGCAACATATATATGGTCTAGGATCTTCAAGTGAGTCCAAAGGACATACACTAGGAACCTGTCACTTGGGAGGAAGGTGATAGATGAGCTATAAGAGTAGAAGTGGTTGTGACATCTACACCTAGGATGAATAGAGGATTTGGAGGAGCTAGTTTAGGTGAGGAGATTTAGGTGGGTCTCTATGGATAGGGGAGAGTTGGAGCTCTTTAGATTTGATCAAATCCAACAATAGTTTGGTGTCTTCTAGAAGATACCAAACATGGGTGATTACTAGTATAGGAAGTTACAAAGGGACCCATAAGGAATCAGAGAGGAACCTAATGGGTAGAAGAGTATTTAGATTACCCAATCTATGTGGATCTAGGTATGGATGACATTGGGGTGGATCTCATGTACTAGATATGGTACAAGGATTTTATACCCCAATGATCTCTCCACTAGTGTTAGTGTAGAGATGCTAGGTTATGAGATGATGGGTGTAGCTAGCACTTCAAGAGGCCACTCAATACACCACAAAGTGGGCAGATAGAGGCACAATCCCATTGATATTGGTTAGAACATAGTCCCATTAAGATCAGCCTAGGCATAGGTTTGGGTGGAGATAGTGATGACCACAAGGGGGATAATCACTATTTTTAGCTTAGGAGGAGGGTGTACTATAGGAGGTGCCCCCATAGTGGTTAGGAATAGACCAAGTAGAGTGGTTAGAGATGCATCTACATCAGTGACAACTAGGATGAATGGGACTGTGGGTTAGGGGGACCTGATGAGGGAGATAAAGATGTTGTAGGCCATGATAGTAGTCATGCAGAGAGAGATGAACCTACTATGAGAGGATAGGTATAATAGTATCGAAGGGTTACAAAGTGCCTTAAGAATAACAATCATAGAGTGAGATGTTGCATAGGCTAAGGTAGACTACCTTAGGGGAAAGGTGATCTAGCTAGACCATGAGTGGTAGTAGGCTTGAGAAGAGGGTATGACTATTATTATGAGAAGTCAACTAGGTGAGGTGATCCACCTTCTATAGGAGAAGTTGTAGAGGGTAGAGGAGAGGCAAGAGGTGTTGGCATGAAGGAATAAATTCTACTAGAATCTATAATTTTATGTGGTGCTAATGGATTAGAGGGTGCCTCCACCAATATCCTTTCAGACATAGAGTAGATCATGGTCCAGGTCATGGATGATTTCATTGTCCATGAACATACCTCCATCAAGACCATCTCTTATGAGTGGGGCAAAGGAGATAGCCTCCTCGAGCTAGGATAGAATTGAGATGACATGCTAATTTTAAGTGTGGCATGCATCCTTGGGGAGGGTCAAGTGTTTTGGGCTTAAATTATGATACACTAACTGAAAATATTTATGTACTATTTCTTTCTTAAGTAATACCATGCTACTTTAATTAAAATATGTGCACTTATGTGATTGCTATTTTTTGTGTTTTTATGTTTGACTATGCATGAATGAATGAACTTAACTTATGGAATGCATGAATGGACTAAGCTAATGTAATGTATGAGGAAATGAGGTTTAAATAAATGAGGAAAAATGCATGGATGGATGGAGGAATGCAAGAAATAGAGGATGGAAGAAAAAGGAGAAGAAAATGATAAAAACACACCTCTAGCCAAAGTCAAACCCCGTAAAGATGAACCATGATTTTGGTAGAGTGAAATCATGCTTCATAGAGATAGGACACAATTTTAGAAATAGAAATAAAAAATAAGAAAATAAGGAAAATAAGAAATGAAGAGAGGAAAAATGAGAAGAATAAATAGAAGATGGAGAATGTCAACAAAGCAAAAATGCGCTTGAAAGATGATGCTTGAATCAACGTAGATAGTGAAAGGTCAGTGTGATTAAATAATCATAGAACAAGAAATAATAAAAGAAATGAACTGGGAATCTATAAGGATGTATGATCACAAATTATTGAGATGGAGTCTACCCCTTGTGTGTGGCCATGAAATTATATTGTAAGGGTGTTGTACTCATAAAAATGGTCAAATATGGAGTGATACCCACCATGGATGTGGTGCTTGCTAGTGGATAGAAATGAAGATGTACCCACTAGGATGTATTCTCACAAATGGACAAGACAAAGGCTACCCCTCATGCATGGACATGAAGCTATCTTGTATGGGGTGTAATATGAGATCGATTTTCCAAGACTAGTACCACCCGATAGGGGTGTGGTGTGTGCAAAATATGAATGAGCATAGCGAAGCATGAGGTGAGTGTGTGTGTTGGAATAAGATAGAAGAAAGTAAGAAGTAAAGATAGCATGTGTGTGCATCCTTAGTGAAATTTCAAGAGCTAATAGGTGTGTGTAAGATAGTCAATGATCATATGAGTACCATAATAATATCCATGTGGTATCTACCCTATCTTACAAAGACCCTTTAATAGTTGAAAGATCAAGAAGGAGAAGGTGTGAGTCAAAATTAAAAACAAAACAAAAGAGAAGGAATGTACATCCTTTGTCTTGGGGAGGATAAGAAATGATTAAAATTTTCAAGGAAAAATGACATACAAGAGAAGAAGAACTATATCCCTTGACTTGGAGAGAAATTTGATGATCATTTTAGACTTTCAAGGTCAAGGAATATAAGATAAGAAAAGAGAAGAAGAAGATATGGATGAAATGCAAAGATGAAAATGTGTGGATATGAGCCCTAGGTTGGGGATTCACTAGGCATCAAAGCCCTAGTATGAGTGCAATGCATGTGAGATAAGATCTAACTAGGTGTCATCACTTGCCATCCTCACAAAATATCCAAAATCTATATGATCAAGTTTTCATGCAAATATGGTCAAGAAATAATGCAATTATATGACAAGAAAAATGCAAAGTGGAAAAAAATGTTAGGCAAACCATGTAAGTTATGATAGGCAGTCATGTAGTATGAACAAGTAAACTTATAGTAGTATGAAAACTAAGCTAAATGTAAAATGCAAAGTGCTAAGTTATGATTACTATCTCTTTAGATGCATTATGCTCATTGGTTCTTTAAGTTCTTTACCATATAAGGAAGCTAAACGATAGGCCCTTGATCCAAACTTGGTCATTATGATAAAGGGACCTAACCGATTGGGGTAAAAATTACCTTTAAGATATGAATAATCATTGGTATTCTTTTGGTTTTCCTTGAGGATAAGGTCCCCAACCTCAAAAAAACAATTGTGAACTCTTTTGGAATAATATCACTTGAGCCTATTTTGATAGGTTCACAAATTATCTAAGGCATGAATTCACTTTTCATCCATCAAAACCAATTGGTGCAAATGACCAAAGTGATACTCATCATTGATCGAAGCATCTTGCAACAGATGCACAATGAAGGGACCTCTAACTCGAATGGCAAAACTACCTCAGTCCCATAGACCAAGACATACAAAGAAGAATCAGTAGGATTTTTTACACTAGTATGATAGGCCCACAAGGTAAGATATAGCTAGATATGCTAGTCTTGGCTGGTATTGCTACCCAAATTCTTAAGGATCTTGATCAAATATTTGTTGGATGCTTCAACTTGACCATTACCTAGGGGGTAATATGGATTTGACCATATGTTTTGAATCTTGTACTTAGCACAAATATTATGGAAATATTTGTTCTTGAAATGAGTTCTATTTGTAAAAAATAATCATTAAAGGAATTCCAAACCTACAAAGGATCTAGTTGAAGATGAACTTGAAGACCTGATTTCCAATCACCATTTCCAAGGTCATGGAATCAATCCATTAAGTGAAGTACTCTATCATTGTTATGATAAAATCTTGACCATCTGATGACATTGGGTTAATATTCCCTATAATTTCAAATTCCCACATGGACAATGGCCAAGGAGAAGAAATAACCTAAAGGTTTTGAGCATGAACAAGGTTTTAATGGCATTAACACTTGTCATAGCATCAAATATGGTCACATGCATATTTCTCCATGGAAGGCCAATAAAACCCCATCTAAAGGAGCTTCTTGGAAATGGTATTATCACTAAAATGAACTCTACATGATCCTTCATGAGCTTCACTGAGAGCAATCTGGGCTTCATTTAAGTTAAGACATCACAAGAGGATACTTTCAAAAGAATATTGATATAAAGTATTGCTAATTATAATGAATCAACATGTTTTTTTGCATAAAATATCATGCTAATTATAATCTAAACCATCAGGAATCAAACCATCCTTAAGGAAATTAAATATGTCATTATACCATGGCTTAGATGGGGAAGCTTTGATGGTCAAAACATCTAATGAAACAAGACTAGAACTAAGCAATTTAGGGTCCAAGAGTTGTCTGATGATAATCAATGCTTGATCATATTCCAGCTCCAAGGGAAACAAGGATGCAATAGTGGCCATGGCATCTACATGACAATTGGAGGATATAGGGATAGACTCTATGGTCACTTGATTGAACATAGAAAAAGCTTGGTGACAATCTCTTTGTAAGGTTTTAACTGTTAGAGTTAGAGTATATTACATCACTTGGGTCAAGTAAATGTACCATATTTGGTACATAGTTAGAGTAGGAGATTACTTTAAGGGGAATTTAGCTACATACTTCAAGCAATGTAAAAAATGCATAAGTTTCAATGTGCAAGTTGTCCCCTTGTACAACTAGGTAGAGTGTTGGCCAAGGAATTTATCTTCCTATATAGAGGGCCTTATATAGGGATTAAATATATCAAGTGAATTATAGTAGAGAGTAGTAGATAGTGGTAGAACTCTTGTATGGAGTACAATATAGTTATTTAGTTTATATTAATGGAGTGACCATTACCTCCATATTGTATTGTATTTTTGCCACTTTCTATTTCTAGTATATTTTAATCATATTGCAAAATCACTCATATTTTTTGCATCTTATTAGGACTTGTGTTAGATCTCTCCCATTGCATATATCCTCAAAAGCTAACAATGGTATTAGAGCCACGGTAAATCAATATAGAATTAACGAGATTCACCATTGCTAAAGTTGACTTGCATCTTTGCAAACCAGATTTGTCATTGTGCATCATTGCATGTAAATGCTGCCATTAGGAATCAATTGATAGAAAAAGCCATAATAGTCAATAGGATTAGAGAAAGTCACAGGAAAAATTGAAAGGAATGAAATAAATCTTATTTAAAATTTTTTTGAGATTACATTTGGCTAGAGTATTTCCACAGAGTTGCAAAAAAACTCATGAAGACTAGGACTCAACATTAATTCCACTAGTTTGACGGATCAACTAGTGAAGACTATTTAAGGATCTAGATTTTTTAATGTTAATTGTTGTCTAAAGTTTTTTTTTGTAGAAAATTAACTCTTAGAATTTGGGACACTTCCTACAATATATAGAGAAGGATTTCACCTTTGTTGCCTAAAAGTATATGTGCTTTCCTCATGCAAATATTAGTTATTTATTGCAGAAAAATACTCTAGGAGAAGAGTCATGGTGAAGTTTGGAGATTGGAGATCTCCATTGCAAGATTTAAAAACTTCACACTGTAGAAGCTAAAAAGTCCATTAAAGCCTTGATACAAAAGAAAGGGCCATAGAATCCCTGATACATAAGAGAAGGTCACAAAAGCCTAAATTTTGAAGAAGACTTTAAAGAAGAGTTCCTAATTCAGAAGAAGTTTTCTGATTTAGAAGAAGACTCCAAAAAAGAGCTCCATAGAAGAGTTCCTGATTTAGAAGGATAATTCCTAATTCAAAAGAAGACTCTAAAGAAGAGTTCCAAAAGAAAAACTCCAAAGAAGAGTTCCTGAAAGATACTTTAGAGAAGAGTCTATAAAATAGGAGATTGGTGATCTCCATTAAATCCTGCAAATTGTAGAACAAAATAAGGACTAGCAAGGTCCCATTATAGAATCCAAAAGCAATATATTTTAGATATTTGAGAAGAAGATCTTATCACCAAAACTTCTAGAAGCAGAAGGTTGAAGAAAAGGTCTCGGTTGGAATACCAAAGAATTTGCAATATAGAACATCTTGGAGATGTATTAATGAGAAATAAGAATAAGGCTTGGATAGCCTTGTTGTAGAGCTCGTAGGAGCATCATCAAAAGAGTTTCTAGAAGAAATCATTGGAGAAATCCACTACCAACGAGCATATCCTGATAGTGAAGGGCTTTGGACAAGTATTGCCATCCAACAATAAGCCCAAGAGAAGAAGAATTTGGCAAAGAGTGGTAATTCATAATAATAATCTAGTGGAGACCTCAAGACATTCCGAATATTGAGAAGAAGAAGATCCTATTTGAAGTCAAAATTCAACAAGAATATTGAATGAAGAGTCATACAGAAGAAGCCTACAAAATCCAAGAGATTTGGATATTACATCTCAGAGCAAGAAGGCACATTTTAGAATCAAGAACTTTCTAAAACTACTACAAAAATTTGAAGATAACTAGAAGGATAAAACCACCAAACCCTAGGCTCAAGAAAAAAAGTTCAAGACCAGAGGTTGGTGAAGCAAGAAGTTATTTTGGATAGCCAAAAAGAAGCTGTGAATTCATCCATTACAAGGCAGCAACTTGGTGAATCAAACACCAAGGTCTACATATACTACATAATCCATTAAAGGTAAGAAACTAGGGTGAATTAGTTGAACTTAAAATTAGGGTTCATTATCAAATTTTATTAAGAACTAAATTTGGATTAAAGTTGCAAGGAGAAGGTCTCATCTCATAGTATTTAAGAAAGTGCAAAAAGGAGAATTCATTTTAAGATATATTTGAACATTAAATAGGAGTTGGATATTTTTTGAAATAAATAAAATTATCACCTACCTTTATCTATCTAGAAAGCAAGAAGACTACATCGTACAATATTGATTGTAGTGAAAACTATAGATTATTCATTAAGGGTTATTTAAAAATTTCTCTTATAAGTTGCAAAAATTATTAAGTCCATTTGAAATTATTTTGAGAGTTTATTTACAGAAGCAATAAGGGGAGATTATTGTTACCATTAAAGTGCATTACTAATCCAATAGCACTATAGTAGTTGATATTTAACTAGTTACTCTCAAATAATTAGTTTATGTGTTGATTTTTAAAGGCACAAAACTAGCACAAAATCTATAACATTTCATGGCCAAAAGAAGCCACCAATACAAGTCGAAAGGTGGAGAAGGAAGCCACCATTAAAGTCATTGAAGGAAGCCTCAAATTGAGACTTGGTGAGTCTCAAGATTCAAGTAATATAAAAGGGCTTAATTTAAGTGCAAAGTGCAGAAATACTTACTTTAAAATCATCTTATTAGTATGGATTAAAATTATCCAAGGAAGAGGATTAATGAAGGCAAGGAGCTGCCTCATAAAAATAAAAAATATTTCAAAAAAAGGTTCGTCATATTGGTGCAAATCTAACTATTACAAAGCACCTCTTTTGTTCCTTCAAAGGACAAAATAATATCTCATTGTAGGAAACATGACCATTATCTCAATAGGTATTAGGGCAGAATTTTGAGCAATAGGAAAGAGCCACTGAAGAGCTCAAACTTATCAAAATAAAGGTGTTAAAAACACCATTTCTCCATGTCCAATCCAACCCTAGAAGCAAGCATTTCACTTGCAATATTGGAGCTATTATAATCCAAGTCTACGTAGAGAAAGGATAGCATACAAAATGATATTATCTACGTATCAATAAAAGCACAAGGGGCTATCACAAAAGCTACAAAAGTAGCATAAAGGAACAAGGGAAAGGCACTATACCCAAGGCCATTACTTGGAGAGAAGAACCACTAAAAATGAGCATAAATAGATGCCACAAGATCGACATTAGGATCACTATAGAACCTTAGAGCATTAGAGTTGCATCCACCCATTATCCTCATTGAGACAACATGCAGAAGGAGAAGAGAAAAAACTTGTATTTCAAGAAACATAGAAAGCCAAACTACAATACAAAGATATAGGTAAAGATAGGGTTACAACACTCATTCATGGAGCGTTAGAAGAAAGGCTTACATGTACAAGTCATGAGTGACACTTGGATTAAAATGTTAATGATAATTATTGAAAATGTGGGGAATCCAACTTTAGTTCTCAGTCATGGAGGGGTAGCAAAGATTGCTCTTTTGAAAAAAAAGGTTTTTTCAACCAATGCCACAATGATATATATTATAGATATTAAAACCTTTGTAGAATGGAAACCTTCACCTCAAGATTGGATTACAATCAATTTTTACAGAGCATAGAAAAGGAATCCAGGTCCGATTGGGGTAGGTGGCCTCTTTAGGAATCACAATGGGAAGATTATTCTTGCCTTTGTAGAAAACTTGGATCCACAATCTAGGGTGCTCTATCAAGGCACTACATTAACAAAATATTTGAATTGTAAAAAAATTATTATTGAAGGAGACTCCTTAAATGTGGTTAAGGCCCTTTTCGGTGATCAAAATCCTAGTTGGAACATCTTCAATATAATTAAGGAAGCCCAAATATTCTATCAAAATTTGGATGTAATTCAATTTGTACACACCTTTAGAGAAGGTAACAAGAGTGTAGACTTATTAGCTAATCTAGGGTTAAGCTAGGATAATCTCTCTATTTAGAGGGAGAATTTTCCCATAGAAGCTAAATAATTTATTTGATGAGTTTTATTGATAATGTGAGCCTTTTTCTATGGGGGGTCTACACATTCTTATGGCTAGATCATGTTTTGTTGGAATTTGAATCTCATTATAGTTATTGATTGGGATATACATTATTTTGTACCTTTTAAAGAGCGGATTTAGTTGTAGGTTCATATAGTCAGGCTGTAGGGGGGTTTTTTTATACCTATCTCTTTGCCCCTCTATTTACGTTCCTTTTGTTTTGAGGACGCCTCTTCTTTGTTTTATTCGGGTTTGTAAGGGATATATTTGTGTGGGTTATCTTATTGGGTTTGAGATGCTCTCATTATACCCTAGTAGGCTAGCTAGTTTTAAGTCCTTACATTCACTACTCTTTATTCATTCCTATTTTGATAATCTTGTAGGTTTGGCTTTCTTCTTGTTGTAAACGGTTTGAGGAACTTTCAACACCCCTTCTATAATTATAAAAAAAATGTTGAGCTAGCAAGGCTCCCAAAGCATGATATGTGTTTTCTATGTAAATCATTAGATGCTTATTCATTCTAGGTGAAACTAAAATAGGTAGGGAAGTGAGATACCGTTTGAGTTCATCAAAATCTTATTGACACTTAAAATCCCACTAGAACACAACATATTTCTTAAGAACCTTAAGAAAGAGTTGACACTTATTAACTAATTGAGCGATAAAATAACAAATAGCTTGAAGCCTACCTTGCAAGCTACGTAATTTGGTTAGGGTGCAAGGAGGAGGTATGTCAGTGATAACTGCTATCTTAGCGGGGTCCACCTCTATGACTTGCCTAGAAATGATGAAACCTAGCAACTTGCCAGATGTAACTCCAAAAACACACTTGTAGGGCTTAAGATGAACCCAGAACTACCAAAGCATTTTGCAAATTCATATTAAATCATGAACATGATATTTTTAATGTATTAAACAACCCAGAATATCATCTATATAATCCTCTAAAATATCATGCATCATGTCATAAAAAATATAAGTCACTTTGATATGTGGTATCAAGATTATTTAAGCCAAAAGGTATAACTTTATAACAAAAGGTACCCCATGGTGTGATGAATACTATCTTGGCTTGATCCTCAGGGGCAATCGTGATATGGTTGTATCCCAAGAAACCATCCATGAGCGAAAGCATACCATATTTGGTGATGAAATCTATATTCATATCTATGTTGGGGAGAGCAAAATCATCCTTGGGACATGCTAGGTTAATGTCCCTAAAGTTGGTACATATCTTGATTGTTCCTACCTTCTTAGCCATAGGAATGATGTTGGTATATCGATATATTTTATGAAACTATCGTCAAGGATTTGTTGGAGCTCCTCATTGACTAAAAGGGTGACCTTAGTATGCATATTCCTAAGTTTTTTCTAAACAAACTTAGCACTAGGTTTCACTATCAAATGATGAATAACAAGGAAGGTATCAAGCCCTGACATGTCAATATATGACCAAAAAAAAATATCATGAAATTATTTCAATAAATTGGTCAATTGCTTCTACCTGTCCATGGACAAGGCTTTGCCTAACTTAAGGATTCTAGGGCTCTTATCAGAATCTATGTTAACATCTATGGTTTTCAATGAGAATATGAGACTCAACATCAAGAGGAGGTGGGATGGGGATCACTCCTAGTTTCTCAAGGTCCTCAGGAGACATAGAACCAAAGTCCTCTTGATAACTAGAAGACTTGACATGCATGACAAAAAGGACTAAACTATCAAAGAAGAAGCTATTTTGAAGGATATACTCATAATCCAAGTCACAAAGAGTATCTCCTTTAGCATAGTCCCATAAATTCATAACTAACTTAGGATAACACAAAGTTACCACATTACAAAATGGAATGTTAGTGGGATAAGGTGGTACCTCATCCTCATAACTTCACTCCAAGCCTTGATGATCTAAATATTTAGCAAAAGTAATAAATTGATCATCATTATCAAAGTGTAAAGGTTGGTTTTTATTAGGAATGTAACCTATGCCACATTTCCTAGGTCAAATCTCAACTTCCAAAGGATCTTGAATATATTTTTGTTATGGCCCCAAACCTTTACCTATATATCTCATGCTAGATAATATTTGCTTGGGAAGTGGGTAATCATTGGATAGGTAACAATGGGTAAAAGAATATTCTACAAGAAGAGGGTTTCTACCATAAAACTTTTCTTTGAGGGAGATTCCTACAAAGATAAAGTTACATGTGCTAATGTGTATGACTTCAACATTATTATGAGGTAAACCCATAATCCTCGATGAAGGTGGTAGCTTGGAAAGATCTAAAAGAGGTTCTTGAAGAAAAGGATTAATTTTATTTTGTGATGAAACATTGATTAAAGGTTCCTCATTCACCTTTATATTTTCAAGTTGTTTGGTAAGGTTAGAAGAAGAAACCGATGGACATAAATTGAGATTAGATTGAGATTTCTCAACCATTGAACAATATTAGAATGGATGAGGGTCACCTAGAATGGTGACAAGTTGATCTTTGAATTTGAACTTCAAAAATTGATGAAAAGTAGAAGGGACAACCCTCATAGCATGAATCCAAGGGTATTTAAGAAGAAGATTAAAAGATGTAGGGCAAGACACCATATTGAATATGGTATCTAAGATATTATGTCCAACCCTAAGAGGGAGGTATATGACACCGTAGGCCTCTTAGGACTCTTTGTTGAAAGTTTTTGATGATGATATCAAATTTAGTTAAATCTTCATCTTTTAATCCAAAATTTTAGAAAAATTGATAAGTGCATAAATTGAGGGAAGAACCATTATCTATTAGGATTCTCTTGATAAAAATTTCCCAAATAAATGCAATATTATAGAGGAAATAATTCTCTTTTAGGTCTAAGAAAGGAATATCGCCATCCAAAAATGTGATATGATGTATCCCAAGAGAGCTTATGAAATCAACTATAGCACTAGGGGAAATATATTGAGGAATAGATTGTTGTCTTAGAAGCTTCAACAAGGCTTCCCTATGAATTGGAGAATTTTGCAAAAGCTCTAAGAGGGAGATCTTAGCTAGGATACTAGCTAACCATTATTGAATATCGAAGGAGACTTTAGGTTTTAACTTCAACACTAAAGGTGGGTTTTGTACTCTCGTGCTCCTTTTTGGGTACTCTACAAAACTAAGTGTGGTTTTGAAGGTGGGTTGGATGTAGAACTTATCTCCTACTAAGATCATTGAGTTGGTTGTGCTTGAGCTTGTTACCTTATGGTTGTTGCTATCATACCAACATATTGATGTAGGGAGGTGGCATATTACAATATGATACTTGATTAGCTGCCTATTGCCCATGCTTAGGTAGGGGGTCTTGGAAGATCCCCATGTATTTATTAGTTATGGGTGCTTGTTGAGTAGGAGGTTGATTATTTTTTGGAGGATTAGGTTGAGGACCTTCTATAACAAGGAAACAAATATTTATTAAGTCCTAAACCACATGTTTCAACCTCTTACATGAATTTGTCATGTGTCCCTCCACTCTATGATATTCATAATGTTGACTAGTCTTATACCAATTAGTCATGGCAGGGTTATGCATAGTGGCGAATATTCACAAATTGGGAAAATATTAGGATTTCCAAAATTAAAAATTGGCGAATATGAGGACCCTCGATGTTGACCCATTCACCTAAAATTTTTAGGCTTAATTATTTCTTAAGGTCAATTCGCCACAATATATATCCAAACATAGGTATATTTGTACTTGTTGGAAAGCTCTTTTCAATCCTGATCTAATGGTGGTGTTTTTATGAAGTTATAATATGATTTAATAGGTCAAAAGTGGTCCCAAATATAACCTTGCATTTTAGGGCTTCAAATACCCCAAATTTTGGTATGAAGATGCTCGATTTGATTTTCTTAGGATTCTCCATGATTCACCTTGATTTTGATTAGGATTCACCATTTTTTTACAAGTACATTTTGAATCCAACCTCTTATGCATAACCCTAAGTCATGGTATCAGGTTTCCTTATGGGAGATAACTATATCATATTTACTTCCAAAAGTTGCTTTAGGACCACATTCATAGGCATGTTGAGTCTTATGAAATTCATTGGTGGGGGTTTTTGATGTTGGTTAAGCACCATCTTTTATAGGATGTTAACAACATTGTTAACAAGTCTACTATCCATTATCCCATCACCAAATACATTCTTGTTATTATACTAGTTTTTCATGGTCTTCTATTTTTCTTTCTTTCTCTTAATTTGACCTCTTCAAATGAGGTCTTGATATACCCTTCTTGCAAGATCTATTGCTTTGTCAAAAGATGTAATAGTTGTTGTTTCCAACTCATAAGATATTTGCTCTTGTAAATTTCCAATGAAAATATTTAACATATATTTGGAGGTAAATTATATCTTAATCATCCAACTAAACTTCTCCAACGAGATAAGAATTCTAAAAAAATTCCTCTTTACCTTGTTTCAACATATAAAAATATTTCATAGTCACATTTTTCTCAACATAAGCCCCGAATTGCTAAACAAAAAATTATGTTGTCTCTTCAAAATTACTCAAAGAATGATGAGGTAATTGATAATACCATTCTAATGCCATAACACCAAGGCTATTAGGAAACTTCTTTAGCAACAATATATCATCATATATAATATCATGGTATGCTATCCTAAACATCCTTAAATGTTCAATTAGGTCCTCTGTTCGCTTATAAATAGGTAAAATCGACATTGGAAAATGCTTAGGGTAGGGCCTAGAAGTGACAAAAATATCCAAGGGATGATTGCATATTTCTCTATAGTTGTATTTGAAGCTTTGAGGTTGTATCATATCCACTATCAAAACCAATTGCTTCACCACAATTGTCAAACTTTGCATATTAGGATTATTGTTGTGCAATACCCCTAGGTTCCCTAGGGGAGGGGTATAAGTAGGTTGTTGAAAGGGAAATTGGCCAATATTGGAGGTATTAACACTGTTATGGTATGGGTTGTGATATGTGTTATATTACTATGAAGGATAACTAATATTTGGTGGAATAGAAGCAAAGATGTTGATATGAGAAGAATGAGGAGGAAATTGAACGTAATTTTAGGATGCACTACTAGCTGGGAGAGCCTATGGAATTTCCCTAATTTTGGTGGTCATGATAGTAGTGTATGTTGGTTTATGAAAAGGATTAACATGATGTGAAGATTCAAACAAGGGGTCATTATGAACATTCCTAGGAGAAATGGTTAGATGATGAAACGTCCCACCTATTTTGAGTTGGGCTTCCTCTTCCATTACATTAACCAAAGACTCCTTATGGTGCTTCATAAAACCCCATATATGATCAAATGATGTGAAAGTGAAGCCTCCATTGGTCCCCTAAAAAAGATAAAATTTACTATCAATTTCTTCATGTTCTTCCTCTTTTATATCTAGAATGTGATTCTCCCTATCAATATGATCATCTTCTTGAAATATATGATCAGATTCTAAAAGCTTTCTCTTACTCCTAAGGTTGGGAGATATTAGGAAAAAGTAAAAGAATAGAGGATACAACTAACAAAAGACGCAAAAGCAAATTTTAAATATTTTTAATTCCAAGTAAAAAAATTTAGTGGTCTTGCTTAAAGTTTTCAACAAAAAAAATAAAAAGGAAGAGGTTCCTATCTTGGCCACTAATATGTGTTTTTATGCTGAGTCCACCAAAGATGTATAGGAGGAAAAATGCCATGCCATTTATGATTCTTGGTTGGATCTATTGGGATCCAAGGTGATCATTGTGGTATGTTATATTCTCTACACTCGAGGGCTTGGGTATCGAAGGGCTCACTAGGAATGGTTTAAGGACTTGCTCCAAGTCTAGGGTGGAAGTGTTGATGTGTATATTAAACAAACACCTATATTTGACCTTTATAAAATCTAAGCTAAGAAAATGATAGGACAATACAAGAAAATAAGGACTAGCCCTAAACCCTAGCTTGCAAAAAAATAAATATTTTTATTTTTAGCAAGGGCTTGATAGAATGCACAAACTTATTTAACCTAGAGTGCAAAATATATGCTTTTATTCTTTCAAATTCCTAGGATCAAACATTTTTCTTAATTTATAATCTAGGTTTTAAAATAGAAATGAATAGAAAGAAAACAACAAACAACCTAAGAGATTAACTTATATAACTTATTCGATCTGACGGATGATCTTAGATTTTTAACTACCTTCTAGATTTATACCACAAATTTGAATCCTACAAAACAACTTCACAAAACCCTAGAAAAATTGATCAGTGTTTGGGGGTCTACTTAGGCTACTATAAGAATGAGCTTGGAGGCACAAAAATCAAGCCCCCTTGGTCCTTTTAGCTGACCATTTGAAAGCAAAAGTGATTGTTGACCTTTTTGGAAAAAAATAAGACAAGATGCAATGAATTGAAACAATGTAAAATATATGCAAATAACAGTGTTATGGCCTAAATAGAAAGTGCAAGTAAAAAATTATGGTTTGGGGGCAAAAACTTACTCCCAAACTTGGAAAAACCAAAATTGTGTCCCATAAGGGGTGATCACAATTTTGAGTTCTACCAAAATTATGCCCTGCATGAAAGGGGTACAATTTTGCAATAGAAGTCAAAAAATGATAGCTGAATACAAATTTAAATGCAAAATGTAGAATAAATGATTTTAGAAACACCAAAATGTAAGAATGAACCTAGTGGAAATGAAAGAAAATACAAAAGGATGAAGACCTCCACAAAATTATAGATTCCTCCTCAAGGCTCCCTCACTTATCCACTAAGAGCAACAAATAAACAATAGAGCAATAATAGAACACCAGAGAACTTGAGCTTGTTAGAAGACAATCACCCTTTAGAACTTTTGATCACTTGGAAAACTTGTAGTACTTCTCTTGTCAAAAGCTAGGTAAAAAAATCTTCGAGGAGAGAAAGAGGATCCAAACCCTCTATTTATAAGAGGTTTGGGGGCAAAATAGAAAGAGAATAAAAAGACAACTTAGGGGAGGGCTTGTTCTGAGGATTGGCCCAAAAATAGGATTTTTTAAGAGAAACCCTAACTTGCCGAAATCGCACCCCATAAGGAGTGACTGCAATTTCAAAAAATCTAGGAAAAAAAGGAGAAACAAGGGGGAAGGAGGCCCAAACTTGTGCTTAGACAAGTTTGAGGACCTTCTCAAGAGTTCTAGGGAAAATGACTCACTTGGGTGGTTCAATTTTCCATGTCTACAATATGTAAGATTATGGGCACTAGCAAAGTCTATAAACCAAGATAAAGCTTCATCTTGTAAATAAGCATAAAAATCACATCTCCATAAAATTTTAGAATAATTTAAAGACTTCAATTTTTTCATAATTTCTAAGCATTACCATCATCCTTTCCTATTAATATTGGCAACCCCATGTCCTCAAACTAAAATAAGATTTTTTTTCCAAAGCAACTAGTGTTTTAAATAACTAGAAGTTCTTAAAAATAGAATTTCTCAAATTCCATCTATTCCTTCCAAGAACAATTAAATCTGCAATTAACTACACAATTATGCAAAAATCTCCTAGAAATAATTGCTAAAAAAAATGATAGAATTTTTTCTTTTGAATTATTTTTGCAACCAAAAAACAACATAAATGCTCCAACTTCAAACAATCATAACTTTCTCAATACTTAACAAAATTTAACAAATGAGTTATCATTTTTGTAGTATTCAATATAGTCTTTACAATGGTATACAAATATTCTAAGATCAATAACTTTCTTAATAATTATCATAAATCAACAAATGATCTATTATTTTTGTAGTACTCAAAACGATCTACATGTTGCAAGAAAAATCTTCTCAAAATGATTGTTAAACAAAAATAAATGGCCCCCACAAAATGGAACATTATTCTAGAAATATGTGCCCCAAATCTACAAAAATAACCCCACTTTGCCAAAATTGTTGCTCTCATACCAATTGTTATGAACCCCTCTTCTCATCAACAATAAACCATTCACCCATATGAAGAAATATCAAATATACATACATAAATAAATTCTACAATAACAATCCACATAATAAAATAGAGATAGATAATACCCTTGAGGTAGGGCAACACCAAGAATATTCCTTAAGGAAGGAATCACTCCACAAGATATCCTCTCCATGAGCTAAGAATATTATAAAGAACACTTCATATGACTTTTACTATTGGGATGAATCTTTCTTTATATAATAATGTGATGATTCACCTTACATGAGTTAGAAGTTCATCCATGTGGTGATTTACATTCCATGAGTTACAAAGTGTATAATATTAGAATATTATATTATGTTATATTATTATAATTTTATGTGTGACCCATGTCATAATACAATATTACATTATATCCCCACAAGCATATACTTAAGTACTTAACTTAGAAACCATTGGAACATATATTTCAAGGAATTTTTATTGAAATCCTTCCAAAATCTAAAGGTAAAATGGTTATTCTAGAGGTTTTGGATTGTCTCTCATAGTACGCTCACTTCTATCCCCTAGCGCATCCCTATAAGCCAAGTGCAACTCCATTGCTTATTTACCTTTCACTAGTTACTTTTGGTAGGATCTATTCAAAGTATAGGATACACAACTTAAAAGTAGTACTGCAAGCCATTCCTAATTAGATGAGCAAGTAAAAAAATTAACAAGTGCTTCAAACTAGTATATGGACATCCTTCCCCATCATTTTCATCCTACATTCCAACTAGTTCCAAAGTTTTGACAATATATTCCACTTTCCAAATGGATTCATTGCTTCTTCAACATCTCAAGAAAAAATGATGATGGCATAAAATAGTAGATGACAACAAGTTGATCACCATAATTCAGAGTTTAAACAACATTTTGAGTTGAATGTAGAAGGGTCAATCATATTAGGTCTCAAAAGTATTCTGATCAACGAACATGCACATGCTGAAATATGCTACATGAGAGTTGTTTCTTCAACTCCAACAACAATTTTCTCATTCAATCTTTGAGGTTGAAGGCAAAAGGTATATTAGGATCCTATCATAGCATCATTATATCATTGATTATGTAATTAGGTGCCTAGTGTGCATGGGCCATCATGATATAATTGATACTTATGTAATTATCTTTTTATTAGAAAATACTAGCTTCCCTCATTTGGATGCAAACTGACTCTTGAGCATTAGGGTTAGGAAATATAAAGAATATTTATAAAGGTAAGAGTGCAAATGAAATATATCAAGTATATTTTATCAATTTGTAATGGAGATCTACTTTCAAGGAGGTTTCCCCCTTTGAAGAGGCCTACGATTTGAAATTTTGTGATTAATAAAGTTGCTAAAATTCTATTTACTTCTATTATTTATTTTCTACAATTCTATTAAATTCTACAATTACTTTTGTTAATGTGCTTGATTTTCATTGAACATTCCTAACATACTACCTCTCCATATTCTTCTCATATGCCAACGCATGCCAAAAGTAAGTGAGGGAGGATTTAACCTTGTGATCTCCATATGCTATATTTTTTAATAATACACAATAGTCACTACTTTGACCATACTTTATGATCACTAAAGGGAATAGCCTATTATCAGAGAGCATTGGCTAAGTGAAGGGCACATATTCCTATAATGGCATACACAACCTATCCACACCAATAATATATAGAAGCACCACAACTAGAAGGAAAAAATCCATTGATTTCTAGCCAATGAACACCTTACACTCCATAAGCTAACAAAAGGAGCTAGAAGCTATTTGAGGGTTAAAGTGACATAATATTTTTAAATAGTCTTCATCCCTTAATGAAAAAATGATATTTTTATATTTCAAACCCCATTATTTCCTCTTCAAAGAATTTAACTTTGATGTCTGTCCAAATATCCTTTACTACTATTTTAAGAACAATGTCTCTCTACCTATTTTTATACCATATTGCATCTCTACATACAATGAAAAGTTCACCACTACCCATGACTAGTGATACCCATCCACATTACACTAACCAAGATAACCCAATATCAAAATATCCATCAAGGATAAAAGGTAAGCTTCCATTATTTGTAGTGATCCTTCTACATGGGATAGGGGGTTAAGTTCATATTCTCACACTACCAATATTATGTAATCACTATCTAGCTTGTCATGATGAAAAAAGGTACAAGTCATAATAGAGGATTGAACTCATAAACTCCATTAAAGATGTGCTTTTGAATGACATACTAGCCACTTTAGTTTCCATACCATCATATATAATTATTATATAACCACTACTGAATCATTTGGCTAAGTGAAGAAGGGTACATATGTCCATGTAGCCATACATAGTTCCTCCATGTCATTGAATTCCTTAATAAAATAGTAAAATAGATTAGAAGCATTAGGGACTGATCCCATGGAATTTTCATTTCAAAATGTAAATGCTCTACACCATTATGCTATAGCACATGTTGACACCAAACACTATCTATCACCCAAAAATAAACAATCCCCTTCATGCATCCACACTTGTCCATTGATTTCCTATTGAAGGATGAAATATTATATAGAATATTTGATGTTTTAAAAATTCAAATTTAAAGTTTTGGAGGAAAATAACCAAATTTTATTTGGATAAAGAAAGGAGACATCAAATGACAGGATAACAAAATGTGTTAAATTAAGACCCCCTTGAAATTTTGTAAATAATTAAAAATGCTAAGAGTTCATCCACATCATTCACGGTTTGTCCTATATAATTTTTTTGTGCAACATAAGAACATAACCTATCACACAATCCTTTTTTACCAAAATAACATTACATTTTGTTGGACCATAGTAACAATTTAATAAGTGGCTTGAAGGTCTTTGTCATGCATTGAAGTTTACCCAATACTTATTTGGCAAATAGGGGTAATCCACAAAATATTTAGAATCTTCTTATTAGATTTAAAATGTAGATTTACCTCTCATATATGCTATGATAGTGCTAAAAAATTTAAAATAGATAAGGAAATGATTTTTTTATAAAAATCCCTAAGAGTCAAAGGAGGTTTTCAAACCATTTCAAGAAATTCAATCTATTTTTTTGGAATACAACTAGTATTGGAGAATATTATATTGTTTGGCATTTTGTACTTTTATATTTTTGTAATCATTTGATATTTGTAATTATTGGGAGTTTAAAAAGTATTACTTCCATGAAAAATTGAAGAGACACATCTCTTAAGATATTGAGAGGAGATGAAGAGATAGTTGAAGATGAAGTAAAAAAGATAAGAAGAGGCTCCATTAGCTATAAAAATATGGTTGGAAAGAAAGAATGTAGCTGTGAGAAAAAATGTTTCATATGTGAATATGATGTGTATATTTTGTAAATATAAATTTATTTATGTTTGAATATGAATGTTTGAATTTATTATTAAATCTAGGCCTTAAGATAACAGTGACATCAAAGTTGCGATGAATTCATGTAAGAAGTTTGGAGATTGGTGTGCATGTAGGTACAATAGTCACAATCCAACAACATGCCCTAATTTTATTCATGACATGGCCAATCTTGTTGCTACTAAAGGGTAGTGCAAATTTATTTAGATATTTATCATGAATGTTTATGTCCTCTCATTGCTTTTATATCCAAATCACATGACTCTATATATATTCACTTTGTGATCCTCATATCAAATTTGTGTTCTTGATTGTATTCACCTAAAACATGGAGTTTTTTCTACCTTGTAATATCATCTACATTTTGTGAAAGCTTTAGAAGAGGTCTTATCAAGTTGTAAGTTTCATTTGATGCCCAAAATCCAAGTCTAAATGTGTGAACCATGGTGAAATCCCTAATTTTCCTAGTTCTAAATATGTCATAGTTGGGTCCTTGCTATAGATTTTTTTTAGAAAGGGGAAGGATCTATTATTAAGAGCCCATTCAAAACCAAAGTTGCACCCATAAAATTTTTTCCTACAAGTTATTAGTGTGTCCATATTTTATCTCCTTAGTGTTATTAGTATACCATTATTTTGTGCATTTGCTTCTCTTTCTGTTGAGATTCGTTTGAAACTATTTGTTGCAAACCTAAAGTAGCCATTGTAATATATAGGTATAAGTAATATTTTCTACATCATTTATCTAGTCTATATAATCCCATAGCTCTTGCCATATGATCTTCTTCTGAAGCACAATTTATGGTATTTAAAGAATGTCCATATTTTTCCCTGTTTTAGAATTGACGTCCTTTATTTTAAACTTAACATTCCCTGTTTCATTTTTTAATTACTCAATCTAAATGCCCTGTGTTGATAAAACCATATTTTGTATAACTTTTAGCCTTTTGTTTCTTTAAATTTTGTAAAAAAAAAAGAGAGGAATAATATGAGATGTAAATAACCTAAAAATACATAAGTGGAAGATGTTTGTGTGAAATATTTGATTAGTGATCATTTTGAAGGTCCAAAATGTGTGAAACAATCAAGGGCAATGTATGTAATGAAAGATGACAAAAACAAGCTAGATGTACAAGCCTTGTGGATAATGTAACTATTGACTAGAGCATTCCGTATTTGTTGAGTTGGAGGTTTCAATGTGGAATGTGAACTAGAATGCATCATGTATTTTTTCTACATTCTGAGGTACCATAACTTTGTAGTTAGATATGTGCCTTTTTATTTTATAAATCATGTAATGCATTGTAGGTATTTTGGTATTTGAAGGAATATTTAGAATTTTGATAGAGGCTAGGTTTTGGGTTCAATTCTAAATGAATGCTAAATCAAAAAGCATTACATATTTGATATAATGTGGACTTAAAACAATATATTTAAAAAAAAAAATAGGGAGGAAAAAGTTTTTCTACTAAATATTTGATAGCAAATTTAAAATTTTTATAAAGTGAAAAAGTTGATTTTTTTTTTTTTTATATTAAACAAAAATATTAAAAGGGAAATAATATTTTGGGAGTTATAAGGAGTACATTTTTTAAGTGGACATTTCTTGAAAGAAAAAGTTGACATTTGAAAAATTAGAGGGGAATTTGAAATGTTGAAATGAAAAATTGTATTTGTTTGTAATAAGGTGCATTTTCAGTGGTGATTGACACCTTAATTTTGTTAAAAATATCACACAAAAAAATCAAAATATATTAGACATGGGAAAGATAAAAAAAATCAAACAAATAAACAAGTCAAAATTAAAAAAAGTGATTCACCAAAAGATAGTATAGGATGGAAAAAGTAAACCAAAATTCTAAAGCATGAATCATCAAAAGTTAGTATAGATGAAGAAAAACAAGCAAAAATTCAAATAAATGGGTTATCAAAAATAAGTTTGACATCAAAATCTTGCAAAGAATACTCTAAACAAGAACAAGATGAAGTATTGAGTAATAAACTCAAAATGATGAGTGAAAAACATGATACATGTGACCTACTTTAGAACGACATGAGATAGTGCTCTTGAGAATGATTGAGTTAGAGAATTTTTATGCAAATAATATGTGGGAGACAGTTGATATATGTGATGGTCATGATGAAAGCCAAATAGCTAGAGATATTTTTCAAGAATATATGAAAATGAAAAATTTTTAAACCTGGATTCTTGCTTACGTTCCATTATTAAAAAGGACCAAAAAAATGCATCAATAGAATTAATGTGGTACCTACCAATGATTCATGAAGAAGCTAAAAAATGAAATTTATTAAAAATTAAGGACTACACAAATGTTATTCTTGAAGAAGCTAATGAATTATCTACAAATCTTGTTATATTACCTGCCGAAATAGGAAACATAATACATAATATTACTCACTCTTAATATTCTTAACAAGTATAATAGGGAAGAAAAGATAAAACCCAAAATGAAAGATGTGAGTTATGACACTAGTGATCTTCATAAAAATAAAAATATGAATTGTGATACAAGTGATTTGAGGACCATGACAATAAAAGTGCATTGTGATACTTATAATTTGAGACCCATAATCTTAGATACATTTTGTGCTACTAAGGATATTGTATAGAGGACATACATTGCATGTGATACAAGGGATTTGAGAATTTTCTATGAAGATAAAGAATGTGTTGAAAGTGTATGGATTGATTATGTTGATTGCATAGGGACTATTTGTGTATTTCATGATAGACATAATAGTGAAAAATAGATTTAGACATGTTGATGGACATTGTGTTGATAATGGTTTGAGGTATTTAGATGATGACTAAGATAATGATAGTCTAAGTTGTGCTAAAATTGGTTAGTGTGACAATGAAATTGTTTATTTTGAAAAGTATATTAAGGGGATTGGTTCAAAATTATCAAATAAAATGGGATATAGAGGTACACGTTTGGGAAAACATGTGCAAGGTATGAAAGAGCTAATTCTACAAAAAATAAGACAAAAATTTGAAGGTCTTGGATATATAAGACACACAAATAGTAATGAATTTGTATCAAGAACTAGAAAATATTGACACTATTTTTGTGATAGGGATTTATAAAACCAAATTTGTGACAAGTAACAATGAAGGACAAACAGGTAATAGTGGATCAATTAATGGTAAAAGCAATTTTGTGACAAATAACAATGAATGTATAATAGAGAACAAATAACCAAATGTGTGCCAAATATTAGTCATATAAAATTTATTAAAAGGGAATAAAACTCACAATATGAAAAACTGTAACCATTATGGTAGATATAGACATAAGATAGAGAAATGTTGGGACCTACATTATCATGAATTTTGTGGAGAAAATAATATTTTCCAAAAATATTTCCAAAAAAATAGCAAAATGAAAATGAACAATGGATGGATAAGTATGTATGAATGGGATAAGATGAAATAAATATTGTATGGTTTCTATAGAAGGATACCAGGTATGATGAAAAATCATTTTTTTTTTAATATAAATAATAATGTGAGTTTTCTCATAGAAATAAGTGATTTCAAATTATGACCCAAACACAACTTGGAAGATGAATGCAGTGACTTGCAGAAGAATGCTTATGATAATTTCTCAAAGGTATTGACTTAATGGATGATCAAATTAATGACCCATAGGCATGATATCCCAAGAGGAAAAATAACATAAAGGCAACATGCCAAGTAGGACAAACTAGAGATAAAATAACTGAGGCAATGTCCTAAGCAGGATGACCCAAAGGTAGAATAACTCAAAGGCAACAACCTAGGGAGGACTACCTAGAGGGAGATTGAGATAGACCAAAGAAGTAAACTAGGTGGAGATTATTTGAGTTAGAAAAATTCAACTAATGATAGAGTTGTAACCTATCCCTTTCCTGGTGCTTTTAGCGGCGTAAAAGGTTTAAAATGATTGTGGCATGGTGGTTATAGGGGCGAACTGCATGAAAATATGTGTGGCGGCTTCTGGGGCGGACAACGCATAATACTATGGTGGCCATAAAAAGCTGGATAGCCTACTCGGATTCGTGGCAGCTACTGATTCCACCATGTAAATTCAAAAAAAAAAAATGATAGAGTTGTAACCAAAGAGCAACAACCAAAACTAAATCCAGAGCCAAAGAATGATCTTCATGCCAAATAATGTAATAGGGGATGTTGGAGAATATTATATTATTTGTCATTTAATCAAAAATAGGGTTTTGAAAGGGTTTTCCTTTCCCTTTTACATTGATTTAGTCACATTGAGCTATTTGGTGCCATTTAGATTTAAACCTTGGTGTGGGCTACGTCAACTACTTGACCAACCATTGAACAAAGGACCCATTGGACATTATTTGAATTTTTGAATTTTGTATTTTTGTAATCATTTGATATTTATAATTATTAGAAGTTTAACAAATATTAATTCCATCGAAAATTTAAGAGACATCTCTCGAGATATTGATAGAAGATGAAGAGATAGTTGAAGATGAAGGTGAAAAGACAAGAAGAGGCTCCATTATCTATAAAAATATGGCTAGAAAGAAAGAATATATCTATGAGAAAAATATGTTTCACATGTAAATAAGATGTGCATATTTTATGAATATATATTTCTTTGTGTTTGAATCTAGATGTGTGAATTTATTATTGGATTTGAGCCTTAATATAACAACCAGGGTATCCATTTAGTTTGTCAATAAAATGGATTGAATGTCAAGAGAAGAAAATATGGTAGGCCTGGTGAATATTTTTTATTAGCCATTTAGCCACTCCTATATAATATATCCTCATGATCTAAGTTCCTATTAGGATTTGTAGCGAATCCCTAAAAGCTATCAAAACAACATCTTCTTGAAAAATACTTTATAAATAATATCTTCACATAACCAAGTGAAGTTGATCCATACCCACTTTGATACAAGGTTTGAATTCAAAATAATTTCTTAAAATAAAATGAAGCATAACATTAACCACAAGTCATACATAAGAAAATAGAGAAGCAAAATAGAAATATCAAGTATATAAAAGAGAATAAAATGGGTGGGATCTCAATGGGACAACCCAATAATAGGTCACATAAAGATATAATGATACACACTGATACAATAGATTACTGCTTGGGGGAATTTATTATAGATACCTAAGATAAATAATTACATATCACATTAACCTAGGTCAACATAAGGCCTAAGGTTAAGTCAAGTTCAACCAAAACTTACTAAACCTTTAATGATGGTTTAGTTAAGCTTAACCATTTGATTGGTCTAACCAATCTTTTTAGGGTGAATACTTCAAGATTTCCCATAGGCTTAAATAGAGAATTTCTAAAGGAATACATCAATGTTGGTTATAATAATATATATTCATTTGTAAAACTTGGACAATAATGTTTAAATTACCATGGTCTAATATTTTTTTCTATGTATTTAGGGTTTTAGGTTAGCTTTTGGGATGTGGTATTGCATATATTAAATAATAAATAATTAGGATGGTAGAACATAGATGTAATAACAAAAATTTCCCCCTAAAATTAGGAAGGTGCAATGTACATAGAGAAAAATTAGGTGGCAAAATAAAGTTAAATGAAGAGTAGAAAATTCTATTCTAGTTATGTCTAAACATTACAACTAAAGAACACAAGCTTATACTGAGAGGAGGGGTGAATAGTATAAGATCACTTTTTACTTTCTTTCAAAACCAATATCAATTAATGTCCTTAATTGCAATAACCAAATATAGTAGTGTGCATTAATAACTCAGATAGCAATAGTAAACAAGAGCACAAGTCACCACACACAATTGAGACACAAGATTTAATGTGGTTCCCCTAATGTGGGGTACTCCACAAGATGATCTCCTTATAATATTTCACAAAAAATATCCAATACAATGATTTCTTTGATCTGCTCAAAGCTAGGCAATAACAAGTTCACATAGAACTTGTCCAAATATGAATAACAAGTTCACACAGAACTTGTCCAACTTTGAATAACAAGCTCACACAGAACCTGTCCAAAATTGAATAACAAGCTCACACAGAACTTGTTTAATGCTGAATAACAAGCTCACACAGAACATGTCCAATGCTGAATAACAAGCTCACATAGAACTTATCCAATGCTGAATAACAAGCTCACATAGAACTTGTCCAATGCTGAATAACAAGATCACACAGAACCTATCCAATGTTGAATAACAAGCTCACATAGAACTTGTCCAATGCTGCTCCAATAATCTCACTAAGAACTTGTCCAAATATTCTCTAGCAAGCTCACCAAGAACTTGCCCAAAATCTACTTCAACAAGCTCACCAAGAACTTATCCAAACCTATCCCAAATATGTCCTAAAAACTATCCACAAAACTGTCCCAAAATTCTATCCGAAAGATCTTCTCAAAGACTCAACCAATCATGCTCAAGTAACACTTAAAACTCATCCACAACTCTATCAAGGAAAATATCAAATATAACTCAACAATGAATGGCACTATACTCTTCAATGGATAACAACAATGATCCACAATGATCTCAACTCAACTCAAATCAAATCAACTCATAGAAGCATAAAGAGAATTGTTAGAGACTCAATATGTTCTAATATCACTCTCAAATCAACTCAACTCAAATAAATCTCAACTCAACTCAACTCAAATCAAATCAATCTCAACTCAACTCAACTCAACTCAAATCAATCTCAACTCAACTCTAGTCAACTCATAGAAGCATAAAGAGAATTGTTAGAGACTCAATATGTTCTAATCTCAATCTCAACTCAAATCAGAATAATGGAATAGTTTGTTTCATAGGACTTGAACAATCACTTCACACATCACTTGACTAGGCTCAATCAACTCAACTCAACCAATCATCACAAGGGACAACTCTCTCTCTCTCTCACAAAATCCTAGTCCAAGTATGTATCAACCAACTCAAATGTTTCCAACAAAGCTCAACCACAAATCTCACATAACAATGATACTCATGTTCTTTTCTAGTTCTTTCACAACCAATGGGATTCAAAAACTATACTTATAAAACAAGGTTTAAACACAACTCTCAATTCAGAAAACCTTAAAGCATTAAACCAACCACTTTTGAAAAGGAAACCACAAACAATCATTTTCCCTACAATGATATTTTAGAAATCAACCACCATAAACAATCAATAGGAGAATGTGCTCATACATTTTATGAATATGAAGAAATTCCTTTGGAAATCTGCCACACTCAACACACTTTGAAAAGAACAAAACAACCTTCACTTGAACCCTTTTACAAAAATAGAAATATCTCTCTATCTACACCTTATTTCTCCTTCTAAATAGAATAATCAAATAGCACTCGAAATAAGATTTCCAACGATATATAATATGATATACTTCTAAAAAGAAAATCACCAAAAAAATTTCCTTTTCACAACATGCATTTCAAACCTTATCTCTCCTAGGCAACCTTAGAAAAATAAAATATTATTAAAAATTAAAACATGCCTTTTAACCTCAACGGGATTCGATCCCCTATCGTTGCCCCTGCACAACTCAAATGGCGATGCCAAAAACCACGTGAGCCACCGCTCACACAACACCAAGAGCACAAGACTTCCTTCTTGCCTCCTATGAACTTACCCTCAAAAATCACATGTGCAAAAAGGTTCTCCATTTTCCTTGCAAGAACCAGCACCGACGGGTTTTGAACTCGGATCTTCTGGCCTTTCAATACTTTACGCACTTTCCTCTTGCTGCTAGGCCACAAGCACCTATGGCACTTAGTAAGGGACTTTACTTACCCTTCTTCCTCCTATATTTTATGGATGAATGAATTCTTCCCACTTTCGCTGCCTTAGCGAATCGAAAGCTTTGCACTCTCCACACCACGCTGTACCTTGGCAAATCGATCGCAAATTAAATGTCGAGTCCTTAGGCTTTTGAAAAATATTTTATGGCATATTAATATATGCCTCCCTTCAAAAATTTTGAAGTCAGCTATAGATATTATGTGCCTCCTCCTTTTGACGTCAGAAATAAATAAAATATTAATTTTTAATTTTAATTTTAATTTTTAATTTTAATTAATTAAAATTTAAACTTAAATCTTTAAAATTAAATATCTCCATCACCGGGACACATTTTTTGATGAAACGAAAGCCCAAAATGGGTTTTAAGAAAAATCCATTTCAAATATGCCATCCATAGTTTTAAATAAAACCTTTTATTTTTATTGCCTTGGTTTTCACAAAAACCTTATAAATTTCAATGCTTTCCAAAATGTCATAAATGCTTATATATGAAATACTTTGGCCACCAAAACCAAATGTGATCCATGTGACATCAATAAAAACATAAAATACCTCAAATTGCCAACAATATCCCCATTTGTCTTGCCATGAACTTGTTTGACCTTCTTGCCTTGAACCTATTTGGAATTGAGTCTAACATCATTTTGCAATATGCCCAAAGTTATTGCAATTAAAATACTTGATATTGTAGCCTTTGGATGGTACCTATGTCCTGAATTCTTTCTTGAATTAATTTCCATATCCATTCCTTTCTTGAAACCTGTATTGTGAAGCTCTGTTTTCATGACCATTATGACCATGACTTATGAATTGTGTAGTTCTAAAACCAAAACCATGTTGCTTATTTCCTTTGCCCTGAAAAGCTTTATGACCAATCCTGTTAAATGAGAAGCAATGTCCCTAAAAATCATACCTTCTTCCTTTGAAGTTTCTTCTTGCAAAATCAAACTTCTTTGAATTCTGCAATGTATAGCCCTGTGTCCAAATCCATTAAAAGAAAAACAATATCCTTGAAAAGCCCTTTGTTCATGCATTGGTTCCTCATACCTTTCTTTATCATTATGCCTATGATCATATTCAACTTGTGCATTGCATTCTTGAACCTTCTTTGCAGTATCTAAATCTTCTTCCTTAGTTTCATCTTTTAGAACTTCCTTTCCTTTTGAGTGTGATTCCCCAAACCTGAAATATGAGACATTTTTTGCTTTGGAATCCTCCTCTTCTTTCTCTTTATTTGTGTCAAGTAGCAAATTGGCATACATCTCTATAGCCTCTAAAATACAAGTATCCATTTATGTTGCTTGTTTTTCTTTGCGAACTGGTTCTTCCTTATAGATTTCTGAAACAAAACCTCCTGATACAAATATAGGACCTTGTGTACTTATTTTCGATTTCCCTTCTTCATAACCAAGCCCTATATTTATAAATGGATCTCATTGTAAATCCAAAAAATTATCCAGAGTTTTTGAATTCCTTTGAAATCATGCTAACTCATTTATGTAGGTCCCCAAAATTTTCTGATCTTCTTCTTCTAATTGATTACATCTTTCTTTCCTCTCCTTCAATTTCTCAGAAATAGTGATGCCAAGCTCTTTTGTTTCTTGAATCTCTTTTTCAAAATATTGAATATGTTGATTCAGCATCATATTGACTTTTTTATTTTCTTGAACCTTATTTTCAAGCCTCTTGATTTTCTTTTTCAACCTCCTGATTTTCTTTTCTTGTTTTGTGGAATCATCTTCTTCATCATCACTGCTGCTGGAATTGTCACTAGAACTGCTGCTTTCTTTTTCAAATAAACTTTCCTTGTTGCAATTGTTGTAGTATGTGCAATCATCATCTATATGCCCAAAATATTTGCATATGAAGCATTTTAGTATCCTTAGACCTTTCTTGTACCTATCTACTTGCTCAATGGCTATGGCAAGCTCTTCATGTCTTTCTTCAATATATTTATCATTTTTTTTAACTTCAATACCTAGGAATAGGTGTTATTACTTTTCTTCATTTATTCCAAAGAATGTACACTCTTCATCTGACTGATCTTTATCATTGTAATATGAGCTATCACTTTATTCTACAATGTAGTAAGATTTATTTGCCTTACAAAAAAATTTCTTCGTCTCATGCCTATTTTTCTTAAATCTGTTATCTTTGTCATGCTTATGCTTTCCATATTCTTTTCTTCTATGACCCTATTTTTCATCATCATTTTTTTCTTCATGTGGACACTTGTATGCATAGTGACCAAGATCACCACACTTGTAGCATCTGACTTTCCTTATATCTCTAAAATTCCTTGAGTCCTTATTCCTTTTGATGAAGTTAGCTTCCTCATCATTTTATAAAACTCTATCTATTTTTGAAACTTTCCCTTTATATTTTTTTGAAGCCTTGAATGCAATCTCTTTTATTGGAACTTGATGCTTACTTACCCTCATCTCATAAGTTGTGAGAGTACCTTGCAATTCTTCCATTGTTAGCTTGTTGATATCCATTGTTTCTTCTATTGCTAAAATATTAAAATCATATTTCATGGGAAGTGATCTCAAAACCTTTTGAGTAACTTCTAATTCTTTCATATAAAAACCTAGGCCTCTCATGGTGTTAGTAATCTCATCAACTCGAAGTAAAAACTTTGCAATATCTTCAGAATCTTCCATTTTCAATTCCTCAAATATTTTTCTATGAGTTTGTAGTTTTTCCAAATTTACCTTAGAATATCCTTCATAAGTATTTCGCAACTTGGTCCACATTTCATTAGTTGAAGTACATACCATGACCTTTACAAAATCTATCTCATGTAGCCCACTCAAAATACAATTCATTGCTCTTGCATTTATCTCAACCAATTTATTGGTAGTCTTATCTTCCTTGGGATCACCTTCAACCCTATACTCTTTTTCAACCATCTGCCATACCTCATATCCTTGTGATATCAAGTAGTTCTTCATGCTCATGCTCTAGAAGGCATAATTGTTATCATCAAACAATGGAGTCTTATTTGAAGATAATCCATTCTGTGAAGCCATCTGTGTTCTTATAGAATCTGCCCTCAAGTTGTTAGGCTTTTTGAAGGAACATACTCTGATACCAATTGAAGAACACAAGCTTATACTGAGAGGGGGGTGAACAATATAAGACCACTTTTTACTTTCTTTCCAAACCAATATCAATTAATGTCCTTAATTGCAATAACCAAATATAGTAGTGTGCATTAATAACTCAGATAGCAGTAGTAAGCAAGAGCACAAGTCACAACACACAATTGAGACACAAGATTTAACATGGTTCCCCCAATGTGGGGTACTCCACAAGCTGATCTCCTTATAATATTTCACACAGAAATATCCAATACAATGATTTCTTTGATCTACTCAAAGCTAGGCAATAACAAGTTCACATAGAACTTGTCCAAATATGAATAACAAGTTCACACAGAACTTGTCCAACTCTGAATAACAAGCTCACACAGAACCTGTCCAAAACTGAATAACAAGCTCACACAGAACTTGTCCAATGCTGAATAACAAGCTCACATAGAACCTGTCCAATGTTGAATAACAAGCTCACACAGAACTTGTCCAATGCTGAATAACAAGCTCACACAGAACCTGTCCAATGTTGAATAACAAGCTCACACAGAACTTGTCCAATGTTGAATAACAAGCTCACACAGAACTTGTCCAAATATGCTCCAACAAGCTCACCAAGAACTTGTCCAAATCTGCTCTAGCAAGCTCACCAAGAACTTGCCCAAAATCTGCTCCAACAAGCTCACCAAGAACTTGTCCAAATCTGCTCTAGCAAGCTCACCAAGAACTTGCCCAAAATCTGTCCAACAAGCTCACCAAGAACTTGTCCAAATCTATCCCAAAACTATCCTCAAATCTGTCCCAACATTGTCCTCAAATGTGTCCTAAAACTATCCACAAAGGCCTTCTCAAAGGCTCAATCAATCATGCACAAGTAGCACTCAAAACTCATCCACAAATCTATCAAGGCAAAGCTCAAAGATGAACTCAACAATGAATGGCAATGTACTCTTCAATGAATGACAACAATGATCCACAATGATCTCAACTCAACTCAACTCAAATCAACTTCATAGAAGCATAAAGAGAATTGTTAGAGACTCAATATGTTCTAATCTCACTCTCAACCCAAATCAATCTCAACTCAACTCAATTCAACTCATAGAAGCATAAAGAGAATTGTTAGAGACTCAATATGTTCTAATCTCACTCTCAACCCAAATCAATCTCAACTCAATAGCTCAAGTCTTGAAGAACCATAAACAGACATTGTTAGAGACTCAATCATTCTAAACTCAATCACCACAAGGGACAACTCTCTCTCACACAACCCTAGTCCAAGTATGTATCAACCAACTCAAATATTTCCAACAATGCTCAACCACAAATCTCACATAACAATGATACTCATGTTCTTTTCTAACTCATGTTCTTTCACAACCAATGGGCTTCAACAACTATGCTTATAAAACAAGGTTTAAACACAACTCTCAATTCAGAAAACCTTGAAGCATTCAACCAACCACTTTCGAAAAGGAAACCACAAACAATCATTTTCCCTCCAATGATATTTCAGAAATCAACCACCATAAAAAATCAATAGGAGAATGTGCCCATACCTTTTATGAAGATGAAGAAACCCCTTTGGAAATCTGCCACACTCAACACACTTTGAAAAGAACAAAACAACCTTCACTTGAACCCTTTTACAAAAATAGAAATATCTCTTTATGTACACCTTATTTCTCCTTCTAAATAGAATAATCAAATAGCCCTCGAAATAAGCTTTCCAACGATATATAATATGATATACTTCTAAAAGGAAAATCACCAAAAATATTTCCTTTTCACAACATGCATTTCAAACCTTATCTCTCCTAGGCAACCTTAGAAAAATAAAATATTATTAAAAATTAAAACTTGCCTTTTAACCTCAGCGGGATTCGATCCCTTGTCGCTGCCCTTGCACAACTCAAACGGCGGTGCCAACAACCACGTGATCCACCGCTCACACAACACCAAGAGCGCAAGACTTCCTTCTTGCCTCCTACGAACTTGCCCTCAAAAATCACATGCGCAAAAAGGTTCTCCCTTTTCCTTGCAAAAACCAACGTCGATGGGTTTCAAACTCGGATCTGCTGGTGCTTCAACACCCTACGCACTTTCCTCTTGCCGCTAGGCCACAAGTGCCTATGGCACTTGGTAAGGGACTTCTCTTACCCTTCTTCCTCCTCTCTTCGATGGACTCGAACGAATTCTTCCCCCTTTCACTGCCTTAGCGAATCGAAAGCTTTGCACTCTCCACACCACGTTGTACCTTGGCAAATCGATCGCAAATTAAATGTCGAGTCCTTAGGCTTTTGAAAAACATTTGATGGCATATTAATATATGCCTCCCTTCAAAATTTTTGACGTCGGCTATAGATATTATGTGCCTCCTCCTTTTGACGTCGAAAATAAATAAAATATTAATTTTAAATTTTAATTTTAATTAATTAAAATTTAAACTTAAATCTTTAAAATTAAATATCTCCATCACCGGGACACCTTTTTCGATGAAACGAAAGCCCAAACCGGGTTTTAAGAAAAACCCATTTCAAATATGCCATCCATGGTTTTAAATAAAACCTTTTATTTTTCCTGCCTTGGTTTTCACAAAAACCTTATAAATTTCCATGCTTTCCAAAATGTCATAAATGCTTATATATGAAATACTTTGGCCACCAAAACCAAATGTGATCCATGTGACATCAATGAAAACATAAAATACCTCAAATTGCCAACAATATCCCCCTTTGTCATTGATGGCAACACCTCTAATGCAAACACCACAATCACTCCAAAAACCATCTCTGAGAATCAAAGTTGCTCCCCTGACTTAATGCTCTCTTTGGAGGCTGCTCCCCCTAACTCAATGCTCTCTTTGGAGGCTGCTCCCCCTAACTCAAATCTCTCTTTGGAGGCTACTCCCCCTAACTCAAATCTCTCCCCTTTGACATCAATGGCAAAAGGGACACCTATGGGGCTAAAATATGTGACTCTTAAGTTTAGCCCCCTCACCCCCTTCTCTTTTGAGGTGATTAATTTTGGGGTGGGAGTACTTTTACTCCCATATCACTTTATTTCTTTCCTCTATCAATTTCCTTCCATGTTTTTCTGATATCCTTCTCTTGATGAATTACTTGATCTTCTTGTCTAGAACATGTTTGACCTTCTTGCTTTGAACCTGTTTGACCTTCTTGCCTTGAACCTATTTGGAATTGAGTCCTACACCATCTTGCAATATGCCCAAAGTTATTGCAATTAAAACACTTGATATTGTAGCCTTTGGATGGTGCCCATATCCTGAAATCTTTCTTGAAATAATTTCCATATCCATTCCTTTCTTGAACCCTGTATTGTGAAGCTCTGTTTTCATGACCATTATGACCATGACTTCTGAATTGTGTAGCTCTAAAACCAAAGCCATATTGCTCATTTCCTTTGCACTGAGAAGCTCTATGACCAATCCTGTTGCATGAGAAGCAATGTCCCTGAAAATCATACCTTCTTCCTTTGAAGTTTCTTCTAGCAAAATCAAACTTCTTTGATCCATGGATTCTGCAATGTATAGCCCTGTGTCCAAATCCATTACAAGAAAAACAATGTCCTTGAAAATCCCTTTGTTCATGCCTTGGTTCCTCATACCTTTCTTGACCATTATCCCTATGATCATATTCAACTTGTGCATTGCATTCTTGAACCTTCTTTGTAGTATCTAAATCTTCTTCCTTAGTTTCATCTTTTAGAACTTCCTTTCCTTTTGAGTGTGATTCCCCAAACCTGAAATATGAGACCTTTGGTGCTTTGGAATCCTCCTCTTCTTTCTCTTTATTTGTGTCAAGTAGCAAATTGGCATACATCTCTATAGCCTCTGAAATACAAGTATCCATTTATGTTGCTTCTTTTTCTTTGGGAACTGGTTCTTCCTTATAGATTTATGAAACAAAACCTCCTGATACAAATATAGGACCTTGTGTACTTATTTTCGATTTCCCTTCTTCATAACCAAGCCCTGTCTTTATAAATGGATCTCGTTGTAAATCCAAAAAATTATCCAGAGTTTTTGAATTCCTTTGAAATCGTGCTAACTCATTTATGTAGGTCCCCAAACTTTTCTGATCTTCTTCTTCTAACTGATTACATCTTTCTTTCCTCTCCTTCAATTTCTTAGAAATAGTGATGCCAAGCTCTTTTGTTTCTTGAAGCTCTTTTTCAAAATCTTGAATATGTTGATTCAACATCATATTGACTTTTTCATTTTCTTGAACCTTATTTTCAAGCCTCTTGATTTTATTTTTCAACCTCCTGATTTTATTTTCTTGTTTTGTGGAATCCTCTTCTTCATCATCACTACTGCTGGAATTGTCACTAGAACTGCTGCTTTATTTTTCAAATAAACTTTCCTTGTTGCAATTGTTGTAGTATGTGCAATCATCATCTATATGCCCAAAATCTCCGTATATGAAGCATTTTAGTATCCTTAGACCTTTCTTGTACCTATCTTCTTGCTCAATGGCTATGGCAAGCTCTTCATGTCTTTCTTCAATAGATTTATCCTCTTCTTTAACTTCAATACCTAGGAATAGGTGTTCTTGCTTTTCTTCATTTATTCCAAAGAATGTACATTCTTCTTCATCTGACTGATCTTTATCACTGTAATCTGAGCTATCACTTTCTTCTACAATGTAGTAAGATTTCTTTGCCTTACGAAAAATTTTCTTCTTCTCATACCTGTTTTGCTTGTATTTGTCATCTTTGTCATGCTTATGCTTTCCATCTTCTTTTCTTCTATGACCCTATTTTTCATCATCATTATTTTCTTCATGTGGACACTTGTATGCATAGTGACCAAGATCACCACACTTGTAGCATCTGACTTTCCTTATATCTCTGAAATTCCTTGAGTCCTTATTCCTTTTGATGAAGTTAGCTTCCTCATCATTTTCTAAAACTCTATCTATTTCTGAAACTTTCCCTTTCTCTTTTTCTGAAGCCTTGAATGCAATCTCTTTTATTGGAACTTGATGCTTACTTACCCTCATCTCATAAGCTGTGAGAGTACCTTGCAATTCTTCCATTGTTAGCTTGTTGATATCCATTATTTCTTCTATTGCTGAAACCTTAGAATCATATTTCATGGGAAGTGATCTCAAAACATTTTGAGTAACTTCTGATTCTTTCATCTCAAAACCTAGGCCTCTCATGGTGTTAGTAATCTCATCAAACTCGAAGTAAAAACTTTGCAATATCTTTAGAATCTTCCATTTTCAATTCCTCAAATATTTTTCTATGAGTTTGTAGTTTTGACAACTTTACCTTGGAATCTCCTTCATAAGTATTCCGCAACTTGGTCCACATTTCATTAGCTAAAGTACATACCATGACCTTTGCAAAATCTATCTCATGTAGCCCACTCAAAATATAATTCATTGCTCTTGCATTTATCTCAACCAATTTCCTGGTAGTCTTATCTTCCTCGGGATCACCTTCAACCTTATACTCTTTTTCAACCATCTGCCATACCTCATATCCTTGTGATATCAAGTAGTTCTTCATCCTCATGCTCTAGAAAGCATAATTGTTACCATCAAACAATGGAGCCTTATTTGTAGATAATCCATTATGTGAAGCCATTTGTGTTCTTGTAGAATCTACCCTCAAGTTGTTAGCCTTTTCGAAGGAACCCGCTCTGATACCAATTGAAGAACACAAGCTTATACTGAGAGGGGGGTGAATAGTATAAGACCACTTTTTACTTTCTTTCCAAACCAATATCAATTAATGTCCTTAATTGCAATAACCAAATATAGAAGTGTGCATTAATAACTCAGATAGCAGTAGTAAGCAAGAGCACAAGTCACCACACACAATTGAGACACAAGATTTAACATGGTTCCCCCAATGTGGGGTACTCCACAAGTTGATCTCCTTATAATATTTCACACAAAAATATCCAATACAATGATTTCTTTGATCTGCTCAAAGCTAGGCAATAACAAGTTCACACAGAACTTGTCCAAATCTGAATAACAAGTTCACACAGAACTTGTCCAACTTTGAATAACAAGCTCACACAGAACCTATCCAAAACTGAATAACAAGCTCACATAGAACTTGTCCAATGCTGAATAACAAGCTCACACAGAACCTGTCCAATTGAATAACAAGCTCACACAGAACTTATCCAATGCTGAATAACAAGCTCACATAGAACCTGTCCAATGCTAAATAACAAGCTCACCTAAGAACTTGTCCAAATGCTCTAGCAAGCTCACCAAGAACTTTCCCAAATCTGCTCCAACAAGCTCACCAAGAACTTGTCCAAATATGCTCTAGCAAGCTCACCAAGAACTTGCCCAAAATATGCTCCAACAAGCTCACCAAGAACTTGTCCAAATCTATCCCAAAACTATCCTCAAAATTGTCCACAAAGCTGTCCCAAAACTATCCACAAATACCTTCTCAAAGGCTCAATCAATCATGCACAAGTAGCACTCAAATCTCATCCACAACTCTATCAAGGCAAAGCTCAAATATGAACTCAACAATGAATGGCAATGTACTCTTCAATGAATGACAACAATGATCCACAATGATCTCAACTCAAATCAACTCATAGAAGCATAAAGAGAATTGTTAGAGACTCAATATGTTCTAATCTCACTCAACTCAACCCAAATCAATCTCAACTCAACTCAATTCAACTCATAGAAGCATAAAGAGAATTGTTAGAGACTCAATATGTTCTAATCTCACTCTCAACCCAAATCAAAATCAACTCAATCTCAAGGTCTTGAACAACCATAAAGATAACTTGACTAGGACTCAATATGTTTCTAAACTCAATCACCACAAGGGACAACTCTCTCTCACACAACCCTAGTCCAAGTATGTATCAACCAACTCAAATGTTTCCAACAATGCTCAACCACAAATCTCACATAACAATGATACTCATGTTCTTTTCTAACTCATGTTCTTTCACAACCAATGGGCTTCAAAAACTATGCTTATAAAACAAGGTTTAAACACAACTCTCAATTCAGAAAACCTTGAAGCATTCAACCAACCACTTTCGAAAAGGAAACCACAAACAATCCTTTTCCCTCCAATGATATTTCAGAAATCAACCACCATAAACAATCAATAGGAGAATGTGCCCATACCTTTTATGAAGATGAAGAAACCCCTTTGGAAATCTGCCACACTCAACACACTTTGAAAAGAACAAAATAACCTTCACTTGAACCCCTTTACAAAAATAGAAATATCTCTTTATGTACACCTTATTTCTCCTTCTAAATAGAATAATCAAATAGCCCTCGAAATAAGCTTTCCAACGATATATAATATGATATACTTCTAAAAGGAAAATCACCAAAAATATTTCCTTTTCACAACATGCATTTCAAACCTTATCTCTCCTAGGCAACCTTAGAAAAATAAAATATTATTAAAAATTAAAACTTGCCTTTTAACCTCAGCGGGATTCGATCCCCTATCGCTGCCCCTGCACAACTCAAACGGTGGATGCCAACAACCACGTGAGCCACCACTCACACAACACCAAGAGCGCAAGACTTCCTTCTTGCCTCCTACGAACTTGCCCTCAAAAATCACATGCGCAAAAAGGTTCTCCCTTTTCCTTGCAAAAACCAGCGCCGGTGGGTTTCGAACTCGGATCTGCTGGTGCTTCAACACCCTACGCACTTTCCTCTTGCCGCTAGGCCACAAGTGCCTATGGCACTTGGTAAGGGACTTCTCTTACCCTTCTTCCTCCTCTCTTCGATGGACTCAAACAAATTCTTCCCCCTTTCGCTGCCTTAGCGAATCGAAAGCTTTGCACTCTCCACACCACGTTGTACCTTGGCAAATCGATCGCAAATTAAATGTCGAGTCCTTAGGCTTTTGAAAAACATTTGATGGCATATTAATATATGCCTCCCTTCAAAATTTTTGACGTCGGCTATAGATATTATGTGCCTCCTCCTTTTGACGTCGAAAATAAATAAAATATTAATTTTAAATTTTAATTTTAATTAATTAAAATTTAAACTTAAATATTTAAAATTAAATATCTCCATCACCGGGACACCTTTTTTGATGAAACGAAAGCCCAAACCGGGTTTTAAGAAAAACCCATTTCAAATCTGCCATCCATGGTTTTAAATAAAACCTTTTATTTTTCCTGCCTTGGTTTTCACAAAAACCTTATAAATTTCCATGCTTTCCAAAATGTCATAAATGCTTATATATGAAATACTTTGGCCACCAAAACCAAATGTGATCCATGTGACATCAATGACAACATAAAATACCTCAAATTGCCAACAATGACAACACCTTTTTCATATTTGATGGCAACATGATAGATGGTATTTTAGACTATTGGGAGATAGAAAAACATATTTGGTTCCTTATTAGCTAAATGACAAAAACATTGGCATGTGTAGTATATCCTTAGGTTTATTTTGTTTTGTGAGAATATGAGGCTACAGTTCTATAGTATAAATACTTACTATTTATACTTGTGCATTTAGTGCTACATATTAGCTTGCAAAGAAACAATGTGCCTATGTAATAATTATGGGAAGGGATATATCCATTAAATTTATAATGATACATGTAGGACTATCAAGAAAAATTATTAGAGACACTTCTACTATGATTATTCCTAATTTTATAGTCATTTTATTATCATATAGACATTAGTGTCAAGAGTCCTTGTAGACCTAATTTATCGCAACATAAATATACTTTAGCCTCACTTGTCCTTCATTGATTGGTATAGAGATTATTGGTTTGGTGAGTAATCATAATTCCAATGAAATGAGAGAAATTTGTTAAAATCATTGTTTAGATCATATTTATCATAAACCAATTTCTATATCATTTCTTTTTGGAGTATTTCAGGTTGAGTTAAACTATAAATAATATGAGTGACGATATTTGGGAGCTCAAGAATTTGTAATGACTTTAATATTATGATTTATATATTAATTTTATATGCTTCTATAATGGAATGCAACCATTATTATTAAATTCCCATTTATTAAAAAGGTAAGATATTATTTGGTTTTTATCCCCTAATCATTATCAGCTCACAAATAAGTAGTTTCACATGATAATTTTTGTAGGTTCACGTACTCATTTTTCTTTCATATTTTTGTAAAAGTGTAGTGAATACTTGCACTCATTGAACTTAATTCTAATATCCATTGCTTAAGTAGTTTTTAGTATTTATATTTTGATTCTTTTACCTATAAGATTTTATGCCATTGTATTTTGGTGTTTAATCTATGTTGCATAATAAGATTGCTACAAAGATCTTCCTTATACTCTTTTTCATCATGGATCAGATTGATCTCAACTTGGATCCACTAATGAATTTGGACTTCATGGATTAAATAGGTGGTGTAGACTATTTGGAACATATAAGAAATTATTTTATTTTTGTAGATAAAAGGTTTAGAATGAGATGCTCACTATATTATAACAATAATATAACAAGGTTACTCTATGGATCAGGTAGGTAGATAGTCCATGTTAAGAGTAGATTTGATATATCATAATATTTGCTTGACATCCTTATAATTAATACCATGAGGTTTCACATGTAACTATAATAAATACTTACCATAAAAGTAATATATGATATGGCGTGGGTGAGATAGAGAAATCTACCCACCAAATATCTATAAAGAGTGACATCAACAAAAGAAGATTGATACTTAGTTTTGAGCTTCACTTTTTATGTGAAATGAGTTCAAATTGATTTACAATATTCCATATTGAACCAATTTAAGAACTTCATTACATACAAGTATGAGAAAGATAAATACCTAGAGAAGATTGATCAATTTGAATGCCCAAAAAATAATAATGTAGGCCCAAATTTACATGCTAAAAATAATCTTGAATCCATAGGTTCATCTTCTAATAATGGTCAAAATGCCAGTGATAATAAAATGATAAACATAAAATTACAATGATGAGAATTTTATGTTTATTATGGTTAATATAAACATCATGTTGACATACAACTGTGAGATCCAAAACCAATGAGAATATGTGAATATTTTCATACCAATATCATGGTACTTGTTTAATCCCATATAAGGAAATTCTAAGTTTATAAATAAATAGCGTTGACCCATATTTAAAAATTTATGGTTATTGCATGTAGATATCCTTTTAATTGTACCCATGAAGAAAAGCATTTGACACCCATTTGGTGAAACTTCTGAGAATATTGAGTTGCAATGTAAAGGACATATGAATATAATTTATGTTATAGGCAATAGGATCAAAGTATAATTATGATCATTCTATTTTTCTAAGAAAATCCTTTTGTAATATGATAAAATTTATATTTATAATTCAAAAAATTTGTATGTGACATCCTAAATTTTTAGTAACTAATAAATATTATTTATTCCTAGCTTTATAAATTTAGAGCCTAAAATTTTACTTTATCCAATTTTTATCTTTAGCATTATGGAAAGAATAACTTTAGATTTACACAAATTAAAGTTTTCCATGTGAGATAACAATGGTAATGTAGAACTTTCTAAAATTTGAAAAATTCTAGAATGGCATTGTGTACATTGGTGCTAAGACTAGCATTGGTGCCATATAGATTGACATCATACTACTCTGGAAAGTAGGTTAACACCAAGGCTATTGAGGTTAGTGCCAAAGTATGGAGGTAATGCCTATTCTACTAGTATTAGTACTAATATTGGATGTAATGATGATGCTAGAATATAATTCTGGCACCAACATTGAAGCTGATGTTAACACTAGAAACTAAGGTTGAAGTTAGAAGTGGAGTTGGAACCATGTAAAAATGAGGTTCCATAATTATATATGAGGTTGGTTACATGAATAAATGAAGCACCATCATCAAAGATGAGGTTAGAACCATGAAAAAGTGAGGCATCATTACTAAATACCAGGTGGCACCATGAATAAATGAGGTTTCATCATTGAAGATAAGGTTGGTGCCATGAAAAAATGAGGCACCATCATTGAAGATGAGGTTGGTGCCAAAGATGGAATTAAAACCCTTAACAAAAGTAATGTCAATTCTAAAGAGGGATTTGCAACCATAATAGAGTTAAATTAAATTACTAATGTGAGTTATACCCTCCACTAGATAAGCAAGGGAGGGTATAATTAGGAAGAAGATGATAGATACTGATTGAAAAATAAAATTTCTACACACCTCTATTAAATTCACTTATAAAAAAATAAAATTCTTGTTGTATATGAATAAGTAATATCAAATCAAAAGTGCAATATAGATGCATATACTACTTTAATGTCCTTGTGAGTTTTAAAACATAATGAATGCTTAAAGTCCATTTATTTTTTGGCTTGCTTGATTATATGTGAAAAGGGTTCAATTGTTTGATACTTTCATCTTCTTCCATAACACTTTCACTTTGAACTCATTATGTTGGGCACTAGAGAGTTAGGGTTAGATCTTCAAGTCATCCAATGCATATATAAGCTTGTATTTTTTAGTATGATTTATTTTGGGATGCATTAGAGAATGAGAGTGGAGTTTTTGATGTACATAGGTAGAGCAGAACCAATCATTGTATCAGATATTTTTACCTTGTATGAGTGGTTCTATGTATTCCCTTGATATTTCACCTAAATATGGAGCTTCTCATAATTATCCATGCAAGAATATATCATGGAAACTTTACATGACATATAAAATTATAATTTGGGACCTGTTTGAGAAAAGAAAGAGGGGATTTTGGGATTGAGTAATAGTAAAATAAGAGTGTTTTTTACCTTGAGGAAGTTCTTAGAAAGGAAAAATATAGGAGTTATTTGGAAAATCATGGAGGTTTTCATTTGTAATCATCAAGTTATGTTTTAATTCTTTGTTTGGATCAAAAAACAAAAGATATTATTTAGTTTCTATCTTCTCTAGAAAATCTTGAGTGCATTTTTTGAATTTGATAATGGATTTTTGTTTCAGAATGTTTTTGTCTATTTTAGTGATTTAATGATTGGATTTAAGAAAAGGAATCCATATTGATTAAGAGAAATGCGAAAATATCTATATTTCTTTATATGAATTTGAAGTTGAATAAAGTGATCTCATAGCTTTTTCCTCTGATATTTGAAAAATATTTTGCACCTAGACTTTGGTGTATTTCTTTAATAAAAATACTATATAGTGATTTGCATAAATATTAAACACCCCTTCCACATATTTTGAAAATGCTTGCTTTTTTGGATGGTTTGTTTAGTGTTCAATATGGGTATAGTATATACATGCAAGGTTTAAAGGGATATATAGGGAAACTTATATTAGTAATATATATATATATATATTAATTAATATACCTTATGTTGTGAGCAAAGGCTGAGTTTAGACTAAGATAAATATTTATTTTTCAATAAAGGAAGACAGGTAGAGTTCATAAGAAAAATAATAATTGATTTTTTGACTCCACAATTTAGGCTATCATGGTTAGTCACTAGACTATTTTAGTTGTGCCATGATATCTCTTGAGGACTATTTGATAAGTTTGATTTTGTTCTCTTAATTTACTTGCTAACTCTAAGCCACATTTTCTATCCATCAAGTAGGTATATATAGCATTCAAAACTTATATGTCATTTTGTATTGGAAATTAAAAGTGATAGATTATACTTCTTCCATGGTAGAGTCTATATTTACACTTCACTTTGTAGATGACTCTTTTTAGATTTTTAGTGAAATGTTGTTTAGATGAAAATTCTTCTTCACCTTCACCAAGCTGTCTTGGAATGTAGATGCATATAATAGTATAAAACTATGGATGCTTGTAAAAAGACATGAGTGTTGGATGATTTTCAATACTTGTAAGGAGGTATGATTTAACTTCGAAAAGTGGAAAGAGTAGAGAATATGTTTCATAAAATATTAAAAATATATATTTTTATTCATTGATTTTTTAATTTGAGTGAGTGTTAATGACAAAGGCTTTAATTCACAAGTATTGATATAGTGTATGAATGAATATATGTTTTTGTTATTTTTTTTAGGATTGATTTTCTAAGACTTCATAGAAGTGATTACTACTTCTAATTGAAGCAACTTGTATTTGTATTTGAATATATTCTATGTATGTAGTAAAATAAATTGCCATTTTTGCTATTACCTTTCACATGTTAATGCAATTTTTGCTTGGAAATTTTTTTGCTAACACTTCAATTGGATTTTCTATTTAAAAATAATATGTAGTTGTTGTAGATTTGGTAAATGAATAAATACTACTACAATTCACATAAGCACCAATAAAAGCTATCCAGCATTTGGTATTAAAGATTTTGATTTGGTGAAACAAGAAAGTATAGTTACCTTTTATGCATAGATGCATTAACCTAGCTATAAACAACGTCCTTATTTAATAAAAACAAATTGAAAATCAATAGAGAGTATCTTCAAGAAGAAGTGAATTGTAAACTAGTGCATGCAAATTTTGATTAAGATTTATAATAAAACACAATAGTTGTATTCAATAGTTTTATATACTAAAAAGATCGACCTATTATGAGTGCATCTTCATGTTCTCATTATATAAAGATAATTTATTTTTAAGTTGATATTGTATGATATGGATTTAGAATCTCATTTTCACTCTTTCTAATTGGTCTTATACATTTAATCACTTTTTGAAGGGTTAAAAATCTAGTGGAAGGACTTGAGATGAGGGTATTCCAAATTGGTGTTAGGATTTAACTATTACATTATTTTTTTCACTTTATTGAAGGCATAGAATATGAAAGGACATGAATTGTTGGTCTCCATAACATCAAGAGCCTATTGAAACCAAGAGACACCATTTTGTGTATACATTTGTAAAGGCTATATCTTTCGTTAATCAAAATTAATATAATAGCAATATCCTACTTGCTTAATTCTATAATTTGGTATTAGAGTAGAGGAGAGTCCATGTGAGGAAGTAACCAAGAGAGGAGATATGAGGAGTGATATTCAAAGGAAAAACCATTACCATTTGACGACATGCCCTATATGTATCAAAGTAATTGTTTTTGAAATTATTCTTTTGTTAAATTCATTCTCCATATTAGCCTCTATTTTTCATTAGAAATCAAAGTAGAGAAGCAAAAGAAAAATTTCCATTGGTGGAAAAGTGGAATCAAAAGATAAATTGAAGGATGTGGTCCTTAATATTGGAAAAAATGGTGCAACTATTACACCATCTTAAATGCTATGCTACCCCAAATTTGAAGTAGAACATAGTGCTATATGTAGAAGAGAGATTGCTAGTTTTGTTTGTTTGGATAAGTTTGGTTGAGACCCCAAAAATTATTGTTCTATTGGCATCGACCAATGAGGCATAGATAAAATATGTCTTAGACCTTATACAAATATATAACATCCTACTTTTTCTCTAGACATTATTGGGGATGATTGTAACTTCTTGGAGAGTAGTAACTATAATCATTTGAAGGAGACTATCCCAAAGAAGAATGTGGTAAAACTTAGATGTGACATGAATTCATAAGTGATACATCTATAAAAAATTTAGACATAGACAGTGAAAATAGAAGATTTTCTTACAAAAACTATACATGGAGTAAATGTAGAAGAGCAAACTTGGAGATCATATGTGGAGATCTACAACTAATATAACCACTATTCGTACAATCTATGCACTAGCAGTACAATTTGGGTAGAAAATTCATTAAATGGATATTAAGAGTGCCTTCCTTAATAGTGATATTAAATAAGGGGTGTACATGAACCAACTAGAAGGTCATATTGTCAATGGAAAACAACAAAAAAATTATAATTTAAAAAATTCGCTACATGAGTTAAAACAGTCTCCTAGAGCCTGATACATCAAAATAAATGATCACCTCTTGTAGCATGGTTTTATGAGAGGTCCCTTTGATCCAAATTTATATATCAAGAAAATTAGTTCTGACATAGTGATCCTTGTGGTATATATTGATGATCTGGTTACTATAAGGAGTTCAAAAAATTGGTGGATAGTGTGAAGAATTATTTAAAACAATCATTTGATATGATAGATTTAAGGACTTCTATTCTATTGTCTTGTTTTAAAAATTTGAAAAAAGAAGAATCACATTATGGTCACACATTCAAAATATGTCAAGAAATTACTTGAAAATACATGATGGCAGATTGTAAACCCAAGGTGACATCCATGGATCAAGGGTTACAATTTTTAAGGTATGATAAATCAACATTGGTATTTACTATTATTTATCATCAATTGATAGGGAGTCTCATATACCTTATAAAAACCAAGCCTAACATAGTGTTTCCTATAAATTATCTCTTAATGTTTATGTAGGATCCTAACGAAAGTCATTGGAAATCTACAAAGAGGATACTTAATTATGTCTATGGTACAATAAACTATGGCCTAGAATATAAGAATAAGTTTTTTTATTATAAGGTTACATAGACTCAAACTATGTGTTGTGAAGTTTCCACAACCACCCCAAGCTTCTTGGGGACCCACTTGTCATGTTTTGGTATTAAAGGTTTTAGGTTTTCTTTGGCTTGTAAGAATAGTGATGTTTGACCGTTTATGTTAATGATTTTAATTGCTTTAATTTTATTTTTGGTAGATAAGATACTATAGCATTAATACCGGGTTTTACAAGTTGACCCAAAACCTTTTACAAAAATCAGCCCAGGGCTGTTGATGAATATGTCCTTACTAAGGATCCTATATATGTAAAATCTACATATTGCCAAAGCCATTACATTCAGTATGTTAAAAAAAATAAACTTCCCATAAAAAATTTTGGGTATACCTTGAGAAAACACACCTGCATCATAATTACAAAAAAAGAAACAAACACAGATCCCTTCCTTGAAATAGTTGAGAAACAAAAAGCTACAGACACATATAGCAAAGTACTGAAAAAACTCCCACAAGATCTATATTGACAGTTAATCTTAATAATTCTTTGGTAATTGCTTTCTTTAGTATATGACATGCTTTGGGACCACATCCCATCTTGGCCAATCAGCCTTGGATAAGTGAACCTGCTGGCTAGATTTATGGCGATGGCTATCTGGTGGTCCACGTGGCTTTGGTTCAAAGTCTTATATTGTCGTTTCTTTCCTACCTTGTGATTATAAACCAACCTCAAATTACTAAGATGACTAGGAGCCATGTTATCTGACATGTGATTGTCCCCATTAGTCTTTATGGTATTTCCAAACAACATCCACGAATATTGATAACTCAGATAATTTTTATTGTGAGTCCATTTCAAAAAAGATATGGGAATACTCCTAGCCTTCGAACTTACAGTGCCTTCCATGTTGGTAAATTTGACTATCATTCTTGGAATTCTTGTTGAATAAGCTCCTCTACTTCACTCGGGATACCGTGTTTCCATTTGAAAATTTTGTCACCATCAACACCCAAATTGGCCAGCTTATCAACAATTTTGTTAGGTTCCCAAAAGACATGTTGGGCTTTTTTGTCTTGTCTTCCCTGAAAAAGGATCCTAGCTTCTTCAACAATTATTTTAATCCTCCAAGAAGGTGTTTTCCAATTATTGAGGAAATTTATAATATGCATAGATTCTTCTTCAACGATCAAATTGCCTTCTAAGTCTTGAGTCATTTGAAGGCCTCTCCACATAGCTCTAGCTTCATCTTCGTTGTTCAACCTTGTTCCCAAATATTCAAAAAATGTAAGCATCATATTCCCATTATGATATCGCACAATACCATCAATGCCTGCTCTTCCAGAATTTTCCTTAGTTGCTCCATCAAAATTAAGCTTAAACCAACCCGTAGGAGGTGGGGACCACTTAACATTGGCTCTAGGGTTGACTACCCTAGGCACAAACTCATCTAACAAGGTTAAGCTTAAATATTGAGAAATCATGGTCTCTTGCAGATGAGGTTTACGACTATCAAAAGGGATAAGGTTCACATTCTTGTTGGCAAAGGATAGGATCCTGGCAATGATAGTTTGATGATCATGGATAGACTCATTAAAGACTTTATGGTTCCTTTATAACCACACCTACCAAAGATAGTGATTGAGATAAATTTTCCACATGTATCTAAGTCTTTGGATTGAAAAGGGGCAAGGCCACTGGACAAACAAATCAAGTATGGTGGTTGGTTTAACCCAAGAAATATTGAAGGCCTGAAAAACCCCACTTAGGACAGTCAAGGAAAAAGGGAACTCAAGGAAAATGTGATAAATGGTCTCCAAATTAGCCCTGCATAGATAACAACGATTAGTGATACAAATACCTTTATGCATCATATTATCAATGGTTATAATTCTTCCTTGGATAACCAGCCATGAAAAGACTGTAATTTTTGGAATTAATTTTTTTATCCAGACTAAGTCTTTTTGGAGGACAAAATCCTCGTCATCAAGCATAAGCTTGTAAGCTGATTTAATAGTGAACTGCCTTTTTTTCGTAGGATCCCAGGTCACTTGATCTTCCTTGGGTCTCATGGGGATAAAATGTTGCCCAATAATGTTACAAATATCATTTGATTCTGCTTGAAATCCCTGAATTATTATTCTACCTCTGTCCTCAACCATATAATCAAAGACTTTTTTGCCAATGAGTTATTTCATGATATCTCTGATTCGGGCTAAGTTAGGATATTGCATCAGTGGTTCATCCTTAGCCCACCTATCATTCCAACAATTTATCCTCTCACAATTTCCTAAAACCCATATTAAACCTTTTTTGATGATTTTATTACAATTGAGAATTGCTTTCCAAAAAGTAGAACCTCTGATTGGAACTGAGTCACTTAGAAATTCCATATTTTGAAGATAATTTCATTTTATGATAGACGTCCATTCATTTTCTTCACCATAAATGAGGCGCCATGCCTGCTTAGCTAGTAAAGCTAAATTTATATGAGCAATTCTCCTCAGACCTAAGCCCCCATTTTCCCTGGGTCTACACACTTTGGTCCATCCTACAAGGTGTATCCTTTTTTTCTCCTCTGATCCAATCCATAAAAATTCTTTTGGAGTTTCTCAAATTTTTAGAAAACCTTCATAGGGGCTTTGAAAATTGAGAGGAAATAGACTAGAATGCTCTAAAGAGAGGCCTTAGTGAGGGTTAGTTTTCCTGCTTGAGATAGAAGATGACATTTCCATATAGCAAGTTTTTTTTTTGAATTCTTTCAATAACCCTGTCCCACAGTTACTCTCTCGGAGAACCAATGAAAAGAGGGAGACCAAGATACGAAGTAGGGAGGTTTGCTATATCACACCCTAAAAATTTTGCAATCCTTACTTACCTCTGAATGGAGGTGTTCAAGAAATATAACTTGCTTTTACTAAAATTAACTTTATGACCAACAACGTCCTCATAGAGTTGCAAGATGTATTTAATTATTTTGGCCTCAACCATCGATGCCTTGGTCAATAGAAGGGTATCATCGATGAATTTTTGGTGAGAAACAACCCTAGTGAGAGATGTTGCCTTGATTACCGATATTAGCCTTGAGCTACAAGCATTTTTGATGGTTTTGCCTAAAGCTTCTGCCATAATGATGAATAACATGGGGCTGATAGGGTCCCCCTATTGAATTCCTATATGACTTTGAAAGTAACCAGTAGTTGTTCCATTAACCATAATTGAGAACCATGCTTTAGAAATGCATTATTTGATCAAATTAACCCATTGGTTGTGAAAACCAAAATTAAGTAGGATAGCAATAAGAAAGTCCTAATTTAGCCTGTCGAATGCTTTGTTCATATCAAGCTTGAGGGCAAAAATAGACCTGTTAGTCTTATGAGCAGAGTGTAGAGCTTCATGAACTGTGATAAATCCATCCAATATTGACCTACCCTAGACAGAGCTTCCCTAGAATGGATCTATGATGCGGAGTAGAACATATCTCATTCCATTTGCAATGTCTTTAGTTAGGATCTTGTAAGAAACATTGCATAGAATGATTGGCCTAAAGTTAGCCATAGATTCAGGGGTTTGCTTCTTAGGAATTAGAGAAATAAAAGTAGAGTTGAGACCTTTTGGGATATGATTGCTTGCTTGGAATTCTATGACAGTAGAAATTACATCCTCACTTACGATGTCCCAAAAATCTTGATATAAACGAGGGGGAAAGCCATCGGGTCCGGGGCTTTGTCTGGCTCCATGCTAAACAAGGCTTCCTTAATTTCCTCATCAAAAAAGGGAGCTAGAAGCTTAAGGTTTATATCCTCATTTATTATGCTAGGAATGGATTGCAAGAGAATATCTTTGGCCTCCTCATTGCATTGCGATTCCTGACCAAGGATAGAATTGAAATAAGTTACTGCCTCCTTTTTTATTTTTGTTAAGTCTTGAGTAATAGAACCATCTACTTTTTTTAAAAAAATTATCTTGTTATTGCTTCTATTTCTAAGCATGGTGACATGAAAAAACTTGGAATTTTATATTTAATGATTAATTAATCTAGGCATTAATGCTTAGATTAATTAAAATCCATTTTGATAAGTAGAGTTTAATGTTCTTCATACTATCTAATATGATGGAATGTGTTTAATAAAGCAAGCCGTGACCAAAAAATTACCTAAAACAAGAAGAGGATACAAAAGGTACAAAGAAATTGTGATAGAAAATAATATGCTATTATCTACCTAATATAATTACATTAATTATATTATGTATATAATAGTAATATTATTATGATGTTCTAAAATGTTATTATAATAATATTATTATGATTATATCATAATGTTCTAAAATATTATTATTATAATAATATTATTATGATTATTTTATTTTAAAATGTTATTATTATAATAATATTATTACATTGTATATAATAATATTATTATAATATACTTTACAAAGGATGTGATAATAATATGTTTGACCATGTTACGTTTGATTATAGGAGAAGGCGATGGTGGCTATTCCAAAAATTTTGAGGCTATGTAACGCTAGCAAAAGAGGAAGCAGTCCAAAGATAGCGCTAGGGTTTCAAGAGGACAACACATAAGGCATCAGATTTGATAGTGAAATGGTTGAAACCAGAGGCATACCGTAAAAAAAGCCAACAAATAAACATTATTAGGGCAACCCATAACCCTAATTGATGGAGATAAAGGTCTACCTCGAGAGCATGGAAAGTTTTTCATTGGTATTGCATAGTGTGAGTGCGAGAGCAAGGAGCTCGACAACCATGGTGAAGGGTTAATAGTGCCATGGCTGTGTCGATGGTAGCCCCCTGACATGGTGTTGATAGTGCCATGGCTACGATCGATGGTAGCACCATGGTGAAGGGTTGACAGTGCCATGGCTATGTTGATGGTAGCCCCCTAATATGGTGTTGATAGCACCATGACTACGATCGAACACAACACCATAGCAATGTTGTTTTGATAGTGCCATGGTTGCTTTGATCATAGCACCATGACATGGTGTTAATAGTGCCATGGCTGCATCGATGGTGTGATGCCCTCACTGGGTTATACGAAAACCAAAGTGCCCAGGATGGGGGACGTCATCCCAATCATTGGGTATGTTTGGTATGGCTTCAAAGAGATACCATCGGGCATTGGTTTCGAAGAGCACAACAAAAATATTGTTGAATGATATTGGCCTACCTTATTTTAATGTGAATGTTGTTTGATTATATTCAATGTTTTAAAGGAGACATAAAATCATAGGGGTTATAAGCTATAGTTAAATATTTTTTATTATTCATTTTGATGGGTGCAAAGGGGTGTTCTTGGGTAGAATGCCTATGTGATAAGAGAAAGGGGAGACATAAGGAGTTACGTAAGATTATGTTTTTGGTTTTATTATTGTTTAAATTAATGTTTAGAAGTGTTATTTTATTGTATTAAATCATAGAAAATGATGATGGATTATTTCTTATATCCATTTATTATTTTAATTGTGAAATAAGTTGAAGCGAAAGGACTTCTAAGAATTATTTATACCTTGCTATCCTACCTGTTTAGAGGGGGGATGGAAATGATGTAACATTCTGAAAAGCAATAAGAAAGAGCATTTTTCAGATTTTGAGAGGGTAGCAAACTTTTGTGAGCAAAATCAAAAGGAGGGTTTCTAATCATAAAACTAACATTTTTAGTGTCTTATCATTTTTGCATTTTAGTGACTTCTAGCCATTATCTTATGCCATGAAATGGGTTGCAATAGGCGAAGGTCAAGATGATGTAGTTTCTCTATTATTTCCTTTGAGTCTTGCACTTGATTTAATGGTATTGTGCTTATGTTGCAGGTCCATTAATTCAGGTTGTTTTATGATTACCTCATAACTTGGGATTTTGCAGGGAGGAGATTAATCTAATATTTCAGATAAAACACATGGTTTAAGAGGGAAACTAACCTGCTATTTCACATTAAATTAATATAAGAAATGAAAGCTAATTTTGCTAACATTGCTAACATGCTAAATTCTACTAACTACTATTAGGGTAGTGGCATCAACATAAGGAATATAAAATGAACCCAACTATCTAAAACTTACTTCATCTTAAAGGCACGAAAATTAAAATGAAGTGGACAATTCCACATTTTATCATTTGAAACCTTTTAAGTGAAGATAAAATACTTTACTAACAGGGATTCAGGGTAGCATCAATTTAAAAAACCCTAAAAAAATGCTTTTATTTTACACTGGATTTTAAGTTAGATCTTTCAATCACTAAGCATTGTTTAGAACCAACAAAAGCCCCCTTGTTTATGGTCACATGAATTATTGAATTATTTCTGGCACTATTACAATCTTTAGATATTTTACTAGAACCTTGGAGAAGTTGAATGCTTATCATTTGGTTTCTTTTCAAGAGAGAGTTTTCTATTCAATACTCTACATGTGGTGGTATTTTGCAATTGGGAAAAATATACACTCAACATCTTTGGTGCTAGAAGGAGGGCCTTCTTTTATGCTTTGTGATTTAGTTTTTTTGCTAATGCTAACGTGGTCAATTTTGGTTCAACAATATTGTGTTTGCAAGTGCAACATGTTACTCTTGACTAGTTTGTGAGAAACCTTAGTAGAATAGATTTAGGTTTCTCAGGCTAGACCCACCTAGACGCATTGCTACTAGGTCTAAAACCATTGAGGAAACCATTTTTCAAAATATTTCTCCCAAACCTAGGAAATCGAGATTCAAAATATAGGGGATCAAAATCCCATCTGAGCCTTCTGATACATTAGGTTTAGAGACACTTTGCCAAGATTTGGAAAGGGTAGCTCTCAGGCCTCTGAATATGATTACCTTTAGTGGGTGTGCACCCATTAGTTCCACCATAAGAGCTACATCAAGTGTACCCATCTCCGTCATTATGAGTGTGTCAACTGCTTTAGTAGGGTCATTATCTTTGGTTAATATGGCCCAACAACAGCAGCAGCAACAACCAGTTCCCTGGTTTGGTACCCAAAGTTATCCGTTAAGTATACCTGGGGATGTCCATGACATACCTAGGCACCTTAAGAGGTATATCCCTAAGTTTATCGATGATGTTCCCATTTTAGCTAAAGAGCATGTTCAAATTTACAAGGACCATATGATTAAGCAGGGAGTCAGTCATGAAGACATCGCTTGTCGACTCTTCCCAAATAGCTTTGACCAAATGGCTCATGAATGGTATAAGAATCTTCCTACAGGTTCCATTACATATTGGGCCCAGTTGGAAGCTACCTTTGTTAATAAATTTAGGTCATTGCTAGATCCTACCATCATGTATAACCAATTTGTGTCATGCAAGAGGTATCCTAATGAACCTATCAAAACATTTAATGCTAGATTCCAAAATATTTACACAAACGTGACTCGTCATTTTGTAATAGATGCTACTGTGGTGTTGCAATTATACCTCGCAACCTTAGACCCAATGAAAACCATGTTTACCAGGATAAATTCTCAAGTTACAACGCTAACCTTAGCCTATGTTGAAGCCATGACTATTGAGCAATAAATGACACCACAAGGTGGCACTATACCTCAATTTCTCGTGTTAGGGCAATATGGCCCTTACAATAAATTTTCCATGATGAATCAAGTTGTGACACCTTAGATGCCCATGATGAATGATTTTCCATATCATTAGTCATACCCATTCACTCCCATGCTTCCATATTTTTTGATATACCCTAATGCTATCATTCCACCCACTCTAAAAATGATGGTTGCTAATCAGATAACCTTGCCAAGATTTGAGGTGAGTAATACTCAGGCCTCAAATGCGTATCCCATGGTTGTGCCTCTACAGGCCAAGGGTCCATGGTGGACCCAAAACACCCAGAGTCAAACCTTAGTGCCTATTACATAGGTTGCTAATTTCAAAAATATCAGTGGATCTGGGGCTGTCATGTCCCAACCACAAGGTTCCAATTCTGATCTAGAAGATCTCAAGATAATGACCATCAAATAGGGCAATGACATCATTTTATTACAAAAAAAATTTGCCCAAAATCCCATGCCCAATCAAAACCATGACCATAGGAGAACAAGACCATATAATATGTAGCCTAAAAATGGGCACGTACCCAATCTAGTAGCAAATCAGGCTGATGCGTTAGGGGATTGTTATGAGTCAGAGTCATGTGATGAGGAAATGCATCACTATTGCCATAGAAAGTTAGACACTTTGGTATCTAAAGTTATTAATTATTTAGAAAATAATGAGATGGAGGAAGATTTGAATGTGTTAGGAGAAGAAGAGGATGAAGCCTTGGAAGGTCAGGCCGCTAGACGTTTTGGGAAATCCAATCACAAGTATTTTACTAGGAGTTCTAAGGATCCCAAAACATCCTCTACTCCCCAAAACAACCCTTTAATTCCTCCTGATACAAAAGCTGATGTGAATCCACCACCTCCATTTTTGGAAGCACCTAGGACAATGCCAAAAGTGTCAAATCTTGGAACATCCACTTATAACTTGGAAGAATATATGAAAAGGACCAAGGCCAATATATCAATGTATGAGGTCTCTCAATTGTTGGGGTAGGATAAAATTAGGAGGAAGATATTGAATTCCCGAGTCAAATTCATGAGGATAAATCTGTAGAACCCCAACTTGCTATTAGGAAAGAGAAACCAGAGGTACCCCCTTTTCTCATAACCGTTAGGATCACAGGCAAGAATTTATATAACTTTTTGATTGATTCTGGTGCCTCAACCAACATCGTGCCTCTTGAGATAAGCCAAAAGCTAGGTCTTAAGCCTGTTCATTCAAATAATAAGGTGGTCCAATTGGATAAATATATGGTGGATGTAGTAGATGTAAAATATGTCCTAGTTCAAATCAACTTAGAGCCTAGGATCCAAAATTACATGGATATCCTTGTGCTAAATATTGCTGCCAAGTATGGCATGGTTTTGGGCAAAGATTGGAGCAAAAATCTCAATGGTTATGTGGTGACTGATTCCTCCCATATGTGGTTACCATGGAGAGGAGTTGCAAACCAAATCTGGGTAGACAGAGAGCCCAGACTTAGGGAAATGATTACAGAGTATAATAAAACCAATGAGATTCAGTTTACTGAAATAGAATTAGGGGTTTACAATTTTGACATAGAAGACATAGTCGAAGGGTCCCAAAATGATAATATTTACCATGGTATGTCGAAAGAAAATAAGAGGGTGTGGACCCTAAATTTTGATGGGTCCAAATAAAAACAAGGTGCGGGAGCTGGGGTAGAGCTCACATGTCTTGGTAGTAAGACTTTTATTGTTGCCTATAGACTATAGTTCTCGACCACCAATAATGTGGTGGAGTATGAAGCCCTAATTTTTAGACTTCAGTTAGCCCTAAGAGAAAAGTTAAAGTGCCTTAAGGAATCGGGAGACTCAGAGTTAGTAGCCAAACAAGTGAAGGAGCAGTATACCTGTAGAGACAAGAGGTTGAACCTCTATAAAACTAGAGTGAGGGAATTAATTAATGAGTTTGATGCTTTCAATATTTCCCTCCTCAATAAAAAACAATAAAATGGTTGATTCGTTAGCTGTAGCGGCCAGCATGCTTTCGCCTGCTGACCATAAAAATGTAAAAAAATTTCCATATATTTAGTGCCTTACCCCTCCATACCAGACAATGTCACGAATTTACAGGTATTTGATAGTGATAGACACATTTTTAGTTTTGTTACTAATTCTGGTATATTTGAAAATCAAGTTATAGACAAAGAAGAGAGGAGGCAAGTAGAAGTAGGAACAACCGAAGTATGGAACGAGATGCCAAGTGATAGGGCCTCTCTTGAAAAGTTGTTTGATATTAGATATAAAAAAAAAGGAAAGAAAACTACCATCCCCCAAGAATCATGCAATTCAGTCAATTTGGGGAGTGCAGTAGATCCGTGTGAAGTGTTAATTACAAATGCATGCACACAATGAGAGGAGTCAATAGCTCAAGTTTTAGGAGAGTACATTGATTGAATAGCTTGGAGCTATGAAGAGCTGAAAACATGTGACCAGAATGTAATCATGCATACCATTCCTCTGAAGCTTGATTCCAAGCCTTTTACATAGGGGTAAAGAACGGTTAACCCAATATTAGAGCCCTTGATAGAGAAGGAAGTGAAGAGGCTGATAGAAGCTAAAATAATCTTCCCTGTTAGGCATTCCACATGGGTGGCTAATATTGTCCCTGTTAGAAAAAAAAGTGGAGAAATTTTGTTGTGCATAGACTTTAGAAATTTGAACAAAGCTTGCCAAAAAGATAATTACCCATTACCCACCATTGACTAGATACTCCAAAAGATAAATGGGTCTAAAATGATGTCATTTTTGGATGGATACTTAGGATATAATCAAATTCTCATACATCCAAATGATAGGATGAAGACGGCCTTCACCACGAAGTGGGGAACATTTGCCTATCAGAGGATGTTGTTTGGTTTGTAGAACGTTGGAGCCACTTTCCAAAGAGCCATGGATTTTGCATTCAAGGGGATCATTGGTAAGTGCATTATTGTCTATGTGGATGATATCCCTGTCTTCTCCAAGAAGAGGTAAGATCATGTTAAAGACTTGAGGAAAGTACTCCAAAGGTGCAGGGAACATGGAATTTCCCTAAATCCAAAAAAGTGCATCTTTGGGGTAACAGAGGGTAAGTTGTTAGGGCATGTCATTTCAAAATATGGGATTGCTATAGACCCAAAGTGGATAGCCACTATTCGGGATATTCCTCATCCCAATAGCAAAAATGAGCTTAGGTCCTTTTTCGGTAAGATTAACTTTGTGAGAAAATTCATTTCAGGTTTTTCCGAGATTGCCAAATCCCTAAATGATATGCTAAAAAAGGATTTTCTAATAAAGTGGACTAGCGAGAAAAGGTATGCTTTCAAAAGCATCAAGGATGCTATTTCCAAAGCCCCTGTTCTCATTAGTCCAAACTATGCTAAATTGTTTTATGTTTACACATTTGCTTCAGATCATTCTTTTGCAAGTGTGTTAACTCAGAAAAGTGAAGACAACATTGAAAATCCTATAGCCTTTCTGAGTTATCCTTTGAAGGATGCGAAGCTGAGGTATTCTGTCTTAGACAAGCAAAAGTATGCCTTGTTTAAAACTGTAAAACAATTCAAGCATTACATTGTGCATAGTAAAGTTTTTGCTATAGTTCCTGACCCTACAGTAAAGTCCATGTTCTTATAGAGTGAGCTAGGTGAAAGAAGGGGGAAATGGATTTCTACCCTTCAATAATTTGACTTAGAGATAAAGCCCATGAAGATAGTGTGTGGACAAGGTTTGGTCAAGGCCATCACAAAAATTGACCCTTCAATAATGTGCCAAAACTATGAGGTTAATGATATCACTACAGAGGAATGGTATGTAGATATTGTATATTTTTTATTGCATGGTAAGTGCCCTTCTAATTTGAATTCCAATCAGTGCAAGGCACTACATTTAAAATCAGCTAGATTTTTGATTAAATCTGATGTGTTGTACAAGAAGAATCATGAAGGAATTTTTCTTCGTTGCATTACTCAAGAGGAAGAAACCCAAGTACTCAAATATTTCCATGGTAAGTATGGAACTGGACACGGGTCAACAAATGCGATAGCACACCAGATTATTAGATTTGGGTATTACTGGTCCCACTTGTTTAAAGACATACATACACATGTAAGAACATGTCACATATGCCAAGTGGTAGCCAATAGAGAGCGAAATGCAACAATGCCATTGCAGTTAGTGGTAGAGATGAGACCATTTGCACAATGGGAATTAGACTTTGTTGGGGTGATAAATCCTAACTTGTCTGATTCCCATAAGTTCATCCTCACCACTACTGATTACTGTACAAGGTGGACAAAGGCTATACCTACTAAGAATGCCACCTCCGAGGTTGAGATTAGATTTCTAGACGAAAACATAGTCACTCATTTTGAAATTCCTAACTCCATAGTAAGTGACAACGGTTCTACCTTTTCCTCTTTAGAATTTGAAAATTGGGCATATGACAATAATGTGAGTCTAAAATTATATTCCAATTATTACCCCCAAGGCAATGGTTTAGCAGAATCATCAAATAAAAATTTACTATGCATAATCAAAAAATGACTTGAAAAGAACCCTAGAGATTGGCATAGTAAGTTAAAATTTGCCCTTTGGGAAGATAGGACCAGAAGCAAGGAGTCAATTGGGACATCTCCTTATCACTTAGTCTATGGGCAAGATCCTATTTTTCCCACTAATATGAAATTGTAAACTTCACATTTTGTAAAAGACTATATTGGGACTGATAATAAACTTGAAATTAGATTAACACAATTAATGCATCTTGATGAGAAGAGAGAGGAAGCCATGCTTCATTTCAGCAAACATCAAGACATAATCAAAAGGTGGTTTGATAAATGTTCCAAAATTAAGGCCTTCAAAGCTTCATATTTAGTTTTGTTATGGGATAAAAGGCATGAGAAAATAGGAGAACATGAAAATTTTGATCGCTTGTGGCTTGGACCTTATCTAATATCTGAAGTCCTAGGTGAAAATAGTTTCAGTTTAAAAACCTTGGATGTAAAGGATTTGGCCTTACCCATCAATGGCCTTCATTTAAAGCATTATTTTTAGGCCTAAGAGTAGAGTCATTGTATTATATGTACACTAATCAACTTGGTTGATTGTTTTTCTTGTCAGTTTTAACCTCCTTTGATTATAGGAGTTTTTAGTGTGTCAAGGTTTTCTAGTTTTGGATTTGATTGTAAGAGTTACGAATGTCAACCAAGACTAAAAGAATATGAAACATTGGTATCATATGGCAAAAGGGCTTGAAAATGTGAATACTGTTTGCAGCTCATGAAGCATGAAGTCTTTGATTTTTGCATATCATCCACCCATGTATCAAGGGCATATTTTTATCACATAAACATCATTACCAATCCACCTCCATATGCTAAACCCAAACACTGAAAGTGAATTCCAATTATCTTGGGATCAAATGTACAAAGAACACTAAGAAGATCTTAGGTTTGGAAACTGTTGCCGAAGTTGTCGTGGGTCTATCACATTTTTGTACATGTCCAACATCTTGGGTAAAATAATATGAAACCATACTTTGATGGGGATGTAAGGCAAAATGATACTTCTGATCTATCCTACCCTGCACATAGTCCATGGATAGTGGTTTTTACCACTACAATATTTATGCTCATAAAATAGTGGTTATCACCACTAGCATGATTTACAAATTAGAGTAGTAAGGATAGTGTCAAATTCTCATCATACCTTGGTTGAGAATCCGATTCCCAAAAACTCTAAACTGAATTGTAAGAATCGTACTACTTGTCCCTCAGAAGGATGGGTAGTCATCCCCAAAATTCTTTAAGGAAAAAAATATAGAGCAAAGCCAAGAAAAGAAGATTGGACTATGGGGTTAACCTCCTTTGGGGCTATAGATGCTTGACTGGCAGTGGATTACACTCATGCCTGGTGACATGACTCCCACAAGATTGAGATTTATGTCTTCCATGAGGATAGATTAGTCTGATGACCTCATCCATAACCGGTTTAATTATTTTGGTCAAATATGAGAGCGGTAAAGGATAGGGTTATATTCTCATCACAACTTGGTTGATAATATGATTCCCCAAAGCTCTAAGGTCCACTTGCACACACTGACCCTTGATGATAATGGATCATAACCAAGCTCTATATCTGGTCAATGAATTTATCGCACACACATTTTATCCTAATATGGTTAAGAAATTTTTGAGGTGTTTTCCCAAACCACCATAGGATGTGCTTCCCATGCAATAAAATTTTTACCCTCAAAGTTCTCCATATTCATTGCAATAATTCTAGTCAAGTAAAATTGGTGATGCAATGCGAAAAAGTTACAAACAATAAGGCGTGGAGTACTTCACACACACAGAGTTAATATTGCATGATTCTAATATTTTTTTGTTCTTATGATTCTATTGACATTATTTATGCATTTGCTGATGCTTGTTGCTTCACATTTTGGAGTGTGTTTTTAGATTTTCTTTTTGTGTTCTCACCGAAATGCTCAGGAGCATTTCCCAACAAAGTCACCATTTTGTTGTGGAGTTTCCACAATCATCCCAAGCTTCTTGGGACCCACTTGTCATGTTTTGGTATTAAAGGTTTTTTTTTTTCTTTGGCTTGTAAGAATAGTGATTTTTGACCGTTTATGTTAATGATTTTAATTACTTTAGTTATTTGATATTTAATTATTAATTAATCTAGGCATTAATGGTTAGATTAATTAAAATCCATTTTGATAAATAGAGTTTAATGTTCTTCATACTATCTAAGGTGATGTAATGTGTTTAATAAATCAAGTCCTGACCAAAACATTACCTAAAACAAGAAGAGGATACAAAAGGTACAAAGAAATTGTGATAGAAAATAATATGCTATTATCTACCTAATATAATTACATTAATTATATTATGTATATAATAGTAATATTATTATGATGTTCTAAAATGTTATTATAATAATATTATTATGATTATATCATAATGTTCTAAAATATTATTATTATAATAATATTATTATAATTATTTTATTCTAAAATGTTATTATTATAATAATATTATTATCTTGTTTATAATAATATTATTATAATATACTTTACAAAGGATGTGATAATAATATGTTTGGCCATGTTACGTTTGATTGCAGGAGAAGGCGATGGTGGCTATTGCAAAATGTTCGAGGCTATGTAATGTTGGCAAAAAATGAAGCGGTCAAAAGATAGCGCTAGGGTTTCAGGAGGACAACACATAAGGTGTCAGATTTGATAGTGAAACGGTTGAAACCAGAGGTATGCCATCAAACAATCCAACAAAGAAACATTATTAGGGAAACCTGTAACCCTAATCGATGGAGATAAAGGTCTAACTCTAGAGCATGGAATTGTTTTTGTTGGTATTGTGCAATGTGAGTGTGAGAGCAAGGAGCTCGATAGCCTAGGAAAAGGGTTAACAATGCCATGGTTGCATCGATGGTAGCCCCCTGATGTGGTGTTGATAGCGCCATGGCTACGATTGATGGCAGCACCATGGTGAAGGGTTGATAGCACCATGGATTCATCGATGGCAACCCCCTGATGTGGTGTTGACAGTGCCATGGCTACGATAGAATGCAACACCATGGCGACATTGTTTTGATAGCACCATGGCTACGTTGATCGTAGCACCACAACATGGTGTTGACAGCGCCATGGCTGCATCGATGGCATGATGGCCTCACTGGGTTATATGGAAACTAAAGTGCTTAGGATGGGGGACATCATTCCAATCCTTGGGCACGTTTGGTATGGATTCAAAGAGATACCATCATGTCTTGGTTTCGAAGAGCACAGTGAAAATCTTGCTGAATGAGATTGGTCTGCCTTATTTTAATGTGAATGTTGTTTGATTATATTCAATGTTTTAAAGGAGACCTAAAATTGTAGGGGTTATAAGGTATAGTTAAATGTTTTTTATTATTCATTTTTATGGGTGCAAAGGGGTGTTCTTGGGTAGAATTCCTATGTGATAAGATAAAGGGGAGACATAAGGAGTTACGTAAGATTATGTTTTTGGTTTTATTATTGTTTAAAATAATTTTTAGAAGTGTTAATTTATAGTATTAAATCACAGAAAATGATGATGGATTATTTTCTTATATCCATTTATTATTTTAATTGTGAAAGAAGTTGAAGTGAAAGGACTTCTAAGAATTATTTATACCTTGCTATCCTACTTGTTTAGAGGGGGGTTGAAAATGATGTAACATTCTGAAAAGCAATAAGAAAGAGCATTTTTTAGATTTTGAGAGGGCAGTAAAATTTTGTGAGCAAAATCAAAAGGAGGGTTTCTAATCATAAAACTAACGTTTTTAGTGTCTTATCATTTTTGCATTTTAGTGACTTCTAGCCATTGTATTATGCCATGAAATGGGTTGCAATAGGCGAAGGTCAAGATGATGTAGTTTCTCTATTATTTCCTTTGAGTCTTGCACTTGATTTAATGGTGTTGTGTTTATGTTGCAGGTCCATTAATTCAGGTTGTTTTATGATTACCTCATAACTTGGGATTTTGCAGGGAGGAGCTTGCTAAACTAGTTCAGAATTTGACTTTTTCAGCTAACCAAATCTGCATTGTTTATTTATTCATTTTTGTTAAGTTTATTTTATTTCAAGCATTCAATCATTTCATTTTGGTCCATCCAGAATTTCAGTTTATTTTATTTCCATTCTGGTCCTTTTCTAGAATTTTTGTTAATTTCCTTTTAGTTTCATTTTTATTCTGGTCCATTTCCATAATTGTTAAGCTTTCAAGTTATTTCCATTCTAGTCATTTTCTAGAATTTTTGCACCTCCAAAATTCATTAATCTAAGCTTTAAGATAAAAAACATGGTTTAGGAGGGATACTAACCTGCTATTTCACATTAAATTAAGATAATAAATGAAAGCTAATTTTGCTAACATTGCTAACACGCTAACTTATACTAACTACTATTAGGGTAGTGGTATCAACATAAGGAAGATAAAATGAACCCAACTATCTAAAACTTACTTCATATTAAAGGCACGAACATTAAAATGAAGTGGACAATTCCACATTTTATCATTTGAAACCTTTTAAGTGAAGATAAAATACTTTACTAACAGGGATTCAGGGTAGCATCAATTTAAAAAACCCTAAAAAGAACTATTTTTATTTTACATTGGATTTTCAGTTAGATCTTTCAATCACTAAGCATTGTTTAGAACCAGCAAAAGCCCCCTTGTTTATGGTCACATGCATTATTGAATTATTTTTGGCACTATTACAATCTTTAGATATTTTACCAGAACCTTGGAGAAGTTGAATGTTTGTCATTTGGTTTCTTTTCAAGAGAGATTTTTCTATTCAATACTCTGCATGTGGTGGTATTTTGCAATTGGGTAAAATATACACTCAACACTATGTTAGATTTATAGATGATTGAAATTCAACTTTAGGATATGTGTTTCAACTATGACATGGACCTATCTCATGGTATAGTAAAAAGCAATATGCAATGAGACTATCATCCATAGAGGTATAATATCATGCTATACGAGGAGATACATGTGAAGAACTATGATTAAAATTCATTATATAAAATATGGGTGTGTGAAAAAGATAATCTATAGTGTTGAGTTGTGAAAATTACGATGTTCTAAAATTTGATCAAGAACCCAAAGTTTTATGAAAGGACAAAACATATTGAAGCACAATGTCACTTCATTCAAGAGCAAGTTTAGAACCATGAAATACAACTCAAATATGTTCCTATCAGAGATCAAATAGTAGATATTTTCAAAATGGCATTTGGATGATTTAAAATTGAATTATTTCACAATTATCTTTGCATGCTAAATAATGTAATAAGGAGGGATGTTAGGCATTAATTATCACATTATTTTCATCACACTATTGAAGGCATAAAATATGAAATGACATGACTTGCTGGCCTCCAAAACATCAAGAGTCTCTTGAAACCAAGAGACACCGTTTTGTATATATATTTGTAAAGGCTACACATTTTTCTAATTGAAATGAATACAATAGAAATATCCTACTTGATCAATTTTATCAATTGGGATACTACCTTGGTTGGGAGGGTAAATGCCTTGATGATACTCTCCCTCTTGAAGATAAACATCCATGATGGTTAGACTTAACAAGATGATTCTAGAGTCACTATTGAACAATACATAGAGAAAATAGTTTTATATAATCAAATTGATAGATTCTACAATGTATATGTATTGTTATAACAAAAAAATATATTGTTAAAAATTCTATTGTATTTTTTCCAAGTTTTGAACCCCAAAGTTGTGTTTATCTATCGTTTTGATAGAAATTTGTGGCATTGTACCAATATGACTTGATAGGAAGTTATGATATTGTCACATTCATTAAAGAATATTTTGATTCATTAATCTATGATGTTATGCCATTGTGATATTGTCTTCTATTCTGTTGAGCATAAAAAAATGTTTAATTATCTCTGCTATACTTGAAATTGGATCTATTGTCTATTAAAGCATTCCATTGAGGCTTAAAACACTTGTTGACTTTAGTTGCATACTTGAGTAATTATTGATGTAATACTTGAAATATAATTGAAATAAAATACATGAGTTTAGAGTTAATAAATGCAATTATTTGAGAGTAATATTAGTATCCTCTCCAAGGAAAAAATAAATATCATAGATGATTTCTATAATGATAATATTATTGGATGTTTTATAAAAATGAATGGAATATCATCTAATAAATAAAATGATATTTCAAACATTAATGAAATGGAACAATGAAACAAATATAAGAATGTTTTGATTAATTAAGATCTAATAATTATCTTTTAAATAAATCATAAGAATATCAATATCAAACTAGAATGATAACCCAACCTTATGGACTATTGTGGAGGATAAAAAAATTGGCTAACAAAAATTACCTTGTAAGAGGTATTGATAGGTGTTACAATATAACACACTAGCCTTATATAGCATTACAGATAATGGAAAATAATGCACTAGTATTATAAGATATTGATGGTAATAGGAATAAATACATTAGCCTATTATGACAATGATGATATTAGGAATAAATAAAGTCATTTTATTTGACATTGATGGTGTCAAAAATTAATACATTGGCCTAATATAACCTTTATGATATTAGGAATTAATACACTATCCTATTATGAGGCATTAATGGGTACTAGGAAATAACTGTGCACACGCTGGATTTGCTAAACATATATGGCTAAATCAATCGGATTTTAAAATGTATCGATAAATGTTGAAATATATGTTGGTTTAGTAGAAACATAGAGAGTTGATGTAGGAGACTCATGGATATAATACATTTTTTTATTTTTTATAAAATGGTTATAAATAGTACTACAAAATTAAAAAAATTTACAGGTATTTTTGGAAACTTATGGAACTAGATGTTATATATGGCATTAGAATGTAACTTAAGGGCCTAACAAGCTCATTGGTGGTAAACTACATTATTGTTTGATTGAGAAAAATGGTTAACTACCAATCATTCAACAAATAATGACTAGTAGTGGTGTTCTATATAAGATGGATAAGATTTTGGGTATAATAAATGAGATGGGGCATATGATGGCTGCTTTGGAAAAGAAATTTTAGAAAAGGAAAAGGGATTCCTATTCAAAGGGTAAAAACCATTTGAAATTTTAGATTGTTAAGGTAGTGGTCAAAAATATCCCCAAGTGGAACAAAGCCATGAGGAACATCATGTGCCTAAAAGACTAATTTTAGGTAAAATTATCTACAGAAGAATGCTTTCCTAAAGTATGACAGTAAAAAATCTTAGGGATGGATTTGAGGTAGGGTACATAGAAAAGAAAAGGTATTTTTAAATGCATACTAAAAATCCACAAATGGGATTTTATTTTAGAGGTATTTACTTGTTATTTAAAGTGAACAAAATTCTAGGAAAAAAAATTATGAACAAAAGAATATATATTGATTTATTTGCATTTTATGTTCTTAGCTGGAAGTACACATAAAAATTGGCATTCTACTATTATTATAATTTCTATTTAGCATAAATATTAATCCTAAGATGTTTCGATCCTATATTTCCTATTCTACTAAGTTGATAATTTTTTTTCTTGGGTTCTTTGATAGATAGCTACTTGCTATATTAATTCCATTCTCTAGTAATGTATTTTATGAATAGCTATGAGATTGAGTAAATGTTGTATCCAAGAGAGATTTGGTATTTTGCTAAGTACTTGTAGTTACAAAGTTTGTGTGAGAGCATACTTATTCTTAGTACAATGTGTAATTAGAGCAATAAAAGCATGCTTGAAGAATAGAAAGAAAACTTGTTGATATTTTGTTGTATGCAAAACTTGACTAGGAAATAAATGGAGGGTTTCACTACTTGTTATGCTTACAAATAATGAATTTGTAGTAGATGAATATAGGTTATGTATGGTATAACTGCATAGGCTCTTGTCACTATTTCCATATTATGAATGCATTAACAAGAAATGAGAAAAGTATTATGCTATAAAGCTAATTTTTAGACACATTGTGTATAGGAAGATTATGTATGGGCGTTGATAAGCCTATTATTTGAGTAAAGGCTTTATGGTTTGTATTCTATTGTTTCCAATTATAAAATTGGTATGCATATAACTATAAGTTTGGTTTGAAAGTTATTACTATTTTATACAACATCATACAAGATTGTGCATATTCAATAAAAAATGAATAAAACTCTATAATTAGATTGCATTAAGCATGAAGAATGTACCTTCTTGTGGGTGTGTCTTGGAACATGTTTGAGTTTGGTAAATATATTTTTGGAGCTATATGGTTCATGAGTAAGATTTAGCCAAATATTATTTCGAGCTCAACCAAGACTTGATTCATGAGGTTTCTTAAGCAAGTATATTAGTAAGATGAATGTTATTTCTTAATTAAAGAAAGTTATATATTGAGGATATTATAGTGATAGTTGTAGATTCTATTATGGCTATAGGTGACATCTTTGATAGATAAAAATGCATTAGTTAATATGGAATGATTTGTTTCACCATTACCATAAGAGGGATGCATATTGATACAAAGCTAATTTCTATTAAGTAGTGAAGTATTGATACTAAGATGTCTACACCAATAAGATAAACGATTATTTATTCAAAATGTTCTATGCATTAATGCTATGAATACAAATTATGTTGTTGCATTAGAGTGTGGAATCTATAGAAATGGAAGGAAGCATTTCTTTTGCATAAAATAGCACAAATGTAATCAAATTGGACTAAGAAACAAGGGTCAAATTATCATAGAGTTGTAACCTCTATCAATTTCATTGGATGAATATGTTCTGTTCTTATAAAATAATGACAAAATATACAAATATATAGATGTGACATTTTCATTAATATATTTTTATGGAGTAAAATTCATGGTTTCACTTCTTAAATTTGGATTAATATTTTCTTTTCGTGATTGAATTATCCAATAAAATTACATAGTCTATATTGATCTAATGAATTACTAGGAGACCATTGGACTTGATGTAAAAATTTTGAATGAAAACCATATTATTTTCCTCTTATCCTTAACTTGGGAATGCATAAACCAATTCAACATAGTAATGAACTAATGTTGAATTGTAGAAATGTCTAACTTCTTATGTGCTCACAATTCCATTTCAACAAATCGAAAGAAAGGGGAGCATACCCCTTTCAACCTCTAGATTTGGCCAACTTCCTAATATAATTGTTAAATATAAAAGACAATATAAGCTATGTGCAAAAAGTAAATATGTAAATTAAATTGCATGAAATTAAAGTTTGGAAGTTTAGGTTTTGATAGATTGAAAACTAAATATGACCACAATAATAGCAAGGAAAGTGTGTGATAAATCAATATAGGAAAAAATTGAATAAAAACAATGCATAAAACATGCATGGAATGTAATTAACAAGGAATTACAAGAGGGAAAAAGGGTAATTTCACAATCATCATGCATTTCACAATCCAAGAGGGTAGTGCCACTGATGGAAAGTAAAAGTCTATTCAATTTCTTATTATTCCCAAAGAAGCAACAACAATTATATTGTAGGAATCCCAAAGTGTACCTCTAATTATATCAAGGTCAAAAGATATTTAAAATTGATCCCATAAATTTTATTTATAGAAATAATTCAACCTTTAGTTACAGTAAGTAATAAATTCTTACTCCTAGTAAAAGTAAATATTTATGGCATCTTTAGTAAAATTATGCACTTCCAAATCTTGCATGCCTCTTGATGCATCTTTAAATAACTTAGAAGCCTTCCAAAATGGTTAGTGGAACCACTCCATGCCAAAATGTTGCTTTCCAACTATTTTCCTCAAGATCTATGCACTCCTTACCTGATATTACATGCCAATGACTGATTCACTTTAGGAAGGGGAGGGATTTGATATTACCTAGGAATACTTTGCTCCATCCTACTAAGCACTCATTTTACTTAGATAAAATAGTACCTATGACATTGAATTTGTAAAATTAATTTCCTAGGGGTTCAAATGGATTGGTCTATTGGTTTTTCAAGTCTTCCAAATGTTAGGGACCCTAGGGTAGCAATCCTATTGCTATAGTTTCAATGACTTCATGGGGTATCAATATCTATGGGTGAGAGATCCCAAATATTTCCCTTATCCTTGGGAATATAGTCTAAAAATTTGGGACCATTCCATCACAAACTTATAAAAGTTTAGTTCTCCTTGGTATTATCATGGTGTTAATTTTAGCAATTTTGTCATTCTTCACCTTTGAGAAATTTGAGGTCTATTAGATTTTTTGCATCTCCCTCAAGATATTCATAGGGTTCAAAAAAATTCATCATATGGATTTACAATATTTTATAGTTGTATCAACAATGCTTTTATTTATTCAAATTATTTTGATGTCCTTTAGATTCAACCTTGAATTTTTTCTTCAAACATTCTATGCATAACATCATCATCAATGATTGTTGAATGCATTAGGCAAATTGGCATTAAATAACCCCTATATTTCTATTACCATTTTTCATATTGGGGTCTCCAAAGTGGCCATTGCGTCTTTGCATGTTTTTAGGTATCTTTGATCATCAAATATAACTCTTATCATTTTTCTACCTTAGTTTTGATATCATCACATAAGGACTTTATTTTCTCCACTTCTGAGGCATGCCTCAGGACCACTGGTACTCCTTACAGTCATGAAATTTATTCGTATAGTTTAATAGTTTCATAATATATTTCTTATTGGAAAGACCACATTTGGACTACCTACTATATTGATCATTTTTCTCCTGCTTGAACTGTTACCTCAATTGGTTTTATTCTTAAGCAATCTACTCTAAGAGACAATCCAACTACTTTATTTGTTTCTCACTTCCAACAAGTTTATTTTTAATTGTTTAACTTTCTATCACTATTGGGATTTTATAGTGACATCCTTCCTAAGGGTTCAAGACGTAAAGTTATTACTAAAATTGTAGATCTTTTGTTGCAAGTTGGGTTGTTGCTAGTGTATTATCTTTAGTCTTATTTTTATTTACTTTATTCTCCATCGCTATTTGGTCATATTGCATACCCACTCTAATGTTGATTTAAGAGCTAGAGAATTTGATATGGATTAGTTATTGATATATTAATCTCTTATATTTTAACAACAAAGTTGATAGAGGTGAATGACCTAGATTGATCACTTTGACATGCTTTGGTGATTGAGATCTTGTCTCCACCATAGCTAATTTTAACCTATGATTATTGATGTGCTTGAGGATTAGTTCTTTAAAAAGTTGGTCTTCTTTATTGCTTTTCTTTCCTCTGATTAGAGTGAATAAAATTCTTCCTATGCATTTATAGCTTATAGGGTGTCAATGATGTGCTAAACATAATCCTAGCTGATCCTTATTGCTAGTTGTTTATATAGGGTGGTTTTTACACATTGATCGCATGAGTTTGTTTGATACTGTAATTAATCCAAGTAGGATTTCTAACTTGAGATGCTTATGTGACATGGAGGATGAAAGGACATGGTGGGGAAAATTATGTGGATATAGTAGTTGTAGTGCCTTGTAACTACATTAGAATTTTTAATTTAAAGAAGCATAAAAGAATCAAATTAGATAGCAGACACCTCACAAAACCTTTTAAAATTTTCCAAAGTGTAGCATAGGCACCAATTAACTTAGGACCAATTTTATTGCAAAAGGTGTGGATTGGATCAAGAGAAATTCACTAGAAAATTGGTATTATTGGATCTAGGGAGTGAATGGATCAAATATAGCTAGCATTTTTATTGCAAAATTGAAAAATTCACTTGATAACTAGATAACTTGATAGGTCATAGGGAGATAAGATTGAAGGCCTACATCTCAAGGTAAATAAATTTAGAGTAATATTTTTGCATGTAGTGGGATACTAAGTCATTTTAGAATCATTCTAAGTTTGTTAGAGGTATAATTAGAAGCATGCATCACTAGGTCGTGCATCATTTTTATAAAGATACCCCCAAATATTTACTTCTTCTAGGATAAATTATTTCACCCTAGGTAAATTAGGGGTAAACATTTACTATAAATAAGATCCTAGGGCTCCATTATATTTATATTTTGGACATGAGAATTCAAAGCTATAATCTGTGAAACTCAAAGTGTGCTTTCACCTCATGAAATTGTAAGAAATTGGTAAGTTCTTATGCATTCCATTAGTTGCATTGCCCTCCTAGTTTGCTAACTGTATGGCTATTGCATAATTACCCATTTAGCCCATCTTGTCATTTTCTTATCAATTTTTTACTTTATAAATGGTTGGGCATTGATTTTATTTGAATTTTCATATGTTGACTAATCATGCATGTTCCTTATTATAGTTTAAACTTGTATTTGTTTTGAATCACTCATACGTTTAATCTTTCATGCATGTTTTTTTCACACCCCACTTTTCATGAAATTAGTATTAGTTAGCATAGGAGTATTCCAAGATGATAGTGGGGAGTCAACCTAAATCCAGATGTGGGAAGGATCCATTATCATTCCATTTCAAACTCGTTAAAACTAGGATTGGGGCAAAAAGACTAAATTAGTCATTAGGACAATTCCTTGGTTCAATATAGTTTTTGGCATGCCTAATGGAACAAACCCTAATTTTCCTCAAATTTTACCTAATTTTACTTCCTCATTTTTATATCAAATTTACATTCATCACAAATGGAGTGTTTAGCTAAATAGAGTTCTAGGAAGTGTTTTTCTATAATTTGGAGTGATTCACTTTGCTTGAGTAGATTGCCTAGAATTATTTTCTAAGTCCAATTTTATATGCAATTCAATTTGGACTTTCAGAACTTGAATCTAGAGCAACTTGTTGATTTTGGGCACTTGATTTATCAGTATTAGTCTTAAATTAATTTAAAAAAATTATCATTTTCATTATTTATGCTCATTTTTTATATTTTTTTTTTGCGAATGACAACATCAATACAAACTCTAAAATTATGAATATTTTTGTAAGGACAATGAATCAAATAATATTATAGAACCATCAAACCTAAAATATGGCCTTTTATATATAGTATGGATAGAAAGAATGTAAGGTAGACTAATATATTTTTCCAAAAGATAAATTTGCAAGCGATTTGATCATTTTAGTGAGTGATTACTCCAAAATAGTAAAATCTAATCAAGTCATATCTGATGAGTGATTCAATACAAATATAAGAAGAGATTTGATAGGAAAGACAATATTCTTCCTCTCTCCTTCCTAGGAAGGTGATTCATTCATTTTAAAGCAATTTACTTGAAGTGATTTGCTTGGACCCTTTTCATCTATTTTTTCTAGTTCAAAATTTATGAGCAAATCACTAAAATTTATAAGTGAATCATTCTATTTTTTATGCAAAGCACTTTACAAGTTAAATTTTACTAATTTAATTTTTGTTAGTGAATTGCTTAAAATTGTAAATAAATCTCCTAATTTTGCAAGTGAATCACTCCATACACATTTTTTTGAAATTTTACAAATTTTAACCATAAGACTTTATCCGTGTAGGTTTATGTGTGTAGGATTATGAATACATACTTGAAGAATCAAAAACAAGGAAAAAAAATTAGTCAATAAATAGTATTTCTTACTATTAAATAATTGAAAATGGAAAAATAAAGGAAAATACTAGTGTGTGTGCGTGCATCTAGGCAATGAGTTGGAGGAGATTCCAATATCTAACTGCATTTACTTAAAAGAAAAATCCCCATTGCCAACCTTGTTAGTCAAATATTCACACCCAAAAAAATTAGTTTCTTGGGTCAACAAATGAGCTATTCATCTACTTTAGCAAGCCAAACTTGGTTCAATATAGGTGTGACCTTAACACATGCAAACTATGGTATACCTATTGATGTAAATAGCCTCATAAAAAATCCACTTTTTGGTATCCAATAATATGTTGATAGCATGAATTTACCACCTATATCTAATTCCCAAAACACCCCATCCTACTGGCATATATTCAACATAGAGGTAACCTCGATCTAGTTTATAAAATACGTCTAGCATTCCATTAGGCTAGTGTATGGATCTTAATGTATGGTCTTGAGCATAAAATCAAAACCAATGCCTTGTTCAAAATTTTTAAGTGCCAAATGAACAAATGGGGTTGTAGGTATCCCAAGTAAACACCTAAGGGCCAATGCCACCTCTAACATGTTAGACACAACAAAATGTGCAAGGACCACGTCCTCTAAATTAGTAAGTGCCACAATAAGGACTATATTATCCCCTCCACATAAAAATGTGTAGCCTCCTCCAAATCAATAGTGGGGTTATCAAAATTTATCACCTCAGTATACTCCACCTCATTATCCCCAAATTTTTTATTCTTTGAACCCTATATACACACCTCATAGTTATGCTATGTATATTTATCTACCTTCACATTTGTAATATGGTTAGCATCCTCCTCAAAAAAATAATCCATGGGTACTTCCTAGGCCATAAAATTAACTTCTTAATTAGAACTACTATGGACCATTAAATCTAGTTGATTATTCTCCCATTCTTACAACTATAAACGCATTCAGTACCTTTGATGGGAATGGGAACAAGACAACACTATATCACCTTAGTGAACTATCAATACTCAAGTTAATCCACCACATCCAAGAGAAGGATATAATGGCATATTTGCTAATTTAATGTCTTCATGATAAGTCTACTTTATGGTATAAAGGATTACCAACTAATTCTATAACATGTTGGGCATAAATTAAATAATATTTTATGCATGTATTTAGTAACATGGGAAATGGTTACTCAATTTTATTTAAACTAAAAAAATTCAAAAACACCCTCAAGAAAATATAAATGTTTTCAATACTAGGTTCTTGATAATATCAAATTTAATCCCATAAAATGTTAGGCCAAATGAAGAACAAGAATTACCTTACTACATCAAATTTTTACAATATGATCTAGCTTTTATGGTGTGTAATTATTGTACTCTAGCTACAAATTTTTAAGAGGTATCCCAAGGATAAGATATTTTTATTAGATTAGAAAAATTACACCCTACTCCACAAATGGCCTATGCATCCCTTATTACATAGAATATAACCACACCTAGTTCTATGCCCATAATTTTACCCATTCCTAATACTTAGCCAAATAATACTACTAATCTATATCCATCACCGTACATCATAAGTCGTCCTAGCCAAATCACATCATCCATCATAGATTTCTAGCCACAAATTCCAACTCTACCTACTCCATATAATTCAATAAATGAATTAAGAAATAACTTTGTGATGTGCAAGATGTTATCATGATAAAAAATTTAATAAGTTATAATAATTCTAAGAGGAAATAGTGGCAACAACCACAAAATTGGAAACCCTAGAATACCTTGTATCTTATGAAACATTATGTGCCTTTGTAGGGTGCTAACCAAGGAGTGAATCAAAATCACAACCATATGGTAAATTCCAATTTAGAGGTAGATTCAATATGGTGTCTTTTGTGTAATGATAGGCATGATCCCACAAAGTGTTTTGGAGCCATCAAACATTCTCAAGCTATAAAATATAATCAACAATGTAAGGCTCAACAAGATGCCATATTTGATATAACCTATGCACTAAAAACCTCAACTTCAACTATTAGCCACTAACTTACCCAACCCCAAAAATTCCATCCTAGCCAATTTTAGCACTATAAAGATAGATGAAGAGTCAATGTTTAAGGATAATGCCATATATGCTAATCAACAATGGATTGAGACTAGAGGTAACAAAAAATATTTTGAAGAGCAACCAAATAAAAAATACATTAAAGTAATGGTACATCAATGCTGAAGGGAGGCATGCCACCATTACACTTAAAATATAGATGGTATATAGTAGCACAATAGGATAAACATAAGGAAAGGAAGAGTGTAGAAAAGGATGCTACAAATGCAACTCAAAAATATGGAGGAATGTAAACCAATATGGATAGAAATATAAATAAAAGAATGGATCCTAAGATAGATAAGTGAAATGGAGGAGGAAGAAATAAGCCTACAAAAAAATGAGAGTGGTAAGGAAAGAGACTAACTATAAAACAATCCAAACAATTCTTAAAATACCCCTCTCACTAGAAAACAACACGCAACAACCACAAGGTAATATAAAAAAAAATCATAGCACAAAGAGAGTACCTTTGTAGAATTCAAGTTTGACATCATGGAGGAGATTAAAAAACACCTACTAAAATAAATATGTTGAAGGTATTGTATCTACTTAGGAATTTTTATCTAGTCTAGGAGTCTCTAAAAGAGCAAGAAAGGAGTTATGCTAGGGGTACATAGACAAGACCTATTTAGGCAAATTTGTTATTTAATAGAATTTTATCTAGAGAATTTAGTAGATATTCAAGTCAAAATGAATGATAAATTGAATTCCCAAAATCCCAAGACACTAAAAATTCCTCCATTTTTTTATGACCCTTAAAATTAAAAACTACATACTAAGGATTTGTATGGTTGATTCAAAAGCAATAGTGGAATTCAAGTTTGAAATAATGAAGGATATGAAAAAAAATCTACTAAAATAAATATGCTAAAGGTATTATCTCTACTAAAGAAATATAATCTACTCTAGGATTTTCTAAAAGAGAAAGAAAGGAATTGTGCTAGGGGTACATAGTCCAAAACTATTAAGACTAATTATCTGTTTAATATAATTTTATACTAGAGTATCTAGTGGATACTCAAGTCAACATAAATGGTGCATTGAATCCCCCAAATCCCAAGACACTAAAATTTATCCTATTTTTTGTGACCCTTAAAATTGAAAACTACATACTAAGGAGTTGTATAGTTGATTCAATAGGAATAGTGATAGTGATGTGTAAAGGTTTTTTGTGAAGACATAGGTCTATATTATACCAAAAATGGTTAGGCACCAAATCCAAATGGATGACAATAGGGTGAATGTGGTGGGGGTCCTTAAGGGCTTGTTCATAACCATAACTAGACATACAGAGTTCATAATGATAAAATAAGTGATAGTTGTTGACCTTTATCCATAAATCAATATGTCACTACCTAGAGAACAAACACAAGTTATCAAGAGATGTACCTAGAAATAGATTATACCCATATAAACATACCCAAGTATGGAAAGGTGATCAACATAAAAAAATGAGTTGAATTATAACTATTTAATGTATAATTTAGATGAACAAACTAGATTAAGCTTCTAGAACTCATGGAAGATGAGTATCTCAAAGATGATCAAAGCTCAAAAGTCAATATGATAATTGAAATTCTATAATATGAAGAAGATTCAAAGGTTGACTATGAGAAACCCAACTAGAAAATTAACTCATAATAGAAGCACCATCTAATATCCCAACCTTGATAATTAAAGGAGTAGATAAAACTTGAACAATGTATTCAATTCATTGAGTCATATATTTCACAAACTCATTTTGCATGTTAGGTTTCTGTTGAACTTTAATCATAATATGGTAGAGTATGAAGTACATTATACCAAATTAATGAAGTTTGAGAAGTTGGGAATCAAACACCCAAGAATATATGGTGACTCTAAACTAATTATATGCTAGGTTAATTTTCTATGTGCCTCAAAGAACAAGAATCTAAAGTCATATAAGCATTGGGTCTAGGATTTGCTAGAAAGTTTTGACACATGAGATCAAAACAACTCATAGGAAATTGAATGCTAATGTATATGATTTGGAAGGTATGGTAGCTAGATTTGACCCCACCACTGATATGTTAGATAAACCTAAAGAGTTGGAGGTATTTTTTAAATCAACAATTCCTAATAATTTTGATTATTGGTAGGTATTTGACAATAATGAACAAATAATAGAATTCTTGATCAGATAAGGGCAATGTATTATTGTTCTAAGAACACAACCTTTAATTAAATAAATGCATGAATAAATTACATCAAGTTTAGCTAAGATTTTTTTTTTTTTTTTGTAATTAAGGAACAATTTCATTACATTCGGGTTTTCCAGGTTGACCCAAAAACTTTTACAAAAATCAGCACTATGTTATTATGGATCAAAACCTCAATAGGGACAGTCTGTCCTTCACTATGAGTACCCTTCTGAGGCCACCCTACCAAGAAAGAGCACAGCCCCTTACCCATATTTACAAACACCTTAGAACACAGGCAGCGGCCCACCGCATTGCTTTCTTGCTGCCCTAGCCGCGGAAATGCGACCTGTCGCAAAATCATGACATCCTTAAGTCTTCTCCTTCATTTGCTTTGGAGAGTCGCGAAACGATGACATGTCACAAAAATGAGGCATGTCACGAAATCATGACATTCTACCTTCGTTCTGCTCCTTTTCCACTATAAGTCGCGTAAATGCGACATGTCACGAAAATGAGCCATGTCACGAAATCGTGACATTTGTCTCCCATTTTGCACTCTTTCTGCTTCCAACCGTGAAAATGTGACATGTTGTGAAATCGTGATGTCCTTAAGTCATTTCCATATTTTACTTTGGATAGTCGCAAAAATGTGACCTGTCACGAAAAAGAGACATGTCACGAAATCGTGACATTCTGCCTTCGTTCCACTCCTTTGCCGTTGCATGTCACAAAAATGCGACATGTCGCGACAATGAGACATGTCACGAAATCATGACATTCGTCTCCCATTTTGCACTCTTGCCGCTTCCATCCATGAAAGTGCGACATGTCACAAAATTGTGATGACCTTAAGTATTTTCCTTCATTTGCTCTGGATAGTCATGAAAATGCGACATGTCACGACAAAGAGACCTGTCACAAAATTGCAACAATCAACTTTCCTTCTGCTCCTTTGCCACTGCCTGTCATGAAATTGAGACATGTCATGAAATCGCAACATTCGTTTCCCGTTTTGTTCTCTTGCCGCTTCCAGCCTCGAAGAATCGACAAGTCACGAAATCGTGTCGTCATTGAGTCTTTTCCTTCATTTGCTCTGGATCATCGTGAAACCGTGACATGTCAAAAATGTGACATGTCACGACATTGTGACACTTCTACCTCTTTGTCCTCTTTTGTTGCATTTGGACACGAAAAAGCAACATGTCACGATATCGTGACACATTCGCCTCCTTGCTCCTTTTCTTGGCTTTTGCCCGTGAAAATCCAACATGTCACGATATCATGACACTTTCACCTCCTTACTCTTTCTCTTCTCTTTTGGTCATGAAAATGTGACATTTCACGATATCGCGACACTTTTTCCTTCCTACTCTTTCTCTTCTCTTTTGGTTGCGAAAATGCGACATGTCGTGATATCGCGACATTTTTCCTTCTTAATATTTCTCTTCTCTTTTGGTCACGAAAATGCGACATGTCGTGATATCACAACACTTTTTCCCTCTTGCTCTTTCTCTTCTCTTTTGGTCATGAAACTGCGACATGTCATGATATCGTGACACTTTTTCCGTCTTGCTCAACATGTCGCCAAAACACGACACTTTTTCCTTCTTGCTCAACATGTCATGATATCACGATATTTTTCCTTCTTACTCTTTCTTTTCTCTTTTGGTCATGAAAATGCAACATGTTGCGATATCGTGACACTTTTTCCTTCTTGCTCTTTCTCTTCTCTTTTGGTCGTGAAACAGTGACGTCACGAAATCGTGACACTTTTTTCGTCTTGCTCAACATGTCACCACAACACGACACTTTTTCCTTCTTGCTCAACATGTCGCGATATGACGAAAATTTTTCTTTCTTGCTCAACATGTCATGATATCGTGACACTTTTTCTTTCTTGCTCTACATGTCACGAAATCGTGACACTTTTTCTTTCTTGCTCAGCATGTCATGAAATCGTGACCCTTTTTCTTTCTTGCTCAACATGTCACGATATCGCGACACTTTAGCTAAGATTAGCTAGTAACTAATTAATTTAAATTAACATCAATTAGATCTATATTCTAATTTAGGATCTATCACTAAGTAAACAATATTCTTTACTAACTAAACAATTATGCATATTGGCTTTTGGAATTCCAATTAATGAAACACTATCCTATCTCAAATTCTAGAATACATACATAGGATGCTAGATAATAAATTAAATAATGTAATAATTAAACTATCCTAACATCCTAATTTATTATATTATTTGGAATCTAAAATAAGTTGCAAAACAACTCAAAATTGACACATACAAATGCCTTTGTGAAAATATTTGCAACTTGTTTGTTGATGGAAATGTATTGGAGTTGGATATTGTGCTTTTGAACTTCATCTTGAATGAAGTGACATTGAGCTTCAATGTGCTTCATTCTTTCATGGAACACTAGATTCTTGACTAATTTTAGAACACCTTGATTATCACATTTCAAGTGTATTGGTAGATATTTTTGAAGTCCCATACTTGAAAGAATGTGGTGTAGTCATATTGCTTTGCATATAGCCTCTCATGCAACACAATATTCTACCTCTCTGGATGATAGTGCAACTTCCTATTGCTTCTTATTATGCCATGATATAGGTCCATATCCTAGATGAAATATATATCCAAACATTGAATTCCTATCATCTAGTGATACAACATAATATGAGTTTGTGTGTCATTGTAATAAGAAATTACAATTCTTCTTATATTCCAAGCCATAGTCATTCATTCCATAGACATAATGCAATGATCTCTTTGCTACTTTCTAATGAATGACCTTATGCTTTTGCATGAACCTCAAAATATAGCTCACAACAAAGCTTTTATCTATCTTGGTATTCATTAGATATATGAGAATCCCAATTAGTTAATGATAGAGAGTTCCACATAAATGAGGAGATTTTCCATATCTAGACAACTATAATCCTGGTACCATTGGATTTGCCTTGGTTTTACAATCTATAATTTAATATTTTTCTATAAATATCTTGACATATTTTTATTGTGAGATCCAAATATGATTCTTCCTTTTCCAAACCTCCAATCCAAGACAATAATGTAGAAGTTCTAGATCTGTCATATCAAAAGAATTTTTCAAGTCACTTTTCACAATGTCCACCATTTCATATAAACTATTAGTGATGATCAGATCATCAACATACAACACAAGTATCATTATTTTAGAGTCAAATATCTTGAAATAGAGATTCACATATCAAGGATTTATTTTTAACTTGTATTGTATATGATTGTCAATCTTGATATACCAAGCTCTAAGAGCCTGCTTCAACCCATGCTATTAGTTTACAAAAATTTTGTTCTTGCACTTCAATAACAAAACCTTTAGGTTGAACCATATACATATACTTTATAATATCACTTAAGAAATAATTATTGAAATCCATTTGATGTAGCTTCTAACCAAACTGAGTTGTCATTGCATAGAGAAGATGAATGGTTGTCATATTTTTTGTTGGTATAAATTTTTCCTCATAGTAAATGCATTCTTTTCTAGTATAGCCCTTTGCAACAAGTCAGGCCTTGTATTTTTAAATTGATCCTTCTACCTTATATTTGATTTTGAACACCCACTTGTAGCCTATGGGTTTCTTTCCATCAGGCAGATCAACTAGCTCCCATGTATTATTTTTAATAAATACTTATATTTAACTTCCATAGCTTCCTTCCATTGAGGCAAGCTAAGTGCATCCTTCACTAATGTGGGTTTTGTATGCTCCATGACTAAAGACATAAATATATTATTTATTTCTTGATTTTTCATACTTCGAGTACATGGTTAGGTGGAAGTAAGATTAGGAGGTGCATCAAGTTTAGAATCTCTCATAGTACTTGTGTAACATTTTACAATTTTCCTTTTTTGCAAAGTAGAAACTACTTTAGGATCATCAATAAGTGCATGAATGTCATTTTGGACTTAATAAAATTCTAGTTTCACAGTAGGAGATGTGTTATTGCTAGACTCTTCAATATCTACTATATTCAACTTAGGAATAATTCCTTCATCAAATATCGCATCTCTACTAATATATATTTTCTTGATGATGGTGTCAATCAAACAATACCCTTTGGATTCATCATTGTATGTAAAAAATATACACTGTAGGTAATTCTCATCTAATTTGGTCATTTTATTCTTAGGAATATGCATATATGCTTTGCTACCAAATATTCTTAGATGTGCAATGGATGGTTTCCTTCTAGACTAGGCTTCTTTAGGTGTAACTACTTGAAGTACTTTTGTGGGTATTATATTGAGGAGATACACTATAGTGGCAATATCTTCAACCCAATATTGAATCCCAAGATGATCTCTAGTGAACATACATTGAACAATCCCCATGGTGGAATGCTTCCTCCTTTCAAAAATTTCATTCTATTGTGCTTTTGTGGGTATTTTATTGAGGAGATACACTATAGTGGTGATATATTCAACCCAAAATTGTGGCCCAAGATGAGATGTAGGCATAAAAAAATTCCCATGGTGGAACGCTTCCTCCTTTTAGTAACCTCATTCTATTGTGGAGTATAAATTATAGTAAGTTATCTCTTGATCCCATGATGTGCAAGAAATCTTGAATATTTATCGGAGGTATATTTCCCTTAAATATAATTGAAGGGTCTTAATTGAACATCATAACTATTTTTAATATGCTTCTTGAACTGGTAAAAATATAGGAATACATCAAACTTCAATTATAAAAAGGACACTTACATTTTCCTAGAGTAGTCATCAAAAAACAAGTAAAAGTATCTCTTGCCACCAAATATATTTGGCATGGGTCCACATAGATTGATGTGTATAGGATCTAATGATGTTTTAGCTCTAGAAGTGCTCAATTCAAAAGGGAATCAGTTTTACTTCCTACTAAGTAATTCGAGCACACTAACAATGTTGATGAGAGGTTTTCAATCCTAACACAATTTCATGTTTACTCAACTGGAGTAAATATCATGAAATTATATGTCCATAGAGATTGTGCTATAAGAAGATCACTTATTTGGTTGTGGCAACCAATGAAACATAAGAAGTGAGGGCATCTAGAGAAAACAAGCCATGTTTGTATGAAGCAATTGCTATATGTTTACCATTTTTGTTAACGAAGCATATCTTTTGTCCATCAAAAACTTTGAAATCAACCACCATATTTTTATTAATAATTTAAGGAATCAACAACAAATTATTTGCAATTCCTGGTACATAAAGTACCTTTTCAATTAGATATAGCCCATATGGAAGAGTAATCAAGACATTGCCTACACCTTTGACTTGATAGGTTTTGTCATCAATGATTATCACTGGTTTCCCTTATTTAGCATCAAAATAATCAAACCATACCTTTTCCCCTATCATGTGCTTACTAGCACATTAATAAATGTACCAAACATTGTCCTTTTGTTTAGGTTTTGCCTAAGTAATTAGCACCTTGTGTGACTTCTCCAAATATGAGTGTAAGTCTTCAATAGCAACATGACATTTTTGTTGCTTATATTTAGGACATGGTTTGTATTATACCTTCTTCTTTTATGGTTGATATATATATATATTTTTTTTAGTTGATGAATTGTACCAATATTATTTGGTTTCATGACCTTATCTCTCACAAATATGGTAGTACCTCTTTTGATTTTGAGGCTTCTTTTATGAGGATGTTGAAGTGGTATAACCCTTGGAGGAAGAAGCCTTTGGGAAAGACCCTGATGGTTTCTTATTGCCATATATATTTGTAATGAATGCACTATTGTATAAATTATCCCTCAAGGTGTTTATAGCTTCTTTTATTACAACAATTTAACCAACTCCTCAAAGGAAATATTCCTATTGGAAACTTGAAGGGAGGTGATGAGCACTCTAAAGGAATATGGTAAAGCTCTTAGGATAATAGGGACTAAGAGCTTGTCTTCCACTTTCTCTCCTATTGCATTCAATTTTGCTTTCAAGTCAACAACTCTACAAAGAAATGCTTCTATAATTTCTCATTTTCATGCTCAAAGTGTGAAGTTGGGATTGAAGGTTAAGAATAGTTGCTTGATTCTTCCCTTCATAAATAGTGGTAAGTTTATCCCATGCATATTTGGAACTATCTACTTCACAAATATGAGGTTTAATCTCATTAGCCATGGCAAGTGCGATGATCATGAGGGATTTTTCATTTGCATCATCATATATTTCTTTAGCATCATCACCAAATTTAGGTATTGTGACTATGCTAGTCATGATATCCCATATATTTTCAACCTACAATATGGTCTACATATTTGTATTCCATGGTGTAAAATTAAAACCTCTTAAGAGTTGAGATTCTATGAGATAGGCTTTTGGAATGGATATTATGAGGGTTACTTATCTCTCCAAATGGTCCCCTTTCTTTATACCATTAGTCCATTATAACAAACCTTCTCATATACTCATCCTTCCTAAATACCCATTGGTACATTTAAGAAGCTAGCCCTCTTATTTTACGTGATTGTATGTAAGAGAGACCTTAAGGTACTAGAATAAAAATGATAGGTTGTACATAGGTAGTATTGAGAGGGATTCACTCTATATTTGACACCTTCTTAAAAATACCTCATCATATGTAGGGTGTAACTTCCTTTAAATACTTGAAGGAACTTAATTTGAGGATATACACATAGCAATATAAGTTAATAAGGGTAGTTATAAGGATAGATCCCAAATGTCATTGTTTCAACTATGTTAGGCATTAAATGCATTAGCCTGAATATGACAACATTACCTATAATTTTGGGCTAGAGATGTTATAAATACCAAATGCTACCTTGTAGAATTTGCACAAATATAGGGTAAAAATTTGAGGGGTTTTCAAAAGCATGAATTATGTTTATAAAATAGAATTGAAAACATGCAATCAAGACTATATTTTTGAAATGTGTCAGTTTTCATAAAAAATGCACCTTAATACAATGCCAATTTCAAAAAATTTTGATGTGAATAATTGCAAAATTAAATGATTCTCCTCAATTAATTAATTATTATAATTAATCAAAATAAGTCAATTAAATAATTAATTAATTTAAGTAATTAATTAACTAATTCTAACTAATTAATTAAAAATAATATTTATCTAATCAAAAAATTTAACTAATTAAAATATATTCTTTAAAAAATGTGTTTAAGGAGATATTTTATGAAACTTGATATTGCTAGGTGTGCCAGTCCAAGCCTCCAAGGTCAACTACCCCATCCAAACTCAAAGCCCATAGTCCAAGTCTCCATGACTAAAATACAACGTATTAAGAGCCCTTCTTGTTGGCCTACTTAGGTTAACATGCCATTATCTAAGCAAGGAAATTTTTAAACAATTAAAAAAATCCCACACATTACATGTGAGATTAATACAGTTAAAAGGAATAAAAAGCATGACTCTACCTTGGTGCTGCCACTACATCCTTCCACCTTGGGCCACCTTGGATTAAACCTATGCTATCTTAGATGAAACCTCTATATCATTCTGCATGGGCCACTATGTCATTTGTCTAGGCCTCAATGACTCCTCTTTGCATCATTGCTAGTTGCTCCACTCTTGAAGGGAACTTTGCCACCACAACTTATCCAAATTAAGGCTCTATCACTGATGCAGGAATTTACCTTTACTCATGGATTTCCAAACCATATTGTGAAATAGGAATATTAGATATCTCATTCTTAGTATTTTATACCAACTCTAACAAGTAAAAAACTATTGCTCCATGTGGCTACCACTAAGACTCATAATTGGCAATGATGTATTGTTTCCCAAGTCTATGTAGACTAACAATACCTTAGGTTTTAGAAACTCTAACTATGGATTTGCTTTACCAACACCGCAGATGATAGCAACTTATATTGACCACCACCAACCATATCTTCAAATATTCTCTAGCAGATCAGAGAATTTAAATTTCATAAACTCCACCTTGATCATTGCATCAAACCCATTAACTATTTATGTTTTGGATTTCATTGTTGTGTAGGTTTGGTTCAAGTGATGTTGAGCATAGAACTCCTTAGAAGATTCCTTAGGACTATAGTAAATGGATTTAAATTATTTCATGATATATTTGGTCTATCTTTCTGGTTGACTTGATTGTTGCTAGATTGTGAAACATAAATGCACCATTTTGCACTTTTGACAATGCCTCTCAAAAGGTTAATTACTCTAATCACAAATAGTTTGAATCCTAATGTCACACTAATACCTCCCTTTTTTTATGGCCATTATCATATATCACAATGAGCTTCATAGGGTCCCTGAATGAGGGTGTATAATAGCCAAATCATGTCCTTACATATGCTAATATAGGATTGTTTCCAAGAAACTAACTACTAGACTTAATAGCAGTAACACTAAATATTACAACCATACCTTCTCAATGCTCTAATACCAATGTTTTTATAAGAATACATCCTTTCAATAAACAATTGCATGAACAAATTACATCAAGTCTAGTTGATATTAGCTAGTAATTGATTAACTCAACTTAGCATCAATAATATCTATATGCTAACTTAAGCTTTATAACTAACTAAAAAATTATGCATGTTGGATTATGGAATGCCAACTAATGAAGAACTAACCTATCTTAGCTTCTAGAATACATATATAGGATGCTAGATAATAAAATAAATAATGTAAGAACTAAATTATCCTAACATATACTAAAAAGAAGAATTAGTATGGTGATGACATCAAGGATGGGGTTGTACAACTAAAGATAAAATAATTTCCCAATGGATATATCACTCTAGACAACATGTTTAACCCAAATTATAGTATGAATAAAACAAGCCTAAATGTCAAATCCTCCTCACACCAATGTATTGAAGTGGATGAAGGGAAAATACTACTACTTAGAAAGGACTGCATTCAAGAGGAAATTGGAATGTTTAGAGAGTTTTGTGGCAAGTACAGGGACATAATTGCATGGTAATATGAATATCTTAAGGTCTATAAAAAAAATATCATAAACCACACCATTGAGTTGGAAATTAGTACCAGGTCATTAAAAAAATTCAATGACCAGTGTACCCTAAAATATGGAAAGTGATGAAGAAAACACTTTTTGAATCTCTTACAGGACTAAATAATATTCTCAATCAAAAACTCCATTTGGGTCACCAATTTGGTTTCTAAACATAATAAATATGGTGACATAAAGATATGCATTGATTTCTAAAACCTAAACTAAGCTTAATTAAAGGATCTCTATCTTTTACATACCATATATTAGATTCTATAAAAGGTAGTTGGCTTGTAAGTGTTGTCTCTCCTTGATGATTTCTTAGGGTATAATAAGATCTAGGTCAAATATAATGACCAACATAAAACAACCTTCACAACCAAATTGGGTACCTTTACATATCAAAGATTGTCATTTGGTCTACCAAATATAGGGTGACCTTATAAATGTCCAAGGACATAGCATTTGTTGCACTTTTAGATAAGGCAATTCTCATAACTCAATGATCTAACAATATATCCAAAGATAAGAGTAAGCACAATGAACATCTTAAATTAGTATTCCATAGATGTAGAGAGTTTAGTATCTTTCTTAATCCAAACAAGTCTATTTTTATGGTCCAAGAAGGTAAATTGCTAGGCCACATAGTTTCAAAATAAGGTTTGGCCATAGACCTTGACTAAATAAAATCCATCTAAGACCTATCATTTTCCTCTTCTATAAAGGACATCATGTTCTTCTTAGGTCAAATCTAGTTTATCACTAAATTCAACACCAAATTTCTCTAAATGGTCAAACCTATCACCAAAATGTTAAATAAATATACCACCCCAATATGGACCAAGAAATATAAGAAGTATTTTCAAGAAATAAAATATATCATCACTAGAGCCCCAATCTTGATCAACTCAAAAAATTTCAAATATTTTAGGCTATACATGTTTGGCACATGCAAAAGCATTGTTGTTGTCCTAATCCAAAATGATGATAAATATGAGGAGCATCCCATATTATTCATGAACCAACTCCTTTAAAACTATGAATAACATCTCCTTATTAAAAAATAAATATTCACCATCATGAAAGCTCTTATGAAGTTCATGTACTAACTATCGTAGATCAAAACTACTATATTTATAGTACACCCTAATATTTGATCAACCATTCTTCATTGTGAGTTAAGAGAAAAGAGAGCTAGCTAGATTAAAAAAAAATCAAGAATTTAACATTGAAATTAAATTCACCAAGCTCATTAGGAGAAGCATATTATGTAAAATCCTATCAATAAAAATCCCTAATGATCAAATTGCTCTATAAGAGAAAATAGACATGAATGATAGAATGGGTTGGATGGGTGACATGTATAGATACATGGGCTCAAGATAGGTACCTAAAGAGTTAACAAACAAGCACAAAACTTGATTTAAATAGAAAGAAACATACTATTATTGGATTGATGACATATTGTTTAGAAACGGATATGATGGTGTCTTGATACACTACATTGAAGAATAAAATATAGAGATCCTGATAAAGTAGTGTCATGATGAAGGAGGATATTATTTTGTACCTAATACAACCCATAAACTTATGAGAATTGGATATTACTATCCTATCATATTAATTGATTATTACTAGTAAGTCAAGAATTGTAGATCCTGTAGATCCTGTTACATGTTCAAAGGAAAGAATAGAATAGTGCTAATGCCTCTTAAACCCATCATGTTTGAACCATTTCAATAATGAGGTCTAGGTTTCATAGGAAAAATTAATTTACTCTTAATTTTAGGGTATGGATGGATCCTTACTACTATATATTATTTCACTAAATGGGTTGAAGTGCTCTGGGCTAAATAGTCCAACCAAGAGATAGTAGTTCAATTTCTAGAATATATCATCAACAAATTCAGAGCCCCAACTACTATTGGAATATGAGTTCTTACTTAAGATATCTTCTAATAACTATCTCTAAGGAAATAATTTGGTTGATTCAACTAACAAGAATATTATAAATATTCTAAAGAGAACCATTTCCAAATCACAAAGGGACTACTAGTACACTAAGCTACATAAATCACTATTGGTAGGTCAAGTGGCATCAAAAGCATCCACTAGATAATTCCCCTACAACTTAGTATATGGAAAAGAGGTTATATAATCAATCAATTTGGAGCTCCATTTCTCCAAACATTATAGTAGCTTAAACTAGTAGACACTACATCAAGCCCATGCAAATAAAGTTAAATACATTATTGTCTCTAAAGAATGAAAGGTAAAAAATATTTTAAGAGAATTGTGTAGCACCAAGAAGCTATCAAAATGTGGTTTGAAAATAATCCATAAATACATACTATAAAGGAGACCTCATATTTAAGTGGGGTGAAGAATAGACAAAACCAAGAGAACATCAAAAGTATGATTCCCCATTCAGTGGGTCTTACCAATTATTAAATATTACAGGTCCAAATTCCTATATATTTACCACTATGGATGAGAGAATGTTGCTTATTTATTTAAATTAGTATCTCCATCCAATCTAAAAACATGAATTCCAATCAAAATAATATGTAAATATAGACATGCATTTTCCTTTTAGTAGCTTTTATTTCAACAAGTACTTCCCATTCTCTAATATAGCTTCAATCATTCCTCTTCTTACAAAGTTTCTAATAATCATGTATTTTACAATTAACCTTAGAGTGTATTGACCCATTATAATGCATACTTATGGGTCATGACATATTCCAAAAAATGCAAGGTTTAAAATGAGTGAATCACTCACCCTTCAAGCACACCCCACACCAACTAGCATCAAGAGAAAATAAATCCTTAATGGGATGGTGATCCCACATGATGGGATCATGTTAAGGTACAAGAAACTATGAGTAGGTATGGGAAGCACATGGGGCTACATAACCCTCAATAGTCCAAAGGGGTCCTCATTTTTGAATACATGATGTAAACAAACATCCTACTACTTTGCTCCTTATATATATAGCTATTCTACTCACCTACTAATCTTGACTTGCCCAAGTGATTTGATCAGTGAATTTTGTATATGCACACTTCATAGATCATTTTAAGAATATCAAGGTAGATTCTCATCAAGACTCCCATCACAATTCCTACCAAATCTTCCCTAAGAGTTGATAAAAAATTTATCCTCCAACCCAAATACTGTTAAAAAATTCTTGCAAAAACAACTTGAGTGCACAATAAAGCATTCCTACTAGTGAACCACTATGAATATTGAGTGAATTAATTGATTTTTTCTAGCCAATTTACCTATACTTTAAAATACTTTGTAAGTCCTACTAGGGAAGTGAACTACTTTTCTATGCAAGCAAATTGCTAGTTTTGTAAGAGTAAAAGCAAAGTGCTTGAAGTGCTTAAACCCTCCAAGTGCCTCTAAAACAAATGAATCACTTATTTTAGCAAGTTAATCACTTGCAATTATGAGCAAAATGATCCATCTATTAAATTTTTTAAAGTTTTCTTAAAGTAAGTAAATTGCCATGATTTACGTATAATCACTCTAATTTGCAAGTGAATCTCTCCATTTGGTAGGACTTGGAAAATTTTCATCTTTCTCCCAAAAAATTTCCATTTCCTATATTGTTATCCATATTCCATCCCCAGCTATCATGGATGCCACTTCCATCTCCATTTTTCCTCAAGTACATCCTATTTTTCCACCTTTCATTATTGCTTCATCCACATCTACCCTACCTTCACTAGTATGCATACATCTAAAAGAGGAAGAACCATTAGGAGGTAGGCCAAAGAAGAATATGGGTAAGAGAAAGAGCTAAGGCTCCCCTCCCCCAAGATACTCAAGTAACTATTTGATGATATCTATAAAAGGATTAAAGAGGGGAATTACACACATCTAATTGGGTAGGTGAGGAAGAAATCCCTAAGAAGATTTGACTTGGATTCTCATATTCACTCATGGAGTATAAGTCACATATAAATAGTAGTGTTGGTTATGAACAGGATATCATGAGTATGGAGCTACCCAAAACTAGTAGAGTCATATTCAATAGATATAACCCTTAAGGAAGAAGATTTAGACTCTCTCAATGAGCTAAAGAGTCCTATATAATTAATTTAGACATAAGAAATATTCTCATGGTGATATATGACTTGACTATGTGGGTGTCTTGTAACCTAAAGATAGAAAATGACTTCTACTATCGATGCACATGCACATACCAACAATATTTCTTAATTCCATACATGAAAAAGCTAAACTTTCTAGCTGACTTCAATATTGTTCTAGAGTTAGGTATCTTCAAGGAGGATGTATAGATGGTGTTGTTAGGGATAGCCATGGTCTTTGGAGAATAACTAACTTGAATATCTATGAAAATCATATTTCTCTACTTCACACAAATGTATCCTAAGCATTCACAAAGGATTGGTTGTGTGGGGTACATCACGTATCAGATGGATAACCAACTAAAATCCTTTAGGAAATAAAGAAAATTTAACTACTCCTATTTGGTCTACCCCTTTATATACTAGAATAAATATTGGTTTAAAATACTTCAATTAGACTAATTAGAAGTAGATCACAAGATATTTTAGTATTTGACTACACATATATGCCCTTATGAGAAGTGGGAAATATCTCCTACTACTTTTATGATGTGGTAAACAAAGTAATCACGTAAAATTTCATGGTTAAGACGCTAAGGCTATCATATGGGATATGAAAATTGATGAAATTAAGAGAATGGCCAAGTAGAGACTTCTACCTAAGGAGGACCTAATATATCATCTACCTCTATGGATTTTTAGCCATGCATTTTGGGTGCCTACAAGTGTGCTAGACTACATGTTCAGCCTTGAATATGTGAGACAACTCAATTGCATGGAGCTAAAGTATTTTAGGGGTAGAATAAAACTATCTATTATACCCTCAAGCAAGTAATACCATAAAAATTATATATGTTCCACCAAGTGGTAGGAGTAAGGTTGAGAGAAATGGGAGTAGACCAACTAAGATATCATTAATACTATGATCTATCAAGATTCTTTGAAAAGGCCTTGAGTAGTAAGAAGATAGATACCTTCTTTGTACATGAGAAAAGATACAATATTTAGGAGGTAAACCCTAGTGAGAAATTGGTACTTGTCACTTTCGGAAGCAATCATGGGTATGAAGATGAGATTCAAAAATAGTGTAACTAACTCAAGTGGCACACCTTCTAAACCAAGGAGAAGTATGATTTCAACCCTAATATTATGAACCATTTAAAATTGGGTTACATGGATAGAAATGTCCTGACATAGCAAAATATGCGATATGAAATGTGTATGCTAATAAATCCTACTAGAGGTGGCCCATTCCATAATGAATTCTCTACCATTTGGGATAAAATACACCCAATAAATATAAAAGGTCCAAAATAATCAATGATATAACAATTGACCCATTAAGCTCTCAAAGGCCAAATAAGAGAACAATACCTAAGATCAACATCTCTACCAAACCTATGATTTTGGAAGTGGTTTGTTTAGTAGTAATGAAAATTACAATTGAGAGGTAAATATGGGTAAATGTTTAGCGAATTCATGGTAGCACAAGAACAATAATAGTATACAACCTAAATTGAGAGAAAATAACTTAAGGAGGCTCCCCTCTCTAGTTGGGAAGGAAGCATCATGGCTACTACTATGGCATCTTAACTTCCCTTTCACAATTCAATAGCCCCCTTTATTTTTCTATATTTTCTTCTATTCCATATTCTTCTCTCCCTATCCATTCCTCTACTACTCTTATCTCACCCTTCACTAGCATAGCTCATGATTCTCCTAGAGACACCCTACCTTTAGTAGTCATTGTCATCACCCAAACCACATCTATCACTTTATTTTCATCACCTACCATCCAAGTATCCACTACATGACACTTGGTTCCATATGCCATGCTACCACCATTAGCAATTACCTTATCAATAATTCCATCAGTAGTTGACACACTAATACAACTAACATAAAAATCTAATCCCTCCATTTACTTCCATAACTATGAAATTCACTTCACTCGCTCTACTTTTCACTTCCATATATCCACCTTACCCACCATATTGGTCTAGATAACTCCTACTATAGGTAATCATGGCCAATTCCCAATTTAAGGGGATGATTCTATAAGAGAACCCACTCAAACCATCATAGTTTCTAGGCCAGGCATTACTTTCATATGGAAATAGTGTGTGAGCTTAAGGAGATAGATGACACAAAGGTGTATGATGCCCTTACTATCTAAGAAAATAAATTAAATAAGGAATATAAGTGACTCAAGGAAAATACCTCCAAGTCATCAACGTTTATGTGATCATAGCTGACAAGGAGAGGGGACAAAATTTATATAAATGAGGATATGAAATAAAAACCCTCTAAAGTGGCAATAGTTCCTATTAATTTGACCTCCAAGATGTCTGAGACAAACCTAAATAGAATGGACTCATATCAAATGGTTCAACTTGAAAACAACTCACACTTGTCACAACCATGAATATTTACCACTTGGTAGTTAAGGATGAAGAAATCTAATGGAAAAACAAGGAGATCAAAGCAAAAGTTTCATTGTTGAAAGAAAAAAGGGATCAACTCTAGCAAGAGAATGAAGATTTAAGATACATATTTCAAATAAATATCAACTAAATAAGTAGGTTGAGGACCTTAAATCAAGATTAATTGAGGTTGAAAGGAACCAATATCAGATAGAGGATCTCACATAATAACTCAAGTAAGAAAAGAGTCAGATAGAATACTTAAAGAGGCCCTAAAGACAAATGCTAATTTATTTTATAGATTTAATAATTTTAGGATATGTGGAGACAATTGTTGACCCCAAGATGGCATACAACATTCAACAAGTTAGGTACTTTTGGGCCAAGAGTAAAGAGGAAATAAATAATGGTTGTGAATACTTTTGGTTTACCTCCTTTGCATAATAGAGCCTAGAAAAGATAACATAAATAATTGAGCTAGTGGAAGAATTACTATGTATAAGGGGTGAATACTAGAAAGTCCTTAAACTTCTCTCTTCCATGATAATATCTTAGGCACAATGACAAATTAGGATGGACTAAAAGGACCTAGTAAAGAAATTGAGGAAGATCTCAAATGTTTATAAAAATCTCCAAGCTTTCAAAGATAACTTGGCATCCCTAAAGGCCCAAGCACATGATATGATCAAAGAAATTTAGGGTTAGTAGCTACTATATTGCATGACGTATTCAATCCATAAATGAAGATCCTATATGATGATATTATTGATTATATTTTTAAAGAAGAAAAGGACCAAGCCAACATGGGATATGCAGTTGAAATATATAAAAATCTAGAGCCCATATATGCTAAACTACAAGAACTATATGGTAAATAAGAATAACCATCAAATCATCCATTTGAAGATCTAACAAGGGAAGTAGAGGACCTTGCCGTAGTCTAGTTCCCAAGTGATAGACAATGGAAAAAAATATTGGGATAGTTGCTTTAGAATATTAGCTAAGGAGAACCTAAATTTTGATAACTTTGCTATAAATGTCCCAATTTTATGTAGTTGGTACCCAAGGATAAAGGTAGGATCAAGGATCTCATGCTAATTTAGCTTGGCACCTCATGAAGCTACTAGAAACATAATACCTTGGCCAAAACCTTTTGATTCATAAGTTTGAAGGAGTATGAAATAGAAAAATAAGACAAGAAATGTCTGATAAAATCCTTCAAAAATTTTCTAAGTCTAACATAGGTGTTGTTTGCCTAAAAAATGATTTAATTGTAAAAGGTACCAAGTAGATAAATAAGTTTTTACTAGTGAAGAGACATGATTTTCTCTAGGGAGTTAACCACTCAATTATAGCTAGCAATTTGATTGCAAAAGCAAGTGATTCATCACTAATTTGATCACATCGCATGATAGGTCATAGGAGTGAAGGTGCAAATCCTAAGAATAATATTTTGGGAGTGATATTTGGCATGTAGTGGTGCACTAGTTCATTTTGGAATCCTTCTAAATCTTGTTAGAGGTATAATTAAAAACCTGTAACATTTGGTGGTGCATCATTTTGCTAAAGATACCCCCAAAACTTTAATTTTAATAGGAGTAACTGTTCTCACCCCAGGCTACTTAGGGATAAACTCTTACTATAAATAATAGCATAGGAATCCATTATATTAATATTTTAGCCATAATAATTCAAAGCTACACTCTATAAAACCCACATTATGCTTTAACCTCATGAGATTGTAAGAAATTGACAAGTCCTTATGCATTCCATCAGTGATATTGTCCTCCTTGTTTGCTACATGTAGAATGATTAAGGCACTGTCCTTTTAGCCCATGTTATCATTTGTTTATCAAATTCATGCTTAATGAATGGGTGGATATTGATGTTATTCAGATTTTCATGTGTTGACTGATCACACAATTTTCTCGCCATGGTTTATTCTTATTTTTATTTTGAATCACTCAGACCCGTAATATTTTATGAATATTTATTTTATACACTTTAAATTTCATGCAATTATTGTAGGTTAGCATAGGAGAAATCAATTTTCTAGTTAATAAACTATTTTCAGCATTCCTCAATTACTAAACACATACATTGATGTCTTAAAAATAAAGCTTAACTTAATGTCCTTAGTTATGATACTACGACTTAGAATGAGGCTATGTATTATTTTCTAAGTGCTAAATCCGAAGAATTTTCTGTAAGGCTCAACTCTTCTAAAATCATACACAATTTTTGATGATAAATAAAATTTTAATTCATTTGGACATAATAAAAATAATTATTCTATAATCATCATATAAATATCTATTTTGATGAAAATAAAATAAAATAAAGATCTTGAGGTGCACATTCTATCATAAATTAACAATGAGCCTATTTCTTTAAAAATATAACATACCCATAAAATGTAATAAATTTTCTTATAACCAAACCAAGTTTTACTATTGGTATTATGAATGTTTTACTAAACCAAGTTTTCGGGAAAGGATGAAGATTGATAAAATATAATGCTTGGGGTAGAAAGAGTGATGATCCAAATTTTTTGCTAAAAATTTGTCACGATTAAATGCTATGTCCTCAAATTCAGTGCGATCTCGATTATTATCAAGGTGCCCTCTATGGACTTCATTATTTTTCAAAGCAGAATTAAATTTTGTTGATTTTAAATGGCAAGGGTAAAATTCCAAGGCAGGAGAGAATGTAATGGTGCCCAGGATTTAATATCCAAAATTTTGATTTCCATGTGAAATTGTTGAGTCTCGATGCACCGACGCTTGGGATGTTCTTTCTTTCATCCATTTTTGTCTATTTTCCAAGCGCACTCCAGGAAAAATGGATCATTATCCTGTGAAGAATAATCTGATTCAAGCATAACCATTACCAAGAAAGAAATTATTGTTGTTTATTTTTTACCAAGCTAACATTTTGTTGTGTTGTGCATTTAATGAAAGAGGTGAAATCCTCTATAAATACTAAGCATTTCAATGTAATGAAGGAGGATAGACACTCTGTAGAAAAACACTTTAAGTTTATGCATAAATAGAAAGACATTCAAATTTTGGTTCCTTGAGTAGTATTGTGTTTGATTTCTTTCTACTTGTCATTTCTTATCAAGTTCATGTCCTTTATTTTTTGATTTTAAATTTTGCATCTGGATTTAATTACTGCTTGTGAGGGAGTGAATACTGGAATGCTTCTTGGAAGTTATCTCTGCAAAACTGTGAGTGGTTTCTGTGCCTGGCTTTCTATTATATGCTAATTCATGCTTGTTGTGAATTTTTGTTGTTAGTTTATCCCCCACCTTTTGTATCTGGATTATAGCAATATTTCCCATTTCTTTATGTTATTTCCCATTTCTTTCTTCCTAACCTAATATTTTAATTGATCATTATTTTTAATATGGGAGCCAACCCTCTCTGGAGATTGGCCTGAAGGACATCTCTCTCCTTCGACCTTTCAATGTTGGTCGGGTCTAGGGTGCACAAATGATATTTTATACTTAGGTAGATTCGTGACCAAAATTTTTGGCACACCCGGTGGGACCCTAAAAAGTTCCACTTTTAAACAATATTGAGGTTTGATGTTCACCTTTGTACTGTATGATTAGAACATCTGGCGACTTAGCTCTACCCAGAAGCCTTCGAATGTGAAGTGAGTGAAAGCTTTCTTCATGATCACAAGATCGAAGGCCAAAAATCCAGAAGACCCCATTGAGTTTTATGAGCTTGACACCCAAGTGCTAGGAGAACATCCTAGGTTAGTTACCCTAGTTGTCCCATCAAGTGTTACATCTTCATAGTTAGCTAGTGTGTTCTTTGTTCCTTCGAGTCCTGCTAGCACAACCACTAGTTTTCCACCTCCCCAACCACACACACCAATCCACATGGCTCAAAATCCACCACCACAACCACCAAGGCAGTTCCTAGCATGGAATCACTCTGGACCTCTAAATTTGCAAGCTTAGAACCCAATTTCACAAGCAACAATGAAGGCTTTTCCTACCTATGATGGTACGGGGAAGATGACTTATGAGCATGTTCAATATGTAGCTGCCTTGGCAACAATCCATAGCATCATAGACAAGGATATAATGGTAAGGTTACTCATGCTTTCTCTTTGAGGTAAGTTGCTTTACTGGTATTGATCATTACAACAAGCCACCATTACTACCTAGGACCAGTTGGTTTAATTGTTGATTAAATGTTTCAACAAACAAGTGGACCCATTATCTTTGTTGCATCATTTTACTACCATTCAAAGGCATCCGTAGGAGGAAATCATGGACTTCAATTTCAGGTTCACCTAAACTTGGTATATTTCCTAATGGTCTTCGATCGACTCTTGAGCAAGTAGCATTTTACTACCTCTGAGCTTTCAACTCCGATATCAGTATGGCCATCCAAAAATCTAATGTTAATACATTTCCTGATTTGTACTCTACTGCACAAAATGCTGAAGTTGATCTGATTTCTATTGATAAGCTTCCACCAAAAATGGCCATGTCTATTTTCCCTGATCTTTCATAGTATTTGTATGCTAATGCATCTTCTCAACCTTTGCCCATGTCACCCATGTATCCAATCCCTTCATGGAATTCAAATACATCTCAAACCATGGTGAAAATTTCTATCCCTCAACTCCCTACTCCAACCATTCCATAGTTACCCACTCTAGTTCCATTCCCAGCACTACCATATCCACCTATCCCACTACCATTACCAGCTCCTCCAACACCCTCAAACCTTGATCCACAAGAAAAAGTGTTGAAAGAGTTACAGTCCATGAACTCGACCATAAGAGTGATTGGTAATGAAATAATGGTAATCAAAAGTAAGTAGACTGAAAATGATTTCCAACCTAGGAGATTTCAACCATCATTGATCACCAAGGATCAAGGAGCTTTGACCAGTAAGGTGCCTAAGAGAAATCCAACAGTGTTGACAAATGAAGAAGCTAGCAATCAGACAAAATATTCTAGTTCTCCACATGCAATTATTCGCATGGTGAGGAAACTTGCATGGTCCATTTGAACTACGTGCAGATATTGGTAGAGAATTCCTCCACTGGTCAAGTCAACATGATCATAGAATTTGATCACAATTTCATGGTCCCTTCTAAAGAGCAAGTTTCAGTTCTCACAAGAACTAGAAGGAAACCCATTACTGTAGACCTGGCTGAGTTGGAACCCCTGAAGGTACCTACTGATTCAAATGTATAAAATCAAAAGAAATAGGTGTAAGAAAAGGCAGCTATTCTAGTGCCAAAGCTAGATGCACCTATCCTATTGAAATATATTTTGCCTCCACGAGTGAAAGTAAAAATGTAAGAAAATTCTTCAACTTCATAGGCAAGAGCTGAAACGGAGGAGTAGGCCAGAGAAAAGCTCAAATATCTATATTTGACGAAATTTTAGAGGGTGGAAGCCACACAATAGTATCAAAGTAGATATGAGACTTCCAATGAAGGAAAGGGGTCCTATGCATCCACGTATAACATCATTGAAGAATTGAAGAGGATTCTAGCCAAGGTGAGTCTCTATGATGCACTGCAATTGCCTAGACAAGTGGACTTGTTGCAAGAATCGCTAAAATTTGTGAAAGATAAGGGGAAAAATCTGAATCAGATAGTGTTAGCTCAAAAGCTGATGACTTTTACCACTAGAAAGAATAGACCACCCCCTTTCTACCTATCCCTTAGGATGGAAGGTTGGATTGTGCACAATTGCATGATCGACTGTAGGTGCTATAATGACTATCATGCCAAAGGTAGTATGCGACGTTATGGGTATGGAGTATACAAGGAGCAACCCTGGCATATTGTAGTTAGATGGAACCCCTATCAGGATAGTGGGATTCATCAAAGACATCCCCATCATATTGCACAAAGTGCCTTAGGTAACTGTGATCCAAGAGGTGGTCGTGGTTGATCTGGAGCCTTACTTTAGCATGTGCCTATCACGGGAGTTTACTACCAAGTTGGGAGGCTACCTTTCTCTTGAATATTCTCATTTATAAATTCCTGTCAAAGGGAGGAGAATCCGGATTTATAACGAGAAGCCTTCAACTTATCACATAGAGAAAATTGAAGAGGAGGATAAACCCATGAATTTCATCAATTTGATGATCGAATAATTGGAGTTAGACCTAATGGAAGAAGTTTTGGACGAGCTTCGAATAGAAGATGAGTTTTCAATGCTCAATTTTAATGCCATGATGGAGACCGAAATTGGTTGCTACACCATCACTAAGCCTAAAAAGGTCAAAGCAAAAGTGTCTGATGAGGAAGACCCTATCCTTGATCAACTATGGAAGTTGTACTTTGATGGTGCAAGGTGCAAGAATGGTGCAGGAGCTGGAATTGTTCTCATTTCTCCTTATGGCATACAAAAAATATACTCTTACTGGTTAACTTGGAGTTGCATGAACAATGTCACCGAATACAAAGCACTTTGTTTGGGTCTGAAAAAGGTAGAGAAGCTCGGGATCAAGAAACTACAGATATTTGGAGATTTTGAGCTAATCATCAATCAGGTAACTAGTAAGTGTGTTTCCAAGCAGAACTACTTGAAGGCATATCAAAATAAGGTATGGGATTTTTTTGAGTCTTATACAACATTGAACATCCATCGTGGGAGCAAAATAAGCATGCCGATCTCTTGGTATCCCTTGGTGCTAATTTTTCCCCAATAGAGAATGTGGTGAGGAAGCCCAAGACTGTGAGGTTAATTTATAGACCTTCAGTCCTTGAAAAAATATCCACTGGCAAGTGTTCAAAAGTGATGAGCAGATTGTTAATTTCTTGATAAGAGAAGCTAGTAATGTGGAAGAGAGAACACTTGATGAGGAAGAAGTCGAGGGTTTGATCCAGCTATGGAATAATCATATCCCAAAAGGGTTGATCACACTTGAGAGCCTCTTTGATCAAAATGATAGAGCAGAAAAGCATAGGATCAAGGTGGACAAAAAGGAGTATAGTGAACTACATTTTGGACCTGAAAATTCAATCAAATTTGGAACTAATTGCACTCAAGAAGAGCTGGAGCAGATTAAGAAGTTGTGTGATGAGTACCCAGACATCATTGCTTGGAGTTACCAAGACCTGAGGGGCTACAACAAAGATGTAATCAAACATACCATCGAGCTACAAGAAGGAGTGAGACCCTTTAGATAAAATAAGATATCAATCAATCTTAAGATTGAGACTTTAATGAAAGCATACCTGCTAAATATGCTAGAGGCTAAAATCATATACTCGATAAATCACTCTACCGGGGTAGAAAACTTGTTCCCTATGAGAAATAAGAATGGAGATATCCACTTGTGCATGGATTTTTGAATTTTGAACCAGGCATGTTTGAAGGATCACTATCTATGATTGTAAATTGATAAAATTCTTCATGTGGTAGCCAAAACCCAAAGATTCTATTTACTAGATGGATTTTCTAGCTATAATCAAATCTGGGTTAAGGATGAAGACCAACATAAAACGAAATTCACCAAAAAATGGAGAACTTTTGCTTATCAATGGATGTTGTTTGGTTGTTCAAATGCTGGCACAAATTTTTAGAGAGTAATGGATGTAGCCTTCAGTGAGTTGCTAAATTGTATTATTATTATTTATCTGGATGACATGACTATTTTTTTTCATAACAGGGAAGAACATAGTCTACATCTGAGATAGGTGTTTGAAAAGTGCTAGGATTTTGGGATATCAATCAACCTGAATAAATCCATATTTGTGGTAAAGAAAGGAAATCTCTTGGGACACATTATATCGAAAGAATATTTGGTGATTGATCCATCTAGAGCTAAAGCCCTCCTAAAGCTTCCATTATCAACCAACAAGAAGGACTTACAACCATTCTTTGGGTAAATAAATTTTATTTGGAAGTTTGTAGCAGACTTTGCTCAAGTGGTGAAGCCGATGATAGGAATTGCTAAATAAAATTGTGGAATTCAAATGAACCAAGCCAAGGAGGTAGGAATTCAAGGAGATAAAAGAGAAAATTACTCATGCTCCAATCCTGATGAACCCAAATTACTCAAAGGATTTTATCCTATACATTGTTGGTGAACAAGAGAGCTATGTGGTGCTCACGCAGAAAGGAGATGATGGAGACGAGCGATCAATTGATTTTTTGAGCCAAGTCATCCAACCACATGAAGAGAAATATATTTTCATTGAAAAGAAAGTATATGAGGTCATGAAATCCTTGAAGAAGTTTTGACATTTTATTTCTCAAAGCAAGACGATAGTTTATGTGGTCCACCCAGATGTTCGGAGTTTCATAATTCAAGGAGATCTTGGAGATAAGAGGGTTGGATGGGTCTCCATAATCTAGGAATATGATGTTGAAATTCATTCGACCAAGCTGGTTTGAGACCGAGCTCCATGTAAGGGACTCACAAAAAGTGTTGCATATGAATCCATGGTTTTCTAACTTGAAGATTTAGTAAGGAAAAGCAATTTCGCTAATCGCTCTGTAGGTGATCGTGATTGGACAAAGGACCTTGTTGAATATTTCCAATCAGGAAGATGTCCTTCACACTTTAATGCCTCATAGATATGGAGATTCAGACTCCAAGCCCTTAGGTACGTGATGCTACCAAATGGGATCTTCCATAAAAATACTGATAGAGTACTTCTCAGGTTTGTTCGAGAAGCTAAGAAATAAATAATCCTAGAGGATTTTCACTTTGGTCTATCAGGAGGCCATTACGCAGGGAGTTCGATGGTATTAAATATCATCAAAGTAGTGTACTTTCATCCTACTCTCTTTGTAGATACTTTCAAAGTTAGTCAGAGTTACGACAAGTGTCAAAGATATGTTGGTAGAAGAAAGAATGCATCATTTACCCTTCATTTGATTAAAGTAGAAGCACCATTTTAGTAATGGCATCTAGAATTTATTGGGGTCATCGATCCCAATTCCTTTTTTGAACATAAACATATCTTGACTGCAACCAATTATTTTACCTGATGGTCAGAAGTAATCCCAACCAAGAAGGTGGATCAAGCAATAATTATTTATTTCCTTGAGGGATTAATCACCTAGTTTGGCATATCTAATGCTATCATAACAAACAATAGGACTCCTTTCATCGGTGCTCAGATAAAAAATCTATGGGAAAGTATAGAATTTATTTGAAGACATCATCTAATTATTACCCATAGAGGAACGACTTGGCCAAGTCCACAAACAAGAATTTGTTAAGAATTCTGAAGAGGACCCTAGGTGACAATAAGCGTAGTTGGAATTTACTTTTAAACTAAGAATTATGGACCGACCATATTTTTTTGAAGAAATATATTAAAACATCTCCTTACTCCTTGGTTTACAGAAAAGAAGCGGGGTTGCCCATTCATATTGAATTACCGGCTTTTCATTCTTGGCACTTGTTGTATGGTGAAGATGATGATGAATCTGACCCTATAAGCATGAGGTTGGCACAAATTTTATAGTTGGAAGAATAGATGGAAAATCATATAACACCTTCATGGAACATGCTCGGATGACACAAAAATGGTTTGGCAAGAAAACATTCGAGAAGTCATTTGAGGTGGGTGATTTGGTGCTGAAATGGAATGAAAACAAGGCTAAGCCTGAAAAGCACCACAACTTTGAAGTGATATGGGAGGGCCTGTTCCATATTTTGAGGTTTAATCAAATCAATTAATTTTATCTATAGTACATGGCTGGTTGTGAGCTACCAATTCCTGTAAATGGTCTTCATCTGAAGGCCTACCATCAATGACAGATTTTTGATTGAGTATGTATATATGTACATAAATTATTATGTTATGTTGTTTTGTTACATAAATTTGTGCCAGCATTTAAGTGATATGATATAAAAATAAAAAATATATCTATAAAAAAGGAGAAAGAAAAAATTTGATTTCACCAAGAAATCATTTTTACCCCCAAGGCAGGTAATTTCACCTCGAAAGCACCTTGTCACCGATAAAAATATATTTTTGCCCGAAAATGTTTTAAAAGGTTTTCATATTATTTTTGGGCAAAAAGCGGGGAAAAAGAAAATGGATTTATTTTAGAAATTGTGAAAGTGCCATGGATTTTTCTTTTCATTAAAAAGCGCTCCTATTTTGCCATAAGAAATAAAAAATTAAAAGAAGAGAAAAAAAAGAGGAGAAGAACAGAAAAGTGAAAGTAAAAGTTAAAAAAAAGGAATGCCCCATTTTATTTTTTTATTAATTTTGCCCACTTGTTTTAAAAGTTGCCAAGAGGAAAGCAAGAGGGATTTTAAAATTTTATTTTTGCCTTTAAGGAGGATTTACCTTGTTTTTTGCTTTTTTGGGGCAAAAACCTCATTTATTTTCCCGAATATGTTTTCGAAGTGAAATTTCCAGAGAAGGATTTAAAAATAAATGCATGCTTTTTCCAAACTCCAGTTGGTGGCACCAAGTTCGCAAAGGAAGAAGGCAAAATTAATTTTGCCCTGCTTTTTCATACAAAGTACTTTTAATTAAGATTGATTTTTTGGGTATTTTAAAAGGGATTCAAGGGCATGTAATTTCACAAGGTAGGTATAAGAAGCAATTTTGAAGCACAAGTGATGATAATATTTTTTTCCCGATGCATTTTTGGATAAGAAAGCGCATCCCCTTGATGTTTTTTATTGAACATTGCTAATTTTGAGAAAGATTTAATACAATGAGATTGATTTCACCCGTAAATATTCTATAATATGTTTCAACATTTTAATAAGGTGAAATTGATTATTTCACCCTCTTCTCTCACATGTGGTGCTTTCTTTTCTCGAGGTGAGCCATTGAAATCCAGATTGCATCCTTCAAGGCCAAAAAAATAGCTGATTTAGACGTCCAAGGAAGATTTACAGTGTGAGGGAATTATTGGTAGTTGAAGGGTAGTTAAGTTTTCAGTTAAAAAATGTGTCGGGTGAGGGAATCAAGGAGCACGTTCACCCGAATTCCTCCGACTCAACACCTGCATTTAATCTGTTGGTTGGAGGGAAAATTTATAAAAGGAGCAAGTTGGAAGCTTGTAGAGTAAGAAAGTTAAAGTTTTTTTATTATTTTTTTGAGTTTGCCCGAGTTGCTATTTTGTTGCAGATTCACCAAACTATTACAATTAGAGCTACGATGCAAATATGGGAAAGAAGATAGCCGATATGCAGAAAGCTTTAAAGTTGAAAAAAACATAAGGTGGTAAAAAGCTAAAAAATATCGATGGCATAAAATATCGAGTTAGACCCATATTCGGACAAGCTAGTTAGTGTTAGAGATTATTTTATTTCAAACAAAGGCGTAGAGAAACTACACTAGGACATGGAGAATGCAGTCAGGCAAGGACTAACATTGGAAAGCCCATTGACTGTTTCTTATCATGCAAAACTTTCTTGGTACCTATGTACACCTGTGCATCCTTACCCTGAGCTAGTAATGACAATTGTAAAGTTCTATCAGCCTGCAACTAGAGCCATGATCCATCTAAAATGCGAAGGAAGAAATATTGTTCACCATTTCACCTGGTGCAATCAAAGAGGCATTCACTTGCGGGTTGAAGCCTTCCTCGGATGCCATGTTCAAGAAGATGAATCTAAAGGAGCAAGAGGAAAGGTATCAATCAAATGTAACATTGTGCCAATTCATGGAGAGCCAGTTGATAAAGGCACCCTAGCTCAGAGAGTTGCCAGCCTTGTTGAAACCCTTGATAGATTTTAAAATCTTGGACATGTATTCTATGTTGGCCTAGGTGTCCAGTCTTTTTACTGATGTTACAATGTATAAATAGTAATCAGCGATGGCACAGTGCATTTCAAAAGTAGAATTTTATGCCCCTATAAATTTACAAGAAAACACAAATCCTATCTTATTTGAATGGGTAGATTATGTGGCCCGAGCAATGCACACCCAATTGGAGAGAATTTAGGGTGAAGAAGCAATTTTATTCAGGCACACTTCATTTTTGACCTGGTACTTTTTCTTCCATATGCACTAGTGATTTTCTTTTATTGTAGTGAAGCAAGCTGATGAGGTAGATAATAATATGTCAGTATATTCATGGACTTTGATATTTTCAATGGGGAGTCATTCTATAATTTTAATTGCATGTTCTTGGGTCCTACCCTCGAACTTATTTTCTGTACAAGTGAGAGAGTATCGAGGGCAATGTAGGAAGAAGTTATCACTAAGGAGAAAGGAGATATTTTCTTATTGACGTAGGGTATTGTGGTGCAAATTTTTTATTTCATTGGTAAGTCATTTCTCCTTACTTATTTTACTACTCTGCACCTCTTCGCAATGGAAGTCGTCTGACAGACCAAATTTATCAATGAAATATGTGGGGTAGGATGAGGCAAGAAGACTACGTGCACCATGCCATTTTGCTTAGCTGGCATAAAAGTTGACCAAGTTGACCAGAATAAATTTCTTAATGAATAAATCTCATATATGGGCATGGTGGAGTTGCCTCGGTGGTGGAAGTATAACCATTTGGGTTGGTTCATAGATTTTATTAACGCCAAAATTTTTTATTGTTGTCCCAAACCTAATATTCAATGACATAGAAATAATCCATAAGGGTATGATCTGAAATGGCATGTTGAGCAGATGACACCACTTCCACCATGGCATGATTTTTATGAGATGGAGACCAAATACAACCCCATAGTTTATAGGCATCAAATTCCTTCCTCGGGTTTGTTTGTTCTGAAAGAACAACTACTTGCTTGTTCTGATGAAAAAATTACCAACTGGTGGGTTATGAGGGCCCATAGAGGGAAAATCAGGTCAGCTTATGGTCTGGTAATAGATGAGGTGTTTTCAAACATCTATTATGAGCACTATTGGGCACTGAATTGCACCAAGTTTTCACTTGATACTACGACTGTCTATCTTCCTACTTTCTGTCCAGGCTTGCACCCAATAGCTGCAACTTAGCACTCAACATTGGATAGATCAAAATAGGGATTTTTGATCCAACCTCCAGAGTAGGTTGGTTCCTTGTCAACTTAGCAATTTGTTGACACAATTATGTTCACTTAGAGTTTGGATTTTAGGTTAAGATAAGGTTAGGGCTAGAGAGATGTGGATAATAGTGGACAGATAGGTTAACATCATTGCACTACCATAAAAAGCTCCCAAAAAACCATGCTAAGGACATATACTCAGATCAACATTTATCCCAGAATAGATTATTTCAAATATTAAAGCACAATAGAGAAATGTTGTAGCAAGCAATTTCAATATCCAGGGAATGATAATCCAAATAACAAAATTCACCAAACACCTAGATTTCATAGAAATGTACTTCCTAACCACATAGAACGAATTCAAAAGCAGATTGAAAGACCTCTATTTTTGTCAAAATGGTTTAGCATTGGGTTCTAACTCAATAGTATGCTAGATAATCCTTTTTTCATACACCTTAAGGTCTTCATATGACCAAGACACAGTGTCTTGGTATTTTAAGCATAACATTTTAATCTCTTATGCTTCCTCAGGTAAACACTGGATCCCAATATTGAGCTTCTTTCCTATTTCAACCTCCACTTCTTTATAGATATTTTTACCAACCTTCATGGCTCCAACCTTATTTCTATATTCATTATCAAATAGACTTTCAAGGGTGACCAATCCCCTTGGAATATGATTGTTTCTTAGTTGGATAAAGTCTTGTTGATCTATTTCCTCCAAGTATTCCTCTTGGATAGTTGAGAGGCATGCTTCTCTTATCATAAAATCTAGAATTTGTTCATCACTTTCAAAAACTTGCTAGAATATCTACTTGTCTGGAACTGCAGGTCTGAAAACTATTTTAATTCCCTTGGTCTTCTTAGTTCCAAAATCTACATGAGGATTGAAATTATCTCCTTTTGTTGCCAATGAATCTGCCAGGTGATTCTCTTCTCTAGGCAAAAAAATTAGATTCAGGGCATCAAATGAATCCATTAGGTCCCATACCCTATTCCTGTAAGATTTTATGTAATTGTGCTTACTGCTGCACTTATTCCTTACCTGATGGACTATCAAATTAGAATCACCATATATGTTCAAAATCTTGATGCCCATGCTTTCTTCTTACATCAATCCGAGGCACAAAGCCTCGTACTCTGTAGCATTTTTAGTACATGACTATGTCAGTCTGTAAGAAAAATTAATTATCCTTTCCTAATTTGATTGTAGAACCACACCAGCTCCTGCACCATTTCTACATTTAGCACCATCAAAATGCATAACCCATGTTTTCTTGTTTCTTAGGGATTGATTAGAAATAGGAGGGAGTTTATTTTCCAATTCAGTTGTGATATTATATGTACTCATACTAGTTTCAAATTTACTATAGTCTTCTCTAAAAGGCAACTCATCTTCAATTTCTAGCTCCTCAATGTTTTCCACTAGCTCAAATTCCTCCAAAGGATTAAGATTGCACATATTGTCTTCAATATTTTCAATATGATAATAATCTAGTTTCTCAGGTGTTATCCTTATTCTTTTTCCTTTGAAAGGGATTACCATGCTAGAATAATCCATGTACATACATACCCCTAGCTTTGTAGTAAATTCTCTTGAGAGGCATAACACGAAATAGGGTTCTAAGTCCACCACCACTATTTCCTGCACCACCATTACCTCGGGAGCTCTATGCAACCTCATAAGTACATCTTTAATAACCCCAACTGTCTTGATAGGTGTCCCATCTAGTTGCAACACTCTAGGACAAGACCGGGTATATTCCATATCCATTTATTCACAGTCTGCCTTAGGCGTAATTGTGGTTGATGCTCTTGAATCAATAAAACAATTTTAGACTACCCATCCTTCCATTCTTAATGATATGTAGAAAGGGGGATGTTTGTTTTTTATAAAAACAAGTATAATTTCTTTCTTTTCTAGTGGTATACTGAGGATGGTGGTGGTTGGTCTATTTTGGGGATTTTTTCTGAGGTAAGCTTTAAGCAGGTCAATATGGCCTAGAATGAAAAGAGTGTCACACATGATAGCTTTTGATGGAATAATTTTCATCTCCTCAACAATGTTGTACTCAGACTTGGTCATGGATAGTATTTCCAGTCTTCTATCTAGCTCACCATATTTCCTTTTGTATTGTTGGGTTGCCTCTAATATTTATCTTTTGGTAATAGAGGGGAACCTGAGCCTTTCTTGATCCTCACCCTTGGATCTCATTCTGTCTCCTTTTGTTTCTCTTTCAGTATTTTTAGGGAGACTATTTGTCTTCTCCTTCCCTCTAGCTCAAGGAATATGAAAAATGTCACTACTTTGAGGGGGGGAGTCAGCTTTCTTTTGAGAAGGAACCTAGAATTGTCCCATCTTCTGGGGGTCTACTTGTAAAGCTTTATTTCCAAACCTTGTCATAATAGCAATCAAAATTTCTTCCTCTAACTCTTTTCTGACCATGATCTAATCAGGGTGCCATAACATATTAACCCTCCCCTTATGATTCCTTTCAGCTTGATCCTAGCTTTTTGAACATGGTGTTGATACATCACACAAGATTATGAGTCATGGGGGTCATTGCATATCAAACAACAAATATTTGCAAGAGTGGTGTCTATAGAACACTCCAGCTCCTCATATGCTACATTCACCCTAACCCCAATACTATTACTAGGACTAGGACTTTGATATTTGTTTACATATGGGAATCTCTTATGTTGTGACCTTTCCTGATATCTCTTTTCCATTGAATTCATTCTATTACTTAGAGTTTTCATGGTATTTTTTATATCCAGAATAGCAGATAATTCTTGAGAAGGTTGAGAAGGAAGGAATAAGATTCATTTGCGGAGATGGAGATGGTAAAGAAATGGGGTCCATGTAGGAGGGCTTTGTGGATTTCTCACGGCTACTATTGGTTTATGAGTTATAGGGCAACATGGTTTTTGGGGGAATTCTTCCCACATTGATTAGGATATTTTTAGCATGGACGAATGCATTATAAACTTGGGAGAAGGTTTCTATTCTAGATTGTTGTGTTTTCAAACCTAGCTCTGTTCCCAGGGCTCAAATATAATACATGTAAGCCAAACATACAGCTGGTCTAGTAGTGGGGGGAATTCTCTTCCATGTTCTGCTAAATCTCAAATTAAAATTTGAGATAGTTTCTTGCTGGGTTTTTTGCATGGTTGTAAACTGATTAAGTAGAGAAAAGGGATCAACAGATTCATTAAATTCTTCTAGGAATGTCTTAGCTAATTATTGCCATGAAGTGATAGAATTATCTTCCAGAGTTCTAAACCAATGCAATATCTTTCCATGAAAGGACAAGGCTAGAATTTTGACAATAATATTTTCCTATTTTATGTTGTGGATTGTTGATATATTTCCCAAGAAACTCAAGTTAACTTTATGATTGAAGGTGATTCTATGAACATCATCAACCTGTTAACCAATGACAAAAAAACTCCATGGATAATCAAGGGAGTCATCCATGAAGTGAGGATCCTTTTTGTGGCAAGACAGAACATGAGGGCTCATCACGTGTACCGCGAGGCCAACAGGTCAGCTGACAAATTAGCCAACATAGGTGTTGATGTTGGTATTTTGGTGACATGGACACAAGGCGTGCCACGTGAAGTGGAAAACATTATTAGTCATGCAAAAAAACCTACCCTTTAAGGATAAATATGAATGAGTGTTCTTTCCCAATGGAGCTGGTAATAACTATGGGGTTTCCCTCTAAATCATACCAAATTGGAAATGAAGGTAATAGGGTGTAAGCCTTGGAAGATTCCGACAAAGAATAGGAAATGGGCAATCAACAGGTTTCACAAGTGCAAAGTTCCAAACTTTTATTCCTGTCAATGTAAGTAATGTTTACAGTTATGTTTAGGTATGGGTGTGCTTTGTTATTAAGGTGTTGTAGGGGATTCAACACAATTTCTGGTAAGAAATTTTCAAGGATGACTAGGATCTACAATCTTAGCAGAAGTCTGGATATTATAATAGGTTTTGGGTTAACCTACAAAACCCGGTAATTAATGAAGACTTTTATTTACCAAAAAAAAAAGATATCTTGGTAGTTCTCATAAGATATTTTACCAAATCTATCATACATGGGGGTTACCTTAGATATATCCTAGGGGATGGCATCCATTTGGGCTAATATAAGGGGCCCAGTTGAATCCCAGTTAGGGTACTTTTGTAGTGGCTGATTAGGAACCACATTTTGTGCCATATTTTTTGTTGTAGGTCTTCTTGGGGGAACTATTGGGTTTTCTTCTAGAAGCTCTTCTTCTTCAATAAAATATTGATCTAAACTTCTAATAATAGCAACCCCTCTTTGAGGTAACTCACAATGAAAGAAATAATTAAGGTTGTTCCTCTTGAAAGACCTGGTATACATGAAAGGGTACTGGTCTACAATACTTTTTAGGATCTTCTAACCAGGGAGTCACCAGGTGAACTTTCTTTTCTTTGCTAATAAGGTTAAGACAATTCACCAAATATTTGTTCCTTCGGGTTGAGATAACAATAACTCTTTATATGGGTTTCATGTTCCTTGTGAACGGTCCCATTGGGTGTGCCAAAAACTATTGGGCACTGAATTGCACCAAGTTTTCACTCGATACTATGGCTGTCTATCTTCCTACTTTCTATCCAGGCTTGCACCCGATAGCTGCAACTCAACACTCAACATTGGATGGACCAAAATAGGGGTTTCTGATCCAACCTCCAGAGTAGGTTGGTTCCTTGTCAACTTAGCAAGTTGTTGACACAATTATGCTCACTTAGGGTTTGGATTTTAGGGTAAGAGAAGGTTAGGGCTAGAGAGATGTGGATAATAGTGGATGGATAGGTTAACAACATTGCACTACCATAAAAAGCTCCCAAAAAACCATGCTAAGGACATATACTCAGATCAACATTTATCCCAAAATAGATTGTTTCATATATTAAAGCACAACAGAGAAATGTTGTAGCAAGCAATTTCAATATCCAGGGAATGATAATCCAAATAACAGAATTCACCAAACACCTAGATTTCATAGAAATGTACTTCCTAACCACATAGAATGAATTCAAAAGCAGATTTCAATTACTTATAACAACTAGTAATCCAAAATTCGGCACAAACTAACCATCAAAGTATTTACAGAAATGCAACTAAGAAATCCGAACCTCTGACATCAAGCATGAGAACGCGAACTTGAGGCGAAGATCAATGTATTGCTCCTTTCATTTAGCTCTTCAGGAATATTTACAATGGTACAGGCAAACACGCTAGAGCCGACCCTTAAAAATGAGGGTTCGACCTCTACTTATAGTTTTCTCATTACAATAAACAAGAAACAATACCAAAGATCTTGTTACAACAACACAACAAAGATATTTAGCTGGCATTAGCTCATTGGTCCATCCTCCGAGAATTCTGCTGAAGGAAAGTCTGCCATGGCAGCTCGGGGTCTCTACAACTTGTTGATCGCTCAGTGGAACTGAAGTTCAGACCATTAAAGATCATGCATCTCCATCGATCCTTCTTGGGAGTGAATTACCACCATCGATCTGTAACCGCCTCTGGTTCGATCTTCTTGGAAAACCCTCGATGCTTCATCTTCCAGTCGACTGTTACAAATTATGATGTAGCAATATCTTTTAAACCACCAAGATTTGGTAGCTTAACCTCCACCATTGATTCTCTTCATCACATGATTCAGATTCAATCCGGCACAAGCTAAATGCCATTCCACTTTAAAATTGATGATGTCATATTTTAATCAGAAGCAGCAGAATCTCCAATCCGGATCTCTGATATCTGAACATCGAATCCGCTCTAGGATCTATCATATTCAGCATTATATTCTTCAATCCGCATTAGAATATTGATGATGTCACCTCTTTCTTATAGCCTTTGCGGATTTCATTTCGGATAGAGCAAACGCTAATCACCAATCCGGGTCCGGAGCTAGTCACATACTTCTTCCATCGTGAATCTACACTTTCGTTATTCCACCACCCCATCTTATCTTCATTCTGGAAAGGAAAGACTTGTTCATTCCCTGAATCACCAATCCACACTTTTCTACCAGTGACGTCATCATCTCCTTGAAACTTTTGCGGATTTGAAGGTAGCATTAATCCGGAGCCAAAAACAAAAGGACCTTCCCAAAATCGGATATTCAATATACAAAGATGCCATTCCACACTTTTCCATCACTGACATCATCATCTCTTAGGAACTTTTATGGATTTGAGATCTGCCATCATTCTGGAGCTGGAGTGAAATCACCCGAAATCGCTCCAAACATGAAAACTTCACTAACTATTGAGCGGATTCATATCTTCTGACCCGGTTCCACTTCAAAGCATACTGCAAGGTTTGTGGAATGATGATTTTATCACTTAGTCAAAATTATACAAAATTTTACTAAGTATGTGGCCATTTTGGGCCTACATTCTGGCGCCTCCTAGGTGGATTTGCTTGCAAAGCCAATCGAATCCAGAGTCTTATCCATTGGGCCTTAGGAGTCAAAACAATACTTATCTTTGAAGATATGTTTTAAGGAATAATTTCCATACAAACACTACCCTCTGAAAGCTCAAATTCTGCCTAGAGGGTAAAGGTTCATATAGAAACCATGCCAAAAACATCATAGAACTCACTTGTTCAACTAGAGATTGTATCCATAATATCAGTATTACTACTACCTTCAAAAACTATACACAACTCTACCTCCTTTATAAGGCTTCATTTCAAAAAATGCCTTCACACAAAAATGTTGCGTTGTAGGCTTCATGCCTTTATTGCTTATTTCTGACAATTGTTAGAGTAAAAATAGAAATACAAAACTGATGTATAGAAACACAAAACTTATGTATATGTACAAACAGAAATGAAATGATTTAAGTGTGAGCCCCTCTTGGGCCTGTAGCTGCTCAATATTATCCTCATTCTTCTACAACCTCTTCATCCTCATCTTCTCTTTCCTCTTCTCCCTATTCTTCTGGAGCATGTACTCTCTGGTTATCCTCATCGGAGGTGTCTCCAAACAACTGGACCATTGATTCCAAAGACTGAAGAGCCTATTTCCATGCTTCCTCAGAGGGATTTGATGTTTCTTTAAGCTGCTTATAAACATATTGTAGTTCCCCAACATCCTCATAATTAGAAGCATTCCCTCTAGTCACCAGATCCTCCATGAGATCTCTTAATCGGGTGTAATCCATAATCAGTTTGGCAGCTTGTTCTTGGGATATTGGCTCTTCTAATGAATCAATTCCTAGCCTCATCCTGTAAGTTATCCTTGATGCTTTGTTGGGCTTCTTCCATAGATAACAAGTTGTGATCCTCCTTCCAGAGTCCTTTGAAACCAACATGAATCATTTCCTTATTTATTTCAATGATGTCTTTAATTCCTCTTTCCATTCTATCAAACAACAGCCAGGCTCTCTGAACTACCCTGTGCTTCTTCACCACTATTTTGGTAGCTACCCTAGCTAGATTCCATTCCCTATTGGAAATTGGTTTAGCAGGATCACTGAGCCTACTTCCAACCAGCCTGTACATTTGTTCCATTGGAATCACCATAGGCTGTAACTCTCCAGTGATTTGATCTAAATCCTTTTGAATAGTAGAGAGCAACTGGCTGGCATATTTCAGGTAGTCGATTATGAGTTGAAGACCTGAACATTTTTCTTGAACTTCAGAAAGCAACTCCTACTTTATCCTTTTCAAATCATCTTTGGAAAAACTTGAGGACTTGGCTTTCTCAATCTGAAGCTGATGCTTTAAATTTTGAATTTCTTTTGCCTGATCCTCATTCAACTTCTTTTGTTCTTCTAACTGGTCTTTCCACTCATTAGCCTTTTGAAACCTTTCCTGCCAACTCTTAGCCTCTTTTCTCAGAGCTTTCTCTATTTCTTTTTTATCATTGAGGCTCCTCTTAAGCTTTTCAACTTGTTGTTTCAGCTTATCTACCTTCTCTTTAGCTATATCAATTTTCACATAAAAGGTATCTAAGTGAGCCTTGGCAATCCCTAACTCATCCTCAGTAGGAAGCTTGTCAATATCTTCTATGATTTCCTCCGCTCTATAATCCTGAGCAGTCATTTCATTTTTAGGTTTGCTCACTTGCGAAATCATAGACCTTGAAACCCTTTGCCTAGTGACAGGGTTAACATACATACTTTTTCTTGTCACGACCATCCTATTGGAAGGTCGGGTAAGCTTCTCTACCCAATAGTCATTTATGCTCTGAGTGGCTGCCTATTCTTTTGATACAATAATAGACTTTGAAAAATCAGTAGCCAAAGGAGATAATGGCATCAAAAACATGAGGGCGGACTGACTTGCTATTGGTGGGGGTGAAGATATATTGACAACAACCTCTATTACAATGGTAGACTCTATGATTACCGCTACTATGGATACAGGTAAATTTAGAGAAACAAGAACATAACTGACAGTAGAAGGGGTGGATGAAGTCGGAACACAGTGTCCCATGGATGGTGGTAATGAAATAGATGAGGGTGCAATAATGGTGGACATTGAAGTGGACATATCTGAAGTGGAAGGTGGGTCTTGAGGAGGTTGTGACACAATAGAACTGACTGGTACCTCCATAGCTACTGATGAGATGAGGGAAGAACTGTGAGGTGGAGGAGGTAAATTTACCATATTTTCTTGACTAGAAAGGGAGGGAAATCCTTTTGGGGATTCATGGAGATGAAAAGGAGAAGAGGGATTAGAAACCATACCTTCACCTACAGATGTAGGGTGTTCTTGTTCAGCTTCTATCTCCAGGTGTTGTTCTTGTTCAACTAACCCTTCTGTATTAAAAATAACTACCTCTTCAACAATTTCTTCCATACTCATTTTTTGCTTCTTGGAAACCTCTCTCTCCTCTATTTTTGGGGTTCTCTTAGTCCTTTTACGAACTAGTCGAAAAGCATCCATATCATCTTCGAAATCTTCCTCTGATAAATCTCCTTGCACTTCCCCAAGAAGTAATGATTGTTCAGTAATGGATTGCGGTTTAGTTGATGTTGTAGGAGCAAAAGAAAGTGGCCTGAACCCAAAACTCTTATCCTTATTCTTCCAATTAATATCTTTGTCCTGAGGCTGCCCCCCTAGAGCTAAACGTGAAGGCCTAGATCTTGTTTCAATAACAAGGGTACTGACAACCTTTTCTTTAGAATACCTCATTTTGCTCATCATCTTAGCCCCCTTAGGGAATTTCTCCACCTGCTTAGAAGTAGGATTGAAGGTTTTTAAAGAAGATTTTTGATCTGTAGAAGGTTGGAGAGATTCAGAATCACCTTAGGGCTTTTCAACTATTAATACAATGTGCCTCACATCTTTTAGTCTCCAAGTATCAATATTCTCATTATATATTTTTGAAAACTCCTTATCAATTTTCATTCCAAATTTAGATTCAATTTTTCCAATTTCAACTCTCATACGCCACCAATCTATAATCTTGGCATCATCCCATGGCCCCTTATAATATTCTTCTTCTCCTTCTTCTACAACTTCCTTTTTAGGCAACATTTCCTTTTTCTTTGTCGACTTCATTTTGGAGGAGGGCTTGTTTTTCTTTGTAGTTTCTGCTTTAATCTTGTCAATCATATCCTTGGTAATCTGATGACTGGGCTTGTGGTCAGGATCAAAATCTTCAATCTGCTCATAAAAATCCAACCATGGAGGTAACTGATCCATCTTGGAGACATTCCACTCCAAAAGAGTAGTCTCATCATGGTTTCTTCCCTATTCAAAATTAGCCCTGGGCCTTTTCTCAAATTTGTAGGCCTTATCTCCATTTAGGGTTTTATTTCTTGTAGTGAAAATATCATCAGGATCATAACTCCACCTCTGAGGAATATAAAATAGACCTAACCTATCCAGATATCAATCAATTTGTTGACTCTGCCCCTTCTTGGTAATGGTGATATCACTCAAAGTGTGATGAGTAAGCAAAGACTTCCTTTTTCTCCCCGAACCATATTTCGCATCAATGTACTTTGCTTGCCTCAAATATTCCAAGGTGAAGAGTCTCTCCATGACAAAGTGGGGCAAAATAAAAGGTTTACCCATGAAACCATATAATCTGATGATCGTACCTTCTATTAACAAATACCAGTCTCCTTCCTCTACATCTTTAGTCCTCAGAATCTCCTTGGCCAGGGGTGGCAGTCTAGGGAACTTATCATACATAATTTTGAGGGTTGGCCCAAGAAATTCCAAATTGAATCTATAGTAAGATTCACTACTTCTTAAATGGTTTATCCAATAGTAAACTAGTATAGGTTCTTCCTTATCAGTCTTATATTTGACCGAAATCCATGACATTCTATCTTTAACAATGACATAAAACATCCATACCAAGTTTGAGCAATGCCTAAAACTAGGAGCATCAATGCCCCTCTTCATGCTTACTAGCTGCTCATGTATCCTTTGGGTGAGAAAATTTGGCCAGTCAAAATAGATCACCCTTATCCCTTTCTTTACCGCATCCTTTTCATACATTCTCTCATTAGAGATACAATATGCAGCGGTGATTTGCCAACCATGAACCTTTTCGTCAGAGTCCAAACCCTCCATGCAAGCCAACATAGAGAACAAAATGGGATTTGTGAACTTGTTGATAGAGATGGGGACTTTAGGAAACTCTTCTTGGGGTTTGGTATTAAGCTACTTATAAACCCAATTCTTAAATGACTCATCGTCATTGGCCCGCTTCTTTGTGGAATAAAACCCAGTCTATTCAACAACCTTAAAGGGTTTTGGTGGTACCAGTGAGTCGGACCCTAAAGCAAAGAGCTCATGATAGAAAGAGGTAGTGATGCTAAAAAGGGTCTCACCCTCATGGGTTTTTACTACCTTGGCTAGTGGGTCATAGAATTTAACTATTGCAGCTATTAACTCAGGACATGGGTGAACATAATCACAAATGTAAAAGGATAGATAAGAAAGGATGGAGCATCTACCTTCTACTGATAAAGCAACATTCTTTTTGTATCTATCATTCATACTCTTTCTTAGTCTCATCCTTTCAGTGATGGTCATCATCGTGTCCGCTACAGCCTCAGCTTTATCAAGGTAAGGCACCGACATCCTGTCGTCCAGAGTTTCAAACTCTGGAACATATTCTATGGCCTCCATGGGTGATTTCTTAGGAGCCATATTGCAGCAGTAGGACTTTACGCACTGTAAAAAGCAGGGATAACTTCATAATATTGTTGTGCTTCTTAACAACCTTGTGGTTACTAAATGAACCTTGTGCATGACTTCATTACTTTTATCTCCTAGAACGTGCGTATCATCCACCATAAATGTAGCTGTTACATGATATCTTTGTTGGCACACTTCACCATCCTTCCATTATTTCTTTGGTGGCTCAAAGGTGGCATCCTATCTTCTTATTGGTCAAATTTTGAAATTGTGCTGCCAGCTCATCATATCTCTTCGGCTACTCTTTGGTCCATGCGTGAGTTCATTAGAATTGAATGCGGGAGCACTCTTTAGCCTCCACGTGTCAGATTGGAACTTGTTATTCGACTTTGGCCTGATTCCGCTCCAGTGTCTTAAGAACCTTTCGAGTCCGCTTTGGTACTTGAAGCTTGCATGCACGACACTCTACCTCGATTTCGCTTCGGCTATCTCCAACTTTGAGAGGTTCCCAGATTAGCATCATTCTTTGTCCTTCTCTATGTGGGATAGAAACTGATAGACCACTCCATGGAAATCTAGATTTAACCATGCGGACTTGAGGGTGGAATGCCATTTCAAAGAGTTTTACACAACACCATGTGTGGAATGGAACATTACCATGCATTTGGCCAACACTTAGTCATTTCTTGCAAACTTTCTTCTCTTTTTTTTTTAGAATTTCTTTGAAAAGAACTAATTACAAAGTGCAGAAAAGAAATCAAATACAAAGTGCAGAAAGGAAGGGGAAATATTTGTACAATGTATATACATATGTTACAATGAGCTCACTTCTTACATATAGTAGAGCTTGAGGTGGAAACCATTCACCGAAATTGGTTGTATGTTTCCCTCTGGATCCTTCAACTGAAATACATTAGACTCTTTAGCTTCCACTATTTCGAAAGGACCATCCCAAAAGGAATCAAACTTTTCATGCTTGCCTGGTTTTGCCTTGTCAACATTCCATCCGAGAACTGAGTCTCCAACTTGGAGTTTTCTGAACCTAGATTTTTATCAAACCATGCTTTAATGTTCGATGAATGCTTTTGAAAATGATCATATGCTTGAGTTCTGCTCTCTTCCAATCGCAGCAAGTGTGTCAACCTAGTTTTTACTGGATCATCCTCTAATTCTTCTTCTGTACTGACAAGCTTAAGCACTTGGGATCTCTAAGTGAATTGGCAATACCACCTCTTTTCCATATACCTAGTGCATAAGGAGAAGTTTTGATGGACTTTTTAATAGTAATCATGTCTGCCCATAGAGCATGGTTGAGCAATAGGTGCCAACTCCTTTTGTTACCTTCCAGAGATTTTCTCAAAATCCTTAATAGGTTTTTGTTGGTAGATTCTGCAAGTCCATTACCTTGTGGGTAATAATTTGAAGTATTTTTAAGAGTGATGCCATACTTGTTGGAAAACTCAATGTACTTGGCTCCTATGAAAGTAGGGCCATTATCACTCACCAAAGCTTTTAGGACTCCAAATATGGAAATCAAATTCTCCATAAAGTTGATCACAACTTCCTGGTCCACCCTCTTTGTAGGAATGGCCTCCACCCATCTGGTAAGATAGTCTATAGTTGTCAAGATAAATTTATGCTCTACTGAAGAATTAGGATTTATAACTCCTATGAAATCTAATCCCCATTGTTGAAAAGGCTCCTCAACTTGAATAGGTTTCAGAGGAGATGAAGCATTTTTGGTTCTTCCAATGTACCTCTGACATTTGTCACAAGCCTGGGTAACTTTAAAAGCATCATTGAACACAGAAGGCCAATAATAGCCTGCTCTTATTATCTTCAAAGTTGTAACTCTGCCTGAGCTATGACCACCTACTGACCCTCCATGAAATTCTTCTATGACTCTTTTTTGTTGGTCCTCCTTCAAACATTTCAGGAGAATACCATCCAAGTTTCTTTTGAACAACCCTTCAGGTAGTAATACATATTTTAGAGCATGAAGTCTATACCTCCTTCTTTGAGAAGGATTCAGATCAGGTGGGTAGATCCCAGTTTGGAAATACCTGGTCATTTGCTCGATCCAATCAGAATCTGGAGTGTGTACAATCTCTATTTGATCCTCTTCTGTTATCTGACAAGCTATCATTTTTGCCAATGCTGAAGCATCTATCAATCCTTGGCACAAGGCTCTACCTCTTACCAGCTTGGTGGGACGTATTTCTACATCATATTCCTAGATCTTAGTAATCCAACCAGCCCTTTTATCACCTAGGTCACCTTGTAAAATAAAACTTCTTACATCTGGATGAACCACATATACCAGGGTTTTGCTCTGTACTAGATATTGTCTAAACTTCTTTAGCGACTTCATCACAGTGAACACTTGTCTTTCAATAAAGTTATATTTTACCTGATAATCATGTAAAGTCTGACTCCAAAAGAACACAGGGTGTTCATCCCCTTGATTATCTCTCTGGGTGAGTACCGAGGCATAACTCTCTTCAGCTCCATAAGCATAGAGAATAAAATCTTTAGTGAAATCAAGATTTATCAAGATTAGGGTTGTTGCAATGGATTGCTTGATGACCTCAAAAGCTTGCTTCCTAACCTCAGTCCACTTGAACTCTACCTTTTTCTTGAGTAGTTCAGATATAGGCCTCACTTTCTATGCAAAATCAGAAATGAATTTCCTGACGAAATTGATTTGACCTAGGAAGGACTGCAAGGTCTTCTGATTAGTAGGCAAAGGAATAGCTAGAATTGCTCTAATTATTTTTGGATCTATGGCCATACCTTCCTTTGAGACCACATGGCCTAATAGTTTTCCCTCATGTACTACAAAAAATGACTTCTTAGGATTCAGTGAGATACCAAATTCTCTACATTTTTGAAAAACCTATTCCAAATGAGATAGATGATCATTTTTATCATGAGAAAACACCGTCATGTCATCTAGGTAAATCAGAATAACTTTGTTTATAAGTGTACCAAAGGCATAGTCCATGGCCCTCTAAAATGTAGCTCCAACATTAGACAGCCCAAAGGGCATTCTATGATAGGCAAATGTACCCCATTTTGTGGTGAATGTTGTTTTGTATTGGTCTTCGTATTTTACCCAAATTTGGTTATATCCAGAGTAACCATCCAATAGTGAGAATATTTCTGCTCCAGCTACCACTTGTAAGATCTGGTCAATCTGAGGGAGGGGGTAGTGATCCTTGAGGGATGCTTGATTCAGATTTCTAAAATCTACGCATAGGCGTATATCCCCATTCTTCTTTCTTACGGGTACCAAATTGGCTACCCAAGTGGAATGTTTTATTGGATATATTATCCTAGCCTTTAGTAGCTTTAAGAGTTCCTCTCTCATAATGGCTTCTATCCTCGGATTGACAGGCCTCTATTTTTGTTGGAATGGTTTAGCATCGGGTTCTAACTCAATAGTATGTTGGATAATCCTTTTGTCATACACCTTAAGGTCTTCATATGACCAAGCCACAGTGTCTTGGTATTTTAAGCATAAAGTTTTAATCTCTTCTGCTTCCTCAGGTGAACACTGGATCCCAATATTGAGCTTCTTTCCTATTCTGACCTCCACTTCTTTATAGATATTTTCACCGACCTTCATGGCTCCAACCTTCTTTCTATCTTCATTATCAAATAGACTTTCAAGGGTGACCAATCCCCTTGGAATATGATTGTTTCTTAGTTGGATAAAGTCTTGTTGATCTATTTCCTCCAAGTCTTCCTCTTGGATAGTTGAGAGGTATGCTTCTCTTATCATAAAATCTAGAATTTGTTCATCACTTTCAAAAACCTGCCATAATATCTGCTTGTCTAGCACTGCAGGTCTGAAAACCATTTTAATTCCCTTGGTCTTCTTAGTTCCAAAATCTACAGGAGGATTGAAATTAGCTCCCTTCATTGCCAATGAATCTGCCAGGTGATTCTCTTCTCTAGGCACAAAACTTAGATTCAGGGCATCAAATGAATCCATTAGGTCCCATACCCTATTCCTGTAAGCTTTTAAGTAATGGTGCTTACTGCTGCACTTATTCCTTACCTGATGGACTATCAACTCAGAATCACCATATATGTTCAAAATCTTGATGCCCATGCTTTCTGCTTGCATCAATCTGAGGCACAAAGCCTCGTACTCTACAACATTGTTAGTACATGACCATGTCAGTCTGTAAGCAAAATTCTTTATCCCTTCTGACTGTGATTGTAGAACCACACCAACCCCTGCACCATTTCTACATTTAGCACCATCAAAATGCATAACCCATGTTTCCTTGTTTCTTAGGGATTGATTAGAAATAGTAGGGAGTTTCTTTTCCAATTCAGTTGTGATGTTGTATGTACCCATACCAGTTCCAAATTGACTATAGTCTTCTCTGAAAGGCAACTCATCTTCAATGTCTAGCTCCTCAATATTTTCCACTAGCTCAAATTCCTCCAAAGGATTAATATTGCACATATCTTCTTCAATATTTTCAATATGATAAGCAACTGGTTTCTCAGGTGTTATCCTTATCCTTTTTCCTTTGAAAGGGATTACCATGCTAGAATAATCCATGTACATACATCCCCCTAGCTTTGCAGTAAATTCTCTTGAGAGGCATAACCCGAAATAGGGTTCTAAGTCCACCACCACTATTTCCTGCACCATCGTTACCTCGGGAGCTCTGTGCAACCTCATCAGTACATCTTTAATAACCCCAACTATCTTGATAGGTGTCCCATCTAGTTGCAACACTCCAAGACAAGACCAAGTATATTCCATACCCATTTCTTCATAGACCACCTTAGGCATAACTGTGGTTGATGCTCCTGAATCAATCATACAATTTTAGACTACCCATCCTTCCATTCTTAAGGATATGTAGAAAGGGGGAGGTTTGTTTTTTAGAACAATAGGTGTCATTTCTTTCTTTTTTGGTGGTATACTGAGGATGGTGGTGGTTGGTCTATTCTAGGGATTTTTGTTGAGGGAAGCTTTAAGTAGGTCAATCTGGCTTAGAATGAAAAGAGTGTCATACAGGCTAGCTTTTGATGGAATCCTTTTCATCTCCTCAACAATGTTGTACTCAGACTTGGTCAGGGATAGTCTTTCCAGTCCTCTGTCTAGCTCACCATATTTCCTTTTGTATTGTTGGGTTGCCTCTAATATTTATCTTTTGGTAATAGAGGGGAACCTGAGCCTTTCTTGATCCTCACCCTTGGATCTCATTCTGTCTCCTTATATTTCTCTTTCGAGATTTTTAGGGAGACTATCTATCTTCTCCTTCCCTCTAGCTCGAGGAATAGGAAAAGTGTCACTACTTTGAGGGGGAAGTCAAATTTCTTTTGAGAAGGGACCTAGAATTGTCCCATATTCTAGGGGTCTACTTGTAAAGCTTTCTTTCCAGACCTTGTCATAACAACAATCAAACTTTCTTCCTCTAACTCTTTTTCGACCATGATCTGATCAGGGTGCCATAACATATTAACCCTCCCCTTATGATTCCTTTCAGCTTGATCCATAGCTTGTTGAACATGGTGTTGATACATCACACAATATTGTGAGTCATGGGGGTCATTGCATACCAAACACCAAATATTTGCAAGAGTGGTATCTGTAGAACACTCCAGCTCCTCATATGCTGCATTCACCCTAACCCCAGTACTATTACTAGGACCAGGCCTTTGATATTTGTTTACATATGGGAATCTCCTCTATTGTGACCTTTCCTGATCTCTCTTTTCCATCGAATTCATTTTGTTACTCAGAGTTTTCATGGTATTTTGTATATCCAGAATAGCAGACAATTCTTGAGAAGGTTGAGAAGGAAGGGGAGGAAAAGGAGGTGTGGAGGATACAGGTTTAGACCGAGGAATCAGATTCATTTGTGGAGATGGAGATGGTAAAGAAAGGGGGTCCATGTAGGAGGGCTTTGTGGATTGCTCATGGCTACTATTGGTTTCTGAGTTATAGGGCAACATGATTTTTGGGGGAATTCTTCCCACATTGATCAAGATATTTTTAGCATGGATGACTGCATTATAAACTTGGGGGAAGGTTTCTACTCTAGATTGTTGTGTTTGCAAACCTAGCTCTGATCCCAGGGCTCGAATATAATACATGTAAGCCAAACATGCAACTGGTCTAGCAGTGGGGGAATTCTCTTCCATGTTTTGCTAAATCTCAAATTAAAATCTGAGACAGTTTCTTGTTGGGTTTTTTGCATGGTTGTAAATTGATTCAACAGAGAAAAGGGATCAGCAGATTCATTAAATTCTTCTATGAATGGCTCAGCCAATGATTGCCATGAAGTGATAGAATTATCTTCCAGAGTTCTAAACCAATGCAATATCTTTCCATGAAAGGATAGGGCTAGAATTATGACAATAATATTTTCCTCTTTTATGTTGTGGATTGCTGCTAGATTCAAGATATCTTGGTAGTGCTCATAAGATATTTTCCCAAATCCATCATACATGGGGGTTGCCTTAGATATAGCCTGGGGGATGGCATCCATTTGGGCTAATCTAAGGGGCCCAGTTGAATCCCAGTTAGGGTACTTTTGTAGTGGCTGATTAGGAACCACATTTTGTGCCATATTTTTGGCTATAGGTCTTCTTGGGGGAACTATTGGGTTTTCTTCCAGAAGCTCTTCTTCTTCAATAAAATCTTGATCTAAAATTTTGATAACAGTAGCCCCTCTTTGAGGTAACTCACAATGAAAGAAAGAATCAGGGTTGTTCCTCTTGAAAGACCTGGTATACATGAAAGGGTACTGGTCTACAATACTTTTTTGGGGTCTTCTGACCAGGGAGTCACCAGGTGAACTTTATTTTCTCCGCTAATAAGGTCAAGACAATTCACCAAATCTTGATTCCTTCAGGTTGAGATAACAATAACTCTTTATATGGGTTTCATGTTCCTTGTGAACGGTCCCACCGAGCATGCCAAAAACTATTGGGCACTGAATTGCACCAAGTTTTCACTCGATACTATGGCTGTCTATCTTCCTAATTTCTATCCAGGCTTGCACCCGATAGCTGTAGCTCAACACTCAACATTGGATGGACCAAAATAGGGGTTTCTGATCCAACCTCTAGAGTAGGTTGGTTCCTTGTCAACTTAGCAAGTTGTTGACATAATTATGCTCACTTAGGGTTTGGAGTTTAGGGTAAGAGAAGGTTAGGGCTAGAGAGATGTGGATAATAGTGGATGGATAGGTTAACAACATTGCACTACCATAAAAAGCTCCCAAAAAACCATGCTAAGGACATATACTCAGATCAACATTTATCCCAAAATAGATTGTTTCATATATTAAAGCACAATAGAGAAATGTTGTAGCAAGCAATTTCAATATCCAAGGAATGATAATCCAAATAACAGAATTCACCAAACACCTAGATTTCATAGAAATGTACTTCCTAACCACATAGAATGAATTCAAAAGCAGATTTCAATTACTTATAACAACTAGTAATCCAAAATTCGGCACAAACTAACCATCAAAGTATTTACAAAAATGCAACTAAGAAATTTGAACCTCTGACATCAAGCATGAGAACATGAACTTGAGGTGAAGATCAATGTATTGCTCCTTTCATTTAGCTCTTCAGGAATATTTACAATGGTACAGGAAAACACGCTAGAGCCGACCCTTAAAAATGAGGGTTCGACCTCTACTTATAGTTTTCTCATTACAATAAACAAGAAACAATACCAAAGATCTTGTTACAATAACACAACAAAGATATTTAGCTGGCATTAGCTCATTGGTCCATCCTCCAAGAATTCTACTAAAGGAAAGTCTGCCATGGTAGCTTGGGGTCTCTGCAACTTGTTGATCGCTCAGTGGAACTGAAGTTTAGACCATTAAAGATCATGCATCTCCATCGATCCTTCTTGGGAGTGAATTACCATCATCGATCTGTAACCACCTCTGGTTTGATCTTCTTGGAAAACCCTCGACGCTTCATCTTCCAGCTAATTATTACAAATTCTGATGTAGCAATATCTTTTAAACCACCAATATTTGGTAGCTTAACCTCCACCATTGATTCTCTTCATCACATGATTCAGATTCAATCTAGCACAAGCTAAATGCCATTCCACTTTAAAATTGATGATGTCATATTTTAATCAGAAGCAACAGAATCTCCAATCTGGATCTCTGATATCTGAACATCGAATCCACTTCGGGATCTATCATATTCAACATTATATTCTTCAATCCGCATTAGAATATTGATGATGTCACCTCTTTCTTATAGCCTTTGTGGATTTCATTCCAGATAGAGCAAACGCTAATCACCAATCGAGTTCGGAGCTAGTCACATACTTCTTCCATCATGAATCCACACTTTCATTATTTTACCACCCTGTCTTATCTTCATTTTAGAAAGGAAAGACTTGTTCATTCCCTGAATCACCAATCCACACTTTTTTTCCAATGACGTCATCATCTCCTTGAAACTTTTGTGGATTTGAAGGTAGCATTAATCCAGAGCCAGAAACAAAAGGACCTTCCCAAAATCGGATATTCAATATACAAAGATGCCATTCCACACTTTTCCATCACTGACATCATCATCTCTTAGGAACTTTTGTGGATTTGAGATCTGCCATCATTTCGGAGCCGGAGTGAAATCACCCGAAATCGCTCCAAACATGAAAACTTCACTAACTATTGAGCGGATTCATATCTTCTGACCCGGTTCCACTTCAAAGCATACTGCAAGGTTTGCGGAATGATGATTTTATCACTTAGTCAAAATTATACAAAATTTTACTAAGTATGTGGCCATTTTGGGCCTACAAGTACTATGATGGCTATCAACCAATCTCTTTTGCCAATATTATGCCTTGGACTTTTCAAATATCTGACAATGAAGAGATCATGGTTAAACATGAGCAACATGTGGTTGAAGAAGCACCACTTGTGGAAGAAGAATGATAGCCGTAACTAGAATTACAACTCCAATGAAAGACAAAGAATAAGCGAGGGGTACTCCATTTCCTGAAGATATCGAAAAAGTGCAGAACAAGCATAGTTCCTTTAGGGGTGAACCTTCCTCCTAAAAACGAAGCCACACAGGCTAACATTTTAGAAGATCCTCATTTGGTTCAGGTAGAACAACTTGTCCAGCACATGGAAGTCATAGATCTGGAGAAGGTCGTAGAGGAGGAGCAAAAAAAGAGTGGGCCATGACCACAATCACCCTCAATATTGGCTCATAAGGTGTCCAAGCCCTAAGGTACATTTTCTATACCTTATTCCCTTTCTCTTGAGCATTCAATGACTATTGCACCCATTTTTGTAGTTGTTGCTTATGTATCCCCTTCATTCGGTATACCTACCACCTCCATTTTGCTTCTTGTTTTCCAATCCCTAGTCACTGATGCTCCATCTTCTTCTATTCCCACTTCTATTGTTTCCTTTTATTTCAGTTATTTTACATATGGTCCCAACCTATTTTTTCTCCCTTCATCCTCCATTCTAGTAATTTCCACCATGACTATAAGTACGCAAGCTCCTCTTCAAGTGAGTGTAACTGCAGTCAAAATCCTCACTTCCATCCCCTTAATTGCTTTTGTTAAATCAACTATTTTTGTTTCCACTTCCCTTACTGATCCAAAACTATAATAGGATCACTTTTCCCCCTACTTATTTTCTTGAGTTATGGGTGCTATGAAAGTCGAAGATAAAAATTGTACTAGAGCATCTTGTTGCAGCGAATATGAGCCGAGCTTGATTAAGTGTATCACAATGGCTGAAGAGTCGTAAGAGAAAAGAAGCTCAGCAAAAGTATTGAATAAGGTCACTTTCAAACCTGAAACAATGGAGTCTCATACTGTAATAATGATTCCCCAAGTGCAGAAACCTCAAGGAGAAATGACTTTAAGTGATTACACTTTTGAGATCATTATAGAAGACCTGACAAATATTGACACCATAAATAATCTAGAGAATATGCAGGTGGACATGAGCTCTCTTTACTTGCATGGAAAATATTACAAGAAAATTTTCTTTGAGGTAAAGACAGATTATTTAGTTGAATGATACTCTGGTCGAAAGTAGATATCAATAGGAAACAATAAAATCTAAGGCAAAGCACTGGCAAAAGAAGGTAGAGGAATGAGAGAAATAATCCAAGGGCTACCAGATAGCTTGGGCAGGGTCATAGAAACAAGTGCAAGCATTAAAAACCCAGCTTGAGGCTATGCATAAACAAGTGGTTGAGGAAGCCATATAATCAGCAGGCTTCTCCAAGGAAAAAATCAAAGAGACTCATCACCATTTATTGAAATATTATGTGACTTTGGTGATGGATGCACTTAAGGTCCTATTGTACATTCATGAGGCTCGGGTAGTGATTTTTCTTAGAGAGAAAACTTTGGAATATGCTAAAGAGAGGCTAGAACAAAAACTAGAGATGGCACTAAAGATTCAGGTATTGATGAACTTTGATTTCTAGGTTAATCCAATGAGCGGGATGGATTGCAGTTGGTCCAAGACCAGAATGACATTACATAGCTATTTTGCTCAGTTGGAGCTAGCAAGAGAAGCTCAAAATCTGATAACTATGTTTTAACAAGAGCATTGCATTTCACTCGTATATTTTGAGGTTCTAACTGATGCTAGGTTTTCAAGATTCATTGATGAGCAAGGTGATTTGTTGCCTACAAAGAGTTGCAGGCAACCTAGAAAGCTTTCATAGAAGATACTTCAAAAATCAATGGCTAGGAGGAACCAATAATTGAGGAACAAGAACTCCCTTGCATAGAGAGGCTCATCCACATCGAATCTTCCTTACTAGAACTTCAAAAAAGAGCTAACAACATCAACATAGATCAATTTGAGATGCTACGCTTTGTCAAATATACCTTGAGCATATTCTCAGCATTCATAAATGATGCTTGGACTGAGGTAGTTTCCATGTATGAAGCTACAAGTGAGAGCCTCACCAAGAACTAAGCCCAAACACCAGTGGAAGAAAAGCAACAAGCAGAAAAGGAACATGAGAATCAGGCGCAGGAGGAAAGAGAGGAGGCTACAGGATCAAATGCACCATATAATACAACCGATAGATTTGATGTAGACAGTGGCACTAACAGCTGATCCCAATGGGTGAAGGCCTAGGGTCGATTATGTTTATAATAACTAAATACCCTGAGAGCCACCCAAAGTGTTGGCAAATTACCACACTAAATTTTATCGTTAAAATTATGAAAAGAAAAAGAATGAAAATTTTGAACCGAAAATGATGAAGTTGTGTTAATTTTATTGTTTTATTTTTTTCCTTCCTTGTAAGCAATTCCATGAAATAAAAGGCTAATTTTATTTTTGGAGATGCACAGTAGTTTTATTGGTAAGAAATTAATGGAAAATGTAGAAGGGAAAATTTGATAGCAATGGACGTTTCGGGATTGAAGGGTTAATACAACTTTGGCAGTTTTTTGAAGATGAAGGTGCCAGCAAAATTAAAAGACATTTTCACCCCATGGAGGGTGAAAAATCCTTTACACCCCTCCTTTGGAGCAAAATTACCTTGAACAATTTTATTCAAACAAAGCAAAAGAGAAAAATTTGCAAGTAATGGGTCAAAATCAAAAGCGCCCCTCGAAAGGGGTAAAAATCCATTTAAAATCTTTTTTGGGTGAAAATAATTTTTGAAGATCGTTGGGCGTAGTCAAAGTCAAAGTCACCCCTCAACATGGGTGAAAATAATTTTTACCCCTCGGGGGTGAAATCACAGAAAAGGTAGTTTCAGAGAAGCAAACATAAAAATGACATCATCCAGGCACAGAAAGGAAGGTCAAAGTCAAAGTCACCCCTCAGAGGGGGAAAAAATCATTTTTGCCCCTCTCAAGGGTAAAAATCATAGTAAAGATGTCTTGAGGCAAAACTCCCAAAAATAGCAGATTTTCCTGGTGATCAAAGTCAACATCGCCCTTGGGTTAGGGTAAAAATCATTTTCGCCCCTCTCAAGGGCAAAATCAATAATTTTTGCCTCCCTTCTTGCAAGAAGTTGTTTTTGATCATTTTTTAGGTGAAATCACCCAGGAAAGGGGTGAAACTCCCATTTTTTGCCTGTCATTCAAGAAGACATCATGGGTGAAATCAATTGAAATAAAAGGTGAAATTCTAGCTTCGGAGGCAACCATCAACGTAGTGTTATTTTTTCCTCTCAGAAGCACTATAACAGTAGATATTTTTAGGAAAGGAAAACGATTGATAAAATTTAATGCTTGGGGCAGCAAGAGCGATGATCCAAAATTTTTGCTAAAAAGTTGTCATGATTAAGTGCTACATCCTCAAATCTAGTGCGATCTCGATGATTTTTGAGGTGCCCTCTATGGACATCGTTCCTTTTCGAAGCATAATAATTTTTTTTTAATTTCAAATGGCAAGGGTAATATTCCAAGGTAGGGGAGAATGTAATGGCATCTAGGATTTAATATCCAATATTTTGATTGTTGCATAATATTGTTGAGTCTCGATGCACCAAAAATTGGGACATTCTTTTTTTCATCCGTTTTTGTCAATTTTCCAAGTGCACTCCAGGAAAACCAGATCATTGTCATTTGAAGAATAATATGATTCGAGCATTGCCATTACCAAGGAAGAAATTGATGCTGCTGATTTTTGACCAAGCTGACATTTTGCTGTGTTGTACATTTAATGAAAGAGGCAAAATCCTCTATAAATACTAAGCATTTCAATGTAATGAAGGAGGATAGACACTCTATAGAAAAATACTTTAAGTTTCTGCATAAATAGAAAGACATTCGACTTCTGGTTCCTTGAGTAGTATTGTGTTTTATTTCTTTCTACTTGCCATTTATGATCAAGTTCATGTCATTTATTTGCTGATTTTAAATTCTACATCTGGATTTAATTACTTCTTGTGAGGGAGTGAATACTAGAATGCTTCTTGGAAGTTATCTTGGCAAAACTGTGAGTGGTTTTTGTGCCTTGATTTTTGTTATATGCTAATTCATGCTTGTGAATATTTGTTGTTATTTTATCCCCCATATTTCATATCTAGCTTATAGCCATATTTCCCATTTATTTCTTGTTACCTTAAGCTTTAAACCAATCATTAGTTTTAGTACAAGAGCCAACCGTCTCTAGATATTGGCTCGAAGGACATCTCTCTCCTTCAGTTATTCAATGTTGGTCGGGTCTAGGGTGCACAAATGATATTTTGTACTTAGGTAGATTCATGACCAACACTATAATAAATTATCATTTCCTTAATATCTCCTTTTTTAGGGATCTTATTCATGCCCCTAATATTCCAAGATATTATTTTCATCATCACTTTCTATTTATATATGAGCTAAGCCCCACTTCTTGTTAACACTTATGATATTTGCTTTTGTTTTACCATTTCAATATCCCTCTATGTTTCCTTTTCTATTTGTGTTTGCTTCTTGGGTCTTCCTCTCCTTTTTTTATTTCCATAAATACTTTCATATTCATCAATATCTTTGATTTTTTTCATACTATTCATAGTGAGACTTATCATCTATAGGTTTGTCTTACTCTAAAGGATCTAAAGTTTAAGGAGAAACCTAAAATACAGTTTCATTTTTATTTTTCCATAGAAACCTTAAAGTGAAATTATGTTTTTATTGGCTTCTGATACATGTAATGGGGGATAGCAATCACAAGATGCAGAATAGTATGAAAGAAAGTAAATTTGTGAGATGACTGAAATATGCTATGAATAAAAATGATAGAAATGAATACAAAGTAGCTATGGAGGAAATAAACACTCCATGATCAAATATACTACTCAAAAATGAGCTTTGATCTTATCACTCACACACACTATCACACACACTCTATCTCTCACTCTATCTATGTATAGCAATTTATATGGGAAAATGAAGAACACAAGCTTATACTGAGAGGGGGGGTGAGCAATATAATACCACTTTTTACTTTCTTTCCAAACCAATATCAATTAATATCCTTAATTACAATAACCAAATATAGCAATGTGCATTAATAACTCATATAGTAGTAGTAAGCAAGAGCACAAGTCACCACACACAATTGAGATACAATATTTAACGTGGTTACCCCAATGTGAGGTACTCCACAAAGAAAATATTTTACTAAAACTTTCTCAATCAATATATTTGGGAATCACTCCCAATTACAATATTTATGGATCTCTGTCCAAAGGAGATGTTGATCCCCTAATCTCAAGTTCATGGATATCTTCCACATGATAACTCTTTCCCCTTCTGCTCTAACTATGTGATCTTCTAGAAGACCCTATCTCTCTGTTGCATTGACTGGTGGACCTCTCTCCACTTGAATACTCCTCACTCAGATCTATCTTTAACTGTGTTGGTTGTTGGATCTCTATCCACTGAGACTCTGTCCTCTATACTCTGTCATATCCAAATCTCTATCAATAGGCTCACATAAAACCTGCTCAATAGGCTCACACAGAACCTATACAATAGGATCACACAGAACCTTCTTAACAAGCTCACACATAACTTGTTAAATCTGCTCAAGCAAGCTCACCAAGAACTTGCCCAATTTTTCTCTAGCAAGCTCACCAAGAACTTGCCCAAATCTACTCTAGCAAGCTCACCAAGAACTTGCCCAAATATTCTCTAGCAAGCTCACCAATAAATTGCCCAAATATTCTCTAGCAAGCTCACCAAGAACTTTCCCAAATATGCTCTAGCAAGCTCACCAAGAACTTGCCCAAATATGCTCTAAAAATCTTTCCACAAAGTTGTCCACAAATTTATCCCAAAATTGTCCTCAAATATGTCCCAAAGGCCTTCTCAAAGGCTCAATCAATCATTCTCAAGTATTACTCAAATTGAACTCAACAATGAATGACAATATCAACTCAAATTAACTTCATAGAAGCATAAAGAGAATTGTTAGAGACTCAATATGTTCTAATCTCACTCTCAACCTAAATCAATCTCAACTCAACTCAACTCAAATCAATCTCAACTCAATTCAATCTCATAGAAGCATAAAGAGAATTGTTAGAGACTCAATATGTTCTAATCTCACTCTCAACCCAAATCAATCTCAACTCAACTCAACTCAAATCAATCTCAATTCAACTCAAGTCAATCTCATAGAAGCATAAAGACAATTGTTAGAGACTCAATATGTTCTAATCTTACTCTCAACTCAAATCAGAATAATGGAATAGTTTGTTTCAAGGATTTGAACAATCACTTCACACATCACTTGACTAGGCTCAATCAACTCAACTCAACCAATCACCACAAGGGACAACTCTTTCTCACACAATCCTAGTCCAAGTATGTATCAACCAACTCAAATATTTCCAACAATGCTCAACCACAAATCTCACATAAAAATGATACTCATGTTATTTTCTAACTCGAGTTCTTTCACAACCAATGGGCTTCAACAACTATCCTTATAAAACAAGGTTTAGACACAACTCTCAATTCAAAAAACCATGAAGCATTCAACCAACCACTTTTGAAAAGGAAACCACAAACAATCCTTTTCCCTCCAATGATATTTCAGAAATCAACCACCATAAACAATCAATAGGAGAATGTGCTCATACCTTTTATGAAGATGAAAAAACCTCTTTTTAAATTTTCCACAATCACAAAATTCTTTTGTCAATATTCACAAGGGTTAGTAGATCACAAAATAATCAATATTACTCCACTTTTCAATAATCATCACCAAGGCCTTTAATTGCACAACTTCCTTATCTCTCCTAAAACCACTTGTACTATAAAATAAAATAAATCAAAACATTGCATAACCTTTTCACTCCCAAAACCACTTATACCATAAAATAAAATAAATCACAATATTGCATACCTTGTCACCTCATGAAAGAATTAATCCTCTTGAAAAATAACAAGGCAAACTTCACTTTTGGAACCCCTTTATAAAACCTGAAATATCTCTTTACACACACATTATTTCTCCTTCTAAATAATTTAGTCAAATAGCCCTCAAAATAAGCTTTTCGACGATATATAATATGCCACATTTCCGAAATAAATTGAAACCTTTACACACACACACACACACACACACACACACACACACATATATATATATATATATATATATATATATATATATATATATATATATATATATGCCAACCTCCATTAATTGCACATAGGTTGGCCCTCCATTAATTTAAACTTAAACTTTAAACTTTAATATCTTCATCACCGGAGGTCATTTTTCGATGAAACAAAATTCCACCTTGGTTTTTAAGAAAAGTCCTTTCCACATAAGCCCACCATGGTTTTAAATAAAACCTTTTATTTTGTCTGCCTTGGTTTTCATAAAAACCTTGTATATATCCATTCTCTCCAAAATATCATAGATGATTATCTATGAAGTGCTTTTGCCACCAAAACCAGAAATGATCCATGTGACATGAATGATCCATGTGATATAAATGACAACATAAAATGCCTCAAATTAACTCAAATTTCCAACAGAAAATAGGTTCCTTGGCCAACACTCTACCTATATGTGCAAGGGACATCTTGCACATATACAACTTGCACATTGACACTTGTGCATTTATTACATTGCATGAAGTAACTAGATAACTTCCCCCTAAAGTAATCTAATGTCCTAAGTATGTACCAAGGAAGGTACATTTACATGACCCAAATGATGTAATATAATCTATTTCTAACACCCCCTGTATTACATTATTTGGGTATTGAAGACTTTAGTCTTCAATGTGGATCTTCTCCCATTGGATAGTGGAATTTGTATTCTCCTTCATTGCTTACTGTGATCAGGTTCAACAGGTAATCTGTGTCTTCATATGATGTGAAGTAAGTTGTAGCTGAAGGTTCTTCTGCCTTTTGTATGTGTTCAACTGGTTCAGTCTTCATGATGCCATGTTTCTTTTTAGCATGTCTTTTCTTCCTTTTTCTTCTTCTTCTCTTGTGATTTTGCATTGGTGTTGGTGGAATTTTTGCTTCATGACAAGTTAGTCTATCATCACAATAATATTGTTCTTTATTGCTATCTTGTTCCTTGTGTTGAGTAAGTACAAACACAATTAGTGATAGATACACCATCAGACATTCTTCTGGTGAAAATATAACCAATCTTTGTGAATTCCACCATGTTGTGAAGAGGATATCATGAAGATAACCAATCAATGTTGTAAAGTTACCTTCTTTAGCTTCTTTAAGAAACAAGGAGAATTTCTCTTTGTCGCTAGTGGATAGATACTCGTATCCTTCTAGAGTATCTATTAAGTTTTGAGAGTAGTATTCTACTTCATGAAATAGTTCTTCATTATTGAAAGCATTTCTCAAGATATCATCCATGATAGATCTTTCTTGCTATTTCTTAGAATTGAATTTGCAAGAATCTTAGAAGTCTACCTTATGACTCCTTATTAGGATATATGATCCCTAATTGAAGTATATAAGCTTGATTTGATAAAACCTTTATTAATCCTTAGGTTTTGTAGGCTTCCTTATGTCTCCCTAGTAATGAGAGTATATACTCTTAAGGAATTTTAGGTTTTGTAGAAAGCTTATATTTTGCTAATGGATTTGCAACTTGATAATCTTTGATAAATGTTGATATTACCAAGTTTTGTAGAATGCCTTATGACTCCCTAGTATGTTTTGGATAAGATATAAGATGAATATAGTGCTTTTGTAAATTGTAGTTCAATTTTGGTTGATTTTGTAAAGTTTTTGTAAATACCAAAATCAACTTCTATTATCCCTTATTGCTCCTATTGAACTAAGCACTTTTCCCAAATTTAAAGAGGTTTTAATGTTGGATTTCTTTTGTCTCTTTTTGAGAAATTTTGAGACAATAATATTATAAATTTCCAACCTTTGAAATGCTTTGATAAACCTCTCTTTTTAATATCCCTTTAGGATTTAATTTAAGTGTATCTAATTTCCAATAAATTAATTTGATGTAGTAACCCTTATAACTCCCTAATTTTGGAAAAATTAGACCACAATAATATTTGCAAATATTTAAGATTAATTTCCAGTAGAAACCCTTATTACTCCTAAGTTTTATATTGCAAATATTATATTAATTTGATAAATTATTCCCTTTGAGGTATGGCTTTCAATATGATTAAATTCCTCTAAGTTTAACCTTATAACTCCCAAGAAATGAAAGCACATAAAAATGGGAATAAACCTTACCTTATATCAAGCAATAATCGGTGTTGATTTCAGATGTGCAAGGGCTGCAATATTGACGTCGCTGCTTTGACTGTACCCTCCAATAGAACTGCTTGGAACTTTTCTTGTATTTAATGTTCCAAATATGGTGCCCTTTAGTCTCTACCTTTGACCTTGCTTGACCAGAGCATTGAAGGCTCTACCACCTTCCTTACATGTTGCAACTCAGCCCTATGCACGTAGACCCCAAAGTGTTGAATGCAGAGATGTAAATGTTGTTTGAATGCTTGGTCGTTGATGCCCTTAAAATGGAGGAGAATCTTGTATTAAGTGCCAAGTGGCACATCCATTTTCTTCTTGAGTGCTTGAGGAGTAGAAGGTGCTAAAAAATGCTCATTTCTTCCTTTGAGTAATGTATGGATGTTACGTTCTTCAGTAGAGCGCTTGGTCTCTTTATGGACAAGTGTATCTCATACACTCAATGCACCAACCTGTTGCTTGTAACTCCTTTCTTGATGAAGATGAGCGCTCGTGTGAGGAGCGTTAGGGTTTTACCTCAAGTGATAAATGTCACTTCCTCCTTGTGCATGGACATCTTCTCTATCATTGCTTCAATGGACCCTTTGGAGGTTCTTTAACCCTGTAAAATCCCCAACTCCTCTTTCGTTCAATTGCAATATTTTCAGCTGGGATGTGGAGCAACGATTTGGAGGCTTGAGCATCAATTTTGAGCAATGCGGATGTGGAGTTTGAAACACTCCAATGGTGCTTTAATATTCTTCTTTTCTCACCTATTATACATCCTCATTTTGTAGATAATGTTTCTCTTGAATAACGTTGTTTCTCCCTTTGCTTTGCTCCTTGTATTTTGTAGGTTCGGTCATCCAAGATGTGAGGAGAATGAGCCCTTAGAGTGGCTCCTTTTGCTATGCTTGGATAGATGCTAGCATTTGGACCACCTTCGACTAGTTTTTCCAATGAATATTGTGCCTTTGAGGCACCTTCAAATCTGCCTTCTTTCCCTGTATAAACCAGATTAGGATAGTGCAATGCAATGTAATGTATTTATATATAAAATATCCTTTATTGCACCTTCTTTTGCACTCCTTCTTTCAGGTCTGAATTTCTGGTTTTGTGGTAGAATTTTGAATGCAATGTAGGGGTTTTGAGGTTGTCTCTTTGATTAGACACCTTCCCCTTTTTGCTTGGATATTTTACAAATGAACCCAAGCTTGTAACCACTTGATAGAAGCTCCTTTTTTTTGTATATTCCTGCACTATTTCTTTGTAACAGAAACCTTATTGTGCTTTGAATTTGAGACTCACCAAGTCTCGATTTGAGGCTTCCTTTGCTGATATTTGATGGCTACTTTCTTCTCCAATGCTTGGAGGATTGAGCTGATTTGGTGGCTTCTCTTGGCCACTAAATGTTGCAGATTTTTGTGCACTAACAGTGTCTTTAGACACTTTGACAAATTTTGATTTTGTGCCCTTCTCACGAACACAAACAATAATATTTTTGAGAGCAATAGAATAGTGCAAATGAATCTAATAATATTTCACTTTTAATGCACTAACAATTTCACCTTATCACTCCAATCAACTCTCAAAATAATGCACTTAATCAATTTACTACAACTAATCAAGAATAATCTGAAATGAATCTTCAAGAATTATTCTACAATTTCCTTATAAGCAAGGTAGTAGGAGCTAGTCTTCTTTTGCTTTCCAAAGTAGATGATAGGTAGTTGATAGATAGTTGTAATTCTGAAATCTAATCAACTCCTAATGTGCAAATGAACCTTAAAAAGAACCTTTCTCTTTTTGCACTTTTGAAGACTGTAATTCAATTCTCCTTTTTGCAACTTTAATCCAAATTAAGGTGCTTTAACAAATCTGATAAGTAATCCAATTAATGAATCTACTTGCACCAATAGTTGCTTACCTTTTTCTGAAATATTTTGTAGCTCTTTTGTCACTTCTGTAGAGGATGTAGATCTTGGTGTCTAAGATCACCAAGTTGCTACCTTGAGTAAGATCTTGCAGCTCTTTGTAGGTTGTCCTGAACAACTCCATCTTCACCAAAATATGGTCTCAAACTTTCTTTCACAAGCCTAGGATTTTGGTGGCTTGTTCTCCTCTTGTAGTCTCCTCCTTTTGCTATAGATTTGAAGAAGTCTTTGTTTCTGAAGTGGTGCCTTCTTGCTGTGAGAGGTAATCTCCAAATCTCCTAGATTTGGTAGGCTTCTTATGTCTAAATCTTCCTTCAAGATTCTTGTCGAATTCTGACTTCAAACAGGATCTTCTTCTCAAGATTTTGAATATCTTGAGGTCTTCTGAGATTTGGCACTCCTTGCCAAATTCTTCTTCTTCTTTTGGGCTTGTTGTCGGATGGCGATAATTGTCCCAAATCTTTCACTATCTCCTGTAGTGAATTTCTCCAATGAGTTCTCCTTGGAACTCCTTTGATGATTTCTTCAGTAAGGCTCTCCAAGCCTTTTACTAGATGCTCATAGAGACCTCCCCAAGGCCTTTGATCTTGCAGCTTCTTCTGGTCTTCCTTGAGACCTTATCTTCAACCTTCTACTTTTGGAAGTGTTGGTGGTGAGATCTTCTTCTGGATCTCTGATTCTGCTGCTTTTGGATTCGAGCAGGACTCTCCTAGTCCTTCTTCTTCCAAGTCTAGAAGTTCTTCAATGAGATCTTCTCCTGATATCTTTTGCTTCAGGTGTTGGATTGATTCTGAAGAAGATACTCTTCCTAACTTTCTTGTAGGAAGCTTTCCCAACTCACTGAATCTCCTTTTCCTGCAACAAAGTATTAGTACTAAAATCTGCTTCTGAATTAGATACTCTCTTCTGGAGTCTTCTTCAGGATCAAGGCTTCTGTGGCCTTTTTTAGTATCAAGGCTTCTGTGGCCTTTTTTCAATATCAAGGCTTCTGTGGCCTTTTCTTCAATATCAAGGCTTCTGTGGCCTTTTCTTCAATATCAAGGCTTTTGTGGCCTTTTCTTCAATATCAAGGCTTCTATGCTTTTCTTCTGGATCAAGGCTTCTATGGCCTTTTCTTCTAGATCAAGGCTTCTATGGCATTTTTTTCTTCTGTGAAGTTCTCAATCTAGCAATGGAGATCTCCTATCTCCTAACTTCACCATGATTCTTCTCCAGAAGTCTCTTCTGTAGTATTCTTCTCTTGCAACAACTAATATCTGCACTATGAAGGCACTCCGACCTTCGGGAAAAAAGTTGAAATCTCCTAGCTTTCTATTGTAGGAGGTGTCCCAATCATCTAAGAATTAATTCCCTACAATAAAAGAAACTTTAGGTAAACTTTTCCAGATCTCTTAGATGAGCTTCACTAGTTGATTCATCAAACTAGTGGATCAAATGTTGAGTCCTAGTCTTCACGAGTTTTTCCTGTAACTCTGTGGAAAGACTCTAGCCATATGCAATCTCAGTATTTTTGAAACTGAGATTTCTTTTAGTCCTCACTCGTGGCTCTCCCTAATTCTACCACCTAGACTCTTCTGAGAGTTTTTGATAGTGGTTGGTCCAACAACGCGTCAGGTTGACAAAAAACTTAGGGTCAATGATAATGGTGGTTTTCCTATTGATCTACTGTAGCTTGATCTACCGTAGCTCTGATACCACTGTTAGCTTTTGATACAACATGTAATGGGAGATAGCAATCACAAGATGCAGAATAATATGAAAGAAAGTAAATCTACGAGATGACTAAAATATGCTATAAATAGAAATGATAGAAATGAATACAAAGTAGCTATGGAGGAAATGAACACTCCATGATCAAAGCTACTGCTCACGAATGAGCTCTGAGCTTATCACTCACACACTCTATCACACACTCTCTATCTCTCACTCTATCTATGTATGGCCCTTTATATAGGAAGATAGGTTCCTTGGCCAACACTCTACCTAGTTGTGCAAGGGACATCTTGCACATATACAACTTGCACATTGACACTTGTGCATTTATTACATTGCATGAAGTAACTAGATAAATTCCCCCTAAAGTAATCTAATGTCCTAAGTATGTACCAAGGAAGGTACATTTACATGACCCAAATGATGTAATATAATCTATTTCTAATAGTTCCTTCATAACAATTACCTTTTTGTGTTTCCCTAAAACCCTAAATTATATGGATATCCTCTATCCTAATTTCTTTATTATGTTGTTCTTGAAACCCTAAAGTGCAAGGGATAACCTTTATACTACTTTCATTTTTATTATAAGGATAGGATTTTATATCACTTGACAAAAATGAAGGCAATTTACATAGAATAAACTTCATGTCTTCCACCTCCTTTATTTCAGATTTTTCCTCCACATATTCCTTTCCACCTTTAATTCTAGGTAACTTGTCTAGTCTTATAACATTTGTGGCATTGGAATATAATATTTTGATAATCACCTTATTGATTTCATTGTATTTATTCAAATTTAACCTTAATGGATTGTGGCAAAGGTTTTGAAATATCTATAACAACATATATCTTGGTATATACAACATGCTTTTGCTCCTTAGTAGTTGATACCTCTTGGATTAATCCCTCTAGGGTATTACAAATATTTTTTAAAATAAATACTTTAATAACTAGAGTTTCATTAAATAAATATATATTGGATAAATAACATCCTCTATAAAGGTTATCTCATATGGCCTATGGTCTTGTAGGTATTAAAAAATACTTTAATTTACCTTTACCTTTATTGATAACCTTATTTAGAATTCCAAAAATCCTAATCCACATTGGAAGAATTTTAGTATGTCTTAACAAAAACATTATGACTTAAACATAGAAAAAATATCCCCCTACACCAAGGGCCACCACCTATTATTTTATCATTGATCGTTGAATTGAAAAATGTGATGAGGATAAAACCAGTAGGAAGATAAGTCATGGAGTAATTTGAACTCAATCCCCCATTATCACTTGATCTAATTTTGAATTTCTAGAGACTCTAGCCAATATTCTTGGAACTTACATATTAACCCTCTTTTTTTAAGAATCATTATATCATGCCAAGTCATCTCATCCTTGATAATCACTTATAGTGTGACATCTCCCTAAATTAGAATTGCCATATATTTTCTCTTCCTCTTGTCTCCAACTTGAACGTCCATACTTCTAGCTAGCGCATCCCTCCTTTCAATTAGAGCTTTTAATATGGCTTTTCTTTCATGCTACCTATATTTCTTCATATGAATCCTTTATTTTTTGGATTTCCTCAAAGATTTCGTAAAGAAAAGATGAAGGTAACACCTAACTTGCATTTGATCTTGACTATTTAAAAATACTATTTTGATTGATCACATCATTTTTATATATTAATATTTTTTTTAAAATTTTTTATTATATAAAATGAAAGTAAGCTCCATTTTTACTATATTTATTTGAATAAACTATCTTATCACTAGTACTATAGTGGGCACCTTCATTATGTGCCATATTCTCATAAAAATGATAATATTTAAAAGTAAATCATACGTATGTAATTACAATCAATTTACATTTATATCATTATATCTCATACACATACTAATATATAATCTTATTAATTTCATAAAAATATATTTTCTTCCAAGCTACGATATTTCTTTCTAGTATTTCTAACTAATCTTAACAGGAGCATCCTCACCTTTCTATTTAATCCAATTTTTCCTTCAACCCCTTTCATTTATTATAAAGGGGGATTACAATTTATATGTCCTCCCAAGCTATCATATCTTCTTTCTGCTACTTATAACCAGATTCTGTCTCCAATAGAGGTTTCTAGCTTTTAAGAATAATGAAAATCCTCTTTGTGCTTGGAGTTCTCAAAGTCTTCAAGTAGTACATTTATGGAACTTATAATAAGCCTCCAAATTGCTGATCCCAAAACCTATATCTGAATTGAAGAAAAATTCTCTTCTATTGGTCCCTTCTTGATGTTCTGACTCCATAAACAATCTTTCTCGGAATATATACACCATAAATGTGTTACTGCCATAGCTCAATTCAGAAGATTCTGATTTTGAATCCCACATCATCTTGCAGGTGCATAAGTGAATAGTTGCATTTATAAATTTGACAAATACTTATAAGGTGGACATCACATAGATCGAAAGAGCTTGCATAACCTTATAATATTATTCTAAAGAATACAATCAATATTATAATTTGTTAATTCATAATTTTATAATAGTAGTCACCTAGGGCCCATTACAATAATATACTTTCCTATTTGATGACAACAACGGGTAAGCATTCCATTATCAATTGATAGACATATAAACGTCAAAGACGTTATGCAATCTACATCAAGCTTTATGCATTGGGTAGCCCTTTATGAAAAAAGGTATTTGACAGCAACAAGTCATATATTCCCATTTTCGCAACATGATGAAAACCCCTCCTCCCATAATAGCTTTAGCTGAGATGTAGACTTTTAAAAGAGTAGAATAGCAGAAGCTAGAGGGGCAGACAAGGAAAATATAATAAATAGTATAATTGAGATTACATTTTAAAGTATAATAATAAAAACTTTTTTCAAAATAAAATTATATTTATATTAAAATATATAATAATTTTTTTATAAAATATATTAAATTATAAAAATATTAGTATATATTAAATTAAAAAAATATTGTGAAATGTTTATTAAAATCAAACTATTAGCCTTTTCTCCATAATGGACATACCTAATCTGACCGAAAGTCCAGTTCTTTGATTTTTTACAGTTAACAGTCACACTCGGCCAAAACCTGATGCGTGTTTTTTTTAGTTTCCGACAAACTCTATTGGCCACCACTTTATTAAATCCTTTGTTGTCGTTTTCGATTATATTCAAAGCAAAACTGTGCCACCTTTCACGGATTCTGACTTTTCATGCATGCCATGTTGACGATGTCATGCAAAAGTTCATTTATATTATTTTTTTGGTTAAATAGAGTTGGTTAAGAGTATGGTTTAAAATATAGGAGTTGTTTTCATAAATTGATTTGATGTTTATCTTGTCACATTATTTTTAGTAACTGGTAAGAATATGGTTTAAATCATAGGGGCTGCTTTCATCAAACTTATTTTACCTTCAGTTAACCCAATGTGAAGGGGACCAGTCTGTAAATGAAACGTGGATGTCTTCAAACTTACACCCAACATCAAGCTCGAGTTTAGTATCATCATCAATATGAGGCATACTCAAACTTACACCCAACATCAAGCTCGAGTTTCGTATCATCATCAATATGAGGCATACTCAAACTTACATCCAACATCAAGCTCGAGTTTCGTATCATCATCAATATGAGGCATACTCAAAGTGACTATTACCTTTGCAAACAGGTGTGACTATTACCTTTGCAAACAGGTTGCCTCCAAAATTAACACCTGAATATCTTCTTGATAAATACCTGACCAAACAAATACTTACTAATCAGCTAACCTCTAGGACAAAAAATACTAATTAATCATTGAGAAAAAGGCTCTCAAGTCATTTTGGTCGGTCAAACTTCTCACATATCACAATTTGACTCCCATTAGTTTAATGTTAAGGCGACAAACAAATAAAATAAACTGACCACCACAACAATATCTAATTATTCAATTAAGTTTCGGCACTTTTGAGTTTCAGGTCCTATATTCATGAAAAAAGAAATATCTAGATTAAATCATTTGACAAGATCGAACATTATTACCGCTATCCGTTGCCCGATTCACTAATTGTCAGTGTCTGGGGAAAGGAGGAAAGAATAAGAAAGACGGACTTGAAAATTCATTTTCTTGGGAAAGGAGAAAAGAATAAGAAAGACGGACTTGAAAATTTTAAATCTGGATAAACAAATAACATTATACTTAAATGGTGGGCAAGGATGGTGATGTTACTTGTATAATATAAATTTTATTGAGTGTTTTTAAAGTTGGAATCACATCATTGTAGTTTTAAGGTTATATATATTGAAATAATTTTAAATTTTTTATTTATTCGTTAAAAGGGTGTTGAAAGGTCCCTGAACCTTGTACAAGTATTTTTTATATGTTATTTAAATCGATCGAAGAGGCCCAAGAGCTAAAGATCAGAGAAAAAGCCAAACACCACATGTTGCATTATCGAAGCCAAACACCACATGTTGCATTATCGCGGCCAAATAGAAAGAGTGTCGCGATATCGTGACATGTTGCATTATCGCGACCAAAGAGAAAAAGTGTCGCGATATCGCTACATGTTGCATTAGCGCGACCAAAGAGAAAAAGTGTCGCGATATCGCGACAAGTTGCATCATCACGGCCGAAAGAGAAAAAGTGTCGCGATATCGTGACATGATGTAACACCGCGGCCAAAGGAGAAAAAAGTGTCGCGATATTGCGACAAGTTGCAAAGCCGTGAAATGTCACGATATCGTGACATGTTGCATTTTCGCGGCCAAAGGTGAAAAGTGTCACGATATCGCGACATGTTGCACTTTCGCTGCCGAAGGAGAAGAAGGAAAAGGTGTCGCGATATCGCGACAAGTTTCAACAGCATACCAAACCAATCCCCAGGCAACATCTCACATTGTGCAAACATTGAAACTTGTAGGATCGTTCCTTAGGCCAATGGGGAAGGAGTCTCTCCACACTTGAATGTCGGATTCGCCGACTCCCTTGTTAGCAAGCCAGTTCGCAGCTTTGTTTCCTTCCCGGTATTGATGCTTAATGGCTAATTCTAGGTAATTGCCAATTAGGGCCTTGCATTCTTGGAAAATCAAAGCAAGGGCCCAAGGAGGCTTAGCGGTACCATTGAGCCAGTTAATACAGTGCAACGAGTCTCCTTCGATGATAAGTTTATTGATGGTCAACCCTTCCATGAGGATCAAACTTTGGAACAAGGCCCGCGCCTTTGTCATATTGTTGGATTGAATTCCCAGGTTCTGGGCAAAGGCCAAAATTATTTCTCCTCTGTGGTTTTTGAGAATTCCCCCTCCGCCAGCCGCTCTTGGGTTGCCTTTAGCCGCACCATCGAAATTGAGCTTGTGCCACCCAGTAGGTGGTAAGACCCACTTGATGACGAACTTGTCAACAGAAATATGGGGCATGACAGAGATGTTAGACAGATTGAAAAGTTTGGTTAGGTCCGATTCTAAGCTAGGAGGGGGGGTTTTGAAGACGAAACAAGAGAGGCATTCTCCGCAGCAAGGGTCATGATTTTGACAACGATAATCTTCTTATCAGTGGCTTGATTTTTGAAAATTTTGGCGTTTCTCTCGAGCCATATCTGCCACAAGTAAAGGTGGAGGCAATCTTGCCACATGAAGTTTTGTTGGTTTCTCTTGAAAGGCCGGGGCCATTGCTTAATGAGGAGGGGAATGGAATGTGGGAGGACTGTGGAGATGTCAAAGGTGTTATGGACCTGGTTGAGAACTGCAAGAGAAAAGGGACATTCCAAAAAAACATGCGAAGTAGACTCACAGGCATTTTTGCACAGGATACACCAATTGGGAATGAGTAACCCTCTGATTATCAAGTTGTCAATGGTGAGGATTCTGTTTTGGATGGCCAACCAAGAAAATAATTTGACCTTGGGAATGATCTTGGGGACCCGAACCTGATTTGATAAGTCCCAACCATCTCGTGGGAGTTTCTTGACTCGTAGTAGGCTGATTTGATAGTGAAATTTCTAGATTCTTCAAGGTTCCGGACCATGGAATCATCTTTGTGAGTGCTCGGGATGATGCAAGTCCTCAACAAGTTTTGTAACCACCCTGAGAGCCTCGATGATATGCCTGGGCCCGTTAAGAGCCGGGTGTTTCCATTCAGGTCTTGTAGGACCTTGGTTAATGAAGTGGCACACCTTATCTCCAAAGGTGGCTTTGGTAGTCGCCTTGAGCACTACAAGATGCGGATCTTGGCTGAGAGGTTTATCACGGATCCACGGGTCATCCCAAAAATGGATGGTCATTCCAGTTCCTAGACACCACCTTAAGCCTTCAATGATGGTTTTCCTTGTTTTTATTACACCATTCCAGAAATGGGATCCGATAGGGAGGTTGTGCTCTCCAAGAAAGGGCAACTGATGGAGGTACTTAGCTTTAATGATATCAATCTAAGTGACTTTTTCATTGATGGTAAGTCTCCAGGCCTGCTTGGCAATAAGGGCCAAGTTCATCCGCTTGATGTCTTTGAATCCGAGTCCTCCATGATTTTTCTTGGAACAGACCCTGTCCCAGGCGACTAGCAAAAAATTGTTCTTGTTTTCATTTCCAGCCCAAAGGAATCTGCGTTGAATTTGTTCAATTTTTTGGCAGATGGTAGCTGGAGCTTTGAAAATAGATAAGAAAAAAATGGGGATACTTTGAAGGCAAGCTTGAACTAGAGTGGCTTTGGCTGCCTGGCTGAGCATTGAGCTTTTCCACCCCGCTAGTTTCTTTTTGAGGTGATCTAAAACAGGGTTCCACATAGCCGAGACTGATCTGTCGTGGAAAAGCGGTAATCCAAGATAAGTAGTTGGAAGGCTCCCAATGTTGCACCCAAGGATCTCAATAATCCTATTTTGTTTGTGATTGGGAGTATTGAGAAAGTACAACTTGCTTTTGCGGAGTTGACTTTCTGACTAGCCGCCTCTTCATAAGAATCAAGAATGTTCTTAATGATTTTTGCTTCGGGAATGGAAGCATGAGAGGATAGAATAGTATCTTCATCATTTTGGCCGAAATAATATTAAATTTTCATAAGATCAAATCAATTTAATATAGATAAGTATGGTAAGTAACTTTATTATTTTTTAGATTTGGAATTTTGAAAATTTTATTGAAAATTTTAAAGTTTTAGATGTCCAAGGTTTAAACCTTGAGGGGGTTTGGGCTATACACCATTCTTCGATTATTGGAATATGGTTGGATAGTCATATATTGATGGGTTTGGGTTGTACAACATGTTTCGGTAATTGGAGTATAGTTGGATAACTATTTATTAGGGAAATAACTTCTTATCTAAAGGTCGTTTCATATAGCCAATGAATTTGAAAATGTTAAAAACTACTTTATCCTGATTTTGCTTATATTTCTTGTTTTTATTCTCAGTTCTTTAAAAATTCTTGATGTTCTTGTAGGTTTTGGATCCTATGAAAAAATATATTTTTGGTCATCACTACTCCTGCTATGCAAAAGACACAACCATTCTAACTATGTCTCTTAAGGTGTCGTCCATCTCTCAATTTCGCTTTTGAGTTGGTACACACTTGATATTTGTTGGGTTGTAAACAATTTCTTTTAACTATCTATTTCTTTTGACTATGTTCATAGTTTGAATTGAACTAAATATAATATTGCTTATTCCTTCCCTAAATTTTAAGTGCATCTCACAAGTATGAATTTTTTTCTCACATAATGTTTAATTTCTTTGTTGGAGTTTTGGACCACGTGAAATTGAATGCTCTATTGTTTCATCCATGTCTATTTTCTTATTTTATTCGATTCATGTTTCTTTAATTATATTTTTTTGATAACATGCTATCTTTCATTCTTTCTATTTTCTTTAGGCATCCCAATAGTCTGACCATAGCTTCTACTTTTAATAGAAAAGTATTTTTTATGACAAGTAAAAGCTTATATGATGTTTAAATTATGAAATTATTTGTAATTTGTCTCTCTTGAATTTTATTTAGTTATTTTCATTTAAAATTTGGTGTATTGCTACCCCACACCTCACACTCATATAACATTGTAGAAATAACCAATAATCCAAAAAGGACTCTAATTTTTTTCAATCTCATAATTTAAATTTTCTAATCCTATTTTGCAATGAGTAAAGTGTCTTCCATATTTGTTTATATTCATTTCATCTTGCATGTTCTCCAATTGAGTTTATTTTGAATGTAACCCAAGATATTTTTATTTTGTGACTAACTCTAATGGATTTCTTTCAAACAAAATATATGGCTGCTTTTTCTCTCTTTATGTAGAGGAGACCATAATATTTATTTTGTTAGTGTTTACTTTCATCTCAACTTATTTACAAAAATGCTCTAAAGCCTTTAGATGTTATTTTAAACATAAGTATCGTGTGGATCAAGATGAGGTTATGAGCATTGAGAAGTTTCACTACATAACTAGCCAATTATATTTCCTCTTCTCCTATCGTATCCACCCATTCCTCCAATTTGTTAACGTGATGACCAAATAAAGTAGGTGATAATGGACAACCTTGTTTCACCTTGATATTGCTATGAAAACACTTTGATAGTCCTTAGTTTTGATTTTTGCTAGCACTTGTTCATAAAGTCTATGTACAATTGTTGTGGTTGGTATGTCAAGTTCTTCCATTATTTTCCATAATTTATGTCTAGATATCATGTCAAAATTCTTTTTAATGTCCACAAAACAACAATAAAACTTTCCTTTTTCATTATATATTCTCTCTATTAGATTTCTTAAAGTAATGCATATATTTATTGTTGAGTGCTTTGGGCTAAATTGTGCTTGTTCTATTGCCCTATTTTCTTGATGTTATGCCAACATACTAATTTATCATTAACCATCAAACTTATTAAATATCAATATATATTCATCTAAAATTATATTTAAAATATTTTAAAACTAATTTTAGATAAATTATATTGAAAATATTTTTAATGTATGTAATAGCATAAATTTATAATAATATCAAAATTTTATTATAAATATTTTTAATTTTTTTTTGAGACTTTTATGGACAAATATTTATACCTGAAATATAAAATAAAACTTTTTTTTTTTTTAAATTAAAAGGCCTTTAATTTTTATGTTTGAATAAATTACATGGAAAGCATATATATTTTAAACAATAAATAAATGTTTGTTTTTTTTACTCAGGAGAGTTGGTCACAACCACACTATTTTTAGTAACTGACAAGCATAGGGTTCAAACCACAGGGGTTGCTCCCATCAAACCTATTCTGCCTCATTATTATTGACCTGACATGAAGGGGGGCATCGATCACTCAGGAATTCATACCGTCATCGTCATTCTAGTGCACACTCATAGGATTTAGATTAGACTACTACCTTTGTAAATAGGATACCCCCAAGGTTTGAACCTGGGTATCTTCTTGGTAAATGCTTGGTCATAAAAACACTTACCAATCCACCTAACCCTTGAGGGCTAATATATAAATGTTATCATCAAATGACATTAGATAAATTGATTGTAATACGATTGTGGACATAATATAATATATAAATATTATCATCAAATGTTTTCAAGGATGAAACCCCATTCTAATCTTACCAAGTAATTTCCAAGTTGTTGTAATACGATTGTGGACATAATATAATAATAATGAGCCAATTCATTCATTTATAAATGATTAAAAAAGTTATCAACTTATAAAATTTAAAACTTTGAATCTGATTTGATATTTAAGGATTAATTATGGTGAGAGGCATGTACAATGAAAGCAAAGGGATATTAGAGCTAGGATAAGTGGAATCAATTTGGTCAACTAGTGTTATTACTTAAACATTCATTACCCTTATGCGTGTAGTCTATATCTTTTATTTATTGGACGTTATCAATTTCCATTTTCAAGATTAAGCAATTCTAACCACAACTTATATAAGTTATCATCTATTAAGAACTCCCAAATTATCTAGCACTAGGTAGCTTTTATTTTGATCATTAAAGTGACATATTACTTAATATTTTGGTCAATGATTCATGTCACTTGATATTGTTGCAACCATTCCTTAAGTTCAAGTATAGTAAAATAATTACACATATTTTCTATTATGTTTTTTCTAAAAATTATGTCTAATAATACTTGAGGTTCCCTTAAAATATGGATAGATATTTCATATTCATATATCAAAGTATAATAAATATGATTTTTCTTAGCATAATAAATTTACTTATGCTTCTGATATTGTATAAGAGATAAAAACACATTTTGAACTAATCCTGATTCAATATGATGTAAGTTGTAAATTAATTATTTATATCATATACAACCAAATCTATACAAGATACTTTTTTGAAAAGAAACATAAATTACAATAATAAATACTTTTCAATTATTTACATAGAATCATTATACAAAAATATCATATATTATAAGTTTTATATCAATATTGAAGTTCATCCTACTACTAGATATGATCTTCCATAGTTCTATGGCTTAGAATTATGGTTGAGGAGAGAGGACATCATCAGGGTGTTTATTCATCCAATCAATATATATTCTAGTTTAGAATACACATATCCCATCTCTATTTAATTAGAGTTTTGACCCTTGAACAAGGAAGTAGATGTATAATACCAATTCAAAGAGTGGGTTTCATGTGTAATTTTATCTCATGCTCAAATATACATGTAATGTTACAAAAATAAGCCTATGAGTATATACTCAAAAATAGATCTAGATTTTTAGCATAGGAATCAAATTATACCTAGGTGAACACATCAACTATGTATTGCTATATTATCCATCCAAAATTGTACATATCTACATGCAATCACATCATATATATTGAATTCACTTTATCTAGTAAGTACAAATCGAAATATTATCCCTAATTCATTTACACATGCTAACATATTAGCCTTCTATGTTTAGAAAACAAACATTCTCCTAATTATAGGTTTCAATTGATTTCATACTCTTATATAAGCAACAATTTGGTTTTATTAAATTCAATTTGAAAATATTGTTCATTGGTTTGTATATGCAATATTCTTGGATCACGATTAATATTCTTTCATAGAAGTGAAAAAAGGTAAGTAAATAATTTTCTAAAGTAATACAAGATAACTTTGGGGTCTATCACATTCATTATCTTTCATGGATGTGTTGGATGTAAAATTTCCTATTCACTCCATAATGCACAAGCAATAGTATAATGCTTGAGAAAGAGTTTAACACAATTGGTTTCTTACTATTCAATCAAATGAGGGAAGCCATAATATTTTCTAAGCTTAATATGAAATTTAGATATCATCCACTTATAATTAAGGAAGAATATATTCCAAAGATGGCTTTTAGAAATAGTATAGACACTACAAATTAACTGTGGCACCTTTCAAACTCATTTATGTTCTTATAACTTTTATGAATATGATGAATAGTGTGTTTCAATATTATCTAGACAAGTTTGTGTTAGTTTACTTTGATGACATTGTGATATATTCTTATAATGATAAGGAGCATTTTAAGTATACTAGATTAGTTATGCAAAGAATGAGGGGACATCAACTATATGAAAGTTGTATAAGTATTCATTCTTTCAAAAAAGATACACTATTTGGGGCACACCATTTCTATTGAATGTATTATAGTGGGCCCAATTTGTTTTATAATGGCCATGTAAATATGTCCATGAGGTATGCAATTTTATGAGACTATCAGGATATTACTAAAGGTTTATGGAGGGAATATCCAAAATAGCCAACCCAATCACATTACTTAAAAAAAGAAAAATATTTAAATGGCCAAAAAAGTGTGAGCAAGCATTTTTTTTCCTAATGAGAAATTAACAACACCTATTATAAGAGTATTATATCCAAATGGTGATTTTATAGTGATGACTCATGCTTAAGAAAATGGTTTAGGTGGAGTTATAATACAAGATGGAAAATTATGTTGGGGGTAGACATACAACAATATCTACAATAATATTATGCAAGGATAATGTTAAACAAAACAAAATATTTCATATTTCTCCAAATATTTCCACTAGCCAAAATCTATGTACATCATCCATATTTATGCTTTTTAGTGTTTGTTAGTTTTAATATACATTTGGTGTTTCACCTTATTCTCAACCTTTTCACCTTCTTTTATTTTCATGGGAGATGTGACTATCCAACCTCATATGAGGTGAAATCATAATTCATCTTCTAATTATTACATAACATCAAAAAATGTAATAATTACATAACAACACATAATGTAATAAAGTATTACATCCCCTTATTAAATTATTTAGCATAAAGATCATTACCCCCTATGATTACAGAGGTGGTATATTGGAATTGTGCTCTAGCTCTGAATCTGGATAATCTCCATCAGGTGTGCCTTTCTTGTTAGTTACTAGGTCTACCTCTGAGTCATTACCTCTAGGTCTTTACATCTAGGTCACATTTGGATCCTTGCCTTTGGGCCGTTGCCTTTAGGTTATCATTACCTCTAGGTCCTTGTCTTTGGATCACCTCTGGTTTACCTCTAGGTTAGCCTATGGATCTACCTTTGGGTCAGCACCTCTTAGAAATTATCACTAAATTACATCTTTGGAATATTTCATATATTTAGAATTTTTTACATAATGTCTCATTATAGGCCTTTCAAGTATTTCTTGGGTCATATTGTTTTGTAGGCCCTATCATTGTAGGCTTTCCAAGTGTAGATTGGGTCTTATTATTTTACAGGCTCTATCACCGTAGGATTTTTTGAGCATAGGCCAAGTCATACTTTGATGCAGAAATCATGCATCTTAAGTTTCCCAAGATTACAATACTTTATTGAAGAAATTATATTATGCTATTTTTCAACCACCAAACTTTATCTTCTTTTATAGAAATCATTCAACATTTCTTTTGCTTTATCCCATTTTGACACATTCATCCATCCATAATTTATATGTATTTTGTAGATCACTTTCTCTTTGTGCCAACACTTTATTTGAGAGTGATTATTACCTCCACAAATCTCACAAGGATGTAGATTCCAACACCTAGTTGTCATATGTCTAGATCTTCCACATTGACTACAACAACCCATCCTAGGAGCTTCATTTTTTACATAGATTTCTCTTCTCATAAATTTGGTTTTACTGCTTCCTACTTGACCATCAAAATCAAGGCCTTCATTCTTTGGCCTTCTACCTGGTATTATGGCATTTTCATACATTTTTCATACATTCCAAAATCTATACCATTGTATCCCATTTTTCTCATTATTTTTTAACCAATTCCTTTGGTATGCTTTTAAAAACATCCAATTTATTCATCACCATTATGATCCTTGTCACCATCACCAACAACATTCAAATACCACACATTATCATCACAATGACCTTTAAAATATTTCAAACTATTACTGTCATTTTCAACTCTGACAATATGGCCTTTATCATGGCCAATACAACCATATTATACACAATATTTTATTTCACTAATAATATTCAAATCACTTGTATCACAAGCTATATATTCCTTTTGGACAAGATCACATGTGTCATAACACACATCAGTCACTATAGTTTTCATATCATCTATATCACAACTGAAATATATCCTCTAAATAAGATCACTTGTGTCACAACAAACATCTTTCATCATGGGCTTATCCTTCAACTTTTCAATTATTTCTATTTACTTTCTATATTGCACCTCAAGGATGTCAAGGGTGAATAGTGCCATGCATATTCTTCTCACTATACCAATAGATATTGTCACACCATTTTCAAAATATTCTTCATCAACTTTTTTGAGTATTGATTGTTAACAAGACCTAAGTTTTGAAAACTCTCTCCTCTCCATATTTTGGTGACACATACTTTTAATTTGATCTTGTTTCTTAGTATTTTTAATACCCCCTTTATTTCTTAGTTTTGTCACTTCCTTGGTCATAATGACCTTATGTGCTATTTCACACTCTTATTCACAAGTTGATTCTAATTTACCATAAGCAATATACCCTTGATATTATGGCCATTGTTGATATTTACCTTCTTGATGTTGTAATTAAAATTTTTGCTTCCTTTGAGGAGGTATATGAAATTGATCCCCATGATTCATCACAAGCTTATGCATAAGGTGTCAAACCTAAAATATATTTATAAAAATAAGGTAAATTAGTTTCAAAATCAAGGCAAATCATGTCCAAACTCATGTAGAAGACAAGGCAAATTACATTTATTTTTAACCAAAAATTATAAAACTTGGTGAAATTTACAATGTTGATGATTGAAACTATACAATATATGTTAGACTAACTATAGATAATTATACTTGATGATAGCACATTGATGATTAATTGTAGTAGAGCTTCCATTGATGATAGCACTATGATGATCGGTTGTAGAAGAGCTTCCATTGAAAATAGGACTATGATGTTTGGTTACAATAGAGGATTCTATTGATGATAGGTTGCAGTAGAGGGTTACATTGATGATCGATTGCAATAGAGGGTTCCATTGATAATTGATTGCAATAGAGGTTCAATTGACGATCGATTGCAGTAGAGGTTTCATTGACGATCAATTACAGTAGAGGGTTATATTGATGATTGGTTGCATAAGAGAGTTATATTGATGATGAATTATAGAAAAGGTTTTTATGATGATTAGTTGCAGCAGAGGGTTTCTTTGAAGATTGGTTGTAGCAAAGGATTCCATTGATGATATGTTGTAATAGAGGGTTCCACTAATGATCAATTGTCGAGAGGGTTCCACTAACGATCTATTGTAGTAGAGGTTTCTATGATGATCGATTGTAGTAGAGGGTTCCTATGATGATAAATTATAGTAAAGGTTCATTTGATGATTTGTTGTAGTAGAGGCTCCTTTGACGATCAGTTTCAGTAGAGGGTTCCATTGATGATAGGTTGCAGTAGAGGATTCTATTGACAATCAATTACAAAAGAGGGTTCCACTAATGATCGATTGCAGTAGATTTTCATATGATGATCAGTTGCAATAGAGGGTTCCATTGATGATAAATTGTAATGTAGAGCTTCATTGAAAATCAATTGCAAAAGGGATTTCCACTGATGATTAGTTGCAGTAGAGGCTCCTTTGATGATCAGTTTAGTAGAGGCTCCATTAAGATCGATTATAGCAAAGGGTTCCATTGATGATAGGTTACAACAGAGGGTTCTATTGATGATCAATTTCAAAAGAGGGTTCCACTAACGATCAATTGTAGTAGAGGTTCCTATGATGATTGGTTGTAGTAGATAATTCTATTGATGATTAGTTACAACAGAGGTTCCATTGATGATCAGTTACAACAGAGGGTTCCATTAACAATAGGTTGCAGTAGAGGGTTCCATCGATGATTGGTTGCAAGATACCATGTGTCAAATAATTTGATGCCATGTGTCCAACCACCATTTTATATTGGCATGCATAAGCCTATAAATAGGTATGAACAATCATTTTTAAATATTTTTCTCATGCACAACATATTAGAGCTAACAATACGCTCTCAAACTTTTTACATTCACACCCTATGCCCTAATCCATCGTACCTCAATCATTTTTTAATATTTTTCTCACATGTAGCACATCAAAGCTAAGAAAAAATGACTTTACACCCTTGAAAGTTTGACCTTACCCTACCCTCGTACCTTACCCTAGGGATTTTCTAAAAATACATCAATGGCAACCTATTCCACCCTTATTCTTTTCAAAATTTCTTTCAAAAACCTTGTGTGCCCCTTATTTTTGAAATATTAACCACATCGGCCTATGACATATCATGGGTCAATAACTCTGGTCTTTAGGGTTCAGTGTCAATACTGTAGTATAAAATAAAGAATAAACTATTACATATGATTATTGGCATGTACGACAATGATTCAACGATTGCCAATCTAAAAATTAACAACAAGAATATTAAATATTTTGTCAAACCCTCAAACATTGAGAGATTGACAAGTTTACCACTAAAGGATTATGATCCCATCACTCCAAAGTTTGTTTTAAGTGATGATGACAAAGATTACCTGCATACCAACTACAATGTATCTTCAGATTTATTGTTAGGTATAACTCTCCATATTTCTAGTCTTGTTTAAAGTTGAAATTTTGGGTTTCTCAACTACTAATTTTTTTTGTAGTTTCCACTACAAAGTCTAGAAGGGGCTTGACTTTAGCAAGTGTTCCAGACAAGTTTCTTTGAGTGTTTATATAATTATTCCAAGTAAGACTTGTTTTGTAGGGAAGATTGATGGATATTCCATTATGGGCATTAATATATTTGGTTTGCTATATTGGCCACCAAAAATTTGACTGGTGCACCTATGTTTTGTAGTGGATCAGAACAGATCTACACAGTATCAAAACAAACACTTCTACATCACTCTCCACATGTAATTATATTCTTTTATTTTTTTATGAATCTTATTATAATTTTCAAAATACTACAGTCCTGACCTTGCTACACCCAGACCTAGCCAATGTTGGAATGACAATGGAACATCTGCAAGTAAATTTATGTTTTTCGATAAAGTAATAATTTTTATATTCAAGTACTTTTTTTCTTTTTTATTTTTTTTAAATTTATACATAAATGTAGAAAAGGGCATCCTCTTCCTCTTCAAAATAGGGTCATAAGACAAAAGAAACTGGATATTCTAACACACACATGAAATCGACACCATTTAAGGTCTTCTACTTCTCCTATTTCTCAACAACCTCTCCCTACACTTCATGTGTAAACTTATGTTGAAGCTAGTGAGGCCATACCCACTACACGTATGCTTTTTGTTTCAATTTTTGGTTCATGTGTTCATTTAGTTAAAATTACAATAAATTATTTTTATTGATTTTTTTTTTATATTTTTAGAGCTATGCCACACTAAGATACCGTTACAAGGTATAGCTTCCCAAGATATCTCATCTTCATTCAGTAAGTGTAATACATTTAAATTAGATTTTATTGTATTATTGTTCACAAAAATTTTAACAAAATTTTAATGTGATATTTTTAGGGGCTTCACTACAATTTACCCAAAGAAGACAACAAATGATGTCGCCCCCTCCTCCACCATGACAAAAAATAATGAAAGGTCAACAACATATGCAACGAAAACAGTTTTTTTCCATCCATCATGCAGGGAGGACCAAGCCAAACATTTTTAGATTTTCCAAATTTTTCTTTTGGAAAATTTTCAAGTATGCAGGGAATTTTAGCTTCAAGCTTAGATAATCTTCCACTTGATGAAGATTATCTTTTATAGGGCAACATTACTAGTTTATTTAAAGCAATATATGTGCTTCAAGATCCTAAAAAATAAGTGCACTAAGAAGAAGATTCACCTGCATCTCCCCAGACCTCATCACCTCCTAAAACCAGTGACCCTCGTCCTCTAATTGAGGATGAGAAAGTAATTTTTTGAAGATATTATAATGTTTGAAAATTGTGAAGCAACCATAAAAGATATGTTGCTTCAATATTTATAAGAAAAAAAATATTGGGAGTATTGAGCCAAAGTTTTAATAAAAGAAGTAAATTCTTGATTCAAAAAAATTCAAAAAGGGAAGACATTTTTTCATTCGTTGAAAATGAACCAAAAAAGCTTGATGCTTTACTACATCAAGCTCAATCCGGCATAGTGAAGGCTACAAATTCTTACAATGATAAAATTTTAATTATTATGTTGAATAAGTTGGATAACATTAATGCTGAAGCCCAAACTTATTTTAACCAATGGGTATCTAACAAGAAAAAGTTGTAATTGTTGAGGCTGCAAAGGATGTAGCCAAGGTAAGTAGTATAATTTTTTTTTGTTTTCTTTTTTTTTGCATATAACTATCTACTAACTTTTTTTTTGCAGTCTAATTTTGATAATTTAAAGAAATAGATGAAAATATTACAAATTCATCTAAAAATGGTAAAGGAAATCCTTCTAGTTGCTATGAAAATGAAAGATATTAAAAGCAACAATTGGAGAGAACAATGGTTTTAGAAAGATCATAATCCTACATGATTTTGATCCAGATATTTTTCTTAAGAAGAAGGGTAAATAAGTACTTTAAATAGTACAAGAGGAACTTGTGAAAGAAGAAAGGATGTTGTTGGGGGGTTTAGAGACAGTAGAGGAAAGCCTAGTCAGATTTGGAGCAATGGAAGTGCAAATTGTAGAGGAAGCACTTGGAGAACTGGAAGTGCAGACTTTAGAGGAAGGACTTGGAGCACTGGTAGAGCAGATTGTCGAGGCAACACAAAAGGGAAAAGAACCCAAAATACATGGAATGCATAAAAATGCATTAGACCTCTAATCTCAAGAATGAAAAAGTAAACACAGTTCACTTGTTGACTGTAAATTTTATTGTATTGCAGTCAACAATTTTGTACAATGTAATAATATATTTTATAATTAATAAAAAATATATTTTCATAACTTGATTATGTTGGTCAAATATCTTCCTCATCAACAAAACACTACGTTTGTGCACCCTATATATGGCCAACATTGAAAGTCCAGAGGAAAAAGATGTCCCCCGTACCAATCTCTAGAGAGGGATGGTTCCTGAACTAAATCCTACACTGGTAGAAGACTAGGGATGTAGGAAAGAAATTGAAAATACGAAAAAAATAGGAAATGTAGCCATAGGCTGAAGTGCAGGATTCGGAGTAGACTAACAATAGGAAAATTACCCAAGCATGAAACAACATTTAACCAAGGAAAAATGCAATAGAATTTACTTATAAGCTTGCAGTAATAACTCCCAGAATAACACTCTTGTATCCACTCACTTACTAGCAATATTTAAATTCAAATGCAAAATTTAAATTCAACAGCAACCAAGAAATATGAATGTGAAATAGAAGTGCATGATACAGAAAAAAATTACACACAAGATCACTTGCAAATGCAGAAGTTTGATGCCTTGTATTAATGTAGAGAACTTGGAGAGTATTCTCGCAAAGTGTCTAACCTCCTTTACAATAGAAATTCGATTAGTATTTATAGAGGTTTTTGCCTCTTTCATTAAATGCACAAAAGAACAAAATGATCCTAGATAAAAAGCAAGAATGAGAAAATCCCTCCTTGGAAACATCCAAAATCTTCTTCTTAGAAACAATGATCCATCTTTCAGGGAATGATTTCCAAGAAAGCAATAGCTTGGGCATCGGTGCACATATAATTTGTAAAATATTAAATGCCTCGAAAATATAGTTAGGCTTTGGAAATCATGGAGATTCTTATGCTCTTATCATTCAGCTTATTTTATGCTTAGGATTCACAATATATGTTACTCAATGCCACTATTATTTAATGCTCACAAATTGGGCACCTTTGAAACTTTGACTATAACTCTTCATTTTTCACCTAGGAATTGTGTTTGCCTCAAGAAAAATCACCTTGCCTAATCTTCCCTTCATGTGCACGTGGGCCTTATTTTTAAAATGCATTCGCCCCTCCACCAAGGCGAACGTAACATTGTTTCACTTCCATGGTTCGTTCACCCATGGGAGGGGCGAACGCCACCTTTGGGGTGAATGAGATTGCAAGATGTTCCCCATATATGTTCACCCCACCTTTGGGGTGAATGCAAATTGTAATTCATTCTGGGTGATATTGTCTATGCTCTGGTATGAGGCACGTTCACCCATAGAGAGGGCAAATGACATGTTCACCCCAAGATAGGGGTGAACGCGAACGCTTTTATCTTTTCTTGATATTTAAAGTTTTACGCTCATTTTGAAATTTCATTCACCCTTCCATGGGGTAATTGGGTTGTTTACCCCGCCTTTGGGGTGAATATGAATACACTAAAAGCCCTTCAAGTTTCTAACTAGGCATTTTATTATCTTATTTTCTATTTTTTAAAAGTTCACAAATGCCTTCATTTTCAATGTATTCATAGTGGGGCAAACCCGAATTAACACAAAAATAAATACAATTCTCATGGAAAGAAATCAGGAACATATGAAATTGTATTCAAAATAATGTTGCCATAATCAAAACATTGTATCAAAATATCCCAACAAAAATTCCCAATGTGGCAAAATGCAAAAATGCCAACATTTTTGGCAACTCAAGGGGTATCCAGCTCGCATGGATGCAAGCGATCCCAGACCTTCATTCTTTGGTCAACATAGTCTTTATTGGTCACACTCATTGATGTTGTGGATGCCTTTTAATGCACATCTTCCTCTGTGTGCTCCTTCTACTCAGCTTATTTCACTACTCGAAGTACTTTGGCCCGCTTAGCTTCTTCAGCTGCCTTCTCTGCCGCTGCATGCTCTGCTTTTGCCTGCTCCTCCTGCTCTTTGATGGTTTCAGTGATGAACTTATAAGCACGAACAACCTCTCCCCAATAATGAGTGTTAAAAAGGCATGACACACTGAGAGACTCATAAATGAAGTAAAGATTTTGAACATACATAAATTTGAGGTGCTTCGCTCATTGGGCCAACTTGTATAATGATAGCTCTAAGCGTGTATACTTTTGCATCAAGAGAAAAACCAGTGTTTCCATTAGAGGTTGTTCCCAAGAATCAATCTCAAAAGAACTTCTTCCAGAGCGCTTCCAGTTGTTCCATGGGAAGAGGTTCTCCCTATTTATCCACAAAGGCCAGGAATCCCAACTCATCAATGGTCTCAAAATGAGACATTGAAATAGTATGTTCACGTTCAATAGTGTTGATGATGGCCCATCCATCCTGTACTAGGTCCATACACTAGAAGTAACTACACAGTATAACTTTCACCTTAGACCAGACGTAATCCATCTCACTTAGGGGGTGAATGTGTAAATTAGTATTAATTAGTGCCTGTATTTTTATTGCCATCTCCATATAGGGTGAAAAAATTTCCTCAGTAGTATCAATTAATTGTTGCTATAACTGTATTTGCATCAACACTTCCCACAAATATTGTAGCACCTTAACAAATTGCACAACCAACTTTTCATAATTTTGTGCAGAGCGAAGGCGGGTTCCTTTGACGTTATCACACAAAAATCTTGAGATCTGTGCCGTTTTCTCAACTAACTGCTTCTTCACTTCTTTGAGCTATTGTTGAGGCTTGTGCATCTCAATCCTGGCAGCGTCGTGCTCCTTCAAGTGTACCTTGACCTGCTGGTGCAAGTAATCATTTTTAGTGGTTTTCTCTTCTTGGGCTCCATTTTTTGCTAGGGCATTTTTGAGCTCGATTATTTTGTTTTGAATTTCAAAATATTTCTCCTTAAAATGCTCACCATGTAAGTAAAATAAGCTCATATCAACTTGAATATTGATCATATTCTCCATAGGATCTATCCGCGTAAGGTATTATTTTATAGTCTCAGAAATGAGATCACCCGACAACAATTTTCCTTGGGGCTTTTGAACCAATGGCGTAATAGTCGTAATATGGGCTTCCTTTGTGGTGGGGTCAAAGGCAACCTTCTTAATTGGTTGAGCTGGAGCCAAAGCCTCCTTGCACCACATACTCTTCAACCACTATGAAGATATCATATGTGCCTGGTTGATCTTCTCTACATCAGGTTGCTTACGGGTCACCTATACATCAGGAACTATTTTCAACTCCAAGAATGGGGTGAATGGAACCAAAACGTTCAAGCGACTGGGCCCAGGAGGAATAGAGGACATGACTAGAAGAGGTAGAATATAAATGGTAGATGGAATGGAAATGGTGGTCTTGGTGGAGGAAGCGGGTTTGGCTGCAGTTATGCTTACCTTGGGAGGAGCTTGCATACTTACAACTTTAATGGCAATGGAGGTGGGAACAAAAATGGAAATGTTTGAAAAGGGATTTGATACTAACGCATACGAATTGAAAGAAATGAAAGACGAAGGAAAGGGGATAGAAGAAGAAGAAATAGTGACTTCAGGGATGGAGAAATATGGAAATGAAACAAACATGGATGGCATACCGAAGGGCAAAGAAATGGAGACCGCAGACGATAAAAATAAAACAAATGAAAGCAGAGTGGAAATCATTGCTTGCTCCAAATAAGAGGAAGAGGGAAGAAGAGATGTACCTTCAGGTGTAAGCGTCGAGTGCTGTGGTGATAGAGGCAGCTATGAAATTGCTTCTTCTTTTTGTACTTTCGCCCTTTCTTCAATGTACTCATCCATAACTTCAACATGAGAGCTCTCTGACTGATGATATTTTGCAAGTGATTGTGTCATTGAAAATACTTCTACGACTTTGGTCAGGAGCTCTTTCATAAGCACAGTATTGGCCATAGCTACCACATTAGCAACCGTGGGGATAGTTACAACTATCATTGTAGGAACAGAGGCGATGGAAACTACTGGAGTCTCAATGATAGAAGTCATAATTGTGCTAGTTCTTGGCCTCTTTGCCACCTTTGGAAATGGAGGCACCTATGGTAAATTTTGCTTTTCAAGCATGAGCATCTCTTCATTCTTTGAGACCTCCTTTTAAATTCATATTGTTGTTTTTCTTCCTCGAGGGTCTCATCTTCAACTATTGGGCGCTCCTGTTCAGTTTCACCTTCACCACTGTCAGAATGCTGAAATATTTGCAAAAAAATATTGGTAAAGGTGACGGGTTGATATGAGTCTACAAACTCATCGTAAGTATCTAAGAATTGCTCATCCAGTTTCAACCCGCAAGGAGATGTAGGCTTTCTGCGATGAATATGCATAATCCACTAGTTCATTATTTTTTCTTTTGTCCAGTTGGGTTTGACTTCCTTGACAGAATCAAATAAACCCGATGGAGGAATCTGGGTCCTATACTTGGCGAGATTATATTCTACCTCCTACTCATAATAATCATGCCATGGTGGGAGGGTCATCATTTTTTCAATATGCCAGTTCATGTCTGGCCCATCAAATTTATTCCTCTTCTAGATATCATGTTGAGGATAACATTGAAAAGTTTTGTCCTTTACAATAGCCAAGAACTTACCTAGAGGATCATATCTCCATCGCTGTGGTAGTTCTATCAAACCTAAATCCTGTAGTGCCACCATCAAAAGTTTGTTTTGCCCAACTTGCCTCACTTCTATGTCATCGAACTTGAATGAAATGTTGCATGTAGTATTTTTTCCACATCCAGCTCCATAGATATCATTCACATGATCAGTCTGGCACACAACCTCCATGGCAAACATGTGCTCCGTGGTGAAATAAGGCAACAAAAATGGCTTACCCGTGAAGCTAAAAATTTGCACAACTATGCCCTGGGTAAGCAAAAAAATATCACCCTTCTCTTGTGCGACGACGACATCTTTCAAATTTTATGGCACTCTTTCACAAGTGCCACAAAGCAACTCTATTGCTGGCCCCAAAAACCAACTGTTAAAATTGTACATTGACTCCCTCCTTGTCAAAATGGGAGTCCACCTATAAATCGGTAAGGGCTCATCCTTTTCACCCACCTATGTTACTACAATAAATGAGAAGCGCCTCTGCAATTGGAAGAAGAAAAACCACACCAAAAATGATGTGTGTTGAAAAGACCTAGATGCACCAGTTTGTATCCTTTCCAATTGAAAGTTAATTCTTCGAGAAATATACTCAGCCCATTCGAAGAATATAGGGTTACCACCCTGCCTCATGGTTGTAGGAGAATAAAATTCAACCTTACAAATACACTGCACCACAACCACTTGCCGTTTATGCACTATCTCATATGAAGGTAACCCAACAACCCAAGCTAACATAGAGTATATATCTTAGATTTTAAACTCTGAGAGCGGCTTTGGAAGATTATGGAGCTGCCCCATTTATGGCTCTTTAACCAACTTCGTCTCCATAAACTGGTGCATCATCACTATGGAGACATACTTGTCCTCTTGTTGTTATGTATGTAGATTTTTATTAACTACATAGGAGGGAGCCCCTAATCCATTGGCAAACGCCTCACGAATTTCATCTGGAGTGATGGTAAATAAAATCTCCCTTCTAGAATTTTTGACTGCCTTCGTAAATGGATCATAGAATTCAGCTACGAGCTGCACCAACTCAGGACAGGAATGCACAGGTGGACATAAATACCATAATAGCTATGAATTATAGGGCATTGTGAGCCCACTGTTATATGATATGCCTTGACTCACTATCGCTTCCACGTCCTGCCTTAACTTTTCAACTCCCTTGTGAGTGATGAGGCAGTCTCCAATTTCTGCCATAGTATCTTCATATGGGTCCAAATCTACATAATCATTTTTCTGAGCCCTTTTGGCTCTAGAGCCTCCTTCCTTTTTCTTTGATTTCTTAGGCTCTGAAGCCTCTACGACATCCTTAGGTTCTTTACTACGTTTCCCCATTTTATTCTCTGACAAATTCTCTGAGCAATATTCAAAATTCTCTGCAACTAAAATGCAAGACACAACGATAAAAATTTAAAAATAGAAAATAAACTGCAATCTTTTACCTTTGGGTTTATATAGAACTGGCACCGCAACTGTCATAGTAAATGTCAATTTAATGTTGAGCACATTTGGGAGGAAGGTATTTCAAATTATTAACCCAACACCATTTTCAAAGCACTAACGATTTCTTCTTTGATTTGCTGTCGAATCCTCCTAAAAAAGTGTGCCCAATTTGCCTTGCAGTCTCCTTGTAAATTATGCCCTAGCTCTTGAAGCTTGCTAGGGAAGTTGAATTAGTCGTTAAACAACCAATCATTCAATTTACGATGATCCTTGGGAATTGAAATTAGGTATAACCCACATTTCAAATTTAATGATATCTTACTTGCACTCTCGCCCTCCTATTTTTGACATGTAACCTAGGGGTGTTATTTCTTGCGCAACGTGCTTCTAACACTACAACAATAAAATCACTTAGAGTGTAAACACTTTTATTCCTTCTTGGGTAGGCGACTTCAAAATGGGGGTGAAAGCATCTTGCTTGCTTAATTTTTTTTTTATAAGCAAAAAACCCCTTGCGGGGCTGCCTTGGTCTGAGAGACCACGAACAAGGGATTCTACACTGTCAAAGTCACCCAAGAGTCACACCCGACCCTGTTTGCACCAACATTATCAATTGGATTTTGGGTACCCAATTCAAATTTTGGTAGGGTGGATATTTAACCTAGGACCTCCCTTGGAGGATTACCCTCTCCTCTCCAACTCACCTACAACACCTAGGTTCTTGCTTGCTTAAAATTGGGTGCTTCTGATTTATTTAAAATTTCATGGAGAACACCCCTTTAAAAGTATGCCTTACCTGCTATCGCTCCTTATTTTTCTCTTTTTTTTTTTAAATATCTTTTCTAAAAGCGCTTTTAATAGAAAAACCCCTTTTAAAAAAAAAAACATACACCTTTGATTTTTAGCTTCATGCAAAATCCTTCGTCGCCCTTTCTATCGCGTTTGCCCACGACATGGGTGAATGGGCTGTTCGCCCCACTCCTAGGGCAAATGTGATGTTAACTCAATGCTCTCTTTCACCCCGAATAGCCAAGTTGTAGTTCACAAGGGATGGTTGCGATATTGCTTTTTCTTCATGAAGGCGTCTTCTTGATGAAAGAAAAACTTTGCTTTTTCTGCTATTCTTAGTCACCTCATTCTTAAAGTGAGGAAAAATTTCGTCTGCTCTTGGGGTGAACGTCATTTGTAAATTTTCTTCCTTTCTTTCTTCTTTTTTTTTTTTTAGATACATATATTACTATAGTAAAAGAACAAAAACCATTAAAATGTCAAAAAAAACTATTTACATATTTACAACATGTCAACTCACTTGGAATGTCGTCATTTAATATAAGCCTTCAGATGAAGATTGTTTATAGAGATAGGAAGATCATGACCCTCCATATCACAGAGGTAATAAAAATTCATTGAATTTACCATAGCGACTTGAAAAGGTCCCTCCCATATGGCATCAAACTTGTGGTGATTTCCTGGCTTAGACTTTTTTTCATTCCATTTTAAAACTAGATCTCCCACCTGGAAACTGCGATCGATCATTTTATTTCTAAATCACTTGCTCATATATTTAGAATGCTCAACAAATTCTTGATAATCATATTCCCTGCTCTCTTCTAATTGTAGCAATTGTGTTATCCTTGAATTCAGAGCATCGCATTCTTCACCCTCATTCTAGAATAATTGCACCATTTGGAGCACTGGAAGCTCAATATGTGTGGGAAGAATAGCTTATTTTCCATAAAACAATGCATATGGGAAAGTCTTGATAGATTTTTTAATTGAGATATGATATACCGAAAGCGCTTGATTCAACAACAGGTGCCAGGTCCTCTTGTTATTGCCCATTATTATTTTTAATATTCGTAGCAGATTCTTGTTGGTAGATTCAGCCAATCCATTCTCTTGTGGATAATAGTTGGATGATGTCTTCAAATAAATACCATATCTGCTAGCAAATTCTATAATTTTAGCTCCAATAAATGGAGTGACATTGTCAGTCACAATAGAATCTGGTATGCCAAATTGAGTAATAAGCCCCTCTAGGAAGGAGATAACCATAGCTTGATCAACTTTCTTAGTAGGAATAGCCTCTGCCCATCTGGTGAAAAAATTTGTCACTATCAAGATATACTTGTGCTCTACAAAAGAGTGTGGCTTAATTATGCCAATGAAATCAAGCCCCCACTTCTTGAAAGATGCTTCCAACTAAATTGGGCATAGAGGCAATGATCCTCTTCTGATTATGCCCACATATCATTGACAACTATCACACCACTGACTTATTTTGTGAGTGTCAGCAAACAAAGTAGGCCAATAATAACCTACTCGGATAATTTTTAAAGCCATGGGTCTGCCTGCATAATGGCCTCCAGATAGCCCAGAATGGAATTCCTCCAAAATTTTCTCCTTTCTAGATGCTTCCACACACCTCAAAAGAACTCCATAAATGTTCTTATGATATAATCAATTAGGAAACAATACATATTTGAGCACTTGTAGTCTAAACCTCCAATAATGTGAAGCATTGAGATGAGTTGGACATCTCCCAGAAGTAAAATAATCAATCAAATATTTTTTCCAATCACGGTCACTCTCAGTATGACTTGCACAAAATATTTCTTCTATGTCCTCCACATGAATCATATCCAATGCCTTAGTGACATCACTTTTATCTAACTCTTGGCATAAAGAGTGTCCATGAACTAGCTTTGTTGGTCGGATCTCCACATCGTATTCTTGAATTTTAGATACCCATCCTGCTCTCTTATCACCTAGTTCCCCTTGTAATATGAATTTTTGAACATTAGGATGAATTACATAAACAATAGTCTTGCTCCAAGAAATAAAGTGTTAAAACTTTTTTAATGATTTCATCACGACATAAACCTATTTTTCAATGAAGTTGTACTTTTATTGATGCGGCAAAATAACTTGGCTCAGGAAAGCAATGGGTTTTTCTTCACCATATTATTATTTTTGGGTCAATACTGCAATATAACTTTCATGATCACCTACTGCATAAAGAATGAAGTCCTTCGAATAGTCAGGATTAATCGAAATTGGAGCTTGGGTGATTCTTTCTTTGATCTCTTGAAAAGCTCCTCTCCTGACTTCCATCCACTTAAACTCAACATTATTTTTCAAAAGCTCAGTCATGGGTTTCACAACTTGGACGAAATCGACACTAAACTTGCGGATGAAGTTTATTTGATCGAAGAAGGACTGCAAATATTTTTTATTAGCGGGCAATGACAACTTCATAAGCACTTCGGCCCTTGCAGGGTCTATCGCCAATCCCTCTTGTGAGATTACATGACCCAATAATTTATCTTATTTTACGACAAAAATTGATTTCTTTGGATTGATGGAGATATTGAATTCATGACACTTTTTGAACAGTTGCCTTAGATGAGAAATACGATCTTCTCTACAATGAGAAAACACAGTCATATCATCAAGATATATCATAATAATTTTGTTCAGTAACTCACCGAAGGTGACATCCATGGCTCTTTGGAAGGTGGCACCAGCATTCAAGAGCCCAAATGGCATCCGCTGGTAGGTAAACTTACCCCACTTAGTAGTGAATGTTGTTTTGTATTGATCCTCATACTTTACCAAGATTTTATTATATATGGAAAAGCCATATAATAGTGAAAATCTTTGAGCACCCATGACCACATTAAGAATCTAATCTATCTGATGCAGAGGGAAATGGTCTTTGAGCGATGCTTGGTTGAGGTTGCATTAATATACGCATAATTGTATGTCTCCATTCTTATTTCTTAAAGGATCCAGGTTTGCCACCCAGGTTGAATGCTTAATTGGATAAATAATCTTTGCCTCCATCATCTTCAACAATTTTACCTTCATGAGCGCTTCAATATTAGGATTAACAGGATGTTGCTTTTGTTGAAAATGTTTCACCTCATCCTATAGTTCTATGGTATGCTGAATCACATCCTTGACATATCCCTTTAGATCTTGATGACTCCATACCACAATGTTGAGGTACTCATAGCATGAGTTTTTAATACCTTTAAGTTCATCCGACACATAATCAATCCTAATCTTGATAACATTTTCAGATTCCAACTACAATTCCTTGTACTCCTTGGTGTCTACCTTAATCATGTGCTTATCAACTCTATCATTTTGATCAAACAAACTTTACAGTAAGATTAAAACTTTGGGAATGTGATTATTCTTTAACTAAATCATCCCTTCCTTCTCCTCCTCAACAAGTATTCTATCATCTATGCTAGAGGCTTCTCTGAGAAAAAAATTGACTATTTGTTCATCATTGTGAAATATTTGCCAATAAATATTCTTGTCTGGAACTGAGGGTATGTAGATCAGCCTAAAAATTATTGTGTAACAACCGATGTCAGTTATAATCATTGCATTGAAATCTATGAGCAAAAATTCATCCTCCAAACGGAGCTCACTCAATGTCTCTCCCACCAAGTTGACTTCCTCTAGTTCTTCAGTCATCATGTTCACTACACTTGGAGACTGTTCTTCCTCTTCGAACATTTCAATGTGGAAGGGTGAAGGTTTTTCATTATGGATGTGAATCCATTTTCCTTTGAATGGTATCTCCAAATACAAATAGTCCAAATAAAGATATCCTCCCAACTTAGCTGTGAATTCCCTTGAGAGGTACATGCTAAAATATGGCTCAAAATTGACTACTACCACCTCTTGGATGATTGTTATTTGAGGCATACTGTGAAGGACAATAGGAATGTCTTTGATAACCCCCACTATCTTAACCAGAGTTCCATCCAATTGCAACAATCCTAGGCTGATTCTGATATATTCCATCCCCATTACTTTGCATACTGCCTTTGGCATGACAGTAGTTGTAGCTCCAAAGTCAATCATACAATTGTGTACAATCCACCCTTCCATTCTCAAGGATAAATAAAATGGGGGAGGCCTATTTTTCCTTGTTGCAAAAGTTGGTAGTGCCTGTGATAGGACTATTTGGGAATGATATTACTTTGATATTTAATGATCTTCAAGGATTCTTGCAACAAATCAATTTTTCCTGGAAACTATAGTGCATCATACAAGCTAACTTTTGTTGGGATCTTCTTCATTTCCTCTACAATGTTGTAACTTGAAGCAACCAAAACCTTCTCTTCTAGAGCTCGTTCATATTTATCCCGATATTTTTGGGTAGCTTCCAATTTTTACCTCTTCGTAAATGATGGGTACCTAAGTCGCTCCCTAGATTTCTCTTTTGTTTCACCATGCGTTTGGACAATTGTTGTAGGTTGCAAAGCTAGCGATTTAGCCTATACTTTATCCTGAGTTGGCTTGGGCAGTAAATATTTCAATTTGATAGAATATTGCTCCTTTGCCTTTACAATGGGTGCTTTCATTGGAGGTAACCACTTCTCATTTTGTACCTTCGGTTTTGTAGGCACCTTCAAAGGTTCGAGCTCGACCGGATCTACAGTTACTGACTTCTTTCTAGACCTTGTGAGTACGGAAACTTGCTCCAAGGATGGCATCATGAAATTGTGTTCAACTTCTCTAATCATATTAACTTGTCCACCAACCGAACTATCTACTAGTGTTTGCACATAATTCATATGCACCATGTAGGTTTCTTCTCCATGAGGATCATTACATGTCGAGCACCAATAGGTAATTTTTGTTGTGCTAGTCTCTTCATTTGCTATTACTGTTGTACTTTTATCAGGGCCTCTACTTGTAGAATCTTGTCATCTTGTGATAGGTGGAATTTGAAACCTCCTAGATCAAAACTCACCCTCTACTTGTTTCTTCCTTACCGTAGTAATATCATTAGATATTGTTCTTAAGGTGGTGTTATTGGATTTTACTTCCTATAACAACGTCATGATGGGATCAAGATTAGATGGTGGAGTGGGTGTTGTAAATGGTAAGTATGCTTGTGACATAGGTAATGGTAAGGGAGTCGGGGGTGCTGGAAATGCCAAGAAAGAGACAGACACTGGAAACTGGGTAACTGATTGACCCGAAAACTAAGAAAAGCTTGAGGCCAAACGTTGTAGGATAGGGATCAAAGAAACATAAGTCAGGCTAGAACTCCATGATAAAATAGGGTACATGGAAGGCATGGGTTGTGAAAGTATACTTGAATACATATATTATGGAAGGTCAGGAACAATGGGTATAGTCATTTTTGTGGGAAGCCTACCTCCAAAAATCAAATCAAATTTGGTCTTTTGAGCTTACGTATACAATTCTAGAAATGTAGTCACATTGGCTTACTATACCACCATACCAATCTTGGTGCTAAATTCCCTAAGATAGTAGAATGTAGCTTGCTCATGCATGGGCTGTAACCCATTAGGGACTCTTTGCTAGCTTTGTGTGAACATGACATTGAAGTAAACTATATCTTCTTACAGATGTCTTTGAATCATCATAAATCGGTGCAACAAAGAGTATGAATCAGCTTGTTCATAAAAGTTTTTAATCAGTAGCTCCACCAACTGATCCCATGAAGTAATAGTACCCGGTTGTAGTGATCAGTACCAATAGAGCAATTTTTCTCTAAGCGATAATACCAGCAGCTTTATCATTACATCTTCATCTATTATGTCATGGATAGTCGCTAAAGAGGCCACATATTGGATATGCTCATATGTGGTTTTACCAGTACCATCATAAGTCGGTAAGGCTTTCAAAGCCGCTTGGGGCACCAAATTTTGTGCTTGCAAGTTCAAGGTCCATGAGCTATTCCATGCTAGGAACTACCTTGGTGGAGGATTTTGAGCCATATGGACTGGTATATGTGGTGTAGGTTGAGGAATACTAGTGGTAGTATGGGGCAGAGGTTGTGGGAAACCTGTGGTAGTACTTACTGGGCTTACAAGAGTAGAGAATACCCTCACTAACCGTGAGGATGAAACAAATGGAATGTGGGATATATGGGGTAACGAGGACGTACACAAAAAAGTGGATAATTGAGGATGTTCTACCAATATTTTAATATCAAGTTTGTAGAACTCAATTTGATGATCTGGATTTTTAGCTTTTGATCTTGTATTCATGAGACACAACTTTCATTCCTCTCACATTCGAAGATTTCTGAGTATAATCAAGTCATGATATGTTCTAATATTATAATACAAAGACAAACAATCAAAACTTAATACTGCTAAAAGTGGAGCTTTGAGGTCATACCAGGCATGCCAAAAACTGTTGGTCAAATATCTGCCTAATAAACAAAACACTACATTTGTGCACCCTAGATATGGCCAACATTGAAAGGCCAGAGGAAAGAGATGTCCCCCGTACCAATATCTAGAGAGGGATGGTTCTCGAACTAAATCCTACACTGGTAGAAGACTAGGGATGCAGGAAAGAAATTGGAAATGCAAAAAGAAATGGGAAATATGGCCACAGGCCGAAGTGCAGGATTCGGGGTAGACTAACAATAGGAAAATCACCCAAGCATGAAATAGCATTTAACCAAGGAAAAATACAGCAAAATTTACTTATAATATTGTAGTAATAACTCCCAGAATAACACTCATGCATCCACTCCCTTACTAGCAATATTTAAATCCAAATGCAAAATTTAAATTCAACAACAACCAAGAAATATGAATGTGAAATAGAAGTGCATGGTACAAAAAGAAATTACACACAAGATCACTTGCAAATGCAGAAGTCTGATGCCTTGTATTAATGCAGAGAACTTGGAGAGTATTCTCGCAAAGTGTCTAACCTCCTTTACAATAGAAATTCGATTAGTATTTATAGAGGTTTTCGCCTCTTTCATTAAATGCATAAAAGAACAAAATGATCCTAGATCAAAAGAAAGAATGAGAAAATACTTTCTTGGAAACATCCAAAATATTCTTCTTAGAAATAGTGATCCATATTTTAGGGAATGATTCCCAAGAAAGCAATAGCTTGGGCATCGGTGCACAGATAATTTGGAAAATATTAAATACCTTGAAAACATCCTTATGCTTTGAAAATCATGGAGATTCTTCTACTCTTCTCATTCAACTTCTTCTATGCTCAGGATTCACAATATAAGTTACTCAATGCCACCATTATTCAATGCTCACAAATCGAGCGCCTTTGAAACTTTGACCATAACTCTTCCTTTTTTGCCCAGGAATTGCGTTCACCTCAAGCAAAATCGCCTTGCCTAATATTCCCTTCGTGCACGCATGGGTATTCCTTTTAAAACATGTTCACCCCTCCACCAAGGTGAACATAACATTATTTCACTTCCATGGTTCATCCACCCATGGGAGGGGCAAACGGGATGTTCGCCCTACCTTTGGGGTGAATGGGATTGAAATATGTTTCCCATATACGTTCACCCATGGGAGGGGCGAACGTCCACCTTTGGGGTGAACATAAATTGTAATTCATTTTGGGTAATCTTGTCTGCGCTCTGGTATGAGGCACGTTCACCCATAGAGAGGGCGAATGACATGCTTGTCCCAAGACAGGGGTGAACGCAAACACTTTCATCTTTGCCCGATCTTTGAAGTTTTTGCGCTCCTTTTGAAATTTCATTTGCCCTTCCATGGGATGATTGGGGCATTCACCCCACCTTTGGGGTGAATATGAATACACTAAAAACCCTTCAAGTTTCTAACTAGGCCTTTTATTATCTTATTTTCTATTTTTCACAAGTTCATAGACGCCTTCATTTTCAATGTATTCATAGTGGGGCAAACCCGAATCAACACAAAAATAAATACAACTCTCATGGAAAGAAATTAGGAACATATGAAATTATCTTCAAAATAATGCCACCATAATCAAAACATTGTATCAAAATATCCCAACAAAATTCCCAATGTGGCAAAATGCAAAAATGCCAATAGAGTATTATACTATTTCCATGTATATTCTTGTTCTTTTTTACAATTTATGATAATTCAATTATGTTTGAACTCAGTTTGCATGGGTTTAAATTTACTCAAATATTTATGAAGATACATGTATGGGTTTTATGAAGATTCAATTATGTTGTCTATAAAAAAATATTTACGAAGGATACATGTATGCATGGGTTTAAATTTATTGAAAGCCAAAGCATAAAATATAAAATTTTATCAACATAGACAGTTGATACAATAACAAATAAAATTTTATCAACATAGACAGTTAATACAATAATAAATAAAATTTTATCAAAGAAGACAATCAATAAAATAGCAAGGCTATGATATAAAACATAATATTTTATTAAACCAGAAAGCCAATTTTGATATCCTTGTAGAAAATAAATGATAACAAATACCATTAAATATATCAATTTTGTTAAATCTTGCAAATTTTACAATGGAGGAAGTTGAAACAAACACTTCTCAACTTGTCCAAAATATTTTGTAAGCATATCAGATCTCTATGTCTCCATAATATGATCACTACAAGTGTCATTATCCTCATTATCATGAATATTAGTGATACCTCTTTTGTATTCTAGGGATTTCCAATATGCCAAAGCTCTATCATAGGGATACTTATCCAGCTCATACGATGACACATATTCTCAAACAATTTTTTCATATTTTTTGTCCAACCTATTATGAACTTTAGATTTCACAAAATATAGTGCACTAAAAACCCTTTCATATTCCACAGATCCCAAAATCATTGTTTGATATAATTCATATAAATAAAAATATTCACTGATCGTATCTTGTAAGACACTACTTGGATACAATTTTTTCCATAAATATGTAATGAAACCAGACTTATAAGGGTTACTAAAACATAAAATTTTACCAACCATTGTCAATAAAAAATGGGTTTACTTTTGTCTCAAAATTTCTTTATTGAGAATACCATTGATTTAAATACCATTGAATTCCACACTTTTAATGAAATATTTCACAAAAGTGCCCATATATATTACAAACAACTCACTTGTACTATTGTAGTCAGAACAAATATTCCAGAACATGGGGTTAACCACACCCATTGCCTCAAGCAACTCATCTCTTTGAAAATGATCTCTTTTTTCCTTGTCAATGATTCTACTATTTTTATCAATTTAATCTTAGTATTGTGTAAAACTACATCAAATTCGTTGTGTGTTATGGGTATTTGTTCAACATCCTCTATAACTATATGTGATCGCTTTTCAAAATAATATAAAGGTATCATATTTCCATGAACAATAATACAAATATGATCATTGATGTTGAACTTCAAAAATCTTTTTGGATCATTGATGTTAGTTAAAGTTTTCCAACTATCAAACAAAGGATCTATAAAATTTTCTTTGGATAAGTATATCTTATCAATATGCATACATATTTATTTTATCATCCTTATGAAATTAATAATATAAATGGATCTTTCTTGTGCAAGTTTAATCAAAGTGTTCATTTCTTGCAACAATGGAATAATACCACATAATGTGAGAAGTGTTTCCAAGTCTATCATACAATATATCAAAATATTTTGCCTTATCAAAAACCCTATTATTTGCATACATAAACCTTGCTAAGGATTGATATTCTATAAAAATTATATATGTAGGATGAAATAGTGAAATCCACCTGGTATCTACATATTTTAATAATTTTATGCCTTTAGCAACACCTAGTGAAAACTGATGAAACTCTACAAACCTTTTTGTACTACACAAAAATTAAGTGTGCTCACAAGTTTATATTCAAAATTCATTTTATGAGCCATGCAATGAATAGAAATCAAATATGGAGCAATTTATGTCTAAATTCGAACACAAAGACTGGTCCTCTATCCTTGCATTGTAGCAACACCGTCAGCTCCAACACAAATTAACTTTGTGGTTATTTATGTATCATCCATTCCCATAATATCTTTTAAACTGGTTACACCAACATTGTAAATGTTTTTTGTATTACAATTATCCATCATCTTATGTAGTGCTAGTAGATAAGGTTACCTTAAATGATTTTGGAAAATGTTAGCATGCATGCAAATCCAATATGTGTTGTCAACAACTGTTACCTCATAAATTAAAATTAAAATGAATTTGACATGTTTTACTCTCTCTCAAGTCCTCCTCAACCAAAAAATAAAAAAATTTCTATTTTCCAACCACTTTGGTCTGACCAATGGGAACTAGGAAGGTTTTGCACATCAACTAGTTGAAATAGGTGCTTATAATCACCAAAATCAGACATGGGTCTACCCTTTTTAAGAATACTATATACAACAACAAACTACAAACTTTTTGAAGCTAATGTGATCTTATGATTTTTTCAAATTGGGCTTGGATAGTTCCACCCTTCTCAATAAGAGTTTGTTGTTTCATTTATTTTTCATATTCCTGTGCATATATGACATGCATGCATTCTAATGCATCCTTCCATCTAATTATTTTCTTAATTATTCCATCACTTTATTTTACTATCGAATAAAATTTCCCACAATGTTTTTCTATTGTGTCTAATTTAAGTCACATCTTATGATCCTTTCCTAGTTTCCAACTACAAATTAAATATCTACATTTTTTTGGTATGTTATTGTTCTTTGGATGGATTGGATCAATAAAGATATATGTTGATGAAAATTTAAGCTGAAATGCCCTTCCAATAGTCCATATGGTTAAATTTTTACGTTTAGGTTTTTGACTAGAATATTCCCTAGAAGTTTGTAATTTACTTGAATGATCATTTTTTTTCTCGGTTGGTGTGTCTGTATGTGGTATCTCATCAAGTGGTTGTTGCATATCATTGTTAAGAAAATTTTCATGTGGAGGCATCTCATCCCCAGGAATATCTTCAAGCGGAGGCATATAAGAGTCAACAGTGTTTTCTGCATACAATTGTGTTCTATATCATTTTTTTGATGTAAAAAGGCATTATTTTAAAGAATTAACAAAATATATTTTTACAAGCATTAAAATAAAGGTAGATAAACATGCCACTTGGCCAAATCCATCAAGAAAAAACCATCATTTTTTGATGAAGAAAGGCTTTATATTTAAGAATAACATAATACAAAAATTAACTATTTAAACAGAATACATTTTTACAAGCATTAAAAAGAGGTAGATAAACACACCACTTTACCAAAGCCATCAACAAACAAAGCACCATTTTTTGATGAAGAAAGACTTTATATTTAAGAATAACACATTACAAAAATTAACTATTTAGTTCTTAAAAGGTGTTTGTACCTTGAATTTATGCAAATGTGGATGCCTCACTATATTTTGATATATGTTTAAAATATTTTAGGATACTCTTTTCACTAGAATATTGGCCTCCCTTATTTCCATCACCAGTAGGTGCCATTGTACCTATAAAGAAAAAAATTGATGTTAGAAAATGAGTATGAAGTTGAATAAAATTAAGAAAATTCTACAACCGGTAGAAGGAAATTCTTGCACCACTTAGTTGTTATCATGATTTTTGCAACCATACTTCCCTCAATAATTATTTCCATATTTACTCAAGGGTTAGGGAACCATTACTATTATCCATTACTTCCTTTAAGAAAACAAAAATAACTCATGCATTTTTTTTCTTACAAAACAAAATAAGTAGCAAGTAATAAATTTCTACATTATGCATTTCTACATAATTTGACTCCATAATATAAGTAGCAAGTAATAATTCTTAAAAATCCAATCATAAAATTAAAAGCATAAATTTAAAGCCTTCCTTCAAAGAAACCAAGGTTAAACTATCATACCATTAAGCATCTATGAGGATGAACCTATGCTACCCTCTGTAATGACCTCTACCTATGTGCTCAAGGAACAATAACAAAACAATGCAATACCATGAAAACTTACTCTAACACACATAAAGTAGGCTCTAAAAATAATAAATACTCCTAAAACACTACAATATGACATGGATACTTGGATCTCACAATTGTAGATAGTGCATCTACGCTGCCTATGAAACTAAAGGAACAAGCTTTGGATAACAAAACAATGAAAGAAGACAACAATCCAAGATAACATTCCAAACCCAACACTAATAGAAGACCTTGCACTCCACCAAGGCTAACCTTTGCTCAATTCTAAATAAACCTTGATGTCTAATGTCATTATGACTACCATAGTCTACAAACTAAAATAATAGTTCTATAGCTCAATTTTAAAGAAACTCTATAGTAGCACACCAACAAAGGTTACAAAAAAAGTAACAAGGCTACAACAACAAGTAGGCATAAAGTAAAAGCTATTGCTAGAGATGATCCAAAGCAAAATAACAACCATACTCAGATGTTTGGAAGCTTACCACTTTACCTATTATCACATTCATCACACATTTTTGCAATCGATTATTACAATATTTTGCAACTAGTTGATTTTTTTATCGATAAATAGTCTTGTACAACAAATCATCACCCTATCACACTTCTCTACAAATGATCATTACAGTCCTATACAATTGATTGGATTTTTTATCGATAAGCAATATTTTGCAATAGATCGTCACCTTGTCATGCTTCTTTGTAGTTGATCATTACATTCCTCTACAACCAATCAATTTTCCTATCGATAAGTAGTCTTCTATAATTGATCATCACCCTATCATGCTTCTCTCCAACTGATCGACAAATATATCAATTGACAGTCCTCTATAATTGGTTGATTTTTTATCGATAGAAAACCTTCTACAATAGATCATCATCCTATCATGCTTCTCTACAACCGATTGATAAAATTTATCGATTGATAATCCTCTTTGTTAAAGAATATATTACATTATTGGGTACATATCAATGTACCACCTTGGGTATATTATATTAGGATTTTATCTTATGTTAAGTAGTTACTTTGGTAAGAAGTAATAAATGCACAAATGTTAGAATGTGCAATGATGTAAATGTGCATGTAGTCCACATGTACATGATTCATAGGAATAGGTAGAGTAAAGCCCAAGGAACCTATCTAATATGTACCTTGATCTATATAGAAGAGAGAGTAAGCATGATAAATAGAGATAAAGTTACTATAGTTTAGTGAGTAGGTACAATGTAGATGCTCATTGTAAAAATATTGGAGTTTTCATTATCATCCATTGTATTATTTTCGTGAGCCTTCATTAATGGTATTTTAGTGAGTTATTACAGAATTCTATTCTATTATTTTCCTTCATATTTAAGAACCATTATCATATACTTAACATATCCTGTATATTTTACATCTTGTGGTTGCATCTCCATTAGTATACATCACCAAAATCTAACACTCTTCAATTGATCAACTTTTTTTCGATAGACTGTCTTATGCAATCGATCAATAAATCTATTGATTGACACTCTTTTTCAATTGATCGTCACCCTATCATGCTTCTATGTAATTGATCGGTAAAATATATCAATTGATAATCCTCTACAATCGATCAAATTTTTATCAAAATATAGTCTTCTACAACCGATCAGTAAATCTATCGATTATCAATCTTTTGTAATCGATCAAAATTTTTATTGATATACAATCCTCTACAACTGATCATGTTTGGTTTTTTTGGGTTACTTCAAGTCATGTATGTTTTTCATTGTCATGTTAGGTACATATACTGGTGATATAAGAGGTAAATTTGGCAAGATAAATCATTTTTTTTTATAATTTCAAGGTGAAAAAGGTCCATGATTTGGGTGGGAGTGTTGGTGATTTAAAATAAATCAGTGAAATTGTTTTCAATGTGGGGCAACTCGACCCCAAAAAAAATTAAGACCTAAAAATTTCTTGCAAATGAGCCCCTATTAAGGGTCCCCATATTCACCAATTTTCAATTTCAAAAATCCTAATATTCATGAATTAATGATGATTCACCGCTATGCATTACATCGAGTCATCATATTATATTTACAAAATTTGGTGTTATGTCATTTTTTAGAAATATGACCATACCTCCTCCTCCATTGAGGCTTATTTTGTGATGAAAATGAAGTGGAAGGACCCTTTGAATCCTTTTGAAGTTTCTTTGTGGAGATAAAATCATTATTGAACAACTTATCTCTCAATTTATTTTCAACTTCATATTGTTAAAGTATGTTTACCAATTCTTCAAATGACACCCTTTTGATTTATACTTGGACTGGTATCACCAATGTTCTAAATGATTTAAGGAGTGCTCTAAGTACAACTAAGACTAAGATCTTATCATCCACATTTTATCCCATGGTGTTCAACTTTAACATCAAGTCTACATTTCTTCTAAGGAATTGCTCAATACTCTCACCATATTGGACCCTTAATGTATGAACCTATGACAGAAGATGAAGGATTGTTGTTTCATTCCCTCCTTCAAATATAGTGAAAAGTCTATCCATGCATATTTTTTATGTTTCTACTTCACTAATATGTGGTTTTATTTCATATATCACTCCAAAAGTGATGAGCACAAGTGCCCTTGCATATTTTTCATTATACTTTTTATTTGCATCTATCCCTATTAGATTTTAAGCCTTACTACCACAAAATATCATAGGTCCCTTAATAAACAAGCCACAATATTTTAGGTTTAAATATCAATAATGAAAAGTATAATTATATAAATTAGCAATCAAATGTATATCTAGGCCAATATAATAATAAAATAACATTCACTTATAATATCAAATATGAATATAAAATGGCCAAAATCATTCATGTACATGCATGAAGAAAACTTACAATATGAATTGCTCAAAATTTATATACAAGCTTTAATGCTTGCTCCTTTTCTCACATTTATGTTTCTTATGTTATATTTTATGGAGATTTGTATCCATAATATAGACATATAAGATGACTTTTCATGTACTTGACTATTGCTCTCCATATGAAAACTCTTGTGACCTTTGGCTTATCATCTTGCCACTTGTATACTAGACTCTTAACTCTCTTATTACATGTATACTTGTACCTATGACACTTGCACATTTCTACATGACTCTTACTCTCCTACATGCGCTAAATATGCTTTGGCACATACTCACATTACATATTTGCACACTTACATACAAGACACTTGTGCACATTCTCTCAATATACACTTGCACTCTTACTTACATGACACTTGTGCATTTCCTACACATTGCACTCTTACATGACACTTGTGCATTTCCTACACATTGCACTCTTACATGACACTTGTGCATTTTTTGCACATTGATACTTACATAAAAGGGAAATATAAATCACTCATCTAAACTATAGACTCAACCCTAATCTATTACATATTTATATTTGTACCATGAAGGTACCATGGGGGCTTGTACCAAATAATGTAATATTCTCCAACACCCCCGTATTACATTATTTGGTTATTGAAGACTTTAGTCTTCAATATTTATCTTTGATCTTCAATCTGGTTACTTTAGGCTTTTTCTTCAGTCTTCACTATATGATCTTGCATAAGATTCATATTTATCTTCTTGCTTGAGTTCTGCTTCAAATTTTGCTTTATCTTTATTCTTTAGATCTTCAGTCTTTTTATCTTCATTATCTAGTTCACAAACTGTTTGAGCTTCTTCTATGCCTTTGACCTCTAGTTCATGTACTTCTTATTTAACTTTTGGATCATGTATATTTATCCTTATTACTATGCAAGATAAATTTAGATCATATTTGATCCATTTTACTCATTCTTATTTTTCTAAAAATCAAACATTTCATTATTAATTTGACCCTTAGTCGAAATGAGATCAAATGTTTTTCTTATGATTTGTTCTTTTTCAGTTTCATCATGTATATTAGAAATAAAACATTTTTATCTATTGTTAGAAGTTGCTTTGGAAATAAAATTTTGAATAGATTTTTCTAATATGAATAAAAATATTCTTTCAAATCTCTCATAAATTTTACTTTTGTACCAACAAAATATTAAAGAATGAGATTTTCTTCCAAGAATCAACATGGATAAAGATTCCATCAATTAGCTTCTTCATGCCCAATTCTATTTCAATAATTACACTTTAATTGAGTACAATGTCCTTTATTTGATCTATGCTTCAATGCTAATACTTTGAGTTCATTTATTTTCTTAAGAAAACAACACAACCATTGATGCACTATTAAGCCCATTCTTCCTTTATTTTATTTATAAATAAGTTACATGTTTTCAAAATTTATGGCACTCTCAGTAGTTGTAGATTCTGTTATGGAATTTATTTTTTTAAACTACTAGTTTGTGATCTTGTAGTAATAAGATCTATATTTGAGTCTTCAAGTGTATCTTTAAGCCATTTTGGTATTTTCTTCTTCCCATATATCAAGTTTTGAGAATCAACCTTTAACTTGTTCACCATTTCTTCACTATATTCATTGAATGCATTTCTAATAATTTCTTCCATAATAATAAAAGTTTATAATTTAATTCCTTAGTATATATTATATCTCCCAAGTTAATAAATCAACTAAATAAGAAATATACAATTTTTTAAGTTTTATAGACCTTTGATGTAGAAATCCATTCAACTCCCTAATACATTAAATTTGCAAAATTTCAAATTCCAAAATTTTTCAAAAATCTTAAAACTTCAAAAAAACCTTAAATATTTTTAACTCCTATCTCTAATTCTTCAAATATTAAAAAAAAATTCAAATAACTTCAAATAAAATATACTTCAAATAATTTCAAATTCAAAAATATTTAAATTCTAGTTGAAATCCTTTTCACTCCAAATTTTAATTAAATTTAAAAACTTCAAATCTTAAAAATTTTCAAACCTTATAAAATTAAATCTATGTAGTAACCCTTATTACTCCATATCTAAAAAGATAAATTTAAATAAAAAATAACTTTTGAAAAAACTTAATTAGGGTGCATAAATATTTAATAACCTTTAAAGTGAAAACCTTACACCTAAAGTTTTCAAAAAATGATTTGAATTTTGGTTTCCCACCAAAATGTTAATGATGCACCTCAAATAGAATGCAATGTATACACATTACCTAGGCTGGCCAATAGATTTATCACTGCATTATGTCAGGTGATTGCCAACAATATCTTATTCTATCAACACACATCTTTTCTAAGGTTATGTGTTTGAAATTCCAATGCTCTGCTTTCTCATCTTCATTCCACTCTTTAGATGCTCGCTAGATGATTATGGTAGATCAAATGCATGCTACTTGTTGGTCATTGAGTGTTGTGTGTTGGTATTACTGGTCACTAAGTGTTGCATGCTAGTCTTGTTGATAATCGAGTGTTGCTTACTATTCATCGAGTGTAACTTACTGGTCTTCAAGTTTAATACATCTAAATGTTATTCTAAATATCATCTCTGGTGGATGATAATAACAAATTTAGATGATTTTCTGAGAATCATCTCTAGTGGATGATGCTACCACTTCCTGGTGCAATCTTGGATAACTTTATCAAACTGCAAGTGGCCTATCCAATGAACCAAATTATTTAGAGTTTCTTTATCCCTAGTGCCCTACTACCACTCATATATTCTCCTTAACTAGTGCCTCTATTACCGCTTATGATATCTTGAAATCTAGTGCCACTAATTAGCACTTATGATCTTATGTTCCTTCTTGAAAGCTAGCAAATTTTGTTAGTTCTTGACTAAGTGCTCTATTAGCACTTGAAACCTATGTTCCTTATATGAAAGGTAGTGTCTTTGCTAGTGCTTGATTCTTAATGAAAAATTTATATCAACTATCTCTTATGGCTATGCTCTTTGACTATGTTTTTCCTACCCATATTACCTCTATATAGACCTCTTGTATAACAAACTCTCCTTTGGAATACTCTACATTGAATATTATCCTTGAAACATACTGTTCAACAGCTAAGACTAAATTAATATTTTCAATCAGCCTTATTCTTCAATATTTTCTTTTCCTTAAGAAACCTATAATGCTTTCTTCTCTCTATGCTTTAATTATTCTCTATTATATAGAAGCTTTGTATTACTTCTCTTATATGAAGGCTTAGATGCTCCTTTATCTATCAGATCTATGATGCTACTCTATTTCATATCAATATCTATAACTATCTCCAAAGGTTGAAATCTATCTCTTATGTCTTAGGTCACACCTAAGAACAAAATATGATTCTCATATTTTCTAGAGAACCTAAATCAATATCAGGGTGTCTATCAATATCCTTTTATGTCAAACTATCTTTTGAGTTGGATATATCTCTCAATATTCAATAGTGATTCTCCTCTTCTTCTCTAGATAATTCATAATATTATTAGGGTTACTTTGAATGTACTCAAAATTCCAACTTTCTTTTGAGTTGGTTCTCTATCTCAATGTCCAACTCTCTCTTTATTTGACCCTTAATAAATATTATTTGAGTCCTAGTCTTCACTTGTTTTCCTTCAAACAAGTGAAAAGACCCTAGCATCCAAATTAGGGTGACTCTTACCTATCTCCTCAATCTCTACTCAATCAAACCTTCAAAAATAGAGTCCAAGTATTCAATACTATCAAAGCATATAGTCTCCAAAATTAAGGTGTCTAATATAAATCTATGAAAAATGGATAGATATAAGTGGTAGGTTTGATACCACTATTGGATGTTAAGCCTTACTATCACAAAATATCACAAGTCCCTTAATAAACAAGCCACAATATTATAGGTCGAAATATCAATAATGAAAAGTAGAAATATATAAATGAACAATCAAATGTATATCTAGGCCAATATAATAATGAAATAACATTCACTTATAATATCAAATATGAATGTAAAATAACCAAAATCAGTCATGTATATGCATGAAGAAAAATTAAAATATGAATTGCTCAAAATCAATATACAAGCTTTAATGCTTACTCCTTTTCTCACGTTCATGTTTCTCATGTTATATTGTAATGAGTTTTATCTCTATAATATAGACATAGAAGATGACTCTTCATGTATTTGACTATTGCTTTCCATATGAAAACTCCTATGACCTTTAGCTTATCATCTTGCCACTTGTATACTAGAATCTTCATTCTCTTCTTACATGTATACTTGAACCTATGACACTTGCACATTTATACATGACTCTTACTCTCCTACATGTGCTCAAGACACTTGTGTGATGCGTTGTTGTTATGCACATCATTAATTCTCAAGGAATTTGTCAATCCAGGGTAGTGTACAAGGCTATTTGTGAAAGGAGTGAACAGGGCTATAACTTAGGTCATTTGAGAGCAACAGGTCTTATTCGTGAAACAGATTGTGTGGGGGATTTAAGAAAATTTTATCTCTAAATTGCATAAATTGAACTTTAATATAATTGCAGAAATGGAAACTAATCATTAACCACAAAAATGAAATCCTAATTACAATTGCAGAATGAGATCTAATTATGTTGTAGAAATAACAGTTGCATAATTAGAAATCTGATTATAATTACAGAAAGGAAGTATATTTACTTTTGCAATAATGGAAACCTAATTATAGCATGGAAATTAAGTCTTGTCAATGCTCTATAATAGAAGGTTGTCAATCTTATGTGTAGGGGTTGACAACAAAACACAAAATGCAGTAAATTGCAGAAAACAGTAAGTTTTGGAAATGATCATCTACAGTAATTTGAAAGCTTACTGAAAGTGGAGATTACAACCAAACCATTAATCACAAGATCATCCTAATTATAAAATAAGCTAAGATTGTAAATACTGATAGCTGTTTACAAGGAAATGAAGGGACAAGTTTTACAACTTATTCTACTATAGCAAAATCAGAATAAAAACCTATTGTTAGTCCTCCTCCTAGGTCTGGAAGTGGCCAACCTCCTTGTCCAAAAGAAGGTATGAGTATTTCTCTCTCTCTAGATCTTAATCACACCCATTCAAAACACCATGAATAAAAATAGTGCACTTTATTGATTCAAGAACATAATTACAGTATTGTTGCTAAAAACCCTATTACAGGACTGTAACAGTCATTATACTACTTGCTTATTTTCCTCTATTATTCCTCTTCTATATCTTCTTAGCTCAACCTGGACGGGAGCTATATATTTATAGATATCCTAAAATCTACTTACAAGCTGAGAATATCTCATTTCTATCCTAAAGATCTAATCCTATTATGCTACAACATTTCCTGGGTTTATCCTAGAAGAGGATCAAACTTGATATTTTCCATAAATGGTGGCTTTGGTCGGCAAGGATGACAAAGTCATATGGGAGATATTTTCCCTTACCCTTTTCAATCTTTCTTTCCATTTTTCCATCATCAAAAATCAGTCAACAAGTCAAAAAGCACATTTTGTTCTCATTTCAAAGATAAGTGGCTCATTCCGAAGAGATTGTATTTCTCATTCCAAAGATGTCCGCTCATTCCGAAGAGACTGTGTTTTTCATTTCAAAGATGTCTGTTCATTTCGAAGAGACTTAGGAATGAACAACTGTGTGTTCTTCAAATGATTTCATCTGCATTTCTCAGGTGGTTTATCTCTCAGGATCAGATTTCAATGGTCTTCATCTCTTTCCATGCGTGAATTCCATGCCTTGTCATTTATTGGCAACTGGCTGGAATTTACATTGGAAAACCTATTTTTGCTGCACAGTAATAGTTTGCTTGCACTGTTTTCTATATTTAGATAAAATAAATGCTTGAGACATATTAAAACAAAACTAGTGAAATGCTACTATCAACCTAAGCATATTTCTCATTTAGCAAGTCATAACAAAATAACATAAAACTATGCAAAAAGCTATAAAAATCAGAATATAGTATTTCTAATACATTGATCATGCAAATAGTTAATACACAGCATATTGAATCAACTTAACTAGCATATCAGATTAAACATAAGAGTTTTTAGGCAATTTCAATGTTCAAAATATGTTATGATTGAGGCATTTCTAGGCCTCATCATTTTCCTCCAACTTATATTAATGCATGTCCTCATGCATTTAGTTGGGCTATGGAATCACATATGTCCATATTAAAATTCCATGATCTGTAGAACAATTTTGTGCCTATATGATATCCCCTGTTCTCCTGAAGGTTTCTGAACCATTCTTCAAACTGATCATCAAGTTGAGAATCTTCTTCAAAGTAGAAGGGAACTGGAGTAATGATGGTTGGAGGTCTAAATCTGAGACCTATCCAGTGATGTTGCATGATTTCAATCAGCTTTATCACTCCCTATGCCCTTCTTCTAGACCATTCTAGGTTAATGGGGGAGATGGGTTCCCTTTTTTGTAAAGAAATGGAAAGTTCAACCCATCTGTTTCTGTAGATTGATAATGCTGGAACAAAATTGTCATTACAAAAATTTTGTAATCTGGTCACACAGTCCCTCAAATTTTTCAAGTACATCCTCTTTACATCATCCTTGTTCATCATGGTGAAGTGATGTCTGGTGATAATTGGGTGATTTGGCTGAATTACTCGGACTAACAATTCAACTCTTAATTCAATTTATTTGTTTTGTCTTTTCTCCTGGTCCCAATAAAACTGATTTTGTAAAGTGGACATGAATGCTATTAGTTGAACATATCCTATGTAAATTTGAGGGTGAAATTCTACCTCTTTTGGAATAAAGAAGCTGTGTAAAAATAGTTCACATAGGAGATTTTTCTATTCTATAGGGCTGTCAAAATATGCTTCCAAGAAATCTGTAGTTGTGTCCAATTTATATGGGAGACCTGAGCTAATCCTCATGACCTGCCATCTGATATATTTCTATTTTAGAATAAGACTGTAAAATCTAGCCAACCGTCTAAATTGGGCCAAAAATTTAGCAATCTGACATAAATCAGTCACTTTTTCCTTTAATGCCTTGATCTTTGTTTCTTTTGCCTCTAACTATTTTCCTTCCAATTTGAATTTTTCAACATTAGTGGCAAGCTTCTCATATCTGATCACCCAACTGGATATGTCTACATTATATTGTTCTAGGGATACAGTATTGGGTGGTCTAACTACAAGTGGAAATCTGGGTAGCAGATCTACCTTAACCCCTTTTTCTGCTACTTCTACTGGTTGGTCATCTGACAACAATTCCACTTGTACCCCCTTTTTTGCTATTTATATTGGTTGGTAATCAAACAATAATTCCACTTGTACCCCCTTATCCTCTACTTTTATTGAAGGTGTAACAGTTTGAAATACAGAGACCTCAATCGAAGGAGTACTTACTTGAAAAATTTCATGCTGCTGCTTGGACTGTTCCTGTGTTGGTGTTTCCTGCTGTGATTCATCTTCGATATCCTTTTCTATGCTCTTTACCAATTCTGGAGCATCTTCAGAATGATAAGGCAATGCTTTAAAATGGAAGGGCACTTCTTCAAAATGAAAGGGTGCTGCTTCAGAATGAGCACCTATGTCTGCCTCAACAGAGTCATCTTCCCTAGATAAATCCACAAGTAATTGAGCCAAATCATCCTCATAAATGGATACAGTTGGCTGTTTTTTATACTGTGACAGCCTCTTCCTCAATTCTGCCACTTCCTGCTATAATTTTGCAATCTTAATTTCCTGCATCTCAATGATATTTTCTTTTTCTTCAATCCATTTGGTTTGTGTTTTGACAACATTTTTTGCTGCTCTCATCTATTCTGTGATGTCTACATTCTCTGTTTATGTTTTAGAATCTGATGCAGATAAATCATTTGTAGTTGGCTTCTCAATAGCTATCTCATCTTCTACTTCAGTTGTCTGCTCTTGTTCAGGAGGTTCCATAAAACTATCTATGATTGCATCTACATTTTCTATGGCCTATTGAACTGTAGCCACTTCAAAAATGTCTTGCCCAGCCTCTTCCTCAATTATCTGTTTAGGGAATTCTAAAAAATCTTCAGGGGCTGGTTGCACTTTTGTAACATCTGGATTGCCCTGTCCACCTTCTTCTTCTATCACCTATTCTGCTATTTCTCTCAAGTGGAGTCTTGTAGACCTCCTAGTTTCTGATGCAAATTTCTTATTTTTGCTTTGTTTTTTGGTGATAGCAGGGGTTGTGGGGATAGTTTTAGATGCTTCTATTTCCCTTGTTGTTTCTTCCCCTATTTGGATAGGCACTTCACTCCCCTGTTTTGATAGATCAGTAACAACTTTAGAAAAATGAACTTTCTTCTATTTTTCTTTTTGGCTGCCAGTTCTAGACCCTCTCTTATTTTGTTTCTTAGCTCGTGAGGTTGAAGGTTCTGGATAAAGGTGCTATGTTGCTTCTACTAGGTGTGTTTCTTCCTCTGCAACATCCTCTATGGTAGTATCTATTTCTTCTTCTGCAATAATATTTGCAATAGCATCTGTTTCTTCTTCCTCTTCATCCTCATCTCCAAAAACTACATCATTCAGGATAGAGTAAAACCTATCAAAGCTTCTAGGGTTTCCTCTAAAATGGTGTTGGTAGACTAATTTAATAATACCATGGTGGCGAGGGCTCCCTTTTACTTCTTGATATATTTTTGCCATATTTTTCAACTCCTGGTGTAGATACAAGGGAATATTTACCCTAATTTCTAGTTGTTGCCTACCATGTCTTAAATGGTTCAAAATTTTGAGATGATGCCCTAATAAAAGTACATACTGCCCTTCACAGGTTAGAAATTTGATTACCCATGTGGCCACTTCATCCCAAGGTTCCTGCAGGCTGGCCCTTTTTACCCCCTTGCATGTGTTGTTGTGTATTAAGTATTCTGGTTCCCTATCGTTTTCTTCTAGAAATTGATTAACTACATTTGCCAGTGTATTTTTGCCAGATCTAGAAATTGGAAGACCTTCTAATGTAAGCTTAGTAATTTGACTTAAAACTTCAGGGGTTACCTCAATTGTCATGCCGTTAATGTGTGCCTCGATTATTTTTGAATGTGTGAGCGAACATGCCGGCCAAATATTCAGAGGACCCATTAAATTTGTCCAAAAATGGCATAAGCCCTCCATCTTCAAAAATCTATAGCACTTCTGGATTTTCTTGGAGGTGGGTGTTATCTGCTGGTTCTATTTTTGTCTTTCACCCCATTTTCCTATTTTGGTACATTAAAAACTACTCACTTGTGTTGCTATTCCTCTGCTGGATCGCTGGTTTCTAGTTTTTGCAGACTTGCAGGGTTTGTTTCTAGGTTTTCAATTGCCCTATTTTTTTTCTTTAGAATGAACTGCAATCTCGGCATTGTTCCTCGTAATCACTCTGTGTTAGCAAATATATCTTCAAAAGTAAGGGTGGCACACGTTTCTATTTTTTCTCCGAACACCTGTTTGTTAATGGTTGTGCAGATGTCCTTGTCGTCAGATCCACCTCACTTGTTTTTAGCTCCTCTATTTTTCCCATAGATTTTCATGTGCATGTTTATTAGCATCAAAAAATGGTGGCATATTGTTGGTCACATCCCCATGATTCTAGTACTTTATTAATGGGTGCAAGATAAAACAAACCACATCCTAACTGACACGTGTTTATTTATCGTATGCAGTCAAAGAATTTTACTTGATCGTATATTTTCCCTTCCTTGGATGCCACGTGGAAATATTATATTGAATTCTCATTCCAAAGATTATGATTTATTGCAAAAACAATGCCTCGTTCCAAATATTATGCTTTATTGTAAAGACAAATCCTCATTCTGAAGATCATGCTTCATTGCGAAGGCAAATCCTCATTCCGAAGACAAAGCTTCATTTCGAAGACAAATCCTCATTTCAAAGATAAAGTGCAACATTCATTTTGATGTCATTCCGAAGACAATTTCAATCTGAAGACAATATAGTAATTAATTTGAAGAAGATAGTAGGCACTATTTTTGGCATTCTTGTTCCGAAGATTAGGCAGAAACCAATATTCTCATTCTCAAAACATGTTTTAAGTATGTCAACTCTTATGGATACCTTTTATGCTAATGGTTAATTGTTATATACTATATACCAATCATTTATAATGAAGAAATGTAAGAAATATATACCTGATTAAAACAAGTTAATGCAAGTTTTGAATAATGACTACTTTTGTTGATATTATGTTGAGATTTTCTACAATATTTCAAAACAAGTGCAGTTGGTGAATTTGTACAATGATGATTAAAAAATTTTCAAGGTTATGCATGCCATAAAACTGGTTTTCATACATACCAACCCAATAGTGCCTTAGGAAAGGTTTTCATTGCTGAGCTATTCATTTTTCTCTCTGGTTTTCATACATACCAACCCAGTAGTGCCTTAGGAAAGGTTTTCACTGCTGAGCTATTCATTTTTTTCTCTTTTTTTTTGGGTTTTTTTTTTTTACCTCTCCTTTTCTCTCTCTTTTTTCTTGATTTTGATTATGCCCATGAAGGAATTCATGATTTACCTGAAATCATGCCCATGAAGGAATTCACAATCAAAATTTATTCATCTTTTTGTTTTCTACTTTTTTTTTAATTTTTATTTTTTGCTTTTCTTGAAATCCATGATCATGCTGATTGTATTGAAGTGGAAGAGGAAATCTCTTCCACCTGTTGTGCATCCAAACTATCAAGTTGCTACAAGAATTCCTCTTTAGTCAGAGGTGTATGGTACACCCTGAGGCGATGTCCATTCACTATCAACTTTCTCCATGACCCATCAATAGGAGATAGACGAGCTGCTCCATTGTCAAATACCTCTTTAATCTAGTAAGGTCCAAGCCATCTAGTTCTTAGATTTCCAAGGAAGTCCTCATAATGAGAATAAAACAGCAAAGCCCAATCTCCTTGCTAAAATTTCCTCTATTGAATGTGACTATCATGCCATAGCTTCCTCTACTCCTGAATTACTTCAGTTTGGTGCAAAGCATTCAACTGAAGTTCATCCAATGCATTCATCTGTAGAATCCTGTTCGTCTATGCCTGTGACAATTCAATCCCAATTTCCAATGTTGTGCACAATGTTAGTAGCTCAAATTCAATAGGTAGGAGGGGCTTTTTACCAAAAACTAGTTCATAAGGTGTGAATCCAGTAGTGGATTTCCAAGGAGTATTGTAAACCCAAACTACTTCAGGTAATTTATCTAGCCAATTTCTCCTATGAAAAGCTATTGTTTTTGTTAAGATTCATTCCAGTTCCCTATTTTTTACTTCAACCTAGCCATTTTCTTGAGGATGGTAAGGTGATGATTTCCTATGTTTGATTTCATATAATTCTATAAAAGCCTCAATGAATTTAGACAAATTTGGGTCCTTGGTCTGTGGTGATAGACCGTGGAGCTCCAAATCTCTAAAAAATCTGAGTATACAAGAAATCGGTGACCTTCTCTTCACGAGCATGTTTGAAAGCATGCACCTCTACCCACTTTGTTAGGTAATCAGTGCATACTAGAATATGCACCTTTCCTTGAGAAGGTGGATCAATAGGTCCTAAAAAATCAAGCCCCCACATCTTAAATGGCTCTAAAACCAACTGAGGTTGTAGTGGCATTTCATTTGTATGAGTGAGTTTCCCCATTCTTTGGCATGCATCACAATTCTTGATGTACTTTTTCACATCCTTGTGAAGAGATGGCCAATAATATCCTATCCCTAAAATTTTTCTAATTGTGCTTTTTACATAATAGTGTCCACCTGAGGGTTCATCATGACAAACCCTAAGGATATCATATACCTCATCCTTTTGGATGCACCTGTGTAACACATGGTCAGGACTGCACTTAAAAAGTATACCCTTAATCCACTCAAAGGAAGAACTCTATTTGATCAATTGTTTTTTCTATTTTGAAGTGAAATGTGGAGGAACTTTCCCTATGACCAAATAATTGGCTATATATGCAAACCAAGGTGATTGGACAGATATAGCAAATAATTTTTCATCAGGAAAAGTGTCCTCAACTAATTCCCCTTCTTCTGTGTTCTGCAACCTGGACAAAAAATCTGCTACAACATTAGCTTTTACAGGTTTGTTGATTATTGTGATATCAAATTCTTGCAGCAAAAGTAACCAACAAATAATTCTTGCACTTACCATAGGCTTATTCATCAAATACTTAATGACGATATGATTTGTTTGAATAAATATTTGATAACCTGTGATGTAATGTCTGAATTTGTTGATGGCATAAATTACTGCTAAGAATTCATTCTTAGTTGTGGTATAATTTTTCTCAGCTCCTATCAAATTCTTGCTAATGTAGTAGATGGCATAGTGTTCACCATTGTCAATTTGTCCTATTGATGCTCCAATTGCAGTATTGGAAGCATCAACCTATATGTGAAATGGTAATGTCCAATTAGATCCTCTTAACATAGGTGGAGTTACTAATTTATCTTTTAGAGCTTCAAATTATTCCTGACACCTTGCAGTCCAGGAGAATTTAGAATCTTTAGTCAACATGGAAAACGTGGGATTGGCTATTGTTCTAAAGCTGGGAATAAACCTACGATAAAAACCAATGTGTCCTAGGAATATTCTGACATCAGTCTGAGTTTTAGGGGGAAGAATATTCTTGATAATTTCCACCTTCTTTGGATCAACCTGGATCCCCTGAAGAGATATGTTATGACCAAGAACTATTCCTTCCTCCATCATCATAAAACATTTGTCTGGATTCAAGGATAACTGGTATGTTTCACAATGAGTTAAAACTCTGTCAAGATTTTCTAATGTAAAGTCAAAAGTCTGTCCACATACTATGAAATCATCCATGTATATCTCAACACTGTTGGTAGTCAAATCAGAAAAAATTGCTAAGACTACTTGTTGAAATGGTGCTGGGCATTACACAAACCAAAAGGTAAAACCCTATAGGCAAATGTTCCCCATGGACAGGTAAAGGTTGTTTTCTCTTGATCTTCAGGTGCAACCTAAATTTGATTATACCCACTAAATCCATCAAGAAAACAAAAGTATTTCTTTCTAGAAAGGGTATCTAACACCTGATCTATGAAAGGTAATGGAAAATGGTCTTTGTATGTCACTTTGTTCAACTCTCTATAGTCTACACATACTCTCATTTTTCTATTTTTCTTAGGAACTATAACCAATGGAGAGACCCACCAGCTATCAAAAATTGGGTAAATGAATCCCACCTCCAGAAGTTTTTCAATTTCTTCCTTTACAATATCCCTAAAGGCAGGATTCAATCTTCTATGGGGTTGTCTTACTAGCTTGACTTCTTCAGTATAAATCCCGTGGGTGCATATACCAAGGTGAATTCCTGACATATCCTTGTAGTCCCACGCAAAATCATGAACATGCTTCTGCAAAACTGTTATCAACTTTTCTTCCTCTTCCCTAGTGAGCCAGTTGTTAATATTCAGTAATTTTCCTGGCTGGACTTCTATTTGTTTTGTATTTGGAAGGACTGAATTCACTTCTTCATACTTGGTGATTAGGGAGTTAAGAGGGCAATGATGATATGGGAGGAAATAAGAAGTTTATGTTTCATTGATTTCTAATGGAAGCATATCCTGTATGGAACAGTGATAAGGGAAAATCAGGTGATGATGCCACCCATGTGGTAGTGAAACTGATGTTTCCTGTGATAGTGCAGATGGCTCACCTTCAAAATTTTTGTTCTCCTCATTCCCTAACAACTGATGGATATTTACTTCTTCCTCTTCTAACCCTTGTTTATGTAGAACATTTATTTGGATAGTTTCATCTTCTAAAGTTTCTATGTCATGGAGGTCTTCTATGTGTTCCCTTACTACCAAGGTGGCTAGTGTGGAAATAACCTCTTCTGGTTCTTCATATGAATCAGGAAACCATAATTGAACTAAAAAATTGTTGGAGGGTCTTGCAGGAGGATACAGAGAGATTTGTTTTAGATCAATACCATTTGAAATAGTCATTTTTCTAGATTTGTAGTCTATGAAGGCTGCTACAATTGCAAGCCAAGGTCTTCCCAGAATGATGGGATATCCATGTGCTGAATTTATTGGCTATAAAACCAAAAAATTTGTAGGGAATTCCCAAGAAGAAACTTCTATAGGGACATATTCAATGATACCTTTAGGTTTTGCAACTGACCTATCAGCCATTTCTAAAACTGTAAATGCGGGGCTGAGATGTTTGAGCTGTAATTGTTCCATTATATCCTTGGTCATGACATTTATTGCAGCTCCTAGATCTACAAAGACATTTTATATTGGTACTGAGCCTATGGTAACTATGATAACTGGACTCCCTGGGTCACTATACTTTGGAGGTACTAGTTTTTTGGACAAGAGATCAACTATCTTTCCTTCAACCTGAATAGTCTTGGGAAATGCTTTCTTTTTTCTTCCTGCTCTTCTAATGCACAAATCTTGGAAACTACTTTTAATCACTGGTATATCCTTAATGGCTTGCAATAAGGGCAATGATATAGTTAACTTTCTAAGTTCCTTGACCAGGTCTGACTCAAAATTTTTTGTTGTGGTATTAAATACTTCAGGATATGGAATTATCCTTGATGAAGGTAATTGTTCTGCCTGTGGTTCTATTTTTTCTTCTTCTTTTTTTGTTGTTGGTTTAAATCTAACTGGTTCCAAAGGTTCTTGCTTTTCATTTTCCTTGATTTTAGTTGAAACAGGTTCAGGTATAACTTTTCCTGAACAAAGTTGGATGTTACTACAATCAAGAACATTTATTTTAGCATTTTCTTCAGCTTCAGCCACATAGACAGGGGATGCCTATCTCATGTTGTTTGGATTAGTGACTGGTTGAGCTAGAAGTTGAGGTTGTTTTTCCTATTGTGTTTGTTGTGGTTGGTTTTGTTTTTCTTGAAAATTTTGATTAGGTGTAGGCAGCAAATGCTGAGTTTGACCTTGATTTCTTTGTTGCCTTGGATAGGACTGGTATTGCTGACTCCACTGTGGTTAATTTTACATCCAATGTGGATTATTCTAATTCTGATTCCAGGGTGGGTTGTTTTGATTCCATGATGGATTAATATGATTCTGATTCCAAGTTGGGCTACTCCAACTTTTTTATGGCTATTCTTGGGAAATTTTTCATTGAGAATAATTCCAAGGACGTTGGGGTAGTTCTGATTGTCCCCAAGGCATAGTCCAAGGATTATGCCCCCAATTTGTAGGAAAAAAATGGGGATTTTGGTTTAGAGAGAAATTTCTCCCTTGTTTTGGTCCAACATAGTTGAGTTCCTCAGTCTGACTCTCTAACATAGTTTTGAGTTGTGGTAGCAGGTGGCATTTATCAGTCAAATGCTTCTTTGAATAGATACTACAAATGACTAAGATGTTTTATTCAAAGGACACTCCTGCAAAGCATGTTTATTTCTACATCTTGGGCAATAAATTGCCAAAATTTTTATGGTTTTTGCTTTTGTAGACATTTCTCCTAAATTTGTGTTCAATTGCACCAGAATATCAGTTTTAAAATTTGTAATTTCCTCTATTAGGTCCTTCACATTAGTGTCATTTGTATATTTTTTCCTTCTTCCCTACTTAGTGCGAGAGTAATTCCTGTAGAGACCCACAATTTCCTCTTTACTGAGAGTATTTACATCCCATTTTTCCATAAAATCCAATACTTCTCTAGATTCATCTTGTAATCCTCTCAAAAAGATGGTTTTGCATAACTCTGGTTCTACAATTCCACATCTCCTTTGAACAAAGGAGAACCTATCAAGATAGTCTTCTAATGTTTCATCATCTTCCTATTTAATCCTGATTAACTCATCTTTCCTATTCCTTACACAACAATACTCCTGATATTTTTCTAAAAACATAGTTTTCATTTGATCCCACGTTCGAATGGAATTTGGCTGTAAGCTCTTGAACCAGCGTAATGTTGAGTCCTTGAGTTTTGAGGAAAAAACCTTAAGTTTTTTATTGTCATTTACATAGTCATAGGTTTGACACACTACTTTGAATTCAAACAAAAACTGATTAGGATCTTTAGATACAACACCTCGAAAGGTTGGAAGTATTGAAGGTGAAATGGTTTTCATGGGGGAGTTTTGTGTTGGATTCAAATGAATAGGATATTCAAATGTTCTGGAAGGTTGGGGTATATCCTGATCATCTCCTTCATTATGGACATAGCCATGTTGGCCATCTCTATCTAGATTTCCTCCCTCTCCCATAGTTTCATGTTCCTTAGGAACAGTTAAACCTATCCAAATTTCACTCTCAAGAGGTCCAAGATCCTCTGTTGATGATGAGTCTGATGATTTTTCTTTCTTAGGAAGTTCTAATGATGAAGCTAGCAATTTTTCTTTCTCAGAATGTTCTAATGATGATGATATTGGTGATTTTTCTTTCAATATTTTTGGTAGTTCAAACACAAGTGATTCACCCCTTAGGCATGAAGATCTTCTTAATGGAACAAGCCAGGGATCCTTTTGGGTAATTCTACCTTTTTCATCCTTAGGCTTACTCATTCATGTTTACTCTTGAATGACATAAATTATAGGTCAATAGTTGTTACTTTAACCAGCTGTTATATTCAAATTTTATCCTAAATTCCATAGCTCAGTCTAATTAATAGATATTGGACTATTGTCACCTTCCAGCAACACTATTACCTGGAAACGGTGCCAAAATGATGCATTGTCATTATGCACATCATTAATTCTCAAGGAATTTGTCAATCCAGGGTAGTGTACAAGGCTATTTGCAGAAGGAGTGAACAGGGCTATAACTTAGGTCATTTGGGAGCAACAGGTCTTATTGGTGAAACCAATTGTGTGGGGAGGATTTAAAAAAATTTTATCTCTAAATTGCATAAATTGAACTTTAATCTAATTGCAAAAATGGAAACTAATCATTAACTATAGAAATGAAATCCTAATTACAATTGTAGAATGAGATCTAATTATGTTGCAAAAATAACAGTTACAAAATTAGAAATTTGATTATAATTGCAGAAAGAAAGTCTATTTACTTTTGTAGTAATGGAAACCTAATTATAGCATGGAAATTAAGTCTTTTCAATGCTCTGTAATAGAAGGTTGTCAATATTTTGTGCAGGGGTTGACAACAAAACACAAAATGTAGTAAATTGTAGAAAACAGTAAATTTTGGAAATGATCATCTATAGTAATTTGAAAGCTTGCTGAAAGTGGAGATTACAACCAAACCATTAATCACAAGATCATCCTAATCATAAAAAAAGCTAAGATTGCAAAGACTATTAGCTGTTTACAAGGAAATGAAAGGACAAGTTTTACAACTTATTCTGCTACAGCAAAATTAGAATAAAAACCTGTCGTTAGTCCTCCTCCTAGGTCTAGAAGTGGCCAGCCTCCTTGTCCAAAAGAAGGTATGATTCTTTCTCTCTCTCTAGATCTTACTCACACTCATTCAAAACAACATGAATAAAAATAGTGCACTTTATTGATTCAAGAACATAATTACAGTATTGCTGCTAAAAACCCTGTTACAGGACTGTAACAGTCATTATACTACTTGCTTATTTTCCTCTATTATTCCTCTTCTATATCTTCTTAGCTCAACCTGGATGGGAGCTATATATTTATAGATATCCTAAAATCTACTTACAAGATGATAATATCTCATTTCTATCTGTTGAGAAGCAACACACCCCCACTAAAAAAAATGAAATTCCATATTTTGAAAATATTTAGCTTTCATTTTGCAATAGGGACCCTCTTGATGTTTTTTAGGTTTTAATTCCAAATTTTGCTTGCCTCATTCTTTTTCAAGTTTTGCATATACCAAAGTATCTAAGTAGTCTTGCATATGACTTTAATTTCAATTTAGAATTCATTTCTTTAATGTTAGGATCATTCCGAGTAAAAATATCTTTCACAGATATGTAAAATGTAGAATATAGATGAATGAATTCGTTGGAGTCAACCTACAATTTTTGAAAAATTTGCTAAGTAATGAAAACGTCGCGATTTTGCGACATTTCCATTTTTGGAAACGTCACGATTTTGTGACATTTCCATTTTTGGAAACATCGCGATATCGTGACATATTTTGGTTGAAAGCAAGGCTTGTAGAAAACGTCACGATATCGCGACATATTTGGACTAAAAGAACCAAGTGATGAGAACGTCATGATTTTGCGACATTTCCATTTTTGGAAACGTCGCGATATCATGACATATTTTGGTTGAAAGTGAGGCTTGTAGAAAACGTCACAATATCGCAACATATTTGGACTAAAAGAACCAAGTGATGAGAACGTCACGATATCGTGATAGGTTTGGACCAAAAGGAAAGCTTGTAGAAAACGTCGCGATATCGCGACGTGTTTTCGAAAAAAAGTGCAAGTCTTGGAAGTGTCGCGATATCGCGACGTGTTTTCGAAAAAAAGTGCAAGTCTTGGAAGTGTCGCGATATCACGACAGGTTTTGGAAGAAAAGTGCAAGTCTTGGAAGTGTCGCGATATCGTGACAGGTTTGAGTCAGAAGCCAAGCTTGAAGGGCACATCACGATTTTGCGACATGTCGCGATATTGCGACATGTCATGGTTTCACGAAAAAAGTTCGAAACAAAAGCTAAGTCAAAGGGGACGTCACGAAATCATGACGTGTTGCGATTTCACAACGAAAGCGCCAACAAAAGTTAAGTCAAAGGGGACATTGTGAAATCACGACGTCGCAAAATCACGTGTCACAATTTTGTGACGAAAGCGCCAACAAAAGCTAAGTCAAAGGGGACATCACGAAATCATGACATGTCATGATTTCATGACGAAAGTTCCAACAAAAGCTAATTCAAAGGGGACGTCACAAAATTTTGATGTGTCATGATTTCGTGATGAAAGCGCCAACAAAAGCTAAGTCAAAGGGGACGTCGCGAAATTGCGACGTCGCGAAATCGCAATTTCACAATGAAAGCACCAATAAAAGCTAAGTCAAAGGGGACGTCGTGAAATCATGACGTTGTGAAATCACGACGTGTCACGATTTCATGATGAAGAGACAGAGTGCGGGGAGACGTCGCGATTTCATGACATGTCACGAAATCGCGACGTGTCGCGGTTTCGCGATAGAAAGTTGAAGCAGAGGCAAGGTGAAGAAAAATATTGTGATTTCGTGACACATGTCAAAAAAATAAAGTCGACATATAATGAACATTAGGGTTTTAAATTAATAATATTAAAATACTAATCCTTGCTTGTCTCTTGCAGAAAGCCAGCTGGCAGTTGCATACTAGCGGAAGTAATGGTGAAAAAGAGACAAAATAAGCACAGATCAAACGAAGGCCGTCAAATGGAAATGTGAGATGCCAAGAATTTTTGGTTCATCCAGATTTTACAGATCTGGCCACAAAGAGACTTTACGGTGACTAAGCAGCTACCTCACTTAAAGGAATATGTTGGAAATTAACCAAAAAATGAAAATATCTACACACAGTTATCGAAATTTGTCGATGGACGCATTTAACAGGAGAATTTATGGTGAAAGTAATGACATGCAGAGAATTTCAACCCAAAGGTGGATTTGCAAAGATAAAATGTCAGAGAAACCAGTGACTCATCCGAATTTCTCTAAGGAATTAATGAGACGTTCTCGGTAGATGCACCAGTTAGCCAAAAAACAAAGATATTTACTTGCAGTTACAGATGGATGAGAATAATATCAGATCATGTCTTCTCCATTTATGGCAAGTAACTGCACTAAGATTTGCAGAATGGTTAGGGTTTATAAAAAAACTCTATTTTTAAAGGGCCTTATATTGTAAAACCCGGGTAGTAAGGTTTAGAGGATAAGATTTAGGGTTTGAGAAGAAGATATTTCTGAAAAGATCAGGGTCTATCCTGAGTCTATAAATACTTCTTCAGAATGTAAATTCTGAGGCAGAAACTTAGAAATAAAAGCTATTGGAGCAATTTCTTGCAAATCTTGTTTAAATGCTTTGTTCTGGACTTAGAGTTGGTGTGACTTTCGTTTTCTGTGATAGCGTGGCTAGGAGCCTAATCTCTTTCAGATTATGATAAGTTCATCTTCTTTTGTTTTTGTTTCATTAAGGTTTATTTAAATTGTGTTGTAGATCTGTGTTACCAGGATTGGATATGCTTCTAGGCTTCATTTTCTTTATTATATGTTAGGGAAAATTATAGATTTAAGGTTTAGGCCTGTTCTAATTGCTCTGTCCTCACTATGCGAGCTAGGTTGCTGGTGAGAGATACCAATTTTAATTGAATTTCCTTCTGTTTATGATTTTCTTTCAGATCTGTTGTTGTCTCTGTCTTATGCTCTTAGTGGAAGGTGATCTTAGAAAGTTGGACACTTTTCTCTTTGATTTTTTCTATTGTGAAGCTAACCGGTATAACTAAAATTGGTAGTTTTGATTTTGCAGCTAAGTTAGATAAACTTCTCTTTCTGCCCTACCCTACTCTCTCTGTTCCACCATGAAATGATCCATTTTTATCTTTCTTTAAATTTGTCTTTTATTTAAATTTGCTAAAGCATAAAGAGCTAGATCAAAGAACTGATTGTAAATCTAATTATCCACAAAGATAACCAACTCCAAATACATTACTGAACTGAAGTCCTGAGCCCGTTGTAAGTTAATAGACAGTCCACTTGAAACTATTTTAGAAGCAAAAAAAAGTGAATAGACATTCGACCCAACTCTGTAACTCACACCTTAGATATCCAGCAAGATCCTAAAGTGAGTGGGATTTATCCTTTATAAGTGTTATCAGGTTTTCATGCTCATTCTTCATAAGGTGTGTATAAAAGTCGAACCAACATTTAAAATTGGTGCTAGAAGGAGGGCCTGAAGTTCAGTATTTTTTTAAGGATTGTAAGATTATAAGTTGCTTGTGAAAAGCAGGATTCCACTTATAAAGTAACAAGGTCCCACTCCAGAGCCGGAGAGCTCCTTGTGCCTGAGTTAGAAACCCCCAGAAGAAGCAGCCTCAGAAGGGCCAAGTCCTTGTCTAAAATAGTTTTGTCACCACTTGTAGTTACTCCAACTACAACCGAAAGTATCATCATCAATCAAGTAGTAATGGCAAACCGGTTCGGTTCCACTACCTTAAATATCCCGGGTGCAGCCCATGACCCGCCTGTAAATCTCGAGAGATATCTTCCCAGATACAAGCATGATGGAACTAGGACAACAGAGGAACACCTAGTAGAATTCAAGAATGCTCTAAAATTGTTAAATTTACAGCATGAAGATGTGGCCTACAGATTGTTCCCGTTCACTCTCCAAGAGGGAGCTTATGACTGGTTTTTGAATCTCACTAATGATTCTATTACCAGTTGGAATGACTTGGAAAAGGTTTTTGTATTGCATTTTGGTGAGGTAATAGATCCTAGTGTATTATATCAGCAGTTTTTTGGTATTAAAAGAGAAATAAATGAATCTGTCAGATCTTACAATGTCAGATTTTAGAAGGCTTATGGTAGACTGACTGGTTATTATGTGCCAAATGCAGACCTGGAATTAGAGATTTTTAAGAATTCTATAGATCCAATGACTTCTGTTTTCTTGAAAAGAGATGCCTCTATTACCAATCTAACAAAGGCTTACAAAGAAGCTTTAGTTCTGGAAAGGCAATTGGGGCCTCAACCTTTAAGTGCTCATCAAATTCCTTTGGTCACATAAGGTACCCCTATCTTCAATCCCATACCACATCAGATGATGCTGCCAGTATTTCAAACTCCACCATCAAGAAATCCATTGGCTGTAACACCTGTTGAAAATGTACAGAGTCCGGAGAAAGAATATTATAACACAAGAGTTGAAGAAGTTTCAAGGGTAGTCCAAAAGTTGGCAAATGACTCTGACTTTCAAAAGGCAAGTGTCCACTGACAAAAACCCAAAAAGATTCCCTTATCAACAAAACAGATTCACTCGGCCCCCATACGAACCCAATAAGGATTATAAAGGTAAAGGTCATGATGTAAATATTTGTGATTTGGCTTTGCCTAACTGGTGTAGGATACATGCTACTTCTTAGCACGGGGAATTGGATTGTCTAGAATTTTGTAACGCCTTTGAAGCTTTATCTGGTGAGTTGATTTCTCCTGAACATCAAAGAACTGTGGATGCTCCAAGTTCATCTAAACATAGTGCAACTATGGTGTTAGATTCTTTCACTTTCCCAGAAGAATCAGAGAATGTTGTGGAGCTACCCATGGACGAAGTGCAAGCCTTTCAACAGTACATGAGGGACAACTACAACCTTAGAAATAGAAATCCGGAGCCCAACACTACATCTACCCCTCCGAACAACTCCCACAGTGTTCCTCCAGATCCATCTTCAAGCAATAACCCATCTCCACCCAAGGGAGGAAATATGAGAGGACCAGATGCATTTGTCCCTCCACTTAATAAGGGATATAATATAGTGGAGGACATGAAGAAGATCAAAGCCAACATCACTCTTCATGAGTTGGCCCAAATTTCAGAACAGAGGGATAACCTGATCAAAACATATTTTGAACCTACTACAAAACCTTTAGAAAATGGAAAGAAGATGGCAAATGCAAATGTGGCCATGTGTAAAGAGAAGACTGAAGTTCCACCTTTTCTACTGACTGTCCAAATATTTGGGAAAAATTTACACAATTGTCTAGTAGATTCAGGTGCTTCAACTAATGTTATGCCTTTGGCCATTTGTCAATAGTTGGGTTTGACCCCCATGAAATCCGAGATGAGATTCATCCAATTGGATAAGTCTGAGGTTAAAGTGGTAGGTGAAATTCAAAATATACACATCCAGCTAGCATATGAGCCGAAAGCGCAACACAGAATTGATATTTAGGTGGTGGATATTCCTATAGGATACGGAATGCTTCTGAGTAGGGATTAGTCTAAATCCTTGAATGGGTACTTGGCTACTGATTTTTTGCATATGTGGTTACCTTGGAATGGTTTTGCAAATCAATTAAAAGTCAACAGAGAACCAAGATATAAACTCATGATCACAGAATATAATGCCAAAAATGAGACTGTTAATCTTACTAAGGGCTGTTATATCGGGGTTTATAATTTAACAACTACTCAAAAGGAGAAACCAGTTAAAGCTCACCTTGATCATGATAATGAAGTTGGGATACTTCATATTGATGCAGCTAAGTTTGAGCAAGGTTATGGTATAGGGGCTATTCTTAAAAGACCAAAAAATCAAACCGGTTTTATGTCTTATCGCTTGTAGTTTCCCTGCACGAATAATTTGGTAGAATATGAAGCATTAGTACCAGGATTAAAATTTGCTTTACATTACTTGATGATTACACAATGACACTGAGAGGGGGGGGTGAATCAGTATAGCTATTAATTTTTATATCTACAGCATTTAATATGAAATAAATAGAACTTGACAACTGAAAAACAACTTGAACAAAAAGCACACCACAACACTCAATATACCGAGGTTCACCAATTTGGCTACTCCTCAAAAATGACTGCTTGGACTCCAATCCAAATCCAGTCTTTGCAAAATCAATTTTACAAACACTTTACCAAGCACCAACTGGAAGGAGCACCAACCCCTGTAATTTTCTGCTTCAACAGATGGAGCACCAACTCCTAGTACCAAGCACCAACTTGGACTGCAATTCTGATCAATTTAGAATGACATAAAATGTCTTCACTTCATGCACGACCCTGACTGGTCTGCAATTAACCCAACTCTACACACTCTCACGGCTCTGCTTGTTTTTCTCTTGATTCTTCTCTAACCCTCCTTTTGCAGCAATTTCACACATACAGCAGCAATATCTTCTCTGTACGATTATTCTTTTATAACATTTCAATCTGGCATGCAGTCGAATGACCTTCTCCAACTGTTCGAATTCATTACTCCTATCCATAATGTGACTGTTCGAATGCAGAAACATACGGTTATTCGAGTGCCTTTTCTTTTCTCCATATGCAATTCTTCAAAATCTTTTTGATTCATCATGTTTGGCTTTTATGTATGCTTCAAATACGTCTGTTAGAATGCATGCAAATACGACCTTTCGAATGCTCTTATTATCCTTCATATTCAGCTTTTTCGAATGCGTTTCAATTATGCATGTTTGGCTGTTGCATTGCATGTCCAACACCTGTCAACGTTTAACTGTCTGATTTTTCCGACACGTGTCACCTTGCATGCTCCTACGGGTTTTACCTGCCAGACTGTTACCTGTCGCAAAATCGTGACACTTTTAACTAATGCTGACGTCACCCTGAAGGTTGTCATGAAATCGCGACCATTTTTGCCTTGAAAGATTTTCCCTCGCTCATGTCGCGATATCGCGACACTTAGAATTTTTGCTGACGTCATTCTTAAGCATGTCACGAAATCATGACCGTTTTGGCTCTTGAAAGCTTTCCCTGCATCTTGTCGTGATATCGCGACACTTTGAACTTTTGCTGACGTCATCATCAATGCTGTCGTGAAATCGTGACGCTTCCGGCTTCCGTACACTCTTCTTTTCCAGTAGCAGCGAAAAAGGAACATGTCGCGAAATCATGACACTTTGCTCTTCCGTACAACTCTCCTTGCCAAACCCAGCGAAAATGGAACATGTCACGAAATCGTGACACTTTGCTCTTCCGTACAACTCTCCTTGCCAAACCCAGCGAAAATGGAACATGTCACGAAATCGTGACACTTTGCTCTTCCGTACAACTCTCCTTGCCAAACCCAGCGAAAATGGAACATGTCACGAAATCGTGACACTTTGCTCTTCCGTACAACTCTCCTTGCCAAACCCAGCGAAAATGGAACATGTCACGAAATCGTGACGCTTTCGGCTCTTGCTGACGTCATCAATCTTCTTATCATGAAATCGTGACGCTTCTGGCTTCCGTATGCTCTTTGCTCCATGCAGTAGCGAAATAGCTACACCTTAGTTTCCCTTTGTTTCAACATGTAGCGCCATCGCTACATCTTAGCTTCTCTTCGTTTCAACATGTAGCGAAATCGCTACACCTTAGTTTCTCTTTGTTTCAACATGTAGCGATATCGCTACACCTTCTTCTTGTGATTTTTTTACTTGTAGCAAAATCGCTACATCTTTGTTTTTTGCACTTCCTAATTGTAGCGAAATCGCTACACCTTTGTGCCATGTATTTTCATCATGTAGCGATATCGCTACACCTTTGTTTCCATTCATTTCAACATGTAGCGATATCGCTACACCTTTGTTGCTGAGCATTCTCTCTCCTTTTCGGGTCGCAAAAACCCGACGTGTCGCGATATCATGACACTTTTCTTTGCTAGCTCCTTTTCTCCGTTTATGTCGCGAAATCGTGACATCTTTTCACCTTGCTTCCCTCTTTGCCAGCATGTCGCAAAATCGTGACAGTTTACCTTTCACTTTCTCTCTCCTCTGCCATGTCGCGAAATCGCGACAGTTTTGCTCGCATCTTCTCTCTCCTCGAACATGTCGCGAAATTGTGACAATTTGGCATGCATTTTCTCTCTCCTACTTTTTGTCGTGAAATCACGACACATTTTCTCTCTCCTCAATGAAAACTCGACATGTCGCAAAATCGTGACATTTTCGATTGCGCCTTCTCTCTCCTCGACCATGTCGCGAAATTGCAACAGAAAACATGTCGGGATATCGCGATAGTTTTCTTCCTTGTCTCTTTTTGCCAGTTTCTGAATTTGGGTCACCTCTGTTTTCATTGAAACTTTCTGCACTTGATCTGACTGACCTCTGAACTACATCAACTGCATCAATCTGACTGTGTTGACAACAATGACAATACTTTTGCAATTCTTTTGCTGCACCTTGCTCAACATTACTTTGATCATGCAGATACGAAAACTCGTATGTTGGACTTGTTTGATTTGCAGGGTGGATGACTTCAAGCTGTGGAGCATTTTAGTCGACACCAAGAGACAGTCAAGCGCTGGCTTGATGAAAAGACCAGGGTGAGTGCTTTCAATCATGCAGACCTAGTGCTTCTATGGGACAAGGCCAAAGAAAAGAAAGGTAAACACAAAGAGCTACAACCTTTATGGACATGGCCGTACCAGATTGTCGAGATCCTAGGTAATAATGCATTTCTTCTACAGGACTTGGACGGTAATTTTTTGAACCTTCCTGTTAATGGTCAATATCTAAAGCATTATTTCTCAGTTGTTCCATCCAATACATCGATTGAATAAATCACAAAGACATTGTAACATGTGTATATATTGTAAAAAATATTTGAAGTAGTTTGTTTTTATTTTATTTTGTTTGATTTTAAAGTTTTGTGTTTTATCCTTTGGGGTCTGTACAAAGTAGTTTTATTTTATTTTATTTTGTTTATCCTTTGGGGTCTGTACAAAGTAGTTTGTTTTTATTTTATTTTGTTTGATTTTAAAGTTCTGTGTTTTATCCTTTGAGGTCTGTACAAATTTCTTTTAGCTTTTAAAGCTCTATTTTTTTAAGTTTTGCCTGGGCAGTAAAGAAAGAATCAGCCTTTAAAAATTATTTTTATTCTGAGTTCAAAATCCTATGTTTATTTATTTTTATTCTAATTAAGATATAGTCTGCTTAAACTGAAAAGTGGAACTATTTTGTTATTCAGAACAACAATAGAAAGATAATTAGATTTTGTGTCTTGCTTGCCACAATTATTTTAATTATAAAGAAACTGCTATACTTGTTTGGTCGGAGAAACTCCCAAGGAATCCAAGAAAAGTTGATCGTAAGAGGGGACTCTGACTCGTGAAATTATTTGAGTATCCATAGAGGCTATCAGTACCCAGGCTAAAGCAATTCTAGATCGATGAAATATAAAAAATAAAAATGTTTTTTAGCAAGGCTTTTCAGATTTTGGTATATGTCAAAAGAGAGAGAGAGAAGGTGAAAGTTGAGCAAGGCAACATAAAACTGGCACTCTTTTATTTCCCACGAAAAAAAAAATAAGAGAGAAAAAAAAAAAAGGAGAGAATAAGTTATGTAATGAAAGAGATAGCCAAAGCTCTAGAAGATGTTTTCTTTTACCAAGTTGTAGATACCACCTCATAGTTGTGGATCAGGGTCATGAAAATCTAAAGAGTAACTCTATCGGGGCTGTAAAAGGCTAAACTAGTAAACAAAGCCCTACTCGGTTTCCCCTTTCACAATCTAGAAAAGCAATCTAGAGTACAACATTCGAAGGCCCAGTCATTCTTGAAGAAAGTTTTATACGCTTATATTTGCACATCAGAAATCTTCCTTAAGTGATTCAACCCAGTATGTCCTTGGGAAATTTTAACAACTATCAGGTAGTAGTTAAATTATTTTGAAGAATATTTGTGGCAAAGCATGGTACATGGTCTATATTGTTTTGAAACTAGAGTCTTGGATTCTAAAATAGTGCTACTATTTTCCCTGCAGATATCGCCATTTGTTGAGAAGCAACACACCCCCACTAAAAAAATGAAATTCCATCCTTTGAAAATATTTAGCTTTCATTTTGTAGTAGGGACCCTCTTGATGTTTTTCAGGTTTTAATTCCAAATTTTTCTTGCCTCCTTCTTTTTCAAGTTTTGCATATACCAAAGTATCTAAGTAGTCTTGCATGTGACTTTAATTTTAATTTAGAATTCACTTCTTTAATGTTAGGATCATTCTGAGTAAAAAGATATTTCACAAATATGTAAAATGTAGAATACAGATAAATGAATTTGTTGGAGTCAACCTACAATTTTTGGAAAATTTGCTAAGTAATGAAAACGTCACGATTTCGTGACATTTCCATTTTTGGAAACTTTGCGATTTCGTGACATTTCCATTTTTGAAAACGTTGCGATATCACGACATATTTTGGTTGAAAGCGAGGCTTGTAGAAAACATCACGATATTGCGACATATTTGGACTAAAATAACCAAGTGATGAGAACGTCGTGATTTCGCGACATTTCTATTTTTGGAAACGTCACGATTTCACGACATTTCCATTTTTGAAAACATCGTGATATCGCGACATATTTTGGTTAAAAGCAAGGCTTGTAGAAAACGTCGCAATATCGTGACATATTTGGATTAAAAGAACCAAGTGATGAGAACGTCGTGATATCACGACAGGTTTGGACCAAAAGGAAAGCTTGTAGAAAACGTCGCGATATCGCGACGTGTTTTCAAAAAAAAGTGCAAGTCTTGGAAGTGTCGCGATATCGCGACGTGTTTTCGAAAAAAAAGTGTAAGTCTTGGAAGTGTCGCAATATCGCGACAGGTTTTGGAAGAAAAGTGCAAGTCTTGGAAGTGTCGCGATATCACGATAGGTTTGAGTCAGAAGCCAAGCTTGAAGGACATGTCACGATTTCGCGACATGTCGCGATATCGTGACATGTCATGATTTTGCAACAAAAGTTTGAAACAAAAGTTAAGTCAAAGGGGACGTCGCAAAATCATGACGTGTCACGATTTCATGATGTGTCAAGATTTCGCGATGAAAGCGCCAACAAAAGCTAAGTCAAAGGGGACGTCATGAAATCGCGACGTCGCAAAATCGCAACGTGTCGCGATTTCGTGACGAAAGTGCCAACAAAAGCTAAGTCAAAGGGGACATCGTGAAATTGTGACGTGTCACGATTTCATGATGAAAGCACCAACAAAAGCTAAGTCAAAGGGGACGTCGTGAAATCACGACGTGTCGCGATTTCACGACAAAAGCACCAACAAAAGCTAAGTCAAAGTGGACATCGTGAAATCGTGACATCACGAAATCATGACGTCGTGAAATCGCGACGTGTCATGATTTCACAATGAAAGCACCAACAAAAGCTAAGTCAAAGGGGACGTCGTGAAATCATGACGTGTCACAATTTCACGACGAAGAAGCGACGAAGAAACAGAGTGCGGGAAGACGTCATGATTTTGTGGCAAAAAGTTGAAGCAGAGGCAAGGTGAAGAAAAATGTCATGATTTCATGACACGTGTCAAAAAAATAAAGCCGACATATAATGAACATTAGGGTTTTAAATTAATAATATTAAAATACTAATCCTTGCTTGTCTCTTGCAGAAATCCAGCTGGTAGTTGCATACTAGCAGAAGTAATGGCGAAAAAGAGACAAAATAAACACAGATCAAACGAAGGCTGTCAGATGGAAATGTGAGATGCCAGGAATTTTTGGTTCATCCATATTTTACAGATCTGGCCGCAAAGAGACTTTACGGTGACTAAGCAGCTGCCTCACTTAAAGGAATATGTCAAAAATTAATTGAAAAATGAAAATATCTACACACAGTTACCAAAATTTGTTGATGGACACATTTAAGAGGAGAATTTATGGTGAAAGTAATGGAGTGCAAAGAATTTCAACCCAGAGGTAGCTTCGTGAAGATAAAATGTTAGAGAAACCAGTGACTCATCTGAATTTCTTTGAGGAATTAATGAGATGTTCCCGGTAGATGCACCAGCTAGCCAGAAAACAAAGATATTTACTTGCAGTTACAGATGGATGAGAATAATATCAGATCATGCCTTCTCCATTTATGGCAAGTAACTGCACTAAGATTTGTAGAGTGGTTAGGGTTTATAAAAAAACTCTATTTTTAAATGGCCTTATATTGTAAAACCTGGGTAGTAAGGTTTAGAGGATAATATTTAGGGTTTGAGAAGAAGATATTTCTGAAAAGATCAGGGTCTGTCCTGAGTCTATAAATACTTCTTCAGAATGTAAATTTTGAGGCGAAAACTTAGAAATAAAAGCTATTGGAGCAATTTCTTGCAAATCTTGTTTGAATGCTTTGTTCTGGACTTAGAGTTGGTGTGAATTTCATTTTTTATGATAGCGTGGCCAGGAGCCTAATCTCTTTCAGATTGTGATAAGTTCATCTTCTTTTGTTTTTGTTTCATTAAGGTTTATTTAAATTGTGCTGTAGATCTATGTTACCAAGATTGGATATGCTGCTAGGCTTCATTTTCTTTATTATATGTTAGGGAAAATTATAGATTTAAGGTTCAGGCCTGTTCTAATTGCTCTGTCCTCATTGTGCGAGCTAGGCTGCTGGTGAGAGATACCAATTTTAATTGACTTCCCTTTTGTTTGTGATTTTCTTTCAGATCTATTGTTGTCTCTGTCTTATGCTCGTAGTGGAATGTGATCTTAGAAAGCTGGACACTTTTCTCTTTGATTTGTTCTATTGTGAAGCTAACCGGTATAACTAAAATTGGTAGTTTTGGTTTTGCAGCTAAGTTAGATAAACTTCTCTTTCTGCCCTACCCTACTCTCTCTATTCCACCGTGAAATGATCCATTTTTATCTTTCTTTAAATTTGTATTTTATTTAAATCTGCTAAAGCATAAAGAGCTAGATCAAAGAACTGATTGTAAATCTGATTATCCACAAAGATAACCAAATCCAAAGACATTACTGAACTGAAGTCCCAAGCCCGTTGTAAGGTAACAAACAGTCTGCTTGAAACTATTCCAAAAGTGGAAAAGAGTGAATAGACATTCAGCCCAACTCTGTAACTCACACCTTGGATATCCAACAAGATCCTAAAGTGAGTGGAATTTATCCCTTATAAGTGTTATCGGGTTTTCATGCTCATTCTTCATAGGGTGTGTATAAAATTCGAACCAACACTATCCTAAATATCTAATCCTATTATACTGCAACATTTCCTGGGTTTATCCTAGAAGAGGATCAAACTTGATATTTTCCATAAATGGTGGCTTTGGTTGGCAAGGATGACAAAGTCATATGGGAGATATTTTCCCTTACCCTTTTCAATATTTCTTTCCCTTTTTCCATCATCATAAATCGATCAACAATTCAAAAAGCACATTTTGTTCTCATTTCAAAGATAAGTGACTCATTCCGAAGAGATTACATTTCTCATTCCGAAGATGTCCGCTCATTTCGAAGAGACTATGTTTTCTCATTTCGAAGATGTCTATTCATTTTGAAGAGACTTCAAAATGAAAAATTGTGTGTTCTTCAAATGATTTCATCTGCATTTCTCAGGTGGGTTATCTCTTAGGATCAGATTTCAATGGTCTTCATCTCTTTCCATGTGTGAATTCCATGCCTTGCCATTTATTGGCAACTGGCTAGAATTTACATTGGAAAACCAGTTTTTGCTGCACAATAATAATTTGCTTGCACTGTTTTCTAGATTTAGATAAAATAAATGCTTGAGACATATTAAAACAAAACTAGTGAAATGTTGCTATCAACCTAAGCATATTTCTCATTTAGCAAGTCATAACAAAATAACATAAAACTATGCAAAAAGCTGTAAAAATTAGAATATAGTATTTCTAATACATTGATCATGCAAACAGTTAATACACAACATATTAAATCAACTTAACTAGCATATCAGATTAAACATAAGAGTTTTTAGGCAATTTCAATGTTCAAAACATGCTATTATTGAGGCATTTCTAGGCCTCATCATTGTGCACATCCTTCCATTACATATTTTTACACTTACATACAAGATAATTGTACACATTCTCTCAATACACACTTGCACTTTTACTTACATGACACTTGTGCATTTCTTGCACATTGCACTCTTACATGACACTTGTACTTTTTCCTATACATTGACACTGACATAAAAGAGAAATATAAATCACTCATCTAAACTATAAACTCAACCCTAATCTATTACATATTTATATTTTTATCGTGAAGGTACCATGGGGGTACATTTGCATGTACCAAATAATATAATATTCTCCAAAAATCCCCTTAGATCGAGTTTCATCACTAGTAACTATGACCTACTCTTTTAACCACTAGTATTGTTCTTATTTTTGTCTTTCATGGTGCAAAATTTAGACCCTTTAGCAACTGATATTTTTTGAGAAAGTATTTTAATGTAGCTATGATGAATGTTACTTATATCTCCCAAAATGATCCCCTTTTCTATATACCACTAGTCCTATATACTTAACCTTTTGATATATCCACCTTTATTATATACCCATCAATACATGGAAGAAGTTAGTCCTCTCTATATACATGGTCATACATGAGAAAGACATTAAGGTATGTGAAAGATATCGATACATGATACCAAGGTAGTATTGAAATGAATTTTTCCTATCAATGACACCTACTTAAAGAGAATTCCTCATACGTGGGCATAACTTCCCTAAATTATTTGAATTTTATCAATTTCATGATTTATTACCAATGATAGTAATCAATGGGGTAAAAATGGAGTGAAATAAAATATCACAAAAATGTGTTCTTATTCCTTCTTAATGATTTATAGGGTCGATACCCAAACATCATTATATTAGCTATAATAGGATTTAGACATAGTAAATTACCATGACAACTTAACATATAAAATAAATCCAAAGGCATCATTTAGACCAAATGCTATGATTGTGTAAATCATATATATTTTTATTTTTGTGTAAAAAGTTATTTTTTATGCAAAAGTTGTTTGAAAAAAATGTGTCAATCATTGTAAAAAATGAACCTTTTTATAAAATTGTTAGTCTCCTTGTCAAAATATTCCTTTTTCTAAATGTCAATTTCTTACTTTTTATTTCTTGAAAAAATATTCCCACTTAATACAATGTTATACACATTTTAACACCCTAAATGCACTTTTTTTATAATGAGTTTACATAGGTTTTTATGAGGGGTCTCGATCCCCTGATACTGAGTGGGGTTTGAACCTTAGACCTCTCAAATAGAGGCCAAAGTCCTTACCACTACAGTAATATTTTAGCTTTCCTAAATGCACTTTTTAGTATCTTCTATCTTGCAATTTTTTTATAGTTAGCATATTTAATTTTTTTCTTTCTATATTTTTTAACAAATTTATAATTATATAAAAATATTTGTAATATTTCTAAGATAGAAAATCCCTCTTTTAAATAGGCACCCAAATGGAATTGAACCTGTAACCCACTATTCAATTTTATTTAGCTTTATTTCAATAACCAACTACCCTACTGTGCAAATTGCAAAGTAGAGGAGAGACATTTTGTTTTTAAAAGCATTGAAATTCACAATGATAAATTGGGCACAAAATAAATTACCCATATAGCCTTTGAGATATTTATCAATCAGAGTAAAGCAAAAACATTTATCAAATACATTAATTGACCTGCTAAGGAATCAATAGTGTTACCAATCATAGAACTTCCTCACCTCAAAATTCTTGTTAGCCTCCAAATGAGCATTTCCTACAAACATTTTTATTGTAATATATTTTCATTATTATTCTAACACAGGGTAAGGTAAGATCACAAACTAGGCTCTCCATTTCTTTTACAGTTAAAGTGCACTATGCCTTCACCTTGACACTTGTCAGTTTAACTTGACAAGTGTCATGTGTTTCATATAGGCTTATGCCTATATATTGTAACCTATTGTAACCTATTTTTATTGACACCCTAGACTCTATCCGAGGTTTTTTCGGATCTACTTCTGAAGACTACAGATGAAGACACTTCAGAAGATTCTCTTATTTTCTTCTTCTCTCCTCCTATTTTGATCTATGGCTCATTTTTATTGTATTGAGTGCATTTTCGACAAAGACCGACACTCTTATATGGCTTGTTTTTCCTTTCATTAGGTGCATTTTTCGGCAGAGACCGACACCTTCTAGATTGATTTCACCATGAGGAGGGATTTCATACTCATGGTGAATCTAGTTAGTGACCTACGAGTGGCAACATCCTCTAAGGATGACTTGCAGAGGCAACATACCCAGATGTGGCTGACCCTGAGGCACTTAGACAACTGACCCAGTGGCAACAGACCCGTTGAAGTGGCTGACCCTGAGGCAACAGACCGAGATGTATACACAATGGATCTAGCATTATTCATAGTTGGAGAGCCAAGCACAAAGAGCACGAGCCTAGACAAAAAAAAAGAGGATGATAGGTTATTTTTTTAGAGAAGTCAACATTAAGGGGGAATGTTACCTAATGTTGACTTGCTTTGTTTTTTCTTTAGTTAGGATAGTGCACTTTAAGGGGGAATGTTAGAGTTAAAGTGCACTATGCCTTCAGTTTGACACTTGTCAGTTTCATTGACAAGTGTCATGTTCATCATATAGGCTAGAGCCAAGAGCACAGAGCACGAGCCTAGACCAAATCAGACCAAATCAGCAATAAGCGAGGATGATAGGTTGTTTTAGAGATGTCAACATTAAGGGGGAATGTTACCTAATGTTGACTTGCTTTGTTTTTTCTTTAGTTAGGATAGTGCACTTTAAGGGGGAATGTTAGAGTTAAAGTGCACTATGCCTTCACCTTGACACTTGTCAGTTTCACTTGACAAGTGTCATGTGTTTCATATAGGCTTATGCCTATATATTGTAACCTATTTTTATCAATAAAAAACCCCCTACAGTTTGAGTCCTAACAATTTCAAAGACTCACAAATATGACTATGGAAAAATAACTCATAGATAGGGTGCCAAGAAAATGACTCATAATTAGAGCACTAGGAAATGACTCATAGATAGGGCATTGGGAAATTTAGTAATAATAAGACATAAAGCCATAAAAAATGTCTCCCTTGGTAAATTCTTCTTTGTTCATGTGCTTATACTGCAAGACTAATGATTTATAACTTTAGAAAGTCTATGGTAAGTATGCAAAAAAATGGTAAGCATTATTTTATCTTCATAGAGGGGTTGGAAGGACATAAAGTGATGTTCAATCCCAACTAGGTTCTACTTCTTTTTCCTTGATTTTATCAAATTATGAATTTGATGAAATGGGTTTGTGCTATAGGAAGAAGGGTGATAGATTTTGTGTCAATTTTATGGTTTCCTTCTAGCGAGGGTTTTCTATGTTGATTATATAAATAATAGTATTATTATTATCTTTAAAAATAGCTTTGGTTTGATCACCATGGTGTAGCAATTTTGTTTAATATTTAATTGTATAGTTCCCTTTCCAAACAAGGATAGGTTCTAGGGTTGTATGGAAATCATGAATATTACATGGACTATGGAATAGCATTAAGGATGAATGCTTTATGGATAACTATTACATGGATTATATGCAAGTATAAGGTTGTTGTCCTATCTAAGCATGATTTTACCTAGGCCTTACCAATAGAAAATGCACTTAGCTATTGACATTGAAATTATTATTTATAAAATTTACTAGTATTAGGAAATATTACCAATTTTTTGGATATGCAAAAAAAAGTATTATTAATTTCATTCATGGAGTTCTATTTATAAGAACTATAGATTTCATAACATGAGAATTGAATCTTTAGATGGATTTTATAGCATTATATATGCACTTTAGTTTTTGTGGAATGAGCATTGCTATAGTTATTGTGAAATCAATATAGAGTCTATTGTATGGGAACTATAATTTTACAAAAGACAAAAATGTAGAATTATTTACGAAAATATTCTAAGTGCTATAGATTTTTATGCCAAAGTATTAAAACTTCATTTGTATAGGTATATGTAGATCCCATTATAAGAAGGTTGAAGCTTTTATTTAAGAGCAATTTTGCATCATTATAATTTCTCTAAATTTTTTATTTTTGGGTGTAGTAATTATCCTTATAGGAGTGATGTAGCTTTCATCAATAAATACTACAATAAATTGTGTAAATAGATTAGCTTCTTCCAAATAATATCTTTAGAGAAATAGGTATTGATTCTTCATTATTTATTTTTTTAGTGTTCAATAGTCAATATAGGTTGTGTCATATTTCATCTTTATGAAGATGATCGGTACACCTAAAAAACATCATATTTATGAGACTACCTATATGGACACATTTTAAGGCCATATGACCCACCTTGGGTAGCCCTAGGGCTTAACAGTGGTTCTCACCACTCAAACAAGGATGAATTTCTCTTTGCAACAATTATCATCTTACCCTAAGATAACCCCTAATTGCGACCATCCTACCATGATATGACTCATAGTCATGATCATACCATCCCAAGATGGTCATACCGAAATAAATTTCTCATGTCACAATTCAAATAGTTACACACCAGCTAAGCACAATAGTTTCTTGATAATGGTTTCTTGAATTCAACCATTTATTGGCTTCTCTAGCAAGCTTTGGAATCCCATTGGGAAGTCTATTTAAAGGTGCCTAGCCTTCATTGAAGATATCCAATTTTTATGCATTGAAGTGTTATCGAACTAAAGAACCAAAGAGCTCATATTCTCAAAGCAATGAAGTGCTATCAAAATTCAACCATGAAGCTTCCAAGTATGCTAGAGTACTCTATCCTCATCTATGAGGAATGCATGATACTCTCGATGAAATATAAGTTCTATATTCTTGGGTGCATAGAGGTACAACAAGCTCATAAAAAGTACTCTTCATGAGGAATAGGAGGATAAATTGTGTCTTCTCCTTCATATAATTGATTGGTTGTATGAACCCTACATCTAGAAGCTTTTGGAGTTCATATTTAACCACTAACACAATCGTGGGATGCATGAGTCTTAATTTTTTCTTGACGGGCTTGGCACCCTCATCGAGTGTAAGGTTATAAACGACTAGTGATGGGTCGAGTTCGAGTATGTCCATGTAAGACCTTGCAAAAACCTTAATATATTCCTTAACAAAGGAGGTAAATAGGGTGCGCTCCTCTAACAAGAGGCTAGAGATAAGTTTAACAATATGGGGATTGATAGGATCATCGCTAATGTCAACGTAGATAGTGTCTTCCACAAGCATGTGGGAATCGTCTTAGAGTTGAGCAAGACTAGGGATGAGATGGAGGTCATCGATAGCCTTGATTAGGTCAAAATAATCATCTAGATACACATTTTTATGGTTAATACAAGAGATATGAGGTGGATTAGATGGAAAAGGAGCATTCATTATGCACATGGGTGGTAATAGCAAGAAATATTACGATAAGGATGTAGGTGATATGTGCATGAAGTCGATGAATTCTGGGTTTGGTGCGTTCATGTGATCCAGCTGAGATGCATAGAAAAGTGGGGTGAAAAAATCAATAAACACCTTATTAATGAAGGTGTTCAAGATTGTAGAATATGGGGAGCATGTATATGAAGACACGAGAGGATGTAAATGATGTGTTAGATTCAATAGAGGGTGTAGAACCACAAGTGGAGAGTAGGGTTGAGCTATAGAATGGTGGACCTATCGGCCATTGTACAAAGGTATGTAGGAATGTATAGGTAATGGAGGAGAAGGTGAAGGAGTATGATCTGAATGAGGAGAAGTGAGGTAAAGGGTATAAAATCTATTGACCAAATCAACGATAAATTAGGTGGATGTGGCATTAGGAAGGAGTGATTCTTGAAAGAATGTGCATGGTATGTTGATGGTGGAATGAGGGGAGGGACAGTAATTGAAGATATCAGTTTTGAATTCTTCTAACGAGTGTATATGAACTACTGAAGGGTGAAGAGGGAGGTCATGTGGAAATTGTGATGCAGGGCGAGTAGGAGTTGTGTTGTGAGATGAAGTGAAATACCGAGGTTTGGGAAAAAATGGAAGTGGAGGTGTGTGAGTTGTAGGAAGGATAGGAGAATCTATAGAAGAAGATAGATTATATAGGCAAGAGACCATGAAGAAGGTGGTAAGAAAGGTACGGATGTAGGAGGGGGATCCGTAGAAGAATATGAATGAGATGGAGGAGGAGGCCGCCATAAATAAGGTGATGAAAAATATTTGGACATGGGAGGGAGATCCATGGAAGAAGATGATAGCATGTAGGAAGTAGATGCAGAAGAGTGTGTGCGCATTCCATGTGAATAATGTGAGAATGAAGCATGTGTTGGATAGGAAGTGGATACCTTTGCCTAACAATGTGAAGGAATGAGTATGACACGGATAGATGATGATGAAGAACCTGGTGGAAGATCTATGATGTTGCAAAATTTGAAAGGATCACCATCGATGGGAATGCAATGGGTAAGTTCGTTGTGCATATACTTGAGATAATGATGTAGGGTAGATGCAATACATTGCATATCATAGATCCATGGATGTCCAAGAAAAATATTGTATTGCATTTCACCTTGAATGACATGGAATAAGGTATACATGGTTATTACACCTACGCAAATGGGCACGATGATGGAACCTACGGTGGGATGCATAGAACCATAAAAAGCATGAAGGTCAAGTGATGGTGTAGCAAAATGCATAGGTGGAATGTGGAGGTGATGAAGGGTAGAAGTAGAGATGATGTTGATGGAATAATTGGTATCAATGAGGACACACTTTTAAGTGATACCATTTATGGTCTCTTGGATATGTAGTGGAGGATCAACTCCATTGCCCATAAGCTCAGTAATATCATGGTCATGGAAGATGATCAAAGATTGCATGCAGTGAGGGATGTTTCCAACAAAATTTACAAAGGCATTGGTATCATGGGTTTTGAGTTTGATTGAGCGAAGAATATCATTTAATGCTTTGTGATGAGGGTGGGATTATTGCAAAATATCAAAAATGTACTATCGAGCTGGAGTATACACAACTTATGGGTGACTACCATGGACAATGATGATATTATGTGGTAGAGGTGGTGAAACATTTGATGCTACTAGTGAGTGAGGAGAAGTGAACGATGGTGGAGGTGAAGCGATGGGCACATCCTAATGTGGTGGATAACACTAAGTATGAATAGTGAGGTTAATCATGCCAACCACTCTGTATGAGGGAGGATCATGGTGGATATTTTTGACCTACCTTGATTAATTTTTTTTATTGGATTAGGCTCCTTGGGGATTGGTCCTCCCTTGTTCAGGTAATGGATTATGATAAATGCCTATATTTTGATTTTGGGGTGTAAGAGTATTCAAAACATAGATAGTACCCTAATTTATAATATTTTGTACCAAGCCATAAAAGGAGCAACAAGACCCTACATCATGGCCATGTTATCAATGGTAAGAACATAAGGTCTGTTTATTGAACCCATGAGTTTTGGGTTGATTCAGGTCTATGGGTCTAATATAAAGTAACGTGACATGACCAATGTCAAGCAACCTTTGTAATAAAGTTGGTATATGCTTAGAAAGTGAATTCTAATTGTGTCATGGGGGCTGAGGATGAATACCATGAGCTTGTTGTGGATTATATGGATGAGGAGCATTGGTCTAAAACATTTGTGGTTGTGGAGGAGGGTGTCATGAAATTGATGAAGAGGCAAGAGAGGCTACTTCCACTTGATTATTTTATGGTGGTTTAGAAATGGGTTGATTCAGAGTATTGTGATTGAAGCAAAAATTTTAAGTGTAAGATGGTTTCTATCAAAGTTTGATTTTACCAGATTGGACCTTGATGTCCTCAATGACTTTTCTTGAGCAATGGCTTCATCAAATGTGCAGCTTTTATGGAGTTGCAAAGGTGTAGAAATGTGTTTGTGATAACTTTTGGCAAATAGTGTGATGAGTTTGGTAAATGAGAGACTATGATCTAGGTCGTGGATGACCAATATCCATAGAGAAATGAAATCTATGATAGGTTTATCATCAACCTATCACAAGGTGTAGACATAAAAAAAGTTCATATTTTTCTTGATGTTGATGGAAATAAGTTCTAGGAATGAGTTAGACAACTGCTTGAATGTGAATAAGCTATGGTGTGGAAGCATATTGTACCAATTGAGGGCTTTTCCCCCAAGTGAAAGAGTGAAAGTATGCATAATGAGGGGATCATTACCATGAAGTTGGTAGCATGTGAAGTGATAATTACATATGTGTTCTCATAGATCCTCTTTACCTTTGTATTTCTCAAATTTTTAGAATCTCAAAATGGTATGGATAAGGAGGAAAAAAAATTGAATGATGGATGGGTTCATTTCACAACTCATTATATGTAGGTTTTTGGGGCTCGTATCTAGTCGTGCATAGATCCAACATCTTAATTTGTCCTGGTAAGAGTTGGAGTTCAAGTGATGAGGGTGCGATGAACTACAATGAAATGGTGGAAGACTAAGAATGAGGGGGGTATTGGAGTTGTTTCTCCTCCCATTGTGCAAGGGGAGTATACTAAAATTGTTCCTATGGATATGGTTGTTGAACGACATGAAATATGGAGGGTGATGGGAGAATCTACTATGAAGAGAAATATTATGGCTATGAAGCCTATACTTTTTGCATCGAAATCTATTACAATGGTTGTGCGGTTGGTGTGGAAGACTAGGAAAGAGGTATCATGAATAATGTAGGCATAGTAGAGTGTGGTGGGGAAAGTGGTTTTTGGATAAAGGATGAATATGGATGGAAATATGACATGCCAAAAGAGGGTAACTAGGCTGGACCAGATGAGCGATGAATACAAAACTCAAGTTGGGTAGAATAACATGGAGGATTGACAAGATAAGATGGATAAAGTGGATTATAAGAAGAAAGAGGAATGGAAGGGGGAGCCTAAAATGGATGAGGTGGAGGAATGTGAAATGTGGAAGTAGATGAGGGTGTAAATAGAGTAAAAAATGGTATACCATACATATTGAAAGAGGGGAATGTAGATGGTGGAAGTGATGAAGAAGGAGTATAGGCATCAAAAGTGGAAGCCTGATAATAAGGGGTGTTGAACGTATCCACAAAAAATGTGAAGATGAGACTTGTTGATGTTGTTGGGGAATAAATTATTGTGATTGGGGTGGTGGTCGTGATGTGTAAGTGGAATATGGAAAATATGATTGTTGGGAAGGTGGTTGTTGAGGTTATTGTAAATTATATTTATGGGATGATGTGAGAAAAGTGTACTATTGTTGCAATCATGATTGTTGCAAGGTTGATTGTGATGAAGGCACATAAGTGCTAGAAGTGGAGGACTAGGGATCTAAAATCATCCCTAATATGGGGGTATATGATGTAGTCTCAGGGTGAGGATGATTAAGCAAGGAGGGATCATACCCAAGAAGGTAATGAGATGGATCCTAGAGAAAAGGATGAGTGGAAGTGGGTGAGGTAGGTGGAGTCTCCTCATCAATATTGAAGAATGGAGATGGATCTCCTGGGAGATGTATAGATAATATGATCACAAAACATGGATGGTGGATTAGGTGGATGTGAATGAGGAATAAGATGATGATACTCACTAGAAGATGTGGTAAGCATATTACTGGCAATGGATGTCTCACCCTAGGTCATGGTGTGTGTGAAATATGGTTCAAAATCAATGCAGAGATTAGACGTGAGAGTGGAAGGTTCTCTCATGAACTAAGGAGGAGTACTAGACTAACTGGAGGTTACATAGGCAAACTCCTTAGCAAGGTTTGCTTTATCACATGCCTGACTATGAGTGCACCACAATGGGTGCTCAAAACTATTTAAAAATGAAAATCTAAATCTATGTATGTGTTATGTGTAAAATTTTGTGTAATTCTATGTTTTGGTGTGTTTTTGTGCACCAAAACAAAGTTTGTATACTGTTGTGTGAACATGTACTATAGAAACTTGGTTTGCACATTACTATATGAACCTACAATAAAAAGTAAATTGGATAGAAAAATGATAGTGATAGACTATGAGTAGTCAGCAAGTGGGTTGCTAGTAAGCGAATGTGTTGAAACCAATTTTTGTGAGAGTTTAATACAATAACGTAATTGGAATCAATGCTAAACAAATAATATCAAATGTTTTATTGTTTTGTGTATTTCAATGATAGTACCTACTCTAGGACATGATACTGGAAGTGAAGTGAGACTCTAAAAAGGAATGTCATTGACATAAAACCTCCTACAACACCCAAGGGTATATATAATAGAACTATGTCTCAATAGGTGAATGGCGACTAAATGGAAGGCATAGTAAAAATATATCCAAAAAGGGGGGCACTCAAAATGCTCTAATTATTCTATATCCTCTCACGAGAAGAGGTGACATTATCTAAGATTTGCTACCTATCCAGTTGAGTGATCGCTTCACTCTTAGACAGGCTTAGTTAAGAATGACAGTTACCTGTTCATAAATATATGAGTCTTGTGAACAAAGGCATCTAATCCTATCCTACTCTAAATATCCCTTCTAGTGATGAATTCTAGAAAACCAGTCTCAAGAGTAGGAGATATTCCAGTGATGAAGTCTGGAAAACCACTCATAGGGGATACTATGGTGTTTGGGGGTTGAGCTGGTAGAAGGAGATGAATTCCAATATCACCAGTATCAAGTGGAGATTGGTGAAGAAGTCCAATATTACCATTGTGTATGAAATGTGAGTGTATGGTGGTGAGTTGACTACCAATGATATGAAAGCAAGAACTAGCTAAATACATTTTCAAAAAAAGAAACTAAACCTAGATGCCTTTTGAAAAAGAAACTAAACCTAGATGTATTTTAGAAAAATAAGTTAAACCTAGATGATTTTTGACAAAGAAATATACTCTATAAATCTTGAAATAAATCAAATACGAGGTTCTTGGAAAAAGGTATTTGAAATATATCTATGTGTGTTAGAAAGAAATATTAAATATGATCTAATGACTTGAAAGGGATTTGAAATTTAATCTAATGATTTGAAAAATAAATTTGAAATATACCTTGGTGATTTGTGAAAGAGATTGAAAATTTGATCTAGGTGCTTTGAAAGAAATTCAAAATCTACTCTAGTGATTTGAAAATAAAATTGTGAAAGAGCTTGAAAATTTGATCTAGATGCTTTGAAAGAAAATTTAAAATCTACTCTAGTAATTTGAAAAGAAATATAAAATTTACCTTGAGGATTTGTGAAAGAGATTTAAAAATTTAATCTAAATGCTTTGAAAGAAATTTTGAAATATACTCTAATAATTTGAAATTAACCAGAGGATTTGTGAAAGTGAAAATTTAATCTAGATGCTTTGAAAGAAAATTTGAAATCTACTCTAATGATTTGAAAATAAATTTGAAATTTACCCCAAGGATTTGTGAAAGAGATTTGAAAATTTTGATCTGGATGTTTTGAAAGAAAATTTGAAATCTACTCTAGTTATTTGAAACAAAATTTGAAATTTACCCTTAGGATTTGTAAAAGAGATTTGAGAATTTTAATCTAGATGTTTTGAAAGAAAGTTTGAAAAGTGATTTGTGCTTTTTGAAAGGGATTGAAAATCTACTCTATTGATTTTGAAAAGGGATTTAAACTTAACCTAGTGATTTGAAAGGAACTTGACAACCTAATCTAATTCTCTTGTAAGAAATTTGAAAGTTTTTTGATGTTACTAAAATAATTTTGAAAACCTCATATAATGCTCTTGAAAGAGGACTATAGATGAGAATAATAACAGTGAAGAAACAAAGAAAAATACATGACTCTGAGTATACTAGATGATCCTCCTTTCTGCTATGTTGTAGAGATTTGCAATTTTGGATTATTCTGGAGCAATTTTGTGAGGTTCACATGGCAGTGTGTGAACCTATTTGGGATTTCGTACGACGATGTGTAAAATGGGTGTGGAAGCTTGTAACTTCTTCACATGAAGCCTGAGGTGTGTTTCAGGAATGTTATAGACTCTACTCTAGATTTAAAGTACCTGTAACATAGAAAAGGAGGCTATACAATGAATTAGATAGCAAGAAAGCTAGTCTAAAATAATTTTGTGGGGATTCCACTGAGCGTACCAAAATGTAACACACAGATGAACACCAATTCCAAAGCTAATGGAATAATATGCCAAATGTTTTTTTTATTGATTTTAAAAAGGGGATTACAAAATAAAATTTTTCTTATAAATTTTTTTTCTCTCTTTTTCAATAGGAATGTAGAGGTATTTTTTGATGTCTTCCAGTTCCCTCAATGTAGGTGGTCTTCTTTGCATGTGTGCCACTACTTGGATGCTTGGATATGTATTTGGTACTTGTTTGGGCTTGCAAAAATGGATTAGTATGTTTGGGGACCTATCATAGATCAGATCTCATATTTATGAAGCCAAAAATGACCTTGAAATGAAATGAAATAAAACATGATGAAAACTAGAAATGAAGCTATAGAAACTGTAAATAATTTATATTTACCTTTTCTATAGTTGTAGGGTTGTTGTAGACCTGGTTCACATGGCGGTGTGTGAACCTATGCTTAGGTTCACATGGTAGTGTGCAAACCTTGCTATAGTTAATTGTTTTTGTGGATTCTTGTCTAGATAATATTCTATCACTATTATCTGATGTATGAAGGATGCTAAAATGACGAAAGATGTTTTGGAGTGATTTTTGAAGATTTTGGGTAAGGAATCCAAAAGAGTGAGAGAGAGTTTCATGGTAAAAATGGCCATCTATTTATATAGTGGGCCAAGGCTAGGGGGTGAGGTGTCATTTGTGAGGTGGCATAAATCCTATGTTAGGTCCTACCATGGTGAGGTTAATATGATGAAGTGGAGTGTGAGTCATTCCTTCATGTGCCCTGAAGAAATATCCTAGGTGCACACATGTGTGAGCAAGGGATAAGGCTAACCCTAATTAGATAAATTCTAGGTTAGTTTAAGGTTAGGTTAGGTATATTTTAGAAATAGCCTAACTAAATGGTTAGTGTAGACATGCGTGAGGATATAATTAAGGTTAATCTTGATTTAACCCTAATTAAACATGTTTAGGCCATAAAGTACACTTTAGTGGTAAAGTGACTTTTAAAATAGAATTAGAATTACCATGATTAGGATTTTTGGAGGAAATGGTCACATGGGGACCATGATTAGGTGTAGGAAAGGGATTAGATGACCTAAAGGGGCTTATAGATAGCCCTTTTGTGAATATGAGGTGTTTTGGGTGTGATTAGTGCAGTTTTGTGACTATGGGCGACTACACATGACTATGTGTGACTACGTGTGACTACGCAAGACTAAGTGTGACTACACATGACTATGTGTGACTACAATTGACTATGACCAACTACACATGACTACATGTGACTATGGGTGACTGCGCATGACTACATGTGACTACACATGACTACATGTGAGTACATGTGATTACACATGACTAAATGTGACTACAAGCATCTATGTGCAACTTTTAGTTGTCTACAACTATTAGAAGAAAAAAATAATTGGGTTTTTGGATTATTTTTCAAGAAAGAGAAAAACATCAAAGTTGGGATTATAATTGTATTTGCTCCAACTATAGTTACTCCTCATGAAATATATTGGAAGGAACTTGGCATATTTTTTTCAAATACAATGATGATTCATTGTGATGTATGGATTCTTGGGGGTGATTTTAATACTGTTCTATCTCCTTTGGAAAATAAGGATGACATTCTAGGATGGTCTATATCAATGTAATATTTTGCTTCATTATTCAATTCAAACGACCTTTGGAATGTTAGTCCCTCAAGCTTTCAATATACATAGGATAATATATGCATTGGGTAAAATCATCTAGCAGAAATACTAGATATATTATTTTTATCCAATAAATTATTGTAAATGAAGTATACAATCTCTTCAGATATTTTATTGCAAGCAAGATCAGATCACAAACCTATTCTTTTGACTTGTGAGTTACCTAATAATTGCCATCCAAAGCCATTTTGCTTCCAGTCTATGTGGCTCCAAGACCTTGATTTTTTCTATATGGTTATGTTAGGGATGAATCAAAATTTGAAGGATCATATATGTATAGGTTTTTTCAAACGTTGAAATATTTAAAGGAGCAAATGAAGATATAGAATGCCAAATATTTTGGTAAAATTATTAAAGAAAAGAAAGAAATTGAATCCAAACTCAAACATTTACAAGAGATAGTTGATATTTATGGAATGGATCAATATTATTATGTGAAAGAAAAATAATTACTTTCTAATTATAATAATGCATTAAAAAATGAGTCATATTGGTTCCAAAAATCTAGAGAGAAATGACTCAAGGAAGGAGATAGAAATACAATTTTTTTCATGCTATAGCAAAAATAATTTTTTTATTCGTCATATCAAAAATATTATAACTCCAAATGGAAGAAATATTGAGGATGAAGAAGATATAAGGAAGGAAGAAATTAATTATTTCAAAAATAATTTATCAAATTCTAGGAAAGATAAGGAGGCATAATAAAAACTTCTATTAAATATTCCATCAATTATCACTCAAATATAAAATGAAATCTTGATGAAGTTATCTATAGAGGAGCTCCATGAAGTAGTTCTCTCTTTCTATCCTAACAAGGCACCTGAACCCAATGGATTTACTACAATTTTCTTTCAAAATTGTTAGGATTTATTGAAGAGTGATATGTTAGTTGCGGTTGAAGATGCCCAAAAATGGACGGCTAGAATAAGTGAGATCAATTCTACTTCTATTACCTTGGTTCCCAAGAAAGGAAACACAAAATATTTTGATAATTATTTTCCAATATTCCTTTGTAATATTATTTATAAGATAATTTAAAAAATTATGAAAAATAGGTTGAGGGGAATTCTAGGTTGTCTTTCCTTAGAGGAACAAGGTGGATTTGTTCATGGTAAACAAATTCTTGATGGTATAATTATTGTGCAAGAGGTCATACATTCTATTCATTCCATAAAAAAACCAGGTATGCTTTTGAAATTAGATATGAACAAAGAATATAATAGGGTTTCTTGGAATTTTCTACATGTTATTCTCAAAAATTTTGGCTTTGATTATAGTTGGTGTGAGTGGATTAAATATTGTTATAACACTACAAAATTTTCTATTTTTATTAATGGTTCTCCTATTGGTTACTTCAATTCATATTTTGGACTTCATTAAGGTGATTCATTTTCTCCTTATCTATTCATTATTATCATAGAGGCATTAGGGAGAGCATTTTAAAAGGTAAAAATGAAAGGAAAAATCAAGGGTATTCAAGTTGTAAAAAATGGTCCCTCAGAATCTCATCTCCAATTTGTTGACGATACTTTTATTTTGGGCCATCCCTTAGTTAGTGAGGCCATGGAGTTTAAATAAATAATTATCATGCTATGATAAGGCTACTGGATAGTTGATAAATACTAAAAATCCAATATTTTTTTCATTAATATTTCCCTAGATTTACAACAAATTATTATGAATATTTTAGGGTTTAAAATTGAAAAAAATTCCATCAACCTACTTGGGTATTCACTTGTGTGATAAAGAAAATAAAAAGGAGCTTTGGATCTATTTTTTGGATAGAATTAAATATTGCTTGGTAGGTTAGAAAGGTAATTTTTTAACCATATTAGGAAGGGTACAACTCATAAAGACTACATTGCAATCCATTCCTATTTATATGATGTCACTTTCAAGACTGCCAATAGGTATTGCATTAGAAATTGATAAAATTCAAAGAGACTTTCTATGGAAAGGTTGTGAGGAAATTTTTAGGTTTCATATTTATAAGTGGGATAGGGTTTGCAAAGGAAATAATATTTGGAGGACTAGGCTTACATAATTGTAGACCTAAAAATTTGGCATTAGGAGCAAATCTTGGCTAGAGATTATTCAAAGATCAAGGAAAGAATTGGGTAAAAATATTACTTCAAAAATATATAGGTTCTCTTAATGAAATGAAATTATTTAGGAAAATAAATCTACCCAAATTATCATCAACATGAAACTTCATATCATAGAGTTTACAATTGATAAAAAAACATATTATATGGTCAATCAATGAGGGAAGTTATGCAAATTTTTGATCTAATGCTTGGTTGAAGCCTTATCCTCTTCTCTTCGACTCAAAATGGTAACCATTTGCTCAAGAATACCTAGCATGTAAATTACAAAAGGTCAAATACTATATTATTATGAGAAAAAACTCCAAGTCATGGATTTATTTTAGTAACCTAGTTGAAGAGGAACTCAAAAAAATTGCAGATGAACTTCAAAAGATACTTCAAGAGTTTTACTTGCTTATTTTTACATGAAAAGATGAGTTGTTTTGGAATTTATCAAAGGATGGTGGATACTTGGTCATGTTGGGATATGAGTATTTAGAACTATAGTGGTTCACCACTACCTATTTGTGACTAAGGAAAAATCCTCATAAGCAATGATCGAAGTTTTTTCTAAGTTTGGGAGATCGAGCCTACAAGAACTCTTGACAACCGAAAATTATATAAAGTTCCATGTGGTGGAAGTCCTGAAAAATGATGAAAATATCACCAAAGGAGACTACCTTTGAAATAAACCTTGATATCAAAATTTTTATGAGCAATAGTAGAATGCGATGGAGAAAACTTGTTAGCAATTTGAGTTATTTTGTGTTGTCATTGATGTCACATGGATCACATTGAGTTTTGGTGGCAAAAGCACTTCATAAATAATAATTTATGATATTTTGGAGAGCATGGATATATACAGGGATTTGTGGAACAAGAGGCATATAATATTTAATTTTTTAAATATTATATTAATGGTTTTTATTATAACCAGCGGTAAAGGTTTTTATTAAAACCAATGGTAAAGGTTTTTATTAAAACCAACGACAAAGGTTTTTATTAAAACCAACGGAAAGGGTTTTAATTAAAACCATTGGAAAGGGTTTTTCATTAAAAAAACTATGCTAAGATTTCTCCAAATTATGATGGATGAAAAGGTTTTCCAATAAAACCTAGGTGCAAAAAGTTTCATGGTGAAATTAAAAATAATGAAGGAGATATCCCAATTCAAAGTTAAGAGGTGAATTATTAAATTTTTATTTAATAATTCTAAGGTCTAAAATTGAATTACATTATCCACCGATGTGCAAATGTTGGGGAGATTAATAAATATTCGTCGACGTCATTCAAAGGATGGAGGTGCATATAAATAAAAGGTGAAAAACCTTTGTTTATTGAAGACTAGAGATAGCGCATGAGAGAGAGTCGTCGAAAGGGGAGCAACAAAGAAAGAAGGATAAATAATTTTTGATTTGAGATCAAGGTCAAGTAAACAACACAGGAAAGTGACATCACATAGGATCCTATAGCACAGTTGGTAGCGCATAAACTTTGTACAAGGCAAGTTCACTATTCGAATCTCGCCAAGGGCAAAGTATTTTTCTAAGAAAGTAAAATCGAGTTTCAGATTTGAGCACAGGTTAAAATTGGGTGTTTGGGATTAAAATCCCACCTTCATGTGGTAAGTGCCTCATAGGGCTAGGTGAGAGGAACAGATTTCTACTCCCATGAAGGTGTGAAGGCACATTGATTTTTGTCAAGGCATTGACGATTTCGAAGATGTGAAGGCGTATTGATTTTTGGCAAAGCATTAACGATTTCAAAGGTGGGCATTAATTTTGGCAAAGGCATTAACTATTTTGAAGGTTGCAAAGGCTACAAATTTCATAAAAATGTATTTATCTCTAGTGCATGGTAATATTTGATATTGCCAAAGTTTTGGTGCATTGAAAATCATTTCTATTATAACTAGGGAGTCATAAGGTATTTAGTGAAAATAAATTATTGTTGTATGTGCTTAGGGAGTTATAAGGTGTGAAGATAAATATTTGTGATTGTTGTATGTGGATTTATAAGGTGTGGAATTAAAAATAAAAGCATAGGTGCTTGTTGTATGTGTTAATGAAATTTGGGAGTCATAAGGTTGAAAAGTGTTGAACTTGTTATATGTCCTAGTGCATGATTTAATTATGAAATTAAACTAGGAACTTGAGACCTAGTTAATTGCTACCTTGAGTTAGAAGACATGCACATGATTTAGGGTTTGAATTTGAAGACAAATTGCTTGATTATGTGCATTGGCTATTGAGAGGAAGTGGATGGATTAGAAAATCAATTTTATGGATAAAATTGATGCTTGAGTTCCATGATTGCTTTAGTGGAGTTCATTGAGAGTATTGCCATTATTGAGGAGGTTTTTTCTATTGCTTTGAGGAGATTATTGTTGGTTACTTGTTAATTCCATTGCCACTATTTGAGACCATTGAGGAGATCATTTGCTAGTCACTTGTGGATATATTTGTCTTTCATTTGAGGAGATCATTGTTGGATATTTGAGAGCTCTTTGCTTGAGGGAGTTGTGCTTGTTTCTTGAGAGCTTATTGACATTGCATGAGGAAGATATTATTGAGAACCTATTACTATCACTTGTGGAGATTGTCCTTGGTTGGTTGAAGTCCTCATTGTTATTGCTTGGAGAGGTTTTCATTAGAGAGCTCATTTGCCATACATTTGAGAGTACATTGTTGAGCATTGTTGTTATCCATTTGAGAGTACATTATTGAGCATTGTTGTCATCCATTTGAGATATCATTTGTCATACATTGTTGAGATCATTGTGGATCATTTTTGTCATCCATTGAAGAGTACATTGCCATTCATTGTTGAGGATATTGTTGAGTATTGTCATCATTCATTTGTTATCCATTGTTGAGTTCATCATTGAGCCTTGCCTTCGTTGATTAGTGGTTGAGCCTTTGGGAAGGCTTTTGGGACAGAATTTCTAGATAGATTTGAGACAAATTTTGTGCATGATTGGTTGAGCCTTTGGGAAGGCTTTTAGGATAGAATTTATGGACAGATTTGAGACAGCTTTTGTGTATGATTAGTTGAGCCTTTGGGAAGGCTTTTGGGATAAATTTGTGGACAGATTTGGGATAGCATTTGAGCAGGATTGTTTGAGCCTTTTGTGAAGGCTTTGAGAATAGATTTGGGACACTATTTGAGCAGGATTGTTTGAGCCTTTTGTGAAGGCTTTGAGGACATATTTGGGATAACATTTGAGCAGGATTGTTTGAGCCTTGTGAGAAGGCATTGAGGCAGATTTGTGAGCAGTAAAAGAGATAGGACAAAAATAGAAAACACATCAACACCAGTTGTCTAGATGAGCAGATTAGTGGATAGCCTAGTTGAGAAGATCGGTGGATAGCCTAGCTAAGAAGATCAGTGGAGATCCTAGCTGAGCATATCAGTGGAGACTCTAGCTGAGCATATTAGTGGATAGACTAGCTAGGTAGATTAGTGGATAGCCTAGTTGAATAGATCAGTGGATAGCCTAGCTGAGCAGATCAATGGAGAGTCTAACTTAGTAAATCAGTGGAGCCCACTTGAGTAGATCAGGATAGCATAGCTTTGAGCAGATCAAAGTAATAATTTGTATTGGGATAAGGATCCCTATTTCTTTATGAAATATTATAAGGAGAATATCTTGTGGACTACCCCACATTGGGGGAACCATGTTAAATCTTGTATCTCAATTGTGTGTGCTGATTTGTGCACTTGCTTACTATTTCTATCTATGTTATTAATGCACACTGCTATATTTGGTTATTGTAATTGAGGACACTAATTGATATTGGTTTGGAAAGAAAATAAAAAGTAGGCGCTATACTTTTCACCCCCCCTCTCAATATAAGCTTATGTTCTTCAAAACTCCTTATTAGTCTATGAGAGACATCGAAAGGCCAAGTGGACACATATGACTAAAGTCAAATCAAGTGACAAGGGTAGTTGAGAAAATTAATGACTTCCTCGATTTAAGAGATGAAGACCACCTACCCAAATATGACCTCATCATATAGGACATGCATTTAAGAAGTATGGCTCTGATAGTCCTATGTTGATCAATCATTATGATCAAGAAAGTACATCATTCAATAATTATAATGCTAAGGAAAAGTAGATAGGATTGTCAAATCTACTTTTCATGATCTAAAAAGCATACACCGAAATAGTGCATCAACTACCATCAAGCATTAATGCAATAAAGAATGAATAACAAAGAAATGACAATAAAGTAAGGTTTCTTTTATTAAATATTTGATAAATATCGATTATAAATATGTACCTCTTAGGGATACTCAATTCTTGATACAATTGTTATAGATTTGAAGGCCCCTAAATGGATGGTGCAATCTGTAGGCTCTCTAGAATGTACACGAACTTCTCAAGACCAAAGATAACCTTCTTCTCATGTGATTGGAGGAATATGTTGCCAAGAATGCTTTGAAATACTCAGATCCTATAAACCTACATTCAAGAAACAACATAAAAGGGGTTATAAGGAAAGGAGGTCTCTCTTAATGAGGCTCTTGATGGGCAATTGCATAAATGATAAAAAAAGATAGCAATAAAGCATGTAAAATTATAAATAAATGCAAGAAATATTTAGATTATTGTAAATATTGTAAATATAAAAAGAAATCTAGCAATTATACAACCTAATTAGCCATTTAAAACTTGAAATGCATCAAATCCCAAGTAACTAGTCTAAATCGATAAATGTAAGGAAATAAGAACAAATCTACTTCTAATTCCTAAATGTAACTGCACAAATGCATGAAGGAAATCTAATATATGTTAGATCTACCTAAATACATGTTTGAAATGGAAATCCTACGACTAAAAAAATGAAAGTGAGAATCAAACCCTTGTCATGGGTCTAAGGTGCAACTGGCACTGTTAGCCATGGTTGAGAGATGCATTTGAGGAAAAAGTATTATTTCTCTTGTAATAAGGGCTTAGGTCTCCAATTTCCTCTATGGAATTGATGATCAAGGGTTACCTCTATATTCTAGAACTGATTGATAGTGTAGATTATTTGAATTGGCATTGGAAGTGACACAATTAGGATGATTGATCTTCTTCAAGTTCTTGAAACCTCAATAGCTTCACATGTAGTCATGATTTCCAAATTGGTAGCATATGGGCACTCCTCAAGGGTTTAAATGGCTCTCCAATTCGGTAGGGCTTCGCTACATGAAAATTGAAACTCTCTCCAGACTTTTCCCCAATTTGAAGGGAGGGTCTTATATCACTCTCAATTCCTAATATTAGCTTACATTGAAAGCCAAGATCAAGAACCAAAAGGTTAGAATAGTTGAGAGGAAGGTTCTAGATGCTTCCTCACTCAAAGCCACTTGAAATCCATTACCATGGCTATTGTAACTAAATTTGGCTTCGATCAGGAATTCAAAATATTTTAAGGGCTAGCCATAGCTCTGAGGTGCAACTAGTTCTGTTAGCCATGGGTGTCAGCCATGGCTAAGGCTGAGTAGGCCAACTTTGCCCAAATTGAGTGGTTAAAACCACTGCTCTATCTTGGAATGGTCCAATATCATTCATATGGTCTGTTAGGATACCCATATGAGTAGTCCCCTACACATGATGTATTTTAGGTGTCTAAATATGCCACTTTTGGGATGCGTTGTGAGAACAAATAATGCTGAGCAAAAATAGACCTCCTAAAACCATGTTGTAGGTTGAATGATGATCATTGATTTGATCAACATTAGATGCCCAATATTGCAAAAGGATGTGCATATTTGAATCATTACTTCCAACTGAGGGAAGGCTTAAATTGCAAAGCTTTTGCAAGCTCCACGATGATCAGGTAGTCAGCGCTACAATCATTTTGATAGGTAGAGAGCTACTAGCTTAACTGTAAGCTACTTTTTGCCCTAGCATAGTGTAAGCTTATGATAGTTGTTGGTAATGATTCATAATATGAATGCAATTTGACAATATCGAGTGATATTCTATTGAATTTGATTATGATTATTGATATTATGACTACCCCCTCAAGCAATGAGTCAATGAGGGTAGGAAAATTACTGAAGTGACGAGTTGCTTGACCACGATGAATAATTTGAAATATTTAAGAGTTTTGCACTATTGTTATTATTTAGCAAGGCCTAATTCAGTTGTGATGTCAACCATTAATAGTAATTGTACATCTTTATCTCATGGAGCAGTCCAATCGTAATGGCCTTCTTAGGGAATCAAAATTATAGAAATTCCAATTAGACTTATGTTGGATCACTATTGTCAATGATTTGTTGAAAATGTCATAGAAGAATTGAGATAAATCCTTGTTCTCATGGGGTAGTCTGACCACTATGGCCTTCTTCAAGATTAAAATTTTAATGTTAGGAATAGAGAATTGTTGGTTCTCCACCACAACATGCGATGTTATTTCAACTCCATTCCACGTGCATGCGGAATGATGTACTAGACTGAAGCATCTCAATTTGAACAATGACTAATTTTACCCCAAATGGCCTTATTGTAATTTACTCATCTCATTGGATTTCATGGATCGCAAGTCCCTGCAACTGCCAAGTGTATAGAATAAATTACTGGATACAAGGTGCATTTGAATTTTGAATTATGTTAATGTTTATTGTTATTTTTGACATTTTTGAGGGTTCTGACCCATTAGATATTTTTGATTTTGCATTTTGAGACCCCTCATGGTTGAATTTTGAGGGTAATTATTGTTTGATGCTAGCCATGTTTGTTAGCTGTAGCTAATTTGGATAAATTCCTTAGTTGCGGCTCTGAACCATGGTCAGAAAACCCTAATTCTATGCCCACAGTTACCAACCATGGTTGAGGGCTAAATTGGAAATATAAAATAAAAATCTATCATTTTCAAATTCATTATTTTCAATTGCCAACTATTGAAAGAGAGAGAGAGAGCTCTAAGAGGTAACATTAAAACTTTGACATGAAATGCTTCCAAACTCTACCTACATCCATGAATGACCAACCAAAGGTGTCCTCTAGTGGTGGAGCCGATGCTATGAAGGTAGCCATCTGAACCTCACTCATCACATTTACCAACCTTAAAATTAACCACATTAATTAATGGGCTAAATGAACACATTAAACTGTTGGTAATGAACCTCACCCTAGTTAGGATTAGACTAGGCTAGCTTAGTTGGGGAGGGTTTTATTTTTTGGGTTTCGAGGTTGCATGGGATGGGAAATGACCTTAAAAAGGTCTTTCCCATAGCCACGAGTGGCAACCCTGGTTCTCAATTTGTAAATTGGGGGCTGCGACTGACTTCAAATTCCAACAATTAAAAAATTAACCATTGTCGCTGGCCATGGATGTCAGCCATGGTGTTAGGATCTCATCCTAACCCTTAATGTAATAACTTCCTTGATGTAATAATTACTAGTGAATGTGGATAGTACCCATGATTAATATTTTGTAATGTTCTAAGTTTTAGCTTAGGTAGTACCTATGAAAAATGGCACCCTTTTCTATGTAACACATGGTAGATAGGTTAGGTAAGGTGGCCTTGTAATTCGAGTGGCATTGTGCATGTAATTCATGTGGAATTATGCATGTAATTCGAGTGGCATTGTGCATGTAATTCAAAGTGGCACTATGCATGTAATTCGGGTGGCATTATGAATGTAATCTAGGTGGAATTTTGCATGTAAGCCAACCTTGGAAGGAAACTCTTTAAATACCCAAAAAGGTACCAATGTAATTATCTTTTTTGCAAATTAATGAAGTGTTGAAGGAGGATGCCCCCTCGAAGAGGCCTACGATTCTATCTATTGTGAGATTTTTCCTTTTAAGTAATTTATGTTATCATTTGCATTTAATTCTAAATACTGTTATAATGTTTATGTGAGTTTATTTCCAAGAAAATGTGTGAGAGTGTGTTTATTTGAGTTGAGAGTGTGTTTTTTAGTATATTTTATAGTAGGATCTTAACAAGTGGTATCAGAGCACTTTCCAGGGCCAAGTTTTGCTGCAACTGCAATGATTCTTGCCATCCAATCCACCTGTTAGGTATAAATTTTGTGTGTTTTTTCCATTCCTATTTTTCTTTATTAAAAAAAAAAATCCAAAAAATACAGTGCATTTTTTTTCCAGACCAAAAAAAAATATATATATTTTTAGTTGAGTAGGTAGAAACCCTATTTCGGGGGTTTTAAAATATCATGAAGGATTTGTCATTATTGCCTAAGCTAGATAGCCCATAAATCGTCTAGTGAAGTGAGGGGCAATCAGGCTCCAATACCCAGGCCTCAGATAGAACTCGCACACGAAATTGAGCTCCCATGTATCTTTAGGTATATCGGGAGACCATCTAGGTTTAAATAAAATTTTAGCCATTAGGAAGATTTTTGGCCTTGTATTACTCATAGTCTATAGGACACAACATCGTGGACGATTACCCTCCTGTATTGTTAGAGAGACAAGTAGTGTGCTCAAGAGTATGTGTGGAATCCTCCTTGAGTAGTGGCCTAAAATATTGGTCCGAGCACTATTGTTCGTCACTGTCGGTATATTAGAGGGCCTATGGGTGGTACATACTCCTCTACCTAGCATTCCCTGGTTTTGTTAAAACTTCAACCTGTAAAAAATGAAAATATAAAAAAAAAAAAAAAAACCAAACCTCCCTATTCGTAAACTTGCATTTCAAATCCCCAAAAGTGAGCATATGAGAAAGGAGTCCTCTACTAAAAAAAATATAGAAAGTACATGCATTCGGGATAGACCATGAGGGTGACACTTAAGCTGATAGTCTGGAGAATAACAATCAAATTTATAGTGGCAGTCACAGTTAGGTCAGTCAGGTCAGAGAGGTCAACACAGTCAGGTTAGAATTTATAGCTTTCAGGGTCAGAACAGAATTGTCATAATAGTCACCTACAAAATACAAATAATCTTGGGGCTAGTGAGGTCAGTAGTGTTAGAGATACTATCAGGACTGGGCCAACCAGTGAGAGCATGACATGAGGCCAGTTATATATAGTGCTCCAGTACCCAACTTTTACTCTGTAGCTCATAATCAAAAACTGTAAATACTGTTAGACTCAGCAAAAGAGGAGATAAAAAAAAAGTCTGGGGTGCCAAAAAGTAGTGTTGAGATATATAGCTCATTGTGACCACCTCTTCGAGCTGATCGTTTTGATATATAGCACCCAAGCACTTTTTTGGGCACTTACTAAAAATAGTAAGTCCTAAAAACTCAATTCTATTTTTAGTAACTGGTCACAAAATATTTCAAAATGGCCCAGGGTACCTGGGGACATCAAAAAGAACTAGACCACTTGGAATCCTTAATAAAATCCATTTAGAACTTGCACTCGATTTTTCACTCCATAAGGGAAGAAGTACAAGGTCTTCGCCTAGAGCATGAGGCCACAAGTAACCGCTTAGAAGATGCACTGACAAAAGTAGACAACAAACTAAAAAGAGGACCACCCAAAATAGAACACCAAGCTGAGGGTTCTGCAAGGAATCATGACCATGATCCATCCTTTAAAATGCCCAAATTGGGCTTTCCCAAATTTAGTGGGAAGGATGTTGATGGGTGGCTATGTAGGGTTGATCAATTCTTTAGACTTCATAATGTCCCCATATTTCATCGAGTCCTAGCTTCCGTTGAGCAACCTTAGAAAAATTTTACAATTTTTTTGATTTTTTTGCTATTTTTATTGAATTAATTTATTTTTTTGAATTTTTTGAAGTAATATTTTGATTTTTTTGAATATTTTGAATACATTTATGATTTTTTTGCCTTTTTAAAGGTTTTTTTTATATTTTTTTTGTGTTTTGAAATGCATTTTTTGATGTTTTTGGAATTTTAATTATTATCGTTCTTCAAAGGTTGGCTGCTAGAGTGAGGGAGTCTAATATCCTTTGTGAGCTCCATGATGGCTTGACTGATCTTGAGTGGGATTGGTTCAAAGCCATAGGCTTTGGATATGTACTATGACTACCTTCCATATGAGCTTATCAGGCCTACCTAACTTCTTTGGCCCACCATTGGGATGCGTGGACCAACACCTTTCACCTACCCATAGGTGATATTACAGTTACCCTAGAGGATGTCTATTGCATATTTCATATCCCCATCAATGGTGATGCCATCACATCTTCACCCACCACAATGAAGGATTCAATGTTCAAGAGGATATTTTGTGCTAGGAGTGATGAGGCACAGTTGGAATCTGAGCTCAATGGGATGCATATTGACTATTGGTACCACGAAAAGATCTACTCCTAGAGAGTAGTCATTTTGATGCAGTTAATTGTGTAGATTGTACTGCCTGATACTTCAGGAGTGAGGTTAACTTGGAACCTCCTGGATAGGACATAGGATTTGTTAGCCATCACTACATAGGAGCCTTTGATTCTATCCTAGGGGAGTGCTCTACTTGCGTAGCTATAAAATAATCTATAACATATCACCTATCAGAGTTGCATGGGAGTCGGCTATAGTATATTTCTCTAGATATGGGCCTAGGAGCACATTACCATTGATCACCCTAGAGGACTACCACTATGGATTGGAGACATCTATGAGGAGTGCTAGTGCTATACTACATGCTAGCCTATGGAAGCTGAGATCTTCAGAAGTAGGTCCCACGTAGGGGGCCTCCACTACGACATGGATAAGTTGACTAAACTATGTCTAGGGCAAGTTATATGGTGCTCTTACATGGATTGCCCTACGTGGGATGAGGCAGACCACTATCTGAGGTGGGCATGATGTGAGAGATGGCTTCTCAGGTATAAGCCTAAGATATGTGAGTTTTTTCACTTCTTACATGTCACCAGGTAGTTTAGGATCTGCCAGGATATCATGGATGATCTAGCTATTTACCGTCATCTTAAGGTGGACAGAAACTTGGTTTAGCCTCAGGTGACTCCACTAGGGGATGAGTATGACAATTAATAGAACTAAAGGTTAGTGGATGTAGGGATTATAGCTGAGTACAATGCCTAGTGGACTACTAGGTTTTGACAGGGTGGTGGTCTAGTAGGTAGAGCTAGACTTGGAGCAACTGCAGAGGCAACAGTTGATGACCCTGACAGACAATGGGTTTACTAGAGGATAGAGGGTGAATGGGGCTAGGCTGCAGTAGAGGAGGAACCCCAGGCAAAGGAGGAGGGTGAGGAGGATCTAGATGATAACGTATCACAACTCCAAGCCCAGGTAGCTAGCTTGGAGTCCCAGCTATAGACTATAAGGACTAAAATCCTAGAGAGGGATACATCAATGGCTATCCTATAGGCACATTTGAGAGTAGCTCAGGGTCAACTTACAAAGGGCCAGGTGTAGTGGTGAGGCTACGAGGAGGAGAGGGTAGCTCTCTAAGAATAGATTACCACTATCAAGATAGATATAGATAATATCACTGGGCAACATGATATTCTTAGAGCTCATATGGATGTTGTGACCATAGAGGGGGACTTGATCTGATTAGTGAGGGGATATCCCTCGACTTCTCAGGTTTCTCCTACCATTCTAGTTATACAAGGACCAGCAAGTTTGGATGCAGGTGCAGAGATCCAAATATTACATACCCTCATCTAAGAGGGTACTAGGAAGCATCCAATAGATGTGGTTCACATTTCTCTCATGGCAAGAGATATCAAACTGCTCAGTGGTATAGTTCTAGAGAAGCCCACAACTATAGAGTCATAGTGAACCAGGACACAGGAGACAGGGTAGTCGTTCGTACGGTCTAGTAAGAGGACTCATAGGACAGAGAGGTCCATAGGTACCAATTCCAAGTGAACTCATAGGGAGGGTGGGGTTGGTGGATGAGACTCCCATACAGGGGGTATAAGCCCTATGTAGTATAGGATTTATCATATATATGTACCATTTTTGAGTATAAGGTTTGAGGACCTACACAGTTGTAGCCTACGGGTATTTTTTACACATGTCTATGTACTCTATTTTGACACACACACACACACACACACACACACACACACACACACATATATATATATATGATTTGATTTTATGAGACTCATTATATGTGTATATTTTTGTTTTTTTATGTTTATGAGATGCATATGGATGCAATTATTATATGTTACATTTATTTTATGCTATATGATGTGATGTATGAATAACATGCACTAGCTAGCTGATGGATGTATGACTAGATATTGTAATCTAGATGTGTAGATGGACTACTGTGATGTATGCATATGGATGCAATGTTAGATGTTAAATGCAAGTTTAATTTAATTTACTATATGCATTTAATTTATGATGTTATGATATGATAAATACAATGTATGTAATGCATTATTTACATGATGTGATCTAATATAAATGAACCTATATGCTTTAATCACTTAAAACATAAGGAATGAATGCAATATGATTTTAACAATCTAATGGATGACACCATAGAATGCATAACAATCATGAATGTAATTGATAAATCTTATCACAAAAAGTAATCAATTATACATCCATATGTAAGATGAGATGATATACTGTTTCTCTTAATAAGTTTTTGTAAGTTAAAATATATGCACAAAATAGGTAGTAGTTGTGTAAATATAATTATTGATATCCATCCAGTATCTGTTCTATATTTTGAACACCCTTTAATAAATAAACTCTCATAAAAATAAATTGACGATTGAATGATTGATGAAATTGTTGTAATTTTGGGAATTTTTTAGGCTTTCCATGAGACTCAAACGTCCTAGTTGACTTATCAAAAGTTGTGTAATGACTATACTAGACTTCTGAAAGATAAGTTTTTTGCTATGAAAGACCCAACTATTCATTATCCCTATGTGTGCATATTTAATATATTAGATGAGACATAATAATACCTCATTGCCAGGTAGAATTCATTCAACCCATTGTTGTAATGAGGATCACCACATGCTCACCCGATCCTAGGTTTGGACTTAGTTGGACTAGACCACTAGGCAATATAGGGCACCTAAAGCTAGCTCATTTGTAAATTGCTTAGACCTGTCCCAATGTTAGGCGTGATTCATTCAACCCATTGATGTATTGGGGATCACTCTATGGATTTAAGTATTGACCATTCTAGGGATTCAAGCTCTTCATGCCCTTCTTTTCTTTAATTTTATTGGGATACTTGCTCATATATATAGTGATGAAAATCACTGTTTAGGATTTTTGCTCCTTTTTTTAAGCAAGGGATTTCTTGGGTAGGGGAGAACTTGTCCTTTTGCCAATGGACCAAACTCTAGACTATTACTACTACATAACAAACATAGCCATGTCAACTATGTTTTCCAAGTGTACTTATTTATATATATATATATATATATACATATATATACATATATATACATATATATATATATATATGTAGGTTAGATTTGTATTTTTGGAAATCATCTTTCATATTTTATCTTTCTTCATTGTGTATTCACATTGTGCCAAAAATGCGGGGTTGTGCCCACCTAGAGTGGCAAATCATTTACTACATTATTGATTTAATTTTGGATTTTGGATTCTATTGCATATATGATTGATTTCATGATAATTGCATTGAATTTTTGAGCATTGATTTATTATTATTTCAATAGAGAAGACTATTCTTCTCCATTTGATATCATGAGACACCGATTCTAGATAATTCTACATAAACCTGATAGCCAGCACACCCCATATAAACATCACGGTTACAAGAAAAAATCAGCAGTGAAAATCCACAAACACAAAGGCACAACCAGTAAGTTGTCGAGCAAGTTGATAGGGTTGACAAGTAACCCAATGCTTCATCAGGAACTTTCCCAGCTGTTACAATTCTCAAGGAATCCAAGCATAGACTTTTAGGTTTAGGCATACACCGTCGACAAAAATCACTTCGTAAGGATTGATGTTGCATATTTAACAAGGGAAAGGACAATTTTTTTTACAACCTAGGCGGTTCAAGCATCCGTAGTTATTTGAATTCGTGTGAAAATACAAACCCATGCACTCTCAAAGCATGACAAAACATTGGAGCCAGCAAATGCCTACCAGTCTGATTCATGCACTACAAAAAAATTGAATGCAAGGTAGTTAAAGTATTTTCATGATGTCATTTTAGCAAAGGCAGAAGAAACTAGTGACACAAATTGTTTGCACTCGTGCCAAGAAAAAGCACAATTTCCAATCACACGTCGAGAAAAATTGTGTATAACCTCATAAAACCTAAAGTATTCTCACTCCAAATAATTTTTTTTATTATTCATCTGGGATATTTATCCCACATTTGTTGTGTGGGAGCAAGTTGAGTGTTTATAATGGGGAAGAATCACCTACAATGTTGTGACTTTGATCATACATTTGCTCGTCCCTTCGCACGTGTATAAGAATTTAGGCTTGTCCTTCGCTCCCTTGTCCTTGTATAGCTTTTGCCTTCCCATGATTCTGTATCACTTATGTGTCACCTCTTAGGTCCTAGTCCTTCTGTGTCATCTCAGTTATCGAGTCACGTATCAAGCATTGTTTCATCCTTCTTCGGTCGTTGGTCGGGGTTTCGTGTCTTCCATGGTGTTTCCTTCATGTTGTTGTCATGTTGTGGTCAGTCCTTCGTACGTCATGTCATCCACGGTGTCTCTCGTGTCTTGGTCATTCGTGTCATATCAATTTGGTAGTGTTGCATCCGATGTCATGTGGTGTCCTCCTACCGCATCATTACAGTGTCTTGTTTGATGTTGTATGGTGTTCTCGTGCCTCGTGTCACATTGTTGGGTCTAGTCACTGTCATGTGGTGTCCTCGTGCCTCATGTCACATTGTCGGGTCTAGTCATTGTCATGTCTTAGCCACTGTCCAAACTTACCAAAAGTTGTCAAATTAAAGTCATCAAGAAATTGCCAAAAGTTGTCAACTAAAATTGTCAAAAGTTGTCAAAATTAAAGTCGTCAAGAAATTGCCAAAAGTTGTCAACTAAAATTGCTAAAAGTTGTCAAAAGTTGCTGTCAAGGAGGCGAGCCCAAATTCAAATCTCAAATCCGCATCGCAGTTGGAGCGATAGTTGAAGCGGAATACAATTTTTTTTGCCAAATTTTGCAGAAATCAAAGTTCAAAAGCTGCTAAGCAGGAGATTTTGGAAAGTGCATGAGAAAAAGTTGGACCAAAGGATCTGACGGTCGACTATCAAGCTCAGAGACTCCCAACAAAGATGCAAGATGACCTCGTCGAAGCCAAGGTACAAAAAATTCTCCTTCTCCTTTCAAAATTAGTAGTTATAATCCGAGTCATCCATTGGTCAGCCCAATGGCATCCAATACCTCTCCAAACTCCTCACAAGAAAACCTCACCCAAATAGAAAACAATCATCCAATGGTCAGTGATGATGTGTTAAGAGATTTGATAAACAGTCTTCATATTATGACTGCAAGCTTCAACGCATCTAGGAAACAACCCCAACCAAATCCTCCTAGTCCCAATCACTGGAGTACTGACGTCCACTATGATGACTATACACACCATAGAGGTCAAAATAGTCAGTCCCTAAATCATAATGGTCACCAAAGTAATGAGGATTGGGGTAACGAAGAAAATTTGGAGCAACAAAGAGGTTCTAACAGACCTTATCAAAATAACAACCAACGACAGAGGAGTAACGAGGAACAAGATAGAAACAATGCTCACTCCCAACCAAGAGGTCCTACTGGAGTCAATTATCCACGCATTGACATGCCTACCTTTGAAGGCCAGGATCCACATGGGTGGATTGCCAAAATGGAAGGCATCTTAGAATTCTACAAATTCCAGGAAGAGGACAAAGTCCCTTTTGCAGCAACCAAATTCGACACTGAAGCTTATCAATGGTTTACATGGTATAAATGTGAGGATCCCCATTATGCCTTATTTTGGGATAATTTCAGAAAAGCCTTTCTTCACAGATTCGACAAAGGTTCCACAGGTTCATACACAGTACGATTGTTGTCACTTAAGCAAAAAAGGATCAGTAGGGGACTATATCTCAGAATTCACCAGTATGCTTCACTATGCACAAGACCTACAACCGGACGTGGTAGTAGCGGCTTTTCAAAATGGATTAAAAGCACATATTAAAGTTGAAGTGGATCTACAAAATCCATCCAAGTTGGATGAGTGTATAAGGATTGCTGATTTGGTGGAGACAAAGGTGCACTTAGGCCCATCCACTCGACGTGATTCATATGGGTGACCTCAATTCCGCAACAACTCTTTTCATAGAAATGATCAACCATCACGGTACTTCTGCTACAAATATCGCAATCATCATCTAAAAGATCAAGCATGTACACCACGACAAAACTTTCAGATTGAATATGCAGACAAGGAAGAAGAAGAAATAGAGGAGTACGACGCACCTGAGGATCTCCCAGTTGAGGACCAAAATGAACACGAGGAAGTTGTAGCTGAGGAGGATACCATGACTATTTTAGTACATGCTCTTATGGGGTTATCCTCTCACCATACAATCAAGGTAGCAGGTTTCATTCGAAAACAGAGGGTGACAGTATTAATTGATTCAGGAAGTACTCACAACTTCATTGATGCAAAACTTGCAAGGACATTGGGTTTGCATGTTTTCTCTTCTAGTCAAGATCGGTTTCAAGTCAGAACTGCAAGTAGGGAGATTTCTCAATGTCTAGGTAAGACATCTTCCATTTCATTACAAATGGGTACGTATACTTGGCAAGGTCCTCTTTTTGTTATGGAATTAGGAAATTCAGAGGTTATTTTAGGCGTTGCATGGATGGAACAATTGGAAACCACCGTGGGTTTTAATCACAAACATCGCTTTGTGGAATGGCAAGCCAATGGGAGGACCATTCATCTTCAAGGACTACCCACACCTCCATCAAAAGTTGTAAGTTCACATAGCATGGAAAAGATATTAAGAAAATATGGTGGGGGATTCATAGCCCGAATCAATTGCATAGAGAAATTAGAACAAGATATACTCGAAATCAAAGAGGAAGATCTCCAAAACATTGTGGCTAACTATGAGGAGGTTTTTCAAGAACCAAAAGGACTACCACCCAAAATATCTCATGACCATGCCATACATCTTGTGCCTGGAAGTCTTCCACCCAATGGTCATCCTTATCGATATCCCCAACCCCAGAAAACTAGAAATTGAGAAGATTGTCCAAGAGCTATTAGACCATGGTGTCATCCATCATAGTACTAGTCCTTACTCCTCACCAGTAGTCTTAGCTCATCGAAAAGACAATTCTTGGCGTATGTGTCCAGATTTTCGTCCTCTCAACAAAATCACAATCAAAGATAAGTTTCCTATTCCTGTCATTGATGATTTACTAGATGAGCTACATGGTGCCAAATTCTTTACCAAACTGGACTTACGTTCAGGTTTTCACCAAATCCGAGTTAGGGAAGAAGATATCCCCAAAATCGCCTTTCGAACTCATGAGGGTCATTATGAATTCTTGGTCATGCCCTTTGGTCTCACTAATGCTCCATCTACCTTCCAAAGCCTCATGAATCAGGTATTTCATCCATTTCTTCATAAATTTGTCCTCGTCTTCTTCGATGACATACTCATCTATAGTAAATCTTGGAAAGATCACTTATCACATGTGGGCAGAGTCTTCCATATCCTACACAAGGAAAAGTTGTTTGTCAAAAGATCCAAATGCTCCTTTGGTGTTCAAGAAGTTGAGTACCTCGGTCATATAGTATCTCAGGAAGGTGTTAAGGTGGATCCCAATAAGATTAAGGCAATACAAGATTGGCCTTTGCCTAAAACCATCAAGAAACTTCATGGTTTTTTGGGTCTCACTAGCTATTACCGCAAATTTATGCGTAACTATGGTAAAATTGTGGGTCCTCTCATGGCTCTCACCAAGAAGGATGCTTTTCAATGGTCAGAAGTAGCTACCAAAGCCTTCGAGGCTCTCAAGGAGGCAATGTGTACGACTCCAGTTTTGGCCACTCCAGATTTTCAAAAGCCATTTGTCATTGAATGTGATGCCTCAGGAACAGGTATTGGGGCAGTTTTAATGCAGGAGGGTCATCCATTGGCATTTGAAAGTAAACAACTTTCAGGGAAGAATTTGGGTAAATCTACCTATGAAAAAGAAATGTTGGCTATTCTACACGTAGTGGAAAAATGGAGGCATTACTTAATCAATAGTCATTTTATTATTAAAACTGATCACAACAGTCTCAAGCATTTTCTAGAACAAAGGTTTTCTTATCCCGAACAAAATAAGTGGTTGACTAAATTGTTGGGATATGATTTTGTGATTGAATATAAGAAAGGTAAAGAAAATGTGGCAGTTGATGCATTATCTAGAAAATACGAAGATGAAGTAGTCATTAATGCCATTTCAGGACCATGTTCGCAATGGGTGTCTCAGTTGCAGGAAGAATGGTTGTCCAACAGTGAAACAACTCAAATAATTCAAGAATTATCTATGGGTTCCTCTAAATACCCTCTTTTCACATATGATGACCAAATATTACGTAAGAAGAGTCGCATTTACATCCCACATAACTCACCAATCAAATCACAGATTCTAGAGGAGTCACATGCTTCTCCATCAATAGGACATTCAGGGTTTCTGAAAACCTACATGCGGGTTAAACAATCCTTTTGTTGGAAAGGGTTAAAAGCAGAGGTCAAGCAATGGGTAGCCGAGTGTGAAGTGTGCCAACGCAATAAGGGAGAAACAGTCAAGTCACCAGGTTTGCTTCAACCATTACCTATTCCAGATCATCAGTGGGAACATATATCCATGGATTTTATTGAAGGACTTCCTAAGTCAGAAGGTAAAACAATAATTTTTGTGGTAGTTGATCGCCTTTCCAAATATGCTCATTTCCAGGCCTTACAACATCCATTTTCAGCAAGCAAAGTGGCCAAGGTATTTATGGATTCAATTTTTAAATTGCACGGAATGCCCAAAAATATTGTAAGTGATAGAGATCCCATTTTTACTAGTAATTTTTGGAAAGAATTGTTTCGACTTAGTGGTACCAAATTAAACATGTCTTCCGCATACCATCCACAAACAGATGGTCAAACAGAGGTGGTTAACAAATGTTTGGGTACTTATCTGAGATGTTTTGTACAAGATAAACAATATCAATGGAGTCAATGGCTTTCATTGGCAGAATGGTGTTATAATACGTCCTACCATTATTCCACTAAGATGTCTCCTTTTGAAGCATTGTATGGAACTAAGCCACCAATAGTAGCAGATTATGTACCAGGATCTTCCAAAGTGGCCCAAGTAGACGATTGGTTGCAGCAACGACAAGCAATGCTCACTATTCTGAAGGACAATTTGATACAAGCACAAAATCGCATGAAGCAACAACAAGACAAACATCGTTCGGAAAGGGCATTCAATGTTGGTGATATGGTGTTTCTACGTCTTCAGCCCTACAAGCAGTTATCATTAAAGATCAAATCTAGTCAGAAGTTGGCACCACGATTTTATGGTCCTTACAGAATTGTGCATCGCATTGGGGAAGTAGCATACCAATTGGAGTTACCCCAATCCTCTCGCATACACCCAGTGTTTCATGTCTCATGTCTCAAAAAGGTGATTGGCCAGAAAGTACAATCTCAGTCAGAATTACCAGTGTTGGATGAAGAAGGGCGTATATATCTCCAACCAAAAGCAGTTTTACAAACCAGAACACGTAGACTAAGATCTCGTCACATCCAAGAGTTTCTCATCAAGTGGCAGGACTTACCTGAAGAGGATGCAACATGGGAATCTGAAAGTATTTTCCAGTCATTTCCAGCTTTGAGGACAAAGCTTTCCGAGGAGGGGAGTCATGCTACATAACAAACATAGCCATGTCGGCTATGTTTTCCAAGTGTACTTATTATATATATATGTAGGTTAGATTTTTATTATTGAAAATCATCTTTCATATTTTATCTTTCTTCATTTGCGTATTCGCATTGTGCCTTAAAGGTGGGGTTGTGCCCACCTAGAGTGGCGAATCATTTACTGCATTATTGATTTAATTTTGGATTTCGGCTTCTGTTGCATATATGAGTGATTTCATGATAATTGCATTGAATTTCTGAGCATCGGTTTATTATTATTTCAAGAGAGAAGACTATTCTTCTCCAATTACGCATCATAAAATGAGCAAGTAACAAAACCTTTCACTTAAGGTGACTAGGACCACTTTGTAGTGTTCATCTTTCCTTACCCTAATTAGGATTTTTAATGTGTTTGATTAGTGACAGGATTTTGATTAGCTAAGTGCTATCAATAACTAGACCTCATCTACAAAAGCAAAGCAAGATTTCTACTAAATATGAGAAGACCACTAGGTATGGCTAAATGATCAGAAAACCTTAGTATATTCTTCACAGCAACAAGAGGGGTTGTGTTGAGAAACACAATTACTCACAAGAGTGATGGAAGATGATGATGCATAGATGCACGATTGAAATACAAATGTGGTGTCGTTTGTAAGTTTGCAAACACAACCTATCCTAATGTAAGGTCTGATGGATATAAATGCCTAATGCAATGTAATTAAATGAATATATGTGAAAAATTAAATGTATGATGCAAATGTTTTTTTTGAAGTTTTGAATATTTTACAATATTTTTTAGATTTTATTGTTTTTTTATTTTTATGGATTTTGAAAATTTTCCATGTTTTTGAATTTTTGAGTTTATGTATGAAACACCTTAATATGAAGGATATTGAGATGTTCAATCTCTTCAAAACCTTCAAACGATGTTAGGCAATATGTTCCAGGTCTGCTCTAAGATGATATATGGACCTAACTAGTTAGCCGTAAATTTATCTCGCAAGTACAATGGTAGGTTTGAGTTCTGTTGGTTCTCCTTCAACACAAGATCACCAAATTTAAAGTATCTTAGATAGACTTTATGGTTATAAGCTCATTTTAGGTATTTTTGATAAACGCAAAGATGGTCCAAGGTATTCACGCAATGTTCATTAAGAAGCATCAGTTGATTGAGGTGAGCTTGTCATGCGGTGTCATCATCAATGAACTATTTCAATGCAATGCACAGGGTTGGAATATCCAACTCTAAGGACATAATGGCTTCGATTCCATATACTAGCAAAAATGGGGTTGCCCTAGTGGGTATTTGTATTCTAGTCCTATAAGCCTATAATGCAAGGGGTAGATGGATGTGCCAATATTGTGGTTTTCTTGTACCATATTTTTGAATATGGCTACCACTGTCTTGTTTGAAGCTTCAACTTGCCCATTTTCATGTGGATAGTATGGAGTCAAAAAATTGTGTTGTATATTATACTTGGATTTCAAAGCCCTCACAATTTTATTCTTGAATGACATTCCATTATCCAAGATTATCTTGGATGGTATCCCAAAATGACTAATGATATTATGAAGTATAAAATATGTAATACGTGCTCTAGTTTTCATTGTCAGAGGGATTGCTTCCACCCACTTTGAAAAATACTCAATAACTATTATAATAAATGCATACCAACCCGATGATAGGGGAGAAATATTACCGATTATATCTAAACCCCACTAAGAAAATGACCAAGCCACTTGAATGGGATGTAAGGCCTATGATGGCAAGTGCATAATATTACCATGATGCTAACATTTAATGCATTTCTTGACATACATGGTGCAATCATTATCCATAGTGGGCCAATAATAACCCATTCAAAGAATGTGCTTAATGATGGTCATGCCACTAAAATGGCCATCACATGTACCATCATGAGCCTACAAAATTTCCCAAGCTAATTCTTGGGTCTCAAGACAATGAAGGAGAACTCTGCCATAGCTTTGATGGTATAATATGTCTCCTAGTAAGACATAATTTGTCACTTTCTATATGAATGTGTGTTTCATGGCATGCGATAATTCTTGAGGGATTAAACCAAGCTTAAGGAAGTCATGTACTTGTAACATCCAATCCTGATAAGCTTTTGCCTCGATTGAGAAGATGACTTGTTCCCCTTGCAGTTAGCTATGTGTGAATGTAGACTGGGATACAACCTTATGGTGAATGGTGGTGCCATTCCTTGTAGGATCCTACGAGATAAAATATCCCTAGGATGATTTATTGAGAAAGTCTCTGGCTTTATAGAACCACTCATGGTTTGGTTCTATGAATCATGTTGAATGATTCTTTATTATTGAAATCCTCATGCTGCTTTGTGGAATGTGATAGCATATTTACATGAATGGTATTAAAATCGATAGATGAATTATGAGGGATTAAATATCCCAAAGATGTCATAGTGTCTATGAATCTATTCGATGTGCAAGGGATTTCCTCGATGTCATACCAATCTAGCTTGGCTAGATAAGTATCATCAAGATCCTTATAAGCTTTCAGGATAGGACACATACATTAAAATAGTCCCTTCACTGGATTGACAATGAGAAGAGAGTCACCAAAGATGTTTAACCTTTTAATCTTCATGGTGATGGTTGTTTGGAGACCCAAGATTAGAGCTTCATATTAAGCATTGTTGTTGGTACAAGGAATGTCTAGCTTAAATGACAAGGACATTGGAGCACCTTGTGGTGTGAAGAAGATGATTTCTACACCACCCCATTGCTCACACTTTGAACCATAAAATAACAAAGTCATGTTAGGTTTGTTATCTATTTCTTCGGGTTCGAGAAATTTTGATAACGCAAATACTGCATCATCAGGAAGCTCTATGACAAGAGGTCTACTATATTCAAGAGGTGCCTCTACCAATTGATTAGCTATGACTTATCCCTTGATGGCATTTTGTTTTATGAATTCCAAATCAAATTTTATCAATAGCATGATCCACATTGCAATACCTATATTATGATATGTCTTGCTCATCATATACTACAAATAATTTTGTTTGGATATTACATACATCGTATGACTTAGCATGTAATGACACTTATTTTTGTCAAACACAACTGCTAAACACAACTTCTCCACATATGCATACCCTAGCTCATAACTCACCAAGGTGTGACTGATGTAATATATCACTTGCTCTTTGTCTTGCATGTTATTTTGGGTCAACATGGTTTCCAATGCAAAGTTAATAGCCGATATATATAGCAAGAAAGACACATTTGGTCTTTGTGGAGCTAGTACTGGTGGTGTTGCAAGGTATTACTTAATTTAAACAAAGGCCTTCTGACAGTACTCATCCCAATTGAATGGGACCCCATTGTGTAGCAGTTGATTCATGGGTCCATATTTATCTAATAATTGTGTGATAAATTGATTTATGGATGCTACTTTGCCCTGTATGCTTCTTAGTTCTTTGATATTTATGGGAGGATACATTTCTCGTATGGACTTGACCTTTACTGGTTTGACATTGATCCCTCATTTAGAAATGATGAATCCCCAGAGCTTTCCTAAATTCATGCCAAATACACAATTATTGGGATTCAACTTGAAATTATGCTCTATTAGGAAATCGAAGACCTTTCTGAGAACCTCTGCATGCTCTAAACGTAGTAATGACTTTACCAATAAGTCATCGATATAATATTCTAATCTTTTGTGCATGTAGTCATAAAAAATGTATGTCATGTCTTGCTGATATGTGGCACCAAAATTTTTAAGGCTAAATGGTATAACCTTGTAACAAAATGTTCCCCATGGCATTGTGAACATGATTTTGTGCTGGTCTTCGGATTTAATTTGAATTTGATTGTAACTAGAAAAATTATCCATAAGGGAGAGCACCTCATGAACTGTAGTTACATCTAAAATAGCATCTATGTTGGGCAACAAGAATGAATCCTTTGGTGTTGCCTTGTTGAGGTCTTTAAAATTTGTACAGATATAGATCCTTCCATCATGTTTTCCTACAGGTACCATGTTTGATACCCATTTTGGATATTCAATGGAGATAATTAACTCTACATCCAATAGCTTTTGCAACTCGTATTTAACCATTAAATCAACGATTGGATGTATTTTCTTGAGCTTCTACTTGACAGGCCTTTTAGAGGGGTCTAGATAAAGGTTATGAGTAACCATTTTTGGATCTAGTCTTGGCATATCCTTGTATGTTCAAGCAAAGAGATCAGGTCTCTCTTTCAGTATAGGGATGAGGTTGGCATGCTCATCAGGAGATAGAATCTCTCCAAATTTGACCCTCTTAGGATTAGTGGGATCATCACTGATATCCACATTGAAGGTTTCCTCTACTGACATATGTGATCCCTCCTCAAGCTAGTGAGGCGTAGGAATCAGGTGGATGTCATCAACTGGGTTTAAAGGTCCTACATTGGAAATTTCCTCAATGTGATAAACATCATGTGCACAAATTGGCACAAAATAGAAAGGTTGCAACATTTCTTTGTTAGGGAAGAAATCTTCAGGCTCTAGTGGTGAATCAGTGTGATCCCAATCAATAACATCTAGATTAAGACACAATGGTTTGGAGGGATCTACTAGATTGTGAAGTGGAGTGTTTAGATCAATGGATATCATATTGATGGAATTTATTAGACCTCCAAGACAATGTGTGTGCAATTTTACCTTATCTATGCTATTTCCATACCCAAGATGTGGCTCTGGGGGTATGGGGATCTCTAGATTTGATATATAAATAGACTATCATATGGGATCACTTGGGTCAAGTAGCTGCATGTATGTCTATAGATCAGGGAATACTATATGATAAATTATATCTAAATTGGGTGGTCTCCCTCTACGATGCAGGCCAAGATAGACTCTTCATTACATATCATCGATGTCAAATGGTTCATGATGATGAGGTAAATAGTGAATCCCAAGATAGGCCCTCTCGATTTTATTTTCATAATCTCTATCATATATGAGTCCTTAACCCTTGCCTACTGAAATTAGGTGATTAGAAATATGAGGCCCAAGGTAGGCCTGTTCTTCATAGCTACTATCACTAATGAAGGATCCTTCATTCTCACCCACTGTCTCCATGGGTAATAGATGACATAAATGTAGAGGGTCTAAGTAGGCCAACTCAGTCCCATCCTCATATTATTCATTGTTTGAGGATTTCTCATTATCATATTTTCCAGAATCGCATTTTGGTTTGTCACTTTTTGTAATGAATTCTGCTTGAAATTCCTTAGAAGCAACTTCTGATTTAGTGTCTATTGCTATACCCATATTTTGGATTTGCTTGCCTATGTCATCGATAGCTTCACGAATTTCAATATCCAAGTAAACTCTTGGTATATCTATTGGATTTACCTCTACCACAATGTTATAATGATAGATCTTATGTGGTTCTATAGATATGTAGGTCACTAGCCTATTATCCCTTTGCATGTAGGAAGGTTTAGGGTGATAAGAATTCCAATCCACGTTATCCCCCAAACTGAGGTTCATATTATCAAGAGATGTTGCTAAAAGCTCATCCTATCCTCTGATATGGTAGCCTAACCTAAACCTATCAGTTGGAAATTGATATTGTGGTTCGATGGGAACTCGACACCCTTGTTCAAATAAGCCTATATCGTAACCATGCCAATGGTAAGGATAAAAATAGCACAAGGTGAACTCTAGGTTAGACAAATAATGAACATTCACTGAGAATTGTTCATCATCATCTTCATCTATGAGTGTGTGATTAGCATATTGGTCAAGACCTCCATAGATGAAATTTGTTTGGTTGGGTGGCACCCCTAGTGGTACCATTATCCCTATGGGAAAGTGATGGGATTGAGGTCGGCCCATGTCCTATGTAGTCTCGATAAATGGTGTGAATGTCACATTCTACACTATATACTCTGCTAGCTCAGGATTAACCAAATGGGTGGTCACTTGCGGTACAGATGACCCAGATGAAGAAGCAAGCAAGGTAGGTTAAGGTGCCTCCTCGACTTGATTCTAAGCATCCCCTTCATCCATGGGACTAGTAACATCGATAATTGTTACTTTGGGTGCTTTATTTGGATCTTTTTCACCCAAAACTACCTTAAGCTTCTTGTACTTCCTAAGCATCATGGATGTTGTAGGTTTTTTTAAGTTGTTGCATGCTCTGATAGTTGTGGTGCTAACGTGGAAGGTCTTGCACACATTTCTTTTAGTTTACCTTCTGCATGTTTGATGGGTGACGTTGTCCATATATCCAGGTGTGTTGAATGGAGAATTAAATATCTAGGTAAATCTACTAGGTTCACATATTTAAATGGTTTCTCTTCAGAAGGAACCATGTGAACTTGTATCTCATGTATATATTTAATACATTGATGTAAAATTGAGGCAACACAATGCATTTCTCTAATCCAAGATCTCCCTAAGAGGATATTATATTGCATTGCACCTTCTATTACGTGACACATCGCCAGGATGGTATTTAGTCCAACCTAAATTGGAAGAACTATAGTACCTACCATTGAGCATAATGCATTGTTAAATGCTCTCAAAGTGGAGGTAGAAGCTACAATGTGTGATTTTGGAAACTTTAGATATGTCAATGCCTTGGTAGTAATAATATTTATTGAAGACCCTATATTAATCAATACCCTTTTAAATGGTGTGTAGTTAACACATACAATTATATATAATGGTGGTTCCACTGTAGCAGTAGAAACCATTTTAATCTTGTGATCATGAAATTGAATCACCGGATCACTACACTGCTACACATGTTCCACAAAATTTGTAAATGATTCGGGGTCCCGAGATTAAACTTCAATAGACCTCAAGATATCCATGAGCATCTCCCTGTGCTTAGGATATTGCTGAATCAATTTATATATTGACAAATTTATTGGAGTTGTCTGCAGGCTTTGAACTAGCCTACTCCTGATGGTCACCATCGATCTAGTTGGTGGGCTTGAAATATTGTTTTACACTAGCCTTTGTGGGGGTGCAAATTAAACCTTGATTGGATTTGGAGGTGGATTTAGTCGCTTATACCTCCATTGTCTTGTGACAAAATTGACCATGCTGATGAATCCCTGAGTTGACGGTTCCACCTGCACTTGATTCACATGACCAGCATTGTTCCTCTATGGCTCGTGATTCAATAATGGGTTCTTAAAGATCCCTATATTTTGGTTGTTTGAATCCTAAGGGTTTTCCATAATTAGCTCACCTTTCTCAATCATGTTTTGCACCACGTGTTTGAAAATATAACATCCTTTAATTTCATGTCCTTTCATTCTGTGGTATGAGCAATACTGATCATCCCTATACCCTTTTAGTTTGGGTTGGTTAGGGTCTTGAAACTTGATATCTAGTAAGTTAATGGCCTTAGCCTCACATAGTTGATGGAATATCGATGTCATCGACTCTAAAAATGGTGTGAACTGACGAGGAGGGTGTTGCTATTTATTCTTATCCTTCTTGTTATTGTTACATTGGTTGTATCATGCAGGAGGAGGTTGGGCCTGATAATTCTACTATTACCCCTTATCCCCTTTCTAATGGTTTAACACCACTTGATTCACATGGGCTAGATTGGCCTAGTGATTTTTATTTTGGGTGTTCTTCTTGTTCCACTCATTTTTCTTGACCTTCAAGTTACCCTCCTGTAACTTGATATCCTCAATTACCTTGGTTGCACCAAGGTCTCCTCAAATTTTTGATACTGTTGCAACTACAGTAGTAATTATATGTGCTTCATACAAATATTTGTAAATATTTGATTTAGTTCTATGGTCGAAATGAAAAATGGCAACTTTACCATCAACTTTCTCCATATTTTTCCATAATCAATGATCGGCTCATCATCATATTACAATAGACCAACTAGATCAAACATGTTTATCTTCTTCTTGATGTCGAAGAAGAAGTGTTCAAGAAATGTATTGGCCAGTTGTTCAAAGTTGGTTATGCTATACCTCTTAATTTGGTTGAACAACTCTTAGGCAGGGCCTAAAAGGGTTGTGATGAAGGTTCTCACCAATAGAGCATCATTGCTTTCTATATGAAATAACATATCCATAAATCTCATGACATATTCCTAAGCATCTTCCTCTCCTTGAAATTTATCTAACTTTGGCATCTCAAAGTGATTGGGATATGCTAGAGTGGGAATTGAAGGGCATAAAGGCTCATTGTATATTTTGTTCAAGGTTAGCTTTTGATAAGACATCCATATTTTTCAAGTGCTCTTTCCTTTTCTGTCAAGGCCTTGTAGGCCTTCGAAGATAAAATATCTTCCCTGAGAGGTCCTTGAGGAGCCTTAGGAAGCAAATTCTTCTTAAATAAAGGTGGAGGACTAGGCTCATCCTACACTTCCACTAAGGAGATCTTAGGATAATCATATTCTTACTCGTATCCTACTACTCCCTCATACTACGTATGCCCATGATGTTTAAGTGTTTGGTTCTGCATCGTGTTTTGGGCCATGTAGAAATTACAAATTTCAATGTGTTCAGGGTGCAATTTGGGATGTGAAGTAACTCATTTGTGAGGGTGCTCCTTGTACTCACTATAAGGGGGTAAATTGGTGTGAGCCAATCGATCCTCTCTCTCAGCACGCTCCTTTTGGTCAAGGATACATTGCTCATATAGATGTTGCCTTAGCAATCTTTGTCTTTGAGTGTCCTCATTTTTGAAGCACTCATGCTCTATGCAAACATCTTCCAATTGATCTTGGAAGATCTTCTACCATTGCTCTGACACCAATTTTTGTGATCGATCTATGAGATCGGTTGTATGTGGTCTCTGGTGGATTTTTTTTTGTTTGGAAAGCTTTGTTGGTGTGAATCCCAACAGACTTGTTTGCCATGATTTTGCTTTTGTCTATATATATGACATTTGTGTTATACTATTTTGTATGATCTATACCCACATGGGTCGATGGGGCACATATGCTATGAGAATTCTTAGAGCATTATCCTAGTTATCTGATAGTCCTACGTGTGCTCTCACTATGAGAACTCATAGAATGAGAGTGCACAACCGAGGGTTTATACCATAATTGCCCTAGGACTCTATCAAGACCATAAAGTTTTATAGTGCATCATGACTCATGTGGCGGTGTACTATTGACTCCCACTTTAGACATATCAATTATAAAATTATAAAGTTCATTGTTTTTTGGACTCTATGCGGGCCTATACTTTGAAGCAACCCTCTCTTACTGCACCTGAATGGATGGATTTTCTACTTTTCTATCTTGAACTGGTGGGGGCCTTGAGCCACCCTTAGCTTGAGTATGAATGGGAACCAACTTGGTTATAACTCCTTCCTCCATGATGTACTCTTCAGAAAATCTAGTAGATCCATGAGGTGTAGGATCATGATATATGCTCCCATGCTTGAATACCCCATGTTGGGATCTTCCATGTTCATCTATCTCGTGAGGAGTGTATATTACCTTCTATAACTGGGGTATTCTAAACAGAATCCCTGTGCATAGAGTTATCCCCTCTAATACTCACTGAATGTTCTTTAGGAGGATCTTGTGATTGAGGGTTCGACACATTGTGTTGTGCATTAGCTGGAGCTTCAACTTTGACCTTGGTTCTACACTGATATCGGTCTCTCTGTGTAACAACCATGATGTGTATTATCTTGTATGTAGATTTTAAAGCAAACAAGGATGATTATCTATTTTAAAATTTCTTTGTGAGCCCTAAACTGGTTTGATGTATTGTAATCATAAACTAACTCTCATCATGTTTTCATATTTGTTGATGACATACTTGTTTAGTTTAATTGGATTTCACCTGTATACTCATAGCTTGACAACCGACAATGAAAGTCATAGTTATGTAAACCCTCCAAAGTGTGTATATGAAATCCACAATTGGGCAGGGAGCACAGGTCCTACCGATCCTCACCCAACACCCTATGCATAGTGATACTGTAGACACCTAAAACATGTCATGGTCAGGGAGACTACTCACATGGGTACACTCATAGGTCATGTGACTAAACCTTGGGACCTTCCAAGTGTCAAAAGTGGTTTTTGCCACTCATTTGGGGTATTTTCAGCCCATCCAAGCCTGGCCACTGTAGACCAGAGTGGCCAGAATCCAGCCATTGTAGCTCAGAGTGGCCAAACCTTAGCCATTGCATATGACAATGGCTAAACTTTAAATGCATTTTTCTGCCCATCCAACCTAATCTTGGGTGGAAGTGGCAGTCTGCATGCAATAAGGATGAGCGAGGACAACTTTGCATTCCTCCTCACAGCCAGTCTACATGGAAGACTCAAGTCTAGATTTAGACTTCAGTTAAACATAGAAAAACAAAGAGCTTCTCATGCTAACACCTAGTACGCATGAGGGATTCAGTCCTAGGGTTTGAACATTGACCTAGGGCTTCAAACACTTTATAAGGAGTAAACCTAAAAGCACTAGGGGACCTTCTTTGAGACCTTATTTTATCAATCAGAGAGAGAGAGAACATCATACATCAAAACTTTGAACAGGTTGGATCATTGAGGAGAGCTTTTAGAGACTTGGAGAGCTTCCCTTGGAGATCGATTCTTGTAGCGGAGCCCTATCATATTGGAGGGAAAATCTGAACACATAAGGTAATAATTTTAACATTAGTAGCAGACTTGAGCCCATAGCCTTTGGATCAATAGAGAGAGATTTCACCTTAGCGGTCGTTGTCCTGGATAGTGGCCCGCAACCTAGTCTAGGGTTTTAGGTGTTAGTTTCTTTTATTCTGCTTTCTCTTTCATTTCATTAGCATAAGCTTTATTTCAGTTATTCGCATTCATAGTACTAGTTTCATTGCATTTGTTTCCATTGAGCTTATTCATTGCTAACAGCCTCATCCGGGGAGGCAATCTCGGACATCTAAGTGTGTGTTGTTGTTTCATTGATTTCAAGGCTACAGGTTCAATCGAGAAAATCCACAACATACGAGAGCAAGAAGATCCCTCTAGCAATCAGACCTAGAGAAGGAGGCATCTGTAAGCCCTCATACATTTTTGTGTGCATCATCGGGAAGCCTGATAAAGCATGCCCCCTATGCGAGGGGATATTTTATACACCTACTACCCTCTTTGTGTGTAAAATCATGTATCAAACGAAGGGTATCCCTTAGAGGGATTCATATGTAACCGGATCTTGGGAATATCAATACAAAAAGCATTCATTCATTTATTTCTTTGCATTCTGGTTATATCTGCTTTATGCCTTTCATTTATTGCATGTTTAACATTAAAGGATTCAATCGAATCACAAGTAGAGTAGTTAGTGGATGGCATGCCGCTTCCCCGGGGTCGCTATAGATGGCGATCATGGTGGGACCCCTACCCAGTTATTTAGTTTACTTTCATTTTCTACCACTTTACTGACTCGAGTTTTGTGTGTAGGTTTAGCCACTCTGATCTATAGTGGCCATAAATCAGCCGCTTTGGTCTATAGTGGCCAAAAATCAGCCGCTCTGGTCAACAACGGCCAGAACTAGAGTGTAGTAGAGGTCAAAACATTGATTCTCTGAGCTGGATTAAAGGTTGGTACAACTTTTCTGACACTTTATGGTTTTCTATCTATTTTTGTTCTCTTAAAAATAGTGATAATTAAGACATATTTCAATTTGGAAAACTGAAAGAATGAAAGAGAAAGAACTTGCATCTTGCACATCTTAGGTTTCCTTTTAGATTTTCCACTAGGCGTTGCTAGGAACAATGACTTATGTTTGTAAATTTCACCCTAGAATCCAATGTGCTAGACACTATGTGTTGGTTTGCTTGCTTTGAGGCCTTTCTAAAGGCCATACTTGCACCTAATAGAGTGCATTCATTAATCTCATAGTAGCTATGCACCTTTCTAAAATTGAAACGCATTTTGCATTAGGCATATAGGAAAGAGTCATTGTTGTTGTATGATGCATTCTTATTCATGCAAACTTAAAATGAACCCCACACACACACACATATTTTAAACATTGGGGAGTTGGATTTCATCACCAACCCTCAATTCAGTCCGGTGACGTTGGCATTCATCTCCTTCCACCGATTTTCCCCCTAGAGCTTCCTAGAAATGGATTGAGGAACTTACTTATAGTGGTACTAAGTTACTTGTGTTCAAACTATCTCCCACTATTGGAACAATCATTGGTTTAGAGTGGAAGAGCTAGGCGAACCCCCCACTGGGATTTAAGTGGTGTACCCTAGTCTCTTTTGAGAAATCATGTTTGGCATGAGTGTTCTTGATTATCACTATGGATGAGTCTCCTCATTCTAAATCCAAAGCAAGAACAAGAAACAAGAAACAACAAAACATCAAAATACAACAAATAGTTTAGGGCACACTTAAATTGGTAATCAAGATAAACATTTGCTTGATATTGTTTGGTCATATTTAAGTGCAACACAAAAGCTAAATTCCAAAAAAAAATGGTCAAAACAAGAAGTAAACATCCTCGGTCTGATATCGAGGGAGAATATGAAGCAACGCATACCCTTAGGCGAAGTCGTAGTAACATTGAAAGACCTACTCGAAAGACCATGAGATGCAGTTCCATGAGTCTAAGGGGTGATAACTCAACCCTTGGGGGATCTCCTCGAGAAACCCCAAATAGGGAACCACATCAGGGAACTACATCACATAAACACAAAGAGGCCTCATGACCATCATCATCAAGGAGACATGAGGAAGACTCAAGGCCTTCCTCTAAACACACAAAAACTTCTTAGAGACATGAGGAAGCTTCAAGAGCTTCCTCCTCACATGGACATAAGGAGGGTTCTAGACCCTGTTCTTCACATAGGGATGATGAGGTTTCCCCATATCCATCCTCATGGAGGGTAGAGAGGGCCACAAAACCCTCATCACCAAAAAGACACACAAGAGTCGCAACATCCCAACATTCACATGAGACACTTAGAACAGATCAGCCCACTAAGGGGCAGGAAACTAGAGATACATCCAGTCATAGACATCAAATAGAATATATCCTTCACACAAGAGGAAGGATTCCAATAGACTATGACCTCATTGGAGTAAATGGCACCCCATGGGATCAGCCATGGAAAACAAGATAGTTAGATGAGGTGGATCGGATTTATTCGAGACCACCTCCCAAAACTATAGCCATAGAGAATTCTACATCTGGAAGTTCATGAACCATGACTTCTAAGCCCACTTCTCAAACTAGGGGTGCCTCAGGGTGACCCCATAGTAAACATATATAGTCTAATCATAGAGACACTCAACAATACACTGAACAAGTCACATTAGCTAGCAAGAGAAAAGAAATAGCAGAAACCTCTTCGAGAAATCTATGAATCAAAACCACTAGAACAGGATCAGATAAGCATGAGTCTTCTATGACCATGCAATTTAACCATGTGCGATGGTTAGAAAATACCTTGCGCAAAGAGTGAGAGCTTGTAGAAGCTCTCAAACATGATAAACAAAGAGAACGGTTGTTGCACCAACATGAGCAACATTTAAGAGAGCAAGCTGAGCAACTAGCTCATATCAACCAACAAGCAAATAGAAATGATCATCAAAGAGATCAACGTGCTGACTCACCAAGAGAGGAGCACACTAGACAAGAAGGAAACCCATAATAAAATCACCCTCCAAATCATGAGCAAAATCCAACTGGTGGGGAAAGGGTAAACCTAATAGAGCAGGATCAGGCACATCCTGAATCCCCTCATAGGAGGGAAGAAAATAGAGCAAATCAAATGGATAGAGGGTTACCTCCACCACCACCATGAGGGGGTCTGCAAGAGGAGGAACTCCTCACCTCAAAGGTATTCCAAGAACTTGCTAAAAATATGAAGTCCTTTGAAAAACAAGAGATGGCTGGTAGCCAACCAACATTGAGAAAAATACACAATCAACCATTATGTCCATCTATCCCTAGCCCCGCATACCCTAAGCATTTTGAGATGCCTAGGTTGGAAAATTTTAAGGGTGAAGAGGATGCACAAGAGCATGTTACCAATTTCATCAATGCATGTTTTCATCTTGAAGACAATGATGCTCTTATGCTCAGGACATTCATTATGACATTTTTGGGCACCGCCACCCAATGGTTCAACCAATTGCCCAAGCATAGCATATCCAATTTTGAACAACTAGTGAACGCTTTCCTAAAATATTTCTCTTTTGGTGCTAAGAGGAAAGTGAACCTTTCAGACCTGGCCAATTTGAGACATTATGACGATGAGCCAGTAATGGATTATGGGAATAGATGGAGAAGAGTCATGGCAAAATTATCATTCTTCGTCCCCACAGAAGAGATCGTCTGGATGTTCACCAAGAGTTGTTCCAAACACATTTCCCTCTTGCTACAACTTCAACAATACCCCTCATTTGAGGAAGCCTTGGCATAGGCCAAACTCATCGAGGACATAAAAGTAGATGAGGGAACCATCAAACTCCGAACCAAGAAGGAGTGGAACAAAAATGACAAAAATGGCAAATACAAGCAGAAGTAGGCAAACCCTACTCCAGTTAATCAAGTGGTATTGGTTGCACCTAAGGATGGGGTTGTGCACCAACCCCAAAATTATCAAGCATAGCCCCCACCAGCCAATTATGATCAAAAGAACAATCAAGGGTAAAACAAAGAATGCAAACCCCCTCGCTATTTCACACCATTGACAAAATCAATGCAATCAATCTTCAACCAATTGAGCGAGGTAGGAAATATCAGGTTCCCTGATATACCTCTTATAGATCCCAACCATCCTAAGCCAAAAGGATATAGGGAAGATCAATTTTACCCTTATCATAGGATACCGGGGCATAATATTGAGGTTTGCATTGGTTTCAAGCACCAGGTGCAAAACATGATTGAGGTGGGAGAACTTAAAGTTGACAACCCATTGGCTCCTGACAACAGAGATATGGGCATCTACAAAAACCCATTGCCAAACCATGAGGCCCCTAGAGGGCAAGGTGCACAAGTCAATCAAGTTCGAGTTGATACGCCTACCCATGGGTGCATTGGGATGGTTGAAATTGTCAATATAGCAACCAGGAGTAGACGGTATGGTCAACCGCAACCTCCTGCAGCTCCCATTAACGTCCCCTATGCACCTAGGTAGAGGCAGGGGTAAAACAACCTTCCAGGTCCACCAACCCGACCTGTGGTAACTATTCGGAGTAGACTTGAGCAAAACTTACAAACGACTCTAGCTAAGCTATCCATCTATGAGCTCATACAACAGTCCCCAAAGCATAGGGAGACCTTGATGGAGATTTTAAGGTCGATTGAGCTCCAACCACAAGATCCAAATGCATTCACCCATTTTGTGGGACAAGTACAAGAATTCCAGGAACCTATAATTCGATTCTATGATTATGAGATTAAGATAGTCCCTACTACCTTACCAGACCCTCCACTACACATTGTGGCATCAGTCAATGATTTACCTTTTAAGTGGGTCTTGATCGATACAGGTTCATCAATCAACATCATCACAACAACAACAATAGAACACCTTAAGATCCCCAAGTCCAATATCATTCCGGGAGCCTATACATTAAGGGCTTTCAATGATGCTTTATGCAATACTATGGGAACGATAGTCCTACCTATCAAGGTGGGGCATAAGACCATCCCCATGATGTGTCATGTCTTGGAAGGGGCCATGCAATACAACATCCTCCTAGGGAGACCTTGGATAAGGGACATGAAATGTGTTCCTTCGATCTTACACCAATGTGTCAAGTATGTGCATGATAACAAAGTCTACATGGTGTTGGTTGATGAAGAGCCATTCAAGTATGTTCATCAGGTGGATTGTCCAGGAGAATTTGTGATTCCTTCTACCCACTTGTATGTAGGACCTTCATCTCCAGCTATGCAACTGAATGATAAAGACAAAGGGGTACAAAAAGACCCATCTACATCAACACCTCATCTTGCACACAAAGTGACTAATGCTTCTAATAGACCATCAATATCTAAACCAAAAGATAATCAGAAGCTAAAGGCACCCATGGTTGAGGAAAGAAAGCCTAAGGAAGTGCTAACCATAGACGTTAAGAAAATTCCAACTCCCATGGAGGAGGAAGATCTCCAAGATCAAGCTGAGGAGATACTAGAGCCCGCTTCGCCAATGTTGTCTGTAGGATCATCCACATCACATGCGACTATACACTTGGAAAGTACAAGGATAGGAGAGTATCTTGTGCAGAACATAACATTTACACCCATCATAGAGTCTACACAAGACATGGGATGACCAAAAGACCTAAGACCACCAGTGGGAACAATGGTTCCACTTGGAATCCCTCCCAACCAGACAAACTTTGTCTATGCTGGACTAGACTGCGCCCATAAGTCTACTAATGAAGAAGAGGACAATGATGAATTATTCATCGTAAATGTTCGTTACCTCTCTAATCTTGAGTTTTCTCTAAGCTACTTTGAATGCTACCATTGGCATGGTTACGGTCTTGGTATATATGAGCAGGGGAGTAGACAGCCATTCGAGCCGCAATACCAGCTTTTGTCTAATAGGTTTGGGTTAGGCTATCACATCAGAGGTCGAGATGACTCTCTAGTAGTAGCCTTAGATAGATTAAGCTTGGGGTTAGGAGAAGACATTGATTTTATTCCCTATCACCCACCAAGTGCAAGATATCCGAGCAACAAACAAGTGGTTGTGGTAAGCATACCACCTCCCAAGACTTATCATCCAAGCTCCGCAATTGAGACCATCCCAATAGGTTGTAACTTGTGGGATGAGGAACAAGAAGGAAATGAATACGAGGCAAATGATGATGAAGCACAGGCAAGCTTAGCCTATCATGGGCCTCATTATTTACAAATCCTTGCCTGGTCTAGCCATAAAGAGAGTGGGTACATATCGGATGAAAGTGGCTATGAGTCAGAAGACTCAACAGAGAGAGCCTACCTAGGAACAAGGCAATGGCCCCATGACTTGGGGCAACATACTAATGCAAATGGCATCTTCATAAGTGAAGAAGAATATGAGGATGAGATAGATATGGCCTACTTAGGGCCAAGAGATGTTCCCCTTACCTTGGGGCTTGTAGCACCCTAAAATTGGCGCAGTTAAACCATCAATAAAAGATTAAAAATTTGAATTTTAACCCCGAAACCGCCCGTTAACCGCTCACCTCATTTTTCATGCCATTTTTAGAATTTGTTTTGACCGTTGGACGATATCGTCGCCGATCTGACGATATCGTCCCAAATCGGACGAATTCGTCTAGAACAGAACGTCCAGACGATTTCGTCCCAAAACCAAATTTTCATAATTAGCCTCTGTTTCAACAACCTCTCCAACTCGGGCAGAAGTGTTTCTGTGCGGTTGGAGATTCCTACGTTGGAGATCTCCCAGATTGGGATGATCCCCAACCTCCTAACCTCCCCCTAATCCTATATAAACTTGGGATTTTCCCAGTTTATCCCCCTGCCGATCATTTCCGCAACTCTAGTTTTTTGCTGTATTAGAACATCCTCGCCCCCATCATTTGCATTTGTATTTTCAGGTTTTATTGCAGGATTTTACCGTGTTTCAGCCAGAGGAAGCTCGGATCGTCGTAGGCGATCCAACACGATTTCGGATGATCCTGTCGAGATCGACGATGATCTCGTACGATTGCAGATGATTTTGACTGCAGTTCAGATTGGGGGCAACCAGAGCCTCGAGTTTGCATTTTCTACCTTTCTTTCTTATTTAATTGTGCATTAGATCGATTTATTTCTGTTCTGCATCCTGGAGTTCACCTCATTTAGCATATTTGCATGATAAAATTTAAAATAAGTTATTAAAATAGTGCATCCCATTTGATTTGCTATCTGGATTTATTATTTAAGCATCTATACTATTATTTCTATCATTTTGCATCATTCTTGCAATTGCATTTTTGTTTTAGGTTTCTAATGAATTCATCTGATGAATTCATTAAGTTTTCAATGATCTTGTCTGATCTCAGATGATCGCCTATGATTTGGGATGATTCTGTACAATTACAGATGATCCTGTCATATCCGGGATGATCTGGACTCCTACAAGCTTCATAATCTTCATCAGACATCAGGAATCAGGTGTATTCCTCTCCATTTCACATAGTCTCTGTATTTAGGATTCATTCATGTTTGTTGTCTTCATATAAACCCAAAATTTCATATAGAATAGCTTAGATTCATTTTGGCCAACCTAGGAATATGAATGATTGAATATAAAATGAACACATCAAACCCATTCTCAACCTAGGCGTGAAAACTGCCACTCAAAGTTTCCTGGTGAACCCCACCATCCGTCAAAAATTCACCCTTATACCCCTCCCCCGAGAGGCGTGACCTTCAAAGGGCCTCTCCGTCCGAGGTATTGTCCCATCCTTCTCGCATCCCCCTTCCAGGGCATGGATCCTTTAGCCCAAAGGTAAGGGTGCAAAAAATTTGGGCGATACATTTTGGTGAACCCGACGTGAAACTAAAACACCTTTTGAAAACAATCAAAAAAAAACACATTATTAAGAACATCTAGAATCATTAGAAAACTGTTAAATTTGCATATCATATTTAGATGGTAGATTATAATAGAAGACGAGTTGTCACCATAAATGTTGAAAATCAATTAACGGCCATAGAGATTACTTTCATGCTTAGAGTACCTCAAACAAATAGAGTCCAACCTTTGTGGGACGAACTTGATAGGAGATTGGGTATTATTGAATCTAGATCTACAGAACTTAGGCAAATTAAGAGGTTTGTCCTAGATAGAATCCTGGATCCCGATCAGGTGACTTTGTACCATGAACTTCAGAGAGCTTGCCATAGGTGGTTAGCAGATAAAAGAGCACTTGTGTCTTCAGAATTATACACCTTTGAGGAATACCTTGAGAACGCAGTTGTAGTACATAAATTTCTATCTCGTATAGAGGATCAAGAAGTCATTCTTACAGATAGAAAGAGATGGAATAGAGTTCCTAGAGCTGTGTTGTATCGAGAGTATTGCCATGAACTTTATTTTTATAAGTCAGAGTCTGAAATAGATCATATTACCATAGCACACTTTGTCAAGTTCTTGAAAACCACTTCCAATTTGAAGAGGAGCATTTCATGACTCTTGATGAACTTGATCCTATCAACGATATCCATAAACTATTTATAGAAAACTAAGTCATTCTTTTTACTATTGTTATTTCTTGCAACTAGCATGTTGTTTGTTATTTTTATACTTGTGAAATAATAATACAAAAAAAAAAACAAAAAAAACAAAACATTTCCTTTTTAAGTATTATAGTAGGTATATAGTTAAAATATATACCTCTCAACCCTATCACATATATATATATATATATATATATTTGCTAAAACCTAAGTTTAGCACAATGCCTAGACTTAGGAATGGAAAACAAACCGAAGAAGATGAAGATTGGTTAGGAAGACCATTAATTGACCAAAATGTCCCTCCTGAGGACCAAGTTCAGGAAGAAGAAATCCTAGACCAGAAAGAAGAAGAGCTTGCTGTAGCAAATGAACAAGAAGAAATTAATAGAGAGGAAGGATCCTCATCCCCTAAAATGTCTCCGGGAGGAGCTATCACTTTTGAAAACATGGAACAATTTTGGAAGTTCATTAACACAAATATTGGTGTTTTTAATAGAGTAGTCCATATGGACAAGGATCGAATTAGTGACACTCAAGCAACTCTAGAAGACGTATTTCACACATGCACTAATCCCTTGTCCTTTATTGAACAAGAGAGTGATCAAGCTGGACCATCCAATTTGGATATAGTAGCTACGATCCGGAACATGCAACAACAATAAGTTACCCAACCACCTAAAGTGCCTGTTAACAAGCCTAGGGTCATTCCCGCACAAAAGAAACCATCATTTACTGCTCTATTTCGCCAAGCTATTGAGCAACATACCTCAAATCAACAAAAACCCAAAACAAAACCAAACACCAATTACCAACAATCTGGGATACAACATAATACTATTACAAATCCCCTTCATAATACTCTTCCTACCAACACTTTGCATAATAGCAATATAGCATCTAATCCTTATGCCACACCATCATACACTCATAAATCCCATACCTATGTCCCACCGAACCAATATGGTGGACAAACTAGTAATCTTGAAACCATGGTGAAACAATTAGTTTCCCGCATGGACCAGATAGATCCCTACCGTCCCTCGTACAATTATCGAGAGATGTGTAGTCAGCCTTTAGATCCTATAGTTGTAGCACAGCCGTATCCTAAACATTTTCCTATGCCTGTCCTGCCCATATATAAAGGAACGGAAGATCCCATAGAGCATCTTCGTATGTTTAGGATAGCATGTCATGATATATCACATGATGACTTGTTATTACTAAAAATGTTCCCGAAAAGCTTGGGAGGAATGGCATTAGAGTGGTATTATCAATTACCCACTAATTCTTTGAGGAATTTCGAAGAAACTTCGAGTCTTTTGTTCATCAATTTAGTGCCTATATCGAAAGACATGTGACCATTAAAGATTTGTATAACTTAAAACAAGACAAAGATGAATGCTTTGCTGATTTCCTAGCTAGGTGGAGACAATTGATAGGAAAATTGCACTTTGTGTTACCTTATAGGGAGATGTTGGACATCTTTATTAATAATTTGCAAGAGCAACTATCTTACGAATTATCAACTCGTTTCCTTGACCACCTTCGATCAGAGCTATAGACTTAGCCCGAAGAGTGGAAGATGCTCTCATTAGGAGAGGTCAGCTTAAAAAGAAAGACGATGAGAAAACATCCAAAAATCAATATAAGAATAAACAAGTTGTGGGTGATGGAGTCACTGATAGCAAAAATATTGCTAATGTTAATGCTGCAAAGACAACGGAGAAGTTTGTACTGAAACCTCCTGATAGACCTCCTCGAGAATTTACTAGGTTAAATCAACCTTTATCAACTATTCTACCACAATTATTAGAATGAGGCTTGATTCAATTACCAAATATCCGGGAACCTGATCCAACTATACCCGGATACAGAGCAGATTTACATTGTGACTTCCATAGAGGACCTGGACACACTACCAACTCTTGTAAAAGATTAAAACATAAAATACAGGACTTGATTGATAACAATGAGATGGAGGTACAAGCCTTTCAACCTAAGCAAAATCCTCCTAATAACGCTCAAAATAACATCACACAAAACCAGAATCAGAATGCCAATCATCATTAGACATCTTTCAACATCCTTTACCAAAACATGGTAAGGAGGTGGCTAATCAAATTGAACATCATAATGTTCCTCCTCCTGCCCGATATGTAGGAACTATTAGTGGGCATTTACCTGCTCATGATCCGGAAACCTTTGACACAACTTTATCCATGGTTACAACCAGGCCTCTATATAATATTCAGATACCTGATCTTAGTGATACATAATATGAGACTGAGAGTGATATGGAAATCACATCAAATCAATCGAATAGTTCTGAAGATGAATCAGATACTATTCACCCTATCACAAGTCATATGGTTCCGGAAGAACCATTTCCAAGAAGAGTCACTACTAGACCATCGTCCCACCAATTACTTTCTAATGAGTTAGCTATAAACGCTAGACCAAGACCCATTCATCATCCACAGAATAATATTGTGGGTACCATCGGAGTTGTTACTAGACAACAGGCTCAAAATTCTCAACAAGATCAAATTCAGAATGGTGGATCAACTCCATTTGTTTTGAAGGTTCCTAATAAAGGGAATCATGCACCTAATGTTCAACCTAAACCTCCTTATAATATTAATGAACAATTATCAAATATTACAACTAGAATTTCCCTTTTGGACCTCTTAAGATCTTCTCCCACACATAGAGATGAATTAATGCTCACATTAAGCCAGATGATGGTACCACAAGACATTCACCCTCAAGACATGGCCAATACTATAATAACTCGTGAAGTTGATTGTATTGACTTTCGAGATAGAGACATACCGCAACATAGTTTACATAAAGATAACCCCTTATATATTACCGCCTTAATTGGAGATGTAGCAATCAAACGAGTTTTGATTGATAATGGTTCATCTTTAAATATTTGCACTTTTGACTTCTACCAAATATTTGGGTTTAGAAGTGATGAAATGAAAAGAACTGATATGATTATAAAATCTTTCAATGACGAAACACAAGAAACGTGTGGAGTTATTACCATTCCATTGCAGGTTGGTCCAAGAACCTTGGATACGACTGTGTTTATTGTACATTGCCCTGCATCATACAATATACTCTTGGGTCGCCCTTGGATCAACGCGATGCGAGCTGTTCCCTCAACTTTACATCAATGTGTTAAATTCGAATTTAAGAATCGTTGGTTACCATTCATGGTGATCCAAGACCCTTTGATATGTGTGCTTTGGCAGAACCTATTGGAGTTCAATTTTGCCCCTCTGTCATCCACACATCCTAATTCTCATTATCCATCTAAACATGTGAAACTCACACCCACAATGTCATCTACTTCTTCTCCATCAGATGCACCTTCACATATAGCTCAACCATCTTCTGAACAAACCGCATTAGGACCTAAGAAAGATCCTAATCCCACAACCAATGTCTCTTGTTCTACTCCTATAACTTCTATACCTATAATAGACCCATCTATTGACACCTCTACACCGTCTATATCCACCAAATGCATATTCTCCGCATCAGAAGACGTAGGAAATATTCCTTCTACCTCTTATGCTCTTACTGACGAGCTCTTACCCGATCTATCTAAAATTCTTATATCAGAAGAAACGAATGTTTCTATGCAAGATTCCCTTATTTTAAATAATTTGCCACCATCTCCTCATACCTTGGGCCTCCCACAGCCTATGGGAAGTATTTACCAAGTCGAGAGTTGTGCCTTTATTTATAAGGGATATGACTGGGTAGAATACCAGAAACATCAGAACTCATTATGATGGATATGCTCGATGTTATTTTACTAATGAGTATACTAAAGCCAAACCTATAATGCTTAAATTGGGATATAAAGGGAAAGGTTTGGGACCTTTCCAGAATGGTATGAAAGAACCTTTTGAGGTAGAGCCGTGGCCCGCCCGATGTGGTGTGGGCCTATTTTCTAGTAAGGGTCAACCATTTGAGGATGATGACCATCTTATATGTTACCAAGATTATTTAGATGAACGCGATGCTTTGCATTTAACGAATAAGCCATTCACATGTAATATGCTATCTATAGCTTATCCTGAGATGATCACTGAATCCGACGATGAGTTGGAGGGAGATATCTTCCATGATGTCTCCGTTGAGGAATTATTACATAATGGATTTTATTTTGATGGCTCTATACCTAGTATAGCCCAGCTTGAGGCCATGACTCCTCAAGACGAATTATCCAAGTTAACCTTGGAAGAATTATAAGAATTGGGCGTTTCACCCACCCCACCTAATTTTGAGAGAGATCTACACATGGAAGTAGAAAATGTCATAAAAATTAACATTGGAACCGAGGATAACCCTCACATAATCAACATCGGATCAGAATTGAGTCAAGAAAATAGGATAAATACATTGCATTTCTTAAAGAATATGAAGATGTCTTTGCTTGGACATATGAAGATATGCCAGGTTTAGACCCTTCTGTAGTTATGCATCACCTAGTAGTCCATCCGGATGCTAAACCTGTTAAACAGAAACTTAGAAAAATGCATCCTAAAGTGGCCTTACTAGTCAAAGGAGAGTTAGAAAACTCCTGAATGTTATTTTTATACAAGCCATTGATTATGCTGAATGGATCTCGAATGTAGTTCCAGTAACTAAGAAAGAAGCTACTAAGGTTAGGGTTTGTACAGACTTTAGAGATATTAATGTTGCATGCCCTAAAGATGATTTTCCCCTTCCCAATATGGATCAGATCATTGATTTTACTACTGGGAGTGGAATGATATCCTTAATGGATGGATTTTTTGGTTATAATCAGATCAGGATAGCTCCTGAAGATCAGGCTAAAACAACCTTTATTACCCCTTGGGGGACCTTTTGTTGGAAAGTGATGCCATTCGGTTTAAAGAATGTAGGTGCAACCTATCAATGAGCCATGACTTATATCTTTCATGATATGATGCATGATATACTACATGATTATGTAGATGACATTATAGCTCGTTCTACTGAAGAAGATGACCATTTAGATGACTTGAGAAAAGTATTTAATCGGTTAAGGGAATATCTTATCCGATTGAATCCAGCCAAATGTATATTCGGAGTTAAGTCCGATAAATTATTGGGGGTTATAGTTTCTTTACGTGGCATCAAAATTGACCCTCTCAAGATTATGGCTATCACTGATATGCCCGCACCCACAAATATATCTGAATTACGGAGTCTACAAGGTAAGCTTCAAGCCATCCGTCGCTTCATCGATAAGCTGGAGGATAAAACTGGACCCTTTCTTAAGCTTCTTAAGAAGGATGTCTCTTTCCATTGGGACAATGAATGTCAGGAAGCATTTGAACTCCTCAAACAATATCTTCTTAACCCACCTATACTTTCACCACCTAGACCTGATCGCCCATTTATCTTGTATATTTTTGCTTCAGATTTTGCTTTAGGAGCTATGTTAGCTCAACTTGATGATGAGAAGAGAGAGCGTGCTAATTATTACATTAGTAGAACATTAATTAGTTATGAAACCCGCTACACAACATTAGAGAAGTTATGTCTAGCAATCATATTTTCTACACAAAAACTACGCCATTATATGCTCAATCAAAAACATACGTTATTGCTAAATCTGATCCCTTGCAGTATCTCATGAGTCGACCTTATTTATCTGGTCGCACAACAAAGTGGGTTCTTGCGCTAAGCGAGTTTGAACTCACGTTTATAGGACAAAAGTCTGTTAAGGGTCAAATCATAGCAGATCAATTAGCTGTTGCACCCTTAGAATCCACCCATCCCCTCATCATTGAGTTTCCTGACGAATGCCTTAAATTAGAGGTAGATCATTCAGAGCAATGGTCCTTATACTTTGACGGAGCCCGATGCATGAGTGGGGCTGGTGTAGGTATTATTTTGATATCTCCATAGAAACATCTCATACCTCTATCCTTTAAATTAACGTTTGCCTGTACTAATAACACTGCTGAATATGAGGCTCTAATCCTTGGATTACGAGCTGCCCTGGCACTAAAAATTAAAAATCTATTAGTTTTCGGTGATTCTCAACTTGTTATAAATCAAATTAATGATGTTTATCAGACCAGAGATGATAAATTGTGCCCATATAAAGCATATGTATTACAATTAATATCTTTATTTGATCAAGTTACCTTGGAAGCTATTCCTCGAACTAGCAATCGTGCGGCTGACGCTATGGCCGCAACTGCATCTCTTTTACCCTTGGAGTTAGATGACGAATATGCTACCATCATTATTCATCGACTCCAAGAACCCGCTTCAATTAAATCATGCTTGGAACCTTTGGACGTGTTTCTAATCAACGAAACTACTCCTAAACTTTGGTACACTGACATCCTCAATTTTCTTCACAATGGAACCTTCCCTAAAGGTTTTAATAGAAACCAACACCGGTTATTGCGTAGACGAGCAAGTCGCTTCGTCATAATTGGCAATACCTTATATAGGAGATCTTTTGAAGGTATCCTACTGAGATGTTTGAATCTAGAAGAGTCTAGATCAGCTTTGAGTGAAGCCCACGATGGATCTTGTGGGGGACACTTTAGTGGTAGCGCCATTGCTAAGAAGCTCCTTAGGATAGGATATTTTTGGCCTACCATGGAGAATGATGCACATGATTACGTGCGCCATTGCGACAAGTGCCGAAACATGCCGACCTTGTCCATGCGCCTACACAAGAACTACAGGCTATTTCATCTCCTTGGCCCTTTTCAAAATGGGGCTTAGACATTATTGGAAAAATCAATCCTGTGTCATCTGATGGACACAAATTCATCATAACCACCACCGAGTATTTTACGAAGTGGGTTGAAGCTATGCCCTTAGCTTCTTGCACTGGAACCCAAGTTTCCAAATTTATTTTTAATCAAATTATTTGTAGGTTCGGAATTCCTGCAAATCTCATCTCGGATAATGGAACTTGTTTCAAAAATAAATATGTAAAGAAACTATGTCAAAAATATAAAATTCAACATCGTTGGTCCACTCCCTATTATCCCTCGTAGGGTAATGGCCAAGGAAGCATCTAATAAAACATTAATTAAAATCCTCAAAATACTCGGTCAATAAATCTGGGTCGATATTGGCACATTCAATTATATCCTGCTTTGTGGGCTTATCGAACTAGCGTTCGTACTCCCATGGGCACTTCACCTTTTGTTTTGGTTTATGGCGTTGAAGCTATTTTTCCCTTTGAATTAGAAGTTCCTTCTTTGGCTCTGCTACTTCAAGATACTGAAGTAGGAGATGAATATCGTGTTGGTAGATTTAGTCAGCTGGAACTCCTAGATGAGAAGCGCATCAATGCTTTGGAGCATCTTCGAGCCTACTAGAACAAGCTCAAACGAGCATATCTTAAGAAAGTTCATCACCGATCCTTTGAGATCGGTGACCTCGTCTTAAAAGAAAATCAAAAAAATACTAATGCAACTAAAGACCTTAAAGGTAAATTTGAACCTAATTGGCTTGGGCCATATATCATCACTGCTAAATTTGGATCGGGAGCATACAGATTAGCTACCTTAGATGGTAAAGATCTTAAAGAACCTATGAACATTATGCATCTTAAGCGCTATTATGCATAATTCTGGTAATTTCATCACTGTATATATTGTACATCTTGTCTCATTCTTAGTAAATTCATATAAAAATTTCAAAAAATAGTAATATTATGTATTCTCTCAATTCATAAATCAAAATCAAAATATAAAAAATCAAAATCATCAAAATCTTCAAAAACATCTTTTATTTTTGCACCTGTCAATTCTTGAAGTATTGCAGTTATATTTTTAGTTGTTTTGGATAAATTAGCATTTATTTGGAATCCCTCACTTTCACACTCACATGAATAAATATCTTGATCTTATTTGGTATGATTATTAATCTCTCTTATATCAAAGTCCACAGTTGAATTAAATAAATTTTTGAGCATAGAGAACTGATCTTGTTATTTACTTGAACCAAGTATACCTTTTCACATTAAAATGATTTCATTGCAAATTCAAAATGATGCTACATAGTAGAAGTGGTCTCTTGAGCGAAAAGTTTCCCTGCTATCCTATCATGCACATGGTCTAGAATCTTTGAGAATTGACAAAAGGACAAGCTCACCCCTGCCAGTAATAAAAATCCCTTGCTCTACAGCCAATCCGAGCAAGTATCCCTAGTATAGGAAGAAAAAGAAAAAGAAAATCAAGAAAAAAATCATGAGAAAAAGAAGCATTATTTCAGTAGCATTTTGTACCATCTCAATAATATTTCAGCATTATCTCAGTATCAAGCAAAAATACAAAAAAAAAAAGAGAGAAAAGAAAAGAAAAAGCAAAAAGCAATAAAATCCCTTCCCCTACCCTTTGAAAAGAAAAGAAGGGTGAATGAGCTTGAATCCTTGGAATTCTCAATTATTCAAAAACTGTGAGGTAAGCCCCATAACAGGTGGTTTGTGCCCAACCCGCTTGGCCTTGGGTAACTCCTAGCGTGGTGATATGTCTGTTACATTAGCGACCTTCTTTTGTACAGACCTATGTCTGCTTATGGATCAGCTAGCTCTTGATGACCTGACTTACATAGTAGTTTGGTACGGTTATATGCATATAAATCATGGTTAACGAACACTCATTTGGTTAATTCAAATTACTTGTATCAAATTATCTTGCTCAAAATCGGTAAATGAACAATACAATTGCACACACATTTGTATTTGAGAGATTTTGTATCATTATGATAGATCGAGATCGGCAATGAACTCACATATGCACACGGGGTTCCTTATAAATCTAAATTTTGTCTTTGAGATAATTTAAAATATTTATGCAAATCTTCTGGAATAATTTGATTTTCTTACTTGAGAATATTGGCTTAGCGTAAAAACAATTAAATACATTTTTTTTTCAAAATCCAAAATTTCTTTCAAAACATGTTCAAAAATCTAGCAATAAAGTCACATTTATATATTTTTGACTTTCGCAACGATGGTATAGTTCCTAAACCTAAATTGGAATTTTATGCCTAGTGCAAGTCCTCATCTTATATTTTCTGTTTATCTCAAACTCAAAAATCAACTATGCAATAAAACTATTATATCAATTTCTTCTTTGGATTTCATGATGATGGTATAAGTCTATACCTAAAATTCTATGCCTAGCGCAAACCATCGTTTTAATTTTATTTCCCATTTATTTAATCCATAAAAGCATATGGCTTAAATCATTATGTTACACAATTGTGCTTTAAAAAGAACGAAAACTTTTCTATTTCATTTCATTATGTCAACATTCAGTTTTTTGTGACGATGGTATAATTCCTAGGCAATTGTTCAAATTTCTATCACACTTAGGAATTTTATGCCTAGCAAAAATCATATTTTTAATATTTCATGCATAATATTTTCATGGAAATCTGAAAACAAATCATCACCATCATCATTTTTCATCATCACATCACAAAAGTCTTAAGAAAGTCTCTTAAGCACCCTTTTACTTTTAGCAATATTTCTCTATCGGGATTAGCTTAATGACCTAGCGAGCGGCGACTCCATGAAATGGTCATGTAACAGTGACAATGTCCTTTGAAATTATTGTTAGAAGTCACTTTATTTTTTCATCAAATCACACCACAACAACCAATTTGTTTACATCAGATTATTTCATTTAAATTTTATGGCATGACATAAAATTATAATATTTTCAACGACATAATTACATGAATAATCAATCAACAATTAAAATATTAAAGCATCATAAAACATATGCACAAGTCATATCACAAAAAAAATATATATATATATATCAAGAAATATATGTACATCATATCAAAATGGATTGGTATGCCACAATCTATACCCTGGCATACTCAATCCTCTCAAATATACAATCTATAGTCAATGTGCAGCTAGTCTCGAGAAGCCCTCGAGCTCTCAGCCTCATCTCCTCTCCCACCCTGAGGTGGAGGAGGTGGTCCCATCGGAGTCGTGTCGTATCATGGGTCCTCGACGTCGATCGTGAGGATGTCCTCGATGACCCCATCCTGACCGGCTCCGCAATGCCATTGGCAACTGTATCCTCTGGCCCTCTGGAACCAGCTGGAAGTATACTCCCTGATAGAACGTGGTCTGAGCAATAGCCCATGCCAGCTCCCGCATGCTCGCCCCTCCGCTTCGAGCCCTGAGTCATGTAGCCTCATCCTAAAGTCTGCACCTGAGCTCGTAGGTGGGCATTCTCCACTCGAAGAGCCGCCATCTCGTTGCTCTCCCCCACCTCGACACCCTTGCCCTTATCGGGCGATGGTGGCCTCTCCCTCTACTGAGAAGGGAGTCCCTCCTCCCTCCTCTCTAGCTACTATGGTCTCTTCAAAGCCTATGGCACTCTTCGACATCTCTCCTGAGGAGGCCATCGTTGATCCCTCCCTCCATGACTCCTCACTGCATCGATGGTAGCCTGGCACCGCCTCCCCATCCATTGCACAATAGCATGCATCGAACCCTATGCCCTCATCATCCGAGGAGGGCGGATGCCTGCATACCAGGCATCATATCCATCTGCTACCCAACATCATCCCCATCCACTAGCTGAATGGGGGCATCGTCCATCCTGACTCCAAACACGTTGCATGTCTGGAGCCCCGCTCAATGTAGTATTATCCCGGATAGTCCGAGAGTACTCATAATCCCTGAGAGAAGGGATCCCCTATTGTAGACCGAACTGCCTCAAAACTTGGTCATAGCGATGGAGCTCTACCTCTCCCCACTCCATCCTCAACTAGAAGACTCGCCTGATGTGAGCCAACTCCTATCCATCCTCTCCCCACCCTGGATGCTCTCTCCATGGCCTCCAGGTGATCTGATCTGGGATGAGGTCATCTAGCAACCTCTGAGACATCGATAGATCTATCCGCCTTGTGACCCTCTCTAGAGCCACCAATAGAAAACTCGGGGTCTCTCCCGATCAACTCCTATCAGTGGAAGCCCTACCGGCCTTCGCACCGCAATGTGCTCCCAGCACCAAACCTAGTAGCAATGTCAGCACCAGACATCGACCTCCCTTGTATACGACCCCGTAGAGGATCCTATACAAGCGGCATAGTACAAAACTGCCCCAAGCAAACCTATAACCATGGTCTCTCATGTCATAGACCACATCTGAGAGGAGCCACGATAACCTGCATCCACTCTGGTGGCATAGAAGTAGGCCACCCACCACCCCTACCAAAACCTGAGTCAATCGAGATGCCCTAGGCATCTGCCTCAATGCCTCGATGTTCACTCCGCCCTTCTCCAGGGTGAAGCTTGGGTCATGCACAATCGCATCATGGCATGGCCCTGATTGGCCGAAGGAGTCATGAATCGCCCATGTATGGGGATCCTCAAGATCCTCCATACATCCTCTAGAGTGGGAGCCATCTCCCCTATCGGTAGTCGAAAGCAGGATGATCCCGGATACCATCTCTCTGCTAGGGCTGTCAGTAGCCCCATGTCTATAGGAATTTGTGGCATCTCTGCCACATGCTGTAGTCCAACCTCTGCTAGTCTGTCCCGCTCGACCTGATCGAGCATGGCTACATCATCTCTGAGCCCCCCGTATTTCCATTCCCGACTCTTTAGTAATCCCCTCTACAAAATAAACAATAAAACAACAAAAATCATTAGTACATAATCATTAAAATCAATTTCATCTCATAAAAAATGATATCGTCCATTATTGGACGATATCGTACTAAATTTAGTAAAATCGTCCTTGGTAGGACGAAATCGTCTCCATTTTGTTCAATTTAGGGATCATCCTTTATTGGACGGAATCGCCCATATTTCTCCAATTTCGTCCTTAGACGAAATCGGCGATATAGGGACGATTTCGACCAAATTGGGACGATTTTATCCCGACGTCGTCGACGGCCTAAAAACGGTCGCGATGACCAAAAACAATTAAAATTCAAGTAAAAAATTAAACAAATCAAGTTAAAAACATAATATATCAGGTTTAGATCCTTACCCGCAACCCGCGTCGGACCTCTGTCGATCTGTGTGTCATTTCCACCATTTCACCTGTAGAGCTCTGAAACAAGGAAAGTGAACAGAAAAATGAATTAGGGTTTTACCCTATTTTTCTTAATTTTATTTAAAAACAACATTTTTTAAATTTTTTTTTTTCAATTTTTGCTTTTCTGCGCTTTTACCTCAAACGTTCGATTTGGGTAAAAACTCGGAGGGGGCACCATAGCAAGCAATTGTACGATTCGACCTAGAATCGTCGTCTAAAAAATGGAATAAATTTTGCTTTCTCATAAAGCATGAAGAACTCATCTTTAACGCATTTTCTTCAAAAAATTCACTAAAGAGGGGGCAAAATGTAGCACCCTAAAATTGGCACAGTTAAACCATCAATAAAAAGATTAAAAATTTGAATTTTAACCCCGAAACCGCCCATTAACCGCTCACCTCATTTTTCATGCCATTTTTAGAATTTGTTTTGACCATTGGACGATATCATCGCCGATCTGACGATATCATCCCAAATCGGACGAATTCGTCTGGAACAGAACGTCTAGACGATTTCGTCCCAAAACCAAATTTTCATAATTAGCCTCTATTTCAACAACCTCTCCAACTCGGGCAGAAGCGTGTCTGCACGGTTGGAGATTCCTACATTGGAGATCTCCAGATTGGGATGATCCCCAACCTCCTAACCTCCCCCTAATCCTATATAAACTTGGGATTTTCCCAGTTTATCCCCTTGGCTGATCATTTCCTTGCAACTCTAGTTTTTTGTTGTATTAGAACATCCTCGCCCCCATCATTTGCATTTGTATTTTCAGATTTTATTGCAGGATTTTACTGTGTTTCAATCGGAGGAAGCTCGGATCGTCGTAGGTGATCCAACATGATTTTGGATGATCCTGTCGAGATCGGCGATGATCTCGTACGATTGTAGATGATTTTGACTATAGTTCAGATTGGGGGCAACCAGAGCCCCGAGTTTGCATTTTCTACCTTTCTTTCTTATTTAATTGTGCATTAGATCGATTTATTTATGTTCTGCATCCTGGAGTTCACCTCATTTAGCATATTTGCATGATAAAATTTAAAATAAGTTATTAAAATAGTGCATCCCATTTGATTTGCTATCTGGATTTATTATTTAAGCATCTATACTATTATTTCTATCATTTTGCATCATTCTTGCAATTGCATTTTTGGTTTTTGGTGTCTGTTTCCATGATTGTAGGTTTCTAATGAATTTTTGACGAATTCATCAGGTTGTCGATGATCTTGTCTGATCTCAGATGATCGCCTATGATTTGGGATGATTCTGTACAATTACAGATGATCCTGTCATATCCGAGATGATCTGGACTCCTACAAGCTTCAGAATCTTCATCAGACATCAAGAATCAGGTGTATTCCTCTCCATTTCACATAGTCTCTGTATTTAGGATTCATTCATGTTTGTTGTCTTCATATAAACCCAAAATTTCATATAGAATAGCTTAGATTCATTTTGGCCAACCTAGGAATATGAATGATTGAATATAAAATGAACACATCAAACCCATTCTCAACCTAGGCGCGGAAACTGCCACTCAAAGTTTCCTGGTGAACCCCACCATCCGTCAAAAATTCACCCTTATACCCCTCCCCCGAGAGGCGCGACCTTCAAAGGGCCTCTCCATCCGAGGTATTGTCCCATCCTTCTCGCATCCCCCTTCCAGGGCATGGATCCTTTAGCCCGAAGGTAAGGGTGCAAAAAATTTGGGCGATACAGGCGCATACCAATGCTAATGGTTTTTGGATAAGTGATGATGATTTTGATGATGAGACTGAGATGGCTTATCTTGGACCTCACCACTTATGGCAAGTCAACATGTTGGTAGAAAGAGAAGTGGTACTTCATGCCATAGACCCTAGCTTACAATTTTTGGGGAGACCTATTGACTTGAATGTCATTCATCGCATGGTCAATCCCCCTCCACCTACATTTAGGGAACTCTTAGAGCCCAATGATCCTATTATCCGACCAGCTCATGGGCCAGATCCAGAGATTCCTTTTCCTCCAAAGCCTCATCATGAGTATAGAAGGGAAACCTCTGAGACAAGATTTCACCCATGTGGTTCTGGAGATTTCATTCCATCTATCAATACAATCTCCATTGATTTGACCACTCCACTTCATAACCTAGCAGATCCCACTAAACCTTTGTGTCTTGATATGGAGGCTATTGATTGGGATCACGCTGATTCACCCATAGATCCTGAGGATATTTTCTCTAATGAAGAGATATTACAACCATTCCATTTTGCATCAGGTTGTGCATATGATGTGTTCCATGCTGGTTTGGATCCTAAGTCGGTAGGACCTATAAATCCCATCGATGACATTCACTTGATACCCATGCCTCACCAGTTGGAGGATGGGTCACATATGGCTATAGAAGTAACTTTCGAGGTGGACATCAGTGATGATCCTACTCAACCAAAGAAAGTCAAGTTTAGAGAAAGTCTGTCTCTAGAGGAACAAGCCATCATTATCCCTCTCCTCAAGGAGAGACCAAATCTATTTTCTTGGACTTATAAAGACATGCCAGGGATTGATCCAAAGTTAGTTGTTCACAACCTTTCATTGGATCCCCTAAAGAAGCCAATCAAGCAAAAATTGAGGAAGATGCATCCAACCATCGCTTTGATGGTAAAAAACGAGTTGCAAAAACTATTGGATGCGATCTTCATAGTTCCCATCGACTATCCTGAATGGGTCTCAAACATGGTGCCCATGGGAAAACCAGATGGAAGAGTCTGCATTTGCATAGATTTCAGGGACTTGAATAGGGAAACTCCAAAGGATTCATTCCCATTGCCAAACATAGATGCTCTTGTTGATGCCACTGCAGGTCATGAGATGCTCTCCCTAATGGATGGGTTTTCTAGATACAATCAAATCCGAATCAAACCCGAAGACCAGCATAAGACTACTTTCATTACTCCATGGGGAACTTTTTGTTACAAAGTGATGCCATTTGGCCTAAAGAATGTTGGTGCCACATACCAGTGGGCCATGACATACATATTTCATGACTACATGCACACAATCTTGGAAGACTACATGGATGACTTGTTGGCCAAATATTTAGTACGACAAGAGCACGCTGAAATCCTTACAAAAGTCTTTGATCGCCTCATAGAGCACAACGTTAGATTGAATCCTAAGAAGTGCATGTTTGGCATGACTTCTGGTAAGCTCTTAGGTTTCATCATTTCCAAGAGAGGCATTGAAGTCGATCCTACAAAAGTAGAAGCTATAATGGAAATGGCCGCCCCTACCAACATTAGGGAGTTAAGAAGCCTACAAGGCAAGGTAGCATCCATCAAATGGTTCATTGTGCAATTATCAGACAAGTGTCAACCCATGAATCGGTTGCTATGCAAGGATGTCCCATTTCATTGGGATGAAGAGTGCCAACAAGCCTTTGTAGAGATCAAAACATACCTGGCAACACCACCAGTGCTGGCTCCACCAAGGCCAAACATACCATTTTTGCTATACATATTGGCTACTGATTTTGCTTTGGGCACCATGTTAGCCCAAAAGAATGCGCAAGACAAAGAGCAAGTCGTATATTACATTAGTCGCACCTTGGTGAGTTATGAGCTAGGATATGCGTATGTAGAAAAGTTGTGCTTAGCAGTGGTCTTTGCAACCAAAAAATTGTGACACTACATGTTGAGCCATACGACTTACGTTATATCAAAATAGAATCCTTTGCAGTATATGATGAACAAGACATATCACAATACACGTACTGCAAAGTGGATCATGCTATTGAAAGAATTTGATCTAGAATTCATAAGCCAAAAGTCCATCAAGGGACAAGTCATAGCGGATCAATTAGCAGAGGCACCTCTTCAAGATAGCAAGCCTCTCACTATAGAATTGCTTGATGATGCAGTCTTCGCATTATCAGATCCATCGAAACTCGAAGAACCTAAGAAACAAAGAGACATGGCATTGTTCTTCGATGGTTCAAAGTGCGAGCAAGGGGGCGGAGCAGGGATAGTCTTTATCACACCGTAGGGTGCTCCATTGCCCTTATCATTCAAGCTAGACTTCCCTTGCATGAACAATAACACAGAGTATGAGGCCCTGATCTTGGGACTCCAAACAGCTATGGCAATGGGCATTAAAATATTGAATATCTTTGGTGACTCCTTGCTCATAGTTAATCAAGTCAAAGGATTGTTCCAATGCAGGTGCCCACTCCTGAAAGCTTACAAGGAGCTTGTTGACACTTACCTAGCCCGACTAGAATGGTATGACATCGAGGCAATCCCTCGTACATCAAATAGATTTGTAGACACCATGGCATCTTTGGGATCCTTAATCCCTCAGAATCCATCTGCTGACTTCACAACCATTCATGTGAAAGTGCTCACATTTTCAGCAATACAACGTGAGGTTATTGACAACCTAGAGTCAGTCAACATGATCCAGACCGAACCAAATTAGGATTGGTCCTTCAAAGTTAGAGCTTTCTTGCAAAAATCCCCTTGGGAATATTTGATCTCTCAAGGTCCTACGGAGTGTGGAACAACCATTCATCATAGGGTTGTTTCCCAATATGTGTTCACAAATGCTAGATCACAAGAGGAACATGTCATTTTATCCATAGAAGTTGTGGCTTATCAGGATTGGCTATCCCAATTATGGGATTTCTTGAAGCTTGGAATAATACCACAAGGCCTATCGCATGCTGAAAGATGAAATTTTAAAAAAAATGTGACTAGATACATTTTTCTAGGAGAGATCCTTTATAGACGAGGTTACAATGGAATGCTCCTTCATTGTCTTGAGCCCCAGGAAGCATCCTGGGCAATTTTGCAAGCTCATGATGGTACATGTGGTGGTCACTTCAGTGGCATGGCCATCATTAAACACATTTTGAGAATGGGTTACTATTGGCCCACTATGGAAAAAGACTATTGTGAGTATGTCAGGAAATGCATCAAGTGTCAGCATCATGCAAACCTCACCCACTTGCCATCACAAGCCTTGCAACCCATCCAGGAAGCATGGCCCTTCTCGTAGTGGGGATTAGACTTGATTGGGAAGATCTCTCCCCCATATTTAGGCCGACACACGTTCATCATAATGGCCATTGAGTATTTCACCAAATGGGTCGAAGTGATCCCCTTGACATCAAAAACTGGACCGAGGATTGCGGAGTTTATACTCCACAATATCATAAGTCATTTTGGGGTCCCTTCGAAGATTATATCGGATAATGGGCCATATTTCAAGAACAAAAATGTGTGTGCTTTAATGAACAAATACCATATCCAGCATAGTTTTTCAACACCCTATTATCCATAAGCAAATGGGCAAGCAGAAGCCTCAAACAAAACAATCATCTCCATCTTGAGGAAAATAGTAAGAGATAATCATAGGGACTAGCATTTGCAGTTACCTCTAGCATTATGGGCATATAGGACTAGTGTGCGGATGCCCACTGGGGCAACACCATTTTCACTTGTATATGGCACTGAGGCCATCATGCCCCTAGAATTGGAGATTCCAACCTTGCGCATAGCATTGAAGGACTTCATAGATGATGACACCGCGTGACAAGGCCACCTTGATCAGTTAATGCTTCTTGATGAATGATGAGTCAATGCCTTGGAGCATCTCCGCGTTTATCAGAATCACCTTGCATGAGCATACAATAGTAAAGTCCATTTGAGGGAATTCAAAGTTGGGGATCTTGTGCTCAAAGAAAACCAACAGAACTCAAATCTATCATCGCATTTGTGAGACAAATTTACGGAAAATTGGATAGGCCCCTACATGATTTCAGAGAAGGTTGGGCCTGGAGCATATCACCTCACATATTTGGATGGTATTGAAGAGCCTGAACCTCTCAATATCATTCATTTGAAGGCATTTCATACATAAAAATAAAAAACATTCAAATATGTCATAAAAATAAAAATGTCATAAAATAAAAACATTCAAATATGTCATAAAAATAAAAAACATTCAAATATGTCATAAAAATCAAAAACATTCAAATATGTCAAAAAAAATCAAATATTTATAAAATAAAACCCATTCAAATCATGTCTAAAAATCAAAACATTCAAATATGTCATAAAAATCAAAAACATGGTCAAATCCATCACAAAAACTCCAAAGGCATCTTAAAGCCCTTGGTCAAATCAAATCAAAAATGCTCCAAGGTACCCAATCCTTGGTCAAAATCAATCAAAAGCTCCAAAGGCATCTTAAAGCCCTTTGGTCAAATCAAATCAAATCACAAAAATTCTCCAAGGGTACCCAATCCGCTTGGTCAAATTCAATCAAAAAGCTCCAAAGGCATCTTAAAGCCCTTTGGTCAAATCAAATCACAAAAATTCTCCAAGGGTACCCAATCCACTTAAATCAAAAAAGCTCCAAAGGCATCTTAAAGCCCTTTGGTCAAATCAAATCAAACAAAAATCCAAAGGCATCTTAAAGCCCTTTGGTCAAATCAAATCACAAAAATGCTCCAAGGGTACCCAATCCGCTTGGTCAAAATCAATCAAAAAGCTCCAAAGGCATCTTAAATCCCTTTGGTCAAATCAAATCAAATCACAAAAATGCTCCAAGGGTACCCAATCCGCTTGGTCAAAATCAATCAAAAAGCTCCAAAGGCATCTTAAAGCCCTTTGGTCAAATAAAATCAAATCACAAAAATGCTCCAAGGGTACCCAATCCGCTTGGTCAAAATCAATCAAAAAGCTCCAAAGGCATATTTAAGCCTTTTGGTAAAAAGCAAAAATACAAAAACAATGCAAAAATAAAAAATATATATACAAAAATATTTGCATCTTACATCCATATCCACATAGTTGCATATCCATACATATCCATTGCATTCACATATGTTATGATCACATTCTTACAAATGATGCCACAATTTGTATCTCAATCACAATATTCAAGTTCATCCTCATCCATGCATCCATGTGTGTAATTGTGTTTTTCAACACAACCAGTTCATGTTGCTATACGAAATATACTAAGGTTTCCTAGTCTTTCAACCATGTCTAGTGGTCTTATCAGCTTTTGTAGAAAGCCACCTTGATTAGTAGAGAGCAAGGTCTAGTTGTGATAATACCTTGGATATTCAAGATCCCATCACTAATTGAAACACTAAAATCCTAGTTGGTACAAGGGAAATATGAAAACAACAAAAGTGGTCTAGGTTACCTCAAGCGAAAAGGATCTTCCTTGCTTATCCCCCTATGCAACCGGTTTAAAGGTGCTGAGAATTGGCAAAAGGACAAGTTCCACCCTACCCATAAATGAGTGATTATCATCACTACATAAATCCCTTGCTTTCATTAAAACAAGCAAAAATCCTGAAACAAAGCACAAATTCAAAATTCCAGTTTCCAAAGTCATAATTCAAAATCCCAAAATCAAGCAACAATCAAAGTCAAAACAAACAAGTGAATTTCATCCTTACATAAATCCCTTGCTCAAGAAAAAAAAATCAGTCAAAATAAACAGTGATTTTCATCACTAAGTGTGAGCAAGTATCCCAAATGAAATGAAGAAAAAAAGGGAATAGAGCTTGAATCCCTAGAATTCTCAGCATTGCACAAAACTGGAAGGAGAAATCCTTACGCATGACGATATGTCTATTACATTAGCTTATGGCATTTGTATAGACCAATGTTTGAATGTGGATGAGCTAGCTTAGGTAACCCAATACTGCCTAGTGGTATAGTCCAACTAAGTCCAACATAAGGATGAGATGAACACTTGAGGATCCCTGATCTTAGCAATGGGCTGAAAGAATCCCGCCTGACATCGGAGGAAATGCTTGGGTTCTATCTCAAAATATATATTCATTTGCACACACAGAGATAATGAATATCCAGGAACATGGTGAAAGCCTTGCTTTTCAAAAGTCTTGTATGGTCAGTACATAGTTGTTGATAGGATAACTAGAGTGTTTGAAGTCTCAGGAAAAACCTCAAAAACTCCTACATAGCAACAAATCATATCATCAAAAACATCATCAACTTTCTCTATAAGCTTCTGTAAATTAGGGGGTATTAATAAAATAAACTAGATACCGGATATATGTCAGAAATGATATTTAGAAATGCCACTGATTATTTTATATCTCTTAAATTACAGAAGCTTATCCAGAAAATACATACATTCCACACCATTACATTGCACATCTGGATGGTTTAAATAATTAATTCTTATGATTAGAATGATTATTAAACATTCATGGTTGTTATACTTTCTGTGGTATCACCCATTAAATTGTCAACATCATAGCATATGCATCCATTATGTTTTAAAGTGATTAAAACATACAAGTTCATTCACATTAGATTACATACTGCATTCACCATATCATAGCATGAGTTAGATGCATACATTGAAATCAAAATTAAACATGTATCTAACAATAAACATTACATCCATAAATACATAGTTCATAAATCATCCATCCATATATAAGATCACATCATTGCATTCATCCATACATAGAATCATAAATCCATCATCAAATCAACTCATGATACATCACATCATGTCACAATAATCAAATCATATAAGCATCTACATAAACACATACATAAGCATCCATCTCAAATCCATATCATCATAAATATCATCTATCATCTAACACATATATATCAACTCATCATAATGCCATCATAACATCGCATAAATAAAACAAAAACATAAGCAATAAATGACACACATAATGAAGCATAAATGCAAAGTCTCATATAAATATGTGTGTCTCAAAAGATGTCTCAGAATGTGTATCTCAAAGTGCATGAATATACAAAATTACCCATAGGCTACAGTCATATAGGTCAAGCAGACCTCAAAAATGAAATCCAAGTGCATCATCAATCAAACACAGGGCCTGTGCCCCCAGCATCACCTCCCCTTGTGGCTGTGTCATGCGTAGAGTGATGTGACCCTACTGGTCTCTCTGTGCGAGTCCGAGTCCTCTGGCTAGGATGGATGGAAGACTACCCAGAGGTGGAGCGCCTACTGACCTGTGAGCCACCTGCACCTGGTGCCTCCCTAGGGACAACTCCATGCCTCCTAAGCTGCATCTGGAGAGAGGCTATATGGGAGACATACCCATGAATCTGCTCCTCGTACTCATCTAGCAATGACTATAGGCGTAGAACCTCTACCCCTGTGTCTACCCCAAGATCTGCCCCGATATCACTCTGTGGTGTAGAAGGAGGAACAACAAACTGCATCCTAGCAGCACCACCCTCGATAGTAGCCTGCAAAGCCTAGATCTATAGCGTGAGCTGCTCTATAGTAGCATCTCACTGGGCTATAGTAGCATCTCATTGTTGTACCTAGATCTTGGTCGACTAGAGCTCAACCTCGACCTCATGCAACTATGCTCTCAGAGGAGAATCTCTCTCCTCGAGCTCTAGCTCCTCCTCATCCTCCTCAGGAGCCTCCTGCTCCTCCTACCACCTGCTCTACTGGTTGGCCCCATACCTCGATCCTAGCTTGGACTCTATACCCTATCGGATCTACACCATCATCCCCACCATCATCCTCATGGCCCAAGCTGCCATCACCATGCCACATCAGATCCCCCCACCACTACACAAATGCATCTGTGACTCCCCCAATGACTCCTGGGTCAACTTTTGGGGCATCCTCCTCATCAAAAAGCTCTATGATCCATGGTGGAGGAAGGTCTCTCTCTACTATGAGATGCCTATACAAAAATGGAACTAGTGGCACATCCTACTGCAACCCGTACTGACGAAGAACCCAAGAGTAGAAGAAATACTCCCTAATGCCAACCTTATGGTCGATGAGCCACCGCTCATGCCGTGTCCTAGCTGTGAAACTAGTTGGGTCATCCCAAGTCAGGCACTCATGATATAGATGCCACATAATATCTCTAGCCTTCAACCCAGTAAAAGTAGTAGTGTAGTGGGAGAGCTCCCCGCATGAGGATGGCTCTTGCGCTCCTGTGCCCTCGAGCCCATCTAGCAGCATAGCACTACATCCACTCCTCGATGACTATGATCTCAGTAGGAAGTCCTCTAGGATGATCTACCTTGATGTGCTCCCATCCCCAAACCTGTAAGAGCAAGCTGCAAGTGATGCCAACGTGACCCCATCGATGGATGTGATACAACTCATCATAGCACTGGGCCAATAGGGACCTCCCCCATGCATAGATGATGGGCTCTGCACTGTCCATCAGATCTTGGACCATCGCAAGGAGGTTCCATGGGAACCTCAAGCCTGAGCAATCTAGAATAAGAATGTTGTTGATAACCATCAGCAACACTGCATGCCTCTCAAAGAAGACCCTCTCTCGGTACCAATGCACAATAGACACACCACCAGATTTGGTGTCCTTGAAGGCATCTACAGCATGCCTTCTGAACACCCGAAGAAAGATAACATCATGATCATTAGTGGTCAAAGAGACAATGGCCACTCCATCAAAGGGGATCCGAAATATCCTATACACATCCTCCGGCATGATAGTCATCTCATCGGTAGGAAGGTGGAAGGTATTAGTCCGAGAGTCCCATCGGTGTACCAGGGTAGTAAGGTAAGCCTGATCTGACATAATAGTGGGCAGCCTAGTGATAAACTGTAGCCCATGGGCCTTGAGCCAGGCCCAGTCCATAGCACTCAAAAGGGGTAGAAGGTCATTCATGAGCTTTGGGTCCTGAGCCCGAGTAGTGAGAATCTAAGAGCAAAAAAGAGAAAACAAAGCATAACTACAATGCATCTAAGGCATAAATCATAATAAAGCATGAAAAATGGTGCAAATAATGATAGGCTATTCTAAATTCTAGGTGAAAGAGCAATAAATGCACCTAATAATGCAACAAAAATCAATTAATCACTTCAAAAATGCAAAAAAATAAAAAAATTGCCTAAGTGTTCTCAGTCGCTATCACCTACAACGGCCAAAAATTGGTCGTTGAAGCAGGAAGTGGCCAAACCCCAATGATCAAATTTTTGACTGTTGAGATTCAAATCTGGCCGCTGCGAGCGATAACGGCCAAACTAGTAGGTCCGAGCTAGCCGCTTTGAGCAGCAGCGATAATGGGCGATGCGATAAACATATCTGCCCTAGGCCAAAAATGACAAAAAAATTGAAAAAAACAAAATGGGGGCAAGCCCACCAAGACAAATCCTAAACTAAACCTAACTATGGGTTTGGTTCATTGCCAGTAAGCTTAATGAGGTTCATTTACTGATTACTTAATGTGGTTCATTTTACTAAAAAGTGAGCAGGGTTAAAGGTTTCGAAGAGTACCCGAGAAGCTCTGGCTCCTTCGCTCGATGATGCCTCACCCTGCGTAGCCATGATCCTCCGAATCGCAACAACACTCCAAATCATAGAAGTCACTTTCACTACAGAGCTTTGAAATGCAAATTGATAGCTGGTGAAAGTGAAAAGTCAAAACCCTAGGGTTACTTTTTATATATTTTTGAATTATGCCTTGGCCGTTGCTGTCATCAGTGGCCCGAATTTATTGGCCGCTCAGGATGAGAGTGGCCACGAGCAAGCATTTGGGGGTCGTTGGACCTGACAGCGGCCAACAACCTGAGCAAAAATAGGAGGAGTTCTCTCCATGAGAAGCAACAAAAACATTAAATAAACACATTTTGATGACTCATGGTCATCATAATGTTCAAAATAACAAAAAAATTACATAAAAACAAATCTCAAGTAAGCCTCTTATCAAGTTACTTACTCTATCAACTCAACGGTTGTAGCGATTTGCACTCCATGCAACTCGGTGAGATGAGTAAGTTACCATGAGGTTACTTGGGGTAAAACATTCATTTTGGAATTACGATGTGCCTCCTTCAATCCCAAAGAAGACCAAGATGGTCGGACTGCTCCACGGGTACGAAGGAATCATCCTAATTCTCCTATGACACCAAAAACACTGAGCCAAGTGATGCAATACAAACATAAATAGAATCGCTCATCCTAACTCCCTAAGAAGGCTATTTATGGCTAGACCACTCCCGGGATAGGGATGAATGATTATCATAAATAATTGGAATCACACTTGGATGGGGGATTGCCCATTAAAAGAACAAATACTAGAAAGTAACCAAAACCAGTCATATTTGGTCAAGCGACTTGTCGCTTCATTCATTGCCCTTCCCTCACCAATTCATTGTGTGAGGGGGTAGTTCAAATATTCAAATCATCATAATCAAAATCAACAAAATATCACTCGATCATATCAAAATTGCGTTCATCCTATGAATCATTGCAGACAACAACTACAAAGTTTCCCTTGTTTGCTGGGGTCATAAGAAAACTATGACATTATCAGTTTGTAGCTCTCCTACCGGTCGGATCTGATTGTAGCAACATAAGCTACCCGATTGTGTCTGAGGAATGAGTGCGATTGAACATGTGCAAAGCCCTGTGCTAAGTTAAGCCTTCCAAACATTGAAGCAATGATTCAAGGATGCGTGTCGTCTTGCGTGATTGGGCCATCCAACGTTGATCAGATCAATGATCATCCTACACCCTGCAAACATAGCAGTCTACATTTTTGCTCTACGCTGTGTCTATCACTCAATGCATCACAAAAAGGGGCATCTATAGACACCTAAAACATGTCATGGTCAGGGAGACTACTCACATGGGTACACTCATAGGTCATGTGACTAAACCTTGGGACCTTCCAAGTGTCAAAAGTGGTTTTTACCACTCATTTGGGGCATTTTCAGCCCATCCAAGCCTGGCCATTGTAGACCAGAGCGGCCATAATCCAACCGCTGTAGCTCAGAGCGGCCAAACCTTAGCCACTGCAGATGATAGTGGCTAAACTTTAAATGCATTTTTCCACCCATCCAGCCTAATCTTGGGTGGAAGTGGTAGTCTGCATGCAATAAGGATGAGCGGGGATAACTTTGCATTCCTCCTCACAGCCAGTCTACATGGAAGACTCAAGTCCAGATTTAGACTTTAGTTAAACATAGAAAAACAAAGAGCTTCTCATGCTAACACCTAGTACGCATGAGGGATTCAGTCCTAGGGTTTGAACATTGACCTAGGGCTTCAAACACTTTATAAGGAGTAAACCTAAAAGCACTAGGGGACCTTCTTGGAGACCTTCTTTTATCAATCAGAGAGAGAACATCATACATCAGAACTTTGAACAGGTTGGATCATTAAGGAGAGCTTCTAGAGACTTGGAGAGCTTCCCTTGGAGATCGATTCTTGTAGCGGAGCCCTATCGGATCAGAGGGAAAATATGAACACATAAGGTAATTGTTGTGGTTGATCCACAACACACCCCAAAATTGGGGACCCACCTTTTTGCAGGCTTGCAGAGAAGAATCTCGGTGACCCGGATGCTAAAATTGAAGAAAAGAGAAAAAATGCCTAAGTGTTGAAAGGTGTCGCGAAATCGCGACATGTCGCGAAATCGTGCCATCGCTGTCGGAAACAGGAAAGTTGTCGCGAAATCGCGACATGTAGCTCCATCGCTGCCGAAGAGGAGAGAAAAGAAAATTGAAAGTTGTCGCGAAATCGCGACATGTCGCTGAGGAGAAAAGAAAAGGTGTCGCGAAATCGCGACATGCTGTTGAGAAGAAAATAAATGATGTCGCGAAATCGCGACACGCCGTTGGAAAAGGATGAGAATGGTCGCGATTTCGCGACGTGTTTTGCCGAAGCGTACGGGTGATGAAAAGTGTCGCGATTTCGCGACGTGTTTTGGAAAGGTGTACGGAAGCGAAAAACGTCGCGATATCGCGACAGGAAACAGCTAAAGGACTCGAAGAGAAAATGGTCGTGATTTCGCGACGTGTTTTGGCAAACTGTACGGACGGAGAAAATGGTCGCGATATCGCGACGTTTTGCAAGTAGGAAGAATGATATCGAGAAGGGAGAAGATAAAAGCGAACGGAAAAAGCGGTACGATATCACGACGGTTTGTCGAAAGAGGGCAAGAGAATGATAATGGTCGCGATGTCACGACGTAAAGTTGCCAAGGAGGCCCGACGGAGAAACGGTAGCGATTTCGCTACGCCTTGGAAAGAAGACTCAAAGTTCAAAACGGTAGCGATATCGCTACAAATTTTGTGAAGGCAGGCTCAAAGTCAAAGTGGTAGCGATATCGCTACCATTTCATGAAAAGAAAGCTCAAAGTCAAAGTGGTAGCGATATCGCTACCATTTCATGAAAAGAAAGCCCAAAGTCAAAGTGGTAGCGATATCGCTACCATTTCATGAAGAGGAAGTTTAAGGTAAAAGTGGTAGCGATATCGCTACGAGGAGCTGCCAAAGACATACGGCCGGAAGGAGTGTAGCGATATCGCGACGTGTCATGATTTCGTGACATGTCGCGTTATCGCGGCTAAGAAGCTGAACAGGCGGCATGCAATTTTTGTCAGGATTTTCGTAGAAAAGCGTTACGGAAGGCGCAGGAAACGCAGGACACGTGGCGTACAAGTGTCGAAATTGCAGGAACGTTACATGCAGTGGAAAATTTCGCGTGTTTGGGCATCCAGTATGAATTAAAAGCAAGGAAAAGCGGGAATTTGAAAGGTCATTTGCAGGAAGACGAAATGAAGCGACAAAGGGAATCGAAGAGCCATTGCAGTACTATAAAACCAGAAATGCAGATTGAAGGAAGGGTTGGAAATTGCCGATTACAGAGTTGCAGAGACAAGAGCTTCGTGCTATTCTGGGCCTGTACTTGGGCAATTTCCTTCATTGTTCTGGAACTTTTATGCCCTGGAACATTTTTTGAGTGTAATTGAGTTATCATTTAATATAAAATACAGAAAGTTGGCATCTCATTGATGAGAAAGAAGGAGTCACTTTTGCATACATGATTTTAATGTCTATCTTTCCCTTCCAGATTTCTTAGGCTTTTAGGTGAAGTTTAATGCAAGATCTCTTGGTTGCTTCATGCGAACGCTTGAATATGGAATTATAGTAGAAATCCTCGAGACCCGCACCTAGCCTATTTGGATTGTGTGAATGTGCAGGTTCATTAGGTTAGGTTGTATGTAGAAAGCCTCAGTATCTTCGGTTTCATCTAATTAATGACAGCTTTCTGACTGTAATTTATTCTTATTTTTATTTATTTTGTTTTGCTTTTCAAACCCGTACTTTGTTTTCAGCAGTTTAATTACTGTATTCAAATAAAAAAGCTGAAAATCCATCGGAACTAAAGGTGAAAACAGATTTTATTCATTTTGAGTCCACTGAAAATTCAAGGTTAATAAACCATAGTGCCCCTTGTTAACATCCATTTGCAAACCCTAAGGTGTTCCTAGCATTTTATTTTAACAGCATCATTGGTAATCAAAAATCAGCATAACAGGAACCTTGGAGAAATTGTTTTTTCTTTGCAAGCAGAGGATTTAGGACTCGGATCCTACAGGAGAGTGTGCTTTCACAATCGGGTGAAAACACCACTCAACAGATTGGCGCTAGAAGGAGGGCCCGAATCGGTTTATCTATTTCAATTTTTATATCTGAATATTTTGTTTTTGATTTAATTCTGAAATTATTTACGGCTAAACTGCAACACTGTTTTTGTGTTTGTTGCAGGTTTTCTTCGAACTAGCCGAGGGTTTCCTCAAGCAGGCTGGACCCACCACGCCGTATTGCGACCAGGTCTCAAACAACCGGAGAAACCATTTTTCACGACCTTACTGGTACTCCCAAGGGTAAAGTCAAGCAAGTCGTAAGCACTCCAGTAGCAAAAGGCCTATTTTCTCCGAGGAACGTCGAGTGGACCTATGCCTGTAATATCCGTTGCCCCTAGTGTGCCTATAGTTTGTAATATTTCTTCTGCTATTGTAGGTCTGTCTACATCAATTCTGAGTCAAATGGCTCAAGCTCCAGCAACTCCTTGGTATGGAGCTAACAATACTCCTTTGAATATTGCTGGGGATATCCATGAAATCCCCAAGAACATTGAAATATTTCTGCCTAAATACAAGCCAGATGGCCTAAGAATAGCAGAAGAACATATCCAAGCCTATAGGGATGTTTTAATTAGGTTGCAAGTTCAGCATGAAGATGTAGCCTGTAGACTTTTCCCCATGAGCTTGGATCCAATAGCATATGAATGGTATATATGCTTGCCAACTGGTTCAATCACCTCTTGGACACAAATGGAAAATGCATTTGTCAATCAATTTAGGTCACCCTTAGATCCCGCAACTATTTACAATCAGTTTATTACATGCAAACGGGGCCAAGGGGAACCAATCCGAATGTTTAATCAGAGATTCCAAAAGAACTATAACAGAGCAATTAGACATTTTGCCATCGATCCTGCAGTAGCTTTGCAAGATATATTTTGGGGCATTGGACCCCATGACAGCCATGTTTGCAAGGCGTAATCCTCGGGTCACCACGCTGGCTTTGGCCTATAATGAAGCCATGACTATTGAGCAGCAATTGACACCGCAAGGCTACGGGTTTACCCAGATGCCTATGTTGGGACAAGGTGCTCCATATGGTCAAGTTCCCAGGCAAATCAACTCATGGCACCACAAATGCCAAGTATGAACGCCTTCCCATATCAGCAGCCGTATCCACCAGCACCCGCATATGCACCCATTCCAATCCAACCAATCACAACCATTCCACCTGTTCCTGCATTTTTGCAGAACAGTCAATCAACTACGCAGGAAACTAGTCAAGTCAATCCTCAAGCCATAGTTCCTGTTTCGAATCCAATCCCAATTCAAGGTATCAATCCATATGGGAATCCAATTCCTCAGAACCCCACCCAAATGTGGAATCAAGACCCCATCAATTATGCAAATCCAATGGGGGTTAACAACAATGTGGTTCCATCGAAGGATGTTTTTTCGGAAGTCGAAGAGCTCAAGAAACTAGTGCATAAACTAAGTAATGACAGGGTTCAACAAGCAGAAGCATGAGTCCCGTGCCCCTCACCCAAGTCAGAATTTTAACAATAGAGGGAGGCATTGGAACACTAAGCCAAACAATGGGGGAGTTCCTGCTCCCATTGCTAATCAATTAGATGCTTATGCAGGCCCTAGCCAATCCAATTCTCTTTTGAATCTTTCAGATTTGGCATGGGAAAGAGGGTGCGGGTTACATAACACAAAAGAACACAATGAGAGGAATTGTCCTGAGATTTCTAGATACACTCATTGTCTTCAGGCACAAGTTGATGATTTGGAACTGGTATCAAATGAGGATCCATCGTATCAGCAAGATGAAAATATTATGGTGATGGAAACAGTATATCACCAAGAGGGTGAGAGCGAGGAGGAAGAAGACGAAGTTTTGGAACAGGAGGTGCAAGCTTTTCGAGATTTCAGAAAGGGGACTCATGGGTACCATTTGAGGAGTAAATCTAAAGCCCCTAAAACCTCATCAACACCTCCAAACAGTTCTATTCTTCCTCCAGATACAAAGGCAAGTAACAACCCTCCCCCTCCACTCAGAAGAGAAATGTCTAATGACGTCCAGAAGACAGTCAAATTCGAAAAACCAAATTATGACGTAGTGGAGGATATGAAGAAGTCCAAATCTAGCCTTTCATTCCTGGACGCAACTAAATTGCCTGGTCAAAAGGAGGCGTTGATAAGAGCTTTGAACTCACCTGATCCGATGTGGAAGGAAAAAAGAGCTGAATCCCATCTGATTTTGCGAAAGGAGAGAAGGGATGTCCCGCCATTCTTATTGACTCTGAGAATTGCGGGTAAGAACTTGCATAACTGTTTGGTGGACACAGGAGCCACGAGCAACCTCATGCCTACGGAGATATGTCAAATGCTGGGTCTACAACCGGTTTCATCCAAATGCACGGTCTTGCAATTGGACCGTTCAGAGGTAAATGTAGTAGGGACCTTATATGATGTCAAGATTCAATTAAATTCTGAACCCAGGGTCCAGCAGGTTGTGGACATTTTGGTGGTTAACATCCCAAGTAGGTATGGAATGTTACTTGCGAGAGATTGGATGAAAACGCTGAATGGCTATTTTGCAACAGACTGCTCGCATATGTGGCTGCCATGGAAGGGCATTGCTAACCAAATCGAGTGGAAAACGAACCGAGGCTTAAGGAGATTATAACGGATTTTAACAAGCCGAATGAGGTTCAGTTTTACGAGCAGGACCTAGGGGTCTATGCTCTTGATGTTGAGAAAGCTGCTGATGAACTTAAAGAAGAAGTGTGTCATGGTGGTTCTTCTGAGGAAAAGGATTACACGTGGTTGCTCAAGTTTGATGGATCAAAGTCTAGACAGGGAGCAGGAGCTGGAGTCGAGCTCACTGGTCCAGGAGGTAAACCATTATTGGCTGCCTACGGACTGCAATTTCCTTGCACAAACAATGTGGCAGAATACGAAGCATTGATCTATGGTTTACGTCTAGCATTGAGCAAACATGTTAAATGCTTGAAGGTTTTGGGAGATTCTGAGTTGGTTGTCAAGCAAATCAAAGGACAGTATACATGCCGCGACAAAATACTGAGCCTTTATAGGACTAGGGTTATGGACCTCATGGAGGAGTTTGATGCATTCAACATAGCCCTTATTTCTAGGAGAGGAAATCGAATAGCAGACTCTCTTGCAGTCGCCGCGGGCATGTTAAACCCGGTGGATATAAAAAGATGTAAAAAGTTTTCCATTGAGCTGGTTCCTTGTCCATCAATACCTGATAATGTGAAGAATTTCCAGGTTTTTGAATGTGACAGGCACATCTTCAAGTTTGTCACAAACTCGGGTATTTTTGAAAATCAGGTGATCGATGAGGAACAAAGGTGGCAGGATGAAACAGAAGAAAGTGAAGCTGCGTATCAATCCAACAAAATTCCTAAAGACGTGGTTTCATTAGAAAAGATGTTCGACATGGAATGCAAGAACAAGAAAAGAAAAAGAGTCCCGCTCCCCAAAGATGCATGCGATTCAATTAACTGCGGGAGTGCGGACAATCCAAAGGAGGTGTACATAGCAAAGGCATGTACGAGAGGAAGAAAGGAGCAATATAATACGAGCTTTGAAGCATTACATAGATTGTATTGCTTGGAACTACAATGAGTTGAAGACTTACAACCAGAACATTATCACGCATACCATCCCTTTGAAGCCAGACTCCAAGCCTTTTAGGCAAAGACAACGAGTTGTTAACCCGCTATTGGAGCCTTTGATCGAAAAGGAGGTTAAAAGATTATTGGAAGCGAAAATCATTTTTCCTGTTAGGCACTCAACCTGGGTGGCCAACCTCGTTCCAGTAAGAAAAAAGAGTGGAGAGATTAGGTTGTGCATAGATTTTCGAAATCTTAATAAAGCCTCTCAAAAAGATAATTATCCATTACCATCAATCGATGAAATTCTGCAAATGGTAAATGGATCTGAAATGATGTCCTTTCTCGATGGATATTTTGGGTACAACCAAGTTCTTATACATCCAGATGACGAGGATGAAAACAGCCTTCACTACCAAGTGGGGGACATTTGCATATAAGAGAATGTCGTTCGGACTGTTAAACGCTGGTGCAACTTTTCAACGCGCCATGGATTACGCATTCAAAGGGCTAATAGGCAAATGCATCATCGTGTATGTGGATGATATCCCAGTTTTCTCGAAGAAGAGAGAGGATCATGTTAAAGATTTGAAGAAAGTGCTTCAAAGATGCGAGAGAACATGGAATTTCCTTAAATCCCAAAAAGTGCATTTTCGGAGTAACGAAAGGGAAATTGTTGGGTCACATCATTTCAAAAGAGGGCATATCCATCGACCCAGAAAGGATACAAGCTATCCAAAACCTACCTCTCCCGAGCAGTAAAAAAGAACCGAGATCTTTCTTTGGGCAAGTCAATTTTGTGAGGAAGTTTATCTCTAGCTTTGTTGAGATAGCCAAACCTCTGAACCAGATGCTCAAGAAAGATGTGGATGTAAAATGGAACGAGGAAAGTAGAGTGGCTTTCCAGAATATCAAAGATGCCATTTCCAGAGCCCCTGTCCTTATAAGCCCAGATTACTCCAAGCCTTTTTATATTTACGCTTTTGCATCAGAACACTCCTTTGCGAGTGTCTTAACCCAAAAAGGTGAGGATAGTGCCGAAAAGCCCATTGCATTTTTAAGTGCCCCTCTGAAAGACGCTCAATTAAGGTATTCAATCCTTGATAAGCAAATGTACGCACTTTTTAAAACTGTGAAAAAATTTAGGCACTACATCGTGCACAGCAGAATTATCGCCATCGTGCCCGATTCTGCTGTCAAGACCATGTTTTTACAGAATGAACTAGGTGAGAAGAGAGGAAAATGGATTTCAACCATCCAAGAATTTGATCTCGAAATCCAACCAATGAAACTAGTTCGAGGACAAGGACTGGCAAAGGCGATCGCAGAAAATAATCCGCAAATAACAGGTCAATGCTCAAATACAGAATACATGGCTAAGGACGACTGGTATGTTGATATTGTGCATTTTTTATTGACTGGTAAGTGTCCTTCTAATCTGAATTCAACACAGAGAAGAGCTTTAAGGCTTAAGTCTGTTAACTATCTAATAAAATCTGGTGTGCTTTACAGGAAGAATCATGAAGGCATCTACCTGAGGTGCTTGAACAAAGAAGAAGTTGCCGGGGTGTTGCAAGAATTTCACGGGAAACATGGAACTGGTCATGGTGCAGCCAATGCTACAACACATCAAATCCTGAGAGCAGGATACTACTGGCCACATATTTTCAAGGATGCGCATACCCATGTACGATCTTGTCACATCTGTCAAGTGGCTGCAAATAGAGAAAGAAATGCAGCCATGCCGTTGCAGCCTGTAGTCGAAATGAGACCGTTTGCGCAGTGGGGACTAGATTTTATTGGGGTTATTAACCCAAATTCTTTTGATTCTCACAAATTCATTTTGACAGCTACAGACTATTGTACAAGGTGGACAGAGGCGATTCCTACTAAACATGCCACCACAGATGTTGTGATTAAATTTCTTGAGGATCAAATTATAACAAGATTTGGAATGCCCGACTCTATTGTCAGTGACAATGGTAAAGCTTTTATTTCTACACAATTTGCAGATTGGGCATATGATAACAAAGTGAGCTTAAAGTTTGCATCCAATTACTATCCTCAAGGAAATGGGTTGGCCGAGTCTTCAAATAAGAATTTGTTGAATACTATTAAGAAGTTGCTTGGAAAAGAACCCTCGGGATTGGCACGATCAACTAAAGTTTGCCCTTTGGGCGAGATAGGACCAGAGTGAAAGAATCCATAGGGAATACTCCCTATCATTTGGTCTATGGGCAAGACCCGATATTTCCAGACAAATTTGAAGTTGCGAGACCTTACATTTCATACAAGAGTACTTGGGGACAGATGATCAAGTTGAAGCCGAGGTTGAGCCGGTTGTTGCACCTTGATGAAAAGAGAGAAGAGGCCATGAATCACATGAATAAACACCGAGCGGTTGTCAAAAGGTGGTTTGACGAGAAGGGCCAAAGTTAAATCATTCAGAATTTCAGATTTGGTATTACTATGGGACAAAAGACATGAGGAAAAAGGGAATCATCAAAAGTTTGATTGTCTTTGGTTGGGCCCATATCAGATTTCAGAGATTCTTGGGAAGAGTACCTTCAGGCTAAAAACATTAGAAGGGGAAGATTTCATGCTACCGGTTAATGGGCAGATTTTAAAGCATTATTTTAGCCCTTAGGTTGTGAGACTTTGATATTATTCTTTTGGTTTTGGTGAAGGATTTTCAGATTTTGTTTTTATTGTTTAGGATTGTTAGTTTAGTTAGGATTTTGATTATGGATTTGATTTCAATTGACATGTGTGTTAATTTTGAAAAAAAAAAAAATAAAAATAAAATATAAAAATAAAAAATAGAAAATTGAGATGTCAACTTATGCTTAAGGATTAGGAGAATATGAAATATTGGAATTGTCTTGTAAAAGCTCCACAAATAGCATAAAACATTTTTAAGTTATATTGTTTGACTTTGTGATACATGAAAGAGTCAGTTTTGCATGACAAATCATTTCATTTGCAATTCAAAAAAATAATGCATTCATGTTCCATCTCACCCTACATACATTTCACCTTAGTTACATATGCATCTTAGGTACAAGCCATTAAAGTATGTCAAATCCTCTTAGGGTTGTGTTATAACATGTATGTAAGTAGCTCCTAAGGTTGGAAACTGAGTCTTGAGATATCTAGAACCAAGCACGTCTCATGCATTAAAAAGGATCTTGAGCAAAATGATCAAAACCTAACTTGGAAGGAAAGGTTGGGCGAAAGAAGTATTTCCTGTCTATCCTATTATGCAACATGATCCTTAAAACAGTGGTTTTGACCACTTCCATTAAGCTTAAAGCCTAAAATCAGAGTAGTAAGGATAGGGTTAAATCCTCATCGAACTTAGGTTGAGGATCCAATTCCCCAAAGCTTTGATTTGACCCACATGGAGTAGTAAGGATAGGGTATAAATTCTCATCTCGGTTGGTTGAGAATCTGATTCCCCAAAGCTCTTATGTCTCATTTCATAATCAGTCTTGGATTGTAAGGATCGTACTATTTGTCCTCTGCAAGGGATGGGTAGTCATCCCCAAGGTCTAAGTAACAAAATTAATATTTTCCATTCACATCTAAAGTTTGGATTGTAAGGATCGTACTACATGTCCCTAACCAGGATGGGTAGTCATCCCCAAGGTCTAAAAATAAAAATAAATAAATAAATAAATTTTTCCCATCTCATCTTTATTTTGGATTGTAAGGATCGTACTACTTGTCCTCTGCAAGGGATGGGTAGTCATCCCCAAGGTCCAAAGAAATGGAGATAAGTTTTGGATTGTGGGGTTAGATATGCCCATGCATGGCATCATGTCTTGCCTAAAAAACAAGACCACTGATTGTCTAGAGGGTTAGACTAGCATGACCATTTCTTCCATAACTGGTTTAATTATTTTGCTTAAAGTGAGGTAATGAACTCTAAATCAGAATAGTAAGGATAAGGTTAAACTCTCATCTCGGTTGGTTGGGAGTCTGATTCCCCAAAGTTCTGATTTCACATTCACTTGCACATGGGTTCTAGATAGTAGGGACTCATAACCAACTTTGGGATACAATAAGGTAATGAACTAGTGGATCCTAAGAGGGTTTGGCAATCTTGAATGCTTGTACATAGTATTAGAAGAAGTACCATGCCCTTTATGGAAGCAAATCTCCTTGCACATTCATTAGGGTACACAAATCATTCACCATCCCATATATGCATTCATGCAAAACTGATAATGGAATGTTGATCAATTTCAAACGATAGGGAATGAAAACACATTGCACACACTGAGCTAATACTTGATGATTCTGATGATTCATGTACTTTTGATCTTTGGGCATTTGTTATTTTGCTTATGTGCTAACATGTATTTGCGAGTTTGTGATATGTTTCAGGTTGGGTTCTTACTAAAATGCTCAAGAGCATTTGACAGCAGAGTCGCCATTTGTTGTGGTTGATCCACAACACACCCCAAAATTGGGGACCCACCTTTTTGCAGGCTTGCAGAGAAGAATCTCGGTGACCCAGATGCTAAAATTGAAGAAAAGAGAAAAAATGCCTAAGTGTTGAAAGGTGTCGCGAAATCGCGACTGGTCGCGCCATCGCTGCCGAAAACAGGAAAGTTGTCGCGAAATCGTGACATGTAGCTCCATCGCTGCCAAAGAGGAGAGAAAAGAAAATTGAAAGTTGTCGCGAAATCGTGACATGTCGCTGAGGAGAAAAGAAAAGGTGTCGCGAAATCGTGACATGCTGTTGAGAAGAAAATAAATGATGTCGCGAAATCGTGACACGCCGTTGGAAAAGGATGAGAATGGTCGCGATTTCACGACGTGTTTTGCCGAAGCGTACGGGTGATGAAAAGTGTCGCGATTTCGTGACGTGTTTTGGAAAGGTGTACGGAAGCGGAAAAACGTCGCGATATCGCGACGACAACTAAAGGACTCGAAGAGAAAATGGTCATCGATTTCCGACGTAATGACGGACGGAGAAAATGGTCACGATTTGAAGAAAAAGAAGGAAAGAAAAGAGCGATATCGCGAAGGAAAAAGGTAGCGATATCGCGACGGTTTGTCGAAAGAGGGCAAGAGAATGATAATGGTCGCGATGTCGCGACGTAAAGTTGCCAAGGAGGCCCGACGGAGAAACGGTAGCGATTTCGCTACGCCTTGCGGAAAGAAGACTCAAAGTTCAAAACGGTAGCGATATCGCTACAAATTTCGTGAAGGCAGGCTCAAAGTCAAAGTGGTAGCGATATCGCTACCATTTCATGAAAAGAAAGCCCAAAGTCAAAGTGGTAGCGATATCGCTACCATTTCATGAAAAGAAAGCTCAAAGTCAAAGTGGTAGCGATATCGCTACCATTTCATGAAGAGGAAGTTTAAGGTAAAAGTGGTAGCGATATCGCTACGAGGAGCTGCCAAAGACATACGGCCGGAAGGAGTGTAGCGATATCGTGACGTGTCGCGATTTCGCGACATGTCGCGTTATCGCGGCTAAGAGGCTGAACAGGCGGCATGCAATTTTTGTCGGGATTTTCGTAGAAAAGCGTTACGAAAGGCACAGGAAACGCAGGACACGTGGCGTACAAGTGTCGAAATTGCAGGAGCGTTACATGCAGTGGAAAATTTCACGTGTTTGGGCATCCAGTATGAATTAAAAGCAAGGAAAAGCGAGAATTTGAAAGGTCATTTGCAGGAAGACGAAATGAAGCGACAAAGGGAATCGAAGAGCCATTGCAGTACTATAAAACCAGAAATGCAGATTGAAGGAAGGGTTGGAAATTGCCGATTACAGAGTTGCAGAGACAAGAGCTTCGTGCTATTATGGGCCTGTACTTGGGCAATTTCCTTCATTGTTCTGGAACTTTTATGCCCTGGAACATTTTTTGAGTGTAATTGAGTTATCATTTAATATAAAATACGGAAAGTTGGCATCTCATTGATGAGAAAGAAGGAGTCACTTTTGCATACATGATTTTAATGTCTATCTTTCCCTTCCAGATTTCTTAGGCTTTTAGGTGAAGTTTAATGCAAGATCTCTTGGTTGCTTCATGCGAACGCTTGAATCTGGAATTACAGTAGAAACCCTCGAGACCCGCACCTAGCCTATTTGGATTGTGTGAATGTGCAGGTTCATTAGGTTAGGTTGTATGTAGAAAGCCTCAGTATCTTCGGTTTCATCTAATTAATGACAGCTTTCTGACTGTAATTTATTCTTATTTTTTTATTTATTTTGTTTTGCTTTTCAAACCCGTACTTTGTTTTCGAAGGTTTAATTATTGTATTCAAATAAAAAAGCTGAAAATCCATCGGAACTAAAGATGAAAACAGATTTTATTCATTTTGAGTCCACTGAAAATTCAAGGTTAATAAACCATAGTGCCCCTTGTTAACATCCATTTGCAAACCCTAAGGTGTTCCTAGCATTTTATTTTAACAGCATCATTGGTAATCAAAAATCAGCATAACAGGAACCTTGGAGAAATTGTTTTTTCTTTGCAAGCAGAGGATTTAGGACTCGGATCCTACAGGAGAGTGTGCTTTCACAATCGGGTGAAAACACCACTCAACAAGTAATCATTTTAACATTAGTAGCAAACTTGAGTCCATAGCCTTTAGATCAATAGAGAGATATTTTATCTTAGCGATCGTTGTCCTGGATAGTGACCCTCAACCTAGTTTAGGGTTTTAGGTGTTAATGTCTTTTATTATGCTTTATGTTGTATTTCATTAGCATAATCTTTATTTCAGTCATTCACATTCATAGTACTATTTTTATTGCATTTGTTTCCATTGTGCTTACTCCTTGCTAACAGCCTCATCCGGGGAGGCAATCTCGGACATCTAAGTGTGTGTTGTTGTTTCATTGATTTTAGAGCTAAAGGTTCAATCGAGAAAATCCACAACATATGAGAGCAATAATATCCCTCTAGTAATCATACCTAGGGAAGTAGGCATTTGTAAGCCCTCATACATTTTTGTGTGTGTCATCAGGAAGCCTGATAAAGTGCACCCCCTATGCGAGGGGATATTTTATACACATGCTGCCCTCTTTGTGTGTAAAATTATATATAAAACGAAGGGTATCCCTTAGAGGGATTCATATGTAATTGGATCTTGGTAATATCAATACAAAGAGCACTCATTCATTTATTTCTTCACATTCTGGTTATATTTGCTTTATGCCTTTCATTTATTGCATGTTTAACATTAAAGGATTCAATCGAATCGCAAGTAGAGTAGTTAGTGTATGGTGCACCGCTTCCCCAGGTTCGCTAAAGATACACCCCTTTGAAGAGGAATGTGGGCTATTTTGCATGGTTAGGATGGATCTTGGAGTCGAGATTGGCCAAAATAACAAGGTTCACGGGAGTTGAGCCAATAGATGGAAATAACTGCCACCATCGTTGAACTCTACTAGTGGTTGGATATGACTTCCAACTCACTAGTGTTTAGATGTTGCATGGTGTGTGTGTTCATTTTAAGCTTGCATGTAAATGAAAAATGCATCACCAAGCAAACATGATATTTCCTACATGCCTAGAATAAATGTGTTTTAGATTTAGAAAGATGCATGTATTTGACTAAATGAGATTCAGAGAATGCATTTACATGATAAAATTAGCCTCTGGTTGGGCCCCAACAAGCAAACTCTACACACATATATTACCTATTAGCCGCAGGATAGAACCATAGGTAATAGTTCTCTTAATGGGATAGAACCACAGTGCAAGAACTTAACCACGGTTGACAGTAGCAGCTAACACTTCTAGCTAAGACTGTCAGCCATGGTTGATAGATGAAATAATATTTTCCATTAAATTTTCCATTTGTAGCTTTTCTAGGTGAATTAATTACCTAATGACATGCAAAAATAGTAAAACAAGAAAACTAGAGGATCGAAAATACTTGGAAATCCTCATTTGATGGAGAGACAGGCTGCTTACTATTTACTTTTCTTCTCTGCTACTCATCGCAGCTGTCAATAACGACTGAGACTATTCACCATAGTTTTTAACTGTGGCTGAGATCTGCAATAGAAAAATACATTAAATTAGTCATCTACAACGTAATTTGTGGGGTTCCCATCATTATCACCATCTGTTACAATCTCAAAAGTATACACCTAACTAGTGCATCAATTAATATCAAGCATTAAAGAAATAAAGAATGAATAACAAAGAATTGACAAGAAAGTAAGGTTTCTTTTATTAAATATTTGTCAAATCTTGATTACAAATATGTCCCTCTTAGGGATACTCAATTCTTGATACAATTGATACAGATTTGAAGGCCCCTAAATGGGGATGGTGCAATCCGCAGGCTCTCTAGAATGTACACGAACTGCTCAAGACCAAATATAGCCTTCTTCTCACATGATTGGAGGAATATGTTGCCAATAATGCTTTGAAATACTTAGATCCTATAAACCTACATTTAAGAAACAACATAAAAGGGTTTAATAGAAAAGGAGGCCTCTCTTTATGAGGCTCTTGATGGGCAATTGCATAAATGATGAAAAGATAGCAAGAAAACATGTAAACTTATAAAGAAATGCAAGAAATATCTAGATTATTTTTAAAGCTTGTAAAGAGAACAAGAAATCTAGCAATTATACAACCTAATTAGCCATTTAAAACTTGAAATGCATCAAATCCTAAGTAACTAGTCTAAATTGATAAATGCAAGGAAAGAAGAACAAATCTACTTCTAATTCCTAAATTTAACTACACAAATGCATGAAGGAAAGCTAATCTATGTTAGATCTACCTAAATACATGTTTGAAATGAAAATACTACGACTAAAAAAAAGGAAAGTGATAATTAAACCCTCATCGTGGGTCTGAGGCATAGCTAGCACTGGTAACTATGGTTGAGAGCTATGGTTGAGGCAAAAGTGTTCTTTCTCTTGTAATTAGGGCTTGAGTCTCCAATTTCCTCCATGGAATTGATGATCAAGGGTTGCCTCTATGTTCTAGAACTGATTGGCGATGTAGATTCTTCGAATTGGTAGTGGAAGTGATTCAATTAGGATGATTGATCTTCTTCAAGTTCTTGAAACCTCCATAGCTTCACATGCAATCATGATTTCCAAGTTGGTAGCATATAGTCACTTCTTAAGGGTTTCAAATTTCTCTCCAATCTGGTAGGGCTTTATTGCATGTAAATTGACACTCTCTCTACAATTTTCCCTAATTTGAAGGGGGGTCTTATAGCACTCTCAATTCCTAATATTAGCTTACTTGGGAAGCCAATATCAATAACCAAGAGGTTGGAATAGTTGGGAGGAAGGTTCTGGATGCTTCCTCACTCAAAAATACTTGAAATCCATTACCATGGCCATTGTAATTGAATTTAGATTGGCTCAAGAATTCAAAATAGTTTTAGGGCTAGTCGTAGCTCTGAGGCATAGCTAGCTCTGTTAGCTATGGGTGTCAGCCATGGCTAAGGCTAAGTAGACCAACTCTACCCAAATTGAGTATTTAAAACCACTACTCTATCTTGTAATGGTCCAAGATCATTCATATAGTCTGTTAGGATACCCATATGAGTAGTCCCCTACACATGATGCGTTGTAGGTGTCTGCACTAGTTACAAAAAATTTTGGAGGGAAAATACTCCCTTGTAAATCTATAAATAGTAGTAGTATTAGCTTAGTAAAGTTTATCAACAAGTTTGCATTTCATGTATTTTTAGGCTTTCCTTTCATTTCTCTTTGTAAAAATGGTAGTAGCCTTGAGCGGCTTGTGGGTAATTTTGAACCCCCACTTCTGGCACAATCTATGTAAAAGTTTACCTATATTTATATATACATGAAAGCCTGTGTCTATTTTTTGGTCTTTGCCTATAGAACCGTGGAAGTATATGTATGTGTGTTTGTAATATTTTATGTGAATATCAAGTGTGCTAAGTGTATGTGTATGTGAGGGGCTTGCATCTATTTTTAGATTGAGTCACTTATGAGCTTGGCTCTCTTGTAGGACCTACCTACTCACATATGCGTATAACTAGTAGACCTCAATTGCTCTTCACTGTGTCGAGGAGAGGAAGTGTTCACCACTGGCACATAGCATTTGAGACTATTTTTGTAGGGAGATATTAGTGGATCTCTTGGCGCATCACCCACTTTTCATTTTATTTGTTGAGTTTTCCTTTTGCTTTCTCGCATCCCTTTTCCCTTGGTAGAGTAGCAAGCACCTTGAAGATCACATCTCAACAAGGAGCTAGCCTTGTAAAAACTCCCAGAGGCCCTCGATTGAGCCGAACCCCATGCTCTCGATTGCAGCCTACTATGTCACTTTGATGTGAGGTATGATTGTCCTAGGTAGGGACAATAAGAGATAACAACAATTTAATGGCACACCTAGTGGGACCCTAGTGACACATCATTGGTCCTAGAATTACAACAAGGAGTAGGGCTAAGACTTGGTGAGGGTCTTAGTCTATTCCTCACTTGCTGAAGTACCTCTCTCACATGGAGACTCCACTCTAGAATGAACACTAGAATAAGCCATTGCTAAATATAATACACCAAGTTTCAGGTGAAGACCTTAGTCTATCTACTTTTGGAGAAGCAAGAAGCTCCATTCACTTGGTGACTCTGCATCAAAAGAAGCCCAAAGGTATGTAAACAAAACATATTATTAAAAATTAGTCATATATTAGATGGCTAACCCCTTAGCACATATCCCTTTATATGAGGTAGGATCAAGCCCCTTGAGTCCTCAAAAGCCACCTAATAAATGCAAAAGGCTACCTGAGTACATACTGGCAATATTACCATAATACACCGACAAAGGCTAGACTACTCCACTAGAACACCTCAGGGAACTGGTATTTATTTACCAGACACATAATATAGTGGAATAGGATGTAGCCTTAGGATTTTTGGTGGCATCTCTTAAAGGGGAAGCACTAGAAAATTATGAATCTCTCCCTCCTCATTCCATCATAGAATGAGACCAATTGGCTTCATTGATCATGAATGACTTTGTCATACAAAAGGAGCCAGTTGTAACCAGAAATGAGCTAGCCTAGGAGGAGAAGATCATTATTTCTCCTACCCACCATAATGAGCACAACAACCAACCAAGCTCCCCTAGGCTAAAGAGCGATGAACAAGAGTGGAGTGGCATTGTGGAAGAAGTGGCCACTAAAAGCCACTCAACTATGAGAGTGGAAGAGATCAAGCATAAGGTGGTCATAGAGACAACATCCATACAAACTAGGCTAGAATATTTATTCTTCCCACTTGCATTGACATATCAAGAAATACCACCATAGGAAAAAGAATATTTAAATAAAACTCTAGAGCCTACATGTTGCAAAAGGAAAAAAATGGTAGGGCAACTTTGCTATGATGATGCCAAAGAAAAAAAGGGATCCAAATTAACAACTAGAATGACCAAGGTATTTGGCATTTGAAATAAGCATAAGTGTCAAAGATCCATCCTAACATGGGACCCTAGTTGAGACATGTGTGAATTTTGGAGATGTTGGTTGGTCAACAGTCGAGTCTCCTAAAAAATATGGACATGAATAGTGGTACACAATCCAAGTTACACCAACAAAAGAGCAATGGATGAAATTTGAATCTTTCCTACCAATAAATTTTTGGGAAGGAAAGCTAGTGGTTGGGGTAAATGGTCTACATTAAATGGTATCTTAGACAAAACCTCATTTGCAAGCAAGGACTGACAAGGAATATTGTGGGAATAATTTAACATTGGAAGGTATGAATATGCATTTAGAAACTCCTCAAATAATATGGCATCCTCTAAAAAGTAGGTGAGTAAGGAGTAATAAATGCAAGGCATGCAGGGAAAAGTGTGAGAAGAGAGAGGTTAAAAGGAGTAATGGCCTCATAAGAAGAATAATTTATTTTTACTCCTCAACCAAAACCTCTACACTTAATTATTCAATAGAAGAGAAAAGCTAATATCAAGCTTAGAATGATAAAGAAAAAGGATTCCTGTACACAAGAAATTCCAAAAGTACCCATGCCCACATATTCCTCCAATATCAAGGTTTCAAAAGACATAGGTGAAGATTGCATCGACCCTAAAGTTTGCAAGGAAACCAAAAAGTTGAGAATAGATGCTTATGAGGGCTTTAGAGCTAGTAGACCCTCAAGCTTTGGAGTCCAAATATGGACCAATATTTCTGGCACAATACATGGAAACTAAGGTACATTCTTGTTATGAACTAGTAAGCGCCTGTGCAAAATGTTATGACCCAAGTGCCCAAGAAATCAAGGTTGTAAATAAAAATTTTAGAATAAAAATTGATGGCTCTAGCATCAAAAAAATATTGTTACTACTAGAAGGTCAACTACATGTCAATGAGGAAGAAGAAAGGGTAAATTTTGACAAACTATCACAAAATAAGAAAATGACCTTTCTACAATCAAAATTCGAGAAGGTGAGAAAAGGTGACCCAATCTCAAAGAAATTCATTCCCATTGACAATTTCGATGAGGGTGCAAAGGATGCATTGAGCATGATGGCATTCCTCTTGGACAAAGAAAATGATAGAGTCATGAATGCAACTCAATTGGGTATTCTACATAGAATGAGGCAAGGGGTAATAACCCTAGATTTTGTTGAGTTGATAGCAAGTCAAATTCAGGAGGACTTCTTCGATATTTTTGGTCAATGCATACATTCAAGTATTTCTCATTTTTGGTATACCTTATTTTGTACCAAAATTTGAACATGTTCCCCAAATTAGGAATAAAATGTAAATATTTGAAGGGCAATGACCTTCCAATGTATAATTGGGCCAAGGACCTAAGGAAGGGCTCTTCATATTATATTTTTATAGATAATTTTTCTACTCCATTTATTTTTACAATAAGAGGGGCTCAAGTCCTTAGAATTTCAAAAGAATGCAAAAATTTTGTAGAAGGAACAATCCTAGGGGACTAGTTTTTTTTTTAAGAAGGAACTCTGGTTAGGATGCATGGCTATAGCTATCCTATTTATCTATTGCCGAGATTTGTCCCTGATAGGGTATTTTCCTTAGAAGTCTTTAGATAAATTGACACTTTGGACTTCAAACATGGTAGCGGTAAACAAAAGGTATCATATTACTAATAACCCCTTAGCCTAGGGGGAATAACAATGCATAGAAAAGAGGAGCCTCCCTAGAAGAGGGAAAGTTGAAGAAGCTAGGCCTAGAGTTGATAAGAGACAAGTGGGAGTATGACCTTGAGCAAAAATTTGCCACATATCTTAAGGGGATAAAAGGGCAAAATTTCATGCATGAGCAAAGGCCTAAAATTAAAAATCTCAGAATCCCTAGGGATGAAACAACAACTTGCCCTCTCACTAAATTAACCAAGCCTCCACCTACCCTAAAATATTATGAGTCCTTCTATGAGATTAAGGGTACTTTCAATCCCTGGAATAAAGTGAAGCAAGAAGACATTGATGAATTAAGAAATCAACACTGGAAGATGCCCAAAATAGAGGCATGGTGGAGGATGAGGTAGCTCACTGGACAAAAAGAAGCTAAATTTGGCTCAATAAAAGAAGATATAATGTTCAATGAACTATACAATGAAGAACATTCAGATGCAGAAAAGCTTCACTACTGTAGAATCCAGTGAAGGAAAAACTGGTGAAACACACCAGAGAATAAGGGAGGCAACAAAAAAATAAGAGGAAATTTTAGAACTATTGTCTAACCCTATGGGAGAAACTGCAAGCCATATCACTCAATAGAAGAAGGTTGTACCTTCTTCATCTATCCAACGATAAGAATTGCTAGGATCATCTGAGCAAACACCCCAAAAGAAGAGGGACAAAAAAGAGGAAAGCGTAGAGATTCATGAGAAGAAGAGGAGGCATGATGGGGCAGGAAGAGAAACATCCACTAGTAGAATATTAAGGTCAAGCCATATATCTCTCCATGCATCTAAGGAAAGGTCCCAAAATTCAAAGAGAACACTTCCACTAGAAAAGGCCCAAGACTCCTTACCTAAGCAAGCTACATTATCCCTGACACACTTGGTTACTTATCTAGAGCATGGGATAAGACAGATAATTCCTTCTTATAGAATCTCTCCCCTAGCCTTAGCCTTAGCTACACCAATAGCATGTAAAGCACTCCCTCAATTGATAAATTATGTAGAGGTATTTGTCTTACCCATAAAATCATAGGAGGGAGTAACAAAAAATCTGGAAGCCCTCACCCCATGGTAAAAGTTTTAGAAGGTCAAGCAATAAATGACTCAATATAATCAGGAAAGACAAGCTCAACAATCTCAATAGATTGCCACCACCCAAGTGGACTTCCATTTTTCTCCTCAGAGAAGAGCATTAGTACTTTCAAGAAAAAGTTCACTAGTGTCCAAGACAATGCAAGAAATGATAAAACAATATTGGCACATGTCAACTATAGGTATAGATTTAAAATATGCTCAACCCTAGGATGTATTAAAGCTCACTAGGGAGGCCAACAGAATGGTAGAGCATGATTTTGAGCTGACTACCTACAAAATAGAAAGGAAAGAAAGAGAGCTTGAGCAAACCAAGAAAACCCTTGATGAATCACAAAAGGAGGTCAAGGCCCTAAAAAATCAAATAAACTTGTTGACCAAAATAGTTAAAAGAGCAAGGGTTTGAAGTCGTTTTGAAGAGACAAGAAGAGCATATAAAAGAGTTATCTAGTCAGCTGACTATGCAACAAGCTCAATATGAATAAGAGAAAGAGACCTTATTGAAGGAGAAACTTATTGGGAAAAAATAGGAGGTATGGCATTGGAACTATTTCTAGTTCTTGAGTTTATAGATTCATCGACCTTGTTAGGCCTAAAAATAGATGGAGAGGTGAAGGTCGACCTAGAAAAGATCAACTTGAAGATGGAGGAAGCCAAATATTACAAAACTATGTTGGCCAAAACTCTTAACTCTAATATTCTCACTATTGGGATTGAAAATAGAGAAGTTATGGCACAGAGGGTAATCAACCTCTTCAAGAGAAAGAAAATGATCGAGTAGTGCATAAAATTAGTAGATGACCTATACAACACTATAGGAAAATTAAAGGAAGAGGTAGATTCTCTAATAGTGATAGGGTTCCCTTCACCATGGAACCAACTAAATGATAAGCTATGTTCAAAAGAAGAATACCTAGAGATAATTAAATCAATCAAAAAATATTTGCTTAGCTCAAATGAACAAATTGCCTCTCTGCCCATAAGAGATAGCCTAGATCATTGAACCTATGGCAAAGCTTAATGTGTTGATCAGTGAAGTAATCAACCAAACCAAATATTTCTCCTGAGATGATAAACATGAGGTTTTGGTTCTTTACAATCAACTCAAGCATACTCAATATCCATCAGATGAAGAATGGGCAAAAATCAGGAGAGCACTTTCCAAACTCTCCATAAAAGACCACCATTTTGTTTAACCCCCTTTTTAGTTTTTTTGTTTTCTTTTGCAAGAAATTTTGACTTTGAGCCCAAGGATAAAGGTGATTTTGAGTTCTCCTTCTAGTAGGCTAGAAGACCCTTGTGAGCCACCAAAACTATAGTGGTTCACCACTACCCGTTTGCAACTAAGGTAAAACCTCGATAACCAATGATCGAAGTTTTTTCTAAGTCCTGAGAGATAGAGCCTACAAGAACTCTTAATAATTGAGACTTATATAAAGTTCCATGAGGCAAAGGTCCCTTGATAGATGACCAAAAGAGCACCAAAGGAGCTCAGTCTTCAAAATAAACCTTAATATCAAAAGTTTTACAAGCAATAATAGAATGCGATGGAGGAAACTCTTGATTAGTCTATGAGAGACATTGAAAGGCCAAGTGAACACATATGACTGAAGTCAAATCAAGTGACAAGGGTAGCTGAGAAAAATTAATGACTTCCTCAATTGAAGAGACGAAGACCACCTACCTAAATATGACCTCAATTATTGTCCAAGATGTGCATTCAAGAAGTATGGCTCTGACAGTCCTATGTTGATCAATCATTATGATCAAGGAAGTACATCATTCAATGATCAAAATCCCAAGGAAAAGTAGATAGGATTGTCAAATCTAGTTGCAAATAATTTTGGAGGAAAAATCCTCCCTTGTAAATCTATAAATAGTAGTAGTATTAGCTTAGAAAAGTTTATTGACGAGTTTGCATTTCATGTATTTGTAGGCTTTCCTTTCATTTCTCTCTGTAAAAATGGTAGCAACCTTGAGTGGCTTGTGGGTAATTTCAAACCCTCACTTTTGGCACAATCTATGTAAAATTTTACTTGTATTTATATATACATAGAAGCCTATGTCTAGTTTTTGGCCTTTGCCTGTAGAACCGTGGAAGTGTATGTATGTGTGTTTGTAATATTTTATGTGAATATCAGGTGTGCTAAGTGTATGTGTGTGAGGGGCTTGCATCTATTTTTGGACTAAGTCACTTATTAGCTTGGATCTCCTATAGGACCCACCTACTCACATATGCATATAACTAGTATATCTTGATTGCTCTTCACTATGTCGAGGAGAGGAAGTGTTCACCACTAGCACATAGCATTCAAGCCTATTTTTGTAGGGAGATCTTAGAGGATCTCTTGGTGCATTGCCCCTTTTCCTTTTATTTGTTGAGTTTTTCTTTTACTTTCTCATATCCATTTTCCCTTGGTAGAGTAGCAAGCACCTTGAAGATCACATCTTAATAAGGAGCCAACCTTGTAAAAACTCTCAAAGGCCCTTGATTGAGCCAAACCTCGTGATATTTGGTGTGGCTTGTTGTGTTGCTTTGACGCAAGGCACGATTGTCTCGAGTAGGGATAATCGGAGATGACAACAAGAAAAATCAAAATTTCCTTCTTCCTAAGGCTCTCCCTAAGGCCTTAACATTTCTTTGGTTAGTTGTTCAAAGTAAGATTTTTACAAGAGAGAGTCTATAAAGAAGATGATATTATGGACCCTTTAGATGTGCATTTTTTTGAGAAAGATTTAGAAACATTATACCATTTACTTCTTCATTGTCCATTTGCTCACACCATTTGGGGTAATTAAAAAATATGAAATAATGGGTAACTTCATCATTGAAAGAGTTGATAAAATTTTGGATTGGTTATTTCAAAGCTAAAGCATTATGCATTCTTTGGAGGATTTCCCAATCATTATTTGTTGGAATTTATGGCTTGAAAGGAATAACAATTTAAAAAAACAAAATCTCAAAATCATGCCAAAGTTTGGAACTATATTATTTCCTCTCTTATAGAATATCTACATATATGGTGCTCATCATGAAAAGTCTTAATTGCAGAATAAGAGGTGTTAATAACTTGTCTACATGATTTGAATATACATGGAAGAGTCATGTGCAACAACGAAATTAAAACAAATGATATACTTCGATCTATGGTAATATTGAAGTGGTCAAAAATTGGGTTTATCAAAATTCATCTTGATGGTGCTTCTAAAGGAAATCTAGGGAAAGTTGGTGGAGGTGGTGTTTTTAGAAATAGTGAAGGCAAAATTCTCCTCACCTATTCAGAATCATATGAAACTTCAACTAACAACTATGCAGAGGCTAGAGCACTTCTTACAACACTTCTTACATGGATTAAAATTGTAGTAGGAAAAGGATGGATATATATTTCAATTGAGGGGAACTCGCAAATTATCATCAATGCTATTAACAAAAATGGATGTGGAGACTGGATAAAAAATAATATTATTGTTGATATTCATCATCTATTACTAGAGGTAATCTCTTAGAAGTTTTACAACTATGCAGAGGCTAGAGCACTTCTTACAGGGATTAAAATTGTAGTAGGAAAAGGATGGATATATATTTCAATTGAGAGGGACTCACAAATTATCTTCAATGCTATTAACAAGAATGAATGTGGACACTGGATAAAAAATAATAGTATTGTTGATATTCATCATCTATTACTAGAGGCAATCTCTTAGAAGTGTGAGCATATTTATAGAGAAGGAAATCAAGGGTAGCAGATAAATTAGCGAATTGTGGTGTTGATTTTCATCTTAGTGAAATTCAAGTTTTAGAAGGCAACTTGCCAAGTGAGATTCTATCTCTTAATCAAAATAATTTCAATGAGCTAGAACTGACTTTGAGGAAGTTGAAGAATAAATTTAAGAGAAAAAAAAATAAAAAGATTGTGATAAAAAGATATGTTATAGCAAAATGTAATATTTTGATAAAAAAAACTTCAATAAAAAACCACATATAATTTATTAAAATAATAATAATAATAAAATTTCAAACATGTGAAAATAATGTTCAGAAGTTAAATTCATCCAAGTTCATTTTTCTAAAGAAAATTCAAGAAATATCCATAAAATATAAACATTTTGAAAAAATGAAAACACAATTCTTCTCAACTACTTATTGGTCTACCGACAAGAACACCACTTACATTATGGATAATGTGACAGGGGTTCAATCCCATGGTAAAGTATTACTTAAAAAAAAAAAATACTTCTAGGATCTTTATTAGAGGTTCCTATATTTCTTGTAGGATCATTATTATCATTTAAGACAAGCTATATTTGGTACTTCTTATAGGGATTGACCCTGTATCATCTAAGGCAACCTATATTTGGTACTTCTTATAGGGATGGACTCTGGATCATCTAAGACAAGCTAAATTTGGTACTTCTTATACGGATTATAGGGTGGGATTGACCCTGTCTCAGCTAGCTAAGGCAAGCTATATTTGGTACTGCATCAATATTGTCATTTCGTCTACGGCAAGCTATATCGCTTGAGCAGCCTTTTACTGAAAGGCTACTTGACAGCAACAAGCCATATCTTCCCATTCTCACAACCACGCTGAAAGATAGAGATCTGTCAATGTCTTTATTTGAGATGTACACTTGCAGAAAGAGTAGAATAGCAAAGCTACAAACCACTATTTGCACGTGAAAGACAAGTAACATCTAGCGACAAACCAGAGGACATTTAGTTCCGCTCAAAAACAAAACATTCAATGGATGTGGATGGAAACTCCCACCAGTTTTCTGGATTGAAGTTGCCCTCTATTATAGCTTTATCTTTGTTTTGTTGGCGTATTGACTGTAATATGTACAATGTACAACGGAGAGCAAGATTTGATTTTTTTTTGGTTGGGTAAGAGAATCTGTTAGATTTTTCTGTTTGATGTGGAACATCATTTCGGATTTAATCGTTCCGTATTTATTTCCGACAATAAAGAACAAGATTTCATAACACTAAACATGACTCTAAATCCAATTCAGACTAGGGAGAGCAAGATTTCAAATCCCTGTAGTTGAGGATGCTCTACACACAAATTTATTATTGCCACTTCTAGTTAACTGCAGTTAAATATATGGTTCCTGAATAACCATGCTATATTTTTGGTTAGAGTTCTTTGGATCAGGTTTGCAGAGGAGAAGTGGTAACTACTGATTTATACACTCAGAGGTTTTGGGTTGACTCATTATTGTCTACTAGATAGATGAACACTTGATAGGATTGGATTGCGTTACATGTAATTAAAAATAATAATAATAAAAATATATTTTTTAAATTGATTATATAAAATTGAAATGGGTTTATTTTACTATATCAGTTTATATAGTGGTATTATAAAAATTTGACAGGCCAAATGTTGGGGTTTGCGGAGGTTCAAGGTTCAAAGGAGAGTGTTTGGTTGTGTGTTGATCCCCTATTGATAAGTGTAGCTCTTGACTTTACGAGGGCTCATGGTTGGAAGGAGACTGCTAAGCCCTATGAGTAGGTCATAGGGGTTTATCACACTAAGGCGAGCCTGAACATGAGGTCCACTGTTCGAACCTTTGCGATGCGAAGGGGACACAAAAAAATCTCTTGTGGCTTTCCTCTAGATAGTGGTATATGCAGATGACACAAAAACAATCTTCACATTTCGAACCTCTACGTGCAAAGGGGGACAAAAAAATTTCTTGTGGCTTCCCTTTAGATAGTAGTATACGCGGATGACACAATAAATTTCTTGTGACTTCCCTCTAAATAGTGGTATACGCGGATGGGACAACATTACCGATGTGAAGGGGGACACAAAAAAATCTCTTGTGACTTCCTTCTAGATAATGGTATACGCAAATAGATAAGACAACATCTAAGAGCGGCTCTCGAGGTTTTTTTTTATCCTAAAATTCTTTTAATCTTACACTTGGCAGTTACTAAAAATAGTGTGATTGTAACCAACTCCCTTATAGATAAAAAATATAATAATAAAAATATCACTTACCAAGATTTAAACCTATTTTCTTTGATGTTAAAAAACTTAACCCGTTATTTTATAAAAATAATTATAAATAATATTAAGGTTTTTTTTTTAATATATTGAAAAGTGGGGATGACAGGAATAATTAAAAATAATATTAAATATATTTGAAAATGGGAAATAATAGACTGTTAGACTATGAAAAAATCATGGGAACATATAATTTATCAATACCAAAAAAAATCTTATAGATCATTATTTTAAACCAACAATAAACCAATCTTGGTAAGTATCTAGTCTGAGAGGAGGGGTTAAAGAAAGAATGAATTAAGAAGAAAAGAAATTAAAGAAATCTTGAACTGAATGAAATACTGATAATTTGATTTTTTTTTTTTTAACTTTTAAATGTTCCAATTTGGGTTTAGCGTTGAATTAACACAAATATATGCCCACTTTTATGTTATGTTTAATCTTTTGTAGTTTGTTTAATTTTTTATAATTTATATAAAAAGGATGATAATTTATTGGTTGGTTACTGTGATATTATTTATTTATTTATTTTAAAGTTATGTGTGATTTTTATTGGGGTCACTTTCATTACAAAATCAAATCATTATATTATTTTTATTACATTTCTATTAAATTAATTAAATTATATTTAACTTATTTTTTATAAAAAGTATTTTTCATTTGCCTTTCTTATCAAAGAGATTTACCGTCTCATCACTCTTGAGTTTCCACAATCAACTTCTATATATCATTTCATACATATGCCTTTTGAAATTTAAATTTTGTCAAGATAAAATTCAACACCGTGAATGGCTAAAATATTTGCTACTCAGTTTTCATATCTTTAAATATAAACATATTGTCTATAATAATATTGGAGTTTCTTAATACTTTTTTTTTAGAGTTTCATGCCCTTATTATTTCAAGATATTATTTTCATTGTAGTTTTTTGTTTTTATTTGTGGGTTTAGCCCCACTTTTTGTTAACACTTGAAATATTTTCTTTTGTTTTCCTTTATCAATATCCCTTTACCTTTTTTTTTCTCTATTTATTTTTGCTTCATGGGTCTTTTTTTTCATTCCTACCAATACTTTCATCTTCATTAGTCTCTTCAATATTCTCACACTGATCAAATTAAGACTTATCATCTATGATTTGTCTTGCTATGAAGGATCTTCTCACAACACAAAAACTACCAACCCAATTTTTTTAATAAGCGAATACAAGCAAAGGGTCACAAGGGAGACACCCTTACTTTATTTATCTCAGCATACAAGGCTTCACCACATTTGAGTTCCAAGTTGCTGGAGACGACACTTAGTGGACACGAGTGGCCAAATCCCGTGTTTTTTGGGGTTCACTTTACTAAACCTACACATTTAGAAGGACACCCAAAATGGTCCCCCCACCTTTCCTATACCCTCCTCAGCATAGGACCATATGATCATGGCGTAGGGATTACCCTTTAAGCTCCCTATCACTTAAAGGGGATGCATATTCCCTAACCTAACTCTAAGTCCATTTAGACAGGTTAATCAAACATAGAGCCTTGGTGCTTAGTTACCACACCTCTATGGGCTAACTAAGGTCATTGCCACTTCGATGAAAACTAACATGATCACCTAATCCTACACAATCAAGGGATCACCACTGTTGACTTGTGAATGGTTCCACACACTCGATCCTACCCGTTCAATGTGTTAAGATTCACAAGTAATTTGGCTATCGTATTCATATAAATCCTTCCAGATTCATGAGTTCCCTAGCTATTACATTCTCGTAACTCCTAGGGCTCATGGCTACCTAGTTATTGCATTCACGCAACTCCTACTAGGATTGGATTTTATGGTTTACAAAGGATAATCTAACCACCCAAGGAAAATAAATTCAAAACATAAACCATAAAGTAAGCAATGCACCATACATAATATCAAAGCATTTAATTGAAAATCTATACTACATATACAAGGATTCCTTTTAACCATAAACCTCATTATGCATTTCCAGACTTCAATGAAAAGATTTGAATCATAGGTTTAATAACAATGATGCATGAGTGTAATAACCCAAATATTTCTAGTAGCTATTGATAAAATTCAATACTAACTAGCCAAAGTAAAATATTGCTCAAAACTCCACAATGTACAAATTTAATCAATCAAATCTCTCATCTTTATACAATAGTCAGGTTTCACAAAATTCTAAGGACTATACAATCCTTTACATAGCTTTTGATTCTTCTATCATAAACAATATACATATCCAGATCTAGAAGAAACATCCATCAAAAGTCTTCCAACCATTTGCAACTAGCATCTTCTTTCCTAATGGGGTATCCACCCACTATCTTTGAGTGATACTTTGGGATTAGTGCAACCCTAAATGCAATGCATCTTAATATGCATATTATTTTTTGCAGTTCAACATGCACAACAATAATAGATAATTGAAAAACCCACATTCAACAATATCATCATAAAAGAGAATTTCCATACTTCTTTATAATGGTCCCTTAATCCACAAGGATCTTAGGAACCATTATATTGGTTTTTATTTCAAAACCCATTTCTAACAATCATTCTAAAATAGAATCTCATACTTCTCTTTTATAATGATCCCTTAATCCACAAGGATCTCAAGAACCATTATATTGGTTTCTATTTCAAAACCCACTTTCATAATCCATTACAAAAGCTAACATCATTATCCTTTTTAAACTTTCCAAGACAAGAAACATTAATTAAAGTATTTAATAATGTAACATTCCAAACCAATCCACTTCTTCTTGAAAAGCTTTAAATAAAAGAACAATTTCTAAAGCCATCTCTCATTAATTCATAATACACTAATACTTTCATTAATAATGAAAGAAAGCCATAACATCAAGGAATAATCCAAATCTTTAACACAAATCTAAGATTCCAATAAATTTTCTTTCAAAAGAAGAATATCACAAAAAGATACCTTTAACATTAATCTAAGGTGTTTCTTTCCTATCATAAAATCTAAGTTCATTGTCCCTAGTTATTCGAATAGCTTCTGCCCAAAACAAACTATGTCTAAGATTTAATTAAATAAAAACAAAGCACGAAGCAACAGTCTATGTAGAAACAAGGAACATGCAACCAAAGCTTAAGAAGGAGAACTCATATCCCTAGAGACTCACAATCAAAAACTATGGTTTCTCAAACAAACTACCTACAACCATAAAGCTTAAGGAAGCTACCTACGTAATAGCGGTGCAAGTACAAAGAAACCAGAGGGATCTACAAAACAAAAACATCATGCTCTCACACAACAAAGCCAATATCCGAGGGATGAACAGGTTAGAACAAAACCAGTCAACACACACATTACACTTAATTAGCATAGGCAACAATGTAAGGCAATGACAATGCTATACTGATGCAGAAGCCTATCTTTCAAAGGGTGTATTTTTTTAGAAGTTTTTAGATTTATTTTTATTTATGCATGATTAGGTGTTGATATTTTTCAAGACGCCTAATATGGGTGTTACAAAGTTGTGTGTTAAATTGCATGTCAATTGAGTTTTTTGTGAATTACTGAAAATGGCATTTTTTTTTGAAAAAACAATTTGTCAAAAATATTAATTACTAAAAATGACAAATTTTGACCAAAAACATTTTTTCGAAAATAGTAATTACTAAAAATGACAATTTTTGACTAATTTTTTTTGCCAAAAATAGTAAATTTTTAATCTTTAGGGCTTTAAGCTTTAGGGTTTCGTTTTAGGGTTTCTTTTGAGATATATATATATATATATATATATATATATATATATATATATATATATATATATATATATATATATATATATATATATATATATATATATATATATATATTCCCCTTGTATTGCATTATGGGGGGGAATCTAGGAATGAAAAAATAAAGCATTTATTGGTTTATTTCCATGTATTGTAGTTTTTATGTGAATAGGGGTTTTATCGGTTTATTTTCTATTTATCACAGTTTTTATGTGATGGGAGGCATTTTTTTTTACCTCTTACAACTATATTTACATCATTTTGTATTAGAGCAAGTTGGATCTTGCTGGGAAATAAAATGTAATTTTGTTAATTACAATTATTTTGTTATTCTTATTTTTTGTTTGTAAGCATGGGGAGAGGAAGAGGAGGTTATGCCTAGGTTAACAAGCATATGCAAGAGATACAGGTACAAGTTGCTCAGTTGATTGGAATGATGGTTTGTATGAGGGAAAGAAATCTAGTGGATTTTGCAGATCTAGATTTTGATAATGAGACTGTGGGAGAAGACAACATATCAAAGGTTCATGTAGAGGAAGAACTAGAGGGAAAGCGATAGGAGCATCATTTTTAGGATAGGTTGATTAGGGCCTTGGAAGGAATAGATATGGGATAAAGGTTGATGTCCCTGAGTATGCAAGAGGTTGAAACTAGAAGATTTGATAGATTGGTTGAATAGCATGGAGAAGTACTTTGAGTGGGGATACTTTTCAAAATCAAGGAAAGTAAAGCTTGCATGCATGAAGTTGAAAGAGCATGCATTTATTTTGTGGGATCATCTATAGAAGGAGAGGCAGAGAAAATGAAATAAAAATGTTAGGATCTGACACAAAATGGAGAAAAGGCTCAAGGAGAAATTTTTGCGTAAATATTATGCCCAAACATTGTTTTGTAAACTCCAGAACCTTGGATAAAAGGATCAAAGCATCGAGAACTACACTAATAAATTCTACAAGTTATCAATTCTTGTGGAGCTTGAAGAGTCAAAATAACAGAAGGTTGCAAGGTATGTGAATGGATTAAGTTATGCCATACAAGATGAGTTGAGTATGCTTCGAATCCATAGTGTAGAGGATGCATATCAGTTTGCATTAAAGGCAAAAGAGAAACATAAGAGTAATTTTAGAAGAGAAGTGAAGAAAGGGCCATCATCACCTCTAGTCAAGGGGCATAGTGGATTTAATTTCTCAAATGGAGAATCTTCTAATATAGGAAAACAAGAAGAGTTTGGACAAGGTCATAGTAACCACTAGAGAGATGGAGGATTTTAGAGAGGAAGAGGCTATGGTGGAAGACAAAATTGGGATAACCCATGAAGGCAATATGCCTATTACAGATGCAATGAGGAAGGGCATAGAGCTTTTGAGTATCTACATTTTCTCGCTCAAGAAAGAGGATAGGCAGAACAAACTAGAGTCAATCTGGTTGAGGCAGAAGAGCAAACTAAGATGAAATTTTCTACAGACATGGGTGAAAGTCTCATAATGAGGACAATGATCATCCCAAGGAAGGAGAAAGCATAGGATAATGATGGTAGTGATTCTTGGCTACACACATATATCTTTTGAACTAGGTGCACATATGGAGGAAAGGTATGTGAGATGATTATTGACAATGGTAGTTATGAAAATATGGTTTCAAATGAAATGGTTAAGAAACTTAACTTGAAGTGTGAGAATAACTTGTATCCCTATCGCATATCATGGTTCAATAAAGGAAATGAGGCAACTGTAGATAAGAGGTGTTTGGTTAAGTTTTTAATTAGGAATACCTACAAGGATGAAGTATGGTGTGATGTAATTCCAATGGATGCATATAACTTATTGTTGGAGAGGCATTGGTAATATGACAGGAAGGCTACCCATGATGGGGGAAGAAACACTTACACATTTTGGAAGGATGGAGTAAAAGTGGTCTTGTTACCGCATAAGGAAGAAGGGCAAAGTAAAAACCTATTGACAACTAAGGAATTTGTCACAGGGATGAATGAAGCTAGTTTTTGTTATGTGTTGACATCATAAAAGGTGGATACTAAGGTTATTTCTATACCACCCATAGCAACAGAGTTTCTAAAAGAGTATGTAGATATCATACTAAAGGATTTACAATAAGTGATTAGGTGTTGAGATGTCACTTATGCATTATTAGGTGTTGATATTTTCTAGAACGTCTAATATGGGTGTTACAAAGTTATGTGTTAATTTGCATGTCAATCCAAGATTTTTTATGAATTACTAAAAATGATAATTTTGATGAAAAAATAATTTGCCGAAAATAGTAATTACTAAAAATGGTAAGATTTTATGAAAAATAATTTACCAAAAATAGTAATTACTAAATATAGTAAATTTTGACAAATTTTTTTTGTCGAAAATAGTATTTTTTTTAATCTTTAGGGCTTTAAGATTTAGGGTTTCTCTTGGGATATCTATATATATTCCCCTTGTATTGCATTATGGGGGTGAATCCAAGAATGAGAAAATAAAGCATTTACTAGTTTATTTCCATGTATTGTAGTTTTTATGTGAATGGGGGTTTTACCAGTTTATTTTCTATTTATCATAGTTTTTATGTGATGGGAGGCATTTTTTCTGACCTCTTATAGCTGGATTTATATCATATATGTAAATTAGGGTGACGACCCAAAGCAGACCTCATAAAACTAGACCATAACAGGGTACAAAATAATAAAACTTCCCATTGAAACAACAAGAAGAAACTTGAAAATGATATTTGCCTGCCCGACATGACCCAAAGGTGATTCCAACCCAATCACACAACACAAAGGTGATTCCAAACCCAAGCACAGAACACAAACTCAAAATGTGATGAAGTTAAACAAGATATCGGGACTACATACAAGTAGCTTACCCGAACATACAAGCATTCACATAGAAATACCAAATACATAAATCTATTAAAACATAGTCTAAGCTTGGTAATGAAATAGATATACGAACAAAGAGAGAACAATCTATAGAAGGAAGGCACCCTAGTAATAAATTATGTACCTTTGCTCTAAGATTTCCAACATCTTCCTCCACTCGGTGCTACACTACCCCAAATATTTCCTTTCCTCCAGCATTTTGATCTTGCTCTCCAAAAACTAGCTCCTTTCCAATGATTTCTTTCATTCAAATAAGAATCCATGCCTTCTCATGCTATAACATATGAGACACTCAAGAGAGCACCGTCCTTAATGCTCATAATTAAGGCACCATCTTGGCCTTCTTGAATAAAATATCTCTAAGGCACTTTAGAAAAGGAGTTCTTTACAACCCACTACTCATTAATTATTTAAGTAATGGTAATTTATATTAATATCAAAGGTTGGTATCAATTTATTAACCTTGATAATATTAATCTCTAAACTAAGAGATAAATTAATATTCTTTCTTAAAACACCATAATTTGATTTCCAAGCAAAACTTAACTCAACTAATATTTCATTATTCATTCATAACATCTATGCATACCAAAAACAACATAGATTTGCACCATCAATATTATTTCGTAAAATCTATACATACCAAGAACAATCATAGATTCAAACAAATAATGTTTTACACCATTGTTTTATCCTTAAATAGGTGGCTCTTTTAAGATAGTCCTAGACTATCACCAATCTATTAAGGAGACTCATTGCCTAGACAACTTCCTGACCCAATTGTGTGAACATGGACTAGACACACAAACAATGTATCTACATGAGAGGTAGTTTTCTTTGTTACCCCGAGCTATTGATGAACAAGTCATCATCATCAATTTCCTAAAGTATCTCTCTTTGTAGGTGGATCACCCATATGATCCCACCAAATAGAGCTCCTAGTCCTACACCCATACATACATCAGTATTACCATATTATAAGAATGAAATCATTCCATTATATAGACATTATAAAAGAACTATGCCATTAAACATTCACACCAATACATATTTTATTGTCCTAAAAGAGTTCTACCAAGGAGGGTTGTTACATACTCCTCCTTGGACTAAACACAGTCCTTTGTGTTTTCTTGCAAGTGAAGAAAAACAAATTATTTCATTCAAATAAGTATGGAAATTTCTACCTCTTTTCTTCAACATTTTCCTATGTAGCACAATTCTCAAAATACTAGTCCCACTAGACCTTATATTGATCTAGGGTTCATTTCCTTAACACCTTGGAATGAAACCCTAGAATCTTAATTGGTCATACCTCAATGGCTACAGGATTTACCATCTATAATTTAGAAACATTCCACACGTGAGTAATCTTAGAAACATACTTCCTAAGCAGGGATATGTGGAAAGTATCATAAATCATTGACAAGTTGGGTGGAAAAGCGAGCCTATAAGCTACTGGGCTAATCTTACCAATGATCTCAAAGGGTCCAACATAGTGAGGATCTAATTTGGTTGACTTGATGGAACTTTTTATGGGTCTTACCCTTAATAAAACTCTATCACCCACAAAGAATTCTCTTGGTGATATTTTTAGATCATCATAGCTATTTTGGCAATCAATTGCTTCTTTAAGCCTAAGCCATAATGATCTAAGTTGCTCCTTCATATTTCAAACAATGTCTAGTTTGATCATCACTTGACCTTTTAGATTGTCTCATGATAGAGGTGTTCTACATATTCTACCATACAAGGCTTCAAATGGAGACATCCCCAATGATGCATGGTACCGATTATTGTGTGCAAATTTAACAAGATATAAAATTCTTTCCACTTAGACTTTTGGTCCATGTAGTACATGCATAACATGTCTTCCAAAATTTGGTTGAACCTCTCAGTCTGACCATTTGTCTCGAAATGATATGCAGAACTAATATTCAACTTAGTGCCTACTGCATGATGTAGATCCTACCAAAACTTTGATGTAAATATAGAATTCTTGTCTAACATGATCACCTTAGAAAACCCATGTAACCTAAAGATTTATTTTGTAAACTCGTTTGCCTCCATCGGTGCATCATCCTTGATGTTTTTCGATATAAAATGTGCAACCTTGGTCAACTTATCAAAGTAAGACTTATCATCTATGGTTTGTCTTGTTGTGAAGGATTTGTAGAGCAAGGAATAACCTCAAAAGCACATTCTTCTTTATATTGCCCTTAAAACCCTAAAGTGCAAGGGCACTCTTCCAAAACAATTACCTTCTTATTCTTCCCTAAAACCCTAAATTGTTGCAAACTTCCTCCATCCTCATTTCTTTATTATGTTGTTCTTGAAACCCTAAAGTGCAAGGAATAACCTCTATACCACTTTCACTTTTATTACTAGGAGAGGATTCTATACTACTTGAGGAAAATGAAGATGATTTACTTGGAATGATCTTGACCTCCTATGTCTTTATGTTCGGATTTTCTTGGTTATTTTTGTATTACATTATATATTTTTTCAAATAATTTTACAATTTTATAAAGTTCATCTATTTTATTTTTTATTAGTTAATAACATGTCAATTAAATATTTATTAAAATATGTGTTTATTTGAATATCTTTGAAATTAGTAAAAGAGATATTTGATGTTTGAAGTTTATGATAATACATTTAATTTCTTTATTTTATTGTTTATGTAGTATTATAAATCAAATAGTGGATGAGTATTATATAAAAATTAATATTATTTATTTAAATAAAAATAATAATTTTTAAGTATTGTTATAAACATATATATATATATATATATATATATTTTATATATATTTTAAATTAAGTGTACCTTTATTATTAGGTTATTCTCATCAAAATAATATAATATTTTATTTATTTTTAGGTTAATTAAAATATATTCAATTTTTTTATAAAAGCTATTTTTCATTTTCATTTCTATCAAATATTTTTTTCATCTTCCTCAAATTGTCATGTTTTTATAATACCTCTAGCTTTATGTATTCCAAAAACAACAATAATTTCTAAAAAAATCTATAATACTATAAAAGGTATAATTTGTAATCTATTCTAATTATTAAGCCAAAATTATAACTTCATATATATATATATATATCTGTGTGTGTGTGTGTATTTTATCATGCTTAAAATTAATCCATATGGTGTAAATATTTCAATATGATATCCTTTCTAGAGTAGAAATCCACTACCTCTTTCATGTCCCTAAGACTGATGGGTATTTAAAAATTCTATTCCATGTCTTGGTAAGCCAATGATTCCATGAAGTTGACTCCTTTCTATGCTTATTACAAGACCATTGAGTTTGTGGTTTAGTGTTTCAAACATCACAATTGGGTCTTGATAAACTCTAGCTTGTTTCTCTATGGTTTGTTTGCGTACCTCCATGTCCTTGGATGGACTAATAAGTTTTATTTTTTGGTTCTATTCCTTCCATGCCTAAATGCGAGTAGTGGTTTTTACTACTTGTTTTCTATGTCCCTTAAAATACCAATGAAGCATTTCTTCCACATTTTGATATTTTCTATGGTCGATGAAAATAATATTTTAACTCCCTTCTATGTCCAATCATTGAGCCATTGAGATAAATTATTTACCTTTCAAATCCATTACAATATTGATGAAATCATTAGTTGAATCTCCCATCAATATCCATCTTTGGACTAGTGAGCTATGCTATCCACCTTCATAGTCCTTTACTAGTCTGGTAGAATTATTGTGTTAAAATCTCATCTATCCATATTTGGACCAGTGAGTTATGTTACCCACTTTTATAATCCTTTATTAAACCAATAAAATTATTGTGTTAAGCTCTTATCTATGTCCATATTTGGATCAATGAGTTATGATATCCACTTTCATAGTCCTTTATTGGACCAATGGAATTATCATTTTGAATTTCATCTATGCCCATATTTGGATGAGTGAGATATGGGTTCAAGGAGTCATTTGACCAATAGGTTTTTAAAGTAATTTCATAAGGAAATTTCATTCTTATTCCTCTATGCAATAAAACATGCTATCTTGTAAAATTGCTTCTACATAGATTCTTACAATGATTTCAAATTTAGCATATTAGTTTTTGTTGTCTACACATGCAATGTTTATTATAACATATCATGCTTATGAGGTACCATTACGATAATAATATTTAATAATACTCTTAAAATTCTCTCAATACACATAAATAATACATTGAGTATGCTATAATGTGACCTTATCACTTATTTTGGGTTCTAACAAAAAAGTATGTTTCTTGGTTTGAAATACAATTTCATACTCACTTTATGCTCATAAAAAAAGTGTAAAACAATAAAATATCCTACTAAATGTAAGACATATAAAATATTTTAAATTATATTCATGCGATCCACTTTTACTTCCAACAATATTAATCTAGCTTTCACCATACAACAAATACATCATAGGCAATCGAGCATGTATCTTGCTTCTATTAATTTCCCATAAAGTGATAATAGTCATCAAGCATCAAATTAATCATGCATAGTAAAATGGAAATATTTGGTAAGAAAAACAAGATTATACTTATATGTTTATCACAACATAACATTTAATTAAAAATTTAACTTGGATAATATGAGTAGTTCTACTATTAGAATAGGAGATAACAACAATTCACCTCTTTTTTTCAATTTCCAAATGACTCTAAAGTAGGTCCACCATTTAATCATTCTAAATTGAACTATCTTAATCAAAGTCTAATATTTTATTGTAAATTTATTGTAATCCCACCATTTAAAGCATATCATATAGTAATATTATTTAGTACAAATAGGATAATTGCATTAAAATTTTGTAAGGTATTGTGGGTGAAATTTTGCACCCCTTCACCCACTCTTCTTTGCAAGATGATGATCTAAAAATTTGGTCAAATTTTGAAGCATTTATGCTCAGGTGGAAGATGAAGGTAACAACGATGGGTGGCAACAAGTAGCAAATGGGCAGAAGATATGGAATAACCAAGAAAAACAATAGCCAAAGTCCATCACAGGAGTTGAGTTCTTTGAATAGCAGGCAAATAATTAGTTGGATGTACAGTTAGCTCTACCTCTGGGTGGAGGTATCCTAAAACCCCACCCACTGGCTGGGTTGGAACTTCCACCAATCAAGAGGGCAGAAATATCACAAGTTCTCACACGTAAGAAGAAGAGAAACTATCACCCGTCGGAAGGGCGAAGCTTTGGTAAAACCCTACCCATTTGTGAAGAGTATGTTGGGTGGAGCATAACAAGGAAGATAGGCCCTAGGGACCTGTCCTCCATCGAGAGCTACCAAGGCATGGATTTCATGGAGAAACAAGCCTTCCAACTGGGAGAAGCTCAATTACCAACCCTCTTCATAATCCCACCATGGGTAGAAGGTTGGGTAATTGATGAGAGAGAAAGCAAGTGGAATAATCGCCCGATATGAGAATCCCTGCCATAATTATAAAACTTAAAGGAAAGGTATTAATGACTCCAACTACCTAAGAATGGGTCATTACGAGTGTGAAGGTGGAAATTTAAAAATAGTGTGGCTCCCAAGATAATTAATTCTAGTTGCTCATCCACCAAACCGAAGTCCCAACATCTAGTTGAAGGGGTAAAGTAGATGAGAAAATTCCTGACAGGAATGTCAGAATGATCGAGGGTCCAGATTCATATAGAAGTACCTAACCCCTTTCAGATGACTGCCATTCTTCCTAGGAATGATATCTTTGTTGTGTACTTGTCTATCTCAAAAATGCTTTCCCTCATAGCACCATTAATGCTTGTAATTTGATCCTATTGTAATATTTCTATAAATACTGAGATGTTATATGTCCCAAGTGCGAATATTTGGACATTACAATTCATATATAATATTACTCATCATTTAATGAACACAATTTTACTACTGTTATGTAATATTAATCATCATTTAATGAACACAAGTATACTATTCTTTGGTCTCATATAGTAATCTTATTTAGTAAAAATAGGATAATTGCATTAAAATTTTGTAAGGTATTGTGGGTGAAATTTTTCACCCCTTCACCCACTCTTCTTTGCAAGATGATGATCTAATAATTTGGCCAAATTTTGAAGCATTGATGGTCAGGCAAAATATGAAGGAAACAACGATGGGTAGAAATAAGTAGCAAATGGGCAGAAGATCTGGAATAACCAAGCAAAACAATAGCCAAGGTCCATTGCAGGAGTCGAGTTTTTTGAACAACTGGTAAAAAATTAGTTGGATGGACAATTAGACTCTGCCTCTGGGTGGAGGTATCCTAAAACCCCACCCACTGGATGGGTGGAAACTTCCACCAGTCAAGAGGATAGAACTATCACAAGTCCTCGCCCATAAGAAGAGAAACTGCCACCCATCGAAAGGGCAAAGCTTTGGTAAAATCCCACCCATTTGTGAAGAGTATGTTGGGTGGAGCATAACAAGGAAGATAGGGCCTATGGGACCGTCCTACATCGGGAGCTACTAGGGAATGGATTTCATGGAGAAACAAGCCTTCAAACTAGGAGAAGCTCAATTACCCACCCTCTTCATAATCCCACCATGGGTAGAAGGTTTGGTAATTGATGAGAGAGAAAGCAAGTGGAATAATCTCCCGATACGAGAATCCCCACCATCATTAGAAAACTCAAAAGAAAGGCATTAATGACTCCAGATACCTAAGAATGGGTCATTATGAGTGCGAAGGTGGTAATTTGAAAATAGTGTGGCTTCCAAGATAATTAATTCTAGTTGCTCATCCACCAAACCAAAGGCCCAACATCTAGTTGAAGGGGTAAAGTAGATGAGAAAATGCCTGGCAGGAATGTCAGAATGATCGAGGGTCCAGATTCATATAGAAGTACCTAACCCCTTTTATATGACTTCCATTCTTCCTAGGAATGATATCTCTGTTGTGTACTTGTCTATCTCGAAAATGCTTTCCCTCCTAGCACCAATAATGCTTGTAATTTGATCTTATTGTAATATTTCTATAAATTCTGAGATGTTAGATGTCCCAAGTGCGGATCTTTGGCCATTAAAATTCATATGTAATATTACTCATCATTTAATGAACACAAGTATACTACTGTTTGGTATCTAATATGACCTTCACATCTTTATGTTTTAATTAAAATGTTTATTTCTACTTTGGCTAAATGAATCTCATTTAATTCTACTATCTGTATTTCATGGTTTTTGCTTAGTGGTTCTAGAATTTAAATTGTTATTGGATCAAGGTTTATTTATACTAAATTTGGTTGGGTGGGAGTTTTTTAATTCTACATATTGGATTTCATGCATCCGTTTATCGTATCTAGAATTCACCTTTTGACCCACTACACCGAACGATAATTGAGGGCCAGATTGACTAATATGTTAGGTAGGATGATTGTGTTTCTAATGGTGATGATGAGCGTACATGTATCTTGATGTGGCTATAACCCATCCTTGTGAGTTCTATCTAGGGCCTCATTTTTATCTCTTTCTTGCTCCCTTTTCCTCCCTTTTTTATTAGGCGTAAGTAGCTAGGACCTCCCTTGAGGAATCAAATTTTTTTGGAGATCGATCATCCTAGAGCCCTAGGTGTGGTGGTCATTCGATGTTGGTGTTGGTCCACCCAATGGGTGCCAGATCCTCGTCCAACATTTTTGGCACGCTTGATGGGACCTGAAAGGTTCCATACCTATAGAGTCTAGTGAAGCTCTGCTATGCAATATCTATATGTTCACCTGATAATTCCATTGCATAACAAACTAGGTTCTCTATAACCGATTAACTTCATGAAAAATAGTTTTGGCAAATCTGCTAGGGACTCATAAGGTCTTCATTATTTAAGGAATTTTGAGTTTAGTGATACACTGATTTACTTAAATCTAGCCAAATCACCTGATGACTCCCTTGAGTGAAACATCTAGATTTAAGATCATTTTCCTCTCTAACACTTCAAAAGATATGAATATCCCAAAGGACTCAAGATTTATTGAGTAGCCTTGACCTCACTAGTGGAGAAAGCATGCTCATTTAAAAAATCTAACTCCAAATAAAGGACCAAGATATCTAAATACCAGTGTCATAATTGCTCAACAGTGCCATCCCTGATGGGATGATCCTAGTCCACTCAACCTCCAATTCTAGCATGAGATTCCTAATAGTAGCCTAAGGAAACTAATGAGATATGATGGCACTAAAAGAACTGATCGAGAGCACATTGAAGATATTGCTACTCTATCGACCCTTCATAGTATCACTCATGAAGATGTCATGATCATACTCCTGGTATTTTCTCTTGAAGGAAGGACGTTATGGTGGTACCACTCTCTTGAGTGAAAAATGTTTACTCATGGGTGAATTTGGCAAGAGCTCTCATTGATATATTTGATAGCTCTAGGTATCCCTTCCAACTCTTGATGCATCTCTCATTCATCAAGAGGGTCCCTTTTGAGTCCATCACAGACTTCAATATTTGATTCAAAAGGAGATAGGATAGGATTCCCTTTTAATACCAACCATCTCCTGCCCAGACTCACCTGTATTATGTTTGAGCTTTTAGTTCAAGCATAAGCCTCCTCCTACATCAATCTAGGGAAAAGATATTCCATCAAATATTTCAGGAAGATTTTCTAGATGAGCGAATCCTACTTCAAGAAGGAAATATATCTTCAAGAGATTCTACCCTCCCATCCTTTTTTTCAATCGCTATTGCTCCCCTCTTGACTGCATAGTATCAACAATACTTACCACCTGAAGCTGTGTAGAAACTAGGGCTACAAATATACAGAGCATAAATGGTGGACCCCTTCTTGGGATCACACAAAGGAAATGCAAGCATAATTCCTATAATGGATAACTTTATCGCTTGTAATTTCCTCTAGCAATTAGAGTACTTGGACCAAATGGAAAACCCCTCTAATAAAAAGGGTACAAATTTGCACACTTTTTGTATCTAGGATCACATTGAGCAAAGGCCAAGCTATCTCTAGGAGGGGTTGGTAAATCAGAGGATAGGTTACAAGGAGATCCCAATAGCAGGGTTGCCAATCAATGGTTCATGCTATTAAACTTGTGTGGAGACATCAGAGGTGCACGTGGTAGGGATTCCATAGTAGGTGGATCCTAAGGAATGGTGACACTAGAGAATATTTCCAGAAGAACCAGTATCGAAAGAGAGCTCCCATGTGGTAAGACTCACTACCACATTGATCATTGAGTGCATAAGTATTGGTGTGCACAATGGTTCTCCAAGTTGTGGATACCCTACAACATGGAAAGCTTTTGGGAAATGTCAGCCAAACTACAAAGAGCACCTCAAGTTCAGTACAATCTAGTTAGACCATTGTAGATTCATTTGATGATTTTCAGGATGAATCAGTGGTTGCGACATACCAATAGCACTGTAGTTTTATGTAAATAGGTTGGCAGCTATATAAAGGTGCAGAAAGCATGTGGTCATGCAATAAATATCATAATATTGTACCAAGGTGACCCGAGATTAATTTAATAGGAGCTTTTAGAAAGTGCATCAATTTTGAAGCACTTTTCCTCGTAGTCTATGTTATTGTTGTGACCCCTTTATCCAATGGATCAAGGCCTTAGATTTGAACATCATTTCATGTAATTACTAGAAAAGATATCTACTGCATTTTTGAAAGAAGTACCCACCCCTTGATCAAATGGGAAAATTTATCTATAAATAGCACCTCAAAAGTTGATAACAACATGTGTTGAGTAGGATGAAGTTGAGAATGAGGCTACGAGTGAAGATTTTCTATAATAGTGGTAATGATCAAATGAAGTTTTTGTATGATTACATCAGAAATAGGTGTTGTATCAAAACTTGCAAATGCTCTTGATATTCTATCTATTATTGAATTGGATTTGATCCTTGGTGGGGTATGTTGAAGAGAGTGTGATCTGTGGGGGTATCCCATGGATCACCTCCCATTTTTTCTTTTATTTTTTTGTGTTCTTCCCTTCTTTCTCTTTCCTCGGTTCCTTTTTGTCACTAACCAATGAGGTTAGTGGTCATCGTATTTTTGTCTCTATTGATTCTTGTGTTCCCTCCCTCCCCTCTTCCCCTCTTGTTCTCTTTCCCTAATTTTTCTTGTTGTTTCCACTTGTGGTCCCCCTTATTTTCTCCCTTTTGCCTTCTCTCACCTCATTTTCCATTCACCTTTGGCCACCTTACTCCTTTGTCTTGCAATATTTGTTGGTTGCTTTTGTTTCTTCCATATTTTTCCCCTTCCTCTTTCATTTTTTTGTGTGTTTCAAGGCATAGCTTTCTGGGTTCTCCTTTTTCATAGGGGAAAAGTCCCTATGAGTCGCTAGGAATGTGGGTGAAATTTTGCATCCCTTCACCCACTCTTCTTTGCAAGATGATGATCTAAAATGTTGGCCAAATTTTGAAGCATTGATGGTTGGGAAAAATATGAAGGCAACAGTGATGGGTGGAAACAAGTAGTAAATGGGTAGAAGATCTAAAATAACCAAGCAAAACAATAGCTCAAATTCTATTGTAGGAGTCAAGTTCTTTGAACAATGGGTGGATAATTAGTTGGGCGTATAGTTAGACTCTACCTCTAGGCTACCCCACCCACTGGTTGGGAAGGAACTTCCACTAGTCAAGATGGTGGAACTATTGCAAGTCCTCACCTGTAAGGAGAATAGAAACTGCTACCCATCGAAAGCACAAATATTTGGGGATGATGGAAGGGTGAAAATTTGGTAAAACCCCACCCATTTGTGAAGAGTATGCTGGGTGGAGCGTGACAAGGAAGATAGACCCTAGGAGCCCATATTGCATCTAGAGCTACCAAGGAATGGATTTCATGGGGAAACAAGTCTTCCAACTGGGATAAGCTCGATTTCCCACCCTCTTCATAATCCCACCATGGGCAAAATGTTGGGTAACTAATGAGAGATAAAGCAAGTGGAATAATTTCCCGATACCAGAATCCCTACCATCATCAAAAAACTCAAAGGAAAGGTATTAATGACTCTAGCTACCCAATAATGGGTTGTTATGAGTACAAATGTGGCAATTTGAAAATAGTGCAGCTCCCAAGATAATTAATTCTAGTCACTCATCCACCAAACTAAAGGTCCAGCATCTAGTTGAAGGGGTAAAGTAGATGAGAATTAAATGCTTAGAAGGAATATTAGAATGATAGAGGGTCTATATTCATATGGAAGCACCTAACCATTTTTGGATGGTCGTTATTCTTCCAAGGAATGATATCTCTTCTATGTACCTGTCCATCTCGAAAATGCTTTCCTGCCTAACACCATTAATTCTTGTAATTTGATCTTATTGTAATATTTCTATAAATACTAGGATGTTAGACATCCCAAGGGTGACTCTTTGGCCATTACAATTCATATGTAATATTCCTCATCATTTAATGAATACAAGTATACTATTGTTTGGTCTCTAATCTAGCCTTCACATCTTTGTGTTTGACTTAAAATGCTTATTTTTGCTTTGGCTATCTAAGTGAATATTATTTTATTCTACTATTTGGATTTCATGGGTTTTGCTTTGTGGTTCTGGAATTCACATTGTTATTGGGTTGGGGTTTATTTTTGCTAAATGTGTTCAAGTGGGAGTGCTTTAATTTTGCATCCTGGATTTCATGCACCCGTATACCAATTTTGGAATTCACCTTTTGACCCGCTACATCGAATTATAAGTGAGGGTTAGATCAATTGATATATTCAGTAGGATGACTGTGTTTATGATAGCAGTGATGAGCATACATGTTTCTTGATGTGGTCATAACCTATCCTTGTGAGTTCTGGCTACAACCTCCTTTTTATCTATTTCTTGCTCCCTTTTTCTCCCCTCTTTTTTTTAGGTGTAAGTAGTTATGACCTCCCTTGAGGAACCGACCTTCTTCGAAGATCGATATCCCAACCCCTCCAAGTGTGGTGGTCATTCTATTTTGGCATTGGTCCACCAAACGAATGTCGAATATTTGTCCAACATGTATCCTATCAATATTTATCTCAATTATAGAATAAAAGCATACAAGAGTCTTGATGTTTCTTTTGTTGGGTATATTACATTATTTGGTACATGCTAATGTACCCCCATGGTACCTTCATGGTACATATTGTAAATATTATATTAGGGTTGAATCTTAGTTTAGAGTGTGAGGAATATTTTATGTAATATTTTAATGTGTAGAAAATGCACAAGTGTTAAGTAAGTGTGTATGTGCAGGAAATGCACAAGTGTCGTGTGAATATTTATGCAAGTGTAATGTGAGTCTATGTGCACAAATGTCCTATATGTAATACTGTGCCAGTGTCTTTAGATTAGAGTGCAAAGTTAAGAGTCATGTCTAGATGTGCATACAAGATAGATTCATGTGTATACAAGTGTCAAGTAGAGAAGCCAAGAGTCATGAGACTTGGCATATGGAAATAAATAGTCAAGTATCCAAAGATTCATTCTACTATAGCTATATAGCACTCCATAGAGAAGGAATAAAGTATCAAGTGTTGTATCAAAGTATTTGTGTGTCAAGTATCATATTTGTAAGAGAAAGAGGAGTAATAAAGAATACAAATATTCTGAGCAATTAATATTGTAACGTGTGCTAAATACTTTATACATGTACGATTAAGGCTATTTACATTCATATTGTTGTTTATTAGTGAATGTTATTTGATATATTATAAGCCTTGATTTACATATTAATTTATCCTATGATTTTTATGTTAGTATTAAAGGCTTAAAAAGCCATCAATAGTATCAAAGCTACTTTGAGTAGTTTCTTGCATAGGTTGAATTCATTTAGCTACAAAAAAAATGATTTTGTCCAGTTTGATAAAATTGATTTAGAGTTTATCTACTTTAAAGGGAGTTAGATCTGGACTCTATTGTAAGGTCATAGTAAGTAGAAAGGCTAGAGTTTTTCCACGGTTGAAGAAACAACTAGTGAATACCAAGACTCAACTATAGAGTATTTCCATGGTTGAAGAATAACTAGTGAAGACCAGGACTCATCTATAGAGTCTTTTCATGGTTATAACCAGTGAAGACAAGGACTCATCTATATTGGAAGGCATATCAACTTTTGAGATAAGTTGATCATTTTAGGGAAATAGCCAACCCTTGACATCAAAAATATTTCAAGAACTTAGATAATATTTGGTACTATTTTCTATCAATTTAGAAGGAAGTTAAATAATTCAAGATAATCAAGTCATATTGAATTTGATTGTGGCATGAGGAAAATTCAACGTCACCTTTACATTAGAGGTTTGATCGCTTAGGTGCGACCTAAGATACTTACAACAAATATTGATTGTTAGTAGTGTGAGAAGCTTCCTACAACATATAGGGAAGAATTTCATATTCTTAGTGCAAGATAAAGTAAAAAAGGAGAAGGATATATCAAGGAATGATATATCTATCTTAAAGTAAGTTTCCTTCAAGCAAATATTAATTAAAGTTGTAAAATATTGAAGTTTTAGGTTACAAATAAATTGACCTTGATACAGAGGATTCAAGTATTGAAGATAAACCTTGACATAAAGGAATTATTTTAGCTTTTGAAGAGAAACCTTGACATTAAATATTGTAGGTCATTCAAACATTGACATTGGTAGCAAAAAGACAAAGGTAAAAGAGTAGCAAGACAATAGATTCAGATAGACTCATGTCATATTGACCTTGATGAAGATTCAAGATACATGAAGGGTCAATAGAGGAAGCCATATGAAGGACACGATACATTGATCATTGAAGATGCAATGATTTATTAGAAAGTAAAGAAGTTCATCAAAGTGCAAAGAGAAATTGATTATTAAATGATAGACCCAAGTTATGAATAGGTGCAATAATTAAAGATAATATGTTATAGAGTACCATTTGACTTTTAGAGGAGCTGAACAAGTGCAACAACAAAGAAACATTGTTTCAAATATTAAAGGATGGAAAATAAGAAAACATCAGTCAAGCAGTGGAAGAAAAGAGCAAGCAAGCCATTCAAAAAGTGATAGTAAAGTTAAAAAATTACAACAAGGCAACAATGGAGTAAAATAATTACAATAAGGCTACAATGGAGTAGAATTATGCGAGACTAGCTAGAAACAAGAGGAATAAGCTAACATCTAGCAACATACATAATTTTAAATGCAAACTATGTGTAAGCGAGGTGATATGAATATCTAAACATAGCCACATTCTCATTAGAATAACAAAGTGATACACACATCCAAATGTAGCCATATCCTCATATGAATAAGCAATCTTAGGAGCATAGCATCAAAATATAGAACATATAACATAAATGACCTATGAGAGAAGTTGAATTACAAGAAGGTGAATGCGTAGGAAAGGAAGGTGAAACACTAAGCAAATAATTTCTAATTTTAAGCACTAATAAAGGAATTTATAATGTCAAGCAAAGTCAATCAAGTGCACCAACTAGAACATCTCTTGAGTGATTTAATTGCATCAGGTGAAATATCTTTGGATTAAGTTAGGTGTGCCAAGTTAAAACACCTTAGGAGAAGGTTATTCAATAGAAGCAACATTCAAGTGTCTATAAGGTAGCTTAAGCTATTGGTGTAATGGATGGGAATTAGAATATGAAACGCCTCATTTCTCATACGAACACACAAGTGGTAAAAGGTAATCCTCTCATCCAAGCTTGAAAGAAGCATCAAGGCAAGTTGGAAAGCGTCAGACACATGCACGAATCAAATGCATCGAGGTCAAAACATTTGCACATGACAATTAAGGTTAGAATTTTAAATTTATAAAGTTTATTTATATTTGGAGCAATAAGCTAAGTTAATTTTATTATTATAGAGATAAATAAATATTATTAATTACTTTATATTATTATTATTTTGGAGAAATAAGGTCTAATTTACTATTTGTTATATGGTTTGTTTTATGGAGTGATAAGTAGAATTAATAAATATTATTGATTTATTTAAGGATTTAAGTTTTTGGAGTAATAAGGTTTATTTTAGATGTAGATATGAAATAATTTTTAGTTGAAGTTTGGTTGGAGTGATAAGTTGTTTAGTTTGAATATTTAAGTTTTTTGAAATATTTTTAAGGTTGAATTAGGAGTGATAAGAGAAATAAAAAAAATAAGGGTTGATTAAGTTTGGAGTTATAATTTTATTTATTTATTAGATAGATTTCTAAATTTGAAATTTATTTAATTTAATAGTTTTTAAAAAATAGAATATTATTGAATATTTGCAAATTTAGTTATTTGGGAGACAAAAGGATTTCTACATCAAACTTAGGAAAACAAAATTTGCAAAATTCATTCATTAATTTCTAAAACTAGGGAGATATAAGGTTTTCTACTTCATAGGTAATAAACTAGAAAATTTTGAATACTTTATTTATTTTCTAAACTTAGGAGTTATAAGGATGTCTACTTCAAAGGAATCAAAATCTACAAAATTTATGGATAACAATATGGAGGTTATGATTAGAAAAAAAACGTAGATGTTATAAAATTTTGGATATAAGAATTTGATTGAAAAATATAAAGGAAATATAGATATAGTCTCAAATTTAATCTATAATGAAGCTATAGATGAAAATTTTGAGACATTTAAATACTATTTACATGCAAGAATTGTTGAAGCAATTGATGATGGAAAATATAGTATTATGATACCTTTAGATATTGGTAGCATAATGTATATGGTATTGCTTACACTTAAGTTTCATAAAGAAGAAAATATGAAACAAAAAGAGTTGATTGAATCTTTTAAGATAAATTGAAAATAGATGAATCATTTTTGGAAAATATATTTCATTCTTCTTGTAGTGTTGATATTCCAAGATCATCTAACTCAAGAACCTATTATGATGCTTTAAGTGAGTGTTCAAAAGTCTCTATATAAGAAAAGAAAGAATCATATGATTCTAAGGACAAAGGTAAAGGAAATATTCTTATGCAAGAATCTGATGACAATGAGAGAGTTCAAGAGACTTGTAATCTTGAAGCTACAAAGACTGAAGAACATGAAGCTAAATTCAAAGATAAATTTAAGCAAGAAGAAGAACCTGATGAATATCAAGATAAATATCACTTGCATTGTAAGGTCACTTGAAGAATGAAGATCATGATTGAAGACTAAATTCTTCAATAACCAAATAATGTAATACAGGGGGGTATTGAAGTATATTACATTATTTGGTACATGCTAATATACCCCCATGGTACCTTCATGGTACATATTGTAAATATTATATTAGGGTTGAGTCTTAGTTTAGAGTGTGAGTAATATTTTATGTAATGTTGTAATATGTAGGAAATGCACAAGTGTTATGTAAGTGTGTATGTATAGGAAATGCACAAGTGTCATGTGAGTATGTGTGCAAGTGTAATGTGAGTCTATGTACACAAGTATCTTATATGTAAGAGTGCACAAGTGTCTTTAGATTAGAGTATGCAAAGTGAAGAGTCGTGTCTAGGTGTGCATACAAGATAGATTCATGTGTATGCAAGTGTCAAGTAGAGAAGCCAATAGTCATGAGACTTGGCATATGGAAAGGAATAGTCAAGTATCTACAGATTCATTATACTATGGATATATAGTACTCCATAGAGAAGGAATAAAGTATCATGTGTTGTATCCAAGTATCAAAGTATCTATGTGTCAAGTATCATATTTGTAAAAGAAATAGGAGTAATAAAGATTGCATACATTTTGAGCAATTAATATTTTAAGTTGTGCTACATGCTTTATACATGTATTATTAAGGCTATTTACATTCATATTGTTGTTTATTAGTGAATGATATTTGATATATTATAAGCACTGATTCACATAATAAATTGCTCATATTATTCTACTTACATCATTATCTTGATCTTACTATATTATGTCTATAATATATTTGATCACGTGGAATTTATCCTGTGAGTTTTATGTTAGTATTAAGGTTTAAAAAGTCACCATATTTCTAGTATTTAATAGGATAAAGCAACAACTTGTTTTTTATTGAATTATCATGAAAGTAATAAATTTTAATTAAATGGAAACAATAATTAGTCATTACATATTATGTATCTATTCATAAAGTTATGGTACATTAGTAAGTAATTATTTTATGAATAGTAAAATAAAAGTGATCACTTGTAGGGTGGTTGAAATGTAACTTTTCAATTTTACCCAAATCACTTTCTATATTCCTTGTACTATCTTGTGTTATGATTACCAACATGTCTTTTATTGAATTGAGGGAGTGTCATGATCACACTTTATTACCCAAAAAAATGGCACCACTATTGAAATAACTCTTTCTCAACTTCAAACTAAAGTTTTGACCCTTCATGAGGGAATAAATACTTAGAACCAATCTAGTTAGAGAGACTTATTAAGTGTAAATCTACTCATGTTCAATAACACATCTAATAAATATTAATGAATTATTGAGTACAAACTCATAACTATATCTAGGCTTTAGTGTAATGATCAACTTGCACCTATGTAAATACAACTACTACATATATTATAATACCCATCAATATTTGTACTACCAATATACAATGATGTCACTCTTATAGATTGTACTATCCTATGTATGTCTAAATAAATATATTATATACTATTCATTGTGTCTAGGTCATCATACTAGACATTCTCTCTCTATAGGGTTCATAACGGTATTTAAAAATTTCACTAATAAAGAATAAAATTCCAAATGATTACCTTCTTCAAAAGAACAAAGTGTTGTAAAATGGAGTGCATTTTTTGTTGAACCCAACACTCCTTAAATCCACTTTCATCCTTCAAGAATTTTGGAAGTAGAATTTCTCATGACCTTGGCCCTCTTGAGATTCCATCATGATTTTGGGTGCTCCTACTCTAGGAGGTATTGTTTTCCGATCATGGGAATTCGGGTACTCCAATTTGGGAGTTGTCGTTGTCTCTTCTTTTGACCATGGCCCTCTTTATGTGATCATGGATATCACATGGGTACTCCACACATTAGAGTTTTATTTTCCCCTAGTGGCTTGTCTCTTTGTGTATTTTAGATTTTTAGCTGAGCTCATGTCTTCATTAACAAGACTGGCAGTACTTCTTCGGGCAACACTACATCAAGCTTCCACATCAGTTTCTATATTAGCTTTTGCTTCAACTATTCAACTCTTCCATCTTAAGGATTATTTGAAGCATATGAGGATTGCACTCCTATTAAATGATCCATTGGATCTTGAGGAGATCCATTTTACTCCTCTTATTTTGTGCATTCATCATTTGGTGCATCATGTGATATTATGGAATTTTTGGGGCTAAACGCCACTTGTTATATTTTAATTAACTATTATCCACTTGCAATTATGGATCTTTGAGGAGTCAAAATTACTCCTCCCCTTTGGGATTTTATAATTTTTTTTTATTTGTAATGAAGTATAGCTCGGTGGTACCCGAAACTTCATCCTTTTGTTTACATCCATTGTATCCCACTTGGGCTTTTTTAATACTCCCTTAGTAGAATTTGAAGTCCCTTGTGACTTTTTAATGACATCAATCCATTTAATGCCTTTCATTGAGCTAAAGACTACATAGATTCGACACTTTGGTCACCAAAATTTTGAAGACTAAAGATATTTGACACTTTGAATACCAAATTTTTGAAGACTATAGAGACACAAACACTTTAAAATATGCCTACTTGTACCTTTTCCTTCATTCTTCCTCCACCGATGATATTTACAAGATGCTTGCTTGGAAAAATCATTTGTACTTAGTTTTGGGTGCATGCTTATGGTTCAACATGATTGGTGTGAAGAGTTACGCCTTCTTGAAGATTGAACAACATTTTTACAAGGCCCTTTTTAAGCATAGTAGTGCTCATTCCTACATGCTAGAGGTTGACCCAAGAGGCAACAAACCTCGAGATCCCATTGGGGATTCCTACCTAGATATATTTTGAGCATGTATTCTACTTGTTTTTACTCCCTTTGATGGAGTTATGGTGATCTCTTTTGGGCTATTGTACATCATCTATATCTCTTCTTTTCTGAACCACTTTGGAGGATTTTTGGGCACTTGTATATCTTATCTCCCACTTATTTTTAAAAGCATTTTGTTCCAATGCTTCTATTGTTGGGAGGAATGATATGGATATCATGTGATAGGCTTAGGTTTATATCACTAGGCTTAGGCTTATTAGAACTTAGTCTTTAGGGACTTAGTTTATTATGAATAAATTGTAATGTGAGACTTTGTTGCTCATGTAGAACTTGGCCAACATCTTCTAGATAAATAGTTGGTAAGCTTCTAGATAAGGGTTAGTTAGTAGAATATTATGTTATCCTCCATGTTTTGAGGATCTATAATTGTACTTTATACTTATTTAAGCAACTTTATTTCCAATACAAATCATCTAAAATTTTATTCTTTATCATTCACAAACAACACAAGTTATCTCCTAAAATGATTCAACCTTTCTACATGTATAAAACCAAATTCTATATCACTTACAATGGAGTCAAAATTTAATATCTTAAAAACCATAGAATATAAGCATAATATTATGGCATTACTACCAGAACCTTCATCATTTTGTTTGTGCAACCCAAACCTGCAACATAGAAAGGAAAACAAACATCCATATATCATACTTCTACAAGTGTACATACTCATAATGGGTTACTACTATAGTAGTATGCATGCATACAATTAGGGTAAAATCCTTTTTTTACGAATAGAAGTATGTGAAACCAAAGTCCCATATTCATTCAATATGTATGCACATTAATTGGTATTGTTACAACAACTACAATCCTTCCTACATGAGAGGGTGATAATAATGGCCTATAATTAATAGTGACATAGATGGAAATCAACATATCATAATACTACAATGGAAGACATGTTTTTATAGTTTTACTACATATATTCTATGTTTTACAAAACAAAGACAAAATATCATTTCTAAACAAGCTACACTTAATATCTACTTTTTATGGCATTTCTATAGCAACTTGATGTAGGAGCATCCAACAACACCTGATGCAGAAGCATCCAGTGGCAGGAGGGCCACTTCTAAAAAATTGGCTAAGGAAGAAGAAGAAGAAGCAGAAGGCAAGGAGAAAATGCAGAGCAAAAACTATCGCAATTTCATGACGTCACAAAATCGCGATAGTCGGTAGGAGAGAGAAAATGCCAGTAAGGAGGTCGTGATTTCGTGACATGTCGCGAAATCACGACCGTCGCGATATCACGATGAGAGAGCAGCTAAGGGTCACGATTTCATGACGGTCATGAAATTGTGACTGTCGTGAAATCACAAGATAGAGCAAGAAGGGCAGATGCTTGTGGAATGTCATGATTTCGTGACATGTCACAAAATTGTGACATGTCATGAAATCGTGACATCGAAGCAACAACAAGGGGAAGGCAGTGAATGTGTCACGATTTCATGACATGTTGCAAAATGATGACATCGGAGCAACAACAAGGGGAAGGCAGTGGATGTGTCACGATTTCGTGACACGTCGTGAAATCATGACTGTCGCGAAATCATGACTGTCATGAAATCATGACAGAGAAGAGTAGCCGAGAGGGGGCAGTTGAAGATGTCGTGATTTCATGACATGTCATGAAATCGTGACAAGAGTAGGCAAGCAAGGGGTAACCGAAGGCAAAGGTCACAAAATCATGACATGTCATGATATCGTGATATTGTGACATGTCGTGATATCATGACCAAAAGGGAGGAAGAGCGCAGGGAGGTCAAAATGTTATGATATCGTGACATGTCACGATATTGTGACAAGAGGAGAAGAAGACGCGAAATAAGGAGGAGACGTCGTGAAATCGTGATAGGTAGTATTTTTAGGGACCGTTACAGGATGACATCATTGAGTGACATGTGGCAGCATAAGAACAACACGTGGCATCAAGGTGCAACAAAAGTAGGCGAAGACAAAGCATCATGCAGAAAATGTAACCGTAAGCGGGAGTCAAATGACAGTTACAGAGGCCAATGCGGATTGTAGTTACGAAGACGAACAGTCATGGCAAAAATGAATCGAAGGGCCACCAGTTGGAAGATAGAGAGTCATGCCAAAGTTATAAAAAGAGCAAGCCGAGCCATGCATGAGGGTTGGAAAAATGGCAGATTGTTGTATATTCTTTGTAAATTCTTTCGAAGCTAGTGAATAAGAAAATTTGGCTCTTGTTATTCTTGTTTCCTGTCTTGTGCTAGATCTGTTCTTCATCAGTGGTATCAGAGCTAGAAGATTCTGAGTGCCCAGCAGATTCGCTGAACGTGAGGTAGTTGTGCCAGGATCTATGGTGAAGGGATCTAAGAGGAGAGTGAGTTAGGGTTCTTGAGTGTGTAACAGATCATCGAACGTGAGGTAGTTACACTAGGATCTGAGGGAGATATGATGATAATGAAAGAGTTCAAGGCGTTGCAGAGGCAAGTGCAAGCCCTGCAAGAGGAGCTGCTCAGAAGATATTTGCAGAGGCAAGTGAAAGCCCTACAAAGGGAGCTACGCAGACAACGTGAGGATAAACAGAAGAGAAGAGAAGATGGAGTTCATCAGAAGATGAAGCCATTGCAGGCTACAGACAAAGAGGTGTGCAGCCATGCCAGAATCTGTCTGGTAGAAGACAGAAATTTATCTGGCCAGGAGACAGAGTTGAAGCAGGCTACAGATGAAGAAGTATGCAGTAGTGGGAGAATCTGTCTGGAGGAAGGTAGAAGTTATTTGTGCCAGGAGAAAGGGTTGGAATAGGTTGCGAAGGCAAAAGAATGTCTGGAGGTGCTACAGAAGGCAGTACCTAGATAGTGCAGAAGTGAAGATCACTTCTCCACCAACCTCGGGTGTCTTATGTAGGAGCATCTAGCAGCACCTGATGCAGAAGCATCTAGTGGCAGGAGGGTCACTTCTAAAAAATTGGCTAAGAAAGAAGAAGAAGCAGAAGGCAAGGAGAAAATACAGAGCAAAAACTGTTGCGATTTTGCGATGTCGCAAAATCGCGACAGTCGGTAGGAGAGAGAAAATGCCAGTAAGGAGGTCACGATTTTGTGACATGTCATGAAATCATGACCGTCGTGATATCGTGACGAGAGAGCAGCTAAGGGTCACAATTTTGTGATGGTCACAAAATCGTGACTGTCATAAAATCACAAGATAGAGCAGGAAGGGTAGGCGCTTGTGGAATGTCACAATTTTGTGACATGTAAAATCATGACTGTCGCAAAATCACGACAAGAGATAGCAGGTAGGGAAGAAGCTTATGGGATGTCATGATTTTATGACATGTCAAAAAATCATGACTGTCATGAAATCACGACATCGAAGCAGCAGCAAGGGGAAGGCAATGAATGTGTCATGATTTCGTGACACATTGCAAAATCACAACTGTCACAAAATTATGACATTAGAGCAGCAGCAAGGGGAAGGCAGTGGATGTGTCACAATTTTGTGACACGTCGTGAAATCATGACGAAGAAGAGTAGCAGAGAGGGGGCAGTTGAAGATGTCGCGATTTCATGACATGTCACGAAATCGTGACTAGAGCAGGCAAGCAAGGGGCGGCCGAAGGCAAAGGTCACAAAATCGTGACATGTCGTGATATCGCGACCCAAAGGTGAGAAAGGCAGAGAGGAAGAGAAAACGTCATGATATCACAACCAAAAGGGAGGAAGAGCACAGGGAGGTCAAAATGTTGCTATATCGTGACATGTCGTGATATCGTGACAGGAGGAAAATAAGATGCAGAAGGAGGAGGATACGTTGCGAAATCGTGACAGGCGGTATTTTCAGGGACCATTACAGGATGACGTCATTGAGCAACATGTGGCAGCACAAGAACAACATGTGGCATCAAGGTGCAGTGAAAGTAGGCGAAGACAAAGAGTCATGCAAAAAATGTAACCATAAGCGGGAGTCGAACGACAGTTACAGAGGCCAATGCGGATTGCAGTTACGAAGATGAACAGTCATGGCAAAAATGAATCGAAGGGCCACCAGTTGGAAGATAGAGAGTCATGCCAAAGTTATAAAAAGAGCAAGCCGAGCCATGCATGAGGGTTGGCAAAATGGCAGATTGCTATATATTCTTTGTAAATTCTTCCGAAGCTAGTGAATAAGAAAAAATTGGCTCTTGTTATTCTTGTTTCCTGTCTTGTGCTAGATCTGTTCTCCATCACAACTTCCTTTGTAATTACACACATGCAAGATAAGGTCAGATCCAAGTTCATTTTTATGGGGATGATTTAGAAAAATTATTCATGTTTTTATCAAAATTGTAAAATTTGATAAAATATTAATTCTACCAAGAGGATAAGTCACATTAACCTTGGTTGCACACCTTGAAGTTGTCCCTCACTTTTTTTTTCTTTAATGCCAAAAATATAATAGGTAAAAATGTGGCAAGAAAGCATCAAGACATATTTTATCAATTGAAGGAAGCAAAAATCAAGCTTATAAATTATATTGACTTCCCTATAACTCTAGTCAAGGTTTTAAGTGCAAAAAATAGATACTATACTTCATTCTTTTCAATATAAGAACAAAAGGTCTAAAACTATTAAATATTTCCTTTTTACAAAGTTGACTATCAAACCCTTTATAAAATTCAAATCAATGTCAAGTAAGACCTCTTGGATCAAGACAAAAATACCCATTTTAGAAAGTAAGGACAACAAACAACTACTGCATTTCCTTAATTAACAAATGACTATATTATATTTTCTCTTGAAAATTTATAAATCATGAATAAAGTGGAGAACAAAAAGTCTATCATGGTATAAAATCCTCTCAGTTCTACAAATCCCCTTTCTTCTCATTCTCCAAATTTCTTCTAGTATTCAAAGAGTCCTATAAAATCATCTCTCCAAGGCATCCTAAATGTGTCCTCTTATTTCTCATTGGAATGCCAAGATCAATCATTTGAAAATGACACAATTTATAAAACCAAGCCATGCAAACCCCTTTTTGACTAGAGAAAGTCCAACAACCAGTGTCATCATTTGTTATATCCAGAATCCTACCATTCCCAATTGTTTCCAAGAGGAAGGGAACAACCAAGAATATACATGCATTAGGAGAAGGACTTTAAATATCATGGGGAAGGTCAAACCTAGTGGGCATCAAAGGAGAAATTAATGATAATTATTGAATTTAAATATTTGAATGCTAAGTTAAAAAAACAATATCATGGTGGAGGTGAAGGCCAATAAATAATATACCACTACTTTATTTTTATAAAAACAATCAAGTCACTCTAACCCCAAATTTACAAATGGATAGAGGTCACTCATGAAATCCAAATAAATGAAGTTGATTGATCATGCTAAGAAATTTTAATAAACACTCCAATTTAATCATTTTAAAATATAACTTTATGAAAAATATTTTAGATATAGCAATCTATCATGCAACCCTAAAGAAAATTATGTTTTTAACATGTGTGAGTTAATGTGCCTCTCTATTCTAGTCACTTATTAAGTATCTATTTGCCTCTCCTTGGTGATAGCTTTCGTTGCCCAACTCCATGGATAGTAATGTATCAATACTCCTAGCATAGAAACAAGTTAGTCTATTACAACTATCATTAAAATATAATAGCACTCAAGATTAAATATAATTGCTAACTCAACAACTATGTCATTCATATTTTATGTTTTTATAAAATAATTAAATTATTTAAAACTAAAAACTTTAGGATGTGACATAATTTCCCTTTGGAAAGATTCATTATTTTGATAACTAGAACAATTGATTAGTACATCATCAGTGTAATCTCCTACTGAAGAGTAAATAGAATTTAATACAATAATTTCAATAGAAAATTGGTAATTAGTTACAAGTGCTCTCACTTAGCACACTATTACAATCCAAATTGTAAGTTGTTATGTGTATATACTATTAATATAAATGAAAACAAAAATCTATTCATATAAAAAGAAAAGAAAATAGTTTATAAAATTCATCAAAGTTTTACCATGTGGCATTATCTTTAGAGTATTGATCCCATTGACCCTTACATTGGTATAGTTCTTGATTTCTCAATTTTAGCATGCATGTATCCAAAAATTTTATGGGATCAACTAGAACCACTCATAGTTCTTGAAATTGTTGAGTTATAATAAAAAAATATGTGATGCATCTGCCTTATAGGATTTCAACTATAAAACAAGAAAAACATTATAAATCTGAAAAAAGGTAGGAGGTAGAGCAAGTCTATATGTGACTAGATTTACCACTTTTAGCATTTTAAGGGGTCCTATGAATCTAGAAGCAAACTTAGAAGATTTACCAAACTCAATAGATATTTTCTATGTATTGAATATAAGAAAGATATTCCCATACAACTACTATCTAGGAATCATATTCCTATTAGCATAGATCTCTTGTCAACATGTACCCTCTTTCAATTGTTTCCTTATGAGTTTAACTTATTCTTCCATTTCCTTCAACATTTCTAGTCCATGAACCAACCTATATTTGGTTTTGTATCAGTTGATGGGTGTTTGATACTTCTCCCATAAAGGGATTCAAATGGAGATATATCCAAGTTGGAATAATAATAAAAAATTGTATGCAAATTCTACTAATATTAGGTGTCCTTCCCATTGGTATTGTTGATCCATGTAGTATATTTTAAGCAAGTCTTCTAAAAATTGGTTTACTCTTTTAGTATATCCTTTTTTTTTTATGGATGATAAGAAGAGCTAATGTTTAATTTAGTTCCCAAAGTAGTGGTTAATGTTTGCTAAAACCTAGAGGTTATGTTGGTATCTCTAGTTAACATAAGTATTTTAGGAATTCCATGCAATCTAAAAATATTTTGGATAAATATTTTTTCCAAAATTGATACGTCATCTCTCATATTTCTATGTATAATTTATGCCACTTTAGTAAAATTATAAACCACTACTAGTATACTCATTCCTTTTCTTAGACATGGATAGTCTCTATATAAAATCTATATTGATTGGTTACCATTTATATCGATGTATGTCATGAGGTTGTAACATACTTGTCAGATGTATATGCTCAAGCTTGAATAATTGGCGTTATAAACACTTATATTAAAAACTTGTTACATCCTTTTTCAACCTAGGCTATAAATATAGCTCTTGTACATCTACCACAATATTTTTGCACTAGAATACCCTAAGTATGGATCACAAAGTGCCTTTTCCAGCATAATATTTCTCAAAATTCTAGTATTTGGTACATATATGCACTCTCTAGATATAAGTAAATTATATAATTCTAAGTTATAACCATCAAATCTATTATCTTTTAGGATATCGTTCACCATTTTATAATGTTCATACTCACCTAGCTACATCAAGATGTTTAAAAGTTATTATCATATTAGTAACAACTAAAATGTGTCTCCTACACCTTTAATCGTTAGACAATATAATATCCTTAAAATTTATATAATTTATATCAAATTCATACTCTAAAAGAAATTCTAACCATCTCGACTACCTAGAATCTAAGTTTTGATCATTTAAAAATGTATCGTAGATCTTGTTGATCTATTTTGAGTTCAAAGGGTTTACCCAATAAAGACTACCTCTAAATTTAAATTGCATGTACTAGGTATTTTAGTTCCAAATAGTGAGGGGCACAATTCTATTGTCAATATTTTGTATCACAAGATCCATACGATATCGCTCACTCATCCTACATCAAAACTCCACCTAAACCATCTCTTGTTACATCAATTATTACTATGAATTCACCATTGAGTTGGGCACCTTTTAAATTTGTATGTTTGTCAAAATTTGTTTTAGAAGATGAAAAACTTTTCACATAATTTAGTCCATTTGATTTTTTTATCTTTTTGATGAAACAACATGAAGGGATTGACTATTTTAGACTATTATTTTATCCTTCTATAGTAACATGTCATCCCCTTAAAATTGTGCACTTTATAAATAGTTTTAAGAGTTGACCACTTTAAAATGGATTTTATCTTTCTTGAACCTACAAATATCCCTTTTGTTGATACAATGTGCCATAAATAATGTATATTTTTTATGAAAGAATATATTTAGATTTCCCATACAATTGGTGTTTCCTTAGGCTATTCATTACTATTTTGATATTCTCATAATGTTCATTTCCATTACATGAAAAATTATAATATCATCTATAAATATGTTCACAAATTTTCTTGAATAGTACTAAAATACATTGTTAACCAAATTTATAAAGGTTGCATGAGTATTTGTGAGTTCAAAAGGTACTACAATGAACTCAATGCCAATATATAGTCTTAAAAATCATCTTAGGAATTTCTTTTTTATTTATTCTCAATTGATGATAACTATATATGAGATATATTTTTAAAATTATGGTTGCTTCCCTTATTTTATCAAGTTGATTATCAATTCCTTGGAGAGGATATTTGTTATTCATTATTGCCTTATTAAATATTTTGTAATCAATATATATTTGAAAGGTGTCATAATTATTATTTATGAAGATGATTGGTATATAGTCTTGGTACATACCATTGTTAAACACTTGGTCTTATCAATCCTTTTGATTTTTTTTTTTTGTTGGGTTTTGAACTCAAATAACTTAGTTGTACTCATCATATAAGTAGCTTTTGATTGTGGTTTGTCCCTAGCAATAGTATTTTGAGAAATAAAATTTCTATGGGGGAAATAATCCTAAAATATCCTTAGGGAACACATCTTGACACTCATTTAGGAAAGGATAATCCTCAAAAGTGGGATCTTCCTCATCTTATTGTTAGAAATATATTATATTACATCATTTGGATCATGTAAATGTACCTACCAAGGTACATACTTAGGAAATTATATTACTTTAGGGGGAAGTTACCTAGTTTATTTATGCAATATAATAAATGCACAAGTATCAATGTGCAAGTTGTCCCTTGCACAACTAGATAAAGTGTTGGAAAAGGAACCTATCTTCCTATATAATGGAATTATTGTCATAGATCATAGATCATCACATAGAGCATCACTTACATCATCATAGAGAATAGCTTAGATAAAGTTGCCCTTATTGGAAATGGGTGCATTGTAGTCCAGTAGCATTATTCATGGACTGTTCATTTCCTCCATAGCTAAATTGTATTAATTTTAATCATTTCTATTTATAGCATATTTCAATCATCTCATAGATTTACTTTATTTCATATTATTTTTGCATCTTGTGATTGCTATCTCCCATTGCATACAACATCAAAATCTAATAGTGGTATCAAAGCTATGGTATATCTAGCCATAGGAAAACCACCATTATCAATGAGCCTGAGTTTTTTGTCAACCTAATGTGCCTTTGGACTAGTCACTATAAAAACTCTTAGAAGAGTCTAGGTGGTAGAATCAGGGAGAGCCACAAGTGAGGACTAAAATAAATATCAGTTTCAAAAATAATGATATTGCATTTGGCTAGAGTCTTTCCACATAGTTGCAACAAACTCGTGAAGACTAGGACTTAACATTCAATACACTAGATTGACAAATCAACTAGTTAAGATAATTTAGGATATCTAGAATTTCTTAACTATTACCCAAAGTTTATTTTGTTGAAAAAATATAATTTTTAGAAGATTGGAAAAACTTCCTACAAGAAATCTAGGAAGAGTATCTTCTTTAGAATCAATCCAAAAACCTGAAGGCAAGGAGATCAAGATGAGATCTCATTGAATAATTTCCAATATTATAAGAAGGACTAGGAGAGTCATGCTCGAATACAAAAGCAACAAAAGGAAATATCTAGAGGAAGATCTCACCACCAAAACTTCCAAGAGTAGAAGGTTGAAGAAAAGGTCTCAAGGAATACCAAAAGAAGCTGTAAGATCAAAGACGTTGGGGAGGTATCAACAAGCATCCAATAAAGGCATTTGAGAGTCTTACTAAATAAATCATCAAAGAAGAACTCATTGGATAAATCCACTACCAAGGAGAAGCCAATGATAGTGAAGGACTTGGGGAAATTGTCACCATCCGAAAACAAGCCCAATAGGAGAAGCATTTGACAAGGAGTGCCAAATCCTAGAATAAGAATCCATTGAAGACCTCAAGACACTCAGAATATTGAGAAGAAGATACTTTTTGAGGTTAGAATTCAACAAGAATATTGAAGGAAGATCAGATAGAAGAAGCCTACCAAATCCAAGAGATTTGGATATTACCTCTCATAGAAATAAGACATCACTTTAGAAATGAAGATCTCTAAAAATCTACAATAAAATGAGGAACCTACAATATAAGAACAAGCCACCAAAATTTGAGGCTCATTAAAGAAAATTTGAGACCATATTTTGGTAAAGATGAAGCTATTCAGGGCAGCCTACAAAGAGCTGCAATATCTTACTCAAGACAACAATTTGGTGATCCTATACACCAAGATCTACATCCTATACAGAAGCGATAAAAAGAGATTTCAAAAAAAGGTATGCAACTATTGGTGCAGGTAGATTCATTAATTAGATTACTTATCAGATTTTTCTAAGCACCTTAATTTAGATTAAAGTTGCCAAAAGGAGAATTGAATTACAGTCTTCAAAGGTGTAAAAATATAAATGTTCCTTTAAGTTTCATTTGCACTTTAATATTTTATTAGATTTTAGATTTTCATATATCTATTAACTACCTATCATCTACTTTGGAAAGCAAAAGAATACTAGCTCCTACTACCTTTGCTTATAAGGAAATTGTAGAATAATTCTTGAAGATTCATTTTAGATTATTCTTGATTAGTTGCAATAAATTGATTAAGTGCATTAATTTTGAGATTTAACTGAAGTGATAAGATGAAATTTTTAGTGCATTAAAAGGTTAAAGTTTATTAGATTTATTTGCACTATCCTATTGCTCTCAAAATATTATTATTTGTGTTATTGAGAAATGCACAAAAATAAAATTTATCAAAGTATCTAAAGACACTATTAGTGCACAAAGATCTACAAATTTGAGTGGCCTAAGGAAGCCACAAAATTATATCAATCCTCCAAGCATTGGAGAAGAAAGTCACCACCAAAATAGCAGCAAAGGAAGCCTTGAACGAGACTTGGTGAGTCTCAAGTTCAAAGCACAATAAGTTTTCTACAAATGAAATGGTGAAGAAAAATACAACAAAAAGAGAGCTTCTATCAAGTGGTTACAAACTTGGATCCCTTTATAAAATATCCAAGAAAAATGGAGAAGGTTTCTAATCAAAGAGAGAACCTCAAAACCCATCATATTGCATTCAAAATTATACCACAAAACCATATAATCAGACCTGAAAAAGAGGTGCAAAAGAATATGAAATAAGAGCTATTATATACATGAATATGTTACATTGCATTGTACTATCCTAATATGGTTTACACAGAAAAATTATGGAGATTTGAAGGTGTCTTAAGAGAACAACATCCACTAGAAAAACCAGTTGAAGGTAGTCATTCACTAACATCCTTCCAAGAATATAAAAGGAGTCACTCCAAAGGCTCTTACTCCCTCATATTGGATGATCAAACTTTCAAGATACAAGATGAAAAATCAAAGAGAGAAAATAATTTTATAATCAAGAGTAACATTGTATACAAGGAGGACGTATAATAGGTGAGAAAATAGGAACATAAAAGCACCATTGGATCATTCCAATATCCACATCTTCAAAGTAGAAAATCGGTGCTCAAGCCTCTAGATCGATGCTCCTCAACTCAACCTAAAACAATCTACAAGCAAGTGCAACTGATCAAAAAAGGATCTGTAGATATTACAGGGTTTAAAGAACCTCCAAGAAGGATACGTTTAAGGAGTGTTATGGAATATGCCCATGCACAAGGAGGAAGTGACATTTATCACTTGAGACAAGATCTTAACGCTTCTCACTCGAGTACTCATCTTCATCAACAAGGAAGTTACAAGCTACAGGTTGGCACAATGAACATATGAGGAGCACTTGTATGAAGGAAATCTGAGTGCTTCATAAAAAATGATGTAATTTTCATATGTTACACGAAGAAGGAAATAAATGTTCTCAAGCATCTTTTACTCCTCAAGTGCTCATGAAGAAATAGACGTGCCACTTAGCACTTAAACCAAGATTCTCCTCCAATTTAAGAGCGTCAACGACCAAGGTATTCAGCAGAGCATTTACATTCAGGTTCTGCAAATATAGGGCACAGTGGCAGTGTGGAAGCAAGGTGTTAAAAAGCCTTCAATGCTCTAGATAGGGAAGGTCAAAGGTAGACATTAATGACACCATATTTGGAATGTATAAACCCACAAAGGTTCCAAACAAATAATTTGAGGAATATCCACAGAAGCAATGTCTATATTACAACCTATTCATAGTGAATACAATGTCAACTATTGAATGATATAAGGTAAGCTTTATTCCCACTATAATATGCTTTCACTTTCTTTGGATTTATAAGTTTAAACTTAGAAGAATACAACTACATTGAAAGCTATATCTTAAAGGGGAATAATATATCATATCAATATAATATTTGCAATATTAACATAGGAGCAATAAGGATTTCTAATGAATTTATTTATAAAATATTTGCAGCTATTATTGTGGTCTAATTTTCCAAAATTTGGGAGTTATAAGGGTTACTACATCAAATTGACTTATTGGAAATTAGATACACTACAATCAAAATCCTAAAGGCATTTTTAAAAGAGGTTATTAAAAGCTTTATGCTAAGGTTGGAAATTTATATACTTGTCTCAAACACAATAAAAAAAGGGATAAAATAAATCCAAAATTAAATCCTCTTCAAATTGAAAAAGTGCTTAGTTCAATAGGAGCAATAAGGGATAATAAAAGTTGATTTTTGATATTTACAAAACCTTACACAATCAACCAGAAATTGAACTATCTTTTCAAAAGCACTATATTATATTCCTAGGGAGACAGAAGAATTGAGATTATAAAAATGGCATCAAACAAATTCTTCCTTGCAGAATCTCAATTACTCAAATATCCTAATTGTTTCTCTTGGAAGAACAAAGTGAAATCAATCTTGGTATATGAAAAACTTTGGGACATTATTAAAGGAAAATCACAGAGACCTGCCTCAGGTGATACTGAAATCCTAAAGTTTGAGGAAAATGATTTAAAGGCTCTAATGATAATAAAGTTTGCTATCACTGATGAGAGACAGCCCTATACAATTTTAGAAAAAACATCTTTAGATGCATGAACAATCCTAGAGAAAATATTTGAAGGAAAGAATAAGGAAACCATTTTACATCTTCAAACTCAAGTTCACTCATTAAAAATGAATAGCAAAGAAAGCATAGAATTATTTCTAAGGAAGGTAGAAGATATTAAAGAGATATTATTAACCTTGGGAGAAATAGTTAAGGATGATATTATTACTCAAGCAACCATGAGAGAACTTCCAGAAAGTTACAAGCATTTGGTAACATCTTTACAAGTTCTAAGTTAAGATACTTCTTTTAATTACCTAGTTAATATTTTACAGGAATATGAGGTGGAAAATATAATTAAATATGAAATGACTAACACTGCATTATCATCTAAATATAATCCACAGGGAAATATTACCTCATCATCATAAAAAGGATGAAAACCATGGTATAATAGGTATTGTCAGATATGTCGAAAGAAAGGCCATAACACTAGCTATTGCAAATTCAATCCCAAAAATCAGAATCAAGAAAATTAGATGAACAATAAAAATCAATTTTAGCCACGACAATATCAGAATCCTCATCAACAATATTTTCAACGTCCAACCAATTATCCCCAATTGGAGTAATCACAAAAGAAATAAAAAAGGACATCTAGCTTAGATAATAGAAGGAATAAAAAACTGGAAAGATCCACAAATGATTATGAAGTCAAAGCTCTTTCAGTAAAAACATCTAGCATTTTATCTATTATCTGAGCTAGATGTCCTTTTTGTTAACAACCTCTTATAGTGAGACTATTGTTAATTTTTTATTTTTGCTTTAGAAGATCTTCCCTACCTTTTTTTTGTTCCCATTATACATTTTCCCTTTCAATAACAATTTTTTTGAAAAGTTAAAGTGTGTTGCTAAAATATTTATGTTTTTTTAGCTCTTTATGCTCATGCTTGGTTTATTTCTCAAATATCTATTCCATTTTTAGAGGACTATACACATCCACAATGTTGGGTAATCGACTTAAAATTCTCATAGGTAAATCTCTCTAGGATCAAATCATATTCGCATATAAATTAAATATTGATCAAAATATAAAACACATTTCATTACATTCAAAAGAGATTGCATATATTCAAATGTTCTCAAATATTCTTACATTACATAGCATGGAGCTTTGTCTCCAATATATAACTTCAAATGAATTTTGCTCTCCTCAAACCCCTGGAAGTAGGGCTGAAATTTCAAAAAATAATAATCTTTCAATAGGAATTTTTATGATGGTTAAATTTTTTTATTGACTTTCAAGTTACGATTTAAAATTTTATTTGCCTTTCAGCATCGTATTTTTTATTTAGAGAAAGATGCAGGATTAAGTTTTTTTGAAAGAGTTATCTATTCATAAAATTATGGAGTGAAAGAAGGTTGAGCCAAAAGTAGTTGTGTCAACAAATATTTACCCGTTTTAATCCCATATAACCAATTAAGAAATACCGTTTAAATAAAAATATGTTGAAATAAAACAATCTAATACACAAAACATTGTTGTAACTTGTGAGTCATTTCCTGACAATGCATTCTACCAAACATTAACACCAACCAGTCAAATTTATTTTTATGCCCACAATTAGAAGCTCCTTTTTGCTATGACAATTATGCTGACAAATGATTGAAAAGGAGCTAGGGCTACCCTAGATTAATATTGAAGAGCACAATATCTTTACATAAAATGATTTTAAGCTTGCTCGTCTTGATTGTTTTAAAGTGACTCCATTAGTCCTGGCATTGGAATGCAAAAACCCAACATTCCACAATTGTAGTCGTTTGCTCCATAGACCAATGCATGGTTTAATACTTTAATACCCACTTCTCCCACCGCTCCTCTATTTGAGGAACATATTGCCAAAGTTCACTACCTCCTCTAAATCTGGCAAAAACACAACTAAACCACCACTACATTCATCCATTCACAGACATGTCACCAACGTGCCAAATATCAATTACAAGTTTTTTGGTGTGGAAGTTTGTTGTCAATACAGATGACAAGTTCAGAAAATGACATATTCCCAACAAGATACCCATTCTAAAATAATAGTTTCCCTTAGACCATACAAAATTCCAAAGAATACCAATTAGTTATAAATTTAATAAAATACTCACTTTTAAAGTTGTGTGACTATGAAAATTTAAACCTTTATGCAGAGGCAACACCACAACATAGCTAATCTTCTTTCTTTGTTTGTAACTAGAAAATTGAATGAATCAAACAAAGTTGTAGATGAATGAATGGTAAACCGTGCAAGAATGTAGAAATACCATAAATTTGCAATTACCCACTATAAAGTAGATTGATACAATTATTATTCACCAATCATAGTACCCCATCCTCCCCTCTTCTTTTTGGTTTTATTTTTTACCCACCCCCTTCTTTTTTGTTTTAGTTTTTTCCCTTTTTTCTCTCATCGTGGATTTGTTCCAACTGTAAAAGACTCATTGATTTTCACAATAACACACAAAATTTAATCGATCGATATTCCGCTATAAATACCTCTATATCATCACATTTACTCACCCCACCACATGCGTTATTGCAATTCTTGTCCCCGTTGGCAATCCATGTGAGTTTTTCATTAATGACCCATGGCATGTCTGAAAAACAAAGCAACCCAATAAATACACATCTATCTCACACGCAAGCATGCATACATTACAAAAGTGTACCCCACACTACCTTGTATGCTTTGATTATTAGAGAGGGAGTTGGAGGATCTTCTACCACCCCCCGCACTGCTAATGCAACCCTAGAGGCATGGAGAGTGGAGATTTGCAATAAAAATAAAATATAATTAAATTTAATGTCTGTTAATAGTTAATGCATTCATATATCCTAATTTTGTAACATTTACTTTTAGTCTACACATCTAATGTATATATGTATATTATAAGTAAAATTTATGGTTTTTAAATATATTTACTTGTGAAATTTACGATTTATAAAAAAATAGCAAGTAAAAAATTAAAACCATAATTTATGGTTTCAAATGCAAAATACGGTCATATACCTATCAAATTCTAGGCTTGCCTAGGATATGCAACCTTTCACAGGCCTCACACTATGAAAAAATATTATGATTATATAACCTCTCACTTTACATATTGACACATCTCTTATGACTCTTCACTTCCATACTTGACACCTATCACCTATGACTCTTCACTTGCTCACTTGACACTTTGCACTCTCACAACTCACACTTGCACACTTCACACTTGCACACCTTACACTTGCACTCTTGACACTGTTGGTCCGACTTTTATACACACCCTGTGAAGAATGAGCATGAAACTCTGATGACACTTATACGAGATAAATCCCACTCACTTTAGGATCTAGCTGGTTATCCAAGGTGTGAGTTACAGAGTTGGGTCGAATGTCTATTCACTCTTTTTCGCTTCTGGAATAGTTTTCAATATGGACTGTCTGTTACCTTACAACGGGCTCTTGAACTTGTTCAGTAATGTTTAGAAGTTGTCACTTGTTGACAATCAGATTTAAAATTAATTCTTTGATCTAGCTCTTATGGGTCAGCAGATTTAAATAAAAGACAAATTTAAAAGAAAATAAAAATGGATCATTTCACGATAAAACAAAGAGAGTAGGGTAGGGCAGAAAGAGAAGTTTATCAAACTTAGCTGTAAAACAAAACTACCAATTTTATTTATACTATCAGCTTCACAACAGAACAAATCAAAGAAGAAAGTGTCCAAACTTTCTAAGATCACTTTCTACTAAGAGCATAAGGCAGAGATGGAACAGATCTGAAAGAAAATCATAAACAAAAGGGAAGTCCGTTAAAATTGGTATTTCTCACCAGCAAGATAGCTCACACAAGGTGAGGACAGAGCAATTAGAACAAACTTGAACCTTAAATCTATGATTTTCCCTAGCATACAATAGAACAAATGAAGCCCAACAACATATTTAATCTTGATAACACAGATTTACAGCATATATTTAATAAACTTTAAAGAAACGGATAACAAAAGAAGATGAACTTATCACAATCTGCAAAAGATTAGGCTCCCTGGCCATGCTATCACAGAAAACAAAAGCACATCAACTCCAAGTCCATAAACAAAGTATTTAACAAGATTTGCAAGAAATTGCTTCAATAGCCTTTTATTTCTAAGTCTCCGCCTCCTCGCGATTACATTGAGAAGAAGTATTTATAGACTCAGGACAGACCCTGATCTTTTCAGAAATATCTTCTTCTCAAACCGTAAATCTTATCATCTTAAACCCTAGTACCCGGGTTTTACAATATAAGCCCTTTTAAAACAAAGTTCGGATAAAACTTAACCATTCTGCAAATCAATGCAAATCACTTGCCATAAATGGAGAAGATAGAATTTGAATGCCACTTGCATCCACCCGCAACTGTGAGTAAATGTCCTCATTAATGCCCTCGGTAATTTGGATGAGTCACCACTTCTCTCGACATTTCATCTCCGCAGAGCCATCCCCGAGTTGAAAATATCTTGCAAGCCATTAATTCTGCCATAAATTTTCATTAAATGCATCCATCGGCAAATTTCGGTAACTGAGTGTAGATATTTTCATTTTTCGGCCAATTCTCGACATACTCCATTAAATGGGCAACTGCTTAGTCACCGTAAAGTCTCTTTGCGGCCAGATCTGAAAAATTTGGATGAAACAACAATTCTCGGCATCTCTCATTTCAATATGGTCGTCTTCGATTAATTTGCACTTAACTTTGTCTTTATGGCCATTTCTCCGTTATCATGTAAGTGCCAGATGGCTTCCTGCATGAAAGACAAACAAGGATTAGCATTTTAAAATTATTAAATCAAAACCTTAAATATTAAAATGAAACCCTAAAGTTCATTTGCATGTCGGCTCTAATTATCTGATACGTGGCTTGCTTTGTTTTGACACGTGTCGCAAAATCGTGACACGTGTCCATTTCCAGCTGTTTTCCACTTTCGGGCCTTTTCTATTTAAGCCGCAAAAATGTGACATGTCGCGAAATCGCGACATCCCGTCGCCTCTCTTTCGCCGCAAAAACGCGACATGTCACGATTTCGTGACATGTCACAAAATCGCGACCTTTTCTCCTTCTCACTTCATGCCGCAATGACATGTCACGATTTCATGACATGTCACGAAATCGCGACCCTCCTTTCCTTTCTTCCTCTCTCGTGTCACATTTTCGACGTCCAACATCCACGTCCATTTCTCCCCCTTCTTCCTTCTTTTCCTTTTCTGTCGATTTCATGCCTCTCCTTCCTTCTCTGTCATGATTTCCGACATCGCAAATCCGACGTCACGATTTCATGACACCTTTCTCCTTCTTCAACTCTGATTTCACGACATCTTTCCTTAGACTTTTCTTCTTTCCTCCTTCCATCTGCTTCTTCCTTCTCTTTTCTCCTCCTCGCAATCGCAACATGTCACGAAATCGCACATTTTCATGCCTTGCTTTCTTTCTCCGATTTCCACGTCACGATTTCACTCCATTCACTTTTTGCCTTCTTTTTTCAAATGCGACATGTCACAATTTCGCGACATGTCACGAAATCGCACCCCTTTTCTCCACTTCATTCTTCCAAATGTCACGATTTCGCGACATTTCTCCTTTCTTGTCACATTTCGCCTTCCAAAATGTCACGATTTCGTGACCCTTCCAAAATGACATGTCACGATTTCATGACGTTCCATACCTTGCTTTCTCTCTCCAAACTGTCGCGATTTCGTGACATTTCCAAAATGAAAGTGTCGCGATATCGCGACATTTCCAAAAATGGAAGTGTCGCGATTTCGCTACGTTTTTCGACTTGGCGGATTTTTCTAAAACCTGTCGCGATTTCGCGACATTTCCAAAAATGGAAGTGTCGCGATTTCGCGACTTTGCCAAAAATGGAAAGTTTTGATTTTCAATGAATTTATCTATCTGGAATCTGCATTTTTTCATACCGGTGAAAGATTTTCTTTAATCAGCAATGATTCTAACATGTGAAAAATGAATTCTGAACTAAATCAAAGCCGATGCAAATAAAAGCACAACTTGAAAAAGGAGGCAAGCAAATTTGGAATTAAAACCTGAAAAACATCAAGAGGGTCCCTACTGCAAAAATGAAAGCTCAAAATTTTCAAAGGGTGGAAATTCATTTTTCAGTGGGGGTGTGTTGCTTCTCAACAAATGGCGATATCTACGGGTAAAATAGTAGCATTATTTTAGAACCCAAGACTCTAGTTTCAAAACAACATAGACCATGCATCAAGCCTTGCCACAGATATTCTTCAAAATAAATTGACTACTAACTGATAGTTGTTAAAATTTCCCAAGGACATACTAGGTCGAATCATTTAAGGAAGATTTCTGATGTGCAATTACAAGCGTATAAAACTTTCTTCAAGAATGACTAGGCCTTCGAATGTTGAACTCCGGATTGATCAGCTTTTCTAGATTGTAAAAAGGGGAAACCGAGTAGAGCTCTATTTACTAGTTTAGCCTTTTACAACCCCGACAGAGTTACCCTTTAGATTTACACGACCCAAATTTACAACTGTAAGGTAGAATCTACAACTTGGTAGAAGAAAAATATCTTTTGAAGTCTTGGCTGCCTCTTTCATTATATAACTCTTTTTTTTTTTTTTTTTTTTTTTTTTTTTATATATATATTGGAAATAACAGAGTGCCAATTTCATGCTGCCTGCTCAACTTTCATCTCTTTCTTTTGAAATACATCAACATCTAAAAAGCCTTAGAAAGAATAACAATTTTCTTTTAATATTTCATCAATCTGGAACTGCTTCAGCCTGGGCACTGATAGCCTCTGTGGATACTCAAATAATTACATGAATCATAGTCCCCTCTTATAACCAACTTTTCTTGGATTCCCTAGGAGTTTCTCCAACCAAACAAGATAGCAGTTTCTTTATAATTAAAACAACTGTGGCAAGCAAGACACAAAATCCAATCATCCTTCCACCGTTGTTCTGACTAACAAAATAGTTCCACTGTTCAGTTCAAACAGACTATCTCACAATTATGATAATGAACACTGGATTCTGGACTCAGAATGAAACAATTTTTAGAAGGCTGACTTTTTCATTGATGCTCAGGCAAAGGTTAAAGAACAGAATTTTAAAAGCTAAAGAACTTTGTACAGACTTCCAAGGATAAACACAGGCCTTTAAGAACAAAATAAAAATAAAACTGCACAGACTTTAACATAAAATTGTACAGGCACCAAAGGAAATGAAATAAAATAAGACTGCAAAGCTATTTACAAAGGAAATAAACCACAAATAAATAAAATTAAAGAAATAAATAATAAAAAACAAAATAAATTACATTAAAATAAAACTAAATAAAACACCGACTACATTTAAATAAACTAAAATAAAATAAAACTGCAGAGTTATTTACAATGTATACACATGTTACAACTTCTTTGTGACTCATTCAAATGATACATTGGACGGAACAACCGAGAAATAATGTTTTAAGTATTGACCATTAACAAGGAGGTCCAAAAAATACCATCAAGGTCTTGTAAACGAAATGCATTATTACCCGTAATCTCAAGAATCTGGGTACGGGCCTATCCACAGTGGCCGCAACTTTGTATGCTTACCCTTCTTTTCATGGGCCTTGTCCCATAGAAGCACCGGTCCGCTAGCCGAAAGCTTTCACTTTGGCCCTCTTGTCAAACCAACGCTTGACGGTTTCTTGGTGCCGATTGAAGTGTTCCAGGGCTTGGAGTCTTTCATCCCGCAAATTAGTTAGATCTAAAACACGAGCCTCTGCATCAGCTTGATCCTCAAAATAGTCTAAGACAAATTGGTAAGTAGGTAATTTCGGAGAGATGGGAACAATTGGTCGGGTACCATACAACAAAGCAAAAGGGGAAGTCTTAAGAGCCACTTTATATTTTATCCGGTCAGCCCAAAGTGCATATTTCAATAATGTATGCCACTGCTTGGGTTTGTCTCGCTACAGATTTCTTAATGGCATTCATTAAATTCTTATTTGTGGACTCAACTACCCATTGCCTTGGGGATAATAGTTGGATGAAAATCTGATAACTATCCCCATCCGGTATGCCCATTCTCGCAAACTCCAATGATTGGAAGGCTGGTCCATTATCACACACCAAATTCAGAGGAACCCCAAACCTGGTTATGACATTTGACTCTAGAAATTCAATCACTTCATGAGCTGTACTTCTTGTGGTGGCTGCTGCTTCGACCCATCTTGTGCAGTAATCAGTAGCTGTTAGAACATACTTATGCCCTGCTGAAGAATTTGGATTAATCACTCCCACAAAATCAAGTCCCCATTGCATAAAAGGTTTATTTATTACAACAAGTTGCAATGGTAGAGCCCGGTTGGCCTCTTTGGCTGCAAAAGTTTGGCACCGATGGCAGGTTCTCACATGCTGATGGGCATCTTTAAATAGTGTAGGCCAATAATAGCCTCGCTCTCAATATTTTATGCGTAGTAGCGGATCCCGATGAATGCCCCGCCCCTAACTTTTCATGAAAACCGGACATGACTTCATTGACTTCACCTCGAGAAATGCATCTCAAGAAAATGCCAAGATAATTTTCTCTCGAACAAATTACCCGCTTTGAGGAGATAATGAGCAACTTTCAGCTTTAGTGCTCTCCTTTGGGTTCTATTCAAGTGAGACGGCAAACTCCAAATTGTAGCAGATGAATAATATCTCCATACTACCATCGATTCGGAATTTAACCGATTAACTTCTTCCCGTACAGTACTTCGGCAATGTGTCGAGACAAACCAAGTCCCCTGATCAATTTTGCAGGCCGAATTTCTAAGTCATATTCTTGCAGCCTTGTAACCCAATTACCTCTTAGTTCACCCAACTCATTCTGACTTAATAGGTATTTAACAACTGGTCCCGGAACTATAGCATGAATTCTCGCTTCTTAGTATGTAGTGTCTGAACTGCTTAACCGCTCTCACCAAGGCATAAGCTTGTTTGTCTAAACGAGAATATTTCAGCTCAGCCCCTTTAAATTGGTACTCTTGAAAGCAATTGGATGTTCTCCGGTTTCTCTCCGTTGGGTCGAACTGCAGCAAGTGTGTGTTCGAAGAAAAGGTGTACAGATAAAAATCTGCACTGAAATCTGGGCTTACCAGAACTGGTGCTTGTTTGATGGCGGTCTTGATTTCTTGGAACGTTGTTTTAGCTTCTGTGGTCCAGAAAATCTGAGCAGCTTTGCTTTAGCATGTCATTCATTGGCTTGACTATCTCTGCAAAACCAGAGATGAACTTCCCGACAAAGTTAATTTTTCCAAAGAAGGACCTCAACTCTTTCTTGGAGTTGGGAAATGGTATGCCGGATATGGCTTCAACTCTGTCCGGATCCATGGAAATGCCATCTTTTGTGACCAAGTGCCCAAGGAGCTTTCCTTTCGTTACACCAAAAATGCACTTCTTCGGATTCAAAGAAATGCCGAACTCCCTGCATTTGTTAAACACAGACTCCAAGTGTTTTACATGGTCAAACCGAGATTTAGAGAAGACTGTTAAATCATCCATGTAAACAACAATGCATTTACCCATAAGGCCCTTGAAGGCATGATCCATTGCTCGTTGAAATGTAGCTCCGACATTTAATAATCCAAATGGCATTCTCTTGTAAGCAAAAGTTCCCCACTTAGTTGTGAAAGCAGCTTTCATTCTCGTCTTCCTTCTCAACCAATATCTCGATTATACCCCGAGAAACCGTCCAGGAAAGACATCATCTCCGAACCATTGACAATCTGTAACACCTCATCCATGGAAGGCAGAGGATAATTATCTTTCTCGGATGCCTTGTTCAAATTTCTAAAATCCACACACAAAGCGGATCTCTCCATTTTTCTTTCTCGACTGGCACCAGATTGGCCACCCAAGTAGAATGCCTGATGGGAAAAATAATGGCGGCACTCAATAGTTTTTCTACCTCTTTTTGGATGAGGGGCTCTAACAGAGCATTGACATGCCTCTGTTTTTGCCGGAAAGGTTTGCAGAATTCTTTTAAAGGTATAATATGAGTGTAAACTTTAGGATCAAATACCTTTAAGTCTTTGTATGACCAGGCCATAACATCCTTGGACCTGTGAAGAAAATCAATCATACTCCTCTTTATTTTTGGATCACAGTTCTTAGCCAACTTGATGTGCCTGGGATCTTCTTCAGTCCCTATGTTCAGGTTTTCAATCTCACCGTCTGTGGCACCCATATAATCCTCAGAATTCACCTTTTGCTTGATTTTGTCAACATCAAAGAGCCGCTCTAGCTCCACCATCCCTTTTGGAATTCTGTTGTCTTTCAACCTCATTATTCCACTGTCATCATCTAACTGCTCCAACAGAGTATCCCTTTGGCCCTCATCGATTATAGCATTTTCAAATGTGTTAGTACTCTGCAAAAAGTTTACAATCTGCTGATCATCGAGAAAACCTGAAAATTATCTATATTATTTGGGACTCGAAGGACAAGGGACTAACTCAATTGAAAAATTATTCCATTTAAATTCTTCCAAGTGGTTTTAAACTTGCGGTCGAAGAAGCCAAGACATCTGCACGTGAATTATGCTCTTCGGGTATGTGTGTCAGATTAAAAGCATCAAAGTCTTCTACAAGATCCCAAGCCCGATGTTTGTATCCTTTTAAATAAGATGCTTTACACTGGAATTTACCCTTGACTTGATTAGCCACCAATTTCGAATCAGTAAAAACTTGAATATTTCTTGCTCCTTTGTCCAAAGCAAATTTCAAACCTAATACCAGAGCTTCATACTCGCTAAATTATTTGTACAAGGGAACTGTAGGCGATAAGACATAAAATATGTCTGAATTTCAGGCCCTTTAAGGACTGCCCCCGTACTAGAACCCTGTTTAGACCTAGCCCCATCCACATGAAGCGTCCGGACTTCATTACTATGAACAGGATGGGCTTTATTAAACTTCTCATTTTGCCCCGTTGTTAAATTGTAAACTCCAATATCTACCTCCGCAATATTTACAGTCTCATTCTCTGCATTGTACTCAGTAATTGTATGCTTGTACCTGGGTTCTCTTTCAACCCGTAATTGATTTGCCACTCCTTTCCACGGCAACCACATGTGTGAAAAATCTGTTGCCAAGTATCCGTTCAGAGATCTCGACCAATCCCTGCTCAAAAGCATCCCGTACCCCACGGGGATATCCACAACCTCGAATTTCAATTTTATGTTGAGCCCTTGGCTCAGATGCTAATTGGATATGAATATTTTGAAGTTCTCCAACTACTTTAACCTCTCGATTTGTCCAATTGGACAACTCTCCTTTCAGACTTCATTGGGGTCAGACCCAACTGTTGACAAATGGCCAAAGGCATAACATTAGCAGATGCACCCGAATCTACCAAACAATTGTGTAAGTTCTTCCCAAAAATACGAACAGTCAATAAAAAGGGGGGAACTTCAGTTTTCTCTTTGTACATGGCTACATTTGCATTTGCCATCTTCTTTCCCTTGTCCACAGGTTTAGTAGTAGGGCCGGAGTATGTTTTTATCAAAGTTGTCCCTCTCGTTTCGAAATTTGGGCCAACTCATGAAGAGTAATGTTGGCCTTGATCTTTTTCATATCCTCCACTATGTTATATCCCTTATTAAGTGGAGGGACAAAAGCATCCGGTCCTCTCGGATTTCCTCCCTTGGGTGGAGATGGATTATTACTTGGAGAGGGATCCTCGGAGGAACATTGTGAGAGTTGTCCGGAGGGGTTGATGTAGTATTAGGCTCCGGATTCCTCGTTTCTCAAAGTTGTAGTTATCCCTCCTGTACTCGTTGGAAAGCCCGCACCTCATCCATAGGCATTTCAACTACATTCTCGGATTCATCCGAGAAAGTGAAAGAATCCAAGACCATAGCTGCACTGTGGCTGGATGAACTTGGGCCATCCATAGCTTCTTTGATTTTCAAGAGAGATCAAATCCCTAGACAAAGCTTCAAATGCATTACAAAATTCCAAACAATCCAACTCCCCATGCTGAGAAGTAGCATGTATTCTACACCAGTTAGGCAGAGCTAAATCGCAAATATTCACATCATGGCCTTTACCTTTGTAATATTTATTAGGTTCATATGGGGGCCTGTTGAATCTGTTCGGTTGATATGAATACCTGTTTGAGTTGTCCCTAGTAGAAACTTGCCTTTTAAAACTCAAAAATCATTGGCCAACTTCTGAACTATCTTTGAGACTTCTTCAACTCTTGCATTGTCAACCTCTTTGCCTGGGTTCTGTACATTCTCAACAGGTGCTACAGCCAATGGATTTGCTGATGGTAGAGTCTGACAAACTGGCAACATCATTTGATGTGGTATGGGATTGAACACAGGGGCAGCTTGTGTAACCAGAGGAATTTGCTGAGCATTTAAAGGTTGGGGTCCCAACTGTCTTTCCGTAATCAAAGCTTCTTTATAAGCTTTTGTCAAATTAGTAACAATGGGATCTCTTTTCAAGAAGACAGAGGTCATCGGGATCCAGAGAGTTTCTAAAAATCTCTAATGCCAGGTCTGCATTCGGTACATAATAGCCAGTAAGTCTACCATAAGCTTTCTGGAATCTAACATTATAAGATCTGATAGATTCACTTAATTCTCTTTTGATACCAAAAAACTGCTGGTATAATATACTAGGATCTATCACTTCACCGAACTGTGACACAAAAACCTTTTCTAAGTCATTCCAAGCTGGTGATATAATCATTAGTGAGATTTAGAAACTAGTCATAAGCTCCCTCCTAGAGAGTGAACGGGAACAATCTGCAAGCAACATATTCATGCTATACATTTAATAATTTCAAAGCATTCTTGAATGCAACCAGATGTTCTTCTGATGTCCTTGTCCCATCATGTTTATATCTGGAGATATCTTTTCGGATTTCTGGGTAGGTCATGGGCTATACCCGAAATATTCAAAGTAGTGGAACCCAACCAATTTGCCATTACTACTTGGTTGACAGTGATATTCTGAGTTGTGGTTGGAGTAACTATCAACGGTGATAAAACTGTTTCAGACAGAGACTTGGCCCTTCTGAGGCTACTTCTTCTCGGAGTTTCTAATTCAGGCACAAGGAGCTCTCCAGCTCTGGGTGGGACCTTGTTACCCTGTATGTAGAATCCAACTTTTCACAAGCACTTACAAACTTACAATCCTTACAGTAGTACTGAACTTGAGGTCTTCTTTTCTGGCAATTTTAAAATATTGTACTGACAACTTACAATACTGACCGGATTTCAAAGGCCCTCCTTCTAGCGCCATTTTTAAATGTTGGTCCGACTTTTATACACACCCTATGAAGAATGAGCATGAAACTCTGATAACACTTATACGGGATAAATCCCACTCACTTTAGGATCTAGCAGGTTATCCAAGGTGTGAGTTATCGTAGTTGGGTCGAATGTCTATTCACTCTTTTTCGCTTCTGGAATAGTTTTCAATATGGACTGTCTGTTACCTTACAACGGGCTCTCGAACTTGTTCAGTAATGTTTAGAAGTTGTCACTTGTTGACAATCGGATTTAAAATCAGTTCTTTGATCTAGCTCTTATGGGTCAAGAGATTTAAATAAAAGACAAATTTAAAAGAAAATAAAAATGGATCATTTCACGATAAAACAAAGAGAGTAGGGTAGGGCGTAAAGAGAAGTTTATCAAACTTAGCTGTAAAACAAAACTACCAATTTTATTTATACTATCGCCTTCACAATAGAACAAATCAAAGAAGAAAGTGTCCAACTTTCTAAGATCACTTTCTACTAAGAGCATAAGGCAGAGATGGAACAGATCCGAAAGAAAATCATAAACAGAAGGGAAGTCCGTTAAAATTGGTATTTCTCACCAGCAACATAGCTCACACAAGTGAGGACAGAGCAATTAGAACAAACTTGAACCTTAAATCTGTGATTTTCCCTAGCATACAATAGAACAAATGAAGCCCAACAACATATTTAATCTTGATAACACAGATTTACAACATATATTTAATAAACTTTAAAGAAACGGATAACAAAAGAAGATGAACTTATCACAATCTGCAAAAGATTAGGCTCCTAGCCATGCTATCACAGAAAACAAAAGCACATCAACTCCAAGTCCATAAATAAAGTATTTAACAAGATTTGCAAGAAATTGCTTCAATAGCCTTTTATTTCTAAGTCTCCGCCTCCTCGCGATTACATTGAGAAGAAGTATTTATAGACTCAGGACAGACCCTGATCTTTTCAGAAATATCTTCTTCTCAAACCGTAAATCTTATCATCTTAAACCCTAGTACCCGGGTTTTACAATATAAGCCCTTTAAAACAAAGTCTTGATAAAACTTAACCATTCTCGCAAATCAATGCAGCCACTTGCCATAAATGGAGAAGATAGAATTCGAATGCCACTTGCATTCACCCGCAACCGTGAGTAAATGTCCTCATTAATGCCCTCGGTAATTTGGATGAGTCACCACTTCTCTGACATTTCATCTCCGCAGAGCCATCCCTGAGTTGAAAATGTCTCGCAAGCCATTAATTCTGCCATAAATTTTCATTAAATGCATCCATCGGCAAATTTCTGTAATCGAGTGTAGATATTTTCATTTTTCGACCAATTCCCGACATACTCCATTAAATGGGCAGCTGCTTAGTCACCGTAAAGTCTCTTTGCGGCCAGATCTTAAAATTTGGATGAAACAACAATTCTCGGCATCTCTCATTTCAATATGGTGGTCTTCGATTAATTTGCACTTAACTTTGTCTTTATGGCCATTTCTCCGTTATCATGTAAGTGCCAGATGGCTTCCTGCATGAAAGACAAACAAGGATTAGCATTTTAAAATTATTAAATCAAAACCTTAAATATTAAAATGAAACCCTAAAGTTCATTTGCATGTCGGCTCTAATTATCTGATACGTGGCTTGCTTTGTCTTGACACGTGTCACAAAATCGTGACACGTGTCCATTTCCAGCTGTTTTCCACTTTCGGGCCTTTTCGTCTAAGCCGCGAAAATGCGACATGTCACGATTTCGCGACATGTCACGAAATCGCGTCTGCTTGCTTTGTTTTCTGCCGCGAAAACGCGACATGTCGCGATTTCACGACATGTCACGAAATCGCGACTTTTCTCGCCTTGCTCCCTTCTCCCTTTCGCACGCACATGTCACGATTTCGTGACATGTCTAAATTCACCCTCCTTTCCCTTTGCTTCCTTTTGTCACGATTTCGACGTCGCATCGCCCTCGCATTTCCCCTTTACCTTCTTTTTCCTTTTCCTGTCACGATTTCGTGACACCTTGTCTCGCTCTCTCCAAACGTCACGATTTCGTGACATTCATAGCCTTAGACTTTTCTCCTCTCCTAAATGCGACATGTCATGATTTCGCGACATGTCGCGAAATCGTGACCCTTCTTCGCTCTTCCTCTTTTTCTCTCCGAATCCGACATGTCACGATTTCGCGACGCTTTTCATGCCTTGGGCGTTTATCTGAAAAATGTCGTGATTTCGCGACATGTTTTTGCCTTAACCATTTTCTTTTAAAAATGCGACATGTCGCGATTTCCTGACATGTCGCGAAATCGTCTTTCCTTGCATTCTTCCATCGATTTCCCATTTCTCCTTATTCCATCGCATTTCGTCATTTCATGTCACGATATCGCGACGTTCACGCTTTTTCTGACTTTCCAAAATAACGTGTCGCGATATCGCGACTTTCCAAAATGGAATGTCGCGATATCGCGACATTTCCAAAAATGGAAGTGTCGCGATATCGCGACATTTCCAAAAATGGAAGTGTCGCGATTTCGCTACGTTTTTGCGACTTGGCCGATTTTCTCGAAACCTGTCGCGATTTCGCGACATTTCCAAAAATGGAAGTGTCGCGATTTCGCTACTTTGCCAAAAATGGAAAGTTTTGGTTTTCAATGAATTTATCTATCTGGAATCTGCATTTTTTCATACCGGTGAAAGATTTTCTTTAATCAGCAATGATTCTAACATGTGAAAAATGAATTCTGAAATAAATCAAAGCCAGATGCAAATAAAAGCACAACTTGAAAAAGGAGGCAAGCAAATTTGGAATTAAAACCTGAAAAACATCAAGAGGGTCCCTACTGCAAAAATGAAAGCTCAAAATTTTCAAAGGGTGGAAATTCATTTTTCAGTGGGGGTGTGTTGCTTCTCAACAACACCTTGCACACTTTATTACATAAAACATAAATACTCTTTACACTTTGACACATACATTGGAAAAATATTAAACTCACTCCCTAAGCTAATATTTACAATAGTCCTCCATGGTACTTAAATATTACCAAATAATATAATATCTCCAACACCCCCTTATTTTACATTATTTGGTGTAAATACTTTTAGTCTTAAATATTAATATTCTATCTTCATATCGTTCCATCTCTAGTTTTGTATTCTAATTATATCACTACTCCATTGGTCTTTGAACTAGACCATTTCACTCCTACTTTGATAACTTTTGGATTTGTTTTAAAGATATATATTTTAAGAAGTTTATCTAGTCTCATCATCAACATTTTCTCCCTCTATTATAATTTATCTCCTTATTCCAACAATATCCTTGAGGACGATTATTTCTTCCATAAAATTTACATAGATAAAGATTCAAACATTTTTCTTCGTCATGCCCAAGTCTATTGCAACAATTACATTTCTTTATATTATTTCCATTCATTGCACATGATGTTGAAATATTTGTTTTATTTTACCTTAAGTGAAGATCATTCTAGCATACATACTTCATTGAGGATTAATTTTTTAGTCCTTGTCTTTCTATTTTAATAACCAAAGCTTTGTATGCATGGTTATTAGTATTCTTGAGAAAAAAATGTAAACAATGTTGAAGTATTAAAGACATTCTATCTTTATTTTTCTCATGAATGAGTTGTAGATATTTCATTAATTTTGGTGATCAATTCTTTTCAACTTGAGGGACATTTTTCAAATATTCTTTAGATGTATTTTATTTAAATTGAATACTTGTATTCTTTTTTTCCATTTTGAAATTGCTTTGATGTCAAAAATTTCTTTTGATGTTGACTTCCTTATAACTCCCAAATATAATTTCACAATTTCATTTTTAATTTAATGCAAACTCCTATTCTAATTTCAGATATTTTATTTCTTTACATCTCCCAATCATTAATTCATTCCTTCTTTAATCTTCAAATTTCAAATTTTCTCTAAAAAAATCAATTCATCATTCATCAATTTTTAATCCTCATTCAAATTTTGAATTTTAAATTTTTCTTCAATCAGAATTTCAATTTTAAAATTCCTTCTTATGTCTCCTAAATCAATTTTCCAATTCCTCCTTTAATTAATTAATGTATTCAATTAATTAATTATTTACTACACCATTCATTTCATTCATTAATTAAAATTTCTTTTTATCTCTCCCAAATCATAAATCAAACAACACATTAATATTCTTACACCTTATAACTCCTAAAAATAAAAAAGTACACCTAAAACTAATTAATGTTACCCCAAAATTAACTCTTATCTTAATAGCAACTCTCTTAGAATTATGACTTGTCAGGGCAAATTAGACTCAAGGAAAATTAAAAAGACTATGCCAAATGTAATGTTGGCTCATAGTCAGACATTTTATGTCCTTAAAATATGTTACTCTTTTATTTGTCTCTTTTGTTACATAATACCTCTTTAAATGTCTCCTTCCCTCTCTACTATGTGAACTACTCTTTGAAACTGGTATACAAAACTCCTATGAATAGCTCTTCTAGCATCTCCTTTGGTCTATGTCTCCAATTTGTCTCATTCATGGATCTCATCCTCATAGTCCTCCAAACTTCAAATAGCTTCTTCAAGTCATCTCATTTGCTAATGTTTGTTCTCATAGTCTATCAAACAAATTCATCCTTCCTTCTCCATGATGTACCTTAATAATGTATCTTCTCATTCACTTTATATCCAAAGCTCCTCAATCAACCTATCTCCTCCAATGTTCTTGCTATAATATTCTAATGTTCATTGTAATATATTCACATTCCTCCATAATATCTTCATGTTATTCCATGAATTTCCTCTGTAATATCTTCATGACAACCAAGTCATATTCTTTCCAACTATTGGAAATATGAGCAAGGTTTGTTGTCATTGATGTCAAGAGTTAGTTTCAATGAGTAGTGCAAAAGAAAGGATGTCAAGAGTCAGTTTCAGTAATAAGTACAAGAGAAAGATTGCTTCTAGGCCTAAGGTAAATAATATTATAATTTCTCCTATTATAATATACAAGGTGGTCAGATAAGGTCTAAAGGAGCAATAGGAAGGCCCAAGAAAAATAATATTATAATATTTTTTTATAATATTAAAGGTCTAATGGTAAGACCTAAAGTGGTTAAATTAATTATAATAATTTCATTATAAATTAATTTATAATTTAATTTAATTAACCTTAAAGTTATTAAATTAATTATAAATTATTTCATTATTAATTAATTAATAACTTAATTTAATTAACCCTAAGGTTAGGGTTATAAGGGCAAAGTTTATTTATTAAGCGCTGATGTCATATGAAGTTTCCTCCTTCGTCAACGTCCAAAGGGAGATGGCACAATGGTATAAATACCATGTGCATTGGTTGACTTAGAACTTACCTTCAATCGATTAACATTTGAGAGCCTATGATTTTCACGATTTGCATGCAAGGAAAAAGATAATTTTTTTGTTTTACTCGACAACCATCAAAGGGACAAAAGGAGGGAGGCCTAAAAGCCTCATAGCCAACCAGGCGGTTGGGCTAGCGGCAAGCGGCTGGCAGCTGTATGTTGAGACGTTACAAGGTGGGAAGTCCCGTGATTGAATCCCGACAACAGTGCTTTTGCGGTGGTCATTTTTATTTTGAGCGCCTAACATAGAAGATAAAGCATACAAGGCAATTTTGCCTACCTAGGTGAGTGCCTAGCTCATGTAGAAGTTGAGCTGCAGCTAGGGCGCTAGTGGTAGTGCAGCAGGGGATCGAATCCCATCGAGGGCAAAAGAGGTATTTAATTTTATTAATTAATTTTTGTCCTAAGGTTTTTTTGTGGCATGATTTTTGTGTGTTAAGAGGGAGATATAAGGTTTATAAAATTTAAAATATTTTATTGTGATTTTGATGATTAGAATTTGGAAAGAGTAATTGAATGAAGAAAATTAATTATTTTTTAAGTTTTGCTAATCATTTTTTAAGTGTGGAGATTATAAGGTATAATTGAGATTAAAATTTTTGTATGGTGAAATATTTTGAGGGAATATTTGAATTAAATTTTGAGAAGGTTTTTGCTACCTAACCTTTGAGATTGACAAAGAGGGTAATTGTGATTGAGATAGGTTTTGAGGTCAATTCTTCATAAAACAAAAGGTATGGGCACATATTCCTTGTGAGTGAAATATTGTTGGATTGGATGTTGTGAATGCTAAGTTGGAGTGAAAAGGATTGTTTGATAAGCATTGTTGAGTTTGGTTTTGAGATCACCAATGTTGATTGTTAAGGGTTTTTCTGAGTGAAAATTGATGCTAAAAACCTTGTTTGATAAGCATTGTTAGAAATGTTGAGTGAGCCTTCATGTGCATGATTAGGGTTTGTGAAAGATCATGAGTATCACTATTATGTGAAGTTGAGAACTATCTTGAACTAGGTTTTGTGAAAGAACATGAGTATCATTGTTATGTGATATTGTTTGATAAGCATTGTTTGAAATATTTGAGTAAACTTTCATATGCTTGATTAGGGTTTGTGAAAAGACCATGAGTATCGTTGTTATGTAAATTTGGAATCATATTGAGACAATGTTGAGTTCCATAGTGTGAGTTGTTGAAAGTATTATGAAACACCTGGTTAGGGTTTGTAAGCAAGTTGTGTTTCATTGAGTGATTGGTTGAGTGGAGTTGATGGAGCATAGTTGATTGAAAGTGTTGGAGTGATAGTTCAAGTTCTATAAAATAAAATTTTCTTTGCTATTTTTAGAAAGAGATTGAAAGTGATTGAGTGTGAAACATATTGAGTCTCTTACCATTATCTATATGTTTCTATGATTAAACAAAATTCTGAGTGAAATTTGTTTGTGATATTGAAGAGGTTTTCTGGAAGAGATCAAGTTGAGTTTTGTGAGTATTTTGTGAGTGTGAAACATATTGAGTCTCTAACCATTCTCTATATGTTTTTGAAGTCAAACAAGAATTATGTGTGAAACTTGTTTGTGTGATTGAAAAGGTTTTCTGTAAAATATTGAGTTGAGTTGAGTAAGCTTTTATGGAAGCTTACAATGCAAATTTGAGGTAAGTCTTGGTGAAGACTTGTTGAGCATATTGGATAAGTTCTAGTGAGGACTTGTTGATCATATTTTAGGTAAGTATTGGTGAAGACTTATGGAAATATTAGTGTGAGATTTTGTGGAAGCTTACAATGAATATTTAAGGTAAGTCTTGGTGAAGACTTGAGAGCAGTTTGAGAAAGTTCTAGAGAGGACTTGTAGATAGGTTTGAGGTAAGTATTTGAGAATATTTATGAGCAGATTTGATTGATTGATTTGTGCAAACATTGAGTTAAGGTTTGAGGTAGATCTAGTAGAGTTGATTTGTGATTAGATAAAGCTTTGTTTTAAGGCTTGAGGATAAATTTGAGGATAGTTTTGGGGATATGTTTGAGGATAAATTTGAGGACATAGTTTGGTGTAGATTTAAGGATAGGTTTGTGCTAGACTAGAGACATAGATTGAGAATATTTGTGCTATACTGAAATATTGTGTTTAGTACAAATTTGAGATAGATATTGAGTATATTTGTGCTAGACTGAAGGATTGTTTTTAGTACAGATTTGAGATAGAGTTGAGAGCAAGCTTTGGAGGTGACAGACCAGAGGATAGTAGTCTCCAGTGGATAGAGATCCATTAGCTAGGGTAGTGAGGACAAAGGTCTTCTTATTGAGGACAAGAGTCTTCAGTGGAGAGAGATCCACAAGCCAGAGCAATGGAGGCAGTAGTCTTCTAGAGGATCACTAGATAGAGAAGAGGAGGAGTTATCCTATGGATAGATTTCCATAAATCATATTAGGGGATTGGTGTCTCCTATGTATAGAGATCCACAAAATTGATTAGGGGATTGGTGTCTCCTTTGGAAAAAGGTCCAAAACTATTATAATAGGGAAGGATTCCAAGAGATTTATTGAGGAAATTTTAGTGAAATATTTTCTCTGTGGATGTAGCCTACATTGGGTGAACCACGTTAAATTGGTGTCTCTATTATATGTGGTGATTTGTGTATTGCTTTGATTACTATTGTTGATATTGCCATTGATATATTGGATACTATTGTTTGGGAAATAAAAGTAAAAAGTGGTCTTATACTGTTCACCCCCCTCTCAGTATAAGCTTGTGTTCTTCACCAATAATTTCTTTCATCCTCCAATTCATCTCTTCTCGTGTTCTTAAATGTAGCAATCTCCTCAACGTCTTAATATTTTTCATACCTTAATCTTCTCATGCAACAATATCTTCCTCTCTTTAGAAATATTTTCAAAAAACCTTTCTCAAATATCCCCTCCAAATAATTTCTTTATTCACCTTCAATATTCTCAAAAATCTTATTTTGTCTACACTATAGGCCCAAAAAGACCACATACTTAGAAAATTTTCCAAAAATTTTCTAAGTCCCAAAAGGTGCTCCAAATCATGGCAACGGTGCAACATAACATGATCTAGACCGTGATCAACCATTCAAATTGGTACTTTGCATTTTTTAAATCGTAGCTCAGAGCACAAAATGAGGAAGTGACTTGCGACAAAGTTTTTACACCACATAATCTAGAACATGTTTCCATACCATGCAATCCAGTACATGTATCCATACCATGTGGCTCAGCATATGGTTCTATGTTGTGGTCAATACAGTCAAACTTGGTAAGTTGGAAATTCAAATCGTGGCTCAAAACATGGTTCCATACGACATAATCTAGTGTAATATATATACCGCACGACTCAACATATGGTTCTATACCATGATTAGGTTGGTTAAACTTCCTAGTTTGGTGATTCAAATTATGGACTAGGACACAATTATCCACCATGCACTTCATAGCATGCTTCTATACCACATGCTTCAACTTGTTGTTCTACATCATGGTTGATAACCTATGGTTCTATGCTTTGTACTTCAACTTGTTGTTCTACATTATGGCCCACAATGTCAAAGCTGTTATTTTGGAAATCAAAAGAGCGGCTCACAACATGCTTCTACACCATGTGATCTAGAGTAAGGTTTCAAAAGTAGATCTTCAATATTAAAGGCTCCCTTGTCCCAGGCTATGGTCAAAGTAGTCAAACCTTTTAAATAATAGCTTTAAATGATAAATTAGAACATGGTTCTATGCCACTGAGGAGAAAGTAGAAAGGGTCACAAAGGCCATGAAGTGTTGCAAATTGTGAATAAGCATGCCAAGATTTTGAATGAGCTAATCTCAATTGTTAGATAAGATATCAATGGCCTACATACAAAGTGGTTCAAATCATGTATAAAATCTAGATTTGATGTGGCATAAGATAAAAAATCTATGATTCAAAGTTATTTCTAAGCTAAAGAGAGCAAGAAGATGAGGTGATAGAGAATCAATATCTATGGGCCAATTCAGTTGTAGATATATGGCAAGGTAGCCATGATAAGAATAAGAGATAGTCTCAATTTCATATATACATTTGGAAGCCATGAAAGTCAAATAACTTGTAGAATCTAAGTTACAGAAGATCGAAGGATCGCACAATTTTCTTCTTTCTGTAATCAAACAGGAGACTTCCACCTCAACATCTTGATTTGGCATTTCAACTTCTTTGTAATGTTCACTATTTTTTCAAATATTTCAAACTAATACAAAACTATAAATAGAGGTCAAACCCTCACTTTCAAGGGTTGAATCTAAAATTTTTGCTTGCCCTACTGTATACAATTTATGAAAATCAATAGAAGGAGCATTACTTGGATGTTTGCCTCAGACTTGAGTATTCTTTCTTTTGTGGATTATCAATATTGAATTCATTTCTACTATTGCTACTATGGTTGATTTATTCTACTAATATTGGATTGCTAACTTAGAGCAAATTGAAATGCTTCATTTCTAAAATGTATGCTTGTAAATGATTCTATTTTTGTTAATCATAGTATCGATCTAATTCTACTATTTGGATTATTGATGCCCTAGATTTTTGAAATAATTCTTGAAGTATGCATATGTGCTTTATTGTTAAATATTACTGAGTTTTGAATGTTGTTAATCACAAGTGTTTTCTATTGGAATTGAGTTGTTAGAGGTTTCCTATAGATGCCTATGTTGTTAACTTTATCCATCCATGTTGGAAATTTTGAGTCAAAGTTGTCATTGATGTCAAGGAATGAAGTCATAATTGATGTCAAGGAATATATCAAGGAACAATGCAAAGGTTAATGACAAAATAGCTTCATAATATTTTTAATATTATGTGGAAGCATGTGAAGGTGGGTTTTTATTAAAATCATGGGTGAGCAGAAAATAAAAGGTTTTTCCATTAAAACCATGTGATCAAGTTGTAAGATTTTTCTAAAAAACTAAAGAGACCCTTAAGTTTGGTTTAAGGCCAAAAGACCATGTTTTTTTTTTTGAAAATTTTGAAAAAACTTGTATTAAAACAAAGATCAATTACAATATGGGAAGAGACTCTTCCCAGTCGAAGTCAGAGAGAACACAAGCTTACAATAGTAGAAGAAGATTTGCAATGGAGCCAAATCTCCTGAACCATTAACTATCTAGCAGGGGGGTCGACATGGATAGTTGATGCAACTTGTCACGAAATTGCGACACTATTCTTCTCCTTAGGCTGCAAAAATGCAACATGTCGTGATATCGTGACACCTTTCCCCTATGGTCGCGAAAAAGCAACATGTCACAATATCGCATCATTTTTCTCCTTTGGCCGTGAAAATTCAACATGTCGCGATATCGTGACACTTTTCTCCTTTGGGCATGAAAATGCAACATGTCGCGATATCGTGACACTTTTTCTCTCTTGGCCGCGATGAAGCAACATGTTGCGATATTGCGACACTTTATCTCTTTTGGCCACGATGGAGCAACATGTCGTGATATCACGACACTTTTTCTCTCTTGGCCATGATGTAGCAACATGTCGCGATATCGCGACACTTTTTCTCTTTCGACCGTGATGTTGCAACATGTCACGATATCGCGACACTTTTTCCTCCTTTGTCCGCAACTAAGCAACATGTCACGAAATCGCGACACCTTTTATCCTTTGGTTGCAAAAATGCAACATGTCACGATATCGCGACACCTTTTCTCTCTTGGCCACAAAAATGCAACATGTCACGATATCGCGACACCTTTTCTCTCTTGGTTGCAAAAATACATGTCACGATATCGTGACACCTTTTCTTCTTTGGCTGCAAAAATGCAACATGTCGCGATATCGTGACACCTTTTCACTTGGTCATGAAAATGCAACATGTCGTGATATCACGACACCTTTTCTCCCTTGGTCACAAAAATGCAACATGTCGCGATATCGCGACACCTTTTCTCCTTTGGCCGCAAAAATGCAACATGTCGCGATATCGCGACACCTTTTCTCCTTTGGCCACGAAAATGCAACATGTCACGATATCGTGACACCTTTTCTCCTTGGCCGCAAAAATGCAACATGTCATGATATTGCAACACCTTTTCTCCTTTGGCCATGAAAATGCAACATGTCACGATATCGCGACACCTTTTCTCCTTTGGCCGCAAAAATGCAACATGTCGTGATATCATGACACCTTTTCTCCCTTAGCCATGAAAATGCAACATGTCATGATATCGCGACACCTTTCCTCCCTTGGTCGCGACAAAGCAACATGTCACGATATCGTGACAACTTCCCACCCTTGGTTGCAACGAAGAAACATGTCGTGATATCGTGACAACTTTCCACCCTTGGCCGCGACAAAGCAACATGTCACGATATTGCGACAACTTTCCACCCCTGGCCGCGATGAAGCAACATGTCACGATATCGCGACAACTTTCTGCCCTTGGCCGCGATGAAGCAACATGTCGCGATATCACGACAAATTTCCTCCCTTGGCCGCGATGAAGCAACATGTCACAATATCATGACAACTTTTTGCCCTTTACCGTGACGACGTAGAATGTCATGATATCGTGACAACTATCCTCCAGTGACCACGACGACGCAACATGTCATGATATCGTGACAACTATCCTCTAGTGACCGTGACGGTGCAACATGTCGCAATATCGTGACAACATTCCTCCCTTTGCTTTTTCTTTGATCATTGGCTCAAGGACCTTTCAAGACCCTACCTAATCACCTCATCCTCAATAGCCATGTCACTATGCAGCTGAACCCCTACCTCCTTCTCAGCACCCATATTAGCCAGGAAGTCAGTTGCTTTGTTTAAATCTCTACTCACATAGACTGGAATCACATCATCTAATTCCTTCCATAATTTCTTAATTTGAGTGACAAGAATCCTCAACCTCCAAGATTTCAAAGCAAACTTCCTCATGCAATCTAGAGCTCCAACCATTATTTGAGAATTTGATTCAAGTATGATCCTCCTGTGGCCCTGTTTCACTACCCAAATAGAAGCAGATTTGATAGCTATGGCTTCTGCTTCATTGTTTGTGGCTCTTCCCAAGCCTTGCAGTTTGCAATAGAGCACTGATCCATCATGATTCTGGCAAACCACTCCAATTATGGCACTACCCGAATTGCCCTTTGCAGCTCCATCAGTATTAATTTTAATCTAGCCTTCTGGTGGCGGTTTCCAACTAGCTCTGTCCTATCCCTCTTGCTCTTCAACTCCCTCTTCCATTGGCCCAGTAACAACCTGAGTTTCCTCTATAGCATAGATAGCTACAGTTTTTGTGACTTTGCTCCAGATGACCTGCCAAACTCCATCTAACAAGGAAAAAATTTCTCTAAAAATTCTAGCATTTCTCTCCAACCACACTTGCCACAAAATGAATTTTAATCCAAGCTCCCAACCAATTCGAAGAGCTTTAGATTTAAATCTACCACTCTTCCATATTTCCTAGATATTAGTCCGATTCAAGTCACCATTAACTTGAATTTTAAAGTAAAAAAGCCATCGCTTCCAAATATGACGCGTGAAAGGGCACTCAAACATCAGGTGATCAGCTGTTTTCTCGTTCTTGTAGCATAATACACATTGAGATGGACCAATTATTCCTCTACATCTGAGATTATCAAAAGTGAGAATTCCACTATGCATAAACTTCCAGGAATTTTTTTTTACTTTTAGCTAGCCCTTGGAGTGCCAAATATTTCTCCAATACTCTATCGGGAATGAATGGGGGGAGGCTCTGGGAGGATCTTGTCATATTCGTCCTTCACTGTATAGACACCAAGGCTCCCATAGCCCCAAGCTAATTCATCCTCCTCGTCTCTACCTATGAGAAATATTTTTGATAAGATTTTAGTCATGGTGGGTGCCAACTCCGGAGGGATTGAAATTGGCCACTCCTCTAACTTATTAAACTACTTAAAATTATACTCCCCCAGCTGACTAGTGATGAAATAACTTTCAATGTGGACCCATCCCTTGGTTTCTATGGTTGTTTTTATTGGTTGCAATTCAAGAAATTCAACAATGATGGGTGGGTATTGATCCCATGAATCTGTCCAAAAACGATCCTTCTCCCCTCTCCCCACTTTCCAAAACAATCGATCTTTAACTACCTGAGATCCTAGCTTTAGAGCCTACCACACTAAGGATCTAGGACCATCCAAAGGGAAATGACCCACCTCATTGGGGTTAAAATAACCCAAATATTTACTAGTTAGGATTCTACTGAATAAGGAGGTTGGTTGGGAAATCCAGATCTTCTCAGTCCCAGCCCTCCTTTTACCTTGGGCTGGGTTACTTTATCCCAACCAACTAAGGCCCATTTCCTCTCTCCTTTTACTCCTTCCCATAAAAATCTTCTAGCCATATTGTCTAGATCTTTCCATATAGTATGTGGGGCGGCCAGGATAGAGAATTTATAAATTGGCATGGCCTAAATTATTGACTATAAAAAATTTAATCTACCCCCATAGCTTAACCATTTGTGAGACCAATGATTCATTCTATCTTTGATACAATCCAAAATATTCTTCCAGATATCTATTTTTAGTTTTTTAAAATGCAAAGGAACCGCCAAGTAAACCACTGGGAGAGAAGTCCTTGTGAATACCAAGATCTCTAGAACTCTGTCCTGGAGCATTTGATCAAGATTGAGAAATACCACTTTGGATTTCTTATCATTGATGACTTGGTTTGAAGCCCTAAGGTAGACATTAAAAGTATCTCTGATCACTCTTGCTTCCCTGAAGTTGGCCACTCCAACCAATCCTGTATCATCCACAAACTATAGGTGAGTCAAAAATTCCTCACCCACCTTGATACCTATTAGCAAACCTTGATGTCTTCTCCTCAATAAAAGTCTACCTAATCCTTCAGCCAAAATGAGGAAAAGATAGGGAGAGCAAGGGTCCCCTTGACGAAGGCCTTAGGTGGCACCAAAATGTTGCGAGGGAAGACCCTTGATTAACACTGAATAAGATGGAGTAGAAACACAACTCATGACCCATTCTATCCAGTCCTGAGAGAAACCAAACGCTGCCATCATCTTTGACAAGAAACTCCACTCCACCCTATCATAAGCCTTTGACATATCTAATTTAATGAACATTCCTTTATTACCAGATTTTTGCATTGTATGGATTGCCTCCTGAGCAAGAACCACCCCATCCAAGATCTGCCTACCCTCAACAAAACCCCCTTGCTCTGAGGAGATAATGTTATGTAAAAGAGGTTTTAGCCGTTCAGCCATTACCTTTGTGATTATTTTATAAATCACATTGCATAAGGCAATAGGTCTATAATCTGAGATATGTACCCCCTCCTCCCCTTTTGGAATTAAAGTGATGAAGGTATGATTTAATGCCTTAAGCATTCTTTTATTACCTCTGGACTCCTCTATGACAGCCAAAACATCCTCCTCCAAAGTATCCCAAAAGGCCTTAAAAAACTCAATTGGAAAGCCATTTGGTCCTAGAGTTTTGCCTGTGCTCATTCCAAAGACCACATTCTTCAGTTCTTCTCTATCAATGGGTTTAATAAGGGTCTGATTTTCTTCTTCAAAGATAATAGAGGGTATGACATCAATAACTTTGTTTTGAGCCTCTTCATCTTGCTCCATACTTTCCTTAAAAAGGTTAGAAAAATAATCCATTGAATGGGAATGCATACCAAGAAGAGTATCAAAGGAGTGTCCATTCTCATCTTGAAGAGCTTCCATGTTATTCATCTGTCTCCTAGCACAGGCTGACCGATGGAAAAATTTGGTATTTCTATCACCTTCTAATAACCAAGTGGTTCTTGCTCTCTATTTCCAGTAGGTCTCCTCTTGGTTATCAATGTCCTCAACCACTTTACGCAAGGCATCATCCTCGGCTTTGAGCTGCTCTGTAATTGTTCCTTCCCTAAAGTGTTTTTGAACCTCATCCCATCTAGCCACCAAAGGAGCTCTTTGGAGCTGGAAGTCTGTCTTGTTATCTTGCCTCCATTGCTTCAGTTGAGCTTTGACATAGTGAAGCTATTTGTGGAATCAAAACATTGTTGTCCCAAAAGGTAGACGACCTTATTCCCACCACTGTGGAATTTTCTTTCAAAGATCCTCTTTTTGTAACAAAAAATTCTCAAATTTAAAAGGTTTGTGATGTTGCCCTGTCATAATCCCTCCCTCCAACAAAATGGGAAAGTGATCTAAAATCGGACCCTCCAAAATCTAGAATTTTGTATTCCATTTTACAAATGCCTCCTCTGAAACCAAAAAATGGTCTAGCTTTACCTTCTTGTTATGTGGCTCCCTCCTCTTGTTAGTCCAAGTAAAGTTGGTTCCAGGGCCTTTAATATCCACTAAGTGAAAAGCCTGGACTTGGGCAATCAGAAGTCAATCCCCTGGGTCCAAAAATGGGGTTCCCCCTTCCTGATCGCTAGAAGATAATTTAGCATTAAAATCCCCAACAATAATCCAGTCTAAATCTTCCCTTGAGGTCCTCATGTTATGCACAACTTTCCATTGAAGCCTCTGGCCATCAAGGTTTTGAGCCCCATAAAAATTTGTGATTAAAACATGTTCAATTGTGACATTATTCCTAAAATGAGATGTGAGAACACCCCTCCAAGCTATATGTTCTATTGCACCATTCCAGAGAGTTCCAAAGAGTAAAAATCCCCCCTGAGGCACCTTGGACAGCCACATCCATATGACCAGTGCCCCTCCAAATTCTGCTAACTATTTTACACAAGATCTAACGACATTTTTGTCTCCTGGATAAGCAAAAAATCTATTTTACATTTTTCTAAGAGTCTTTGAACAACAAATTGATGGGTTCTATTGTTTAAACCCCTAACATTCCATGATTGTATAATCATTGAAAACCTTGAGAGCAGTAAGAATCAATTGGCCTCACCGATCCTCCAATGATCAGTTTGTCTCCTTGAACTGCTAGCAGGTCCTTATTTGATTTTCTACCCACTCCTTGAGAGTTGCTATTTTTTGATCTCTTTTCCACCTGAGTTATCCCTAGAGTTGGCCTTTCTTTGTTCTTTTCTACTATTCCCATGCTGACATCCTTGATTATTGGCTGCGCTTGGGTATGCACTATCAATGCCCCTGCACTCTCTGACTGTGGTAACTCAGTGTACTCAATTACCTATTCTATGACGATGGGAGATGAAGGAGAAGCTTGAGTGTGGATGTTATTTTTTTTAGTATTCCCATCCACTCCTTCCATGACTTGATCCTCTTGGTCCACTAGTGTCTTAAATATTTCATACCTATTGGCTATCTTGAGTTGTGTTTACTCTTTACCATTTTTCTTTTGCTTTCTCCTTCTTTTGGGCTATTCAAAGCCATCTCTCTAAACTTCTTTACCCTGAGGAGTATTGGTTGGTTCTTTGGTTAGAGTTGACTTACCCTCCCTGGGAATATTTGGCCTTCCAAGCGGGGCCTCCATTTTTGTGTTCAAATTATTTGGGCAAAATCAGGCGAAATTCTTGTATTTGTGGCAAAATCTGCATCTGAAGGGCAGAGCCTCATAATCTAGCTATTGAATCCAAGATAGTCCTGCCAGTTCAAGTTCCACCTCTGTCGGTAGAGGCTAGCTAATATCCATTTCCACACAAATTCTTGCAAAAATAGTTGTGTTTCCTTCTATGGTGTCTTTGGAGACACCCAAATGTCTTCCAAGGGAGTTACCGATCATTTCCAAAACCTGCTCACCCCAAAACTCCATTGGAAGAGCATACAAACAGATCCAAACTAGGACAGTCGTGGGTTCAATACGAGGATCGAAACCCACTCTCCAGGGTTGAACAAATAACCCTGTCAAACCATGGTTCCTCTTTTATGATTTAAAAGCCCTATTTTTATCAATCAGAGAAGAAAAACTAACAATGAAATACCCATTGCGAATAAACCATAAGAAGTACTCACCATGAGGCTCCCAGTTTTGCCTGACCCAGGAATGCAAGAAATTCAGGGTAGGGCGAATACCCATGAATTTATAGATCATATCATGGTTGGCTCTATATAAGACTATGTCTTCGACCATCCTTGGCTCGATGACAATCTTGGGCCTTGATTCAGACTACGAAAGGCATCCATTGACTCGTTGGGCTGTTGATCTCTTTCCAACATTCTTGAAGAGCATTTCTCTGAGCTTTGTCATTAGAAGATGGAGATTTATCTTTTAGCAAGTCTACAAAAGAGCTCTTTCTCCTTGTGAGAGGATCCAGAGGAGTCCCCATTGGACCCTCCTAGGGTAGCATACTTGCCTTCAGATCCACAGTAACCAAAAAAACACTACAGCAACCCACCAGATGCCCTGGATTTTCCTTAGATCCAAAAACCCTAGAACATCGCTTCTCACTTGCTTCGAATTTTCCCACGCAGCCCCCTCTTCGGCCAAAAGACCATGTTAATTATTAAATTATAATAATTAAATTCTTAAAGAATTTAATTTATTATATTTAATAAATTACCAAAGCTAAAGTTTGGGCGCATTTCATAAAGTTTGGGCATCGGTTTGTTCGCATGCAAAGTTGCCCCCCTTCCATCGACATCATCGCTTGCTAGACAACGTCCTCACCACCGACGTGGAGCAATGAAGGCATATGGTATATAAATACCATAGCCTTCTCAAATGCAAGGCATCCACTCACATCCACCAAAAATAATTAACACTGATTTTCATGCACAATTCCCTCATGACAACAGTTCGTGCAAAGTTTTTGGACAACGTGAGTGAAGGAGCCAATTCATGGCTCATGCGAATAGTGGAGGTCAAAGGTCGTAAGGTAGTGGAGGTTCTAAAGGGACCACGTGGGTCTACGACATTAGGAGCCATGGTGAAAATGCTTGTGGAGAAAAGCACTCAATTCAAATATTCATGCAAAGCAAAGTGGTAACACTCTTTTAAATTAAAATATTTTGATTTTTGACTTAGGATAAGGTTAGTCTTAGGAGAAATAAGGAGGTAAATGATTTTGGATTTTTTCCTAAGTTAAAAAGGAATTTTTGTGGGTTTTATAAAGTGTTTGCTAAAAATTTAAGTGGTGGGTAAAAATTCTTTTACCTTAGAAAAGGAAAGATTAGTTGTTGCATTATTTTTCAAAAGAATTATCTTTAAAAATGCAATGTTAAAGTAGGGAGTCATAAGTAGAAATTAGATTGATTTTTGAAGAACAAAATTCTGAAGTGGCTTATGTCAAATATGATTGATTGAGATAAATTTGTGATGAGTTAGGGTTTTTGAGAAGTGAATATTCAAACTATTGTGGTGTTGGATATTATTTTAAGAAAGGAGTACTAAGGTGTATTTGTGAGTGATTATGTGATTTTTATTGTTTTTCTAACTTCCTTGAGATTGGAAAAAATATGTATGTGGTTGTGGTAGATATTAGAGGTTCCTTCATCATCAAGAAAAAGGTATGAGCACATTCTTCCATAGTTGAGTTGATTGGTTGTTTTTCTGGAAAATAATTTTGGAGTGAAAAGGAATTGATTATTTTTCTGGAAAATAATTTTGGAGTGAAAAGGAATTGATTAGGGTTTCCTTATTGAGTTTTTTGAGCTAATGCTTCAATGTTTTCTTGAATAAATATTTGTAGTTAAAACCTTGTTTTATAAGCATTGTTTTTGAAGCCATTAGTTGTTGAGTGAGGAACTTGAACTAGGGTTTGAAAATAACATGAGTATCATTGTTATGTGAGAGTGGTTGATAAGCATTGTTGGGAACATTTTGAGTGAATTTCATATGCTTGGAATAGGTTTTGTAAGGAAGGATCATTTCATTGAGTGATTGGTTGAATTGAGTTGGTTGAGCCTAGTCAAATGGGTGTGTGAAGTGATTGTTCAAATTCCATAAAATAAACTATTCTATATTCTAAATTGAATTGAGAAAGTGATTGAGTTGAAGCATATTGAGTCTCTAACAATTCTCTTTATGTTTCTATGAGATTGGACAAGTTCTAGTGTGGACTTGTTGTGCAGATTTGAGACAAGTCTTTGAGAAGGCTTGTGAGTAGAGTTGATTGATTGATTTGTTCAAACCTTGAGTTAAGGTTTGGGGCAAATCCAATAGAGTTGATTTGAGATTGATTCAAGCTTTGAGTTAAGGCTTGAATATAGAGATTGAGGATAGATCAGAGGATAGAGTTTGGTGTAGATTTAAGGACATATTTGTGCCAGAACAGAGATAGAGATTGAGGATAAATTTGTACTAGACCGACAAACCATGTTTAGTACAGATTTCAAATAGAGATTTGGAGGTGATATAGTTAAGGATATAGATCTCCAACCATATTAAGGAAGACATGTGTCTTCTATGGATAGAGTTCCATTTGCTAAGGGTAGTGGAGGTAGAGGTCTTCTAGAGGATTACCAACTAGAGCAGAGTTAGGATATTGGTGTCTCCTCTGGATAGAGATCCACGAACTTGATTTAGGGGATTGGTGTCTCCTTTTGACAGAGGTCCATAAACATTATAGGGAAATTATTCCCAAGAGAATTTATTTGAGAGACATTTATAAGAAATATTTTCTCTGTGGAGTAGCCCACTTGGGTGAACCATGTAAAATCATGTCTCTCATGTGTGTGATGCTTTGTGTAATGTTTACTGCTTTAATATTTTCGATGCTATTATTTGGATTAAAAAGCAAAAAAGTTTTATCTTATACTATTAAATCTCCCCTCTTAATATAAGCACATGTTCTTTAGTCCACTATTGAATAATTACTTTCTAAACCCTTTCCTCTTTCTATCCCTATCTTTACACATTTAACTAAGCTTAAATGAGTCAACATCCAATTAGTTGACAAGGTATACCAACCTACTCTGGAGGTTGGATTAAAAGTAATTTTGATCCATCCAATGTTGGGGTTCAGGGCTATGATTAGTAGGTTCTCACCTTCTTTAAAACCATTGCAGATGATAGTCACAGCTCAAATTCACATTGATGTCAATTCAGATGCCAACAATTTTTTGGTATGCCTGGTGGGACACTATTTATAGAACATTCGTTCACCCACTAGTTATCATTTTTTCATTTTCTTAGAGGAATCAATATTTAGTGAGTTGTCTTGACCTCACCAAGCGGTGGAAGCAAATTCACTTGGTGAATCCTTGAAATCAAGAATCTAGAAAGCCCTTTTAGTAGCTTAGTATTTCATGTTTACCAGGTCTTCTTCTAGGAATACCCAAGAACCTTTTTCATTCTTTGAGTTACCATCAAGAAGATCTAGGCATACAAGAAGCTTGTCCCTAGATTCACCCATTGAAGAGATTCAAATACCACTAAGAAACCATTTCTCCCCAAGTCAAACTCCATTAAAAACCCCAGTAAACATGGCTGGACAATAGAATGTAAACCAAAATCAAGCTCCGTAGAAATACCCTAATTGGGATACTGTTGGTCCTTTAGGACTTACCCTCATGCATGATATTCCCCAAGCTATATCCAAAGCTATACCTACGTATGATGGTATGGGTAAAACTACTTATGAGCATTGTCAGGATATACTAAACTTAGCAACCATCCACAATGTTAGAAATGAGGATGTTATCATCAAGCTTCTTGCCCTATCCTTTAGAGGAAAATTTTTGCATTGGTTTAGAACCCTTGAAGACAACACCATCACTTCATGGGCTGCATTAGCTGGTCATTTTGTGTAAGAATTCAATGAATATGTTGATCCCTTCTCCATCCTGAACCAAATCACATCTATGTAGAAACATCAACAAGAGTTAGTCTCTGATTTTAAACAAAGGTTTATGGAAAATGATACCTCTTGAAGCTAGACCAACTACTTCCTTTAATTTCATGTATTATATCAGAGCCCTTGGGTCAGAACTCGAAATACAAACTCAACGGTCAAGAGTATCTACCTTTCCTCAAATATACAATGCTATTGTACAAGCAAAAAATATCCTAATCAATGTAGGAAGGCTACCTCCAAATACAATCATGTCATATTGCTCTAAGATCCCTGAGTTTTAAGCTAAGGTAGCCACATCTTCATATATGGACCCACCTTCCTTATCATCACCACTTCCCCAAGTGGCCCCAATAGGCCATGGAGAAAACTAAGAGGAAAAAAAAATGAAGAGTCAACATGACATGGCAGCCAAAAAAGATTATGGTTGGATAAGATCTTTGTGAAGAAGAAATAGTTACTATCATGACCAGGTTCGGAAAGAAGATATTGTAGGTTGATCCACAAAAGATGGATCAATTTCAAGTCCCATCTTAGAAGAAAAGGGAATCTCCTTTGTAGAATAATGATAAATTCCTTGTTCCACAAGCAACTAAAAAGAGGGATGCAGTTCCTAGAAGCCAAGAAAAGGGGATGAGCGCTCTAAAGTAGTATGAGAAGGAAAATAAAGAACAAATAAGTTCCAAAGATGAAGCACAAGAAAAGCTAAGATTTCCTTCCATTACTAAGAGACAGAGGATTGAAGCTACACAACAATACAAGAGGAAGTATGGTGAACTAGAGAAGAGGTATGAGAAGATCCACTTGGAAAAGTTAGAGTTTAATATTGTGGAAGAGATGAAGAGGACCCCCTCTAGAGCAAGTCTCTATGACACTCTCTTCATCCTTGGTCAGATAGATCTACTCAAGGCTTATTTAAGTAAGAATTCTCAAGAAAAACATACTACCACAATTTTTAGCATACCTTCTGGAAAAAAGGAGATGACTCCTACAGCCCTAAAGAACAAACCTCCTCCCTTTTATATCTCTTTGAGAATGGAAGGTTGGATAGTCCACAATTGTATGATTGATTTAGGGGCTTCAACCATAGTCATGCCCAAAGCAATATGTGATTAAATGGGTATGGAATATACTCGTTCCTGTCCAGGAGTTCTACAGTTGGATGGTACACCAGTTAAGACCATTAGAGTGGTTAAGGATGTGCTAATGAGATTACATAGAGCCCCAGAGGTAACTATTGTACAAGAGATTGTAGTGGTAGACCTAGAACCTTACTTTGGTCTGTGTATTTCCAGGGAGTTCACTACCAAGCTAGGAGGTTATATGTATTTGGATTACTTTGGAATGATGATTCCATACAAAGGTAAGAGAATAAGAATAACACCTAAAATTCCTGTGTCCTATCACATTGAAAAATAAAAGAAGACATGTGTAACCTCTCAGCTCTGGATGAGCTTGAACTAGTAGAGAGCTTTGAAGAGTTAGAAGTGGAAGATGAGTTGCCATTCAAAGAAGACTACAACCTTTTTGGGATAGGTATGGGTACCTATAGCATTTCTTCTAAAATTAAGAAAAATACCTCGACCATATCTAATCAATCACTTAGAGAGTCAAAAATGTGGATAATGCATTTTGATGGAGCAAGATGCAAAAATGGGGTTGGTGCTAGTGTAACTTTGAAATCTCCTTTCAAAGGGTATACAAGTTTTTTCTTATATATTGACATGGTCTTGCACTAACAATGTTGTAGAATATGAGGCTCTATGTTTAGGATTGATGCAAGCAGAGAGTATATGGGAATTATAATATTAGATATATATGGTGACTTAGAGCTAGTAGTTAATCAAGTTATAGAGAAATGCAACAACAAGCACCATTACTTAAAATCATACATGAATAGAGTATGGGATTTGATGGAATATTTTGATGCTTTAAACATCCACTCTATTCCTAGAAAATATAATATGTTGGTTGATTCTTTAGTCGTTAAGGGTTCTAATTTTAGCCCTTCTTTAGATATTGGATCATCAAAGGACAAAAGAGTTAAATTAGTCTTCAGGCCTATAGTACCAGACAGACATATTTTTTGGTAGGTTTTTGAGAGTGATGATCAAATTATTGACTTTCTAGTAAGAGAAGCTTGCTTATCTAGTGTGCAGGAAGATCTCCCTCAAGAAATGGATCAACAAGATGTTATTCAACTAAAGAACAATCATATCCCTAAGGGTTTGATTACACTAGAAAACCTCTTTGATAATGAAGATGGGAGGAAATCAAGAGCCATGGAAATCAATGATGAGATCTACAAAGATATTGAAGTAGAAAAGGATAAGAAACTCAAGATTGACATTCATTGTTCTCCAAAAGAAGTGGAGGAAATTAAGGCCATATGCCTCAAATACTGAGATATTATAGCCTAGTCATATGAAGATCTTAAGGTATATGATAAAAAGATCATTCAACACACTATAGAGCTGGAAGATGATGCAAAGCCTTTCAGGCAAGAAGTAGAGACCTGTGAATCCTAAGATTGAATCCATAATGAGACAAGAATTGCTTAAACTATTGAAAGTAAATATTATCTACCCTATCAAAAATTCCACATGGATTGCTAAATTGGTCCCTATTAGGAAGAAGAATGGAGACATTTGCCTATGTGTTTATTTTAGGAACCTGAACAAAGCATCATTGAAGGATCATTATCGTCTTCCTCAGATTGATCAAATTTTGTAGATTATTACAAGGACTGAGAGGTTCTCTCAGTTAGATGGCTTCTCAGGTTACAATTATATTTGGGTGAAGGATGAAGATCAGTTCAAAATAATATTTACTACTAAGTGAGACACTTTTGCTTATTAGAGAATACCTTTTGATTTATCTAATGCAAGGTCCACCTTTTAAAGAGCCATGGACTATGATTTTGGGGAGTTGATCAATAAGGTCATTATCATCTACCTTGATGATATGACTGTATTTTCCCATAAAAAACAAGCTCACTTGGAACACTTGGAGCAAGTGTTTTAGAAATGTAGAGAGTTTGGTATCTCCCTAAATCCAAAGAAGTCATTTTTTGTAGTCCATGAGGGAAAATTGTTAGGGCATGTAGTCTCTAAAGAAGGGATGTCAATTGATCCTGAGAGAGTAAAATCAATACTGACTCTTTCTCTCTTTATGAATAAGAAGGCTTTGCAATCATTCTTTGGATAAATTAATTTTGTGAGGAAGTTCATTTCAGACTTTGCTCAAATTGTTAAACCTATTTTAGAATTGCTCAAAAAGAATATGGAGTTCAAGTGGATTGAGACAAGGAAGCAAGATTTTGAGGCAATCAAGCAAGCCATTGATATTACACTAGTACTGGTAAACCCTGATTTTAGCAAGGATTTCATTTTGTATGCCTATGGAGTAGAGGAGAGTTATGCAACAATGCTAACATAGAAGAATGAAGATGGAGAAGAATACCCCATTTTTTTTGGATTCAGACTCTTCATGAGTATAAGACTAAATATAAATTTATTGAGAGACAAGTGTTTGTAGTCATGAAATCATTGAAGAAGTTTAGACAATACTTGGCTCAAAGTAAAACTCTTATTTATGTGGTTCATCCAGATGTCATAAGTTTCATCTTACAAGGAGAGTTGGGTGACAAGAGAGCTGGTTGGATTACCAAGATTCAAGAGTATGATGTAGAAATCCATCCTATAAAGTTAGTCAGAGGTAGAGCATTATGTTAGGGAATGATAGAAAAAGAAGTATTAGACCAGATATTAGCTTGTGAACCATCAATATCCAAACATAATGGGGATAGTTCTTTAGAAGAGTTCAGATTGGATTGATTAGTTGACAAGCTACTTCCAAACAAGAGTATGTCCTCTAAAAATTAATGCTTCACAAAGAAGGAGGTAGAGACTTCAAATATATCCTTTTAATCGAAGGAATTTATAAAAGAAACCTTGATGGAGTTCTTTTGAAGTGTTTGAAAGACAATAAAAAACAAAAAGTCATTGAAGAATTTCATGAAGGATTATCAAGGGGACATTCTTTAGGAAGAGTTATTGCTATGAAAATTATAAGGGTAGGTTATTACTGGCCTACTATCTTTGTTGACACTTTTAAAGCAATAAGAGCATGTGATGAATGCCAGAGATATGTAGGGAGGAATATAAATGATTCATTTCCCCTTAAGTCTATCCAAGTAGAAGAACCTTTCTAGCAATGGGGATTATATTTCATTGGAGTCATAAATCCTAACTCTTTAATAGGTCATAAATATATCTTGACTACTACAAATTACTTTACCAGATGGGTAGAGACAATTCCAACACAAAGATCAGATAAAGATGTAGTGATCAAATTTGTTGAAAGCTTGATCACAAGGTTTGGTCTCCTTGAAGCCCTGGTAAGTGATAATAGTCCATCTTTCATAGGTGCAAGGTACATAGAATTCGCAAGTCAATATGGTATATGCTTGAAGAATTATTCTAACTATTACCCTCAAGGGAATGGGTTGGCAGAATCCATTAACAAAAATCTACTCAAAATCCTAAAAATAGCATTGAAAGATAACAAAAGAAGCTGGCACCTTCACCTAGAATAGGCCTTATGGGCAAATAAGATTACTTTTAAGAAATCAATCAAAACAACCCCTTATGCATTAGTGTATGGGAAAGAGGCCATTTTGCCTACTCATATGGAGATACTAGCTCTATGATTGGCTAGTAAAGACGATGAATCGTATCAGAATCCAATAGAAGCTATATTGATGCATCTCCTATAGTTGGAAGAACAAAGAACTAAAGCATATGAAAGTTTTCAAAAACACTCCATTGACACCAAATAATGGTTTGATAAGAAAGCCAGATTCAAAAGATTCAAGGTTGGTGATTCAATCCTAAGATGGAATGTAGAAATATCCAAATGAGGCAATCACCAAAATTTTGATTCTTTATGGGATGTTCCATTCAAGATAACTGAGGTCAAGGAAAACAATGCCTTCCAAATTCAAGCTCAAGAAGGAAATCTACAACCAATCATGATTAATGGATATCATTTGAAGCTATATTTTGAGTAAAAAATTCCTTTTCATGTAATAAATGTACATAATTTTATCATATTTTATTTCTTTTAGCTTTTCTATATAGAGAAAAAGGAAAGGAATGGGTAGCGGCTCATAATGTGTTCCTAGCTAGAGGTAAAGAGTTAAATCTAGTGTTGTATGCTATATCGCTACATGTTTTGTATCATACCCTGAACAAATAAAACAAAGGTTGGTTGTGAGTCACGACATGTTTTACACCAATACCAATCAAAGAATGAGTCATCATTCACAAGTTGTGGTATTTTTTGATCAATTTGAATTTTGAAGCGTATGTTGGAGTAGTGGCTCATCTACTGCATTGATGGCAAGGAATATGCATGTAAAACATTTAAAATCCTAGAATTTGACTGTTGTTCATTTTGCAAATGGTGGTAAGTCCTCGAGAGTGATAATAGCTAATTGATAAGAATTTGCAGAATGACCAAAAGAGAATTCTAAAAAAAATTCTTAGAAATGGCACTAAAGCTGCAAAGCAAGCTACCCAATAGGAAAGCGATGAAGTTTTACGCTATGTTGATGAGGTAGAAGTAGTAGCTAATACAAAAATGAGATGGAAAAGGAGGACTAAGGTTAGGAGGGAAATAAATTATAATTTCTTTGAAGGGCTACCAATTTTACTCCAAGGTACTTGTGTTGTTTTCTCCCTTTTATCTTTTTATATATGTGATTTTGTACATCCATGTCCAAAATTGATATCTGTTATAGCAAAATTCTATGACCCTAAAGTTAAAGTAGTAAAAACGAATAAGGGTAAAACCCTTTTCAATATAACCGCTCAAGCTTGTCATGACCTTTTTGCTATGGGGAGAGACCCACCTGTAAGTCCTAAACCCTTCGACCCGTAGGACCAATATAAGTTAATTCATTGAATGGGCTTCCTCAAAACGGTGAGCATTTTAGAAAATGGGTTTACAACTAGTTTAAGACTATAAAATCTAAGGATGTTTTACCCAAAATCCCAATTGTCACCGAGCAATTTGCCTACCCAAAACTCTTTACCATGCTAGCATGCTTGGAAGGTTTAGATTCTGATTAATATGCAAGAGATTGACAGATAATCATTTTCTATTGCATTTCCAAAAAAAAATGTATAGAACACCCACGAGTGATGAAAATTTTAGACCAATTTACTTTGACTGGTTGACCTTCCTCTCCAAAAGAATGCATGAGTAGTTGGTAACCATGAAGAAGGGTTTGGAGGCCCCCTATTTCAGGCATTGCTCTAATTTGGTGTGGATGTTCCTTAGTGTTGTAAGGCAAGAGATGCCTTGGATCGCAGTAACAGATAAAAATCATAATGGAGATCCTATACCGGTCTATACATGGACAAGTCTTTTGAGAAATATTGACTCTTACTATAGATTCAATATGGAATTTTTAGGGCCTGCCCTAAAGATTATGTATGGCCAATATCCTAGAATTCCTCCTTTGGCTAAATAACTATTGCGAACAAAGCAAGCTAAAGAAGGAGATTGGTATATCTTGACTAAGGGAATAGTCATTAGACTCTATGACTTCACTGAGAAACATTTTTTGCTCCCAAATTTTATCACCAACAGAATGTTGGTCTTGGAATATTTTAGACTAGTTGACTTCGTCAATGTCACCTTTGATACTATGAAGGGGAGAAAAGGAACAATGGTTTACCCTCACAATGTGGATGATATTACAGTAACGATGATGGGCCAGCATGAGCAAATTATGTAGTGCTTAGAAATAATTGGTCTTATGTATCTTCCATAAAGATGAAGATATGATCCAGATAATAATTTTTTGGAAAAGATAGTTGCCCTCAACGGAGAGAGGGCCCTTAAATTTGAAAGGACTTTGAGGCCTCAAGTTGAGAAGCATATAAATAATAAAGAAAGCTCTCAATTAGAGTGGAATGTTGGCAATATGGAACAATTGTCCCCTTGGAGAGACTTTTATGAGCATTTAGTCGATTATGATCCCAAAAAGAATAAGACCCACCAGCTAAAGGAACCCTGATGCAGGAGCATCCGAGGGCAGCAAAGCAATCGGGCATCAACCAAACTTTTGTTGTTATTTTTTTTCTAAGTGTTGCAATGTTATTTTTTTCTAAGTGTTGCAAGTAAAAATATGTGTCGCGATATCGCGACACAAAAGTGTCGCAATATCGTGACCAAAACTGAAGACAGGGGAGCAGCAGACAAAATGTCGCGATTTCGCGACATGTCGCAAAATCACGACATGTCACGAAATCGTGACCCAAGGCAGAAACCGGAGGTGCAGAGACCAGAGGTCACGAAATCACGACATGTCATGATTTCGTGACATGTCACAAAATTGTGACCGCCGAAGGAGAAACGAAGGCACAGAGACCAAAGGTCACAAAATCGTGACATGTCACGATTTTGCGACATGTCACGAAATCGTGACCATCGAAGGAGAAACGAAGGCACAAAGACCAAAGGTCACAAAATCACAACCGTCGAAGGAGAAATGAAGGCACAGAGACCAGAGGTCGCAAAATCATGACCGTCGAAGGAGAAACGAAGGCACGGAGACTAGAGGTCGTGAAATCGTGACATGTCACGATTTTATGACCGAAACGGCAAAATAGAGGCTGATAGAAAAAATGACGCGATATCGCGACATGTCGCGTCATTGCGGCCAAAACGGAGAGAGAAGGTGCAGAAGGAAAATGGTCACGATATTGCGACATGTCGTGATATCGTGACCAAACAGAAAGACACACACTTCCAGCTTTCATAAAGACGTCCCTACGTGCGCGGTAAGTTAGAGGCAGTGAAGCAGCAGTTCCAAAGGAGGATTTCAACGGGCATGTTGGCCGCTCGTGTAGGAGATCTAAAAGACGCATTTAAAGCAACTAACAGTAAGCAGCAGATTGAGAAGTAGTTTTCATTGGATATGGCAGCCAGTCGTGCACCTCACCAAGAGTCTCATCAATGCAACTTTCCAAAATTGTTCCAAGTGGCAATTGTAGATCGTGGGAAGTGGGAAAGCACAGAGGATCGAGAACTCAATAAAAACCCATGGATTGTAATGAGAGGGGGTTGGAAAATGGCAGTTTGGCTGTATATTCTTGTAAATTCTTCCAAAGTATTGAATACAAAATCTTGGGCTCTTGTTTTTCCAGTTTTTTATTTATTACAAGATCTGTTCTCCACCAAACCCAAAATCAAATAGATGGAGGAAAAACATCACTGGGATGAGGGTAAGATTGTAGAATGGTGGAGGATGAGAGTATATATAGACACTATAAAAGCTAGGTTTGTTTTTCAAGTAGATATTGACTTCTCTAAGTTATATGACAAACATATCAATACTTGGAGGGCCAAGAATGGTAGAAGCTTAGTGTTGAGCTACAAAAGGATAGAGAAAATAGAGAAGGATAAGGCCAAAGGGAAAAGGTCAAGAGAAAAGAAGGAAATACCAAACACCTACAAACTCTCCCTCTCCATATTCATAGCAATATATTGAATAAAATATAATGTATTCCCCATCAATAGCTAAATAAGCTCATAATACTTTTGAACCTTAACATGAACAATTGCAACAATACTCTGTAGGTGTTGTAATGATGGAAAAGATGCAGTATTTTGGTGGTGGTCTGGGTAAAGGTGAAATAGAAAATGTAGAAAATATTTAGGTAGATGATGCAGGAGCATCCGGTGGCGAAGCTGCAATCTTGCATCACCCAAAATGTATTTTTTTTCTTAAGTACTAAAACTGTCGCGATATCGCGACGCTTTTTGAAGAAGGTCGCCAGCGGGCCAAACTGTCGCGATATCGCGACGCTTTTTGAAGAAGGTCGCCAGCGGGCCAAACTGTCGCGATATCGCGACGCTTTTTCATGGAAAGGGCCAAGGCGTGAAACTGTCGCGAAATCGTGACATTTTTGAAGAAAAGCAGCTTCAGCGCAAAACGGTCACGAAATCATGACATTTTCAAAGGAATGCAGCTTCAGCGCCAAACGGTCACGAAATCGTGACAATTTCAGAGGAAAGCAGCTTCAGCGCCCAACGGTCGTGAAATCGCGACAGCTCCGAGGCAAAGTCACTTGAGCGCCAAATGGTCGCGAAATCGCGACGCTTTCGGGAAGCAAGATTTGAAAGCACAGGGACATCTTCGGCAAAATATTCTAAGGCACAAGAATGGTCACGAAATCGTGACACCTTCGAAGGCAAGCTTAAAGGACGTCGCGAAATCGTGACACCTTCGAAGACAAAGTTTAAAAGACGTCGCGAAATCGTGACACTTCTGGGAGGCAAGACTTGAAAGCATAAAGACATCGCAACACCTTCGAAGGCAGAGCTCAAAGACGTCGCGAAATCGTGACACTTTCGGAAGAAAGGTTCTTAAATGCAAAGTGGTCGCGAAATCGTGACACTTCCGAGCCGAAGACTCAAGGGCGTGAAATGGTCGCGAAATCGTGACATGTCGCGGTTTCACGGCCCGAAACGAAGCAGCAAGTACGGAATGCAAAGATGTCACGAAATCATGACATGTCACGGTTTCACGGCCCAAAGGAGGAAAGCGAGTAAGAAAGGCCTAGACGTCACGATTTCATGACGTGTCACGGAATCGCGGCCCCAAGGAGGAGAGAGAAGCCTAACGCCAAAAACGTCACGATATCGCGACCAAAGAGGAGAGAGAAAGTATTGGAGCAAAAACGTCACGATATCGCGACCAGAGCTCTCACGACGTTGACCAACCGACGATTGCAGAGACCAATGCAGAGGGACACGTGGCGTGAAGTTACAAGTGGCCCGAGAGTATGGAGCGGTTACAGGGACTCTGGCAAGGGGACGCGTGGCATCAAATTACAAGCGGCTGTGACGCATCCCTTTGAATGATGAATTGGCGAAAGGATTGACAAGCGGCCGTAGTGCACTCCGCCACCCCAAACCATGATAATACGGGGCACCTGGCAGCATGTTGCAAGCGGTCACAGGACATTCGTGCGAAGGGTTACAGGGAATCCCGCACTTGATGTAATGATGGAAAGAAGTTGGGGCCGGTGATATAAAAAGACCGCGCATGCATTGTATTGGGGGACTCCTGGCCATTTATTTTGGAATTGCTGTGTATTCGAATTAAGACCTCTGTTTAATGAAACTTGCTAGAATTTTGGCCTGTGCATTGTTGATCTCGGCACTCTTGCTGTGTGTTGTTTATAGCCCTATATCAAGTGGTATCAGAGCAGGTTGGTTCTGAGAGTGCAAACCGATCGCCGAACAGAGAGGCAGTTTGCGCCAGGACTGTGGTTGTGGGTTGCGAAGAAGAAGCAGGATGCCTCCGCGTAGAGACCGTGGTGGTATAAGGCACAGGCGAGCAAGAAGGGAGGAGGTCGATCTAAGAGCCCTGCAGAGGCAAGTTGAGGCCCTGCAAGAGGAAATTCGAAGAGGAGTCGAGCCGAGAAGGGAAGAACCCAGCGAAGATGAAGTGTGGGAAGAAGAGGTTCCATCCGACGAAGAAGAGGCTTTGGATCCAGCAGAGGCTAGGCTGTATAGGGCCATCTCCCAGATCGGGAAGAAGCCAAAATTTGACGTCTCCACTTACTCGGGGAACCTCAACCCTGAGGAGTTGATAGACTGGATCAACGACATGGAGGAGTATTTTGAATACGAAGAGATATCAGATCCAAATCGGATCAAGTTCACGAAAACCAAGCTGAAAGGACATGCTAGCATCTGGTGGAAAGGAGTGCAGTTGGAAAGGAACAGGAGGGGAAAGGAAAGGATCACCAGGTGGGATAGGATGGTAGAGAAACTAAAGAGGCAAGTTCATCCCTACAGATTATGAGCTGGACTTGTTAAAGAAAATGCAGAGTCTTCGACAAGCTAGTAAGACTGTCAAGGAATATACTGAAGAGTTCTATCAAATCTCAATCAGAACCGGCCATTCGGAGGCGAATAAGGAGAAGGTCGCACGTTACATCAATGGATTGCGAACCAGTATTCAAGAAGAGTTGGGGCTGGTTAGAATGAGCACAGTAGAGGATGCATATCAATTTGCATTAAAAGTGGAGGAGAAACTGAATAGGAGGTTTGATGGTAAGCAGAGAGGGAAGGACAGGGGTGGAAGAGCTGGTGGAAGAGGAGTGGTGGAAGATACAAAGATTTTGGGAAAATTGGTGAAGCTAGCAGTAGCCAAAAATAGAAAGAAGTGAAAGAGGAGGATGACCAACGCCCACGCAATCGAAACAACAACTACCCAAGAGGAAGAGGTAGGTCTGGGCGAGGGTTTGGCAGAGGTGTCTTTCGAGGAACCTGCTTCAACTACGGAGAAGAAGGACACAGGGCATACAACTGCCCGCAAGCATCAAGAGAGGCCAAATCGAAGACCTGAGGGTCAGGCCCGAGCCGCTGTAGTGCAGACGAAGGTGTAGAATCTGAGCACTCAGAGGAGGCAGAAAGAGGAGAAGCGATGATCATCAGAAGAGTCCTGTTAAATGAAGAGAAAAGGGGAGACCAAAGGAACAGCCTATTTCGAACAAGATGCAAGTGCGCAGGCAAGGTATGTAACATCATCATAGATAATGGAAGCACTGACAATTTGGTTTCTAAGGAAATGGTTGCCAAGCTACGACTGGAGAGGAGAAAACACCCGCACCCTTATCGGATTGCATGGTTGCAAAAGGACCATCGGGTGCTGGTCAATGAGCAATGCATGGTGAAGTTCAATATTGGAACTTACCAAGATGAGGTTTTGTGTGACATCTTGCCTATGGATGCATGTCACCTTGCTTCTTGGGAGACCATGGCAGCTTGACCGAAGTGCTGTCCATGATGGTCGAGCCAACACATATTCTCTCGTCAAAGAATGGAGTTCGCCACAAGTTAAAACCCCTGAAGGAGGCGGATGAGAAAGTATGCAGCAGTGCACGAGTCTGTCTAGTTGATGGCAGAAGATTCTTGGAAGGCCTGAAGCCGGATCATATGTGCTATGCTATAATCCCCAGGGTTAGGGAAGAAGGATGCAAGGAAATTCCAGTGGAAGTCATGGGACTGTTAGAAGAATTCCCAGATATCATTTCAGATAATGTTCCTGAAGGTTTACCGCTTGTTAGGAAGATCAGCCACCACATAGATTTGGTGCCCGGATCGAGCTTGCCAAACAAGGCCGCACATCGAATGACGCCCGTGGAGACTGAGGAACTAAATCAGCAAGTTCAGGATCTGTTGAAGAAGGGACTGATTAGGGAGAGTCTTAGTCCATGTGCTGTACCAGCAGGATTAGCACCCAAGAAGGATGGAGAATGGAGGATGTGCACCGACTCTCAGGCAATCAACAAGATCACCATTAAATACAGGTTCCCACTGCCAAGGATGGATGATATCATGGATCGCTTGGGTGGAGCTGAGTACTTCACAAAAATTGACTTGAAAAGTGGGTACCATCAGATTCGCATTAGAGAAGGGGATGAGTGGAAGACAACCTTTAAAACCAGAGAGGGGCCGTATGAGTGGTTGGTTATGCCATTTGGATTAACCAATGCACCTAGTACCTTTATGAGGTTAATGAATGAGGTTCTGAAGGAATTTTTGGGCAAATTTGTTATTGTTTACTTGGATGATATACTGATTTTTAGCAGAACCTTAGAGGAGCACCTGATGCACATCAAGAAGGTTTTTGAGAAACTGCGGGAGGAGCAGTTACTGATCAATCTGAAGAAGTGCAACTTTGTGAAGAAGGAGCTGGTATACCTGGGATTTGTTATATCAGCTAATGGTCTCAAAATGGACCCCAAAAAGGTGAAGGCTATCCTAGAATGGCCTGTCCCAAGAAGTGTGACCGAGGTTAGATCATTTCATGGTCTGGCCAGTTTCTACAGAAAATTCATTAGAAACTTCAGCAGTATTTGTGCATCTCTTACAGAGACAATGAAGGGGAACAAGAAGGAATTCCAGTGGACGGTTGGAGCAGATAAAAGCTTTGCTATGCTGAAGAAGAAGGTCACTGAACAACCCGTCTTAGCACTTCCAGATTTCAATAAGGTGTTTCAGGTAGACTGCGATGCGAGTGGCAGTGCGATAGGAGCCGTATTGAGCCAAGAGGGTAGGCCTGTAGCTTATTTCAGCGAGAAGCTCAATGATGCCAGGAGAAAGTATTCGGTATATGATCAAGAGTTCTACGCCATAGTCCAAGCGCTTAAGAAATGGAGGCATTATTTGTTGCCCAAGGAGTTTGTTCTCTATACCGACCATCAAGCGCTGGCAGTATATTAACAATCAAGGAAAATTGAATCGGAGGCACCTGAAATGGGTAGAGTTTCTGCAGAGCTATACCTTTGTGCTGAAGCATCGGAGTGGAAGATCCAATAGGGTGGCAGATGCACTGAGTAGGAGGCAATGTCTGATGCTAGAAATGAAAGTGGAGGTTGTTGGGTTTGCTGAACTCAAGAACTTATACCCTGCAGACCCCGATTTCGTAGGAGCTTGGAAAGCCTGCACTGCGCCTGTTACGTTGGACAAGACTAAATGGTTGGATTACCTGATTCAAGATGGAATGTTGTTTAGGGGGAACCAGTTGTGCATTTCGAGGAGCTCAATGAGAGAGAACCTCATTAAAGAAAAGCACAATGGGGGTTTAGCTGGACACTTCGATCGTGACAAGACCATCTCACTGGTTAGTGAAAACTATTACTGGCCACAATTGCAGCAGGATGTGGCAAAGTTTGTGCAGAGTTGCAGGATTTGCCATATGGCAAAGGGTATGAGGCAGCCTATTGGTTTGTATCAACCGCTACCTATACCTGAAAGACCGTGGGAAGATATTAGTATGGATTTTGTGCTTGGTTTGCCTAGGACGCAGAGGGGGCACGATTCCATATTTGTGGTAGTGGACAGATTTTTGAAAATGGCACACTTTATCCCGTGCCAGAAGACTAGCGATGCGGTCCATGTAGCTGGTTTGTTCTTTAAGGAAGTGGTACGCCTTCATGGGCTGCCAAGAAGCATTGTGTCGGACAGGGATACCAAGTTTGTAGGTTATTTCTGGAAGACCCTGTGGAAGAAACTGAAGACGGAGTTAAAGTTCAGTTCTGCATACCACCCCCAAACAGATGGCCAAACAGAGGTGGTTAATAGGAGTTTGGGCAACCTACTGCGATGTTTGGTAGGGGACAAGCCCAAGGGATGGGATCTAGTTCTACCGCAAGCAGAATTCGCGTATAACAGCTCGATCAATAGGAGCACAAATAAATCCCCATTCCAGATTATCTATGGGAGCAGCCCAAGAAACGCTTCAGAATTAAGAAGGATAGATCCGAGGGAGAAATGCAGTGCTGAAGCAGAAGACTTTGCTGAACACCTGAAGGGAGTGCATGAGGAAGTGACAAAACACATTGCCAAGATGAATGCTCAGTACAAGGCAAGGGCGGATCAAAAACGCAGAGCTAAGGAGTTCCAAGTAGGAGATTCTGTCATGGTCCATCTGAGGAAGGAACGGTTTCCCTGCCAAGACCTACAACAAACTAAAAATGAAGAAATTTGGGCCATGTAAGATCATTGGCAAACGGGATTCGGGTAATGCCTACGAGGTGGAGTTACCAAGCGAACTTAACATCTCCCCTGTGTTTAACATCTCGGATTTGACCGAGTATCATGAAGGAGAAAGCAGTGAGATACCCAATCCAGATTTGTGGAGCATTCCAGCAGTCATTCCAGTTGCGGACGAGATAGAAGAAGTTCTAGATACGCGCGAGGGCCGAAGTACTCGAAACAAGAATTACTCTGAGTATCTAGTCAAATGGAAGGGCAGACCCATGGAAGATGCGACTTGGTTATCAAAGGCAGAGGTTGATCGCCTGGGTCTACCTCGAAAAGATCAGAAGTGAGGTCACTTCTCAAACTCACCCCGGGTGTCTGATGCAGGAGCATCCGATGGCGAAGCTGCAATCTTGCATCACCCAAAATGTATTTTTTTCCTTAAGTACTAAAACTGTCGCGATATCGCGACGCTTTTTGAAGAAGGTCGCCAGCGGGCCAAACTGTCGCGATATCGCGACGCTTTTTGAAGAAGGTCGCCAGCGGGCCAAACTGTCGCGATATCGCGACGCTTTTTCATGGAAAGGGCCAAGGCGTGAAACTGTCACGAAATCATGACATTTTTGAAGAAAAGCAGCTTCAGCGCAAAACGGTCACGAAATCGTGACATTTTCAAAGGAATGCAGCTTCAGCGCCAAACGGTCACGAAATCGTGACAATTTCGGAGGAAAGCAGCTTCAGCGCCCAACGGTCGCGAAATCGCGACAGCTCCGAGGCAAAGTCACTTGAGCGCCAAATGGTCACGAAATCGCGACGCTTCCGGGAAGCAAGATTTGAAAGCACAGGGACATCTTCGGCAAAATATTCTAAGGCACAAGAATGGTCGCGAAATCGCGACACCTTCGAAGGCAAGCTTAAAGGACGTCGCGAAATCGTGACACCTTCGAAGACAAAGTTTAAAAGACGTCGCGAAATCGTGACACTTCTGGGAGGCAAGACTTGAAAGCATAAAGACATCGCAACACCTTCGAAGGCAGAGCTCAAAGACGTCGCGAAATCGTGACACTTCCGGAAGAAAGGTTCTTAAACGCAAAGTGGTCGCGAAATCGTGACACTTCCGAGCCGAAGACTCAAGGGCGTGAAATGGTCACGAAATCGCGACATGTCGCGGTTTCGCGGCCCGAAACGAAGCAGCAAGTACGGAATGCAAAGATGTCACGAAATCGTGACATGTCGCGGTTTCGCGGCCCAAAGGAGGAAAGCGAGTAAGAAAGGCCTAGACGTCGCGATTTCGTGACGTGTCGCGGAATCGCGGCCCCAAGGAGGAGAGAGAAGCCTAACGCCAAAAACGTCGCGATATCGCGACCAAAGAGGAGAGAGAAAGTATTGGAGCAAAAACGTCGCGATATCGCGACCAGAGCTCTCACGACGTTGACCAGCCGACGATTGCAGAGACCAGTGCAGAGGGACACGTGGCGTGAAGTTACAGGTGGCCCGAGAGTATGGAGCGGTTACAGGGACTCTGGCAAGGGGACGCGTGGCATCAAATTACAAGCGGCTGTGACGCATCCCTTTGAATGATGAATTGGCGAAAGGATTGACAGGCGGTCGCAGCGCACTCCGCCACCCCAGACCATGATAATACGGGGCACCTGGCAGCATGTTGCAGGCGGTCACAGGACATTCGTGCGAAGGGTTACAGGGAATCCCGCACTTGATGTAATGATGGAAAGAAGTTGGGGCCGGTGATATAAAAAGACCGCGCATGCATTGTATTGGGGGACTCCTGGCCATTTATTTTGGAATTGCTGTGTATTCGAATTAAGACCTCTGTTTAATGAAACTTGCTGGAATTTTGGCCTGTGCATTGTTGATCTCGGCACTCTTGCTGTGTGTTGTTTATAGCCCTATATCAGTAGAGCAACATCTTTCCTTACAAGGAGAAACTTCTTCACAAGAACCAATGGGAGATAAAGCAAAGGATAACTTTGTATTTACTCCTATAAAATTTACTATTGTAGTCCCTTCGAAGCCATCCTTGGTTTCAAAAGTTGCATTGCAAATTACACAACATCAAGATGATACTCAAAGGATAAGCCTACAGTGCCTATTGTGTTCAAAAGGAAGGCAAAATATTTAGTAGGGGAGGCCAAGAAAGAAGTTAGTAAGAAGTAGAAACTATATCAAACACAAACAATTAAATAGAGTCAAGTTACAACTATAGAGCACCTAGTTCAATAGACACAACAACAAGGTGTGGATGACATATTTTAATAGTCTAATTTGGTAGGTAGAGGTATGATCCCTATCACTTATTTTCCTTCTCCTCCTTCCCTAAAGAATTCTACCTCCCATTCTCAAGATCAAAAGGAACAAAAAGTATCATCTCCACCTCATAGTTCCCCACCATATTCACTAGTTTTCTCAACATCTCACTCCATTCCATCTCCACCTCATTCATCAAAAATCCTGATATCATCTCCCACTCACACCCCTTCACCTTCAAAATCATCACCACAAATATCAAAAAGGAAATAAACACTTCCATATTCCCCACCATATTTCATAATTGTAACATTTATTGGCACTTCAACACTTGTTACAACCCTTACTGTAAGCACATATTCCATCATCATTATTGCCAATTCCTTTCCATTTGTGCCAGGTCCATTTTTCCCTTCACTTATCACTATGTCTACTCCTCCAAATCACCTTACAACAACTTCTTTGTAGAAGGTTATGAATGTCTCATAGAAGATGCAAATTTTTTGTGGCAAGAAATTAGCCTAGCCTTAAAAACATGTTGCTTGATAGAGGAAGACCATGATTTTTGATCATGTGGCTAGGCAAAGAACAACTATCTCCCTCACTCCTCTTATTAGCAAGCCAAAGGAAGACATGTGTAGAGTATTATTAGCTGGAAGAGCATATTAAGGATATTACTCAATTACCCATGGAAGATGAATTGGTCAAACCATTTATGTGTATACTGATATTTACAAGGAGAAATATGATAAATTAGAGGAAAATATTGAAATATTGGAGAAAAAAATAAGCAACCAAAAAAAGGTAGATAAGGTTGTAAGAAATGAAGCCAAGAGTTGGCAAAACAAATACCAAGAGGCCATAAAATTCAAAGAGTAAGTTGAAGAGTTGAAGAAGAAAAATGAGACCTAGGTCAAATAGATACAAGCCTTAAGTTAGTAGCTTCAGGTTGAAAAGGCTAGGGCTTCAGGTTTCTCCAAAGATAAGGTTAAGCATATGAGAAAGTAAATATGGTCTAAAATTCCAGAGATATGCTCAAAAATCTAGCTTGTAATTGATTACATGGATGAGGCTAGCCATCTATTGCATGAAACAAAGGAAGACTTGGAGAAGTTTAACGAAGAAATACAACCAATGGTTGTACAAGAAAAAAAAATATACAAGCTATATGAAAATAGATTCAGTGTTATAACTAAGCCCATCCCAAATAAGGCTTGGAATACTGTGAGATTAGTGGTCAGGATTGTAATAAAAAAAACAAGTTGCTCCAAAAGGGATGGCTACTAATGGATAGAATCAAAGGTAAGCTTTAGGATATTGTAGATACCAATAAATAAATGATGTAGTATGGTTTTGGAGGATTTTGGAGTGAAAATAACATCCTTTTATTATAAGAAGACCTTCAAACTAGCATAAAATCAATCATGCAAGATGAGTTTGAAATAGATGCCTGGGAGGACCCAATCAATTAGGATCAAGTTTCTTAGCTGATAAATTACTTAACCAGGCTTAAATATTTAATGGAATACTTGGTGGATAAGGGACATGCCATGTCCTATGAGTAAACTACCAAGCTACAGTTTGCCCATCAGTAGCTTAAGGATATGACCAATCCTACTAAATCAGCTTGGGATCAAGCCTTAGAAATATTGAATCAGATGATTCAATTATTCAGAATAGAAGTAGAACCAGAGGTTGATCAAGAAGAGGATGATGATGAAGAAGAGGAGGTTGATGAAGAAAAAGAGGGTGATCAAGAGGAGGAAAAGGTTGAGGAAGAAGAAGAAAAGAGTGAAAAAGAAGAGGTAATCCAAGAAAAGGAAATAGAGGAACAAACTCAACAAGAAGAAGAATGAAGATCTCCCACTGATACAAAGAGAACCTATAAAAGAGAAATTGGGAACGTGTTTTGTGAATTTTTTGGTTCCTGACAAGAGTCAGAGATAGCAGGAAAAACATGAGCAGGCAAATTTCATGAGAAATTCATGCCATGAAGCCTTTAATAGAGGATCAATCTTGCTGAAGATGCACATTTTTTGTCCATTGTAACAAGTCATAAAGATGCAATATCCTAAGGCGTGCTCATATTTTCCTCTCACATTGCTTCCATGTGAACCGTTACTCTCTGAATATCTTCATAAATATTCAAGAGAGTGATGGTCATAAGGAAGTTATACCTTGAGATATAAGTCACAACTAGTTGGAGACATTTTCATTCCTTCATTTTCCTTCATCCAATTCCAATCATATTTCATTACTTTCCCATTATGCATTCATCCAATCATTTCATTTCATTCATTCATATTTTGACTCTAGCAGCCCAAAGGATAAGACTTTGATTTCTCAATTTTGCTAGAAAAATTACTTGAGAGGTGCCAAAATGTAGGCCTAAAAAGACCACATAGAATTTTTTTCAAAATTTTTATAAGTCCCAAAAGGTGCTCCAAACCATGGTAACGGTGCAGCGCAGCATGCTCTAGACCACAGTCAGAGTAGTAAAATGGGTACTTTACATTTTTTAAATTGTGGCTCAGAGCACAAAAGGAGGAAGTGGCTTACAACAAAGTTTTTACATCATGTGGCCCAGAACATGGTTCCATACCGCATTATCTAGTGCATGTATATATGCTGCATGGCTTAGCATATTTTTCTACACCACGATTAGCATAGTCAAACTTGGTAAGTCAGAAATTCAAATCATGGCTCAAAACATAGTTCCATACTGTGCGATCCAGTGCATGTATCTATACTATGCAACTCAGCACATGGTTCTACGTCGCAGTTAGCTTGGTAAAAATTCCTAGTTTGGTGATTCAAATCATGATCTAGGACATAGTTCTCTATTGTGCTCTTCATAGCATGCTTCTATACTGTGTGCTTCAACCTATTGTTCTATGTTGTGGTCGACAACCTATGGTTCTATGTTGTGCACTTCAACCTATTATTCTACACCATGGCCTGCAATGTCAAAGTTGTTATTTTGGAAATAAAAAGAGTGACTTACAACATACTTCTAAACCATATGATTTAGAGAAAGTTTTTAAAAGCAGATCTCCAATGGTAAAGGCTCCATTGTCCTAGGTCGTGGTCAAAGTAGTCAAACCTTTTAAATAAGAGCTTCAAATGGTGTATTAGAAAATAGTTCTATGCCACTGAGGAGAAAGTAGAAAGGGTTGCAAAGGCCATTAAGTGTTACAATGAAGAAGCATTCTAAGATTTTGAATGAGCTAATATCAGTCATTCGACAAGAGATCAATGGCCTACATACAAAGTGGCTCAAATCACATATAAAAGCCAGAGTTGATGGGGCATAAGATATCAGATCTTTGATTCAAAGCTATTTCTAAGCTAAAGAGAGCAAGAAGATGAAATGATAGAGAATCAATATCCATGGGCTGATTCAGTTGCAGATCTATGGTAGGGTAACCATGGCAAGAATAAGAGATGGCCTCAATTTTAGATCTACAGTTGGAAGCCATGAAAATCGAATGACTTGTAGAAGCCAAGTTGTAGAAGATCGAAGGATCGCATGGTTTTATTATTTCTTCAATCAAACAAGAGGCTTCCACCTCAATATCTTACTGATTTGGCACTTCAAATTCTTTGTAATGTTCTCCATTCTTTCAAATATTCTAAACTGATGCAAAACTTTAAATAAATGTCAAACCCTCATTTTCAAGGGTGAGCTCTAAAGTGTTTGCTTGCCATACTATATACACTTTCTACAAATGAATAGGAGAATTAATTGGATTTTTAACTTAGACTTGAGTATTCTTTCTTTTGTGGATTATCAATCTTGAAGTCATTTCTACTACTGCTGCTATGGTTGGTTTATTTTGTTGATATTGGTTTGCTAATTTAGAGTAAATTAAAATGCTTCATTTGTATGCTTGTAAAGGATTCTACTTATGTTAATCAGAGTATCAATATAATTTTAATATTTTTATTATTGATGCCCTATATGTTTTAAATAATTCTTGAAGTATGCATATGTGCTTTACTATTAAAGATTACTGAGTTTTGAATGTTGTTAATCATAAGTGTTATATGTTGGAATTGAGTTGTCAGAGGTTCCCTGTAGATGCCTATGATGTTAGCTTTATTCAAATACTATTTAATCATTACTTTCTAAATATTTTATTATTTTTTTCCCTATATTTACACATTTAACTGAGCTTAAATGAGTCAACATCCAATTAGTTGACAAGGTATACCAACCTACTCTAGATGTTGGATTAAAAGAAATTTTGATCCATCCAATGTTGGGGTCAATGCTATGATTAGCGGGTTTTCACCTTCTTTAAAACCATTGTAGATGATAGTCATAGCTCAAATTTACATTGATGTCAATTTAGATGCCAACAAAATCCTCATAGTCCTCATAGTCTAATGTTTGTCCTCATAGTCTATCAAACAAATTCCTCCTTACTTATCCATGATGTAGCTCAATAATGTATCTTATCATTCACTTTATATCCAAAGCTCCTCAGTCAACCTATCTCCTTCAAAATTCTTGCTATAATATTATCATGTTCATTGTAATATATTAACATTCCTCCATAATATCTTCATGTTCCTCCATGAATTTCCTCTGTAATATCTTCATGACAACCAAGTCATCTTCTTTCCAACAATTTTTTTCATCCTCTAATCTATCTCTTATCGCGTTCTTAAATGTAGCAATCTCCTCAATGTCTTAATATTTTCCATGCCTTAATATTCTCATGCAACAATCTCTTCCTCTCTTCAATAATATCTTCAACAAACCTTCCTCAAATCTCTCCTCCAAATACTTTCTTTCTTCACCTTCAATCTTCTCACAAATATTCTTTTGTTTCCACTCTTTTCTTCAATTCTTTCTTCATAGCAATCCTTCTTCAATAACTTCTCACATTCACACTTTTAACAATATTACTTTCACCAAGATGACCAATGTGGATTTGATACCATTGTTGGTTAATTAGCCTAAAACTCTCATAGGTAAATTTCTCTAGGATCAAATATCAATCACAAAATAATATTCACATATAACTCAAATATTGATTACAATGTAAAACACATCTCATTATATTACAAATAGATTACATATATTCAAATTTTCTAAAAAATTATCACATTACATAGCATGGAGATTTATATTTAATATATAGCTTTACATGTCTTTGCTCTCCTCAAACTCTCAAGATATGCAAAATTTTATATGCCTCACATTATGACACAACTCTCATGATTACATAATCTTTCACGTTACATATTAACACATCTCCTATGACTCTTCATTTCCACACTTGAAACCTATCACCTATGACTACTCAATTGCTCACTTGACACTTTCACTCTCACAACTTCCACTTGCATACCTTACACTTGTATTCTTGATACCTTGTACACTTTATTACTTAACACATAAACACTCTTCACACTTTAACACATACATTAGACAATTATTAAAATCACTCCTTAAACTAATATCTACAATAGTGCTCCATGGTACTTCAATATTACCAAATAATGTACTTGATGGTACTATAGGACAAAAATAATATTTGTTGTTAAAAATTTCCAATTTTGGCTCACTAATAAATTTCTTTGACTCAAAATTTGAAACTGTGTCATATTTTGGTCAAAACATAGTTGAAGTGACCACCAGTATCTAAAGAAAGTAACAAACTATTTTCAAGTAATAATTTCCATATGCAAGCCCTTATCAACCTTTAATTTATCCCACAAGGACATTGCTTCACTAGATAATTGATATGTTGCTCAAATGGCTTTGGTTTTCTTAGCAAAATTTTGTAACTCAACATACTTAGTCATATCGATGAGATAAGATTCAAATCCATCTCTAATGGTTTTTCCATCATACATAGGAAGACTAAATTTCTTTAAGTCCTTAGACAATTTGTCTCAAACTCTACCCTTTTGTACACATGATGTTTTTTCTAGCCTTCTTCCACTTGAGTGGATCTTGGTTTGTCTCTTTCATCATCCTATTTTTGTTAGCTTTTGATGATATATATTAAAGGAAATACAACCACAAGATGTAAAATGAGAAAGCAATGATAAATATATGATAATGGCACTATAATATGTAGAAAAATTATATAAGAAACTTTTACAATAACTCATAAATATGCCATTAATAAAATCTCATGAAAATATTACAATGTAATATAATGGAGGACATGAACACTCCATAAATACATGAAGGATCTACATTGTACTCACTATAACTACTAATGCAACTAGTCATTATTGTATCTTCTATCACCTCTCTCTCTTCTACCTCAAAGGCATATATATAGGGAGATAAGTCCCTTGGCATTTCATATACCTAACCTATGACTCATGTACATGTGGACTACATGCATATTTACATCATTGCACATTCTAAAACTTGTGCATTTATTACATTTCATGAAGTAACTACTTAAACATTACTTTAAGATAAAATCCTACTCTAGTTATGTACCCAAGGTGGTACACTAGCATGTACCAAATAATGTAATATACTCCAACACCCCCTGTATTACATTATTTGGGTATTAAAGACGTTAGTCTTCAATATGGTCTTCATCCTGGTTCTAGAATTTGAACTCCTCTTCATTTTGTTTCTGTTAGTATCTTCATAAAATACTATCTTTGCTGAGAGAGCTTTAATTTCATGTTTATCTATATTTTCTTCCATTTCCTAAATTTCTTGAATCTCTTGAACCAAGTGACCTTTCTATTTTCCTTCTTTATATTGCAATTGAGGATAATTGTATTGGTTCTGAGAAGTATATGGACACTAAAATTGTTGTTGATGTGGACTATACTAATTTTGATATTATCTTGGTTGGAATGACCTATTTGATCTAATTCCATAATTTGTTTTATTTTCTTGATATTTGTTTCTAGGATTGAATATGTAGTAATTGGTACTATGTCCTTGCTTCTTGCATACTTGAAAATACCAGTTATTCTATGGTCTTTGTCCTTTTGTGGATGAGGTAATATTTCCCTATAAATTATCTTTTGAAACCAACGCATTTTTAGTCATTTCATGTTTAATTGCATTTTCCACCTCATATTATTGAAAAATATTTACTAGCTCATAAAAATATGTATCTTTACTTAGGATTTGTAAATATGTAACTAAATGCTTGTAGCTATTTGGAAGTGCTCTCAAAGTTACTTGAACAAGAAACTTATCTTCTACATTTATCCTAAAATTAATAATTTTCCTTTTATATTCGCTACTTTACTTAGGAATAGTTCTATACTTTCACCACTATTTACTTTCAAAGAATGCAATTGATTTTGAAGATTTAAGATAGTGGCTTTATTCTTACCCTCAAATATCTTTGCTAAATTTTTCCAAAGCTTCTATAGATGTTGCTGCTGAACTAATGTAAGGTTGCATTTCATCTATAATAGCAAAATTATTATCATTAGTGCTTTTGCTTCATTTTCTTCAAACTTTTGAATCTCGCTATCACCTGAAGTAGGTTTAATTTTTATTCCTTCGACAATATCCCAAAGCTTTTCAACTATTAGAATTTCCCTCACTTTGTTTTTCCATGATGAGTAATTTGGACCTTTAAGAAGTTGGGATTCAGTAAGAATGAATTTGTTTGTTGTCATGATGGTCCTTGTAGGCTACCTTATATCTCCTTAGTTTAGATTTGTGATCAAGCTTGATAAAACCTTATCAAATATTAGGTTTTGTAGAATCCCTTATATCTCCTAAGTGTTTAGAGTATACTATGGTCTTGATAAAGTGCTTAGCATCTAAAATATTTCCTTTTGAGTTGATTCCCTAATGTTTTGAAGATAATATTAATATAATGATCAACTCCTATTTCACCTATTTCTTCCTATTTAAATATTCCCTTTTTAGTTTGACGAAGTTCTTTATGGTTGGATTCCTTTTATCCCTTTCATCAGTATATGAGACAAGTATAAGCAATAATTCTAACTCTTTAAGAAATTCATGTTTTTGCTTCTTTTAACCTTAATTTTCAATGGTTTAATTTTATAAATTCCAATGATCTAAAGTTTGATGTAGTACTCCTTATATCTCCCTAATTTTAAAATTTATAAAATGATAATATTTACAAAAGAATAATTGCCTTAATTTTTCCAAGGTTAATTATTTGCAAATATTATGATATTTGTATTTCAACTAATGCACTTTTGAAATATCACTTAAGGATATAAAATCCTTGTTTTGATTTGCTTTCTAATTCACTAAGGTTGGTATATGCTTATACCTTCAATATAATAATAAATAAAATAAACTTATATAATGCACCTTATAACTCCTTGTACTTAAAAATATATATATATATATATATTAAATCATGTAAAAATATACCTTCCTTGTAATGTTGTATGTTGCAAGATGATTGGCTTCTATTTTGACTCCTCTATCCAGGATTTGGGCATTGTATTTACTCATCTTCAATGTATGATAGTGAGCATTAAATGCTCTAAGTTCACTGGGTGCCTTATGATAGTCTTCTCCTTCTTAAATGCACTTTGACCTCTCTATCCTATATATTCATGCTCTTCTTGTGAAGGGTTGTTAATACATCTTATCTCCTTTTGAAATGTATACCAAGTGGTATTTATGTTATCTAAGAATATATGTGTTCTTGTTACATGGTTTTGGGAGGTTACAATATTTAGAGGTGTTAATTTAGGTGGCACAGACCTTATGTTATGTGTTGGACATTGAAACAATGATTATTGATTCCTCTTTGGCTTGAATGGAGTGTTACTCCAACTTGGGTACTCTTCTCCCTTAGTGCAAGTGTTATGTCATTGAAGATATGTAGGCACTCTTTCTTCCTTTGTGCCAAGTGGCACATGATTCCTTACATTCATATGGCAAGTGGAGGCTCCTTCCCTTGCATGCAATCAAACTCTTCAATGTACCTTTTCTTCTCAATGCTCTTCATTCTCTTATCACCTATTCTTGCCAACTTTCTTTGCAAGTTTGTTTGTCTTATTTGTAATATCAAGCTTTATTGATTGTACAACATGTGGTGGCTCATATAATGTATGTGGCTCCTCTAAATGAATGTGGTTGTTTGTCCAAGCTTCTTTCTACCACTTGAGTAAATTATGATGTTATTCTCCTTTCTTCTTGCATTAATATCCTTATTGTTTGCACTACATTATCCTTAATATTTATTCCTTGGTGTAGGTGTATTTCACTATGGGCATTGCTTTCATGATACTATGACACCAAATATGGTGTCTTTATAACACCTAGAATGGGATGATATTGAGCCCTTAGGTGGATCTATCTTCTTTGCATTGTAGCTTGTGCTTAAACCTAGTTTATGCTATCGCTTGATGACTATAACAAGTGTCTTAATACAATTGAACCTTTTCTTCCTTTTTTCCTTAGAAAAAAAAAAACACAAAAAAAAAAAAAAAACTTAGTTGCACCTAGATTTTTGAGAAATTATGTAGCTTGCTTATTTGTCTTGATATGGCAACTTCTTCCCTATTCCTTGGTGGTTGTAATGCTCTTTTTTGGTGGCTTCTCTTCACCAAGATATGCTACAATTTTCCTAAGCTCAATAGTTTCTTTTGACACTCCAAATTAATCATATTTTGTGCATTAATATTTCTTCCTTTTCTAAATACTTAATGCACTTTAATAACTCTTGGAGATAATTTTTATTAAGCACTAACATCTATTCAGCCTTCACTTTAGAATAATTTCTTGTTTACTTTCAATAGAAGGTAGGATGTTGATATTTTTCTTTCTTTCAAAATATATTTAACTCCTCTTTCTTATGTGTAGGTTTTAACCTTGTAATAACTATCTTTTACACTTCCTTGAAGAATTAAATATGAAACCTTCTCCTTTGAAAATTTAAACTCTAATTTGGTGCTTAATGAAACTTAATAATGAACTTAATATAAGTGGTCAAATAATGAACTTTTTGCACCTAAGTTGCATACCTTTTTAACCTTCGTAGATGATGCATTTCTTGGTGTTTTGGATCACCTAATTGTTTCCCTGTATTAGATGAAATCACAGCTCTTTTTTTGTTGTCCAAAACAAATTTTTAACTCACCATTTTTTAGCTTTGAAACTCCTTTAAATTACCACCTAAAAATAAAATTTGGTGGCTTTAAATCTCCTTTAGTATGCTCCCTCGAACTCCAAAAATTAGTAGCTATTAATACTGCCTAAATTACTGCCCGTAAATTTGAATTTTTTAGATTCTAATGTAGATAATTTATCCTCTAAAATGCCATCCCTCCAAATTTGGTAGGAAAATTTCTCTAGATTTCAATAGAGACTTTCCTTCTAGAAACCTTCAACTTTTGGTTGTAAAACCAACAATATCCTTTCTCCGAAATAACCTTCAATGAGGTTCTCTAAATATCTCAGATTTGGTGGCTTATTCTAACTCCTTTCTCATTCAACCTCCTTGTCAAATTCTAACTTTGACCTTGGACTCTCTAGTAGCCTTCTTATCAAGAATTTGAATGTCTTGAGGTCTTCACTATTCTCCTCTAAAATTTGGAAAACTCCTTGTAAAATCCTTCTCCTTTTGGGCTTATTGTTAGATGGTGAAAATTATCCCAAAAACTTCTTTATCAGGAAATTGTTCCTGCTAGCAATTTAATCCAGTGAGTTCTCCTAGAATATTATCCAATGACCTTCTCCAAATATCCTTCAATGGCCTTCTCTAAAATCTGCAATGAGGCTTTCCTAGCCTTCTCATTTTAATCCTTCCTTGATACTTCTTCTCTTGGATCTCTAATTTCTACTTCTAAAATCTATAATAGGACCTTTTATAGTCTTTCTCAATCTCCAATCTTTCAAATCTAGAAGTTCTTCAATGGGACCTTCTATGGATCTTTTCAACTTCTTCAATGTGAAGTTTTCAATCTTCAATGGAGATCTCCAATCTCTAATCTTCTTTAGGACTCTTTTTCTTGACTCTCTTATTTATTCAATGGAGTCTTCTTTCTTAGAACTCCTTGATCTACAGTCTTCAATGTCTCTTATTTTGCCTCCCCATTTCTTCTCAATCTTCAACTATTGAGTCTTCAATAAAATCCCGCAATGGGACATTTTCCTTAGGCCTCCAAATATTTAATATTTTGTTTATTACTTCAGGTACTGGATTGATTCCAAATAATATATTCTTCCTATCTCTTGTAGGAAGCTTCTCAACTTTCTTTGAACCTATTTTTTCTAGAATAAAATATTAGAAACTGTAATGAAAGAAATTCTAAAGATTGAGATAATGAATCTTCACTAGTTGATTTATCAATATAGTGGAACCAATGTTGATACCTAGTCATCACAAGTTTTTCTACAACTCTATGGAAAGACTCTAGTGAAATATAATTTTTAGAAATTTTGAAAATGATGTTTTTTATCCCCTCTCAATCTCTCTTGTGGCTCACTATTTCTTATCAATCTATTGTGTGCTTTGATACCACTGTTAGCTTTTGATGATATATATTAAAGGAAATGCAACCACAAGATGTAAAATTAGAAAGCAATGGTAACTATATGATAATGGCACTATAATATGCAAGAAAATTATATAAGAAACTTCTGCAATAAATTATAAATATACCATTAATGAAATCTCATGAAAATAGTACAATGTAATATAATGGAGGACATGAACACTCCATAAATACATGAAGGATCTACATTGTACTCACTATAACTACTAATGCAACTAGTCACTATTGTATCTTTTGTCACCTCTCTCTCTTCTACCTCAAAGGTATATATATATATATATATATATATATATATATATATGGAGATAATTCCCTTGGACTTTCATCTACCCATGACTCCTATGACTCATGTACATGTGGACTACATGCACATTCTAGCACTTATGCATTTATTACATTGCATGAAGTAACTACTCAAACCTTACTCTAAGGTAAACTCCTACTCTAGTTATGTACCCAAGGTGGTACATTAGCATGTACTAAATAATATAATATACTCCAATAATTTCCCTAAAGGTTATACATCCTCAAAATGAGAAATTTCTTTTCTTTTTAACCTATCATGATCCTATATTATATTGTGGTTATCCTTTCATGCATCCCATTCATCAGGTCAAAAGTTAATCTATTTTTCTAATGGATCTATCTCAACAACAATAACACCATTGAATACTAGTGGATTTATTAGGTCCTAACTTTCTAGTTAGCTTTGATACCATATGTAATATCTCAATTTTTAAGTATTTCAAAACTAGCCATGAATTTTTCATTTATTATGCTAAAAGAGGTATAATTTGTAATATATTCTTGTTATTGAGTCAAACTAGCACTTTATATTATATTATATATATTAATGCATTTGTCCATTGTCAAAACTAATCCATAATAGTGAAATTTTTTAATATGACCCACTTTCTAGAGTGTAAATCCACTACCTCTTCCATGTCCTCACTAGGACTGGTGGGTATTTAAGAAACTCTATCTCATCCTCATAATTTAACAAGTCCATGAACTTGATTCCCATCTATGTTAATTACAGGACCAACAAGTTTGTGATTTAGTTCTTTGAACATCATAGTTGGACCTTAATTATCTTTAACTTATTTCTCCACTTTCTATGTCCTTTTTTAGACTATTGATTTATTTTATCACTCTTATATCCTTGGGTGGACTAGTAAGTTTTCTCTTCTAGTTCTATGCATTCTATGCCTAAATGCAACTAGTGGTTTTTACTACTTTACTTTGATGTATTTTGAAAGATCAATAAAGCATTTATTCATATTTTGATATTTTCTATGGTTGGTAAAAATTTGGTTCTAACTCCCTTCTATGTTCTATCATTGAACCATTAAGATAGGCTATTCACTTTAAAAATTCTATTACTGTATCAATGAAATCATTAATTTAAGCTCCCATCAATGTCCATATTTGAACCAATGAGTTGTGTTATCAACCTTCATAGTCCTTTATCAAACCAATGGAATTATTGTGTTAAGCTCCCATATATGTCCATACTTGGACCAATGAGTTGCTACCCACTTTCATATTCCTTTATTAAACAAGTGGAATATTATGTCAAACTCCCATCAATATCCATATTTGGACTACCAGGTTATATTATGCACTTTCATAGTCCTTTATAGGACTAGGAAACTATTATTTTGAGCTCCCATTTATATCAATGTTTAGATCAATGAGTTATGAGTTCAAGGATTAATTTTTACCACTACTTTAAATAATATCATAAGAAAATCTGAATTTTATTCCTTTGTGTTGTAAAGCATACTATCTTCTAAATTACTTCTACATAATTTTATTTCCTATTATTTCAGATTTAGTGTAGTAGCTTTTATTATCTATCATATTACATATTTCAAGTTCAATATTACATATTGTGCTTATGAGGTACCATTACAATGATAACGTTTAACAACACTCAAACTTCTATTAATAGCTATATCGAATACACTAAATACGCTAAATATTAACATTATTATTTGCTTTTGGTCCTAACAACATATTTTTCATACTAATTTAAAATGCAATTTCATACTCATTATAGAATTATCAAACAATAAAATGTATTTAACTAATATTCCATTAAACTTAAGACATATAAAATATTTTACATTCTATTCATGGAATCTACTTTTATGTCCAACAACATCAATCTAAATTTCAGCATACAATGAATACCTTATAGCCAATTGAGCATGTATCTTGCTTCTAGTAATTTTCCATAAAGTCATAGCAATCATCAAGCATCAAATTATTTGTGTAGTAAAAATAAAATCTTTGACAACTAGATCAATAAATATAAAAATACTTATATGTTTACCATAGCATAATGTTCTATTGAAAATTTAACTTTTATAATTTGAGCAATTCTACTACTAGAATCAGAGACAACAATGGTCCACATCTTTTTCCAAAATTTCAAAATGACTTAGAAGCATGTGCTCCTTTCAATCATTCACAATTGAGTCTTATTCAATTAAGTATAATACTTTATTGTACACTAGCTATAATTCCCATATGCAAAAATATCTCATACAATCATTTAGATTCATTACTAGGATGATAATTGCATTAAAATTTGGTAAGGTATCCTATTAACATTCATCTCGTTTATAGAAAAATAGTATACAAGAATCTCTTTTTTACTTTCTAGAATGTAATAAAATGGAACAAGATCCAAAAATTTGATTACATTATCATGAATATTTTAAACTACACTTAAACCAAGTGCAATAGTCATTAGTCAATATATATTTCTTAGCTATTCATAAAGCTATGGTATAACAATACATAGTTTTCCTCTGATGAAAACAAAAAAAAACGATTTGGAGAGTGGTTCAAATGTTACTTTTCAATTCTATCCAAATAACTTTCTATATTTTTTGTACTATCTCGAGTTATCATTTCCAACTATGTAGTACAAAAGGTATTACTAGATTGCTTTACCACCCAACCAAGTAGTATCTCTATTTAAATAATCATGTCTCAATCTCATACTAAAATTTTATCCTCCATGAATAAAGTGATACTTAGAGTTATATCATTTAGAGGATTAGTGAGTGCAAATCTGCTCATGGTTAGTCATGCATCTAATAAATTTTTGAAAGTATAATATGATTTATAGCCAAGGCTAACATTGTATGATGCAATCTTGTATAGGCATATGGAAAATAATTTTATAGATGTATTTAATTTATTGTATTATTTTATTATGTAATTCATATGGGCCACAATTAATCTTGTCATTTTTAAACCAATCTTATAACATATAATTAACCTAAATCCATCATGATATGTCGATCAACTTAATTTATGATATTGTGGTTCATTATTTATGCTATAAAAGGTATAATTTGAATAACACAAGCTTATACTGAGAGGGGGGGTGAACAGTATAAGACCAATTTTTTCTTATATTTCCTAATCAATATTATCCAATACAATCAATGGCAATATCAATAATAGTAACCAAAGCAATGCACAAATCATCACACACAATAGAGACACCAATTTAATGTGGTTCACCCAATGTGGGTTACTCCATGGATAAAATATTTCACTAAAATTTTCTCAATAAATATCTTGGGAAACCTTTCCCTATTACAATATTTATGGACCTTTATCCAAATGAGACACCAATCCCCTAATAAAGTTCATGGATATCTATCCATAGGAGAACTCCTTCTCCTCTACTCTGGATGGTGATCTTCTAGAAGAACTGCTACCTCCACTGCACTGGCTTATGGATATTTATCCACTAAAGACTCTTGCCCTCACTCAGAGGACCTATCTTCACTACCTGATGGGGACACAAAAATCGCTCACCCCAAATACTCAAATCTCATTCATGGGGAGCCAAAATTGCTCACCCAAATTCTCAATTCTCATTGATTAAACTTGGAAAAATTACAATTTGGCAGCGGTCTGCCAAATAAACCCCTTTATCCCAAAAGGTAGTTTATTTTTTTTTTCTATTACAACATTTCCAACTCTGGAAGGAAAAACAACCTACACAGGTCCACAGAATGGGCCTCTTGCCTTCACGTCTGCAACTCTGTCTCAGTCGTTTCCAACCCCTTTGTGCATGCCTTTGCTTCCCCTTTTAAAATATCTGGCATGACTCTCCGTCTCCCTTTTCTGATGCTTCATTTCATTTCCCGTGCATCTTCATTGGCTTGGCTTTCGAAACGTCTTTCTTTTCGACTCTTGATCTTCGTTTGCTTTCACTGCACCTTGGTACCACGTGCTTGTCTAGTGCTGCCACTGTAGACTCTGTCCGCCTATCAACCCATGATGACGTTTGGTATATCTACCGCTCGATCATTTCCTCTGTAATGGCCCCTGTAACCACCTGCCTTTTCTTTCCTTTTGTTTGGTCACGAAAATGTGACATGTCATGATATTGTGACATTTTTGCCTTACTGCATTCCCGCCCATTTTTGAGTCACAAAAATGTGACATGTCGCGATATCGTGACACTTTTTCTTTCGGGCCTTCCCTTTGCGAGTCATGAAAATGCGACATGTCACGATATCACGACACTTTTTCTCTCCTGCGCCTCCTCTCGCCTTTTGGTCATGAAAATACGACATGTCACGATATCGCGACATTTTTCTCTCTTGAGCCTTCTCTCGGATTTTGGTCCCAAAAATGTGACATGTCGCGATATCGTGACACTTTTCTCTCTGGAGCCTTCTCTCGGTTTTTGGTGGTGATAATGCGACAAGTCGCGATATCACGACATTTTTCTCTCTTGCTCTTCTTTCTCCTTTTTGGTCGTGAAATCGTGACATGTCGCGATATCGTGACATCTTTCCTTTCTACCTCCTCCTCGCCTCTCGGGTCATGAAATCGTGACATGTCGCGATATCACGACATCTTTGCTCTCTGCTTTCTCTCTCTATTTTGGGTCATGAAATCATGACATGTCGTGATATCGTGACAGTTTCCTTCCTTGCTTTCTTTTTGCTCCTTCGGTCGCGATTTCGCGACATTTTCTCCTCTAACCCTTCTAGTCTTCTTTCGGTCACGAAAATGCGACATGTCATGATTTCACGACATTTTTGCTCCATGCCTTCTCTCTTCTTCCTGAGTCACGAAAATGCGACATGTCACGATTTCATGACATTTTTGCTTCATGCCTTCTCTCTCCTTCTTGAGTCATGAAAATGCGACATGTCGTGATATCGCGACACTTTTCTCTGTCACGATATCGTGACATCAAGGCAAACACTTAGAAATTTTTCTATTGAGGCAAGATTGCTCTACTGCCACCGGATGCTTCTGCATCAGATAATCGAGGTGGATTGAGAAGTGACCTTCACTTCTGTATTGTTCTGTCACCTTCTTTTTCAACATCTTAGTACTTACAAAATCTTCAGCCTCAGCACTGCTCTTCTCTCCTTTATCCATCGTTCTCTCTCTCAGAAGCATTCCTTGGAATACTTCTCTTCATAACTCCTCTTGCATGGCTCGCACTTGCCTCTGCAAAGCTCTAAAATATTTCTTCAGGTACCACATTTCTCCCACCACCACGGTTTCTTCATGGAGGCATTCTTCCTCACTCTCTCTCACAAAATTTAACCATAGATTCTGGTGTAAAATGCCTCACATCCGATGATCTGTTTACACACTCATGAACCCTACACTCTTCCACAGATCCTGGTGCAAACTGCCTCACTTTCGACTATCTGCTCACACACTCAGGCACTCCCGCTTTTCCACAAATCTTGGTGCAAACTGCCTCATTGTCGGTGATCTGTTCACACACTCAAGAACTTCTGCTCTTCCATAGATCCTGGTGCAAACTGCCTCACTTTCAGTGATCTATTTACAAACTTAGGAACTTCTACTCTTTCATAGATCTTGGTGCAAAATGCCTCACGTTTGGCAATCTGTTTACACGCTTAGGAACTTCCCGCTCTTCCACATATCCTGGTGCAAACTGCCTCACTTTTGGTGATATGTTTACACACTCAGAAACTTCTACTCTTCCACAAATCCTGGTGCAAACTGCCTCACATTTGGTGATCTATTTATACGCTCAGGAACTTCTCGCTCTTCCATAGATCCTGGTGCAAATTGCCTCACGTTCGATGATCTGTTTACACGCTCAAGAACTTCCTGCTCTAATACCACTTGATGGGGACACAAAATTGCTCACCCCAAACACTCAAATCTCATTCATGGAGAGCAAAAATTGCTCACCAAATTCTCAATTCTCATTGATTAAACTTGGAAAAATTACAATTTGGCAACAGTCTACCAAATAAACCCCTTTATCCTGAAAGGTAGTTTATTTTCTTTTTCTATTACAACATTTCCAACTCTGGAAGGAAAAATAGCCTACACAGGTCCATAGAATGGGCCTCTTGCCTTCACGTCTGCAACTCTGTCTCAGCCATTTCCAACCCCTTGTGCATGCCTTCGCTTCCCCTTTTAAAATCTCTGGCATGACTCTCCATCTCCCTTTTTTGACACTTCATTTCATTTCCCGTGCCTCTTCGTTGGCTTGGCTTTCAAAACGTCTTTCTTTCTGACTCTTGATCTTCATCTGCTTTCACTGCACCTTGGTGCCACGTGCTTGTCCAGTGCTACCACTGTAGACTCTGTCCGCATGTCAACCCATGATGATGTTCAGTATACCTACCACTCGATCATTTCCTCTGTAACAGCCCCTGTAACCACCTGTCTTTTCTTTCCTTCTGTTTGGTCGTGAAAATGCAACATGTCGCGATATCATGACATTTTTGCCTTACTTCCTTCCTACCCCTTTTTGAGTCACAAAAATGTGACATGTCACGATATCGTGACACTTTTGCTTTTCAACCTTCTTGCCCTTTGCGAGTCACGAAAATGCGACATGTCGCGATATCGCGACACATTTTCTCTCCTGCGCCTCCTCTCGCCTTTTGGTCGTGAAAATGTGACATGTCATGATATCGTGACATTTTTCTCTCTTGAGCCTTCTCTCGGATTTTGGTCACGAAAATGCGACATGTCGCGATATCACGACACTTTTCTCTCTTGAGCCTTCTCTCGCCTTTTGGTCGCGATAATGCTACAAGTCACGATATCACGACATTTTTCTCTCTTGATCTTCTTTCTCCTTTTTGGTTGCAAAATCATGACATCTTTCCTTTCTTCCTCCTCCTCGCCTCTCGGGTCACGAAATCGTGACATGTCATGATATCGTGACATCTTTGCTCTCTACTTTCTCTCTCTATTTTGGGTCGTGAAATCGCGACATGTCATGATATCGTGACAGTTTCCTTCCTTTCTTTCTTTTTGTTCCTTCGATCGTGATTTCGTGACATGTCGCGAAATCATGACATTTTCTCCTCTGACCCTTCCGGTCTTCTTTTGGTCACGAAAATGCGACATGTCGTGATTTCGTGACATTTTTGCTCCGTGCCTTCTCTCTTCTTCCTGAGTCACAAAAATGTGACATGTCATGATTTCACAACATTTTTGCTTTGTGCCTTCTCTCTCCTTCCTAAGTCATGAAAATGTGACATGTCACGATATCGTGACACTTTTCTTTGTCGCAATATCGCGACATCAAGGCAAACACTTAGAAATTTTTCTGTTGAGGCAAGATTGCTCTGCTGCCACCGGATGCTCCTGCATCACTACCCTGGCTAATGGACCTCTATCCACTGGAGACTATCATCCTCTATACTCTATCACCTCCAAATCTTGCTCTCAGATCTATCTCAAATCTACACTAAACATGATCCTTTAGTCTAGCATAAATTTGCTCAATCTCTATCCTCAAATCTCCACTAAACACATTCCTTTGGTCTAACAAAAATCTACTCAATATTTTTCTTAAATCTATACTAAACATAGTCCTTAGATCTAGCACAAATTTACCCAATCTCTATCCTCAAATTTTTACTAAACACAGTCCTTCGGTCTAGCACACATCTGCTCAATCTCTATCCTCAAATCTGCACTAAACATAGTCCTTCGGTCTAGAAAAAATTTGCTCAATCTCTGTCTTTAGTCTGGCACAAACCTATCCTCAAATCTATACCAAACTCTGTCCTCAAATCTATCCTAAAGCTTTAACACAAAGCTTGAATCAATCACTAATCAACTCTGCTAGATCTGCTCCAAACCAACCCAAGGTTTGAACAAATCAATCAATCAAATCTGCTCACAAGTCTTCTCAAAGACTTGTCTAAAATCTACATTGTAATATTCCATAAAATATCACACTAATCTATCCATAAGTCCTCTCTAGAACTTTTCCAATATGCTCAACAAGTCTTCACCAAGACTTACCTCAAATTTACTTAAAAAGTCTTCACTAAGACTTACCTCAAATTTTCTCAACAAGTCCTCACTAGAACTTGTCCAATCTGCTTGACAAGTCTTCATCAAGACTCACCTCAAATCTTCTCAACATGTATTCACCAAGACTTACCTCAAATCTGCTCAATAATTCTTCACCAAGACTTACCTCAAATTTACTCAATAAGTCCTCTCTAGAATTTGCTCAATATGCTCAACAAGTCTTCTCAAAGACTTGACTCAAATATGCATTGTAAGTTTCCACAAAAGCTCACACTAATCTATCCTTAGGCTTTCACAAAAGCTTACTCAACTTTGTCCTTAAGTCCCCTCTATGACTTACTCAAATATGCTCATAAGATTTCACAAAAGCTTATTCAAATCAATTACAAACTTGCATTCAAAAACTCAACTCAATCTCTCATAGAAAACCTCTTCAATCACACAAACAAATCTCACTCGGAATTTTGTCTGGCCTTAAAAAAAAATAGAGAATGGTAATAGACTCAATATGCTTCACACTCATAATAATGCTCAATCACTTTCAATATCTCTTGTTTAACCAGAAAAAACATATAAAGAATGGTAAGAGACTCAATATGTTTCACACTCACAAATCACTCTATCACTTTCAATCTCTTTTTCAAACCAAATTAGAATATAGAACAATTTATTTCATAGAACTTAAACTATCACTTCAACACTTCTACTTAACTAGGCTCAATCAACTCCACTCAATCAATCACTCAATGAAACACTCCTTGTTTACAAACCCTAGTCCAAGCATATGAACCCTCACTCAATTATTTCCAACAATGCTTATCAAACAATCTCACATAACAATGATACTCATGATCTTTGTCTAAACCCTAGTTCAAGATAGTTCACAAGTTCTCACTCAAGCATTCTCAAAAATCTTACTCAACAATGCTTATCAAACAAGGTTTTTACCATCAATTTTCACTCATAAAAACCTTTAACAATCAAAATCAACAATGCTTATTAAACAACCCTTTTCACTCCAACTTAGAATTCACAACATTCAAAAATCACTCACAAGGAATATGTGCCCATACCTTTTGTTTGAAGAAGATCTGACCTCAAACACCTATTTTAATCACAACCACTCTCTTTGCCAATCACAAGGGTTAGATAATAAATTTCTATTTCAAATATGTCCACATAAATTTTCTCTCAATAAAATGCTCAATGAAATCAGCAAAAACTTCTCATATGCCTTTGATAAAGCAAACCTTACAAATTAAAGGAGTTTAAATTTCACCTTATAATTCCTATTATATTCTTATTAACAATACCCAAAAGAGTATAAATTATAAGATACCCTTATAACTCCAAAGTTGTATTTAGAAACATTTCACCCAAATTATAACTCACAAGGTAAATCTTTTAACTTATTAAACTCAACCTTATACCTCCCAATATCAAAAGAGTGTTACCTTTTAATAGTGTCGAGACCCATCAATCTAATATCAACAAAACTTTATCATCAAACTTTATCACCTAAGAGATTCAAACTACGCACCTCCCAATGCCTAGGTTTTAGCATTTACTGGTATGCCAACTATGTTAGCCTCGTAGATGAAAATAATACACTTTCGTACTTGTTGTGTCTTTCCTCCAACGATGACCAGAGCAAAAACTATCTTCACCAATAAAATTAGCCTTTGTGATATTCTAACTGTCAATGCCCCCCTTGCTACCTTTTGTGGCTGCTCCACAACTAGCCCCAAAACTTGGGGACCCACCTTTAAAATTTTGGTATTTGGGTGTTGGCATGTTGGTTTTAAGTGTCTAATGTTTGGTTTGTGTTGAATTTGCAGTTATCGTTAGTTCTTGTCGATAATATTTTATTGTCAACGATATTTTATTGTCGACGATTTTTTTTTATTTTATCGACAATATTTTATTGTCGATGACTTTTTTTTGTCGACGACTTTTTTCATCAAGTTTTCTTGTCAACGATATTTTATCGTCATTTTTTGTTGGTAAGTTTTTGTCAGTTTTGGTTGTTAGTTATTTTATTTTAAAGCTTGGGTATTCTGCCTTTATTTGGGTCAAGTATAAAAATGAACTTTTGTATTCACATATAAAAGTTTAAAATAAAAGTAATAATAAATAAAATTTTCATATATATATATAATTCTATTTTTTATATATGTATAATATTGATATAATAATAATAAAAAAAAATAAAAATATAAAAGCAAAAAAAATGATAAATCATATATGTGCATATGGATTGTATATATATATACACTTATATTTTAATAAATAATAATTAAAAAAATTTAATAATATATATGTATAATAAAATATAATAAATTTATATATATAATAATGATAATATAAAATAAAAGCCATTAAGGGCTGATTTATCGTTATTTATTAAAGTAAAGCTTTTAAAGCTTTTGGAAGGTTCATTTAAGTTAACTGGGCGAAAAGTCTAATAAGATTATCGTCTAATAAGATTTTGTTTGATATTTTTGTCTTGGGTGGAAGAGGACCCCTTACACAGCGAACGCAAATTTGAGCTAATGTGAATCTAGATGATGTGGCCAACGCGAAACACGAGAAAGGCATACCCGAACTTGGACCCCACCGAACGATATCACATGGACCCACGTGGACCTGCATGGACAAATGGATTCGCCAACGGTAGATTATGTGAGACGCGGCAAAGGTAACACAGCGACGTGAGGTCGAAGGGGATGACGTGTTGTTGAAGATGTGATAGCTAGGCAGATGACATGAGACCGAAAACAACGATCGTGAGGTTGAGTGGATTCGACGAACAGGTCTGAGCATTGGTGGACGCAACTCTGAGTGACGGTTACTTGGCAGCAATGTGGATCAACCGGTATGTAGGACGCATGGAGGTCTAAAATAGCCAAGGTGAACGTGTTCAATGGGAATGTTGAAACCAAGGATCAACAGGGAATTGGACGTAGAAGACATGTAACAAGGAAGGGCCCGATAACTCAATGAATGATGACTGGACATGACTAGCACCTAGTATGACGTGGAGTGGCCCTAGACACCACGGAGGAAAAATTAATAGTAGAGTGGCAGTTTGCATTGTGAGGGGATTAATAACAACATAAGCCATGTCAGATGGATAAGCGTCATAGCACAAGGACCCCACAGAAATAGTGGAATTCATATGCAGTATAGGCATCTATTTGGTGAAGTTCTCAGCTGATTGGTGTATCGATCTCGACACTGTAATGTAGCAGGTAGATATGGTCATCATCGATGAAAGGGCTACACAAGGTAGTGGATGCATTGGCGGTATGATATACTGATGAGAGCATACACAACGGTGTCATTTAAGGCCTAGAGGGTAGAATCCTAACTTGGAAGGTGAGATATCTGACAAGTTGGTATCGAGATTCGAGGTGATCATTCCATGAGCGAGCATGGATATGCCAGCATGGTCAACAACATAGGGATCTTCATGGCATATGTTTGAATGGCTGACATACTTTTTTCATGGTCAATCTCAAACAAGAGCAGATTGAGGGCAAACACAATGGCATCGAGTAAACAACAATATCCTAAGATAATGTTATACGTAGAGTGAAATCCCAGTGAAACAAAAGAAATATGAGGTAACATCCTTGCATTGGGAAATCACAGGAATGATGTGAACCAGGGTTTCTTAACACACTGTGGAAGGTCTCAAAATAGATGTGGCAGTGAATGATTTGGATGATGAGGACCGCCACATGGGTGAATCGAAGGATATTACTGGGTGAATAGTAAATGGAGACAACATCAAACATAGATATCATGGAAGATAGTCCTATGAGCAGAGATGTTAAAAATGGCAAAGCGTTGGGTACGTAGGCAAATTTTTGAATGTTGACGAGTAGCCATAACCCCATCATTACCATCATTTGTATAAAATACAATCAGAGCCATGAATGTTCATGGCAGAAATTTTAGTTACACCACGCAGACATGGTAGCCATTGACATAAATGGTAGACACCAATGCATATGGCAGGACAAGAGCAGCAAAGACAGTGCTAAACTTGGATATGTAAACAGCAGGAAAAAAAGAAACCCTAGATGCTTTTGGAAACCCTAAAACATAATCGTTGCCCATATAATCTCCAGGAAATGATGCAGACGCCTTTTGTTTGAGTTGTTCGACTACTGGAGCGATAGAAGACAGAGATGTTGGGAGGAACATATGGAATGTCTAGGGCAATGTTGCACGATAGACGACAAGATCGCTTGGGAGTCACAAGGGTAAAGTCGTTAAGTTGTTGTTTCCTTTTGTTTCGAAGCTCTGGTTTATTACTTTGATGCTCTCGGGAGTCATAAGGATTAGATCGAAGGTAATTTTTATTTAATATACTTTATATTATAATATAGAATAATGGGAGTCATAAGAAGTTTTTGAAATTTAAAGTGTTATTCAATATTCTTTATATTATGATATAAGGTAATGGGATTTATAAGGTGGAATTAGGCCATAAAGTGGTCTTTATATTTTTATTTTGTTATATATTATAATAAAGGCCACATGGGAGTTATAAGGGCAAAAATGAATATTGATTTTATTTTATTTTATTTTATTTTATTATAATATTTCTTGTTTTATTTGTGTTCATTTTAGCATCATTAAGGATGGGAAGTTAAAACGGAGGGACATTTTTGTTTTTGCATCCTTTAAAAGCCCAATGAGGCCATTGTAGGAGGGGCTAGATATTGTCTAAACAAGAACATTTTATTTTGAAATATAATGCTTTTATTTTGGCAAGAGCAACCTTTGTGAGCAAAACTAAAAGGAGATTACGTCTAGGACTACTGCTTTTATGGTGTATCTTTTCTGCATTATTTTTTTTGTCTTGTATCTATTTGTTTATGCCATTAAATGGGTTACAATAGGTGAATGTCAAATATAATGTAAATACGTTTTATCCTTTGAGTCTCACACTTGGTCTAATTTGGTTGTGCTTGTTTACTGACTGGGATTTTGGGTAGATCATACTAATATCAAGAACACTAAAAGGAATCAATCTTTTGCACTTTGAAGTTGTAAGGATCATGATTGCTAAGCATTGATTAAAATGATCTATCAAGGTCCCTTGTTAACTGTCACTTGCATATTTTGAGTTATTTTGGTACACATACACTTTAATTTAGTCTCCATTGATTACATATATACATGAATGTTTTCTTACCATAACCTTGGAGACATGGGTGATTACACATAATTTATTTGCAAGAGAGAGTTTTAAATTTAATACTTTGTTTGTGGTGATCATTTTGCAATAGGTCAAAATATTCACTCAACATTTTGGTGCTATAAGGAGGGCCTTATTTATTTCTTTGTGATTTAGATATTTTCTAACGATTAATGTGGGTAGTTTTGTTTCCACCTATTGTGCTTGTAGGTACATTATTTATTTGAGTGTTATTGTGAGTGATTTATGAGAATTCTTTTAGAGAGTTAGGGTACCCAAGATGGATCAACCCGAGTAGATAGCTACTAGGTCTAAAATCACTAGGGAAACTATTTTCAAAAGTCTTTATCCCAATTCTATAAGACCAAGAAACAAAACTCAATATATCAAAATCCTACCCAGTATACTTGAGCTAGGGTCATCATTAGACTCGAGTACATATAGTGGTCTGCACCCACTGTTTCCATTGCAACATCTACATCAAGTGTATTTTTCCATGTTATTGTGATTGCTTCCATTGTTCCTGTAGGGTCATCCACATTGAATAACATGGCCCAACAACAACAACAGCAACAACAACCCACTCTTTGGTGTGGTGCACAAAGGTCTCCCTTGAATATACCTGGGGATGTCCATGACATACCTAGACATATTGAAAGGTTGCTACCCAAGTTCATACATGATGGTCCCATTACATCTGAGGAGCATGTCCAAATTTACAAATATTATATGTTTAGACAAGGGGTTACTCATGAATATGTGGTCTATCAAGTTTTTCCTTGAAGTTTGGACCATATGGCTCAGGAATGGTATAGAAATATTCTCGCAGGGTCCATTACTTCATGGGCCCAATTGGAAATTACCTTCATTAGCCAATTTTGGTTGTTGTTAGATCCTTCCATCATCTATAATTTGTTCGTGTCCTGTAAAAGGTTACTCAATGAGCCTATTAGGATGTTCAATGTTAGGTTCCAAAAGTTATACGCGAATGTAACTCACCATTTTATGGTAGATGCTATTGTGGCCCTTCAATTATATTTTGGAGACCTAGACAATTTAACAACTCTATTTTCTAGAAGAAATCCCCAGGTTACGACCCTTTCCCTAGCTTACACAGAGACAATGACCCTTAAACAACAAATGGCATCACCAAGAAAGGGCTTGTCTCAATTTGCTGGGATGGAATAATATGGTCCATACAGTCAGTTCACCATGATGAATCAGGTGATGGCATCACAAGTGCCAACAATGAACAACTTACCATATCAACAACCATACCCATTCACATCCATATGTTCACCATTTTTTGCTTATCCTAACGCATCCATTCCACCACCAACCATGCTTCCAAACAATCATATGATCATGCCTGGGTTCAATACAATCAATAATCAGTTGACCATACCTAGATTCAGTGTGATCAATACCCAAAGCCCAACAACCTATCTGTCGGTCACACCTATTAAAAGCGTGAATCTGAGATGGAATAAAAATGCTCAGAACAAAGCCATCGTACCCATTCTAGAGGTGGCTAATGCAAGAAATAATAGTGGATCTGGAAATGTGATGCCCCAACCACAAGGGCCTAATTCTAAATTGGAAGAATTAAAGAGAATCACTATCAAGCAAGGTAATGACATAGTTCATCTATAGAAACAATTTGCCCAAGCTCCTATACCAAATTGGAATCATAACCATAGGAGGACAGGACCATATAATACTCAACCCAACAATGGGTGTGTACCCAACCCTGTAGCCAATCAGGTAGAAACTTTGGAAGATTTTGATGAATTGGAGCCTTGTGATGAGGAATTACCATTATCAATGAAAATAAGATGCTTTGGTGACTGAAGATGTCAACATTCAAGAGAGTGAGGAAGAGGAGGATAATAGGGTCTTAGGAGAAGAATATGGCAAAAATTTGGAAGTCCAAGCCATTACATTTTGGGAAAGGAAATCATGGGTATTACACAAGAAGTTCTAAGAATCCCAAAACTTCCTCTACTCCTCCAAACAACCCCTTAATTCCTCCTGAAGTAAAAGGTGATGTCAATCCACCTCCACCTCTTGTTGTTGAAGTATCCAAACCAACACAAAAAATGCCAAATTCTGAAAAATGCACTTACGACTTAGAAGAGGATATGAAAAATACTAAGGCTAACATCTTGATGTTTGAGGTCGCTCAACTATTGGGACAAGATAAATTCTTGGGGAAAAGGTTGAATCCACCTAGTCAAATTCACGAAGTCAAAGGCATCGATCCCTAATTAGTGTTGAGAAAAGAAAAACAAGAAGTACCTCCTTTCCTCATAACCATTAGAATTGTAGGCAAGAACTTACATAATTTTTTGATAGATTTGGGTGCTTCGACTAATATCATGCCCCTGGAAATTTACTAAAAGTTAGGACTCACACCAATCCCTTCTAAAAGCAACGTGGTACAATTGGATATATTGGTGATGGATGCAGTTGGAGGTTTAAACGATGTCCTTATTCATATTAACTCAGAACCTAGGGTTCAACATCATGTAGACATATTAGTACTAAATATCCCCACCAAATATGGCATGGTATTGGGAAGATATTGGAGTAAAAACCTAAATAGGTATATCGTAACAAATTATTTTCATATGTGGTTGCCTTGGAGAGGAGTGGTAAATCAAATTCAAGTGGATAGTGAACCCATAATCAAGAAGATGATAACTGAATATAATAGACCCAACGAAACCCAATATGTCAAAACTGAATTAGGGACCTACAACTCGGACATAGAAGAAATATCCGAGGATCCTCAAAAGGAAATTCTTAACTGTGACAATTTCAAAGAGGATAGTGTGGTTTAGACTCTAATATTTGATGGATCTAAGTCAAAATAAGGTTTTGGAGCTAGTATCGAAATTTCATGTCTAGGTAGCAAGCCTATGTTGTCTGCCTATAGATTACAGTTTTCGGCCTCCAATAATGTGGTAGAATATGAGGCATTAATTTTTGGACTTCAATTGGCCCTTAGGAAGAAAGTTAAATGTCTCAAGGTGTTGGTAGATTAGGAGTTGGTGGTTAAAAAAATAAAAGGGCAATATGCATGCCGAGATAAAATATTAAGCCTTTATAGAACCAGAGTTAAGGATTTGATAGATGAATTTGATGCTTTTAACATAGCCCTTATCTCTAGGAAAAGCAATTGTATGGCAGATTATTTAGCCGTGGCCGCTAGTATGCTCAAGCCTATGGATCATAAGAAATGTAAGAAGTTTTCAATCGAATTAGTACCTTACCCCTCGATACCATATAATGTCACCAATTTCCAAGTTTTTGATAGTGACAGACATATCTTCAATTTCATCACAAATTCTTGTATCTTTGAAGATCAGGTCATTGATGAAGATAAGAGGGGGCAAGAAGAAGCATATTTGAAAAAGGAAGCAAACAGAGTGTGGAATGAGATGCCAAATGGTATGGCTTCGTTAGAGAAAATATTTGATATTGGATATCAAGTGAAAAGAGGAAGAAAGGTACCACCCCCCAAAGAATATTATGATTTAGTCAATCTAGGGAGCACAAAAAATCCTCATGAAGTATTCATTGCTAAGGCATGTACAAGACAAGAAATGGAGTCTATCGCTCATGCATTAAAGGAATATATTGATTGCATAGCATGGAGTTATAAGGATTTGAAAACTTATGATCAAAATGTGATAATGCATACGATTCCATTAAAACCTGACTCCAAGCCTTTTAGACAAATACAAAGAATGATCAACCCAATTTTAGAACCCCTAATAGAAAAATAGGTGAAGAGATTGCTGGAATCAAAAATCATCTTTCCTATTAGACATTCCACATGGGTGGCCAATATTTCCTGGTAAGAAAGAAGAATGGAGAGATAAGGTTGTGTATATATTTCAAGAATTTGAACAAGGCTTGTCAAAAGGATAATTACCCATTGCCCACCATCGACGAGATTCTTCAAAAGGTTAATGAGTCAGAGATGATGTTATTTCTGGATGGTTATTCAGGATATAATCGAATTCTTATTCATCCAAATGATAGAATTAATACGGCCTTCACAACGAAATGGGGTACATTCGCGTATAGGAGAATGCCATTTGGATTATTGAACGTGGGTGCAACTTTCCAACGAGCCATGGATTTCACATTCAAAGGGCTCATTGGTAAGTGTATCATTGTTTACATTGATGATATTCTGGTTTTCTCTAAGAAAAGGAAAGATCATGTCAGGGACCTGAGAAAAGTACTTTAGAGATATAGGGAACATGGGATCTCCCTCAATCTGACGAAATGCATTTTTGGAGTAACGAAAGGTAAGCTATTGGGTCATGTCATTTCAAAGGATGGGATTGCTATTGATCTAGAAAGAATAGCAACTATAATAGCCATTACTCCACCCAATATCAAGAAAGAGTTAAGATATTTCTTCATTAAAATCAACATTGTAAGGATTGTACTCATGCTAAAAAAGGATGTTCAGATCAAATGGATAAATGAAAATAGGGATGCTTTCAAAATCATCAAATATGCTATCTCTAGAGCCCCTGTTTTAATCAATCCAAATTATACAAAACCTTTTTATGTCTATACATTTGCTTCATATCATTCTTTTGCAAGCGTCCTAACTCAGAAGAGCGAGGGTAACATTGAAAATCCCATAGCCTTCTTGAGTTCTCCTTTGAAGGATGCAAAACTGAGATATTCTATTCTAGATAAACAAATTGCATTTCATGAAAGACTATATTGGGACTAATGATAAACTTGAAACTAGGTTAATACAATTAATGCATCTTGATGAGAAAAGGGATGAGGACCTGCTTCATATTAGAAAACATCAATATGTAGTGAAAATATGGTTTGATAAGAGATCTAAAATCAAAACATTTAAAGTTTCAGACCTGGTCTTGTTGTGGGATAAAAGGTATGAAAAGAAAGGAGATCATGAAAAATTTGATTTTTTGTGGTTGGGTCCGTATCAAATTTTTGAAGTCCAAGGTGAGAACAGTTTTAGACTAAAAACCTTGGATGGGAACAATTTGGCTTCACCTGTTAACGGGCTGCATTTAAAGCACTACTTCTAGGCCTGAAAAGGGTAAAGTCCTGTATTATATGTAAATATGTCATGTTTTGATGTTTTCAAGTTTGATTTGTGTGTTTTGCATTCATTCGCTTCCAAGTTTTGATATTTTGGCAATTAGATTTTTCTTTAGCTTTGAGTGTTTGTTTTTAGTTTTTTTGTTGGATTTTAGGCAGGCTTTAGTATTAGGTGTCGGTATTTTGGCCCATGTTGGTTTGTTTTGAAAAAAAATAAAAGCGAGATGTCAATTTGTATCCTCATGAATGTTAATTAAGATAGAGATAATATGAAACATTGGAATTGTATTGCAAAAGGCTCCACGAGTACCACAAATAAATTAATAAAATATCAACTGAAACTTGGGATGCGTGAAGTTGTCAGTTTTTCAAATTAGGGCAAAATTTTTTGTATACTCCATCTACATTTCAAATTGCATTCATCCATATTTCATGGCATATCTCACTTTGCATAATCATTGCATCTCACTTGAATCCATAGTTCAAATACAATCACCAAAAGCATGTCGAATTTTCTTAGGATCATTGCACAAAAAACACTACGAAGATCTTGAGGTTGGGAACTGATGCCGAAACTATCTTGAACCAAAAACAATTTGCACATATTAAAAGCATCTTGGGTAAAATGGTCAAAACCATCCTTGGGAGAAAATATGAGGTGAAAAGAGTCATTATTGTCTGTCCTATCATGCAACATAGTCTATAAAATAGTGGTTTTCACCACTATCACAATACTTGAAACTAAAAAAATTAGAGTAGTAAGGATAGGGTCAAATTCTCATCATACTTAGGTTGAGAATACGATTCCCCAAAACTCTGAGTCTGCTTGCATCACACACCACTAACTATTGGATTGTAAGGATCGTACTACATGTCCCCTCAAAAGGATGGGTAGTCATCTCTAAGATTCAAGAAATCAAAAACAAAATTATGGACTATGGGGCCAACCTCCACTGGGGCTATAGATGCTTGACTGGCAGTGGAGTGTGCTCATGCGTGGTGACATGTTTTATTTAAAAGTGAGACCTCTAACCGCTCAAATGGATAGGCTAGCCTTGTAGTTTCATCTATAACAGGTTTAACCATTTTGGTCAAGATGAGGTAATAAACTCAAACAAATCAGAGTAGTAAGGATAGGGTCAAATTCTCATCATACTTAGGTTGAGAATCCGATTCCCCAAATATTTGAGTTCACTTGCACACAAACTGGTTCTCGATGGTGGCGTTTCATAACTGAGCTCTTGATCTGGTAAATGAAATCACCACATACACATTTGGTCCTAAGAGGGTTAGATAGTTTTAGTGTGTTTGTTTATAGTACTAGAATATTTGAGTTTCTACGAAATAGGTCATTTGTATTATAGCATCCTTTCAATACATCCAATCTTTGCATAAATCATCCATAACATATAATATGCATAAATCATAAAGACACAAACAATCATAAGAAACTGACAATGGAGTGTTGAATAGTTTTAGACAATAAATAATGAATCACTTTGCACACACTGAGTTGATGCTAAATGATTTTGATGGTTCATGTCTTTCTGGTCTATTTTCATTCTCTGGATACTTGTTGATGCTTGTAATGTTAATTGTTGGGTTCTGTGTGTTTTCAGGTTGGGTTCTTACCGAAATTCTCAGGATAATTTCCTAGTAGAGTCGTCATTTGTTGTGACTACTCCACAAATAGCCCCAAAACTTGGGGACCCACCTTTAAAATTTTGGTATTTGGGTGTTGGCATGTTGGTTTTAAGTGTCTAATGTTTGGTTTGTGTTGAATTTGCAGTTATCATTAGTTCTTGTTAGCAATATTTTGTTGTCGATGATATTTTATTGTTGATAATTTTTTTTTCTGTTGATGATTTTTGTCGTCAAGTTTTCTTATCAACGATATTTTATCGTCATTTTCTATTGGTAAGTTTTTTGTCAGTTTTGGTTGTTAGTTATTTTATTGTTAAGCTTGGGTATTCTGCCTTTGTTTGTGTCAAGTATATATATATAATATTGATATGATAATAATAATAATAAAAAAAAATATAAATCATATGTGCATATGGATTGTATGTATATATACACTTATATTTATTTATTTAACAAAAAAATATAATAATGATAATATAAAATAAAAGCCATTAAGGGTTGATTTATCGTTATTCATTAAAGTAAAGCTTTTAAATATTTTGGAAGGTTCATTTAAGGTAACTATTTTCGGGTGAAAATTCTAATAAGATTTTGTTCGATATTTTTGTCTTAGGTGGAAGAGGACCCCTTACACAGCGAACACATATTCGAGATAATGTGAAGTTGGATGATGTGCCCAACTCGACACATGAGAAAGGTATACTAGAACTTGGACCCCACCGAATGATATCACATGGACCCACGTGGACCTGCATGGACAAATGGATCCGCCAACGGTGGATTACGTGAGATGCAGCAAAGGTAATGCAGCGAAGTGAGGTCGAAGGGGATGACAGGTTGTTGAATATGTGACAGCTAGGTGGATGGCATGAGATTGAAAGCGACAATCATGAGGTTGAGTAGATTCTGCGAACAGGTCTGAGCATTAGTGGATGTAACTCTGAGCGACAGTTACTTGGTAGCAACATGGATCAACCAGTGTGTAGGATGTGTGGAGGTCTGAAATAGCCAAGGCGAACATGTTCAATGGGAACGTAAAAACCAAGGATCAACGGGAAATTGGATGTAGAAGGCTTGTAACAGGGAAGGGCCTGACAACTCAGCAAATGATGACTGGACACGAGTAGCATCTAGTATGACGTGGAGTGGCCCTAGATACCGTGGAGGAAAAATTAACAGTAGATTGGTAGTTTATGTCATGGGGGGATTAATAACAACGAAAGCTATGTCATATGGATAAGCTTCACAGTGTGAGGATCCCACAGACATAGTGGAATTCATATGCAGTATAGGCATATTTTTGGCAGAGTTTTCGATTGATTGGTGCATCGATCTTGAAACCGCAATGCTGTAGGTAGATATGATCATCATCCGTGAAAGGACTACACAAGGCAGCGAACACATAGGCCTCTTCATGGCGTATGTGTGAATGGATAACATACTATATTTCACGGTCAATCTCAAACACGAGCAGGTTGAGGGTAAACACAATGGCATTGAGTAAACAACAACATCCTAAGATAATGTTATACGCAGAGTGAAAGCCCAATGAAATGCAAGAAAGATGAGGTAGCATCCTTTCAGTGGGAAATCACAGGAATGATGTGAACTGGGGTTTCTTAACACATTGTGGAAGGTTTCAAAATAGACGTGGCAGTGCATGATCAAGACAGCGAGGATCGCCACATGGGTGAATCGAAGGATATTTCCAGGACCTACGGGCGATAATAAAGTAGGTTGATCATCAAATAACCAAGCAAAGCCTGGTAGTATAAATTGAACATGCAAGGATAATTGCGTTTGAGTTAGTGGTTTAATCGATGATAATGAAACTGGGAAAGGTACTACGAGAATCATCGTCATTAGTGAACGATATATAGTGAACAGGATCGTGTCATGGTGGTTGGCACAGACTATCACGAAGGACGTCACCAAAGGAATCTGGCAACTGGCAGTCGACAAACAAAAGTTGTACAGCAGCCAGCTACACAAGATGGGAATGGATGCGAACATTTTCCACACATGGCTTATAATAGTAAATGGAGACAACACTGAACATATATATCGTGGAAGATAGTCCTACGAGCAGAGATGTTAAAAATGGTAAAGTGTTGGGTACGTAGGTAGATTTTTTAACATTGGTGAGTAGCCATAACCCCATCATTACCATCGTTTGTGGAAAACATAGTCAGCACCATGAATGTTCATGGCAGAAAGTTTAGTTACACCACATAAACATGACAGACACCATTGCATATGGCAGGACGAGAGCAACAAAGACAATGCTAAACTTGGATGTGCAGACAACGGGTAAAAAAAAAACCCTAGATGCTTTTGAAAACCCTAAAACATAATCGTTCCCCATATAATCTCCAAGAAATGATGCAATGCCTTTTGTTTGAGTTGTTCGGCAATTGGAGCGATAGCAGACAGAGATGCTAGGAGGAACATATGGAATGTCCAGGGAAACCTTGCTTGACGGACGACAAGATCGCTCAGGAGTAACAAGGGTAAAGTTGTTACATTGTTGTTTCCTTTTGTTTTGAAGCTCTGGTTTATTACTTTAATGCTCTCAGGAGTCATAAGGATTAGATCGAAGATATGTTTTATTTAATATACTTTATATTATAATATAGAATAATGGGAGTCATAAGAAGTTTTTGAAAGTTAAAGTGATTCAATATTCTTTATATTATGATATAAGGTAATGAGAGTTATAAGGTAGAATAAGGTCATAAAGTGGTTGTTATATTCTTATTTTTTTATATATTATAATAACGGCCACATGGCAGTTGTAAGGACAAGAATGAATGTTGATTTTATTTTTCTCTTATGATGTTAAAAAGGAGTAATAGGTAAACATAAAACAAGGTAATTTTATTTCTTGTTTTATTTGTGTTCATTTTAGCATCATTAAGGATGGGAAGTTGAAACGGAGGGACCTTTTTGGTTTTCCATCTTTTAAAAATCCAATAAGGCCATTGTAGGAGGGGCTGGAAATTGTGTAAACAAGAACTTTTTTTTTTTGAAATATAATGCTTCTATTTTGGCAAGAGCAACCTTTGTGAGAAAAACTAAAAGGAGATTACGTCTAGGACTATTGCTTTTATGATGTATCTTTTCTGCATTATTTTTTTTGGGTTGTATCTATTTTTTTATGCCATTAAATGGGTTACAATAGGTGAATGTCAAATATAATGTAAATACGTTTTATCCTTTGAGTCTCACACATGGTCTAATCTGATTGTGCTTGTTTTACAGGTCTGTTAGGTCAGGTTGTCTTAGATTTATCTCATAACTTGGGATTTTGCAAGGAGGGGATTGTTAACCAAAATCTGATGCCATTTTGGTTTCCAGCTAACCTTGAAGATATTGTTTTTGCTTTTATTTTCTTGCACTTAGGTTAATTTTGGCATTCATTTCAGTTGTAGTTTTCTTATTCTGGTCATCTCCAAAATTTTTGTTTTGTTACATTCTGGTCCTTCCATAATTTTTGTGTTCATTCATTTTCTATTCTGGTCATTTACAAAATTTATGTTAGATGTTCCATTCTGGTTCTTCCAGAATTTCTTTTTGATGTTCCATTCTGGTCCTTCCAGAATTTATGTTTGCTTTAGTTTTAGTATTCATTCTGGTCCATTTTACAGAATTTTAGCTTTCATTTATGGTTCATTTACTTATATTCTTGTCCTTATCCAAAATTTTTGCACCTCCAAGCTACATTAATCTAATCTTCAGGTAAAACACTTTGTAGGAGGGACTACTAACGCCAAATTCACACTAAGGTAGATAAATCAAATGAACATTGACATTCTAACTTGCTAACATTTACTAACACCAAATTCTAACATAGGGATAGTGGAACATCTACAATGAAGATAAAATGAATCCATTAACTTTAAAGTGAACCTCACATTGAAGGCATAGATCTTAAAATGAAGTGGACTATTCCACATACTTTTGTATTTGGAATCTTTTTTTAATATAAAAGGAGTTTACTAACTGGGATTTAGGGTAGATCATACTAATAATAAGAACACTAAAAGGAATCAATCTTTTGCACTTTGAAGTTGTAAGGATCATGATTGCTAAGCATTGTTTAAACTAAACTATCAAGGCCCCTTGTTAACTGTCACTTACATGTTTTGAGTTATTCTGGTACACATACATTTTAATTTAGTCTCCATTGATTACATATATACATAAATGTTTGCTTACCATAACCTTGTGTAGCACCCTAAAATTGGCGCAGTAAAATTGGAATAATTACATTCACCTTAGTAAATAATTTAAAATTCAAATTTAACCTCCCAAACCGCCCGTTAACCGTCGAGAAATCCGTTTCCCCCTTTTTCGTGCCATTTTTAGAGGTTGTTTTGACCGTTTGACGATATCGTCGCCGATCAGACGATATCGCCCCAGATTTGACGATTTCGTCTAGACTAGGACGTCCAGACGATCTTGTCGCAAAACTGAATTTGCAAAGTTGGAATCTGTTCCAACGGGTCTCCAATCCGGGAAGAAGCGTGTCTGCGCCGTTGGGACCCTCCCCCGTTGGAGATCTCCCAAATTGGGATGATCTCCAACCTCCTAACTACTCCCCCTAAGCCTATTTAGTCTCTAGGATTTTCCCTTCCCAACCCCTGGCTGAAATTCTCTGCAAATTGATTCCCTCTACGTTAAAGCATCCCAATCTTGCATTTGCACTAGATCTATACCAATTTTGTTGCAGGTACATCACTATTTTTTAGCCGGAGCCAGCACCCATCGTCGTCGACGAACCTGTTCAGATCGGAGGCGAACCTGTCGAATTCGAGGCGATTTCGTACTGATGCGAGACGATCTCGACTGCAGTCCGCATTAAGGCAATCAGTGCCTGAAGTTTGCTTTTCTCAACCCTTTTTCTGTCATTTTATTCTGCAAATTAGATAATCTATTCAGTGTTTTATATTATCTTGCATTTGGAGTTCACCCATTTAGATTAGAGTGCATAATTAGATCTTAATTGTCATCAAATTAGCATAATTCGTTTGTATTTCTGTTCTTAAGTTGCGGTTTGATAACATTATCTGCCATTTTATATCATTTCCCTCTGTTAGCACTGTAGTATTTTTTGTATTTTGCATCTATTTTTGGTTTTGCAGGTCTCACGAATTCGTCTGACGAATTCGTCAGATCTCGAATGATTCTTCTCACATTAGATCTCAGATGATTCTGTCAGATTGCAGATGATTCTGTCGAATTCCAGATGATCCAGACTGCTTCAAACATCAGAATCTTCTTCAGACATCCGGATCAGGTATTCCTCATTTGCATTTTGTAAATTCTCTATTTTTTGCTTTTAAATCTATTTCCTGTATTCATTGAACTTGCATTTTCATATAGATTAATCTAGATTCATTCGGCCAAACCTAGGATATGAATGCTTAAGGTTAAAAACGAACACATCTAAACACATTCCAAAACCTAGGCATGGAAGCTGCCGCTAAATGTTTCCTGGTGAACCCACCATCCATCAAAAAATCATCAAAATACACCTCCCTTGAGAGGCGGGACCTTCGCAAAGTCCTCTCAGTCCGAGGTACCGCACCATCCTTTTCCCATCCTCCTTCCGGGCATGGATCCTATAGCCTGAAGGTAGGGATGCGAAAAATTTGGAGCGATACATTTTGGTGAACCCGACGTGAATGCATCATAACCTTTTGAAAAACAAAAACAAAAACAAAAACATATATAGAACAACTAAAACATAGATGCATTTTAAACATTTAAGTTTGAAATCATGTTTAGATGGTAGCTCCTAAGAAAAGGTTAGCAGTTACTATAAACGTAGAAAATCAATTGGCAGCTATAGAAGTTAATTATGTCCTTAGTGTGCCTGAAACAAGTAGAAATCAATTCTTGTGGAACGAACTTGATAGGAGACTTAGTCTCATTTCATCTAGGTCCACACAACTTAAGCAAATCAAGAGGCTAGTCCTAGATAGAATCCTGGATCCTCATCAATTAGTTTTTTATCATGAACTTCAGAGAGCCTGCCATAGATGGTTAGCCTATAGGAGAGCTTTAGTATCTTCAGAATTGTTCACCTTCGAGGAATACCTCGAGAACGCAGCCATTGTGCACCAATTCCTAGGTTGTGTAGAAGACCAAGAGGTTGTTCTTACAGATAGGGAAAGATGGAATAGAGTTCCTCGAGCTGTGTTATATCGAGAGTATTGCCATGAGCTTTACTTTTATCAACCAGCATCTGAAACAGACAACATCACTATAGCTCTTTTCATCAAATTTTTAAAAGAAAACTTTCAATTTGAAGAAGAACATTTCATGACTCCTGAACAACTCGAACCTATTAATGATATTCATAAATTGTTTATAGAAAATTAGATTATTACTTCAGTATTATTTCTTGCATTTATTGTGTTATTTGTTGTCTTTATTATATTATTTCAAAAAATTAAAGAAAAACTAAAAAATCAAAAACTTAGCAAAAACTTAAACATTTCATTTTTCAAATATTGTAGTAGGTATATAGTAAATATATACCTCTTAATTTGTTATATATATATATATATATATATATATATATATATATATATATATATATATATATATATATATATATATATATATATTTGCTGAAATCAAAACTTAGCACCATGCCTAAACTTAGGAATGGTAAAGAAACTTTAGGAGAAGGAGAAGATTGGTTACAAGATACAACTGAAAACCCAAATGTCCTTCTTGGAGATACAAATCCGGAAGGAGAAACTCTAGGTCAATCAGATGAAGACTTAGGTGAAGATAAGGAACAAGAAGGAAGTGTTAAAGAGGATGGATCCTCATCCCCTAGAGTAGCTCCAAATGGAACTATTGCCTTTGACAATGTAGAGCATTTCAAAAATTTCTCATTGATAACATTGATGACCTTAATGTGGCAGTTCGTCTTGATAAAGGGGAAATTAGTGAAGCTCAAGCGAGCTATAGAATAGGTATTTAATATACGCACTAATCCCTTATCTTTCATTGATCAAGAAAGTGACAAGGCTGGGCCATCCAATACGGATATGGTCACTATGGCCCAAAACATGTCAAAACAACAGGTTACCCAACCTCCTAAGGAACCTGTTATTCAACCTAAAATCACTCCCACACAAAAGAAACCTTCCTTCACTACTTTATTCCGCCAAACTATTGAGCAATATGCTTCAAGTAAACAAAAACCTAAAACAAAGCCAAATACAAACTTTCAACAATCCGGAATACAACATAATCCAACTTCAAAATTCCTCCATAATACTTTTCCTACCAATACTTTACACAATAGTAACATGGCATCTAATCTGCATGTTCCTCCATCATATGCCCATAAAACCCATGTCAATGCCCTACCAAACCAATATGGGGGGCAAACTAGTAATCTGGAAGCCATGGTGAAACAATTAGCTTCACGTATGGACCAGATAGATCCCTACCGTCCCTCGTATAATTATCGAGAGATCTGTAGTCAACCTTTGGATCCCATAGTTGTAGCTCAACCATACCCTAAGCATTTTCCCATGCCTGTCCTGCCTATATATAAAGGAACCGAAGATCCCATAGAGCATCTTCGCATGTTTAGGATAGCATGTCACGACATATCGCATGACGACTTGCTATTACTAAAAATGTTCCCAAAAAGTTTAGGTGGAATGGCATTAGAGTGGTACTATCAATTGCCCACTCATTCTTTGAGAAACTTTGAAGAAACAGCTGAATCATTTGTCCATCAATTTAGTGCCTACATCGAGAGGCATGTAACTATTAAAGACCTATACAATTTAAAACAAGATAAGGATGAATGCTTTGCCGATTTCTTAGCTAGATGGAGGCAATTGACAGGAAAAGCGCACTTTGTGCTGCCTTATAGGGAAATGTTGGACATTTTCATCAACAATTTACAAGAACAGATATCTTATGAGCTATCAACTACTTTAACTACCTTCGATCAAGCTATAGATTTAGCTCGAAGAGTAGAAGATGCCCTCATTAGGAGAGGCCAACTTAGGAAGAAGGATGATGAGAAAACATCCAGAAATCAATATAAAAACAAACAAGTTGTCGGTGACGGAGTCACTGACAGCAGAAATGTTGCTAATGTCAATGCAACGAAGACAACAGAAAAATTCATATTGAAACCTCCTGACAAGCCTCCTCGAGAATTCACTAGATTAAACCAACCCTTATCAACTATTTTACCTCAATTACTTGAAAGAGGTTTAATCCAATTACCAGCTATCCGGGAACCTGATCCGACTATACCCGGATATAGAGCTGACTTGCACTGTGATTTCCATAGAGGACCTGGACATTCTACCAACGCTTGTAAAAGGTTGAAACATAAAATACAAGATTTGATTGACAATAATGAAATGGAAGTGCAAGCCTTCCAACCTAAACAAAACCCTCCTAATAATACTCAAAAGACCATTCCCCAAAATCAAAATCAAAATGCCAATCAAACTCTAGACATATTTCAACACCCTTTACCAAGACATGGTAAAGAGGTAGCCAATCAAATCGAACATCATAATGTTCCCCCTCCTACCCGATATGTAGGAACCATTAGCGGACAATTACCTATTCGAGATCCTCAAATATTTGACACGACCTTATCCCTGGTTACGACCAGGCCCTTACATAATTTTCAAACTTCGATTCTAGTGATATAGAGTCGGATAGTGAAAGTGAAGTAGACATTACTTCAAACCAATCGAATAGTTCTGAAAATGAATCAGATCCTATTCAACCCATCACAGATGCTATGGTTCCGGAAGAACCATTTCCTAGAAGAGTCACTACTCGACCTTCTTCTAATATATTCCTTTCTAATGAACAAGCCATTAATGCTCAACCGAGACCAGTTCAACGTCTTCACTATAACATTGTAGGTACCATTGGAGTCGTTACTCGACAACAAGCTCAAAACTCTCAACAAGAACCAAACCAGAACGATGGATCAGCTCCATTCGTTTTGAAAAACCCTAATAAAGGGAATCATGCTCCTACTGTTCAACCTAAACCCCCTTACAACATTAATGAGCAATTGTCTAACACTACGGCCAGAATTTCCCTCTTAGATTTATTAAGATCCTCTCCCACCCATAGGGATGAGTTGATGCTTACATTGAGCCAAATGATGGTACCTCAAAACATTCAACCTGAAGCTATGGCCAATACTATCATCACTCGAGAGATTGATTGTATTGACTTTCGGGATAAAGATATCCCACAACACGGTTTACATAAGGACAATCCCTTATACATTACTTGCTCTAATTGGAGATGTAGTCTGTCAAAAGAGTTTTGATTGATAATGGCTCATCTCTAAACATTTGCACCTTTGACTTCTACCAACGATTTGGCTTTAGAAGTGATGAAATGAAGAAAACTGATATGATTATCAAAGCTTTTAATGACGAAACACAAGAAACATGTGGAGTTATTACCCTCCCATTGCAAGTTGGTCCTAGAACCCTAGAAACAACCGTGTTTATTGTACATTGCCCAACATCGTACAATATACTTTTGGGTCGCCCTTGGATCAACGCCATGCGAGCGGTCCCATCAACTTTACACCAATGTGTTAAATTTGAGTTCAAAAATCAGTTGGTCACTATTCATGGTGACCCTAGACCTTTTGATATGTGTGCTTTGGCGAGAACCCGTTGGAGTGCAATTTTGCCCGACTCTGTCATCCACACATCCTAGTTCTTATCTTTCATCTAAAACTGTGAAACATAAACCCATAACTTCACCTATTCCCCCTCCATTAATTTCATCCTCCTATATAGACCAACAACCCTCTAAACAAATTATTTTAGAACCTCAAAAGGATCTTAAATCTACAACTAATCCTTCAAATTCTACCCCTATAAATTCAAAACCTATAGACACATCTATCATACCTTCCACATCTCAAGACATAGGTAATAAGCCTTCTACATCTTATGCCCTTTCTGATGAACTTTTACCAGATTTATCTACAACCTTAATATCAGAAAAAATGAATGCTTTCATGCAAGATTCAAACCTTTTAAATAACTTGCCGCCATCTCCTCGTACTTTGGGCCTCCCACAACCTATGGGAAGTACTTACCAAGTCGGGAGTTGTGCCTTCATTTATAAAGGATATGAGTGGGGAAGAATCCCTCGGAATATCAAAACTCACCATGAAGGATATGCTCGGTGTTATTTTACCAATGATTATATTAAAGCTAAACCCATGATGCTTAAAATGGGATATAAAGGGAAAGGCTTGGGACCTTTCCAAAATGGCATGAAAGAACCTTTCGAGGTAGAACCGTGGCACTGCCACTTGTGGTGTGGGCCTATTTCCTAGTAAGGGTCAACCCTTTCCTTTTGAGGATGATGATCATCTCATATGCTATCAAGATTATTTGGATAGGCATGTTGATTTGCCTCTTAAAAATCAGTCGTTTTCATGCAACATGCTATCCATAGCATACCCTGAAATGATTGCTGACCCCGATGAAGAGTTGGAAGGAGATATCTTCCATGATGTCTCTGTTGAAGAGATGTTGCACAATGGGTTTTATTTTGATGGTTCTATACCAACTATAGCCCAACTTGAGGCCACTAATCCTCAAGATGAATTATCTAAATTAACCTTACAAGAATTACAAGAGTTGGGCGTTTCACCCGCCCCACCTAATTTTGAAAGAGATCTACACATGGAGGTAGAAAATGTCATTAAAATTAACATTGGAACTGAGGACAATCCTCACATAATCAATATTGGATCAGAATTAAGTCAAGAAAAACAAGAACAATACATTGCATTCCTTAAAGAGTATGAAGATGTCTTCGCTTGGACATACGAAGATATGCCAGGTCTAGACCCTTACGTCAGTCATGCACCATCTAGTGGTCCATCCGGATGCTAAACCTGTTAAACAAAAACTTAGAAAAATGCATCCCAAAGTGGCTCTGCTAGTCAAAGGGGAGTTAGAAAAACTCCTGAATGTTATCTTTATACAAGCTATTGATTATGCTGAATGGATCTCAAATGTAGTTCCAGTCACCAAGAAAGAAGCTACCAAAGTTAGGGTTTGCACTGATTTTAGAGATATTAATGTTGCATGCCCTAAAGATGACTTTCCTCTTCCAAACATGGATCAAATCATTGACTTCACTGTCGGAAGTGGGATGATGTCCTTAATGGATGGATTCTCCGGTTATAATCAGATCAGGATAGCTCCTGAAGACCAGGCTAAAATAGCCTTTATTACCCCCTGGGGTACCTTTTGTTTGGAAAGTGATGCCATTTGGCTTAAAGAACGCCGGTGCAACTTATCAACGAGCTATGACCTACATTTTTCATGATATGATGCATGATATCCTACATGATTATGTAGATGATATTATAGCTCGCTCTCTTATTGAAGATAATCATTTAGATGATTTAAGAAAAGTCTTTAATCGATTACGAGAATATCTCATTCGATTAAATCCAACAAAATGCATATTCGGAGTTAAATCCGGCAAACTATTAGGGGTTTTAGTTTCTTTACGTGGTATTGAAATCGACCCTCTCAAGATTGCGGCCATCACTGATATGCCCGCACCTACTAATATATCTGAGTTACGAAGTTTACAAGGTAAACTTCAAGCCATCCGTCGCTTCATCGATAAGCTGGCGGACAAAACTGGTCCCTTTCTTAAACTCCTTAAGAAGGATGTCCCTTTTAATTGGGACACAGAATGTAGAGAAGCTTTTGAACTTCTCAAACAATACCTCCTTAATCCACCTGTGCTTTCACCACCTAAATCCGATCGCCCATTTCTCCTATATATTTCAGCTTCGATTACTGCCTTAGGGGCTATGTTAGCTCAACTTGATGATGAAAAGCGAGAACGTGCTAATTATTATATTAGCCGAACCTTCATCGATTATGAAACCCGCTATACGACATTGGAAAAACTATGTCTAGCGAGTCGTGTTTGCTACGCAAAAATTACGACATTATATGCTTAGCCAAAAAACTTATGTCATTGCTAAATATGATCCCTTAAGGTATCTCATGAGTCGACCTTATTTATCGGGTCGCACAGCCAAGTGGGTTCTTGCTCTAAGCGAGTTTGATCTCACATTCATAGGACAGAAGTCTGTTAAGGGTCAAATCATAGCAGATCAATTAGCTGCTGCACCCTTAGAGTCTACCCATCCCCTCATCATCGAGTTTCCAGATGAATGCCTTCAATTAGAGGCAGACCATAATGAACAATGGTCCTTATACTTTGATGGAGCCCGATGCATGAGTGGGGCTGGTGCGGGTATTATTTTAATATCTCCGCAAAAACATCTTATTCCTCTGTCCTTCAAACTGACCTTTGCTTGCACCAACAATACTGCTGAGTATGAAGCTCTAATCCTTGGATTACGAGCTGCTCTAGCACTAAAAATTAAACACCTTTTAGTTTTTGGTGATTCCCAATTGGTTATAAACCAAATTAATGAAGTTTATCAAACCAGAGATGATAAACTGCGCCCATATAAGGCCTATGTTTTACAATTAATGTCTTTATTTGATCAAGTTACCTTGGAAGCCATTCCTCGAACTAGCAACCGTGCAGCTGATGCTATGGCCGCAGTTGCATCTCTCCTGCCCTTGGAGTTAGATGACGAATATGCCACTATCATTATTCGTCGACTCCAGGAACCCGCTTCAAATAAGTCATGCTTAGAGCCTTTGGATGTGTTTCTAATCAATGAAACTACTCCTGAACCTTGGTATACGGACATATTTGATTTTCTCCAAAATGGGACTTTCCCTGCTAATTCTAATAGAAACCAGCGTCGGTTATTACGTCGACGAGCAAGTCGATTCGTAATAATTGGCAATACTTTATATAGGAGATCTTTTGAAGGTATCCTATTAAGATGTTTAAACTTAGAAGAGTCTAAATCAGCCTTGAGTGAAGCCCACGATGGATCTTGTGGAGGACACTTTAGTGGTAGTGTCATTGCTAAAAAGCTCCTTCGGATAGGATACTTTTGGCCTACCATGGAAACGGATGCACATGAGTATGTGCGCCATTGCGACAAGTGTCAAAAACATGCTGACCTTGTCCATGCGCCTGCACAAGAGCTGCAGGCTATCTCATCTCCATGGCCCTTTTCTAAATGGGGCTTGGATATTATTGGCAAAATCAATCCTGTGTCATCTGATGGACACAAGTTCATCATAACTGCCACTGAGTATTTCACGAAGTGGGTCGAAGCTATGCCTTTAGCTTCCTGCACTGGCACACAAGTTTCTAAATTTATTTTTAATCAAATCATTTGCAGGTTCGGAATTCCTGCCAATCTCATCTCTGACAATGGAACTTGCTTCAAAAATAAAGATGTTAAAAAATTATGTCAAAAATATAAGATTCAACATCGCTGGTCCACCCCCTATTATCCTCAGGGTAATGGTCAAGCAGAAGCATCTAACAAAACCCTAATCAAAATTCTCAAAATATTAGTCAATAAAACTGGTCGTGATTGGCACATTCAATTATATCCGGCCTTGTGGGCCTATCGAACTAGTGTTCGAACCCCCACTGGAACTTCACCATTTGTTTTGGTATATGGTGCTTAAGCAGTTTTTCCATTTGAATTGGAAGTTCCTTCTTTGGCTCTGCTACTTCAAGATACCGAAGTAGGAGATGAATATCGTGCTGGCAGACTCAGTCAGCTGGAACTCCTAGATGAAAAATGCATCAATGCTTTGGAGCATCTCCGTGCTTACCAAAACAAGCTTAAAAGATCATATGCTAAGAAAGTTCGTCATCGATCCTTTGAGATTGGCGACCTTGTTTTAAAAGAAAATCAAAAAAATACAAATGCAACTAAGGAACTTAAAGGTAAATTTGAGCCCAACTGGCTTGGACCATACATTATTACTGCTAAATTTGAATCAGGAGCATATAAATTATCTACCTTAGATGGTAAAGAACTTAAAGAACCCATGAATATTTTGCATCTTAAACGTTACTATGCATAAATTTGGTCATTTCATCCATGTATATATTTGTTCAAAATTACTATCTTGTATTTCTTTCAATTTATTCAAAAACACCAAAAACATTCATAAATCTCCAAAAATCTTCAAAAACTATCTATTGCATTTATTTAAGGCACTTGTTAAATTTTTTGCTCAAAAACAAAAATCAAAATAAAAATATAAAAACAGCTATATGCTTGACTCTTTCGAAACCAAAATAAAATAAAGAAGAAAGAGAGAGTCAACATTCTCCAAACTTCTCAAAAAATCATTTATATATATTTTCTTACAATTATTGCAGTTATATGTTTCAACTTATTTTGGATAAATTAGCATTTATTTGGAATCCCTCACTTGCACACTCACAACAATAAATATCTTGATTTTATCTGGCATGATTACTAATCTCTCTTATATCAAAGTCCACAAAATTCAATTAAATAAAGTTTGAGCATAGAGAATTGATCTTGTTATTTACTTAAACCAAGCACATCTTTTCACAATAAAATGATTATATTTGTAATTTCCATGTTTTGCTACATAGTAGAACTGATTTCTTGAGTGAAAAGTTTCCCCTGCTATCCTATCATGCACATGGTCTAGAATCTTTGAGAATTGGCAAAAGGACAAGCTCACCCCTACCCAGAATAAAAATCCCTTGCTCTACAACTAATCCGAGCAAGTATCCCTAGCAAAGAAAAAGAAAAAAAAAGAAAAAGAAAAGAAAAAAATTCAAGAAAAAGAAAAGAAAAATGTTCTTTTATATCATTACCACAATGTTCCAAGCATTATCAAGCAAAAGAAATACAAAAAGAAAAATAAGCAAAGTTCAAAAGAAAGCAAGAAAGCAATAAAATCCCTTTCCCTACCCTTTGAAAAGAAAAGAAGGGTTGATGAGCTTGAATCCCCTGGAATTCTCAATTATTCGAAAGTGTGAGGTAAGCCCCATAACAGGTGGTTTGTGCCCAACCTGCTTGGCCTTGGGTAACTCCTAGCGTGGCGATATGTCTGTCACATTAGCGACCTTCTTTTGTACAGACCTATGTCTGCTTATGGATTAGCTAGCTCTTGATAATCCGACCTACATAGTAGCCTAGTATGGTTATATGCATCTACATCATGGTTAATGAACACTTATTTGGTTTCTTCAAATCACTTGTATCATAGTATCTTGCTCAAAGCTGGTAAATGAACAATGCAATTGCACACACATTTGTATTTGAGAGATTTTGTGTATCATTATGATAAATCAAGATTGGAAATGAATTCACATATGCACATGGGATTCCTTATAAATCTAACTTTTGTCTTCAAAATACTTTGAAATATTATTTTTGCAACTTGTTTGGAATAAATCAAGTACAATTGTTTACCACAAAGACAACTATATAATAGAAAAATCAAAAATTTCTTTCAAAATATACAAAACATAAACATATATATCTGGTTGACTTTCGCGACGATGGTATAGTTTCAAAACCAAAATTGGAATTTTATGCCTAGCGCAAGTCCTCATTTTCATATTTTTTGTTCATCAAAAATCAACCATGCAATAAAACTATCTTTTTTGGATTTTCGCGATGATGGTATAAGTCTATACCTACATATTCTATGCCTAGCGCAAACCATTGTAACAATTTTTATTCCCCATTTATTCAAAATCATGAAAACCATATGACTTAATTCATTATGTTACACAAATTATGCTTTTCAAAAGCAAACACATTTTCATTATTTCATGTCATTATGTCAACCTTTAATTTTGCAATGATGGTATAATTCCTAAGGAATTATCCAAAAAATTTATCACACTTAGGAATTTATGCCTAGCAAAAATCATTTTAAACATTATTTCATGCACAAACATTTTTTATGAAAATCTGAAAATCATCATCATCATCATCATTTGCACTATCACAACAAAGTCTTAAGACAGTCTCTTAAGCACTCTTTTACTTTTAACAATATTTCTATAACTGGGACTAGCTTGACGACCGAGTGAGCAGCGACTCCATGAAATGGTCTATAATAGCGACAATGTCCTTTGAAATTATTGTTAGAAGTCTCTTTTTATTTTTTATCACATTTCATCACAACCAATCAATTTGTTACATCAGATTATTTCATTTAAAATTTTATAGCATGACATTCAAAACATAATATTTCCAACGACATAATTACATGAATCCTCAATGAATCATCAAATCAATCAATTAAAACATCTAAAAGCATCATACAAATCACAAAACACAAGTCATATGATCAAAAATATCTCATATATATATATATATATATATATATATCAACATATGTACATCATCAAAACTAGATTGGTATGCCACAATCTGTACCTCGGCATACTCAATCCTCTATCAAAAATAATCATATAATACAAATGTCAGTCCAACCCTCTAGCCTCGAGAGCCCCTCGAGCTCTCTGCCTCATCTCCTCCCCCGCCCTGAGGTGGACGAGGTGGCCCCATCGCCGTCTGTGTAGTCCTCGTCCTCGATCGGGACGTAGTCCTCGAGGACCCAATCTTGATAGGGTCAGCAATGCCAGCTGGCAGCTGTACCCTCTGACCCTCGGGCACCATCTGGAAGTAGATGCCCTGGTAGAACGCGGTCCGAGCAATCGACCGTGCCAGCTCCTGTGTGCTCGCCCCTCCGCCCCGTGCCCTGAGGCGTGCAATCTCGTCTCGTAGCTGTGACACCTCAGCTCGGTGTTGTGCGGCCGCATCCTGTAGCGTCTGCACCTGAGCCTGCAGACGATCTCTCTCCGCTCGGAGAGTAGCCATCTCGCTACTCTCTCCTGTATCCACACCCTTGCCCTTATCGGGCGATGGTGGCCTATCCCTCTATGGAGATGGGGGTCTCGCCTCCCTCCTCTCCCTCTCTCTCTATCGTGGCCGCTCCTGTGCCTGTGGCCTCCTCGCCTCTCTCCCACCGTGACCCTGGGCTGCCTCCATCGCCACCTGGCATCGCCTCCCTATCCGACGCACAACCGCGTGGATCGGACCCTGTGCCCTCGTCATCCGAGGAGGGCGGATGCCTGCGTACCAGGCATCGTAGCCATCGGCTACTCCTGCGTCGTCCCCATCCACTGGCTGGATGGGGGCATCATCTGTGTCCTGGCTCCAGAACCGTTGCATGTCCGGAGCCCCGCTAACAGTAGTGTTATCCCGGACAATCCGGGAAAACTCGTAGTCCCTGAGGGATGGGATCCCCTGCTGTAGACCGAACTGCCTCAAAACTCGGTCGTACCTGTGGAGCTCCACCTCTCCCCTCTCCATCCTCAGCCAACAAACTCGCCTGATGCGAGCCAACTCCTGTCCGTCCTCTGGCCACCCTGGATGCTCCCTCCATGGCCTCCAGGTGATCTGGTCCGGGACTAGGTCATCCAGTAGTCTCCGGGACATCGGTAGGTCGATCCGCCGTTGTGCCCCTCTTCGGAGCCACCAGTAGAAGACTCGGGGCCTCTCCCCGTCAATCCCTATCGGAGGAAGCCCTATCGGCCTCCGCACCGCAATGTGCTCCCAGCACCAAACCTGTAGTAGCGATGTCATAACCAGACATCGGTCGCCCTTGTACACGACCCCATACAGGATCCTGTACAATCGGCATAGAACAAAGCTGCCCCAAGAAAACCTGTAGCCGTGGTCTCTCATGTCATAGACCACATCTGCCAGCATCCATGGCACCCTGCACCCACTCTGATGGCACAGCAGAAGTCCACCAACCACCCCAGCTAGTACCCGTGTGAGTGTAGATGCCCCAGGCATCTGGCGTAGTGCCTCGATGTTAACTTCGCCCTTCTCTAGGGTGAAGCTCGGGTCACCGCACAACCGTCCCATAGCGCGGCCCTGATTGGCCGTAGGAGTAATCAGCCATCCTTGTATGGGGATTCTCAGAATCCTCCATACGTCCTCTAGAGTGGGAGTCATCTCCCCTGTCGGTAGCCAGAAACATGAAGACCCCGGATACCACCTCTCTGCTAGGGCCGTCAGTAGCCCCATGTCTGTAGATACTTGTGGCATCTCTGCCACATGCTATAAGCCGGCCTGTGCCAGCTGATCTCGCTCTGCCTGTGTCAGAGCGGCCAAGTCATCTCTCAACCCTCCATATTTCCACTCCCTGCTCTTTAGTAATCCTCTCTGCAAACATAAACAACAAAACAATAAACAATCATTAATCAATAATTCAAGTAAGCAATAATGCAAATTAAAAATTCAATTTTGTGCAATTGATGATATCGCCCACTATTGGACGATATCGTCCCAAATTTGAGCATAATCGTCTCCGATTTCGTAGTTCGAAATCGTCTCTAATTTGACGAAATCGTCCCCCTTTCGACGATTTCGCCCTCGGGCGAAATTGCCGAAATTGAGACGATTTCGTCGAAATCGGGACGATTTCGTCCCGACGACGTCGACGGCCCAAAAACGGCCGCGATGCTCAAAATTCACCTAAAATCTACCTACAAAGCATGTAAAATTAAATTAAAGCATTCTAAACTAAGTTTAGACTCTTACCCGTAGACCGCGCTGGACCTCTGTCGATCTGTGCGTCGTCTCCACCATTTTTGCTTCAGAGCTCTAAAACCAGTAAAAATGAACAGTAAAAATGAATTAGGGTTTTACCCTATTTTTCTTAATTTTATTCAAAAATAATTTTTTTGCTTTTTCGCGTTTTTACCTCAAACGTTCGATTTGGGTAAAAACACGGAGGGGGCACCATAGTAAGTTGTCGTACGATTCGACCAAGAATCGTCGCCTAAAAATGGGAATAATTTTTGCTTTCTCGTAGATCGAGAAGAACTCATCTTTAACGCATTTTCTTCGAAAAATTCGCTAAAGAGGGGGCAAAATGTAGCACCCTAAAATTGGCGCGATAAAATTGGAATAATTACATTCACCTTAGTAAATAATTTAAAATTCAAATTTAACCTCCCAAACCGCCCGTTAACCGCCGGAAATCCGTTTCCCCCTTTTTCGTGCCATTTTTAGAGGTTGTTTTGACCGTTTGACGATATCGTCCCAGATTTGATGATTTCGTCTGGACTAGGACGTCCAGACGATCTTGTCGCAAAACTGAATTTGCAAAGTTGGAATCTGTTCCAACGGGTCTCCAATCTGGGTAGAAGCGTGTCTGCGCCGTTGGGACCCTCCCCCGTTGGAGATCTCCCAAATTGGGATGATCTCCAACCTCCTAACTACTCCCCCTAAGCCTATTTAGTCTCTAGGATTTTCCCTTCCCAACCCCTGGCTGAAATTCTCTGCAAATTGATTCCCTCTACGTTAAAGCATCCCAATCTTGCATTTGCACTAGATCTATACCAATTTTGTTGCAGGTACATCATTGTTTTTCAGCCGGAGCCAGCACCCATCGTCGTCGACGAACCTGTTCAGATCGGAGGCGAACCTATCGAATTCGAGGCGATTTCGATACTAATGCGAGACGATCTCGATTGCAGTCTGCATTGCGGCAATCAGTGCCTAAAGTTTGTTTTCCTCAACCCTTTTTCTGTCATTTTATTCTACAAATTAGACAATTTATTCGGTGTTTTATGTTATCTTGCATTTGGAGTTCACCCATTTAGATTAGATTGCATATTAAATCTTAATTATCATAAAATTAGCACAATTCATTTTTGTTTCTGTGCTTAAGTTGCGGTTTGATAACATTGCTGCCATTTTATATCATTTCCCTCTGTTAGCACCATAGTATTTTTTGTATTTTGCATCTATTTTTGGTTTTGCAGGTCTCTGATGAATTCGTCTGACGAATTCGTCTGATCTCAGACGATTCTATCGTCTCGATGATTCGTCGGATCTCGGACGATTACGTCGGATTGCGGACGATTCTGTCGAATTCCAGACGATCCAGACTGCTTCAAACATCAGAATCTTCTTCAGACATCCGGATCAGGTATTCCTCATTTGCATTCTGTAAATTCTCTATTTTTTGCTTTTAAATCTATTTCTGTATTCATTGAACTTGCATTTTCATATAGATTAATCTAGATTCATTCGGCCAAACCTAGGATATGAATGCTTAAGGTTAAAAACGAACACATCTAAACACATTCCAAAACCTAGGCATGGAAACTGCCGCCAAATGTTTCCTGGTGAACCCACCATCCGTCGAAAAATCATCAAAATACACCTCCCTTGAGAGGCGGGACCTTCGCAAAGTCCTCTCAGTCCGAGGTACCGCGCCATCCTTTTCCCATCCTCCTTCCGGGCACGGATCCTATAGCCTGAAGGTAGGGATGCGAAAAATTTGGAGCGATACACCTTGGAGAAATGGATGATTACACCTAATTTCTTTGCAAGAGAGAGTTTTCAATTTAATACTCTGTTTGTGGTGATCATTTTGCAATAGGACAAAATATTCATTCAACACTACACAGGTCAAATTACCATCCATGCTACTCTTCTGATGACGATTGAAAGGCAACCAACTGGTGTTATATTCCTCCTCAAAAATCATGATCTCACTATTTTGCGGTTGCATTACCGATATACCTTCATTTCATCATTTTAACATTGTTGTCTTTGTTATGCAATAGACCTCTAGATATTCTTGCATCCTTGGTGTATTCTAAGACACATCAGTCTTCGTGCTCAATTACCGTGTAAAAATATTTGTGCAGTAGCAATTTTCTTCTCCGTCATCGATGACTTTCGATGAACTCCTCATAGTATAAAGTTTTACCGAATTATTCGTTTCAATTTTATTGTCTCACCACCTTGGGGCTTTGTTTTAATATAAACTAAGCACACTTTGATTAATTGCTCTTCAATCTTGTTGCATTACTTATTTCGGTCTCCCACAAGTAAAGTGCACAACATATCTTTTTGTAACATTATCAAGCCCTTTTTATATGAAGTTGACCCTTTTAAATAATGACGTTGACACTTGTTTAAAAGAGGAGAATGTCAGTGCACATGGACATTTCTTTTGTGATGTTAGGGTCAACAAAAATAGTGGCTAGCCCACTATGGAATATTTTAAATTTATTGTTTAGGTCTTTACAAATGAACCATCAGCCCTTTTGATAACTTGGCGCTCAAACCTTTAATTAAAACTTTATTTAAAAATATTTGAATATTTAATTTTAAATTATTTTTAAAAAATAATTTAAATATTAAATGATTTAAATATTTTAAATAACTTTGGTCCTTTAACCATGGTCTTTGAACCCTTAATATTATAATAATAAATATTATAATATTATGTTCTTTAGACCTTTCCTCCAGAGAATTTAACCATTCTTTTGACCAACCTCTTTTGCCAAGTCCTACACTGATCATTGATGCTTGACATCAATGACAACAAAACCTGCTCATATTTCCAATAATATCCCCTTTTTAATTGATGGCAAACCATTTACCTTTTACCATTTCCTTAACCTTTTTCTATTTTGCTCCCCCTAATAAATGACTCCCCCTAACCGGATGCTCTCCCCCTTACTCAAATCTCTCTCCCTTTGACATCAATGGCAAAGGGTCACCTTTGGGACTCGGGGCTAAGAATGAGTCTCTTAGCTTAGCCCCTCCCCCACATCCTCTTGAGGTGGTTAGTTCTAGGGTGGGAGTAAATCTACTCCCATATTGCAATGCTCTTTTCCTTTGTCAACTTTCTCTTTCCATACCTTTGAAGTCATACCTTTTTGAACTTTTTGAGAATCCTCTTTCTTGCCTATCCTTGGAAGATCTAGAAATTATGTTCTACACCACCTTGCTATATGCCCAATATTATTGCACTTGTAGCACTTAATGTTGTGATTCCTTGAAGATGCAAATGTCTTGTAGTTCCTCCTGGTGAAGCCATATCCTTTCCTGTCATGAACCCTACATTTTACTACCTTGTGACCAAAATGATTACAAGAGTAGCAATACCCTTGAAAAATATGCATGTTTCTAAAGTTCCTATAATCTTTTATTCCCTGTGTCCTACACTGTGAATCCTTGTGTCCAAACCTGTGACATGAGAAGCATTGTCCATTGAAGAAATTTTGCCTTAACCCCATTGGTCTCTTAGTCTCTTATTCCCTGTGTTGTTTCCTATTCCATCTGTTTCTCATTTGTGCATTGTTACTTTCCCTATTGATATTTCTATTTTCTAATTTATACTCAAAAGTCTCACTTTCTATTATACTCTCTTCTTCTGAAGTTTCTTCTTCTTTGGTGCTTGAGCTTGATTCTCCCTTTTCTACTTCATTTTTCCCTTGTTCTTCTTCAAAACTAAGTCATGTTTTCATGACTATTGATCTTTGTGCACTGATAATCTTGTCCAAGGTCTTTGAATTTTTTTTGAACTTGTGTAGCTTGTCCTTTGAATCTTTCACTTTCATCCTTAGTGAAACTGTCTCATGTTCTAATATTTCACATTCTAGATATTTTGTCTTTAATTTTCTAGCCATACCTTCTTATTTTTTCCTTGCTTCTTCAACCTTAATTTTGAAGTTAGTGAGATCTTGTAGAAACTTTACTTTTGCTTTCTCATCTTCTTGAGCTTAAACCCTTAATCTTGAGTTCTCATTTTTTAATTCTTTAAGATCAACAATAAGTCTTTCATAGTCTAGCTCTTTTACCTTTGACTGTTCAACCATACCTTTTTCAACTCTCCTTACATTTTGAACCTTATCTTTGAAGTCAGAGAGATCTTGTAGAAGCTTTGTCTTGCATTTATCATCCTATTTTATTTGAGCCTTTAATTCTAAGTTCCCCCTTTTTAACTTAACAAGTTCCTTAAGTGTGGCTTCCTCCTTTTCTTTTTCTAAAATTTTCTCTTTTCTTTGGTCTTCAATTTCTTATATTATCTAAAGTAGAGTTTCTTATTCATACTTGTTTTGAATGTCCCTATTATCCTTTTTTGAACCATCCTCTAGGACTTCAATTCTGAAAGTATCATATTCCTCTTCACCGCTAATAAACGCATTGCAATAACCTGCATCATTGTTGATTTGACCACAAACAAAACATTCTTCACCTTCTTCTAGAAAATAAGCTGCATGGTGACCTGCCTTCCTACATCTTGTACACAAATTTATCAATCTGGCCTTTTCTTCACTGCTTGATTCATCTCTTGAATATATTTATATTTTTCCTCCCAAAAAAACAACATTAAATTCATCTTCCTTTTATTTCATGACCATGTGTGTTCTTTTCTTCTTGTGTCTTATGGTTCTACTTTTGCCTTTATTTGTCATTTGTGTTCTTGTAAGATCTTCCTTAAAGTTGTTAAACCTTTTCCAAAGAAACCCGCTCTAATACCAATTGAAGAACACAATCTTATATTGAGAGGGAGGGTGAACAATATAAGACCACTTTTTACTTTTCTTTCCTAAACAATATTATCCAATACAATCAATGGAAATATCAACAATAGTAACCAAAGCAATGCACAAATCATCACACACAATAGAGACACCAATTTAACATGGTTCACCCAATGTGGGCTACTCCATAGAGAAAATATTTTACTAAAGTTTTCTCAACAAATCTCTTGGAAAACCTTTCTCTATTATAATGTTTATGGACCTCTGTCCAAAGGAGATATCAATCCCCTAATCAAGTTCATGGATCTTTGTCCATAGGAGAACTCCTTATCCTCTGCTCTGGCTAGTGATCTTCTAGAAGAACTGCTACCTCCACTACACTGGCTTATGGATCTCTATCCACTGAAGACTTCTACCCTCACTCAGAAGATCTATCTTCATTTCCTTGGCTAACAGACGTCTATACACTAGAGACTATCATACTCTATACTCTGTCACCTCTAAAGCTTACTCTTAGCTCTATCTCAAATCTACACTAAACACGGTCCTTCGATCTAGCACAAATCTACTCAATATTTGTCCTCAAATATGCACTAAACACATTCCTTCAGTCTAGCACAAATTTGCTCAATATCTATCCTAAAATATACATTAAACATATTCCTTCAGTCTATCACAAATCTACTCAATCTCTATCCTCAAATTTGCACTAAATACAATCCTTCGATCTAGCACAAATCTGATCAATCCCTATCCTCAAATCTGCACTAAAAATAGTCCTTCGGTCCAGCACAAATATGCTCAATATCTATATTTGGTCTGGCACAAACCTATCCTTAAATCTACACCAAACTTTGTCCTCAAATCCATCCTTAAGCTTTAACACAAATCTTGACTCAATCACTAATAAAATCTGCTAGATATTCCCTAAACCTTAACCCAATATTTGAACAAATCAATCAATCAACTCTACTCACAAGTCTTCTCAAAGACTTATCTCAAATATGCATTGTAAGCTTCCACAAAATCTCACACTAATCTATCCACAAGTTCTCTGTAGAACTTGTTCAATCTACTCAACAAGTCTTCACCAAGACTTACCTCAAATCTTCTCAACAAGTCTTCACCAAGACTTACCTCAAATCTTCTCAACAAATCCTCACTAGAACTTGTCCAATATGCTTGATAAGTGTTCACCAAGACTCACCTCAAATATGCTCAAACATTCTTCACCAAGACTTGCCTCAAATCTTCTCAACATGTTGGTGAAATAAAATTAAATAAAATGAAAAGCTTAGGTTTAGGGAAAAATAAGAATGAAACGTAAATTTAAATGCAGGTTAAAAAAAATTTTAGAACCTCATCCTGAATCTGTGAAAGGAAATATTTTTGAAATAAAACCTAATTTAAATAAATCAAAATTAACACAATTCACAATTTAAATTAGATGTAATATTCAAAAAAATAAAAATTGCACCATCAGGAATGAGTGAGCTGAGGTTTAGCGGGTGCGATGGGAGTGAGGGTTTAAATTTTCTAGGCAGGAATATTAGCCAAGGCGATAGAGGTAGAGCAGGTACAGAAGGGGCAGGTGGGAACCTCGAGCATGGATCAAGTGAGTATCTAAATGAAGGTGGTCAAGCTATGGTATATTTTGAGGCAGGCACCACGCGGGGGCCCAACCCTCCTCAGAAATACCATGACAAAAAATATACGAAGGACAATGAGGGGCCCAAGAAGTGGTTGTATTTTTCTGAGACTCTTAGATGAAAAAGAAATGAGGTTCTCTCTCTTCCACCCCTAGTTCTAGTAAATAATAAAATTTCAGCCCCGACAAGTTCCATGAGCCCTTTTCTTTCAATGGAAGAATTCTCCCTGGTAGGCAATTTTTTGGGAGGTAGGTCAAAAATGAAGACTATCAGGGCTTGGGCGATGGGTAAATGATGACCGATAGGCAGCTTGGAGTTGGTAGATTTAACTCGAGGGTTCTTCAATATCCGTTTTAACAATATGGAGGATGCTAACCGCATTTTAACAGGAGGTCCTTGGTTTTTGGGCAAAATGAGTCTTTTTCTCAGACGATGGGGTGAATATTTTGACCCTAAAAAGCAAAATATTAACATTTCCCCTATTTGGGTTTGTCTCTCGAGTCTACCTGCCCAGTTCTTCAATGAATATTGGCTATAGGGCATAGCCAGAACTATAGGGGACCTGATCTCCATTGACCATGCGACATTGGCCAGGACAAGGATGACTCATGCACAAATATGCATAAATGCTAATTTGGATAATGAGTTGCCAAGTTTTGTGGAGCTAGAATATGGAGAATACTATCGAAAACAACCAGTAGAGTACTATAACATACCGACATTCTATGCAAAATGTAAAAATCAAGGACATCTATGCAGCCCTAACCTGGCAATGAATAGAGAAAAGCAGAAGTAGGGAATGCTAGATAGAGGAAATTTGAGGAGTTTCCCTGGTAGAGGCGATTTCAATCAGGAAAACTATGTCTACCAAAAAAATAAAAGATAGGGTGCAGGGTCCCAATAATACAAAGGAAAACAACAGGTTGTTGGCAACCAAAATACTCAGGTAAGTTCCAATCCTCTAGTTTCAAATAAATTTTCAATTCTATCCAATATGGGAGTAGGAGAATTATTGAAAGACATGGAAGACCAGAACCTTCAGGCTAACCTTTATGACTCTTTAGAATCCCCATCCAAGTTAGGATTATCAAACCCTAATGCTAAAATTAATGTAAGCACCGTGGGCATCACAAATCCAAACCCTAATGCTCGATATCTAGAATCCCCATCCAAGCCAGGATCCTTAAACCCCAATGCTAAAAATACTTCAAGCCTAGTGGGCATACCAAAGCCAAACCCTAATTTTGAAGACCTTAGGAAGAAAGTTGAGGCATTATAAAATAAAAAATTTCATCTCCCTAAGATCATCACTAGGAGCCAAGTGAATCCTACTAAGGGGTCGTCCCGTAGACCAGGGGAATATAGGAAAAAAGGAGAAGATTTGGATGTAGGGATGGAGATATGTGAAACTCTTCAGAATGAGGAATATGGCAGTCCTGTTCTGCAACAAATTGCCTCCCCCCAGTTTAGTCCTAAACAAACCAGGAGCACTGTGAAGTCTCCTATATATTTTGGCAATGAAAAAAAAAGAGGGAGAATATAAAATGTTGAGCATCAAAAAATTAAAACTGATAATGACATTGCCAATGGAAAACATAGAACCTTGTTTCAACAGGTTATTTTGGGTTCTGAAGACAACAAATTAGGAAAACCCCCTCAAGGGAGGGGGAGAGGAAGAAATCCTAAACAATATAAATGAAGTTCCTCTCATAGAACATGAGAGGACTCAATGGCCTGCCCAAACACAGGGAAGTCGGTGCAATAAGAAATCAAGTGAATCCAACTATTATAATGTTGCAAGAAACAAAAACTGATGAGATTCAGTTAAAAAAAAGTAGCAAAAAAATCTAGAATCAAGGGGAGATGGTTTGCAAATCATCCAGAGGAGCGTTTGGAGGCCTTTTGACTTTGTAGGATCCCCGGATAGTAGAAGGCACCATTATTCAGAAAGATGACAGGGTTCTTAGTGTTTTATTTAAGGAAATAAACAACAACAGCTCGTGGATCCTTTAAAATATTTATGCTTCGAATTCAATTCATGGGAGAGCTCTATTGTGGGAGTACTTAGGCAATCTGAGTGAAATATTCCATAATGTACCCTAGATTCTGGTTGGGGATTTTAACACTCCTCTTTACCCTTCAAAAAAAATGGGTGGAAATGGACCACCTATTAGGAGCATGGACGAGTTCAATGACTTTGTGAACTCCAACATGTTGATGAATGTAAAACTTAGAGGATCGAATTATACCTGGAGAAATCGACGGATAGGGTGTCATCTCATTCAAGAAAGGCTTGGCAGGTGTTTTCTATCAAAGGAGGCTACAACACTGTTCTGTGATTCTACCTTGCAAGACCTTACTAAAATTTCCTCTAATCATAATCCCATTTTTTTGGAGATCCCTAACTCTTTTTCCTTCAAGAAACCTTTCATAATTCAATCTATGTGGATAAAACATTCCAGTTTCAGAGATAATTCAGTGGTGGCAGCAGCCTGTCAAGGGTAGTGCAGCTTTTAAAATTGTTGGCAAATTAAAGTTTGTTAAGGAAAGCTTCGAACTTGGAACAAAGAGGTCTTTGGGAACCTCTTTGAAAATAAAAAATAGGTTGTTGAAAGTTTGAAGATAATTGATCAGAGGATTCAACATGGTGATGCTGATGAAACTACTAGGCAAGAGGAACGAACAAAACTAGTAGAGTTTCATAACATTTTGGCCTGTGAGGAAATCTAGAGGCAAAAATCAAGGGCTCTTTGGTTGAAATATGGAGATTAAAATTCTAAGTTTTTTTGTCACCATGCTTAGAAACAGAAGCAATAAAAAGATAAAAATTTTAAAAAAATCAGATGGTTCTATTACTCGGGACTTAATAGAAATAAAAAAAGGAGGCAGTAACTTATTTCAATTCTATCCTTGGTCAGGAATCGCAGTGCAATGAGGAGGCAAAATATATTCTCTTGCAATCCATTCCTAGCATAATAAATGATGATATAAACCTTAAGCTTCTAGCTCCATTTTCTAATGAAGGAATTAATGAAGCCTTGTTTAGCATGGAGCCAGACAAAGCCCCAGGACCCGATGGCTTTTCCCCTCATTTCTATCAAGACTTTTGGGACATCGTAAGTGAGGATGTAATTTTTGTTGTCGTAGAATTCCAAGCAAGAAATCATATACCAAAAGGTCTCAACTCTACTTTTATTTCTCTAATTCCTAAGAAGCAAACCCCTGAATCTATGGCTAACTTCAGGCCAATTAGTCTGTGCAATATTTCTTACAAGATCCTAACTAAAGCCATTGCAAATATAATGAAATATGTTCTACCCCGCATCATAGATCCATGCCAGGGAAGCTCTGTCCAGGGCAAGTCAATCTTGGGTGGAGTTATCACAGGTCATGAAGCTCTACACTCTGCTCATAAGACTAACAGGTCTATTTTTGTCCTCAAGCTTGATATGAACAAAGCATTTGATAGGCTAAATTGAGACTTTCTTATTGATGCCCTCCTTAAGTTTGGTTTTCACCACCAATGGGTTAATTTGATAAAACAACATATTTCTAAAGCATGGTTCTCAATTTTGGTTAATGGAACAATTGTTGGTTACTTTTAAATTTGTAGAGGAATTCGGTAGGGGGACCCTATCAGCCCCATGTTATTCATCATTGTGGCAAAAGCTTTAGGTAGAACCATAAAAAATGCTTGTAGTTCAAGGCTAATATCAGGAATCAAGACAACATATCTCACTAGGATTGTTTCTCACCAACAATTCATCGATGATACCCTTCTATTGACTAAGGTGTCGGTGGTTGAGGTCAAAATAATTAAATACATCCTGCAACTCTACGAGGATGTTGTTGGTCAGAAAGTTAATTTTAGTAAAAGCAAGTTATATTTCTTGAACACCCCCATTCAAAGGTAAGGAATGATTACAAAAATTTTACGATGTGATATAGCAAACCTCCCCACTTCGTATCTTGGTCTCCCTATTTTTATTGGTTCTCCGAGAGAGTCAATGTGGGACAGGGTTATTGAAAGAATTCAAAAAAAACTTTCTGGATAGAAAGGTCATCTTCTATCTCAAGCAAGAAAGTTGACCCTCACTAAGGCCTCTCTTCAGAGCATTCCATTTTATTTCCTCTCCGTTTTCAAATCCCTTATGAAGGTTTTCCAGAAAATTGAGAAACTCCAAAAAGAATTTTTATGGACTGGATCAGAGGAGAAAAAAATGATATACCTTGTAGGATGGACCAAAGTATGCAGACCTAGGGAAAATGGGGGCTTAGGTCTGAGGAGAATTGCTCATATGAATTTAGCTTTACTAGCTAAGTAGGCATGACGTCTCATTTCTGGTGAAGAAAATGAATGGATAGCTATCATCAAATGAAAGTATCTTCAAAATATGGAATTTATAAGTGACTCAGTTACAATCAGAGGTTCTGCTTTTTGGAAAGCAATTCTCAATTGTAAGGAAATCATCAAAAAGGTTTAATATGGGTTTTAGGCAATGTTGAGAGGATAAATTTCTAGAATGACAGGTGGGCTAAGGACAAACCACTAACGCAATATCCTTATCCTGAATCAGAGATATCACGAAAGAACTCATTGGAAAAAAAGTCTTCGATTATATGGTTGAGGATAGAGGCAGAATGAAGTGGAAACAAATAAGGATTCAGGGATTTCAAGCGAAATCAAATGATCTTTGTAACATTATCGGGCAACAGTTTATCCCCATGAGACCTATGGAAGATCAAGTGACCTAGGCTCCTACGGAAAACGGGCAGTTCACTGTTAAATCAGTTTACAATCTTTTGCTTGATGATGAGGATTTTGTCCTCCAAAAGGACTTAGTTTGGATAAAAAATTTAATTCCAAAAATTGCAGTCTTTTCATGGTTGGTTATCCAAGGAAGAATTCTAACCATTGATAATATGATGCATAAAGGTATTTGTATCACTAATCATTGTTATCTATGCAGGGCTAATTGGGAGACCATTTATCACATTTTCCTTGAGTGCCATTTTTACTTGATTGTCCTAAGTGGGGTTTTTTAGGCCTTCAATATTTCTTCGATTAAACTAGTCATCGTACTTGATTTGTTCGTCCAGTGGCCTTACCCCTTTTCAATCCAAAGACTTAGATACATGTGGAAAATTTGTCTCAATCACTATCTTTGGTAGGTGTGGTTAGAAAGGAACCATAGAGTATTTAATGAGTCTATCCATTATCATCAAACTATCATTGCCAGGATCCTATCCTTTGCCAATGAGAATGTGAACCTTATCCCTTTTGATAGTTGTAAACTTCATTTGTAGGAGACCATGATTGCAACAACAGGCGCTGGCAACATTGTGTGAGATAATAATGGGAATATGATGCTTGCATTTTCCAAATATTTGGGAACAAGGATGAACAACGAAGCTAAAGCTATAGCTATGTGTAGAGGCCTTCAAATGACTCAAGATTTAAAAGGTAATTTGATCATAGAAGGAGACTCTATGCATGTTATAAATCTCCTTAATAATTGGAAAATACCTCCTTGGAGGATTAAAACAATTATTGAAGAGGCTAGGATCTTTTTCCAGGGAAGACAAGACAAAAAAGTCCAACATGTCTTTCGAGAAGCTAACAAAGTTGTTGATAAGCTGACCAATTTTTGTGTCGATGATGATCGACTTTTCAAATGGGAACATGGTGTCTCGAGCGAAGTAGAGGAGCTTATTCAACAAGAATGCCAAGAATGATAGTCGAATTTACCAACAAGGAAGGCACTATAAGTTCGAAGACTATGAGTATTCCCGTATCTTTTTTGAAATGGACTCACAATAAAAATTATCCGAGTTGTCAGTATTGGTGGATGCTGCTTGGAAATACCACAAAGACTAATAGGGAAAGTCACATGTCAGATAATATGGCTCCTAGTCATCTTAGTAATTTGAGGTTGGTTGATAATCACAAGGCAAGAAAGAAACAACAATATAAGACTTCGAACTAGAGCCACGTGGACCACCAAATAGCCACCGCCATAAATCTAGCCAACAGGTTCACTTCTCCAAGGCTGATTGGCCAAGACGGGATGTGGTCCCAAAGCATGTCATCTACGAAAGAAAGCAATTACCAAAGAATTATTAAGAGTAACTGTTAATACAGAGCTTGTGGGAGTTTTTTTCATTACTCTACTATGTGTGTCTGCAGCTTTTTGTTTCTCCACTGTTTCAAGGAAGATATATGTGTCTGTTTCTTTTTTTGTAATTATGATGCAGGTGTGTTTTCTCGGGGTATACCCAAAATATTGTATGGGAAGTTTCTTTTTGATAACATGCTATGTGCCTTACCGGATGTAATGGCTTTGGTGGCATGTAGATTTTACATATATAGGATACTTAATAAGGACATGTTCATCAACAACCCTTGGCTGATTTTTGTAAAAGGTTTTGGGTCAACCTGTAAAACCCGATATTAATGCTATAGTATCTTATCCACCAAAAAAAAAATCTTCTCAACAAGTCTTCACCAATACTTGCCTCAAATCTACTCAATAAGTCCTCTCTAGAACTTGCTCAATCTGCTCAACAAGTCTTTACAAAGACTTACCTCAAATATGCATTGTAAGCTTCCACAAAAGCTCACACTAATATGTCCTTAAGATTTCACAAAAGCTTACTCAACTCTGTCCTTAAGTCCCCTCTAGAACTTACTCAAATCTTCTCACAAGCTTTCACAAAAGCTTATTCAAATCATTTGTAAACTTGCATACAAAAAATCAACTCAATATTTCACTGAAAACCTCTTCAATCACACAAACAAATCTCACTTAGAATTTTGTTTGACCTCAGAAACATATAGAGAATGGTAAGAGACTCAATATGCTTCACACTCACAAAAATGCTCAATCACTTTCAATCTCTCTTGTTTAACCACAAAAACATATAGAGAATGGTAAGAGACTCAATATGTTTCACACTCACAAATCACTCTATCACTTTCAATCTATTTTTCAAACCAAATTCACTTGACTAGGCTCAATCAACTCCACTCAATCAATCACTCAATGAAACACTCCTTGCTTACAAACCCTAGTCCAATCATATGAACCCTCGCTCAATTATTTCCAAAAATGATTATCAAACAATCTCACATGACAATGATACTCATGATCTTTGTCTAAACCCTAGTTCAAGATAGTTCACAAGTTCTCACTCAAGTATTCTCAAAAAGCTTACTCAACAATGCTTATCAAACAAGGTTTTTACCATCAACTTTCACTCAGAAAAACCTTTAACAATCAAACTCAACAATGCTTATCAAACAACCCTTTTCACTCCAACTTAACATTCACAACATTCAACAATCACTCACAAGGAAGATGTGCCCATACCTTTTGTTTGACGAAGATATGACCTCAAACACCTGTTTTAATCACAACCACTCTCTTTGAAAATCACAAGGATTAGATATAAATTTCTATTTCAAAGATGTCCACATAAACTTTCTCTCAAAGCAAACCTTACAACTTAAAGGAATTTTAACTTTCACCTTATAACTCCTATTTTATTCTTATTAAAAATACCAAAAAAAAATAAAAATATTAATTATCACATACCCTTATAACTCCAAAGTTGTATTTAAAAACGTTTCACCCAAATTATAACTCACAAGGTAAATATTTTAACTTATTAAACTCAACCTTATACCTCTCACTATCAAAAATATTGTTACCTTTTAATAGTGTCGATACCCTTCAATCTACCATCAACCAAATTATAACTTATAAGGTAAATATTTTAACTTATTAAACTCAACCTTATACCTCCCAATATCAAAAAGATTGTTACCTTTTAATAGTGTCGAGACCCTTCAATCTACCATCAACAAAACTATGCCAACTATGGTTTTAGCATTTGCTGGTATGCCAACTATGTCAGCCTCGTAGATGAAAATAATAAACACTTCCGTACCTGTTATTTCCTTTCCTCCAATGATGACCAGAGAAAAACCATCTTCACCAATAAAATTAGCCTTTGTGAGATTCGAGCTATCGAAGCCCCCCTTGCTACATAGGTCAAATCACCATTCGTGGTACTCGTCTGATGATGATTGAAAGGCAACCAGTTTGTCTTAATTTCCTCCTTAAAAATTGTGATCTCACTGTTTTTACTGCTGCGATACTGAGATACCTTCGTTTCGTTGTTTTCACACTAATTTCTCTATTCTGTGATAGACATTCCTGCATCCTCGGCGTATTCTATGACACATCGATCTTCGTGTTCGATCGCTGTGTAAAAATGTTTGCGTAGTAGTACTTTTCTTCTCCGTCGTTGATGACTTTCGATAAACCACCCGCAGTATAAAGTTTTACCAAATTATTCATTCACTAACCAATTTTATTGTCTCACCACCTTGGGGCTTCGTTTTAATATCGACCGAGTGCACTTCGATTAATTGCTCTTCAATATTGTCGCATTACTTCTTTTGGTCTCCCACAAGTAAAGTGCACAGCATATCTTTTTGCAACATAATCAAGCCCTTTTTATATGAAGTTGGCCCATCGACACTTTTTTAAAATAGGAGAACGTCGGCGCACATGGGCATTTCTTTTGTGACGTCGGGGTCGACGAAAATAGTGGTTGGCCCACTATGGAATATTTTAAATTTATTGTTTGGGTCTTTAAAAATTAACCATCATCCCTTCCGATAACTTGGAGCTCAAACCTTTAATTAAAAAATTATTTAAAAATATTTAAATGTTTAATTTTAAATTATTTGCAAAAAATAATTTAAATCTTTAAAATAACTTTGTTCTTTTAACCATGGTCGTTGAAACCTTAATATTATAATTTTAAATATTATAATATTATGTTCTTTAGACCTTTCCTCCAAAGAATTTAACCATTATTTTGACCAACCTCTTTTGCCAAGTTTTGCACTGATCATTGACAGACCCTTGACATCAATGACAACAAAACCTACTCATGTTTCCAACATAATTTGTAATATATTCTAGTTATTGAGTCAAATTAGCACTTTATATTATATTATATATATTCATGCATTTTTCCATGGTCAAAACTAATCCATAATAGTGCAAATGTTTTGTATGAACCCATTTCCAGAGTGTAAAGCCACTACCCCTTCCATGTCCTCACTAGGACTGGTGGGTATTTAAGAAATTCTATTCCATCCTCATAAGTTGACATGTCCATGAACTCGATTCCCATCTATGTTAATTACAAGATCAACAAGTTTGTGATTTAGTTCTTTGAACATCATAGTTGGACCTTAATAATCTTGAACTTGTTTCTCCTCTTTCTATGTCCTTTTTTAGACTTGATTTATTTTATCACTCTTATATCCTTGGGTGGACTAGTAAGTTTTCTTTTATAGTTCTATGCATTTTATGCCTAAATGCAACTAGTGGTTTTTACTACTTTCCTTTGATGTATTTTGAAAGACCAATGAAGCATTTATTTAAATTTTGATATTTTCTATGGTTGGTGAAAATTTGATTCTAACTCCCTTCTATGTTCAATTATTGAACCATTAAGATAGGCTATTCACTTTAAAAATTCTATTACTGGATCAATGAAATCATTAATTTAAGCTCTCATCAATGTCCAGCTTTGAACCAATGAGCTGTGTTATCCACCTTCATAGTTCTTTATCAGACCAATGGAATTATTGTGTTAAACTCCCATCTATGTCTATACTTGGACCAATGAGTTGCTACCCACTTTCATATTACTTTATTAAACAAGTGGAATATTATGTCAAACTCCCATCGATATCCACATTTGGACTACCAGGTTACATTATGCACTTTCATAGTCCTTTATAGGACTAGGAAACTATTATTTTGAGCTCCGATTTATATCAATGTTTAGATCAACAAGTTATGAGTTCAAGGATTTATTTTTACCACTACTTTAAAGAATATCATAAGAAAATCTGATTTTTATTCCTTTGTGTTGTAAAGCATACTATCTTCTAAATTACTTCTAGATAGATTATTTCCTATTATTTCAGATTTAGTGTAGTAGTTTTTATTATCTATCATATTACATATTTCAAGTTCAATATTACATATCGTGCTTATGAGGTACCATTACAATGATAACGTTTAACAACACTCAAAATTCTATTAATAGATATATTGAATACACTAAAGATGCTAAAATATTAACATTATTATTTTTTTTTAGTCCTAACAACATATTTTGTTTACTAATTTAAAATGCAATTTCATACTCATTATAGAATTGTCAAACAATAAAATGTATTTAACTAATATTCCACTAAATGTGAGACAAAATATTTTACATTCTATTCATGTAATTTACTTTTATGTCCAACAACATCAATCTAAATTTCGTCATACAATGAATACCTTATAGCCAATTGAGCATGTATATTGCTTCTATTAATTTTCCATAAAGTCATAACAATCATCAAGCATCAAATTATTTGAGTAGTAAAAATAAAATCTTTGACAAGCAAAATTAGATCAATAAATACAAAAATACTTATATGTTTATAATTGCATTATGTTCTATTGAAAATTTAATTTTTTTAATTTGAGCAATTCTACTACTAGAATAGGAGATAGCAATGGCCCACATATTTTTTCAAAATTTTAAAATGACTTAGAAGTAGGTGCACCTTTCAATTATTCACAATTGAGTCTTATTCAATTAAGTATAATACTTTATTGTACACTAGTTATAATCCCCATATGTAAAAATATCTCATACAACCATTCAGATTGATTACTAGGAGGATAATTGCATTAAAATTTTGTAAGGTATCCTATTAAAATTCATCTCATTTATAGAACAATAGCATACACGAATCTCATTTTTGCTTTCTAGAATGTAATAAAATGGAACAAGATCCAAAAGTTTGATTAAATTATCATTGAATATTTTAAACTACACTTAAACCAAGTGCAATAGTCATTAGTCAATATATATTTCTTAGATATTCATAAAGCTATGGTATAACAATACATAATTCTCCTCTTATGAACACAACAAAAACCATTTGTAGAGTGGTTCAAGTGTTACTTTTCAATTCTACCCAAATCACTTTATGTATTTTTTGTACTATCTTGAGTTATCATTTCCAACTATGCTGGAAAAAAGATATCACTAAATTGCTTTACCACCCAACCAAGTAGTATCTCTATAGAAATAATCATGTCTCAATCTCATACTAAAATTTGATCCTCCATGAAGAAAGTGATACTTAGAGTTATATTAGTTAGAGGATTAGTGAGTGCAAATCTACTCATGGTTAGTCATGCATCTAATAAATTGTTGAAAGTGTAATATGATTTATGGCCAAGGCTAACATTGTATGATGCAATCTTGTATAGACCTATGGAATAGATGTATTTAATTTATTATTATTTATTATGTAATTTCTATGGGCCACAATTAATCTTGTTATTGCTAAACCAATATTATAACATATAATTAACCTAAATACCTCATGTTATGTCAACTTAGATCAACTTAATTTATGTAATTAGGGTTCATTATTTGTATAAATATGCACCACCACTCTATACATTGTATTAGAGTATCATAATTTTTATTTATAGCTAATAAAGTTATTCTTTATGGTGCCTATGGGTGTGAACTATACATTTCTCTCTTTTGTCCTTTTTTATGCTTTCTATATATTATTTGAGTGGATGGATTGCTTATTTTAATTTCTAGAAAAAGACATAAATTTAAAAATGGCATTAGAGTGAAATGGAGCAACATTGCTTGGTCATGTAGAAAGTGTTGCCATATTTGATTATCCTCACCTAGGACAATCGTACCTTGCATGGACGACACAACGGGCCACAACCGAGAGCATGAGGTTTAGCTCAATTAGGGGCCCCCACGAGCTCTTTACAAGGTTAGTTCCTTGTTAGGATGTGATCTTCAAGGCACTAGTTGCTCAACAAAGGAAAAGGGTGTAAGAAAGTAAAAAATAATAATAAACTCAAAAAAGGAAAAGGGGAGAAATGTGCTAAGAGATCCACTCAATATTACTATGAAAATAATCTTGAACGCTATGTTCCAATAGTGAACACTTCCTCTCCTCGATATAGTGAAGTATAATTGAGATCTACCAATTATACACATGCATAATAAGGTAGGTATCACAAGAAATCCAAGTAAGTGACTTGGTATGAAAATAGACGTAGATACCTCACACACATACACTTAATAAAATCCAATATTTAGGCAAAATATCACAAACACATACACATACACAACAATGGGTCTGCAAGCAATGCCAAAAAATAGACACAGGCTCCCATGTATATATAGATGCAAGCAAACTCTTACAAATATTATGCTAGAAGTGAGAGTTCAAGATTTCTCATAAGCCACTAAGAAACCACAACTATTTTTATAGAGATAAATGAAAGGAATGCCTACACATGTATACAATTGCAAACTTTCCAATCCTTTACAAAGCTAATAATACTCCTATTTATAGATTACAACTCATTTAGAAATTTCTAGGTGGTTGAGATTTTAGATATTGAGTCATGTCGTATCTTATTATTTGTCTCTTTGAGACCTTCTAGATTTGAAGATATGAATATCAATTGATCCTGAGCCCTTGGATGAGCAACTACCAAATTTATTGCCATATCCTTAGTTTTAGAAATTTTCTTTACTTGGGTGCAAAATATTTCTTTAATTAATATTTTAGATATTCAAGCTACTTCTATTATGGCTCCATATTGTTGTTGTCATCCTTTCTCAAATATACAAGATATTTTTGTAAAAAGGAAAATCTTCCTCAAAGAATGTGCACCTCATTGGTTTGAATTTTGAGGCATTGGTGTTATATTCTTCAAGAGTTTTTCTTCATCTCTTGGGACCACTTATCTTGAAATATTTGGGACTTTTTACTTATTGCAATAGGAGGTCAAACATTTATTTGACTATAAATATTGCATAATCATTTCAAAAGCAAATCTTAGACATCGGGTGCATAGGAGACCCCTCACCAAGAGAAGTTGAGAATAAGGTGCCAATCAGTGAAGCCACAAGCCATTAATACCACAAGAAATTTGAAGCATAGTGGGGTCCACATAACATAGGAGCACATTAAGTGACGTCAAGCAATCCATTGGAGACACGATTGAGTCTCCAGCCATAGCACAAGTTACAAGCTATGTACTACAAGTGCTAAGGTAAAGCTATTATTGCTTGCTTTCATTAAGGTAATGTTTTAGTTATAAGGTGATATATTCAAACATTCTATTGCATTGGAATAACCCATATTAAACCAAGATTTAATAATATATCAAACAAGCTCATTCCAAAATATTATTATTGAAGGATATTTGCAAATAAAGTAGGAGATATAAGGATGACAACCTTAGTAAATCCAAATATTAATTTACAAATACAATTATTTTCTAATATTCCAAGAGTAGGGAGTTATAAGGCTTTCTACACCAAAACCATAGATAGTTGTAAATTATAAAATAAAACTACTTAAGGTAGAAGAAATAAGCTCATTAAAGCATCATTGAAAGTTGGAATTAAAGTAATAACAATTGTCTCACATTTATACTAAGGAGACAAAAATAAATCCAACCATTACAGCAATATTCATTAAGAGAAATAAGGTAAAATTAAAGGTTGATTATTATTCTCAAAACATTACAAAATAAACCCAAAAGGTGAACTAAATATTGATAAGATTTCTATTGAAGCTCATAGCATATCCTAAATTACTAGGGAGATATAAGAAAGTGTAAAAAACCTAATATTAAGAAATTTTTTATCAAACTAGTTCACTTATCTAGGAAGTCATAAGGTAGCTCATAAAACTCATCATGACTAAAAAAAATTCATCCTTACAGAATCCCAACTACTTAAGGGCTCAAATTACTTCTCATGGAAGAACAAAGTGAGAGCTATTCTGATATTTGAAAAACTTTGAGATATTGTCAAAGGAGCAAAAACTAAATCAATTGCAGGAGAAATAGATATTCAAAAGTTTGAATAAAATGATGCTAAGGCATTAATGATAATAACCTTTACCATCACAGATGAAATACAAGCTTACATCATCTTAGCTAGAACATCTATAAACTCTTGGAAAATATTAGAGAAAATATTCTAAGGGAAAAATAAATCCACTATCTTAAATATTCAAACTCAACTACATTCTCTAAAAATGAGTAGTGGTGAAAGTGTAGAACTATTTCTAATGAAGATAGCAAATATAAGAGGAAAACTATTAACCTTAGGAGAAGATGTTAAAGATACAGTTCTTGTTCAAGTTACCTTGATAGGACTTCTAGATAGCTACAAGCATCTAGTTACATCTTTACAAGTTCTAAGTAAATATATAGGATTTGATGAACTAATCAATATTCTTCAAGAATATGAGATAGAAAATATAGTAAAAGATAAAATAGCTAACACTGCATTGGTATCAAAAGACAATCCATAGGGAACCATTGCTTCATCATCAAAAATTTGAAGACCAAGGAATAATAGATATTGTTAGATATACAAGAGAAAAGGTCATAGCAATAGGTATTTCAGGTCTAGTCCGAGAAAATACAATCAAGGAAACCAAATGAACTATGGAAGCCAAAAAAATAGGGTATTCCAAGGTAATATTAAAATAATTCTTGACAACAATAATTTTAGTGCCAAAATAATTATCCACAATTGGAATATTGAGAAGAAAACCAAAAAGGACATCTAGATCAGAGGATTGAATAAATTGAAGAACTAAAAGATACTATAGATGATCAAGAAGTTAAAGCTCTTTTAGCAAGGGTAACATTATATGAAGACACAAACTACCTACTTGGATAAATTCTTGTAAGTAGAGAAGAAGAATACAATTTTGATTATTCTCGAGAAGAAGATCCATATTGAAGACTAAAGTCTTCAATACCCAAATAATGTAATATATGGGGGTGTTAGAGTATATTACATTATTTAGGTACATGTCAATGTACCACCTTGGGTACATTATTATATTAGGAGTTACTTGGGGTAGAATCAATAAATGCACAAGTGTCAATGTGCAATAATGTAAATGTGCAAGGAGTCCACTTGTACATGAGTCATAGGAATGGTAGTTAGGAAGAGTAAGGGCCAAGTTACCTATTTTCTATATAAAGGCCCATAGTGAATAGAGTGAGAGTGTGTGAGTGCATTGCTCTCAGCATGCACTGGTAGAGTAGGTTTCTATCTATTGTATTCAGTTCCATATTTTTATGAGTTCCATTAATAGCATATTTTTGTGTCATTCCTGAACTTCATTATCTTTCTGCATCTTGTGATTGCCATCTCCCATAGCATACTTAATCAAAAGCTAACAGTGGTATCAGAGCTATGGTAGGTCTAGATAGGAATAGGGAGAGCCACAAGAGAGATAGAGAGGAGAAGCAAATCTCAGTTCCAAAATTTTTAAGATTGCATTTGGCTAGAGTCTTTCCACAGAGTTATAAAAAACTCATGAAGACTAGGACTCAACATTCATTCCACTAGATTAACAAATCAACTAGTGAAGATTCATCATTGATAGATTTAGAATTTTCATCCTAATACTTTGTTGTAGGAAAAGAAGATTTCAAGAACCTGAAGGAAGTCCTATTGCAGACCTACAAGTTCTAGAAGAAAATGCCATAGAAGCCTTGTTCCATATTTGAGGAAGAGACTCCAGAGAAGAGTCCTAGAAGATTGGAGGTTGGTGATCTCCATAGAAGACTAAAGACCTACAGATTGTAGAAGATAAGAAAAATGCTAGAGAAACCTTACTATAGATTAAAGACTTCTTCCAAAAGAAGTTGAAGAAGACCCACAGAAGGTCTCATTGAAAAACTTCCAATCTTGGAAGAGATAAAGAAGGACTATCAAGGTCCTATTCCAGATTTTAGAGATCCAAGAAGAAGATCTCATTACCAACACTTCTATAATAGAAGGTTGAAGGAAAGGTCTCATTAAGAAGGCCAGAGAAGCTATGAAGATTGAAGACCTTGGAGAGGTCTCAAGGAGAAACAAGGAGAAGGCTTGGAGAGCCTTATTGTAGAGATCATTGAAGAAATCATCAAAGGAGTTCCTAGAAGAACTCATTGGAGAAATTCACTACCAAGGAGAAGCTCCTGATAGTGAAATATTTGGGATAATTATCACCATCCGAAAACAAGCCCAAAAGGAGAAGAATTTGGCAAGGAGTGCCAAATCTTGAAGGAGAATATTGAAGACCTCAAGACTTTCATATTCTTGAGAAGAAAGCCCTATTTGAAGTCAAAATTCGACAAGGAGGTTGAAGGAGAACTTAAACAGAAGAAACCTACCAAATCCAAGAAGATTTGGAGATTACCTTTCATAGCTAAGAAGGCACATTTTAAAGATAGGGATTTTTTAGATTCACAACAAAATACTAAAAGGGTTCTTGAAGGACAACATTTCAGTAGATAAATTATCTACTAGAAGGCAACAATCAAGACAACATTACTAGTAGCAAAACTTTAGAGGTTCCAAGCTACATCTTGAAGGAGAAGTTGAAGCCATCTACTACAGTTTCAAGAAAAGAAACCAGAAGGGTTCATAGCTACGAGCAACCACCATTCCAGATAGAGACTTGGTGAATCAAATCATCAAGATATTCATCATCTTCAAAGGACATCAAAGGTAAGCAATTTAAGGTGCAAAAGGGTTCATTACTTGAACACTTATTTGGATTACTACTTAGGTTCATTAAGCATCTTATTAGAATTCAGAAGTTGCAAAATAAAAGGTTGCATCTTAAGTCCTCAAAGGAAGTGTAGAAGATAGTTTCTGTTAAGGGTTATTACCTGCACATTAATAGGAGTTAGATACATTCTTCCTATCATCTACTTACAGAAAAAGGATTACATTAAGTTGCAAAAATTATTGAGCATTCTTTAAGAGTTAGTATTAGTGCATATTACAAAGTTCCTTAAGGAGTAATAAGGTGATTTGAGTTGCACTATATTAGTTTCTCTTAAAGCTTATTAGAAGTGCACTAAATGTTATAGTGAAGGTTAGTGCAAATATTAATCTCTCTAGCATATTGCTTATATGATTATTAGCTTGGATTCATTGTTACTAAACTATCCAAGTGAAAAAGCGAGATTCTAGTGTTGTCTAAAAGAGAGGCAACAATACATTGCTCTCAAAAGAATAGAGCAAGTAGTAGCCATATCCAAGAAGCCAAAGGAAAGCTTCAGATTATCTTACATAAGTCCTCAAGCTATACAACGAGGAGCAAATCTATCTATACAACATTGAAGCCATCAAATCAAAGAAATAACATCAAAAGAGACAAGAAGCACACTAAGATTTGGTGCAAAATAGAATCTATTATTCATACTACATTGGAGCACCATAATACCTCTAAAAGAGGTCAGATTATCAAGTGTCTTGAAGACACTAACACTATAGAAATCCTACATCTACTCTTGGTGAAACAAGAGAGGTAGAAAAGGAGCAAATCTAGGGTTCACAAGCATTGGGTTTTAGGTGTCCAAAAACACCATTCAAATCATCCGAGAAATGCCCTCAAATGAATCCAATATATAGTCAAATCAGAGGCATTACAACCATCACAAAGCAAGGTAGAATAATAGCTTGGAAATCTATGTATAAGCCAAGGGAAGGCCATGAAAAGTTACCTCATTCAAGTACCTAACAGTCAACAAAGAAGAGAGCCATCAAAGCATCCAAAAGTTATAATCAAAAGGTGCCATCTCATCCACCTAGAAGCTACATCAGAGCCAACGTTGGAAGGAGATCATCATTGGAGGTGCAAGCTAGCATTCACTAGAAAAGTATTGGAGAAAAGAAGTGAACAACTTGCATTCATTGGAGGAGTTATAGGGTTTCAAGAAGGATGTTGAGAGTTGAGCATGCAATTGCCACTTGGCACATAGAAAAGGGATGTTACACCTTTCATGTAAGAGCCCAACAAGAATATAACACTTGTCTTGAAGCATCCAAGTACCTAGAAAAGAGTAACACCCATATTGGAGCGTTAGGAAAGGAATGCAAGCTAAGAAGTAACACCATATTCATCACTGCACCTTGAACATTGAAACTAAAGGTGCAACCACCACCAATCTAATTGCCACTTGTTCAAAGCATGAAGAAGAGCATAACGCCTCAAGGAGTCAATGTTGAAGGAGATCTCTATTAATACATTTGCATTAAATACCTCTTATACATACACATATTGGAAGCATGAACAATGAATTTCAAGCGAGGAGTGTAAGCAAGATTGAAGGAGGAGCACATGAGTAATTAAGGTTATCATAAACCAACACTTTCATAGGAATTCCAACATCAACCAAGCATTGTATATTTGGAGAGAGAGAGCATTGAATGCTCATTCCTACCCAACCAACAGAGACATTGAAGCATCAATCAACTCAAGCCAATGCATAACCATTACCTCTAGTAAATCAATCATTCAGAGACTCATCAGTGAATTATCCATTTTTAGGAGGAGGTCAAACATTGATTTGACCATAGCTATTGCATAATCATACTAGAAGCAAATCTTAATACTTCATTAGAATCATTACGAACTCAGGTGAGTTCAATTCTCTTAGCCATCACGTGCATAGGAGACCCATCACCGAGAGAAGTTGAGGAGAAGGTGCCAATCAGTGAAGCCACTAGCCATTAAGACCACAAGCAATTCGAAGCATAACAAGGTCCACGTAAGGGAGGAGCATGTTGAGCAATGTCAAGCAATCCATTGGAGACACGATTGAGTCTCCAACCACATCACAAGCTACAAGCTACGTACTACAAGTGCTAAGGTAAAGCCATTATTGCTTGCTTTCATTAAGGTAATGTTGGAGTTATAAGGTGATATATTCAAACATTCTATTGCATTGGAATAACCAACATTAAACCAAGATTTAGTAATCTATCAAGCAAGCTCATTCCAAAATATTATTATTGAAGGATATTTGCAAATAAAGTAGGAGATATAAGGTTGACAACCTTAGTAAATTCAAATATTAATTTGCAAATACAATTATTTTCTAATATTCCAAGAGTAGGGAGTTATAAGGCTTTCTACACCAAAACCATAGATATTTGGAATTTAGAAAATCAAACTACTTAAGGTAGAAGAAATAAGCTCATTAAAGCATCATTGAAAGTTGGAATTAAGTGATAACAATTGTCTCACATTCATACTAAGGAGACAAAAGAAATCCAACCATTAGAGCATACTTCATTAGGAGAAATAAGGTAAAATTGAAGGTTGATTATTATTCTCAAAACATTACAAAATCAACCCAAAAGGTGAACTAAATATTGATAAGCTTTCTATTGAAGCTCATAGCATATCCTAAATTACTAGGGAGATATAAGGAAGCCTACAAAACCTAATTCTAAGAAAGGTTTTATCAAACTAGTTCACTTATCTAGGGAGTCATAAGGTAGCTCATAAAAATCATCATGACTACAAACAAATTCATCCTTACAGAATCCCAACTACTTAAGGACCCAAATTACTTCTCATGGAAGAACAAAGTGAGAGCTATTTTGATATTTGAAAAACTTTGGGATATTGTCAAAGGAGAAAAAACTAAACCAACTGCAGGAGAAACAAAGATTCAAAAGTTTGAAGAAAATGATGCTAAGGCATTAATGATAATAACCTTTGCCATCACAGATGAAATACAAGCTTACATCAGCTCAATAGGAACATCTACAGATGCTTGGAAAATATTAGAGAAAATATTTGAAGGGAAAAATAAAGCCACTATCTTAAATCTTCAAACTCAATTACATTCTCTAAAAATGAACAGTGGTGAAAGTGTAGAACTATTTCTAAGGAAGATAGCATATATCAGAGGAAAACTATTAACCTTGGGAGAAGAGGTTAAAGATACATTTCTTGTTCAAGTTACCTTGAGAGGACTTCCAGAGAGCTACAAGCATCTAGTTACATCTTTACAAGTTCTAAGTAAAGATATAGGATTTGATGAACTAATCAACATTCTTCAAGAATATGAGGTAGAAAATATAGTAAAATATGAAATGACTAACACTGCATTGGTCTCAAAAGACAATCCATAGGGAAACATTGCTTCATCATCAAAATATCGAAGACCAAGGAATAACAAATATTGTCATATATGCAGGAGAAAAGGTCATAGCACTAGCTATTGTAGGTTCAATCCAAGAAATTAGAATCAAGGAAACTAGATGAACTATGGAAGCCAACCAAATAGGGCATTCCAACCAAGGCAATATCAAAATAATCCTCGACAACAACAATTTCAGCACCAAAACAATTATCCACAATTGGAATATCAAGAAGGAAACCAAAAAGGACATCTAGCTCAGAGGATTGAAGAAATTGAAGAACTAAAAGATACTACAGATGATCAAGAAGTCAAAGCTCTTTCAGCAAGGGTAACATTCTATGAAGACACAAACTACCTACTTGAACAACAAAAGAATGGAGAAGAAGATCCATATTGAAGACTAAAGTCTTCAATACCCAAATAATGTAATACAAGGGGGTGTTAGAGTATATTACATTATTTAGGTACATGTCAATGTACCACCTTGGGTACATTATTATATTAGGAGTTACTTGGGGTAGAATCAATAAATGCACAAGTGTCAATGTGCAATAATGTAAATGTGCAAGGAGTCCACTTGTACATGAGTCATAGGAATGGTAGTTAGGAAGAGTAAGGGCCAAGTTACCTATTTTCTATATAAAGTCCCATAGTGAATGGATGGTGACAAACTGGTTTTTAAATTCAAATTTAACACATTGATGCAAAGTAGATGGGACTTCCCTCATGGCATTGATCCAAGGATATCCCAAAAGGATGTTATATAATGTTGGGCATTGTACAATAAATATGGATGTGTATAGAATCTTGGGACTGACTTGTAGCAGAATCGATATTACACCACAAGCCTCTTGTGTTTCATCATTGAAGGATTTAATGATCATTTTAGTTTGTCTTAAATATTCTTTCTTAAATCCAAATATTTGGAAGAAGTCATAAGTACATATGTTTAGGGATGAGCCATTATCAATTAACACTCTTTTGATGCAAAAATCCCCAGTTAAAGCTACTATATAAAGAGGATTGTCTCTAAACATACTTTGAGGAGGGATGTCTTTATCATGGAAATCAATGTAGTCGATTTCATGAGAAGCTACAATGTCAACTACAGTAGTTGGATCTATATCTTGAGGTACTGTTGGAACAATTTCTTGCATCCATAGGGTTGAGCTATGCTACAAGAAATAATTTTAAACCAACAAGCTATTATAGGCTCTAGTCAACCTGCCTCTTTATTATGATAAAAGATATATTGCTAAAGAAAGTAACCATAATGGGTAAGGAAACCCCAGTGATAAACTTCAGATTTTACAAGTTTAAGTACTCCAAATTTTAGTTATATGTTACTTATATATAAAATGACCAAGCAAAGACAACAACAATTATTATGCCTTATGTAGACCAATGCCTAGATTCATTGGGTTGTTATAGCAATTTTAACAATGCTTTAAAAATATGAATAGAAAGAATGGAGAAAAGAAGAATTGGTGTTATTAAACCCAATCAAATATCGTAGTGAATATTAAAGTTGAACAATGAAAGAAATGTTCATAACACATTCAAATAATGTAATCTACTATGAGGAAACACACAAAATTGTAGATAAAAATGGCAGAACTGAACCCCAAAATTGTATTAATTTTTCTAAATGAATTACATGTAGAGTGGGCAAAATTCTATTAAAATCTGTTAAAAAGCTTTTAATACAATGAGAAGTCTTTGTTCAAATAATGTAACAAGACTTCATCAACTTTTCCTATACCACTTGGATAACAGGAAAAATCTTTGAGTTTCAGGCTCAAAAATATTGGGAATATCCTCAACTTCTCAGGTGCAATTCTACCAAAACCTGCATAGCAAAGGGAAGAATGAGGGATGAATAGAAAAAGACACAAAGGGAATACAACAACACAACTCTTAGGGCAATCAAGTATACCTCTTAGAAAAAATGCTTTCTCTAATGCTTGATCAAGATTATAACCACTACTGGTGTATTTATAGTTTTGAATTCTTGAATCTATTATTTTTGGCCTCATTTGGACCTTACACTTGTCACTTTTTAATTTGATCTTTCAAAATTGTATAGTTGTCTTCCATTACCCCTTTTTTATCTACACTTCATACTCTACTAGGATTCCTTTAAACCTTAACTTGTTCAACCAGTAATCTCTGTGCCTGGTGTCATGACCCTCCCTAGCAGACTATATGGCACAAAGAAACAATGTATTAACCTATGATGTGGTGATACTTAGTTTGAACAATTGAACCAACTATATGATGTTTAGTTGATTTAGAAGGGCATGTTATCGCTAACATATTGCCAAGTGTGCAGGATCAGGTACACTCATAGGTGGAGAAGGCAGAAGCATCCACCAAAAATGAGGGTACTTAAGATCAGGGGAAATGATGATTAAGGTACTCGGAGGTAACATGGATAGATACCTTCATATAGGCATGCATTATCGGAAGGGATAATCATCGATGACTGATCACCTTGAGCCTTAGTTGATAGCCTAGTAGCTATCATAAAATCTTTGGCTAAGATAGGTGATTGGGTTGATGGAAAGATTCCCTCTTTGTTGTTTTATAAATTTGATTGCTCTCTACTGCATCATGGCTTGGGTAGCATAATGTTGGAATTTCAATAGGAGAACAACTGCAAAATGTATGTGGATGCATAAAGTAAACTGTTATGTTGAAGTGATAATAGAGCATCATTTTTATGAAGGAAAGTAAATTAAATTTAAATGCTAAATGAAGATTCATTTAAATTAATTAATGAGGTTTTGATTAAATAATGATATGATTCATTTAAACTCATTAGTAAACTTCATTTCAATTAATAAATGAGAGTTCATTTAAAATAATTAAAGAAGTTCATTTTAATGATAATGTAAATTCATTAATAGACTTTAATTAAGTGAAATAAATGAAAAATCCATTTAAGATAAATAGAAATATTTTATTTTAAAGAAAGAGCAATTATGAAATTGTTTTAAATAAAAGAAATATATTTTAAATGGTGATAAAATATCATGTAAAGGATATTTTATTAAAAAGGGTACCATTCTTCATTTTAATAATGTAAATATCCCTTTCCCCTATATAGTGCAATCTATGTAAATAATCTAGGGGGCTATTAATTTCCAAAGATGGAAATTATGGGTAAAAGAACTATTTACCACCAGGGAAAAAGAGGATGAGGGATGGAAGCATTGAAGAAAGGGGGGCTCGAGGTTGGCTCAAGATTCGAGGAAGGACGATAGATGGGCCACCTAGAGCAAAGGAGCACATAAGGTGCAAGGGAGGAAAGAAACCAAGGGAGAAGGCAAAAGATAGAGGAGGATGCAGACCAGGTGATCAAGGAAAGACAGGAGCATGCAACAAGCAAAGGGAGAGGTAGCCAAGACACCACCAGATTCCATTCCGTAGGAGTATTAAGGTTGGAGGGTTTTAAAACTTTATCCATTTATACATGCGTTTGTATGATGAATGATTTAGATTGAAACCTAGTTATACTCCCTTGTAGCGTGATAATCCCTTTGAAAGGTTTGGAAACCACCTACATCTAAGTATGTGAAGCACTATGTGTTTAGATGCTTGTAGTGTTCTGTGTTTTAGATGCTTGTAGTGTAAAGCACTATGTGTTTAGATGCTTGTATTGGAAAGCATCGTGTATTTGAAGCACTGCTTGTAGTGGAAAAACCACCTATTTTAAATGGAAAGCATCATGCATTTGAAGCACCACTTGTAGTGGAAAAACCACCTATGTTAAGTAGGAGCATTGTGTTTGAAAAGCATCACTTGTAGTGGAAAACCACCTATGTTAAGTAGGAGTGTTGTGTTTGAAAAGCATCACTTGTAGTGGAAAAACCACCTATGTTAAGTAGGAGTGTTGTGTTTGAAAAGCACCGCTTGTAGTGGAAAAACCACCTGTGTTAAGTAGGAGTGTTGTGTTTGAGAAGCATCACTTGTAGTGGGAAAACCACCTATGTTAAGTAGGAGTGCTATGTTTGGGAAGCATTGCTTGTAACAGGAAACCACCCGCATCTATGTGGGAGTTTCATTGCTACGTAAGCTCAGTCCCTTTGGGATAGGTAGTGGTGGTAGAAAAGAAAGCCTAGCACCTAGTTTTACCTTGTTTGGACTCTAAGTTTGGTAGTCCTTTGACCTTTCTGCAGAGGTTGTTTCACATCCGCCATGAAGGCGTATTAGTCTAAGGTTGTGAATCTTTATTAACTTGATTAATATTTTTTGATTTTAATTAAAAAAACTTTGATTAATATGAATTATCTTAAGAGATTTTAATTAAAAATAAACCTTTGATTAATATGAATTATCTTAAGAGATTTTAATTGAAATGAGACCTTTGATTAATATGAATTATCTTAGGAGATTTTAATTAAAGAGAAACCTTTGATTAATATTAATTATCTTAAGAGATTTTAATTAAAGAGAAACCTTTGATTAATATTAATTATCTTAGGAGATTTTAATTAAAGAGAAACCTTTGATTAATATGAATTATCTTAAGAGATTTTAATTAAAGAAAAACCTTTGATTAATATGAATTATCTTAGGAGATTTTAATTAAAATAAGACCTTTGATTAATATGAATTATCTTAGGAGATTTTAATTAAAGAAAGACCTTTGATTAATATGAATTATCTTAAGAGATTTTAATTAAAGTAAGATCTTTGATTATTATGAATTATTTTATGAGATCTTAATTAAAGTGACCTTTAATTAATGAGATTTACCTTATGTGGTTTTAATTAAAGTAAGACCTTTGTTTAGTAAGATCATGAAGTGGTTATTTTTAACTAAAGTAGTGAATCTTTAGATAAGGTTGTGAATCTTTAATTGAGGTTATGAATCTAAGATTAAGGTTGAAAATATTTGATTAGTAAGTCTATGATGTAGACTTTATTCAAAGTATGATTTATGAGGTGAATGAATGAAGGATTGTTTTAGAGGTTAAAGGTATGGGACTTTAATGCTTTAAAACAATATTATATTTGATTGGAATTGTGAATTAAAAGGATGTTAAATTTATTCTTTGAATTGAAGTTATGGGGCTTTGATTTAGGGAATGAATGAAGGATTGTTTTAGAGGTTAAAGGTATGGGACTTTAATGCTTTAAAACAATATTAGATTTGATTGGAATTGTGAATTAAAAAGGATGTTAGATTTATTCTTTGAATTGAAGTTATGGGGCTTTGATTTAGGGAATGAATGAAGGATTATTTTAGAGGTTAAAGGTATGGGACTTTAATGCTTTAAGACATGAATGGATTTGATTAAAGTTAGACCTTGATCTAAGTAGTACATGTTGGATGGCTCTCTAAGGGAACTTGAGAGGTGAAGATAAAAGTAAAGGATATTTTATAATATCCACTATGCATTAGATGGTTGGAAACTTAATTGAATTTTGTATAGTTGCAATTTGGTAAAGTAAATGAATAGATGCATTTAGAGGTATGCCTATCCTGAACCATGAGTACCCTGATCCCCTACTACCCTCAAAGAACCAATGGGAAGCAAGGAGAAGCAAGGAGTTCAATGGAAACAAAGTATAGGTAATTTATATTTTATGTTGATTTACTTATGCTCAAATAGACTAGAATTGTGGGGAGATATCCCTGATGTAGTTAATGTAATATTCTTTAAAGTAAGGAGAATTTACCATGCAATATTTAATGCAATAACTATTTATTGGTTTAGAGAAGGTACTTTTACTTTATTTCCATGTTTGGTTATAATATGTAATTGATTCTCTTTCCATGGATGATATTCTCTTTTAGTGTTAATCCTTATTTATTTTATGGATGCTTAGTGATTACTCTTTGTTGTTTTAGTATCTAGATGTATTCTTGTTTGGTTGCTTAATAATAGAAATCCAAGAGTAGAGTTCTAGGGTGAACTCAGAGGTGACCTAAGGGAATTAAGAACCCCTTAGGGTGAACATAGGAGACCTAAGGGAATTGAGACCCCCTTAGGGAGATAAAGGACTAAGTTGTGGAGAGACTACATCTGAGTTAAGATAGCTCATCATGTAGATGAGATGGATAGCTTAACTCACAATACTCATAGCATACCTACACATAATGACTTGTGTATGGTATGGAGATGCGTGTATACCTTCGATGGACTGAGGGTGATAAGTCTAGCTCATCAAGAGTGATGGGATAGATGGGCTTATTTATAGTAACACATGATACGCCTACACATATGGACTTGTGTTAGGGTACTTCATGAGATGTAGCTTTCAGGAAAACTTAGGGGATTGAAACTTTAGGTAAATATTAGTTGGGTTAGGGGTTCATGAAGGGTTCATGTATCTCTCTCCTTAGTAAAAAAAAACTTTTTCTATTTTTGTATTTTTTTGTTTGTGTGTTTTTGGGTCATTACATTTGGTATCAGAGCTCTAGGTACGAGGGTATAGAGCTTCTATGTGTGCTAAAGGGAATTAGATGTCTCCAATGAAGGCTTGCTTAAGGTAAAGGCTAAATCTGGGATGATCTAGAATACCCTATTTGCTAGAATCTGATGGGAATTAACCCCAAGGTAGAGTGGATGTTAGGATACCTTAGTATGGGCTTCAATATCAATGACACATCCTAGCCTAGGATATTACCCTAGTTATATTGTTAATGCATCTAGCAAGAGAACTCTATATTATGGCTTGAATTAGAGATACAACTTAAGATGAAACTATAATCTAATATTCTTTCTTGGATGGAACTAGGTTAAGATGCCACCTAAGACCAGAAGAGGGAGGCCTACACCTAGAAAAACTTGAAAAAGTAATGTCGAAGAAGAAAACTAGGATGGGGGACCAATAAGCCCCAATAGGGAGGTAGAAGACCTCACCGCTATGATCATTGCTATGCAGGATCAGATAAGACAATTGTTAGAAATAGCTATGAACCAGAATTTACAAGTTAGAGGCTCAGAGATTGGTCTAGATAGTGGACTAACTATAGAACAAGTGCAAGCCAGAGCCTTAGAAGAAAAGGAAATAGCTAGGGACATGAAAAACATTAGTATCTCCAAGTTTTATGGGGAGGGCGATGGGGATGCAATGGAAGCATGGCTGAGAGAAGTAGAGGTTCACTTTATGATAAAAGGCTACTCATCAAGAACTCAAACACTTTGGGCTATGATTAACCTAGAAGGGGCTACTCTAGAATGGTGGGAAACCCACTATGAGGAAACTAATATTGAACCTATTGACACTCCATGGGAATAATTTATAAACATATTTAAGAAGATATTCCTAACAGAGCATTTCTATGCCTTAAAGTTTGAGGAATTTGCTAGTCTAAAACAAGGAACCAACATAGTAGAGGTGTACTATAAGAATTTGGTAAGATTGTTTAAATATGTACCTATTTATAATGAGAAAATATGGGTTCACAAGTTCACTCTTGGATTGGAGTCTAGGTTAAAGCATGATGTAGACATGCAGGAGCCTAAATAATTGCAAAAGGTATATGACCTAGCAAAGAAAGTAGAGTCACACTTCTATTATAAATACGACACCCTACCCGAGCAAGCTCGGTAGGAGCTAAAGAAGAGGAATAGTGATGGGTTTGTAAAATGGGAGGCTGATCAAGATCGAAAGGCTAAGAACCCCCAAAATCTTGAGAAGAAACCTAATGGAAATTAGAAGAAGTTCAAGAAGAAATTTCATAGGAAGGATAACAAACCCAATAATATGAAACCTCAACCATAGAAGTTGCAAGCTCCAACTCTAGTAGTTAAAATAGGGAATCAAAAACCTAAAAAATAGCAAGGACCCAAGGAAGGGTGCTACAATTTTTGGGGACCTCATTACTATAATCAGTGTCCATATCGAGTAAGGACTAGCACAACTAATGCAAAAGGGAAGGAACCGAAACATCGGATCTATGCCACAATCGGGAAGCAGAAGCTAGAGGGACAAGCCACCCCATTACTTGTGAAAGGTAAGGTTTTTAATAAGCAAGTAAACATTTTGATAGATAGTGGGGCCACTGATAGTTTTATTTCATCTAGTCTAGCAAGGACTATGTCGAAAAGGCCTAGATATTTGGCTCAAGGGTGGAAGGTTGAGTATGGTTCTAGGTAGACCTACTCGGTGAACCAGTGTTATCCTATGGCAGAAATCACTCTATCTAATGGGACTACGGAATGTTGTTTATATGTAGCTCCCCTACATGCCTTTGATGTGGTCCTAGGGATGGATTGGCTATAGGCTCATAAAGCCTTAGTCAATTTTCAAGATCGATGGATTGAGTATTTAGAAGAAGGTGGGAGGAGACTAAGAATTCATAGAAAACAAGGGGTGTTTGAACCTCAGATGTTGTTCGCTATGCAATTGAAAAAGACCCTAAAGAGAGGAGGAATAGTGTATGTAGTAAAACTTAATGAAGTGGAAGACTATGAGAAAGGAGAAATACTAAGACAACATCCGATTTTATAGGATTTTTAGGATGTATTTCCAGAGGACCTACCTAGGCTACCTCCTGTATGGGAATTTGACTTCACAATTGAACTTATGATAGGAGTCGAGCCTATTCATAGATCCCCGTATAGGATGAATCCTATTGAAATGCAAGAACTGAAGGTTCAATTGCAAGGATTATTAGAGAAGGGTTTGATAAAACCAAGTGTGTCACCATGGGGTGCACCAGTTTTGTTCATGAAAAAGAAGGATGGTTCGTTAAGATTGTGTATTGATTACAGGATGCTAAATAAGGCTACAATCAAGAATCGATATCCTTTACCTAGGATTGAAGATTTATTTGATCAACTAAAAGATGCCAAGGTGTTTACTAAGATCGATCTAAGATCAGGGTATCACTAGTTAAGAATTCATGAGGAAGACACTCACAAGATGACATTTAAGACTAGGTATGGGCATTATGAGTTTATGGTTCTACCCTTTGGACTGACTAATGCCCCAACTACTTTCATGAACTTAATGAATAGTGTGTTTAGAAGGCACTTGGACCAGTTTATCTTGGTATTCCTAGATGATATCCTTATATACTCTCGAGATAGAGAAGAGCATGATAAACATCTTAGGATCATGTTAGAATTGCTAAGGAAAAATCAACTTTATGGAAATCTGGCTAAGAGTGAATTCTATGTTCTAGAGGTACGATATCTTGGACACATCATATCAACAAAGGGAATTGTTGTGGATCCAGAGAAGATAGAGGCTATCCTGAATTGGCCACCCCCTACTAATGTGACTGAAGTGCGAAGCTTCATGGGGTTAACGGGCTACTATAGACATTATATAAAGGATTACTCCAAGATTGTTGGACCCATAACTAACCTTCAGAAGAAGGGAAAGGAATTCAAGTGGTCAAAAAAGTGTGAGGCTGCCTTTGCACTACTAAAGCATAAGCTTACTACTACACCAATACTAAAGGTTCTTGATCCACAAGGGGACTTTTTAGTGTGCACAGATGCATCAATAGAAGGGTTAGGAGGGGTACTCTCACAAGAGGAGTCAGTAGTGGCATATACTTCAAGGAAGCTCAAAAAGCATGAAGTTAATTATGCTACGCATGATTTAGAGCTAGTTGTAGTGGTGCATGCTTTAAAGGTTTGGTACCACTACTTGGTGGGAAGACCCTTTGAATTAAATACCGACCATCAAAGTCTATGGTACATATTCACCCAACCAATACTCAATGCGAGACAGAGAAGATGGGTGGAATTTCTCGTTGAGTATGATTTTGAGATTGAGTACATAAAAGGAAAAGAGAATAAAGTAGTTGATGCTTTGAGTAGAAGAAAATATATAGCAACCATAACTAAAATTCACATGGACCTGATGGATCGAGTGAGACAGGAGCAATCTCAGGATGAGTATTACCAAGAAATTTGAGTTAATATGAATAGATATCCTGAAGGAAATAAGGAATTTAGTGTGAAATATGACTTTCTATGTTATAAGGGAAGGGTCATCATACCAAATATGGGTGATTTAAGGAACTTGATAATGCAAGAAGCCCATAGATCTCCTTATTCTGCTCATTCGAGAGGAGCCAAAATGTGAGAAAACATGAAAAGAACCTTCTTTTGGGTAGGAATGAAGAAGGACATCATGGATTTTGTTGCTCGATGCCTCGAATGTCAGAAAGTTAAGGTAGAATGCTAGCATCCTATAGGAAAACTATATCTGCATGATATACCTATGCAAAAATGGTAGGTTATATCCATGGATTTTATAGTGGGTTTACCCAAGACTCGGTACCAACATGATGCCATATTTGTAGTGGTCGAAAAATTGACTAAGGTTACCCATTTCATACCGAGGAATACCAAGGATGATGCTCAGGTGGTGGCTAGAAGATTCGTCAAAGAGGTATTCCGATTGCATGGATTTCTTGAGGTAATTATCTCAGATAGAGACTCCAAATTCACTTCTGAATTCTGGAAATCCCTTCATAGTGTAGTTGGTACGAAACTGAATATGAGTTCAGCATACCACCCTAAAATAGATGGCCAAATGGAGTGGGTAAACCAAGTTCTGGAAGACATGCTCCGCATGTACTGCATGGATCACAAGTCTCATTGGGAAGATTGTCTACCTTTGGTAGAGTTTGCCTACAATAATGGACATCACTCCTCGCTAGGAATGGCACCTTTCGATGCCTTGTATGGGTGAAAGTGTAGAACACCATTGTCTTGGGATAACCTAGAAGACCGAGTTGTGATTGGGCCAGAAATGGTCAGGGTGATGGAAGATCAGCTAAAGGAAATTAGGCAAAGGCTTAAAGAAGCTATAGATAGGCAGAAGAGTTATGCAGATCTAAAAAGGACTCCAAGAGAGTATTCTATTGGAGATAAGGTGTTCTTAAGGGTTAAGCCAAAGAAGAGTGCTATCAAATCCATGAAGTTGGATCCACATTTTGTGGGGCCCTTTGAGATCATGAAAAATATCAGTTCGATTGCATACCGACTTGCATTACCACCTAATCTATCCAAAATCCATGACACCTTCCACATATCCTTGCTTAGGAAATATGTTGCTGACCCTAAACATGTGTGGGATGTTTCTAATTTGTAGATGGTAAATCCAGAGGCCATTGAAGTACTACCGATGAAGATTCTTGAGTTTCATTCTAAGTCTCTATGGAATCGGACTCTCGAACAATGTAAGGTCCAGTGGGACCAGTTCTCTGAGAAAAATGCCACTTGGGAGAAAGTGGAGGTTATGCGAAAATATTTTCCTTTTTTGTTTGAAGCTATATGATGTAATAATTTTTACTTTCTATTAAAAACAAAGGAAACTGGAAACACCGAGGATGATGTTTAATTCTAGTGGGGGAGGATGTCATGACCCTCCCTAGCAGACTATATGGCACAAAGAAACAATGTATTAACCTATGATGTGGTGATACTTAGTTTGAACAATTGAACCAACTATATGATGTTTAGTTGATTTAGAAGGGCATGTTATCGCTAACATATTGCCAAGTGTGCAGGATCAGGTACACTCATAGGTGGAGAAGGTAGAAGCATCCACCAGAAATGAGGGTACTTAAGATCAGGGGAAATGATGATTAAGGTACTCGGAGGTAACATGGATAGATACCTTCATATAGGCATGCATTATCGAAAGGGATAATCATCGATGACTGATCACCTTGAGCCTTAGTTGATAGCCTAGTAGCTATCATAAAATCTTTGGCTAAGATAGGTGATTGGGTTGATGGAAAGATTCCCTCTTTGTTGTTTTATAAATTTGATTGCTCTCTACTGCATCATGGCTTGGGTAGCATAATGTTGGAATTTCAATAGGAGAACAACTGCAAAATGTATGTGGATGCATAAAGTAAATTGTTATTTTGAAGTGATAATAGAGCATCATTTTTATGAAGGAAAGTAAATTAAATTTAAATGATAAATGAAGATTCATTTAAATTAATTAATGAGGTTTTGATTAAATAATGATATGATTCATTTAAACTCATTAGTAAACTTCATTTCAATTAATAAATGAGAGTTCATTTAAAATAATTAAAGAAGTTCATTTTAATGATAATGTAAATTCATTAATAGACTTTAATTAAATGAAATAAATAAAAAATCCATTTAAGATAAATAGAAATATTTTATTTTAAAGAAAGAGCAATTATGAAATTGTTTTAAATAAAAGAAATATATTTTAAATGGTGATAAAATATCATGTAAAGGATATTTTATTAAAAAGGGTACCATTCTTCATTTTAATAATGTAAATATCCCTTTCCCCTATATAGTGCAATCTATGTAAATAATCTAGGGGGCTATTAATTTCCAAAGATGGAAATTATGGGTAAAATAACTGGTTACCACCAGAGAAAAAGAGGATGAGGGATGGAAGCATTGAAGAAAGGGGGGCTCGAGGTTGGCTCAAGATTCGAGGAAGGACGATGGATGGGCCACCTAGAGCAAAGGAGCACGTAAGGTGCAAGGGAGGAAAAAAGAAGGGAGAAGGTAGAAGATAGAGGAGGACGCAGACCAGGTGATCGAGGAAAGATAGGAGTGCAACAAGCAAAGGGAGAGGTAGCCAAGACACCACCAGATTCCATTCTGTAGGAGTGTTAAGGTTGGAGGGTTTTAAAACTTTATCCATTTATACATGTATTTGTATGATGAATGATTTATATTGAAACCTGGTTATACTCCCCTATAGCATGATAATCCCTTTGAAAGGTTTGGAAACCACCTACATCTAAGTATGTGAAGCACTGTGTGTTTAGATGCTTGTAGTGTGAAGCACTATGTGTTTAGATGCTTGTAGTGTGAAGCACTATGTTTAGATGCTTGTAGTGAAACCACTATGTTTTAATGCATGTATTGAAAGCATCATGTTTTGAAGCATCGCTTGTCATGGAAAAACCACCTATTTTAAATGGAAAGCATCATGCATTTGAAGTGTCACTTGTAGTGGGAAAACCACCTATGTTAAATAGCAAGCATTGTGTTTGAAAAGCACCACTTATAGTGGAAAAACCACCTATGTTAAGTAGGAGTGTTGTGTTTGAGAAGCATCGCTTGTAGTGGGAAAACCACCTGTGTTAAGTAGGAGTACTGTGTTTGAAAAGCATCACTTGTAGTGGAAAAACCACCTATGTTAAGTAGGAGTGTTGTGTTTGAAAAGCACCACTTGTAGTGGGAAAACCACCTATGTTAAGTAGGAGTGTTGTGTTTGGGAAGCACTGCTTGTAATGGGAAACCACCCACATCTATGTGGGAGTTTCATTGCTACGTAAGCTCAATCCCTTTGGGATAGGTAGTTGCAGAAAAGAAAGCCTAGCACCTAGTTTTACCTTGTTTGGACTCTAAGTTTGGTAGTCCTTTGACCTTTCTATAGAGGTTGTTTCACATCCGCCATGAAGGCGTATTAGTCTAAGGTTGTGAATCTTTGATTAGTAAGGTTTACCTATGTAATTTTAATTAAAGAGAAACCTTTGATTAATATGAATTATCTTAAGAGATTTTAATTAAAGAGAAACCTTTGATTAATATGAATTATCTTAAGAGATTTTAATTAAATAGAAACCTTTGATTAATATGAATTATCTTAAGAGATTTTAATTAAATAAAACCTTTGATTAATATAAATTATCTTAAGAGATTTTAATTAAAGAGAAACCTTTGATTAATATGAATTATCTTAGGAGATTTTAATTAAAGAGAAACCTTTGATTAATATGAATTATCTTAGGAGATTTTAATTAAAGAGAAACCTTTGATTAATATGAATTATCTTAGGAGATTTTAATTAAAGAGAAACCTTTGATTAATATTAATTATCTTAGGAGATTTTAATTAAAGAGAAACCTTTGATTAATATTAATTATCTTAGGAGATTTTAATTAAAGAGAGACCTTTGATTAATATGAATTATCTTAAGATATTTTAATTAAAGTAAGATCTTTGATTATTATGAATTATTTTATGAGATCTTAATTAAAGTGACCTTTAATTAATGAGATTTACCTTATGTGGTTTTAATTAAAGTAAGACCTTTTGTGTAATAATATCATGAAGGGGTTATTTTTAACTAAAGTAGTGAATCTTTAGATAAGGTTGTGAATCTTTAATTGAGGTTATGAATCTAAGATTAAGGTTGAAAATATTTGATTAGTAAGTCTATGATGTAGACTTTACTAAAATTAAAAAATTATTATTTAATTAATTATCTTTATTTAAATAATAAATTTTTTAATTAAATATGACTTTAATGCTTTAAAAAATAATAATTTGATTGAATTTGAATTAAAAGGATGTTAGATTTATTATTTGAATTGAAGTTATGGGGCTTTGATTTAGGAATGAATGAAGGATTGTTTTAGAGGTTAAAGGTATGGGACTTTAATGCTTTAAAACAATATTAGATTTGATTGGAATTGTGAATTAAAAGGATGTTAGATTTATTCTTTGAATTGAAGTTATGGGGCTTTGATTTAGGGAATGAATGAAGGATTGTTTTAGAGGTTAAAGGTATGGGACTTTAATGCTTTAAAATAGTATTAGATTTGATTGGAATTGTGAATTAAAAGGATGTTAGATTTATTATTTGAATTGAAGTTATGGGGCTTTGATTTAGGGAATGAATGAAGGATTGTTTTAGAGGTTAAAGGTATGGGACTTTAATGCTTTAAGACATGAATGGATTTGATTAAAGTTAGACCTTGATCTAAGTAGTACATGTTGGATGGCTCTCTAAGGGAACTTGAGAGGTGAAGATAAAAGTAAAGGATCTTTTATAATATCCACTATGCATTAGATGGTTGGAAACTTAATTGAATTTTGTATAGTTGCAATTTGGCAAAGTAAATGAATAGATGCATTTAGAGGTATGCCTATCCTGAACCATGAGTACCCTGATCCCCTACTACCCTCAAAGAACCAATGGGAAGCAAGGAGAAGCAAGGAGTTCAATGGAAACAAAGTATAGGTAATTTATATTTTATGTTGATTTACTTATGCTCAAATAGACTAGAATTGTGGGGAGATATCCCTGATGCAGTTAATGTAATATTCTATAAAGTAAGGAGAATTTACCATGCAATATTTAATGCAATAACTATTTATTGGTTTAGAGAAGGTACTTTTACTTTATTTCCATGTTTGGTTATAATAGGTAATTGATTCTCTTTTCGTGGATGACATTCTCTTTTAGTGTTAATCCTTCTTTATTTTTTGGATGCTTAGTGATTACTCTTTGTTGTTTTAGTATCTAGATGTATTCTTGTTTGGTTGCTTAATAATAGAAATCCAAGAGTAGAGTTCTAGGGTGAACTCAGAGGTGACCTAAGGGAATTAAGAACCCCTTAGGGTGAACATAGGAGACCTAAGGGAATTGAGACCCCCTTAGGGAGATAAAGGACTAAGTTGTGGAGAGACTACATCTGAGTTAAGATAGCTCATCGTGTAGATGATATGGATAGCTTAACTCGTAATACTCATAGCATACCTACACATAATGACTTGTGTATGGTATGGAGATGTGTGTATACCTTCGATGGACTGAGGGTGATAAGTCTAGCTCATCAAGAGTGATGGGATAGATGGGCTTATTTGCAGTAACACATGATACGCCTACACAGATGGACTTGTGTTAGGGTACTTCGTGAGATGTAGCTTTCAAGAAAACTTAGGGGATTGAAACTTTAGGTAAATATTAGTTGGGTTAGGGGTTCATGAAGGGTTCATGTATCTCTCTCCTTAGTAAAAAAAAAAACTTTTTCTATTTTTGTATTTTTTTGTTTGTGTGTTTTTGGGTCATTACACTTGGAGGGTCTTCTTCTTATGTTTCTCCTTCTTCTATTTTGTTTTCTTCTATTTCTCCTTATTTTGTATCTCCTTTGCTTTGTGACTGGATTTCTGCCTTTGACGTTTCTCACCCTTGAGTAATTTTCATTTTGTCTCTTGGGGGTGAGCTCATTTCTAGCTGTAAACTGCACATTTTAATTTATTTACTTTTCTTACCCTAATGCAGCCATCTGATTTGTTTCCCAATCATCTTCCAAGCATCAATGTTAAAAGTTATAGAAAATCTCAACATATTCATTTCTTGGAGGATCCTATTTTTTTGCATGTTGATATAACCCTTACTCTTTTCATATTGGGTGATGAGCGAGTCCATAGTACTTACCAAGAAAGTGGTCTATCTGGCCATTTCTTGTTCGTCATCTGGTTCACAATCAAACTCTTCTATTTTATTTTTGAGGAGATCTTCTATACTGGAAGTTTCTAATAATTCTTCCAATGACAACCCAAAATCTACCAGCTTCTCTCTTATGTCATCCAACAGAGCAAACATCTCTAAAGCATCATTACACCATATTTCTTTGTTTTCTCCAAACATGGTTGCTTTCATGAATTCAATATTATTTTTGACCTCGGTACCATCATTCAATATTACTTCTTTGCTCTACATCTCCTCAAAATATTTTGCCATTAAGTCGAGAGTAGGGTGAATGGCCTCCAGGTCTTCTTATTTCTGATATATCAAGCTTTCAATTTCTTGAGTGATAACCTGGATCACCCCAATCTATCTAAACATCTCAGTGATCCCTTTGATCCTGTCTCAAATTTTAAATGACATTTCCTTTTTTATTTTGGTCAAATAGTCTACATAATTGGTTATTTTTACCACCAAAGGAGGTTGTACTATCGGGGTGGTTTTCTATGCCAACTCTTCTTTCAAACTATTAATTAAGGCCTACATTTCTACTTTTTCTTTATCACTGGCCTCCAATTGACTCCTCAATTCATCATTTGTCTCTTGCAGATGGTCTAAAGTTTGTAAAGTCATGGCCTTGTTCATCCTAACCATGTCAACCTCTTTTCCTTTCATTAAAATCTATCTTGTTTGATCATCCACTATGAGTATTACAGGTTCCTGTGGAGTGGGTATGGATACTTCTACCATAGATGACCTAAACCTATTCTGCTCTATTTTTGCGATAGAGCCTTCTTCCAAGCTATTTATTTTGGCTATCATCTGCATCTCTTTTTCATTGGCTAAACTAAAAATTGTTTCTTCTTCAACCCTTTTTAAAGTGATTTTATTCGAGGTTAGAGCCAATATAGGCTTATTTGTTTGAGGGGCAGTAACAACCTCTTATTTTCTACCATATGATCTCTCAATATTTCTCTAAAACCATTGGCTTTCATTTGTGTTGTAGATGGGATTGGTATTTCTTTATCATTACTTTTTAGTGAGTTAGGGATAGCCTTGGGGGCTAAATTTTTTACACTAGTTAGAGCCAAAAATTGATCAAAAATAAGAGTTTCAACTTTTTTTCTACAATAGTGAGCTCTTGGTATGATACTACAACTACTTCCTTTTATTTATCTCTATCAGGCTCAATTTGAGCTAGTTGTGAAGTACTGGGCACCACCTCTATCTGAGGTTGAGAACTTTCTAGACCTCGTATCCGGTGTTCTACTATATCAGTAGCACCCACTATAACTTCCATTTGATCGAGACCCTGTTCTTCTATAATTTCTAATAGTGCATCTTCTCTGATGGCCTGAGTGGGAGTGGGGAAAATTAGGGTTGTTGCATCTACAATAATTCTCCTTATCAAATTGAGCTCCATGGGGTATTCATATGGTTCATGAATTTGTGAATTTCCCCTATTCTCAAAAGGAAAATCATTCCAAACTTTCTGTAAATCTTCCCCTTTCTCTATGGCATCTAACAATGCTTCCTCATATTGGTCCTTTTTGTGTTCAACCCAAGCATATCTATGGTTCATCATTTGCCTATATGTATTATGGGGATCGTATGGTCTCCATGTTATTTATTTGAAGTCCATGTTTTCCAAATCATACATGCCCTTAAACAAGGTTGGATATCCTACAAAAGTGTAATATCTAAATTTGCATGGAACATTTAGCCAGGGGACTCGACCATGTTTATTTACCTACCTCATTTTAGCTTCTTTTGTGACTTGCCTTACCAGTTCCAAGGATGCCAAGGAGAAAGGGCAGTACATTGGTAACATTTTGGGGGGAATTTTGGCCCCATAAAGCTACATATAGGTGAATCCTTCTGAGAAGAAATAATATCCTATTATTTTTTCCTTGAGGAAAGCTTTTATTCCTAGCCCCAATCTCTCAAGCATGTAGCCCATCAGAATCCAATGAATTTCTACCATGAAGTTGTCACAAAACCAACCAAAGTGGGTGCGTCCCTCATGTATTCTCCAAAATCTATTTTGTACATATGGACTATTGTTGGCTCCTATTCTATGCTGAATTTCATTCCCCAATTGTCTAGCTAACAGGTGCATGAGAATGGAATAGTGGGAAAAATAGGGCATCTCTTTCCTCTGTTCTAAAATTACCTTTTTCAATTCTGACAACTGGTCATGCATTTGTCTACTCAATTCCTCTTCCCAGGCATATATGGGGGGATTTATTCTTCTGTTACTTTGTGTTACTAAGTATAGTGTATCCCTCCCTACTACATCGAGTTCCCATACGCCCAAAATAATGTTAATCATGTCACAAAAATCCCTAACCCAGGGTTTGAATGTGGTCTTTCTAATGGGGAATTTAAATTTAACTTCTTCATAATCTTCAAAAAGCATTCTAAAAGGACCTAGATCAGTCAATTGATGAGATTGCCTTTCAATTACCTGGTAAACCAGCCGGGTGTTTGAGGGCTCCAGTTGAAATACTTCTTTGATGTGCCTGGCTACTATGCTAAAAATTGGTCATCTTTGATTATCTCTGAAAGTCCTCGTATTTTCATCATACACCACTACCAACCACACAATAGGTCCACACAATAATACACCCTGGGGCATATTAATCTTCCTACATTGTTGGTCCATCGATTTCTCCTAGGGACTCTCTAGTTCTATGATTTTTTTTCTTTGTGGAACAAATATTCCAGTAACCAGGGAGAGCGTTGGTCATTTTCCATTGTGGCCTCGAAGCTTTGAATGCATGTATTCTCAATTTTATATTATTGAGTAGGCGTTAGATTTTTGCTTTCCTCAGACTTCTTCATGAAATCATACATCCTAGTTACTGACATTACTCCTTCAGGGAGCTCTGTGTATGGGGACTAGTCAGTAATGAATTTAATTACTTCTTGAGTATCCTCTGGTATGAAGGTGTCTCCCTAGGTGGCCATTATGTTCCCTAGAACCTACTCTATTTCACCATGATATGTGCTTCCTAAAACTCTCTACTCTTCTAAACCAGTTCTTCGCTCTGTGATAACCAGGGTGGCGATGGTGTTTGATAATGGGGTTTTAAGTAGCTGAGAGTGGGATGGCTTCACTGGTCTCGCATAGTGTATCATTAATGTGATGACACCAACTACCTTTGAATTCAGCCAATGGATATCTGCCATGGTGCTTTTTTCCAAAATCGAATTATCGCGGTAGGTGATCTTCCTCGACTTGTACGTCCATGAGGGCATTGGTTTGCACACTTGCAATTATTCATAGTGTTTCTATTGGTTGTTGGGCTGCTCTTTCAGCTGACGTGGTGCTATGAACGTAGTAGTGGTGACCTTTTGTGGGAATTTTCTTATAAAATGCTTTGCCACCTTTGAAAAGAGCTATACCATTAAGCAGTGGTTATCATTCTTGGGATCGGTAGTCAGATCGTTAGGCTTCGTTGGTTTCAATTTATTGTCATTGACCTTTATGATCCTGCATGATTGTTAGTCGCATGACATAATATGTGTACACTAAGATTAGCCATATGCATCAAGTGGAAATTTATGTTTAATAGACTGATTACAATGCTTAGGCCCAGATGTATAATTTTACCAATTAATTAATCACTAAGACCCAGATTTATTAATGTTGACATGAATACTGATAGACATAGTCCTTTATACTTCGCTCATAAAACATCCACCATTAGATCAAGAGTGCGTGTGTGCACGTTCATCCGATATTCTAGGCATGCACCAAGGTTAACCATGTAAAGGGGGCCATTAGAAATGTATTAAACCCTCAATTAATCTTAATTAGGTTAAGGATTTATCGGTTTTTACCTTAATTAATTAATCATCTGACTATGAGAAAACAATATACCTTAACCTTTGGATATCTTGGTTATGCGTAACCATCAGATTTGGGTAGGGTCCATCATCGTCGTCAGATCAGTTAGAGATATGTGCTTCTTACACCACTTTATTTCCCTTTTGATAGTCTGGATTACATGAAGCCATTAGATCTTGGTAGAGATAAGCACGACCATCAGATCTGCTTTGACTATAGCTTGGTCAAAAACCACTTGGTTATTATCTGATAATTTTTGGTAAAGCACCACCATCTGATTTGGTAAGCTTAAGCGCAGTCATCAGATCTTATTTATGACTATAATTCTACTGATGATCGCTTTGTATTTATATGACTTGTTTTTGGTGAGGCACCACCATCAGATCTTCGTTTGAAATGAGTGTGACCATTGATTAACCCACTAAGTATAGTTATATTCTTTAGGTGATTTTGTTTAAATCACAACCATTAGATCTGGGTAGGTTGAAACGCTACTATTGATTTTAATTTAGCTTATAATACCTCTAAGGGAGCATTATCGTTAGATTTAATTGGGGCTAGCGCTATTGTTATATCATCTTATGATGTGCTTTGACTTGTTAGTATTTGCTTGTATCATGGAAGAGCGCTACCGTTAGATTAGCTTTGGAGCACACGTGATCGTTGATTTCTTTTGGCCTATCCAATGTCCAAGCTTTGGATTATTATGAATGAAGTGTGATCATCAGATCGTCTTGTATTTGGATGTAGCTATTGATCACCTTAGATCTGCGTAATGTTTAAACCATGAGTGTGTAGAAGACTTTTGGTAAACCTGGGTTACCTTTGGTGAAAGTGCATTCATCAGATTAGGAGGGAGTCATCACTACCATTAGATTTTTCAGAGTTGCTCACTTCTTAGTCAATATGGGTCCAAGACCAACTTTTACTTCTCCAGGTAGCGCATGTCCATTAGATCTTATCATGATGAAGCACGACCATTGATCTTCCATAACCTGCAAAACTATAAACAACATAAGGCGCACATGCTCTTTAGTATTTTATTAATCCATGATTAATGAAAAGGGGAAATATTAGTGATGTATTAAGACCCTCGTTGATCACATTTAGAATTTGATTAATCCCAAAGTATTTAATTTTTCAAAGCTTAGCACTTTATACTTGGATCAAGCATGATCATTCGATCTCATCAGATTAGAGCGTTGCCCTTGGATATATTTAATTTGCATGTATTTTTAATCAAAGGGGGTGCATGCCCTTTATGTCAATTAAACCATATGTTTGAGACTTTAGGATATGACCTTTTTTCCATGGTGCATTATTTGACTTGGTTGATTTAACCTTTGATTAGCTCATGAAAGTGCATCCATCCGATTAAGGAGGATCTGAGCACTACCTTTAGATCTACCCAAGGTGCTCGATACTTACTCAAAAGGGGTGCGTACCCTTAATATTTAACCTCTTTATACCTTAGGATAAAACCTTTTCATCTAGTCATATTTATAGATTTTAAACACCTAATCCCTTTAAGTAAGCACATCCGTTTGATTCAGATCGACTCGGGTGCTACCATTGGATTTAGCCATAGTGTTTGATATTTAGCCAAAAGGGGCACATACCCTTATAATCAAGACCTTAGGTTATAAATTTTAATCATCATTATTAGTGACCTAAGGACTTAGGGTTTTGTTCATTTTATTTAGGTCGAAACCTTTGATTAATGTTATAATAATGAACAAGGTATTTTAGGGGGACTTATTATTTGATCTACGATTATAGACCCTCCTTTAAAGAAATTGGGGATATTTAATGGTTAAGACCTTTTAATGGTTAAATACCTTTATTGGATGTTTGATTTTTGATTAATATTAACGGTCACAAAGGTAATATTATTAACGACTAAGGTTCTGAATTTGAATTTAATTTAGATGACATTCTAAAACCATTTAAAATCAACTTCTTAGAGGAAAATGCAAAAGAGACCAACAATATTTCTTAAATTTATTGAAGTCAAAAATTTAAAATTGGGGGTCTTAGATGTTGAGTCAATTTTGGCTCCAACATAGGCTCTAACTAGGACAATGTGCTGAAAACATGAGGCACTTGAGAATTCCAGAATCTCCTGGTTTCATTTCCAGCCTTGGATAGAATCATAAACCATCAAGCATGATTAGAAAATAGAAAATATAAACAAAGCAAACTTAAAACTGAATAGATAAAATAAAATAGTAACAAACATGATATCAACAAAATTAGAGTATCCAAAATTGTTATTTTTCTCAATCAAATTTAGATCAAAGGATCAAAATTTTAGTTTTAAAAAGAGCTTTTTGGAATATTGTTATGATTGTTCTACAAAGTCTTAAGATATGATTATACATAATGTATCAGAGTTACTTGATCCATCATGTCTTGGTCTGAGTGTGTGTTAGTGTATTCATTTTAATTCCTAGGCCTTCTAGGACTTCATTATGTTTGGAAAATGGTCAAGCCTAATAAGTAATTTCACTCTTTAAGATTTTCACCATTTGTAGGGCTCCACTGCCAGTCAAGCATCTATAGCCCCGGTGGAGATGCTACTGATCCCATCTGGTTTTACTCTACTTCCAACCAAGCGTCTATAGCCCCGATAGAGGTTTTCCAAGATATCTCAGATACGAACTCAATCTACATTTATTTAAATTTTCTTTCTCTTTTGAGAAATATTTGGATATAAGCAAATTGTGCAATGAGTGTACTTGAGTTGAGGACCAATTTTTGGCTAAAGAATAGAGTGTAATGATTTTTAGCTCAACCATCTTACCAAAAATAAATCTATCCCTTGGATCCTGAAATTATTTTAGTATGATTTGCAATGTGAGACTTTGTCATGATGGACCAACAACTCTGATTTACTCTGTTTTGTTTCATATCGTATGACCGTTGCATGAACATTCAAATTTGAAAATTGTAAGCATCCTCAAAAACTAAAATAAATTTCCTCTTTTTTGTTTATCTTTTAGGGAAGTAGATAGTAAGGAATACTCATCATTCTATGATAGTCATGAGAAACAACACAAAGAAAAAATAGGACACAAAAGTAAGAAGAATACTGACTAAAGCAAACAACACAACATCCTGATAGGAACAACACTCTATTTTTGGGTTTTTATTATTATTTATTTTATTTATTTATTTTTATTTATCTTTTATTTTTAGGGCTTTTATCCCCTGTTGACCCCATGGTAGGGGTTATAAACTTTGAGATGTATACCATTGATAGGGATTTTCATCAGGTCTCCTTCTAATGTTTGCAACTTGTAAGTGTTTTGACCGACAACCTGAGCTATTTGATAGGGGCCAATCCACTTGGGTTCAAGCTTCCCTTTTTCTCCATGCTTATCATTTTTAGGATCCTAGTAAATTACTACATCACCTTCACAAAAAGGAGTACCCTTTGATTTTTTGTTAAATGATTTTACAGTTTTCTGAGTTTGATCAATTATTTTATTTAAGGTCTCTCTTCTTTCTTCTTGCAACTGGGTGATTTGGTCTAATCTTCTCTACAAAGCATCAGGGTTCTCATGATCTTGTAATAGTAGGGAAAGTGCTAATTTTTCTATTCTTGAGGGTAACAAGGCCTTCTCTCCATATACCATTTCATAGGGAGTTCTACCTGTATTTCTCTTTAGTGATAACTTGTCTGCCCATAAAGCAAATTTTAACTCACTATCCCAACTCTTCTTATTTTTACCCAATGATCTTTTAATTATGGTGATTAAATTTTTATTTGATGACTCAGCCAGACCATTCCCTTGAGGATAGTAATTTGCAGACTAGGAAAGTTCTATTCCATACTTAGCACAAAATTCTACCATCTCATATGATACAAAATATTACCCATTATTTGTTACTATTTTCTGAGGAACCCCAAACCTGGTTAGAATACTTTCTTCTAAGAAGTTAATGATAGTTTGAGAAGTAGAACTTCTTAGAGGTGTAGCCTCTACCCATTTTGTGAAGTAATCTATTGCAGTTATGATCCACTTATGTCTTCCTGATGAGTTTGGGTTAATTTCCCCAATTAGGTCAATGCCCCATTGTGTGAATGGTGCTTCTATGATTACTGGCTTAAGGGGCATAGCTACTAAATGTTTCTTACCTACAAAAACTTGGCAATTATGACAATTTCTAACATATTGATATACATATTTAAAAAGTGTAGGCCAATAATAGCCTACTCTCATGATTTTATTTGTTGTGGCTTTGGGAGAAAAATGTCCTCCATAGAAACCTTCATGAAATTATTTCATTATTTCTAGGACTTCACTTTCATATAAGCAGACTAATAACACACCATCAGGGTGTCTCCAATAGAGCACACCATCCTGCACATGATATTTCTATGTTTGCAGTTTTACTGATCTCATTCTGTTAATTGGCATGTCCTTTGGGAAAGACAGAGTTTGTAGGTATGCTAATATTTCATCATACCATTTACATTCAGCATTATTAACTCTCCTGATGTCATGCATCTCATCTACTATAATGATATTATTAGAATATTCTCCTTTATATGTCAGGTACTTTGCTAAGCCCTGCCCTCTTATAGTTTTGACTATTTTAAATTCTGCATCATACTGTAATAGTTTTACCATCCATCTTGTAGGCCTTCCTAGTGGCTCGGACTGGGTGAAGACATATTTTATTGTTATGAAAGGGATACAACAATAAAATTTATTTGAACCGAATATACCTTTGAAATGTTCTAAAGATTGAATTATTGCATAAGCATGTTTTTCCAGTAGGGTATATTTAAGATGTGCTCCTTTCAATCCTGAACTCATGAAAGCTATTGGCCTTTCATTATTTTCATCATCTTTCTATGAGAGGACTGCAACAATGGAATGCTCAGATGCGTAAGAGTAAATGTTGAAGTCTTTAGAATAATCAGGGCAGTTTAAGGCTAGGGAAGTGGAAATGGCTTCCTTTATCTTATTGAATGCTTCCATGTTTTCTACTATCCATTTTATTTCTCCAGTATTTTTAACCATGTCATTTATGGGTTTAGTCATTTTAGAAAAATTAGGAATGAATCTTTTGACAAAATTTATTTTTCCAAAGAATGACCTGACTCCTTTTAGGTTTCTAGGAGGGGGAATTTTGGAGATGGCTTCTATTCTTTCTAGATCAATACTTATCCCCTTTTCTGAAACTATGTGACCTAATAATTTCCCTTGTGTTGTTTCGAATATGCACTTCTTGGGATTTAGGGAAATTCCAAATTATTTACACTAAGCAAAGACTGCAGCTAGATGTTCTAAGTGATCTTCTAGATTTTTAGAAAATACTATGATGTCATCCAAATATACAACCACTATTTTGAACATTAATCCTTTGAAGGTAAAGTCCATTGCTCTCTGAAAGGTAGCACCTGCATTCATTAGGCCAAAAGGTATTCTCAAATATTCAAATGTGCCCCAGGGTGTGGTGAATGTTGTCTTATGTCTATCTTCTAGATTGATCTGGATTTGGTTATATCCAGAAAATCCATCCAACAAGGACATTCTAGATGAACCAACTACTACTTGCAATAGTTGCTCCATATTTGGCAATGGATAATTGTCTTTTAATGAACTTTTATTTAAATTTCTAAAATCTACACAGAGTCTAATATCCCCATTTTTCTTTCTAACTGGTACTAAATTGGATATCCAAGAGGAAAATCTTACCTTTCTGATTATTTTGGAATCCAACAATTTATGTACCTCTTTTTGCATTATTGGGTGCAGGGTAGGGTTATACTTCCTCTATTTTTGTCTAAAAGGCTTGGAATCTTCCTTCAGGGGTATTATGTGTGTCATTACATCTATTTTGAAGGTTTTAAGATCTTCATAAGTCCAAGCAAAATGCTCTTTATTTTTCTTTAAGAAACTGATATATCCAAATTTTTCCTTTGTTGGTAAAGTTGTGTCTATTTTTACTATTATGGGCTCTTTCATTGTACCAATATTAACATTTTTAGCTATGGTCTCTTTCAAGAGAGGTTTGAAAGCTTTATCAAAATCATCAAATAAGCTTTCCAGAGAAACCAATCCTTTTGGTATTTTATTTGTTTTCAGTTGGATTACTTCTACTGGTTCACCTATTTGGTCTTTCAGTTTTTCTTCATCTTTTTCATCACAGATTATGTCTGCATATTGATTTTGTAAAGTCATGAAGTCTTTTATATCCACATCATCTTGAAAGACTTGTAGGTAAACTATGTTATCTAGCACAGAGGGCTTATAGACTAAAATGGTTGGGAACCTATCCATATATTCTGTAGTAATTTTTGGATGGTCTAGGCCTGATGCATTTACAACTAGAAGGTCAACAACATGATTCTATTCTCTAGGAATGTATGAGATATTGAAAGCTAAAAATTTTTCAATTTCTTCCAACACTACATTTTTATACTGTTTCAACCTAGGATGCTTGGTTTGATACTTGCCTTTAATCTATTGAATAATTAATTCTGCATCTCCTATTATAGTCAAGTAGTTAATGCCTAACTCTTTAGCTTCTCTCAATCCTAGCAACAAAGCCTCATATTCAGCTACATTATTGGTGCAAGGGAATTCTATTCTGTAAGGAATACCAAGGTAGTTTCCTTTTATGTCAATCAAATTAACTCCTGCACCTGCTCTAGATTGGGATTTAGCTCCATCAAAAGTCATGGTCCACATTTCTTGTGTTAATACTCTATATGATTCAACATCAACCATTTTTATAACTTTTGGATCCATGTTTTTAGCCTCTGGTACTTCAACTAGGAATGGGTTATGCCATATTGAATAAACTCCCATTCCTTTCTCTTCCACTTAATTTACTAAATTTATCATGGTTTCATCTATTTTAATTAACTCTATAGAATATTTGTTAAAAGGTTCTCTTCATAGAGTTACATTTTCTTTATCTGACATTGGGATGGTAGCATAAGACCAATCTAATTGAATTGATCCCCCTAGTTGTTCTACCCAATGTCTGCTTAGTAGTAGTGAGAAGAAAGGGTCAACATCAACTACTGCAACATCCATCACTATGCCCTTTTTGGGGTGTTGGTCTAGGAAAACCAATAATCCAGTTATCACTCCAACGCAAGGTACTTGCCTATTGTCCATGATTGAAATAGGGGTAAAGTCTCTTGTACAGATTAACCCCATTTGGTCAGCTATCATTTTGGGCATGATATTATGTGAAGCTCCACTATCCAACATACAATTATGAATCACATACCTTTCTCCTTCATCTAAATTATACCTTAATGATACATAGAAGGGTCTGACTGAGGATGGTGATCTTGTATCTTGCTGATTTTGTCTAGCAGCATGGCAAGTTGGGTCTTCTTTTTGTTCAACCAATCCAAATGCTCTGCAAACTTGTTCTCTATACTGCTAAACTTTCATAAGCTCACCAAATGTAATGTTAACTTTTTGCTTACTGAGTTTTGACCCAGCATCAAATTCTATATTTTTTATATCCAATGGTTTGTTGCTTTCTTCTTTAGATGTTTCTTCTTCTAATTCTACTATCTCAGGAATGATATTTTTTGGGGTTCTATCAGTTTTCTCTTTACTAATATTTTTATTTGTGAAAGTCTGCTTTCTTGTTTCACTAGTAGAAGCTTTTTCTATTCTATCAGGAATTGCTCTATTTCTTAAATTCAGAGTATTGGTAGCTTCTAATTCTTCTACTTCTTTAGCAGTGGGGATTAATATTCCTTGCTTCATTTTATCATATCTTGACTCATGTGGCTTTTGGAGGATTTTAGTACCTTCAGCTACTAAGATCTGAGGATGATGATTTGAAGCATACTTGTCCATGTTTTCTTCAAAGAGCCTTTCTCTGGACTCATCTTCTAGAGACCAACATACATTAATCCTTATATCTTCTTCTGAGTCATCATTTAGATCAATGTTGTGTTGTTTACTTAAGTAAAAACCACATCCTTCTAGATTATGGGGGGCTTCATAGGTTGAACATAAATAAGGAAAATTTTTTGCTATGTTAGCAGATGGCATAGGGTTAGGAACACTATTCTGATCTCTTTCAACTCTCTGTTTTTCCAATTATTATTTCCATTGTTCCTATTCCTGTTTCCTTCATCATAGGTATTGTTGTTTCCCCAATTCCTATTGAAAATTTTCTTGAAGGGAGGGTGATTGTCAACATGTGGTCTCTCTAGTTGTGAGGGCTCACCATTATTTCTATTGTTCCCATTGTTTCTCTCTATTCTTGCTAACCTGTTGTTCATGGTATTAAACATCTCAACCATCTGATTAGTCAATTTCTCCATTGGATCTACTTCAGTTCTCCTTTGTAAATCAAATGCTACCCTTTTTGGTTTTCTATCAGGTTGGTTGGTCTCTAGAGAATAAGGCTTCATTTTTCCACTATCTAGCATGTTTCTTTCGATTTCAATTGCCTTATCCATGCATTCATCGATAGTGGTGGCTTGTTCTTGCCTTAACTCATAATTGAATTCACCTTGGAAAGCATTTTTATAGAAACAAATTGACTGGATATCACTAGGCCTAAGGTTAACAGGTATTTTATTTCTAGTTTTGGAAAACCTTCTGTTAAAATCACTGACAACTTCATTTTTATTTTTCTTCATTGTGGCCAACTCGGTCAATAGGGATTGTTCATTTTTCCTCTCTCCGAATTTCTTCAAAAACATAGTTTCCATTTTAACAAAATCTAGAATGTCATTGGCTAGGAGAGAATTGAACCACTCTCTAGCATCCTTTTCTAAGGTTTGCAGGAATAGCCTCAGGACTACATCTTCATGTTCTACCTCTAAATTATCCAAAGCATATAAGAAACTTTTAATATGGTCTTCCCTAGTGACTGCATTATTTCCTTGGAATTTGGGAAGATATTTATGAGATTTATTAGGTAAGGCATTCAAATTTGCAGGTAAATTAAAAGGCATGTACCTATTAGCTCTCCACTATTGAATATTATTTTTATTTGGTTGAGCCATTGTGACTGTAGGTGTGGTGGGATTTGGATTCATAGAAACACTGCCTATAGGAATATGGGGTTGGGTAACCTTAATATAATCAGTTGAATTATCTACTACAATATTACTATTAGTTGGGCAATGAGAATAATCAAATGTATCATCAACAGCAAAATTTAACCCACTATTATCAACTATTTCTGTAGCAATAATATTTTGATCTCTATTTTTCTTTACGTACTTTCTAATTGTAGGACAAGATTTACTTTCATGCACAGTATTCTTAAGAAGTGGAATTCTTTGATTATAGGTAAGTACCTCAGGGTTCTCAAATTTTGGGAATAACTCCTTACCACTTCTCCTGGTGTGCACCAGCACGTTCTACTCCTTCCTTGATTTTTGATTTTTGGGTTCGTCCAGACAGAGTCGCTAGCACAGGTAGTGCAGAAAGAACAAAATGTATTATCAAGATTGCTTGATTTTTAACTCTCAACCTCACAGGAGATGGTTCTTGGGGGAAATTCAAGAAAATCAAGAAACATCAAGATCACTTGAAAAATCATAGGCAAAAGAAAATAAAGAATGTAAAGACGTAAAATATTAAAATACAAGTTCTTTATTCTAATTGGCTACCTTTTGATAAAAAGTTATCAATATCAATTCAAGCCTAGAATAATGAAAATTCTATCCTCGAAAATGGTGCCAAAAAACTATTGGCATCAATTTTATGGGCTAGTGTGAATTGCTAGTAAAAATATGTCGTTAAACCCCAAGCCTAGAATCATGAAGATTCTATCCTCGACAACAATGCCAAAAACTATTGGAACAATTTTTTGCATCCATAGGGTTGAGCTATCATGCTACAAGAAATCATTTGAAACCAACGAGCTATTATAGGCTCTGGTCAACCTGCCTCTTTATTATGATAAAAGATATATTGCTAAAGAAAATAACCATAATGGGTAAGGAAACCCTAGTGATAAACTTCATATTTTACAAGTTTAAGCACTCCAGATTTTAGTTATATGCTACTTATATATAAAATGACCAAGCAAAGACAACAAAAATTATTATGCCTTATGTAGACCAGTGCCTAGATTCATTGGGTTGTTATAGCAATTTTAACAATGCTTTAAAAATATGAACAGAAAGAATGAGGAAAATAAAAATTGGCGCTATTAGACCCAGTAGAATATCGTAGTGAATCTAAAAGTTGACCAATGAAAGAAACGCTCATAACACATTCAAATAATTTAATCTTCTATGAGAAAACACACAGAACTATAGAAAAAAATGGTAGAACTAAACCCCAAAATTGTATTAATTTTTCCAAATGAATTACATGCAGAGTGGGCAAAATGCCATTAAACTCTGTTAAAAAGCTCTTAATACAATGAGAAGTCTTTGTTCAAATAATGTAACAAGACTTCATCAACTTTACCTGCACCACTTGGGTAACAGGAAAAATCTCTAAGTTTTAGGCTCAAAAATACTAGGAATATCCTCAGCTTCTTAGGTGCAATTCTACCAAAACCTACATAGCAAAGGGAAGAATGAGGGATGAACAAAAAAAGATACAAAGGGAATACAACAACACAACTCTCAGGGCACTCAAGTATACCTCTTAGCAAAAATGCTTTCTCTAATGCTTGATCTGGATTTTGACCATAGCTAGTGTATTTATAGATTTAAATTCTTGAATTTATTATTTTTGGCCTCATCTGGGCCTTACACTTGTCACTTTTTAATTTGATCTTTCAAAATTGTATAGTTATCTTCCATTACCCTTTTTTTGTCTACACTTCATACTCTACTAGGATTCCTTTAAATCTTAACTTGTTCAATTTATAATCTTTGTGCCTGGAGGGTCTCCTTCTTCTATTCCTTCTTTTTTTTCTCTTTCTTCTCTTTCTCCTTCTTCTATCTCTCCTTGGCTCTGTGATTGGATTTATGCCTTTGACGTTTCTCCCCCTTGAGTAATTTTCATTGTCTCTTGGGGGTGAGCTCATTTCCAGTTGTAAACTACACATTTTAATTTCTTTACCTTTCTTGCCCTATTGTAGCCACCTGATTTGTTTCCCAATCATCTTCCAAGCATCAATATTAAAAGTTATAGAAAATCTCAACATATTCATTTCCTGGAGGATCCTATTTTTTTGCATGCTGATATAACCCTTACTCTTTTCATACTGGGTGATGAGCGAGTCCATAATATTTACCATAAAAGTGGTCTGTCTGGCCATTTCTTGTTCATCATATGGACTATTGTTGGATCCTATTATTTTTTTGGTAAGTTAAAAATTTTCATTAAAATAGGGCATTTGAAATGTGCCCTAATGCCTTGTACATAAAAAAAGAAAAAATTGACCAGAGGAATCTAGTTGAAACTAAGAAAGGATGTAGGAAAGGAAAAAAATGCATCCTAAAACAAACAATAGAAGTAACATAACAAAACAACTAAAAGCAGAAGAGATGAGGCCTATCAAAACAAAGGCCCAACAAGCAAAAAATTAGTTAGGTACATCAGTCTGCATTGGAGATGCAGTTGTAATCTCCACATCGACATCCTTGAATTCATCCTTGAATGCATCCTTGGGCACTTCCTTAAAAACATCCTTTGTGATCTCAACAACATCCTCGTCCTTGGTGGTTTCCTTAGTGTCAGAAATACTACCAATAGCAGATATGGCAAGGGCTTCATCAAATGGATCACAGAAGAACAACAAGCTGAGAGCATTTCATTGTTCCTTAAGCTGAGCTATACCTTTACCAAGTGCAACATGAGCGGTTTCCAAGTGGCCAATGGTGGCAAAGGTGGACTGAATAGCAATATTTTGGAGATACTTTTCAACAAAGTCAGGGGAATCAATGTCATATTTGGGCTCTTTTATGGTTTTTCTAGAGGAAGGAGTAGGAGTATCAATAGTTTCCTTGAACTTGAGTCTCTAGGAGCATCGTACAGGAGTTTTTACAATCTTGACTTTCTTTTTTATATTCAAAATAGGTTGGGGTTTGTCCAATTTGTTTTTCCTTTTGGATTTGGTGGCTTTAGGGCTGGGAGTGGAGGATGAATTCACTTCCTCAGAGTCAAGGGTAGGAAGGTTTCCTTTTGGGAACTTATGGAGCAGATATCCGTAAAGGATTTTGAAAATCCCCTAGTGAGAGGGCCAACCCTCTTCCTTTTTATCCCAGGAGGAAGTGATAGCATAATCCATAGACCAATATAAAGCAACAGGAATGTTTAGCATTTTTGCTTCCCTAAAATGGTTAACAAAAGCTAAGTGAAAACTACACAATTGAGATTCAGGGTTGTCAACAGTTAAGTATTGCATTATGGGCTTTAGAATTTCTTTCCAAGGGGTGGATAAATGGTGTCAAAATAAACCTTTTTTGTGCAATTTGCACAGCTTGGACGTGGTTTCAAAATGGGTAAGCTCAGCCTCCCAATTGTGCTTGTTTCTTCTAACCACCTTGCCATCAAGAGGCTACCCAGTAAGCTCAGCCAGGATCTCTAGCGTAACTTGGAACTCCACTCCATGGATGGTAACAATGCCATTATCCCAAGTAGTAGCAAAATATGTAGTTGCATACCAGTCCACACCAGAAAATATCTTGAAAAATGCAATGAGCCCTCCTTTGTCCTTCAAAATACTGTTAGCAATGGCATCAATTTCAAATGCCTCAGGTTCAACAAATTGAACTTTTCCTTCCTTCATAGTTGTAGAGTAAAGAAAAATGTAGAGGAAGAAATAGGGCAATGGAAAAAAAACTAGAAACAAACACATGGGTGAATGATTGCTAACCCAAAGAGCATGCAAGAAATAATATATGAATTTGAAGACAAAAGGAAAAAGCCTCTTAAACCAATGATGAAGCCTCGAAAAGGAAAAATCCCTAGTTGGAATATTAGATTGGACAAGCCAGGAATCGAGAAGGATTTGCAGACCTCGATGACTACAGAATTGCATGGTAAAAATAAAACATTGACATATTGGGTTGCCAAAAAATTGGGACCAAAAAATGGTAAATCTGGCATAGAGACTAGGAGAAAAGGAAAATCCCAATAGGCCACACCTCAGAACGGAACAACGTGGGATAAATATTGAGGAGGAAAAAGAACAAATTCCAAGGAGTAGGAGCCAGTCATAATTATGAAGAGTGTTGGAATTTGTATTGGGATTCCAAAATAGGGTGGTTAACAAAAAAATTGTGGAAAATTTTTGAAAATGTAGTGGAAAGTGTGAAGGCATTTGATACAAGGTGATATGACCATGATGCAGGGTAAGACACGTGTGTTGGATTAAATTTAAAAAATAGGATATACGTGGTAGAAAGAAAAGGAAAAGGATTAAATAAACAATATTGAACATTCCCATAGAGGAAAAGGAGTACACATTAAGTCTCACATGGGGGAAAGAACCCCAGGTGGACTCCCAAAATGATAACTTATAATTCATCATAATGAAGAGTATTTAGGTCCAACCTAGTCAAATTCATAACTTTAGGAGGAAGAAAATCAGTCCACGTCAGCAATCCACTGGAGGAGACCTTGATGTTTGCTAGTTTTTTAGCCACGAAATTGGCTTCTCTGAAAGCATGTTGGACAATGACATCATGTTTCCCACTTAGGATCTGTTTGATTTCCTCAATTGTATCTCTAATCCTCCAAGTAATAGGTCTAGGATTTTTTAGATAATTGATAATGTTTAAAGAGTCACCTTCAATAATAATGTTTCTTGGGATATGCTTTATGAATTGAAGGCCTCTCCATAGAGCTTTAGCTTCGGTAGAATGATTGGAGAGAAATCCCAAGGGTTCAGCAAAAGCAAAAATTGGATTCCCAAGGTGGTCTTGAAGAATGCCTTCAGCTCTAGCTCTACAAGGATTTCCTTTAGCAACTCCATCAAAATTTAATTTTACCCATCCCAATGAAGGAGGATGTCGCTTAATCTTGGTTCTTGAGGAAGAAGGTGGCTTACTTGGCTTTAAATCCTCTAGGGAGATAATATGGGATTTGAGTAAGGTAGATTTGAAGGGAGGGAAAGGAAAAGGATCAAGGGGAGATATTAGGATATTTTATTTAGCAAAAATGATGATTTTATTAGCACTAAAATAGATTTCATAGGATTTTCTATAAAAAAATCTTCTATTACATTCGAGCCTAATTTGCCAAAGAAAGTGTTGAAGGTAAAATTTCCATAATCCTTTGAGGATAGGATTCTTAAAAGGATTGGGCCACTAGATAAAGAGATCAACAATAGAAGGAGGACTGGCCCAGGATAGATGAAATTTGAGAAAAATATTACTAAGGACTGCATAAGAGAAAGGATAAAAAAGAAAAAGGTGAGAAGTGGATTCCTAATCTGAAAGGCAAAGGTAACATCTGTTAGGCAATGGAATCCCCCTCTTGATAAGGTTTTCTATAGTAAGGATACAATATTGAATGCAAATCTAGGTGAAGGACACAATTTTGGGAGTTAGATACTTGGTCAAAACCAGCTTGAAAGGGATAATATTTTTAGTAATTTTAAAGGATAACAGGTAGGATGATTTGACAGAGAAATCTCCCAAATAAGTGGGTTCCCAAATAGGATGATCTAAAGGATATCCCCCAAGAATTCTAATAGAATATAACCAATATTTTAGAAATGAAATTTTATTTGCTAATACAGTAGAGGATAATATTTTCCACCTTTTGATCCTATTGGTAAGAGAAATGAAATCAACAACTAAAGGACCGAACCTTTGCTTTGTGATATCAACTAACCTTCTAAGTTGAGGAACCTGCATAAGAGGTCAGTCACCAAGCCACTTATCTTCCCAAAAGAAAATAGATTTTCCATTGCCAAGTTGCCACCTTAATCCTCTTCTTATGATTGAGCGGGTCGAGCAGATTGACTTCCAAAAGGAAGAGCCTAATGAAGGAACTTCACCATGCAGGAATTCTAAAAATTGGAGATATTTTATTTTGATGATTTTAACCCAGTCAACATCATCATTGGAGATGAGGTGCCAGGATTGCTTAGCAAGGAGTGCAATATTGATAATATGAATCCTTCTAAGGCCAATACCTCCCTGATCCTTAGGTTTTCAAACCTTATCCCAAGAAACTAAGTGGAATCTGTGTTTATTCTCAGATCCTATCCAAAGAAAGTACTTTTGGATTTTCTCTATTTTTTGATAAATGTTAAAAGGAGCTTTGAACAAGGAAAGTAAATAAATAGGGATGCTTTGAAGACAAGCCATGGTCAGGGTGATTTTTCCAGCTTGTGAAAGAAGATTTCCTTTCCAAGTAGAGATATTTTTTTGAAGTCTTTCAATAATATTATCCCATAAAATTTCTTTTACACTTCCCACAAAAAGAGGCAATCCCAAATAAGAAGAAGGGAGAGAATAGATAGAACATTGAAGGATATTAGCAATGATAATTTACCTTCCTAAATGAATATTGAGGAAATATAGTTTGATTTTGTGGAAGTTTATGCATTTTCCAGTACCTTTCTCATACAAAAGAAGAATGGTTTTAATAATTTTGGCTTCATTTACAGAGGTGAATGTTGAAAGCAAAGTATCATCAACAAATTATTGATGAGTAATAGGATTACATTGGGAAGTGACCTATAATCCTAAAATCAGACCCGCTTGTTGTGCTACTAAGATTGATCTGCCTAAAGCTTCATCTGCAATAATAAAAATAAGTAGAGACAAGGGTTCCCCCTACCTTAAACCTCTTCTGCTTTGAAAATATCTTGCAGGTGAGCCATTGATTAGGACTAAGAACCAGGCAGAAGTAATGCATCCTATGATTAAGGAAATCCAGTTAGGATGGAAACCAAACTTCTGCAAGATTACAAGGAGAAATTCCTAGTTAAGTCTCTCATAAGCTTGGTCATGTCTAATTTGAGAATAAAAGCATATGTTGATTTTCATTTCCTAATTTTCTAGCTAACAGGTGCATAAGAATGGAATAGTGGGAAAATAGGGCATCTCTTTCATCTATTCTAAAATTATATTTTTCAATTCTGATAATTGGTCATGCATTTGTCTACTCAATTCCTCTTCCCAGGCATAGATGGGGGGATTTATTATTCTATTACTTTATGTTACTAAGTACAGTATTGTAGACACCTAAAATGCATCATGTCGAGGGTGACTACTCATATGGACATGCTACAAGATCATATGGAGGATCTTGGATAGACTCCAAGATAGAGTAGTGGTTCTAACCACTCAATTTGGGATCCTTGGCCAAATCAGTCTGAATTGTAGCCTAGACTTGCTATTTACAGTCTAGACCGCAACTATAACCTATGATCTTAACTAAAGTTTAGTGAAGAACATGGAATTATACTGAGAGGGGGGTGTGAACAATATAAGACTTAACCAATTAATATTTTTAACTTTAGATAGCAGTGGCATCAACACAACATTAATCAAGACAGAAAGAATCACACATTGAAAGCCCATTTTTAACATGGTTCACCCAGAATGGCTAGGCTACGTCCACAAAACTTTTCTCTAAAAGTTATCTCAAAGTTCTTTGGGAATCCTTCCCAATTACAATGTTTATGAGCCTCAGCCCAAAGGAGACACCTTCCCCCAATCTGAATTTATGAGCCTCTGCTCAAAGGAGATACCTTCCCCTCTGCTCTGGAAATGATCCCTCAGAAGATCAACTACCTCTACCTCTTGCCAGCACGTGGAAATCCTTTCCATCGAAGACCTCCTGTCCTCAATGCTTAGCCTAAGAGACCTCTACCTTCTATGATCACATCCACAGCAGCTCAGCAACCTATACCAAACACAGTCAGTCAGTCTAGTACAAGTCTTCCTCTATCTGTCAAATCTATCCAACACTTGAACACATCAATCCTCTACACAAGCCTTCTCAAAGACTTGCCAAATTTGTCCTCAAGTCCTCTGATAGAACTATCAAAAACTCAGCTCACAAGTCCTCTGCTAGGACCTGTCCAAATCTGCTCACAAGTCCCCACTGGAACCTATCCAAAAATTGCTCACAAGTCCCCACTAGAACATGTCCAAAACCTCAGCAAGCCCACCAAGAAAAACTTGCTTAGCATGAACCCACAAAGAGAATTTTTAGAGACCCAATGTGATTCATAAACCTCATAGAAGCATAAAGAGAGTTGTTAGAGACTCAATATGTTCTATACTTAACTCCCAATATCAATCTCAAATCTCATAGAAACATAAAGATAATTGTTAGAGACCCAATATGTTCTATACTTAACTCCCAATTTCAATATCAACTCAATCTCAATCTCAAAAGAATAAGATAGATGTAGTATGTTTTTCTCAAGAATATGAAACACAACCCAACAATTGCCAACTATGCAATATCTCATATAACAATGATACTCATATTCTTTTCACCAACAACTAGGGTTTCATCATCTCAATGCAAGTAGCAAGACTTACTAACATAAACCCTAGTGCAAAAAATAATTCCTCTTCCTCAACCAGAATTATGCATTCACCCAAAAACTCATCAATGATTTTAATGCATAAACAATCTTCAATATCCAGAAAATAGGATTTACACCAAAAATACCTAGTAGACAACCTTTTCACTCCAAACTCAATTTCAAAAAATATACCATCAATAATATACATGGAATAAGTTGCCCATACCTTTACTTTGATGAAGAAGGAGAACTCAAAATCTGTCACAACACTAACTCTCAATTTGCCACCAATTAGAGTTAGCAACTATACAACAATAAACAATAATAAAGATCCAAATTAACACCTTATCTCTCCAACTTAATAAAAACCACTAGAAGTATAATATACATACAAAGTAAAACCTCTTTACACCTTATTACTCCACATAAACATTAAGCATAAATAAAATAATGTCAAAGCAAATATGATAACTTAACCTTATACCTCCAGTGCATTCACAGCCACTATCCTTTGCACACCGCGACCAGAAGAAAATTACCAACGAAGAGAATCGAACTCGGCGCCTCTGCCTTCTAGCGCCTTCGCTAAAACACCATCGTCATTGGGTCACAAGTGCCCAATGAAGAAATATAGTGTTGCCCTATATTTTTTCTTCATTTGATGCCAAGAATCTAGAAAACGTAAATTTCTTCCTCAAGCCACATGCAAAATGGTGAGCGCTATACAAAACGTAACTTACTGGGCAACAAAAATAATCATCCACACAGTGCTAACAAAACTGTTATCCTTTGTGCAATCCAATCAATCGTAGGTGAAAGCAAACTGTCGGATGTCAAAGTGCAAACTGAAAATGTAATTCGAGTGCAGTCCCAACAATTGTAGGTGAAGCACAATCTGTCGGATGTCAAAGCGCAAACTGAAAACGCAAGAAATTACTTGGGCAACTCAATATCGATAATCAACTCTCGATGAAATACAATGCTTTCTCGAAGATCACAGAGCTGTGATTTTCATTACTTGGAGTTACAATCACTTTAGAAAATCATCCCCACTTATATAGCCATTTCTCCTTAATTGTTTGACGTCGACGCTCCTCCAAAGATGGCAACACGTCGATGAAAGAAAACTTTATCTACGTCGCTTAAGGGTTAAAAGACCCTTTAATAATAATTAAAATAATAATAATTATTATTTTATTAATAATAAATTAAACTTAGACCCTTGTCAAAGGTTTGAGTTAATTTAATTATTAATAATAAACATGGACCTTCAAGGTTTTTCAAGAAGTAAAAACCTTTGCATTAAGTTAAGCTTGGTTTTAATAAAAACCCTTAATGAGTCCAAATGGTTTTAAGAAAAACCTTTAACCTTGTCACCATGGTTTTAATAAAAACCCTTTAACATTATGAAGCTTCTCAAGATATTTTTGACATCACACTCTTTTTGATATCAACACAAAAATGCCTTTTGACATCAATGACAACTTATACACTTGAGCAAAGGCAATGTACCCAAAGTACCCAAAATTGCCAACATTTAGTTGGCCTTCAATCCAAGCCAAATCGGTTTGAACGACCATTTGATCTAGAAGAAAATGGTTAGAGGATGCAAGCTTCCATTCCAACTGTCCTAACCACCCTTATTGATCTTGGTTTATCCATGAAGCCACCCCTAGCCCTTGGGTAGTCCTATAAGTACCCCTCAAAATTAGGGTAAACTATCAGAGAGCATTAGATATTTGAGCAGCGAAGCCCTATCAAATTGTACACTCAACCGAGTATACTGAGAGAGAGCTATTGCACTTATCCCCTACCTACTTTCCAAGATTCTTTATGAATTGCATCATGGATGTCCTAGGAGCCTAGGAGAGCCAAGAAGTGCATATTCAAAAAAAATAAGGCCCTTCACAATGAATCAACCACCAAATCAGTTTGAGGACACTGAAGGTGACCATTTAACATCAATTTGGACAAGGAGGTCAAGCCCAATGCCCTCTAAATTGGGGGTAAACATATTAGATTGCTAAACATGGCTGTCAGTCCCAGTTTATAGTGCTAACCACTCATCAGAGTTGTGCTTTGCAACAAAGGTATCACTGCCTTAACTTTTTCATTTTTGTCTAGCTAGTTAGCTTAGTTTAGCTATTTCCATGGTTCAATTGTAGTTTAGTAGATTTCTTAACGATAGAATTAGGTTAGAATAGTTTCTTTGGGTTAAGCATCAAATAAGACACTAATGGATTCTTTATGCACTTTCATGCTTTATTTCACATAATTGGTCCATGCATAGTGTAGTTGTTGTCTTCCTTTATGCAATTCCATAAATCTTGATCTAATTAACATAGTTTAGAAGTGCTTTTCATGTTTTCTTGATTATACATGCTTAATGGTATCTTCATAAATTTCTCCCAAAAGGGCCTCATCATGAGAGGTTGCCTATATTTTTGACACTTTTATGTTGTTTCTTGATCGTAGGGAATATATTCAAAGGATATTAAATCATCAAGTTCCTTCATCAACGTGAAGAAGAGGGCAAATCCACCCTAGAGTAGTTTGTGACTAGTTGAAAAGCAACATTAGTGCGCCTACCCTATTGAGGGATTTGGCATTGTATTAGTTGGATCATCATTTGGGTGACCCTAAGAGGGGTATGATTGTAGTCAGGATTCTTTACAATTATTAATACAAGAAACATTTATTTTGTTGAATCTATGCAATCTTGTCATTATTTTATGCTTGAATGAATGAATATGATATAATACAGTAGATGAGTGTACACTTTTTGGTTAGATATTAAGGTGATCATGGCAGAACTCCACAATTCTAGCATCTAATTGTGTGTTTTTGGTTTTTGTGAATTTCAAGTATAGACCATAGCTATCATATGTGGGGCAACAACTAAACCATAGGTTCAACCCATGATTTGCAGTCTGAATCGTAGACCAGACCTATGATTTACACCTGACTACACAGATAGACAAAATCAGAGTATAGATCAAATGTGGACCTAAGGTAGGCCATACTTCTCACTCTTGGTAATTTTTTCTGCCTCTATGTTTTTCTAGAAAGTTAAATTTGGAATGCAATTAAGAAATTAAGAAAGAAAAAGAAATGAATTAGGTCTTAGTTTGCATTTATCTTTCATTTCATTAGAAATGTGCTGCTAGGAACATCGAATATCTGATTTTAATCCACCCTAGAATCCAGCATGCTTGATATAATTTGTGTGATTGGTTTACATGTGTGAGGTCCAATTAGTGTCCAATTATCATCGTAATGTGCATGGTCTTAAAGAGCATCTAGAATAGCTTGAATTTTCTGAATTTGAAACATTATTTCATTTGCATAGCATTTAGAAAATGAGCATGAATGATATATGATGCATTTATTTTATGTACATTAAAAGGAACCACACACACCACTTGGCACTTAAATGCTAGTGAGTTGGGCTTGACATCCAACCACTAGTAGGGTTCAACAATGGTGGGCATAACTTCCATCCATTGGCCCAAATCCCGCAAACCTTTTGGATACTAGACCAATACCGGATCCGAGAACCTTTTTTACCCAAGAAAATTTGCATGTATTCTCTTTGGAGGGTATAACACTGACTGGGGGAAAATGAGTGAGGATCTGGGAGGACCTATGCTCCCTGATCATGTGTGGGCTTCATTACCACATAGTATAGGTTGGATTACGTGACTTGGAGTTCATAGAAAAGTTGTCGAGCTATGAGCGTACAGGTGAAAACCATTAAACCGATAATAAAATCCAACAAAGTTTTGTAAAACATGATAAGAGTTTCTACATTGATACAACAAATCTTGGAAACACATCAAACAATTTAGGACTCACTTTCAAAATTTAAAATGATATAATAATTATTGTATAACTTGTTTGCCTAATAATAAAAGATACATCTAGATGTTAGAAACACAATGGTGGATACATAGGGTGGTCGAAAAAGGTCTAAAACTAACTTCGATGATCAACCCCTAACCAATTCACAGCAGCACGTGTCAATTCCTCAACCACACGAGTGAACCGAACGTTGTTCGACAAGCATTAGAGGAGATAACTCGACACAAGGGGAGCATATAGTGCATACCCTAGATAGAGGAGTTTCATTACACTCCTCTAGGCATAGGATAGAACAAGGAGCCTCTCAACATAAGGGTGCTCCACTCGAGAGAAATTACTGAGACCACATCGCACGTGCATCCATGGGATAGATCGAAGAGTTTGTTATGCAGGGGACCAGGTTGATGCCCCTACGTATCAATTCCATAGGAGGATCTATGCATCCACCTTCTAAGTATATAAGGACTAGAGAATTGCCCATTCAGGGGCAGGCAGATAGGCTTGATACCAAGCATAGGTCTAACCATACTCTCATGTGTGGTCCACCATGCAATATCACCATTGATATATCAAAGGTGGGAGCTAATGGCACACCGTCGCATGAGCAGTGGTGGTCTAGAAAACTAGAGGGTCTAGGTAGTATTTTAGAGTAGCTAGGCTACAAGCCTTCCACTCCACCCACTCGTATCTTGAGTGAGCATAGCGTGAGTGTCTTCAAGACTACTAGAGAGCATGGAGAGGCTTCTAAGCACCCTCATGTCACACACCCACTATGTGCACATGGTGGTTCATAGTATAGGACACAATAGAATGCTAATGTCATCTTCACAAATAGAGACAAAGGTACAACACATCTATTTGATGGGTATAAAACCCACAAGGTCACTTGTACAAAGCAGGGATACCAAAGGCCTCCCACGTCTGATCAGATCGATAGGTCACATCGACTAGTATCAGAGAAGAAATGTTAACTCGTCCAAGATTAATTGGAGATGCTCGCTTAGAGAGGCAGTGTATTGAAGATAAAAATATTCAAGCATAGAGGCTCATTATACAAAGACTATATGAGCAGCGCATGCACAAAGAGCGTATCCTCACCCAAAAGTAGTGTGTGAAGCAAGAGGACAGACTAGCTAGGGTTGGCCTATATCCTCATGATGAGCATACAGAGCATGTATATAGGAAGGCTTTATCTCAAGCTGATATGTTTCAAGAGCAAAGAGACGCTCGTACTCATGCTAGTGCCAAATAGAGGGAGCAGCCATCATCGGTCGATAATCAGAGGTAGAGGCAACATGAAGAAGCAAAAGGAGATGGATACGAGCAAGAATATCTTGAGAGCTCCTGAGCTGAGGAGGAGGAAGAGCAACACCCTCCATCTCATACGAGGAAGATAGTACCTCCTAATCCACCTCCACGTCAACTTAGGGAGGAGGACTTTCTATCTTCGGAGGCCTATAAGGCCTTAGCCGAGAATATTAAATCCATCGAGAGACAAGGCACAACTATTCAAAAGCTGACATTAAGGAGAATTCATAATGAGCATTTGGATCCTTCGGTGTCTACTTCGACTTACCTTGATCATTTTTATATGCCTAGGTTGGACAAGTTTAAGGGTGATGAAGATGCACAAGAACATGTCATGATATTTTTGGATGCTTGTTTTTAGATAACAAGAAATGATGCATTGTTGTTATGTACATTCATCACAACACTTTTTATTTCATCCTAGGAGTGGTTCAATCAACTAAATAAACATAGCATAACCAGTTTTGAGGAATTAGTTGATGCATTTCTTGAACGCTATTCCTTTGGTGTCAAGAAATAGGCCAATATTTCCAATCTAGCTATGCTAGCTCAGTACGATGATGAGACAATAGAGAAATACAAAAAGTTATGGAGGAGACTAATGGTGAAGTTGCCATTCCCTATTCCTACCATAAAGTTAACCCAAATTTTTACAAAAATTTGTGCCAAGCACATCTTGTTACTACTGCAGCTACAACAGTATCCTACATTCAAAGAGGCTTTGGCAAGTGCCAAAGTAATTGAGGACATAAAGTTGTAGGAAGACAACTTGAAGCTCAAGAATAGGAGAGAGGGACAAAATAAAGGTGCCACAAAACAACAGGGCAAGTAGACCCATGTGAATCAAGTGGTGCTAAATATTTAGAGGGAGAAGAAGGGGCAACAAAAACAAAATTATCAGGCCCAACCTCCTCCTGTGCAATATGAAAAGTGTAACAACAATTACAAGGGCAAGAACAAAGATAAATTCTCACCTCACCAGTTCACACCATTGACGGAATCGTTTATGTCGATTTTCCATTAACTATGTGAGGCCAAAGCAATTAGATTACCCGATTGGACGTTGAAAAGTTGAGATTTATCAAAATTGGACATCACAAATTTAAGACTTCCTAAAGCTTAGTATAATCCCAGAGATATTGTCACATGTCATGAAGCACACATTTAAATAGAAAGCAGTTAAATATGTATTAATAGGAGACATCTGGTACCGATGAGAATATGATGGAGTTCTCCTTCGTTACTTAGAGCCCAAGAGACATCATGGGCAATTTTGCAAGCCCATGATGGTACATGCGGTGGCCATTTCAATGGCATGGCCATCGTTAAGCGCATCCTTCGAATGGGCTACTATTGGCCCACTATGGAGAAGGAGTGCAATGTATATGCCAAGAAATGTGTTAAATGCCAATATCATGCTAATATTATGCACTTGCCATCACAGGCATTACGACCCATCCAAGCGGCTTTGTCATTTTCTCAGTGGGGATTAGATCTTATAGGTAATATCTCTCCTCCTTCATCAATTCAACATACATTCATAATCACGACTACTGAGTATTTTACAAAGTGGGTGGAAGCAATACCCTTAACAATGACAACTGGAGCTCGTATAGTAGAGTTTATACTGGAGCATATCATAAGTCATTTTGGGATTCCATCCAAAATAATATTGGATAATGGAACGTCTTTCAAGAAAAAAACTATGAGAGCTTTGACATATAAATATAGAATCAAACACAGTTTTGTGACTCCATACTATCTACAAGAAAATGGGTAGGTTGAAGCTTCAAATAAGACAATGGTGGCCATATTGAAAAATATGGTACAATAAAACCACAAATACTGGCATATCCAGTAGCCCCTTGTGTTATGGGCTTACAAGACTAGTATTTGGACACCCACTAGGGTAATGTTGTTGTCACTATTATATGGTGCTGAGGCCATTATGCTATTGGAATTATAAATTCCAACACTATGCGTCACATTGAAAGAGTTCATCGATGATGAGACCGCACGACAAGATCGACTGGATCAACTGATGCTACTTGATGAACGTCACGTGAATGCCCTGGAGCATCTCTATGTTTATCAGGAGTGACTAAAATGAGCTTACAATATCAGAGTCCACCAGAGAGACTTTGAAGTTGGGGATATTGTCTTGAAAGAGAACCAATAGAACTCTAATTTGCTGCCAGATATGCGAGACAAATTCATGACTAATTGGATAGGACCCTACATCATATCTAAAAATATTGGTCTAGGTACTTATTGCCTAACATCACTAGGGGGTGTTGAAGATCCTGAACCTCTCAACATCATCCATATTAAGGTGTTTTATGCTTGAAGAGCATAGTAAAAATCTCCGAGGGTTGCTTGTAACTGCTCGATCATCCTAAAAATCTCCAAACACTCCCATAAGTAGTTTGGTCAATAAAAAAGCTCCAAAGGCATCTGTAAGCCCTTTGGTCAAACTCAAAAAGCCTCGAGGGTTTGGTCAAAACCGCTCGATCATCCCAAAAGGCTCCAAGGGTTCCTTAAACCATTTGGTCATGTTAGTAAAAGGATCTGAGGGTTTTCTTATAATTGCCCAGTCATCCCAAAAGGCTCCAAGATCGTCTATGAGTAGTTTGGTCAATCAAAAGGCACCAAGAGTTGCTAAAAAATTGCTTGGTCAACCTAAAAGCTCCAAGGATTCTCAAAATCGCTTGGTCATCCCAAAACACCCCAAAGGTACCCATAATCTCTTTGGTCAATCCTAAAAGCTCCAAGGGTTCCTAAAAATCACTTGGTCAATATAAAGGCTCCAGAGGCATGTACTCATCGTTTGGTCAATTATGAGGCTCAAAACCCATAAAAATAATAAAATCAATAAAATCCAAAAATAATTGGTAAAGCATGAAAATCCAAAAATATTTGCTTTTGCATTCGAATTTTGCATTGTCATTTTTGCATTCACACATGCATTCGTTGCATTACTACATTGCATATAGGTATTCGTCATCCATTGCATTATGTAGTAGAAGGCATTGTGTTTGTCAGTATTATAAATAACACCATGTTTGTGTCTAAATAATGGATCTCTACATTTATCATGATCCATCATTCATGTGAGTAATTGTGTTTTTCAACACAACCTATAATTTTGTTATGGAGATATACCAGGGTTTTCTGGTCACTCAGCCATACTTAGTGGTCTTATCAAGAGTTGGTAAAAATCTTACTTTGCTTTTGTAGATAAGGTTCAATTAGTATAGGCCTTAGCATATCATAAGCCTATCACTAATCAACAAATTAAACAATCCTAACAAGGACTAGGGGAATATGAAAGCCGTGAAGTAGGACCGGGTATCCTGAAGTGAAAAGAGTTATTCTTGCTTATCCCTCTGTGTGGACGGTATGGAAAATGTTGGAGATTAGCAAAATGATAGGTTAGTTCCCTATTCAGAATCCCTTGCTTATGATAAAATGAGAAATATCCCATAATGATATCCTACATCAATCCTCATGATTGATACCCTAGATTGATATCATAGATCGACTTCCTAGATTGATATCCCATATTGATATCATAAGATCGATATTATTAATCAATATACCAGAAACAATTTTCCAAAGTAAATCCCCCAAAGGAAAGTTTATGAAGAAAATTATCAAATGTAAATTCCAAAAAGTGAAGATCAAATAAATATCAGAAAATAGGCTTAAATCAAAGTTCAAAGTGAAGATCAAATGAAGATCATAAATAAAATTTTGAGTGGATATCAAATGAAGATCCAAAATCCAGTTCGAAGAGAGATCAAATGAAGATCCAAAGATAGTTCAAAATGAAGATGAAATCAACTCCCTTGCTTCACTACATATGAGCAAGTACCCTAAAAATTGAAGGATAGAAAAGAATGAGCCTGAATCCTTAGAATTATTGGCACTATTGTACCTTATGTATAAGGATATGTCTGATACACTTGCATCTCACTTATGGGTAGACCAATATTTGAATGTGGAGGAGCTAGCTTTAGGTGTCCTACATTGCCTAGTGGCTTAGTCCAACTAAAATATAAACTTGATATTGGATAAGACATTTGTGGAACCCCTATATTAGCAATGGGCTGAAAGAATCCTCGCCTAACATCGAGGAACGCTCGTGTCTTATCTTAAAATAATCATGTGCACACACAGGGATAATGAATAGTTAGGGCCTATCCTAACAAAAGCCTTTTATATCAAAAGTCTAGTGTGGTTAGTATGCAACTTTTGATAAGTCTATTAGGTTTTTTGAGTCTCATGGAAAACCTCAAAAATTTCTCTCATAGCAACAAAATATCAAATATCGTAAACCATATAAATCATCAAATTGTAAAGTATTGAGTCCATGATATGTCATCATATAGAGCACAATAAAAATATAGAATAGATACCGGATGGATATTAGAAATAATATTTAGAGGACCACTGACTATATCATGCATATTTTTCAAAGTTGAAAAAGAAAATAGAATGACACATTATACCATTCACATCATACAACTGCATTCATTGCATTTCATATATGGGTGATTAATTGATTACATTCTTATTTTAATGATTTCAATTACATTCATGATTTTTATACATTATGTGGTGTCATCCATTAGATTGATAAACATATTTGCATTTATTCCTTATGTTTTAAGTGATTAAATCATACAGGTTCATTTACATTAGATCACCATCATGTAAATAAATCATTACATACATTAATGCATACAATAAAGCAATATCAAATATGCGTTAAGATAAAACATTTCATCCATATGCATCCATCATAAATCACACATCTAAGCATTTAGATCACTGCAAATAGTCATCATCATAAATCAAATAGCTATCTAATGCATGTCATCCATACATCACATCATATAGCATCAAATTAACATAAGCATTACATCCATGTGCATAACATAAAAATAAAATTAAACATATAAATGAAGTACACATCATGAGCCATAAATGATCAAGTCATATCATATATAAATATGTGTCTCAGAGTACATCAAAAGAGTACAAAATGCCCATAGACTATAATCATGTAGGTCCTCGATATTACACAAAAAATGATAAATATGCAAAATGTAGCTGTAATATGACAAGAGCCCTAGCTCTGGATGGCTTCCCCTGAATTGAGCTCTCACCACCTCCCTTAGCCCTGTGACCTGGAGCCTACTCTATAGTTGGATCCAATTCTTGTTGTACACCCTGTTGAGGGCCCTGTGTACCACCTAGCCCGAAGAGGCCTAACACACAAGAGACTGGTATGTACAGACAGCTAGTCCTATGGATAAAAGTCTCATCCGTATCCCTATGGATCCTATGTGAGTTGATACCATGTGTGCTAGAGGACCTATGTGTCCTCTCTAATCTATGAGTCCTATGGTTGGAGCTAGCCATGGACTGCCCTATAGTCTTGGATCTGGTCCACTGACTCCCTATAGCATGAGAATCCTCTAGGACCTGCCCACCTATCAACCTGATGTAACCCTCTAGCTGGTCTATGCAGGCTACCCTACCTGTATGTATGGCATTGCCCTCCTCCATGAGATCCTATATGCATCGGATATTGGACATGGGATCATGATCACCAAGTAGCACTGGCATTGGTGCTACGGGTGGTGCCATGATAGCATGGGAAGATGAAGGATCTCCCCTCTAAGCCAGGGCTAAGACCCTCTCTGCTATAGCTATCTCTAGTTGTACCTCTACCAAATCATGTGTACTAGTGAGCTCCTGGACCCTACCCTATGCTATCATAGCCCTTCTAGTTAGGCTAGTGATCTCCTGCTCTACCTGAGTCATCCTACATCTCTATCAATTAGCTGGGCCCGTAGAGTAGCAATAGTGATATCTCGCTCCATATACTATATGATGTTTCCACTGAGCTGACTCTGCAAGTCAGTAACCTAAGCTAGGAGCAGCCCATTTGCACTGTCAAGAGGGACCTCACCCTCCTTTAGAGCCTTGTCATTTGGGTCGACCTTAGGAGCCTCCTCGATGATGGCCTATATGCCCCATCTACCCTCTATCTGCTAGTGCACCCTACACCCATTAGGATCCTCATTTGCCTCTACCTGGTCTAGCACTCTGCCTGGAGGCCCCAATCCATGCCACTGGAGCATGGACCACCGCCTATTCTATGCTGGGGTAGTAGCAACCCTATTAATCCTAATCTCTCGAAAGTCATCTGGCTCATCCCCTAGAGTCAAAAGATGAATTCATGGTATATCCCGCTCTAATGCCAAGCATCGATACAAAAATAGGATCTCTGGAATGTCCTAAACTAGGCTAAACTACCGTAGGATGCGAGAGTAGAATTGATACTCTCTAATATTGGTCTTTCGATCAAGTAGCCACCTGTCTCTACAAGCCTATCAAAGCCACTTGCCCATCTCAGCCCATGCTAAGTAATCCATATACGATCACAACTCAATATCATCTGGGCCGAGTGATTCGAATCATGTAATATAATGTTGGATGTCACCAGCATGGATCCTGCTCTTGAACCCCTCCTCCTTGTGAGGCCAACAGGTGGTATAGCACTGGTGGGTATCATCGACCTTCAATATGTGTAGTGGTGGCTCTTTAGGACACTCTATCCTGATGTGCTACGAACCCCAAATATGAAGTAGTAAACTATAGCTGATACCTCAGTAGCTCTAGTCAGTGATCTGGTATAACTCTCTGTACAACTGGCATAGAAGGGTGCTCCCCCAAGACACTTGCAGTGAATGATCCACTGATCTCTAAACCACTCTACGGATAGTGGCCAGGAGGTTCCAGGAAATTATCGTGCCTAAGGAGTCTCAAAGAACAACTTGCACCACCAGGTGTATAAAAACAACCTCATGCATAAAGAATATGTTCTTCCCCTGCCAGTATTCGATATGGACTCCTCCATGATCAATACTATGCTGAGCCTCCTAGCTCCGATAACCAAAGATAACATAAAAAATGGGCCCTTTGGCCCCAGAAGTAGAAGAGACGATAGCCTCGCCATCAATGGGGATCCTAAAGATTTTATATATGTCCTCTAGTATAACAGTCATTTAACCTATAGGCAGGTGAAATGTGTTGGTCTACGCATTTTAGCGTCGGGCCAATGCATTCAAGTAAGCTTGATCCACCATAATCATGGGTAAATCTAGGACGTAACCGAAGCCTACGACTCTGAACCATATTCGCTCCCTAGGAGTGAGCTCTCTGTGGAGAGTCTTAAGGATATCGGGCTCTTAAGCTCTAGAGTTCAACCTCTAAAATAAAAGCGTAATATAAGAGAAAATATAACTAAAAACGAGAAAAAACATCTAAAAACGAATAAAAGTACAAAAACATGTCATCAGGAAGTCTTAAAAATAAAAAATATCACTTAGACAAGTCAAAAATACATTAAATGACATTATTTGCCTATTAAACCTTGGAAAAACTAAAAATTTGACAAAATTTTCTTAAATTTTGTGAACCGCGGGTCAACCCTACGGTCCGCATGCGGTCAAAAATTGATCGTTGAGATTTTAAATGTGGACCGCAATTGGCAGCTACGATCCCAAATTGATCAGTTGGGAACCACAACTGGTACTTGCGATCTCTGACTGAGATCCCGCTTGGATCATTTATGTGGCTAAAAAACAAAAAATAAAAAAATAAAGCCTAAACTAGCCTAATCTAGCATGGGGTTCATTACTAGTAGTTTAATTAGGTTCAATTAGCCCATTTCTTAATGAGGTTAATTTTACTAGTAATGGATGTGAGGTCTCAGTTTTAGATTACCTTCCCCTCACCTCTACCTCGGCTAGAAGAAGCTTGCCCACGCTCTGCCATCGTGCGGTGTGTAGGGTGTAGGTGTAGAGTTTGATAGGGTAAGGTCAGTTTGCAGTTGTCACTGTCAGAGCTCTCCAATTGCCAAGTCATTGTCAAGGAATAATGAAATTTGGAAATTGACCCTTTTATGTGCAGACTGCAGGCCCTAGCTGCGGTTCCCAAAATTGTAATTGGGAACCGCGGACCCTAGCTGCGGTTTGCAACTAGTAGCAAATCTGGTCAAATCCCATCGTGGGAAGGTCTAAAAAGATAGATTAATGACTCCCATTGGATCAAATTTTCAAAAATAACAATTAATATTGCAAATTTTGTGATGTTCTAAGCACCATGATCAATTAAAAAAATCAAAATTAACAAAAAAAACCCAAATAATTCAAAACACCAAATGCGCCTTGTATTCAGTAATTTACCCCATACACTTGGCGGTTGTAGCAACTTGCACTCCATGCAATATGACAAGATGAGTAAATTGCCATAAGGACATTTGGGGTAAAATTGTCATCGTTGATCTGACATACTTCTTTTCAATCCCTAAGAAGGCCTTTGAGGTTGGACTGCTCCATGAGAATGAGGCATTTCATGTCATGTCTCCTATGACATCTTTTCAACAAATCGTCAAAAACTTGATTCAACACAAATCTAATTGGAGTTGTATCATTTCGATTCCCTAAGATAGCTATTTTAGCCTGACTGCTCCATGGGATAGGAATGTGCAATTACTATTAACAGTTGGAATCAAAAGCTGAACTAGGCCTAGCCAAAGCATTAATATGCTCAAATATAAATTTTTTCAGATAATCCATGGTGGTCAAGCAACATCGTCGCTTTAATCATTGTCATTACCCTCATCGACTCATCACTTGAGGGGGTAGTCATAATATTAAATCATAATCAAAATCAACAGAAGATCCCGAATATCGTAGATCCCCTGATCTTGTCAAAATTGTGTCTATCCTTGTGAATCCTTGTCAAAAGCTATCATAAGCTTACCCCTTTGCTTGGGTCAAATAGAAAATATGATAATTTTTTTGTATCTCTTCTCATTTCAATTAATAGGCATAACTCCTATTGTAGCATCAAACGCTATCCAAATGACTGATGGTGAGTGCAAGATTTTCAAATATAATCCTTTCACCCAGTTGGAATCAATGATTTCAGGATGTGTGTCCTTTTGCTGGACAAGAGGCATATAATATTGATTTGACTAATGATCATCATAGAACCTTCAACATCATTTTAGGAGGTATATTTTTGCTCAGTGTTGTTCTATATCACAATGCATCTCAAAAGGGGCATTTGTAGACACCTAAAATGCATCATGTCAAGGGCAACTACTCATATGGACATGCTACAAGACCATATGGAGGATCTTGGATAGACTCCAAGATAGAACAGTGGTTCTAACCACTCAATTTGGGCTCCTTGGCCTAATAAATCTGAACCGTAGCCTAGACCTATAGTTTACAGTATGAACCATGGTTGGACCTGCGGTTTACAGTCTAGACTACAACTGTAACCTGTGGTCTTAACTGAAGTTTAGTTGGCCTTCAATCTGAGCCAAATCTGTTTGAACAACCATTTGATCTAGAAGACAATGGTTAGAGGATGAAATCTTCCATTCCAACTTTCCTAACCACCCTTCTTGATCTTGGCTTCTCCATAAAGCCACCCCTAGCCCTTGGGTAGTCCCATAAGTACCCCTTAGAATTAGGGTAAACTATTAGAGAGAGCATTGGATATTTGAGCAGCAAAGCCCTATCGAATTATACACTCAATCGAGTATACTAAGAGAGAGCTATTGCACTTATCCCCTACCTACTTGCCAAGATTCATGATGAATTGCATCATTAATGCCCTAGGAGCATAGGAGAGCCAAGAAGCACATATTCGGGTGAACGAAGGCCCTTCACAGTGAATCAAGCGCTAAATCAGTCTGAGGACACTGAAAGCGACCATTGAACATCAATTTGGACAAGGAGGTCAAGACTACTACCCTTGAAATTAGGGGAAAACCTATCAGATTACTAACCACGGCTTTAAGTCGTGGTTTACAATGCAGACCGCTCATTAGAGCTGTGGTTTGTAGCAGAGGTATCATCGCCTTACATTTTTTCATTTTTGTCTGGATAGTTAGCCTACTTTAGCTATTTCCATGGTTCAATTGTAGTTTAGTAGATTTTTGATCAATAGAATTAGGTTAGAATAGTTTCTTTGGGTTAAGCATCAAATAGGAAACTAATGGATTATTTATGCACTTTCATACTTTATTTCACATAATTGGTCCATGCATAGTGTAGCTGTTGTCTTCCTTTATGCAATTCCATAAATCTTGATCTAATTAACATATTTTAGAAGTGCTTTTCATGTTTTCTTGATTATACATGCTTAATGGTATCTTCATGCATTTCTCCCAAAAGGGCCTCATCATGTGAGGTTGCCTATATTTTTGATACTTTTATGTTGTTTCTTGATCGTAGGGAATATATTCGAAGGATATTCAACCATCAAGTTCCTTATTCAATGTGAAAAAGAGGGCAACTCCACCCTAGAGTAGTTTTTGACTAGTTGAAAAGCAACATTAGTATGCCTACCCTATTGAGGGTTTTGGCATTGTATTAGTTGTATCATCATTTGGGTGACCCTAAGAGGGGCATGATTGTAATTGGGATTCTTTGCAATTATCAATACAAGAAACATTTATTTTGTTGAATCTATATGCAATATTGTAATTATTTTATGCTTGAATGAATGAATATGATATAATACAGGAGATGGGTGTACGCTGGGTGTACGCTTTTTGGTTAGATCAAAAGGTGATCATGGCGGAACTCCACAATTCTAGCATTTGATTGTGTGTTTTTGGTTTTTATGAGTTGTAGGTAAAAACCGCAGCTATCAGCTATGGGCCAACAACTAAACCGTAGGTTCAACCCACAGTTTGCAATCCGAACCGTAGACCAGACCTACAGTTTACACCTGACTACAAAGACAACATAAATCAGAGTATAGATCAAATGTGGACCTAAGGTAGGCCCTACTTCTCACTCTTGATAATTTTTTCTGTCTTTGTGTTTTTCTAGAAAGTCAAATTTGGAATGCAATTAAGAAATTAAGAAAGAAAAAGAAATGAATTAGGTCTTAGTTTGCATTTATATTTTGTGTCATTAGAAAGGCGTTGCTAGGAACAACGGATCTCTTATTTTAATCCACCCTAGAATCCAATGTGCTTGATAGAATTTGTGTGATTGGTTTGCATGTGTGAGGCCCAATTAGTGGCCAATTATCATCGTAATGTGCATGGTCTCAAAGAGCATCTAGAATAGCTTGCATTTTCTAAATTTGAAATGTTCTTTCATTTGCATAGCATTTAGAAAATGAGCATGAATGCTATATGATGCATTTCTTTTATGTACATTAAAAGGAACCACACACACCACTTGACACTTAAACGCTAGTGAGTTGGGCTTGACATCCAACCACTAGTAGGGTTCAATGATGGTGGGCATAACTTCCATCCGTTGGCCCAAATCTCGTGAACCTTTTGGATACTAGACCAATACCAGATCCGAGAACCTTTTGTACCCTAGAAAATTTGCATGTATTCTCTTTGGAGGGTCTGGTTAGGGTAAAATGGGTGAGGATCAAGGAGGACCTGTGATCCCTGATCGTGTGTGGGTTTCATTACCACACATTATAGGTTGGATTACGTGACTTGGATTTCATAGCCAAGTTGTCGAGATGCGAGCATACAGGTGAAAACCATTAAACTAAGAATAAAATCCAACAAGTTTTGCAAAACACAAAAATAGTTTCTACACTGATACAACAAATATTGAAAACACATCAAACAGTTTAGGACTCACTTTCAAAATTTAAAACGAGATAATCATTATTGTATACCTTGTTTACCTAATAATAAAAGATACATCTAGATGTTAGGTACACAATGGTGGATACACAGGGTGGTCAACAAATATCTAAACCTAACGTCGATGACCAATCCCTAACCAATTCACAATAGCACATGTCAATTCCTCAACCACATGAGCAAACCGAATGTCGTTCGACAAGCATTAGAGGAGATAACTCGACATGAGGGGAGCTTGTAGAGCATACCTCATATAAAGGAGCTTCAGTACACTCCTCTAGGTACAAGATAGAATAGGGAGCCTCTCAGCATGAGGGTGCTCCACTTGAGAGCCATTATCGAGACCGCATCGCATGCGCATCCACGAGATCGGCCAAAGAGTTTGTTGTGTAGGGGACCAGTTTGGTGCCCCTACATATCAAGTCCATAGGAGGATCCATGCATCCACATTCTAAGTATATAATGACTAGAGAACTACCCATTTTGGGGTAGGTAGATAGGCTCGCTATCAAGCATAGGTCTAACCATACTCCCATGCGTGGTCCACCATGCAAGATCACCATTGATATATCAAATGTGGGAGCTAATGGCACATCGTCGCATGAGCGATAGTGGTCTAGATAGCTAGAGGGTCTAGGTAGGGTTTTAGAGTAGCTAGGCTGCAAGCCTTTTGCTCCACCCACTCGTTCCCCAAGTGAGCGTGGCATGAGTATCATCAGGACTACTAGAAATCATGGAGAGGCTTCTAAGCACCCTCATGTCATACACCCACTATCTGTGCATGGTGGTTCATAGTATAGGAAACAACATGATGCCAATTCCATCTTCATAGATAGAGGCAAAGACACAACACATCATTCTGATGGGTAAATAACCCACAAGGTCACTCGTATAGAGTAGGGATACTAGAGGTCTCCCACGTCCGATCAGATCGATAGGTCACATTGACTGGTATCAGAGTAGAAATGCCAACTCATTCAAGATCAATTAGAGGATGCTCACCTAAATAGGTAGCACATTGAAGATGAAAATATTCAAGTACAGAGGCTTATTAGACAAAGACTATATAAGCATCGCATGCGCAAAGAGTGTATCCTTACCCATAAGGAGCACATGGAGTAAGAGGATAGATTATCTAGGGTTGGCTTATATCCTCATGATGAGCATAAAGATTGTGTATATAGGAAGTATTTGTATCAAGCTAATATGCATCAAGAGAAAAGAGATGATCGTACTCATGCTAGTTTCGAATAGAAGGAGCGGCCACCGCCGCTCGATAATCAGAGGTAGAGGTAGCATGAAGAAGTAGGAGATGGATATGAGCAAGAATATCCTAAGAGCTCCCAAGCTAAGGAGGAGGAAGAGCAATGTCCTCCATCTCGTACAAGGAAGACATTACCTCCTAATCCACCTCCACGTCAACTTAGGGAGGAGGAATTTCTATCTTCGGAGGCCTATAAGGCCTTAGCTAAAAATATTAAAGCCATCGAGATACAAGGTGTCGCTATTCAAAATATGACATTAAGGAAAATTTATAATGAACATTTGGATCCTTTGGTGCCTACTTCATCTTACCCTGAGTATTTGATATGCCCAGGTTGTACAAGTTTAAGGGTGATGAAGATGCACATGAACACGTCACAAGCTTTTTGGATGCTTTTTTTTTAGATAGCAAGCAATGATGCATTGTTGTTACATATGTTCATCATGAGACTTTATGGTGTGGCTCGAGAGTGGTTCAATCATCTAAAGAAATATAGCATAACCAGTTTCGAGCAATTAGCTGATGCCTTTCTTGAATGCTATTCCTTTGGCATCAAGAAACATGCCAATATTTATGATCTAGCTACACTAGCTCAGCTCAATGACGAGCCAATAGAGCAATACAAAAAGATATGGAGGAGACTAATGGTGAAGTTTCCATTCCCTATTATTGCCATAGAGTTAACCTGAATTTTTACAAAGAGTTGTGCCAAGCACATCTCGTTACTATTGTAGCTACAAAATTATACTACATTCGAAGAGGCTTTGGCATAAGCCAAAGTGATTGAGGACATCAAGTTGCAAGAATGCAACTTGAAGCTTAAGAACAGGAGAGAGGGACAAAATAAGAGTGCCACAAAAAAATAGGGGAAGCAGGCCCATGTGAATCAAGTGGTGCTAAATCTTCAAAGGGATAACAAGGGGCAACAAAAATAGAATTATCAGGCCCAACCTCCTCCTGCGCAATATGACAAATGCAACAACAATTACAATGGCAAGAACAAATATCAAAGTCCACCTCACCAGTTCACACCATTTACAAAATCATTGAAATCAATTTGTCATCAACTGTGCGAGGCCAAAGCAATTAGATTACCCAAAATTAAAATGATAGACCCCAATCAACCCAAATCAAAGGGGTACCAAGAATATTTGTTTTTCATTTTTCATCAAACGAAAGACCATGACATTGAGGTGTGCTGGAATTTCAAATACATGGTGTAAAATATGATTGACAAAGGTGAGCTTGTAGTTCCACACAACCCGCAGGTGCCCGATAATCAGAATATGGAGATTTACAAAACCCCTTGCCAAATCATGAGGTGCCTCATAACAACGTTGGCCAAGTCAACTAGGTGTGAGTCGAACCACCTACCCAGGGGTTTGTAGTCATGGTGAACATTGTCACTAGGCATGGGAGATATGAACAAAATAATAAACCTCATGCTCCCATTCAAATACAAGCTACACTAAATTAGCGATTGACGCAGAATATTCCAGGCCCATCAACAAGATCGGTGGTGACCATAAGGAGCAGGCTGGTCCAAAACCTGTAGACAACTCCTATGAAGTTGTCGATATATGAGCTAGTACAATAGTCCCTAAGGCACAGGGAGACTCTTATGGACATTTTTAGGTCCATTAAAGTACAATCCCAGGATGCATAGGCATTTACTAATTTTGTGGGACATGTACAATAGTGTCAAGAACCGATGATCCAAGTTTACAATCATGAGATAAGGACGGTTTCTACAACTACAACTGACCCACCATTGTACATAATCACATGTGTTAATCAGATGCCATTTAAAAGGGTCTTGATCAATACTAACTCATCGATCAACATAATAACGACCAAAGCATTGAGCCATTTGAAGCTATCTAAATCATACATTTTGCCCACTATAATTACATTGTGAGCATTTAATGATGCGCTATGTTCGACTGTTGGTACAATTATCCTACCTATGCAGGTAGGCTTGAATACCATATCTATGATGTGTCATGTGATATAAGGGGCCATGTAGTATAACATATTACTTGGTAGGCCTTGGATTCATGAAATGCGTTGCGTTCCCTTGATATTGCATCAATGTGTGAAGTATATTAACGAGGGATAGGTTCACGTAGTGGCATCGGACGAAGAACAATTTAAGTTTATGAACCTAGAAAATTTACCTAGGGCTTTCATACTCCCTTCAATGCACCTGGATGTTTGGCCATCATCACCAATAAAGAAACCAGGAAGTAAACCAGTAGTACATGCTCAACCAATACCATTTGTGTCACACAAATCGGAGCACACCACTACCACTTCCTTGAAATCGTCGGTATCAGTCATGCATCGGGATGATAGGAAGTTGAAGGTGAAAATGGGTAAGAAATAGGAGCGTGAGCCTAAGCTAATCACCGAGGAGGTTCCCAATCCTATGGAAGTTAAGGAACCCTAAGACAAATCCAAGGAGGTGCCTCAGCCTGCCTCACCTGCATCTTCAGCAGGGTCATCCGCACCGCTGGTAACATTACATCTCACCAATACCGGGTTAGGTGAGTACCTTGTGTAGAATGTAACCTTTGGACTGATTTTGAAGAATGCACAAGATATGGACCAACCATCTCATCATAGTTACCCAATTGGATCGGTGTTTCCATTGGGAGAGCCATCTAATCAGACTAACTTCATTTATGCGGGGCTAGACCAGCTTCCAACATGAAAGCCCATGGATGAATATGATGAGGATGTTAAAATCACAATGACACTAAGAGGGGGGGTGAATCAGTGTGTTCTTTAAAAACTTAAAAGTAATTTAGACTTTTAAATAAACAGTAGCTGATTAAAACAGAAATAAAAGTACTAAGAGAATCACACATAACATGACATTTTAACGAGGTTCACCGATGTGGCTACTCCTCAAAAAGGACTGCTTGGACTACCATCCAAATCCAGTCAAATGCAAAGCTCAAAATTTACATAATCATGCACCAGCACCAACTGGTAAGAGGCACCAACCCCTAAGTTTTATCTGCTACAACAGAATGGAGCACCAACTCCAATTTTTCCAGCACCAACTGGAAAGAGGCACCAACCCCTTTTTCAAGCTACAACTTGAAGATAATAATAAAAATTACAGAATGTAAACTTTCACCTCAATTATCATGATCTGCTATTTTTCTACGATCTGCTGCTTGTCGGCATTCGACTGCTGCTATGAAAAATTATTCACACTTTTTCAACCACTCCTCTATATCTCTTCGCGTTCTCTGCTGCAACTTCACAGAAATATCACTTCTACGACCGGCACTGCTTGTCATTTCACACTTGAAACATGACTTCTGCATACCGCGTTCTTATCTTCTCTTCGCACCACTCACACTGCTACACCCGAACTTCATACGGATATATCACATCACGCTGCACCTTTTAAACTCAAAGAACCCTTGCTTTTATAGAAGAAATTTTAGAGGCAAACCCTAGAATTTGTTAGCTGCCAAACCCTAAAATTCGTCGGCCCAAATTTAACTTTGTCGGCCTCAAACTATTCTCCACCTTCGTTACCTTCCTGTAGCTTATTGCCGTGAAATAGTAACACGTCGACCCTTTTTAATTTAATTTAATATTCTAATTTAAATTTTTAATAAAATAAAAATTTAAACTAAATATTTAAAATTAAATATCTTCAACATCGAGGCATCCTTTTCAACAAAACGAAGAGCCAACTTGGGTTTTAAGAAAAACCCATTTCAAGTCTGTTATCCACTGCATCCTTGGATCTGACTGCTCGTGTTGACAACAATGACAATTCTTCTTGCTCAACAATCTCCCCCTTTGGAATTGTTGGCAACACCTGTATACATTTTTGTAACTCTTCTCCCCCTTTGTCAATAATACCAAAGGGCTGCTGCAGACTCTCCCTGTGTCCATCCTCAATCTTCTCAAGCACAGTTTGACTCCCCCTGAGTCCATCCTCACACTTCTCAAGCACAATTTGACTCCCCCTGAGTCCATCCTCAAACACTCAAGTGCTCCCCCTGAGAAGGTGATCCCTGTAGCTAGTCACTTCTTAGGAAGTGTGACTACTCCTAATTTGCTTTGAAGATACTCAAATACTTCCTTGGGCAAAGGTTTTGTAAAAATGTCTACTACCTGTTCTGTAGTTGGGACATAGTCCAATATGACTTCTCCTTCTGCAACTTTGTCTTTCAAGAAATGATACCTTATAGCAATATGCTTTGTCCGTGAGTGCATTCTTTGGATTCTTAGAAATGTTGATTGCACTGGTGTTGTCACACTTTATTGATATTGGTTCACTAAAATTAATACCAAGATCTTTCAAGGTCTGTTTCATCCACAAAACTTGTGTGCAACATGTTGCTGCTGCAATATACTCTACCTCAGCTGTAGATAAAGACACTGACTCTTGCTTCTTACTGTGCCATGCAACCAATCTGTCCCCCAAATAGAATGCTCCTCCACTGGTACTCTTCCTATCATCAACACATCCAGCCCAATCTGCATCTGAATATGATATAAGAGTGAAATATTTGCCTCTTGGATACCACAATCCATACTCCATGGTGCCTTTGAGATACCGAAAAATCCTTTTAACTGCTGTTACATGAGTCTCTTTGGGACTGGCCTGAAATCTGGCTACCATGCACACTGCCTGCAAAATATCAAGTGCAGTTGCGATTAAATATAGTAATCTTCCTATCATTGATCTATACATGGTTTGATCTACAGGTGGAGATTTGTCTTCTTTACTTAACTTACAGCCTGTTGTCATGGGAGTACTGACTGGCTTCCTATCCTCCATAGTGAACTTCTTTAACATCTATTTCACATATTTGATTTGGGAAATGAATATACCTTTCTCATTATGATTAACCTGTAGTCCCAAAAAATAAGACAGTTCACCAATCATTGACATTTCAAATTCATTCTGCATCTTGTTTGCTAGGTCTTTACAAGATTCATCTTTGTTGCTACCAAATATGATGTCATCCACATAGACAACAAGAACAATGAGATGCCCATCTTCTCGTTTTCACATACAGATTGTTGTCCACTAAACCTTTCTTGAATCCCTGTTGAGAGAGATAATTATCTAGCCTAGCATACCATGCCCGTGGTGCTTGTTTTAATCCATACAGTGCCTTCTTTAATCTGCAGACAAGGTTAGGATCTTCACTAATTTGAAATCCATCTGGTTGTTCAATATAGACTTCTTCAAGTTTCCCATTTAAAAATGCAGATTTAACATCCATCTGATAAACTCTGAAGTTCTTGTAAACTGCTAGTGCCAAAAACATCCTAATAGCTTCTAATCTAGCTACTGGTGCGAAAGTCTCTTCAAATTCAATCCCTTCGACCTGTGCATAGCCTTTGCAAACCAGTCTTGCTTTATTTCTAATGACCTGACCGTTTTCATTTAACTTGTTGCGAAATATCCATTTAGTGCCAATTACATTCTTGTTTGCAGGTCTAGGTACTAACTCCCAAGTTCTGTTCTTTTCAATCTGATCTAACTCTTCATTTATCGCCTTCATCCAGCTATCATCTTTGCTTGCTTCATCTATGTTTTTGGGCTCAATGCTGGATAAAAGAGAGTAATTACTTATTACTTTCTTTCTTGTCTGAATGCCAGCTATGGGATCTCCAATTATTTGGTTTCTAGGATGATTTTTCTGCCAATTGCCCATTCTAAATTTTCTATTTTCTTGTACCTCTGAGCCATCCGATAAGTTATCTGCATCAACCGTATCTGTATTTTCTGTGTCATGTACTTCATCTCCTTCAATGACTTCTTTGTAGATTGGATAGTTTTCTTGAAAATTAACTATTTGTTTCCTCCCTTCATCGAATTTAATGTCTGCACTGTCCACAATTTTCTTGAGTCTCTTGTTGTAGCATTTGTAAGCTTTTCTGTGTGGAGAATAACCAACAAACACACCTTCATCTGCTCTATCTTCAAACTTTCCAAGATTGTCATATGTTTTTCTGATGTAGCACTTACAGCCAAATACTTTGAGATGTTTTGTTGTTGCTTTCCTACCAAACCACAACTCATACGGAGTTTTGCATTCATGAGTTCTTAACATATACCTGTTCTGAATGTATACTGTTGTGTGAACTGCTTCTTTCTAGAATCTATCTGCTATTTTTCTTTCTACCAGCATGGTGCGTGCCATTTCCTAAATTGTTCTGTTTTTCCTCTCTGCTACACCATTCTGCTGAGGAGTTTTGGCTGCTGAATATTGTCTCCTGATGCCATATTTTTCACAGTATTCTAAAAATTCATTCGAAATAAATTCTCCTCCTCTGTCTGACTGCAAGCATTTAATCCTTTTCCCTGTTTCATTCTCTACCGGTTGTCTGAAAGTTCTGAACATTTCAAAGGCTTCTGATTTATCTTTTAAGAAGAATATCCAAGTCATTCTAGAAAAATCATCAATGCATAGCATAAAGTACTTGTCGCCGTTTATGCTTTGAGTCCTCATGGGTCCGCATAAGTCTGTGTGAATAAGTTCCAAAGGCCTGCTAGTGTGATGTTCTTTTGTTTTAAATGAAACTCTGGTCTGTTTACCCTTCTGACATGAAGCACACATACTTTTTGTAGGTTTTTTAATGATTGGAATATCTCTCACTGCTTGTTTAGCGCTAACTCTTACCATATTATCAAAACTTATGTGTCCAAGCCTCTTATGCCACAACCAGTTCTCTTCTTCTTGTCCCATGAAACACATACCTTCTAAAAATTGTGATAGTGTGTACAGATTGCCAGACGTCCTTGAGCCGGTTGCTATTAATTTCTCGTTCTTTGTTTTTCTAACTTCACAACCCTGCTTCTTGAACACCACTTCATGTCCTTTGTCACAGATCTGACTCACACTTAACAGGTTATGTTTCAGACCATCCACATATAGAACTTCTGACTTGATTTTCCCTTCACTTATTTTGACCGATCCTTTACCTATTATTTTGGCTCCATCATTATTGCCGAACTTCATAGAACCACCCTCATATTTCCGAAGATTTTCAAATTTCTGTCTATCACTGTCATATGACTTGAGCAGACCACTATCAAGAATCCACGGTACATATTTATTCCGAGCTCTAAAAGCGATCTGCACTATTAAGGATTCCCTGTTCTTTCCCTGAAATTGTTTCTTTTGTTTCCATTCTGTCTTAACTATGTTTTTGGGTTCCAGCTGAGATTTTCCCTTTTCAGAATTTTGCATATATCCTTCAGAAGAACTACTATTGTGTTTTGCCTTATATGGTTGAGTTCTTCTTTTCTGAGGTTGAAATGAAACAGACATACTACGGCAATTTCTGGCAATATGCCCAAAGTTGTGACACTTAAAGCACTCTCTTGCATAATTCATTAAAGGAGCAAATGCATTTCTACTAGTGAAACTTCTTGGACCTATATTGTATTTGCAGTCAACAATTTTATGCCCATAATTATTACATTTAAAATAAAAACCATAGAAATAATGAGTAAACCTGAAAGATGGTCTTGGCCAGGTTGTTGCTGGAGCCTTGGATCTTCTATTCTTTTGATGTGTGACCTTAGTAAAGCCATCATTTTCAGCTGTCATTTCAGGTTTGGCATTATATCTTTCTTTTGCCTGATTCGTTTTACTTTCCACAGCCTATTTCTTATCTTTGTTCTTTTCACTTTCAACATTGCTTGTTTTTGGTTCAGTTGATGATTCTCCTTTAGTAAAGCCGAGACCAAATTTGATGTCTGTGGATCTTTGATCGCTGAGAATTTTGTCCAGTTTCATCGAGATTTCTTCACGTTTTAGATGACAGTTGATTTTTTGATCCAGCTCTTGTATTTGTATTCGGAGACTCACATTTTCTTCTTCCAATTTGCAGCAGTGGTCTATCTTCATAGAAACCTGTATTTCCAGATCTTCAGACATTTTATTGTATTCTTCAGTCTGTGTTTTTAAGCTGGCAATAATGTCGTTTGCATCCTTAAGTTTCCTTGTCAGTTTTTCATTCTTCTTTTTCTCTGATTCCCATTCCGTAAGAGCAGACACTAGCTCACCCTCTAAATCAACTTCAGCCTCAACTTCTTCAACTTCAGAGTCCATCCCCTCTATGTTCTCTGATTCGTCTATTTCAAACGCCATAAAAAGAGCCTCACTTGTTCCTTCTTCAGAGTCTTCACTGGAATTGTCCTCTAAAGATTCTACATTTTGGGAGATAAATCTTTTCTTATTAAACTTACCTTTTCTGAAATTTGATTTCTTCCTCCATTCTCCTCTTTCTTGATCTTTGAGTTTCTTCACCTTTGTTTTTGTCATTGAAAGGACATTTGGTAGCAAAGTGTCCAATGCCTCCACATATGAAACATTTAAGAGGTAGAATTCCTTTGTATTTTCCTTTTCCTTTCTTTAGCTTTCTTACAAAATTTGCTTCCATTATATCTGAATCATTTTCTTCTTCAGATTCATGTTTTGTGCTTTTGCCTTTTTGAGCTTTGAAGGTTGCTTCTCTATCTGTGGGATTAGACTTTCCTATTCTCATTTCAAAAGCGAGTCAAGGACCCATGCATCTCATCCATACTAAAATGATTTAAGTCTTTGGCTTCTTCTAGGGCAGAGACTTTAGAATCAAATCTAGGAGGAAGTGATCTCAATACCTTTTTCACAATAGCGACATCGGTTAATTCTTCGCCAAGACCTCTGATTGAATTTGTGATCCCATTGAATCTTTGCATGAAAGTCTCTATGTTCTCATCATTGTCCATCTTTAAAGATTTGTATTGAGCTTGGTGTGCTTGAATTTTAGCCTCCTTGATCCTATCATATCCTTCATGAATTTTCTCTAGTTTATCCCAGATCTCTTTTCTTTGATTCACAACTTATGACTTTGACTAGTTCACTGTCAATTAGTCCACACATAATAGCATTTCTTGCTTTTGAATCATATTCAAATGCCTTTTTACCTACAGTGTCTATTGGAGCGATGGCAGGAGCTTTGTAACCATTGACTACCACACCCTAGATGTCAAAGCCCAACGCACTGAGATAAGTCTGCATTCTAATTTTCCAGAACGCATAGTTTGTCCCATAAAACATTGGTGCTTTGTTTGAAGAGAATCATTCACCACTTGCCATTGTGTAAATTCCAAGATCACCTTAGCTGTTTAACCCTCTTCAGGTAACCTGGCTCTGATACCAATTGTTAAAATCATAATGACACTAAGAGGGGGGGTGAATCAGTGTGTTCTTTAAAAACTTAAAAGTAATTTAGACTTTTAAATAAACAGCAACTGATTAAAACAGAAATAAAAGTACTAAGAGCATCACACATAACATGGCATTTTAACAAGGTTCACCAATGTGGCTACTCCTCAAAAAGGACTGCTTGGACTACCATCCAAATCCAGTCAAATGCAAAGCTCCAACTTTACATAATCATGCACCAGCACCAACTGGTAAGAGGCACCAACCCCTAAGTTTTATCTGCTACAACAGAATGGAGCACCAACTCCAATTTTTCCAGCACCAAGCTGGAAAGAGGCACCAACCCCTTTTTCAAGCTACAACTTGAAGATAATAATAAAAATTGCAGAATGTAAACTTTCACCTCAATTATCACGATCTGCTATTTTTCTGCGATCTGCTGCTTGTCGGCATTCGACTGCTGCTGTGAAAAATGATTCACACTTTTTCAACCACTCCTCTATATCTCTCTGCGTTCTCTGCTGCAACTTCATAGAAATATCACTTCTACAACCAGCACACTGTCATTTCACACTCGAAACACGACTTCTGCATACTACGTTCTTATCTTCTCTTCGCACCACTCACACTGCTGCACCCGAACTTCATACACATATATCACATCACGCTGCACCTTTTAAACTCGAAGAACCCTTTCTTTAATAGAAGAAATTTTAGAGGCAAACCCTAGAAGAACGTTGACTGAGAAACCCTAGAATTTGTCAGCTGCCAAACCCTAAAATTCGTCGGCCCAGATTTAACTTTGTCGGCCTCAAACTCTTCTCCACCTTCGTTACCTTCCCTGTAGCTTATTGCCGCGAAATAGTAACACGTCGGCCCTTTTTAATTTAATTTAATATTCTAATTTAAATTTTTAATAAAATAAAAATTTAAACTAAATATTTAAAATTAAATATCTTCAACACCGGGGCATCTTTTTCAACAAAACGAAGAGCCAACTTGGGTTTTAAGAAAAACCCATTTCAAGTCTGTTATCCACTGCATCCTTGGATCTGACTACCTGTGTTGACAACAATGACAATTCTTCTTGCTCAACAGAGGAACCATTCACTGTAAATGTTTGTTATCTATCCAATCTAGAGTATGCCATGCATATTTTTGACCTATATCATTGGCATGGATACGACCTTGGTCTCTTTGAACAAGGATGGAGGACTCCACTAAAACCTCATTATAAGTTAGTCAATGATAGGTTCGGTTTAGAGTTACAGATATGGGGGTAGGATGATTTTATTGTAGTATCTCTAGATTATTTGTACCTTAGTATGGTGGACAATGTGGATTTTAATCCATATCATCCGGATCCTTCTAGATTATGGAGGAATCACCCTATGATATCTGTCATCATCGCTGAGCCACTAGAAGATCATCATGAAGGGATCCTTGAGAAGACTAAGATAGAAATGAACCCTAGATATCACCTGGCACACCAAACCTATGATGCAGTCGATGAAAATGACATGCAAGGGCATAACTCCATTACTGCATATGATCTCTAGCTAGGAGATATTTGTAATGAAGATGGATCGGAGTCCACCTCCGATATGAGTGGACCAAGTTATGACGTAGATGAGAAATCCTCAAACGACAATGAATCTAGGGATGAAGTCGAAGGTGCCTATGAGAGGCCCTAGCATGCACATCATTTGTTGCCTATTGAGTTAGTATAGGTTACAGAAGAGATTCTTCCCAACGTTGATCATTTAGGGGAAGTAGAGCTAGATTTTTTGGTGATGTCATACTTACGATATAATTATCCGGTTTATCCAGATAGTGATGACAGTGATCAAGAAGTCAGATTCATGGGGCCACACTTGCCAAAGTGCCCCCCAGGAGTAGGGGTGAATGAAGGATTATATTATTACAATGATGAAGAAGATGAGTTAGAGAGGGCCTACCTTGGTCCTCCTTATTTGCATTACCATCATCAACCCATCGACATTGATGAGGTCTATCGGTAGCTATGTGTTGGTCCTCATCTGAGAGCAAGATGGTTAAACTTGGATAAAATTCATCAATTGGTTAATCCCTGTTCGTAAAACTACATGGAGCTCCATGATCCAAATGATCCTATTTTGCAATCAATGCATAGGGAGGATCCAATTGTTCACAGTCCTCACAGGGAAGACCCCTTTGTGCTTGTGCCATTAGAGCCACATCGTGGGTATGAGGACTACGCAAATTTTGTAGAGGTCAGTCCATGTGGTCTTGGAGATCAATTTCATTCCATAAACATGGTCTCCATTGATTTGACCACTCCACTCCATAATCTAGTAGATCCGTCCAAACCGTTGTATCTTAACAAAGATGCTATTGACTGGGATCGTGCTGAATCATCCGTTGAGCCTGAGGATTTCTTCCCCAATGAATAAATATTGCAACCTTTCCATTTTGCACTAGGATGTGTATATGTTGTTATCATGCCAAAAATACTTCCAATATGGAACCAATAAACCCGGCTGATGACATCCATTTGATTCCTATGCCTCACCAGCTCGAGTATGGATTGCATATGTCAGTAGAGGAAACCTTTGAGGTGGATATCAGTAATGATACCGCTAGTGCAAATAAGGTTAAATTTGGATAGATTCTCACTCTATATGAGCGAAATACCCTCATCCCTTTGTTGAAAGAGAGACAAAATTTGTTTGCTTGGACGTATAAGGATATGCCAGGTCTAGACCTGAAATTGGTTACACATAACCTTTTGCTAGATCTGACAAAGAAGCCGATCAAGAAAAAGCTTAGAAAAATACACCCAATAGTAGCCTTAATGGTGAAATATGAGCTACAAAAGCTATTGGATGTGGAATTTGTGATCTCCATTGACTATCTAGAATGGGTGTCCAATATGGTACCCATGGGAAAACCCGATGGAAGAATTCGTATTTGCATGGATTTTAGAGACCTAAATAATGCAACACACAAAGATTCATTTCCGTTGCCCAATATTGATGCTCTCGTAGATGCAAATATAGGTCACGAAATGCTCTCATTAATGGACAGTTTTTTTGGTTATAATCAAATTTGGATTAAGCTTGAAGACCAGCATAAAACCGCGTTTATAATGCCATGGGAAACATTTTGCTACAAAGTTATGCTATTTTGCCTCAAAAATGTTGGTGCCACATATCAGCAGGCCATGACATACATTTTCATGACTATATGCACAAAATTCTAGAATATTATATCGATTACTTTTTAGCCAAGTCATTGTTGTGAGAAGAGCATGCAGAGGTCTTAAGAAAAGTCTTCGATTGCCTGATAGAGCACAATGTCAGGATATATCCTAAGAAGTGTGTATTTGGCATAAATTTTGGAAAATTATTAGGATTCATCGTCTCTAAGAGATGCATCGAAGTTGACCCAGCGAAGGTCAAGGCCACTTTGGAAATGTATCCTCCCACCAATATTAAGGAATTAAGGAGCCTTTAGGGCAAGGTAGCCTCGATAAAGTGATTTATTGCCCAACTATCGGATAAATGTTGACCCATGAATCGACTACTACATAAGGGATTCCCATTCAACTAGGATGATGACTGCAAGGCAACCTTCACTGAAATAAAGTAATACCTAGCAATGCCACCAATACTAGCTCCACCAAGGCCAGAGGTGCCTTTTATACTATATATCGGCAACTAACTTTGCATTGGGAACCATGTTAGCCCAAAATAACATGCAAGGCAAAGAATAGACCATATATTATATTAGTCGAACCTTGGTGAGTTATGAGCTCAGGTATGCATATGTGGAAAAATTGTGTTTAGCAGTAGTGTTCACTACAAATAAATTGCAACACTATATGTTAAGTCATATGACATATGTTATATCCAAACAAAATCCTTTGCAGTACATGATGAGTAAGACTTATCACAATACACGTATTGCAAAGTGGATCATGCTCTTGATAGAATTTGATCTAGAATTCATAAGCTAGAAGTTCATTAAGGGATAGCTCATAGCAGATCAACTAGCTGAGGCACCACTATCAAATAGTAGACCTCTAACAATTAAGCTTCCAGACGATGCAGTCTTCATCATATTTGAAGCTCCCAAACTTGAATATCTAGAGAACAACATGGATATGACTCTGTTATTCAATGGTTTGAAGTACAAATAAGGATATGGTGCTGGAATAGTGTTCTTCATGTCGTAAGGAGCTCCAATCCCCTTGTCATTTAAGTTGGATTTTTCATGCACCAACAACAACACTGAGTACAAATCCCTACTGTTGGGCATCCACACAACCTTCGCCATGAATATTAAGATATTGAACATATTTTGTGACTCCTTGCTCATAGTAAATCAAGTCAAGGAGATTTTTTAATGCTGATGTCTCATACTGAAAGCCTATAAAGATCTAGTTGACACATATTTGGCTAAATTTGAGTGGTATGACATTGAGGCAATCCCTCGATTGTCAAATAGTTTTGCAAATACCATGGCTTCTTTGGGATATTTAATCCCTCAGAATCTGCCTGCTGATTTTACTACCATCCATGTCAAGACACTCTCGCATCTAGCAGCAGAGCATGCAACCTATGACAATAGAGAATCAGTCAACATGATCAGTGTAGAACCAAAAGCTAAATGGTTTTTCAAAGCTAAATACCTTCTTAAGAAGGCACCCTAGGGGTCATTAACCTCTCAAAGTCCTATGGGGAGTGGTACTACCATTCACCATAGGGTTGTTTTCGAGTCTGCATTTGCAAAGATAAATACACAAGGGGAGCAATTTGTCTTAGCAGTCAAAGCTAAGATTTATCAAAATTGGATGTCACAAATTAAAGACTTCCTAAAGCTTAGTATAATCCCAGAGAACAATGCTGATATGTTGTTTCTTGATCACGGGGAACAGATTCGAAGGAGATTCAACCATCAAGTTCCTTCCTCAATGGGAAGAAGAGGGCAACTCCACACTAGAGCAGTTTGTGACTAGTTGAAAAGAAACATTAGTGTGCCTACCCTATTGAGGGCTTTGGCATTGTATTAGTTGTATCATCATTTGGGTGACCTTAAGAGGGACACGATTGTAATCGAGATTCTTTGCAATTATCAATATAAGAAACATTTATTTTGTTAAATCTATGCAATCTTGTCATTATTTTATGCTTGAATGAATGAATATGATATAATACAGTAGATGGGTGCACGATTTTTGGTTAGATCAAGTGTATCCCTCTCTACTACATTGAGTTCCCGTATGCCCAAAACGATGTTAATCATATCATAAAAATCCCTAACCCAAGGTTTGAATGTGATCTTTCTAATAGGAAATTTAAATTTAACTTCTTCATAATCTTCAAAAATCATTCTAAAAGGACCTAGATTAGTCAATTTATGAGATTATATTTCAATTACTTGGTAAAAAAACCAGGATTTTGAGAGCTCTAGTTTAAACACTTCTTTAATGTGCCTGGCTACTACACTAAAAATTGGTCATCTTTGATTATCTCTGAAAGTCCTCATATTTTCATCGTACGCCATTGCCAACCACACCAATAGGTCTGTAAAATAATAAACCCTTGGGCATATTAATATTCCTACATTGTTGGTCCATCGATTTCTCCTGGGGGTTCTTTGGTTCTATTATTTTTTTGCTTTGTGAAACAAATCTGCTAGTAACCAAGGAAAGCACTGGTCATTTTCCATTGTGTCCTCAAAGCTTCAAACACATGTATTCTCAATTTTGTATTGTTGAGTAGGTGTTAGATTTTTGCTTTCCCTAGACTTCTTCATGAAGTCATACATCCCAGCTATCGACATTACTCCTTCAGGGAGCTCTGTGTATGGGGACTAATCAGTAATAAATTTGATTGCTTCTTGAGTATCCTCTAGTGCGAAGGTATCTCCCCAAGTGGCCATTATGTTCTCTAAACCTACTATGTTTCACCATGATATGTGCTTCCTAAAACTCTCTACTCTTATAAACTAGTTATTCACTCTGTGATAACCAGGATGGTGATGGTGTTTGATAATGGATTTTTAAGTAGCTGAGAGTGGGATGGCTTCACTAGTCTTGCATAGTGTATCATTAATATGATGACACCAAATACCTTTCAAATTTGGCCAATGGATATCTACCATGGTACTTTTTTCCAATATCAGATGATCATGGTAGGTGATCTTCCTTGACTTGTACATCCATGACGACATTGGTTTGCACACTTGCAATTATTTATAGTGTTTCTATTGGTTTTTGGGATACTATTTCAGCTGATGTGGTGCTATGAACGTAGTGGTGGTGACTATTCCATGGGAATTTTCTCATAAAATGATCCACCACCTTCAAAAAGAGCTATATCATTAAGTAGTGGTTATCATTCTTGGGATCGGTAGTCAGATCGTTAGGCTTCGTTGGTTTTAATTCATTGTTGTTGACCTTTATGATCTTGCATGATTATTAGTTGCATGACATAATATGTGTACACTAATATTAGCCATATGCATCAAGTGGAAATTTATGTTTAATAGATTGATTACAATGCTTAGGCCTAGACGTATAATTTTACCAATTAATTAATCACTAAGACCCAAATTTATTAATGTTGACATGAATGTCGATATGCATAGTATTGTATGCTCCATTTATAAAACTTCCACCGTTAGATCAGGAGTGCGTGCGTGCGCATTCATTTGATCTTCTAGGCTTGCACCAAGGTTAACCATGTAAAGGGAGCCATTAGAAATATATTAAAACCTTAATTAATATTAATTAGGTGAAGGATTTATTAGTTTTTACCTTAATTAATTAATCACCTGACTACAAGCAGAAACATACACCTTAAACTTCAGATATCTTGGTTATGCACAACCATCAGATTTGGGTAAGGTCCATCACCATCGTCATATTGGTTAGATATATGTGCTTCTTACACTGCTTTATTTCCCTTTTTATAGTCTATATTACGTGCAGCCTTTAGATCTTGGTAGATATAAGCATGATCGTTAGATCTACTTTGACTATAGCTTGGTCAACAACCACTTGGTTATTCTTTGATCATTTTTGGTAAAGCACCACCGCATGATTTGGTATGCTTAAGCACAGTAATCAAATCTTCTTTATGACTATAATTCTATTGAATATCACTTTGTCTTTATATGACTTGTTTTCAGTGAGGTGCCACCATTAGATCTTCATCTACAATGAGCGCGATCGTTGATTAACCCACGAGGTATAGTTATATTCTTTAGGTGATTTTGATTAAATCATAGATGTCAGATCTGGGTAGGTTAAAATGCTACTATTGATTTTTATTTAGCTTATAATGCCTACGAGGGAGCACTCCCATTAGATTTTATTATGGCCAATGTTGCTATTAGATCATTGATTTGACTTGTCAACGCTTGCTTGTATCATGGAATAGCGCTATCATTAGATTGGCTTTGGATCATGCATGACCATTGATTTCTTTTGTACTATCCAATGTCTAAGATTTTGATTATTATGAATGAAACATGACCGTTGGATCGAATTATATTTAGACGCAACCATTGATCTCCTTAGATCTGCACAATGTTTAAACCATGAGTGTGTAGAAGACTTTTGGTAAACCTGGGTTACCTTTGGTGAAAGTGCATTCATCGGATTAGGAGGGAGTCATCGTTGCCATTAGATTTTTTGGAGTTGCTCATGTCTTAGTCAATATGGGACTAAGACAAACTTTGACTTCTTCGGGTAGCACGCATTCGTTATATCTTATCATGATGAAGCACAACCATTGATCTTCCATAACTTGCAAAACTATAAATAATATAAGACACACATGCTCTTTAGTATTTTATTAATCCATGATTAATGAAAAGGGGAAATAATAGTGGCGTATTAATACCCTTGTTTATCATGTTTATAATTTGATTAATCTCAAAGTATTTAATTTTTTCAAAGCTTAGCACTTTATACTTGGATCAAGCGCGATCGTTCGATCTCATCAAATCCGAGCGCTACCCTTGGATATATTTAATTTGCATGTATGTTTAATCAAAGGGGGTAGATGCACTTTATGTTAACTAAACCATATGTTTGAGACTTTAGGATATGACCTTTTTGCCATGACGTATCATTGACTTGGTTTATTTAACCTTTGATTAGCTCATGAAAATGTGTTCGTCCAATTAAGGAAGATCTAAGCGTTGCCTTTAGATCTGCCCAAGGTGCTTGAAACTTACTCAAAAGGGGCACGTACCCTTAATATTTAACCTCTTTAGACCTTAGGATAAAACCTTTTTGTCTAGGCACATTTTTGGCTTTTAAACACCTAAGCCCTTTGTGCAAGCGCGTTCGTTTGATTCAAATCGACTTGGGCGTTGCCATTGGATTTAGCCATAGTGCTTGATATTTAGCCAAATGGGGAGCATACCCTTATAATCAAGACCCTAGGTTATAAATTTTAATCATAATTATTAGCAACCTAAGGACTTAGGGTTTTGATCATTTTATTTAGGTCAAAACCTGTGATTAATGTTAAGATAATGAATTTAGGGGGACTTATTATTTGATCTACGATTATAGACCCTCTTTTAAAGAAATCAAGGATATTTAACGGTTAATACCTTTTAATGGTTAAATACCTTTATTGGAAGTTTTATTTTGATTAATATTAACGTTCACAAAGGTAATATTATTAACATCTAAGGTTCTAACTTTGAATTTAATTTAGATGAAATTTTTAAAACCATTTAAAATCAACTTCTCAGAGGAAAAAGCAAAATAGATCAACAATATTTCTTAAATTTATTGAAGTCAAAATTTTAAAATTGGGGATCTCAGATGTTGAGTCAATTTTGGCCCCAATAGGTACCATCATTTGACTTAATGTATTCATTAATTCCTCTCTATGGACGGTTGAAGTTATAATAAGGTCTAAAAGAGATATCCTAGCTATTTTTTTAGCTAGTTGATCGTTGATATCAAAGGGAGTCTTTTTTTGGGATATAATTATGTTATTTTCCTTATGAGGTAATTTTAGAACAATAGGTGATTGATCAACATCATTTATTTGAGTGGGAGGTTGAGAATTTTGGGTTTGGGCTTGCTATCGAGTAACATCCCCAATTGTACCTACAATATTGTTTGGTCAAACAACTTGTAGTCTTGTAGTTAAAATTTGTTTGATAGGAAGAATTTATTGTGATGAAGGATGAGTGGTTATAATTATTGGAAATGGTTCTTCTAGCATTAGTGAATAAGTAATGGGTAATATTGGACCTAACTCATATTTTGAAGTATTATCATGTTGTGAACTAATGTCTATTTCAGATTTTGATTCACTTTCTATTTCATCCAAGGATGATGGTTGTGATGTTCTTCCTTGAAGCTGTTTGATTGTCATGTTGGATTGAGTAGGCACAAAAATATTTGGTGGAGGTTGATATGGTAAATAATTTCCAATTTCTCCCACATATCTTGTTGGATGAGGTGTATTTTTGTAATCTAATTGATTTACATCTTCCTTGCCATGATTTGGTAATGAGTTTTGAAAGATATCCAAATTTTGATTTACATTTTGTGCCTATTGTGGATGTGTATTTGCTTGAAGATTTTTATTTGGTGGTGGAATTTCCACGTCTAATTTTCCTTCATGAATTAGGTCTTGCACTATATGTTTTAATCTTCTACAAGTATTTGTTGGATGTCGATCAACTTGGTGATAGTCACAATGTTGATCAGGTTTATACCATGGTTGAGAAGGATCAGATTGTTGTATCTACGATAATTTTATTAGACCTATTTCTACAATTTGTGGTAAAACCATTGTCAAGGATTGATTTAATCTTGTGAAATTATGCAATGGAGGTTTTTGGGGTGATTTCAACACAAAATTTTTTGTAGTATCCATTGTATTAATATTTTTGGGGGTTTGATTATCCGTGACCCCGTATCCTACCACATGTTTATTTTTGTATTGATTTTTATATGATTTATCTTCATCCTTCTTTTTAACTTGTCCCCTTCTTATTAGGTCTTCCTCTACCCTTCTGCATAAATCTATAGCTTGGTCAAAGGAAGTCACGGTAGCTGTGGCTAACTCGTAAGATAATTGTTCTTGCAAATTTCCAATAAAGATGTCCAACATTTATCTTGGAGTTAAAGCAAAATGTAATTTTCCCAAAAGTTTCCTCCATTGGGCTAAGAATTCTCCAAAAATTTCTTCTTTTCCTTGTTTAAGATTGTATAAATATTTTATTGTAACATGCCTTTCTATGTAAGCACAAAATTGATGTACAAACATTTCTACGGTTTCTTCAAAATTTCTTAAAGAATGTGTTTGCAACTGATAATACCATTCTAATGCCATTCCTCCTAAACTTTTCAGGAACATTTTTAGAAATAGCATATCATCATAGGAGATGTCATGACATGTTGTATTAAACATGCAAAGATGTTCTATGGGATATTCTGTTCTATTATATATCGAAAAAATAGGCATAGGGAACTATTTAGGGTATGGCTTAACAACAACTATAGGATCTAATGGTTGATTACACATATCTTTATAGCTATACATAGGACGATATGGATCAATTTTATCCAAGCATGAAGCTAACTACTTCACTATAGCTTTGATATGGTGTGATGGATCTTTGCTTTTATTTTGACTTATAATATTGCCATGTGAAGGATAATAAGTTTGTTGTGCTACCATATAAGAAGTTGTTATGGGAATACTATTATGCATAGGGTTTGAAGTAGGAGGAGGATATTGCAGTTTATAATTAATTGTATTTTGTTAAACATTTGGTCGAGGCAAACTTGGAACTTGGGTATTTTTTATTTTTTTGGAAAGAAGAATTTAGGGCAAATACATGTTCAAAATATTGAGAAAGTAAAGTAGGGTTTTTAGAAGCAGATGATTGCTTTTGATTAGAGGTATTTGCAATATTTGCACCAACAAATTATTCTAGGGGTGATTCAGGTACCTGTTCTTGGGAGTTATCTTTTGGAGGAGGTATATTTTAGTATTATCTAAATAAGGATCACCATTATTGGCATGTTGTAATTTCATATATGATTCAGGTTGTGGGAAAATTCGAAAGGCTGCTTCCAAGGCTACCTCCATCAAAAAATTACCCTTTTCAAGTTGGTCTTCTATTTCCAACACATTAGTAATGGCTGCTTAATTTTGATTTAGAAAATTACATAAATGTTGCATGGATTGAAAATGGACACTTCCTTGAGGTCCTACTTCTGGATCTATATCATTAGTGGTTTCATCTTCTTCACTTTGTACTATTTGATGTTCTTGCTTTTTTAAAACTTCTTCCATTTCTGCTTTTGCATTAGGGTCAATTTATAGCTCATATTCGAAGCCAGGTGACACTTGTTTACCACTTCTTAGGTTTTTAGGCATCTTTCCTAGTGATGCTAAAAAGGATTTTTATTTTTTATTTTTGTTGTTTTTTTTTGTTTTTAAACAAACAATTTATTGTGCTTTAATTCAAATATTTACAAGATTTTGGAAAATGATATTGAATTGTTTCAATATTCTCCAAAGAGCTTATAGATATCATTGATAGGTTCCAAATCTTCTAGACTCATGTAATGTTCTTCCTCAAAAGATAAATCATCTATTAAGAGTTAAATGAAATGGATAAATGTAAATCCTTTAGTTTCTGAGTTAACAGGTTGAACTTGTAACTCATAACAATACTCTCGAAACAAGACTACCGTAGGTACCTTTTGAAATATTCTACTTTTTTCTAGGGTCACTTCATTTTTTTCTAAGTATGATAAGAATTTATGGATGTTTAAGGCCTCCTCCAAGTAATTATCCCAAGGATAAATATCTATGTGGACACTAGCTTGTTTGTTTGCAAGCCAATGCTCACACCCTATTTTGATTTCAAAGTAAGAAAAAAATAACTAGGTCCTAAGGCTCTAGTAACATCAATTATCCTAATGTCTCTAATTTCTTGGGATTTTTTTTCAAGGATACCAAAGTGTTTCCACAAATCTACTTGGCATTCTATTCCATCATGTTCATAGGAGATATTAACCTCTTGTTCAATAAGTGTTCTCCTAAGATCTATATAGAAGGATGCATTAAGTATTTTTTCTACCATTTAATGAGATTTTATTTTATTTTTTTTTTATTTTTATTTATTTTTTTAAGTAAAAAATAATAAAGTTGATAATGAAGGTGTGGTTCACATTGGGTTCACCAAATAATGTAGACCCAAAATTTTCACGCCCCTTTCTCCCAGGCTAATGGATACATGCCTGAAATGGGGAGGTAGAATGATGAATTTGCATCTCGGACAAGAAGAGCTTCTATTGCAATCTCTTTTGTGTTTATCAATAAATGGGGTGGGGTTCACCAGGAAACACTTGCTATGGTGGTTTCCATGCCTAGGTGAGGTAGTGTTTTGATTTGATTGTTTTGTCTCACATACAACCTAGGTTTGGCTAGAATGCAATTTCTACCTAGCTAGATGCGATTCAGCTTCAAATGAAGACAAGACACACAAGTTTATCTAAAAAGTGATGTAACGTTTCTAAGTTGACATGTTCTATTTTTGTATTTTTATGTTTTGTGAAAGATGTAATAAATCTATGTTTTTGGGATTTTTTTTTTTTCTGATTAACTACAAATGTTTACAAACTAGAGAATGTGAATATGATAGTGAAAGAATAGATTTTGATCACTTACCTAATATGGAAGTCTGATTTTTGATGAAATCGGTTCCACTGTACGAAACCAGATGCAGACAGAATGAAGCCGGATGTATGATTTTGTCTGACAAAATTGGGTGCATACGATTTCGTTCAAAAATTGCAGTTTCATAGCTAAACACTTGATTTTGGAATTAGGGAAGGGGGTATTAGAATAAATATTTGTTCTCTTAAGTTCTACTAGGATAGTCTTACTTGAGTTACCACTCTTCCATGAGTCAGGTGAATTCTCAGTTTAGACTAGTTCAGATTTGTTGAGTTGTTGTAATCCAACGACTCACATTGATCAACTTTGTTAATTTATAAAAAGTTGATCCCATGGAATAAATCAATTAGTTATTGATATTTTATTAATGATTTACATGTCTAATATCAAAATTCCTACATGGTACCAGAGCTAGGCTAGATTTTTCTTGCATTCAGGTTTTCATAGAGTTGGTTCACCTTATTTGGATAATTTTTTTTACTACAAAAACTTGCTTAGAGTTAAAAGTAGTCATACTCTTTATTCATAAGTCATTTTTTTTCAACAAAATTATTTTATTTTGTTGAAAAGTGTTTGAATTTACCTTCTATGTATATCTCATTGCATGAATGTAATTTTGTGGTATTACTACTGATATTTCAAGCCTTAATTCTCATTTTGAATATTTAAAAGAGATTGGTTTTGTTATAAGTTGAAATATTTACCATATGGTATAAATATCATGCAAAGTACATGCTTCAATTTCCTTTAGAAGCATGTTCTAACAGTCTTCACAGGCCATTCAAGAAGAAATATTCTGCTACATTTCTTTGATCATGCACCCATAACCCAAGACTCTCCACTTGAAGCTGCTCGTCGATTTCTTTCTTGTTGAAAGAATATTTTTCCCATAGGTTTTCTTGTGGAAGTTTGATCTCCTTGATGCTGATAGTTTGGTTAGCATGGTAGGAACCAAGGGCTCCTAGCATAATAATTTAATAAAGGAGAAATAAATAAATAGAATCGCTTTTAGATATGAATTACCTTTTGCATTGGTCTAGAAAATCCCTCCAATGGTTTTAAAAATATATATATTCTTCTTCTTGGATGAATTGTGTGAATGGCCAACCTAATATATATATCTACCCTAAAGCTACATTGGTGAAGAGACGTGATGGTTCACGTTATGAAGAGACGTGATGGTTCACATTATGAAGAGATGTGATGGTTCACTTTATGAGTTAATAATATAATAATTAAATGATTAATAATACTAACTAATACTAACTAATAATGTTAGGATGGAGTATCCTAACATTCCACCCTCCTTAAAAATATATTTGTCCTCAAAGATCAAAGTGAGGAGCTTTGTCCTTTGTTTTCCAAGAAGGATTTGCGTAAGTTCTTGGACTCTTTTAATGTCATCCTTCAGTAGGTAAGGATATCAAGAAGTATGAAGCTTTAATGGGGGATTACTAGAAATTTAGTAAATGTGTGATGATGAGGGAAGGGAAATCCTTGGGGTTATTCGAACACATTAGAATGATGCATAAAAATAGGTGGTAAAGCTTCTACATTCTCATGTTGTTCCCTAGGAGAGGCAATGGAGGAGCGTATAGTCACCTTTTTACCTTGTTTTTGAATAGGTTTAACCCTGTGGCAATAACTCACTTTTGGAGAGGAAATTGAGTGTAGTTCTTATAGAGTGCATGTTTGGCCATAATGAGTCACTTTGGGAATGTCTACCTCATCCTTGCTTGATGCATCGATCACTTTTGGTATATCAACCGTATTGCCTTCATTGTTGTGATCAGGTGCTTTGGGTATTGCTTGCTCATTATCCTCATTTTCCACATCTTCATTATATTTCTCATCTTACTTAGCTTCCTCATCTTCCTCATATTACTCATATTCTTCACGTGAAATTTCTTCATTTTCCTATGCTTCCATAAAATTTTCAATGCACTTACTAATAGTATTTTCTATAATATTTTCCAAATGTTGCACACTAAAAATATTTTCTAAATGTTGCCAATCTGGTTGAGGCAATTCCTAAAATTTTGCCTTCAATTTCTAAACTTCTTCCTAAAATTTTTGGTCCCATATGGTTGGATCCATAATGCTCTGATACCATATGGTAGGAACCAAGGGTTCCTAGCACAATAATTTAATAAAGGAGAAATAAATAAATAGAATCACTTTTAGATAGGAATCACCTTTTGCATTGGTCTGGGAAATCCCTCCAATGGGTTTAAACAAATATATATTCTTCTTCTTGGATGATTTATGTGAATGGCCACCCTAATATATAAATCTACCCTAAAGCCACATTGGTGAAGAGACGTGTTGGTTTACGTTATGAAGAGATGTGATGGTTCACTTTATGAGTTAATAATATAAAAATTAAATGATTAATAATATTAACTAATACTAACTAATAATGTTAGGATGTAGGATCCTAACATAGCAAGCTCTACGCTTGGCAAATATCACATTCATAAAAATTTCTCAGCACCCTTTGAAGTTCATGCCTCATTCTCTTGGCATGATCATGCTCGTTTGCCTGACTATAGCTCATCATCCTTCGAAACATTCCCTCCATGGTAGTGAAATCACCTTGGCACCCTTATCTTCCTTGGTGCCATTCTATTGATGAAAAATCATTGGTGCCCTTGAATTACGTGCACCATTGAGTCTTCATCGGTGCCCTTATCTTGCACGTGTTCCTAGAGACTGTCGTGTTGGAGCTTTTTCAGTATTCGCCCGCCCTCAATCAGCTTGGCGTCCATCCAACGGACGTCTTTCAACGTCTTCCTCCTTGGTGCCTCTGCTGGCATCTCTTCAGTTATCTGTTCATCGTGGAGGTCTTATTCATCCTATCTCACCCACATCCAAACTATAAATCGAGTCACCCCCTCTGTAGCAGTGCATCAGTACTTTTTTCCACTTTGTAGGGAGCCATATACTCGACCACAAGTGAGGAAAGATTTTAAATGCTCTAATGTTTTTGTGATCTAGTGAAAAGAATTTGACTTCGATTCTGCATCAGTAAGGAAGGATTTCGATGTGAACCAGGAGCTTTGGCACCTTTGAACCTCATAGATTCCACTCGAGAGTAGAGCTGGGACATCGTTCAACTATAGTAGATGCGAACCAGGAGCTTTGGCACCTTTGATACCTCACAAGATTCAACTTGAGCATAGAGTTGGGATGTCATTCAAGCATAGATCTTGGGGCTATGTACCTTCACACCAAGGTGACTCCACAAGCATAGAGCTCATCGTCATTCGACTACAGCCAAAATAAGATAGAAGATCAGAGGGTTCGAGCATAAGATTTACCTGGATAATCCAAGTTTGAGGGTGCTATTTTTTTATTCAGTGAGAGGGCACTATTATTTTTTAAAAGAATGGGCATCCTTGTATAAATTTGCTGCTATCGGGTGCTAGAATATGTATGTGAGCTCAATTTTTTTAAGCTCAATTGTTCCTCTTCAAGAAGAACAACATTGTATGAGTTTTCTTAAAAGACCATCTCACTGTTCTCTACCTATTTTTAAAGGTATTCTAAGTGAGAATCTCCTTGTAAAATCATCAATAAAATATCTTTTGGGGGTTTTTTATGGTAGTGTTGCATATTGCACCTACTCTTAATGGATTCAAACCAAAGGGGGGGATTCTTCATGTGTCTAACTTCATAAATTGTAGACTCTACTACTATTGCTCTTCTTACTACTGCACTGTTGCACCTTTTACTGCATTACTACTGTTGCTTGCTTCTTGAAGGTGATACTTAGCACAGATTGTTGCATTGGTTTTGACACACTCTCTTGGGAATTTGATGTTTGATGCTTGCACAACATCCTAGAGCATTTCATATATGTTATAGTTGCAATACACTTCAAAATTCACTCTAAGAAATCAAACATATTCAAGAAAGGCACCAAATTTTTGGCCCATATCTTTGATATAATCACCTATGTTCCACGTATCATTCTTCTCATTGACCTATAGTCTCCCTCACATTAGGGTGGGTCATTAAGAAGATTCGGTATAAAGGTCTGGCAGGTTATTCTTGCTTCCCATTGCCTATGTTCCACGTATCAAACTCCTTAATTTACTTATAGTTTCCCTCTCGTAAGGGCGGGTAAATTTAGAAGTTTGGTATAGAGGTCTGGCTTCTGCTACCTTGTTTCATAGGAATTCTTGCTCCACACTACTATAATTGAAGGAAGGTGCATCATTGTCTTATCTAAAGCTTCATGCAGTAAAGGGGGGAATAATTGGTTCACTGCAATATTCTTTTTACAAAATGAATACAATTGACCCACTCACCCCTCACAACTATCATACATGGAAACCAAAAATATTAAATCTCATTTCTCAAAAAGGGCTCACACACTTGCTAGAAGAGAAACAACCTGAGTTTGAAAAAGAATATGAGATATTTGTTCATAAAGGGAAGATGTATGAAACAATGGGTATTATAAGCACAAATGTAAATGAAAGCTTATGGTTTCACATTTCAGAATGTAAAACCCCATTTGAAAGTTGGCAAAAATTAAAGAACTTGTTTGGTAAAGTGGATCAAATAAGGTCAATGCAGCTAGAGGCAGAATTAACAACATTATCTCCTGAAGACTTCAACAATATTGTTGACTTTCTCACCAAATTTAAAGAAGTCCTCACTCAACTAAAAGGTAGTGGCAAGAATAAAATAGAAGAAGAATGCATCTATCTTATTCTTTCTAAGTTAAATGGAGTGTTTCAAATTTTTTCCACCACCTTTTTGTCTACAAAATATGCACTTGGTACAAGTTTTAAAATGCCCTCTTTAGAGGAATTTTGTGATAGGCTAACTAGAGAGGAAACGAAAATTGCAAAATATGAGATCTCTCCCTCTTCCTCAAAAGCATTAGTAGCATCCACCTCCACTAAAGAAAAATTCAAAAAGAAATAAAGAGGCCCTATAACTTGTACACATTGCAAAAAGGATGGACACTCTATGAACAAATGTTGGAAAAGACTACAACAACTAGAGGCAACAATGAAGGATCACAAAATAGACATCAAGAAGCAGATAGGAAAAGCCTTAAATGTTCAAGGCAAAAATATAAAAACTCCATCAAAATACTGGGTTCTAGATTCAGGGGCAACTCATCATATGACTTCTTCACATGAGTCATTCTCTTCAATCTCCTCCAGCTCAACTTGTAGCATAGAAGTTGGTGACTCATCCTTTATCCCTATCAAAGGAAAAGGTGACATATCCATTGATGGTGGGTATATCAATAATGTTCTCTATGTCCCAAATATAGCTACAAATATCCTATCCATCTATCATATTTTTACTTCTTCAAAGGGCAAAATAGTTCTATTTTCACCAACAGGGGTTGAAATAAGAGAATTTCAAGAACCTCACTCTCTCATAGCAAAAGGAGATATTGATCATAACACTCACCTATTTCACTTCAATGGATTCAAAAATTTAGATAGAGCCTCCTATTTTGTTGCACATGGAGATCTTGAAAGCAAAATTTGGCATGAAAGGTTTGGACATCTCAATTATAACTATCTAAAAGAGTTGAATACTCATGAAATGGTAACAGGGTTACCAAAAGTCTCTTCTATTGATGGAGTATGCCCTGGATGTGCTCTTGGTAAACAACATCAAAATCCTTTTCACCCAAGTAGTTCTCAAAAGGCCTCATCCCCTCTAGAGTTAATCCATAGTGACTTGATGGTCTTCCCAGAGCCTTCTTTCAAAGGAGCAAAATATGCCTTAACCTTCATTGATGATTTTTCAAGAAGAACTTGGGTCTACTTTCTGAAATACAAAAGTGATGTGCTATCCCACTTCAAAATATTCAAAGCCTTAGTTGAAAATCAAGCCAATTGCAAAATCAAGCAAATTCGTACAGATAATGGGGGGAATACTTCAGTAATGAGTTCTCCATATTCCTATCAACTCATGGCATAATTCATCAACATTCAGTCTCCCATAATCCTCAACAAAATGGTATTGCAGAAAGGAAAAATAGATCTTTGAAAGAAATGGCAAACTGTATGCTCCACTCAAGAGATCTTCCAACAGTTTTTTGGGCTGAAGCTATTAACTGTGCAAACTATATTCAAAATCGCACACCTCATAAAGCTCTTGGCCATTTGACTCTCGAAGAAGCATGGACTGGCTCCAAACCTGATGTATCATTTTTTAAAGTTTTTGGGTGTACTGCTTGGGCACACATCCCAAAGAAAAAGAGGAAGGCTCTAGACAAAAAGAGCAAGCAACTTATCTTTGTTGGTTATTGTGAGGAAATGAAAGCCTACAGGCTCCTTGATCCCACAACTCATGAGGTATTTTTTCATAGAAATGTTCAATTTGATGAAACATTCCCTCATAAAGATCCTCAATCATCTTCCAACAATAATTATCTCGAGCCATCTCCAACATTTGAGCCCCAATATAGTGAAGATACCATCCTTGAGATAGATGACCAAAATGAGGATCCCATTATTCAAACTCCTCCTCAAAGTCCTACCACATCCATGACTCCTTCCACAATGCCTAAATGGGCCCACACCATAGTTCAAGAAGCCACTCCTTACATCCAAAATCTTCCATCATCCAGATTAAGCAACTCCATGGGTTCTGGTCTTGTCTGTCAGTCCATTTCAACAGATCCTCAATCCTTCAAAGAAGCAACTGGTATAAAAGAATGGGATGATGCCATGGAGAATGAATTCTCTTCCTTAATAAAAAACAAAACTTGGGATCTAGTCCCACTACCTAAAGGAAGGAAATTGGTTCATTGTAAATGGATTTACAGAACTAAGTATGGACCTGATGGAGAGATTGACAAACACAAAGCTCACTTAGTAGCTAAAGGTTTTTCACAAATTGAAGGCATTGATTATTCTGAAACCTTTGCACCAGTTGCAAAAATGGATTCTGTAAGACTGGTTCTTGCACTTGTTGCTTCCCAAAAATGGCCAGTCTTTCAAATGGATGTTAAAAGTGCTTTCTTACATGGTGACTTAAAAGAGGAAATATTCATGGAACAACCTGCTAGATTTATTCAAGACTCCTCCCTTGTTTGTAGACTAAGGAAATCTCTCTATGGTCTCAAACAGGCTCCTAGAGCTTGGTATGAAAAAATGGACTCCTTCCTTCTATCCTCAAGGTTTTCTCATTGTGAGTCTGATGCCACAGTCTACATTTGGAGGGATGAAGAAAACATCACCATACTTGTTCTCTATGTTGATGATCTACTACTCACTAGTAGTGCCATTTCTCACATCCAAACTGTCAAAGACTCCCTTTTTGAGAAATTTGAGATGGTTGATCTGGGTTTAGCCCATTACTTCCTTGGGTTTCAGATAACTCAAATAGATGCAGGAATTTCATTATGTCAACAGAAATATACTCTAGACCTTCTTCAATGGTTTAAGATGACTGATTGCAAGCCTTCTTCCACACCTTTTCAGTCTGGAGTCACTCTAAGTACTTCCTGCAAGTCCCCTCTATGTGATGCTACTCTCTACAGACAACTTGTAGGAAGTCTATTATACCTCACTCATACTCACCCAGATATTTCATATGTTGTTGGCTTAATATCTAGATTCTCACATCAACCTCATTTCAGTCATTGGCAAGCAACCAAGAGAATCCTCTGCTACTTGCAAGGAACTACTCACTTTGGGCTCTTATATGAGGGTGGATCCATGGATATCAATGGTTACACAGATTATGATTGGGCAGGTTCAGTTGAAGATAGATGTTCCACCTCTGGCTATGTTTTTTGTCTTGGTTCTTCACCTATTGCTTGGTCATGCAAAAAACAATAGGCAATAGATTTATCATCCATAGAGGTTGAATACAGGGCAACAATTTTAGCCAGTCAAGAAGCTCTTTGGCTTCATCAGATACTAAGGGAATTTGGTTTTTTCCATAACAAACCCATTACCCTTTGGTGTGACAATCAGAGCACAATTCATATTACCCATAATCCAGTGGAATATCAATGCACCAAGCACATTGAGATTCACATGCACTTCATTCGGTAGCATATTCAACAAGGGGATCTAAAATTGGAGTACATTCCCACAGAAAATCAAATTGCAGACATCTTCACCAAATCCTTCCCTTCTCCATGTTACATTCAGTTGTGAGAGAAACTTGGAGTTAAGAAAATGCATTAGAAGGGTGCACAGAGGTTTTCACCTCTCTCTTCTTCTTATTGTATGTAATACATTGTACATGAGTACCTCATCAGGCCTTGTTGTTGGGACTCATTTATTTTTAGTTGTTCATTAGAGGACAATATTTGCCATCCGAAGACATGCCTCTTCTTCTTCTTCTTCTTCTTGAAATATGGTTTTTCCCATGGGGTTTTTTCACCATCTCTTCTATAAGAGTTCATTGTACATGAGTACCTCATCAGGCCTTGTTTTCGGGACTCATCTCCTGTACACCCCTAGTATCACTTAAGGGGGGTGTTAGAATAAATATTTGTTCTCTTAAGTTCTACTAGGATAGTCTTACTTGAGTTACCACTCTTCCATGAGTCAGGTGAACTCTCAGTTTAGACTAGTTCAGATTTGTTGAGTTGTTGTAATCCAATGACTCACATTGATCAACTTTGCTATTTATACAAAGTTGATCCCATGGAATAAATCAATCAGTTCTTGATATTTTAGTAATGCTTTGCATGTCTAGTATCAAAATTCCTACATGGGGATCTGCATAGGCCATAGTATATTGTAGTTTATGACAATCAAATCCCCTCGATTATTTTAGCCAATCATGAAGAAAGTAAAAATTTTATTATTCTAATCATAATATGAAAGAGAATCCTAGATCTAGTAATAACAAAAAATTATAATATGAAATTGTAGAAATTAATAGCGCTATAAATCTAAAAATACAAAATAAAATATTTAGAAATGCAGAATTTTACTCCCAGAGGGACGTAGGTATGGAACCATACACTAAGCACAAAACTTTACAAAAAGCATGAAATCATATGCAACCGATTTTATCCAATGACTAGTTTTGTGAAGCAGAGAACAAAAATAGATGTAACAATGACAAAATCGAATGCAACCAATTTTTTACAAATAGTGAGAAAATGTAATAAAAATTAAGTAAAAACAAGATCTGAGTATACTAAAAGTGATTCCATGGTTGAATGCTCCTTGGATGATGATTTGACAATGATATCTCCTGCTGCAACTTGCAAAAAAGCTCCAAAACTCCTCTTTCCAAGATATTATGCAAAAAAAATTAATGAGACTGACTACAGCGGATCTGAAGGATTAAAATGGTTGTTTTTGTTTGAGGGATCACATAAGTGGCAGAAAATATTAGGTTCTCGGGTCAAATTAGACTTTTGTCTTGATTTATATGAAACTGGCTATATCCAATTTTATCGAATCAAATGATTTTTTCGGGTGGCTGGTGACGCCCAGATTAGGTTCAAAATCTAGTATGGGCCCATAAATTAGGTGCACATGGGATTTGAAAAAATAGGATGCATCCAATTTTGTCGGATACGTGTGGTTTTGTTAGGATCATCTGGTTTTATCGAAGAAGGTGCAATTAAGATATTTTTTAATATATTTTTAGCACAAATATCGAGGCAAGGTTTTTTTAGGGTAATTTACACGTTATTAGGAAAATTATAATGTTTTAATAGTTTTAGTAATTTGGAGGTGTGTCCAAATTTGGTGGCTACGCATTGTTACTAAACTATCCAAGTGAAAAAGCAAGATTCTAGTGTTGTCTAAAAGAGATACAACAATACATTTCTCTCAAAAGAATATAGCAAGTAGCATCCATATCCAAAAATCCAAAGAAAAAATTCAAATTATCTTACATAAGTTCTCAAGCTATACAATGAAGATCAAATCTATCTATACAAAATTGAACCCGTCAAATCAAATAAATAGCATCAAAAGAGACAAGAAGCACACTAAGCTTTGGTGCAAAATAGAATCTATTATTCATACTACATTGGAGCACCATAATATATCTAAAATAGGTTAGATTATCAAGTGTCTTGAAGACACTAACACTTTTGAAATCCTACATCTACTCTTGGTGAAACAAGAGAGGTAGAAAAGGAGCAAATCCAAGGTTAACAAGCATAAGGTTTTATGTGTCCAAAAAAACCATTCAAATTATCCGAGCAATGCCCTCAAATGAAGCCAATTTTTAGTCAAATCAGAGGCATTACAACCATCACAAAGCAAGGTATAATAATAGTTTGGAAATTCACGTATAAGACAAGGGAAGGCCATGAAAATTTACCTCATTCAAGTTCCTAATAGTCAATAAAGAAGAGAGCCATCAAAGCATCCAAAAGATACAATAAAAATGTGTCATATCATCCACCTAGAAGCTACATCGAAGCCAACATTGGAAGGATATCATCATTGGAGGTGCAAGCTAGCATTCACTGGCAAAGCATTGGAGAAAATAAGTGAACAACTTACATTCACTAGAGGAGTTATAGGGTTTCAAGAAGGATGTTGAGAGTTGAGCATGCAATTGCCACTTGGCACATAGAAAAGGGACATTACACCTTTCATGTAAGAGCCTAGCAAGAATATAACGCTTGTCTTGAAGCATCCAAGTTCCTAAAAAAGAGTAACATCCACCTTGGGGTGTTAGGAAATAAATGCAAGCTAAGAAGTAATGACATATTTATCACTACACCTTGAATGTTGAAACAAAATGTGCAACCACCACCAATCTAATTTCCACTTGTTCGAAGCATGAAGAAGAGTATAATGCTGAAAAGAGTCAATATTGAAGGAGATCTCTATTAATACATTTGCATTAAAGACCTCTTACACATACACATATTGGAAGCACGAACAACAAATTTTAAGCGAGGAGTGTAAGCAATATTGAAGGAGGAGCGCAAGAGTAATTAAATTTGTCATAAACCAACACTTTCATAAGAATTTTGGCATCAACCATGCGTTGTATATTTGGAGAGAGAGCATTGAATGCTCATTCCTATCTAGCCAATAGAGACATTGAAGCATCAATCAAATCAAGCTAGCACATAACCATTACCTCCAATAAATCAATCATTAGAAGACTCATAAATGAATTATCTATTTTTAGGAGGTGGTCAAACATTGATATGACCATAGCTATTACATAATCATACTGGAAGAAAATCTTAATAATTCATTATAATCATTATAAACTTAGATGAGTTCAATTCTCTCAGCCATCACGTGCATAGGAGACCCGTCACTAAGAGAATTCAAGGAGAATATGCCAATAAATGAAGCCACAAGTCATTAAGACCAAAAGCAAATCGAAGCATACCATGGTCCACGTAAGGGATGAGCATGTTGAGCAACATCAAGAAATCCATTGGTGATATGATTGAGTCTCCAACCATATCACAAGTTACAAGATGCATACTACAAGTGCTAAGGTAAAGCCATTATTTCTTGCTTTCATTAAGGTAATGTTGGAGTTATAAGGTGATATATTCAAATATTCTATTTCATTGGAATAATCAACATTAAACCAAGCTTTAGTAATCTATCAAGCAAGCTCATTCCAAAATATTTATTGAAGGATATTTGCAAATAAAGTAGGATATATAAGGTTGACAAGTTTAGTAAATTTAAATATTAATTTGCAAATACAATTATTTTCTAATATTCCAAGAGTAGGGATATATAGGGATTTCTACACAAAAACCATAGATATTTAGAAATTAGAAAATCAAACTACTTAAGGTAGAAAAAATAATCTCATTAAAGAATCATTAAAATTTGGAATTAAGTGATAACATTTGTCTCACATTCATACTAAGGAGACAAAAAGAAATCCAACCATTATAGCATACTTCATTAGGATAAATAAGGTAAAATTAAATGTTGATTATTATTCTCAAAACATTATAAAATAAACCCAAACGATGAACTAAATATTGATAAGATTTCTATTGAAGCTCACAATATATCCTAAATTACTAGGGAGATATAAGGAAGCCTACAAAACCTAATTCTAAGAAAGGTTTTATCAAACTAGTGCACTTATCTAGGGATTCATAAGGTAGCTCATAAAAATCATCATGACTACAAACAAATTCATCCTTAAAGAATCCCAACTACTTAAGGGCCCAAATTACTTCTCATGGAAGAACAAAGTGAGAGCTATTCTGATATTTGAAAAAATTTGGGATATTGTCAAAGGAGCAAAAACTAAACCAACTGTAGGAGAAAGAGAGATTCCTAAGTTTGAAGAAAATGATGCTAAGGCATTAATGATAATAACCTTTGAAAATACAAATGAAATGCAATCTTACATCAGCTTAGAAAGAACATCTACAGATGCTTGGACGACATTAGAGAAAATATTCTAAGGGAAAAATAAAGCCACTATCTTAAATCTTCAAACTCAATTACATTCTCTAAAAATGAATAGTTGTGAAAGTGTAGAACTATTTATAAGGAAGACAGTAGATATCAAAGGAAAAATATTAACCTTGGGAGAAGAGGTTAAAGATAAATTTCTTGTTCAAGTTACCTTGAGAGAACTTCCAGAGATCTACAAACATCTATTTACATATTTACAAGTTCTAAGTAAAGATACAGGATTTGATTAACTAATCAACATTCTTCAAGAATATGAGGTAGAAAATATAGTAAAATATGAAATGACTAACATTGCATTGGTCTCAAAATATAATCCATAGGGAAACATTACTTCATCATCAAAATATTGAAGACCAAGGTATAATAGATATTATCAGATATGTAGGAGAAAATGTCATAGCACTAGCTATTGCAGGTTCAATCCAAAAATTCATAATCAAGGAAATGAGATGAACTATGGAAGTCAACCAAATAGGGTATTCCAACCAAGGAAATATAAAAATAATCCTTGACAATAATTTTAGCACTAAAATAGTTATCCACAATTGGAATATCGAGAAGGAAACCAAAAAGGACATCTAGCTCATAGGATTGAAGAAATTGAAGAACTAAAATATTCTATAGATTATCAATAAGTCGAAGCTCTTTCAGCAAGGGTAACATTCTATGAAGACACAAACTACCTACTTGGACAAATTCTAGTAAGTAGAGAAGAAAAATACAATTTCTATTACTCTTAAGAAGAAGATCCATATTGAATATTAAAGTCTTCAATACCCAAATAATATAATACAAGTGGGTATTAGAGTATATTACATTGTTTAGGTACATATAAATGTACAACCTTGTGTAAATTATTATATTAGGAGTTACTTGGGGTAGAATCAATAACTGCACAAGTGTCAATGTCCAATAATGTAAATGTGCAAGGAGCCCACTTGTACATGAGTCATAGGAATGGTAGTTAGGAAGAGTAAGTTTCAAGTTACCTATTTTCTATATTAAGACTCATAGTGAATAGAGTGTGAGTGTGTGAGTACATTGCTCTTAGCATGCACTGGTAGAGTAGGTTTCTATCTATTGTATGAGTTCTATATTTTTGTGAGTTCTATTAATAGTATATTTCTATGTCATTCCTAAACTTCATTATATTTTTGCATCTTCTGATTACCATCTCCTATAATATACTTAATAAAACACTAAAAAATACTTTTGCTCCTACCTTTTATTCATGAATCAAGAAATTTTATTTTTTAGATATTTCTTGCTCATGAGATTTGGCCTCCAATGATTGGGATTTTATGATCAGGCCTTTTTCATGTGCTCGTTTGCTACTCAAAATTCCACTTTCAAAAGGTGTAGTGATTTATCACTATAGTTTTTGTGGATCTTAAGGATATTTAGCCTACTAAATATAAGGAGCCAAAAAATTGGTGCCTTACTCCATTGGTCACAAAGTCAGGAAAATTTCCCCTAAAAACAAAAGTTTCCAACAATCGAGCCATATCTTTGAAATTTTGTAGGTGGTTGAGACTCGCTATCTTATAGAACTAAGATCACCTATGGTACATATATACAAATTTTTAAGTGAGTGGATTTATCCATTGGGCATGGATTCAAGGGCTCCCCACTAGCTACTCAAGTCCTTTCTTTCTCTTTATTCAGTTTCTTGGGTGAAAAATGGTCACCCTAATGAAATTGGGACCCTTTTGTAAATTTTCCACCCCAAGAAAGAAGGTGCTAGGGATATTGCCATGGTTAGCACCATTGGGGTGAGTAATCCATTTGTTGTTCAAGCCTTATGAGGTCCTTTCACCCTTGGAAATGAAGAGGTCCTTTGTATGATCTTGCTCGACCTCTTTAGAAAGGGGGTATCCAAGGTGAAAAATACCCATCATCATGCTTGGTCACTAGAAATGTAGAGGAGGTCTGACCAAAAATTTTCCTTGAGCCTCCTTAACCTTTAGATTATTTATAGACTCGTTTCCTTTGTGATGCATGTTGATGACCTCCTTTGGTATTTTCTCTTTTTTTTCAAGGGAGTGCCAAATCTTGTTTTTATCCTTGACATGGATGCTATGCATCTCCCATTTTTATGCATATTTGGAGAGTTTCTGGTTTAGATTCCACTTTTTCTACTTCTTATGTGAAGTCACTCATGACCAGGGTAGCAAGCTAATCCTAGTAAAATATTAAATATGGAGATAGAGCATTATACTTTTGTCAATCCTTTCCTTTTAGAGAGGCCACCAACAACCTAAGGACCACATATTTCTTTGTGATGTTATGCACCTGATAAATGAAAACCATTTCTTGTAGGTTCTCCAATGGGGATGTTGGGCCTCCATTAGTACATTCGTGCAAAATATCTAGTAGAGATACTAGAAATTTTACTCAAATAGTCAATGGATCTCAAGGTCACAATGAGTTATTTTCTCCCTAGGTAGGGGATAGTTCTTAATATGAAACATCCATCTTGGACCTATGGGTCCTTTGGATTATTGTATAGTCACTAGGTGAATACAACTTCTTGCTTCTATAAAGCAGATAGATAGATATATTCACCCTAACCTTGGTATGGTATCTTAAACAATAGCTTCTTTTGGTGTTCATGCTAGAGTAGAGTCACTAGGTGAGAAAATAGGTGCTTCAACAAGCGAGAACAAACCAAGACCCTCACCAAGTCTTCACCTTACTCCTTACGATTATAGTATTAATTATGTGTCATTGATGTCCCATCGAGCATGCCATTAAATTATTATTATCTTTGATTGTCCTCACTTGGGACAATCATGCCTTGCATGGAGCAATACAATGGTAATAACTGAGAGTATGGGGTTCAGCTCAATCAAGGGACTTCAAGAGTTTTTACAAGGTTATCTCCTTCTTAGGATGTGATCTCCAAGGTGTGAGATTCTCAATAAATGGAAAGGGTGGAGGAAATTAAGAAATAAAAACAAAATCAACAAATAAAAAGGGGTATGATGCATCGATATATCCACTAAGTCTTCCCACAAAAATAGGCCTGAATGTTATGTGCCAGTGATGAACACTTTTTCTTCTTGACATAGTGAAGTACAATAAAGATCTACCAATTATACGTATGCATAAGAAGGTGGTTCCCATTGGAGAGCCATGTCTTGTCTGATTATTTACCCCTTTGAGATCCTTTGGATTTGAATATATGAATTTTGATTGATCCTAAGCCCTTGGATGACTAGCTATCGCATTTATTGCCATCTACTCAGTTTTACGACTTCCCATCACTAAGGTGCCGAAGGTTGCTTTAATTAATATTATGGATCTTTGAGCTGCTTCTACTATGGCTCCATGGTATTATTGTCCTTTCTCAAAGATACAAAATATTTTTGTACAAAGGATAATATTCTTTGAAGAATGTGCACCTCATTCGTTTGATTTTAAAAGCATTAATGTTATATTTTTTGAGAGTTTTTCATCTCTTGGGACCACTTATCTTTAAATATTCAAGATATTTTACTAGTTATACCTTTGTCAAGATTTTTGTTCTTGTATTTTCTCCGTGACTCATGAACTTTTGACTTTTGAACATTTCTTGCTCGTGAGATTTGGCCTCCAATGATTGGGATTTTCTTATTGGACCTTTTTTCATGTGCTTGTTTGTGACTCTAAATTTTTCTTTTGAAAGGTGTAGTGATTTATCACTATAGTAAGTTCACTCTAAACCTCTTATCATTCTTTCAATTTTTAGAATGATTACTCTTCAAAGATTCATAAGTGTTTATAGGATAATAGGGGTAGAGGAGATATTTTCCATGGTTTCTCAAAAATTTTCTCAATTATTTTGAAAGGAAAATTTGTGCCTACTTTATTATTATTAAATTATTTTCAATATTCTATATGCAAATTTAAATTTTGTTTTGTATAGTGATGTTTCTCCTAGATCCGTACAAAGTTGCGACAACACTTTAATTAGAAACAAAAAGAAGGAATAATTTCTAAATTTCAAATTTAAATTTGACACCCTTCTTTTATGCATGTCCTTATTTTAGGGTTATGCATAAGGGGTCAGCCCCAAAATATATTTATAAAATACTAGCGAATCGGTCTCAAAATATTGGTGAATCATGTCCAAGGAGAAATGGCGAATTGCATTCATTTTTCACCAAAAATTTTCAAACTGTGGTGAATTTTTCTATGTTGGGGGCTATGAATATTGGTTGCCAAATTCTAGATATGTATGGTAAAATCAAAGGCTTTATGCTGACAAGAAAAGCTATGTTTATCATACTATGTCTATAGAATAATATTGATAGGAAAAAACTATGTCGATCAGTTTGAGATGATCGACTATAGACATGATGGTCAAAAAATACTGATCGGTGGTAGACATGATGGTCAAAAAATATCGATTGGTTGTAGATATGATGGTCAAAAAATATTTATAGGTTGCAAATATACCGATCATAAAATGACAATCAATTGTAGATATGTCAGTGTGTTGTAACAATGTCAATCAGTTGTAACTATGACAATCAGTTGTAGCTATGCCAATCAGATGTAACAATATCGATCGATTGCAACAATGATGATCGGTTGTAGCAATGCTGATTGGGTTAGTAAAGTTGATCGATTGCATCAATGCTGATCTGTTGTAGCAAAGTTGATTGATTGCAGCTATGTCAATCAGATGCAACAATGTTGATGTGTTGCATCAATGTCAATCGATTGCAGTAAAGTCGATCGATTGTAGCTATACCGATCAGATGCAATAATGTCGATGCATTTTATTAATTTTGATCTATTATAGCAAAGTAGATCAGTTGGAGCAATTCCAATTAAAAGTAGTAATGTCTATGCATTATATTAATGTTGATCGATTACATCAAAGTCGATCGGTTGTAGCAATATCGATCGGATGCAACAATAACGATTAATTGCAACAATGCTGATCAGTTGTAGTAATGTTGATCAGTTGTAGCAAAGTTGATCAGTTGCACCAGTGTCGATCAAATGCAGCCAAGCTAATCGGATGTAGTAAAGTCGATCAGTTGCAACAAAGTCGATCGGTTGTAGCACACTCGATTGGTTGCAACATAGCCGATTAGTTGCATTGATGATGTGTTGCATCTATACCATGTGTTAACCATCCATTAAATTATTACATGCATATCCCACTTTTTAATTATTTATTTAATGGTTTCATTCAGAAAATTCTATATAAAAGCATAAATAATCATTTTTTACCTTTTCTAACGTAGTTTTAACCCTTTTCCTTCCATTTCAACCCTTTTTTTATGCTTTCCATAAAGTTTCCAATACCTTCCACCCTACCTCCTAATCCACAGTCCCTTGTACCAAATGAAATAACCCAATGGCATTACATATCACCCCTGTAATATCAAAAATTAATTTAAAAAACCTTGTTTGCCTCCTAATTTCCAAAATTTCTTCAACACCGGGTTACGACATGTCATGGGTCCAAGACTCTGGTCTTTGGGGTCTAGTTTTGATGTTGCAATTTGACACAGACATTAAAATGGTAGATAATATAATTATAGGTTATGATATTGATTCGGGTATGATAAATATTGTCATTGACAACAAAAATGTCAGATTTTATTTCACAACCTTAGATATTGCCATATTGACAACATTGCCTCACACTGATTGTGATCCAATCACATCAAAATTAACTTTAACTAATTATGAAAACTCTACCTGGAGACCATATTCAATGTCTAGCCATAATATTTTCAAGATATAACTACATATTTCTATATTTAATTAAATTTAAATTCTAGGGTTTACAATTACTGATTTTTTTTTTACAATTACAACTACAAAGTTCAAAAGGGGTTTGACTGTACCAACTATTTAGAACAATTCGAGTATGTTACAAATTATTCCTAGCCAAACTCATTCTACAAGGAAGACAAATAGAAATTCTGATGTGGATGTTGGTATATTTGGTTCATTGTATTGCACACCAACAATTTGATTGGTCCACCTATGTCTCACATCGGATCAGAATGGATATCCAAAATGTGAAAACCCACACTTCTTCACCAACAATAACCACATGCAACTACATTCTTGGTTTTTTTATGAATCTTATTATAATTTGTAGAACACTATAGTATCAACTTCTTGGCACTCAAACCTAGCCACTGCAGCCATGACAGAACAACAGGTGCAGGTAATTTTTAGTTAATATTAAACTAATAATTTTTTATATTTAATATGTTTGTCATTTTTATAATTTTAACAATTTATAAAAAATACAGAAAAGGACATCCTCTTCCTCTTCAAAGTGGGATGCTACTTTCAAAGGTTATAATCTAGAGGAATCAGGAGACTCCAAAACACCTATAGAGGAAACAACAACACCACTAATAAAAAGAACAAGAAAATGTGTAAGATCTAGTTCTCCTAATCCTCTACAACCTCCACCTGCATATCCACTACCAATGGATGTAGTTATGCAAGAGGTCTCATCTTCGAAAAGTAAGTTTTACAGTCAACCTGCACAAAATTTGTTACCAAAATTTACTATGTTTTTTATTAATTTTATAATGTGCTTTAGATGTACAACGCACCCACATTCCATTTACAGTTGTGGTTGTGCAAGAGGTCTCTTCTTTGGCAAATAAGTGTTATAACCAATTTTCATAATCTACCTTCACAAATTTTGTAACCAATTTTTATTTTAATTTTTAAGTTCCTATACAACAATTTTGTCATGGAAAACAACAGTCGGTACTGCCCCCTCCTCCACCATGCCAACCTCAAGTATGAGGTCAACAATGCTTCTTGGGTGGAAAATATTTTCTTCCATATAGACCACAGGGAACAACATCCAAGCAATTTTAAGGATACTAAAATATATATTTTGGAAATTTTACAAGTGTACAGGAAGCTTCTAGTGTTGGGTTATATAATGCTCCACTTGATCAGGATTTCCTTTTACAAGGCAACATACCCACTATTTTTGAAGTAACATATCTTCTTCAATATCCTCAAAATGAAGATCCAAATGTTCAAGTCCATTTCCTCCTAAGGAAACTAGCACCCCTCAGGCTCATCCTCTAACAGAGGATGAAAAAGTAAAATGTTTTAAAAATAAATTAGTTTCTGACAATGTTCAAGAAACCATTAAATATTCTCTAGATCCATATGTAAAATAAATGAAACAATGGGAGTATTGGGCCAAAGTTTTGATAAAGTAAATAAATGCCCGATTAAAAAAAAAATCAAAAAAAGAAAACTTTTTTCTTTAGTTGAAAATGAACCAAAAAAGCTTGATGCTCTACTACATCAAGCTAAATATTGCATGGTGAAGGTTAATACATATTACAATGATGAAACTTTAAGTATTATGTTATACAAATTGGAGAACTTAAATGCTGAATCCCAAACTTATTTTAATGAATGAGCATGTAATAAGAAAATGGTTGATGTTGTTGTAGCTGCAAAGAATGTTGCTAAGGTTAGACTAGTGTGTTCTAAAAAAATTGCTCTTTTTTAAAATGTAAATGTCTGCTAACTATTTTTCCTTTTGCAGGTAAAGTTTGATAATCTAAGAAAGTAGGTTCAAAACCTACAAGACTCTCTCCATATGACAAAGGATTTCATAATGGCTTCTATGACAATGAAAAAAAGAGCTCAAGAAGAAGTTCGACAAAATAATGATTTTAGGAAGATCATTATACAAAATGGATTGGATCCTGGTATTTTGCTTAAGAATAAGGGTAAATAAGTTCTTGCACCAATATCAGAAGATTTTGGGAAAGAGGAAAACACCCTACTTGAAGGCTTGAAAAGTGTAGAGAACATCCTTGTCAATTTTGGAGTAATGGAGAGGACTGTTAACCATCCTGAGGGAGGACCCTTTGAAATGTAGAATGTGGAAGCAATGAAAAAGGAAAAATATTCTAAAACTACCTCTAGCCCACCATCTAAGGAATGAAAATCCAAAATACGACTGGTTCTATTATTTCTTTTGAAAAATTGATTTTTCAAAAAGACAATTTTATGATATGTTTTCGTTTGAAAACAAGACATTTTCTATTATTACTTGACTATTATATTATTTACATTTATATTTATGTGTTATTTTCATCACTTGAGTATTATGTTGTTTCAATTATGATCGAGTTTATGAAGAATACATCTATGTATGGGTTTAAATTTTTATTTTATTCAAATTTAATCTTATTATGATATAAAAATGAGTATTGTCTTGTGTACTATGCTATATTGTTTTTATATTTCCATATCTAGAGTAATATGTTATTTGCATTTTGCATTATAGAGTACATACAACACCTTTTAAAAGAAATATTTACTAATGATACATACATACATGCAAGGTTTGAAAATTTTTAAATTTATTCAAAGTTAAAGCATAAATCATAATAATTTTTCAACATAGACAATTAATTCAATAACAAAGCTATGATATAATAATGAGATTTATCTTGTGCTATTTTCATAACTTGGATTTCATGATATTTCCATTTATATTGTATTTTTCTTTACGTAACTTGAGATTTATGTTATTTGCATTGTGCTTTCTACTATTCTAGACTACACAAAACAATTTGTAAAAGAAATGTTTACTAATTATGTATGCATGTATGGTTTTAAAATTTCTAGTTTACTCAAAGCTAAAGCATAAATCATAAATTTTTTCCAACATAGATAGTCAATAACATTAAAAAGCAAATACGAAAAATCATTGATTATAGAATTTTATTAAATCATTGTAATAGTACAAATGATATCAAATACAGAAAATAATTGATTATATAAAATTTTTTAAATCATTGAAATTTAACAAATGATATCAAATCTGGAAAATCATAGATAATATGAATTTGTTTAACTCATTGAAATTTTACATTGTTGGAAGTTGAAATAATGTCTTGTCAACTTCTCCAAAAGAACCAAGAATCCTTTGTGAAATATACGTTTCCATACTCTCATAATTGCAAGCTGGTTCATTATCCTCATTATCAATAGTATTAATGAGACCTCTTCTATCCGCTAGGGACTTCCTGTTAGAATTAAGTGCACTATACCTTCACCTTGACACTTGTCAGTTTCTCTTGACAAGTGTCATGTGTTGAATATAGGCTTATGCCTATATATTGTAACCATTTGTATCAATAAAATCAACCCCATCAATTTTAGTCCCAACATTTGGTATCAGAGCAGGTTTCCTCTCCTACTTGTGAAACCCCTTGAGGGGGGATTTCCCTCATGGAAATCCTCCCTCCCCCTTATTTTTTTCCCTATTTTTTACCGATGGAGTATACTCTCCATCATTTGATGGATCATAAACCAGATGGTAAGAATTTTTAAAATTTGGAAAAAAAAATTAGAATTTTTAAAATTTGGAAAAAAAATTTAGAATTTTTTTTTTAAATATGCAGATAGCATGGAGATAGCGCAGCAACTGGTGTTGCAGCAGCAACAACCAACGTTATCTATCCAAAAAATGAGAGGGAAGTTCTTCAGAGGGAGTTCCCTATCATGATAAGCAGGCTATGGAGGTCTCTAGAGGCGAGATCGAATTTGAAGCATCTGGGTAGCTTTAGTTGCCTTAATTCTCAACTAAGTTCTTCTCAAATTTAGCACCCCTGGCGTCTTCCCTCACCATTTCCCAAGCCACCGCGGTAGGTGCAGTGTCTGTGAGCGCTCTATTATAGAATGCGACTTCCTCGAACTAGTCCTAGGCCATAGGAAGGGCTTTCCTAGCGGGATTACGATTTAGGAAGTACGAGGGACTGAGGCTGAGGTCACATGGCAAGATGGGTTGTGTTTCGAATTCGATCAAGATGCACCTCAGATCGACTTCTTATTCTTTAGGTAGAATTAATGTGAGGGCCACGATAGTGGAGATGTTGGAGATGACGAGCACTACCCTCATGGAGAAATCCATCAACACCATATGGTTTTTGGTGATTGACGCCATCGAGAAGGCCAAATATAGGCACCCAGGATTGCCCATGGGGTGTGCACCCATGGGTCACATTCTCTATGATGAGGTCATGAATTATAATCCCAAGAATCCCTATTTCTTCAATCGAGATCGCTTTGTTCTCTCTACTGGCCACAGATACATGCTTCAGTATGCTCTCCTGCATTTGGCTGGATATGACAACATCAAGGAAGAGTATTTGAAGAGCTTTTGTCAATGGGGAAGCAAAACTCCAGGCCATCCTGAGAATTTTGAAACCCCTAGTGTGGAAGTGACAACTGGACCACTAAAATATTTTTAACGAAAGCATCAAATGTTTTGCAAATAGCACAAGATATTTGACTTCGAAGCCTTGATCCAGCCTCACGTCTCTTTCAATTACATCTCCTTCTTAACCTGCCCAACATCGTAGGATCGAATCACATCTCTATGCTTTTGTCCTCATATATAGCTTTGTTTTAACACTGGGCCACACTACCGAAGGGACGCTTTAAATCCAAAAAAAAATGACCAAGATTGGGGTAGCTTCATCAATCCATACCTGCTACTCGTCCTTGTCCTATCAACAGTGATATTTGCATGTGAGGTGAAGCTGCGTGTGTCTACAGATCTTTGCCTCGAGATATACAAACATTGCGTATCTGTCATGGGTAGCGGAGGATTTGCAGACTTCCTCTTAGATAATAGCATGATCATCATGATCCTGAGGACGGTATTGTTGTATGGTTTTCCAGCTTGGAAATCTGGTTTGATCGAGATAGTGGCGAGCAGCGATGGGGTCAATTTGGGAGATTTGAAGGCGGTGACGGCGACACCGATGATGACATGGCTACTGACATTTATGGTGCCATGATGAAAATCAGAAAGATGATAAAATCTCTATAATTTTTTTCATTCTCTGCCTTTTCACCACCACATACATGGTAGCCTTCGAAGCATCTGTCGAGACTCAAGTTTAGCCAAATGGACTCACCAATTTTTGTAAGCAAATCTCTATGAAATCATAGGCTACGAAAATGTACCTCCCATACAAATTTTACCCTCGATGAAAGAATGTTTGGCTAAAACTACTATCTTCCTGTGATCACGGTAATCTACATTTATTGCATCCTAATTATTGCAAAGTGACAGTGCATGGAGGAAGCTTCGACGGTATCGAGCTAGTTGGTCAACAGTTGGCCCACTCATTGATGCACGTCTCGATGGACTGTATGTAGCTGATGCCTTTGCCAAAGAATTGAAACATATGCTAGTCATAGATCCAGGGCATGCGAGATTAGCCTGTCATGTCGCGATGATTGAGGAGTGGCACAAACACGAATATGAGACCACTGTATTACACTGGTGACGTGGTGACTGCTATTTGAGATGTGATTATTTCTATAAGCGTTATCTACCCACATGGAATTTGACGAAGGCCATGTACCAGTGTACACAACGTCAGTGTTTGATGTTCATAGTCATGGTTCAAATTTAATTTTTTTTATTTCCCCTTCTATAGCCAGGATGTGTGGGTATTATTTTTTACCTCCAAGTGGCTTTGTTTGCATAGACGACCTGTGTTTGGCCATGGAGGATGGCATATTATTATTTTAATGTGGGGAGTTATTTAATGATGTGGGCCCAAATTTAAAAAAAAAAACACGCATAATATAGTGGGGAATATTTTGCAAAGTGGGGGTACCACTTTATTGGAAACAACAATTGTAATGCTGGTTAGTATTGGCCCACAAGGCCTTATTGGTATTTTTAAAAAATATATTTTTTCCACATGGAAAGTGGAAGTGGAAATGCCCACATGGCCCCATTTTTCTCTACTTGGATGTGGAAGGCCTAGATGGCCCATGTAATTCCCCTGTGAGGGAAAATTTGAGAAGTTTTTTTATTCTGCCTCATGCGATAATTATTTTCTGCCTTAGATAGGCATGATGTTTTTTCCACATGATGAAGGCCCATTTGATGGTGGAATATAGGGGTATTTATAGTCATTGGAAATGGTTTTCCACGATGGACACAATGGTGGTGTCATATTGTAATTTTGAGGCTGTTTCAATTAAGTTTTTTAGCCTCAAAGTTTTTCTACCTTGGAGTGCACTTTTGGTTGTACCCGACACTCCCAAGGTACTTGTAAGTGAACCTAGTATCTAGTATTCACCCTCTATCTACTTGGCGGATGCAACGACTGGTTACCCATGCATTTCGATAAGATGAGGTGACTACAATAAGGACACTTATTCTAGGGACTACAGAAATAGACACCCTAGACTCTATCCAAGGTTTTTTTGGATCTACTTCTGAAGACTACAGACGAAGACACTTCAAAAGATTCTCTTATTTTCTTTCTTCTTCTCCTCCATATTTGGATAAATGGCTCGTTTTTACTTTGCATTAGGTGCATTTTTGGTAGATACCGACACCTTCTAGATTGAGTTCACTAAATTTGATATTTAAGGTGGGACTAGTCAATGACCTACGAGAGGCAACATCCTTTGAGGATGACCTACAGAGGCAACAGACCCAGAAGTGGCTGACCCTGAGGCACCCATGATGAACCTGAGGCACTTAGATGGCTTACCCAGTGGCAAAAGATCCATCGAAGTGGCTGAACCTGAGGCAACATATCAAGATGTATACATAGTGAATCTAGCATTATTCATAGTTGGAGAGCCAAGCACAAAGAGCACGAGCCTAGACCAAATCAACAATAAGAGAGGATGATAGGTTGTTTTAGATAAGTCAACATTAAGGGGAATGTTACCTAATGTTGACTTGTTTTGTGTCTTCTTTAGTTAGGATAGTGCACTTTAAGGGGGAATGTTAGAATTAAAGTGCACTATGCCTTCACCTTGACACTTGTCAGTTTCTCTTGACAAGTGTCATATGTTGAATATAGGCTTATGCCTATATATTGTAACCATTTGTATCAATAAAATCAACCCCATCAGTTTTGATAGGCTTATGCCTATATATTGTAACCATTTGTATCAATAAAATCAACCCCATCAGTTTTAGTCCCAACACTTCCAAAATGTCAAAGCTCTGTCATAGGGAAACTTATCCAACCCGTATGATGACATACATTCTCAAACAATTTTCCAAATTTGTGTCCAACCTATTACAAACTTTAGACTTGAAAAAATATAGTGCACTAAAAACCCTTTCATATTCAAAATATCCCAAAATCATTTTCTAACATTATTCATATAAAATAAAGTATTCACTCATAGTTTCTTGTAAGACACTACTTGGATACAATTTTTGCCACAAACGCGTGATGGAACCAGTCTCATGTTGGTTTTTGAAATGTGCAATTTTATTAACCATTGTTAATCCAAAATTGGTTGATTTTTGTCTCAAAAGTTCTTTTTTTAGAAAACCATTAATTTGAATACCATTTACTTCCACATATTTAGAGAAATGTGTCATAAGAGTGCCCATATATTTTACAAACAATTCACTTTTTTTTTTTGATTGGTAGAAAGGGTTTTGAAAGGTCCCTGAACCTTGTACAAGAGAGATTACAATAAATCCAACTCGACCGAGGTGGTCCAAGAAGAAAGGAAAAGAATGTTGGCAAACCTCCACCCTAGGGAAGGTGTCGCGAAATCACGACCAAAAAGGTGATGTCGTGAAATCGCGACAAGAAGTGCTGTAGAAGCTGAAGGAAGAAAAGAAGTCACGAAATCGTGACAAGAATCGCCATCGAAGCTGAAGAAGGGAAAGAGTCGTGATATCGCGACATGTTGCAAAGTGTCGCGATGTCACGACAAGTTGCAAGGTTGGATCCGGTCGAGAAGAAGAGTCACGAAATCGCGACAAGAGAAAGGAGTCACGAAATCGCTACAAGAATTGAAAATGCTACAGAAGAGAAAAGGTGTCACGAAATCGTGACAAGAATGTAGACCACAACCGAAATAGAAAATGAGCCCCGAAATCACGACAAAAGTGGAAGCCTGCTGCCAAGAATAAAAGGTGTCGCAAAATCACGACAAAAAGGAAGACCGTCGATGGAGAGAAAAACTGTCGTGATATCGTGACAAAAATGAAAGTCCATCGTTGGAGAGAAAACAAGTCGCGATATCACGACAAACAATTCACTTTTACTACTGTGGTCATGACAAGGATTCTAGAACATGGGATTAACAACAAACATGGCCTCAAGCACCTCTTCTCTATGAAAATGGTCTCTTATTTCACTTATTAATATTTTTGCAATTCTTTTCAATTTATTCTTAGTACTATTCAAAACTTCATCGAATTCACAATGTGTTATGGGCACTTGTTTGATATCATCTATAAGTGCATCTAACCACTTTTCATAATGATATAAAGGAATCATATTTCCATTGATAGCAATACAAATATTATCATTTATGTTGAAATTTTAAAAGCTATTAGGATAATTGACTTGAACTAATGTATTCCAACTATCAAACAAAGGATCCCTAAAATTTTATCCAAACAAGTAAATCTTATCAATAAACATACATATTTGTTTTATCATCCTAATGAAATTGACAATATAAATTGCTCTTTCTTGTGTGAGTTTAATCAAAGAATTCATTTTTTGAAACAATGGAAGAATACCACATAATGTGAGAAGAGTTTCCAAGTCAGTCATATGAAATAGCAAATATTTTGCTTTGTCAACATCCCTACGATGTGCATACATAAACACCACTAAGGATTTATATTCTAAAAAAAACCCTTTTTGCATAAAGAAACAATGAAATCCACCTGGTTCCACATATTTTAACATTTTTTTCCCTCCAATTACACCCAAAGAAACTATTGAAACTATGCAAACCTTTTTCGACTGCATGAAAAGTAAGAGTGTATTTCATAGATGAGATCTTCCACTCTGGTTACATTTTCAAATGTGCTCATAATTTTGTATGTAATATTCATTGGATGAGCCATGCAATGAATGATAATAAAATATGGAACAATTGATGTTTGAAGTCTAACTCAAAGACCGTTCTTTTGTCCTTGCATTGTAGTTGCACCATCAGCTCCAACACAAATTAACTTTGTGAATTTATTTTTAATCCATTCCAAAAATATCCTTTAAAATTGTCATAACAACATTGTAAATGTATTTTTCATTACAATTTTCCATCATCTTATGTAGTGTCAGCAAATGAGGCCGTCTCAAATGATTGTGGAATGTGTAAACATGTATGCAAATCCAAGATGTGTTGTCAACAGTTGTTACCTCATCAATGGAAAGTGAAATAAATTTGGCTTGTTTTACATTCTCTCTCAGGTCCTCCTTCTCAACCAGTGATAAATATTTTACCATTTTCCAATCACTTCGATCTGACCAATGGGAAATGGTAAGGATCTATACATCGACTATTTGAAATAGTTTCTTAAAGTCAATAAAATCAAACATGGGTCAACCCTTTTTTAGAATACTGTATACAACAATAAATTGCAAATGTTTTGAGGCTAATACATTCTTATTAATTTTTTGAAATTGGAACTAGATTGTTCCATCCTTCTCAATGAGAGTTTGTTGGTGTTTCATTGCTTTTTCATATGCAAGTGCATATATGACATGCACACATTTTGATGCATCCTTCCACCTATGAGATGTCTTAATTGTTCCATCACTCTATATTTCTTTGATATAAAATTTTCCATTGTGTTTTTCTATTATGTCTTTCTTATTTTGTAAAAAATAATCCTTTCCCAGTTTCCAACTACAAATAATGTATTTACACATTTTATATGTCTCATCTTGATCAATAAAGGGGTATAATTGTGCCCATTCATTTTTAAAATCCCTTCCAATAGTCCATTCACTTGTATTTTTATATTTATATTTTTAACTATAATATTCTCCAAAGGTCTGCATTTTAATTGTACTATCATTTTCTTTTTTGGTTGGTGTGTCTATACTAGGCATCTCGTGAAGTGGTTTTTGAATGTTATTAGAAAAATTATCATGTGGTCCCATCTCATCCACTAGAATATCTTTGAGTGGATGCATATCAGGGTCGATAGTGTTTACTGCATTCAATGTTTGGTGTTCTATATCATTTTTGGATGTAAAAAGACACTATTTTAAAGATGTAGATAAGTAGACAATCATTTATCTATTAATAAAGAAATGCTTTATACTTTAAAATAACATATAGAAAAAGTAGTGATTTTATGGTAAAAGGTGTTTGTACCTGCATGTTGTGCAGATGTGGATGCCTCACTGCATTTTGATATTTGTGTAAAATATTTTAAAATTATATTTTTACCAAAATATTGGCCTCAGTTCTTTCCATATTCAATAGGTGATATTGTATCTATAAATAAAACACCTTTAGATGTTAGGAAATGAATATGAAATTGAAATAAAATTGTATACTTCCCTCAATAATAATTTGTGTTTCTAAGTAACCAAATTTAAACTGTAATTCCATAAAGAATCTATGATTTTTTAGATGAACCTATGCTGCCCTCTAGAATGACCTCTACCTAAGTGCTCAGATAAAAACAACAAATCAAAACAATGCTAAGAAAACATACTCTAATAGATAAGAAGAATTTTTTGACAACAAAAATACTCCTAACACACAACAAGATGACATAGATACTTGTCTACCACATTTGCATATAGTGCATCTACGCTACCTATGAAATTGAAGAAAAAGATATTTGGACAACAAAACTGTGGAGGAAGAATACTCTACCTAGAAATTCTAAAGAAACTAACAAAGGTTAAAAAATAATTAACAAGGCTACCACAAAAAGTAGGCATAAATTAAAATGTATTGCTAAATATTATCCAAAACAAAACAAGCACATTGATTTTTGGAAGATTTCAATTTACCTATTGTCACTGTAACGAACCAAAAATCAAGAAATAAGAAAACACACAAATACAAAAATAATTTTTTTTGACTAAGGAGAATGATTCATAAATCCCTACCCAACCTTAGGTTAACTTAATGTTTACAACCCCTAATTTTCTCAAAAACTATACCTCACAAGATTCCCCTCACGCAAGTCCCATTTGCATAGGCATATCTTATGTTATGCACATAAGTCCTTCTACGTAGGGAAATCTTATGTTATTTATTTAACTTATAAATAAACATTTTTCTTCATTTCATGAACTAAATACCCATACCCTTAATTCACAAAAAAAACCATTTTATATTTATTTAATCCATTAAAGCCAACTACTTTAATCATAAATAAACATTTTTCTTCATTTCATGAACTAAAGACCCATACCCTTAATTCACAAAACAAACCATTTTCATATTTATTTAATCCATTAAAGCCAACTAATTTAACTTATAAATAAACATTTTTTCATAATTAATTTAAAATCTATTCCTTAATCAATGAAACTTTATAAAGGAAACCATTTTTATTTCCTTAATCTAAACTCTATCAAACGATTAAAGAAACTATAATAGAGATTTCCTTCCCAAGTACTCTACGACCTCCCATTCACACAACCCACTACCCAATATAGAAAAATAGGGATAGAACATAGAGTATGAAGCATAAGAGCAATGAGGGTGTGGCTTGAGGTGATACACAATGCTCAACCAGCTATAATATAGATGGAGTGCTCAGGTGGCAAGGTCTACATTGGATGATAGTCAGATGTGGTTGTTGGTTCTTCAAGGTTCTGCCAACCTAACATCTATAGTAGACTATGTAGATGAAAAATACCCAAGGAAGAGGACATCCCTTGAAACCCAACATACCGATGATCCTTCATGGTTCTAAGCTTAAATGTTGCCTACCTTCTACCCAGTGCAATCTAACACAAGGGTGAATGTCTATGATAAGGGGGTAAATAATGACATGAGTCTTTGATCTATAGTGAAGGCTTAAAAAGTCATGGCTATAGAAAAGTTTCTAGCACCACCAACTACAAGGAAACACAATGAGGTACAATGTAGCTCAACACAACTAGTTACAAGGAAACATAGCTAGCTATAATGTAGCTCAACACAACCAGTTATAATGAAACATAATCAGCTATAATGTAGCTCAACATAACCAGTTACAAATAAAAAAATCCAGCTACAATGTAGCTCAACACAACCAATTACAAGAAAATAGAGCCAGCTACAACGTAGCTCAACACAACCAGATACAAGGAAAGTGACCCACAAATCTTCCCCCATGGTTCGACACTAAAATTTTAAAGGGATGAGTTCTTACTTGGCCAAAGGGACATCACACACAATGAACCTATATCCACGCATTGAACTAAAAACCCAACAATATAAACCTTAAATAAATTATTTAAAGGATCTTGTGAACCAACATAGTTATTTACGTGCTGGCAAATTCCTTGGTTGTGCTAATCAAACATTGACTTCTTTCCTTCCTATTTATGTATTTTTTCACCCTCTACTTCTTGGTGTTTGTTTATCATCCCCCTCTCAGTGCTCTCTCTCCCTCTTAGTGCATAACATCTCTTTCTTCCTTAGAACCTATCTCTTCCCTTTGCATATATCCTCCACCTACCCACCATTACTTTGTGTCTGCCCATCAGGTGGTAGAGGGGATGTTTTCTTCCTCTCTACCTTACCAAGGCACTACTATAATTGAATCCATTCCTCCATATCAACAGAGCCATCCCTTCATATTGATGAAGCTATCATTTCATGTAAATAAAGACATCCCTTCATGTCAGTTGGAAACTTCACTTGGTTGGCCCATACAACTTTGAAGGTTGGTTCTATACTTAATTAAATTATTTTAATCCAGTTAGTAGATTATTTTTTTTTAAGAAAATCCTCATTGAGTTAAATTAATTCCCATTTTGAATGGAACAACCATCATTTTGTCGTAGGAATCCTTTTATTACTTAATATGAAACACTATTTCTTTCTTCTTTAAAAGAGGTTTCAGAAATAATCAAATTTTGTTTAAAATTAAGTCCTTTCATTATTCTAAAATAAATCAACCATTTATTTAAATGAAATCCATTTATCATTTTTAAAATAAATCAACCATTTATTAAAAATGAAATCTATTTATCATTTTAAAATAAATCAACCTGTTGTTTTATAATAAATCAAAATGAAATCTATTTATCATTTTTTTTATCTTTGTAACGCCCTCCACCTATTGTTTTTCCATGAAAATTTTCCTAGGGCTACTCTGGAGGATGCCACAATGTCTAAGGTCATTTTTGAGGATGAGGACAAGGATGCGGTTAAGGACAAAACAAAGGATGAAGACGTCGAAGTTGGAGAAAATGAAGAACACAAGCTTATACTGAGAGGGGGGTGAACAATATAAGACCACTTTTTACTTTTCTTTCCCAAATAGTATTAATCAATATAATCAATGGCAATATCAATAGCAATAACCAAAGCAATGCACAAATCATCACACACAATAGAGACACAAATTTAACGTGGTTCACCCAAAGATGGCTACCTCCATGGAGAAAATATTTCTTCTAAATATTTCTCAAATAATCTCATGGGAATCCTTTCCCTATTACAATGTTTATGGACCTCTATCCAAAGGAGATGTTGATCCCCTAAATCTGGTTTGTGGATCTCTATCCATAGGAGAACTCCTTCTCCTCTGCTCTGGCTGGTGATCCTCTAGAAGACACTACCTCCACTGCACTGACTTGTGGATCTCTCTCCACTTGAAGACTCTTGTCCTCACTCAGAAGACCTATCCTCAATGTCCTGGCTGATGGATCTCTATCCACTAGAGTCTCTGTCCTCTCTGCTCTGTCACCTCCAAAGCTCTGTCTCAATACTATACTAAACACAGTCCAGTCGGTCTAGCACAACTCTGCTCAATCTCTTGCACTAAACATAGTACATTCGGTCTAGCACAAATCTGCTCAACTCTTGCACTAAACATAGTCCAGTCGGTCTAGCACAAGTCTACTCAATATCTCACTAAACACAGTTCATTCGGTCTAGCACAAATCTACTCAATAGGTCCACTCAAAACCTACAAATCTGCTCAATAGGTCCACTCAGAACCTACTCAAATCTGCTCAATATGTCCACACAAAACCTGTCCAAATCTGCTCAATAGGTCCACACAGAACCTATCCAAATATTCTCAAAAGGTCCACATAGAACCTGCTCAAATCTGCTCAATAGGTCCACACAGAACCTACTCAAATCTACTCACAGTCCACAAAACCTTCTCAAATCTGCTCAACAAGGTCCACATAACCTACTCCAAATATGCTCAACAAGCTCACACAAACTTGTCCAAATCTACTCAACAAGCTCACATAGAACTTGTCCAAATTCTCAACAATCTCACACAGAACTTGTCCAAATCTGCTCAACAAGCTCACATAGAACTTGTCCAAATATGCTCAATCACTTTCTCAACTCAAATCAATCTCATAGAAGCATAAAGAGAATTGTTAGAGACTCAATATGTTCTATACTCAAAACTCAATCTCTTTCTCAACTCAATCTCATAGAAGCATAAAGAGAATTGTTAGAGACTCAATATGTTCTATATTCAAAAACTCAATCTCAACTCAAATCAGAATATAGAATAGTTTGTTTTATGGAACTTGAACAACCACTTCATACATCCACTTGACTAGGCTCAATCAACTCTACTCAACCAATCACTTCAAGAAACAACTCTTGCTCACAAACCCTAGTCCAAGCATGTATCATCCAACTCAAAATGTTTCCAACAATGCTCAACAACAAATCTCATATAACAATGATACTCATGATCTTTTCAAACCCTAACTCAAGTTCTTTGCACAACAACTCACTTCAACAACAATGCTCATAAAACAATCTTCACATAACAATGATACTCATGTTCTTTTCAAACCCTAACTCAAGTTCCTCACACAATCCAATGGCTTCAACAACAATGCTAATAAAACAAGGTTTTAATCACAACACTTAATTCCAGAAAACCTTGAAGCATTAACTCAAACACTTCACTCAACCAATGGTCTCAACAACAATGCTTATCAAACAAGGTTTAATCACAACTCTCAATTCAGAAAACCTTGAAGCATCAACTCAAAAACTTTTGAAAAGGAAACCCTAATCAAATCCTTTTCACTCCAAACTTAATTTTCAATCAAGCCAATCAACCAACTCAATAAAGAAGAATTTTACCCATACCTTTTCTTGAAGAGGAGTTGATCTCACAAATCTGCCACACTCACAAATTTCTCTTTTCCAATCTCAATAAGGGTTAGAGGATAATTTTCTTCAACAAAACATATCACAAAAATAATATCAAAATTACACCTTATCACTCCAACTTGAATAATAATCAATATCCTCACAATAGTCACAAAAACCCTTAATTCAAAATAACATACCATTCACAAAGTCTTAACCTTTCAATATTCCACAATTTCAATTTTAAGACTTTAAAGAAATAAAAACAGAATTCTCCTTATAACTCCTAAAGGTAATTCTCAACTACCACACTTTATTACAAAGCAACCTTTCCAAATTTCAACCACCAAACACCTTATACCTCCAACTTAGGTATTCAATAAAATAAAATATAAAAATGTTACCTTTGCCTTTGGAGAGTTTCAAACTCTCAACGCAGCCCACACAAACGTCTTTCCCATGGCGCAAACCACCACACGAGCTACACGCTCGTTGGAGAGGAAGAAGCACCACGTGCTTCAAAACGTTATGCCTTCCTTGCCTTGCAAAAAGGTGTGCCTTACGTTTGGCGCTTTCAACACACCCACCAAAGCGCTTCCATCGAGATTCGAACGTTGTCCTCTTGCACACAAAACGTAAGCTTGCAGCCCACTTGCCACTAGGCCAAGGTGCCTTGTTGGCTTCCAACTAATCAACGCTTTTTATTTTGTTTCCTTTCACCATCAAGACAAACACGAAATTCGCACATTCATTTCACGAGCTCTGCATTAATTCGTATGCTATTCTTTTTCCAATCGAGCAAGGATAATTTTAATGTCCTTTGGGCATAGGTTTAAATACTAATTTTTCCTCCTTTTCTTAGAACGTCGATGCTTCAAAACGTAATTAACCCTCATGACGTCGGCGAGGATTATCAAGGCCTTTGGTCTTAAACCCAACCTTTGGGTTTATTAAAATATTTTTTGACTTTATAAAACCCACTTTTGCCTTTTAAAACATTATAATAAAAATTATAAATGTTTTATTTGGGTTTTCACCATGGCACATTTTAATATTATAATAACCATTATTATAATATTAACCTTCGATAATGTACCTTTAATATTTATTTATAAAATTTAAATTCATACTGAATTTAAATAATTTATAAAATAAATATTACAACTCCTTTTTAACTTCTGTCTTTTGCATTGTTTCACTTGATATTTGGCCTTCTTTCTGGATATCAAATAACCATCTTTGTCCCCTTTATTTCCTGCTGAAATATTTGGTATTAATGCTGACTTCATCTGGTGACATCAATGACAACTTTGACTTAGTAACTCAAAATGTCCAACAATCTCCCCCTTTGTCATTGATGGCAACCCATATCCTTTTACTGAAACCTGACCTTCCTTTTTCTTCTACTCCCCCTAGGACATTGCTCCCCCTGGCTCAATGCTCTCTCAAATATCAAATCTCTCCCAATATCAAAACTCTCCCCAATACACAAATCACACAAATCTCTCCCCTTTGACATCAATGGCAAAGGGTCACCTTTGGGGCTCGGGGCTAAGAATGAGCCTCTTAGCTTAGCCCCTCCCCCACCTCCTCATGAGGTGGTTAATTTTGGGGTGGGAGTATTTCTACTCCCCGAAAGCATTGTTCTTTACCTTTATCTTTTTCCCTTCTTTTCTGAGTTTTTTGAATCCTCTGACTGTTTCTGTTCAAGTCATCATCCCTGTTCCTGACATCATTCATGTTCCTATTCTCTTCTATTCTCATTCATATTCCTGTTCTCATCCATGTTCCTATTCCTGTTCATGTTCTTGTTCCTATTCTTGTTCATGTTCCTATTTCTGTTCATATTCCTGTTCCTGTTCATGTTCCTATTTTTGTTCATACCTATTTTTGGAATATTTGTTCTACACCATCTTGTTGTGTGACCATCATTATTGCACTTATAACACTTAATGTTATTATTCCTTGGAGGTGCAAATGTCTTAGGATTTCTCCTAGTGAAGCCATATCCTCTTCTGTCATGAACCCTGCAATCCATTGCCTTGTGACCAAACTCATTACATGAGTAGCAATACCCATGGAAAAGTTGTCCTTTCCCATATTCCTGTCTTTCATGTGTCCTGCACTGTGAAGCCATGTGCCCAAACCTATGACATGAAAAACATCTTCCATTGAAGAAACCTTGCCTAGACCCCATTGGTCTCTTAGTCTCTTCTACCTGTTTCATGTTCCATATGTTCCTTACTTGTACATTGTTCCTTTCCTTGCTGAACTTTCTATTGTCCAACTTATCCTTAGAAGTCTCACTCTCTCTTTTACTTACTTCTTTTGACTCTTCTTCTTTTTTGGTGTTTGAGCTTGACTCTCCTTTTTCTCGCTTCATGTTTCCCTTGTTCTTCTTTAGAACTAAGTCCTGTTATGGTGACTGATGACCTTTGTGCATTGATAGTCCTTTCCAAGGTCTTTGAATTTTCCTCAAACTTGTGTAGCTTGTCCTTAGAACCTTTTACTTCTATCCTTAGTGAAACTATCTCATGCTCTAATCTTTCACACTCTAGATCTTTTGTTTTTAATTTTTTGGCCATACCTTCTTCAATTTTTCTTGTCTCTTCAACTTTGATTTTGAAGTTAGTGAGTTCCTATAGAAACCTTGCTTTTGCTTTCTCATCTTCTTGAGCTTGAACCCTTAATCCTGAGTTCTCCCTTTTAATTCTCCAAGAGTAATCATAAGCCTTTCACATTCTATCTCTTTTACCTTTGACTGTTTAATCATACCTTCTTCAACTCTTCTTGCTTTTTCAACCTTATCTCTCAAGTCAGAGATATCTTGTAGAAGCTTTGTCTTACATTTCTCATCTTCTTGTATTTGAGCCTTCAATTCTAAATTCTCTCTTTTCAATTCAATAAGCTCCTTAAGAGTGGCTTTCCATTTTCTTTTCTGAAGCATCTTCATTTTCTTCTATTACTAAAAGTAGAGTTTCTTCTTCATACATATTTTGATTATCCCTATTATCCTTTCTTGAACCAACCTCTAGAATTTCATTTTTAAGAATATCATCTTCATCTTCACTGCTACTAAACCCATTACAATATCTTGCATCATGGCCAAGTTGACCACAAACAAAACATTCTTGTGGACAATAAGCTGCATGGTGACCTGTGTTCCCACATCTGGTACAAAACTTTATCAATCTGGATATTTCTCCATTACTTGATTCATCTCTTGAATCTATTTCCATTTGTCCTCCCAACACAACAATATTAAACTCATCTTCCTTTTCTTTCATGACCATAGGTGTTATTTTCTTCTTGTGTCTCATGCTTCTACTCTTACCTTTCTTTGCCATTTGTGTTCTTGTAAGATCTTCCTTCAAGTTGTTAAACTTTTTCGAAGGAACCAACTATGATACCAATTGAAGAACACAAGCTTATACTGAGAGGGGGGTGAACAATATAAGACCACTTTTTACTTTTCTTTCCCAAATAATATTAATCAATATAATCAATGGCAATATCAATAGCAATAACCAAAGCAATGCACAAATCATCACACACAATAGAGACACAAATTTAACGTGGTTCACCCAAATATGGCTACCTCCACGGAGAAAATATTTCTTCTAAATATTTCTCAAATAATCTCATGGGAATCCTTTCCCTATTACAATGTTTATGGACCTCAGTCCAAAGGAGATGTTGATCCCCTAAATCTGGTTTGTGGATCTCTATCCATAGGAGAACTCCTTCTCCTCTGCTCTGGATGGTGATCCTCTAGAAGACACTACCTCCACTGCACTGACTGTGGATCTCTCTCCACTTGAAGACTCTTGTCCTCACTCAGAAGACCTATCCTCAATGTCCTGGCTGATGGATCTCTATCCACTAGAGTCTCTATCCTCTCTACTCTATCACCTCCAAAGCTCTATCTCAATACTATACTAAACATAGTCCAGTCGGTCTAGCACAACTCTGCTCAATCTCTTGCACTAAACATAGTACATTCGGTCTAGCACAATCTTCTCAATCTCTTGAACAAATTCTCAATAGGTCCACTCAGAACCTACTCAAATATGCTCAATAGGTCCACACAGAACCTACTCAAATCTGCTCAATAGGTCCACTCAAACCTATCCAAATCTGCTCAATAGGTCCACATCAACCTGCTCAAATCTGCTCAATAGGTCCACACAGAACCTACTCAAATATGCTCAACAAGTCCACATAGAACCTGCTCAAACTCTGCTCAATAGGTCCACACAGAACTCTCCAATCTGCTCAACAAGCTCACATGAACTTGTCCAAATATGCTCAACAAGCTCACACGAACTTGTCCAAATCTGCTCAACAAGCTCACAAACTTGTCCAAATATGCTCAACAAGCTCACACAAAACTTGTCCAAATCTACTCAACAAGCTCACACAGAACTTGTCCAAATATGCTCAATCACTTTCTCAACTTAAATCAATCTCATAGAAGCATAAAGAGAATTGTTAGAGACTCAATATGTTCTATACTCAAAGCTCAATCACTTTCTCAACTCAATCTCATAGAAGCATAAAGAGAATTGTTAGAGACTCAATATGTTCTATACTCAAAAACTCAATCTCAACTCAAATCAGAATATAGAATAGTTTGTTTTATGGAACTTGAACAACCACTTCATACATCCACTTGACTAGGCTCAATCAACTCTACTCAACCAATCACTTCAAGAAACAACTCTTGCTCACAAACCCTAGTCCAAGCATGTATCATCCAACTCAAAATATTTCCAACAATGCTCAACAACAAATCTCATATAACAATGATACTCATGATCTTTTCAAACCCTAACTCAAGTTCTTTGCACAACAACTCACTTCAACAACAATGCTCATAAAACAATCTTCACATAACAATGATACTCATGTTCTTTTCAAACCCTAACTCAAGTTCCTCACACAATCCAATGGCTTCAACAACAATGCTAATAAAACAAGGTTTTAATCACAACACTTAATTCCAGAAAACCTTGAAGCATTAACTCAAACACTTCACTCAACCAATGGTCTCAACAACAATGCTTATCAAACAAGGTTTAATCACAACTCTCAATTCAGAAAACCTTGAAGCATCAACTCAAAAACTTTCGAAAAGGAAACCCTAATCAAATCCTTTTCACTCCAAACTTAATTTTCAATCAAGCCAATCAACCAACTCAATAAAGAAGAATTTTACCCATACCTTTTCTTGAAGAGGAGTTGATCTCACAAATCTGCCACACTCACAAATTTCTCTTTTCCAATCTCAATAAGGGTTAGAGGATAATTTTCTTCAACAAAACATATCACAAAAATAATATCAAAATTACACCTTATCACTCCAACTTGAATAATAATCAATATCCTCACAATAGTCACAAAAACCCTTAATTCAAAATAACATACCATTCACAAAGTCTTAACCTTTCAATATTCCACAATTTCAATTTTAAGACTTTAAAGAAATAAAAACAGAATTCTCCTTATAACTCCTAAAGGTAATTCTCAACTACCACACTTTATTACAAAGCAACCTTTCCAAATTTCAACCACCAAACACCTTATACCTCCAACTTAGGTATTCAATAAAATAAAATATAAAAATGTTACCTTTGCCTTTGGAGAGTTTCGAACTCTCAACGCAGCCCACACAAACGTCTTTCCCATGGCGCAAACCACCACACGAGCTACACGCTCGTTGGAGAGGAAGAAGCACCACGTGCTTCAAAACGTTATGCCTTCCTTGCCTTGCAAAAAGGTGCGCCTTACGTTTGGCGCTTTCAACACACCCACCAAAGCGCTTCCATCGAGATTCGAACGTTGTCCTCTTGCACACAAAATGTAAGCTTGCAGCCCACTTGCCACTAGGCCAAGGTGCCTTGTTGGCTTCCAACTAATCAACGCTTTTTATTTTGTTTCCTTTCACCATCAAGACAAACACGAAATTTGCACATTCATTTCACGAGCTCTGCATTAATTCGTATGCTATTCTTTTTCCAATCGAGCAAGGATAATTTTAATGTCCTTTGGGCATAGGTTTAAATACTAATTTTTCCTCCTTTTCTTAGAACGTCGGTGCTTCAAAACGTAATTAACCCTCATGACGTCGGCGAGGATTATCAAGGCCTTTGGTCTTAAACCCAACCTTTGGGTTTATTAAAATATTTTTTGACTTTATAAAACCCACTTTTGCCTTTTAAAACATTATAATAAAAATTATAAATGTTTTATTTGGGTTTTCACCATGGCACATTTTAATATTATAATAACCATTATTATAATATTAACCTTCGATAATGTACCTTTAATATTTATTTATAAAATTTAAATTCATACTGAATTTAAATAATTTATAAAATAAATATTACAACTCCTTTTTAACTTCTGTCTTTTGCACTGTTTCACTTGATCTTTGGCCTTCTTTCTGGATATCAAATAACCATCTTTGTCCCCTTTATTTCCTACTGAAATATTTGGTATTAATGTTGACTTCATCTGGTGACATCAATGACAACTTTGACTTAGTAACTCAAAATGTCCAACAAAGACTAATGTATTTCCTTTTTGTTGTTGGTGGTGGTGGGGCTTCCCTATGAGGGGCCCTTTTCTAAGTTGTTTTGTCCTTGTTGTTTCTACTTGTGTGGGGCTGCATCCCTCCTTCCCCTTATGCTTCTATTTTTTTAGCTTCCTAAATTTTTTTTTGTATGCAGGTTTTGGGATCTCCTACTAAAACCCCTCTTTTTTGAATAGAAATGTAACTTATCAAATAAATAAATCAACCATTTATTAAAAATGAAATCCATTTATCATTTTAAAATAAATCAACCATTTATTAAAAATGAAATCTATTTATCATTTTAAAATAAATCAACCATTTATTAAAATAAAATCTATTTATCATTTTAAAATAAATCAACCATTTATTTAAAATGGAAATATATTTATTTTTATTTTTACCAGAGCACACAAGGAGCTATGAAGTCAGCCTATTCATTCATACTTTCCAAATTATTGAGGCAAAAGTGTTGAAGTAAAAGACAATCAAGCATGTGCAATAGACAAAGAGGGAAATATTTCCATCAATTTATTAACTTGTCTTAGCCTCTACAACTTACGATAGCTACTAGGCCATCATTATGGGGCTCAAGATGGCTATATATTGACAATTATCCCTAATTGAATGCATGCCTATATGAAGGTATCTATCCATGTTACCTCTGATTTTGCCTTATCATCACTTTTTCAATCTCAAGTACCTTCAAATTTTGTGGATGACTCAACTTCTTCCACTTACGAGCATACATAATCCTACAAAATAGCAATTTATTAGCAGTATCATACTCTTTAATATCTACTAACATCACTACTCTACTTAATTATGTAAAATCAAGTATTAAGTCACCATCTGATTAATACATTGTTTTCCATGTCAAGAGGTCCATTTGGGAGGGTTATGACATCCTCCCCCACTAGGACTAAATATTGTCCTGGGTGTTTCTTAGTTTTACACAAGCATACACAATCAAAAGTAAATCATTACAACTTTTTAAATATCATTAAAAAAAAAGGAAAATAATTTTGCATATCCACCACTTTCTCCCAAGTGGCATTCCTTTCTTATAAGCTGTCCAAATGGACCTTACACTGCTCAAGGGTCTGATTCCACATAGACTTAGAGCAGAATTCAATAATCCTTACTCACATTACTTCAGTTACCTCTAGGTTTGCCATATGCAAATTAGAGACATCCCACACATGTTCATGTTCAATTTTATATTTTCTAAGGAAATATATGTGGAAAGTGTCATGGATTTTTGATCGATTAGGAGGTAAAGTGAGTTGGTATGCAACAAAACTAATCCTTTCAGTGATCTCAAAGGGTCCTACAAATAGTGGATCCAAATTTTTGGACTTAATCGTACTTTTCATTAGTTTGAACCTTAGGAACACTTTATATCCCACCGAGTACTACGTCGGTGTTATTTTTAAATCAACATAACTTTTCTGCCTATCAACATCTTCCTTGAGTCTTTGCCTGATTACCTTCAATTGCTCTTCCATTTCCCTAACCATTTAAGCTTAAATGGGTCAATATTTAGTAAGTTGACAAGGTATACCAACCTACTTTGGAGGTTGGGTTGAAGAAATTTTGACCCATCTAATGTCAAGGTTTGGTTGTGATTAGTAGGTGCTCACCTTTCACAAATCATTGCAGATGATAGTCACGGTTCAAGTCTATCTTGATGTCAATTCAAAACACAATAATTAGATTAATCTAAGTAATGCAATTATGCTTTGGTAAGACTAAATTAATTTGAATGCTTATTTGAAATAAAATATTTGGGTTCATGCGATGTTCATTCAAATATCACGTTAAATCATAACAAGCTAGTGTTGAGAAGGCTACTTTGCATGGGTCCTTTGGGGTTCCTCTAGAATTTTTTTTATGGAGATAGATGGATTGTTTTAGGGGTTAACAAAAAAAGTTGAGGAAAGGAGAATGAGAGCTAGTGGGAGGAATGCCATACATCAAACCAAAAGGAAGAAGTGTGTTTTCCATGTCAAGGTAGCTCATTTGATTTATTTCTTACGTATTTTTTTCTTCTTTTTTCTCAGTTCTATTTTGACTATGTATAATTGCTTTTGGGAACCTCTATAGAAGCTTTGCTTATTGCTCACTTGGTTGGATTCTATTATTTTAGGAGTAGAAGGGTCCTAGGTTGTTTCTCTTCCTTTTCTTTGAGGACATCTAGATTTGCTATTAGTTTTGGAGTGTTTTAGGTTTGCTAATCACATTTTCTAGAATATACAAACCCATATTGATGATTATTGTTTGGTTATCACCTCCTTGTTAGACGTTAGAAGTAGTGCTTGAATTTGAATAAAACCTTGGTTTGTTTCTATGGTGTATATATTTTAAGTTAGTTTTGGTGTCCTTAGATACTTATGTTCTTTGCTTTCGCCTGTGACTTGGAGGTATAACCTAGCCCTGCAACTTCTTTTTTTTTTTTTGGTAATTAAGGATCAATTTCATTGCAAACGGGTTTCCTAGGTTGACCCAAAACCTTTTACAATAATCAGCATAGAGCTGTTATGGATAAGAAAACAAAAGGGCGCACCATAGCCACCTGTCACCAATAACCCCCACCTCCGTGATTTCGTGACAAGTCACGAAAATGAGACAAGTCACGAAATTGCGACAGCAACCGGCCAAGCGCTACGCTTTTCAGCAACACCGCGATTTCGTGACAAGTCGCGAAAATGCGACATGTCGCGAAAATGCGACATGTTGCAAAAATGCGACATGTCGTGATTTCACGACAAAAAACATCCAGCAGTATCCAAAGCCAAAAAATCCATGATTTCGTGATAGGTCACGAAAAGGTGACAAGTCACGAAATCGCGACAACAACGAGCCTTCTGCTTCACCTTCATGCAGCACCGCGATTTCGCGACAAGCCGCAAAAAAATGATACATTGCAATTTCGTGACAATTTTTTCCCTTTTGCTTTGCCTGCAAACCCACCCGTGATTTTGCGACAGGTCACGAAAATGTGACAAGTCACGATTTCGTGACAATTTTCTGCCTTCAGCAACAATTTCCAACCACTTCGTGATTTCGCTCCTTGTCACAAAAATGGAAAGTCTTATCAAAATTAACTTCAACTTTAACTTTTTCTCTCGACATCTATCTGCCTTTAGTTTCACTATCTACATCTCCACGAAATCGTGACAAGTCGTGAAAATGTGACATGTCACGAAAATGCGACATGTCGCGATTTCGCGACATCTAACAGCCTTCTGCACCATAGTCACATCCGCATCGTGAAAACACAACATACTTACCGGGAGCTTCCTTCTACCGCTGTTGGTCACGAAATTGCGACAACTTTCCATACTTAGCAAAATCCAAGCTTGGGCACCGTGAAACTGCATCAAGCCACGAAAATGAGACACTCCGCGAAAACGCGACAAAAATACTCTAAGCTCTTGAATGTTTCTTTTGGGCGCGACAACGCGACATGTCACGAATTCGCGACATGTCACGATTTTGTGACACTTTTCGGTCAACGCCACTCCTGCTTTGCTTTGACCGTGAAAGGGCGACACATCATGAAATCGTGACGGTTTAGTAGGGCGCTCTCTTCTGACTCTGTCGGTCACGAAATTACGCCAAACTTCCACACTTAGCTTTTTCCAGCCTCGAGCACCACGAAAACTCAGCAGGTCGCAAAAATGCATCAAGCCATGAAATCGCGACAAAAAATCATGAAGCTCAACACTGCTTCTCATAGGCGCGAAAGCGCGACAAGTCACGATTTCATGACAATTTTGGGTCAACACATCACCGCCTCTACTTTGACCGTGATACGACGACACGTTGCGATATCGCGACAAAAACCTTATGAGCTTTTCACTGCAACTTTGGAGTGCGACATCGTGACCAGTCATGATATCGTGAAAACTGATGGTCAAAACCTTTTCTGCTCTGCGTTGACCGCAATACGACGACATGTCCCGATATCGCGATAGTTTTGGAACATGGTCACACTTGTTAGCCCTGCAACTTCTAGAGTGCTAGTTGGGGATGTCATTGGCTAGTTTCTCTCATCTAGAGGAGTCTACATCTACTACAATTGGTGATCCATGTTAGCGTATAGGTTTTCTTGTTGTGAAAGCATCACAGGACCATGTTCGAGCATTACATTTTTTTTACCTTACCTTTGGTAGCTTGGATTAATGTTTATTGAAGTCTAAATTGTGCACTTGGTAGAGTTATTAAAGAGCTTTATATTAAGTACTTATTGGTTCTTTTATGCATATATTACCTTTTGTTTATATTGGTAGATGATTGGATTAATTGATGTGATTATTAAAGGTAGAGAATATATGTTAATAAGGTTGGAACCAATACTTAATGTGGTTTTTAATTGATTTTATTATTGTAAGGTTGTTTAGCCAGATTTTGGTATAGAGGTTATTTAGAAGAATAATCTAGTTTTATTTAGTAAATCAACTTTCCCTTTGTGAAGAAGGTAATTATGGTTTTATGTTAAGGAATTTAATGAATCATTATGTCTTGGTGTTCTTTAAATTAAAGATGTTGATTTACTATGTTTTGGTGATCATTTTAAGTTAGTGATTTGCTATTTTGGTTGTTGAATTGGAAATTGGGAATTATGGGTTTCTCGTATATAAAATAAAAGCTCTGATATGTGAATAATTTTTGAGACTTTTGTAGGTAATAAAACCATTATAGATAGAAGTATGGAATTTTCTCAAGGGTTGCATGAAATGGATTTGCATGGTTGCATGCAATTAATACTTAGAGCATGGTAATTTGCATTACATTAAGAGCTATCCTGATCCCTAAGATTTCTTAAAGTCCATGGGAGATTCCTTTCATGAAGAGGATTGTGAAAAGAAGATGGTGTCATGGCTAATTGGGTAGAATTCTCTTAGTATATTTTAGAATGAAAATATGCTATGTAAATGGAAATTTTGTTATGTAAAACTTGGTCATTTTATTCCTGATTTAAAAGGATTGGAAGTCTTCATGAATGTATGGAATATTCATTTTGAGAAAATAAAATTATGGGTTGGAAGGAATATATTTTGAAGATGTTTGTGAAAGATAAGAGAGAAATTTTTATAAGTTAGCTTTATGTTCTATTTTAAGATTACTAAACTAGCTTTGATTAAATAAATGTTTATGCTAGATTATTGTATGGATGTTGAGAGATATTCTTTAATGTTAGCTCTATGTGGAAATTTATGTTTTATTATTTTGGGTTGAAATGCTCTTTTTAAAATCCAAGAAATATGGATAGGTTCCTAGGGTTTAAATCTTGGGCCTCACTAGATTGAATGCTTATCCCTTTTCTAATGTTTTAAGCAGTATAAAAGGTTTAAAATTAATGTGGCATGGTGTTTATAGGGGTAGACTACACAAAGTAATATGTGGAGGATTTTAGGGTAGATAACACATAATATTATGGCAGCCATAAAGATAAACAACATTCTTGGATCATCATGACGGTCACCAATTCCACCATGTAAAATAAAAATATAAAAAAATATATAAAATCCAATAATATAGCATTGCATTATGGCTAAACATGTTATTTGCATTATAACACTTTAATTTTTTTCATGGATAAATGTTAGATTAATTTTCTTTATGCACTTTTGTATTTTGTGGGGTTCTTGGGTATGGATCTAGAAACATATTGTGAACCCTGAGTCATGAGATAAACGAATCCTAGGAGGAGTTGCAAAGATGTAATAACCAAGTAGTTGTGAGTCCTGGAAGGAGTTATGGTGATGTAATAGACAGGTACTCACAAATATAGGAGTTGTTGTGGTGCAATAGCTATATATCCATGATTTGATACACTTTGAATGATGAGGATCACGTGTTCCTTAATGATGTAGTTAATGGAATCATTCATGAAATAATAATGGTGGTACCTAGAACGGTGAGGTTCAAGTGATCATGTTCATTGATAGGTGAATGGTAATAATCGTAGTTAACTTGCAGAGGTGTGGTAACTAAGCATCAAGGCTTTATGCCAAAATAAACTTCATAGATGGACTTATAAAAATATTAGGAAATAAGCATCCCCCTTTAATTTTTATGGACCTTAAAGTATAATCCCTACACTATGGTCAAATTGTTATATGTCAGTGAGGGTATGGGAAATATGGATATACCACTTTGGCATCCTTTTAAATGGTGAGGTTTAAAAGGTGAACCCCAAAAATATAGGAAATTTATCACTCCTATCCACTTAAGTGTCTTATGTAGTGACATTGAAGTCAAATATGGTGAAGCCTTTAGAATGCTGAAAATAATATTATTGGGTTTCCTTTGAGAACCTTGCAAGAAAAAATCTCTCTCTCTTGGGTTGGTTTGGATGGGTTGGTATAGTTCATATCAGAGCTCTAGGTCATAGGACTAAAATCTTCCATGTAGTGTACCTAGGATGACCCTTGACTTGATGTAATAATTTGAGGAGACTTACTCTACTAGGGACCTTAACATGATCTAGGATAAGTCTGGTACTACACACCAATTGGACTTGTCATACCAAGGAATAAATATCCTAGAGAGTATAGTTTTTTATTGGGGAATGAAACCTTGTGGTGAGGCAAGCGTAACCATAATTATTATTAGGAGAGTGATCATGGTCTAAGTTAGTTCATGGTGGAAATGAAACTAACAAATTATAAGTACAATTTGGGCAAATTATCACTTACCCAACTCCTTTGTATGGATAGGAGATGGAAACTATTTTAAGAGGAGGATTATTTAAGAAAACAATATTAGTTGTACAAGAGAAAACTATAGTACTTCTCCAAAAAAAGTCTAGACAAACAATGGACTCTAGCAAGATAATAAGTAGAACAATGGATCCTAGTAAAAAGTCTATAAGGATAACAGAGTCTAGTAAGAAAACTAGAGGAATAATAGGTTCCAACGAGAGGTTGGAAGATATTTCTTCCATAGTTAAGTTATTTTAGGAATATATGGAACAACAATGAAAATTATTAGAAACCTTGATCAATAAGAAAATTGGTAATGGGAATTTAGAGGGTAGACGAGAAGAGAATCATGTTAAGAGAAGCCATGGGGGCAAATATTGGATAGAGGTTGATTTTCCTAAATACCTTAAGAATATTAAGGTGGCTTAATTTAATGGAAAATAAGAAGGTGATGCAGTCGAGTCATGGTTGAATGAGTTGGAAACCTTTGTTTCCATGAAGAATTATTCTTCCAAAACCTAGATTGTGTGGGATACCCTTCATCTTTAGGATGCAACCTTAGAATGGTGGAACACATTCAATATAGGTAAAAATATCAAAGCTATGGATCTAAAATGGGATAGTTGCATCAAGGCATTTAAGAAAATATATATTTCTAATCAGTTTTATGTAGAGAATTTTGAGGAATTCTCTACACTTTAACAGGGTTCATTGATGGTAGAGGTATACTTTTAAAGATTGGTTAAACTTTTGAAGTATGTTCTAGAGTATGAGAATAATAAAAAAATAAATGCGTATAAGTTCATCTTAGGATTGGATCCTAATATTAGGAAAATAATCAATTTTCTCAAACCCAAAACTCTGCAAAAGGCTTATGATTTGGCTAGATAGGAAGAGATCAATCTTCAAACCAAAAAGTCCTTCAACTATTCAAGGTTGACAGAGGTAGAGAGGTAGGAGTTCAAGAAAATAAAGAGTTTAGGTATTATGAAATGGTATAAGGAGAAAAATAAGATAAGAAAAGTGAATCCAAAGTTAAGTACTAAGAATAATGGGAACCAAGGGTAATATAAGAAGAATTTTAGAAAAAAGAATAGTTCCAACCCTCAACCATAGAAGAAAAATGATTCCATGCAGAAAGAGGGGATAGGAGAGAAAATGAAAGAAATATCTCAAGAAGCCAAGATAGGTTTATTCATCTATGGGGGTCCTCATTATGCCAATAAGTGTCCCTAATGGCCAGAATCAAGTACCAGAGTAGAGGAACAACCACACCATATTTATATCGTTACCAAGAGTCAAAACATGGATGGAAAAGAAACACCTATGTTACTAAATGGTAATTTTTTTGACAAGAATGTTAAAATTTTAATATATAGTGGATCTACAAATAGTTTTATTTCCACTAGTATTATTGGGGATATGCCAGAAATACCTAGATTTTTTGCACAAGGGTGGAAATTCAAGTATGGGTCTAGACAGATCTACTTGGTGGATCAATGTTTGCCTACGACTTAGATAACCTTACCTAATGGATATAAAATATAATACTTATATGTAGCACCACTCCATGAATTTTATATTATCATAGGGATGGATTGGTTGAAGGCTCATGGAGCCTTAATCAACTTTCAAGAGACATGGATGGATTACATCAATAAGGATAAAAGGAGAGTAAGACTTTAAAGTAGTCAAAATGAGGTGCATGCATATAAGTCCTAGAATGAGGCTATAATAGCATATAAGTCTAGGAAACTAAAGAATAATGAGTTGAATTATGCTACTCATGACCTAGAGTTAGTAGTAGTGGTGCATGCACTAAAGGTATGAAGGCACTATTTATTGGGTAAACCATTTGAACTAAGGATAGACCATCAAAGTCTAAGGTATATTTTTACCCAACCTATGTTAAATGTAAGATAGAGAAGATGGATATAGTTTAGTAGAATATGAATTTGGTATTGCGCATATCAAAGGGGAAGAAAATAAGGTTGCATATACCTTGAGTAGGAGAAGACGCATAAAAATATTAACCTAGAGTTATACAGACTTGATGGACAAAGTCAAAGAAATGTAGCTAAATGATTAGTATTGCATGGAAATTTAGGCTAACATTAAGAGAAATCCTAAGGAAAATAAGGATTTCAACATAGAATTTGGATTTTTATTCTTCAATAATATGATTATCATACCCAAAATTGATGAATTAAGAAGAATGATTATATGAGAGGCACATAGTTCTCCATTTTCTGCTCATTTAGGAGGATAAAAAATGAGAAAAAACATGAAAAAAAACTTCTATTGGGCAGGAATGAAAGAGGATATCACTAGTTTTATTGCAAGATATTAAAAGTACCAAAAGGTTAAGGCAGAAGATTGACACCCAACAAGAATATTATAACCACATGATATACCCACTCATAAGTGGTAGGTTATATCTATGGATTTCATTGTGGGTTTACCTAAGAATAGGTATTAGCATGATGCAATGCTTGTGGTGGTTGATAAGTTGACTAAGGTTGCACACTTTATACCAAGAAATATCAAGGATGATACATCAGTTGTGGCAAATAAGTTTACCAAAGAAATTTTTAGGTTACATGGTTTTCTTGAGGTGATCATATTAGTTAGGAATTCTATGTTCACATCAACATTTTGGTAGGATATTCACCATGTAGTGGGAAATAAGTTGAACATCAATTCTACGTAGCATTCATAAAAGAATGGATAAACGAAGAGGGTGAACTAAGTTTTAGAGGATATGCTTTGCATGTATTGCATGGATCAAAAGTCTAAGTGGGAAGACTTTTTGCATCTAATGGAATTTGCATATAATAATTGATACCATGCATCCTTGGGAATGGCTCTGTTTGAAGCTTTGTATGGTAGAAGATGTAGAACACAATTATTGTGGTATAATATAGAGGATTGGATGGTGATAAAACTAGACACTATCAAGGAGATGGAGGAGCAACTCAAAGAGATTCAACAAAGTCTCAAGGAAGCTATTGATCACTAGAAGAGCTATGTTGATCTAAAAATATCACCAAGATAATTCTCTATGGGAGACAAAGTATTCTCGAGGATAAAGCCCATGAAAAGTACCATCAAGTCAACTAAGATGGATCCTTGCTATGTTGGGACTTTTGATATCATTGGCAAGATTAGTATAGTAGCCTATAGCCTCGCCTTACTACCCAACTTGTCAAATATCCATGATACTTTTTGCATATCCTTACTTAGAAAAAATGTTTTTCATCCTTCTGATGTTTGTAATATTTCTATTTTATAAATGGTAGATCCATAAACCATTGAGGTGATACTAATAAATATTCTAGGGTTTTGTTCCAAGATGTTAAAGAAACAAACCCTAGATCAATGTAAGGTCCATTGGGATCAGTACTCAAAATTGTGCAACCTAGGAAGATGTTGAAGAAATGAGATAAATTCTAATAGTTATTTTAAAGAATTATATGTATTCTCTTTTGTAGGAAATACAAAGGATTGTGTTTAGTCCAAGGTGGGAATCATGCAATGATACTACTTGGTAGGACTTACTCTTGACATTGATTTATGTATTGATGAGTGGATACTTAATGCACAATATCCTTTTATGATGTCAATAAGAGTGGGTAGTTGCACTTTATGCTTTAATTTATATCCTTGGAATATTGTAATAACCTTGCAAATTTGATTTCTAATTTTATATGCAAGAATGAGATACTGCTTAAATTCTTCTGTGATTTTAGGAACAAGTGACCATAAGGGCAGATCAAGACTAAAGAAACGGACGACTCGACAATTGTTAGCCGGTGGAAGGTAAGTCAAGGGAAATGATGAGCGGCGGAGTGTTTGCTAAGGAAAAAGGAATTGTAGAATTCCTACCGGCAATGCATCCGCCAACAACCCATATAGTTGCATTTCATATAGTTGCATTACTTAGGAATTCTTGTGAATGTTTTGCTTTGTGGAAATTTAAGTTAATTTATAAAATAAAATAAAAAGGAAAATTTCTATAATTTAATATTAAAAAAAAAATAATAATAATAAATAAATAAATAATATATATATATAATAACTTACTAGTATCATATTTGATAAAGGTAAAGAATTATATTAATAAATATAATAATTTATAATAGTAATAATATAATAATTAAAAAAAAGAATAATGATTAGAAATAAATAATAATTTATAATAATTAAATAATGGAAAAGAAAATAATAAGATATTGATAATGGTTAGAGGAAGATAATATTGATTTTATAAAACCAAAATCGTGCACGGTGGCTAACCATAGACCCACGAAGGATTCTATATTAATAATTTATATATTAAAAGTGGTTGAAACTTTGCATGACAAGTGGATGGGTTAAGGGGCTTACACCACCATAACAGGTGTTTAAATTTAAGTTAACCAAATTGCCTATAAAAGAAGGATGAAAAAATTAAGAAGGGGAAGGGGGGAAAAATAAAAACGAAATCATGGAATTGGAAGAAGAGAGAGAGAGAGAGAGAGAGCGAGAGAGGAAGAGGGCTGAATAGTGCAGAGGCACCTGTAGTTCGAACTATTAGGTCAGATTATCACCATGTTGTGTCTTCCTTTTGAAATTATTCAGTTTATTGCTTGCTGAAATAATGAAAATTCTTAAAAAAAAAAAAAACTTATATGCTGGTTTTATTGGTAATTAAATGAGAATGGAATGTTGTAGTGTTGATATTTTAAAGTGGCTTTGAGATTGCATTGGAAAGATATTAAAAAAAAAGAACTATTCTATGAATTTAAGATGAAAGTTGGAAAAGTTTTTCTTTTAAAAAAAAAACTTAGATTGCATTTAGACTGTATGTGAATGCATGATAGGGTAGCTGCATTTGCATTGTTAGAGCCGTTATGACCCTTGCTAGCCACCGACTCACATGGTTTGAGCTGGCAACAAGCATCAATAAGCTATGGTTTCAATTTTATAGCACTGGAAGAACGAATTTAAATAATTTCAGCTTCTATGGTGATGTGTATAAAGAAGGCGTTTGGCAGTCTAAGTAATATATAAAATATGTTTTAATTATGTAGAAACAAATTTCTTTTTATAAATTACTCTCATTCGTATATGGAAGCCTCGTGTAAATAAATTTTAGCCTGGAGAAATCTATTATATGTAAAACCAGCTGAATACTCTTAAAATATTTAATTTAAATTTTATTTCTATTAAGATAATTAAGAACTGAGGGAAAACGTTTTTATCTCAGGAAGGTATGAATAAATTTTTTGACAATAAGCTCATGTTATTGCATACGAATGATAGAGTGTAAGTAAATCTGGTTTGACAGCAGAATGGAAATTGTATAATCTAATGTGTTTTTGTAATTTGTCTTGGAGGGTGCCTTAATTAAAAACCAAGCCAGGAAGTAAGCTAGCCGGAGGATTAAATTCTCATAAATCTCAGCTCACATCGAAACGATAATGTGCCGTGTAAAAATGCTAAAATAAATTAGGTAAAATACTTAGGAGAGAGCTTAAAGAATGTAGGAAGCGATAGAGCTTGCTTAGTTTAAAATATAAAGGTGAGGAATAATTTAAAAATATTTACTGTATTGATTTAAAAGTTTCCAATGATTTCTAAGAGAGCTTTCGAAACTAATAAAATAATAGCAAACCATTAAAACCCTGCGGATGTTGTTAACTGTGGTATACTCCTTCTCTAGTTAAAAAGGCACTCAACTTTTCAAGCAAGGTAGTATGGAAATAAAACCGTAGGAATCACCTTGGAAAATGTATTTTAGTTTCTTTTGACATGGGAACAAATCTACCAGGAGTGCGAAACAAATTAATGGAAATCATAGTTTATTTTGGTATTAAAATGATGAGCTATTGGTCACAGAGAGTGCGGATAACTTATACTAGGTTAGAATATAAGCACAATAATAAAGTAGCTGAGGGAAAAGCACGGAATATTAAGTGGCAAAAACCAAGCAAAAGGGAATTTACACAGTGTTTTAGAACGAATAAAAATACCTGGAAAGAAGGAATTTTTGAGGATATATATATATAATTAAGAGAGGCTACAATAATTGAACAAATACGCCTTAATTATGGAAATAGAAAACGTATGTATGTGGTGCACTTAGATTAAGAGATTAATAGTTACTTATGCAAAGAGTTTATGAATTATGCTTTCATATAACATGTGCTCACAATTGGTCAAGCTTTGAAATTCTCCTTGAACTTTATTATTTACGTTTTAGTATTGCAGGTGAAATTATATTTTTAAAAAAAATATTATAGGGGTTATCATCTTAAATAAAATAAGTATTCGAAAATGAACATAGTCTATTAAATATAGTTTTTTATTTATTAGAAAGAAAAAAAAAAAAATATATATATATATATATATATATATATAGTGTTTCCTTAATTAAAGAAATTAGCTATGGATAAAGTATGATTGTTCTTATAATAAAATAGCGTCGTCAAAATTAGATTGTTCTTATAATAATTGGATATTTTATATATATACTTATATGCTTAGCACTTGTGAATAGGGATATTTAGTGTTTGGCATAATATGCACATAAAGGAATTGGAAAGGGAAGGAATGATTTTAACTTTATTTTATATGTTGAAGAAAAGAATTTAACTTTATTTCATATGTTTTTATGGAATGGAAAATTTGTTTCACTTTTATTTGGTTAATAAAATTTAATTGTGTTTATGTTCTATTATGTTTTAATTAAAAATAATAACCTTAGTTTATGGATTCTAAATGATCTTTATTACCATGATTTTCCTTTCAACCCGTACTTAACTAAAGAAAGGATAACTTCAGTGTAAACCATAAACAAAACCCTGAAGCAACCAGTTGAATACTCTACTTTATGGTTGTGGGTAGACAACCTAAACAATATGAATGTGGGAAGGCATTAATTTTCCAAACATTAGGATGTTGAGGGAATTAAAGCTCACACCCTACTATGAGTTGCCAGTCACCATGGGGTATTGGTGGACAAAGGAAATATGAATTTTGATATGGGCAAAATTCCTAGGCAATCTCAACTAGTACAAGGACAGAAGTGCTTATGGAAAACTTGCATAATGATATGGGCTTATGCAAGATAAGACTTCTGGGGCATTTCCAATGTAGTGGTAACCCTTGATGTGATACAAGGAGGTGAGTACACATCAATCCCGACATGCACTCGCTAATACCTTTTTGAAAGGGTATGGGGAAATAAGCGATCAAACTCTAGGTGAAATGGGCCCTGGTAGTGAAAACCCCTGCCAAGTACTTGGATTCTCGAAAAAGAGAGGAAGTACTAAGAGGGAAAAATATACGAGACATGGCCAATATCGCACCTCACAGGTATTTCATCTGTAGCGAAATGGCATCTATGAAGGATTATGCATGCATAACTAGTCTGTCTGGTTTGGAATTGAAAAAAAAATAATAATTACCAGAACTTGTGAAACCAAGTGGGTTGACTTAGGTTTTTACAGTTGGTATCAGAGCCAATGAATTCTTAGATAAATAAAAAAAAAATTAGACTAACAAAAATGAAACATAAATTTGTAAACCAAACCTTAACAAAAGCTCTTTTCTACAATAGGCAATGGCATCCGAACTTAGAGTTAGTTCCTCAAAAAGACCGATGGTAGCAGCTCAGCAGGAAGGGCTGATCAAGAACCCCAAATGGGTCCTTAGAAAGGTCATAAGAATAGGTGCTACTGAGGAAACTATTGAACCCCCTCGGGTAATAAGGAGGGAGAAGGAGCCTATGTTGAAGGAGGATAAAATGACTCGAATGATCCAATTAATGCAAGAACAAATGAGTCAACAGAAAGAGAAGATGGATCAACAAAGAGCCCAGATGATGGAACATATGGCTCAACAAAAGGCAGATGCTAGAACATATGGAGCAACAAAAGTTCCAGTTAACCCAGCAATAGGAAATGATATCCCAACAACAAAAGATAATTGAAAATTTGTCTAAGGGAAAAGAAACAATGGTCGTTGGGGATGAATCATCTGTAGACCCTGGAAGGAGGCAAGTAGGGTCTGAGCTTGATAAAGATATGCATAGAATTGATATTGCTAAGTTTGATGGCAAAGGGAATGGAGAAGAAGCAGAAAGGTGGCTAAATAGTTTGGAAGCATACTTTGTCGTCAGAACTTTGTCCTCCAAGTCTAAAACCTCCTACGCAGTCTTTCGATTGATAGGGGTTGCTGCTGATTGGTGGGACACATACAAAAAAATGCATAATGTTGAAGCTGCAGATGTGCCTTGGGAGGATTTTGTGATAGAATTTAAAGAAATATATTTATCCCCTCAGTTCTATCTTGAGAGAACCACTAAATTTGCAAGATTAACTCAGGGTAATATGACTGTCACTGAATACTACCAAAGATTTGTGCAGTTGCTCAAATATATGCCTGAGTATGACCAAAGAACTGAAGTCAAAGTCCAAAATTTTTTGCTTGGGCTTCACCCAAATATTGGAGACCTGTTACTTATGCTTAAGCCAACATCCTTGACTGCTGCATGGGATTTGGCCCGTCAGCACGAAGAGAACTATAAGGCCAAAAAAGCTTATTACCAGAAATCCTCTGACAGGGAAGAATTGTCAAGGAAAAATAATGATGGACCAACTAGATGGGAAAAGAACAAGGGAAATAAGGGTCGGTATGAAAACAAAAATAGAAATGACAAGGGCAAGAATAAATTCCAAGGGAATAAGAATCAAGGCAACAAGTGAGGTTAGTATAAGGGAAATTCCAACAAATTTGAACAAAGGGTTAAATATGATGCTTAGGGTGGCAACAATGGAGACAAGAGGGAAAAGGTACCTCAGACTGGTTGTTGGATATGTGGGGAGCCTCACTATGCTGATAAGTGTCCTATGAGGGCAGACAAAAGGAAGGAATCTACAGAGCCAGTTCATAAAATTTATGCTGCAACAAGTAACCCTAAACTTAGTGGTCAAGCTACACCTTTTTTGTTGGAAGGTAAAATTTACAATAATAATGTAAGGATTTTAATTGATTCAGGAGCTACTGATAGTTTTATTTTACCTAATATTTTGAGAGACATATCGAAAAACCTGGATTTTTGGCTAACGGGTGGAAGGTTGAGTATGGCTCTGGGCAAACCCATACAGTAGATCAGTGTCTGTTTGACCCTCAGATAACTTTACCTCAGGGAAAGACTAGTTGGCATATTTATGTAGCACCTTTACATGCCTTTGACATAATTTTAGGAATTGATTGGCTTAAGGCCCATAAGGCATTATTAAACTTTGAAGAAAGATGGATGGATTTCACTAATGACTCTAAGCAAAGAACTCAAATTTATTGTGGACGTAGGTTAGTGGAACCACACTTTATGTCCACTATGCAAGTTAAAAGGGCTATCAAGAAATGAAGTAGGGTCTTTGTCGTCAAACTTAATAAAAAAGAAGAAGTAGAGTCAGAAACAAGTATTTTTCAGACTTATCCAGTACTAAATGACTTTCGGGATGTTTTTCCTGAAGACCTACCCGGATTACCACCCAAATGGGAATTTGAATTTTCAATAGAACTTCTTCCTGGAGCTATGCCAATAGCCCGAGCACCCTACAGAATGACTACAATAGAATTGCAAGAACTTAAAACTCAGCTTCAGGATTTGTTAGAAAAAGGACATATTAAGCCAAGTGTTTCACCTTGGGGTGCATCGGTCCTATTTGTGAAAAAGAAATATGGGACTTTGAGACTCTGTATTGATTATAGAATGCTCAAAAATATGAATATTAAGAACAAATACTCTTTACCTAGAATAGATGATTTGTTTGATCAGTTGAAAGGAGCCACAATTTTCTCGAAAATTGATCTCAGGTCAGGTTATCATCAGTTAAGAATTCGAGAAGAAGACACTCACAAAATAACTTTTCAAACTAGATATGGCCACTATGAATTCATAGTCCTACCTTTTGGATTAACAAATGCCCCAACAATATTTATGAATCTTATGAATAGTGTTTTTTGGAGCAGTTGGATCGGTTTGTGTTAATATTTCTGGATGATATATTGATATACTCTAAAACCAAAGAAGAGCATGATCAACATATGAGGATTGTTCTTGAAGTACTAAGGAAAAATTAGTTATATGGAAAGTTATCCAAGTGTGAGTTTTATACTCCTCAGGTACAGTACTTAGGACATGTGATTTCAGCTGAAGGGGTGTCCGTAGATCCGAAGAAAATAGAAGCTATCATTGGATGGCCTACCCCAACAAATGTCTCTGAAGTACGAAGTTTTATGGGAATGGTTGGGTATTACCGACGTTTTGTCAAGAATTTCTCCAAAATAGCTTATCCCATAACCAATTTGTAAAAAAAAAGGAAAAGCTTTCAAGTGGTCAGAACGATGTGAGGAGGCTTTCAAAATGCTCAAGGAAAAGTTAATCACTGCACCTATTCTCAGGATACCAGATCCTAATATTCCTTTTGATGTATGCACCGATGCCTCTACTGAGGGATTAGGTGGAATACTCATGCAAGAGGAAGGGGTAATAGCCTATGAGTCCTGAAAACTTAAGAAGCATGAGCTAAACTATGCCACACATGATTTGGAGTTAGCAGCAGTAGTACATGCCCTTAAGATGTGGTGACACTATTTGTTGGGTAAACCTTTTGAGTTGCGAACCGACCATAAAAGTCTGAGATACATATTTACTCAGCCAATGCTTAATGCCAGGCAAAGGCGCTGGATGGAAACTTTGGCAGAATATGATTTTGGCATTGAATATATTAAAGGAAAAGAAAATAAGCTAGCCGATGCACTGAGTAGAAGAAGGCATATTTCTGCTATGTCTCAATGTCAATTTGATTTAGTTGAACAGATAAAAACCCTACAACTTTAGGATGAGTTCTCCCAAAAGTGTTATAAGTTGGTGCAAGAGGGATCTGAAAAAGCCAAAGAGTTTCAAATCAAGGAGAATACCCTATTTTTCCAAAATCGGATGGTGGTACCTGACGATCAAGACCTTAAGAATAAAATATTGCAAGAAGCACATTATACTCCATATTCTGCCCATCCTGGTTATGTAAAGATGCATGAAAATATTAGAAAGGATTACTATTGGCCGGGAATGAAGAAGGATGTTGCTGAATTTGTGGTAAAATGTTTAGAGTGTCAGAAGGTCAAGGTGGAACATTTGCATCTCGTTGGATGTTTGCAACCTCATACAATCCTTGAGTATAAATGGAAAGTAGTAACTATGGATTTCATAGTTGAATTGCAAAAAAATTGCTTCCAACATGATGCTATCCTGGTGGTGGTTGACAAGATGACTAAGGTGGCACATTTTATACCCGAGAATGTAAAGGACGGAGCACCTACTATAGCCCAAAAATTTTCTAGAGAAGTGGTACGACTACATGGTTTTCTTGAAACCATTATATCAGATAGAGATTCCTGATTTACATCCAAGTTTTGGAGAGCATTGCATCAAGCATGGTGAACAAAACTTAACATCAGTACTGCATATCACCCCGAAACTGATGGATAAACTGAAAGGGTTAACCAAGTTTTGGAGGACATGTTGTGGATGTATTGCATGGATCACCAAACCAAGTGGGAAGATTACCTGTATCTGGTAGAATTTTCCTATAACAACGGATATCATGCTTCACTTAAAATGGCACCTTTTGAAGCTCTATATGGCAGAAGGTGTAGGACACCTTTGTCTTGGAGCAATCCGGAGGATCGGGTGATGATCAAACTAAAAATGTTAAAGGAAATGGAAGAGCAGTTAAATGAAATTTGATCTAGGCTCAAGGAGGCCTCTGATCGACAGAAGAGCTATGCTGATCTGAAATGAACTCCAAGGGAATTCATTGTGGGAGACAGAGTATTCTTGAGAGTTAAACCTTCAAAAAGCTCCATTAAATCCACCAAGCTTAGCCCAAGATTTGTAGGACCATTTGCCATTACTGATAAAATTAGCCCAGTAGCCTACAAACTGGCCTTACCCCCTAATCTATCCAAAATCCATGATACTTTCCACATGTCTCTCCTTAAGAAATACATACCAGATCTTTCTCATATTTTAGATGTTGATCGCTTGCAGATGACCGATCCCCTGCACATTGAGGTGCAACCAGTCAGAATTCTTGGATTCAGAACAAAGCAATTAAGGAAAAGGAGCATTGACTAGTGTAGGGTCCAATGGGACCAATATTCTGAGAACAACTCCACATGGGAAGATGTGGACATGATGAAAAGACAATTTCCTTTTTTGTTTGAACAATGATAGAAATATGATTTCTCTGATTGATGAATTTTGTTATAAATTAAAAAAATTGTGTTGCTTGTAAGCACTGCTATATATATGTATTTTGTTGTGTGGACTTGTGAAAATATATAAAAAAAATTATTTTATATTACAAACACAGGGACTGTATTTAGTCTTAGGGGGAAAGTATGTAATAACCTTGCAAATTTGATTTCTAATTTTATATGCAAGAATGAGATACTGCTTAAATTCTTCTGTGATTTCAGGAACAGGTGACCATAAGGGCAGATGCAAGACTAAAGAAATGGACGACTCGACAATTGTTAGCCGATGGAAGGTAAGTCAAGGGAAATGATGAGCGGCAGAGTATTTGCTAAGGAAAAAGGAATTGTAGAATTCCTACCGGCAATGCATCCGTCAACGACGCATATAGTTGCATTTCATATAGTTGCATTACTTAGGAATTCTTGTGAATGCTTTGCTTTGTGGAAATTTAAGTTAATTTATAAAATAAAATAAAAAGGAAAATTTCTATAATTTAATATTAAAACAAATAATAATAATAAATAAATAAATAAATAATATATATATACTAACTTACTAGTATCATATTTGATAAAGGTAAATAATTATATTAATAAATATAATAATTTATAATAGTAATAATATAATAATTAAAAATAATAATAATAATGATTAGAAATAAATAATAATTTATAATAATTAAATAATGGAAAAGAAAATAATAAGATATTGATAATGGTTAGAGGAAGATAATATTGATTTTATAAAACCAAAATCGTGCACGGTGGCTAACCATAGACCCACGAAGGATTCTATATTAATAATTTATATATTAAAAGTGGTTGAAACTTTGCATGACAAGTGGATGGGTTAAGGGGCTTACACCACCATAACAGGTGTTTAAATTTAAGTTAACCAAATTGCCTATAAAAGAAGGATGAAACAATTAAGAAGGGGAAGGGGGAAAAAAAATGAAATCGCAGAATTGGAAGAAGAGAGAGAGTGAGAGAGGAAGAGGGCCGAATAGTGCAGAGGCACCTGCAGTTCGAACTATTAGGTCAGATTATCACCATGCTGTGTCTTCCTTTTGAAATTCTTCAGTTTATTGCTTGCTGAAATAATGAAATTCTTAAAAAAAAAAAATTATATGCTGGTTTTACTGGTAATTAAATGAGAATGGAATGTTGTAGTGTTGATATTTTAAAGTGGCTTTGAGATTGCATTGGAAAGATATTAAAAAAAAAAATTCATAAAAAAAATTAAAAATAAAATAATTTAAAAAACTTAGATTGCATTTAGACTGTATGTGAATGCATGATAGGGTAGCTGCATTTGCATTGTTAGAGCCATTCTGACCCTTGCTAGCCACCGGCTCACATGGTTTGAGCTAGCAACAAGCATCAACAAGCTATGGTTTCAATTTTATAGCACTAGAAGAACGAATTTAAATAATTTCAGCTTCTGTGGTGATGTGTATAAAGAAGGCGTTTGGCAGTCTAAGTAATATATAAAATATGTTTTAATTATGTAGAAACAAATTTCTTTTTATAAATTACTCTCATTCGTATATGGAAGCCTCGTGTAAATAAATTTTAGTCTGGAGACATCTATTATATGTAAAACCAGCTGAATACTCTTAAAAGATTTAATTTGAATTTTATTTCTATTAAGATAATTAAGAACTGAGGGAAAACGTTTTTATCTCAGGAAGGTATGAATGAAATTTTTGACAGTAAGCTCATGTTATTGCATAGGAATGATAGAGTGTAAGTAAATCTGGTTTGACAGCAGAATGGAAATTGTATAATCTAATGTGTTTTTGTAATTTGTCTTGGAGGGTGCCTTAATTAAAAACCAAGCCAGGAAGTAAGCTAGTAGGAGGATTAAATTCTCATAAATCTCAGCTCACATCGAAACGACAATGTGCTGTGTAAAAATGCTGAAATAAATTAGGTAAAATACTTAGGAGAGAGCTTAAAGAATGTAGGAAGCGATAGAGCTTGCTTAGTTTAAAATATAAAGGTGAGGAATAATTTAAAAATATTTACTGTATTGATTTAAAAGTTTCCAATGATTTCTAAGAGAGCTTCCAAAACTAATAAAATAATAGCAAACCATTAAAACCCTGCGGATGTTGTTAATTGTGGTATACTCCTTCTCTAGATAAAAAGGCACTCAGCTTTTCAAGCAAGGTAGTTTGGAAATAAAACCGTAGGAATCACCTTGGAAAATGTATTTTAGTTTCTTTTGACATGGGAACAAATCTACCAGGAGTGCGAAACAAATTAATGGAAATCATAGTTTATTTTGGTATTAAAATGACGAGCTATTGGTCACAAAGAGTGCGGATAACTTATACTAGGTTAGAATATAAGCACAATAATAAAGTAGCTGAGGGAAAAGCACGGAATATTAAGTGGCAAAAACCAAGCAAAAGGGAATTTACACAGTGTTTTAGAACGAATAAAAATACCTGGAAAGAAGGAATTTTTGAGGATATATATATATATATATATATATATATATATATATATATATATATATATATAAGTATAATGAATAAATACACCTTAATTATGGAAATAGAAAACGTATGTATGTGGTGCACTTAGATTAAGAGATTAATAGTTACTTATGCAAAGAGTTTATGAATTATGCTTTCATATAACATGTGCTCACAATTGGTCAAGCTTTGAAATTCTCCTTGAACTTTATTATTTACGTTTTAGTATTGCGGGTGAAATTATATTTAAAAAAAAAAATTATTGGGGTTATCATCTGAAATAAAATAGGTATTCGAAAATGAACATAGTCTATTAAATATAGTGTTTTATTTATTAGAGAATATATATAGTGTTTCCTTAATTAAAGAAATTAGCTATGGATAAAGTATGATTGTTCTTATAATAAAATAGCGCCGGTAAAATTAGATTGTTCTTATAATAATTGGATATTTTATATATATACTTATATGCTTAGCACTTGTGAATAGAGATATTTAGTGTTTGGCATAATATGCACATAAAGGAATTGGAAAGGGAAGGAATGATTTTAACTTTATTTTATATGTTGAAGAAAATAATTTAACTTTATTTCATATGTTTGTATGGAATGGAAAATTTGTTTCACTTTTATTTGGTTAATAAAATTTAATTGTGTTTATGTTCTATTATGTTTTAATTAAAAATAATAACCTTAGTTTATGGATTCTAAATGATCTTTATTACCATGATTTTCCTTTCAACCCGTACTTAACTAAAGAAAGGATAACTTCAGTGTAAACCATAAACAAAACCCTGAAGCAACCAGTTGAATACTCCAATACTCCACTTTATGGTTGTGGGTAGACAACCTAAACAATATGAATGCGGGAAGGCATTCATTTTCCAAACATTAGGATGTTGAGGGAATTAAGGCTCACACCCTACTATGAGTTTCCAGTCACCATGGGGTATTGGTGGACAAAGGAAATAGGAATTTTGATATGGGCAAAATTCCTAGGCAATCTCAACTAGTACAAGGACATAAGTGCTTATGGAAAACTTGCATAATGATATGGGCTTATGCAAGATAAGACTTTTGGGGCATTGCCAATGTAGTGGTAACCCTTGATGTGATACAAGGAGGTGAGTACACATCAATCCCGACATGCACTCGCTAATACCTTTATGACAGGGTATGGGGAAATAAGTGATCAAACTCCAGGTGAAATGGGCCCTGGTAGTGAAAACCCTTGCCAAGTACTTGGATTCTCGAAAAGGAGAGGAAGTACTAAGAGGGAAAAATATACGAGACATGGCCAATATCGCACCTCATATGTATTTCTTCTACAGCGAAATGGCATATGTGAAGGATTATGCATGCATAACTTGTCTGTCTGGTTTGGAATTGAAAAAAAAAATTACTAGAACTTGTGAAACCAAGTGGGTTGACTTGGGTTTTTTACAAATATGGTACTATTGATGTATTTGTGGTTGTAGGACCAGGTACTCTCACCAATGGATTGATATGGGATAACCACTTGAGTTGACAGAAATTTAGAAAATTATGGATGACTTGTTCGTTGATATCTTAAGGGTAAAAGGATACCCTTCACATAGATGTGTCGCAAATATGCTTGTTGTTTGAATAAACCGTTGGACCATGAGGTTGCTATTATTAAAGGAGTCATCCTTAGTAGGTAGGGGGATAATATTTTGGTTATCTTAAAAATCCATCTACTCAAGGATAAAACAATGAGGTGTATTATGGTTTTGAAAAGCCTTTGTATTGCTTATGTTTTGAAAACATGGAATTGATTGATTAATCCAATAAAGTATTAATGAGGTCAATAATATTAATACTTGGAATATTAGTATCAATGTTAATAATTAATATTGATTATTAATTCATTAATCCAATTACCTTGTTGTTAGAATTATTATGCATTGTAATTGTTGGACATTTTGAGTCCTGAAGTCAAAGTTGTCATTGATGTCAAGAAATAAAGTCATCATTAAATGTTAAGGAAATTGTCAAAAAATAAAGTTGTCAAGAGTTGTTATTGATATCCAAAAATAAGCCACTGATGATGTCAAAGGTCAAAAGGAATAAAGTAGAGGTTACAGGCAAAAGGGCTCCATAATATTTTTTATTATGTGGAAGCATAAGTTACAAGGTTTTTCATAAAAACCCAAGGAAGACTATTGCAAAGATAAAAGAAGGTTTAATATTTATTTAATAAAGTATTTAAGTTCAAAGTGAATTTAAATTTTATTAATAAATATTATTTATACCAAGGTGTAAAATGGAAGATGGTTTTAATAAAACCAAAGGGTTTTAAAGAATTTATTTTTAAAATTTAAATTCAAATGAATTTAAATATTTTATAAATTAATAAGCTCCAAAGGAAATTCGAGCGCTGAAGTCTAATAAGGTTGGAGGTAATTCGAGTGTCGACGTGTTTGCATTAAGGAGGGAAAGGACTATATAAACCATGCCTTAAGAGGTATTTTAATTATCCTTGCTCAAACATTTTAAAAGTATGTACATTTGAATTAAAGAGCTCATGCAAAAAAGAGAAATGAATCTTGTGTTTTAGTGCCAAAGAATGAGGAAAAAAATGAAAGTGCTAAAAAATTGAAAGCCATCTGGGTAGCATGGCCTAGTGGCAAGGAGGAATTGGTTAAAGTGTTTGAGGTGCCAAGTGACCTGCGTTCGAAATGCGGCAGCAACGAATTCTAGTGTTTGCGTGGGTGTTTAAAGAGCCAAGGGAACCATGCACGTTTTGATTGGCAAAGCATGGAGGTTTATTAATCACATGGTGCTCTCCACTCCTCAAGTGAGTGCCTAGCTCATGTGGTAGTTGGAGCCATGGCTAGGGTGTTGGGTGAAGGCTGCGTTGTGAGTTTGATTCCCACCAAGGCCAAGGTAATAAAAATTGTGATTATTTTTTATATTGCCTAAAGTTGACATGAGGTCTTAGGGATGTAAAATGGTTGCATAAAAGATTTTTATTTTTATTATTGATATTTTGAAATTTGGAGGAATCAGGTGCTTAATTTAATTTTAAAAAAAGTGTTGGTGTCACATTGAGTTGTTGAATTTATAAAAGGATAAAGGGAATTTCTAAGCATTAAGTTATTTTTAAAAGAAGAGTGCATTGAATATTATTTTAGTTGGGGAGATCATAAGGTGTAAGTGGTATATTAATTTTTGTAAATTTTGATGAATGATTTCTTAAAGGTGGAGTGATAAGGTGTATATTTGTCTTAATACTTACATTGTATTTTGAGGAAGATTATTATCTAATAATTTCTTTGAGCTTGGCAAAAGAGTGTTTATGTTTGTGGCAGATTTATGAGATTCCTCCATCATCAAGAAAAAGGTATGAGCACATTATTCGTTATTTAAATTTAATGGTTGATTTTTTGGAAAATAAGTTTGGAGTGAAAATGACTTGATTAGGGTTTCCTATTGAATGAGTTGAGTTAACTCTTCAAGATTTTCTAGAATAAAGAGTTGTTGTTAAAACCTTGTTCTATAAGCATTGTTGTTGAAGTTATTTGTTGAACTAAGGATTGAGTATTATTTTTGTGAGAAGATTGTTTGATAAGCATTGTTGTTGAAGTCATTGGTAGTGTGAAGAACTTGAACTAAGGATTGAGTATTATTGTTATGTGAAGATTGTTTTATAAGAATTGTTGTTGAAGTAATTTGTTGAGCAAATAACTTGAACTAGAGTTTGAAAAGAACATGAGTATCATTTCTATGTGAAGATTGTTTTATAAGCATTGTTGTTGAAGTGAGTTTTTGGGCAAAGAACTTGAACTAGAGTTTGAAAAGAACATGAGTATCATTGTTATATGAGATTTGATGTTGAGCATTATTGGAAACATTTTGAGTTGAGTGATCATAAGCTTGGACTAGGGTTTGTAAGCAAGGATTGTTTCATCTATTGAAAAAGGTATCAGTGGTTGAGACTAAAAGAATTAAATACATCCTACAACTCTATGAGGATGCTGAAGGTCAGAAAGTTAATTTCAGTAAAATCAAGTTATATTTTTTGAACACCCTCATTCAAATGCAAGGAAGGATTGCAAAATTTTTAGGGTGTGATATAATAAACCTCCCCACTTCGTATCTTGGTCTCCCTCTTTTCATTGGTTCTTCGAGAGAGTCAATGTGGGACAAGGTTATTGAAATAATTCAAAAAAAACTTGTTGGATGGAAAAATCATCTTCTATTTCAATAAGAAAAGTTGACCCTCACTAAGGCCTCTCTTCAAAGCATTCCAGTCTATTTTCTCTCCATTTTCAAATCCCTTGTGAAGGTTTTCCAAAAAATTAAGAAACTCCAAAAAGAATTTTTATGGACTGGATCAGAGGAGAAAAAAAGGATACACCTTGTAGGATGGACCAAAGTGTGCAGACCTAGGGAAAATGGGGGCTTAGGTTTGAGGAGAATTGCTCATGTGAATTTAGATTTACTAGCTAAGCAGGCATGGTGCCTCATTTCTAGTGAAGAAAATGAATGGAAAACTATCATCAAACGAAAGTATATTCAAAATATGGAATTTCTAAGTGACTCAGTTCCAATCAAAGGTTCTACTTTTTGGAAAGCAAATCTCAATTGTAAGGAAATCATCAAAAAAGGTTTAATATGGATTTTAGGCAATGGTGAGAGGATAAATTGCTAAAATAACAGGTAGGCTAAGGATGAACCACTGACACAATATCCTATCTTAGCCTAAATCAAAGATATCATGGAAGAACTCATTGGCAAAAAAGTCTTCGATTATATGGTTGAGGACAGAGGCAGAATGAAGTGGAAACAAATAAGGATTCAAGGATTTCAAGCAGAATCAAATGATATTGTAACATTATCGGGCAACATTTTATCCCCATGAGACCCAAGGAAGATCAAGTGACCTGGGCTTCTACAGAAAATAGGCAGTTCATTGTTAAATCAGCTTACAAGCTTCTACTTGATGACGAGGATTTTGTCCTTCAAAAGGACTTAGTTTGGATAAAAAGTTTAATTCCAAAAATTATAGTCTTTTCATGGTTTGTTATCCAAGGAATAATTCTAACCATTGAAAATATGATGCGTAAAGGTATTTGTATCACTAATTGTTGTTATCTGTGCAGGGCTAATTGGGAGACAATTTATCACATTTTCCTTGAGTGCCCTTTTTCCTTGACTATCCTAAGTGGGGTTTTTAAGGTCTTCAATATTTCTTGGGTTAAACAAGCCATCGTACTTGATTTGTTCATCTAGTGTCCTTACCCCTTTTCAAGCCAAATACTTAGATACATGTGGAAAATTTGTCTCAATCAGTATCTTTGGCAAGTGTGATTAGAAATGAACCATAGAGTCTTTAATGAGTCTATCCATGATCATCAAACTATCATTGCTAGGATCCTATCCTTTGCCAATGAGAATGTGAACCTTATACCTTTTGATAGTTGTAAACCTCATCTACAGGAGACCACGATTGCTCAATATTTAAGCTTAACCTTGTTAGATGAGTCTGTGCCTAGGGTAGTCAACCCCAGAGCCAATTTTAAGTGGTCCCCACCTCCTACGATTTGGTTTAAGCTTAATTTTTATGGAGTCGCTAAGGACAATCCTGGAAGAGCAGGCATTGTGTGAGATCATAATGGGAATATGATGCTTGCATTTTCCATATATTTGGTAACAAGGACAAACAATGAAGCTGAAGCTAGAGCTATGTGGAGAGGACTTCAAATGACTCAAGACTTAGAAGGTAATTTGATCATTGAAGGAGACTCTATGCATGTTATAAATCTCCTCAATAATTGGAAAACACCTCCTTGGAGGATTAAAACAATTGTTGAAGAGGCTAGGATCCTTTTCCAGGGAAGACAGGACAGAAAAGTACAACATGTATTTCGAAAAGCTAACAAAGTTGTTGATAAGCTAGCTAATTTGGGTGTCGATGGTGAAGGACTTTTCAAATGGTAACATGGTGTACCAAGAAAAGTAGAGGAGCTTATTAAACAAGAATGCCAATAATGATTGTGAAATTTACCAATAGGTAAGGTATTGTAAGTTATAAGGCTATGAGTATTCCCATCTCATTTTTGAAATGGACTCACAATAAAAAATATCCAAACTATCAGTCTTGGTGGATGCTGCTTGGAAATACCACAAAGACTAATGGGGACAATAACATGTCATATAACATGGTTCCTAGTCATATTAGTAATTTGAGGTTGGTTTATAATCTCAGGGTAGTAAAGAAACGACAATATAAGACTTCGAACCAGAGCCACGTGGACCACCAGATAGCCACCGCCATAAATCTAGCCAGCAAGTTCACTTCTCCAAGGTTGATTTGCCAAGATAGGATGTGGTCCCAAAGCATGTCATATATGGAAGAAAGCAATTACCAAAGAATTATTAAGAGTAACTGTCAATATAGAGCTTGTGGGAGTTTTTTTTAGTACTCTGCTATGTGTGTCTGTAGCTTTTTGTTTCTCCACTATTTCAAGGAAGGGATCTATGTCTGTTTCTTTTTTTGTAATTATGATGTAGGTGTGTTTTCTTAGGGTATACCCAAAATTTTGTATGGGAATTTTATTTTTTATAACAGGCCATGTGCCTTATCGGATGTAATGGCTTTGGCGGTATGTAGATTTTACATATATAGGATCCTTAGTAAGGACATGTTCATCAACAGCCCTGGGCTGATTTTTGTAAAAGGTTTTGGGTCAACCTATAAAACCCAGTATTAATGCTATAGTATCTTATCTACCAAAAAAAAAATGTTTGGTTGAACCTAGTCAACTGGGTATGTGAAGTGATTGTTCAAGTTCTATAAAACAAACTATTCTATATTCTGAATTGAGTTGAGAAAGTAATTGAGCATTGATTTGAAGTTGAAGCATATTGAGTCTCTAACAATTCTCCATATGTTTCTAAGAGAGTGATTGAGCATTGTGATGAGTATAGAGCATATTGAGTCTCTAAATTTTTTTTTATGTTTCTATGAGATTGGACAAGTCATGTGTGGGCTTGTTGAGAAGATTTGAGGCAAGTCTTTGAGGAGACTTGTAGGATGATTTTGTATGAGCTTTTGTGGAAGCTTACAATATGGATTTGGATAAGTTCTCGAGAGGACTTATTGAGCAGATTTGAGCAAGTTCTAGAGAAGACTTGTAGAGCATATTTGAGCAAGTTCTAGAGAGGACTTGTTGAGCATATTTAAGCAAGTTCTACAGAGGGATTGTGGAGAATATTTGGACAAGTTCTAGAGAGGACTTCTAGATAGATTAGTGTGAGATTTTGTGGAAGCTTACAAGGTAGATTTGAGACAAGTATTTGAGAAGACCTGAGAACAAAGTTGATTAATTTGTTCAAACCTTGAGTTAAGGTTTAGGGTAGATCCAGTAGAGTTGAGTCAAGCCTTGAGTTAAAGCTTGAGGATAAATATCATTGAGCATATTTATGCTATACTGAAGGAATGTGTTTAGTATATATTTGAGATAGATCTTTGGAGGTGATAGAGCAGAGATGACAGTAGTCTCTAGTGGATAGAGATCCATTAGCTAGGGCAATGAGGATAGGTATTCTGAGTGGGGATAAGAGTCTTCAGTGGAGAGAGATCTACAAGCCAGTGCAGTTGAGGTAGTAGTCTTCTAGAGGATCACCATCTAGAGCAGAGGAGAAGGTGTTCTCCAATGTATAGAGATCCACAAACTTGATTTAGGTGATTTGTGTCTCCTTTAGACAAAGGTCCATAAACATTGTAATAGGAAAAGGATTCCCAAGAGATTGATTGAGAATATTTTAGTGAGATATTTTCTTTGTGGAGTAACCCACATTAGATGAACCACATAAATTGTGTTGTCTCTATTTTATGTGGTGATTTGTGCATTGCTTTGATTACTAATGTTGATATTTCTATCTATACATTGCATAATATTGTTTGAGAAAGAAAAGTAAAAAGTGGCCTTATACTGTTCACCTCCCTCTTAGTATAAGCTTGTGTTCTTCAATTGGTATCAAAGCGGTTTCATTAAGAAGAGTTTAACATATTGAAGGAAAAGCTAACAAGAACATAATGGATTCTAAGAATGTGTCTTCAAATAATTTAGCACCAGTATTTTATGGAAGTGACTATATGTATTGGAGTATGAGAATGAAGATCTACCTGATGGCACTTGGCAATGAAATTTTGGAAGAATTTGAATTTGGATATGATCCATTAATTAATCCTCCTACAAATAAGGAAGGTAAGTTCCTACAACATTACAATTCAAAAGCAATGAATGCACTTTTGAGAGGTTTGCATAGAACAGAGTCTGAAAGTTATGCATTGTCAAACTACAAAAGACATGTGGGATAAATTGCAAAATATATATGAAGGAGATAAATGTGTCAAGAAAGCAAAGATGTGAAATCTCAAAGGAAAATTTGAGGAGTTAAGAATGAAGGATGATAAAAATATTAGTACTTATATACTTCGAATTGATGAGGTTATTAATGCTATGCAAGGAATTTGAATGAAGATTGATGAATCAGATGTTTGTGATAAAGTTTTAAGAACTCTCTCAAACAGATTCAATGAAAAAGTTTCTGCTATAGAAGTGTCAATGGAGGGTGATACTTTGAAAAGAGATATGTTGCTTGGTATTCTTACAGCACATAAGATAAGAATAAATATCCTATTCCCCAGAAGGAAGCAACATTTAAAGCAATCAATAATACTAAGGGTAAGAATTCAGAATCAAGCAAAGAGTCGTGCAGTGATGAAGAAGCAAATTATGGTGGAAGAAATAAGGATTCAAGAAGATATAGAGATACAATATCTATTAAATGTTTCAATTGTGGAAAGTTTTGTCATTATGAAACTGACTGTCAAGAAGCTAAGAATAACAATGGTGAAGAAAAATATGATCACAAGACCAGGGAATCAGAGAAATATAGACACCAAAAGCAAGGCAAGGATAAACAAAGAAAACAAGAAAAGAAGTTATTTCAAAGGTAAAAGAGGACCTACTATGTGAATAATGCAAGTAAGTACTTGTTGGGCACTGAATTACACCAAGTTTTCACTTGATACTGCAACTTTCTATCTTCCTATTTTCTTTCCAGGCTTGCACCCGATAGCTATAGCTCAACACTCAATATTGGATGGACCAAAATAGGGGTTTCTGATCCAACCTCTAGAGTAGGCTAGTTCCTTGTCAACTTAATAGGTTGTTGACACAATTATGCTCACTTAGAGTTTAGTTTAGGGTAAGTGAAGATTAGGGTTAGATAAATGTGAATAATAGTGGACGGATAGGTTAACAACATTGCACTACCATAAGAAGCTCCCAAAAACCATACCAAAGATACATACTCAGACCAACATTATCTCAAATCAGATTGTTACTTATTCATTAATGCATAGCAGAGAAATATTGCAGTAAGCAATTTCAATATCTAGATAGTGATAATCCAAATAACATAATTCACCAGTACCTAGATATTACATAAATGCACTCCCTAAAAATATAGAACAAAATCAGAAGAATATTTCAATTACTTTATGATGCAGGAGCATCTAGCAGCATCTGATGTAGAGGCATCAAGTTTCGGGAAAGACAGTGCTGAAGAGTCGACAGAGAAAGTAGAAGGCAAAGAGTGCAGAAACTGTCACGATTTCACTACGTCGCAAAATCGCGACAGTCAGGAGGTGAGAGAAAGTGTAGTCGAAGGGGTCACAATTTCGTGACATGTCACGAAATCGTGACCATCGCGAAATCGCGACGCAAAGTCGAAAGTGGAGGCAGGAGTGAAAATTTGTAGCAAAATTGTGACGTCGCGATTTCGCGAAATCGCGACACTTGAAGGGCGAAGGCAAGGGCGGAGGTTTGTGTAGCGAAATCGTGATGCAATTTCGCAACATCGTGAAATCACGATGTCAAGGCAGAGTTGGAGCAGAGCAACGAAAGTGTCATGATTTCATGACACGTCATGAAATCGTGATTGTTGCAAAGTCGTGACTGTCGCAAAGTCGTGACTAGGGCAGGCGAGCAAGGAGCAGTCGGGGGTAGAGGTCGCGATATCGCGACCTATCGCGATATCGCGACAAAAATATAAAAAGCAGGTACGGAGGCAAAATGGTCACGATATTACGACCAAAATGAGGAGCAAGCGCAGGAAGACAAAAATGTCATGATATCACAACATGTCGCAATATCACGACGTCAAAGGAGCGAAACAATGGCGAGTGCAGGAGAGCCACGAAATCACGACATGTCACGATTTCACGACATGTCACAGAATCGCGGCTCCGGAGGCGAAGACATAGGATAGAGTGCAAGGGAGCCGTGAAATTGTGATATGTCACGATTTCGTGACATGTCGCGAAATCGTGACTCTGAAGGGTAGAGGCAGGAGTAAAACCAAAAGGCTTAAGGGCAGAGAACACAAGGCGTGGCGGAAGTTGAGCCAAAGGCAAAGGCAGGAATCGATCATGATATCGCGACGTCGTGATGTCACGATAGTTTTTGAAGCATAGGTACAGAGGCAGTTCTCATAACGATATCATGACGTCGCGATATCGCGACGTCGCGATGTCACGACAGTTTTCAAAGTTGAGGTGCAGAAGCAGTTTTCGTTGTGATATCACAACGAAAACCAAGGAAAAGGGCTCACAAGGGAAGTGGTCATGATATCGCGACATGTCACGATATCACGACCAAAACACCAAGGAGAGCAAGGAGCCAGAAACGTCGCGATATCGCGACATGTCATGATATCACAGCGGAGAGAGAAGAAGGCGCAGGAGAAAGAGAAAGAGGTGGCAAGAGCCCACGGAGGCAAAACTTTCAAATGTGGATACGGATGACACATGGCAGAAGCTAAAGCTACAGCAGGGGATTCCAGGAGCACGAGATACAAGAAGGATGGGTACGCAGAATTTACTGACGGATTCAGAGATGACAAAGACCGTGCGGAGTGCGGGAATTTAATCGGGTTGGTGTCCCAATTTTTGAAATTGTAATTAATCGGGTTGGTGAATCCTTTAGGTGGGAGTTAATTTTTCAGAGGGTCGGGACCTCTATAAAAACCTAGTTTTTATGTATTTGCGGGATGGTGGATCGGGGAATGCACTTAGAGCGTAGGAGTGAGGAAGAAGAGAACCGAGCCGAGGGTCGATGATTGTAAAGCCTACGGGCTGTTCTTCTGATGTATATTTTCAACAGATTTTAATGAAAAGTGAGGGTTTGGTAGAACTCCATTTTTTTCGATGCCCTGTCAGTGGTATCAGAGCCTATGTTCCTGAGTGTGCATCAAATCCGCTGAAGGTGAGGCAGTTGCACCAGGACCTGCTGGAAGGTTCTAAGAGAGAGAGATCGAGTTAAGATCCCCGAGCGTGTTAGCAGATCGCTGACTGGGAGGTAGCTACACCGGATCGGTAAAGCTTTGTGAGAAAAGCTAAGGAAAATGCATTCACAAAAAAGTCGAGACCGAAAGGAAGATGAGGTGCCGGAAGAAGAATTCATAGCTTTGTAAAAGCAGTTGAAAGCCCTGCAAAAAGAGTGCTTCGGGATAAAGTTACAGGAGCAAGAAGATCGACAAAGAAGACGGGAAGAGAAACAGAGAAAGAAAGAGGAGAAGCTAAAGAAGACCGCATGTGAGGAAGAGTACAGCGGTACCGGGACCTGCCCAGAAGAAGGCACATATTTTTTTGTGCAAGAACAGGAGTTGAAGCAGGCTACAAAAAAAATTTGCAGCAATGAGAAAATCTGTCCAGTAGAAGACAGAAGTATGGATCGAGAGCTGGGGTTGAAGTAGACTACTAAAGCAGAGGAGGGTTTGGAAGTGTTTTAGGAGGCAGCAGTCGGACCAGACAGAAGTGAAGATCACTTCTCCACTGACCCTGGGTGTCTGATGTAGGAGCATCCAGCAGCATCTGATGTACAGGCATCAAGTTTTGGGAAAGACAGCACTGAAGAGTTGATAGAGAAAGCAGAAGGCAAAGAGTGTAGAAACTGTCACGATTTTGCTACGTCATGAAATTGTGACAGTCGAGAGGAGAGAGAAAGTGCAGCCGAAGGGGCCACGATTTCGTGACATGTCATGAAATCGCGACCGTCGTGAAATCACGACGCAAAGTCGAAAGCGGAGGCAGGAGTGAAAAGTTGTAGCGAAATCACGACGTCGCGATTTCGTGATGTCACGAAATCGCGACGCTTGAAGGGCGAAGGCAAGGGCAAAGGTTTGTGTAGTGAAATCGTGACATGATTTCGTGACGTCGCAAAATCGTGATGTCAAGGCAGAGTTGGAGTAGAGCAGCGAAAGTGTCACGATTTCATGACACATCACGAAATCACGATATCATGACCAAAATGAGGAGCAAGTGCAGGAAGACAGAAACGTCACGATATCGCGACGTCAAAGGAGCGAAACAATGGCGAGTGCAGGGGAGCCACGAAATCATGACATGTCATGATTTCACGACATGTCGCAGAATCGTGGCTCCAGAGGTGAAGACAAAGGACAGAGTGCAAGGGAGCCATGAAATCATGACATGTCGTGATTTCGTGACATGTCACGGAATCGTGGCTTTGAAGGGCAAAGGCAAGAGTAAAACCAAAAGGCTTAAGGGCAGAGAACACAAGGCGTGGCGAAAGTTGAGCCGAAGGCAAAGGCAAGAATCGGTCGCGATATCGCGACGTCGCGATGTCGTGACGGTTTTTGAAGCATAGGTGCGGAGGCAGTTCTCGTAGCGATATCATGACGTCGCGATATCGTGACATCGTGATGTCGCGACGATTTTCAAAGTTGAGGCGCAGAAGCAGTTTTCATCATGATATCACGATGAAAACCAAGGCAAAGGGCTCGCAAGGGAAGTGGTCGTGATATCGCGACATGTCGCGATATCATGACCAAAATGGCAAGGAGAGCAGGGAGCCAGAAACGTCGTGATATCATGACATGTCACGATATCATGGCGGAGAGAGAAGAAGGCGTGGGAGAAAGAGAAAGAGGTGGCGGGAGACCACGGAGGTGGAACTTTCAAAGGTGGATACGGACGACACATGGCAGAAGTTGAATCTACAGTGGGAGATTCCAGGAGCACGGGAGATGAGAAGGATGGGTACATAGAATTTACTGATGGATTCAGAGATGACAGAGACCGTGCGGAGTGTGAGAATTTAATCGGGTTGGTGTTTCGATTTTTGAAATTGTAATTAATCGGGTTGGTGAATCCTTTAGGTGGGAGTTCATGTTTTAGAGGGTCGGGACCTCTATAAAAACCCAGTTTTTATGTATTTGCGGGACGGTGGATCGGGGAATGCACTTAGAGCGTAGGATTGAGGAAGAAGAGAACCAAGCCGAGGGCCGGTGATTGTAATGCCTGCGGGCTGTTCTTCTGATGTATATTTTCAACAGATTTTAATGAAAAGTGAGGGTTTGGCAGAAGTGCATTTTTTTCGGTGCCCCATCACTTTAGTAGCTAGTAATCCATTAATTAGGCACAAACTAACCATTCAAGTATTTAAAAAAAAACAACTATAAAATCTGAACCTTTGATATTAAGCACGAGAACACGAATTTGATAGGAAGATCAATGTAATGCTCCTTCCATTAGATTTTCATTAATATTTATAGTAGCATAGGTAAACACACTAGAGCCAACCCTTTAAAAATGAGGGCTTGACCTCTACTTATAGTTTTGCAAAATTAAAATAATCAAGAAGCATTACAAAGATCTTGTTTTGATAGTGCAGCAGAGATATCTAGCTAGCATCTACTTACTGGTTCATCCTCCAAGAAATCCATTGAAAATGGTCCACCATGGCAGCTTGGGGCCTCTACAACTTGCTGGTCACTCGACAAAATTGGATTTTAGGCCATTGGGAATCATGCCCTTTCATCGATTCTTCTTGGGAGTCATCCACTATCATCGATTTGTAACCACCTCTAGTTTTATTTTCTAGAAAAACCTTCGACGCTTCATCTCCCAACTAACTATGACCAACTTGATGGAGAAATGTTCTTTAAACATCTAAAATATGTCAACACAACCTCCACTGTTGATTCTCCTCATTGTATGGTTCAGATTCAATCTGACATAAGCTTATAAAAAATGGCAAGGAGGATACAGTGCCATTCCGCTTTAAAATTTTGGTGACATCATCTTTCTGAATCAGAAGCTATGGAATCTCCAATCCAAAACTTTGAAAGATGAACAACGAATCTACTCTTTATTTCTTAGAATATACCATATTCTGCATAGTCCTATTCAATCCATATTAGAATTTTTATGATGCCATCCTTTCCGTATTGCTTTTGTGGATTATGTTCTGGGTAGAACAAGTGCATTGGTATGTAATCACCAATATGGGCCCACCATAGTGTGAAGTAAATCCTTCTCCATTTCGAATAGCCTTAAGGATGAAACAGTCTACCTCATCACCATTCTGGGTCCAAGGTTAGTCACATAACCTCTTGTCATGAATCTGCACCTTCATCATTCTATTGTCCTACCTTGTCATCATTCCAGAAAGGAAACAATCCATTCATCCTCCAAATTGCCAATCCACACTTCTTCATTCCTGACGTCACTGTTTCCTTGAAAATTTTGTGGATTTGAGTGTAGCGCCAATCCGAAGCTAAAAAGCAAAAGAACTTCATAGAATAGGGTATTCCTATACTTAGCTGCTCACAAAAATGTCAATCCGTATTTTTTATCGCTGATGCCATCCTTCCTCATATACTTTTGTATATTTGAGACCCGCCACTATTCCAAAGCAGGAAATAAATCGCTCAAAATTGCTTCAGTATGAAAAATTTACTAAGTGTTGGGCAGGTTCATATCTTCTGTTGCAGATCCGCTTCAAAGTGTATTGCAAGGTATGTGGAATGATGACTCTATTACTTAGGAAAAATTCTACAAAATTTTACTAAGTATGTGGCTATTTTGGGCCTACATTCTGGTGCCTCCCAGGTGGATTTTCTTGCAAAGCCAATCAAACTTATAGTCCTATCCATTGGGCCTTAGGAGTCAAATGTACTTCTCTAAATTTATACTTTATAGAATAACTTCCACACAAACACTACTCTATGAAAGTTATATCAATTTACTGAGAGAGTAGAGATTCATATCGAAGTGATGCCAAAAATACATAGCACTAATCCGCAAATACCGGTTATTGCTATTGTCTTCAAAAATGTACACAACTCTACCCATTTATAAAGCCTTATTTCAAAGAATGCCTTCACACAAAAATTGTTGCTCTGTGGGGTTCATGTATTTATTGCTTATTTTTGACAATTTTTCAGAGTAAAAATAGAAATACAAAACTTATGTATATGTACAAACAAAAATGACTTAAGTGTGAGTCCCTTCTGGGCCTGTAACTGTTCCATCTTGTTATCGTTCTTCCACATCGTCTTCCTATGCTTCTTCTTCTTCTCCTGCTTCTTCTTGAGCATGTGTATATTATGCCATTAATGCAGTTGTTGCATGATATCTTTGTTGGCACACTTCACAATCCTTTCCATCATTTACTTCGGTAGCTCAAAGGTGGCATCCTATATTTTTATTGGTTGAATTTTCAAATTGCGCTGCCAGATCATCACATCTCTTCGGCTACTATTTAATCCAAACCCGAGTTCATTAGGATTGAATGCGGGAATGTTCTCTAGCATCGACACATCAAATTTGAACTTGTTATTTTGCCCCGGTTTGATTCTATTTCAGTGGCTTAAGAGCCTTTCGAGTCCACTTGATACTTAAAGAATTTATGCATGAAAATCTACCTTGGTTTCGCTCTGGCTATATTTATCTTTGAGAGGTTTTCGGATTGGCATAATATTTGTCCTTCTTTCTGTGGAATAGAAACTGGTACCACTCTACAGAAATCTGTAGTACTTTGATGTGGATTCGAGAGCGGAACGTCGTTCCAAAAAATATTACACGACATTGTGTGTGGAATGGAACATTACTATGCACTTGGCCAATACTTAGTCATTTTTTGTAATTTTTTTCTTTTTTTATAATTTTTTGGAAGAAAATTGATTACAAAGTGCAAAAAAGAATTCAAAATACAAAGTGCAGAAAGGAGGGGAAGTAATTATACAATGTATACACATATGTTACAATGAGCTTACTCCTTACACATAGTAGAGTTTGAGGTGAAAACCATTTACCGAAATGGGTTGTATGTTTTACTCTAGAACTTCCATCTAGAATACATTAGACTCCTTAGCTTCCACTATTTTGAAAGGACCATCCCAAAAAGAATTAAACTTTTCATGCTTGCCTGGCTTTGCTCTGTCAACATTCCATTTGAGAACTGAATCCCCAACTTGGAATTTTATGAACCTAGATTTCTTATCAAACCATGTTTTAATTTTTGATGAATACTTTTGAAAACTATCATATACCTGAGCTCTGCTCTCTTCCAACTGCAGCAAGTGTGTTAACCTAGTTTTCATAGGATCTCCCTCTAACTCTTCTTCTGTACTAATAAGATTAAGTGTTGGAATCTCTAAATGAATTGGCAACACTACCTCTTTTCCATATACCAGTGTATAAGGATAAGTCTTAATGGAATGTTTAATAGTAATCATGTCTACCCACAGATCTTGGTCCAGCAATAGGTGCCAACTTCTTTTATTACCTTGAAGAGATTTCCTCAAAATTCTTAATAGGTTATTATTGGTGGACTCTGCAAGTCCATTACCTTATGGATAATAATTTGAAGTATTTTTAAGAGTGATGCCATACTTGCTGGCAAACTCAATGTCCTTGGCTCCTATGAAATCAGGGCCATTGTCACTCACCAAGGCTTTTGGGGCTCCAAACCTGGAAATTAAATTTTCCATAAAATTGATGACAACCTCTTGGTATGCCTTCTTAGTGGGAATGGCTTCTACCCATATGGTAAGATAATATGTAGCAGTCAAGATAAACTTATGCTCTACTAAAGAATTAGGGTTAATAACCCCTATGAAATCTAGCCCCCATTGTTGAAAAGGCTCCTCAACCTATATAGGCCTCATGAGAGAGTAAGCATTTCTTGTTCTTCCAACATACCTTTGATATTTGTCATAAGACCGAGTAATTTTAAAAGCATAAGTGAATATAGTGGACCAATAATAGCTTGCTATTGTAATATTTGAAGTTGTAACCCTACCTGAGCTATGTCCACCAGCTGATCCTCCATGAAATTCTTCCATGACTCTTTTTTGTTGGTCATATTTCAAAAAATTTAGGAGAATTCCATCCAAGTTTCTTTTGAACAACCCTTCAGGTAGTAATACATATTTTAAAGCATGAAGTCTGCATCTCCTTATTTGATATGCATTCAGATTAGGTAGGCATACTCCAGTTTGGAAATACTTAGTCATCTGGTCAATCCAATTAGAATCTGTAGTGTATACTATTTCTACTTGATCTTCTTATGTTGCCTAACAAGCCGTCACTTTGGCCAATGCTAAAGATTATATAAATCCTTGGTAAAAAGCTCCACCTCTTACCAACTTGGTGGGATATATCTCTACATCGTATTTTTGAATCTTGGTAATCCATCTAGCGTTTTTATCTCCTAGATCACCCTACAAGATAAAACTCCTTACATATAGATGAACCACATACACTAGGGTTTTGCTCTGCACCAGATACTACCTGAACTTCTTCAGTGACTTCATCACAACAAACACTTGTCTTTAAATGAAGTTATATTTCACCTGATAATCATGCAATGTCTGGCTCCAAAATAACACAAGGTTTTCGTCCCCTTGATCATATTTCTAAGTAAGTATTGAGGCATAACTCTCTTCAGCTCTGTTGAGTAGTATTTTCACCCAATTGTGAAAGTACATTCTCCCTTAGGATTTGGGTTCCAAATCCCCTCTTGCAAAGAAGTTAAACAAACTTCTCCAAGGTCTCTATTGTATTAGCATTTGCATATGTTTATTAGTAATATCAAATAAAGATATTCAATTTTAAATGCTTGGACACCTTAGTGATTGCAAGTAACTATAAACAAGGGGCAATGTTGGTTTATTTTACCATGAAACTTTAGTGATTGTTCATTAAACCAAATAAAGCACATGTGAGTTGGCCCTCATATGAATACGATGTAGTGCCTTAATTCATTTTATCTTGAGGGTTTTAAAATAGAGTTTATATTCTTTATTAAGTCCAAATATGGCTTTTTATCATGAATATGAAGATAGCTTTCAATGTGATTGATAAACCACCCCTCTTTCATGAAATAAGTTTTCACAAAGAGGCAATAATTTATGGCCTTAAATTAAGGACTTTAAATGTCACTTTAACTTATCCCTATTAAATGAAATCAAATTTTCATTAAGATGAACAATTAAGGGCTTTGAAGAAATGACCTTCAATGTAATACTCAAATTACCCTTCTTTCGTAAAATTAGAATTTTTATGAAGAGAGGGTAATTTTAGGCTCAAAAAATGGAAATTTGTGAAATGCAATAAAACATAACTCCTTCAATGAAATTGGAATTTTCATGAAGAAAATGTCATCATAGGCTCATGAATGAAACATGAAACTGAAAAAATGAAATTCGGTCCAAAAATGGAAATTTTCTATTTTCGGATTTTTTAAAATTTGTACTAAACCAGCAACTTCGATGAAATTTTAAACTACTAGACAACTCCGAAAATGAAATTTCAAAGTGTGTATTGGAATTCTGAAGTATAACCTACGCAATGGTGAAATTATTTTTGGATTTTGGAAATTTTTAAATGTTTATTTTAATGCCTGAAAATTAAAAAAAAAAATTAAAATTTTTGGAAAAATAAAATGTAAAAAAAAATGAAAATTGAAATGTAGAAAATGAAAATAAAATGCATTCAGTATGATGCTATCATATTTCAACAAAACCGAAGATGTGAGGTTTTCATGCATGCAACCTAACCTATTGGACTTGCAAAACAAGCACAATCCGGATAAGCTAAGTGTTGGCTCCTAGGGTTTTAAATGAGATTTTCAGATTTAAACATTCACATGAAGCAATCAAGAAACTTGCATAAACTCCATTTACAAGCCTAAAATATGAAAATGGGAAAAATAGACATTTAATATTGCATGCAGAAAATGACTCCTCCTTTCTTGTCCATAAGATGCAACTTTATGAAATTTTCTGTATTCAAAATTTGTCATTTTACAATAACATAAATTTCTAGTTTTCCCAAACCAGTCCATGGAATAAAACGACTCAAACAGGTCCATAATGGACCTCTTGCCTTCAAATCTACAACTCTGCTCGTAGCAGTTTCCAACCCCTCAAAACATCCTTGCCTGGCATATTTAAAATTTTTAGGAATATTTTCGTTTCATTTTCCAATGGTTGTTCGTTTCACCTTCCCTTGTGCATGCATGTGTTTTGGTTTCCAAAAAAGCTTTTCGTTTCTATTTTGTGGGCCTTCGTTTCATTCCCATGGTTTGGCTTCATCTGTTTGGTTGTCTTCACTTTTTGTTTGATTTCAAAAAAATGCTTCCTTTTCTCCACATGGGCATGCGTCCGCTTCCTTCCATGTGTAACGACCATCTTAAATGATTTCAAATCATTAAAGATTCTTTATGTAACGTTTTGTCTTATTCATTAGATTTTGTCCTTATGTGACAAATTACCTTATTCAATCTTCGATTCATTCCTTATAGGTCCATGTCATTATGCAGTATTCAGTTTCACTATCCTGGTGTTCATCACTAATATCAGACGCATTGTCCACTACTTTGTTCCCTTGGCAAAAATTGGACATGTCACGAAATCATGACACTCTTGTCTCTCTACCTGCCTACCCCTTTTGAGTCACAAAAATGCAACATGTCATGATATTGCGACACTTTTGTTTCTTTGCCTGCCTGCCCTTTTTGAGTCATGAAAATGCAACATGTTGCGATATTGCAACACTTTTTTTTCTCTGCCTGCCTACCCTTTTTGAGTCATGAAAATGCAACATTTCGTGATATCGCAACACTTTTTCCTTTGCTTTAGATCACAAAAATACATGTCGCGATATTGTGACACTTTTGCCCCCTTCTGTTGCTCTTGGCCACAAAAATGCAACATGTCGTGATATCGCTGTTAGCGTACTATTTTCTATTGTCTGTATTAGGCATATAGTTGCACTGTTATAACGCATATAGTTGCACTGTTACAACCATGCAACTGTTTCGTTCCGTCGGTGTGCTATTCCCGGCGACTGTAACATGTATTTAAATCATTGCTGAATAATACAGGTTTTGTTCCGAATCTTACATGGTATCAGAGCTGTTATGATTCTCAGGGCGAGGTGAAGGCGAGAATTTTTTTTTGGGCGAGATTTTTTTTGTCAACCAAAATTTTGAGTAGGCGTCGCCGGAAAGGAAGACGCAAGTGCTGCGACGCAAGCCCGTGCGACAGGGAGACTGTCGCGCCACGCCAGGTCTGTGCGTGGATTGTCGCACCAAGGACGTGATAGAGCGCTCAGTCTGTCACGGCATGTGACAGTGAGCTCACTGATGACTGTCGCGCTCAGTCTCTATCGCGGCACGCGACAGAGACTGTCGCGCTCAGTCTGTCGCTCACTGACGACTGTCGCGCGCCGGGTGCGATAGGGAGCTTGGACGCGACAGGAGGAGGGCAGGAATTTCAAATTCTCGGGGGTATAAACCCCCCCCACCCGCCGCCACCGTCGTCACTGCGGTTCGTGCAGAGGAGTGCCGCGGGCACTGCGGATTGCGCAGAGGAGAGCCGCGCAAGAAATGCACGCACCTCCCCCTTCCCGAAAAAAAAAAAAAAACGAAACCTCGTGGGACGAAAAAAAATCCACAGTCGCCCGTTGAGAGGATATCGCGGGGATGAAGCCGAAGCATTTTTTTTTTAAATCTACAGTCGGGAAGCAGCAGCGTCGGAGGCCGCTGCAGAGGAGGAGGTAGCAGGCGTTGAAAAAGGAGGAGGCTCTTGATCTCTTCCGGATCAGCCCACTGGCTCACGTGGTCGTGAGCCGTGCGGTAAGGCTCAGGGAGCCTACAGGTCGGGGGTTCAAATCCCGCCGACTTCCCCCCTAAGGTATAATTTTTTTTTGCATAGTGTTTTTTAATTATTATTTTTTAATTAAAATTTTTAATTTTAATTTTTTTTATATAGTTTTTAAACTTTATAAATTAAAATTTAATTTTAATTTATTTTTTCTTAAAGTTTTAAAACTATATAAAATTAAAATTATTTATTTTAATAAATAATAATTATTAAAATGCTTTGTTAAAGAAAGCCTTTTTAAGGGGGGATATTTTTTCAAAAAATCAAAGGGGGATAGTGAGTAATTTTTCGAAAAATAGCAATTTGGCATTGTAAAAGGTGCATTTTCGGCTGTGACCGACACCTTGTGGGTTATTCTTGTGGGCAGTTTTTTTATGTTGTATGTTGCATATTTCAAATTTGCACTATAACATTAAAAACTTAAAATCAAAACACTCCCTAAGTCCCCAGAATAATTAAAACCCATCTCGTGCAATTTATTGCACTACGAGTGTCGGTCTTTGTGATACCTCTGGCCAACACTTACAGGTAAAGCTGTCGTGATTTGGCTACTGTATCCGTCGCCTAATATAGCTGCTACAACGACGTCTGAGTTTGTTCTCTATAAATCATCGGGGAGGAATAAGTACGCCATTTTTGCATTTTTTTACTCCATCCACTACCCTTTATCGCACTTGTGTTTAGACGTAAATCCTGACGAAGTATTCTTCATAGTGTTTAGGGGAAGTTACGCCCCACGCATGAGAAGAATATTCTATGGTAGGTGCCATCAACAAGGCGATTCCCTTTCAGTACCGCTTATGTTCCACGTATCGTATGATCTCTAAAACTCACCTATAGTCTCCCTCACGTAAGGGCGGGTGATTTTTGTTGATCTTTCTAAATACCTATAGTTTCCCTCACGTAAGGGCTGGTATTTTGTACAGTATATTGGCCTAGCAAAAGGTATATCGAAAGGGGGACCAATTGGTGATATAAGGAACCTTCACAATGGTCATTGTTGCAAAATTGATGACTGATCCGCATCAGTTATTGAAAGGTCCAAATTATACACCATGGAAACATAAGATGAAGGCAATTCTCCAAATGGAAGATTTGTGGGATATTTTTACTGGAGTAACAACTAGGCCTTCACCAACAGCAGGATCCACAGGTCCTTCAGCAGATCAAATAGCTTTTGACAAGAAAGACAGTCGAGCAAAGGTGCTCATTTTGTTTGCTGTTTCAGATGAAGTGCAACCTCATATAGTCGACAAAGCAAGTGGTAAAGAGGCATGGGATGCCCTTAGAACCATCTATGAGGGGAAGAATGAATCCACCATTCTTCATCTTCAACAACAACTTCATAACCTGAGTTTGAGGCAGGGTGAAACAGTTGAACTCTTTCTGTGCAGAGTGTCTGAGTTGAAAGAGAAATTGAGTTCTCTCGAAGATACTATGGACGAAAAGCTTCTCATTTCACTTGTGATGAGAGATTTACCTTCTTCATTTGATATGTTGATAACCTCCATCCAGGTGTCTCAATGACAAATTACCTACATCGAGTTGGTCAATCTGCTTCAACAACAGGAGGCACGCCAACTTCACAAGGATGATTCTTCCAATACATCCCTATACACCAACAGGTAGGGTTCTAGGAAGAAAGGTAATGGGCAAAAAGGAGGCAACTTTTAGAAAGGAGGAAATTCTCAATAGGATACGAAAGGAAAATGCAAACAACCTCAACAGAAGAAGAGGTGGTGCAAGATCCGTGAGAAAGACAACCATGACACCAATAGGTGTTGGCATAAGAACAAGCAGAAAGGCCAAAAAAAACCACAAAATAAGAACAAGCAACCCCAGGTGAATGTTGTTGTTGAAGAATCTGACTCAGATTCTGAATGGGCACACAAGGTGTTCATGACTACCACAGATTCCACACAGAGGGATCCTGTTTGGTATGTCGATTCTGGAGCTAGCAAACATATGATCGGCGACGGATCGTGGTTTGAATCATTTGTGGCCAAAGAGGGCAAACTCGTCACCATTGCCGATGATAAAACCTACGGGGTTCGTGGGAGAGGGTACAGTTTCGGTCACTCTTCCCGATGGCAAGTGTCGATTGACAAAGTCCTCTATGTTTCGGGATTGGTTAACAATTTGTTGTCAGTGACACAAATCCTGGACAGAAATATGGTTGTCAACTTTCATGTTGAGAATGGAAAGAAGTGTTGTACAATTACCAGGAAGGTTAAGAAGATTGCAACTGACTTCATATAAGCACGACTTATTTGCACTAGATGCTATCTCTACTCCACATGTTGCCATGATCTGTCTCTACCAAGGAGGCAACTTCCCTATGGCACAAGAGATATGGGCATCTTAGTTCGCTACTTACTTGAGCTCAGGCAAGTATGAGATGGTAAAGGGTCTTCCTTCCCTTTCGCCACATTGCCGATGTGCTCGATCGCTGGCGAGAAAGCAACATAGAGTACCATTTGAGAAGAGCTCTACAAGAGCAAGAAAACCTCTGGAGTTAATTCACACCGATATATGCGGTCCTTTCACACCCAACAGTGTTGGAGGGAAGAGGTATTTTCAGTTATTCGTAGATGACTACTCACGAAAGATGTGGGTTTTCTTTCTTCAACTAAAATCTGAAGCTTTCGCATTCTTCCAGTAGTTCAAGAAATCCATTTCTAGGAGTCAAGAGCTTCTATTAAAACTCTTCACTCAGATCGAGGGGGAGATTTTACCTCTAATGAATTTTTTGCATTCCTAGATAAGCATGGGATCAAGAGACAGTTAAAAACTGCCTATACTCCTCAGAAAAATGGAGTTGCTGAGAGAAGGAACCATTCTATCATGGAAATGGTTCGTTGTATGCTCACAGGAGCTACTCTTGGGCAACAATATTGGGTAGAAGTCGTCACCACTACGAGTAGTATCTCATTGAATAGGGCACCCATAAAGGCCCTAAAAGGAATGACTCCACATGAAGCATGGAGTGGTCGAAAACCCTCCATATCTCATCTACGTATTTTCGGGTGTCACGCTTTCGTGCACATACCGAAAGAGAAAAGGAAGAAGCTAGATGAGAAAACACTGAAATGTATTTTTCTTGGTTATTCTGAGCACTCTAAAGGATATCGGTTGATAGATCCTTTGACCAAGAAAATTCATATCAGCAAAGATGTCTTTGATGAAGCTTTCACATCACAGAGCACATCTAAAGTACACCAAGATATTGTGGAACCTAAGGAAGAGAAGATTCCTTCGTTGACACAGACAGGAGGTCCTTCTACATCTTCTTCAACTCCATCGAAGAAGAATCCTAAATGGTGTACAAATACAATCAGAGATGCAAATTTATCCACTCCTCCCAATTTGAATTTGGATAGACCTCGTACACGCAGTATGGCTCAAAAGGAGAAAGAAGCCAGAGAAACTGGTGAGGTTGATGATCTTTGTCAATATTTTGAGGAACTTTCTGTGACTCCAAGTATAGAAGTTGAGGATATTGATATTGATGATGACAGGGAATTCATGTCTACCATAGATAGTCTTGAACCTGCATCAGTGCAAGATGCTCTCAGTGAGCCTCAATGGAAGGCCGCTATGGATACAGAGTATGATTCTCTGATGAAAAATAAAACTTGGAAGCTTGTTGATCTGCCACATGGAAAGAAACCTATTGGCTACAAATGGGTATACAAATTCAAGTACAAGGCAGATGGAACAATTGATAAGCATAAGGCCCGGCTTGTTGCAAAGGGCTATGCTCAAAAGGAAGACATCGACTATGAGGAAAATTTTGCACCTACTACTCGGATGACCACAATTCGGGTTATGTGTGCTATGGTAGCACAATATGGGTGAAAAGTTCACTAGATGGATGTCAAAAGTGCCTTTCTAAATGGTGATCTCCAAGAAGAAGTCTATATGACTCAGCTTGAAGGATTTGAAGTGGAAGGCCAAAAGCAGAAAGTTTGCAAATTGGTCAAATCCTTGTATGGTCCGAAACAAGCTCCTCGAGCTTGGTATATAAAAATGGACAATCACCTTATGCAAGCATGGATTTAAGAGATGTCCGTCGGATGCAAACCTCTATTTCAGGAAATAGGGTTCCGAGATAGTGTTGCTTGTACTCTATGTGGATGATCTCGCTCATTACAAGGAGTTCGAAACTATGATCTCTACTCGTCAAAAGAAACTTGTGCAAATCTTTTGAGATGACAGATCTTGGACTTCTCCATTACTGTCTTGGTTTGGAATTCAGCCAGAAGGAGCACTCCATCAAAGTGTCTCAGAAAAAATATGCCAAGAAATTCTTTGGATAAATATCGCATGACTAATTGCAAGCCAATGGAAACTCCAATGGAGAATGGACTTCAGTTATCGCGATATTATGACTCACCTCGGGTAGATGGTACTCTCTATCGACGGTTGATTGGGAGTCTCATATATCTAACCAATACTAGGCCAGATCTCGTATTTGTTGTCAACTATCTTTCGAGGTTCATGCAGGAGCCTAAGACCACTCATTGGAAAGCAGAAAACGTGTTCTTCACTATGTCCGTGGTACTATGGAATATGGCCTAGAATACAAGAGGAACAACAAATTATTCTTGCAAGGATACATGGACTCCGACTATGCCGGATCATTTGATGATCGCAAGTCAACTTTTGGATACATTTTTCATCTAGGATCCGGTCCTGTCTCTTGGCATAGCAAGAAGCAACAGGTGGTTGCTATTTCATCAACAGAGGTAGAGTATCGCGTCGCACGTGAAGCTGTGTGCGAAGTGATATGGTTACGTCGCATTCTGACAAGTATGGGCCATCCATCAAAATCTCCAATACGCTTGTTTTGCGACAATCAGGGTGTTCTGAACCTCGTCAAGAATCCAGTCCATCATGAAAGAACAAAGCACATTGACACACAATGTCATTTCATTCGAGATGAAGTTCCAAAGCATCGAATTTAGCTTCAGCACATTCCCACCGATGCTCAAGTTGCAGACATTTTCACTAAGGCACTTGGACGTGTCAAATTTGAATTGTTTCGCAGCTCACTTTGTATTGCAAAATAATGTAAGGGGATGTTAGTATAGCTATTAGTTATTACATTACCCAAATAATGTAATAAAGGGGGATGTTAGCGTACTATTTTCTATTGTCTATATTAGGCATATAGTTGCATTGTTATAACGCATACAGTTGCACTGTTACAACCATGCAACTATTTTGTTCCGCCGGTGTGCTATTCCTGATGACTGTAACATGTATTTAAATCATTGCTGAATAATACAAGTTTTGTTCCGAATCTTACAATCGCGACACTTTTTATTTCTTGTTCTTTCTCTTCTCTTTTGGCCGCTAAAATGCAACATGTCGCGATATCGCGACACTTTTTCTTTCTTGTTATTTCTCTTCTCTTTTGGCCATGAAAATGCAACATGTCGCGATATCGCGACACTTTTTATTTCTTGTTCTTTCTCTTCTCTTTTGGTTGTGAAAATGCAACATGTCACGATATTGCGACACTTTTTCCTCCTTGCTTTTTTCTCTTTGCTTTGAACCACGAAAATGCAACATGTCGCGATATCGCAACACTTTTTTCTCCTTGTGGTGTTTTGCTTTTTCTTTGATCTTTAGCATATGAGCCACTTCGGTCTTATTGGAAAATAAGGAAAAAGGTGGGTCCCCAATTTTGGGGTACGTTGTGGAGTAGCCAAAACAAATGGTGACTTTGCTGAGAAATGCTCTTGAGCATTTCGGTGAGAAATCAACCTGAACACCCTCAAAACACATGCCCAAGTGTCAAAAAATATCGCAAGAATGAAACTAGACGAGAAATACATGAAGCATTATAATTATTAAGCATCAGCTCGGTGTGTGCAATGTGCTTCATTCTCTATCGTTTGAAACTCGTTCAAATTTCCATTGTCATTTTCACTTATGATTCGTGTGTATGAGAAGTTATGGATGATTCCTATAGGATTTAATGTATGGTGAAGATGCTAGAGATATAACAAGCTTTGCAAAGGCTCAAAATTTCTAGTACCATGAACAAACATATTAAAACTGTCAAATCCTCTTAGGACCAAATATGAGTATACTGAATTAATTTACTAGATCCCAAAGTTGGTTATGTGTCACTACCATTTTGAACCCATGTGCAAGTGTAAGTGAAATCAGAGCTTTGGGGAATAGGATTCCCAACCTAAACGAGATAAGAATTTAACCCTATCCTTACTAGTCTGATCTGGAGTTCATTACCTCATCTTGAACAAAATGATTTAACCTGTTATGGATGAAACTATCAGGCTAGCCTGTCCATTTGATCAGTTAGTGGTCTTGCTTTTAGACAAGATATGTTGCCATGCATGAGCATACTCCACTGCCAGTCAGGTGTCTATAGCCCCAGTGGAGATCAACCCCATAATCAAAGATTTGCCTTTACTTTTGATTTCTTGAACCTTGGGGATGACTACCCATCCTTGCAAGGGACATGTAGTACGATCCTTCCAATCCAATATCAATGATGCAATAAAAGTAGAATGAAAAATATTTGCTTTGTAACTTCAATTTCTTGAGTGTAAATCATGCTTTTAATTTCTTAAAGCGTGATGGAGGTAAAATAGAAGCTTTGGGGAATCATATTCTCAACCTAAGCAAGATGAGAATTAGACCCTATCCTTACTACTCCATGAAGATCAAATCAAAGCTTTAGAGAATTGGATCCTCAACCTAAGTTTGATGGGGATTTAAACCTATCCTTACTACTCTTATTTTAGGCTTTAAGCACTATAGGAGTGGTAAAAAGCCATTGTTTTAAGGATTATGTTGCATGATAGGACAGACACAAAATACTCCTTTCGCCTCACCTTTTCTTCCAAGTATGGTTTTGATCATTTTTCTCAAGATCCTCTTTAATATGTGTAGAACGTGTTTGGTTCAAGATAGTTTGGGCATCAGTTCCCAACCTTAGGATATTTTTAATATACATTATATAATAACCCTAAGAGGATTCGACACATTTTCAATGATTGTATTTGAAATGGAGATGCAACTGAGATGAAATGTATATGCAATGTCGAATGTAACATGAGATATGGATGAATGTATTGCTCTTTTTGAAATGTGGATGGAGTATACCACCCACTTTGCCATAATTTGTAAAAATGACAACTTCATGCATCACAAGTTCCAAACGATATTCTTTAATGTGTTTGCGATACTCGTGGATCTTTCTGCAATACAATTTCGATGTTTCATATTATCTTAGTCTTAGTCAACATTCATAAGGACATAAGTTGACATCTCACTTTTTTTTTTTTGCATAACCAAAAGTGTCCAAAGGACCAACACACCAAACTTAAAACCAAAATGAGATCCAATCCAAAACCAAAACACAAAAACCAATAGTATATACAAATGTACAATATAATAAAATATGGTGCCAAGTTTGGATTATCATTTTCACGGATCCCAAACCTGATTAGAATTCTTTAAAATACATATGACGTGATATGCATACCAAGTTTGGAAGGAATCAAACAAGAACAAGACTAGACCAAACAATGCAACCAACTTCAACTTTCCCCTCTCACCCCACCAATTAGATTTAGTTCCATTAGTATTCTCATAGGTGAGATTCAAATTACCAAATTGATTAGACAATGGTTGATTTTAAATTATTTCTTGTCTATTCTTAGAGGTGCAAATTTCATAATTCCATTCATGATTTAGAACTAGGCTTTATTTATTCAAAATGAAATTTTGTAAGCAAGAGCCTATTTCTAAAAATTTCAAAGCTAATTTATTTTCCATGTTCTTAGGCCAATTAAAATTGTGCAACAATTTACAAGCCTCTAGGATATTTACTAAATTGGGATCATTAGGAGTTTTTATCCTAGGTTCAAGAATTAATTGTTGATGAATTTGATTTAGCAATTTAAATGCATCAAGCTCCTTTTCATTCATTAAAGTAATGTTATCAAATGTGTGGTTAGAAATTAATCCTTGTTCTTCATTCACCTTCGATGGCATTTCATCATAAATATCATTTGAATTATACAAATCTTCACCTAAATCTTGGATGTTTGGACACAAAGGTTTAGATTTTACCTTTTTCACATTTTCATTTACCAAAACTTGGTGAGGATTTGCAATTCCCTCTTTTACCTCATGGTATTCATATTCTTTATTGATTACTTGTTCATAAAACATACCAAAATTGGGCACCCAATTGAAAACATGCCCATCCTTTTCAACCCTCAAATATTCTTGGTCAAAGTGTATGTTAAGTAACTCATCTTCATGATCAATCACTTGTGTTGCTTCTGATAGATCAACCACTTTGTCATTTAATTCCAATTATTTTTTCATTATCCATGGTATCCCTTCATTTAAATCCTCAAAATAATCATGCAAACTTGTATCCGAATCTTCAATGAATTTATATTCAACATGATCGAATTTTGTAACCTTCTCAAATCTTGTGAATGTGAGATCTTCGTATGAAGTAGAAGTTTCCACGTCCTACATATAAATTGGAATAGAGGCTTCATAAATAGGGATGTGAGGCAATAACACACCTTCATATCTTTCCCAACCATTGTAAAAATTATCTTCCAAATTTGTGGGATGAAATTCCATGGTATTTGTGACATGATATTTTGGTTCATTTGTCAATTCTTTTTCTTATTTGTCCTTGGTAATAGGATCATTATAATCTTCCAAAATTTGATGATATTTGAAACCCTCTTCCAAAACATCCTCAAATTGTACAGGAGTTGTAATATCTTCCTTTGAGTAGGTGATTATGTTGTCCTGTATATCAATTGGCACACAAGTTTCACTAGAAGTTTTGGAGTGAGTGTAGTCTTCCCACTTATTCCAAGCATCATAATAATCATCTTCTAAAGTCAAGTGGTGACATTCAAAAACTTCTTCAACATCTTCCAATTCATCAATGTGTTTCTCATCGAGAGTGTCTTCCAAGAACAAGTGGTGAAATTCTATCATATCTTCAAATTCATTTATTGATTTTATTCCAATTTCACTTTCAACCATTTCATTCAATTCTATGACAGTTTCTGTCCTATCACCTATCTCAAACCTTGTTGAATTTATGACCCCTTTATCCGAATAATCATGTATCTCTATGAATGAGATCATCTCTACATAATCCTCACTGGTGGATGTCGACTTAGCAATTTGCACCTCCTCTTGGACTACATCTAAGGTGGTTGTAACATTTGGACGTTCAAATTCATCCCCTTGATCATTTAACTTAGGTATCATTGGAGTTGAGGGTGCTATATTTACTGATTGGTGTCAGTTGGCATCACTAACTCCAAGAGAACAATCTCTCATGTGAACATGTTGTGCCTTTTCTTCTTCCAAAACTTGTTCTACCTTTTCAAAGATCTCATAGATTGTCTCTAGAGACAGGTCATCCAAGTTTTACTTAATGAGTGTAGCGAGTGTGGGGGGGATGGCTCTCAGGTATACTTCAATAGCTTCCTCTTTCGATGTACCCAAACTTTCCCACATTTGAGAATACAATTCACGAAACCTCACACTGAATTGACTCATGGACTCATTAGCCTCTTTACACATAGAGGTGAATTGATTTTGCAACCTATCCAAGTCAACTTGATTACCAAAGTGATAAAGATAGGCTGCTTCTAATTGGCTCCAAGAAGTCTTAACCTCCATGGGTAGATGGAAATACCATGAAAATGATCTATCACCCACAATGTATGGGAAGAACCTACAAGCAATAGGCTCACAAAATATTTTAAATTGACATAATGTGAACTTATAGATATGTAGATTTTGTAGGTATCCTGATGCCACATCTTGATTAAAAAGTCATAGAAACTCCAATAACATTTCATGAATTTGATAAGGTGTTCCAAAGGTAGAATGACATTCATAATACTTTCCTAATGCAGACACCATCGTTTCTCTTAGGGACATCATTTCTTCTCTTAGGGATACAATTTGCTCCTCAGATGTTGCCATTAGTGAAACTCAAAGAATAACTTCAAAATCAATTTGTTAGTCATGAATAAAAGAAGGAACCATGACAAAGCAATATTCTAAAAATGTAAATTAGTTTTTGATTCACCAGATCGCATATGCGCAAGTGAAGAGCATACTCCTAGTGTTGTAGGCTTTCTGATTCACAAGATCACATTACACGCAAGTGAAGAGCATAACACTGACAACAAATACGTTTTAGACAAAATAATTCCCTACAAATAAGCATGAAATGAATCGTAAATATCAAACATGTAATGTATGAATAATCATGTTAGCATCAACCAAGAGATGTATCCATTAAAATCCAATGAAAGTAATTGCATGGAGACAACCTCGTTAGTCAAGACCCAAAATTTTTCAAAATCAAATCAAAACACATTATTCTTGTATGAACAATCAAAAGCGTTAGAACAATGCATAGCAATTCATGTCCTCCTTTTAACACTACAAGGTTGTATTGTTTAAAAGAGGGCTAAAGATAATAATCAATAGGGCATGAAATATTCAAAATTTAAATCCCTATAGCATTTAAATCACATTGAAATAAACCAAATCAGGCCCTCCTTCTAGCGCCAAAATGTTGAGTAGTATTTTCACCCAATTGTGAAAGTACATTCTCCCTTAGGATTTGGGTTCCAAATCCCCTCTTGCAAAGAAGTTAAACAAACAACTTCTCCAAGGTCTCCGCTGTATTAGCATTTGCATGTGTATTAGTAATCTCAAATAAAGATATTCAATTTTAAATGCTTGGACACCTTCGTGATTGCAAGTAACTATAAACAAGGGGCAATGTTGGTTTATTTTACCATGAAAATTTAGTGATTGTTCATTGAACCAAATAAAGCACATGTGAGTTGGCCCTCATATGACTACGATATAGTGCCTTAATTCCTTTTATCTTGAGGATTTTAAAATATATTTTATCTTCTTTATTAATTCCAAATATGGCTTCTTATCATGAAGATGAAGATAGCTTTCAATGTGATCGATAAACCACCCCACTTTGGTGAAATAAGTTTTCACAAAGAGGCAATAATTTATGGCCTTAAATTAAGGACTTTAAATGTCACTTTAACTTATCCCTCTTAAATGAAATCAAAATTTCATTAAGATGAACAATTAAGTGCTTTGAAGAAATGACCTTCAATGTAATACTAAAATTACCCCTCTTTCATAAAATTAGAATTTTTATGAAGAGGGTAATTTTAGGCTCAAAAAATGGAAATTTGTGAAATGCCATAAAACATAACTCCTTCAATGAAATTGGAATTTTCATAAAGGAAATGTCATCATAGGCTCATGAATGAAACATGAAACTGAAAAAATGAAATTCGGTCCAAAAATGGAAATTTTTGATTTTCGGATTTTTTAAAATTTGTACTAAAGCAGCAACTTCGGTGAAATTTTAAACTACTAGACAACTCCGAAAATGAAATTTCAAAGTGCGTATTGGAAGTCTGAAGTATAACCTACGCAATGGTGAAATTATTTTTGGATTTTGAAAATTTTAAATGTTTATTTTAATGCCTGAAAATTAAAAAAATAAAAAAATAAAATTTTGGAAAAATAAAATGTAAAAAAAATAAAAATTGAAATGCAAAAAATGAAAATAAAATGCATTCAGTATGATGCTATCCTATTTCGACAAAACCGAAGATGTGAGGTTTTCATGCATGCAACCTAACCTATTGGACTTGCAAAACAAGCACAATCCGAATAAGCTAAGTGCTGGATCCTAGGGTTTTAAATGAGATTTTCAGATTTAAACATTCGCATGAAGCAATCAAGAAACTTGCATAAACTCCATTTACAAGCTAAAATTTGAAAATGGGAAAAATAGACATTTAATATTGCATGCAGAAAATGACTCCTCCTTTCTTGTCCATAAGATGCAACTTTATGAAATTTTCTGTATTCAAAATTTGTCATTTTACAATAACATAAATTTCTAGTTTTCCCAAACCAGTCCATGGAATAAAACGACTCAAACAGGTCCAGAATGGCCCTCTTGCCTTCAAATCTACAACTCTGCTCATAGCAGTTTCCAACCCCTCAAAACATCCTTGCCTGGTGTATTTAAAATTTTTAGGAAGGTTTTCATTTCATTTTCCAATGGTTGTTCATTTCACCTTCCCTTGTGCATGCATGTGTTTTGGTTTCCAAAAAAGCTTTTCATTTCTATTTTGTGGGCCTTCATTTCATTCCCATGGTTTGGCTTCATCTGTTTGGTTGTCTTCACTTTTCGTTTGATTTCAAAAAAATGCTTCCTTTTCTCCACATGGGCATGCATTCGCTTCCTTCCATGTGTAACGACCATCTTAAATGATTTCAAATAATTAAAGATTATTTATGTAACGTTTTGTCTTATTCATTAGATTTTTTCCTTATGTGACAAATTACCTTATTCAATATTCGATTCATTCCTTATAGGTCCATGTCATTATGCATTATTCAGTTTCACTATCCTAGTGTTCATCACTAATATCAGACGCATTGTCCACTACTCTGTTCCCTTGGCGAAAAGTTGCGAAATCGTGACACTCTTGTCTCTCTGCCTGCCTGCCCCTTTTGAGTCACGAAAATGCAACATGTCACGATATCGTGACACTTTTGTTTCTCTGCCTGCCTGCCCTTTTTGAGTCATAAAAATGCAACATGTTGCAATATCGCGACACTTTTGTTTCTCTGCCTGCCTGCCCTTTTTGAGTCACAAAAATGCAACATGTTGCGATATCGCGACACTTTTTCCTTTGCTTTGGATCGTGAAAATGCAACATGTCGCGATATCATGACACTTTTGCCCCCTTCTGTTGCTCTTGGCCACAAAAATGCAACATGTCGCAATATCGCGACACTTTTTCTTTCTTGTTCTTTCTCTTCTCTTTTGACCGCAAAAATGCAACATGTTGCAATATCACGACACTTTTTATTTCTTGTTATTTTTATTCTCTTTTGGCCATGAAAATGCAACATGTCGCGATATCGTGACACTTTTTCTTTCTTGTTCTTTCTCTTCTCTTTTGGTCGCTAAAATGCAACATGTCACGATATCGCGACACTTTTTCTTTCTTGTTATTTTTCTTCTCTTTTAGCCGTGAAAATGCAACATGTCGCGATATCGCAACACTTTTTCTTTCTTGTTCTTTCTCTTCTCTTTTGGTCGTGAAAATGCAACATGTTACGATATCGCGACACTTTTTCCTCCTTGCTTTTTTCTCTTTGCTTTGAACCATGAAAATGCAACATGTTGCGATATCGCGACACTTTTTTCTCCTTGCGGTGTTTTGCTTTTTCTTTGATATTTAGCATATGGGCCACTTTGGTCTTCTTAGAAAATAAGGAAAAATGTGGGTCCCCAATTTTGGGGTACGTTGTGGAGCAACCACAACAAGCTCCATATACATAAAGAATAAAATCTTTATTGAAATATGGGTTTACCAATACTGGAGTTGTTGCAATGGACTTCTTGATGATATTGAAAGCTTGTTTCCTAGCCTCAGTCCACTTGAACTCAGCTTTCTTCTTGAGTAGTTTAGATATAGGCCTCACTTTCTATGCAAAATTAGAAATGAATTTCCTAACAAAGTTGATTTGGCCTAGGAAGGACTGCAAGGTCTTCTTATTTGTAGGCAAGGGAAGAACAAGAATTTCTCTAATCATGTCTAGCTCTATGGCCATACCTTCTTTTGAAACCACATGACCTAGTAATTTTCCCTCATGAACTGCAAAGAATGACTTCTTAGGATTGAGTGAAATGCCGAATTCTCTGCACTTTTGAAAAACTTGTTCTAAATGGGACAGATGATCCTTTTTATCATGGGAAAACATCGTCATGTCATCTAGGTAAATCAAAATAACTTTGTTGATCAGTGTCCCAAAGGCATAATCCATGGATCTATGAAATGTAGCTCCTACATTGGACAAACCAAAAGGTATTCTTTGGTAGGCAAATGTACCCCATTTTGTGGTGAATGTTGTTTTGTACTGATCTTCATCTTTTACCCAAATTTGGTTGTATCCAAAGTAACCATCCAGTAGTGAGAATATCTCTACTCCTACCACTACCTGTAAGTTTTGATCAATATGTGGGAGGAGGTAGTGATATTTGAGGGATTCTTGATTCAGATTTCTAAAATCCACACATAAGCGTATATCCTCATTCTTATTTCTTACGGGTACCAAATTGGCTACCCAAGTGGAATTTTTTATTGGATATATTATCTTACCCTTTAACAAATTTAAAATTTATTCTCTCATAATGGCCTCTATCCTTGGATTGACAGTCCTCTGTTTCTAACAGAATGGTTTTGCATCAGGTTCTAACTCAATAGTATGCTGGATAAACATTTTTTCATACACCTTGAGGTCCTCATATGACCAAGCCATAATGTCTTGGTAATTAAAGCATAAAGCTTTAATATCTTCTACTTCCTTAGGTGAACATTGGATTCCAACATTAAGCTTCTTTTCTATTCCGACCTCCACTTCTTTATAGATCCTTTCACTGACCTTCATGGATTTGACCTTCTTTCTATCCTCATTATCAAACAAAATTTCAACGGTGACCAACCCTCTTGGGATATGGTTGTTTCTTAGTTGGATAATATATTGCTGATCTATTTCTTCCAAGTTCTCCTCTTGGACCATTTAAATACATTATTCCCTTATCAAAAATTCAAGAATTTGTCATCACTTTCAAAAACCTGCCAGAAAATATGCTTGTCTGGTACTGTAGGCCTAAAAATCATTTTAATTCCCTTGGTCTTCTTGGTTTCAAAGTCTACAAAAGGGTTTAAGTTGGATCCATTCATTTCTAATGCATCAGCCAAGGTATTCTTTTCTCTAGGCACAAAGATTAATTTCAGGGCATCAAATGATTCCATTAGGTCCCATACCCTGTTTCTATAAGATTTTAAATAATGGTGTTAACTGTTATACCTATTCCTTACTTGATGGACTATTAACTCATAATCACCATATGTATTCATAATATTGATGACCATACTCTCTGCTTGTATCAATCCAAGATATAAGGTCTTATATTATGCGACATTGTTGGTACATGACCATGTCAGGATGTAAGCAAAATTATTTATACTTTATGATTGTGATTGCAGGACTACACCAGCTCCTGCACCATTTCTACATTTGGCACCATCAAAGTGCATAATTCATGTTTCTTTGTATCTTAGGTATTGATTATATATAGCAGGGAGTTTCTTTTTTGATTCATTTGTGATGTTATATGTACCTATACCAGTTCCAAACTAACTATAATCCTCCTTGAAAGGTAATTCATATTCAATGTCTAGCTCCTTGATGTTTTCTACTAGATCAAATTCCTCTAAAGGATTAATATTACACATATCTTCTTCAATATTCTCAATATGATAAGCTATTGGTTTATCAGCTGTTATCCTTATCCTTTTTCCTTTGAAAGGGATTACCATGCTAGAATAATCCATGTACATACATCCCCCTATCTTTACAGTAAACTCTCTTGAGAGGCATAATCCAAAATAGGGTTCTAAGTCCACCATGACTATTTCTTGCACCACTATCACCTCAGGGGCTTTGTGCAACCTCATCATTACATATTTAATAACTCCAACTATCTTGATAGGTGTCCCATCTAGTTGTAACACTCCAGGACAAGATTGGGTATACTCCATACCCATCTCTTCATAGACTACTTTAGGCATTACTATAGTCGATGCTCCTGAGTCAATCATACAATTTCGAACTATCCAACCTTCCATTCTTAGGGATATATAGAAATGAGGAGGCTTATTCTTTAGCACAACATGTGTCATTTCTTTCTTTTCATATGGTATACTAAGGATTGTGGAGGCCAACCTATTCTGTGGGTTTTTGCTGAGGGAGGCTTTAAGCAAGTCAATATGACCAAGAATGAACAGAGTGTCATATAGGATATATTTTGAGGGGATTCTCTTCATTTCTTCAATAATGTTGTATTCATATTTAGTCAAAGAGAGTTTTTATAGCCCTCTTTCTGGATAACCATATCTTATTTTATATTGTTGGGTGGCATCTAACCTTTGTATTTTAGTAATAAAGGGAAACCTAAGCCTTTCTTGATCTTCACCTTTAGATCTTGTTTGGTCTCCCTCTGTTTCCCGTTCTGGTCTCTTTGGAAGAGTATATATCTTCTCTTTTCCATTAGCTTGGGGAATAGGGAAAGTGTCACTGCCTTGAAGAGGGGATTCAACTTTCTTCTAAGAAGGGACTTGGAAATGCCCCATTTTTTGTGGGTCCACTTGCAATTTCTAGACCTTATCATAACAACAATTGAAATTTCTTCATCCAACTCTTTTCTAGCCATGATTTGATGTAGGTGCCATAACATATTGACTCTTACCTATTGATTCCTCTTAGCTTGATCCATAGCTTGTTGAACATGGTGTTGATACATCACACAATACTATGAGTTGTGGGGGTAATTGCATACTAAGCACCAAATATTTGCAAGAGTAGTATCTGAAGAGCATTATGGTTCCTCATATGCTACATTCACCCTAGCCCCAGTACTATTACTAGGACCAGATCTATGATATTTTTTTACATATGGGAATATCCTCTGTTGTGACCTTTCTTGATCTCTTTTTTCTATTTAATTCATTCTATTACTCAAAATTTTCAAGGTATTTTGTATATCAAGGATAGCAGAAAACTCCTAAGATGGTTGAGAAGGTAGGGGAGGAAAAGGAGGTGCAGAGTATATAGGATTTGGTAGAGGAATGGCTTTCATTTGTGGAGATGGAGATGATAAAGAAAGCAAATCTATGAAATATGGATTAGTTGCTAGAATTTTACTATTAGTGGTTTTTGTGTTATATGGTAACATGATTTTGGGAGGAAGTCTTCCAACATTGATCAAGATATTTTTAGCATGAATAGCTACATTATAAACCTAGGGTAATATTTCTACTCCTTATTGTTGTATTTGCAACCCTAACTCAAATCCAGGAGTTCAGATATAATACATATAAGCCAAACATGTAGCTGGTCTGGCACTGGAGGGAATTCTTTTCCATGTTATGATAAATCTCAAGTTAAAGTCTAAGACAATTTCTTGCTGAGTTTTTTGCATAGATGTAAACTGATTAAGAAGAGAAAAAGGATCATCAAATTCATTAAATTACTCTATGCATGGCTCAACGAATGCTTGCCATGAAGTAATAGAATTGTCTTCTAGAGTTCTAAACCAATGCAATATCTTTCCTCTAAAGGATAGGGCTAGAATTCTAACAATAATATTTTCTTCTTTTATGTTGTGGATTGCTGCCAGATTCAAGATATCCTAACAGTGCTCATAAGTTATTTTTCTAGATCCATCATAAGTGGAATAGCCTTAGATATAGCCTGGGGAATGACATCCATTTGGGCTAATATAAGGGTACCGATTGTGTTCCAATTGGGGTACTTTTGTAATGGCTGATTGGGAGCCACATTTTGTGCCATACTTCCTACTGTAGGTCTTATCGGGTGAACTACTGGATTTTATTCTAGAATTTGTTCCTCCTAGAGGAAATCTTGATCTAAACTTTTGGCAACAATAGCCCCTCTGTAAGGTAACTCACAGTAAAAGTAGGAATTAGGGTTATTTATTTTGAAAGATCTATTATACATTAAAGGACACTGGTCTACAAGGATAATTATTTTTCTAGGTCTAATGACCAGGGAGTTGCCAGGTGAAATTTATTTTCTCTGCTTATAAGGTCATGACAATTCACCAAATCTTGATTCCTTTGGATTGATATAACAATACTCATTATATGGGTTTCGTGTTCCTTGTGAAATGGTCCCACTAGGCATGCCAAAACTATTGGGTACTAAATTGCACCAAGTTTTCACTCGATACTACAGTTGCCTATCTTCCTATTTTTTGTCCAATATTGCATTCGATAGCTATAGATCAACACTCAACATTGGATGGACCAAAATAGGGGTTTCGATCCAACCTCTAGAGTAGGCTAGTTCCTTGTCAAATTAACAGGTTTTTGACACAATTATGTTCACTTAGGATTTGAGTTTAGGGTAAGAGAAGATTAGGGTTAGAGAAAATTGAATAATAGTGGATAGATAGGTTAACAACATTGAACTACCATAAGAAGATCCCAAAAACTATACCAAAGTGTAGACACCTAAAACGTGTCATGTCGAGGGCGACTACTCATATGGACATGCTACAAGACCATATGGAAGATCTTGGACAGACTCCAAGATAGAGCAGTGGTTCTAACCACTCAATTTGGGCTCCTTGGCCTAATTAGTCTGAACTACAGCCCAGACCTATGGTTTATAGGCTGAACCATGGTTGAGACCTACGATTTGTAGTCTAGACTATAGTTGTGACCTATGGTCTTAACTGAAGTTCAGTTGGCCTTCAATCCAAGCCAAATCGGTTCGAATGACCATTTGATCTAGAAGAAGGTGGTTAGAGGGTGGAAGCTTTCATTCCAACTGTCCTAACCACCCCTTCTTGATCTTGGCTTCTCCAGGAAGCCACCCCTAGCCCTAGGGCATCCTATAAATATCCCCCTCCAAATGGAGAGAGATATAGATGATTTGTATAGCGAAGTACTAACGAATTATCAAGAGAGTGTGAATTGATCAAGCAAGCAATGAAGCCCTATCGGATTGCATACTGAATTCGTGCATTCGAAGGCCACTTTGCTATTCATCCAACGATCAGTTTGCCATGGAAGTTCTAGGAGCCTAGGAGGATCAAGAAATACAAATTCAGGAAAATGAAGGCCCATTACTATGATTCAACCACCAAACCTATTAGAAGGACATCGAAGGTGACCCTTGAACATCAATTGGACAAGGAGGTCAAGCCCACTACCCTTGGAATTGAGGGTAAGCCTATCAGAGTGCTAACCATGGCTGTCAGCCATGGTTTACGATGTAGACCACTCATCAAAGCTACGGTTTGCAGTAGAGGTATAACCTCCTTCCTATTTTCATTTTTGTCTAGCTAATTAGGTTAGATTAGTTGTTTTCATAGTTTAATGGTAGTTTAGCAAACTTTTGATCGTAGAATTAGGTTAGTTTAGCTTCTTTGTGTTTATGCTTCAATTAGGACTTAAATTCTTTCTTTATGCATGTTTATGCTTCATTTTCTATATCTGATCCATGCATAGTGTAGCTGCTACTTTACTTTATGTTATTATATGAATATTGATTCAATTTGCATAGCTTAGCAACACTCTTTACATTTTCTTGATTATGCATGTTTAATGGTGTCATTATGCAATTTACCTAAAAGGGCCTCATCATGAGAGGCTGCCTATATTTTTAACATTCTTGTGTTGTTTCTTGACCGTAGGGAATAGTTTCAATGGAGAACCAACCATCAAGTTCCTTCCCCATCATGAAGAAGAGGGTATCTCCACCCTAGAGTAGTTCGTGCCATCTTGAAAGGCACTTGGAAATCACACCTACCCTTAAGAGGGAAATAATTGTGCATTCCTATTGTAATATTGTATCAAAATGATTATCCCTAAGAGGGATGTACCTATAATCTAATTTTGACTTTGAATACAATGGAATAAAGCATTTTCCTTCTTGTTTCATTTGTTGTCAATTTTATTTTCTTGTATGCATGCTATACCTTTATCATTTATTGCAATAGGATGTGCCATTGGGTGTGACCCTTTCTGGTGGTTATAGAGGTGATCATGGTGGCAACCCATATTTTTAGGATCTGATTGTGCTTTGTTGGTTTTTGCACTTGCAGGTACAGACCGTAGCTATCAATTGTGGCCCAACAACTGAACCATAGGTACAAGGCATGGTTTATAGTCAGAAACCATAGGTCAGACCTATGGTTTCCTACTGACAACATAGACAGTCAAGTTTAGAATATCAGTAGATGCAAGACTTGAGGTAGGTCCTATTTTTAGACCTCTATCACTTTTTTGCTCTCTATGTTTTTATAGTAAGGTTAATTCGAATGCAAAGTAGGAAATGAACTAAGAAAATGGTAAATCAATCGTCCTAGTTTGCTTTCGTATTTTGCTTTCAATAGAAAGGCGCTGCTGGGAACAACGGACCTCTGATTGCAGTCCGCCCTAGGCTACAACATGCTTGATAGATATGTGTGGATGGTTTGCATGTGTGAGGCCCAATTAGTGGCCATTTAGCATTATAACGTGCATAGTCTTAAAGAGCATCTAGAATAGCTTGCATTTTTTGAATTTGAAACATCTTTCACTTGCATAGCATTTAGAAAATGAGCATGTGTGCTATATGATGCATTTCTTTTATGTACATTAAAAGGAACCACACACACCACGTTTCATTTAAACATCAGTGGCATTGGGCTCTCACATCCAACCCATTTGATTGAGACCAATAGTGGATGTCATTACCACTTGGTTGGCTCATTTGAAATTGTATTATCGGGACCCGCTCATGGCCAAGGCCAACCCAAGAACTGTCCTATCCATGCAAAATAGCATACACTCATCTTTGGAAGAGTGTATCGCTACACATAGTGTGCTGGGTGAGGGTTGGTAGTACCTATGCTACCTCGTTGAGTATGGACTTCACTCCCATATTCGGCTTGTGTGAGTATATAGGTGAAAACCTTTGAACAATTTGAGTATAACATCAACTTTTGAAAAACATGATAAGAGTTCAAAGTATTTTCACAATAAATCAAATGCACTAAACCAATTTTAGGACACACATCTAATACTTAAATGAGATAATCATTATTGTATACCTTGTTTGCTTAATAATAATATATTTAGACTCTAGGTACACAATGGTGGACACACGAGGTGGTCAGCAAAGGTCCAAAGCCAATGCCGATGACCAACCCCTAACCAATTCACAATAATACGTGTCAATTCCTCAACCACATGAGTGAACCAAACGTCGTTTGGCTAGCATTCGAGGAGATAACTCGACACGAGGGGAGCTAGTAGAGCAAACCCCAGATAGAGGAGCTTCAATACACTCCTCTAGGCATAGAATAGAATAGGAAACCTTCCAACATGAGGGTGTTCCACTTGAGAGCCATTACCGAGACCGCAATGCACGTGCATCCATGGGATCGGTCGAAGAGTTTGTTGTGTAGGGGACCAGGTTGGTGCCCCTACATACTAAGTCCACTGGAGGATCTATGGCTCCACCTTATGAGTATAGAAGGACTAGAGACCCGCCCCTTTAGGGGTAGGCAGATAGGCTCACTACCGAGCATAGGTATAGCCATACTCCCATGCATGTTCCACCATGCAAGATCACCATTGATATATCAAAGGTGGGAGATAATGGCACACCGCCACATGAGTGATGGTGGTCTAGGTAGCTAGAGGGTCTAGGTAGTGTTCTAGAGTAGCTAGGCTGCAAGCCTTCCACTCCACCCACTCGAGCCTCGAGTGAGCGTAGCATGAGTGTCATCCGTACTACTAGAGAACATGGGGAGGCTTCTAAGCACCCTCATGTCACACACCCATTATCTACGCATGGTGGGTCACAATATAGGACACAGTAGGAGGCCAATGTCATCTTCACAAATAGAGGCAAAGGCACAACACATCAATTCGATGGGTACAGAACCCACAAGGTCGCTCATACAAAGCAGGGATACCAGAGGCCTCCCATGGCCAACCAGATCGATAGATCACATCAACTGGCATCAGAGCAGAAATGCCAACTCCTCCAAGATCAATTGGAGGATGCTCACCTAGAGAGGTAGCATATTGAAGATGAAAATATTCAAGCACAGAGGCTCATGCGATAGAGGTTATATGAGCAGCGTATGCGCGAAGAGCGTATCCTTACCCAGAAGGAATGCATTGAGAAGGAGGATAGGTTAGCTAGGGCTGGCATATATCCTCAAGATGAACATAGAGAGCATGCATATAGAAAGGCTTTTTCACAAGTCGATATGCATCAAGAGCATAGAGATTCTCGTACTCATGCTAGTTCCAAACAGAGGGAGCAGCTACCACCACTCGATAATCAGAGGTAGAGGCAGCATGAAGCAGCAACGGGATATGGATACAAGCAAGAATATCCTGAAATCTCCTAAGCTGAAGAGGAGGAAGAGCAATGACCTCCATATCATACAAGGAAGATAGTACCTCCTAAGCCACCTACGCATCAACTTAGGGAGGAGGACTTTCTATCTTCAGAGGCCTATAAGGCCTTAGCCGAGAAGATTAAAGCCATTGAGAGACAAGGCATGACTATTCAAAAGATGACTTTGAGGAAAATCCATAATGAGCCTTTGGATCCTTCGGTGCCTACTCTAGCTTACCCTAAGCATTTTGATATGCCTAGGTTGGACAAGTTCAAGGGTGATGAAGATGCACAAGAACATGTAACGAGCTTTCTAGATGCTTATTTTTAGATAGCAAGCAATGATGCATTATTGTTGTGTACGTTCATCATGACACTTTTAGGGCCAGCTCGAGAGTGGTTTAATCAGCTAAAGAAACATAGCATAACAATTTTTGAGCAATTAGCTGATGCCTTTCTTGAACGCTATTCCTTTGGCATCAAGAAACATGCCAATATTTTTGATCTAGCTGCGCTAGCTCAACGTGATGATGAGCCAATAGAGCAATACGAAAAGAGATGGAGGAGACTAATGGTAAAGTTGCCATTCCCTATTCCTACCATAGAGTTAACCTAAATTTTCATGAAGAGTTGTGCCAAGCACATCTCATTACTATTGTAGCTGCAACAGTATCCTACATTCGAAGAGGCTTTGGCACAAGCCAAAGTGATTGAGGATATCAAGTTGTAGGAAGGCAACTTGAAGCTCAAAAATAGGAGAGAGGGACAAAAGAAGAGTGCCACAAAGCAATAGGGCAAGTAGGCCCATGTAAATCAAGTGGTACTGAATCTCCAACGGGAGGACAAGGGGCAACAAAAATAGAACTATCAGGCCCAACCTCCCCCTACATAGTATGACAAGTGCAATAACAATTACAAGGGCAAGAACAAATATAAACGCCTGCCTCACTAGTTCACACCATTGATAGAATCACTGACATTGATTTTCCATCAGTTATGCGAGGCCAAGGCAATCAGATTACCCGAAGTCAATATGATAGACCCCAATCAACCCAAACCAAATGGGTTCCAAGATGATCTATTTTGCATTTTTCATAGAGCGAAAGGCCATGACATTGAGGTGTGTTGGTATTTCAAATATATGGTGCAAAATATGATCGAAAAGGGTGAGCTTGTAGTGCCACACAACCCATAAGCACCCGATAATCAGAATATGGGGATTTACAAGAACCCCTTACCAAATCATGAGGTGCCTCGGAACAACGTTGGTCAAGTTAACCAGGTGCAAGTTGAACCACCTACCCAGGGGTTCATAGGCATGGTCAATGTTGTCACTAGGCATGGGAGATATGAACAACAAAATCAACCTCGTGCTCCTATTCAAATACAAGCCATGCTGAATCAACGGTCGACACAAAATATTCTAGGCCCACCAACAAGACCGATGGTGACCATAAGGAGTAGGTTGGTCCAAAACCTATAGACAACTCCTACGAAGTTGTCAATATATGAATTAATACAGCAGTCCCTGAGGCATAGGGAGACTCTTATGGATATTTTGAGGTCCATTGAAGTACAGGCCCAGGATGCACAAGCATTTACAAATTTTGTGGGACATGTACAACAGTGTCAAGAACCGATGATCCAATTTTATGATCATGAGATAAAAATGGTTTCTACAACTATAGTCGACCCATCATTGCACATAATCACATGTGTGAATCACATGCCATTTAAAAGGGTCTTGATCGATACTAGCTCATCGATCAACATAATAACGACCAAGGCACTGAGTCATTTGAAGCTACCTAAATCACATATTGTGCCAACTACATTTACATTGAGAGCATTTAACGATGCACTATGTTTGACTGTCGACACAATTATCCTACCCATGCAGGTAGGTCTAAAGACCATTTCAGTAATGTGTCACGTGATAGAAGGGGCCATGCAGTATAACATTTTACTCGATAGGCCTTGGATTCATGAAATGCGTTGTGTCCCCTTGATACTGCATTAGTGCATGAGATATATTCACGAGGGACTGGTTCACGTAGTGGCATCAAATGAAGAGCCATTTAAGTTTGTGAACCTAGTATATTTTCCTAGGGGTTTCATACTCCCATCAACGCACTTGGATGTTTGACCATCATCACCAATAAAGAAACCAGGAGGTAAACTGGCAGTGCATGCTCAACCAATGCCATCTATGTCACACAGATCGAAGCACACCACTACCACTTCCTTGAAACCATTGGCATCAGTCATGCGTTGGGATGATAGGAAATTGAAGGTGAATATGGACGAGAAAGAGAAAGAGCCTGAGCCCAAGCCAATCATCGAGGACGTTCCCATTCCCATGGAAGTTGAGGAACCTCAAGACAAATCCGAGGAGGCACCTCAACCTGCCTCACCTGCATCTTCAGTAGGGTCATCCGCACCATGGGTGATGGTACATCTCGCTAATACCAGATTAGGTGAGTACCTTGTGCAAAATGTGACCTTTGGACCAATTTTGAAGACTGTGCAAGAGATGGGAGGACCATCCACTCATTGTTATTCGATTGGATCGATGGTTCCATTGGGAGAGCCGCCTAACCAAACTAACTTCATCTATGTGGGGCTAGATCAACTTCCAACGTGAGAGCCCATGGATGAAGATGACGAGGAACCCTTCATGGTAAAAAATTCATTATTTGTCTAATCCGGAGTATGTCATGAGTATTTTTGAGCTATATCATTGGCATGGATACGACCTTGGTCTCTTTGAACAAGGATGGAGGACTCCACTAGAACCTCATTATCAGTTAGTCACTGATAGATTCGGTCTAGGGTTACAGATACGAGGGCAGGATGATTTGCTCACTAGCATCCCTAGATCATCTGTACCTCAACATGGCGGATGATGTGGATTTCAATCCATATCATCTGGATCCTTCCAAATTCTGAAGGAATCACCCTATGATATCTGTCATCACCATTGAGCCACTCAAATGAAGGGTCCCTTGAGTAGACTAAGGTAGAAATGAACCCCAGAGATCAACTGGGACACCAAACCCATGATGCAGTCAATGACACAGACATGCAGGGGTGCAACCCCATTACTACAAGTGATCTTGAGCTAGGAGATCTTTGTAATGAAGATGGAGTGGAGTCCACCTCCGATATGAGTGGACCAGGCTATGACGCAAATGAGGATTCCTCAAGCGACGATGAATCTGAGGATGAAGTCGAAGGTGCTTATGTAAGGCCTTTATATGCACGTCATCTATTGCCTATGGAGTCGGTACAAGATATCGAAGAGATCCTTCCCAACATTGATCATTTAGAGGAAGATATTGAGCCAGTATTCTCCATAGTGTCATACATAAGGTATAATTATCTGGTTTATCCAGATAGCGATGATAGTATTCAAGAAGTAAGATTCATGGGGCCTCATTTAGAGGAGCACCCTCTAAGAGTGGGGGTGAATGAAGGATTCTATTATGATAGTGATGAAGAAGATGAGTTAGAGAGGGCCTACCTAGGTCCTCCTTATTTGTCATTATCATCATCAACCCATCGACATTGATGAGGTCTATCGACAACTACATGTTGGTCCAAGTCTAAGAGCAAGATGGTTAAACTTGGATCAAATCCATCGGTTGGTTAATCCCCTTCTATCGACCTACATGTAGCTCCGTGAGCCAAACGATCCTATTTTGCATTCAGTGCATAGGAAGGATCCAGTTATTCATAGTCCTCATAGGGAAGACCCTTTTGTGCCTATGCCATTAGAGCCAGATCGTGGGTATGAGGATTGTGCAGATTTCATAGAGGTCAGTCCATGTGGTCCTGGAGATCAATTCCATTCCATAAACATGGTCTCCATTGATTTGACCACTCCACTCTACAATCCAGCAGATCTGTCTAAACCATTGTATCTTAACAAAGATGCTATCGACTGGGATCACGCTGATTCACCTATAGAGCCTGAGGATTTCTTCCCCAATGAAGAAATGTTGCAACCTTTCCATTTTGCACCAGGCTGTGCATATGATGTTTATCATGCCAAAAATGCTTCCAATGTGAAACCAATCAACCTAGTTGATGACATCCATCTGATTCCTATGCCTCACCAGCTTGAGGAGGGATCGCATATGTCGATAGAGGAAACCTTTGAGGTGGATATCAGTGATGATCCCGCTAACGTGAAGAAGGTTAAATTTGGAGAGAGTCTCACTCTAGATGAGTGGGCCACCCTCATCCCTCTTTTGAAAGAGAGACCAAATTTTTTTGCTTGGTCGTATAAGGATATGCCAGGTCTAGATCCAAAATTGGTTACGCATAACCTTTCACTAGATTTGACGAAGAAGCCGATCAAGAAAAATCTTAGGAAAATGCACCCAACAGTAGCCTTGATGGTAAAATATGAGCTACAAAAGTTGTTGGATGTGGAATTTGTGATTTCCATCGATTATCTAGAATGGGTGTCCAATATGGTACCCATGGGAAAACCCAATGGAAGAATCCATATTTGCATGGATTTTAGAGACCTAAACAAGGCAACACCCAAAGATTCATTTTCATTGCCCAATATTGATGCTCTCGTAGATGCAACTACAGGTCACGAAATGCTCTCCTTAATGGACGATTTTTTTGGTTACAATAAAATTTGGATAAAACCTGAATACCAGCACAAAACCATGTTTATAACACCATGGGGAACATTTTGCTATAAATTTATGCCATTCGGCCTCAAAAATGTTGGTGCCACATATCAATGGGCCATGACATATATTTTTCATGACTATATGCACAAAATTATTGAATATTATATCGATGACTTGCTAGCCAAGTCATTGCTATAAGAAGAGCATGAAGAGGTCTTAAGGAAATTCTTCGATCACTTGATAGAGCACAACGTCAGGATGAATCCTAAGAAGTGCATATTTGGCATCACTTTTAGAAAATTACTAGGGTTCATCGTCTCCAAGAGAGGCATCAAAGTAGACCTAGCGAAGGTCAAGGCCATTTTGGAAATGCGTCCTCCCACCAATATTAAGGAATTAAGGAGCCTTTAGGGCAAGGTAGCCTCGATAAAGTGATTTATCACCCAAATATCGGATAAATGTCAACCCATGAATCGACTACTACATAAGGGTGTCCCATTCAACTGGGAAAAGGACTACAAGGTAGCCTTCACTGAGATAAAGTAATACCTAGCGATGCCGCTAGTGCTAGCTCCACCAAGGCTAGAGGTGCCTTTTCTACTATATATATTGGCAACTGACTTTGCACTGGGAACCATGTTAGCCCAAAATAATGTGCAAGGCAAATAACAGGCCATATATTACATTAGTCAAACCTTTGTGAGCTATGAGCTTGGGTATGCATACATGGAAAAATTATGTTTAGTAGTAGTGTTCACTACAAAGAAATTGTGACACTATATGTTAAGTCATACGATGTATGTTATATCCAAATAGAATCCTTTGCAGTACATGATGAGTAAGACTTATCACAATACGTGTACTACAAAGTGGATCATACTTTTGATGGAATTCGATCTAGAATTTATAAGCCAGAAGTCCATTAAGGGATAGGTCATAGCAGATCAATTAGCTGAGGTGCCACTATCAAATAGTAGGCCTCTAACAATTGAGCTTTCGGACGATGTAGTCTTCATCATATCCGAAGCTCCTAAACTCGAAGAACTAGAGAACAATGCTGATATGACATTGTTCTTCGATGATTCGAAGTGCGAACAAGGGGGTGGTTCTAGAATAGTGTTCTTCACACCGCAAGGAGCTCCAATGCCCTTGTCATTCAAGTTAGATTTTCCATGCACCAACAACAACGCTGAGTATGAAGCCCTACTGCTAGACCTCCACATAACTATCGCCATGAATATTAAGAGATTGAACATATTTGGTGACTCCTTGCTCATAGTAAATCAAGTCAAAGGGCTTTTTCAGTGTCGGTGTCCCATACTAAAAGCCTATAAAGATCTAGTTGACACATATTTGGACAAATTGGAATGGTATGAAATTTAGGCAATCCCTCGATCATTAAATAGGTTTGTAGATACCATGGCTTCTTTGGGATATTTAATCCCTCAGAAATTCATCTGCCGATTTCACTACCATCCACATCAAGACGCTCTCGCATCCAGCAGCAGAGCGTGCAACCTATGATAACAGAGAATCAGTCAACATGATCAATGTAGAACCACAAGCTAAATGGTTCTATAGAGTTGAAGACTTTCTTAAGAAGGCACCCTAGGGGTCATTAACCTCTTAGAGTCCCATGGGGAGTGGTACTACCATTCACCACAGGGTTGTTTTTGAGTCTGCATTTGCAAAAGTAAATACACAGGGGGAGCAAGTCATCTTAGTAGTCAAAGCTAAGATTTATCAAAATTGGATATCGCAAATTAAAGACTTCCTAAAGCTTAGTATAATCCCAGAGGGATTGCCACATGTCGTGAAGCACACATTTAAATAGAAAGTGGCTAAATATGTCTTAATAGGAGACATCTTGTACCAACGAAGCTACGATGGAGTTCTCCTTCATTGCTTAGAGCCCCAAGAGGCATCATGGGCAATTTTGCAAGCCCATGATGGTATGTGTGGTGGCCATTTCAGTGGCATGGCCATCATCAAGCGCATCCTTCGAATGGGTTACTATTGACCCACTATGGAGAAGGAGTGCAATGTGTATGTCAATAAATGCATTAAATGCCAGCATCACGCTAATATTATGCACTTGTCATTGTAGGCCTTACAACCCATTCAAGCGGCTTGGCCATTTGCTCAGTGGGGATTGGATCTTATAGGCAAGATCTCTCCTCCATCATCGGGCCAACATACATTCATAATCATGGCTATTGAGTATTTTACAAAGTGGGTGGAAGCAATACCCTTAACAACAACAACTGGAGCTCGTATAGCAGAGTTTATACTAGAGCATATTATAAGTTATTTTGGGATTCCATCCAAAATAATATCGGATAATGGAACATATTTCAAGAATAAAACTATGAGAGCTTTGACATCTAAATATAGAATAAAACATAGTTTTGTGACTCCATACTATCCGCAAGAAAACGAGGTAGGCCAAAGCTTCAAATAAGATAGTGGTGGCCATATTGAAAAAGATGGTACAAGAACACCACAAATATTAGCACATCCAGTTGCCCCTTGCGCTATGGGCTTATAGGACTAGTATTTGGACGCCCACTTGGGCAACACCATTCTCACTAGTATATGGTATTGAGGCCATTATGCCCTTGGAATTAGAAATTCCAACATTACGCGTCGCATTGAAAGAGTTCATCGATGATGACACCGCATGGCAAGCTCGACTGGATCAACTGACGCTACTTTATGAACGTCACGTGAATGCCTTGGAGCATCTTCATGTTTATCAAGAGCAACTAAAATGAGCTTACAATGTCAAATTCCACTAGAGAGACTTTGAATTTGGGGATCTTGTCTTGAAATAAAACCAATAGAACTCTAATTTATCGCCAGATATGCGAGACAAATTCATGGCTAATTGGCTAGGACCCTACATCATATCTAAAAATATTGGTCTGGGTACCTATCGCCTAACATCGCTAGGGGGTGTTGAAGAGCCTGAACCTCTCAACATCATCCATATTAAGGCGTTTTATGCTTGAAGAGCATAGTAAAAGGCTCCGAGAGTTGCTTGTAACTACTCGGTCATCCTAAAAAGCTCCAAACACTCTCATTAGTGGTTTGGTCAAGTCAAAAAGCTCCAAAGGCATCTGTAAGCCCTTTGGTCAAATGCAAAAGGCACCAAGAGTTTTTGAAAAACTACTTGGTCAACCCCAAAGGCTCCAAGGATTCTCAAAATCACTTGGTCATCCCAAAATGCCCCAAAGGTACACATAATCCCTTTGGTCAATCCTAAAAGCTCCAAGGATTCCTAAAAATTGCTTGGTCAATTTAAATGCTCTAGAGGCATGTCCTCACCGTTTGGTCAATTATGAGGCTCAAAACCCATAAAAATTATAAAATCAATAAAATCTAAAAAATTGGTAAAGCATAAAATCCAAAAACATTTGCATTTGCATTTGCATTTGAATTTTGCATTTTCATTTTGCATTTACACATGCATTCACTGCATTCACTGAATTTCATATAGGCATTCGTCATCCATTGCATTCCGTAGTAGAACACATTATGTTTATCAGTCTTACAAACGATGCCACATTTGTATTTAAATCATGCATCTATGCATTCATCATGATCCATCATTCATGTGAGCAATTGTGTTTTTCAACACAACCTGTAATATTGCTATGGATATATACTATGGTTTTTCGGTCACTCAGCCATACCTAGTAGTCTTATCAATAGTTGGTAGAAAGCTTACATTGCTTTTGTAGCTAAGGTTCAGTTAGTTTAGCCCTTAGCATATCAGAGGCCTATCACTAATCAACAAATTAAACAATCCTAACAAGGACTAGGGGAATATGAAAGCCGTGAAGCAGGATCGGGTATCCTGAAGTGAAAAGAGTTATTCTTGCTTATCCCTCTATGCGAATGATATGGGAAATGTTGGTAGTTGGCAAAAGGATAGGTTAGTTACCTATTCAAAATCCCTTGCTTACGCTAAAATGAGCAATATCCCAAAGAGATATCCCACATCAATCCTCATGATTGATACCCTAGATCAATATCATAGATCGAATCCCCAAAGTTTTGTCCCATATTGATATCATAAGATCGATATTCTCAATCGATATACCAGAAATAGTTTTTCCAAGTAAATCCCCCCAAAGGAAAGTTTCTAAAAAAAATTATCAAGTGTAAATACCGAAAAGTGAAGATCAAGTGAAGATCAAAAAATAGGCTTAAATCAAAGTTCAAAGTGAAGATCGAATGAAGATCAGAAATAAAATTTCACATCAAGATCGAGTGAAGATCATAAAGCAAAATTTCGAGCGGAGATCAAATGAAGATCCAAAATCCAGTTCGAAGAAATATCAAATGAAGATCCACGAAAGTTCAAAATGAAGATGGAATTGACTCCCTTGCTTCACTACATATGAGAAAGTATCCCAAAAATTTAAGGATAGAAATCAATGAGCCTGAATCCTTGGAATTGTCAGAACTACTATACCTTATGCATGACGATATGTCTAACGCATTAGCACCTTGCTTATGAAAAAGAACAATGTTTAAATGTGGAAGAGCTAGCTTCAAGTGTCCTGCATTGCCTAGTGGCTTAGTCCAACTAAAATATAAACTTGAGATTGGATAATACATTTGTGGAACCCCTATCTTAGCAATGGGATGAAAGAATCTTGCCTGACATTAGGGAACGCTCGTGTATTATATTAAAATAATCATTTGCACGCACAGGGATAATGTACAGTTAGGGCCTATCCTAGCAAAAGCCATTTATCTCAAAAATCTAGTGTGGTTAGTATACAACTTTTGATAAGTCTATTAGGGTGTTTGAGTCTCATGGAAAACCTCAAAATCTCTCTAAAAAGCAACAAATGCTAAAAATAAAAGCATAAACCATCAAATGGTAAAAGTCATTGCAAATTATCAAATTGCAAAGTATCCAAGAAGTGATACATCATTACATAAAGCACAATCAACATATAGGATAGATACCGGATAAATATCAACAACGATGTTTAGATGACCACTGACTATATCATGCATATCATTCAAAGTGTGAAAGAAAATTGAATGACACATTATATCATTCTCATTATAAACATAGCATACAATTGCATTTCATATATGGGTGATTAATTTATTAAATTCTTATCTTAAGGATTTTCAATTATATTCATTGGTGAGCAGAAATTACGTTTCGAAAAACATTCATTTCTCTTCCATAAATTATCAATCCGGTAAGTCCGTAAACTTATGAGTGTCACGCACAGTATATGCCTGCAGTGTTGGGGAACAAATCTGGTTGTACCTTATTTAGTTTGGTGGGGAGGTTTGTGTAATTGGATTCCAGCCAAACCAAATAAACTAAGTGCGGGAAATGAAATAAATAAATTATAAACAAAAAGTAAAGTGCTGTAAATAAAATGCGAGGAAATAAACACACACAACTGAAATTAAATAAAGCGGTAAACTAATCTACAGAAAGCAAATGCACAAATTAAACAGGGGAGGACTACTACAGGGAGTGGGCCCAAGCTCCCGTAGATAGTCCGCCCGGCTAGCTACGTAGAGCTTGCTCGAATAAGAGGAGTTGCACTCTTAATTAATTAAACAATAAAATAAAATAAGTTCTGTGTAAAATTAATCATTCATCTCCCTCTGTTCATCTGGCCTGCGTCTTTATATAAAGCGCAGCCAGATCTCATTACAATAACAAATCAGTCTATTTTAATCACGTGATGTGATTTAGTTACAATTGATTCTACACATATTTTATTCTTCTATTTTAAAGTATGTTCGTTCACCAGAAGGATAAATATAAACATCCTTAGGTGTACGTAACAACAAATCCTAAACTAATGCATCCTAAAAATAATAATATGCTTTAAGAGCTTTACAAGGTCAACCGGCCAATCGGTTGATAATAATAACAAGCACTTTATTCTATTTAATAAATGCATGATTAAAATAGATCTCCTTTGTCTTCACGTGCAACCTCCTCCATAGTCCTTGGTCAACCAGTCAAAGTTGACTTGGTAAATCTTGCAAAGTATGAAGGCATGGAGGCGCCTTCCGTATGAGGAAGGCGCCTACTTTTGTTGGGCGCCTTCCTTATAAGGAAGGCGCCTACTTCTGTTGGGCACCTTCCTTATAAGGAAGGCGCCTACTTCTGCTGGGCACCTTCCTTGAAGAGGAAGGCGCCTACTTCTGCTTGGTACCTTCCTTGAAGAGGAAGGCGCCTACTTCTGTTGGGCACCTTCCTTGAAGAGGAAGGCACTTGCTCTCTTGCCTTAGTCTCTGAAGCAGAAGTATGCCAGGTCCAAGTGGATGTAGACTGGAAAACACCATATTAGTAATAAAACCTGCATTTATACACATTTCCCACTAAAAACACCAATCAAGCATAATACCGGATTTTCTATCAATTATATGCATAAGTTATATAAAATACATCTCATATGCTAATTGAACCAGTGATAATTCTCCTTAACCGTGTATATAAAATGAGCATTTTTGGTGCTCATCATCCCCCCATGCCTAACATGTGCCACGCCCTCGTGGCACCAAAAGGTGAAGTTATCCCTCTCGTAGGCTGACCATGCCAAAAATTTTGTCATGTCTTCGTGACAACAACCCTTGGGATATATATATTTTTCCTCTTTTTTTTTTTTTTTTAATGGCCTTCAACATCTCTGTTTCTCTGCCTTGAGTGCTGCTATTTTTTTCCATTCAGCACTACTATTTTTTTCTCAGTACTATTTTTTTATTCAGCACTATGTTTTTTTTCATTGAGTGTTGCTATTCTTCATCCATAGAGTGATGCGGCACTAGCAGAAGTCAGAAACACATCCTGACTAATCATTGCGGATAAATAGTTAAATCGTGACCACACTATTTAGGGCAAATTACCACTGCACTAATGTTGGCATTTTCCAGTGTTGCACATTAGTCAGATTTGGTGAGACCAAATTTGTTTAAAACAAGTGCAATCACCGGCTACTACTTTTACCCACATCTGAAACATATTTGACATCTCCAGAACCTCCTTTGTGGTAGAGAGTAGCATCATTTATATGTGTTCGCTCAAGATGACTACCATTGTCAGGAGGCGGCAATGAAAATGATGCCAAATTTATTCATGTAGATGCCATAGCCTCTCCTTTTTTTTTCAATTATATTTTTTTCAAGGCACATCATGTGTTTGAATTCTAATGGGAGATTTTGAAAAACTATGGAGGCGTCGATTGGTATTAGCATAGAAATGATTTTAAAATAACTATACACATAATTAACAAGAAAATCAGTACATACCCGGGTGAATTTCGTAGAATCTGATATATATGATGTTGGTGGTGTGAGACGTCTTCACGTTGGTGCTCCTGGAGATTTTATTTATTTATTTATATGTATCTTTATCTATTCTGCCATGAACAGAACAGATCTTGACTCTCTCCTTTTTTTTTTTCTTTTTTTTTTTTTTTTTTTTTTTTTTTCATCCTCTGCATCAAAGAACAGAGTCAATCCGCAACAACTGAGCTGGTGACTCTAAACTTTGAAATACCCAACTTTTTCTCAATAGCACAAAAAATATTTTAATCCTGCATTGACGTATCTCTCTCCGAATGCATTTACAGGATGAATATTAAAATTTATACCTGACACGTGTGCATCCAAAATGATCTCCCCTCTGAATTATTTCTTTTGCATGCATAATTGGAACAACACTGCATTCCTTTGTTTTCTGGAGTGAGGAAAAACAATATTTCTTTCATCATTCATGGCATCTGTCAGGTGCATTGCTGAGATGTATGTGTGTTGTGTGGCATTGGTAGGATGTTCTCATACGTTGGTGCGATCCCCAAATTAACCTACATGATGTAGAGTTGGAACTGCACCAATATTTGTTGCCCATGTCATGCTTGTCTAGTCAACGGGCGAAGAACAGGGGCGCCTTCCCTATGAGGAAGGCGCTTGCCTTCTAGTGGCACCTTCCTATCGATGCCTTCCTGTGAGAGGAAGGCGCTTGCCTTCTAGTGGCACCTTCCTATGGCGCCTTCCTATGGCACCTTCCTATGGTGCCTTCCTATGGTGCCTTCCTTGGATGCCTTCCTGTGGCACCTTCCTATCGGTGCCTTCCTGTGGCGCCTTCCTATCGGTGCCTTCCTGTGGTGCCTTCCTATCGGTGCCTTCGATGAGAGGAAGGCGCTTGCATTCTTTTGGTGCCTTCCTGGAAGAGGAAGGCGGCCTTCTATTGGTGCCTTCCTGGAAAGGGAAGGCGCTTATCTTTTCTTGGTGCCTTCCTGGAAGAGGAAGGCGCTGGCCTTCTATTGGCGCCTTCCTAGAAGAGGAAGGCGCTTATATTTTCTTGGTGCCTTCTTGGAAGAGGAAGGCACTGGCCTTCTATTGGCACCTTCCTAGAAGAGGAAGGCGCTTATCTTTTCTTGGTGCCTTCTTGGAAGAGGAAGGCGCCTACCTTCTTCTGGCACCTTCCTTGAAGAGGAAGGTGCCTACTTGTCAAATATCTATTTTCAAACTCCTCCCCCATTTTATTTAGCTACCAGTTGGAGGTTTCTCATTTCCCTTCGGGACCAGGTTGGTCCTCGGGAAAGAGGATACTCTCTTCCAATGGGCAGCAAAAATAAAACTTTGCTTCTGATTTGCATTTCATCGTGGAGCTATTTCAACAAAAGGGTTTTTTTTTTTTCATAGGAGTAAGTTAGGCGCCGACAATAAGGCGTCTTTCCCCCATGTCTAAAAATTGTCACGTCCTCGTGACAACTCCCTTCCAACTTTTTTTTTTACTTCCCCTCTCCCCTCATCCCTTTTAATTTGCATTTCAATTGGGAGTCAAACAACATAAGTTTTTTTTTTTTTACGGGAGGTTCTGATTCACCCGCATCTTCCCCCACTTAAATTGGTGATGCCCTTATCACCAGCAATAGGTCCCTCTGTACAACAGGTCTGCAACCCTCCAAACATCAGGTCCCACACTGAACAACAGGTACCCCCATCCAAGGGAGAAGAAAATTGCTTATTGGTACCTTCCTCCAAATGGAAAAAGGCACTATTGTATTGGGCTGATTGTAGGCACTCTCTTCCTAGTGGGAAGTAAGTGCCTTTTTCGCTTTACCGCACTCCTAATTGTAGGGCACAAAATGTCACATCTGTTAGGCCTAGTTTAAGCCGGCTCCGCCTACAGATCATGCTCATGGTTGTGTACTGTGAAACTACACCTACAAAAACTGCACACACGAAAGTAGTAAAATAGGAGTCATGACTCCATGCCTGTTAGGCCCTGGCTCTCAGGATGCCTACAGCTTGCAATTCGGTTCATGGTTTCCTGCAAAGCAAATAAAAAGAAATTTTTATGCTAAGCAGGACATGTTCTATGCCTTTTTTTTTTCATTGGGAGGATTCGCATAATTTTTTTTTTTGTGCCATCGAACCACCTAGGTGTGGGAAATGGATCAAGGCACCCTAGATGTCAAGGCGCATGCTTGTTGTGGAAGGCGCCTGCTTGTTGTGGAAGGCACCTGCTTGTTGTGGAAGGCGCCTTCAATGTATGGCACCTTCTTGATGCGGAAGGCGCCTCCAATGTATGGTGCCTTCCTGATGTGGAAGGTGCCTCCAATGTATGGTGCCTTCCTGATGTGGAAGGCCTTGATGTGGAAGGCGCCTTCAATGTATGGTGCCTTCCTGATGCGGAAGGTGCCTCCAATGTATGGTGCCTTCCTGATGTGGAAGGCACCTCCAATGTATGGTGCCTTCTTGATGTGGAAGGCGCCTCCAATGTATGGCGCCTTCCTGATGCGAAAGGTGCCTCCAATGTATGGTGCCTTCTTCATGCGAAAGGCACCTTATTGATGATCAAGGCATCTTTCACTTTATCATTTTTTTTTTTTTCACGTATCCTCCCCTTTTTTTCTTTTTTCTTTTTTTTTCTTTTCTTTCTCTTCTCTTTTTTTCTTCTTTTTTTTTTTAACGAATGATTGAACATTCGTCCAAGCTACTGGTATGGTATGGGGTCTCCCCCATGCCGATGTCTGATCCACTCTCGCAAATGTGAGGCGATTGTTAATAGAGCTCGTTGACCGTTACTTGAACATTGTCTCGACACTCTACTTTGTACGTGGTGTAGCATCTTTGACTCTGCTCATCATTTACTCAGGTTGTAACAGTCACACACCTTGCTGCAAAACATTCCCAAAGTTTCACAAGCACCTTGGGCTGGAAGCCTTTCGCTTGATCAGGGTTACTTAGCCTGCCTTCAGGCGCTAATGTTGCCAAGGTAAAACTCTGCTAGCTTTCACCTGCTAGATTGGATGCTACACGATCAGGTACACGAGATAGTTCGTATAGTGTTATTACAAACTCCACGTATAATTCTCAATTCATGAAATCTTCACAGACACCTCCTTATTTTTCTACTTCGCACTTCACGTTGTCCTGCAAAACATAAAAGAAAAATCTAAACTAAAGGCATTAAAATAAAATTCTAACTAATTTTTTTTTTCTGTTTTTTTTTTTGGTCTATTCTGCCTTGACCAGAACAGATCTTGGATTATCATTTTTTTTTCATCATCTGCATCAAAGAACAGAATGTCAACTTCAACCATTTGAGCTGGTGATTTTCACATCTGGAGGTTTGTCAATGATCCATCCTAAGAATTTGGCAAAATGTGCCATGTATTGAAACATCTTTGCCCTCACACTTTTTGTGAAAAGCAGATTTCTCCATGGTTTCAGATCCTCTCAAAGTTGATGTTATCTTCCACCATAGTGAGACTCTGCCTCTCTTTTGTATATTTTCTTCACATATTTTAATAGAATGAGAATGCTACCATAAAAACTGTAATGTTGGCACTGTGCATTCAAAAGTGGAGGCCATGTGAGTCAGGTAACTACGCAGCCTACTGTGTGAAAGTTACATTCCATGTACCATTATGAAAGGATTTTATGACAACCAACAACTCACATTTTTGAAACACCAAGCTCCTCCTCAATTAGCACATAAAAAAAATGTTAATCCTGCTCTAATGCATATCCAAAGTATTGGACTCTCCGTATGCATTGCAGGGATTAATTTTCAAGCACCATGTGGCCTTTGTGCAGACATTTGAAATCTGATCTCCTCCAAGCTCTTTCCCTATTTTATTTAGCTACCGGTTGGAGATTTCTCATTTCCCTTCTGGACCAAGCTGGTCCTCGGGAAAGAGGATACTCTCTTTCAACAAGCAACAAAATAAAACTCTATTTTTGATTTGCTCATTAACTTGGAGCCTTTTCAGCAGATGATTTATTTTCTCTCTTTTTTTCTTTTTTTTTTAACGAACACTATAAATAGCGTTCATTGTGTTGTTGACGGCATTGATGAAGGTGGGGTCTCCCCCATGCCTATATTTAAACTAGTCTTTCAAAAATCATCTGCTTCATTATCAACTAGTTTAATACGTCATAGCATGAGAAGAGCATTTTATCCCATGGCCTCAAAACCAAATTTTCTCAACATAATGGCAAAACATGCAGGCTAGGAAATGACTATCCGTGAGCTAGCAACCTGAAGAAAACATGGCATAGCAGTCTGTTAAAAACACATGCTAGTTTCTGATTCACCAGGTCGCCTTAAGCGCAAGTGAAGAGCATACTCCATAACAAGGCGTTCTCTTTAAATTATGCTCTGTCATTTTCCCTGCATTATTAATTTCATCATAAAAAACATTTACCAATACGTTGCAAAAATTTCAAGCTTGTAAATTTTTTTAATTTAAAACCAAGCTTCTAGAGGCACAATTTTTCAATGGTTTCTGTATAAAAACACGTCCCTAAAAATTTTCAATCAGACTTGGGTTGTGCTTTTTCTTTTGATTTCTTGAAACCATTTAGAACATGATGGAAATCCTTCAATGCCAGATTTTTTCTAATTTTTTTTTTTCAACAACACATTTTATTCCTACTTCTACACTTAATTTGGTACATCAGGTTCATTCCCACGTTTACCTGAGAAGCTATAAAATACAAATAGTTGCCAATGGAATTTAGCTCTGATTGTGCCGACAACTATTTTTGGCCTTATAAAAAGGCCCACAGTGGACTCACACTTCTCAGGTAAAATATCTACAGGTAATTTTAAATAGACTTTTTATCTGACCTGTAAATTAGAACACTACAGTTTAGACACTCCCCGACAACGGTGCCAAAATGGTGAGCAGAAATTCACGTTCCGAAAAACATTCATTTCTCTTCCATAAATTATCAATCCGGTAAGTCCGTAAACTTATGAGTGTCACGCACAGTATATGCCTACAGTGTTGGGGAACAAATCTGGTTGTACCTTATTTAGTTTGGTGGGGAGGTTTGTGTAATTGGATTCCAGCCAAACCAAATAAACTAAGTGCGGGAAATGAAATAAATAAATTATAAACAAAAAGTAAAGTGCTGGAATTGGAAATAAAATGCGAGGAAATAAACACACACAACTAAAATTAAATAAAGCAGTAAACTAATCTACAGAAAGCAAATGCACAAATTAAACAGGGGAGGACTACTACAGGGAGTGGGCCCAAGCTCCCGCAGATAGTCCGCCCGGCTAGCTACGTAGAGCTTGCTCGAATAAGAGGAGTTGCACTCTTAATTAATTAAACAATAAAATAAAATAAGTTCTATGTAAAATTAATCATTCATCTCCCCTTTGTTCATCTGGCCTACGTCTTTATATAAAGCGCAGCCAGATCTCATTACAATAACAAATCAGTCTATTTTAATCACGTGATGTGATTTAGTTACAATTGATTCTACACATATTTTATTCTTCTATTTTAAAGTATGTTCATTCACCAGAAGGATAAATATAAACATCCTTAGGTGTACGTAACAACAAATCCTAAACTAATGCATCCTAAAAATAATAATATGCTTTAAGAGCTTTACAAGGTCAACCGACCAATCGGTTGATAATAATAACAAGCACTTTATTCTATTTAATAAATGCATGATTAAAATAGATCTCCTTTGTCTTCACGTGCAACCTCCTCCATAGTCCTTGGTCAACCAATCAAAGTTGACTTGGTAAATCTTGCAAAGTATGAAGGCATGGAGGCGCCTTCCTTATAAGGAAGGCGCCTACTTTTGTTGGGCGCCTTCCTTATAAGGAAGGCGCCTACTTCTATTGGGGCGCCTTCCTTATAAGGAAGGTACCTACTTCTATTGGGCACCTTCCTTGAAGAGGAAGGCGCCTACTTCTACTTGGGTACCTTCCTTGAAGAGGAAGGCGCATACTTCTGTTGGGCACCTTCCTTGAAGAGGAAGGCACTTGCTCTCTTGCCTTAGTCTCTGAAAGTAGAAGTATGCCAGGTCCAAGTGGATGTAGACTGGAAAACACCATATTAGTAATAAAACCTGCATTTATACACATTTCCCACTAAAAACACCAATCAAGCATAATACCAGATTTTCTATCAATTATATGCATAAGTTATATAAAATACATCTCATATGCTAATTGAACCAGTGATAATTCTCCTTAACCGTGTATATAAAATGAGCATTTTTGGTGCTCATCATTCATAATTTTTATACACTTTGTGGCATCATCCATTAGATTGATAAACATATTGTATTCATTCCTTATGTTTTAAGTGATTAAAGTATACAGGTTCATTTACATTAGATTGCCATCGTATAAATAAATCATCACATACATTAATGCATACAAAAAAGCAATATCAACTATGCATTAAAGAAAATAACATCACATCCATATGCATCCATCACAAAAAGCACATATAAGCGTCTATATCACTGCATATCATCATCATAAATAAAATAGCTATCTAGTGCATGTCATTCATACATCACATCATATAGCATCAGCATAACATAAGCATTGCATCCATGTGCATCACATAAACATAAAATTAAAAATAAATGAGTACACAATAATGAGCCATAATAATGATTAGTCATATCATATATGTGTCTCAGAGTACATTGGGAGTACAAAAAAATACCCATAGGCTAAAAATGTGTAGGTCCTCGACCTTACACCAAAAATGATATGTATCAAAAAGGTATCCTGCATACAATAGAGCTCTAACTTTGATCTGCTCTCCCTGTACCAGATCTCTCACCGTCTCCCTTAGTACTATGCTCAAGAGTTTGCTCTACCTGTTGCCTTGCTGTCTACTACATATCCTACTGAGAGCCCTGGCTATCGCCTAACCCAAATAGGCTTAGTACTCTCCCAGCTACCACCTATGCAATGGGCACCTCTTTGCACCAGGACCTATGGCTGTATGATGTAGTATACTGCCCTGCCTCCCTAGTTCTAGTATGACTAGTGCCACCATGTGTGTCCTCTCGCTTCGATGGGTGTGATGGCTCGAGCTAGAAGTATACTGCCCTGTAGTTCGAGATCTACTCCTTTGGGACTCTGGAGCATATGGATCCTTGAGAATATCTGCACCATGTAAAGGGCCAAAAAGGTAAATTAATGCCTCCCATTGGGTCAGAACTCACTAAGAGTGGATAAATTTGGAAATTTAGTGATAATCAAGCACTAGAATCCGATTAAAAATAAGAAAAGTTGGCTGAGATTATAAAGTACATTCAACCAAGATCAGTGCTATGATAATCCTTTCATGGAGCGATGAACCTCCCAACCAAATAAAAAATAAATAAAATAACTCAAAACACCAAATGCACCTCGTATTCAGTAATTTACCCTATACACTTGGCTATTGCAGCGACTTGTGATCCATGCAATCCGATAGGATGAGTAAATTACCATAAGGAAATTTGGGGTAAAAATTATCATCATTGATCTAATATGCTTCTTTTCAATCCCTAAGAAGGCCTTCATGGTTGAAATACTCCACAAGAACGAGGTATTGCATGTCATTTCCTCTATGACCTCTTTTTCAGCAAATCATCGATAATTTGATTCAACATAAATCTGAATGGATTTGTATCAATTCGATTCCCTAAGATGGCTATTATAGCTCGATTTCTCCATGGGATAGAAGTGTGCAATCACTATTAATAGTTGGAATTAAAAGTTGAACTAGGCCTAGCTAGTGCATTAATATGCTCAAATCTAATTTTATTCAGATCATCCATGGTGGTCAAGCAACATCGTTGCTTCATACATTGTCATTACCCTCATCAAATCATCGCTTGAGGGGGTAGTCATAATATCAAATCATAATCAAAATCAATAGAAGATCCCAGAGATCATAGATCCCTTTATATTGTAAAAACTATGTTCGTCCTTGCGAATCATTGCCAAATAGCTATAATAAGCTTACCCATTTTCTTGGGGAAAATAGCAAATATGATAATTTATTTGTATCTCGTCTCCTTTCGGTTATATAGGCCACTCCTATTGTAGCATCAAATACTACCCGAATGATTTATGGTGAGTGCAAGCTTTTCAAGTTTAAGCCTCCAAATATTTGGAAGCAATGATTCTAGGATGTGCATCCTTTTATAGGACCTGGGGAATCTAATGTTTATCTAAGTAATGATCATCATAGAACCTTTGACATCATTTTAGGAGGCCTATTTTTTCTCAGTGTTGTTAGATCTCACAATGCATCTTAAAAGGGGCATCTATAGACACCTAAAACACGTCATGTCAAGGGCAACTACTCATATGGACATGCTACAAGACCATATGGAAGATATTGGATAGACTCCAAGATAGAGTAGTGGTTCTAACCACTCAATTTGGGCTCCTTGGACTAATCATTCTAAACCACAGCCCAGACCTATAGTTTATAGGCTGAACCGTAGTTGATACTTGCGATTTGTAGTCTAGATCATAGTTATGACCTTCGGTCTTAACTAAAGTTCAATTGGCCTTCAATCCAAGCCAAATCAATTCGAATGACCATTTGATATAGAAGAAGGTGGTTAGAGGGTGGAAGCTTCCATTCCAACTATCCTAACCACCCCTTCTTGATCTTGGCTTCTCCATGAAGCCACCCCTAGTCCTAGGGCATCCTATAAATATTCCCCTCCAAATGGGGAGAGATATAGATGATTTGTATAGCAAAGTGCTGATGAATTATCGAGAGAGTGTGAATTTATCAGGCAAGCAATGAAACCCTATCGGATTGCATACTGAATTCATGCATTCAAAGGCCACTTTGCTATTCATCCAACAATCAGTTTGCCATGGAAGTTCTAGGAGTCTAGGAGGATCAAGAGATGCAAATCTGGGCAAACGAAGGCCCATTACTATGATTCAACTGCTAAACCTATCAGAAGGACACCGAAGGTGACCCTTGAACATCAATTGGACAAGGAGATCAAGCCCCCCTTGGAATTAGGGGTAAGCCTATCAGAGTGCTAACCGTGGTTGTCAGCCATGGTTTACAATGTAGACCACTCATCAGAGCTATAGTTTATAGCAGAGGTATAACCTCCTTCCTATTTTTATTTATGTTTGGCTAATTAGGTTAGATTAGTTGTTTTCATAGTTTAATGGCAATCTAACAGACTTTTGATCGTAGAATTAGGTTAGTTTAGCTTATTTGTGTTTATGCTTCAATTAGGACTTAAATGCTTTCTTTATGCATGTTTATGCTTCATTTTCTATATCTGATCCATGCATAGTGTAGCTGCTGCTTTACTTTACGTTATTATATGAATCTTGATTCAATTTGCATATCTTAGCAACACTCTTTACATTTTCTTGATTATGCATGTTTAATGGTGTCATTATGCAATTTACCTAAAAGGGCCTCATCATGAGAGGCTGCCTATATTTTTAACATTCTTTTGTTGTTTCTTGACCATAGGGAACAATTTCAATGGAGAACCAACCATCAAGTTCCTTCCCCATCGCGAAGAAGAGGGCATATCTACCATAGAGCAGTTCGTATCATATTAAAAGGCACTTGGAAATCACACCTACCCTTAAGATGGAAACAATTGGGCATTATTATTGTAATATTGTATCAAAATGATTATTCCTAAGAGGGATGTACCTGTAATCTGATTTTGACTTTGAATACAATGGAATAAAGTGTTTTCCTTCTTATTTCATTTGTTGTCAGTTTCATTTTCTTGTATGCATGTTATACCTTTATAATTTATTGCAATAAGATGCACCATTATGTGTGACCCTTTTTGGTTGTTACACAAAGATACATACTCAGACAAAAATTATCTCAAATCATATTGTTACTTATTCATTAATGCACAACAGATAAATATTGCAGCAAGCAATTTCAATACCCAGATAGTAATAATCCAAATAACAAAATTCACCAGTACCTATATTTTATAGAAATGCACTCCCTAACAATATAGAACAAACTCAAAATCATATTTCAATTACTTTAGCAGCTAGTAATCCATTAATTAGGCACAAACTAACCATTCAAGCATTTATAGAAATACAACTAAATAATCTGAACCTCTGATATTAAGCATGAGAACACATATTTGAGGTGAAGATCAATGTAATGCTCCTTCCATTAGCTTTTCAAGAATATTTATAGTAGCACAGGAAAACATGCTAGAGCCGACCCTTTAAAAATGAGGGCTCGACCTCTACTTATAGTTTTGCAAAATTAAAATAATCAAGAAGCATTACAAAGATCTTGTTTTGATAGTGCAACAGAGAGATCTAGATGGCATCTTCTTACTAGTTCATCCTTTGGGAAATATGTTGAAAATGGTCTACCATGGTAGCTCGGTGAAGAACACAAGCTTATACTGAGAGGGGGGGTGAACAGTATAAGACCACTTTTAACTTTATCTTTCAAAATAGCTTTCAAACCAATAACATGCAGAATAAAGATAGCAATAATAACAACAGTAAAACAATGCACAAAATGCAATCCACAAAGTGACACAACAATTTACGTGGTTCACCCAAGGTGGGCTACTCCACGGATAAAACTTTTCTTCTAAAAGTTGTATCAAAGTCCTCTGGGAATCCTTCCCGATTACAATGTTTATGAGCCACAGCTCAAAGGAGACACCTTCCCCTAATTCTGCTTTGGTTGGTGATCCTCTAGAAGACCTCTACCTCTTCTGCCCTTAGCAAGTGGAACTCTATCCATAGAAGACACCTGTCTTCCCTGCTCTGGCTGGAGATCTCTGTCCTCAACTCTGTCACAACAAGCTGGTCCTCTTTTCTGCACCAAAACACAGTCCTTCGGTCTGGCACAAATCTATCCTCTTCCTCTTTTCTTTTCTGTTATAGTTCCTACTTGGTCGAAACCAACTTTTCACAGTCTACGCAAACACAACAGCACTCGATCAAATTATACTCTTCTGCAAAAAACTTAGCAGCACATTCTTTGCGCATACAACAGCACAGTCTTCGCATAAACAGCAGCACAGTCTTCGCATGAACAACAACACAGTCTTCGCATGAACAGTAGCACAGTCTTCCACACTTAGACGATTCGATGAAATGCACTCTTATACTGCAATCGAACTTCGCACTCTACTTTTTCGATGATCGAACCTCACTGTCGCACTAAATCTATGAATGCCACTCTTCGAACGCACACTTCGATCGATGCCCAAAACTACTCAAATAGCCCTCCTTTAATACTCACAATCTCAAGTTGAAATCTTGTTCTTAGTCGGCTGTTTTACCCTTCAACCACGTCGGCTGCAAAACCCTGCGCTGTGTCGGCCCAGATTTAACTCTGTCGGCTTCACTACCTCCTTGTTGCTTCTGGCGTGAAACTTCAACATGTCGTGATATCGTGACACCTTTGCCTGTCGTACACCCTCTATAGCTTGTTGTAGCGATATCGCGACGCTTTTGCTTTTGTCTGCTTCCTTTGCTCTTTTGTCACGAAATCGTGACACTTTTGCCTCTTGCTGACGTCATCTCACTTCTGTCACGAAATCATGACGCTTTAGACTTCAAAGCCTTCTTCTCCGCTTCTGTCATGAAATCGTGACACCTTTGCCTCTTGCTGACGTCATCAGCAACTCTGTCATGAAATCGTGACGCTTTAGACTTCAAAGCCTTCTTCTCTGCTTCTGTCGTGAAATCGTGACACTTCTTGCTTCTTCAACCTTTTCTAAGTTTGCACCAACGAAAATGGAACATGTCACAAAATCATGATGCTTTCACTGCCTTAAGCACTTTTTTGCCATATGCCCGTGAAACTAGAACATGTCACGAAATCACGACGCTTTCGCCAATTGCAAGCTACCAACTCAACCTGTCACGAAATCGTGACACTTTCTACATCCGTACAACTTCATTGAAACTTGTCACGAAATCATGACACTTCTTACAACTCAACACTGCCAACTCAACTTGTCAGAAATCGTGACACTTCCTGCATCTCAACATTGCCAACTCAACTTGTCGCGAAATCGTGACACTTCCTGCAACTCAACACTGCCAACTCAACTTGTCACGAAATCATGACAGTTTTGCCTAAACTTTCTCTCTCCTCAAACATGTCGCGAAATCGTGACGCTTTTCCTGCTTCGTCTCTGCCTTCCAGCATGTCGCGAAATCGTGACAGTTTTGCCAAAACTTTCTCTCTCCTAAAACATGTCACGAAATCGTGACAGTTTTTCCAGTCGCCTGCAAACTTTTTCTAACTTATCTTTTTCTTGATCTTTTGCAACTGGGCTACTCTGATTTTCTTGGAGACTTATTGACCAACTGAAACCTTCATCAAAACACATACTTAGACATAAAAACAAATTGCTCCAAGAACTCCTTGACATCAAAGACAACAACTACCAAGAGCTCCTTGACATCAATGACAACAACTAAACTTAGGCAAAGGCAATGTACTCAAGGTACCCAAAATTGCCAACAATCTCCCCCTTTGTCATTGATGGCAACCCTTTACTAAAAACACATCTTCAAGAGCCAAAACTGAAATCAATCTCTTTGAAGTTTTGCTCCCCCTGACTTGAAGCTTTCCTCTTCACTTGAAGCTCTCCCCCTTACTCATATCTCTCCCCCTTACTCAAATATCTCCCCCTTTGTCATCAATGGCAAAGGGTCACCTTTGGGGCTTGGGACTAAGAATGAGTCTCTTAGCTTAGTCCCTCCCCCACCTCCTATTGAGGTGATTTTAAAATAGGGTTGGGAGTGAAACTCCCATTAGACACTCATCATCATCAGTGTCTACAATTTCTTTGTCGGGCCTTTTCTTGAGCTCTTTGTTAATGTTTCTATTCTTGGCACTTTTCTTGTTCTTGTTCTCATCTCTTTTCTTGTCCACACCTTGATCCTTGGACCTGTTTATACCACTATTTTTGTTCCTGTACCTTGGAAGATCAGCTCTGCACTTTCTGGCTGAGTGACTTGTATTGTTGCACTTGTAACAAACAACATTATTTCTTTCAGGCATAGTTGTTCTTTGAATCCGCCTGTTCTGACTAACCCGGTTCCTGTTATTTGAATTGCAAAAAATTGCCTTGTGCCCGAACTGATTACAAGAGTAGCAATACCCTTGAAATAAATTACGACTTCTGAAATTATTGTTAACCTTCTTCATTTGAGACATGCAATGTGCAGCCATGTGTCCAAACCTGTAACACGCAAAACATCTGCCATGAAATATTCTTTTAATCGATCTCTTGGGTCCCGAGAACTTCTGTTTCACATTCAGAAATCTATTTTCTATTTCTGCGCATTCATCACTCACGGACTCATGATCTGAAGTACTTTCTTCATCAGAACTTTCTTCCTTTTGAAATCTCTTGCTAGATTCCCCAACCTGTTTCTTGTGCGGCTCAACAAAATCGAGACCTATTTTATCTATTGGATTTCTTTGATTTTTGATGAGAGACTTAACCTTCTTGGAGCTATCCTGAAATCTGTAGAGCTTATCCTTGTAATCTTTATTTTCTTCTTTCAAAGAAGCCATTTTCTGCTCTAACTCATTATACTCAAGAATCTTAGACTCTAACTCATCCTTGAGTTCCTGTGTTTTGGCTATAGAGAAGTCAAGACTTTCTATAAGATCGTCTCTCTCCATACAACATTCATCTAACTTAACCTTGAGTCTATCATTCTTCTTTCTTTCCTTTTCCAAAACACTGAGAGCATTATTGAGTTCACATTCAAGATCCTCTATTTGATTGCACTTTGAATTATCAAGACCTTTTTCTGATTTCTTATCACTAGAGGTGCTACCCTTTTCAAAAACCATACATGCATCTTCCTTATCATTTTTTGAAGCATCCTCATACATACTAGCAACCAATTCATTATTTGTGCAATCATCCTCAAGGTGCCCAAAATTTCCACATCTAAAACATTTCATGACAGTGAATTTATGTTTCGGTTCTTCCTCCTTTTCTGAAATGAACAACATCTCATTTTCATTATCACTGGAAGAGCTTTCACTATCATTGCTAGAACACTTACTTGCTTTGTCCAGATAGAAGCTCTTCTTGTTCTTGTGTGAATACCTCTTTCCTTGATTGTTGTGCTCATCTTTGTTCTTTCTGTAATACCTGTGCTTTTCAGAATCCTTGCTCTTAACATCCTGTATATCTTCATCACTTTCATTTTTGGAAACAGTACAGTCAGTAGCATAATGACCATACTTTCCACAGTTGAAACATCTTATATTTTTCTTGCTTTTGTGCTTTCTAGAGAACTTGCCTTTCTTGCTGTAATATGCTTCTTCCTCACTAGAAGACTCATCACTCTCTTGAATCTGTTTGCCTTTTGATTTCTTGGTAGCTTTGAAAGCTGCCTCTTTCTTTATATCAACATTCACTTGAGTTCTCAGCTCAAATGCTGCAAGAATACTATGGAGCTCATCCTTTTTCAACTTATCTAAATCTTTGGCTTCCTCAATAGCAGAAATATTTTCACTAAATCTATTAGGAAGAGATCTTAAAATCTTATCACACACATCATTTTCAGCAAGTTCAAGACCTAGGTCTTTCATAGAATTAACAACTTCATCCATACGGAGCATGTAGTCACTAATATTTTCATCATCATTCATCTTGAGTTGTTCAAATATACCTTTGAAGTGTCTCAACTTGGCCTTTCGGACATTTGCATCACCTGTATGAACAACCTGCAATTGTTTCCACATTTCACTGGTTGTCTTGTAGTGAATAACTTTGGTAAGATCAGCCTTCTGTAAACCCTTTAGGATTGCATTCATGGCTTTTGAGTTGCTGTGATGTAGGAGCCTGTCTTCTTTAGTATAAGGACCATTTGCAAGAATGGTGTACCCATCTTCAATAACTTCCCATACCTCATTACCAAGAGCCATTAGATAGACTTTCATTCTTGCACTCCATAGACCGAAATCTGATCCATCAAGAATAGGTGCTGCATTGCCACCTGAAAAATCCATTGTGTTCTTAACCAGTTCTTCCTTTCGGCTGTAAAACCTTTTCGAAGGAACCTGCTCTGATACCAATTGAAGAACACAAGCTTATACTGAGAGGGGGGGTGAACAGTATAAGACCACTTTTACCTTTATCTTTCAAAATAGCTTTCAAACCAATAACATGCAGAATAAAGATAGTAGTAATAACAGCAGTAAAACAATGCACAAAATGCAATCCACAAAGAGACACAACAATTTACGTGGTTCACCCAAGGTGGGCTACTCCATGGATAAAACTTTTCTTCTAAAAGTTGTATCAAAGTCCTCTGGGAATCCTTCCCGATTACAATGTTTATGAGCCACAGCTCAAAGGAGACACCTTCCCCTAATTCAGCTTTGGCTGGTGATCCTCTAGAAGACCTCTACCTCTTCTGCCCTTAGCAAGTGGAACTCTATCCATAGAAGACACCTGTCTTCCCTGCTCTGGCTGGAGATCTCTGTCCTCAACTCTGTCACAACAAGCTGGTCCTCTTTTCTGCACCAAAACATAGTCCTTCGGTCTGGCACAAATCTGTCCTCTTCCTCTTTTTTTTTTGTTATAGTTCCTACTTGGTCGAAACCAACTTTTCACAGTCTACGCAAACACAACAACACTCGATCAAATTATACTCTTCTGCGAAAAACTCAGTAGCACATTCTTCGTGCATACAGCAGCACAGTCTTCGCATAAATAGCAGCATAGTCTTCGCATGAACAGCAGCACAGTCTTCGCATGAACAGCAACATAGTCTTCCACACTTAGATGATTCGATGAAATGCACTCTTATACTACAATCGAACTTCGCACTCTACTTTTTTGATGATCGAACCTCACTGTCGCACTAAATCTGCGAACGCCACTCTTCGAACGCACACTTCGATCGATGCACAAAACTACTCAAACAACCCTCCTTTAATACTCACAATCTCAAGTTGAAATCTTGTTCTTAGTCGATTGTTTTACCCTTTGATCACGTCGGCTGCAAAACCCTGTGCTGCGTCGGCCCAGATTTAACTTTGTCGGCTTCACTACCTCCCTGTTGCTTCTGGTGCGAAACTTCAACATGTCGCGATATCGCGACACCTTTGCTTGTCGTACACCTTCTATAGCTTGTTGTAGCGATATCATGATGCTTTTGCTTTTGTCTGCTTCCTTTGCTCTTCTGTCACGAAATCGTGACACTTTTGCCTTTTGTTGACGTCATCTCACTTCTGTCATGAAATCATGATGCTTTAGACTTCAAAGCCTTCTTCTCCGCTTCTGTCATGAAATCGTGACACCTTTGCCTCTTGTTGACGTCATCAGCAACTCTATCATGAAATCGTGATGCTTTAGACTTCAAAGCCTTCTTCTCTCTTGTCATGAAATCGTGACACTTCTTGCTTCTTCAACCTTTTCTCGATTTGCACCAGTGAAAATGGAACATGTCATGAAATCGCGACGCTTTCGCCGCCTTAAGCTCTTTTCTGCCAAAGCCCACGAAACCGGAACATGTCACGAAATCACGACGCTTTCGCCTAAGCTCCGCCAACAAATCGAACATGTCACGAAATCGCGACGCTTTCTACATCCGTACAACTTCATTGAAACTTGTCACGAAATCGTGACACTTCCTACAACCAAACGCCAACTCAACTTGTCACGAAATCGTGACACTTCCTCGCATCTCAACAACTTCACTGCAACTTGTCGCAAAATCGTGACACTTCCTGCAACTCAACACTGCCAACTCAACTTGTCACGAAATCGTGACAGTTTTGCCTAAACTTTCTCTCTCCTCAAACATGTCACGAAATCGTGACAGTTTTGCCTACTTCATCTCTGCCTTCCAACATGTCGCGAAATCGTGACAGTTTTGCCAAAACTTTCTCTCTCCTAAAACATGTCGCGAAATCGCGACAGTTTTTCCAGCCGCCTGCAAACTTTTTCTAACTTATCTTTTTCTTGATCTTTTGCAACTGGGCTACTCTCATTTTCTTGGAGACTTACTGACCAGCTGAAACCTTCATCAAAACACATACTTAGACATAAAAACAAATTGCTCCAAGAACCCCTTGACATCAAAGACAACAACTACCAAGAGCTCCTTGACATCAATGACAACAACTAAACTTAGGCAAAGGCAATGTACTCAAGGTACCCAAAATTGCCAACACTCGGGGCCTTTGCTACTTATTGGTCACTTGACAAAACTAGAGTTTAGGCCATTGGGAATAATGCCCTTTTGTCGATTCTTCTTGGGATTCATCCACTATCATTGATATGTAACCACCTCTGGTTCAATTTTCTAGAAAATCCTTCAATGCTTTGTCTCCCAACTAACTGTTACCAACCTGATGGAGAAATGTTCTTTAAACATCTAAAATTTGTCAACACAACCTCCACCATTGATTCTCCTCATCGTATGGTTTAGATTCAATCTAACATAAGCTTATCAAAAAAAGTGAGGAGGATACAACGCCATTCTGCTTTAAAATTTTGGTGACGTCATATTTTTGCATCAAAAGCTATGGAATCTCCAATTTGGACCTTTGAAAGCTAAACAACGAATCCGCTCTTTGTTTCTCATAATACACCATATTTCGCATAGTCTTCTTCAATCCGCATTAGAATGTTGATGGCATCATCCTTTTCTTATTGCTTTTGCAGATTTCATTCCGGGTAGAACAAGTGCACTGGTATGTAATCACCAATCTGGGCTCGTCATAGTGTGAAGTAACTCCTCCATTATATATAGCCTTTAGGATGAAACACTACCTTGTCACCATTCTGGGTCTGAGGTTAGTCACATAACCTCTTGTCACAAATTCGCACCTTCATCATTCTATTGTCTCACCTTGTCATAATTTTAGAAAGGAAACACTCCATTCATCCTCTAAATTGCCAATCCACACTTCTTCACTGTTAACATCACCATTTCCTTAAAAATTTTATGGATTTGATGGTAGCGCCAATCTAGAGCCAAAAAATAAAAGAACTTCTCAGAATTGGGTATTCCTATACTTAGTCACTCCCAAAAATGCCAATCCACATTTTTTATCATTGATGCCATCCTTCCTCATAGAATTTTGCAGATTTGATACCCGCCACTATTCTAGAGCCGGAAATAAATCGCCTAGAATCGCTTCAAGTATGAAAAAACTCACTAAGTGTTGGGCAGGTTCATATCTTTTGTTACAGATCTGCTTCAAAGTGTACTACAAGGTATGCAGAATGATAACTCTATTACTTAGGCAAAATTCTACAAAATTTTACTAAGTATGTGGCCATTTTGGGCCTACAATACTCAAGTGATAGTGATGCTAGTTTTTTAGACAATGATAGAGATGAAGTTCTTTTTATGATTGAAGAAAAAGAACAAGTTAAGAAAAGGACTCCAATAATTCTCAAGTGTTTTAGATGTGGTAACTTTGGACATATTGAAGATGATTGTACAAGGTATGGCTATAGTTTTAGTGATGATGAATATGAGGATGCACTTGAAGGACCAGATGAAAACCTTCTAATGGCATTAGAAAAAGAATTAGGTGATCCTATAGAAGACAAGCCAACAGAAAATAAATATGTGGACAAAGGTAAACAAATAGAGGAATATTCAGAAAAGGATGGATATTATCTCAAAGGAGAACTTATTTATGCCCTTGACATGGTAAAGAAGGTAAGAAAGCAACACTCTAAACTTGAAATTCAGTTTCAAGAATGTGATGAAGAGAGAAGATTGCTTATAGAGGATTTAGAAAAATCAAAGGCTAAGGCAAAAAGGTTCAAGGATAAGTTAGAAGAAAATATCTTAGAATGTGAAAAGTTAGCACAAGAAGTGGCACTACTAAGAGAATATTTGGAAGACTCCAAATTCAAGCTAAAAGGATTCAAAAATAGCTCAAAGAACTTAGATAAGTTCATCAAGATACAAAAGCCTACATCAAGCAAAACAGGTCTTGGATTTGGATAGGATCAAAATAAATGGGAAGGAGAGTCAACCTCAAGTTTTGGAGGAGAAGAAACTTCAGATGAAGATACTTCAAAATAAGAAAATGAGATATCTGAGGATGAGTTGTACAATAGAGAGTTCAACAAGAATAGGAACAATGCACAAAGAAGATATAGATGGAACAAAAATCAGAATAGGTCAAGAGAGACTAGGAGACCAATGAGGTCAAGGCAAGGAGGATTCAATGGAAGATGATTTTCATGTCACAGGTTTGGGCACATGGCTTCATAGTGCAAGACACAGGAAATATAGGAATATGGGAATAGATAACTTTTCCATGGGTATTGCTACTCATGTAATCAGTTTGGTCACAAAGCAATGAATTGTAGGGTTCATGACAGAAGAAGGTATGGCTTTACTAGGAGAAATCCTAAAACATTTGCACCTCCAAGGAATAATAATATTAAGTGTTACAAGTGCAATAATTATGGTCACACAACAAAGTGGTGTAGAACATACATTCCAGAATCAAGCATGAACAGGAATAGGAATAGGAACATGGATATGAACAAGAACAAGAATAGGAATAGGAACATGGATATGAATAGGAATAGGAATAGGAACATGGATATGAATAGAAACTTGAATATGAAAAGGAATAGGGATAGGAATATAGACATGAATAGGAACATGGACATGGAAATAAATAGTCAGAGGAATCAGAAGGATCGGATAAGAAGGAAAGAGGATAAAGGTAAAGAACAGTGCTTTCTAGGAGTAGAAATACTCCCACTCTAGAATTAACCACCTCAAGAGGAGGTGGGGGAGGGGCTAAGCTAAGAGGCTCATTCTTAGCCCCGAGCCCCAAAGGTGACCCTTTTCCATTGATGTCAAAGGGGGAGATATTTGAGTAAGGGGGAGAGATTTGGTATTTGAGAAAAGAGGAGAGAGCATTGAGCTAGGGGGAGCAATGTCCCAGGGGGAGCAGAACAAAATAAAAGGTAAGTTTTCAATAAAAATAATTTGGGTTGCCATCAATGACAAAGGGGGGTATTGTTGGACATTTTGAGTCCTTAAGTCAAAGTTGTCATTGATGTCAAGAAATGAAGTCATCATTAAATGTCAAGGAAATTGTCAAGAAACAAAGTTGTCAAGAGTTGTTATTGATCTCCAAAAATAAGCCACTGATGATGTCAAAGGTCAAGAGGAATAAAGCAGAGGTTAAAGGCAAAAGGGCTCCATAATATTTTTTATTATGTGGAAGCATAAGTTAAAAGGTTTTTCATAAAAACCCAAGGAAGACTATTGCAAAGCTAAAAGAAGGTTTAATATTTATTTAATAAAATATTTAAATTCAAAGTGAATTTAAATTTTATTAATAAATATTATTTATACCAAGGTGTACAATGGAAGATGGTCTTAATAAAACCAAAGGGTTTTAAAGAATTAATTTATAAAATTTAAATTCAAATGAATTTAAATATTTTATAAATTAATAAGCTCCAAAGGAAATTCGAGCGTCGACGTCTAATAAGGTTGGAGGTAATTCGAGTGCCGACGTGTTTGCATAAAGGAGGGAAAGGACTATATAAACCATGCCTTAAGAGGTATTTTAATTATCCTTGCTCGAACATTTTAAAGTATGCAAATTTGAATTGAAGAGCTCATGTGAAAAAGAGAAACGAATCCTGTGTTTTATGTGCTAGAGAATAAGGACAAAAATGAAAGCGCTAAAAAATTGGAAGCCATCTGGGCAGCGTGGCCTAGTGGCAAGGAGGCATTGGTTAAAGTGTTTGAGGTGCCAAGTGACCTACGTTCGAAACATGGCAGCAACGAATTCTAGTGTTTGCGTTGGTGTTGGAAGCGCCAAGGGAATGATGCACATTTTGCTTGGCAAAGTGGGGAGGTTTATTGAGCATGTGGTGCTCTCCACTCCTCAAGTGAGTGCCTAGCTCGCACGGTAGTTGGAGCCATGGCTAGGGCATTGGGTGAAGGTTGCATTGTGAGTTCGATTCCCACCAAGGCCAAGGTAATAAAAATTGTGATTATTTTTTATATTGCCTAAAGTTGACATGAGGTCTTAGGGAGTTAAAAGGGTTGCTTAAAATATTTTTATTTTGATTATTGATCTTTTGAAATTTGGAGGAATAAGGTGCTTGCTTTATTTTTAAATAAAGTGTTGGTGTCACATTGAGTTGTTGAATTTATAAAAGGATAAAGGGAACTTCTAAGCATTGAGTTATTTTTAAAAGAAGAGTGCATTGAATATTATTTTAGTTGGGGAGATCATAAGGTGTAAGTGGTATATTAATTTTTGTAAATGTTGATGAATGATTTCTTAAAGGTGGAGTGATAAGGTGTATATTTGTCTTGATACTTACATTGTATTTTGAGGAAGATTATTATCTAATAATTTCTTTGAGCTTGGCAAAAGAGTGTTTATGTTTGTGGCAGATTTATGAGATTCCTCCATCATCAAGAAAAAGGTATGAGCACATTCTTCCTTAGTTAAATTGATTGGTTGGTTTTCTGGAAAATAAGTTTGGAGTGAAAAGGACTTGATTAGGGTTTCCTATTGAATGAGTTGAGTTAATGCTTCAAGGTTTTCTGGAATAAATAGTTGTTAAAACCTTGTTCTATAAGCATTGTTGTTGAAGTCATTGGTAGTGTGAAGAACTTGAACTAAGGATTGAGTATTATTGCTATGAGAAGATTGTTTGATAAGCATTGTTGTTGAAGTCATTGGTTGTGTGAAGAACTTGAACTAAGGATTGAGTATCATTGCTATGTGAATATTGTTTTATAAGCATTGTTGTTGAAGTGAGTTGTTGAGCAAAGAACTTGAACTAGAGTTTGAAAAGAACATGAGTATCATTGTTATGTGATATTTGATGTTGAGCATTGTTGGAAATATTTTGAGTTGAGTGATCATAAGCTTGGACTAGGGTTTGTAAGCAAGGGTTGTTTCATTGAGTGTTTGGTTGAGTAAAGTTGGTTGAACCTAGTCAAGTGGGTATGTGAAGTGATTTTTCAAGTTCCATAAAACAAACTATTCTATATTCTGAATTGAGTTGAGAAAGTAATTGAGCATTGAGTTGAATTTGAAGCATATTGAGTCTCTAACAATTCTCCTTATGTTTCTAAGAGAGTGATTGAGCATTGTGATGAGTATAGAGCATATTGAGTCTCTAACAATTCTCTTTATGTTTCTATGAGATTGGACAAGTTCTGTGTGGACTTGTTGAGCAGATTTGAGGTAAGTCTTTGAGGAGACTTGTGGACTGATTTTGTGTGAGATTTTGTGGAAGCTTACAATATAGATTTGGATAAGTTCTTGAGAGGACTTATTGAGAAGATTTGAGCAAGTTCTAGAGAGGACTTGTAGAGCAGATTTGAGCAAGTTCTAGAGAGGACTTGTTGAGCAGATTTAAGCAAGTTCTAGAGAGGACTTGTGGAGAAGATTTGGACAAGTTCTAGAGAGGACTTGTGGAAAGATTAGTGTGAGATTTTGTGGAAGCTTACAAGGCATATTTGAGACAAGTCTTTGAGAAGACTTGAGAGTAGATTTGATTGATTTGTTCAAACCTTGAGTTAAGGTTTAGGGTAGATCCAGTAGAGTTGATTCAAGCCTTGAGTTAAGGCTTGAGGATAGATATCATTGAGTAGATTTGTGCTAGACCGAAGGACTATGTTTAGTAAATATTTGAGATAGATATTTGGAGGTGATAGAGCAGAGAGGATAGTAGTCTCCAGTGGATAGAGATCCATTAGCCAGGGTAGTGAGGATAGGTCTTCTGAGTGGGGATAAGAGTCTTCAGTGGAGAGAGATCCACAAGCCAGTGTAGTGGAGGTAGTAGTCTTCTAGAGGATCACCAGACAGAGTAGAGGAGAAGGAGTTCTCCTATGGATAGAGATCCATGAACTTGATTTAGGGGATTGGTGTCTCCTTTGGATAGAGGTCCATAAACATTGTAATAGGGAAAGGATTCCCAAGAGATTGATTGAGAATATTTTAGTGAAATATTTTCTCCGTGGAGTAGCCCACATTGGGTGAACCATGTAAATTGTGGTGTCTCTATTTTGTGTGGTGATTTATGCATTGCTTTGATTACTATTATTAATATTGCTATCTATACATTGCATAATATTGTTTGGGAAAGAAAAGTAAAAAGTGGCCTTATACTGTTCACCCCCTCTCAGTATAAGCTTGTGTTCTTCAATTGGTATCAGAGTGGGTTCCTTCAGAAGAGTTTAACAACTTGAAGGAAAATCTAACAAGAACACAATGGATTCTAAGAATGTGTCCTCAGATAATTCAGCACCAGTATTTGATGGAAGTGACTATATGTATTGGAGTATGAGAATGAAGATCTACCTGATGGCACTTGGCAATGAAATTTGGGAAGTAATTGAATTTGGATATGATCCCTTAATTAATCCTCCTACAGATAAGGAAGGTAAGCTCCTACAACATTACAATTCAAAATCAATGAATGCACTTTTGAGAGGTTTGCATAGAACAGAGTCTATGAAAGTTATGCATTGTCAAACTGCAAAAGACATGTGGGATAAATTGCAAAATATATATGAAGGAGATAAATGTGTCAAGAAAGCAAAGATGTAAAATCTCAAAGGAAAATTTGAGGAGTTAAGAATGAAGGATGAGGAAAACATTAGTACTTATCTACTTTGAATTGATGAGGTTGTTAATGCTATGCAAGGACTTGGAATGAAGATTGATGAATCGGATGTTTGTGATAAAGTTTTAAGAACTCTCCCAAACAGATTCAATGAAAAATTTTCTGCTATAGAAGTGTCAATGGATGGTGATACTTTGACAAGAGATATGTTGCTTGGTATTCTTACAACACATGAGATAAGAACAAAATATCCTATTCCCCAGAAGGAAGCAACATTCAAAGCAATCAAGAAGACTAAGGGTAAGAAGTCAGAATCAAGCAATGAGTCATCCAGTGATGAAGAAGTAAATTATGGCAGAAGGAATAAGGATTCAAGAAGATCTAGAGATACAAGATCTATTAAATGTTTCAATTGTGGAAAGTTTGGTCATTATGCAACTGACTATCAAGAAGCTAAGAATAACAATGGTGAAGAAAAATAGGATCACAGGAACAGGGAATCAGAGAAATATAGGCACCAAAAGCAAGGCAAGGATAAACAAAGTAGACAAGGAAAGAAGTTCTTTCAAAGGCAAAAGAGGAGCTACTATGCGGATAATGCAAGTAAGTACTCAAGTGATAGTGATGCTAGTTTTTCAGACAATGATAGAGATGAAGTTCTTTTTATGATTGAAGAAAAAGAACAAGTTAAGAAAAGGACTCCAATAATTCTCAAGTGTTTTAGATGTGGTAACTTTGGACATCTTGAAGATGATTGTACAAGGGATGGCTATAGTTTTAGTGATGATGAATATGAGGATGCACTTGAAGGACCAGATGAAAACCTTCTAATGGCATTAGAAGAAGAAGTAGGTGATCCTATAGAAGACAAGCCAACAAAAAATAAAGATGTGGACAAAGGTAAACAAATAGAGGAATATTCAGAAAAGGATGGATATGATCTCAAAGGAGAACTTATTTATGCCCTTGACATGGTAAAGAAGGTAAGAAAGCAACACTCTAAACTTGAAATTCAGTTTCAAGAATGTGATGAAGAGAGAAGATTGCTTATAGAGGATTTAGAAAAATCAAAGGCTAAGGCAAAAAGGTTCAAGGATAAGTTAGAAGCAAAGATCTTAGAATGTGAAAAGTTAGCACAAGAAGTGGCACTACTAAGAGAAGATTTGGAAGACTCCAAATTCAAGCTAAAAGGATTCAAAAATAGCTCAAAGAACTTAGATAAGTTCATCAAGATACAAAAGCCTACATCAAGCAAAACAGGTCTTGGATTTGGACAGGATCAAAAGAAATGGGAAGGAGAGTCAACCTCAAGTTTTGGAGGAGAAGAAACTTTAGATGAAGATACTTCAAAAGAAGAAAGTGTAAAATAAAGTGAGACATCTGAGGATGAGTTGGACAATAGAGAGTTCAACAAGAACATGAACAATGCACAAAGAAGATATAGATGGAACAACAATCAGAATAGGTCAAGAGAGACTAGGAGACCAATGAGGTCAAGGCAAGGAGGCTTCAATGGAAGATGCTTTTCATGTCACAGGTTTGGGCACATGGCTTCATAGTGCAGGACACAGGAAAGATAGGAATATGGGAACAAATAACTTTTCCATGGGTATTGCTACTCATGTAATCAGTTTGGTCACAAGGCAATGAATTGCAGGGTTCATGATAGAAGAAGGTATGGCTTTACTAGGAGAAATCCTAAAACATTTGCACCTCCAAGGAATAATAACATTAAGTGTTACAAGTGCAATAATGATGGTCACACAGCAAAGTGGTGTAGAACAGACATTCCAGAATCAAGCATGAACAGGAACAAGAACATGGATATGAACAAGAATAGGAATAGGAACATGGATATGAATAGGAACAGGAACAGGAACATGGATATGAACAGGAATAGGAATAGGAACTTGGATATGAACAGGAATAGGGATAGGAATATAGACATGAACAGGAACATGGACATGGAAAGAAATAGTCAGAGGAATCAGAAGGATCAGATAAGAAGGAAAGAGGATAAAGGTAAAGAACAATGTTTTCTGGGAGTAGAAATACTCCCACTCCAGAATTAACCACCTCAAGAGGAGGTGGGGGAGGGGCTAAGCTAAGAGGCTCATTCTTAGCCCTGAGCCCCAAAGGTGACCCTTTGCCATTGATGTCAAAGGGGGAGAGATTTGAGTAAGGGGGAGAGATTTGGTATTTGAGAAAAGAGGAGAGAGCATTGAGCCAGGGGAGCAATGTCCTAGGGGGAGCAGAACAAAGGAAAAGGTAAGTTTTTGGTAAAAATAATTTGGGTTGCCATCAATGACAAAGGGGGAGATTGTTGGACATTTTGAGTCCTTAAGTCAAAGTTGTCATTGATGTCAAGAAATGAAGTCATCATTAAATGTCAAGGAAATTGTCAAGAAACAAAGTTGTCAAGAGTTGTTATTGATCTCCAAAAATAAGCCACTGATGATGTCAAAGGTCAAGAGGAATAAAGCAGAGGTTAAAGGCAAAAGGGCTCCATAATATTTTTTATTATGTGGAAGCATAAGTTAAAAGGTTTTTCATAAAAACCCAAGGAAGACTATTGCAAAGCTAAAAGAAGGTTTAATATTTATTTAATAAAATATTTAAATTCAAAGTGAATTTAAATTTTATTAATAAATATTATTTATACCAAGGTGTACAATGGAAGATGGTCTTAATAAAACCAAAGGGTTTTAAAGAATTAATTTATAAAATTTAAATTCAAATGAATTTAAATATTTTATAAATTAATAAGCTCCAAAGGAAATTTGAGCATCGACGTCTAATAAGGTTGGAGGTAATTCGAGTGCCGACGTGTTTGCATAAAGGAGGGAAAGGACTATATAAACCATGCCTTAAGAGGTATTTTAATTATCCTTGCTCGAACATTTTAAAGTATGCAAATTTGAATTGAAGAGCTCATGCAAAAAAGAGAAACGAATCATGTGTTTTATGTGCCAGAGAATAAGGATAAAAATGAAAGCGCTAAAAAATTGGAAGCCATCTGGGCAGCGTGGCCTAGTGGCAAGGAGGCATTGGTTAAAGTGTTTGAGGTGCCAAGTGACCTGCATTTGAAATGTGGCAGCAGCGAATTCTAGTGTTTGCATTGGTGTTGGAAGCACCAAGGGAATGATGCATGTTTTGCTTGGCAAAGCGGGGAGGTTTATTGAGCACGTGGTGCTCTCCACTCCTCAAGAGAGCACCTAGCTCATGCAACAGTTGGAGCCATGGCTAGGGCATTGGGTGAAGGTTGCATTGTGAGTTCGATTCCCACCAAGGCCAAGGTAATAAAAATTGTGATTATTTTTTTATATTGCCTAAAGTTGACATGAGGTCTTAGGGAGTTAAAAGGGTTGCTTAAAATATTTTTATTTTGATTATTGATCTTTTGAAATTTGGAGGAATAAGGTGCTTGCTTTATTTTTTAAATAAAGTGTTGGTGTCACATTGAGTTGTTGAATTTATAAAAGGATAAAGGGAACTTCTAAGCATTGAGTTATTTTTAAAAGAAGAGTGCATTGAATATTATTTTAGTTGGGGAGATCATAAGGTGTAAGTGGTATATTAATTTTTGTAAATGTTGATGAATGATTTCTTAAAGGTGGAGTGATAAGGTGTATATTTGTCTTGATACTTACATTGTATTTTGAGGAAGATTATTATCTAATAATTTCTTTGAGCTTGGCAAAAGAGTGTTTATGTTTGTGGCAGATTTATGAGATTCCTCCATCATCAAGAAAAAGGTATGAGCACATTCTTCCTTAGTTAAATTGATTGGTTGGTTTTCTGGAAAATAAGTTTGGAGTGAAAAGGACTTGATTAGGGTTTCCTATTGAATGAGTTGAGTTAATGCTTCAAGGTTTTCTGGAATAAAGAGTTGTTGTTAAAACCTTGTTCTATAAGCATTGTTGTTGAAGTCATTGGTAGTGTGAAGAACTTGAACTAAGGATTGAGTATTATTGCTATGAGAAGATTATTTGATAAGCATTGTTGTTGAAGTCATTGGTTGTGTGAAGAACTTGAACTAAGGATTGAGTATTATTGCTATGTGAAGATTGTTTTATAAGCATTGTTGTTATAAAAATTGAAAGTTAAAGAATGAGTATCATTGCTATGTGAATATTATTTTATAAGCATTGTTGTTGAAGTGAGTTGTTGAGCAAAGAACTTGAACTAGAGTTTGAAAAGAACATGAGTATCATTGTTATGTGAGATTTGATGTTGAGCATTGTTGGAAACATTTTGAGTTGAGTGATCATAAGCTTGGACTAGGGTTTGTAAGCAAGGGTTGTTTCATTGAGTGTTTGGTTGAGTAAAGTTGGTTGAACCTAGTCAAGTGGGTATGTGAAGTGATTGTTCAAGTTCCATAAAACAAACTATTCTATATTCTGAATTGAGTTGAGAAAGTAATTGAGCATTGAGTTGAATTTGAAGCATATTGAGTCTCTAACAATTCTCCTTATGTTTCTAAGAGAGTGATTGAGCATTGTGATGAGTATAGAGCATATTGAGTCTCTAACAATTCTCTTTATGTTTCTATGAGATTGGACAAGTTTTGTGTGGACTTGTTGAGAAGATTTGAGGTAAGTCTTTGAGGAGACTTGTGGACTGATTTTGTGTGAGCTTTTGTGGAAGCTTACAATATATATTTGGATAAGTTCTTGAGAGGACTTATTGAGCAGATTTGAGCAAGTTCTAGAGAGGACTTGTAGAGCATATTTGAGCAAGTTCTAGAGAGGACTTATTGAGAAGATTTAAGCAAGTTCTAGAGAGGACTTGTGGAGAAGATTTGGACAAGTTCTAGAGAGGACTTGTGGAAAGATTAGTGTGAGATTTTATGGAAGCTTACAAGGTAGATTTGAGATAAGTCTTTGAGAAGACTTGAGAGTAGAGTTGATTGATTTGTTCAAACCTTGAGTTAAGGTTTAGGGAAGATCCAAAGAGTTGATTCAAGCCTTGATTTAAGGCTTGAGGACAGATATCATTGAGTAGATTTGTGCTAGATCAAAGGACTATGTTTAGTGCAGATTTGAGATAGAGCTTTGGAGGTGACAGAGCAGAGAGGACAGTAGTCTCCAGTGGATAGAGATCCATTAGCCAGGGTAGTGAGGATAGGTCTTCTGAGTGGGGACAAGAGTCTTCAGTGGAGAGAGATCCACAAGCCAGTGCAGTGGAGGCAGTAGTCTTCTAGAGGATCACCAACCAGAGCAGAGGAGAAGGAGTTCTCCTATGGATAGAGATCCATGAACTTGATTTAGGGGATTGGTGTCTCCTTTGGACAGAGGTCCATAAACATTGTAATAGGGAAAGGATTCCCAAGAGATTGATTGAGAATATTTTAGTGAAATATTTTCTCCGTGGAGTAGCCCACATTGGGTGAACCACGTAAATTGTGGTGTCTCTATTTTGTGTGGTGATTTGTGCATTGCTTTGATTACTGTTGTTAATATTGCTATCTATACATTGCATAATATTGTTTGGGAAAGAAAAGTAAAAAGTGGCCTTATACTGTTCACCCCCTCTCAGTATAAGCTTGTGTTCTTCACTAATGTGATTATTAGTGGAAGGTAATAGTTGATTATTTTATTCTAATGGTGGAAAACATTAGAAAGAGATACTTGTTAATAAAATGGATTAATCTAAGTTATGTAATTATGCTTTGGTAAGCCTAAATTAATTTGAATGCTTATTTGAAAGAAAAGAGTTGGTTTCATGCAATTTTAATTCGAATGTTACATTTTATCATAATGGGCTGACATTGAGAAGGTTTCTTTGCATGAGACCTTTGGAATTCATCTAGAATTGTATTTATGGAGATAGATAAGGAAACCATTATAGAGAGAAGGATGGGATTTTCTCAAGGGTTACATGAAATGTATTTTGCATGGTTGCTTGCAATTAATACTTAGAGTATGTTAATTTGCATTGTATTAAGATCTATAATGATCCCTGAGTTTTCTTAAAGTTTATGGAAAGTTCCTTTCATTAAGAATATTGTGAAATGAAGGTGGTGTCGAGGCTACTTGGGTAGATGTCTCTTAGCATATTTTATAATGAAAAAATTCTATGTAAATGGACATTTTATTATGTAAAAATTGGTCATTTGTATTCCTGATTTAAAAGGATTGGAAGTCTTCATTAATGTATGGAATATTTGGTTTTGAGAAAATAAAATTATGGGTTAGAAAGGATCTCTTTTGAAGATGTTTTTCATTGTGAAATATAAGAGATAAAAATGTTATAAGTTAGATTTATGTTCTATTTTAAGCTTGCTAAACTAGATTTGATTAAATAGATGTTTATGCTAGCTTATTGTATGGATGTTAACACAATGCTTAGTTCATACATGATATATTTGAGAGAGATGTTATTTAATGTTAGTTCTATGTGGAAATTTATGTTTTATTCTTTTGGGTCGATATGCTCTATTTAATATCCAAGAATCTAGCATTATGTTATAATTAAAAAATTTATTTATGTTATAGAACTTCAAATATTTTCATGGATGAATGTTAGATTAATTTTTTTTATGCACTTTTGGATTTGATGGGGTTCTTGGGTATGTATATAGAAAGTTGTTGTGAACCCTAAGTCATGAGATAACCAAATCCTACAAGGGTTTGCAGAGATGTAACAACCAGGTAGTTATGAGTCTTGGAAGGAGTTGTGGTGATGAAATAGTCAAGTACTCATGAATCTAGAAGGAGTTTTGGTGATTTAATATATATAGATATTCATGATTTGATACACCTTGAATGATTAGGATCATGTGTTCCTTAACAATGTAGTTGATGGAATCATTCATGAAAAAATAGTTGTGGTACCTAGAATGATGAGGTTTAGGTGACCATGTTCATTGCTAGGTGAGTGGTAATGATCTTAGTTAACTCGTGAAGGTGTGGTAACTAAGCACCAAGGATTTATGCTAGAATAACCTTCATAGATGAAGTTATGGAAATATTAGGGAATAGGCATCCCATTTTAAGTGTTATGGACTTTAAAGAATAATCCCTACAATGTGATAAAATTGTCCTATGCTAGTGAGGGTATGGGAAATGTGGGGCACCACTTTGACATCCTTCGAAGTGGTGAGGTTTAGTAAGGTGTTGGTCACAAATCTGCCACAGGAAAGGATTTTGTACGTGTACGCGCCCTAGACTTGGCCAACATTGAAAGGCCGAGAGAAAGAGAAGTCTCCCGGGCCAATCTCTAGAGAGGGTTGGCTCCCAAACTAATCTAAACTGGTTTCAAGATTAGAGATGCAGGAAAGAAATGGGAAAATGCGGAAAGAAATGGGAAATAATGGAAAGGGATGTAAATATGGCCGAAGTCGATCGTTGATGGGGAGAACAACCTCGAACAACAATAACCTCAACTAGATCCTAAAGCTAAGCAGCAACTGACTCTTAGAATACGTATACAAAAATTGGATCACGCATTAGCCATAAGTTCACTTCCAATTGTACTTCAAACGCTCAAATGCAAATACAGTCAAATTCAGAACAACAGAATTTAACTTATATTAACACTGGACTAATAGAAGTGACTCAGACAGAAAGCAAAACATAAAAACTATTTAGATCACCAACTCCAGAAGACACTAAGAATGGAAGCAAATGCATCTAGGACTTCTATTTCAATTTTTGCAACAAGATCCTCCTCCTTTTGCTTGAGTTTTACATTGGTATTTATAGAGGCCTTCCCTCTTCCTTTCGTATTACAACATTTAATACATGAAACAGATTTTGAAGAAACAATCCCCTTAATCTGCCTCGGAGAAATGATAGTCCCTATTTTTAATGGATTACAACTAAAAATAAACAGAAACAAGGGCCCATATTTCTTCATTAAATGACCATTATCAGGGGAAGCTGGAAGTTGTTAAGAGATCACGAACAAGAACTTTTAATATTGGAGGTGTCTTTAATTTTGGTGGCTTCAAAAACTGCTTCATGTTCTTCCATCTTGCGCACATCGGTAATCAGCAACATTTAATCTTTGAGCTTCTTCGACCATGATCTGAAAATCAGTTGGAGAGCTTTTACTTGATCCTTATCTTCTCTTCATGTTCTCCTATGCAATTCTAAAGGAAAATGCAAATAGAACTGTATCGGGCCTTTGTTATTGCTTCGGTCGCGAAAATGTGACAGGTCACGAAAATGCGACATGTCACGAAATCGCGACACTTTTACCTTGCTGCCTTCTGTTTCTGCCACCAGTCGCAAAAATGCGACATGTCACGAAATCACGACATCTTCTCTCGTTCAGCTTCGTCTCCATGACATGTCACGAAATCGTGACACTCTCCTCTATCTGGCTTTGTTCGCTGCTCCAAATCGCGAAAATGAAACATGTCACGAAATCGTGACATCTTCCACTCGACACTGTCTTGTTTGCTTTATCACCGTGAAAACGTGACATGTCACGAAATCGTGACAATTTCCTTTGCCTTGTACGGTTCAGCTTTCATTCCGTGAAAACATGACAGGTCGCGAAAATGTGACATGTCACGAAATCATGATGTTTTTTCCATTTGGCTCTTTCATCTTCAACAAGTCGCGAAATCGTGACATGTTTTTGTCTTCTTTTACTTTGATGCTTTTAGGCCACGAAAATTTGACATGTCATGAAATCATGACATTCCGTACAATCTAGCTGCCTCCTTGCTTCCTCCTCGTGAAAACGTGACATGTCACGAAATCGTGACATTTCTCTGTGCTTTGTCCTTCCTGTCCAACATGTCATGAAATCATGACAATTTCTTGCCTTCTCTATCGTTGTCGCTTCCTGTCGCGATATCGCGACAAGTTCCTCTTGCTTGGCTTCATTTTCAAAAATGTCGCGATATCGCGACATCTTTCTTTGCCTTGTGTTTATCTTCCAGCCCTTCCGCGATAACGCGACATGTCGCGATATCGTGCCAGTCCATACCATTAGCTCCTTTCTCGCTTTTCTGTCATGATATCATGACATTTTTCATTGACATTGCCCTTTGCTGCTTTATGTCGCGATATCACGACATTTTCTATCACTCTGCTCTGTGGCCACCGCAAGTCACGAAAACGTGACATGTCGCGATATCGCGACAACTTTTCATTTAGTGCTTCCTCACCGCAACAAGTCACGAAACTCCAACATGTCGCGATATCGCGACAGTTTGGCTTCATTGCTTTCGTTGACTATTTTGACCATGAAAATGCGATAGGTCATGAAAATGCGACATGTCGCGATATCGCGACGATTTTCATACTTAGCTGATTTTTGCATTTGACGTCGCAAAACTGCGATAGGTCGCGATATCGCGACATGTTACAATTACTTTGCTCTAACACAAAACTTATAGAGATTTTTACATTTTCCCTTTCAAAGTGCATGGAGGGACAAACAGAAGAATTAGTATCTCTACAATTTGTGCATTCTTTTACATTAACAGTAACAACAAAAACAATGTGGCAAAAATGCCAACATTCTTGGTGGCTCGCGGGGTATACAGTTCTGCTATATGCACGAACCTCAGGCCTTTATCCATTGGGCAACAGAGTCAAGAAACTGGAGGAGCAGGAAAAAACTAGTGTTGGTTGATGTTGGATGCGTCTGCGGGCTGCTGCAACAAGCTCTTGCTGGTACTCGGCTCTCAAAACAGGACCTTCAACAGAAATTTGTGGAAGAACAGAACTTCCTTTATTTCTTTAGAACTACTGCACTTTGCCTAGCTCGGATGAGCTGGGTAATCACCAAGTGTTGTGCAAGGATCTCCATGGCAGTAGTGAAAAGCACCTGAGTTGCAAAAATGGAAATGAATGGAATGGATGACCGACAGATGTGCAGGCCGTGGAACGGGAATGGGGAATGATGAAATGATGGAAAATGGAGGAGTAGAAGTGGTAGATACAACAACAGGGTGCTACTGTGCTACCAGCTGCTGGGTTTTGATGAAAATAGAAAATGAAATGGAAATGGATGGAATGGAGGAGGTGGTGGGAACTGTGGAGAAGTGCTCAAAAGACAAAGAATTAGAAGAAAGGGAAGTGAAGGAAAGGGAACATCAGAAAGGGGAGTAGAAACAACAGTAGTGGCTTGATTATTTGCAGAAGAAGAAGGAGAGAGAGAGGAAGGGAATGAAGTAAGGAAGAAAGAAGTAGAGAGGTAGAGGAAAGCCACTATCTGCTGGGAAGGAAAAGAAAAAGAAAGAGAAATAAACATACCTACGGGCTCGCATGCAAAAAGAGCCGAAGTTAAAAAAAAAATTCATTTTTTCTTTTTTTTTTTTTTATGTACAAGGTAACCCTCGAATTAGCTATGAACTCTCGGGAGAGACACGTACCCAAACATGGCTCTATGATCTCCTGGATCCCAGACCTTGGATAGACACTCATTAGTCTCCTGATTGATAATCAGCTCGGAGTCACCAAAGATTTGCAACTGTCGCGCTCCAAGTGTCTCAGCCGTCTTGAAACCTAAGCATAAAGCCTCATCCTCTGTGGTATTATCTATGTAGCTCCAGGTCAACTGGTATAAATAGGATCATGGAATTCCAGAAGGTAACATTAGAACAGTCCCAATGCCAGTGCCATTTTTGCATTGTGCTCCATCGAAATACAACTTCCATAATTGATCGGGCATAGAGTCTTGACCAACTTGATCAAGAGGCAGTTTTACTTCAACCTCTTCAGGCTTTGTAATGGAGTAACAACCAATCTCAGTTTCCACCATGGCATTAAAATCGAGCATTGAAAACTCATCCTCCAAGCAAAGCTCATCCAAGACTTCACCCATCAAATCAGGATCTTCCAATTCCTCAGTTATCATATTGACAGAATGTTTGGATCTTTCTTCTTCTTCCATCTTCTCTACATGAAAAGTAGAAGGCTTCTGATTGTCAATACGGACTCTTCTTCCTTTGAAAGGAACCTCCAAGTGAGAATAATCCAGAGAAAGGTAGCCTCCCAACTTAGCAGTGAATTCTCTTGACAAACACATACTGAAATATGGTTCCAAATCGACCACAACTATCTCCTGAATTATTGTAATCTGAGGCATACTATGTAGAGCAATAGGAACATCCTTGATTACACCCACTATTTTCATGGGAGTCCCATCCAACTGCAAGACACCAGGGCTACTTCTTGTATACTCCATACCCATGACTTCACAAACTGCCTTTGGCATGACAGTTGTCGCAGCACCAGAATCAATCATACAGTTGTGCACAATCCAACCCTCCATCCTGAGTGACAAATAAAATGGGGGTGGTCTATTTTTTCCAATGGCTGAAGTAGTTAATGTTTGAGCAAAAATCATCTGGGTAGGATTCTTCTCATTATCTTTCATAGACTTCAATGATTCTTGTAACAGATCAACTTGCCCAGGTAATTGTAATGCATCATAGAGACTAACCTTGGCTGGAATCTTCTTCAATTCTTCAACAATATTGTATGTAGATGCACCGGACTCCCTCTTTTCACTAGTGTCTTCATATTTGCTCCGATATTGCTGAGTGGCTTCTACCCTCAGTATTTTAGTCAAAGATGGGTACTTGAGCTTTTCTTTGGACCGTTCCTCTGTTTCAGCTCTTGCCTGCGAAGCTAAGGCTTTTTCTTGCAATTTTTCCTTTGCTCGTGGTGGCAAAATATATTTTAATAGAACAGGTGAATCTAGCTTTGGTACTAAAATAGGAGCTTTCACTTGTACTTATTTTCTTTCATTTTGCATCTTCGGATCAGTCGGTACCCTTAATGGTTCCATCTCTGCTGGATCTACAGTGACTGGCTTCTTCCCAGTTCTCATGAGAACTGAGACTTGTTCTTCAGATGGCACCATAAAATTATGATCTACCTCAGTAATCATATTAACTTGTCCTCTAGAAGAGCTTGCGGCCAATGTTTGTACATAGTTCAAATGAACCATACAAGTCTCCTCACCGTGTGGATCATTACATGTAGAGCACCAATATGTTCTTTCTGCAAGGCCAACTTCCTCATTCGTCAACACAGTCGGGTTCTTTTTAGGCACTTTGCTTGTTGAAGCCGCTTGTTCTCTAGTGATCGATGGAGGTTGAAATCTCCTGGGTTGGAAATCTCTCTCGGCCTACTTTCTTTCAATGATTGTGATTTTATTTCCCATCGCTCTTATAGCTGAATTAGCAGATTGTACCTCTTGTAATAGCATTGTGTAAGGATCAGGATTTGAGGGCGTAGGAGGTGTCGATAGAGGTAGAGGTGCTGGCGGTGTAGGCAATGCTGGGAATGAAGTGGGAGCTGGTAATCGTGGAATGCTTGGTGCAGGCAATTGTGGAATAGTCGGAGCGGAGTAGGGAGCTAGGGGAACTAGAATGGGTGCGATCTGAGGCGCACTTGAGCTCCATGATGGAATAGGATACATGGGAGGCATAGGCTATGAAAATGAACCAGAATACAAATGCTTAGGAAGATCAGGTAAGATAGGCATTGTTACCTTTGGAGGAAGCCTACCTATGGCAATCAAGTCAGCTTTCACCTTTTGCGCTTGTTCAAACAGCTCTGGAAATGTAGTCACATTGGACTACCGGATAGCCAAGCCGATGTCTGTGTTAAAAGCTTTGAGATAATAGAATGCAGCTAGCTCATGAGTGGGCCGAAGACCATCAGGAATTCTCTGCCAACTTCTGGTAAATCTGACATTGAAGTCGGCTATATCCTCCTACGGGTGCCTTTGAATCGCATGAAATTGATGCAACAAGGAGTATGGATCAGCTTGTTCATGAAATTTTTTGACTAACAACTCTCCTAACTGATCCCATGATGCAATAGTGCCTGGTTGCAATGATCGGTACCAATACAACAATTTACCTCTCAATGACAACACCAACAATTTTATCATTACATCTTCATCTGTTATGTCATGGATAGCCGCCAAAGAGGCTACATCATTAATATGCTCATAAGCAGTTTTACCAGTACCATCATAGGTCGACAAAGCTTTCAAAGCAGCTTGAGGAACTGGATTTTGTGTCGGTAAATTCAAGGCTCCCGAATCATTCCATGCCGAGAACTTCCTTGGTGGAGGATGTTGGGCCATTTGGACTAGTGGATCTAGATGTAGCAAGCTCGTAGCAGTACTGGGAGGAGTCGGAGATGGCACAAACTGACCTACAGCCTATGATGAGATAACAAATGATGGGTTCATAGGACTTACCAATCTTGAGCGCTCCCTCCAGTTCTGAACATCAATCTCGAAGAATTCGACTAGATATTTCGATTCTTTGGCACTTGATCTCGTGATCATGAAGCAAATATTTTCACCAGCTTCACGATTAGAAATTTCTAGGTACTATACAATCACCTTCAGCAGAGTCACCAGATGAACTTACAATCTCCGCTTTGAGGTCAAGACAGTTCATCAAAATCTTGATTCCTCCGGGTGTCAAAAAATGGAACTTGTGAGTCCCACCGATTATGGATCTTTCTGAGACAGAAACAGTCTGTCCCATCGGGCGTGCCAAAAACTGTTGGTCACAAATCTACCATAGGAAAGGATTTTGTACGTGTACGCGCCCTAGACTTGGCCAACATTGAAAGGCCGAGAGAAAGAGAAGTCTCCCGGGCCAATCTCCAGAGAGGGTTGGCTCCCAAACTAATCTAAACTGGTTTCAAGATTAGAGATGCAGGAAAGAAATGGGAAAATGCGAAAAGAAATGGGAAATAACGGAAAGGGATGTAAATATGGCCGAAGCCGATCGTTGATGGGGAGAACAACCTCAAACAACAATAACCTCAACTAGATCCTAAAGCTAAGCAACAACTGACTCTTAGAATACGTATACAAAAATTGGATCACGCATTAGCCATAAGTTCGCTTCCAATTGTACTTCAAACGCTCAAATGCAAATACAATCAAATTCAGAATAGCAGAATTTAACTTATATTGACACTGGACTAACAGAAGTAACTCAGACAGAAAGCAAAACATAAAAACTATTTAGATCACCAACTCCAGAAGACACTAAGAATGGAAGCAAATGCATCTAGGACTTGTTGAGAAGCAACACACCCCCACTAAAAAATGAAATTCCATCCTTTGAAAATATTTAGTTTTCATTTTACCGTAGGGACCCTCTTGATGTTTTTCAGGTTTAATTCCAAATTTTGCTTGCCTCCTTCTTCTTCAAGTTTTGCCTATATCAGAGTATCCAAGTAGGCTTGCATATGGCTTTGATTTCAATTTAGAATTCATTTTTAAAATGTTAGAGTCATTCTGAGTAAAGAACATCTTTCACTAATATGTAAAAATGCAGAATACAGATGAATGAATTCATTGGAGTCAACCTACAATTTTTGGAAAATTTGCTAAGTAATGAAAACGTCGCGATTTCGTGACATTTCCATTTTTGGAAACGTCGCGATTTCGCGACATTTCCATTTTTGGAAACGTCGCGATTTCGCGACATTTCCATTTTTGGAAACGTCGTGATATCGCGACATTATTTTGAAAGAAATCATAAATAAAAGAAGCTTGTAGAAAACATCGCGATATCATGACATATTTGGACTAGAATGCAAGTGATGAAAATGGTCGCGATATCGTGACGTGTTGTAGAAAGAGCCAAGTCTTCGAAACGTCGCGATTATCACGACATTCCTTTTTAATTTTATATCCCTTTTTAAAATCATAAGCTAAAGAGCAAGTATGGAAACGTCGACAATTTCACAAAAAAATCTTGAAGAAAGTCACGAAATCGTGACATTGAGAAAGGGAAGATAAAAGAAAGTCGCGATATCGCGACATTAATAAAAGAATGAAAAAAATCACGACGTGAAATGAAATGTCGCAAAATCATGACCGTAAGAAGAGGAAGGCATAGAGGGTCATGAAATCGTGACATCATAAATCACGACGCGAAAGAAAGAAGGCTAGAACGTCATGATTTCGCGACATGTGAAATCGTGACATGTCGCGGTTTTGCGGTAGAAAGTTGAGACAGAGGCAAGGTGAAGAAAACGTCGCGATTATTGTGACACGTGTCAAAATAAATAAAGCCGACATATAATGAACATTAGGGTTTTAATTTAATAATATTAAAATGCTAATCCTTGTTTTGTCTTTTGTAGAAAGCCATCTGGCAGTTGCATACTAGCGGAAGTAATGGCGAAAAAGACAAAATAAGCATGGATCAAGTGAAGGCCGTCAGATGGAAATGTGAGATGCCGAGAATTTTTGGTCCATCCAAATTTTATAGATCTGGCCGCAAAGAGACTTTACGGTGACTAAGCAGCTGCCCATTTAATGGAATATGTCGAAAATTGATCGAAAAATGAAAATATCTACACACAGTTACCGAAATTTGCCGATGGACGCATTTAATAGGAGAATTTATGGTGAAAGTAATGGCGTGCAGAGAATTTCAACTCAGAGGCGGCTTTGCGAAGATAAAATGTCAGAGAAACCAGTGACTCATCCGAATTTCTCTGAGGAATTAATGAGACGTTCTCGGCAGATGCACCAACGGCCAAAAACGAAGATATTTACTTGCAGTTACAGATGGATGAGAATAATATCAGATCATGCCTTCTCCATTTATGGCAAGTAACTGCACTAAGATTTGCAGAGTGGTTAGGGTTTATTCAAAACTCTATTTTTAAAGGGCCTTATATTGTAAAACCTGGGTAGTAAGGTTTAGAGGATAAGATTTAGGGTTTGAGAAGAAGATATTTCTAAAAAGATCAGGGTCTGTCCTGAGTCTATAAATACTTCTTTTGAATGTAAATTCCGGAGGCGAAAACTTAGAAATAAAAAGCTATTGGAGCAATTTCCTGCAAATCTTGTTTGAAAGCTTTGTTCTGGACTTAGAGTTGGTGTGATTTTCATTTTCTCGTGATAGCATGGCCGGGAGCCTAATCTCTTTCAGATTGCGATAAGTTCATCTTCTTTTGTTTTCGTTTCATTAAGGTTTATTTAATTTATGTTGTAGATCTGTGTTATCAAAGATTGGGTATGCTACTAGGCTTCATTCTTTTTATTGTATGCTAGGGAAAATTATAGATTTAAGGTTCAGGCCTGTTCTAATTGCTCTGTCCTCACTGTGCGAGCTAAGTTGCTGGTGAGAGATACCAATTTCAACTGACTTCCCTTCTGTTTGTGATTTTCTTTCAGATCTGTTTTGTCTCTGTCTTATGCTCTTAGTGGAAGGTGATCTTAGAAAGCTGGACACTTTCCTCTTTGATTTGTTCTATTGTGAAGCTAACCGGTATAACTAAAATTGGTAGTTTTGGTTTTGCAGCTAAGTTAGGTAAACTTCTCTTTCTGCCCTACCCTACTCTCTCTGTTCCACCGATTGAATGATCCATTTTTATTTTCTTTAGAATTTGTCTTTTATTTAAATCTGCTAAAACATAAAGAGCTAGATCAAAGAACTGATTGTAAATCTGAGTGTCCACAAAGATAACCAATTCCAAAAACATTACTGAACTAAAGTCCGAACCCATTGTAAGGTAACAGACAGTCCACTTGAAACTATTCCAGAAGCGGAAAAGAGTGAATAGACATTCGACCCAACTCTGTAACTCACACCTTGGATATCCAGCAAGATCCTAAAGTGAGTGGGATTTATCCCTTATAAGTGTTATCGGGTTTTCATGCTCATTCTTCACAGGGTGTGTATGAAAGTCGAACCAACATTTAAAATTGGCGCTAGAAGGAGGGCCGAACTTACGTTCTTAGTGCGCTTGAGTTGAGAAATATGATTGTATGTGGTATTTAACAAATATTGTATTTTATCCAGTCTGTAGCCTTTTTCCCTCCTCCTCAACTCTTTTAAAACTTGTTTGTTTGAGTTTTTGCCTAAACAATGAAACTCAACACCAACATTTAAAATTGGCGCTAGAAGGAGGGCCTGAAGTTCAGTAGTTTGTTAAGGATTGTAAGGTTATAAGTTGCTTGTGAAAAGCTGGATTCTAATTATAGAGTAACAAGGTCCCACTCTAGAGCTGGAGAGCTCCTTGTGCCTGAGTTAGAAACTCCAAGAAGAAGCAGCCTCAGAAGGGCCAAGTCCTTGTCTGAAATAGTTTTGTCACCACTTGTAGTTACTCCAACTACAACTGAAAGTATCATCATCAATCAAGTAGTAATGGCAAACTGGTTGGGTTCCACTGCCTTAAATATCTCGGGTGTAGCCCATGACCTGCCCAGAAATCCTGAGAGATATCTTCCCAGATACAAGCATGATGGAACTAGGACAGCGGAAGAACACCTAGTAGCATTCAAGAATGCTCTAAAATTGTTAAATGTACAGCATGAAGATGTGGCTTGCAGATTGTTCCCGTTCACTCTCCAGGAGGGAGCTTACGACTGGTTTCTAAATCTCACTAACGATTCTATTACCAGTTGGAATGACTTGGAAAAGGTTTTTGTATCGCAGTTTGGTGAAGTGATAGATCCCAGTGTATTATATCAACAATTTTTTGGTATTAAAAGAGAAATAAATGAATCATCAGATCTTACAATGTCATATTTCAGAAGGTTTATGGTAGACTCGACTGGTTATTATGTGCCAAATGCAGACCTGGCATTAGAAATTTTTAGGAATTCTCTAGATCCAATGACTTCTGTTTTCTTGAAAAGAGATGCCTCTATTACCAATCTAACAGAGGCTTACAAAGAAGCTTTGGTTCTGGAAAGACAATTGGGACCTCAACCTCTGAAAGCTCATCAAATTCCTTTGGTCACACAAGGTACCCCTGTCTTCAATCCCATACCACATCAGATGATGTTGCCAGTACATCAAACTCCACCATCAAGAAATCCATTGGCTGTAACACCTGCTGAAAATGTACAGAATTCGGATAAAGAATCTGATAACACAAGAGTTGAGGAAGTTTCAAGGGTGGTCCAAAAGTTGGCAAATGACTTTTTGACTTTCAAAAGGCAAGTGTCCACCGACGAAAACCCAAACATATTTCCTTATCAACAAAACAGATTCACTCGGCCCCCATACGAACCCAATAAAGATTATAAAGGTAAAGGGCATGATGTAAATATTTGTGATTTGGCTTTGCCTAACTGGTGCAGGATACATGCCACTTCTCAGCACGGGGAATTGGATTGCTTGGAGTTCTGTAATGCCTTTGAAGCTCTATCTGGTGAGTTGGTTTCTCCTGAACATCAAAGAACTACGGATGCTCCAAGTTCATCCAAACATAGTGCAGCTATGGTGTTAGATTCTTTCACTTTCCCAGAAGAATCAGAGAATGTTGTGGAGCTACCCATGGATGAAGTGCAAGCCTTTCAACAGTACAGGAGGGACAACTACAACCTCAAAAATAGAAATCCGGAGCCCAACACTACATCTACCCCTCCGGACAACTCCCACAGTGTTCCTCTAGATCCATCTTCAAGCAATAACCCATCCCCACCCAAGGGAGGAAATCCGAGAGGACCAGATGCATTTGTCCCTCCACTCAATAAGGGATATAATATAGTGGAGGACATGAAGAAGATCAAAGCTAATATCACTCTCCATGAGTTAGCCCAAATTTTTGAACAAAGAGATAACCTGATCAAAACATATTCTGAACCTACTACCAAACCTTTGGAAAAGGGAAAGAAGATGGCAAATGCAAATGTGGCCATGTATAAAGAGAAGACTGAAGTTTCGCCTTTTCTACTGACTGTCCGAATATTTGGGAAAAATTTACACAACTGTCTGGTAGATTCAGGTGCTTCAGCCAATGTCATGCCTCTAGCCATCTGTCAGCAGTTGGGTTTGACCCCCATGAACTCCGAGATGAGAGTCATCCAATTGGATAAGTCTGAGGTTAAAGTGGTAGGTGAACTTCAGAATATACACATCCAGCTAGCATCTGAGCCGAGAGCATAGCACAGAATTGACATTCAGGTGGTGGATATTCTTGTAGGATACGGAATGCTTCTGAGTAGGGATTGGTCAAAATCCTTGAATGGGTATTTGGCTACTGATTTCTCGCATATGTGGTTACCCTGGAATGGTTTTGCAAATCAATTAAGAATCAACAGAGAACCAAGATATAAACTCATGATCACAGAGTATAATGCCAAGAATGAGACTGCTAATCTTGCTGAGGGCTGTTATATCGGGGTTTATAATTTGACAACTACTCAAAGGGAGAAACCGGTTAAAGCTCACCAAGATCACGATAATGAAGTTGGAATGCTTCATATTGATGGAGCTAAATCTAAGCAAGGTTCTGGTATAGGGGCTGTTCTTAAAGGACCAAAAAATCAAACCGATTTTATGTCTTATCGCTTGCAGTTTCCCTGCACTAATAACTTGGCAGAATATGAAGCATTAGTACCAGGATTAAAATTTGCTTTACATTACTTTGATCATGCAGATACGAAAGCTCGTGTGTTGGACTTGGTTGATTTGCAGGGTGGACGACTTCAAGCCGTAGAGCATTTTAGTCGACACCAAGAGACAGTCAAGCGCTGGCTTGACGAGAGGGCCAATTCGAAGGCCTTCAAACTTGCAGACCTGGTGTTTCTATGGGACAAAGCCCATGAAAAGAAGCGTAAAAACACCAAGCTGCAACCTTTATGGACAGGGCCATACCAGATTGCCGAAACCCTAGGTAATAATGCATTTTTTCTACAGGACCTGGAGGGTAATTTTCTGAACCTTCCTGTTAATGGTCAATATCTAAAGCATTATTTCTCAGCTTTTCCATCCAATACATCGATTGAATAAATCACAAAGACGTTGTAACATGTGTATATATTGTAAATAAGCTTTGAAGTAGTTTGTTTTTATTTTATTTTGTTTGATTTTAAAGGTCTGTGTTTTATCCTTTGGGGTCTGTACAAAGTAGTTTGTTTTATTTTATTTTGTTTGATTTTAAAGTTCTATGTTTTATCCTTTGGGGTCTGTACAAAGTAGTTTGTTTTTATTTTATTTTGTTTGATTTTAAAGTTCTGTGTTTTATCCTTTGGGGTCTGTACAAATTTCTTTTAGCTTTTAAAATTCTATTTTTTTAGTTTTGCCTGGGCAGTAAAGAAAAAGTCAGCCTTCTAAAATTGTTTTTATTCTGAGTTCAAAATCCAGTGTTCATTCTGTTTTATTCTAATTAAGAGATAGTCTGCTTAAATTGAATAGTGGAACTATTTTGTTATTCAGAACAACAGTAGAAAGATAATTGGATTTTGTGTCTTGCTTGCCACAATTATTTTAATTATAAAGAAACTGCTATACTGTTTGGCTGGAGAAACTCCCAGGGAATCCAAGAAAAGTTGGTCGTAAGAGGGGACTCTGATTCGTGAAATTATTTGAGTATCCATAGAGGCTATCAGTACCCAGGCTGAAGCAGTTTCCAGATCGATGAAGAATAAAAAAAATTTTTTTTTAGCAAGGCTTTCCAGATTTCGGTATATTTCAAAAGAGAGAGAGAGAAGGTGAAAGTTGAGCAAGGCAACATAAAACTGGCACTCTTTTATTTCCCACAAAAAAAAAAGAGGAAGGAAGAAGTTATGTAATGAAAGAGATAGCCAAGGCTTCAGAAGATGTTTTCTTTTACCAAGTTGTAGATACCACCTCACAGTTGTGGATCAGGGTCATGAAAATCTAAAGAGTAACTCTGTCGGGGCTGTAAAAGGCTAAACTAGTAAACAGAGCCCTACTCGGTTTCCCCTTTCACAATCTAGAAAAGCTGATCAATCCAGAGTACAACATTCGAAGGCCCAGTCATTCTTGAAGAAAGTTTTATACGCTTATAATTGCACATCAGAAATCTTCCTTAAGTGATTCAACCTAGTATGTCCTTGGGAAATTTTAACAACTATCAAGTAGTAGTTAAATTATTTTGAAGAATATTTGTGGCAAGGCATGGTACATAGTCTATATTGTTTTGAAACTAGAGTCCTGGATTCTAAAATAGTGCTACTATTTTCCCCGTAGATATCGCCATTTGTTGAGAAGCAACACACCCCCACTAAAAATGAAATTCCATCCTTTGAAAATATTTAAGTTTTCATTTTACCGCAGGGACCCTCTTGATGTTTTTCAGGTTTTAATTCCAAATTTTGCTTGCCTCCTTCTTCTTCAAGTTTTGCATATACCAAAGTATCCAAGTAGGCTTGCATATGGCTTTGATTTCAATTTAGAATTCATTTTTAAAATGTTAGAGTCATTATGAGTAAAGAAAATCTTTCACTAAATATGTAAAAATGCAGAATACAGATGAATGAATTCATTGGAGTCAACCTACAAATTTTGGAAAATTTGCTAAGTAATGAAAACGTCACAATTTCATTTAAGTCGATTTGACATTTCCATTTTTGAAACGTCGCGATATCGTGACATTTATTTTGGAAACTCGAAAGATTTTGAAACATCGCGATATCGCGACATATTTTGGTTGAAAGTGAAGCTTGTAGAAAACGTCGCGATATCGCGACATATTTGGCAACTAGAATGCAAGTGATAAAACGTCGCGATTATCGCGACAGTTTGTTTTGAAAGAAAGAAGGAAGAGAAGAGAAGAAAAGTCGAAAAATGAAAGAAAGTAATGAAAAATCATGAATCGACAAAGAAGAAGAAGATGCGAAATGACGTCACGAAATCGCGACACTAAAAAAGAGAAGGATCAAAATAGACGTCGAAATCATGACGAAGAAAGAAGGAAGAGGCGTCGCGATTTCGTGACATGTCACGAAATCGTGACATGTCGCGGTTTCACGAAGAGGAGAGAGGCATGAGAAAACATCACGATTTCGTGACACGTGTCAAAATAAATAAAGCCGACATATAATGAGCATTAGGGTTTTAATTTAATAATATTAAAATACTAATCCTTGTTTGTCTTTTGCAGAAAGCCATCTGGCAGTTGCATACTAGCGGAAGTAATGGCGAAAAAGACAAAAATAAGCATGGATCAAGTGAAGGCCGTCAGATGGAAATGTGAGATGCCGAGAATTTTTGGTCCATCTAGATTTTATAGATCTGGCCGCAAAGAGACTTTACGGTGACTAAGCAGCTGCCCATTTAATGGAATATGTCGACAATTGACCGGAAAATGAAAATATCTACACACAGTTACCGAAATTTGCCGATGGACGCATTTAACAGGAGAATTTATGGTGAAAGTAATGGCATGCAGAGAATTTCAACTCAGAGGCGGCTTTGCGAAGATAAAATGTTAGAGAAACCAGTGACTCATCCAAATTTCTCTGAGGAATTAATGAGACGTTCTCGCAGATGCACCAACCGACAGAAAATGAAGATATTTACTTGCAATTACAGATGGATGAGAATAATATCAGATCATGCCTTCTCCATTTATGGCAAGTAACTGCACTAAGATTTGCAGAGTGGTTAGGGTTTATCAAAACTCTATTTTTAAAGGGCCTTATATTGTAAAACCCGGGTAGTAAGGTTTAGAGGATAAGATTTAGGGTTTGAGAAGAAGATATTTCTAAAAATATCAGGGTCTGTCCTGAGTCTATAAATACTTCTTTCGAATGTAAATTCTAGAGGCGAAAACTTAGAAATAAAAAGCTATTGGAGCAATTTCCTGCAAATCTTGTTTGAATGCTTTGTTCTGGACCTGGAGTTGGTGTAGTTTCATTTTCTGTGATAGCATGGCCAGGAGCCTAATCTCTTTCAGATTGCGATAAGTTCATCTTCTTTTGTTTTCGTTTCATTAAGGTTTATTTAATTTATGTTGTAGATCTGTGTTATCAAATATTGGGTATGCTACTAGGCTTCATTCTTTTTATTGTATGCTAGGGAAAATTATAGATTTAAGGTTCAGGCCTATTCTAATTGCTCTGTCCTCACTGTGCGAGCTAGGCTACTGGTGAGAGATACCAATTTCAATCGACTTCCCTTCTATTTGTGATTTTCTTTCAGATCTATTTTTGTCTCTGTCTTATGCTCTTAGTGGAAGGTGATCTTAGAAAGCTGGACACTTTCCTCTTTGATTTGTTCTATTGTGAAGCTAACCGGTATAACTAAAATTGGTAGTTTTGGTTTTGCAGCTAAGTTAGGTAAACTTCTCTTTCTCGCCCTACTCTACTCTCTCTCGTTCCACCGATTGAATGATCCATTTTTATTTTCTTTAGAATTTGTCTTTTATTTAAATCTGCTAAAACATAAAGAGCTAGATCAAAGAACTGATTGTAAATCTGAGTGTCCACAAAGATAACCAATTCCAAAAACATTACTGAACTAAAGTCCCGAACCCGTTGTAAGGTAATAGATAGTCCACTTGAAACTATTCTAGAAGCAGAAAAGAGTGAATAGACATTCGACCCAACTCTGTAACTCACACCTTGGATATCCAGCAAGATCCTAAAGTGAGTGGGATTTATCCCTTATAAGTGTTATCGGGTTTTCATGCTCATTCTTCACAGGGTGTGTATGAAAGTCGAACCAACAGGACTTCTATTTCAATTTTTGCAACAAGATCCTCCTCTTTTTGCTTGAGTTTTACATTGGTATTTATAGAGGCCTTCCCTCTTCCTTCTGTATTACAGCATTTAATACATGAAAAATATTTCAAAGAAACAATCCCCTTAATCTACCTCAGAGAAATGATAGTCCCTATTTTTAATGGATTACAACTAAAAATAAAATAGAAACAAGGGCCCATATTTCTTCATTAAATGACCATTATCAGGGGAATCTGGAGGTTGTTCAGAGAACATGAACAAGAACTTTTAATATTGGAGGCATCTTTAATTTTGGTAGCATCAAAAATTGTTTCATGTTATTCCATCTTGCACACATTGGTAATCAACAAAATTTAATCTTTGAGTTTCCTTGACCACGATTTGAAAATTAGTTGGAGAGCTTTTACTTGATCCTTATCTTCTCTTCACGTTCTCCTATGCAATCCTGAAGGAAAATGCAAACAAAACTATATCAGGACTTTGTTATTGCTTTGGTCATGAAAATGTGACAGGTCACGAAAATGCGACATGTCGCAAAATCATGACACTTTTACGTTGTTGCCTTCTGTTTCTACCACCAGTCGCAAAAATGCGACATGTCACGAAATCGTAACATCTTCTCTTGTTCAGCTTCATTTCCATGACATGTCACAAAATCATGACATTCTCCTCTATCTGGCTTTATTCGCTGCTCCAAATTGCGAAAATGAAACATGTCACAAAATCACGACATCTTCCACTCGGCACTGTCTTGTTTGCTTTATCACCGTGAAAACGTGACATGTCATGAAATCACGAAAATTTCCTTTGCCTTGTACGGTTCAGATTTCATTCTGTGAAAATGCAACAGGTCATGAAAATGCGACATGTCATGAAATAGTGATGTTTTTTCCATTTGGCTCTTTCATCTTGAACAAGTTGCGAAATCGTGACATTTTCTGTCTTCTTTTACTTTGATGCTTTTAGGCTGCAAAAATTTGACATGTCACAAAATCGTGATATTCCGTACAATCTGGCTGCCTCCTTGCTTCCTCCTCGTGAAAACATGACATGTCGCAAAATCATGACATTCCTCTACGTTTTGTCCCTCTTGTCCAACATGTCATGAAATCAAGACAATTTCTTGCCTTCTCTGTCGTTGCCACTTCCTGTCATGATATCGCGACAAGTTCCTCTTGCTTGGCTTCATTTTCAAAACTGTCACGATATCGTGACATCTTTCTTTGCCTTGTTTTTATCTTCCAACCCTTTCGTGACAATGCGACATGTCATGATATCACACCAGTCCATACCATTAGCTCCTTTCTCACTTTTTTGTCGCGATATCATGACAAATTTTCATTTAGTGCTCCCTCACCACAACAAGTAGCGAAACTCCAACATGTCGCGATATCGCGACGTTTGGCTTCTTTGCTTTCGTTGACTATTTTGACCACAAAAATGTGACATGTTGCGATATCGCGATGATTTTCATACTTAGCTGATTTCTGCATTTGATGTCGCGAAACTGCGACAAGTCGCGACATGTTACAGTTACTTTAATCTAACACAAAAATTATAGAGATTTTTACATTTTCCCTTTCAAAGTGCATGGAGGGACAAATAGAAGAATTAGTATCTCTACAATTTGTGCATTCTTTTACATTAACAGTAACAACAAAAACAACGTGGAAAAAATGCCAACATAAGGTGAACCCCAAAAATATGAGAATTTGGCCACTCCTATCCACTTCAGTGTCATCTATAGCAACATTGAACTCAAATGTAGTGAAGCCTTTAGAATGCTAAAAATAATATTATTGGATTTTTTTGAGAAGCTTACTTGTATGTATATATATATATATGTATTGTGTTGGTTTTTGTGGATTTTTATAGTTGGCCTAAATATCATCTTTACCTTATTTATTTTTCCATAATATTTGGTAGCTTGTATACAATTTAATCCTTGAGAATCTAATGTATTAGCCATCTCATTTTGTTCCCTAGGAATGGATTTTATATTTAGGGCTTTAAAACTTTCCATCGGGTCCCACACCCTATTACAATATGTTTTCAGGTAGTGGTGTTTACTATTGCAACTTTTAGTTACTTGGTTGACAACAAGCTTGGAATCACTAAAAATGAAAAGTAACTTAATTCTTATTCTTTTGCCTTGCACCAAGCCTAAACACAAAGCTTCATATTCGACTATGTTTTTAGTGCAACTTCATGTTAATGTATAGGAGAATTCTTGTATTCTCTCTAAAGGAGATATCAACACTATCCTAACTTTGACCCATTCTTAATTCTAGTGTTATTAAAGTAGAGCTTCCAAAGCTCTATTTTCTAGAGTTCTTAGTTTATCTAGAACTTGTTAGTCAAAATTGACTACACCAAAGAGAAAGAATAAAAGGGTCATGACCCTAAAAATTTTGAAGTATAGGAGTTGGTCACTATTTCACAATCGAACAACTAAGCAAGGTCCAATAAAGGAGAATAATCATGATTATGTGACCAAATGGCCTAGGAGGGGCCAAGTGACGAAGATGGTCGAAATTTCATGACCAAATGGCCTAGGAGGGCCAAGTGACGAAGATGGTCGATATTTTGTGACTAAATGGGCTAGGAGGGGCCAAGTGACAAAGATGGTCAAGATTTCATTACAAAATGCCCTAGGAGGGGTTAAGTGATGAAGATGGTCATGATTTCATGAACAAATGGTGAAAGAAGACCACAACAATGAAGGTGGTCATGATTTTACAATAAAATAGCTCGAGATAAGCCAAGAGAGAAGAATGGTCACAATTTTGTGACTGGTCCTATTTTCAAGGTTCAAAAACTCTAACAGAATAGTGGGATGCATTTGGGTGATTACATCTTGGAGAAGATCAACACGAGCTAATATAACTATAGGATCAAATCTCAACTAAATGTTGTTAGAGGTTCCACTAAGCCTCTTACCAGAATTGGCCAACTGGCTTACTTTTGTAATAGATTTTGATATTTTGTATTAAGAAATTGTATATATAGGATGAACACACCCTTTAAATGGTTGGCTCTTAGGCATTTACAATATGATGTATACAATTTTACACAATAATAAAGAAAATTTCATCACTCTGGCTTCTAGTTCAACAATGTTGTTAATGTATGTATGGATTGATATTTCTATTTCAAGTTTTATGGAATGTGTATTGTATTATTTATGTCTCCAGATTTTTGCTTCCTAATTTCATTAAACATTAGAATTGATAAACTCTATACATTAATGAATGATTCAAAGTTTAACATAAAGAATTGGCTGCCCCTATTTTGATGTTTCTCTGAATGCTCTGTTCTTAAGTTTGTTTACGTCTTTGATGTTGTCTAATCTATACCCTACAAAAGTTCTAGCAAAATCTATATTTCCCTCTCTTTAAGAACTTTTTCTTATCCCCATTTTTCACAAATCAAGAAAGTAACTAGCCTTCTCTAGATATTGAATAGGGTAGTACTTCCTTTCACCCATTCATTCAATGTTGGTAAGGTCTTGAGCACACACACATCCAAAGGCAGATTTTGTACCAACAATTTTTGGCACACTCGATGGAACACAATCCCACTATATATATAGACCAAAGTTACGATGGTTATCTTTGTCCTATCCATTTTTTTTGGATCACCTGGTGACTTCGTTTGAGAAATAAACCCCTAAAAAAACCTTATCTATCTTTTGGTAGAATATAGAGATGTATGGAAACTAGATCTAAAGCTAAAAATTCTGAAAAACCCATCGAGTTCTTTGAGTTACACCTTGGTAGTCTCAAAGCTAATCCTATACTCATTTCTTGATTAATCTCTTCTTCTACCATCACTACAATATCTGCTAATCATTCTCCTGTAGCTCTCCCTAGTACTACTACTAGTGGACCATTAAATAAATTTATCCATACCACTACAATATCAATTGGGACTATAGCTATAATGGTTGTAAATCAACTAAACCTACCTTACCCTTCATGGAATCATACAGGCCCTTTGAATTTGGAAGCTCAACACTAGATTCCTATACTGGATTTGAAAGCATTGCCCTAGTATGATGACACACGAAAAATAGCTTATGAACAATACCAATATGTAGCTGCATCGACACTTATATATAATATCACTAAGGAGGATGTTATGATAAGACTATTAGTCATCTCCTTGAAAGGAAAAATGCTCTACTAGTATAGAGTCCTTCCTAATCAAACTATAGCCACCTGGTCTTAGCTCACCTGTAAACTATTAGAAGAGTTCAATGAACATGTTGACCCATTTTCCTTGCTAAATTAGTTCACCATCATTCAAAAGAATCCTTAATCATACTTGGTAGAGGGTACCTTATGGCTTAAGGCCAAAAAATTAGAAATCAATATATTATTACCTAAGAGCTTTCAATTCAGATATAAGCATGGTTATCAAGCAGTATCAAGTGTTTACCTTCCCAAAAATCTTCCAAGAAGCTTAGAAAGCTGAGAAATATCTCATTGCTATTGGGAGGTTCCCTCCAAAGATGATAATGCCTATCTTCCCAGATCTGTCACAAGCATCTAATACTACTTTCCCAAATCCTACTTCTACTTCTAACACATATCTCTCCAAATGGAATGGGCAGTCTACTATCCTTACGATACAGGCATCCCTCACTCCTCCAATGCTACCTGTCATTCTTGCACTCCCCGTATTAGCAGTTTCACCAAATCCTGATCCTTAGCTTGCAACTTTACAAGATTTACAATCAGCCATGAAAACTTCGACAAATAATATGATCTCAATGGAAAGAAGAGAAGCAAAGAGAAGTTTCCATACAAGGATATTTCCACAAGTAACTAGAGACCAACCTTCCACAAGCAGCAAAAATCAAGAAATATCAAACATGGTTTACACTAATGAAGATTTTGAACCTTCCAAATCAACAATAAAATTGGACTTTTGATGTTCTACATGTAATTATCCACACAATGAAAACTCATGCATGATCCATTCAACACTGCATCCAGAAGATAACTGTTGAAAGAGCAGAAAAACTCTTAAAGGGCAAGTAAACAAGATCAAAGAGGAAAATCATCATCTCATGATACCTTCGGTGGAACAAGTAGTTGTTCCAACCAGATCAAGGAATAAACCTTTGTAGGTAGACTCACAGGAGCTTAATACCTTGAAGGTGCCTTCATCTATGAGAAATCAAGTTGAGATAAGAGCCTCCTATGAGAAAGTTCAGCAAAGATCAAGTCAAAAAGGAGTAAGAATATGAAAAGAATATCCCCTACAGAAAGTGAGAAAATAGACTCATTAGATTAATAATCATAAGAACTTACAATGCTTTTATAGCACTCCAATCGGTTTGAAATCTCTACTATTATGGAGATCTTACTTGCTCCTACTATGTTTAGAAACACTCTAAACAATTCCCTATATGCTCTCACAACAAAACTGATTTCCTCTCAAATAGTAAAGCTGGTGCAACTATATTTAAATGAATGCTAAATATTTAGAACCTAGATACTTTAGGGAAGATACTCTAAAGTATGCTCTAGAGTCCAACATTCTCCCCCTTAAAGTTGAGAGGGCTGACTAGACAGTCTCTCAGCTTTATATACTGAGCTTTAGCAACTCCTTTGGTGAAGATGTCTGCTATGTTGTCCAAAGTGCTGCAATGTCTTAGCTCAATCACCTGTTTCTCCACCATGTCTCTAATGAAGTGATACTTCATGTCAAAGTGCTTTGACCTGCTGTGGTGGATAGGATTATGTGCCAATTGTATGGCACTCATATTGTCACAATACAATATAGTAGGACCACTTTGTCTCTCACCTATTTCTTCTAGTACTTTTCTCAACCATAAGGCTTGGGCACTAGCATTTGTGATTGCTATGTACTCAGCCTCAGTAGATGATAGTGCTACAACAATTTGCTTTTTGGAACTCCATGTAATTAGCCCTGACCCAAGACTAAAACAATTCCCTGAAGTAGATTTCCTATCATCTATATTGCTGCCCCAATCACTATCACTAAAGCCAACTAATTTTACAACATTACATTTGTGGTAATGGATCCCATAATCCAATGTACCCTTTACATATCTCAAAATTCTTTTAGTTGCTTGTAGATGAAGTTCAGATGGATCAGCCATATACCTTGATACTAGAGAAACAACATATTGAATATCCGGTCTTGTGTTGGTGAGGAACATTAGACTCCCAACCATGCTCCTGTAAGTGGTCTTGTCAACTTTTGGTGCTCCATATTCTTTGCTTAATTGTATCCCATGACCTATTGGAGTTGCAACAGACTTGCATTGCTCCATAGCAAATTTCTTTATCATGTCATGAGCATATTTATGTTGACATATGAAGATCTCATTTCCTGTTTGATGTACCTCCATTCCTAGGAAGTAATGCATCAAACCTAGATCCTTCATTTCAAACTCTTTCATCATGGAGTGTTTGAACTCCTCATTCATTTTATCACTACTACCCATGAATATTAGATCATCCACATATAAGCACACAATGAGAATGTCTTTACCTTGTTTCATGTAGTAGAGAGTAGGTTCACTTTTGCTCCTAGTGAATCCATACTTTTGAAAGTAGCCATCAATGCGTGAGTACCATGCTCTTGGTGCTTGCTTTAGGCCATACAATGCTTTCTTCAATTTGTAGACAAGGTTCTCCTTACCTTGTTCTTCAAAGCCTTGAGGTTGTTGCACAAAAACCTCTTCATTCAAGTACCCATTGAGAAAGGCACTCTTAACATCCATGTGTTGAATTTTCCACCCTTTGTGGGCAGCCAAAGAAAGCACTAGTCTAATGGTCTCTTGTCTAGCAATAGGAGCAAAGGTCTCCTCATAGTCAATCCCATACTTTTGAGTAAACCCTTTTGCTACTAGCCTTGCCTTGTGTCTTTCAATGCTCCCATCAGCATTGAACTTGGTCTTATAGACCCATTTACATCCAACACATTTCTTGCCCTTAGGAAGCTCCACTAGCTCCCATGTATCATTCTTTTTTATAGAGGTCATTTCCTCTTTCATGGCCTGTTGCCATACATCATGAGTACATGCTTTTTCATAACTAGATGGCTCTAGCTCTACACTAGTCATTAAAGCATAGTTTACAACATCTCCCTTAGGCTCTTGAGAGTCTTCATCACCATACATGTGCAAATTTTCAAGTCTTTTCAAGACTTCATTCATTTCACTAGCTTGGCTTCTAGTGTATCTTCTTTGAAAATTCTTATCCATCATTTGGTAGGAGGGATGGTACTGAAGTGTTCTCTTACCTCTTGATGGTGAATCTACTTCCATGGGCATTGGAGAAGAACTTGCTGATCTTTGTGGACTTGGAGTAACACTTGTTGTACTTGAAGTAGAACTCTTTCTTGGACTTGGAGGAGGACTTCCATTGTTGTTCTTGTTAATGGGCTGCATTTGGGAGGAGCTTGCATCTTGAGATCCATCATCAAAAAAAAGTTTTTGATGACCCCATTCTCCCCCTTCATCAAAAATTACATCTCTTGAGATTACAACTTTGTGAGTTTTTGGATTGTAGAGTCTATATGCCTTTGAAGACTCACAATACCCAATGAAAATACATGCTTGAATTTTGGGGTCAAGTTTCTTTCTTATCTCATCAGGAATGTGTGCATATGCAAGACAACCAAAAACTTTGAAGTGCTTTACATTTGGCTTTTTGCCATACCATCCCTCATAGGGAGTTATCCCATCTAAACTAGAAGTGGGACTCCTATTCAAAATGTAACCACTTGTCCTAACAACATCATCCCAATACATGTTACTGAGTTTCTTTGTTTGAAGCATTGATCTAGCCATTTCTACAATAGTGTGGTTCTTCCTTTCAGCCACACCATTTTGTTGTGGAGTGTAGGCAGTAGTTAATTGCCTTTTGATCCCACAATATTTACAATATTTGAGAAATGCATTTGAACAAAACTCCCCTCCTCTATCAGTCCTTAATATCTTTACAACATACTCACTTTGATTCTCTACATTATTTTTGAAATCCTTGAAACATTCAAAAGCTTCATCCTTAGTTTTCAAAAAATAAATCCAACACATTCTAGAGAAATCATCAATGAAAGTGAGAAAGTAAGAATTGTTACCCAAAATTTTGGTATGCATTGGACCACAAATGTCCGAATGTACCAATTGTAGTGGATGGCTTGCTCTCCATGCTTGACCTCTTGGAAACTTTGTTCTTGAGTGCTTTCCCAAAACACATCCTTCACACACCTCCTTGTGCTCTTCAACTCTTGGTAGTCCACTCACCATAGCTTGAGAAGTCAACAACTTCAAGCTTGCAAAATTAAGATGACCAAATCTCAAGTGCCAAAGCACACTTGGATTTTCTATGGCTACACTAGCAAGTTGGGCACCTCCTTGTTCCCCAAATTTAAGAGGAAATAACCTATTCTTTGTCATAGGTACTTGTGTAACAACTCTATTACAATTGTTTTTGTCAAAAATTACACATTTTCCATCTTCAAAAACAAGTTTATAGTTCTTTTCCATGATTTGTCCAACACTAAGCAAATTATGTTGGAGTTTAGGAGTGTAATAGATATTGTTCACCTTCTTTGTGCCTTCTTTTGTTGGAACCTCCATGGCTCCCATACCTTCAACTTGTAGTGCCTTGTCATCTCCCAATTTGATCTTTGATTTATATGTGGAATCCATTGTAGCAAATAACTCTTCTTTGCCACTCATATGATTTGAGCAACCAGTATCCAAAATCCAAGTTTCATTAAGATTTTGATCTGATTTTCCATATGTGAGGAACAAATTTGAAGAAGTTCCTTCCTCTTCTCCATAATTTCCATAATTATTACTTCTCCCTTCTTGAGAAGTCTTGGACCAACAATCTTTAGCAAAGTGACCAAGCTTACCACAATTGTAACAAGCTTTGTTTGATTTGTCACCTCCTCTTCCTCTTCCTTTTCCTTGGTAGCCACCTCTTGATCTACCTCTTCCTCTTGCTCTTCCTCTTCCTTGTCCTCTTCCTTGTGCATTGCCATGAGTCTCACCTTCCTTGGATGAGAATGCTTTGTCATCACCTCCAAAGCTTGATGATGTAGAAACCTGTAGTCTCTCTTCATGGGACATCAAAGAACCAATTAGAGCATCAAAAGTTAGAGTAGACAAATCTTTAGATTCTTCAATAATAATAGCAATATGATTCCATTTATGAAGAAGTGTTCTCAACACTTTCTTCACAACCACTTCAGTTTTTATGTCTTCACCAAGTGTCTCCATTTTGTTTACAATTGCTTTCACTCTCACACAATAATCTCCCACTCTTTCATCATCTTGCATCTTGAGATTCTCAAAATATCTCTTCAAGGTTTGAAGCCTCACTTGCTTCACTTGATTTCTCCCTTGATAGCTATCTCTCAAGGCTGTCCATGCTTCTAGGGTTGTTGAACAAGAAGCAATCCTTGGAAAGATGCTTTTCTCCAAAGTTGCTTGGAGATGGTAGAGAGCAAATGAGTTTTTCTTTTGGGCATCCTTCTTATTGGTTCTATCAGCTGCACTCAAGGTGGTCCAATCTGCAGGTTCATTGTAGCCTTCTTCTACAATATCCCATAACCCCTTGCCTATGAGTAAGGTCTTCATCTTGATAGACCAATACTCATAATCTAACCCATTAAATTCAGGAATGGGAAGATTGTTATTGGCAGCCATTGATGCTAATCAACAAAACTTTGGAATAATGTAGATAGCTTCTAATACAATATTTTTGCAATAAAGAGCAGTAGCAGATCTTATTTTACTCAATTGACTCAACCTGTTAAGTCAATCTCTCAGAATTAACCTCTGATTGCAAAAATACATGCTTCTTTTTTATTTACCAAAATCTCAAGCACCAAATTTATCATAAATCGGCCAATACTGATTGAAACAAACTAAAATTTTTACTGTAGACTTCTGATATATGTATCTGAAAACCCACTAAATTTTAGAAGCAAATTCACACAAATGAGAAATATGTGATCAATTTACTTTTGCCCTTTCTAGATCTTAGAGTGTTTTTTGAGACAACCTCAATGTTTTTCACATAAATCAATCCATACAGCTCCAAAATTTCTGAAAATTAAACTCTGTATTCCTGAGACAATAATCTGAAAACCCTCTAAATTTTAGAAGAAAATTCGCAAAGGTGAAAAATATGTGATCATTTACTTTTTCCCTTTTTATCACAATTCTGGATCTAGGATTTTTTGAAGAAAAAATCAATATTCACACAAATCGATCAATACAGATCCAAATGACCTGAAATTTTGTTTGAATGATGATTTTATCTAAATAAAATTTCTCCCAAAATTTTAGAAGCAAATACCCTGTCTTCCACCTTATACAACCATTTTATTGCAAAACTCAAAATGCTAATAAAATCAGCAAATGAGCTCCAAATTACCTAAAATTTTTACTGCATCCTCTTGACATGATTATCTAAAAACCCTCAAAATTTCATCAGAAAATACCTCAGGATGCATGATATATGAATGATTTACTCGAGCTCTTCCTTGCAACTCTATTGAGTGTTGGCCACTTGAGTTTCTCTGACAAAGTGCGTGCTTCAGATCTCTTCACGCCACTCTCCACAGGTTTTGATCCATCTGAGAAAACCTGGTATGCTCTGATACCAAAATGAGAAAATAGACTCATTAGATTAATAATCATAAGAACTTACAATGCTTTTATAGCACTCCAATCGGTTTGAAATCTCTACTATTATGGAGATCTTACTTGCTCCTACTATGTTTAGAAACACTCTAAACAATTCCCTATATGCTCTCACAACAAAACTGATTTCCTCTCAAATAGTAAAGTTGGTGCAACTATATTTAAATGAATGCTAAATATTTAGAACCTAGATACTTTAGGGAAGATACTCTAAAGTATGCTCTAGAGTCCAATATAAGGAAGTTGAAACACAGGAACAAGCAAGAGATAAGTTGATATATCCCTCATTGACCAAGCATCAAAGGATAGATACCACTTAGGGGTATAGGAATAAGTACGACAATAATACAAAATAAAAATAGAAAAGTTTCGATCGCCTCCCCTTCAACATAGTAGAAGAAATAAAAAAGAATCCTAAAGAAAATATGTATGATGCCTTGCATTTTTTGAGACAAATCAACTTATTACAGGAATTCTTGAGGTCTATGAAGAGCAAGAATAAAACTCCCATTTAGTTGAATTCTGCATAATCTAGTTTGACATTTGCTACAGGAAAAAATAGACCTCCTCCCTTCTATTTATCTCTCTAAATGGAAGGATGGGTCATACATAACTAAATGATAGACTCAAGGGCTACAACTACTGTAATACACAAAGCTATGTGCGACATCATGGGGATGGAATACACTCGGCATAGCCTTGGAATTTTGCTGAAGAACACAAGCTTATACTGAGAGGGGGGGGGGTGAACAGTATAAGACCTCTTTTTACTTTTTCCTTTATACTTCAAAATAGTACAACAATATACCCAAAGCAATATCAAAAAAATGCACAATATCATCCACAAAGTGACACCAATTTTAACGTGGTTCACCCAGAATGCCTGGGCTACGTCCACAAAATTTTTCTCTAAAAGTTATCTCAAAGTTCTTTGGGAAACCTTCCCAATTACAATTTTTATGAGCCTCGGCACAAAGGAGATACCTTCACCCTATCTAAATTTATGAGCCTCTGCTCAAAGGAGATACCTTCCCCTCTGCTCTGGAAATGATCCCTCAGAATATCAACTGCCTCTACCTCTTGCCAGCATGTGGAACTTCTTTCCACCGAAGACCTCCTGTCCTCAATGCTTAGCCTAAGAGACCTTTGCCTTCTATGATCATGTCCACAGTAGCTTAGCAACCTATACCAAACATAGTCAGTCGGTCTAGTACAATTCTTCCTATGTCTATCAGATTTGTCCAACTCTTGAACAAATCAATCCTTTACATACAAGCATTCTCAAAGACTTGCCAACTGTCCTCAGGTTCTTCTCAAAGAATCAATGCTCTCTATCCTCAAGTTCTCTGATAGAACTAACAAACTCAGCTCACAAGTCCTCTGCTATGACCTGTCCAAAAACCTGATCGCAAGTCCCCATCGGAACCTGTCCAAAAACCTGCTCACAAGTCCCCATCGAAACCTGTCCAAAACCTCAACAAGCTCACCAAGAAAAAATTGCTTAGCATGAACCCACAAAGAGACTTTTTAGAGACCCAATGTGATTCATCAACCTCATAGAAGCATAAAGAGAATTGTTAGAGACTCAATATGTTCTATACTTAACTCCCAATATCAATCTCAAATCTCATAGAAACATAAAGAGAATTGTTAGAGACTCAATATGTTCTATACTTAACTCCCAATATCAATCTCAACTCAATCTCAAATCTCAAAAGAATAAGATAGATGTAGTATGCTTTTCTCAAGAACATGAAACACAACCCAACAATTGCCAACCATGCAATATCTCATATAACAATGATACTCATGTTATTTTTGCCAACAATTAGGGTTTCAACAACAATGCTCATCAAACAAGGTTTAGTCAACCAACACCATTCAACTCAACATCAACCTTGAAGCATTCAACAAATCATCACAGGAAAAGGAAACAAGTAGAAATCCTTTTCCCTCCAAGGATATTTGAACAAAACAACCACCAACACAATTTCACCAAATGCAAAGAATAACTTGCTCAAATCAACTCAATGGAGTAAGCCCAAATCATGTATCAAGTAAAGCACTAACTTTATCAAAACAACCTCTATGGAAGCAACTCAACCATAAACATCAAAACATCCAACTAAGGGTTTCACCATCTCAATGCAAGTAGCAAGACTCACAAATATCAACCCTAGTGCACAAAGCTTCCACTATCTCAAACCAAAAATTATGCATTCACCAAAAACTCTCCTTAAGGATAACAATGCATAAGTAGTCTTCAATAAACCAGAAAATAGGATTTACACCTAGCCATTAGGATACCTAGTAGAATACCTTTTCACTCCAACCTTATTTCAGAAAACATACACCAATCATACTCATAAGAAGAATGTGCCCATACCTTTTTCTTGATGATGAAGGGGTCTCATACATCTGCCACAACCACAACAAACTTCTATGCCAATCTCAAGAAGGTTAGAAAATAAATATTTCTCACAATGTAATGTAAATCCACAATTACACCTTATTACTCCTCTCACTCAACTTATTATACCTCTCCAATTAATTTTAACATAAAATACCTTTTAATTTCACAAATATCTAAACTCTTATAACTCCCAATTGAAAGCTTTAAATTAAATTTTTAAACAAAGCCTTATGACTCCCTCTTTGTAAAACTTATTTCTCTAAACTTTAATCACAAAAGAAACTTTGAGTCATACCTTTGAAAATAAAACATTGGTGCGGATGGGTTTTGACCCTCCAACCTTCATCAACTCAAAATTGTCCGCGGCCACCTGCGCTATCCACTTGGATGAGAATACAATGGAAAAAAACCTATTTAACTCCTTCGTCATCTTCCAACAATAAAAAATCGCCACTGCAACTTGACCTTAGGACCTCCCAGATTGCAGCACCTTCATTCGAACAAGCAACCGACTCCTCCACACTATCAGATGGAAACGTAAAACACGAATAGCAGCCTTATTTTATTTTTATCCTTTCGTAAATTATGTAACCCTCACTTACTGCCACGTTGCTAAAAATTTTGAATCACATGCTCTATACTTGCTCGAAAAACGTTATTGTTCGTCTCTTCTTTAACTGCACCTTCCAATGTCATCAAAATTTTGATCGCATCATTAGCATTTTCAAATATTAAAACAATGGCACACAAACCAACATTTGATTTGCTCCCTTTATATATAATGTATATGTTTTAATAAAAGTGTCGGACCTTTTTAACATGATTTCCATCGGTGGAAAAATATTTTAATTTAATTTTAAAATTTTAATTTAAATTTTAAATAAATAAAATTTAAACTAAATATTTAAAATTAAATATCTCCATCACCGGGGCACCTTTTTCAATGAAACGAAAAGCCAACTTGGGTTTTAAGAAAAACCCATTTTAAATCTGTTGTCCATGGTTTTAAATAAAACATTTTATTTTTTCTGCCTTGGTTTTCACAAAAACCCTTCCTTGAACTTAGATTATTTTGACATCAAATCAAATTCCTTCAAAAGCTTCTTGACATCAATGACAACTTATACACTTGAGCAAAGGCAATGTACCCAAAGTACCCAAAATTGCCAACAATATCCACCTTTGTCATTGATGGCAAACCTTTACTGAAAACACTTTTTAAGATCCAAAATCGAAACCAACTCGTGCTAACAACTCGACCAACCGTGCCCACAACTGAGAACCTTCCTTTGAAGTTTTTCTCCCCCTGACTTGAAGCTTTCCTCTTCACTTTGAAGCTCTCCCCCTTACTCATATCTCTCCCCCTTTGTCATCAATGGCAAAGGGCCACCTTTGGGGCTCGGGACTAAGAATTAGCCTCTTAGCTTAGTCCCTCCCCCACCTCCTAATGAGGTGATTAATTCTAGGGTGGGAGTAAAACTCCCATTAGGCACTGATCATCATCAACATCTATAACTTCCTTGCCAGGACTTCTCTTGAACTCTTTGTCCATATTCCTATTCTTGTCACTGTTCTTGTTCTTGTTCTCATCCTTGTTCTTATCCATGCCTTGATCCTTGGACCTGTTCATACCACTGTTCCTATTCCTGTACCTTGGAAGTTCAGATTTACACTGTCTAGTTGTGTGACCTTCATTGTTGCACTTATAACAAGTAATAATGTTATTTATTTTAGGCATACCTGTTCTTTGAATCCACCAGTTCTGACCAAACCTGTTTTGACCAAACCTGTTTTGGCCAAACCTGTTCTGACCAAACCTGTTCTGACCAAACCTATTCTAACCAAACCTGTTCTGATCAAACCTGTTCCTGTTATTTGCCTTGCAATAAACTATCGTGTGCCCAAACTATTGACAAGAGTAGCAATACCCTTGAAGGTAACTAGAACTTTTGAAACTATCATTTACCTTCTTCACTTGAGCCATGCAATGTGAAGCTATGTGACCAAACCTGTGACAAGCAAAACATCTGCCATTAAACTTTCCTATAAATGACCTAGGTCCTGTAAATTTTCTCCCCTTTTTCTATTTCCTATTTTTTGTTTCTGTGCATCTATCATTCAAGGACTCATGATCTGAAATACTTTCCTCATCAGAACTCTCTTCCTTTTGGAATATCTTACTAGATTCCCCAACCTGTTCCTTGTGAGGCTTAACAAAACCAAGGCCTATTTTATCTATTGTCTTTCTTTGACCTTTGATGAGTGACTTAACCTTTTTGGAGCTATCTTGAAACCTGTGAATCTTATCCTTGTACTCTTTAGTTTCCTCTTTCAAAGAAGTCATTTTCTGTTCTAACTCACTATACTCAAGAACCTTAGACTCTAACTCATCCTTGAGTTCTTGTGTCTTAGCTATAGAGAAGTCAAGACTTTCTATAAGATCATCTCTCTCCATACAACATTCATCTAACTTATCCTTGAGTCTAGCATTCTTCTTTCTTTCCATTTTCAAAGCACTAAGAGCACTAATAAGTTCACCTTTAAGATCTACTTCACCTTCCTCTATATTTTTGCTTTTTGAATCATCAAAGACTTTTTTAGATTTCTTATCACTAAAGGTGCTACCCTTTTCAAAAACCATACATGCATCTTCCTTATAGTTTTCTAAAGCATCCTCATGCATAATAGAAACCAAATCATTATTTGTGCAATCATCCTCAACATGACTAAAATTTCCACATCTAAGACATTTCATGATAATGAATCTATGTTTTGGTTCTTCCTCTTTTTTTGATATGAACATCTCATTTTCATTATCACTTGAAGAACTTTCATTATCACTACTAGAACACTTACTTGCCTTGTATAGGTAGAAGCTCTTCTTGTGTTTGTGAGAGTACCTCTTTCCTTTATTGCTTTGCTCATCTTTATTCTTCCTTTGATGCCTATGCCTTTCAGAATCCTTGCTCTTACAATCTTGTTTATCTTCTTCACTTTCATCCTTGGCAACAGTACAGTCAGTAGCATAATGACCAAACTTTCCATAATTGAAGCATCTTACATTTTTCATACTTTTGTGTTTTCTAGAGAACTTGCCTTTCTTGTTGTAATATGCCTCTTCATCACTAGAAGACTCATCACTATCTTGAAGTTGTTTACCCTTGGAATAATCCATTGTGTTCTTTACTAGCTTTTCCTTCAAGCTGTTAAACTTTTTGAAGGCACCCGCTCTGATACCAATTGAAGAACACAAGCTTATACTGAGAGGGGGGGGTGAACAATATAAGACCTCTTTTTACTTTTTCCTTTATACTTCAAAATAGTAAAGCAATATACCCAAAGCAATATCAAAACAATGCACAATATCATCCACAAAGTGACACCAATTTTAACGTGGTTCACCCGCAATGCCTGGGCTACGTCCACAAAAATTTTCTCTAAAAGTTATCTCAAAGTTCTTTGGGAAACCTTCCCAATTACAATGTTTATGAGCCTCGGCCCAAAGGAGATACCTTCCCCCTATCTGAATTTATGAGCCTCTGCTTAAAGGAGATACCTTCCCTCTCGCTCCGGAAATGATCCCTTAGAAGATCAATTGCCTCTACCTCTTGCCAGCACGTGGAACTCCTTTCCACCGAAGACTTCCTATCCTCAATGCTTAGCCTAAGAGACCTCTACCTTCTATGATCACGTCCATAGTAGCTTAGCAACCTGTACCAAACACAGTCAATCGATCTAGTACAAGTCTTCATCTGTCTGTCAGATCTGTCCAACTCTTGAACAAATCAATCCTCTGCATACAAGCCTTCTCAAAGACTTGCCAACTGTCCTCAAGTTCTTCTCAAAGAATCAATGCTCTCTATCCTCAAGTTCTCTAATATAACTAACAAACTCAGCTCACAAGTCCTCTGCTAGGACCTGTCCAAAAACTTGATCACAAGTCCCCACCGGAACCTGTCCAAAAACCTACTCACAAGTCCCCACCGAAACCTATCCAAAACCTCAGCAAGCTCACCAAGAAAAACTTGCTTAGCATGAACCCACAAAGAGAATTTTTAGAGACCCAATGTGATTCATCAACCTCATAGAAGCATAAAGAGAATTGTTAGAGACTCAATATGTTCTATACTTAACTCCCAATCTCAATCTCAAATCTCATAGAAACATAAAGAGAATTGTTAGAGACTCAATATGTTCTATACTTAACTCCCAATATCAATCTCAACTCAATCTCAAATCTCAAAATAATAAGATAGATGTAGTATGCTTTTCTCAAGAACAAGAAACACAACCCAACAATTGCCAACCATGCAATATGTCATATAACAATGATACTCATGTTCTTTTCACCAATAATTAGGGTTTCAACAACAATGCTCATCAAACAAGGTTTATTCAACCAACACCATTCAACTCAACATCAACCTTGAAGCATTCAAATCATCACAAGAAAAGGAAACAAGCAGAAATCCTTTTCACTCCAAGGATATTTGAACAAAACAACCACCAACACTATTTCACCAAATGCAAAGAATAACTTGCTCAAATCAACTCAATGGAGTAAGCCCAAATCATGTATCAAGTAAAGCACTAACTTGATCAAAACAACCTCTATGGAAGCAACTCAACCATAAATATCCAAACAGCCAACAAAGGGTTTCACCATCTCAATGAAAGTAGCAAGACTCACAAATATCAACCCTAGTGCACAAAGCTTCCACTATCTCAAACCAAAAATTATGCATTCACCAAAAAATCTCCTTAAGGATAACAATGCATAAGTAGTCTTCAAAAAACCAGAAAATAGGATTTACACCTAGCCATTAGGATACCTAGTAGAATACCTTTTCACTCCAACCTTATTTCAGAAAACATACACCAATCATACTCATAAGAAGAATGTGCCCATACCTTTTTCTTGATGATGAAGGGGTCTCATACATCTTCCACAACCACAACAAACTTCTATGCCAATCTCAAGAAGGTTAGAAAATAAATCTTTCTCACAATGTAATGTAAATCCACAATTACACCGTATTACTCCTCTCACTCAACTTATTATACCTCTCCAATTAATTTTAACATAAAATACATTTTAATTTCACAAATATTTAAACTCTTATAACTCCCAATTGAAAGCTTTAAATTAAAGTTTTAAACAAAGCCTTATGACTCCCTCTTTGTAAAACTTATTTCTCTAAACTTTAATCACAAAAAAAACTAAGTCATACCTTTGAAAATAAAACATTGGTGCAGATGGGTTTTGACCCTCCAACCTTCATCAACTCAAAACTATCCGTGGCCACCTGTGCTATCCACTTGGATGAGAATACAATGGACAAAAACCTATTTAACTCCTTCGTCCTCTTCCAACAATAAAAAATCGCCGCTGCGACTTGACCTTAGGACCTCCCAAATCGCAACACCTTCATTCGAACAAGCAACCGACTCCTCCACACTATCGGATGGAAACGTAAAACACGAATAGCAGCCTTATTTTCTTTTTATCCTTTTGTAAATTATGTAACCCTCACTTACTACCACGTCGCTGAAAATTTTGAATCACATGCTCTATACTTGCTCGAAAAACGATATTGTTCGTCCCTTCTTTAACTGCACCTTCCAATGTCATATCAAATTTCCGATCGCATCATTAGCATTTTCAAATATTAAAACAATGGCACACAAACCAACATTTGATTTGCTCCCTTTATATATAAGGTATATGTTTTAATAAAAGCGTCAGCACTTTTTAACATGATTTTTGTCGATGGAAAAATACTTTAATTTAATTTTAAAATTTTAATTTAAATTTTAAATAAATAAAATTTAAACTAAATATTTAAAATTAAATATCTCCATCACCGGGGCACCTTTTTCAATGAAATGAAAATCCATCTTGGGTTTTAAGAAAAACCCATTTTAAATCTGTTGTCCATGGTTTTAAATAAAACCTTTTATTTTGTCTGCCTTGGTTTTCACAAAAACCCTTCCTTGAACTTAAATTCTTTTGACATCAAATCAAATTCCTTCAAAAGCTTCTTGACATCAATGACAACTTATACACTTGAGAAAAGGCAATGTACCCAAAATTGCCAACATTTGCAACTATATGGAACCCCTATCAAAACCGTAGGGGTAATTAAAGTCATTCCAATGGTTCTACACAGATTGCATCAAATCACAATTATACAAGAGGTAGTGGTAGTATATTTAGAACCTTATTTTGGTATGTGCCTCTCTAGAGAATTCACTTCCAAATAAGAGGATATCTATCTATGGATTACTTGCACTTGGAAATCCTATTCAAGGGCAAAAAAGTAAAAATATTGAATGAAAATCCTTTTGATATCATTGGTATGATTAGTCTAGTAGCCTATAGCCTCGCCTAGCTGCCCAACCTATCAAAAATCCATGATACTTTTTGCATATCCTTGCTTAGAAAATATTTTTTTGATCATTCTCATGTTTGGAATATTTCTAGTTTATAGATGGTAGATCCCTCAACCATTGAGGTGATACTAATAAATATTCTAGGGTTTTTTTTTAGGATGTTAAAGAAATAAACCCTAGATCAATGAAAGGTCCATTTGGACCAGTACTCAAAATTGTACAACCTAGGAAGATGTTGAAGAAATGAGAGAAATTCTAATAGTTAATCGAATAATTTATATGTATCATCTTTTGTAGGAAATACAAAGGATTGTGTTTAGTCCAAGGGGGGAATCATGCAATGACCCTCCTTGGTAGGACTTACTCTTGATATTTATTTATGTATTGATGAGTGGATACTTAATGCACAATATCCTTTTATAATGTCAATAAGAGTGAGTAGTTGCACTTTATGCTTTTATTTATATGCTTGGAATATGGTATTATTGATGTATTTGTGGTTGTAGGACTAGGTACTCTCACCAATGGATTGATATGGGACAACCACTTGAGTTGAGATAAATTTGGAAAATTATGGATGACTTGTTCATTTATAGCTCAAGGGTAAAAGGATACCCTTCACATAGATGTTTTGCATATATGCTTGTTTTTTGAATAATCCGTTGGGCCATGAGGTTGCTATTAGTAAAGGAGTCCTCCTTAGTAGGTAGGGGAATAATATTTTGGTTATATGAATAAACCATCTACTGAAGGATAAAATAATGAGGTGTATTATGGTTTTGAAAAGCCTTTGTGTTGCTTATATTTAGAAAACATAGAATTTATTTATTAATCCAATAAAGTATTAATGAGGTCAATAATATTAATAATTGGAATATTAGTATCAATGTTAATAATTAATATTTATTAGTAACTCATTAATCCAATGATCTTGTTGTTAGAATTATTATGCATTCTAATGTGATTATTAGTGGAAGGTAATAGTTGAATATTTTATTCTAATGATGGAAAACATTAGAAAAAGATACTTGTTAATAAAGTGGATTAATCTAAGTTATGTAATTATGCTTTGGTAAGCTTGAATTAATTTGAATACTTATTTGAAATAAAAGAATTGGGTTCATGTAATGTTCATTCGAATGTTACATTATATCATAATGGGTTGACATTGAGAAGGTTGCTTTGCATGGGTCCTTTGACGTTCATCTAGGATCATTTTTATGGAGATAGATAAGGAAACCATTATAGAGGGAAGTATGGAATTTTACAAAGGGTTACATGAAATGTATTTTGCATGATTGCTTGAAATTAATACTTAGAGAATGTTAAATTGCATTGTATTAAGAGATATAATGATCCCTAAGTTTTCTTAAAGTCCATGGGTGATTCATTTCATGAATATGATTATGAAAATAAGGTGGCGTTGAGGCTACTTGGGTAGACTTATCTTAGCATATTTCATAATGAAAAGATGCTATGTAAATGGATATTTCATTATGTAAAACTTGGTCATTTGTATTAGGATTGGAAGTCTTCATGAATGTATGGAATATTCATTTTTGAGCAAATTAAATTATGGGTTAGAAAGAATCTCTTTTGAATATGTTTTTCATATTGAAAGATAAGAGAGAAAATTATTATAAGTTAGCTTTATGTTCTATTTTAAGCTTGCTAAACTAGCTTTGATTAAATAGATGTTTATGCTAGCTTATTGTATGGATGTTAGCATGATGCTTAGTTCAATCATGATATATTTGAGAGATATGTTCTTTAATGTTAGTTCTATGTGGAAATTTATGTTTTATTCTTTTGGGTTGAAATTCTCTATTTAAAATCCAAGAATCTAGCATTGTGTTATGATTAAACATGTTATTTCTATTATAGCACTTTAAATATTTTCATGGATGAATGTTAGATTAATTTTCTTTATGCACTTTTGGATTTGGTGGGGTTCTTGGGTATGGATCTAGAAACTTTTTGTGAACCCTAAGTCATGAGATAACCAAATCCTATAAGGATTTGTAGAGATCTAACAACCAGGTAGTTATGAGTCTTGGAAGGAGTTGTGGTTATGCAATAGAAAAAGTAATCATGATTCTAGGAGTTGTGGTGATGCAATATCTAGATATTCATGATTTGATACACCATGAATGATGAGGATCAACTGTTCCTTAAAAATATAGTTAATGGAATCATTCATGAAACAATAGTTGTGGTACCTATAATGATGAGGTTTAGGTGACCATGTTCATTTCCAAATGAATGGTAATGACCTTAGTTGACTCATGAAGGTGTGGTAACTAACCACCAAGTATTTATGCTAGAATAACCTTCATATAAGGAGTTATAGAAATGTTAGGGAATAGGCATTTCCCTTTAAGTGTTATGGAAATTTAAGGATAATCCCTACGATGTGGTCAAATTATCCTATGCTAGTGAGGGTATGGGAAATATGGGGGACCACTTTGGTATCATTCTAAGTGGTGAGGTTTAGTAAGGTGAACCCCAAAAATATGAGAAGTTGACCACTCCTATCCAATTCAATGTCATCTACAACAACATTGAAATCAAATGTGGTGAAGCCTTTAGAATGCTAAAAATAATATTATTGGATTTTATTTGAGAAGCTTACATGTATATATGTATATATATATATATTGTGTTGGTTTTGGTGGGTTTTTATAGTTGCCTTTAATATCATCTTTACCTTATTTATTTTTCCCACCATATTTGGTAGCTTGTATACAATTTGATCCTTGAGAATCTAATGCATTAGCCAACTCATTTTGTTCCCTTGGAATGGCTTTTATTTTTAGGGCTTCAAAACTTTCCATCAAGTCCCAAACCCTATTATAGTATTCTTTCAGGTACTAGTGTTTACTATTGCATATTTTAGTTACTTGGTTGACCACAAGCTTGAAATCACTAAAAATGGAAAGTAACTTAATTCCCATTCTTTTGCCTTACATCAAGCCTAAACACAAAGCTTCATATTCGACTATGTTGTTAGTGCAACTTCATGTTAATCTATAGGAGAATTATTTTATTATCTAAAGGAGATATCAAAACTATCCTAACTTTGACCCCATTCTTACATCTAGCTCTATTAAAGTAGAGCTTCCAAAGCTCTATTTCCTAGAGTTCTTGGATTGTCTGGAACCTATTAGTCAAAATTGACTACACAAAAGAGAAAGAATAAAAGGGTCCTAACCCTCAAAATTTTGAAGTATAGGAGTTGGTCATAATTTCATGACTGAACAACTAAGCAAGGTCCAAGAAAGGAGAATAGTCATGATTTCATGACCAAATGGCCTAGGAGGGGCCAAGTGATGAAGATGGTCGACATTTCTTGACCAAATGGTCCAAGAGGGGCCAAGTGATGAAGATGGTCAATATTTCATGACCAAATGGCCTAGGAAGGTCCAAGTGATGAATATGGTCAAGATTTCATGACCAAATGGCCCAAGAGGGGCCAAGTGATGAAGATGGTCATGATTTCACGACCAATTAGTGAAAGAAGACCACAAAAATGAAGGTGGTCATGATTTGATGACCAAATAACCCGAGAGAAGCCAATAGAGAAGAATGATCATGATTTTATGACTGGTCCTATTTTCAAGGTTCAAAAACTCTAACAGAAGAGTGGGATGCAGTTGGGTGATTACTTCTCGAAGAAGATCAACATGGGCTGAGATAACCATAGGATCAAATCTCAACTGAATGTTGTTAGAGGTTCCACTAAGCCTCTTACCAGAATTGGCTAGCTGGCTTGTTGTTGTAATAGATTTTGATATTTTATAATAAGAAATTGTATATATATAGGATGATTGCACCCTTGAAATGGTCAGCTCTTATGCATTTACAATATGATGTATAGAAGTTTTACACAACAATAAAGACAAACTCATCACTCTAGCTTTTGGTTCAAGAGTGTTGTTAATGTATGTATGGATTGATATTTCTTTTTGAAGTTTCATGGAATGTGTATTGCATTAATTCTGTCTCTGGATTTCTACTTCCTAATTTCATTAAACAATGTAATTGATAATCTCTATACATTAATGAACGATTCAAAGTTTAACATAAAGAATTGGCTACACTTATTTTGATGTGTCTTTGAATGCTCTATTCTTAATTTTTTTACCTCTATGATGTTGTCTAATATGTACCCCACAAAATTTCTAGCAACAACTATATTTCCCTCTCTTTAAGAAATTTGTTTTTATCCCCCCTTTTATACAAATCAAGAAAGTAACCAACCTTCTCTGGAGATTAAACTGGGTAGTACTTCCTTTCACCCATTCATTCAATGCTGGCAAGGTCTTGGGTGCACACACATCCAGAGGTATATTTTGTACCAACAATTTTTGGCATGCTCAGTGGGACACAATCTCACTATATATACAAACCAAAGTTTTGATGGTTATTTTTGTACTATCAATTTTTTTTTAATCATCTGGTGATTTTGTTCAAGAAATAAAATCCCAAAAAAACCTTATCTATCTTCTGGTAGAATATAGAGATGTATGAAAACTAGATCTAAAGCTAAATTTTTTGAAGAACCCATCGAGTTATTTGAGTTACACCTTGGTAGCCTTAGATCTAATCTTACACTCATTGCTCGGTCAACCTATTCTTCTACCATAACTTCAAGATCTACTAATCCTTCTCTTGCAGCTCTCCCTAGTAATGCTACTAGTGGATCATTAAATCAAGCTACCCATACCACTGCATTATTAGTTGGGACTATATCTATAATGGTTGTAAATAAACCAAACCTACCTTACCCTTCATGGAATCATATAGGCCCTTTGAATTTGGTAGCTCAGTACCAAATTCCTATAGTGGCTTTGAAAGCGTTGCCCCAGTATGATGCCATAGGAAAAATGACTTATGAACACTACCAAGATGTAGCTGCATTGGAACCAATAAATAATATCACTAAGAATGATGTTATGATAAGACTATTAGTCATCTCTTGGAAAGGAAAAATGCTCTACTAGTATAGAGCCCTTCATAATCAAACTATGGCCACTTGGTCCCAGCTCATCGGTAAACTAGTAAAAGAGTTCAATGAACATGCTAACCTATTTTCCTTTCTAAATCAATTCACTATCATTCAAAAGCATCCTCAGGAAGAAATAGTTGATTTTAATATCAGATTTAGTTGTACTTTATAGAGGGTACTTGATGACTTAAGGCCAACAAATGAGCAATCAATGCATCATTATCTAAGAGCTTTCAATTCAGATATAAGCATGGTTATCAGGCAGTCTCAAGAGTTTACCTTCCCAAAATTTTTCCAAGAAGCTTTGAAAGCTTAGAAATATCTCATTGCTATTGGGAGTTTCCCTCCAAAGATGATAATGCCTATCTTACCGAATCTATCACAAGCATCCAATACTACTTTCCCAAAACCTACTTCTACTTCTAATACATATATTCCCAAATGTATTGGGCAGCCTACTATCCTAGCAATACAGGTATCCCTCACTCCTCCAATGTTACCTATCATTCCTACACTTCTTGTATTAGCAGTTTCACCAACTCATAATCCTCAACTTGTAGCTTTATAAGATTTGTAATCAACCATGAAATCTATTACAAATAATATGACCTCAATGGAAAGAAGAGAAGCAAAGAGAAGTTTCCAACCAAGGATATTTCCACAAGTAACTAGAGACCAAGATTCCACAAGCAGAAGAAATCAAGAAATATCAAACGTAGTTTACGCTAATGAAGATTTTGAACCTACCAAATTAGTAACAAAATTAGACTTTTAGTGTTCTACATGTAATGATCCATATAGTGAAAACTCATGCATGATCCATCAACACTACATCTAGAAGATAGTTGTTGAAAGAGTAGAAAAAATGCTTAAAGGGCAAGTAAACATGATCAAAGAGTAAAATCATAATCTCATAATACTTTAGATTGAACAAGTAGTTGTTCTAACCAGATTAAAGAATAAACCATTGTAGGTCGATCCCCAGGATATTAATCCCTTTAATGTACCTTCACCTATGAGAAACCAAGTTGATATAAGGGCCTCCTATGATAAATTTCCACAAATCTCAGGTCAGAAAGAAGCAGGAATACAAAAATAATCTTCCCTACATAAGGAAGTTGAAACATAGGAACATGCAAGAGATAAGTTGATATATCCCTCATTGACCAAGGATCAAAGGATAGATTCCAATCACGTGTATAGGAATAAGTATGACATTATTACAAAATAAAAAGAGAAAAGTGTCAATCCCCTCCACTTCAACATAGTAGAAAAAATAAAAAAGACTCCTTCTAAAGTAACTATGTATAATGCCTTGCAATTTCTAAGATAAATCGGATTATTACAGGTATCCCTAAGGTCTATGAGGAACAAGAATAAAACTCCCACTCAGTTGAATTCTACACAAGCCAGTTTGATGTCTGCTATAGGAAAAATAGACCTCTGCCCTTCTATTTGTCTCTTCAAATGGAAGGATGGGTCGTACATAATTGTATGATAGACTTAGGGGATGCAACTGCTATAATACCCAAAGTTGTGTGCGAAATCATGGGGATGGAATACACTAGGAACAGCCCTAGAATTTTGCAACTAGATGGGGGTTAATTACAAATATTCCAATGGTTCTACACATAATTCCTCAAATTATAGTTATACAAGAGGTAGTAGTAGTGGATTTAGAACCTTATTTTGGTATGTGCCTCTTTATATAATTCAATACCAAAATAGGAGGATATTTATCTATGGATTACTCACACTTGGAAATCCCATTCAAGGGCAAAAGAGTAAAAATATTCAATGAAATACCTTTTAATATCATTGGTAATATTAGTCTAGTAGTCTATAGCATTGCCTTGTTGTCCAACCTGTCAAATATCCATGATACTTTTTATATATTCTTACTTAAAAAATATGTTGTTGATCCTTCTCATGTTTGTAATATTTCTAGTTTATAGATGGTAGATCCCTCAACCATTGAGATGATACTAATAATGATTCTAGGGTTTTATTCCAACATGTTGAAGAAACAAACCCTAGATCAATGTAAGGTCCATTGGGACCAGTACTTAAAATTGTGCAACCTACGAAGATGTTGAAGAAATGAGAGAAATTCTAATGGTTATTTGAATGAATTATATGTATGCTCTTTTGTAGGAAATACAAAGGACTGTGTTTAGTCCAAGGGGGAAATCATGCAATGACATCCTTGGGAGGACTTACTCTTGACATTGATTTATGTATTGATGAGGGGATACTTAATGCACAATATCCTTTTATGATGTCAATAAGAGTTGGTAGTTGCACTTTATGCTTTGATTTCTATGCTTGTAATATGGTACTATTGATGTATTTGTGGTTATAGTACCAGGTACTCTCACTAATGGATTGATATGGGACAACCACTTGAGTTGAGAGAAATTTAGAAAATGAAGAATGACTTGTTCATTGATAGCTCAAGGATAAAAGGATACCCTTCACGTAGATGTGTTGCATATATTCTTTTTGTTTGAATAAACCATTGGTCCATGAGGTTTCTATTAGTAAAGGAGTCATCCTTAGTAGGTAGGGAGATAATCTTTTGGTTATCTTAAAAATCCATCTACTCAAGGATAAAACAATGAGGTGTATTATGGTTTTGAAAAGCCTTTGTATTGCTTATGTTTTGAAAACATAGAATTTATTGATTAATCCAATAAAGTATTAATGAGGTCAATAATATTAATACTTGGAATATTAGTATCAATGTTAATAATTAATTTTGATTAGTAAGTCATTAATCCAATTACCTTGTTGTTATAATTATTATTCATTCTAATGTGATTATCAGTGGAAGGTAATAGTTGATTATTTTATTCTAATGGTGGAAAACATTAGAAAGAGATACTTGTTAAGAAAGTGGATTAATCTAAGTTATGTAATTATGCTTTGGTAAGCCTGAATTAATTTGAATGCTTATTTGAAAGAAAAGAGTTGGATTCATGCAATGTTCATTAGAATGTTACATTATATCATAATGGGCTGGAATTGAGAAAGTTGCTTTGCATGGGTCCTTTGATGTTCATCTAGAATCATTTTTATGGAGATAGATAAGGAAACCATTATAGAGATAAGTATGGGATTTTCTCAAGGGTTACATGAAATGTATTTTGCATGGTTGTTTGCAATTAATACTTAGAGCATGTTAATTTGCATTGTATTAAGAGCTATCATGATCCCTAAGTTTTCTTAAAGTCCATGGGAGATTAATTTCATGAATATGATTATGAAAAGAAGGTTGTATCGAGGCTACTTGGGTAGACTTCTCTTAGCATATTTTAGAATTAAAAGATGCTATGTAAATGGAAATTTTGTTATGTAAAACTTGATCATTTTTATTCCTAATTTAAAAGGATTGGAAGTCTTCATGAATGTATGGAATATTCATTTTTGAGAAAATAAAATTATGGGTTAGAAAGAATCTCTTTTGAAGATGTTTTTCATTGTGAAAGATAACAAAGAAATTTTTTTTAAGTTAGCTTTATGTTCTATTTTAAGCTTGCTAAACTAAATTTGATTAGATAAATGTTTATTCTAGCTTATTGTATGGATGTTAACATTATTCTTAGTTCAATCATGATATATTTGAGAGAGATATTTTTTAATTTTAGTTCTATGTGGAAATTTATGTTTTATTCTTTTGGGTTTAAATGCTTTATCTAATATACAAGAATATAGCATTATGTTATGACTAAACATGTTATTTCTATTATAGCACTTCAAATATTTTCATGGATGAATGTTAGATTAATTTTTTTATGCGCTTTTGTATTTGGTGGGTTTCTTGGGTATGTATCTAGAAACTTATTGTGAACCCTAAGTCATGAGATAACCAAATCCTACAAGGATTTGTAGAGATGTAAAAATCAGGTAGTTCTGAGTCTTGGAAGGATTTGTGGTGATGCAATAGCTAAGTACTCATGATTCTAGAAGGATTTGTGGTGATGCAATATCTAGATATTCATGATTTGATAAACCTTGAACGATGAGGATCGGGTGTTCCTTAACAATGTAGTTAATGGAATTATTTATGAAACAATAGTTTTGGTACCTATAATGATGAGGTTTAGGTGACCATGTTCATTACCATGTGAGTGGTAATGACCTTAGTTAACTCGTGAAGGTGTGGTAACTAAGCACCAAGGATTTATGCTACAATAAACTTCATAGATGGAGTTATGGAAAGGTTAGGGAAGAGGCATCCCCCCTTTAAATATTATGGACTTTAAAGAATAATCCCTATTATGTGGTCAAATTATCCTATGCTAATGAGGGTATGGGAAATGTGGGGGACAACTTTGGCATACTTCTAAGTGGTGAGGTTTAGTACAATGAACCCCAAAAATATGAGAATTTGGCCACTCCTATCCACTTGAGTGTCATCTACAACAACATTGAACTCAAATGTGGTGAAGCCTTTAGAATGCTAAAAATAATATTATTGGATTTCCTTTGAGAACCTTACTTGTATATATATATATACACACACATATATATACATATATATACATATATATATATATATATATATGTATATATGGATATATGTATATATATGTATATATATGTGTGTGTGTGTATAGAGATATATATCTTATGTTGGTTTTGGTGGGTTGTTATAGTAAGCCTGAATCTAATCTTTACCTTATTTATTTTTCCACCATATTTGGTAGCTTGTATACAATTTACTCCTTGAGAATTTAATGCATTAGCCAGCTCATTTTGTTCCCTAGGAATGGCTTTTATGTTTAAGGCTTCAAAAATTTCCATCAGTTCCCACACCCTATTACAGTATGCTTTTAGGTAGTGGTGTTTACTATTGCATATTTTAGTTACTTGGTTGACCAAAATATTGGAATCACTAAAAATGGAAAGTAATTTAATTCCCATTCTTTTGCCTTGCACCAAGCCTAAACATAAAGCTTAATATTTGACTATGTTGTTAGTGCAACTTCATGTTAATCTATAAGAGAATTATTTTATTCTCCCTAAAGGATATATCAACACTATCCTAACTTTTATCCCATTCTTACATCTAGCTCTATTAAACTAGAGCTTCCAAAGATCTATTTTCTAGAGTTCTTGGTTTGTTTGGAACTTGTTAGTCAAAATTGACTACACCAAATAGAAAGAATAAAAGGGTCCCGACCCTCAAAAATTTTAAGTATAGGATTTTTTCATGATTTCATGATCGAACAGGTAAGCAAGGTCCAAGAAAGGAGATAGTCATGATTTCATGACCAAAAGTCCCAAGAGGGGCCAATTGATGAAGATGGTCAAGATTTCATGACCAAATGGCCCAAGAGAGGTCAAGTGACAAATATGGTCAAGATTTCACGACCAAATGGCCTAGGAGGGGCCAAGTGAAAAATATGGTTGAGATTTCGTGACCAAATGGCCCATGATGGGCCAAGTGATGAAGATGGTCATGATTTCGTGACCAAATGGTGAAAGAAGACCACAAAAATGAAGTTGGTCACAATTTTATGACCAAATATCCTAAGAGAAGCCAAGAGAGAAGAATGGTCAAAATTTCATGACCATTATTTTTTTCAAGGTTCAAAAAATCTAACAGAAGAGTGGGATGTAGTTGGGTAATTATGTCTCATAGAAGATCAACACGAGATAATATAACTACATGATCAAATCTCAACTGAATGTTGTTAGAGGTTCCACTAAGCCTCTTACCAGAATTGGCCATTTGGCTTGCTTTTGTAACAGATTTTGATATTTTGTATTAAGAAATTGTATATATAGGATGAGCGCATCCTTAAAATGGTTGGCTCTTAGGCGTTTACAATATGATGCATACAAGTTTTACACAACAATAAATACAAGCTCATCACTCTAGATTCTTGTTTAACAATGTTGTTAATTTATGTATGGATTGATATTTCTATTTGAAGTTTCATGGAATGTGTATTGCATTAATTCTATCTCTGGATTTTTGCTTCATAATTTCATTAAACACTGGAATTGATAATATCTATACATTAATGAATGATTCAAAGTTTAAAATAAAGAACTAGCTACCCTTGTTTTGATGTTTCTTTGAATGCTTTGTTCTTAAGTTTGTTTACCTCTTTGATTTTGTCTAATTTGTACCCTCCAAAAGTTCTAGAAATATTTCCCTTTATTTAAGCACTTTGTTCTTATCCCTCATTTTACAAAAATCAAGAAAAGAACCAGCCTTCTCTGGAGATTGAATAGGGTAGTACTTCCTTTCACCTGTTCATTCAATATTGGCAAGGTCTTGGGTGCACACATATCTAGAGGTAGATTTTGTTGTAGACACCAAAACAGCACCAATCCGATTAAGTGACTACAAACACTGATCGCATTGACATACACAACTTTCAGGGCAGCCCTCAGAGGTCAAACAATGGTCCTAGCCACTCACACAGCAGTTTAGAAGGTCGGAAAATGAGCAGAGCAAAGTTGGTCGCTTTAACAAGCCTTCGTTAAAACAAAGTCAAAAGCAAGCCTTTAATCAAAAGCAAAACTTTAAACTTCAGGCCTTAAGCGAGAACAAATCTTAAGCAAACTTCAAATGCAGGCAAGCCTTAATCAAAGGGGAACCTTGGCCTTAGACGTCGCAAAATCGCGACGTCGCGATTTCGCGACGTCGCGAAATCGCGACACCTAAGGCCCAAAGGGGAACCTTGGCCTTAGATGTCACGATCGTGATTTCATGCGTCACGAAATCGTGACACCTAAGGCCCAAAGGGGAGCCTTGGCCTTAGATGTCACGATTTCACGCGTCACGAAATCGCGACACCTAAGGTCCCAAGGGGAGCCTTGGCCTTAGATGTCACGATTTCGCGACGTCACGAAATCGCGACACCTAAGGCCCAAAGGGGAGCCTTGGCCTTAGATGTCACGATATCGCGACGTCACAAAATCGTGACACCTAAGGCCCGAAGGGAGCTTCGGCCGAGGGTGTCACGATATCGCGACACCTAAGGCCCAAAGGGGAACCTCGGCCGAAGTGTCACGATATCGCGACGTCACGATATCGTGACACTTCGGCATTTTGCGCTTAAACAAAAGCATTCAAGGCGGATCAATCGGAGACGGACTTCAGGCATGTTCAAGCATGGAAGGCATGGCCGCCACGTGGCGTCACTGCATACCATTTTTAAAGAGACCCCGTGGGTCTGTAGAACGGTGGACTTCACCAACTGCATTAATGAGACGAGCAGTTTCAACAACAAATCCGATCCGAGGCCATGCCTCATAACTACTGATGTGAGTTCCTAGCGATAATCTCAGTGCGAGCCATGTCTCATAATCATCTGACAAGGGTCAAATCTCAGTGGCCCCTACGGACTTAGGGTTTTGACATTAATATTTCAGAGGTGAAATCCTCTATAAAAACTAGCTCAATGCAATGTAAAGAGGACGACGAAGCATTTTGTAAACACAACGAAGTGTTGTTGAACTCGATACCCGACTGCATCAGTTTGGATTTCTCCTTCTTCACATCCAGAATCTCTTGCAAAGAGAGGTTGGTGGGTGGTTTTCCAGAAGGTGAATCTGAACTTTCATACCCGATATTGGACACAGTAAACTACCAATTTGCCGACAATACATTATCTTATATTTTGAGCCCATCCCTAGTGGATTGGCGTCGAAATTAAGTTTTAATGGGGCGGCCCGCTTGGGCACCCCACGTACGTTCTTAGTTTCATTTAGATATATTTGTTTAATTTTACCTCTTGTTAATACATCTTTACTTGTATGTTTTAATATATCTACATTACGTTTATTGAATATTATCATATCGTATTTCTATTATCTCACTAACTTTATCAATATTTTTATTTTTTTAATTTCTATTATTTAATTTAATGTTTTTTTTTCTTAAATTGTTTACTTTCACTTTTAATCAATCCTTAGCATACATCTTTCACTTATTTCAAATAAACGTTTCATGTTAAAAGTGCTACTAAACGGTTTTGTATTTCGTGAACGCAGGATAAGTAGCAAGAAAGACTCATTAACATCACGACGACATACGTTTGCCCGCCCACTTTGCATGTGGGCATGCGGATAGAAGAAGATTATTAATCATGATGTAACCGAGAATATGTAACTGAGGAGACGTATTGTAACCGAGTCATAATCATTAATAAAAAGGGTTGTGCTCCTACTTTTAATTTGATTATATCCGTGTTATTTCATGCATAAATCTAGTTCTATTTTCATTGCATCTTAGTATTTCTTCTTTTCGAAATCTCATGCTTTCAGTGGCGATCACGGTGGGACCGTTCCCTATTTTTTAAATCACAGAAACTAATCAGATTTGTTGTGTTTTGTGCTTAACAGGTACCTTTCTTAAGCCGAAGGTCAGAAACAGCAAGTCCGGGCAGAAAAGAGGTAACGGTTTCTAACTGTCTATGTCATTTTCTGCTGTAATATTTCTATTTATTTTATTTGTTTATATTTTTTTACTTTCATTTTTTTTAATTATTAAAGAAAGGTAGTCAATTTTCTTCTTTATTTAAAAAAAAAAATTAAATTTCTACTTGCTGTTTTCCGGTTTGTAGTGTTTGTATGGCATAGGGAAAGGTTTCTTTTTCGCTGCTTGTTTCATTTTTAAAAATAAAATGAACTCCACACACTTCACGTGGTAAATTTGAACCAAGGAGCTGGTCGTAAAACCCCAGCCCTTGAGCAAGACCAACGGTGGGTTCATCACCACCTTGGCTTAGCTTTGCATCCATTTCCCCGATTGTCACTGTTGTTAGGCGTAAATCCTGATGAAAGCTGACCGAGTGTTGCTGGGGTGATTCCCATGCACGCGAGGATAAGTCTTCTATGGTAGGTGTCATTAACAGGACAATCCCCCTTTCGTACCGCCTATGTTCCACGTACCATCTGCTCTCACGTACCTATAGTTTCCCTCTCGTAAGGGCGGGTATATAGAGAGGTTGGTATATCGGTCCGGCAATGGTATATTGAAGGGGCGACCATTTATGGGAGTCATATGAGCCAACATTATGCATTTAAACGTTCTTCAAAACTTGCAAAAACAAAACAAAATATCAAAATGCACTAAACCAGTTTAGGACACACTATTAATCCTTAAAAGAGATAATCACGGTTTGTGTATGAGTGTGTTCATTTCTGCTTAGTGTAGACAAAAAGACAAATCACCATAAACGAGATAAAATCTGCTTAGATAGTAGAGAAGCACCACAATGGTGTACACCCGTAGCCAAGCCCAATCAAGGGCGGATGCTGCGGAAGGTGCACAAAGAGAGGGCGCTAGTCGCCTTCGCTTTAGCCCTGAGGACTTGGCCATACCGCCTTGGCGGTCCAGCCTACAAGAGAGTCCATATCAGGCCCCATCAAAAAGAACTTATTGGGAACCCCCTCTGTGGGGTATGCCCATTCAACACAGTCCCTTTCGGGAAGAAGCTTTACATGTAGATCTCAATGTAAATAGACAACCGCCTCTTGAGGTTAGATCTGAGTGGCCGCAGCGCGATGAAGCGCTAGAGAGGCATAGTATTCATTTGGAGAGACAACGTGGATATGGTATCTCTCCTTTGCCTCCCATCAGAACAGAAAGACAAAATCCAGAGCGCAGGGCTCTTTACACAGGGCGAGCTAACTCCGCCCGCCCCTTTCAAACCCATGAAAGGGAGTACGAGGAAAGCCATCGCATTCCTCAAGGACAACAAACAACGTGGGAACCTTGCATTTCCACACCTGCTAGGTATCATGATCACACATCGAGGCCGGAGCCTCAAGTAAATGGTGCCTACCTCGACAGAGGGAAGCAACCCATTGAAATTTTAGATCATCAAGATCGAGGCAAACACATAGGAAAAACATTCAAGCCTCCTCAGCAAAAGAGGGCAGACCAAGTTGACCCGGCAGTCGCCAGACATGCCGCTCGCCAAGCCCGAATCACGCAGCTTGAGCAAGGTCATAAGGAGTTAGAGTACTTATACCGCCTGAATAAAGAGCGCATGCAGCGTGAAGCGGATGAGTTGCGCTATAAACTACCTGAGAGGGTGCCAACCCCTCGCACCCACAGAGAAGAACAATATGAGAGGCACAACCCTTTGATGCAGGACAGGTCTCCACGACCTCGTCAAGCTTTGCCTCCGAGACCTTATAGACCCGAGAGGGAGGCCACTCCCCGAAACAATGATGGGTACCCCCAACGGGGACTCAATCAAGGTCATAGGTCTCGCCCAGAGACTCCTCAAGAAGTTTATGAGGAGTACGAACCAGAAATAGAGCGGGCCAAAATGCCCCATCAAGGCGGGAGGGCTGCCACTCGGCCACCCCCCCATAGGCCTCCAGTCTCCCATAACTCACAACGGGAGCAAACAAAAGAGGAAGAAATAAAATCTTTCGATGCATACAAAGCGCTATTAGAGCGTTTGGAGTCTGTGGAGACAAAAGCTTCTGGGCATCAAAAACCCACATTACGTCAACTCCGCAGTCATCCAGTGCATCCCTCAGTGCCTACACCTCTTTACCCCGAACACTTCAAGTTGCCTCAATTGGCAGTCTTTAAAGGTGAAGAGGATGCACAAGAACATGTCACAAGGTTCCTAAGTCAATGCTTCGGCATCCAAGATAATGATGCATTGTTGCTTCGAACTTTCATAACCACATTCGCAGGCCCTGCCTCGGATTGGTTCACACAATTACCCAAACACAGCATAAACAACCTAGATCAATTAGTAGATGCGTTTCTTGAATGCTTTGCCTTCAACACAAAGAAGAAGGCATCACTGAGTGATCTGGCCAGCCTCGAGCAATATGAGGAAGAAACAATGACAACATACGGGAATCGATGGAGGGCTTTGCTTTCTAAGCTACCCTACCGTCCCCCTATGTCTGATCTTACACAGATGTTTGCACGGAGTTGCTTAAAATCAATCTCTGGTCTATTGTTGCTGCAGCAATACGACAGTTTAGAAGAAGCTTTGGCGCAAGCCAGAGTTATAGAAGAGATTAAAATAGGCGAAGGCGCAATCGCCAAGCCTAAAAAGAAAGAGTGGAATAAAACCACTAAGACTGGGACAACGCAATCACAACCCGCTGTGGTTAACCAAGTTGCGATAAATGTTCCCAAGCCTGTGCAAGAAATGCAGCCCCAAAAGGCTAATTACCAGGCAGTGCCTCCTAGTTATGAAAAAGATAATAAGAAACAGGAGCAGAATCAGCAGCGTCGCCCTAGGCGACAATTCACCCCTTACACGGAGTCCAGGGACTCCCTATTTGACCGCTTGTCAGCGGCAAATTTAGTCACCTTGCCAGAAATCCAAACTATAGACCCTAACGCCCCCAAGCCTAAGGGATACAGAGAGGAATTGTATTGTAGATTCCATAGGCGCAGGGGACATGATTTAAATGGATGCTGGAAATTCAAAGGATTAATCCAAGATTTAATCGACAATAAAACATTGGCCGTGGACAACCCCATAGCGCCAAATAATCAACAAATGGGGGTATTCAAGGACCCTTTGCCTGCTCACGAGGCACAGGCAAAACCTCTCCAGATTAACGAGGTGCGACAGAATCTTCCCATGCAAGGATTTGTGGGAATGATCAGCATAGTGACAAGGAACAAAAAGTACCCAGCAGTTGCCCCCGAGGTAGCTACGAGGGAAGTTTCGACAACATCGCAGCCTCAACAACGCCCAACGCAGTTGCCTCCGCCTAGACCCGAGGTCACGATACGAACCAAACTCACGCAGAGTTTGCGGACCACATCGGCTAGGCTTTCCATTTACGAGCTTATTCAACAATCAACACCTCATAGAGAAGCTCTTATGGAAATATTAAAAGCCATCGAATTACAGACTCACGAAGCAAATTCTTTCAACAACTTCGTGGGACATGTGAAGCGATGTACGGAGCCGGTCATCACCTTCAGAGAGGATGAAGTCAAAGCAATATCGAATGACACGGCAGATCCACCCCTGCACGTTGTTGCGCGGGTCAATGGGATCCCGTACAAGAGAGTGTTGGTAGATACTGGTTCGTCCAGTAACATCATCACCACTGCAGCCTTAAAACATTTGAAGCTGCCAGCCTCTCATATCATAGCCTCCACATACACATTGCGAGCTTTCAATGATGCAATATGCTCGACAGTCGGCACAGTTGTTCTACCTGTCCAGGTAGGACAAAAGATAATACCAACATTGTGCCATGTGTTGGAAGGCGAGATGGCTTACAATATACTGCTAGGGCGACCTTGGATCAGGGACATGAAGTGTGTCCCTTCCATCGCTCACCAGTGCTTAAAGTATGCTTTTGAAGGAGAAATACATGTAGTCCCGATGGACTTAGAACCCTTCAAGTATTGCAATGCGGTACAATTAATGCCTCAATCGACCCTCCCTTCAACGCATTTGGATTTCCAGTTAAATCCATCTAAACAGGGTCCAATACCGCAGGCACCACTGGTGACCAAATCACCAAAATCCCAGCCAGGTGAATCCTCATCATCTGCTCCTTCATTACCAACGCCACCTGTCATGGCTAAACAGAAGGACAAGGGAAAACAGATCATGGAAGAGGCTCAGCCCTTAGAAGAGGGTTTGCCCACAATTTCAACGGTATCAACAGAAGAAACACCTAGCACTACGGAAGCTGAGATTCCTAAACCACCAAACATGGAATGGACTCAGGAAGGACTCCCGTTCCCTCCCTCCCAAGCATCAACAATCACTGTTGAAATGGCCAGTACAGGCCTGGGGGAGTACTTAGTGCAGAATGTTGTGGCAACGCCTACAGTAGAATCAGTACAGGATATGGGGAGACCTCGCCTTCCCATAGGAACAGTTGTTCCTCTAGGTCACCCACCCAACCAGACAAATTTTGTGTATGGGGGCCTTGATCATGGTCTTGAACCATGCAAGCAAAAGGAAGCAGACGAAGAGCCTTTTGTTGAAAACATCAACTATCTGTCAAACCCGGACTTCGCCCTAAAATATCTCGGCCAATGCAATTGGCATGGATACGGGCTAGGCAGATATGAGCAAGGGATGCGTGTCCTTTGCCAACCAAGATATCAGATGCCATATGATAAGTCAGGAGTAGGGTTCAACCACCCCCTGCCCTTAGACATCTTGGTAGAAAATATGCAAGGCCTAGAAATAGGCAACAAGGGGGATTGGCACCAGATCTTTATGCCAACCCAAATACAGAATATACATTGGGAGACTACCTCCCATGGTCAACAAACACCCTTGGCAACAGCAGTAATCCCTCTCCTTTGCTAGAGAGAGGTGAAAGTTCGGACATTAATCCTCAAAGAGAACATCAACGATGTCCGGACATCTTTTTGAAGCTATTCCCCTTAGAGGTTCCAGTTGAGTCAATACCATGTCAAGAGAATCAGGTCCCTCCACCAAGAGTGGAACAACCGCAATGGGACCAGATTAACTTACTGGAACAAGGAGAACCCTCAATGTCGCAAGTAACAGTTGCTGAAGAGAATGAACATTTTTGGATCTCCGAAAGTGATTCAGAAGATGAGACTGAGATGATCTATCTCAGACATGCGCGACGGAATTATCGCCCTTTAACTCATGAAGATCTAATGGGACAGATGGGCATAAGGTTAGGGCATGAATGGTGGGTCGACCCAGCGAGGTGGGACCAAGTGTTGGATCCATGGCTCCAAATTCACGATGAGCACCGTCCACCCCGAGACCCTATCATGACAACAGTGCCGAGGGAAGACCCTGTCCTCCTTTTCGCACATAGGGCCGATCCGTTCATGCCCGTTCCCCTAGAGCCAGATCCAGAGTATAGGGAGCATCTAGAAGAATCAAGTTATCACACCCATGGTAATGGAGACCAAATTCATTCCATCCACATGATCTCCATTGATTTGACCGCACCCATCCGCAATCCGGCCGATCCAGCAAGGTCATTGCATCTAGACATAGATGCCATCGACTGGGATCGCGTCAATTCACCTTTATCACCATCATAGTACTGGCCTTTCGATGAAATGCATCATTTTACCCCAGGGACAACTCAAGATATTTTTTAGGCTGAAGAGGAACCCGAGGTTCCCAATGCAGATCTAAATTCAGCTAATGATATCCATTTGATCCCGACTCCACATCAGTTGGAGGACGGATCCCACATGTCAGTCGAGGAAACGACTGATGTAGATATCGGCATAGATCCAATGAATCCACAGATTCTCAAGCTGGGGGTAAGTCTTTCCCCCGAAGAGCAAGCCGACTACATTGCCCTTCTCAAAGAGAAGAAGGAGGTTTTTGCATGGTCATACAAAGATATGCCAGGACTAGACCCGCAGCTAGTCACGCATAATTTAACGCTTGATCCGACAATCAAGCCTGTAAAGCAAAAACTACGTAAGATGCATCCAACAGTGGCCTTAATGGTCAAAGACGAATTGCAAAAGCTGTTGGATGCACAGTTTGTCATCTACGTGGATTATCCGCCATGGCTGTCCAACATGGTTCCCGTCAAGAAGCCCGACGGGAGGATTCGCATATGCACCGATTTTTGAGATCTAAACAAAGCGAGTCCTAAGGATGATTTCCCCTTGCCGAGCATCGACGCATTGGTAGACGCTACAACAGGTCACGAAATGCTCTCCCTAATGGATGGTTTCTCGAGATACAATCAAATTCGTATCAATCCTGAAGACCAACTAAAAACGGCGTTCACAACGCCTTGGGGGACATTTTGTTATAAGGTCATGCCTTTTGGCCTTAAAAATGCTGGCGCCACCTACCAACGTGCCATGACATATATCTTCCATGATTACATGCACAAAACTTTGGAAGATTACATGGATGATTTGTTAGCCAAGTCTCTTTTGCGCTCAAATCATATCGATGACTTAAGCAAGATCCTCGATCGCCTCATGGAGCATAAAGTTAGACTAAACCCCAAGAAGTGCGTCTTTGGCGTCACATCTAGAAAACTCTTGGGTTTCATAGTCTCAAAGCGAGGAATCGAGGTGGACCCAAAGAAAGTCAAGGCAATCCTTGAAATGGTTCCCCCAACTACAATCAAGCAGCTCAGAAGTCTGCAGGGCAAGGTCGCATCGATTAAACGCTTCATAGCGCAATTATCTGACAAGTGCCGACCCATGAACAAATTATTGCACAAGGGGGTTACATTTCATTGGGATGACGAGTGCCAGTCAGCCTTTGACGAGATCAAACAATACCTGGTTTCGCCGCAGTATTGGCACCACCTAGACCAGGAGTGCCGTTCTACTTATACATCTCAACTATCGAGGTGGCACTGGGCGCCATGCTAGCCCAGAAGAATGAACTTCACAAGGAACAGGCTACTTACTATCTTAGCCGCACCCGGTCGGTTATGAACTTAACTATGCATACGTTGAGAAACTCGCTTGGCGGTGGTGTTTGCTACCAAAAAGCTACGCCACTACATGTCGAGCAACACTACGTATGTTGTGTCTAAGGAGAATCCATTGCGATACATGATGAGTCGTACTTATCATAGTAGTCGCACGGCGAAATGGATCATGTTGTTGACGGAATTTGACATAGAGTTTATTGGACAAAAATCTATCAAAGGACAAGTCATAGCCGATCAACTAGCAGAGGCTCCTCTTGAAGACGATCAGCCTCTCGTCATAGAACTACCCGATGATGGGGTCTTCCATGTCTCGGAATCGCCAGATTCCGATGAGCCAGAGTCACAGGCCGACATAACCCTATTCTTCGATGGTTCTAAATGTGAGCAAGGTGGTGGCACGGGAATTGTATTCTTCACACCGCAGGGTGCTCCAATGCCCCTGTCATTTAAATTAAACTTCCCATGCACCAACAATAATGCAGAGTATGAAGCCTTGCTCCTAGGTCTTCAGACAACAATCGCCATGAACATCAAACGACCGAATATCTTTGGTGATTCGCTGTTAATAGTCAATCAAGTCAAAGGGGTATATCAATGCAAATGCCCAGATCCTGCAGGCTTATAAAGCCCTCGTGGACAAATTCCTGGCAAAACTTGAGTGGTATGACATCGAGGCACTCCCTCGATCATCGAATCATTTTGCGGACACAATGGCCTCCTTGGGGTCACTAATTCCGCAAGACCTTTCCGGTGATATGACAACCATTCAAGTCAAAACCTTATCGCAATCCGCGATGGAGCGTGCAAGCTCGGACTTGACACCAGGAATCCACATGATCCGGATTGAACCATCCTCGGATAAGTTCTCTCGAATCCGAGATCGTCCGAAACGTGCCAACCGGGGGTCCTTGTTCTCCCCTACTCCCATTAATAGCAACACAACGCTATTCTTACAAGTTCTATCCCATTCAACGTTTGCTAGGGATGAACTTCAAGAGGGATTGGTTGTTCATACTGTCGAGGTTTCTGATCAACAGGACTGGTATTTACCCATCAGAGACTACCTCAAGCTAGGTAATCTCCCACTTGGATTGACTCATGCCGCAAAACGAGCACTCAAGCAGAAAGCGGCTAAGTATGTCTTGATAGGAGACATTTTGTATCGTCGCAGCTATGAAGGAATCCTCCTTCGTTGCTTGGACCAGCAAGAGTCCACTTGGGCAGTTGCCCAAGCGCACGATGGTACATGTGGTGGCCACTTTAGTGGTATGGCTATCGCAAAGCGCATTCTTCGCATGGGCTATTATTGGCCATCTTTAGAGCGAGATTGTTGCACCTATGTCAAGAAGTGCGTGAAGTGTCAACATCATGCCAATTTGATGCACGTACCTTCTCAGGCCTTGCAGATAGTCCAATCTACTTGGCCGTTCTCATAGTGGGGCTTCGATATAATTGGAAATATCTCCTCCGCATCGTCAGGCCGTCACACGTTTATCATAACGGCCACAGAGTATTTTACCAAGTGGGTGGAAGCAATTCCGCTTACCTCTACGACAGGACCCCGCATTGTGGAGTTCATTTTGCATAACATCATATGTCATTTTGGTATTCCATCCAAAATAGTCTCGGATAATGGGACGCCTTTCAAGAACAAAGACGTGCGTGCTTTGACCACAAAGTACAAGATTCAGCACAACTTTTCAACACCCTATTATCCGCAGGCGAATGGGCAAGCAGAGGCGTCAAACAAAATGCTAGTTGCCATCCTTAAAAAGACCATCGCAGATAGTCATAAGGATTGGCACATTCAAATCCCACTTGCCCTATGGGCCTATCGCACTAGCATTCGGACACCCACTGGGGCCACTCCATTTTCGCTTGTGTATGGCTCCGAGGCAGTCATGCCTCTAGAGTTGGAGATTCCTTCCTTGCGCATATCAATGCAAGAGTTCATCGATGATGACTCTGCGTGGCAGGCCCGGTTAGACCAGCTTACGTTGCTTGACGAACGACGCGTTAATGCTCTCGAGCATTTACGTATTTATCAAGAGCGACTTAAGAAAGCTTACAACATGAAAGTTCACCTGAGGGACTTTCGGGTTGGTGATTTGGTTTTGAAGGAAAACCAACAAAATTCTAGTTTGCCATCCCACCTAAGGGACAAGTTTGCGGCAAATTGGTTAGGTCCATATATCATTGATAGCAAAATAGGACCCGGGACATACCGGCTAGCTTCTCTTGATGGTATCAAGGAAACAGAACCCTTGAATATCAGTCATTTGCGACCATTTCATATCTAAGAGAGCCAAATCCCAAAAATGCTCCAAGGATTGTCAAAATCGCTTGGTCAATCCCCAAAAGCCTCTCAAGGAATCTTGATTATTCCAAAAGCTCCAAGGATTCTTGCAAACGCTTGGTCAATCCCAAAAGGCTCCAAGGAATCTTGTAATCCCAAAAAGCTCCAAGGATTCTTTAATCGCTTGGTCAATCCCAAAAGGCTCCAAGGATTCCTAAAAATCGCTTGGTCAATCCCAAAAGGCTCCAAGGATTCTTGCAATCGCTTGGTCAATCCCAAAAGGCTCCAAGGATTCTTGCAATCGCTTGGTCAATCCCAAAATGCTCCAAGGATTTCCACAATCGCTTGGTCAAAAATCAAGAAAATTCAAAAACAACAAAAATCATCAAAAACAACAAAAATTTGCATCTCATTTCTAGGCATACTCAAATTCATCAATAAGAGAGTTCTTCTCGCACTTCATCTTCATATTCACAAAAATCAATCCATCAAAAACACAAAAAATATATAGCTGCATTAAAGCATTGCATCCATACATTGCATATTTGTGGTCGTACAGGTCAAAGGCACCATAGGCTGTCATGGTTCTACTAGTCCATCTTGTTCCACACTGTTCCATTTTACAAAAACAACAAAAACACCATGCATTGCTTTTACCATACTAGAGTCAGTGGTCTTCTAATGTATCAAGGGTTTTCATGATTCAGTCATCATTTTGCTCTTTAGCCATGTAATGTATCAAGTCAAACAGATTTTATGAAGGTAGAGTTACACTTGAAATACACCTTGTTACGTAACATCCCAACACAAATTAAAACACATAAAAATTCCCAAGTTGTGTGAACGAAAGATGAAACCTCGCACAGATAATCCAGGTCACCATAAGCGAAACGGTTATCTTGCTCATCCCCCCGTGCGAATGGTTCTAGAATGCTGAGAATTGACAAAAGGACAAGCTCTTTCCTATCCATTCACCTCCATATACAAGTGGTTTTCACCACTACCAAATCCCAATCATAGTTGGTTCCCAAAGTTGTAAGGATTTGTACTACACGTCCCTGCCAAGGATGGGTAGTCATCCCCAAAACCTAAAGGGATCAACACCATTCACAAACAAAATTCCAACAAATCATCATCCTAACACTTTCCATTCACCTTTGGTCTCCAAGTTGTAAGGATTCGTACTATCCGCCCCTAACCAGGATGGGTAGTCATCCCCAAGGCCTAACAGATCAATGCCCTTACTCCATAACCTCCATCATCCCCTTGGTCCCCAACGTCGTAAGGATTCGTACTATCCGCCCCTAACCAGGATGGGTAGTCATCCCCAAGGCCACAAGGATCAAAGCCATTCACAAGCTCAAATCCACAATACTCAAAACACAAAATCAAATAACAATGGTCATCGCCACTATTCAAAATCCTTGCTCAAAAAGAATTAATAGAAAATAAACAGTGATTTTCATCACTATATAGACGAGCAACCCTCTAAATCATTCAGCCAACAAACATCCTAAACTTGAATCCTTGGAATTCTCAGCATTCAAAAACCATCTAGGTGATCCTCATTACAGGTTTGGTTGATAGCCTATCTGGCAATGGTGGTATCCTACCCGCATGACGATATGTCTGTCACATTCGCTTTGCGTGTGTGCAGACCAATGTTTGCATAAGGATGAGCTAGCTTATGGTATCCTGGATAACACCGCAGATTAATCTAACTAAATACAACAAAGGAGTTAGTGGAGCTAATTAGGTGATCCTCAATACAGGTTCGGTTGAAAGCCCATCTGGCATCGGCGGTATCCCGACAAATACCACATAAATGAACTCAATTGCACACACAAGGATGTGAAATAACTTGGTCAAAAACAAGTCCGATTCATACCTTGTTCAAAAGTCTTGTAAGATAAAGTACAGTCATGGCTAGTAAGTTAAAACCGTCTGAGTCTCAGAAAACCTTAGCTACATTTCTAAACCAACTACGCTACTTTTCATCCTTACAATACCATCAGAAAATACAAAAAAAAGAACAAACCACATGTATACATACAAAGTCGTGCATCACAGCAATCGCCTAAAAAACAAAATAATAGAGTTCTAAACAGTCTATGGTGCCATAGCCAAACACCACAAAGTCCATCCATCCATTTCATTTCTGCATATCACATACATTTGCATTCATCATACCATATGCATCCATCAATATAAAGTAGCATGCATCCATCAACATCAATCATTATGCATACCATAATATCATGACATATACACAAAGAAAGAAAATCAAAACAACAAAAACATCACAAAAATGCAACACAAAAACATAGCAATAAGCATTGCCAGACACAAGTGCTCTTGCACTTAACCTCTTGGCATAAAAAAATCGATGTCGGGGCTCAAATTGTCACTCTCCTACTTCCCCAAGAAGGCTACCATAGCCGGACCGCTCCACGGGAAGACGGGTTTTTGATAATTTCACCCCATTATGGCATCACCAAAAGGGTTAACACCCACCAAAAATAGGTCCAAATGTCGAGAAATTGCACGTGCTTAAATGGTAAAACATCTAAAGGCACCCTAACCTAAGTCATCTTGGGTCAAGCGACTCGTCGCTTTTCTCACGAAGGTCATTCCCTCATCGATTCGTCGCTTGAGGGGGTAGTCACACTTAGTCACCAATCAACAAGCACACACCCAATCAAGGCAATGACATGCATTCAAAGAATCATTGACAAAGACAATCACGCTCCTGCTTGGGGCAGTAAACAAGCAATCATTAAATTGATCAAACACTTGGCATTCCCGAAGCATGAACACAAGGTTTCCCCTGTGGACAAAAGGTTACGCCCTTTGCCTAATCATGACTGATCAATGTCCAAGCTCAAGTCACACCTCACCAAAATAGGTTAACACTTGAAATCAAATTCCTTAGCTCGTCAGAAGCAAGGATTCAAGAATGCATGCCCTTTCCATACTTGGGGCATCAAAAGTTGGTTAGGTTACCAAGAAACCCTAATCATTAGTGCTTTGGTCATCTATTTTTGCTCAGCACTGCGTCACCCGCAACGCTTCCCAAAAAGGGGCATCTGTAGACACCAAAATAGCACCAATCCGATTAAGTGACTACAAACACTGATCGCATTGACATACACAGCTTTCAGGGCAGCCCTCAGAGGTCAAACAGTGGTCCTAGCCACTCACACAGCAGTTTAGAAGGTCAAAAAATGAGCAGAGCAAAGTTGGTCGCTTTAACAAGCCTTCGTTAAAACAAAGTCAAAAGCAAGCCTTTAATCAAAAGCAAAACTTTAAACTTCAGGACTTAAGCGAGAACAAATCTTAAGCAAACTTCAAATGCAAGCAAGCCTTAATCAAAGGGGAACCTTGGCCTTAGACGTCGCGAAATCGCGACACCTAAGGCCCAAAGGGGAACCTTGGCCTTAGATGTCGCGATTTCGCATCGCGAAATCGCGACACCTAAGGCCCAAAGGGGAGCCTTGGCCTTAGATGTCGCGATTTCATGCGAAATCATGACACCTAAGGCCCAAATGGGAGCCTTGGCCTTAGATGTCGCGATTTCCGTCACAAAATCGTGACACCTAAGGCCCAAAGGGGAACCTTGGCCTTAGATGTCACGATTTCACGCGTCACGAAATCGCGACACCTAAGGCCCAAAGGGGAGCCTTGGCCTTAGATGTCACGATTTCGCGCGTCGCGAAATCGTGACACCTAAGGCCCAAGGGGAGCCTTGGCCTTAGATGTCACGATTATCGCGACATCGCGATATCGTGACACCTAAGGCCCAAAGGGAGCTTCGGCCGAGGGTGTCGCGATATCGCGACGTCGCGATATCGCGACACCTAAGGCCCAAAGGGGAACCTCGGCCGAAGTGTCACGATATCGCGACACTTCGGCATTTTGCGCTTAAAGCAAAAGCATTCAAAGGCATCAATCAGAGACGGACTTCAGCATGGTCGCCACGTGGAAGGCATGGCCGCCACGTGGCGTCACTGCATATCATTTTTTAAAAGAGACCCCGTGGGTCTGTAAGAACGGCGGACTTCACCAACTGCATTAATGAGACGAGCAGTTTCAACAACAAATCCGATCCGAGGCCATGCCTCATAACTACTGACGTGAGTTCCTAGCGATAATCTCTGTGCGAGCCATGTCTCATAATCATCTGACAAGGGTCAAATCTCAGCGGCCCCTGCGGACTTAGGGTTTGACATTAATGTTTCAGAGGCGAAATCCTCTATAAAAACTAGCTCAATGCAATGTAAAGAGGACCGACGAAGCATTTTGTAAACACAACGAAGTGCTGTTCATTTGAAGACCCGATTGCATCAGTTTGGATTTCTCCTTCTTCACATCCAGAATCTCTTGCAAAGAGAGGTTGGTGGGTGGTTTTCAGAAGGTGAATCTGAACTTTCATACCCGATATTGGACACAGTAAACTACCAATTTGCCGACAATACATTATCTTATATTTTGAGCCCATCCCTAGTGGATCGGCGTCGAAATTAAGTTTCAACGGGGTGGCCCATTTGGGCACCCTACGCACGTTCTTAGTTTCAGTTTAGATTATGCTGTTTAAATAAGTTTACGCTTTCTGTTGGAATACATCCTGCACTACGTTGTATGTTTTAATATATCTAGCATTACGTTTATTGAATATTATCATATTCTCGCAGTTTCTATTATCTCACTAACTTGTAGGTTGCGACATATAGTTTGATAGCAGATTGGCCGACGGTTTTAATGATAGTGGACGTCGGGTGATGTTTTCGGACCTGCACACATTTAATCAACCTTTTATATGCTTTTCATTGCAGCACTACGTCCTACGTTCTGTCATTTTTAGTGCTTAGTCTGATCAAACGTGCATGTCATTTACGTTCGTTCTGTGCACTATTTTTAATGATCTTAGACATACATCTTTCACTTGTTTCGAGAAGTAAATGTTTCATGTTAACACAGGTGCTACTAAACGGTTTTGCTATTTCTGTGAACGCAGGATAAGCAGCAGCGAACAGGACTCATTAACATCAGCGGCGGCAGTACGTTTTGCCCGCCCACTTTGCATGTGGGCATGCGGATAGAAGAAGATTATTAACCATGACTGTAACCGAGAATATGTCACTGAGGAGACTTATTGTAACCAAGTCAGAATCTTATTAATAAAAAGGGTTGTGCTCCTGCTTTTTAATTTGATTATATCGGTGTCATTTCATGCATCCATTTGGTTCTGCTTTCATTGCATCTTAGTATTTATTCTTTCCGGAATCTCATGCTTTCATTTGTACCAATAGTTTTTGGTACACCTAGTGGGACACAATCCCACTATATATACAAACCAAAGTTTTGGCGGTTATATTTTACCTATCCATTTTTTTGGAATCACCCAGTGACTCCATTCAAGAAATAAAACACTAGAAAAACCTTATCTATCTTCTGGTATAATATAGAGATATATGAAAACCATATCTAAATCTAAAAATTCTAAATAATCCATCAAGTTCTTTGAGTTACACCTTGGTAGCCTTAGATCTAATCCTATGCTCATTGCTCAATCAACCTCTTCTTCTACCATCACTACAAGATCTACTAATCCTTCTCCTACAGTTCTCCCTAGTACTGCTACTAGTGGATCATTAAATAAAGATACCCATATCACTGCAGTATCTATTGGGACTATAGCTATAATGGTTGTAAATCAACCAAATCTACCTTACCCTTCATAGAATCATACAGACCCTTTGAATTTGGAAGCTCAACACCATATTCCTATAGTAGCTTTGAAATCAGTCCCTAGTATGATGGCACAAGAAAAATGGCTTTTTAACACTATCAAGATGTAGCTGCATTGGCACCAAAACATAATATCATTGAGGAGGATGTTATGATAAGACTATTAGTCATATCCTTGAAAGGAAAAATGATCTACTAGTATAGAGTCCTTCCTAATAAAACTATAGCCACCTGGTCCCTGATAATTGGTAAATTAGTAGAAGAGTTCAATGAACATGCTTACTCATTTTCTTGTCGAAATTAGTTCACCGTCATTCAAAAGCATCCTTAAGAAGAAATATTTATTTTTAATATCATATTCAATAATACTTGGTAGAGGGTACCTGATGGATTAAGATCAACAAATGAGAAATCAATGTATTATTATCTAAGATATTTCAATTCAGATATAAGCATGGTTATCAGGAAATATCAAGAGTTTAATTTCCAACCCAGGTGTCGTAGGTGAGTTGGATAGGAGAGGGCAATCCTCCAAGGGAGGTCCCAGGTTCAAATCTCCACCCTACCAAAAAGCTGAATTGGGTATCCAAAATCCAATTGATAATGTTGGTGCGGGCAGGGTCGAGTGTGACCCCCGAGTGACTTTGATTATGTAGAACCCCCTGTTCATGGTCTCTAAGACAAAGGCAGCTCCACAAGGGGTTTTTCGCTTTAAAAAAAAAAGTTTAATTTCCTAGAAATATTCCAAGAATCTTAGAAAGTTAAGAAATATATCATTGCTATTGGGAGGTTCCCTCAAAATATTATACTACCTATCTTCTTGGATCTATCACAAGCATCCAATACTAATTTCCCAAGTCTTGCTTCTACTTCTAATACATATCTCCCCAAATGGACTAGACAACCTACTATCCTACCAATACAGACACCTCTCACTCCTCCAATGTTACATGTTAGTCCTGCACTCCCCATATCAAAAGTTTCACAAACTCATGATCCTCAACTTGCAACTTTACAAGATTTGCAATCAGCCATGAAAAATCTAACAAATAAGATGACATCAATGGAAAGAAGAGAAATAGAGAGAATTTTCTAGCCAAGGATATTTCCACACGTAAATAGAGACCAAGATTCCACAAGTAGCAAAAATCAAGAAAGATCAAATGTGGTTTATGCTAATGATTATTTTGAACCTACAAAATAAGAAATATAATCATACTTTTGGTGTTCTACATGTAATGAGCCACATAGTGAAAACTCAAGTAGGATCCATCAACAATACATCCAAAAGATAGTTGTTGAAAGAGAATAAAAAACTCTTATGAAGAACACAAGCTTATACTGAGAGGGGGGTGAACAGTATAAGACCCCTTTTTACTTTTTCTTTCAATTCAATATTATGCAGTGTATAGATAGAAGTATCAATAGCAGTAATCAAAGCAATGCACAAAACACCATACACAATAGAGACACCACAATTTACGTGGTTCACCCAATGTGGGCTACTCCACGGAGAAAATATTTTACTAAAATTTTCTCAATCAATCTCTTTGGGAATCCTTCCCAATTACAATGTTTATGGACCTCTGTCCAAAGGAGATGTTGATCCCCTAATCTCAAGTTCATGGATCTCTTCCACAGGAGAACTCTTTCCCCTTCTACTCTGGCTAGTGATCTTCTAGAAGACTTTGTCTCTCTACTGCATTGACTGGTGGATCTCTCTCCACTTGAAGACTCCTCACTCAGATCTGTCTTCAATTGTCCTGGCTATTGGATCTCTATCCACTGAGACTCTGTCCTCTATACTCTATCACCTCCAAAGCTCTATCTCAATAGGTTCACTCAGAACCTTCTCAAATATGCTCAACAAGCTCACTCAGAACTTGTCCAAATCTGCTCAACAAGCTCACTCAAAACTTGTCCAAATCTGCTCAACAGGTCCACACAGAACCTGCTCAAATCTGCTCAACAGGTCCACACAGAACCTATCCAAATATGCTCAATAGGTCCACACAGAACCTGTTCAAATATGCTCAACAAGTCCACATAGAACCTGTCCAAATCTGCTCAACAAGTCCACACATAACCTGTCCAAATCTGCTCAATAAGTCCACACAGAACTTGTCCAAATCTGCTCAACAAGTCCTCTCTAGGACTTTCTCAAATCTGCTCAATAAGTCCTCTCTAGGACTTGCTCAAATCTGCATAGCAAGCTTCCACAAAAGCTTACTCAAAATCAGTCCACAAGCCTTCTCAAAGACTTGTCTCAAATCTGCTTAACAAGCTCACACAGAACTTGTCCAATCTCATAGAATCATAAAGAGAATTGTTAGAGACTCAATATGTTCTATACTTAATGCTCAATCAATATCTCAACTCAATCTCATAGAAGCATAAAGAGAATTGTTAGAGACTCAATATGTTCTATACTCAAATCCCAATCTCAACTCAAATCAATCTCATAGAAGCATAAAGAGAATTGTTAGAGACTCTATATGTTCTATACTCAAATCCCAATCTCAACTCAAATCAATCTCATAGAAGCATAAAGAGAATTGTTAGAGACTCTATATGTTCTATTCTCAAATCTCAATCTCAACTCAAATCAAGAATATAGAATAGTTTGTTTTATGGAACTTGAACAACCACATGCATCCACTTGACTAGGCTCAATCAACTCAACTCAACCAATCACCTCAATGAACAACCCTTTCTCACAAACCCTAGTCCAAGCATGTATCAATCAACTCAAAATGTTTCCAACAATGCTCAACAACAAATCTCACATAACAATGATACTCATGTTCTCTTCTAACTCAAGTTCAAGTTCTTTGCACAACCAATGGGCTCCAACAACAATGCTTATAAAACAAGGTTTAATCACAACTCTCAATCCATAAAACCTTGAAGCATTAAACCAATCACTTTCAAAAAGGAAACCACAATCAATCCTTTTCACTCCAAAGATATTTTCAGAAATCAACCACCATAATCAATCAATAGGAGAATGTGCCCATACCTTTTATGAAGATGAAGAAGCCTCTTTGGAAATCTACCACAATCACAATATTCTTTTGCCAATCTTCACAAGGGTTAGAAGATCACAAAATAATCAACATTACTCCACTTCACAATAATATTCACCAAGGCTTTTAATTAGAAAACCTTCTTAAGAATTAATGCACAACTTCCTTATCACTCCTAAAACCACTTGTACCATAAAATAAAATAAATCAAAACATTGCATAACCTTGTCACTCCACAAACCACTTATACCATAAAATAAATCAAATATTTTATATCCTTCCTTTCAACACTTTTGCACTAAAAAATAATCACAAAGCTTTCTTAGGCAATATCTCACATTAATCAAATATCAAACCTTATTAAAATATTAAAGCTTGCTCAACCTTATATCTCCCACAAAAATCATAATCAAACCTTAATAAATTAAAGCTTGCTCAACCTTATATCTCCCACAAAAACATAATCAAACCATAGCAAGCAAATATTTTAATTAAAATATTTACCCCGCAAATATCGGAGTCGGAGTGCATACCTCAAAGGAGCCCTCGAAGGGCCTTGGCATTTCGAACCTCTACCCATCGTGCTGCCAAGCGGCAGCTAAGCCGCGTGAGCTAACACTGCCCACGTGAGTGCCTTGGGCACTCTCTTCCTTAAACTATGTGTGCTTTCCTCACAAGGCACCAAAAATTTGACCGTCCATGACTTGACTGCCCACGTCACACTCCACGAAATTTGCTGCACAATATTCGGATGCAGAAATACTTTGGGTTTTCAAAAATCATGCGACACAACTTAGGTTTATTAAATGGAAAACCTTTGGCTTATTTATATAAGCCATCCTTCAATGCGAATACGTCGGCCCTTTTAACATTGCCCTCATGACATCGGTGACACCAATAAGAAAGGAGGGAAAAACCTTTTATTTAATTTTAAAATTTAAATTTAAATTTTAAATAAATTAAAATTTAAACTAAACCTTTAAAATTAAATTTCTCCATCACCGAGGCACCTTTTTCGATGAAACGAAAATCCAACTTGGGTTTTAAGAAAAACCCATTTCAAATCTGCCATCCATTGGTTTTAAATAAAACCTTTCCTTGCCTTCCTTGGTTTTCATAAAAACCTTTTGCTAAGCTTCCCTTGAAGCTCCTTTTGGAACCAAATGCCATGCATCCCTTCTAGAACCTTTGATCAAAACCTTTGCTTCTCATGAAGCTCTTTGTGGAGCAAAATCATAGTGCTTACTTACATAGGTCCTTTTGACATCAATGACAACTTTTAGCTTAGGGACTCAAAATGTCCAACAATCTCCCCATTTGTCATTGATGGCAACCCATATTCATTTTACTGAAACTTGACCTTCTTTTTTGCTCCCCCTGGGACTTTGCTACCCCTAGATCAATGCTCTCTCAAATATCTCCTAGTATCAAATCTCTCCCCAATACACAAATCTCTCCCCTTTGACATCAATGGAAAATGGTCACCTTTGGGTCTCGGGGCTAAGAATGAGCCTCTTAGCTTAGCCCCTCCCCCACCTCCACATGAGGTGGTTAATTTTGGGGTGGGAGTATTTCCACTCCCCGAAAGCATAGATCTGTATATTTATCTTTCTCTCTTCTTCTGTGAGTCTTCTGAATCCACACACTGTTTCTTTCCAAGTAATCATCCTTGTTCCTGTCGTTACTTTTGTTCCTATTCTTGTTCTTGTTCTCATCCATGTTCCTATTTTGGTTCTCATCCTTTTTCTTGTTCTTATTATTTTTTGAGTCTCTATCCATGTTCATCTTCTTATTTCTATTCATATTCCTATTCCTATTCATATTCTTGTCCCTTTTCATGTTCATGTTCTTGTTCATACCTATTTTTCGAATATTTGCTCTACACCATCTTGCTATGTGACCATCATTATTGCACTTATAACACTTAATGTTATTATTCCTTTGATGTGCAATTGTCTTAGGATTTCTCCTAATGAAGCCATATCATATTATTGGCAATTTGAGTTATTTTATGTTGTCATTGATGTCACATGGATCATTGATGTCACATGGATCACATTGAGTTTTGGTGGCCAAATGATATTTTGGAAAGCATGGATAAATACAGGGTTTTTGTGAAAACCAAGGCAGGCAAAATAAAAGGTTTTATTTAAAACCATGGATGGCATATTTGAACTGGGTTTTTCTTAAAACCCAAGTTGGCCTTTCGTTTCATCGAAAAAGGTGCCCCGATGATGGAGATATTTAATTTTTAATATTTAGTTTAAATTTTAATTATTTAAAATTTAAATTTAAATTTAAAATTAAATATGCAAGATTTTCGTCGACGTCATCAAAAATAATAAGGAGGCTATATAAAGGGGATACCTAAGGTTCATAAACTGATCCTTGCTCGTGGTTAATAATCGTTGGCTAAGCATCCGAATTGAGCTCGTGCAAAAATATTTTAGAAAGTAGAAGCAACGAATAAACGAAGGTTGGTCGAAGTCCAAAGTCATCATGGGCAGAGTGGCGCATTGGCAATTGGATTTTGGCTAAGGTGTGTGGCAGCACAAACGTCAAGGTTTCGAATCCCCTTGACTGCGTTCGGAAGGCGTTGGAAGAAAAGCGCTCGAAGCGCTTTTGATTTGCGAAAAGGGAGGAAAGGTTTTAAGGCACGTTGTGCCTTTCCCTTTCGAACGAGCGGCTAGCTCGTGTGGCAACCTTAGCCATGGCTAAGGCGCTCATGGTGTGGGCAAGTCGAGGGTTCGAATCCCCTTGAGGAGGTAAATACATTTTTGCTCTAATTAATTTTGTTAAGCCCTAAGTTGGAGTTATAAGGTGGTTAGGAATAATTAAAGTTTTTAATTAAACTTTGTTTTTATAAGGGTTGTGATTATTATTTCAAAGGTGGATGAGTTGTTGATTTAATTTGATGTTCATGAAATTGAGAATTAAGATTTAGGAGAAATAAGGAGTTGTTATAAAATAATTTTTGAGAGGTTTATTGATTATTATTTTTGATAAGGGTTTTTATTAAAAGGACTTTGGTGGATGTGTTTATTAAGTTGGAGTAAAAAGGTGTAAATTGAGTTATGCTTTATCTTGTGATTATTATTTGAAGTCCACTAACCCTTATTGAGATTGGAAAGGAAAGTTGTGTTTAGTGTGGCAGATTTTGTGGACAACTTCTTGGCATCAAAAAGGTATGGGCACATTCTCCTATTGATTGTTTATGGTGGTTGATTTCTGAAATATCATTGGAGTGAAAAGGATTGATTGTGGTTTCCTTTTCGAAAGTGGTTGGTTGAATGCTTCAAGGTTTTCTGGTTTGAGAGTTGTGTTTAAACCTTGTTTTATAAGCATAGTTGTTGAAGCCCATTGGTTATGTAAAGAACTTGAAAAGAACATGAGTATCATTGTTATGTGAGATTTGTGGTTGAGCATTGTTGGAAACATTTGAGTTGGTTGATACATGCTTGGACTAGGGTTTTGTGAGAAAGAGTTGTCCCTTGTGGTGATTGGTTGAGTTGAGTTGATTGAGCCTAGTCAAGTGATTGTGTGAGGTGATTGTTCAAGTCCCATGAAACAAACTATTCTATAATTCTGATTTGAGTTGAGATTGAGCTTAGAACATATTGAGTCTCTAACAATTCTCTTTATGCTTCTATGAGTTGACTTGAGTTGAGATTGATTTGAGTTGAGTTGAGTTGAGATCATTGTGGATCATTGTTGTCATCCATTGTAGAGTGCATTGCCATTCATTGTTGAGTTCATATTTGAGCCTTGCCTTCATAGATTTGTGGATGAGATTTGAGTACTACTTGAGCATGATTGATTGAGCCTTTGAGAAGGCCTTTGGGATAGATTTTCTGGACAGATTTGTGGCAGTTTGTGTATGATTGATTGAGCCTTTGAGAAGGCTTTGTGGATAGTTTTTGGGATAGATTTGTGGATAGTTTTAGACAGATTTGTGGATATATTTGGGATAGATTTTGATGAGGTTCTAAGTGAGCCTATTGAGCAGATTTGAGCAAGTTCTTGGTGAGCTTGCTAGAGCAGATTTGGACAAGTTTTAGTTTATTTGAGCAAGTTCTTGGTGAGCTTTAGAGCAGATTTGGACAAGTTCTTAGTGAGCTTGTTGGAGCAGATTTGAGCAAGTTCTTAGTGAGCTTGCTAGAGCATATTTGGACAAGTTCTTAGTGAGCTTGTTGAGCATATTTGGACAAGTTCTGTGTGAGCTTGTTAAGATTTGGACAAGTTCTATGTGAGCTTGTTGAGAGAAATTTGGACAAGTTCTATGTGAGCTTGTTGAGCAGTTTTGGACAAGTTTTGTGTGAGCTTGTTATGCAGATTTGGACAAGTTATATGTGAGCTTGTTATTGCCTAGCTTTGAGCAGATCAAAGAAATCATTGTATTGGATAAGGATCCTTATTTTTATGTGAAATATTATAAGGATATTATCTTGTGGAGTACCCCACATTGGGGGAACCACGTTAAATCTTGTGTCTCAATTGTGTATGGTGACTTGTGCTCTTGCTTACTATTGCTATCTGAGTTATTAATGCACATTGCTATATTTGGTTATTGCAATTAAGGACATTAATTGATATTGGTTTGGAAAGAAAGTAAAAAGTGGTCTTATATTGTTCACCCCCCTCTCAATATAAGCTTGTGTTCTTCAATTGGTATCAGAGCGGGTTCCTTCGAAAAGGCTAACAACTTGAGGGAAGATTCTACTAGGTTACAGGATGGACAAATGGTATATTGATAGTGGGTGCTCTAGTCATATGATTGGGTATAAGGATAAGTTCATTTATTTAAAAGGGAACAACAATGGATCTATGAGATTTGGTGATAATGCTTCAACTAAAATCAAAGGGAGAGGAACTTTAAGTTTGGATGATGGAAAGACAACTACACAAGGTGTACTCTATGTTGAGGGTCTGAAACACAACCTACTAAGTGTAAGTCAGCTTTGTGATCGAGGGTACACAGTTACTTTTTCCTCTACAGGATGCAAAATCAGGGAAACAAAAATAGGGAAGCTTGTTGCAACTGCAGAAAGAACCAATAACAATCTCTACATGTTCAGTGAAATAAAAAAGGAAAAATGTCTTCTATCTCAAGAAGAAGAGAGTTGGTTATGGCATAAAAGGTTGTGTCACTTGAACTTTGATAACATAGTAAGGATAAGCAACAAACAAATTGTCAGAGATCTACCAAAGATAAAAAGACCTTCAAATACAATTTGTGCACAATGTCAGTATGGAAAGCAGACAAGATCAAGTTTCAAGGCAAAAGAATATTCCTCTTCCAAGGTATTAGAGTTGATTCATACTGATTTATGTGGGCCTATGAGAACTAAAAGTCTACAAGGTGAAAGCTACTTCATGTTGTTCATAGATGATTATTCTAGAATGACTTGGGTTGTTTTTCTGAAAGAGAAATCAGAGGCATTTGAGCATTTCAAAGTATTCAAAGAAATGGTAGAAAATGAAACAGGAAAGAAGATCAAGTGTTTGCGATCAGATAGAGGAGGGGAATTCATATCTACAGAATTCATTGAGTTTTGTGCAGAACATGGAATCAAAAAAGAATATTCAGCAGCCAGGACTCCTCAACAAAATGGAGTAGTAGAAAGAAAGAATAGAACTCTTGAGAATATGGCCAGAGCAATGCTAAATGAATCAAAAATCTCAGATGGGTTTTGGAAGGAAGCAATCAGTACAACAATCTATGTTATGAATAGAGCTCAAGTTAGAACAAAGCAACATAAGACTCCATATGAGTTTTGGAAAGGAAGACCTCCCACGGTAAACTACTTTAGAGTTTTTGGAAGTAAGTGTTATATCAAAAGAGAGGATAAGGACTTGGGCAAGTTTGATCCTAGATGTGATGAAGGTATTTTTCTTGGATACTCTACAAAAAGTAAGGCCTACAGATGCTACAATAAAAGAACACATACCATGGTGGAAAGTATAAATGTCAGAGTTGATGAAAGAACAGGAATAAATGAGCCACCTCAGGAAGATATTCTTGAAGAAGAAGAAAGTTGTCAGGAAGAAATGGGTGAAGATTCAGATGAAGAAGATTTGTAGAATATACCTTCCAAAACTACATCAAGATATATTCAAAAAAATCATCCAGAGGACTTGATCATTGGCAGTCCTGATGTAAGACGGACAAGAAGAGGAATCATAGGCTCAACAGAACAAGCAGATGTTTCACTATTATCCAAGATAGAACCAAAGGATTTCAGAGAGGCAGAAAATGATGAATGTTGGATTAAGGCAATGAAGGAAGAACTAGATCAGATTGAAAAGAGTAAGACTTGGGAATTAGTTCCAAGACCAAAAGGAAAAAATGTAATTGGTACTAAATGGGTCTACAGGAACAAACTAAATGAAGATGGTCAAGTCATCAGAAACAAGGCAATATTGGTGTGTAAAGGATATGCACAAGTAGAAGGAATTGATTTTGATGAGACCTTTGCACCAGTTGCAATATTGGAAGCTATACGGATGTTTTTGGCACTTTCAAGCTATAGGAATTTTAAAGTATATCAGATGGATGTCAAATCAGCTTTTCTGAATGGTCATTTAGAAGAAGAAGTTTACATTGAACAACCAGATGGGTTTAATCAAGCAGATAAGCCAGATTATGTGTGTAAATTGAAAAAGGCTCTCTATGGCTTAAAGCAAGCCCCTAGAGCATGGTATTCAAGACTGGATAAATATCTTCGAGAGCAAGGTTTCAGAAAGGGAACAGTTGATAGCAATCTGTATATTAAAAATAAGGGAAATGATTTGATGATTGTGGAAGTTTATGTGGATGATATTATTTTTGGGGGTAGCAATGATAGAATGTGTCAAGAATTTGCAAGAAACATGACTAAAGAGTTTGAAATGTCTATGATTGGTGAATTAACCTTTTTCCTCGGATTACAGATTTCACAATTAGAAAAAGGGATATTTCTTTCACAAACAAAGTATATAAAGGAGATGTTGAAGAAATTCAAAATGGAAGATAGTAAGCCAGTTAGTACTCCAATGGTTACAGGGTGTAAATTAAGCAAAGATGATGAATCTCCTGATGCAAATCAAACTCTATACAGATCTATGATTGGTAGCCTATTATATGTTACAACCACAAGACCAGATATAATACAAGTAGTTGGTTTAGTGGGAAGATTTCAAGCAGCTCCAAAAGAATCACATGTGACAACAGTGAAAAGAATACTAAGATATCTCAAAGGAACAATGGAGTATGGTCTATGGTATCCTAGAAGTAGTAAGTTTACTCTCACAACATACACAGATGCAGATTGGGTAGGAAATATTGATGATAGAAAAAGCACAAGCGGAGGAGCATTCTTTCTTGGTGATTGCCTAGTTTCTTGGCTAAGTAAGAAACAACCATCAGTGTCACTTTCCACAACAGAGGCAGAATATATTGTAGCAACAACATGTTGTTCATAGGTATTATGGATGAAATAGACTCTCAAATATTTTAGCATAGAACATGATCATCCCATTCCTATTATATGTGATAATACTAGTGCTATAAGTATCTCGAAGAATCCATTAATGCATGCCAGAACAAAGCACATTCCAATCAAGTATCACTTTTTAAGAGAGCAGGTTACAGAGCAACAAGTAAGATTGGAATATGTTCCTACAAAATATCAGATTGCAGACATATTTACAAAACCATTACCAAGAGAAGTGTTTGAGCATTTGAGAGAACAACTGGGAGTAAAGGTACTCCCACCCCAAAATTAATCACCTCAAAAGAGAAGGTGGTGAGGGGGCTATGCTTAAGAGTCATATATTTTAGCCCCATAGGTGTCCCTTTTGCCATTGATGTCAAAGGGGGAGATATTTGAGTAAGGGGGAGAGCATTGAGTTAGGGGGAGCAGCCTCCAAAGAGAGCATTGAGTTAGGGGAGCAGCCTCCATAGAGAGTATTGAGTCGGGGGAGCAACTTTGATTCTCAGAGATGGTTTTTGTAGTGATTGTGGTTTTTGCATTAGAGGTGTTGCCATCAATGACAAAGGGGGAGATTGTTGGCAATTTGAGTTATTTTATGTTGTCATTGATGTCACATGGATCACATTGAGTTTTGGTGGCCAAATGATATTTTGGAAAGCATGGATAAATACAGGGTTTTTGTGAAAACCAAGGCAGGAAAAATAAAAGGTTTTATTTAAAACCATGGATGGTAGATTTGAACTGGGTTTTTCTTAAAACCCAAGTTGGCCTTTCGTTTCGTCGAAAAAGGTGCCCCGGTGATGGAGATATTTAATTTTTAATATTTAGTTTAAATTTTAATTATTTAAAATTTAAATTTAAATTTAAAATTAAATATGCAAGATTTCTGCCGACGTCATCAAAAATAATAAGGAGGCTATATAAAGGGGATACCTAAGGTTCATAAACTGATCCTTGCTCATGGTTAATAATCGTTGGCTAAGCATCCGAATTGAGCTCGTGCGAAAATATTTTAGAAAGCAGAAGCAACGAATAAACGAAGGTTGGTCGAAGTCCAAAGTCATCATGGGCAGAGTGGCGCATTGGCAATTGGATTTTGGCTAAGGTGTGTGGCAGCACAAACGTCAAGGTTTTGAATCCCCTTGACTGCGTTCGAAAGGCGTTGGAAGAAAAGCGCTCGAAGCGCTTTTGATTTGCGGAAAGGGAGGAAAGGTTTTAAGGCACGTTGTGCCTTTCCCTTTCGAATGAGTGGCTAGCTCGTGTGGCAACCTTAGCCATGGCTAAGGCGCTCACGGTGTGGGCAAGTCGGGGGTTCGAATCCCCTTGAGGAGGTAAATACGTTTTTGCTCTAATTAATTTTGTTAAGCCCTAAGTTGGAGTTATAAGGTGGTTAGGAATAATTAAAGTTTTTAATTAAACTTTGTTTTTATAAGGGTTGTGATTATTATTTCAAAGGTGGATGAGTTGTTGATTTAATTTGATGTTCATGAAATTGAGAATTAAGATTTAGGAGAAATAAGGAGTTGTTATAAAATAATTTTTGAGAGGTTTATTGATTATTATTTTTGATAAGGGTTTTTATTAAAAAGGACTTTGGTGGATGTGTTTATTAAGTTGGAGTAAAAAGGTGTAAATTGAGTTATGCTTTATCTTGTGATTATTATTTGAAGTCCACTAACCCTTATTGAGATTGGAAAGGAAAGTTGTGTTTAGTGTGGCAGATTTTGTGGACAACTTCTTGGCATCAAAAAGGTATGGGCACATTCTCCTATTGATTGTTTATGGTGGTTGATTTCTGAAATATCATTGGAGTGAAAAGGATTGATTGTGGTTTCCTTTTCGAAAGTGGTTGGTTGAATGCTTCAAGGTTTTCTGGTTTGAGAGTTGTGTTTAAACCTTGTTTTATAAGCATAGTTGTTGAAGCCCATTGGTTATGTAAAGAACTTGAAAAGAACATGAGTATCATTGTTATGTGAGATTTGTGGTTGAGCATTGTTGGAAACATTTGAGTTGGTTGATACATGCTTGGACTAGGGTTTTGTGAGAAAGAGTTGTCCCTTGTGGTGATTGGTTGAGTTGAGTTGATTGAGCCTAGTCAAGTGATTGTGTGAGGTGATTGTTCAAGTCCCATGAAACAAACTATTCTATAATTCTGATTTGAGTTGAGATTGAGCTTAGAACATATTGAGTCTCTAACAATTCTCTTTATGCTTCTATGAGTTGACTTGAGTTGAGATTGATTTGAGTTGAGTTGAGTTGAGATCATTGTGGATCATTGTTGTCATCCATTGTAGAGTGCATTGCCATTCATTGTTGAGTTCATATTTGAGCCTTGCCTTCATAGATTTGTGGATGAGATTTGAGTACTACTTGAGCATGATTGATTGAGCCTTTGAGAAGGCCTTTGGGATAGATTTATGGATAGATTTGTGGTAGTTTGTGTATGATTGATTGAGCCTTTGAGAAGGCTTTGTGGATAGTTTTTGGGACAGATTTGTGGATAGTTTTAGACAGATTTGTGGACAGATTTGGGATAGATTTTGATGAGGTTCTGAGTGAGCCTATTGAGCAGATTTGAGCAAGTTCTTGGTGAGCTTGCTAGAGCAGATTTGGACAAGTTCTTAGTGAGCTTGTTGGAGCAGATTTGAGCAAGTTCTTGGTGAGCTTGCTAGAGCAGATTTGGACAAGTTCTTAGTGAGCTTGTTGGAGCAGATTTGAGCAAGTTCTTGGTGAGCTTGCTAGAGCAGATTTGGACAAGTTCTTAGTGAGCTTGTATTTGGACAAGTTCTGTGTGAGCTTGTTGAGAAGATTTGGACAAGTTCTATGTGAGCTTGTTGAGCAGTTTTGGACAAGTTCTATGTGAGCTTGTTATGCAGATTTGGACAAGTTCTGTGTGAGCTTGTTATTGCCTAGCTTTGAGCAGATCAAAGAAATCATTGTATTGGATAAGGATCCTTATTTTTGTGTGAAATATTATAAGGATATTATCTTGTGGAGTACCCCACATTGGGGGAACCACGTTAAATCTTGTGTCTCAATTGTGTGTGGTGACTTGTGCTCTTGCTTACTATTGCTATCCGAGTTATTAATGCACACTGCTATATTTGGTTATTGCAATTAAGGACATTAATTGATATTGGTTTGGAAAGAAAGTAAAAAGTGGGTCCTATACTGTTCACCCCCCTCTCAGTATAAGCTTGTGTTCTTCACCTCTTCTGTCATTAATCCTACAATTCATTTCCTTGTGACCAAAACCATTGCATGAGTAGCAATAAACTTGGAAAAGTTATTCTTTTCCATATACCTATCTTTCATGAGTCCTGCACTGTGAAGCCATGTGTCCAAACCTGTGACATGAAAAGCATCTTCCATTGAAGCCTCCTTATCTTAACCTAATTGGTCTCTGTTGGTCCGGCTTTCATGCACACCCCGGGAAAAAGGATGAAGGCAAGGAAAGCTCCGGAGACACCCACGGGACTGATCCCACTCATCTTTAGGATCTAGCTGGTTATCCAAGGTGCGAGTTACGGAGTTGGGTCGAATGGCAATTCACTCTTTTCCACTTCCGGAATAGATTTCAATATGGACTCGCTCCGTTACCTTACAGGGGGTTCCCGAACTTGTTCGATAGTTGCAAAAGTTGTTGACAATCAGATTTGACTTGAATTCTTTGATCTAGCTCTCATGGGTCAACAGATTTAAATAAAAGGCAAATAAAGAAAATAAAAATGGATCATTCACGGAAAGCAAAGAGAGGGTAGGGTAAGGCAGAAAAGAGAAGTTTATCAAACATTAAACTGTAAAACTTAAAACTACCAATCTTATCTATGCTATCGCCTTCACAACGGAACAAATCCAGAAGAAAGTGTCCAGTCAGTCTAAGATCACTTTCAACTAAGAGCACAAGGCAGAGTGAAACGGATCTAGCAAAAAATTATAAATCCAAGGGGCAGCTGGTTAAAACTGGTATCTTTCACCGGCAGCCTAGCTCGCACAGTGAAGACAGAGCAATTAGAACAAACTTACACCTGAAATCTGTAATTTCCCTAGCAGACAATAGAACAACCGAAGCCTAACAAAGATATTTAATCTTGACAATGGCAGATTTACAAAGATATATCTAACAAACTTTAAATGGAACGGATAACAAAAGAAAATACACTTATCACACTCGCAAAAGATTAGGCTCCCCGGCCATGCTATCACGTAAAAGCTAAAGCACATCAACTCCAAGTCCGAAAACAAAGGATTTCACAAAATTTGCAAGAAATTGCTTATAAGCCTTTATTTCTAAGTCTCCGCCTCCCGCGATTACATTTAGAATTTGTATTTATAGACTCGTGACAGACCCTGATCTTTTCCAAAATATCTTGCTCAAACCCTAAATCTTATCGCACTTAAACCCTAGGACCCGGGTTTTACAATAAAAATCCATTTAAAAATCAAAGTCCGAATAGAACTTAACCCTTCGGCAAATCTGTGCAGTCACCGCCATAAATGGAGAAGATAAAATAAAATGCAACTTGCATTCATTCGCAACTGCAAATAAATGCTTTCATTAATTCTCGCCGGTGAGCCGGATGAGTCACCACTTCTCCATCAATTCGATCTCCGCAAATCCATCCCGAAGTTGAAATGGTCTTCATGCTATCAAGTCTCGCAATAAATTTGTTGTTGAATGCTCTCACCGGCAGCCTTCTCTCCTAGCATGGCGGTCCTTGACTAAATCCGCACTTTATCTTCGCCTTTATGGTCTTTCCCTGTTGTCCCGTAAGTGCCTGTGGAATCCCGCATGAAAGACAAAAAGATGCATTAGATTAGCATTTTAATTAAATCGAAGCTTAAAACATTAAAAACAGATTAAATCCGCAAAATAAGCTTGCATGTCGGCTTCGGTTTGTCCCATTCACGCTTTGACACGTGTCGCTACCCCAGGAAGCCTTCTCGTTTCCCGCCGGAATGCACTTTCGTGTCAACTATGACTTTCTCTCTCCTGTCGCGATTCTCGCGACATGTCGCGATTTCGCGACATGTCGCGAAATCGCGGCCCCGCCGCCGCATCGGCAACTTCCTCCCTCGTCGGCCGCGAAACTACGACATGTCGCGATTTCGCGACATGTCGCGAAATCGCGACCCTTCCCGGCCTCCGTACGCTTCTTGATTTTCAGCCGCGATTTTAGAACACGTCGCGATATCGCGACGCTCCCTTACCCGCATGCGTTGACCGCGTTGACCGCGATTTTGGAACATGTTTGCGACTTAGCCGATTTTTCATCCCGCAGCCCACTTTCTCTCTCCTCGCCGCGAAATGCGACATGTCGCGATTTCGCGACATGTCGCAAAATCGCGCCCTCCGTACGCCTTGCTTCTCTCTCAAAAACCGTCGCGATTTCGCGACATGTCGCGAAATCGCGACCTTCTCGGCACTTAGCCGCATTTTGACTTACCCGTCGCGATATCGCGACATTTCCGAAATGGAAGTGTCGCGATATCGCGACACTACCAAAAATGGAAAGTTTGATTTTTCAATGAATTTATGCAACTCGTTTTCCGGATTTTCTCGGTACCGTGCAAGATTTTGCTTGTGCATGAATGATTCTAGCATGTAAAAAGTGAATTCTTGGATAACACAAACTAGAATGCAAGAAAAAGCAAGACTTTAAAAAGGAGGCAAACAAATTTGGATTTAAAACCCGAAAAGATCAAGAGGGTCCCCGCTGCAAAAAATGAAAGTTCATAATTTTCTAAGGATGGAATCTCATTTTTCAGGGGGGGTGTGTTGCTTATCAACAAATGGCGATATCTCACGGGTAAAATAGTAGCACTATTTTAGAACCCAAGACTCGGGTTTCAAAACAAAAAGACCATGCATCATGCCTTGCCACAGCCATTCTTCACAATAAATTGATCGCCAACCGCCACCGTTAAAATTTCCCAAGGACATATCAATGGATTACTTCAAGGAAGATTTCGGATGTGCAATTACAAAGGTATAGAACTTTCTTCAAGGATGACCGAATTGAATGATAAACTTGGATTAATCAACTTTTCTAGATTGTAAATGGGGAAACCGAGTAGAGCTCTGTTTACTAGTTTAGCTTTTTACAGCCTAGACAGAGTTACCCTTTAGATTTACACGACCCAATTTACAACTGTAGGGCATAATCTAATATTGGCTGCCTCTTTTGATCATATAACTCTTTTTTTTTTTTTTCTTTTCTTATCTCTCTTTTTTTATCTCTCTTCTTTTTGAAATATATCACTATCTGGAAGACCTTAGAGAAATTACAATTTTCTTTTAATATTTGATCAATCTGGAACCTGCTTCAGCCTAGGCATTGATAGCCTCCGGTGACACCCAAATAATTGCATGAACCATAGTCCCCTCTTATAACCCAGCTTTTCTTGGATTCCCCGGAGTTCCTCCAACAAAACAAAGATAGCAGCTTTTTCTATCATTAAAACAACTGTGGCAAGTAAGACACAAGATCCAATCATCTCTCTACCTTCATCCCGGATAACAAAATAGTTCCACAGTTTAGTGCAAGCAGACTATCTCAATTAGAATAATGAGCAGAATGGGGAGGCACTGGATTGAGGATTTATCAGCTAGGAATAAAACAATTTTCAGCAGGCTGACTTTTCATTGATTGCTCAGGCAGAGGTTAAAAAATAGAATTTTAGAAGCCAAAGGACTTTGTACAGACTTCCAAGGACAGCACAAGCTTCTAAAGCAAGACAGAATAAAACCGTACAGATCGCAAATAAAACTGCACAAGCAACTAAGACTAAAACTAAAACTGAAGACTGTACAGTATAGCAAAGAAAAAGAAATGCAGGGAAGAAAATAAAAACGTACACCGGCAATAAAAGAAACAAACTAAAAGAACTGAAGCAAAGTAACTAAAATCGCTAAACCGCAAGAAAGCTAAACCGCAACAAAGACCGAAATAAACTAAAGCAACTGAAAACTGCACAGCTGTACAAACAAAGGAATAAAACAAACCGCAAGGCTATTTACAAAGGATGCAAAGCACAACTGTACAGGCAGAAAAATTAAGCTAAAACAAAAGCAAAGCAATTAAAAACGCCTAGACCTGAAAATAACTTAAAGCAACCAAATAAATTAAATAACAGCAATCGTATACAAAGAAAGAAAAAGAACCGCAAGGAAGAAAAGACTCGTAACTTAAATAAAAGCAAGGATTAACTAAAAACACAAAGAACTAAAAACCGACAAAGGGAAACCGCAACAAAGACCGAAATAAACTTAAAGCAACTGAAATAAACTAAAATGCAAATGCACAGACATATTAAAAAAATAAAAAAAATAAAATAAAAATAAAAAATAAAAATAAAACCGCACTGAGAACAAGGATTAATCTAACAAACAAACCTGTACAGACAGCACCCAATTAAAACTAAAAAGAAGCAACTAAAGCAACTGGTACATAGCTATTAAAAGAACTAAACTAGAACAAAACAAAACTTACGGAGCTATTTACAATATGTACACATGTTACAACCTTTTTTTATAGCTTACTCAAATGATACATTGGATGGAACAGCAGAGAAATAATGCTTCAAGTATTGGCCATTAACAGGGAGGTCCGTAAAATTACCATCCAGGTCTTGCAAGCGGAAAGCATTGTTACCCAATATTTCAGCAATTTGGTAGGGGCCTATCCACAAGTGGCCGCAACTTTGTGTGCTTACCCTTCTTCTCATGGGCCTTGTCCCACGTAAGCACTAAGTCCGCCAACTCGAAAGCCTTCACCTTGGCTCTCTTGTCAAACCACCGCTTGACAGCTTTCTTGGTGTCTCGTCGAAGTGCTCCAGGGCTTGGAGTCTTTCATCCCGCAAGTTAGTGAGGTCTAAAACACGGGCTTCAACATCATCATGACCTTCAAAATAATCTAAGGCAAACTGATAGGTAGGCAATTTCAAGGAGATGGGGACAATTGGCCGAGTACCATACAAAAAAACAAAGGGAGAGGTCTTAAGAGCCACTTTGTGTGTTATCCGGTCAGCCCACAATGCATATTTCAACAATGTATGCCATCGCCTCGGGTTTGTCTCGTCGCAGACTTTTTGATGGCATTCATTAAGTTCTTGTTTGTTGACTCACCTACCCATTGCCTTGGGGATAATAGTTGGATGAGAATCGATAACTATCCCCATCCGGTATGCCCAATCCGCAAACTCCAATGATTGGAAGGCGGGCCCATTATCACGCATCAAATTCAGTGGGAACCCCAAATCTAGTTATGACATTTGATTCAAGAAAATCAATAACTTCCCGGGCTGTACTTCTTGTAGTGGTCGCTGCTTCAACCCACCTTGTGCAATAGTCGTAGTCGTCGGCGCATATTTATGCCCTGCCGAGGAATTCGGGTTAATGACTCCCACAAAATCAAGTCCCCACTGCATGAAAGGTTTGTTTATCACAACTGGTTGCAATGGCAGAGCTCGATTTGCCTCTTTGGCTGCAAATGTCTGGCACTGATGGCAGGGTTCCGACATGTTGATGTGCATCCTTAAAAAGTGTAGGCCAAGAATAGCCTCGCTCTTAATATTTTATGTGCCGTAGCAGCATCCCGATGAATGCCCCCGCCCCTAGTTTTTCATGAAAACTAGCCATGACTTCACCGACTTCACCGGGAGAAATGCACCTTAGGAAGATGCCAAGGATAATTCTCCCCGTACGTAGTACCCGCCTTGAGGAGATAGTGAGAAGCTTTTAACTTTAATGCTCTCCTTTGAGTTCTCGTTCAAATGGGATGGGCAAACCCCAAACCGTAGCAGTATGAATGATATCCCCATACCAATCATCGATTCGTAGTTTAATTGATTAACTTCCCGCCGTGGAGGCACTTCAAAGAATGTGTCTAGACAAGCCAAGTCCTCTCGATCGCTTTAGCGTGCCTAATCTCCAAGTCATATTCTTGCACTCGGTGACCCAATTGCCCCTCGCTCACCCAACTCATTCTCGACTTAGAAGGTACTTCACACTGGTCCGGCACTATGGCATGAGTTTTGCTTCCGAGTATATAATGTCCGAACCGCTTCACCGCCCTTACCAAAGCATAAGCCTCGTTTGTCTAATCTGGAATATTTCAGCTCAGCTCCCTTCAAATTAGTGCTCTTAAAAGCAATTGGATGTTCTCCCGTATCTCTCCGTTGAGTCAAGACTCGCAAGCAAGTGTATGTTCGTAAGAGAAAGTGTACGGATAGAAATCTGCACCGAAATCTGGGCTTACTAAGACCGGTGCTTGTTTAATGGTCGTCTTGATTTCTTGAAAAGCAGCCTTAGCTTCAGTGGTCCAGTAATCTGGGCGTTTGCTTTAACATATCATTCATTGGTTTAACTATCTCTCGCAAAGCCCGAGATAAACTTTCCGACAAAGTTAATCTTTCCAAAGAATGATCTCAACTCTTGCTTGGAGTTGGGAAATGGTATGCCATATATGGCCTCAACTCTGCCTGGATCCATGGAAATTCCATCCTTTGTGACCAAATGCCCAAGCAATTTGCCTTCTGTTACACCAAATATGCATTTCTTTGGATTCAAAGAGATGCCAAACTCTCTGCACTTGTTAAATACAGACTCTAAATGCTTGACATGGTCAAATCTGGATTTGGAAAAGACTGTTAGATCATCCATGTAAACTACAATACATTTGCCCATAAGCCCCTTGAAGGCATGGTCCATTGCTCTCTCGAAATGTTGCTCCCGCATTTATTAAACCAAATGGCATCCTCTTGTAAGCAAAAGTACCCCACTTAGTTGTAAAAGCAGCCTTCATTCTATCCTCCTTCTCAACTAGAATCCGATTATAGCCTCGAGAAACCATCCGTAAAAGACATCATCTCTCGAGCCATTAACAATCTGTAGTACTTCATCCATAGAAGGCAGGGGATAGTTGTCCTTTTCGGATGCTTTGTTCGGATTCCTAAAATCCACACAAAGGCGGATCTCCCCATTTTTCTTCCTCATCGGCACCCGCATTTGCCACCCAAGTAGAATGCCCGATAGGAAAAATAATTGCCGCACTCAAGAGCTTCTCCACTTCTTTCTCGAATAAGGGGTTCTAACAGAGCATTAACATGCCTCTCGTTTTTGTCCGAAAGGCTTGCAAGATTCTTTCAAAGGTATGATGTGGGTGTAAACTTTTGGATCAAATACCTTTAAATCCTTGTATGACCAGGCCATTACATCCTTAGACCCGTGCAGGAAATCAATCATATTTCTCTTTATCTCTGGATCACAGTCCTTTGCCAACTTGATGTTCCTTGGATCCTCTTCAGTTCCTACATTCAAATTTTCAGTATCATTGCTTGTGGTGCCCACATAATCCTCAGAATTCACCCTTTGCCTGATCTTGTCAACATCGAATAGCCTCTCCAGCTCTACCATTCCCTTTGGGATTCTCTTGTCCTTCAATCTCATGATTCCCCCGTCATCATCTAGCTGCTCCATCAGTGGTGTCCCTTTGGCCCTCATCAATTATAGCATTCTCAAAGGTATTGGTACTCGCAGAAAGTTCACAATCTGCTGATCATCCGAGAAAACTTGAAAGCCGTCAATATTGTTTGGAACTCGAAGGACAGGGGACTAGCTCAATTGAAAACTTATCCCACTTAAAATCTTCCAATGGCCTTAAACTTGCAACTCGAAGATGCCAAGACATCTCGCATGTGAATTTTGTTCCCCGGGTATATGTGTTAAGTTAAATGCATCAAAGCCTTCCACAAGATCCCAAGCTCGTGCTTGTATCCCTTCGTATAAGAGGCTTTACACCGAAACTTACCCCCGACCCGGCTTGCCACTAATTCTCGAATCGCTGAAAACTTGAATGTTCTTCACATTTTTATCCAATGCAAATTTTAAACCTAAAATCGTAGCTTCATACTCGCTAAATTATTAGTACATGGGAATCGCAGCGGTAAGACATAAAAAATGTCCGACTTTGAGGCCCTTTGAGGACCGCCCCTGCTCCGTAACCCCGCTTACATCCGGCTCCATCCACATGAAGTGTCCAAACTTCATTAGTATGTACAGGATGAGCTTTGTTAAATTTATCATTGTGCCCAGTTGTTAAATTGTAGACACCAATGTCTACCTCTCGCAATATTGACAGCCTCATTTGCAGGATTGTACTCGTAATGGTGTGTTTGTACCGGGTTCTCTCGTCAACCCGCAATTGATTAGCCACACCCTTCCATGGCAACCACATGTGTGAAAAGTCTCGCTGCCGATATCCATTCGGAGACTTAGACCAATCCCTACTCAACAAAGATTCCATACCCCACTCGGGATATCCACAACTTGGATTTCGATCTTATGTTGAGCCCTTGGCTCGGATGCCAATTGAATGTGAATGTTTTGCAGCTCTCCCACAACCTTAACTTCCGACTTGTCCAATTGGACAACTCTCCTCTCGGACTTCATTGGGGTCAGCCCCAACCGCCGACAAATTGCCAATGGCATGACATTAGCAGATGCACCCGAATCCACCAAACAATTATGTAAGTTCTTCCCAAAAATTCTCGACAACCAAGAAAATGGGGGAACTTCAGCCTTTTCCTTGTACATGGCCGGATTGGCATTGGCTATTTTCTTCCCTTTATCCACAAAGTTTAGCAAGCAGGGCCGTAGTATGTCTTTATCGGATTGTCTCTCTCGCTCCGAAATCTCGTGCCAGCTCATGCAGAGTAATGTTAGCCTTAATCTTTTTCATATCCTCCACTATGTTATATCCTTTGTTAAGTGGAGGAATAGCAACATCTGGTACTCTTTGAGCTCCTCCCTTTGGTGGGGGTGGATTATTGCTTGGAGAGGGGTCAGGAGGAATATTGTGAGAATTATCAAGAGGAGTTGATGTGGTATTTGGCTCAGGATTCCCTGCTCCTCAGTGTTGTAGCTATCTCTTCCGTACCGCCGGAAAGCCCGTACTTCATCCATGGGCATTTCAACTACATTCTCGGATTCATCCGGGAAAGAAAAAGAATCCAAGACCATAGCCGCACTGTGTCCAGATGAACTTGGGCCCTCAGTAGTTCTTTGATTTTCGGGGGAGATCAAATCTCCTGACAAAGCTTCAAATGCATTGCAAAATTCCACACAATCTAATTCCCCATGTTGAGAAGTGGCATGAATTCTGCACCAGTTGGGCAGAGCCAAATCACATATGTTCACATCATGAGCTTTACCCTTGTAATCTTTATTAGGCTCATATGGGGGCCTATTAAATCTATTTGGTTGGTATGAATATCTGTTGGGATTGTCTCCAGTAGAAGTTTGCCTTTTAAAACTCAAAAAATCATTGGCCGCCTTCCGAACAATCTTTGAAACTTCTTCAATCCTAGCATTGTCAGCCTCTTTTACGGGGTTCTCGTACATTCTCAACAGTGTGCTGCAGCCTAATGGTGCCGCCGATGGTAAAGTCTCGACAAACCGGCAAAGATCATCTCGATGTGGGATAGGATTGAGTATAGGAGCAGCCGAGTGATCGGAGGAGTTTGTTGAATATTTAAAGGTCGGGGTCCCAACTCGTCTTTCCAGGATTAAAGCTTCTTTATAAGCTTCCGTCAAGTTGGTAACAGTGGCATCCCTCTTCAAGAAGACAAGAGGTCATTGGGTCCGGAGAGTTCCTAAAAATCTCTAATGCCAGGTCAGCATTCGGTACATAATAGCCAATGAGTCTACCATAAGCTTTCTCGGAATCCGACATTATAGGATCTAATAGACTCATTCAGCTTCTCTTTGATGCTAGAAAACCGCCGATATAAAATACCGGGGTCTATCACTTCCCCGAACCGTGACACAAAGACTTTTTCTAAGTCACTCCAACTGGTGATGGAATCATTGGTAAGATTTAGAAACCAATCATAGGCTCCCTCCCGGAGAGTGAACGGGAAGAGTCTCGCAGGCAACATCCTCATGTCGGACATTTAATAACTTCGGCATTCTTGAATGCAATTAAGTGTTCCTCTCAGCTCTTGTCCCATCATGTTTATACCTAGGGAGGTATCTTTCTCGGATTTCTGGGCAAGTCATGGGCTATACCCGGAATATTCAAAGTCGTGGAGCCCAACCAATTTGCCATAGCTAATGGATTAACAGGGATATTCTCGAGCTCGGTTGGAGTGACTATCAATGGTGATAAAACTGTCTCGTGATAGAGATGTGGCTCTTCCGTGGCTACTTCTTCTCGGAGTTTCTAATTCAGGGACAAGGAGCTCTCCACTGGGGTGGGACCTTGTTACCCCGTATGTAGAATCCAGCACAGTACCGACAAACTCGCAGCTTCGAACTGTGTTCGTATTTTAGCAAGTTGAAATACTGTACTGACAACTGCACTGACAACACTGCACTGACAATTTAAAAACTGCACTGACAATTTAAAAACTGCATTAACAATTTACAAAATTGTACTGACAATTTAAAAACTGTCCGGAGTTCACTGTGGGTCCTTCAAATGTTGCTGTTATGCCCTTACAACACTTGAACTGAGTTCAGCCCTCCTTCTAGCGCCAATTAGGTGTTGGTCCGGCTTTCATGCACACCCCGGGAAAAAGGATGAAGGCAAGGAAAGCTCCGGAGACACCCACGGGACTGATCCCACTCATCTTTAGGATCTAGCTGGTTATCCAAGGTGCGAGTTACGGAGTTGGGTCGAATGGCAATTCACTCTTTTCCACTTCGGAATAGATTTCAATATGGATCGCTCTCGTTACCTTACAGGGGGTTCCCGAACTTGTTCGAGAGTTGCAAAAGTTGTTGACAATCGGATTTGACTTGAATTCTTTGATCTAGCTCTCATGGGTCAACAGATTTAAATAAAAGGCAAATAAAGAAAATAAAAATGGATCATTCACGGAAAGCAAAGAGAGGGTAGGGTAAGGCGGAAAAGAGAAGTTTATCAAACATAAACTGTAAAACTCAAAACTACCAATCTTATCTATGCTATCGCCTTCACAACGAACAAATCCTGAAGAAAGTGTCCAACTGCCTAAGATCACTTTCAACTAAGAGCACAAGGCAGAGTGAAACAGATCTAGCAGAAAATTATAAATCCAAGGGGCAACTGATTAAAATCGGTATCTTTCACCGGCAGCCTAGCTCGCACAAGGAAGACAGAGCAATTAGAACAAACTTACACCTGAAATCAGTAATTTCCCTAGCGCATAATAGAACAACCGAAGCCTAACAAAGATATTTAATCTTGACAATGGCAGTATTTACAAAGATATATCTAACAAACTTTAAATGGAACGGATAACAAAAGAAAATACACTTATCACACTCGCAAAAGATTAGGCTCCCCGGCCATGCTATCACGTAAAAGCTAAAGCACATCAACTCCAAGTCCGAAAACAAAGGATTTCACAAAATTTGCAAGAAATTGCTTATAAGCCTTTATTTCTAAGTCTCCGCCTCCCGCGATTACATTTAGAATTTGTATTTATAGACTCAGGACAGACCCTGATCTTTTCCAAAATATCTTGCTCAAACCCTAAATCTTATCGCACTTAAACCCTAGGACCCGGGTTTTACAATAAAAATCCATTTAAAAATCAAAGTCCGAATAGAACTTAACCCTTCGGCAAATCATGGTGGCAATCACCGCCATAAATGGAGAAGATAAAATAAAATGCAACTTGCATTCATTCGCATCTGAAAATAAATGCTTTCATTAATTCTGCCGGTGAGCCGGATGAGTCACCACTTCTCCATCAATTCGATCTCCGCAAATCCATCCCGAAGTTGAAATGGTCTTCATGCTATCAAGTCTCGCAATAAATTTGTTGTTGAATGCTCTCACCGGCAGCCTTCTCTCCTAGCATGGCGGTCCTTGACTAAATCCGCACTTTATCTTCGCCTTTATGGTCTTTCCCGGTTGTCCCGTAAGTGCTGGTGGAATCCCGCATGAAAGACAAAAAGATGCATTAGATTAGCATTTTAATTAAATCGAAGCTTAAAACATTAAAAACAGATTAAATCCGCAAAATAAGCTTGCATGTCGGCTCTCGTTTGTCCCATTCACGCTTTGACACGTGTCGCTACCCCAGGAAGCCTTCTCGTTTCCCGCCGGAATGCACTTTCGTGTCAACTATGACTTTCTCTCTCCTACCGCGATTCTCGCGACATGTCGCGATTTCGCGACATGTCGCGAAATCGCGGCCCCGCCAGCGCATCGGCAACTTCCTCCCTCGTCGGCCGCGAAAACACGACATGTCGCGATTTTCGCGACATGTCGCGAAATCGCGACCCTTCCTGGCCTCCGTACGCTTCTTGATTTTCAGCCGCGATTTTAGAACACGTCGCGATATCGCGACAGCTCCCTTACCCGCATGCGTTGACCGCGTTGGACCGCGATTTTGGAACATGTTTGCGACTTAGCCGATTTTTCATTCCGCAGCCCACTTTCTCTCTCCTCGCCGCGAAATGCGACATGTCGCGATTTCGCGACATGTCGCAAAATCGCGCCCTCCGTACAGCTTGCTTCTCTCGTCAAAAAACTGTCGCGATTTCGCGACATGTCGCGAAATCGCGACCTTCTCGGCACTTAGCTGCATTTTGACTTACCCGTCGCGATATCGCGACATTTCCGAAATGGAAGTGTCGCGATATCGCGACACTACCAAAAATGGAAAGTTTGATTTTTCAGTGAATTTATGCAACTCGTTTTCTGGATTTTCTCGGTACCGGTGCAAGATTTTGCTTGTGCATGAATGATTCTAGCATGTAAAAAGTGAATTCTTGGATAACACAACTAGAATGCAAGAAAAAGCACAACTTTAAAAAGGAGGCAAGCAAATTTGGATTTAAAACCTGAAAAGATCAAGAGGGTCCCTGCTGCAAAAAATGAAAGTTCATAATTTTCTAAGGATGGAATCTCATTTTTCAGTGGGGGTGTGTTGCTTATCAACAGTCTCCTATTATGATTGTTGTTCCATATGTATCTTATTTGTGCATTTTTACTCTCTTTGTTGAACTCTTTGTTGTCCAACTCATCCTCTGATGTACCACTTTCACTTAAAATGTCTTCTTTTGATGTAGCTTCTTCTAAAATTTCTTCTTCATAAAGACTTGAAGTAGATTCTTTTTCCTGTTTCTTTTGAAACTTTTCAAAGCCAAGACCTGTTGAACATGATGTTCGCTATTTTCCATAGATGAACTTATCCAAGTTATTAGAGCTATTTGTGAAACTCTTCATATTGATCTTGGAGTCCTTTAAGTCTTATTTTAGAGTAGCCACTTCTTGTGCTAACTTATCACATTCCAAAATCTTTGCTTCTAACTTATCCTTGAACTTTCTTGCCTTATCCTTTGACTTCTCTAAATCCTATATGAGCAATAACCTTTCTTCATCATATTATTGAAGCTGAATTTCAAGCTTGGAGTGTTGCTTTCTAATCATTTTTACTGTGTCAAGGGCATAGATAAGTTTCTTGAGATCATAACCATTCTCTACTGAATAATATTCTATTTGTTTACCTTTGTCCTTATCATTACTTCCTTTTGACTTATCTTATATAGGATCACTTTCTTTATCTTCCAAAGCCATTAGAAGATTCTCATCTGGTCTTTCAAGTGCATCTTCAAAATTATCATCACTGAAACTATAACCATACCTAGTGCAATAATATTCAAGATGTCCAAATTTACCACATCTAAAACACTTGAGAATAACTAAAGTCCTTTTCTTAACTGGATCTTTCTCTTTAACCATAAATAGGACTTCATCTCTATCATTGTTTGAAAAACTAGCATCACTGTCAATTTAGTACTTGCATTTTATGCATAGTAGCTTCTCTATTGTCTCTGGAATAACTTATTTCCTTTTCTGCTTTGTCCATCCTTGCTTTTCTTCTAGTACCTATGTCTTTCTGATTTCTTGTATCTATGATCCTATTTTTCTTCATCATTGTTGTTATTTGGCTCTTTGTATTCTATTGCATAGTGTCCATACAATCCACAATTGAAACATTTGATAAATATTAGATATATGGGTCTTTTGGAACCTCTATCTCTCCTACCATAATTTGATTCTTCATCACTATATGACTCACTACTTGATTCTATCTTCTTTCCCTTTTTATTTTTGTCTAATTTGAAAGCAGCTTCTTTCAAAGGAATATGATCTTTTGTTCTTATCTCAAAAGTAGTAAGCATGCCAAGCAAATAATTCCTTGTCAAATAATCACTATCAATTGATGTTTCTATAGCAGAAACATTTTCACTATACCTTTTTGGAAGAGTCCTCAATATCTTATCACAAGCATCAGATTCATCAAACTTCATTCCAAAATATTTCATCTCATGTACAAGTTCATCAACCTTGTTGAGATAGTTACGAATGTTTTCATAATCCCTCATTCTTAGGTTCTCAAATTCTCCTTTGAGATTTTTGATCGTAGCCATTCTAACTCCTTTATATCCTTCATATATTTCATGCATAAGTTCCCACATTTCTTTTGCTATTTTGCATTCCATAACCTTCATATATTTTTATCTATGCATCCCCTTTATAATCGTATTCATAGCTCTTGAATTTGCATGCATTAGAAGATTACCTTCCTTATCTATAGGAGGATTGGCTATTGAATCATATCCAAGTTCCACTACATCCCAAACTTCATTGCCAAGTGCCATCAAGTAAAATCTCATCAGCATACACCAATATAGAAAGTCACTTCCATCAAATATGTGTACTTCATTATTGAAGGGTCCATCTATTTGATCCTTTTGATCCATTGTGTTCTTAGACCGCTTTTCCTTCAAGCCATCAAAATATTTCGAAGGAACCCGCTCTGATACCAATTGAAGAGCACAAGATTATACTAAGAGGATGAACAGTATAAGACTTCTTTTTACTTTTCTTTCAATTCAATATTATATAGTGTATAGATAGTAGTATCAATAGTAGTAATCAAAGCAATGCACAAAACACCATACACAATAGAAAACCCAATGTGGGCTACTCCACGGAGAAAATATTTTACTAAAATTTTCTCAATCAATCTCTTTGGTAATCCTTCCCAATTACAATGTTTATGGACCTCTATCCAAAGGAGATGTTGATACCCTAATATCAAGTTCATGGATCTCTTCCATAGGATAAATCTTTCCCCTTTTGCTCTAGCTAGTGATCTTCTAGAAGACTTTGTCTCTCTACTGCATTGACTGGTGGATCTCTCTCCACTTGAATACTCCTCACTCATATATGTATTAAATTATCTTGGTTGCTGGATATTTAACCATTGAGACTCTGTCCTCTATAATCTATCACCTCCAAATCTCTGTCTCAATAAGTTCACTCAGAACCTTCTCAAATCTGCTCAACAAGCTCACTCAAAACTTGTCCAAATCTGCTCAACAAGCTCACTCAGAACTTGTCCAAATCTGCTCAATAGGTCCACATAGAACCTACTCAAATTTTCTCAATAGGTCCACATAGAACCTGTCCAAATATACTCAACATGTCCACATAAAACCTACTCAAATCTGCTCAATAGGTCCACATAGAACCTGTCCAAATCTACTCAACAAGTCCACATAGAACTTGTCCAAATCTGCTCAAAAAGTCCTCTCTAGGACTTGCTCAAATCTACTCAATAAATCCTCTCTAGGACTTGCTCAAATTTGCATAGCAAGCTTCCATAAAAGATTACTCAAAATCACTCCACAAGCCTTCTCAAATACGTGTCTCAAATCTGCTTAACAAGTTCACATAGAACTTTTCCAATATCATAGAATCATAAAAAGAATTGTTAGAGACTCAATATAATCTATACTTAATGCTCAATCAATATCTCAACTCAATCTCATAGAAGCATAAATAGAATTGTTAGAGTCTCAATATGTTCTATACTCAAATCCCAATTTCAACTCAAATCAATATCATAGAAGCATAAATAGAATTTTTAGAGACTCTATATTTTCTATACTCAAATCCCAATCTCAACTCAAATCAATTTCATAGAAGCATAAAGAAAATTGTTAGAGACTCTATATGTTCTATTCTCAAATATCAATCTCAACTCAAATCAAGAATATAGAATAGTTTGTTTTATGGAACTTGAAAAACCACATGCATCCACTTGACTAGGCTCAATAAAATCAACTCAACCAAGCACCTCAATGAACAACCATTTCTAACAAACCTTAGTCCAAGCATGTATCAATCAACTTAAAATATTTTCAACAATGCTCAACAACAAATCTTACATAACAATGATACTCATGTTCTCTTCTAACTCAAGTTCAAGTTCTTTGCACAACCAATGGGCTCCAACAACAATGCTTATAAAATAAGGTTTAATCACAACTCTCAATCCAAAAAACCTTGAAGCATTAAACCAATCACTTTCAAAAAGGAAACCACAATCAATCCTTTTCACTCCAAAGATATTTTCTAAAATCAACCACCATAATCAATCAATAGGAGAATGTGCCTATACCTTTTATGAAGATGAAGAAGCCTCTTTGGAAATATTCCACAATCACAATATTCTTTTTTCGATCTTCACAAGGGTTAGAATATCATAAAATAATCAACATTACTCCACTTCACAATAATATTTACCAAGGATTTTAATTAGAAAACCTTCTTAAGAATTAATGCACAACTTCCTTATCACTCCTAAAACCACTTGTACCATAAAATAAAATAAATCAAAACATTGCATAATATTGTCACTCCAAAAACCACTTATACCATAAAATAAATAAAATATTTTATATCCTTCTTTTCAAAACTTTTGCACTAAAAAATAATCACAAAGCTTTCTTAGGCAATTTCTCACATTAATCAAATATCAAACGTTATTAAAATATTAAAGCTTTTTCAACCTTATATCTCACATAAAAATAATAATCAAACCTTAATAAAATATTAAAGCTTGATCAACCTTATATCTCCCACAAAAACATAATAAAACCATAGCAAGCAAATATTTTAATTAAAATGTTGACCCTCGCAAATATCGGAGTCGGAGCACATACCTCAAAGGAACCCTCAAAGGGCCTTGGTGTTTTGAACCTCTGCCCATCATGCTACCAAGCGACAGCTAAGCCGCATGAGCTAACACTACCCACGTGAGTGCCTTGGGCACTCTCTTCCTTAAATCGCATGCGCTTTCCTCACAAGGTGCCAAAATTTTGATCGTCCATGACTTGAATGCCCATGTCACACTCCACAAAATCCGTTGTGCAATATTCGAATGCATAAATACTTTTGCTTTTCGAAAATCATGCGACACAACTTCAATTTTTTAAATGGAAAACCTTTGGCTTATTTATATAAGACATACTTCAATGTGAATATGTCAGCCCTTTTAACATTGCCCTCATGATGTCAGCTATACCAATAAGAAATGAGGGAAAAACCTTTTATTTAATTTTAAAATTTAAATTTAAACTTTAAATAAATTAAAATCTAAACTAAACCTTTAAAATTAAATTTCTCCATCACCGAGGCACCTTTTTGAATAAAACGAAAAGCCAACTTGGTTTTTAAGAAAAACCCATTTCAAATCTGCCATCCATGGTTTTAAATAAATCCTTTTATTTTTCCTACCTTGGTTTTCATAAAAACCTTTTGCTAAGCTTCCCTTGGAGCTCCTTTTGGAACCAAATGCCATGCATCCCTTCTAGAACCTTTGATCAAAATATTTGCTTCTCATGAAGCTCTTTGTGGAGAAAAATCATAGTGCTTACTTACATAGGTCCTTTTGACATCATTTACAACTTTTAGCTTAGGGACTCAAAATGTCCAACATCTTAAAGGACAAGTAAACATGATCAGAGAGGAAAATCATAATCTCATGATGCCTTCATTGGAACAAGTAGTTGTTCTGATCGGATCAGGGGAGAAAACTTTGTAGGTAGACCCCTAGAAGCTTAATCCCTTGAATGTGCCTTCACCTATGAGAAACCAAGTTGAGAGAAAATACTCCTATGATAAATTTTTGTAAATCTTAGGTCAAAAAGAAGTAGGAATACGAAAAGAATCTCCCCTATAGTAGGAAGTTGAAACATAGGAACAAGCAAGAGATAAGTTGAGATATCCCTCATTGACAAAGCATCAAAGGATATATGCCACTCATAGGTATAGGAATAAGTATGAAAATCTTACAAAATAAAAAGAGAAAAGTGTCGATCCCCTCCCCTTCAACATAGAAGAAGAAATGAAAAATACTCCTAAAGCAACTATGTATGATGCCTTGCAATTTCTGAGATAAATTGACTTATTAGTGAATACTTAAGGTCTATGAAGAGCAAGAATAAAACTCCCACTCAGTTGAATTCTAAACAAGCCATTTTGACATCTAATATAGGAAAAATAGACCTCCTCCCTTCTATTTGTCTCTTCAGATGGAAGTATGGGTCCTACATAATTGTATGATAGAATCAAGGGCTGTAACTACTGTAATACCCAAAGCTGTGTGCAACATCATGGGGATGGAATACACTAGGAACAGACCTAGTATTTTGTAACTAGATGGAACCCCTATCAAAAATGTAGGGATAATTAAAGACATTCCAATGGTTTTGCATAGATTACCTCAAATCATATTTATACAAGAGGTAGTGGTAGTGGATTTAGAACCTTATTTTGGTATGTGACTCTCTAGAGAATTCATTGCCAAAATTGGAGGATATCTATCTATGGATTACTCGCACTTGGAAATCCCATTCAAGGGTAAAAGAGCAAAATTAGTCAATGAAAAGCCTTTTGAGATCATTGGTAAGATTAGTCTAGTAGCCAACAACCTCACCTTTCTGCCCAAACTATCAAAGATCCATGATACTTTTTTCATATCCTTAATTAGAAAATATGTTGTTGATCCTTCTCATGTTTGGAATATTTCTAGTTTATAGATGGTAGATCCCTCAACCATTGAGGTTATACTAATAAATATTCTAGGGTTTTATTACAAGATGTTGAAGAAACAAACCCTAGATAAATGTAAGGTCCATTGGGACCAGTACTCAAAATTGTGTAACCTAGGAAGATGTTGAATAAATGAGAGAAATTATAATAGTTATTTGAATGAATTATATGTATGCTCTTTTATAGGAAATACAAAGGATTGTGTTTAGTTTAAGGAGGGAATCATGCAATGACCCTCCTTGGTAGGACTTACTCTTGAAATTAATTTGTGTATTGATGAGTGGATACTTAATGCATAATATCCTTTTATGATACTTTCTTTCACTCGTTCATTCAACGTTGGCAAGGTCTTGGGTGCACACACATCTAGAGGTAAATTTTGTACCAACACTTTTTGGCACAGTCGATGGGACACAATCCAACTATATATAGACCAAAGTTCTAGTAGTTATCTTTATCCTGTCCATTTTTTTTAATCACCTATCGACTCCATTTTAGAAATGGAACCCCAAAAAAACCTTATCTACCTTTTGGTAGAATATAGAGATGTATGAAAACTAGATCTAAAGCTAAAATTTTTTAAGAACCCATCGAGTTATTTGAGTTTTATCTTGGTAGCCTTAGAGCTAATACTGTACTCATTGCTCGATCAACCTCTTCTTCTACCATCACTACAAGATCTACTAATCATTCTCCTACAACTCTCCCTAGTACTGCTACTAGTGGATCGTTAAATCAAGATAACCATACCTATTACATACCAAACATAATATAGACGTTGGCTATATTATGAAAGAGTTAATTTGATTATATAAATCCAATTGTTTGTTTTAAATCATTTATCATATTTTTATCTAATTTCATTTGTGTTCACGCATAATTGCCTTTACGACGAGATCTGCCCTCCTAGTGGCGAACTATCCAATTTGATTATTTTTACTATTGTTGTTCATTTTATTTCACGATATAGCAATTGTGGTATTTGAGTGTATTTAAAATAAAGGAACAAGGAGTATCGTTTCATGTGGTATCAGAAAGTTAGCGATCTGAGAAGGAGCGTGGGCATTCAAAATCAACAATCGGGTCCTGCTTTGAGTTGTCCATGCTGACGTCTTCGCGAGTGAAATCCAAAACCCGTGAGTGAATCCAAAACCCAGGCAGCACAAACCAGTGCCCACTTGCTTTTCCCACACAGTATTCAACAAATTATCGTTATACATGAACTTTCGGCTCACGGGTTGCAAGGTTAAACATGACGCAGAAGAATATACGACAATTCGGTGGAAGACAACACATCTTTGGGACATTTGGCAGTCCTAAAACAAACCTCGGCGTCACAGGATAGGCAAGATCCGGTACTCCAATCACCATTAAACACAAAGAAATTCAAACCCAGCATGCCATTAGCAGAACGAGCCACAACCAATCAATGAACACAAAAATAATTATAATGCATCATACCTAAGTGCATGAGTAGAAGTTGGATCAAAGGACATGACAGTCGACTATCAAGCTCAGAGATGACCAATAACAACACAAGAAGACCTCATCAAAGCCCAGGTACAAAAAATTATCTTTCTCATTTCAAAATTGGTAGTTATAATCCACATCATCCACTGGTAGACCCCATGGCTACTAACCTTCCCCCAACTCACGAAAACGTCACACAAGGAGAATCAAGAAACTTGGCCATTACCATGGATGAAACTCTTCGAAACTTACTAGATGGCATGCGCCAAATTAATGTCAACATAACTAAACTGTTGAGCACACAAAACCGACCTAATTCCAATACTAATTCCCAAAATCACTCCCATGAACAAAGGAATGAAGAAAATGATGACCAGGATGAATATTGGGAGCAACAAAGAGGCAATCCGGATAATTACGATCACCAACCGAGAGGCCCTAATAATTTTCCACACATTGATATGCCCACTTTTGAAGGTCATGATCCTCGTGGTTGGATAGCAAATATGGAAGGCATTCTGGACTTATACCAAATTAGGGATTCTGATAAAGTCCCTTTCACGACATCAAAATTAGGCACTGAGGCTTACCAATGGTTCGTATGGCTTAAACGCGAGAAAGGAGCTAATGTTTTCTGGAATAATTTCACTACCTATTTTTTAGAAAGATTTGATGAAGGAGCTACACCATCATACACAGTAATACTGTTATCTCTTAAATAAGAAAGATCAGTTAGTGAGTTCGTCTTTGAATTCACCAGTTTACTACCGTATGCATTACACCTCAGTATAGACACAGTGGTAGGAGCTTTTTGCAATGGTTTGAAAGAAAATATTAAGGTGGAGGTGGACATTCAAAATCCAACCTCGTTGAACGATTGCATAAGAATAGCCAAGCTAGCTGAGAAGAGAATTTAGTTGTATACACAGCATGAAACTTATAGTCATCCTTCGTATGGCAACAACTCTTTTCATAGAAATGATCAACCATCAAGATACTTCTACTATAAATGTCACAATAACCATCCTAGAGAACAAGCATGTGCACAAAAATAAAACTTTCATATTGAATGCACTCAATATGAAGGAGAAGAGGAAGAAGCATACCACCAGGAAGAACCTATTCCAGAAGAACTATCGATTGTTCTAGGAGAGAAGGAAGAGGATACAATGGCTATTTCTGTGCATGCCCTCATGGGTTTAACAGCCCATAATACAATCAAGGTACCAGGATTTCTCCACCAAAAAAAGGTAAATGTGCTAATTTATTTAGGCAGTACCCACAATTTTATCGACATCAAAACAACAAAAGCTTTGAATTTATTCATTAACTCTTCCAACAAACACAAATTCCAAGTTCTAGTAGCCAATGGGGCCACAAGTGATAGAAATCAAGAAATATCAAACATAGTTTATGCTAATAAATATTATGAACCTGCCAAATCAACAACAAAATCAAACTTTTGGTGTTCTACATGTAATTATCCACACAGTAAAAACTCATGCATGATCCATCAACACTACGTCCAGAAGATATCTATTGAAAGAGCAAAAAAAACTCTTAAAGGGCAAGTAAACATGATTAAGGAGGAAAATCATAATCTCATGATGCCTTCAGTGGAACAAGTAGTTTTTCTAACCAAATCAGGGAATAAACCTTTTTAGGTAGACCCATAGGATCTAAATCCCTTGAATGTGCCTTCACCTATGAGAAACTAAGTTGAGAGAAGAGCCTCCTATGATAAAGTTCCACAAAGCTCGAGTCAGAAAGAAGTAGGAATACGAAAAGGATCTCCCCTCCAAAAGGAAGTTGAAACATAGGAATAGGTAAGAGATAAGTTAAGATATCCCTCATGGATAAAGTATCAAAGGATAGATGCCGCTCAAGGGTATAGGAATAATTATGTCACTGTTATAAAATAAAAAGAGAAAAGTGTCGATCCCCTTCCCTTCAACATAGTAGAATAAATAAAAATACTCCTTCTAAAGCAACTATGTATGATGCCTTGCAATTTCTAAGACAATTCAACTTATTACAAGAATCCATGAGATCTATGAAGAGCAATAATGAAACTCGCACTTATTTGAATTCTATACAATCCATTTTGATGTCTTCTATAGAAAAAATATACCTCCTACCTTCTATTTGTCTCTTCAAATGGAAGGATGGATTGTACATAATTGTATGATAGAGTCAGGGGCTGCAACTACTGTAATACTCAAAGCTGTGTGTGATATCATGGGCATGGAATACACTAGAACCAGCCCTGGTGTTTTGCAATTAGATGGAACTGTAGATACAAATTTCACTACATCACCTTAAGGGCATTTACTTGCAATATATGTCACTTTTAAAGCATGCATTCAAAGGGAAGTGTGCAATAAGTAATCTATGTGAAATGAAGTGAAGTATATAATAAAAAGGTGGATTTATCCTTGCATTTATTGATTCATATATTCAAATTTAGATTACAAAACATCCCCTTGAGGGCTTTACAAATGTGATACATTCAACTTTTACAATTTCACAATGGATCTAGTTTCTTTGGAATGATGTCTTTAAGGCAATTTTAACATAAGTTGTGAAACTTGTTTCCCACACCCAAGATCCAATATTGGGTTTGTATTGAAGTGTTTCCTTAGCTCCTTAGCTCCTTCCCTCTATTGATAATACCTACACCTACACACATGATATTTCAATAGAGTCAGTAGCACCTGCATATCATAGAGAAAAGCCTTAGAAACATGAAGAAATGGGGGTCAATATCACAATATAAAAGTGATCTATGTGCATAAAAATTGATCTAAAGTAAGCATGAATATATATAAAGATTATTTGAACACAAATAAACAACTTTGGAGGCAATATCAAGGGTGAAACTATGCCTAACTGCTAGCCATCCTGGGGTGAGCCATGGAGACCTGCAACATTGGGGACTCCAAATCCTAAACCAAAACTCCTCCAAATGACCTCAAATTTGGACTAGAGGTTCATATAGACATCCTAAGGAGGTATATGGAGGAATTTATCCAAAATTATCTACTATTTTGAGATCATACCTATGAGTGCCATGGGCTGACTGCTAGCCATCCCCAAGTGGGACGGTTACAAAACTGGCTTAGTTTTGTCACCTATGGCCTTGGGAATTGTGATGGTAAAATAGGGTGACGATGTTTTCAATAGATGGGGCCAATTTATACTTCAATCTGGTTGGTTTTGGATTGGTAAATCAAGTCCTATTGCCCCTAAAAATGCCTTTGAAGTGAAGAGGTTTTTAAGGTAGGGAAAGGGCGAGTTTTGGTTTGCAAATGGTTGGTAACAAGTAGGGATAGATTTGGGCAGCACTTCGTTGCTCAAATACTCCTTTATCCTCCCTTTAAATGGAGGCTTGGGCCTCCTTTTATAGCCTAAAATGGCATCTAGGGACAAATGGCATCTTTTCCATGTGAGGCAAGTGATGCCATTTTTCCTAATTACGTCATTGATTGGGGAGGGGAAGGTTTCCCCTTTGGGGCTCCTAATCTACTACCCTGCAACCCATTAGTAGGTCCCAAATCAATATGGAGTGATTAGACACACTAATGGCAGTCTTGGATTACCATTTAGCATTTCCTTTAACTTTTTCAAAGGTCCAATTAGGGGCCGTCCCACCTAGAGATAGTTGTTGATGGTCATCCCTAGGTGGGACGATCACCAACTGTGGCCATCCTTGGGTGGGACGGTCACTAGTAGGGGCCCCAAAACTGCCCTAGACTGCTAGGAACCCTCCAAAATAATTTATGGAGGGTTTTAGAAGCCTTTTTTCAGCCTAAAAGGGTGCCTAATAAGGCCATATGTTGTCAATAAGAGGGTATATGTAATGCACTGATAGTCTTATCTAATTTACGTGATTTAGGTGTATATAGATACCCTATTTTTGGGATGCACGATATGAAACAAAGTGTTTAGAAAAAATAGATCACTAAATCATTAAAAAATCAAGGTTGTTCATCAACCTAATCAAATTTGGATGCCTCCATTGTGGAAAAGCATACATTCTTGGAATCCTTTCTATTGACATAGTCGAAGGATCGATTTTGGGTATACCTTTCAGCCGTGCTATAGTAACAGTCTTATGGGGCTTAGGATATACTAGGTCTTGGTGCCTTGTATCCTTGTAAACATTTACATGGGTCAATTATCGAGGTTTCAAGGAGTTCAAGCCTATATGTTTGTTTCTTATGCTGATTCTTTGCCCCAACATGGGCTTGAAAATTTATCTTTAGCCAAGATTCTTTTGAATGCATGGAATTTACACTTCTAAGTGTTTTAATTTTGATTTGATTTTTGAGTTCATTATGATGACTACCCCCTCAAGTGATGAGTTGATGAGGGCATGACAAATGCTAAAGTTATGTGTCACTCATATGACTTAATTGGGGCAACTCTCTATTTTGCCCATGGTACTCTATACCTGTTTGGAGGTGATTTTTGACTATTTTGATGAATAGTTTTGGAGGTAAAAGGCCCAATATCTCAATCCTATGGAGTAGTATAGCCATGGAGGCCTTCTTGGGGACTAAAATAGAGTATTTTAATGCATCCAAAAGTACTATGGTTCATTCTTGACCACTCCTATTTTATTGACCATTTTGTCTTGTTTTTGGTGGTTTTTTGGCCCTTTTTTTTTTTGAGTTTTTTTTTTTATGTTTTTTATTTTTGATTTTTGGAGTGTGAGGTCTGAGGACCCACTTTATTATAGCCCATAGGCATTTTTTGGATTATGATATATCTTTTGGTCTCATACATATGGATGTATATATGAGTTTTTTTATTATCATCATGTTTCCTTATTGCTTTATAAGATGTATGCAATGCTTATATTTTATGATGCTATGATGGATGTCTAACATGGATGCATGTATTGATCATATGATTTGATCTGATGATATGTAGATGTGTAATGAAATGTGAATGCATAATGAAATGGATGATGTGATTTAATTTTGTATGATGGATATATGATGACTATTTGACGCATACTATGACACAAAATGTATCTTTGTGATTTTCATGTTATTATTAACACTATGTAATGGATTTTGGAGTTATGACAAACATGTGGCAACATGATGTAAAATAAAATGAATAATGTAATATGATATGATATTATTTGATGGTTTTGGAAGAGACTCAAAAAATCTAGTTACCTAATCAAAAGTCATTTACTAACTATACAAGATATTTTGACAAAGTATGCACCTACTAAGATAACCAAGATAATCAATATCCCTGTGTGTGCATGTGATTTTATTACCATGATAACACATAATATTACCCTAGTGCAAATAGGATTCACTCAGCCCATCGAAACTAGAGATCATTCTGTGAGTCTCATTATCCTAATTTTTGTACTTAGTTGGATTAGACCACTAGGTAATCTAGGTTACAATAAGCTAGCTCATACACATCCAAACATTGGTCTATACCTAAGCAAGTTGCTTAAGTTATAGACATATAGTTATGCGGGAGACTACCACCATTGACAAGTAGGCTATCCACCAAATCTGTAATGAGGATCACCTTATGGTTCTCTGATGCTGAGAATTCTAGGGATTCAAGTTTCGGAGTCCCTTATTTTATTTTAACTTTGAATTTTTCCAAGGAGTTGCTCATTTTTAATTGGTGAGCAAGAGATTTTTGTAGTGGTGAGAATCACTGTTTCTTTGTGCTTTTCCTAGTGATAATAATCATTGTTTCTTTTGCATTTTTTAAAGTGATAATAATCACTATTTATTTTTCTCTTTGGGATAATTGCCCCAGTGTAGGGCAAGGGATTTTTGGGTAAGGAGGAACTTGTCCTTTTGTCAATTCTCAACATATTTGAACCATTCATATAGGGGGATGAGAAAGATAACATTTTCACTTGAAAGTAACATAGACTACTTCATAGTTATCATCTTTCCTTGCGCTGGTCTTGGATTTATTAATGTAAAAATTATGTTGGGATTTTGATGTATACCAAGCATTATCCAAGCAGGATTCTACCTTCTAGAGATCATGATAGCTTTCTACAATTTTGATAAGACAACTAGATATGGCTAAGTGACCAAAAACTTTAACTATGTTTATTAACAATGGCTAAGTGACGGAAAACAAACATATAATATACATGGTATATGTAATGTAAATAGGTGGTGTGACTTGCCATATGATACAATGAATTTTTATCAGATGCCTAATGTATAGACCTGGTGCTAGTCATATATGATCAATTTGGAATGATGCATAATGCAATGATGAGTATGCCTAATGCGACTATGATTATAATGCAAGTGATGAGAAATGCAATATAATATAATATTTTTGTATTTTAATGGTTTTCATGATTTTGTTTTGTTATTTTTGAGATATGTGTATATATGTACAAGTTGACCAATGGGCTTAATGAATTCCATTGGAGCTTTTTGGGTGACCAAAGGGCTTATAGGTGACTTTGGAGCATTTATGTTTGACATAGATAGTTGTAAACTACCTAGGAGCATTTTAGCTTGACCTAGGTGGTGATAGACCGCTTAGGGGCATTTTGGGTTGACCTAGATGATCATGTACTATCTAGGAGAATTTTAAGGGGACCAAAGGGATTATGGATACCTTTGGAGCATTTAGGGTTGACCTAGATGATTGTAGATAGTCTAGGATATTTTTTATGTGACCTAGACGGTCAAGAACCGCTAGGAGCCTTTAGGGTGACCTAGGTGGTAACGACACTTAGAAAGTGTGTACGAATGCCTAGGGGTATTTGGTTGTGACCAAAGGGCTTATGGATGCCTTTGGAGCATTTAAGGTTGACCTAGATGATCGTAGATATTCTAGGGCTTTTTTATGTGACCTAGATGATCAAAAACCGCTAGGAGCCTTTAGGGTGACCTAGGCGGGCAACGACACTTAGAAAGTGTCTACGACTGCCTAGGGGTATTTGGTTGTGACAAAAGGGCTTATGGATGCCTTTGGAGCTTTTTGTAACTTTGATTACTTTGTGATTCTAGGAGTAAGGTGCAATACATTTAGGATCCTCAATTTGTTTTATTTTTTGTGATGTAGATAGTGGGGAATGTTGCAGGCCAAACAAGATGAATGGTTTCCTATTTTTGTCACATGCCCGTGCATTTAATTATCAACCTAGGGAGCTTCGTAAACTTGCAAAGAGTCAGAATTAGGTTACTAAAATACCACTGGAGGTGAATCTACTAATCCTACGTTTGGGGGGTGTTCTTGAAATGGTTGTCAATCATTCCCACACTCCTCAATAAATTACGTAAGAAGAACATAATTAAATCTACAGAAATAAATCATGTACACATTCCTAAAAATAAATCTACTACAAATACTAGAACTAGCAAACTAATGAACATTCTTATGAAAGCAATAAACTAATTAAAATAAATAAACAAAAATAAAATGAGGAAGAAATACTGGCTTGGAGTGGGCCCAGGCTCCAACAGCTTCTTCCCGATCGAACATCGCTTTAGAACTTCTAGAATTGTAATATATTTATCATCGTATTACAATCTATCTTCTGTAACTCTAAATGGATCTTTATTAATTATTTCTATATATTTTTTAGAACGATCTGTGTGTGTTTATATAACACACCCACAAAACTTCTATTACAGAAGTAGTTACAACAGTCGATCTATCCTAGACTAAATCAAGAAAGTCTGGTAAATGCAATTGACATATGGCATTCTGTTCTAATGGCGGCATATTTGTTGTTCGATTCATGCTTTGCCTGGCATCAGTAAGATGTTTCGCTACATTGGTGCAATCTCCAATTTAGCTCTGCATGATGCAGAGCTAGAACTGCACTAGCTGCTACCATCCACGTCATTCAAATCTGGTCAACAGGCAAAGAATCAGTGGCACCTTCTGGTTGTGGAGAGGCGCTTGTCTTTTGCTAGCACCTTCTGACTGTGGGGAGGCGCTTGGCTATGGTTGGTGCCTTTCGATTGCAGGGAGGTTGTCATCTTCGATTGGCACCTTTTGACTGTAGGGAGGCGCTCGTATTCAGTTGGTGCCTTCTGACTGTAGGGAGGCACTCGTATTCAGTTGGCACCTTCCGACTGTAGGGAGGCACTCGTATTCAGTTGGCACCTTTCGACTACAAGGAGGCACTGGTATTTAGTTGGCGCCTTCTAACTACAAGGAGGTGCTGGTATTCAGTTGGCACCTTTCGACTATAGGGAGGCGCTGGTATTTAGTTGGCGCCTTCCGACTGTAGGGAGGCGCTCATATTCTCTTCATTAACCCTCGATGAAATAAAGTGCCAGGTCCATCAAAAGGACCTTGACCATTCCAAATCTAACTAAATCAACTGTAATTCCACAAAACATACTAAAATCACACAAATTAGATAACACACATAATTATATCAAATATCTATATAATCATTCATAAAAGTACGCAATCCTTATTATACAGTCGCATAATGATCAAAGAAATATGTACAAAATATGAGCATTTATGGTGCTTATCAGGGAAGGTGTGACACCTTGGATACCCCCAGTATGTATTATGTTTGATGCATTATTATTGGCTTGGATAGGAGAAGTGATATAGAATAACTCCCCCTATTGTGGAAAAGATTTATGGGTAATACCACTATCTTGATGGGGTAACATGAGTGACCCGCTTGTGGATACAACTTCCCTATCAATAAGATCTTGGACCACATGTCTAAAATTATGACAATTGCTAATGTCATGCCCTCTTATTTGATGATAGATGCAAGATTTATCCTCCCTATATCGTCTAGATCTAGACCTATTCGGATTGATTAGGGGTATATCTGGCAAGATGATTACCTTTGCTTCTTGTAAGTTATGAAATATGGTTGACATGGACTCAACTAATGGAGTCCAAGTGTGATGTTGATTCTTTAAATGAGGCGAATACAATCACCATATTTTATGAGGTGATGGGATTGTATGCATCTTAATAACCTATTTAGATTTTTCTTCTTGACTCCTATCTGTAGGCAGCATATTTTGAACTATGTAAATTTGTTGATTGTTGATTTGAAGATCATCCTTGTCAAGCATATCCTGGACCTTATTCTTGAAGGCGATACATGACTTAATGTTATGACCATTAACTTAATGATAAGGACAGTGTTGAATTTCTTGATACCACATTAGTTTGTGTCTATTAGGATCCAAAGGGTGCATATCTGGCAATGTGATAACCTTAGCCTCGCATAATCGATTAAATAGTGACACCAAAGATTTAGGAAATGGTGTATACGTGCGATGTTTATGGTGTTGTTTTCTTTGCCCTTGATTTTGTTGAGACTTAACATGGTATTGCACAGGAGGAGGTTGGTCCTGATAATCAAGGGGTTGATATTTTGAATGACTCAACTATAGCTCAATGCTTGCGAGTCGAATCAAGATTTGTTGTGAGTCATTATGTTGACGACTCACTTTTAACTCAACATTGGCTAGCCTATCCAAAATCATCTAAGTAAATGCATATGGTTTATGATGATTGTGGGTAGTGAGAATATCCATATGCTCTTGTTCTTGATTTAGCTCATTCTCTTGTTCCACCTTAGAGTGTTCAATTGTGGTAGCTAGATTATCTCCACTTTGGTGTAGTGGGTACACTTGTTCTTGATTTTTTTGAGATATTAAATTAGATGGAGTAGGTGTAACCAAATCCATCGATGATATCTCTTGTGGTATGGATGGAATTTTGGATGGAGTCGCAAGTGGCCTAGATGAATTTAGAGGATGTTGGTTCTCTGTCATCACATTTATCATTCCCACAAACTCATGATAAGATGCATTATCACTTGGACCAGTCATGGCTACCTCATCAACTTGTTCAAGGTGATCTACTTGGACCACATGATCAAGGGGTGCATCAAAAATGCTATCAATGGGTGGAAACTCGATAGGAGGACAACCTAGATCCTTGATCAACTCAATGATATGCATGGATTTAACATCGAGTTCTATGCATTCATCAAGTTCAAGATTGGTCAAGTTACTTGTGTCCTCAAGTTTGGTGGATAAAGATGGTATGATATGATCTAATTCTTTTGTATCCATCATTGGTTCCTCCTTTTTGGTAGGATTAGGAAGCTCTTCTTCTAATGTGTCAAAAATGTCTAAGAGAGCTTTTACGATTAGCCTTTTTGACTCTCTTCGTTTGAAGAAATAGGGGATGGTATTTGTGATGGTGGTTAAGGTAACTTCACAACTAACCATGGGGTTGAATCCAGACTTTGGATAAAGTCATTGAGTTTTGTATCCAAAGGTGTGGATGGGCGAGTAGACTCTTTTGGATGATCATCCTTATTGTAATACTTTAAGGGGTCTAGGTCGACATCAACCACATGAACCTGACCTTCATGAATGTATTTAAGGCATTGATGTACAAGAGAGGGGATGAACTCCATGTCTCTTATCCAAGGTACTCCTAAAAATATGTTGTATATTCTTTCACCTTCCAAGATATAGAATAATGTAGGCATAGTCTTCTGTCCAACTTCAACAGGTAGGATTATTGTGCCCACAATGGAGGATAAAGCATCATTAAATGCTTTCAAGGTGAAATTGGATATTACAATGTGCGAAGATGGTATTTTGAGATGCTTTAGTGTGGTTGTGGTAATGATGTTTATTGTGGAACCTATATCAACCAACACTCACTTATAGGGGATCCTATTGATGCATGCGATGATGTGCAAAGGAAAGTCTGGTAAATTGACAGACCTAGGTTTGATATCTTGATTCTAAAAGGATATAACAGGATCTTTGTACATTTGTATGTATCCTACAAATTTGGTGAAAGCATCAAAATCATGAGGTTGTAATTCTATAGAATTTAAAACCTCCATGAAAGTTTCCTGATACTTTGGGAATCCTTGTATTAACTCTCCCATGGTCATGTTGGTTGATGATGTATGCAAACTTCACATAGGCCTCTTTTGGATTGCTACCACTTGTTGTATGGGAGTTCTAGGTGGTGTAGAGGGAGTGTAGACTTCCCTACTAGGCCTCTTGGTAGGCATATTATCTTTGGTTTGGGCTTGGATTCGGTTTTGGCTAACCGAAGAATCCACTTGATCACATGAATAACCCATTGGTGTTCTCTTGGCAGAGGTACCTCATGGTTGCATAGAATAATGTGATCGAGGATAATTAGGATCTTCCTCAAGTATTATTTTATAACTAGGGAATGGTTGGGCAGAATTAAATTGCCCACAATGACAAGTATCATACTCGTCTAGGTTTTGGTACCTAAAGGAAGGGTTCTTTGGAAGCTTAAGATGATCATTTAACCCTACCCTAGGTATATAGTCTTGTTATCTATGTGGTGGGAGATCCTCATACTTATAACTATAATTCTCATGACATCTCCTATAGTTTTACACTTCATAGTCTCGTGATTGAGCTCGGCTATGCATAGTTGTCATGATGCATTGACTAGGCAAACCTTGAAGGGAACCCTACACTAAAGAAAAAATTGACTTCCAAAAAAGGTTATAAGTGTTATATATCAAAATTATCAATGTTATGAGCTGATCACAATGGACCAAGTCTCCAAAAACTGATTTTTGGGTCAAAATTTTGTATTTTTGGAATATTTGGCCAACCAGGGCTTGTGGGGAAATGCTCACTTTTGGGATTTTTTTGGGAATTTTTGAACCATAAAGAGTTAGGACTCAAATTTCTAGGAGAGGTGTAGAAGGAGCTAACTAAGAAAAAAAAACAAATTTGGAAAGTTTTGGAGTTTTCTAGACCATTTTATGGCTATTTTAGTGTAGTTTTTTTTATTTTCGGGGTCAAAAATAGAGTAAAAATAAAACCAAAATAATTTTTTCTTTATAGCTCTGTTTTGCACGATTCTTGATCCATTGGATGCAAAATAAAAAATTATATGTTTACTTATATATATATATATATATATATATATATATATATATATATATATATATATATATATATATATATATATATATATATATTTATATTTATTATTAGGGTTTGACCCCCAGATCGAGGATCTTGGGTGGACTACCCAAATAATAAAGAAATACCTAAAGTAGGCAACATTATTATTTCTTTTTAGTTTTATAGATTCAAATACACAATCAATAGAAACACACAATAAAACAAATGATTATCTCCTTTAAATATTTAAATGTGAATCCCTAAACTTGTTTGATGTGTTTCAATATGTGTTGCTTTATAAATAAAATCCTTTTCTCATGTTTAATATTGCGTTGGATGATATTCTCAAATGTTTAAAGGATTTCACCTATATACCCGCACAAGTCAAATATGGAGATGAAATCCATATCCAATGAGGTAGCATAGGTACTACCAACCCTCACCCAGCACCTCGTGTGCAATGATACACCCCTTTGAAGAGGAATGTGTGCTATTTTGCACAGTTAGGATAGATCTAGGGTCAGAATTGGCCACGGATGGGTCCCCATAATACTCTTTCTCATGAGCCAATCGAGTGGTAATTACATCCACTGTTGGTCTCGATCAACCGAGTTGGATATGAGAGCCCAACTCCATTAATGTTAAGATAAAACTTGGTGTGTAGGGTTCCTTTTAATAATATTTGAAATAAAACAATACAACACACAATGATTTTTGACTAAATTAATGAATGTGTGTTTTACTTTAAAAATTGATTAGTAGCATAAAAGGAAAGCACAAAACTTAAAAGCCTATATGAACTTAACCCTTTTTGGGCAAGTGGCAAGTACTAAAACCATACAAAAAGTAGAAATTCTACTGTTCTTTTCTTTATTTCTTTTGATCTAATTAATGCACAATTTTGGAAATAGAATATCTAACCTTTATATGCATAGAGAAGACAAGAAAATGTAAAATTTGACTATGTTTTATAGTAGATTTGCAAATTGAAAGTGTAGAGGGGTGTAAATTAAGACCTTAAACTTGTTGTTTCTATAAATTTTTGCAGAAAACCTCTGGTTTTGTGGCCATCCTAGGCAAGGATGGTCATATATTGTGGGCCATCCCACCCAGTGCCATGGAGCTGGCTATCTCACCTAGTGCCATGGAGCAGTAAATAGGTCATTTCTTCTCAGAACGGTCAACACCTGCAACAGAGAAAACTAGAAAAGGAGGTCCAAATTAGCACCATTGAAAGGGGAGATTGAAAAACATCAAATACCATGATTGCCACTAAAGATACAAATTTCACTACATCGCCTTAAGGGCCTTTACTTGCAGTATATGTCACTTTTAAAGCATGCATTCAAAGGGAAGTGTGCAATAAGTAATCTATGTGAAATGAAGTGAAGTATATAATGAAGTATATAATAAAAAGGTGGATTTATCCTTGCATTTATTGATTCATAGCTTCAAATTCAGATTAAAAAACATAACCTTGAGGGCTTTACAAATGTGATACATTCAACTTTTACAATTTCACAATGGATCTAGTCCCTTGGAATGAAGCCTTTAAGGTGATTTTAACATAAGTTGTGAAACTTGTTTCCCACGCCCAAGAGCCAATCTTAGGTTTGTCTTAAAATGTTTCCTTATATCCTTATCTCCTTAGCTCCTTCCCTCTTTTGATAATACATGCACCTACACACATGATATTTCAAGAGAGTTAGTAGCACCTACATATCATATAGGAAAGCCTTAGAAACATGAAGAAATGGGGGTTACTATCACAATATAAAAGTGATCTATGTGCATAAAAACTGATCTACAGTAAGAATGAATATATATAAATATGGTTTGAATACAAATAAGAAACTTTGGGGGCAATATCAATGGTGAAACTATGCCTAACTGCTGGCCATATTGGGGTGAGCCATGGAGACCTCCAACATTGGGGACTCCAAATCCTAAACCAAAAATCCTCCAAATGACCTCAAATTTGGACCAGGGGTTCATCTAGATATCCTAAGGAGTTATATGGAGGAATTTCTCCAAAATTCTCTACTATTTTGAGACCATCCCTCTGAGTGCCATGGGATGACTGCTAGTCATCCCCAAGTGGGACGGTTACAAAATTGGATTAGTTTTGTCACCTATGACCTTGGGAATTAAGGTGGTAAAATAGGATGAGGGTGTTGTAGATAGATGGGGCCAAGTTATCCTTCAATTTGGCTGGTTTTGGATTGTTAAATAGGGTCCTATTACCCCTAAAAATACCTTCAAAGTGAAGACAGTTTCATGGTAAGGAAAGGGCGAGTTATGGTTTGTAAATGGTTGGTAACAAGTAGGGATAGATTTGGGCAGCACTTTTTTGCTCAAATACTCCTTTCTCCTCCCTTGAAATGGAGTCTTGGGCCTCCTTTTATAGCCCAAAAGGGCATCTAGTGCTAAATGGCATCTTTGCCATGCGAGGCAAGTGATGCCATTTGTCCTAATTGCGTCATTGATTGGGGAGGGGAAGGTTGCTCCTTTGGGGCTCCCAATATACTACCCTGTAGTCCATTAGTAGGTCCCCAATAAATCTAGGGTGACTGGACATGCTAATGGCAGTCTTGGATTGCCATTTAATGCATCCTTTGAACTTTTCAAAGGTCCAGTTAGGGGTTGTCCCACCCAGATACGGTTGTTGATGGTCATCCTTGGGTGGGAAAGTCACCAAATGTGGTCATCCCTGGGTGGGACGGTCACCAGTAAGGGCCTCAAAACTACCCCAGACTTCTAGGAACCCTCAAAACTAACTTTTGTAGGGTTTTGGAAGCCTTTTGTTATCCTAGAGGGGTGCCTAATAAGGCCATATGTTGTCGATAAGATGGCATATGTAATGCACTAATAGTATTATTCGATTTATGTGATTTAGGTGTCTACAGGAACCCCTATTAAAACCGTAGGGGTAATTAAAGACATTATAATGGTTCTGCATAGATTGTCTCAACTCACAGTTATACAAGATGTAGTGGTAGTGGATTTAGAACCTTAATTTGGTATGTGCCTCTCTAGAGAATTCACTACCAAAATAGGAGGATATCTATATATGGATTACTCACACTTGGAAATACCATTCAAGGGCAAAATAGTAAAAATATTCAATGAAAAGCCATCTACCTTCCATATCAAAAAAATTGAAGAAGAAGAGAAGCAAACCCCTAAAGTAATCATAAATACCGAAGATATGGAAGCTTTAAACTTAATGGAAGAATCTTTGAATGTAGTACAAAAAGAAGATAAATTCTCTCTCCAAGACTTCAATGCTATGATTGAGATAGAACTTGAGAGTTATTCAATAATGAAGCCCAAGAAAAGTAACCCCATTCCTCTCTGTGAGGTAGATCCGCCTACCAGCTAACTGTGGAAACTTTTCTTTGATGGTGCCAGATGCAAAAATGGACCTGGAGTAGGTATAATCGTGATCTCTCCAACAGATGAAGAGAAGGTTTTTTATTATCATTAACCTGGAGCTATACCAACAATGTGGCCAAATATGAGGTGCTTTGTCTAGGCCTTAATAAATTTGGGAAGTTGGGAATCAAACAACTCTAGATTTATGGAGATTCAAAATTGATAGTAAACCAAGTTACAGAGAAATGTGTAAACAAGAAACACTACCTTAAGGCTTATAGGAACAAAGTATAGGATCTACTGGAAGCATTCCAAGCCCTGAATATCAAAGTGATTTCTAGAGAAAATAATACTCATGTTGAATTTTTGGCATCAATAGGTGCAAAATTTTATCCCATAAGCAACATCATCCAAAAATCTAAAATAGTCAGACTGATATACAGGCCTTCAGTACTAGATAAAGATACCTTTTGGTAGGTATTTGAGAATGACGAGTAGATCTTATACTTTCTAATAAATGAGATGAACTGCTCAAGTGATAGAATATTAGATGATGAGGAAGGTGAAGGCATGATTCAACTAAAGAACAACCACATCCTGAAGGGTCTAATTACTTTAGAAAGTTTGTTTGACAATAATGATAGGTCCATTGGCCACAAAATGAAAGTTGACAAGTGTAGGTATAAATAGGTTGAGCTATAACTAGGCAAGATGATCAAATTTGGGATCAATTGCACTGAAAAGAATCTCAATAAAATCCATGAACTATGCAGAGTTCCTAGACATAATGGCCTAGGTTTATAGTAACCTCAAAGTTTATAGAAAATAAACAATGCAACACATGATTGAGCTCGAGAAATATGCCAATCCCTTAAGGCAAAAGCAAATACTGGTTAACCTAAAAATCAAAACTCTGATGAAACAAGAGTTGATCAAACTCCTCGAATCCAAGATCATCTACCCCATCAAGAATTCTACTTGGGTAGCAAATATAATGCCAGTTAGGAAGAAGAATGGTGATATTCGATAGTGCGTCAACTTCACAAACTTGAATAAGGCTTCACTAAAGGACCTTTACCCCCTTTCACAAATCGACCAAATTTTGCACACCATTGCAGGGGTAAAGAGGTTATCATTTTTATATGGTTTATCTAGCTACAACCAAGTATGGTTCAGAGATGACGATTAGTATAAAACAATTTTCACCACAAAATGGGGGACATTTGCATACCAAAGGATGCCTTTCAGCCTATCGAACATAGGATAAAATTTTTAGAGGGCAATGGATGTAGCATTCAGGAAATTGGTGAATAATATTATAGTCATATACTTATATGACATGATGATATTTTATCACCACAAGAAATACCACATGGAACATCTTAGGAAAGTCTTCGAGAAATGCAGGGAATTTGACATTTCTTTGAACCCAAAAAAGTCCATATTTGCTATGCAAGAAGGAATCCTATTGGGGTATGTAGTTTTAGAAAAGGGCCTGGATATAGACCTAGATAGAGTTATAGCACTACTAGCACTCCATTTACCTACTAACAAGAAATGCCTTCAATACTTTGGGCATATCAAATTCGTATGCAAGTTTATAGCAGAATTTGCACAAATTGTGAAACCTATGATATAACTATGAAAAAATGATGTCGAATTTAGATGGATAGATCATAGAAAGAAGGCTTTCAAAGTTATAAATGAGTAAATTTCTCAAGCACCCATCCTAACGAACCCAAACTATTCTAGGGAGTTCATTCTCTATGTTGGAGGTGAACAGGAAAGCTATGCATTGGTATTGACATAGAAGGGGAAAGATGATGAAGAAATGCCTATCACCTTCTTGAGCCAAACAATGCAAGAGTATGAAGAAAAGTAAAATTTCACCAAAAAGTAGGTACAACATCATGAAGGATTTAAAAAAGTTCAGGTATTTCCTTTTACAGAGCAAAACCACTACATATGTGGTTCATCCTTATGCCAGGAACTTCATCATACAAGGGGAGCTCAACAAAAAAAGAGCTAGTTGGGTGTCAAAGATATAGGAGAAAAAATCTGGTAAGAGGAACAACTCTATACCTTGAACTTGCAAAGCAAACCCAAATGGAATATGTAGTTTTCCAAGTGCAAGAAGCAATTTCAAAAGATGATCAACTCTGGGAAAATATGAATTGGGCTGATGAACTAGTAAGGTATTTTCAAATTGAAAGGTTCCCAACAGGTTTGAATGCTTCTCAAAGAAGAATTTATAGGATCCAAGCCTTGAAATATACCTTGTTTCCAGAAGGACTCTATAGGAAACATTTAGATGGTGTATTTATAAAATGCATCAAAGATGACCAAAAATAGAAGATTTTGGAAAATTTCTATGGAGGTTTATTAGGAGGGCATTATTCAGGTTTAAATATGGCCTTAAATATCATCAATACTGGCTACTACTAGCCTTACATATTCTCAAACACATTCAAGATAACTCAAAATTTTGATGAATTCCAAAGATATATTGGGAGAAATAGGAATGCCTCTATACCTTTTAGACCTATCTAGGTGGAGGAACCTTTCTAGAAATAGGGTTTGGACATCATTGGGATCATAGAACCCAACTCATCAATCAAACACAAGTACATCTTGAATACTACTAACTACATTACTAGAAGGTCTAATGTGGTGCCCACCAAGAAATAAGATCAAGAGGTTGTGATCAACTTCATTGAAAGTTTGATAACCTGATTCGGTATACCTGATGCATTGACAGATAATAGTTCATCCTTTGTGGGTGCTACGATGATCAATTTTTCCAAAAAATATGGCATATATTTGAAAACTTCTTAAAATTACTATCCACAAGGAAACAGTTTGGCAAAATTTACAAATAAGAACCTGCTCAGGATATTTAAGCGAACCCTAAAGGACAATAGAAGGAGTTGGTATTTATTGATAAATTAGGTATTGTGGGATGATAGGATTATGATAAAGAATTCCATTAATACATATCCTTACTCATTGGTCTATGGTAAAAATGTAGTCCTCCCTATGCATATAGAAATACCGAATCTAAAACTTCTCAATCAAACTGGTATTGAAGAAACCGAGCCCATGGAAAATAGGTTGATATAGCTTTTGCAACTAGAAGGCCAAAAGTAAAAATCCTAAAATCACTATCAATAACATATGGGGAAGACTAAATGTTTGTTTGATAAGAAAAAAATCCTCAAGAAATTCAAAATTGGTGATTTATTACTAAGGTGGAATGAGAATAAGGCCAAACCTGGAAAACATCAGAAGTTCAACATCTTCTAGGAGGGACCCATCAAAACCGTTGCTGAAAAGCAACATAACTCTTTCTAGCTGAAATATGAACAGGGACAAACCCAACCTATCCCTGTCAATGACTTCCACTTGAAGATTTTTTATAAGTGAGTTTGCGAACTCTCTTCCCCTCCCCTATATCTTATGTGCTTTATGTGTTTTATGTATATATAAAATAAAAATAATAAAAAATAGTCATGATTTCATGATTGGCCTTGTTTTCACGGGCTAAAATCCAACAAGGGTTGGAAGTTGAAAAATTTTCATGATTTCATGACCGACCTTGTTTTCACAGGCTGAAAGCCAGCAAGGGCTGGAAGTTGAAAAAATATCATGATTTAGCGACCGACCTTGTTTTCGCAGGTCAAAATCCAACAAGATATTTTTACACCATTGGTGGGAAAACATTTTAATTTTTTTTCAAATCTACTCCAACTAAAATGGGTCCATGTGAATTTATTGGCTCAATAGAAATGTGATGTAAATTTATTAGCTAAGAGGGAAATGAACCCAAATGATTGGTTTCACAATGATGACACATGAAACAAAGTTAATGCAAAGTTCAAAATTACTCAAGGGTAGGTGAAACCTACTGTAATTAATGAAAAATGCCCTAATTCATGTGAAAACCCCTATTTACATTGTAAGGAGCTTCCATTTTTACACTTTGCTTCTCAGAAATAAAGAAGTGTTCTTTGCAACCATACCCTCGATGACTTTCAGATCTCAAGCATTGTGTAGAGCACTCTGAAGTAGTTTTCACTAGTGAAAGCATCATTGTCAAGCATCGCCATGGCTGCCTCATCCTCAGTCGATGCATCAACTCCATAGAAATAAGAAAGGGAAGTAGGGTTTACAGAAAAATATGCAAGGGTTTTAGACCCAATTTTTACTTGGAAAAGCCCAAAGGAAATTCAAAAAGAGAGTAATGGTGAAAGTTGCCAAAGGTATGTCTTTTTCTTCTCTAGTAATGTACTCTTTTCACTTCATGATGTCATGGTATGCCTACACTCCCATCCACCCCTGCCCCAAATTCGTCAAAGATATAGCTGAGTTCTATGATCCCAAGCAACGGAGTATCAAAAAATTCTAGGGTGAAGTGATCACCAATTTAGATTATGGTGCCTTATCAATCGCCTTATCCTACCTTAGAATGCCAATTGTGAATCCAAGACCATTCAACCCAGTTGAGTAGGCCAAATTCTTCACTCCCATTAATAACATCAAAATTTTCCTACAATCATATTTAATAGACCCACCCACTAGGGGAATTTTGCTACAAGCTCCTATTCCCTTGTCCAATTTTAAAGACAAGGAGTTTTTTTCCATGATGGTAATGGTGGTGGGAGTAAATATTTATTCACAGGTGTATGGGTGGCATATTGCAATAGCTCAATGCATCTCCAACCCTAAATTTTATGATACCTCCTTAATGGACACCAATATGACACCAATTTTCTTTTACTGGTCTTCATACCTCTCTTAGCAAATTCATGAAGGATTGATCAAATTGCAGAAGGGTACTCAGATGTCTTTCTATTATTCATCGCACATAGTATGCATTTTCTTCTTTTTTACAGCCAATAAACTCCCTTTTATATCAAAAGTGGACAAAGGTGACAAGGGGAATAGTTTGGCAGTATACGAGTGGACGATGGTGCTTTCAAATATTGAGTTCTACTATGATTTCAATAGGAAATTTTTGGGGCTAGCTCTATGATATCTTTAGAAAAATGGACCAACTATCCCCAAAGCTGTAGATGAAGTTTTTGAAGAAGCATGCAGAAGAAGGTGATTGGTGGATTCTCACCCAGGGAGCAGTCATTAGACTCTATGAGTTCTCTAAGAAACCCTTCTTGCTCTCACATTACATCATTGACTACCTGTTTACCCAAGAATATGTCAAGAAAAATGAATACATAAAATTAAAGCATGGAACAGGGATAAGTAGAGCTGTAACATGTCCACTACATTTCTACTATGAGGGCATGTCCATTTCCAAGAAGGGACAACATGAGCAGATTGCTTAGGTTCCACGAGACCTAAAATTGGTTAAGCTACCCCAATGGTGGAGGTATGACCCCATTGAAATGTTTACCCAATAGTATGCTTCTTTGAACAAAATGGATTACAAGAGATGGAACTCATCCAACCAAGTGGTCATTGAGACATACATGAAAAATAGGGAGGATGAGCCGCTGGAATGGCATGTTGATCAAATGCAACATTTACCCCCATGGCATGATTTCTATGACCACCTCTAGGATTACGAGCTTGAAAATAACCATGATCATGTTTTGACAGACAAACTCCTAAAAAAAATGTATAAGAAAGGAACAAATTGGATGGAAGTGAAAGTTCTAGCCTGGTGGATGATGAGAATTCACGTTAAAATGCCCACTTAAAAATGGGGAATAAATAATGACCAAGAATTTGAGCTCTATTATGATCAATATCATGCCACATGGTTAGAGACCCTTGTAGACAAGGTTGCTCCTATCTTCCTTGATATCCCAGAGAAGGAGAAATCAAGCCAGGAACAGGTAAGGGATAGCCAAGAGAAGGATAAGTTGAGCAAAAAAAAAGGAAACTCACTAGAAAAATCCATTTACATTGTTATCCTTCTTAGTTGCTAATGAGAAATACGTTAATTTCCTGGTTCATCGCTCTGTGTTGGAAACTCACTGTTATGATTTTTCCATGAGCGTGAGAAGATAATGCTCACGTTACAAAGGTATCCAGCCAATCAAATAATAGAAGTGTTTATTCTATTTTAATAATAGTGCATAAAATAAAATATCTCCTTTTTTTTCTTCACATGCAACCTCCTCCTTAGCCCACTGGTCAACCTTTCAAAGCTATCTTGGTCAGAGTAAGGTTCCTACCTCAATAAGGCGCCTACCTCAGTAAGGCACCGCACCACTAGAGTAATGTGCCATGCCACCAGAGGAAGGCATCACACCACCAGAGTAAGGTGCCTTCAGATTAAGGCACCACACCACCGTAGTAAGGCTCCTTCTTGCACACTGCCAGGTCCAAGTGGGGTGTAGACTAGAAAATACTAGATTAGTAGTAAACCCTACACTTATACACAGTTTCCACTAAAAACACCAGTCAAGCATAATACCAGATTTTCTATCAATTATATGCATAAGTTAAATAAAAATATATCTCACATTCTAATTAAACCAACAATGATGCCCCTTAACAGTGTATATAAAATAAGCATTTCTGGTGCTCATCATCCCCCCATGCCTAAAGATTATCACGTCCTCATGACAACAACCCCCAAAATAATAATAATAATAATATTTTTTTTCAATGGATTTATAATCAATTATTCTCAGTTTCAAACCAAAGGGTGATGTGAGATAATTATAACTCCGGTCCACTATCTTTTCCATCAAATGCCATTCTACTGCCAAAGACTTTCATAGATTTCCATCCCTCTCAATAATTGTGGCATAAATATAAGTGTTGCAAGATGAAATTTAATTGCTCCCGATTGGATCATATGTTCTTCTTTCGTTCCTCCATGAATCCGTTGTTGGATTAGAACCAAACATTTTTATTCCACTCTAGAGTACAAGCCAAAGTCATGCAATGGTGAAAGTTACCTAGACCTCTATTTAGCTTTGCAATTCACCATCTGGATTGCTTATAAACTCTAGATCAAAGATTATGCCATCCCACTATGGCTGGATCTTTTTATATATATATTTTTAATTATTTCAAGGAAGTTTTTCTTATATCCAGGGCATGTCATGTTCTTGAACTTTGATGGGAGATTTTAACAAAGAGAATTTAATGGGGCATCTACTAATATTAGTAGAGAAATTATTTTCAAAATAACTGTACACATAATTAACAAATAAATCAGTACAAACCTAGGTGAATTTCATAGATTCTGATCTGTATGATGCCGATTGTGCAAAATATCTTCATGCTACCTGTAACCATGGTGTACCAACAAAATGAGATTGTTATGACGTTGGTTCTCCTAGAGAATTTATTATTATTTTTTTCTAGTTGCCTTCTTCATCCACAGTACTAATCATCAATGTTCTTCCTCTAAGTGTCGCTACTCTAGTAGTGAAGCTAGTCATGATCAACTATTAAATTATAGGTAAATAACCAAATCATAGCCACCACCAAAAATCATGAGGTCTCTTTCTCCTCTGGGAGTCAAACTCGTAATGCACACCCAAAACATAGCCAATAGTGCGTATGCTAAAAACTGTGATGGCAGGGGAATTTTTTTTATGAAAGTAAGTGCCATATTTTTGATGAAAATAGGTAGGGGAAATTTGCTGCACATACATATGTACTGTATTCAATTTTACCCATTGAGGCATTCCTTTGGAAGTGTGGAATTTTTTAAAAATTCTATCATTGCAACCATAGTTTACCATTTTTGTTAAATCTTTAGCCTGAGCCCTCTTTAGCTGGTGTTCCTGTACAAGCTTTATTTTTTATTTACATTTCAACTGGGAGTCTATAAATAGAATATTTTTATTTTTGGGAGATTTAGGTTCACTCAAATCCTCCCCCACTTAAATTTGTGATGCCCTCATCGCTAGTAATACGTCCTTATGTGCAACAGGTCTGCAACCCTCTAAACATCAGGTCTCATACTAATTGAAAGGAACCCCAATATAGGGAGAAGAAGTTTGAGCACTAGTGGCTATAAAGTGGATCTACAGTTCTCTTCTCCAAGAAGAGCTACAAATTCTTTTTTTAGTACTCTTCTCTTTCCCAGTCATCCAATTCTCCACATGCATTCCCTTTATTTATTATACTTCTCAACAGAAATTAAGTGCCTCTAATCAAAGTGCCCAAGAATGCATAACATCAATGCAACTTCTTGGACATCAAGGTTCTCAAGAATGCATGAAATCAAGGTACCCTCTTGGTGTTGAAAAGTGAGCAGTTACTGACGCATTTGTTGTTGCAAGGTTGATCAGGCCCTTCAATTATTTTATTTTTTCATACTGCATCAGCATCTAATTCATCCAAACACAGAGGTGGGTACTTCTTCTCTTTATAGGAAATTAACTCTCACATCCATGCCCATATGGGGACTATCTCCTCCAGATGGAAACAATCAAATTTCTACCTCTAAAAAAAATGTGCAGGTTCATGGATGTTGAGCTGATTTAGGCCTTGTCTCTCAAGATGCCTATTTTTTGTACAATCAAACCACTTCCCCTACAAAAGAAAAAAATTAAAATGCAGTTCAGTGCAATCCGTGCCTATTAGACCCTAGCTCTTAGTATACATGTAGCTTGCATGTGGGCACTTTACCTGTAACACATGAAAGCAAAAAAAAAGTAATGCTAAGAAGGAAAGATTTTGTGCGGCTTTTTATTTTTTATTTTTTTATTATTATTTTTTAATAATCAAGGTATCCTTGATGCATGAAATCAAGGTACTTTTACCCTTTTTTTCCATGATCATGTGTCTCCGTTTATGGACATTGAGGCGTCGCTTGAGGAGCAAGGCACCTTATTGAGTAAGGGGTCTACCTGAGTAAGGTGCCTACCTGAGTAAGGTGCCTACCTCAGTAAGGCACCTACCTGAGTAAGGTGCCTACCTCAATAAGGCACCTACCTCAATAAGAAACATACCTTAGTAAGGCACATACCTTAGTAAGGTGCCTATCTCAGTAAGGTGCCTACCTTAGTAAGGTACTAGAGTAAGGTGTCTACTTGGCGCCTACTTGAGTAAGGTGTCTGCTTGAGTAAGGCACTCCTAAAAACTGTTGGTATGGTTTGGGGTCTCCCCCATGTCGATGTCACCTCATGTAAAAATATCACTTCACAAAATCTAACACCTCCTTATTTATCTATATCTCACTTCATGCTATATTGCAAAACATAAAAAACTAAAATACAGGCATTAAAATAAAATTCTAACTATTTTTTTCATCTGTTCTGCCATGACCAGAATAGATCTTGGCTCATCATTTTTTTCATCATCTGCATTAGATAACATAATGTCAAATGCAACAATGTGATATTGGGATTTTAGAACTCGGTGGTCAAGCTAGAGAACTGTCACCAATCTAGCTTTGTAATTTGGTCGAATGTGCTATGCACTGGAACATACTTTATTTTCCAAAGAATGAAATGCTACCTTAAAAATTGCAATATTGGCACTGTGCATTAGGAAGTGGAGGTCGTACGATCCAGGTAACTACGCAGCCTAGTGTGCAAAAATTATATTCCAGGTACCCCTACAAAGAATTTGTGATAGCCAAAAGCTCCAAGCTTTTGCAACACCCAGCTCCTCATCAACAACATGTATAAAAATATTTTAATTCAGTTTTTGATATATCTCAAAAGCACTAACTCTCTGGATGTATTGCAAGGATCACTATAATTAACTATAGCTTTTTGCATCATTAATTTCTCATAGTGTGCTCCTAAACATGTCACATTTTTTAATTTATTGAACTTTATACTGTCCTGACACGCATGTACCCAAATCAAATTATATTTCACTCTAAATTATTTCTTTCACAGGTAAAATTAAAGTAGCCCTGTGATCCTCTATTTTATTTCCTGGAGTGAGGTAAAAATAATTTTATCCATCATCATCTGTGGCATATGTTGGGTGTTCAGGTGTGACATTTTCATGAGACACAACATTGAGATTTATGTGTTGTTGTTCTTGGCCACTATGAGCTCCATTCATATGATTTATCATGCTCAAGCACCATGTGGCCTTCGTGTAGACATTTGACATATGATTTCTTCCAGGATCCTCCCCTATTTTTTAGCATGAAAAATTTTATGCTAAGAAGTAAAGGAAGCTTTGAGCCATGTAGAAGATGAATTTGATACATTTATTTCTTTTATGCAGTTAATATTAACCGTTGCCACAAAGATAAAGGTCCTGGCTAAAGCACACAAGATAAAGTCTCAAGCACGACCCATGATGAAGCCTAGTCTTGAGCCAAGATAATAGCCTGAAGCTACTTTAGGAGGCACCAGGTGGTAGCTTAAAGCGCTAAATTAATCCAAGAGTTCAAAGCAGAAGCAAAAGGTATACTGAAACATATAACTCTAGTGGGTAATTGTGGGTTGCCTACTTTCTAGGATGAATATAACAATATTCTAGGTGAAGACATACTTTAGGCCTCCTGGAAATCTTTCATGGAAGATGAGTCATAGATTGATAGTTGGGAAGAGCCCATATGTTAGAGTAATATTCCATAATTTGGGATAATTACATATTTCCTACATTAGGTAGATTTTATATTACCACATGGTAAAAATTTATTGCTTACTTTTTACCACATATATTTACTTTTTACTACTTACCATGTAGATATTTACTGTTTCAAATATTTAATGGTAAACTATGGTTAATTCCTAAATATCCTAGGTTAACAAACCTAAACCAAACTATCTACCTCCTATGGTGCGTTGGTTAGCGTGGATAGTGGGAAAATAGTTTGGTATACTATTTTGTAACCTATATATATTGCTTAGTATTTCCTAAGCTAAAGTTAATGAATAGTTTTGATTAATAATTATTTATGCTCTCATTTTCTTTCATCATTGGCATCAGAGCCAACCTTTTTTTCTCACCCGGAGGATGATCTGGTGACATTTGGTCACCACCAAACCCACCTCAACAGGTGATCTCTATGGTGGGAGCAACCACATGAGGCTAAATTATGGCCATGTCAACTCGACCTGCTAGGGCCTAAGGAGTAGCCTTGGGTCGATCGGTCATGACCAATCACCAAGGTGATCGATGTCGATCGATCACCCATAGGGCTATCGACCTACCAGGTCGAAGCTTGCTAGGCATGCGATCCTGAGGCCACCATTGGCCAATCAAGATCATGCCCACAGTCCAGCCAACGGGATCATCAGGAGGGTAGGAGTGTTGCAAATGTGAATAGGGTTAAGGCCTAGAAATAACTAGTTTTTCTAGGCTCAGTGTGAAAACAATGGTGCTTGTCGATAGAATATTTTTATCGGTAGGATATTTTTTTAATTTTCTCCTCCACGTTGTTTGTTCTCCTTATTCCTCCACTTCTTCTACCTCTTCTCCCTCCTATATTCCCACTACTTATCCCTCTATTTCTTCCCTTATCCCTCCATTCTCACCGACTTCCTCCCCTTATATACTATATATATATATATATATATATATATATATATATATATATATATATATATATATATATATATATATATATATATATGTAGATAATTCGAAGGTGTAGCAATGAAATAAATTTAATTTTTTGTTTGCTTGCCTAATTTTTACTATGACTCCATATTCTGCCACATACTAGTATCAGAGTGTCAGGTGGCTGCTGACGGGTGCAGGCGGAGACCGCACAAGGGCATGAATCTCAAGGCAATATGACAAGTGAGCTGGCAAGCAACACATGGCACAGTGGACATGTGGCGGAGACACTAGCAGTGACATGTGGCGAGGAGCTGGCAGAGTGGATCCAGGTGGAAGGTGACGTGTTTGGGCATGATTGGCACTGAACTAACAAGGAGGTCACCATGTGGCGGTCGTTGGTTAATCGGTTTGAGGGATAAAATTGTTGGTTGCTGATTGCCCGAAGGCAATCGTTGAATAACGTACATTTTTGCATTATTAAACGCCTCTTGAATCTCCCTCCCACTACATGTGGGATAAAGGGTTTTGCAATTAAAAAAAAAAAATGTCGTCGCATGATTATAAATAGCACAGGCTTGTTAACCGTTCTCATCCGAGCGCCAATGGGGTTGGTTAAGTCAGCTTGCTTGCAGAGGAGAAGACCCAGGTTTGAAACCCGTCGGGTTCAAAAAGAAAGCTTTTAATTTTTTTTTATTCGCTCCATGCTGAAAGGGTTAAGAAGGTGGATGACGAGTGTTGGTTCAAAGAGGGCCACATGGTGCAATGGCTAGAACACCCGGTTAGACAGCGGAGGTCAGTGGTTCGAGTCTCACAGTAGGATAAAATGATTTTTTAAATTTGAAGTTTTTCATTTAATTTTTTTTATTAAAAGCCTTTTATTAAAGTTAAATTTAATAATTAATATTTGCTTTTTAAATTATTTAAAAAAAAAATTATAATTTTTAAAAGCATCATTTATTATTAAATTAAAGTTTTTAAAAGGGGCTTTATAAAAATTTAATTGAAAACTTTAGAGACTTTGTGGCACATTTAAATCGCCCAAGGGACTTGAAAAGCTTGATTTTTTAGAAAACTTTAAAAGGGGCCATCTTTGTAAAAATAAGGAGCATAAAAGTGTCAGGAAGCCTTTTGGAGCGCTCGTTTAGCGCTGCCCCTTGGAACCCCGTTCAAGGCTAAATAATTATTTTGCAATAGCCTTAGCGGCTATAAAAGGGTGAAAATTTTAATCTTAGCGGCTCTAATGAATTTGTTTTTTGCATTGATGAGTAGATGATAAGATCAACCAGATGCTTCTCTTCAAATATTGGAGACACCTGAGCCAACTGCCTCTAAAATAATCCTCATCAGTGACAACGAGGATTCTATTGCAGACAATTTTGGGCATCTAGTACTGGGAGATCCACTACAAGAAGAACAAGAAATCAGAGAGATAATTAAAAAAACTAGATTTGATTTGAACTTGTAATTACTTTGCTTTGTTATTACTTATATTTGTCAAATCAAAGTTTAATTTCAAGCAGTATAAATGGCCTCAAACACAAGTCTCCCAATTCCAAAATTCAATGGTAGTGATTATGAATACTGGTAAAAAAAAATGAAAACTTTGTTATTAGGCAAAGGTTTATGGGATATAGTTGAAGAGGGTTACACAGAACCCTCCCATGCTGACTGGACCGCACTAAGTGTTGCTGATAGGAAAGCTAGAAAAGAAGGCCAAAAAAATAATTCCTCTACCCTGTACTATTTACAAGCAACCCTAGATAAAAGTATATTTCCTAGAATAGTATCTTGTGACATAGCTCAAGATGCTTGGAAAGTTTTGAAAGAAAGCTTTCAAGGTAGTGATAAAATAAAATAGGTTAGACTTCAAACATTGAAGAGAGATTTTCAAAATCTTAGAATGCAGGAAAATGAGAAAGTATGAGACTATTGCATGTGGGTTAAAGTCGTAGTAGATAAAATGGTCACTCTAGGTGAAGATATTAAGCTTGAGATTATGGTGAAGAAAGTGTTGTGAACACTTCTTCTGAAATGGAATCATGTAGCAATCATTATTTAAGAATCAAAATATTTGACCACTCTTTCTTTTGAAGCACTAATTGGTTCTCTTCTTTCATATGAAGAAAGATTGCAGGACAATCCTTCCACCAGCCATGGAGGAGATGATAAAGGCATCACTTCACAAGAAGGAAGAGGTAGAGGTCATGGCAGAGGTTAGCACAAAGGAAGAGGCAAGAATAGTCCATGAGGTGGAACTCCAAGCAGAGGAGGATCTTCAAATAGAGGTGGAGGTCAAAATAGAGGTGGACAACAGAACAGAGGAAAGCATCCAGGCTGAGAAAAAGAAAGTGATAATTCAAAGCAAGTTTGCTACAATTGTGGCAAACCTAGCCATTATGCTCATGACTATTGGTCAAAGCCTTCACAAGGGAGCAGAAATAGCCAGAGTAGTCAATATGGCAATTTTGAAGAAGAGGAAGAGACCACAAATATCTTTCTCTCATATGGCTAGTTAGATCAAAACCTCAATGACACCTGGATTTTGGACACTAGGTGTTCAAATCATATGAGTGGCAAAGAAGAACTCTTTGCTACTCTTGATTCCTCCTACAAATCCAGCATCAATTTGGGAGACAACAAGTCATTGGCAGTTGAAGGCATTGGATCCATGGCGGTTCCAACTAAAGAAGGCGTTAGGCAAGTAAGTGATATCTATTACACACCCCATATCCAACACAATATTTTAAGTGTTGGTAAAATGTTAGAAAAGAACTACAAGTTGCTTTTTGATGAGGGTAAATGCACCATTTTTGATAAAAATAATAGTAATAGAATCATTACACAAGTGCCAATGACAAATAATAGGCTATTCCCTCTAAATTTTGATCAGCCAGGGGGAGATCAATTAGCAAATGTTTCTATTTCAAATCCAAGTGTGTTATGGCACTTGAGATACAGTCATTTGAATTTAGCTAGTTTGAAGATGTTAACTTCTCAAGCGATGATGACCAGACTTCCTAAAGTTTAGGACAATAAGGAAGTCTGCGAAGGTTGTGCCTTGGGAAAGTATGCTAGGTCCAAATTTCCTCATGGGTAAGCATGGAGGGCCAGTTATCCACTCCAACTAGTGCATTCGGACATCTGTGGTCCAATGCAGACCAAGAGCATTGGTAACAACTCTTACTTTCTTCTTTTCATTGATGATTTTTCAAGAATGTGCTGGATATATTTTCTAAAGCATAAAGATGAAGCATTTGACTGCTTCATAGATTTTAAAACAAGAGTTAAAAATGAGAGTGGATATTTTGTTAAGTGTCTTAGATCAGATAAAGGAGGAGAATACTCCTCTAATGAATTTTTAAATTTTTGTAAAGAACATGGAATAAAGAGGCAGTTCACTGCTGCCTACACTCCATAGAAAAATGGTGTAGCTGAGAGAAAGAATTTCACCATTGTAGAAATGGCAAGATCTATGCTTCAAAAAAAGCATTTGAGAAATATGTATTGGGCAGATGCAGCCAGGACCAGTGTGTATATTTTGAATAGGAGCCCTACTTCAAGTTTGAAATGGAAAACTCCTTACCAAGCATGGTATGGTAAGAAACCAAATGTCAAGCATTTCAAAGTGTTTGGTTCATTGGCTTACTCTCACATTCCTAATGAGTAGAGGAAGAAGCTCTATCCTAAGAGTCAAGCATGCATTTTTGTAGGGTACTGTGAGACCACAAAAGCTTACAAACTCTACAATCCCAGGACTCAAAATATTGTGGTTTCTAGGGATGTGATTTTTGATGAAGGGGGAGAATGGGGTAAGCCCAAAATATTCAGTGATGATGAATCCAATGATGCAGTTTCTAAATAGGTGCAACAACAGTCATCACAGAAAGGTAAGAAGTCTCCTCCCACAAGCCCAAGTTCATCTTCCAGTTCAACTTTTTCACCAAGTCCTTCTTCGCAGAAGTCAGTAAGTTCTTCAACAATGGATATTGATTCTCTATCCAAAGGTAAGAGAACTCTCCAGCATCATCCATCTTATCATATGTTGGATAAAAATTTTCAAAGAAGGTATACTAGAAGTCAAGCTAGGGAGATGAGTTCTATTTTATAAAGACTTGAAAATCTGCATTTATATGGAGATGACGACTCCCAAGAACCCCAGGGAGATGTAGTCAACTATGCTTTGTTGGCTAGTGCACAACTTGAACCTTCTAGTTATGAGAAGGCATGTACTCATAAAATCTGGCAAGATGCAATGAAAGAGGAGATAACCTCTATAAAAAACAATGAGACTTGGGAGCTGGTAAAGCTTCCTAAAGGAAAGAAATGTGTTGGATGCAAATGGGTTTTCAAGACCAAATTCAATGCTGATGGAAGTATTGAAAGGCACAAAGCAAGATTGGCTACAAAAATATTTACACAAAAGTATGGTATATATTATGAGGAGACATTTGCTCTTGTAGCTAGATAGGAGACAATCAAATCAGTTCTTGCTTTAGCTGCCCACAAAGGTTTGAAAATTCAACACATGGATGTGAAGAGTGCCTTTCTCAATGGGTACTTGATAGAGGAAGTGTATGTTGAGCAACATCAAGGATTTCAAGAGCAAGGTAAGGAGCACCTTGTTTATAGATTGAAAAAGGTACTCTATGGCCTCAAGCAGGCACCACAAGCTTGGTACTCACGCATTGATGGGTACTTCAAATATTTTGGGTTCACTAGAAGCAGAAATGAACCCACCCTTTACTACCTAAAGCAAGGTAATGACATCCTCATAGTTTGCTTGTATGTGGATGATATCATATTCATGGGTAGTAATTAAAAAGTGAATATGGAGTTCAAGTGCTCCATGATGAAGCAATTTGAGATGAAGGATCTCGACTTAATGCACTATTTCCTTGGAATGGAGGTTCATTATTAAGATACAGGGATCTTCATCTGTCAACATAAGTATGATCGGGACATGATCAAGAAGTTTGCTATGGAACATTGCAAACCAGTTACAACTCCAGTTGGACATGGGATCCAATTAAGAAAATATGATGGAGCACCAAAAGTTGGCGTGACCACTTTCAGAAGCATGGTTGGGAGTTTGATGTTTCTCGCCAACACTAGACCTGATATTCAGTATGTTGTTTCTCTTGTATCTCAATTTATGAATAGCCCATTTGAGCTGTATTTTCAGGAAGCTAAGAGAATTCTCAAATATGTGAAGGGTACATTGGATTTTGGAATCCAGTACCATAAATGTAACACTATAAAGCTTGCAGGCTTTAGTGATAGTGATTGGGGCAGCAACATTGATGACAAAAAATCAACTTCAGGAAACTATTCTAGTCTGGGATCAGGACTAATAACTTGGATTTCCAAAAAGCAAACTGTGGTAGATTTGTCTTCTATAGAAGCTGAGTATATAGCAGTCACCTATGCTAGTACTCAAGCCTTGTGGCTAAGAAAAGTGCTGGAAGAGATTGGAGAACAACAAAGTGGTCTGACTAGAATCTATTACGACAACATCAGTGCCATTCAGTTGGCATATAATCCAATCCACCATAGCAGAACAAAACATTTTGATATGAAGTATCACTTCATCCGAGACATGGTGGAGCAAGAGATTGTTGAGCTTAAATTTTGCCGCACTTTGGAGAACGTCGCAGGCATCTTTACCAAAGCGATGGCTAAAGCTCAATTTATAAAGCTGAGAGACTGTGTTGTCAGTCCTCTCAACTTTAAGGGGGAGAATGCTACAAATGTGAAGAGGGTTAAGGCCTAGAAATAACTGGTTTTTCTAGTTTCAATGTGAAAACAATGGTGCTTGTCGGCAGAATATTTTTGTCGGCAAGATATTTTTTTAATTTTCTCCTACACGTTTTTGGTTCCCATTATTCCTCCACTTCTTCTATCTCTTATGCCTCCTATATTCTCGCTACTTATCCCTCTATTTATTCCCTTATCCCTCCATTATCACCAACTTCCTCCCCTTATATACTATATATGTAGGGCATTCGAAGGTGTAGCAATGAAATAAATTTAATTTTTTTTTTGCTTGCCTAATTTTTACTGTGACTCCATATTCTGCCACAAGGAGTGCCCTCCTGATCCCATGTGGCTGCAATCCACAATCGAGATTGCATCCACAGTCTAGCTAGTGGGATCGTCAGGAGGGCAAGATTGTCCTCTTGATCCCACGTGGCTGCAGTCCACAATCGGGACCGCACTCGCAGACCAGCCAATGGTATCACGAGGAAGGCAAGAGTGCCCTCCCAATCCCACATGGTGGTGATCCATAGGATAATCCCAGAGGATAGGAGCACCCTCTAAGCAATCTTATTTAGCTCGATGATCCACTCGAGACAGATCTCAATAGATGATGACCAACCAAAACTGGACACATGGCATAGTGCTATGTTTGACCACCTAGACTGTTGATGCTAGACCCTAGACCTACTAAGATCAACATGTGGCACACACATCAAGGTGATATATGGTGAAGCTAGACTACTAACGCTTGTGGTGACATGGGGCAATGAAAGTAGAAGAGGTAGGGCCAGCTGGGTGACACGGTGGCGGCAATTTTTTTTTGGCTAGGCATCAAGCTGCCACATGGTGAGGAGAGATTGGTTATCCAAGTCACAAGTGGCAGAGGGGCATCGCTATTTGGTAGGCGATTACCCATAGGCAATCGAGGGACTAGTGGCGAGGAGAGGGTTTTAAACACCCTCGCATCCCTACATGGGATGCATGTGGGATAATTCCCACGAAAAGGCTTATTAACAAAAGCCTTTCCTCAACTACTGCGACTATGAGATGACTTTCAAAGTCGCCCCAGTAGTGTAGTGGTCAAGGCTTTCACCTTGACAGCACTAGATCTAGCGCTTGAATCCCGCCCAGGACACCTTTTTCGCGCATTCGACTTTGGCTTACGCAAAATTATAAAGGTACAATTTTTTTTTAAGGTTTTAATCAAATATTTTAATTTTTTTTTATATTTTTTATATAACTTAGAATTTTTTGGAGGAAATTGAATTTTTTTGGATCAAATTTAAGTTTTTTTTCCCTAAAAACTCTTTGTTATATAATTTTTTATCATTAATTTTTTTTTAAGTATTAAACCTTACAAATTTGATATCTTCAAACAAATCCTTAGCAAAATAAAGCCAAATAAACTTTCTTTAGTTTTCTTCCAAATTGGGAGATAAAAAGACATAGAAACTCAAACTTCTATTGCAAAACAAAGAGATTTAAAACATTGGGCAAGGACAAAGGTCATTTTTCTTTGCAACAAAATCTAAAATTTGCATTTGTTTTCTCCTTCACAAAGGAGATATAAGACATAAAATTGCAACCTTTTTTTGTTGTAAACTTGAGAAATATTTTGAACCTATTTTTTGATCCTAATGCTCGAAGTTGAAGACATAAACCAAGTCATGTGTCGACTGGTCTGGAAGCCTTTCAAACACGGGTCATGTGTCGACTTGTCTTGGAAGGAGTGCTCGAATTGTTAATTTTGCAAAATAGAGGGGGGAAGACAACATTGTACTTCTTTTGCAAAATTGTAAAACAAATTAGGAGACATAAAAATATCAAATTTTTGCACAACACACATTAATATTTTGTTGCAAAAATTAAAAAGGTGCGTTTTTGATTTTACTCGACACCTTCATTGGCATATTAGGTGCATTTTCGGTTGCATCCGACACCTAGGTGATAAGAATTTTGTGGGTATTCTTGTTTGATTATTGCATTTGTTTTGCAATTATAAGTCATATAATAAAGAACACACTAAACCCCAAAATTTCACAAATTTGTGTAAATCCTTGCATAGATTTAAATCCAAAATTCACTTGATATTCTCTCCTAAATCAATAAAACCCCTAATTCACTCTTATTTGTTTGGCTTAATTTCCTCAAACTTTTCATCCTTCTTGAAGGGTGTTAAGGCAGGTGCCATTAAATATCTATTTGAGTGAATTATATTTTGGTACTCTTTTAGGGTATATCAAAAGAAAGAACAAGTTTTTTTGAAAATAAAGAACCTTAAAAGTTTCAATCCTTTGCACTAAGGGGGGATAATTCCTTTCTTCCTTCAAACATAGATTTTGATAAGAGGGAAATAAAACTTGTAAAGGCAATCATAAAAGTAGAAGTCATCAACATCATACCTTTTTCTTTTAGGCTTCATAATAGCAACCATGCTTGAAGTACTTGCAATAAGGAAGGACAAATTGGTGAACTTTTTTGATAAAATTGCCTAGAAAACATAGTTTTGCACAACTTGTAAAAATGACAACCAAGACACCATTCACTGTTGGTTTCAAAATAAGCAAAACTAAAATGGCAAATGCACATCACATAAGCCATGTTTCTACTGAAGTGTCTCATTCCGATTCTGATTTTGGTTCAAAGACAACACTGGGAGTGCTCATTGCTAAAACAATATTGTAGAGGGAAAACACATGTGTCACCTTGGGCAAAGCACCATTTCCTCTCTCTCATATTTTAGGCTTCATAAATAGCATAAGTTTTTTTTTGAAGTATGTTGCGGGCCAAACAAGGTGAATGGTTTCCTACTTTTGTCACATGCCCATGCATTTAATTATCAACCCAGGGAGCTTCATAAACTTGCGAAGAGTCAGAACTAGGTTACTACAATACCACTGAAGGGTGAGTCTGCTAATCCTATGTTTGGGGGGTGTTTTTGATATGGTTGTGAATCATTCCCGCACTCCTCAATAAATTACGTAAGAAGAATATAAATAAATATACAGAAATAAATCTAATGCACATTCCTGGAAATAAACCTACTGCAAATACTGAAACTAGTAAATTAATGAATGTTCTATGAAAGCAATAAACTGATAAATAAATAGAAAGGAAATGGGGAAGAAATACTAGCTTGGAGTGGGCTGCCCCTGTGGCCTGATTCTCTTGGAAGATTTGGCTGCCCCTGTGGCCCGAGTCTGTCTTTTCATGTTGGCATGTGAAGGTGTGGTTCTCCTCTGCCTATGGGAAACTACGACTGTTAATTGTCCCCTTCTTGTTCTGGCCACTACTAGTGGTGGTATAGCCAGCATTGTTCCTGTCGATTGAAATGTAGCTTCGACAGCTTGCCAGAGGTCGGTGTCTGGAGGTTTGACCATTGCCAAAGGGATATCCAAGTTATCCTATCTAGAAGGCACTACGTGGGCCTTGTATAATCTGGCCACGTCAGGGGTAAGCCCAACATTTTCCTTTGCAATTGTAGCAGCCTCCAATTGTGGGCCATAGACTCCCCATCGTTCCAAATACCTCCTCATCATGGAAGGCCGCCCTTGGGATGAACCATAGATGTCCCAAAACTAGCTATTTTCTACCGGATTCACGTAGATGCCAGAATCTCCTTTTATCCTCGAGGATGCCTTCCTAGCCACCTTGGCTGCTTTCATTTCTTTGCACAACTGCTCAAAATATTTTTGCCTTTCGACGAATGGCTGCATATCCCATTCGTCCTCTTCTGACTCGACGAAGGTCACTTTCACCTTCTGTCGAGCCGTCCTGGGCCTCTTTGCCTTGGCCTCTGTAGAAAATGTGGTGGCTCGGACAGGGGTCTCTTCTTTCTCCTTTGGGGACTTCTCTTCACTCCGAAGGATCGGTTGTGCTGCTATCTTCGGGGGTGATTCATCCTCCTGTCTTCCTGGTGTCGACCCCTCGAGCTCTTCTCCTTCTTTAGGCCTGGGGAGGTCCTCCGTATCCTCTGGTCTTATCTGGAGGCCTTCGTCCTGCTCTGTGTCACTCAAGACAATGACAGGGGGCATCGTAGGACTTCTATCTTCTTCACCCCTAAAAATAGAGGAATCCTCCCCTGCCTCTGGGCTACTCTGTCGGGCATCTGATCGAATCTCCCCTGAAGAGAATACTCTTTCGACGGATGTGGGAGAGTTCATCGACACTGCTTCTGCCCAATCAGTCTGAGTGGCCGCCTCCTATCTTGTTGTTCTTCTACCCTAAAGTATTTGATTTTCCTCTTGCATCTGCTGGACCAACTGCTCGAGCTGAGCGATTCTTCTATCCTTTTCCTCCAATTCCTTTTGATGCTGGTTCTGGCAATCCTCCAGAATCTATTGTGCCATCCAGCAATCAGTTTGCCAGTTGAGCGCCTCCTCCAAGGCCGCATTGATCTGGTCATTGCTCCCAAAAGTTTCCTCATTTCATGGGCTCTGGTTCGTTAATTCATGGAGGGTTTGGGTGGCGACGTCTATCTCTGTGTCACTCTGTTCTTCCTCTATCGAGAGGAATCATCGTAGACGTTTCCTCCTGGGAATTGGTTCATCTTCACCACCAGCGGGTGGCGCTCCTTCCTCCTCATACTCGGGCACTGGGGAATGCCCTCTATCCTCTATGTCTACGGGCATCGATGACTATTTTGCCCTTCCTAGAAAATAGGGCAATGCCAATTGCCCGATGTTTGCTATCTCCTCTACAGGGGATGCTTCGCCTTGCCCTAGTTCGGCAACCGCATTGTGTTGTTCTATTTGGTCGCCTTCTCCCCCTGTCGTGGTTCTATCTCTATGCTTCTGCGTGGCGGACCAATGCCGATATCAGCCCATGGTGGGCTAAGGCGGACGGTGCCCCCTTCTGGTACCAAGCCGCTTCATCCTTTAGAGTAGTCGCCAGGTAGAAGGGTATATTTATTTTTCTCCCATGCACTAGGTGATTGAGGAAGTGCACATGATTAATGTTCAGATGCGTATACTTCCCTGTGCATGTGAAGAATCGAGCAATCTGCTCGAACATCTTCCGTATATCCATGGGGAGGCTGCTTTTGAGTAACCCCTCCCTTTCTATCTACACGTTCCCTCCTGGCAGCAGTATTTCGGTATATAGCTTTAGCACTCCACCCTTGTATGCACATTCCCCCGTGAGAGGCAATCCAGTCACCTGTGAGATGAACTCAGGGGTGACTGGAATTTCCACTCCTCGTACTTGGGCCGCATCGCCCCTCAAAGAGGTGGTGAATTCTCTAGCTGCCTCCACATCCTGGCCCTGACTGACCAGGGTGCAGTATTCGAGCCACCCCTCGGCTTCGAATTGGGTCCTTACTGCCCCTCTGATTCCATCAGTATCACTGGGTTCGTTCTTCTTGATCGTGTGGTTCTTGGACCTTCCTCCCATGGCGCCTTTCGGTGCTGTATATTTTTCTGTCCTTCCTTCTACAGGAAGGCGCCTTCTTATAGGAAAGGCGTCTAACCCTAGCAGTTATGGAAGGCACCCTCTCATTGGCATGCATTTTTGGCTATGGGGGTACGATCTCTATGACAGCTGTATTTTTTGGTACTGCGTATTTATAAACAATTATATAAAAGATTTGATTTAATATGCGCGTACCTGATTCGGCATTCCAGTTGTCGTGGTAGCTGCTGATTTGCTGACTTGTGACACGAGGGAGGGGTATTTGATGATGCTTATACGTGCGATGCTTTGTTCTGCTCGAGGCATCCGATCGATGTAAATGCTGCACGTGGGAGGCGTTCTTTGGTACCTTCCCCATGTGGATGGTGTCCATGTAGCGCCTTTCGGTGTTGTCGGTGCTCGTCTTCGAACGGATGCGCCTTTCGGTGCCTTCTGATTGGTGGGAGGCGCTCTTGCCTGCATGCGTCTTCCCAATGTGGGGGGCGCCTCCTTCTGGTTCATGCCTTCCCGATGTTGGAAGGCGTTCATCTTGATGAATGCGCCTTCCTGATGTTGGAAGGCGTATTCGGCTGGATGAATGCGCCTTCCTGATGTTGGAAGGCATGTATTCGGCTGGTTTTTTTTTTTTTTTTTTTATGGTGCCTTCCTGCCATGGAAGGCGCCTATTATATATATATATATATATATATATATTTATTTTTTTCTTTTTTTTTTTATCGGATGGGTGCCTTCTGACTGCAGTAAGGCGCCTCTTCTAGATGGGCGCCTTCTGATTGCGATAAGGCACCTTCTTCTGGTCGGGCGCCTTCTGACTGTAGTAAGGCGCCTTCTTTTGGACTTGGCACCTTCTGACTGCGGTAAGGCGCCTTCTTTTGGATGGGCGCCTTCTGACTGTAGTAAGGCGCCTTCTTCTGGACGGGCGCCTTCTGACTGCAGTAAGGCGCCTTCTTCTTGCATTGGCGCCTTCTTCTGGATGTAGTAAGGCGCCTTCTTGTGGGCTTGGCGCCTTCTGACTGTGGTAAGGCACCTACTTCTGGACTTGGCAATTTGACTGGAAGAAGGGTGATCAAACCTTCCCGATTTTTTTTCATGTTGCCCAGATTCTATCTACGAGCCGATGTCGGAATGCTGAGCCGAATCAGGCCTGGTTTCCTAGATACCTATCCCTCATGTTGTCAGGTCCTCCACCTACAAAAAGCAACCAAAAAAGAAAAGAAAATAAAGGTAGTTAGACGCGTTCCGTGCCTGTTAGGCCCTGGGTTAGGATGCCTGCAGCTTGCATGCGGGCGTCGTCCCTACAAAAAAAACACACATTAAAAAAACTATAACTAACTAAACAAATTGGGTGAGCACTTTCGTGCCCACCATTTCACCTGTGAGAGTTCGGTCCAGATCTAGCAATATGGGGTCTCCCCCACGCCTACTCTGGATTCCACCTGAAATGTTTTGGACGTATTATAGGGGCGTAGTCGGTGGCCATTGACTGTGAACATGGTGTTGCTGTCGTCAATTGTCTTGACGCGCACCGCCCCATTCTTAATGAGCTCTGCCACCTCATACGGCCCCATCCACCTCTGCATAAGTTTGCCCTTCCTTTCCTGGAATCGGGAATCGTATAACAGTACCCATTCCCCTACCTGGAACTTCTTCAGCTTGATGTGGTTATCATGCCACTTCTTCCTCTGCTTATGTATAATCTCTGTCCTCTGCAAAGCATCCAGTCGGATTTCGTCCAGCTGATCTAGCTGGCGAATCCTCTATTTTTGAGCTTCGTCCAAGCTCAAATTTAATTCTGAAGCCGTCCTCAGAGTTTTGATTTCGAACTCGATGGGCATCATCGCATTTTTCCCATAGACCAGTTGGAAAGGTGTGCATCCTGTGGTGGATTTCCACGTGGTGTTGTATGCCCAAACTACCTTCGACAACCGTGTGGCCCAATATTTCTTGTGTTGCTACATGGTTTTGGTCAGGATGTTTTCTATCTCCTTGTTTGTCACTTCTACTTGCCCGTTCACCTGCGGATGGTAGGGCGTGGTTTTGTTGTGCCGAACTCTATACTGCTCCATCAGCTCCTCAATCAATTTGGAGGTGAATTGGGGCCCTTGATCTGTTGTTATCTCTCGAGGAACCCCAAATCGTGTGAAAATATGAGCAAATAAGAAGTCGGCGACCGTTCTTTCCTTTGAGTCCCTTAATGCCTGCACTTCCACCCATTTGGTGACATAATCCATGCAGACCAAAATAAACCTCCTTCCCATCGAAGGTGGATTAAATGGTCCCACGAAATCCATGCCCCATTTATCAAAAGGTTCCAGATGTACCTGGGGCTGCAGGGGCATTTCATCTCGGTGGGTTGGTCTACCCATCCTCTGGCACTCGTCACACTTGCTGGTATATGCTGTCGCGTCCTTGAATAGAGTGGGCCAAAAATACCCAGCTTGCAGGATTTTGTAGGCAGTTCGCTTCCCTGCAAAGTGTCCTCCACATGGCTCATCGTGACATGCCTTAAGCACTTCTGAAAACTCCTGTTCTGCTACGCATCTTCTTATAATTTGGTCCCGTCCTATTTTAAATAGGAGACCATCCATCCAAAGGAATGATGCGCTCTTCTCTATGACCGCCTACTTTTCTCGGTAGGAGAGAGCAGGTGAGGTCCTTTCGGTGGCCAAGTAATTGGCTATGTCTGCATACCACGGAGTTTGTTCACTAATAGCGAACAGATGTTCATCCAAAAACTGGTCTTCCACTGCTTGATGATCTGTTGGTATCAATCTGGACAAAAAATCTGCCATGACGTTGTCCTTGCCCGGTTTATCGACTATAGTGATGTCGAATTCCTGCAATAGCAACAGCCATCTGATAATTCTGCCACCAATGGCCGGCTTGCTCATCAGATACCTGATAGCCACGTGGTCCGTATGGACGAAGACCTTGTATCCCGTTATATAGTGACAGAATTTGTTTATTGCATGGACAACTACGAGGAATTATTTTTCTGTCACTGTATAGTTGAGCTCCGCTCCCGCCAAGTTTTTACTGACATAATAGATGGCATAGAATTCTTCGCCATATTTCTGCCCGAGGACTGCTCCGATCGCACCGTTAGATGCATCACAGTAAATATGGAATGGTATGGCCCAATTCGGTCCTCTCAAGACCGATGCAGATATCAATTTTTCTTTCAGCAATTGGAATGCTTCTTCGCAATCTCCCGTCCAATTGAACTCTACGTCCTTAGAAAGTAGGGTGTGCAGTGGTTTGGCAATCTTACTAAATTTGGCGATAAATCATCGATAGTACCCGGCTGAACCAAGGAAACTTCTTACCTCTTTCTATGTTCTAGGGCTAGGTAGGTCTTTGATGACCTCGATCTTCCTCTTGTCTACTTTTATCCCTTCTACAGAGAGGTGGTGTCCCAACACGATGCCTTCCTGCATCATCATAAAACATTTTTCATTACTTAGGGACAAATGATTTTCCTTGCTCCTGTCGAGCACTCTTTCCAGATTTGTCATTGCCTCCTCGAAGGTTTCTCCATAGGCGGTGAAGTCAGTCCATGTATACTTCCACCCCATCTCCTATCATATCAGAGAATATGCTAAGCACCACCCTTTGAAAGGTGGCCGGTGCGTTGCACAATCCAAAAGGCAATACCTTATAGGCAAACGTTCCCCATGGACAGGTGAACGTTGTTTTATCTTGATCTTCTTCCCCTATCTGGATCTGGTTGTAACCATTGAATCCATCTAGAAAGGAGAAGTATTTTCTTCTTGAGAGTGTGTCCAAGACCTGATCGATGAACGGGAGTGGGAAGTGGTCTTTCTTAGTCGCCTTGTTCAACGCCCGGTAGTCCACGTAGATCCGCCATTTCTCATTCTTTTTGGGGACCACCACTAATGGTGATACCCATTCACTATCAAAAATCGGATATATGAATTCGACAGACAAAATTTTGTGCAGTTCTTCTCTGACAATGTCTTTCATTGCTGGGTTCATCCTTCTCTGTGGCTACCGACTAGGAGTTGCCTGGTCATCTAAGTAAATCCGATGGGTACATATTTTTGGGCTGATGTCATGCATATCTACGTAGTCCCATGCAAATGCTTGCTGGTGCTTTACCAGAAGCTCTTCCAATTTTTCTAGTTGTATGGGCATCAACTTGTTGTTGACGTTTAATGTCCTCCCTGGCCCAACGTGTATTTGTTGGATGTGTTGATCTTGGGCGCCAGTCAACGGTGATCCAAGTGCGGGGGTGGATGATTCTCCATGGAGAAACTCCATGATAGCACCATCCTCGTCCTCTTCTGCCACCTCCTCCAAGGTCATCACCGGCTGGATTATGGACAACTCCGTAGTTCCATGCTCGGTGATCCTGGGTTCTTTTGTCGAGTCCATAGGCCGAAGCTGGCGGTGAAATGGTCAGCCTTTTGACATTTTGCCCATTGGAGATGGTCATTAGCCCATCCCGGCAGCTGATGTAGGCATCAGCTATTGCCAGCCATGGCCTCCCCAAAATGAGCGGGTAACCGCCCAGCCTGGTCTTGGTTTGCAAAACTAGAAAGTCAGCTGGATATTCCCATGCACTTACTATTACGATCACATCTTCCAGCATTCCTTTCGGTGCCATGGTTGATCGATCGGCTAACTGCAACATTGTCGTGGTTGGCTTCAGGTTCGTGAGCCACAGCCTCTGCATGGTCTCTTGAGGCATCACGTTGATGGCTGCCCCAAGGTCAACCAGTGTGTTGGACAGGGAATGTCCTCCAATTTTTACGGTCAACACTGGGCTGCCTGGTTCTACATACTTTGGATGATGTGTTCTACCCATCATTAGGTCTACCAATTTACCCATGACGTTGATAGTCTGGGTAACCTTCCACCCTGGTCTCCTTAGACACATTTCTCTAATTGCCTTGGTGTAAATGGGGACATCTCGAATTGCTTGAAATAATGGGATTGTCATCGTGAGATTCTTCAAGCTCGACAAGATGTCAAATTTTGGCTGTGTTGTTTTTCTTTGTTCCTATAGCCGGCTAGGAAATGGAGCCTCCACTCTCTCAAGTGCTTTTCCTTCTTCTACCAGAGGTGTCTCTTCTATTTTTGCCTCCTCTTCTACCAGTGGAGGTATCTCTACCATTTCTTCCTCCTCTTCTACCAGAGGCGGAGTCTCTACTCCTAGTTGCCTACCTGATCTAAGCTGAATATTGTACATATGGTACATCTCACCTTCTACGTTGTATGTCGACTGATTTACTCTATTGTTCGGGTTTGCTGTCGGTTGTGCTGGTAGCTGCGTAGGTCTCGCTACTGGCAATGTTGGTAAGTTTTGTTGGATGTGAGCAGGAGCTGCATTCTATGGAGTTTGATTCCATGCATTGTGGCCTCTCCACTGCTGCCCAGGATATGGATATGGCATCCATGGTTGCTGATTCGGGAATGTTGCTGGGGGTGCGTTCGTCTAGGGTGACGGTCCCCACCACCCCATATTAGGTGGTTGAGGGGGTCCTTGGTGCATGTATGACCCTCCCCCATATGTTGGCATTTCGGTTGGTATATTCCCCGTGGGGGGCTATGGCCAACTCTTCCTATTGCCTATGAAATAGGCCTCCGTGCTCTCAGCCGCTTCCTAGTTATTGGGCAGTTGTGGGCACAATCGAGTTTTATGATTCAGCTTGCAAACTGCGCATACTCTGACCTTGTTTTTTGGGCATGCATTCTTTGCGTGCCTTCCTCTACATTTTGGGCAAAAATAGGCTAATGCTGCATCATTTTCTTGTTTCTTCTTTTCTAAGAGCAGCGTATCCATCTGCAATGCTAGAGATGAAAGCATTTCGCTCTTCAAATCCTCCAGCATGTTGCCTATCTCTATTTTGGTGACTGAAGCAGTCGCCTTCATGGTCTTGGGGGTGACTTTGCCTCGCCTTCTCGAGTAGTTTCGGCATAATTTCTGGATGTCGTCCATAGCATGCTGATAGACATCACCTCCAGAGATCATGTTGAGAGCCTCCAGTGACTCATTGGTAAGTCCCCTCAAGAAGATGCTTTTGAGGGACTTATCAGATAGCTTCGAGTGAGGGGACCATTGAAGATTAAAGGTGAATCTCTCCCAATACTCCTTGAGAGACTCATCTTCTCTTTGTGTCATGCTCAGGACCTCCTCCCTGGAGTCTCTTGCTCTCCCAAAATCTTGATATTGCTCTAAAAAGAGCATCTTCATCTGGTCCTAGGTGGTGATGTGTTTGTCTCCCAGACCGATGAACCATCGTAGAGCTGCATCGTCTAATGTGGAAGGAAATAATTTCAACTTCTGCGCATTTGATTTGTAATCCACAGACCTACACAAAACATCAAATTTAAATAAAAATAGGTCAGGGTCCTCAGTCGGGTGTCCTCTGAAGGACGGGAGGTGAGCAGGGGATATGTTTTTCATTTTGGTATCTCCTACTCCCTCCTCTATTGGGAAACTAAAGCCAGATGAGACTTCATCGTTATCTACCATTTTTTAGGAAATGTGGTTTCTAATGCAGCGTTTATGGCCTTTCGGTCATTTAAAACTTTTTGAGTCAATGCTCTAAGGTTGTCTGGCGAGATCGTCTGATCCTCCATAGCCTTCCACAACAGGGCTTCCTCTAGAGGAGTCCTATTAAACAAGGGATTTGTGATAATTCATTCGTCCCCTTGTTGATGGGATGAGGCGGCACTTTGCACAAAGTGTGGTTCCTCACTCCAATGGACTGCTGGTAGGTCGGACGGGTCTAACTCAAATCCAAAATGCTCGGCTGACTCAGGTCCTGATGGATTAGTTCTTATAAAGCGACCGTCAGGTCCTCTTCTTCTAGAAGAACTCATGCAAGGTCGGGTAGAAGGTTTCAGGGTATTGTAGGTAATCTAATTGAGACGCTTCCTCGACAACGGTGCCAAAATGTTGCGGGCCAAACAAGGTGAATGGTTTCCTACTTTTGTCACATGCCCGTGCATTTAATTATCAACCCAGGGAGCTTCGTAAACTTGCGAAGAGTCGAAACTAGGTTACTACAATACCACTGGAGGGTGAGTCTGCTAATCCTACGTTTGGGGGTGTTCTTGAGATGGTTGTCAATCATTCCCGCACTCCTCAATAAATTACGTAAGAAGAACAGAAATAAATATACAAAAATAAATCAAATGCACATTCCTAGAAATAAACCTACCGCAAATACTGGAACTAGTAAATTAATGAACGTTCCTATGAAAGCAATAAACTGATAAATAAACAGAAAGGAAATGGGGAAGAAATACTGGCTTGGAGTGGGCCCGGGCTCCAGCAGCTTCTTCCCGATCGAACACGCGCTTTAGAACTTCTGTAACTGTAATATATTTATCAACGCATTACAATGTAACTCTAAAATGGATCTTTATTAATTCCTTCTATATATCGCTCTATATTTTCTATATCGCTATATATTTTCTCAGAACGATCTGCGTGTGTTTATATAACACACCCGTAGAACTTTGTTACAGAAGTGGTTACAATAGTCGATTCTTCCCAGACTAAATTAGAACAGTCTGGCGAATGCAATCGACGTCTGGCATTCTGTTTTGATGGCGGCGTGTTCGTTTTGACTCGTGCTTTGCCTGGCATCCGTAAGACATTTTGATACATTGGTGCTATCTCCAATTTAGCTCTGCATGATGCAGAGCTGGAACTGCACCAGCCGCTGTCATCCACGTCCTTCGAGTCTGGTCAACGGGCAAAGAATCAGTGGTGCCTTCCAACTGTAGGGAGGTGCTCCCATTCAGTTGGCGCCTTTCGACTATAGGGAGGCGTTGTCTTTGGTTTGGCACCTTTCGACTACAGGGAGGCGCTTGTCTTTGGTTTGGTGCCTTTCGACTGCAGGGAGGCGCTTGCATTCAGATGGCGCCTTTCGACTGTAGGGAGGCGCCCATGTTCAATCGGTGCCTTTCGACTGTAGGGAGGCACTTGTATTCACTTGGTGCCTTTCGACTGCAGGGAGGCGCCTATGTTCAATTGGTGCCTTCCGACTAGGGAGGCGCTATGTTCAATTGGCGCCTTTCGACTGTAGGGAGGCGCCTATGTTCTCTCCATTGACTCTCGATGAAATAAAGTGCCAGGTCCATCAAAAGGACCTCGACTGTTCCAAATCTAACTAAATCAACTGCAATTCCACAAAACATACTAAAAGCACACAAATTAGATAACACGCATAATTATATCAAATATCTATATAATCATTTATAAAAGCATGCAATCCTTATTATACAGCCGCATATTGATCCAAGAAGTATGTACAAAATATGAGCATTTCTGGTGCTCATCAAAGTACTTGTAATAAAGGGGTTTTTGTACCTCTTTTAGGCTTCATAAATAGCAAACTATCATTGTTTGAAGTTCTTGTAACAAAAGGAGGGAATTTTTTGGTGTAAAATTGCCTAGGAGGCAATATTTGTAAAATCCTTCTCAAAGCTTCTTAAGTTGCACATATTTTTGCAATTAAGGGGCGATATACTTTATTTTCTTCACAATTTTTTGTAACAAGTGAAGAAGACTTATAAGGGTGCAGTTTCGGTAGTGACCGACACCTTAGTCACACTTATTTCATAAATTAATTATAACATGTTTTGCAACAATAAGGGAGGAACTTATAAGGGTGCATTTTTGGCAGCGACCGACACCTTAGCTACCTTATCTTTTGCAAACTCATATTGTAAATGAATGAACCTCATATTAAGTGATCTACTCTACTACACCTAGTGATTACAGTGGCTGGTTACCCATGCAATTTGTTTGGATAATGTGATTACTATAAGGACATTCGTTGGTGTGAAGACAAAGTGAGGAATGACCCACTTTTTGATTAGGAGAAGCCAGAGCACTGTGACAGAGTAAGAACCAGCAGATCGACATTTTTTCTCACTATATTGGAACAGTTATATAATTACCCAAATAATGTAATAAGGGGGGATGTTAGAGTAATATTCCATCATTTGGGATAATTACCTATTTCCTACATTAGGTAGATTTTATATTACCACATGGTAAAAATTTATTTCTTAATTTTTACCACATATATTTACTTTTTACTACTTACCATGTAGATATTTACTGTTTCAAATATCTAATGGTAAACTATGGTTAATTCCTAAATATCCTAGGTTAACAAACCTAAACCAAACTCTCTACCTCCTATGGCACATTGGTTAGTGTGGATAGTGGGAATATAGTTTGGTATACTATTTTGTAACCTATATATATTGCTTAGTATTTCCTAAGCTAATGTTAATGAATAGTTTTGATTAATAATTATTTTTGCTCTCATTTTCTTTCATCACCATCTAGGAGGACCAGTTTCTTAAAATGGCTCAAGATCTCACACAGGCTAATTCTTTTCTGAACGAACAATTTTTGAGGTCAAAATTTCTATCTTATGATAAGATAGAAGAATTGGAATATTTGCACCAGACATTTCTAGAGACCTTAGACCCTAATGATGAGACTTGGAATTGGGTTTGCAACACCTAAAATGAAGTGGTCAAGAATATTGAAAGGAGAAAATAGGTGAAGCAAGATAAAATAGGAGAACAATAAGGGGTAACTATGAGCAACAAAACAATAAGGGAAGTGCAAAACCCTGATAGCCAAGGGAAGGCCCCTGGGTGAAATTCAAATTTACATCAAAATTTTGTTCCCTCTCCATATCCTTCTTTATATATTTTTTTATTCTTTTTACTCTGATACCCAATGTATGAAGACTAGATTCTGATATTCTACAAGCATAATTTCCCTAGGAGGCGCCAATAATGTTAGTCAAAATTGACTACATCGAAGAGAAAGAATAAAAAGGTCCTGACCCTCAACATTTTTAAGTATAGGAGTTGGTCATGATTTCATGGATGAACAGCTAAGCAAGGTCCAAGAAAGGAGAATAGTCATGATTTCATGACAAAATGGCCCAAGAGGGGCCAAGTGACGAAGATGGTCGATATTTCTTAACCAAATGGTCCAAGAGGGGCCAAGTGATGAAGATGGTCAAGATTTCATGACCAAATGGTGAAATAAGACCACAACAATGAAGGTGGTCACGATTTCATGACCACATTGCCTGAGAGAATCCAAGAGAGAAGAATGTTTGTAATTTTGTGATCGGTCCTATTTTCAAGTGTTATGAACCTAAAACTTGAAATATGAATTGAATGCAGAAAAGAATAGTTGTTTGAATAGAATCACAATTTGTATTGAAAGGCAGAAACCCATAATATAATAAATTAATGTTCTTGGATGATCTTTGGAGCATCCTCCTTGTCCTATTTACATCTATCTAAAAGGTGTGAATGGTGAAGGGATGTGTTCCTTTATAATACAATATAATATAATATGATTAAGAGTTACGTTAGGAGGGTCCTAACATGCCACCCTCATTTGAAAAAGCTTTGTCCTCAAAGTTGGAATTACAAAAATTGGTGTTGAATCTGGTGGAGCATGTCCCACGTAGCATCCTCTGGAGGTAGACCTTTCCATTGAATCAATACCTCGGTGATGGTGCGGTTACGAAGGCGATGCATACATCGGTCTAGGATAGCTTATGGTTCAACCATGAGAGCTCCATTATCCAAAAATTTTGGAATTTGAGTTTATGTAATGATGTTAGTACCTATTACGGCTTTAAGACAAGAAACATGAAATATCGGATGGATTTTGGAAGATTTTGGTAATTCAAGTTTATATGCAACAAGTCCAATACGTTGTAGAATTTTATAAGGACCATAAAATTTTGGTGCTAATTTTTGCGACCTTTTTATTTTCAATGAATTTTGACGATATGTTTGGAGGCAGAGAAATACCGTATCCCCTTCTTGAAAAACCCTTTCAGTGCGATGTTGGTCCGCTTGTTGCTTCATGCAGTGTTGAGCAATATGTAGATTGTACTTCAGAGCACAAATGATATTATCTCGAGTGACCAGCTCCATCTCTACGGCTGGTACTTTTGTACTTCTTGGAAGATAATAGGTTATACATGGGGGTTATCAGCCATATAATTCTTTGAAAGGAGTCATTTTTATGGTTGTGTGATATGTGGTATTATACCATCATTCAACTAGTGGAAGCCATTTAACCTAGTGAAGGGGTTTTGTGGAAATAAAGCATTGGAGATAGGTTTCTAAGCACTTATTGATAATTTCAGTTTGACCATCCGTTTGTGAGTGATATGCGAAGCTCATCTGAAGTTGTGTACCTTGGAGTTTAAATAATTCCTTCCAAAAATTACTAGTGAAAGTGGGATCATGATCACTAACGATAGTAGAAGGCATGCCATGTAATTTAAAAATATTATCAAGGAAGATTTGAGCAATAGTACTAGCGGTATAGGGGTGAGCTACTGGAAAAATGGGCGTATTTAGATAAACGATCTACCACCACTAGGATCATCATTTTTCCTACAGATTTTGGAAGACCTTCAATGAAATCCATTGAAATATCCTCCCATGTCCTGGTTGGTATGGGTAGAGGTTGAAGAAGGCCCGGTGTTGCCATTGTTTCACCTTTATTTCTTTGGCATGTTTCACATTCATTGACAAACTTATTGATATAATTTTTCATCCCTCACCAATAAAATGATTTAGTCACTCTTTTGTAGGTTTTTAGGAAGCCAGAGTGGACTGCAATAGGTGTAGCATGTAGCTCATGTAGAAGATTTGGATGATAAAACGATGTAGGTGAGAGGACCAGACGTTCTTTGTAACAGAGCATGTTAACTTACCAATAGTAGTGGGGTTTAATCATAGGATTTTGTTGTAGTTGTTGAATTATGGTGTGTATAGTAGGGTTTGCATACCATTCATCCTTGACTTGTTTGATCCATGTAGGGATGGGGCAGGAAAAAGCATGTAATTGTGAAGTTTCTTCAAACTTTCTAGAAAGTGCATCCGCAGCCATGTTATCTTTCCCTTTTTGGTAGATGATTTCATAATCATAGCCTAATATTTTTGTTACCCACTTTTGTTGTTTTGGAGTGGTTATCCGTTGTTCAAGAAGGTATTTTAGGTTATGGTGGTCGGTGTGGATAATGAATTTTTTTCCAATAAGGTATGGTCTCCAATGTTGGATAGAATGGACCATAGCTAGCATTTCTTTTTCATAAGTGGAACGTGCTAAATTATTTTTGGAAAATGCTTTACTAGTAAATGCTAAGGGCTGCTCATTTTGCATGAGCACCACTCCCATTCCCAATCCGTAAGCGTCACTTTCAATAATGAATGGTTGGAAAAAATTTGGCATAGTTAGGACGGGGGTGGTACACATGGTGTTTTTCAAAGTCATGAAAAATTCATTCACTTTTGGAGACCGTATGAAGGCATTATTTTTAATTAGGGTTGTTAAGGGTGTTGCTATTATCCCATAATATTTAACAAATTTGTGATAATAGCCCGTTAATCCTAAGAACCCACGTAACCCTTTTAGAGTTTTTGGAATTTGCCAAATTTTCACATCTTCAATTTTTCAGGGGTCTACTTTAACTCCTTCCTTGGAGACAATATGTCCAAGATATTCAATTTCCTACTTCCCAAACGAACACTTTGATCTCTTTGCATATAATTGATTTTCTTCCAATATTTTGAGTGTTTGCGCTATATGTGTTAAGTGCTCTTCCCATGTCTTGTTGTAAATCAAAATATCATCAAAAAAACTAAAATAAATTTTTAAAGGAAGGGAGAAAATACCTTATTCATAAGACTTTTAAATGTGGATGGAGCATTGGTGATGCCAAAAGGCATCACCAAGAATTCATAATGTCCCTCATGGGTGCAAAAAATAGTTTTGGGTATATCACTTTCCTTAACTCAAATTTTGTGGTAACTTGATCGTAAACCGAGTTTAGAAAAATATGTGGCTCCATTTAGCTCATCGAGTAGTTCATCAATGACAGGAATAGGAAAATTATCTTTAATCATTATTTTGTTGAGAGCATCCATGATCCATCCTTTTTTCTTACTAGTATGATTGGAGAAGAGTAGGGACTTCTACTAGGTCGAATGACCCCTGCCCTTAGTAGGTCTTGTACTAATTTTTCTATTTCCATATTTTGTAAGTATGGATATTGGTAAGTTCTAATATTTGGAGGTTGGTATCCTGAAATTAATTGAATAGCATGATCATAGCTTCATTGTGGAGGTAATCCCTCTAGTTCTTTGAACATTTTATCATGTTTCTCTAGAAGTTCTATTAATTCGGGTGCCTCTGGTTGCTCTTCAGTGGTGTTTTGCAAGGAAAATAGTTGGGAAACCATGCCTCTTTCTCCTTTTTGAAGAATTTTTTCCATTATATGGGAAATTACGATTTGTGTGGACCTATTTTTAAACCTTGAATTGTAAATGTTTGGTTTTTTTGTATAAATTGCATCCATAACTCTTCAAAGTCCCATTGAATTTTGTCGAGTGTTCATAACCATTGTACTCCCAAAACAATATCACATCCTCCTAATGGTAGTATATACATATCTTCTTTCATGTTATATTCCCCTATCATGAGTTTGATATTCTTGCATTTGCCTTTACATGCAATTTTTCCTCCATTACCAATCATGACTTTGAATTTATTACAGGGATATATAAAGCAATTAGCTTGTTTGGCTAAATAGGGATCTATAAAATTATGAGTGCTACCAGAGTCTAAGAGCAAAATAGGGTTTTGTTTCTTAAAATACCCTTTTACCTTCATTGTTTGTGGAATCAAGTATCCTGCTAATGCGTTAAAGAATATTTTTGTTTTATCTTCTTGGTTTTCTTTTGCAACCTTAGTTATTACTTTCACTTCTATGTCATCCTCCTCTTTGGGAGTGCAATAAAATATGTCCAAAATATATAATTTCAATGAGATGCATTTGTGGTTGGGGGTAAAATTTTCATAGCAATGGAAACATAGGCCCTTTTATCATCTTTATTTTAGCTCCTCTTGGCTAATTCGTTTAATTGGCATGATCTTGTTTAGTTTTTGGCTGGTGTAGGTATTTGGTGTTTTTCCTAAAAAAACTCTTCCTATTCACCTTTGGTTATTGTTCTTATCTTCTATAATTTGTGTTAATGCCACTGCATGCATCATATCGATAGGATTTTGTATTTGGACCTTCATTCTAATGTCTTCTTTTAGGCCACTAATGAAACAACTTGGAAGAATGATGCATCTAGTCCTGTTGTAAGGTTCACCAATTTCTCAAATTGTGCTTGGTATTCCCTTACAGTGGAGGTTTATCGTAGTTTAGTGAGGGCTCCTATGAAGTATTCAAATTTAGTGGGGCCAAATCGCAACATTAGGTTTTTTGTGAATTCGGTCCATGTGGGCGGATATTTCATTTTCTCATACCATTGATGCCACTGGGTAGCAATTTGTTCCAAGTGAAATGATGCAATATGGACTTTCTAAATATTTGGGATTTGATATAAGGTAAAATATTGGTATACCCTATATATCCAATCTGTGGGGTCGCCTCCATCAAATTTTGGAAAATCTAGTTTTTTGGTATGGGGAAGGATTGATGTATGTGGTCCCCCTATTAATGTTTGGCGTGGTGGCGTAGTGTTTTGTTGTCCGTTTTGCATGAGCAGTAAATTTTGTTATACTAATTCCATGGAATGGGTTGTAGCATCCAATTTAGTAGATATATTTATATTCAATTTGGTGATGTTTATGGTTAGGTCTACTATTTTTGTAGCGATTTTATTTTCTAAATTGTCCTTCCAAAATGCCATTCTTTGCATCATGTCTCTCATTTCCTTGGATTAATCTGAGAGTTATTTTGTAATTTCTTTTGAAACCTCCTTCGCAATCTCCTTCGTTGTGTCTTGAGATAGTCTTCCCTCGACCATTTAGGGTGTGGTTGGTTTTTAAGTTATTTGAATATGCAAAAAATAGTTTTGTTGGAAAAAATTATTTGTCTCCACCATGTTTAATTTCACGTACTTTCTGCTCTTTGTTCACATAGAATGGTATTTTCCTCACCTGTACTCATTGTTGGGATTTTCTAACTTTGGTATTGCATGATGCTGTCAAAAATAATTTTGTATGCTACCTTTGCTAGTGACTATGATTGACTGTGTAACAGTGTCATCAGTATTGGTTAGAATGTGTGCTAAAAATAAAACGTTGCCAAGTAATGGCCTGTCAGTAACTAGAGCAGGGTGGGAAATTTTTTTTAGGTCTTTTTAGCTTTGATCCAGTTGTTATGAATCTGCAACTTGAAATATGAATTGAATGCAGAAAAGAATCATTGTTTGAATAGAATCACAATTTGTATTGAAAGTCAAAAATCCATAATATAATAAATTAATGTTCTTGGATGATATTTGGAGCATCCTCCTTGTCCTATTTACATATATCTAAAAGGTGTGAATGGTGAAGGGATGTGTCCCTTTATAATACAATATAATATAATATGATTAAGAGTTACGTTAGGAGGGTCCTAACATCAAGGTTCAATAACTTTAACATAATAGTGGGATGCATTTGAGCAATTATGTCTCAAATAATATCAACACAAGATGAGATAATCATAGGATCAAATCTCAAATGAATGTTGTTAGAGGTTCCACTAAGCCTCTTACCAGAATTGGCCAGCTGGATTTCTGTTGTAACAAATTTTGATATTTTGTATTAAGAAATTGTATATATAGGATGATCACACCATTGAAATGGTTGGCTCTTAGGCATTTACAATAAGATGTATACAAGTTTTACACAATAATAAATACAAGCTCATCACTCTATCTTTTGGTTCAATAGTGTTGTTAATGTATGTATGGATTGATATTTCTATTTGAAGTTTCATGGAATGTGTATTGCATTAATTTTGTCTCTAGATTTTTGCTTCCTAATTTCATTAAATGCTAGAATTGATAATCTCTATACGTTAATGAACGATTCAAAGTTTAACATAAAGAATTGACTATCCCTATTTTAATGTTTCTTTGAATGCTTTGTTCTTAAATTTGTTTACCTCTTTGATACTATCTAATATGTACCTTATAAAAGTTCTAGCAATAGCTATATTTATCTCTTTAAGCACTCTATTATTATCCCCCCTTTTACACAAATCAAGAAAGGAACCATCCTTCTTTGGATATTGAACTGGGTAGTACTTCCTTTCACCCATTCATTCAATTTTGGCAAGGTCTTGGGCACACACACATCTAGAGGTAGATTTTGTACCAATAAAACCTTTAATATTTTTAGCTCTATTATGTGATATGTGACCATTTTGGTTTTGATCATGGTATTCTAATCCTTGAGGGAAATTTCATCTTCATTCTATAACTCCTCAAGAATATCTTTCAGAGGATCTATCTATTCATTTATTATGTTGATACATTCTTCCTCTATCTTCTCTATATGATATGGTGTCAACTTCTTTGGATAGATTTTAATTCTTCTCCCCTTATGTGGGACTATCTTATGGGAATAGTCTAGGTACATATAGACTCCTAATTTTGATATGAATTCTCAAGAAAGATATAGGATAAAATATGGCTGAAGGTCTACAATTACCACTTCTTGTATTATAGTAATATTTGGTGATTTTTGTAGTGTTATAGCAATATCATTAATTAATCCAACTATCTTAATAGGGGTACCATATAATTGTAAAACTCCAAGGCATAAACAAGTGTATTCCATTCCCATAGCTTCACATACTACTTTAGGCATCATAGTAATTGCAACTCTAGAATCAATCATGCAATTGTGTATAATCCAACCTTTCATTTATAGAGACATGTAAAAGGGTGATGGTCTATTATTTTTTGTTCTAGGAGTCAACAAGTCTTGAGTTATATTATATTCTAAATTTGGCATACATCCAAAGCTGGTCATCTTTAATGAAGCTCTATGCAGGTAAATTTGTTTGGGCATCACTAGGGTGTCATACATACTTGCTTTCAAAGAGGTTTTCTTTAGCTCCTCAACAATGTTAAACCTTGATGATTTTGGTTGTTTCTTCTCTTTATTTTCTAGTTTATTGAACCTCCTTCTATATTCCTAAGTGGCTTCTATACTTTTTAATTTGGTTCTAGAAGGATATTTCAATTTATCCAAGGATTTTTCTTTGGATTTAGGTAGAATTTATTTTGCTTTCTCTATTTGATCCAAATTTGGCTATCCCTTTCCTAGCTTTGATAGAGGGAAATCTCTCTTGGCTTTGACTGAACTAGATATTTTTCAAAATGATATTCAATGACCTCGGGTGAAGAATATATCAATTTTGAGAGATTGTAACATGATCAAGGGTTACATTTAAGATTAGATATAGGTACTCTGACTACATTGTTGCCTGTTGTCTGGTGGATAAAGGTGATTAAGGTTTTTGGCTTTCTCATCAGTGATGATTCTTAGATTCACAACACTAAAGGCTTATTATAACAATTCAACTATACTTATCCATAGATCTTCGAGTCTTGAATATCAATAAAATTTTCATTTAGACTACAGGCCATCGTCATTGCTGGTTAAATAGCAATGGTTTGCTCTCTTCCATTGATAATAAATGTGATCTTCGATAGTTCAATTGTGTACCAAGACTTGGGAATGAACATACAGTCTATGAGATTTACCTTTTAGGTGAAGGATAGACAAAGAATCGGTGTAGGTAGCAATAGGAAATTAGTTTCCCATCTATTGGGTGACTCATAGCTCTCTTGGAGTGTGGGTAGAAAATTTACCCTCAAGTAAATACCAAAATGAGAGGTGAAGTCTTAAACCATTGGACTATTTCATAGAATGTGACACATATACAATTGTAAGTATCTTTCATGTGCATGCGTCTAAAGGCTTATACAATTCCAGTCTAAGATAAGCAAGATACTCAATATAGGTTCTCATCACAACAGATTCGAGACTACCTCTTAGCATCGATAGGAAATTTGAATAGAAATCTGATCAGGCGAGGGACTAGCATCGAGGCATGCATCTCAATAGGAATGCTATAATACTTAGAACAAAGCAATATACTACCTTCGGGTTCATTATCGATAAGGCATCTAGCATTCACATTGTAATTACCTAGATATTAGGGTAATATTAAGGTATAGTAACCCATGTGTTACCATTTGAATAGAGCTTTAGCTCAAATATGCCCATCTTATGGAATCACATGAATGCTAGGAGGGATAGAATAAGTCCTTAATCCTTTAAAGGTCATATAGAATGGACACGAAAGCTTCTTAATCAAAAATCATTTTTAGACCAAACTATTTAGTGCAGAATGCTTTTCAAACTCTATTAAAGAAAATTATACAGATATAATGGCTTTATTTCATTTCATAACAAGCAAGATTTAGAGTAAATCAAGTGGAAGGCTCCAACCTAGAACTCTGGTAGATTTGTGATGCTTATCGGATTTGCACTTCTCCTTTAGCTTCTCCAGTCCAGCATCACACAATGTAACCTAGCATAACAATCTCTTTATTTTTCAACTACCCCTTGCAATTTATAGTTCTCTTTCTTCTTAAAAAAGAAAGATGTTTCTAAATAGAAATTTTATTTATATTTCCTTTTTATTTATTTTCTTTCAAGAAATATGTTTTTAAATATAAATTTTATTTATATTTCTTTTTGCTTTCTTTCTTTCATAAAAGATGTTTCTAAATAAATAAATATATTTTATTTATTTTATCTTCTTTTATCACCCTAAGATAAAGCTTCCCTTAATATACATATATTTTTTAATGGAAAGGTAATCCATAGAGATAAGCAAAGAATATTTTCTATTATTTCAACCTTCCCATAATAACCATGTGAAGGAAAGATTTATTATTTTAATCTTCAAGATAGTTTTTTTTTTAACCCAATCAAAATTGAACTAGTTTATACCCAAAAAACAACCTTCCTAATTTCCTTCTAGAATAAAGGTAATTAAATTAATTAGGCATATTTAATAATAAAATCTGTACTCTTAGAAGTTGACCAATTTAATGCCCAGTTTAAATTTTCACCTAAGCATTAATTGCCTTCATAGAGATACCAACTTAGGAAATAAGTCCTATTTTTGTACATAGAAAGGCTTGCCAAAATGGGTCGTGACATACTACCCCCCTTAGAGTGAACACAATCCCTTGTGTTCTCTAGGGTCAGAAGGTAGAAAGGGTATATAATGCAACAACATATCCTTTAGAACCTTAAAAGATTTCAATAAAGCATTAACTATCATAAATTAGCAATCATAAGCAACCATGTAATCTCAAGTTTACCCCATTATTTTATCTTTCTATGGACGATCTCAAATAGATCTTGCTATCGTCATCCTACTCGATGCATCCATATATGGTAACCATCCATGTCATTACCCATAATATGGCATCATTGATCACCTGTGAGAGTACCAGGACCTGTAATGCAACAAGAATATTAGTAGTACCATGTCCTATATGCAAATAAACATTGATACATCCATCAATACATACATATCATCTTACATATCAAAGAATCAATACATTCATCAATGCATATATATGTCATCAAAGCATCATCTAATGTAATATAATTCAGAAATAATAGTATTACATATTATTTTCAAACAAGAGAAATAGTCTTTTATTTCTTCCACTTTTTTACAAGTGGATTTTTTTTTATTGCATAAGTTCTATTAGACCTTGCATTATTTTTTAAAAAACAATAAAACATAGTTTTTGGTATAGTTTCCACTTTTCCTAAGTGGTCCATAGTTCGGCCTATATTATTCATAACATCATTAAATAAAAAATGATAGTGTCTTATAAAAATATTGTGCTTCCTCATAGTCTTGGAGTGAAACATTAGAACTTTAGTTGATTCCATTTGAATGACTAAGGGATCCTCCATCATTTGTGAGTGATAGAGTGGCTTGCCCTTCCAAATTTAGATTTTCGGTGGCAATGTGGATTTTGTGATTCATCACAATTTTACTTGTTCCTACACATTGTGGGTATATTTTTGCATAATGTTTTCCCCTACATGTAAAGCATCCCCCCTAAGGACCTACATGTTTCTTTCCCTTTTCCTGCACAATGGAATATGATTATTTTAACTTATTAGTCTTAGTTTTTTGGAGTCCTTTAAAGAAATCTTGCTTCTTTATTTTTTTTTGTTCTTGCTCCCACTTCATAAAACCAACACTCTTTCTCTTCCTTAAAAATTTGTCATTCAGGTTCTGAAAAAATGGCATAATTAAAAATAGTCCTATTTTCTTGTGAATTGGACTTGACTCACACTGTCCCAGATTTATGCTTTTGAGCTTCCAAGTTATCTAGCAGTCAGCCCTGTTGGACCAATTATTTCTTAAGATCATTTACTTGGTCTTTCAACTCAAAATTCATCACAAAAAGGTCTTCCACAATTTGGTTTAATATTTTCATATTTCAGGTCCGAGGTGTAGACCAATTGGTTCATCCAAACCCCATAATAGGGGCGGAGGTCCAAGGTTCAAATGTCGGGCCTCGTCGGACTGAACGCTTGTCCCTTTCCTAGTTCTTTTAGTGGCGTAAAAGGTTTAAAATGATTGTGGCATGGTGGTTATAGGGGCGGACTACGTAAATATCTGTGTGGCGGCTTCTGGGGCGGACAACGTAGAATTCTATGGTGGCCATAAAAGCTGGAAAGCGTGCTCGGATTCGTGGCGGCTACCGATTCCACCATGTAAATTAAAAAATAAAAATAAAAAATAAATAAATATTTTCATATTTCCTCCAAGACTTTTAGTTTGCTTCATCTTGCGAGATAATGTGTCCTCTTCACTTCCTGCTTTAGGGGCCATTTCTTGATATATAAAGAATGGTGTTAGATTATAATCTTTCATAAAGTTGTAATTCTAACTTCTATCCCCTATATTTAATGTTTTAATTGATAAAATTCACCTTTGTTCATGACTACTATTGCTAGTCTATTAAGGCTATAATGAACTAGCTTACTAATGGAATAGTCACTTTACATGTTTACAATGTTCCAGAGTTTAGTCTACTAACACACAAAACATATTGCTTTATGACATATTTCAATGCAAAGCAAAGCAAGATGATATCTTCAACCATGGTAAAGGTTTAGGTTGTGGCTATCTCTAGGTGAACCGTTGCTAAACAAAATAGCAATCTACCAGAATTTGTTATGGTTGAGATGTTCGGATTCTTGACCAAAGGTCAAATTGTAATAAGAATTAATTAAAGAAAATATTATTTTATCTTGTCTTGTGTACTACAATATGCCAAATTTAGATATAACCAGAATTTAATCCAAGAACATCTATAGTTTGATGATGGGTAGTTTTGCGACTATGCTCTTTAGACTATATCAAATATTTTTATCTTCTAATAGGTTATCTTTAGGGACTAAATTTCAACTCACTTAATTCTTATTCACACCATGTTCCATTTTGAGTCATTTGGCCTAGGTAATTAACACGTTATCCATAATAATTTGATAACCTTAATTCAAGGGGTCCTTTAGAGGATTTGAACCAACTTATGATCCCTCTTGATCATATGCATATGAAAATAATGAGTATAGATGTCGAGTAGTTTTCCAAAAGATTCTAAGGTACACCACTTAAAACCCATGGGAGGAGGGTTCACTTAGCTCTTCCACTTTCTAATGATTGTGGATTTTGTGGATGCAAAGACACGACACTTGAAAATAAAATGGTAGAATCAAATAAAGCAATGAGACAAAACAGATTGCACAAAAGAAATATGTATTCAATGGGGGGGCCAATAGACTCCTTTGTTACAATCAGTATCCAATGCGGATATTTGATACAATAATTTACAGTGGAACTAGGGTTCTCCGAAACCCTAGTTAGATATAACAGAAGTGTCTTCAGATCTGAGTGTGTCCTTGATCCCAACAGGTTGAGTGGGCTTTGAATATCCAATGTGGGGCCACTCCAGCTTCAACAACCATCAAAGAATATGTTGAATTCATAGATCTGCATGCAAAACAAAACACAAGAGCATCAGTAATACCTGTGAGGGCTCCACAATGTGAGACCCTCAGACATTAACAAAACCCTAGCTTAAGAATCAATTTAAAATGCATGCCAAACCAACGAATAAATGAAATAAAACAATACTAAATATACCTTGCTTCGTTGTTGCAGATTTTATGGTGTAGCAGATTCAGATCTTCGTTTCAATGTCGCAGCAAGCTCTGACGTGAGCTTCGCAAGCTCTGGTTCACACCTAGGACTATCGTAGGCTCTGGAAGGTGCTAGGCAGGCTCTACAATGAGCTTGGCAAGCTCTAGTGTGCACTTGCAGATAGGGCAAGCTCTGGTGGGTGCTTGGCAAGCTCTACAGTGAGCTTCGCAAGCTCGGCACAACGCTCGTAGGGTAGGGCAGATCTACAAAAATAGATCAGGAAGGATGGCGATGGAGGCGATGGATGGAATACGGCTATGGCGATGAGCGAGGATGGATGGATGATGGCTAGAATGGTAGAAGTATTGTTGGCTTAGCTAGGGCATCAGATCTTCAATTCTCTCTATCTCCGCTTCACTAGGGCATCAACAAATGCTTCTCCAAGTATATCTCTTAATCTCTAGGTTCCAGGGTTTGGGCATTTGCAAAATACCCTATTTATAATCCAACCTAGGGTTTTCTTAGGGTTTTAGCCTTGCACTTTTGATCGTGTGGCTAAGATTAAGTCATATCCTAGGGTTGAGATTACTTTTTGAATGTGACATGGATTAATGAAAATGGATGGTGGAGATTAAATGAAATCGGATGGCTAAGGTTAATTGAGTTTATTTATATATATTTTATAATAAATATATTAAAATATAATAAAATATTATATAAAATATAAAATATTATAAAATAATATTAAAATAACCCCAATTAGGCTAGGAAATGGCGGGAAGGTGGATTTGGGCCAAATAATTGGTGGGAAGGTGGAATGGAAGACAAGTGGGTGGTGGGATGGTTAGGATGGAGGTTTAGTGGCTGTGATTTGGTGTCTATAGATGCCCCTTTTTGTACCATGTTGTGTGAAACACAATGTGGTGCAAAAATACGAGACACCTGCTTGGGCTATGGGCACAGAAGCAGCTTCTCTCTGTTGTTGGATTTGCGCACTGATGTTGAAGACAAAAGAATAAAGAATTTTTTTAGAGTTTTTGTAGCTTACCCCCTCAATTGGCGAATGAGTTACGAATGTATCTCACAAGCCAATTGAAAATGAATGATGTAGTGAATTTGTGCAATTGATGAATGAATGATGTGAAATGCAAATGATTGTGGATGATATGAATGATGTAAAATGTGATACCATTTTTGCCCCAACGGTGGGAAGGGGGTTGGTGTATGATACCATGTGAATGTAGATGATATGAATGATGTAAAATGTGATACCATTTTTGCCCCAACGGTTGAGAGGGGTATTTGTCCAGTGTAGATGTTATGATCACGTGAGATGTATCCCGTCATGGGAAAATCATAATGTAACGTGGTTGCCCCAAATTTTGGGATGATTCGATGCTTGTTGAATAAGCTGCCACAATGGCGTCATTGAGTATGCAATGTATGAAAGATGCATGATGACTAAGTCAATCGTAGGGGTGGGGTAGTGATTGTAGAAATTTCTTCATCAATTCCATCATGGAACCAATCAACCTACCGACATGTCCTATACTTTGACTATTGTCGAATGAATGAGTGTTTGAGATTTTGATTTATCTGTGTTTTCTTGCCCCATAGACAAGGACATCAATGATTGATTGCGAGCAAATTGTTCTTGGCAAGGTTGCATTCAAAATGTGAGGTGCCAAATGTGATTGTGATTTTTGATGACGAGATAATTGATTATGATCATGAGCAAGTGTCCTTATTGTACATTATTCATCTTACCGAATTGCATGGATTATCATCGCTGCAATCGCCAAGTTTATAGAATAACATACTAGATACGAGGTTCGCTTGGATGGCCTGGACAAAATAAAAATGATGAATGATATATGCATAATGATGATGGAAGAATGTGATGACGTAGATGATGAAGAATTGTGGGATGTTGATTTTGCGAAAATGTGACCTTGGTTGGCATGTTTCTGCAATGCAATATGTATTTGTGAAGAATTTTGCTTTTTCTCAAAAAATATGCATGCAAAACTATTTGTAATTTCACAAAATCAACTTTTATGATGTACATGATGTATGGATGAATTTTGGTTCAGATTTGATGATGGGAGCTACCATTTTAGGAGTTTTTGTCCTCATTCTCTTTTGTTGCTAGGCGCACGCCTATGCCTAGCATGTTCTACAGGCACCCGCATGCGCCTGCATGCGCCCGCAATGTTCAGGCATAGCTCTATGCCTGAATGCGCTAGTTAAAGCTATAAAAAGCTTTTTGAGGAATTTTTAGGCTCATTTGTGCGCTGTAAACTTTGAGAAGCTACGTCTGAGGAGGGAAGTGACTTAGTGAGCTAAGTGAGGCTTACGAGTGTGTAGAAGCGATGGCAGTGGAGGGCCTTGGTGCTACTGGTGGAGCGGAGGTGACATTTGTCCCGATAATACCCTTTGTTTCCTTTGTGCAAAAATTTATTTTTAGTTTTTTTTAATTTTTTATTTTTTGAATTTTTAAAACTAACAAAGTGTTTTTGTTTGTTGCAGCTGAGGGATATTGAGCCTCGACATCGCTTCTCTCCTCTCATTTTGGGGATGAGGAAGAAGCTTTCAGAGGAGGATTGGGGGCTGCTGAGTAGGGTAGGCCTAGATGGTGTGGCCCGATTGGATGTGGTGAGGGCTAATGAGGGCTACCTCTCGGCTTTGATCGAGAGGTGGGACCCGGATAGAGGGACTTTCTAGCTATCGACTAGAGAGGTTACTATCACTCTTGAGGATGTTTATCACATTCTCAAGGTGCCAGTAGAGGGAGAGAAGGTGATGGTGGGGAGGGATAAGAAGGTGAAGATGGAGAAGATGTTTGGGGATCAATGGTGGGAGGCCCGGATAGGGGATGGAGGGATACTGTACCTGAGCATGTACAAGGTGAAGGAGTTAGATGCACTCCTCACCTTGATCATGTTCATGCTAGCCAACATAGTGCTACCTAATAGCACTGGGTGTAGGTTCCCTTGGAACCTATTGGGCTTAGTGAGTGATCTACTGATGGATCCTCGAGAGTACGCATGGGCACCTACTTTATTGGTGTAGCTATACCGAGAGCTATATGAGGTGGCACGGAGGGGGAGAAAGGGGATTGGGTGTAACTTTCTCCTTCAATGTTGGGCTTGGGAGCATTTTATGATAGCTCAGCCCGAGGGGTTGCCATGTGAGTCATGGCGGATGGATGAGCCGTATGCGAGGTGATGGGCTATGGCTGAGGAGGTTCAGCCTAGTCGAGAGGTACACACTAGGTAGTGGTACCGAGACATGTGGTCAAGCTTGGCTTGGGCAGACGTGCGATGGAGGCCATGGCGAGGAGCTAGGTGGGATGGATATGGGAGACAGCTACGATGGGTGGCAGGGTCGATGGATAGTTGGGCGGAGGGATGAGGAGGTGGAGTACTTCTAGTACTCATGGGTGCTGAGGTAGTTTGGTTTACCTCAAGGAGTTCCTGATGAGCCGATGTTGTATCGTGGGTGAAGGATGAGGTGACACTACCTTATCCCGAACCATGGTGGGTGCCATTGGAGGACGATGAGCAGCTGGAGGTGGCTGATGTGGATGATGTCGATGTGACTCTAGAGTATGCAGAGTGGTTTGGTGCCCAACAGTATGGGTACCAAAGGTGGTAGGTGAGGATGCGACAACGGTGGGGTCGAGGTCGACTCCAAAGAGGATGAGGCCTCAATGGTCGATGGGATGAAGACGATCGAGGGTAGCGGCCCAACAGGCTCTAGAGGTGGGTTTGGTGATAGGGGAGAGGGAGGATGATGAGGAGATGGGTGAGATATCCAAGGTGGCTAGGCTATGGCTGAGCTTGAGCAGCTACGAGAGGAGCGAGAGACTATGCTAGAGTCTCAGAGGGAGGCCAGGGTGACTATAGCTCAAGAGCAGGAGACAGTTACGAGGCTACAGGCAGAGATTTTGGTGAAGGAGCGATGACATCAGAAGGACTTGCGATGACTTCGAGCTAGTGAGGCATACGCACATTCCTTGGAGGATGTGTGTATGCAACATCACATCACCTTGCCAGATCCTCCTTCTTCATCTATGGTCGAGCCATCGAGGCAGACGGAGTCGAGGCAGAGTACTAGGTCGAGGGCTCCTACCGGGTCTCAGGGGTCTTCTCATGGATAGTTGATGTAGTGCTTATATGCACTCTTTTGTACATGTGAGCCTTGGTGCTCCCTTTTGTAGCCTTCTTGGCACTCTATTGTATATTGGACGCTTATATATATATATATACATGGCCTTTTCATATATGCATGTTGTCTTTTTGTGTGGATGTTTTTATGTGTTATGCAATGCTTTATTTAATGTTTATGATGATGTATGCAAGCTAATGACTATGATGTATATGCCTAATGTTTATTTGATTTGATGTATGCAAGCTAATGATGAGTTATTATTGTAAGTAAATGCATGACGACTGTAAACTATATGCAATCTTATGAGAATTTGATATGATTAATGCAAGTTAATGCTAAATGAATGCAGACTTACATGATAGGAATGCATGTTGTTCATATGATCTATTATAGTTCAGAAATACTATTGGCCATTTTTGTTGTCCATTGTTTGACAATCGGGAGTACCCAGTTTTGTTATGTTTTGCAACTCGACTTACCATGAAGACATGAATGTGGACATGTCAAAAAATATGGACGTTGATGTGGAAGAAAATATGGAATTTGACATGGAAGAAGATATGGATGTTGATATGGAATGAGTACGACAGAATTTTCAAAGACTCAAACATACTAGTGTTATCAACCAAACTCACTTGGGTTGTCTAACTTTCTTTAGGACCAATGTGTGTGCAAGTGAGGTTCAATTACCAAATATTTGAGTGTGACAATGACCCTATCAATCAAGAACCAGTGTGTGTGAATGTGAAGTTCATTGACCCACTATGAGTAAATTGGGCATGACCTATTATGAAGATTACCTAAATCTAGCTTACCCTTATGTGTGGTCAGAGGTCTTCTTGTTTGCCAAGGAGACATGTCACCCCGCATGAGCTTACTCCACTGCCAATCAGGCGTCTATAGCCCCGATGAAGATTCACTCCATAGTCCAATGGGATTTGATATTTTAGGCCTTGGGGATGACTACCCATCCTTGTCAGGGCATGTAGTATGAATCCTTATGACTTTAGGGATCAAGGGTATTTGGGAGTTTTATTTGTTAATTTTGTATAGAGCTTTGGGGAATCAGATTCTCAACCGAAGTGTGATGAGAATTGTGACCCTATCCTTACTACTCTATGTTTTTATGCTTATATTTGAAGAGTAATTGAGGTAATGGTGAAAACCACTATTTTTGCTTTGGACTATGTTGCATGATGGGACAAGCGAGGATTATCCCTTTTCACTTCAAGGTACTACCCAAGTATGGCACTAACCCTCCTTGACTCATAATGTTTTTAAGATGTGATGGAATGTGATTGGTTCAAGATTGCATTTGGAATCAATTGACATCGCTCAAGACTTTCTTAGTGTGTAAATTGTGCTTTTGGTCCTAAAGAAAATTGGACATCCACTTGGAGGTTGCTTTCGACACTAGTAATGGCTGAGTGACTAAAAATTTTAGGCTTTTGTGATTTTGACATGTGATGTTGTTGGCTTATGAAAGTTGCATGATTGTTTCAAACTAGGTACCCCCAATTTCTATAACTTTGACTTTTTTTTGTGGCCATATCATCATTACTATGCCAGATCATTGAGCATGGGATGGGATGAATGCAAATGTGTATGCCTAGTGTAATGATTGTTAATATGCAAATGGAAATTGTACAATGTAACGGAATATGTATGATTGAATGTAAATGCCTAAATGCAAATGAAATGTATGCAATGTGGAAATGCCTATGTAAGAGCATGCAATTTGTTTGTTTTTTTTTTTTTTTTAGCCATGTATATATACATATAGTGTGTCACGTTTAACAATGGAATGCTTTTAAATGAAGAACATTAAGTGGTTCAGGATCCTCTTTACCCTCTAAATCGACAAGCCTATAAGTACCATTACCCACTTTTTGAGTGATCACATATGGACCTAACCAATTTACCATGAATTTGTCATGAAGATGTGGCAACGCATTGGTGTTTTGTTGGTTCTCTTTGAGGACGAGATCCCCTACTTGAAATTCCTAAAGATGGACTTTAGCATTGTAAGCACGCTTGAGGCGGTCTTGATAAACTCGTAAATGTTCTAATGCATTGACATGCCTTTCATCTAAGAGTGTGAGTTGGTCAAGTCGTGCTTGTCTAGTTGTATCATCATCTATGAATTCTTGCAAGGAAATTCATAAGGAAGGAATCTCGAGCTCAAGAGGCATAATAGCTTCCGCTCCATAGACCAGAGAAAATGGTGTTGCTCCCATCGACATTCGGATGCTTGTTCGATAAGCCCAAAGTGCCAAAGGGATTTGTGTATGCCAATATTTATGATTTTCTTTGACAAGTTTCTTAAGAATGGCAATTAAGGTCTTGTTGGTAGCTTCAACTTGTCCATTTGCTTGTGGGTAATAAGGAGTTGAGAAACTATGTTGGATATTATATTTCTCACAAAGTGTTCTAACATCCTTGTTCTTAAAAGACTTACCATTATCCAAAATTATTTTAGAGGGGATACCAAAATGACAAATGATGTGATGGAGTATGAAATCCATAATTCTAGGTCCTATCATACTAGTTAGAGGGATTGCCTCAACCCACTTTGTGAAGTATTATGTGGTAGTTATGATGAAAGTATGTTGTCCTAAAGAGGAGGGCAAAATTTTATCGATTAGATCGAGGCCCCATTGTGAAAAGGGCCAGAGACTCTGTATAGGCTGTAAAGCTTGTGATGGTACATGTGTTAAATTGGCATGTGATTGACATTGTTTGCAATTTTTGACATATGTGCAATAGTCACGTTCCATGGTGGGCCAATAATAACCCATGCATAAAAGACGCTTTGCAATGGCCATTCCACTAAAATGACCACCACAAGTACCATCATGGGCTTCCTCTATAGCCCTTTGGGCCTCTTCTAGTTCGAGGCATCGAAGCAAGATTCCATCATAACCCCATTTATACAACACGTCACCCAAGAGAACGAAACGGGCTACCCTTTGCTTGAAGGCACGTTTGGTAGACCGAGACATGTCATATGGGAGTGTTCCAAATTTTAAAAAGGCAATTATGGGGTTTGACCAAGGCTCACATGATTTTGCATGGATAAAGCAAACATCTTTTCCATCCTATGGGTTAGCACGCTTCACGACTGCTTTAGAGATTGTTGAGATTATTAGGGGTTGTACCTCTCCTAAGTCATTCTTTGGAATCAAGGATCCAAGAGAGGCCATTGCATCTACAAATATGTTAGTCGAACGAGGCAAGTTATTGATTTCATACCATTCGAATGTTGATAGCAATTTCATTGCTATTTCATGATAAAGCTTAATGGTAGGTTCTTTGCATTGGTATTCTCCTATTACTTGTTTTACAACAAGTTGAGAATCTCCAAATATTTAGATACGCTTAATACCCATAGCTATAGCTGATTGAAGACCTAAGATTAAGGCTTCATACTCTGTTATGTTGTTTGTGCATGAGAAGTCTAACTTGAATGATAAAGGGATGGGAATCCCCTATGGTGTGTGAAAGACAACTCCTGCACCTTGACCTTTTTTGCACTTAGATCCATCAAAGAATAATGTGATGTCGACATCCTCCTCGGGAATGATATCTTTTCCTTCTTCAGTGACTGAAAATACCGAATCATCTGGGAGCTCAATAATCAAAGGATGATCACTAGGTAGTGGAGCTTCTACAAGGTGATCGACAATGACCTGACCTTTAATGGATTTTTGGCTAATGAATTCGAGATCAAATTCTATAAGCAACATTATCCATTTAGCGGTACGGGTATTGTTATAAGTGCGAGACATCATGTAACGCAGAGGATTTTCTCTAGCTATGACATAGGTTGTTTGGCTTAGCATATAATGTCAAAGTTTCTTAGTGGCTAAAACCATCGCTAAGCATAAATTTTCTACATAAGTGTATCTTGTTTCATAACTTACCAACGTTCGACTCATGTAATAGATTGCTTGCTCTCAATTTTGTTCATTTTTCTATGCAAGCATCATCCCTAAAGCAGCCTCTATGGCTGAGACATATAGATGGAAAGGGACCCCAGCTTAGGAGGAGTTAAAACTGGTGGTGAAGTTAGATAACGCTTGACATCATCAAATGCTTTTTGACATTCATCTGTCCATATGAATGCTACCCCCTTTTGTAGTAGGTGGTTAAATGGCCTGCATTTATCAGAAAGTTGTGCAATGAAGCATTTGATCGATTGAATTTTACCTTGCAAGCTACGCAATTCCTTGATGTTAGTTGGGGGTGGCATTTCCATGATGGCCTTAACCTTATTTGGGTCCACTTCAATGCCTCACCTGGAGACAATGAATCCTAAAATTTTACCAGAGGTAACACCAAAGACACACTTTTTGGGATTTAACCTCACCTTGAATTCTAACAGCCGATCAAAAATCTTGTCCAAAACATCAATATGTTCTTGTCGGGTTTTAGATTTAGCCAAGAGATCATCTACATAGTCTTCAATGATTTTATGCATGTAATCATGAAAGATGTAAGTCATGGCTCTTTGATAAGTAGCTCCTACATTTTTGAGGCCAAAGGGCATAACCCTAAAACAAAATGTTCCCCATGGTGTTGTAAATGTTGTTTTATGTTGATCATCAAGATTTATTCAAATTTGGTTGTATCCTGAGAAACCGTCCATGAAGGAAAGCATTTCGTGGCCTACGTAGGTGTCGACAAGAGTATCAATGTTTGGTAGAGGGAAATCATCCTTAGGACACACTTTATTTAGGTCTCGAAAGTCATTGCAAACATGTATCCCCCATTGGGCTTGCGAATGGGTACCATATTTGAAAGCCACTCAGGATAGTCAATAGGGACGATAAAGTGAACATCTAGCAATTTTTGTATTTCCTCTTTGACTATGAGTGCTATGGTAGGATGCATTCTTCTAAGCTTTTGTTTGACCGGCTTGGCATCAGGTCGCAAGGTGAGATTGTGGACAACAAGGTCAGGATCAAGGCCAGGCATATCCTTGTAGGACCATGCAAACACCTCTTTCTTCTTCTTGAGGAGAGCAATGAATTGCTCTTGTTCATTGGGTGTTAAAATTTTTCCAAGCTTGACAATTTGGGGATTGTCAGGATCTGAACTAAGGTTCACGTCAATGGTTTCTTCAATGGACATATGTGAACCTTCCTCAAGTTGATGTGGTGTTGGAATCAGATTGAAGTCATCTAAGATGTCATCTAGCCTCTCTTGCTTATCGTTGTCTAACTCTGCCTGGAAAACCTCGGGACTGCTAGCTGAATATGGTGAGGGTGAAGGTGGGGGTGAAGGAGGAATGTAACAGGCTGAAGCCCTTAACAATTCCTTGGATAGGATGAACTTCGAGAGGGAGGGTGGGGAGGAAATCTGGTCCAAGTCAATGAGGTTGCTGTCAATTGGAATTGGCTTAGCCAAATCGTATGGATTGTGGAGTGGGGTGAATAAGTCAATAGGATTCATATTGACTTAGGGGAATGGAAGGTGGTTGGGATGGATGCACGGATGGAACAATTGAATCAAAACGATGTCGAGGTATGGTATCCCTGTAATAGTGAACGTGAAACATCAGAGCAACATTTTCTCTCTTTTTTTTTTATTTTTTTTTTTTTTTTTGTATGTACATATGTTACAATTCTTGGCTTATGTGGGGCTCAAGGTGGATTTCCAGGTGGATCATCTTGCTCTTGTGGAAGAAGCAAGCAAAAAATGGGATGTTGGATGGGAAACATTCAGAGGTAAAACTCTTCCTATTGGGTGATGGGGACAATGGGGAGTGATTCCTCTTCAGAATCGTTAGAAGCATTTGACATGACTTCAAATTCTTCATAACTTTCATCATCGAAATCAAATACCGGATAGGAGAAATTGATGGGATCATCCTCGTCTACTTCATCAATGCGAAGTTCTTGAAGGGCCTATTCAAGAGAGGATGTTGATGGCAATGGATGCATGGAGGGCTCTTCATCATTGAGGCTAAGATTTTTGAAGGCTTGCTCAAGAGAAGTGATGGAGGACAATGGGGTATAACCTAATCCGGAATGATCATGAGCACCTCTATATGGGACATCTAGGATATCATGCATTCCTTGTTCATGGGAACCTAAACCTTGACCTTGCCAATGGAACATGTTGAAGTATCTGGCTGGAAACTCTTCCACGTGAGGTATATTGGCATGCCTAGGCTCTTTTAGTTCTTTGGGTGGGTTTGCCCCAGTTGAGCAATCCAACCCTCCATAAACAAATTTAATGCTATTTGGAGTGGTACTCATGTCGTAGACAGAACCTATGGATAGAGAACGGTCTTTGGGACGTCCAAAATCCTTGGTTGTTGGAATGGCTAAGGGGGTGATGGTGATGTCTTGGACCACATACTCACCTATACCAGGATTGGTGATGTGGAATTTGACTTGGGTTGATGAGGTGGATGGTGAAGGCTCGGATGGCTCTGGATTGGTTGTGGATGGCGAGGAATTAAATATGTCACAATCAAAAAGTTTGACTTGTGACACATCGGCTGATGGAGTTGGATTGGATGGTGGTGGGGCATGATGAGATGGTGGTGTGGAATGATGAGATGGCCTAGAAGAAGTGGTTGTAGTGGAAGAAGTTTTTGTGATGTACGATGTGCTAATGGAAGCTTGTCCGCAATTACATGTACAAGAAGAAATGGATGATTGAGAAGATGATGTGATGGGTAGCTCCTCTATGATGGGAGCCTTAGAAGAAGATGAAGGTGGATTAGAGGAAGAAGATGGATTGGAAGATGACGTTGATGGATCTGATGATGGTGCCAAGAACAAATGTGTGGAAGGTAACATGGATTCATAGGGATTTGAAATGAAGTTACAATACTTAAAGGGTTCAACATCCACGGGGATGCAATGGACTTGTCCATCATGAACATATTTTAAGCATTGATGAAGAATTGATGGGACACATTTCATTTCCCTCATCCAAGGTCTACCAAGGAGTATATTATATGCCATGGCACCTTCCAAGATGTGAAACATGGTGTGCAACATTTTGGCCCCTACTTCTATAGGTAAAATGATAGTGCCAACTATGGTACACAAAGCATCATTAAATGCTTTGAGGGTGAGTGATGACTTGGTAATGTGGGATGGCGGTAAGTTGAGATGGATAAGGGCAGTGGTAGTAATGATGTTGATTGATGAGCCGGTATCGATTAACACTCTTTTGAAGGGCTTTCTATCTATTAAGGCCATTATATGCAATGGAGGGTCCACCGATTCTGAACTCATTGGTTTTATCTCAAAGTCATAAAAGGTGATTGATGGGTCCATGCATGTTCTAACACTCCCTACAAAATTGTTGAAGGCATTGGAGTCTTGGGATTCTAACTCAATTGACTTGAGTATTTCCATAAAAGCTTCTCTATGCCTAGGGGATTGTTGAATGAGCTCATAGACAGAAAGTTTGGTCGATGCCATCTTCAAACTAGTGGTTAACCGATTGGTTAAGGTTACCGTTGGCCTAATCGGATGAAGGATAGGTGGATGGGATGGGTTGGATAGATTGATGGGAGGAGATGGATTTGGTGATGTTTGGATGGGTGGTCTATTTGAAGGTTGTTGATCATGTTGTTGATTTTGCCTTTGCCCTCTAGTGACCACATTGATTGCTCCGACAAAGTTTTGATATTGTTGGACATGATTTACTTGATTAGGAGGTTGTTGTTGATTGTTACCTCCTTCATTGTGTTGAACCTCCCCATGGTTAGGTAGAGGTGTCTGATATATGCCCAAATTTTGATTTTGTGGAGCTAAGGGGTTATCCACGTTGATGGCCCTAAGTCTATGAGGTCTTGCACTACATTTTTGAACACATTACATGAATTGATATCATGCCCATTTTGTCGATGGTATGGACAAAACAAGTGCTCTCTATAAGTCCTAGGCCTTTTGGTGGGATCAAGGGGCCTAATGTCTGGCAAGGCTAATTTGTTGGTTTCATACAACCTTCTAAACAGGGATGAATACGACTCGTTTAACGGAGTGTATTGTCTTTGGGGGTGATTGAATTGGTGATGGATAGGTTGTTCCATAGTTGGCATTATGTTTTGAACCATTGGTGCTTGGGTAACTGATGGGACCGCATGATATGAAATTTGTTGTTGCATCAATTTTTGAGCCACTATGGGCTGGCTCATCACCACTTGATTAACTTGGTTTGTTGTGTTAGCCGTTGAGGCTTGTGTGGATTTGTTTTGGCCAGATTGGTTATTTCGGTATTGGCCCTTATTTTGCCATTCTTTCCTTTTAGGCTTAATGACACCCTCTTGGATTTTGATCTCCTCAATGACACTAGCCTATGCTAAAGCTTCTTCAAATGTTCTATAAGTGTTTAGTTGTAGCATCCAAGAGATGGGTTTTAAGCAACTCTTGGTAAAAAGCTTTATAATCTCTTCCATTGGTAGGGAGAATGGCAATTTAGTTATGACTGCCCTCCAACGGTTTCCAAAGTCATAGATAGGTTCCTCATCCCATTGTTTCAAATAATAAATATCTGATAAGGATACCTTATTTTTAATATTTAGGGCGAAGCGCTCTAAGAATAGATCTATCAATTGATCAAAAGTGTATATACTATGTGTGGTCAATTGATTGTACCATTCTATGGCATCCCCCCTAGCATTTGAGGAAACGTTCAGAGCATGAGAGCGTTATCATCGCTAATCCAAAAACATACATGGACAAATGAGCTCACATGCTCTTTGGGATCCTCAGTTCCCTTGAACTTGTCAAATTTTGGTACCGTAAAATCTGTCGGATATGGCGGTGATGGTACCGATGGATGAATTGGTTGATGGATCAGTTGGCTTAATGTGAGCTTTTGGCTCATTGTTCCTGATGAATTTTGCATCAACTGATCGATTTGCTTTTGCATTGCTTGAAGTCTAAGGTCTTCTACTGGAATGTGAGGACCCTGGATTAGGTGGTGGTTGGTTGATGGGCTTGATGATGGATGTTGGGGTGTGACCAACATGGTGTTGTGGAATGGATTGGGTTGGGTGTGTGGAGAAGATGGATGATTGAAGGATGGGGATGATTGATGAGGATGATGGAGGAAAGGATTGGATTGTTGATTGGTGGCAATGTTGATTGGTATGGTGGATGTGTGGAGTGGTGGTGGGTTAGGGATGGTCACTATGGAGGATTGAGGGACCCATGAGGAATTTTGATTGATGAGTGGAGGTTGAGTTGGAACTCCTTGAGTCATAGGGTTTGTGTTAACCGGTTGCTTTCCTTTTATTCATTGTGAAAGCAATCTATTGATGAGCCCTAATGTATTCATGAGTTCCTAATTTGACCATGTGTCGAATGATGGGGTTGAGGTTGGATGAGATGATGGTTGGGCTGATGATGATGGAATATTAGGCATGGTCATGTTGGCTAAGTGAGATGATGGAGGGATGGATGACATGGTCATGTTGGCTAAATGAGATGATGGAGGTGTGGATGACATGGTCATGTTGGCTAAATGTGATGATGGAGGTGTGGATGATAGATGAGAGGTCATGGGTATGGTGCAAGTTGCATTTGATGTTACAACTTGAAGGTTGGGGACTTGCGAGGTGGCATTGACATGCTCCTCATACAAGGGGTTGGTGTAGGTGGATGTGAAGTAAGTGTTTTGAACACTTGGGCTTTGTGGTGGTTGGCTTGTGGTGGAAGGCATACCATATTCATATCTTGAATTAGGATATCCTTGGGTAAGGTAGGTGGTAGCCAATTCAGGTTCTTCAAAATCATCTTGGCTAAGGGGCTCCATGACATAGTTAGAGGCCTTGTAGATGGCCTGCACTCTATCCATGTCTATGTAGGTGGTGGTGGCTTCCACATTAAGTGGATGGGACTCCTCTTGAGAGTGGGATGGATGGGCTGATCCAAACAAAGTAGTCTGAATCATAGTGGATGGGGCTACCGAAGTAGCAGGCTCATGGGAATTATTTTCCATTAAATTATTTTGGTTCATTACCTTCTTTTGTTGACGTGTTAACACCATAAAGCAATTAAACCAAAAATTCAAGATTAATCTAGATCACACAAATTAACAATTTCCTTTCTAAAGAAATAAAGCAAAGAAAACAACCAATCCTAGGTTTCACCTTGTGTGGCTTACCTCAGGTTCATTAATTATTTTCTTCCTTTAATGTGAAGTTCCTTTTAAAATTGTTGGGTTTGTGTGTTTCGGTGTAGCCTAATCTTGTTTAATGAAAAACAAAGGTAAAAACTATGGTTGGCCAAGGCAACGAGATTCTTGTTGGTAATGACCTCCAACAAGTTTGCTCGGGGGTATTCCTATGGTGTCTAGGGGCAGATATTTGATGGATGGAGATGAAAGCCACCATCACCAAACCTCAAGCAATAGTTGGTGATGAAATCCAACTATTACTATTAAAAAGTGCAGCGTGCAAGTGTGTGATTGATTAATTTTATGTTCCTTGTTCTTTATAGTGTGCAAAAAATATTAAAAATTACCAACCTCACTAATCTAAATCAGAATCCAACATAAAGACGCAAATTTCATCGATAGAGCGCAGAGTACACCCTTAAAACCCCTGCCTACAAGTGATAAAAATCACAAGAGCACCGGAGGGTTCGTCCACCTCTCTGCCAAAGGGGCCAGCCTAGGGCAGGATTACTTTATGCTTCTAAATGTTGTTCCTATTTAGATATGCAAGTTTGAAATAATTTTTAACCCTAAAATGCAACTCTAAGATGCTTTTGCATTTTATATGCACTCAAAAATGCAGACAAATCACCTAGACTTGCAATTTTAGAACAAGAAGTATATTTTATATCCTAAATCACACAAAAACCCTAGATGTAACTTACTACTGATTCTTTCCCCGATTTCTTAATGTGAACACAGAAACAGTGAAAAAAATAGCAGCAAGAAACAAAATACGTAAATTGTTGAATGGCAAACTAGGGTTACGTAACTCACTTGGAAGCCTCAGCTCTGCTTCAAATTAATGCTAGGCATAGTTGTGCGCCTGCTCAGGCATAGGAGAGCACCTACGAAGCATGGAAGGGCACCTGCATGATCCCTAGAACTGCTATAGAATGCTTCAAAAACCCTAGCAATGAATGCGATAATTTTTACGCTTTCTAAAAAACCTGCAACAACAACAACAACAAAAAATTAGCAAGGTAGATCTATCAAATTATGAAACCCTTGTGGGGTCCCACCGTGATCACCATTTGTGGATGCAAAGACATGACACTTGAAAATAAAATGGTAGAATCAAATAAAGCAATGAGACAAAATAGATTGCACAAAAGAAATATGTATTCAATGGGGGGGCCAATAGACTCCTTTGTTACAATCAGTATCCAATGCGGATATTTGATACAATAATTTATAGTGGAACTAGGGTTCTCCGAAACCCTAGTTAGATATAACAGAAGTGTCTTCAGATCTGAGTGTGTCCTTGATCCCAACAGGTTGAGTGGGCTTTGAATATCCAATGTGGGGCCACTCCAGCTTCAACAACCATCAAAGAATATGTTGAATTCATAGATCTGCATGCAAAACAAAACACAAGAGCATCAATAATACCTATGAGGGCTCCACAGTGTGAGACCCTCAGACATTAACAAAACCCTAGCTTAAGAATCAATTTAAAATGCATGCCAAACCAATGAATAAATGAAATAAAATAATACTAAATATACCTTGCTTCATTGTTGTAGATTTCATGGTGTAGCAGATTCAGATCTTCATTTCAATGTCATAGCAAGCTCTGACGTGAGCTTCACAAGCTCTGGTTCACACCTGGGACTATCGTAGGCTCTAGAAGGTGCTAGGCAGGCTCTACAGTGAGCTTGGCAAGCTCTAGTGTGCACTTGCAGATAGGGCAAGCTCTAGTGGGTGCTTGGCAAGCTCTGCAGTGAGCTTCACAAGCTCGGCACAATGCTCATAGGGTAGGGCAGATCTACAAAAATAGATCAGGAAGGATGGCGATGAAGGTGGTAGATGGAATATGGCTATGGCGATGAGCGAGGATGGATGGATGATGGCTGGAATGGTAGAAGTATTGTTGGCTTAGCTAGGGCATCAGATCTTCAATTCTCTCTATCTCCGCTTCACTAGGGCATCAACAAATGCTTCTCCAAGTATATCTCTTAATCTCCAGGTTCCAGGGTTTGGGCATTTGCAAAATACCCTATTTATAATCCAACCTAGGGTTTTCTTAGGGTTTTAGCCTTGCACTTTTGATCGTGTGGCTAAGATTAAGTCATATCCTAGGGTTGAGATTACTTTTTGAATGTGACATGGATTAATGAAAATGGATGGTGGAGATTAAATGAAATCGGATGGCTAAGGTTAATTGAGTTTATTTATATATATTTTATAATAAATATATTAAAATATAATAAAATATTATATAAAATATAAAATATTATAAAATAATATTAAAATAACCCCAATTAGGCTAGGAAATGGCGGGAAGGTGGATTTGGGCCAAATAATTGGTGGGAAGGTGGAATGGAAGACAAGTGGGTGGTGGGATGGTTAGGATGGAGGTTTAGTGGCTGCGATTTGGTGTCTATAGATTTATTTGTGGGATAAAGGAACTCAAGCATCGACAATATCAAATTTTGACTTGTCCTTGCCAAGCGTGCATTGCTTAGCATTGAGGAATTTTATGTTTTGAGTTTCTCTCATGCTATTGTTTCATGCCCAAATATTTTTCTAACCTAGATCTAACTAGAGTCTACTAGTTAGCCTAGGCTCTGATACCAACTGTAACAACCCCATTTGTTACCAAAAAAATTTTTTTTATAAATACACATTCATATTTCATGAGGCAAGGGTCATAATCATGAACTAAAATAGAATCATTCCATTTGGATTGTAAGCTACCAATTCAAATAGCATCAAGAGTTATTAAGAATTGATCAGAGTTACTCTTGAGTAGAAGTGATCAGCTTCTACAAAAACCCTCATACCACTCGGATATGGCAACAATGGCCAAGCGTTAAAACTTCATCCCTCTTAAAAATGGAAATCACCCTTAACCATACTATCTGGTAGGATCAATATACATATGAATACCTTGAATATGGAAACCCATGTTAATGAAATAACCTCAACAATGGTTATTCATGGATCTTATATCCTACCCACATCTTCTTGATGGGATAATAAAATCACTACACATGATTACATAATCCTTGGAATGTCATGATTATATTACCTTATACTTTTTAAGGCTTATTTGACCATCCTTTTTATTTAGGCATCCCTTTTGTTATATACATGAATCAATTAAATTCATTACAAGAGGCATTATATAGCCATCATGGGAGTACCTATTCCTCATGTACATTCATTGAACAACTCAGAATGTAAAATCTGACTTGGTTTACAACTCAAGTCCAATACCATCCATGAATGTTTATGAAGTGATCATAACCCAATTAATCCTTTAAGGAATAGAATCCATTACTTTATGATTCTTGAGATTGTAGCACACATGAGTTATTCAATTGAGCAATATTTACATTCCATTACATTCTACTTTTTACATCCATACAACCATTGAATACATCAAGTGCTAATTTTTGAATGGTAAAGCTAGCTAACTACATCATTCATATTTACCTAATACATTTCAGAAAATAATTGACATAATAGAATATCATTAAATCATCAACATATTAAAGTTAAGCATACATTCCTTTCATCACAGTACTCATGGTCATGATCTAAGAATTGCATAATTGTTTTATCAAGCATTTAACCATCTCATCCACTTAAATTATTTTCATTTTGAAGTAAAAGCAACATGCACAAGAATTAACACATCAAACCACAAATAGAGTGACACATTGTTTATCCTGGGAAACCTCATGGGGAATAAACCAAACCTCCAAAATATGTACTTTCCTCATATTCATAAACTCAAGAGGTCAAATATTACAAATATAGAAGGACCACTATGGGTCCCTTTCAATCAATTTTACATGGCAATGAATACAACCATTCCTTATCAAATTCATGATGCAATTAAAGAATTTTCCTAATTCCTTTCTCTAAGTCATCATTATATCATTAAGGTATTTCCATACCAAAAAGGAATCCATATTCCTTTTAAAATCATGATGCAATTAAATAATCTATTGATTCTAAGCCATCCTAAGAATTTTCATATGTTTATGATAATCATCATAATCTTATTTTGGAGAAGTCGTATCGATGTTAGAGAAAACCATATAAGCTCCCTCAAGAATTAATTCCAAATTCATTCTATATAATTGACACTAAGTCAATCCATGAATTAATGTCCCATACTATTAATTCATTAATGAACCATTCTACCTAAATTAATAATTTAAGCTAATGATTTAAATTATTTATCATTTCATAATTGTATATTGTTGTAACAACCCATGTCAGCCAATTTTCTCCTTAACTTTAGATTAGTAAAAGTGAACCCTTATAGGTTTAGAATGGGTAATATAAAGCTCATTATTCTAAATCTATTTCCTTTGATTATATACAAATCAATAGGGGTCTAATTCCCCATTGAATACAACATATTAATCAATTCAATTGATTCTCAATTGCTATCAAATTTTCTTCCTAAATTTGATCCAAGATTCTTTTCATTACTTTCCAAATCCTATCAATTCTCCTCCTAAATGTGAGCTAAAGATGCATCAATTATCCTAATTTTTTTTTTATATTTCAATCCAAAGTTAGCTCTCAAATCAATTCATTTCCTTAATTGGGTCCCAATATGCATCCCACTATTTCATCCTCTATCATAAAGTTTCCAATAATGCATTTATAAATTATTATCAATTTTTTCCCAAAATTTGATCCAACATAATCTCTAATTTTCTTGCTAATTTGGTTATCAAAATCCAATCCAAATAATATTTCTCTTATCTCCAAATAATACCAAATTGACATCCAATATTTGCTTTACTACCATTCTTTTAATCTCTCAAAAGAGGAAATCCCCATAAATTCCCATAAATCATCTTGCATCACGATCCATATCTAAATAATTTACTTTGTCCCAATCATAAATGTCATTCCTTTGATTGTTAGGGATATTTGGAAGAGTCCCATACCTCTTCCTGGATGGACACCAAGATCATCCATTCTTCTAATGGATTCCATCCATTAAATATTTTCATAATAAATCATAGTATGTATTTTACATACAAAAGCTAAAATTCCACTAAAATAATTACTTCCATTTGCTTCCCACATTTAACATAGAAAATCACCAAGCATGAATAAATAATTCATTCATCATAGCAAGGATTAATTCTTAATCTCATTCATCATTCTATAGGCAATCATGCATCACATCTTTGTCAAATGTATTTCACATACAATGAAATTACCAATCATGCATAGATGATTCATCCATCCATAATATTTTTATAAGTAAGGATTTATTCATAATTCCAACCATCATTTGTTTGGAATATCACCAAACTTAGGGAAGAGTCCCATACCTCTTCCCAAGGAATGGACACCAATCCATTCCTCCCAAAACTAGAAAGATTAACATTCATCCTTCTAGTTGAGATATATTTATTTATAAATTGCATTATAATACACATAAGGGAATATAATTACAAAATATATATTTCCTCTTGATCATAACATTTAATTAATTTCAAACTTCATTCAATAATATTTACTATATTTGATCAACCATTCAAACTAGTATTTAGACAAAAGATAGGAATTACTCTCATTAATTCCTAGGTTTTGTAAATCAATTGAAAACTATCATAGATATTCATATAGTAAGAAATAAATATTACAAAAAGTAATACCATTTCTATTTTCCCTTTCTCTAAATATAAAGTATGCAAAATGCATTCAAAACCTTCTTAGGATAATTATAAAACCCATGATGAAAGAGATCATATAATAGAGTTAATTAAGTGTTGATTTACAAAAAATTAATCTTGTTTTCCCATTCTAATGCATATGCACAGCGGTGGTCCTGAGAACTATGAATGGCATAAGATGAATGTTTTTGACTTCTCAGACAAATTTGACCATGACTCGATCACCCTGCCCGAGATGTAAGCATGGTCAAAAGAGTTAAACATACTAACCACGATGAAGAGTTCTACAACATTGATGAAGGTTTAATAGAAAATCAACACGAAGATCCATTACCTTTCAATCCATAAGGTACATGTACACCTTTAGGGTTCCTTTTAGAAACAAAAGTTAGAACAGTCATAGACAGGGCTCAACAGGGATCGACATGAGATTCAATGACCTTGGGTGAAGAATCTATCTATTCTGAGAGATTGTAACATGATCAAGGGTTACATTTTGGATTAGATATAGGTACTCTGACTACATTTTCACCTGTCATTTGGTGGATAAAGGTGATTGAGGTTTTCATCTTTCTCATCGATGATGATTCTTAGATTCACAACACTAAAGGCTTATTACAATAATTCAACTATATTGCTCCATAGATCCTCGAGTCTTAAATATTAAAACATCCAAAGTAGATATCTTTGATGGAACTCAATAGATATTTTGTATATAATACAAGTCATCATCATTGTCGACTAAATAGCAATGGGTTGCTCTCTTCCATTGATAATATAGGAGATCTTCGATGGTTCAACTACATACTGAGACTCAGGAATGAACATATAATTTATAATATTTACCTTTAAAATGAAGGATAGGCCAAGAATCGATGTAGGTAGTAATAGGGAATTGGTTTCCCATATGTTGGGTGAATCATAGCTTTATCGAAGTGCAGGTAGAGAATTTGCCCTCAAGTAAATAATTTTTAAACCAAACTATTTAGTGAAGAATTATTTTCAAACTCTATTAAAGAAAATTATACAGACATAATGGCTTTATTTCATTTCATAACAAGCAAGAGTTAGAGTAAATCAAGTGGAAGGCTCCAACCTAGAACTCCAGTAGATTGGTGATGCTTATTGGATTTGCACTTCTCCTCTAGCTTCTCCAGTCCAACATCACACAACGTAACCTAGCATAACCTTCCTCTCTTTATTTTTCAACTACCCCTCACAATTTATAGCTCTCTTTCTTCTTAAACAAGAAAGATGTTTCTAAATAGAAATCTTATTTATATTTCTTTTTGCTTTCTTTTATTTCAGAAAATATGTTTTTAAATATAAATTTTATTTATATTTATTTTTTCTTTCTTTCTTTCAAAAAATATGTTTCTAAATAAATATATATTTTATTTATTTTATCTTCTTTTTCTCACCCCAAGATAAAGCTTCCCTTAATATACATATATATTTAATGGAAAGGGAATCCATAGAGATAAGCAAAGAATCTTATCTATTATTTCAACCTTCCCATAATAACCATGTGAAGGAAATATTTATTATTTAAATATTCGAGATAGTTTTTTTTTAACCCAATCAAAATAAAACTGGTTTATACCCAAAAAACAACCTTCCTAATTTCCTTCTAGAATGAAGGTAATTAAATTAATTAAGCATATTTAAAAAGAAAATCTCTACTCTTAGAAGTTGACCAATTTAATGCCCAGTTTAATATCTTTCACCTAAGCATTAATTGCCTTCACAGAGATACCAACCTAGGAAATAAGTCATATTCCCGTACGTAGAAAGGCTTGCCAAAATGGGTCATGATAGATGTTTTGGGCTCTCTTTTTCATGATCTCTTTTTTTTCATAATTTTTAATGTGTTCCTTATTTTTTCTTACAGCATGATGCACTCTTATGAAAATGAATCTAGTATTTATTCTATAGTGTCATTTGAATGTAATATTTTGGGCTTGCACCATGCAAGGATTTTTGGCAAGTGTCTCCTTTGCTTTCTTTTATATTGGATACAAGCCTTTGATCAGCTTCTTCTCATGCTCTCAATTGTGGTTTCTAGCTTTGTTTGTTCTTAATGTTACCAAGATTTCATTGAAAATGATGCCAATGTGTCCAAATTTCTTGGATTGGTGCTTTAGTTTTATGCTTGGAATAGAAATTACATTGCTAAAAAACTTCCCTTTTGAAGACTTGCACACTATTCACATTCTTCATACCTTTTGTTTGTTTATTTCCTAAAATTGGAAAGTTTGTATTTTTTATTTCTTGAGTGTGCTATTTTAGAACATCCCTTCCTTTCTTGAAAGAATATATATATTTCATAAGCTTTTCATGACAAAGTTTTTCAACAACTTGATTTATTTTAGTTGATTCTGTAATACTTCCTTTCTTGCTTGTAGTCCAATACTACTCTTTTGAAGCTAGTTATTTTATAGAAAAATAAAGAAGCCTCAAAAGATTTCTTAGTGCCTTTTAAATAACAAATTAATTTGTAGGGGATACTTTGTGATCATGATTCCTTTTGTTGCTGAACTTGAATTTGTTGTTTATATATTATGATCTTATTGGTCCTTTTAAAAGGGTTGGAATCATTTTTACTACTTGAAGGTTTCCTCTGCATCTCTAGTATTTGGGAGGGATTTTGAGTTTGAAACCTTTTAATTCATCATGGGATTTTACTTCATGGATATGATTACCTCTATTTTGAGGTTTATCTTAAACAATCTGTAGACACCAAAATCTAGCCACTTGTCATCCATCCATAACCTTCCACCATAATTATCAATTATTTATATATATTTGTTTAATATATATTCAAATATTAATATGTTTTTTTTTGATTGGTTGAAAGGGTGTTGAAAGGTCCCTGAACCTTGTACAAGTATAAATTTACATGTTAATCAAACCGACCGAAGAGGCCCAAGAGCTAAAGAACAGAGAAAAAGTCAAACACCACAAGAAGAAAGGTGTCGCGATATCGTGACATGTTGCATTTTTGCGGTTCCAAGCATATAGGAAAGCAAGGAGGAAAAGGTGTCGCGATATCGCGACATGTTGTGCCGTCATGACCAAGGGAGGAAAATATGTCGCGATATCATGACAAGATGCAACATCGCGGCCGAAGGAGAGAAAGTGTCACGAAATCATGACATGTTGCAACGTCGCTGCCAGAATAGAAAAGTGTCGCGATATCGCGACAAGTTTCATCATCGCGGCTAGAGGAGGAAAGGTGTCACGATATCGTGACAAGTTGAATCGTCGAGGCCCAAGAAGAAAATATGTCGCGATATCATGACATGTTGCATTGTCACGGCCATAGGAGGAAAAGTGTCATGATATCGCGACATGCTGCATCATCACGGCTATAAGAGAAAAGGTGTCACGATATCGCGACAAGTTGAAAGGTGTCACGATATCGTGACATGTTGCAATGTCGCGCCAAAGGAGAAAAAGTGTCACGATATCGCGACAAGTTGCAACATCATGGCCAAGGAGAAAAGATGTCGTGATATCGCGACATGTTGCAATGTCGTGGCCGAAGGAGAAAAAGTGTCGCGATATCGCGACAAGTTGCATTGTCACGGCCAGATGAGGAAAAAGTGTCGCGATATCGCGACATGTTGCATTATCGCGACCAAGGAGAAAAAGTGTCATGATATCGCGACATGTTGCATTATCACGGCCAAAAGTTGCAACATCACGGCCAAAGAGAAAATATGTCACGATATCGCGACATGTAGTAGCGCCGTGGCCGAAGGAGAAAAAGTGTCGCGATATCACGACAAGTTGCATTGTCGTGGCCAGATGAGGAAAAAGTGTCATGATATCGTGACATGTTGCATTATCACGATCAAAGAAAAGTGTCACGATATCGCGACATGTTGCATTATTGCGGCCAAAGAAAAGTGTCGCGATATCGCGACAAGTTGCAACATCCCGGCCGAAAGAGAAAAAGTGTCACGATATCACAACATGTAGCAGCATCGTGGCCAAAGAGAAAAAGTGTCGCGATATCACGACATGTTGCATTATCGCGATCGAAGAGAAAAAGTGTCACGATATCGTGACATGTTGCATTATCACGACCGAAGAGAAAAAGTGTCGCGATATCATGACATGTTGCATTATCGCGGCCAAAGAGAAAAAGTGTCATGATATCGCAACATGTAGCAGCACCGTGGCCGAAGAGAAAAAGTGTCGCGATATCACAACATGTTGCATTATCGTGGCCGAAGAGAAAAAGTGTCACGATATCATGACATGTTGCATTATCGCGGCCAAAGAGAAAAAGTGTCACGATATCGTGACATGTTGCATTATCGTGGTTAGAGAAAAGTGTCGCGATATCATGACATGTTGCATTATTGCGGCCAAAGAAAAGTGTCACGATATCGCGACATGTTGCAACATCACGGCCAAAGAGAAAAGATGTCACGATATCGCGACATGTTGCAACATCGCGGCCAAAGAGAAAAGATGTCATGATATCGCGACATGTAGCAGCACCATGGCCGAATGAGAAAAAGTGTCATGATATCGTGACATGATGTAACGCCACGACCAAAGGAGAAAAAAGTGTCGCGAAATCGCAACATGTTGCAACATCCTAGCCAAAAGAGAAAAAGTGTCATGATATCACGACATGATGTAACACCGCGACCAAAGGAGAAAAAAGTGTCGCGATATCGCGACAAGTTGCAACGTTGCACCCACAGGAGAAAAAAGTGTCACGATATCGTGACAAGTTGCAACGTTGCGCCCACAGGAGAAAGAAAGTGTCGTGATATCGTGACATGTTGCATTTTTACGGCCAAAGGTGAAAAGTGTCACGAAATCATGACATGTTGCATTTTCGCTATCGAAGGAGGAGAAGGAAAAGGTGTTGCGATGTCATGACAAGTTTCAAAAACATACCAAACCAATCCCCTGGAAACAACTCACATTGTGCAAACATTGAAACTTGTAGGATTATTCCTTAGGTCGATGGGGAAGGAGTCTCTCCACACTTGGATGTCAGATTCGCCGACTCCCTTGTTTGCAAGCCAGTCCATAGCTTTGTTTCCTTCCCGGTATTGATGCTTAATGGTTAATTCTGGGTAATTGCCAATTAGGGCCTTACAATCTTGGAAAATCAAAGCAAGGGCCCAAGGAGTCTTAGCGGTACCATTGAGCTAGTTAATACAGTGCAACAAGTCTCCTTCGATGATAAGTTTATTGATGGTTAGCCCTTCCATGAGGATCAAACTTTGGAACAGGGCCCGTGCCTCTACCATATTGTTGGATTGAATTCCCAGATTCAGGGCAAATGTCAAAATTATTTCTCCTCTATGATTTTTGAGGATTCCCCCTCTACTAGCCGCTCCTGGGTTGCCTTTAGCCGCACCATCGAAATTGAGCTTGTGCCACCCAGTAGGTGGTAAGACCCACTTGATGAAGGACCTGTCAACAGAAATACGAGGCATGACAGATATGTTAGATAGATTGAAAAGTTTGGTTAGGTCCGATTCTAAGCCAGGAGGGGGGGTTTTGAAGACAAAAAAAGAGAGGCATTCTCCGCAACAAGGGTCATGATTTTGACAATGATAATCTTCATATCAGTGGCTTGATTTTTGAAAATTTTGGCATTTCTTTCGAGCCATATCTGCCATACATAAAGGTGGAGGCAAGCTTGCCACATGAATTTTAGTTGGTTGCTCTTGAAAGGCCGGGGACATTGCTTAAAAAGGAGGGGAATGGACTGCGAGAGGACTATGGAGATATCAAAGGTGTTATGGACCTGGTTGAGAACTGCAAGAGAAAAGGGGCATTCCAAAAAAACATGTGAAGTAGACTCATAGGCATTTTTGCACAGGATACACCAATTGGGAATGAGTAACCCTCTGATTATCAAGTTGTCAATGGTGAGGATTCTATTTTGGATGGCCAACCAGGAAAATAATTTGACCTTGGGAATGATCTTGGGGACCCAGACCTGATTTGATAATTCCCAACCATCTATGGGAATTTCTTGACTATAGTAGGCTGATTTGACAGTGAAATTTCTAGATTCTTCAAGGTTCCAGACCATGGAATCGTCTTTGTGAGAGTTCGGGATGATGCAAGTCCTCAACAAGTTTTGTAATCACCTGAGAGCCTCGGTGATATGCCTGGGCCCATTAAGAGCTAGGTGTTTCCATTCATGTCTTGTAGGACCTTGGTTAATGAAGTGGCACACCTTATCTCCAAAGGTGGCTTCGGTAGTCGCCTTGAGTACTGCAAGATGCGGATCTTGGCTGAGAGGTTTATCATGGATCCACGGATCATCCCAAAAATGGATGGTCATTCCAGTTCCTAGACACCACCTTAATCCTTCCATGATGATTTCCCTTGTTTTGATTATGCCATTCCATAAATGGGATCCGATAGGGATGTTGTGCTCTCCAAGAAAGGACAACTGGTGGAGGTACTTAGCTTTAATAATATCAATCCAGGTGAATTTTTCATTGATGGTAAGTCTCCAGGCCTTCTTGGCAATGAGGTCCAAGTTCATTCACTTGATGTCTCTGAATCCGAGTCCTCCATACTTTTTCTTGGAGCAGACCTTGTCCCAGGCAACTAGCGAAAATTTGTTCTTGTTTTCGTTTCCATCCCAAAGGAATCTGCGTTGAATTTGTTCAATTTTTTGGTAGATGGTAGCTAGAGCTTTGAAAATAGATAAGAAAAAAATAGGGATGCTTTGAAGTTAAGCTTGAACCAGAGTGGCTTTGGCTGCCTGGCTGAGCATTGAGCTTTTCCACCCTGCTAGTTTCTTGTTGAGGCGATCTAAAACAAGATTCCACATAGCTGAGACAGATCTGCCATGGAAAAGGGGTAATCCAAGATAAGTAGTTGGAAGGATCCCAATTTTTCACCCAAGGATCTCAACAATCCTATTTTTTCTATGATTGGGATTATTGAGAAAGTATAGCTTGCTTTTGCGGTAGTTGACTTTCTGACCAGCCGCCTCTTCATAAGAATCAAGGATGTTCTTAATGATTTTTGCTTCGAGGATGGAAGCATTAGAGGATATAATAGTATCATCCACAAACTGTTGATGGGATATGGCTTTGGAAGTTGAGGCTGGTTTGATCCCAAAAATAAGACCACTATTGCAGGCAGTTGAAAGGGTTCTTCCAAGGGTTTCGGCCAAAATGATGAAGAGAAAGGGGGACAGAGGGTCCCCTTGATGGATGCCCTTGAAACTTTGGAAGAAAATTTTGGGTGAGCCATTGATAAGAACCGAGAACCAAGTAGTCGAGACACATTCACGAACCATCTTGATCCATTCTTTGTGAAACCTAAACTCTTTCAGGACTTCGAACAGGAATTTCCAAGAGACCCGATCGAAAGCATTGTTCATGTCAAGCTTAAGGAACATGCTGGGTTTTTTAGTTTTTGATGCCGAATGGGCTAGTTCATGGACAGTTATCACTCCATCCGAAATGAATCTACCTTTGACCGAGCTCCCTTGGCACTGATCGATGATGGAGGGAAGGATGTCTTTCAACCTATTTGCCATAACTTTGGTGATAAATTTGTAAATGACACTGCAAAGACTAATCGGTCTGAAATCAGAAAGGGAAGCACGATCATTGGACTTGGGAATTAAAACAATGAAAGTGGAATTGGCTTCTCTCAGCATATTTTTGGCTCTCTGGAAGAATTTAACCACAACAACGACATCTTGGCCCACAATATCCCAAAAATGTTGAAAAAATCGGGGTGGGAAGCCATCAGGTTCGAGGGCCTTATCAGGTACCATTGCGAACAAAGCTTCTTTGATCTCCTCTTCAGTGAATCTTTCAAGCAATTTTCCATTATCATTGTTAGACACCAACTTTGGGATGTGCTGTAGCAAAGAACTTGAAGTGCGAGGATGTGTTGTTAGACACCACAATATTAATATGTTATATATTATATTTATATATATTTATTATATATATATATATATAAATTAATCCCAACCATCTGTCATGTTTTAATAATAGCCATCCATCCGCCTTAATCCATGCCAGTTACCCAGATTTAATCTCCACCCTTCCTCATGTTTTAATCTCGGCTGCTCAAATTATGTCGTCAAAACCCTAACATGTCTAAGGGAATATTATAAAGAGGATTCATTTTGATGATTCAACCCCTAACACTTTTGAGTTCTCTAACCCCTAAGTTCTTGGAATCCCTAAGTGTCTAAATTCTCTAAGTTTCTTAGGAGATTTTTGGAGTCCAAACCCTAGCCCCACCTTCATTTTCATCCTTGCCCCATCGTCGTCACTCGTAGCCCTCCACCTCTACCACCACCATTCTTGCTAAACTATTTCTAGTTTTGCACCACTTCCATCAACCCCTGAATGCCCACTAGAGCCTACCAAGCACCAACCAGAGCTTCTTGAATATTTTCTAGAGCCCCCTAAGCATCTATGGGAATTTTTGGTCATCCCTGAGCACCCATGGGTATTTTCCACACTAGATATGTAGTCCCATGGTCCTTGGGTGCCATTAGGGCATCTATGTAATCATCATCTACATCATAGATGAATATAGAAATAGTAGGTTAGCATTGTTTGACAAGGTAAATAGTTATGTGCACTTTATTTCATGTTCTTTTACTTTGTTTATAGCTTTCATTGTAATATTAGGGTTTAGTCATTTTATTTCTTCTGAGGGTCTCACGCAATGGAGCCCTCATAGATATTACAGATCCTTGTTATTTTTCATTGTGTGTAGGTGTAAGAACTACATTTTTTGGAAGTTGTTGAAGATAGGGTGGCCCTATCCAGGATACACAAGCCCACCTACAACCTCATTGGGATCAAATCAAGCACGAAGACACCACCATTATTTTTAACTAGGGTTTTGAAGAACCCTAGTACTCTATAATTTTTTATCAAAAATAAACATTTTAAACCTCATATTTGGGTTATAATGATTGTAAAATTTGAGATCCACCCATAGCAATAAAGAGCTTACCTATTTTTATGCAATCTTTATGTGTTATGGTGTTTATTGTCATTTTACATTATTGTATTAGTGTTGCTTGATTTTTTATTCACAAATGGTGATCACGGTGGGACCCACAATGGGTTATCTATGCTAATTTACTTTTTTACTAACTTGTTATTTCCATTTTCTATTTTTCAGGTTCTAAAAATTTGATCGTATGATTTTCACAAAACTAGGGAATATAGAGTTGCAAAAGTTGATCCAAGGTTATGTGAACGTCCTGCAGCGATCAAGGGACACCTTCTAGTGTTCAAAGAACACCCTAGTGCATTTTAGAGGCTCTAAGAGGTATTTTACATAGTGGTAAAATCATATGTAGGATTTTTTGTAAGTCTACTTCAAAACCCAAACCCTTGTGCTTCAATTTTTTTATTTTTTTATAGATAAAGTAATAAAAAGAACATCATTCAATTTCTGTTAAAAAAATCATATTACATTTGCAATTTAGGCACTTGTATTCATTTTACACATTGCATTTAGAGTATATTTGCATCCATATTCACTTTAGCATGCATTTTAGATTTAAAATTTTGTTGTTATCTATTGTGTTTTTACTCAATATTCTGCATATTGTTTTCATATGAAGTAACAAATGCATAAAATTATTTGCATAATAGGGTTAAGAATTACTCTTTTACTTGTCTAAGTAGAAACACAATTAGGATACCTAAGTATACTCCCGCAATTTGTGATTCAAGGTGGAATATTAGGTGAATCCTCCATTTTTAGAGTGGGTCTTAAGCGGTGTACCCTACATTCTTTTGAGGAACTTAGTATTTCTATTTTTGGCTTCTGATTTAGCCCTATAAAATTGCTTATTTTTGACATTGTATGTACACATTAGAAAATATGAAACTTTAAAATGAATCACACACTGCATATTTTACAATAAAAAGTAATGAGTTGGACTTCATCACCAACCATTGCTTGAGGTTTGGTGACGGTGGGCTTCATCTCCATCCGTCAATCAATGCCCTTAGCCAACATAGATACCCATGAGAAAACTTCTTGGATTTCACCACTAGGAAGAATCTCATTTTCCATCCAAGCCATAGATTTCACCATTCATAATTCAGATTAGAACATCCAAAACACACAAAATCACAAAAGAAGTTCATTAAAAACAAGATAAAAAAAATATTTAAGACACTTCTATTGCAAAAACATAGGATTGAATTGTTTACTTGATTTTGTGAAGTTTTTATTTGCATTTTGATTCATTAGATTATGGTGTTAACTAGAAATCAAACAAAAGTATTGAATTAAATTTCCATTCACCAAGATACTTCATATGTGGATTTTTCAACATCCTTCCCTACCACTTTTGTGGTCAATCCCACTAGTGTGATATAGACAAGTTGTTCAGATTTTTTTGTAGGTCCCTCACACACTGTGCAAACTTTAAATGTTGATGTTTTGCACAAAGCCATTCACACATCCATTTCACAAACAGAACCATATTCACCTATCATAGACCATAACATAACCTATATATATATATATATATATATATATATATATATATATATATATATATATATATATAGCTAAAGTGGAAGCTTTTCAAATATCTGCTAACTATAATCTAGAACAGATCCACAGTTCACCTAGGTATGATCCTTCATTTCAATAAGAACTTGCCCATTCCCATCCTTCTAGCATCACCCAAGTGTATAATAATCCTCTTTTTGAGGCGACAATTGTACCTTCCCAACATTTTTTCATCCCATAGTATTCAGGTGCTCTAAGTACTTCCGTTCCATCCTCATACACCACCACCTATGGCAATCCTTTGTATGAAGCACATGCCAATGTTGCTTCATAGATGTCAGCTTCCACCTCATCTAATGTCACCTATCCAGTTGTAATTCTTGTTTCAAATTATCCTCCACCTACATCATCCATTCCATCCACATCCACACTATCTTATTTAGAGGTTGCCATATAGAAAGCATGGAAATATATCAATTCATTGCTTATGGCTCAACAAGGTGCTCAACCTTATTTCCAACAACAAGTACATGTGACAGATTTTAAATCTCATCCTATTTCCACCCAACCCATATTTTTCACCCAAATTCCATCATGGGTACCACAATATTCTATGGTTTCCATACCCACACCACCATTAAATCATACCCATGTCATTCCCATAAATCATCATATTCATATCCCCCACACATCATCTTCTTTTTAACATTCACCATCATTTATTTATCAACCTTCACATCATCAATTTCAATCCACTTCACAAAATCATCATCATCTCATCACACACCAACATCTTACCACCTCATCTTCATAGAATCATCAAGTAATTCAAGACTTCCATATACCTTGGGAAGATCCTCGAATCCAAGCTATGCAACATAATATTGACAGCCTGATGCAACATACTCTTGGTATGATGATCTAGAAACCAACACTCAGGCAACTGATCAATCAATCAATCCATTTTTTAGTACCAGTAGACTTCACAGTACCAAAATTTGATAAATTTGACAAATTTAAAGGGATTGAGGACCCTAGAGAATATGTGAGCACATTTAATCATTCATGTTTTAGAATCTAAATTAATGGTTTTTTAATGCTTTAAAATTTTCCTCAAACATTGGGAGGAGATGTTGTAGAGTGGTACAACTATTTGCCTCACCATAGTATTTATACTTTTGAGCAATTGGTTGATCAATTTCTCGAAAGGTTTTCCCTTAATGTTAGAAAGAAAGTCTCATTATCTAATATATATGGCTTAAAATAATATGATGATGAGTCAATATACAAATTTGGCAACCCTTGGAGGGATTTTATTACCAAACTACCATTCACCCTACCAACGAAAGAGCTTACTAGATTGTTTACTAAGCATTTTTTATAACCCATATCTTGGTTGTTACAATTACAACAATACCGATCATTTGAGGAAGCTCTTACACAGGCAAGCATCATTGAAGAAATAAAAATCCAATAGGGTGTTCTTAAGCCTAAAAATAAAGAATGGTAGAATAATGGCCAGTATAAAGATAACTATTCTGGCCAGTCCAAACCAAACCAAGATAACCAAGCCAACCCAACTAACCAAGTTAATCAAGTGGTCATGAGCCAACCGATAATGTCTTAACAACAACTGTAGAAAATTGCATATCATGTGGTTCCTTCACCATCTCAATCAAGTTAGAATACAGTGCCATCTATGGAAAACTTCCCCCATCGATAATTTGTTCAAATAAACTACCATTATAACCCCTTAGTCGAATCATATTCCTTCATCTTCCACAAGTTGTATGAATTCAACCAACTTGCCTTGCTTGAGGTTAAACCAGATAACCCTACTGTAGCACCCTAAAATTGGCGCAATGAAATTGTAATAATTACATTCACCTTAGTAAATAATTTAAATTCAAATTTTAACCTCCCAAACCGCCCGTTAACCATCGGGTAATCCGTTTCCCCCTTTTTCGTGCCATTTTTAGAGGTTGTTTTGACCGTTTGACGATATCATCGCCGATCAGACGATATCGCCCTAGATCTGACGATTTCGTCTGGGCTAGGACGTCCAGACGATCTTGTCACAAAACTAATTTTGCACAATTAGCTTCTATTCCAACGGGCCTCTAATCCGGGCAAAAGCGTGTCTACGCCGTTAGAGACCCTCCCCCGTTGGAGATCTCCCAAATAGGGATGATCTCCAACCTCCTAACTACTCCCCTAAGCCTATTTAATCCTTAGGACCTTCCCTTCCCAACCCCTGGCTGAAATTCTCTGTAACTTAACTTCATACCTATTAAATCATCCCAAATTCACACTTGCAGTAGTCCTATACCAATTTTGTTGTAGGTACCTTAGTGTTTTTCAGCCGAAGCAAGATTTCATCATCGCCGATGAACCTGTTCAGATCGGAGGTGATCCTGTCGAATCAGAGACGATTTCATACCAATGTGGGACGATTTCGACTGCAGTCAACATTGAGGCAATCAGTGCCTGAAGTTTGCATTTCTTCTCCCATTTTCTGTTGTTTTATGTTGTAATTAGCAATTTTATTTAATATTTTATGTTATTTTGCATTTGGAGTTCACCCATTTAGCTTAGATTGCATAATAAGATCATAATTTGTCATTAGAATATCATAATTTGTTTGAATTTCTATTCATAACTATTGTTCAGTATTCATATTGTTATTTTGTGTTGTTTCCCTCTGTTATCATAGTTGTATTCTTTGTATTTTGCATCTATTTTTCTATTTGCAGGTCTCTAACGAATTCGTCTGATGAATTCGTCAGATCTCAGATGATCTTGTCTGATCTCAGACGATTCTGTCGAATTCCAGACGATCTTGACTACTTCAAACATCAGAATCTCCATCAGACATCCGGATCAGGTATTCTTCATTTATATTCTATAATTTCTCTATTTTCTGTCTTTAAATCTGTTTTTTGTATTCATTAAATCTGCACTTTCATATAGATTAATTTAGATTCATTTGGCCAAACCTAGGATATGAATGCTTAAGGCTAAAAACGAACACATAAAAACACATTCCCAACCTAGGCGTGGAAACTGCCATTAAATGTTTCCTGGTGAACCCACCATCCATCGAAAAATCACCAATATACACCTCCCTTGAGAGGCGGGACCTTCGCAAGTCCTCTCAGTTCGAGGTACCACGACATCCTTTTCCCATCCTCCTTCCGGGCACGGATCCTATAGCCTAAAGGTAAGGATGCGAAAAATTTGGAGCGATACATTTTGGTGAACCCGACGTGAATGCATTGTAAACCTTTTGAAAACAAAAACAAAAACAAAAAAAAATAGAACAACTAAAACATAGATGCATTTTAGATCATTTAAGTTTAATATCATGTTTAGATGGTAGCTCCTAAGAAAATATTAGCAGTTACTATAAATGTAGAAAACCAATTGGCAGCCATAGAAGTCAATTCTGTACTTAGTGTGCCTGAAACAGATAGAAATCAACTCTTGTGGAACGAACTTGATAGGAGACTTAGTGTCATCTCATCTAGGTCAACATAACTTAAACAAATCAAGAGGCTAGTCCTAGATAGAATCCTGGATCCTCATCAACTTGTCTTTTATCATGAACTTCAGAGAGCTTGCCATAGATGGTTAGCTTATAGGAGAGCTCTTGTATCTTCAGAATTGTTCACCTTCGAGGAATACCTCGAGAACGCAGCCATTGTACACCAGTTCCTAGGTCTTGTAGAAGACCAAGAGGTTGTTCTTACAGATAGGGAAATATGGAATAGAGTTCCTCGAGCTGTGTTATATCGAGAGTATTGCCACGAGCTTTACTTCTATCAACCAGCATCTGAGACAGATAATATCACTATAGCTCTTTTCATTAAATTTTTAAAAGAAAACTTTCAATTTGAAGAAGAACACTTCATGACTCCTGAACAACTCGAGCCTATTAATGATATTTATAAATTGTTTATAGAAAACTAGATTATTACTTTCAGTCTTATTTCTTGCATTTATTGTGTTGATTGTCTTTACAATATTATTTCAAAAAAAAAAAAACTAAAAATTAAAAAACTAAAAAACATAGCAAAAACTTAAACATTTCATTTCAAATATTGTAGTAGGTATATAATTAATATATACCTCTTAAACTTGTTGCATATATATATATATATATATATATATATATATATATATATATATATATATATATATATATATTTTCTGAAATCAAAATTTAGCACCATGCCTAAACTTAGGAATGGTAAAGAAACTATAGGAGAAGAAGAAGATTGGTTACAAGATACAACTAGAGACCCAAATGTCCTTCTTGAAGATCCAACTTCGGAAGGAAAAACTCTAGCTCAACCAGAAGATGACCTAGGTGAAGATAAGGAACAAGAAGGAAGTGTTAAAGAGGATGGACCCTCATCCCCTAGAGTAGCTCCAGATGGAACTATTGCTTTTGACAACGTAGATCATCTCCAAAAATTTCTTAGTGATAATATTGATGCCCTTAATGTGGCAGTTCGTATTGATAAAGGGCAAATTAGTAACACTCAAGCAGCCATGGAATATATGTATGATGTGCGCACTAATCCCTTGTCGTTCATTGATCAAGAAAGTGATAAGGTTGGGCCATCCAATACAGATATGGTCACTATGATGCAAAACATGTCAAAACAATAGGCTATCCAACCTCCTAAGGAACCTGTTATTCAACCTAAAATCATTCCCACACAAAAGAAACCTTCCTTCACTACTTTATTCTGCCAAACTATTGAGCAATATGCTTCAAGTAAACAAAAACCTAAAACGAAGCCAAACACCAATTTTCAACAATCTGGAATACATCATAATACAACTTCAAAATTCCTTCATAACACTTTTCCTACCAACAATTTACACAATAGTAACATGGCATCTAATCTTCATGTCCCTCCATCATATGCCCATAAAACCCATGTCAATGCCCTACCAAACCAATATGGTGGGCAAACTAGTAATCTGGAAGCCATGGTGAAACATTTAGCTTCACGTATGGACCAGATAGATCCCTACCGTCCCTCGTATAATTATCGAGAGATATGTAGTCAACCTTTGGATCCCATAGTTGTAGCTCAACCATACCCTAAGCATTTTCCCATGCCCATCTTGCCTATATATAAAGGAACCAAAGATCCCATAGAGCATCTTCGCATGTTTAGGATAGCATGTCATGATATATCACATGATGACTTGCTATTACTAAAAATGTTCCCAAAAAGTTTAGGTGGAATGGCATTAGAGTGGTACTATCAATTGCCCACTCATTCTTTGAGAAACTTTGAAGAAACAGTTGAATCATTTGTCCATCAATTTAGTGCCTACATCGAGAGGCATGTAACCATTAAAGATCTATACAATTTAAAACAAGACAAAGATGAATGTTTTGCCGATTTCTTAGCTAGATGGAGGCAATTGACAGGAAAACTGCACTTTGTGCTACCTTATAGGGAAATGTTGGACATTTTTATCAATAATTTACAAGAACAAATATCTTATGAGCTATCAACCGCTACTTTAACTACCTTCGATCAAGCTATAGATTTAGCTCGAAGAGTAGAAGATGCCCTCATTAGGAGAGGCCAACTTAGGAAGAAGGATGATGAGAAAACATCCAGAAATCAATATAAAAACAAACAAGTTGTCGGTGATGGAGTCACTGACAGCAGAAATGTTGCTAATATCAATGCAATGAAGACAACAGAAAAATTTATATTGAAACCTCCTGATAAGCCTCCTCGAGAATTTACTAGATTAAATCAACCCTTATCAACTATTTTACCTCAATTACTCGAAAGAGGTTTGATCCAATTACCAGCTATCCGGGAACCTGATCCAACTATACCCGGATACAGAGCTAACTTACACTGTGATTTCCATAGAGGACCTAGACACTCTACCAATGCTTGTAAAAGGTTGAAACATAAAATACAAGATTTGATTGATAATAATGAAATGGAAGTGCAAGCCTTCCAACCTAAACAAAACCCTCCTAATAATACTCAAAAGACCATTCCCCAAAATCAAAATCAAAATGCTAATCAAACATTAGACATATTTCAACACCCTTTACCAAGACATGGTAAAGAGGTAGCCAATCAAATCGAACATCATAATGTTTTGCCTCCTACCTGATATGTAGGAACCATTAGCGGACATATTAACCTATTCGGAGATCCTTAAATATTTGACATGACCTTGGTCCATCCGGTCTACGACCTGAGCAACCTTACATAATCTCCCAAACTTCTGATTCTAGTGATGTAGAATCATATATTGAAAGTGAAGTGGACATTACTTCAAACCAATCGAATAGTTCCAAGAAAAATACAAATCAGGATCCTATTCAACTCATGCATGCTAAAGATGCTATCCGTTCCAAACATGGATCAAACCATTTCCTAGAAGGGTGTCCTACTGATGGACCTTCTTCTAATATATTCCTCTCTAAATGAACAACCATCATACCCCCTTATGCATTTGGCTTAAAGAACGCAGGTGCAACTTATCAACGAGCTATGACCTATATTTTTCATGATATGATGCATGATATCCTACATGATTATGTAGATGATATTATAGCTCGCTCTATTATTGAAGATCATCATTTAGATGATTTGAGAAAAGTTTTTAATCGATTACGAGAATATCTTATTCGATTAAATCTAGCAAAATGCATATTCGGAGTTAAGTCCGGCAAACTATTAGGGGTTTTAGTTTCTTTACGTGGTATTGAAATCGACCCTCTCAAGATTGCGGCCATCACTGATATGCCCGCACCTACTAATATATTTGAATTACGAAGTTTACAAGGTAAGCTTCAAGCTATCCATCGCTTCATCGATAAGCTGGCAGACAAAACCGGTCCCTTTCTTAAACTCCTTAAGAAGGATGTCCCTTTTAATTGGGACACCGAATGTAGAGAAGCTTTTGAACTTCTCAAACAATACCTCCTTAATCCACCTATGCTTTCACCACCTAAACCTGATCGCCCATTCCTCCTATATATTTCAGCTTCGGATTCTGCCTTAGGGGCTATGTTAGCTCAACTTGATGATGAAAAGAGAGAACGTGCTAATTATTATATTAGCCGAACCTTCATCAATTATGAAACTCGCTATACAACATTAGAGAAACTATGTCTAGCAGTCGTGTTTGCTACGCAAAAATTATGACACTATATGCTTAGTCAAAAAACTTATGTCATTGCCAAATACGACCCCTTAAGGTATCTCATGAGTCGACCTTATTTATCGGGTCGCACAACCAAGTGGGTTCTTGCTCTAAGCGAGTTTGATCTCACATTCATAGGATAGAAGTCAGTTAAGGGTCAAATCATAGCAGATCAATTGGTTGTTGCACCCTTAGAATCTACCCATCCCCTCATCATCGAGTTTTCGAATGAATGCCTTCAATTAGAGGCAGACCATACTGAACAATGGTCCTTATACTTTGATGGAGCCCGATGCATGAGTGGGGCTAGTGCGGGTATTATTTTAATATCCCCACAAAAACATCTTATTCCTCTGTCCTTCAAATTGACATTTGCTTGCACCAACAATACTGCTGAGTATGAAGCTCTAATCCTTGGATTACGAGCTGCTTTAGCACTCAAAATTAAACACCTTTTAGTTTTTGGTGATTCTCAACTGGTTATAAACCAAATTAATGAAGTTTATCAGACCAGAGATGATAAACTGCGCCCATATAAGGCCTATGTTTTACAATTAATGTCTCTATTTGATCAAGTTACCTTGGAAGCTATTCCTTGAACTAGCAACCGTGCAGCTGATGCTATGGCCGCAGCTGCATCTCTCCTGCCCTTGGAGTTAGATGATGAATATGCCACTATCATTATTCGTCGACTCTAGGAACCCACTTCAAATAAGTCATGCTTAGAGCCTTTGGATGTGTTTCTAATCAATGAAACTACTCCTGAACCTTGGTATACGGACATATTTGATTTTCTCCAAAATGGGACTTTCCCTGCCAATTCTAATAGAAACCAGCGTCGGTTATTACGTAGACGAGCAAGTCGATTTGTAATAATTGGCAATACTTTATATAGGAGATCTTTTGAAGGTATCCTATTAAGATGTTTAAACTTAGAAGAGTCTAAATTAGCCTTGAGTGAAGCCCACGATGGATCTTGTGGAGGACACTTTAGTGGTAGCGTCATTGCTAAAAAGCTCCTTCGGATAGGATACTTTTGGCCTACCATGGAAACGGATGCACATGAGTATGTGCGCCATTGCGACAAGTGCCAAAAACATGCTGACCTTGTCCATGCGCCTGCACAAGAGATGCAAGCTATTTCATCTCCTTGGCCCTTTTCCAAATGGGGCTTAGATATTATTGGCAAAATCAATCTTGTGTCATCTGATGGACACAAGTTCATCATAACCGCCACTGAGTATTTCACGAAGTGGGTTGAAGCTATGCCTTTAGCTTCCTGCACTGGCACACAAGTCTCTAAATTTATTTTTAATCAAATCATTTGTAGGTTTGGAATTCCTGCAAATCTCATCTCTGACAATGGAACTTGTTTCAAAAATAAAGATGTTAAAAAATTATGCCAAAAATACAAGATTCAACATCGTTGGTCCACTCCCTATTATCCTCAGGGTAATGGTCAAGCAGAAGCATCTAACAAAACCTTAATCAAAATCCTCAAAATATTGGTCAATAAAACTAGCCGTGACTGGCACATTCAATTATATCTAGCCTTGTGGGCCTATCGAACTAGTGTTCGAACCCCCACGGGAACTTCACCATTTGTTTTGGTTTACGGTGCTGAAGCAGTTTTTCCCTTTGAATTAGAAGTTCCTTCTTTGGCTCTACTACTTCAAGATACCGAAGTGGGAGATGAATATCGTGCTGGCAGACTCAGTCAACTGGAACTCCTAGATGAAAAATGCATCAATGCTTTGGAACATCTCCGTGCCTACCAAAACAAGCTTAAAAGATCATATGCCAAAAAAGTTCGTCATCGATCCTTTGAGATCGACGACCTTGTTTTAAAAGAAAACCAAAAAAATACAAATGCAACTAAGGACCTTAAAGGTAAATTTGAGCCCAACTGGCTTGGACCATACATTATTACTGCTAAATTTGAATCAGGAGCATACAAATTATCTACCTTAGATGGTAAAGAACTTAAAGAACCCATGAATATTTTGCATCTTAAACGTTACTATGTATAAATTTGGTCACTTCATCCATGTATATATTTGTTCAAAATCACTATCTTGTATTTCTTTCAAATTTATAAATTCAAAAACACCAAAAACATTCATACTCATCAAAATCTTCAAAACTATTTGTTGCATTTATTTATGGCACTTGTTAAATTTTTGTTCAAAAACAAAAATAAAACCAAAAAACAAAATAATGATAAAAAAAAAAATCAAAACAACAATATTCTTGACTCTTTCGAAACCAAAACAATATAAAGAAGAAAGAGAGAGTCAACATTCTCAAAACTTCTCAAAAAGTATTTATATATATTTTCTTACAATTATTGCAGTTATATGTTTCAAATTATTTTGGATAAATTAGCATTTATTTGGAATCCCTCACTTGCACACTCACAAAAATAAATATCTTGATTTTATCTGGCATGATTACTAATCTCTCTTATATCAAAGTCCACAAAATTCAATTAAATAAAGTTTGAGCATAGAGAATTGATCTTGTTATTTACTTAAACCAAGCACATCTTTTCACAATAAAATGATTATATTTGTAATTTCCATGTTTTGCTACATAGTAGAAGTGATTTCTTGAGCGAAAAGTTTCCCCTGCTATCCTATCATGCACATGGTCTAGAATCTTTGAGAATTGGCAAAAGGACAAGCTCACCCCTACCCAGAATAAAAATCCCTTGCTCTACAACTAATCCGAGCAAGTATCCCTAGCAAAGAAAAAGAAAAGAAAAGTTCAAGAAAAAGAGAAAAGAAAAATGTTATTTTATATCATTACAGCAATATTTCAAGCACTATCTCAAAAATCAAGCAAAAAAAAAATACAAAAAGAAAAAGAAGCAAAGTTCAAAAGAAAAGCAAAAGAAAGCGAGAAAGCAAGAAAGCAATAAAATCCCTTTCCCTACCCTTTGAAAAGAAAAGAAGGGTTGATGAGCTTGAATCCCTGGAATTCTCAATTATTCGAAAACTGTGAGGTAAGCCCCATAACGGGTGGTTTGTGCCCAACCTGCTTGGCCTTGGGTAACTCCTAGCGTGGTGATATGTCTGTCACATTAGCGACCTTCTTTTGTACGGACCTATGTCTGCTTATGGATTAGCTAGCTCTTGATAATCCGACCTACATAGTAGTCTAGTATGGTTATATGCATCTACATCATGGTTAATGAACACTTATTTGGTTTCTTCAAATCACTTGTATCATATTATCTTGCTCAAAACTGGTAAATGCACAAAGCAATTGCACACACATTTGTATTTGAGAGATTTTGTGTATCATTATGATAAATCAAGATCGGAAATGAATTCACATATGCACATGGGATTCCTTATAAATCTAACTTTTGTCTTCAAAATACTTTGAAATATTCTTTTTGCAACTTGTTTGGAATAATCCAAGTACAGTTGTTTAGCATAAAGACAACTATATAATAGAAAAATCAAAAATTTCTTTCAAAAATATACAATCAAAACATATATATCTTGTTGACTTTTGCGACGATGGTATAGTTCCAAAACCAAAATTGGAATTTTATGCCTAGCGCAAGTCCTCATCTTCATATTTTTTGTTTATTAAAAAATCAACCATGCAATAAAACTATCTCTTTTTTATTTTCGCGATGATGGTATAAGTCTATACCTACATATTCTATGCCTAGCGCAAATCATTGTAACAATTTTTATTCCCCATTTATTTAAAAATCATGAAAACCATATGACTTAATTCATTATGTTACACAAATTATGCTTTTACAAAGCAAACACATTTTCATTATTTCATGTCATTATGTCAACCTTCAATTTTGCAATGATGGTATAATTCCTAGGGAATTATTCAAAAACTTTTATCACACTTAGGAATTTATACCTAGCAAAAATCATTATTTCATGCATACTATTATTTTTATGAAAATCTGAAAAACAAACCATCATCATCATCATTTGCACCATTGCACCAAAGTCTTAAGACAGTCTCTTAAGCACTCTTTTACTTTTAACAATATTTCTATAATTGGGATTAGCTTGACGACCGAGTGAGCAGCGACTCCATGAAATGGTCTATAATAGCGATAATGTCCTTTGAAATTATTGTTAGAAGTCTCTTTTTATTTTTTACCACATCACATTACAAACAACCCATTTGTTACATCAGATTATTTCATTTAAAATATTACCGCATGACATCAAAGTTATAAATTTTCAAAACGACATAATTTCATGAATCCTCAATCCAATTATCAAATTAATTAATCAAACATAAAAGCATCATAAACATATACATAACACAAGTCATATGATCAAAAATATCTCATCTATATATATATCACAAATATATGTATACATCATATCAAAAATGGATTGATATGCCACAATCTACATCTCGGCATACTCAATCCCCTATCAAATCATAATACACCTACGTGTAGTCTGTCTCGAGAGCCCCTCGAGCTCTCAGCCTCATCTCCTCCCCCCCTGAGGTGGAGGAGGTGGCCCCATCGCAGTCCGTGTGGTGCCGTGAGTCCTAGACCCGATCGGGATGAAGTCCTCGATGACCCCATCATGACGGGCTCTGCAATATGTCTTGGTAATGGCACCCTACTGCTCTCTGGCACCGCATCTGGTAGTACAGAGCCCGGTAGAATGTAATCTGGGTGATAGCGCGTGCTAGCTCCTGAGTGCTCGCTCCTCCACCCCGAGCTCTAAGGCATGTAGCCTCATCCTATAGTGTCTGCACCTGAGCCCACAAGCGGGCAACCTCAGCTCGAAGAGTAGCTGTCTCGCTACTCTCCCTAGTGTCAACACCCTTGCCCTTATCGGGTGATGGTGGCCTCTCTCTCTGTGGAGAAGGGGGTCTCGCCTCCCTCCTCTCCCTCTATCGTGGCCTCTCCTGTGCATGTGGCCTCCTCAGCTCTCTCCGTCATGACCCTGGGCCGCCTCCATAGCCGCTTGGCACCGCCTCCCTATCCGATGCACAACTGCATGTATCGGACCCTGAGCCCTCGTCATCCGAGGAGGGCGGATGCCTACGTACCAGGCATCATAGCCATCGGCTACCCCTGCGTCGTCCCCATCCACTGGCTGAATGGGGGCATCATCCGTGTCCTGACTCTAGAAGCGCTGCATGTCTGGAGCCCCGCTCACTGTGGTGTTATCCCGGATAGTCCGAGAAAACTCATAATCCCTGAGAGATGGGATCCCCCTATCGTAGACCGAACTGTCACAAAACTCGGTCATAGCGGTGGAGCTCCACCTCTCCCCTCTCCATCCAAAGCCAGAAGACTCGCCTAACGTGAGCCAACTCCTGTCCATCCTCGGCCCACCCTGGATGCTCCCTCCATGGCCTCCAGGTGATCTGGTCTGGGACTAGGTCATCTAATAGTCTCTGGGACATAGGAAGGTCGATCCGCCATTGTGACCCTCTCTGGAGCCACCAGTAGAAAACTCGGGGCCTCTCCCCATCAATCCCTATCAGAGGAAGCCCTACCGGCCTCCGCACTGCAATGTGCTCCTAGCACCAAACCTGTAGGAGCGATGTCATCACCAGACATCGACCGCCCTTGTACACGACCCCATATAGGATCCTGTACAACCGGCATAGCACAAAACTGCCCCAAGAGAACCTATACCCATGGTCCCGCATATCACAGATCACATCTACCAGCATCCATGGCACCCTGCACCCGCTCTGGTGGCACAGTAGAAGTCCACCAACTACTCCAACTAGAACCCATGTGAGTCTAGATGCCCCAGGCATCTGACGTAGTGCCTCGATATTAACTCCGCCCTTCTCCAGGGTGAAGCTTGGGTCACCACACAATCGTCCCATAGCATGGCCCTGATTGGCCGCAGGAGTGATCAACCATCCTTGTATGGGGATTCTTAGAATCCTCCATACATCCTCCAGAGTGGGAGTCATCTCCCCTGTCGGTAGCCAAAAACATGAAGAACCCGGATACCATCTCTCTGCTAGGGCTGTCAGTAGCCCCATATCTATAGACACTTGTGGCATCTCTGCCACATGCTGTAAGCCGGCCTGTGCCAGCTGATCCCGCTCTGCCTGTGTAAGAGTGGCCAAGTCATCTCTCAAACCTCCATACTTCCATTCCCTACTTTTTAGCAAACCTCTCTGCAACATAAACAACAAAACAACAAACAAACATTAATAACAATTCAAGTATTTAAAAATGCAAGTAAAATAAGTTCAATTTTATGCAATTGATGATATCGTCCACTATTGGACGATATCGTCCCAAATTTGAGCAGAATCGTCTCCGATTTCGCAAGCCGAAATCGTCCCTAATTTGACGAAATCGTCCCCCTTTCGTCGATTTTGCCCTTAGACGAAATTGGCGAAATTGAGACGATTTCATCGAAATCGGGACGATTTCATCCCGACGATGTCGACGGCCCAAAAACGGCCGCGATGCTCAAAATTCATCTAAAATTTACCTAAAAAGCATGTAAAATCAAATTAAAGCATTCTAAACTAAGTCTAGACTCTTACCCATAGACCGCGTCGGACCTCTGTTGATCTGTGCGTCGTCTCCACCATTTTTGCTTCCAGAGCTCTAAAACCAAAAAATGAACAGTAAAAATGAATTAGGGTTTTACCCTATTTTTCTTAATTTTATTCAAAAATAATTTTTGCTTTTCCGCGTTTTTACCTCAAACGTTCGATTTGGGTAAAAACACGGAGGGGGCACCATAGTAAGTTGTCGTACGATTCGACCAAGAATCGTCGCCTAAAAATGGGAATAATTTTTTGCTTTCTCGTAGATCGAGAAGAACTCATCTTTAACGCATTTTCTTCAAAAAATTCGCTAAAGAGGGGGCAAAATGTAGCACCCTAAAATTGGTGCAGTGAAATTGTAATAATTACATTCACCTTAGTAAATAATTTAAATTCAAATTTTAACCTCCCAAACCGCCCGTTAACCGTCGGGTAATCCATTTCCCCCTTTTTCGTGCCATTTTTAGAGGTTGTTTTGACCGTTTGACGATATCATCGCCAATCAGACGATATCGCCCCAGATCTGACGATTTCGTCTGGGCTAGGATGTCCAGACGATCTTGTCGCAAAACTGATTTTGCATAATTAGCTTCTATTCCAACGGGTCTCTAATCCGAGCAGAAGCATGTCTGCGTCATTAGGGACCCTCCCCCATTGGAGATCTCCCAAATAGGGATGATCTCCAACCTCCTAACTACTCCCCTAAGCCTATTTAATCCTTAGGACCTTCCCTTCCCAACCCCCTGGCTGAAATTCTCTATAACTTAACTTTGCATGCACGTTAAATCATCCCAAGTTCATCATTTGCATTTGTCCTATACCAATTTTGTTGTAGGTACCTTGGTGTTTTTCAGTCGGAGCAAGATTTCATCATCACCGACGAACCTGTTCAGATCAGAGGTGATCTTGTCGAATCAGAGATGATTTCGTACCAATGTGGGACGATTTCAACTGTAGTCAACATTGAGGCAATCAGTGCCTAAAGTTTGTGTTTCTTCTCCCCTTTTCTGTTGTTTTATGTTGTAATTAGTAATTTTATTCAATATTTTATATTATTTTGCATTTGGAGTTCACCCATTTAGCTTAGATTGCATGATAAGATCATAATTTGTCATTAGAATATCATAATTTGTTTGAATTTCTATTCATAACTATTGTTTAGTATTCATACTATTATTTTGTGTTGTTTCCCTCTGTTATCATAGTTGTATTCTCTGTATTTTGCATCTATTTTTCTATTTGCAGGTCTCTGATGAATTCGTCAGATCTCAGATGATCTTGTCTGATCTCAGATGATTCTATCGAATTCTAGACGATCCTGACTGCTTCAAACATCAGAATCTCCATCAGACATCCGGATCAGGTATTCTTCCTTAATTTCTCTATTTTTTTGTCTTAATTTTGTTTTTTGTATTCATTAAATCTGCACTTTCATATAGATTAATTTAGATTCATTTGGCCAAACCTAGGATATGAATGCTTAAGGCTAAAAACGAACACATAAAAACACATTCCAAACCTAGGCGTGGAAACTGCCATTAAATGTTTCCTGGTGAACCCACCATCCGTCAAAAAATCATCAAAATACACCTCCCTTGAGAGGCGGGACCTTCGCAAGTCCTCTCAGTCCGAGGTACCACGACATCCTTTTCCCATCCTCCTTCCTGGCACGGATCCTATAGCCTGAAGGTAAGGGTGCGAAAAATTTGGAGCGATACACCTACCAAGCATAGTAAACACTATAGAGAACATTTTTTTTGCCCTTATCATAGGCAAAATGGGTATGATATAAATAGTTGCTATAATTTTAAAGATATAGTGCAAGATCTCATTGACTTAGGGGCCATCAAGCTTGATAGTCCCTTAGCCCAACAAAACCAAAACCTTGGTATTTATCAAACACCACTTCCTCATCATGAGGAGGTGCAACCAACAATAGGAGGGTCTAACACCAAGACCTCCCCTAATCAAGTCAATCACATGCAACAATACCAAGGTTTTGTGGGTGCTATCCATGTAGTCACCCGAGGTCAACAATGCACTAACCAACAAAATGCACAACAACAACCTGTTCAACCACCCATAGCACCATAGGCAAGTGTGTCTCAACCTACCACATCATCATCTCCAATTCAAATTTCCACCAATCCTTCCCAACCCATCCATATTCCAAGTCATCCAAATCCACCCATTCATCCTATCAATCACCCCCAAAGGCCAATCATCTCATTGAGTAGCCGGTTAACCACTAGCCTTAAAATGGCTTCAGCTAAACTATCTATCTATGAGCTCATTCAACAATCTCCCCCACATCATGAGGCATTAATGGATATTCTAAAATCCATTGAACTTCAATCCCAAGATGCTAATGCCTTTAGCAATTTTGTGGGGAGCATCCAAACATGTATGGAGCCTTCCATCACATTCTACGATTTTGAAATTAAACCAATATCATCGGAATCGGTGGATCCTCCATTGCATATCATGGCTCAAATTGATAGGAAGCCATTTAAACGAGTTTTAATTGATACCGGCTCCTCTATCAACATCATCACCACATCAGCTCTTCATCATCTCAATCTTCCACCAAATCACATCACCAAATCCACTTTCACCTTGAAAGCATTTAACGATGCTCTCTACTCCATAGTTGGCACTATCATTTTACCCATCAAAGTGGGGGTCAAAATATTGCATACCATATTTCACATCTTGGAAGGATCCATGGCATATAATGTACTCCTTGGATGACCTTGGATGAGGGAAATGAGATGTGTCCCTTCTATACTCCATCAATGCTTGAAATATGTACATGAGGGACAAGTTCATTGCATACCAATGGATGTTGAACCATTCAAGTATTGCAATTTCATTTCAAATCCCTATGAATCCATGCTGCCTTCCACTCATATTTTTCTCACATCATCAACCACCTCATCAACCACACAATCCACATCTTCATCAAAAGCTCCTATTCCTGAGGAGCTCCCCATCACCACTTCACATCAAGCTTCCACTTCCATACCCCCATATTCATCACCATTGACTACATGCACATGTGGTCAAACTCAATCCACATCAGCCACATCATCAACATCATCATCATCCACAATCATTCCTTCCATATCATCACCCATTCAACAACCACCTCAACCAAATCCACCTCCATCCACATCAGCCAACATCTCACAAGTTGAATTAACAGATTGTGAGATACCATCTCAGTCCATACCTCTCCCATTCCAAGAGCCATCAACCAACCATGAGCCTTCCACATCCACTTCCACATCATCCCAAGTTGAGGTCCACCTCACTAATCCTAGTATTGGTGAATATGTGGTCCAAGACATCACAATCACACCGCTCAACATTCAAACTGCTAAGGATTACGGTCACCCACGTGACCCACCCTTATCTATAGGAGTAGTGTATAACATGGGTTCAATACCTAATAGCATTAATTTTGTGTATGGGGGGATTGATTCATCATCCAATCTATCTTCCCTAGATGAACCCAAGCAACCAACACCTACCAATATACAACATATGTCAGGTTTTCCATCCCGATATTTTCACATAGTTAATTGGCAAGGACATGGCCTAGGATGACATGAATAGGGAATGCATGAAATTATCGATGTTTCATATCGAGAAGTGCATGACCATTCAAGTTTAGGCTATCATCCACTTTCATCCACTTCTTCTCTTGAACAAGCCTTTCAAAGTTTACATTTGAATTTAGGAGAAGATATCCATCACATTGATGAATCTGAAGAGGAAATCTATGAAGAATTTGATGTTATGTCAATAGCTTCTGATGAATCTGATGAGGAATCAACACCCATCATTCCACACACTGAACAAGATGAGTTTTACCTCAGAATGTTCCCCATCCATCAACCCATCATTCACTTGCTTCTTCCACAAGAGCGAGCCAAACCAACCAGTGAACCACCACCTCCACTTCATTGATCCACATCACCGACCATTTTCTTGTAATATATGTACATAATTCAAATTCAAAAATTCAAAAAAAAAATAAAATAAAATAAAAACAAAAATAAAAATCATTTGCATTGCATGAACATGGCTTTTTGCCAATTGCATTTATTTGTGTTGCCTATTGTTGTTCAGGTTCCCAGAGCTCTAGCATCGATTCTAGTAGATAGGATCCATCCATCCATTCACCTTGCCAACCACCATTTTCCCCTTTAAGTTAACATGAATCCTATTGACTTATTCACCCCACTCCGTAATCCATATGATTTGGCAAAGCCAATTCCAATTGACATGAGCCTTATTGATATGGACTAGATTTCCTCACCACCATCCTTTGCCAAATTTGTCCTTTCCGAGGAATTGTTAAGGGCTTCAACCAACTACATTCCTCCATCACCTCCACCTTCACCTTCACCTTCACCTTCAGATCCTGAGGTTTTCTAGGTAGACATAGACGAGGTTGAGTCAGAAGAGTTTGATAATATCATAGATGATATTCATATGATCCCAATACCCCATCAACTTGAGGAAGGTTCTCACATGTCCATTGAAGATACTATCGATGTGAACCTTAGTTCAGATGTAGACAATCCCCAAATTGTCAAACTTGGTAAAAGTTTATCCATAGATGAACAAGAGCAATTAATTGCTCTCCTCAAGAAGAAGAAGGGCATTTTTGCATGGTCCTACAAAGACATGCCTGGTCTTGACCCTAACTTGGTTGTCCATAATCTCACCTTGCATTCTGATGCTAAGTCGATCAAACAAAAACTGAGAAGGATGCATCCTACCATTGCCCTCATAGTCAAATAAGAGCTTCAAAAGCTATTAGATGTGGGTTTCATTATCCCCATTGACTATCCTGAGTGGCTTTCAAACATGGTACCCATTCGTAAGCCTAACGGGGTGATACACATTTGCACTGACTTTTGAGATCTTAACAAAGCATGTCCTAAGGATGATTTTCCTCTTCCAAACATTGATACTCTTGTCGACACTTGCGTTGGCCATGAAATGCTTTCTCTCATGGATGGTTTTTTAGGATACAACCAGATTCGAATAAATCCTGATGACCAACACAAAACAACATTCACTACACCTTGGGGGACCTTTTGTTACAAGGTGATGCCCTTTGGCCTCAAAAATGTAGGTGCCACTTATCAACATGCCATGACATACATCTTCCATGATTACATGCATAAGATCATCAAATATTATGTGGATGATCTCTTGGAAAAATCTAAAACTCGACAAGAGCACATTGGTGTATTGGAAAAAGTCTTTGATCGACTTCTAGAGCATAATGTAAGGTTGAACCCCAAGAAATGTGTCTTTGGTGTTACCTCTGGAAAACTACTAGGGTTCATTATCTCCAAAAGAGGCATTGAGGTGGACCCAAACAAAGTCAAGGCCATCATGGAGATGCCTCCCCCAACAAACTTGAAGGAATTGCATAGTTTACAAGGAAATATTCAATCAATCCATCATTTCATTGCACAACTTTCTGACAAATGCAGGCCATTCAATCACCTGCTACAAAAGGGGGTGACATTTTCATGGATAGATGAATGTCAAAAAGCTTTTGATGATATCAAGAAATACCTGGCTTCTCCACCAGTCTTAACTCCTCCTCGTTCGAGGGTCCCCTTCCATATTTATGTTTCAGCAATGGACTTTGCATTAGGGACAATGCTTGCACAAAAGAATGAAAACAATCGAGAGCAAGTTGTCTATTACATTAGTCGAACATTGGTAAGCTATGAAACTAGATATGCTTACATGGAAAAATTATGCTTAGCAGTGGTTTTTACCACTAAGAAACTCAGACATTACATGCTTAGTCACACCACATATGTCATAGCTCATGAAAATCCTCTATGTTATATGATGTCTCACACTTACAATAACACCCACACCACTAAATGGATAATGCTTCTCACTGAATTTGATCTTGAGTTCATTAGCCAAAAATCCATTAAAGGTCAGGTCATAGTCGATCAACTTGTGGAAGCTCCACTTCCTAGTGATCAACCCTTGATTATTGAGCTCCCAGATGATTCGGTATTCACTATCACTGAACAAGAAGAAGATGTCATTCTGGAGGAAGATGTCGATATCACACTATTCTTTGATGGTTCTAAGTGCGAAAAAGGTCAAGGTGCTAGAGTCATGTTTCATACACCACAAGGGGTGCCTATCCCCTTATCATTCAAACTAGACTTCCAATGCACAAACAACAATGTAGAGTATGAAGCCTTAATCTTAGGTCTTCAAGTAGCTATAGCTATGGGCATAAAGTGTATCAAGATATTTGGTGATTCTCAACTTGTTGTTAGACAAATCAATGGAGAATACCAATGCAAAGAACCTACCATAAAGCTTTACCATGAAGTAGCAATGAAATTGCTCTCTAAATTTAATTGGTATGAAATTGATAGTTTACCATGTTCGACTAATAGATTTGTAGATGTGATGGCCTCTCTAGGATCATTGATTCCAAAGAACTTCTAAGGAGAGGTACAACCACTCATTATCACAATGATCTCTAAATCTACAATTATTCATGTTGAATCTAAGGATGAAAAGGATGTTTGCTTTATCCATTCGAAGCCATATGAGCCTTGGTCAAACCAAATAATAGCCTTTCTCAAGTTTGGAACACTCCCATCAGATATGTCATGGACTGCTAAATGCACTTTCAAGAAAAAGGTAGCTCATTTTACTCTCTTGGGGGATGTGTTGTATAGACGTGGTTATGATGGAATCCTCCTTCATTATCTCGAGTCTGTAGAGGCACAAAGAGCCATAGTTGAAGCTCATGATGGTACTTGTGGTGGTCATTTTAGTGGAATGGCCATTGCAAAGTGTATTCTATGCATGGGTTACTATTGGCCCACCATGGAACGTGATTGTTGCACATATGTCAAGCATTGTAAGCAATGTCAAGAGCATGCTAATTTAACTCATGTGCCATCACAAGCATTACAACCTATTCAAAGCCTTTGGCCCTTTTCACAATGGGGTCTTGATTTAATTGGAAAAATCTCACCTCCTTCCTCAGGACAACATACATTCATCATCACAACCACTGAATACTTCACAAAGTGGGTTGAGGTAATTCCTCTAACCAATACGATAGGACCTAGAATTGTGGAGTTTATACTTCATCATATCATTTGTCATTTTGGTATTCCCTCAAAAATCATCTCTGAAAATGGCAAGTCTTTCAAGAACAAGGATGTTCGAGCACTTTGTGAGAAATATAATATCCAACATAGTTTCTTGACTCCTTATTACCCACAAGAAAATGGACAAGTTGAGGCTACCAACAAGACCTTAATTGCTATTCTCAAGAAACTAGTCAAAGAAAATCATAGAGATTGGCATACTCAAATCCCCTTGGCATTATGGGCTTATCGAACAAGCATCCACATGCCTACTAGGGCAACACCATTTTCATTGGTCTATGGAGCCGAAGCAATCATGCCTCTTGAGCTTGAGATCCCCTCATTGCAAATTTCATTGCAGGAATTCATAGATGATGATATTGCTAGACAAGCACATCTTGACCAACTCACACTTCTTGATGAGAGGTGAGTCAATGCTTTAGAGCATTTACGAGTTTATCAAGACCACCTAAAGCATGCTTACAATGCCAAAGTTCATCTACATGAATTCCAAGTAGGAGATCTTATTCTTAAAGAGAATCAACAAAACACCAATGCATTACCGCATCTTCATGATAAATTCATGGCTAATTGGTTAGGTCCATACATTGTCACTCAAAAAGTGGGTAAAGGAACTTATAGGCTTTCCAGTCTAGAGGGAGTTGAAGAGCCCGAACCACTTAATGTTATACACTTGAGAGCATTCTATGCATAATGTATATATATATATATATATATACATGGCTATTACACAAAAACATACATTGCATTTCACACATTTGCATTACACACATTCCATTTCACAAATTGCATTTCATACATTACATTCACAACCACATTTCACATTTCATATTAGGGATCATTTATTCAGTTTAGATAATAATTGGTCCAATAAAGTCATGTTGCCTTAATCAGGGGCACCTTCAAATCATCATCCATTTCATTACACCATTCCATAAAGTCAAAATTATCATTTACAAAACCACATTTCCATAATTCCTAGGTGTTTTTGGTCACTCAACCACTCCTAGTGTTTTAAGAAACCTCCAAATACATGTCAAGTTTTCTTTAGGACCAAGACACATTTTCACTAAGAAAATCTTGAGTTCTAGGAATTGACTCTAAACATTCTTGAACCAAACACAATCACACATCTTAAAAACATCTTGTGTCAAAGAGGGATAACACCATACTTGGGTTGTACCTCAAAGTGAAAAGGGTATTCCTTGCTTGTCCCATCATGCACATAGTCCAAAAAAATAGTGGTTTTCACTACTATCACAATTTCAAAATAAAAGGAGTAGGGAAAAATCCCCAAAACTCTAAATATTTTACACATCACACACCACAGATCCTCAAGTTGTAAGGATAGTACTACATTTCCAGTCAGATGGTTAGGTAGTCATCCCCAAAACTTAGAGATCAAATTCTTGGACTATGGAGCTAATCTCCATCGAGGCTATAGATGCTTGACTGGTAGTGGAGTACGCTCATGCATGGTGACACATCTCTTTTAAAGAGACCTCTGACCACACATAAGGACAAGCTAGCTTCTTGGTCTCATCCATAACAGGTTTCATCTCAATTTACTCAAGATGGGTTAATGAACTCACTTGCACACACATTGGTTCTTGATTACCTCGAGTCATTACCATGCTCATGATTCGGTAAATGAATTCACTGCACACACATTTGGTCTTAGAGAAATTAGGTAGTATTTAGTGAGTTTGTTTGATACCACTAGTATGTCTGAGTCTCTACAAAACAATCAATTTTCCATATCAACATCCATATCTTCTTCCATATCAACATCCATATCTTCTTCCATATCAACATCCATGTCTTCTTCCATGTCAACATCCATATCATTTCATGAGTCATCCATTTCACATACCACCAATTTGGTGCCCCTGATTAAACAACAATGCTAAAACATGGCCAAGAAAAATCTAAACTATAAATGATCATTAGAATTCATTTGCATTCATAACACATTATCATTGCATTAATCATCCATATACACATGCATCCACACAAAAGCATTACACAAAACATTCACACAAAAGCATAACACAAAAGTAAAATCCATGTATATATATGTATAAATATCACATGTACAATGAATGCCCAAAGGCTATATACAATGGAGCACCAAGGCTCATATACAAAAAGTGCATCTAAGCACTAGCTAATACCTATAAGAGGACCCATGTGATCTTGAGGGAGCCCTAGACCTAGAGCTATGCCTAGAATCACTATGCCTAATAGACCCAGATATGGATGAGGAGGGTGGATCTGGAAGCCCAATATGGTGCTCCATCAATTGATCCTCCAACAACTAGATATATCCATCTTGAGCCCGAAGGTATAGTACATCATGTCTCTGATGATGGTCCCTCTCAAGTAGCTCTACCTAGAGCCTCATGATCCTATCCTCACCTCCACCTAATATTGGTCATACCTCTAGCTCTACCTACAACTGAGCTATCTCTGCATCTGAGCCACTATATCTACAATCCAAGCTACTACCATAGTATCCCACTCTACCACCAATTGCTCTAGCCTCACCCAATCCTCCTCACTCTACCCAGGAGGTCCCTCTAGAACCTCCTCCATATCATCCCTACCATCTCCATCACCTCCAATCTCTAGAGCCTACTCTATTATATCCCTAGCCCATCTCCTTTGACTACTAGATCGAAGGTGCCTCTAGTGCTTAGGAGCCTCATCTACCTCCTCCTTAACCTCTACCTCATCCCCATTCCCTCCATCTACTATCAAATTGGTACCCATGGTGGCTATGTAGCGAACCATACATCATACTCCATAGTAGTCCTCACATCATCAACATCAAGGAGATCCATATCCTCATCATCCTCATAAGTCACCCTCCATGCCTCAGCACAAGGTAGACCCATCTCATCCCGATGATACCTATAGAGCACTAGTGCCTCAGGAACTCCCTACCTCAGTCCAAACTACCGTAGCACCCATGAGAACTAGATTAGCTCCACCTCACTCCTATACCTCCCAACCACCCACCTATCCTATCGAACCCTTTGCAGCTGCTCCCCATCACCATTCCACATGGCACCTCACCATGGTCTCCATACCACCTGAGTCGATGTTAGCCCTAGCCCATAAATCCCTATACCACTAGCTCATCCAAATAGGATGACTCGACTACACCTCCTCTACCACTGGCCACCTCATAGCATAAGGCTACTCCCTATCCCATGCCATAGTAGGTAAGCCTATAGGCTGAGCCACACTAAAGTGCTCCCAACCCCAACACTATAGTAGCACACTACACCCCAACCCCTTCCACCCTTACCTCCTCACCTCATACAACTCCTAGTATAACTACACCAATAAAGTAGGAGCCCATGCATACACCCAAGGTGTATCGATCATATCATACACCAACCCGATCAAGTTCCATGGGAACCGACAACAAGTGTTATTCGGGGCCACTATGTTGGCCAACATAAACATAACCAAAGTGGGTAGGGCATCCAAATTCTTATCCACATACATGGACAAGTATGTTATCCCTCCACCCTTCACATCCACATCTCACCACCCATATCCAAACATGTAGCTCATCTCATACCCCTTATCATGTCCAACCTCAACACATAACCCCTCCACTAGTAACTTGAGGATGTGATATACATCCTCAAGTGTCACTATCATCTCTCCAGTAGGGAGCTGAAAGGTCCCCCTATCTAGATCCCATCTCTCTACCAAGGTAGAGAGATACCCCTCATCAACCCTCACCACATCAATCCTAGCTGCCCCAACCAGCCCCACATCCTCCAACCACTTCCACTAGTCCTCCCACAATACCTTCCTCACCCTAGGGATGAGAGGTGAGAACCGATGTCGAGCCTCCAAAATCTTTAGCTGCAACACAACATAAAACATTAATGTCAAATACATTGTACAAATTAAACAATTTTTTTGCACAAAACAAAGAGCTTCAAAGGCATTTACCTTAGCAAAATGCACATCTACTCCTACTACCACATCCACACCCTCCATCACCATAGCTTCGCAACACTTCACTTCACCTCACTCACTCCTCTCCACTCCCTCAAATACAACTTCTAAAATTTGCAAATGCAAGAATGAATCTGATTTCCCTTCTACAAGCCATTTATAGCTATTTCATGCACAGTGAAATGCCCATGGGCACTCCTAGGTGCATTGAAATGCATCCCTACATTTGGAGAATGGTAAACTCTAGCTAGCATTTACACATGCGGTAGGTGCCCATCGATGTTTGGCATCAAAATTGAAAAAAATGATCCAAAAAGGTAGCTTACCTCCACAAAATATTTCCAAATTGCATCCATATATCACTTTCATCATAATATCATGTTTTGTGAAAGCCAAAATTGATTTGGATGCATAATTTTTGTTTGCACCCAAAAGGTGCAAAATCGCTTATCAATTTTCAAAACGCATCAAAAATGGTCCAAATTTTCACAAAATGACCATAATCATCATTCTCATCATCAAATATTCATTTCAACATCATTCTCATGCATCAACCATTACATTTGCATATTTTCCAAGTTCATACACAATTTCAAGTGAACCTCATATCTAGTGGTCTATTCTATCTCCTTGGTGATTGCAATGATTTGCATCCATGCAATTTGATAAGATGAATAAATCACCATAAGGACACTTGGTCATCTTCATAATCAAATATCTCATTATTCAAAAACAAAATCACTTTTGGTCCCTCATTTTATGAGTGAGACTATGTCAAGACCAATTTGCTCAATAATTGTCATTGATGGCCTTGTCCGTGGGGCTTGAAACATGGATAAATCACACTACATCATTCTCTTCAACAATCAAGAATTATACAGAGTCATCTAGGAGAGGCCTCCTAGCAATCATCTAATCTGAGGGTGATTGGTTCCTGATATTTTACATTTTCATCACTTTGCATTTCAATGATGTCAAAAGGCAATTTCTTCAACAACATGGAATCACCCCAAACTTGGGGCAACCAAAATTTGATTTTGATTTCCCACAATGGGATACATCTTACATGATCATGGCATCTACACTTGGCAAAAACCCCTTTCTCTATTGGGGCAAAAATAGAATCAATCACTTGCATTTACACCAACCCCCTCTCTCCATTGGGGCAAAAATGATATCAATTTACATCATTCATATCATCCTTTTACATCATTCATATCATCTACATTTACATCATACATTTACATTTACACCATTCACTTACATTTTCATTGCACAAATCTATCAATTGGCTCGTGAGATTCATTCTTCACTCATTCACCAATTGAGGGGGTAAGCTACACAATCAAAATTCTTTTATCTTCAAGATCATCTTCACATTCCAATGAAAGAAAGTTGCTTCGTCATCAAGCCAAACTAGGTGTCTCATATTTTTGCACCACATTGTGTTTCACACAACATGGTACAAAAAGGGGCATCTGTAGACACCAAAATCTAGCCACTTGTCATCCATCCATGTAACCTCCCACCATAATTATCCATTATTTATATATATTTGTTTAATATATATTTAAATATTAATATTTTATATATTATATTTATATATATTATATATATATATTTATATGAATTAATCCTAGCCATCCATCATATTTTAATCTTAGCCATCCATCCACCTTAATCCATGCCACTTACCCAGATTTAATCTCCACCCTTCCTCATGTTTTAATCTCGGCCACTCAAATTGTGTCGTCAAAACCCTAACATGTCTAAGGGAAGATTATAAAGAGGAGTCATTTTGATGACTCAACCCCTAACACTTTTGAGTTCTCTAACCCCTAAGTTCTTGGAATCCCTAAGTGCCTAAATTCTCTAAGTTTCTTAGGATATTTTTGGAGTCCAAACCCTAGCCCCACCTTCATTTCCATCCTCACCCCCATCATCATCACTCATAGCCCTTCGCTTCTACCACCACCATTCCCCATGAACCAGATCTGGTTCTGCATCACTTCCATCAACCCCTAAACACCCACTAGAGCCTATCGAGCACCCACCAGAGCTTCTTGAATGCCCTCCAGAGCCCCTAGAGCACCTCTAGGTATTTTTGGTCATCCTCGAGCACCCATGAGTGTTTCTCACACCAGATCTGCAGTCCCATAGCCCTCAGGTGTCATTAGGGCATCTACATAATCATCATCTGCATCATCGATGAAGATAGAAATAATAGGTTAGCATTGTTTGACAAGGTAAATAGTTATGTGCACTTTATTTCATGTTCTTTTGCTTTGTTTACAACTTTCATTGCAATATTAGGGTTTAGTCATTTTATTTCTTTTGAGGGTCTCACGTAGTGGAGCCCTCATAGATATTACTGATCCTTGTTATTGTTGGTTGTGTGTAGGTGTAAGAACTACATTCTTTGGAAGTTATTGAAGCTAGGGTGGCCCTACTCAGGATACACAAGCCCACCCACAACCTCATTGGGATCGAATCAAGCATGAAGACACCACCATTATTTTCAACTAGGGTTTTGGAGAACCCTAGTACTCTGTAATTTTGTATCAAAAATAAGCATTGTAAAACCCCACATTTGGGGCATATTGATTGTAACATTTGAGATCCACCCGCAATAATAAAGAGTTTATCTATTTTTGTGCAATATTTATGTGTTATGGTGTTTATTGTCATTTTACATTATTGTATTGGTGTTGCTTGATTTTTGATTCACATAATATTATACATGGTAATTCTACCCTTGAAACTTATTTTCTCAAATAGAGTGCTCTTTGATGCTTCTTTATGTTGAAGTTAGAGGAGGATCACAAGGAGAGTTTATCTGCATTTTACCTACTCTAAAACCACATGTTAGAACTTGATTTTTGTATGCTTTGCATTATGAAGTGATAGATATTTAAATACATAGAATGCATTTCTTAGGAATAACAAAATATTGACCAAACTTACAACTATCTATATCTTCTACTACATGCATATAAATTATGAGGGGTGATTATACCACTTGCCACTTCAAATGGGCTATGATGTAATAACTACTAACACACGGCACATCTATTATCCTTCATGACATATCTAAAGTCCTTTATGCATCAATTAAAGTTCCTCTAGATATAGCTACATTATATATAGCCCCATGTGGCACAACAAAATTCCTTGAGCTATTTAATAAAGGAAAATCCAAAGTCCTTGAAACATATATACTATATATTTGTAAAATAGAAATTCATATGTCGTATAAGAAAAGTAATGCAAATACAAAGTCCCTCTAGGAACATATATATTGACATATCTATTATAGAGAATATCCTATGTGGCACAACAAAAATTCTTGAGAAATTTAGTAAAGGCAAATCCAAAGTATATTTGGGTGTATCTAAATTTAAATCAAAGTCTCCTTGATGCCAATACAAGGCAAATCTATCTCTTATCACATTCTCATATAAACGATTTAAAATATTTGACATCATTAAGACATTTGTCTTCATAAATACCTCATTTAAGGACACTTTGGTAAGAAACTAAAATCATTCTATGATCATATATAGTTTAGCTACAGTCATGATAGATTGATTATGTTATATTTATTATGCACTAATGTAATAAGTTTAACAGATTCCTTCATCATACTAATCTAACCATCATCACATCTAATCTAAACATCCAAAAATATTAATGACAATAAATTATTCATGATCATCGTAGTAAAATCTAATTAAAACATTGTCAAGTTCTATCCTATGATCATCATGACATAATATCAAACATCAAAATGATCATGTTTTAGTCATTTATTAATCATATCTCACATTTTCGTTGTAAATTATTTACTTGTTCTCATGTTTTTTATTATGAGTTTTTGCAATCAAGTTTTCTCATTATCTTTACTCCTCTTCTCAAAAACATGAGGTAGAATAGAAAAAAAATAGCATCTAATGTCACTATTGAATTTTATTAATACATTTCAAGTCTTAACATTCAAATCAAGTCAAATTTGAATTAGTGATCCAAAATTAATCTTTAGTCAACCTTGTATCTTTAAATAAGTTTCGATGTATCTAAACATTAAATTTTAGTAAATTCATTTTCAATGATATATATAAAAAAAGGTGCAAAATTTAAAAACCTAAAATTAATCCCATTAAGTCCCACATAATTTAAATAGATCATGTTGAATTAAATATCAAATCTAAATCTATGGTGCATGTGTTGACTAACATACAAATTGGAAACCAATAAATAAACATACATAAATTAGTCTTCATATATCTAAATTTTAATGTAATGTAATCATTGACATAAAATACATTAATCTAAGAAAATATGATTAAAGATAACTATATTTATTATTATCTATCAAAATTTTTGGTTATCAAAGAATAATGTTATGGCATTATTACAATGTGACCAATGTTATCGCTAAAAAAATATTTTTCTTAATTTAGAACCATGTTGTGCTAGCTTATCAACTAATTCTTTTTAACAATAGTGATATTGTATTGGTAGTGCCATGATGATTTTAATGGCTATTGTTATTTCTAAAAATGAGGACAAAAAAAACTAGGCTTTCAACTATCATTGATAACTTACCACTAGCTCATTCAAACCTATCCTTAACCTCTCAACACCTTCTCCAAAGCATTCCTCCAAACATACACATATCCACCAACTCAAAAATAAAGTTCAATATTTGCACCTTTTTTCACCTCATCCTCTCCAATATATGTCAATATTCCAATGTGCTCAACTTAAGAACTTTGTCATAACAAGCCCTTAACTCAACTATAAATCAATGCATTATGTTGTTACATCCATCTAGCAATTTCCGTAGTTAAGGTACTATCATGTTATGTAAAGGGAATCAATTTGTTACATGGAGGTCTTGTGATAAATGTTCTCATGAAAAATCACCTTAGATAAGGTTCATAAACTCCTTCATTCCTATTATTAATTTTATAATAAAATTTAGATGAACCTATTGTCATAGATTAGCTTATCATTATTTTTATTACATTTGCATTGGATTAGCTTGTTTTTCTTTTAAATTGTCAAATATTTTTCTAAATCAATTTTGTATGGATATAGGAAAGTTTATGTAGATCCTTATAATATTTTTTAGAATTTTATATAAATATTATTTGTAGGTTCTAGCTTGGATCTTTGGATTTGATTATTATAGAGAGTAATGTAGGCTTTTATCAATGATTTTGTTATTATTGTAGTGGATTCAATAGTATTATTCTCTATTGGTGCTTTTGCCTACAATATTTGCTTAACAACTTCCTAGCATTGTATGTTGTTAACTTAATTTTTGTAATTTTAGTTTTGGTATTTTTATCTTCAACATCTAGGCTATCTAGTTCATTATATCAAAATCCACTACTTTTTCTAACATGTAGCTTTAGATTAATCTTTTGGTATTATATGAATTTTCATATTTTATGATCAAAATCGAATTCCAACATCCCATATTCCAAGGCCTTTAAATGCATAAGGAAAATAGGCATTCAAATCCTCATCAACAAACAAGTATGGGTTAGGTATAACTTTTGACAATTCTTAATTATTTGACTGATTATTCACACATAAAATATCCAAGCATTTGACTAAGAAAAACCCTTAAATAACTAACCAAATTTTTCAAGTCTTATGCATAGGTTACCCTTTAAGTAAAGCTAAAATATAGGCCATTACTTCAAACTACACAAACTCCTTTAAAATGTTCAATAATAGGTGTACTCATATCCTATCTTTCACTCTTTTCTCATTGATTTATTTGGTAGGAAAATAAAAAATCGTTTATTGTAGATATTAGAAGATCTTAAATTTATTATCTTATTTAGATAATATTTTCTTTATTTTATATTACAAAATTATATAAATTGGCAGTTTGATCAATAGTGTTGATTCAATCCAACACTTCTATTACTCGACTATCTATTATGCTTTTGATATAAAAGAAAATTTATCTATTTAGGACCATTTCAACATTTAGGATTTGCATTCTTATGAAAGTAGAAAATCATAACCCATGTCTTAATATTTGTTGCTAATTACTTAATTGTAGACACCAAAACCTAGCCACTTGTCATCCATCCAGGTTTTCTCGCCATTTCCACCCATTATTTACATATATTTATATATAATTGTTTAATATATATTTAAATATTAATATTTTATATTATATTTTTATATATATTTAATAAATATGTATATATATGTGTAAGTAAATCCCAACCATTCATCTTGTTCTAATCCTGGCCATCCATCCGTATTGATCCATGCCACTTGCCAAGCCTTAATCTCCACCCTCCATTATGTTTTAATATTGACCACACGATTAGTGTCATTGAAACCCTAACATACCTGAGGGAATATTATAAATAGGAGCCATTTTTATGGCTCAACCCTTGAGTCCTAAGTCATTTTGTTAAGCCATTTGCCCTCGAGTTCCCTGGAGTATCCAAGCACTCTCACCCTTTGTCCTTGCTTTTCATAGCCCCTGCATCCATCGCTACCCCTCTAATTCAACCAAATATACTTCTATAGATTTCCCTTCAGACCCTGAACACCTTCGAGCACCCCTGTCACTATCGAGTGCCTTTGGGTGCTTCTCCTCTGTCATCAAGTGCCTTTGGGTTCCCCACACCATTACTGAGCACCCACAAGTATTTTTTGCTACCGCCTAGCACTCATGAGCATCTTACACCAGATATCTACAACCCTCCTAGACCTTGGGCACTACTAGGGCATTGTCACACCGATTTCCTACAACAAGCATTACAAATTAGAAAATAGCAAGCATCATAGGATAAATATTTCATTTTGGTTATTATTTTAATATTCTTCATATTTGCATGTAGTTTCATTATTGGATAGCTAGGGTTTTATTAATTTTTGAGGGTCTCACATAGTGGAGCCCTCACAGTTATTACTAACCCTTTGTTATTATTTTTTGTGTGCAGGTTTGAAGATACACAAGCATTGTGCAGCTGTTTAAGCTAGAGTGGCCCAATATTGGATAACACAAAGCCCACTCATATATGTTGGGAGAAAGGACACATTTTGAAGACACCACCAATGTTGTATCTAGGGTTCCAAAGAACCCTAGCATTGTGTATATTTGTATCAAAATATTTCAAAGAATCCTTATTGTAACAATGGAGTTTTGAGGCTCCCCCCATTAATAAAAATCATTCATTGTGCAATATTGTCTTTTTGAGTTCAATTTATATCTTGTTATTTGGTGTTGCATTTTTATCTATACAAATGGTGATCATGATGGGACCCCCTAAGGGTTTATTACATTGATTTAGCTTGTTTATTAATTTATTGTTTTTTGTGTCATCTTGCAGGGTTTCTAGAAGCATAGAATTCATAGTTTTTTGTTGGATAAGAGTTTTGGAGATTTGCAAAAGGTGCAAGAATGCTCGATGGTGCTCAAGGGACATCTAAAAATACCAAAGTGCATTACAAACGCATCCAAGGGCATTTTACAGAGAGTTAGAGCAAAAATATAGGCTTCTATCAAACCCTAACAATCTATTTTTACGTAATCTGGCACTTTTACATTTTTTTTCTTCAGATTTTGGGATTAAAATGAACATCATTAATAAATCTGGAAAAAACAAATCATGTTAGTTGTATTTTTAGATATTATATTAATAATTGCATTCATCCACACATTTTTCTATTTAAATATTTCTTAGTTGTTTATTGTGTTGCATTATTGCTTGCATTTGAACTGTTAAGTGCATTCATTAGTTTGCATCCTAGGGTTAGAGATTTCTATTTTTGTAGGTATAAATAGGAACATTGTTTAGATACAAAAAGTATCCCTATACTTGGGTGATTCTATACAGAGGAGTAGATGAACCCCCAGCTATCTATAGTGGGTCTTAAGCGGTGTACTTTACATCCTTTGAAAAAATTGGTATTCTGAATAGTGGATTCTAATTTAGATTATTGAAAGTAGTTATTATTCTAACATTGTATATACATAATAGAGAACTAGAAACTTTAAAAATAATCATATACTTCATGCTTCACATTAAATATTAGTGGCTATATTTCATCACCAGCCATTGCTTGAGATTAGGTGATAGTGGCTTTCATCTCCATCCACCAATCTCTACCCTTAGACACCTTAGATTACCCTTGAGCAAACTTGCTAGATTTCATCACCAACAAGAATCTCGTTACCCCATCCAAGCCATAGGATTCACCCCATTTAATTTATATTAGCACATTGAAACACACAAGATCAAAATCTAAGAGAATGAATTCACATTAAAATGAGATAATCAATAAATGATGTAAGACACACTTGATGAATAAACCTAGCTTTGATTCATTATTTTTCTTGTGAAATTCCAATTTTGTGTTTCATTTTACTACATAATCTATATTTTGGTTTAATTGCTTATAGTATTAACAAGGAAAAAAAAGAAAACATTAAATAAAAATAATTTAATGGAGCCTTCATCCACCTTCCCCACCACTTTTGTGGTAGATTCCCTAATTGTGACATAGGAAGATTTATCTGTAGGTCCCTCACATTCCTTGTCACCCACAATATTTCATATGGTTGTTCCCTAAGTAGATTCAACCTCATAAATCATTTATCACCACATTACCCACATAGATATGGCATGAGTAGAAGCTCTTATGAAATCTTCTAACTATGTCTTAGAGTTAGTCTCCACCTCACCTAGACAAGATCCTACTTTACAGTAGGAACTTGTTTATTCCCAGCCACCATCTAGCTTTACCTAAGTGTACACTAACCCTCTTTTTGATGTGGTAAAATACACAAAATTCAAACACTCACATTCTCTTGTCTTGAAGCTCACGTTTCACATCTAAAGAGAAAGTTGCTTCTACACCTAGCCAAAAATAGGTGTATTGTATTTTTTGCACTGCATTGCGTTTCACATAATGCAGTACAAAAAGGGGCACCTGTAGACACCAAAACCTAGCCACTTGTCACCCATCAAGGTTTTCCTACCATTTCCACCCATTATTTACATATATTTATATATAATTATTTAATATATATTTAAACAATTATCGATCAACTTGTGAAAGCTCCACTACCTAGTGATCATCCTTTGATTATTGAGCTCCTAGATGATGCAGTATTTACTATCACCGAACAAGAACAAGATGTAATTCCAAAGGAATACTTTGATATCACACTATTATTTGATGACTCTAAGTGCACAAAAGGTCAAGGTGCTAGATTCGTGTTTCATACACCCCAAGGGTATCTATTCTCTTATCATTCAAACTTGACTTCCAATGCACAAAAAACATTGTAGAGTATGAAGCCTTAATCTTGGGTCTTCAATTAGCTATAGCTATGAGCATTAATCATATCATGATATTTTATGATTCTCAACTTATCAAGAAAATCAATAGAGAATACCAATGCAAAGAACCTACCATTAAGCTTTATCACAAAGTAGTAATGAAATTGCTCTCTAATTTTGATTGGTATAAAATCAATATTTTACCACATTCAACTAATATATTTGCATATGTGATGGCCTCTCTTGGATCATTAATTCCAAAAGACTCCTTTGGAGAGGTACAACCCCTTATAATTTCAACAATATCTAAATATACAATTGTTTGTGCTAAATATAAATATGGAAAGGATGTTTGCTTTATCCAGTCGAATCCATATGCACCTTGGTCAAGCAAAATAGTAGCCTTTCTCAAGTTTGGAACACTCCCATATGATATGTCTTGAATTTCCAAACACACTTTCAAGAAAAAATGTAGCTCAGTTTGTTCTTGTAGGTGATGTGTTGTATAAATGTGGTTACGATGGAGTTCTTCTTCGTTATCTCGAGTCTAGTGAGGCACAAAGAGCCATAGTTGAAGCCCATTATGGTACTTGTGGTGGTCATTTTAGTGGAATGGCCATTGCAAAGAATATTTTATGCATGGATTATTATTGGCCCATAATGGAACGTGATTGTTATAATTATGTTAAACATTGTAAGAAATATCAAGAACATGCTAATTTAACTCATGTACCATCACAAGCTTTACATCTTATTCAAATACTTTGGCCCTTTTCATAATGGGGTCTAGATCTAATTGGAAAAATTTTACCTCCTTCCTCGAGACAATATACATTCATCATCACAACCACTGAATACTTCATAAAGTGGGTTGAGGCAATTCCTCTAACCAGTATGATAGGACCTAGAATTGTGGAGTTTATACTTCACCACATAATTTATCATTTTGGTATCCCCTCAAAAATTATCTCTGACAATGGCAAGTCTTTCAAGAACAATGATGTTAGATCACTTTGTGAGAAATATAACATTCAACACAGTTTCTCAACTCCTTATTACCCATAAGAAAATGGACAAGTTGAATCTTCCAACAAGACCTTAATTGTCATTCTCAAGAAACTTGTTAGAGAAAATCATAGATATTGGCATACACAAATTCCCTTGGTATTATGGGCTTATCAAACAAACATCTGCATACCTACAGGGGCAATGCCATTTTTATTGGTCTATGGATTCGAAGCAATCATACCTCTTGAGATTGAGATCACCTCATTGCAAATTTATTTGCAGGAATTCATAGATGACGACACTGCTAGACAAAAACGTCTTGACCAAATCACACTTCTCAATGAGAGATGAGTCAATACTTTAGAGTATTTATGAGTTTATCAAGACCACATAAAGTGTGCTTACAATGCCAAAGTTCATCTACACAAATTCCAAGTAGGAGATCTTCTCCTTAAAGAGAATTAGCAAAACACCAATGCATTATCGTATCTTCATGATAAATTCATAGCTAATTGGCTAGGTCCATACATTGTTACTCAAAAAGTGGATAATGGTACTTATAGGCTTGTCAGTATAGAGGGAGAGGAAGAACCCAAACCACTTAATTTTATACACTTGAGGGTATTCTATGCATAATGAGATATATATATATATATATATATATATATATATATAAACTACTTAATGTTATACACTTGAGGGTATTCTATGCATAATGATATATATATGTATATATACATGGCTAATACACAAAAACATTGCATTTCATTTGCATACACTTCATTCCAAAAACATTGCATTTCAGTTGCATACATTTCATTCCAAAGACATTGCACTTCATTTTGCATACATTTCATGCCAAAACATTATATTAGAACACATTTCATTTTGCATTTCATACAGTTCATTTCACACATTCCATTCCCATTTCAAATTTCATAATAAGGATCATTTATTAAGTTCAAGATTTTAATTAGTCCAGTAAAATAATGTTGCCTTAATTAGGGGTACCTTCACATCATCATCCATTTTCCCACAAAGACAAATTATCATTAACAAAGCTTGCCTAGGTGGTTTTGATCACTCAGCCACTCCTAGTGTTTTAAGCAACCTAAAAAATACATGTTGAGTTCCTCTTAGGACCATCACACATATACACTCAAAAAATATTGGGTTTTGGAATTGACTCCAAAATATTCTTGAACCAAACACAATTTCACATATTAAAAAAATCTTGTGTCAAAGAGGGATAACACCATACTTGGTTTGAAACTCGAAGTGAAAAGGGTCATCCTTGCTAGTCACATCATGCAACATAGTCCAAAAAAATAGTGGTTTTCATCACTATCACAGTTGCTTCCAAATTCAAAAAAATAGAGTAGTAAGGATAGGGTATAGTTCTCATCACACTTAGGTTAAGAATCTAATTCTCCAAAGCTCTAAATATTTTACATCACACACCACTGATCATTGGGTTATAAGGATCATACTATATTTCTAATCAAACAGTTAAGTAGTCATCCCCAAAACTTAAGAGATAAAAAAATAAATCATGGACTATGGAGTTAGCCTCCACTAGAGCTATAGATGCTTGACTGGCAGTGGAGTATGCTCATGCATGGTGATACATCTCTTTTAAAAGAGACCTATGATCACTCATATGAACAAGCTAGCTTCTTGGTCTCATTCATAATAGGTCACATCCAATTTACTCAAGATGATTTAATGAACTCACTTGCACACACACTAGTTCTTGATTACCTCGATTTATTACCATACTCTTGATTCGGTAAATGAATTCACTGCACACACATTTGGTCCTAGAGGGATTAATAATTTTTAGTGAGTTTGTTTGATGCCACTAGTATGTTTGAGTCTCTACAAAAATAGTAAGTTTTCCATATCAACATCCATATATTATTTCATATCAACATCCATATATTCTTCCATATCAACATCCATGTTACTTTATGATTTATTCACCCCACATACCACCAATTTTGGTGCCCCTGATTAAATAACAATGCTATAAATTGGTCAAGCAAGATCTAAAATATGAATGATCATTAGAACATCTACATTCCATACCTTTTATTAATCATCCATACATTTTACATTGCATTAATAATCCATAACATATCATATGCATTCATCATCCATATAAACATGCATTCCACAAAAGCATTGCACAAACAAGCATTCACAAAAAAATATAACACAAAAAGGTAAAAGCCATGTATATATATATGTATAAATATCACATGTACAATGAGTTCCAAAAGGATACATACAATGGAGCACCAATGCTTATATAAAAAAAGTGTATCTAAGCACTAGCTAGACCCTCCAAGAGGACACCTATGACCTAGAAGGAGCCCTATATCTACATTTATGCCTAGAATCTCTATGCCTAGCAACCTCAAATACAAATGATGTTGGAGGATCAGGAAGTGGAATATGATGCTCCATAAACCTATCCTCCAAGGCCTTGATATACCTATATTGAGACCAAAGGTGTGCTATGTCAACATTATGTTGGTGCTACCTCTCTAGTAGATCTACCTAGAGCCTCATGATCCATGCATCTTGCTCCACCACCTACTACTCTAGCCTCACCCAATCCTCCTCACTTTGATCTAGAGATCCATTTAGAGTCTCCTCTACATCATCTCCATATCTGCCATCTCCCCCACTCTTAGGAGCCTACCTAGTCATGCCCTTAGTCCTCCTCCTTTGACTATCTAATCTAAGGCACTGCTACTACTTGGGAGCCTCATGGGTCCCCTCATCCTTAGCCTCACCCCCATATCCATCATCTTCTACTAGAGTTGGTTCCCATGGTGGCTATGTAGTGAACCACACATCATACTTCAAAGTAGTCCTTGCATCATCTATATCAAAGAGGTCCATCTCCTCGTCATCCTCGTAAGCCTCACTCCATGGCCTCACACATGGTAGACCTATATCCTCATGATGCCTCCTATAGAGCATCGACTCCTTTGGAATCCACTACCTCAACCTAAACTATCAGAGTACTCATGAGAACTAAAAATACTCAGCCTCACTCTAATATATCCCAACTATCCACCTAGCCTATCACACTCATTGTAGATGCTCTCCATCATTGATCCACTTTATACCCTACCATGGCCTCCATATCACTTGGGTGAATTTAAATCTAGCCCATAAATTTTGGCACCACTAGCTCATCTGCACAGGTTGACTCAGTTGTACCTCCTTGGCCACTACCCATCTCCTAGCATAGGGCTCTTCCCTACCAAATCCTACCACTGGTAAATCCTCTAATCAAGCTACACTGAAGTGCTCCCATCCCCAACACTACAACAATAAACCACATCCTAAACCCTTCCTCCCCCACCTCCTCACATCATAAAGCTTCTGGTATGCCTACACCAATAAGGTAGGAGCCCATGCATATAGTTTTTGTATAGTGAGCATATCACTTACTAACCCTATCAGGTTCCAAGGTAACCTACACCCTGTATTGTTTGGGGCCATGATGTGGGAAAATACAAACATCACCAAAGCATGGAGGGCATCCAAATCCTTGTCCACATACATGGACAAGTAAGGAATACTATCAATATCCACCCTAATACTTTGTCAACCATCTCCAAATATCTTCTTCATCTATGTCCCCTGATCACGTCCAACCTCAAAGTGAATCCCCTTCACTAGCACCTTGAGGATGCGGTATACATCCTCAAGTGTCAGGGTCACCTCTCATGTAGGGAAATAAAAAATTCCCCCTATCTAGATCCCATATCTTTGCTAAGGTAGAGAGGTACCCCTCATCTACCTTAATCACATCAACTCGGGCTACCTCCACTAGCCCTATATCCTCTAGCAACTCTCACTCCTCCTTTGCTAGCACCTTACTCATCCCAGGAATGTACGATGAGAACCGGTTTCAAGCCTCAAAAATCCTAAGCTACAACATAGCATAAAACATTTATCATTTACACATGTTCTAAAAAAAAAAATTGCACAAAAAGGACATTACCTCATCCACTCGCACTCCAGCTCCAATGTTTGGCATCAATTTTAACAAAAGAATATTTTTTTATAAAACAGTGGCTTACCTCCACCAAATAAATTTACATTGCATTCATGCATATATTTAATCATATTAAAAGGTTTTTCGAAGGTTCCAACTAATTTGGATGCATAATTCTCGTTTGCAACCACAAATTGCAAATCCCCTTAATAAGCTACAAAAGCACTCCAAAATGGTCAAAATATTCATAAAATTATTATAATCATCATACTCATCATCAATACATCATTTTCAGATCATCAAAATTATTGCACATCATTATTTGCATATTTTCTAAGTTCAAACAACATTCAAGTGAACCTTGTATCTAGTGGGCTATTCTATATACCTGGTGATTATAGTGATTTGCATCCATGCCATTTGGAAGGATGAATAACCTACCATAAGGACACTTGGTAATTTTTATCATTCCATATATGGTACTTCATTTTTTGGTTGAAACTATGCCAAGACCAATTTGCACAATAGTTGTCATTGATGGTCTAGTTCATGGGGCTTAAAACATGGATAAAATTACATTTCATTATTTCACATCTCCCTGACAGTCATCACAAATATAGCCACTAGCTAGGATGATTGGTTCTAATCATGGGAATTATTCAATGGTCACTAGCTGGCCCTTCAAAGTTAACTCTTTTTATTTTTCTTTGCATCTTCATATTTGCATATCAATGACATCAGAAGGCACATTCTTCAATAGCATCGAATCACCCCAAATTTGGGGCAAACACATTTGGTTTTGACTTTCCCACAAGGGGATACATCTTACATGATATTGACATCTATACTTGGCAAAAATCCCTTCATCTGTTGGGCTAAAAACAAACACATTTTTTATCACATTTTCCACAAAACCCTTCATCTATTGGGGTAAAAATATGCACATTTTTTTATCATATTTTCCACAAAACACTTCATTTATTGGGGCAAAAACATACACATTTTTTATCACATTTTCCACAAAATCCTTCTTTTGTTGGGGTTAAAACATACACATTTTTATCACATTTTCCACAACAACCTTCATCTATTGGGACAAAAATAGACACAATTTTTATAACATTTTCCACAAAACCCTTCATCTGTTGGGGCAAAAATAGATGCATCATTTCACATTTTTTCACCAACCCCCTTCATACAATTAGGGCAAAATGGTATCACATTCTCACCATTCATTTGCACAAATTTTTCAATTGGCTCGTGAGATTCATCCATAAAATCACTCGCAAATTGAGGGGTTAAGCTATGCATAATTCAAATTATTTCATTATTTTGTCTTCAAGCTCACATTTCACATCTCAAGAGAAATATGTTTCTACACTTAGCCAAAAATAAGTGTCTTGTGTTTTTGCACTACATTGTGTTTCACGCAATGCAGTACAAAAAGGGGCATCTATAGACACCAAAACCTATAGGTTTTCCCACTATTTCCACCCATTATTTACATATATTTATATATAATTATTTAATATATATTTAAATATTAATATTTTATATTATATTTTTATATATATTTAATAAATATGTATATATGTGTAAGTAAATCCTAGCCATTCATCTTGTTATAATCTTGGCCATCCATCCATCTTGATCCATGTCGCTTGCCAAGCCTTAATATCCACCCTTCATTATGTTTTAATCTTGACCACACAATTAGTGTCATTGAAACCCTAACATACCTGAGGGAAGATTATAAATAGGAGCCATTTTGATGGCTCAACCCCTAAGTCCTAAGTCATTTTGTTAAGAAATTGGCCCCCAAGTTTCTTGGAGTATCCAAACACTCTCACCCTCCATCCTCACTTGCCATAACCCTTGCATCCATTAGCACCCCTCTCACTCAGCCAGATCTGCTTCTACAAATTTCCCTTCAGCCCCCGAATGCCTTTGGGTGCCCCTGTCACTATCAAGCACCTTCGGGTGCTTCTCCTATTCCACTAAGCACCTCTAGGCACCCTCTACCATTCCTGAGTTCCCACGAGTATTTTCTACTACTGCCTAGCACCCATAGGCATCTTACAACAGAGCTCTACAACCCTCCTAGCCCTCGGGCGATGCTAGGGCATCATCACACCAATTTCTTGCAACAAATATCATAGATCATAAATTAGCAAGCATCATAGGGTAAATCTTTCATTTTGGTTATTATTTTAATATTCTTCATATTTGCATGTAGTTTCATTATTGGATGGCTAGGGTTTTATTAATTTCTAAGGGTCTCACATAGTGGAGACCTTATAGTTATTACTAACCTTTTGTTATTATTTTTTGTGTGCAGGTTTCAAGATACACAAGTGTTGTGTAGTTGCTTAAGATGGAGTGGCCCAGTATTGAATAAAATGAATCCCCCTCATATCTGTTGGGAGCAATGACGCATTCTGAAGATACCACCAGTGTTATATATTGGGTTTCAAAGAACCCTAGCATTGTGTATATTTGTATCAAAAGAGTTCAAAGAAAATTTATTGTAACAATGGAGTTTTGAGGCTCCTCCATTAATAAAAATCATTCATTGTGCAATATTGTCTTTTTGAGTTCAATTTATATCTTGTTATTTGGTGTTGCATTTTTGTCTCTACAATAATATTAACCTTAGATTGCATACATAGCTAATTTTTTTCAAAATAAAAAATTTTATTTTAATTTCTAGTCTTGCAGCTAATTATTTTAAGTACTTTTAGCTTAATACTCACAAATAGATTCCTACAAAATCAATGGACCTAATAGTATTTTAAATAAAATAAAACTCCATTATCCTATCTACACTTATCTAATATAATTAAGATGTGAAACCATGCTTGTGTAAATGGTATCCCAACAAATTCTTTAACCTACTTGTGATTGGCTATGTATACATACTTCGACTTTGAGGTAAGGTGATCCTTACAGAAGGACAAGACTCCTTTAGGATGAAAGGAAAATAATTTATCATTTGTATAATTTTTTAAATAAAATGTATAGAATGGATCCGATGTAGATATTTATATGAGAAACTAGTATAAGAGTGCTAAGATAATTTTGAAGGTAAAATTTGTAGACACCTAAAACACATCATGTTGAGGAGACTACCTATGTGGACTATTTAAGGACATATGACCCACCTTGGGCAGCCCTAGAGCTTAATAGTGGTTTTCACCACTCAAATAGGGAGGAATTTTCCTTTGCATCCACAACCATATTACCCCAAGACAGTCCCCAATCGAGACCATTTTACCCTAAGATGGCCTGCAGTCATGGTCCTCTCACCCCAAGATGGTCGTGCTAGACGCAACGAGACCCAAAATCCCTCACCATAGTTCGAATGGTTACACATGCTAGATAAGAGCAATGGTACAACAAAGTTAGTTGTGTTATGGTTTTCAAGAATGAACAGTTACTCTTCTTGACCCTAACCACTTCTTGGCTTCCCTTGCAAGCTTGGACTCCCATGTGGAAGTCTATATAATGGCACCTAGCCTTAGTACAAAAGAGTAGTATTCTTCATACAATGAAGTGCTACCAAATTGATAATCAAGGAGTATTCTTCATACAATGAAGTGCTTACGAATTGATAATTAGATAGTATTCTTCATATAATGAAGTGCTATCAAATTGATAATCAAGGAGTTCTCATGCGTCGAAGTGTTAATGAACTGAAGAATCAAAGAACTTATTCTCAAAATCAATGTACTATCAAAATTTAACCATGAAGCTTCCAAGAATACCAATGGATCATCTCGAAGATTGAAGATTGAATTCATGCTTCTTGTTCCATACAAAAATCCTTGCTTTAGTGTTGGATTCTTCCCCTAATTCATTTCTCACGAACACACCAATTTGTTGACCAATCCATGGATTAAAACCTGATGTCACCTCGCATCGACCATAATAAAATCACTCATAGCTTACGAGTCATATCTCTTAGAGATGACCCACAAGTACGACCATATCTCTAAGATATGACCAGTAGGCAAGACCATCCCACATAGATATGACCTCCCTCGTAGAGATCTATTATCTGTTTTCTTTCTTTTATTAGATTCTAGCAACATTTTAATTATTGTTTAGCATAGCTTGATTTCATTTTCATGCATGTATTTATCGTATTTCACTTTCTTTATCGCTTTCTTTACCATTATTATGGGCCTTATCTTGAAAGGATCCTCATATGTTTTTTATGCTCTTTAGATATTTTTGAGTGCATATTATAGGTCTTTTACAAGGAAGCAACAATTTAAATATTTACACCTCATAATCCTACAGCACAATAGTCTCAAGAACATGTCAATAATCAGTTTGTGGATGCAATAAAGATCCTGCAAGATACACTTGGATTACTTTTATTATTGTAAATATTTGTATCAAATTGGTAGCAAATCCCTCGGAGGGATCCCATTATAATACTTTTGAAAGGCATAATTGATATCAATAAAAATGACACCATTCATATCTTGTTTTATCATTATGGTTACATAGTTTTCTATCTAGTTTGTTCTTTATTTCATTGCATAGGTGTACAATATTTTTAGCATTTTTAGTGGCGATTATAGCCAGATCTAGTCCATATCTTGCAATTTCATCACTAATTGTTGTTATTTTTGGTGTTCTTGAATTACAGGTACCACCATACCTTGTAGAGATAGCCAACAGGTTCAACCGTCCCCTACATAGATGGTCAGCAAGTGCAACCATCCCTCCCAGAGATGACCTCAGACTAGAAAGTAGAATCACCAAAATATAGTAATTACATCAGATGTAGGCTATCATTGTAAGCCATTCTGACTTTCTTTTTTTATTTTTAGTTAAGAAAGGTAGGTTTTATCATGCTTAAGAGAAATAATTTAAGAAGGTTTTGAGTCTTTAAAATTAACTGTTTGTGATTGTCCCTAGGTCAAATGACCTCTCTCTATGACTGTCCCTATCCTAGATAGCCCATATTTTTGACCATATTTGTGTCAAATGCTCTCTATCTACAACCATACTTTACAGAGATGGCCTCTATTTGATTACTATTTTGGTCTAATTGCTTGTTGACCATTCAAAGGCTACTCATGTAGGGTTCTGCATCTTATAGATTTTTAAAAATTAAAACGATCATTATTTAGAAATATGAATTTGTAACATTATTTTTATGCATTAGTGAAAGATCATGGAATCATTCTTGCTTGTACTTTTTTTTTGCATAAAATAAAAGGAACCCCACACACCACAATTCATTTTAACATCAATGATTTGGACTTCATCACTAATTTTTGATCGAGGCTAGCGACGGTGGGCTTCATCTCCATCCGTTGGCTCACACCCTAGAAACTTAGTGGCAAAAAGTGAGTGGCTTTTTAGACTTTATCACCAAAAGGTCCCCTACTCTTGGGTGCACCTAGAGTGGGAAGGTTAGAAGAGATATTTTACCATGGGGCTCTTTAAAATAATTAGTGGATGTATTTGTTGTTATTATCCATGCCCTAAACATGAGGGTTAAGGGAAAGTGAGGCTTAACTGGTACTAGGATATTAGACAACGTGACCCCTTTAGAGGGGTAATTTTTTACCTTAAGGTTACCTTGAGATAATATCCAATAGGAAGTCCCTTTTTGTCATTTGAGCCACATCCCTCAATAGGGGGGTGTGCTTGAACTACATTTTAGTATTTTTCTATTTTTACCCTTAGTTTCATAGGATATAGGGGTTTTTCAACATCAAAATGTACTAAAAAATATAGGGATTCACAAATAAAAATTAAAAGAGATAATCACATTGTATACTTTATTTGTTTCTTTACTATTTATGTAATCAAGATCATGGTAACCACATACAGTTGAGCTCATTCATGAGTTGATCCATTTGAAAATTTGTGAGGCACAAAACATCTTTGATTCAATCTTGAGGACATGGTCATTCCACCATGGCATCTTGGTGTCCATCGTAATATTGGAAATTTTGAATAATTGTGTTGTCATTAATGTCAAGAATTAATTTCAATGACTTGCACAATGATTTGGCAAATGGAGGGTTAAAATATTTATATTTTAAGCCCAAGAGATTTGGTTTAAAAGCATCACATGATTGGTCAAAAGGTTGGATAAATACCCTGAAGCAAGGAGATCCCTAGGCCCAAAGTTTTAATATTATAATATTTATTATTATAATATTAAAGGTGGTCAGATAAAGTCTAAGGATGAGAAAAGGAAAATACCTAGGTCCAAAGGAAATAATATTTTAATATTTATTATTATAATATTAAGGTTTAAAATAATTCCTAAGGTTATTTATAAATTATTTACAATATTTATATTATAAATTAATTTATAAAATAAATTAATTAAACCCTAATTTAGGGTTGGGTGTAAAAACATTTAAATAAACTTCCCCTATCGACATTCGAAGAAATGGAGTATGGTATTTATACCATAAGACTTATAACATTTTGGTAAGTCTTGTTGGACATTTTGAGTCAAAGTTGTCATTGATGTCAAGGAACAAAGTTGTAATTGATGTCAAGGAATAAGCTATAGTTGATGTCAAAAGGTCAAAAGGAATAATGCGAGAGATGAATTGAAAAGATGTCATAATATTATTTTTATATTATGTGAGGCAAAAATAAAGGGTTTTTTATTAAACCATGGTGGCAAGATAAAGGGATTTTATTAAAACCATGGTGGCAAAATTATTTTTTATTAAATAATTATGAGCAACAAAAAGTTTTTATTTAACCCCCAAGGAAGCTTTAATTTTTATAAAGCCAAATGTTACAAAGTTAATTTATAAAATTTAAATTCTAAATAGAATTTAAATGATTTATAAATTAATTATGCATATTATAAAGGCGTCGACGTCCAATTTTAATACACCATCGACGTGCAAGATTTGGAAGGCAAAAGGTATTTAAACCTTTGCCTAAGTTCAAAACCAAATTATTCGAATTACCTCCGATTAATTCCATGCCAAAATTTGTGCTAAGATTCGTAGAGAAAGTGCCAAGGAGCAACGAACAAAAGCTTGTGCATTCAGTAGGAAGGGAGCACATCAAACACACTACGTGGCAAGAGGAGAAGGGAGCCAAGGGCTCTAAAGGATTCAACAAAATATTAAAGCACCTTCTACACTTTTAGTGGGCATGTGAGTGCTTGGATCACATGGCTAGCAAGTCGTGGCCAAGGCGCTAGCAAGGGAGAGAGTGCAAGATCGAATCCCACAAAACACAGAGTGGGAGATATAAAAGGTTTTTATATTTTTGATTTAATTTTTTATTAAGTTGCTAAGGTTGTGGAGAGATAAGGGTTGTTAATAGAAATAAAAATTATTCTTTGCTTTGCTAAGTCTAGGGAGAGATAAGGGGTAAATTGGTTATGATATTTACCTAAGTGGTAAATGGAAATTTACTAGGGTAATATTGCTTTTACCTTAGGGAATTAAAAATTGATTTATTGCATATATTTGATAAAGTGACTTAATCAATTATTGCAATGTTGAGAAGAGTAAGGTGTGTTTTGTCAACCCAAGTGTTGTAGGTGAGTTGGAGAGGAGAGGGCAATCCTCCAAGGTAGGTCCCAATTTCAAATATCCACCCTACCAAAAATCTGAATTGGGTATCCAAAATCTAATTGATAATGTTGGTGTGGGCAGGGTTAGGTGCAACCCCCACGTGACTTTGACGGTGTAGAACCCCCTGTTCGTGGTCTCTCAGACCAAGGCGGCTCCGCAAGGGGTTTTTTCTTCAAAAAAAAAAGTGTGTTTGGTCAATTATTGTTGATGGATGATTTCTTTAAGATGGATTAATAAGGTGTATGTAAGTTTTGATATTTACATTGTATCTTTGAGAGAGTTTATCACCTTATAACTACTTTGAGCTTGACAAAGAAGTATTTGTGGTTGTGGCATATTTTTGAGGTTCCTTCATCATCAAGAAAATGTATGGGCACATTCTTCCATAGTTGAGTTGATTGGTTGGTTTTTTGGAAAACAAGTTTGGAGTGAAAAGGACTTAAGTAGGTCTCCTTATTGAGTGTGTTGAGTTAATGCTTCAAGGTTTTCTGGAATAAAGAGTTGTTAAAACCTTGTTTTATAAGCATTGTTGTTGAAGCTATTGGTTGAGTGAAAAACTTGAACTAGGATTTGAAAATAACATGAGTATCATTTTTATGTGAGATTTTTTTATAAGCATTGTTGTTTAAGCCATTGGTTGAGTGAAGAACTTAAACTAGGGTTTTAAAAGAACATGAGTATCATTGTTATGTGAGATTGGTTGATAAGCATTGTTGGAAATATTTTGAGTGAAGGTTCATATGCTTGGACTAGGGTTTGTAAGCAAGGATTATTTCATTGAGTAATTGGTTGAGTAGAGTTGGTTGAGCCTAGTCAAGTGGATGTGTGAAGTGATTGTTCAAGTTCTATAAAAAAACTATTCTATATTCTGAATTGATTTGAGGAAGTAATTGAACATTGAGGTGATTGTGAAGCATATTGAGTCTCTAAAAATTCTATGTATGTTTATGAAAGAGTGATTGAAAGTGATTGAGCATTGAGGTTATTGTGAAGAATATTGAGTCTCTAAAAATTCTTTGTATATTTCTAAAAGAGTGATTAAAAGTGATTGAGCATTGAGGTGATTGTGAAGCATATTGAGTCTCTAACAATTTTCAATATGTTTCTAAAAGAGTGATTGAAAGTGATTGAGAATTGAGGTAAATGTGAAGCATATTGAGTCTCTAACAATTCTCTGTATGTTTCTAAAAGAGAGATTAAAATTAATTGAGCATTATGATGAGTATAGAGCATATTGAGTCTCTAACAATTCTCTTTATGTTTCTATGAGATTGAACAAGTTCTAGTGTGGACTTGTTGAGCATATTTGAGGTAAGTCTTTGAGAATACTTGTGGACACATTTGGGTAGGCTTTTGTGGAAGCTTACAATATAGATTGAGAGCATATTTGGATAAGTTCTGGTGAGAAATTATTGAGCAGATTGGACAAGTTCTAGAGAAGACTTGAGGATAGATTGGTATGAGCTTTTGTGGAAGCTTAAAAGGTAGATTTAAGATAAGTCTTGGAGAAGAATTGATAGCAGAGTTTATTGATTTATTTGTTCAATCCTTGAGTTAAGGTTTGAGGTAGATCCAACAAATTTGATTTGAGATTGAGTCAAGATTTTATTTGAGGCTTGAATACAGATATTGAGGATAGATTTATGCTAGATCGAAGGACTATGTTTAGTACAAATTTGAGGATAGATTTTGGTGCAGATTTGAGGATAGGTTTTTGCTAGACCAGAGATATATATTGAGGATATATTTGTGCTAGATCGAAGGACTATGTTTAGTACATATTTGAGACAAAGCTTTGGAGGTGACAGATTTGAGGATAGAGATCTCCAACTAGAGTAGGAAATATAGGTGTATTATGTGGATAGAGTTCCATTTGCTAAGGGCAGTGGAGACAAAGGTCTTCTAGAGGATCACCATCCATAGTAGAGTTAGGATATTGGTGTCTCCTATAGATAGAGATCCACAAAAATTTATTAGGGGATTTGTGTCTCCTTTGGATATAGATCCATAAATATTGTAATAGGGAAAGGATTCCCAAGAGATTGATTGAGAAAATTTTAGTGAAATATTTTCTCCGTGGAGTAGCCCACATTGGGTGAACCACGTAAATTTTGGTGTCTTTATTGTGTGTGGTGATTTGTGCATTGCTTTAATTACTGCTATTGATACTACTATATATATTGCATAATATTTATTGGGAAAGAAACATAAAAAGTGGTCTTATACTGTTCACCCCCCCTCTCAGTATAAGCTTGTGTTCTTCAAGTCTCTGAATTGATGCATGTACAAATATTAAAAAAGTTTGATGCAAATTTGTGAGCGCATAAGATAAGAGATATTTAATTTTTAAAAGTGTCATAAAAATGTGGAAGGATAAAAGGACTAAAGCTTAAAGCCTTGTCACAAACCACGTGATTGGGATAATGGCAATATGTGGTTGTGTAAGGCATTAGGTGAGCAGAAGTCCCACGTTTGAGTTCCTACGATAGAAAAGGGGTAAAGTTAAATTTTGGTTTCGATACCTAGAGGAGAAACAAAGTGCACAAGGCACTTTTATGTCTCAAGTGAGCTCCTAGCTCACGTCGTGGTTAGGCCACGGCTAGAGTGCTAGTGGTAGCACAATAGGGGATTGAATCCCACCAAGGCAGCATGTGCAAAAGGTATATAATTTTTTTAATTTGTATGATTTGTACTTGGTCTAAGGTTGATGGTATGTACCTTATGGAGATATAAGGTGGTTGAAATAAGTATTATTTTTGCCATGGTTGAAAGTGTTAAATGATTTAAATTGTGGTTTAAAAAGGTGCATTGGAATATTTCTAAATAGTGGTGTTAATTATTTTGATAATGCATTTTTGAGTAGGGAGATATAAGGAAGTATTTTTATTATTCCTTTGCATTAAATTTCTAAAGTGAATTATTGTGAAAGTGAGTTATTGAAATATTTGCTAATTATATTTTGAGAAGTTTGGAGATTATAAGGTGTACTTGAGAATTGATATTTTTGTATGGTGAAATAACTATTGAGGAGAATATTTGTGAGAAGATTTTGAGATAGGTTGTTGCTATCTAACATTGAAATTGGCAAAGAGGATTTGAGTGTGTTTAAGACAGGTTTTGAAGATATATCTCCATAAAAATAAAAGGTATGGGCACATCATCCTTATGAATGAAATATTGTTGGATTGAATTTTGTGAAATGCAAAATTGGAGTGAAAATGATTGTTTGATAAGCATTGTTGGAAATATTTTGAGTGAGATTTCATATGCATGATTGGTGAATGTTTATGAGAACAATTAAGTTGTATATTGAGGATTGTTTGAGTTAGGGTTGAAACCCACATTGTGCATTCTTGTTTAATAATTTTGAGAACTATCTTGAGCTAGGGTTTGTGAAAGATCATGATTATCATTGTTATGTGATATTGAGAACTATATTGACCTAGGGTTTGTGAAAGATCATGAGTATCATTGTTATGTGAAATTGAGAATAATCTTGAGCTAGGGTTTGTGAAAGAACATGAGTATCATTGTTAAGTGAGATTGAGAACTATCTGGAGCTAGAATTTGTTGAAAGAACATGAGTATCATTGTTATGTGACATTGGAATCATCTTGAGTCAATTTTTGAGTTCCATAATGTGATTTATTGGGAGTATAGTGAAAAACTTGGTTAGGATTTGTAAGCAAGTTGTGTTTCAGTTAGTGAATGTTTGAGTGATTTTGGATGAGAATTAATTGAAAGCATTGGAGTGATAGTTCAAGTTTTTGAAACAAATTATACTTTATTTCTGAATTGATTTTGAAGAGAGTTTGAAAGTGGAATATTGTTTTGTTGAGTACAAAATATTGTGAGTGTGAAACATATTAAGTCTTTAGCCATTCTCTATATTTTCCTATGGCCAAACAAGATTCTGAGTGAAACTTGTCTGTGTGTTTAAGAGGTTTTCTGAAAGATATTAAGTTGAGTTTTGTATGCAAGTTTTACAATTTTTTGAGTAAGCTTTTGTGAAAGCTTAAGGACAGAGTTAAGCAAGATTTTGTGAAATATTGTTGGTATATTTGAGTAAGTCCTAGAGGGAACTTAAGGACATATTTGAGGTAATTCATGGTGAATACTTGTTGAGCATATTGGACAAGTTCTAGGGAGGACTTGTTGGATATATTTGAGGTAAGTCTTGGTGAAGACTTGTTGAGAATGTTAGACAAGTTCTAGGGAGGACTTGTTGGAAATATTTGAGGGAAGTCTTGGTGAAGACTTGTTGAGAAGAATTGAGGTAAGTCTTGGTGAAGACTTGTTGAGCAGATAGAGAAATTTCTTGAGAGGAATTTTTGAGAATATTTGAGGTAAGTATTTGATAAGACTTGAGAGTAGATTTGATTGATTGATTTGTTCAAGCCTTGGGTTAAGGCTTGGAGCAAATCTAAGCAGAGTTGATTTGCGATTGGATCAATATTTGTGTTAAGGCTTGAGGATAGATTTGAAGGTATATTTTGGTGTATATTTGAGGGTAATTTTGTACCAGACCAAAGAAAAACTTGTGATCATATTTGTGCTAGATAGAGGTTAGTTTTTAGTGTAGATTTGAGACAAATATTGAGTAGAGTTGATAGTTAGCTTTGGAGGTGACATATCAGAGGATAGTAGTCTCTAGTGGATAGAGATCCATTATCCAGGGTAGTGAGGATAGAGGTCTTATGAGTGAGGATAGATGTATTTAGTGGAGAGAGATCCACAAGCCAGTGTAGCGGAGGTAGTATCCTTCTAGAATATCACCATCCAGAGAAAAGGAGGAATTCTCCTATGGATAGAGATCCACGAACTAGCAAAGGGGATTGGTGTCTCCTGTGGATTGTATTCCACAAAATTGATTAGGGGATTGGTGTCTCCTTTTGATAGAGGTCCATAAATATTGTAATAGGGAAGGATTCTCAAGATATTTGTTGAGAAAATTTTAGTGAAATATTTTCTCCATGGAGTAGCCCACATTGGGTGAACCACATTAAATTGGTGTCTCTTTTGTGTTTGATGATTGATCCATTACTTTTATTGCTACTATTGATATTGCCATTGATATATTGGATAATATTATTTGAGAAATAAAAGTAAAATTTGGTCTTATACTATTCACCCCCCTCTCAGTATAAGCTTGCATTCTTCACGTAACACTAACATCACCCCCAAGAAATTTGACCTTCATGATATCCCTATTTGAGAGGCACCTATGAGTCCTTAACATGATCAAGAAGATGAGCTTCTTGGTCAAATATGATCTCATGCTACTATTAGATATAACCTACCCAATGAGGGGCCTAGTAGAGGAGTGTCATGAATTCACATATTGACTCGATCCATTATTTAATCTAAGTAGGAGTTATATTATGCACCATTTCATATATTGGATGAGTGAGCTACTTCACTTTATAATACATGGATGAGCCAACATTTTTCTCAATTATATAGGTACGATTATCATCATTCTAATAGTATAGCCTCATCTTCTCACACCTATCTTGAATATGAAGAATATTAATACCTAGATCATCATATTTTTCATTGTAGAGAGTTTTCTATGCAAGCACATTATACCTTTGCACCATCCAAGTATGTATATTTAACCTTCAAACTTGAGCACCAGGTTAACACGGCTTCCCTCGATCATGGGAAATAAGTAGCCAGTCCTATTGGGCCCACATAATAAGCAAAGTCTCTTTGTGTTGATGCAAGGTCTCACAGACCTCATACGATTGATCCACTACCTAGGTAAACCATAAACCGACTACAACTGGATAGGTTACAAAATAATAAAGAACACCTATAAAGAGTTTAAGTATAACATCAAAGGACACATCAACAAAGGTTGTGCCAAGAACGATTGCAAAAAGCAACACAGGAGGAGGTACTCACACCTAGTACCTATAGGCAATAAATTTAAAAAAGTTACATTGCACAACATCATGACCTACCTTCTAGGCCAAACCAAAATTGCCCTCCTCATGTACCCATCTAGCACCATAGGTATCAATAGCATCAACTGCCAAATCATCAACTAGATTATGAGGCCTATGATGATTTAGAGTTGTAGTATTAGGACCAAGGATATCCTGAATTACCCCATGAGGATGGGATGGATGATTATATTCAACCACATTGGTCCACCAATAATTTTCCACCTCCTCCTCGATGAACAATCCAAGAAGATGAGATATTGTCATATCAAGCTTATAGGGTGCTCACAAAGCACATAAAATTGTTAGAGAAATAAGGAATAATTATCAAAATCCCACGTTTCATCAACTATACAATCAACCACTCCATCCTTTGGTTCCATGTCCCTGGTATCCTAAGTATTTTTAAATGTCTATATTGGATAAATTTAAAGGGGATGAAGATGCATAGGAACACATGACTAGTTTCATGAACCTTTGTTTCTAGTTTCAAGATGATGATGCTTTGTTTCTTAGTACCTTATTTATAACACTCTCTAGTCCCATATTAGAGTGGTACAACCATTTACCAAGGCACAAAATTTATAGCTTGTACAATTTGCAAATGTTTTCCTGGAAAGCTTTTCATTTGGCATTAAGAAGAAAGCCAACTTGACTGACTTGTCTAACCTTTAAAAATTCAATTATGAGGTAGTCATAGACTATGGAAACATGTGGATAAAGGTGATGTCAAAATTACCTTTCATCCTACCCATAACAAAACTAATTCAAATTTTCACTAGAATTTGTTTGAAGCAATTCTTGTTCTTATTACAATTACAACAATACTAGACATTCGAGGAGTCTTTGGCACATGCCAAGGTCATAGAGGACATAAAAGTCCAATAGGGGACATAAAACTTTAAAATAGGGAATGGAACAAGAACCCCCGAGGAAACAATACACAACAAAAACCATATTTGGTCAACCAAATTATCTTAAGTGTTCCTAAGCCTAAAAAACAAAAAATGCCCCCAAAACTTAACTATTAGGCTCAACCCCCTCCAATGCAATACAATAAACAAACTCAATGAAATAAAGAAAAAAATCAAGTACACAAACCACCTCGTAACTATAAACCATTATCAAAAAAATTTGCGTTGTTCTTTAATTGATAGTGTAAGGTGAAGGCTATCACCTTGCCTAAGATTCTCTCCATAGATTTAAATCACCCAAAAAATAAGTGGTATATAGAGGACCTATACTACCTTTATTATTGATAAAATAGTCATGGTATCCAGGCATGCTATTCATTAAATAATCTAGTACAAGACATGATCAATAAGAATAAATTGTAAATTGATAATCCTCTTAACCTAGATAACCAATAAATGGGCATATTCAAATATCCCTTGCCTACCCATGAGGTTAAGGAGGATCAAATAAGATAGGCAAATAAAATCCATACAACCCCACCCAATTAGGGGTTCATAGGTATGATCAATATTGTGACAATAAACTAAAGATATTATCAAGTTGCACCACTTGTAGCTCTCGTTAATATTATTTCTATGTCATAGCCCTTGCCAACTCAAAATACTATCCAAGGTTTGCCACCTCAATCGATGGTAATTAACAGAAGTAGGCTTACCCAATCAAGGAGATTCCTCCATCCATCTCCACCATTTCAATAGGGGATATTACCACTCCTATATATGAAGGAGAATCATCTATTGCTATGGGTGAGTTAGATCAATCCATACGTTCATCATCCACCCCATTGCAGGTCATGGTTCACTTGGCCAACCCTAGTCTCAATACGTACCTAGTACAGAATATCACATTCACACTGCTCATCAATTCCATATAGGATATGGGTAGACCTCATGTGCTACCATTATCCATTAGTACCATTGTACCCTTGGGGGTCATCCCAAACCAAAAAATCTTTGTCTATGGGGGTTTCGACAGATCTATAGACTAGTTTCCTATAATAGACCATGACAATGAACCTTTCTCTAAGAAACATTGGGTACATGTAAAACATAAAGTTCACCTTGTGATACTTTTACCACTACGATTGGCATAGGAATGGCCTAGGACAATATAAACAAAGTCTTCATATACCCTATAAGCCACAATACCAGCTTTTTATAGATAAATTTGGCTTAGGGTATTCCATATGTATGCCATATGAACTCCTTGAAAATTCCATCGAATGCCTAACCATAGGCTTTGGGGAGAAGATCAATGAAAATAATTACACTAACCTAGGCTATTTTCATCTGTTAGGATATCATCTCCCTGTTATAGTGGTTTTTATCGAGTCTTCTAACTCTTGTAGTGAGACATAAAAAGAGTACGAGGATGAGATAGAACTAGTGTAACTTGGTCCTCACCATAGTTGATAGTCTCTTGACTTCATCGGTGAGACATCAGAAGAATATGTGGATGAAATAGAACTAGCTTATCTAGGTCCTCACCACCTTTGGTGAATTAATAATGAAAGAATAGAATTCACCCCCATAAAATTATATAAGCTTTATCATAGTTCTTTTCCTCCATGCCAACCCACCTAGAGAGACCTTATATCCCTAGAAGATCCAATAATCTTGGCTCCTCTTAGGTCTCATCCATTCATCCCACTACCACATCAGCCACCCTCAATATATCAAGGTCCACCCATATTTGACACATTTTTTCCACATATGTATGGAAAATACATACCCCCATCAATATGGTTTCCATTGACTTGACTGCTCCACTCCACAATTCTAGTGACCCCTTAAAATATTTACACCTCAACCACAAGGTCATTGATTTTTATCATGTTGCATCACCACCCTCACCCAAAGAGTTCTTCCCTTGTGAATAAATGTTACAACCATTCTATTTCTCCCAAGGGCTATCTGAATATTTTGTCAAGCTAAGATCGATCCAAACATGGTGGATTCTCTAAATCTAGCTGATGACATCAACTTGATCCCTACACCTCATCAACTTGAGAAGGGATCCCACATGTTAATACAAGAAACAATTTATGTAGACATTGGCAATGATCCTAAGGCTTCTAAGAATATAAAATTAGGATAAAGCCTCTCCCTTGAAGAGCAAGCCATCTAAACATCCCTATTGATAGATAAAGTAGAAGCTTTTGCTTGGTCATACAAAGATATACCAGGTTTTGATCCAAAATCGGTTGTGCACAACCTTACGCTCGATCCAAAAATCAAATCAATCAAGTAGAAGCTTCATAAAATGCATCCAACAATAGCCTTAATGGTGAAATATGAATTACAAAAATTGTTGGATGCTAGATTCATCCAACCTATCAACTATCCTAAATGGGTTTCCAACATGGTACTCATAGGAAAACCTGATGGGAGAATTCACATATGTACATACTTTTGAGATCTTAACAAAGTGACTCCAAAGGATGAATTACCCCTTTCGAACATTGATGTGTTAGTTTATGTCACTGCAATTCATGAGATTTTGTCCATCATGGATGGTTTTTTAGGCTATAATAAAATCGATGTTAAATGCAAATATCAACCAAAGACAACCTTTACCATCCCTTGGGGAACTTTATGCTAAAAATTCATGTCATTTGGTCTTAAAAATGTTGGTGCAACATATCAGTGGGCCATGACATATATATTTCATGACTACATGCATAAAATATTGGAGGATTACATAGATGATTTGCTAGTCAAATATCTATTGTGTCATGAACACGTTGATGTTTTATGAAAAATATTTGATCACCTAATTGAGCATAATGTTAGACTTAATCCCAAAAAGTGTGTCTTTGTAGTCACATATGGAAAATTTTTAGGTTTTATAGTATCCAAGTGAGGGATAAAATTTGATCCCACCAAGGTCAAAGCAATACTTGAAATGCTTCCCCCCATAAACCTTAAGTAGCTCCATAGCTTACAAGGAAAGGTCGTATCTATTTGATGCATCATAGCATAAATTTCAAATAAATGTTGACCAATGAATCTACTGCTACAAAATGGAGTCTCATTCCATTGGGATGATGATTTACAAAAGGCCTTTGATGATATCAAGTAGTAACTAGCCTTACCACCAGTTTTGGCTCCACCTCGACTAGGTGTGCTATTTTTGCTATACATTTTAACCACTGATTTTGCCTTAGGGATCGTGTTGGCCCAAAAGAACAAGGTAAATAAGGAACAGGCTATCTATTACATCAATCATACCCTAGTGAGCTATGATCTTAAGTACACATACATTGAGAAGTTTTACTTAGCAATGGTGTTCACCACCAAGAAGCTTCGATATTATATTTTAAATCATACAACGTATGTCATCTCCAAAGAGAATCCTCTATGGTACATGATGAGTCACACATATTATAATAGTTGAACCACAAAATGGATCATGCTACTGACTAAATTTGACCTAGAATTTATAAGTAAAATATCCATTAAAGGTCAAGTAATTTATGATCAGCTAATAAGGGCTCCTCTCTAGGATGATAAGCCTCTTACTATCAAGTTGCCTGATGATGTTGTCTTTGCATTATCAGACTCTTTAGAACCTAAAGAACTTGAAAATAAAGCTTACATGACTTTGTTCTTTGATGGTTCTAAATGTGAGCAATGGGGTGGTGTAGGAATCATATTTTTTACACTGCAAGGGGCCCCTATAACCCTTTCATTTAAAATTGACTTCCCATGCACCAAAAATAACACTGAATACAAATCCCTCCTTTTGGGTCTTCAAATAATTATCACCATGAAAATAATAAAGTTTAACATCTTTGGTGACTCCTTGCTTATAGTCAACCAAGTCAAGGAAATCTATCAATATATGTTTCTGATCTTGAAATCGTACAAAACCTTTGTAGACAAATTACTTGCCAAACTAGAATGGTACAACATCGAGGTAGTCCCTCATTCAAATAATTATATTGCGGATACAATGGCTTCTTTGGGATCCTTAATTTTACAAAACCCTTAATATGATTTCATCACCATCCATTTCAAAACACTTTTACAAATAGCGATAAGTAAGGCTTCTAATGATAAATAAGCTATCCACATGATTCATATTGAACCAAACCACAATTGATTCTCTCAGGTACATGAATTTTTGAAACATGCATCCTAGGGGTTCTTGGTCCTACAGGGTCCTTTTGATAATGATACAACCATTTATATTAAGGTTATCTCCCAATCTTCATTCATGTGTGATGAGTCATAATGGGAACAATTAGTTCATTCAGTCAAGACCCAAGCATATCAATATTGGCTCACTCAGCTAAAATGTTTTCTAAAACTTGTTAGTATCCCTTTGGGATTATCGGATGTCATAAAATGAACATTTAAGAAAAATGCTATAAAATATGTCTTACTCAGATATATTCTATATTATCAAAGCTACAATGGCCTTCTCCTTCATTTTTTAGAAACCCAAGAATCTGCTTGGGCAATTTTACAAGTTCATGATGGTGCTTGTGGTGGCCATTTTAGTGGCATGGTCATCGATAACTGCATCATTTGAATGGATTATTATTGGCCTACTATGGAGAAATTCTATTACACTTATGTTAGAAAGTGCATGAAATACCAACATCATGCTAATATTTTGCACTTACCTTCTTAGGATTTACAATCGATTCAATCGATATGGTCTTTTTCATAGTGGGGATTTGATTTAATTGGGAAAATATTAACCCCATATTTGGGCCATCACACGTTTATCCTAAAGGCCATAAAATACTTCACCAAGTGGGTGGAAGCCATACCTCTTACCACATGAATGGATCTCGCATTGTGGAGTTCATACTCCACAATTTCATATGCCATTTTGGTATTACATCCAAGATTATCTTTGCTAATGGGACTCCATTTTAAAATAAATATGTACATGTTTTAACTTCCAAGTATAACATCCAACATAGTTTTTCTATGCCCTATTATCCGCAAGCCAATAGGTAAGTAGAGACATCCAAAAAGACTATAGTTACCATCCTTAAGAAAATAGTCAAAGATAATCACAAATATTAGCATATTCAACTACCTCTTGATTTATGGGCTTATCGAACTAGCATTCAAAAACCCACTAGATCAACCCCATTTTTGCTAGTCTATGGTGTGGAGGCTATTATACCTTTAGAACTGGAAATCCCTTCATTGTGCATAACATTGCAATATTTCATTGATGATGACACCACACGATAAAATCACCTTGATCAATTGACCCTTCTTGAAAAATGACGAGTTAATGCTCTCGAGAATCTTCACATTTATCAAGATCACCTTAAACAAGCTTATGGTACAAAAGTCCATATTAGATAATTTAGAGTTGGGAATCTTATACTTAAATACAATAATCAAAATTCCAACTTTCCATCCCATTTACGAGATAAATTTATGGCCAACTGGTTAGGCCCTTTCATCATCACATAGAATATAGGGCCAGGAACGTATCATCTAGTGTCTCTCGAGGGTGTTGAGGAACCCAATCCTCTTAACATTCTCCATCTATGAGCATTTCATGTATAAATTATAATCCAAAAAAATCATAAATCATAAATACCACACAAAAATATAGAAAATTGTACAAACACAAAAACATTGCATCTTCATTTGCATTATGTCATCATGCATTTCATTGCATTCATTTATTAGTTGCATTAGGCATATTCATCCATTGCACTTGCACTAGGACAAGTTGTTTTTGTATTCTTACGAATGATACCATGTTTGTATTCCAATGAAGCTTATGGTACAAAAGTCCATATTAGATAATTTAGAGTTGGGAATCTTATACTTAAATACAATAATCAAAATTCCAACTTGCCACCCCATTTATGGGATAAATTTATGGCCAACTGGTTAGGCCCTTTCATCATCACATAGAATATAAGTCCAAGAACGTATCATCTGGTGTCTCTCGAGGGTGTTGAGGAACCCAAACCTCTTAACATTCTCCATCTATGAGAATTTCATGCATAAAGTATAATCCAAAAAAATCATAAATCATAAATACCACACAAAAATCTAGAAAATTGTACAAACACAAAAACATTGCATCTTCATTTGCATTATGTCATCATGCATTTCATTGCATTCATTTATTAGTTGTATTAGGCATATTCATCCATTGCACTTGCACTAGGACAAGTTGTTTTTGTATTCTTACGAATGATACCATGTTTGTATGCCAATCATGAGTCTTAAATCAACCTTATCCATCATCATCATTTGTAGTTTTCCTTATGAGCTTTTGCTTATTAAGGGGTCCTCGTAAGATAGGATAGATACCGGATGAATATTAGAAATAATATTTATATGGCCACTAGATATTTTATGCACACCTTTTAGTTTTCAAAATATCATAGGGAAAACCCTCACATAACACATATCACTACCATCCACATTCTCCTTTTCTGAGTAACTATGTTTTTCAACACAACCAATAAGTTGTTATAGGATGTTTAATAGGATTTCTAGTAATTAAGACATTCCTAGCTTTCTTTTTAGATTTTTTAGAAAGCTATCTTGGATTTTAGAAGGTTAGGTATTTCTTTGATAGTACCTTTCATATGTCAAAATCCCAACACAATTTCACACATTTAACACGTGAGTTTGAACAAGGAAGGATGACACTACAAATTAATCCTTTCCCCCTTAAGTGAAAGGTTTCCCTTGCTCATCCTATTATGTGCATGGTCTAGGATGCTAAGAATTGAAAAAAGGACAAGCTCCCCCTATCCAAGCAATCCCCTTGCTCTTCCACAAAATGATAAAGTTTCCAAAAAAAAAGAAATAGTGGTTTTCACCACTAATAAAATCCCTTGCTCCTAAAAAGAGTGGTTTTCACCACTAAGAAAAAAAAATGAGCAAGTATCCCAAGTAATAAAAATAAAATAAGGGGGTAATGAGCTTGAATCCTTGGAATCCTCGATTATTCAAAATCCATGGGAAAATTTCCATTACAGCAATGGGTTGAATGAAACCCGTCTGGAAATGGAGTAGCCTTACGCATGGTGATATGTCTATCACATTAGCAACCTCATTTTATATAGAACAATGTTAGTTTATGGATGAGCTACTTTTTTATGGCTTGTATTGCCTAGTAGTCTAGTCCAACTACCTCCAAACTCAAGATAATATGACCATAGAGTGACCCTCATTACAACTATGGGTTGCATAAAACCTACCTGGCAATGAGGTAGTCTTATGCATCATCTAATACATTCACTTTGCACACATAGGGATATTGAATATCTAGGTCTTCATAACAAACTTGTATCTTTAAGAGTCTTGTGTAGCTAGTATATAAAATTTTGACTAGTCAACTAGGGTGTTTGAGTCTCATGGAAAACCTTAAAATTCCCTCATAGCACCTAACTATCTCATCATCATTTGCAGTTTTCCTTATGAGATTTTTCTTATTAATGGGTCCTTGTAAGATAGGATAGATACCGGATGAATATCAATAATGATATTTAGATGACCACTAACTATTTTACGCACACCTTTTAGTTTGCAAAAGATAATAGGAAAAACTCCTACATCCCACATTTTTCATCTAACACATTCATATCTAAATGTATGATTTTTGTGAAAAAGTTAATATTTTGATTCATGAATTTTATACATTCTATGGTGTCTACCATTATTTTTATTAAACACATTTAGGTTCATTCATTATGTTTTAAACAATTAAATTATACGTCCACAATTTGCATTAGAACATTTATACAAAAACAATAGTCCATATCATATGCATTAGATTTGTCATATCAAAAACATGAATCTACATTCATAAATAAAATAAAAAAATATAATCATGCATCTAACATTAGGTACTACATCCATACATCACATAATATAGGCATTACATCTATCATCACATACATACATAAAATAAAAACATGCAATAAATACATGATAGGCCACCATAAAAATATCATATATATGTGATAACTCGGTACATCATGATACAAAAATACCCATAGGCTACAATAGAGTGGGTCCTTAGAACTCACACCCTAAAAAATAGGAGCATACATAGACAATTTAGGTTGGCCCTGCACCACTACTCTCACCTCCACCCTCAACCCTACTCTGACAAGGTTGAGAAGACCCACTGGCCTTTGATATCTGAGGAGGATCTCAAAATTTGGGCACCTGTTGCCTCACTAATAATTATCTTGACTCAATGTATCAACTCTGATGTGATTCCCCTGATGATGATTGTGTAGGTAGTATGCCTCCACATCACTCTACCTCATCCTCTAAGCTAATAATGTATGCTCAATATAACCTATGATGAGAGGAATATCAAGCTATCTATGTCTGTAGCATGACCACATAAACTGTAACCTCGCTACCTATCCCATCCTACCCTTGTACCATGGTCAAAGTTTCCATCCATGTTTATGGAGTGTCTCGCTCTACTATCACCCTCCCCACATCCTCCTACGAGCTCTATAAACATGTATTCATAATGACCTTCTCCTTAGAGAAGCTCTCCTTCTCTACCTCTCTCTGGCCAGCTGAATCTAAAATAATGCAATAGTGGTATCTCGCTCTACCAACTGTACCTATAGATATTGCACCTATATCCTAAACTAACCATCCTCATCTTAGGGATAATCATCATCCCTATCCTCACCATGTGTCTCCTCCACCCCCTCTATGGTCTAGCCCTACTCCCCATCTATTTGGTGATGCACTCATCACTCATATCCAGCCTCCTCGTTTCCATCCTCTATCACAACCCTGACCCACCTCCCTACCATAGTTGAGTGACCCACCATATGTTGTACTCTGTAATGGTATCTAGGTCCTCCACACCTAGATCAACTAGTGATTGATTTACCTCATCCCCTAATGACTCTACTCAAGGCCACTCTAATTGAGTCTCTACCCCTCGATTTTGGTAAATTATAGGCTCCTCAGGTACACCATGGCAAACCCTAAACTATCAAGTAACACAAAATACTATAAGTACTCCCACTTTATACCATGTTATTCAATCATCCTTTGCCCATGCCTCATATTCCCTATTTGTGCCACCACCTCTACCCAAGGTGGATAATCCCTATATGGCCTCCATGTCACTTGACCTAGTCTCAGTCCCTCAAAGGACTCTATGTAGTAAGCCAACCTACCCAAATGAGATCAACTCCAATCCACATCCTGCTTTTGAATCCATCGAGCCATGTATCCAATATCAAAGTCCCCATTTGTTTTGTGATGCCCACAAAAATATCTCTAGTCTATCTACCTGATGTGCTCCCATCCCCAAACCTAAATAAGGAAGCTACAACCTAATCTACACCTACCCCGCTAATGAATTTCATAAAACTCATCATAAAGATGTGCAAGTAGGATGATCCCCCATGCCATGATCAACGTGATGAGCATAAAAAATGCTCATATTTTTGTATGAGTTTCTAACGGTTTTGTGCGGAAGTATTATAAGAGTTGTATCTTTTTATGAAATATTATGTATATATTTAATGAAATTATGTGCATTACCTAATTTGTGTGTGAAGTGTGTTTTGTGTAGATTTTTTTTGATTTTATCATATTTTGCTTAGTCAAGGTCCTACGTGGACCTGGCATGCTTCTGCTTCAATGAGCCTAAGGCATATATGGGAAGGTGCCTTGATCTTCAAGTAGGTGCCTTGATGTCATACATAAAGGGTGCCTTGATCCTCAAGTAGGCACCTTGATGTCATACATCAAGGGCACCTTGATCTTCAAGTAGGCGCCTTGATGTCATACATCAAGGGCACCTTGATGTCATACATCAAGGGCACCTTGATCTTCAAGTAGGTGCCTTGATGTCATACATCAAGGGTGCCTTGATGTACAAGAAGGTGCCTTGATCTTAAGCGCCTTGACCTTACGATTGAAGGAGACCCTATTGACCATGGTAGACCTTTGACTCCACATCACACAGACTATATTTGGAGAGCTACCGAATGCATGAGCTATCTCATTCACATTGGAGAAAATGCACAACCACTTGATGAAGTAGAACATGGGATACAAAGGAGCTGGACCAAAAAATCTACTATCCCCAAAAAAAGACAAAAGTTGTTGACTATTTTTATCACACATCTATTACTGTAACTAAACTATCTCAGTTTAGGATGTAGCAGGATTTTTCATCGCAACAACATTGTAACAGAAGTTCTATGTGTTATATAAACACATAGACTTCTCTAAAAAGATATAGTGGCATATGTAAGAATTTATCATTGTTTTTGTACTGCAATATTATTAATAAAATCTTACTTCAGAGTTCTTCTATTCATGTTTAATATCCATAAATTAGACAGGTAGAAGCTGTTGTATCTTGGGCCCACTCCAAGCTAGTATTCCTCCCCTTATTTCTATTGCTTTCTATATTAGATCATTTATTTTTAGTGTGTTGTATTTTTATTTCTACAAGTGTGATTTTATTGCTTTCCTTTATTTTTCAAGCACGGTGTGGTGTGATTTATTTTTCTATAATTTTATTTATGCATGATTTAATTGGTGTGGATGAATTAATGATATTTCACAAACACTCCCCCAATGATAGGCTTAGTGGACTCATCTCAAACGATGTTGTAATTAGTCTTGAACATGGTACTTCACAAGCTTACGAGTTCCCTGGTTTGATAATTTAAATGAAAGGGCTATGATAGAAATAGGACCATATTTAACCAATATTTTTTGCCCCAATATTTTGGTGTCATTGTTGGGAAAGTGCCAATAATAGATTTAATTACAATACCTTAAACCTTCCACCTAACTTTGCATGAGTCCATTGAGGAAAAGAGGACCCGATGATCATTTCATAAAGAAGAGTCCATAGGAAAATTCTGAGCTAAGAATTCTGAACTTGAGTTAGAATCTCCTCAATCACCACCAGTAGTGCACTGGAGTGAACACCCCATATTTGCACAAAGCTCTTCCTCGTCCTATCAACCAAGAAAAGAGCTGATTATACAAAATCCTTTATTTAAAAGGACATATTCCAAAGAGGATTTGTTGTGGAAAGTCATAGAGGATAAAACCATAACACCAGCTGACTTGTAGGCTCTTGTACAAAAAGTTCAAAATGATCGAAAGGCTATAGAAACTACGTTAGAGACCACATTTCCTGAAAAAATGGCTGAATCAGAAGAGGCTTCGACTAGTTTTAGCTTCCCGATAGAAGAAGGTGGGGGAGATACCAAAATGAAAAACATATCCCTTGCCCATCTTCCTACCTTCAGGGGATACCCAACAGAAGATCTTGATCTATTTTTATTTAAGTTTGATGTCTTATGTAGGTCTATAGATTACAAATTAGATGCCCAAAAGTTGAAGCTCTTCCCTTCAACATTGGATGACTCAGCCCTATGTTGGTTCATTAGCTTGGGGAATAAATAGATCACTTCCTGGGAGGAGATGAAAAAGCTCTTCCTAGAGCAGTACCAAGATTTTGGTAGAGCATGAGATTCCAAGGAGGAGGTTTTGAGCATGATGCAGAGAGAGGATGAATCCTTGGAGGAATACTAGGAAAGATTCAATTTTAATCTATAGATATCACCCCATACGAAGCTAGGTGACAAGTCCCTCAGGAGTATTTTCTTGAGGGGACTTAACAATGAGTCTCTTGAAGCACTCAATCTAATTTTTGGAGGGGATGTTTACCAGCACCCAATGGCAGACATCCAACAACTATGTCGGAATTACTCACGAAGAAGAGGTAAACCAACCTCTAGGACCATGAAGGCAACCACTTCAATCACAAAGATAGAAATAGGTAATATGCTGGAGGATTTGAAAAGTGAGATGCTCTCCTCTCTAGCATTGCATATGGACACACTCCTACTAGAGAAAAAGAAACAAGAAAATGATGTTGCACTAGCCTACTTCTATCTAAAATGTAGAGGAAAACATGCAAGGAATGTGTGTCCAAAAAACAAAGTCAGGGTGTGTGTTGTTTGTCAGAAAAATCATAAGACCCGACTGTGCCCACAACTACCAAATATCAAGGAAGATGCTGAAGTTACCAAAGCTTATTTCATGGGTAACCGAAGAAACTGGTAGCAACCCCTATGGGGAATATGCCAATTGGAATGCTGCCCTATGGAGGAGGACCTTACATGCCGCAAGGGCAGGTCCAACCACCCAATATGGGATGGTGGGGACCACCACCTTGGATGAACACACCTCCAGGAGCCTCATTTTCCAACCAACACCCATGGATGTCGTACCAACAATCTGGGTAGCAATGGAGAAATCACAGATCATGGAACTCAGCTCCATAGAATGTAGTACAAGCCCCACCACAGCAAATCTTACCAGCTCCCCCTGTAGTGAGACTTGCACAACTTCCAACACAACCAACGATCAACCCGAATAACAAGGCAAATCAACCCACGTACCAACTAGAAGGAGAGATGTTTCCAATGTACAATATTAGGAGTTGTAATCCAATTCAACTTAGATCAGGTAGACAGTTAGGAGTAGAGGTTCCTCCCCTGATAGAAGAGGAGGAGAACATAGAAGAATCACCTCTAGTAGAAGAGGTTGAAGAAGAACTAGTTGTTGAGAAAATAGAAGCTCCTTTTCCCAAGAGGTTACAAGAGCAGAAGAAGCCAATACAACCTGAGTTCGACATCCTTTCAAGCTTGAGGAATTTAATAGTTACCATCCCACTCTTTCAAGCTATCAGAGATATTCCTATTTACACCAAGGTGATCAAAGAGCTATGTCTGAGGAGGCCAGGATGTAAGACAACCCAGACCATCAACATAGTAGGGAAGTTGGTCGATTTAATGCTAGGAAATACATGCCACCCTAAATACGTAGATCCAGGTAGTCTAGTTCTGACCATAAAAATAGGTGGTCACTTGTTGGCCAATACTCTAGTTGATTTGGGTGCAGCCATCAATGTCATGTTGAAAGAAACTATGCAGAAGCTAAGGCTCACAGATTTAAAACCCACCAAGACTATGTTGTAGCTAGTTGATAGGTCAACTATAGCACCAGAAGGGATGCTAGAAGATATCATTGTGATGGTGGATGCATGGGAATATCTAATGGATTTCTTGGTCTTGCAGTCCAAATCAGGATTGGGTGGCTACCCACTCATCCTAGGGAGGCCATGGCTAGAAATAGTTGATGCCTACATAAGCTATCGAGATGGACAAATGACCATCTCAAATGGTCAAAATATCAAAATATTGACTATCTCTCCACTTGCATAGTCCGTAGACACATTGGGAGAGCCCATGTGGGACAACCAAGATGAAGGGACATTGTCAATGCTACAACCAATGATGGCACTAAAGGAATTGGAGGAAGAAGCTGATGAGGATGGCATTATTATGAGTTTCCTCCATGGAGAGTCCTCTCCTATTATTGCACCCAAGATCACCACATTAGGCAGATCAAAATAGAGCTTGGAAGGACATTAAACATTAATAGTGGGTTGACACCCACACAATTGACTAAATTAAAGGAGGTATTGACCAGGCATCAACAAGATTTTTCTTGGGACTACTCAGACATGAAAGGAATCAACCCAAAAATTTGTACCCATCGAATTTACCTCAAAGAGTAGGTGACTCCAATCAGACAACCACAAAGGAGGATGAATCCTACCATGAAGGAGATCATCAAAGCAGAGTTATAGAAGCTCCTATCAGTCAGATTCATCTATCCCATATCTGATAGTGAATGGGTGTCACCACTAGTGGTGGTGCCCAAGAAAAATGGGAAATGGTAGATCTGTGTTGACTACAGGTCACTGAACAAGGTAACCAAGAAGGATCATTTCCCATTACCTTTCATTGATCAAGTTCTAGATACACTAGTAGGGAGGAAGTATTTTTCCTTTCTGGATGGATTTAGTGGATATAACCAAATCCAGATTGGAGAAGAGGACCAGGACAAAACAATATTTACTTATCCATGGGGGACGTTCACCTACAGAGTCCTACCCTTCGGATTGTGCAATGCACCAACCACATTTCAGAGGGTGGTGTTGAGCATCTTCTCAGATATGATGGGAGAAGCAGTGGAGGTCTACATGGATGATTTCATCATTTACGATGAGACCTTCGATGAAGCGATGACCAATTTGGAATGAGCACTCTAGCGATGTGAAGAAAATAATTTATCCCTTAGCAACGAGAAATGCTTCATGATGATGCAGGAAGGAATAGTGTTGGGACACCACATCTCATCGAAAGGGATCAAGGTGGACAAAAATAAAATTGAAGTCATTAAGGATCTACCTAGTCCTAAGATGCAGAGAGATGTGAGGAGTTTTCTTGGCTCCGCTGGATACTACAGGTGATTCATAGCCAACTTCAGAAAAATTGCTAAGCCCCTACACACACTGCTCTCCAAGAATGTGGGGTTCATCTAGATAGAAGATTGTGAATGAGCCTTTCAAGCATTAAAAGAAAATTTGATTACTGCCCAGTTCTATGGGGCCCAAATTGGGCCATCCCATTCCATATTTACTCTGATGCATCCAACAACGTGATTGGAGCAGTCTTGGGATAGAAAGATGGTGAAGAATTCTATGCCATCTATTACATCAATAAGAATCTAGTTGGAGCCAAGCTTAATTACACGGTGATAGAGAAAGAATTCCTCATAGTCATTCATACCATCAACAAATTTTACCACTACATTATGGGTTACAAAGTGTTCATCCACACGGACCATGCAACTATCTGATATTTAATGAGAAAACCCACAATTAGTGGTAGAATCATTAGATGGCTCTTACTCCTACAAGAGTTTGATATCACCATCATGGATAAACCAGGTAGAGACAACATGGTGGTAGACTTCTTGTCTAGATTGATACCATCAGATCATGCAATCATAGAAGATCAATTCCTAGATGAACATATTTTCATCATTAGTGAGCAGACACCATGGTATGTAGACATAGCCAATTACTTGGCCATCGGTAGAACATCCCCTACTCTTTCACCCCATGAAAAGTAGATAATAATAGAAAAGAGTGCATCTTTCTCATGGATTGATGACCTCCTATTCAAAATAGGGCCTGATCAAATTATGAGGAGATGCATTGTTGAGCATGAGTTTTCAAAAATTCTCAAAGCTTGCCATAATGAACCATGTGAAGGATATTTTGTGAGAAGAAGGACTACGTACAAAGTCTTACAGACTAGATATTATTGGCCTACATTGTTCAAAGATGTAGCCAAATATACCAGTCAATGTGATGAATGCCAAAGGATGGGTAGGCCAACCCCTAGGGATGAAATACCTCTCCAACCGCACATTCACATTGAACCCTTCAAAAAATGGGGGATGGACTTTGTGGGGCCAATCAACCCACCATCGATCGAAAAAAGGTATATTCTAGTCTGCACTGACTACGTAACCAAATGGGTTGAAGTGTAGGCACTAAAAGATTCCAAAGAAGGAACGATGGTAGAATTCCTATTTTCTCATATTTTCATGAGGTTCGGGGTACCCAGAGAAATTACAATGGATCAGGGGCCTCAATTCACCTCAAAATTAATTTAGGAATTGATGCAACAATACAGGATTCGACACAACAAAACCACCCCCTACCATCCACAAGTGAATGGATAAGTAGAAGTGACCAACCGAGAGCTAGAGAATATCCTTACAAATACCATGCAATAGCATAGGAAATATTGGGCTATGAGACTACCAGAGGTAGTATGGGCATACAAAACTACATGGAAGACAACCATAGGTTTTACTCCATTCCAACTGGTATACGGGAAGAGTGCGATGATGCCCATTGAGTTTGAAATCAAAACTCTTAGAACTATAGTAGAATTGAACCTGAGCCTAGACGATGCACAGAGGGAGAGGATTCGATAGCTAAATCATCTAGAAAAATATCGATTGGATGCCCTACAAAGAACATAAGTCATCCAAAGGTAAAGGAAATAGTGGCATGACCACCACATTAAGCTAAAGCAGTTCAAAGTAGGAGATTGGGTGTTACTATATGATTCCAGATTCTAGGAATGGAAGGGTAAGATGATGTAGAGGTGGATGGGACCATATGAGGTGATCGAGCTGATCAAAAATGGTGTTGTGCGTGTCAAGACAATTGATGGTAGCAACACCATATTGATAGTTAATGATCACCGATTGCATCCATATCACATATCTAAAAATTTGATGATGGAGTCCAAAATAGGCATGGGGAGACCCCATCCAACTAAAAATATTTCAACTTCTCAAAAATACAGTGGACACAGGGTTGTCCACTTAAAACATTTTAGTTCTTAGTTTTTTTTTTGTGTGTGTTGTAGGTATAGTGCCCACATGCAAGTTGCAGGTATCCTGAGAGCCAGGGCCTAACAGGCATGGATTGCACTAAACTACATTTTAGTTTTTCTCATTTTCTTTTGTAGGTGAAATGGCCTGATTGCATGAAATAGGCATCTTGGGAGACAAGGCCTAACCGGCACAACATCCATGAACTTGCACATTTTTTTAGGAGGTAGAAATTTGACTGTTTCCATCCGGAGGAGATAGTCCCCATATGAGCATGGATGTGGGTGTTAATTCCCTACAAAGAAAAAAATACCCATCTCTATGTTTGGATGAAGCAGACGCTGATGTAGCACAAGAAAGAAAAAATTGGAGGACCTGATCAACCCTGCAACAATAGACACATCAATAACTGCTAACTTTTCAACACCAAGAGGATGCCTTGATGTCCAAGAAGGTGCCTTGATGTCAAGAATTCTTGGGTTCCTTGATGTCTAAGAAGGCACCTTGGCATCGTACATTCTTTAGCACCTTTAGTTCCAATAAGGTGCCTTGATGTCATGCATTCTTGGGTGCCTTGATGTCCAATAAGGCACCTTGATGTCATGTATTATTGGGAGCCTTGATGTCCAAGAAGGCACCTTGATCTCATGTATTACTAGGTGCCTTAATGCTCATCAATAGAGGCACTTGAATTCTATTGAAAAAGTCAAAAAAATGAATAAGTGACAAGGCGCCTTGATGCCATACAAAAGAGGCACCTTGATCATTAAAAAAATGAATAAGTGACAAGGCACCTTGATGCCATATATAAGAGGTACCTTGATCATAAAAAATGAATAAGTGACAATGTCGAGGCACCTTGATGCCTTGATCAAGGGTGCCTTGATCTACAAGTAGGCGCCTTGATGCCATACATCAAGGGCACCTTGATCCACAAGTAGGCACCTTGATCAAGGGTACCTTAATCCACAAGTAGGCACCTTGATCAAGGGTGCCTTAATCTACAAGTAGGTGCCTTGATGTCATGCATCAAGGGTACCTTGATCATCAAGTAGGCACCTTGATGCCATACATCAAGGGTACCTTGATCCACAAGTAGGTACCTTGATGCCATACATCAAGGGCACCTTGATATACAAGTAGGCACCTTGATGTCATACATTTTAGAGGTACCTTGATCCAATCGAAGCACCATAATCCAACGATACGAGGGAGTGATCAAAGCCATGTCATCACTTCACATGATAAAAATTTGAAGTCACCCAAAAATATTGAGGAATCATTGGGAAGGATTTCTGCACGTCCCAAGGCCAACCGAAAAAGGAGATATGCGTACTATCACCTGAACCAACCAGATCTCTACATTTTTAGCATGGGACCTCAAGCGAATGAAGTTGCAGTATCCAAGATAACTTAATAAACCACATGGGGAATACGCCATCACCCTTATCATAGACTACCAAATCGGTATGCTCTAGAATGCACGAATGACCAATAAGGTATGTGCATAATTTTTGTTAAATATTTATATAATTTTTCATAATTAAATACTTCTCTAAAAAATAATGTCATCACAAGAATTTGACCAATCGTATTTGCCCCCCATGTCTAATACGACGTGCCAAAAATCAATTTGGGTGGTGTATCCTATCAACCCCAATACAAAATTAATTTTTTGGATAAGGTGCCTTGATCTATAAGAAGGTGCCTTCCTGCAAAAGAAGGACATCAAACCAGTTCAAAAAAAGGGGGGAGCCAAGAATTTGCAATGGGGGGCAAATCAAAGAATCACATGCAGAAGAAGAGTGAACCCGACCATATCGAAGGAATCTACGGAGAAGTTCGAGACCAGTTTGAGGTTGTCGGGTGGATGAATTATTGCCTCTTAGTCAACCAAAACTAAGACCCCAAAGTAGCAAAGGAATTTGCTATCACTATAAGAGGGGAGGTCGCTCAGCTACGTGGACTAGAAATCCTAGTCATGCCAGAGTTCATATCAACTATTATCGGTCTCCCCCTCACTGGAGAATGCACCTACAAGGAGGGCATCCCGACATTGTGTGCATAGTAGCTTCTTGGGTAGACGAACATCAAATTTTAGTCTACAGGGCTACCAAAACAGAGACTCCTAGAGCACATGCAAAAGCTCTTTGAGAAGGTGGTGAGATTCTTCACATGCACGGGAAAATACTCCCACCTGAATGCAAACCACATGCAGTTTCTAAATCATCTGGTGCATGGGAGGAAAATCAATGTGCCATTCTACCTAGTGAGCACTCTAAAGGATGAGGCTCAATGATATCAGGTAGGGGTAGTTACTGCCCTAGCCCACCATGGGCTAATTATGACCCTAATTCAGTATGTCGAGGAGCACAGAGAGACCCTACCGATAGAGAGGGTCGAAGATGCGGGTGCATAGACATAGTAGGCTACTGAAGAGCTTGACTCCCCACAAAATAACATAGATGTCAGATAGAATTTTCTTAACCCTGACCAATTTACAAAGCACTCTTTGTAGTCTAGGGAAGAATTCAGTGTGAGGGCATCCAGATATAAACATATGGCCCACCATATAGAACCTATAAGCAGGAGAAAATATCTAAGGCAATTAATTTTATCAAGTGAAGAAGAAGAAGAGGATACAAAAGCTAGGTTTATAGCCCAAGCATTATAGAATTTGGTTGCTAGGAGTCTGCTAGACCAGTACTCTTCAAAAGACCTGCGAGGGTAGCTTGACTCAACACTAGAAGAAGGCCTCAATTGGCAAAGTGAATTTTATAAAGATCTTCGATATATTTTGGGAGATGACTAAAATAAAAGTACAAAGGTATGAAGCCACCATATCTCAGCTACAGCAGAGGGTTCAAAAACTCACTAAATAAAATCAGTAGTTGAAGGCTAAGGTGGTAGAAAAAGTAGACATGGGTACCCAAATAGATTGGGTGATTGAAGTGCCCATGAATTCCTTGACCTCTCTAGAGAGGGTCATTTCATCAGGGTAGTTTATATTGGATGCAAGAAATGAAAGTGGAGAAGTAGGGGATTTCTCATCTACTTTAGTCAGAGCAACCGATGAAGAACAAGGGAACTCTATTTTTCAAATAGAACCCCCTATTATAGAAATCCTTGATGATGAGGATAATCAATCGAGCAATAGCCAGTGGCAAGACCCTGAGCCCGACACCAAGGAAGAATCATAGGAGCAACAAGTACCCATAGTGGAAGGACCAACAGAGCAGTCATCGGGTGAGCAAGGAACAGAGGAAGTAGCTATGGTTGACTCAATGCTAGAGGGGCAGAGACCTGAGCCCTCTAAAGACAAAGGGGAAGCACCTTTAGTAGAGGAGGATGATATCCCCACTCATTCTACCATAATAATAGTTCTAGTGAGGCCCAAGAGGAAGGCACCTCAGGCACCACAGAAGAGGGCCAAGAGCAAAGCCAAAGTTACATTCATAGAACCGGCTGACCAGTCAGACGAAGAGTGGGTGGAAGGTATCAAGAGTTTTGTCGAGTGAAAGGAGTAGTTCAAAAAACTCTAGAAAGAATGTGAGGAGGCAAAGGCAACAAGAAAAGCTACCAAGAAAATTGAAAGAGGGCCTAACATTTGCATTGACCCAGCTTCAGAGAAGCAATTCTAGTGGATATACGGGTTAGCTCGAGGATAACCCTCGAGAATGTGAAAATTCTTGGAGAGATATGGAGTATATGGGCCTAAAGTTGAAGTTGCTGCAATCGCTAAGGAGAATGTAGGCCTTACCCCTGAAGTGGCCCGTTTGTTCAAAGCCAGGGTAGTAAAATGAGAGCGGGATGACTTAGATATCCCATTAGCAGAGTTACAGCCTCAACATATCGATCTATGGTAGCAAGTAGAAGTCGCATTCCAGAAAGGAGGAACCACCATGGTTGTGTTGCCCAGCATAGGTATTAGGCCAAGTAGGACAGGGAAGCACATCCAACATAGTTGAAAGTCATCGCATCAGACCAATGCCCCTCAACAAAAATGTAAACCCTAAAATAAAGGAAAAGCTAAGGCTGCCAATCAAAAGAGAAACAGAGGGGTTGACCAGATCGGAGACTACCAGTTTTAGGTGCCATGAGGGCATGGCACATAATAGGCATGGGGGGATGATGAGCATCAGAAATGCTCATATTTTTGTATGAGTTTCTAACGATTTTGTGTGGAAGTATTATAAGAGTTGTATATTTTTATGAAATATTATGTATATATTTAATAAAATTATGTGCATTACCTAATTTGTGTGTGAAGTGTGTTTTGTGTAGATTTTTGCTGATTTTATCATCTTTTGCTTAGTCAAGGTCCTACATGGACCTAGCATGTTCTACTTCAATGAGCCTAAGGCATATATGGGAAGGCACCTTGATCTTCAAGTAGGTGCCTTGATGTCATACATCAAGGATGCCTTGATCCTCAAGTAGGTACCTTGATGTCATGCATCAAGGGCACCTTGATCTTCAAGTAGGCACCTTGATGTCATGCATCAAGGGTACCTTGATCCTCAAGTAGGCACCTTGATGTCATGCATCAAGGGTACCTTGATCTTCAAGTAGGTGCCTTGATGTCATACATCAAGGGCACCTTGATCTTCAAGTAGGCGCCTTGATGTCATACATCAAGGGCACCTTGATGTACAAGAAGGTACCTTGATCTTAAGCGCCTTGACCTTGTGACTGAAGGAGACCCTGTTGACCGTGGTAGACCTTTGACTCCATGTCATGCAGACTATATTTGGAGAGCTACCGAATGCATGAGCTATCTCAGTCACATTGGAGAAAACGCACAACCACTTGATGAAGTAGAACACGGGCTACAAAGGAGCTGGACCAGAAAATCTACTATCCCCAAAAAAGGACAAAAGTTGTTGACTATTTTTATCATGCATCTATTATTGTAACTGAACTATCTCAGTTTAGGTTGTAATAGGATTTTTCATCGTAACAACATTGTAACAGAAGTTTTGTGTGTATTATATAAACACATAGACTTCTCTGAAAAGATATAGTGGCATATGTAGGAATTTATCATTTTTTTTGTACTACAATTTTATTAATAAAAAGCTTGCTTGAGAGTTCTTCCATTTGCATTCAATCTCCATAAATTAGTTGGGCGGAAGCTACTGGAGCTTGGGCCCACTCCAAGCTAGTATTCCTCCCCTTCTTTCTATTGCTTTCTAGATTAGATCATTTATTTTCAGTGTGTTGTATTTTTATTTCTGCAAGTGTGTTTTTATTGCTTTCCTTTATTTTTTAAAGCACAGTGTGGTGTGATTTATTTTTCTATAATTTTATTTATGCAAGATTTAATTGGTGTGGATGAATTAATGATATTTCACAAACACTCCCCCAATGATAGGCTTAGTGGACTCATCTCAAAGCAGTGTTGTAGTTAGTCTTGAACGTGGTACTTCACAAGCTTACGAGTTCCCTGGTTTGACAAATTAAATGAAAGGGCTGTGATAGAAATAGGACCATATTTAACCAATATTTTTAGCCCCAACATAATGGATCCTCAATACTACACTCTACTAACTCCTATGTTAACTCAAGGAGGTTCCATGGGAACCTTACTCCTAAAGAGTCAAGTAGTAGGATGTTTGACATGAACCATGCCTCAACAAGAACCCCACTTCTATCCAAGTTGCTCTCACAACATTCCAATCCTCATTGAATATCCTCTAGAGCACTCCGCTCTACTGGATAATATGGGTCAAGGTGATAGGGCATCCCTCAATCAAAATGTGAAGAATTTGATATACATACTCCAATGACACTATCATCTCACCAGTTGAAATATAAAATGTGTTGGTCCAACTATCTCATCAGTCTATTAAGGTAGTCAGATAAGCTTGATCTATAATTTTTGCCTCTAGTCATGTCACTTTCTTGAGGCCAATGACCTTAAGCCACTTCCAATCATCCTTATAGAGGAGTTTTCGTGCCCTATTAAAAATCGTGGGAACTCTATTATGGGCCTTCATAATCTAAATACAAAAAAACAATCACACTAGTAATCAAGTAAAAATAAATAATAAAAAATCATAGTAATGTGACCATTTCGAGCTGAGACGGCCTGTAGGTTAGGTCGTCTTATTTTGATACGATCACCATAATGATAAAAAATCTGACCATTATAATTAAAATGCATTCGTCCCACCCCAAGATGACCCTAAAACCTGCAAAGAGGGGTCATCTCTGCCCTAGACAACCCCAAAATAGGGGCACATGCATGCTAAAAATAAAAATACAAATAAAAAATCAAGCAATAAATCACAAGAAAACAATCTACACTACATCCTAATCTACAATGTGATCCATTACGTTAAATTTTTAAGTGAAGTTCATTACCTGCATTAATTAGTGAGGTTCATTTTAAAATTACAAAATAACAAAGGAGAGAACAAAGTGACTACATTTCTTGCTATGGCTCCTCCACCCATCGAAGTCCCAGGTTGGTCCATGATAGAAATAGGTAGACAATCTGGCAGTGCTTCGTTTTAGAATATGTTCTCCTCCTCCTCACCTCTCATTTTCTCCAACTATCAGCTGTGAAAATGATGTCAAAAATATAGAAAATTTTGCTTTTATATTTTCACATTTTTGCGACCATCTCTGGGTTAGACAATCGCATTTAGTGCAACTGTCCTACCACCAAACGACCCCAAAAATTTCAAAAATTACAAAAAAAAACAAAAACAAAAGCTCCAAAAATACCTAAAACCTTTTGGTCAAAAATTCTCAAGTGATCCTTGTACCTAGTGATTTACCCTATACACTTGGTGGTTGCAGTGACTAATTATCCATGTAATATGGTCGGATGGGTAGGTTACCATAAGGCCACTTGAATAAAAATAGCTTCCACAAGAATCAAAGTGTTATCATCTCAACTCCCTAAGAAAGCCATATTGTTGGACTGCTCTAAGGGATAGAGGTGTATAATAATCAATAATGGTTGAAATCAAAGTTGTAATAGGATCTTACCCTTTTAACTTTTGCAATAGTCCTACAAAACCCAAAATAAGTCATCTTGGTCAAGCGACTCATCACTTTCATCACTTTTCATATCCTCATTGACTCGTCGCTTAAGGGGGTAGTCATATAATCACAAAATTCATAATCAAAATAAAAAATCAAAAACTCAATCAACAAAAATTGCATTCATTCAAGAAGCATTACCAACAACTATCACACACTTTCCTATTTTCTAGGGCAAAAGCAAAAATATCAATCAAATGCTTGGTAAGTCTGAAATTTGGTTAGTAGAAAACATCTACGTAGAACATAAGAGTTCCAAGATCAGGTATGCTCAAAGTTGATGTGTCTTTCAGCCAAAATGCGTACCTAAAATTAAGTCAAAAAAAGTATTGGAAGTAATAATTCAAAAATGTATGTTATTTTCATGATTGGGGCATCTAACATGGATCAAATCAATGAACACCATCAACACTCAATTTGACTATAGTTTAACTATTTTTTACTCTGTGTTATTATTTCACATAATGCATCCCAAAAAGGGGCATCTGTAGACACCTAGAACATGTCATGTTGATGAGACTACCTATATGGACCCTTTAAGGCTATATGACCCACCTTGGGCAGTCCTAGGGCTTATCAATGGTTTTTAGCACTCAAACAAGGAGGAATTTTCCTTTGTACCCCAACCATATTACCCTAATATTACTCCCAATTGAGACCGTCTTATCACTAGATGGCCTGCAGTCATGGTCGTCTCACCCCGAGACAATCATGCAAGAAGCAACAAGACCCAAAATCCTGTACCACGGTTTGAACGATTACACATGTCAGCTAAGAGAAATGGTATAATAGAATTAGTTGTGCAATGATTTCAAGAACGGTTAATTATTCCTCTTGACCCTAACCACTTCTTGGCTTTCCTTGCAAGCTTGGAATCCCATGTGGAAGTCTATATAATGGCACCTAGCCTTCGTACAAAAGAGTAATATTCTTCATACAATGGAGTGCTACCAAATTGATAATCAGGGAGTATTCTTCATACAATGAAGTGCTACCAAATTGATAATTAGGTAGTATTATTCATATAATGAAGTGTTGTCGAATTGATAATCAAGGAGTTCTCATGGGTCAAAGTGTTTTCAAACTAAATAATCAAAGATCTCATTCTCAAAAGCAATGAAGGGTTATCGAAATCCAACCATGAAGCTTCCAAGCAAGCCAATGGAACCTCTTGAATGTTGAATATTGAATTCATGCTTCTTGTGCCATACAAATATCCTTTCTTTGGTTTTGCATTCCACCCCTAAGTCGTTCCTCACAAATTCACCAATTTTTTGACCAATCCACAGATCAAAAATTGACATCGCCTCGCATTGGCTACAAGAAAATCACTTGCAACTTAATAGTCATCTCTCTCAAAGATGTCTCATAGGTAAGACTATCTCTCTAAGAGATGGCCAGTAGGCAAGACCGTCTTGCACAGAGACAACCTCTCAGGAAGAGATATGTTCCCTATTTTCTTTATTTTACTAGATTCTAGCAGCATTCTAATTACTGTTTAGCATAGCTTGATTTAATTTTCATGCATGTATTTGTCGTATTTCACTTTCTTTATCGCTTTCTTTGCCATTATTATAGGCATTATATTGAAAGGCTCTTCATATTCTTTTGATGCTCTTTAGATCTTCTTATGTGTAAATTACAAGTATTTTACAAGGAAGTAATAGAATAAATATTCACACCTCATAATCCTACATCATGACAGTCTCAAGAACCTGTGAATAATCAGTTTGTAGGTGCAAGAAAGATCCTATGAGATACACCTGGATTACTTTTCTTATTGTAAATATTTGTATCAAATTGGTAGAAAATCCCTCGAAATTGATATTAATAAAAAGGGCACCATTATTTCATATTTTGTTTTATCATTATGGTTACATAGTTTGCTATCTAGTTTATTCTTTATTTCATTGCATAGGTGTACGATATTTTTAGCATTTTCCAAGGTAAAGGTAAATTAGCTTTTAACATCCATGAGATCATAGGCCATATAATATTATCCTAATAGAGGATGTTGTTTATACAATATATGTTTATCCAACCAAACATTGATTATCAAAGTACAATGTATAGCTCTACTACCTATTGGATTCAAACCTTGGACCTCATATTCAAAGTTACAAATTCTTACCATTAGTACCACAAAATAACATCCTCCTTGATGGTCTTCTCATATGGCCAATGGCCTCATGAACATTAAAAACTACTTTACATTTTTACCTCTCATCTATATTTTTGAACTAATAGATGGATGGATGATGATGAAATGACTTTGGCATATGTCCTACTTAAACTAATTTGTTATTTGGACTTGGTTTAGTGAGAGCACTGTCCAACTATAGGCATCGACATTGATCAATGTAAAATACACGTTAATAATATAAAATCATTTAATAATTATTAAAAATTCTCAAATCCAAATTTAATTCAAATTTGTTATTGATTTGAAGAAGAGATCCTATGTTCACACTATCATCTAGAAAAAGCAATATTGAAAAAAAACCCTATTATTTAGGATATTGGAACTCTTTTCAAATTAGATTCTTTATTTGTAATGCACATAAAAATGTATTGCTCTAGTGTAGTATACATTTATGATAAAAATCAATATTGTCATTTATACTATGCCATTTAAACTCATTTACATTAATTTATAAAATAAATATATATAATACTTGGATATTTGACCATGGTTTCAAGATCATAGGATCCATAATAGAGAAGCTAAATTTTAACCCTCTTAATATTTTTTAACATAAGCAATTCTTAGGATTTCATGATTCTAAATCTAATCAATCTTCAATATGTTTTTGAGGACATGTATAATTAATATGAACCTAGAGTGAAGGCTACTATATAACAACTATATTCTAATATTAAGGATGGAGGTAGAACATAAATAACATGATAGTGATCCTAATGGATCTTAGGTAATAAATTAACAATTAATTTATCTAAGATATGGATTAGAAAATGGGAAGAAAACCTAAAGGAATATCTAAGCTTTTAAACCTCAAGCCCTATCCACTCCATCAAGAAATAAAATAAATATACCTACCCCATAGTTGTATTAGAATTTTCCCTCTATACACCCATCCATAGGTAGTCATGGTAATAAGGCTTGTTCCCATAAGTGCATCAATGTCAAACATTGCCATGCCTATGACTTGCCACGACTAGTTTGGCATCCATGAGGTTGGTCCTTACAAACACATGAGGTCTAATCCAACCATATTTCTTATGTATTCTAAGATGCTAGACTAGGTCATGTAGAACCTTAGGTAAGGCCATAGTAAGGTCAAGAGCATGATGTCATCCATTGGCATGCTACTTAGAATAATATTAAATATTTAAAAATAATAATAGAATAAGATAATAAAAATAGTTTTTTTTAGGTTCAAGGTGTAGACCAATTGGTTCCCCTAAACCCTGTAAAGGGGTGGAGGTCCAAGGTTCAAATATTGGGCCTCTTCAGACTAAAAACTCGTCCTTTTCTTGGTGCTTTCAGTGGCATAAAATATGTAAAATGATCATGGCATGGTGGTTATAGGGGCATATTGTGCGAAGATATGTGTGGCAGCTTCTGAGGTGAACAATTGTGGCGGCCATAAAAATTCGAACAACTTGCTCGGATTCATGGTGGCTATCGATTCCACCATTTAATAAAAAAGTAATAATAAAATAATAATAAAAATAGACCCATTGTGACCAATATAATAATAATGATTATTATTATCAAGATATTGCTATATTGATAGTTGAAATACTATTTTTTATTTATGTTATAGTTTTTTTTCTTTTTTAAACATAGGGGAATCAATAACACCATTGGGTATTGCCACTATAAACCCTAGCCTACTAGGTTATATTAATTCAATGGGACCCTAGACCCTCAAGGACATTAGACTAGGACAACCAACCACGAAACACTCAACCACTACCATCCAGTCTATCCCCATCTAGGTGTGTTGTGATTTGAACCTTAGACCTCCCTAAAGGGAGGCCAAAATCCTAATCACTTTGGTGTCCTTGTTGAACTTATTTATGTTACCATTCATGAATTTTATTAATATTAACATTGATATTATTATTATTAAAATTAATTATTATTTATTTTTATTTTTTTATACACATGGGAATCAGTTAAGTCTATGGGATTAAAACATGCCCCACTTGTGTTTTGTCAAAGTTGTGCTACCATTGAAAATATTGTGTTATCATTGTATTTCAATTATCACACAATGGATTTATTTTATTTTATTTATATATTTTGTTAGTGTGAGAAACCCCTATGACCGATGCGTAGGGTTGACATCCCACCATGACATCTCATCATGGGGAGAGTTGAGCTTATCGATAGATAATTTAACACACAACCACACACGTCTGGCATCCCACCATGACCTCTCATCATGGGGAGAGTTGAGATTATCAATAGATAATTTAACACACAACCACACACATGTTGCAGTTTGAATTTTGGACCTTCCAAAGAAGAGCCAAAGTCCAAATCATTGCATTGTCCCCACTCCTCCCAGGACTCCACAAATTAGTATTATATCACCTAACAATATTTAAACCTATATTTTGTCATTAGAAGCCCACAAGTTTAAACACTTTGAGCAGATACCATTAGATTATTGACATTGTTTTTGATAAAATCAATATTTCATTATTATTCGAAATGTTATTTAATATTATTATTTATTTTAAAAAAAACCATTGTGATATTAATCATTGGAATAAATATTTTTAAAGTACTAATAATATGTTTTTTATAATTAGAATTTGTTTTTTTATATACATAGGATAGTTTGTTACATCCACACTATTTTTAGTAATTACGAAGTGCATGGTTAAAACCATAAGGGTTGCCTCCAACAAGCCTATACAACCTTATTATTTTATAACTTGGTGTGAAGTCTAAAGAGGACCAACAATCGCTTGGGATTGTATTTTCGTCATTGGTATGGCATGCACTCAGAGGATTTGGAACAAACTACTACCTTTGCAAACAGGCATGCCCCTAAGGTTTGAACCTAGGTCTCTTCTGGATAAGTGCTTGGCCAAACAGACAATTACTAATCCACCTAGCCCTTTGGAGCCTTATAACTTCTTTAGTAAATAATATTTCATGGAAGGAACCAAATGGAATGAGCTTAAGTAGTTAAAATATGAGCTTTCAATTTAAGGACCCAAATTCAAATCTTACAAGGTGATATATGCATAATTTCCTATTTTAATATCATTATGTGGTTTGCTGAAAATCTCTTTAAAATATGCTTATTATGTAATATAGGTGTGGGATTCCTTAAATCACATGAAACTAATGAAAAATTATTTAGTAGAAGAAACTTCTAGTTTGATAAATAAGGTTTTTGGTTTAAATATGATATTATTTGGTTCAATGATAGATTAGACGAGTAAAATATTAGGAAAAAATAAATAATTAGAATTCAACCATACATGTTTTTTCATGCAACTAGATGCTTTCAAATCACATTAAAATAAATAAAACACAACTATATGATATCATTTGTGAAAAATAAATAGAAACTACTTATACTCTTTCAAAAGCCTTAAGAACTTTACTTAATTAATAATCAACCTTCAATGCATTATTTATGAAAGGGTCACATGTTGAAGTAACGTGCTTAGCACAAATAAAATATGGTTAGGTATATTCCTTGTGATTAAAAAAGTAATCCCTGCATTTATTATGGAATCATAATCATGTCCAAAGCAAAACTATGGATGATCATCAACTCGTAACATGAAAATATTTCAAATCATAAAGGATTTCTTATTTTGAAATCTATAATTAGACTTAAATTAGTCTAGTGACAGACTTAAAATTAAGTATATATCTTATTAAATGAACATGTTGCAAATGTATCCCATTTAAAATTATATGCCTATTTAAAGTTACATCTACACATGTAATACACAATACTTAGGCCTATTAAGCTTTTTGATGGCCTTAGATATGGGGACTAAATCATTGATCAAACTATAAGGCTAAGGATTAAAAATACATATTTTCTATGTTTGTTATGAATATAGTTGTAATTATAGTAGTTTAGTTGCCTTGTGAATTGTACTTAAGATTTTGAGTTTTATAATAATGCACATGAAACTTACCTTCTAGTGATCCTCGCTAAGATATCGTAGGAAATTAATGAGGGAATAAGAGTTGTTAAATTATCACAACATTTTAGTTGAAGTCTAACAAACTAGTTACTATAGTTTGTTAGTCTCAAAATGATACTGAGAGGGGGGTGAATCAGTGTAGCTCTTTAAAACTTAAATCTTCAACACTCAAAGCCAAAACAATGAAAACATAAAACCAAATAAAGCAAGTATAACAAGAGAACATCACACAACATAAGATGTACTGAGGTTCACCAATTTGGCTACATCCCCAAAAATTATTGTTTGGACTCCCATCCAAAACCAACCTTTTCAAAGCACAAAATTTACAATCAATTTACCAGCACCCACTGGAAGGAGCACCAACCCCTAATTTATCTACACCAATAGAAAGGAGCACCAACCCCTGATTTATCTGCACCAACAGAAAGGAGCACCAACCCCTCTACCAAGAACCCACTTGATTTTGATATTGATAATAAAATGACATATATGAATGTCTTCACTAAAACCAAAACCCTCTATGGTCTGTAAGCTCAAAATCTAAAACTTTCTATTTCACCCAGTATAACATCCCTCTCTCTACATTACTCAGAATTTGAATCTTCTCTTCTAAAAAAAAACTAATTATTCTCTTAGCTCATTCTACCAATTGCTAAACGCTTTCTGGGTATTGTGTAGCACTTTGTCTGCAAACTCCTCTAAAAATTTAAGCCAAAATGGATATCATATGATAAATTTATGCCCAAAATTCTGAAGAGACGTTTTTCACCACTCTCCAAAAATCACGAATTTTCACTCTTTATTTTTTTCCACACACACTTCTCTCTTCACAAAATAAAGTCCCCACTTTTCAATAAAATACCTTGTCACTTAAAAAGCACACACTTGCATTATTTTTCCCTTTTCAATTTAAAAAATATTTTCTTTAATGAAGCTTCTTAAAACAATATAACTTTCTTTTTTTTATTTTGAGAAGGCATTTCGTCAAACACGTCACATGCAAAGAATTGACACCTTACTTGTTCTCTTACTTCGGAGCCATGTGACACCTCAAACAAAAAATGAAAGATGCTCTATTTTATGCCTTGAAGGTGTAAAAACACTAAAACTGAAACTCTGGTGACTCTGCAAGGTCAAAACGGCCAATTGAAGGATTTTGCACAAGTGGAACAAATTGACATAAAAGTGACCTGTACCATTTTTACAACAATCATAACTCTCACCTCGTAACTCTGTTTTATCTGAAATTTGAAACGTAGAATATTTACAATTCTGTCTACATCCAATATAAATATTGTTTTATAAATCCTTACGGTTCACCTGTACCAACTCCATGAAAACTGCTACTGACACACTTTTTCCAAAAAGAGCGTTTTTGTGACAGTCTTGCAACGCTTGTAAAATTTGCCTCGTTTCTCCGTTTTTATGGAAATTTAGAACACATGTTATTGAAGATAATGACCACCTCCAATTTGAATTTATCTATCAAATTCTTCTTTGTTTTCTCATAGTTATTCTAACAAAACTGCCCTTTTTGGCCTATACAACCACTTGCCAAATCATCTGCCAAGATACCGAAAATGTCACCGATCAATCCAAACACTGTGCTGACACCTCCAACAATGTTATGGACTATTTCCTGACATGCTGGAATGTTCCAAACTGATCCATCATGTCCAACTGTACCGGTGATGACTTTTGCAAATTTTTGACAACTTATTGATGATTTTTTTAACTTTTGCAAATTTGCACGAACAACCTGTAACAACTTCACCCGAAAATAAAAAATATCCTAATAAGCATTGAAAATCACTGTACATACTCTGAAAAACCTTCGAAAAATAGTCCACTGCATCAACCTGTCCATCTGAGTGTGTTGACAACAATGACAATATTGTCGTCGCACCTTGCTCAACAATCTCCCCCTTTGGAATTGTTGGCAACACATGCACAATTTCCTATAACTCTTCTCCCCCTTTGACAACAAGACCAAAGGGATGCTGCAAACTCCCCCTGAGTCCATGCACAACATTCTCAGGCAAAAATTATTACACTTAATCACAAACATGAGCAAAAAGATAAAAAAATACACAAATGCTCCCCCTAAGAATGTGGCCCCAATAGCTAGTCAATTCTTGGGAAGTGTGACCACTCCAAATTTCTTGCGAAGGTACTCAAAGACTTCCTTGGAAAATTATTTTGTGAAGATATCTACTACTTGCTCTATTGTTGAAACAAAATCCAACTTAACCTCACCTTCCACAACTTTCTCCTTCAAAAAATGATATCAGATAGCAATATGTTTTGTGTGAGAATGCATAACCATATTCTTTGAGATGTTAATGGCACTGGTGTTATCACACTTAATTGAAATCGTCTCACTAAAATTAATGCCAATATCCTTCAAAGTTTATTTCATCCATAACACCTACGTACAACATGTTGTCGTTGTAATGTATTCTGCCTCTATTGTGGATAAGGAGACTGACTCTTGTTTCTTACTGTGCCACGCGACCAACCTATCTCCAAGATAGAATGCACCTCCATTGGTACTCTTCCTATCATCTACACATCCTGCCCAATATGCATCTGAATACACAATAAGGGTGAAGTCCTTACCTTTTAGATACCATAACCCATACTCCATAGTACCCTTGAGGTACCGAAGAATCCTCTTCACTGTTGTCACATGAGTCTCCTTGGGACTAGCCTAAAATCATGCTACCATGCATACTGCCTGTAAAATATCTGGTCTGGTATCTGTCAAGTACAATAATCTCCCAATCATAAATCTATACATAGTTTGATCAAAATGTGGAGATTTGTCAGCCTTGCTCAACTTGCAACCTGTCATCATGGGAGTGCTAACTGGCTTACAATCCTCCATTGTAAACTTTTTTAGCATCTCTTTCACATATTTAATTTAAGAAATAAATATGCCCTTCTCCTTTTGATTAACTTGCAATCCGAGGAAATATGAAAATTCACCAATCATTGACATTTCAAATTCTTTCTGCATATTATTTGCTAAATCTTTACACAACTCATCTTTGTTGCTGCCAAATATGATATCATCTACGTATACAACAAGAACAATATGATGACCATTTTATGTTTTGACATACAAATTACTATCCACCATACCTTTCTTGAACCCTTGCTGAGTAAGATAATTGTCTAGCCTTGCATACCATGCTTGGGGTGCCTGTTTTAAGCCATATAACGCTTTCTTCAACTTGCAAACCAAGTTGGGATCATCACCAAGCTAGAAACCATATGGCTGCTCAATATAAACCTCTTCTTCAAGTTTCCCATTCAAAAATACTGATTTCACATCCATTTGATAAACTTTGAAATTCTTGTAAACTGCTAAAGCCAAAAATATTCTAATTGCCTCTAGTCTGGCCACGGATGCAAAGGTTTCCTCAAATTCAATACCTTCAACTTGTGCATAGCCTTTCCAATATTGCTTTGTTACTGACTACCTGTCCGTCTTCATTCAATTTGTTCTGAAATACCCATTTAATACCGATTACATTTTTATTTGCAGGTCTTGGTACTAACTCCCAAGTCTTGTTTTTCTCAATTTGATCTAATTCTTCATTTATTACCTTTACCCAACTTTCATCTTTGCTTGTGTTAGCAACATTTTTGGGCTCAATGTTGGATAATAAAGAGTAGTTACTTACTAATATTCTTCTTGTCTGTACACCAACTGTGGGGTCTCCAATTATTTTCTCTCTAGGATGATCTTTCTGCTAGCTGCCTATTTTGAATTTCTTGTTTTCTTCCACTTCTGAATCACTTTTTAAATCCTCTGAGTCAATTTTTGATTTCTTTTCTATTTCCTTTTCATCATCTTCTTAAATGACCTCTTCATAAATTGGGTAGTTCTATTCATATCTAATTACTCATTCCCTTCCTTCATCAATTTTAACATCGGCACTATCCACAATTTTCCTTATCCTCTTGTTGTAGCATTTTTAAGATTTTCTTTTTGACGAATAGCCAAGAAAAATACCTTCATCTGCTCTATCTTCAAACTTACCAAGGTTTTCTTTAGTTATTTTGATGTAACACTTGCTACCAAAAGCTTTAAAGTATCTTGATGTTGCCTTTTTACCGAACCACAACTCATAAGGAGTTTTGCTTTCATGCGTCCTCAACATGCACCTATTTTGGATGTATATCGTAGTATGGACTGCCTCTTTCCAAAATATGTCTGCTACTTTACTCTCAGTCAACATAGTCCGTGCCATTTCCTACATTATCCTGTTCTTTCTTTCTACCACACCATTTTGCTGAGGTATCCTGGCTGCTGAATATTGTCTCCTAATGCCATATTTTTCACAATACTCTGTGAAATCCTCTGAAATGAACTCTCCTCCTCTGTATGACCTTAAACATTTAATCCTTTTTCCTGTTTGATTCTCAAATTGGTTTTTTAAAACCTTGAACATCTCAAAGCTTTGATTTATGCTTCAAAATAGTACCCATGTCATCTTGGAATAGTCATCTATACACAACATGAAATATTTGTCCCTGTTTATGCTTTGCATTCTCATGGGTCCACATAAATCAGTATGTACTAGTTCCAAAGTTTTTCTTGTGTAGTACTCTTTTTTTTTAAATGAGACTCTAGTTTGCTTCCCCTTTTGACATGAAATACAAATGCTATTTGATGGTTTTCCAATGGTGGGAATATCTCTCACTACTTCCTTTGAGCTGATTTTTACTAGATTGTCAAAACTGATATGACCGAGCCTCTTGTGCCACAACCAATTCTCTTCTTCTTGTCCAATTAAGCAAGCTCCTTATGAAGTCTTTGAGAGAGTGTATAGGTTGCTAGATGTCCTTGATCCAGTTGCTATCAACTTACCATTGTTTGCCTTTCTGAATTCACAACCTTGCTTCTTAAAGATCACTTCATGACCTCTATCACAAATATGACTTACGCTCAACAAGTTATGCTTTAGACCAACCACAAACAAGACTTATTTTGAACTAATTTTTTTGTCACTAATATTAACTGAACCTCTGCCAACTATCTTAGCTCCATCATTGTTTCCAAACTTTACTGAACCACCTTCATATTGCTGCAACTTCTCAAATTTTTGTTTGTCACCTATCATATGACTGGAGCATCCACTATCAAGTATCCATGGTGCGGATTTATTATGCACTTTAAATGTTGTCTATATGATCAAGGATTCCTTTTCTTCCTTAGGTCGCTCTTTTTATTTCCACTCAAGTTTGATTACAATTTTGGGCTCTTGTTTTGGATTTTCTTTTTTAGTAGCTTGTGCATGTTTTTCGAGAAATTTTCTATTTTGTCTTATTCCATTTGGCTGAAATTTTCTTCCCTAAAATTGATTTGATGCAAATGTACTTCGATAATTTCTTACAATATGCCCAAAATTATGATAGTTATAACATTTTACTGCATAATCCATCAAAGGTGAAAAATCATTTATATTGGTAAAATTCAATGGTCCTACATTATACTTGAAATTTGAGATCTTATGTCCATAACCATTGCATTTAAAATAGTAACCAGAAAAGAGATGATTGAACTTGGGTGGTGGTATTTGCCATGTTGTCGTAGGAGCTATAAATCTTCTTCTTCTTTGATGTGTGACATTGGTGAAGCCATCATTGTCAATTCTCCTTTCGTTTCTTGCATTATTGCTTTCCTTTGCATGATTCATTTTTTCTTGATCAACCTGTTTCTTCTCTTCATTCTTTGTGGATTCTTCATTTATGGCCTTTGATCCATTTGACGATTCTCCTTCATCAAAACCCAAACCAAATTTGATGCCTATAGTATTTTGGTTATTTATGATCTTATCCATCTTCATAGAAATTTCTTCACGTTTGTGATAACAACTAATTTTCTTATTCATCTCTTCTAGTTGCATTATTAAACCAACAATATTTTCTTCTAGCTTGCTGCAATAATCTATTTTCATGGTTATTTGCACTTTGAGATCTTCAAATATTTTCTTGGATTCTTCTGTCTGTACTTTCAAATTTGTTATAATTTCATTTGTATCCTCAAGATTTCTTGAAATTTTCTTATTCTTTTTTCTTTCTATCTTCAATTCATCTAGAGCTGCAATTAGTTCCTCTTCCAAATTCACTTCTGCATCAATTTCTTCTTCATCACATTCATGTTTTTTTTCTGGTTTTTCTTCTTTGAGTACCATGAAAAGAGCTTCACCTGTTTCCTTTTTAGAATCCTCACTGGAGCTATCTTCTGATGAACTGACATTCTTGGATATGAAACTTTTCTTCTTGAAGTTGCCTTTTTTGAATTTTTTTTTCTTCCAATCACTTCTTTCTTCGTGCGATCCTTCATCACTTCTGTTCTTCTCATTAAGTGGACATTTAGCTGCAAAATGCCCAATGCCTCCACAATTCAAACATTTAAATGGTAACTTTCCTTTGTATTTTCCTTTTCCTCATTTTAGATTTCGAACAAAGATTACTTCCATTTCATCTGATGTCTCTTCTTCCTCGGATTCTTGTTTTTCTTTCATATTTTTATGGGATTTAAAAGTAGCTTCTCTATCTGTGGGTTTGGATTTTCCTATTCTCATATTATATGTAGTCAAAGAACCATGCATCTCATCCATACTAAAAGAATTTAGATCTTTAGCTTCTTCTATAGCTGAAACTTTAGAATCAAATCTTTGGGGAAGGGATCTTAATACCTTTTTCACGATGACAAAATCTTTGATTTCCTCGGTGAGTCTCCTAATCACATTAATGAGTTCATTAACTCTCAACATATATGCCTCTATATTCTCATCATCATTCATATTTAATACTTTGAACTGAGCTCGATGTGTTTGTAACTTGTCCTCCTTGATCTTAATGTCTCCTTCATGAATACTCTTCAGTTTGTCCCATATTTCCTTTGTCGTTTTACAACCCATAATATTTACTAGTTTGTTGTCCACTAATCCACACATGATAGCATTCTTTGCTTTTGAGTCATTCTCAAATAGTTTCTTACTAGCAACATCGATTGGAGAAGTCATGGGTATTGTATATCCACTATCTACTGAATCCCAAATGTCGTATCCCAAAGCACAAAGATATGTCTGCATCTTGAGTCTCCAAAATGCGTAATTAGTTCCGTCAAGCAATGGTGCTTTATTTGATGAGAATCCTTCACCATTTGCCATTGTGTCACTTCCAAGATCACCCTAGCTGGTTAAGACTATTCAGGAACCTTGCTCTGATACCAATTTTTAGTCTCACAATGACACTAAGAGGGGGGGTGAATCAGTGTAGCTCTTTAAAACTTAAATCTTCAACACTCAAAGCCAAAACAATGAAAACATAAAATCAAATAAAGCAAGTATAACAAGAGAACATCACACAACACAAGATGTACCAAGGTTCACCGATTTGGCTACATCCCCAAAAATGACTATTTGGACTCCCATCCAAATCCAACCTTTGCAAAACACCAACTTTACAATCAATTTACCAGCACCCACTGGAAGGAGCACCAACCCCTGATTTATCTGCACCAACAGAAAGGACCACCAACCCCTAATTTATCTGCACCAACAGAAAGAAGCACCAACCCCTCTACCAAGCACCCACTTGATTTTGATATTGATAATAAAATGGCATATATGAATGTCTTCACTGAAACCAGAACCCTCTATGGTATGTAAGCTCAAAATCTAAAAATTTCTATTTCACCCAGTATAACATCCCTCTCTCTACATTACTCAGAATTTGAATCTTCTCTTCTAAAAAAAAATTGATTGTTCTCTTAGCTCATTATACCAATTGCTAAATGCTTTTTGGGTATTTTACAACACTTTGTATGCAAACTCCTCTCAAAATATCAACCAAAATGGATATCATATGATAAATTTATGCCCAAAATGTTGAAATGACGTTTTTCACCACTCTCCAAAAATCATGAATTTTCACTCTTTATTTTTCTCCACACACACTTATCTCTTCACAAAATAAAGTCCCCACTTTTCAATAAAATACCTTGTCACTTAAAAAGCACACACTTGCATTCTTTTTCCATTTTCAATTTTAAAAATATTTTCTTTAATGAAGCTTCTTAAAATAATATAACTTCCTTTTTTTATTTTGAGAAGGCATTTCGTCAAACACATCACATGCAAAAAATTGAATTGTTCTCTTACTTCGGAGCCATGTGACACCTCAAACCAAAAATGAAATATGCTCTATTTGATGCCTTTAAGGTGTAACAACACTAAAACCAAAACTCTGGTGACTCTGCAAGGTCAAAATGGCCAACTGAAGGATTTTGCACAAGTGGAACAAATTGACATAAAAGTGACCTGTACCATTTTTGCAACAATAATAACTTTCACCTCGTAACTCTGTTTTCTTAGAAATTTTAAACGTATAATATCTACAATGCTTACTACATTCATTATAAATATCACTCCATAAATTCATATGGTTCACCTGTACCACCTCCATGAAAACTACTACTAACACACATTTTCCAAAAAGAGCATTTTTGTGACAATATTGCAACGCTTGTAACATTCACATAATTTCTCTATTTTGGTGGAAATTTGGAAAACATGTTATTGAATATAACAACCGCCTTTAGTTCAAATTTCACTATCAAATTATTCTTGGTTTGCTCACAGTGCTTCTAACAAAACTACCCTTTTTTGGCCTGTACAACCACTTGCCAAATCATTCGCCAAGATACCGAAAACGTCACCGATCAATCCAAACACTATGTTGACACCTCCAACACTATTATAGAATGTTTCCTGACATGCTAGCATGTTCCAAATTGATCCATCCTGTCCAACTACGCCTATGATGACTTTTGCAATTTTTTGACAACTTCCTACCGATTTTTTCAACTTACGAAAATTTGCACGAACCTATAACAACTTCACCCGAAAATAAAAAACATCCCCATAAGCATTGAACATCATTGTACATACTCTAAACAACTATCCACTGCATCAAACTATCCATCTGAGTGTGTTGACAACAATGAAAATATTGTCGGTGCACCTTGCTCAACATAGTTTTTCAAGTGGTGGGCCTACTTTGAATAATCTTATGAGCCCATTTTTATTTTCATAGTTAAATATATATATATATATATATATATATATATATATATATATATATATATATATATATATCTTGAAACCCTGATCTAGAGAGCGACTACTTATAATTTTAAAGTCATAATTTGCAAGTTTAAACTACTTATACAAGTATTGAAAGTGAGAATATGGAGTTTTTCTATCTATGGCTTGATATTATATTAGAAAAAAATGATAAGCATATAATAGGAAAAGTAAAATGTATAAAAACATCATAATAAAAATTTTAGGTTTAAAAATTGTATTAGGGGAGGGGAAGATTCTTTCGGATATTGGATGTGATTATTGTCAAACGGGTTTCTCTCTTCATTTTTTTTGGTCTTTTCCATTTCTTGATGCAAATATCAGGGGCAGACCTTGTGCCTTCAATGTTCGTTGGGATTTTCTTGTGTTGGCAACCTTTGCATCCGGTGGGTCTGGTTGGTCCATCAAGTTGTTGGGGGCAGTTGCTAAAGGCGAGTGTTGGTTAGTTAGTTCTTCCTTCTAGAATTTTTTGGTCTTGCTCTAGTTGATTCAATCTCATGGGGGAGACCATGTGCTTGAATATCATGAAGAGCTTGATTATCATGGAGGAAGAAGTGTGTTGTCCACCATCGTGTCTGGTGTAGTGATGTAGACCATACCTTCTAGTGGTCTCCAATGATTTCTTTAGCTTGTTTGGTAAATATTTTGGTTGGTGCTCTGCTTTCTTGCTTCTTGATGGAAGGTTTTCTTTCCAACCATTACATGGTTGGTGGTTTATTCTCCCAGTTGTTGTAGGATGATTTTTTTTTTAGGCTCGGTTCCCTTGTTAGGTAGGGTTTTCCTATTTTAAGTGGGATGGTTTTGACATAACCACGGAGCACGCACCTAGCTACCGTATTGATCTATACCATCATAAAAGCATAAAGATCCACACAAGTACATAAATTGAACAAAGAAAGCCAACGTATGTAAAGTTTCTTGTATTAATATTTAAATGAGATTCGATTACAAAAATTCCCTCTTAGGGTCACTTGAAAGATGATACATATACTACAATTGCCAATGCCCTCAATAGGGTAGGCACACTTATAGTGCTCCGTTGATTAGTCACAAACTGCCTTGGGGTTGAGCTAACCCCCTTCTCCACGATGTGGAAGGATTATGACATAGGATCCTCTTGCACCTATCTCTCTACGAACAAGAAACAACAACACACGATTAAATAGATTGATAGCCTCTCGTGATGAGGCCCGTTAAGGAAATATGCATGTAAGTGCCATTAAACTAGTAAAACAAGAAAGCATAAAGAAAGACTTTAAACTATTCTGATTAAATCAAGAATTATACTACAACATGTAAGACATGAATAAGCAAATGATGCATGGATCAAATATCAAATTAGGAACAATAAAGCACATAAAATATCCAATGTACTCCTACTTAATACAATGCATAAAATGACTAATTCCTATGGTCAGAGTTTCCCTAAAATGCAATTAAACCTATAAAAAGACTAACATGACTAATCTATGCGGTCAAAAGTAAAGTAAGTAAGGTGATAATTAACCTATTGCAAACCGTAGCTGTGATGGGCGGTCTACACTGTGAACCGTGGCTGATAGCCGTGGTTTGACCTCTGATAGGTTTACCCTCAAAATTAAGGGTAGTGGGCTTGATCTCCTTGTCCAAATTGATGTTCAAGGGTCGCCTTTGTTGTCCTCTAACATATTTGGTGGTCAAATCACTGTGAAGGGCCTTCGTTTGCTCGAATTTGTGTTTCTTGATCCTCCTAGGCACCTAGGGCATCCATGGCTAATTGGTCTTTAGATGGATAGCAAAGGGGCTCTCAAATGCACAAAGTTAGTATGCAATTTGACAGGGCTTCGCTACTCTCTTGATCAATTAACTCTCGCTCGATAATTCACCAACATTTCGCTATACAAATCATCTCTCTCCCTTTCCTCCCTATTTGGAGGGGGGTATTTATAGCATGCCCCTAGGGCTAGGGGTGGCTTCATGGAGAAGCCAAGACCAAGAAGGTTGGTTAGGACAGTTGGGATGGAAGCCTCTGGAATCTTTCATCCTCCAACTGCCTCCTTCTAGATCTCTTGGCCGTTCCAACCGATTTGGCTCATGGGGGAAGGCCTAACTGAACTCCAGTTAAGACCGTAGGTCATAGTTATGGTCCAGACTATAGACCGTAGGTGTCAACCATGGTTTGGACTGGAGACCATAGGTTTGGGCTATGGTTCAGACTGCTTAGGCAAAAATACCTAAATTGAGTGGTTAGAACCACTGCTCTATCTTGGAGTCTATCCAAGATCCTTCATATGGTTTTGTAGCATGTCCATATGAGTAGTCGCCCTTGGCATGACGCATTTTAGGTGTCTATAGATGCCCCTTTTGAGATGCATTGTGAGATCAAACAATGCTGAGCAAAATAGACCTCCTAAAATGATGCCGAAGGTTCTATGATGATCATTAGTCTGATCAACATTAGATGCCCTTAGTCCAGTAAAAGGACACGCATCCTAGAATCATTGCTTCCAACTTGGGAAGGCTTACATTTGAAAAGTTTGCACTCGTCATCAGACATTCGGGTAGCTTTGGTGCTACAATAGGAGTTAGGCCTATATAACCAAAGGATGAGAGCTACAAACAAAATTTCATATTTGCTATTTACCCCAAGCAAAGGGGGAAGCTTATGATAGTTTTTAGCAATGATTTACAAGAACGAACGCAATTTTGACAAGATCAAGGGATCTACGATCTCTGGGATCTTCTGTTGATTTTGATTATGACATGAAATTATGACTACCCCCTCAAGCGATGAGTCGATGAGGGTAATGACAATGTATGAAGCGATGAAATCGCTTGACCATAATGAATGATCCTGAACAACTTTAGATTTGAGATGTTTAATGCCTTGGCTAGGCCTAGTTCAACTTATGATTGCAACGCTTAGTAGTATTTGCACATCTCTCTCCCATGGAGCAGTCAGGCTATGATAGCCATCTTAGGGAGTCAAAATAATACAAATTCAAGAAGACTTGTGTTGAATCATATTGTCGATGATTTGTTGAAAGATGTCATAAAAGAAATGACAATTTTACCCCAAATGTCCTTATTGTGATTTACTCATCTTGTCGGATTGCATGGATCGCAAGTCACTGCAACCGCCAATTTTATAGGATAAATCACTAAATACGAGGCGCATTTGGTTTTTCATTGTTTGATTTTTTTTTTTTAATTTTGCATTTATTGGATTGATCCTGGTGCTTTTAACATCACCAAATTTGCAATTTTGATCATTTATTTTGATTTTTATCCAATGGGAGTCATTAATTTACCTTTTTAGACCTTCCCACGATGGGTTTTGAGTGCATTTATTGCTAGTTGCGGACCACGGGTATGGTCTGTAGTTTACACTTCCAAATTTTGGGGACCGCAGGTCAGACTTGCGGGTGGAAAACCCTAGTTTCAGAATCGTAGGTGTCAGCTATGGTCCGCAAATACTAGGAGGACCTATAAATTGAATTCCCATTTGAAATTTATCATTATTTTCTTGCAACCACTAGCAAATTGAGAGCTTTGAGAGAGAGAGAACATTCCTTGATACGAAACGTTGTCAAACTCGACCACATTTACACTCGTCTACCCTAATGGCGGATCCTGATCAGCCATCGACTAGCTGAGGGTAGGGTGCGGGCAAGGTAACTCGAAACCGAGACCTCACACTCAATATCAGTAAAATGAACCACACTAAGAAATGTAGAAATTTAACCTCATTAAATTGTTGGTAATGAACCCCACTAGTCTAGGTTAGCTTAGGATTTAATTTTTATGCTTTAGTGGTCTAGGAGGGTACCCAAAATGGGTGCCACTCCTAAACCATAGCTGGTAGCTGCGGTTCCCAGTTGGAAAATTAGGAATCATAGGTTGTAGCTATGGTTCCCAATTTGCAAATTGGGGACCGCAAGTTGCAGCTGCGGTTCCCAATTTGCAAATTGGGGACCACAAGTTGCAGTTGCGGTTTGCGATTGCTTGTTTTTTTTGTCTAATTAAGAAATTTTTAAATTTCTTTAGCTATGCTTAGCTAGATTTAGCTTACATTATGTTTTTTGCTTTTTTAAAAGTTAACTTCTAGAGTGCGGGATCCTGACCTGATGAAGACTCTCCGTGAGGCCTTATCGGATGACGACCAAGCATGGTTTTGAGCCATCGGGTTTGATTACATCATGGATCTACCCACCATTAGGGTAGATCAAGCCTATCTGACTGCGTTGGCCCGGTGCTGGAATGCACGGACCAACACATTTCACCTTCCTCTTAGTGAGATGACCATCACCCTGGAGGATGTCTACAGGATCTTTAGGATCCCTATCGATGGTGAGGCTATCATTTCCTCTACCTACACGGTAAAGGATGCTATTTTTGATGCCATATTTGATGACCAGAGCACCGATGCACAAGATGATGCGGACCATGGAGGGGTGCACATCGATGACTAGTACCAGGATGATGTCTTCTCTATTTGAGAGGCCCTCTTTATGCATCTCATCATGTAGATTGTCCTTCCAGACTCCTCGGGCATGAGGATTCCCTAGAACATGCTAGCCCTTGCTTGGAGGGTGCTTCAGAGCTCGATGGAGGAGCCACTACTATTAGCTTGGGGGAGCACCTTATTATGCCAGCTCTATAGGGAGCTATACTAGATTATAGAGCGAAGCCGTAAGGGCATCATCTGTAGCCTATTGCTATAGATCTGGGGGTGGTAGCACATTTGGATCGAGCATCCTATGGAGCTACCACTATACATCACTACCATAGACGTCGATCATTAGTGTTACACCGCATGCTGGCCTCATGCTGAGGAGGGTATCCACAGCAGGGCTCATGCTGGGAACATTGAGCATTACATTATTCAGTTTGCATCACTTGGGTCGGGGACGTTGTATGGCACCCCTACATGGATTACCCTACATGGCCAGAGGTAGACGAGTGGCTGCGATGGGCCCATCGAGGTAGATGGCTTATCTAGTGTAAGCTAGAGGTCTGAGAGTATCAATTTTTCTCTCGTGTCCTATGACAGTTCGGCATGGTGCAGGACATACCAGAGATGCCACTGAGGTACAGACGCCTAGCTCTAGAGAGGGATCTCCCATTGATAGTTCCTCTGGCATTAGGAGATGCACCCGATGACTTCCAAGAGTTGGGTGTTGAGATAGCTGGGACCACACTTGACTATGATGGGTGGTGGTCTCTATTCATATGGCATGGGATAGGGCCTCTGGGCCGAGAGCCAGTTGAGGCAGAGGTAGAGGCAGATCCTGATGGGTGCAGGGTGCGCCAGTGTACTGAGGGCGGTTGGGGCATAGAGGCCACCATTAAGGATATGCCGAAGATCGACCCTGAGGAGGATGCTCTAGAGGAGGGTGAGGTCCCTCCTGAAAGCGTAGAGGGACGACTGCTGGCTCAGGTTGCTGACTTGCAAAGTCAGATTGGGCGATTTCATACCTAACAACTTGAGAGAGATACTACCATTGCCACTCTATAGGCAAAGGTTTCTGATAGGGAGCGACACCTGACTGAGGTGCAGGTCTAGGTACAAGAGCTCACAACTCGAGCTACCGATGCAAAGGCCCAGGTGTAGAGACTATAGACTACCTTAGAGTTAGTACAAGTGCAACATACTACAATAGAGGCAGAGTGAGATCTTGTGCTAGCAGCGAGGGGGGCTATGCTGCCTCCTCAGGCTATTATGGGGCCTCTAACAGCACCAGTAGTAGGTACAACAATTGCATAGGATCCAACTACTAAGGTGACATGACTACATGATATGGTCATGAGGACCAATGAGATGCATGCATCCTGGCTTGCTCGCATTGATCAACTAGTCGGTTACATAGAGATTCATAGGCTACAGGTTCATGAGGATCCTTTTGCATCAGAGTCTCAGTGTACCAAGTCTAGGACCTCAGGGCAGTTGACAGTGAGCTTGAGTCATAGGACTCACAGGACTGAGAGGACGCACAGGTCCTCTAGTACACACGATGAGGTTGCAGTCCAAGACTAGAGATCCAAGGCAGACATCAAGGACCTCTAGTTAGAGGACTAGCCTACTGTAGTTACCAATTTCCCGTGTGCTGGGTGCATTAGGCTTTGGAGGCAGGAAGGATCCACAACAGGATCCACCATAGGTGCCAGGTAAGCCAGGAGAGCAGACTCCAAAGCACAATGCAGAGGGAGGCGATGAGAGATCTAGTACAGGGGGAGCAGCCTAGATCCGAGTTATAGTACCTATCGACTATAATTTTGATATACTATTTTATGTGTAAGGTCGAGGACCTACACAGTTGTAGCCTACGGGTATTTTCTACTCCCTATGTACTCTTTTGGACACACACACACACATATATATATATATGATACGATATGATATGATCTTTCATAGCTCATTATGTGTACATGCTTGTTTATTATTTTGATTTTATGTTTATTTGATGCACATGGATGCAAAGCTTATGTAAATGCTATGTTTATATGATGTGATGTATGGATGTCATGCACTAGATAACTATTCTACTTTATGATGATGATATGTAGTGACCTAGATGATTAGATGTGCGATATATGATGTATGTAGATGGATGCGATGTTTATTTTTAATCGCATATATATTTTTGCTTTGTGGGCATGCATTTATTTTATGTAGTTTATGGTATGCTATGCAATGTCTGGTAATGCATTATGTACATAATCATAATCTAATGGAAATGAACCTGTATGCTTTAATCACTTAAACATAAGGAATGAATGTAAAATATGTATATCAATTTTTAAAATATGACACCACAGAATGTATAACAATCATGCAAAATAATTGATAATTCTTATGACAAGAACTTAATCAATTAATCACCCATATATGAAATCTAGTAAAATGGACTGGTAAAATGCCAAAGAATGATTATGTCATTTTGTATATTTCTTATTTGCTACACTATATAGTCAGTGGTTTTCTAAACATCATTTCTTATATTCATGTGGTATCTATCCTATATATTTGATTGTGCTTTGTAAAATGCATTCTGATGAATGAATGACTCATATTTCTGAAGTCTAAAGATATTTGGTATCTTGTTGCTATTGGAGAAATTTTTGGGGTTTTCCTTGAGACTCAAACACCCTAGTAGACTTTTCCAAAAATCTCATACTAATTGTACAAGGCTTTTATTGTGATAGACCCAACTATTCATTATCCCTATGTGTGCATGTGAGTATTTTCAGATAGATCGTAAGCATACCCCGTATGTCAATCGGGACTCTTTCAACCCATATGTGAGATAAGGTTCCTCATACAATCGTACCATCCTTGTTTTAGATTTTATTTGACTTATACAGCTAGACAATCCTAGGTAGCTAAAGCTAGCTCATCTTGCAAATTGATCAGGGCTACCCCTCCAAATGCAGGCAAGACTCTTTCAACCCATTGCTACGTTTGGGGATCACCCAATAGAACTACCCCTCCAATTGTAGGTGGGACTCTTCCAACCCATTGCTATGATCGAGGATCACTCTATGGCTTTCAAAAGGTGGACAATCCAGGGATTCAAGTTCTCACCCTTCTTACTTGCTCATGTGTAGTGATAAAAATCATTGTTAGTCCACGTGTTACCATTTTATTAGAGCAAGGGATTTTTATAGTGTTTTTTATTCACTATGTCACTTCATATTTTGAACTTGAAATTTGTACTTTTGCACTTTGTAACTTGGGATTTAACTTTTGTGACTTTGGGATTTATAGGGAAAATTCTTGTCCTTTTGCCAAAGTACACCTTTCTAGACCGACTATTTGCAAGATAAGCAGGTCGTGAAATCCATCTCTCTAGATACCTAAGTCTACTTTTGTGGTTTTCATCCTCTCTCGTCTTAGCAGGATTTTATATTGTTTTGCTTGGTGACGGGATTCTGATATGTTGAAGCACTATCCCAACTAATGACCTTGTCTATAATAACAAAGTGAGCTTTCTACAATATCTGAAGAACCCACTAGGTATGGCTAAGTGACGGTAAAATTTAATATACATACATATTTCTTTGCAATAGGTATCGCGTATGAATGCAATGAACTATGATAAATGCAAGGGTGCACGATTTCCATACAAACATGTGATCGTTTGTAAAATTTTGATAGACGCATTGCACTCTACTGTGGAATGCAATGGATAAAAAATGCCTAAATGCAATATGATGATGTGAATGTATGTGTGAATGCAAATGAAAATGCAAGATGCAAATGAAAATGTTTTTGGATTTCAAGCTTTACCAAATTTTTTTGGACTTTTCTATATTTTTCTTGATTTTTATAGATTTTTGAGCTTTCATATTTGACCAAATAATGGGTACATATACTTGGAGCTTTTGAGGATGACAAAATGGTGAGGACCTGCCTTTGGAGCTTTTACTTGACAAAGCTACTCAACAGAGAGCTTGGGGCATTTTGGGATGACCAAGCAATTGAGACAAAACCCTTGAAGCTTTTGGGTTGACCAAAGGGATTACAAATGCCTTTGGTGCCTTTACTTGACCAAGCTCCTTAATCAGAGAGCTTGGGGCATTTTGGGATGACCGATCGGTTGAGATAAAACCCTTAGAGCTTTTGGGTTGACCAAAGGGCTTACAGATGCCTTTGGTGCCTTTACTATAGTATCAAGCATAGAACGCCTTAAGATGGATGATATTGAGAGGCTCAAGCTCTTCCACACCCTTTAGCGATGTTAGGTGATAGGTACCTAGACCAATATTTTTAGATATGATGTAAGGCCCTAGCCAATTAGCCACGAATTTGTCTTGCATATTAGGCAACAAATTTGAGTTCTATTGGTTCTCTTTCAGCATAAGATCCCCAACTTCAAAGTCTCTCTAGTGGACTTTGATATTGTAAGCTCATTTTAATCACTCCTGATAAATGCAAAGATGCTTGAGGGCATTCACATGACGTTCATCGAGCAACGTCAATTGATTGAGGTGAGCTTGGCATGCGGTGTCATCATTGATGAACTTTTTCAATGCGATGCGTAGCATTGGAATTTCTAACTCTAAGTGCATAATGGCCTCAACGCCATATACTAGTGAAAACGACATTACCCCAATGTGCATCTAAATGCTAGTCTTGTAAGCCCATAATGCAAGAGGGAGTTGTATATGCCAATACTTGTGGTGTTCTTGCACTGTCTTTTTCAAGATGGCTACCATAGTCTTTTTTGAGGCCTCAACTTGCCTGTTTGCTTGTGGATAGTATGGAGTTGTAAAACTATGTTTAATGCGGTATTTAGACGTTAAAGCCCACATAGTTTTGTTCTTAAAAGAAGTTCCATTATCCAAAATTATTTTGGATGGTATCCCAAAATGACATATGATATGCTCGAGAATAAATTCTATGATGCGAGCTCCAGTGGTCGTTGTAATGGGAATGGCTTCCACCCACTTTGTAAAATACTTAGTAGCCATGATAATGAATGTATGTTGGCCTGATGATGGAGGGGAAATCTTGCCAATCAGATCTAGTCACCACTGAGCAAATGGCCAAGCCGCCTGAATGGGTTGTAAGGCCTGTGATGGCAAGTGCGTAATATTGGCATGATGCTGATATTTAACACATTTCTTGACATACACATTGCAATCCTTCTCCATAGTGGGCCAATAATAACCCATGTGAAGGATGCATTTGACGATATCCATGCCACTGAAATGGCCATCGCACGTACTATCGTGCGCTTCTAAAATTTCCCAAGATGACTCTCGGGGCTCAAGACATCGAAGAAGAACTCCTTCATAGTTGCGTCGATATAAAATATCTCCTATCAAGACATACTTAGTCACTTTCTATTTGAACGTGCGTCTTGTGACATGCAACAATCCCTCTAGGATCATACTAAGTTTTATGAAGTCTTGGATTTGCAACATCCAACTTTGTCAAGCCTCAGCTTCGACTGCTAAGACAACCTACTCCCCCTGCGTATTTAACTTTGCAAATGCAGACTGGGAAATAACCTTATGGTGAATGGTAGTACCACTCCTTGTAGGACTCTAGGAAGTCAATGACTCCCAGGGTGCCTACTTAAGAAATTATTCTGCTCTACGAAACCTATCAGTTGTTGGTTCCATGACAATCATGTTGACTGACTCTTTGTTATCAAAGGTTGCATGCTCCATTGCTAGGTGCGAGAGCATTCTAACATGGATGGTAGTAAAATCAGTAGACGTATTTTGAGGTATCAAGGACCCCAAAGATGCCATGGTGTTTACGAATCTATTTGATGAACGAGGGATTGCCTCGATGTCATACCATTCAAATTTAGGCAAATAAGTGGCAACAAGATCTTTGTAGGCTTCAGTACGGGACATCGACACTAAAAGAGCCCCTTAACCTGGTTAACTATGAGTAGAGAATCGCTAAAAATGTTTAATCTTTTAATACCCATGGCGATGGTTGTGTGGAGGCCCAAAAGTAGGGCTTTATACTCAACATTATTTTTGGTGCACAAAAAGTCTAACTTGAATGACAAGGGCATTGGAGCTCCTTGTGGCATGAAAAACACTATTCTTGCACCACCCCCTTGCTCACACTTTGAACTGTCGAATAACAATGTCATATCAACATTATTCTCTGGTTCTTCGGGTTCAGGAGCTTCAGATATTACGAAGACAACATCATATGAAATCTCAATGGTTAGAGGCCTACTGTTGGACAGCGGTACCTCAACCAATTGATCAGCTATGACTTGTCCCTTGATGGAATTTTGGCTAATGAATTGTAAATTGAATTCTATCAATAGCATGATCCACTTTGAAGTATGTGTGTTATGATATGTCTAGCTCATCATATACTGCAAAGGATTTTGTTTTGATATAACATATGTCATATGACTTAGCATGTAATGTCATAATTTTTTGGTAGCGAACACTACTGCTAAACAAAGTTTTTCAACATATGCATATCCTGACTCATAACTCACCAAGGTGCGACTGATGTAATATATAGCTTGCTCTTTGCCTTGCACATTCTTTTGGGATAACATGGTCCCTAATGCAAAGTCGATTGCCGATATATAGCAAAAAAAGGCTCATCTGGACTTGGTGGAGCTAGTACTAGCGGTGTTTCTAGGTATTTATTAATCTCAGCAAAGGCTGCTTGGTAGTCCTTGTCCCAATCAAATGGGAACCCCTTGTGTACCAGTCGATTCATGGGTCGACATTTATCTGATAATTGAGTGATGAATCGCTTTATGGATGCTACTTTGCCTTGCAGGCTTCTTAGTTCTTTGATATTAGTGGGAGGACGCATCTCTAGAATAGTCATGACCTTTGCTGGGTCTACTTTGATGCCTCATTTAGAAACGATGAATCCCAAGAGTTTACCTGAAGTTACGCCAAATACACACTTCTTAGGATTCAACTTGACATTATGCTCTATCAGGCGATCGAAGACCTTTCTTAAGACCTCTGCATGCTCTGCTGCCCACTGAGTTTCCTATTGTCTGCATTTTCCTCTGTGAACAGCAGGTCCGATCTATGGGTGCAGTGGTGACCGCAGGTTATAGCCGTGGGCCAAAAAATAACCGTAGCTAAAAGCTACAGTTAGCACTTGAGATAAGAAATATCCAAGAACAGTCAAAATTCAAGGCTAAAATTGTGGGGTTTCGTTGTGATCGCCATATGACATAACTGCAGAGCGCACGCCTAGCCACCGTATTGATTTATACCATCATAAAAGCATGAAGATCCACACAAGTACATAAATTGAACAAAGAAAGCCAACGTATGTAAAGTTTCTTGTATTAATATTTAAATGAGCTTCGATTATAAAAATGCCCTCTTAGGGTCACTTGAAATATGATACATATACTACAATTACCAATGCCCTCAATAGGGTAGGCACACTTATAGTGCTTCATTGATTAGTCACAAACTGCCTTGGGGTTGAGCTAACCCCCTTCTTCGTGATGTGGAAGGATTATGACATAGGCTCCTCTTGTACCTGTCTCTCTATGAACAAGAAATAACAACACATGATTAAATATATTGATAGCCTCTTGTAATGAGGCCCATTAAGGAAATATGCATGTAAGTGCCATTAAACTAGTAAAACAAGAAAGCATAAAGAAAGAATTTAAACTATTCTGATTAAATCAAGAATTATACTACAACATATAAGACATGAATAAGCAAATGGTGCATGGATCAAATATCAAATTAGGAACAATAAAACACATAAAAGATCCAATGTACTCCTACTTAATACAATGCATAAAATGACTAATTCCTACAGTCAGAGTTTCCCTAAAATGCAATTAAACCTATAAAAAGACTAACATGACTAATCTATGCGGTCAAAAGCAAAGTAAGTAAGGTGATCATTAACCTGTTGTAAACCATAGCTATGATGGGCAGTCTACACTATGAACCATGGTTGACAGTCGTGATTTGAAATCTGATAGGTTTACCCTAAAAATTAAGGGTAGTGGATTTGATCTCCTTGTCCAAATTGATGTTCAAGGGTCGCCTTTGTTGTCCTTTGATAGATTTTGCGGTCAAATCACTGTGAAGGGCCTTCGTTTGCCCGAATTTATGTTTATTGATCCTCCTAGGCACCTAGGGTATCCATGGATAATTGGTCTTTAGATGGATAGCAAAGGGGCTCTCAAATGCATAAAGTTCGTATGCAATTTGACAGGGCTTCCCTGCTCTCTTGATCAATTAACTCTCGCTCAATAATTCGCCAACATTTCGCTATACAAATAATCTCTCTCCCTTCCCTCTCTATTTGAAGGGGGTATTTATAGCATGCCCCTAGGTCTAGGGGTGGCTTCATGGAGAAGCCAAGGCCAAGAAGGTTGGTTAGGATAGTTAGGATGGAAGCCTCTGGAATCTTTCATCCTCCAACTGCCTCCTTCTAGATCTCTTGGTCATTCCAACTGATTTGGCTCATGGGGAAGGCCTAACTGAAATCCAGTTAAGACCGCAGGTCACAGTTGTAGTCCAAACTACAGACCGCAGGTGTCAACCATGGTTTGGACTGGAGACCGCAGGTCTAGGCTGCAGTTCATACTACTTAGGCCAAAATACCTAAATTGAGTAGTTAGAACCACTGCTCTATCTTGGAGTCTGTCCAAGATCCTTCATATGGTTTTGTAGCATGTCCATATGAGTAGTCACCCTCGACATAACGTGTTTTAGGTGTCTACAGGTTTAAAGTTGAATTATTACACCATATGCAAAGATCTTGGTCAAACCTATTGGTTGTATGCTCCATTCTCTCTTTTTAGATAGAATCATTGGGCAATATTGTTTCAGCTTTGGTTCTGGGTTCCCTTTAAAACCTTGTGTATAAGGTTCTGGGTCCCTTCAAAAACCTTACGGCCCTCTTCGAGGCCTATTCCACTCAAGGTTGTGGATTCCTTGTAAAGCCCTATGTAAAGATTCTAGGTCCTCTCAAAACCCTACGATCCTCTATGGGGCCATTTTTTCTTCTAGCTCGGTTGTTGTGTGTTCTTCTTAAGGGGCAGGAAAGTTTTATTCAAGTGGGAACTTCATATTTCAAATTATTGACACCTAGTTTCAAATGTTGTGTTTCAGGTGGGAGAGCGCTCGGTTTCAAATTTGAATTTTAAATTCAAAACATGCTTTGGTTTAGGTTGGCCTCTAATGCCCATTGGTTATTTTAAATCAGGGTAGCTTTGTTTTAGGTTGACCCCTAATGCTCAGTGAATATTTTAAATTAGGGCAACTTATTTTTTTAGTTTTTTTATTGTAAATCTAAGGTTTGGGGGAGCCTTTCAAAACCCCTCTTGTAAAAGGTTCGGGGACCCTTTAAAAACCCCTTCTTTTATCTAATAAAAAAAATAGGTTTAATACTATTAAAAACATGATTACTAGAAATTTTTGTGTTCTCATAAACAATAACAATTATTAATTGAAATAAAAACTATTTTTCATTTTTTTCTCCAAAAAAAACTATTTTTTTTGGTACAAAGCACCCTCGAGAAATTCAATTACATCCTATCTAGGAGTTGGTTTAAATTGAATTTAAAGAAGTATTGACCTTCCTAAGTAATTTTTAACTTCCTCATCAATCATAGTTCTCAAATAACTATTGCATGAGTACCAAAACTGAGGACTCGAGACCAAAGCTATTATGAAGCTAGTAGTTTTTTTTTAAATAAATAGAGGAGTTGGTTACAATCACATTATTTTTAGCAACTGACATAGGGTTCAAACCACAAGGGTTGCTCCAACAAGCCTATTCTAACTTCTTGTTGTTGACCTGGCATGATGGGGAGACCACCGATTGCTCGAGGTTTGTATCATCATCGTCAATTTGGTGCGCACTCAAAGGATTCAGAGCATACTACTAACTTTACAAATTGGCACCCCCAAGGTTTGAACCCAGGTCTCTTATTGGTAAGTGCTTGGCCAGACAAGCAACTACCAATCTACCTAGCCCTTGGGGATCAAAATTTTAGGTTAGAAATAAACCTCGAGAGCTACTCTTAGGTGGCCGATAATACCACCCCATCTAGGTGTACCACTATCTAGAGGAAAGCCATGAGTGATTTTTTTGTGTCCCCCTTCGTATCGCAAAGGTTCGAACCATGGACCTCCCATTCAATGAGGTCAGGCTCGCCTTCTCCACTTGCACTACAAATGCAGATAAATAATTTTAGGTTAGAAAGAAACCTTGAGAGCCGCTCTTAGGTGGCCAACAATGTCATCCCATTCGGGTATATACCATTATCTAGACGAAAGCCACAAGAATTTTTTTTTGTGTCCCCCTTCGCATCGCAGAGGTTTGAACTGTGGACCTCCCATTCAACGGGGTAGGCACACCTTCTCCACTTGCGCTACAAAAGCAGACTAAAAATTTTAGGTTAGAAAGAAACCTCAAGAGCCACTTCCCTCGAGGTATACCACTATCTAAAGGGAATCCATAAGATAATTTTTTTTAGTCCCCCTTCGCATCGCAGAGGTTCAAACCATGGACCTCTCATTAAAAGGAGCCAGGTTTGCCTTCTCCACTTGTGCTACAAAGGTAGATAAAATTTTAGGTTTGAACTGTGGACCTCCCATTCTAAGAGGTAGGCACATCGTATCCACTTGCACTACAAAAGCAAACTAAAAATTTTAGGTTAGAAAGAAACCTCAAGAGTCGCTTTTAGGTGGCTGACAATGTCATCCCCTCAAGGTATACCACTCTCTAAAGGGAATCCATAAGAAATTTTTTTTAGTCCCCCTTTACATCGTAGAGGTTCAAACCATGGACCTCTCATTAAAAGGATCCAGGCTTGCCTTCTCCACTTTCGCTACAAAGGTAGATAAAATTTTAGGTTAGAAAGAAAACCTCCAAAGCCGCTCTTAGGTGACCAACAATGCCATCCCTTTCGGGTATATTGCTATCTAGAGGGAAGCCACAAGACATTTTTTTGTGTTCCCCTTCGCATCATAGAGGTTCGAACCATGGACCTCCCGTTCAACACGACCAGACTCGCCTTCTCCACTTGCGCTATAAAGGCAAACACAAATTTTAGGTTAGAAAGAAACCTTAATAGCCGCTCTTAGGTGGTCGACAATGCCATTCCATCTGGGTATACTGCTATCTAGAGAGAAGCCACAAGATATTTTTTGTGTGTCTTCCTTCACATTTGAGAGGTTCAAACCGTGGACCTCCCACCCATTAAATTGGCTAGGTTCACCTTCTCCACCTCTGCTACAAAGGCAAACATTCTGAAGCCAGTAGTTACTAATAGATCTCTAATATGATCCTTAATAAATAAGAGGACAGTGAGGAAACCTAAATTATTTTTATTTTTCATATTTAAAAATACTAAATCATATATCCTAAAAAAATTGTAGATTTAAAATTATTGATAAATACTAAACCCCTTAAGGTTCAAATCTCGGCCTCACTGGACTGGACGCTTGTCCCTTTCCTTTCCTGGTGCTTTCAATGGTGTATAAGGTTTAAAATGATTGTAGCATGGTGGTTATAAATGCAGACTGTGCAAAGAACTGTGTAGCGGCTTCCGAGGTACCCTGTGCAAAATAGTGTGGCGGCCATAAAGCCAATCAACCTGCCTGGATTCACGACGGATATCAATTCCACCATGTAAATTAAAAAAATAATAATTTATAAATATTTAATCTCCAATCACAAAATATACTTTTTATAAATTTAAAGATACAATATATTTAAAAATCTTAATATTTTATTATTAAAAACAATTTATTTATTATATTAAAATTTACTATTTAATATAAAAATTATATAATTTAATTAATTAATTAAAATATTAAAAATAATAATACTATTATCTTAATAATTTTCGATATTTTCTTTCATCAACCTATAATAAATTTATCCCAACAAAGTGAAGACACTTAAGGGCAGGAGAGCATTTGAAGAAACAAATAACTTAAATTTTAAATTGTTAGGTTTTGATCGAAAGGTCAGGGTTCAAGTCCCCCCACACCTAATAATACTCTTTTATATTCAATATATTTTTTTTATATTTTATTAAAAAATATAGGTTAGTTGTTGTAATTAAGTGTTTGGTTTTAAGTTAATTTTGTTCTTGAAATGTAAAATTTAACTTTGTTTTTACCCAACAAAATAAAGTTTAATATATATATATTTTTTTGGTAATTATTATAGTAGATTAACAAAGGGTTTTTATAGAGGATCCCAAAACCTTATGAACAAAATTAGCCTTGCATCATGCCTCTTAGCTTTATGTATAAGCCTATTACAAAAATTGTAACCCCTAAACTAATTGCTCGAAGGCAACAGAAAAGGCATTTATGCCTGGTTAACCAAGAAACAAACCGAAATTTAAACAGGATAACAAAAAGTAACAACCGAAGAAAATGAAACATAACCCCTAAAATAATTGCCTGGAGGCTACAGAAAAGGCATTTATGCCTGATTAACCAGGACACAAAATGAAATTTAAATAGGATAACAAAAAGTAACAATCGAAAAAAATGAACCATTAGAGAGTAGAAGCAAAACCAGCAAAACACCAGACGAGGAAGACAGTAATTCCGAATCCACCTGATCCTCTGAGTTCAGACATATCATAGCTAGTCTAAATCCTTCAGATCCTCCGAGTTCTGACGCTCTTGGGTCTGCTTCAGATTCATCTGGATAGTTTGAGGTTCTTCTTGCCTCCCTTTCCCTGTTGGAAGGGAGGTTTAGGCACATGCACATCGCCCGTCTGAGTATCAGAGTCATCTGAAAACAGTAGACATTGGGTGCCATTCGCGATGTCTACCGTCGTCTCTTTGTCTCTTCTGTCTTTGTTGGGAGGTCGGCCTTGCTTCCTCACACTTCCATAATCCACATTTTGCTTTCGGCTCCTAGTAATTCGAGGGCTCATATGTCCGATCTGGTTGACGACCCTCCTTCCCAGGAGGTAATCTTCTAGCAAGGTTTGGGACTGGCTGAAATCAAAAGGGCCCAGGTCTTGGAGCCTAGGTGGACCTGACTGAGAGGTGTTTTGGGGGGGCCCACCCCCCCTTCCCAGTAGGTAATCTTACAGCACAATTTGGGACTCGGAAGGGTTCTGGTATTGAAGTATGGGTAAATCTGCCTGTGAGGTGTGTTGGGGGGGACTGAACCTTCACCACCTGAGGTCCTAGAAGGGTGCTAGCAACACATAGTTGAGAGTTCGGTTGGAGGGAGATTCCTTCTTCTGGGTGGGAGGATTCGTGAAGGTCCCTGGATGGGCCTGGAGACTTAAGGTCTTTCGTAACAGGGGGCTTCACCTGACCAGCACCGTGTTCCAAGGGGTTATAGGAATCCCGCTTCTTCTTCCTCGGCTTTTGAAGAGGACAATTGTGCTGGAGGTGCCCTTGAGAACTGCACTGGGGGCAAAAAGTTGGTCTGTTCTCATATGCAATGGCTTGCTTGTGGAGAATGGAACCTCCGGACCGGAGAGTGATGGAGGAGGGAAGGACTGCCTCCAAGTCCGCCAAGACACAAAAACGGGCTTGGACAAATCTTGTTCGAGCTCTAGTGGGAGGGTCAATGGTGACCAACTCCCCAATGGAGCGGGCAATTCCTCTAATTACATTTTCATGCCAACAGAAAAGAGGGAGACTCGGGAGCCTGACCCATATTGGAGCAATGTTGATGTTCTGGGTATCAGGGTTGAAGTCCATACCCCACTTCCTTAGAAAGAGACTCCTACGGCCTAGGAACCAAGGACCTCCAGCCAGGATTTTGCAGTAGTCCTCCTTGTTGTTCAGTCTAATCGCAAAAAAACCTCGGGTTAAGGCCGAAAACTCCATGAGACCAGAGGTTCTCCATTTGCCTGACGCCCATTTGCGAATGGTCTCCATATCTGGCCGACCACCAATAAACTTACCAATGAGGGTAAATTTTTCGAATTCCACGAAGCTTGAGAGAATTTCCGCCGGGATGTCCAACTCGTCCCCGGTCGAAAACAACTCCTCGATGAAGATGCCGCTTAGGGTTTCTGAAGCCGCTGCCTGAGCATACGACTTCCGAGGTCCACCTCCCCATTTGTCTGGCGGATCCTTGCCATGGCCGACACCATCTTCGGATGGCAAGGACTCCTCAGTGCCCCCGGACTCTGGTTGCTCTCCTTCCGCCCTGCTGTACTCGTGGTTCGATCTGCTGGCGCTCCCGTGCCCTCTCGCAAAAGCCTTCCCGCCCACGATCATCTCAAAACCCTAATCCTCCAAATTTTCTTTATTTTTTCCTCCTGATTTTGGATTGTCAGAAGATAAACATTATCATAAAGTTTAGTATTTTGTTTATACTATGACATTCAAATTTAATCTAAATCTAAATTTAAATCTAAAAATACCTAAACAATACTACCAATTTCTATATAACAAAATAAAAAACAATACTTTTCATATTTACCCAACATTATAACAATGCCGTTTAAGATAAAGGACGTTTCCTTTATAATAGAACGGTCGGCTAGATCCAGCCAATCAATTGAAACTAACTGTCAGCTGTGTTAATACCTTCTCCTAACACACCTCCTCTGCCAGGAATAGAATAGAATAAAATAATTCTCTCTGCAAACCCACAATAATTCAACCAGTTGTACCTACAACAAAAACAAAAGCCCCCAGGCAGTCCTTCTATTGACAGAGCAAGCATGAGCATGCTTTCAGTAGTAAATTGAAAATGGAACTCAGCACAAAGTACAATAGGTATATTTCAGAAGCCATCTTCTGCCTCGTCAAATTTCAGTACGAGGGTCGGGTGGACATTAATGCACTCACGTAAATGTAGTGTACTCCCACACTTATCCTTACAGGTAAAAATAAAAAATAGTACAAAAAGTTTATGTTGAGATATTTTAATAGTATATTGTTGGACTGTTATTTAAATAATTTAAATTCGAAATATAAAGATTCTGTTTTATTCATGAAAAGTGTGGTCCAGTTATACCATACCTGTCCTTACAAAGGACCAGAGAGTATGGTCCAGTTATACCATACCTGTCCTTACAAAGGACCAGAGAGTATGGTCCAGTTATACCACACTTGTCTTTACAAAGGACTACTTGACAAAATAACAAAAAAAAAAAAAACGTCTGTTAAAATATCTTAATGATATATTTATCTAAGTTTGAAACATCACAATAATATATTGTTAAATTTGAAATATGCAGATCCTGGATATAGTGTGGTCCAGTTATACCATACCTGTGTAACTGGATATATTGTTATTTTTTTATCCAAATTATTTAAGTTTGAAACATTGCAATAATATATTGTTAGACTGTTATTCAAATTATTTAAGTGTGAAACATTGTTTATTCAAATTATCTATGTTATCCTCTTGATGTGGTTAGCACTTGTGACCCGGGTTCAATCCCCACTGCGGATATGTATATGTATAAGAAGTGTTTACTCAATTAAAAAAAAATTATCTATGTTTGAAACATCATAATAATATATTGTTAGACTAGGATCTCCATAAAGAGTGTGGTCCAGTTATACCATACTTGTCCTTACAAAGGACTGACCCAGTTATACCACATCCCTCTTTACAAAGGACTACTTGACAACATAACAAAAAAAGAAAACCTCTATTAGAACATCTTAATGATATATTGTCATCGCAATAATATATTGTTAGACTTTACTCAAATTATCTAAGTTTGAAACATAGTTTATTCAAATTATCTAAGTTTGAAACATGGTAATAATATATTATTAAACTGTTATCCAAATTATCTAAATTTGAAACATGAAAAAAAATTCCCATATATCCCTGGAAAATATGATCTTAGAATAACCTTGTGATGTAAGCTTTTAAAAAATTTCATGTTTTACCATACCTGTCCTTACAATGGACTAAAGAGTATGGCCCAGTTACACCACACCTGTCTTTACAAATGACTGCTTGATAAAATAACAAAAAAAAACCTCTGCTAGAATATCTTAATAATATATAATATATTGTTAGATTGTTATTCAAATTATTTAACATCTCAATAATATATTTAGAATATCTTAATAATATATTGTTAGATTGTTAGTTTGAAACATCCCAATAATATATTGTTAAAACTGTTATTTGATTTGAAATATATTATTAAATTGTTATCCAAATTATCTAAGTAATATTAAAAAGAATCCCAAATGTAAGCTTTTAAATTTTTTTATTTCTATTACCATCAAATTTTAATATATTTGATCCGGTTTATTGTGATTCTCTTCTTATTTACAATAAAAATTTTGTTCTATGCCTTTGGAGCATAACATTCAACAGTAGTTGATGTACTTAACATTTAAAATCTTTACTGTATTGTGTAAAGAGTAACTGCGTTCAACATGTTTAGTCGTCCCATCTGACCCCAACTTGAAGAGAGATTCAGACGAAAGTTCGAATTGTTGTCCATATGCCATTGAATAAAATAAATTTATGTGCAAACTCAGATCACGATGTTAAATTTGTTCTCGTTTTCAATAACGAATGAAAGTGACGGATAATTTGGAACGTTGGATGAATATTGTAAATTTAGTCAGACAGACAGACGTGACCTCTGCTTCACCTAGGCTCTTAAATTTTCAAAAGTGACAGTTGCTTGTCTGTATCCATGGCAGCGTGGAAGATGAAGAGACTGACGTAAAAATGACAATGACAACTTCTTTGGCTTTAATGGCAATGTGAGTGTGAGCCAAATCTCAAACCTGCAAGAGCCGTGGAGTTCGCCGTGTCTTCCGCGACTGTTAAATATGAATCCATCAACGCAAATTAAGTGAGCTGTGCCCTCTGGCAAGGGCAGCGCGTAATAAGGAGAATATGGCCAATTCCTTACTTGCCCATTTGCCATGTCTGTTTCGGACAGATCTCATAACTCGTGGGTTTTCATCTATTCCAATTTTTTGAGTTTGCTGTAACCATTCCATACCTTGAAGTAATTTTTTTGTTTTTTAATCATAACTATAGTTTTAGGGTTTCTCCTATTAATCAAATAAAGAAAAAAACATGCACATTTTATTTGAATTTTGCTTGGAATAAATAATTTTAATATTTAAAGTTATTTGAATTTTAAATAGTTAAAATAAAAAATATATTTTTAAATTATAATATATTAGGGTTTTGAGATCATCAAGGATATTTAAATTTTTGACCTTTCTATAACTATGATGTTTATAGAAATAGTTAAATTAATTTTTAAAGTTCTTTTATTTATCAAGTGGCATTAGCTCAAGGATTAAATTGCTCAACATTTCAAAGAATCTTGCATATCCAACATTTTAAAAAGAGAATCTTGTATATCCAAGCTTTGACCTTTCTATAACTAGATGCTTATAGAAATGGTTAATTTAATTTTTAAAGTTTTTTGATAAAGTGACATTAGCTCAAACGGTTAAATTGATCAAGTGATATTAGCTCAACCTTGCATAACATTTCAAAAACGAGAATCTTGCATATCCATGCTTTGACCTTTATATAACTAGGATGCTTATAGAAATGGTTAATTTAATTTTTAATTTTTTTCTATCAAGTGGCATTAGCTCAACCTGTGAAATTGCTCAACATTTTAAAAAGGAGAATCTTGCATATCCAACATTTCAAAAATGAGAATCTGCATGTCCAAGCTTTATTATAGTACCATATGTGGTGACGATGTAATATGGGGTGGTGATGATGATGTAATATGTATAACCTATAAAAAAAATTAAAGTTATTTTACTTTTATATAGTTAAAACAAAATATATATTTTAAATTATAAGATATTAGGGGTTTTGAGATCATTAAAGATATTTATATCTTTGACCTTTTTAGATGCTTTTTTTTTTCAATTAATATCCAACATTTCAAAAAGGAGAATCTTGCATATCCAAGCTTAATTATAGTACCATATATGGTGACCATGCAATATGGGGTGATGATGATGATGTAAGATGTATAACCCATTAAAAAAAATTAAAGTTATTTGAATTTTAAATAGTTAAAATAAAATATATATTTTTTAATTAGAAGATATTAGGGTTTTAAGATCATTAAAAATATTAATATTTTTAATGATTATTTTACATGTTTTTTTTTTTTAAATTAAGGATTGAAACGAGTCCCACCCATATTATATCATCACCACCACGTAGTGGTATTATAACAAAGCCTAGATATTATCTATGTATCATTTGGAAGAATTGAAAATATATATATTACTTCTTATACACATCTACCGTGGGGATTGAACCCTAGTCACATCAGTGATAATGCAAGTGCCTTCCTTCATAAACCACACTCATGTAGATGATGTATTGAACCTTGGTCTCCTCCTTAAATATTGAGGAATTGAGTTAATGTAACTTAATTTTAGATACTCACTTAATTTTAGATGCTTATTTATTACTCTATGAAGACATTTTGATTAAAATATTTAAATAAAATATTTATATCTTTGACCTTTTTAGATGTTTTTTCAATTCGTTATATGGACTTGAAACGAGCCCCACCCATAAGCTTAGATATTACTTATGTATAGCTTGGTAGGATTTGAACCTTGATCTCCTCTTTAAATGTTGAGAAATCTAATCTGTTAAGCTAATACCACTTAATTTTAGATGTTTATTTATTATTCTGTGAAGACATTTTGATTAAAATATTTAAAAGAAAAAATTATATATTTAATATAAAATATTAAATTTTGAATTTATTTATTTATTTTGTAGAGATGATTTTTAGTATATGAGGAGACAAAAATATAATTTAAATATATGTTTTTAAAATTTGATATTGAAAGATTCTTTCAAATGTTTATTATTTTATAAGAGCAGGTGACAATATTTGGTGATATGTGTAACTTTGGATGTTTTTTATTTATATAATTTTTCATCCATGGTTGTTTATGGAGGGCCAAGGCAACTAAAAAATCAATTTAGCATTTAAATTTTGATATTGCTTATTATACTGAAATTGTTTTAAATATGTTTTTTAAATTAATTGTTAAATATTTTAGTTTATAATGAGAATAGTACAATTTTTTAACAATTAAATTTATATTTTAATTTTTAATGTTTAAGAAAAATTTTATAAATTATTTATAAGCATAATTTATTATTGTTTTATGATATGATATTATTATTTTTTTATTGTGGTAAATGAAGGGGTTTTGAAAGGGCCCCAAACCTTTTACATTTGCGGAGGAGAAAAATCATTTCCAACATTTATATATTACAAAATTTTGACTAAAAAGGAGCATGTTGCATACTTAGATACAACAATTTTGATTTAACTCTATCCCATGGGGATTTAATATTTCTTAAATTCAATCCATTTGTTTTTTTTTCTTTCTTGAGGAGCTTTAATCAGTTCTCTATTAGCTTTAGATCAAATCTCCAATTCTGCCTTTCCTGAGAACTTTGAAAGCTTCCACCTAGTCTTCATTCAATATGCAACATTTTTTAATCAGCTCCTGAATCATAGTTTAGTTTCCTTGAAAACTAGCCCCATGCTACTAGATCTTTTGCAGTGATCAATTCCCCTAAGGCTTTGAAACTTCTAACTCAATAGCCTCTTTTAGAGTTATAATCATCAAAGCCTTCAAGAAAACATCATTCCATACCTTGGATCCATCCATCTGAACTCCCATGTTTTCCATAACATCAGCCACAACATTACCTTCCTTATAGATGTGTTGGATCACAAATGACTCCATGCCTAATAGTATATTCATTGCATCCTGAATAATACTTTCAATGCTCCAACTAGTAGTTTTCTTGGCATTCAAATTGTTAATGATATTCATAGAATCCCCTTCCACTATAAGCTTCTTAACATTCATCATTTTTGCAAGCCTTACTCCTATAATCATGGCTCTCACCTCTACTACATGGTTTGATGTATGACCAAAGTTCACCGCATAACAAGATATCACTACCCCTGAGCTAGATCTCATAACCCCTCCCCCTCTAGCCTTCCTTGGATTACCTTTAGAGGCTCCATAAAAATTCAATTTTACCCACTCTAGGGGGAGGAGTCCATCTCACCTTTCTCTTTGGCCAACTAATTTGATTCCCTGTAGCTCTTAGTAGTCCCCAATCCATTGCTATTTCTTCCTCCAACTCATTTTCATAGATTTGGTTATCCATATTAACAACCACATTTTCAGCAATGGCAGCTTTGATACTCTTGATAATGACCTCTACACTATTAACCTTATTCTAGAACACTCGTTTATTCCTCTCCCTCCATATCTACCAAATGAAATGAGGTAAGACAAAGATCCAAATTTTCTTCAATTGAGGGCTATGATAAGGGTTAACCCAGCTTTCCCATAAGGCCTCCAAAGACTTTGTTATCACCCATTGAATTTTAAGCAACTGAAGAAGTGCATGCCAGACCTCCAAAGAAAGGGGGCAATGGAAAAAAATATGATCAATTGTCTCCTCATCCCCACAACATAAATAACACCTATTAGGAATGATCATCCCTCTTCTTCTAATATTATCCACCATCAATATCCAATTTTGTAATACCAACCAAAGAAAGAAAGACACCTTCGATAGGAGATCTTTAATCCAAACTCTATGTGAGGGAAAATTTTGATTCTCCTTATCCCTTTCAAAGGCAAAAGCTGAGTTAACAATAAATATTCCTTTAGGATTAGGACCCCAAAAGAACCTATCCTCTCCTATATTGAGTTATAGATAGTAATGTTGTAAACTAATATTGAGAGAATTAAGCCTACTTTGCATAATTGCATCAACTCCTTCCAACTGTAGCATGTGCCACACTCTACAATTATCTTCCTCCTTGATGTACTCTTGAACCATGTTTCCATATTTTTTCTTTAAAGGTCGAATGATGCACTTCTAATAATCATTAAAAATTAAAGGTCTCTCTATGACCCATGCATCCTCCCAAAAGCGTATCTTATCACCTCTTCCCACCTTCCATCTTAAACCTTTCCATAAGAGATTTCTTGTTTTGATCAACTCATTCCACAAAGATGATCCTAAAGGTGGATTTAAGCTATAAGCAAAGGGGATTTTGTTCTCAAGATATTTTGTAGAGAGGATTTGAGCCCAACATTGATCATGTTCAATCATTTACCACCACCCCACTTTGGCCATTAAAGCCCTGTTCATTTGCTTCACTTTTTTGATGCCCAAACCACCTTCTCACTTAGGCCTACAAACTTTCTCCCATGCCACCAAACTAATCCTTTGTTTCTCTTTTGCACTAGTCCAAAGAAAGTTCCTCTACATTCACTCCAATTTCTCAACCACCGATGCTAGGATTTTAAATAAAGATATCATAAAAATGGGTAGGTTTTGGAGGGTTGCCCTCAATAGCTATAATTTCCCTACTTGAGTAAGGGAAGAGCCTTTCCATCCTGCAAGCTTTCTATTGAATCTCTCAAGCACTAAATTCTAGTATTCTCCTTTCATTCTACCTACAAAAAGGGGTATTCCCAAATATACAATGGGGAAGTTGTCCACTCTGCAACCAAAAGTTCTTACAATTTTATTCTGTCTAAGTTGGGGAGTGTTAACAAAGAACAACCTACTTTTCAAGAAATTAATTTTCTGACCTGAAGCTGTTTCATAGGTTTTGAGAATTTGCCTGATATTCTCAACTTCCACAACTGATGACTCTAATAATATTATGGTATCATCAACAAATTGTTGATGAGTAATTATATCTGAAGATGATGTTGGTCAAATTCCTTTAATCAAGGTTGCATCTTTTGTTGCAGTTAAGCTCCTTCCTAGAGCCTCAACCACTATTATGAATAGATAAGGTGATATAGGATCACCTTGTCTCAACCCTCTTTTACCTTGGAAAGAAACCTACTAGTTCTCCATTTACTATCATTGAATACCGAGGAGTGGAGATGCAAACCATGATCCAAAGCCTCCAATTTACCCCAAAACCAAAAAACTACAACACTTTATCTAGAAAATCCCAAGAGACTCTATCATAGGATTTATTCATATCTAGCTTCAACAATATGTCTTCTAATCCTCTCATCCTCATAGAGTGTAGAGCCTCATGAACAATGATTATCCCATCCAAGATCTACCTTTTTTTAACAAAACCACTTTGTTAGGTGGAGATAATCTTAGGTAAAATACTCTTCAGTCTATTGGCTAGAACCTTTATCAAAATTTTATAAATGGAATTGCATAGGATGATTAGGTAAAAATATTTTAGCATGTTTGCTCCTTGCTTTTTTGGAATCAAAACCAGGAATGTAGAATTCCATTCCTTGAGAATTGTTTTTTCTTGCTAAAATTCTAGCAAAGCCTCTAACATATCATTCTTAATAATCTCCTAGTAAGTCTAAAAGAAACCATTTGGGAAACCATCTACACCTAGGGGATTTATCCTTTTGCATGCTAAAAACTACCCTACGCACCTCCTCCTCTAAGAAAGGACTATCCAAAAAAATATTTATTTCACTATTCACCACTTGGGAAATATTCTTCAACAATTTGTTAACTGATTCAACATTTGTTACATCTTCCATGCTAAGGAGATTTTGAAAAAAAAAAACTACTTCCTTTTTAATATCCTCTTCCTCTTTTATTTCCTTGCCCTCTTCTATCTTCAATATTCTTATTCTATTATACACCCTATGTCTAATAGTTGTGAGATGAAAAAATTAGGTGTTTCGATCTCCTTATTTGAGCCATAAAGCCCTAGATTTCTATCTCCAATGGACTTCTTCCTAGGCTAATAAAGTGTGGAGATTAGATAGAAGCACCTTTTCTTTTCTATCTAATTCCTCTGTGCACCCCCAATTTTAAATTTTCTCTTCCACCTCTTCCAAGCTAGCATTTATATTACTTTTTCTCTCTTTTAAATGACCAAAAACCTCCTTGTTCCAAACCTTTACATTTTTCTTAACATTTTTTATATTTTGAGAGACTTGGAATATTTTGGATCCCCTAATATCAATGTTCCACCATTCTGAAATATTTTGAGCTAAAAAAGGATGTGAAATCCACATTAATTCAAATTTGAAGGGTCTACCTTTAACTCTTCTCCCCTCCAACACTTCCAAAAGTAGTGGTGAATGATCAGAGGTAATATTTGGGAGGGATTTGAGAGAATAGTTATCATAGTGAGTTAACCAATATTGGGATGTTAATACTTTATCCAATATAATTTGAATGTAGTTGCTTCCTAACCTCCTATTAGACTAGGTGTATTTAGCCCCTTTCAGATCCAAATCCATCAATTCACATTTAGATATAAAATCATTAAATTCCTCCATACTATTAGAATAACCCAAACTGCCTCCCTTCTTATCACTAGGATACAAGGGTGTGTTAAAATCCCCAAAAACTATCCATGGCCACTGAGACACCTCATGAAGATTACTAAGGAGCTCCCAAACCATTTTTCTTTCTTCCCTAGTGTTTGGGGCATACACATTGGAAACAACCCAAGAAAAGTTTGTAGTTTTACAAGTCAAGAGGACAAACACACACCTTTAATTTCTTTGAATATATTGACCATAAAATATTCTAAGGTCCCATAGAGTCCAGACACCTCTAGAGGATACAACTGCTAAACATCACACCATATCCTCTTCCTTCCAAATAGTGTTTTAACTGATTGAAATTTTTTATATTATTTTCTCATCTCCTGAAGTACCTAGTGTTTTGCAAGGGCATTCATACCCCTAATGTTCTAAGACAAAAAATTCATTTCTTATATTTTGATGGGTTCTTCCCCCCACCCAAATCTAAAACCTTCTGAGTACAGTATGTAACTTATTTTGTTGCCTCTTTGGATCTAACCACTCTAGTTTTTTACTTCCTCTAGACATAGAATAACCCATGTCCACTCTTTTCTTTGCATTCTTTAAGAGAGTCAATAACTTCAAATTATCTTTAAATTTTTCTATATTTGTATCCTTTGAAGACTCCCACTCCTCTATATTCATTTCCTCTTCTAGTCTATTCTTAAATCTCTCTCCATTTTATTTTTTCCTTTTATGGTGAGTCATTTTCCCTAGAGAATTCTTATCCATGTTATTAGGTTTATCCCTTTGATGCCTGATAATGTTTTAATAATTAGTTTCCTTACTCTAGATGTCATAATTTGCTTCAACCATTGGATTTTGAAGACTTGCAAAGGAAAATTAGTTCACGAATTCAACTTTGTCATAAGAGGATTCCTAGAAAATTTATTTGTCAATGATAGAGGGTTTTTGATCTATGAGGTTTATCTAAATCACTTCCTCTAAAATTTATCCTTCCTCTTTGGCTCATGCTCACATTTTCTTTTGGTTTCATTCATTCTTAGATTGCACTCACACTCACTTCTTGTTGCACTCACTCCTAGCTCACATTCACAATCACTTCTAACTACATCAAAACACAAAATTACTCTCCTAGATTTTAGTGTTTTAATGATATTTTATATTATAATATAGTTTTGAATATGTTTAATTTAGATATTTTTTTAATTATTTGTTAAATATTTAAGTTTATAGTGAGACAAGCACATCCCAATTAGAAATTAAATTTATGTTTTTAAAATATAATGTTTAAAAAACTTTATAACTTGTAAACAACTAAAAAAGAAATATTTTATTAGTGTGGACACTATGGTATGATAATTTTACATATATTATACAATATCATTAGACAAAATATCATACAAAATCTAGAGTATTTGATCAACTATAAATGGTTAAAAAGGAGATTAGTAAAAATTTCTATCTTGAGTACATTTATTCTTTATTTATTTTGCTATTGAACAAAAGAGAATAGTTATGAACTTCATGTAAATTATGTCAAAATTGACTTATGTTTGCTAAAAATATAAAAATGTAAACCATCAAAGAATTTTGAGTTATTTATTTATTATTTTATTTAAATGCTTAATTGAATGTAAACAAAGAGGATATTTTTAACATATTAAGTTTTTCTTTTCTTTTTTCATTTCTCTGGTTGGTTTTAAATAAGAAAATAATTTACAATATATATATATATATTTATTTATTTATTTATTAGGGTAAAAACAAGATTTTGAAAGGACCCAAACCCTTTTAAGAGTACAAATATAGAAATGAAACTCCTTATTAAAGGTACAAAAGTCTAGTAATAACTCCTAGAACATACACCTAGGGATTTCTTACTCACACAAAAAAACCTAGACAGCTCTAATTCTTATGGAGAAACAAACCCAAAAATCTTGGCTCCAATTCCTATGGGAAAAAAAACCTTAAAAATCCTGGATACAATTCTTATGGAGAAGTAGACCTAGAAAAATCCTAGCTCCAATTCCATGGAAAGACAAACCTAAAAATGTGGAGAAATAAACCCAAAAAAACCTAGCTCCAATTTTTATGGAGAAGAAAATTCAAAATATCCTGGGTATGATTCCTATGGAGAAGTAGACCTAGAAAAACCCTAGCTCTAATTCCTACAAAGAAATAAACCCAAAAAAAACTAAATCCAATTCCCATCTCTCTAGATAAAATGAAATAATTACCTATGGATGACCACTAGAAAATCCACAAGATTATTTTCTATAAACTATATTTCCTTTGTTTCAATCCTTGTGGAGAAACAAACCTAGAAAACATTGTCTCCAATTAGTGTAGAAAAGTAGACTCTAAAAATCCTTGGCTTTGACTCCGAACTCTACAAATGTAATTAAATAAATGCCTCTGGATGATCACCAAGAAATCTACAGGATCATGTTTTATAAATTGTCATCCCTTTACTTTGGTCCCTATGGAGAAACAAACCTCAAGGACTATGTATTATCCAAAAGTTGTTCTTTTTGAACTAGTTTAAAAATATCTGGGTGGATCTCCCCCAAGGGTATCCACATTTTATCCTCCTCTCATAATTATCCTCTTGTAGACACCAAAATATATCTACTTGTCATCCATCTATGTTTCTCAATCTCCACCGTCCTTTATATATATATATATATATATTTGTTTAATATATATTTAAATATTAATATGTTATATATTATATTTATATATAATTAATAAATATATATTTGTAGAGGGGGAAAATTGCCCTACCGCGTACAATTCCCAAACAAAAGGCTGGATCCGCAAGGAGAGAACCTTTTGTGGGGTGAACCACGGGGGTATGTTGTACTCTACACTCGGTGCTAGGGGGAAGGGTTCACCAAGAATGGTTTAAGGACTCGCTCCAAGTCCTCGGGAATTTCAGGATAGTTTGATGTATTCAATTTTAAGAAAAACACCTAAGTTTGGCCTTTCTAGATCTAAGCTAGGAAAGATAAAGGACAATGCAAAAATAGAATATAATAGCTGAAAATAGAATGCAAGCATACAAGAGCTAGCCTAAAATGATTCTTTATTTTGAATGCTCACTAACCTAGGGTTTATTTCAGAAAACCTTTAAAGCAACATACAAAATAAATGCACATAAATTATCCCTAGATGCAAACTAAATGCTTTTCACTTTTAGATGCCTAAGAATCAATAATTAAATCAGATTTCTTCAACCAATTAAAATGATTAGAGCACTTATCTAGACTCGTGGTTGATTTAGCTTTTTCTGCCTCTTGTCCAATGATATCAAAATACCTATTTCTGCAAGATAACTCATAAAACACTAAAAAATAGAATTAGCATTAGGGGGCCTACTTAGGCCACTGTGTAACAGTCCTTGGAGGTGCAACAGTCAAGCCCCCTAGGTCCTTTTAGATGACATTTTAAAACAAAAGTAAAAATTGACCTTTGGAGAATTAATCATAAAATAAAAATACAATAATAGAAAATAGAAAATAGAATGCAGCAATATGATCTAGATGCAAAATGGAATGCAATAGTGAAAATAGAATCTTGAAATTACCCTCGATGTGCTCTAGGTCAAAATAATGCCTCACCTGGAGTGGGCATGATAACATGGAAATAAAGTCATACCCTACCTAGATGGGGCATGATTTCACTTCTGTAGAGTAGTTTACCCTAATTAGGGCAAGTGAAGTCATACCTCACTAATACCAAGTATGATATCACTATAGACTAATGAAAAATAAAAAGTGAATGTAGAAGATGAAATAAATACCAAAAAAAAAGTAATCAAACCCTAATGGACATCGTAGAAGTAGGTAGAGAAGATTGAAGTATCCAAGTGGGCACTCTATCTCTCTGAACTACACCATGGATCCACCAAGTCACACAACAAATCAATCCAATCCATGCAATAGAAGATCAAATCTAAAATTCACACTTCAAGGTTAGCTTGTAGTAGAAAAGCAAAGGAAGAAGAATGAACTATCATAAAAATTTTGAGCTTAATCAATAATCAAAATTTTGCATTAAGATCACATATCACTTGTATCTATATTAAGCAAGAACATCCTTCCTTTTATAGATAAAATCGAAGGAAAAAGGTGGGCAAAATAAACCCAAAGCCGATGCCAAAACATGTTAGGAGGGTTTAAACCTAGGTCTAAGTGGGCCAAAAGAATAAAATAAAATTAAATTAAAAATGGTAAAGTCATGCCCCATGATGACGGAGCGCGAGATTGCTCCGGTGAAGTCACACCCAGCCATGACGGAGCACAATTTTTCCAAAGGCACTAAAACAAGCAAGGCTGAGGGAGGAGAGGCCTATCCTTGCCTTAGGCAAGGGTTAGGGACCTCTTAGGGGTTCTAAGGAAGATTACCCACTGAAAGTGGGTCAATTTTCTATGTCTACATTTTACCCTCTCTTTGATGCATTTAAGGCCAAGTAAATGCATCAAAGAAAGATGTAGACTCCTATAGGCAAGAACACACAAGAAGGCAATAAACTCAAAGAAGGGGTGGCCAAGTTTTAGGAAAGGAGTGTCAAAGGGGTATCCACAAGGACACTCTCCTGACCCTGCACACAAAAGGTATTACTTCCATTAATACCTCTATGGCTAGGGTACCCCTCAAGTTTCGAAAGGAAAGGAACGTCCTTAAGAAACTCAAAAAGGCAAAGAGAAAGAAAGCAAAAGGTAAACACAAAAAAAAAAAAAAACAAAGCAAAAGTTACTAGGTACAACATGAATCTAATGCAACTAGCATGAAATGCATGGAAGAAAAGGAGGGAAAGAAGGGAGGAAGAAGAAAGAGGAAGAAGAGTGGAAACAAAAAACTATGAAGTGGAAAAAGAAGAAGAAGACAAAGATAAAACTCCAAAGGTCAACCATCTAAAATCGAGAAGGAAGCTAGATCAGAACCCTGACTAGAGGGTGTTATGCTCAAAATATGGTCCATGTATGGAGTGAAGAACCCGCTATGGGTGTAGTACTCACTAAATATGGACCAATAAGTGAAGTGTATAGTGTAACCCGCTATGGGTGGTTGCTCACTAGTAACTATTGTGGGGTGATTACCCGCTAGGATGTATGTCGAGGCCTACTATCAATGGCCAAGGAGTTGATCCTATAATGGGGTGTTGAGTCCATTGAGTCAAAGAGAGACATAACCTGATAGGGGTGTTATAGTGTATGCTGATGTAAAATGATGTATGTAATGTATATGCTAGTACTACCTGAGAAGGTGTATGCGCATGTATGTATGGACCAATCAATATGAGCATAACACGATGTGAGTGTGTGCATGTGCTAGAAGAAATAAGAGGAAGAAAATGAGGAGCAAATAATTGTGCATGTGTACCCCTAGCTTGAAGTTTCAACTAGTGAAAAGTCAAGAGGGAGGAAATGTGTAATCAAAGAAGAGAAGAATGTATATCCTTATCTGAACAAAGAAGACAAAGGAGAAATAAGAATCATGCAAAAAGACAAGGACATACCAAAAGAGGATTGCATTCCTTGACTTGGAGGAGAAATGATGATCATTGTAAAAACTTTCAAAGTCAAGGAATACAAGAAGAAGAGAGAAGAGAAGAAAGAGCAAAGGAAGAAAAGAGAGAAGAAGGGATGAAAATGCATGGGCCCTAGGTTGGGGCTTCGCTAGGCATCAGAACCCTAGTGAAAGTGCAATGCATGTGAGCTATGACCTAACTAGGTATCATCACATGCCATTATCATGAATCCCTAGAAGCTATATGAACAAGCAGTCATGAGCAAGAAATGATGCAAATATGACAAGCAATATGCAAGAATAGAATGACAGGCAATCATGCATAATATGATAGACAAGCGTGCAGAATATGTCAGGCAAACATGCAACATGATCTAACTAAATGCATATGCAATATGAAAAATGGGTCAAGCATAATATCTTTTTAAATGCATTATATTCATTGGTTCTTTAAGTTCTTTACCATCCATAGAAGCCAACTTATAAGCACCTAAACCAAACTTAGCTATTATGACAAAGGGCCCTAACCAATTGGGCTGAAACTTACCTCGAAGATCAACATGAGCATTAGTGTTCTTTTGGTTTTCTTTGAGGACAAGGTCCCCAACCTCAAAAGAATGATTGCAAACATTCTTAGAGTAAGATCATCGAAGCCTATCCTGATAGGCTCACAAATTCTCTAAGGCATGAATGCACTTTTCATCCAATAACTCCAATTGGTGCAAATAGTCTGCACGATACTCATCATCGACCTCAACATCTTGCAACAAGATGCACAAAGAAGGAACTTCTAACTCAAAAGGAAACACTACCTCAGACCCATATACCAAGACATATGGTGAGGCCCCTATGGGAGTACGCATGCTAGTACGATAGGCCCACAAGGTAGGATAAAGTTGAGTATGCCAGTCATGACCGGTCTTATTAACCAACTTCTTCAAAATCTTGATCAAGGATTTATTGGATGCTTCAACTTACCCATTACCTTGAGGGTAATAAGGGGTTGACCATCTATGTTGAATCTTGTACTTAGCACAAATATTATGGATATCCTTGTTCTTGAAAGGAGTGTCATTATAAGAAATAATCATCGAAGGAATCCCAAACCTACAAAGAATCTGGTTGAAGATGAACTTAGAAACTTGAGTCCCAGTCACCATAGCCAGAGGTATGGCTTCAACCCATTTAGTGAAATACTCAGTCATAGTAATGATAAACTTGTGACCATCAGATGACACTAGGTTAACCTTCTCGATAATGTCCAATCCCCACATGGAGAATGGCCAAGGGGAAGATATTACCCGAAGGTCTTGAGAAGGAGCATGAATAAGATGATCATGGCATTGACACTTGTCGTAACATCGAACATATTCACATGCATCTTTCTCCATGGAAGGCCAATAATACCCCATTCGAAGGAGCTTTTTGGCAATAGAATTACCGCTAAAATGGCCTCCACATGAACCTTCATGAGCATCACTAAGAGCAAGTTGGGCTTCATCAGAGTTAAGGTATCATAAGAGGATACCTTCAAAAGAATGTTGATATAAAGTATTTCCAATTATAACAAATCGGCATGCTCTTTTGCGCAATAGCTTACGCTGATTATGATCTAAACCATCAGGCATCGAGCCATATTTAAGAAAATTAAATATGTCATTATACCATGGTTCAGATGGGGAATATTCGATGGTAAAACACTCTAGGGGATCCAAACAAGAACTCAAAGATGCAGGTTCCCGAAGTTGTTGAATGATAATCGAAGCTTGATCATCTTCTAACTCCAAAGGGAACAAGGATGCAGTAGCAACCATGGCATCCACATGGTGGTTTGAGGATCTAGGGATAGACTCTATGGTTACCTACTCAAAAGAAGACAACAACTTGGTAACAATATCCTTATAGGGTTTAAGCTTATCATCCTGAGTCTAATAAACATCATTGATCTGATTAACCACAAGTTGAGAGTCACCAAAGACCGAAAGGACCTTAACCTACAAAGCTAAGGCTACTCTAAGACCAAGGATCAAAGCTTCATATTCTATAGTATTATTTGTGCAAGAAAAATGAATCTTGAAGGACAAAGGGATGAGCTATTTTTATGGTGTAACTAGAATGACTCCAGCTCCAATACCCTTCATGCATCGAGCTCCATCAAAAAACAAAGTCCAAGACTCAAACTCTTCAATTTCAACATTGAAGCACTCATCGAGAAACTCAACAACTATAGGATGGGTAGCTTCTAGGGGAGTGGAGGCTAACTGATCAACAATCACCTAACCCTTGATAGCCTTATGACCTATGAAAGTCAAATCAAACTCACTAAGGGCCAACACCCACTTAGCAGCTCGACCTGAAAGGTGGGGCTTAGACATCAAATAGTGCAAAGGATCAAACTTTGCAATCACCAATATCTTATGGCTGAGCATGTAGTGTCTTAAATTCTGAGAAGCAAACACTACGACAAGGCAAATCTTCTCTAAGGGAGTGTACCTAGTTTCATAGCTGACCAAAGTTCTACTAATATAGTAGATAGCTCTCTCTTTATTTTCATCATCATGTTGAGCCAACATGGCTCCCAAAGCATGAGCGGTGGCCGCTATGTAAAGCAACAAATGCCTACCAGGCATAGGGGGAACTAAAATAGGTGGGGAGGTGAGATATCTTTTGAGGTCATCAAAAGCTTTCTGACACTCGAAATCCCATCAAAAAACTACATCCTTCTTAAGGAGCCGAAGGAAAGGTTGACACTTATCGACTAACTAGGCAATGAACCGATGAATAGACTACAACTTACCTTGTAGACTACGTAGCTCGGTCAAGGTGGAGAGGAGGAGGTATATCAATGATAGCTGCTACCTTAGTAGGGTCCACTTCAATGCCTCACCTAGACACTATGAAACCTAACAACTTGCTAGATGTGACCCCGAACACACACTTAGCGGGTTTAAGATGAACCTTGTATTGCCGAAGCCTTTCAAATATTCATCTTAAGTCATGGACATGATCCTTTCATTCTAAGGAATGAGCCAAAAGGTCATCCACATAGTCCTAGAGAATATCATGCATCATGTCATGGAAAATATAAGTCATGGCCCATTGATAGGTAGCTCCTACATTCTTAAGGCCAAAAGGCATGACCTTCCAGCAGAAGGTACCCCAGGGAGTAGTGAATGTTATCTTGGCTTGATCCTTAGGAGCAATCATAATCTGATTGTAACCTGAGAAACCATCCATGAGTGAAAGCATTCCACATTTGGTAGTGAAATCTACAATCTGGTCTATGTTGGGCAAGGGAAAATCATCCTTGGGACATGCTAAGTTAATGTCCCAAAAGTTAGTACATACTCTGATTGTTCCTTCCTTCTTAGCTATAGGAACGATATTAGAGATCCAATCAGAATAGTCGATGGCTTTTATAAAACCGACATCAAGGAGTTTTTGGAGCTCCTCCTTGATTGAAAGGGTGACCTTCGGATGCATATTTCAAAGTTTTTACTTAATAGGCTTAGCATTAGGCTTAACTACCAAATGATGCATGACAAGGGAGGGATCAAGCCCTAGCATGTCGACATATGACCAAGCAAAAATATCTTGATATTATTTCAATAAATTGGTCAATTGCTCCTGCTCATCCATGGTCAAGGCTTTGCCTAACTTAAGGATTCTAGGGGCTTCCTCAGAACCTATGTTCACATCTATGGTCTCCTCAATAAGAATGGATAAATCATCCTCAAGAGGAGGTGGGGCAGGAATCACTCCTAATTTCTCAAGGTCCTCGGGAGACATAGAACCAAAGTCCACTTGAGAACTAGAAGACTCAACCTGCGCTATGCAAGGGATAGACCCATCAAAGCCGATGTCATTCTGAGATAAAGCCTCATCTATAACATGTGACTCTAGGGTTAAGACCTTAGGAGAGGGTGGACCCTCATCCTTAACACTCCATTCTAAACCTTGATGAGATTCATCAAAGAGAAGATCTAAACAAGAAGAGTCATCTTGATCCTATGATGAAACATTTGTAGAAGAATTTTTAGAGGAAGATTGTGATGAATTGATTTGGGCTAGATCTTTCGATGAGAAAAATTCAAATGGATGAGGATCTCCCATGATAGAAATGATTTGGTTTTCAAATTCAAATTTTACACATTGGTGAAAAGTAGAAGGGACGACCTTCATTGCATGAATCCAAGGTCATCCAAGAAGAATATTAAAATATGCAGGACAAGACACCACATAAAATATTGTTTTTAAAATTTTGGGTCCAACCCTAAGAGGGAGTAATATAGTGCCACAAGCTTCTTGAGAATCATTGCTAAAATTTCTAATGATGTCACTGGATGCAATCAAATCTTCCTTCTTCAATCCAAATTTTTAAAAGAAATGATGTGTACAAACATTAAGTGAAGAACCATTATCAATCATAACCCTTTTGATGAGAGTGTCCCCAATGTAAGCAGTGATGTATAGAGAAGAATCTTCTTGTACTCCTAAGGAAGCCATATCATTATCTAAAAATGTTAGATGAGGCTTCCAGAGGGAACTTATAACCTTTGTCATATCACTAGGAGAAATATCTGGAGGTACTGGTTGCTGCTTCAAAATATTTATCATAGCTTCTTTATGGGCTTGAGAATTCTATAGAAGTTCTAAGAGTGGAATCTTCATTGAATCATCCATATTCTATACAAGTTTTCCTAGAGTAGTTGTTATCATTCCAACCATGTTGTTATCATACTGATGTGGTACACTTTTATAGGACACTTGGTTGGTTTATCTTGTTCTATTCTGATTCTACTAGTTGTTGGAAGATTGAAAACTACTAGTGTCAATGCGACCAACATCAATTAAATCTTGAACCACATGTTTCAACATTTTACAAGAATTAGTCCAATGTCCTTCTACTCTATGATATGCACAATGTTGATCTGCTTTATACCAATGAGTTGTAGTATCTGGCTATCTTATAGGAGGTAATTCAATTGCTTTAGCATCCAATAGTTGTTTCAAAACTGCTTCCATAGGGATATTAAGTCTTGTGAAATTCCTTTGAGGAGGTTTCTGAAGTACAATATTTTGTAGGTTATTAGTGACATTGTTAATAGGCCTACTATCACTATTACCTCCTATATGCTTATTCTTATGTTGAGACTTAATTGGCTTATCTTCTTTAACCTTAAGTTGACCTCTTCTAATGAGAGCTTGTTCCACTTTTCTTGCTAACTCAATTGCTTGATCTAAAGATGTGATAGTAGTAGTTTCTAGAGCATAAGATAATTGTTCTTGTAAATTACCAATGAATATATCAAGCATATATTTTTGAGACACAGGTTGTCTTAATCGGCCAACTAAACTTCTCCAACGAGCTAAAAATTCTGAAAAGCTTTCTTCTTTACTTTGTTTTAAATCATATAAATCTCTCATAGTCACTTCCTTTTCAATATAAGCACTAAAATGATGAACAAACATCTCTGCAGTCTTCTCAAAACTCTTCAAAGAATAGTTGGGCAACCGATAATACCATTCTAATGCCATTCCAACAAGACTCTTTGGAAATGTTTTCAATAAGAGCATATCATCATAAATAAGATCATGACAAGCTATCCTGAATCCTCTTAAATGCTCTATTGGATCTTCAATCCCTTTATAGATTGGTAATACTAGCATAGAAAAATGCTTAGGATAAGGTCTAGCAGCAACAATAGGATCCAATGGTTGACTACACATTTCTTTATAGTTGTATGTAAACCCTGAAGGTTGAATCATATCCATCCTTGAAACCAACTGATTCACTATACTTGCCAAATTCTGCATTTCTGAATTACTATGTATGTTTCCCATATTCCCTTGACTTAGGTTGGACATGTGAAGGTTGTTGTTATATGTGGTGCCTTGTGAGAATGGAATATTAACTTGTGGTGGAATAGAGGAAATAGTGTTGACATTAGAAGATGAAGGAGGAAATTGAAAATAATTTTGGGTGCCATTACTAGTTGGAGGAATTGGTGGATTCCATCCAATGTTGGTGGTCATAGTAGTGGCATAAGTAGGTTGATAAGTTTGATTACCATGATTCAAAGGTTCACTCAAAGGATTTTCTTGAGGTGGGATATCCTTTTCGAGTAATGCTTCTTCCTCTAAGGCCATATCCAAAGCATGCTTATGATACTTATAAAAAGTCCATATATGATCAAAATATTTAAAGATGATATTCCCATTGGAATATTGGATAGGATCAAGATGATTATCAACCTCTTCTTCTAGGTTATGATTTTCTCTATCAATTTGATCATTCTCATGAAAAATCTCATCAAACCTAAGAAGTCTTCATCCTTCCCCAAGGTCAGAAGCCATTGAGAAAAAGGAGTAAGACAAGAAGAAGAACTAAGACCAAAAGGAACCTATGCACTTATACACAAAAGAATTATATTTTTAAATATTTGGCACACAATTTAATGATCTTGCTTATTGTTTGAAAGAAAAGGAGGTGTTCACATCAGGTTCACCAAATATGTAGAGGGGGAAAACTACCCTACCACGTACAATTCCCAAACAAAAGGTTGGATCCACAAGGAGAGAACCTTTTATGGGGTGAACCACGGGGGTATGTTGTACTCTACACTCAGTGCTAGGGGGAAGGGTTCACCAGGAATGGTTTAAGGACTCACTCCAAGTCCTCAGGATATTCAAGAATGTTTGATGTATTCAATTTTAAGAAAAACACCTAAGTTTGGCCTTTCTAGATCTAAACTAGGAAAGATAAAGGACAATGCAAAAAATAGAATATAATAGTTGAAAATAGAATGCAAGCATACAAGAGCTAGCCTAAAATGATTCTTTATTTTGAATGCTCACTAACCTAGGGTTTATTCCAGAAAACCTTTAAAGCAAATACAAAATGAATGCACAATATTAACCCTAGATGCAAACTAAATGCTTTTCACTTTTAGATGCCTAAGAATCAAATATTAAAATTAGATCCACAATTAAGGCAATAAATAGAGCACTTATCTAGACCGGTGGTTGATCCTAGCTTTCTTGCCTCTTGTCCAATGATATCAAAATACCTATTTCTACAAGATAACTCATAAAACACTAAAAAATAGGATTAGCATTAGGGGGCCTGCTTAGGCCATTATATAAAAATCCTTGGAGGTGCAATAGTCAAGCCCCCTAGGTCCTTTTAGATGACATTTTAAAACAAAAGTGAAAATTGACCTTTGGAGAATTAATCATAAAATAAAAATACAATAACAAAAAATAGAAAATAGAATGCAATAATATGATCTAGATGCAAAATGGAATGCAATAGTGAAAATAGAATCTTGAAATTTCCCTCGATGTGCTCTCAAGAAAAGTCATGCCTCGCCTAGAGCAGGTGCGATAACGCAGTAGCAAAGTCATGCCCTACCTAGATGGGGCATGATTTCACTTATATAGACTAATTTACCCTAATTAGGGCAAGCGAAGTCATACCTCGCTAATGCTAGGTATGATATCACTACAGACTAATGAAAAATAAAAAGTGAATGCAGAAGATGAAATAAATGCCAAAAACAAAGTAAGCAAACCCTAATGGACATTGCAGAAGTAGGCAGAGAAGATTGAAGTATCCAAGTGGGCACTCTATCTCTTCGAACTACACCATGAATCCACCAAGTCACACAACAATTCAATCCAATCCATGCAATAGAAGATCAAATCCAAAATTCACACTTTGAGGTTAGCTTGCAGTAGAAAAAGCAAAGGAAGAAGAATGAGCTATCATAAAAATTTTGAGCTTAATCAATAATCAAAATTTTGCATTAAGATCGCATATAACTTGCATATATCTCTTTATTAAGCAAGAACATCCTTCCTTTTATAGATGAAATCGGAGGGAAAAAGGTGGGAAAAATAAACCCAAAGCCGATGCCAAAACACGCTGGGAGGGTTTAGACCTAGGTTTAAGTGGGCCAAAAGAATAAAAATAAGAATTAAATTAAAACTAGCGAAGTCGCGCCCCGTGATGACGGAGCGCGAGATCGCTCCGATGAAGTCGCGCCCGGCCATGACGGAGCGTGATTTCGCCAAAGGCACTAAAACAAGCAAGGTTGAGGGAGGAGAGGCCTATCCTTGCCTTAGGCAAGGGTTAGGGACCTCTTAGGGGTTCTAAGGAAGATTGCCCACTAAAGTGGGTCAATTTTCCATGTCTACAATATTTATATGAATTAATCCCAACCATCCATCATGTTTTAATATTATCCATCCATCCACCTTAATCCATGCCACTTACCCAAATTTAATCTCCACCCTTCCTCATGTTTTAATCTCGGTCGCTCAAATTGTGTCATCAAAACCCTAACATGTCTAAGGGAAGATTATAAAGAGGAGTCATTTTGATGACTCAACCCCTAAGTATGCTAACACTTTTGAGTTCCCTAAGCCCCCTTTAGAATTTATAGAATCCTAATCCTTCCTAAGCCCCTAAGATCCCTAAGTTCCTCTTGGAGGTCTTAAACCCTAGCCCTATCATTTTCATCCTTGCTCCCCATCAATCGTTTATATCTTCTGCATCCATTGTTGCCCACCTAATGCAAACCAGATCTGGTTTTGCAACCCTTCACTAGAGCCATCAAACATCCTCTAGAACCCATCGAGCACCCACCAGAGCCTATTGATCACCCACTAGAGCTTCCCAAACTCCCTTTGAAGCCTCTAGAGCACTTCTGGGTATTTTTGATCATCATCGAGCACCCACGGATATTTCTCATTCTAGATATATAGCCCTACGACCCTCGGGTATCATTAGGGCATCTGCGTAATCCTCATCTACATCATCGATGAAGATAAAAATAATAGGTTAGCATTGTTTGATAAGGTAAACAATTTTATGCACTTTATTTCATGTTCTTTTACTTTATTTATAACTTTCATTGCAATATTAGGGTTTAGTGATTTTATTTCTCTTGAGGGTCTCATGCAGTGGAGCCCTCATAGATATTATTGATCCTTGTTATTGTTGGTTGTGTGTAGGTGTAAGAACTACATTCTTTGGAAGCTATTGAAGCTTGGGTGGCCCTACTTAGGATACACAAGCCCACCCACAAATCTATTGGGATCAAATCAAGCATGAAGACACCACCATTATTTTCAACTAGGGTTTTAGAGAACCCTAGTACTCTGTAATTTTGTATCAAAAATAAGCATTGTAAAACCCCATATTTGGGGTATATTGATTGTAACAATTGAGATCCACCCCCAATAATAAAAGAGTTTATTTCATATTGTGCAATCTTTATGTGTTATGGTGTTTATTTCCATTTCATAGTTTGTATTGGTGTTGCTTGATTTTGTATTCACAAATGGTGATCACGGTGGGACCCACAATGGGTTATCTATGCTAACTTACTTTGTTACTGACTTGCTATTTCTATTTTCTATTTTGCAGGTTCCAAAAATTTGATCGCACGATTTTTGTAGAACTAGGGTTTCTGGAGTTGCAGAAGTTGATCCAAGGTTGCATGGATGCCCTACGATGCTTGAGGGATGCCCTCCAGTGTTCAAAAAATGCCTTGGTGCATTTTAGAGGCTCTGAGAGGTATTTTACAGAGTGGGAAAAGGATACGTAGGCTTTTCTATAAGTCTGCTTCAAAACCCTAACCCCTCTGCTTCATTTTTTTACATTTTTATAGATAAAGTGATAAAAAGAACATCATTCAATTTCTATTAAAAACAATCATATTACATTTGCATTTTAGGCACTTGCATTCATTTTGCACATAGGCATTTAGAGTAGCCTTGCATTTACACATTCACCATAAGTCACATTTCATATTTAAATTTTTACTATTTTTTGGTGTGTTATACTCAATATTCTGCATATTATTTTCATATGAAGTGACAACTGCATAAAATAGTTTGCATAATAGGGTTAAGAATTCCTCTTTTACTTATCTAAGTAGGAATAAAATCAAGATACTTAAGTATACTCCCGCATTTGGTGATTCAAGGTGGAAGATTAGGCGAACCCTCCACTGTTTAGAGTGGGTCTTAAGTGGTGTACCCTACATTCTTTTGAGGAACTTAGTATTTCTATTTTTGGCTTCTGATTTAGGCCTATAAAATTGGTTATTTTTGACATTGTATGTACACATTAGAAAACATGAAACTTTAAAATGAATCACACACTGCACGTTTCACAATAAACAGTAATGAGTTGGATTTCATCACCAACCATTGCTTGAGATTTGGCGATGGTGGGCTTCATCTCCATCCATCAATCTCTGCCCTTAGCCACCATAGATACCCATGAGCAAAATTTTTGGATTTCATCACCAGGAAGAATCTCATTTCCTAGCCAAGCCATAGATTTCACCCTTCATAATTCAGATTAGCACATCCAAAACACACAAAACTCAAAAAAAATATAAAATCATTAAAAATGAGATAAAAAATAAAGGAGGTAAGAAACACTATTGCAAAAACATAGAATTGAATTGTTTATTTTGTGAAGTTTTCTTCTGCATTTTCTTTACTACACATTTCATATTTGATTCAATAGCTTATGGTCTTAACTAGAAATCAAACAAAAATATTGAGTCAAATGTCCACTAATCAAACCACTTCACCAATGGAGTGTTCATCATCTTTCCCCACCACTTATGTGGTCAACCCCACTAGTGTGATACAGGTAAGTTATTCAAATTTATCTATGGGTCCATCACACACTGTGCAAACTTCAAATGTTGATGTTTTGCATAGAGCCATCCACACAACCATTCCACAAATAGAATCATCTTCACCCACCATTGACCACAACATAACCTATATAGACATGGCCAAAGTGGAAGCTTTGCAAAGATTCACTAACTATGTTCTAGAATAGGTCCATAGTCCACCTAGGCATGATCCTTCTTTTCAGCAAGAACTTACCCATTCCCAACCTTCAAGCCTTACCCAGGTGTATAACAACCCTCTTTTTGAGGCTTTAGCTACACCTTCCCATCATTTATCCATCCCACAATAGTCAAGTGCTCCAAGAACTTCCATTCCATCCTCATACACCACCACCTATAGTAATCCTTTGTATGAAGCACATGTCAATGCTGCTTCACAAATGCCAACATCCACCTCATCCAATGTCACCCATCTAGTTGTAATTCCCATTGCAACTTATCCTCCACCTACATCATCCATTCCATCCACATCCACACCATCTAACTTAGATATGGAAATACATGAAGCATGGGAACACCTTAACAAATTGCTTAAGAAGTGATAAAACACTCAGTCTTGTCCTCAACAACAAGTTTAGGTGGTCAATCCTAAGCCTCAACCTATTTCCACTCAACCTATCTTTGTCACTCCAAATCCATCATGGGTACCACAATATTTTATGGTTTCCATTCCCACACCTCCATCAACCCATGCCCATTCCATTTCTATTCCCATAAATCATCACATTCACAACCCCCACACATCATCTCCTTTTCAACATTCACCATCATTTCTTCATCAACCTTCACATCATCAATTTCAATCCACTCCACCAAATCATAATCATCTCATCACACCCCAACATCTCATCACTCCACCTTCATAAAATCATCAAGTAATTTAGGGCTTCCACATACCTGGGGAAGATCCTCGAATCCAAGCTATGCAACAATAGATTGATAGCCTGATGCAACATACTCCTAGTATGATGAACCAGAAACCAATGCTTAGACAATTGATCAATCAACCAATCCATTTTTTGGTACCATCACCACCATATCCGGTAGACTTCATAGTACCAAAATTTGATAAATTTAAAGGGACTAAGGACCCTAGAGAACATGTGAGCACATTTATCCATTCATGTTTTAGAATCTAAAGTAATGATGCTCTAATGCTTCAAAATTTTCCTCAGACATTGGGGGAGATGTCATAGAGTGGTACAACCATTTGCCTCACCATAGTATTTATACTTTTGAGCAATTGGTTGATCAATTTCTCAAAAGATTTTCCCTTAATGTTAGAAAGAAAGTCTCATTTATACGATATATATGATCTAAAACAATATGATGATGAGTTCATATATGACTTTGGTAACCATTGGAGGGTTGTTATTACCAAACTACCATTCTCCCTACCAATGGAAGATCTCACTAGACTATTTACTAAGATTTGCTTAAAACCCATCTCTTGGTTGTTACAATTACAACAATACCAATCATTTGAGGAAGCTCTTGCCTAGGCTAGCATCATTGAGGAAATAAAAATCCAAGAGGGTGTTCTTAAGCCTAAAAAGAAAGAATGGTAGAATAAGGGCCAATATAAAGGTAACTATTCTGGCCAAACCAAATCAAACCAGGCTAACCAAGCCAACCAAACTAATCAAGTTAATCAAGTGGTCATGAGCCAACCGGTAATGGCTCAACAACAACCTATGCAACAACAACCATAACAAATTACATATCATGCGGTTCCCTCACCATCTCAATCAAGTCAAAACATAGTGCTAGCTATGGAAAATTACCCACATCGACAATTTGTTTGACAAAACCATCAATACACCCCATTAGCCAAATCATATGCTTCCATCTTCTATAGGTTGTATGACACAAACCAACTTGCCTTACCTAAGGTTAAACCAGATGATCCCACCAAGCATAGTAAACACTATCGGGAGCATTTATTTTACCCTTATCATAGGAAAAATGGGTATGATATTAACAATTGCCATGTATTTAAGGATAGAGTGCAAGATCTCATTGACTTAGGGGCAATCAAGCTTGATAGTCCCTTAGCTCAACAAAACCAAAACCTTGGAATTTATCAAACACCACTTCCTCATCATGAGGAGGTGCAACCAACAACAGGAGGGTCAAATACCAAGACTCCTCCTAATCAATTCAATCACGTGCAACAATACCAAGGTTTTGTGGGTGCTATCCATGTAGTCACCCGAGGTCAACAACGTACTAACCAACAAAATGCACAACAACAACCTGTTCAAATGCCCATAGCACCATAGGCAAGTGTGTCTCAACCTACCACATCATCATCTCCTATTCAAATTTCATGCCAATCCTTCCCAACCCATTCATATTCTAAGTCATCCAAATCCACCCATTCATCCTCCCAATCATCCATCAAGGCCAATCATCTCATTGAGTAGTTGATTGACCACTAGCCTTAAAATAGCTTTAGCCAAACTATCTATATATGAGCTCATTCAACAATATCCCCCACATCATGAGGCATTAATGGATATTCTAAAATCCATTGAACTTCAATCCCAAGATGCTAATACCTTTAGAAATTTTATGGGGAGCATCCAAACATGCATGGAACCTTCTATTACATTCTACGATTTTGAGATTAAACCAATATCATCGAAATCAGTGGATCCTCCATTGCATATCATGGCTCAAATTGATAGGAAGCCATTTAAATGAGTTTTAATTGATACTAGCTCCTCTATCAACATCATCACCACATCAGCCCTTCAACATCTTAAGCTTCCACCAAATCACATCACCAAATCCACTTTCACCTTGAAAGCATTTAACGATGCTCTTTGCTCCATAGTTGGCACTATCATTTTACCCATTGAAGTGGGGGTCAAAATGTTGCATACCATGTTTCACATCTTGGAAGGGTCCATGGCATACAATGTACTCCTTGGATGACCTTGGATGAGGGAAATGAGATGTGTCCCTTCTATACTCCATCAATGCCTGAAATATGTACATGAGGGACAAGTTCATTGCATACCAGTGGATGTCGAATCATTTAAGTATTGCAATTTCATTTCAAATCCCTATGAATCCATGCTACCTTCCACTCATATTTTTCTCACATCATCAACCACTTCATCAACCATACAATCCACATCTTCATCAAAAGCTCCTATTCTTGAGGAGCTCCCCATCACCACTTCACATCAAGCTTCCACCTCCATGCCCCCATATTCATCACCTTTGACTACATGCACATGTGGTCAAACTCAATCCACATCATCAACATCAACATCATCATCCACCATCATTCCTTCCACATCATCACCCATTCAAAAACCACCTCAACCAAATCCACCTCCATCCACATCAACCAACATTTCATAAGTTGCCTTAATGGATTGTGAGATGCCATCCTAGTCCATACCTCTCCCATTGTCGGAGTCCCAAGCCAATATTGAGTCATCCATATCCACATCCACATCCACATCCACATCATCCCAAGTCGCGGTCCACCTCACTAATCTTGGTATTGGTGAATATGTGGTCCAAGACATCATAGTCACACCGCTCAACATTCAAACTGCTAAGGATTATGGTCACCCACATGACCCACCCTTATCTATAGGAGTGGTGTATAACATGGGTTCAATACCTAATAGCATTAATTTTGTGTATGGGGGGATTGATTCATCATCCAATTTATCTTCCCTAGATGAACCCAAACAACCAATACCTACCAATATACAACATATGTCAGGTTTTCCATCTCGATATTTTCACATAGTTAATTGGTAAGGACATGGCCTAGGATGGCATGAATAGGGAATGCATGAAATTATCGATGTTTCATATCGAGAAGTGCATGACCATTCAAGTTTAGGCTATCATCCACTTTCATATTAAATTTAAATTTAGGAGAAGATATCCATCACATTGATGACTTCGAAGAGGAAATCTATGAAGAATTTGATCTTATGTCGATATCTTCTGATGAATCTGAGGAGGAATCAGCACCCATCATTCCACACACTGAATAAGATGAGTTTTACCTCATAATGTTCCCCATCCATCAGCCTATCATTCACTTGCTTCTTCCACAAGAGTGAGTTGAACCAACCGGTGAACCACCACCTCCACTTCATTGATCCACATCACCGACCATTTTGCTTGTAATATATGTACATAACTCAAATTAAAAAAAAAAATTTGCATTGCATGAACATGACTTTTTTCCAATTGCATTTATTTGTGTTACCTACTATTGTTCAGGTTATTAGAGTTCTAGCATCGGTTCTAACAGATAGAATCTTTCTATCATCCGCCTTGTCATTCACCATTTTCACCTTTAATTTAACATGAATCATGTTTACTTATTCACCCTACTCCATAATCCATACGATTTGGCAAAGCCAATTCCAATTGACATGAGCCTTATTGATATGGACCAGATTTCCTCACCACCATCCTTTTCCAAATTTATCCTTTTCGAGGAATTGTTAAGGGCTTCATGCCAACTACATTCCTCCATCACCTCCACCTTCACCTTCACCTTCACCTTTAGATCCTAAGGTTTTCTAGGAAGACATAGATGAGGTTGAGTTAGAAGAGTTTGATAATGTCATAGATGACATTCATCTGATCCCAATGCCCCATCAACTTGAGGAAGGTTCTCACATGTCCATTGAAGATACTATCAATGTGAACCTTAGTTTAGACAAAGACAATCCCTAAATTGTCAAACTTGGTAAAATTTTATCCACAGATGAACAAGAGCAATTAATTTCTCTCCTCAAGAAGAAGAAGGGCATTTTTGCATGGTCCTACAAAGACATGCCTGGTCTTGACCCTAACTTGGTTGTCCAAAATCTCACCTTGCATTCTGATGCTAAGCCGATAAAACAAAAACTTAGAAGGATGCATCCTACCATTGCCCTCTTGGTCAAAGAAGAGCTTCAAAAGCTATTAGATGTGGGTTTTATTGTCCCCATTGACTATCCTGAGTGGATTTCAAACATGGTACCCATTCATAAGCCTAACGGGATGATACACGTTTGCACTAATTTTTGAGATCTTAACAAAGTGTGTCCAAAGGATGATTTTCCTCTTCCAAACATTGATACTCTTGTCGACACCTATGCTGGCCATGAAATGCTTTCTATCATGGATGGTTTTCTAGGATACAACCAGATTCAAATTAATCTTGATGACCAACACAAAACAACATTCACTACACCTTGGGGGAACTTTTTGTTACAAGGTGATGCCCTTTGGCCTCAAAAATGTAGGTGCCACTTATCAATGTGCCATGACATACATCTTCCATGATTACATGCATAAGATCATCGAAGATTATGTGGATGATCTCTTGGAAAAATCTAAAACTCGACAAGAGCACATTGGTGTATTGGAAAAAGTCTTTTATTAGCTTCTAGAGCATAATGTAAGGTTGAACCCCAAGAAATGTGTCTTTGGTGTTACCTCTGGAAAACTACTAGGGTTCATTATCTCAAAAAGAGACATTGAGGTGGATCCAAACAAAGTCAAGGCCATCATGGAGATGCCTCCCCCAAAAAACTTGAAGGAATTGCATATTTTACAAGGAAATATTCAATCGATCCATCGTTTCATTGCGTAAATTTCTGACAAATGTAGGCCATTCAATCACCTGCTACAAAAGGGGGTGATATTTTCATGGATAGATGAATACCAAAATACTTTTGATGATATCAAGCAATACCTAGCTTCTCCACTAGTCTTAACTCCTCCTCGTTCAAGGGTCCCCTTCCATCTTTAGGTTTCAACAACGAACTTCTATAGACACCAAAATCTAGCCACTTTTCATCCATCCATAACCTCCCACCACAATTATCCATTATTTATATATATTTATAAAAAATTTGGTTTGCATTAGGGACAATGCTTGTACAAAAGAATGAAAACAATAGAGATCAAGTTGTCTATTACATTAGTCGAACATTGGTAAGCTATGAAATCAAATATGCTTACATGGAAAAATTATGCTTAGTAGTGGTTTTTACCACTAAGAAACTTAGACATTACATGCTTAGTCACACCACATATGTCATAGCTCACAAAAATCCTTTGCATTATATGATGTCTTGCACTTACAATAACACTCGCACCACTAAATGGATAATGCTTCTCACTAAATTCGATCTTGAGTTCATTAGCCAAAAATCCATTAAATGTTAGGTCATAGCCTATCAGCTTGTGGAAGCTCCACTTCCTAGTGATCATCCATTGATTATTGAGCTCCCAGATGATTCGATATTCACTATCACTGAACAAGAAGAAGATGCCATTCTAGAGTAAGACATCAATATCACTCTATTCTTTGATGGTTCTAACTACAAAAAAGGGCAAGGCGTTGGAGTCATGTTTCATACACCTAGGGGGTGCCTATCCCCTTTATCAAAAATATGAGTAGTAAATTTTATATATTCACAATATGCAATATATATAGTGTACATCATAGGTGGTTGAAATAACGAACTCACATATTGTAGGTGGTAACCAACCTAACCATATGCATATGTGATTAACACTATATGTGCAAATAATAAAATATGAGGTAATATACCCAATGGTGGAATATCCATATAACACCCCCACTTATTCCATTATTAGGGATAACATATAGAAATCCCCCCCTTAATGTTGAAGGAGATAAAATGAAATATGTGTTTGTGTTGGCTCTATATTTGGCTCTAGCTCTGGCTCATGGCTCTGGCTCTAAGGTTGCTACTGGAATAACACCTTTGGGGCTATCTCTAGATTTGAATCTAGATCATTACCTCTATATATTCCTGTAGGTTTGCCTCTAGATCATTATCTCTGTATCTAACTTTAGGTCTATCACCAGGTCATTGCCTCTAGGACTGCCACTCAGTCTGTCACTGGATTTGCCTCTGGGTGTACCATAGGTTTTGCCCTGTCTATAGAAGCCAAAAAAAATTTCTTTCATCATGGTCCATTGTGTGAGATATGTCCATCCACAATCAATATGAACCTTGTTGGCCATTTTCACTTTGTACCAACAATTTGAAGAGGAGTGATTTGTACATCCACATGAGTCACAAGGATGTAGTTTCCAACACCTAGGTGCTACATGTCATGTTCTTCCAAAATGATTGCAAAAAAGATTTGTAGGATTTGAATAAGATTTAGGTTTTAAAAACATGGTTTTATTGGTACTTGCTTGTCCAGAATAGCCAAGGCTTTAATTATTTGGCCTGACATTTTGCATTATAGTAGTTTTAATGCCTTGTCCATGTTTACCTAATATTTCACCATTGAATCCCATTTTCTTCATCAATTTGGATCCATAGCCTTTGGTGTGTTTTTCAAAACACCCAAGTTCTTCATCTTCATCAATGCTTTTAAAAATATGGCATTTGTTACTATTGATGAGATTATGAAGCTCATTTTTAGGAGGTTTAGTTTTTAAGTCACTGGTATTGCAAGAAAAATTTGCTCTTATGATGAGATCACCTATATTGCAACTGATATCTACTCTTGTAGGCAGGAGGTCACTTGTATCACAACAAGCATTGGCCATCAAGAGCTCAAGGTCACTTGTGTCACAACAAGCATTCACCACTAGGGGCTGAAGGTCACTGGTGTTACAACAAGCATCTTCCATTAGGAGTTTTACCTTTGATTCCTCACTACTTTCCCTTTTCTGTTGATGTTGGGCCATGTCTAGTGAAATCAATGTCATGTAGACTGCCCTTACAACACCTATAGGGATTTGAGCACCATTTATCTGAAGGTCTTCAGAATCTTCAAAATCTCTGAGAATGGATTTTACACCACTACATAGTGTAAGATATTTTCCATCTTCAAAAAAATCCATTCCTTCCCATCCTACTAGAAAGTAAGAATATTTAACTGATTTTGCAACATCATCAATTGGTTTTGTGGTATTTTTCTTCTTTTATCTACCCATTTTTAAGGTGTCGGTCTCTGCTGAAAATGCACCTGTTACAATGGAATTTTGTAAGAAGTTTGACTAAGGTGTCGGTCTCTGTCGAAAATTCATCCTTACAAATATTTCCCCCATTTGTCTTAGAATTTTGCAAAATAAAATGCTTTGGATCCCCCGTTGTTGTTGCAAAATAAACAAGTATTGAGAAGAAAATAATGTACCCTTTTTAAAGTGCAAATAATTACCTATCCCTCCATAGAGAAAAAAAATACACTAGTATGGAAAAAAAAATAGGCTTATCCCTCCCATGGTCTTGCATGTAGGTGTTAGTGGCAATAATCAAAACAATTTTTTTTTTCCTTATCCCTCCAAAAAAAGAACTTGGATCATTTTTGTTTTTTTTTTTAAATATGCCACTAGGTTGTCTTGATTGTAATTTGCAAAATAAAAATGCAAAGATTACAAAATAAAACAACCAAAGGTACCTTTATCTCCTACTGTGCAAATAGAAATGTGGATTCGGTGGGGTTCGAACCCTTGATGTTTGCCTCTCAAGTGCCTAGCACTAGCTGCTTGACCAACTCTACTAGGCTGGTGGATGAGAAGATAAAGGCACAATGTGCCCTATATGCTACAAGGCCAACAAAATATTAAAAAAAAAATATTATCTTGTGCTTGGGGAGAGTTGAATCGTGGTCTATCCTTCGATAGCACCTTTGCACCAAACCAACTCGGCCACACCTCCATATGAGAAGCTGAGGGAAATATTTACTCTTTAATCTGTGGATGTCTCTAAAATAGAAAAAAAATATTTTAATGCTCTACCTTTTATACTTCACGACCGCATAAAAAATAGTATGATCAATAGATCTATTCCTTTAGTGATCAATCTGGTCTACCTTTAGGGAGTCGATCGACTAGATTTGACAGATTTTCTATGGTTCATAGTAGAGTTAAATCATATTATCTGTCCTCGCCTGAAGATCCAAGAAGTTTTCCAATATCTAGGCGTAACAAAAAAAATCAACCAGTGATCGACACATGACCACATAGTCTACTTGTCATGGAAGAAGGTATTTTGGTGATGCTTTTAGTACCATATTAGAGATGCAAGGAACATCTAAAGGGTTTAAAATATATAAAAGATAATATGGTTTATGACTACCTCTGGGTAGTCCACCTAGTTGTTCTTGGTTTTGGTACTTGCTCCATGCATTCATGCATTTCCTCCAATCTACATCATTCATCAGTCACCCCATATTCAAGTCACCTAATATAGTTCTTCATGTCCGAAGCCAGCCTCTAATCCTCTGTGCCAAATGATTTCACATGTGTCAGTCCCCTTGTTAGTTGGCCATATCAGCATCAGTTGTTGATCTGGATGGGTTAGGTCTATAGGTGTCTATGTTTTTACTCAGTCTTTGGGTCTATCTGGTCCACTCAAGTCCCCTTAGATATATGTTAGGGCATCACATCTATCCATATCCATGGTATGTAGTCTATGTGTAGAAACTTCACATGTTATGTCTGCTTCAAGCAGTCACCTTAGAAGTCACCTTGGGAAACATGTTGCAAATGGTCACATTCTTCTCCCTTCTACCCTCCAGTCAGAATGGCTCTGATACCATGTTAGAAATGAGAGCAATAAATTTCATATATTCACAATAGGCAATATATATAGTGTACATCATAGGTGGTTGGAATAACCAACTCCCATATTGTAGGTGGTAACCAACCTAACCATATGCATATGCTATTAACACTATATGTGCAAATAATACAATATGATGTAATATCGCTAATGGTGGAATATCATTCTAACACCCTTATCATTCAAATTAGACTTCCAATGCACAAACAACAATGCATAGTATGTGTAGCACCCTAAAATTGGCACGGTTAAAACCTTAGTAAAAAGATAAAATATTAAAATTTGAATTTCAACCCCAAACTGCCCGTTAAACCGCCTTTTACCCGCTTTCCCCATTTTTCATGCCATTTTTAGGATTTGTTTTGACCGTTGGACGATATCGTCGTAGATTAGACGAAATCGTCCCCGATCTGACGAATTCATCTGGAATAGAACGTCCAGACGATTTCGTCCCAAAACCAAATTTTCATAATTAGCTTCTGTTTCAATAGCCTCTCCAACTCGGGCGTAAGCGTGTCTACGCAGTTGGAGATTTCCCTGTTGGAGATCTCCCAGATTGGGATGATCCCCAACCTCCCAAACCTCTTTTTAATCCTATATAAACTAGGATTTTTCTAGTTTATCCCCCTGCCTCCTTGCCTAATTCTTGCTGATTCTCCCTGAACCCCCAACCCCTTTGTTGACAGGATTTCATTGCAGAGTTAGCTCCTTATTCCCTCGCATTATTGCTTGCACATTGTTTTTATTGTAGGAATTCTACTATTTTTCAGTCGAGGCTAGCTTGGATCATCGCAGACGATCTCGGACGATTGCGGATGATTTCGTACGATTGGAGGCGATCCTGACTGTAGTCCAGATTGGGGGCAGTCCGAGTTTAGAGTTCGCATTTTCTTAAGCTTTGTTGCATTTTCCATAACATATTTTTGCACTATTTTAAGTTACTATGTTTTATGCATCTTGGAGTTCACCTCATTTAGCATAATTGCATGATAAAGGTAAAATCAATCATTAAATTTATTGCATTTCCTCATTTGTTATTAGACACTATTATTTAGGCATGTTTGCTGTTATTTCTATCATTATCCCTTGCTTCGCATTTGCATATTTGGTATTTTGTGTCTATTTCGTGATTGCGGGTTTTCGACGGATTCGTCTGATGAATTCGTCAGATTTCGGTGATTCTGTCCTATTTCAGATGACCTTCTATGATTTGAGATGATCCCGAGAAATATCAGATGATAATGTGCAAACCGAGATGATCTGAACTGCTACAAGACTCAAAATCTCCATCAGACATCCGAAATCAGGTATGAATTCTTCTGGTTAGCATATTCTCTATAATTTGCATCTATTTCTATTTTCTGTATTCATTGAAATCCGCATTGGCATATAGAATAGTTTAGATTCATATCGGCCAAACCTAGGACTTGAATGATCAAGCATAAAAATGAACACATCAAACACACTATCAACCTAGGCGTGGAAACTGCCATTCAAAAGTTTCCTGGTGAACCCACCATCCATCAAAAATTCACCCTTATACACCTCCCCCGAGAGGCGGGACCTTCAAAGGGCCTCTCAGTCCGAGGTATTGTCCCATCCTTTTCACATCCCCCTTCCGGGCATGGATCCTATAGCCTGAAGGTAAGGGTGCAAAAAATTTGGAGCGATACATTTTGGTGAACCCGACGTGAAAACTAAAAACCTTTTGAAAACAATTCAATTCAAAAACAAAAAACAAAACATAAATGCATTTAGAATCAAAGATTGCATGTCATATTTAGATGGTAGATTATAATAAAAGATGAGTTGTCACCATTAATGTTGAAAATCAATTAGCAGCTATAGAGATTAATTCAGTACTTAGAGTACCTCAAACAAATAGGGTTCAACCTTTGTGGGATGAACTTAATAGGAGATTAGATCTCATTTCATCTAGAGCAACTGAACTTAGGCAAATCAAGAGGTTTGTCCTAGATAGAATCCTGGATCCCGATCAAGTGATTTTGTACCATGAACTTCAGAGAGCTTGCCATAGGTGGTTAGCAGATAAAAGAGCCCTTGTGTCTTCTGAGTTGTATACCTTTGAGGAATACCTCGATAATGCAACAGTAGTACATAAATTTTTGTCTCGTATAGAAGATCAAGAGGTCATTCTTACGGATAGACAAAGATGGTATAGAGTTCCCAGAGCTGTGTTATATCGAGAATATTGCCATGAGATTTATTTTTACAAAACAAAGTCTGAAGTAGATAATATCACTATAGCACACTTCATTAAGTTCCTGAAAAACCATTTCCAATTTGAAGAGGAGCATTTTATGACTCCTGATGAACTTGATCCTATCAATGACATCTATAAACTATTTATAGAAAACTAAGTTATTATTTTATTATTGCTATTTCTTGTATTTAGTGTGTTGTTTATTGTCTTTATAAAAATAAAAACAAAAACAAAAACAAAATAAAATTATCATAAAAAATAATAAAAAAAAAATCAAAACATTTTCTTTTAAGTATTATAGTAGGTATATAATTAAAATATATACCTCCCAAGATCTGTTGCAAATATATTAATATATATTTGCTAAAACCTAAATTTAGACACAATGACTAGACTCAGGAATGGAAAACAAATTGAAGTAGAAGAAGATTGGTTAGGAAAAACCAATAAACCAGATTCCCTTCTTGAAGAACCAATTCAAGAAGAAGTAACCTTAAACCAACAAGAAGAAGAATTTGTGGACGCAAATGAACAAAAAGAAAATGATAGAGAGGAAGGATCCTCATCTCCTAAAATAACTCCAGACGGAGCTGTTACTTTTGAGAACATGGACCATTTTTGGAAATTTCTCAATAATAATATTGGCACTCTTAATAGAGCAGTCCATATGGATAAAGATCAAATTAGTGATACTCAAGCAACCCTAGAAGATATATATCACACACGCACTAATCCTTTGTCCTTTGTTGATCAAGAAAGTGATCAAGCTGGACCGTCCAATTTGGACATGGCTGCTATAATCCAGAACATGCAACAACAACAGGTTACCCAACCACCTAGAGTGCCTGTTACCAAACCAAGGGTTATTCCTACACAAAAGAAACCTTCATTCACTACTTTATTTCGCCAAACTATTGATCAATATACCTCAAATCAACTAAAGCCTAAAACAAAACCAAATGTTAATTTCCAACAATCTGGGATACAACATAATGCTACCACAAATCTTCTTCATAATACTCTTCCTACCAATCATTTGCATAATAGTAACATAGCATCGAATCCTTATGTTCCGCCTTCTTACGCTCACAAATCCCATACTCATGTACCACCAAACCAATATGGTGGACAAACTGGCAATCTGGAAGCCATGGTGAAACAGTTAACCTCCCGTATGGACCAAATAGATCCCTACCGTCCCTCGTACAATTATCGAGAGATGTGTAGTCAACCTCTAGATCCTATAGTTGTAGCACAACCATATCCTAAACGCTTTCCCATGCCTCTCCTACCTATATATAAAGGAACTGAAGATCCCATAGAGCATCTTCGTATGTTTAGGATAGCATGTCATGATATATCACATGATGATTTGCTATTACTAAAAATGTTCCCGAAAAGCTTAGGGGGGATGGCATTGGAGTGGTATTATCAACTGCCCACTCATTCTTTGAGAAATTTTGAAGAGACCGCTGAGTCTTTTGTGCATCAATTTAGTGCCTATATCGAAAGGCATGTAACCATTAAATATTTGTACAACCTAAAACAAGACAAAGATGAGTGTTTTGCTGACTTCTTAGCTCGATGGAGACAGTTGATAGGAAAACTACACTTTGTGTTACCTTATCGGGAGATGTTGGATATTTTTATCAATAATTTACAAGAACAACTATCCTATGAATTATCAATAGCTACCTTGACCACCTTCGATCAAGCTATAGACTTAGCTCGAAGGGTGGAAGATGCTCTCATTAGAAGAGGTCAGCTCAAAAAGAAAGATGATGAGAAAACATCCAGAAATCAGTATAAAAATAAACAAGTTGTGGGTGACGGAGTCACTGATAGTAGAAACATTGCTAATATTAATACTACGAAAACAACGGAGAAGTTCATATTGAAACCTCCTGATAAACCACCTCGAGAATTTACTAGGTTAAATCAACCTTTATCAACCATTCTCCCGCAATTACTAGCACGAGGCTTGATCCAATTACCAGCTATCCGGGAACCTGATCCAACTATACCCGGATACAGAGCTGATTTACATTGTGATTTTCATAGAGGACCTGGACATGCTACCAACTCTTGCAAAATATTAAAACATAAAATACAAGATTTGATTGATAATAATGAGATGGAGGTGCAAGCCTTCCAACCTAAACAAAATGCTTCTAATAACGCTCAAAAGAGCACCCCTCAAAGTCAGAATCAGAATGCCAATCAATCATTGGACATATTTCAACATCCTTTACCAACGCATGGTAAAGAGGTGGCTAATCAAATCGAACATCATAATGTTCCCCCTCCTACCCGATATGTAGGGACTATTAGTGGACAATTACCTGTTCCTGATCCTCAAATATTTGACACAACTTTATCCATAGTTACGTCCAGACCCCTATATAATACGCAAACACTTGATTTTAGTGATGTAGAATCTGATACTGAAAGTGACATAGACATCACCTCAAATCAATCGAATAGTTCTAAAAATGAATCAGATCCTATTCAACCTATCACAGATTCTATGGTTCCGGAAGAACCATTTCCAAGAAGAGTTACTACTCGACCCTCCTCTCATCAGTTCCTTCCTAATGAACAAGCCATAAATGCTAGACCGAGACCAATTCATCATCCTCAACATAACATTGTAGGTACCATTGGAGTCGTTACCAGACAACAGGCTCAAAATTCTCAACAAGATCAAACTCAGAATGATGGATCAGCTCCATTTATTTTGAAAAATCCCAATAAAGGGAATCATATGTCTAATGTTCAACCTAAGCCTCCGTATAATATTAATGAACAATTATCCAACACTACAGCTAGAATTTCCCTTTTGGATCTTTTAAGATCTTCTCCTACCCATAGGGATGAATTAATGCTCACATTAAGCCAAATGATGGTACCACAAAATATTCAGCCTGAAGCCATGACCAATACTATCATCACTCGAGAAGTCGATTGTATTGACTTCCGAGATAGAGATATACCACAACATAGTTTACATAAGGATAATCCCTTATATATTACTGCCCTAATTGGAGATGTAGTTGTTAAACGAGTCTTGATTGATAATGGTTCATCTTTAAACATCTGCACTTTTGACTTCTACCAACGATTTGGGTTTAGAAGTGACGAAATGAAAAGAACGGATATGATTATCAAAGCCTTCAATGACGAGACACAAGAAACGTGTGGAGTCATTACTATACCCTTGCAAGTTGGTCCTAGAACCCTAGATACGACCGTGTTTATTGTACATTGCCCTGCATCGTACAATATACTTTTGGGTCGCCCTTGGATCAATGCGATGCGAGCGGTTCCCTCCACTTTACATCAGTGTGTTAAATTCGAATTTAAAAACCAGTTGGTTACCATTCATGGTGATCCTAGACCCTTTGATATGTGCGCTTTGGCAGAACCTGTTGGAGTGCAATTTTGCCCCGCCCTGTCATCCACACATCCTAATTCTTATCATCCACCCAAACGTGTGAAACACACACCCATAACTTCATCTACTCCTTCAACTACACCTATACATTTAGCTCAACCATCTTCTGAACAAACCACATTAGGACCTCGAAAAGAGCCTAAACCTACACCCAATGCTTCCTGCTTTACTCCTATATCTTCCATACCTCTAGATTCACCCGTCAATATCCCTATGACATCTACATCCACTACAGGCATTCTTTCCACATCCGAAGATCAAGGAAATGTTCCTTCTACCTCTTATGCTCTCACTGATGAGCTCTTACCCGATTTATCTAAAATTCTTATATCAGAAGAGATCAACACTGCCATGCAGACTTCCCTCCTTTTAAATAAACTCCCACCCTCTCCTCGTACCTTGGGCCTCCCACAGCCTATGGGAAGTATCTACCAAGTCGGGAGTTGTGCTTTTATTTATAAAGGATATGATTGGGGAAGAATACCCAGAAACATTAAGACACATTGTGATGGGTATGCTAGATGCTATTTTGCTAATGATTATCTTAAAGCTAAGCCCATAATGCTTAAATTGGGCTATAAAGGGAAAGGTTTGGGACCTTTCCAAAATGGTATGAAAGAACCTTTCGAGGTAGAACCGTGGCCTGCCCGTTGTGGTGTGGGCCTATTTTCTAGTAAAGGTCAGCCCTTTCCATTTGAGGATGATGACCATCTCGTATGTTATCAAGATTATCTAGATAAACAAGATTCTTTGTGTCCAAAGAATAATTCTTCTACCTGCAATATGCTATCCATAGCCTATCCTGAAATGATTGCCGAATCCGACGACGAGTTGGAGGGAGATATCTTTCATGATATTTCCATTGAGGAATTGTTATATAATGAATTTTATTTTGATGGCTCTATACCTAGTATAGCCCAGCTTGAGGCCTCGACTCCTCAAGATGAATTATCCAAGCTAACCTTGGAAGAATTACAAGAATTGGGTGTTTCACCCACCCCACCTAATTTTGAGAGAGATTTACATATGGAAGTTGAAAACGTTATAAAAATTAACATTGGAACCGAACATAACCCTCACATCATTAATATTGGATCAGAATTGAGTCAAGAAAAACAAGATAAATACATTTCATTTCTTAAAGACTATGAAGATGTCTTTGCTTGGACATATGAAGACATGCCAGGTTTGGACCCTTCCATAGTTATGCATCATCTAGTAGTCCATCCAGATGCTAAACCTGTTAAATAGAAACTCAGAAAAATGCATCCCAAAGTGGCCTTACTAGTCAAAGGAGAACTAGAAAAACTATTGAAAGTCATTTTTATACAAGCCATTGACTATGCTGAATGGATCTCAAATGTAGTTCCAGTAACTAAGAAAGAAGCCACTAAAGTTAGGGTTTGCATCGATTTTAGAGACATTAATGTTGCATGCCCTAAAGATGATTTTCCTCTTCCCAACATGGATCAGATCATTGAATTTACTATTGGAAGTGGAATGATATCCTTAATGGATGGATTTTCTGGTTATAATCAGATCAGGATAGCTCCTGAAGATCAGGCCAAAACAACCTTTATTACCCCTTGGGGAACTTTTTGTTGGAAAGTGATGCCATTTGGCTTAAAGAATGCAGGTGCAACCTATCAACGAGCTATGACTTATATTTTTCATGACATGATGCATGATATCCTACATGATTATGTAGATGATATCATAGCTCGTTCCATCAAAGAAGATGATCATTTAAATGACTTAAGGAAAGTATTTGATCGGTTAAGGGAATATCTTATCCGACTAAATCCTGCTAAATGCATATTCGGAGTTAAGTCCGATAAATTATTAGGGGTTATAGTTTCTTTACGTGGCATTGAAATTGACCCTCTCAAGATCGTGGCTATCACAGATATGCCCGCACCCACAAATATATCAGAATTACGAAGTTTACAAGGTAAGCTTCAAGCTATTCGCCGCTTCATCGACAAGTTGGCAGACAAAACTGGACCCTTTCTTAAGCTTCTTAAGAAAGATGTCTCTTTTCATTGGGACGAAGAATGCCAAGAAGCATTTGAACTCCTTAAGCAATATCTCCTCAAACCTCCAAGTGCTTTCCCCACCTAGATCTGATCGTCCTTTTATCTTGTACATTTTTGCTTCTGATTTTGCCTTAGGGGCTATGTTAGCTCAGCTTGACGATGAGAAGAAAGAACGTGCTAATTATTACATTAGCAGAACCTTAATCAGTTATGAAACTCGCTATACCATATTAGAGAAGTTATGTCTTGCGGTCGTATTTTCTACACAAAAACTATGACATTATATGCTCAGTCAAAAAACGTATGTTATTGCCAAATTCGACCCTTTGCGATATCTCATGAGTCGACCGTATTTATCTGGTCGCACAACCAAGTGGGTTCTTGCGCTAAGCGAATTTGAACTCACCTTCATAGGACAAAAGTCTATTAAAGGTCAAATCATAGCAGATCAATTAGCTGTTGCACCTTTAAAATCTACCCATCCCCTCATCATTGAGTTTCCTGATGAATGCCTTAAACTAGAGGCAGACCATTCAGAGCAATGGTCCCTATACTTTGACGGAGCCCGATGCATGAGTGGGGCTGGTGCGGGTATTATTTTAATATCTCCGCAAAAACATCTTATTCCTCTCGTCCTTCAAATTAACATTTGCTTGCACCAATAACACTGCTGAATATGAAGCTCTTATCCTTGGATTACGAGCTGCCTTGGCATTGAAAATTAAAAGTTTATTGGTTTTCGGTGACTCCCAACTTGTCATAAACCAAATCAATGATGTTTATCAAACCAGAGATGATAAATTATGCCCATATAAAGCATATGTTTTGCAGTTATTATCCTTGTTTGATCAAGTTACTTTGGAAGCTATTCCTCGAACTAGCAATCGTGCGGCTGACGCTATGGCTGCAGTTGCATCTCTTTTACCCTTGGAGTTAGACGATGAATATGCTACCATCATTATTCATCGACTCCAGGAACCCGCTTCAAGCAAATCATGCTTAGAACCTTTGGATGTGTTTCTCATCAACGAAACAACTCCTGAACCATGGTATACTGATATATTTAATTTTTTGTAGAAAGGAACCTTCCCTGATGGTTGCACTAGCAACCAGCGTAGGTTATTACGTAGACAAGCAAGTCGCTTTGTGATTATTGGTAATACCTTGTATAGAAGATCTTTTGAAGGCATCTTATTGAGATGTTTGAATCTAGAAGAATCCAGAGCAGCTTTGAATGAAGCCCACAATGGATCTTGTGGGGGACATTTTAGTGGTAGCGCCATTGCTAAGAAACTCCTTCGGATAGGATATTTTTGGCCTACCATGGAAACTGATGCACATAATTATGTGCGACATTGCGACAAGTGCCAGAAACATGCTGACCTTGTCCATGCGCCTGCACAAGAGCTACAGGCTATTTCATCTCCTTGGCCCTTTTCAAAATGGGGCCTAGACATCATTGGAAAAATCAACCCTGTGTCATCTGATGGACACAAATTCATCATAACTGCCACTGAGTATTTCACGAAGTGGGTTGAAGCTATGCCATTAGCTTCTTGCACTCGAACACAAGTTTCCAAGTTTGTTTTTAATCAAATTATTTGTAGGTTTGGAATTCCTGCTAATCTCATTTTCGATAATGGAACTTGTTTCAAAAATAAAGATGTCAAGAAATTATGTCAAAAATATAAAATTCAACATCGCTGGTCCACTCCCTATTATCCTCAGGGTAATGGTCAAGCAGAAGCATCTAATAAAACCTTAATCAAAATTCTCAAAAAATTGGTCAATAAAACCGGTCGAGACTGGCACATTCAGTTATATCCTCCTTTGTGGGCCTATCGAACTAGTGTTCGAACCCCCACTGGAACTTCACCTTTTGTCTTGGTTTATGGTGCTGAAGCCATTTTTCCCTTTGAATTAGAAGTTCCTTCTTTAGCTCTACTACTTCAAGATACTGAAGTAGGGGATGAATATCGTGCTGGCAGATTTAGTCAACTAGAACTTCTAGATGAAAAGCGCATCAATGCTTTGGAGCATCTTCGCGCCTACCAAAACAAGCTTAAGAGAGCATATCTTAAGAAAGTTCATCCTCGATCCTTTGAGATCGGTGACCTTGTCTTAAAAGAAAATAAAAAAATACTAATGCAACTACAAACCTTAAAGGTAAATTTGAGCCCAACTGGCTTGGACCATATGTCATCAATGCTAAATTTGGATCAGGAGCATACAAATTATCTACCTTAGATGGTAAAGAACTTAAAGAACCTATGAACATTATGCATCTTAAACGTTACTATGCGTAAAAATTGGTCATTTCATCATTGTATATATTTGTTTAAAACATTTCAAAAAAAAAAACCACTATCTTGTATTTCTTTCAATTCATAAACTTAAAATATAAAAACACCAAAAACATCCAAATCATCAAAATCTTCAAAACCGTATTTTATCTTTGTACCTCTCAATTTGTGAAGTATTGCAGTTATATTTTTAGTTATTTTGGATAAATTAGTATTTATTTGGAATCCTGCACTTTCACATTCACATGAATAAATCTCTTGATTTTATTTGTTATGATTATTCATCTCTCTTATATCAAAGCCCATAGTTGAATTAAATAAAGTTTTGAGCATAGAGAACTGATCTTGTTATTTACTTGAACCAAATATATCTTTTCACATTAAAATGATTTCATTGCACATTCGATATGATGCTACATAGTAGAAATGGTTTCTTGAGCGAAAAGTTTCCCCTGCTATCCTATCATGCACATGGTCTAGAATCTTTGAGAATTGACAAAAGGACAAGCTCACCCCTACCCAGAATAAAAATCCCTTGCTCTACAAGCTAATCCGAGCAAGTATCCCTAGCATAGGAAGAAAAGAAAAGTTCAAGAAACAAAGAAAAAGAAAAAGGTTATTTGAATCATCACAACAATATTTCAGCATTATCTCAAATATCAAGCAAAAATACAAAAGTACAAAAAAAAAAAAAAAGAGAAGCAAAAGTGAAAAGCCAAAGCAAAATACAATAAACTCCTTTCCCTACCCCTTGAAAAGAAAAGAAGGGTGAATGAGCTTGAATCCTTGGAATTCTCAATTATTCGAAAACTGTGAGGTAAGCCCCATAACAGGTGGTTTGTGCCCAACCCGCTTGGCCTTGGGTAATCCCTAGCGTGGTGATATGTCTGTCACATTAGCGACCTTCTTTTGTACTAGACCTCTGTTAGCTTATGGATTAGCTAGCTCTTGATAACCTAACTTACATAGTAGTCTGGTACGGTTACATGCATATAAATCATGGTCAACGAACATTCATTTGGTTAATTCAAATTACTTGTATCAAATTATCTTGCTCAAAATTGGTGAATGAACAATACAATCGCACACACATTTGTATTTGAGAGATTTTGTATCATTATGATAAATCAAGATTGGTAATGAACTCACATTTGCACATGAGGATTCCTTATAAATCTACATTTCTCTTTGAGATAATTTAAAATATCTCTTGTAACTCTTTTCGGAATAATTTTATCCTTTTATTTCAGAATTTTTGTTTTGTATAAAAGCAATTACATACATCTTCTCATAAAATCTCAAAAATAATTTCAAACAAAATTTTCATATCATTATTTTTTTTGTTTATCAAAAGTCAAAAATGCATCTTGCAATAAAACCAACAATCTATTTTCTTCTTTGGATTTCGCGATGATGGTATAAGTTTATACCTATAATTCTATGCCTAGCGCAAACCATCGTTCTAATTTTCTTTTCCATTTATTTTAAAACAAAATTCATCAAAACATGTGACTTGCATCATTATGTTACACAATTATGCTTTACAAACAAACAAACACCTATTCTATTTCATGACATTATGTTCAAAATTCAATATTGCACCCATGGTATAAATTCTAAAGGAATTGTTCACAATTTTATCACACTTAGGAATTTATGCCTAGCAACATCATATTTTCATGCATACTATTTTTATGAAAATCTGAAAACAAATCATCAAACCATCATTATCTCCATCATTACAACACAAAGTCTTAAGACAAGTCTCTTAAGCACTCTTTTACTTTTAACAATATTTCTATATTGGGATTAGCTTGACGACCGAGTGAGCGGTGACTCCATGAAATGGTCTATAATAGCGACAATGTCCTTTGAAATTATTGTTAGAAGTCCCTTTTATTTTTTATCAAATCACACCACAACCACCAATTGTTTACATCAGATTATTTCATTTAAAATCTTACAGCGATGACATCAAAATTATAATATTTCAAAACGACATAATTATATGAATCCTCAATCCAATAAGCAAACAATTCAAACATTAAAGCATCATAAAAACATATGAACAAGTCATATCATCAGAAACAAGATCATATATATTATATATATATATCCAAAAATTATTTACATCATATCAAAACTAGATTGGTATGCCACAATCTATACCCTGGCATACTCAATCCTCTCAACAATCTCTACAAAATCTATAGTCCATAGACACCTAGTCTCGAGAAGCCCTCGAGCTCTCAGCCTCATCTCCTCCCCCACCCTGACATGGAGGAGGTGGTCCCATAGAGGTCCGGGATGTATCTCGGGTCCTCGTCATCGATCGAGAGGATGTCCTCGTCGATCCCAGCCTGATTGGTTCTGCAATGTTGGCTGGCAGTTGTACCCTCTGGCCCTCTAGAACCAGCTGGAAGTATACCCCCTGGTAGAATGTGGTCTGCATCATAGACCGCACTAGCTCATCCCTGCTCGCCCCTCCGCTCTATGCCCTGAGCCGTGTAGTCTCATCCTATAGTGTCCGTACCTGCATCCTCAGCTGAGTGGCCTCGTCCTGCAGTGACTGCACCTGAGCTCGGAGGTGGGTAGCCTCAGCCCGGAGAGCCACCGTCTCGCTGCTCTCCCCTACATCCACACCCTTGCCCTTATCGAGCGATGGTGGTCTCTCCCCCTATGCGAAGGGAGTCTCTCCTCCCTCTACCCTGTCTCCCATGGCCTCTGTGGAGCCCGTGCCATCCTCTGGCATCTCTCCTATGGGATCCACCGTTGCTCTCTCCCTCTATGACCCCGTGCTGCCTCAATAGCAGCCTATCATCGCCTCCCCATCTGGCGCACCATAGCGTGCACTGGACCCTACGCCCTCATCATCCGAGGAGGGTGGATGCCTACGTACCAGGCATCATACCCATCAGCAACCCCGATGTCGTCACCATCCACTAGCTGGATGGGGGCATCGTCCACGTCCTGACTCTAGAATCGTTGCATATCTGGAGCCCCGCTCAGTGTAGTACTATCCCGAATAGTCCAAGAGTACTCGTAATCCCTGAGAGATGGGATCCCCTACTATAGACCGAACTATCATAGTACCCGATCGTAGCGGTGGAGCTCTACCTCTCCTCGCTCCATCCTCAGCCAGTAGACTCGCTTCGATGCGAGCCGCCTCCTGCCCATCCTCTGCCCACCCGGGGTGCTCTCGCCATGGCCTCCAGGTGATCTGGTCTAGGATGAGGTCATCCAGCAACCTCCGTGACATCGATAGATCTATCCACCACTATGACCCTCTTTGTAGCCACCAATAGAAAACTTGGGGTCTCTCCCGATCAACACCTATCAATGGGAGCCCTACCGGCCTCCGCACCGCAATGTGCTCCCAACACCAAACCTGCAGTAGCGATGTCAAAACTAGACATCGACCTCCCTTGTATACGACCCCATGTAGGATCCTATACAAGTGGTAGAGTACAAAGCTCCCCCATGAAAATCTGTACCCATGGTCTCTCATATCGTAGACTATGTCTGAGAGCACCCACGGTAGTCTGCATCCGCTCTGGTGGCACAGCAATAAGCCACCGACAACTCCTACCAAAACTCGTGTCAGCCTAGATGCCCTAGGCATCTACCGTAGAGACTCGATGTTCACTTCGCCCTTCTCCAGGGTGAAGCTAGGGTCTCCAGTGAGCCTCATCATCGCCTGGCCCTGATTGGCCATAGGCGTCATCAACCGTCCCTGTATGGGGATCCTCATGATCCTCCATACGTCCTCTAGAGTGGGAGCCATCTCCCCTGTCGGTAACCAAAAGCAGGACGACCCCGGATACCACCTCTCTGCTAGGGCTGTCAGTAGCCCCATGTCAGTCGGCACTTGTGGCATCTCTGCCACATGTTGTAGGCCGACCAGTCCAAGTCGGTCATGCTCTGCCTGGTCAAGCGTGGCTATGTCATCTCTTAGCCCATCGTATTTCCATTCTCGGCTCTTTAGTAACCCCTTCTGCAAAACAAATAATAAAACAACAAAATCATTAATAAACCAATCATTAACATCAAATTAAACAACTTAAAATCAAGTTTAAAATGATATCGTCCACCATTGGATGATATCGTCCCCAATTGGGCAAAATCATCTTTTGTGAGGATGAAATCGTCTCCTATTTCGCAACTTGGGAATCGCCCCTTGTTGGACGAAATCGCCCCTACTTCGTCGATTTTGTCGTCAGACGAAATCGACGATCTAGGGACGATTTCGATGAAATCGAGACGATTTTGTCCCGACGACGTCGACGGCCTAAAAACGGCCGCGATGCCCCAAACAATCAAATTTAAATCAAAACAACTTGCATAAAGTTCCATTAAACCTAATCTACTAGGATTAGATCCTTACCCGTAGCCCGCGCTGGACCTCTGTCGCTCTGTGCGCTGTCTCCACCATATTTTTCTGTAGAACTCTGGAACAGTCAAAGTGAATAGTAAAAATGAATTAGGGTTTTACCCTATTTTCTTAATTTTATTTAAAAAACTCAGCATTTTAAATTTTGCTTTTCCATGTTTTTACCTCAAACGTTCGATTTGGGTAAAAACACGGAGGGGGCACCATAGTCAGTATTCGTACGATTCGACCAAGAATCGTCGTCTAAAAAATTGAGTATATTTTTGCTTTCTCGTAAAACGGAAAAACTCGTCTTTAACGCATTTTCTTCGAAAAATTCGCTAAAGAGGGGGCAAAATGTAGCACCCTAAAATTGGCACGGTTAAAACCTTAGTAAAAAGATAAAATATTAAAATTTGAATTTCAACCCCAAACTGCCCGTTAAACCGCCTTTTACCCGCTTTCCCGTTTTTTGTGCCATTTTTAGGATTTGTTTTGACCGTTGGACGATATCATCGCAGATTAGACGAAATCGTCCCCGATCTGACGAATTCGTCTGGAATAGAACGTCCAGACGATTTCGTCCCAAAACTAAATTTTCATAATTAGCTTCTGTTTCAACAGCCTCTCCAACTCGGGTAGAAGCGTGTCTACGCAGTTGGAGATTTCCCTGTTGGAGATCTCCCAGATTGGGATGATCCCCAACCTCCCAAACCTCTTTTTAATCCTATATAAACTAGGATTTTTCTAGTTTATCCCCCTGCCTCCTTGCCTAATTCTTGTTGATTCTCCCTGAACCCCCAACCCCTTTGTTGACAGGATTTCATTGCAGAGTTAGCTCCTTATTCCCTCGCATTATTGCTTGCACATTGTTTTTATTGTAGGAATTCTACTATTTTTCGATCGAGGCTAGCTTGGATCGTCGCAGACGATCTCGGACGATTGCGGATGATTTCGTACGATTGGAGGCGATCCTGACTGTAGTCCAGATTGGGGGCGATCCGAGTTTAGAGTTCGCATTTTCTTAAGCTTTTCTCGCATTTTCCATAACATATTTTTGCACTGTTTTAAGTTACTATGTTTTATGCATCTTGGAGTTCACCTCATTTAGCATAATTGCATGATAAAGGTAAAATCAATCATTAAATTTACTGCATTTCCTCATTTGTTATTAGACACTATTATTTAGGCATGTTTGCTGTTATTTCTATCATTATCCCTTGCTTCGCATTTGCATATTTGGTATTTTGTGTCTGTTTCTGTGATTGCAGGTTTTTGACGGATTCGTCTGACGAATTCATCAGATTTTAGGTGATTCTGTCCTATTTCAGATGACCTTCTATGATTTGAGACGATCCCAAGAAATATCAGATGATAATGTGCAAACTGAGATGATCTGAACTGCTACAAGACTCAGAATCTCCATCAGACATCCGAAATCAGGTATGAATTCTTCTGGTTAGCATATTCTCTGTAATTTGCATCTATTTCTATTTTTTGTATTCATTGAAATCCGCATTGGCATATAGAATAGTTTAGATTCATATCGGCCAAACCTAGGACTTGAATGATCAAGCATAAAAATGAACACATCAAACACACTATCAACCTAGGCGTGGAAACTGCCATTCAAAAGTTTCCTGGTGAACCCACCATCCATCAAAAATTCACCCTTATACACCTCCCCCGAGAGGCGGGACCTTCAAAGGGCCTCTCAATCCGAGGTATTGTCCCATCCTTTTCACATCCCCCTTCCGGGCACGGATCCTATAGCCTGAAGGTAAGGGTGCAAAAAATTTGGAGCGATACAGTATGAAGCCTTAATATTAGGTATTCAAGCAACCATATCTATGGGCATAAAGCATATCATGATAATTGGTGATTCTCAACTTTTTGTTAAACAAATCAACAAATAATAGCAATGCAAAGAACCTGCCATAAAGCTTTATCATGAAGTAGCAATGAAATTTCTCACCAAATTTGATTGGTATGAAATTGAAAGTTTACCACGTTCAACTAATAAATTTGTAGATGTGATGGCCTCTCTTGGATCACTGATTCCAAAGAACTCCGAAGGAGAGGTACAACCACTCATTGTTACAATAATATCTAAATCTAAAATTGTTCGTGTTGAATCTAAGGATGAAAATGATGTTTACTTTATCCATTCGAAGCCATATGAGCCTTGGTCAAACCAAATAATAGCCTTCCTCAAGTTTGGAACACTCCCATTTGACATGTCATGGATTGCTAAATGCACTTTCAAGCAAAAAGTAGCTTATTTTACTTTTTTGGGAGATGTGTTGTATAAACATGGTTATGATGAAATCCTCATTCATTGTCTTGAGCTTACAGAGGCACAAAGAGCCATAGCTGAAGCTCATGATGGTACTTGTGGTGGTCATTTTAGTGGAATGACCATTGAAAAGTGTATTCTATGCATGGGTTACTATTAGCCCACCATGCAACGTGACTGTTGCACATATGTCAAGCATTGTAAGTAATGTCAAGAGCATGACAATTTAACTCATGTGCCATCACAAGAATTACAACCTATTCAAAGACTTTGGCCCTTTTCACAATGGGGTTTAGATTTAATTAGAAAAATCTTACCTCATTCCTCAAGACCACATACATTCATCATCAAAGCCATTGAATACTTCACAAAGTGGGTTGAGGCAATTCATCTGACTAGTAAAACAGGACCTAGAATTGTGGAGTTTATACTTCAACATATTATTTGTCATTTTAGCATTCTCTCAAAAATCATCTCTAGCAGTGACAAGTCTTTCAATAACAAGGATGTTTGAGCACTTTGCAAGAAATATAATATCCAATAGAGTTTCTTGACTCCTTATTACCCGTAAGCAAATGGACAAGCTAAGGCTACCAACAAGACCTTAATTGCTATTCTCAAGAAACTTGTCAAAGAAAATCATAGATTGGCACATACAAATTCCCTTGGCATTATGGGCTTATCAAACAAGCATCTGCATGCCTACTAGGAAAATGCCATTTTCATTGGTCTATGGAGCTGAAGAAATAACACCTCTTGAGCTTGAGATCTCCTCCTTGTGAAATTTATTGCAGGAATTCATAGATGATGATGCTACTATACAAGCACATATTGAGTAACTCACTCTTCTTGATGAAAGGTGGGTCAATTATTTAGAGCATTTATGATTTTAATACCGCATAAAGCATGCTTACAATGGCAAAGTTCATCTACGTAAATTCCAAGTAGGATATCTTATTATTAAAGAGAATCAACAAAACACCAATGTATTATTTCATCTTCATGATAAATTTATGGCTAATTGGTTAGGTCCATACATTATCACTCAAAAATAGGGTAAAGGAACATATAGTATTGCCAGTCTAGAGGGAGTTGAAGAGCCCAAACCACTTAATGTTATACACTTGAGAGCATTCTATGCAAAATGTGATATATATATATATATATATATATATATATACACACACACACACACATGGCTATTACTCAAAAACAACATTGCATTTCATACATGGCATTTTACATCTTGTATTTTACACATTTCATTTTCACACATTCGTATTACACACATGTCATTTCACAAATTGCATTTCATACATTGCATTCACATCCACATTCACAATTACATTCCATATTAGGGATTTATTCATTTCATATATTAATTGGTCCAATACAATCATATTACCTTAATTAGGGGCACCCTCAAAACACCATTCATTTCATTGAACCATTCCATAGATTCTACATTGTCATTTGCAAAGCCACATGTCCATAGTTCCTAGGTTTTTTTGGTAACTCAAGAACTCCTAATTTTTTAAGTAACCTCCAAATACATGTCAAGTTTTATTTAGGACCAAGACACATTTTCACTAAGAAAATCTAAAGTTCTAGGAATTGACTCTAAAACACTCTTGAACCAAACACAACTACACATTTTAAAAACATCTTGTGTCAAAGAGGTATAACACCATACTTGGGTTGTACCTTGAAGTAAATAGGGTATTCCTTGCTTGTCCCATCATGCACATAGTCCACAAAAATAGTGGTTTTCACTACTATCACAAATTTAAAATAAAGAAAGAGTAGGGTAAAACCCCTAAAAACTCTAAATATTTTACACAACACACACCATAGATCCTCAAGTTGTAAGGATAGTACTGCATTTCCAGTCAGAAGGTTAGGTAGTCATCCCTAAAGCTTAGGGATCAAATTCTTGGACTATGGAGCTAATATCTTCTAAGGCTATATATGGTTGATTGGCAGAGGAGTACACTCACATGTGGTGACACGTCTCTTCTAAAGGACAAGCTAGCTTCTTGGTCTTCATCCATAACAGGTTTTCATCTCAATTTGCTCAATATGGGTTAATGAAATCACTTGCAAATGCACTAGTTCTTTGGTAACTCAATTTATTACCATGCTCATGATTCGGTAAATGAATTCACTGCACACACTTTTTTGGTCTTAGAGAAATTAGGTATTATTTAGTGAGTTTTTTTGATGTCACTAGTATGTCTAAGTATCTGTAAAACAAGCAATTTTCCATATCAACATCCATATCTTCTTCCATATCAACATCCATATCTTCTTCCATTTCAACATCCATGTCTTCTTCTATATTAACATTCATAACATTGCATGAGTCATCCATTTTCACATACCATCATTTTGGTGCCCCTGATTAAACAACAATGCTAAACATAGCCAAGCAAAATCTAAACTATGAATGATCACTAGAGCATAAATTCATTTGCATTCATAACACATTATCATTTTCATTATCATCCATCACACATATACACATGAATCCACACAAAAGCATTTACAAAAAAATAATTTACACAAAATCATAACACAAAAGTAAAAACCATGTGTATATATATATATATCACATGTACAATGAATGCCCAAAGGCTATATACAATGGAGCACCAAGGCTCATATACAAAAAGTGCATCTCAACTACTTAATTCCTATAAGAGGACCCATGTGATCCTTAAGGAGCCCTAGACCTAGAGCCACTATGCTTAGACTCACTACGCCTAGCTAAACCAGACATGAAAGAGGATGGTGGATCTGGAAGCCTAATATGGTGCTACATCAATTGATACTCCAAATATTGGATGTATGCATCCTTAGCCAAAATGTGTAGTACATCATGTCTCTAATTATGGTCCCTATCAAGTAGATCTTCCTATAGCCTCATGATCCTATCCTTGCCTCCATATGTAGTTGATCGTACCTCTAGATCCACCTATAGTTGAGCTATCTTCGTATCCTGAGCCACCATATCCATATCTTGTAGTCAAGCTATCTTTGCATTCCAAGCCACTATCACTGCATATCACTCTACCACTAGCTGCTCAAGCCTAGCCAAATCCTCCTCACTCTAGCCTAGAGGTCCATTTAGAACCTCCTTCATATCATCCTTACCATATCCATCCCCTCCAATATTTGGAGCCTGCCCTGTTGTGTCCCTAACTTGTATCTTCGCATAGTCGCATCATCGCGTGGCCCTGATTGGCCACAGGAGTGATCAGTCATCCTTGTATGGAGATCCTCAAAATCCTCCATACATCCTCTAGTATGGGAGTCATATCCCTTGTCGATAACCAAAAATAGGAAGAACCCGGATACCACCTCTCTGCTAGAGCTATCAATAGCCCCATATCTGTAGAAACCTGTGGCATCTCTACCATATGCTACAAGCCAACTCGAGCCAGTCGATCTCGCTCTGCTTGAGATAGAGCAGCCAAGTCATCCTTCAACCCGCAATATTTCCATTCTCTACTCTTTAGTAATCCTCTCTGCAACATAAACAAAATCAACAATAAAAATCATTAATAAATCATTAATTAAAAATGCAAGTCAAAATAAGTTCAATTTTATAAATGATGATATCGTCCACAATTGGATGATATCATCCCCAATTTGAGAAAATTTGTCTCCGATTTCACATGAGGAAATCATCCCTTATTGGATGAAATCGTCCCCCTATCGTCGATTTCGCCCTTAGATGAAATCGACGATATCGAGATGATTTCGGCAAAATCGAGATGATTTCGTCTCGATGACGTTGATGGCCCAAAAACGGCCGCGATGCTAAAAAATAAATCTAATCTAATCTAAAAAGCATGAAATTCTAAAGTAAAGCATTCTAAATTTAGTTTAGACCCTTACCCGTAGCCTGTGCCGGACCTCTGTTGATCTATGCGCTATCTCGACCATCTTGTCTCCAGAGCTCTAAAAACTAGGAAAATGAACAGTAACAATGAATTAGGGTTTTACCCTATTTTTATTAATTTTATTCAAAAAAAATTAATTTTTTTTTTAAATTTTGCTTTTCTACGTTTTTATTTCAAATGTTTGATTTGGGTAAAAACACGGAGGGGACACTATAGTAAGCTGTCATACGATTCGACCTAGAATCGTCGCCTAAAAATGGGAATAATTTTTGCTTTCTCGTAGATCGAGAAGAACTCATCTTTAACGCATGTTCCTCGAAAAATTCACTAAAGAGGGGGCAAAATGTAGCACCCTAAAATTGGCGTAGTAAAATCTTAAATAATTACAATTACTCTAGTAAATATTCAAATTCAAATACCGCTCCTAAACTATCGTTTAACCCCTTTCCTCCTTTCCTATGCCATTTTTAGAGTTTGTTTTGACCGTTTGACGATATCGTCACGAATCAAACGATATCGCCTCAGATCGGAAGATTTCGTTTGGGCTAGGATGTCCAGACGATCTTGTCCCAAAATTGATTTTTCACAATTAGCCTCTATTCCAACGACGTCTCTAATCCGAGCAGAAGCGTGTCTGCACCATTAAAGACCCTCACCATTGGAGATCTCCCAAATTGAGATGATCTCTAACCTCCTAACCTCCCTCCTAAGCCTATTTAAACTTAGGACTCCCCCTTGGCATCCCCCTGGCTGAAATTTCCTGTAACACAAGTTCTACATGCATTAGACCGTCTTAAATTATTATTTGCCTCCATATTTGTCCAAATTTATTTGCAGGAACCTTAGTATTTTTTAGTTGGAGCAAGCTCAGTTCGTCATGGACGATCTTGTTCAATTCGAGACGATTTCACACCAATTCGAGACGATCTCGACTGCAGTCTGCATTGGGGGAAATCAGTGCCCAGAGTTTGCATTTCCTCATTATTTTCTGATGCATTATTCTATATTTAGTTAATCTTATGATTATTCTTTATTATTTTGCATCTTGGAGTTCACCCATGTAGTTTAATTGCATAATAAGGTCATGATTAGCTATTAAAGTGTTGCAACTTACTTGCATTTCTATTCGAGATTATCTGTTAACATCCTTATTATCATTTTACATCATTATCCTCTATTAACATTGCTGCATTTTTTGTATTTTGTGTGTATTTCTCTGTTTGCAGGTCTTTGGAAAATTCGTCTGACGAATGCATCAGATCTCAGACGATCCTACAGGTTAGATATGATCCCGTCAAATTCTAGACGATCTTGTCTGCTTCAAGAATCAGAACCTCCATCAGACATCCGGATCAGGTATGGCTCTTTAATTTAGCTTTTTCTCTCTGTGTCTGCTCAAATATGTTTGTTGTATTTCATTTAGTCTACATTCTCATAATAGAACAACTTAGATTCATTTGGCCAAACCTAAGACTTGAATGTTTAAAGATAAAACTGAACACATTAAACACATTCCCAACCTAGGTGTGGAAACTGCCATTCAAATGTTTCCTGGTGAACCCACCATCCGTCGAAAAATCACCATAATACACCTCCCCCGAGAGGCGGGACCTTTGCAAGGCCTCTCAGTCCAAGGTACTGCGCCATCCTTTTCCCATCCTCCTTCCGGGCACGGATCCTATAGCCTGAAGGTAAGGATGCAAAAAATTTGGAGCGATACATTTTGGTGAACCCGACGTGAATGCATTTAAAACCTTTTGAAAAAAAAAACAAAAACATAGATGCATTTAAAATCATTAGAAAATACTAAGTTGCATATCATGTCTAGATGGTAGCTCCTAAGAAAATATTAGCAGTTACTATAAATGTTGAAAACCAATTAGCAACCATAGAAATCAATTTTGTGCTTAGTGTGCCTGAAATAGATAGAAATCAACTTTTGTGGGACGAACTTGATAGAAGACTAGGTGTCATTTCATCTAGGTCAACAAAACTTAAACAAATCAAAAGGCTTGTCCTAGATAGAATCCTGGATCCTCATCAACTCATTTTTTATCATGAACTTCAGAGAGCCTGCCATAGATGGTTAGCTTATAGGAGAGCTCTTGTGTCTTCAAAATTGTTCACCTTCGAGGAATACCTTGAGAATGCAACCACTATACACCAGTTCCTAGGTCGTGTAGAAGACCAAGAGGTCGTTCTTACGGATAGGGAAAGATGGAATAGATTCCTCAAGCTGTGTTATATCGAGAGTATTGCCACGAGCTTTACTTCTATCAACCAGAATCTAAGACAAATAATATCACTATATCCCTTTTCATTAAATTATTGAAAGAAAATTTTCAATTTGAAGAACACTTCATGACTCTTGAAGAACTTGAGCCCATTAATGATATTTATAAATTGTTTATAGAAAACTAGATCATTGCTTTCATTATTATTATTTCTTGTGTTTTGTGTGTTGTTTGTTATCTTTATAATATTGTTATTAAAACCAAAAAAAAAAAAAAACAAGAAAAACTAAAAAACATAACAAAAACTAAAATATTTCATTTTAAATATTGTAGTATGTATATAATTAATATATACCTCTTAAGCTTGTTGTATATATATATATATATATTTGTTGAAATCTATGTTAAGCACAATGCCTAGACTTAGGAATGGTAAACAAACTAAAGGAGAAGAAGAAGATTGGTTAGGAGACAAAACAAGAAACCCAAATGTCCTTCCTAAGGATCCAATCCCGGGATAAGAAACTCTAGACCAGCAAGACGATGAGCTTTTTGTAGATGAACAAGAAGAAAATGTTAAAGAGGATGGATCCTCATCCCCTAGAATAACTCTAGATGGAACTATTGCTTTTGATAACTTAAATCATTTCTGGAAATTTTTCAATAATAACATTGGCGCTCTTAATATGGCAGTTCGTATTGATAAAGGGAAAATTAGTGACACTCAAGCAGCAATGGAAGATGTTTTTAATATACACACTAATCCCTTGTCCTTTTTTGATCAAGAAAGTGATAAGGCTGGACCATCCAATAGAGATATGGTCATTATGATTCAAAACATGCAAAAACAACAGGTTACCCAACCTCCTAAATAACCTGTTATTGAGCCTAAGATCATTCCCACACAAAATAAAACTTCCTTCACTACTTTACTTCACCAAACTATTGATCAATATGCTTCAAGTAGACAAAAACCTAAAATGAAGCCAAAAACCAATTTTCAACAATCTGGGATACAACATAATACAACTTCAAAATTTCTTCATAACACCTTTCCTACCAACAATTTACACAATAGCAACATAGCATCTAATCTTCATGTCCTTCCATATGTTCATAAATCTCATATTAATGCCCTACCGAACCAATATGGTGGGCAAACTGGTAATCTGGAAGCCATGGTGAAACAGTTAGCTTCGTGTATGGACCAGATAGATCCCTACCATCCCTCGTACAATTATCGAGAGATATGTAGTCAACCTTTGGATCCCATAGTTGTAGCACAACCATACCCTAAACACTTTCCTATGCCCGTCCTGCCTATATATAAAGGAACTGAAGATCCCATAAAGCATCTTCGCATGTTTAGGATAACATGTCATGATATATCGCATGATGACTTGCTATTACTAAAAATGTTCCCGAAAAGTTTAGGAGGAATGGCATTAGAGTGGTACTATCAATTGCCCACTCATTCTTTGAGAAATTTTGAAGAAACAGCTGAATCGTTTGTCCATCAATTTAGTACCTACATCAAGACGCATGTCACCATTAAAGATTTGTACAACTTAAAACAAGACAAAGATGAATTTTTTGTTGATTTCTTGGCTAGATGGAGGCAGTTGATAGGAAAACTGCACTTTGTGCTACCTTGTAGGGAAATGTTGGACATTTTTATTAATAATTTGCAAGAACAAATATCTTATGAGTTATCAACTGCTACTTTAACTACCTTCAATTAGGCTATAGATTTAACTCGAAGAGTAGAAGATGCCCTCATTAGGAGAGGCCAACTTAGGAAGAAAGATGATGAGAAAAAATCCAGAAATCAATATAAAAACAAACAAGTTGTAGGTGACGGAGTCACTGACAGCAGAAACGTTGCTAATATCAATACAACGAAGACAACAAAAAAATTTACATTAAAACCTCCTCAAGAATTTACTAGATTAAATCAACCATTATCAACTATTTTACCTCAATTACTCGAAAGAGGTTTGATTCAATTACTAACTATCCAGGAACCTGATCCAACCATACCCGGATACAGAGCCGATCTACACTGTGACTTTCATAGAGGACCTGGACATGCTACAAATTCTTGCAAAATATTGAAACATAAAATACAAGACCTGATTGAAAATAATGAAATGGAGGTGCAACCTTTCCAACCTAAATAAAATGCTCCTAATAACACTCAAAAGACCATTCCCCAAAATCAAAATCAAAATGCTAATCAATCATTAGATATATTTCAACATCCTTTACCAAACCATGGTAAAGAAGTGGCCAATCAAATCGAACATCATAATGTTCCTCCTCCTACCCGATATGTAGGAACTATTAGTGGACAATTACCTATTCAGGATCCTCAAACATTTGACACAACCTTATCCCTGGTCACGACCAGGCCCCTACATAATTTTCAAACTCTTGATCCTAGTGATGTAGAATCAGATACTGAAAGTGAAATAGACATCACCTCAAACCAATCGAATAGTTTTGAAAATGAATAAGATCCTATTCAACCTATCACAGATGCTATGGTTCCAGATGAACCATTTCCTAGAAGAATTACTACTCGACCCTCTTCTGATCAATTCCTTTCTAATGAACAAGCCATAAACGCTCAACCGAGACCAGTTTAGCGTCCTCAATATAACATTGTAGGTACCATCGGAGTCGTTACCAGACAACAAGCTCAAAATTCTCAACAAGAACCAAACCAGAATGATGGATCAGCTCCATTTGTTTTGAAAAATCCCAATAAATGGAATCATGCTTCCAATGTTCAACCTAAACCCCCTTACAATATTAATGAGCAATTATCCAATACTATAGCCAAAATTTCTCTCTTGGATTTATTAAGATCTTCTCCTACCCATAGAGATGAATTAATGCTTACATTAAGCCAAATGATGGTACCTCAAAATATTCAACTTGAAGCCATGTCCAATACTATCATCACTCGAGAAGTCGATTGTATTGACTTTCGGGATAAATATATCCCACAACATAGTTTACATAAGGATAATCCCTTATATATTACTTCTCTAATTGGAGATGTAGTTGTTAAAAGAGTCCTGATTGATAATGGTTCATCTCTAAATATTTGCACTTTTGATTTCTACCAACGATTTGGGTTTAGAAGTGATGAAATGAAGAAAACTGACATGATTATCAAAGCTTTCAATGACGAAACACAAGAAACATGTGGAGTTATTACCATCCCATTGCAAGTTGGTCCTAGAACCTTAGATACAACCGTGTTTATTGTACATTGCCCTGCATCGTACAATATACTTTTGGGTTGCCCTTGGATCAATGCGATGTGAGCGGTTCCCTCCACTTTACACCAATGTGTTAAATTTGAATTTAAAAATTAGTTGGTCACTATCCATGGTGACCCTAGACCCTTTGATATGTGTGCTTTGGCAAAACCTGTTGGAGTGCAATTTTGCCCCGCTCTGTCATCCACACATTCTAATTCTTATTTTTCATCTAAACATGTGAAAAACACACACATAACATCATCCACTCCATCAACTACACCTATACATTTAACTCAACCATCTTCTGAACAAACCACACTAAAACCTCAAAAGGATATTCAATCCACAACCAATCCTTCATGTTCTATCCCGGTAATTTCAAAACCTATAAACCCATTTATTGACACTTCTACATTATCAACATCTATAATACCTTCCACATCTAAATATATAGGGAATAATCCTTCTACATTTTATGCTCTTTCTGATGAACTTTTACAAGATTTATCCACAATCTTAATATCAGAAAAAACAAATGCTTTAATGCAAGATTCAATTCTTTTAAATAACTTGCCACCATATCCTCATACTTTGGGCCTCCCACAACCTATGGGAAGTACTTACCAAGTCAGGAGTTGTGCTTTTATTTATAAAGGATATGATTGGGGAAGAATACCCCGAAATATCAAAACTCATCATGAGGGATATGCCCAATGTTATTTTACTAATGAATATATTAAAGCTAAACCCATAATGATTAAAATGGGATATAAAGGGAAAGGCTTGGGACCTTTCCAAAATGGCATGAAATAACCTATTGAGGTAGAGCCATGGTCCGCCCGATGTGGTGTGGGCCTATTTCCTAGTAAGGGTCAACCCTTCCCTTTTGAAGATGATGAACTCATATGTTATCAAGATTATCTAGATAAACAAGATTCTTTGTGTTCAAAGAATCAGCCATTTACATGTAATATGCTATCCATAGCTTACCTTGAATTGATTGCTAAATCCGATGAGGAGTTGGAAGGAGATATTTTCCATGATGTCTCCGTTGAAGAGTTGTTACACAATGGTTTTTATTTTGATGGTTCTATACCAACTATAGCCCAACTTGAGGCCACCACTCACCAAGACAAGTTATCCACCTTAACCTTAAAAGAATTACAATAATTGGGCGTTTCACCCGCCCCACCTAATTTTGAAAGAGATCTACACATGGAAGTAGAAAACGTCATTAAAGTTAACATTGGAACTGAGGATAATCCTCACATAATCAATATTGGATCAGCATTAAGTCAAGAAAAACAAAATGAATACATTGCATTCCTTAAAGAATATGAAGATGTCTTCACTTGGACATATGAAGATATGCCAGGTCTAGACCCTTCTGTAGTCATGCATCATCTAGTATTCCATCCGGATGCTAAACCTGTTAAACAAAAGCTTAGAAAAATGCATCCCAAAGTGGCCCTGCTAGTCAAAGGGGAGTTAGAAAAACTCTTGAATGTTATTTTCATACAAGCTATTGATTATGCTGAATGGATCTGGAATGTAGTTCCAGTCACCAAGAAAGAAGCTACCAAAGTTAGGGTTTGCACGGACTTTAGAGATATTAACGCTGCATGCCCTAAAGATGATTTTCCTCTTCCAAACATGGATCAAATCATTGACTTTACTGTTGGGAGTGAGATGATGTCCTTAATGGATGGATTCTACGGTTATAATCAAATCATGATAGCTCCTGAAGATCAAGCTAAAACAGCCTTTATTACCCCTTGGGGTACCTTTTGTTGGAAAGTGATGCCATTCGGCTTAAAGAACGCAGGTGCAACCTATCAACGAGCTATGACTTATATTTTTCATGATATGATGCATAATATCCTACATGATTATGTAGATGATATTATAGCTCACTCTATTAATGAAGATAACCATTTAGATGATTTGAGAAAAAAATTTAATCGATTAAGAGAATATCTTATTCGATTAAATCCAGCCAAATGCATATTCAAAGTTAAGTCCGGTAAACTATTAGGGGTTATAGTTTCTTTACGTGGCATCGAAATTGACCCTCTCAAGATTGCGACTATCATTGATATGCCCGCACCTACCAATATATCTGAATTACGAAGTTTACAAGGTAAACTTCAAGCTATCCGTCGCTTCATCGATAAGTTGGCAGACAAAACCGGTCCCTTTCTTAAGCTCCTTAAGAAGGATGTCCCTTTTAATTGGGATGACGAATGTAAAGAAGATTTTGAACTTCTAAAACAATACCTCCTTAACCCACCTGTGCTTTCTCCGCCTAGACCTGATCACCCATTTCTCCTGTATATTTCAGCTTCAAATTTTGCTTTAGGAGCTATGTTAGCTCAGCTTGATGATGAGAAGAAAGAATGTGCTAATTATTACATTAGCCGAACCCTCATCAGTTATGAAACCCATTATACAACATTAGAGAAATTATGTCTAGAAGTCGTATTTTCTACGTAGAAATTACGTCATTATATGCTCAGTCAAAAAACTTATGTCATTGCTAAATATGATCCCTTGCGGTATCTCATGAGTCGACCTTATTTATCGGGTTGCACAGCCAAGTGGGTTCTTGCTCTAAGCGAGTTTGACCTCATGTTCATAGGACATAAGTCTTTTAAGGGTCAAATCATAGCAGACCAATTAGCTGCTGCACCCTTAGAGTCTACTCATCCCCTCATCATTGAGTTTCCTGATGAATGCCTTCAATTAGAGGCAAACCATATTGAACAATGGTCCTTATACTTTTATGGAGCCCGATGCATGAGTGGGGCTGGTGCGGGTATTATTTTAATATCCCCGCAAAAACATCTTATACCTTTGTCCTTTAAATTAACATTTGCTTGCACTAATAATACTGTCGAATATGAGGCTCTAATCCTTGGATTACGAGCTGCCTTGGCGTTAAAAATCAAACATCTGCTAGTTTTTGGTGATTCTCAACTTGTCATAAACCAAATTAATGAAGTTTATCAAACCAGAGATGATAAATTGTGCCCATATAAAGCATATGTTTTGCAATTGTTATCCTTGTTTGATAAAGTTACTTTGGAAGCTATTCCACGAACTAGCAATCGTGCAGCTGATGCTATGGCCGCAGCTGCATCTCTTCTGCCCTTGGAGTTAGATGACGAATATGCCACCATCATTATTTGTCGAATCTAGGAACCCACTTCAAATAAGTCATGTTTAGAACCTTTGGATGTGTTTTCTAATCAATGAAACTACTCCTGAACCTTGGTATACAGATATATTTGATTTTCTCCAAAATGGGACTTTCCCTACCAATTCTAATAGAAACTAGCATCGGTTATTACGTAGACGAGCAAGTCGATTTGTAATAATTGGCAATACTTTATATAGGAGATATTTTGAAGGTATCCTATTAAGATGTTTGAATTTAGAAGAATCCAAATTAGCCTTGAGTGAAGCCCACGATGGATCTTGTGGAGGACACTTCAGTGGTAGTGTCATTGCTAAAAAGCTCCTTAGGATAGGATACTTTTGGCCTACCATGGAGAATGATGCACATGATTATGTGTGCCATTGCGACAAGTGCCAAAAACATGTTGACCTTGTCCATGCCCCTGCACAAGAAATGCAGGCTATTTCATCTCCTTGGCCCTTTTCAAAATGGGGCTTAGACATTATTGGCAAAATTAATCCTGTGTCATCTGATGGACACAAATTCATCATAACCGCCATCGAGTATTTCACAAAGTGGGTTGAAGCTATGCCTTTAGCTTCCTACACTGGCACACAAGTCTCTAAATTTATTTTTAATCAAATCATTTGTAGGTTCGAAATTCCTGCAAACCTCATCTCAGACAATGGAACTTGTTTCAAAAATAAAGATGTCAAGAAATTATGCCAAAAATATAAGATTCAACATCGCTGGTCCACTCCCTATTATCCTCAAGGTAATGGTCAAGTAGAAGCATCTAACAAAACCTTAATCAAAATTCTCAAAATATTGGTCAATAAATCTGGCCGCGACTGGCACATTCAATTATATCCAGCCTTGTGGGCCTATCGAACTAGTGTTCGAACCCCCATTGGAACTTCACCTTTTGTCTTGGTTTATGGCGCTAAATATGTTTTTCCCTTTGAATTAGAAGTTCCTTATTTGGATCTACTACTTCAAGATACCGAAGTAGGAGATGAATATCGAGCTGGCAGACTCAATCAGCTGGAACTCCTAGATGAAAAGTGCATCAATGCTTTGAAGCATCTTCGTGCTTACCAAAACAAGCTTAAAAGATCATATGCTAAGAAAGTTCGTCATCGATCCTTTGAGATCGACGATCTTGTTTTAAAAGAAAATCAAAAAAATACTAATGCAAATAAAGACCTTAAAGGTAAATTTGAGCCCAACTGGCTTGGACCATACATTATCATCGCTAAATTTGAATCGGGAGCATACAAATTAGCTACCTTAGATGGTAAATATTTAAAAGAACCTATGAATATTATGCATCTTAGGCGATATTACGCATAAAATTTGGTCATTTCATCATTTGTACATATTTTGCATGTTGTCTTATTTTAAAAATATATCAAACTGTTTACACAAAAACAAAAACAAACAAAAAAAATAAAAATAAAAACAACAATATTCTTGACTCTTTCAAAACCAAAATAAAATAAAAAAGAAAGAGAGAGTCAACATTCTCAAACTTCTCAAAAAGTATTTGTATATATTTCTTCTTACAAATTTTGCAGTTATATATTTCAAATTATTTTGGATAAATTAGCATTTATTTGGAATCCCTCACTTTCACAAACACAAAATAAATATCTTGATTTTTATCTGGCATGATTACTAATCTCTCTTATATCAAAGTCCACAAAATTCAATTAAATAAAGTTTGAGCACAGAGAATTGATATTGTTATTTACTTAAACCAAGCACATCCTTTCACAATAAAATGATTATATTTGTAATGTCCATGCTATGCTACATAGTAGAAGTGGTTTCTTGAGCAAAAAGTTTCCCCTGCTATCCTATCATGCACATGGTCTAGAATCTTTGAGAATTGGCAAAAGGACAAGCTCACCCCTACCTAGAATAAAAATCCCTTGCTCTATAGCTAATCCGAGCAAGTATCCCTAGCATAGGAAGAAAAGCAAAGTTCAAGAAAAAGAGAAAAAGAAAAATGTTATTTTATATCATTACAACAATGTTTCAAGCATTATCTCAAAAATCAAGCAAAAATACAAAAGAAAAGCAAAAGAAAAGCAAAAGAAAGCAAAAGAAAGCAAAAGCAAAAGCAATAAAATCCCTCTCCCTACCCATTGAAAAGAAAAGAAGGGTTGATGAGCTTGAATCCTTGGAATTCTCAATTATTCGAAAACTGTGAGGTAAGCCCCATAACAGGTGGTTTGTGCCCAACCTGCTTGGCCTTGGGTAACTCCTAGCGTGGCGATATGTCTGTCACATTAGCGACCTTCTTTTGTATAGACCTATGTCTCGCTTATGGATTAGCTAGATCTTGATAATCCGACTTACATAGTAGTCTAGTATGGTTATATGCATCTAAATCATGGTTAATGAACACTTATTTGGTTCATTCAAATCACTTGTATCAAATTATCTTGCTCAAACTGGTAAATGAACAATGCAATTGCACACACATTTTGTATTTGAGAGATTTTGTGTATCATTATGATAAATCAAGATTGGAAATGAACTCACATATGCACATGGGATTCCTTATAAATCCAACTTTTGTCTTCGAGATACTTTGAAATATCTTTGCAAATTGTTTGGAATAAATTCATTTTCTTCTTTAAAGTACAGTTGTTTAGCATAAAGACAACTACATGCATAATCAAAAATCAAAATTTCTTTCAAACCATACAATAAAAACACACACACACACACACACACAAATATATATATATATATATATATATTGTCGACTTTCGCGACGATGGTATAGTTCCAGAACTTAAATGGGAGTCTTATGCCTAGCGCAAGTCCTCCTCTTCATATTTTCTGTTTATTTTCAACAATTAAAAATCAACCATACAATAAAACTATTATATCAACTTTTTCTTTGGATTTTGCAATGATGGTATAAGTCTATACCTACATATTCTATGCCTAGCGCAAACCATTGTACCAATTTTTATTCCCCATTTATTTAAAATCATAAAAACATATGACTTAAATCATTCTGTTATACAATTATGTTTTTAAAAAAGCATGCACATTATCACTATTTCATGTCATTATGTCAATATGCAAATTTGCAATGATGGTATAATTCCTAGGGAATTATCCAAAAAATTTATCACACTTAGGAATTTATGCCTAGCAAAAATCATTTTAAAATATTTCATGCATAATATTTTCATGAAAAGTCTAAAAACAAAATCATCATCATCATCATTTGCATCATCACACCAAAGTCTTAAGACAGTCTCTTAAGCACTCTTTTACTTTTTAACAATATTTCTATACTGGGATTAGCTTGATGACCGAGTGAGCGGCGACTCCATGAAATGGTCTATAACAGTGACAATGTCCTTTGAAATTATTGTTAAAGGTCCCTTTTATTTTTTATCAAATTATCATCACAACAAACAATTTGTTACATCAGATTATTTCATTTAAATTTTTAAAGCATGACATTTAAACCATAATATTTTCCAACGACATAATTACATGAATCATCAAATCAATCACACCAAAACATTAAAAGCATCATACAAACGCATAAGACAAGTCATATGATCAAAAAATATCTCATCTATATATATATCAAATATATGTACATCATATCAAAAATAGATTGGTATGCCACAATCTACATCTTGGCATACTCAATCCTCTCAATCAAATATACAATCTTTGTGTAGTGCAGTAGCCTCGCCTCGAGAACCCCTCGAGCTCTCAGCCTCATCTCCTCCCCCGCCCTGAGGTGGAGGAGGTGGCCCCATCGTAGTCCATGTGGTGCCATGAGTCCTGGATGCCGATCGTGATGATGTCCTAGATGACCCCATCACAACAGGCTCTGCAATATGAGCTGGTAATGGCACCCTCTGCTCTGCTGGCATCGCTTGGTAATATAGAGCCTGATAGAATGTAACCTGGGCAATAGCGCATGCTAAATCTTGAGTGCTCGCTCCTCCGCCCCGAGCTCTAAGCCGTGTAGCCTCATCCTGCAATGTCTGCACCTAAGCCCGTAGGCGGGCAACCTCAGCTCAAAGAGTCACTGTCTCGTTGCTCTCCCCAGTGTCAACACCCTTGCCCTTATCGGGCGATGGTGGCCTCTCTCTCTATGGAGAAGGGGGTCTTTCCTCCCTCCTCTCCCACTACCATGGCCTCTGCTGAGCCTGTGGTCTCCTCTGCTCTCTCCCATTATGTCCCTGTGCTACCTCAATGGCTGTCTGGCGTCGCCTCCTCATTCGACGCACAACTACGTGAATCGGACCCTGAGCCCTCATCATTCGAGGAGGGCAGATGCCTGTGTACCAGGCATCATAGTCATCGGCTACCCCAGCATCATCCCCATCCATTGGCTGAATGGGGGCATCATCTGTGTCCTAACTCTAGAATCACTGCATATCTAGAGCCCCGCTAACTATAGTGTTATCCCGGATAGTCCAAGAAAACTCGTAGTCTCTGAGAGATGGGATCCCCTACTATAGACCGAACTGCCTCAAAACTTGGTCGTACCGGTGGAGCTCCACCTCTCCCCTCTCCATCCTCAGCCAGCAGACTCGCCTGATGCGAGCCAGCTCCTGTCCGTCCTTGGCCCACCCTGGATGATCTCTCCAAGGCCTCCAGGTGATCTAGTCGGAGACAAGGTCATCAAGTAGTCTCTGGGATGCTGGAAGATCTATCCGCCGTTGTGCCCCTCTCCGGAGCCACTAGTAGAAAACTCGAGGTCTCTCCTCATCAATCCCTATCATTGGAAGCCCTACCGGCCTTCGCATCGTGATGTGCTCCCAGCACCAAACCTGTAGTAATGATGTCATAACCAGACATCGATCGCCCTTGTATACGACCCCATGAAGGATCCTATACAACCGATAGAGTACAAAGCTCCCCTAAGCAAACCTGTACCCATGGTCTCTCATGTCATAGACCACATCTATCAGTAGCCATGGTACCCTACATCCACTCTGGTGGCACAACAGAAGTCCACCTACCACCCCAACCAAAACCCATGTGAGTCTAGATGCCCCAGGCATCTGGTGCAGCAACTCGATATTCACTCCACCCTTCTCCAGGGCGAAGCTCGGATCTCCACATAGTCGCATCATCGCATGGCCCTGATTGGCCATGGGAGTGATCAATCGTCCTTGTATGGGGATCCTCAAAATCCTCCATACATCCTCCAGTGTGGGAGTCATCTCCCCTATCGATAACCAAAAACAGGAAGAACCCGGATACCACCTCTCTGCTAGAGTTGTCAATAGCCCCATATCTATAGAAACCTCGTGGCATCTCTGCCACATGCTGCAAGCCAACCTGAGCCAGCTGATCTCGCTCTACCTAAGATAGAGTGGCCAAGTCATCCTTCAACCCACCATATTTCCATTCTCTGCTCTTTAGTAATCCTCTCTACAACATAAACAAAATCAACAATAAAAATCATTAATAAATCATTAATTAAAAATGCAAGTCAAAATAAGTTCAATTTTATAAATGATGATATCGTCCACAATTGGACGATATTGTCCCCAATTTGAGCAAATTCATCTTCGATTTTGCATGAGGAAATCGTCCCTTATTAGACGAAATCGTCCCCCTATCGCCGATTTCGCCCTTAGACGAAATCAACGATATCGAGACGATTTTGGCGAAATCGAGACGATTTCATCTCGACGACGTCGATGGCCCAAAAATGGCCATGATGCTCAAAAATCAATCAAATCTAATCTAAAAAGCATGAAATTCTAAAGTAAAGCATTCTAAATTCAGTTTAGACCCTTACCCGTAGCCCACGCCGGACCTCTGTTGATCTGTGCACTGTCTAGACCATCTTGTCTCCAGAGCTCTAAAAACTAGGAAAATGAACAGTAATAATGAATTAGGGTTTTACCCTATTTTTCTTAATTTTATTCAAAAACAATTAAAAACATTTTAAAATTTTGCTTTTCTATGTTTTTACCTCAAACGTTCGATTTGGGTAAAAACACGGAGGGGGCACCATAGTAAGTTGTCGTACGATTCGACCTAGAATCGTCGCCTAAAAATGGGAATAATTTTTGCTTTCTCGTAGATCGAGAAGAACTCATATTTAACGCATTTTCCTTGAAAAATTCGCTAAAGAGGGGGCAAAATGTAGCACCCTAAAATTGGCGCAGTAAAATCTTAAATAATTACAATTACTCTAGTAAATATTCAAATTCAAATTTTAACCCCAAAACCGCTCCTAAACCGCCGTTTAACCCGTTTCCTCATTTCTCGCGCCATTTTTAGAGTTTGTTTTGACCGTTTGACGATATCGTCACCGATCAGACGATATCGCCTCAGATCGGACGATTTCTTCTGGGCTAGGACGTCCAGACGATCTTGTCCCAAAACTAATTTTTCACAATTAGCCTCTGTTCCAACGACGTCTCTAATCCGGGTAGAAGCATGTCTACGTCGTTAGAGACCCTCCCCATTGGAGATCTCCCAAATTGGGATGATCTCCAACCTCCTAACCTCCCTCCTAAGCCTATTTAAACTTAGGACTCCCCCTTGGCATCCCCCTGGCTGAAATTTCCTGTAACACAAGTTCTACGTGCATTAGACCGTCTTAAATTATTATTTGCCTCCATATTTGTCCAAATTTATTTGCAGGAACCTTAGTATTTTTTAGTCGGAGCAAGCTCAGTTCGTCATGGACGATCCTGTTCAATTCGAGACGATTTCGCACCAATTCGAGATGATCTCGACTGCAGTCTACATTGGGGGCAATCAGTGCCCAGAGTTTGCATTTCCTCATTATTTTCTAATGCATTATTCTGTATTTAGTTAATCTTATGATTATTCTTTATTATTTTGCATCTTGGAGTTCACCCATGTAGTTTAATTGCATAATAAGGTCATGATTAGCTATTAAAGTGTTGCAACTTACTTGCATTTCTATTCGGGATTATCTGTTAACATCCTTATTGTCATTTTACATCATTATCCTCTATTAGCATTGCTGCATTTTTTGTATTTTGTGTCTATTTCTCTGTTTGCAGGTCTCTGACGAATTCGTCTAATGAATTCGTCAGATCTCAGATGATCCTGTAGGTCGGAGATGATCCCGTCAAATTCCAGACGATCCTGTCTACTTCAAGAATCAGAACCTCCATCAGACATCCGGATCAGGTATGGCTCTTTAATTTAGCTTTTTCTCTCTATTTTTGCTCAAATCTATTTGTTGTATTTCATTTAGTCTGCATTCTCATAATAGAACAACTTAGATTCATTTGGCCAAACCTAGGACTCGAATGTTTAAAGATAAAACTAAACACATTAAACACATTCCCAACCTAGGCGTGGAAACTGCCATTCAAACGTTTCTTGGTGAACCCACCATCCATCAAAAAATCACCATAATACACCTCCCTCGAGAGGCGGGACCTTCGCAAGGCCTCTCAGTCCGAGGTACCATGCCATCCTTTTCCCATCCTCCTTTCGGGCACGGATCCTATAGCCTAAAGGTAAGGATGCAAAAAATTTGGAGCGATACGAGTCCTTAATTTTATAAGTGATAGTATGTCAAGACCAATTTGCTCAACAGTTGTCACTGATGGCCTTGTCCGTGGGGCTTGAAACATGGATAAATTAAATTACACAATTCTTTTCAAAAATTAGGAATTACGTCAAGTCATATAGGAGAGGTCTCCTCGCAATCATCTGATCCTAAGGTGATTGGTTCTTGATATTTTACATTTTCATCACTTTGCATTTCAATGATGCCGAAAGGCATTTTCTTCAACAACATGGAATCACCCCAAACTTGGGGTAACCAAAACATGATTTTGATTTCTCACAATGGGATACATCTTACATGATCATGGCATATACACTTGGAAAAAATCCCTTTATTTGTTGGGGTAAAAATAGAGTCAACTAATTGCATTTACACCAACCCCCTCTCTCCGTTGGGGAAAAAACAATATCAATTTACATCATTCATATCATCCACATTTACATCATTCATATCATCCACACTTACATTATACATCTACATTTATACCATTCACTTACATTTGCATTGTACAAATATATCAATTGGCTTGTAATATTCATTTTTCACTCACTCACAAATTAAGGGGGTAAGCTACTCAATCCAATGTTTACACAATCAAATTATTTTGTCTTCAAGATCATCTTCACATTACAATAAAAGAAAGCTATTTTTTCATCAGGCCAAACTAGGTGTCTCATATTTTTATACCACATTGTATTTTACTCAACATGGTACAAAAATGTGCATCTGTAGAAACCAAAATCTAGCCACTTGTCATCCGTCCATGTTTCCCAATCTCCATCGTCCATTATTTATGTATATTTATATATTTATTTAATATATATTTAAATGTTAATATGTTATATATTATTTATATATATATATATATTTAAATATATATATATATATATATATATATATATATATATATATATATATATATAATTATATGAATTAATCCCAACCATCCGTCATGTTTTAATCTTAGCCATCCATCCGCATTAATCCATGCCACTTACCCATATTTAATCTCCATCCTTCCTCATGTTTTAATCTCGATCGCTCAAATTGTGTCATCGAAACCCTAACATGTCTAAGGGAATATTATAAAGAGGAGTCATTTTGATGACTCAAACCCTATGTTCGTTAACACTTTTTGAGTTCCCTAAGCACCCTTTAGTAGTTATGGAATCCTAATACTTCCTAAGCCCCTACGATCCCTAAATTTCTCTAGGAGATCATAAAACCTAGCCTTATCATTTTCATCCTTACCCCCCATCACTATCATTCACATATTTTGCATTCACCATTGTCCACCTAACATGAACCAGATATGATTTTGTAACCCTTTACTAGAGCCACTGAATATCCTCTAGAGCCCATTGAGCACCCACTAGATCTTTTTGAGTGCCCACCTGAGCTTCTCAAACACCCTCTAGAGCCTCTAGAGTACCTCTAGATATTTTTGGTCATCACCAAGCACCCACGGGAATTTATCATTCTAGATATGCAGCCCTATGACCCTTGGGTGCCGTTAGGGTATCTACGTAATCATCATCTACATCATCAATGAAGTTAGAAATAGCAGGTTAGCATTGTTTTACAAGGTAAATAGTTTTGTACACTTCATCTCATGTTCTTTTGCTTTGTTTACAACTTTAATTATAATATTAGGGTTTAGTAATTTAGTTTCTCCTTAGGGTCTCATGCAGTGGAGCCCTCACATATATTACTGATCCATATTATTTTTGGTTGTGTGCAAGTGTAAGAACTACATTCTATGGAAGCTATATAATCTTGGGTGGCCCTACTTAGGATACACAAGCCCACCCACCAATCTATTGGGATCGAATCAAGAATGAAGACACCAACATTATTTTCAACTAGGGTTTCAAATAACCCTAGTACTCTGTAATTTTGTATCAAAAATAAATATTGTAAAACCTAAAATTTGGTGCATATCGATTGTAACATTTGAGATCCACCCATAACAATAAAGAATTTTATTTTATTTTTGCAATATTTATGTGTTATGGTGTTTATTTCCATTTCATAGTTTGTACTGGTGTTGCTTGATTTTGTATTCACACCTCTATTGGCTAACAAGTCTACTACCATATTGCCTTATTATATATATGGAATACTTTCATTTCCCTAAAGGTTTCGACTAATATCTTGAAAAATATTTCTTATTTACCACTTTGTCTTTGCTTCTTTCTTAAGACAATTAATGATATTTAGAGAATATCCTTCCACTAATAACTTTCTAGTAGTGATTCCCCTATAAATAGAGCTTGGTATTCTACTTGGTGGCTTGTAGTGATTCCCAAATATTCATAGATTACCCTTTATCATCCCTTTTTCAACTCAAACAATAGCACCTAATTATACCTTTCTTGAGTTTCCCTTTGAGGCCCCATAAAAGTTCATCCTCATCCATCCTTCTTGATTGATAGCCATTTAGTCTTGGACCTTGATTAATATTGAGTATCATCCAAGCTATGAACTAGGTTTAAGTTCCAAGTTTTGCTTATTCTAGCCTCATATCCTATTTCATATTTTCTCAAAAACTTTATTATCTTCACATTTTCCTAAATTGCTTGAACAATAATTTGCACATTTCTCCCTATTGTTATGTTCTCCTCCTTATAAGTTATCCTATTCCTTTCCAAGCATATTTCCCAAGCATAGTGGAAAGAAATTAGACTCAAAATTCCATCAAGCCTAGGACTGGTGAAAGGCTTTCTCCATTACTCTAACCAATATAGCATGGTATTTGGTAAATTCCACATTACCCCTACCTTATTTTTTAGTGCCTAAAGTATATTCAATGAGTAGTTACATTCTAAGAAGACATGTTGAACTAACTCCTATCTTTGCTTTTAGAGGTAACATCTATTTGGGTATTGAATTTTTCTTTTACAAACTATCTATAGTCATTATATTATTTCGTATAGCCAACCATAAAAATACCTCCTGTTTGGAAATTGCTTTCTTCCCCCATATTCTCTTCCATGGAAAACCATATTCTATAGCTAGGTCAATCAATTCATGGGTTGTTTTAAAATTATATTCACTATCTTGGATGGCCCCTACATTAATGGATCTTGATTTATCTCTAAAATTATAGAACATGATCTAAGTTTTACCTCCAACTTACTCAGTGCTTCACTATTCTCTTGGTTCATGTTTAGTTCTTTCCATCTTAGCTGACCTCCTACCATCAATGTATAGTCACTTACTAGCCTTCCATATCTTGATTCCATATCCTCTCGAAGACTATGCATCTCCTCATCCATGGTTAGTGGTCTACTATCTAACCAAGCATCCTCTTATAAACTAATGGATCTACCATCCCTTACTTTTCATTGAACTCCCTTACATAATAACTCCTTGCCTTCACAATGTGATTCCATAATGAAGACCCTCAACATGGATCCTGTATAGTAAGCAATCTAGCATCTTCCATTCTACTAATGGTTTTGTGAAAATATCAAAAATATTCTCATTTGTGGGGCAATATATGAGTTTAACCATCCCATATAATACCTTCTTCCTAATAAAGTGTGCTTGAATCTTAATGTGTTTTATCCTTTGATGCATAACCAGATCCTTTGCTAGTGCTATTAAAGGTTGGTTATCAAAAAATATTGTGATAGATTTACTATTGTTAAACCCAATTTCTATTACTAGTATTTGAGACCAAATGGATTCTTGACATGCTAGAGTAGCACTTCTATACTCAGCCTCAATTGATGATTGGTTGTTTCTTACTACACCAAGAGATCACATATGATACCAAGAAAAAATAGTATCCACTTGTGAATTTTCTTTCAACATCATCCATAGCATAGTTGCTATCACAATAACAAAATACATTTACATGAGAATTACAAAATATTGTAAAGCTAAATTAGTAGTTCCACTTAGATATTTAAGTATTCTATAAATAGCATTAATATGAACATAATAAGTCTTATGCATAAATCTAGCCATCACATTAACAACATAAGCAATATCAAGCCTAGAAATCGTAAGATATAATAAACTACCATAAGTTGCCTATATTGAGTTTTATCTACAAGCTTAGAGTCTTTATTAATTTCAAATTTGATAGAAACCATAGTATTAGAAACACATTTGTAATTTTTCATTTTAAACCTTTGCAAGATTTTTAATATATACTTAGGTTTGAGATTCATTCAAATTTTGAACTTAGCCATTAAGGTTATACTTGATGTTTGGCTTCTAGTTCTATATTTGTATATTTTACCAAATTGAGAGTCTTTAGTTCTTTGTTGTAACCATTTTGGTCTCTTAGTTTGATTTTCTAAGGAAGAATTTTCATCAATACTTAAAGAACTAGATTTATATAAAGTAGACTCATCAAAGATAGGCATACTATTAGGGTTATAATATATATATCTTTTGTATTGATTATCATAACCTACTAACACACATTTCAAATATCTATCATATAATTTTCTAATATCATTTGAATTATTATCACGTGTATAAGCAATGTACCCAATTACTCTCAAATGCTTAATTGATGGTTTCCTTTGAAACCAAGCCTAAAATGAAGTGACTCCATTTAGTGCCTTAGTGGAAAAATTATTAAGCAAATATACAAAAGTACAACAACATTCAACCCAAATAAATTAGGTAGATTTTGGAGGACTATATTTGTAATAGATCTATTTTTCCTCTCAGCAACCCCATTTTATTGGGGTGAATATGGGTATGTGAATTGTCTTGACATACCCATTTCAAGATGATAAGAATTAAACTCATTACTCACATACTCTCCTCCATTATCAATCCTTAAGAATTTTATGGAGGAAGAGGTTTCATTTTCAATAAGTGCCTTAAAAAAATTAAAATATTCAAATACTTGAGACTTGTTTTTTAAAAAATAAATCCAAGTGTACCTTGAAAAATCATCAATAAAAGTTAAATAATATAAAACTCCACTTAATTGTTTAGCTTGAAATGGACCCATAAGGTCAAAATGGACTAATTGAAATCTATAATAATATTTAAAAAAATTTCACCAAACTTAGTCCTAGTTTGCTTGGATAAAATGCAAGACTCACAAAGTCCTCCATCAACTTCAATTTTAGAGAGACCAATTACCATGGTTTTGGTAAACATATCAATCATACTTATATAGTTTAGATGTCCTAATATATTATGACACAATTTAAAATTATTGTCAACATACATGGAAATACAATGTACTTTACCTAAAGTTTTATGTGGAGAGAACATGTACAAATTGTTAAAAGAAATACCTTCTTTAACAATCTCTCCTACATTGATTTTGATGATGCACCTATTGTCACAAAATTGAATGCTTCTTCCTTGAGAAGTAATTTCTTTACAAAAAGTAGGTTAGTTGCAAGATTAGGAACAAACATAACATCATTAAATACTTCTTTACCTATGTTAACATTTTCAATTCCTTCTACAACAATTTGGGAATTATCCCCAATAGTAACTACATCATTGTAATCTAAGTTTCATGAAGTAAAAAATGACTTACATATGATTAGTGCATCCTAAATCAATAATCTAACTATGGTCTATTTTATCATGAATGGAAGTCAATGCATGAAATAAAGAAACATTATTAGTTTTTTTACCTCCCTTCTTGCTCTTTACGTTTTTGGAGGTTGTCTTCTTCTTGTAACAATCATTTTCTTTGTGGTCAAAAATACCATAAAAGTTACAATTTATATTAAATTTAGGATTACTGCTCTTTGATTTCTTATCAAACTTAGGTTTTGAAGAACTAGTTTGATTCTTACCTTTAAATTTCTTGCCTTCATTCCACTTTCTAGGTTTACTACATTTATGAACATTCAAGGTGATAGAAGTAGATTTAGGATCCTTACCTTCACCTACCTTTGTACCTTCTTGTAGCTTGATGGTTTCTTCATGTTGAACATGTAGGTTGGAGATATCCACTAGTGTAGATAGATTGTCTTCTTAATCAAATATTGTATTGAGAAAATTTACAAATAAACTTTTCAATGATATTTCTAAGTACAATGAAGAATAAAATATTTTCTTTCACCCATTCACAACTACATGCAAGTAGTTGTATCCTAATTTCCCTCATTTTAGCTAGGTATATTAAAATAGATTCTTCACATGATATTTTTATTTTAAAAATTTTTGAAAGAAGGGAAAATTTTCTATCCATGTTTGACCTCATGAACATGGTTTTTAACTCATCCCATGCTCATATACAAAATAAAAATTAGAAATATGCACTAATATGTCATCACTTATAGACCTAAATAACATAGAAAGGGCTTGTTGATTTTTTATATTTCATGGTTCAAGTGCTCTTCCATTTTAGGGTTATGGCTCCCCCTTGTTTAAAATATTCTAAGTTGCATCACTTGGTATTCTAACCTCATCCTAGGCTCCCAAATATGATAGTTTATCCCTTCAAGAATCATATTAGGAGAAAAACTAGCAATATCATTAGATTCCATGACTAAAAACACAAACATGTTAGTATGATTGTAGAAATAATTTTGCAAAACACAAGAATAAACAACTTATTTTCCAAAATAAAAATCATATTCAAATGTCTTTAATATTAAGAACTAAAAAAAAGAGGGATCTTGTGGACCCCACCACCAAATATTTTTTTAAAAATAAGGTAAGGGTTCCATAGGGCTACCACTCTCCCTTTTTAAATATTCTACTATTAAAAAATTAATGGGCATGGGGAAGACTCGAGGCCTCCCTGTCACCTCATGCAACCTCAAGGGTTGTTGGCCAGCACACTGTATTACCAATGGGTTATCCATTGTAAGATAAATGAACACTCGTATTGATAATGATGAGGAATATATAGGTTACAATGTCTATAGTAGGCTCGTAGATGTAGGATCTACTAACCTATTAAGGCCAGGAATAAACTAGCACTAACAATAAGCTAACCTAATTTATTCTCTAATATCCCAACTAAATAATGAAATAATAATAGTAATTTAATATATGCTAACATCCCCCCTTATTACATTATTTGGGTAATAATATAACTACTAGCTATACTATCATCCCCCCATACAACAATATTTGGGTAAAGTATATAACTTCCATAATACAGTGAAGAAGATGTTGATCTACTGGTTCTTTGCTCTATCACAGTGCTCTGGCTTCTCCTAAGAAAAAAATGGGTCATTCCTCGCTTCGTCTTCACGTAAACAAATGTCCTTATGGTAATCACATCATCCAACCAAATTTGCATGGGTAACTAGTCGCTGCAATCGCTAAGTGTAGTAGAATAGATCACTTCATATAAGTTTCATTCATCTACAATATGAATTTGCAAATGATAAGGTAGCTAAGGTGTCGATCACTGCCGAAAATGCACCCTTATAAGTTCCCCCTTTCTTTTTGCAAAACATAGTGTAATTAATTTTTGAAGGAAGTGTGACTAAGGTGTCGGTCAAAGTCGAAAATGCACCCTTATAAGTCATCTTCCCTATTTACAAAAATTAGTGATGAAAAGAAATGGATATCCCCCTCAATTGTAAAAAGTATGCAACTCAAGAGTGTTGTGAAGGATTTTACAAATATTGCCTCCTAGACAATTTTACATCACAAAAAGTCTCTCCTCTTGTTACAAGTACTTCAGACACCTAGATTTTGCTATTTATGAAGCCTAAAAGAGGTACAAGCACCCCTTATTGTAAGGTCTTCAAACAAAATACTTATGCTATTTATGAAGCCTAAAAAGAAGAGAGAGAGAGAGAGAGAAGATGGTGTTTTTGCCCAAGGGACACATGTGTTTTCCCTCTACAAAACCGTTTTAGCAATTTAGCACTCCTTGTGCTATCTTTGAACCAGAAACAGAATTAGAATGAGACACTTCACTAGAAATATGGCTTCTGTGTTGTGTCTTTAGCATTTTAGTTTTGCTTATTTTGAAACCAACACTGAATGGTGTCTTGGTTGTCATTTTTACAATTTGTGCAAAACTATGCTTTCTAGGCAATTTGATCAAAAAAGTTCACCAATTTGTCCTTTCTTATTGTAAGTACTTCAAGCATGATTGCTATTAGGAAGTCTAAAATAAAAGGTGTAATGTTGATGACTTCTAATTTTCTGATTGCCTTTACAAGTTTTATCTCCCTCTTGAAAAAATCTAAGTTTGAAGGAAGAAAGGAATTATCCCCCCTTAGTACAAAGAATTGCAACTTTTAAGGTTCCTTAAAAAAAAACTTGTTCTTTCTTTTGATTACCCTAAAAGAGTATCAAAATATAATTCACTCAAACAGATATTTAATGGCACCTGCCTTAACTCCCTTCATGAAGGATGAAAAGTTGGAGGAAATTAAGCCAAACAAATAAGAGTGAATTAGGGGTTTTGTTGATTTAGGAGAGAATATCAAGTAATTTTGGCTTTAAATCTATGCAAAGATTTACACAAATTTGTGAAATTTTGGGGTTTAGTGTGTTCTTGATTATTTGACTTATAATTGCAAAAGAAATAATGCAATAATCAAACAAGAATGCCCTCAAAATGCTTATCACCTAGGTGTCGGATGCAACCGAAAATGCACCTAATTTGCCAATAAAGGTGTCGAGTAAAATCGAAAATGCACCTTTTAATTTTTGCAAAAAAATGTGTGTTTTGTGTTGTGCAAAAAAAATGATATTTTTATGTCTCCTTTGTTTTCCAATTTTGCAAAAGAAGTACAATGTTGTCTTCTCTACTGAATCTTGCAAAATTAACAATTTTGAGCACTCCTTCCAAGACAATTCAACACACGACCCGCATTTGGAAGGCTTCCAAAACTAGTCGACAAACAACTTAGTTTTTGATGGACCCAAGGTTACAATTTCTTCTCAAATTTTTGCAAAAAAAAATGTGCAATTTTATGTCTTATATCCCCCCTTGGAGAAAACAAATGCACACTGTGCCTTTGAAATTTACAAAAAAAATTCTAGTCTCCTTGTTTGCTATTTGTGCAAGAAAGAATCAAATGTCTATTATTGTGTCCCTCTTAGATTTTGCAAAACTAAAAAGGTTTGAGAAGACTCTGTCAAATTTGCAACAAAAAAAAAGTGCTCTAGTTATGTCTTATATCTCCATTTGGTGAGAAAACACTAGCACCTTTAAATATCAAAGTTGCAAAAAAATATTTCTTTAATTTTTAATTTGCAATAGTTTAAGAAAAGTTTTAATAAATCATTTTAATTAATAATAAAAAAACTAAACAATATATATTTTAAATAAATCAATTTAAATATGAAAATAAAAATTGATTTAATAAAAAAATATGTTCAAAGTTTAAATTATTAAAAAAATAATAAAAAAACTTTAACTAAAAAAAATGCAAATAAAAAAAAATTAAAAAAAATTACCTTGTTTTGGCCCCGACAGGGCTTGAAACCCCGACCTCCCATCGGGCAACGCCTTAGCGCTGGCCTCGCGGCCGGTCGGGCTAGCTTCCCCGATGTAAAGGGAAGGGAAGGAGTTACCCTTTCCCTTCACTCCTCCCACGGGTGGGGAAAAATGTGGGAATTATTCCACATCGCCCACGCGGGGGAAAAAGTGGGGAATAAAAGGGCTTTCAAGCCCTTGGACTATTGACTGCCTACGGGCAGTCGGTCTTCCCAACTAACCTTTTGGTCGTCATCGTGTGGCACGACCGGTCTGGTTGGGTGGCGCGTGGCAGTCCGCCACGTGTCACCCACATGTCAGGTCTAGTGGCAGTCTACCACTTTTTGAGTCCCGAGTCGTGTCGATTCTGTTCAAGATCTGGTTGTCCGCCATGTGTCACAACTGAGTCCAATGGCTGTTCGCCACGTGTCATGTCTGGTCCAGGTCTAGTGGCTGTCTGCCACGTCAGCGCCTCGAGATTTATTCTCGGGGTCACGTCTGGTTGCCATGTGTCACATTCTGAGTCAGTGCCTCGGGATCTATGCCTGAGCGCACATGAGTGCCATCAAGTTTACGTGTCAGGGTTTGAGTCTGAGCCTTGGGATCCGTGCCTAAGAGTTTATCATCATGTCAGATCTGATGGAGGGCACGCTTGCCCTAACTGATCGGTCCAAGCTGCCTAGGGTCCCCTTGTCAGGATTTGTCAGACCCAAGGGTGCTCTTGCCCTTGGGTTTGGGTCTGATACCTGCCTAGGAGGGCGCGCCTGCCCTCCCGATTATGCGTTGGACCCACGGGGGTAGTAGTAGCGACCGTCAATGATCGAAGGGTGCTCCTACCCTCTTAGATCCTGATGGCTAGATTTGTGCTGATGGTCTGCTGTCAGCCTGTCAGGTTTGACAGTAGGATGCTGTCGAACCTACGGGCCGTCTCTTGTGGCCGTCGGTGACGTGGGCCTGCGGGCCCTCTCCCGAGGCCACCTTGTGGCGGGAGCTATCGGGCCTACGGGCTGCTGTACCTCGAGATTCGAGTCTATGAGCCATCGTCTTGGGATTCGTGCCACAGAGTGTTATAGGCCACCTCGAGAAGCATGCCTCAAAATAGCTACGGGCCGACTCCAGCTCCAACTCCAGCAGTGGTGGTGGTAAGCTCGTAATCGGAGCGAGGTCTGCTCCTCACACCCGCTTTGATACCATGTAAGATAAACAAACACTCGTATTGATAATGATGAGGAATATATAGGTTACAATGTCTATAGTAGGCTCGTAGATGTAGGATCTACTAACCTATTAAGGCCAGGAATAAACTAGTGCTAACAATAAGCTAACCTAATTTATTCCCTAATATCCCAACTAAATAATGAAATAATAATAGTAATTTAATATACGCTAACATTTTTGTCATCATGTCGTCACTTGGATTTCAGTTGGCCATTATTAGGCGATCACCTTGGCTTCCATCAACAACCTATCAGGTCATCGATGTATAGGCTAGGTCTTGGTGTTGGTTAGCCACACAACTTGCCGTAAGGCTTTTTTTTTACAATATGAAAATCATTTAAATATATAAATAAAAAGAACCCTTTTTCTCTAATTTTTTTATTTAAAAAAATCAAACCCTCTTATATATATATATATATATATATAATTTTATTTTATTTGGTTAGTGTGAGAAACCCTACGATCAACGCACAAGGTTGAGCAGTCTCCTCCCAACCATGACCTCTTGTAAATTCAAGAGCTATGCTTATCAATAGAGAATTTAACACACAACCACCACACACCCACCCTCTCACACACTCACCCACATCGCGGTTTGAATCTTGGACCTCCCGAAGAAGATCCAAGACCCAAACCGTTGCGATGTCCCCCCTAGGACTATATTTAACTTTATCATTTAAAAAATAACTGATTTTTTATTTTAAAAATCAAACCCTCATATATATATATAACTTTATCATAAAAAAATAAAGAAGGGTTTTTCATTTAAATATATAATAAAAAAGAACATTTTTTCTCACTTTTTTAATTAAAAAAAGCCAAACCCTCTTTATATATATAAACTTTATCATTTAAAAAAATAAAAAATAAAGTGTTTTTCATTTAAATATATAAATAAAAATAACCATTTTTCTCTAAATTTTTATTTTAAAAATCACACACACATAAAACTTTATCATAAAAATAAAGAAGGGTTTTTCATTTAAATATATAAATAAATATAACTTTTTTTCTCTATATATATATATATATATATATATATATATATATATATATAAACTTTATAATTTAAAAAAAAATCAATAACATAGGTTTTTTAAATAGAATTTAACATTAAATTTATACAAAAGATAAATGTTAGATTTAATTATAACATAGATTTTAAAAAATTAAAAAAAATTACTAAAAGCTAAAATTAGAGAAATCAACAAAGATGAACTTGGGCTCTGATACCAAATGAATGGGAGGAAGTAAGTAAAATCCCTCAAATGCAGCGGATGAAAATAAATTTAGACAACAATTTATTAGTATGCCAAATATATATTACACAAACGTAAATAACATAAAATTTAATACATTTAAAATAGTATAAGATAAGATAGAAATAAATCAAACCATATAAAAGACACTAATATTACTTAGAAACCTTGTAAAGGGGAAAACCACAACCAAAATTGTATCTTCACTTTTGTATTATCTTCAAAACATTATATACAAGCCTTTTTTATCATATGTAATTGGTGTAAATTATCAATATCTCAAGTAAATTAGTCGTCCATAGTTCGTATTGCATAGTTAGGACTACACGTTTAGCTCTATATAGTTAGCTCTCTATCAACACAAGGAGTTTAGCCCAAATATATAATTTGGCCTATTGGAAATGATGGTGGAGGAAAACCTCCATAGCATGTGCCACCACACTCATGCCACATACCATTATGTACCCCACACATGCCACCACACTCAAGTCTCATGCCATGTCACCTTTGACTTTGAGTTGACTATAGTTAGACTAGATGTTGGAATTATTTTAATTTAGTAATTGTAGGAATAATAATATTAAGGTGGAGGGTAAAATATATTTAGTTATATATTTATTCTATCCATATATATTAATATATATTAGTCTAACCTAGGTATATATATATATATATATATATATATATATAATATATATAAAATAATAATAAATTAAATACCTGTCTATTTTATTTATATAAAAACCTAGATACCTAATTTTATTATTCACCTTTATACTTAGGTGAATTTACAATATAATCCCAAAATTGGATTATTTGTTCCAACATGCTTATATCATCTTGCAAAAACCTTGGCCACTATTGCTTCGGTCTCTTAACTGGAAGGGAATTTTGAAAACGTTGGCTAATGTCGTCATTTGAAAACCTCAAGAACTATTTTATTTCCAAAATCTTGACTAGTGAGAACTTCTAAATGCTCTTGCTAACATTATCATTAAGGATCCTTGATATATATATATATATATATATATATATATATATATATATATATATATATATATTGTATTTACATGGTGGAATTGGTAGCCGCCATGAAACCAGGTAGGTTGTCCAAATTATATATATATATATATATATATATATATATATATATATATATATATATATATTGTATTTACATGGTGGAATTGGTAGCCGCCATGAATCCGGTAGGTTGTCCAGCTTTTATGGCTGCCACAGTATTCTGCGATGTCCGCCCTAAAAGATGCCACACAGATCTTCATGCAGTCCACCCTTATAACCACCATGCCACAATCATTTTAAACCTTTTACGCCGCTGAAAGCACCAAGAAAGGGACAAGCGTTCAGTCCGATGAGGCCCGAGATTTGAACCTTGGACCTTCGCCCCCTTATGGGGTTTGGATGAACCAATTGGTCTACACCTCGGACCTTAATTTTTTATATTTTAAAGTTACCTTTATGCTAGATTTACTAGACCCTTCATTTGACAAATGCACTAAGCTATTCTCTTTGTCTAGTTTGTTTAGGTGGCTCCCTTTGTTTTAGATTGAAAGAATTAAGTATCTATACTATCCAAAAAGCTTTCTTTTCTTCTTGCTATGATTGAGGTGACCTCTTTATGGTCTAATAAGGCTATATGATTTGTAGAATTTTGTTATCTTGAAACACTTATGATGCTTGTGTTTCCACAAACCTTAAGCTACTTTGAATGACATCAATTTCTTGCTTGGTCATCTTAGGTCCTCGTAATTCCTCTACTTTTCAAAAAATTTCTTTTCCAAGAGGCCTTGTTGGGTGATTGCAATGGGCCCCATTATCTATGGAGTATAGATTATTTTTTTAACCCACTCCTCTTAACGATGAGTGAATCCAAAACTATTGTATGGGACTAAGTCCTACTAAATGTAGAATCCTTTTAGATGCCACTGAAATAGCTCTAGTTTCTTACCAATATCATAATTTAGCTTAGTTATCAACAAAAATACTTTAAATTATTATTTGCATGGTTTTATGAATTGACATAGCCTCATGGCATGGGGATTTTCAATCTTGATAATAACTTTATATACATGCCTTATTTTGTTAACATCTTAAGCATCTTTGTTGCATCAGCTACTTGATAGATTGATGGAGGTTCATGACCTCTCATCTTATTAAGCTCTAGGTGATAATTTAACTTAAAATTACCTCTAGTGGGATTTTCCTAGTGTAGTGACATTTCACTATAGTTTAGAAAATCATAGGGGAATTCTACTTGTAGGAGGTAAAGAACCCAAAAATAGAAGCCTTGTCTATTGGGCATGGAGTCTATGGAGTCAAATATTGAAATTTTCAGGCTCATGGGATAGAAGATAAACTATATTGTTTGAAGCTTATGAAAAGCTAATAATTGAAACTTCCTTATATAGACCTCTTTATAAAAGTCCTAAAAGTCACATACTTAAACAACCCTATTTTTCTTACAACCATATTTGGCAAGCTGATGGAAAGTGCTTTTTAGAGTGGTTGAATTAGTGAACACATGATTTTTTTCCATTCCTTAGTTTTTCTACTAATTCATGAACCTTCTAATCTATCCAACCATCCTTACATTTGTGCATGTTATCTACCTAGTTTATTTTTCCAAAAAATTATCCCATGTGGTCCTTATGTCATTGCCTAATCTAGCCAATAACTATACAATGCTTATCCTTTATCAAATTTATTTACATACCATATATTTACACAAAATTTTGGCATGATTTCCCACACTACCTCTCTCACATGTTATTTATTCATTGCAATCTACAATATCTTGATCTTATTGTCCCAAACTTCTATTTTTCCTACCTATTAATTCTTTGAAATATGTGATTTATTGTAGTCAAGAGATGATGATAATTTAGCTTTAATATGCATTGATTCCCCAGGCCTGTATGATTTGTAGCCTTGAAATCTAGAAAGGTCCAATCATATTTAGCTCATGACCCCTCCAATGGATCCTTGAGGTATTTTGGATCTTCTTTTTAAATGATTCTTTGCTCTTCATGAGTTCCCAAGCTCATGTGTATTATTATAGTGAAAAGAAACATGGACAACTCACCTTCTTCAAATTATTATTTTATTAGCTTTCTTAGATCTTCTGGATGTATTTGCTAGAACATGTGACAAGCTAAAACCTAAAATTGACTATTGGTTAACTTTTGGATTCATTGAGTTCCCATGTCTAAGAAAATTTCTGCATTGAGATCAAACATGTAAAATCCATCCTTTTGTAACAATCCTCCTTGGTAGAACTTAATATTGATAATGAATTATGTATTGGTATAAATATTTAATTGCATATTTTAATTTTATGATGTCAATATGATTGGGCAAATACACTTTGTGCTTGTAATATGGTGTTGTTGATATATTTTGTGGGTGCAAGACCAAGTGCTCTCACTAGTGGGATCATATGGGTGAACCACCTAAATTGAGAGATATTTTAGGAAATTATGGTGATGATTTATTCATTGATAGCTTAGGGTAACAAAGTACCCTTCATATAGTTGCATTTCATTTGCATGACTCACACCATTGGGCTAAGAAGTTGCTTGTGCAATGAGTCTCCTTAATAGGTTGGTGGTAGCAATAAACTATCTTAAATATATATAGCCACCTACTTAAGGATAAAACAATGGTGTATGCTATTGTGTGTTTGAATGGCATGTATGCTTGTGTATGGTAAGCATAGAATAAATTAATTAAAGGAACATTAATACACTTAATATTATCAATATTTGAGAATAGTAATATCAAGGTTAATAAGTAATATTATCCTTTGATATTAATAAAGGTTACAACAAAGTTATTTGAAAGCAAGATTAAAGTATATTATGATAATCCACTAAGCTTGATATCATGCTTTAGTTTGCATTGGCTTCCAAGATGATAATGGTGGCGAAGTAATAAATGCCTTCAAAAAAATGCATGAATGTTATCTTGGCCATGCATGGTGGTCACAACTTGGCTTTGGAGATAAGTAAGGGTCGAGTTTGGAAGAAGAGAGTTGTTGAAGGGATGAGATCATAATGAAGGAAGAATAAAGAAGGATAGCATTTCATAGATCAAACTAATGTATTAGGCTAAGGTAGCACCTTCCAAGTATAACTAGGATTTGTTTGACTAATCCTTTGTTGATGTTGCAATTATGGTTTAGCTTTTGCTATGTTTTGGCTTGGTTTATCTTCCTGAGTGAGTAACAAGTTGTTCTAACCTAAGATCTTTCCTTTGGTTCTATTTCTTGCATGGCTCCTTATTTCTTTGCTCACCATATTATTTCTTTTGTGATTATTTGAATTCTTGGCATCATTTGAGCTGTGGACTAGTTACCTCCCTATTCAACTCATCCAATTTTTGTCCTCTTATTGAATGGTTTTGGATGGATATTCCAAGAGTTGGATTAGTTCTTCATTGTTTTTCTAATTGTTTTGATTATGTCATTTTGGATTTGTAGCACCCTATAATTGGCACAGTTAAACCTTAGTAAAAAGATAAAAATTTGAATTTTAACCCAAAATCGCCCGTTACCCGCTCCCCTTGTTTTCTATGCCATTTTTAGGATTTATTTTGACTGTTGAATGATATCGTCGCCAATCAGACGAAATCGTCCTAGATATGATGAATTTGTCTGGAACAGAACGTCCAGACAATTTCTTCCCAAAATCAAATTTTCATAATTAGCTTCTGTTTCAACAGCTTCTCTAACTTGGGTAAAAAGTGTGTCTACGCAGTTAGAGTATCCCTCGTTGGAGATCTCCCAAATGGGGATGATCTCCAACATCCTAACCTCTCCTTGATCCTATATAAACTAGGATTTTCTCAGTTTATCCCCCTGAACCCCCTGGCTGATTGATTTCCCTACAAATTTAGTTCCTTGCACATTAGAAAATCCTTGCACCTTCGTTTGCATCATGTATTTCAAGTTTTCTTGCAGGAATTTTACTATTTTTCAGCCGGAGCAAGCTCGGATCGTCGCAGGCGATTCCAGATGATTTTGGATGATCCTGTTGTAGATCGGTGATGATCTCATACGATTTAAGGCGATCTCGACTGCAGTCCAAATTGGGGGCAATCAGAGCCCAAATTTTGCATTTTCTTATCTTTTCTCTTCATTTTATTATGCATTAGCTTGGTTTATTTTATTCCTGCATCTTGGAGTTCACCTCATTTAGTATAGATGCATGCTAAAGTTAAAATAAATTATTAAAGTAACGTATTTTCCTTTAATCGTTATCTGGAACTATCATTTAGGCAAATTTACTATCATTTCTATCATTTCCCTTGCTTTTCCAGTTGCATTTTTGGTTTTTGGTATCTATCTCTGTGACTGCATGTTTTTGACGAATTCGTCTGATGAATTCATCAGATCGATGATGATCTCATATGATCTCAGATGACCGACTGAGATCTGAGATGATTCTATGACATTTCAAATGATTACGTATGATTTGAGATGATTTGGACTTCTATAAAACTTAGAATATGCATCAGGCATCCGGAATCAGGTATATTCTGTCTCATTTAGCGTATTTTTTGTGTTTAGCACTTATTTATGTTCTTTGTATTCATATAAATCAGCATTTGCATATAGAATAGCTTAGATTCATCTTGGCCAAACCTAGGATATGAATTATTAAAGTACAAAATGAACACATCAAAACTACTCTCAACCTAGGCATGGAAACTGTCACTCAAAATTTTCCTGGTGAACCCACCATCCATCAAAAATTCACCCTTATACCCCTCCCTCGACAGGCGTGACCTTCATAGGGCCTCTCAGTCCGAGGTATTGTCCCATCCTTCTCACATTCCCATTTCGGGCACGGATCCTATAGCCTAAAGGTAAGGATGCAAAAAATTTGGAGCGATACATTTTGGTGAACTCGACGTGAAAAATAAAAACATTTTGAAAACAATACAAAAAAAAAAAACATAAATGCATTTAGAATCATCAAAAAAATAATTAAATATTGCATATCATATTTATATGGTAGATTATAATAAAATACGAGATGTCACCATTAATGTTTAGAACCAATTAGCAGCTATAGAGATTACTTCTATACTTAGAGTACCTCAAACAAATAGGGTTCAACCTTTATGGGACGAAATTAATAGGAGATTGAATCTTATTTCATCTAGATCAACCGAACTTAGGCAAATCAAGAGGTTTGTCCTAGATAGAATCTTGGATCCTGATCAAGTAACCTTATATCATGAACTTCAGAGAGCTTGCCATAGGTGGTTAGCAGATAAAAGAGTCCTTGTGTCTTCCTAGTTGTACACCTTTGAGGAATACCTCGACAATGCAGTTGTAGTACATAAATTTCTATCTTGTATAGAGGATTAAGAGGTCATTATTACAGATAGAAAGATATGGAATAGAGTTCCTTGAGCTGTGTTATATCAAGAGTATTGCCATGAGCTCTATTTTTACAATTCAGAGTCAAAAGTAGATAACATCACCATAGCACACTTTGTCAAATTCCTGAAAAACCATTTCCAATTTGAAGAAGAGCATTTCATGACTCCTGATGAACTTGATCCCATCAATGACATTTATAAACTATTTATAGAAAACTAAGCCATTCTTTTATTATTTCTTGCATTTAGTGTGCTGTTTGTTGTCTTTATAATCATAAAAACATAAAATCACAAAAACAAAACAAAAATATAACAAAAATTAAAACGTTTTCTTTTAAGTATTATAGTAGGTATATAATTAAAATATATACCTCCCAAACTTGTTGCAAATATATATATATATATATATATATATATATATATATATATATATATATATATATATATAAATATATATTTGCTAAAATCTAAGTTTAAGCATAATGACTAGACTTAAGAATGGAAAACAGATTGAAGTAGAAGAAGATTGGTTAGGAAAACCATTAAATAAACCAAATGTCCTTCCTGAAGATCCAATTCAGGAAGAAGGAACACTAGACCAACAAGAAGAAGAGTTTTCTGAAGGAAATGAACAAAGAGAAACTGTTAGAGAGGAAGGATCCTCATCCCCTAAAATGTCTCCAGGAGGAGCTGTTACTTTTGAGAACATGGAACATTTCTGGAAGTTCCTCAATACTAATATTGGCAATCTTAATAGAGAAATCCATATGGACAAGGATAAAATTAGTGACACTCAAGCAACCCTAGAAGAAATATATCACACACGCACTAATCCCTTGTCCTTCGTTGATCAAGAAAGTGATCAAGCTGGACCATCCAATTTGGATATGGCCGCTATAATCCAGAACATGCAACAACAACAGGTTACCCAACCACCTAGAGTTCCTGTTACCAAGCCTAGAGTTATTCCCACACAAAAGAAACCTTCATTCACTGCTCTATTTTGCAAACTTATTGATCAACATACCTCAAATCAAAAAAAGCCTAAAACAAAACCAAACACCAATTTCCAACAATCTGGGATACAACATAATGCTACTATAAATATTCTTCATAATACTCTTCCTACAAACCATTTGCATAATAGCAATATAGCATCTAATCCTTACGTCACACCATAACACGCTCAAATACCACCAAACCAATATGGTGGACAAACTAGTAATCTAGAAGACATGGTGAAACAGTTAGTCTCCCGCATGGACCAGATAGATCCCTACCATCCCTCGTACAATTATCGAGAGATGTGTAGTCAGCCTCTAGATCCTATAGTTGTAGCACAACCATATCCTAAACACTTTCCTATGCCTATCCTACCTATATACAAAGGAATTGAATATCCCATAGAGCATCTTCATATGTTTAGGATAGCCTGTCATGATATATCACATGATGACTTGTTATTACTGAAGATGTTCCCAAAAATTTTAGGAGGAATGGCATTGGAGTGGTATTATCAACTACCCACTCATTCTTTGAGGAATTTCGAGGAAACATATGAGTTTTTTGTTCATCAATTTAGTGCCTACATCAAAATGCATGTGACCATTAAATATTTGTACAACTTAAAACAAGACAAAGATGAATATTTTGCTAATTTCCTAGCTCGGTGGATACAATTGATAGGAAAATTGCACTTTGTGTTACCTTATCGGGAGATTCTGGATATCTTTATCAATAATTTACAAGAACAACTATCCTATGAGTTATCAACTGCTACCTTGACCACCTTCGATCAAGCTATAGACTTAGCTCGAAGAGTGGAAGATGCTCTCATTATGGGAGGTTAGCTTAAAAAGAAAGATGATGAAAAAACATCCAAAAATCAATATAAAAATAAACAAGTTGTGGGTGATGGAGTCACTGATAGCAAAAACGTCGCCAATGTTAATACTGCAAAAACAACGGAGAAGTTCATATTGAAACCTCCTAATAAACCACCTCAAGAATTTACTAGGTTAAATCAACCTCTATCAACCATTCTCCCGTAATTATTAGCACGAGGTTTGATCCAATTACCAAATATTTGGGAACCTGATCCAACTATACCCGGATACAGAGCTGATTTACACTGTGATTTCCATAGAGGACCTGGACATGCTACCAACTCTTGTAAAAGATTAAAACATAAAATACAAGACTTAATTGATAACAATGAGATGGAGGTGCAAGCCTTTCAACCTAAACAAAATCCTCCCAATAATGCTCAAAAGAACATCCCCCAAAATCAGAATCAGAATGCCAATCAATCATTGGACATATTTCAAAATCCTTTACCAAAGCATGGTAAAGAAGTGGCTAATCAAATTGAGCATCATAATGTTCTCCCTCCTACCCGATATGTAGGAACTATTAGTGGGCATTCACCTACTCATGATGTGGAAGTATTTGACACAAATTTATCCATGGCTATGACCAGACCTCTATATAATACTCAGACACCTGATCTAGTGATTTAGAATATGAGACTGAAAGTGACATGGAAATCACCTCAAATCAATCAAATAGCTCTTAAGATGAATCAGATCCTATTCAACCTATCACAAGTCCTATGGTTCCAGAAGAACCATTTCCAAGAAGAGTCACTACTAGACCATCTTCTCACCAATTACTTTCTAATGAACAAGCCATAAATGCTAGACCAAGACCCATTCATCATCCACAAAAAAATATTGTCGGTACCATCAGAGTTGTTACTCGACAATTGGCCCAATATTCTCAACAAGATCAAACTCAGAACGATGGATCAACTCCATTTGTTTTGAAAGTTCCTAATAAAGGGAATCACATGCCTAATTTTCAACCTAAACCTCCTTATAATATTAATGATCAATTATCAAATACTACAGCTAGAATTTCCCTCCTAGACCTTTTAAGATCCTCTCCTACACATAGGGATGAATTAATGCTCACATTAAGCCAAATGATGGTACCACAAAATATTCAACCTGAAGCCATGGCCAATACTATCATAACTCGAGAAGTTGATTGTATTGACTTCTGGGATAGAGATATACCACAACATAGTTTACATAAGGATAACCCCTTATATATTATTGTCCTAATTGGAGATGTAGTAGTTAAACAAGTCTTGATTGATAATGGTTCATATTTAAACATTTGCACTTTTGACTTCTACCAAATATTTGGGTTTAGAAGTGATGAAATTAAAAGAATTGATATGATCATAAAAGTCTTCAATGATGAAACACAAGAAACATGTGGAGTTATTACTATACCATTGCAAGTTGGTCCAAGAACCTTAGACATGGTTGTGTTTATTGTACATTGCCCTGCATCGTACAATATACTCTTGGGTCACCCTTGGATCAACGTGATGTGAGTTGTTCCCTCAACTTTACATCAGTGTGTTAAATTTAAATTTAAAAATCAGTTGGTTACTATTCATGGTGATTCTAGACCCTTTGATTTGTGTGCTTTGGCAGAACCTGTTGGAGTTCAATTTTGCCCTGCTTTATCATCCACACATCCTAATTCTAATCATTCATCTAAACGTGTGAAACACACACTCATAACATCATCTACTCCATAAAATCCACCTCTACATATAGTTCAACCATCTTCTGAACAAACCACATTAGGACGTCAAAAGGATCCTAAACTCACAACTAATGCTTCTTGTTTTACTCCTATAACTTCCATACCTATAGATCTGTCCATAGACATATCTACAATGTCTACACCTACCAGAGGCATATTTTCCATATCAAACGATGTAGGAAATGTTCCTTCTACCTCTTATGCTCTTACTGATGAGTTCTTACCCGATTTATCTAAAATTCTTATATCAGAAAAAACAAACGATGCTATGAAAAATTCCCTTATTTTAAATAATTTGCCATCCTCTCCTCATACTTTGGGCCTCCCACAACCTATGGGAAGTATTTACCAAGTCGGGAGTTGTGCTTTTATTTACAAGGGATATGACTGGGGAAGAATACTTAGAAACATCAAGACACACTATGATGGATATGCTCGATGTTATTTTGCTAACGAGTATGTTAAAGCTAAGCCTATAATGCTTAAATTGGGATATAAAGGGAAAGGTTTGGGACCTTCCAAAAATGGTATGAAAGAACATTTTGAGGTAGAACCATGGCCTTCCCGATGTGGTGTGGGCCTATTTCCTAGTAAAGGTCAGCCCTTCCCATTTAAGGATGATGACCATCTCATATGTTACCAATATTCTTTGGATGAATGCGATCCTTTGCATTTAATAAATAAGCCATTTACATGTAATATGCTCTCCATAGCTTACCCTCAGATGATCACTAAATCCGATGATGAGTTGAAGGGAGATATTTTCCATGATGTCTCCGTTGAGGAATTATTACATAATGGATTTTATTTCGATGGCTCTATACCTAGTATAGCCCAGCTTGAGGCCACGATTCCTCAAGACAAATTATCCAAGCTAACCTCGAAATAATTACAAGAATTGGGCATTTCACTTGCCCCACCTAATTTTGAGAGAGATCTACACATGGAAGTAGAGAATGTCATAAAAATTAACATTGGAACCAACGATAACCCTCACATAATCAACGTTGGATCAAAATTGAGTCAAGAAAAACAAGATAAATACATTGCATTTCTTAAAGAATATGCAGACGTTTTTGCTTGGACATATGAAGATATGCTAGGATTAGACCCTTCTGTAGTTATGCATCACCTAGTAGTCCATTCGGATGCTAAACCTGTTAAACAAAAACTTAGAAAAATGCATCCTAAAGTGGCTTTACTAGTCAAAGGAGAATTATAAAATATCTTGAAGGTTATTTTTATACAAGCTATTGATTATGCTGAATGGATCTCGAATGTAGTTCTAGTAACTAAGAAAGAAGCTACCAAAGTTAGGGTTTGCATAGAATTTAGAGATATTAATGTTGCATGCCCTAAAGACAATTTTCCTCTTCCCAACATGGATCAGATCATTTATTTTACTACTGGGAGTGGAATGATATCCCTAATGGATGGATTCTTTGGTTATAATCAGATCAGGATAGCTCCCGAAGATCGAGGCTAAAACAACCTTTATTACCCCTTGGGGGACCTTTTGTTGGAAAGTGATGCCATTCGGTTTGAAGAATGCAGGTGCAACTTATCAACGAGCCATGACTTATATCTTTCATGATATGATGCATGATATTCTACATGATTATGTAGACGATATTATAGCTCGTTCCACCAAAGAAGATGATCATTTAGATGACTTGAGAAAAGTCTTTGATCGATTAAGGGAATATCTTATCCGACTGAATCCAGCTAAATGTATATTCGGAGTTAAGTCAGGTAAATTATTAGGGGTTATAGTTTATTTACATGGCATAAAAATTGACCCTCTCAAGATCATGGCTATCATTGATATACCCACATCCACAAATATATCTGAATTACAAAGTCTATAAGGTAAACTTCAAGCTATTCGTCGCTTTGTCGATAAGTTGGCAAACAAAATAGGACCTGTTGAGTGGTATTTTCACCCAATTGTGAAAGTACACTCTCCTTTAGGATTTGGGTTCCAAATCCCCTCTTGCAAAGAAGTTAAATAAACAACTTCTCCAAGGTCTCCATTGTATTAGCATTTGCATATGTGTATTAGTAATCTCAAATAAAGATATTCAATTTAAATGCTTGGAACACCTTAGTGATTGCAAGTAACTATAAACAAGGGGCAATGTTGGTTTATTTCACCATGAAACTTTAGTGATTGTTCATTGTTTTTTTGGATTTTGAAATTTTTTAAATGTTTATTTTAATGCCTGAAAATTTAAAATAAGTTAAAATTTTTGGAAAAATAAAATGCAGAAAAAATGAAAATGAAATGCAAAAAACTGAAAATAAAATGCATTCAGTATGATGCTATCCTATTTCGACAAAACCGAAGATGTGAGGTCTCCATGCATGCAACCTAACCTATTGGACTTGCAAAACAAGCACAATCCCCATAGACTAAGTGTTGGTTCCTAGGGTTTAAAATAAATTTCAGGTTCAAGCATTCACATGAAGCAACCAAGAAAACTTGCATTAACTCCATCTACAAACTCGAAATCTAAAAAAGAGAAAAGAAATAGACATTAAATCCATAGCATGCAAAGATAATCTCCTTCTTTCTTGCCCACAAGATGCAAATTTCTGAAAACTTCTGCATTAAAAATGTGTCATTTTACAATAGTAGAATTTCTGGTTTTCCCAAACCAATCCATGGAAGAAAAATGACTCAAACAGGTCCAGAATGGCCCTCTCGCCTTCAACTCTGCAACTCTGCTCGCAACAATTTCCAACCCCTTCTGGCCTCTTTGAATGGCGTATTTAAAATTTTTAGGAAGCTTTTCGTTTCATTTTCCAATGGTTGTTCGTTTCACCTTCCCTCTGCATGCATGTGTTTTGATTCCCAAAAGACTTTTCGTTTCTATTTTGTGGCCCTTCGTTTCATTTTCTCCACATGGGCTTGCGTTCGTTCCCTTCCATGTGTAACGACCATCTTAAATGATTTCAAATCATTAAATATTCCTTATGTAACGCTTTGTCTTATTCATTGGATTTTGTCCTTATGTCCACGTCACTATGCAGGTCTATTACCTTGGCAAAAATGGAACATGTCATGATATCGCGACACTTTTGCCTCCTTGCTCTCTTTTGTTGCTTTTAGCCGTGAAAATGTAACATGTCGCGATATCGCGACACTTTTCTTTCTTGTTCTTTCTCTTCTCATTTGGCCGCGAAAATGCAACATGTCGCGATATCGCGACACTTTTCTCTTCTCTTGTTTTGGCCAAGAAAATGCAACATGTCACGATATCGTGACACTTTTTCTCTTTTGGCCATGACGATGCAACATGTCGTGATATCGCGACACTTTTTCTCTTTGGTCACGATGATGCAACATGTCACGATATCGCGACACTTTTTCTCTTTTGGCCGCGATGATGCAACATGTCGCGATATCGTGACACTTTTTCTCTTTTGGCCACGACGATGCAACATGTCGCGATATCGTGACACTTTTTCTCTTTTGGCCGTGACGGTGCAACATGTCGCGATATCGCAAAAATTTCCCTTTTGGCCGCGACAGTGCAACATGTCGCGATATCGTGACACTTTTTCTCTTTTGGCCATGACAGTGCAACATGTCGCGATATCACGACACCTTTTCCTCTTTTGGCCGCGACAGTGCAACATGTCGCGATATCGCGACACTTTTTCTCCTTTGGCCATGAAACTGCAACATGTCTGGATATCGTGACACTTTTTCTCTTTTGGCTACAAAGCGCAACATGTCGCGATATCGTGACACTTTTTCTCTTTTGGCCGCGACAATGCAACATGTCGCGATATCGCGACACTTTTTCTCCTTGTGGTGTTTTGCTTTTTTCTTTGATCTTTAGCATATGGGCCACTTCGGTCTTCTTGGAACACATGCAAAAAAGGTGGGTCCCCAATTTTGGGGTACGTTGTGGAGCAGCCACAACAAATGGTGACTCTGCTGGAAAATGCTCTCGAGCATTTCGGTGAGAACTCAACCTGAAAACACACAGACTCAAATACAAGCGTCAAAAAATATCCCAAGAATGAAACTAGATGAGAAATACATGAAGCATTAGAATTATTAAGCATCAGCTCGATGTGTGCAATGTGCTTCATTCCCTATCGTTTGAAACTCATTCAACTTTCCATTGTCAGTTTCACTTATGATTCGCATGCAAGGCTATGAATGATTTGTGCAAGATTTGATGTATGACAACTATGCTAGAGATATAACAACCTGCTTTGCAAAGGCTCAAACTTTCTAGTATCATGAACAAACATATTAAAACTGTCAAACCCTCTTAGGACCAAATATATGTATACTGAATTAATTTACTAGATCCCAAAGTTGGTTATGTGCCCCTACCATCTTGAACCCATGTGCAAGTGTAAGTGAAATCAGAGCTTTGGGGAATAGGATTCCCAACCTAAGCGAGATGGGAATTTAACCCTATCCTTACTACTCGATCCGGAGTTCATTACATCATCTTGAACAAAATGATTTAACCTTGTTATGGATGAAACTGTCGAGCTAGCCTCGTCCGTTTGAGCGATCGGTGGTCTTGCTTTTAGACAAGACATGTTGCCACGCATGAGCATACTCCACTGCCAATCGAGGCGTCTATAGCCTCGATGGAGATTAACCCCATAATCCATGATTTGGCTCTACTTTTGATTTCTTGGACCTTGGGGATGACTACCCATCCTTGCAAGGGACATGTAGTACGATCCTTCCAATCCAATATTAATAAAGAAATGAAATAGAATGAAAAATATTTTCTTTGGAATTTCAAGTTCTTGAGTGGGCAAAATAGAAGCTTTGGGGAATCGGATTCTCAACCTAAGCGAGATGAGAATTAGACCCTATCCTTACTACTCCATGAAGGTCAAATCAGAGCTTTGGGGAGTTGGATCCTCAACCTAAGTTCGATGGGGATTTAACCCTATCCTTACTACTCTAATTTTAGGCTTTAAGCACTATGGGAGTGGTAAAAACCACTGTTTTAAGGATTATGTTGCATAATAGGATAGACACGAAATACTCCTTTCGCCTCACCTTTTCTTCCAAGTATGGTTTTGACCATTTTTCTCAAGATCCTCTTTAATATGTGTAGAACATGCTTGGTTCAAGATAGTTTGGGCATCAGTTCCCAACCTTAGGATCCTTTTAATATATGTTATGTAATAACCCTAAGAGGATTCGACACCTTTTCAATGATTGTACATGAAATGAAGATGCAACTGAGATGAAATGTATATGCAATGTGGAATGTAACATGAGATATGAATGCATTGCTCCTTTTGAAATGCGGATGGAGTATACCACCTACTTTGCCATAATTTATAAAACTGACAACTTCATGCATCACAAGTTCCAAACGATATTCTTTAATGTGTTTGCGATATTCGTGGAGCTTTCCGCAATACAATTCCGATGTTTCATATTCTCCTAGTCTTAGTCAACATTCATAAGGACCTAAGTTGACATCTCACTTTTCTTTCTCTTTTTTTTTTCTCAAGACAAACCAAAAGTGTCCAAAGGACCAACACACAAAACTTAAAACCAAAGTGAGATCCAATCCAAAACCAAAACACGAAAACCAAAAGTATATACAAATGTACAATATAATGCAAGATGGTGCAAAAGTTTGGATTATCATTTTCCCGGATCCCAAACCTGATTGGAATTCTTTAAAAGACGTATGACGTGATACGCATACCAAGTTTTGTAGGAATCCAACAAAAACAAGATCAAACCAAACAAAGAAACAAACTTCCACTTGCCCCTCTCACCATACCAATTTGATTTAGTTTCATTAATAATCCTATGGTGGAGTTTCAAGTTTTCAAATTGATTAGACAATGATTGATATTCAATTCCTTTATGTCTATTCTTTAAGATGTCCATTTCGCACTTTGATTCATGGTGTAGAAATAAGCTTTCATTTTCATTCAATAAAGCCATAACATTAATAATATTTGAATCAAACCATTCATTAGGCAAACCTTCATTCGAATTTTGCATGGTGAAACCAAAAAGGTGAGATTTTACCTTTGGCATGTTTTCATTTGACCTTACTTGAAGAGGATTTGAAAATTCCTCTTTTCTCTCATGACATTCATCATCATGTAGCACTTGTTCTTTCTCCATGACTTGTTTATCAAAGGCACCAAACTTAGGTACCCAATTGAAAATATGTCCATCCCTTTCAAACCATAAGTCTTGTCTATCTAGGGGTGGGTTAACTAACACATTTCCGTGATCAATCACTTGGGTTGTTTTGGGTAACGTGAGATTTTCAATTGGATCATCAATGATATCAAACCCAAATGATTTAGGTTTTGTAATTTTCTCATTTTGAAATGGCATAATCATTGTAGCACAAGTAAGTGGATCAAGATTTTCAATTTCTTTTCCTCCAAAGGAATCTAAAGCAAATGACTCTCTTTCTTGATTCATGGTTGTAGAATCCTTATCATGTTCCAAAATTTGATGAGATTCGAATTCCTCTTCCAAAACTTTCTCAAATTGTACAGGATTTATAGTATCCTCATGTGAGGAAGCAATTGAGTTATCCTGCATATTAATTGACACAACAAGTTTATTAGAAGATTTAGATTGATAATATTCTTCCCATTTCTTCCACGAATCATAGTAATCATCCTCCAAGTTCAAGTTGTGATGCTCAAGTACTTCTTCTTCATCTTCCGATTCATCAACATGTTTCTCACCCCATTCATCTTCACCTTCCTCATTCTCACTCTCTTGACGATATAGAGTTTCCACCACCAAAATGTTGTCCTCTCCTTGTTGATGTTGGGGTGGACCCTTATTTGGCACAAGTTCCAAATCATCCACTTGAGCTTGGAGACAATGGGTATACCTAGCAATTTTGGGACAATTCCTTTCATTATGCTCCTTTGTATTATGCAATCTACACCCCTTTTCCCACGCAAAATCAAAAATATTAAGAATGGAACTAGAGTGACTTGGTCCTATAGAAGTATCTATCTGATTAGCAATAGGGGAAGGCACACCCCCATTGTTTGGCTTCGTATTCCACTTTCTCCCTCTATTGTTGAAATTTTGATTTGGGTGAGGGGCATGGGATTCATACTTCTATTTTTGAACCAAATCATTACTCAATTTGTGAACTATATTTTTGAGCTCTTCAACCTCTGAATAAATATCTTTTGGTTGAGCTATGTTATTGCTAGTTCCAATAGGATTTGCGTAATTGGTGAGATCTTGACTTAACATTTGAGTTGGATTTTGAGCCACTTGATTTGCGTAGGGATTCACACTTTGAATCAGAATTGGATTGGGTGCGTAAGCGGGTGTTGATGAATATGGTTGTTGATAAGGCAAAGCATTTATGCCCGATATTTGTGGTGCCATGATCCGATTCATCATAGGAGCTTGACCATATGGACCATATTGTCCTACCATAGGCATCTCGGAAAACCCATAACCCTGTGGTGTCATTTGTTGTTCAATGGTCATAGCTTCATTGTAGGCTAGAGCAAGCGTGGTAACTTGAGGATTTTGCCTTGCAAACATTGCCGTCATAGGATCCAATGCCCCAAAATATATTTGCAAAGCTACTACGGGATCAATGGCAAAATGCCGAATTGCTCTATTATAGCACTTTTGAAATCTCTGATTAAAAGTTTGGATTGGCTCACCTTGGCCTCTTTTGCATGTAATGAACTGATTATAGATGATTGTGGGATCTAATGGTGACCTGAATTGGTTGACAAAAGCATCCTCCATTTGCGTCCATGACGTAATGGAACTAGTAGGTAAGCAAATATACCATTCGTAAGCCACTTGGTCTAGGCTCATGGGGAAGAGTCTACAAGCCACATATTCATGTTGAACTTGCAGTCTTATCAAAACATCCCTATAGGCCTGAATATGTTCTTCTGCGGTCCTTGGGCCATCCGATTTGTATTCGGGCAAAAATCTCTCTATATTCTTAGGGATCTCATGAATATCCCCTACAATATTCAAAGGAATGTTATGGGCTCCGTACCAAGGAGGTGGTGGAGGTTGGGCCATTTGATTCAAAATCGATGATGATAACCCTACAAGAACCATGGAAATGGTATTGATAATTGGTACACTAGTGGCAAATGACACCACTGGTGCAAGTCCGCTAGATGCACCTGAAATAGAAGGATCTTCTGTAACAAGAATATCTGGTGGGATCACAATTTGCTCGGTTTTATTCCTTGGATTCCTATGAGTGAGTGAGAGGCTTTGGAATATGGTTTCCTCGGTTTTTTGGACCTAGTTGCGATGCGATGCGGTGGGTCCAACTTGTAAATGAAACTACCCTACAAAACCTGACAAAACTCTCAATACCTCAAAGAAAACCTACGACACACAAAAAATCCTGCAATTAATGAAATTCAAAGAATAACTTCAAAATCAATTTGTTAGTCATGAATGAAAGAAGGAACCATGACAAAGCAATATTCTAAAAATGTAAGTTTTTGATTCACCAGATCGCATATGCGCAAGTGAAGAGCATACTCCTAGTGTTGTAGGCTTTTTGATTCACAAGATCGCATTACATGCAAGTGAAGAGCATAATACCGACAACAAATACATTTTAGACAAAAATAATTCCTTACAAATAAGCATGAAATTGACTAGCAAATATCAAACATGTAACGTATTAATAATCATGTCAGCATCAACCAAGAGATGTATCCATTAAAATCAAATGAAAGTAATTGCATGGAGACAACCTCGTTAGTCAAGACCAAAATTTTTCAAAATCAAATCAAAACACATTATTCCTGTATGAACAATCAAAAAGCGTTAGAACAATGCATAGCGATTCATGTCCTCCTTTTAACACTACAAGGTTGTATTGTTAAAAGAGGGCTAAAGATAATAATCAATAGGGCATGAAATATTCAAAATTTAAATCCCTATAGCATTTAAATCACTCTGAAATAAAACAATTCAGGCCCTCCTTCTAGCGCCAATCCGTTGAGTGGTATTTTCACCCAATTGTGAAAGTACACTCTCCTTTAGGATTTGGGTTCCAAATCCCCTCTTGCAAAGAAGTTAAATAAACAACTTCTCCAAGGTCTCCATTGTATTAGCATTTGCATGTGTATTAGTAATCTCAAATAAAGATATTCAATTTAAATGCTTGGAACACCTTAGTGATTGCAAGTAACTGTAAACAAGGGGCAATGTTGGTTTATTTCACCATGAAACTTTAGTGATTGTTCATTGTTTTTTTTGGATTTTGAAATTTTTTAAATGTTTATTTTAATGCCTGAAAATTTAAAATAAGTTAAAATTTCTGGAAAAATAAAATGCAGAAAAAATGAAAATGAAATGTAGAAAACTGAAAATAAAATGCATTCAGTATGATGCTATCCTATTTCGACAAAACCAAAGATGTGAGGTCTCCATGCATGCAACCTAACCTATTGGACTTGCAAAACAAGCACAATCCCCATAGACTAAGTGCTGGTTCCTAGGGTTTAAAATAAATTTCAGGTTCAAGCATTCACATGAAGCAACCAAGCAAACTTGCATTAACTCCATCTACAAACTCGAAATCTGAAAAAGAGAAAAGAAATAGACATTAAATCCATAGCATGCAAAGAGAATCTCCTTCTTTCTTGCCCACAAGATGCAAATTTCTGAAAACTTCTGCATTAAAAATGTGTCATTTTACAATAGCAGAATTTTTGGTTTTCCCAAACCAGTCCATGGAAGAAAAATGACTCAAACAGGTCCATAATGGCCCTCTCGCCTTCAAATCTACAACTCTGCTCGCAGCAATTTCCAACCCCTTATGGCCTCTTTGAATGGCGTATTTAAACTTTTTCAGGAAAAAGTTTCTCCTTCCATGATTGTTCGTTTCATTTTCCAATGGCTGTTCGTTTCACCTTCCCTCTGCATGCATGTGTTTTGATTCCCAAAAAACTTTTCGTTTCTATTTTGTGGCCCTTCGTTTCACTTTCTCCACATGGGCTTGCGTCCGTTTCCTTCTATGTGTAACGACCATCTTAAATGATTTCAAATCATTAAATATTCCTTATGTAATGCTTTGTCTTATTCATTGGATTTTGTCCTTATGTCCACGTCACTATGCAGGTCCGTTACCTTGGTGAAAATGGAACATGTCACGATATCGCGACACTTTTGCCTCCTTGCTCTCTTTTGTTGCTTTTAGCCACGAAAATGTAACATGTCGCGATATCACGACACTTTTCTAGTTCTTTCTCTTCTCTTTTGGCCGCGAAAATGCAACATGTCGCGATATCGCGACACTTTTTCTCTTTTGGCCATGACGATGCAACATGTCGCGATATCGTGACACTTTTTCTCTTTTGGTCGTGACGATGCAACATGTTGCGATATCGCGACACTTTTTCTCTTTTGGCCGTGACGATGCAACATGTCGCGATATCGCGACACTTTTTCTCTTTTGTCCATGACAGTGCAACATGTCGCGATATCGCGACACTTTTTCCCTTTTGGCCGCGATAATGCAACATGTCGCGATATCACGACACTTTTTCTCTTTTGGCCGTGATAGTGCAACATGTCGTGATATCGTGACACTTTTTCTCTTTTGGCCGCGATAGTGCAACATGTCGCGATATCGCGACACTTTTTCTCTTTTGGCCGTGATAGTGCAACATGTCGCGATATCACGACACTTTTTCTCTTTTGGCCATGAAACTGCAACATGTCACGATATCGTGACACTTTTTCTCTTTTGGCCGTGAAACTGCAACATGTCGCGATATCGTGACATTTTTTCTCTTTTGGCCGTGACAGTGCAACATGTCGCGATATCGCGACACTTTTTCTCCTTGTGGTGTTTTTCTTTTTTCTTTGATCTTTAGCATATGGGCCACTTCGGTCTTCTTGGAACACATGCAAAAAAGGTGGGTCCCCAATTTTTGGGTTACGTTGTGGAGCAGCCACAATAGGACCCTTTCTTAAGCTTCTTAAGAAAGATGTCTCTTTTCATTGGGACAATGAATGTTAGGAAGCATTTGACCTCCTCAAAAAATATCTCCTTAACCCTCCGGTGCTTTCACCACCTAGATCTGATCGCCCATTTATCTTGTATATTTATGTTTCAGATCTTGCCTTAGGAGCTATGTTAGCTCAACTTTATGATGAGAAGAATGAGCATGCTAATTATTATATCAGTAGAATCTTAATCAGTTATGAAACTCGCTATACATTACTAGAGAAGTTATGTCTCATAGTCATATTTTCTACACAAAACTTATGCCATTACATGCTCAGTCAGAAAACGTATGTTATTGCTAAATTCGATCCTTTGCAGTATCTCATGAGTCGCCCATACTTATTTGGTCGCATTGTAAAGTGGGTTCTTGCACTAAGCGAGTTTGAAATCATGTTTATAAGATAAAAGTCTGTTAAAGTTCAAATCATAGCAGATCAATTAGCTGTTGCACCCTTAGAGTCTACCCATCCCCTCATCATTGAGTTTCTTGATGAATGCCTTAAACTAGAGGCAGACCATCCTGAGCAATGGTCCTTATACTTTGACGGAGCCCAATGCATGAGTGGGGTTGGTGTAGGTATTATTTTAATATCTCTGTAGAAACATCTTATACCTCTGTCCTTCAAATTAATGTTTGCTTGCACTAATAACACTGATGAATATGAGTCTCTAATCCTTGGATTACGAGCTGCCTTGGCACTAAAAATAAAAAATTTATTAGTTTTCGATGACTCTCAACTTGTCATAAATCAAATCAATGATGTTTATCAGACTAGAGATGATAAATTATGCCCATATAAAGCATATGTCCTACAATTATTATCTTTATTTGATCAACTTGCCTTGGAAGCTATTCCTCGAACTAGCAACCGTGCGGCTGACGCTATGGCTACAGCTACATCTCTTTTGCCCTTGGAGTTAGATGACGAATATGCTACCATCATTATTTGTCGACTCCAAGAACCCGCTTCAAATAAATCATGCTTAGAACCTTTGGATGTGTTTCTAATCAATGAAACTACTCTTGAACCTTGGTACACTGATATATTTAATTTTCTTCAAAATGGGACCTTTCTTGAAGGTTGTAATAGCAACCAACACCGGTTATTACGTAGACGAGCAATTCACTTCGTAACTATTGGTAATACCTTGTATAAGAGATCTTTTGAAGGCATCCTATTGAGATGTTTGACTCTAGAAGAATCTCGATCAGCTTTGAGTGAAGCCCATGATGGATCTTGTGGGGGACATTTCAATGGTAGTGCCATTGCCAAGAAGCTCCTTAGGATAGGATATTTTTGGCCTACCATGGAGAATGATGCACATGATTATGTGTGCCATTGCGAAAAGTTCCAAAAACATGCTGACCTTTTCCATGCACCTGCACAAGAGCTGCAGGCTATTTCATCTCCTTGGCCCTTTTCAAAATGGGGCTTAGACATCATTGGAAAAATCAACCCTGTGTCATCTGATGGACACAAATTTATCATAACCGCCATCAAGTATTTCATGAAGTGGGTTGAAGCTATGCCTTTAGCTTCTTGCACTGGAACCCAAGTTTATAAGTTTATTTTTAATCAAATTATTTGCAGGTTTAAAATTCTTGCAAATCTCATCTCAGATAATGGAACTTGTTTCAAAAATAAAGATGTCAAAAAATTATGTCAAAAATATAAAATTCAACATCGTTGGTCCACTCCCTATTATCCTCAAGGTAATGGCCAAGCAGAAGCATCTAATAAAACATTAATCAAAATCCTAAAAATACTGGTCAATAAATCTGGCCGAGATTGGCACATTCAACTATATCCTGCTTTGTGGGCTTATAGAACTAGTGTTCGCACTCCCACGGGCACTTCACCTTTTGTTTTGGTCTATGGCACTGAAGCAGTTTTTCCCTTTGAATTAGAAGTTCCTTCTTTAGCTCTTCTACTTCAAGATACTAAAGTAGGAGATGAATATCGTGCTGGCAGACTTAGTCAGATGGAACTCCTAGATGAGAAGCACATCAATGCTTTGGAGCATCTTTGTGCCTACCAAAACAAGCTCAAGCAAGCATACCCCAAGAAAGTTCATCATCAATCCTTTGAGATCGATGACATTGTCTTGAAAGAAAATAAAAAAAATACTAATGCAACTAAATATCTTAAAGGTAAATTTGAACCTAACTGGCTTGGCCCGTATATCATCACTGCTAAATTTGGATCGAGAGCATACCGATTAGCTACCTTAGATGGTAAAGATCTTAAAGAACCTATGAACATTATGCATCTTAAACGCTATTATGCATAAAATTTGGTCATTTCATCATTTGTATATATTGTTATTTTGCATATTGTTTCATTTTCGTCATCCATATAAAAATTTCAAAATAAAAAAACACTAACAGTATTTATTCTTTCAATTCATCAATCAAAATCAAAATATAAAAACTTTAAAATCATCAAAATCTTCAAAAAACATCTTTTATTTTCACACCTATCAATTATTGAAGTATTACAGTTATATTTTTAGTTATTTTAGATAAATTAACATTTATTTGGAATCCCGCACTTTCACACTCACATGAATAAATATCTTGATTTTATTTGGTATGATTATTAATCTCTCTTATATCAAAGTCCATGGTTGAATTAAATAAAGTTTTTGAGCATAGAGAACTGATCTTGTTATTTACTTGAACCAAGTATATTTTTTCACATTAAAATGATTTCATTGCAAATTTGATATGATGCTACATAGTAGAAATGGTTTCTTGAGTGAAAAGTTTCCCCTACTATCCTATCATGCACATGGTCTAGAATCTTTGAGAATTGACAAAAAGACAAGCTCACCCCTACCCAGAATAAAAATCCCTTGCTCCACAGCCAATCCGAGCAAGTATCCCTATCATAGGAAGAAAAAAAAAAGTTAAAGAAAATGAGAAAAAGAAAAATATCATTTTGTACCATCGCAGCAATATTTCAGCATTATCTCAGTTTCATGCAAAAATCCAAAAAAAAAAAAAAAAAAAGCAAAAGCAAAGAGCAATAAAATCCTTTTCCCTACCCCTTGAAAAGAAAAGAAGGGTGAATGAGCTTGAATCCCTAGAATTCTCAATTATTCAAAAATTGTGAGGTAAACCCCATAACAGGTGGTTTGTGCCCAACCCGCTTGGCCTTGGGTAATCCCTAGCATGGTGATATGTATGTCACATTAGCGACCTTCTTTTGTATAGACCTATGTCGACTTATGGATTAGCTAGCTCTTGATGACCTAACTTACATAGTAGTCTGGTACGGTTACTTGCATATAAATCATAGTCAACGAACACTCAGTTGGTCAATTCAAATTACTTGTATCAAATTATCTTGCTCAAAATTGGTCAATGAACAATACAATTGCATACACATTTGTATTTGAGAGATTTTGTATCATTATGATAAATCAAGATCAGGAATGAAATCACATTTGCACATGAGGCTTCCTTATAAATCTACATTTTGTCTTTAAGATAATTTAAAATATCTCTGCAATTCTTTTAGAACCATTTCATCTTCTTATTTAAGAACATTTGCTTAGCATCAAAACAGTTAAATATATTTCTTTCCACAAATCCAATTTTTTTTTCTTTCGCAAACATCTTCAAAAACCTAGTAAATAAAGTCATGTTTCTATATTATTCTTTTCTGATGTTTCTATATTATTCTTTTCTGTTTATCTCAAAAATAAAAAATCAATCATGCAATAAAATTAAAATATCAATTTCCTTCTTTGGATTTCGTGATGATGGTATAAGTCTATACCTATAATTCTATGCCTAGCGCAAACCATTGTTCTAATTTTATTTTCCCATCCATTTTTAATTCATAAAAACTTATGGCTTACATCATTATGTTACACAATTGTGCTTTCAAAAGAATGCAAATTTTTCTATTTCATTTCATTATGTCAACATTCAATTTTGCAATGATGGTATAATTCCTAGAGAATTATTCAAAAAAATTTATCACACTTAGGAATTTATGCCTAGCAAAAAATCATATTTCTTTTAATATCTCATGAATAATATTTTTATGAAATTTTGAAAACAAATCATCACCATCATCATTTTTCATCATCACAACACAAAGTCTTAAGACAGTCTCTTAAGCACTCTTTTACTTTTAACAATATTTCTATACTGGGATTAGCTTAACAACCTAGCGAGCGACGACTCCATGAAATGGTCTATAACAACGACAATGTCCTTTGAAATTATTGTTAGAAGTCCCCTTTTATTTTTCATCAAAATACACCACCAAAACAACCAATTTGTTTACATCAGATTATTTCATTTAAATTTTATGCCATGACATAAAATTTATAATTTATTTCAAAACGACATAATTACATGAATAATCAATCAACAAATCCAAAATTAAAGCATCATACAATCAATACACAAGTCATATCATCAAAAAGATGATATATATATATCAATAAATTATGTACATCATTTGGATTGGTATGCCACAATCAATACCCTAGCATACTCAATCCCCTAAAAAAATAATAATAATATATACAATCTTTGTGCAGTGAGCGGCTAGCCTTGAGAAGCCCTCAAGCTCTCCACCTCATCTCCTCACTCACTCTAACGTGGAGGAGGTGGTCCCATAGAGGTCCGAGCAGTGTCTCGGGTCCTCATCGTCAATCGTGAGGATGTCCTCAACAATCCCACCTTGATCGGCTCTGCAATGCTGGCTAGTAGCTGCCACCTTTGGCTCTATGGAACCAGCTAGAAGTATACTCCCTAATAGAATGAAGTCTAAGCCATAGACCGTGCCAACTCCTGCATGCTCGCCCCTCCTCTTCGAGACCTAAGCCGTGTAGCTTCATCCTGTAAAGTCTACACCTAAACCTAGAGGTAGGCAACCTTAGCATGGAGAGCCGCCATCTCACTGCTCTCCCCTACCTTGATACCCTTGCCTTTATTGAGCGATGGTTGCCTCTCCCCCTACTAAGAAGGGAATCCCCCCTCCCTCCTCCCTATCTGTTGTGATATCTGTGGATCCTATGGCATCCTCTAGTGTCTCTCCTACGGAGACCACCGCTGCTCTCTCTCTTTGTGACCCTGTGCTACCTCAATGGCTTCCTGGCGTTGCCTCCCCATTTGATGCACAATTGCGTGCACCAGACCTTATGCCCTCATCATCCAAGGAGGGTGGATGCTTGCGTCCCAGGAATCGTATCCGTTAGCAACCCCAACATCATCTCCATCCACTGGCTGGATGGGGGCATCATCCATGTCCTAGCTCTAGAATCACTACATATTCGAAGCCTTGCTTAGTGTAGTACTATCCCGAACAGTCTCGGAGTACTCATAATCCCTAAGAGAAGGGATCCCCTACTGAAGACCGAACTGTCATAAATCTTGATCGTAGTGATGGAGCTCTACCTCTCCCCACTTCATCCTTAGCCAACAAACTTGCTTGATGCAAGCTAGCTCCTGCCCGTCCTCTGCCCACCCTGAATGCTCTCTCCATGGCATCTAGGTGATTTGGTCTGGGATGAGGTCGTCTAGCAACCTCTGTGACATCAGCAGATCTATCCGTCGTTGTGACCCTCTCTGTATCCACCAATAGAAAACCCAGGGCCTCTCCCGATCAACCCCTATCAGTGGGAGTCCTACTGGCCTCTGCACCGTGATGTGCTCCTAGCACCAAACCTATAGTAGCGATGTTAGAACTAGACATCGACCTCCCTTTTATACAACCCCATGTAGGATCCTATACAAGCAACATAATACAAAGCTACCCCATGCAAACCTATACCTGTGGTCTCTCATGTCGCAGACCACATCGGATAGGAGCTAGGGTAATCTGCACCTGCTCTGGTAGCATAGTAGTAAGCCACCTACTATCCTGGCCAAAACCTGAGTCAACCTAGATACCCCAAGCATCTACCTCAGAGACTCGATGTTCACTCTACCCTTCTCCAGGGCAAAGCTTAGGTTTTCGCTCAGTCTCATCATCGCCTGGCCCTAATTGGCCATAGGATTCACCAGTCATCCTTGTATGGGGATCCTCAAGATCCTCCATATGTCCTCTAGTGTGGAAGCCATCTCTCCTATTGGTAACTGAAAGTAGGACAACCCCGAATACCATCTCTCTGCTAGGGTTGTTAGTAGCCCCATGTCTATCGATACTTGTGGCATCTCTGCCACATGCTGTAGTCTGACCTATGCTAGTTGTTCTCACTCCACCTGGTCGAGCATGGCCATGTCATCCCTTAGCCCCTCGAATTTTCACTCCTGAATCTTTAGTAATCCCATCTGCAAAACAAACAATAAAACAATAAAATTCATTAATAAACCAATTATTAAAGTCAAATAAATGCAATTCAAACAAGCTTAATTTCATTAAATGATGATATCGTCCACCATTGGATGAAATTGTCCCAAATTGGATAAAATCGTCCTTTGTAGGATGAAATCATCTCCTATTTTGTAACTTGGGGATCGCCCTTTATTGGATGGGATTGCCCCTAGTTCATTGATTTTGCCCTCAAATGAAATCGACGATCTAGGGATGATTTTGACAAAATGCGGGCGATTTCGTCCCGATGTCGTCGATGGCCTAAAAACGGCTGCGATGCCCCAAACAGTCAAAATTTAAAACAAAAATTTGCACAAATCAAATTCAAACATAATTCACTAGGATTAGATCCTTACTCGTAGCCCGCGCTAGACCTCTGTCGATCTGTATGCTGTCTCAACCATTTTTTTTTGTTGTTGTCTGCAGAGCTCTTAAACAGTAAAAATGAACAGTAAACAATGAATTAGGGTTTTACCCTATTTTCTTAATTTTATTTAAAAACAACAACATTTTTTTTAGTTTTGCTTTTCCGTGCTTTTACCTCAAACGTTCGATTTGGGTAAAACCACAAAGGGGGCACCATAGTAAATAGTCATACGATTCGACCAAGAATCGTCATCTAAAAAATTGAGTAAATTTTGCTTTCTCGTAAAATGGGAAGAAATCGTCTTTAACGCATTTTCTTTAGAAAATTTTCTAAAGAGGGGGAAAATGTAGCACCCTAAAATTGGCATAGTTAAACCTTAGTAAAAAGATAAAAATTTGAATTTTAACCCAAAACCGCCCATTACCCGCTCCCCTTGTTTTTTGTGCTATTTTTAGGATTTGTTTTGACCGTTGGACGATATCATCGCCAATCAAATGAAATTGTCCTAGGTCTGACGAATTCATCTGGAATAGAACGTCTAGATGATTTTGTCCCAAAACCAAATTTTCATAATTAGCTTCTATTTCAACGGATTCTCTAACTTGGGCAGAAAGCATGTCTGTGCAATTAGAGTCTCCCCCGTTGGAGATATCCCAAATGGGGATGATCTCCAACCTCCTAACCTCTCCCTAATCCTATATAAACTGGGATTTTCTCAGTTTATCCCCCTGAACCCCTTGGCTGACTGATTTCCTTGTAAATTTAGTTCCTTGCACATTAGAACATCCTCACGCCTTCGTTTGCATCGCGTATTTCAAGTTTTCTTGCAGGAATTTTACTATTTTTCAGCCGGAGCAAGCTCGGATCATCACAGGCGATTCTAGATGATTTCGAACGATCTTGTCATAGATTGGTGATGATCTCATATGATTTAAGGTGATCTCGACTGCAGTCCAGATTGGGGGTAATCAGAGCTCGAAGTTTGCATTTTCTTATCTTTTCTCTTCATTTTATTATGCATTAGCTTGGTTTATTTTATTCCTGCATCTTGGAGTTCACCTCATTTAGTATAGATGCATGCTAAAGTTAAAATAAATTATTAAAGTAATGCATTTTCCTTTAATCATTATTTGGATCTGTCATTTAGGCAAATTTATTTTTATTTCTATCATTTCCCCTTGCTTTTGCAGTTGCATTTTTGGTTTTTGGTATTTGTCTCTATGACTGCAGGTTTCTGACGAATTCGTCATATCGACAATGATCTCGTCTGATCTCAGATGACCAAATGAGATCTAAGATGATTCTGTGACATTTCAAATGATTACGTACGATTTGAGACGATTTGGACTTCTACAAAACTCAGAATCTGCATCAGACATTTGGAATCAGGTATATTCTGTCTCATTTAGCATATTTTTTATGTTTAGCACTTATTTATGTTCTTTGTATTCATATAAATCAGCACTGGCATATATAATAGCTTAGATTCATCTTAGCCAAACCTAGGATATGAATGATTAAAGTACAAAATGAACACATAAAAAATACTCTCAACCTAGGCATGGAAACTACCACTCAAAAGTTTCCTGGTGAACCCACCATCCATCAAAAATTCACCCTTATACCCCTCCCCCAAGAGGCTCGACCTTCACAGGGCCTCTCAGTCCGAGGTATTGTCCCATCCTTCTCACATTCCCCTTTCGAGCGTGGATCCTATAGCCTGAAGGTAAGGATGCAAAAAATTTGGAGCGATACAGGATTCCAACTTGTGCAATATTGAGGTTCAAAAATAGGTAGTTTGGTGTAGTCATCCCTACCAATGTGGTCTTGCTCTTTGGATGGCTAGTCTAGATTTAGAGTGAAATTGATATTTTCATCTATCTTGATCCAATATAATTGTGTATGCTTGTTGTTTGGACCATTAATGTGCATGTTGGTTATTATGGTTGCCCTATGTATTGCCGCTCTTGGTGGTTTCATTTTCTATACTTATTTTTACTTTACACATGATGAACCTCAGTATTAAAGTAATCCATATCATTTTATTTTTTAAATTATATTGATGGCAACTCATTTAAATGGGAATTAGTAAAGAATAGATTTCTATTATAGTAATCAAATCCTCTGTATCTTTGTGTGTGCAATAGTTTATATAATAAGTTATATATATCCCTTTCTCCAATGAAAAGTTGGTATATGTCTTTAAAAAATTTCTCAATCAAGTGTTTTGTTTTGAGATTTCTTTTCAAATAGGAACTTGTTTAGAAATGAAGTGTTTTGCATTAAAATAAAGGAAAGTTATATTGTTTTCACTAATGCCTTGAGAGAAGGAAGAAAAGTGAAAATCAACTATAGTGGTTCCTAAGACTCATGTGGGTAAAGGAACCATTATAGAGAGAAGTATGGGATTCTCTCCTTGGTGGTTAATAAATGAAGTGTTTTGCTTTAAATAAAGGAATAGATATTTTATTTTTGCTAATGTCTTGAGAGAAGGAAGAAAGCAAAAATCAACTATAGTGGTTCCTGAGACTTGTGTGGGTAAAGTAATAATTATAGGGAGAAGTATGGGATTATCTTGGTTGTTTAATGCACATGAATGGTTGCTTGCAATTTAGGTAGAACATGGTAAATTGCATTGCATATACTATTAAATAGAGAGTTGTCTTTATCCCTAAGTATCCTCCAATTTGTGGGCAACCCTTTTCACGAAGAAGGTTGGAGGAAGAAGATGGAAGGAAGACTACCTAGGTAGATGGCTTGCATTATTTGAAAAGTTAAGATGTTTGTAAATATGAATTTCAAAAGGAGAACTTTCTAGTTGGAATGTTTATTTTGTAAGAAAGTTTGATTATTGAACAAGATAAATAATGTCTAAAACATCTACTTTGGTGAGTGGCTATTATGGCTTTGTAATTTACCATTTTTATTTAAATATGATGCTTGTTTCCTTGGCTATATGTTAGCATTTGAATTAATTAATTTTTATGTAACTTTTAGTCAATGAAATGCTTCATAGTGATGTTATTATTAAAGCTATATTTTGAAATATTAGATGCTCTGTTAGATGAGTTTTGTGAACTTGATCTATGTGCAACTAAATTTTTTTAACTGTTTAAAGGTTCTTTGGATTTTGCTCAATAAGATGATTTTGCAATCTTTTAGAAGAATAGATAGTATTGCACTCTATTAATTTAGTGGAATGTATCTTTACATGACTTTATGCTAAGCACTTGGTTTATTTAAGTTATGGCATCTAATGTGTCTTTAAATAGCTTTTTGTTAAGCAATTGAGTTAAGTAAAGATGCTTCCTTGTTTAGCTAAAAAAATATCTAGATTAATTAAATGATGGCTATTGATGTGATTAAAATGCTTTTGAGATTATGCTTATTTTAGAAGTATGTTACTATAATTAAATTAGTTCTAGAGGTTAAGGGTTATCTTGGGTTGGTTATAGTATATTTTATGAGATGCAAGTCAATAAAAATCATAATCTTGAAAGGAGTTACATGCATGTAATGAATTTGGTAGATATGAGTCTTAGAAGGAGTTGCAAGAATGCAATTGCTAAAAACTCATGAATCTGGAAAGAGTTGTGTGAATACAATAGCCAAGTTTTCTTGTGGATCAATATACCTTGAACGCATAGGATTGGGTGTTCCACAACCAAAAAGGTTTTTCAAGTCATTCACAAGACAATAGTGGTGGTACCTTGAGTGAGAAGTCTTGGGTGACCATTTTCATTACCAAGTGAGGGGTAATGAGCTTAGCCCACAAAGGTGTGGTAACTAAGAAACAAGGCTTACATCAGAATAACCTACCTAGATGGACTTAGGTCACGTCTAGGAATAAGAATTCTCCTTTAAGTGTTATGGGCTTTAAAGGATAATCCCTATGTTGTGGTTGCATTATCCTATACTATGTAGGGTATAGGAAATGTGGGGGGACCATTCGACATCCTTATAAATGTTGAGTTTTAGTAAGATGAACCCTAAAAAATATAGGATGTTTACCACTTATGTCCACTGAGTGTTATTTGTAGTGACTAAGGCTCAATGTGGTAAAATCTTGTGAATGCTAGAAAAAAATGGGTTGGTAGTTTTGGGTTGCTACAGTTGGTATTAGAGCTCTAGGTCATAGGGATTTAAGCTTCAAATGAGTGCACTTAGAGTAAGCTTTTACTTTATGTTCTACTTGGGGAAAGACACATTGCAAGAAGGAAAGTGTGATATTTATCATTATAATTTGAGATATAATGGTCTATGTTAGTTCATTAGGAGAATGAAACTAACTAATTGTAAGTACAATTGAATTGTAACTTACCAAAATCCTTTGTGTGCAAAGGAGATGGCACTTGTTTTAAAAGGGATTTCATCTAATAAAACCAAATGGGTTGCACAAGATGGAAATGCAATACAAAGTACTAGACAAACTATGGATTCCAGCAAGAAAAATTGGATAACAACGACTCTAAGCAAGAGGACTAAGAGAACAACAAACCCCAATAAGGACACTAAGAATAAAATATTTTAATAGAAGAGAAGAAGATCTATCCTCCATAGTAAAATTGCTTTAGGAATGGTTGGATCAACAACAAAAACTGATCAAAAACCTTATCAATAAGGAAGCCAACACTATAAATGTAGAGGGTAGGTAGGAAGAGAACCCTATCATAAGAATCCAAGAGGGAAGAGCCCAAATAGAGGCAGAGCTAGCAATAGATCTTAAGAATGTGAAAATAACCAATTTTAATGGGAAAGAAGGGTGGGATGTAGCCGAGTCATGGCTAAAAGAGTTGGATATATTTTCCATAAAAATTTACTCCTTTGAAACAAACTATATGGGCTACCCTCCATATTTTGGATGCAACCCTAGAATGGTGGGATACATTTAGTACAAGCAAAAAGATCCAAGCCATGGAACTTAAGTGGGATGATTTAGTTTGGATATTTAAGAAAATATTTCTTTTGGAGCAATTCTATGTAGATAAGTTCAACAAGGGTCACTATCAATAAAGGTGTACTTTTAGAGATATATGAAAATTTTTATGTATGTACCATAGTATAAGAGCAATGAATGCCTAAATATGCATAAGTTAATTCTAGGTATAAACCCTAAGATAAGTACAATGATTAATCTGCTCAAACTTAAAACTTTGTAAGAGGCCTATGACTTGGCTAGACAAGAAGAGACTAATATTCAAACTAAAAAGTCTTTCTTCAACTATTCAAGGTTGATATCTTTGGAGAGACAAGAACTTAAGAAAACAAAGAGTGTAGGATTTATGAAGTGGGATAAGAAGCAAAACAAGATAAACAAGGGCAACCAAAAGTTCAATATTTATAGATAAATTACAATAAATTCAAAATTCAAACATTAAATTCATTAGAAGGGAAGATCTTTCTGAAGTAGACTGGTGCTCAGTTGGTTTTCTACTCATCAGGATCATGGCCATATTCTTGAAGGGGAATAGGTTCTTCTATATTGATCTAAGCCCTTGATTCTTCTATCATTTCTACCCAGGTTTTTAATTTTTATCTACTCTTCCCCTTTGTCTAGCCAACAGTATTCTAGTTAGGTGATGAATGATAAGTATTAATTACCTTGGGGTAAGCATTTTTCATCACCTTTACACATGAATGGTTAGTATCGGTTAGTTGAAGCAATGAATATCTCCCATTTTAAATTTTTAGATGATGGTAAGAGTCTAGATGTTGGGTGAATGCTTCACTTATCTTGTCAAATAATAGCTTTCCTCCTGTGGAGCCATTATGAAAGAGGGCAAGTGCTTACCAAAGTTCTGCCCTTTTGATATCCTAGTGTTCTGCCCAATAATGGGTGGGGTTTCATTCTCAATCTAGCAAACATTTCTTTTGGATACCACTGCTTGAAGGTAGTACATAATTGTCCACCCACTCTTATTTTTTTCCCTACCTCCTTGAACATCCTTTTGCCCACATTCTAGTGCTTCAAAATGTTGGCAAACCCTTAAAAAGAATCATTTCAAAAAGGAAATAGTGGGTGGAGGGTGCAAATTTTCACCCATAGGTTCCAAGTCCACTACCATTATTTTTTATATAATAGTAACCTAAGGATGCATGTGTAATAACATAGGGACATCCTTAATCACCCCAACTATTTTCACTAGTGTGTCATCTAGCTACAAAACACCAGGGTAGCTTCTTGTGTATTCCATACTATAGGCAATAAAATTTACACCTCTTTCCCTTTAGGCAAATGGATTCATGCCTAAAATGGGGATGATCATTTGAAACCTACACCTCAATATGAAGGGTACCTAGTGATGTACCTCCTTTGGTGATGGTTGAATAGTTTTGGATTCACCAAGAAGTATTTAAAGACTACTTCTAAGTCTAGCCAAAGGGTGTTGTTTAGATGTGTTCTTTTCAGTTTGCAAACACCTAAGTTTAGGTCAAAATGTAGCTAGGATCTAAGCTATATGTGCTTTCAGTTTTCCTTGAAGATAAAAAAACAATATTTAAGCTACAATGCACCTTTTTAAACTTTGTTCTCAATATTTTTTTGTATTTTTGAATTATTTTCATAGATATCTAGGAAAAAAAATACCTATAACACTAAAAATAGAAAAATACAAAATTTAAATAAGCATTATAGAATGCTTACCTTATCTAGATGATTGTGTAGAGTGAATTCATGGTCTATATGGAAAATTCGCGGTCTGTGAGTGAATTCACGATTTGTAAGCAAATTCATGCATTTGAGCAAGAATTCACTGGAAACCTGTAGATACTTGCACATAAGACTAAAAATTGAAATCAGTGTTTAGGGGCCTACTTAGGCCACTATACGAGTTATATTAGCCATGCATAATTCAATTCCCCTTTGTCATTTTAACAAACCATTCATGAATAACACAATTTATTGATCTTTATGAAAGATGCAAGATCTGAAATGAAATAATGTAAACAGTGCAAAATGAAAAATGCTTATTAGAAATAAACTGATCTAAATATTTTATGCAAAGTGTAGCAATGTTTCTAGAAGTAGGGATTTGTCCCCAAGACCTAAAATTTGTGAATTCATATCCTATGGGCAAATTTGTAGCATGTACACAAATTCACAAATATGAGTGCAAATTCACCAAAGATGTAGAAAATATGAAATAGTGTAGTAGAAATGAAATTATAGCATAAAAATAGATAGCAGATAACTTGATTTTGAAGGCATACATTGTAGATCAAATCATCTAGATCAAGCCTTAATTTATTTGTCCTTTAATTGCTTATTCCTTGATTAGTGTGATTGTTCATTAGCTCCTTTTCTCAATGAAACCAAAGGATCTTTGTAACTTGGAACAAAGCAGGTTAACCAAAAAAAATGAGGTTTGGGGTGATGATTCAAGGAGGTTAGATAGATTGGGAAAAATCCCAATCTAGATGAATTTGTGATCTAAAATTAGAGCATGCAATTTTGCAAAAGATGTGGAACTAGTTGGATTTAGAATGGCCGAAATGGTCGTTTGGGTTAATAGACAACTATCTATTTTTGTGAATTTGTGGGATAAATTTAAGGCCACAAAATCTAGAGAAATGAGGTAAAGTGGAATGGATATTGAAAAACATGAGCAAAAAGGTGGGTCTCAATGAGTATATGAGTTATGTGTGCTAGTGGGAAAGGATTATGACCTTAGGGTCAAAAATCCTTGTCTACATTTTACCTCCTCTTTGGCTCATTTATAAGCAAGAAATGTTTCAAAGAAAGATGTAGACACTTGAGCAAATATGACTATGGTTGATGTCGATTAAAAAGGGGTAGATGGTTTAGGATGAATGGTTCATGTGAAATTGTACTTATGACTTTTTTACATGTAAATCGATGCATAAAAATTCTTAATGATTTTTTCGATAGGGTGCCCCCTCAAGTTTCATTAGGAATACCATATTTCTCATGGAACTTGAAATGACTAATAGAAAATAAAATTTTGAGAAAAAAAAAAAAATAGGTGGGTTAAAATGGAGGGTGGGGTAAAATCCTAATTCAATTTTACTATGCAATTTTCTGGTTTGGAGCTCTAGAGAAAATGGCTCTTCCTACTCATAGAGAAGAATTCATACATAAAGGTGGTAATGGAGTACTGATGAGGATCTGGGTAAGTGTTAAATTGTTCTTTTACTTTAAATTTGTGTGTTGTTTTTTATTTTTTGCAAGTTGATCTATATTTTAAGGTTGATTTTTTCTTGCATGTTTGTCATTAAGAATTTGTGGTCGTGTGATGAATTTTCATCCCACAAATTTGCTAATTTGCGAGAATTTCATGAATTTGCAAAACCATAGCAAATTCGTAGAATTCACATGATGGACAAGTTTCAATGAATTCACAATTTCCTAGAAAATTCATAAAACCCTAGAGAATTCACAAAGAAGTCACAAATTCACATTTTTTTAATTATATTTCTTGTGATTTGTATTAATTTTTAATGATTTTATGATGATGATGAACTGATGAAGTTTGATGTTAATATTTTTTATTGTAGTATGACATTCTTGAGAGTTAAGAATGATGTTATAGCGATTTTGAGAAGAGAGTGAGGGATATTACCTAGGTAAAGAGGAATTTGATGGAGCAGATGGGGCTTCTTGATGTAGTCAAGATGATGGTGGATGCAGACTATACACTTTTGACTGCATTGGTTGAGAGGTGGTATCTGAAATCATCCATATTCTAGTTACCTACAAATGAGATGATAGTTACTCTGTAGGACATGTGGCAAATTCTCTAAATTCCTATCAGAGGATAGGTGGTGTACCAACCTTTGGTATAGGAGAGGGCCTTGGAGCAACTGACTAGGAATCCCAACTATCCAATCAACCAGAGTGGCATCAGTGTGGAGGGTATAGTAAGGATAGATGGTATCTCTATGTTAACAATGGTCCTAAGTGGGGTAGTCGCTAGACTATTGGCCTATCACATGAGAATATGATATTTTACATGGGCCTTAGCTAGAGTTATGGACAATATGAGAGATACATGGATGCTTTTTGCATGAGGCTCTTTTGTATTGTGTCATTTATAAAGGACATTGTATAATGTCATGTAAAAATGACATAGCTGAATTTTTTTCACCACCTTATTCTAGGTTTGGATTTGGAAGCATTTGGTAGTGCAAAGGCCTAACAAAATACCTCGACAACAAATAGATGTGGATTAGCTAGTTGTGTATCGATGGGCTCCCTTGAGGGAAATGCATTTAGTAGGTGGTGGGTTCGATATGGCTAGTTAGGTAGTGGATGAGTTGCATCCAAAATGAGTGATATGGAGGCCCTAGCATATGCATCTAGGTTGGGATGAGGATGGTGTACAGTTGGCTCATGATCAGAGGATACATTGGCTATGGTTAGAAAAGGGAGATATGGAGTTGTACCATTTTGATTGGGTATAGTGGTAGTTTAGATTGGTGCAGGGGATACTAGAGTTGGGTGATTTTTGGTTATGATGTGTGATGAGAGATCCACGAGGTGTAGGTGGTGACCTTGATACCACATGATTTGTAGATATTGACAAGGATGACCCTCTTTTGGTGGATCCTAGGGTGGATGATGTAGGTATGGAGTTTAGATACTAGAGATGGTATCAATATATTAGGACTAAGATAATTATTCTTGATTTACCATGATTTTCATGATCAGTGGTGGGACATAATATGTAGCTAGCAGTTTAGGAGGTTGCTTCATGGAGGGGAGAGGATAGACCCCAATAGGGAGAGGTATCTAGGCCCAAATAGAGGGTGAAACTTATACCTAGATAAATGGGTGCACCTAGACCCAAATAGGAAGAGGCACTTGGAAAAGGATAGGATGAGGGAGATACCGCTTAGTAGCCACGTGATTAGGTAGAGGTGGTCGATGAGGTAGGGAGATTTGATGTTGGTAGGGAGGGAGATTAAGGGGATAGTTAGTGAGTGGTAGAGCTAGAGGTAGAGGTAGTCGCTTAGAGGGTGTAGATAGTGACTCAGGTTGAGTATATAGTAGCTCAAAACACCCAGATAGTAGCTCAGATCACACAGATAGCTACTTAGGTATAGTACATTCGATCATTGGATATCCAAATCCTATAGTTTCAAGCTCAAGCATAGTAGTTTATGAGAGCAACACCCTCCATGAGTAGTGGAGGTCAGTGCTTATTGGATGATATTCTAGTAGCATAATGATGAGAGATATTTTACCAGGTTCTCTACTATCAGGTGATTTTGGAGTGGCAGAGGGTGGCTTTGCCAGAGTCATTGAGAAGTCAAATTCATTCATGATCGAGATCATAGATAGTGATTCAATTTGTGAACATACCCTCCTCAGGGCCATTGCTAGATATGTTTTAGGGTTAGGGATATAGAGGTTAGGGGATGATATGCCAAATTTTGGATTTTTTGGCATACTTCCTTGATGACTGGGTATAACAAGATTTTTTATTATGGCATACTAGTATGAAACTACATATGTATCTACTCTCGAGATATATACCATGCTACATTTTATATTTTTACTTGTGTTATGTTGATGTTAATGTTTTTATTTTTTATGTTTTATTGTTGATGCATGTTGTAAATGAGCTAAATGATAATGTATGATAATGCTTATGATCATGTTGGTTTAATGAATACTTGTCATGCTAGTCAAAATGTGGTTTGTGGAAATATGAAATGTGGAGATAAGAAATGATGAATAAGAAGGGGTGGAGGATAATATGTGAAAAAATATGATCAAAATGCATTGGGCATGTCCTCAACAATTTTTAGGTAATATCCAGTGAGGATGCATGCTTGTGTATAATCGAAATGGAGGCTAGCCCTCACATGTGGTCATGAAGAAAATCCTGTGTGAGGTATATTATCCTGATAAATTTGAAGTGTGAGACCCAAAATGGTCAAATTTGATGGTCAAAATGATGACTTTAGAGAAAATGAATAGAAAATGGTTTAACCCTTTTTATATGTTAAGAAACTAGTTATTATGCATTCAAGAATCAAAGGATATGAAAGTGACACAAATGACTAATCATGAAAGATACAAGTTTTTTAATATGATTTAAGCAATGATGAAAATGGATTATGTAAAGATGAATGAGCATGAAATTCAATGCTAAATATTGATTTGGCATCAAATATCTATGATAATGGGTATACATGTACAATGAAGGTATTATGACATTAGCCAATCAAGGTTCATAAGTAATCTTGCTTGTCCTTGTAATGAAATCAAAACTATCAAGAACCTATGTGTCATTTGTGAGTTCATTTCTTATCTTAAGATTGATTATGATGCAAATATATCAAGAACCCATGTGTGTACTTTTGAAATTCATTTACCACTTTTGAGTAATGTAATGACATAAGCCAATTAGGAACCATTGTGTGTGCAAATTATGAATTCATTTACCAATCTTGAGCAAGGTGAGATTAAACTAGTCATGGAGAAAACCAAAGAGCTAGCTTATCCTTATGTGCATTCAAAGGTCTATTCAAGAGATATGTGTCACTGTGCATGAGCATACTCCACTGCCAGACAAGAATCTATAACCCTAGTGGATATTAGCTCTATAGTCCATTACAAGGATTTCCGAGCTTTGGAGAATCAGATTCTCAACCATGCAAATCGAGTCTTGATGAGAATAAAACCCTATCCGTACTACTTGAGACCCATTATTATTATATATTTGTGAAAAAGGGTTGGAGCTTTGGGGAATTCAATTCTCAACCACTCGAATCAAGACCTGATGAGAAGTTTACCCAATCCTTACTACTCACTTTTATATATTTTTTTATAGTTTTGTAAATAATATATTTTTTAATTTGTTGGACTATGTGCATAATGGGACAAGCAAAAAAAATTATTCGCTTCAAGGTTCAATCCAATCATGGTGTCATCCCTCCTTGACACAATATTTTATTAATAAATATGACATGTGTTTGGCTCAAAAAAGGGAGAGTTAGTTTCCAAAATTCAAAACTTTTCTTAATGAGAATTGTGTCTTGGTTCAAGAGAGATTTTTTATCAATGTCAAGCATCAAGATTTTATTAAAATATGAATCATGTAGTTGGTTCAATATGGACTCTTAATCAATCAAGGAGAATAATATTACCCATGAACATGATAGCCTTTGTTTAATATTACAGTGGATAAGTATGACCATATGTTGTACATAATTGAGCTAATCAAATGCAATATGCAAGCTATGAAATGTATGATTATGACTATGCAATGCAATATAGAAGTAATGATTATGTAATATGGATTATATACAAACATAAATGAAATGCATAGGTGAATGAAAACAAAAAATTCAAAAGGCCAAAAAAAATGATAAGATTGAAATCTTGTGAGGCTATATGCTTGCAAATATGGACAAGGTGATGTTAAAACCGCTATGGGCATAGTGCTCACTAATGGTCAAAGAAAAGAAAATATATACCCATTGGGATACATGCTCATAAATGGTTGAATGGAGGTTGCTCCTCGCTCATGACCATGAATCTATCCACTATGGGGTGTTGGGATGATGGGAATAATATTACCAAAGTGAGTACTATGCAATAGGGGTGTGCACTACTGTGTATGATCAAGGCCAATCAAGCAAAGCAAGAACTATATCCCTTGCCTTAGGGATATATAAACAATGAAACTTTCAAGGTCAAGGGATATAAAATGGTATGATTGAATGCAATGATGGAAATTCAAACTAGATAAAAATGCAACACCATGCACAAATTTTTCTTTATTTATTTGATTTTTTATATGGTGGAATTAGTAGTATATACAAGATTATTTATGCAAGACATTTTATTTTTACTGTACAAGGTGATCTATGCATAATATTATCCAAGGTGGATTCAAAATCAAAGGAGGTTTAGAATAGTATCTCTTAGGTTTTTCTTGATGATTAAAATAATAAAGAAGATCCTTTGTAGCCTTTTATTTAGTAGCCATTGCACAAAAATATTTACAAATCCTAATTGAGCCATCTTTCTTAACAAAAGGAAGGGCAATCCATAATTTTACAAGATTTTTATAAGATAGTGAAGCAGGTTCTCCTTGAGAGGTAGAATATTTAGCATTAAAATGTGTGAAATTTATCATATTACAAAACAAAATATTAGAGGGATAAGAGGTCCCTCGTATTGTTTGGTCCAATCCAAATAAATATGCTTGGGTGGTGATGAATATGGATGATGGATAGAATATGATGATGATAGGGTAGAATAGAATGAAGAAATAGATGGATCCATCATTGCACAATACTCGACTGCTCATGAATCAACATGAATGGTAATAATTTGATTCTTAAATTTAAACTTCAAGTATTGATGAAGAGTATAAGGGCTAACCCTCATCATATTAATCCAAGGGCATGCAAGTAGTAAATTATAAGATGTAGGGAAAGACACCACATAAAACAAGATATCTAAGATCTTGGGTTCTATCTTAACGAGAAGGACTATAGTACTACAATATTATTGGGATACATAGTTGAAGGCTTCTATGATAATATCAGATTTGATGAGGTCTTCCTCCTTTAATACAAATTTTTGCATGACTTGATGAATGCATAGATTTAGGGAGGAAACATTATCTATCAAGACTCCCTTGATAAATATTTCTCCAATAAATCCTATGATATAATGGGATGAATCTTCTTGGATGTTTGAGAAAGGAATCTCATCATCATAGAATGAAATATGATTAATCCCAAGAGAACTTACAACACTATTTATATCCCTAGGGGAGATGTATTGTACTTGTTGTGTAGGAGGTTGATTATTTGTTGGAGGATTGTGATTAGGAATAGTTTGAGGGTCCTCTATAACAAGGTGACCTATGTCAATAAAGTATTGAACCACACATTTCAATCTCTTACATGAGTGTATCATGTTCCTATCCACTCTATTGTACTCACAATGTTGTTCAGGCTTATACCAATCAGTCATGGTATTAGGTTGCCTTATGAAAGGTAACTCAATCATGTATATATAATAGTTGTTTTAGTAACATAGGTAATGGTTGATTGAGCTCAGTAAATTGATGTGGTGGGGAATTTTGAGGAGATTTGAATAGCATTTTCCAGAAGGTATTAGTGGTAGCAAGATTTAACGGTTGATTAAATGTGTCATTGTTGATGATCGATTCTACTACCTTTCTAAAGTAGGTATAGTAGGTAGGCTATGCGGCATGATATGAGTGCATGGTGGGAATGGTGACATTATTATAAAAAGGATTGGAAGAAGAAGGATTGTCTTGCTGAAATGGATATGTCATTTAAAAAGAGGAAAATGGAAGTGATTGTGATGGCAATAGTGATGGAAATGAATAAGGAATGGAGAATTGTGAAGAAATTTGTTGGGAGGAAAAGGATGATAGAAGAGGATGTTGCAATGAAGATAATGTTGAATAAGATTTAAATTGTGGAGGGAGTGGACTACAATCCACCAATATCATTTGTAGAATTCCCCAACATTAATGGTCAAGGAAGTAGCATAAATAGGTTTATATTGGATTTGGTCATTTGTAGGACCCACAATTTATTTACCACTTCTAAAACTCATGGTAATGTTTTGAAAATAATGAACAAAAATTACTTTAAAGAATAAGTCACACAAAATATTTTCCTTATTTTACTCTTTAGGATTCCTTTCTTTTGATTAATCTTGTTTATGTGTCTAAATTATTTAATGCATGAGATTCACATTAGGTTCACCAAAAAATGTAGGTGACAAAATTTCCATTCCTTTCCCTATAGACAAATGGATTTGTGCCTAAAATGGGGATGGACATTTGAAACCTACACCTCGATGCAAGGGGTACCTAGTGATATACCTCCTTTGGTGATAGTTGAAAAGTTTTGGGTTCACCAAGAAGTATTTAAAGACTACTTCTAAGTCTAGCCAAAGGGTGTTGTTTATATGTGTTCTTTTCAGTTTGAAAACACCTGAGTTTTAGGCCAAAATGCAGCTATAATATAAGCTATATGTGCTTTCAGTTTTCCTTGAAGAAAAAAAACAATATTTAAAGCTACAAGGCACCTTTTTAAACTGTGTTCTCAATAATTTTTATATTTTTGAATTATTTTCACAGAGATCTAGGAAACAAAATGCCTATAATACTAAAAATAGAAAATAAAAAACTAAAATGAGTAGGACATATTGTTTACATAAATTGAATGGTTGTGTAGAGTGAATTCGCAATATGTATGGTGAATTCATGGTCTGTGAGTGAATTTACGGTCTGTAAGTGAATTCACATATTTGAGCACAAATTTGCTGGAAACTTGCAAACAGTTGCACATAACACTAAAAATTAAAATTAGTGTTTAAGGACCTACTGAGGCCGTTGTATGACTAATATTAGTGATGTAGCATTCAAGTACCCTTGGTCCTTTTAGCAAACCGTTCATGAATAACAAAATTTATTGACCTTTAGGAAAGATGTAAGATCTGAAATGAAATAATGTAAATAGTTAAAAATGCTAAATGCTTATCAGAAATAGATTTATCTAAATATTGTATACAAAGTGTAGAAATTTTTTTGGAAGAAAGGATTTACCCCCAAGACCTAAAATATGTGAATTCATGGCCTATGGGCGAATTCATAGACTATACGCGAATTCACGGATCTGAGTACGAATTAATCAAAAAAGTAGAAATTATAAAATGATGTAGTAGAAATGAAATAATAGCAAAAAAACTTATACCAGATAACTTGATGTCAAAGGTGTACATTGCAAATTGAATAATCTAGATTAAGCCTTCGGTTCTTTGTCCTTCAATTGCCTATTCTTTGCTTAGTGTGATTTTTCATTAGCCCTTTTTCTCAAGAAAACCGAATGATATTTGTAACTTGGATTAAAGTAGGTTAACCAAAAAATGTGAGGTTTGGGGTGATGATTCAAGGAGGTTAGGTAGATTGGAAAAATTTCCAATCTAGGTGAATTCGTGGGCTAAAATTAGAGCCCATGAATTCACAAAAGATGTAGAACTAGTCAAATTTAGGATGGGTCAAAATGATTGTTTGGGTTAACAAGAGTCTATCTATTTTCATGAATTCATGGACTAAATTTAGGGTTTGTGAATTCACAAAAAATGAGATAAAGTGGAATAGATAATGGCAAATGTGAGAAAAAATGCGGGGCTCAATGAGTGTATGAGTTACATGTTATAGGGGGGAAAGGATTATGAACTTAGGGTAACAAATTCTTGTCTGCACATACCCATAATATCACACATAAATTTGGGCATAACTATAGTGGTTTACCTTGAATTAATCATGCAATTGTGTACCACCCACCCTTCCATTTCCAATGATATATGGAACATAGATGGTCTATTTTTGTATGTTACAAGTGCAAGGCTCTCTTGAGCAAAATTTAGCTCAAGATAGGTTTTTCTTGATTCTTGATTTACTTGAGAGAATATTGGAGTAGGTCAATCTATTTGAGAATTAGTAGAGCATCATATATGCTAGAATTTGAGGGGGTTTTCTTTAACTCTTCAACAATACTGAAGGTAGGCATTTTAGGTTGTCTATCCTTGTCCCTTGGAGGTCACTCAAACTTGCTCTTATATTCATGAGTGGCTTAAATTCATTGATGCTTTGTTAGAGATGGATACTTTAGTTTATCTCTGACCTCTTCCTATGTATCACTTCCTTTTACCTAAGTTTTAGGATATTTAGGCTTCTTCCTTTGTTTTTGAAAAAAATTCTAAATAGAGCTCTTCTAATATTTTTTTCTTCTCAATATCCCCTTTACTTTTAGCGTTAGTTGGGACTTTTAAAGGATTCATCTGCTCAGGATTTACTTATAAAGGCTTCTTGTGCAACCTTTTAAAGATCAAAACCTACTCGACATATGGCATCATGAAGTTATGACCAACTTCCCTGATCATATTGATGTGTCCTTTCTAGGTATTTTTTGCTCTTTCAATTACTACTTTATGTATGTAATGCTGGTGCATCATATAATAACTTTACCCATGAGTATTGTTACAAGTAGAACACCAGTAATCTATTTTAGGTGCTAATACTCAAGGCTCTTCTTCATGATTTGCAAAAATTATATCAAATATATTAGGATTTTTGTTTGTGGAAGCACCCTAATACTTTTTTACCTATGGGGATTTTATTGGCTAGAAATTTATTTTGTCTTCCCTCATCTTCATTGAGGTGATTTTGTTAGTCAAGTTATTCAAAAAAGTTTGCATTTCTTGAAGGATGAATTTTTTGGATTAGGATCCAGTAAGGCATGTATTGTAGGGGGAGAAATTAATGCTATAACTATTGGTACAAATGGTAGAGTTAGTATTGTAGGAGGACTAGGCCATGAAGGGATGTTTATAGGAGGTGTAATGATAGGATAACTAGTACCTATAGTAGATGACTATGGCTTATATTGGAGAAATTCAAGAAAAATGGGCATTACAGGTTTGGGAGGTAGCCTTCTGATAGCAATAAGAACCTTCTCTACCTTAATAACCTCTTGGAATATCTACAGGAAGGTCAGGACATTTAATTGCCTTATCATTAAATCCAAATATGAATTGAAAGCTCTCAGGTAATAGTACAAGACTTTCTCATTAGTTGGTTTAAGGCTATTAGGTACTCTTTTTCAAGTGTGGTTGAATCTAATATTGAAATCCACTACTTATTTTTATGGATGTCTCTTTATCACCATGAAATGAGTAAGCAAAGAGAATGGGTCTATCTGCTCATTGAATTCTTCTATCAACTTGTTGGCTAGATCAACCCAATTGTTTATAGTCCCATTTGGAAAAGTTATATACCAATACAACATCTTCCCCTTTAGGGATATGACCAACAATCTTATCATCACATCCTCCTCTTGGATGTTATGAATGGATGCCAAAGAGGTAACATCCTGACAATGCTCATATACCATTTTTCATAGTGCCATCATAGGTTGGTAGGGCTTTTAGAGCAGCCTAAGGTATGGGTTTTTGATTTATGAGATTGAGGGGACCTATATTGTTCTAGTCAAGGAAATTTTGAAACTAGTTTTGAGCCATATTTGATTGAGAAATAATAGGTACTACAAGCATAAGGTTGATATCACTCAGCTCTTCTATGAGATATGAATATGGGGTTGATTCAAAGGATTAAATAGATATATTCTAAAATTACCAAGATGCAACTCTAATAATTCTATAGGTTCTTCTAGTCTTATAGTTGCTTGTCTCATAATCATGAAATAAGAGAAAGTAGGTATTATATGGCTTTCCAAGTTTTTTATTCGATAGAGTCACTAGGTGATTAAACTAAATATGGGAAAATTAGGTTATCACCAAAGCTTACTTTATCCAAAATATGGGACCACATCCCATCGAGCATGCTAAAAGCTATTGGTCAGTAATCTGCCTATGGAAAGGTTTGTTTGCCCATAGACCTCAACTAATATTGAGTGACCTTTAAGCTATGAGGCTTTTCTAGTCGACCTCTAGAGGAGGTCGGTTCCTTAGGAGTCCTAGCTAACTACTAAAAATTAATGAGGGTGAAAAGGGTGCTAAAAGAAGAAAATATAGCTGAAGCTAGAACTTATGGAGGTACAAATTTAGCCACATCAAAACACATGCATTATTAAGCTTAAACCATCATAAGAAACTAGAAATATTACCTAATAGATGGACCAGTTTATTCTTAGTCGACATTGATTGCCTATATATTAAAGCAAATTCTAAATCAGAGAATGAAACACATAGAATCTAGATTGTATAATTAAAGCTAAATCATTCATCTAGTTTTAACATAAATAAGAAAACAAATATTCATTCATACATACACAAGATAATATGGAGGCCAAACAGTAATCTACTTGTATTTCTTGAATAGTAGAAGCTTTACATGTAATTTTTAAAAGCTAAAGAGTTGACCCTCTAAATGCTAGCATTATACTATATACAATTTTTACAAATAATTTTGCTACAAATAATCATGATTTATCATGCAATGTTCTTGTGTCAGGGGAGTGGCCAATATGTACACTTCTTCTATCATCCTACACTTGCAACTAAATACACGTACGATCATAGGAGTGGGCTTTTTTGGTTGCATCTAGTCCTATAATTCTAATGCACCTGTTAGTTCTAGTATTCCATTATGTCCACCTGCATGCACCTGGAGGTAGTGGGTCATCACTCATGTAGCCTGCATTCTATTACTAACCACTCATGGATTGCTGAATAACTACTTGTTGCTTATTAGATGAATGTCAGATTCTATTTTCCATCCAAGTGCTGCATTCTCAAACTAACTCCAAACTTAGGCTTATTGTTCTTCTTCTATTTGCAAACTCTGCATGTCTCAGCAGAGAAGGAAATTCTTGACAACGATGAAATTTTGGGATCCATTTGGAGTCTGATGGAAGCCTACCATTCCATCATGTACTAGCTCTCAATTTTCTATGATGGGCTTTTGGGAACCCTTTAAATCCTGACATATGCTCAATTTTCTACCAATCTTCATGGTAGGTTTTGGGACTCATCTAGAGCCAGATAGCTTCCCACTTTTTTGTCAGGTGCCTATTTTGTTTTTCTTCATGGAAGATTTTTGGGACTCGTTCAAAGCTAGAAAGTTTCCCAGTTTTTCATAAGGTACCCCTTTCATTTTTCTTCATGGTCAATTTTTGGGACCAGTTCAAAGTCCAAAAATTATCCATTTTTTGCCAAACATGATATTCAATTTTTTGAATGTCTTTACGATGAGCTTTTGAGACCTGTCTGAATTTCAATGGATTCCCATTTCTCTTTAAAGTTTTTTTTGTCACAAGCTTTTGGGACCCGTCTAAGGCCTAACAGCTTCCCAATTTTCTACCAATTATCTTCATAATGGGTTTTAGGGCCCATTCAAATTTTGATGGTTCCTTGATTTTCTACCAGGATCAACACTTAGCCAAATTTCTACATCCTTCTATGATGGAATTTTGGGACCCATCCAGATCCTGATAGCTTCTAATTTTTCCATCAGGCCCTTTTGGGCATCTTTGTGATGGATTTTTAAGATCCACCTGGAGTTCGATATAGACCCATTTTTCTACCAAGTGTAACACTTGATCATTTTAGAAACTTTTGGATTTCTTCTTCATTTGGACATGGAAATAGGCGAGTGTGGTAAAACTATCTATAGTTACACCATTTTGTTTGACCAATGCACCCTCCACTTTTCAAAGTTTGATAAGTTCCATTTTTTACCCTTCCTTCACAAATTTATTCTAGTCTTCTTTGATGACATCCTAATTTATAGTTGCTTTTGGGAGGAACACTTAAACATTTGAATCAGAATTTGTAGCTTTCATCTAAAAATTAGCTTTATGCCAAGAGGTGTAAGTGTTCTTTTAGGTTGCAAGAACCAAATTATTTGGGTCACATTGTCACCAAATAAGGAGTTAAAGTTGATCCTAAAAATATTCAAGCTATTCAAGCATGGCCAAAGCTTTATACCCTCAAGTGACTTCAAGGATTTTTGGGCCTCATGGGGTATTACTATAAATTTGTACAAAACTATGGAAATATTGTGACTACTTTAACAACCATGTTAAAGAAGAATTCCTTTATGTGGTAAAAATAAATAGAGAGTGCTTTCAAGGAATTAAAGTAGGCTATGAAAACCATATTGATGTTCTCAATGGATTATTTTTCTAAACATTTTGTAATTGAAAGTGATGCTTTAGGTAATGGAATTGGAGCATTTTTCATGCAAGAAATATGATCATTGGCCTTCACTAGTAGAGACATTTCAAGATAAAATTTGGGTAAATATACTTATAAAAATGATATGTTAGCCATTTTGCATGTTAATAATTGGAGATCATATCTCATTCAAAATTATTTTTCAATCAAAACTAACCATCAAAGTCTCAAGTATTTTTGGAATAGAGGGTAGCCACACCTGAACATAAAAAGTGGATCTCCAAATTTATGGGATATGATTATGAAATCATATATGAAAAATGAAAGGATAATATAGTGACTGATGCACTATCCCAACAATTTGAAGATAAGAGTATGCTAAATGCTATATCTTCACCATTACCTCAATGGTTAAATAATCTTAGATAAGAAATGGCCAAGGATTTTATCTTGTAAACTTACATAAAAAAACTTCAAGTAGAGCTCAAATTATGCCCTAGATACACTTGGGATGATTAGGAGTTAAGATATCATGAACGACCTATTATTCCTCAAAAATACCAATGAAAAGATTCCATTTTGTAGAAAATGCATACCTCATCAATAGAATGACACTTTGGTCTACTAAAAAATTATGAAAGGGCTAAGCATACTTTTTTTTGGAAGGGAATGAAAATGGATATTCAAACTTCTATGGTCAAATGTGAAAAATTCCAAAGAATGAAAATAGAAACTATGTCTTCCCCTAGATATTCTAGAATAAGTATGGGAAGATATTTCTATGGATTTTATCAAAGAGTTACCCAAATCAGGAGGAAAATTAGTTATTTTTATGGTAGTGTATCATCTCACAAGGTATGCTCATTTATGTTACCTTTTATATCCCTACACAACCTCCATAGTTGCTCAAATCATTTTAAACTCCATATTTCACCTTCATGGTGTAGCACCCTAAAATTGGTGCAATGAAACCTTAATAATTACATTCACTCTACTAAATAATTTAAATTCAAATTTTAACCTCCCAAACCACCCATTAACCATCGGTTAATTCGTTTACCCCTTTCCCGTGCCATTTTTAGAGGTTATTTTGACCGTTTGACGATATCGTCGCCGATCAGACGATATCGCCCTAGATCTAATGATTTCTTCTAGGCTAGGACATCCAGATGATCTTGTCCCAAAACTAATTTTACACAATTAGCTTCTATTCCAACGGGTCTCCAATCTAGGCAGAAGTGTGTCTACACCATTAGGGACCCTCCCTCATTGGAGATCTCCCAAATAGGGATGATCTCCAACCTCCTAACCTCCCTTCTAAGCCTATTTAATCCTAAGCCCTTCCCTTAGCACCCCCCTAGATAATAATTCCTGTAACCTGACTTCATATGCATCAAAACATCTCAAATTCATATTTGCATTAGCTCTATACCAATTTTGTTGTAGGTACCTTAGTGTTTTTTAGTCGGAGCAAGCTTACATCGTCACAGACGATCCTATTCAGATCGGAGGCGATCCTGTCGAATCAGAGACGATTTCGTACAAATGCGATATGATTTCGACTGTAGTCACCATTGAGGCAATCAGTGCCTAAAGTTTGCATTTCTTCTTCCCTTTATCTACTATTTTATTCTGCAATTAGCTAGTTTATTCAGTATTTTATACTATTCTGCATTTTGGAGTTCACCCATCTAGATTAAATGCATAATTAAGCCATAATTGTGATTAAATTAGCATAATTCATTCATGTTTCTATTTGTAAGTTTCAGTTTGATATTATTGCTATCATTTTACACTGTTTCCCTCTGTTAGAATAGTGTTATTTTCTGTGTTTTGCACCTATCTCTCTGTTTGCAGGTCTCTGACGAATTCGTCTAGCAAATTCGTCAGATCTCAGATGATCTTGTCTGATATCAGATGATTTTATCGAATTCTAGATGATCCTGACTGTTTCAAGAATCAGAATCATCAATAGACATCCGGATCAGGTATTTTCCTTTAACATTGCTTAATTTCTCTATTTTTTTGTTCTATTCTACTTTTCTATATTCATTTAATTTGCATCTGCATATAGAATAGCTTAGACGCATTTTGGCCAAACCTAGGATTTGAATGCTTAAGGCGAAAAATGAACACATAAAACACATTCCCAACCTAGGCATGGAAACTGCCATTGAATGTTTCCTGGTGAACCCACCATCCATCGAAAAATCACCAATATACACCTCCCTTGAGAGGCGGGACCTTTGCAAGGCCTCTCAGTCCGAGGTACCGTGCCATCCTTTTCACATCCCCCTTTCGGGCATGGATCCTATAGCCTGAAGGTAAGGGTGTGAAAAATTTGGAGCGATACATTTTGGTGAACCCGACGTGAATGCATTGTAAACCTTTTGAAAACAAAAACAAAACAAAAAATAAAACAACTAAAACATAGATGCATTTTAGATCATTTAAATTTAATATCATGTTTAGATGGTAGCTCCTAAGAAAATATTAGCAGTTACTATAAATGTAGAAAACCAATTGGCAGCCATAAAAATCAATTTTGTGCTTAGTGTGCCTAAAACAGATAGAAATCAACTCTTGTGGGACAAACTTGATAGAAGACTTAGTGTCATTTCATCTAGGTCAACAAAACTTAAACAAATCAAGAGGCTAATCCTAGATAGAATCCTGGATCCTCATCAACTAATCTTTTACCATGAACTTCAGAGAGCCTACCATAGATGGTTAGCTTATAGGAGAGCTCTTGTATCTTTAGAATTGTTCACCTTCGAGGAATACCTTGAGAATGCAGCCATTGTACACCAGTTCCTAGGTCTTGTAGAAGACCAAGAGGTTGTTCTTATAGATAGGGAAATATGGAATAGAGTTCCTCGAGCTATGTTATATCGAGAGTATTGCCACAAGATTTACTTCTATCAACCAGCATATGAGACAGATAATATCACTATAGCTCTTTTCATTAAATTTTTAAAAGAAAACTTTCAATTTGAAGAAGAACACTTCATGACTCCTGAAGAACTAGAGCCCATTAATGATATTTATAAATTGTTTATAGAAAATTAGATCATTACTTTCAGTCTTGTTTCTTGCATTTATTGTGTTATTCGTTGTCTTTACAATATTATTTCAAAAACTAAAAAAAAAAAACATAGCAAAAACTTAAACATTTCATTTTAAATATTGTAGTAGGTATATAGTTAATATATACCTCTTAAGCTTGTTGCATTATATATATATATATATATATATATATATATATATATTTGCTGAAATCTAAAATTAAAGCACCATGCCTAAACTTAGGAATGGTAAAGAAACTTTAGGAGAAGAAGAAGATTGGTTACAAGATAAAACTAGAGACCCAAATGTCCTTCCTGAAGATCCAATTTCGAAAGGAAAAACTCTATATCAACCAGAAGATGACTTATGTGAAGACAATGAACAAGAAGGAAGTGTTAAAGGGGATGGACCCTCATCCCCTAGAGTAGCTCCAGATGGAACTATTGCTTTTGACAACGTAGATCATTTTTGGAAATTTCTCAATGATAACATTGATGCCCTTAATTTGGAAGTTCGTAAAAGGGCAAATTAGTGACACTCAAGCAGCCATAGAATATATGTATGATGTGTGCACTAATCCCTTGTCGTTCATTGATCAAGAAAATGATAAGGTTGGGCCATCCAATACAGATATGGTCACTATGATTCAAAACATGTCAAAACAACAGGTTACCCAACCTCCTAAGGAACCTGTTATTCAACCTAAAATCATTCCCACACAAAATAAAACTTCCTTCACTACTTTATTTCACCAAACTATTGAGCAATATGCTTCAAGTAAACAAAAACCTAAAACGAAGCCAAACACCAATTTTCAACAATCTGGAATACAACATAATACAACTTCAAAATTCCTTCATAACACCTTTCCTACCAATAATTTACACAATAGCAACATAGCATCTAATCTTCATGTCCCTCCATCATATGCTCACAAAACCCATGTCAATGCCCTACCAAACCAATATGGTGGGCAAACTAGTAATCTGGAAGCCATGGTGAAATAGTTAGCTTCGTGTATGGACCAGATAGATCCTTATCATCCCTCGTACAATTATCGAGAGATCTATAGTCAACCTTTGGATCCCATAGTTGTAGCTCAACCATACCCTAAGCATTTTCCCATGCCTATCTTGCCTATATATAAATGAATCGAAGATCCCATAGAGCATCTTTGCATGTTTAGGATAGCATGTCATGATATATCACATGATGACTTGCTATTACTAAAAATGTTCTCGAAAAGTTTAGGTGGAATGGCATTAGAGTGGTACTATCAATTGCCCACTCATTCCTTGAGAAAATTTGAAGAAACAGCTGAATATTTTGTCCATCAATTTAGTGCCTACATCGAGAGGCATGTAACCATTAAAGATCTATACAACTTAAAACAAGACAAGGATGAATGCTTTGCCGATTTCTTAGCTATATGGAGGCAGTTGATAGGAAAACTGCACTTTGTGCTACCTTATAGGGAAATGTTGGACATTTTTATTAATAATTTACAAGAATAAATATCTTACGAGCTATCAACTGCTACTTTAACTACCTTCGATCAAGCTATAGATTTAGCTCGAAGAGTAGAAGATGCCCTCATTAGGAGAGGCCAACTTAGGAAGAAGGATGATGAGAAAACATCCAAAAATCAATATAAAAACAAACAAGTTGTTGGTGACGGAGTCACTGACAACAAAAATGTTGCTAATGTCAATGCAACGAAGACAACAAAAAAATTTATATTGAAACCTCCTGATAAGCCTCCTCGAGAATTTACTAGGTTGAATCAACCCTTATCAACTATTTTACCTCAATTACTCGAAAGAGGTTTGATCCAATTACCAGCTATCCGGGAACCTGATCCAACTATACCCGGATACAGAGCTGACTTACATTGTGATTTCCATAGAGGACTTGGACACTCTACCAATGCTTGTAAAAGGTTGAAACATAAAATACAGGATTTGATTGATAATAATGAAATGGAAGTGCAAGCCTTCCAACCTAAAAAAAATGCTCCTAATAATACTCAAAAGACCATTCCCCAAAATCAAAATCAAAATGCTAATCAAATATTAGACATATTTTAGCACCCTTTACCAAGACATGGTAAATAGGTAGCCAATCAAATCGAACATCATAATGTTCCTCCTCCTACCCGATATGTAGGAACCATTAGCGAACAATTACCTGTTCAGGATCCTCAAATATTTGACACAACCTTATCCCTGGTTACGACCAGGCCCTTACATAATTTTCAAACTTCTGATTCTAGTGATATAGAATCAGATATTGAAAGTGAACTAGACATTACTTCAAACCAATCGAATAGTTTTGAAAATGAATCAGATCCTATTCAACCCATCACAGATGCTATGGTTCCAGAAGAACCATTTCCTAGGAGAGTTACTACTCGACCCTCTTCTAATCAATTCCTCTCAAATGAACAAGCCATAAATGCTAAGCCGAGACCAGTTCAGCGTCCTCAATATAACATTGTAGGTACCATTGGAGTTGTTACCCGACAACAAGCTCAAAATTCTCAACAAGAACCCAATCAGAATGATGGATCAACTCCATTTATTTTGAAAAATCCCAATAAAGGGAATCATGCTCCTAATGTTCAACCAAAACCCCTTACAATATTAATGAGCAATTATCCAATACTATAGCTAGAATTTCCCTTTTGGATTTGTTAAGATCTTCTCCTACCCATAGGGATGAGTTGATGCTTACATTAAGCCAAATGATGGTACCTCAAAACATTCAACCTGAAGCTATGGCCAATACTATCATCACTCGAGAGGTTGATTGTATTGACTTCCGAGATAAAGATATCCCACAACACAGCTTTACATAAGGATAATCCCTTATATATTACTGCTCTAATTGGAGATGTAGCTATCAAACGAGTCTTGATTGATAATGGCTCATCTCTAAACATTTGCACTTTTGACTTCTACCAACGATTTGGCTTTAGAAGTGATGAAATGAAGAAAATTGATATGATTATCAAAGCTTTCAATGACGAAACACAAGAAACGTGTGGAGTTATTACCATCCCCTTGCAAGTTGGTCCTAGAACCCTAGAAACAATCGTGTTTATTGTACATTTCCCAACATCGTACAATATACTTTTGGGTCACCCTTGGATCAATGTGATGCGAGCGGTCCCATCAACTTTACACCAATGTGTTAAATTTGAATTTAAAAATCAGTTGGTCACTATCCATGGTGACCCTAGACCCTTTGATATGTGTGCTTTGGCAAAACCCGTTGGAGTGCAATTTTGCCCCGCTCTATCATCCACACATCCTAGTTCTTATTTTTCATCTAAACGTGTGAAACACACACACATAACATCACCTACCCCATCAACTACACCTATACATTTAACTCAACCATCTTCTAAACAAATCACTCTAGAACCTCAAAAAGATCTTAAATCTACAACTAATCCTTCAGGTTCAATCCCTATAATTTCAAAACCTATAGACACATCTATCATGCCTTCTACATCTTATGCCCTTTCTGATGAACTTTTACCAGATTTATCCACAATCTTAATATCAGAAAAAACAAATGCTTTCATGCAAGATTCAATTCTTTTAAATAACTTGCCGCCATCTCCTCGTACTTTGGGCCTCCCACAACCTATGGGAAGTACTTACCAAGTCGGGAGTTGTGCCTTCATTTATAAAGGATATGACTAGGGAAGAATCCCTCGAAATATCAAAACTCATCACGAGGGATATGCTCGGTGCTATTTTACCAATGAATATATTAAAGCTAAACCCATAATGCTTAAAATGGGATATAAAGGGAAAGGTTTGGGACCTTTCCAAAATGGCATGAAAGAACCTTTCAAGGTAGAACCGTGGCTTTCCCACTGTGGTGTGGGCCTATTTCCTAGTAAGGGTCAAACCTTTCCTTTCGAAGATGATGATCAACTCATATGTTATCAAGATTATTTGGATAGGCATGTTGATTTGCCTCTAAAAAATCAGTCGTTTACATGTAACATGCTATCCATAGCTTACCCTGAAATGATTGTTGACCCCGATGAAGAGTTGGAAGGAGATATCTTCCATGATGTCTCCGTTGAAGAGATGTTACACAATGGATTTTATTTTGATGGTTCTATACCAACTATAGCCCAAATTGAGACCGCTAATCCTCAAGATGAACTATCCAAATTAACCTTACAAGAATTACAAGAATTGGGAATTTCACCCGCCCCACCCAATTTTGAAAGAGATCTACACATGGAGGTAGAAAACGTCATTAAAATTAACATTGGAACTGAGGATAATCCTCACATAATCAATATTGGATTAGAATTAAGTCAAGAAAAACAAGAACAATACATTGCATTCCTTAAAGATTATGAAGATGTCTTCGCTTGGACATATGAAGATATGCCAGGTCTAGACCCTTCTGTAGTCATGCATCATCTAGTGGTCCATCCGGATGCTAAACCCGTTAAACAAAAACTTAGAAAAATGCATCCCAAAGTGGCTTTGCTAGTCAAAGGGGAGTTAGAAAAACTCCTGAATGTTGTTTTTATACAAGCTATTGATTATGTTGAATGGATCTCAAATGTAGTTCCAGTCACCAAAAAAGAAGCTACCAAAGTTAGGGTTTGCACAGATTTTAGAGATATTAACGTTGCATGCCCTAAAGATGATTTTCCTCTTCCAAACATGGATCAAATCATTGAATTTACTACCGCGAGTGGGATGATGTCCTTAATGGATGGATTCTCCGGTTATAATCAGATTAGGATAGCTCCTGAAGATTAGGCTAAAACAACCTTTATTACCCCTTGGGGTACTTTTTGTTGGAAAGTGATGCCATTTGGCTTAAAGAACGCAGGTGCAACCTATCAATGAGCTATGACTTATATTTTTCATGATATGATGCATGATATCCTACATGATTATGTAGATGATATTATAGCTCGCTCTATTATTGAAGATAATCATTTAGATGACTTGAGAAAAGTTTTTAATCGATTACGAGAATATCTTATTCGATTGAATCCAACAAAATGCATATTCGAAGTTAAGTCCGGTAAAATATTAGGGGTCTTAGTTTCTTTACGTGGTATAGAAATTGACCCTCTCAAGATTGCGGCTATCACTGATATGCCCGCACCTACTAATATATCTGAGTTACGAAGTTTACAAGGTAAGCTTCAAGCCATCCGTCACTTCATCGATAAGCTGGCGAACAAAACTGGTCCCTTTCTTAAACTCCTTAAGAAGGATGTCCCTTTTAATTGGGACAACGACTATAGAGAAGCTTTTGAACTTCTCAAACAATACCTCCTTAATCCACTGGTGCTTTCACCACCTAAACCTGATCGCCCATTTCTCTTGTATATTTTAGCTTTAGATTTCGCCTTAGGAGCTATGTTAGTTCAACTTGAGGATGCGAAGAGAGAATGTGCTAATTATTATTTAGCCGAACCTTCGTCAGTTATGAAACCCACTACATAGCATTGGAGAAACTATGTCTAGCAGTCGTGTTTGCTATGCAAAAATTATGACATTATATGCTTAGTCAGAAAACTTATGTCATTGCTAAATATGATCCCTTGAGGTATCTCATGAGTTGACCTTATTTATCGGGTCACACAACCAAGTGGGTTCTTGCTCTAAGCGAGTTTGATCTCACATTCATAGGACAAAAGTTTGTTAAGGGTCAAATCATAGCAGATCAATTAGCTGCTGCACCCTTAGAGTCTACCCATCCCCTCATCATTGAGTTTCTTGATGAATGCCTTCAATTAGAGGTAGACCATATTGAACAATGGTCCTTATACTTTGATGGAGCCTAATGCATGAGTGGTGCTAGTGTGGGTATTATTCTAATATCCCCACAAAAACATCTTATTCCTCTATCCTTCAAATTGACATTTGCTTGCACCAACAATACTGTTGAATACGAAGCTCTAATATTTGTATTACGTGCTGCCTTGGCGCTAAAAATTAAACATCTATTAGTTTTTGGTGATTCTCAACTTGTTATAAACCAAATTAATGAATTTTATCAGACCAGAGATGATAAAATGCACCCATATAAGGCCTATGTTTTACAATTAATGTCCCTATTTGATCAAGTTACCTTGGAAGCTATTCCTCGAACTTGCAACCATGCAGCTGATGCTATGGCCGCAGCTGCATCTCTCCTGCCCTTGGAGTTAGATGACGAATATGCTACTATCATTATTCGTCGACTCCAGGAACCCGCTTCAAATAAGTCATGCTTAGAACCTTTGGATGTGTTTCTAATCAATGAAACTACTCCGCAACCTTGGTACATGGACATATTTGATTTTCTCCAAAATGGGACTTTCCCTGCCAATTCTAATAGAAACCAACGTCGGTTATTACATAGACGAGCAAGTCGATTTGTAATTATTGGCAATACTTTATATAGGAGATCTTTTGAAGGTATCCTATTAAGATGTTTGAATTTAGAAGAATCTAAATCAGCCTTGAGTGAAGCCCACGATGGATCTTGTGGAGGACACTTCAGTGGTAGTGTCATTGCTAAAAAGCTCCTTCGGATAGGATACTTTTGGCCTACCATGGAGAATGATGCACATGAGTATGTGCACCATTGCGACAAGTGCCAGAAACATGTTGACCTTGTCCATGCTCCTGCACAAGAACTGTAGGCTATTTCATCTCCTTGGCCCTTTTCAAAATGGGGCTTAGATATTATTGGCAAAATCAATCCTGTGTCATCTGATGGACACAAATTCATCATAACCACCATCGAGTATTTCACGAAGTGGGTTGAAGCTATGCCTTTAGCTTCCTGCATTGGCACACAAGTCTCTAAATTTATTTTTAATCAAATCATTTGTAGGTTTGGAATTCCCACAAATCTCATCTCTGACAATGGAACTTTTTTCAAAAATAAAGATGTTAAAAAATTATGTCAAAAATATAAGATTCAACATCGCTGGTCCACTCCCTATTATCCTCAGGGTAATGGTCAAGCGTAAGCATCTAACAAAACCTTAATCAAAATTCTCAAAATATTGGTCAATAAAATTGGCCGTGACTGGAACATTCAGTTATATCCAGCCTTGTGGGCCTATCGAACTAGTGTTCGAACCCCCACTGGAACTTCACATTTTGTTTTGGTTTATGGTGTTGAAGCAGTTTTTCCATTTGAATTAGAAGTTCCTTCTTTGGCTCTGCTACTTCAAGATACTAAAGTAGGAGATGAATATCATGCTGGCAGACTCAGTTAGCTGGAACTCCTAGATGAAAAACACATCAATGCTTTGGAGCATCTCCGTGCCTACCAAAACAAGCTTAAAAGATCATATGCTAAAAAAGTTCGTCATCGATCCTTTGAGATTGGCGACCTTGTTTTAAAAGAAAATCAAAAAAATACTAATGCAACTAAGGACCTTAAAGGTAAATTTGAGCCCAACTGGCTTGGACCATACATTATCACTGCTAAATTTGAATCAGGAGCATACAAATTATCTACCTTAGATGGTAAAGAACTTAAAAGAACCCATGAATATTTTGCATCTTAAACGTTACTATGTATAAATATGGTCATTTCATCCTTGTATATATTTGTTTAAAATATTTCAAAATCACTATCTTGTATTTCTTTCAATTTATAAATTCAAAAACACCAAAAACATTCATAATCATCAAAATCTTCAAAACTATTTGTTGTATTTATTTATGGCACTTGTTAATTTTTTTTCAAAAATAAAAAAAATAATGATAAAAATATAAAAACAGCAATATTCTTGACTCTTTCGAAACCAAAACAATATAAAGAAGAAAGAGAGAGTCAACATTCTCAAAACTTCTCAAAAGTATTTATATATATTTTCTTACAATTATTGCAGTTATATGTTTCAAATTATTTTGGATAAATTAGCATTTATTTGGAATCTCTCACTTTCACAAAACACAAAATAAATATCTTGATTTTATCTGGCATGATTACTAATCTCTCTTATATCAAAGTCCACAAAATTCAATTAAATAAAGTTTGAGCATAGAGAATTGATCTTGTTATTTACTTAAACCAAGCACATCTTTTCACAATAAAATGATTATATTTGTAATTTCTATGCTTTGCTACATAGTAGAAGTGGTTTCTTGAGCGAAAAGTTTCCCCTGCTATCCTATCATGCACATGGTCTAGAATCTTTGAGAATTGGCAAAAGGACAAGCTCACCCCTACCCAGAATAAAAATCCCTTGCTCTACAGCTAATCCGAGAAAGTATCCCTAGTATAGAAGAAAAGGCAAAGTTCAAGAAAAAGAAAAAGAAAAGAAAAAAAGAAAAAGAAACAAGTTATTTCAAGCATTATCTCAATTATCAAGCAAAAATACAAAAAGAAAAAGAAAAATAAAGCAAAAGAAAAGAAAAGAAAGAAAAAGCAAAAGCAATAAAATCCCTTTCCCTACCCTTTGAAAAGAAAAGAAGGGTTGATGAGCTTGAATCCCTAGAATTCTCAATTATTCAAAAACTGTGAGGTAAGCCCCATAATAGGTGGTTTGTGCCCAACCTGCTTGGCCTTGGGTAACTCCTAGCGTGGCGATATGTCTGTCACATTAGCGACCTTCTTTTGTACAGACCTATGTCTGCTTATGGATTAGCTAGCTCTTGATAATCCGACTTACATAGTAGTCTAGTATGGTTATATGCATCTACATCATGGTTAATGAACACTTATTTGGTTTCTTCAAATCACTTGTATCATATTATCTTGCTCAAAACTGGTAAATGAACATAGCAATTGCACACACATTTTATATTTGAGAGATTTTGTGTATCATTATGATAAATCAAGATTGGAAATGAACTCACATATGCACATGGGATTCCTTATAAATCTAACTTTTGTCTTCAAAATACTTTGAAATATTTTTTGCAACTTGTTTGGAATAAATTCATTTTCTTCTTTAAAGTACAGTTGTTTAGCATAAAGACAACTACATAATAGAAACATCAAAGCTTCTTTCAAAACCATCCAATAAAAACATATATATATATATATATATATATATATATATATATATTTATATATATATATATATATATATATTATTCTTATCGACTTTCGCAACGATGGTATAGTTCCAAAACCAAAATTGGAATTTTATGCCTAGCGCAAGTCCTCATCTTCATATTTTCTATTTATTAAAAAATCAACCATGTAATAAAACAATCTATTTTCTTCCTTGATTTTCGCGATGATGGTATAAGTCTATACCTACATATTCTATGCCTAGCACAAACCATTGTAACAATTTTTATTCCCCATTTATTTAAAAATCATGAAAAACCATATGACTTAAATCATTAAGTTACACAAATTATGCTTTTAAAAAGCAAACACATTTTCATTATTTCATGTCATTATGTCAACCTTCAAATTTGCAATGATGGTATAATTCCTAGGGAATTATCCAAAATTTTTATCACACTTAGGAATTTATGCCTAGCAAAAATCATTTTAACATTATTTCATGCATACTATTTTCATGAAAATCTGAAAAACAAACCATCATCATCATCATTTGCACCATTGCACCAAAGTCTTAAGACAATCTCTTAAGCACTCTTTTACTTTTAACAATATTTCTATACTGGGATTAGCTTGATGACCGAGTGAGCGACGACTCCATGAAATGGTCTATAATAGCGACAATGTCCTTTGAAATTATTGTTAGAAGTCTCTTTTTATTTTTTATCACATTACATCACAAACAACCAATTTGTTACATCGGATTATTTCATTTAAAATCTTACAGCATGACATCAAAATTATAATATTTCCAACGACATGATTATATGAATCATCAAATCAATCAATCAAACATAAAAGCATCATAAAAATACAAGACACAAGTCATATGATCAAAAACATATCTCATCTCTATATATATCAACAATATGTACATCACTCAAAAATGGATTGGTATGCCACAATATATATCTTGGCCTACTCAATCCCCTCTATCAAAAATAAAAAACTATAAAATCTGTACAATGTAATGTAGTAGTCTAGCCTCAAGAACCCCTCGAGCTCTCAGCCTCATCTCCTCCCCCGCCCTTAGGTGGACGAGGTGGCCCCATCATAGTATGTGTAGTACTACGAGTCCTAGTCGTCGATCGAGACGAAGTCCTTGATGACCCGATCCTGATCGGATCTGCGATGTTAGCTAGTAGGGGTAGTCTATCCTCCCCCTTCTGGCACCAACTGATAGTACAATGCCCGGTAGAAAGTAATTTGGGCAATAGCCCGTGTCAGCTCCCTAGTGCTCGCCCCTCCGCCCCGTGCCTTGAGGCGTGCAATCTCGTCTCTGAGTTGTGTAGCCTCAGCTTGATGTCGTGCAGCCTCCTCCTGTAGGGTCTGCACCTATGCCTAGAGATGGATCATCTCTGCTCGGAGAGTCGTTGTCTCGCTACTCTCCCTAGTGTCGACACCCTTGCCCTTATCAGGCGATGGTGGCCTCTCTCTCTGAGGAGAAGGGGGTCTCTCTGCCCTCCTCTCCCTCTGTCATGGCCTCTCCTATGCCTGTGGACTCCTCAGCTCTATCCCGATATGACCTTGGGCTGCCTCCATAGCCGCCTGGCACCACCTCCCTATTCGACGCACAACTACGTGTATCGGACCCTGAGCCCTTGTCATCCGAGGAGGGTGGATGCCTACATACCAAGCATCATAGCCATTGGCTACCCTTGCGTCGTCCCCATCCATTGGCTGAATGGGGGCATCATCCGAGTCTTGACTCCAAAAGCGCTGCATGTCTGGAGCCCCGCTAACTATGGTGTTATCCCGGATAGTCCAAGAAAACTCATAATCCCTGAGAGATGGGATCCCCTGCTATAGATCAAACTATCACAAAACTCGGTCATAGCGATGGAGCTCCACCTCTCCCCTCTCCATCCTCAACCAACAAACTCACCTAACATGAGCCAACTCCTGTCCATCCTCGACCCACCCTGGGTGATCCCTCCAAGGCCTCTAGGTGATTTGGTCTGGGACAAGGTCATCCAATAGTCTCCGGGACATCGGTAAGTCAATCCGTCGCTGTGACCCTCTCCGGAGCCACTAGTAGAAAACTCGGGGCCTCTCCCCATCAATCCCTGTCAGAGGAAGCCCTACCGGCCTTCGCACTGCAATGTGCTCCTAGCACCAAACCTGTAGGAGCGATGTCATAACTAGACATCAACCGCCCTTGTACACGACCCCATGCAGGATCCTGTACAACCGGCATAGAACATAGCTACCCCAAGAAAATCTATAACCATGGTCCCGCATATCGTAGATCACATCTGCTAGCATCCATGGTACCCTGCACCCGCTTTGGTGGCACAACAAAAGTCCACCAACCACTCCGACTAAAACCTGTGTGAGTCTAGATGCCCTAGGCATCTGACATAGTGCCTCGATGTTAACTCTTCGCCCTTCTCTAGGGCAAATCTCGGGTCACCACACAACCACCCCATAGCATGGCCTTGATTGGCCGCAGGAGTGATCAACCATCCTTGTATGGGGATTCTCAGAATCCTCCATACATCCTCCAGTGTGGGAGTCATCTCCCTTGTCGGTAGCCAAAAATAAGAAGAACCCGGATACCACCTCTCTGCTAGGGCTGTCAGTAGCCCCATGTCTGTAGACACTTGTGGCATTTCTGCCACATGCTGTAAGTCAGCCTGTGCCAGCTAATCCCGCTCTACCTGTGTAAGAGCGGCCAAGTCATCTCTCAAACCTCCATATTTCCATTCCTTGCTCTTTAGCAAACCTCTCTACAACATAAAACAACAATAACAATCATTAATAAACAATTCAAGTAATTAATAATGCAAGTTAAAATAAGTTCAACTTTATACAAATGATGATATCATCCACTATTGGACGATATCGTCCCAAATTTGAGCGAAATCATCCTTAATTTTGCAAGTCGAAATCATCCCTAATTTGATGAAATCGTCCCCCTTTCGTCGATTTCGCCCTTAGACGAAATTGGCGAAATTGAGATGATTTCGTCGAAATCGGGACGATTTCATCCCGACGACGTCGACGGCCCAAAAATGGCCGCGATGCTCAAAATTCATTTAAAATTTACCTAAAAAGCATGTAAATTCAAATTAAACCATTCTAAACTAAGTTTAGACCCTTACCCATAGCCCGCGCCGGACCTCTGTCGATTTGTGCGTCATCTCCACCATTTTTGCTTTCAGAGCTCTTAAACCAGGAAAAATGAACAGTAAAATGAATTAGGGTTTTACCCTATTTTTCTTAATTTTATTCAAAACATAATTAAAAACATTTTTTAAAAATTTTGCTTTTTCACGTTTTTACCTCAAACGTTCGATTTGGGTAAAAACACGAAGGGGGCACCATAGTAAGTTGTTGTACGATTCGACCAAGAATCGTCGCCTAAAAATGGGAATAATTTTTGCTTTCTTGTAGATCGAGAAGAACTCATCTTTAACGCATTTTCTTCGAAAAATTTGCTAAAGAGGGGGAAAAATGTAGCACCCTAAAATTGGTGCAGTAAAACCTTAATAATTACATTCACTCTAGTAAATAATTTAAATTCAAATTTTAACCTCCCAAATCGCCCGTTAACCGTCGGTTAATCCGTTTCCCCCTTTCCCGCACCATTTTTAGAGGTTGTTTTGACCGTTTGACGATATCGTCGTCGATCAGACGATATCGCCCTAGATCTGACGATTTTGTCTGGGCTAGGATGTCCAGATGATCTTGTCCCAAAACTAATTTTGCACAATTAGCTTTTGTTCCAACGGGTCTCCAATCCGAGCAGAAGTGTGTCTGCACCGTTAGGGACCCTCCCCCATTGGAGATCTCCCAAATAGGGATGATCTCCAACCTCCTAACCTCCCTCCTAAGCCTATTTAATCCTAAGCCCTTCCCTTAGCACCCCCCTGGCTGATAATTCCTATAACCCGACTTCATACGTATCAAAACATCTCAAATTCATATTTGCATTAGCTCTATACCAATTTTGTTGTAGGTACCTTAGTGTTTTTTAGCCGGAGCAAGCTTACATCGTCACCGACGATCTTGTTCAGATCGGAGGCGATCCTGTCGAATTAGAGATGATTTCGTACAAATGCGAGATGATTTCGACTGCAGTCACCATTGAGGCAATCAGTGCCTAAAGTTTGCATTTCTTCTTCCCTTTCTCTACTGTTTTATTCTGCAATTAGCTAGTTTATTCAGTATTTTATACTATTCTGCATTTTGGAGTTCACCCATCTAGATTAAATGCATAATTAAGCCATAATTGTGATTAAATTAGCATAATTCATTCATGTTTCTGTTTGTAAGTTTTAGTTTGATATTATTGTTGTCATTTTACACTGTTTCCCTCTGTTAGAATAGTGTTATTTTCTATGTTTTGCACCTATTTCTCTGTTTGCAGGTCTCTGATGAATTCGTCTAGCGAATTCGTTAGATCTCAGATGATCTTGTTTGATCTCAGACAATTCTATCAAATTCCAAACGATCCTGACTATTTCAAGAATCAGAATCATCAGCAGACATCCGGATCAGGTATTTTCCTTTAGCATTGCTTAATTTCTCTATTTTTCTGTTCTATTCTATTTTTTTTGTATTCATTTAATTTGCATCTACATATAGAATAGCTTAGACGCATTTTGGCCAAACCTAGGATTTGAATTCTTAAGGCTAAAAACGAACACATAAAACACATTCCCAACCTAGGCGTGGAAACTGCCATTGAATGTTTCCTGGTGAACCCATCATCCGTCAAAAAATCACCAATATACACCTCCCTTAAGAGGCATGACCTTCACAAGGCCTCTCAGTTTGAGGTACCATGCCATCATTTTCACATCCCCCTTCCGGGCACGGATCCTATAGCCTGAAGGTAAGGGTGTGAAAAATTTGGAGCGATACACATGGAATACCCAAATTCATTGTGTTAGATAAACATCCTACATTTACTAGTAATTTTTAGCAAGAACTATTTAAGTTATAGGGCACTCAACTCAAAATGATTGCTATCATCCTTAGAATAATGGTCAAATAGAAATTGTTAACAAGTGCTTGGAAACTTATCTTCATTGCTTTGTATTTGAACATAATACACAATGGGCTAAATGGCTTCCTTTGGTCGAGTGGTGGTATAATACTTCATATCACACTACAACCAAGATTACATCCTTTTAGGCTATCTATGTTCTTCCTCCACCAACATATTCTTCATACATTCGAAGGAGATATAAGTTTCATATTGTTAACACCACTCTCAACCAACATGTCACCAACCTTTGACAAATTAAGATGAATCTTGAATTTGCCTAGAACCATATGCATAAACAAGATGATCAACACCATTCTATGTGTAGCTTTAACATGGGGATATGGTTTTTCTCTGCTTGCAACCCTATAAATAATCATCACTCTAGCTCCAATTATGCCAAAAATTGGCCACCAACTACTATGGACCTTACTAGGTATTAAAATGGATTGGTGCAAAAACCTACAAATTGGCCCTTCCAGCCATGTCCAAGATCCATGTAGTCTTTCATATCTCTTATCTTAAGAAGAATATGGGAAATAAGGTACAAGTGCAATCCACTCTACCATAATTGGATTAATAAGGGTCTATTATTATTGAGCCTAAACAATTTTTGTATTGGATATCATGCACACTTTACAATTGTGACATCACTGAGGTTATTGTTTAGTGATATAGATTACAACTTGAATATGCCACCAAGGAGTCTCTCCAAAAACTACAACAATAATACCTCATCTTCAACTTTTAGGATAAATATTTTTTAAGGGGAAGGGTGTTTTAGGACCCATATTAACATTATTATGTAATGATCCCTTTCCAACATGGGGATCACATTCTAATAATATTTTGTAATGGTATGTAGAATTTGAGGTGCTTAGACAAGTGGGGTCATTTTGCATAACCATTATAAAGAATGTAACTATTTTTTTGGTAGAATATTCTATCTTGGGTGACACTTTACATGTAAGAAAACACTTGAGCATTAGGTTAGGGTTGCATGAAATGTATCTTTAAAAGACAAATGGGCATAAAAAAATGTATTTTTTGCATACTGAATCAAAGTATTAAAGGATGTTGCCCCCTTGAAGAGGCAAAAATTTATGTATTGCGCTTTTATGAGATTAATATAGATTTTGTATTTCCATTTTATATTACAAGATTTTGTTCTTCATAAATTATTATGTTATTGCAATATTGTGTGGATGTGTTTATTTTAAATTTAATTATCCTAACAAATTATAGGATAAGGATCTTGATATTTTTAGGGAAGATATCCTAATCGTAAACTAAATTATAGGGGGGTGTTCAAAATGTGGAATTAATTATTATTCTATCTAGCCATAATATGTACTTCAATTTATTATGCCAGTCCCTAGGATTGTTTTATTGGTGAAAGGAATTTTGAAAGGATCATATAACCTTTTATAAAAGGAGGAAGGCTAGGAGAGGTTATCCCAATTGAAACAAAAAAAAATCAAGAACTACTCTTTGTGGTAGCAAAGAGGAGCTACATAAGCAAGTAGAGAGACCCATGCAGGGGTAAGGGAGAAAACCTTTAGAGGTGAGAAGAGAAGCAGGGAAAAATGAGAAGGAGAATAGAGGAACATAGGTTAGTTTCCTCAGTATAACCAAAATCCTCACAAGGTTGGAACACAGAAAAAAGTTGAGTTAATTTCTAGTGTTGCTAGCATCACTGCTTGCATTAGCCCAACCATATTCACCCACAAAAATTTTGAACTTGTCTAGAATTTTGTGATGGTATTTGTATTCGTCTAGGAGCGCATCTTCTTGAATCAATAGGAACGAGATCATATTAGTAGCTCTAGAGAGAGAATTCATGATATCATGTAGTTATTGGAGGTGGCCCTTATCAGACAGGAATGGCCAACAAGAAATGCAAGAAGCCAACATAGGTTGTTTGGAAGAGAATTCCAAGGGGTGGCATCTTTTGGAAATAAGAGTGTTCTTTTAGTTTAACCCAAAAATACAAGGAATCCTCTGATTGGTCCTGATTATCGATGATGATGGGTGCTTTATATTTCCAACTAGAAGACTTTTTCCTAGTGAAGTAGTGGCAAGGCTCAAACTTCATTGTGCTTGGGGTTTCCTCTTCTTTCACCTGAAATTCAAGTAGGAAGTTGGATGTTGGGGATGATAGAATGGCATCAACATTATCATCCATAGGTGCCATAGCCACAACCACTGCTCTTCTAGTTTCCCTCTCAAGAACATGCTTGTAGATGACCAAATGAAGCCCTTAATAAATGGGGAAAGAAGATACTCCCTTTTTGAAATTCATTATAAAGTGCTCAATCAACCTCTAGAGGTATTTAGGGGTGTTTATTGTCTTTTACCCCTGTTGAGGTGTGATTTTATCCAATTAAAAATATCACCCGATAATTAGGATCGTAATCCTCTCTTGCAAAGAAAATATGTTTCTCCAAGGTTCTTTTACATAACACGTTATGAATTTATGTCAATTAAGTGCATAGAACATCTCAAGGATTAACAATCAACTGTTAACAAGGGGCCTAGTATGATAAATATTTTGATCTTGAAATCATTACTTGCATTTTCATTAGTATAATTTACTTTCTCAAAATGAATAAACTTGCCTTTTAAAGCTAATATTTGAGAAAGCAAATCTATTTTAAAATATGAACTTTGATTAAAAATACTTTTAACCTTATATTAAACTTGCATGAATTTTTTAAAGCATTTTAATTCAAAACTTGTATTTATTTAATGAATGAAGCTTAAAATCAGATCTAATAAATGATGAATAAAATAAAAACCCTAAATATAAAATGTGAAACACTTTATAACCCATATGTTTGGGTCTTTAGAATATTCTAAGCTTTATAATCCTTGCTTCTTTTCATAGAATATGAATAATTAATGTGTATGAATTCTAATTATAAAGTTTTGTACTTTATAATATAAAAATTAGAATTCATATAATCTTTTAAACCAAATATTTATTAATTCAAATATTTGAAATAAATAAATATAAATAATTAATATGTATGAATTCTAATTATAAAGTTTTGTACTTTATAATATGAAAATTAGAATTCATGTAATCTTCCTTATAGTGATGTTTATTTATTTTTAAATATTCATAAAACTAAATATTTGAAGTAAATAAATTTAATCCTTTCAATAGTAATTTGGACTTTATGATTTGAGATTGAAAATTTTAATAAATCAAACTTCTAGAAACATAAATAAATCTCATATTATGGATTTTAAAATTTTAAAATCAATAATCTATATAATCCTTCTCTATCTCTGAAATTTATTTGTCAAATATTTATTAACTTAAATATTTGACCTAAATAAAATTTACAACCTTTTTTATAAATCTGAATCTTTGAAATTCAACTTAGGGTTTTAATAAAACAAATTCAATGAACTTTATAAACTTTATGAAATTTAAAATCAAAAGTTCATTGATTCCCTCCTCTGTGAAATTTATTCACTTGAAATATTTATAGAATTAAATATTTGAGTGATAAATTCAAACTTTAACCTAGTAAAATTTAAATCTTTTATAAAATAAACTAGGTTTTATCTTAAATATTCATGTCTCAAATAAATTAAAAAGGTCTTAGGGTAAAGAAACAAATTTTAATAAAATGTTCGGACAAACTTGCTACAGCACAGAAAACACAATTTTGAAAACCAAACTTAGGTAGACCAGATTTTACACAATCTTACCACAAATTTGGTGTTATATAAATTGAAAACACCACAATAGTGCTTGCTTTCAATAAAAATTGAATTTGATATAAAATATTAGATCTTACAATGAATCCAACAAAGTCTCTGTATTTGTGTGCAAATGTAGCTTCCTTTACAACTTGGTCTTCTATTTGGCTCCTTTCAATATTTCCTCTTTTTCTCCAACTTGTCCTACCCTCTCTTTGGTTTCTAATTCTCCATTTATAACTTGAGAAATTCGTTCCTCTTGATTAATTTGCTTCGTTTCGTCAGTTTTAAAAATGATTTCTTGAAACCCTAATATCAATAAAGTCTTTTCAAATATTAACTTTTAATAATCCTGCCCACAAAAGAAATATTAATTAGAATATAAAACATTTATAAAATAACCTTCTTAAATATAATTAAATTATAAAGTTATAAAAATTTATAATTTAATTAATTTAAAACATGGAACAATTTTAAATATATTAAATTATAAATTTATAAAACTTTATTATTTATTAATTTAAAATAAGACATAACTAAACATAACATACGAACATGACCATACAAGAACAGGAAGGAACCCTTGGATTGTGATACAAAATTTAAAATTGAAACAATTATAAGATAAAACACCTGAAGATCAACTTCTAGACACTAAATGATGAAAGCGAAAAGCGAAGATAAAAATTTTCAAATGTCAAGTGGATCCTCAATTTTGGGGTCGTTGTGAAGGACGTCACAATATTGGCGACTCTATTGGTAAATGTACCTGGACATTTTGGACTCAAAAACCAAACTCTGAAAACACACAAAATCCAAATATTAGAATTACGAGCATCAGTAAGTGTCCAGAGAATGAGAATAGACCAATACAAATATGAATTACCGGAATCAGAGATGATTTATGCAAGATATGATGTATTGTTGGTGGGGATCAGGTGATATGTATTAATGATCATTTTCAATATAAATCTTTGTTTTGGCCATGCTTGTCATCGTACTTTAATCAGGGGCCCTAAAACTGACCTTTCATGATCGATAGGATGATATGGAAAACAATATGATATGAGCTAAAAGAACGTATTGAAATGAACAACCTGTCTTATAGAGACTCAAACATTCTAGTACAATAAACAAACACACTAAAACTTGTCTAATCCTCTTAGGACCAAATGTGTGTGTCGTGAATTCCTTTACCAGATCAAGAGCTCAATTATGATCCTACTATCATCTAGAACCAGTGTGTGTGCAAGTGAGTTCATTACCTCATTTTGACCAAAATGGTTAAACCTGTTATGAATGAATCACAAGGCTAGCTTGCCTGTTTGAATGATCAAAGGTCTTGATTTGCAATAAGACATGTCGCCATGTATGAGCATACTCCACTGCTAGTAAAATGTCTATAGCTCCGGTGGAGGTTAACCCCATAGTCCATAATTTTAGCTTTTGATTGCTTGAATCCTGGGGATGACTACCCTTCCTTCTGACGGATGAGTAGTACGAATCCTTATGACCCAATAGTGACTGATGTGTTTGGATTTTTATTTCTTGAACCTTGGGGATGACTACCCTTCCTTTTGATAGACAAGTAGTACGAATCCTTACGATCCAATAGTAGTTAGTATGTGATGAAAATAGACTTAGAGCTTTGGGTAATTGGATTCTCAACCAAAGTATAATGAGAATTTGACCCTATCCTTACTATAATTTTTTTTAGAATTTTCAAGTATTTGTGGTAATAATGAGTTTTATGGACTATGTTGCATGATAGGACCGATAAGGATGTCTCTTTTTGCCCTATATTTTCTTCCAAGGATGGTTTTGACCATTTTACCCAAAATGTTTTTAATATGTGTAAAATTGTGTTTGGTTCCAGATGATTTCAACATTAGTCCCCGATCTCAAGACCCATTAAGTGTATATTGTGCAATGATCCTAAGAGAATCTGACATGCTTTTCAATGGTTGTCTACCACACTAGAAATGGTTGAGTGACCAAAAATATTTAGGAATTCTAAAACTATGGTGTGCAAACATGAAGTTTTTATATTTTACAATTTTTTACAAAATGCCTTTGTGAAAGTGCCCCTGATTAAAGCAACATGACTTTTGACAAAATCAATTAACACTTTTGAATTTGATAAATGATATTTCTATGAGATATGAAATATGGAGTGTGAGGGTGATGTATGCAATGTTATGAAATATGTTATGAAATGCGAATGCATGCAAGGATATGAAGTTTTTTTATAACACAATTCCAATTTTTCATATTTGCTTTATCTTTGTTCACATTCATAAGGATATAAACCAACACCTCATTTTCTTTTTTCTAGGTTTCACAGGTCCTCAAACTAGGTAACTTTACCCTACTCTATGGAAGACTCACCTAAAATCTATGCCAACTTGAAACACATTCAGTCACGAATACTCCAACAAGGTCTGGCGAAGTCCATATGTCATTAAGCTCAACAATATACAACAAAAAGTAACAAGACATATGAAAAAAAACATAACAAAAAACACAACAACACAAAAAACTAACACATCACATGACAAAACAACACAATGAACACACAATCCAAAAAACTATTTACAAAAATATACATAATGTACAAGACACTGCAAAATTTCTACCATCATTTCCCTGGATCCCAAACACGATAGACACACCTTAAAAGACATATATCATGATGCGCATTCCAATATTTACATAGATCCAACCAAAAAAATATTAATTCAAACCATGCAACCTTCATTTTGCCTTTTATACCCCACTGATTTGATTCAAACTTATAAGCAGTTCCATGTTTAAGATTTGATTTATTAAACTGAAAAGTGAAAACATGATTTTCGCTTATCCTTTGCTTATTCAAAAGGGTGTAAATTTCACAATTTAATTCATAATTTAGAACTAGGCTCCCCTTTTCAAATAGGAGATCTTTGAAATAAGAACCTATTTCTAAAACTTTCAAATTCAAGTCACTTTCAACGTTTTTAAAACAATCACAATCATTCAAGAATTGACAAGCATCTAGGATATTTGGTATAAGAATATCATTAAGAATTTGCACCCTAGATTCACTAGTGGATTGCTCATGAATTTGATTAAACATTTCAAACATGTTTTCCTTCATTTCATTTATGGCAAAAATTGCAAATGTTGTCTCCAACTTTTTGTTAACAACATTTGACATTTCATCATTAATAGCATTAGCATCCAAAAACTTATCATGCATCCCATTACCTGAAAATTTTGTATCCAATGAGAAAGGTGAAGATTTTACCTCGTCATATCTACTCATCACATCATTATTAGCATTTACCAAGATTTGATGAGCATTTATCACTTTTTCCTTTTCTTCATGGTCTCCATCATGATCACCTTGTAATTCTTCATCTTCATCAAAATACCTATTTGTTAAATACACCAAAATTAGGTACCCAATTAAATATATGCCCATCCTTTTCAAACCACAAACCTGACTGATCACAAGATGTGTTAAATAATAAATTTTCTTGATCAACCACCTGAGTTACTTCAGATAGATTAGCATTAAATCCAAACCATTCAAGTGAATTTGTACTCAAATTTTCATTAGTAATGGGTAAAAGAAATGACTTTACCTCTTCCTCATTATTAACAAATGAGTTATAAGAAACATTTACCATTTCTTCATTTTCAATTTCATCAAGGGGTCCAATAAATTCATCTTCAAAGTGATTCAATTTTTTTTTCAAAGCAAAAAATCCCTTGCGGGGCCGCCTTGGTATAAGAGACCACGAACAGGGGGTTCTACATCGTCAAAGTCACCCAGGGGTCGCACCCGGACCTTCCCGCACCAACATTATCAATTGGATTTTGGGTACCCAATTCAGCTTTTTGGTAGGGTGGAGATTTGAACCTGGGACCTCCCTTGGAGGATTGCCCTCTCCTCTCCAACTCACCTACAACACCTGGTAAAGTGATTCAATTTTGAAACATTATCTATTTCTGCAATTGGAATATCATTTTTTGATTGTGTATAAATTACAAAATCGTCTTTTGAAATAGAAGTTTCAACATCTTGCATATCAAGTGGAATAAAAATTACATCAGTAGGAGTATGAGGAAACAATGATTTATCATACAAACCCCAACCATTATAATAATTATCTTCTATAGTCAAAGGGTAAGATTCAACCACATATTTTGTACAAACTTTAGATAGGTTTATAATTTATTTTCAAATTCACCTTTATCAATCACCTGAGATGAAGACCTATCGATTTCTTGTTGTATGAGCCTTGTAGAATCCTTAAATGAGATAAGGCTTTCATTTTCCTATACATCAATTGAAATAGAATCTTCTTCGAAAATTACAAAAGAAGTGAATGATTCTTCTTCATTATCTGAAGTAAGGACATCATTATATTTTTGAAGCACCTGATGAAATTCCATATCTTCTTTTATGACATTTTCAGATTCATCTTCAAACTCATTTTCTTTGATTTCAAAAAATTCATCTTTCTCAAATTCATCCTCCTCAATTTCAAAGAATTCATCTTCTTCAAATTCTTCCTTTGATAACACAAGGGTTTCTTCAGTGGAATAATTTTTTGTATTTTGTTTCATAAAATCATCCCAATCCTCCTTTGTGAATAATGGTGCTAAGTCAGTTTCTACATTTTGATCAACTTGATCATCATAATGTTCATTAATGGAAATAGACTCTGAAACCTGCACCTCATTCTCAATGTATAAGGTTTTTGTGACATCTAAACTATCAATCTCAACCTGACTCATTTGTGATATTTGATTATGAGTTTTAGGTCTAAGTATGTATAGTTGCTCCATATTAACACCTTGAGAAATCAATTGTTGTTCAAATGTTACTACCTCACTGTAAGCTTTAGGCAATGATGTAATTTTAATACCTTTCAAAAACATAGCAATAACATGATCTAAGGCTCTCATGTATATTTGAGTAGCTCTTTCTTATGAAATGATATAATGTGTTCCCACCTTGGTATACAACCTATGGAATTTAGCATTAAATGATCTCATTGGTTCATTAAATATTTTTTGAATAGAAACAAATTGATTTAACATCATAACTGAATCATCCAACCTTCCAAAATGTTTGAGAAATGCTTTCTCTAGTTTAACCCAATAAGTAGCATACCTTACAGGTAATTGTATGTACCACTTAAGCGCAACCTCATCCAATGGGTATGAAAATAATCTGCAAGGAACATCTCTCTGCATTAGCTACAAATGACGTAACACACTCTTGTATCTTTGAATATGGTCCTTTGCTTGATCCACATCATTCTTAAATTTGGGTAAACAAAATTCTACACCTTCAGGAATTTGATGAATAGGCATGTTTAAACGGCTATAATAATCACCTATCCAAGAAGTCGTTATTTCTTTTACTGAAGTAGGTGATGCCATTAGTGAACTTTAAAGAACACAATTTTAATGCCAATATTATTAGTCAAAGAAATATATCTTGCAACTAAGCATGAAATGAGTAATCAATTAATAAAAATATATGCATCAGTTAAACCTTGGCATTAAATAACACCCTTTATAAACTGATATTTGAATGATTTCAAATGAAAATAAAATATTTACCTTTCATACCCTCCTTCTAGCGCCAATTTGTTGAGGTGTGATTTTGTCCGATTATAAATATCACCTGACAATTAGGATCGTAATCCTCTCTTGCAAAGAAAATATGTTTCTCCAAGGTTCTTTTACATAACACATTATGAATTTATGTCAATTAAGTGCATAGAACATCTCAGGGATTAACAATCAACTGTTAACAAGGGGCCTAGTATGATAAATATTTTGATCTTGAAATCATTACTTGCATTTTCATGAGTATAATTTACTTTATCAAAATGAATAAACTTACCTTTTAAAGCTAATATTTAAGAATGCAAATCTATTTTAAAATATGAACTTTGATTAAAAATGCTTTTAACCTTATATTAAAATCGCATGTTTTTTTGGAATGTCTCTTCTCTCTAGTAGTTCTCAACCAGGTCCATAACACCTTTGGCATCTCCATAGCCCTCCCACCTTCCATTCCCCTCCTTATTAAGCAATGGCCCGAGCCTTGCAAGAGCACCCAATTAAAATTCATGTGGCAAGCTTGCCTACACTTTTACTTGTGGCAGATATGGCTCGAGAGAAACACCAGAATTTTCAAAAATCAAGCCACTAATAAGAGGATTATCACTGCAAAAATATTGGCCCTATCTATGGAGAATGCCTCTCTTGTTTCTTCTTCAACCCCCCCCTCCTGGCTTAGAATCAGATCTAGTCAACTTTTCAATCTGTCTAACATCTTTGTTGTGCTTCATAATTCTGTTGATAGGTCTACCATCAAGTGGGTCTTACCACCTACTAGGTGGCACAAGCTCAATTTCGATGATGCGGCTAAAGGCAACCCAGGAGCTGCTAGCAGAGGAGGAATTCTTAGAAACCATCGAGGAGAAATATTTTTGGCCTTTGCCCATAACCTGGGAATTCAATCCAATAGTATGGCAGAGGCTCGAGCTCTGTTCCAAAGTTTGATCCTTATGGAAGGGTTGACCATCAATAAACTTATCATCGAAGGAGACTCGTTGCACTGTATCAACTACCTCCAAGGTACAACTAGGCCTCCCTAATCCCTAGCTTTGATTTTCCAAGAATGCAAGGCTCTAGTTGGCAATTACCCAGAATTAGTCATTCAACATTAGTATCGGGAAGGAAACAAAGCTACGGACTGGCTAGCTAACAAGGGAGTCGGTGAATCTGACATTCAAGTTTGGAGAGACTCCTTCCCCATTGGCCTAAGGAATGACCCTACAAGTTTCAATGTTTGCACAATGTGAGTTGTTTCCAAGGGGCTTAGTATGGATGAGACACGGTTCTGAGGGAACCAATCCCAGGCCTGTTGCTGCTCTAATCACCTATGCCATGTTTGAAAATTCCATCCACAAATGTATCCACAACCATCATAATAATTTCCAAATTGAGGACAGTTGGAACCCGATCATTTGGTCCGCATGTTTCCTGTCGACCACGAAGTCTTTCCATGAAATTGTCATGGAGGTTTTATTCGAAATCAGAGACAACATCAATCTATTGGGGAAGTCTGTTAAATGGAAGGAATATCGGTCCAAAGGAATTCTAAAGCGATAGTTTCCTTGGAGCACACCCCTGATTTTCAATTTCCTCACAAGCATAATTATGAATACCCGACCCATTTCCCATGGTTGGCCTTAAATTTCTCTGTTTAAGGTTTGCTTTCCTTTTTTTGTTGGCCACTGGTCATGTTTCACTTTAGTTAGTTCTTCCAGTTAGTTCTTCTGGGCACCTTTACCTTAGGTGGCCCCTGCTATTTTTGGGCTTACTTGTTCTGCTACCACCGTACTTCCCCTTTGCCTCCCCTCTTTGGAGGCCCATGACTGCTTTGTACAAGGTTCAGGGACCTTTCAACACCCTTTCAACCAATCAAAAAAAAAAAATTGCATGAATGTTTTAAAGCATTTTAATTCAAAACTTGTATTTATTTCATGAATGAAGCTTAAAATCAGATCTAATAAATGATGAATAAAATAAAAACCCTAAATATAAAATGTGAAACACTTTATAATCCCTATGTTTGGGTCTTTAGAATATTCTAAGCTTTATAATCCTTGCTTCTTTCCATTGAATATGAATAATTAATGTGTATGAATTCTAATTATAAAGTTTTGTACTTTATAATATAAAAATTAGAATTCATATAATCTTTTAAACCAAATATTTATTAATTAAAATATTTATTAATTCAAATATTTGAAATAAATAAATATAAATAATTAATATGTATGAATTCTAATTATAAATTTTTGTACTTTATAATATGAAAATTAGAATTCACGTAATCTTCCTTAAAGTAATGTTTATTTATTTTAAAATATTCATAAAACTAAATATTCAAAGTAAATAAATTTAATCCTTTCAATAGTACTTTGGACTTTATGATTTGTGTATCGCTCCAAATTTTTCACACCCTTACCTTTAGGATATAGGATATGTGCCTGGAAGGGGGATGTGAAAAGGATGTCGTGGTACCTCGGACTGAGAGGACTTGCGAAGGTCCCGCCTCTCAAGGGAGGTGTATATTGGTGATTTTTTGACGGATGGTGGGTTCACCAGGAAAAATTTAATGGTAGTTTCCATGCCTAGGTTGGGAATGTGTTTTATGTGTTCATTTTTAGCCTTAAGCATTCAAATCCTAGGTTTGGCCAAAATGCGTCTAAGCTATTATATATGCAGATGCAAATTAAATGATTACAGAATACAGAATTAAAGACAGAAAACAAAGAAATTATAGAATATAAAAAAAGAATACCTGATCTGGATGTCTGATGATTATTCTGATTCTCGAAGCAGTCAGGATCGCCTCTGATTTGATAGGATCATCTGAGATCAAAAAATATCGTCTGAGATTTGACGAATTCGTTTGACGAATTCGTCAGAGACCTGCAAATAGAGAAATAGGTGCAAAATACAGAAAATGCAACTATCTTAATAGAGGGAAACAATGTAAAATGACAGCAACAATATCAAACTGAAACTTGAAAATAGAAACATGAATGAATTATGCTAATTAGATAATAATTATGATTTAATTATGCATTTGATCTAGATGGGTGAACTCCAAAATGTAGAATAGTATAAAATACTAAATAAACTAGTTAATTACAACATAAAACAACAGAGAAAAGGGAAGAAGAAATGCAAACTTCAGACGCTAATTGCCTCAATGTTGACTGCAATCGAAATCATCTCACATTTGTATGAAATCGTCTCTAATTCGACAGGTTCGCCTCTGATCTGAACAGGTTCATCGACGACAATGTAAGCTTGCTTCGGCTAAAAAACAATATGGTACCTGCAACAAAATTGTATAGAACTAATGCAAAATAGAAACTTAGGATGTTATAACATGTATGCAGTCAGGTTATAGGGAATTTCAGGTAGGGGGTGCTAAGGGGAGGGCTTAAGATTAAATAGGCTTAGGAGGGAGGTTAGGAGGTTAGAGATCATCCGTATTTGGGAGATCTCCAATGGAGGAGGGTCCCTAACGACGCAGACATGCTTTTGCTTGGATTGGAGACCCGTTGGAACAGAAGCTAAATGTGCAAAATCAATTTTGGGACAAGATCGTCTGGACGTCCTAGTCCAGATGAAATCGTCAGATCTGGGGTGATATCATCTGATCGGCGATGATATCGTCAAACGATCAAAACAACCTCTAAAAATGGCATGAGAAATGGGGAAATGGATTACCCGACGGTTAATAGGCGGTTTGGGGGGTTAAAATTTGAATTTAAATTATTTACTAGGATGAATGTAATTATTAAGATTTCACTGCGCCAATTTTAGGGTGCTACATTTTGCCCCCTCTTTAGCGAATTTTTCGAAGAAAATGCGTTAAAGATGAGTTCTTCTCGATCTATGAGAAAGAAAAAATTATTCCCATTTTTAGGTGACGATTCTTGGTCGAATTGTACGACAGCTTACTATGGTGCCCCCTCTGTGTTTTTACCCAAATCGAACGTTTGAGGTAAAAATGCGGAAAAGAAAAATTATTTTTGAATTATTTTTGAATAAAATTAAGAAAAATAAGGTAAAACCCTAATTCATTTTTACTGTTCGGTATACAGTAGAGGATCCCATATCTCAAGGATTACGAGTTTTCCCAGATTGTTCGAGATAACACCATAGTTAGCGGGGCTCCAGACATGCAGCGCTTCTGGAGTCAGGACTCAAATGATGCCCCCATTCAGCCAGTGGATGGGGACGACATAGGGGTTGCAGATGGCTACGATGCCTGGTACGTAGGCATCTGCCCTCCTTGGATGACGAGGGCTCAGGGTCTGATACACATAGTTGTGCATCAGATAGGGAGGCAGTTCCAGGCAGCTATGGAGGCAGCCCAGGGTCACGACGGGAGAGAGCTGAGGAGGCCACAGGTGTAGGAGAGGCCACGACAGCAGGAGAGGAGGGAGGCGAGACCCCCTTCTCCATAGAGAGAGAGGACACCATCACCCGATAAGGGCAAGGGTGTCTACACTAGGGAGAGTAGCGAGACAGTGACTCTTCGAGCAGAGACGATCCATATCCAGGCGTAGGTGCAGACCCTATAGGAGGAGGCTGCACGACACTGAGTTGAGGTGACATAGCTCTGATATGAGATTGCACACCTCAGGGCATGGGGTGGAGGGGTGAGCATTGGGGAGCTGACACGGGCTATTGCCAAAATCACTTTCTATCAGACATTGTACTATCAGCTGGTGCCAGAGGAGGATATACTACCCCTATCAGCTAACATCGCAGATCCGATCAAGATTGGGTCATCGAGGACTTCATCTCGATCGACGACTAGGACTCACAGTTCAACACATACTGCGATGGGGCCACCTCATCCACCTCAGGGCAGGGGAGGAGATGAGGCTGAGAGCTAGAGGGGTTCTCGAGGCTATAGTACTGCACGACATTGTACACATTGATATATAACATTATTATTTTTTATAGAGGATTGAGTATGTCAAGGTACAGATTGTGGCATACCAATCTAGTTTTGATGATGTATATATACTGTTGATATATATATGCAATGAAATATTTTTGATTATATGACTTGTGTTTTGTAATTTTTATGATGTTTTAAAATGTTTTGATTGATTGATTTGATGATTCATGTAATTAGATCGTTGGAAATATTATGATTTTGATGTCATGCTTGTAAAATTTAAATGAAACAATCTGATGTAACAAATTGGTTATTTGTGATGTAATGTGATAAAAGATAAAAAGAGACTTCTAACAATAATTTCAAATGACATTGTCACTGTTATAGATCATTTCATGGAGTCGCCGCTCACTCGGTCGTCAAGCTAATCCCAGTATAAAAATATTGTTAAAAGTAAAAGAGTGCTTAAGAGACTGTCTTAAGACTTTGGTGCAATGGTGCAAATGATGATGATGATGGTTTGTTTTTCAGATTTTCATAAAAAAGTATGCATGAAATAATGTTAAAATGATTTTTGCTAGGCATAAATTCCTAAGTGTGATAAATGTTTTGGATAATTCATTAGGAATTATACCATCATTGCAAAATTAAAGGTTTGACATAATGACATGAAATAATAATAATGTGCATGTTGTTTAAAAGCATAATTTGTGTAACAAAATGATTTAAGTCATATGGTTTTCATGATTTTTTTAAATAAATGGGGAATAAAAATTGTTACAATGGTTTGCACTAGGCATAGAATATGTAGGTATAGACTTATACCATCATCACGAAAATCAAAGAGAGATAGTTTTATTGCATGGTTGATTTTTAATAAACAGAAAATATGAAGATGAGGACTTGCGCTAGGCATAAAATTCCAATTTTGGTTTTGGAACTATACCATCGTCACGAAAGTCAACCAGATATATATGTTTTGATTGTATAGGTTTGAAAGAAATTTTGATTTTTCTATTATATAGATAGTTGTCTAAACAATTGTACTTTAAAGAAAAAAATGAATTATTCCAAACAATTTGCAAAAAATATTTCAAAATATCTTAAAGACAAAAGTTAGATTTATAAGGAATCCCATGTGCATATGTGAATTCATTTCCAATCTTGATTTATCATAATGATACACAAAATCTCTCAAATACAAATGTGTGTGCAATTGCTATGTTCATTTACCATTTTTGAGCAAGATAATATGATACAAGTGATTTGAATGAACCAAATAAGTGTTCATTAACCATGGTGTAGATGCATATAACCATAGTAGACTACTATGTAGGTTAGATTATCAAGAGCTAGCTAATCCATAAGCAGACATAGGTCTGTACAAAAGAAGGTCGCTAATGTGACAGACATATCACCACGCTAGGAGTTACCCAAGGCCAAGCAGGTTGGGCACAAAACACCTATTATGGGGCTTACCTCATAGTTTTCGAATAAGTGAGAATTCCAGGGATTCAAGCTCATCAACCCTTCTTTTATTTTCAAAGGGTAGGGAAAAGGGATTTTATTGCTTTTGCTTTTGCTTTCTTTTCTTTTTCTTTGCTTTTTTCTTTTCTTTTTCTTTTTGTATTTTTGCTTGATTTTTGAAATAGTGCTTGAAATATTGCTGTAATGATATAAAATAACATTTATTTGTTTTTCTCTTCTTCTTAAACTTTTCTTTTTCTTTTTGTTCTATACTAGGGATACTTGCTCGGATTAGCTGTAGAGCAAGGGATTTTTATTCTGGGTAGGGGTGAGCTTGTCCTTTTGCCAATTCTCAAAGATTCTAGACCATGTGCATGATAGGATAGCAGGGAAAACTTTTCGCTCAAGAAACCACTTCTACTATGTAGTAAAGCATGGAAATTACAAATATAATCATTTTATTGTGAAAATATGTGCTTGGTTTAAGTAAATAACAAGATCAATTCTCTGTGCTCAAACTTTATTTAATTGAATTTTGTGGACTTTGATATAAGAGAGATTAGTAATCATGCCAGATAAAATCAAGATATTTATTGAAAGTGAGGAATTCCAAATAAATGCTAATTTATCCAAAATAATTTGAAACATATAACTGCAACATTTGTAAGAAGATATATATAAATACTTTTTGAGAAGTTTTGAGAATGTTGACTCTCTCTTTCTTCTTTATTTTGTTTTGGTTTCGAAAGAGTCAAGAATATTGCTATTTTTATTTTTATTATTTTTGTTTGTTTTTGAAAAAAATAACAAGTGCCATAAATAAATACAACAAATAGTTTTGAAGATTTTGATGATTATGAATGTTTTTGGTGTTTTTGAATTTATAAATTGAAAGAAATACAAGATAGTGATTTTGAAATATTTTAAACAAATATATACAAGGATGAAATGACCAAATTTATACATAGTAATGTTTAAGATGCAAAATATTCATGGGTTCTTTAAGTTCTTTACCATCTAAGGTAGATAATTTGTATGCTCCTGATTCAAATTTAGTAGTAATAATGTATGGTCCAAGCCAGTTGGGCTCAAATTTACCTTTAAGCTCTTTAGTTGCATTAGTATTTTTTGAAGATTTTGAGGATTATGATTTTTTTGTATTTTGATTTTAATTTATGAATTGAAATTGGTGGTATATACAAGATGATCTATATACACTATACAAGGTTATTTGAGTGTAGCATGTCTAAGGTTGCTTCAAAATCAAAGGAGGTTTTGAAGGATAATCTGGTTGTGAAGGTAAGAACAAAAGGTGATGAATAAAAGGTAGTGATAACAAAAGCTTTGTTATAATGTAGAATAATGTAGCAAAAGATTTGACTTTTATATGTGGAAAATTAATCATGTTACAAAATAAAATGTAAGAAGGATAAGAAAGTTCTTCATTCTTATCACTATATTCCAAGTCTTGATAAGATGGAGGGAGCATATATAAAATATATGCATGGGTGTTATTTGGTAAACAAGGATGATCATATATGGATAAAGAAAAGTGATGGATAGAAGATAATTGTGATAATAGAGAATGTATAGAACTTGATGTTTCAACCGTTAAATATTCTTCAAATGGTGTTGGGTCACCATGTATGGTAATAATTTCATTTGCAAGTTCAAACTTCAAACATTGGTGAAGAGTGGAAGGGAAAAACCTCATCGTATGAATCCAAGGACTCTGGAGAAATAGGTTGTAAGGTGAAGGACAATATCCTACATAGAATAAAATATCCAGGATCTTGGATCCAATATTAAAGGGAATAATTATAGTGCCTTGAGCTTCTTGAATTTCATTGTTAAAATATTTTATAAGAAAATTTGATTCACTAATATATTCTTCCTTTGTTTTGAGTATTTGGAATAATTGATAAGTGCATAAATTAAGAAAGGAGCCATTATCTACCATGATAGTTTTAACAGGCGTTTCTTTACTAGATCCTGTAATGTAAAGATAGTAGTCTTCTTATGGAGTAGAGGAAGGAATATCCTCATCATAGAATGAAATATGGTTAACCTCAAGAGGGTTTATACCATTAATTATGTTCTTAAAGAAAATATGATGAGGAACAAATTGTTGGCTAGGTATTTTGAACAAAGTTTCCTTGTGATAAATTTGTAATACTTCTAAAAGGGATATCTTTGCTTGAGGATTAATCACTTGTTGTTGGTTATCAAAGTGGATTTCAGATTGAGATTTTGATTTTAAAGATGAGCTTTCTATGCTTACATTCCATTTTGGATCATTATCTAGATTCAAAGATAGTTTTGAAGGTTGGTCGAATGAGGAATTCATCTCTTGAATATCAGATTGAGTTGATTGAACTTGAGGTTGCTCATTTATAGTTTCGGTTACAATATTAGTAATATCATCATGGAGGGACACATTAACATGCAATATTTGATTGGTTTCTTATTGTTGATAATTGAATAGGGGTTCTTAGGAGATCCCCATGTCTTGATTGATTATTGATATTTGTTGTGTAGGAGTTTGATTGTTTACTGGAGATTTATAATCAGTTGTAGATTGTAATTTATTTATATTAAAAAGACCTTCATCAATCAAATCTTGAATTGCACATCTTAAATCTCTACAATTTTGTGTCACATGTCCATCCACTCTATGATATTCACAATGTAGCTCAGGTTTAAACCAATCTGTTGTGGTGTCAGATTGTCTTATGGAAGGAAGTTCAATCTTATTTGTGTCAAGTAAATACTTGAGAATTATATCCATTGGTTGATTGAGCATAGTAAATGTACGTGATGAAGGTTTTTGAGAGGTTTTTGATAAATGCCTTAGGAATTTCATCATAAAAGGACCTAATGGTTTCTCACCTCTACTTTCTTTATTATGGGTAGAATGATAACAGGAAGATTGTGAAGCATGAGGTGAGTGCATGGTAGAATTGGAAAAATAAGTATTTTCTTGTTGAAATGGATGTGTTGTATTGAAAGAAGAGTATTGAAAAGGTGGTGGAGGATTATATGTGGATTGATAGACATAATATAGATATATGGGAGAATAGATAATATCATTATGAAGAGGATTGGCAAAGGGATTGTCCTGTTGGGGTAAGGATGAAAAATGAGAAAAGTGTGATGGAGGTGGTGTTGAATAGGGATGAGGTTGGTCATAATCAACAAATGTATTTGGCTGAATTCTTCCAACATTACTAATAGGATCATATTGATTTGAGTAAAAACTCATGGTTTCTTTAGTACTTCTAAAAGCAATATTTAGCATCTATTATTTAGAATTGAATCTAAAACATATAAACATGAAATGATGATTTTGTTTTTGTTTTTCTTGTATACATATATTTTTTTTTTGTTTTTGTTTTCAAAATGTTTACAATGCATTCACGTCGGGTTCACCAAAATGTATCGCTCCAAATTTTTCACACCCTTACCTTCAGGCTATAGGATCCGTGCCCGAAAGGGGGATGTGAAAAGGATGTCGTGGTACCTCGGACTGAGAGGACTTGCGAAGGTCCCGCCTCTCAAGGGAGGTGTATATTGGTGATTTTTCAATGGATGGTGGGTTCACCAGGAAACATTTAATGGCATTTTCCATGCCTAGGTTGGGAATGTGTTTTATGTGTTCATTTTTAGCCTTAAGCATTCAAATCCTAGGTTTGGCCAAAATGCGTCTAAGCTATTCTATATGCAGATGCAAATTAAATGAGTACAAAAAACAAAATTAAAGACAAAAAATAGAGAAATTACAGAATATAAAAGAAGAATACCTGATCTAGATGTCTGATGATGATTCTGATTCTTGAAGCAGTCAGGATCACCTCTGATTTGATAGGATCGTCTGAGATCAGACAAGATCATCTGAGATCTGACGAATTCATCAGACAAATTTGCCAGAGACCTGCAAACAGAGAAATAGGTGCAAAATATAGAAAATGCAACTATCCTAACAGAAGGAAACAATGTAAAATGACAGCAACAATATCAAACTGAAACTTGAAAATAGAAACATAAATGAATTATGCTAATTAGATAATAATTATGATTTAATTATGCATTTGATCTAGATGGGTGAACTCCAAAATGCAGAATAGTATAAAATACTGAATAAACTAGTTAATTACAGCATAAAACAACAAAAAAAGGGAAGAAGAAATGCAAACTTCAGGCACTGATTGCCTCAATGTTGACTGCAGTCGAAATCATCTCGCATTTGTACGAAATCATCTCTAATTTGACATGTTTTCCTTCGATCTGAATAGGTTCATCGACGACGATGTAAGCTTGCTCCGACTGAAAAACAATATGGTACCTGCAACAAAATTGTATAGAACTAATGCAAAATAGAAACTTAGGATGTTTTAACATGTATGCAGTCGGGTTACAGGGAATTTCAATGAGGGGGGTGCTAAGGGGAGGGCTTAGGATTAAATAGGCTTATGAGGGAGATTAGGAGGTTGGAGATCATCCGTATTTGGGAGATCTCTAATGGGGGAGGGTCCCTAACGGCATAGACATGCTTTTTCCCGGATTGGAGACCCGTTGGAATAGAAGCTAAATGTGCAAAATCAGTTTTGGGACAAGATCGTCTGGACGTCCTAGTCCAGATGAAATCATCAGATCTGGGGCGATATCGCCTGATCGACGACGATATCGTCAAACGGTCAAAACAACCTCTAAAAATGGTGCGGGAAAGGGGGAAATGGATTACCCAACGGTTAACGGGCGATTTGGGGGGTTAAAATTTGAATTTAAATTATTTACTAGGATGAATGTAATTATTAAGATTTCACTGTGCCAATTTTAGGGTGCTACAATTTGAGATTGAAAATTTTAATAAATCAAACTTCTAGAAACATAAATATATCTCAAATTATGGATTTTAAAATTTTAAAATCAGGTCCGAGGTGTAGACCAATTGGTTCATCCAAACCCTATAAGGGGGGCATAGGTCCAAGGTTCAAATCTCGGGCCTCATTGGACTGAACACTTGTCCCTTTCCTGGTGCTTTCAACGGTGTAAAAGGTTTAAAATGATTGTGGCATGGTGGTTATAGGGGCGGACTGCACGAAGATCTGTGTGGAAAATTTTGGGGCGGACATCGTAGAATAATGTGGCGGCCATAAAAGTTGGATAGCCTACCCGGATTCGTGGCGGCTACCGATTCCACCATGTAAATACAAAAAAAAAAAAAAAAAATTAAAAATCAATAATCCATATAATCCTTATCTATATTTGAAATTTATTTGTCAAATATTTATTAACTTAAATATTTAACCTAAATAAATTTTACAACCCTTTTTATAAATCTGAATCTTTGAAATTCAACTTAGGGTCTTAATAAAATAAATTCAATGAACTTTATAAACTTTATGAAATTTAAAATCAAAAGTTCATTGATTCCCTCCTTTGTGAAATTTATTCACCCAAAATATTTATAGAATTAAATATTTGAGTGATACATTCAAACTTTAACCTAGTTGTAAAATTCAAATCTTTTATAAAATAAACAAGGTTTTTTTATTTTTTTGGAAAACATCCCAAAAGGGATGCCACTTTCGAGTAAGACCCAAGGAGGCAGGGGTATCCATTCCGCCAAAAACAACCAAGACTCAAACTCGGCCTACCACCTTTGACATACTCAAGGAGCAAACAAACACATAAAACCAATTTAAAAATAAGTAAATAACAATAAAAATAATAAAATAAAATAAAAAATATGCTCCTTGAGTGTGTCAAAAACAAAAGCACAACCAAACACGCACAATAAGATAAAAGAAACCACAACACAAACCACATAGAAAAACACAAGAACCACATAACAAAACACAAACAAGACAAAAACAACAGAACACTTCAAAGACATAACCCAAAAAAAACATGAAAAATAAACACAACCAAAACCTAAAAAATGAAAAAATATATAAATAAAAAACAACCAACAATAGACAATAAACAAAAACAAAAAATATAGAAAACACTCACACGTAAAAACACGAAATAACACAAACAAAGAGAAACCCAAGAACAAGAACGAAAAAAACACAAGAACAATAACAAAAAACATAAAACAAAAACACAAAACAACAAAAACACATGAACAACAAAAAACAACACAAAGAATACAAAAATAAAACAAAACAAAAAAAGAACCTACCCACCTTAAAAAACTAAACAAAAAAAACAAAAAAGAAAAAAGAAAAAAAATGAACATAATAATGACCTATCTAGACAAAAAGACTATTAAGGCAAGAATCAATAGAGGAAACAAAATAAAGAATAGAATGAGCTAGGGAACTAAAGAAAACTGAATGAACCAAAGAGAAGCAAAAAAAAAGCAAGAAGAAACTAGGTACCTTCAGAACTGGAGCCATCCAAATAAATGATAGAAAGAAGAGCTTTCCTAATTTGAGAAGCCCACCATATAGGAGGGTGGCCATAACAAGTAAGATCACCTTTGTCTAAAGCCCAATTAGCTAAATCATCAAAACTCTTGTTTTGATCTCTGAACACATGATTGTAATCAACTTTCAAAAATCCCATCTAGATTAATTGAATCTTCTCAATAATTCTTTTTATTCTCCAATCTACCTTATGATTCTTAGGAGTCTTCAAGAGATTAATCATAAGTTGAGAGTCAGACTCAACTAACACCTTTTACCATACAACCTTAGTAGCCTCCTGAAGGCCTCTAAGGATACCATACCCCTCAGCAAGGTTATTGGAAAGAATACCAAAATTCTCAGCAAAAGTAAAAACCAGGGAGCCATCTGAATGTCTATCAATTCCTACCATAATGGTTTTTCTAGGGTTCCCTTTAGAGGCTCCATCAATATTGACTTTTCCAAAATTCTTAGGAGGAGGTTGCCAATTTCTAGTCCTATCCATCTTACTAATACTCACATTCCCTTTAAGTTGGTTGCCCTTAGAAGATTTAATATTCAATATTTGCATCACTTGATCCCATATTTTATGGGAGTTTTGGGGGTGATTAAGGAGTTGATGGACTGATTCAACTAATTTGGCTATGGTCTTTTGCCAAATATAGTGAATATCCTTCCTATCTTAATTAAAAATTTGGTTGTTCCTTTCATTCCAAATATTCCAAAGAATAATGGTAGAACCCATCCAAACTAACTACCTAATAAAATGATCAACACCCTCTTAATTAGGCCAATCCCTCCAAAGTTGTTCAAAAGTAAAAATATTGGACCACTATAAGCCAAGTAAAGTGGCCATTCTCCTCCATATATTAGAGGCTAAAGTACACTCAATAAAAATATGGTTGAGATTTTCTACATTCTCTTCACACATTTCACATCTAAAAGGGCCATGAAAACCATGCTTCATAAGTTTCTCACCAGTAAGCACCCTACAATGCAATAAAAGCCAATTAAAGAACCTCACCTTATGCTAGAGCTTTTGAGCCCACAATCGAGAAATTATGTCAAAAGAATGGTTGGGATTATTATGGCATAAGGTCAAATAACCTTGAGCAACTGAATACTCACCCTTAGTAGTGTTGTTCCATCCAAAACAATCTTTTTCATGGGACCAAGAGAGGGATCTCATATGAAGGATGCCTTGGATATCTTGTCTTTGCCTTTCTAGAATTTGAATAGGCCAGTCCTCAATAGGGATCCAATATCTACCAACCTTTGAATTACCAGTATGGTACCGAAAGTAATTAGCCACCTTTATCCAATTAGCTCGGTGAAGCTCCTCCATCCAAGGCCTCCAATCGAGAAACTGAGTTATCAAAGGCTTGTGACCATCCCAAGAATATATCAAAAAATTTACCTATTGACCATTATGAATGATCCAAAATAATTTTTTCTTTATCAAATCCTCACCAGTCTTAAGAACTGCTAAAATGGGAGAACCTTTGGTAGGAAGTTGATAGCGAACAAGGTCTTCAGGGCTTTTTTTCTCAGCATATTTAGCACGAATATTATTGGCCCAAAGAGCATTGGGGTTATGCAACATACTCCAATATAATTTAGAAGCTAAAGCTTTGTTGTTATTAATAGAATACTGGAATCCTAACCCCCCTTCACTCTTAGGAAGACATAAAGTATCCCATTTCACCAAGGCCCATTTTATTTTCTCCTTAGTACCACTCCAAAGGAAATGATGACTGCTTTGATCCAATTCTCAAATAACAACCTTTGGGATATTCAAAATGGAAGAAACATAAATAGGAATAGCTTGAAGGACTGATTTTACCAAGGTGATTCTACCCCCAGAAGAAAGCCACTTGTTGGCCCACTTTCCAATTTTCTTCTTGACTTTGTCCAACAACCACAAAATAAACTAGGTTTTATCTTAAATCTTCATGTCTCAAATAAATTAAAAAGGTATTAGGGTAAAGAAACAAATTTGAATAAAACATTCGGACGAACTTGCTACAACATAGAAAACACAACTTTGAAAACCAAACTTAGTCAGACTAGATTTTACACAATCCTACCACAAATTTGGTGCTATCTTCTACGAAAAATTTAATTAAAAAAATTATATCAATAAAATTATAAATTAAAACCACCACAATAGTGTTTTCTTTCAATAAAAATTAAATTTGATATAAAATATTAGATCTTACAATGAATCCAAAAAAGTCTCTGTATTTGTGTGCAAATGTAGCTTTATATGCAACTTGGTCTTTTATTTGGCTCCTTTAAATATTTCCTCTTTTTCTCCAACCTATCCCACCCTCTTTGGTTTCTAATTCTCCATTTATAACTTGAGAAATTTGTTCCTCTTGATTAATTTGCTTCATTCCGTCATTTTTAAAAATAAATTCTTGAAACCCTAATATCAATAAAACCTTTTCAACGGATTTAATATTTCTCCTCTTGAAACCATAATATCAATAAATCCTTTTCAAATATTAACCTTTAATAATCCTACCCACAAAACAAAGATTAATTAGAATATAAAAAATTTATAAAATAACCTTCTTAAATATACTTAAATTATAAAGTTATAAAACTTTATAATTTAATTAATTTAAAACATGGAACAATTTTAAATATATTAAATTATAAAGTTATAAAACTTTATAATTTAATTAATTTAAAACAATACATAAATAAACATAACATACGAACATGACCATACAAGAACAGGAAGAAACCCTTGGATTGTGATACAAAATTTAACATTGAAACCATTATAAGATAAACACCTAAAGATCAACTTCTAGACACTAGATGATGAAAGCAAAAAGTGAAGACAAAAATTTTCAAATTTCAAGTGGGTCCCCAATTTTGGGGTCATTGTGAAGGACGTCAAAAAAACCCCCTCAAATGATTGAGGAAAGCTAAGTGGAAGCTCCTCATAATAGCACCAAGACCATCCATCATGAAATATTGTAGCACAATTATCATAACAATGTCCCAAGGTTTGGGGAGTGTCTCCATACCTTCGTTATCTCTATCTAGATTCTCCCCCTTGTCCTTGAAGAGGAAAAGTTCACTCTCCAAAGAATACATTTCTCTATGGATAATATCCACATCATTGGGTAAACCAATGATTTTAGCCTAAAGATATATGGTGACTATAAAATTTAGGCTTGTAGGCCCAAAATGGCCACATCCTTAGTAAAATAAAAAAAAATATTTTCTAAGACATGAAGTTGCTCCCAACCACTCAGAACATAGTGCATTTCCAAGCAGCCCAGTGCAATATGCTCCCAGTCACTCAAAACATTGTGTATTTCCAAGCAGCATAGCACAAGATGCTCCTATTCGCTCATAACATAGTGTATTTCCAAGCGGCCTAGCGCAAGATGCTCCCATCCACTCAAAACTTAGTGTATTTCCAAGATACCCAACACAAGATGCTCCCAACCACTCAATACTTAGTGTATTTCCAAGTGGCCCAACACAGATGTTCCACACCACTGTCAACTCAGGTCAAAGCTGATGTCAGCGTCCTCCAAAGAGTGGATTAGTGCACATTGTCCCATCCTATGCACTAAAGTGACTAAGTATCGGAGATGTTCCACGCCACTGAGTTCCATGTTTATTTTGAAGCGGATCAAAATAGATGCTCCATTCCATTGGTCAAAAGGTCAAAATGCCCAAAAAGAAGCACAAGGTAGGCAATGCATACACGAAACAACATTTTACACTCTTTCTTGAGCGGCTTGGTGACATGCTCTATTCCATGGTCAACTTGGGTCAAAACTTGAGGAGAGGATATCAAGGAGTAGATTACAACATATGCTCTATACCATGGATATGAAAGGAAGTTAAGCAGTTTGAAGAACTAAGTGAGTGACCTGGTGACATGCTCCATTCCACTCAAAACATAGTGTATTTTTGTAGATGCTCCATACCACTAGCCAAAGTAGTCAAAGTAAGTGACAAGTCTTTTAAAAGAGTAGCCTGGTGACATGTTCTACATCACTCATCTATAGAGCATTGCTAAGGTTTAATCATAGCCATTCACAAGTGAATCAATGATTGAGATCATGCTAACATTTTCTTAAATATACAAAAGTGGATTCTTGGCAAATGAGAACCAATTGGTTTGAGTGGGTAGATGAAGCATCCATGGAGCCAAGAACCAAGAACCTAGGTAGTTGTAGATCTATGATAAGATGAAGTCCTCAAGAAAGGTAGATGGCTTAGATCTTATTTCTAATGGCCTAGAGTCTAACTACCATTACAGAACAAGCAAGTTGTAGAGTCGAGCTACCATGGCGTGCGATATCGAGCAGATTTCCTAGACCTTGAAGGTGAATGAAATGATGCCACCATAGTATTCTATTGATCTAGCATGGTCTAATCCTTGTAATGTTCCACCTTTTTCTTTCATTGTAAAAACTATATATAGAGGTCGAACCCTCGATTTTTAGGGTCGACTCTAGAGTGTTTGCTTGCCCTACTATGTAACATCTTTTGCAAATTAATGGAAGGAGCATTACTTGGATTTTTGACTCAAGAACTATCATCTTCGATATCTTTATTGAGAGGTTCAAGCTATGAATCACATTTCTGCTAATGCTATTATGGTTAGTTCATTCCACTGATATTGGATTACTAGTTGTAAAGCAATTGAAATATTTTCATAGTTAGATTTATGCTTACAAGAGGTTTATTTCTATTAAATCTAGATACTAATCTATTCTACTAAATTGGATTGTTAGTATTATGGATATTGAAATTACTTCTTGGAGTATATCTCTACTTTGTGTTCTTGTATGAAGATTACTCTATTTTGGGTGTTGTTAATCTTGAGTGTGGGACACTAGAAATAATTTTCTAAAAGGTTTTCCCTATGGATGCCTATGTTGTTAGCTCTATCCAACCACTATTTTAATCATAACTTCTTAACCCTAAACCCTTTTCTAACCCTATCTCTTAAAACAATTACTGAGCTTAATTGAGTCAACACTCTATCAGTTGACAAGGAACCAACCTACTCTAGAGGTTGGGCTAGAGCAATATTTAGTCCATCCAATATTGAGTTTTGAGCTGTGACTAGTGGGTGCAAGCCTAATCAAAAATTTAGAAGATAGATAGTTATAGTATCAAGTTTACTTGATGTCAATTTAGATCCCAATAGTTTTGGCATGCCCGATGGGACCTATTTACAAGAAACACTAGAACCCATATTATTCTTTATTATTTGTATATTTTCTCGAAGGAATCAAGATTTGGTGAATTATCTTGACCTTGTTAAGTGGTGAGCAGCAAATTCACCTAGTGACTCCTTGGTCTACGAAACCAAAAAGTTATCCCTATAGCTTGTAGTTTTTTCATGAATACTAGGTCATCCACAAGGAATAACCCAGAATCCTTTTTCTACTATGAGCTCCCTTTTAGAGGGTCTACTATCATAAGAGATTTAAATCAGGATTTTCATTCAGATGAAACTCCTCCTGAGGTACATCCTGCAGTACCCCCAAGGCCACCTCCAATAGGAACTACACCTGGAAACATGGCCCAAAATCAAAATCAAAATGCAGCTCCAAATCAGCCCTTACAAAAGTATCCTAGCTGGAATACAGTTGGTCCCCTTAGACTAGCCCATATGCATGATATCCCTCAAGTTGTGTCTAAGGCCATTCCCACCTATGATGGATCTGGTAAAACTGCATATGAACATTGCCAAGATATTCTAAATCTGGCAGCGATCCACAACATAAATAATGAGGATGTTATTATCAGAATCCTAGCCCTATCCTTTAGAGGAAAAATTCTACATTGGTTCAGGACCCTAGAAGACAATACCATTACCTCATGGGAAGCATTAGAAGAACCCTTTGTGGAAGAGTTCAATGAGTCTACTGATCCTTTTTCCCTCCTCAATCAATTCACATCCATACAAAAGCATCAACAAGAAACTATTTTAGACTTCAACTTGAGGTTTAGTAGGACTTGGAAGAGGATTCCTCCTAAAGCTAGACCTACTTCAACCCTCACTTTCATGTATTATATCAGAGCCCTTGGATCAGAGTTAGGTCTACAAACCCAACAAGCTGGAGTATATACCTTTCCATAGGTCTACAATGCAGCTATCCATGCTAAAAATATCCTCATCAATGTGGGAAGACTACCCCCTAAAGTTGTGTTGCCCTACAATTTGGAAACTCCCAATGTCCAAGGTCAGATAACTACATCATATTATATGGACCCTCCTCCTTTGTCATCTCCACTTCCATAGATGACCCCCATTCCTCACTCAAAAGTATCACCTATTGCAGTTCCTTTCCCACCACTTCCTTCTCAGATACCCCAAGAATCCTCTATGCTCCTTGATATTCAGAATACTTTGAAAACTCTCAGCAACAAGATGAACTCAATGGAGAAAAGAGAGATAGAGAGATCTCAACAAAGAATATTTCCTTATGTCAACAAAGATCAAAGACCTGGTCCCAGCAATAGCACTAGGGTCAGAGTAAATGTGATGCAAGAAGATCCAGAATGTTCTTCTAAAACAAGTCTGGTGAATGTATGGTGTCTGGTGTGCAATGATCCCCATGACTCAGAATCATGTGTTATGTACCAACACCATGTACAATAGGCTATGGAGAAGGTAGAGAGAAATCATAAAGGAAGAGTGAATATGCTCTGGAAACTAGATCAGATCATGGTTGGAAAATATCTTGATGAGGATGGACCCATTTCTATCATGACAAGGTCAGGCAAGAAAACACTGCAGGTTGATCCATAAAATATGGGTCAATTTTAAGTCCCCTCTCAAAAGAAGAAGGATCCACCTACCCAAAGTAGTGATACATTCCCTATCCCCTAGGCCAATGAAAAGAGGGACATGGTCCCTAAAGGCCAAGAAAAGGAGGTCAGTTTTCCCAAGAGGTTTGAGAAATAAAATGAGGGAGAAAGGATGAGATCCAAGAATGAAGCTCAAGAGAGGCTTAGATTTCCCTCCATAACCAAGAGGTAGAGAATTGAGGCCACACAACAGTATAAGAGAAAGTATGGTGAGCCAGAGAGAAGGTCTAAGAGACCCACCTCTACCAAGTCAGAGTATAACATTATGGAGGAAATGAAGAGAATACCCTCCAAGGCTAGCCTATATGATACTCTCTTCATTCCTGGCCAAATAGACCTACTGAAAGCTTCTCTAAACAAATATCCATAAGAAAAGTAGGCCACTACAATCCTCAACATGCCCTCTAGGAAAGACAAGATGTCCCTTACTACTTTAAAGAACAAGCCCCCTCCCTTTTACATTTCTCTGAGGATGGAGGGGTGGATTATCCACAACTGCATGATCGACTCAAGGGCTTCCACCATAGTTATGCCCAAAGTAGTCTATGAGGATATGGGAATGGAATATACCAGATCCTACCCTAGAGTTCTATAGTTAGATGGGACACCAGTGAAGATAGTGGGAGTAATAAAATATGTTCTGATGAGGCTACATAGAGCTCTAGAGGTAACCATCATGCAAGAAATAGTGGTGGTGGATCTAGAGCCTTATTTTGGCTTGTGCCTTTCAAGAGAATTCACTACCAAATTGGGAGGATGCATGTACATGGATTATTCTAGCATGGTGATCCCCTTCAAAGGGAAGAGGATAAGAATAACACTAGAGAAGCCTGTGTCTTATCATATTGAAAAAATTGAAGAAGACATGTGTAATCTCACTCCTCTAGATGAATTTGAACTAGTGGATAGTTTTGAAGAGCTAGAGATTGAAGATGAGCTACCTTTCAGAGAGGATTATAGTCAATTTGGGATAGGTATGGGTACATATAGCATTTCCATAGAGATAGAGAAAATAATCCCTGCTATATCTAATCAGTCCCTAAGAGAAATAGAAACCTGGACCATGCACTTTGATGGTGCAAGATGTAAAAATGGTGTTGGTGCTGGTGTACTATTGTAGTCCCAATCAGAAGGGGCAAAGAGTTTCATGTATAGGCTAACATGGTCATGCACTAACAATGCTATAGAATATGAGGCTTTATACCTTAGGCTAATGTAGGATGAGAGCATGGGCATCAAGATATTGAATATATATGATGATTCTGAATTGATTGTCAATCAGGTAAGAGAGAGGTGCAATAGTAAGCATCATTACCTGAAGGTATATAGGAATAGGGTATGGGATTTGATGGAATCCTTTGATGCCCTAAATATTAATTTTATTCCCAGAAGATAGAACACCTTGGTTGATTCCTTGGTAGTGAGGGGAGCTAATTTCAACCCTTCTGTAGATATAGGAGTTACAAAAGACAAAGGGATCAAAATGATTTTTAGGCCTGCAATACCAGACAAGCAGATTTTCTAGTAGGTGTTTGAAAGTGATGAACATATCATTGATTTCCTGGTGAGAGAAGCCTATCTATCTACCATTCAAGAGGAAAATCTAGAAGAGATAGACCAACAAGATGTCATCCAACTAAAGAACAATCATATACCTAGAGGGTTGGTCACTCTAGAAAGCTTGTTTGACAATGAAGATAGGAAAAGGATCAAATCCATGGAAATCAATGAAAATATCTACAAAGAAATTGAGATCGAAAAGGAAAAGAAGCTCAAAGTTGGAGTTCGATGTTCTCTAGAAGAAGAGGAGGATATCAAAGTTCTATGCCTAAAATACCAAGACATTGTAGCTTGGTCATATGAAGATCTTAAAGTATATGACAAGAAGGTCATCCAACATACAATTGAGCTAGAACCAAATGCAAAACCCTTTAGGAAAAAATAGAGGCCTGTGAATCCTAGAATCAAAGCCATAATGAGGGAAGAACTATTAAAGTTGCTGAAAGCTAAGATCATATATCCAATCAAGCATTCAACCTGGGTAGCTAACTTAGTCCCAGTAAGGAAGAAGAATGGTGACATCCGCTTGTGTGTAGATTTTAGAAACCTCAATCAAGCATCATTAAAGGACCACTATCCCCTCCCATAGATCGATCAAATATTGTAGATTGTAGTGGGAGCAGAGAGGTTCTCACTATTAGATGACTTCTCTAGCTACAACCAAATTTGGGTGAAATATGAAGATCAGTTTAAAACAACATTCACCACCAAATGGGGCACTTTTGCCTATCAGAGAATACCTTTTGGTCTATCCAATGCAGGAGCCACATTCCAAAGAGCAATGGATTATGCCTTTGGAGAGATGATCAAAAAAGTCATTCTAATATACTTGGATGACATGACTGTATTCTCCCATGATAAGCAAGACCACCTAGCACATCTAGAGCAAGTATTTTAGAAGTGCAGGGAATTTGGCATCTCTCTTAATCCTAAGAAGTCATTTTTTGTAGTTCATGAGGGAAAGTTGTTAGGCCATGTGGTCTCTAAAGAAGGTATGGCCATTGATCTAGATAGAATCAAATCCATCCTTGCTCTTCCATTACCCATGAACAAGAAATCTTTGTAGTCCTTCTTTGGTCAGATAAATTTTATCAAAAAATTCATCTCTGATTTTGCTCAGAAGGTGAAACCTATCTCAGAACTGCTAAAGAAGAATGCAGATTTCAAATGGACTGAAGTGAGAAAGCAAGCTTTTGAAATCATCAAGCAATCCATTGCTACAGCTCTAGTTCTAGTGAATCCTAACTTCAACAAATATTTCATTCTGTATGCTTATGGAGCTGAAGAGAGTTATGCATCAATGCTCACCCAGAAGAATGATGAAGGAGAAGAACACCCCATATTATTTTGGAGCCAGACTCTCCATGAATATCAGGTCAAGTATAATTTTATTGAGAAACAAGTATTTGCAGTGATGAAGTCATTGAAAAAATTTAGGTAATACTTGGTTCAAAGTAAAACCCTGGTTTATGTGGTTCACCCAGATGTTAGAAGTTTCATTTTACAAGGTGAACTAGGAGATAAAAGAGCTGGTTGGATTACTAAAATCTAAGAATATGATGTGGAAATTCATCCTACCAAGTTGGTCAGAGGTAGAGCATTATGCCAAGGTTTGATAGAAGTAGTAGTTATAGCAGAAGTGATAGCCTATCAGTCAATAGTAGAAGATCAGACTGAAGAACTACAGTTAGGAGAATCAGACTGGGTTGATCAGATGACCAAATATTTTTAGATTGGAGTGTGTCCTTCTAATATTAATCCATCATAGAGAAGGAGATATAGGCTTCAAGATTTGAAATATGTCCTATTACCAGAAGGTCTATACAAGAGAAACCTTGATGGAGTCCTCTTAAGATGCTTAAAATATGATAAAAAACAAAAGGTCATAGAGGAGTTCCATGGAGGATTATATGGAGGGCATTTCTCAGGAAGAGTCACAACTTTGAAGATAATTAGGGTAGGTTATTATTGGCCTACCATTTTTGTTGACACCTTCAAAGTTACAAGAGCCTATGATGAATGCCAATGGTATGTGGGAAGAACTAGGAATGCATCATTCCCCCTCAAGCCAATTCAAGTTGAAGAACCTTTTCAATAATGGGGGTTAGACTTCATAGGGGTTATCAATCCAAATTCCTTAGTAGGGCACAAGTACATTCTGACTACCATAGACTACCTCACCATATGGGTAGAGGCCATCCCCATAAAGAAATCAGACCAAGAGGTGGTAATAGACTTCATGGAAAGCTTAATCACAAGGTTTGGTGTCCTAGAAGCTTTAGTGAGTGATAATGGACCAACATTCATAGGAGCTAAATACATTGAGTTTACCAGTAAGTATGGCATCACTATAAAAAATACCTCTAACTACTACCCCCAAGGGAATGGATTAGTAGAATCAACTAACAAAAATATGCTAAGAATCTTGAGAAGATCATTAGAGGGTAACAAGAGAAGTTGGCACCTACTGTTGGAACAAGCTCTATGGGTAGATAGGATCACCATCAAAAAATCCATTAAGACCTCTCCTTATACCTTGGTATATGGTAAAGAAGTAGTATTACCTATTCACTTGGAAATTCTAACTCTCAAGTTGATAGATACAGAGGATGAGTCTGATAAAAATCTAGTTGAAACCAAGTTGACACATTTGTTGTAGCTAGAAGAGAAAAGAACTCAAGCATATGAGGATTTCCAAAAGCACTCATTTGATATCAAGGTATGGTTTGACAAGAAATCCAGGTTCAGAGAATTCAAAGTTGGAGATTCTATCCTCAGGTGGAATGTGGAAAGAGCCAAGCCAGGGCACCATCAGAAGTTTGATTCCTTCTAGGATGGTCCTTTCAAAATAGTAGAGGTTAAGGAGACCAATGTTTTCTAGCTTGAAGATCTTGAAGGAAACATGCAACTGATCTCGATCAATGGTTTTCATCTTAAACTCTACTTTGATTGAGATATAAGTTCATTGTAACATATGTACATATTTTTGTATCATATCATTTTTTCCCTTTACTTCAAAGTTTTCATTTTTTGTAAAGTGTTATAAAAAAAATTTTACTTCAAAATTACAAGTTGCAAAATAAACTAAGGTGGTAGCAGAATACAACATGTGTTCCATGCCACTCTCAAATAAGCTAAGATGATCGAAATACAACATGTGTTCCATACCACTCTTAGAAGTTCATGATCATTCTAGAGTGGACCAAGACACATGCGCTACATCGCTCTCCGATGAATGAAAGACCCATGAGTTATGACAAGAGTTTCCCATGCCACTCCAAGGGAAAGAAATATGATGAAAAGTATCATAGGTTCAATGAAGTGCTTTATGCCATAACCAATCAATGATCGACATAACGTCTCCAACCACCAAGATGCATACGTTTGAATTGAAAAGCATGCAAATAGATAGTTTCTCGCACCAACCACATTAATGGTGGAAGGTATACATGCGATAATATTTAAAAGTGGTTCAAAGTGCAAAGCTCATTCATTTAGAAAAAGTGACACCTACCTAGCAGAAAGAGCAAGTAGTAAAGCATTGTTCGCAAATACCAGAGAGGAAGAATGCTCTAAGAATTTTCACTAAAAATGGCTCCCAAAAAGGCCCTAGAGGATACACGAGCAAGAAATATAGAGTTAGAAAGCTATGTAAAATAGATGAGAGGATTAGCAGATACTATAATGATGCAAGTAAGGAGAACCTACTTAAGGAGGAATTTTGAGTTTAGGTACTTCGAAGGAAGGCCAATTCAACCTCAAGGTATCATTGTTATAAAATCTCTCTTATTTTCTTACATCTATGATTCTATTCATCATTACCCAAAGTTAATTTATGCAATCATTAAGTTTTATGATCCTAAGACAAGGGATAAAAATAGCTAATGGCATAACATTATTTACCATTACTACAAAATCTTGTCATGATTTTTTTTCATAGGGGTAGACCCACCTCTAGAACCCAAACCATTTGATATAGCAGAGCAAGCTAGGTCTTATTATTCACTAATGGCCTCTGATGAAAAGGAAGTTATTGAAAATTGCTTCACTTCCAATTTAGGCATATAAAAAATGAAGATGAGATGCCCAATACCCCAATTCCAATTGAACAGTTCACCAACCCAGAGCTTTTCTCCATGTTAGCTTGTTTAGAGGGTTTGGATTCTAACCAATTTGTAAGGGATTGGAAAATAGCTACTATATACTACATTTCAAATGAGAGAATGTATAAACCTAGAGTAGAGAAGGAAGGTATCAAGGTCATTTACTTTGACTAGCCAACCTTTCTTGCCAAATGAATGCATGAGCAATTGGTAAGGATGAAAAGGGATTCAAAAGCACCTTTTTTACACTATTTGAATTTGGTTTGGATGTTCTATGTCATTATAAGGCACATGATGCCCTGGATTCTAGTGAAAGAGAAGAATGACAAGGGAGACCCTATCCCTGTGTATTATTGGACCGCTCATTTGAGGAGCACAAAGTCTTTTTATAGGTTTAATCTAGAATTCCTAGGGCCAAATTTGAAAATTATGTATGGGAAATGCCCTAGGTTACCATATCTGACCAAAGAATTGTTAAGAGTACCAAGCACCAAAGAAGGGGACTGGTATATTCTCATAGAGGGCACGATCATCAAACTCTATGGCTTCACTGGTAAGCCTTTTCTACTACCCCATTTCATCACTAATAGATTGTTGGCCCTAGAATATTTGAGGTAAGCAGATTTCATTAACATGAATTATGGCTCTGGTAAGAAGAGAAGATGTTTGTTGACTTACTCTCATAATGTCGATGATATAACTATTGTCAGAAAGGGTCAGGGTGAACAAATCACTCAATACTTGGATAGGTTAGGCCTATTTTACATCCCATAGAGGTGGAGATATGACCTCGATGACAAATTCCTAAAGAGGAACATTGCCCTTAATGGAGAGAAAGCCCACAAGTTTGAAAAGACTTCAAGGCCTCATTTTGAATAGGGGAGGAATAACAAATAAAATGCCCCATTGGATTGGAATTTCCAATAATAACAAACCCCCCGTGGCTAGACTTCTATGAGGAGGTAGTTTTTTTTGATTCAAAAAAAAAAGAAAGCCTTTGGGTGGAGGGGGGTTAGGTTGAGGGGGGTTAAAAAAAAAAGAGGGGGGGGAAGAAAATAATAGGGGGGGTGGAGAATGAGAGTAGAAACTAGCACAGATAAATCTATATTTGAGCGAGTAATAGATGATGAGTTTTCTAAGAGATATGACAAGAATATTAAAACATGGAAAGCTAAGGACCCTAAGAATCTGGTACTAATTTATAAGAAGACTCAAGCAGGAACAAATTCTCCTTCCCCACCTTCACAAGAGGAAGCTCAAGAGGTAGAGACTAACACTCAATTAGCTACTACTGAAGCTCCTAAAACATTTGAGCCCTCAATAGAACAACTAGAGAAATACCCTATAGGAGCCCAGCTAATGAGTAAAATGCATTATTCTAATGATAGGGCAGTAAACACAGAAGTCATTCAAATAGTTAGTAGGCCCAAACACCTAGCCCTAGGTGGAGAGCCTCTTGAGGCTGATATAGATTGGAATAAAAAGGATAAAGACTTTGTGTTCACACCTATGAGTTTCACTACCACAGCCACAACTAACCAAACCCTACTACTAAAGATGTATTATAGGAGGGGCCATCCGAAGAGGATACAGAGAGTGATAAGCTAGTAGTGTTTTGAGTTTTTAAGAGAAAGGCCAAAGATGCATTGGAAGAGACCCAGAAGGAGGTTTGTAAGAAATTAAAAGTGGATAAGGGGAAGAGTGTTGAAAAGACCCTTGTTTTAATTGCAGAGAAGTTGGTACAACAAATGCAACACCAAAGTGCAGAGGTGATTCTAGAACATCCTACATATGTAGGTGAAGGTATGATTACTATCCCTTCTTCTCCTTCTCCTCCTATTTCCCTAGAGAAATATCCTTCCCCTTCTCAAGAAAATATTAAAACAAAGGTGCCCTCTCCCCCTCATTATTTGCCACCTATCTCATCAACTAATATAGAGGTCCAGACCAATCCATCTCCTCTACATTCATATAAAATTCCAGTCACATAATTCTTGATAATTCCACATTTTCCATCACAACCCCAAACATCATCTAAAACACATGTTGTTTCATCCACACCTACTCATCCTTCCTTAGATTTTGTTTTAGTTCCCATGTCTTTCCCTATTGCAACCACAACAATAACCATAGATTCAACTATGGTCACTACCACTCCACTACCATCAACTTTTGAGTCTACCCTTCCATATCTCATAGCTTCTCCTCCTCCTACAAGTTATCCCACATTGGCTTCCTTGCAAAAGGAAAAGGATGTTTCTCAGAAGATTCAAGATTTCTGGGTAGAGAAGTTGTCCAAGCCTTCAAAAAGAATGGCTACGAAGAGGAGCACAATGTCTATTGATCCAATCACAAGGCAGAGAGCATCCAGATCTATTATTCCTTTGGTGAGTAAGCTTGAAGCAGAGATGATTGTACAAGATTATCATCTAGAGGAGTATACTGAAGACATTGAGAAACTACCAGTTGAAGATGAGTTGGTCATAGCAAAAGCTCACCTAGAGACTTTCTATGTCAAGATTGATATCTACAAGGAGAAAGTTGGAAAGTTAGAGCAAAAAATAGAGAAGTTGGAGAAGACTATCAACAACCAAAAATAGGTAGAAAAGGTTGTCAAGAATGAAGTGAAAAGTTGGCAAAGCAAATATCAAGAGGCCATTAAGCTCAAAGACCAAGTTGAGGAGCAGAAAAAGAAAAATGAAGAACAGGCCAAGGAAATACAAGACTTGAAGCATCAACTTTAGATTGAGAAGGCCAAGTCCTCAGGCTTCTCAAAAGTAGGAGTGAAGAAGGTAAGAAAAGAGCTTTGGTCCGAAGTCTTGGAGAAATGCTCTGAACTACAGCCCATAATAGATTATATGGATGATGCTAGCCATTTGCTCCAGAATACTCAAGAAGACCTGGATAAGTTCACTCAAGAGTTGCAGCCCATGGTTATTCCAGTAGAACAAATCTATAAACTGTCTGATAGTAGGCTTAGTGAGGCTGCTAAACCGATCCCCAACAAGGAATGGAATATTTCTAGATTGGCTGCTAGAGTTGTAGTGAAGAAGAATAGATTGCTTTAGAAGGCTTGGTTGTTATATGACAAAGTGGAAAACACAATTCGAGATGTGGTAGATATCAACCAAGAAATGACTCAATATGGCTTTGGAGGACTCTGGCTTGAGAATAATACTCTATTATCAGAAGAGGATATCAAGAAGAGTGTAGCTTCAAGCATCCAAGATGAATCTGAGGTTGATGCCTGGAAGGAGCCAATTGATCAAGAACAAGTCTCTCAGATGATAATTGATTTAACCAGACTCAGAGATTTGATGGAGGACCTGGTGAACAAGGGAAGCTCCACAAACTATGAGGATACCACTGAGTTGGAGTTTATTCATAAGCAACTTAAGGAGACTTCTAACCCTTCTGAAGTAGTTTGGAGCCAAGCCTTGCAGACTCTTAAACTGATGATTCAATTATTTGGGACCGATGTTGAGAAAAAGGATAAGGAGCAAGACTCACCAGAAGAAGAGGAGGTTGACCAAGAGCAGGAAGGCAATGGTGAGGAAGAAGCTCATCAAGAAGGGGAGGAACCAGATAGGGTTGTTGAAGACCCTCAAGAGGCACAAGTGTAAAGTTTTCCATTTTCAATATTTTTGTAGTCATGTAAAAGTGTTGTATTTTTTTTTTTTGATCCTGACACTGTTAGAGGACAATAATAAAAGCATGAGGTCAAAGAGTAGAGAATGAAGGTTTCATGAAGATATTTTGATCATTTTGATCAGGCTTATAAGGGATAGTAGTGCTCTATTTTGCTTGACATAGAGCAGTTTTGAAGGAGTGGTGGATATCATTGTTTCCAGTATGATCTCCATATGAACCATTATCCTCTGGGTGGCTTCACAAAGTTTTCAGAGGGTAATGGTCATATAGAAATTATTCTATGAAGCATTGCTCAAAGATTTGTATTTTTTGACTCCTGATACCCAATGGATAAGACTATGAGTTCGTTGGCTTTGCAAGAAAATCCACCCAGGAGGCGCCAGAATGTAGGCCCAAAATGGCCACATCCTTAGAAAATTTTTGAAAATATTTTCTAAGGCATGAAGATGCTCCCAACCGCTCAAAATAGTATATTTCAAAGTTCACCACAACATAGTGTATTTAACCAACAAATCTCCCCACTATTATTTAATATAATATGCTCCCAACCACTTAGTATTTTTTAATACCAATAAGATGTCCCCTCAATATATTTTGTAATAGCTAAGATGTTCCATGCCACTATCAAATCAAGTCAAAGCTGATATCAACATTCTCCAAAGAGTGGCTTAGCACACATTGTCCCATCCCACACACTAAAGTGACTAAGTGTTGGAGATGTTCCACACCACTGAGTTCCATATTTATTTTAAAGTGGATCAGAATAGATGTTCCATGCCACTAGTCAAAAGGTCAAAATACTCAAAAAGAAGCACAAAGGCAACACAGCACACAAAACAACATTTTACACTCTTTCTTGAGTGGCTTGGTGACATGCTCTATTCCATGGTCAACTTGGGTCAAAACTTGAGGAGCGGATATCAAGGAGTGGATTACAACATATGCTCTATGCCATAGATGCAAAAGAAAGTTAAGTAGTTTGAAGAACTAAGTGAGTGGCCTAGTGACATGCTCCATTCTGCTCAAAGCATAGTGTATTTTTAGATATGTTCCATACCATTGGTCAAAGTAGTCAAAGTAGTCAAAGTGAGTGACAAGTATTTTAAAGGAGTGGCCTGGTGACATGTTCTACGCCGCTCATCTATAGAGCGTTGCTAAGGTTTAATCGTAGCCATTCATGAGTGAATCAACGGTTGAGATCATGCTGACATTTTCTCAGGTATACAAAAGTGGATTCTTGGCAAATGAGAACCAGTTGGTTTGAGTAGGTAGGTGAAGCATCCATGGAGCCAAGAACCAAGAACCTGGGTAGTTGTGGATCTACGACAAGATGAAGTCCCCAAGAAAGATGGATGGCTTAGATCTTGTTTCTAATGGCCTAGAGTCTAACTACCATTATAGAACAAGCAAGTTGTAGAGCCGAGCTACCATGGCATGTGACATCGAGCGGATTTCCTGGACCTTGAAGGTGAATGAAATGATGCCACCATAGTATTCTACTGATCTGGCATGGTCTAATCCTTGTAATGTTCCACCTTTTTCTTTCATTGTAAAAACTATATATAGAGGTCAAACCCTCGATTTTTAGGGTTGGCTCTAGAGTGTTTGCTTGCCCTACTGTGTAACATATTTTGCAAATTAATGGAAGGAGCATTACTTGGATTTTTGACTCAAGAACTATCATCTTCGATATCTTTATTGAGAGGTTCAAGTTGTGAATCACATTTCTGCTAATGCTATTATGGTTAGTTCATTCCACTGATATTGGATTACTAGTTGTAAAGCAATTGAAATATTTTCATAGTTAGATCTGTGCTTACAAGAGGTTTATTTTTGTTAAATCTAGATACTGATCTATTCTACTAAATTGGATTGTTAGTATTGTGGATATTGAAATTACTTCTTGGAGTATATCTCTGCTTTGTGTTCTTGTATGAAGATTACTCTATTTTGGGTGTTGTTAATCTTGAGTGTGGGACACTAGAAATAATTTGTTGAAAGGTTTTCCCTGTGGATGCCTATGTTGTTAGCTCTATCTGACCACTATTTTACTCATAACTTCTTAACCCTAAACCCTTTTCTAACCCTATCTCTTAAAACCATTACTGAGCTTAATTGAGTCAACACTCTATCAGTTGACAAGGAACCAACCTACTCTGGAGGTTGGGCTAGAGCAATATTTAGTCCATCCAATGTTGAGTTCTGAGCTGTGACTAGTGGGTGCAAGCCTAATCAAAAATCTGGAAGATAGACAGTCACAATATCAAGTTTTACTTGATGTCAATTCAGATCCCAACAAGGCCTCGAAGGGTGACATGGCCATCATCCCATGTTTGAGAAAACTCCATAGATAGATACATGTCATTTCCACTAAATTTTTGCAAGAATTGAATCAATCCATGATTCTTGAATATATCTTCAATGAGGGCATCAAGATGGAGAGACACAATTTTGAAACAATGGTCAAAATCCACCATGGAGCTAGGAGACAGGTGCAAGGAATAGGAGGGAGATAAAGCTAAAATCTTAGAGGTAGAAGAAAAGGTGATGGTTGAATGCTGCAACATAGAATTATTTCTAATGATATAGGTAATGGAAGGTTCTAGGTCTTGACAAGTTTGCTAGAGGTAATGCAACCCATAGAGGAAAGAAGGAGGATGTATTTCCCATGCAAGATGAATTTGTAAGATCAGTGTTTTTAAGGGTTCACAAATCAATAAAAAGGAATATGAATTAAGCATAGTTCTACCAATTATAGTGCATTATATTCTGAGGCTATTTCTAGAGGAAACCATGTGATAAAGAGAATGAGTTATCCAAGGAGTAAGGCAATATTAAAATATACCTTAGAATTCCACTGAGGAGTGAATCTTCCACACATAATTTAGGAAAGCCAGCCAAAGCCCAATTACATATGAGTATATAGTTCTAAGGTACTGATTTCCATCCTTGTTGGCACTCCCCACAAGACCATTAGTGCCATTGGTATAATAGTAATAAGTGCCATAGTGATGATATCCAAGTGTGTTGGCACTCCACACAATATTGTTATTGTTGTAATAGGGAATGGAGTCCCCTTGGTTCATCTATCTACCATTGAAGATAATTCTTATCATGTCCATGTGCCATGAGAAGTTAGAAAAGGAAAGCCTCATTGAGACATCATAACAAAGAATGATGCATTTTAATTCCACCCCATAACAAATCCTCCACACATGGAAGATAAAATAAAAGAGGTATTTAATCATGCAATGAAAAAGTCTCTGATCATTAATGTTGCCATAATTTTGAATATACACCATGAAGAACCTAGTATCCCCCAAAAGAGGAGGTGCATGGAAGCTATGTGTCACCATAGAGTTGTAAGTGTCCCCGCACATGAGAGTTTGATCACCAATTCCATCATCATGCTGAACATACACAATGAAGAACCTAGTATCCCCAAAAATAGGAGGCACATGGAAGCTATGTGTCACGACAAAGTTGTGAGAGTCTTCGTAAATGAGAGTTTGAGCAAAATTAGTCACCAAAAAAAGTGGTACCAATAAATAGTCGTTTTGGGTCAATAAAAAAATATACATAAGGGAAATATATCAAAGGGCCAATGAGAGGGAAAAAAAAAAATCTTCAAGATAAAAAGAAGACAACATGAGAGGCAAGATAGCTATGAAGAGACCACCAACTCCACTAGACCCTAAATATTATCTCAAAGAAAATATGAAGATAGATAATTTCCATTGAAAATAGAAGGGGGAAAGCTATTAGTCTATATGGTAAGGTTGGGTTCAAAGACACTCAATTTTAGCTAGGAGATCAGTGGCTTGATTAAATTTTCTGAAGACATGTTGGATGGAGACATTGGTGGAGGAACCAAGAATGGTTTTGGATTCAAAGATCAAAATGGAGATGTTCCAATACATAGACTAGGTCCCTTTGAGTCTCTTAATGATATTTATCAAGTCACCTTTAATAACGATATTAGGACAATGAAGACAATGCAAAAGAGACAAACCTTGCAAGAGCACTTAAAATTCAATGAAGTGATTGGTTTGAACACCAAGGCATTCTACAAAGACCAAGAGGGTCTCCACTGTATGATTTCTAAAAATACCTCCAGCACCAGTAGGAGCAAGGTTGCCCTTGGCCACATCATTGAAGTTGAATTTTATCCAAATTTGGGGTTGAGGAGACCACCTGATGAGTGAATGATCAACCATAGAAATAGGGAGAGAAATAGGAAAAGAAGGAATATTACAAGACCTGTCCAACCAAGCTTCATCTGAGGGTTTTGGGTTTCCAAAGTCTAGAGTGATAGAGAGGTTCTCACTAAAAGCATGTATAGTTATAGAAATAACATAATTAAATTCATGGGTGGAATTGTTAAATACTTCATAATTATGCTCTTACCAAACTTCCCATAAGAAATGGGGAAGATACAAAGTCCAAAAAGTTGTTAAGGAAAAGCTTCTGAAAGGGTTGGGCCACTATAAACATAATTCATTCAGGATAAGTGGGGTTGCCCAAGAAATTACAATGGTGGATAATAAGTATGAAATAATATTCAGAGAAAAGTGATAAGAAATAAATATGGGTTGATTCACAAGATTGATTGCAAAGGTAACAACGGTTGGGAATAGGGAGCCCATAAAGCTGGAGATTAGGAATGGAAAGGATATTATCTTGGATAGGTAGCCAAAATAAGATGACTTTGGGTATAAGGTACTTATTCTAGATTATATTTGAAGGGAACCAGGGCTGACCTAGATTTTTAGTGAGGAAGTAGGCAATTTTAATAGTAAAGAAGTCATTATCACTGGGTGCCTAAAAAAGATTATATTCTACTAAGGATTTGGGAATGATATAAAGACCTAAAATATTGGATAAAATAGAGGTAGCTCTTATTTTTTATTCATTCAAAGCACCAATAAGGAAGGAGTTCTAGGACCTTCTATTGGTGTCATTAAAATTACACACCTTCAAACCAAACAGGATATTAGTTGCAAGTTTTAAGCAAATCAGATCAGAATAGTTTTAAAAGGGGCTGTCACCCAACCATATATCCTCCTAAAAATTAATATTTATGCCAATTTCAATCCTCCATTGGATACCTCTCCTAATACATTCCCTAGACTTGGGGATGGAGTTCCATACTACAAAATCTAAAATGGGTAAAGGGTCATCTAGAAAGTTTTGTTGGTTCCAGAGATACTTAACCTTAATAATTTCAACCCATAGAGAGTATTCATTCTAACGGACTCTCTATCCTTGTTTAGCTATAAGAGTTGCATTCATGTTCTTGAATTTCCTAAGTTCAATGCCTTCATAGTTATTTCTAGAGTAGACTTGATCCTAGGCAACCAAATGGAATATTTGCTTGTATTTGGAGCCAGACCAGAAGAAGTTCCTCTAGATTCATTCTATCTTGTTGCACACTTCAATAAAAATTTAGAAAATGGAGAGAAATAAAATAGGGATGCTCTGGAGGGAGCCTTTGACTAAAGTAGCCTTCCCAACATAGCTAAGAAGCCCCATTTCCACCTGATCAACTTTTTTTGGATCCTTTCTATAATGAAGTTTCATAAAGATTTTTTAGCAAGTCCATCAAATAGAGGAAAGCCAAGAGAAGTAGCTGGAATTTGAAATAGTGCAACCAAGGATGTTGGCTATTAAATATTACCATATAATTGGTGTATTGATAAAATAATTTTTTCTCTTGGATAAATTGACCTTTTGGCCAACGTTTGAGTCAAAGGAGAGCAAAATTGACTTGATGACTTTAGCTTGGGGAATGGAGGAAAGGGTGGCAAGAATGGTATCATCAACAAATTGTTGATGGGATAAAATATTAATACATGAGGTTGGTTTAATACCTGAGATTTCCCCCTAGAGTAGGCTAATATTAAAGTTCTACCCAAAGCTTTAGTGAGGATAATGAAGAGAAAATGGGATAAAGGGTCATCTTGCCTTAAAATTTTAAAACTATGAAAGTGTCCAACATCAGATTCATTAATAAGAACTGATAAAATAGAGCTTGAGATGCATTATTTAATGAGATAAACCCATTTAGAGTGGAACCCAAACTTGGATAGGATAGATAAAAGAAACTTCTAGGACACTCTATCGAAGGCCTTATTCATATCTAATTTTAGGAAAAGACTAGCCTTGCCACTTTTGGATACTAAATGAATAAGTTCATGAATGGTGATAATGTTATCAGTAATGAGTCTCCCTTGAACAAATATACCTTGATTGAGGTCAATGATGTGATGGAGATAGATTTAAATCTAGTGGCCATCACTTTAGTGAGGATTTTGCAAAAGAAATTGTAAAGGCTAATCAGTTAAAAATCAACAAGAATTTTTGCATTGTCGATATTGTGAATAAGGGCCAAAAATGTGGATTTGACATCCTTGGAAATGATTTTATCCCATTGCAATTGTTGAATGTATGAAACAATATCAAGTCAGACAATATCCCAAAAGTTCTAGAAAGAGATGGGAGAAAAATTGTCAGGACTCAAGGCTTTTCCACCTTGCATGGAGAAGACAATAGCATAAATTTCCTCAGTAGAGAAAGTATGTAGTAGGATATTATTTTTCTCCTTAGTTACCAGCCTATAAAATTTCTCAAGATATTCTCAAAATTTTATTGGTCATAATATGGGCTGGGTCCAAGTAGATATTTGAAAAAAGCAACCGTCTTGGTCTTGATATCAAAGATGTATCTTGTAACAATCACACCCACCTTGGTAAGTTCCCTAATATTTTTAGTTCCTTTATGAATCGGGGTGGTGGTGTGGAAACATTTAGTGTTAGAATCACCCTCATTCAACCAAGTTATCCTAGATTTATACCTCCAAAAAAATTCTTCACTTTTAAGGATATTATGATATTCATTTAAGAGAATCTTCTCTACATCTTGCATACTAGGATCAGGATCTCCATTCTAAGTAGAGATCTCAATATTCATGATCTAGGATTGAATATCTTACTTTCTAGAGAATATGTTACCAAAAACATCTCTATTCCACTACTTAATATTTGCTTTCACAAATCAAAGTTTTTGTTGACCTGATAAGCAAGGGATCCAAAACAATTGTGAGACCACCATGAAGAGATGAGGGGCTTGAGATTAGGATGTTATAAATAGTTTATATTCCATAATTTTGGTTATGTAAATGTATCTTCAAAGGTACATACTTAGGACATTAGATTACTTTAGGGGGAAGTTAGCTAGTTACTTAATGCAATGTAATAAATGCATAAGTATCCATGTGCAAGTTGTAAATGTGCAAGGTGTCACTTGTACAACTAGATAGAGTGTTGGCAAAGTATACTATTTTTCCTATATAAGGATGGCCTAATTGTTAGAAGAGAAGCAAGAGGAGTGTCGATGACATAGTAGCTATTGGTGATGGATGCAATTTAGTCTAGTAGCTATATTGATGGAGTGGTCATTTCCTCCATAGCTACATTGTATTCATTTATATATAATTTATGTTTATTGCATATCTCAGTCATCTTGTATATTTACTTTCTTTAATATTATTTTACATCTCATGATTATTATCTCCTTGAGATATTGTATCAAAAGCTAACAATGGTATCAGAGCTATGGTAGATCGAATTTGTGTAGGTCTATAGGAAACTCACCATCATTATTGAGCCTGAGTGTTTTTTCAACCTGACGTGCCAATGGACCAGTCATTATCAAAAGTTCTCAGAATAATCTAGGTGATAGAATTAGGGAGAGTCACAAGTGAGAACTGAAGGATATCTCAATCCAAGAAAATACTAATATTATATTTGACTTGAGTCTTTCCATATATTTATAGGAAAAATCATGAAGACCAGGACTCAACACTCAATCCACTAGATTGACAGAGCATCTAGTGAAGATCCAGGATATCTAGAATTTTCTAACTATTTTCTAAAGTTTCTTTTATTGTAGATAACTAATTCTCAGAGGATTGGTACTCCTCCTATGATAGAAATCTAGGAGACTCCAACTTCATTGCTCGAAGGTCGGCATGCCCTCATAGTGTAGAGATTAGTTTCTTGTGTAGGAGAAGAACACTACAAAAGAAGACTTTTAAAGAAAAGGCATGGTGAAGCTAGGATATTATAGATCTCCATTATAGATTAAAAATACCATAGTAGCCTTGAAGAACAAGCCATCAAATCCTAATACAAAAATGCCATAGTATCCTTGAAAAAAAGGCCATAGAAGATTTGAAGCAAAAGCCACAATATTATTTTTATATTGAAAAGGCCTTAGAAGCCTTGATACTGAAAAAGGCTACAGAAGCCTTGATACTAAAATAGGCCACAAAATCCTTGATCTTGAAAATAAATTCGAAAGTAATATATGATTTAGAAGTAGATTAAGATTTTATTATTAAGATATTTGTTGTAGGGAAAGAATATTCAATGAGTTGGGAAACTTCCTACAAAATATTTAGGAAGGGTATCTTCTTCAGAATAAATTCAGCACCTGAAGCAAAGGATATCAAGAGAAGATCTCATTGAAGGACTTCTAGACTTGGAAGAAGGACTAGGAGAGTCTTGCTCGAATCCAAAAGCATAATAATCAAATATCTAGGAGTAGATCACATCACCAAAACTTCTAGGAGAAGAAGGTTGAAGAGATCTCAAGTGAAGACCATCAGAAGTTGCAATATCAAAGACCTTAGAAAGGTCTCATCGAGCATCCAAAAAAGGCTAGGAAAGTCTTACTAAAAAAATCATCAAAGGAGATCTCACTAGAGAAATCCACTACCAAGGAGAAGCCCCTGATAGTGAAGAACTTGGGACAATTATCTCCATCTAACAACAAGCCCAAGAGAAGGAGCATTTTGTAAGGAGTGCCAAATTATAGAAGAAGAATCTAGTGAAAGACCTCAATATATTTAGAATATTGAGAGGAAAATCTTTCTTGAAGTCAAAATTCGATAAGAAGACTTGAATACAAAAGAATCTCATCAAATCTATGATATTTGAAGATTACCTCTCATAGAAACAAGGCATCGCTTTAGAGATAGAGACTTCTCCAAATCTATAGCGGAAGGAGAATATTACAAGAGGATAACAAGCCACAAAATCCTAGGATTGTAAAAGAAAGTTCGAAATTGGGGTTGTTCAAGAACACTCTACAGAGAGCTACAAAACACTACTCAGAGAAACAACTTGGTGATCTCACCAAGATCTACATCCTCTATAGAAGGAGAAGAAGGAGCTATAGAAGATTAAAAGTATATGCAACTACTGGTTCTAACTAAGTCATTAATTAAGATTTATTTGAGCACCTTATATGGATTAATGTTGCATAAAGAAAAGTATATTATAGTCTTCAAAAGTGCAAATAGAAAGAGTTTTATTTTAAGGTTCATTTGCACATTATTTAGGAGTTGATTATATTTTAGAATTATATCTATCAACTACCTATCATATACTTAGAAAATATAAAATAAGACTAAGTCCTACAATATTAGTTGTAGTGAATTTGTAGAATAACTTCTAAAGATTCATTTTAGGTTATTCTTGAGTAGTTGCAGTAGATTAATTAAAGTTCATTATCTTGAGAGTTAAATTGGAGTGATAAGGTGAAATTCTTAGTGCATTAAAAAATGGGTCTATTAGATTTATTATGCACTAGTACACTACTCTCAAAAGAAAATTATCTTTTGTGTTCTTGAAGGGAACAAAATCTGATTGGTATCAAGTGTCTAAAGACACTATTGAAGCACTAAAATCTGCAACTTGTAGTGGCCAAAAGAAGCCACCCAAAAAAGGTTAGAATCCTCCAAAACTTGGAGAAGAACCTAAAACATAAATAGAAGCTTCAGTGAGACTTGGTGAGTCTTAGATCCAAAGCATTACAGGAGTGAATGCGAGAAAAGAAAATGCATAAAAATTGCATAAACTAAAAGCTTCTATCTACTATTGTCTAAAGCTTGGATTTAATATAAAAGTATCCAAGCAAAAAGGGAAGGTGTCTACTCATAAAATACAACCTCAAAACCCTTGTATTGCAAGAAGAGAAATCTGCCATGAAACCATAAATATATATCTAAAATAAGAGTGCAAAATAAGGAGGCTAATGTACAATCTATAGTACATTATATTGCACCATTTTAAATCTATTTTTTTATAATCCAAGAAGCAAATTTGGACGTGTCTCCAAAAGACACAATATCAATAGGAAAGGTAGCCAATATAAGCACTCCTCTTCCCAAGCAATAGCAGCCACTCAAAGAGCGCACCTTGGATGGATGAACCTACAAAACAAAGCCCACAAGAGGCCATCATCAAAGCTACATAAAGGAGTGCACATTCACTGACGAACAGCAATGTGAGACAAACTACCTTGTGATATGGATAGCAACATGATATGGATAGAAAAGTGGAACAAATAGCATATACACTATGAGAGAAAAAAGGGTGTCTACTCCTACCAACGTAAGGTGAATAACAATATGGAAAGCATCTAAAAGGTGTCTATCTCTACCAAGGAGAAACAAACAACATCTACTCTACAAGGACGTACATGTTTCAATAATTTGGAAGCATTAAAGGAAAAAGGAGCAACTATCTTGGTGAAGATCATCCATCAAATAAAACATCAAATTTACTACTCAACTCATCAACCCACTTGCAAAAAACAAGGTTGCTTGCTACTAAAGAAACATAGCAAAGTAAAGGAATGATAAACTAAAATACCTAAGGAGTTATAACCTCCTTGGAAGGTGTTACGGTCTACATGTAGAGAGAGTGAATGCCACTTGGCATTCGAAATTCATTTGAATTGACAAGCTTTACTGAGAATATTACCTCTAAAATTCCCAAGAACTTGAACTTCATTTTAATTCTCAAGAGTTACTAAGAAGATTTGACTCTCAAACGCGTTACTAGAAGCTTCGAATCTCAAGTGTTACTAGAAGCTACGATTCTCAATGGATGAGTAGAGTGGTGACACTTGTTATCCACAAGTCCCACACAAAGGAGTAAGCATTACATAGCGAACAACAAGAAGGAGTTACATAGAAGGGTACCCATACATAACAGACGTGACACATGTCACCAAGCCGAGTTTTCTCCTCCAATAAAAACACCCAAAGTTTGTCCAAATTTTACAAAAAGTAGAGAGTGAGTGAAAACATAGTCAAATCTAGTCAACACAATGTGGAAGGAAGGAAGAAGGAACATTTAAGACTCTAGGTTATTTGAAGGTCAAATCTTCCATATTCAATAGCGTATACATTCCAGCATTAAAGACATCTACCTCCATTGATTCTAGCACCCAAGGGAACCATATCATCACTATTATATTTATTCAAAATAAGCACCGAATAGTGGGGAGTCTAGCATCAAAAAGGTAAGGGTGAAATCTAATCTTATTATTGCTTTCAACTTTGGAGATATAAGGGTTATAAACTAAGATATAAAATTTAGTTTAGTGAAAGCAAAGCTATAGGGGATAACTTACCAAATTAAAATAATATTTGCATCTCAACCTAGGAGAAATAAGGAATTCAACTTGGATTAATTTCTTTGATATTTTGAAAATATTATTAATTTTCTAATTTTCCAAACTTTGGAGTGATAAGGGTTACAACATCAAACTAGGTCTTTGGAAATTAGAAATTGAAACCTAAGGGTCATAAAAAGAGGTTATTAAATATTTATTGTTAAAGTTGGAAATTATATTTTTACTTGTCTTTAAATTTCTCAAAAAGGACAAAAGGATTCCAACATTAAAACCTCTTGAAAATTGGAAAAGTGCTTAGTTCAATTAGGAGAAATAAGGTGTTAGATAAATTGATTTTTGACTGTACAAAATCAATCATAAAATTGAACTTTATATTTACAAAAGCACTATGTCATACTCCAAAAAAACTAGTGAGATATAAGGTAAGCCTACAAATATAAGGCTTGATATTGGGAAGATCTATATGGCATCTAACAAATTATTCCTAGCAGAATCTCAAATACTTAAGGGTCCTAATTATTTCTCTTGGAAAAATAAAGTGAAAGCAATCTTAGTGTATGAAAAACTTTGGGATTTTGTAAAAGGGAAAACATAGAGGCCTACCACAAGTGAAACTGAAATCCTAAAGTTTTAAAAAAATGATTCAAAATCCCTTATGATAATAATATTTGCTATCACTGATGAGATTCAACCTTATATCAATTCAACTAAAACATCTTCAGATGCATGGACAAGCCTAGAGAAAATATTTGAAGGAAAGAAGAAGGTAACTATTCTTCATTTCTAAACTCAACTTCACTCATTGAAAATGAATAGTGGAGAAATTATAGAATTGTTCCTAAGGAAAGTAGCAGATATAAAAGGGAAATTTTTAACCTTAGGAGAAATAGTCAAGGATAAACTTCTTACTCAAGTAACCATGAGAGAACTTCCAGAAAACTACAAGTATTTGGTCACATATTTACATGTCTTAAGTAAAGATACTTATTTTGATGATCTGGTCAATATACTTCAATAATATGAAGTAGAAAGCACCTTGAAATATGATATGACTAACATTGCATTGGCATCAAAAGATAATCCATAGGGAAATATTGCTACATCAACAATATGAGGAAAAGCGTGGTATTATTAGATATGCAAAAAGAAGGGTCATAGTACCAGCTATTGCATATACAATTCCAATAATAATAACCAAGGAAACCATATGAATAATGGGAATCAATATCAACCACGACAATACCAAAGGAACCATCATTAGCAACAATTTTAGTGACCAACAACTTATCCTCAACTAGAATACCAGAAGAGAAATCAGAGAGGTCACCTGGTTTAGAAGATAGAGGAAATTGAAGAACTGGAAGAACCTACAGAGGAATATAAAGTGCAAGCTCTATCAGCAAATGTAACATCCTATAGAAATACTGACTATTTGCTTTATCATGTTATAAAGAATGCAGAGGAAGAATATGAAGCTCAAGAAGAAGATGAATATCCACATTGAAAACTAAAAGTCTTCAATACCCAAATAATGTAATACAGGGGGTGTTAGAAATAGTTTATATTCCATAATTTAGATTATGTAAATGTATCTTCAAAGGTGGAGGGAAAATATGGATGCTATGTGACAGGGGGGAGCTATGAAATTAGGGTTTCTTGGGAGGGTGGGGATGACGGTGGGCGGGAAGGCTGTTCTGGGAGAGCACGGGAGCGTCAGCAGGTCAAACCAGGGGCTCGGCAGGGTGGAGGGAGGGCAAACGAGTGCGGGGACAGCGAGGAGTCCTTGCCAAGTCGCGGCAAGGATCCGCCAGACAAACGGGGAGATGGACCTCGGAAGTCATATGCTTTGGCAGCGGCCTTTGAAACCCTAAGCGGGCTCTTCTCCAAGGAGTTATTTCCGTCCGGGGACGAGTTGGACATCCCGGCAGAAATTCTCTCAAGCTTTGTGGATTTCGAAAAATTTACCCTCATCGGTAAGTTTATTGGTGGTCGTCCCGACATGGAGACCATTCGCAAGTGGGCGTATGGCAAATGGCGGACCTCTGGTCACTTAGAGTTGGCTGCCCTAACCCGAGGTTTTTTCGCGATTAGGCTGAGCAACAAGGAGGACTACTGTAAAATCCTGGCTGGAGGGCCTTGGTTCTTGGGCCGTAGGAGTCTTTTTCTAAGGAAGTGGGGTTTGGACTTTAACCCCGATACCCAGAATATCAACATTGCTCCAATATGGGTTAGGCTCCCGAGTCTTCCCCTTTTCTGCTGGCATGAAAATGTAATCAGAGGTATTGCTCGGTCCATCGGGGAGCTGATCACTTTAGACCCTCCCACCAGAGCTCGAACTAGATTTGTCCAAGCTCGGTTATGTGTTTTGGCGGACTTGGAGACGGACCTCCCATCCTCCATTACTCTGCGGTGCAGGGGTACTTTTCTACACAAGCAAGCTATTGTTTATGAGAACAGGCCAGCTTTCTGCCCTCAATGTAGTTCTCAAGGGCATCTTCAGTCCAATTGTCCTCTCCAAAAGCCGAGGAAGAAGGAGCGGGATCCCTGCAACCCTCTAGAGCACGGTGAAGGTCAGACGAAGCACCCTTTTATGAAAGGCCATGAATCTCTAGGTCCATCCAAGGACCATCTCGAATCCTCCTTACCAGAAGAGGAAATCACCACCCATCCGGACTTCGAGCAGTGTGGTGGGCGCCCCCAACTAGGACCACAGGAGGAAAATGAACAAGCCCCCCCCCTTATCACCACACAGGCAGATTCATCCAAAATTTATGACCGGAACTCTCCCGAGGCACAAAAGATATTGGAAGACTACCTGTTGGGAAGAAGAGGTTACCAGCCTGGTAATATTAGCCCTCGAATTACGAGGAGTCAAAAGCGAGGGGTGGATTTTGGTAGTGAAAGGAAGCGAGGTCGTCCCCCCAACAAGGAAAAGAGAGACAAAGAAACTGCGGCTGATGTTGCAAATGGAACCCAACGGTTTCTGTTTCAGGATGACTCCGATTCTCTTATGGGTGACGCGCTTATCCCAAAACCTCCCTTCCAGCAGGGAAAGGGAAGTAAGAAGAACCTCAAATCGTACGGATGAAATCCTGGATGTGAGAAGACTAAACGGAGTGGCCATTTGGGCCAGGGTAAAATTTTCCAGCAGGATTTTCAACGGTTTGTTTCAGTCCAGTCATTTTTCTTGGATCCTATCCAACATATATGCTTCGAATTCTGCCTCCGGGAAAGCAGAAATGTGGAAAGTTATTTCCCAGGTATGGGAGAATTTTTTGTAGTTTTCTTGGCTGTCTTCTTCTGCTTTTCAATGGTCCAGCTTCTCCAGCTAGTTTCTGTTTTCCCAGTTATAATGGCCATGGTTTCTAGGATAAACAGGCAAAAATGCCTTACTTGTAGCCCTCGGGCAATTAGCGACTTTTTGTTTTTTTTGCATACGAGTTTATTCTTCCAGGTTTATTCTTCCAGCCAAGAGGCATGAAACACATTTAGCAAGGCTGATTTTGTATATAAGGTTTTGGGATCCTCTATAAAAACCCACTGTTAATCTATTATAATAATTACCAAAAAAAAAAAAAATGTATCTTCAAAGGTACATACTTAGGAAATTAGATTACTTTAAGGGGAATTTATCTAGTTACTTCATGCAATGTAATAAATATGCAAGTGTCCATGTGTAAATTTTAAATGTGTAAGGTGTCACTTGTACAACTAGATAGAGTGTTGGCTAATTATCCTATGTTACCTATATAAGGATGGCCTCATTATTAGAAGAGAAGCAATAGGAGTATCGATGACACAATAGCTTAGGGATATTAGTAGGTAGTTCAGTTCTATGTGGATCACCATCCATTGGTGATGGATGTAATGTAGTCCAGTAGCTATATTGATAGAGTGCTCATTTCCTCCATAGCTACATTGTATTCATTTATATATCATTTATGTTTATTGCATATCTTAGTCATATTGCATATTTACTTTCTTTAATATTATTCTACATCTCATGATTATTATCTCCTTGGGATATTGTATCAAAAGCTAACACAGGATCCTAGAGCCATTACCTTAAATCTGAAGGGGGATTTGAATGAGGAGGCTTGGAGTGAGTAATCAAGGAGGAGATTATGGTCAGAACCAATTCTAGGAAGAAATCAAAGTACAATGTCACAAAAGGGGTAGATGGTATTAAGGGATATCAGGAATCTATCAATCCTAATTTTGATAAGCTTATCACCCCTTCTATAGTTGCTCCAAGTGAATTTGGGCCCCCTTAGCTGGATATCCATAAGTTGATTATCATCTACAAAAAGGTGAAGCCTTCATAAGAATTAGCTATAATTTTGGAACCTCCTTTCTTGTTAGTTGGAAACAAAGGAGAGTCAAAGTATCTAGCCATAATTCATACCTCATTGTAAAAATACCCCCTCATTTGGCTTAGGATGTTCTAGAGATGAGATATTCAAGAAGGAGAATTCAATGCAAAGATATTTTATAGGATCCATCTGCAGTTATGATATTTGCTAAAAAATAAGATGTTCATGAAATTTTTTGCAATAGATAAGAGTCTACCTTAAACAAAATTCAGATCCCATAAGCATAACAAGCCATCAAAATACCCATTGGTAGGACTTATGAGGAAATCATAGTTTTTCCATATGTATTTGGAGATGTAGGAAGCATTTTGGAAATCCAATTTGGAATCTTGTAGAAGGACAATGGAAGGCTTTAAATATTTCCTCATGGAATTAACCAAAAACAAAATTGTTACATCCATTGAGGCCTCTCATATTCTATGAGAGGATCTTCATTTTTTATGTCTAGAGGAGAATCTATTCTCTCTTCCTTGTGAAGGGGAAAATTTGGGTCTGTTATAATCTTCATAGGGTTGTCCTCTTGGGAGGTTATCTTTCAAAGAGAGACACAAGGTTAGTTGGTTACCATTAGCAATCTCTTCTACACACTCTTTGATTATAATATTATGTGCATAAAGGTAACATATTTTCTTCTCAAATCTCACATTGTTAATAAGCTTTTTTTGGTTCCTGGTAGCCAGTCCCTAGGATTTTTATCTAGATTTTTATTTATTATTTTTAGGTTTTTATTAGTTGATTATGCTACTCCATTACTCTAAGGATAGTATTTAGAAGAAAATTTTAGAGATACCTTATTATTATAATCTCATTAAATAAATTGTAAGGAATAAAAGGTAAGGCCATTGTCACATACCAAAGCATATGACATCCCAAACCTAGTTATGATGTTATCTTGGAGGAATTAGATCATGATCTACATTATGCAATTTTTGGATGCTTGAGCTTTTGTCTAGTGGGTGTAGTAATTTGTGGAAATCAGGATGAATTTGTGGTTGGCTTATAAGTTAGGATTAAAGACTCTAACAAATTCTAGTCCTCACTATATAAACGACTAGGCTTCAATCACTGGTTGTAATGGCATTGGAAAATTCCTTTCTCAATAAGTTATGATTTGGAAAACATGGCATGGATGGGTGTATGAATGTACATATTTAAATATGTGGGGCCAGTAGTAACCAAATATATTTTTTGGTAAGTTGTAGTTGTATTTCAGAGGGTTTTAACTGGGTCCCACTCCCAGATATACAAAAACTTCATCAGGTTGAAGTGCATTCATGTTGCATAATCCTCTGCCAAGAGGGATCAGTCTACACCATTCTAACCAATCCTGCACAGGGGATACGTTTGCCAAAATTCCCTCGTAGGGGATGTAAAAGCCGGTAATCAGGTGGTGCTTGCCCTCGTAGGGGCTACTGAAGCTAAACAAAAATAATCCATAGATAATCGCTAGGGCCCTCATAGGGGCTGACACAGGGAGACCCAACCGGATGGTTAGCCCAACACTAGACCAGACATCACCAAACATTGCATCAAAAATTCCCATAAAACCTCAAAAACAAAAATAGACAGACCCAAAGCAGCTCAAGGGTCGACCTCTGTGATGTCCTCTTCAGGTTGGTCGACACACTGCTGGAGGGCATGCTTCAGGGCGGCACTCGCGCTTTCGAAGGCGATGATGAAACTCCGTAGAAACATCCGGGTGAGACGGTTGGAGATGCCAGAAGTGGGGGCTGAGTCCCCGCTGAGGTCTTCAATCTCCAGAGGAGAATTTTGACTGGACTCCATTTTGGGCTTCTTAGCCCTGGATGACCTACGAACAGGGGTTGTCGCTTCTTCAATTTTAGCTTTACATTTTCCCAACGAAGGCTTCTTGCTGGCGGGAGGGGTGGGTTTGGATGGGGACGGGGTGGGTTTGGAAGGGGAAGGGGTTGGCTTGGAAGGGGAGGGAGTGGGGGTGGGAGGTGAGGGGATGGGTTTGGAAGGGGAAGGGGATGGAATGGATGGGGAAGCAGCAACGCCTTTCCCGGAGGTCGGGGTGCTGGGAACTCCATCGTTGGCCATAAGCTCGCTAGAGATTGAATGAGTAGGGCTTTGGGGGGTTTGGGAGAAGGGGGGAAGCTTGCAAAGGGGTAGCCGCAATGGGGGGATTAGCCATAACATGATAGAAAATAATAGTGAAAATCCCCTGGTGGGTAGGGGGTACTTTTCTTGCGAGCAGCGACCATAGAGAGATGCATAGACCGATAAAGGAACCCAAGAATGTTCATGGGTTTGTATCCCCAGACATGGTTGACAAGGGCAAGGTGGAAGCTTGCCATAGGCTTGTTGGGATCATCGTAGGCTAAGTACTGAATGAGGGGAATGGCAACAATGGGGAAAAGAGGGGGAAGGGATTGATGGTCCAGGGCATGGCCATCCCACAAGAAGTTATGGTAGTTGGGGAAACCTTCCAATTCAGGTTCCCAATAGTGTTTGTCATGGTGGACAAGACGCCCACCAACCGATAGCTCTGCAATCTCGCCAATCAGCTCTGGAGTGACCTTAAAACGTAGGTTCCTGACACAGACATGGTCATTCGACCACGTGCGAACAAAGTCCTTCGTGATGTCATCCTCAGCTCCATAGAATTTTGATAATAGGGTGGTGAGTTGGGCGCCCTTCAGGTAAGCAGACGCTAGGGTGTCCAGCTGGAGAGAGCTTGGTTCAAGGTAGGCCATGGTGGCAGTGGTGGGGATAGGAAGAGAGGTGGTGGAGGAGGCCCATAGGATAGACTTGTAGAGGGGAGTGTCACGGACTAGGCTAAAGAGGGGAATTAAATAGATCGAGGGAGGCGAGCAGCTCATGTCGAGCCTCGTAGATGGGTGACAGGTGGATGGGGGGATGCCACGCCGAGGATGGCAAGGATTAAGGGGAAGCCTAGGGACCATATCCACATGGGCGGAGGTAATAACTTGGGCAAGGTCTACAGACATGGGTAGAGACGTGGAGGGGAAAGGGGGTGCGACTGGAAACGTGGCAGAGGGAGCTGGCAGAGAGCGTTGGGACACCGTGGATGGAGATCCACACTTTGAATTTGCATGATGAATTTGATGGATTGAAGCAACCAATCATCAATGGGTGTTGGAGCACACATCGCAAGGCTCTCGAACAATGGGATGCCCGAAGCAAATCCTGCATAATATAGAAACAATAAATCATTGGTTAGCATGGATGGATTTGGAGTACCTACCATGGTTGTCCGACGTCGCAACTTGGAGGACATCTGGTGGGAAGGAGTCTTGCCACACGGTGATGGGTGTTTGTCCTAAGCCCAAGTTGGCCAGCCTATCCACAAGCCGATTGGCTTCCCTGTAAGTATGACTGGCTTCCACCTGGCAATGTTGGTTTAACAGCTTCCTGCTTTCTTGGATAAGGGATCTGATATTCCATGGAGGGACTTTGTTGGAGATGAGGTAACCAATGATATTAAGAGAGTCCCCTTCAACATGGATCTTGACACATGACCCCTTGATGAGGTGAAGACTTCGCCACAGGGCCCATGCCTCGGCCATATTGTTGGTCTGATGATGAAGATTCTCTACAAAAGCCATAACTATCTTTCCTCTATGATCCCTGATCACTCCCCCTACCTCGGCCAACCCGGGATTCCCTTTTGATGCACCATCAAAGTTCACCTTTATCCATCCCTCAAGAGGGGGAAGCCAATGAGCTTTGGTCCTGGGATGGGTCGAGGGGGGATAAGGTGGGAAGGGGGATGTTGAGGGAATTGATGATGTCAACCTCATTCTTGCTCAAGGGGGATCTAGGCCAAGGGATAAGATGGGAGTTTTTAGAGGCGTATGAAATGGCTTTGATGGCTATGGAGGTGGAGTTGTAAAGGGTGGAAGAGAAGACCCTATGATTGTGTTCGAGCCAAACTTGCCAAATGAAATGGTGGAGGTAAATTTTCCAAAGGAAAGCTACTTTGGGATTTTTGAAGGGAGCAGGCCATTGGATGAACATGTCCAGGAGGGAGTTGGGGTGGGCCCAATGGATTTGAAAGGTGGTGAACAACTGATCTAAGCCCTCCCTAGTGAACACACACTCTAAAAGGAGGTGGTCAATGGATTCCTAGTTGGACAGACAGAGGTGGCATCTGTTAGGGATAGGGATCCCTCTTTTCATAAGATTATCCATGGTGAGGACCTTGTTTTGAATGGTTGTCCAAGAAAAGAACCCAATTTTTGGGACAAGGCATTTAACCCAAACTAACTTGAATGGAATAGTGGGAACCCGAGATTTGACTAACATGGAGTGGGCAGACTTGACCGTGAAATCCCCACTATCAGTTCCCGCCCAGATTGGGTAATCTTGGGAGACTATGGTAGGGATGATGGTGGTTCTCAGCATCTTGGACAGAGTCTTACCAGCCCACAAGAGGTGCTCATTGTCTTCGGGGAGAATCTTCCATGTGCCCCTATCCATGTAATTCTTCACTTTGCTTCCCCATCTCCTTTCGAGACTTGGTCTAAGTCTGGACACCTCAGGCAGATCCTTGAGGGGTTTGTCTTTCAACCACGTGTCTTCCCAAAAGTCTATAGAAGCACCTGAGCCTAGCTGCCATCGAGTCCCTCTCATGATAAGAGGTTTCGTTTGGATAACACCCCGCTAGAAGGCTGATCCATTTATAGGGATGTTATTGTCCATAAGGGTTAAGTTTTTGAGATATTTGCTTTGGACAATAGTGACCCACTCTGCTTTGTAGTTGGTGAACAACTTCCAGGCCTGTTTTGCTAGCAGGGCAATATTTATGTTTGTTGATCTTCTCATACCAAGTCCCCCTTGGTCCCTGGGTTGGCATACTTTGTCCCAACTGACAAGGTGGAATTTCTTTGAATTTTTTGGGCCAGCCCAAAGAAACCTTTTTTGCATTTGCTCGATTTTGGAATGGACAGAGGCAGGAGCTTTGAATACTGACATGAAATAGACCGGGATGCTTTGGAGGACTACCAAGGTGAGGGTTGCTTTGGCTACTTGGGAAAGGAGGGAGCCTTTCCAGGCAGCAAGCTTACGGTTGATCCTTTCAATGACATTGTCCCACATCGATTCCTTCGGGTTCATGGTGAACAGAGGGAGTCCCAGGTAGGAGGTGGGGAGGGTAGCGATGCAACAATGGAGGATACGAGCAATTTTCCTCTGCCTATTTCCTGGAGTGTTTAGGAAGTAACACTTACTCTTGAGATAGTTGATTTCTTGCCCTGCAATAGAAGCATAGGTATCAAGGATCCCTTTGATGGATTTAGCTTGGACAATGGAGGCCGAAGTTGCAACAATAGTATCATCAACAAACTGTTGGTGAGACAAGGGGGAGAGTTGGAAGAAGCTTTGATACCTGACATGCCTCCCGAAGCCATGACCTATTTGAAAGCTCTACCCAGGGATTCAGCCAAGATAATGAAGAGGAAGGGGGATAGGGGATCTCCCTGTCTGATCCCTCTGAGGCTAGGGAAATAACCTGTAGTAGACCCATTGACCAAAACTGAGAACCAAGGTGAGGTAATGCAACCTTTTATGAGGTGAACCCAATCTGAGTGGAAGCCAAATCGAGCTAGCACTTTGAGGAGAAAATCCCTGTCCACCCTATCAAAAGCTTTGTTGATGTCCAGTTTCAGAAACATGGCCACTTTCTTGTTGCACTTGGATGAATGGAGGGTTTCATGAAGAGATATGATGCTATCGATGATTGATCTGCCTTCAATAGAGCTTCCCTGGAATGGATCAATAATGGAGGGGAGGATCTTCTTAAGCCTGAGAGCTAGGGATTTGGTTAGGATCTTGTATAAGATGTTGCAAAGGCTTATAGGTCTGAAGTCATTCATGGATTTGCATTGGGGGTTTTTAGGAACCAGGGCAATGAAAGTGGAATTAGTTCCTCGAGGGATGGTTTTGGTTTTCTGAAGCTCCATGATGGCATCACTCACCTCCTTCCCCACTATGTCCCAGAAGGTCTGAAAAAACCTAGGGGGAAACCCATCAGGCCTAGGAGCCTTATCAGCTTTCATGGAGAATAAAGCACTTTTGATTTCTTTCTCAGAGAGGGGTTGGATCAGGGATTTTTTCATCTCAGGGGTGACCAAGGGAGGGATATTTTCAAGCAGGGCTTCCTGGGCTACAATATTGGAAGGATTTTTAGAGCCCATGATGTTGTTGAAGAAGGTGGAGGCTTCTTCTCGGATCTTGATGATGTCCTGAGTGACAGAGCCATCCCTTAAGGTAAGTTCTCTGATCTTGTTTGTGCTTCTATTTCATAGAGTAGAAGCATGGAAGAACCTAGTATTGGCATCCCCCTCTTTGAGCCAAAGGGCTCAGGATTTTTGGTGCCAGAAGGTCTCCTCCTTGGCTAGGATGTTATGATATTCGATGAGCAGCTACCTTTCTTCTTCCCTGAGCTGGTGGGTCCACTGATCATGCTGAGTTTGTTGCTCTAGATCTTTGAGTTTACTTAACGTTTTTGCCTTGAGATCAAAAATATCCCCGAAGACTTCCCTGTTCCAGGTTTTCAGGTTATCTTTTATGATCTTGAGTTTGTGGGATACTCTGGAAATAGCTGAACTAGGGACAGGGGTCTACCACCAATCTTCAATCCATTGTTTCAAATCCGGATGTTGGATCCACATATTCTCGAACCTGAACGGGGTTGAGAAGGATGGAGCCTTATTTGATTCCAAAAGGAGTGGGGAGTGATCAGAGCCTATCCTGGGAAGGGGGATCAGGGATGTGTCTCCAAATAGGGGAATGGCCTATTGAGAGAGAAAAAACTGGTCCAGCTTAACCTGAATATGCTCAGCTCCACTCTCTTGTTGCTCCAAGTGAATTGGTGGCCATGAATTTGAATGTCCATGAGTTCATTTTTGGTGACAAAGGCCTGAAAGTCTATAATGCTTTTAGATGGGGAGGATACTCCCCCTTTCTTGTCAGAATGGAAGAGAGGAGAATTGAAATCCCCTGCTATCATCCATGGGAGGTGGGAAAAGGCATCCTTCATGAGGGACAGGGACTTCCACATGTTGAATCTTTCCATAGGATTATTTGGGGCGTAGATGTTGGACAACACCCATGTGAATTTGTTTTCTTTGCAATAAAACATTATGTTTAAGGTTCTGCTGGAGCTGGAGATGACTTTGCCTTCCACCTTCTCAGGGTCCCAGAGACACAGTAGACCTCCTACAGATCCCTCCACTGGGGATGAAGCCCATTGTCCAGTCTTCCAAATTTTTTGGACTACGTTGTGAGTTTTGTCAGTGTCAGTTTTTGTTTCTTGAAGGATGAGTATAGAGGGTTTGTACTCTTTCCTGGCGGTTCGAGCTAACCTTTGTTTGCTCATGCTGTTAAGCCCTTTGATGTTCCAGGAGAGGATCTTCATTTAGATATTTTGGCAGGTTTCTTGCCTCCCTTGGTTGAGATGGAGGGAGGTTTGGGATTTTTCGTTTCATCCTTTGCCTGAGTGAACAAGGCTGAACTGAGGGTTAGCTGCACTCCATTGGCAACCTGGTCATCCGTGTCTTTCTTGCTTTGCTCATAGGTGGTGGGTCGACCTCTTTTTCTTTCACCCCCTGTATCAATGGGGCCTTTCCTGCTTCTGGTGATGATAGAGTTGATGTCCATTCTGGACTGAGTGGGACTGAAGGCATCCTCCTGGGAATCAGGGTTGGATTCAGTAGGGGATAGGGGTTCTTCCGAGGGGTAAGCAACTCCAGAGTGGGGAAGAGGGTTGATCTCCAGCAAGGGTTCCAGAAGAGGATCGGGCTGGGATGGGGGGATGGGGAGGAAATGGGGATGGAAGGCCCAGATCTGGAGGGAGAGGGATGGGGGTGGGGAATGGTGGAGGGTTGGTGCATAGGAAGGGATTCAAGGAGAAGAACTTCATCATCAGAACCATTTAAAGGCCCAAATATATTGGGAAAGGTGAACATGGAGCATACCTGGCCTGCATCTGAAGAAGGGTTGGTGGACGGATGGTCCTGGATAGCGGCCTGCTTCCCTTTTTCGTTGTTCGATCTATGGTTACCAGGTCCTCTGGATCGGTCATTGCATTCTCCCACCTGGTATTGCTGAGGAGGGGGGACCCTTTGTGCTAGGTGCTTCCTACTGGGGCTTGAGGGATGGGCAATGGGCTCGAAGGTGTCCCTGGGTTTTGCATTCGATGTAGAATGTTGGTTTGTTTTCGTACTCAATAGCTTGACACCAGTGGAAATCCCCATAGATGAGGTTTAGGCGGGTTGGAAGTTGTGAAGCAAGGTTGGCATTGACACAAATTCGAGCATAGGCCATGCGGGACCGGGCTTTAGTTGCAGGGTCAAGAGCGACCATGTCCCCAATGTACGTTCCAATCCACCCTAGGATGTCTTCATGGAAAAACTGGATGGGGAGATCAGGGAGGCGAACCCAGATTGGAGCAATATTGATATCCTGAGTCTGGGGATTGAAATATTGCTTCCATTTTGTCACAAATAGACTTTTCCTCCCATAGAACCAGGGACCCCTAGTGAGGATTCGGGCATAGTCATTCTGGTTATTTAAGCATATCAGGAAGAAACCCCATGAGAGGGCCACAATATGAAGGTTCCCTATTGTGCGCCATTTGAATCTGGCCCATCTTCTTATGGATTCCATGTCAGGTCTCCCTCCCACGAACTTGTCGACCAGGGAGAGGGATTCTGAAGAGAGTTTGTCTGCCATGAGAGAGACTGGAAGAACCATGTTTTCCCCATTGGTGATCACGGGGGGTGGTTAGGGTTACCAGAGGGGCTAGGTTTTGCCATCCCTATTACCTTCTCCAGGTAAGTCATCCCGCCCGGGTCCGGGTCGGGGTTCGTGGGAGCATCCTCCGAGGGGGGATCTCACCTTGCTCCAGATCCCCAGAAGGGGCCTGGGGAATCCCGCTCATAGAGACCGTAGTTGTAGAGGGAGTTGTGGACACCATATTCCACATTCCAATTCCTAAATCCCACATGTTATTTGGATTAAGTTAAATTAATTATCCCTGTCGCCATCTTCTAGTCCATTCCATAACAAAATCTTAATATCTTTTGTGTTGTGGAATTTCATGATCCATTTCTTATTAAATATTTGGCATGAAAATCTTTAAGTACTTCAATGACTTCTTTGTTTATACATCTCATGTAGATTCCCTCAAGGTTTATTTGATATGAACTGCTTAATTTGATCATGATTTTAAGGCACAATAATTTTATTTGGATATAATTTAAGTGATCAGGACATACTCTAGTTAGTAAATGATAAATTATGTCTCGATACCACTCATTGTTGGTAATTTATTCCATATAATAATGTTGGCATGAGATTTGAGAGTCAATTTTGACCAATGTTTTTCTTAGTCCTTGTCCTCTAACAATTTTCATGGGCTAAATTTCTAAATTAAACTTTTGTAGGATTAACACCCACTTGCCCCTATGTTCTCCTAACTCATTTTAAATCAACATTACTTTCATAGTTGGATTTTGATACTATTGCAAACACTTTATTGTGTAGGATATGGTTCTAAAATTCATTTACAACTTTTATTAGAGAAAATTTGTTTTTTTCAATCACCAAATATCTAAGTTGAGCATCCTTCAATGGAAATCTTATGAAAGCTATTGGTCTCTCATATCTAGCTTCCTTCATTTGAGTTTAAACAAGCTATTGGTCTCTCATCTCTAGCTTTCTTCCTTTGAGTTTAAACACCAACAATCAAAATTTTATGACACAAATGAGTAAATGTACAAAGGCTAAGTATAATTTGGATTTATTAGTGTAGGATAATTCATGATTAACCTTTTAGTTTATTAAAAATAAACTTGAACTTCCCCATTCCATAAAATCTTGGCATCCTTCTTGAGCATTGCATTCAGAGATCAAACTATTTCTGCAACCTTTAAATAAATTTCCTCATGAAATTAATTTTGTTGAAGAAGGAATTTAGCTCCTTTTTACTTTTGAGTACAGTAATTTTCTAAATATCTTCAATTATTTTTGGTTCCATGGAAATAATAGCTTTTGAGATAATATACCCCATGATTGTTCCTTCCATAATTCCAAAAATATGTTTTTTCATTTGATCATATACTACCATGTTCTTTAAAGTCTAGTTGTACTTTGAACCAATGAGTGTATTGATTATTTGATTATTAATTTATATATTAGGGTCAAAGTTGGGATAAATTTACTTTCCCTCCTCTTCTAAAATTTCCCTATAAAAATAAAACTAGATAAAGACCTAATCCTTTAGGGCTATAGTTTTATCCTCCTAGTCATTATCCATATCAGTTTTCTTCTTGGACTCCTTGTTTCAATTATATTCATTTTGGATGTCAAAATTATTTTCATGCAAATAAACTATTTGAAGTATTTTTCTTAGCATAGTATACATGAATAAAGCATTAGGATCATAAGCTCACATCCTTAACTATTGCCAAGCTACACTTTCTTAAACTTTTAGTTATCTACTCCTCCACTTCATCTATGGGGTGACTATTAAATAGATTCTTTCATAATCAAATAAGTTGATATTCTTTTGACTTTTCACAATGTTTTTTAATCAAGTCCAACTACCTCACTACTTCCAACGCAAAAATATATTCAGGTACATAGGTTGATAACCAAAATGCTTCCTTGGAAAACCCATATGACTAGGTGCATGATGAGCAGAAGCCTAGGAAAAAAATTTCTGTGTCCTCATATTTCTTGTGCACAACCATCCAACATTCAAGAAATAACCTATACAAAATCCAATTTACCCTTTCCAAAATGGGCTAATATACCTCCATATTTAGTGGTATACAAACTTTCTAGGTTTGATATATGAGACCTCAATGGCTTAAAAAACAAGGATTATCCTATTGAATTCAATTTTTCTTGTTGTAGATGTTATAACTAGACCCATATTTCATGCAAAATTAGCCATATGAGGTGTGAATTGAAGGTAAAAATCTTTAAAAAATCAAAATCTAATAGTCATTGATCAATATATTTAGATATATATGACACAATTGAGCAATTTAGGGTACTTTCTACTTTTCTAACTATGTGTAGCATACCTAGATGGTTCTTTATTATTAATTTATTTGAACCTATATCCATTACTAGATAGGTTTCTAATAGCAACCACTATACCTTCTTTTTTAATGCTTGTGTACGAAGTGGAAACTTGAATACTTTACCTCTCTATGGTTATTTATGTAATTTGCTAGAAATGTATCCCATGCACTTCAATATTTTCCATCAAAGAATTATGTGTGCACCTTGGGAGAGCATGATATCATATGATATTTGAAATGTACAAAATTTACCATTTGATCAAACATAATACAAAAAATGCAAATGCTCAGAATATTGTTCTTTATTCATTAAAATGAGTCTTGTTGGTCACGAATCTGCCACAGGAAAGGATTTTTATATGCGCCCTAGACCCGGCCAACATTGAAAGGCCGAGAGAAAGAAATGTCTCCCGGACCAATCTCCAGAGAGGGCTGGTTCCCACACTAATCTAAACTGGTTTCAAGACTAGAGATACAGGAAAGAAATGGGAAAATGCAGAAAGAAATGGGAAATAAACTGAAAGGGATGTAAATATAGCCGAAGCCGATCGTTAATGGGGAGAATAATCTCGAACAGTAATAACTTCAACTAGATCCTAAAGCTCAGCAGCAACTGACTCTTAGAACACATAGAAATTAGATCACGCATTAGCCATGAGTTTGCTTCCAAATAAACTTCAAACATTCAAATGCCAATACAACCAAATTCAAGACAGCAGAATTCAACTGATATTACACTGGACTACACAGAAGTAAATCACATAGAAAGCCAAACATACACAACAAATTAGATCACCAACTCTAGAAGACACTAAGAATGGAAGCAATTGCATCTAGGATTTCTATTTCAATTTTTGCAACAAGATCCTCCTCCCTTTGCTTGAGCTTTACATTGGTATTTATAGAGGTCCGTCCTCTTCCTTTCATATTACAACATTTAATACATGAAGCAGATTTCGAAGAACAATCCCCTTAATCTGCCTCGGAGAAATGACAGTCCCTGCTTTTAATGGATTACAACTGAGAATGAAACAGAAACGAGGGCCCATATCTCTTCATCAAATGACCGTTATCAAGGGAAGCTGAAAGCTGTAAGAGATCACGAACAGGCGCTTTGAATATTGGAGGCGTCTTTAATTTTAGCGGCATCAAAAACTGCTTCAGGTTCTTCCATCTTGCACACCTCGGTAATCAGCAACATTTAATCTTGGAACCGCTTCTTTGACCATGATCTGAAAACCGTTGGAGAGCCTTTAATTGATCCTTATCTCCTCTGCACGTTCTCCTATGCAATCCTGAAGAAAAATGCAACAGAATTGTATCGGGCCTTTTGTCGTTGATTCTGTCGTGAAAATGAGACAGGTCACGAAAATGCGACATGTCGCGATATCGTGACATGTTTCTCTTGTGTTGTCTTTGCCTCCTTCTTACCCGCGAAAATGTGACAGGTCATGAAAATGCGACATGTCGCGAAATCGTGACACTTTCTCGTTGTCTTGTACGGTTCAGCTTTCAACCCGCGAAAATGCAACAGGTCACGAAAATGTGACATGTCGCGATATCACGACATTTTTCCATTTGGTTCTTTCATCTTCAACACGTCACGAAATCGTGACAAGTTTCTATGTTCTCATTATTTTTGCCTTTCGCCTCACAAAAATGGAACATGTCACGAAATCGTGACATTCCATACAATCTGGCCGCCTCCTTGCTTCCGCCTCGTGAAAACGTGACATGTCACGAAATCGTGACAATTCTTCGCACTTTGCCCTTCCTATCAAATATGTCATGAAATCATGACATTTTCTTGCCTTCTTCATCATTATCGCTTCATGTCGCGATATCGTGACAAGTTTCTCTTACTTGGCCTCGTCCTCAAAAATGTCGCGATATCGCGACGTTTTTCTCCATTTGCTCCCTCTCTGCTTTTCTGTCGCGATATCGCGACGAGTTTCATTGACATTGCCCTTTGCTCAATTATGTCACGATTTCATGACATTTTCTATCACTCTGCTCCATGGCCACCGCAAGTCACGATTTTGCAACATGTCGCGATATCGTGACAACTTTCATTTTAGTGCCTCCATTGACTGCGTTGACCGTGAAACTCCAACATGTCGTGATATCGCGACGGTTTTACCCCCTTGCTATCGTTGACTATTTTGACCGTGATAACGCGACAGGTCATGAAAATGCGACATGTCGCGATATCACGACATTTTTTGTACTTAGCCGAATTCTGCATTTGGACTCGCGAAACTGCAACACGTCGCGATATCGTGACATGTAGCGATATCGCGACATCTTACATTTACCTTGCTCTAACACAAAACTTATAGAGATTTTTACATTTTCCCCTTCAAAGTGCATGAAGGGACAAACAGAAGAATTAGTATCTCTACAATTCATGCATTCTTTTATATTAACGGTAGCAACAAAAACAATGTGGCAAAATTGCCAACATTCTTGGCGGCTCGCGGGGTATACAGTTCTGTTGTATGCATGAATCTCAGGCCTTTATCCATTGGGCAACAGAGTCAAGAAGCTGGAGAAGCAGGAAAGTAAGTGTTGGTTGATGTTGGATGCGTCTACGGACTACTGCAACAAACTCTTGCTGGTACTCAGCACTCAAAAATAGGATCTTCAACAGAAATGTGTGGAATAGCAGAACTTCCTTTATTTCTTTAGAACTACTGCACTTTGCCTAGCTCGGATGAGCTGGGTAAGGACCAGGTGCTATGCAAAGATCTCTAGGGCAGTAGAGAAAAGCACCTGAGATACAAAAATGGAAATGAATGGAGGGATGACCCGTGGATGCGCAGGCCATGGAACGAGGATGGGGAATGATGGAATGGTGGAAGATGGAGGAATGGAAATGGTAGATACAACAACAGAGTGCTACTGTGCTACCCGCTGTGGAGATGCTATGAAATAGAGAATGAAATGGAAGTGGATGGAATGGAGATGGTAGTAGAACCCGTAGCTGTGATGAAGTACTCACACGACAAAGGACTAGAAGAAAGGGAAAGTAGAAATGGGAACATCAGAGAGGGGAGTAGAAACAACAGCAGTGGCTTGATTATTTGCAGAAGAAGGAGTAGGAGAAGAAGGGAATGAAGAGGGGAAGGAAGAAGTAGAGAGGAAGCCACTAACTACTGGGAAGGAAGGAAAAGAAAAAGAAAGAAACGTACCTACGGGCTCGCATGCAAAAAGAGCCGAAGTAAAAACAAATTTTTTTTTTTTTTTTTTTTTTTATATGTACAAGGTAACTCCCGAATTAGCTGTGAACTCTCGGGAAAGACACGAACCCAAACATGGTTCTATCTCCTGGATTCCAGACCCTTGATAGACACTCAGTAGACTCCTGATTGATAATCAGCTCGGAGTCACCAAAGATCTGCAACTGCTGCACTCCAAGTTTCTCACTCCTAGTGTTAGCGCCATTTTTGTATTGTGCTCCATCAAAATAGAGCTGATCTGCGAGAGAGTCTCGACCAACTTGATCGGGAGGCAACTTGACTTCAACCTCTTCGAGGCTTCGTAATGGAGCAACAACCAATCTTAGTTTCGATCATGGCATTAAAATCGAGCATTGAAAACTCATCCATCATCAAATCGGGATCCTCCAATTCTTCAGTTATCATATTGACAGCATGTTTGGACTTTTCTTCCTCTTCCATCTTCTCTATATGAAAAGTAGAAGGCTTCTGATTATAGATCCGGACTCTTCTTCCTTTGAAAGGAATCTCCAAGTGAGAATAATCCAGAGCAAGGTAGCCTCCCAACTTAGCAGTGAATTCTCTCGATAAACACATGCTGAAATATGGTTCCAAATCAACCACAACTATCTCTTGAATTACTGTAATCTGAGGCATATTATGCAGAGCAATAGGAACATCCTTGATTACACCCACTATTTTCACTGGAGTCCCATCCAACTGCAAGACACCAGGGCTACTTCTTGTATATTCCATTCCCATCGCTTCACAAACTGCCTTTGGCATGACAGTTGTCGTGGCACCAGAATCAATCAGGCAGTTGTGTACAATCCAACCCTCCATCCTGAGTGACAGATAAAATGGGGGTGGTCTATTCTTTCCAGTGGTTGAAGTAGTTAACGTTTGAGACATAACTACCTGGGCTGGAGCTTTCCCCTTACTTTGTATGGTCTTTAGGGATTCCTGTAAAAGATTTACCTATCCAGGCAACTGCAAGGTGTCATACAGACTTACCTTAGCTGGTATCCATTTGAGTTCTTCAACAATGTTGTACTCCATGGAGATCTATTCTTTTCCTCCACTAGCAGATTCAAATTTGCTTTTATATTGTTGGGTAGCCTCCACTCGTTGTCGTTTGGTCAATGATGGATACCACAACGTCTCTCTGGCTTGTTCCTTTGTTTCTGCTTGCGGCTGGGAAGTAGAAGCTTTTTCCTTCTCTTTTGCTGGTGGTGGAAGTGGATCCTTCGACAAAATAGGTGATTGTCGTTGCGTTGGGGAATCATGAGCCTTTGTTGGCATTTGCTGCTTTGTTGCTTGTACAGGAGGCACTTTCAATGGCTCCATCTTAGCTGGATCTACCAACATTGGTTTCTTGCCATTGCGTGTCAGTATTGCTATATGTTCCTCCAGAGACTCCATGGAATTAAGATCCACCTCTCGAATCATGTTTACATGGCTCCCTGCAAGAACTTGCAAATAATTTTGGTGGACCATGCAAGTGGACTCATCATGTGGGTCATTGCAGGAAGAACACCAGTAAGATGGCTCATGTGAAACTTCAGAAGGGCCAGCCTCTTCACTTACCAGGATTGTTGAGTTCCTTTCAGGTACTTTCTCCATAGCCTTGCTAGGAGCAAGTTGTTCTCTAGTTACTATCGGCATAAATCTTCGTGGCTGATAGTTCCTTTTCGCCTCTCTCCGTTCCATAGATGTCACCTTGTTAGTGAGAGATCTCATAGCCGACTGAATTTCTTGTAAAATAGCCAATTGAGGATCTGGGCTTGAGGATACAGGCGGTGCCGATAAAGGTAATGGAACCTGTGGGGAAGGTAATGCAGGAGTTGGAAGTGGAGAGGCTAACCGTGGAATGCTCGGTGTAGGCAAGCGGGGAATAGTTGGAGCAGGAAGCTGGGGAACTGGAATGGGTGCGATCTGAGGCGCACTTGAGCTCCATGATGGGGTAGGATACATGGAAGGCATGGGCTATGAAAGTGAACCAGAGTACAAATACTTAGGAAGATCAGGTATGATAGGCATTGTTACCTTTGGAGGAAGCCTACCTATAGCAATCAAATCAGCTTTCGCCTTTAACGCTTGTTCGAACAGCTCTAGAAATGTAGTCACGTTGGACTGTCGGACAGCCCAACCGATGTCTATGTTAAATGCTCTAAGGTAATAAAATGCAGCTAGCTCATCAGCAAGCCGAAGACCATCAAGAATTCTCTGCCAGCTTCTGGTAAATCTGACATTGAAGTCAGCTATCTCTTCCTACGGGTGCCTTTGAATTACATTAAATTGATGCAATAAAGAGTATGGATCAGCTTGTTCATGAAAATTTTTGACTAACAATTCTCCTAATTGATCCCATGATGTAATGGTGCCTGGTTGCAATGATCGGTACCAATACAACAATTTACCTCTCAGTGATAACACCAACAACTTTATCATCACATCCTCATCGGTTATGTCATGGATGGCCGCCAAAGAGGTTACATCATTAATATGCTCATAAGCAGTCTTACCAGTACCATCATAGGTCGGCAAAGCTTTCAAAGCAGCTTGAGGAACTGGATTTTGTGCCAGTAAGTTCAAAGCTCCCGAACCATTCCATGCCGAGAACTTCCTTGGAGGATGTTGAGCCATTTGGGCTGCTAGATCTGGATATAAGAAGCTTGTAGCAGTACTGGGAGGAGTCGGGGATGGCACAAACTGACCTGCAACCTATGATGAAATAGCAAATGATGGATTCATAGGGCTTACCAATCTTGGGCGCTCCCTCCAGTTCTGAACATCAATCTCGAAGAATTCGACTGGATCTTTCGATTCTTTGGCACTTGATCTCGTGATCATGAAGCAAATATTTTCACTAGCTTCACAATTAGAACTTTCTAGGTACAATCACCTTCAACAGAGTCACCAGATGAACTTACAATCTCCGCTTTAAGGTCAAGACAGTTCATCAAGATCTTGATTCCTCTGGGTATCGATTTGAAATAATACTTGTCCCATCGATTGTGGATCTTTGAGAGACAGAAATAGTCTATCCCATCGGGCGTGCCAAAAATGTTGGTCACGAATCTACCACAGGAAAGGATTTTATACATCTATGCGCCCTAGACCCGGCCAACATTGAAAGGCCGAGAGAAAGAAATGTCTCCCGGACCAATCTCCAGAGAGGGCTGGTTCCCACACTAATCTAAACTGGTTTCAAGACTAGAGATACAGGAAAGAAATGGGAAAATGTAGAAAGAAATGGGAAATAACTGAAAGGGATGTAAATATAGCCGAAGCCGATCATTAATGGGGAGAATAATCTCGAACAACAATAACTTCAACTAGATCCTAAAGCTCAGTAGCAACTGACTCTTAGAACACAGAAATTAGATCACGCATTAGCCATGAGTTTGCTTCCAAATAAACTTCAAACATTCAAATGCCAATACAGCCAAATTCAAGACAGCAGAATTCAAGCGATATTACACTGGACTACATAGAAGTAAATCACACAGAAAGCCAAACATACACAACAAATTAGATCACCAACTCTAGAAGACACTAAGAATGGAAGCAATTGCATCTAGGATTTCTATTTCAATTTCTGCAACAAGATCCTCCTCCCTTTGCTTGAGCTTTACATTGGTATTTATAGAGGTCCGTCCTCTTCCTTTCATATTACAACATTTAATACATGAAGCAGATTTCGAAGAACAATCCCCTTAATCTGCCTCGGAGAAATGACAGTCCCTACTTTTAATGGATTACAACTGAGAATGAAACAGAAATGAGGGCCCATATCTCTTCATCAAATGACCGTTATCAAGGGAAGCTGAAAGCTGTAAGAGATCACGAACAAGCGCTTTGAATATTGGAGGCGTCTTTAATTATGGCGGCATCAAAAACTGCTTTAGGTTCTTCCATCTTGCACACCTCGGTAATCAGCAACATTTAATCTTGGAACCGCTTCTTTGACCATGATCTAAAAACCGTTGGAGAGCCTTTAATTGATCCTTATCTCCTCTGCACGTTCTCCTATGCAATCCTGAAGAAAAATGCAACAGAATTGTATCGGGCCTTTTGTCGTTGATTCGATCACGAAAATGAGACAGGTCACGAAAATGCGACATGTCGCGATATCGCGACATGTTTCTCTTGTGTTGTCTTTGCCTCCTTCTTACCCGCAAAAACGTGACAGGTCACGAAAATGCGACATGTCACGAAATCGTGACACTTTCTCGTTGTCTTGTACGGTTCAGCTTTCAACTCGCGAAAATGCAACAGGTCGCGAAAATGCGACATGTCGCGATATCGCGACGTTTTTCCATTTGGTTCTTTCATCTTCAACACGTCACGAAATCGTGACAGGTTTCTATGTTCTCCTTATTTCCGCCTTCTGCCTCACGAAAATGGAACATGTCGCGAAATCGTGACATTTCGTACAATCTGGCCGCCTCCTTGCTTCCGCCTCGTGAAAACGCGACATGTCGCGAAATCGCGACAATTCTCCGCACTTTGCCCTTCCTGTCAAATATGTCATGAAATCGTGACATTTTCTTGCCTTCTTCATCATTATCGCTTCATGTCGCGATATCGCGACAAGTTTCTCTTACTTGGCCTCGTCCTCAAAAATGTCGCGATATCGCGACGTTTTTCTCCATTTGCTCCCTCTCTGCTTTTCTGTCGCGATATCGCGACGAGTTTCATTGACATTGCCCTTTGCTCAATTATGTCACGATTTCGTGACATTTTCTATCACTCTGCTCCATGGCCACCGCAAGTCACGATTTTGCAACATGTCGCGATATCGCGACAACTTTCATTTTAGTGCCTCTGTTGACTGCGTTGACCGTGAAAATCCAACACGTCGCGATATCGCGACGGTTTTACCCCTCTGTCGTTGACTATTTTGACCGCGATAACGCGATAGGTCATGAAAATGCGACATGTCGCGATATCGTGACATTTTTTGTACTTAGCCGAATTCTGCATTTGGACTCGCGAAACTGCAACACGTCGCGATATCGCGACATGTAGCGATATCGCGGCATCTTACATTTACCTTGCTCTAACACAAAACTTATAGAGATTTTTACATTTTCCCCTTCAAAGTGCATGAAGGGACAAACAGAAGAATTAGTATCTCTACAATTCATGCATTCTTTTATATTAACAGTAGCAACAAAAACAATGTGGCAAAATTGCCAACAAGTCCATGGGTTACAAAAAGGAATGTACCAAATCCTTGTTTTGAATATCAAATATCTGATAGCTCCTATTGAGATTACTCAATGTAGGTGGGCTTTATGTGTATGTGGGCCATCGATAGTGTTGATGTTGATGCTTCTCCTTTTTCACCTGTTTTGTGACCTGAAAAAGAGGATTAGTGTGTTTGGGGGATTGCCTTAGTCAGGCCCCATATTGATAAAATACAATAAAGACACAAAGGAAAATTATGCTAAAATGTGATAAAAACTGCATAGAACATCATGAAAACATAAAATAAAGCATACCTGACATATTTACTAATAAAAAAACTACTATAGGGTCAACTCACAGGTCAGGGGGTAAATTGGAAGCCAGATTCATGGGAAAAGGAGTGAATTGAGTTGCAGGTGCTTTCTATTAGAGATCCTTGTCTAGATGGGCTCCTGATATGGTGTTATGATGTCTACATGGTGTAAATATGTTAGATTGTACTTTTGGATAGATTTCTATATATTTTTTGTATGTTATCTAAAAGGGGAGAGATTGATTGGATAGAAGGGGGAGCCCTCTATTTATATAAAATATGAGGTCAAGAAAAGGGTTTAGATAGACCAACACTTAGAGTTACTCCATGCTGGAGTTATGTTAAGGGTTGAATATGTGTCAAACCCTTATGACTTAGGGAAATATCTCCTCCTCACACATGTGTGAAGAAGAGTTAGGATTAACTAATATTAGTTAGATCCTAGGTTAGGTTAGGGTTTAGTTAGGACATTTGGAAATATCCTAACTAATATCATGTGAACACATGTGTGGAAGTGTGTTTAGGACTAATTTGACTTAGGACCCTAATTAAACTCACTTAAGTGAAAAAGTGCATTTAAGTTAAAGTCAATGAATAATTAGATCACTAATCAAACTAATTAGGTTTTTTGATAGGGATAAGGTCCCATGAGAGCTAATTAGGTGTAGGGGAGGGGTTAAGTTACCTTAGGGGACTAATAGGTGGTTTCCTAGAGAAAAGGAAGTGTTTTAGAGGTGTTTTTATGTAATTTTGTGGATTTCATGCCTACAAGTGACCAAGGTGGTCTACACTAGTCTACGCTGGTCTACAATGACCTATGATGACCTACGATGGTCTACACTAGTCAACATGTGTGTATGTAGATGTGCAAGTATTTAGAAGCAAGCATGTGTGAATTTTGGGTGTCTACATTTTCCTTTTTGTACTAGGTTGTGTGTGACACAATTTAATACAAAAATAAGATGTGAGAAGGTGATGAGATGTTTTGAATTGGAAAGGGGAATAGAAGAAGAGAATGATGGAATTTGATCAAAGGTATGTAGTCACTCAAAGCGTGACCATACAACATTGATCAAAGACCTAGAAGAATAAGGAAGAAGAGAAGAAAAATAGAAGAGGGGAATTTAATCAAAGGTATGTAGCCACTCGAAGCATGACCATACAACATTGATCAAAGAATTGGAAGAAGAAGAAAGAGGAGAGGAGAAGTAGGGAGAAAATGAAAAATATAAGTGATGAATGCAAATGAATGATTGTAGATGCAATGGATGATTTTTTCAATTTAGTAAAATATTCATGATATCATACTTGGTTTTTTGTGAGGGCAACTTATGATTTTTTGCTTTTGTGACCAATGCAGGATGGTCCAAATATGAATAGAACAAATGTCTATTTCCAATTTTTAATTCTGATTGATTGATGGGTACATGGTGACACTTGTTAAACCATTTGAGCTAGGGGAACGTGGATTACTCAACTGTACCATTCAATATGTGGTCAGGGCCATTTTACCTGAATTCTAGAGTGACATCTTTGATGTTACACATGGATTATTCAAACGTACCATTTAGTATACGGTTAGGGTCATCATACCTAAATTTTAGAGTGACATCTCTGATATTGCACGTAGCTCTCATGACTTAACAAACATCTGATTGAGATTGAGATTATTATCATAAGATAAATTTTGGCAAAAAAAATTGTATGCAGATGCAATATCCATGATTTGGATGTTTGATTGTTTGGTTGCATGCAAAGCATATTTTGGGTATGAATACCCCCTCAAAAAAGGAATGAACAATTATGCAAACGAAATGTGGTGATATGATGATGAATCAATTGATAGAAGAAAATGCATGAAAAAATAAATGAAAAAATAGATAGATGGGAGGATAGGAATATTTCCTAGGGTTTGGGATGAAATTTTGATGATTTTGGGGTCCATAGGTGCAATTCGCAGGTCAAGGGGTGAATTAAACCTAAATTCGTAGGTCAGGGGGTAAATTTGACCTAAATTGTAGGGTAGGGGGTGAATTAGAGTTTTAGGTATATTTAAGCCTTTTTTTGAAGTGTGGAGGGGTCATTTTCATGATGCCATCTTTGGAGAGTGAGTAGTGAGCAACGGTTGGCAACGTAGAGCTCTTATGGTTGATGGATTTGGGCACAAGGATAGTGGGGGGATAAACTGGTATTGGAAGCCAACGTGGAGATCCATCGGTAAGTGTTTATTACTTGTTATGTTTTGTAAGTTTATGTCTAGAAAAGCATGAAATGGGTGAGGGGATGTTTTTACGTTATTTTTAAAATACATATTAATTTTAACTGAAATTGAAATATAAAGTGTTGAACAAACCAAATGGGTATCCAAAAGTGTAATCAATTTTTAGGTTTGACCTAATTTTGTGTTAGTTTGATAGGTTAAAGGGTAGTGTAGCTGCATAGTTTGACTTTGCTTTTTAGGATCCACAATGTACTATTTTTGAAATGTGATTGAATTTTATTCGCAAAAGTAGGAAATGGGTATCCAAATTTTCAACTGTGTTTGTATTTCACCTTCGTTTGGCATGTTATCTGAATGTGAGCTTATGTGATGTAAATTGATTAAATTTGACAGTGAATTTTACCATTGTGGGTGTATTATTTTTTATACTCATTGAAACTTTCATTGTAAAAGGATGAAATGGGTATTCAAAAATGTAATTTGTTTTCATGTGTTGTTGCATTTGGCATATGTTTGAATTGCATGCCATGATGTAGGTGTGGGTGAATTTAAAATTGGTTTTTGGGAGCCCGATATGCATTTTTTTTTATGTCTGTTTGAAATTTCACCATGAAATAGCAAAATGGGTATCCAAATATGCGACTGTGTTTGCATTTTTGTGTTGTGTGGATTGTGCATGTTTTAATGTCTCAAAATGTGTGACAAATTAAATGAATTAATTTATGAGTGTAAAATGTGTGTGAGAAGATTGATTTTTGTTTATTTTGAGTATTTGAATAGAATTGTATATGGAACTGATATGAATTTTGTTGTGTTTGTTTATGGATGAACAGGTGAAGAATATCAAGTGGTGACATCATGTGCGTACGATGAAAGCTGAGTTCAATAATCTTATAAAGGGTAAGGAAGATCAAGAGTGGTTGGATGCAGTGTGATTTAGAGGAGTGTGGGAGTGTAAGAGTATTCATGCTAATAGAGTGTAAATATTAGCATTATGTGAGAGGTGGGACCAAAATTGAAATATCTTCCACTTTTCAACGGGTGAGATGACGATCACCTTGGAAGATGCATACACGATCTACAAGTTGCCCATTGAGGGTGTTCCAGTGAGATTAGAAACAAATGAAAGGCAAGCACACATGATTGAGTGCACCTTTGGAGATAGGTGGAGGGAGGTAGATACTAATAAGATGGACTATGAGTATCTTTGGTGTCAGAAGATGTTGTCCAAGCATCAATGCATGACGATGGTGATGATTTCCATTTATGCTCTACCAGATGCTTCCAGGGTGTTGTTTACCTAGAATATATTGGATGTGGTATGTGATATGGTGGAGCATAATATTGTATTTACGTGGGCACCTGCATTTTTGGACCAGGTGTACAGGGAGCTGCACGATGTAGTGTGTTCTAGGATGAAAGGGTTGAGCTAGAATTCTTTGCTACAACTGTGGGCATGGTAGCACATAGCCTTGGAGTGATCGTCATTATTGCCTTATAAGGATCATGTTGTTGGATAAATGCACTTACCATATGCATTAAGTGGAGGATGGATGAGCAAAAGGGATGAAGAGGCCACATGAGGGTGATCCTCTGTTTTGGAGGGTGAATTATGGAGAGTTGTGTTGAGTGGTAATTTTACCCAATTGCAAAACCACACTCACCCTTAGGATTTTGGTCACAAAACCCTCTCTTGCAAAGAAGTTAAAACAAAACAACTTATCCAATGTTTTTATATATACATGTGTATTAGTAATCTCAATGAAGATATATTCAATAAAATGCTAGGAACACCTTAGTGATTGCAAGTAACTATTAAAAATGGGTATGTGTTGGTTTATTTTATCATGTTATACTAATGATTGTTCATAAAACTTAAAGAAATGTAAATGTGAATTGGCCCTCATATGACCACAATGTAAAACATTGATTCCTTTTATATTTAAATATTTTAAGGTAGATTTTATCTTCTTTTGATTAAGTAGATTTTAAACAAGTTTTACCTTGCATTAAACCCTACTTTGAACAATAAAATAGAAGATTAAAAATCCCTCTAAATGTGAATGTGAAATGAAGATAGGATTCCTTTAATTGTTGCTTCTATCATGAAGATAAAGATAGTCTTTAATATAATAAATAAATTATCCCTCTTTGATGAAATTAATTTTCATAAAGAGATGATAATTCATTGCTTTAAAATAATGGCCTTAAAATGTCATTAAAAATTATCCTTCTTTAATGAAATTAAGTTTTCATAAAGAAGAAATAATTTAATGTTTTAAAACACTAGCCTTTGATATAATGATAAATTTCCTCTCTTTAATGAAATCAGAATTTTCATAAAGAGAAAGGAATTTATTGCTTTAAAAAAATGGCCTATGGAATGCCATTTAGATTACCTCCTGTAGACACCAAAATACAGCCACTTGTAAGTCATCTATACCTTCCTGTCAGCCACGTGTCAGTCATCCATCCTTCCTGCCATTATTTGGCCCAAATCCACACTTTCCCACCATTATTTGGCCCAATTTCACCTTTCCTGCCATTTTTCATCCCCAAATTTATTTAAATTAATATTTATATATATATTTTAATATTTTAATATATTTTAATATATATATATAAATATAGTTTAAGTGATTTAATATGAGCCGTCCATCCTTCATTTAATCTCATCCGTCCATCCATCTTAATCCGTTTCACAACCTAGATTTATTCTCTACCCTTGGATCCACTTTAATCTTAGCCACACGTTCAAAGTGTCGTTAAAACCCTAAAGTGTGCCCTAAGAGTAGATTATAAATTGAGTCACCTTGATGGCTCAAACCCTATCTCTTCGGCAAAACCTACTTATCTTCCTTATCTAAGTTTGGAGTTGGCTATTGCTATTAATCCTAAGTCTTTCGAGTCTTCTGTGGACCTAAGTCTAAACTAAACCCTTTCGCCGCATCCATCACCGTCCCTTTTTGCCGCATCCATCGTCGCATCCGTCGCCAACTTCGTCGCCATCCCTTCTGCAGCACTCTTTCTACAGAATCCCTCATCCTTGTCGCCAGCGCTTTCGGGCGTTTACCCGCAGCCGCAGACGCAAACCGGCATCTACAACCCCGATCCAGAAGCATGCGGGCGCTCAGCGGATTCCTCGAGATCGCACCAGGGCACCTTTGTAGATTAAAGATACAACCCCAAACAGAAATAAAGAAATCACAATAAAGGAATGCAGAACAGTTGTACAAAATGAATGATTTTTATTAATCAATGGAGTTTAGAAACTCCTTTTAAGTACAACGGGGCACTGTAACCCTTTTCGTGATACAAAGTTACAATTTGTGCTAGGGTTCTCCGAAACCCTAGGCGGCACAATGTGGTGGCGTCTCCGAAGATGTATCCTTAACCTCAACAGAATGAGTGGGCTTCGTTGTATCCTTTGGCTCGGACCACTCCAGCTTAAGCAGTTGCTATCAACAAATCAGATCTACCATTAGAATCCTGCACACATTAAAATTACCAAAGAGTTAGAAACTAATAAGAGGGCTCCACTGTGTGAGCCCTCAGAAACAGTCTAAAACCCTAGATTTATGAAATGAAATAAAACGGAATGCAGAATTTAATAGCAGATTAATACATAAAGAAAGATTACTTGCTTTAGACGAATCTATACCTTTTCCTGTTAACGCGGCGAGACCAGGCGGCACCTGGAAGTGATGTGACTGTCAGATCGGCTGTAGAAGGCGCCCTGGTGCGATCTCGAGGAATCCGTTGAGCGCCCGCGTGCTTCTGGATCGGGGTTGCAGACGTCGGTCTGCGTCTGCGGCTGCGGGTAAACGCCCGACGGTGCTGGCGACAAGGATGAGGGATTCTACAACAGAGAGTGCTGCAGAAGGGATGGCGGCGAAGTTGGCGACGGATGCGGTGAAAAGGGACGGCGATGGATGCGGCGAAAGGGTTTAGTTCAGACTTAGGGCCGTAGAAGACTCAGAAGACTCAGGATTAACAGCAATAGCAAACTCCAAACTTAGATAGGGAAGATAAGTAGGTTTAGCCGAAGAGATAGGGTTTGAGCCATCAAGGTGACTCAATTTATAATCTACTCTTAGGGCACACTTTAGGGTTTTAACGACACTTTGAACGTGTGGCTAAGATTAAAGTGGATCCAAGGGTAGAGAATAAATCTAGGTTGTGAAACGGATTAAGATGGATGGACGGATGAGATTAAATGAAGGATGGACGGCTCAGATTAAATCACTTAAACTATATTTATATATATATATTAAAATATATTAAAATATTAAAATATATATATAAATATTAATTTAAATAAATTTGGGGATGAAAAATGGCGGGAAAGGTGAAATTGGGCCAAATAATGGTGGGAAAGTGTGGATTTGGGCCAAATAATGGCGGGAAGGATGGATGACTGACACGTGGCTGACAGGAAGGTATAGATGACTTACAAGTGGCTGGATTTTGGTGTCTACAGATGCCCCTTTTTGAGCTGCTTTGTGTGAAGACACAATGCAGCACAAAAACTTAAGACACCTGAAAAGCTGGATCAGACACAACTCTCTCTCAAGACTAAAGCACAACTTTGAAGACCAAAGAATAAAAGAATATTTAAAATTTTTCAGCTTACCCCCTCAATTGGCGAGCGAGAATGGTTCTCACAAGCCAATTGGAAGAAATTCGAAAGAAAATGAACCGTTTTTGCCCCAACGGTGAAAAAAAGGGGTTGGTGTATGAACCATCTGTTTATGTCCCAACAAGAAAAGGGGTTGGTGTACAAACCGAGAAAAGAATATGATTGAAGACGATATGAGTGATGTGAAAGATGGACCGTTTTCTGCCCCAACGGTTATAAAGGGATTTTTGCCAAGCTGTAAATTCCATGATCATGTAAGATGAATTCCACTATAGGAAAATTAGAAATTGATAACGGATGCCCCAACTCCTGTGTGTGAATCCATCCTGTTGATGAAATTGCCTTGTTGGCGCCATTGATATGCGAGAGATGAAAGATGCATGAAAGAGTCCGGAACTCAGAGATGCTCCTAGTGATTGTATGGATAATTCCTCGGGTCGAGAACCAATCAACCTAGGTAGCCACAATCTCTAGCAAGACTTAAAATAATGACGATATGAAAGATTGTCCATGTTTAAGGCCCCATGAACTAGGCCATCAATGACAAGCTGTTGAGCAAATTAATCTTGGTATGAGGTCACTTGAAAAGTAGAATACCCAAAATTGATTTCCAATTTTCAAACAGTGAAATAATTGATGATGATAAATGGTAAGTGTCCTTATGGTGGTTTAATCCTCTTACCGAATTGCATGGATTCAAATCGCTGCAATCGCCAAGGTGATAGAATATACCACTAGATACGAGGTTTACTTTAATTTGATTTGGCAAAAATATGCATGATGAAAGAAGAATGAAATTGACGATAGATCAGAAGAATTGATGAATGTGGTTAATTTTGTGAAGGTTTTGAATATTTTTAACCCAATTTGTAAAACAATGATGAATGATGCGCTTTTTGAGCGAAATGACAAAATTTGTGTCCAAAGTTGTTGTAACCTTCACAAAATGTTTTATTATGATAAGAAGAATGGATGAATGCAATTTGATGAAATTTGGAGGAGGTAAGCTTCAATTTTGTAGGTTTTGTTCCTTTATTCAATACTGACACCAAACGCCGGTCTGCGTTTGTGGTTGGCAGAGACGCCCGTCGGTGTTTAGGCGCTCTGCAGACGCAGGACTACGTCTGAATCCGCCATGAAATGCCCAACTGCATTTCAGGGCACCAAAATCAGCTATTTAAACAGTTTCAGCGAGAATTTCGCTCATTTGTGCGTTCGAGCTTGAGAGAAGTGCGTCTGAGGGAGTGGAGTGAAGTGGAGTGAAAGGTTGTGTGGGAGAGTGAAGCACGCGGGAGCTATGGCGGAGATGGGAGCGGACGCGCCAGTGCAGCCGGCTGAGGTATTTGTTCATTTAAGCAAGTACTTATTATGTGTTTTTTTTTTTTTTGGAAAAATTTGTAACAAATTTTTGTTTTGTTGTTTTGCGGCTTAGGGTGTTAGAGGCACGACACCGATTCTCCCCTATCATTCCGGGGATGAGGAGGTCGTTGTCCCGAGCAGAGCCGGGAGATATTGGAGGCGAGTGGGACTAGCGGAGGCAGCCCGGTTGGAGGTAGTTCGGGCGGATGAGGGGTACCTCTCGGCTTTGGCCGAGAGGTGGGATCCGAGATCGGGGGACGTTCCGGCTCCGACTGGAGAGATGACGGTGACGCTTGAGGATGTATACCGCATCCTCAAGGTGCCCGTGGAGGGGGCGCGGGTGGAGGTTGGACGAGATAGGGCCACGGAGATGGCCAAGGTGTTTGGGGATGACGGGAGGGAGATCCGGACGGAGAGCGGGGGGATCCCATACTTGGCCATGTATACGGCCAAGGAGTTGGGAGCGGTGGAGGCTCTGACGATGTTCGTGTTGGCCAACATTGTGGCCCCGAACAGCACTGGGTGCGGGTTCCCATGGAACCCGATGGGTGTAGTGAGCGAGATGCTCACTAATAGGGTAGTGTATGCACGGGCGCCCGCTTTATTGGCGCAGGTGTACCGGGAGTTGTATGAGGTTCGAAGACGGGGCCGGAAGGGCCTGGGTTGCAGTGTGGTGCTCCAGTGCTGGGGCTGGGAGCACTTCAGAGTGGCCCGACCGGAGGGGTTGCCATGGGCTCACTGGGACGTGAGCCAGGCTTATGGTAGGAGATGGCCAGTGGCGGAGGAGAGACAGTCGAGCCGCCCGTGAGATCGGGGCAATGGTATAGGAGACTATGGGCGGACTTGACAGATGTCCAAGTCATTTGGAGGCCCTGGCGGGAGGCGAGGTGGATCGGGGATGGAGAGCACCTGAGACGGGTGCGACAGGCCAGATGGGTAGTGGGGCGGAGCCACGGCGAGGCGGAGTACATACAGATGTCTCGAGTACTCCGCCAGGTCGGATTGAGGTAGGATGTCCCCGGTGAGCCAGTGCGCTACCGGAGGCACAGATCGAGGGGGATTTGTCGTGTGCCGAGCCATGGAGGGAGGCGAGAGAGGACAATGAGGACATGGAGATCCCCGACGTGGACGACGTCGGGGTGACAGTTGAGTATGCAGCATGGATGGCCGTAGAGCCGAGGTGGGAGCCACCATTGGTGGCTGGTGGAGCCGGAGAGCCCGAGGCTGGGGCTGGAGAGGGCGAGGGAACCGCGGAGGTTCCCAAGCGTAGGGAGGGTCCCCGCCTTCGATCTGACAGTCGAAGGCGAAAGGGGAAGATGGCACGGTAGGCTCCGGGGAGCAGAGATGACGGGGAGGATGGCGGAGAGGGCCTAGGAGAGGCCGTAGGAGAGGCTAGGGAGGTACCCCCTAGCGGGCACGAGAATGAGCTGGCACAGCTATAGTAGCAGATAGCAGAGCGCGATGCTATGCTAGCTGCCCGAGACGAGAGGATAGCTCGGCTGGAGCAGCGAGTGGCGAGCGGGATGCCCTGTTAGCTGCTCGGGGAGGAGAGGATGGCCCGGCTGCGAGGCGGACTTGGATGGAGCGACCGGGGTGCCCCGGGATGACAGGGTGACGAGACTCCAAGCAGAGCTAGGAGAGCGGGAGCGACGGTACGGGATAGACATAGCTAGGCTTAGGTCTAGGACTCGTTACATTGAGGCTCTGGAGGACACATTGTTTAGGCATCACATTGTGTTGCCTGATCCTCCATCCTCCTCTGTCTCTAGGCGTAGTGAGTCTAGGCACACCACTAGGTCTAGGGCTCCTACTAGGTCTCGGGGGTCCTGTTTTGATGGTTAGCTTAGTGCTTAGATGCACTCTTTATGAGCCTTGGTGCTCTATTGTATATTGTAGCCTTTTGGCATTCATTGTACGAGTTTGACCTTTATACATATATATATACATGGCTTTTATTTATTTGGTGTTTTACTCTCTTTTGTGTGAATGCCTATGTTTTTGTGATGCATGTTTTTATATGTTTTAATGTTTTTGATGCATATGTGATGGAATGGAATGCAAACTTATAGATGATTAATGCGAGATTAGAAAACACAAACAGGGTTAAGAAAGACTAAGTAAATGAAATATGCACTAAGAAGCACTCATACTTTTAGATAGTTAGATTTAGCCAATTGTTATCATAATTGTTTAATCAGGGGCACCGAACTTGGTGGCTTGTGAATGGATGACGTATGGAATGACATGAATATGGAAGAAGATATGGAGGGTGATATGGAGGTTGATATGGAAGACTATTTTACAAAGACTCAAACATGCTAGTGGTATCAAACAAACTTACTAACAACTGCCTAATTCAACTAGGACAAAATGTGTGTGCATGCGAGTTCATTAACCAAATCGGAAGCATGGTAGTGACTCTAGGCAATCAAAAACCTGTGTGTGTGCAAGTGTGTTCATTAACCTCATCTTGCATAAATTAGGTAACCCCTGTTATGGAGAAGACCCCGAAGCTAGTTTTTCCGTATGAGCATTCAGAGGTCTCTTTTTGAGGAGAGACATGTCGCCACGCAATGAGTATACTCCACTGCCAGTCAAGCGTCTATAGCCCCGGTGAAGGTTAACTCCATAGTCCATGTTGTTTTTGACCTTTGTAAGCCTTTGGGATGACTACCTATCCATCTTACTGGACAAGTAGTACGATCCTTACAACTTATTTGGGATCAGTGGTGTGTGAAAAATGTTCATTTCCTTAGAGCTTTGGGGAATCGGATTCTCAACCGAAGTATGATGAGAATTTTACCCTATCCTTACTACTCTGTTTATATTTATATTTTGTGATTGCTTGTGATAGTGGTAAGAACCATCTGTTTTATGGACTATGTTTGCATGATAGGACAAACGAGGATTACCCTTTTCACTTCAAGGCACAACCCAAGGATGGTGTTATCTCTCTTTGACACAAGATGTTTTTAAGATGTGAAAATGTGATAGGTTCAAGACCGCTTTTGAAATCATTTCCCAATACTCAAGATTTTATTTAGTGTAATTTGTGATATGGCCCTAGAGAACTTTGACATGCATTTCGAAGTTTGCTTAAAACACTAGGAATGGCTGAGTGATTGAAAACATTTTGGCAATGTAAATATGTGCAAATGGAAAATGGGTGTACGAATGACAATTCGGTTTGATGGATTTTATGAAGGTGCCCCTGATTAAGGCAACATGACTTTTGCTTGACCAAATTTTATATCCAAAAGATAGAATGGTCTCTAACATGATATGCAACTATGGCTGAAAATGAAATGTTATGGTTTTCAATGAGATGTATGCACATGAAATGCAATGTTTTTGAATGAGATGTATGCAACTAACAATGAAATGCAAATTCTTTTTATTTTATTTGTTTTTTTTTTTTTTTTTTTTTTTTTTTTTTTGTTGTACAAGCCATGTATATATGTACATATAAAATTCAAACTATGCGTAGAATGCCCTCAAGTGTATAACATTAAGTGGTTCGGGTTCTTCCTCTCCCTCTAAACTGGCAAGTCTATAAGTTCCATTGCCCACTCTTTCGGTGACCATATATGGACCTAACCAATTAGCCGCGAATTTATCTCGAAGATGCGGCAATGCATTGGTGTTTTGTTGATTCTCTTTAAGGACAAGATCCCCTACTTGAAATTCTCTTAGATGAACTTTGGCATTGTAAGCACGTTTCAATCGGTCTTGATAAACTCGCAAATGCTCTAAAGCATTGATTCGTTTTTCATCTATGAGTGTGAGTTGATCAAGACGTGCTTGTCTAGCGAGTATCATCATCGATAAATTCCTGCAAAGAAATTCGCAAGGAAGGGATCTCGAGCTCAAGAGGCATGATTGCTTCAGCTCCATAGACCAAAGAAAATGGCGTTGCCCCAATGGGAGTTATGATGCTTGTTATGTAAGCCCATAATGCCAAGGGGATTTGTGTATGCCAATATTTATGATTTTCTTTAACAAGTTTCTTAAGAATAGCAATTATGGTCTTATTGGAAGCTTCCACTTGTCCATTGGCTTGTGGGTAGTAAGGAGTTGAGAAACTATGTTGGATATTATACTTTTCGCAAAGAGCTCGAACATCCTTATTCTTAAAAGACTTGTCGTTATCAGAAATGATTTTAGAGGGAATACCAAAACGACAAATGATATGGTGAAGTATAAACTCCACAATTCTAGGACTTGTCAGTGCTTGGTTAGAGGAATAGCTTCAACCCACTTTGTGAAGTATTCGGTGGTTGTAATGATGAAAGTATCGTTGTCCTGAAGAGGCGGGTGAAATCTTGCCAATTAAATCGAGACCCCATTGTGAGAAGGGCCAAAGGCTTTGGATGGGCTGTAAAACTTGTGATGGTATATGGGTTAAATTAGCGTGTTCTTGACACTTTTTACATTGTTTAACATATTTGCAACAATCTTGTTCCATAGTGGGCCAATAATACCCCATACGTAAAATACGCTTCGCAATGGCCATTCCACTAAAATGACCACCACAAGTACCATCATGGGCTTCAGCAATAGCTCTATGTGTTTCACCTACTTCTAGACAGCGGAGGAGTACTCCATCATATCTACGTTTATACAACACATCCCCCAAAAGAACAAAACAAGCTGCCTTTTGCTTAAAGCAGCGGCAGGCAGTTCGAGACAAATCAGATGGGAGTGTTCCAAACTTGAGGAAGGCTACTATCTCACTAGACCAAGGCTCATATGGATCCGAATGGATAAAGCAAACATCCTTTTCATCCTTAGACTCAGCACGGACAATTGCAGACTTAGAGATTGTGGAAATGATTAGGGGTCTGTACCTCTCCAAGGGAGTCCTTTGGAATCAATGATCCAAGAGAGGCCATGGCATCCGCAAATCTATTAGTCGAGCGAGGCAAACTAGTGATCTCATACCAATCAAACTTAGAGAGCAACTTCATTGCTACATCATGATAAAGCTTAATGGTAGGTTCTTTGGCTTGGTATTCTCCTGTAATTTGTTTAACCACGAGTTGAGAATCCCCAAATATCCGAATACGCTTAATGCTCATAGCTATGGCTGATTGAAGACCTAAAATTAAGGCTTCATACTCTGCTGTATTATTGGTGCATTGGAAGTCTAGTTTGAATGATAAAGGGATGGGAATCCCTTGAGGTGTATGAAACACAACTCCTGCACCTTGACCTTTCGCGCACTTAGAGCCATCAAAGAATAGCGTGATGTCAACATCTTCCTCCGGAATGATGTCCTCTTCTTGTTCAGTGATAGCAAATACCGAATCATCTAGGAGCTCAATAATCAAAGGATGATCACTAGGTAGTGGAGCTTCCGCAAGTTGATCGGCTATAACTTGACCTTTAACAGATTTTTGGCTAATGAATTCAAGATCGAATTCGGTAAGCAACATTATCCATTTAGCGGTACGAGTGTTATTATAAGTGCGAGACATCATATAACGCGGAGGGTTTTCTCTAGCTATGACATATGTTGTATGGCTAAGCATATAATGACGAAGTTTCTTAGTGGCAAAAACCACTTCTAAGCACAACTTTTCCACATAAGCATATCGGGTTTCATAGCTTACCAATGTTCGACTAATATAATAGACAGATTGCTCACGATTTTGTTCATTCTTTTGTGCAAGCATTGTCCCTAAGGCAAAGTCCGTTGCTTAGATATAAAGATTGAAAGGGACCCCTGGACGAGGCGGAGCTAAGGCTGGCGGAGACGCTAAATGCTTGCTTGATGTCATCAAAGGCTTTACGACACTCATCTGTCCATGAAAATTGTACCCCCTTTTGTAGTAGGTGGCAAAATGGCCTACATTTATCGAGAAAGTTGTGCAATAAAGCGACGGATTGAATTAATCTTTCCTTGCAAACTACGCAACTCCTTCAAATTAGTTGGGGGACACATTTCCATAATGGCTTTGACCTTGTTTGGGTCCACCTCAATACCTCGTTTAGAGATAATAAAACCTAGGAGTTTGCATGAGGTAACACCAAAGACACATTTCTTAGGGTTCAACCTTACTTTATGCTCTAGAAGTCTATCAAAAACTTTTTCCAATACATCAAAATGCTCTTGTCGAGTTTTAGATTTTGCCAATAAATCATCCACATAATCTTCGATAATCTTATGCATATAATCATGGAAAATATAAGTCATGGCTCGTTGATAGGTTGCACCTGCGTTCTTAAGGCCAAAGGGCATCACCTTGTAACAAAAAGTTCCCCAAGGTGTGGTAAATGTTGTTTTGTGTTGATCTTCAGGGTTTATTCGAATCTGGTTGTATCCTGAAAATCCATCCATGAACGAAAGCATTTCATGACCAGCGCAGGTATCGACAAGAGTATCAATGTTTGGAAGAGGAAAGTCATCCTTAGGACACGCTTTATTTAGATCTCGAAAATCGGTGCAAACACGTATTCCCCCGTTAGGCTTGCGAACGGGTACCATGTTAGAAAGCCACTCAGGATAATCAATCGGGACGACAAATTTAACATCCAGAAGTTTTTGAATCTTCGATTTAACTATGAGGGCCACGGTAGGATGCATTTTCCTAAGTTTCGGTTTGACAGGTTTAGCATCTTTTTGTAAGGTGAGGTTATGGACAACCAAATTAGGGTCTAGGCCTGGCATGTCTTTGTAAGACCATGCAAATATCTCCTTCTTCCGCTTGAGTAGAGCAATCATTTGCTCTTGTTCCTCCGATGATAGAATTTTAGCCAGTTTCACAATTTGGGTGCCATCTTGGTCTGGACTAAGGTCTACATCGATAGTTTCTTCAATAGACATGTGGGAACCTTCCTCAAGCTGATGGGGAGTAGGGATCAGATTTATGTCATCTAAAATGTCATCAGGCTCCTGTGCCTTGCTCTCGTCTATGTCTACCTGGAAGACCTCTGGCTTAGAAGATGAAGGTGAATGTGGAGGTGAAGGAGGAATGTAGTTGGCGGAAGCCCTTAACAATTCCTCGGAAAGGATGAACTATGAAATAGATGGAGGAGATGAAATCCGATCCATGTCAATCAGGTTTGGGTTGATCGGGATTGGCTTATCCGGATCATATGGATTATGGAGCGGGGTGAATAAGTCTTCAAAATTCATTGTCGACTTATGAAAGAAAGGATGGGCGGAATGGAAGGGAATACCGGTGAAGACCTCGGAAGACCTGAAATGCAAAACAACATAGTTTTTCAGTTGTTTTTTTTTTTTTTGTAGTTTGAGTTTTTTTTTTTTTTTGTAGTGGTGAAAACCACTATTACACACATACATAAAGCAATAAAGTATTTTTATATATTTTGATATTTCTTTTTTTTTTTTTTTTTTTTTGGGAATTTTCTGATTTTTTTTTTTTTTTGGTAGTGGTGAAAAACACTATTTTAGTATATACATATAATACAGGTTTGGATTATGGCTTATGGATGTGGCGGAGAGGGTGGTTCACCTCGTTCTTGTGGAAGAAGCAAGCGAAAGATGGCCTCTTGGAGAGGGAACAATTGGAGATAAAACTCGTCTTGTTCAGTGAGGGGAACAATGGGCGCCGACTCTTCTTCAGATTCATCACCATTTGACATGACGTCAAATTCTTCATAGGCTTCATCTTCGGATTCGTCGGGGTGGAGGATTTCTTCTTACGAATTAAGATTAATGCTTTGAAAAGCTTGTTCAAAAGAAGAAAGGGATGGAAGTGGTTGGTAGCCTAGACCAAAACGCTCAGTGGGTCTCTGGTATGGCATATCGATGCGTTCAGTTACCCCTTGCTCGTATCGACCTAGGCCAAATTGCTGCCAATTATGTCCGTGGAAATAGCGAGAGGGAAAACCCTCCATCCTTTCGATATTGGCAAGGACTGGATGCTTGGGTTCTAGTATGGTGGTAGGACTAGAAGATGACTCTATTCCCCCATATACAAAATTAATGGAATTTGGCATAGAACCCATGTTATAAACCGATCCAATGGATAAATGTTGGTCATGTGGACGACCAAAATCTTTAGCTGTTTGCACATTGAACGGTGTGATGTGGACATCTTGGATGGCATACTCACCAATACCGACATCAGTGAGATGGACCTTGACTTGGGAGAGAGATGGACTAGATGATGGAATAGAAGAATGTGGGATAGAAGAATTGGAAGGATTTGGTTGGGTTGATGCTTCATTGACTTGTGAAACATCAGCTGGTGATGGTTGGGAAGATGGAGGAATAATAGGTGATGTTGAAGAAGGTGTAGAAGAAGGGGGTAATGACGTGGAAAGAGATGATTGGTCATGGCCACATGTGCATGTGGTCACTGATGAAGAAGAAGGAAGATTAGGAGATGAAGAAAGTGGTGAATGAGATGGAATAGCGGAAGAGGAAGATGGTTGCGATATGATGGGTAGCTCCTCAGGGAATGGGAGCTTTAGAAGAAGATGGTATAGAAGAAGTAGATGGGGTCAAGAAAAGATGAGTGGATGGCAACACAATCTCATAAGGATTTGAGACATAGTTGCAATGTTTGAAGGGTTCGGTGTCAGCAGGTACACAATGAACCTGTCCCTCATATACATACTTCAGACATTGATGCAGTATAGAAGGGACACATCTCATCTCCCTAAGCCAAGGCCGTCCAAGCAATACATTGTATGCCATGGACCCTTCCAAGATGTGAAACAAGGTATGCAAAGTTCGGGCCCCTACCTCAATGGGCAAGATAACTGTGCCAACCGTGGAAGATAAAGCATCATTGAATGCTTTAAGAGTAAAAGTCGACTTGGTGATAAGGGATGGCGACGGCTCTAGATGACTCAACGCCGATGTTGTAATGATATTGATTGAGGAACCGGTGTCAATTAAGACTCTCTTGAATGGCTTGTGATCGATCTTGGCCATGATATGCGGTGGAGGATCTATACTTTCTGTTGACAAAGGTTTGATTTCAAAATCATAGAAAGTGATGGAGGGCTCCATGCATGTTTGAATACTCCCCACAAAGTTGTTGAAGGCATTAGTATCTTGAGTTTGAAGCTCGATTGACTTTAAGATTTCCATTAATGCCTCTCTATGCGGGGGAGATTGTTGAATGAGGTCATAGATCGATAACTTGGAAGAAGCCATTTTTAAACTGGTAGTTAATCGGCTACTCAATGACATGATGGGTCGTTGGCATTGAGTAGAATGATTTAGCGGTTGTTGAGAAGTACTAGCACGTCGTTGGGTCACTGTTACCTGAGGTGGACTGGGGGTTTGTACAGGTGGTTGTGGTTCGGCCTGATTTGGTTGGTTCACCCTTTGACCCGGGTTACTACGTTAATAGTACCCACAAAACCTTGGTATTGTTGTACATGGTTGACTTGATTAGGAGGAGTTACCTGAGTTACTCCCCTGAAGTTGTTGGAGCTTCCTCCCGATATGGAAGGGGTGTTTGAAATACACCAAGATTTTGATTTTGTTGGGCTAAGGGGCTATCCAATTTAATGGCTCCAATCTCAATAAGATCTTGGATCACATGTTTGAAAGGTGTACAATTATTGATATCGTGCCCATTTTGCCTATGATAAGGACAAAATAGGTACTCCTTGTAATACTTCCCCCTCCTAGATGGTTCTAAAGGTTTAAACTCAGGTAAAGTTAAGCTGATTTGTGCTATATAACTTGTTGAATATGACCGCATATGGTTCATCTAAAGGTGTGAATTGTCGCTTGGGACGATTTTTTTGCCAAGGTCGAGTTTCCATGGTTGGCTCAGTATTGTGAGCTGGTTGAGGAGGGGCGGGTACCGCATGATAAGCAATTGGTTGCGGTTGACTTTGCATTACTTGTTGTTGTTGAGCCATTACGGGCTGGCTCGCCACCACTTGATTAACTTGGTTAACATTTGAGGTTGTACTAGCCTCGTGCTTGTTTGTTTTGGCCATAATTATTATTTCGTTGTTGGCCCTTTTGTTGCCATTCTTTTCTACGGGGTTTTAAAACACCCTCTTGGACTTTAATGTCTTCTATGATACTTGCTTGGGCCAAAGCCTCTTCAAAAGTCCTGTATTGTTGTAATTGGAGTAACCAAGAGATAGGTTTTAGACAACTGTGGGTGAACATTTTGGTTAACTCCTCCATTGGTAGGGAGAATGGCAATTTATTAATGATAGCCCTCCAACGGTTTCCAAAGTCATAAACGGTCTCATCGTCATGTTGCTTGAGCTTGTATAAGTCGGACAATGAGACTTTCCTTTGTACATTTAGGGAGAATCGTTCTAAAAATAGATTAATCAATTGCTCGTAAGCATAAATGCTATGGTGAGCTAAATGATTGTACCATTGTACAACATCTCCCCCTAATGTATGAGGAAAATTTATGAGCATAAGAGCGTCATTATTTTGGATTCTAAAGAAGGCATGCATGAATGAGCTCACATGTTCATGAGGATCCTCGGTTCCTCAAAATTTGTCAAACTTCGGTAATGTGAAATCAGTCGGATATGGCGATGAAGGTACCGAAGGATGAATTGGTTGATTGATCAATGACCTTAGCGTAGGTTTATGACTAGATGAGCCGGGCATGTTGAGCATAAGGTTGTCAATCTGTTGTTGCATAGCATGGAGTCGAGAATCTTCATGAAAATTTTGATTCGTTTGATGATTATGATGATGCAATGGAGGAGTGGAAAAATGATGAGATGGGATGAAATTGCCTGGATTAGGCGGTGTGGAATGGACGAGGTTGTTGGTATGGATGATACCGGAAAGAAGGTGATTGGGGTGGATGATGAAGCTGGATGGGTTGGGAGAAAGGTGGGGTAGGAATGGACACCACCGAAGATTGGGGTACCCAGGTGGGGCTCGAGCTAAGAAAAGTTGGTTGGGTAGAAATTGGTTGGGGTGTAGGATTTACTACGACGGGTGGTTGGGCATTTTGTTGTTGTTGTTGCTTGAAGCAACTTGTCGAGGTACTCCCTAACCTTATTAATCTCTAACCCAAGGGAGGTGGGATGATTGGATGAAGGTGGAGGGCAGGCTGCCATGGTAGTCACAGGAGACTGCATAGCGGGGGCAATGAAGGTGGTTGAAGTAGGCGGTACACGGGAAGAAACGATGAACTGTGCCCCAGGTAGGGTGAAACCATAAATGGTTTGGGAAGAAGAGGGTTGAAATTGGTCATGGTTAGAGGAGGTTCCACCAGCCTTATAGAGAGAATTGGTGTACACCGGGGTAAATGGAGGAGAAAGTGGTCGGGAAGACACTACATTTGTCTCCAAAGGAGGACAATTGAGCATCTGGGAAGATGTTGGAGATGAAGCCAGCTGAGCAGATACAACATTAGCCTCAAATATGGGGCTAGTGTAGACCTGAGTGAAACCAGCGGGTAGGGTTGATGCAATATCCTACTGAAAAATAGAATCTTGCATAGGGGAATCTTGGATTGGCTCAAGGACATAGCCAGTGCCATCTCTTAAGTGAGTTTGCACTTGGGCCATATCAATGTGGGTAATATGATAGGAATTGTCTTCCTCCATGGGCATGGCCATGCGGTAGAGCGATAGAAGGACGTGAAAGACCTGCAGGCGAACCTGCATGAAATTCACTAGGATAAGTGGCCATTTTGGTGGTGGGGATGTTCTATGAATTATTCATTTGATTATTTAGATTTAACATTTTAGATTGATTCCTTGTTAAGACCATAAAGCAATAAATCTAAACAAATTCAGAAAAGAAGAATGCAAAACTTGAATGATAAATTTACACTAAAGAAATTATCAGAGAACAGTCACAACCTAGGTTTCAACCAATGTGTCTTACCTGCGGTTAATTAATTATTTTATGATCTTAATCTGCAGTAAATTTTAAGTGTCCGGTTTATGAGTTTTGCATGTGATCTAATCTTGAATTATTCACAAAAAAAAAAGGTAAAAACTATGGCTAGGAAAGGACAACGAGATTCTTACTGGTGATGAAATCCAGCAAGTTTGCTCGGGGGTGACCTATGGTGTCTAAGGTAGAAGTTTAATGGATGGAGATGAATTCCACCGTCACTAAACTTCATGCAATATCTCAGTGATGAAATCCAGGATATTACTATTTTAAATGCAATATGAAATGCAGTGAATTTTATTTTAAGTGTTTTAGTTGTCTAATGTATACATACAAAGCTATAAATCAAAAGTTCTAATGATCTAAGAAAGAGGCTACTGAAAACATGCCATTTCCTCTGAAGAAGTGGAGTACACCGTTCAAGACCCCCTGCCTACCAATGATATCAGATATCAAAGGAGCAACCGGAAGGTTCGTCCACTTCTCTGCTTGGAATCACCTAATGGCAGGAGTACTATTGACATCCAATCAATAGTCCTACTTAGATAACTAAAACAGATAATTCGTAGCTATTCTAATATGCAGCTAGGTATGCAATTTTTTTTTTTATGCAAGCAACAACCAATAATGCAATGCAAAAAAACCAAAAACGTAAAAAATACAGTTTAACAACGAAAAAAAAACGTACTTACTCGGAAGCCTACGCTTTTTTTGTAAAACTACCTTCAAACACCCAAGGGAGTCTACGCAGGCTGAAACGCACCTCTGCATTTCGGATCGGACTTCCAGATGCCGCCCTACGTCTGCTACATTTTCTGCAAACTCCTCAGAAACCCTAGTTCGTCTGGAACAGCGAATTTCGCAATTTTTGGAACCTGCAAAATAAAATAGAAAATAGGAATAGATCAGTAAAGCAAGTATTAAAAACATGAAACCCTAGGGGGTCCCACCGTGATCGCCATTTGTAGATTAAAGATACAACGCCAAATAGAAATAAAGAAATCACAATAAAGGAATGCAGAACAGTTGTACAAAATGAATGATTTTTATTAATCAATGGAGTTTAAAAACTCCTTTTAAGTACAACAGGGCCTGTAACCCTTTTCGTGATACAAAGTTACAATTTGTGCTAGGGTTATCCGAAACCCTAGTTGGCACAATGTGGTGGCATCTCCGAAGATGTATCCTTAACCTCAACAGAATGAGTGGGCTTCGTTGTATCCTTTGGCTCGGACCACTCCAGCTTAAGTAGCTGCTATCAACAAATCAGATCTACCATTAGAATCCTGCACACATTAAAATTACCAAAGAGTTAGAAACTAATAAGAGGGCTCCACTGTGTGAGCCCTCAGAAACAGTCTAAAACCCTAGATTTATGAAATGAAATAAAACGGAATGCATAATTTAACAACAGATTAATACATAAAGAAATATTACTTGCTTTAGACGAATCTATACCTTTTCCTGTTAACGCGGCGAGACCAGGCGGCACCTGGAAGTGATGTGACTGTCAGATCGGCTGCAGAAGGTGCCCTGGTGTGATCTCGAGGAATCCGCTGAGCGCCCGCGTGCTTCTGGATCGGGGTTGCAGACGCCAGTCTGCGTCTGCGGCTGCGGGTAAACGCCCGACAGCGCTGGCGACAAGGATATTGTGATTTCTTTATTTCTGTTTGGCGTTGTATCTTTAATGTACACCTACCTTTGATATAATATATAAATTACCTCTCTTTAATGAAATCAGATTTTTCATAAAGAAAGGCGAATTTATTTCTTCGAAAATGATAGCTTATGGAATGCCATTAAAATTTACCCCCTTTAATGAAATTGAAATTTTCATAAAGGGAAGTTCATTTATGCTTGCAAATAAAAATGTAAAGCTGAAAAAATCTAATTTGCCTTCAAAATGTGAAAAATAAAATTCTAAAATTATAAAAATCTGCATAAAACAACAATTTTAAATAATTTTTATAAAATCGAAATGGCTTCGAAATGAGTTCAAATTTGTTTCAAATGAAATATTGTAGCTCATTCTTCACACCCATGTATTTATTTTTGTCATTTTAATTTATTTTAATCCTCAAAGTTTAAAAAAAAAATTGCAAAAGAAAAGTCAGAAAAAAATAAAAAATCTGGAAATAAACTTGAATGTTGAAAACGTAAATATGCAAAATACCGCCAGTATAATGCCACCCTATTTCTACAAAATCGAAGATGTGAGAAATTCTTGCATGCAACCTAGTTTACCCAAATTTGCATTTGCACAACTCATAATAACCTAGGTGCGAGCTTCTAAGGAGAAAAAACAAATGAATTTCATGTTTTAAACCTTCAATGGTGCAACCATAAAAATGCATTCAACACCCTCTATAAGCCTAAAACATTAAAATGGAAAAATAAACAGTTAAAACATGCATGCAACAATAAACTCCTCCAATATTGCTAATAAAATGCAAATTTTTGGCATATTTTGTATTACAAATATATATATGTTTTACAAGCAATTTTCAGTAGGCTCTCAAAAACTCCAGTATTTGGCCTCTCCCAGAAGATCCAACCTGGTTTTCTTTGTTTTCTACATATTTAATATTGTAGCAAACCTTTCATTTTTGTATCCTCCAAAGCTCTTCATTTTCTTTATTTTCCTATTTTGCATCCCTTCGATTTTCATAACTATTGTGCCTATTCATTCTTGTGATTCCCAATGTTTCCATATCTTTGCTTCTCATGATGGCTATGACTTGGTAATTTTCGTGTTCATTCATTGTAAATACCGTGTGTTTATTTTGCCTCATATACAATGGCTTCCAATGCTGCAACCATCATTCCATCCACATGAACCAAAGACACCATGGTGTTATGAAACACCAATTACTATATTAAATGACTCCCCACGTACCTTTTGTGATCACATTGGAATCAAAGGCTTATGACACAACTATCGGCAATGATATGAGAGTAGAGATAAAAGCAAGGACATTTTTCAAGGATGATAATCCTCATATCATGCTCACAAACCACCTAACATTTTCCTCTTGGCTACATTCATCATTATTAATCTTCCACATGGAATCTCGTGAGAATTGCAAGCTATTCCCCATTGCCATGAGTGTGCAGTCCATTGACCTATATTAATTCCTTCATCATATGTGACTTGTTGTTTCTTCTATATTTGATTCCTTGTTGGGAACCACCAGTTATGCACCAATTTTATCCACCTCATCACATGATTCTCGACCATTTGGGCCTACAAAGTGCTTGGTACTCCATGTCAAATGGGCCTTATTTAGCACACTGTCTAGTCATAGCTAGAATAAAATATGTCACTTGGCCATTGGATATCAAAGTACAAAGTTGACTATAAAATTGCCAAGATGATCTTGTGTTGTTTAGATAATCCTCAAGCTACAATGTACTGTCCCTTTGTGCTGCCAAATATCTGAGCACCACATGAATCTACATTTGAGTGCTCCTTTATTATGACTGCTAATACTATAACCCACATGTTCAATCCTTTTCCGTCCAACTATACTCCCCAATGCTCATATTTTATGTTCATGTTCGCCATTGGGTGCTCGTTATACTACCGTGATTTCTCCAAGATTACCAACTCTATATATGGCTACTTTATTACTAATTTTAAGGTAGGTAATCCCTACTATGTGCATGGAATTATACTTTTGACTTCTCACTGAGACCATCCACACCCCAGACGTATTCCTGGTAACTTCGTCGTTCCTCAATCTTCGTTGCCAATTATAATACACTACTATTCTATGATATTGATGCCTTAGGCTATCAGGATCTACTGCTATTTCATGTTGCTCCATTTTAGATTTTATTGTTATAAACATAGTCATAAGTATCCTAGTGGTATCTAAAACTTGCCTCATCTGCCATGTGATTTTTTGCTTCCTTGTAGATACCAGTAGGTCTTTCTACCTAATCCATAGATCGTCCCTGTCTCCTTTAGTAACCCACAACTCATCGAGTTAAAGTTGCCACATGTGGATCTCGTGTTTGAGTGACTTTGAGTGTAGGGCTTGGGTCATCCAAATACAATCATCCATACCTAAGCAACTTCCATTACTGATGAGCCCGCCCCTCACTATGTGTGTAATATTATCAGTGAATCCTTGTAATTTCCCCTTGATTCCAATTCATCTCATGTTCCTGCATTGAGACATTAGCATTTGTTAGGCTTTGTTGTGTGCATCATCAATGAGCTGGTAAACTTTCCCATCTGACGGCTATGTCTATTTTTTTTTCTACGTAAATGCTAAAATGTGTAAAACATTGAGTCCTTTTATCTTGAAATATTTTAAGGTAAAAATTATTTAAAATCTACTTAATTAAAAGAAGATAAAATCTACAAACATTTCAAGATAAAAGGAATCAATGTTTTACATCGTGATCATATGAGGGCCAATTCACATTTATGTTTCTTTAAGTTTTATGAACAATCATTAGTATAGCATGATAAAATAAACCAACACATGCCCCTTGTTAATAGTTACTTGCAATCACTAAGGTGTTCCTAGAATTTTATTGAATACATATTCATTGAGATTACTAATACACTTGGGTAAGTTTTTTTGTTTTAACTTCTTTGCAAGAGAGGGTTTTGTGATCAAAATCCTAAGGGTGAGTGCGGTTTTGCAATTGGGTAAAACTACCACTCAACAAGTTGGTGCCTAGTATCATCAAGTGGAGGCCTTGGAGGGATGGGGTGGTATGGGAGAAGGATGATGATCAGCTAGGTGCTATCCATCGAGGGATATGGTTGGTGGGGCAGTATACTCGACAAGCTGAGTTCTTCCAATTTAGTCGAATGATGTGGCATTTTGAGCTATAACAGACTATTTTGTAGGTGCTTGTGTATTATAGGTGATGGGGTGATAGAGGGGAGAAACCTATGGTATTATCATGGATAGATGATAAGGGTCCACCAATGTTGATTCCATATGTGGATGATGTAGGCACAATACCAGATTACAATGCCTAGTGGGTGACTTAGAGTTGGAATCCAGGTTTTGGGATGATTGATCAATGGATACAACCTAGTGGTGGGGTATCTATGATAGAGGGGTGGGCAATGAGAGGTACTCGATCTAGGTCATAGGATAGATTTGGAGGTGAGACAAAGTTTCCTATTCAATGGTATAAGCAATGATTGGGTGGTGCATCTAGTGATGATGTGGAGAGGGTCAAGGATGCACCAGTGAGTAGTGGAGCATAGCCTATAGAGGAGGCAACGACCATGAAAGAGACATGTGAGGATGTGGTTAGAGATGCAATTTTTGATGATATCGTTAATCTAAGACATCTTCGTGATATGGGAGATATTCCTATTGAGGAGTAGGATATGTAGGATACGAAGGAGGAGGTGGTGATGCTGCGAGAGCGAGTACATCATTTGGAGGGAGAGCTCTGAGAGAGCAAGAGAGGTCAAGGAGTAGACCTAGAGAATTTTGAGGATAGGGTGATAGCCTTGGAGACTGCTAGCGATGTTGAGAAGGTCTTCAAGTTGTGATATATTGAGAAAAATAGGAGGCTGGAAGTTTTAGGGGTGAGGTATGCCGAGATGGTGGAGGAGATGGTGGATTATATGGAGAAGCTAAGGGTAGATATGCACAGGTGACAGTTTTTGGTAGAGGTTAGGGATGTAGATATTATGGAGTTGTGTGCTAAGGTGGAGAGATAGTAGCAGGTGTGAGAGGATGTTGAGCAAGCCAGGGTGATAGGGGAGGTTCCTGTAGATGTGGCTACCTTAAGGGCAAAGATAGAGCAGTTGTAGAAGGGTAGTGAGGATGTGGGAGGGCGGTTGGCCAAGGAGGTAGAAAAGTGAGTGGATTGCAAGTTTATCTTGCTAATGCATGGGATTCCACTCCCTAATTATGATCGGGTGTGGTCACGATTGAGGTCACAATCACAAGTACCAATATATTCATAGTAGAGTCATAAGAGTATATCTTCGATGGCTCAAAGGGGTTTGGGGATATATTCATGGGTTGTGCTATAGGGAGTAGGTGTTGCTACTGATTTGGAGAGGGTTTTATCTCATGCATGAGTTCAGGCATCTAGGATAAGGGCAGAGTCTAGTAAGGCTATAGTAGTACATGTGGTGGCATAGGATAGGGTGATCTATGAGGGGAGTGGAGAGATTCCTAGTGATAGTTAGAGCTGATGGTTGTTCTCTTGAGAGTCTATGATTTTTGTAGCCTACAAGTATTTTGAATGATGGATAGTGGTCATGGTCCTATTTTGTGTTGGATGTGTCTCATTCTTTGCCGAAAAATAATTGTACGACAGGCACTACAGCGCAAAAGACGACAGGTAGGGGGGGTCCGAGGGGCTTGGAGGCCCCCAAGGACCCTCGGCTATGGTAAAGGTGATTACATAATAGGTGATGGCTCGGGGTGCGTAGGGGGATGCCCTCGGATACGATGAAAGTGATACATGCTGGCGCAGCCGACGCGGAAATTTTCACCTACTTTTATCACTACTTTTCACCTACTTTTATTGCTACTTTTGGAGCGACCCCCGAGATTCCCACGGTTGGTGGGTGGTTAGTGGATGTGGGTGGTTTAGCCCATGGTGTTGTATCCACAGTACCCTAATACCACTTGGTGGTTTAGGGTTGTATGAGTTTCCTTATATAATTATTGTAATGTCCCATTTTAGGGATGAGAGAGAGATATAATATATCAATGAGGATAGACTTTTGTTTGCTGGACTAGCCCAAATTGGGTGAACCAGGGTAAATCTTGTGTGTTATATGTGCATTGAATGGTGTCATTATCTCCTAAGTTATTATTTTTGCTTTATTTGTAGAATATGTTTCTGTAAATTCTCTTCATTTGGTATCAGAGCCAAGTCATTATCCATAGGGGGATGCCTTTATTGCTAGGGTTTAAATCCGTTTGAAGAAGATCTAGGTTTTCTAGGAGTGAGAGGAAACCTATTCTGGAGTGGGAGTTACGCAGAAGGAGTTTGAAGGAAAAATGTCAGGAAATCATTCAAGGATAGAAATCGAGAAATTTGACGGCAAAATTTTTGAGCTATGGAAGTTAAATATGGAAGATATGCTCGTGGACAGAGATCAGTGGGCTGCTATTTTAGAAACAACAAAACCTACGGGTACTTCTGATGAATATTGGGATAAGATGAATCGAAAAGCAAGGAGTCTGATTCGACTGTGTCTTGCAGATTCGGTGCTCATCAATGTTTTGGGAGAAGCTACAACAAAGGATCTCTTGGAGAGGTTAGGGGCTTTGTATCAATCGAAGTCCCTAGTGAACAAATTATTCCTCAAAAAGAAACTGTACAATCTTAGGATGCATGACGGGGATTCGGTTGCAGATCATCTGAATGCATTCAATATAGTGGTAATTCAACTAACATTTGTAGAAATTAAGTTGAGTGAGGAAGATAAATGCATTACTTTGTTATGCTCTTTACCAGATTCATGGGATAACTTAGTAGTAGCAATTGGTAGTACAACTTCATCCACATTGAAGTTTGAATATATAGTGGCATCTCTATTATCTGAGGATATGAGGAGAAAAGCCATGGAGGGCACATCTAAGGAAGCCCTAACAGTGAGAGGGCGTTCCAAGGAGAAGGACAAATCTAGATATGGTGATAGGTCTAAGTCTAAAGGTAGATCCAAGTCTCGAGGGAAGTTTGAGAGAAAATGTTGGAATTGTGGCAAGCCTGGTCATATGAAGAAGGATTGCAGATCAAAGAAATCTAAGTCTGGAAAAAATTCTGATGAATTGACTTCCATAGAGATGAATAAATCCATTGATGAAGCAGGGGATGTATATCTGGCATCCTGCTCATCGTGCTCCACACGATCAGATAAAAATGATTGGTTGATTGATACTAGTGCCTCTTTTCATATGACTCCTAATAGAGGGTGGTTTAGTGAATATGAAAGATATGATGGAGGGGAGGTACTATTGGGAGATGATTCACCACTCAGAATCATGGGTCATGGAAGAGTGAAAATTTTGCTGCAAGATGGTAGGGTTAAGACACTACCAAGTGCGATGCATATTCCGAGACTTGCTAGAAATTTGATTTCGGTAAGCAAAATGGTCGATGCAGCAGTGAATGTCAGTTTTCACAAGGATTCATGAAAAATGGTTCATGGATCAATGGTGTTGGCAAGGGGAGTTCAGATTGGAACATTGTATAAGCTATTGGGAAGCACTATGACAAATGAGCGCAATAGCTCAACTGTTCCTGAGGTTGATTCTAATAAAAGCTCAACACTCTGGCATCAAAGGATGGGACATATTGGAGAAAAGGGATTGCGTACCCTGTACACAAAAGGTATGGTTCATGGTATCCCTAATTACTCAATGTCTTCCGAGTTCTATGAACATTGTATTTATGGTAAACAGAATCGGGTTAGTTTTCCATCTGGTGCCACAAGATCTAGTGGGGTACTAGATTTGATCCACAATGATATTTTTGGTCCTGTTCCTATGCCGTCTCTTGGAAAATCATGGTATTATGCTTCTTTTGTTGATGATTTTTCAAGATATACATGGATTTACTTTCTTAATATGAAAGATGAAGTGTTTGAAAAATTTAAGGAATTTAAAGCACTTGTTGAGAATCAAACTGATAAAAGAATTAAGGTGTTGAGGTCTGATAATGGAGGGCAATATTGTTCTAATATATTTGAGAAATTTTGTAAGCAATGTGGTATTGCAAGATAGAAGACTACTCAATATACACCTCAACAGAATGGATTTGCAGAGAGGTTGAACAGATTACTGATGGAGAAGGCTAGAAGTATGCTTAGTGGTGTAGGTTTGGCATAGGAATTCTGGGTAGAAGCAGTGAGTGCAGCATGCTACTTGCGAAATCGGTCACCTACATCAGCATTGCCGGATCAAACTCCATTTGAAGCTCTATTTGGTAAGAAACCTTCTATTTCACATCTCGAGTTTTTGGCTGTGATGCATACATGCATATTCCAAAGGAGAAAAGAAGTAAGCTAGATAATAAGGCTGTTAAATGTATCTTTATTGGTTATAAAGATGGTGTTAAAGGATATAAGCTTTGGAATCCAAAAACTAAAAGTACAATGTATAGTAGAGATGTGGTGTTTAGGGAGATGATCGGTGATTCTAGGAAGGTAGTTACAAAAGAGGAACCCGGAACGGTTCAATTTGATCTCATGGAAAACTATCGGACAAGTAGAGAATCCGGAAGAGGAGCATACAGATGAGGATATGGAAGAGGAGCATACAGGTGAGGATCTGGAAGAGGATGAAGAAGAGGTTCATACACCAGTGGTAAGGAGATCAACACGGGAAAGGAAGCAACCTGAAAGGTATAGTCCATCTACTTTTCCTACTTCTTTTATACTATCTGTTACTGATGAAGATCCTAGAATAGTTAGAGAATCTGTTAATTTTGGAGAGGCAAACCGTTGGGAAGAGGCCATGGATGAGGAAATGATGTCTCTGAAAAAGAACAAAACATGGGATTTAGTGAAATTACCAAGTGGTAAGAAAGCAATAGGTTGCAAGTGGAACTTTAAGAAGAAGCAAAATGCTGAAGGTAAAGTGGAGAAATATAAAACTCGCCTGGTTGCTAAAGGTTTTTCCCAGGTTGAAGGAATTGATTATGGTGAATTTTTTTCTCCCGTTGCAAAGCTAACATCAATTAGATTTATGTTAGCTGTGGCTCGTTGCATTTGATCTTGAAATAGAACAGATGGATGTGAAAACTGCATTCCTTCATGGAGATTTGGAGGAAGAAATCTATATGAGGCAGCCTGAAGGTTTCACTGTTGCAAGAAAGGAGGATCTGGTATGTAAGTTAAATAAATCATTGTATGGACTGAAACAATCACCTAGAATGTGGTACCAAAAATTTGATACTTATGTTTTAGGAATTGGTTTTGTTCTTAGCAATGCTGATCACTGTGTGTATTCAAAGAAAATTGGTAATGTAATTGTCATTATAGTTCTTTATGTTGATGACATGTTACTAATTGGAAATAGCAAGAAAATGGTCAGGGAAGTAAAGTCTCGATTGGCATCGCAGTTTGACATGAAGGATCTTGGCCCAGCAAATTTTATATTGGGTATGCAAATAAAAAGAGATCGCTCTAACAAAAAGTTGTGGCTGGATCAAAAAAAATTTGTTGAGACAGTGTTGAAAAGGTTCAATATGCAGGATTGCAAACCGATGAAGGTACCTATTTCTTTAGGTGAAAAATTGTCTACTGAACAATGTCCAAAAATAGAAGAAGAGGTAGAGGAAATGTCACATATTCCTTATGCAAATTTTGTAGGTAGTTTAATGTATGCCATGGTTTGTACTAGAGCAGACATTGCCCATGCAGTGGGAGTCTTGAGTAGATATATGTCTAAACCTGGTAAAGAGCATTGGACTGCTGTGAAAAGGGTGTTCAGATATTTGCGTGGCACCTATGATTTTACAATCTGCTATGAGGGTACAGGTAAATAAAATAGACAATTGGATATAGAAGGGTTTGTTGATGCAGATTGGGCTGGAGATCTGGATAGGAGAAGATCTACTAGTGCTTATGTATTCAATTTTTTTGGAGGGGCCATTAGTTGGATGAGCAAGAGGCAAATTGTTGTTGCTCTTTCAACTACTGAAGCTGAGTATATGGCATCCACTGATGCAAGTAAGGAAGTTGTATGGATGCAAAGACTATGTGCAAAAATTGGGTTCTTTCAAGGAGCTGTGAAGATAAACTGTGATAGTCAGAGTGCCATATTTTTGGCAAAGAACCCTGCTTACCATTCAGGAACGAAGCACATTGATACAAAGTTCCATTTCTATAGGGACATGCTTGAACAGAGGAAAGTGTTGCTGGAAAAGATAGACACCAAGGAAAATGTTGCAGATGCTTTAACCAAGGCTGTAAGCACTGAAAAGTTTAGATTCTATTCAATTGAAATGGGTCTGGAAAAGTATTCAACAAGTGGGAGAATGTTGGATGTGTCTCATTCTTTGCCGGAAAATAATTGTACGACAGGCACTACAGTGCAAAAGACGACGGGTAGGGGGGGTCCATGGGGGTCGGAGGCCCCCAAGGACCCCCGGCCATGGTAAAGGTGATTATGTAATAGGTGATGGCTCGGGGTGCATAGGGGGACGCCCTCGGATACGATGAAAGTGATACATGCCGATGAAGCCGACGCGGAAATTTTCACCTACTTTTATCACTACTTTTCACCTACTTTTATCGCTACTTTTGGAGCGACCCTCGGGATTCCCACGGTTGGTGGGTGGTTAGTGGGTGTGGGTGGTTTAGCCCATGGTGTTGTATCCATGGTACCCTAATACCACTTGGTGGTTTAGGGTTGTATGAGTTTCCTTATATAATTATTGTAATGTCCCATTTTAGGGATGAGAGAGAGATATAATATATCAAGGAGGATAGACTCTTGTTTCTTTGGACTAGCCCAAATTGGGTGAACCAAGGTAAATATTGTGTGTTATATGTGCATTGAATGGTGTCATTATCTCCTAAGTTATTATTTCTGCTTTATTTCTAGAATATGTTTCTGTAAATTCTCTTCATTTTGTAGCCTACGAGCATTTTTGACGGATTATATATATACACATTTTGGTTGTGGCTATTATATATACATGTGTTATGATTTTGATTTGAATGTGTTTGGATTTCTTCTACATGGATATCATAGTATAATTTGTGAGTAAGTGTATGATGAATGAATATATGTGTAGGTGGTAGTGTGTAGAAAAATGATCACATTGTAGCATAGATATACTGTAGAATGATATGAATAAGTGTAGATTGGATGCAATGCTATGTGATGTAATGCAAGTGTAACAATGTATGTTAGAATTTTGGTAGATGCATGTAACATAGATACGATGATGCAATATTAATCAATGCATGTAGGATAAATGCAATGATGAAATGTTTGATGACTCTATGTAAAATAGATGCACTGATGCATGTATGGGAGGAATAAAATATGTAAATTAAGCACGTGTATCATGGTATATACTGATGTGAATGTGATCCATTCCATAATATCAGGGGTGTAGGATGGTATAAGGCATATGTAATAACTTTGACAATCATAGTTGTAGTAATCAAATCTCATACAAAAACTATGTAAGCATTGGTGACAACTCATAACTAATTTGAATGGTTCAAAGTATATCATGGACTAGTGTGTGTAAATGAGTGAGGTTTATTTATCCATTTTGAGGGAGGTAGTATTAACTCATTTTAAACATAACAAAACTAGCTAGCTCATCCACAAGCATGTAATGATCTGTACAAAATAAGGTCACTAATGTGATAGATGTGTCACCACTTGTAAGTCTATTCCACTAGTGGGTAGGTGCTTAGGGCTTATAGCTAGCGATGGAAATTGTCCCATGATGTTATGTTGAACCTAAGGACCAAAGGTGATGAAGCATAACCTTGTTGTTCCTTGGAGGCTTTTGCTTTTGTTTTATGCCCCTTGTTTCTTTGCTTTTTTTTGTAATATGGATGTTGGCTTTTATTTTCTGCCTGCTTGTCTATTTTTTGCATATGCTTATCTCTTTGTTTATACCTAGGTCGTATGTTGACCATGCAAATGATAGGATGAGTAGGGGAAACTGTTTGCTATATGGTGATATCTACGCAAGGTGTTATCTTTCCTAGACTCAAAATTTGCTTAAGTGTGTAACCTGTGTGAATGGTCCATGAGAGAAGTTGAACCAACCTGAAAGAACTATAAGGAGGTTTTTTTTTTGGTGACATTTGATTGACTAAACTATGAATGGTCAAAAATAAACAAGACACCTATATACACCTTAATCCTAAAAATGGGGAATGGACATCTAAGTGGTGATGCTAACAAGTGCATATTTATTCTTGTCGAACACACATTTTTTTTGGGGAGGAAGAATATACAAACATGAAATAAAAATTGTAATGAAAGACGAATGGATATATGCAATGGATGTAATGTAATCGATGCAACTAGAAGAATGAAATATCTACAAGAGGAAGACCATGAAATATAGCGAAGGAATATTGAAAAGCCTATTTACAAATGAGTATATGGTGTGATGATGATGAAGGTGAGAAGTTGTGATAATGGTTGCCCCAACTTGTGGGGTGTGTGTGTAGTAGGAGAATAAGATGTAACTGATGGGAATGCATGTGATAATGACAATAGGAGGAAGAATTTGAAGGTGGAAACTACAAATGGAATAAATAAGAAGAAATAAGAATTGGTAACCAACAAGATAAGGAGATTATGAGAGTAAAGGGAGGTGGGAATAAAGAAACTATATCAACGTAAGTATGTAGCTGCTCCAAGCATGACCATACAACTATGTGAGGAAGCAAGAAGAAGAAGAGGAAATAAAGAAGAAAGAGGATGAAAAAATAATGATGGGCAAAGTGACGAGGGTCATGTCATGAATGAGGAGGTGAGGCAATGATGTTGCTATAGATTTGATGGTTTATATAGTTTGACATGTGATGGATATAGTGTGATGGAGCTATCATAGATTTAGGTGGTGGCAAATTTCAAGGGAAGATGCGATGTGGAGGACTCTAGAGTCAGTTGGATGAAAATGAGTGCTCGAGTGATGGGATGCGGTCACTAAGCAACATGTTATGTACCAAGGTATAAAATGTATGACATGTATCCATGTCATTCCCTGGCTGATGGTGGTATATAAAAAACTGATTCTCTTGATAATTTCATGGTTTAGGACATCAAAAGTCAATAGGCCAGATTTTGGATAACACGAGGCCTTGTTGAAGGAACTGATGAAACACTTGGGATAATGGCATGGATGGGAGAGGCATGGGATAGATATAAGGCTTTGAGGGAGGTGAGTGGGAAGTAGATGGAGTAAGGTCAAATGGTAGAGGTGTGGTTCAAGAATATTATGTGGGTCAGATCTGAGGACAAGGAATAGACCTAGAAGGAGATGAATATATATGGGCCATGGTGGACTAGTAAGTAGAGGTGTGGCAGCAACAATGAATCACATCAAGGTGATAAATGATATGTTGGATATAAAAATGTGGGGGTGATGGGATTGGAAAAGGTGGAGAGTGGAACTCCAATGTATAAGGAGTATGATATGGGTGTGAAGATGGATTTGTATGAGAGTACGAAGGGAGTGAGTGAAATGACTTTACATATTATGGGGTTTTCTGAAGTGGTAAGCCTCAAAGTGGATAAGGTGGCATCCAAAGGATGGGTGGTGCAAGAAAATATTATGGGTAACAATGCATATGGGATGGAGGTATATGTGTATAAGTGGCTTGGAAGTCATGTAAATTAAGGGTTTGGTTGTAGGGGACATCTTGATCGAAAGTGAGGGAGGTAAGCATGAAGAATGTGTGAGATGAGGTGTGTATCATCTAATTGGGGGATGATAAACTACTGATGGGTGATGAGTAGAAATAGATGGTGAGGGTTCATTGTATCATCATATGGATGGGGATGAGACCCTTATGTGTAGGAATAGGGATTTTCTTCCTTATTTGCAAAGGAGGATAGGGACACCTAACTATCTCTTGAGCGAGGTGAATAATATGAGTCTCTATGGTAGGGTGAGTGGTGTCAAGGTGGAGTGTGGGGGTCCAAATGGTATGATGGTGAGGACTATTGAATATGTATAGAGTCAGATGTCCTGGTCAGGTCGTCTGGTGTAATCAGGACTGGAGATAGTGTGGGAAGATCCTACATGGTGGTAGAACAAGATGTTGATAGTGTGTACATATAATCACGTATCTCCATTGAATATGTAGTAGTGGACGATGTGAACCCTATAAAAATAAATAGATACCAACATATAAATGACATAAAAAGTAAAGGTGTGTTTGTTGTGTAATAGAAAATAAAGACCATGTGTGTATTGTGATGTGCATAATGAGTGATGTGTGCGTAGATAGCACTATGTACAATTTGTGGTGGTGAATACCTATGTGGGCTAAGCATTGAACACACAAAGAAGAAAGGATATTTATGGGTTTAAGTTCAATGAGACCTTCAATATTAGCCAATCAATAGGCACCTAAACCAAATTTGTGTGTGACTATGAATGGGCCCAGCCAGTTCGGGGTAAAATTATCTCTTTGTTGGTGGGGTTGACTTGTGATTTATTGGTTCTCTTTGAGAACTAGGCTGTCAATTTGAAATTCTTGTTGATGTACCTTACTGTTGTAGGTATGATTAAGGAAATATTGGTAGATGTGAGTGTGCTCGATGGCATGAATGTGATGTTCATCGAGGAGTGTTAGTTGATCAAGATGATCTTGACAAGTAGTGTCATCATCAATAAGTTGTTTCATGCATACTCATAAGGAGGGTATATCTAGTTCAATGGGTATAATAACTTCAATGCCATAGACTAATGAGAAAGGGGTTACCCCAGTGGGAGTATGGATGCTCATACGGTAGGCCCACAAAGCTAAGGGTATTTTATTATGCCAATCACGATGAGACTCTGCTACTATCTTATGAAGTATGGAGTAATTTTTTTTGTTGGTAGCCTCTACCTAGCCATTACATTATGGGTAGTATGGGGTAGAGAATTTGTGGTGAATATTGAACTTGTCACAAAGGGTGCTAACCATTTTGTTTTTGAAATATTTTATGTTATCAAAACTTATTTTGGAGTGTTGGACATTTTGAGTCCTCTAAGTCAAAGTTGTCATTGATGTCACCTGATAGAGTTATCACTCATATCAAGGAATTCGGCAAGAAATAAAGTCATCCAAGGTTGTCACTATCATCCAAGAAAAAGCTTCATCAGTGCAAAAGTGAAAGGAAAAAGGCTCCATAATATTTTAATATTATTGGGAGCACAGGTTAAGCGATTGGTTCATAAAAACCCAAGATGGGTTATTGCAAAGGTTAAAAAGGAGGTTTAATAATTATTTATAAATTATTTAAATTCACAAGGAATTTAAATTTTATAAATAATATTTGTTACACCAAGGTTGTGCATTAAGACAAGGCTCCAAGGTTTAATTAAACTAAAACCTAAGGTTGGTCTATTTTAATTTATAATATTTAAATTTAAATTTAAATTTAAATATATTATAAATTAATCAACCACGCCGACGTCGAATTAAATCGATGCACCGACGTGATTGCATGGAAGACAAAGGCATTATATATAATGCCCTAAAAGGCATTAATCAAATTACCCTTGCTAATTCGTTTGGAGTGCATGCGAATTAAGGCTCGTGTTTAAAAGGCTTGACGATTTACGAAAAGGTTGAAGCAGGGAACGTTGGGATTTTGGAGCACATAGGCCAGCTTGGCCTAGTGGTGTGTTGGCTTGGCGAGACAGAGGAGGTCCCACGTTCGATTCGCTTGGAGGTTGCTTGCAAGGTCAAAGCGCTCGAAGCACATTTTGATTATTTTGAAAGGTGCGAGTTCGTGAGGTTGTTGATGCAGTTCGTGCCTTTTTAGGCACGTGTGGGTGCATGGCCCAATGGTGGCTTGGCCATGGTTAAGGCATTGGGAAGGAGGACGTTGGGGGATCGAATCCCTCCGAGAGGCAAAGGCAAGTTAATTTTTATATTTTAATTTTTGTTAAATAGCCTTAAGGGAGAAATAAGGGTTATGCTATGCCCTAGAAAATTGAGAGATTTTTTATGGTTTTATTTTTGGAAGGGTAGCATATTATATATCGTTGGAAAGAATTTTTCAAGGGCTATTTGATTAACTTGCTTAGAAGGAGAAATAAGGTGTGTGTAAAGAGATATTTCTATTTTTGTAAAAGGGGTTCAAAAGTGAGTTTGATTTATTCTTTTTCAAAGGGGATTATTTCTTTCATGAGAGGACATGGTGAATTTTATTGAGTAGGAGTAATAAGGTGTTATTGGGATATTATTTTTATTGTTGTGATATTACTCAAGTCCTCTAACCTCTTTGTGATTGAAAAGGAAATATTTGAAAGTGTGTTGAGTTTGACAGATTTTGTGGACAACTCCTTGGCATCAAAAAGGTATGGGCAATATTCTCCATTGACTTGATTGGGTGATTGATTTCTGAAAATATCATTGGAGAGAAAAGGATTGATTGTGGTTTCCTTTTCGAAAGTGGTTGGTTTAATGCTTCAAGGTTTTCTGGATTGAGAGTTGTGATTAAACTTTGTTTTATAAGCATTGTTGTTGAAGCCAATTGGTTATGCAAAGAACTTGAACTTGAGTTAGAAAAGAACATGAGTATCATTGTTATGTGAGATTTGTGGTTGAGCATTGTTGGAAACATTTTGAGTTGGTTGATACATGCTTGGACTAGGGTTTGTGAGAAAGGGTTGTTCCTTGAGGTGATTGGTTGAGTAGAGTTGATTAAGCCTAGTCAAGTGGATGAAAGTGGTTGTTCAAGTTCCATGAAACAAACTATTCTATATTCTGATTTGAGTTGAGATTGAGTTTTTGAGAATAGAACATATTGAGTCTCTAACAATTCTCTTTATGATTCTATGAGATTGGACAAGTTCTTGTGTGAGCTTTTAGAGATTTAAAGTTTTGAGTGAACCTATTGAGCATATTTGAGCAGGTTCTAAGTGGACCTATTGAGCAGATTTGAGTAGGTTCTAAGTGGACCTATTGAGCAGATTTGAGCAGGTTCTAAGTGGACCTATTGAGCAGATTTGAGAAGGTTCTGAGTGAACCTATTGATAGAGCTTTGGAAGTGATAGAGTATAGAGGATAGAGTCTTAGTGGATAGAGATCCAGGAAAATTGAAGATAGATCTTCTGAGTGAGGAGTCTTCAAGTGGAGAGAGATCCACCAGTCAGTGCAGTAGAGAGACAGAGTCTTCTAGAAGATCACTAGCCAGAGCAAAGGAGAAAGAGTTCTCCTATGGATAGAGATCCATAAATTTGAGATTTAGGGGATCAACATCTCCTTTGGATAGAGGTCCATAAACATTGTAATTGGGAAGGATTCCCAAAATATTATTTGAGAAATATTTAGAAGAAATATTTTTCTATGGAGGTAGCCCACATTGGGTGAACCATGTTAAAAATGATGTCTCTCATGTGTGTGATGCTTTGTGTGATGTTTACTATTTTATTAATGTTGATGCTACTATTTGGATTAAAAGGAAAAATTTTATTATATACTGTTCACCCTCCCTCTCAGTATAAGCACATGTTCTTCAATTGGTATCAGAGCGGGTCTCTCCATGAAGAGTCTAACAGCTTGGAAGAGGATCCTTCGGTAGCACACATGACTTCAGAAAGTGAAGAAGAGACTATGTTTGATATAAAAGAAGAATTCTTTGCTGCTCTCAAAAAATTGGAAAGACTTAGAGAGAAAAATTCAAGCTTGAAAGAACAAATTCAGGAAGATGAAGAAGCAAGAGTGGAAGTTATACAGAACCTCACAGAACTCAAGATTAAGGTAGAAGAAGGAAAGAATATTGAGCAAGATATGATAGATCTATTGAGAGCCAAGGAAACAGAATGTGAAATATTGGAAGCAAAAATTGTTCTCCTAAGGAATAAACTGGAAGGGACCAAGATACTACAAGATACATAATATGAGAAACAAAAAGAGGAATCAAGCTTCCAAAAGGCAGAAACTTCAAACAAAGAAAAGCAAGCAAAGGACATCAGAAAGGAAGAAAGCAAAGAAGAACCCTGGATAAGGGTTAATCACAAGAAGAAGATGACTTCTTCACAACATCCAAGACCTCCAAACAAGTTACATAATTTCTTCCATGGTCATTGTTTTTCTTGCAATAAATATGGTCATAGAGTTGCACACTGTATTCATCATGCAAGATACAATAGAAATTTCAATTCCTTTGCACCTCTCATGGATGATGATGTTATATGTTACAAATGCAATAATTTTGGGCACAAGGCTAGATGGTGTAAAATGATATTTCTTGAGTCTAGAAAAACAATTCCAACAACTAGGAAGGATGAAAGAAAGAATGTTAGGGCCAGATCTATGTTAGTACAAACAACCTTGCATGCTCAAGATAAAGAAGAACAATGGTATCTGGATAGTGGTTGCTCTAGTCACATGACAGGAGACAAAGACAAGTTCATTGTACTAAAGGAAACAAATAGAGGATCAATAAGTTTTGGTGATAATGGATCAACAAGGATTGTTGGGAGAGGTACTCTAAGTCTAGACAATGGAAAAACAAAAATAGAGAATGTTTTGTATGTCAAAGGGTTAAAACACAATCTACTGAGTATAAGTCAACTTTGCGATCAAGGATACATGGTCACCTTCCATCCAGATAGATGTGAGATAAGGAAAATAGAAATAGGAAGAATCATTGCAAATGCAAGAAGGACCCCAAACAACTTATACATGCTCAATGAGATCAAAGGGGAAAAGTGCTTTCTATCACAAGAAGATGAGAGTTGGTTGTGGCATAGAATATTGGGTCATTTGAATTTTGACAACATAGTCAACATAAGCAATAAATAGGAAGTTAGAGATTTACCCAAAATAAGAAGACCTCAAAACATAATTTGTGCACCCTGTCAACATGGAAAGCAAACTAGGACAACTTATAAACCAAAAGGCTATATGTCATCTGAGCCTTTGAGTCTAATACATACTGATTTGTGTGGTCCTACCAGAACACAAAGTATTCAGGGTGAGAGTTACTTCATGTTGTTTGTAGATGATTATTCCAGAATGGTTTGGGTAACTTTCCTAAAAGAGAAGTCAGAGGCCTTCAAAAAATTTAAAGCATTCAAGAAGTTGGTTGAAAATGAAATAGGAAAAAGGATTAAGTGTCTACGATCCGATAGAGGAGGAGAATTTACTTCAAATGAGTTTGTAGAATTTTGTGAACAACATGGAATCAAGAGAGAGTACTCAGTAGCAAGAACTCCCCAACAAAATGGAGTAGTTGAAAGGAAGAACAAGACTATTGAAAACATGGCTAGAGCTATGTTAAATGAATCTAAGTTATCAGATGGTTTTTGGAAAGAAGTAGTATCTACAATTGTATACATAATTACTAGGGCTCAATTAAGGGTAAATCATCACAAGACTCCTTATGAGCTTTGGAAAGGAAGACCTGCTACTGTAAAACATTTCAAAATTTTTGGAAGCAAATGTTACATAAGACGGGAAGATCAGAATTTGGGCAAATTTGATCCAAGATGTGATGAGGGAATTTTTCTTGGTTATTCTACAAAGAGCAAGGCTTACAGATGTTACAACAAAAGAACACGCACTATGGTGGAAAGTATGAATGTAACAATTGATGAGAAGATAGATTCCAGAGAACCAGTTCAACAAACTGTATACCAAGAAGATGGATGTTGTCAAGAAGAATTTTGTGAGGAATCGGATAATGATGAAGAAGAAACACAAAGGCTTCTTCCTAAGACTCCTTCTAGGTATGTACAGAAACATCACCCAAAATATCAGATCATCGGGAATCCAGATGAAAGACAGACAAGGAGAAGAATAATAAAACCATCTCAACAAGCAAATTTTTCTTTGCTATCTAAGATTGAGCCAAAATATTTCACTCAAGCTAGTGAAGATGAATTTTGGGTTAAAGCAATGAATGAGGAATTGGATCAGATAGAGAAGAGCAAAACTTGGGAACTTGTTCCATGACCAAAGGACAAAAATGTGATTGGCACAAAATGGGTTTTCAGAAATAAGTTGAATGAAGATGGACAAGTGGTCAGAAATAAAGCAAGGTTAGTATGCAAAGGTTATGCACAAGTAGAAGGAATTGATTTTGATGAAACCTTTGCTCCAGTTGCATGACTTGAAGCTATAAGGATGTTTTTAGCTTTTGCAAGTTTCAAGAACTTCAAGGTATATCAGATGGATGTCAAGTCAACATTTCTAAATGGGGTTCTAGAAGAAGAGGTCTACATTGAACAACCAGAGGGATTCATACTAGCAGATACACCAGATCAGGTATGCAGATTGAAAAAGGCATTGTATGGTTTAAAGCAGGCTCCCAGAGCATGGTACTCAAGATTGGATAAGTATCTACAGGAATAGGGATTTAGGAAAGGAATAGCAGATAGTAATTTGTATATCAAAAATGAAGGAAATGATCTTCTAATAGTGGTTGTTTATGTTGATGACATAATTTTTGGGGGAAACAATGACAAGATGTGCAAAGAATTTGCTAAGAATATGCAAAGTGAATTTGAGATGTCTATGCTTGGTGAATTATCCTTCTTTCTTGGTCTTCAGATTTCACAATCAAGAAAGGGAGTGTTTCTTTCTCAAGCCAAGTACATCAAGGAGATGTTGAAGAAATTTAGGTTAGAAGATTGCAAACCAGTAAGTACTCCTATGGTCATAGGGTGCAAGTTGAGTAAGGATGATGAATCTCCAGAGGTAGATCAGAGACTATACAGATCCATGATTGGCAGCTTATTATATGTCACAGCTACAAGACCAGACATAGTACAATCAGTGGGATTAGTGGTAAGGTTTCAAGCAGCACCTAAGGAAACACATGTGGCAGTAGTAAAAATAATTTTTAGGTATCTAAAAGGGACTATGGATTTTGGGCTTTGGTATCCCAAAAGTGACAGTTTCACACTCACAGCATATACAGATGCAGATTGGGCCGGCAACATTGATGATAGAAAAAGCACAAGTGGAGGAGCTTTCTTTCTTGGAGAAAGTCTAGTCTCCTGGTTAAGTAAGAAGTAGGTTTCAATATCACTATCTACAGTAGAGGCAGAATATATTGCAGTAGTAGCCAGTTGTACATAGGTGTTATGGATGAAGAGAACTTTAGAAGACTTCAAGATAAAGCATGATCAGCCCATTCCTATACTATGTGATAATACCAGTGCCATATGTATCTCAAAAAATCTGGTAATGCACTCCAAGACAAAGCACATTCCGATTAAGTATCATTTTATGAGAGAACAGGTGTCAGATAAACAAGTCATATTGGAGTATGTCACTACAAAGGAACAGATAGCAGATATTTTCACTAAGCCACTCTCAAAGGAAACTTTTGAGTATCTTCGAGGAAAATTGGGAGTGAGACTCCCACCCCAAAATTAACCACCTCATGTGGAGGTGGGGGAGGGGCTAAGCTAAGAGGCTCATTCTTAGCCCCGAGCCCCAAAGGTGACCCTTTGCCATTGATGTCAAAGGGGGAGATATTTGTGTATATTGGGGAAGAGATTTGATATTTGAGAGAGCATTGAGCCAGGGGGAGCAAAGTCCCAGGGGGAGAAAAAAGAAGGTCAAGTTTCAATAAAAGGATATGGGTTGCCATCAATGACAAAGGGGGAGATTGTTGGACATTTTGAGTCCTCTAAGTCAAAGTTGTCATTGATGTCACCTGATAGAGTTATCACTCATATCAAGGAATTCGACAAGAAATAAAGTCATCCAAGGTTGTCACTATCATCCAAGAAAAAGCTTCAACGAATGCAAAAGTGAAAGGAAAAGTCTCCATAATATTTTAATATTATTGGGAGCACAGTTAAGTGATTGGTTCATAAAAACCCAAGATGGGTTATTGCAAAGGTTAAAAGGGAGGTTTAATAATTATTTATAAATTATTTAAATTCACAAGGAATTTAAATTTTATAAATAATATTCGTTACACCAAGGTTGTGCATTAAGACAAGGCTCCAAGGTTTAATTAAACTAAAACCTAAGGTTGGTCTATTTTAATTTATAATATTTAAATTTAAATATATTATAAATTAATCAACCACGCCGACGTCGAATTAAATCGATGCACCGACGTGATTGCATGGAAGACAAAGGCATTATATATAATGCCCTAAAAGGCATTAATCATTTTTCATCCTTGCTAATTCGTTTGGAGTGCATGCGAATTAAGGCTCGTGTTTAAAAGGCTTGACGATTTACGAAAAGGTTGAAGTAGGGAACGTTTGGGGTTTTGGAGCACATAGGCTAGCTTGGCCTAGTGGTGTGTTGGCTTGGCGAGACAGAGGAGGTCCCATGTTCGATTCGCTTGAAGGTTGCTTGCAAGGTCAAAGTGCTCGAAGCGCATTTTGATTATTTTGAAAGGCGCTAGTTTGTGAAGTTGTTGATGTAGTTCATGCCTTTTTAGGCAAGTGTGGGTGCGTGGCCCAATGATGGCTTGGTCATGGTTAAGGCATTGGGAAGGAGGACGTTGGGGGATCGAATCCCTCCGAGAGGAAAGGCAAGTTAATTTTTATATTTTAATTTTTATTAAATAGCCTTAAGGAGAAATAAGGGTTATGTTATGCCCTAGAAAATTGAGAGATTTTTGATGGTTTTATTTTTGGAAGGGTAGCATATTATATATCGTTGGAAAGAATTTTTCAAGGGCTATTTGATTAACTTGCTTAGAAGGAGAAATAAGGTGTGTGTAAAGAGATATTTCTATTTTTGTAAAGGGGTTCAAAAGTGAGTTTGATTTATTCTTTTTCAAAGGGGATTATTTCTTTCATGAGAGGACATGGTGAATTTTATTGAGTAGGAGTAATAAGGTGTTATTGGGATATTATTTTTATTGTTGTGATATTACTCAAGTCCTCTAACCTCTTTGTGATTGAAAAGGAAATATTTGAAAGTGTGTTGAGTTTGACAGATTTTGTGGACAACTCCTTGGCATCAAAAAGGTATGGGCAATATTCTCCATTGACTTGATTGGGTGATTGATTTCTGAAAATATCATTGGAGAGAAAAGGATTGATTGTGGTTTCCTTTTTCGAAAGTGGTTGGTTTAATGCTTCAAGGTTTTCTGGATTGAGAGTTGTGATTAAACCTTGTTTTATAAGCATTGTTGTTGAAGCCAATTGGTTATGCAAAGAACTTGAACTTGAGTTAGAAAAGAACATGAGTATCATTGTTATGTGAGATTTGTGGTTGAGCATTGTTGGAAACATTTTGAGTTGGTTGATACATGCTTGGACTAGGGTTTGTGAGAAAGGGTTGTTCCTTGAGGTGATTGGTTGAGTAGAGTTGATTAAGCCTAGTCAAGTGGATGTGAAGTGGTTGTTCAAGTTCCATGAAATAAACTATTCTATATTCTGATTTGAGTTGAGATTGAGTTTTTGAGAATAGAACATATTGAGTCTCTAACAATTCTCTTTATGATTCTATGAGATTGGACAAGTTCTGTGTGGACTTGCTTATTGAGCAGATTTGAGAAGTTCTAAGTGGACCTATTGAGCATATTTGAGTTCTATGGACCTATTGAGCAGATTTGGAGCAGTTTTGAGTGGACCTATTGAGCATATTTGAGCAGGTTTTGAGTGGACCTATTGAGCAGATTTGAGCAGGTTCTGAGTGGACCTATTGAGCAGATTTGAGAAGGTTCTGAGTGAACCTATTGAGAGAGCTTTGGAGGTGACAGAGTATAGAGGACAAAGTCTCAGTGGATAGAGATCCAATAGCCAAGACAATTGAAGACAAATCTTCTGAGTGAGGAGTCTTCAAGTGGAGAGAGATCCACCAATCAGTGCAACAGAGAGATAGAGTCTTCTAGAAGATCACTAGCTAGAGCAGAGGAGAAGGAGTTCTCCTATGGATAGAGATCCACAAACTTGAGATTTAGGGGATCAACATCTCCTTTGGATAGAGGTCCATAAACATTGTAATTGGGAAGGATTCCCAAAATATTATTTGAGAAATATTTAGAAGAAATATTTTTTTGTGGAGGTAGCCCACATTGGGTGAACCACGTTAAAATGATGTCTCTCATGTGTGTGATGCTTTGTGTGATGTTTATTGGTTTATTAATGTTGATGCTACTATTTGGATTAAAAGGAAAAAGTTTTATTGTATACTGTTCACCCCCCTCTCAGTATAAGCACATGTTCTTCATGGAGGGGATTCCAAAATGACATATGATATGGTCAATAATATTGGCTTCCGTGGTCTAAAAAAGTGGGATGGATTAGATCCACTTTGTAAAGTATTATGTGGTAATGATGATAAATTTGTGATTGTTTGATGAAGTAGATGTGATTTTTTTGATAAGTTCAAGGCCCCATTAAGCGAAAGGCCACATGGACTGAATAGGTAGAGTGATTGAGATGGCACATGTGTGATATTTGCATGTTTTTGGTACTAGTGCCTCACATACTTACAATAATTATATTCCATATTGGGCTAGTAATAGCCCATGTGAATGATGCATTTTATGATTGCCATTCCACTAAAGTGGCCACCGCAAGTACCATATGGGTTTCTTGTACAGCCCATTAAGATTCATATGGTTCTAAGCAACACAAGAGGATGCCATCATAATTGCGATGCTAGAGGATGTCCCCCAACAATGTATAGTGAATCACCATTTGTTTGAATGCCAATGATGATCATGTGGTAGATCACATGGTAGGAATCCTAACTTAATATAATCGTTAATTTGTGCAAACCAAGGATCATATGGTTTGTTATTGACCACATGAATGCCACCATCATCTATGGGAAGCATAGGCGATATGGTAGATTGAGTGAGGGTGTGAATGGACACACACGTGGTGTCTAATAGGGAGTTTTGAGGGATTAATGGTCCTAAGGAGATCATTGTGTTAGCAAAATGGTTTGATGATCATAAATCAGCTTCGATAGCATACCACTTGAATTGGAAAAGTTGTGCAATCCATTTGTATTGTTGGAGAAGTGAACAACGATATTGCCAAATATCTTGCACTTGGTTTAATACCAAGAGAGAATCACCTATGATGTGAAGGTGTTTGATGTGCATGAAGTGGTCTTTTTTTAATCTAAGAATTAAGGCTTTGTATTCTACATTATTGTTTATGCAAGGGAAGTCTAATTTGAATGAAAAGGGGAGTGGTTCCCTTTCGGGTATGGAGAAAACAATGCATGCACCCCCAACGTGAGTGCATCAGGAGCTATAATATTCATATCGATAGGTGTTTCTATATTGATATACTCTTCAAATTTTATAATGTGAAAGATGGAATCATAAGGAATCTGAATAAGGAGAGGTTGATCATATGGAAATGGAGCCTCTATAAGTTGATTTGTGATGACTTGTCCTTTTATGGATTTTTGTGAAATGAAATCTAGATCAAATTTAGTTAGAAGCATAATCCATTTTGTTGTACAAGAGTTGTGGTAACTTTTGTTCATCATATATCGAAGCGGATTATCTCGAGTGATGACAAAAGTAGTATGATTTAGCATGTAATGGTGAAGTTTTTGGGTGGCAAATACTACAACTAGGTATAGTTTTTCTATGTACCCATAATGAATTTCATAGCTGACTAGTGTACAACTTATATAATATATAGCCTGCTATTTTTTGAGCACGTTCTTTTGGGCTAATAATATACCTAGTGTAAAATATGTGGCTGATATGTATAGAGTAAGTGGTAGCTGTGGGTGTGGGGGAGTCATAATTGGTGGAGAAGTGAGGTAAGATTTGATAGAATCAAAGGATTTTTGATAGTTGTCATCCCATTTGAAAGTGACTACCTTTTGTAAGAGATGGTTGAATGGTTTGCATTTGTCTAATAGTTGTGCGATAAAGCTATGAATGGAAATGATTTTGCCCTGGAAACTACACAATTACTTTAGGTTGGTACGTGGAGGTATCTCGATGATGGCCTTTACTTTATTAGGGTCTACTTCGATACCAGGTTGAGAGACAATGAACCCTAGGATATTTCCTAAAGTAACACCAAAGACACACTTATTTGGGTTATGACACACATTATATTCTAGTAAATGGTTGAAGATATTACAAATATCATCTAAATATTATGAGAATTCCTTGGACTTCATGATGAGGTCATCAAAATAATCTTCCACAATTTTATGCATGTAATCATGAAATATGTAAGTCATTGCATGTTGGTAGGTTACCCTAGTATTTTTAAGGCCAAATGGCATGACCTTGTAGCAAAACATCCCCCAAGGGATTGTGAATGAAGTTTTGTGTTAATCAGTGGGGTTGATTTTGATTTGGTTGTAGCCAAAGAATCCATCCATAAGGGAGATCATCTCATGGCCTGTGATGGAATCAACTAGCGATTCGATGTTAGGTAAAGGGAAAATGTCCTTGGGACAAGCTTTGTTTAAACCATGAAATTCAGTGTAGATTCAAACCTCACTGTAAGGTTTTCGTACTGGAACCATGTTGGATACCCATTCAAGATAATCTATGGGTACAATGAAGTCTACGTCAAGAAATTTTTGAAGCTCATATTTTACTACTAATGCAACTGTTGGGTGCATGCATCGTAATTTTTGTCTGATAGGTTTGGCATCATTGTCCAATGTGAGATTATGGACTACAAGGGTGGGATCAAGGCCTAGCATATCCTTGTAAGACTACACAAAGAATCTGATATACTTTTGAGGAAAGTAGTGAACAAAATACACTCTTCAGGTGAAATGCTAGCAACTAGTTTAATAATGTGAGGGTTTTTAGGGTCGTCACCAATATCTACATCAATGGTTTCTTTGATTAGCATGTGGGAACCATTGTAAATTTGTTCTAGAATTGTAATAAGATGTAGGTCATAAATAGCCTCTAGGATATCATATTCATCATCTATGTCTATGCATGTGTGGTGAACACAAGAAATGTGAGGTGGTGTAGAAGGAAAAGGAGCATTAGCGATACACAGGATATGGGATGAAAGTAGGAAATCTTAAGGTGAAGGTATAGGTGAGATGTGTGTGAGATCAACAAAATTTGGATTTGGTGTGTCATCACAAATATGCTGGTGTGTATACTGAAGTGGGGAGAAGAGATCCATGTTGACCATGTTAAATGATGTTGTGGGGAATGTGGGTGGTGAATATTTTGATGATGAAGACTCCATAACCTATGAACATCGTAAGAGGCTCAATGGAGGATGCAGGATAACAAGTGGAGAACATGGTTGAGTAATGGAGCAATGGAGTTTTTTATGTATAGGTAGAAATTTTGTCAAGTTCATTGGTGATGGTGGGGGATATGTCATGTAATTCTCTAGATAATGAGTGTTTAGAGACAAGGTGACAAATTGGCTTGTTAACTCATCAACATAACATGATGATGTAGTGTTAGAGAAGGGAGTCTATTGAAATAAATCACATGGAATCATGATGGAAGAATGAGGAGATGGACTATCTTCAAAAATATCCATGTCGATATATTCTTCCAAAGTGTGTGTTGGAAGTGGGGAAGGGTGTAGGGAGAGATCTTGAATCTCATCCTCAAGTGGGTGAACAACGATGAGGTGATAGCCTAGGACAGATTTATCAGTAGGTAATTACATATGTGGATTGATGGATGCATGTAACCCTTATTCATAATGGCATAACCCAAATCCATGTCAATGTAAATGCCTAAGGTAGCATAAGGTGAAATGGGGGTTAAGCATGTGATCCAATGTACCACAAAAACTAGATTATGGTGCTGGAGGGACTGTAGGTACTAGGCAAGAGTGAGAAATTGAATCCTACATATATAAATTCAGTTTGGTTATCAAGAGGCCCTAATTGTATGATAGTTATGATAGTTAAGATTGAAGCTGAATGGCAACCAAAGTCAAGCATGGAATGGAATGCAGGTGGGCGTATGTGAGCATCACTTAAATTGTAGTCACCTAGACCTGAATTCATCATAAATATAGAAATGTGGGGTAATTTATGAAGTGGAAAATGGGATGGAGAATCTAAATCAAATTATGAGTCTATGATCTGAGAATATCTTATGGTAGTAGTAGAGGGGTGTAACAACTGATAATTGAGGTGAGAAGCTCACTACTCCCACTCTGCTACCATAGCTGGGATAGGGTGATCTACATGTGGAAATTGTATATGAGGATGAGTGGGCACTGGTGCTGGACTACGAGGAGACGTGAATGACCTAGGTTATGGGAAGAAATGAAGGGGAGGCATTTGAGGTGTAGGAAGGAGAGGAGGTTCTGTAGAGGAAGATGGGCAAGATGGAGAAGTAGGTCATGATGCAAGTAATAAGGATGGTCTTGAAACCATAGATGTATTTGTGGAATATGATGGTTGAGACGATGGTGGTGGCCAAAAGGAAGGTAGTGAAAAGGTATGGTAGTAGGATTAGGTACCATGATGGTTGGTGCTAGTGGTGCAAACATCGAGGTGTGTTTCCTTGATAGATATTATCATAATGAAGTGGATGTTGGGGAAGATGTTGATGCTTGGAAAGATTGATGAGAAGAAATAGGAAAGATTTATGTGGAATATTATGAAGGTATTGGTAGAAAGATCTATAATGTTGTATAATTTTGAGGTCCCCGTTGGTAGGAACACATTGGACAAGTCCATCATGGATGTATTTGAGACAATGGTGTAATGTAGAAGGGACACACTGATGAGCACCATAAATGCTCATATTTTGTACATATTTCTTTGATCAATATGCGGCTGTATAATAAGGATTGCGTACTTTTATGAATGATTATATAGATATTTGATATAATTATGCGTGTTATCTAATTTGTGTGCTTTTAGTATGTTTTGTGGAATTGCAGTTGATTTAGTTAGATTTGGAATGGTCGAGGTCCTTTTGATGGACCTGGCACTTTATTTCATCTGGGGTCAATGTAGAGAACATAGGCACCTCCCTGCAACTAGAAGGCGCCAAGGGAACAAGCGCCTCCCTGCAATCGAAAGGTGCCAAACCAAATATGAGCACCTCCCTACAGTCGAAAGGCACCAACTGAATACGAGCGCCTCCCTCATCAAAGGCACCAACTAAATGTGAGCGCCTCCCTAGTCGAAAGGCGCCAACTGAATGCGAGCGCCTCCCTGCAATCGGAAGGCGCCAACCAAAGACAAGCGCCTCCCCACAGTCGAAAGGTGCCAATAGAAGGCAAGTGCCTCCCCACAACCGAAAGGTGCTAATAGAAGGCAAGCGCCTCCCCACAACTGAAAGGCACTAATAGAAGGCAAGCACCTCCCTACAACCAGAAGGCACCATGATAACAAGGTACCTTCCTCATAAGGAAGGTGCCACTGATTCTTTGCCCGTTGACCAGATTTGAATGACGTGGACGGCAGCAATGGTGCAGTTCTAGCTCTACATCATGCAGAGCTAAATTGGAGATAGCACCAATGTATCAAAATGTCTTACTGATGCCAGGCAAAGCACGAACCAAAATGAACATGCCGCCATCAAAATAGAATGCCAGACATCGATTGCATTCACCAGACTGTTCTAATTTAGTCTGGGAAGAATCGACTATTGTAACCACTTCTATAATAGAAGTTCTATGGGTGTGTTATATAAACACACGTAGATCATTCTGAGAAATATATAGAAATAATTAATAAAGATCCATTTAGAGTTACAAAGATAGATTGTAATACGTTGATAAATATATTAAAGTTCCAGAAGTTCTAAGCACGTGTTCGATCGGGAAGAAGCTGCTGGAGCCTGGGCCCACTCCAAGCCAGTATTTCTTCCCCATTTCCTTTTTGTTTATTTATTTTAATTAGTTTATTGCTTTCATAAGAACGTTCATTAGTTTGCTAGTTCCAGTATTTGTAGTAGATTTATTTTCAGGAATGTGTACATGATTTATTTCTGTAGATTTAATTATGTTCTTCTTACGTAATTTATTGAGGAGTGCGGGAATGATTGACAACCATTTCAAGAACACCCCCAAATGTAGGATTAGCAGATTCACCTCCAGTGGTATTGTAGTAACCTAATTTTGACTCTTCGCAAGTTTACGAAGCTCCCTGGGTTGATAATTAAATGCACGGGCATGTGACAAAAATAGGAAACCATTCACCTTGTTTGGCCCGCAACATTTTGGCACCGTTGCCGAGGAAGCGTCTTAATTAGATTACTTACAATACCCTGAAACCTTCCATCCGACCTTGTATGAGTTCTTCGAGAAGAAGAGGACCTGACGGTCGCTTTATAAGAACTAATCCATCAGGACCTGAGTCAGCCGAGCATTTTGGATTTGAGTTAGACTCGCCCGACCTACCAACAATCCATTGGAGTGAGGAACCGCACTTTGTGCAAAGTGCCGCCTCATCCCATCAACAAGGGGATGAACGAATCATCATAAATCCCCTATTTAATAGGACTCCTCTAGAGGAAGCCCTATTGTGGAAGGCTATGGAGGATCAGACGATCTCGCCAGACAACCTTAGAGCATTGACTCAGAAAGTTTTAAACGATCGAAAGGCCATAAACGCTGCATTAGAAACCACATTTCCTAAAAAAATGGTAGATAATGATGAAGTCTCATCTGGCTTTAGTTTCCCAATAGAGGAGGGAGTAGGAGATACCAAAATGAAAAACATATCCCCTGCTCACCTTTCGTCCTTCAGAGGACACCCGACTGAGGACCCTGACCTATTTTTATTCAAGTTTGATGTTTTGTGCAGGTCTGTGGATTACAAATCAAACACACAAAAGTTGAAATTATTTCCTTCTACATTAGATGATGCAGCTCTACGATGGTTCATCGGTCCTGGGAGACAAACACATCACCACCTGGGACCAGATGAAGAAGCTCTTTCTAGAGCAATATCAAGATTTTGGGAGAGCAAGAGACTCCAGGGAGGAGGTCCTGAGCATGACACAAAGAGAAGATGAGTCTCTCGAGGAGTATTGGGAGAGATTCAACTTTAATCTTCAACGGTCCCCTCACTCAAAGCTATCTGATAAGTCCCTCAAAAGCATCTTCTTGAGGGGACTTACCAATGAGTCACTGGAGGCTCTCAACATGATCTCTCGGAGGTGATGTCTATCAAGCATGCTATGGACGACATCCAGAAATTATGCCGGAACTACTCGAGAAGGCGAGGCAAAATCACCGCCAAGACCATGAAGGCGACTGCTTCAATCACCAAAATAGAAATAGGCAACATGCTGGAGGATTTGAAGAGCGAAATGCTCTCATCTCTAGCACTGCAGATGGATACGCTGCTGTTAGAAAAGAAGAAACAAGAAAATGATGCAGCATTAGCCTATTTCTGCCCAAAATGTAGAGGAAGGCATGCAAAGAATGCATGTCCAAAAAACAAGGTCAGAGTATGCGCAGTTTGTAGGCTGAATCATAAAACTCGATTGTGCCCACAACTGCCCAAGAACTGAGAAGCGGCCGAGAGCACGGAGGCCTACTTCATAGGCAATAGGAAGAGTTGGCCACAGCCCCCATGGGGAATATACCAACCGAAATGCCATCATATGGGGGAGGGCCATACATGCACCAAGGACCCCCTCAACCACCTAATATGGGGTGGTGGGGACCATCACCCTGGACTAACGCACCCCCAACAGCATTTTCGAATCAGCAGCCATGGATGCCATATCCATATCCTGGGCAGCAGTGGAGAGGCCACAATGCATGGAATCAGACTCCACAGAGTGCAGCGCCTGCTCACATCCAACAGAACTTACCAAACATTGCCAGCAATGAGACCTATGCAGCTACCAGCACAACCGACAGCAAACCCGAACAATAGAGTAAATCAACCGACATACAACGTAGAAGGTGAGATGTATCATATGTACAATATTCAGCTTAGATCAGGTAGGCAACTAGGAGTAGAGACACCGCCTCTGGTAGAAGAGGAGGAAGAAATAGTAGAGACACCTCCACTGGTAGAAGAGGAGGAAGAAATAGAGGAGACACCTCTGGTAGAAGAGGGAAAAGCACTTGAGAGAGCGGAGGCTCCATTTCCTAGCCGGTTGTAGGAACAAAGAAAAACAACACAGCCAAAATTTGACATCTTGTCGAGCTTGAAGAATCTCACGGTGACAATCCCATTATTTCAAGCAATTCGAGATGTCCCCATTTACACCAAGGCAATTAGAGAAATGTGTCTAAGGAGACCGGGATGAAAAGCTACCCAGACTATCAACGTCGTGGGTAAACTGGCAGATCTAATGATGGGTGGAACACGTCATCCGAAGTATGCAGATCCAGGCAGCCCAGTGCTGACCATAAAAATTGGAGGACATTCCCTGTCCAACACATTGGTTGACCTTGGGGCAGCCATCAACGTGATGCCTCAAGAGACCATGCAGAGGCTGCAGCTCACGAACCTGAAGCCAACCACGATAGTGCTGTAGTTAGCCGATCGATCAACCGTGTCACCGAAAGGGATGCTGGAAGATGTGATCGTAATAGTCAGTGCATGGGAATATCCAACCAATTTTTTAGTTTTGCAAACCAAGACCAGGCTAGGCGGTTACCCGCTCATTTTGGGGAGGCCATGGCTGGCAACAGCTGACGCTTACATCAGCTATCGAGATGGGCTAATGACCATCTCCAATGGGAAAAACATCAAAAGGCTGACCATTTCACCGCCAGCTCAGTCTATGGACTCGACAGAAGAACCCAGGATCACCGAGCATGGAACTACGGAGTTGTCCATAATCCAACCGATGATGACCTTGGAGGAGGTGGCAGAAGAGGATGAGGATGGTGCTATCATGGAGTTTCTCCATGGAGAATCGTCCACCCCCACACCTGGATCACCGTTGACTGGCGCCCAAGATCAGCACATCCGACAAATACACGTTGGGCCAGGGAGGATATTAAACGTCAATAGCAAGTTGATGCCCACACAACTAGAAAAATTGGAAGAGCTTCTGGTAAAACACCAACAAGCATTTGCATGGGACTACGTAGATATGCATGGCATCAGCCCAGAAATATGTACCCATCAGATTTATTTAGATGACCAGGCAACTCCTAGTCGGTAGCCACAGAGAAGGATGAACCCAACAATGAAAGACATTGTCAGAGAAGAACTGCACAAACTTCTAGTTGCCGAATTCATATATCCAATTTTTGATAGTGAATGGGTATCACCATTAGTGGTGGTCCCCAAAAAGAATGGGAAATGGTGGATCTATATGGACTACCGGGCGTTGAACAAGGTGACTAAGAAAGACCACTTCCCACTCCCGTTCATCGATCAGGTCTTGGACACACTCTCAGGAAGAAAATACTTCTCCTTTCTGGATGGTTTCAGTGGTTACAACCAGATCCAGATAGGGGAAGAAGATCAAGATAAAACAACGTTCACCTATCCATGGGGAACGTTTGCCTATAAGGTATTGCCTTTTGGACTGTGCAACGCACCGACCACCTTTCAAAGGGCGGTGCTTAGCATATTCTCTGATATGATAGGAGACGGGGTGGAAGTATACATGGACGACTTCACCGCCTATGGAGAAACCTTCGAGGAGGCAATGACAAATCTGGAAAGAGTGCTCGACAGGAGCAAGGAAAATCATTTGTCCCTAAGTAATGAAAAATGTTTTATGATGATGCAGGAAGGCATCGTGTTGGGACACCACCTCTCTATGGAAGGAATAAAAGTAGACAAGAGGAAGATCGAGGTCATCAGAGACCTACCTAGCCCCAGAACGTAGAAGGAGGTAAGAAGTTTCCTTGGATCAGCCGGGTACTACCGGTGATTTATCGCCGAATTTAGTAAGATTGCCAAACCACTGCACACCCTACTTTCTAAGGACGTAGAGTTCAATTGGATGGGAGATTGCGAAGAAGCGTTCCAATTGCTGAAAGAAAAATTGATATCTGCACCGGTCTTGAGAGGACCGAATTGGGCCATACCATTCCATATTTACTGTGATGCATCTAACGGTGCGATCGGAGCAGTCCTCGGGTAGAAAGACGATGAAGAATTTTATGCCATCTATTATGTCAATAAAAACTTGGCGGGAGCAGAGCTCAACTATACAAAGGATAGAAAAAGAATTCCTCATAGTTGTCCATGCAATAAACAAATTTTGCCACTATATAACGGGATACAAGGTCTTCATCCATACGGACCATGTGGCTATCAGGTATCTGATGAGCAAGCCGACCATTGGTGGCAGAATTATCAGATGGTTGTTGCTATTGCAGGAATTCGACATCACTATAGTCGATAAACCAGGCAAGGACAACGTCGTGGCAGATTTTCTGTCCAGATTGATACCAGTAGATCATCAAGCAGTGGAAGATCAGTTTTTGGATGAACATCTGTTCGCTATTAGTGAACAAACTCCGTGGTATGCAGACATAGCCAATTACTTGGCCACCGAAAGGACCTCACCTGCTCTCTCCTACCGAGAAAAGCAGGCGGTCATAGAGAAGAGTGCATCATTCCTTTGGATGGATGGTCTCCTATTTAAAATAGGATGAGACCAAATTATAAGAAGATGCATAGCAGAACAGGAGTTTTCAGAAGTGCTCAAGGCATGTCACGATGAGCCATGCGGAGGACACTTTGCAGGGAAATGAACTGCCTACAAAATCCTGCAGGCTAGGTATTTTTGGCCCACTCTGTTCAAGGACGCGGTAGCGTATACAAGCAAGTGTGACGAGTGCCAGAGGATGGGTAGACCAACCCACCGAGATGAAATGCCCCTGCAGCCCTAGGTACACCTAGAACCTTTCGATAAATGGGGCATGGACTTCGTGGGACCATTTAATCCACCTTCGATGGGAAGGAGGTTTATTCTGGTCTGCATGGATTACGTCACCAAATGGGTGGAAGTGCAGGCATTAAGGGACTCAAAGGAAAGAACGGTCACCGATTTCTTATTTGCCCATATTTTCACATGATTTGGGGTTCCTCGAGAGATAACAATAGACCAAGGGCCCCAATTCACCTCCAAATTGATTGAGGAGCCGATGGAGCAAGTATAGAGTTCGGCACAATAAAACCATGCCCTACCATCCGTAGGCGAACGGGCAAGTAGAAGTGACAAACAGGGAGATAGAAAACATCCTGACCAAAACCGTGCAGCAACACAAGAAATATTGGGCCACACGGTTGCCGGAGGCAGTTTGGGCATACAACACCACGTGGAAATCCACCATAGGATGCACACCTTTCCAACTGGTCTATGGAAAAATGCGATGATGCCCATCGAGTTCGAAATCAAAACTCTGAGGACGGCTTCAGAATTAAATTTGAGCTTGGACGAAGCTCAAAAATAGAGGATTCGCCAGCTAGATCAGCTGGACGAAATCCGACTGGATGCTTTGCAGAGGACAGAGATTATACAGAAGTAGAGAAAGAAGTGGCATGATAACCACATCAAGCTGAAGAAGTTCCAGGTAGGGGAATGGGTACTGTTGTACGATTCCTAGTTCCAAGAAAGGAAGGGCAAACTTATGCAGAGGTGGATGGGGCCGTATGAGGTGGCAGAGCTCATTAGGAATGGGGCGGTGCACGTTAAGACAATTGATGGCAGCAACACCATGTTCACAGTCAATGGCCACCGACTACGCCCCTATAATACGTCCAAAATGTTACAGGTGGAATCCAGAGTAGGCATGGGGGAGACCCCATCTTGCTAGATCTGGACCGAACTCTCACAGGTGAAATGGTGGGCACGAAAGTGCTCACCCAAAATTTTTTAGTTAATATAGTTTTTTTTGTAATGTGTGTTTTTGCAGGGACGACGCCCGCATGCAAGCTGTAGGCATCCTAATCCAGGGCCTAACAGGCACGGAACGCGTCTAACTGCCTTTATTTTCCTTTCTTTTTTGGTTGCTTTTTGTAGGTGGAGGACCTGAAAGCACGAGGGATAGGTATCTGGGAAACCAGGCCCGATTCGGCTCAAGCATTTCGACACCGGCTCGTAGGTAGAATCTAGGCAGCATGAAAAACTGGGAAGGCTTGATCACCCTTTTTCCAGTCAAATCACCATCCAGAAGAAGGCACCTTACTACATCCAGAAGAAGGCAGCCTTACTACACCCAAAAGGCACCCATCCAGAAGAAGGCACCTTACTACATCCAAAAGAAGGCGCCAAGTCCACAAGAAGGCGCCTTACTACACCCGAAAGGCGCCCATCTAGAAGAAGGCACCTTACTGCATCCGAAAGGCGCCAAATCGAAAGACAATGCCTTCCATCCATTCAGAAGTTCTATTAAAAAAATATATATATACGCCTTCCAACATCAAGAAGGCACATTCATCCAGCCAATACGCCTTCCAACATCAAGAAGGCGCATTCATCCAACCGAGATGCCTTCCAACATCAGGAAGGCGCATTCATCCAATCGAATACGCCTTCCAACATCAGGAAGGCACATTCATCAAGACGAACGCCTTCCAACATCGAGAAGGCATGAACCAGAAGGAGGCGCCTCCCACATTGGGAAGACGCATGTAGGCAAAAGTGCCTCCCACCAATCAGAGGCACCTCGTAGCATCGAAAGGCGCATTCATTCAAAGAAGAGCATCGACAACGTCAGAAAGGTGCTACAAGGACACCATCCACATGGGAAAGGTACCAAAGAATGCCTCCCACGTGCAACATTTACATCTACCGGATGCCTCGAGCGAAATGAAGCATCGCACGAATGAGCGGCATCAAAGGACCATACCCCTCCCTCGTGTCACAAGTCAGCAAATCAATGGCTACCATGATGACTGGAATGACGAATCAGGTACGTGCATACTAAATCAAATCATTTATATAATTATTTATAAATACGTAGTACCAAAAAAGATACCGCCGTCATAGAGATCGTATCCCCCCATAGCCGAAATCGCGTGCCAATGATAGGGCATCTTCCATAACTACTAGGGTTAGGCATATTTTCTATAAGAAGGCACCTTCCTGAAGAAGGAAGGACAGAAAAAATATATACAGCAGCAGAAGGCGCCATGGGAGGAAGGTCCAAGAACCACGCGATCAAGAAGAATGAACCCAGTGATACTGATGGGATCAGAGGGGCAGTGAAGACCCAATTCGAAGCCGAGGGGTGGCTCGAATACTGCACCCTGGTCAGTCAGGGCCAGGACATGGAGGCAGCTAGAGAATTTGCCACCTCTTTGAGGGGCGATGCGGCCCAAGTACGAGGGGTGGAAATTCCAGTCACCCCTGAGTTCATCTCACAAGCGACTGGATTGCCTCTCACGGGGGAATGTACATACAAGGGCGGAGTGTTAAAACTATACGCCGAAATACTGCTGCCAGGAGGAAATGTGCAGATAGACAGGGAGGGGTTACTCAAAAATAGTCTCCCCATGAATATGCGGAAGATGTTCGAGCAGATTGCTCGATTCTTCACATGCACAGGGAAGTATACCCATCTGCACATTAATCATGTGCACTTCCTCAATCACCTAGTGCATGGGAGGAAATTAAATATACCTTTCTACCTGGCGAATGCTCTGAAAGATGAAGCGGCTCGGTACCAGAAAGGGGCACCGTCCGCCTTAGCCCACCATGGGCTGATATCGGCATTGGTCCGCCATGCAAAAGCACAAGGACAGAACCGCGATGCAGAGGGAGATGGCGGCCAAATAGAGCAACACAATGCGGTTGCCGAATTAGGGCAAGACGAAGCATCCCCTACAGAGGAGATAACAAACATCGAGCAATTGGCATTGCCCTATTTTCCAGGAGGAGCAGAGCAGTCACCGGTGCCCGAAGACATAGAGGACAGAGGGCATTCCCCAGTGCCCGAGTATGAGGAGGAAGGAGCGCCACTCACTGGTGGTGAGGACGAACCAATCCCTAGGAGGAAACGTCTATGATGATTCCTCTCGATAGAGGAAGGACAGAGTGACCCGGAGATAGACGTTGCCGCCCAAACCCTCCGAGAATTAATGAACCGGAGCCCATGTAATGAAGGAACTTTTGGGAGTAACGACCAGATCGATGCGGCCTTGGAGGAGGCGCTCGAATGGCAAACCGATTGTTGGATGGCACAACAGATTCTAGAAGATTGCCAGAACCAGCATAAAAGGGAATTGGAGGAAAGGGATAGATGAATCGCTCAGCTCGAGCAGCTGGTCCGGCAGTTGTAGGAGGAAAATCAAATACTTCAAGACAGAGGAACAACAAGACAGGAGGCGTCCACTCAGACTGATTGGGCAGAAGAAGTGCCGACGAACTCTCCCACATCCGTCGAACGAGTATTCTCTTTGGGGGAGATTCGATCGGACGCCCGATAGAGCAGCCTAGAGGCAGGGGAGGATTCCTCTATTTTTAGGGGTGAAAAGGAAAGAAGTCCTACGATGCCCCCTGTCATTGTCCTGAGTGACACAGAGCAAGACGAAGGTCTCCAGCAATAGATAAGACCAGAGGATAAGGAGGACCTCCCTAGGCCTGAAGAAGGAGAAGAGCCTGAGGGGTCGACACCAGGTAGACAGGAGAACGAAGGATCACCCCCAGAGATAGCAGCACAGCCGATCCTTCGGAGTAAAGAGAAGTCCCCAAAGGAGAAAGAAGAGACCCCGGTCCGAGCCGCCACATTTTCTATAGAGGCCAAGGCAAAGAGGCCCAGGACGGCTCGACAGAAGGTGAAAGTGACCTTCATCGAGTCAGAGGAGGACGAATGGGACATGCAGCTATTCATCGAAAGGCAAAAATATTTTGAGTAGCTGCGCAACGAAATGAAAGTAGCCAAGGAGGCCAGGAAGGCATCCTCGAGGGTAAAAGGAGATTCTGGCATCTGCGTCAATCCGACAGAAGACAGCCAATTTTGGGACATCTATGGTTCATCCCGAGGGTGGCCTTCCATGATGAGGAGGTACTTGGAATGGTGGGGAGTATATGGCCCACAATTGGAGGCCACTACAATTGCAAAGGAGAATGCAGGGCTTACCCCTAAAGCGGCCAGATTATACAAGGCCCAAGTAGTGCCTTCCAAAGGGGATAACTCGGATATCCCTCTGGCAGTGGTCAGACCTCCAGACGTCGACCTCTGGCAAGCTGTCGAAGCTGCATTTCAATCGACAAGAACAACGCTGGCTAGACCACCACCAGTAGCGGCCAGAACAAGAAGGGGACAATTGACAGCCATAGTTTCCCATAGGCAAAGGTGAACCACACCTTCAAATGCCGGCACAAAAAGATAGACTCGGGCCGTAGGGGCAGCCGAATCCTCCAAGAGATGGCGACGATGAAAAGTCAGAGGGCTACCTATAGCTTGGATGCCACGAGGGCGTGGCATATGTTAGGCATGGGGGGATGATGAGCACCAAAAATGCTCATATTTTGTACATATTTCTTTGATCAATATGCGGATGTATAATAAGGATTGCATACTTTTATGAATGATTATATAGATATTTGATATAATTATGCGTGTTATCTAATTTGTGTGCTTTTAGTATGTTTTGTGGAATTGCAGTTGATTTAGTTAGATTTGGAACGGTCGAGGTCCTTTTGATGGACCTGGCACTTTATTTCATCGAGGGTCAATGTAGAGAACATAGGCGCCTCCCTGCAACCGAAAGGCGCCAAGGGAACAAGCGCCTCCCTGCAATCGAAAGGTGCCAAACCAAATACGAGCGCCTCCCTACAGTCGAAAGGCACCAACTGAATACGAGCGCCTCCCTAATGAAGGCACCAACTGAATGCGAGCGCCTCCCTACAGTCAGAAGGCGCCAACTGAATGCGAGCGCCTCCCTACAACCGAAAGGCCAACCAAAGACAAGCGCCTCCCCACATCAAAGGCGCCATACAAGGCAAGCGCCTCCCAATCGAAAGGCGCTAATAGAAGGCAAGCGCCTCCCCACAATGAAAGGCGCTAATAGAAGGCAAGCGCCTCCCTACAACAGAAGGCACCATGATAACAAGGTACCTTCCTCATAAGGAAGGCGCCACTGATTCTTTGCCCGTTGACCAGATTTGAATGACGTGGATGGCAACGACTGGTGCAGTTCCAGCTCTACGTCATGCAGAGCTAAATTGGAGATAGCACCAATGTATCAAAATGTCTTACTGATGCCAGGCAAAGCACGAACCGAAATGAACATGTCGCCATCAGAATAGAATGCCAGACGTCGATTGCATTCGCCAGACTGTTCTAATTTAGTCTGGGAAGAATCGACTGTTGTAACCACTTCTATAACAGAAGTTCTATGGGTGTGTTATATAAACACACGCAGATCGTTCTGAGGAATATATAGAAATAATTAATAAAGATCCATTTAGAGTTACAGAAGATAGATTGTAATACGTTGATAAATATATTACAGTTCCAAAAGTTCTAAAGCGCATGTTCGATCGGGAAGAAGCTGCTGGAGCCTGGGCCCACTCCAAGCCAGTATTTCTTCCCCATTTCCTTTTTGTTTATTTATTTTAATTAGTTTATTGCTTTCATAAGAACGTTCATTAGTTTGCTAGTTCCAGTATTTGTAGTAGATTTATTTTCAGGAATGTGTACATGATTTATTTCTGTAGATTTAATTATGTTCTTCTTACGTAATTTATTGAGGAGTGCGGGAATGATTGACAACCATTTCAAGAACACCCCCCAAATGTAGGATTAGCAGATTCACCTCCAATGGTATTGTAGTAACCTAATTTCGACTCTTCGCAAGATTACGAAGCTCTCTGGGTTGATAATTAAATGCACGGGCATGTGACAAAAATAGGAAACCATTCACCTTGTTTGGCCCGCAACACACACTGCATGTCCCTGATCCATGGATGATCAATTAGGATATTGTACTATATTTCACCTTGAGTAATTTGGAAGAGGATGGAGATGGTGTAGATACCCATTTGGATGGGTAGGACAATGGCTCCTATTGTGGGTCACATGGACTCATCAAAAGCACGTAGATCAAGTTGTGGGGTGGTAAAATAAGTTGGTGGGATATGTAGATGATGTAAAGCTACTGTGGAAATAATACTGATAAAGGAACCAATATCAACAAGGACACACTTGTAGGTGATATCGTTAATGCTTTCTTGGATGTGTAGAGGGGGGCCCGCTCCTTCTCCTATGAGTTTCATGATCTCATGATCATGAAAATTTATAGAGGGCTAAAGGCAACATGGAATGTTTCCTAAGAAGTTCATGAAGGTGTTTGTATCGTGAGTCTCAAGATCAATATAATTTAGGATGTCGTTCAACACCTCGCAATGGGGTTGGGACTGCTGTAGAAGGTTATAGATGGATAACTATAGGAGCATTACATAACTGATGGGTAAGGCTACCATAGATTGTGATGACATTTTATGGTAGAGGAGGTGTGGTGTTAGAAGTCATAGGAGACTATGGAGATGTAAATGGTACCATCAAGGAAATAATAGGTTTGGTTTGGCATGAGGCATACTGTTGATTGTGAATGATAAGGTTCATCATACCCACTACACCGCATGAAGGTGGGTTGCATTGGACACTATTGACCTATCTAGGTGGCCATGAGGTATTAGTTGGAGTTCTTTAGGTGTTAGTCCCCCTGTGATTAGGTAAGGGGATGTCCTTAATGACTTTGGATTGGGTAATGGATTCTTCAAAGGTACAACTTTGATGAAGTTGTAATGAGGTGGAGATGTGTTTATGACAACTCTTTAAAAAGAGTGTCACTAAATCAGTAGTGGGGAGGCTATGGGTGAGGTCATGTATGATCGATATCCACTATGAAGAAAACTCAGTAACAGGTTTTTTGTTAGCCTATCGTAGGTTGTAGACACCTAAAAAGTTAGTTTTCTTTTTTATATTTATGGAAATATGCTCTAGGAAGGAGTTGGCCAACTATTCAAATGTGTACAGGCTATGGAATGGGAGCATGTTATACTAGTCAAGGGCTTGTACCCCAAGTGAAAGGTAGAAGGTACGTAACATGATGGGGTTGCTACTATGAAGATGGTAGCAAGATGAACGGTAATTACTCACATGTTCTCGAGGATATTCCTTATCCTTGTATTTATCAAAATTTGGGATCTCAAAGTGATAAGGATAAGGTAGTATGGGAAATTATTGATGGACTGGCTCATTGCAGAATTTATCATAGGTTGGTTTCTACGGTCTGTAACTGACTATGCAAAGGTTTAGCATCTTTATTTCATCTTGCAAAAAATGAATTTTGGGTACTAAAGGTGTGGAGGATGGTGCTAAGGTGGGTGGATCCTGAGAGTGTGGTGGATAGTGGATTTACTATTCTTCCCAGTATTGAGAGGGAAAGTATTACAACTAATTTTGGTGAGGTGGTTGTTGAGCAACGTATGGTGTCACAGCCAATGGAACACTAGGTTGTGGAACGAGTATTTGTTGAGGGTAATAGTATTATGGTTGTAGGGTGTGCGGTTGTGGCATGGGTATCTATTGGATATGAGACTAATATAATGGTTGGGCCATAGGAGGTAATGACCAAGAAGCAGGAAACATAAAAAATGTAGGCCCAGTATATAATGGTGGAGGTATTGAGAATAACGATGTGAGAGGTGGGTGAGATGAGGTGTCAAAGGATGGTACCTACATATATCATGAGGGATAATATGTGGAAAAACTAAACTGTGTAGAGTATCCTAGGGGAGTAGGGGTATAGGTTGTAGGTATTCATCCGTAGGTGGGAATAGGGCCAACGGTCAGTACCTAAAGAGGAGGAGGAGGGTGTAATCTAAAGGTAGATTTAGATGAATGTGGAATGGAATATTGGGCAGCATACATTCTAGACACCTAAGATGTAGGAAGGAAGGATCAGGAGAAAGGAGGATAAGCTTATAAAGTAGGAGCTTGGGAAGTTGGAGTGATGAATGTGTTCACTCCAGATTGGGTGTGGGTGATTGGTTGATGTTGTTGGTATTGCATTAGCTGCATTTGAGGAGGCGGCTATGATATGTCCTCAAAGGGTGGGAAAATTGGTTGTTGGGAAGATGATGGTTGTGACTCTTGGGAAGAGTGTGGGTATGATGGTGGATGTGATGCTTGTTGCTATTTTTGTAAGGGGGGTTGTTGTGGTGGAGTTTGAAATGATGGCATTTGGGTGCCTAGTGTGGAAGAGGAGGGGTCTAAAATCACTCCTACGATAGGGAAAAAGATGCAACCTCAAGGTGAGTATATTTTAATAAAGAGGAGTCATTCTCAAAGAGGAATTGAGATAGACTCTAAAAAAAAGGGTGTGCAAAGGTAGAAGACATAGATGGGGTCTCCTCATCTATGGTGAAGAAAGGATGGGGATTTCCTGGAGCAATATAGATCACATGGTCTCAAAACATAGAAGGTGGATTAGGCGATGATGAAGGGGAAATGAGTGGATGATCTTCTTCAAATGAAGTGGTAAGGGCTTCACTCGAAGTGGATGTCTCACCTTGAGACATCATGTGTGTGTAACGTGGATCAAACCCTATGAGAAGATCTAGTGTGCATGTGTATTTTCCCTTTGTGAGTGAATGAGGATGGGTAGACTAACTAGAAGTGGTGCTAGAAGCTTCTTCTATATGGTGTGTTTATTTGTGTGCTCGACTGTGGGTAACAACAAACATCATGGTGTATATTGTACCATGAAGCTTTAGAACTACACAAAAGCTAAAATTTGAGGTTTTGGATGTGATGTGTAAGAGGTTTTGAAGCAACCTTATGAAGTTTGGACTCAAATTATAAATAATACAAAATAAAAGCAGTGACAAATTGTAGATAGCTTAACAACAAAGTGTTGAATGATGAAATGTGTTGAAACCAATTTGTGATCATGCAAACAATGCAAAATTGGAGTCAGTTCTAAATGTAGAATAGAAAGTATTTTGTTTGTTTGAGTGTGTTTTGATGTTGAAAATATACTTCCTAGAAAATATCATAGGTAGTGGGGTGAATACTCTAGAAAATTAGGAGTGTCATTGGTATAGAACCTCCTACAACACCCAAAGGCGCACAAAATAGACCAATATTGTGATGTGCAAATGATAACTTGTATGAAAAGGCACAGTAAAATCATAACCTATAGGGGGGACTCAAGATGTGCTAATGATTCCAATAACCTCTTGCGAGAACGGGTGGTAATGTGTAAGATTTGTTAATTGCCTATCCAGGATTTTGCTTCACTCTCAGGAAATCTCAGTCAATGAATACATTTACTGTATTCACAAATTATGTTAGCATTGTGAATGAAGGCATCTAATCTTGTCCCACTTTGAAGGTTACTTCTGGTGATGAATTCCAAAATATCAGTCTCAAAAGTGGGGGGTTTTCCAGTGATGAAGACCAGAAAACCACTCCAATAGGGTTGTTATGTGTCAGGGGAGATGAGCTGGTGGAGGGTAAGACTCCTACCTCACTAGTCTCTAATGATGGATTGGGGATGAAGTCCAATCTCACTGTTTATTTTAAACCATGTGCATGTGTGGGTTTATGTTGTCTAACGATGATATAAAAAGAAAGAAATCTAACTAAATACATTTTTGAAATGAAAATATAGCCCTAGGTGCACTTTTTGGAAGCAAAAGCTAGATTTAAAATACATTTTGAAAGCAAATCAAGTTCTATGTGCCTTTCTGAAAAGAATCTAGTATCTATGCTTATGAAGTAAATAGGCAATCCAAGTGAAGCATGTGATTATAAAAGAAATGGGAAGTTTAAGCTAAATATAAGAAAGTAGTGTGAAATTTTCTTTTTATGAAATGAAAATGACTTGTTATGATAAGGAAATGCTAAAATAAATTTGAAATTCTAATCTAGGTGCAAGAAATAAATGGGAAAGTGATGTTTGGTACAAAAAGAGATTTGAGAATGCTTTGGCAAGAGATGCAAAAAGAGATTTGAAAATCTAAACCCTAAATGCGTGAAATGGAATTAGAAATTGATTTTGTACAAAAAGGAATGTAAAAATGCTTTGCAAAAAAATACAAAAATAAATTTGAAAATCTTAATCCTAGGTGCGTGAAATGGAATTAGAAATTGATTTTGTACAAAAAGGAATATAAAAATGCTTTGCAAAAAAAATGCAAAAAGAAATTTGAAAATCTTAATCCTAGGTGCATGAAAGGAATGGAAAACTAATTTTTTTTGTGTGAAAAGAGATTTGGAAATGCTTTGATAAAATACACAAGAAAGCTTGAAAACCCTAATCCTAAATGCAATTTTGAAATGGGAAATTTGCAATGTATTTTTGAAAGAGAATGATGGAATGACACGAAAGGGGAAAGGAAAATCTATTTAAAATACAATTTGAGCAAGGAAATGAAAATGTTTTTGAAAATATAAATTAACTAAAATTTTTGATTTAATGCAAGTTTTTGAAAAGGAATTTGAAATATCTAGCTATTGCAAGAAAAAGGGCTTTAAAAATTATGATTTAAAAAAAATGAGTAGAAATGAAAGCCTATTTTAATCCTTTAAGAAAAGAGGAATGTAACTCTGATTTACACATATAAAGAGAAATATAGAGCAACTAAACTAAATGTTCTCAGTATGATAAATGCATTAAAACAAGAAATTCACCGAATGACATGATGCATTTACTAGTGAAATTTTCCTTACAAAAAAAATGACAAAACATAGAGGTTTAAGGGAAATACCTAATTCCTTTTGTTCTAGATGGATTGTGTTGTCTTTTTTCTATTGACCTCTACAATTTTGAGGGTTTTTAGAACAGTTACACAGAATTCATAGGGCAAGGAGAAAATTGGATCTGGATTCATAGGTTGGGGCGGCAAATCAGATCTAGGATCCTAAAACTCATGTTCTTATGACCTGAGGGGGTTGTCAGGGTTTTAAGGGTATTTGTGGTGTCTGGATATGGTACCTACAATAAAACAAAAATAGAAAATTGTGTTAGATTCGCAATAAAAACTAGCTTAGCACAACTCTTTGTGGGGGTCCCATTAGGCATGCCATAATGAAATGTACAAAAGTTGCCATTTGATCAAACATAATACAAAACATGTAAATTATCATAATATTGTTCTTTATTCATTACAATGATTTCATGGGTTACAAATAGGATTGTCCCAAATCCTTTTTATGAATATCAAATATTTGATAGCTCCTTTTGAGATTTCTCAATGTAGTTGGGCTTTATGTGTATGTGGGTCACCGATAGTGTTGATGTTGATGCTTCTCCTTTTTCACTTATTTTGTGACTTGAAAAAGAGGGTTCATGTGTTTGGGGGATTTCCTTAGTCAAGACCCATATTGATAAAATACAATAAAGATACAAAGAAAAATTATGCTAAATTGTGATAAAAACTGCATAGAACATCATGAAAACATAAAATAAATCATACCTGATAGATTTACCAAGAAAACCCTATTGTAGGGTCAAATCATAGGTCAAGGGGTGAATTGGAAGCTAGATTCATGGGGCAGGGGGTGAATTGAGTTGTAGGTACTTTATGTTGGAGATCCTTGTCTGGATGGGCTCCTGAGATAGTGTTATGTTGTTTGTACGATGCAGATATGTTAGATTGTACTTCTGGCCAGATTTTTGTAGAGTGTTTTTATTTTAGCTAAAAGTAGAGAGAGTGATCGAATAGGAGGGGGAGCCCTCTATTTATAGAAAAATATGAGGTTAGGAAAAGGGGTTAGATAGACCAACCCTTAGAGTTACTCCATGCTGGAGTTAGGTTAGGGTTTGAATAGGTTTCAAACCCTCATGTCTTAGGTAAATATATCTTCCTCACACAACCCTTAGAGTTAATCCATGCTAGATTTAGGTTAGGGTTTGAATATGTGTCAAACCCTCATGCCTTAGGAAAATATCTCCTCCTCACACATGTATGAGGAAGAGTTAGAATTAACTAAGGTTAGTTAGATCCTAGGTTAGGTTAGGGTTTAGTTAGGTCATTTGGAAATATCCTAACTAATATCATAAGCACACATGTGTGGAAGTGTGTTTAGGACTAATTTTACTTAGGACCCTAATTAAACTCACTTAAGTGATAAAGTGCATTTAAGTGAAATTCAATGAAGAATTAGATCACTAATCAACCTAATTAGGATCTTTTATAGGGATAAGGTCCCATGAGGGCTAATTAGGTGGAGAGGAGGGCTTAAGTTGCCTTAGGGGACTAATAGGTGGTCTCCTAGAGAACATGAGGTGTTTTAGAGGTGTTTTAGGTAATTTTGTGGATTTCATGCCTACGAGTGACCAAGGTGGTCTACACTAGTCTACGCTGGTCTACGATGGCCTATGATGGCCTACGATGGTCTACACTGGTCAACATGTGTGTATGTAGATGTGCAAGTATTTAGAAGTGAGCATGTGCAACTTTTGGGTGTCTACAATATTTACATTTGTCACATGTATTATCATGAATGTAATTAGGAGTAATCAAAACTAGAAGCAAGTCTTGAATTTAGGTAATAATAACTTGCCTCATTCTATCGTACCATTAGGTATAAACATGGATTAGTTTATGGCACTATCACATCCTGAGTACCAAGAAATACCCTACCCTAAACAACAAAGACTAGCCATGATCCAGGAATTACGTGATTTTATATCATATCTCCTTAGTGCCTCCTTAGACTCTTCAAGGGGAAATTTTAAGTCATATTATTCAACCCCATAATATACCATTTGCATATGAGATTTCTCTTTTTTTGGAGGTTTAGCAGTCCTTTTTCCCATCCTCTATGATGGTCTAGGGGATTTTAACCTACTAGATGTGGAGTGTTGTCCTAGTGCTTACTATGATAGTGGACTCCTTAATAGAGGATTCTTATTCCCCTTGATACTAAACCTGAACCATATCCCTAGTAGGACTAGTCCTTGGATGAGTGGTATCCTTTAAAAAAAATTAATATCAGTTCCTATGATTTTCTAGATAACAAATCAATGATTCCTTCCCTTTGTTTTACCACTAACATTCTTATCGAACAAATCACTAAGTTGGTCTATCAAATTGCTAACTTACGTTCTTTATATGAGGTCAATTTTTGGTGATTTGACGGAATTGCTTATCAATTTTATAGACTTTGGTTTAGTCAGATACTCAATAGGGAGTTGATGATGAATTATCAAACTTGGGACTTAGAATTTTTTTAAATGGAATGGAATAAAGGATAATGTTTGGTAGTGAAACTGGTAGGTAATGCTATTAAATCAATAGATTTTATACTTATTTATATTTTAAAAATTCCTATCCCCTTGCCATAGTGAAGGATTTTATGGATTGTTGAAACTAGTTCAAGGGTTTTGAAAAATGAAAGAAAAAGGATGATCAACCAATTAAATAGTAAGGGTTTTTACTTGATGGTAGAGACAAAGAAGTAAATGTGATAAATGAAAAAATGTGATGGGGCCTATTCATTATGGCTTGGATTATCCTTTCTATAGAAACCTATAGTGTAGGTGTTATCAGAGGCACTTAGTCTATGAATATATGGCCTTTAGAGCAACATGATATCATCAGTCTAGTTTGTTTTGGCAAAATTTTAGATGTTTTTCAATAGATCAGAGTAACTCATGTGCTAAAGATAAGATACAACAAGATCTTTAGTAGACTCACGATAAATAAAACTATTTTATAACTTGTACTTAACCTTAATCCATATTATTATGTTTGATAATTTCATGAACCACCTTGGCAAGACTCTTTCATAACATGGTTTATGTATAAATATAGAATTTTGTAATGCTTAGTATTAATTGCTTTATGGATGGTTAATTGCAATTGTTGTTTTGGTTATATTATATGAGGATATGGTACTATTGAATGTTTTCAAGATCATGTACTCTCCTATATGGACAAGGAAGTTGGCCACTAGCAAGAGGCCAAAATAAAGTAAATGATGGTCACTTTAACTGATGACAACTCCAAGGTAACAAGATATTGTGGCATAGTTGCATCTCATGTTGCATGTTTCAATATGTTTATTATAATATGCTAGGAACTTGCTAGAGCAAGCGAGTCATTTCATGTAGCAAGTGATGATAAGTCATATAAAAACTTGCTAACTAGAAACAAGGGGTGGTATAACGTATTTCAATGTTTTATTTATAAGAATCCAAAGTTATATGTGTTTGATTGAAATGGTTTTGGCAAAGAAATTTACCATGGAATGAATTTTTAAGGATACTTAATAACACCTTCATATTAATACCAAGGCTAATAAGAAATATTATCTTGTGGTATAAATAGAAATCACATTTATTAGAAGGAAAAAAATTAATTATATTTTTTTATAATGTTAATAGCTTAACACTTTGTAAAAATAATATTAAAAATATATTATATGCATTGACTTTATAATGTTATGGGTGTGTTATGAACCAATTAAAATAAAGTCTCTTTGAATTTATGTGAATAAAGTTTATTATGATAAATATAATAAAATATGAAAGTTAGAAGTTCGATGTGAATGGGCGAAAAGATAAAAACCTTCTTCTTGTTCTCAAAAAGAAAGAGAAAAGGGACCTTGAAGAAAAAAATAAATAGACACAAAGAAATCCTAAAATCAAATAGTGTGTGGAGAAAAGAAGAGCATTCGATTGTGGCTGGCTTTGAAGCATAGAAGGAAAGTATTTTTGCATGTCTTCAATGTTAGAATCTAAAGTAGTAAAGGTATTCTTCTTTGTTTATAGTTATATAAATTTATCTAGAGATAAATGGTTCGTTTGATTTACTTTAATAATCTATATGAAAGAGGTCTGAGGTGTAAACCAATTGGTTTGACAAAACCCCATAAGGGGGGTGAAGGTACAAGGTTCAAATCTCGGGCCTCATCGGACTGAATGCTTGTCCCTTTCATGGTGCTTTCAGTAGTGTAAAAGTTTTAAAATGATTCTGGTATGGTGGTTATAGGGGCAAACTGTGTGAAGAACTATGTGATAGCTTCTATGACAAACAACACAGAATAATGTGGTGGCCATAAAATCCAAAAAACTTTCTCGGATTCATGGTGGCTACCGATTCCACCATGTAAGTTCAATATATATATATATATATATATATATATATATATATATATATATATATATATATATATATATATATTCTATATGAAAGCAATGGGTTATTACTTTTTAGAAATAAGTAAATTTGTTAGTCTTAATGCTACATTACAACCTGGGTGCTCCTTGTTAATCCCTGAGAAGTATTTAATCTTAGGAGACATTCTCCATTTTTCTTAATAAATTGTAGATATTTGGATTAATGCCTTTGTTTTTTTTTTTTGGTTTGGCTATGAATGTTTGAAAGCATATTCTTCTTTAGCTTTGATTTTAACACTTCAGTTTAAGTTAAAATTGTTTTGCTTGACCTAGTATTGGCTTGGCATTTTTCACGTTGTCCTTTTTGTTCATAAGATCGGACTGCTTAAACTTTGAGTTAATATAGCTGAAAATTATTCTATAGTATTGATGTTTGAGCCATGGTAGCAGGTTTTTAGGCTTTTGCAGACTCTAACTTGTGTTGCAATCTATATTATTTAGCCACCTCAAACTCTTATTTTTAGCATACACTCCAATGACTCACCCTTGATTCCAAATAAGAGGATGAGGAGAGCAAATAAAATGATGATAGTGATGATGAGTACTTGGACCCTAACTTTGCACCTTATCTAAATGAGGATTTTCCAGAGATTACATTGCAAACGGCCATGGTTGAATACATTTTTGATGATTACATCTCCGATGATGACTATGAGGAAGACTTGGGGGGAGAATTTGATGTCCTATCTATCGCCTCCGATGATTCCCAAGATGCGGCTCCCATAGTGCCCATTGATGAGAAATATGAGTACTACATCAGAATGTTTCCTATCAATCAACCCATATTTTAGTTGCTCCTTCCACGAGAACAAGTTGAGCCAAGTTAAAAGCATTAAATATACATGGCTTAAAAAAATAGAAAAACAACAAAAGATAAAAATATTTTCATACACATTGCATTTCATACATCCATCCATGCATTTATGCTTAAATATTCATTATTTTTCATGCACCGATCCATGCATTCCACCTACATTACATAGATGCATTTCAAGCATTTGTTCATACCAATCATCATATTAGAAATAATTTGGTCAATTTTGATGATTGCTAGTCTACTAAGTCCTATTGCCTTAATCAGGGGCACCTCACATCATAGCACAACTCACTGACCCATCAATCACAATTATTTTTAGCTTTTCTCATAATATTTTGATGATTTAGGGGCTCAAAATAGGATATATATTGTATTATTATTAGCAATAATGATTATGTGACCACTCACTATTTTGTGTGCACATTTTAATTTTCAAAATATTACAATGAAAGTGTCACAAAACCTTACAAATCACATCAATCCATAAACAAATTCCAAATATTTTCAATAACTCAACCACTTCTAGTGTTTTGAGCAACCTCAATTCAAAGTCAAACAATATTTAGAAGCAATAATTTATTCCTGGTCAATCAAGTTTCCTCTTCAACCACGCACATGAAAACACATTAAAACATCACAAACCTTGGGAATCATAAATTTAAAATTTGCTATTGTCATAAGTGAAAGGTTTCCCCTATTCATCCAATTATGTGCATGGTCTAGTATGCTACAGAGTTGAAAAAGGACAAGCTCCACCTTCATTAAAAAAAAAGCAATAATCCCTTGCTCTACCTCAAAGCGAGCAAGTATCCCAAAAGTAATTAAAAACAAAATCCCTTGCTCTTCCTAAAAATGAGCAAGTGTCTTGAAAAGTGCCCCAAAGAAATAAAATTCCCCTTGCTCTCTCTGAAGATGGGAAAGTTAAGCAATAAAAATGCAAGTTGCTCCATTATAAAAATGAGCAAATTCAAAAATAAAATCCTCAAAATCCAATGCAATAAAAAAAGAAAAGGAGATTGAATCCCTGAAACTCTTAGTGTCTCAAAAATCGTGGGGTGATCCTCATTACAACAATGGGTTGAATGAATCCTTCCTCGAAATGGGGTATCCTTACGCTTGATGCCATGTCTATCACATTAGTGACCTTCTTTTTTAAAGACCTATGGCCACTCTCAGGTGAGCTAGATTATTGGCTAAAGTCACAATTGATAAGTTTGACCTAGATCATAATGAGAAATGAACAATCATTGCATACACAATTGGTCCTTGAAGAAATCTGAAAACACTAGGGCAACCTAAGCATCATGAAGATTTGTGAGATCATAAATGAGTTTGATCAATGCCACTAAGGTGTTTGAGTCTTTGTAAAACAATTGCAGATCATCAAAACCAATCCATCTACATTTATTTACAATATAACATCTCATTATACATTTCATTTATAAATACCAATGTTAATACCCCTGATTAAATGACAAGAATACAGTTGATCAAACAAAATTCTAAAGCATACCAAATGGTCACAAGAGCATAACATTCATCATCTCATATGCATCCATACATGCAATAAAGAAAAAGCATAAAACAAGTCTAAATCAATGCACAAGTCATTTAAAAAAAACAAAACCCCCTCAAAACAACTAAATTTTCACATCAATCACAACATAAAATTCACAAACACGTCATCATAAATCATCATCATCACATCAGATAGTGAACCTCGTATCTAGTGGGTTATCCTATACACTTGGCGGTTGTAGCGACTGGTATTCCATGCAATCTGGTTATATGGGTAACTCACCATAAGGACACTCAATCAAACATTCAATATCAAATCATATCGGAATTAAATCAGCTAGATACCTCAATAATTAAGCTTTGTTGTGTTAAATAAAATTTGCACAAGGTTGACCTTAAGCCCCTTTTATTGGGTACAAAAGTGAAAACCAATCAAACACAATTTGGTAATAAATAGAAATCACTCAAGTATTAAATTCCCAAATGATTGTTTCCAAAATTTATCATTTGGTAGGAATTTCTAAAGTCACAAGGGCAATAGAACTCCAAATATGGTTGAATATTTTACCACAACATTTTGTGCCTCATCAAAACCAAAGGTAAATTTACAAAAATGTAAACAATCCTAGACTTGGGGCATCAAATTGATTTCAATGTCTACATTTGTACACATCACATCCACATCATGCAAGCATCCACCTCATTTCATCATCCACATTTGGTCAATTGGATCATGGGTTTCATCCTTTACCCATTCACCAATTGAGGGGGTAAGAAAATAAATAAAAAATGTCATCAAAATTTCCAAAAATCTCACTCTTGTGTGTTGAGAAGAGTTGATTCCATCCATACAATAAATACAGGTGTCATTAGTTTTTGCATCGCATCATGTTTCACACAATGTGGTCAAAAAGGGGCATCTATAGACACCAAAATCTAGGAATCTACAAAATTATATTTGGCACCCCACATAAAATATTGCATAATAAATTTATATACCTAAGTTTAGACTTAGGTGTACGAAATCCTACATATTATCCTATTTTTTAGATTTATTAAATCTAGAAAATCAACCTAGGATGCCTTGCCTAGCCACTAGACATGTGTCCTAGCCACCTCACTACCCCTCACCTTGCCACATCTCACACACATCACTCCACTTCCACCTACCCACTTACCACATCTCACACCTCACTCCACACATCACTCCACTTCCACCTACCCACTTGCCACATCTCACACCTCACTTTACACATAACTCCACTTACACCTAACCACTTACCACATCTCTCTAGTTAAGTGAGACACTTCTAGTGACTCACTAAAACTACCTAGGATAGGTGGCTTCCCAGTCCCTACCACTTGGCATACATGGCTCACCACCAATCCTTCCCTCTAAAACCCTTAAAGGTCTATAAAGGTACCATAATTTCACCAAGAAAAAAATATAGGTGAATGCTAATGTTATACTGCTAAAATCGTCACTCATATAAGCAATATACTTGTTTTCTATTTCCATTTACATTAGTCATTTATTATATTCATTGTGACAAGTGCTACTAAACCCTTATTTATTTGCATGTGTGCAGGTTACAAATTAAACAAGTTCAAGTCCAACACGATGGTCACAAAAAAACCCATCTCCAACATTGATTGTGGCACAGAAGAAGTGAAAGACACCATCCCTGATTTGTAAAAGGGATTTCCATTTTGACATATCTCTTTGTAAAATGCACCCTAAAAGGGTCAAAGTGTATCAAAAAGGAATTTCTTGACATTGTGTCATCTTTATTGCAATGATGTGCCCTTTTTTATGTTACAGAAACATGGTGAAGTAGTACTCTAAAAATGTAAACTAGTTTTTGATTCACTAGATCATAGATGTGCAAGTGAAGATCATACTCCTAGTGCTGCAAGCTTTATGGTTCACCAGATCACATTACATGCAAGTGAAGAGCATAATACCAACAACAAAAATGTATTAAAAAATAGAAGGAAAAAATGAGGGATTATAAACTTAAAGAAATAGATGAGTTAGGAAAGGAACAATAAACATTTGATTAAAGTTTTATTCCAAAAAAAAGAAGTGATACACCTACAAAACTCTGAACGTATTTCGGCCTACAGATCTCATCCGTAGAGTGAGCTCGAAGAGGTACAACCCAAGCTTATTACTAATCGTAAGTTTATAGAACAATATGGTAAAAAGAAGAGAAGTCCCAAGCTCAAATGCCTAAAAAAAAACCCACCCACAAGAGAGAAGAAACACATTAAAAAATGCAAAAATACAAGGTGGGAAAGAGTCCCTCAAACAATTTTATTTTTATAAAGATAATATTGAAGAGGATTTTGGTTCCTCCAAAAAATGATGCGTCGAGCAATGTGATTGAGATCTCTATATTTTCCCCATTTTTTAAATATTGGAGAAAAAATATTTGTGTCGATTCAAAGACCTCTAATAAAATTGTAGTTGTCCAGCTTCAAAATAAGAGGAATTTTTTTTATTTTTTGGTTCCATGTTTGCATTCTACTCGCTCCAAAAATCTGGAAAAAAGTTAAGTCCTATCATCAAATTTAACTGTTGGGCACTAAATTGCACCAAGTTTTCACTCGATACTGTGACTGTCTATCTTCCTATTTTTTATCCAGACTTGCACCCGATAGTTGCAACTCAACACTCAACATTGGATGGACCAAAATAGAGTTTTCGATCCAACCTCCAGAGTAGGCTGGTTCCTTGTCAACTTAAGCAAGGTGTTGACACAATTATGCTCACTTAGGGTTTGAAGGTTAGGGTAAGAAAAGGTTAGGGTTAGAGAAATGTGAACAATAGTGGATGGATAGGCTAACAACATTGCACCACAATAGAAAGCTCCAAAAAACCAACCCAAAGATACAGTACTTAGATCAACATTATCTCAAATCAATAATTCTTCATTCATTAAAACACAATAGAGAAATAATGCAGACAGAGATTTCAATATCTAGACAATGATAATCCAAATAACAGAATTCACCAGTACCTAGATTTTATAGAAATACACTCCCTAACAATATAGAACAATCTCAGAAGCAGATTTCAATTACTTTAACAACTAGTAATCCATTGATTAGGCACAAACTAACCATCCAAGCATTTACAAAAATACAACTAAAGAATTTGAACCTCTGATATCAAGTATGAGAACACGAATTTGAGGTGAAGATCAATGTAATGCTCCTTCCATTAGCTTTTGGGAATATTTACAGTAGCATAGGCAAACACACTAGAGCCGACCCTTTAAAATTGAGGGTTCGACCTCTATTTATAGTTTTGCAGAAATTAAAATTACAAGGAACATTACAAAGATTTCATTTTGACAGCACAGCAGAGGGATCTAGCTGGCATTTTCTTACTGGTTCATCCTCCGGGAAATCCATTGAAACTGGTCCACCATGGTAGCTCGGGGCCTCTGCAACTTGCTGGTCACTCGACAAAATTGGAGTTCAGGCCATTGGAAATCATGCATTACCATCGATCTTTCTTGGAAGCTATCTGCCATCGTAGATCTGCAACCGTCTTCTAGTTCTACTTTCTTGAAACCCTCGATGCTTTAGCTTCCTCTTACTGGTTGTTTCAATCCCAGTGAAGAAACATCCTTTAAATACCTCATATTCCTCGATGCCTTCTCCACCATTGATCTCCCTCATTATACGGTTATGATTAAATCTGATGAAAGATTATTATAATGGCGGGGAGAAAAAGTGCCATTTCGCTTCAAAATATTGATGACATCATCCTTCTATCTTCAGAAATAGCAGAGTGCCAATCTAGCTTCCAAATGACTCTAAAGTTAAAAGGAATCGAATCCGCTCCTTATCATTCATGTTTCTTTACAACTCGTCAAACATTCACCAATCCGCACAAAAAATATCGATGATGTCATACCTTCCTTGAAACTTTTGTGGATTCCATTCCGGGTTGAGCAAGTATATTGGTGTATGATCTTCAATCCGGATCCATCATGATGCAAAGTGACCCTTTCTCCATTCCGCTCATTTTCTTATTAAAAATATTCCTTGTCGCTAATCCGAGAAAGAAGTTGGTAGAAATTACCTTTAGTCACGAATCCGCACATACTTCATTAACAACAATCTGCCTCATCACCAATCTGGGTGCAAATACTCTATATGTCTTCCGAAATCGGGTGTTTCAACCCTTAGCTATTCGTGAAGAATGCAAAATATTGAATCAGTCACCAATCCGCACTTCTTTGCTACTGACATCATCTTTTCTTGAAGACTTTTGTGGATTCCAGGGCGGTGCTAATCCGGAGCCGAAATCAAAATAAGACTCCTAGAATCACTCATCCCAACACTTAGCCATTTGCAAAGATGTCAATCCACACTTTCTAATCGCTGACATCACCACTTTCTTAAAACTTTTGCAGATTCAAGAACGTCACCAATCTGGAACCAGAAACAAGTCTCCCAGAATCGCTTCAAGCATGAAAAATTACTAAGTGTTGAGTGGGCTCATACCTTCTATTGTGGATCCACTCCAAAGTGCACTACAAGGTGTGTGGAATGAAGACTTTATCCCTTAGGCAAAATTTTGCAAAATTTTACTAAGTATGTGGCCATTTTGGGCCTACATTCTGGTGCCTCTCAGGTGGATTTTCTCGCAAAGCCAATCGAACTCAGAGTCTTATCCATTGGGCCTTAGGAGTCAAATATACTTCTCTTCAAAAAATATACTTTATAGAATAACTTCCATACAAACACTACTCTCTGAAAGTTTCAACAATCTGCTGAGAGAGTAGGGGTTCATATCGAAGTGATGCCAAAAATACATAAAACTTATCCGCTCATACAGAGACTATGTATAAAATACAAGTATTGCTACTGTCTTCAAAAACTATACACAACTCTACTCCTTTTATAAGGCCTCATTTCAAAAATGCCTTCACACAAAATCTTCTGCTCTGTAGGCTTCATGCCTTTATTGCTTATTTCTGACAAATTGTCAGAGTAAAAATAGAAATACAAAACTTGTGTATATATACAAAACAAAAACAAACTAAGCTTGAGCCCCTTCCGGGCCTGTGATAGCTCCATATTGCTCTCCTTCTTCTACAACCTCTTCTTCTGGAACAGGTGTTCTCTGACCTCCCTCACCAGGAGTATCTCCAAACAACTGAATCATCAATTCTAAAGATTGTAGAGCCTATTTATAGGCTTCTTCAAAGGGATTTGATGTTTCTTTAAGTTGCTTGTAAACATATTGCAACTCTCCAACATCTTCATAGTTAGCAACATTCCCTCTATTCACCAGATCTTCCATGAGGTCTCTCAACCGGGTACAATCCATGATCAGTTTGGCAGCTTGTTCTTGGGGTAGTGGCTCTTCTAAAGAATCAATTCTAGATTCATCCTACAAATTCTCATTGATGCTTTGTTGGATCTCTTCCATAGATAACAAGTTGTGATCCTCCTTCCAGAGTCCCTTAAAACCAACCTGAATCATTTCCTTGTTTATCTCAACAACATCTTTAATCACCCTCTCCATCCTGTCAAACAATAGCCAGGCTCTTTGAATTACCCTATGCTTTTTAACCACTATTTTAGCAGCAACTCTAGTGAGATTCCATTATTTATTAGGAATAGGTTTAGCAGAATCACTGAGTCTGCTATCAACCAACCTGTACATCTGTTCTACCGGAATCACCATTGGCTGCAACTCTCTAGTGATTTGATCTAACTCCTTCTGAATGGTGGAGAGTAGGCGGCTGGCATCTTCAAGATAATCAATCATAAGTTGAAGTCCTGAACACTTTTCTTGAACCTCAGAAAGCAACTCCTTAATATTTTTCAACTCATATTTAGAAAATCCTGAAGATTTAGCTTTCTCAATCTGAAGTTGATGCTTTAAGTTCTAAATTTCTCTTGCCTAATCTTCATTCAACTTCTTTTGCTCTTCTAATTGGCCCTTCAACTCATTGGCCTTTTGAAACTTTTCTTGCCAACCCTTGGCCTCTTTCCTCAGAGCTTTTTCTATCTTCTTTTGATCATTGAGACTCTTCTTAAGCTTTTCAACTTGTTTTTCTAGCTTATCCACCTTCTCTCTAACCATATCATTTTTCACATAGAAGGTATCTAAGTGGGCCTTGGCTATAACTAGCTCATCTTCAACAGGGAGCTTGTCAATATCTTCTGTGACTTCCTCCACTCGGTAATCTTGAACAATCATTTCATTCTCAGGTTTGCTTACTAGTGGAGTCATGGATCTTGATATTCTCTATCTGGAAATAGGATCAACATACATACTTCTTCTTCTTACAACCATCCTATTGGAAGGCTTAGCAAGCTTTTCTGCCCAATAATCATTTATGCTCTGAGTGGTTGCCTGCTCCTTTGGTAAAGTAATAGGTCCCAAAAGACCAACATCTAGGGGAGATGATGACACTAGGAATGAAAGGGTGGACTGAACTATTGTTGATGGAGGTGAAGATATAGTTACAGTAGCCTCTGTGACAATAGTTGACTCTATAACTACTGTTGCTATTGTTACTGGTAGACTCATAGAAATTGATGCAAGACTAACAATTGGATGGGTGGATATACTTGGAACGTAGTGTCCCATTGATGGTGATGATGAAAAATATGGAAGTGGAATGGTGGTAGATGAGGGAGTAGGAACCTTAGATGCTGGATATGGGATTTGAGGTGGTTGTGAGGAAACAGGAGTAACTTGCACCTCAATGGCTAATGATGACTCATGAGGTGGACTGCGAGAAGGAGGAGGTGCACTTGTCATGATTTCTTGATTAGAAAGGGAGGGATATTTCTTTGGGGAATCAGGAGGATGAAGAGGAGAAGAGGGATTAGAAGCCATACCTTCGCCTACTGATGTAGGGTGCTCTTGTTCTATCTTTGTATCTTGTTGCTGCTCTTGATCAATCAATTTTCTCGTAGTAAAATCAGCTACTTCTTTAGAAATCTCCTCCATATCCAATTTTTGTTTCTTTGAAATTTCTTTTTCCTCTCTTTCTGGAATCCTCTTAGTCTTTCTATGAACCAATTGAAAAGCAGTCATCTCATTCTTAGAATCCTCTTCCAAATCATCTTCTTGCACTACCCCAGAAAGTAATGTTTGCTCAGAAATAGGTCATAATTCAGTTGATACTGCAGGGGTAAAAGAAAGGGGTCTGTACTTAAATCTTTCATCCTTTTCTTTCCAGTTGATATCTGTATCTGGAGGCCATGCTCCCAAAGCTAAACATTTAGGCCTAGATGATTTTTCGATAACTGGAGTACTGACAAATTTTTCCTTAGAATATTGCATCTTGCTCATCAGCTTAGCTCCCTTAGGAAATATTTCCACCTGCTCAGTAGTAGGCTGAAAGGTCTTCAGTACTTCAGCCATTGTCAAGGGAGTTCCTGGTTCCTCTAGATGAGCCTCATGATCTGTAGGTGGAGGGAGGGATTCAAACCAGATTGAGGCTTCTCAATAGTTAATACTATGTTTCTGACATCCTTCTATTTCCAGGTCCCAATGTTTTTATTATATCTTCTTGAAAACTCCTTATCTATCTTCATCTCAAATTTAGACTTGGGCTTTCCAATTTCAATCCTCATCCTCCACCAATCTGTTATTTTGGCTACATTCCATGGTCCCTTTTCCTCCTCTTCTTCTTCTACAATTTCATTTTCAGGCGGAGGAGCCTTCTTCTTTGTAGACTTGGCCTTGGGTGGAGGGTCCTTTTTCTTTATAGACTTAGCCTCAGGTAGAGGATCTTTTTTCTTTGTTGATTCAGCCTCAATTTTTTCAATTGTAGCCTCTGTAATCCGATGACTTGGCTTATGGTCAGGGTCAAAATCAACAATCTGCTCATAAAAATCCAACCATGGGGGTAACTGACCCATATTTGAGACATTCCACTCTAAAAGAGCGGTCTCATCATTATTCCTACCCTTTTCAAAATGAGCCCTGGGCCTCTTTTCAAACTTATAGGCCTTATCTCCATTTAGGGTTTTATTTTTGGCAGTAAAAATGCCATCAAGGTCATAGCTCCATCTTTGGGGAATATAAAATAGACCTAACCTATCAAGGTATTGGTCAATTTGTTGGCTCTGCCCCTTCTTGGTGATGGTGATGTCATCCAAAGTGCGGTGGGTAAGTAAAGACTTCCTCTTCCTTCCAGAGCCATAGTTTGCATCAATGTACTCTGCCTGCCTCAGATATTCTAGGGCAAAAAGCCTCTCTGTGATGAAATGGGGTAGGAGGAAGGGTTTACCCATGAAACCATATAGTCTGATCACAGTGCCCTCAGTCAAAAAATACCAGTCTCCCTCTTCTGCACCCTTTGTTCTCAAAATCTACTTAGTTAACGGTGGCAACCTAGGGCACTTACCATACATTATTTTTAAAGCAGGTCCCAGAAATTCCAAATTGAATCTATAATAGGACTCACTGCTCCTCAAATGGCTTGTCCAATAATAAACCGGTAAGGGTTCCCCATTATTGGTTTTATCCTTGACTAGAATCCATGGCATTCTATCTTTGGTAGTGGCATAGAACATCCATACTAAACTTGAGCAATGCCTAAAACTAGGAGCACCGATGCCCCTTTTCATGCTTACTAGTTGTTCATGTATTCTCTGAGAGAGAAAAGTTGGCCAGTCAAAAAAAATCACTCTAGTCCCTTTCTTTCCCGCATCCTTTTCATACATTCTCTCATTAGAAATATAGTATGCTACAATAATTTTCCAACCATGTACCATTCTATCAGAATCTAGACCCTCCATGCAAGCCAACATAGAAAATAGTTCGGGGTTTGCAAATTCATCAATATGAATAGGGACTTCAGGCAATTTCATCTTCATTCCTTATTCTTATAAATTTAAAATGCAACCATTGCTCTATAGCTCTTTTCTTTACTTCTGAAGCCATCATTGCATCATAAGCCCTAGCTAATTCTGCTATGTCAAATGGTCTAGGTTTTGAGGGTGGCCCTACTCCAGTTGCGAATAATTCATGGCATAATTCTTTTGTAATTGTGAATAGGGGAGTGCCCTCGGGGGTTTTAACTATTCTATTTTTAGAATCATAAAATTGAATCATAGTAGAGACTAATTCGGGGCAATGATGTATAAAATCACAGACATAGGTGAACAAGAAATATTTTATAGCTATAGTACCTTGTCAACGCATTGGCTTTCCTCTAAAATATGGGAATTCAAAATATGTCCTTAGGTGGGTCCTCGGTACTCTCGTCATCATGGTATCTACGACTCATTCGGTCAGACGTACATGAGCCTGTAACCTTGCTCCTATCTCTAGTACCTCAGTGAGCAATTTTTTAAGGTCCATTTCGATAATATCAAGACTTCGTTCTCCCTGCAGCTTGCGGTAAGTTCTTTAGAAATTTTCTTTGCCTTTCACCACTCTAAGGATGCAAATCGATTCCAAATGAGCATCACGTAAGTTTTCTACCACTTTTATTCTTTTGGAACATGTGTACCTTCCACCATTAATGCAGCTGCTGTGTGACTTCACCATTGGCACACTTTCCAATTTTTTAATTATTCCCTTCGATGGCTCAACGGTGGCACTCTATCTTTTCATTGGTTGAAATTTCAAATTGCGCTACCACCTCACTGCACCTCTTCGGCTACTCTTCAGGTTATGGCACGAGTTCGTTAGCATTGATTGTGGGATCATGCTCTAGTTTCCATGTGTCATGGTCAGAATCACTGCCTGGTTCCGCTTCATCTTTGAAACCGATGGCTTAAGAAGCTTTTGGGTCCATGGACACTTAGTACTTTTTAGGCATGATTTTCCATCCCGATTTCGCTCTAGTAGTATTGACTTCAAAAGGTTCCTAGATTGGGAATGCCCTTCACCTTCTGTTGACCAATGGATCGCCATTATGGAAGAATCTTAGAAGATTTACAATGCATATTTGATAGTGCACGTCATTCCGAAAGATTTCTCATAGTGTGGAATGAAACCATGTTGTGCCCTCAGTTCATTTTTTGTTAACCTTTTTCCCTCTTTTTTTTTTCTTTTCAAGATTTTTTCAAGAGAACTGATTACAAAGTGCAGAAAGAAATTAAAGAATTTTAAAGTGTAGAAAGGAGGAAAATAATTATACAATGTATATACATATGTTACAACAAAATCACTCCTTACACATAGTAGAGCTTGAGATGAAAACCATTCACCGGAATTGGTTGTATGTTTCCCTCCGGATATTTCAGCTGGAATACATTGGACTCCTTAGCATCTACTATTCTGAAAGGACCATCCCAAAAAGAATCAAACTTTTCATGCTTTCCTGGCTTTGCTTTATCAACATTCCATCTGAGAACTGAATCTCCGACCTGGAATTTCCTGAATCTGGCCTTCTTATCAAACCATGTTTTAATGTCTGATGAATGCTTTTGAAAACTGTTATATGCCTGAGTTCTACTCTCTTCTAATTTCAGCAAATGTGTCAATCTAGTTTTCATAGGATCTTCTTTTGACTCTTCTTCTGAATTGACAAGCTTGAGTGTTGGGATCTCCAAATGGATTGGTAACACTACCTCCTTGCCATACACTAGTGCATAAGGGGAGGTATTGATGGAATTTTTAATAGTAATCATGTCTGCCCACAGAGCTTGGTCCAATAATAGGTGCCAACTTCTTTTATTACCTTCTAGTGACTTCCTCAAAATCCTTAATAGGTTTTTGTTGGTAGATTCTGCAAGTCCATTACCTTGAGGATAATAATTGGAAGTATTTTTAAGAGTAATGCCATACTTACTGGAAAACTCGATATATTTGGCTCCTATGAAAGTTGGGCCATTGTCACTCACCAAAGCTTCTGGGACTCCAAACCTTGAAATCAAATTTTCCATAAAATTGATCACAACATCTTGATCTGATTTCTTGGTAGGAATAGCTTCTACCCATCTGGTGAGATAATCTGTAGCAGTTAAGATAAAATTATGTTCTACTGAGGAGTTAGGGTTGATAACCCCTATGAAATCTAGCCCCCATTGTTGAAAAGGCTCTTCCACTTGGATGGGCTTGAGGGGAGATGAAGCATTCCTTGTTCTTCCAACATATCTTTGACATTTGTCACAAGCCCTAGTGACTTTAAAAGCATTCATGAAAATAGTGGGCCAATAATAGCCAGCCCTTATGATTTTCAAAGCTATCACTCTGCCTAAGCCATGGCCACCAGCTGTTCCTCCATGGAACTCTTCTATGACCCTTTTTGTTGATCATCCTTTAAGCATATTAGAAGAATTCCATCCAAGTTTCTTTTGTATAAGCCCTCTGGTAGTAATACATATTTCAAAGCATGAAGCCTGTATCTCCTCCTTTGGGATGCATTTATATTAGGAGGGCATATTCTAGTTTGGAAATATCTGATCATCTAGTCAATCCAATCAGAGTCTGTAGTTCGTATTACTTTCACCTGATCCTCTTCTGCTGTTTAACAAGTTGCTACTTATGTCAAAGTTAAGACTTCTGTTAATCCTTGGCACAAGGATCTACCTCTTACTAACTTGGTGGGATGTATTTCTACATCATATTCTTGGATATTAGTAATCTAGCCATATCTTTTATCTCCTAGATCACCCTATAGGATAAAACTTCTTACATCCGGATGAACCACATATACCAGGGTCTTACTTTGTACCAAATACTGCCTAAACTTCTTCAGTGACTTCATCACATCAAACACTTGTCTTTCAATAAAATTGTATTTGACCTGATAATCATGAAGCGTCTGACTCCAAAAGAATACTGGATGTTCTTCCCCTTGATCATATTTTTGAGTGAGCACCGAGGCATAACTTTCTTTAGCTCCATATGCATAAAGGATAAAATATTTGCTAAAATTTGGGTTTACCAATACTGGAGATGTTGCAATGGATTGCTTAATGATCTCAAAATCTTATTTCCTAACCTCCGTCCACTTGAACTTGACATTTTTCTTGAGCAACTCAGATATAGGCCTCACCTTCTATGCAAAATCAAAGATGAACTTTTTGACAAAATTGATTTGGCCCAGAAAATATTGTAAGGTATTTTTATTTGTAGGCAAGGGGAGAGCAAGTATTGCTTTTATCCTATCTAGGTCTATGGCCATGCCTTCTTTTGAGACCACATGTCCTAGTAGTTTTCCTTCATGGACTGCAAAGAATGATTTCTTAGGATTGAGTGAGATGCCAAATTCTCTACACTTTTGAAAAACTTGCTCCAAGTGTGAGAGATGATCCCCTTTATCATGGGAAAACATAGTCATGTCATCTAGGTAAATCAGAATAACTTTGTTGATCAGTGCTCCAAAGGCATAGTCCATGGCCCTCTAAAATGTAGCTCTTGCATTGGACAATCCAAAAGGCATTCTCTGGTAGGCAAACGTACCCCATTTTGTGGTGAATGTCATCTTATACTGGTCTTCATATTTCACCCAAATCTGGTTGTATCCAGAGTAACCATCTAGTAATGAAAACCTCTCAACCCCTGCCACTACTTGCAAGATCTGATCAATCTGAGGGAGAGGGTAGTGATCCTTAAGGGATGCTTGATTCAGATTTCTAAAGTCCACACACAAGCGTATATCCCCATTCTTTTTCCTTACGGGTACCAAGTTGGCTACCCAAGTAGAATGCTTGATATGGGTATATGATCTTAGCCTTTAACAATTTCAAGAGCTCCTCTCTCATAATGGCCTCGATCCTTGGATTAATCGGCCTTTTATTTTGCCTAAAAGGCTTGGCATAGGCTCTAACTCAATGGTATGTTGGATAACCTTTTTATCATACACCTTAAGGTCTTCATATGACCAAGCCACAATATCTGGGTATTTTAAACACAAGGCTTTGATATCTTCTACTTCCTCAGGCGAACATTGGATTCCAACATTGAGTTTCTTTTCTATACCGACTTCAATTTCTTTATAGATTTTCTCGTTGACCTTCATGGCTCTGACCTTCTTTCTATCTTCATTATCAAACAAGCTCTCAAGGGTGACCAACCCTCTTGGGATATGATTGTTTCTTAGTTGAATCATGTCTTGTTGATCAATTTCTTTTGAATCTTCCCCTTGGATAGTAGAGAGACATGCCTCTCTCACCATAAAATCAACTATTTGTTCATCACTTTCAAAAACCTGCCAAAAAATCTGCTTGTCTGGTACTGCAGGTCTAAAAATTATTTTAATCCCCTTAGCCTTCTTGATTCCAAAGTCTACAGAAGGGTTGAAGTTAGCTCCCTTTGTCGCTAAGGAATCAGCCGGAGTATTCTTTTCTCTGGGAATAAAATTTAAATTTAGGGCATCAAAAGATTCCATTAAATCCCACACCCTATTTATGTAAGCTTTTAGGTAGTGGTGCTTACTGCTGCACTTGTTTCTTACCTGATGGACTATTAGCTCAGAATCACCATATATGTTCAAAATTTTAATGCCCATACTTTCTGCTTGTATCAATCCGAGGCACAGGGCCTCATATTCTGTAGCATTGTTAGTACATGACCAAGTCAGTCTGTAAGCAAAATTCTTTGTACCTTTTGACTGGGATTGTAGGACCACACCATCCCCTGCACCATTTTTGCATTTAGCACCATCAAAGTGCATGACCCATGTTTCTTTCTCTCTCAGATCCTGGTTGGATATGGTAGGGATTTTCCTCTCTGATTTGGTTGAGATGCTATATGTTCCCATACCAGTGCCAAACTGACTGTAATATTCTCTGAAAGGCAACTCATCCTCAATGTCCAGATCTTCAATATTTTCCACTAGCTCAAATTCTTCTATGGGGTTAAGATTGCACATATCCTCTTCAATATTTTCAATATGATAGGCTACTGGTTTCTCAGGTGTTATCCTTATCCTCTTTCCTTTGAAAGGGATTACCATGCTATAATAATCCATGTACATACATCCCCCTAGCTTTGTAGTAAACTCTCTTGAAAGACATAATCCAAAATAGGGTTCTAAATCAACCACAACTATTTCTTGCACTATTGTCACCTCAGGGGCTCTGTGCAACCTCATCAATACATCTTTAATGACTCCAACTATCTTGACAGGTGTTCCATCTAGTTGTAATACTCTAGGACAAGATCGGGTATACTCCATACCCATCTCTTCATAGATTACTTTAGGCATAACTATAGTTGATGCTCCTGAGTCAATCATACAATTTTTGACTACCCAACCTTCCATTCTTAGGGATATATAGAAAGGAGGAGGCTTATTCTTTAGCACCACATGTGTCATTTCTTTATTTTTTGGTGGCATACTGAGGATTGTGGTGGCCAACCTATTCTATGGATTTTTACTGAGGGAAGCTTTAAGCAGGTCAATCTGACTAGGAATGAATAGAGTGTCATACAGGCTAGCTTTTGATGGGATCCTTTTCATCTCTTCAACAATGTTGTACTCAGATCTGGTCAAGGAGAGTTTTTCCAGTCCTCTTTCTGGCTCACCATATCTTCTTTTATATTTTTGGGTGGCCTCTAACCTTTGTCTTTTAGTAATAGAGGGAAACCTAAGTCTCTCTTGATCTTCATCTTTAGATCTCATCCGGTCTCCTCTAGTTTCCTTTTATGGTCTCTTAGGAAGACTATCAATATTTTCTTTTTCCTTAGCTTGAGGAATGGGGAAAGTACTACTACTTTGAGAAGGGGGATCAACTTTCTTTTGAGAAGGGACTTGGAATTGTCCCATTTTTTGGGGATCCACTTGTAAAGCTTTCTTCCCAGATCTTGTCATAACAACAATAGGGCTCTCTTCATCCAGCTCTTTCCCAACCATGATTTGATTAGGGTGCCACAACATATTAACTCTTCCCTTTTGGTTCCTTTCAGCTTGATCCATAGCTTGTTGAACATGGTGTTGATACATTACACAAGACTATGAGTCATGGGGGTCATTGCATACCAAACACCAGACATTTGCAAGAGTAGTATCTGAAGAACATTCTGGCTCTTCATATGTTGCATTCACTCTAACCCCAGTACTATTACTTGGACCAGGTCTCTGATATTTGTTTACATAAGGGAATATCCTCTGTTGTGACCTTTCTTGGTCTCTCTTTTCCATTGAATTTATTCTATTACTCAGGGTTTTCAGGGTATTTTGTATATCAAGGATAGCAGACAACTCCTGAGATGGCTGAGAAGGAAGGGGAGGAAAAGGAGCTATGTAGAGGGAACCAACTTTGGTTGAGGGATCGCATTCATTTGAGGAGATGGAGATGATAAAGAAAGTGGGTCCATGAAAAATGGTTTGGATGCTAGATTTTGACTATTGGTGGTTTCTGAGTTGTAAGGCAGCACAGTTTTGGGGGAAGCCTTCCTACATTGATTAGAATATTTTTAGCATGAACTGCTATGTTATAAACTTGGGGGAAGGTCTCTACTCCTGATTGTTGTGTTTGCAGCCCAAGATCTGATCCAAGAGCTCGGATATAATACATATAGGCTAAACATGTAGTTGGCCTAGCTATGGGAGGTATCCTCTTCCATGTTCTGCTAAATCTCAAATTAAAATCTGAGATAGTTTCTTGCTGAGTTTTCTACATAGATGTAAACTGATTAAGCAGAGAAAAGGGATCAACAGATTCATTGAACTCTTCCACAAAAGGCTCTGCTAAAGCTTGCCAAGAAGTGATGGTATTATCTTCTAGAGTTCTAAACCAATGCAATATCTTCCCTCTAAAGGACAGGGCTAGAATCCTTACAATAATATCTTCTTCTTTTATGTTGTGGATTGCTTCCAGGTTCAATATATCCTGACAGTGCTCATAAGCTATTTTCCCAGATCCATCATAAGTGGGAATAGCTTTAGATATAGCTTGGGGAATGGCATTCATTTGGGCTAATCTCAGAGGGCCAATTGTATTCCAGCTGGGATACTTTTGTAATGGTTGATTAGGTGCTACATTATGTGCCATACTTCCTATTATAGGTCTTATTGGGGGAACTATTGGATTTTATTCTAGAGGCTCTTCCTCTTCGAGGAAATCTTGATCTAAACTTCTAGCAACAACAACCCCTCTATAAGGTAACTCATAGTAAAAGTAGGAATTAGGGTTATTCCTTTTGAAAGACCTAGTATACATGAATAGGCACTGGTCTACAAGAATAATTCCTTTTTTGGGTTGAAATACCAGGGAGTCACCAGGTGAACTTGCTCTTCTCCGCTTATAAGGTCAAGATAATTCACCAAATCTTGATTCCTTCGGGTTGAGATAATAATGACTCTTTTAATGGGATTCTTGTTCCTTGTGAACTGGTCCCACCGAGCATGCCAAAAACTGTTGGGCACTGAATTGCACCAAGTTTTCACTCGATACTATGGCTGTCTATCTTCCTATTTTCTATCCAGACTTGCACTCGATAGCTGCAGCTCAACACTCAACATTGGATGGACCAAAATAGAGTTTTCGATCCAACCTCTAGAGTAGGTTGGTTCCTTGTCAACTTAAGCAGGGTGTTGACACAATTATGCTCACTTAGGGTTTGAAGGTTAGGGTAAGAAAAGGTTAGGGTTAGAGAAATGTGAACAATAGTGGATGGATAGGTTAACAACATTGCACCACAATAGAAAGCTCTAAAAAACCAACCCAAAGATACAGTACTTAGATCAACATTATCTCAAATCAATAATTCTTCATTCATTAAAATGCAGCAGAGAAATAATGCATAAATATTTCAATATCTAGATAATGATAATCCAAATAACAGAATTCACCAATACCTAGATTTTACAGAAATACACTCCCTAACAATATAGAACAATCTTAGAAGCAGATTTCAATTACTTTAACAACTAGTAATCCATTGATTAGGCACAAACTAACCATCCAAGCATTTACAAAAATATAGCTAAAGAGTTTGAACCTCTGATATCAAGTATGAGAACACAAATTTGAGGTGAAGATCAATGTAATGCTCCTTCCATTAGCTTTTGGGAATATTTATAGTAGCACATGAAAACACACTAGAGTCGACCCTTTAAAATTGAGGGTTTGACCTCTATTTATAGTTTTGCAAAAATTAAAATTACAAGGAACATTACAAAGATTTCATTTTGATAGCACAATAGAGGTATCTAGCTGGCATTTGCTTACTGGTTCATCCTCTAGGAAATCCGCTGAAACTGGTCTGCCATGGCAGCTCGAGGCCTCTGCAACTTGTTGGTCACTCGACAAAACTAGAGTTTAGGCCATTGGAAATCATGCATTACCATCGATCTTTCTTGGAAGCTATCTGCCATCGTAGATCTACAACCATCTTCTAGTTCTACTTTCTTGAAACCCTCGATGCTTCAGCTTCCTCTTATTGGATGTTCCAATCCCGATGAAGAAACATCCTTTAAATACCTCATATTCCTCGATGCCTTCTCCATCGTTGATCTCCCTCATTATACGGTTATGATTAAATCTGATGAAAGCTTATTATAATGGCAGGAGAAAAAGTGCCATTCCGCTTCAAAACATTGATGACGTCATCCTTCTGTCTTCAAAAATAGCAGAGTGCCAATCCGGATTCCAAATGACTCTAAATTTAAAAGGAATCGAATCCACTCCTTATCATTCATGTTTCTTTACAACTCGTCAAACATTCACCAATCCGCACAAAAATATCGATGATGTCATACCTTCCTTGAAAATTTTGCGGATTCTATTTCGGGCTGAGCAAGTATATTGGTGTATGATCTTCAATCTGGATCCATCATGATGCAAAGTGACCCTTTCTCCATTCCACTCATTTTCTTATTAAAAACATTCCTTGTCGCTAATCTGGAAAGAAGTTGGTGGAAATTACCTTTAGTCATGAATCTACACATACTTCATTAACAACAATCCACCTCATCACCAATCCGGGTGAAAATACTCTATATGTCTTCCAAAATTGGGTGTTTCAACCCTTAGCTATTCGTGAAGAATGCGAAATATTGAATCAGTCACCAATCCACACTTCTTTGCTGCTGGCGTCATCTTTTCTTGAAGACTTTTAGCGCGATGCTAATCTGGAGCCAGAATCAAAAGAAGACTCTCGGAATCACTCATCCCAACACTTAGCCATTTGCAAAGATGTCAATCCACACTTTCTAATCGTTGACGTCACCACTTTCTTAAAACTTTTGTGGATTCAAGAACATCACCAATCCAGAACCGAAAACAAGTCTCCCGAAATCGCTTCAAGCATGAAAAATTACTAAGTGTTGAGCGGGCTCATACCTTCTATTGTGGATCCGCTCCAAAGTGCACTGCAAGGTGTGCGGAATGAAGACTTTATCCCTTAGGCAAAATTTTGCAAAATTTTACTAAGTATGTGGCCATTTTGGGCCTACATTAACTTTCTTAAATAAAGGTAGGAGAAAATTAATTTGATATCCCCTAGCTTTGAGTCTGTTAAAAATTTTATTTTTAACAAAAATAAATTCATCCTTGGAGCTTTCTCTAACCAAAATTTTTTTGAGTTAACTCATGATAAATACATTTTTCTTATGAACTGGATTATGGGAAGAAGCAAGGATGTATTGGTAGGCATTCATTGGCTTTTAAAATAATTTGGTGCAAAGAATTCCAGTCTAAACAAAATCAGGCCCCTTAAAAACATAGTATCCTAAAGTGTTACTTCAGAATAAAAAACAAATGAAGTAATTTTAATACTACCATAGAAGGAACCATAGACGGAAAGAAACCATTAAGATCCTCCTTAGGGCCATGAAAAAACTCCAACGACATCATCAATGTATCTTTTATAAAATAAAATATTTTCCATAACAATATTATCAAATACCTGTTCCTATAAATGACAGATAATTAAACAAGCATAAACCATAGTAAAATTACTTCCAATGGTTGTTCCTCTTATTTGCTTGTATTTTTTCCCTTTGAATTCCAAGTAGTGTTGTGTTAACACTATCTCTGTAAGCCTTACTATAAATTTTATCTTGGTCGGATCAATTTCATTCCTCAAAAAATGACGGATGGTTGCCAATCCTTGAGAGGTGGAGATGTTGGGATAGAGGCTCTCAACATCAAAAGAGAAAAGAATGATTTCCTAAGGAAAAGTATGGCCATGTATATATTTAATTAGAGATATGGAATCCAAGAGATGTTTTTTTTGCTTCAAAAAAATTGGCAAGAGCAGATGATGAAGCCATTTAGAGGTAAGTTCTAGCATGAAACCATAGTAGGAAAATATGGGTTTACTGAAAATCCAGGGCTTGTGTAATTTGGAGAGCATGCAAAAGACACATACTCTGGTAGAGGATGGTGTTACTTGGAGCATAAATTTCCTATGGTTTTCTTAAAGTAGATTCCTCCTAAAAGCCCAGTTAAGCAAGTCCTGGAGTTGATAAAAATATCCTTCCATGAGACTATTATTCACTTCATAGTAAAAATTTTGATTTGAAAGTTGGGGAAAGCCTTCTAAAATGTACCAGTCCATGGACAAAACACAAACACACAAGTTTTTATATACGGGTCTAATAACAATGGATTTTTCTTTGGCAAGGGAACAAATGGTAGACTAGATATGAGGTGGAAAGTCATGTTTGTGGGTGGGATTGGCAATAGATACTTTGTTATTAAGGAATATTTCACCCATGCCAAAAATTTCTTCCAAAGGCCTATAAAATTATGTGGGATTAAAAATTTGGTTGGAAACACAAATATTATCAATGGGCTTAAGCAATTTTGGAGGGCCACCTCTCGATCCAAAGAACTATTCGAGACGAAAACGTCTACAAAAGTTTGAAAAATCTTGTTTTATAACCTCTTTGGCCATGGGAGGAGGAATAGGAAATAAATTTATAACCAGGATGAGGGCCTCAATTTCATTCTTGGTAATTTTTCTAGAGGAAAAATGATGGACAACAAGATTTGTGATTTTACCATTTATAGCCCAAATATGACTCCTCTAAAAAAACCGATGACCAAAATCCTATGGGCTAAAAATTGTAGACCAAGGGGTTATTTTTTGTTTCTACTACCATTTTTGCGACAGAAGAACCCTTGCCCTTGCTTCTACTAAACAAATGGGGTAAAACCCTTTCTTGGATTATTAAGACTAGAGTTGCAGAAATTTCTTCTATTGTCCTATTGCAATTGCTGCTGCACATAAGATGTGTAGTTCTAGAAGTTTCTCCCCTTATTTCATCTTCTTGGAGAAGGACCTCGATAGTTATAATTATGCCCATGTTGTTTTTGTTGTTGCCTTTGTTGTTGTTGTTGTTTTAGTTGTTTATTCCTTTTTTGTGGCTATTGTTGTTGTTGTTTATTTCTATGTTGTGGATGTTGTTGTGATTGAATTTTTTGTGTAGTAGAGACTCTCTGGTTTGACCCTCTATTATGACTTCTATTTTTGTGTGTTGTGTCAGAGAGTTCTTTTATGCACCTATGATTATTTTTTCCAAATGATCAATTTTATGCTTGATTTCTCTTTTAACCAAGCCAACTACACTTTCTTTAGCTTCTAACATATTAACTTTTGGGACTTATGAAGTAGAATTCTCTCGATCAGATTTGGATTTATCTTGCATATATTTTTGGATTTGCATTTCAAATTTCCAACCCTAAAGATTTCCCTCAAAAATCTCTTTATTCTAGGATTCCCATTCCAAAGTAATTTCCTGAGAAATTATCCTATGTTTATTTACGAAATCTACAAGAATTTCCTTAATTTTAGACAATAAAATGTTGGGAATATAATAATTGGCCTGAGTAGGTAATTTATTTGTGTATTTTTTGAAATTACATAAATACAATTTAGCCATTTCCATGTGAATTTTTTTTCTGTGGGTGCCTTCGACTCATCAAAAAATTGTTTATTGATATCTTCATCTAGAATTTGAAGATGTGGTTTTTCCATTCATAGGCTATGGGTAACAATGCCTTTGCCCAAATTCTCTTCAATCCAAGATAGCCTAGAATGGCATTTTTTTATCTTTCTACTTAGAATCTTGAATTCTTCAAACCTTCTATACAACAACTTGTCCAAAGACTTTGGTCGTAGAGGAACACCACACATTGCACTGATTCCATCTATGAAGGTCCTTATATCATGTGTACAAGTGACTCTTTCATTCTAAGAAAAAACTTTTATTTCTATTAGACCTCTGCAAAACTCTTCCATTTTATCTGTGCCAAAGACTCATTCTTCAAAATCCTAAATTTATTGTTGTGAACCCTCTTACCATAGATGCTTGCAAGGAATACGAATAGGGGAATTGGAGGGACTATCAATAACTATGGGAGAGGATTTAAGATCTGAAAGGTTATTAATTGGTAGAATAGAGTGTGCCATTAATGGGTAAAATTGTTAATAAAAAAAGAAACATGGTAAAGCAGTACTCTAAAAATGTAAAAAAATTTCTGATTCACCAAATCATAGATGTGCAAGTGAAGAGCATAATCCTAGTGTTGCAAGCTTTCTAGTTCACCAGATCACATTACATGCAAGTGAAGAGCATAATACCAACATCAAAAACATATTAGAAAATAGAAGGAAAAAATGAGGGATTATAAACTTAAAGAAAGAGATGAGTTAGGAAAGGAACAAAAAACATTTGATTGAACTTTTATTCCAGAAAAAAGAAGTGATACATCTACAAAACTCTAAACGTGTTTTGACCTTCAGGTCTCATCAACAGTGAGCTTCAAAGAGGTATAACCTCTCTTTATAAATATCTAACTCTATGGGGGATATAAATAGTAATGCTTGTGGGATAAAAAAACCCAATATTATTACAAACCCCAGATTTATAGACCAAGACGATAAAAATAAGATAAGTCCCAAGCTCAACCTCCCAAAAAAACTGACCCACCAGAGAGAAGAAACACATTAAAAATGCAAAAATACAAGGTGGGAAAGAGTCCCTCAAACAATTTTATTTTTACAAAGAGGATTTTGGTTCCTCCAAAAAATGATGCCATGAGCAATGTGCTTGAGCTCTCTATATTTTATCCATTTTTCAAACATTGGAAAAATAATATCTATGTTGATTTGAAGATCTCTGATAAAATTGTAGTTGTCCAACTTCAAAATAAAAGGAATTTGTTTTTATTTTGGTTCCATGTCTATGTCCTGCTTGATCCAAAACTCTAGCCAAAAGTGAATGCCTATCATCAAATTTAACTTTCTTAAATAAAGGTAGGAGAAAATTAATTTGATATCCTCAAGCTTTGAGTCTGTTAAAAATTTTATTTTTATCAAAAATAAATCCATCCTTGGAGCTTTCTCTAACAAAAAATCTATTTAATTCACTCATGATAAATGTATTTTTCTAATGACTAAATGATGGGAGGAAGTAGGGATTTATAGGTAGGCATTCATTGGCTTCTAAAATAATTTGGTGTAAATAATTCTAGTCTGAGCAAAATCAGACCCCTTAAAAAACATAGTATCTAGAAATGTTACTTTAGAATTAGAAACAAATGAAGTAATTTTAATATTGTCATAGAAGCAACCGAACGAAACAAGAAAACCATTAAGATCCTCCTTAGGGCCATTCCAAACTCCAATGGCATCATTAATGTATCTTTTATAAAATAAAATATTTTCCATAGCAACATTATTAAATACTTGTTCCTCTAGATGATAGAGAAATAAGCAACATAAACCATGAAAAAATTACTTCCTATGGTTGTTCCTCTTATTTTATTGTATTTTTTCTCTTTTAATTTCAATTAGTGTTGTGTTAACACTATATCTACAAGCCTTACATAAATTTTATCTTGGTCAAATCAAATTTATTCCTCAAAAAATGATGGAGGTCTGTCAATCCTTGAGAGGTGGGGATGCTGGGATAGAGACTATCAACATCAAAAGAGAAAAGAATGATGTCTTGAGAAAATTTACAACCATTCAGATGTTTAATTAGAGATATGGAATCCAAGAGATGATTATTTTACTTCAACATAATTGGCAAGATCAGATGATGAAGCCATTTGGAGGTAGGTTCGAGCATGAAACCACAATAGGAACAAATGGATTGATTGAAAAACCTAGGCTTGTGGATTTTTGGGAGAAGGTAAAAGACACATACTCTGGCATAGGATGGTATTATTTGGAGTATAAATTTCCTGTGGTTTTTTGAAAGTAGATTCCTCCAAAAAGCCCAGTCAAGCAAGTATTAAAGCTAATAAAAAATATCTTGCCAGGGGACTATGTTCACTTCATATTAAACATTTTTATCTAAAAATTGGGAAAATACTTCTAGAATATATGATTCCATGAGTAAAACATAAACACCTAATTTTCTATTTGTGGGTCAATGATAATGGATTTGTCATTGGTATGGGAACAAATGACAAACTAGATGCGGTGTGGAAAGGCACGTTGGCGGGTGGGATTGGCAGTAGATAATTTGTTATTAAGGAATATTTCACCCATACCAATAATTTATTTCAAAGGCCTATAAAATTGTGACGGGTTAAAACTTGGGTTGGAAACACAAAAAGGATCAATGGGATTAAGCAATTTTGGAGGGCCATTTCTTGATCCCAAGAACCATTTAAGATGAAGACGTCTACAAAAGGTTGAAATTTTTTGTTTATAACATCTTTGGCCATGGGAGGAGTAATAGGAAGGAACTTTAAACCTAGTTTCAGGGCCTCAATTTTATTTTGGGTAAGTTTTCTAGAGGAAAAATTATGGATAGCAAGATTTGTGATTTTTCCATCCATAGCCCAAATAGGACTCCTATAAAAATATCAATGGCCAAAATATTGTGGGTTAAAAATTGGGGACCAAGGGGTTATTTTTTGTTTTCACCATAATTTTGGTGATAGAAGAACCCCTACCCTTGCTGCTTTCGAACAAATGGGGCAAAACCCTTTCTTGGATTCTTGAAACCAGAGGTGCAAAAATTTTTCCATTGTCCTGTTGTAATTGTTGCTACACAATAAGTGTAGTTCTAGAAGTTTCTCCCCTTATTTCATCTTCTTGTATAAGGGCCCCAAAAGTTTAAATTATGCCCCCATTATTTGTTTTTGCCTTTGTTATCAATGTTTTTGTTTTGGTTGTTTATTCCTTTGTTGCGGTTGTCGTTGTTGTTGTATATTTCTATGTTGTGATTGTTGTGTGATTGCATTTTTTGTGCAGAAGAGGCTCTCTAGTTTAGCCCTTTATTATGACTTCTAATTTTGTTTTGTTTTCCCAAAGAGTTCTTTTGTGCACCTGTGATTAGTTTTTCCAAACAATCAATTTTCTCCTTGTTTTCTCTTTTAACCAAGTCAATTACGCTTTTTGTAGATTCTAACATATTAACATATGGGACTTCTGAAGAGGAATTCTCTCAAGAAACTTTGGCTTTCTCTTGCATATATTTTTGGATTTTCATTTCAACTTTCAGCCCTAAAGCTTTCCCTCAAAAAGCCCTTTAATATAGGAATTCCATTTCAAAGAATTTTCTTGAGAAATTGTCTTATGTTTATTTATGGAATCTGCAAGAATTTCCTTAATTGCAGGAAATAAAATGTTGGGAATATAATAATTGACCTAAATAGATAATTTATCTGTGTATTTTTTGAAATTACAGATATACAATTTAGCCATTTCTAAGAAAAAAAATTTGTGAGTGCCTTTGACTCATCAAAAAACTATTTATTAATATCTTTATCTGGAAGTTGAAGATGTGGTTTTTCCATTCATAGACTATGGGGAACCATACCTTTGTCAAAATTCTCTTCAATTCAGGATATCTTGGAATGGCATTTTGCTGCCTTTCTACTCAAAATCTTGAATTATTTAAACTTCTATCCAATAACTTATCAAAGTCTTTGGTCATGGAGGAACACTACGCATTGCACCGATTCCATTTATGAAGGTCCTTCTATCCTATGTACAAGGAAATATTCTATTCTAAGAAAAAAAATTTGTTTCTATTAGACCTCTACAAAACTCTTCCATTTTATCTGTGCTAAAGACCCGTTCTTCAAGCTCCCAAATTTTTTATTATGAACCCTCTTACCGTAGATGTGAAATATGAACAAGGAAACTAAGGGGGACTATCAAGAACTATGGGAGAGGATTCAAAATATAAAATATCATTAACTAGTAGAGCAGCGTGCACCATTAATGGGTAAACTCGTTAATGAAACAAGAAACATGACAAAGTAGTACTTTAAAAATGTAAACTAGTTTCTGATTCACTAGATCATATATGTGCAAGTGAATAGCATACTCCTAGTGTTGTAAGCTTTATGGTTCACCAGATCATATTACATGCAAGTGAAGAGCATGATACTGGCAGTAAAAATGTATTAGAAAATAGAAGGAAAAATGAGAGACTATAAACTTAAAGAAAGATACAAGTTAGGAAAGAAATAAAAAATATATTATTGAGTTTTTATTCCAAAAAAAAGAAGTGATACATCTACAAAACTTTGAACGCATTTCAACCTACAAATCTCATTAGCAAAGTGAGTTTCGAAGAGGTACAACCTCTCTTTATAAAGACCTAACTCTAGGGGGGAGCTGAAGAGTAATGCATGTGGGATAAAAAAACCCAAGCTTAGTACAAACCATGGGTTTATAGACCAAGATGGTAAAAATAAGAGAAGTTCCAAAGCTCAACCCCCCCCAAAAAAAACCCATCCACAAGAGAGAATAAACACTTTAAAATATATGAAAAATACAAGGTGGGAAAGAGTCCCTCAAACTATTTTATTTTTACAAAGTGATGCAGGAGCATCCAGTGGCATCTGATGCAGAAGCATCCAGTGGCAGGAGGGCCACTTTTGAAAATTTGGTTAAGGAAGGAAGTTGTCGCGATATCATGACGTGTCGTGAAATCGTGACCAAAAGAGAAAAGAGTAGGCAAGGAGAAGAAGTTGTCGCGATATCACGACAGAAAATGTGTCGCAATATCGTGACGCAAGTAGAGAATGAAGCCTACAGGGAGAAGCTGTCGCAATATCACGATAGACAATGTGTCACAATATCGCAACACAAGTGGCAGAGAGGAGCCAATGGAGGAAAATGTCATGATTTCATGACATGTCGCATTTTCATGACCCGAAGAAGCAAGAGAAAGCAGAGAGGATAAGATGTCACGATTTTGCGACATGTCAGATTTTCATGACTCAAAGAAGTGAAAGGAGGAGAGGAAGAAAAATGTCACGATATCGCGACATGTCACGATATCACGATCGAAAGATAAAATGATGAGCATGAGAGGAAAGATATCATGATATCGTGGCATGTTAGGTTTTTGTGACCCGAAGAGGAGAGAGAAAGCGATGGAGCAAAGATGTCACGATTTTGTGACATGTCACGATTTCGTGACCCGAAAGCAGGAAGATGGAGCGAAGGAGCGAAACTGTCGTGATATCGTGACATGTTGTATTTTCATGGCACAAGGACAAAGAAGGGTCCAGAGACCAAAAGGTGTCGTGATATCGTGACCTATCATATTTTCATGCTTGAATGGAAAGCCAAAGACGAAGAGTTGGAAAGGCAGACATTTCGAATGCCAGGACAACGAAGCGACACAAGAAGATAAAATGAAAGGTTCGGGAAGAGGAAATGAAGCGTCACCTAAAAACCTTTAAGAGGGAGAACAGAGGCATGCACAAGGGGTTAGAAATTGTAGATGCACATTTGAGTTGCAAAATCGAGGGCTAAGAGCCATTCTGAACCATCTTGGGTGCGTGTTCCTTCCAAAGTTAGAAAAATTCTTCCTAGGAGTGCAGGAAGATCGCCGAACGTGAGGTAGCTTGCATCAGGAAAGAAAAAAAACTATGCCTGTGGGCTAGTGTTGTGGTTGGTCTGCTGTGACCAAAGAGAATATGCCTACGGGCTAGTCTTGTAATTGGTTTTGTTAAATTGTTTAATGAGAATTGAGAATTTAGCAAAGGCAAATTCTGGCTCATTTGTGATTTTTTATGAGTTTGGGGTGGTTGGTTTTCGTGTCCCCATCAAGTGGTATCAGAGTAGGAAGTTCCTGAGTGTGCAAGCAGATCACCGAAAGTGAGGCAGCTTGCACCAAGATCTGGGGTGAAGGATTGTGAGAAGAAAGTGTAGAAGAATGCCTTCGCAAAGAAATCGTGGTGGTGGGAGAGATATGAGATCTGAGGATTCACGGGTATAGATGTTCAGATATTTGTATAGGCAAGTGCAAGCCCTACAAGAGGAGCTGCTCATAATAGATTTGCGGAGGCAAGTGAAAGCCCTGCAAGCAGAGCTGCACAAAAAACATGAAGATAAACAGAGAAGTAGAAATATTTTTGATGGCAAGGAAATGAAGTTGAAGCGGACTACAGAGACAGGTGAATGTTTGGATGTGTTACAGAAGGTGGTGACCAGACCACGCAAAAGTGAAGATCACTTCTCCATCAACCTCGGGTGTCTAATGCAGGAGCATCCAGTGGCATCTGATGCAGAAGCATCCAGTGGTAGGAGGGCCACTTCTAAAAATTTGGTTAAGGAAGGAAGTTGTTGCGATATCGCGACGTGTCACAAAATCACGACCAAAAGAGAAAAGAGTAGGCAAGGAGAAGAAGTTGTCATGATATCACGACAAAAAATGTGTCACGATATCATGACGCAAGAAGAGAACGAAGCCTACAGGGAGAAGCTATCGCGATATCGCGACAGACAATGTGTCGCGATATCATGACACAAGTGGCATAGAGGAGCCAGTAGAGGAAAATGTCATGATTTTACGACATGTCACATTTTCACGACCTGAAGAAGCGAGAGGAAGCAGAGAGGATAAGATGTCGTGATTTCGCGACATGTCGCAATTTCGTGACTCAAAGAAGAGAAAGGAGGCGAGGAAGAAAAATGTCACGATATCGCGACATGTCGCGATATCACGATCGAAAGAGAAAAGGACGAGCAGGAGAGGAAATATGTCACGATATCATGACATGTCGGGTTTTCATGACCCAAAGAGGAGAGAGAAGGCGATGGAGCAAAGATGTCATGATTTCGTGACATGTCATGATTTCACGACCCGAAAGCAGGAAGATGGAGCAAAGGAGCAGAACTGTCGCAATATCGCGACATGTCATATTTTCATGGTGCAAGGACACATAAGGGGCCAGAGACTGAAAGGTGTCGTGATATCACGACCTGTCATATTTTCACGCCCGAAGGGAAAGCTGAAGACGAAGAGTCAAAAAGGTAGACATTTCAAATTCTAGGACAACAAAGCGACACAGGAAGATGAAACAAAAGGTTCGAGAAGAGGAAATGAAGCGTCACCTGAGAACCTTTAAGAGGGAGAATAGAGGTATGCACAAGGGGTTGGAAATTGTAGATGCACAGTCAAGTTGCAGAATCAAGGCCGAGAGCCATTCTAAACCGGCTTGGGTGCGTGTTCCTTCCAGAGTTAGAAAAATTCTTCCTGGGAGCACAGGCAGATCGCTGAATGTGAGGCAGCTTGCATCAGGAAAGAAAAAAAAATACGCTTGCAGGCTAGTGTTGTGGTTGGTCTGCTGTGACCAAAGAGAATATGCCTGCGGGCTAGTGTTGTAATTGGTTTTGTTAAATTGTTTAATGAGAATTGAGAATTTGGCAAAGGCAAATTATGGCTCATTTGTGAGTTTTTGTGAGTTTGGGGTGGTTGGTTTTCATGTCCCCATCACAAAGATAAGATTAAAGATATTTTTGGTTCCTCCAAACAATGATGCCTCGAGCAATGTGCTTGAGATATCTATCTTTTCTCCATTTTTAAAACATTGGAGAAATAATATTTGTGCCAATTTGAATATCTTTGACAAAATTGTAGTTATATAGCTTCAAAATAAGAGGAATTATTTTTATTTTAGTTCCATTTCTGGGTGTTGCTCGCTTCAAAACTCTAGCTAAAAGTGAAGGCCTATAATCAAAATTATTTTTCTCAAACAAAGGCAAGAGAAAATTAATTTGATATCCCCTAGCTCTAAGTTTGTTAAAAATAATATTTTTAATAGAAATAAATCCATCAATGGAGCTTTCTCTAAACAAAAATCTGTTGAGTCCACTAATGATAAATGTATTTTCTGATGAACTAGATGATGGGAGGAAGCAGGGATGTATTGGTAGAAATTCATTGGCTTCTAAAATAATTTGATGCAAAGAATTTCAGTCTGACAAAATCAGGTCCCTTAAAAAACATAGCATCTAGAAGTGTTACTTTAGAATAAAAAATAAATGAAGTAATTTTAATACTGTCATAGAAGGAACTGTAGGCAACGAGAAAACCATTAAGATCCTTCTTATAGCCATGCCAAACTCCAATGGCATCATAAATGTATCTTTAATAAAATAAAATATTTTCCACAACAACATTATTAAATACCTATTCCTCTAGATGACAGAGAAATAAACAAGCATAAACCACAACAAAATTACTTCCCATGATTGTTCCTCTTATTTACTTGTATGTTTTCCCTTTGAATTCCAAGTAGTATTGTGTTAAGACTATATCTACAAGCCTTACCACAAAGTTTGTCTTGGTTGGATCAAATTTGTTCCTCAAAAAATGATAAAGGGTTGCCAATATTTGAGAGCTGGGGATGCTAGGATAGAGGCTCTCAATATAAAAAGAGAAAATAATGGCATCTTAAGGAAAAGTACAACCATGCAGATCTTTAATTAAATATATGGAATCCAAGAGATGATTTTTTTGCTTCAACAAAATTGGCAAGAGTAGATGATGAAGCTATTTGGAGGTAGGTTCGAGCATGAAACCACAGTAGGAACAAATGGTTCAACTAGAAAGCTTGGGCTTGTGGATTTTTTGGATAAGGTAAAAGACACTTACTTTGGCAGAGGATGGTGTTACTTGGAGCATAAATTTCCTATGGTTTTTTGAAAGTAGATTCCTCCTAAAATCCCAATCAAGCAAGTCTTGGAGCTGTTAAAAAATAAACTACCAGGGGACTATGTTTACTTCATAGTAAACATTTTGATTAGAAAGCTAGAAAAAACATTCTAAAATGTACCAGTCCATGGATAAAATACAAACACCCAAGTTTTTATCTATGGGTCTAATGACAATGGATTTATCATTGGCAAGGGAACAAATGGTAGACTAGATATGGGGTGGAAAGGCACATTGGCGGGTGGGATTGGCAGCAGATAATTTGTTATTAAGTAATATTTCACCCATGCCAATAATTTATTCCAAAGGTCTATAAAATTTTGAGGGATTAAAACTTGGTTTGGAAACACGAAAAGGATCAATGGGCTTAAGAAATTTTGGAGGGCTACCTCTCGGTCCAAAGAAACATTCAAGATGAAAACGCCTACAAAATATTGAAAACTCCTATTTTATAACCTCTTTCGCCATGGGAAGAGGAACTAGAAGGAACTTTAAACCCAAGATAAGGGCCTCAATTTCAATATGGGTAAGTTTTCTAGAGAAAAAATTATGGACAACAAGATTTGTGATTTTGCCATCCATAGCCCAAATAGGACTCCTATAAAATACCGATGACCAAAGTCCTATCGGCTAAAAATTGTAGATCAAGGGTTTATTTTTTATTTTTGCTGCCATTTTGGCGATGGAAGAACCCCTACCCTTGGTATTGCTGAACAAATGGTGCAAAAAACTTTTTTGGATTCTCAAAACCAGAGCTACAAAAATTTCTTCCATTGTCTTGTTGTAATTGCTGCTACACATAAGAGGTACAATTTTGGAATTTTCTCCCCTTCTTTAGTCTTCATGGAGAAGGGTCTCAAAAGTTTAAATTATTCCCCTATTGTTGTTTTGGTTGTTTATTCCTTTGTTGTGGTTGTCGTTGTTGTTGTTTATTTCTATGTTGTGGATGTTACTTTGATTACCTTTTCTATGTAGTAGAGGCTCTCTAGTTTGGCCCTCTATTATGATTTCTATTTTTTTGTGTTGTATCGAAGAGTTATTTTGTGCACTTGTGATTAGTTTTTCCAGATGATCAATTTGCTACTTGATTTATCTTTTAACCTATTTAGCTACACTTTCTGTAGCTTCTGACATATTAACTTCTAGGACTTCTGAAGCAGCATTCTCTCAAGAAGATTTGGATTTCTCTTCCATATATTTTTGGATTTGCATTTCAACTTTCCAGGCCTGAATATTTCCCTCAAAAAGCTCTTTAATCTGGGATTCCCATTCCAAAATAATTTCCTGAGAAATTTTCTTATGTTTATTTATGAAATCTGAAAGAATTTCCTTATTTACAGGCAATAAAATATTGAGAATATAATCATTGGCTTGAGTAGCTAATTTATCTGTGTATTTTTTGAAATTATAGATATACAATTTAGCCATTTCCAAGAAAACATTTTCAATGAATGCCTTCGAATCATTAGAAAACTAATTATTAATATCTTCATCTAGAATTTTAAGACATGGTTTTTCCATTTTTAGGCTTTGGGGAACAATGCATTGCCCAAATTCTCTTCAAGTTAGGATATCCTGGAATTGCATTTTTCTACCTTTTTTCTCAGAATCTTGAATTCTTGGAACCTTGTATCCAAAAAATTATCCAAAGACTCTGGTCATGGAGGAACATCATGCATTGTATAGATTCCATCTATGAAGTTCCTTCTATCCTGTCTACAAGGAACTCTTTTGTTCTAAGAAAAAACTTCTATTTTTACTAGACCTCTACAAAACTATTCCATTTTATCTATGTCGAAGATTCGTTCTTCAAGCTCCCATATTTGTTGTCGTGAATCCTCTTACCATAGATACTTATGATGAATATGAACAGGGGAATTGGGGGGACTATCAGGAACTATGGGAGAGGATTAAAAATCTAAAATATCATTAACTAGTAGAGCAACGTGTGCCATTTATGGTTAAAATCATTAATAAAAAAAGAAACATGGTGAAGCAATACTCTAAAAATGTAAACTAGTTTTTGATTCACCAGATCACATATGTGCAAGTGAAGAGCATACTCCTAGTGCTACAAGCTTTCTAGTTCACCATATCATATTACATGCAAGTGAAGAGCATAATACTAGCAACAAAAACGTATTTGAAAATAAAAGATAAAATGAGAGATTATAAACTTAAAGAAAGAGATGAGTTAGGAAAGGAACAAAAAATATTTTATTAAGTTTTTATTCCAAAATAAAGAAGTGATACATCTACAAAACTTTGAATGTGTTTTGACCTACAGGTCTCATCAGTGGAGTGAGCTTCGAAGAGGTACAACCTCTCTTTATAAAGTACTAACTCTAGGGCAAGAGCTAAAGAGTAATTCATGTGGATAAAAACACCCAAGCTTATAACAAACCATATGTTTATAGACCAATATGGTAAAAAGAATAGAAGTCCCAAGCTCAACCCCCCTAAAAAAAACCCATCCACAAGAGAGAAGAAATGCACTAAAAAATACAAAAATACAAGGTGGGAAATAGTCCCTCAAACAATTTTATTTTTAAAAAGATAATATTGAAGAGGTTTTTGGTTCCTCCAACAAATTATGCCTTGATAAATGTGCATGAGCTCTCTATCCTTTATCCTTTTTTCAAGTGTCGATTTGAATATCTCTGACAAAATTGCAGTTGTCTAGCTTCAAAATAAGATGAATTATTTTTATTTTGGTTCCATGTCTATGTGTTGCTCGCTTCAAAACTCTGGCCAAAAGTGAAGGCCTATAATCAAATTTAAATTTCTCAAAAAAATGTAGGAGAAAATTAATTTGATATCCCCTAACTCTGAGTCTATTAAAAAATTATTTTTAACATAAATAAATCCATCCCTGGAGCTTTCTCTAACCAAAAATATGTTGAGTTCACTCATGATAAATACCTTTTTCTGATGAACTAGATGATGGGAGGAAGTAGGGATGTATAGGTAGGCATTTATTGGCTTCTAAAATAATTTGGTGCAAATAATTCCAGTCTGAGTAAATCCTATAGCACTAGTAGTATGCACTTCACTTACATGTAAGTGATCTGGTGAATCAGAAACTAGTTCACATTTTTTTGAGTACTGCTATGCCATGTTTCAAATTTTATTAATGAGATTTAAATCCTTTAATGGAATACACTACTCATCATATTATTTACCTCTCAAATTCTTAATCATATCCCATAGTTCCTGATAGCCACCCCCAATTACCCTATTCGGCTTTCTTGTAAGCATCAAAAACAAGCGGATTCACGACAACAGGTTTTGGAGTTAGTGGAAACAATTTTTAGTTTAGATAAAATGAGCAGAGGTCTAGCAAAAATAGAAGTCTATTATTATAATAGGATAATACCATCCTCAAAATATCAGATAACTTTCATTGATATAATCAATGTGATGCACGACATCCCTCCATGACCTGACTCTTTGGACTAACTGCTAGATACAAGGTTCGAAGAGTTTAAGATATTGAGTAAAAAAGTGGATAAGTGCCAATCCAGACTAGCTAGGTTTAAATAGAACCTTGGAAATTAAATAGTCCCTCATAGTTTATGAATAGAGAAACCACACTTACAACTTCTAGATGAAGAAATTAACAAGCATTTTTTTATGAGTCAAAGGCACTCACTGAAAGATTTCACCTGGAGATGGCCAAAATTTATATCTGTAATTTTTATAAATACATAAAAAATGACTGCTCAAGCTAATGAGTATATTACCAATGTCTTACTACCTACAATCCAATAAATTCTCTTTTATTTAGTGAACAATCACAAAATAATTTCTCAATAAATTGCCATATCTTGGAAATCTCATATCAAGGAGCTCTTAGAAGGAAATCTCTAAGCTTGGATAGTCAAATTACAGATCCAAAAAATGTGCAGTTGAAATATCAAGCAACTCATGAAAATGCTACCTAAGAAGTCCCATAATTCAACATGGCAGAGGCTACAAAAAGTGTGGTTGACTTGGTCAAAAAAGAAATCAAGCAACAAATGGACCGTTTGGAGAAACTCATCATGGGTATGAAACAAAAAACCCCTAACCTAGCCTCTAAAATGAGTGAATCATGGCCTAGCCATATGCTCCATCCTATCCCATGGAAGCATTGCTTGATGGTGGTGAGTGTGGATTTCTCCCCATGTGTGGTTTCCATTGGTTGATTTCCCTCATGGGTCCCATGTTAATTCTAGGGTCCATTATTCGCTCCTCCCATACTATCCATTCTTCTCTCCTCTTGTACTACCTAGTCTTGTACTTTATCAAAATAAAACATTATTAAGCAACACTACGAGAGTCTTGAGCCATTATCCCACATGTATCCCATGATGGCCCATATGGTGGTATATAAATCACAACACCCATATAGAGCTTTGCAAATTGGGAAGTAGGATTTTGGGTGAAATGCCCAAGTGGAAGTAGGTGAACCATGACCCAACCCCTAAAATGAGTGAATCATGGCCCAACCATATGCTCCATACTCTCTCATGGGAGCATTGCTCTATGGTGATGAGTGTGGAATTCTTCTAATGTGTGGTTTTCATTGGTTGATTTCCCTCATGGGCACCATATTAATTTTAGGGTCCATTATTTGCTCCTCTTGTACTATCTATTCTTTGCTCCTCTCGTACTACCCAGTCTCGTACTTTCTCAAAATAAAAAATTCTAAAAAATATCTTGAGAAATTTTGTAAGAGTATTGAGCCATTATCCCACATGTATCCCACGATGGCCCTCATTATGGTATATAAAGAACAACATCCACATAGAGCTTTGTAAATCGAGAAGCAAGCTTTTGGGTGAAATTCCCAAGTGGAGTTAAGCGAACCATGATCTAGCCCCTAAGATGAGTGAATTATGGCCCAACCATATGCTCCATCCTCTCCTATGGGAGCATCACTTGATGGTGGTGAGTGTGGATTTCTCCCCATGTGTGTTTTTCATTGGTTTATTTCCCTCATGGGCCCCATGTTAATTTTAGGGTCCATTATTCACTCCTCCCATACTGTTCATTCTCAGATCCTCTTGTACTACCGTAATTTCTCAAAAAAAATCAAATTTTTGTAGACGTGTCACTTATTTTTGATGGAATAAAAATTCTATAAAATATTTTTTGTTCCTTTCTAACTCGTATATTTTTTTAATTTTATAATCCCTCATTTTTCCTTCTATTTTCTTATACATTTTTGTTTTTGGTATTATGATCTTCACTTGCACGTAATGTGATTTGGTGAACTAGAAAGCTTGCAAAACTAGAAGTATGTTCTTCACTTGCACATCTGTGATCTGGTGAATGAAAAACTAGTTTATGTTTTTAGAGTACTGCTTCGCCATATTTCTTTTTTCATTAATGAGCACTCTAATTCTGCATTATGGATTTCATGCACCCATTCACCAGTTTTGGAATTCACTCTCTACTCTCCACTCTAAAGCATTTAGTGAGGGCATATTTGGTTGATATATTAGGTGTTAGGTTTGTGTTTCCACCTATGGTGCAATGCCTACATGTGTCTTGATGCAGCTATACCCATCCTTGTGAGTTTTGGCTACAACCATTTTTTTCTTTCTCTTTCCTCACTTTTCCCCTTTTCTCTTTTTTAGCGTAGGTAATTGGAACCACCGTAGAGAAACCAACCTTCTTAAAAGATAGACCGTTCTACCAAGGCTTGATGATCATTTTATGTTAGCACTGGTTTGTCCCCACCTTCCACACAATGTCGGATTTTTTACCAACAAAACTTTGACGTTATCTAAATATGTAGATTTTTTAGATAAGATTCTAAGTTGTGTATCTTGAATCTTGCAACCTACCATTGAGGTTAGGTACCCATACATAATTGATTTAAGTGATGGCACCTTTATCAGGAAGGTTCAGGTGTCCATGTGAAATTTTCATATAGAGTGATAATCACCTTGGTTAACCAATCGTTGATATGGGATAATTAAGCATTGAAGTATTACTAATTCCACCATGAATGTGTAATGACTAAACATAAAGGTATTAAAACTAAACACACCAACATAGATTGAATTATGTTTGGTGAGGGAATTGGCATCCCATTATATAAATCTTTAGAAGGTATAATCCCAATGCTATGGTCAAGTTGTCTCACATTCATGGAGAATGTAAGAAATATGGAAAGACCATTTGAGCATCCTTTATACCGTAGAGGTATATAAAGTTGAACCCTAGAACCTACAGGATTTTGGCCACTCCTTTACACTCGAGATTCATCTATAGTCATAAGGTCTCGAATGTATTATCTACTCTAATCAAATGAAAACATCTTAAGTGAACCTTGACTATGATTATTATTGGCTTCTCTTGGGTTGGTTATAATTGGGGTATTATAGTTGGTATCAGCGCTCTAGGTCGTAGGACTAAAAGCTTCAATGGAGAGAACTTAGGATTGACTTGACTTTATGTATAGACTTTAGGGAGATTTGTAAGTTTAGGGACCTTAACTTATATTGGGTACACCAAGTATTGCAAGATAGTAGTCTCAATTCAGCCCAAGGAGTAAAAAATGTAAAGGATGAAATGTCTTATTAGGAAATGTCATGACCCGCCTTGGCAAGGCCCTTGATGAGGAGACAATTTAATTGAACTTATTATTTTAATGTCTAACATGTTTGGTGCTAGGAATATGCAAGGATATGTCATAGTATTTGGTTTTGATTCATGATTATGATGTTGCTAGTCTTTGTGGTTTTGTAGGATTAATCATACCTGCAGGTGGATAATATTAAGCTAGCAATTTAATATTTGCTTGGTTATTGTTTTTAAATTTATTAGCAAAAAATAAATTAATATTATCTTATGAATGTAATGGTTGAATTAAAATGACTAACCATTACATTATTAAGCTCATGATTTAATATTTGTCTTGGTATTAAATCAATTTTCTAAGAAATAGCTTAGTGTTGTTTGAATGCATATAATGGTTATAATTGAAGTGATCAACCATTGTGGCATTAAACTAGAAATTTAATATTTGATTTAATATTGCTTTTGGATTGATTAGCAAGAAAGTTAATTAATAGTGTCTTATACTCATGATGGGCTCAACTGTTATCATTGATTATGTAATGCTCCTAGACAAGGATGAGCCTCTTTTGAATTTCCAAAAGAAGCAAGTATTTTTTGTTACATAAAAATATGACTAATAAGGAAAGTTGAGTTAATAGCCTCTAGTCAAAAATACTGAGTGAAGGGGCTGGCCTTTATGACAAAGTACACTCCCTTTCTTGCCAACATAAAGGAGAAAAATATTGGACATCCATCCTCCTTGGGGAGAGAGAGGGTACGTATGGAGGAGAGATAAGGAAGGAGGGAGAATGATTAAGAGGGGAGAAGAAAAGTTAAGAAGGGGATGGTTAAGGATGAAGCAAAAACAAAATATGGAAGTCACAGAAGAAAAGGAGCATGATTCTATAATTTGACTTTGCATTAGGTTATACCTTGAAACTCCCTTCATGGTGATGAAAATAATGGTTAAAGATATTTTAAATGTTTGTAGGAATAAAAGGATTGCATTCATGTCAGAGTTTCAATTTTTTTTTTTGGAATTTCTTTGTCTATTTTATCTCATGTTAATCGGCTCAAGTTTGGCCTATCCATTATCTAGATTTAGATGCTTTTAGAGTTTAGAAAAACTCATGTGTTATCATTTCATTAAGCCTTGAGGGTATGGCCAAACTCCTTTTACATGTGTAGGATGGTGTTAATGGCCTATGGCACTTGCCTAACCCCTCTGAGCTTCATAAAACCAAATTTGGGCTTGTGTACCCCCTTTGAGCTTCATAAAATTAAATTTAGGCCTGCATACCCCCTATGAGCTTCATAAAACTGAAGCTAGACCTACATACCCCTTGTAAGATTCATAAAACTAAATCTAGGCTTGCATGCCCCATGTAGTATGGAAGTGATGCTCCTTATCACTGTCGACTTGTGTTTGCATGACATATTAACCCCATCAACTCTTTGAGTGAGTGTTCTCAATCCCTTATGCGTGTTTGTTTATCCCTCATGTAGGATAGTGATGTATTGGACTGACTTAATAAGAAAGAGGGCACCCCTTTCTATTTGACCAATGGGGGTGGTCAAATAAGCTCTATGCAGTCCAACCATTAGTGCTAGTTGGAGGTGCTATGGGACCTAAGCATGGAAGGACCACCTATTTTCCCTTGGACATGTTGATGCACAAGCTAGAGCATAGGCCTCCCTTGATGTTGTGGACTTTGGTTTCTATTAACTCTATTTGTTGCCTTGTTATTTGTTGACATCTAGGTTGTATCAGTATGTTGACCATCTTAGCTTGGTCTAGTTCAGTTGTAGAACTAAAGACCACCCTTTTTGAAATAGATAGACGGATAAAGTAGACCTAAAATGTACTACAAATAATATATTTCATATTGGATAAAATAAGTCTAAAACACATTGGATATAATAGTTGGATATATAGATATATTAGATAAGGAATATACTCCATGGGATTTTATTGATAGAGGAATATATCAAATATGAATATGTTTCATTTGGCTTAATGATAGAGAAATATATCACGGATGTATATGTTTCAGATTCTTGAAATATAGTAGTGGAAATTATGTTTCATTTTAATAAAATAAATTTAAAATATAGTAGTGGATATTATGTTTCATTATGATGGAATAAGCTTGAAATGTAGTAGTGGATATTATGTTTCACTTTAAAGGAATAGATTGAAATATAGTAGTGGATATTATGTTTTATTTTAATGGAGTAAAATTGAAACATAGTAGAGGATATTATGTTTCATTTTTGGACTTGAAATATAGTAGTAGATATTATGTTTCATTCTAATGGAATAGACTTGAAATATAGTAGTGGATATTATGTTTCATTTTAATGGATTAGACTTGGAATATAGTAGTGGATATTATGTTTTATTTTAATGGAATAGATTGAAATGTAGTAGTGGATATTATGTTTCATTTTAAAGGAATAGATTTGAAATGTAATAGTAGATATTATGTTTCATAGACTTGAAATATAGTAGTGGATATTATATTTCATTTTGATGGAATAGACTTGAAATGTAGTAGTGGATATTATGTTTCATTTAAAAGGAATAGATTTGAAATATAATAGTGGATATTATGTTTCATAGACTTGAAATATAGTAGTGGATATTATGTTTTTTTTTATGGAATAGACTTGAAATATAGTAGTGGTTATTATGTTTCATTTTAATGAAATAGATTTGAAATATAATAGTGGATATTATGTTTCATTACGATGGAATAAAATTGAAATTTAGTAGTAAATATTATGTTTCATAGACCTGAAATATAGTAGTGGATACTATGTTTCATTATGATGGAATAGACTTGAACTGTAGTAGTGAATATTATGTTTCTTTTAAAAGGAGTAGATTTTAAATGTAATAGTGGATATTATGCTTCATAGACTTGAAATATAGTAGTGGATATTATGTTTTATTTTCATAGAATGGACTTGAAAGTAGTGGATATTATATGTCATTTTAATGAAATAGATTTGAAATATAGTAGCAGATATTATGTTTCATTATGATGGAATAGACTTGAAATGTAGTAGTGGATATTATATTTCATTTTAAAGGAATAGATTGAACTATAGTAGTGGATATTATGTTTCATAGACTTGAAATATAGTAGTGGATACTATATTTCATTTCAATGGAATAGGCTTGAAATGTGGTAGTGGATACTGTAGATGCAATAGTGTATACTATATCTCATTCTTGGAGAAATTAGGAGAAGATTCTTCATCTCCTTGGTATGTTCACATGAGGATTCATTAGAGAGGATTCTGGGGTCCTATCTAATGAGTTGTGTGCACAGTTCTATAGTTGATGTTTGATCACATTAGAGTCTTGGAGGGAATATGTCCCTAGAGTTAGGTCAAATAAAAAAGTTTTCCTTAGGAGGATGGACATAGAGTTCATCCAAGGAAACTATACGGTTCCCCTATGCATCAAAAAATATGAATTAACAAGATAATTCATATTATGGGACATAAGTATTATGGGGTCCTTATGTACCCATAAATTGTAATGATGAGTTGAAAAAGGAACCAAGGGATTCCTCAAATGATTATATTGTAACATTCATCATTAATAAAAGGATCAAGGATATTTAAGGTTGGGTTTTTCCCGTAAGGGTTTCCCAAGATAAAATATGTGTCATATGTGATTGGGGTATTGATATCTTATGAACTTGATTCTTATTGCTATCTAGAGTTAACTTGTTATGGATTTGGTTACTCTACATTTAGGATAGGAAGCCATGAAAGTATGTAGTCATTAATGGGTCTCATGTGATTGGTATTTAGCATAGGCTCATGACCACTAATGGTTAATATGGGAGTTGTGTTTGGAAGATAATCAACTTAGTCTAGTCATATAGAGGGTATACATGATTAGAGATGTTCCATCACTCTCTAGTGGTCAAGAAAGGCTTTGACTATTAGAGGACTAGTGGGCAAGAAAGGCATTGTTCATTGGAGGACTAGTGGGCAAGAAAGGCTTTATCCATTAGGGGAGTAATGGGCATGAATGGTGATGTCCATTAGAGGATGAGAGAGTGTTGGATTGAAGTGATTATGGGATTCCTTCAGTCAGGATATACCCTAGTAGTTGCAAAAATTAATAGAAGGATTATAGAGCCAGTAATTCAACTAGCACATGGAGTGATATAAGGATAGAGATAGCTCATCATGAAAATGAGCATACGATCACAAAATTCTTATCCCCCCTATATAGATTGGATAATGTAGGAGTGGAGGATTGGTGTACCCTTTGTAACTAAAACAAAGGAAGTAAGTTAGTTCATCATGGAGATAAGAGGGATAGCTTACTAGAAGATGCTTAATGCACCTACGTAGATGGGCTTATGTATGGTGTAGATATGGGCATACAAAAAAAATTCTCTCTCAAGTCAATTGGAATTTAGGGTTGTTACAGGAAATAGAAAATTGTCTGGAGTAAGTGTGACCATTGCTATTATCAATGGATGATAATACTCTATTTCTAGTTTATATGGATTATGTAACTAACTAGAAGTTAGAAGTACAAGTTGGAGTAAAATTATAACCTAACTTAAAACTTTTGTGGATAGGGAATATGGCACCAAGGCTAAGAAAAGGATATTTTTAGAATCTAAGATAAGCTAGGTAGATTAGTGTTGAAGCTAGACCCCTAGGATAAAGTCTGAGGAACTCAAATAAAGACATGGATAATATTACTATTATAGTTTCCTTACTTCAAGAACAACCAGATCAATCCAAGAAATAAATGAATCAAAAAATGTAATTATTGGAAACTATAGTATCTTAAGGTTACCAAAACAAAGATTTTGAGGTTAGGTAGGAGGCAAATCCTACTATAGAAGAACAAGAAGTCAGGGTTCATATAAAGGCAAATGGCTAAGGATATGAAAAATGTTAAACTATCTAAATTTACTAGAAAATATGTAGGTGATTTACCTAAGGCTTGGATGAATGAATTATATGTATGCAGCAAATCCACCTCCTAGAAGAAGAAGTGATCCATGGATTTACACAGTTTTGTTGAGTTTTGCTCAGTTTTGACTAAACTGTACAAGTATCAAAATGTACAAGCAAAGTGAAAAACATACAAGGTTGCACATGTACGATGTGAAATGAAATGAAATTAAGTTGAAATTTTCAATTGGGGTTAATTTGATAAAAATTGAATTAGACCTTAGTAAACCTTGTAAAAATATTTATTTTGGAATTAGTTGGGAATGGCAGTTGTAAATAGTGTGATACTTCAAAAACCATTTTGGAATGGTCTGGGCATGCATTATATAGCCCCCTTTATTCATTTTTTGGTTGTTCATTCATTTTCATTCATACTCATATGCAGTTTATTGTTGGTTATTGATTGAGGGTTCATTTATGTGATTGTTGAGTAGAATTACTATTCATTGTTGAGATTGTAATTAAGGATGGAATATATGTAAAAGGATACTGATAATTTGAATATGATAGTAACTTTCCTCATTTACTTTTCTTTGTGATTTCTATTGTATGTTATGTATGTTGCAGGTTGATTAGAACATATTTACCACTTTTGTTATGAGAATGTATGGAATTGTCTTGTGAATGGTCCTGGTTACCTATAGACTTGGTGTGAAGTATGGGATTAATTATCTGAAGAGTTAAAATTATACTTTGATGTTTCCAGGTAGTTTTATTATCTCTGGAATCATCCATGGTGAACCTAACTTATTTCTAATGACTTAGGGTTTGCATGTTATGGATAATTAGAGCAATTGAGGCATAAAAACTTCCAAAAATCTATCTTGGAAGGATTGGTGATGCAAGGTGATAGATCTAGATATTAGTTGAAACAAGGGTTCGTACAAAATGTGCGGGGAATAGTTCCAAATTGTACAAACTATTTGATTATCCTATTTGGTAATAAAAGCAATAATTCAAATCTGCCAAATAAGGAAATATTGTTAGTTTGAGGAAATCAATTACAAAATCATCCGATTTCACTTGAAAAACCCATTTTTGTGAGTTGTATGAGTACCAAATTGTACCAGGTGTAGTAATGTATTATTTGGATCATACAACTATACAATTTGGTGATCATAGAATCTGCTTGGACAAGTTAACCTAGTGTACAATGAGGACCATATAGGCTGTGTGACTTGTGCAAATTGTGTTTTAACATTTTATTGATCATTTCTATAGCTTCTAAACTACCTTCCAATAAATAATACTACATCGATACCTCTACATTTGGCACCATTGCCTTATCAAACTTTGGCATTTTTGTTAAAATGGGTTAAAAAGTATTGCAGTCAAGAAGATCGTACAAGTGACAAGTTTTGAGTACACAAAATTGGAGGTGAATGACAAACACCAGTCTATAAAGGCATAGGATATGAGATCAAGGAGAGTAAATCCTAGTTATGAGGAGCATGAGAATTGCTCAAAGGAGAAAAATAAATAGCGTTGAACACAATACACATGAACCAGTGACAGAGCAAGTATGGACATCTGATGGATCAAACATTGAGAGGTTGGAGATATTGTTCATCGATATGGAAAGGGAGAAATAAGAAGCACCTAGAGTCAAAGTGAACATTGATGTAAGTCAAGGTATTAATGAAGAATTTGTGTGATCTTGAGAGGATTGGATGGTAACACCTAAGAAAGTGGTGGATAAGTTGCAAAGGAGTGCGGTGGATGAGAGTCAGGCACTACAGCAACAACATATGAGATATCAGGAGGAAGGATAAAGGCCAAAACCTACACACCAATGAAGGAGGTCACAAAGTTAAGATGCACCGGAGGTTGATAGATGAATATTTTGTGAATATAATATTTCTCACATAGAGGGTTCCAATGAGAACCAGCAAAGTGAGTCACCTATAAGGTGGAATCAATCAATAATTTAGGATGATACTTCATCAAGTGAAGAAGAAGAAAAACCACCAATGATCCACATAGCTAATCATGTACGAAAACAAATATGCCCACATTTTATAGGGGAATGAAATGAAGACCTGAAAAGACACATCGGGACATGTATAACCATATGGAGAGAAAATTGTGTAGATCAACCAGGTCAATGGTTATGATTGTTTCCTGCTACATTATGAGAAATTGCCATATATTGGTATCTAAAAAGGAAAACACACCAAAATTCCAAGCATGGAATACAATGAAATATGCATTCATTGAGGAATATCACCCATTGACAGATGATGGAGATATCATAACTAAAATTGACCCCACTAAACTAAAAACTAATGAAGATGTGAAGTCATACAACCATTTATTGAAGCAGTTGGTGGACAAGATGCAAATACCTCTAGCATATGTGCTAGTAAAATGATGGTTTGTAGATGGTTACTACCCATATACAAGAAGAATATGAAGGTAGTACCATCAAATACATATGAAGAAGCCTTATAAAATACTAAGAGTTTTGAAAGTAAGGTCAAACAAACAATTGCAGGGATGATAACACATGTCAAACGTGATGATTCAGAGAGTGAAGAAGATGATACAATTCAATAGATAGTATAATAATTTTAGAGGGAATTTGACAAATTAATTAAAGAGATAAAAGTAAAATTCAAGCAAGATAGAAAGGACATTTTGTGTAAATATTGCAAGTTTGAAGCTCAAACAAATGTGAATTGTCCTCACAATAATTATTGCCACATTTGCAATGTGCTTGGACATGAAGTGATACAATATCCATTTAATGCAAAGGTACATCTATAGGTTCTCTCTTTCCAAGAACAACGGGAGAAACCAAAGCCTCAAGAAAGTGGCCAGCAAGCCACAAGTGGTGGTTATAGGAATAACCGTAGAGGGGGTAGACTATATCAAGGCAGCCAATAAGGAGGACAGAACCTCTTGTAGTATGATTTGTATAGGAGACCAATCATACAATGTTGCAATTTCTAGGAGTGGGGGCACTTTGTGAAGAACTATCCTTTACCCCAAAAATAGGAGATACATCAAACAAACACTACATACATGTGTATATGGTGTGGTCTAGGGAACCACAAGAAAGAAAATTATCCAAAGTAGATGAGTTCAAGTAACCCATAGAACGTAAATTTTTGGACATAGAGGTACATCTAGTTAGTGAGGAGACCAAAGAAGTACTAGCCAAAACAAGGAATCAGGCTAGGAAAGACAAGTATCTAAAACCTGCCAAAGAAAAGAATTGATGGCAAGTAGCAATGAAGGTACTTGATGAAGAAGCAAAGAAGGCAAAAGAATTGAGAATAGCAGAATAAAAAGAGTTAAATAAACCATTAGAAGACATAGTGGTTGTGCAAAAATTGGAAACACAAGTTTTAAATATGATTATTGAAATTAATATGGTAAGCTTGTTAGAAGCCATTCCATCGTTATATAAAGCGATGGTAGAATATTTTAAACCTCATAAGGTGATGGAGGTAGAAATCCAAAGAAGAGAAACAAAAGAATTATTTTATGGACCCCACCATATTGATGATTGATGTTGGGAATAAAATGCATTAGTCCATATGGAAATCATAGGGCACAAGTTGACGCAAGTCATAGTAGATGGAGGATCTAGCATTAATGTGCTACCTGAGAAGACTTGGCAAGAACTTGGCACTCCATACTTATGGGCACCTAGATTTTGATTATATGGTGTTGACTAGTATGTAATAGAGACAAAGGGTGTCTTAACTATACAATAAGTTAAAATAGCTGACCAAGATTTTTTCTTGGATTTCATTGTGATTACAATGCAAATGTCAGCATATCATACCTTGTTGGAGAAAGGATGGCTAAGAATAGCCAAATTTAATCACAACTATGGAAAATATCATACCACCTTTAAGAAATGATAGCATAAATATATGATCAACTTGAATAACTAGAGGATCAATGAGGATATGACCACGACTAATGAGTCAGCTAGTTCTTCTGGTAATGAGGGTTATGAACCTAATGAAGAAGGGATGTTGTACCTAAAGGACTATAGCGGAGACAAAATCAATCTGATAGTGGACTAATCCATTGGAAAATGGAGGAGTACGAGGTTTTTCAGTCCACATACCTCTGTATTAACACAGAGGAGACCACAAAAAAATAATATGAGATGAATGTCAACTCGAAACCTAAGAAAGAAGAAGTGAAGTAATGGCCATTTCCTAAGAGCTTTGTAGAATACACAGTAGAATATATTGAAATTGATGCAATACCAATGCATCCTACGAATGTATAAAAGGTAATTATGGATCCCACAAACATTAAGTATGAAGGACCTTGGATGGTGGACGTAAAATTGGGAACAAAAAGAGAGCCTAGGATGATCCACTATGGTCATGAATGGAACCCAGTACTGAAAGTAGTAGCTTTTAAGATATTCTTGGAGTACAAGGATGTATTTTCATGGATGTATAAGGACTTGAATGGGGTACCACCTGAGCTATGTGTCCATAAGATTACACTAATTCTCAAGGAACAACCAGTGAGAAGAAAACCATATAGGATGAATCCTAAGTATGTTGTTTTGGTAAATACAAAAATTAAAAATATGTTAGAGGCAGACATCATTTTCAGAGTCATTACTAGTGAATGGGTTTCACCTATTGTAGTCACCCTAAATAAGTAGGTTTATAAAATCTAAATATGTGTAGACTTCAAGAGTATGAATGCAATAATGATTAAATATACCTTCCCTATTCCCTTGACAGACTCAATTCTAGAAGAGGTCGCGAGACATGACATGTATTCATTACTGGATGGATTTTCTAGATATAACCAAATAAGAATCGTCAAAGAGGATAATTTGAAGACCACATTCATCATGGATAATTTTATCTATGCATATAATCAAATGCTATTTATGCTATGTAATGTCCCTACCACATTTCAGCATATTATTTTGTACATATTTGATCAACTAGCCACAAGAAATTTCAAGGTATTCTTGGATGATTGGCCCATCTACAGAAAGATCAAATATCACTTACTTGGTCTCATTGAGTGCATTAGTAGGTGTAGGAATGCATAAGTCTCCCTAAATCTATCAAAGTATTTTTTTATGGTACCGTACGGGAAACAGTTGGGACATATAGTGTGCAGTAAAGGGTTGAATACCAATCCTAATAAAATCTATGTCATGCTACACATGGAGGAGCCATATGATGTGATTGCAAAACCAGTTGTCTTGAATACGATCAGGAGAACCTATAGGAGTGGGGATTCCAAATAAATTCCCTGATACTCAGTTATTCATAATCAAAATTGTTCCATTGTGGTACAAGTTGATTGGACAATACCTATCCATAGGGGGGTTGCCACACAAGTTGATGGCAATAGAGAAAAAGAAAGTAATCATAAAGTCAGCCCATTTTTAGTTGATAGCAGGATTACTGTACAAATTAGGTATTGATTGTATCTTAAGAATATGTGTAATGGATGAGGAAATTAAATTCATATTGAAAGAAGCTCATGAAGGATTGGTAAGAGGACACATGGGGCTTGATGCCACAACTCAAAAAGTACTCTTAGTAGTTCTATGGTGACCCATAATATATAATGATGCAAAGGAATACGTAAGAGAAAGTGATACTTGCTAGAGAGTGGGTAAGCTAGTATGAAGAGACTTTATGCCATTACACCCATCACAACCCTAGGAACTATTTGAGAGGTGGGCATTAGATTTTTTTGGACCATTGATAATAACTTATAGGTGAAAGTGTTGGTATATTGTGGTAGCTACTGAATATTTAACAAAATGGGTTGAGGTACAGGAACTACCAAATAAAGCAAAAATTACAACATGATTCTTGTATGAGCAAGTAATTACAATATTTGGAATCCCACTATAAATAATGAGTGATCACGGAGGTCACTTTGTGAATGAGATCATAAAAATACTAATGACTAAATTTAGAATTTGGCACTCCTTGTCTAGTCCGTATTACCCAAGAGCTAATGGGTAGGTGGAAGTGACTAACAAGGTATTAGTGTCAACATTATACAAAACATGTGGGATAGAGGGAGCAGATTGGGAGGAAAGGTTACCATATTTTCTTTGGGCATATCAAACTACCTTTAAGCCAATGATAGACCATACACCATTTCAGCTAATGTATGGTTAAGAGGTAGTAGTGCAAGTAGAATTATTGGTACTAAGCATACAGATAGTGATGGAGCATCGCTTAGGTGATCAAGATAGTATGGAAGAATGACTAATGACATTGATAAAATTAGATGAGAGAAAAGTCATGGCACAATGGGCAATTGAAGTGGCCTAGAAAAGAAGAAAGTTGTGGCATGACAAGTACCTTTAGAAATTAGAACTCAAGCAGGGCAACTTAGTTCTATATTTTAATGGAAAACAAGAAATCAAGCTCGGTAAGTTAAAAAACTTGTGGCTTGGTCCCTTCTAAGTTGTAGAAGTAAGGGATAATGGAGCAGTTAAATTATAGATGTTGAATGGGATGGAAGTGTTGTATACTGTAAATAGTTTGAATTTAAAGCCATACAGAAGTTGAACAAAAAAAGTTAGCACAGTCCAATGACCAATAAAGTATAATTAAATTCCCACCATGAGAGGACCTTGGCATGGGACTCGCATACCTATATACCTATATATTGAAGGGGAGGAGATATGACCAATTATTAAACAAGAAGAGTTGGTACCTTGATCTTGTGAGATAAGGAGGACATGAGTACATGTAAGGTTTTCAAATGGGACTAGAAGGCTTGAGGAAGAAGATGAAAGAGGGATTTGAGACTAATGGTTCAATATGTAGATAGGACATGTAACTTTTATATGGAAGATCCAAAAGATATAGGAGGTGATACCATGGAATAATAACTCACCAAATTCTCTCCATTAGCTTATATAGGAGTATTTCAATAAAGAATGTGATACTAGATCGAGCGGTTGCAAGAGGAGTATGAAACATTGCAAGGTTACACTGTAAGAATTCAAGAACAAACTATCCAAGACTTGGATAATATGATGCAAATGATGGAGAAGCAAATAATAGTGAGGTCAAGGAATTAGAAGGCAAATGGAAAGAACATGATATGAAACCACAAATGAGTCATTCATGCCATGATGGTGCAAGTATGAGTAGGGGAGAAAAATCATAGAGAGCACCTCATGGGATGTCCAATGACTTGTCAATAGCAAAAGAAGATGAGGATATATCTTGGTGAGATATTGAATAAGACATTACACCACATAGAACAAAAGGTAATATACATGAGAATTCAAGCGAATCTAGTGATGGAGAGTTGCCTTAGCTAGTAAGAGAAGAAAGTTCTAATATTGGTGAGGATGACTTATTAGAACTACCAACACCTCATGTACGACCTGACCCTGAGACCTATGCAATCGCATATCAAAAATTGAGGTAACAAAGGAGATAAGTGTAGAGACTTTAGAGATTAATGACCTTGCTAATAAATTGGTTAGAACAAAGGGATGATGAAAGTAACAATTCTAGTTCTGAGTCTGATTTCTTGAACCATATAGGGAGACTCTGTCAAATGTGTCTCCACAATGATGTTGGAAGAAAAGGTTATGGACATGCTAACTATTACATGTAGATCATAGAATGAGATCTCTACAAAAATTTTCACCCATAACACAAGGAAATGAATGCCACTTGGCCAACATAGAATTGGTGGATATAACCATAGTAAAAAATCAACAAGAACCCCCAAGATAGCAACAAGGTCATGGAGGGGGAGTACATCCACTAAATATTGGGAGGGGTAGAGGAGATTTTCCACCTAGAGGAGGTAGAGGACAAGGAAGGATTTGACCCCCTACTCCTAGATGGCCAAGGGATACACCATTAGCCTATTTGAATTGGACCAAGAACCTGCAAGGCATCCCTTGGTTGAGAGGGATTGTACCCAACCTAAGAGGAATACAACCATGAGGATGACCTCCAATGACTCGATCCAAAACAAGAAGAGTGGAAACTAGAAAAGGATGGGGCTAGGAAAGGGAAGTCCCATGGAATGTAAATAGAGGTCTTGTATTAAGAGGATGCGGTATGGGAGGACCTATGCAAGGAAGAGGCCTTATTAATAGAGGAAGAGTTTGCTTCATCGATGAAAGGAGTCAAGGACTACAAAGAATTTGTTCATCATGCTTGGAAGATAATTTTATATGAGGAGATAGATAGAGGAGTCACTCAAATGATGTTAGACCAGTAAGAGCAACCTTACCTCATGATCAATCCATAGAGAGACGAGAAGTATTGCCAAGAGGGAGTCCTGCAAATTGTAATTGCATGATTCCAAGTTGTACACATGGAAATCAGAGAGAAATAAATAAAACAGAGGGTCATTTGGCACCTAATTATGTGATCACCCACAATATATAAGTGGGTAACCCAACTAATGAGTCAACAGATGGCATCATACAAGTTAATGTCACTGTACGATTTTTGCGATGGTAAGTACCAAGATATTAATGAAAATATATAAATAGAGAGAGAGAGAGAGAGAGAGAGATCAAATTATATTAATTATGAAAATCCTTTAGGATGCAATTAATATGGAGGGTGGTTGAAAACCGGTAAATGACAGCCCCCTCTGGGGAAATAAAAGAGGCAAGAAAATGACAAAATAAGAAAAGGATAAAATTACATGCACCAGAATTACGAGTTACAAATCATCCACATGTAGAGGAGGGTAAGGTGGTATAACTTATGTATTAAGATTTTAGGGTTTAGGAAATTATATAAATCGAGCACCATGCAGAAAAATTCCTTTCCCTCTTGTAGATCATACAAATGCAACATTGGAATTTTGGAGAAACTAAAGGTAAAAAGGGTACAACTAAAGAAATTGTCCATATGGGCGATTGAAATTCACCAAATTACTCCATTATTTCATTATCCATTTAATTGTGCACCACGAGAATTTTTATTTTTAGAAAAAAAAACCAGATGGGCAGGTAGGCTGCCAGAATTAGGGTTTTCACTCTGAAAGAAACCAAGTAGTTTTAAAATCATGTTGTAGGTGGATAAAATCTATTGTATGAGTGAGGGTTTGAGGAAATAAAGCACCCAAGTGAATCCTTAGTGCAGGAAAAGTGGATCCAGGGTTTGATTTTATAGAAATAGGGAAGAATGATATTGTAGGAAGACAAAATAGCAAACCCTAGCATAGTAAATCAACCATAAAAGCATGGAAACATTTTTTAGAGTCTGCATGTGTGAAAAATGAGGAAAATACAACCATAAAACACTAACATATTACCAAGAAAATACTTTTTGAGGAGGTTTCATCAAGTAAAAGGAAAAATTGCATGACCCCATCAAAATTGCACCATAAGGAGAGATTGGAGGTTTTCAACAAATGGGTTTCATAGAAATCATACCAATTGGAGAAAAATGAGGGTTTTGAAAAAATAATATTTTTATGGCCATATTTATGATTTGGAAGTGATATTGTATGATTGGGAAGCATATTGAACAATTTTCAAGCTCTTAGAGACCCGATTTGTGCAATTTTAAAGAAATTATATGGAATTTTTTGTAGTGGTACACACCCTAGTGAGGTTGTATAGAAGGTAGGTACCCATATACAATTTTATAGTATTTGCTATGATTTTTTAGTGAGCTTGTATGATTTGAAGGACCAATTGTGTGATTTTCTACAAGTGTATGGAATTGGGTGCGATTGAATAGATCTGGTTGTAGTTGTACAATATGGGTAGGATTGTATGATTTGGAAACACACAGGTATAACTTGGTTGAGGTCTTGTATGATCCTGATAGTTTTTGTATGTTTTGGAGGTAGATGTATGAACTTTTATAATGATTTTATGTAGTATTGTCTTGAATTGTCAAACCAGGAAAAAGGTGTGGAAATGATGGTTTCACTCAACGATGGCAGAAGTATGAGCTCCCGATGATAATATCGAGATCCTTCTAATTGCATTATGGCATCTAGGATATATAGATCACTAGGACCATTTCACTAGATAGAATCATGACCTAGGTGATCTCCCTTTGTTTACCCAATTCAAGACGAAGGACATCTATTTTAGTCACCCATGAGGTATGGTAACTATCCTTGGATAAGTAGAGGAGGAAGTCCATGAAGGGGTTAGAGGAACTAGCATGGTGGTAGGGGAAGAGCACCACTACAATACAGGAGGGAAGATATGGAACTACCTCAGGAACCTAGAAGAGAACTTCACAGTGAAGTTCATCAAGAGAAGACTCTAGAAGAATAGGAGGGCCTACCTAGTGAAGTAGAGTAGGATCAAGTGGACATCAATGATGTCACTTTTGGGTAGCCAATGGGAGAATTTTGTAGGAATTGGTAGAAAAATAATGACGCTAAGCATCCATTTAAGGAGGCACTAAGGAAGGCCAAAGTGAGTATTATAGTGCACATCCCACCACAATATAAGGTATTCTTCAATGAATACTTGTTGTAGATTCTCCAGTCTATGAACCTACTGAGAATCACACTTTGGTTCGAGTGGGTAATAGGCATGTCAAGGTGGAGTTCATGGTAGAAGCATTTTGATGGAAATTTATATTGCCCATGCATAAAGCTTTAATTTTTAAAATAATAGTAGATCCCATCGAGAGGCACAGGTTTATCACAACTCACATTTGTAAAGTCACTTAAGTAGCCAAAATTTTGGGTATTGGCACCCATAGGATTAAACAAAGTTAGTTAAATACTGATGAGTTGGCTTGCATGATGAATGTTGTTATGGCTTTATTATCTCAATAATCGTGAGCTTTGGAGATGCCAATATGGATGGTACAATATATAGAAGATGTTTACAAGGGCATGAAGTATGATTGGAGAACATACTTACAGGAACAGATGCAACAATCACTAATAGTGAGGAGTAATACATTCTCCATGACCTTTCATGCCATTGCACTTTTATTGGACAGAGTATCATGAATGGGAATCCACTTTCTTGGTAGGACCCAACCATGGGAAGTAGCATCAAATTAGCCTACCATATTGTGATGGGTAAATATTGTACCTCTATTGAAGGCCATTCTAGATAAAATGAAGGTTAAGAAGAGTACAAAGCAACCAAAACCCCTGATGTAGAACGAGTCTAAGACTGCATCTGATGAAGATGTCCATCCATAGAGAAATAGAAGAATATAGTTATAATTGGCCTTGGAATAGTAGGCCCAATCCCACAAGCTATGGGAGAAGCCTAGCTCTTTCAAAGACGAGGAGAGAGTAGAGCAGCAATCTAGTCCTATACAGATTCAAACATGATGACAACGAGAGAAACAAGCAAAGTCCATATAGAAAGTACAACCTGATTTAGCACCATAGGAAGGGTAATATGATTCAAAGGGGTTAGACCTACTCAATTTTAAGATACCAAGTATGAAAGGAATGGGAAGAATAATAGGATCCCCAAAATTACTTCAAACCTATGATTTTAAACTTCTATATTCATCTAGATATTTGACTAGAATGGCGGTAGTACCACTAGTTTCAAAAGCAAAATCCATGCTAGAGGTTCGATTGGAAGAACCCAAGGAGACAAAGAAAATAAAAATTGTGATGAGAGGTGGTCATAGCTAGCGGGAGCTAAAAAATGTACAAGTACTAGAAGAAGAGCCTACTCCCGACTAGATAGTTGCAACTCAAAGGGGAGTGCACCTAAAACCACAAGAGGAAGGGGTGACAAAATTACAACAAGAGGAGGAATTCCAAGTACTGATGGAAGAGTAGTAGTCTCAAAAAGAAATTATTAATGTTGAGGAGACACAATCACTGATAAAATAAGAGATGCATAAGGTGCTAGTACATAGTCCAGTACCATAGGGAATATTTTCATCCACAAGTAGAAGAAGTGGAAGTGAAAACCCCATCACATGATAACATCGAGGAGCTTCATAAAAAATTCCTAGTGGAAGTACCTCATTTTGATAAGGTGGAATATGTGGGGGAAAATACCGATGAATAGGTGGAGCACTTCTTCCGACAAGCTAGTGAAATATTTACCAGTGCTAGATTGTAATTTTGTATTAACGACATTGGGCAATTGAAATAGTGGAGGGAGAAAATATTCATTGAATTAGAAAATATTGTAGAGTGGGTGTGCAATGAGGATCGCATAAGGCAAATAACACACAGAAATTCACAACATCCATGGTTATTCCTTTGGGGAGAAGTGGTGAGCATAAATCATGTCTCAAAAAACTATCATTTCTCTTCCATAAATTATAAATCCGGTAAGTTCGTAAACTTACAAGTTTCACGCATAGTATATGCCTACAGTTTTGGGTAATGAATCCCTTTGTACCTTATTTAGTTTGGTGGGGGATGTTTGTGCATTTTTATTTCAGCCAAACTAAATAAACTAAGTGCAAAAAAATTAAATAAATAAAGTACAATTAAAACTAAAGTGCTGAAAATAAAATGCAAGGAAATAAACACACACAACTGAAATTAAACATAGTAAATAAATCAATAAATATAAGTTATAGAAAATAAAGTAAAAAAATTAAATAGGGGAGGACTACTACAAAGAGTGGCCCAAGCTCCCACAGATAGTCCGCCCGGCTAGCTACGTAGAGCTTGCTCAAATAAGAGGAGTTGCACTCTTAATAATTTAGACAGAATAAAATGAGAAATAATTTCTATGTAAGATTAATCATTGATCTCCTATTCATCTGGCCTGCATATTTATATAAAGTGCAACCAGATATTTTTACAATAACAAATTAATCTAATTTAATCACATGACATGATTAGTTACAATTGGTTCTACACAGATTTTATTCTACTAATTTAAAGCATGTTCATTCACCAAAAGGATAAATATAAAAATCCTTAGGTGTACGTAACAAACACATACTAAACTAATGCATCCTAAAAATAATGCTTTAAGAGCTTTACAAGGTCAATCGGCCAATCGGTTGATAATAATAAAAATACTTTATTCTATTTAATAAATGCATGATTAAAATAGTTCTCCTTTGTCTTCACGTGCAACCTCCTCCTTAGCCCCTTGGTCAACCTGGTCAATGTTGACTTGGTCATGTGGCATCTCCAATGCGGGTGTTTCCAATGTGTGGGAGTAAGGTTCCTACCTCAGTAAGGTACCTCCCCATGTATGGGAGTAAGGTGCCAGAGTAAGGCGCCTTCCCAATATGCCTTAGAATCATTGAAGAAGAAGCATACCAGGTCCAAGTGGGGTGTAGAATGGAAAACACCATATTAGTAACAAAACCTATATTTATACACAGTTTCCACTAAAAACACCCGTTAAGCATAATACCGGATTTTCTATCAATTATATGCATAAGTTAAATAAAAATATATTTCTAATGCTAATTAAACCAGTGATGATGCCCCTTAATAGTGTATATAAAATGAGCATTTCTAGTGCTCATCATCCCCCCATGCCTAAATATTGTCACGTCCTCATGACAATAGCCCCCATAATAATAATAATAATCCCCTTTTTTTTTCAATGGCCTTCAACATCTTTGTTTCTCTTCATGGGCACTGTTATTGAGCATTGCTATTTTTCTTTATGAAACATTGTGGCACTAGAGAAAGCACACTTACAACAACAACAGAAGCACTACGGCACCAGTGGAAGGACTGCGACAATAGCAGAAGCACTGTGACACCAAGCATGATAAGAAGGTGCAACTAATGCTATAAGAAACCAGCACAACCAACAGTTGGAAGTCGTCCTAGCACTGCTCTATTTTTTTTTCATTAAGCACTGTGGCACCTATGGAAGTTGGATACACTAAGCATATTTGTTTCAACATCCCTATTTTATCTATCTTCAGCATCCTTGTTTTCTTTATTAAGCAAACTGCATTGTGTTTTTCTTTATTAAATACTGCAGCACCAACAAGACCACACTACACTGATTTTGATAAATGCGGCCATGTAATCGTTAAAACCAGTAGATTGCACACCCACTGAGGTCCAAGTGTGAAATTCAATCACTTGAAATATTTTTTCATTTGCTATTTTCTTTGGCACTCCAACTGACGTATTTCTCATAATGCGACAATGTAATAGGGCCAATTCTATTCACATGAATGCCATAGCCCTTTTTTTTCCTTTTTTTTAACTCGCTTCCACTCCCGCGTATCTTCTTAGTTTCTCACCAAAGGGTAACGTGAGAGAATTATATGGTAGTCTTTGAAATTCCATCGAATGCCATTCCACTCCCACAACTATGTAAGAATTTTATGGATTTTCATTCCACTCAAGAATTGCAGCATAAAGTGTTGCGGGATAAACTACAATTTCTCCAAATTGGAGCGGTCTTCTTTTGTTCCTCCATGAATCTGCTACCAGATTGGAACCAAACATTCTTATTCCACTCTAGAATACAGGCCTGAGTCAAGCAATGGTGAAAATTACCTCCATTTTTATTTAGCTTTGCAATTCACCATCAAGATTGCCTCTACACTCTGGATCGGAGATTATGCTATCCCATTGTAGCTGGATTTTTTTATTTATATATTATATATTTTTTTTTCATTTCGGGGTAATGAATTTTTTTATATCCGAGGCATGTCATGTGACTGATCTCTACTGGGAGATTTCGACAAAAAGATTTTATAAAGGGCATCTACTGAGTTTAGCATATAAATTATATTTAAAATGACTGTACAAAAAATTTAAAAAAACTTAGTACATACCTAGGCAAATTTTGCATATTCTGATCTGCACCATGCTGGTGGCGTAAAAAAATTTCCATGCTGCCTGTAACCAAGGTGTTCTAGAAAAGTGACGTTGGTGCTCTTGGAGAATTTATTATTATTATTTTTATTTTATTTTTCTCTCTAGCTGCCTTCATCATCCACACTGCTAAACATCTTTGTTCTTCCTCTGAGCATTGAAAAATCATTGAGGTATTCTTCTGTAAGTGTGGACTTTAACAAGTCCAGCTTCACAACCACTCTTTTTTTTTTTTAACTTTAGCCTAAGCCCTCTTCTGTTGGTGTTCTTGTACAAGATTTGTTTTTGATTTGCATTCCAATTGAGAGTCTAACAACAAAATATTTTTATTTGTGGGAGATTCTGGTTCACCCAAATCCTCCCCTACTTTAAATCGGTGACGCCCTCATCACCAGTAATAGGTTCACCCAAATCCTCCCCCACTTAAAATTGGTGACACCCTCATCACCAATAACAGGTCCCTCTATGCAATAGGTCTGCAGCCCTTTGAACATCAGGTCCCACACTGAGCAACATGAACCCCCAATCTAGGGAGAAGAAGTTGAGCACTGTTGGGATAAAGTGGATATGCAGTTCTCTTCTCAAGGAAGGGTTGCAACTCCTTTTAATACTCTTCGCTTTTCTTTCGTAGCCATTCAATTTTTTTTTAAATAGCTTCTCACAGAAGTTATGCATTTCTAGCAATGAGCATCAAGGCATCTCCTTATTGTTGAGAAGTCAACAGTCACTGATGTATCTACTGTTGTAGAGTTTATCAGGCTCTCCAAAACTCTTCTTGTTTCGCATCAACGTCTACTTCATCCAAGCATAGAGGTGGGTACCTCTTGCCTTTTCAAGAAATTAACACCCATGCCCATGCCCAGATGGTGACTATCTCCTCCAGATCGAAATAGTCAAATTTTCTATCTCCCTAAAAAAATGTGTAGGTTCATGGATGTTGAGCCGATTTAGGCCCTGTCTCCCAAGATGCCTATTTTCTGTACAATCAAGCCATTTCCCCTGCAAAATAAAAATTAAGAATACTAAAATGTAGTTCAGTACAATCCATTCCTGTTAGGCCCTGGATCTCAGGATGCCTGCAGCTTGCATGCGGGCACTTTCCCTGCAACACACGAAAGCAACAAAAGAAATTTTATGTTGAGCAGGATAGATGATGTGCAGGTTTTTTTTTTTAAATGACGACACCCTTGACGCATGACATCAAGGTGCTTTTCATTTTTTTTTAATAGTCAATGCACTCTTGACATATGATATGAAGGTGCCATTTTTTTTCTTCCAACTATGATCAAGTGCCTCCATTGATGGACATTAAGTGGTGCATCCCTCCGCTGATGGACATTGAGTGGTGCATACCTCCGCTGATGGAGCAAGGTGCCTACTTGGTACCTACTTGAGTAATGTGCCTACTAGGTGCCTACTTCATTAAGGTGCCTACTGGGTGCCTACTTCAAAAATATTCCTACTGGATGCCTACTTCAGTAAGGCACCTACCTAAGTAAGGCTCCTACTTTAGTAAGGCTCCTACTTTAGTAAGGCACCTACTTTAGTAAGGTGCCTACCTTAGTAAGCCACCTACCTGAGTAAGGTGCCTACTTCAGTAAGGCACCTACCTGAGTAAGGCACCTACTTCAGTAAGGCACCTACCTAATTAAACTACCACACCACCAGAGTAAGGTGCCACACCACAACCATGCCACTAGAGTAAGGCATTGTACCACAACTACACCACCAGAGTAAGGCATCACACCACCACTACACCATCAGAGTAAGGTGCCATGCCACCACTGCATCACCAGAGTAAGGCACCGTGCCACCATTATGCCACTAGAGTAAGGTGTCGTGCCACTGCTATGCCACTAGAGTGAGGCACCACACCATCGCTGCACCACCAAAGTAAGGCACTGCACCATCGTTGCACCACCAGTGTAAGGAACCACACCACCGCTATGCCACCAGAGTAAGGTGTTGTGCCACCACTACGCCACCAGAGTAAGGCGTCGTGCCACCGCTGCACCACTAGAGTAAGGTGTGATGCCATCGACATGCCACCAGAGTAAGGCGTCAAAGTAAGGTGCCTGCTTGTAGATTAAGGCACTTCTGAAAATTATTGGTATGACATCTCCGCACTTCATGTTGTCCTGCAAAACATAAAAAAACTAAACTAAAGCATTAATAAAATTCTAACTATTTTTTTTTTTTTTTTTGTCTATTCTTCCATGACTAGAACAGGTCTTGGATTATCATTTTTTTTTTTCATCATCTGCATCAGATAAGAGAATGTCAACTGTAACAATGTGAGCTAGGGATTTTAGATGGCCAAGTTGGAGGTCTGTCAATTACCTCGTCCTGGAATTTTTTCATGTTGTGTACCGGGATATCTTCTCCACCCAACTATTTGTGGGAATTTGCATTATGACAACAGATTTCATCCATGATTTCAAATCCTCACCATCTCTTTGCAAATTTGGCATTCTCCTCCACCATAGTGAGACTCTGTCTCCTCGTATTTTTTTTCTCACATTTTTTTTAACAGAATGCAATGTTGCCATAAAAAAAAATTAATTTTGGCACTATGCATTAAATAATGGAGGCTGCATAGAAAACTTTGTCCCATATACACATATTAGAGGATTAATGGCAACCAATTACCAAAAGCTCCAACTGTAAAACACCCAGCTCATCATTAACAACACATATATATATAAAAAATCTGAATCTGGCTTTGATGTATCTCAAGAACGCTAACTCTTTGGATGCATTGTAGGGATTGCCATGATTAACAACTTTGTGCATCACTAATTCTCACTGTGTGCTCCTGAATATGTCACCCTTTTCTTTTTTTCAACTAATTTAGAATTTATACTGTCCTGCTACTCATGCGTTCGAATCAATATGATATCCCACTAAATTATTTTCTTCACGGGTAGAATTAGAGCAGCACTGCGATCCTTTGTTTCATTTCCTAGAGTGAGGTAGAATAATTTTTTCATCATCATCTGCAACATCTATCTGGTTTTCAGGTGTGCAATTTTCATGAGATGCACCGTTGAGTTTTATGTGCTATTATTTTCAGCCACTACGAGCTCCATTCATGTGATTTATCATTCTCAGGAACCATGTGGATTTATTGCAAATATTTGACATTCGATTATTTTCGGGCTCCTCCCCTATTTTATTTAGCTACCGGTTGGAGATTTCTCATTTCCATTTTGGACCAAGCTGGTCCTCGGGAAAGAGGATACTCTCTTCCAACAAGTAGCAAAAATAAAACTTTGTTTTTTTATTTTATCTTAACTTTGGAGCCTTTTCAACAGAAATTTTTTTTTTTTTCCATGAACACTATGAACAACATTCATTGTGTTGTTGGTGGAAATGATGAAGGTGGGGTTATCCCCCATGCCTATATCTGAGCTAGTCTTCTGAAAATCATCTTCTTCTTTGTCAACTAGTCTGATATGTTGTAGCATGAGGAGATTATTTTCCTTCATGGCCTCACAACCAAACTCTTTCAACATTATGGTAAAATGTGCAGGCCGACAAATGACTACCTGCGGCTAGCACCTTGAAGAAAATAGGGCATAGCAACCTTTTAAAAACATGTGCTTGTTTCTGATTCACCAGGTCGCCTTAAGTGCAAGTGAAGAGCATACTCCATAACAACATGTTCTTTTAAATTTAGCTCTGTCATTTTCTCTGCATCATTAAAATAATTTGCCAATATGTTGCAAAGCGTTAAGCCTGTTAAAATAATTTTCAATCATTAAAACTAAGCTTTTGGAGGCATAATTCTCAATAGTTTTAATATAAAAACACATCCCTAAATTTTTTTAATTATATCTAGGTTGTGTTATTCCTTTTTATTTCTTGAAATCATTAGAGCATGATGGAAATCCTTCATCGCCTTATTTTTCTAGATTTTTTCAATAGCACATTTTATTCCTACTTCTACACTTAATATGGTACATTAGATTCATTCCCACATTTACCTAAGAAGTTGATTAATTTAAACTGTTGTCTATGGGATTTGGCTGTGACTGTTTCGACAACTATTTTTAGCCTTATAAAAAGGCCCTTGGTGGACTCGCACTTCTCAGGTAAAATATCTATAGGTATTTTTAAATAGGATTTCTATCTGACCTGTAAATCAGGCACTACAATTTAGACACTCCCCGACAACGGTGCCAAAAAGGTGAGCAAAAATAATGGTGAGAAAAACAATCATTTCTCTTCCATAAATTATCAATTCGGTAAGTCCATAAAATTACGAGTTTCACGCATAGTATATTCCTGTAGTGTTGGGGAATGAATCCATCTATACCTTATTTAGTTTTGTGGGGGATGTTTGTGCATTTTGATTTTAGCTAAACTAAATAAACTAAGTGCTAAAAAATTAAATAAATAGTACAATTAAAACTAAAGTGCTGAAAATAAAATGCGGAAATAAAATGCAAGGAAATAAACACACATAACTGAAATTAAACAAAGTAGTAAATAAAGCAATAAATCTAAGCTATGGAAAATAAATAACAAAAATGAAACATGGGAGGACTACTACAAGGAGTGGGCCCAAGCTCCCGTAGATAGTCCACTTGGCTAGCTATGTAGAGCTTGCTCAAATAAGAGGAGTTGCACTCTTAATAATTTAGACAAAGAATAAAATGAGAAATAATTTCTATGTAAGATTAATCATTGATCTCCTATTCATCTGGCCTACGTATTTATATAAAGCACAGCCAGATATTGTTACAATAATAAATTAATCTAATTTAATCACATGACGTGATTAGTTACAATTGGTTCTACACATATTTTATTCTACTAATTTAAAGCATGTTCATTCACCAAAAGGATAAATATAAAAATCCTTATGTGTACGTAACAAATACATACTAAACTAATGCATCCTAAAAATAATTCTTTAAGATATTTATAAGTTCAATCGGCCAATCGGTTGATAATAATAAAAATACTTTATTCTATTTAATAAATGCATGATTAAAATAGTTCTCCTTTGTCTTCACGTGCAACCTCCTCCTTAGCCCCTTGGTCAACCTGATCAATGTTGACTTGGTCATGTGGCATGTCCAATGCTGGTGTTTCCAATGTGTGGGAGTAAGGCACCTACCTCAGTAAGGCGCCTCCCCATGTATGGGAGTAAGGCGCCAGAGTAAGGCGCCTTCCCAATATGCCTTAGAATCATTGAAGAAGAAGCATACCAAGTCCAAGTGGGGTGTAGAATGGAAAACACCATATTAGGAACAAAACCTACATTTATATATAGTTTCCACTAAAAACACCCGTTAAGCATAATACCATATGTTCTATCAATTATATGCATAAGTTAAATAAAAATATATTTCTAATGTTAATTAAACCAGTGATGATGCCCCTTAATAGTGTATATAAAATGAGCATTTCTGGTGCTCATCAAGAAGTAACCATGATGCTTGGAAGATAGGATTTACTAGAGGGAGTAAAGACCAATTATTACACAAATCCATGAGTATATTTGGATAGGACAATATATCAAACCTATCCATTGAATACAGTAGGTAAAAAATTTCTAAGAGTATTTTGGGAATTGGTATTAATCATGAGGAAATTAAATTTTCTAACATACTGTATTGAGTGGCTTAGCTTGGGTTTTGAACATATTTACAAGGTTAAATAAATACAGTGAGAGAATGTAGAAGCTACTCAATAGAATATGGTTGCGATGGAGGAATAATTAACACGCAATAAAACTATGGTTGAGGAAATAATGAAGGTAGAAATAGAGTTAGCAAGCATGAAGCAGGCTTGTGAGGATAAGCTCTTTTCACAATAAATAGAAAAAAAACTTGTAATCCAATGAGAAGAAGAGCACACGAAGCAGTTGGAAGCTCAAATGGTAGCACAAAATGAATAGTTGGCCAACTAGACTAATCGGTTGAAGGTAATAGAGGAATAATTGTAGGAAAAGAACCACAATATTGAAGAGATGGCAAAGTATTCCACACGCTATAATGAAATTATCATGGATCATAAGGCTAGATTGGTAGAGAAGGACAAGACTATGGAAACTTATAAAGTCGATATTCATCAACATCTACAGGTTATTATTAATAAGAATGAGAAGTTAGCCATAGTAGACCGAACAGAAGCCATGTTGATAGAAAATATACACAAGGGATCATATGAACATTAGAAGGAGTTAGGAGCACTGTTGACTCTTGCATAAGAGAAGGCTAATGAGTATGGGTTGAAAGCCTTGGAAGTTAATTAGTACACAGCTCACTTGAAGGATGAACGTACCACCTTGCAACTTCTCCTTGCTAATTATTGTGTAAATATTTTGAACAAAAAAAGAAGATTGATACGATGAGGACACCACCTGATTTAAAGGGGAGGGTAGATGTAGGCAACAAATCCACCTTCCAAAATAAGAAGTGATCCATGGATTTGCACAGTTTTATTGAGTTTTGCTTAATTTTGACTAAAATGTACAAGTGTCAAAATGTACAAGCAAAGAGAAAAATATACAAGGTTGCACATGTACGATGTGAAATGAAATGAAATTAAGTTGAAATGTGCAATTGGGGATAATTGGATAAAAATCGAATTAGACCTTAGTAAACCTTGTAAACAGATTTATTTTGGAATTAGTTGGGAATGGTAGTTGTAAATAGTGTGATGCTTCAAAAACCACTTTGGAACGGTCTGGGCATGCATTATATATCCCCCTTTATTCATTTTTTGGTTGTTCATTCATGTTCATTCATACTCATATGTAGTTTATTATTGGTTATTGGTTGAGGGTTCATTTATGTGATTGTTGAATAGAATTACTATTCATTGTTGAGATTGTAATGAAGGATGGAAGATATGTAAAATGATACCCATAATTTGAATATGATAGTCATTTTCCTCATTTCCTTGTCTTTGTGAGTTCCATTGTATGTTATGTATGTTGCAGGTTGATTAGATATTATTTACCACTTATTTTGTTATGAGAATGTATGGAATTGTCTTGTGAATGATCCTAGTTACCTATAGAATTGGTGTGAAGGATGGGATTAATTATTTGAAGAGTTACAATTGTACTTTGATGTTTCCAGGTAGTTGTATGATCTCTGGAATCATCCATGGTGAACCTAACTTATTGCTAATGACTTAGGGTTTGCATGTTATGGAGAACTGGAGCAATTGAGGCATAAAAACTTCCCAAAATCTATCTTGGAAGGATTGGTGATGCAAGGTGATAGATCTGGATATTAGTTGCAACAAGGATTTGTACAAACCATACGAGCATAGTGAAAAATCATACAAACTATTTGATTACCCAATTTGGTAATAAAAGTGACAACCAAAATCTACCAAATAAAAAATATTGTTTGAGGAAATCGATTACAAAATTGATTAATTTCACTTGCAAAACCTGTTATGGTGAGTTGGCTGAGTATAAAATCCTACTAGGTGTAGTGTTGTATGATTTGGATCGTACACCTGTATAATTTGGTGACTGTACAAGCTGTTTGAACAAGTTAACCTAGCATACGATGAGGAAAGTACAAGCTATATGACTTGTGAAAATTGGGTTTTGACATCTTTTTGATCATTTTTATAGTTTCTAAACTACCTTCCCATTAGGAATACTACATCGCTACCTCTACATTAGAGACCTATGTTTCCAATAAGAACTACTCTTCAGTATAGTTTGGGCTACTCTCCACTTATAGGAAACAAGACTAGAATGGTGGAATACCTTTAAAGTTGGTCAAAATATTCAAGTAGTGAATCTTCAGTGGGATGGCTTTGTACAAGCCTTCAAGAAGAGGTTCTTAATAGAATAATATTATGTAGATAAATTTGAGGAATTCTCTAGAATGATGGAAATTTATTACCAAAATTTTGTGAAGTTATTGAAATATGCACCATCATAGAGATAGATGAGACAATGAAGGTGCATAATTTTATCTTAGGAGTGGATCCTAAGATCATAATAGTGATAAACTTAGACAATTGTGAGATCTTGCAAAAGGTATATGACTTGGATTTTCAAGAAGAAGCCAACTTGAAAACCAATAATACCTACTTGAACTGTGATGAGTTGTCAAAGGAAGATCGATAGTCACTTAGAAAAAAAAGTACTTGATTCATGAAGTGGGAACAAGAGCAAAATAAAAAGAACAAGGGTAATCTAAAGTTTGAGAAAAGTAATGACAAAAAGCGAGGGAATTTCAAGAAGAAATTGTAAAATAGAAATAACAATAATAATAATATTTCTCAACCTTAGAGGCATTTAGGATCATCACAAGTAGAAAGGATAAAGGGATAAAAACAAGAAAGAACCTAGGATCCTAAAAGAGGTTGCTTTAATTATGATGGTTTACATTATGTATATAAATATCTTCAAGGCTAGGATAAAGTAAGAGGATGGAGGAAAAAGCCCATAGAATCTATGTAGCAAATGGAAACCAAAACTTGGATAGACAAGCCACACCAATGCTCTTGAATGGTAAATTATTTGATAAAAATGTTAAAGTTTTAATAGATAGTGGAGCTACTAATAGTTTTATTTCCACTAATATAGTCAAGGATATGCCAAAAAGACCTAGATTTTTGGCACAAGGGTGGAAAGTCGAGTATGGATCTAGATAGACCTACTTAGTGGATTAGTGTCTACCTACAACTAAGATCTCCCTACCCAATGACTCAACCATATGGTATCTATATATAGAACTACTTGTTGGTCACAAATCTGCCTAAGTACAAGATTTCATCACTTGTGCGCCCTAGACTCAGCCAACATTGAAAGGCCGAGGGAAAAATAAAATTCCTTCGAACCGATCTCTAGAGAGGGCTGGCTCCCTTACTAAATTCTACACTATTTGAAGACTAGGGATGCAGAAAAGAAATTGAAAAATAACTTAAAGAAAAGGAAATATAGCCATAGGCCGAAGTGTAGAATTTGGGGCAGACTAACAGCAAAAATTCCACCAAGTTTTCTAATAGCATATAATAAAAGGAAAGCAACAAAATTTAGCTCACACCTTTGTAGAGATAACCCCCGGATCGCATTTCAAAATCTACTCACTAACCAACAACGTTTGAATTCAGAATGCAGAATTCAAAACTTAACAGCAAGAGCATGAGCATAAACAGAAATGATTTAAAAAAAAAAAAGGAAATCACACACATAAGAATGCTTGCAAATTTCAAAAGCCAAGTCTCTTCTATTGATGCAGAGAACTTAGAGAGTTTTCTTGAAAAATATCTAGCATTCCTTTACAATAATAATTTGATTAGTATTTATATAGGTTTTCACCTCTTTCATTAAATACATGTGGAGGCAAAGTGTCGGCCACTCAGCCACCAATAGCAACAACTTTCTCCTTGACCACAACAATGAACCAATGAGCAAATGCCAAAAAAAAAAACTGCTGATTTTATCACATGGCATATCAAGCTTCAGCACAAATCATCGGTCCAGTTCTCCATGGTGAAATACATTCCCACGAAGTGGTCGATGCCTCAAAAATGAACAATATTGCACTAGAATCAAGAGCACATGCTTAAACTTGGTAGCTTCAGTGATCATATCACCTCAAGAATTATCTTTATCAATATTAATCTCTTTTCAAGGAAGATTTGCACCAAACTTCACCCAAAATTACATCCATAGGAAAAAGTGTTCAATGTGTGAAAACACTTAAAAAAGAAAAAACACTTTTCAATGTGGCACCAATGATTACAATGAAATGTCAATGTGGCACACTACAACAAAATTCCAATGTGGCAAAAATGCCAATATTTCTGGCGGCTCACGGGGTATTTAGCTCACCTGAATGTAATCGATTCTAGGCCTTTATTCATTGGGTACAAAGTTCCCACTTGTAGCTGCATCTGATGGTTAGCTACTTGTACCAGCTTCGTCTTGCTTTTTGAGATGTGCTGCGGTGGATTCATATATCGCAACTACTTCAGCCCATCCATCTATGGCAATCGCCTCTCGAGATTTGAGAGTACCCACAAGATATCAAAAAGTCTCAACCTTTTATATATCAATATGTTTGGCCCTTTGATTGAGCTCCAATAATCCAGATTCAATGTGAATGAACTTTCTCATTAATGGTAACACATGCTCTTCGATGATGGGCTCCTCCAAATTATCAATATCTGAAGTATCCATCATGAAAACAGCCCATAATGTATCCAGGTCTTTCTTTGCCAGAATATTTCCTTGATCATCAACAAAACTAGGAAAACCATTATCTGCAAGTGTTTCAAAATAAACCAATGAAATACGTCTTTCATGCTCAAAGGTCTCTTGCAACTGACGAGCTTCTTTAATCAGATTCATATTGGAGAAATAACTGCGTAATGTGATTTTAGCACTCACCCAAGCATGGGCTATATCACTCATTGGACGCATCTTGAGATTTATTTGAGTCATTGCTTAGATCTTCATGGCCATTTCCAATTTTGGCTCTAAATATTGCTCCATGTTGTCTATTATAGGTCCACCATATGAAATAGTTGCCTGAACATCCTGAAGGAACAAGAGCACTAATGTAGCCTTGGTCGCCATTTTCTTACAATTAGTCAATATCTGACTGCAAGCTCCCTTAATCTTGTCCTTGGTGAGGGACACAGAGTGCATTGATTTTGCTGCCAATTGATTATGCATGTTCTGAAGCTGATCTTGCAGAGCTTGAATTTTCAATTGTGCTTCCTGCTCAGCTGCCTGAAACTGTGTAGCTGTTTGCTTGCTCTCCACTATGTCACTTTCCAAATGCATCACCTGTTGCTACCACTGTTGAGATTCAAATTGTGCTGCATCAAATTTAGCCTATTGTTCTTCTAAGGCTTCCTCAAGCTTTTTGATTTTCTCTTCAGCCTGAATGAGAAGATCCTTGTAATGTTCTACCTACAGATACATGGAACTTGATGCCTCTTGTATGGTGCCCATGTGCTCAACTGGATGCTTCTTTGTGAGGTCCTCAGTGACATCTTGGTATGAATAGTCACTAGATGTCATTTCTCTTTGAGTTTTCTGAACCCGAGGAATCATGGTCACCGTGTGCTTCTCCATTGCTATGGGATCAAAATTCACTTTCTTTACTGGTTGTGCCATGGCTAGTGAATCCTTTCTCTTATGATTCTTCCACCACCTATATGAACTTTTTTGTGCCTCGCTGAGTTTTTTCGCTATTGAGCACTCAGGTAGCAACTCTATCTTAGAGACTATTGGCTCCTCCATGGCAAAAATTGGGGAAGAGAGAAAAATAGCTTGTTGGGGATGGGATTCAACCACAGGAATGGAAGTGGAGGGGATCTCATCTACGCTTACTCGAAGAGGTGCTTGCATGCTTATGGAAGAATGTGAAGGTATGGAAGATGAAATAGAGGGTAATGGAAGGGAAAATGGATTTGGGGCAGATGCAAATGAACTGAAGGCAAGAGAAAATGATGGAATGGGTGAAAGCGAAGAAGCACTAGTGACTCGTGGACTGTGGGACATAAGTGAGAATGGGAGAGGTGGATGTGACAAGAGGTGAAGTAGACATAGGAACTATGGATGAAAAAATAGTGGTCACCAAATGCTTATTAATGAGAGAAGAAGAAGGAAAATGCATACCTATGGGCTCCTCTCCTTTTGTGCTTATGATCATTTGAGCCGATGGTAAACATTGTTGTATCACAATATTTTCTTCTCCTTTAGATTGTTCCTTCCCTATGTTCAGATTAACCGATGCCATCATTGAATCAAAGTGTGTTGGCTCAATTGCTTGTGATGAAGAATGTTTTATGCTCAACGCAGAATGTGCTCCACTCGTAGGCTTCTTCACTATGTGAGGGAAAGGAATTTCCATGGCTGCACTCCTTTTATTTTGTAGAAATTGCTCTTGCTCTTCCTCTTCAATAACAATCCTCTCTTTTTCCAATACCTCCACTTGTCCGATCATTTTTTGTTCTTTACCTGGACTACTAATACTTTTAGGCACCAAATCAGCAAAGGAGAGGGGCTGATACTTCTCATAATTATCATCATAAATATTTGAAAAAGAATCATCTATAGCCATCAAATATTTTATTTTGAGCTTATTTTGATGAAATCTCATGATCCACCAATTGGTAATCTTTTCATCAGACCAATCAGGAAATTTGGTCTTCATTTGCTCAAACAAACCTTCAGGAGGAACCTATTTTGGGTGATTGGCAGGATCATATTCAACCTCCATTTCATATAAATCATGCCAAGGAGGAAGTGACATCATCTTCTCTACATGCCATTCAATGTCATGCCCTTCAGGATTGTTCCTTTGTCACACAATATCTTCTCTGGGGCAACAATGAAATGTTTTTGCCTTGATGAAATTGGAAAAAATACCCAAAGGATCATACTTCCATCGTTGGGGGAGCTTAACCAATCCATGATCATAGAGTGTCTTAGCAATCAGTTCATTCTGCCCACACTGAGTAACTGTGATATCACCAAACTTGAAAGGCATAACACATGTATTTTTTTTCCTATTACCTGACCCATAGGTATCATTTATAAAATCACTTTGTCGGGCTACTTCCAAGGCAAAAAGATGTTCAGTTGTAAAATATGGTAGCAAAAAAGGTTTACTAGTAAAACCATACACTCTAACTACCACGCCTTGGGTTAGTAAGAAAACATCACCTTTTTTCTGATCAACCACTTTTGCTTGTAGGGCCCGAGGCACTCTGTTGCATACTCCATACATTATCTCCAAAGCAGGTCCTAAAAACATTATGTTGAAGTTATAATAGGACTCGTTCTTGGACAAACTCTGAGTCCATGAGTATACTAGTAATGCTTTTCCTGCTTCATCTGTCTTGTTTATTGCTACAAAAGCAAAACGAGAGTGCATATGGTAGAAAAAATACCATGTCAAGAGGGAACAATGCCTAAAGGTAATATCTTCTCCATTTTGTACCTTTCTCAATTGTGAATGTATCCTCATTTCTAAGAAACTTGCCCAATCAAAGAAAATTGAATTTGGAGTTGTTTTCGTGGCAGTTGGAGCATAAAACCCTGGCTGTGAAATGAATTGCACCAACGATGCTTGCCACTTTTGTTAAAAATCTGAAGATAATCTTGTTAGCCATGCTATCATTGAATACAAATCTGGGCTCTTGAAACTTTCCAATGGTGTCGGCATTTTTGGCAACTCTTCCAATCGTGGGGTCTTTAATAACTGGCTCTCCATGAACTGCCGCATATGAATGGTAGGTTGATACCTCTCCTCCTTAAAACTAATTTTTTTTAATGTAGCAGAAGATGAAAGTTGTGCACCACAAGCAAATGCATCCTGTATGGAACTAGCCGAGATACTAAACAACGCTTCTCCATGGGCATTTTGGACAGTTCTTGCAGCAGTGTTGTAGCATTGTGCGATTGCCCAGATCAGCTCAGGACATGGATGCACAGGTGTACACAAGTACCAGGAGAGATAATAATGAAATACTATAGTACGGGGACTCCCAGCAGACATATGTTGTGCAACAAACTCAGCATCTAGACGCAGTATTTCTACTCCCTTGTTGGTGATATTGCAATCTTTAATTTGTCCTAAGCGATCATCATAAGGTTTCAGTTCCATATATTTAACCCTTTCTTCTCGAGCTCTTCGCGGCTTCTTCACGATCTCAGGCCTTTTTTGTACATTCACCTTCTTGGCCTCTGCAGCTTTCCTCCCCATATTTGGCTTCCTTTGAATATGCACCAACGAACAACAAACCCTGGAGCAAAAGGGATTCGCAAGACTTCGATATAGGAACCTTGCAAATGCTTTGATTGAAAACAAAAGGATGGGCCTCCTTTTTATAAATTTCCATACACATCTATTGGAAAGCTTTCTAATTTCATGTGCACCACATGCATTCCAATGATGCTTTTATTTTTTTATTTTTATGCTTCTTACCACTTCTTGAAATGCGAGAAGTGGTATTTTTTTTTTTTTTTAGAAAGTGTAATGAGTGAGCGGAGTGAGAAATGGTAATGAGCAGAATTTACGGATAGTGCAGCACGGAGAAGGGGGGTGCATGGGAAAAAATACGAGCGAAAGGATTTAAATGCATAATGGTTTTTCTTATTTTAGTATCATTGGTTTTTTTTTTTTTAAATGGCCGAAATGGTTTATTCGGGGGATGGAATGGGATTTTTGGGACCCGAAAATAGTGTTTTCGGGCGTTTGAAATGAGTATTTCGAAAGGATAACGAAGACTGTGGACGGGGAGTGGTGGAAGACATGTATATTAGGAGGTCCGAAAGGGCTTTTTCGGGACCTGAAATAATGTTTTCGAGGACCCAAAAAGGCTATTTCGGGGGGAATATGAAGAAATTTCAGGCATGCATGAGCACGTTAAATTTTTTTTTTAAATAATGGAGGGGGGACCCGAAAAGGGTATTTGGGGCAGGAGAAAAATGAGCTCGGGAAGCATGCAATTTATTATTATTATTTTTTTCTTGGTTGACTAGTCAAAGGGCGAGAGGGAAGGGTTTCGGGATTCGAAGAAAACTATTTCGGGATCCGAAAAGGGCATTTCGGGCAAGAAGGAACAAGAGGGACAGAATGAAGTTTTTATAATATTTTATTTAAAGCCTGAAATGGGTATTTCGGAGGCCCGAAAAAGGAATATTTTTTTTTATTTAAAAAAAAAAAAGGTTTGGGAGGGAAAATTCAAATTTCGGAATTTGAATTTCGAATTGAGCATGGAGGGAGTGGAGAGTTTTTTTTTTTTTTTTTAAATAAATTTCTTGCATGGGGGAGTTGGAAAAAAAAACGCAGCCAAAATCCCAAAAACAAGGGTTCCAAGGTAAGGCCATGTTTTAGAGCGCAAAGCGGGGAAAATGCAAGCCTTTGTTGTTGTTGTTTTTTTTTTTTTTTTTATGCACCCCCCTTCTCCATGCTGCACTATCCGTAAATTCCGCTCATTATCATTTCTCACTTCGCTCACTCATTACACTTTCTAAAAAAAAAAAAACGAGCGAAAGGATTTAAATGCATAATGATTTTTCTTATTTTAATATCATTGTGTTTTTTTTTTTTTTTTTAAATGGTCGAAATGGTTTATTCGGGGTACGGAATGGGATTTTTGGGACCCGAAAATAGTGTTTTTGGGCGTTCGAAATGAGTATTTCGAAAGGATAACGAAGACTCATGGACGGGGAGTGGTGGAAGACATGTATATTAGGAGGTCCGAAAGGGCTTTTCCAGGACCCGAAATAATGTTTTCGGGGACCCGAAAAGGCTATTTCAGGGGGAATATGAAGAAATTTCGGGCATGCATGAGCACGTTATTTTTATTTTTTAAATAATGGAGGGGGGACCCGAAAAGGGTATTTGGTGCGGGAGAAAAACGAGCTCGGGAAGCATGCAATTTTTTATTAATTTTTTTTTTCTTGGTTGACTAGTCAAAGGGCGAGAGGGAAGGGTTTCGGGATCCGAAGAACACTATTTCGGGATCCGAAAAGGGCATTTTGGGCATGAAGGAACGGGAGGGACGGAATGAAGTTTTTATAATATTTTATTTGAAGTCCGAAATGGGTATTTCGAAGGCCCAAAAAAGGAATCTTTTTTTTTATTTAAAAAAAAAAAAGTTTGGGAGGGAAAATTCAAATTTCGGAATTTGAATTTCGAATTGAGCATGGAGGGAGTGGAGAGTTTTTTGTTTTGTTTTTTTTTTTAAATAAATTTCTTGCATGGGGGAGTTGGAAAACAAAACGCAGCCAAAATCCCAAAAACAAGGGTTCCAAGGTAAGGCCATGTTTTAGAGCGCAAAGCGGGGAAAATGCAAGCCTTTGTTTTTTTTTTTTTTTTTATGCACCCCCCTTCTTCGTCCTGCACTATCTGTAAATTTCGCTCATTACCATTTCTCACTCCGCTCACTCATTACACTTTCTAAAAAAAAAAAAACGAGCGAAAGGATTTAAATGCATAATGGTTTTTCTTATTTTAGTATCATTGTGTTTTTTTTATTTTTTTAAAATGGCCGAAATGGTTTATTCAAGGGACGGAATCTGATTTTTGGGACCCGAAAATAGTGTTTTCGGGCATTCGAAATGAGTATTTCGAAAGGATAACGAAGACTGTGTACGGGGAGTAGTGGAAGACATGTATATTAGGAGGTCCGAAAGGGCTTTTTCGGGACCCAAATAATGTTTTCGAGGACCTGAAAAGGCTATTTCGGGGGGAATATGAAGAAATTTTGGGCATGCATGAGCACGTTAAATTTTTTTTTTTTAAATAATGGAAGGGGGACCCGAAAAGGGTATTTGGGGCAGGAGAAAAACGAGCTCGGGAAGCATGCAATTTTTTATTAATTTTTTTTTTCTTGGTTGACTAGTCAAAGGGCGAGAGGGAAGGGTTTCGGGATCCGAAGAACACTATTTCGGGATCCGAAAAGGGCATTTCGGGCATGAAGGAACGAGAGGTACGGAATGATGTTTTTATAATATTTTATTTGAAGTCCGAAATGGGTATTTCGGAGGCCCAAAAAAGGAATTTTTTTATAATATTTATTTTGAAGGCCATGTTTTAGGGCGCAAAGCGGGAAACAAGGGTTCCAAGGTAAGGCCATGTTTTAGAGCGCAAAGCGGGGAAAATGCATTTTTTTAAAGGCCATGTTTTAGAGCGCAAAGCGGGGAAAATGCAAATCTTTGTTGTTTTTTTTTTTTTTTGAAGGCCATGTTTTAGAGCGTAAAGCGGGGAAAATGCAAATCTTTGTTGTTTTTTTTTTTTTGAAGGCCCTCCAAAACCTTGGACTCCATAAACACCTCATCCAACTTGATTTTTTTGGTTTTCAAGTTTTTAAAGAACTCCCTAGTTAAGCATAACCTTCCTAGAGTAGTACTCGGATGGGTGACCTCCTGGGAAGTCCTGAGCTCTGCACACTTTTTCATTTTTTTTTTTTTTATCGATAATAGGCCTTCAAATGAAGACCATTAACTAGAATTAACAGTGCATGACCATCCATATCTTGCAAATAAAAAGAATTAACTTGATTGGCACCTGTGATTTGAAATGGACCTTCCCATATTGCCTCGAACTTGTGATGTTTGCCAGGCTTTGATTTCTTTTCATTCAACTTCAATGCAAGATCACCAACCTTAAAAGTCCTTTCAAAGACCTTTTTATCGAACCATTTCTTTGTCATCTCAGCATGTTCTATAAAAGCCTAGTATGATTTCTCCCGTTCTTATTCCAACTGTAAAAGTTGAGCTAATCTCATGTTCATAGAATCAGATTCATCATCCTCATCATCAATCAAATGCCAAGTCTGGATGGCCGGTACTTCAATATGAATTGGCAAAACCGCTTCTTTGTCGTATACCAATGAATAAGGGGATGTCTTGATAGATTTTTTCACCAAGATGCGATCAGCCCACAATGCTTGATTCAAAAGTAGGTGCCAGCTTCGCTTATTGTCGCCAAGGGTCCTCTTCAAAATTCGAAGCAAATTCTTGTTTGTAGATTCATCCAAACCATTCCCCTACGGATAATAATTTGATGAAGTTTTCAAATAAATTTTGTACTTACCTACAAATTCACTGATTTTAGTACCTATGAAAGGAGTTCCATTATCTGTTATAATCGCATCTGGGATACCAAAGTGAGTGATGAACCCCTCAAGAAAAGTGATGACTGTGGCTTAATCCACCTTTTTAGTTGGAATTGCTTTAGACCATCTAGTGAAATAGTCGATTGCAGTCAAGATGTACTTGTGACCAGCAGATGAGTTAGGATCAATGACCCCGATAAAGTCTAGGCCCCATTGCTGAAATGGTACTTCTACTTGAATCGGGTGAAGAGGTAATGATGCATTCCTGGTTCTACCGATGTATATTTGGAACTTATCACATTTTTGACTAACTTTGAAGGCGTCTGCAAAAAGAGAAGGCCAAAAATAGCCTGCTCGAATAATATTTAATACCATGGGTCTACCTGCATAATGACCTCCTGATAATCCATAATGGAATTCTTCTAAAATTTTCTCCTTCTCTGATTCTGACACATCTAAGAAGAACCCCATCAATATTCTTATGAAACAAGCCATTTGGCAGCAAGACATACTTGAGGGCTTGCAGTCTAAATCTTCTTCTCTCGTGAGGCATTCAGATGTGAAGGACATTTCCTAGAATAAAAATATTCAATCAGCTCCTCTGTCCAATCTTGATCCACTATAGAATGATTGTCAAAATTACAATTATGTACTACATCCTCATACTCATGAATTGTGGATCCAGAGGAAGCATTCTTTGTAAGCTCTTGGCACAATGCTTGACCTCGAACAAGTTTGGTTGGTCGGATCTCAACATCAAATTCCTAAATTTTAGAAACCCAGCCAGCTCTCCTATCTCCAAGTTCTCCTTGTATGATAAAATTTCGAACATCTGGATGAACAACATAAACTATTGTTTTACTCTGTGAAAAAAAGTTTCGAAACTTCTTCAGAGATTTCATTACCGCATACACTTGTTTCTCAATGAAGTTATACTTCTCTTGATGTGGTTGGATGACTTGGCTTAGGAAAGCAATCAGATGTTCATTTTCATCATCTCCCTTCAGTGTAAGCACCGCTGCATAAGCTTCTTGTTCACCAACAAGCATAAAGGATAAAATCCTTGGAATAATCAGGGTTCACCAGGACTGGAGCTTGAGTGATCCTTTCTTTTATCTCCTCAAATGATTGCTTCCTCTGCTCGATCCATTTAAACTCAGCATTTTTCTTTAAAATCTCTGTCATTGACATTATTACTTAAGCGAAATATGCAACAAAATTTCGAACAAAATTAATATGCCCAAAAAAAAATTGCAAATCCTTCTTATTGGCTAGCAATGGAATCTTCAAAAGAGCTTGGGCCCTAGCTGGATCAATAGCCAGGCCATTTTCTGAAATTACATGTCCTAGGAGCTTTCCCTCCTTTATAGAAAAAATTGACTTTTTTGGATTAATAGATCACAATAATGCGATTTAACAACTCACCAAAAGCCACATCCATTGCCCTTTGAAAAGTTGCGCCAGCATTTGAGAGTCCAAACGACATTCGCTGGTAAGCAAAGGTTCCCCATTTTGTGGTGAACGTTGTTTTATGTTGGTCGTCATCCCTGACCCAAATCTGGTTATACCCAAAGAATCCATCCAACAAAGAGAATCTTTGAGATCCCGCAACCACATGAAGAATATGGTCAATCTGAGGCATAGGATAATGATCTTTTAGCGAGGCTTGATTCAAATTTCGAAAATCAACACATAGGCGAATATCTCCATTATTTTTTTGTACTGGAACCAGATTTGTCACCCAAGTTGAATGCTTGATGGGGTAAATGATTTTAGAATCCAACATTTTAAGAAGCTTCGCCTTCATCAGTACTTCAATCTTGGGATTAACCGGTCTCTGCTTTTCTCTGAAGGGTTTCACCCCATCATGCAACTCAATAGTATGTTGTATTACATCTTTGTTATATCCCTTCAAATCATGGTAACTCCAAGCAACTATGTCAGGAAATTCATGACATAAATCTCTGATTTGTTCTAACTCCTCGGGAGTACAATTTGTCCCAATATTTATCGATTTTTGGGGACCCAACTCCAGTTCAGTATACTCCTTCTCATCTACTTTGATCCTATGCTTCTCTGCCCTATCATTTTGATCAAAAATACTTTCAAGTGTAATCAATCCTTTTGGGATATGATTATTCCTTAGTTGAATAAGGGCTTTCTCCTTATCAAGCGTTCTCTCTTCCACAGTACTCGCTTCTCTTATCAAAAACTTTACAATTTTCTCATCACTTTCGAATACTTTCCAATACATGTTCTTGTCCGGGACCGAAGGTCTGTAAACTAACCTTACGGTCTTAGGTTTCCTCACTACATGCTAAATCATAGAGAAGTTTGCTCCAAGAGATGCTAGAAGATCAACATGCTTATTCAGCTCTCATGAAATGGATTGCATTTTCAATGCTATGAAATCCTCAAACAGGTCCCAAAATTTGTTGTGGTATTCCTTGAGATAATGTTGCTTGGAGATGCACTTGTTCGTTACTTGATTCACAATCAATTCAGAGTCACCAAAAATCTGTAATTGTTCAATCCCTAATTTTTTTGCCTTCTTCAAACCTAGGCACAACGCTTCATACTCAGCAGCATTGTTAGTAAAACTCCAGGTCAATCAATATGAATATGTTTTCTGTAGGCCAAAGGGAAAATAAGGATAATCCCTGCTCCCGCATCATTTTTACATCTTGCTCCATCAAAATACAACTTCCATAATTGATCGGGCACAGAGTCTTGATCATCTTGATCAAGAGGCATATTTATTTCAACCTCTTCAGGCTTTGTAATGGAGTAACAACCAATTTTAGTTTCCATCATGGAATTAAAATCAAGCATTGAAAATTCATCCTCTAAGTGAAGCTCATCCAAAATTTCATCCATCAAATCAGGATCTTCCAATTCTTCAGTTATCATGTTGACAGAATGTGTGGACTTTTCTTCTTCTTCCATCTTCTCTATATGAAAATTAGAAGGCTTATCATTGTAGATCCGAATTCTTCTTCCTTTGAAAGGAATCTCCAAGTGAGAATAATCCAGAGCAAGGTAGCCTCCCAGCTTGGCAGTGAATTCTCTCGAAAAACACATATTGAAATATGGTTCTAAATCAACCACAACTACCTCCTGAATTATTGTAATTTGAGGCATACTATGTAGAACAATAGGAATATCCTTGATTACACCCACTGTTTTCATGGGAGTCCCATCCAACTGCAAGACACGAGGGCTACTTCTTGTATACTCCATACCCATGACTTCACAAGCTACCTTGGCATGATAGTTGTCGTAGCACCAGAATCAATCATGCAGTTGTGCACTATCCAACTCTCCATCCTAAGTGACAAATAACATGGGGGTGGTCTATTTTTTCCAGTGGCTGAAGTAGTTAATGTTTGAGCAAAAATTGTTTGGGTAGGATTATTCTCATTATCTTTCATAGACTTCAATGATTCTTGTAACAAATCAACTTGTCCAGGTAATTGTAATGCATCATAGAGACTAACCTTGGCTAGAATCTTCTTCAATTATTCAACAATATTGTATGTAAATGCACCAGACTCCCTCTTTTCAATAGTGGCTTCATATTTTCTCTGATATTGTTGAGTGGCTTCTACCATCAGTCTTTTAGTCAAAGATAGGTACTTGAGCTTTTCTCTGGCTTGTTCCTCTGCTTCAGCTCTTGCCTGTGAAGATGAGGCTTTTTCTTGCAATCTTTCCTTTGCTCGTGGTGGCAAAAGATATTTTAATAGAATAGGTGAATCTGGCTTTGGTATTGAAGTAGGAGCTTTCACTTGTACTTGTTTCTTCTCATTTTGCATCTTTAGATCAGCCAATACCCTTAATGGTTCCATCTCTACTGGATCTATCATGACTGGCTTCTTCCCAGTTCTCGTGAGAATTGAGACTTGTTCTTCAGATGGAACCATAAAATTATGATCTACCTCAGTAATCATGTTAACTTGTCCTCCAGAAGAGCTTGTAGCCAATGTTTGTACATAGTTCAAATGAACCATACAAGTCTCCTCACCGTGTGGATCATTACATGTAGAGCACCAATATGTTCTTTCTAGCAGGCCGCCTTCCTCATTCATCAACATAGTCGGGTTCTTCTCGGGCACTTTGCTTGTTGAAGTCGCTTGTTCTCTAGTGATCGACGGAGGTTGAAATCTCCTGGGTTGGAAATCTCTCTCGGCCTGCTTTCTTTCAATAATTGTGATTTTATTTCCCATTGCTCTTATAGCTTAATTAGCATATTTTACCTCTTGTAATAGCATTGTGTAAGGATCAGGATTTGAGGGCGCAGGATGTGCCAGTATAGGTAGAGGTGCTGGCGGTGCAGGCAATGCTAGGAATGAAGTGGGAGATGGTAATTGAAGAATGCTTGGTGCAGGCAATTGTAGAATAGGTGGAGCAGGGAGCTGGGGAACTAGAATGGGTGCGATCTGAGGCGCACTTGAGCTCCATGATGGAATAGGAGATATAGAAGGCATAGGTTGTGAAAATGAACCACAATACAAATGCTGAGGAAGATCAGGTAAGATAGGCATTGTTACCTTTGGGGGAAGCCTACCTATGGCAATAAAGTCTTCTTCTACCTTTTATGCTTGTTCAAAAAGCTCTGGGAATGTAGTCACATTGGACTATCGGATAGCCAAGCCAATGTCTGTGTTAAAATCTCTAAGATAATAGAATGCAGCTTGCTCATGAGTGGGCTAAAGACCTTCAAGAACTATCTGCCAGCTTCTGGTAAATCTGACATTGAAGTCTGCTATCTCCTCCTGCGGATGCATTTGAATTGCATTAAATTGATGCAACAAGAAAAATGGATTGGCTTTTTCATGAAAGTTTTTTATTAACAGCTCTCCTAATTGATCCCATGATGCAATAGTGCCTGGTTGCAACGATCGGTACCAATACAACAATTTCATTCTCAGTGACAACACCAACAATTTTATCATCACATCTTCGTCCGTTATGTCATGGATGGTCACCAAAGAGGCTACATCTTGAATATGCTCATAAGCAGTTTTACCAGTACCATCATAGGTTAGCAAAGCTTTCAAAGTAGCTTGAGGGACTGGATTTTGTGCCTATAAATTCAAGGCTCCCAAACTATTCCATGTCGAGAACTACCTTGGTGGAGGATTCTGGGCCATTTGGACTGGTGTGTGTGGCTGAGGAGGTGGAAAACTAGTAGTAGTACTAGATGAACTTGAAGGAACATAAAATACACCAGCAATTTGTGAGGATGTTACAGAGGACATAAGTGGTGGGGAGAAAAACTTAGGGTGTCCACTTAATTTTTTGTTGTCAAGTTCAAAAAACTCAATGGGATTTTCAATTTTTTTAGCCTTTGATCTTGTGATCATGAACTACAGCTCTCACTGTCTTCATATTCGAAGGCTTTTGGGTAGTTTTGAGTCGCCAAATGTTCTAACTATACAACATGAAGGTGAACATTAAAACTCAATACTATTGAAAGTGAAACTTTTAGTGTCCTACCGGGCGTGCCAAAAATTGTTCACAAATATTCCTAAGTACAATATTTCATCACTTGTGTGCCCTAGACTCGGCCAACATTGAAAGGCCGAGGGAAAAATAAAATTCCTTTGAACCGATCTCCAGAGAGGGCTGGCTCCCTTACTAAATTATACACTGTTTGAAGACTAGGGATGCAGGAAAGAAATTGAAAAATAACTAAAAGAAAGGGAAATATGGCCACAGGCCGAAGTGTAGAATTTGGGGCAGACTAACAACAAAAATTCCACCAAGTTTTATAATAGCATATAATAAAAGGAAAGCAACAGAATTTAACTCACACCTTTATAGAGATAACCCCTAGATCGCATTTCAAAATCTACTCACTAACCAGCAACATTTGAATTTAGAATGCAGAATTCAAAACTTAACAACAAGAGCATGAGCATAAACATAAATGATTTAAAAAAAAATAAGGAAATCACACACATAAGAATGCTTGCAAATTTCAGAAGCCAAGTATCTTCTATTGATGTAGAGAACTTAGAGAGTTTTCTTGCAAAATATCTAACCTCCCTTTACAATAAGAATTTGATTAGTATTTATAGAGGTTTTTGCCTCTTTCATTAAATACATGTGGAGGCAAAGTGTCGGCCACTCAGCCACCAATAGCAACAACTTTCTCCTCGACCACAACAATGAACCAATGAGCAAATGCCAAATAAAATAACTATTGATTTTATCACATGGCATATCAAGCTTCAACACAAATCATCGGTCCAGTTTCAATCTCCATGGTGGCGCCTTGGAAATGCATGCCCACGAAGTGGTCGATGCCTCGAAAATGAACAATATTGCACTGGAATCAAGAACACATGCTTAAAATTGGTAGCTTTAGCGATCATATCACCTCAAGAATTATCTTTATCAATATTAATCTCTTTTCAAGGAAGATTTGCACAAAACTTCACCCAAAATTACATCCATAGGAAAAAGTATTCAATGTGCGAAAACACTTAAAAAAGAAAAAACACTTTTCAATGTGGCACCAATGATTACAACGAAATGTCAATGTGGCACACTACAACAAAATTCCAATGTGGCAAAAATGCCAACACTACTACATGCTTTTGACATTATCTTAGAAATGGATTGGTTAAAAGAACATGGAGCCTTAATCAATTTTCTAAGATATATGGATGGATTATACAGATGAAAATTAAAAGAGAATAAGGATTCATAGTGAACAAGGGTATTTTTGATCTCAGTTGTTGTAGAATGAAAAAATGTTGAATAATATATTTTGTAAAGATAAACAATACAACAAATGATAATGTAAAGGAAGAGATGTTTGGGAAACACCTAATTCTTCATGAATTTAGGGATGTATTTCTAAAAGGTCTCCTAATTTTTTTGCTTAAGCATGAATTTGACTTCACTATTAAATTTATGCCTAGAGACAAACCCATCAATAGAACTCCTTATAAGATGAATTCTATTGAGATGCATAAGTTAAAGGTGAAACTTCAAGGGTTTCTAGATAAATGTTTGATTAAACCTAATGTGTCACCATGGGGTGCACTAGTTATTTTTGTCAAAAAAAATGATGGTTCTTTAATATTATACATATATTATATAATGCTTAACAAATTAACCATTAAGAATATGTATCCTCTACCTAGAATTGATAATATCTTTGATCAATTGAAGGATGCCAAATATTATCTAAAATTGACCTAAAATATGGATATCATCAGCTGAATATTCATGAGGACACTCACAAGATAGCTTTTAAGACCAAATATGGGCACTATAAGTTCACAGTGTTACCCTTTGGGTTGAAAAATGCACCAACAATATTCATGAATTTGATGAACAATGTGTTCAAAAGATATTTGGATAAGTTTGTACTGATATTTTTTGATATTTTGATATATTACCTTATGGGAGAGCATGATAAACATTTGAGAATCATGCTAGATGTGTTGAGAAAGAATCAACTTAATGAGAATTTGACTAAATATGATTTTAATGTTCCTCAATTTTAATATTTAGGGCACATCATATTTCTAGAAGGTTTTGTCATAGATTCAAGGAAAGTTGAAGCCATTTTGAGTTAGTCAACACCTACCAATGTGTCCGAAGTGCAAATATTCATGGGCATTATAGGATATTATAGGTATTTTGTGAAGGGTTATTCTAATATTTTCCATCCTATCAAAAACCTTCATAGGAAGGGAAAAGAGTTCAAGTGGATCAAAAAATGTGAAACCACTTTTAATACTCTTAAGAAAAAGCTAGTTATAACACCTATACTTAGGATACTATATTTGCAAAATAATTTTACTATATGTACAAATACTTCACTAGAAGTATTGGTGGGATTATTGTCCCAAGATGAAGCTACTATAGCATATGAGTCCAGGAAGCTCAAGAAACATGAGGTAAATTATGTTATTCATGATTTGAAGTTAGTAGAGATTATGCATGCTCTTAAAATTTTATGATATTACCTATTAGGAAAATCTTTTGAGTTAAGGACTAACCATTAGAGTATGAGGTATATTTTTACTTAGCCTATGCTCAATGCTATATAGAGAATATGGGTCGAGTTCTTAGTAGAGTATGAATTTGGTATAGAGTATATCAAAGGTAAGGAAAATAAGGTCATTGATGCCTTGAGTAGGAGAAGGTATATAACATAAATAACTCATAGTCACATAGACTTAATGGATCAAGTCAAAAAATGCAATCATAGGATCAATATTACAGTGAAATTTAGGTCAATATGGAAATAAATCCTAGAGAGAACAAGGATTTTAGCATCAAATATGGTCTTTTGTGTTTTAAATACATGGTGGTTATACCTAGAATCGATGATTTAAGGAGACTTATTATGCAATAGGTACATATATCTCCTTACTCTGCTCACCTTCAAGGGGCTAAAATGAGAGAAAACATGAAGAAGACCTTCTACTAGTTAGGAATGAAGAAGGATATCACTGAATTTATTGCTAGATATCTAAAATTCCATAAAGTGAAAGTTTAGTATAGACATACAATAAGAAAATTATACCCACATAATATATCGATGCAAAAATGGTAGGTTATATCTATGGACTTTAATATGACTTTACCTAAGACTATGTACCAGCATGATGTAATCCTTGTGGTAGTCGATAATTTGACAGCACATTTTATTCCAAGGAACATTAGGGATGATGCACTAGTGGTTGAAAATAGGGTTTTCAAAGAGATTTTTAGGTTGCTTGGGTTTCCTAAAGTGATCATTTAAGATAGGGACTCCATATTTAAATATGGTTTTTGGCAAGCTCTTCATTGTGTAGTGGGCACAAAGCTAAACATTAGTTCTACATACCATCCAAAAATAGATGGAAAAGCAAAGAGGGTAAACCAAGTGTTGGAAGACATGATTCACATGTAATGCATGGATCAAAAGTTTTGGTGTAATAATATTCTTCATTTAGTGGAATTTGCATACAATAACGGGTATCATGCTTCCTTAGGAATGGCTTTGTTTGAAACCTTGTATGGTAGGAGATAAGGTTATGCATATGGGGTTGGACCCAAAATGTACTTGTAAAAAAATGGTGAATCCTAATCAAAATCAAGGCGAATCCTAAGCAAATCAAATCAATAATCTCCACACCAAAATTTGAGGGTATTTGAATCTCTAAAAAGTAAGGTCATCTTTGGGAAATTTTTTGACTTATTAAATCACCTTATAACTTCATAAAAAAACCACCATTATATCAGGCTCAAAAAGAGATTTCCAATGAGTACAAATATACCTATGTTTGGATATATATTGTGGCAAATTGACCCTAAGAAAAAATTGGTCCTAAAAAATTTAGGTGAATGGGATGATGTTGAGGGTCCTCATATTCACCAATTTCCAATTTTGGAAATCCTAATATTCACCCAATTTGTGAATGTTTACCATTGTGCATAACCCTAGTAGGGGATGAAAAACACTTCTATCTTGGGATAATCCAAAGGATCGAGTGACAATCAGACTAGATACTACCAAATAAATGAAGGAATAGCTCAAAAATATTAGGCAAAGGTTAAGGAATTTTCCAACCGTTAGAAGAGTTATGCTGATCTAAAAATATCACCTAGAGGATTATCTATGGGAGATAGAATTTTCTTAAGTATTAAACCCATGAAAAGTGTCATAAATTCAATTAAATTGGATCCCAATTATGTTGGTCCATTTGAGATCATTGATAGGATAAGTCTAGTAGCCTATAAACTCGCCTTACCACCCAACCTATCAAATATCCATGATACTTTCCATGTATCCTTGTTTAGGAAGTATATTGTTGATCCTAATCATGTGTGCAATGTTTCAAAGTCGCAAATGGAAGATCCCTCAATCATTGAGGTGAGACAATTGAAGATTGTAGAGTATCATTCCAAGGTTATGAGGAAACAAACTCTAGAATAGTGCAAGGTCTAGTGGGACCACTATTTTAAGTAGTGTGCCACTTGGGAAAAAGTGGAGGATATGAAAAGACATTTTTCTTATCAATTTGAATGAAATGTATGTATTTTATATTGTAAGGAAAAAATATAAAGGGTTGTGTTTAGTCCAAGGGGGTAGAATGTCATGACCTACCTTGGAAAGACTCTTTCATAACATGGTTTATGTGTAAATGTGGAATTTTCTAATTCTTCATATTAATTATTTTGTGGATGGTTAATTGCAATTGGTGTTTTGGTTATTTAATGAGGATATGATACTATTAATATTATGTGTGTTTGTAGTATGAGGTACTCTCGTAGGTGGACAAGGAAGTTGGCCACCAAGAATAAGAGACTAAAATAAGAGAAATGATGGTCAGTTTAACTGATGACGGCTCTAAGGTAACAAGATGTTGTCACATATAGTTGCATCTCATATTGCATGTTTGAATATGTTTATTACACCATGTTGTAAATTCTCTAGAGCAAGGAATTTGTTTCAAGTAGCAAGTGATGACAGGCCATTAGAAAATTTGCCAACAAGAAACAAGGGGTGGTATAATGTATTTCAATGTTTTATCTATAAGAATCCAAAGTTATATGTGTTTGCTTGAAATGGTTTTGGCAAAGGGAATCCACAATGGAAGGAATTATTAAGTAAGGATACTTAATAATTAATACCTTCATATTAATACCAAGGCTAATAAAAAATATTAGCTTGTGGTATTAATAGAAATTAATTTTTTAGAAGGTAATAAATTAATTTAATTATTTTATAATGTTCATGATTCAACATTGGTAAAAAATATATTAAAAGTCTATGGTATGCATTGACTTTACAATGTTATGGGTGTGTTGTGAACTATTAGAAAAGATCCTGGAATTTATGTTAATAAAGCTTATTATATATAAATATAATAAAAGGCAGAAGTTGGAAGTTTGGTTTGAATAAGAGGAAAGATAAAAATCTTGTTCTTGTTCTTGGAAAGAAAGAGAAAAAAGACCCCGAAAAAAAGAAATAGCGCAGAGAGAAAGCTTGAAATCAAATTGTGTGTGGAGAAGAGAAGAGCATTCGATTGTGGTTGGCTTTGAAGGATAGAAGGAAACCATTTTTGCATACGTCTTTAGTGTCAGAATCTAAAGTAGAAAAGGTATTCATCTATGCTTATAGTTATACAAATTTATTTGGAAATAAATGGGTTGTTTGATTTAATTTAATACTCTGTATGAAAACAATGGGTTATTACTTTTTGGGTAGAAGTAATTCTCTTAGTCTTGATTTTAAATTGCAACCTAGCCACTCATTGTTAGCCCCTGAGAAGTATTTACTCGCAAAATATGTTCTCCATTTTAGATTATAAATTATAGAATTTTGGATTAATGCCTCTAGAGTTGTTTTGTTTTGTTGGATTGGTTGTGGATTTTTGAAAGCATATTATTATTTAGCTTTGATTTTAGTACTTTGGTTTAAGTTAAAAATATTTCACTTAACTTGGTACCAACTCGACATTTTTTGTGTTGTCCTTTTAGTTGATAACACTAGACTACTTAAACCTTGAGTTAATCTGGCTGAAAATCATTCTATAACCTTGAAATTTGAGCCATGGCAACAGGTTCTAAGGCTTTGGTAATCTTTGGCTCATGTTGCAATCTGTATTATTCTACCATTTTCCCCTTTGCATACTTTAGTTTTGCCCAGTTCATATTAATTTTAAATATCTATGTTTTAATTTAATTGAGGGACCAACTTTGATTTGTATTTTAAACCAATATGTAAGTTCCTTCTTACCAATGTGGGCCACATGGTTGTTTTGACCATACACCTTGTTTTAGTGGTTAAAGGAATAACTTTGTAATATTATGCTTTCCTGTGTAATGATTTGTTTACAAGTACTTCCTTCGAGTGGATTACTATTAATTTTCTTAAATAAAAAAAAAAGGGAATATTTTCATTAGTTAAGGAAGGGGACTATATCTATTTGAAAATAGTTACTTTATTTATTATTTCAAATTGGTTTTATTTTATATATAGAAAAAAATTTAAAAAAGGTTTTACTTTACTATTTCTTCTAGTGATTCAAACATTTAATTGTTTCATGGTAGTGAAGGAAATATTGAAATAATGTTATTTGAATGTTTTAAGTTTTACAATATGAATTTGAATGTTCATATTTTTCTTATTAAGATACAATAATAAGGAAATGGATGTGGATTCCATTATAGTGATGATATTATGGGTATCTCACTTGGTGTTTAAATATCGACATGGAGTCTATTTACAATAAGGAAATTATGGGGTTTTCTTATGGATATTGGTTATTTTAAAATGTGGAAGAAAAAAAAAATGGGTATGGATTCCTTTTTGGATGAAGATAATTATGGGTTTTCTTCATGTGATTGGTTTAAAATAACATATAAATGAAATGGATCATTTCGATATGGGTGCTTGATATAATGGATAAAAGAATATAGAAATGTAAAAGGGTTTTTATTTTCTATATGTTTTTATTGGATGCATGGAATATGAAAGAGCATATAAGGATGCATTATAATTTTAAGGAGTTGTCTTGATCCCTTAATCCAACTACCTCTCAATGGAGCTCAAGGAATATAGCTAACCAAATTATGGATAGAAAGAATTCTATCATGTTTTTACTAAGGTTTCATATTGATTATGATTATGATGTAATTGGAATCTCAAAGAAAGAGATGTATATTGAAATGTATTATTAAGAAGTTTTTGTAATAAGTTTCCTTATTATAAGAAGATTTGAATATTGATGTTTAAGTATTCATTGTTGTTATTTCCAATTCATTTTGAAAGAATTAAATTATAGTTATTATTTATGTAAACCCCATAGGGGTGAATCTATGTTTTGGAAAAAATGAATGGAAAGTAGTTATATTAAGATGTTTTAATGCTTTTGATAACATGCATTAGAAATGTTTAAGCCATTTCTTATTCAAGCAAGTGAGCATGTTTTACTTTTGAAAGAGAGAAAGTGTTAAGGTGAATGTTTTGAGATATTTTTTTGTATTATGAAGGGTGAGGAGGGCATACTTTAAACAACCTTGTTAGAACACTTGTTAAAATGAACCGAGGAAACACCTAGGACTTTTTGCAATGGGCACATCTAGAGTGGGGAACTTTGATGTTATCTAAATATGGGGAGTTTTTGGATAAGATTCTAAGTGGTGTAGCTTGAATCTTGTTTCCTACTATGGAGGTTAGGAACCCATATGCAATTGAGTTAAGTGATGGTACCTTGAGAAGGAAGGTTCAAGTGTCCATATAGAGTGATAATCACCTTGGTTAACCCATCATGGAGATGGGATAATTAAACACTGAAGTATTAGTAATTACATCATAGAGGTGTAATAACTAAACTTAAAGACATTACACCTAAACACACCAACATAGATTGAATTATGTGTAGTGAGGGAATTGGTGTCCCCTTCTCTAATGATTGAGAAGGAATAATCCCAATTCTATGGTCAATATTTCTCACATTCATGGAGAATGTAATAAAATTGAGGAGACCATTTGAGAATTCTTTATATCGCAAAGGTATATAAAGGTGAACCTTAGAATCTACAAGAGTTTGGCCACTCCTATCCACTTGAGAGTCATCTACAGTGACAAGGTCTCGAATGTGAAAATGACTTATCTACTGTAATCAAGTGAAAAAAAATTAAGTGAACCTTGACTATGATTATTCTTGGCTATAAAAAAAATTACTCTTTCTTGGTGGTTAGAATTGGGGTGTTATAGATTAGGTTAAAATTTATTATGTAATTAGGATTTTGGGGTTAATATAAAGACCCTCTTCCACAATTCATTTGATTATTATAATGTTGTGTAAAATTATGTATGGATATACTAATTATGTTGTGTTCCTATGAGTTTACACTATATCTCCCTCTTTCTCATCCTTTTTTTTCAATATAAGATATGAGTGGATGGATTGCTTCTATTAATTTCTATAAAATATTATGAATTCCAACATGTACTCAATATAGAGTCTCTATGATCCATATTTCTTTGGAGCCAAAACAGTTGGAATACCACATGGTGAAGCACTTTGTCTAATGTCGTAAATCAATTCTTGAATCTACCCCTTGATTTTATCATTTTTAAGGATTGTTTTATGATAAATAGATGCAATAAATAAAGGATAACTAGGAACTATATCAATGAAATTATTTACCTCACAATGAACTAGAAACCTAGTTGGTTACTAAGGTTATGCAGAGCAGTGAATTATCATAAATTAACAAATATTAGGATTTTAAAATTTTAAAAATTAGCTAATATCAGGACCCTAGATGCCGGCCCATTCACCCAAAATTTTTGGGGGAAAATTTTTTAGGGGTCGGTTCACCCCAAAATTATAATACTTTTACTATTTAAAATTTTAAATTGCTAGCCTTCCCACCTAGATTTTGGACTGATTTACCTTAAAATTATATATAATTTTATTAACCTAGACAAATTCACCTATTATACCCCCACTATATATACCTAAATATACATGTTAAAAATTGGTTCTCCTTGATCGACAACAAAGAAGCCAAAAAACTAGTGGAAGCAAAGAAGCCAAAAACAAGCGAAAGTAAAGAAGTTGAAAAATAAGAAAAAACAAAGTAGAGGAAAGACTACATATGAACAACGTTGTGGCAACAAAGAAGAAAAAAAAAGACTACAAAATTTAGATAAAAGACTATAGGCAACATACAAAAGACTATAAGTAGCAAATAAAAGACTATAGACAAAAGACTATAGGTAATAGATAAAAGACTACAAGTAAAAGACTATAGAAAATAGACAAAAGACTACAGATAAAATACTGTAGGTAGTAGACAAAATACTACAGACAAAAGACTATAGGTAGCATATAAAAGACTACAAAAAAAAGACTATAAACATCAGATAAAAGACTATAGGCAACTGACAAAATATGATAGAGATAGGTCATCTTATGTCTATGGTTGATAGATTCTCTGGGGTCATCTCGTGTCTATGATCGATAGAATCTCCTAGCGATCACTACAAATGATAGGTAGACCACAATTTCTTTTGATGCTCCACTTGTTTGCCATAATTTTTATTAATAAGGACATTGCAATAATTCAAAGCATCATTTATGTTGCAAAACAATGAACTTACAACCACACAATTAACGCCATGTGATTGAAATCAATTTTTTCAATCTCACTTTCTTTTTCTAACATTTTCCTTTATAGGTACAATGGCTCCAACTCCCAATGGAAACAAGGGAGAAAAATATTCTGGAAAAAAGAGTATCCTAAAATATTTTAGCCATATCTCAAAATCCAATGAGGCATCAAAATCCAATAAGGCACCAAAACCTGCACAGTTACAAGGTACATACCCGTTTTACCTACTTAATAGTAATTTTAATAAGTAATTTCAAAAAATGATATAGAACATCTTTGAATGCAGAATACCCAATTGATCTTGATATGCCTCCACTAGAAGATATTCCCCAGGATGAAATACATCATGAAAATTTGATCAACAATGACATGCAACAACTTGAACAATTACAAGGTACATACCTATTTTACCTACTTAATAGTAATTTTAATAAGTAATTTCAAAAAATGATATAGAACATCTTTGAATGCAGAATACCCAATTGATCTTGATATGCCTCCACTAGAAGATATTCCCAAGATGAAATACATCATGAAAATTTGATCAACAATGACATGCAACAACTTGAACAAAATCCTGAAACTAGCATACAAATTCAAAATGAAAATGATCATTCCAACCAAATGCACACTTCAGGGGAATCTTCGACTAAGAAACGTAAACGTAGGAAGTCAACAAGCTGGACTATTGGAAGGTCATTTCAGATTGAATGGGCATCAAAATATCCATTTATTGAACCAGTGCAGCCAAAAAATAGTAATGATATGCCAAAAGAATGTAGATGTATTATTTGTAGTTGGAAACTAGGGAAAGATCATAAGATGCAACTTAAGTTAGATACAATAGAAAAACATTGTGGGAAATTTTATGTTAAAGTAAAAGAAGTTGATGGAACAATTAAGAAAACAATCAGGTGGAAGAATGCATCAGAATGCGTACATGTTAGATATGCAATAGACTATGACAAAGAGATGAAACAAAAACAAATACTAGCTCAGAATGGTGGAACGATTCTAGTATAGTTTCAAAAAATTCATAAAACCACTTTAGTTTCGAAAAGCTTGCAGTTTGCTATCATATTTACTATTCTTAAAAAAGGTAGACCTATGTCAGACTTTATTGATTTTAAGCATCTCTTTCAACTAGCTGATGTACAGAACCTCCCCAGTGCCCATTGGTCAGATCGAAGTGGTTGGGAAATGGAAAAATATCTATCTTTGGTTGAGAAGGAGGACTTGAAAGAGAATGTTAAAAATTCTAATTTCATTTCACTTTCTATTGATGAGGTAACTATTGTTGACAATACATCTTGGATTTGCATGCATGTTTACACCTTTCAAAATCATGTAAGGCAACCTCATTTGCTAGCAATACATAAGATGGTGGAAAACTATAATGCTGAAAATATTTACAATGTTGTTGTTACTAGCTTAAAGAATATTGTTGGAATGGATGATGCAATAATAGCCAGTAAATTAATATGTATTAGAGTTGATGGTGTTGCTATAATGCAAGGTAACATAAATGGTCTTTGTGTTCGACTTCAAACATCTGTTACCCCATATTTGATCCCGATTCATTGCATGGCTCATAGAATGAATCTTGCATACAAAATTGTGAGCACATTTGAAAATGTTGCAAGAGTTGAAGAACTCATCCATGAAGTACATGCTTATTTTTTGTGTAGTCCAAAAAGGTTTGCAGAGTTTCAACTATTTGCACTAGGACTTATAGAAGGTAAAAAATTGTTGAAAGATGTAGATACTAGGTGGATTTCATTGTTTCAACCTACAGCAAGAGTTTTCAAATAATATAAATCCTTAGTAGGCTTTATGTATGATAATCGAAAGGGCAGTTGATAAAGCAAAATATTTGTTATATCGTATGAGAGATCTGGAAACACTACTCACTTTATGTGGTATTCTTCCAATGTTGCATGAAATGAATACATTGATAAAACTTGCACAACAAAGATCCATTTATATTGTTGATTTCATCAGGATTAGAAAACAAATTTGTATGCGTATTGATATGTTATACTTGTCAAGTGAAAATTTTATGGATCCTTTGTTTGATGATTGGAAAACTTTAACAAATGTCAATGAACAAAATAGTTTGTTGAAGTTCAACATTAACGATCATCTTTGTATTAATGTTCATGGAAAAGAGATACCTTTATATTATTTTGATAAGTGATTGGATATAGTTACTGAAGATGTTGAACAGATGCCAATCACATACAATATATTTGATGAAGTTTTACTAAATACAAGGATTAAATTGAGAAAAATAGCAAAAACATTGACAAAAGAAATCAAAAACTATTTTCAAAGAGATGAGTTGCTTGAAGCGATGGGTGTGGTTAACCCTATGTTTTGGGATTCAGGAATAGACTATAATAGTAAAAATGACTTGTTTATAAAATATATGGGTACACTTATCCAACATTTTGCTAAATGTGTGGAAGTCAATGGTACTAAGATCAATGGTATTCTAAATAAAGAACTTTTGACCAATCAATCCTCATATTTTGGAATGACAATGGTTGATCAAATTCCACATTTGACTAATCCTAGTGAATCGGGTTCTATTATACGTTTGTGGAAAAAGTTGTACCCTAGTAGTGTTTTACAAGATACGATGAGTGAATATTTTTGCTTATATGAATTGTGTCAAACAATGGTTTTGGGATCAGTGGAAGATGAAAGGGTTTTTAGTGCATTATCTTTTGTGAAATCTAAAGTTCGTAATAGATTGGATAAAAATTTGGAAAATTGCTTGAGAATATATGTCTCATCTTATAAGGTGGACAAGTTTCCTTATGAGAGAGCTTTGGCATATTGGAAATCTATAGCAGACAGAAGAGGTATCATGAATATTGATGATGATAATGAGGAAAATGATAACTGCAGTGATCAGATTGTCGAGACACAAAGATCAACTATGCATACAAGTGGTTTAGGACAAGATGGGAAGTGTTTGTTTCAACTTCCTCCAATGTAATATTTGCATTATTTTTGCAACAAATTTCTTTAGGATAATGATTTTTATTGGATAGTTGAATTTTACACATTGGATAGTTCTAATATAATCCTGATGTTGCGAATAAGGATTATGAATTTTTGTTTGGATTGATGAGTTTTGCAAATAATGTCATACATGTACATTGTTCAGGATTATGAATTTTTCATTGCATTGATGAGTTTTTCAAATAATGTCATACCCTTTGTTCATAATTATTAATTTTTTCATTGGATTGATCTGATATTCAAATAATATGCCATACTTGTAATGAAATTTTTAATTTTATATCATACCCTTTGTTCACAAAATTATATGTTTTATATTATAGCCTTGCTTTGCTTTATTTGAGTATTTTAAACATTGGATGGCATATTGATAATAAAGTGAAACTTAAACTTCTTAATGACACATTCATTTGTGTTGAATTGAAAGAATCCTTAAAGATATTAGAAATTGTATCTTATTCAATCAACAATTTTTAGAAAACAATAAGCAAATGAACTATTTGACTCTCAACACTTATTTCGATAGTTGCAATAGCAAGAAATTGTAAATATTTACAAATATTTAATAAAACAAAACAATGATACAAAAATATCACACATTTAGAAAAAATTTTTATTTATTTCGAATAAATTTTCATTACAAAACAAGTGAACTATGCATCCACTTTCATACTATTCGGTTCTAGGGCTCATTTTAGGTGTTTGCCCAATTGAAGGATCCGATTGCTTTTCCTCATGACCTTGCCCAGATGCTCCCTCTAATGTAGGTTGAGCCAAAATTTCTTCATGGCCCCCTATTCCAGAAGTTTCTCCTTGTAGCATGCCAGCTCTCCTCAGGTTCACCTCACCAATCTTCAAACTATCTACCAATGCCCTCTCCTCTTTAGTTGGATCTTCTTTTGGAGGTATTTCTTTCTCCTGTTCCTTGAGCAATATGTCTGGATCCATATTATGTTTAATAATTATTCTTCTGAGGGTATTATTCTATCTGATGGTCTCATAAAATTATTGTTTGAATTTGATAGCATTTAGTAGACTCTGCTTTGTCATGGCCAAAAACACCTTCATGCTTTCCACCTGATTCTTGATATTCTCAAAATTGGACTGCACAACAGAAATTTTAAAATATGTTAGTCAATAAAGGTCAAAATATGTTAAAAAATAAATTAATTTAAATAATATTGATGACTTACCTCTGCAACTACTTGGGCAGCCTTTGCCACTTTAACTTTTTTCTTATCAATTGTCCACTTATTGAAATACGCTTGAGCTTCAACATTCAAATTCTCCAACCTATTCAAAAGGAGATCTATAATTTCATCACCATAAATATTAGTGGCCTTTACATTTCCTAAAGTTGCTTGATGTAATAAAGCATCAAGCTTTTAGGGTGTTGTTGAACCAAAGAAAACAAATTCTATCTATTTGAAAAAATTTGTATCGAGCATTAATTTCTTTGATTAGAACTTTGGCCTGATACTCCCAATATTTGAGTTCTAAAATATCTGCAATCACACTATCCTTTATTGTGGCTTCCAAATTTTTTGCTAATAAAATTGATTCTAAAAAACTTAATTTTTCATCCTTAGTAAGAGGAGCATCTTGACCAGTTTGATGAGGGGAGAGGAGTTATGAGTAGTGGTTGCTCTTCCTCTAGTTTGTAATGCTTCAATTTGAAGCACATCAGAAGCTTTAAAACTCTCAAGAAACAAACCTTGGAAAAGATAATCCTGATCTAGGGGAGGATTAGGCAACCTAAGAAACTCATGCATAATATTGGAAACATTCCCCACCAAAAAAGTGGGAAAGTCTAAAATGGTTTGTGTCTGGTCTCCTAAAATCCTTGCAAAAAATAATTGTTTTCCATGCATTTGATGACCCCTCATCAATTGTTGTCGTTGTGGAGGTGGTGGTGGCATCCTATGTTGCATCAGCCGTTGTGATAGACCTAAGGCCAAATAAAAATAAAATAAATATTTTAAGAAAATATTGTAATAAGTTGTTCAGAACTTTAATTATGCATACCATGTGTTGATATGGTCTCTTGCCCTGATTCGATCGGTTGTTCAGAAGGTTCTGTGTATTGTAGAGGAGGTGCCATCATTCACTGTCTACGATGAGATTGAGTTGACCCTACAAAAAAAAAATTATTATAATAATATTTATTATCAAATGAATAATTAACTATAATTACCCATACAAGATGTCATTGTGGCTTGTTCGGATTGGGTTAATTGTAAAGTATGTTTGGAATGTTGCCTTGAATACATTTAAAAAATAGTAATTAATGGCAACTAAATTAAAGAGAAATAAATTACAGAACCCAATTCTAGAAAAAGAAACTTTACTTGTAATGGGTTGGCTAACTTCGTCAACATCGATGAGCTCTTGATGTGGAACAGAAGAGGCAGTTGCACGAACAAGAGGAGATGTAGAAGACCTAATGCATTTCGTAGACCTTGTTAGTGGAGGTTGTGGTGACACAGTCTCAGAATCTCCACTAGCCTCTGGGTGCATTCCTCTAATTGCAACCTCTCTTTTGTTCGAAGCTGACATCGCTCTTTTCTGCATTAAAATGAATTTAAAAATTAAAAACATAAACACTATAATATAACAAACATAAATTTATTGCAAATTTGAATGTAAAAAAAAATTACCTGCACCTCTTCGACGGTTAAGCCAATTGACTTCAATTTTGCATGGAGTGAGGTGGGGATGGGGGTATTATTTTTATTATAGCATGCTTCATAAGAAAAAGAAATCAAGTAATTGGTAGTAGCAACAATGGCAGGATAGGTAGCAGTATTTGTGCACGCATGGTGAAGATCATTTTTTATTTTACCAAAAATATATGAGGACCAATCGTATTTGTTCTTTCCAACACAACGCACAATATACGCCAAAGCCCAGAAAGGAATGTCTGATGTTCTCCCCTACAAAACAATACGTGCCTGGAAGAACTCCATGACCACGCGAAGGAAGTTGTGGGAAATAGATGAAAAATTGAGGCCCCTTCTAGATGCATTTGATTGCCCTACAAAAATATTATAACACAATTAATAATTATATTTAAAGATTGTACAAGGAAGAGGAAACTTACAATTTCAAAGACTTACCTTGTAACGCAATCGATGAGAGATTGTAGTGAGTCTCCAGATATATTTTTTCCTCTTTAGTTAGGCTAAATTTTGATGAGATGGGTTGACAATTTTGGTAGGGAAGGCCTGTCAATCGATGGACGTCAGACGGTTTAACAGAGAAGGATAGGGTTTGGTTGTCGATCATCATTGTAATGACCAACCCATCATTGTCATAGGATTGAACAATTGTATCCAACAAATAAATATCTATGTTGAATTGGGGCATTAGTGCTAGCCCTAGAAGCCCAGATTTTTTCATCCATGTTGAATCATAATGGGGATCACTGAGAATTTCAGAGATGAGCGGGAAAACGAGGTTTTTGAAAGTAACTTTTTGTTGAATGGAAGACATTGTGGCCATTGCTGCAAGGCTTGGAAGGGTTTCAAAGGGTTTGTGGAGGTTTCGAGAGGTTTTTGGGCTTTGTGCAGAATAAGAAAAATGAGTGTTGATGGCCTTTTATAGGTGTTTGCATGCAAAGTGTTAAACGAGATGTTGACACGTGGTATTGTTGATCGTGTGATCGACATGTGGTACACAATCGGATATTGTGCATGAAGTCTCTCCCCTATCATCTTGATGTTGGTACCTATAGTCTTTCCTCTATTATCTCTCAACTGGTGCTTGTAGTCTCTCCCTATTGTCTTACAAATAGTGCCTGTAGTCTCTCCTCTATCATCTTATGGCTAGTGTATGTAGTCTCTCCCCTATCATCTTGTGGTTGGTGCCTATAGTCTCTTCCCTATTGTCTTGTTATTGGTACTTATAGTCTCTCCTCTATCATATTGTGGTTGTGCCTATAGTCTCTCATTTTTTTCTCTTGTCTAGAGTTGATAGACTCTCTTGATTCATCTCTTTTTTGGTTATGATAGGCTATCCTAGGTTGTCTTATTTTTTGTTTTTATAGGCTCTATAAAGTCATATTTTTCTAGAGTCGATAAACTTTACTGTATCATCTCATTTCTAGTGTCGAAAGGTTCTTTTGGGTCAAATATTGTCTAGATTCAACAGACTCTACCTAGTCATATCATGTTAGCAGGATCTTTATATATGTCTTGAAGTATGGGTTTGGTAGTCTCTCATTGGTCATCTACCACAAGGTTTTTATTTGGGTGTAAAAACATCCAAACGAAAGGGGGAGCAAAAAAGAAAAAGGAATAAAAAACTCAACTATTTTTTTGGAAAGAAAAGGTGTCTATGGCAAGCAACAAAAAAAATGACTCTCTTTCTTTGGTAAAAATTAAGGTAATTCACCATGTATCCTACATGAATTTGGCTAGAATTTTCCTAGATTTCAAAACTAATTCACTTTTTTTAATAATTATATTTTGGGTCTGACCCCTTCTACATAACCTTGTTGGTTAATTTAAAAATTCAACATATCTCACTACAATATGGTCCATTTTATTTTGATATGTAGACCCTATGATAGATTTAGCAATATTCCTCATTCTATACTATGTCTTGATCATAAAATTTCCTTGTTTTGGCTATCATCATGCTATATTGTTTAGTATTGATTAAGAAATATAGGTAGAAGGAGATACATTTGATATCCTATAATACTAACCTATGATAGTGATAATGACACTTTAGGACATAGACTCATAAACACCATGTCTCTTCCACATAAATGGTTCTCCCAAAATCATCACATCACAAATAGCCAAAGGCATGACATTACAAAAAATATATTTTAAGGGCTTGATGGAATAAAGGATAACATATTTTTAAGTGATATGAATATATCCCCAATTATAACCATACAATATTATATGGTCATGGATGTGGTGTGACAAGAAAATTTAAATCCTTCAACATATAAGTATAAATTAGATTCTTTTGACCCCCACTATCAATAATGAAATATAATGGATTATCCTTGGACAACGTTTATGAGTGAAATAGGAGTTCCTCCTCTTATGAATCCTACAATACAACACATATTGTGGCCATGGTCATATTTAGTTTGGCTTTCATGATTTGATTCCCTCTATCCTAAGCCTATGGATGTGTATATAATGGTGTAGTTGATGTAGAGGGTTGTGACTCAACAAACAATGACTAAATTGCTTGAAAATTCTTCCTTAAATATTGGTTGATATTGTAGTTATCACACTATTTTCTAGTATTGCATTTTGAAGTATTATTTTATTGGGGGTCATTTTTCGCTTTCAATTTTGATTTTGTATTTGAACCCCTTGATTGAATTTTTGGATGACTATTATTGCTTTTATTAATTTGGTACTTAATGTTATTTTTTGGTTATTTGATATTCCTTCTTTTCTATTTTTATTTTTATCCTTCTACTTCAATTTGACAAGAAGTTTGTATACCTCTTCCAATTTCATTAATTTGAAGTGATCCATATCCTCTTGAATGTACCATAGCATCCCATTGTGATACTTGATGAGTCAATAACTTTTGCTATCTTAAATACCTATTTTTGCTACCATGGAATGGAAACCATCACTATAATTGTGAATAACATGATCTTTTCCTTGATGCAACTTTTGCCATCGCATGTATTGATCATCATAGGCTCCCATGAGATAATATTCTTCCTTGATGACCTCCATGAAATAATCCCACATTAACACTACTTCATCTTCATTCTATTTTGTAATATTGTTACAATATTATTCCTGCCATTTTTTCATAGATAAAGAATCTTTCAAGAGTGTAAAAGTGGTTTTCTAACTATTGATGAATTTATTTATAGAGAAATATTAAGGTAACTAGTGGAACCAATTTTCTAGGCATCAATATTATTTTTTCCTTCAAAAGTAGAAATATCATAATTCACTTCCACCTTAAAATGTATGAAAATATTGAATGGTGCGAGGGTAGATAAAGGTTATATGAAAGAGTTTGTAGAATTTGCAAAATAAATTGTAAAATAATTTGAGAAAATTGATCCATCATATCATTCATCTATTTCATGAGGTATTCATTCAACATATCCTTGAAATGATTGATTGTCTTGATGTTATCCATTATAGTTCTCACCTGATATCATGTAGAATGACAAGGGAGGTAATTAGAGGGATCTCTTATAGAATACATAAAAAAATTATATCTTGATATTGTGTTTATGGACATACACTCAAAAGATAGACTACTCTAATACCACTAATATGAAACTCATAATTTTAACTAATCCAAAAACTCAAAAATTCTAAACTTAGGAAGATCATGGAAGAGTACAATTTAGAAATAACATTAACTAAAAAATATGAGTAAAATAGCATAATGATTTTATTGCTTAGAAAAATAGAATACAATGCAATCAATGTCTAAAAAGATATGTGAGGACATATCATTGAATCCATTACTCATATATTTACATTCAAGGGTGCATATCTAATTATATAATATTTTACGTGTTCAAAATCCATCATACTAAATATGGAAGGTCACCCATGTGGAAATGTGATGGTGCACCATCCATGAGTTAGAAGTCCATCCTTATGATAATATAGTGGTTCAACTTTGATGAGTTCCAAAGTGAATTTAATAAAAAATTACACACATATGACTTGTTATTTTGTGTTTTATCTTATACAAATATGTCTATATGGCTAGAGATGCATTATAGCTACAAAAATATAAAAATGGAAAATTACTATTTTAATAAATATTTTATTTTATATTTTTTAGGGCCTCTGTAGAATTTTTTTCCCATAAAGTTGTTGGTAACCTATCTATGAAAGAGTTGTTTGCTGAAATTGTTGTTATCCCTCTAATATTTATAAAAATTCTTGTTGAATGGATTGGAATAGAGTCTCGAGCACATATTTATGCCCTGAATAGTGTGTTAGGATAAAAAATATATATATATCTAGGTATTTTTAGGTATAAATCCATGCATCAAAATGGTCACATGCCTAGATCATTTTTTGTCAACTAATTAGGCTAATAGCTACTAGAAAAGGAACCCAAAATAAGTGAAGTACATGTCTCTTTCAATATTTTCACTATGTATAATTTTTTTTTATTATGTACAAATAAAAATAAAGAGAGAAAAATGAAAGTAATATTTACATATTTGCAAACGATACCTTTCTCTTACACCTACATGGGCATAAGGTGCTACCCATTTACTAAAATAGGAAACTTCCTTCCTTCTACTATGACTAGTTTGTAGGCATGGGAGCTTGCACCTTGATGGAGTGATAAGGTCAACTTCAAAAATAATCAGACTTATTTCACTATCCTACCTTATATTCATACCACTTCCTCACTAGATATCCTTATTTGAATTTTATATTTATGACACTTTTATCAAACCACCTCTTGTTGATTTGTTGATGGTGAACAAACCACTAGAAGTCCACTTCTTAATTTGGATGATCTTAGTCTAGTTGTAATAATGTATTAAGGATATAATACATAGGTGATATATTAGTATATTCTATATATAGTTGTTGAACCATTTGGAGTGAAGGGATTTATATGTTTATGGGTAGCATAACTTCCTTCTTAAACACCAAATTATAAGGGGAAGTCCCTATTAATGCCTTTCGGGTAACTCTAACTCATAATTCCTTATTCAACTTAATATGCTAATATATTTTTGACTTGGTAGTCATTGTCTATAGTATCCTAATCATATTAATTTGTATAGACGTGGTTAATCCATTGTCCCATGGGTAATCGTTAGAGGAGTTTTTGAGGATAAACCCATATTCTAGTATAAATTGAAGCACTTTCACCTGTGAATGAAGTGATATTATTAGTAATAATTACTAAGTATGTTCTAAATATAGTTATTATATCCTCTATCTACTGAATTATGGCTTCTTGATTAATGACTTTGACAAGAATTTCTTCCTCCCATCTAGTAAAATAGTTAGTGGTTGTTAAGATTCAACCATGTCCTACAATATATAATGGGTTTGTTTTATAATAAAATCTAGGCCCCTTTGCTTAAAAGGTCTAGTCATTATCATAATCCTCAATGGTATTTTGGATCTCCTCATTTTGTCCTTGTAAATATAACATGCTTTATAATTTTTAATCCATTGAAAGCAATCTATGAATGTTTTTTTCCAATAATCCATTGTCTTCAAAATATTTTTAGTTATTTTTTATGTTGAATAATGGTTACTATTGCCATATTTAATTGTCCCATTCAAAAAAATTGCACCTTGTAGGGAGAAACACATCATGTCTATAGTTACGAGCATGGGGTTCGACTCAATCAAGGGCCTCCAAGAGTTTTTACAAGGTTGGATCCTTGTTAAGATGTAATATTTATGGTGCATTTGGACTCAAAATGGGAATAGGATTGTGAGAGATAAAATAAAACAACTCAAAAAAATAAAAGAGTGGTTATTCACCTAAGTATCTGCTAAGATCCTTCTAAATAACATACTTGAACGTTATGTGCTAGTGATAAAATCCTCCTCTCCATAAAACAATTAAGAATATATGAGATTCATTAATGTAGGCATGCATAAAGAGGTGGGTCTATAGGAAGCCATAGATGGCTAATCCAAAAATTGATGTAGGTCCCTCACACATACATACATCAAAAAAATCCAAATCAAGTATAGAATATAAGCACACACACATATAGAAACAAGTCTACAAGAAGTCACAAATGGTTTATCTAAAAATTTATGTAGGTCTTCATATATGTGTGTATGTGTGTGTGTGTGTAATTAGTACAATAATAGAGATTATGCTACGAGTGGGGATTTGATTTTTCCATAAACTACTTAGGAGCCAACTACTATATATGAGGAAATGAATGGAAAGCCTATAAAAGAATACAATTGCAAACTCGTTGATCCTTCACAAAAATAAAACTACTTCTATTTATAGATTACAAATAAGAGTGCTTCCATCCATAACTCATGTAGATATTTCAAGGTGATTTCTACTTCTAATACTGGGTCATATTATGTCTAAATTTTTAGTCCTTTTGAGGTTCTCTAGATCTAGAATATTAAATGCCAAATGGTTTTAAGCCTTCATATGATCAACTACCACCATTATTTCCACCTACTCCTTTTAGGAATTCTCACAATCTATGTGTAGAGGATTCCTACTTTTAATTCTCTAGATTTGGGAGTGGTCTCATCATGTATTTCTAGCTACTACTATCCCTTCCAAGAGATATACAACATTCCTTTTGCAGTAAAGTATAGTACTTTTCAAAATTATTGTGTACCTCAACAAATATTAGTTTTTTAAGATGTGATGCCTTTCCTCAAAAGTGTTCCACACCATCTAACTTGGAACTTTTCATGCCTTAGGACTTTGATAGTTAGACCTCCTATATCAAATATTTTTCTTCACCTTTTTTTATTAGACTTATTAAAGTTTTGACCTTCAAAATTTTTATTGTCTGGCCCTCTAATCCTTGCAACTTCCAATTGAAAGTTTCTCTTTAGCACTAATATGCTTCTTGCAATTTGTCTTTGCTATGAAAATATAGTCAAAAATCACTATAGTTTTGGTGAATCACAAGGGATGTTTAGCCTAATAAAGATATGGAACCCAGGGAGGCTAGTGCCTTAGATCATTGGGCATATAAGGAATCTTCCTAGCAATTAGTCTCCATATTCATGTCTTTGCAGTTGTTAGGATTTTTTTCATCCCATGATTTTGGGACTACTATGTTATATATGGTACACATGTTGTAGGTTTTACGTGGGTAAAATTTATCCATTGGGTATGGAGTCAAAATCCCCCCCACTAGCTACTCAAGTCCCTCATTTCTTTCAATTTTTCTAGTTTATTAGGTAAAAGATATTTACCTGTATAGGAGAAGGGATTTGGAGCAACCTCATTAGAAAAATAGGTAGGTGCTAGTAATAATATCTCCTTTGTTATTGGAACCACCTGAGTGAGGTCCCCATTTGTTGGTCAATCTTGTTGATGTCCCTTTATCATTGTGGATAAATAGTTTTTTTGAATGTGTTGGTTCAACCTATTCATAGGGGTCTTTATCCAAGATGTTAGTTTTCTATTTTTTTTCTTGGTCACCAAAAGGGTAGAGAGGTCTAACCCAAATTTTTCCTCTTCTCCTTGCACCTAACTGGTTCTTGATAGAGCTACAATCCCATGCCCATATTTATGCCTATGGTGAGGACCCCTTGAGATCTACTCTTATTATTTAAGGAGATCACAAATATCCTTTTTTACCTCTACACATATTCTTTGCATATTCCCTTCTAATGCATCCTTGGAGGGAGTCCTTGAATTAGGTTCTCCTTTGTATACCTCTTCCCTAAAATTGTTCATGATTGAGGCAAAAGCTAATCCCAATTAATGATTGAATATGGAGGTGAAGAGTCATACTCTTGGTAAACCTTACATTTTAGTGAAGCCACTAATAGTATGAGGCCCACGTCCTACTCTATAACATTGTGCACCTGATATATGAAGACTATTTATTATAAGTGCTCTAATGATGATGTTAGGCCTTCATTGGTGTATTCTAGTAGGATATCCAATAGTGTTTCTAGAAATTTTTCCTAGATGGTTGGTGGTTCTAGAGGCCACAATGGGTTCTTATCTCCCAAAGTAGGAGATAGTTCTTAACATGGGGTAACCATATTGGATATATGGATCCTTTGATTATAGTGGAGTCACTAGGTGAATGCAGCTCGTACTATTGAAAGTAGAAAGATTGAGGGATTTACCAAAACCTTGATCTATTATCCTTAATAGTGACTTATTCTAATTTTTATTCTAGTGAATTCACCAGGTGAGTGAGAGGTACTTCAACAAGTAGGGGTAGGCTTGGATCCTAACCAAGTCCAACCTAACTTGTTATTGTGATTATGATACCAATGATGTGTTACTTGGGTCCCAATAAATATGCCATTAAACTATTATTATCTTTGATTTTATTGATTAGAATAATCATAACTTGCAAGGAGTGACACAACAAGGTCATAGATAAGAGCATAGGGTTCAGTACAATCAAGGTCCTTCAAGTTTTTTTATAAAGCCATGGATGAGAGTATAGGGTTCAACACAATCGAGGGTCTTCAATATTTTTTACAAGGTCAATTCCTTATTAATATGTGATCTTTATGGTGTGCTTGGACTCATAAGAGGAAAAGGGATGCGGGAGATAAAAGCAAATAACTCAATAAAATAAAAAGAGGTGGTGATGTGCTAAACGATCCACCAAGATCCCTTTGCACAATAGGCATGAATGCTATGTGCCAACTATGAACTCTTACCCTCCCCAAATTATTTAAGGATATATGTGAGTCATCAATATAGGTATGCATAAAGTGGTAAGTTCATAAGAAGCCATAGATGGCTGATCCAAAAATTGATGTAGGCCCCTCACACACATACATCAACAAATCCTAAAGTAGATAAATACTACACACACACACACATAGAAATGGATCTATAGGAATTCATAGATGAGTAATCTAAAAATTGATTCATACCTCCATATATATATATGTGTGTGTGTGTATGTGTAAATAGTATAATTATTAATATTGTGCTAGGAGTAGGGTTTTGATTTACCCATAAGTCGCTTAGGAGCTGACTACTATACAAAAGTAAATGAAGGTAAAGTTTACAAAAGAATATAATTTCAAACTCATTAATACTTTACAAATCTAACACTAATATTATTTATATATTACAAAGAGGAGGGTTCCCCTCCAAAACTCATACAATGATTTCAAGATGACTGCTACTTTTCACATTGGGTCATGTTTTGTCTGAACTATTAGACCTTCAAAGGTTCTCTAGATTTGGTGTTTTAAATTCCAAATGGTTGTAATCCTTTAGATGATGAGCTACCACCATTATTTCCACCTATCCATTTTAGGGATCCTCACAATCTCGATGTGGAGGATTTTTGCTTTTAATGATTTAGATTTGGGAGTGGTCTTGTCATGGCTTTCTAGGTATTAGTGTCCTTTATGAGAGATATGCAACATTCCTTTCACAATAAAGAATAGTACTTTTTAGAATATTTTTCACCTCAACAAATCTTAGCTTTTTGTGATCTAGTGCCTTTCCTTAGAATTTTTCCTCACCATCTACCCTTAGAAATTTTCTTGCCTTAGTAATTTTGACTTTTGGACCTGTAGTATCGAAGATTTTGCTTTTCTCTTTTTTATCAAACCTATTGAAGGTCTAACCTTTATAATTTTTCTTGACTAATATTTCGATCCTCAGAACTTCTTATTGAATTTTTTTCTTTAGTGCTAGTCTACTTCTTGCACTCTGCATTTGCTACCAAAAAATATAGTGAGAAATGACTACAATTACCTTCATCATAGTACTTAGCCATAATATCCTTGATTCTACCTTCTTCAGTGCATCTTAGTAGCACCCCATAATAGCCTTTCATAAATGGAGCAATAAAAATCCAATTGTAATCCATGGCATTTCACTAGTATATATCCATTTGTTTTACTAGTAAACCCATGGGAAATTATCCTACTAGAATATATCAATTAATTTCTTCCATGCATCCAGTCAATGCTTCTAATATAATATATTTGATCAATGCTATATACTTACTTGAACATACCATTGCTATAATCTCATAAACATTTCTCCTTCTTACTAATTCAAACAATTTTGGCCTTAAGAGAAACTTAACCACCACATATTCCAATATCCCTCCTAATATAAATGAGGAACACAAGAGAGACCCTTACTTTACACCCCCTCTTAAGAGACACTTTCCAACTTCAAGAAGCTCCTACATGCATACAAATATCTATTACTTGCTCTATTGAAGGTACAAATACTGGATCTAGCATCCTATGAGCATGAAGCCATGTCACAAAGTGTATCCATATCTCTATGTACTTTATTGGTTGATGGAAAACTAGATTGTGGATAAATTAGATAGTGCTTTGATTGCCACATTAAAAGGTTGACTTGAAAGATTTAATATATGCTAATATCCTCAAAAATCATATGTAGAAATCTCTAATAAATGCTAATATCCTCCAAAAATCATAAGCATCCACCTGATATGCTTAGTTTCCTTACTATAAGCACAATATTTAGCATTCATCGAGTATAAAAAATAATGGATTGGAATATAGAAAACCAAAATACCAAGATAAAATATAAATAGAATACAAAGTCCATGGTGGATCCTTGCTTATATAATTCACCTAACCAATTAGTGTTTGAAAAAATATCGAAAGGAGGAGAGTCAATGGAGTAGTAAGTACCTATCTAATAGATTCCTTTAATGTATTTGATAATCCTCTTATTTTTTATCTATTGAATCTCCCCATATGCCTACATATATCTAGAACAATAGTTGGTAGTTAGGGCTATATTAAATATAGTATAATTAAGATAGATAACTCCTCCCAAAAGAGATTGGGACAATATGGCATCAACTAAAGGTTTCATGGAATCAATCCAATGTTTTAGGCTTGAGAAAAAAGGAGTCTAAGTGGGCTTACACTCCTCCATCCTAAAGCATTGAGGAATATCTAAATCATACTTTGTTTGAGAGACAATGATGCCAAATTCTATCTAATCAATCTAAATCCTTAAACATTAATGTAGAAGCCCCAAACCTAATATCACAAAGGTGGAACAAAGACATGACTTCATGTCCTAGATTATAATAGAGTAGATGCTACTGATAAGACAATCATAAATATATAACATAAAAACCAAAGTTTCCCCATACTTATATTTGATGTAAACATTATGTTCAACCTCACATCACTAAAACCAAAAACTAAGGAAAATGGAATGGATGTTATTACATTTTGCATGAGGAGACTCATAAATCCATATAAGGACCTAGTTAGATAACAAAACAATAGGGTGGATTCCTAAATCTCAAAAATATGTGGCTACTACATGTAGATCTCCTCGCAAAGCTACCTATGTATAAAGACACTCTTCATGTTCATCTAACACATCTTTGATCCATAGGAAACAAAAATGCAAAAAATCATCATGACTAAGTCCATATTGGACACTAGTGTAAAACTCATAGAATAGTCCACTCCCTCCTATTGAGAGAATCCCTTATTAAAAATTCACACCTTATGTTTATCTACCTAACCATGTGATGCATATTTTGTCCTATACACCAAGTTGCATCCAAAAACATTCTTCCCTTCTAGAAGAGGGAATAGCTCCCAAGTATTGTTCTTCAGCAATACCTCATACTTTGCCAATATAGCATATTCTCATTTTGGATTACACTTAGCCTAAGAATACATGAGAGGATCATATGAATGTGCTACCTTGAAAATTAATGCTCTTGAAGGAATATTTAGATGTTTCTAAAGAAATAGAATAGGATGAGCATCCTTCAAAAGCTTCTTAACCCACTTGGGTATTGCATTAATTGGACAATAATGTGTATCATATGAAAACTCAACATCAAAAGCTAAAATTGAATAATCTAACTCATCACTAATTACCTCATCATGCATGACTAAAGCATTCTAAACTGATGTGTCTCACTCATTCTACCCTACTCCTAGAGAAAAAATGTTGGAGAATATTACATTATTTTATTAATATACTCCCATGGTGTCTTTAGGGTACAAATGTAAATATGTAATAGATTAGGGTTTGAGTTTATAGTTTAGGGAAATGATTCCCCTTTATGTAAGTTTATATGTGCATGATATATCATGTAGAAGTGTGCAAGTGTCATAGAGTTTTTTTTTTTTTTTGAAAAAATGAAAACTTGTATTAAAACAAAGACCAGATACAAGCGGGAGAGAGCACATCCCGACCCAGAGCCAAGAGCAACACAAAAAGGACAACGCACAAAGGCAACACTAGCAGCCACAGGGCAAAGAGAACAAACGGTGCAAAAAGGCGACATGTCACGAAAACGTGACATGTCGCAAAATCACGACAGGCACCCCCGTCACGATCGCTTCGGTGACAACAGTTGTGATAACGCGACATGTCATGAAATCGTGACATGTCATGAAATCACGACATGTCGTGATATCACGACATGTCGCGATATCGCGACAGGAAGGGCCCTCGACAGCCGCCCGCAAAAGGCGTCACGAAAACGCGACGAAAAAACTAAACGACACTCATGCCGCAAAAGGGTCGCGATATCGCGACAATTAACCATCCAATCACTTAAGAGCCAAACGTGCCGCGATATCATGACAAAAATTCCAAGCTACTTCCAATTAACCAAACTGTCACGAAATCACGACACAATACCACCTTTGTACAACATCTTCAAAAGAGGCACAATATCGCGAGAAAAACCCAACAAGAGCCGCGACAGCGCTACATGTCGCAATATCGCACAAGAAATTCGCCAAAGGCCAGAAAGGCACAACCTGTCGTGAAATCGTGACAAAAACCAACTCGAGGCCGCGACAGCGCTATAAGTCACGATATCGCAACAATTTTCCACCCAGCCGCTTAAGTGCCAAACGTGTCGCGAAATCGCGACAGGATTTCCTTGCAGCTTCCCATTCTCAAACTTGTCATGAAAACGCGACGAAATTTTAACTTTGCTTTTCAACTTCATAAAGGGTACGAAATCACGGCAAGAACTCCACACGGACCACGAAAGCGAGACCTATCGTGATATCGTGACAGAAACCCTCCAGAGGCTGCGAAGGCTCAACCTGTCACGATATCGCAACCGCAACCAGCCAGAGGCCGCGACAACACTACATGTCGTGATATCATGACAAAAAAGATCCTTAGAAAAAAAAACTTTGCACATTATTTCAAAAATTGTTCAAGGCCTTGTCTAATATCTGCATCCTCCACAGACATATTACTATGCAGATGCATCCCAACCTCTCTCTCAGCACCCATATTAGCAAGGAAATCAACCACTTTATTAAGAGATCTACTAGCATAAACAGGTATCACATCCTCTAATTCCTTCCAAATCTCTTTAATTTGGGAGACCAGAATCCGCAGCCTCCAAGCTTTTAAGGCAAAGTTCCTCATGCAATCAAGAGCACCAACCAGGATTTGGGAATCAGACTCAATGATTATCTTTCTATGACCTTGCTTGACGGCCCAGATGGAGGCAGATTTAATAGCAAAGGCCTCAGCTTCATTGTTTGTGGCATATCCCAGACCTTGCAATTCCCAATAGAGCACAGTCCCAGCATGATCATGGCAGATAACTCCACTACCAGCATTGCCCGGATTGCCTTTTGCAGCTCCATCAGTATTGATTTTGACCCAGCCTTCTGGGGGAGGTTTCCAACAACTTCTTACCTGTCTCTCAAGATCAGCAGCTCTCCCTTCCAAAGGCTTAGAAGTAGGCTGATTTTCCTCCTCAGCATAGATGGCAACGGTTTCCACAACTTTGCTCCAGATGACCTGCCATATCCCATCCACCGAAGAGAAGGTTTCACTGAAAATACGAGCATTTCTTTCCAACCACACTTTCCACCAAATAAAAAGGAAACTGAGCTCCCAGCCAGTACGAAGAGCTTTAGATGTAAATCTACCTCTCTTCCAGCTTTCCCATAAATTGGTCCGAGACAAGTCTCCAATAGCCTGAAGTTTAAAGTGGGAGAACCAACGATGCCAAATATGTTGTGTGAAAGGACAATCAAACAGAAGATGATCCGGAGTTTCCTCATTCCTATAACATAAAACACACTGGGAAGGGCCAATGATGCCTCTAATTCTGAGGTTGTCAAAGGTCAAGATACCATTATGCATCAGCTGCCAAGCAAAGAAGTTCACTTTCGGCCAACCCTTGGGATGCCATATCTTCCTCCATTCTTGAACTGGAAAAGAGTGTGGGGGGGGCTTAGGAAGGATCGAATCATAGCCCTCCTTCACAGAATAAACCCCAAGGTTCCCAAAGCCCCAGGCAAGCTCATCCTCCTCATCTCTCCCAGTAAGAAACCTTTCTGACAATAGTTTTTCAGAGTTGGAGCCTACTCCGGAGGGATTGGAATAGGCCATTCACCCAGACGCTTAAACTTTTGAACCTTATACTCCCCCAATTGGCTGGTATTGAAGTAGCTCTCAATATTAATCCATCCCTTATCTTCAAGAGCTGATTTTAACGGATGCAATTCAGGAAACACAGCAAGGATAGGAGGATTCTGATCCCAAGAATCAGTCCAAAATCGGGCCTTCTCCCCTCTCCCAACTTTCCAGAATAGTTGATCTTTGATAATGCGAGATCCAAGCTTGAGCGCCTACCACACAAGAGATCCATTACCCTCCAAAGGAAAGTGGCCCAAGTCGTTGGGATGAACAAGACCCAAGTATTTACTAGAAAGGATTCTGCTGCAGAGGGACGTAGGCTGGGAAATCCACCTCCAATACAATTTACCAGCCAGGGCCCGATTGTTAAACTTGGAGCTTCTTAATCCCAACCCACCTTTTTCCTTGGGCTGGGTGACCTTATCCCAACCAACCAAGGCCCATTTCCTCTCTCCTTTGGCACCTTCCCAGAGAAAACTTCTAGCCACTTTGTCCAGCTCTTTCCAAATTGATGGAGGGGCGGCGGAATAGAGAATTTATAAATTGGCATGGCCTGAATAACGGACTTCAGGAAAGTTAGTCGGCCCCCATAGCTTAACCATCTATGAGACCAGTGATTCATTCTCTCTTTGATACCATCCAAAAGGTCCTTCCAGAAATCAACTTTCAGTTTTTGAAATGCGAGAGGAACCCCCGGATAAACAACGGGAAGAGAGGTCCTAGTGAAATCCAGGATCTCCATAACTCTCTCTTGTGACCTTTGATCAAGATTAAAGAAGACCACTTTGGATTTTGTTTCATTCATGACTTGATTAGAAGCCCGAAGGTAGACGTTAAGAGAATCTCTGATTCCTCTTGCTTCCCTGAGGCTGGCAACTCCCACCAAACCAGTATCATCCACAAACTATAAATGAGTCAAAACTTCAGCCCCGATTTTAATTCTTGTTATCTGTCCTTGACGTCTTCTTCTCAGGAGGAGTCTGCCTAATCCTTCAGCCAAGATGAGAAAGAGATAAGGAGAGCAAGGGTCTCCTTGGCGGAGACCCCGAGAGGCTCCAAAAGGTGGCGAGGGAAGTCCCTTAATTAAAACGAGTAGGAAGGCGTAGAGATACAGCTCATGACCCAGGCAATCCAGTCCTGAGAAAAACCAAAGGCTACCAACATCTTGACCAAGAAGCCCCACTCTACTCTGTCATAAGCCTTAGACATATCCAGTTTGATGAACATTCCTTTGTTACCTAAATTGTGCATAGAATGGATAGCCTCCTGAGCCAAGATCACTCCATCCAAGATCTGTCTTCCTTCAACAAAACCCCCTTGCTCAGGGGAGATTATATTCTGAAGAAGGGGTTTTAGTCTTTCAGCCATAATTTTAGTGATTATTTTGTAAATCACATTACATAAGGCAATAGGTCTGAAATCAGAAATGTGAGCCCCCCCCTCTCCTTTAGGAATTAAGGTGATAAAGGTGTGATTTAGAGCCTTGAGCATTCTTTTGTTAGTTTGCAAGTGTCATAGAGTTAAGTGTGCAAGTAATTAGAGATTCAAGATTCTTGCATACAAGTGGTAATATGAGAAGCTAAAGGACATGTGAGACATATCTTATGTAAAGAATAGGAAAGGTTGCAACTCTCGTATGTGTGAGAAGTGCAATAGTCAAGTATTGAAGAGTCATATTTCTATGTCTATATTATGAATACAAAGCTCCATGTATTGTATAATAAAAATGTATGAAAACATTCAAGCATGAATATTAAAGCTTGTATGCATATTTTGAGTAATTCTACTATAATTTTTCTTCATGTTATTTCATGAATGATTTTGGTCATCTTACATTCATATTTGATATTGTTTTAAATGTAATTATAACTATATTGGCCAGGTTCTATTTTGATTTCTATTATATTTAATTTTCCTCTTGATCAAATATATTGGGACCTGATATAGTTTTGCTTAAAAGCCAACAGTGGTATCAAATCCACTATGATATTAAAAGCTACCAAAAGTATTCTCTATTGATACCATAAAAGGAAGTCTTTGATGTGATTGATACAATTTTTGAATTTGTATATTGATTGGTCCTCATCCAAATTTAATCCGTTTTAAAAGAAGTGAATACTAGGACTCCATTTTAAGGCTTGTACAATAGATATTAAGGGAACAAATAAAAGTCATCCTAATTTGGAGTCTAGGGTTTTTGAGTAATATTACATTACTTGGTACATGTTAATGTACCTCCATGGTATATTCATGGCACAATTATAAATATGTAATAAATTAGGGTTGATTCTATAGTTTAGAAGTATTATTTATATTTCCCTTTTATTTTAGATACAATATGTATGAAATGCACAAGTGTCATTTAAGTTAGAGTGCAAGTGTAGATTGAAAGAATATGCACAAGTGTCATCTATGTAAGAGTACAAATATGTAATATAATAATGTGCACAAGTATCTTAGATTAGGATTTTATGTAGAAGTGTAAGAGTCATGTAGATGTGTGCATGTGTCTTAATGTCAAGTCTCCATGAAGAGCCTTGTATGCAAGCAGTAAGATGATAAGCCAAGAGTCATGATATTTGTCATATGGAGAGCAATAGTCAACTACTCAAAGATTCAAATTACTATGGATATATTATAGAGAAAATACTTCATGAGAAATTAATCTAAGAAGGAGAAACAAGAGTGTAATCTGTGTATGAAATCTAGTTTGGAATAAATCTTGTATACATTTTGAGTAATTAATATTGTAAATTTTCTTCATGCATAGTTCATGAATGACATAGACCACTTACATTCATATTTGATTATATAAGTGAATGTTATTTTATTTATTATATTGACCTTGATATACATATTAATTTTCTCATATATTCTACGCTTATGTTATTATTTTTACCTTGAACATTGGGGCTATTATATATTAGGACCTATGATATTTTATGGTAGTTAAGCTTAAAAATCCAATAGTGGTATCAGATCTACCACCTTACTCTGTCCATTTTGATAGTGTTTATTTTAGCCACCATTATTAATTAACTTTATCCACTTTTGATAAAGTTAATTTAGAGTCTATCCACTTTGAAGGTAGTGCAGACTTGGACTCTAATTTTTAAAGGTCTTATTGAGTAGAATATTGAGGGGACAAGGATTCAGTCACCCTAATTTAGATGCTAGGGTCTTTCCACTTGGTTGAAGGAAAACCAATGAAGACTAGGACTCAACTATATTGAAGAAAAGGACCAACTTAGGAGAAAATTTGGATATTGAATATTGAGGAACAACCAACTTAGGATAAATTTAGTCATTCAAGACATACAAAGTCACCTTAACATTGATATTTGATCCTCTAGTAAGGAGTAGAATCATTTTAGGTTCTTAGGTGCAACCTAATACATTGAATACTTCATATTTAAAGAGAAGCGACATTGCTATAGAGGTTGAGAAGCTTCCTATAGAGATAGAGAAGAATTTTAGCTTTTAAATATTGAGAAGTTTAAATATTCTTAAGTACATAGATTTAAAGTAGAGTAGAAAGCAATAAGCATAGAGAAGAAAGAGAAGAAGTGGTATAGAAGGATATAGCCAAAGTGGCCTTGAAGAAGGATAAATCCAAACTGACCTTGAATAAGGATAAAGACCAAGTGACCTTGGATAAAGTTCAACCATCATTGTAGAGAAATAGATCCTATATGGCCTTATAAATAAAATAGAACTATAGATCCCACTTTGTAAATAGTATATAGCTACAGGGTCTAAAAGTGACAATATTTAATACAACAACCAATATTAAGATAACAATGTTGAAGATAGTGGCCAAAAAAGGCCTATGTTGAAGACAACATCTAACCTTAATGAAAATGGCTAGATTTGAATATAGTGACCAACATTTGAAGATAGCAGGTTTAAGAATCCAACATAGAGGTCTAGGAGGCTAGCTCTGATATAGAGAGAATTGTGAGCAAGAAACATCTAATCTCTAAAAGTAAAAATAAATATAGTAATTTCTAGAGTAGAGATATATGGTTTTCATAAAAAAATTCAACATACCTAGCCATTGAAAGGTGCAAGGTTGAATGGCCATTTGACCACCAACAAAAGAATCAAGTTGTGAGACATGTGTCCTCTAGTAGAGAAGATCCAGAGACATTCAGATAAAATATGTTTGGCCTCTAGAGAAGACCAAGAGATGTTCTACCTCCATAAAATACCAAGATATGTTTGACCTCCAATGAAGATCGGGAGACATTCAACCTCTAACAAAGACAAGACCAGGATATTTTTGACCTCCAATAAAGATCATGAGACATTTAACCTCCAAAAAAAAAATATCGAGACACATTCAAGTCTCTCACAACAAGTAATGATTGGCCTTCATTAAGAGAAATGTATTTGAGGAGAGAAAGGCCTTAGAGTTGAGCAGTAGAAAGAGAATTTGAGGAGAAAATTATTTGAGGTAAACAAAGGAAAGAGCATCCATGGAAAGGTAAGCATTCAAGGTATACAATGAAAAGAGCAAAGAGCAGCATTCAAGGTGAGACAATAGAAAGGCATTTTTGAGAAGAATCATTCACAATTAACACTTCATTTTGTGTAGCAGAATCAATGCTAACATGCTTAGTTAATGTTATTTAGCATTACATTCTATTTCCATTACATAGTAAAGATTTGAGGGAAATAGATGCAAAATTGAGTTTTCGAAAAAATAGGCAGAGTAATAAGGGCTAGGTATTATTAATTAAGGTTTTTCAAAAATCAATTTTAATTTGAACTTATGATTTTTATGAAGTGATAAGGTTTGAAGAGTTCAATAATTTCAAAGGTTGAATATTAGGAGAATTAAAATATTAAGTGGAGTTATTTTTTATGTTTTTGAAATTTGAAGTATTTAAAAATTGATTTTTTTTTTTAATTTAAAGTATTTAAAATTTGAAATTTTGCAAATCCAATTAGGGATTTAAAATATTCTCAACACCAAAGGATAATAATTTTTTAAAATTTACAATTTTTTTTTTTAATTTAGCAAAAAACCCCTTGCGGGACCACCTTGGTTTGAGAAACCACAACCAGGGAGTTCTACATCGTCAAAATAACCCAAGAGTCGCACCTGGTCCTGATCACACCAACATTATCAACTGGATTTTGGGTACCCAATGTGTGTTTGGTAGGGTGGAGATTCAAACTAGGTACCTCCCTTGAAGGATTGCCCTACCCTCTCCAACTCACCTACAACATATGGGTAAAACTTTACAAATTTTATATTTGAGTTATTTCTTAATTTGGAAGATATAATGATTACTACTTCAAAGGAAATAAATAAAATAATTGATTCATACCATGTAAGAAATTTTTAGAAATGGATTCAATAAAGATAGTGAAGAAATCCTATACAAACTTAAGTTCGATTCTCAAAACTTGATATATGACCTTGATGAAAACAAAAAGATACCAAAATGGTTTAGAAATACACTTATGAATTCAAAACTAGATCTTATCACTACAAGATCACAATCTGGTAGTTTAACAAAATCAAATTCTATGAAAACTACTCAAAGTGTCATAGATTACAAAAATATACAACTCATTTTTAAGGAAAATAAAGAAAGAGTAGCCTTAGTTATGTATAAATGGCTATGTGTTTTCTTAATATAGAAGAATTTGAAGTACTGCAAGGAAGCATAAATGAAATAAAGGACGTTGCATTTAGTCAAAGTGCAGTTATTGTAATAGAAGGTCATAAAAAAGCTAATTTTTAAAATATTTATCCATGTAAATATTGTGGAAGAAATCTCATTCTCTAGTATTTAGTTGGTACAAAGAAAAATATCGTGGAAGCTTTGAAAGTATGTTATTATTCACATTAAATAACCTTTTTTAAAAATTATTTTTGAAGCAACTTCTAACAATAGAACAAAGAGTTTTATTTCTAAAATTTAGGACAAAATTGAAGGTAAAACAATTTATGATAAAATGGATCAAATATGATCCAAATTTATCTTGTAGAGTAATAAAAAATAAATCACATATATCAAATATTAAAGAAGAAGCTCAAGAAGTTCATGATCTAGATCATGAAGATCCAAAGCTTGAAAAATCAAATATTGAATATGAAAAAGACCTCAGAGTTGAACTCAAAGAATTTGAATACATTGCATTAGGATGAAAAAGAATAGAGAGAAATCATGTATCTTCTACTTGATCCCCATCACTCTATGTGTTTTGTTAGTGTTAATATCCTAAGCATTATTTAACCTATGCTTGTAATGGATAGTCATGAGTGTAAGGTGGAAGCCCTTCCCTCTAGGCCTTCTAATTGACATTATTCCTATATCAAGGGATCTCTCCCCTAGTTGTTTAGCCTAAGAACCTCATATACCTCTAACATAGAATAGGTGCCTCTAAGTCCATCTAAGTCCATGTTGGTTGTGAGGAAGGTCGTATATTCTTGAAACTTGATAAAATGTTAACTATTGACGAACTAAAAGAGTACACTACTCTTTTAAAATATTTTAGTGACATATTTGCATGGACATACACCAATATGCTTGGCCTTGATTCTTCTCTTATGGTCCATCACCTAGTTGTGTGACCGAGTGAAATTCTTGTTAAGTAAAAGTTACGTAAGATGCATCTAAAGCTTGCTATCCTTATAAAATTTGAGTTGCATAAGCTATTAGATGTAAATTTTGTTAAGGCTATACACTATTTTAATTGGACTTATAACATAGTCCTTTTTGCAAAGAAAGAAAGTACCATCCAAATATGTACTAATTTTCAGGATATAAATAAGGAATACCCTAAGAATGACTTTTCTATGCTAATATTGATCTCATTTATTTTACCACTAGTTGTGGTATATTATCACTTATGGATGGTTTGTTGGGATACAACTAGACTACATCATAAAGGCATTCATTTCTCACACTTCCTCCATTCCTTTGCTTATATCATATTGTAAAAGAGTCATATTTTGGACTCTAAGAGCTCTTCATCTCATTATTGTAACCTTCAGGCTCTCAAAGTGAAGGAATTTGTATCTGGACTTCAAATATCTGACTCTTTTTTCACTATTTTCCTGAGCCTATTCCAAAGGCTATCAAAAAAAGGTGAAAAGAGTCCAATTGTAATCTCATAAATACAATTTTTTTGGTGGGGGGGTTATTGGTGCTGATTCATGCACCTATTGTTTGAGGGGGGAAGCTTCATCATGTGTCTAACTTCATGAATTGCAGTCTCCACTACTGTTGCACCATTTACTACTATTGCACCTCTTACTGCTGCACTACTGCACTTCTTCCTGCAATACTACTATTGCTTAACTCTTTAAGGTGATTCTTACCACAAGTTTGTTGCTCTGGTTATGGACATACTCTCCTAGAATTTTTGATGTTTGATGCTTGCACCACATGTTATAATTGCAAACACTTCAAAATTCACTCTAAGCAAACAAAATATTCAAGAGAGGCACCAAATTATTTGGCCCATATCCTTGTAATAGCCTATGTTCCACGTATCATTCTTCTCATTGACTTATAGTTTCCCTCACGTAAGGGCGGGTAATTGAGAAGATTTGGTATAGAGGTCTGGCTGATTACTCTTGCTTCATAAGCCTATGTTCCACGTATCAATTTTCCTCATTTACTTATAGTTTCCCTCACGTAAGGGTGGGTAAATTGAAGAGATTGGTATAAAGGTCGGGCTTCTGTAGCCTCCCTTAAAAAGGTGTTTCTGCAAGAGCATCATTGTATTCTCTAAAAGGTTCTTGAAGTTAAAGGGGGGATTATTGGTTCACTTCAATTTTCTTTGGCAAAATGAATACAATTGATCCACTCACCCCTCATAACTATCACACATGGAAGCCCAAAATATTAAATCTCATTTCTCAAAAAGGGCTCACACACTTGCTAGAAGAGAAGCAACCTGAGTTTGAAAAATAATATGAAAAATTTGTTCATAAGGGAAAGTTGTATGAAACAATGGGTATTATAAGCACAAATGTAAATGAAAGCTTATGGTTTCACATTTCAGAATGTAAAACCCCATTTGAAAGTTGGGAAAAACTAAAGAACTTGTTTGGTAAAGTGGATCAAATAAGGTCAATGCAGCTAGAGGCAGAGTTAACAACATTATCTCCTGAAGACTTCAACAATATTGTTGACTTTCTCACCAAATTTAAAGAAGTCCTCACTCAACTAAAAGGTAGTGGCAAGGATAAAATAGAAGAAGAATGCATCTATCTTATTCTTTCTAAGTTAAATGGAGTGTTTCAAATTTTTGCTACCACTTTTTTGTCTACAAAATATGCACTTGGTACAAGTTTTAAAATGCCCTCTTTAGAGGAGTTTTGTGATAGGCTAACTAGAGAGGAAACGAAACTTGCAAAATATGAGATCTCTCCCTCTTCCTCAAAAGCATTAGTAGCATCCACCTCCACTAAAGAAAAATTCAAAAAGAAAGAAAGAGGCCCTATAACTTGTACACATTGCAAAAAGAATGGACATTCTGTAAACAAATGTTGGAAAAGACTACAACAACTAGAGGCAACAATGAAAGATCACAAAATAGACATCAAGAAGGAAATAGGGAAAGCCTTAAATGTTCAAGGTAAAAATATAAAAACTCCATCAAAATATTGGGTTCTAGATTCAGGGGCAACTCATCATATGACTTCTTCACATGAGTCATTCTCTTCAATCTCCTCAAGCTCAACTTGTAGCATAGAAGTTGGTGACTCATCCTTTATCCCTGTCAAAGGAAAAGGTGACATATCCATTGATGGTGGGTATATCAATAATGTTCTCTATGTCCCAAACATAGCTGCAAATCTCCTATCCATCTATCAGATTTGTACTTCTTCAAAGGGCAAAATAGTTCTATTTTCACCAATAGGGGTTGAAATAAGAGAATTTCAAGAACCTCACTCTCTCATAGCAAAAGGAGATATTGATCATAACACTCACCTATTTCACTTCAATGGATTCAAAAATTTAGATAGAGCATCCTGTTTTGTTGCACATGGAGATCTTGAAAGCAAAATTTGGCATGAAAGGTTTGGACATCTCAATTATAACTATCTAAAAGAGTTGAATACTCATAAAATGGTAACAGGGTTACCAAAAGTCTCTTCTATTGAAGGAGTATGTCCTGGATGTGCTCTTGGAAAACAACATCAAGATCCTTTTCACCCAAGTAGTTCTCAAAAAGGCTCATCCCCTCTAGAGTTAATCCATAGTGACTTGATGGTCTTCCCAGAGCCTTCTTTCAAAGGAGAAAAATATGCCTTGACCTTCATTGATGATTTTTCAAGAAGAACTTGGGTCTACTTTCTAAAATACAAAAGTGATGTGCTATCCCACTTCAAAATCTTCAAAGCCTTAGCTGAAAATCAAGCAAATTGCAAAATCAAGCAAATTCATACAGATAATGGGGGGAATACTTCAGTAATGAGTTCTCCATATTCCTATCAAATCATGGCATAATTCATCAACATTCAGTCTCCCATAATCCTCAAAAAAATGGCATTGCAGAAAGGAAAAATAGATCTTTGAAAGAAATGGCAAACTGTATGCTCCACTCAAGAGATCTTCCAAGAAGTTTTTTGGGCTGAAGCTATTAACTGTGCAAACTATATTCAAAACCGCACACCTCATAAAGCTCTTGGCCATTTGACTCCCGAAGAAGCATGGACTGGCTCCAAACCTGATGTCTCCTTTTTTAAAGTTTTTGGGTGTACTGCTTGGGCACACATCCCAAAGAAAAAGAGGAAGGCTCTAGACAAAAAGAGCAAGCAACTTATCTTTGTTGGCTATTGTGAGGAAATGAAAGCCTATAGGCTCCTTGATCCCACAACTCATGAGGTATTTTTTCATAGAAATGTTCAATTTGATGAAACATTTGAGCCTTATAAAGATTCTCAATCATCTTCCAACAATAATTATCTCGAGCCATCTCCAACATTTGAGCCCCAATATAGTGAAGATACCACCCTTGAGATAGATGACCAACATGAGGATCCCATTATTCAAACTCCTCCTCAAAGTCCTCCCACATCCATGACTCCTTCCACAATGCCAAAATGGGCCCGCACCATAGTTCAAGAAGCCACTCCTTACATCCAAAATCTTCCATCATCCAGATTAAGCAACTCCATGGGTTCTGGTCTTGTCTGTCAGTCCATTTCAACAGATCCTCAATCCTTCAAAGAAGCAACTGGTATAAAATAATGGGATGATGCCATGGAGAATGAATTTTCTTCCTTAATAAAAAACAAAACTTGGGATCTAGTCCCTCTACCTAAAGGAAGGAAATTGGTTCACTGTAAATGGATTTACAGAACCAAGTATGGACCAGATGGAAAAATTGACAAACACAAAGCTCGCTTGGTAGCTAAAGGTTTTTCACAAATTGAAGGTATTGATTATTCTGAAACCTTTGCCCTAGTTGCAAAAATGGATTCTGTAAGGTTGGTTCTTGCACTTGCTGCTTCTCAAAAATGGCCAATATTTCAAATGGATGTTAAAAGTGCTTTCTTGCATGGTGACTTAAAAGAGGAAATATTCATGGAACAACCTGCTGGATTTATTCAAGACTCCTCCCTTGTTTGTAGACTAAGGAAATCTCTCTATGGTCTCAAACAGGCTCCTAGAGCTTGGTATGAAAAAATGGACTCCTTCCTTCTATCCTCAGGGTTTTCTCATTGTGAGTCTGATGCAACAGTCTACATTTGGAGGGATGAAGAAAACATCACCATACTTGTTCTCTATGTTGATGATCTACTACTCACTGGTAGTGCCATTTCTCACATCCAAACTATCAAAGACTCCCTTTCCAAGAAATTTGAGATGGTTGATCTGGGTTTAGCCCATTACTTCCTTGGGATTCAGATAACTCAAATAGATGCAGGAATTTCATTATGTCAATAGAAATATACTCTAGACCTTCTTTAGTGATTTAAAATGACTGATTGCAAGCCTTCTTCCACACCTTTTCAGTCTGGAGTCACTCTAAGTACTTCCTGCAAGTCCCCTCTATGTGATGCTACTCTCTACAGATAGCTTGTAGGAAGTCTATTATACCTCACTCATACTCACCCAGATATTTCATATGTTGTTGGCTTAATATCTAGATTCTCACATCAACCTCATTTCAGTCATTGGCAAGCAACCAAGAGAATCCTCCGCTACTTGCAAGGAACTACTCACTTTGGGCTCCTATATAAGGGTGAATCCATGGATATCAATGGTTACACAGATTCTGATTGGGCAGGTTCAGTTGAAGATAGATGTTCCACCTTTGGCTATGTTTTTTGTCTTGGTTCTTCACCTATTGCTTGGTCATGCAAAAAAAACAGGCAGTAGCTTTATCATCCATAGAGGTTGAATACAGGGCAACCATTTTAGCCAGTCAAGAAGCTCTTTGGCTTCATCAGATACTAAGGGAATTTGGTTTTTTCCATAACCAACCTATTACCCTTTGGTGTGACAATCAGAGCACAATTCATATTGCCCGTAATCCAGTTGAACATCAGTGCACCAAGCACATTGAGATTCACATGCACTTCATTCGGCAACATATTCAACAAGGGGATCTAAACTTGGAGTACATTCCTATAGAAAATCAAATTGCAGACATCTTCACCAAATCCTTTCCTTCTCCATGTTACATTCAGCTGTGAGAGAAACTTGGAGTAAAGTAGATGCATTAATGCACAAAGGTTTTCACCTCTTCCTTCTTCTTATTGTTCTTTTTCTTCTTGGAAGATGGTTTTTTCCCATGTGGTTTTTTCACCATCTATCCTATATATAAGTACATTGTACATGAGTACCTAATCAGGCCGTGTTGTTGGGACTCTTTTCTTTTTTGTGTTCAATAGAGGACAATCTTCGCCATCCGAAGACATGCCTCTTCTACTTCTTCTTCTTCAAGATGGTTTTTTCCCATGTGGTTTTTTAACCATCTCTTCTATTAGAGTTCATTGTACATGAGTACCTCATCAGGCCTTCTTGTCGGGACTCATACATTCACCCCTAGTATCACTTAAGGGGGGTGTTAGAATAAATATTTATTCTCTTAAGTTCTACTAGGATAGACTTACTTGAGTTACCACTCTTCCATGAGTCAGGTGAACTCTCAGTTTAGACTAGTTCAGATTTGTTGAGTTGTTGTAATCCAACGACTCTCAATGATCAACTTTGCTATTTATACAAAGTTGATCCCATGGAATAATCAATCAGTTTTTTGGGCTTCACTCCATACTTGTGATGTATTGCAAAACTATTTCTTTTGAATAGAATATTGCTCCTCAATAATTCTAACAACATCATGTAGGACTATATGGATGATTTTCCAAGGCACTTCCTTAATAGGGAAGACTATGTTTGTGACCTCTTACTTATTGTAGGCCCAAAATTTTTGCACCCCTTTCTCCCAGGCTAATGGATCCATGCCTGAAAGGGGGAGGGAAAATGAAGGATCTACACCTCGGACGAGAAGTGCTTGAGTTGCACTCTCCTTGGTGTTTGTCGATGAATTGGGTGGGTTCACTAGGAAACACTTGCTATGGTGGTTTCCACGCCTAGGTGAGGTAGTAGTTTGATGTGTTCTTTGTTTTGAAAGCATACACCTAGGGTTTGGCCAAAATGCAATTTCTACCTAGCTATATGCAATTCAATTTCAAATGAAGACAAGGCATACAAATCTATCTAGAAAGCGTTACAAAGTTTAACTAAGATGCAAAGGTTTTGTTTATGCTAGCATGTTTTATTTTTGTATTTTTATGTTTTATAAAAAGCGTAATAAAGTCTATGTTTTGGGAGTTTTCTATTTTTTGATTAAACACAGATGCATATAGGATAGAAAATATAAATCTGAGTACGAGAAAATAGGTTTTAAGTTCTTACCTGGCCTAGATGTCTGATTTGTGATGAATTCGGATGTGCAGGATGAATTTGGATGCACACAGGATGAATTCGGATCGTATGAATTCATCAGATGAATTCGAATGCGTATGAATCTATCAGAAACCTGCAATTGCACAACAGAACACTAAATTTTGAAATCAGGGATGGGGGATCTGCATAGGCCATAGTAGATCATGGTCTGTGATAGTCAAATCCCCTCGGTTCTTTTAGCCAACCATAAATAAAATGAATGATTGATTATTTGAATATGAAACATGTGATTCTAGATGCAGTTTATCTAATGATAATAGTAAGATGCAGTAAATACTGAAATAACAAACAAAATGTAATACAAATATAAAGTAATTAATAATATGATAGTCAAAATTTTACCCCCAATGTGCCACTGGTATATATTCGAATGCAATGTTTGATTTCATATGTTGTGTATGAATTTGGATGCAACTGAAATAATCCAACGACTAGTTCTGCAAAATAGAAAATTAAATCGGATGCAAAGTGATAAATTTGGATGCATCCAAATTTGTACAAATGATGCAAAAACTCAAATAATGACTAAATATAAACCAGATCTGCATGTGTTGAAAATATCTCCATGTCTGTGTGTCCCTTGGATGATGATCAAACAACAAAGTTCTCCACTGCAACCTTGCAAAAAGCTCCAAAGTCTCCTTCACAATCCAAGCTCTTCTGCAAATATCACCATCCAAACTATTTGATGTGAGGCTAGGGGTTTAAATGGTTGCTACAGTTTGAAGAATCAGGTAGGTTGGTGAGATTAGGTAGGTTTGTTAAGCCAAATTAGGTTTTGGCTCTATTTAGACAAATTTGGATCCATCCGATTTTGGTAGATCATCCAAAATTATCGAGAATCTGGCGATGCCCAGATTAGGTTCAAAATCCAAATGGGCACCTAAATTAGGTGCACGTGGGATTTGGACGAATTCAAACATGTTCGATTTTATCGGATGCATCCAAATTCGTCGAGATTATCCAAAATTATCGGGAAGGGGAAAATTAAGTTATTTTTCCAATTTTTGGCATGAATATCAAGGTAGGGGTATTTGAGGGTAAGTTTCATGTTGTTAGGATGATTAGGATGTTTTAATAAAAATTAAGAATTTTGAAGTGTGTCAAAATTTGGTGGCTACATTTTGCCCCCTCTTTGGTACATTTATGAGCAATAAATGCGTTAAAGAAAGATGTAGCGAAAAGGGATGTTATGTTGCGAAAAATCAAAATTTGTTCAATTTTTTTGTTTATGCTTATTATCATGGATACCCCCTTCGAGTTTTGTAAGAAATTTACAATTTATTGCAAAACTCGAAATTCGAAGAAAAAAGGGTAAAAAGGGTATAAAATAGAAATTAGGGCAAAAAACCCTAATTCATTTTTATTTTCAGTGTTAGCGAATTTTGCTTTGGAGAAAAATGGATAAATGGCTACCATAGTGCATCGGGTAGACAAAGTTCGAGCCAAGAATGATGGAAATGGTGGGAACATCAGGGTAAGTGATTTTATCACTTCTTGTTTGAATTTTTTTGGTCTAAAATTAGGATTTTTGGATTTTTGGATGCGGCCTACCATTGTACAACTGCAACGATGAATTTGGATCATCGTGACAAATTTGGACATTTGAATTCATTGAAAAATACATCTGAATTGATAAATTTGAATATTTTTTGATGGATTCATACGTCTAATTTTGTTCATAGTAGGTCCAATTTTGCAAATTTGGATGTACGAATTCATTTTTGTGCATCCAAATTTGTATTTTAAGTTTGAATTTATACTTTAGGACTAAAGTTGTTAAAATTTTAAATAAAAATTATTATTTTTTTGTAGTTTTTATAAGTGATCTATTTTTATTTTTTATTTTGTAGGGAGGATCGCTTAAGGGTCGCGAGTGGTGACATACCGATTTTGAGGATCATGTTCAAGATCTTAGCGTGGATGATAGGGATATTTTGATGGTAGTAGGGCTTAATCATGTGGCTGAAATGCCATGCATAGAGGTAGACTATAGTCTACTTACTGCTTTAGCCGAGCGATGGTATCCAGGTTCATCGACTTTTTGGCTGTCGATGGGGGAGATGGCCCCTACTTTAGAGGATGTGTGGAGGATCCTCAGAGTTCCTATTAGAGGATAGTTTGTATACCAGTCCTTGGCCTAGGGTCAGGCCATGCGGAGATTGATGGGAGATCCATCATTTCCCATTGAGCAGAGTAGAGTCAGTATAGATGGACTCATTACCATGGATGGAGTGTCTACCTTGATAGTGGTATTGGTAGAGATAGTGGGAGGGCTTCTAGTGTGTCACCAGAGTGGTCGACACTTATCATGGGGGTTGGTAGAGGTCATAGTGGACATGCAGGATACTCGTATGTGGTTTGCTTGGGGTCCCTATATTTTGTGTCGCTTGTACCATACCTTATTTAGGGTCATGTACAAGAAAGGCACTAGCTTGGTGCTTACATCCTTTCTTCAGGTATGGTGTTGGGAGCACATCACAGTGAGGATACCGATAGGGTTTCCTCTTTAGGATGTAGAGGATGGACGACCTGTAGTATTCTACTAGGGTCCATTGGTTGGTCGAGTGAGGAGGAGGGGTGGCCTAGAGGAGGCCAGATGGACTATTGATGAGTTGACCACGATATGGATTTGTTGGAGACCTTGGAGAGGGCACCGTGGATGGGAGGATGATAGAGTGGAGCTAGCTCATGTGAGGTGAGTGTGATGGCTCCGTATGGAGAGAGGGGAGATAGAGCTACACCAGGTAGATCGGGTGCTCCATCAATTTGGGTTGGTACAGGGGATTCCAGAGGTTCAAGATTTTACTTATTCCTAGGTTGTGCGAGATTCGATGACCACTAGTGGGGCATCGAATCTCAATAGGTTTATTGAGGTAGATGAGGATGATGTAGTAGTCGCTCTTGCAAAGGGTGATGATGCAGGGGTGGTGGATGGCTATACTACTTGGTATGCTAGCATATGTCCTACAAGGATTACTCAGGAGAGAGGCATAGTTGGTCAGATACAAGAGGTATTTTGAGAGGTAGCTAGGTGATGATCAACTAGATTAGAGGGGGAGAGGTAGAGATAGAGGCCACCATAGAGAGAGGGGCCTCAGATGAGAGGAGGATTATAACCATAGGGGATTACTCAATGGACTCTCAAGATCGAGGGAGAGAGGGGATGATTCCAATAGGTGAAAGGCTCATAGTAGGATGTTCCTCCACTAGAGCAGATAATGCCTTCTCCATAGCAAGAGACCCACACTGCCTCAAGACTAAATTTACCTAGAAAGGGCATTACTACAGATATGGGAGAGTTGAGCAGTGTAGGAGAGGTGGATGCTGTATGGGCAAATAATGATGTTATGAGGTGTCAAATCACCATTTAGGTGAGTCACATCCAATAGTTGGAGGGACAACTCATACATGCACACACTCTTGTGAGCTAGGCTCAGGTTTAGGTAGCCCAGATGCAGGGATATGGATCATCATGCCAGATACGATCATAGTCTTGTTAGTCAAGGAGTGTGACTTCAGGCTAGTCCTTAGGGAGGAGGACAGTAGTGGTAGAGTTAGTCGCAGCATCACAGTGGGTATCTTTCTATCAGATGTTATACTATCAGCTTGTTCTAGAGGGTCAGAGGGTTGCTTTACCTTTCCTCCTTGAGTCATGGTAGATTAGGATCTAGGATAGTATCTAGGGATACTCCATTTTGTGAGCCCAGACCACCTCCAGGTGATGACACCTAGAGTTCTAGGGGTTCTAGGGGATGATACACTAAGCTGGATTTTGTGGTGTACCCCCTAGTGATTGAGTATACTGATTTTATGATTGTGGTATACCAATCAACTATTTTTGTATCCTATTATATTTTTGATGATATATATATATATACATATGTCTATTGCTTATCTGATGTGTTGATGATGTTGATGTGTGAATGTGTAATATAATTTATTTTTGATGATCTACATAATCATGCTTTTTATTTCCTATTTTATGGTTTTTGATGTACTTTTTCTCATGCTTTAATCAAGATATCATTGTAGGAAAGTAAAGTGTGATTTGATGTAATTGATGTTTGTAATGTAGTGTGATTGAGTTGTTTATAGAAGAAATATGATTGTTTTGGGAAATATACCCTTACGATCTTGATCAATCAACAATAATACCTCGAAGATGTGTGCTTGTATATGACTATTTATGGAGGTTGTTTGCTCGCTTTAGTCGTGAAGTGGATCTTGTGTGAGGTTTTGATGTTATGCTGATAGCGAAGGGTTATGATCCAAAAGTATTTTGAATTTGTTGATTGAAAGTGATGTAGTTGATGATAAGTAATGTGTGTGTTTTTAAGATTAATTTTATTTTAATCTTAAAAAAAGTATTATGCAATGATAGTAATTAAGCATGATAAATTTGGATAAAGGACTTGCGCTAGGCATAATATTCCTAAAGATATTTTATTAGGGTTATCTCATGCCATCATCATGAAGTCAATATGTAGTTTATATGAGAAAGTGATTATGTATGATCAAAATGCAAGTTTTTGTAAATGATAAGCAATCATGCAATATAGTAAAATTGAAATATTTATGCTAAGTGATAGGTATGAAAATGCAAGATTAACTATTTTTTTAGGACCAATTGCATATGCTAACAGTCATACAAATCCATGATGAAATAATGACGTTTGCTAATCAACCTTCAAGGAGAATTTTGGTCATTTCTAGGATGAAGTCAAATTTATCAAGAACCAGTGTGTGATTTGTGTATTCATTTTCCATATTGACCTTAATTATGATACAAAATATCTCAAGGATCAAATGTGTGTGCTTATGAAGTTCATTTACCAATTTTGAGTAAGGTAATGATGCAAGACAACTTTTAAGAACCAATGTGTGTGCAAATGATGAATTCATTTACCATGATTGTATGCATTCAGTTAGACTTAACTACTATGTAATACAAGCTACCAAAAGCTAGCTAATCCACAAGCTGACATTGGTCTATACAAAAGAAGGTCGCTAATGTGACAAACATGTCACCATGCATAAGGATACCACCATTGCCAGATAGGCTTGATGCCACCTAACCTGTAATGAGGATCACCTCATGGTGTTCAAATAACTGAGGAATTCTAGGGATTCAAGCTCATTACCCCCTTCTTTTATTTTGATTTCTTTGAGTAGGGATTCTTGTTCATTTTTTGATTTTGAACAAGGGGATTTTATTGCTTTGTAGTAAAATCATTTTTCTTTTTCTTTTCTTTTTCTTTTTGCTTTTTATTTTTTATTTTTTTTTTCAAGGGATACTTGCTCAATTAGACAAAGAGCAAGGGATTTTATTTGGGTAGGGGGAGCTTGTCCTTTTGCCAATTCTCAATATTCTAGACCATGCGCATAATAGGATAGCAAGGGAAACCTTTCACTTAAGGAGCTAGGACTACTATGTAGCATCATCTTCCCTTGTGCAAAATCATTTTTAATATGTGTAAGTGATTCTTGGTTCAAAAAGTGGCAAGATCAGTTCCCAAAACTTCAAAATTTATTTAGTGAAGCAATAGTGTTTTTGGTTCAAGAGAGATTTATAATCAACAAAAATCAAGATTTTATTAAAATGTGAGTTCTGTGAGTGGTTCAAGATAATATTTGAATTCCTCTAAAAGTAAACCAAAATTAACTATGAATTTTGACAACATAGATCTAATTTATAAGTAGAATAATAATTGGATGTGACCATATGGCATATGTAATTGAATCACAATTTTATTTTGATAAATTCATAGATAAATGCAACTAAATGATAGATGATTTAAATATGATGATTTAAAGTAGATGCAAGAAATATATGTACAAGGTATTTACAATTATGTACAATGGTGAGATTTCTTGATTTTATGCATAGTATCTTTTTAGGTGCATTATGTTCATGGGTTCCTTAAGATATTTTTCATCTAAATTTGCCAATCGATATGCACCAGATCCAAATTTTGTAGTGATGATAAATGGTCCTAACCAATTTGGTTGGAATTTTCCTTTTAAATCAGTTTGAGCATTTGTATTTTTTTTGTTTTCTTTAAGAACTAGATCGCCAATCTCAAAAGATCAAGTATGAACTTTCTTAGAATATGATATTTTGAGTTTATCTTGATATGAGCGAAGGTGCTCTAAAGCATTTATATGCTTTTCATCTAGTAATTCCAATTGGCTTAATCGTCCAGCACGATATTCATCTCCTACTTCAACATTTTGAAGTAAAAGACCTAAAGAAGGGACTTCAAGCTCAAAAGGAAATACAACTTCAATACCATATACTAAGACAAAAGGCGAAGCGCCAGTAGGGGTTCGAACACTAGTTCGATAAGCCCATAATGCTGGATATAATTGGGTATGCCAATCCCATCCTGATTTATTAACCAATATTTTTAAGATCTTAATTAAAGTTTTATTTGATGCTTCAACTTGACCATTTCCTTGCGGATAATAAGGAGTAGACCATCTATGCTGAATTTTATATTTTGCACAAATATTTTTAATGTCTTTATTTTTGAAACAAGTTCCATTATCTAAAACAAGTGTAGATGGAATCCCAAATCTACAGATAATTTGATTAAAAATAAATTTAGAGACCTGGGTTCCCATGCAAGAAGCCAATGGTATAGCTTCTACCCATTTTGTAAAATACTTAGTTGTTGTAATAATAAATTTATGGCCATCTGAAGAAATTGGATTGATTTTCCCAATGATGTCTAGGCCCCATTTTGAGAAAGGCCATGGGGAAGAACTAGCTTGAAGCTCTTGGGTAGGAGCATGAACAAGGTTTGCATGCTTTCTACATTTGTCACATTTACGTACATATTCATGGGCATATTTTTCCATGGAGGGCCAAAAGTATCCCATTCGTAGGAGCTTTTTGGCTATAGCATCCCCACTAAAATGACCTCCACAAGATCCATCATGGACCTCGTTTAGAGCTCTTTTGGATTCATTGAGGTTGAGGCATCGTAAGAGGATGCCTTCGAAGGATATTTTATACAAAGTACCTCTAATGATTATGAAGTGGACAACTCGCTTGCGTAATGATCATCGTTGATTTCTATCGAAGCCATCTGGGAATGATCCATCTTGGAGAAATTTTAGAATATCTCCATACCATGGTTCTGAAAATGCTTCTTCAATTGTGAATACATCTAAGGGTTCTAGACATGACTCTAATGATGCGGGTTCCTAGAGTTGGTGAATGATGATAGTAGCATGATCATCATCCAACTCCAAAGGGATAAGGGAAGTAGTTGCTACCATAGCATCGGTAGAATGATTACTGGTGCATGGGATAGCTTCTATAGTAACCTTCTCAAATAAAGAAATAAGTTTTAAAACATATTCTTTATAAGGATGGAGTTTCTCATCTCGGGTTTGATAAATATCATTAACTTGATTCACCACGAGTTGTGAGTCTCCAAAAATTGATAATACTTTAATATTGAGAGCTAAAGCTACTCGTAATCCAAGGATTAAAGCTTCATATTCTATTGTATTATTTGTGCAAGTAAATTGAATTTTAAAGGATAATGGGATAAGTTGCTTTTGTGGGGATACCAATATGATACCTACACCTGCGCCACTCATACAATGGGCTCCATCAAAAAATAGAGACCATGATTCCAGGGAATCACTATCTATATTAAGACATTCATCAGGGAATTCTATCATCAAAGGGTGAGTAGACTCAAGAGGGGCAATGACGAGTTGGTCTGCTATGACTTACCCTTTAATGGATTTCTACCCAATAAAGGTTAGGTCAAACTCACTCAAAGCGAGAACCCATTTTTTTGCTCATCTTGATAAATAGGGTCTACTCATCAGATATCGCAATGGATCAAATTTTGCGATGACATAGGTTTTTTGGCTAAGCATGTAGTGACGCAGTTTTTGTGTAGAGAATACGATAGCTAAATAGAGTTTTTCTAAGGGTGTGTAACGAGTTTCATAGCTTATTAAAGTTCTACTTATGTAGTAAATGGCTCGTTCTTTCTTATCCTCATCATGTTGTGCTAGCATTGCTCCTAACGCAAGTTCTGAGGTAGAAATATATAAAATGAAAGGGTGCTCTGGCCTAGGTGGAACAAGCACTGGTGGGGTAAGCAGATATGTCTTAAGAGTTTCAAAAGCTTCTTGACATTATTTATCCCATAAGAAAGGAGTATCTTTCTTAAGCAACCTAAGAAAGGGTTTACATTTATCTGCCAATTTATCAATGAAACGATGGATAGACTGGAGCTTACCCTGTAGACTCCTGAGTTCTGTTAAGTTTTTGGGTGGTGGCATATCAATGATAGCCTTAATTTTGATAGGGTCTATTTCTATACCATGCATAGAAACTATAAACCCTAATAACTTACCCGATTTTACTCCAAACACACATTTGTCTGGATTCAATCGGACTTTAATTTTAATTTTTGTCAAAGACTCATCGTAAATCAGGGATATGATCTTCTTGTTTTATAGATCGAGCTATGATGTCATCCACATAATCATGTAGGATGTCATACATCATATCATGAAATACATACGTCATAGCTCATTGGTAAGTTGCCCCTACATTCTTTAGACCGAAGGGCATTACTTTCCAATAGAAAGTCCCCCAAGGTGTAATGAAGGTAGTTTTAGGTTGATCTTCTGGTGCTATACGAATTTGATTGTATCCTGAAAATCCATCCATAAGTGATAACATTCCACATCCTACCATGAAATCAATAATTTGATCCATATTAGGAAGGGGAAAGTCATATTTGGGACATGCAACATTGATGTCCCTAAAATTAGTACAAACTCTGATTTTAGTAGCCTCTTTTTTGGTTACTAGAAAAATATTGGATATCCAATCAGAATAATCTATAGCTTGAATGAAATTTACATCCAAGAGTTTTTGTAATTCATTTTTAACCAATAAGGCTACTTTAGGATGCATTTTCCTAAGTTTTTGTTTGATAGGTTTAGCATCAGGATGAACCACTAAGTGGTGCATAACCACAGAAGGGTCTAGGCCTGGCATATCTGTGTATGTCCAAGCAAAGATATCAGGATATTCTGTGAGAAGTTATGTATATTTAATTTGTTCTTCTTTATTTAAATCAGTCCCAATTTTAACCATGCGGGGATTATTTTCTGTTCCAATATTAATTTTTAGAATAGCCTCTATTTTGATACTTAAATCTCTTTCGAAGTTGGGAGGAGCGGGTGAAACACCCATTTCTTGAAGTTCTTCTAAGGATAAGTTGGCTAACTCTTCTTGTGTGGTTGTCTGAATGTGAGCTATACATGGGATAGACCCATCGAAGAAGAACCTATTCCTCATAATTTCTTCATGGGAAATGTCATAAAAGATGTCTCCTTCTACACATTCATCTGGAGCAGCCATTATTTTTGGATGTACTATTGATAACATGTTGCAAGAGAACCCATGAGCTTTCTTGTATTTCTTTAGTTGTTCTTGTTTTTCTAAATATTCTCCATATGTGATAAGGTGATCATCTTTATCAAAGGGAAAAGGTTGAGTTTTTGTGGGGATATAGCCTATACCACATCTGGTAGGCCATTCCTCTACCTCAAAAGGCTCACGTATTCCATTTTCAAGAGGGCCTAAACCTTTACCTTTGTATCCCATATCACACATCATTTTTTTAGATTTTATGTACTTATTAGAAAAGAAGCATTGAGCAAAACTATTCTCATCATACGTAAAGCTCATTTACCTAATGTTAATTTTATCAAGAGCACATCCAACAGAAATGAAAGTACAATTTCCAATATGATAGATGTTGCCCCATTTCTATGGTAACCCCACTATATGTGGAGATGGTGGTAATCGGGACAAGACAAGGGAATCTTGTATATTATAATTATCCTATTTTATGGGCTCCAATACGGTGGATAAATCCTATAAGACTTCATCTATCAAAGGATATGATGTAGAGGGATTATTATCATTAGAAGGTTTTGGTAATTCAGAAGGAGGTGATGATTCTGATTTGGTTAAAGAGGTCTTAGAATATTTAGGTTCCAATGATGACAAAGCAGGACAAAAGGGGATGTTGATAGGTTCTGCTATTGCACACATTTCAAATGGTCTGGGATCACCATGGATAGTGACCAACTGATTCTTAAATTTAAATTTAACACATTGATGCAAAGTAGAGGGAACAACCCTCATTGCATTGATCCAAGGACATCCCAAAAGAATGTTGTAAGATGTTGGGCAAGGTACAACAAATATGGACGTGTCTAAAATCCTGGGACCAACTTGTAGTGGAATAGATATCATACCACAAGCCTCTTGTGTTTCATCGTTAAAATCTTTAATGATCATTTTAGTTTGTCTTAAATCTTCTTTCTTGAATCCAAATATTTTGAAAAAATCATAAGTGCATATATTTAGGGATGAGCCATTATCGATTAATACTATTTTAACACAAACATCCCCAATTAAAGCTATTATATAAAGAGGATTATCTCTATACATACTTTGGGGAGGGATGTCTTTATCATGAAAATCAATGTAGTCTGTTTCATGAGAGACTACAACATTGACTACAATAGTTGGCTCTATATCCTGAGGTACCATCATCTAGCTTAAAGTGTTCATTAGTTCTTCTCTATGGATAGTTGAAGTTCTAAGAAGGTCTAGAAGGGAAATCCTAGTTGTTGTATTAGCTAGTTGTTCGTTGATATCAAATGGAGTCTTTTGTTGAGGTTGAATTATGTTATTTCCCTTATGAGGTAGTTTTAGAACAATAGGTGGTTGATCAACATCATTTGATTGAGTTTGAGGTTGAGAGTTTTGTGTTTGAGCTTGCTGTCAAGTAACAACTCCAATCGTACCAACAATGTTATTTGATCGAACAACTTGTGGTCTTGTAGTTGAACTTTGTTCAATAGGAAGAATTTGTTGTGACGAGGGATGAGTAGTCCTCATTCTTGTAAATGGTTCTTCTGGAGTTAGTGAATTGGTAATGGGTAATATTGGCCCTGACTCATATTCTGAACTATTAGCATGTTGTGAGCTAATATCTATTTTAGACTCTGATTCACTTTATATTTCATCCAAGGATGATAATTGTGGTTTTCTTCCTTGGAGTTGCTTAATTGTCATGTTGGATTGAGTAGGCACAAAAATAGTTTGCGAAAGTTGAGATGGTAAATAATTGTTAATTTCTCCCACATACCATGTTGGATGAGGCATATTTTTATAGTCTAGCTGATTTACAACTTCCTTGCCACGATTTGGCAATGGGTTTTGAAAAATATCCAAGTTTTGGTTTACATTTTGTGCCTATTGTTGTTGTGTATTTGTTGTTGGAGGATTTTTATTAGGTGGAGGACTTTCCACTTCCAATTTTCCATCATCAATTAAGTCTTGTACTAAATTTTTTAATTTTCTACAAGTGTTTGTTGGATGTCCATCAACTTGGTGGTAATCGCAATGTTGGTCGGGTCTATACCAAGGTTGAGAGGGGTCAGGTTGTCGTATCTCTGGCAATTTTATTAGACCTCTTTCTACTAGTTGCGGTAAGACCATTTTCAAGGGTTGATTTAATCTTGTAAAATTTTGTAGTGGAGGTTTTTGGGGTGCTTTCAACACAAACATTTTCATGGTATCTGTGGTATTGACATTCTGAGGGGGTCTACTATCCGTGACCCCATATCCTACCACATGTTTGTTTTTGTATTGATTTTTAGATGACTTATCTTCATCTTTCCTTTTAAATTATCCCCTCCTGATTAGGGCTTCCTCTACTCTTCTTGCTAAATCTATAGCTTGGTCAAAGGATGTTACGGTAGTTGTAGCTAACTCGTAAGACAATTGTTCTTGCAAATTCCCAATAAAAATATCTAGCATTTCTCTTGGAGGTAAAGAAAAATGTAATTTTCCTAAAATTTTCCTCCATCGAGCTAGGAATTCTCCAAAACTCTCTTCTTTTCCTTGCTTAAGGTTGTACAAATCCTTTATTGTAACATGCCTCTCTATGTAGGCACCAAATTGATGTACAAACATTTCTACGGTTTCTTCAAAATTTCTCAAGGAGTGTGTTGGTAATTGATAATACCACTCCAATGCCATTCCTCCTAAACTTTTTGGAAATATTTTTAGCAATAGCATATCATCATAAGCGATGTCATGACATGCTATCCTAAACATGCAAAGATGTTCTATGGGATCTTTTGTTCCCTTATAGATCGAAAGAATCGGCATAGGGAACCGTTTAGGATATGGCCTAGCAACGACCATAGGATCTAATGGTTGGTTGCACATCTCTTTATAGCTATATGTAGGATGATATGGGTCTATTTGATCTAAGCATGAAGCTAATTGCTTCACTACAACTTCAAGATGATGTGATGGTTCACTATTTTTATTTTGGTTTACTATGTTGCCATGTGGAGGATAATAAGTTTTTTGTGCTTCCATATAAGGGGTTGAAATGGACACACTATTATGCATAGGGTTTGAAGTAGGAGGAGGATATTGAAGTTTATAGAGGGTTGTATTTTTTTGGATATTTGGTCGAGGAGAACATGGAACTTGTGTATTTTTATTTTTTTGGGAAGAAAAATTTAGGGCAAATACATGTTGAAAATATTAAGAAAGTAAGGTAGGGTTATTAGATGAAGATGGTTGCTTTTGATTAGAAGTAATTGTAGTAGTTGCACTAACGGGTTGTTGTTACGGTGGTTCAGGTACTTGTTTTTGGGAATTACCTTCTAGAGGAGGTGTATTTTTGGTATTATCTAAAGAGAGGTCATTGTCAGTGGCATGTTGCAATGAAGTTTTTATATATGTTTCAGGTTGTGGGTGAAGTCGAAAAGTTGCTTCTAAAGCTGCTTCCATCAAGAAATCACCCTTTATGAGCTGATATTATATATCCAACACATTAGTGATGGCAGCTCGATTTTGATTTAAGAAGTCACATAAATGTTGCATGGACTGAAAATGAATGCCTCCTTGAGGCCCTAGTTTTGGGTCAACATCGTTGATGGTTTCATCTTCTTCACTTTGTCTTGTTTGGTGTTCTGGTTCTTCTAAGACTTCTTCTATTTTAGCTTCTGCATTAGGGTCAATATCTAGCTCATATTCATAGCTAGTTTCCACTTTTTTACCACTTCTTAGATGTTTAGGCATATTTCCTAGCGATGCTAATTAAAAAAAAATTGTTTGTTTTGATTTTTTTTACTCTCTTGTTTTTTTTGTTTTAAGCAAACAATTTACTATGCTTTAACCCAAATATTTACAAGATTTTTGAAAATTATGTTAAGTGGTTTCAATATTCCCTAAAGAGCCTATGGATGTCATTGATGGGCTCTAAATATTTTGGACTCTGTAGTGTTCTTCCTCAAAAGATAAATCATCTACTAAGAGTTGAATGAAGAAAACAAAGGTAAATTCCTTAGTCTCTGAGTTAAAAGGTTGGACTTGTAATTCATAACAATACTCTCAAAATAGGATTTCCCTAGGTGCTTTATGAAATACTTTTCTCTATTCTAAGGTCACCTCATTTTTTTCTAAGTATGCTAAGAATCTGTGGATGTTTAAGTCTTATTCCAAGTAATTATCCCAAGGATAAATGTTTATGTGGACACTAGCTCATTTATATGCAAGTCAACGCTCACACCCTCTTTTGATTTCAAAGTAAGGAGAGTGGAAACTAGGTCTTAAGGCTCTACCAACATCAATTCTCTTAATTTCTCTAATTTATTGTGATTTGTTTTCAATGATGCCAAAGTGTTGCCACAAATCTACTTGATGTTCTATGCCATCTCGTTTATAGAAGAGATCAACCTCTTGTTCTATGAGTGTTCTCCTAAGATCTATGAAGAAGGATTCGTTAAGTCTATTTTCTACCATTTAATGAGATTTTTTTTTGTTTTTGTTTTATTTTGTAAAGGAAACAAATTTTAATAATAATTGTGTAGTTCACATTGGGTTCACCAAATAATGTAGGCCTAAAATTTTTATACCTCTTTCTCCTAGGCTAATGGATCCATGCCTGAAATGGGAAGAGAAAATGAAGGATCTACACCTCGTACGAGAAGTGCTTGAGTTACGCTCTCCTTGGTGTTTATTGACAAATTGGGTGGGTTCACTAGGAAACACTTGATGTGGCGGTTTCCATACCTAGGTGAGGTAGTAGTTTGATGTTTTTTTTTCTTTATTTTGAAAGCATACACCTAGGATTTGGCCAAAATGCAATTTCTACCTAGCTATATGTGATTCAATTTCAAATGAAGACAAGGCATACAAATCTATCTAGAAAGCATTACAAAGTTTAACTAAGATGCAAAGGTTTTGTTTATGCTAGCATGTTTTATTTTTTGTATTTTTATGTTTTATAAAAAATCATAATAAAGTCTATTTTTAGGGGGTTTTCTATAATATGATTAAACATAAATGTATATAGGACAGAAAATATAAATATAAGTACAAGAAAATAGGTTTTAAGTTCTTACCTAGCGTAGATGTCTAATTTATTATGAATTCAGATGTTCAGGATGAATTCAGATGCACACTGGATGAATTTGGTCGTACAAATTGGTTAGATGAATTCGAACATGTATGAATCTGTCAAAAACCTACAATTGCATAACAAAACACTAAATTTTGAAATCATGTATGGGGGATCTACATAGGCCACAATAGATCATGGTCTATGACAGTCAAATCCCCTCGGTTCTTTTAGCCAACCATAAAGAAAATGAATGATTGATTATTTTAATATGAAACATGCGGTTCTAGATGCAGATTATCTAATGGTAACAGTAAGATACAGTAAAGACCGAAATAACAAATTAAATGTAATACAATATAAATTAATCAAAAATATGACAATCATAATTTTACCCCTAATGTACCACTGGTACGTATTCAGATGCAATTTTTAATTTTGTGCACTATGTGTGAATTTGTACACAATCAAAACAATTCAATGGCTAGTTTTGCAAAACAAAAAATTAAATCAGATGCAAAGTGATAAATTTGGATGTAGCCAAATTTGTAAAAATGATGAAAAACTCAAGTAATGATTATATATAAACCAGATCCACGTGTGTTGAAATTATCTCCATCGTTGTGTATCCCTTGGATGATGATCAAACAACAAAGTTCTCCACTGCAACCTGCAAAAAAGCTCCAAAGTCTCCTTCACAATCCAAGATCTTTTGCAAATATCACCATCCAAATTATTTGATGTGAGGCTAGGGGTTTAAATGATTTATTCAGTTCAAGGAATTAGGTAGGTTGGCGATATTAGGCAGGGTTGTTAAGCCAAATTAGGTTTTGGCTCTATTTAGATAAATTTGGATCCATTTGATTTCAGTGGATCATCTAAAATCATCGAGAATTTGGTGATACCTAGATTAGGTTCAAAATCCAACTCGACACCTAAATTAGGTGCACATGGTATTTGTATGAATTCAGACACGTCCTATTTTATCAGATGCACCTGCACTCATCCAAAACTCATGAAATTTGGCCAGTATGCATAAATGGGCATTTAAAGACAACCCATATGATCAAATTTTAAAATTGGATCATGGATCAACCTGCATCAATTTGGGGTGCCTGGATGGGCCCTACGAGCCTACGAAAACTTAAAAATAGCATAATGGAATAATGTAGAAAATAATGGAATAATGGAATAATGTAGAAAATAACTAACTAAAAATATTAACTCCTTCATTTTAACTCCAAATGACCTAAAATTTTAACTGTAGCATAATGGAATAATGTATAAAATAACTAATTAAAAATATTAAACAAATTGCTTAATAATTTACCCTTGTCTCGGGGGAGTGTGATGGTGACTTCAACTATTTGGAGGGCATCCTAGGAGGGTATACCCAACAAATATGGCCACTTTTTGTTACCAAACCACTAGCAGATGTTCCTAAACAACCTAAGGTGTGTTGTCATAAAAATTGGTGAATAAATTCACCCGGATGGAAAAGTTACGCTCGGATTACCTTCTTGAAGTCACCCGGTAACCTCCTTGGAAAAAGGGAGATTCCGAGGGCAAAAAGGTGCAATAAGGTGAGGGGAAATTTTAGAAACACTCTGTTGCATATCCTGGAACTCCTATATATATTTTTGTGTGGACCATGTATCCATTTTATAGCCCAAAGGTGCTCATGTGCAAAAAGGCATACAAGGGCATGCATGGCAGGAGGTGCCACTTGTCAAATGGGAGGCATGCACAGGGTGTGGAAGAGAATCTCCCAATTTTGCCCTCATCAATATGGATGTCATAAGGATTCCCTATCCTCTACCTCGCATGCTCTGTTTGGATGGTCAAATGGTAGTTTTTGGGTGCCATTTGGCCAAATTTTGACTTTTTTTGGGTTAAACTTCACCACCATCCCACTCTGGGACAAGGGATCACCACCATCCCAGGGTGGGATGATGGGAATCTACCATCATCCCAAGGTGGTACGGTGGTGAATTTTGGGCCAAAACCTCCCAAAATTGGGCCGATAGCCTCCAAAACCCTTTTCGGAGTGGCTAGAACCACTATGAGCCTCCTGAGGGTTGCACAAGGGGCCATATGATGCCAATTTGATCATTGTTTGTGTGTGCTTAATCGGGTTTACCAAATTTTAGTGTCTATAGCTGCATATTTTTGAGATGTGTTGTGTGCAGCACAGTGCTGAGCAAAAATAGATGACCAAAATGTAGAATTATTAAGGTTACTCAATAACCTAACCAACTTTAGATGCCCCAATCATGGAAAGGGCATGTGTTCTTGAATCCTTGCTTCTGGATCATTGAATGAGCGTGCTTATGCTTGAAAATTATTTTTCATGAAGGGACAGGGCCTATGAATTCATGATGCCAGTAATGTCAAGCATTATAATGTGATATTGTGTGCTTGTGTTCTGCCCCAAGCAAGAGCATGATTTTATTTATCGAAGATTCGTTGAACAAATGCCATTCACATAATTGAGTGTGTGCTTGCTGATTTGGACTGAGTATGACTACCCCATCAAGAAATGAGTCGATGAGGGAATGACCAGTGAGAAAAGCGACAAGTCGCTTGACCCAATTGATTTGTGTTGTGATTACCTTTAGCTTTGTCCCTAGAAAAATAGGGTAATTTAGAGAGGATTTTGGTGACTTTATTGAGTTTTCCTGGAGGAAAGAAGCTAAAAACTACATGTCTATGGGGATTTCTAGAAACAATGGCCTTATTAGGGCATGAATTAACAACTTTTCCATCCCTCCTAGGATCCTCAGGGTTGCATTTTTATCTATGTGAAATTTAGACCCAATTTGAGCTATTTTGGTGCAGTTTTGGACCTATTTTGGGTCATTTTGGGTTGTTTTGGTCTATTTTTGCTACCACCATCCTAGGGTGGGATGAGGGCATGTTCTACCACCATACATGGTGGCACAATCAGCCAAATGTGTGCTTGTCCCACCCTGGTATGGTGGTGACCCCTGCATATTTATATAAACCCAAAATATGAAGGTTAGGCTCATTTGTGCATGCTTTCTTTGGCAGTTTGAGAGGTGAGGAGTAGGAGAGTGATCCTAAGAAGTAGAGTGCTATAAAATTCATCCCAAATTCACCATCAGTCAATGGGCAGAATCAGCCATTGGAGGAGCCGCTGCGAGACAGGTATGCTAAATCTCTCTTATTGCATTTTCCTAGTGTTAGGAGTTGATTTGTTTGCTTTTATGGCATGTTTTTGACTTGGAAGAATATCACACTAGATTATAGGTAATTAAACCTAATTTATGAGATATGTACAAAATTTTATGTTTCACCCATGTTTTTGTGCAATTATATTGCATTTTGTAGATCAATTTTGCATTGTTTTTGCTATTTTTGATGACCTGAAAGGCCTTTTTGAGCCCAATTTTTTGGAGTCATCTCTAGGTGGTATGGCTAGTGTGGGATGGTCATATGCCATCCCTTGATGGTGTGGCCATAGGGTTGGGGGCCATTCCTAGGAGGAATGGTCACAAATCAGTCTCAAAGAGGGGCCATTTTGAGTTTTTTCTTTTGAATGTTTTTGGGGCCATGCGAGGCCATTTTGGTGGTGTATTATTAAGGTGCTTATCCCTATCAGGTGGTGAGGAGTCAGTATCAAGTACCTAATCTCTTTTATTCCATGAGGTATGCCTTAACCATATAGTACTGAGAGTGGTTGTATGCCATAAGCCTCAAGCAGGTGACCCGATTAGAGGCTATTATAGGAGATCATGCATATATGAATGCCCTGATTGATCTGTGGGATACGCACACAAATACCTTCCACCTACCCAATAGGGATATGATGGTGATGCTTGAGGATGTCTATCAGATTCTTTATATTTTGATAGAAGGGCAGCTGATCTGTATGACACTACGAGACTAGAGACAAGTAGTGCTCGAGAGGTACTTTAGTTATGATCTAGAGATGATAGAGTTGGAATACTTGAAGGGTGGTATGCTGGTAGGATTATGGTATGAGGTGAAGGTATTGGGGGTGAGGAATACACTACTCATGATGCTCATATCTAATATGCTACTACCGAATTATTTTAGAGTGAGGTTAATATGGAACCTAGTGGATATAGTGTTTGCGCTGGTGAGGTCTACTATGGCGGAGCCACTGGTGATGGCATGGGGTACTACACTATTGGCACAGCTCTATGATGATCTGTATGATATTCGTTATTGTCAATGGAAGGATGTTGGGTGTAGATTTTTGTTGCAACGCTATGGGGAGACCACAGGGGCTACCCTGGATGACTCAGGCACAACTAGTAGACAGGGAGATAGGATATGGTATCCTATAGCATAGGGCTCAGGAGAGGGGATAGAGTCAACGATTCGTAGGTGAGGTGGCCTACTACGCAGATCTATTTTCCTAAATCTAGGTAGCTCAGGTATTTTGGAGGCCATACAGAGATTGTCCAAAGTGGACAGATGCTACTATATAGCTTCGTAGAGTGCGGTGAGGCAGATGGTTAGTTGGACGACATGGCATAGAGTGGGGGTACTTCCCTTTTTCTCGGGTGATGTGACAGTTTGGGCTACACTAAGGGGTGCCTAGTGATTTGGTGCCTTATTGACATTACAGTGATAGGAAAACATTGGCATGGTTGATGGTATAGGTCGTGGCACGAGATGCAGATATTGTAGTGGACATTCCAAATGTGGATGATGCCAAGACTATAGCAGAGTATGACACATGGTGGGTGATATGCTAGGGGCATGGGGAGGGACCACTAAGGAGGGGTACAAATAAGGAGGCACATCAGGATGCTTCTATTGAGGACCAGGGTGAGGCAAGTGATTGGTAACGACATAAGGTAGGGGAGCATGTGGATCTCCTGGACTTAGGAGATCAAGGTGACTTGGGGGATGATGATGTTGGGGATGAGGAGGTGCAAGCACCATTGATGGCACTGAGGGATATAGAGGTAGATCTACAAGAGGAGCTACTTATGGTGAGGTAGAAGAGAGATCTCCTATGGACATAGGTGAATGATGCATAGTGATCCAAGGTATAGGTGGCTCAGGCCAAGATAGATTCTCTTCAGGTACAACTATGATATTGAAGCCCTACACGAGAGGATTCCAGCAGTGGGGAGGTGACTAGGATGCAGGCAGAGGTGACATGAATCCATTTTGTAATGGATACTTACCAGGCACGATGCCAATGGGGGTAGGCTTATGCGGATGAGCTGGAGACTGAGGTAGTACGCCTTTGTGGGCATATATAGGATGATGCAGGTGCCAGTGGGTCATACCAGAGTCACCACAACAAGACAGGGTAGTCCTCCTCTAGGTGAGAGGCACCAGGGTCTATGCAGAGAGCTGACAGGGTAGGTGGTAGCAGATATGGGAGTTCACAGAGGACTCCTACTATAGGTGGGAGTGCGAGTCATAGTACCGATCCTGCGTGACCATGGTAGTGGCTCGCATGACTCTTTTTGTGTTTTTGGATGTTTTAGCAGTGTGAAGTCCGAGGACTCACTTTATTGTAGCCAATGGGCAACATGATGTATCTTTTTGTCCCATACATACACACACACACACACACACACACACATATATATATATATATATATCTGAGCTTTTTTATGTGGTTCATCATGTGTTTATTTTTTTATGAAATGTATGCAAATGTATGCAATTTGATGTATGCAATGATGATGAATGCCTATGTATGCATATTTTGTGATTATGATTTGATTTTATTTTGTACATGTATGGATGTATATTGAGATGGATGATTTCTTGATCTAGAGGATGCAATGTGTAGACTACATATTGTATTATGCTAGCACCATAGATGATGTATTTTGCACCAAATCATATGTAATTTTTTCATGAGACTTATATATAATGGTTTTGTGAATAATGTAATTGAAATGAATGTGGTGAAGTGATATGAATGACATGTTGTTTAGAAAATGCCCATTAGGTTTTCATGAGACTCAAACACTCTAGTCAACTTATCAAAAGTTGTATACTAACCGTGCAAGATTTTTTGATAAGGTATGAATATGCTAGGACGACCAAGGTACTTCATATCCCTATGTGTGCAAGTGAGTTCATTCCTGTGAGATGCATAAGGATATCGCCAGTGCCAAGTAAGCTCTCAACCAAACTTGTACTGAGGATCACCAAATTAATGCCACCATCGTAGGTTTTGTACTAAGTATGACTAGACCACTAGGCAATCTAAGTTACCAAAGCTTGCTCATCCACATGCAAACATTGGTCTATACATACGCCCAAAAGCTAATGTGATAGATATATCATCATGCGTTAGTCTACCGCTATTGATGGATAGGCTATCCACAAAATCTATAATGAGGATCACCTAAGGGTTTTCCAAATGTTGAGAGTTCTAGGGATTCAAGCTCAAGTGTATTTTGGTTATTCAATTGATTGGGATTGCTTTCTCTCATATATAGTGATGAAATTCACTGTTTATTTATCTCTTTTTAGTGGCTATAATCACTGTTTATTTTGAGTTATTTTCTTTTTTCTCTTGAGCAAGGGGTTTGAGTAGTGGTGATAACCACTGTTATTTTTTATTGTTGCTTTTTGAAGATTTTGATTTCAAATTTGAACTTGTGGGATTTTTGGCTTGTGGATGGCATTGATTCTTTAGGCCCTGGGGATGACTACCCATCCTTCATGGGGACGTGTAGTATAAATCCTTATGAATTTAGATATCAAAGGTGTTTGGAAATTTTGATGTGAAGCTTTTGGGATTTTGTTGTGGGATGATGTCGATATTTTAGGCCTTGGGGATGACTACCCATCCTTCGTAGGGATGTGTAGTATGAATCCTTATATCTTTAGGGATAAAGGGTGTTTGGAAAGTTTTATAGTGGTGAAAACCACTGTTAATTTTGGGGAATTGGGTTGGGAAGAGTTTGTCCTTTTGCCAAATCTCAGCATTCTTGAACCATTCGCATAGCGGGATGAGAAGGATGACCTTTTCACTTAAGGTAACCAAAACCACTTCATGGATTTCATCTGTCTTTGTGCAAAATTTAGATTGTTAATGATTAATTGTGTTTGGGATATGATGTACGCAGGGCATAATCAATGCAAGACTCTACCTCCTAAAAATCAAGCTAGCCTACTACAAAATCCGAGTAGAGACTAGATATGGTTGAGTGAAAAAAAACCCTATGACATTCTAGAACAAATGGCTAAGTGAAGGGAATAGACACGACTATGGAAATGTGAAAAACATGTGGGCAAAAATACTAATTATGGTATTTGAACAATGAGTACTTTCATGACATTGATTTTGAGTTGTAAGTAATGTACCATCATGGTGCTAGACATGTATGTGCAACTCTAAAAAGTAAAGTGGTAATGATGAATATGCCTAAATGCAAGCAACGATAAAATGCAATGGGATGCAATATTTTTGAATTTTTATGTTTTGATGATTTTTTTAAAATTTTTATTGATATGTATACACATGTGACCAACGGGCTTACTTGGAGGTCATTGGGGCATTTTGGGGGACCAAAGGGCTTATGGATGCCTTTGGGGCTTTTAGGTTTGACCTAGACGATCATAGATAGTCCAGGAGCATTTTTACTTGACCTAGACGGTGAGAACCCGCTAGGAGCCTTTTGGATGACCTAGACGTGTAGCGACACTTAAAAAGTGTCTACGACTACCTAGGGGTATTTGGCTATGAACAAAGGGCTTATGGATGCCTTTGGAGCTTTTAGGGTTGACCTAGACCATCGTAGATGGTCTAGGAGCATTTTTACTTGACCTAGATGGTGAGAACCCGCTAGGAGCCTTTTAGGTGACCTAGAAGTGCAACGGTACTTAAAAAGTGTATACGACTACCTAGGGGTATTTGGCTATGACCAAAGGGCTTAGGAATACCTTTGGGGCTTTTAGGGTTGACCTAGATGATTGTAGATAGTCTAGGAGTGTTTTTAATTGACCTAGATGGTGAGAACCCGCTAGGAGCCTTTTGGGTGACCTAGACGTGCAACGACACTTAAAAAGTGTCTAAAACTACCTAGGAAGATTTGGCTATGACCAAAGGTCTTAGGGATGCCTTTGGGGATTTTAGGGTTGACCTAGATGATCGTAGATAGTCTAGGAGCATTTTTACTTGACCTAGATAGTGAGAACCTACTAGGATCCTTTTGGGTGCTCTCTAAGCATGAAATGGTCACAAGTGAAGGATGTTCAAGGGTTCAGGATCCTCGACGCCTTCAAGTTAAGCTAGGCGATAAGTTCCAGACCCTATTTGACTAGTGATGACAAAGGGACCTAACCAATTTACCGCAAATTTGTCCCATAGGTGGGGTGGCAAGCTAGAATTATGTTGGTTCTCTTTCAGGATGAGATCACCAACATGAAAGTCTCTGAGATGGACTTTCATATTATAGGATCTTTTGAGTTGCTTTTGATACACACATAGATGCTCAAGCACATTAATGCGATGCTCATCCAAAAACATAAGTTGATCTAGGCGAGCTTGTCACGCAGTATCATCATCAATAAACTCCTGCATGGATATGCGTAATGATGGGATTTCCAACTCTAGAGGCATGACCACCTCAGCACCATACACTAGTGAAAATGAAGTTGCCCCAGTGGGCATCCGAATGCTAGTGTGGTAAGCCCAAAGAGCAAGTGGCATTTATGTATGCCAATCAGTATGATTCTCTTTGATTATTTTCTTCAATATGACAATTAATGTCTTGTTTTATGCTTCTACTTGCCTATTTGCTTGTGGATAATAGGGTGTCAAAATTTTGTGCTGGATATTATACTTTGTTGTCAAAATGCACACATATTTATTCTTGAATGATGTCCCATTATCTGAAATGATCTTGGATGGAATACCAAAATGAAAAATAATAGTATGCAATATGAACTCCGCTATGCGGGGTCCTGTCATAGTGGTAAGGGGAATTGCTTCCACCCACTTTGTAAAATACTCGGTAGCCATGATGATAAATGTGTGATGGCTCGAGGATGTAGGGGAGCTTTTCCTGATTAAATCCAAACTCCATTGCAAAAATGGCCAGGCCACTTGGATTGATTGTAAGGCTTGGGAAGGTACATGTGTCAAGTTAGCATGGTGTTGACATTTCATGCACTTCCTCACATATGCGCAACAATCTCGCTCTAAAGTTGGCCAATTATAGCCCATGCAGAGAATGCACTTTGCGATGGCCATGCCACTAAAATGACCATCACAAGTACCGTCGTGTGCTTGGGCCATTGCCCAAGTTGATTCTTGATACTCTAAGCAATGAAGGAGGATTCCTTCGTAGCTCTGATGATATAGGATGGAGGTTCCCAAGATTTAGGTACTCTCTAATTGGTGTGGACCAGTCCTGCTGTGTGGAAGCCTCGATTGCATGAATCACCTATCCCTCATGAAGTTCATCCTAAGCAAATGCATATTGGGATAGAACTTGTAAGAACAACATTGTGCTACTATCAAAAGGGGTTTTGGAGAACAGAGTCCCCCAAGCGACACAATTCAAGTGCTCATGAATGTGTGAGAATATCTCTTGATAAGGTTCTATTTGAATCAAGTGGACTGTTGGCATGGCTTGAGTGCTATCATGTTCAAACGTTGATTGCGATAGCATCTTGACTTGAATGGTTGTCATCTCCCCTATGGGGTCTTGTGGAATTTGGATTCTAAAGAGGCCATTATATCCACAAAATGATTAGATGATCAAGGGAGTGCCTCAATGTCATACCATTCAAACTATTCTAGGGATTTTTCCACAAGGGTTTTTTAGGCTTAAAAAACTAGGCACTTGCACTGGAAGATTCCCTTGACCTGGTTGACAATGAGCAAGGAGTCACCAAAAATATTGATCTTGGTGATTTTCATGGTGATAGCCATTTTAACCCCTATGAGTAAGGCTTCATACTCAACATTTTTTTTGGTGCATGTGAAATTGATTTTAAATGATAGGGGTATGGGAGCCCCATGCAGTGTGAAAAAAATGATCCCCGTGCCACCCCCTTGCTCACATTTGGAGCCATCGAAGAAGAGAGTCATATCCACCTGTGACTCAGGCTCATCATAATTAGATGATTTTGATATTTGGAAGACTCCATCATCGGTAAGCTCCATGATAATAGGTTGGTCCTCTTGGAGAGGAGCCTCTGCAAGTTGATAAGCAATGACATGTCCTTTGATTGATTTTTGTCCTATGAACTATAGGTTGAATTCTATCAACAACGTGATCTATTTTGTTGTGTGACTACTATGATAAGTATGACTCATCATGTATCACAATGGATTATATTTAGATACAACATATGTAGTGTGGCTGAGCATATAGTGTCATAGCTTTTTGGTAGCAAAAACTACCACTAGACATAAATTTTCAACATATGCATACTTGATCTCATAGCTCACCAGGGTGCGATTGAGATAATATGTGGCTTGTTCCTTACGAAATTCATTGTTTTGGCCAATGCGACCTTAGTAGCTGAGATATATAATCGAAACGATACCCCTGGTCTAGGTGGAGCTAACACTGGCAACAAATCCAGGTATTGTTTAATTGTGTCAAAAGCATCCTAACATTCATCGTCCCAGTGGAATGTGACCCCCTTGTGTAAAAGTTTGTTCATGGGTCTACACTTGTCCTCCAGTTGTGCTATAAATCATTTGATGGATGCAATCCTCCCCTGCAAGCTACGAAGTTGCTTGATGGTAGTTGAGGGAGGCATTTCATGGATTGCCTTGAATTTTTTAGGGTCCACTTCGATGCCTCATTTGGAAACTATAAATCCCAAGAGCTTTCCAGATGTGACGCCAAAGATGAAATTCTTGGGATTTAGTATCACATTATGTTCAATAAGGCGATCGAGGACTTTGCACAAGATATCTAGGTGCTCATGATGTAATAAATATTTCTCCAATAATTCATCAATGTAATCTTCCAAAATTTTATGCATGTAGTCATGGAAGATATATGTCATGGCATGCTGGTAGATGGCACCGACATTCTTAAGGCCAAATGGCATGACCTTGTAACAAAATGTGCCCCAAGGCATTGTGAATACCATTTTGAGTTGGTATTCAGGGTTGATACAAATCTGATTATACCTAGAGAAGCCATCCATAAGGGAGAGCATTTCATGTCCTACGGTGGCATCTACCAAGGCATCTATGCTTGGCAAAGGGAAATCATCCTTAGGACTCACTTTTTTTAGGTCTCTAAAATTAGTGCAAATGTTAATCCGTCAGGCTTCTTAACGAGAACCATGTTGGACAACCATGGTGGATAGTCTATAGAAATGACAAACTTGGCATCCAACAATTTATGTAGCTCATATTTAACCATCAAGGCCACTATTGGGTGCATATTTCTTAGCTTTTGCTTGACAGGTTTGACTGTGGGGTCAAGCGTAAGATTATGGGTGACCATATTTGGATCTAGTCTCGGCATGTCTTTGTAAGACCATGCAAAAGCTGCCTTCTTTTCTATGAGAAGGGCTATATAATAGGCTTTCTCTTCAGGGGATAGGATTTCCCCTAGCTTGATATATTGTGGGTTTTCTAGATCTGAGCCGATATCTTTGTCAACCATAGGCTCGATTGACATATGAGACCCCTCCTCCATATGATGGGGAGTAGGTATCAAATGGGTGTCGTTAGTTGGATTTAAATATTCTATGGGAACCTTGGGTTCCTCCTCAGCATGGAAGACATCATGAGTTGGTATTGCGAAGAAGTGAAACAATCCACCACAAGCCCAATACTCAGAGGGTGACGGGGGTGAATCAGCGCGAACCCAATCAATCGCATCTAGGTCTAGATGGAGTGGTTTGGAAGGATTGACTGGGTTGTGGAGTGGTGTGGTCAAATCAATGGAGATCATATTGATGAAATGTCTTTGATCTCTAGAACCACGTGCATGTGACTGTGTATTGGTGTTATATCTCACCCCAAGATGTGGTTATAAGGTAATGGGGATCTCTATATCCTATCTGGAAATAGACTGTAGGATAGGATCATTATGCTCAAGGAGCTCCATGTGTGTGGGTGGGTCAGGTAAGATCTCATGATGAATCTGGCCTAGATTGATAGGCCTTGCCCTCAAGCATGGGCCAACATGTAACTGATGATAGACTTCATCAATGTCAATATTCTCATGATGATGTTAAAAATAACGAGGACCTAGGTATGCCCTCTCTGTGCCATCCTCATAGTCACCGTCATATATTGGAACCTCATTTTTGCCCCTTGGGATCGGTTTATCAGGTATGTGTGGTCCCATATATGCTAATTCCTCATAATCATCATCATGGATGAGGATTCCTTCATTCTCATCTCGTAGTGCCTCAGGCTCCTGAGGACACAACTGCTCAAGTAAATTAACTGCTCCCCCCTAGGAGGTCTATCTTCTTGTGGGTGAATTGGCTCTTCAGGAGGAAGAAGCTACCGCCAGATAGGATCAAGGAAAGGGAATAGATGTATGAAGGTTTCTTATTGGTCATTAATTGGGACAATTTGTGAATGATCATTGTTTGACTCAAAAGGGTCATATGGTGCTACGTCATAACCCGACTCATCCTATAAGGTCCACTCATATGAGATGCTTGGATCTGACTCATCACAGACATGGGAACAACTCTGCGAACCTTCCCCTCTCTCAAAATATGGAGTAATGTCACTAGGGATCTTGGGGTTCCCATATAGCCATGGAAAGTAATCTCCCAAGGAGTAGACTGTATTGGGATTGGCATAAGGGTCTTGGGCCAACCCGCCCTCATAGCCTATATTCAAGTGATTTAGGTTGTCTAAGAGGACATCTAGAGGCAATGGATTATTGTGTCCCACTCTCAACTTTTCATAGGGCATTTGATATTGTGGTTGACAAGGGATTCTAGTGCCCTGCTCATATAGGCCTAACCCATAACCGTGCCAGTTACATAGGTCAAGGTACTTCAAGGTGAAGTTAGGGTTAGACAAGTAGTTAATATCCTCTCCAAAAGGTTCCTCATCTTCCTCCTACTGTTGGTAAGGTTTGATACCATAGTCAAGGCCCCCATAGATAAAATTATTTTAACTAGGGGGAATACCAAGAGGCACAATAGTGCCTATGGGAAGACAGAGTCTACCCATGTCTTGCATAGAATCTAAAGTAGGAGTAGTGGTAACATTCCTAACCATGTACTCTCCCAATCCGATAGAAGCTAGGTGTACTGTAACCTAGGGCTACGGATAGAAGAGGGATGAGAGTGAGACTTGATCCGGCTCATTGTTTGCCTCATGTGGTGTCTCTTCATCATTTGGGCTAAGTATCTCCTTCGTAGAGATAGTGGATATGATTGGTTGGTCCTCATCAAGAGGCCACTTCTCTGGGTTTGTAGGAAAAGGATTCATTGATGTATTAGGTGCCTGGGGTGGGGTCGATGATGAGGAGGGTATGGTATGCTGTAGTAGTGGGGTCAAAACTTGACTAGATTTATTCAGTTTAAAATCTAGATGTATCGATGGCAAGGTCGACTCGGGTAATTTCTGCACCATGTTGCAGTACTTGAAGGGCTCTAGGTATGTGGGGACAACATGAACTTACCCTTCATGAGTGTACTTGAGGCACTGGTGAGCAATGGAAGGGATGCACTTCACGTCCCTGATCCATGGTATTTCTAACAAAATATTGTATGCCATTTCACCCTCTAGGATGTGGCACATTGTCGAGATGATATTTTCCCCTACTTGAATAGGTAGGATGATTATACCAACCGTTGAGCATATGGCATCATTGAATGCTCAGAGGGTGTAGGTAGATGTGACAATAAAAGATGTTGGAAGCTTCAGGTGCTTCAGATATGTTGTAGTGATGATGTTGCTCAAAGACCCAGTATCTATCAAGACTCTTTTGTATGGTGTTCCATTCACACGTGTGACAATGTGTAAAGGGGGATCCACCATATCATGTGGAACCGGTTTAAGTTCATCTTCTTGAAAAGTAATTATCGGTTTTGTGCATTGCCGCACATGCCCCACAAAGTTGTTGAAGGAGTTAGACTCCTGGGGCTAAAACTCAATTGCCTTAAGGATATCCATCAAGGCTTCTCTATGAGGTTGTGATTTTTGGATGAGCTCATAGATGGAGAGCCGATCAAATGTTGTTCTTAAGCTCTGAGTGAGCTTGCTCTTAATGGTGACTATAGGCCTAGGTGGTAGGCTCGGTCTAGGAGGTGGTATAGGCTATGATGTCGAAGGTACATCACTTTGAGCTACAGGTGGTGCAACTAAACTTGGATACCGCATGTTTCTTGTCATAATACTGACCATGCCAACATATCCTTTCTTAGGAGGGGCATGGTGAACCTCATTCACCTAGGGAACTGGTTTGGCCTTCTTCGCATGGGTAGGCAAGGGGTCTTTAAATACCCCCATCTGTTGGTTGTTTTGTGTGATAGGGTTATCTACCTGGAGGGCATTCCTATAAATCATGTCTTGCACCAAATGTTTGAATTTATAGCACATTTGCACATCATGCCCATTTTGCCTATGAAATTTTCAATATAGGTCTTCTTTGTATCCTTTGGGCTTAGGTGCATTAAGGTCGATAGGTCGAATGTCAGGTAGATGGATTGCATTAGCCACCAAGAGGTGATCAAACACTGAATCCATAGACTCTATAATGGGTGTGAATTTTTTCTTGGGGTGACGTTGATTTTTCCCTTGACCATTTTGGTTATCCTTGGCATAGTTCCCAAGGATGGCCTGATAATTAGGCTTTTGATGTGGCACGGTTGGCACTAGCTTGGGACACTAATGTCAACCTAATTTACTATTTCTGACTTAGGTTGCAATGGGGTGTTCTTAGTGTTCTTGCTCCACTCCTTGTGAGGCTTCACAATCTCACCCTCTTGAATCTTGATTTCTTCGATGATCCTAGCATGTGCTAAGGCATCTTCAAGAGTGGGGTATTATTGCAACTGTAGCAACAAAGAGATTGTATTTAAGTAGATTTTGGAGAACATCTAAGTCAACTCCGACATGGGGAGAAGATAAGGTAGCTTGGTGAGCAAGATTTTCCATCTATTGCCATAATTTGTTATTGAATCATCATCATATTGTTTTAACCCAGCTACATCGGCTAGCATTACCTTCCTCTTGGTATTGAATACAAAGCACTCCAGGAATGCATCTGTGAGTTGGTACAAATTATGGATGCTTTGCTTAGGGATTTGGTAAAACCACTCGAAGGCAGGGCTGGTGAGGGTAGTCACAAATATCCTCAAAAGTAAAGAATCATCATCATGGATGCCAAAGCATTGGCCTAAGAACCTAGTGACATGTTCTTACACATCCTATTCTCCCTTAAAGGTAGCCAACTGAGGCAACTTAAATTGTTCTAGATAGTGAGGCATAGGTACTGACAGATGGATAGGTTGACTATACAATTGATGCATAGTGGACTTTTGAGATCCTGACCCAGAGGTCTTGTTCTCTACTAACTCTAAGCGTTCTAACAATGCTTTGTAAGGACCTAAGGACTTGATATCCTCATCTTTGTTCACATCTTATGATGGAGATCTAGGCTCCTCCAACCTAGGGCGAGGTGGTGGTAAGTCGCCCCCTATCTTGGTAAGGCATCTCAACATATTCTACTTCTAGCTTGTGCTTAGTATAAGCCTCGTAAGGTGTCTCTCCAGTCGACCTATGAATGGGGGTATCTACCCATGGTGGGTGCCCTATGTTCAGCCTGGTAGGCATCTCCCTATCTGGCCTAGGAGGTCGCAGAAGCAACATTTGATGAAGTCTTGGGGATCTCTCTTGAACGAGCATGGGTTACCTCGGATGAACCTCCTACCTATGTGTTTTAGGGGTAGGGACCCTCTCTCTCAAATTTTTCTGAAACAACTCATTGGTCTACTATTCGATCCTTTCTTTCTCAAGCTAGTGCAAGCAATCTAGTTGCTCTTTATATCATCGAAGTTGTTTGAACTGAGCTTGGCATTCTGTATATCTCGCAACCACTTTCCTAATTTGATCCATAGTGTGAACCCTAGGAGGCCTAGGAGTCTCATCCTGGGGTCGACCTTGTCCAAGGTACTCTATGTTCTCCATAGGGTGCTTGCCTCTCTCGAGGTTCACCACATTGACTTGAGGCTCAGGCTGGAACATGTGTTCATTACACTCAGCTGGCATAGAGGCACATAGAGAATGCACATAATATTTCTCTTGAGGAAAATCTGGGATCTCCTCATGTCTTTCCTCCTAGACGAGGAAATGTAGGGCTAATTTGGCTCACCGAGACCGATAGGTGTCATCCCGATCGGGCTACAAGAGCTGCTATATCCTATCAAGGTGGCACGGAGGTAGAGTCATATCGACTTGCTCCGGTCAGTGTGTGAAGTCATACTCCTACCTCTACTTAGGCATGTCAGCCCTGGTGGGTATGTGGATGTGTAGCACTACTCTGTCTATGAGTGCCTCAACGTGTAGTTTCCTTTCACCAAGGAAGGCCTGTGAAATATCTACATACCAAGAACACTCTCCTAAGTAATGCTCATCATCCATCGGGGTGTACTGGAGAGGATCCCTTTGGATATGAGGTTCATGCCCTACTGTCTTGGGGCTAGGTGGAGTGGAAGCTTGCTAGGGAGGTATAACCAAGTACCTAGGGCTATATCAGAGATGAATTGTGTCTCCTAATCCACTCTCCATAGCTTTCACTCATGATTGGGCTTGGCTACGGGTGTGCACCATTGCACTCCTCTGTTAGTAACCCAAGTGATTATCTTCTTTACAAATTCTTAATGAAATAGTATACAAGAAAAAAACACTCAATAAGATAGATGATTATTTCTTTTAAGTTTTAAGTGTGAATCCCTAAATTGTTTCATGTGTTTTAGATGTATTGTTTTGTAAAGAATGACCTTGTGTCACGTGTTTGAAATATTGTTGGATTGTAATCTCGTGTTTAATTGGATTTCACCTGTATAATCATAGCTCAAAAACTTGGCTATGAACTCCAGGTTGTGTTATCCTACCTATAATGTGTGGTGATGAGGTCCACACATGGCCAGGGAGCATAGGTCCTATCAGTTCCTCATCCAGATCACCCATAGTCTATGATACACCTCCCTAAAGGGTGATGCATGCTATAACCCATGCGCTATGATGGATCTTGGAACCGACCTTGACAAGATGGATTGGGTTCGTGGGATTTGAGCCAAGTGGATGGAGATGAAACCCACTGTCACTTGAACTCTACTAGTGGATGGTAATGAAGTCCACCTCACTAGCGTTTACATGAATCATGGTGTGTGTGGTTCATTATTATCCAAGAAATTAAACAAAGAAGCAATCAATGACCATTCACTAAATAAGATAAGGAACCTACAAATTGACTTTATGAATGCAAATCCTACATGATAACCTACCCAATGGGCAAGCCATAATCAATCAAACCAAACAAATGCATTGCTACTACAAGTTCTTTTTTATTTTTCTTCTACCTTTTGCTATGTGATGTTATAAGAAAATAAAAAATGTAAATTTTAACCTTTCTATGCAAGCAAGTGAAGAAAGAAAACTAATTTTGATAGTCTCTGAAAATATAGCAAAAAATCAGAGGGTTTAGGCACTTACCTTGTCCATTTTGAAGCCTCCAAATTCTAAAATTTTGGGCAAAAATCTCTTTGTTTCACCACCGCTCTAGGATGGGGCAAGTAGCAGATCCACCACCATACCAGGGTGTTACAATGAAGCCACTATCCTATGGTTTTCCAGATAAAGCCTCTGCCACCGTTCCAGGGTGGGGAGGCGAGCACCTGCAACACAAAAAGGGCAAAAATGCAAGAAAGAAGTCAAATTTTCACCCAAATAAAAAGGTACAAGGGTCCCACCGTGATCACCACTAAAGTAGTAAAAAATTATGCACAAAATTATGTGAAAAATATGCGTATCTACCCCATCTTACTCATGAGCATCTAAAAGGAAGCATGCATGTGAAAAGGAAATAATGCCAAACAAAAGGAAATGAATCAAAGCAAGTCTCTTATCATTAATTTTTTGGATCATATCCAAGGTTACACAAAATTACCCTTGAGGGCTCAAAATGTGATACAATTTTTACAATATTGGGTGCCCAAAGACCAAGTCTTTCATGGAATCCGGGTGCACATCCAATGTTTCTCTGCGTACCCACAATCGAGGTGGGTGAGCCAATGCTACTACTGATTGTATATAGGTTATATGATGTATGATATTGCTTCCAAAATCCTTCTAATGACCTGAACCTACACACAAGGAAGCAAAAATGGGTCAAATAGCAAGGGTGTATGGTGAAAACATGCAATCCCCATAGGGGCAAAATGGCATATGAATTAAAAGTGCATCAAATAATATCCAAATGACTTGAAAATTTGCAAAGATATTAAAGAGGATGTTTTGGGATGATATCACTCAAAATAGATCATAAATTGCATCCATAGACCCCTCAATTTAGCGTCGCCCGCCTACAACCTATGAAAAGGAAGACAACAAAATCTCAAACATGCACTCATATAAAACTCATGAAATTTGATTAGTATGCATAAATTGGAATTTAAAGACAACCCATATGATCATATTTTAAAATTGTATCTCGGATCCACCTGCATAAAACTGGGGTGCTCGAATGGGCCCTACAAGCCTGCGAAAACTTAAAAATAGCATAACTCCTTCATTTTAACTCCAAATGACCTGAAATTTGAAATTTAGAATAATGGAATAATTTAGAAAATAAATAATTAAAAAAATTAAAGAAATTGCTTAATAATTTACCCTCGTCCTAGGGGGTGATGGTGACTGCAACTATTTGGAGGGCACCCTAGGAGGGGATACCCACAAAATCTGGCCACTTTTTGTTACCAAACCACTAGAATATGTTCCTAAAAACCTAAGGTGTGTTTTCATCAAATTTGGTGAAGAAATTCACCTGGATGGAAAAGTTATGCTCAAATTACCTTCTTGAAGTCACCCGGTAACCTCCTTGGAAAAAGGGAGATTCTGAGGGCAAAAAGGTGCAATAAGGTGAGGGGAAATGTCGATAGCACTCCATTGCATATCTTGGAACTCCTATATATATTTTTTTATGGACCATGTATCCATTTTATAGCCCAAAGGGGCTCATGTGAAAAAAGGCACGCAAGGGCATGCATGGCAGGAGGTGCCACTTGTCAAATGGGAGGCATGCACAGGGTGTGGAAGAGAATATTCCAATTTGGCCCTCATCAAGATGTATGTCAAGGATTCCATATCCTCTGCATCACATGCTCTGTTTGGGTGGTCAAATGGTAGTTTTTGGGTGCCATTTGGCCAAATTTTGACTTTTTTTGGGTCAAACTTCACCACCGTCCCACCTTGGGACGAAGGCTCACCACCGTTCCAGGGTGGGACAATGGGAATATACCATCATCCTAGGGTGGGACGATGGTGAATTTTGGTCCAAAACATCCCAAAATTATGTCGGTATCCTCCATAACCATTTCCTTAGTGGCTAGAACCACTGTGAGCCTCCTAAGGGCTGCCCAAGGGGCCATATGATGCCAATTTGATCATTGTTTGTGTGTGTTTAATCAGGTTTACCACATTTTAGTGTATACACATACTAAAATAGGCTAAGGATGACAATTTGAAGGCTTATAAATACATTGTTGAGAACTTATTGGTTTCCTTTGATAAGGTAACTATTGAAGTTGTTCCTCATTCCAATTAATTTCATGCTAATGTTATTGCTATGATTTATTTATTCATCCCTTCAGAGCTCAAAAATAAGTAGGTTGTTATTGTTATCCAATAGATTTGAGATTTAGCTATGCTCAGATCTAATCAATGTCCTTTAGAATATTTTGGTAGATGCACCTTCTCCCCTAACTCCTAGTATAAAGACATCTACATCTTCCTAACAAATATGATATTGCCCAGAGGTTTAAATTGTAATAAGCTCAAAATTTTTTTAGAGCACATTTGTTGATATGTTATCATTGGTAACATCTTGTATTATCATTCGATAGTGTATTGTTTTAATGTTTGACTATGGATGAAGCTCTCACAGTAGTTTAAGAAGCCCATGATGGGTCATTTTGTGGCTAATTTAATGAAGTTACCATAGCTAAAAATATCCTATTCATAGGATACTACTAGTTGTCCATGGAGAAATATTCATGTGATTACATCAAAAGGTGTGACAAGTGTCAATAACATGATAATTTGATCTATGCCCCTTCTTGGGGTCTTTAACCAATCACTTTCCCTTGTCCTTTTTTTTGGGGGGTTCTAGATATCATTGGAAAAGTCAATATGTCATTGTTTAATGGATAAAATTTCATCATTATTACCATTGAATATTTCACTAAATGGGTAGAGGCTATGACCCTGTCCTTAGTTATCAAGATGCAAGTTTCTAAATTTATCTTAAATCAAATCATGTATCATTATGGTATACCTTCCATCTTAATTTTGGATAATGGAACTCCTTTAAATAATAATATTTTCAAAACATTTGTTCAAAATATAAGATTCAACATAAGTACCCCTGAGAATTAGGGCAAACTATCAAGAGAGCATTTGGAGATCAAAGCAGCGAAGCCCTATCGAATTGTGGACTCACTTGAGTGCATAGAGAGAGCCTTGTTGCCATCCCCATTGTCAATTTGTCAAGCATCATGACGAATTAGGCCATGGATGCCCTAAGGACCTAGGAGAGCCAAGAAATGCTAATTCGGGCAAACGGAGGCCCTATTCAATGATTCAACCACCAAACCTGTCAGAGGACACCGAAGGTGACCCTTGAACATCAATTGGACAAGGAGGTCAAGCCCACAACCCTTGAATTTGGAGGGCAAATCACTTGGTTGCTCACCGTGGCTTTCAGCCGTGGTTTATAGTGCAGACCGCTCATCAGAGCTACGGTTTGCAACAGGTGACAGATCTCCTTACTGTTTCATTTCCAGTATGCTTAATTAGATCACATTTAGCATTTTAATGGTTTAGTTAGGATTTTAGAGACTTTTGACCAGCATAATTAGTGTTTTTACTAACTTGTTCTCATTATAGTAGTTTAGACATTAATGGCTTCTTTTCATGTTATAATGCTTCATTTCAAGTAATTGATTCCATAGATTGATAGTTGTATTTCTTGTTCATATATTTCCATCAATCTTGATAGGATTTGCACATGTTTAGCATAGTTTATGCACTTTCTTGATTTTATGTCATTATGCTATTCTCATGCTATTTGTCTTTAAAGGGCCTCATCATGAGAGGCTTCCTATGCTTTTGACATTCTTGTGTTGTTTCTTGATCGTAGGAGATAGGTTTTAAAGGAGCTACAACCATCCATTTCCTTCCTCAACGTGAAGAAGAGGGTCTACTCCACCCTAGAGCAGTTCGTGTCATCCTGAAGGGCACTTTGAAATCACACCTACCCTTGAGAGGGAAATAAAAATACATCCTATTGTAACAATTGTATCAAGATGATTATCCCTAAGAGGGATGTACTTGTAATTTGAGTTTGGCATCGAAATATAATGGAATAAAGCATCTTTTATTGATCATCTCATTGTCAATTTCTTGTTCTTGTATGCATCTTGTATTTTTTTTGTCAATTCTTGCAATAGGATACATTAGGTGTGAGCCTTTTTGGTGGTTACAGAAGGCGATCACGGTGGCACCCCACAAAAATAGACATCTGACTGTGTTTCTTATGTTTTTGGAATTGTAGGTATAGACCACAACTATCAGCTATAGGCCAACAACTGAACCATAGGTACAACACATGGTTTATAGTCTGAACCGTAGATCAGACCTACGGTTTACATCTAACAGAGTAGACAATAGAAAACAGAGTGCAGATCAGATGAGGACCTGAGGTAGGCCCCATTTTCACCCTCTATATTTTTTATTTTCTATCTATGTTTTCCAGAGAACAGAAATTGAAACATAAATTTACTAAGGCTAAAATAAACTAAAAATGGATTAGGTCCTTAGGTTTCTTTTTCTTAGTTTTCGATAGGTGCTGCTAGGAACAACGGATCTCTGATTGTAGTCCGCCCTAGAATACAACATGCTATATTAAAACTTGTGTGTTTGGTGTGCATGTGTGAGGCCCAAGTAGTGGCCATTATCATCGTAATATGCATTGTCTAAAAGAGCATCTAGAATAGCTTGCATTTTCTAAATTTGAAACATTCTTTCATTTGCATAGCATATAGAAAATGAGCATGAGTGCTATATGATGCATTTATTTTATGTAAAATAAAATGAACCACACACACCACATTTCATTTAAACGCTAGTGAGTTGGGCTTGACATCCAACCACTAGTAGGGTTCAACGATAGTGGAGGTGATTTCCACTCGGTTGGCTCATTTAAATCCTATGTACCCTTAGATACTAGACCAATACTGGATCCAAGAACCTTTCGTACCCTAGAAAATTTACATGTATTCTCTTCGAAGGGCATAACGGTGATTGGGGGAAAATGAGTGAGGATTTTGGAGGACATGTGCTCCTTGTCCAGGTGTGGACTTTCATCACCACACACAAGGGATTTACGTGGCCTGGAAGTCACATCCAAGTTGTCGAGCTACGAGCATATAGGTGAAAGCCAATTTAAACTAATAATATCATTCAACACTTTTCAAAACATGATAAGGAGTTCTATACTGATACAACAAATCATTGAAACAACATCAAATAGTCTAGGGCTCATTTTTAAAAATTAATATGAGATAAACACCATTGTATACCTTGTTTGCTTAATAAAGAATAAATCTAGACATTAGGTGCACCATGGTGGAGACACGGGGTGGTCGGCAAAGGCACAAGCCTGAAGCCCATGACCAAGCCCCAATAGATTCACATCAGCATATGTCGAATCCTCGCCCACATGCGCTCCCTGAACATCGTTTGATGAGCATTAGAGGAGATAATTTGACAAGGGGGGAACCTATTGAGCATACCCCCAATAGAGGAGCTTCTGTGCATTCCTCTAGACATAGAATAGAGCAGGGAGCCTCTCAGCATGAGGGTGTTCCACTCGAAAGCCATTACCAAGATCGCATTGCACATGCATCCATAGGATCGGCTGAAGAGTATGTTATACAGGGATCCAAATTGGTACCCCTACATCATAGGTCTATAGGAGGATCCATGGCTCCACCTTCAAAGTATAGATGTGATCGAGACCCACCCATTCAGGGGCATGCAGATAGGGCCGTCACTGAGCATAGGCCTATGTAGACTCCCACACGTGGTGAACATCAAAATATCACTATTGATATGGCTAAGGTGGGAGCCAATGGCACACCACCACATGAGCGGTGGAGATCCAGATAGTTAGATGGCTTAGGTAGCATCCTTGAGTAGCTAGGCTATAAGCCTTCGGCTCCACCCACCCATGCTTCGAGTGAGCATAGTGGGGGTTCTATTAGGACTGCTAGAGAACATGGAGAGGCTTCTAAGTACCCTCATGTGACACATCCACCATCCATGCATGGTGGCACAGAGCATAGAGCATAGTAGGATGCCCATGTCATATTTACAGACAAGGGCAAAAGCATCACAAATCAGTCAGATGGGTATAGAACCCATAAGGTCGCTCACATAGAGCATGCATACCAGAGGCCTATCATGGCCAATGACCTTGATAGATCACATAGACTGGTATCTGAGTAGTGATGATAGCTCCTCCAAGATCAATTGGAGGATGCTCACCTAGAAAGGTAGTGCATTGAAGAGGAGAATCTTCAATCATAGAGGCTCATCAGACAAAGACTATACGAGTAGCACATGCGTGAAGAATGCATCCTTACCCAAAAGGAGTGCATAGAGTAGGAGGATAGGCTAGCTAGGGCTGGTCTATATACTCGTGTCGAGAATAGAGAGTACATTCAGAGAAAGGCTTTTTCACAAGTCGATGCACAACAGGAGCATAGAGATGCTCATACTCATATTAGTGCCCAACAAAGAGAATGACCACCACCATTCGAACATGAGGGGCAACAACAATATGAGGAAGAAGAGGGAGAGGGAAACAATCAAGAGTATCCTAAAGAATCCCTAGTTGAGGAGGAGGAAGAGCAATGACCTCCACCTCGATAGAGGAAGAATGTACCTCCGAGACCACCCTCACGTCAGCTTAGGGAGGAGGACTTCTTATCCTCAGAGGCTTATAAAGCCCTAGCTGAGAAGGTAAAAGTGATTGAGAGGCAAGGCGTGACACTTCAAAAGCTGACATTAAGAAAGATTCATAATGAGCCTTTGGACCCCTCGATACCTACTCCAGCGTACCTTGAGCATTTTGTTATGCCTAGGTTAGACAAATTTAAAGGTGACGAAGATGCACAGGAGCATGTCACGGGATTTTTGGATGCCTATTTCCAAATTGCTAGCAATAATGCCTTGCTTTTGCACACATTTGTCATGACCCTTTCAGGCCCAGCCTGAGAGTGGTTCAATCAGCAAAAGAGGCACAACATTACCAGTTTTGAGCAACTGGCTGATGCTTTTCTTGAACGCTTTTCTTTTGGCATCAAGAAATAGGCTAACCTTTTCGATTTGGCTGTGCTAGCTCAGCATGATGATGAGCCAATTGAACAATACAGAAAGAGGTGGAGAAGATTGATGGTAAAGCTGCCATTCCCTATTCCTACTATGGAATTAACCCGAATGTTCACCAAGAGTTGTGCCAAGCACATCTCACTACTATTGCAACTATAGCAGTATCCAACATTCGAGGAGGCTTTGGTGCAAGCCAAGGTAATTGAAGACATCAAGTTGTAGGAAGGCAATTTGAAGCTTAAGAATAGGAAAGAGGGGCCTAAGAAGAGCTCCACAAAGCAAAAGGGCAAGTAGGCCCATGTCAACCAGGTAGTGCTAAACCTCCAGAGAGAGGATAAAGGGTAGCAAAAGTAGAATTATCAGGCCCAACCTCCTCCTATGCAGTATGAAAAGTGCAATAATAACTATAAGGGCAAAAATAAAGAACAACACTTACCTCACCAATTCATACCTCTAACGGAATAATTGACTTCAATATTCCACTAGTTATGTGAGGCTAAGGTGATCAGACTTCCCGAGGTTAAGCTAGTCGATCCGAATCAGCCCAAGTCGAAGGGATATCAGGATGACTTGTTTTGCATCTACCATCGAGCGAAGGGCCACGACATCGAGGTATGTTGGTCCTTCAAGCATATTGTGCAAAACATGATTGAAAAGGGTGAGCTTGTAATACCAAGTAATCCATAGGTGCCTGACAACCAGAACATGGGGATTTACAAAAATTCGCTACCAAACCATGAGGCACCACATAACAACATTGGCCAGGTCAACCAAGTGCACGTCGAACCACCTACCCAAGGGTTCATAGGCATGGTGAATGTTGTTACAAGACATGGGAGATATGAGCAACTGAATCAACCATGTGCTCCCATAAGAATACAAGCCACGTAGAATCAATGGCCAGCACAAAATATTCCAAGTCCACCAACGAGATCGGTGGTGACCATACGGAGCAGGTTAGTCCAAAACCTGTAGATAGCTCCTACAAAGCTGTCTATATATGAACTGATACAATAGTCCCCTAGGCACAGGGAGACTCTTATGGACATTCTAAGGTCCATCAAAGTACAGTCTCAGGATGCACAAGCATTTACCAATTTCATGGGACATGTACAACAGTGCCAGGAGCCCATGATCCAATTTTATGATCATGAAATTAAGATGGTTCCTATAGATACGGTTGACCCACCATTGCATATCATCACATGCATCAATCATGTACCATTCAAGAGGGTCTTGATCGACACTAGTTCATTGATCAACATAATAATGACCAAGGCATTGAATCATCTAAAGCTACCAAAATCACACATTGTGCCCACCACCTTCATGTTGAGAGCGTTTAATGATGCCCTATGCTCGATGGTTGGCACAATTGTCCTACCTATGCAGGTAGGCCTAAAGACCATCTCTATGATGTGTCATGTGATCGAGGGGGCCATGCAATACAACATCCTACTCGGGAGGCCTTGGATTCATGAAATGCATTGTGTTCCCTCTATATTACACCAATGTGTAAAATATCTGCATGAGGGATGGGTTCACGTAGTGTCATCAGATGAAGAACCTTTTAAGTTCATGAACCTAGCAGATTTTCTTGGGGGTTTCATACTCCCATCAATGCACCTGGACATCCGGCCTGCATCACCGATTAAAAATCTAAGAGGTAAACCAATAGTACATGCTCAACCATCGATATCTATGTCACACAGATCTGAGCGCACTACTGCTACTTCACTGAAACCGATTGCATCAATGATGCTTCGAGATGACAGGAAGTTAAAGGTGAATATGGGGAAAAAGAGAAGAAAAAATGCCGAATAGCTAAGGAGGCTCCCATCCCCATGGAAGTGGAGGAAGCCCAAGACATAGCCGAGGAGGTACCTCAGCCTCACCTACATCGTCAGTAGGGTCATCCACACCATGGGTGATGGTACATCTCACCAACACCAGATTAGGTGAGTACATTGTGCAGAATGTAACCTTCGAACCTATTCTAGAGACTACGCAAGAGATGGGCCGACCACTCACTCATCATTATCCGGTTGGATCGGTGGTTCCATTGGGAGAGCCACCTAATCAGACTAATTTCATCTACGTTGGGCTAGATCAACTTCCAACGTGAGAGCCCATGGATGAAGATAGTGATGAACCTTTCACAATAAATGTTCATTATTTATCCAACCTAGAGTACTCCATGCATATTTTTGAGTTGTATCACTAGCATGGGTATGGACTTGGTCTATTTGAACAAGGGTGTAGAACTCCGTTCGAGCCATGTTATCAGCTAGCAACTGATAGGTTTGGATTGGGGTTACAGATACAAGGACAAGATGATTTGCTTGCAGCATCCTTAGATCACTTGTACCTGAGTCTGGGGGATGATGTGGACTTCAACCCATATCATCCTAATCTTTCTAGCTTTTGGAGGACTCACCCGATGGTATCTATCATCACTTTTGAGCCACTTGAAGAACATCATGAAGGGCTCCTAGAGTAGACTGATATAGATCAGAACCCCAGAGGCAACCTGGGTCATCAAATCCATAATGCAGCTGATGACACAGGTGTGCAGGGGCATAACCCCATAGTTTTAGGTGATCTCGAGTCAGGAGATCTCTACAGTAATGATGGAGAGGAGTCCACCTCCGAGATAAGTGGACCAAGTTATGATGCTGACAATGAATCCTCAAATAATGATCAATCTGAGGAGGAAGTTGAGGGGGGCTATTTAAGGCCTTTGTATGTACATCACCTACTACCTACAGAGTTGATACATGTTACCGAAGAGATCCTTCCCAACATTGATCATTTGGGGGAAGAAGCAGAGCTAGATTTCTTGGTAATGTCACACTTGCGGTATAATTATCCGATTTTTCTAGATAGTGATGATAACAATCAAGAAGTCAGATTCATGGGGCCGCACTTGCCAGAGCGTCCCACAAGAGTAGGAGTGAATGATGGGTTCTGGTTGTATGACAGTGATGAAGAAGATGAGTTAGAGAGGGCCTACCTTGGTCCTCCTTATTTATGTTACCATCATCAACCCATCGACATAGATGAGGTCTATCATCAATTACATGTTGGTCCTCATCTGAGAGCAAGATGATTAAACCTGGATCAAATTTATCGATTGGTTAATCCCCTTCCACCGACCTACATGGAGCTCCATGAGCCAAATGATCCTATTTTGTAGCCAATGCATAGGGAGGATCCAGTTGTCCATAGTCCTCACAGAGAAGACCCCTTTGTGCCTGTGCCATTAGAGCCAGATCATGGGTATGAGGACTACATCGATTATGTAGAAGTTGGTCCATGTGGTCTTGGAGATCAATTCCATTCCATCAATATGGTCTCCATTGATTTGACCACTCCACTCCACAATCTAACAGATCCATCCAAACCATTGTATCTTAACAAAGATGCTATCGACTAGGATCACGTTGATTCACCCATTGAGCCTGAAGATTTCTTCCCTAACGAAGAAATGTTACAACCATTTCATTTTGTGCCAGGCTATGCATATGATGTCTATCATGCCAAAAATACTTCCAACATGGAACCTATCAACCCGATTGATGACATCCATTTGATCCCTACGCCTCATCAGCTTGAGGAGGGATCACATATGTCAATAGAGGAAACCTTTGAGGTGGATATCAGTAATGATCCCACCAATTCAAAGAAGGTTAAATTTGGAGAGAGTCTCACTCCAGATGAGTGGGCCACCCTCATCCCTCTACTGAAAGAGAGACCAAATCTATTTGCTTGGATGTATAAGGATATGCTAGGTCTAGACCCAAAATTGGTTACGCATAACCTTTCGCTAGATCTGACGAAGAAGTCAGTCAAGAAAAATCTTAGAAAGATGCATCCAACAGTAGCCTTAATGGTGAAATATGAGCTACAAAAGTTGTTGGATGTAGAATTTGTAATCTCCATCGACTATCCAGAATGGGTGTCCAATATGGTACCCATGGGAAAACCTGATGGAAGAATCTATATTTGCATGGATTTTAGAGACCTAAATAAGGCAACACCCAAAGATTCATTTCTGTTGCCCAATATTGATGCTCTCGTAGATGCAACTATAGGTCATGAAATGCTCTCCTTAATGGATGGTTTTTTTGGTTACAATCAAATTTAGATTAAACCCGAAGACCAGCATAAAACCATATTTATAATGCCATGGGGAACGTTTTGCTATAAAGTTATGCCATTTGGCCTCAAAAATATTGGTGCCACATATCAACGGGCCATGACATACATTTTTCATGACTATATGCATAAAATTCTAGAAGATTATATCGATGACTTGTTGGCCAAGTCATTGCTGTGAGAAGAGCATGCAGAGGTCTTAAGGAAGGTCTTTGATCACCTGATAGAGCACAATGTCAGGTTGAATCCTAAGAAGTGTGTATTTGGTGTAACTTCTAGAAAACTACTAGGATTCATCATCTCTAAATGAGGCATCGAAGTTGACCCAGCGAAGGTCAAGGCTATCTTGGAAATGCATCCTCCCACCAATATTAAAGAGTTAAGAAGCCTTCAGGGCAAGGTAGCATCGATAAAGTGATTCATCACTCAGTTATCGGATAAATGTCGACCCATGAATCGATTACTACATAAGGGGGTCCCATTCAACTGGGATGAGGACTGTCAAGCAACCTTCACTGAAATAAAGCAATACCTGGTGACGTTGCCAGTGCTAGCTCCACCAAGGCCAGAGGTGCCTTTTCTACTATATATATCGGCAACTGACTTTGCACTGGGAACCATGTTAGCCCAAAAGAACATGCAAGGCAAAGAACAGGCCATATATTATATTAGTCGAACCTTGGTGAGCTATGAGCTCGGGTATGCATATGTGGAAAAACTATGTTTAGCAGTAGTGTTCACTACAAAGAAATTGTGACACTATATGTTAAGTCATATGACATATGTTATATCCAAACAAAATCCTTTGTAGTACATGATGAGTAAGATGTATCATAATACGTGTACTACGAAGTGGATCATGCTACTGATAGAATTTGATCTAGAATTCATAAGCCAGAAGTCCATTAAGGGACAAGTCATAGCTGATCAATTAGCTGAGGCACCACTATCAAACAATAGGCCTCTGACCATAGAGCTTATGAATGATGTAGTCTTCATCATATCTGAAGCTCCCAAACTCGAAGAACTAGAGAACAATGTTGATATGACTCTATTCTTTGATGGTTCGAAGTGCGAGCAAGGGGGTGGTGCAAGAATAGTATTTTTCATACTGCAAGGAGCTCCTATGCCCTTGTCATTTAAACTAGACTTTCCATGCACCAACAACAATGCTGAGTATGAAGCCCTACTGTTAGGCCTCCACATAATCATCACCATGAATATTAAAATATTAAACATCTTTGGTGACTCCTTGCTCATAGTAAATCAAGTTAAGGGGCTCTTCTAGTGTCGATGTCCCATATTGAAAGCTTACAAGGATCTTGTTGCTATATATCTGGCTAAATTGGAATGGTATGACATCGAGGCAATCCCTCGATCATCAAATAGGTTTGCAGACACCATGGCCTCTTTGGGATCCTTAATCCCTCAGAATCCATCTACTGATTTCACTACCATTCATGTTAAAATGCTTTCGCACCCGGTTGCAGAATGTGAAGCCTTTGATAATAGAATGTCAATCAACATGATCAGCGTAGAACCAAAAGCTGAATGGTTCTATAGAGCTGAAGACTTTTTGAAGAAGGCACCTTGGGGGTCATTAACCTCTCAGAGTCCGATGGGGAGTGGTACCACCATTCACCATAAGGTTGTTTCCTAGTCTGCATTTGCAAAAGTAAATATGTAGGGGGAGCAAGTCATCTTAGCAGTCGAAGCTGAGGCTTATCAAAATTGGATGTCGCAAATCCATGACTTCCTAAAGCTTGGTGTAATCCCAGAGGGATTATTGCATGTCATGAAATACACATTTAAATAGAAAGTGGCTAAATATGTCTTAATAGGAGACATCTTGTACCGATGAGGCTATGATGGAGTTCTCCTTCATTGCTTAGAGCCCCAAGAGGCATCATGGGCGATTTCACAAGCTCATGATGGTACGTGTGGTGGCCATTTCAGTGGCATGGCCATCATCAAGCGCATCCTTTGAATGGGCTACTATTGGCCCACTATGGAGAAGGAGTGCAATGTGTATGTCAAGAAATGCATCAAATGTCAGCATCATGCTAATCTTACGCACTTGCCATCGTAGGCCTTACAGCCCATCCAAGCGGCTTGGCCATTTGCTCAGTGGGGACTAGATCTTATAGGCAAGATCTCTCCTCCATCATCGGGCTAACATACATTTATAATCATGGCTACTGAGTATTTCACAAAGTGGGTGGAAGCAATACCCTTAACAATGACAATTAGAGCTCGTATAGCAGAGTTTATACTAGAGCATATCATAAGTCATTTTGGGATTCCATCCAAAATAATATCGGATAATGGAACGTCCTTCAAGAACAAAACTATGAGAGCTTTGACATCTAAATATAGAATCAAACATAGTTTTGTGACTCCATACTATCCATAAGAAAATGGGTAGGCTGAAGCTTCAAATAAGATAGTGGTGGCCATCTTGAAAAATATGGTCCAAGAAAACCATAAAGACTGGCATATCCAGCTACCCCTTGCATTATGGGCTTACAGGACTAGTATTCGGATGCCCACTGGGGCAACGCCATTCTCACTAGTATATGGTATTGAGGCCATTATGCCCTTGGAATTGGAAATTCCAATGTTATGCATCGCATTGAAAGAGTTCATCGATGATGACACCGCGTGACAAGCTCGACTGGATCAACTGATGTTGCTTGATGAACATCGCGTGAATGCCCTGGAGCATCTCTGTGTTTATCAAGAGTGACTAAAATGAGCTTACAATATCAAAGTCCACCAGAGAGACTTTGAAGTTGGGGATCTTGTCTTGAAAGAGAACCAACAGAACTCTAATTTATCGCTAGATATGCGAGACAAATTTATGGCTAATTGGCTAGGACCCTATATCATATCTAAAAATATTGGTTTGGGTACCTATCACCTAACATCGCTAGGAGGTGTTTAAGAGCCTGAACCTCTCAACATCATCCATATTAAGGCATTTTATGCTTGAGAGCATAGTAAAAGGCTTTGAGGGTTTGCTTATAACCGCTCGATCATCCCAAAAGGCTCCAAGGGTTCCTAAAACTACTTGGTCATGTCAGTAAAAGGCTCCGAGGGTTTTCTTAAAACCGCTCGGTCATCCTAAAAGGCTCCAAGCTCATCTATGAGTAGTTTGGTCAATCAAAAGGCACCAAGAGTTTATAAAAAATTGCTTGGTCAACCCAAAAGCTCCAAGGATTCTTAAAAGATCACTTGGTCATCCCAAAAAGTCCCAAAGGTGCTCATAATCCCTTTGGTCAAACCCAAAAGGCTCCGAGGGTTTTGCTTAAAACCGCTCGATCATCCTAAAAAGCTCCAAGGATTTTGCTAAAAAATCGCTTGGTCAATCTAAAGGCTCCAATGGCATTTCCTCATCGTTTGGTCACTCCTAAAGGCTCCAGAGGCATGTACTCACCGTTTGGTCAGATATGAGGCTCAAAACTCATAAAAATTATAAAATCAATAAAAAAAAAATTGGTAAAGCATAAAATCCAAAAACATTTGCATTTGAATTTTGCATTTTCATTTTGCATTCACACATGCATCCATTGCATTATTGCATTGCATATAGGCATTCATCATCCATTGCATTCCGTAGTAGGAGGGATTATGTTTGTTAGTATTACAAATGACACCATGTTTGTGTCTAAATCATGCATCTCTGCATTTATCATAAATCCATCATTCATGTGAGTAATTGTGTTTTTCAACACAACCTATTTTGTTGCTATGGAGAATATACTAGGGTTTTCTGGTCATTCAACCATACCTAGAGGTCTTATCAAGAGTTGATAGAAAGCTTGCTTTGCTTTTGTAGCTGAGGTTCAGTTAGTATAGCCCTTAGCATATCAGAATCCTATCACTAATCAACAAATTAAACAATCCTAACAAGGACTAGGGGAAGATGAAAGTCGCGAAGTAGGACCGGGTATCCTGAGGCGAAAAGAGTTATTCTTGCTTATCCCTCTATGCGGATGGTATGGGAAATGTTGGCAGTTGGAAAAAGGACAGGTTAGTTCCCTATTCAGAATCCCTTGCTTACGATAAAATGAGCAATATCCCAGAGTGATATCCCACATCAATCCTCAAGATTGATACCCTAGATCGATATCATAGATCGACTTCCCAGATTGATATCCCATATTGATATCATAAGATCGATATCCTCAATCGATATACCAAAAATAGTTTCCCAAAGTAAATCCCCCAAAGGGAAGTTTTTGAAGAAAATTATCACATGTAAATGCCAAAAAGTGAAGATCAAATGAAGATCAGAAAATAGGCTCAAATCAAGTTCAAAGTGAAGATCAAATGAAGATCATAAATCAAAGTTTGAGTGGAGATCAAATGAAGATCAGAAATCCAGTTCGAAGAGAGATCAAATGAAGATCCAGAGATAATTCAAAGTCAATATGGAATCGACTCCCTTGCTTCACCACATATGAGCAAGTATCCCAAAAATTGAAGGATAGAAAGGAAGGAGCCTGAATCCCTAGAATTATCGGCACTACTGTACCTTACGCATGATGATATGTCTGATACACTTGCATTTTGCTTGTGGGCAGACCAATGTTTGAATGTGGAAGAGCTAGCTTCAGGTGTCCTGCATTGCCTAGTGGCTTAGTCCAACTAAAATCTAAACTTGGGATTGGATAAGACATTTGTGGAACCCCTATCTTAGCAATGGGCTGAAAGAATCCTGCCTGACATCGGGGAATGCTCGTGTCTTATCTTAATATACTCATGTGCACACACAGGGATAATGAATAGTTAGGGCCTATCCTAGCAAAAGCCTTGCACTTCAAAAGTCTAGTGTGGTTAGTATGCAACTTTTGATAAGTCTACTAGGGTGTTTGAGTCTCATGGAAAACCTCAAAAATCTCTCTAATAGCAACAAAATACCAAATATCACAAACCATATAAAATCATCAAACTGCAAAGTATCGAGTCCATGATACATCATTATATAAAGCACAATCAAAGATATAGGATAGATACCGAATGGATATTAGAAATAATATTTAGATGACCACTGACTATATTGTGCATATTTTTCAAACTTGCAAAAGAAAATAGAATGACACATTATATCATTCGCATCATAACATCGCATACCATTGCATTTCATATATGGGTGATTAATTGATTAAATTCTTATCTTGAGGATTTTCAATTACATTCATGATTTTTATACATTCTGTGGTGTCGTCCATTAGATTGATAAACATATATTGCATTCATTCCTTATGTTTTAAGTGATTAAAGCATACAGGTTCATTTACATTAGATTACCATCATGTAAATAATGCATTACATACATTGCATTAGCATATCGTGACATCGTCATAAATTAAATGCATGCAATAAAGCAAAATCAAATATGCATTTAAGTAAACATCGCATCCATATGCATCCATCATACATAGCACATCTAAGCATCTAGATCACTACATATCATCATCATCATAAATTAAATAGCTATCTAGTGCATGTCATCCATACATCACATCATATAGCATCACATAAACAAAAAATTAAAAACATACACAAGTACACATAATGAGCCATAAATGATCAATATCATATATATATATATATGTATATGTATGTATGTGTCCAAAAGAGTACATCAAGAGTACAAAATTCCCATAGGCTACAATCGTGTAGGTCCTAGACCTTACACCAAAAATGATACATATACAAAAATATAGCTTGGATCCGATAGAGCCCTAGCTCTAGCCTACTCCTAAACTAGAGCTCTCACCACCTCCCTCAACCCTATGCTCTAGAGCTTGCTCTACAGTCGGCTCTAGTGCCTACTGTGTGCCCTACTGAGGGCCATGTGTGCCACCTAATCCAAAGAGGCCTAGCACATGGGATACTAGTATCTCTATGTGGTGAGACCTATGACTAGAGGTCATAGAAGACTGATCGATCTCTCTGGTCCTGGTATGGGAGCTGCCTCCATGTGTGCTAGAGGACCTATGTGTCCTCTCGGTCCTATGAGTCCATTGGCTAGAACTCACTGTGGAATACCCTGTAGACCTAGACCTGGTCCTCTGAGACCCCATAGCATGTGAATCCTCTAGGACCTCCCCACCTATCAACCTGATGTGACCCTCCAGCTGGTCTACTCGAGCTACCCTAGATGTATGCCTAGCATTGGCATCCACCAACTGGTCCTGTAAGCATCGAATCTCTGACATCGGGTCATGACCACCTAGTAACAATGATAATGGTGTAGTTGGAGGTCCCATAATAGCCTAGGAGGATGAAGGATCCCCCTCTATACCCTAAGCAAGTCTCACTCTATGATAGCCTCACCCTGCTATGCTAGTGCCACATCATGTGCACTAGTGAGATCATGGACCTGAGTCTCTACCATTGTAGCCCACGTTGTGAGACCCATGATCTACTCCTAAGCCTCAACTAGCTACCTATCCCTATGAGCTAGCTTCACCTCTAGAAGGGTGATAGAAGTATCCCACTACAACTATTGAGTCTACAACCTCCCAACCTGACTCTATAAGTCAGTGATCTGAGCTAGGAGCTATCCTACCTCACTATTAGGAGGTGCCTCACCCTCCTTGGATCCCTTAGCCTCCTCCTCAACCTCTACCTATGGAGCCTCCTCTATGGTGGCCTCTGTACCCCATCCACCCTCAATCCATTGGTGCACCCTATGCCCATCTGGATCGACCTCTACCTCTGCCTAGTCATCCACCCTACCTAGAGGCCCTGATCCCTACCACTATAATAGGGACCACCATGTGTCATATGTGGGGGTGGTCCTAGCCCTGTCATCTCTAAACTCCTAGAAATCGTTAGCCTCATCTCCAAGTGTCGTAGGTTGAATCCATGGTAGGTGCATCTCCAAGACTAGATGCCTATAAACAAAAGGAATCTCTAGGATGTCCTACACTAGGCTAAACTATCATAGGATGTGAGAGTAGAACTGGTACTCCCTAACCTCGACCTTATGATCGAGTAGCCACCTATCTTGATGAGCCTATCATAGTCACTCACCTGCCTCTGGCCAGTCTGGGAAATCCATGTAGGAGTGCCACTCAATGTCATTCGGCCCGAGCACTACAAATCATGCAATGTAATGATCGACATCACCAGCATGGGTCCTACTCTAGAATCCCTCCTCCTCCCAAGGCCAACATGTGGCGTAGCACTGATGCTGATCATCGATGGTAGAAATGTGAAGGGGTAGATCTATAGGATGCTCTATCCTAATATGCTGCCAGCCCTAGATCTATAGCAGTAGGCTACAACTAATACCATGATGGCTTCGGCTAGTGATCTGGTACAGCTCCTGGTAGAGCTGGCATAGTAGGGTGCTCCCCCAAGCTAGGAGCAGTGGCTGAGTAGTGGAGCTCTGAGTAACTCTCCTGACACTGGCCAGGAGGTTCCAGGGAATCCTCGCACCCGAGGAGTCTAGAAGAACAATCTGCACCACCAGGTGCATGAAGATCACCTCTCTCATAGAGAAGATGCGTTGACCCTACCAATATCCGATGTGGACTCCTCCATGGTCAATCATGCACTGAGCCTCCTAGCTCCGGTCACCAAAGATAGCATCAAAGACTGCCCCCTTGCTCCGGGAGGAGGAAGAGGTGATGGCCTCACCATCAATAGGGATCCTAAATATTCGATAGACATCCTCGAGAGTGATGGTCATCTCACCCATGGGCAGGTGAAAGGTGTTGGTCCGCGCATTCCAGCATCGGGCCAACGCAGTCAAGTAGGCCTGATCTACCCTAATAGTGGGTAGATCTAGAACGTAGCCAAAGTCGACGACTCCAAACCACGTCCGCTCTCCAGGAGTGAGCTATCTATGGAGAGTCTTTAGAAGGTCTGGCTCACGAGCTCTAGAGGTCAACCTCTAAAATAAAAGCATTGTATAAGAGAAAATCTAACTAAAAACAAGCAAAAATAGATAAAAAATGACCTTAAAAATATCAAAAACATTTAAAAACTGATAAAAAGACAAAAACATGTCACAAAGCATTCAAAAAAATAAAAAAAATCAATTAGGCAAGTCAGAATTGCATTAAATGATATTAATTGCCTATTAAACCTTAGAAAAATTAAAAATTTGATAATTTTTTTCTAAAGTCAGCGAACCGCGGGTCAACCCTACGGTCCGCATGCGGTCAAAATTTGACCATTGGAATTTGAATTCCAACCGTAGCTGATAGCTGCGGTCCCCAATATGACAATTGGGAACCGTAACTGCCAGCTGCGGTCTAGGAAGGATACCCATTTTGGGTCCCTTCCTAGCCTCGTTGACCAAAAAAAATTAAAAAACTAATCTAACCTAATCTAGTGTGGGGTTCATTACCAACTGTTTAATGAAATTCATTTACCGCATTACTTAATGTGGTTCATTTTAATTGGTATTGATTGCGAGGACTCGATTTCGAGTTACCTTGCCCGCTCCGTAGCCTTCGCTAGTCGATGGCTGTCCAGGATCCACCATCGGGGTATAGGTGTGAGGTATGGTCGAGTTTTAGGTAGCGTTCTGGATCAAGGAATGTCTTCTACCTCTCAGAGCTCTCACAAATGTAGTTGCTTTCAAGAAAATAATAAAAAATTCAAATGGGAAAGGCTACTTATAGGTCCTCCTAATTTTGGTGGATCACAGTTGACACCTGTGGTCCCGAAATTAGGGTTTTCTACCCGTAGGTCCAACCTGTGGTTCCCAAAATTTGAAAACTTCAACCACAGACCGTACTCATGGTTTGCAACTAGCAATAAATGCACTCAAACCCCACCGTGGGAAGGTCTAAAATGACAAATTAATGACTCCTAATGGATCAAATTTCAAAAAGAGCAATCAATATTGCAAATTTGGTGATGTTCAAAGCACCAGGATCGATCAATAAATCAAAATTAACAAAAAAATCAAATAATTAAAAACCAAATGCGCCTCGTATTCAGTAATTTACCCTATACACTTGGCGGTTGCAGCGACTTGCGATCCATGCAATCCGAAAAGATGAGTAAATTACCATAAGGACATTTGGGGCAAAAATTGTCATCGTTGATCTGATATGCTTCTTTTCAATCCCTAAGAAGGCCTTCAAGGTCGGACTGCTCCACGGGAACGAGGCGTTTCATGTCATTTCTCCTATGACATATTTTTAGAAAATCATCGATAACTTGATTCAACACAAATCTAATTGGATTTGTATCATTTTGATTCCCTAAGATGGCTATTGCAGCCCGACTACTCCATGGGATAGAAATGTGCAAATACTATTAACAGTTGCAATCAAAAGCTGAACTAGGCCTAGCCAAGGCATTAAAATGCTCAAATCTAAATTTTTTCAGATCATTCATTGTGGTCAAGCGACCTCATCGCTTCATACATTGTCATTACCCTCATCGACTCATCGCTTGAGGGGGTAGTCATAATATCAAATCATAATCAAAATCAGTAGAAGATCCCTGAGATCGTAGATCCCTTGATCTTGTCAAAATTGTGTTCGTCCTTGTGAATCATTGTCAACAACTATCATAAGCTTACCCCTTTGCTTGGGGAAAATAGCAAATATGATAATTTGTTTGTAACTCTCATCCTTTCGGTTATATAGGCCTAACTCCTATTGTAGCACCAAAGCTACTCGAATGTCTGATGATGAGTGCAAACTCTTTCAAGTTTAAGCCTCCAAAGAGTTGGAAGCAATGATTCCAGGATGCACGTCCTTTTGCAGGACCTGGGGCATCTAATGTTGATCCGACTAATGATCATCATAGAACCTTCGACATCATTTTAGGAGGTCTATTTTTGCTCAGCATTGTTCGATCTCACAATGCATCTCAAAAGGGGCATCTGTAGACACCTAAAATGTGTCATGTCGATGGTGACTACTCATATGGACATGCTACAAGACCATATGGAAGATCTTGGACAGACTCCAAGATAGAGCAGTGGTTCTAACCACTCAATTTGGGCTCCTTGGCCTAATCAGTCTGAACCATAGCCCAGACCTATGGTCTATAGGCTGAACCATGGCTGAGGCCTACGGTTTATAGTCTGGACCGTAGCTGTAACCTACGGTCTTAACTGAAGTTTAGTTGGCCTTCATCCAAGCCAAATCGGTTTGAATGGCCATTTGTTCTAGAAGAAGGTGGTTAGAGGATGGAAGCTTCCAATCCAACTATCTAAAGAACACAAGCTTATATTGAGAGGGGGGGTGAACAGTATAAGACCTCTTTATACTTCAAAATAGTAAAGCAATATACCCAAAGCAATAAAAAAGCAATGCATAATATCATCCACAAAGTGACACCAATTTTAACGTGGTTCACCCAGAATGGCTGGGCTACGTCCACAAAACTTCTCTAAAAGTTATCTCAAAGTTCTTTGGGAATCCTTCCCAATTACAATATTTATGAGCCTCGGACCAAAGGAGATACCTTCCCCCAATCAAAATTTATGAGCCTCTTCTCAAAGGAGATACCTTCCCCTCTGCTCTGGAAATTATCCCTCAAAAGATCAACTGCCTCTACCTCTTGCCAGTATGTGGAACTCCTTTCCACCGAAGACCTCCCGTCCTCAATGCTTAGCCTAAGAGACCTCTCGCCTTCTATGATCATGTCCACAGTAGGCTCAAGAACTCTGTACCAAACCCAGTCAGTTTGTCTAGTACAAGTCTTCCTTTGTCTGTCAAATCTGTCCAACTCTTGAACAAATCAATCATCTACATACAAGCCTTCTCAAAGACTTGCCAACTATCCTCAGGTTCTTCTCATAGAACCAATGCACCTCTATCCTCAAGTTCTCTGATAGAACTATTAAACTTAGCTCACAAGTCCTCTGCTAGGACCTGTTCAAACCTGCTCACAAGTCCCCACCGAAACCTGTCCAAAAACTTAGCAAGCTCACCAAAAAAAAACTTTCTTAGAAGGAAATCACAAAGTGAATTGTTAGGGAACCAATGTGAATTGTCAAACTCATAGAAACATAAAGAGAATTGTTAGAGACTCAATATGTTCTATACTCAAATCCCAATCTCAAAACTCAACTCAAATCAACTTAGCTCAATCTCAATATGAAATCTGAAAACTCAACTCAATATCTGAAATGGATAGGATAGAATGTTTTCTTTCAAGAACATGAAACCCCAACAATTGCCAACTATGCAAAGAATCACATAACAATGATACTCAAGTTCTTTTCACCATCAATTAGGGTTTCAACAACAATGCTCATCAAACAAGGTTTAGTCAACCAACACCATTCAACTCAACATCAACCTTGAAGCATTCAACCAATCATCACAAGAAAAGGAAACAAGTAGAAATCCTTTTCCTTCCAAAGATATTTGAACAAAACAACCACCAACACAATATCACCAAATGCAAAGAATAACTTGCTCAAATCAACTCAATGGAGTAAGCCCAATATCATGAATCAAGTAAAGCAATAACTTGATCAAACAACCTCTATGGAAGCAACTCAACCATCAAACTCAAAACAGCCAACCAAGGGTTCCACCAACTCAATGCAAGTAGCTAGACTCACAAATATAAACCCTAGTGCACAAAGCTTCCACTATCTCAAAACAAAAATTATGCATTCACCAAAAACTCTCCTTAAGGATAACAATGCATAAGTAGTCTTCAACAAACCAAAAAATAGGATTTACACCCAACCAAAGGAAACCTAGTTGAAAACCTTTTCATTCCAACCTTATTTCAAAAAAACATACACCAATCATACTCATAAAGAAAATGTGCCCATACCTTTTTGGAGTAGAAGAAAATTGATCCTTAAAGCTGTCACCACACACAACCCTCAAAATTCCAACCAAGTTAGGGTTAGAACCAAGATAAATGAGCATATATAAAAACTTTCCTTAATACACCTTTTAGCTCCTCTTCTTTAAAAACAACCACCAAAGAAGCCAAAAACACAACAACCAAAATTTACACCTTATATCTCCATTTTAAATTTAGCATAGCAAAAGACTAATCTCAAAAATACAACCAAAGAAATATCCCTTTATTTCTCCTATGTCTTTTAAACAATGCTAAACAATGCCAAAAATCATATCAAGAAAATAATCACACCTTATAATGGCTGCCCTTGAAGAATCCGAAATTCGCGGCACAAAATACGTTTTAATAAAAATGTGACTAATCCATGCATAGCTCCCTCCGCGGGGATCGAAATGCAAACCTCCACCTACGCAAGGCCCAAATGCAGCCTTCGCTACCACTATCCCACAAGGGGCTTACAAAGTCCAAGATGGACTTCCTTCCACATAAACGGTCAAGCTTTCCGAAAGCTTTTCAAACCACGATCTCTCCTCTTTCACAGCGTAAACAGAACATTCGATCGTAGCCAAACCAATCAATTGCCTTCGATTTTCCAAGTGGGTTTAACCTTAGGAACCTTCTCATATTTATAGTCCATACGTGGACTTTAGAACATGTCGGTTGCAAAGAAAAGTAATTTCGAATTTAATCGAAATTTGCTTTCTAAAGGGTTTAAAAACCCTTAAAGTATTTTTAATAAATTAAAAATAATTTCTCCCTTAATTAATTAAATAATTAATTAATTAAAACCTTGAATGGTTTTAAATAATAATTAAATAAATAATAAAGAGAACCTCCATTGGTTTTAATAAAAACCATTGCCAATGGAATCTCTCCGGATTCTCTTAAAAAGATTCTCTTGGAATCTTCCACCTTTGAAGCCAACACATCCTCTTAACATTAATGTCATTTCCTTTTGACATCAATGACAACTCATAGACAAGAAGCTAGGATCTCAAACCCAAAATTGCCAACACTATCCTAACCACCCCTTCTTGATATTGGCTTCTCTATGAAGCCACCCCTAGCCCTGGGACATCCTACAAGTACCCCTGAGAATTAGGGTAAACTATCAAGCAAGCATTTGGAGATCAAATCAGTGAAGCCCTATCGAATTGTGGACTCACTTGAGTGCATAGAGAGAGCCTTGTTGCCATCCTCCATTGTCAATTTATCAAACATCATGACGAATTAGGCTATGGATGCCCTAAGGACCTAGGAGAGCCAAGAAATGCTAATTCGGGCAAATAGAGGCCCTATTCAATGATTCAATCTCCAACCTTGTCAGAGGACACCGAAAGCAACCCTTGAACATCAATTGGACAAGGAGTTCAAGTACACAGTCCTTCAATTTGGAGGGTAAACCACTTGGTTGCTCACTGCTACTTTCAATCATGGTTTACAGTTCAGATCACTCATCAAAGCTACGATCTGCAATAGGTGACATATCTCCTTACTGTTTCATTTCCAATATGCTTAATTAGATCACATTTAGCATTTTAATGGTTTAGTTAGGATTTTAGAGACTTTTGACTAGCATAATTAGTGTTTTTACTAACTTGTTATCATTATAGTAGTTTAGACATTAATGGCTTCTTTTCATGTTATAATGCTTCATTTCAAATAATTGATTCCATAGATTGATAGTTGCATTTCTTGTTCATATATTTTCATCAATATTGATAGGATTTGTACATGTTTAGCATAGTTTATGCATTTTCTTAATTTTATGTCATTATGTTATTCTCATGCTATTTTTCTTTAAAGGGCCTCATCATGAGAGGCTTCTTATGCTTTTGACATTCTTGTGTTGTTTCTTGATCATAGGAAACAGGTTTTAAAGGAGCTAAAACCATCCATTTCCTTCCTCAACATGAAGAAGAGGGTCTACTCCACCCTAGAGTAGTTCGTGTCATCCTAAAGGAAACTTTGAAATCACACCTACCCTTGAGAGGGAAAACAAAAATACATCCTATTGTAACAATTGTATCAAGATGATTATCTCTAAGAGGGATGTACTTGTAATTTGAGTTTGGCATAAAAATATAATGGAATAAAGCATCTTTTATTGATCATCTCATTGTCAATTTCTTGTTCTTGTATGCATCTTGTATTGTTTTTGTCAATTCTTGCAATAGGATACATTAGGTGTGAGCCTTTTTGGTGGTTACAACTCCAAGATTCTTTTATGGGTAATCAATATCATCTAGGTCATCTCAATCAACTAGATTTTCTTAAAAAAAAGAAAATCCATGCCCTTGATAATTTGTAATTCTATTAATACAGGCTATGTTGAACCTATAATAAGAAGGTCCACCCCAATTCCTCCAAAGTGGATGATTTAGTTCTCAAAAAAATTAAAATAATGCTAATGCTAAAAGCAAGTTGAAATGTAAGTTTGAACTTAACTAGCTAGGCCCATTTATGATCACTGCTAAATTTGGTTCAAGTGCTTATCACCTAGCCACATTAGATGCCAAAAATTTAAAAGAACACATTAACATCATGCGCTTAAAAAAGGTATTATGCTTGGTATTGCATGGTCTACTTGGACCTTTGCTTAATTACATGGATGTTTTCATGCATGGTTTATTGAATTCACTCTTGCCTACTTCATATGTATTTTGTTGCATGGTTTGTTTGACTTCATTTAGAGTCAAGCGATCCACCAAGATGCAATGATGAAACTAGTCAAGATTAGTCACTTGTATTGCACTTGCACTAGGTCATTGAGCTAGCATATATCCCTCTTTTTTATCCCTAACTTATGGGAGTGCTTATTGTCTTATTTTATCTTTACTTCTTTTGACATGACAAGTTACCTACTCTTTGGTATAAATTTTCTATTTAAAACCACATTCCATCCCATTTTCCCCCTATAATAGCTTTGATGAAGGCAACACAACATTAATATTCTGCCCATACTGATGGGTAGTGATAAGCTTTTTGCAACATCAATAAAACAATGATCCAATTATGTTCTCTTCATCAGGTTATTCTTAAAGACAAAAACCTTGGCCTAATCTATTTCTCTTGCAATATTAGAGGTCTACCAGGATGCAATTATGATCCTAGGTAGGGTCATTTGTTTCTATAATGATACTTACATTAGGTATTTTATGCAAGTGGACCTCACATATCACATTCTTATCATAGATTTTGTTCATATGATAATCGGTAACTATTGCTTTGTTATATTCTATTATTTTAATTGAACATATTAGATAATTAGATAATATAGTATTCATTTATGTCTTGTCTTTGTTAACTTTAACCATTGATTCTCTCTCTATTCCTTCACTCTATGTATAGTTACTCTTATATATATGAGATGTCTAACATACAATTTCCTCATAAATTTATAATGAGCTTGGGATAATTTCTTATGAGTATTGATTATGTTCTCAGACACATCATACACCTACCTAGCAAGTATCATTAGGAATGTAATCTGTTATTGTTACATATCTTGTCTGAGTATGATCATAAACAAACAATGCAACAAAATAAAAACTACATGGCCTTTCAAATGAATCTTCTAGGGAAAATGGCTAACACCACTTTTTTTTTTTCTAGAGCACATCCTACTCTTGCCTAGTAAGAAAGTTTAGATGGTCATGTATGGTTGTCACATTATTACCAAATGGTAGCTGATTAAATACAAAAAAGTAAGTATAGTATTATCATTATAGGGCTTTCCAAATGAATTGGATAAGGTAGATGGTAGACATCAGTTCTTCTTGATCACATATTATCTATGCATTACACATGTTTTTAGATGGTCATGTATGTTTATCGCATATTTACCAAATGGAAACTACTAATGTGTAAGAGAGAAAATTATAGTAAGACAACTACATGAATATTTAAATGCATATAATAATATAGATTATAGGATCCACTCATATTTTATTTCTTCATTCATCATAATCCAAAACTCTTCTACCTTGTACCTTTGAGGCTTAGGGGTAGGATGGGCTTTGTCATTCCACCACTCGATGGAAACATATAGTCTAATTTGAGCAATGGAATACCAAATCCAATGATGCCTATTCTAGCCTTGGGCCTACAAGGTAGCCTATCTAATCTCTCAAGTCATCTCTCCTACCTCATCCTTGAGGGTATCTCAGCATGATAAACATAATTAATCAAATGTCCCACCAAGAAGCAACTTGTATTTCTACATTATGTTTTGAAATAGTTATGAGCATTTCCATGACATTCTAAAATACCTTGTTTGGAATGAGCTTTTGCATGACATTATGAAATACCTTGCTTGGAGTTGCAAAACATTTTGAAACACCTTATTAGTGTGAGCTTTGATGTCATGATCCATCTTGGTAGGACTTGCAACTTAAGTTGGACTATGTATTAGTGAATGATGTTTAATGCTTAGTTCTGATGCTTTGATGGATGTATGCTTTAATATTGTGTTATTTTATGTAAGAACATGTTAATTTTAATGCTCTGCATGGTTATAAGATTAGGTACTATCATGGTGGATAAAATAATTGTCCAAAAGGAATGAGAGACCATATTTAAGGGGAAATGATGATGATAACTCGTTCATAAAACAACTTAGGGTGACATGGATAAATACCCTTTATGTAGGTGCATCACATTATGGCCCATGACTCGTGTTTGCACCATTGGATGAGGAGGTTTCTTGCAATGAGTCTCCTTAGATTGAGTTGATGATAGATTAATCTATCTTAAATGAAGAGGCCATCCACCTAAGGATAAAATAATGGTGTGAGACATCAAGGAATATACATTGCATTGATTAGCATGATGGTTCTGAATGTTTCATTCCTTGTTTGTTGAAAGATTATTTTTTATGCTAATCTGTAATAATTTAAAAATGGACTTTGGTTTATGCTTGCTACTTTGAGGTTGTTTTCCTCCATTTTGGTTGATTATTGCTTTATTGCATTAGTGGAGATACCTTAACTTTATTAGAATGTCTTGTTGTATCTTATTACTACGAGAGTGGCATTTGAGTATTGATAGTTGGCAACCAAGAAATGCACTTGGTGTTACTCCTGAGTGCAAGAGATTTATCTCCTTCATTTCCTCCTCCTCCCACCTTTAAAAAGAAGTCTCAAGTTTGGAAAAAGGGGTACGCAAGGAATAGGAGAAGGGAGGCTAGGGAGATCAAAGAACAAGTAGTTTCGAGTAGTGTGAGGGTGGAAAAAAAGTAGAATTGAACAACTCTTTGGCTATAGGTAATGATTAGCTTACATGGATGGTTTCATTGCTAGTTTTCTATAAGGTTGCTATGTGGTTTGTTGTCTACATTTTGCTCTTGTTGCTTTTTTTTTACCTCTAAATTTTGCTAAAAATGTGTTTGGCTTATCCCTATGTTTGAGTTTTTAGGTTTTTATTGTGTTTTGGAATGCATGTTCAACCTCTACCAACTTGGAATGTGTTCTCCTTGTATGGTAGGAAATGAGTGTAGTAAATAGTAATGTTGGGCTTGAATGCAAGTTGTAGCTCATTGACCTTCGTTGATGAGCCTGTGTGGATTCATTTTTCTTAGAGTGCTTCGAACCTTGTTCAATAAGTTGTGCATCTCACTAAGCCCTTTGGACATCTGAGTTCCTATGTAATTGACACCTTCAAGTCTTATCTTTTGATGGATGCACATTGTATTTTATTTTACATATGTTTCCATAAATATTTTAGGGTTAGTTTTATTTGTTTAATATTTCAACTACACTGAAGCCCATGTTAAGATTAAAGAGTTTCTAACCTTGCTTTAATGTTAGATTTTTTAGTTCATTGGTCTTATTAAAGCTTTATGCTAGGTTATGATTAAGTTAGTCCTTAGATTATTCTTTTAATCAATTGATAGATTAATTAGATCTAAGGTTAACTTAAATTTATTGGAACTTCCTTAGATGCTCCTTTAATATAATGATAGATTAATTCGTTATAATCTTTAGATTGTTAATTAATCTAATGGAAGATTAATTCATTAAAATATTTAGATTTGTAATTAATAAAATTATAGATTAATATTTAGTCTTGCAATTGAATGATAAGAATTGTAAATGGTAGATTTTTTACTTAAATATCTAAATTTTCTACTTAACCAAATTTTGGGTAAATTTAATCCTTAAGCTAATGAAGGATTAATTTAGTTTTGGAATTTACCTAGTATTGGATTAACCTTTAGTTTTGGAACTAATCTAATGTGAGATCAATTTGTTGGAACCTTATATTATTAATCTAATGTTGAATTTAACTGATCTAATATTTAGTTAATCCAAATGATAGATATAATGGATTTATCTATGGAGATAACCTTTCAAGATTGATGGTTTTTCTTAGCCTTTGAATTTAAATATTTGTGGAAAATATTTTGGAAATAAGTATGGTATTATTTAATTGTGTTTTGCTATATTGAATTAGAAATGTATATATTTGGAATTAAATGTTTTGGAAAGAAGTATGGGCTTCTTTACTTGTGTTTTGCTATATTAAAAAAAAAATTTAAAGCTTTAGAATTAAAAAATTGTTTAACATATTTTGCAAAGAATAATGGGCTTCTTCATTTGTGTTTTGCTATATTGAGTTAGAAATGTATAGCTTTGGAATTAAATATTTATGGAAAATATTTTGGAAAGAAGTATGGGATTCTTTTGCTTATGTTTGCTATATTGAATTGATTTATATAGAATTTCAAGGGCTTGGGTTTTTAAATTTTTTTGGAAAAAAAATTGGAAAAAAAGTATGGGCTTCTTTTGGCTTACAGTTGCTATGTAATGAATCATATAGAAATGCATTCATACCTACACATGATCTGTTATGATATCTATCTTCTTATAAAACTACCATGGAGGCCAAGGGAAGAAGATATCAGATCATGCTAAGTTAATTCTTCAATTATTCTTGGAGTACTATTGAAAATCACTATTGGTAAAAAAGGATTTATTGCTAGATGATAGATCCATCAATTATTGAAGTGAGGCCAGTGAAGATTCTTGAGTTTCATTCCAAATCAATAAGGAAACAAACTCTAGAATATTTCAAGGTTCAATGGGACCAATATTATGAGAAAAATGTCACTTGGGTAAATATGGAAGAGATGAAAAGATGTTTTCCTTATTTGTTTGAATAAAGATAAATGTAATGTTTCGCAAGAAATACAACAGACTATGTTTAGTCCAAAGGGATTAGTATATAATGATCCACCTTGGTAGGAATTTCTACTTAAGTTGGACTATGTATTAGTGAATGATGTTTAATGCTTAGTTTTTATGATTTTTATGGATGTATGCTTTGATATTATGTTTATTTTATTTAAGGATATGGTATTGTTGATGCTCTATGTGGTTGCAATATTAGGTACTCTAGTGGTGGACAAGATAATTGGCCACAAGGAATGAGAGACCATATTTAAGGAAAAATTATGATGATGACTCACTCATAAAATAGCTCATGGTAAATTTGATAAATATCCTTCATGTAAGCGCAACGCATTGTGGCCTGACTCGTGTTTGCACCATTGGACTAGGAAGTTGCTTGCAATGAGTCTCCTTAGATTGAGATAGTGATAGCTTATTCTATCTTAAAATGAATATGCCACCCACATAATTATAAAATAATGGTGTGAGACATCAAGGAAGATACATTACATTTATTGGCATGATGGTTTTGAATGTTTCCTTCCTTGTTTGCTGAAAGATTCTTTTTTATGCTAATATGTTATATTTAAAAATGGACTTTGGTTTATGCTTGACATGTTGAAGTTGGTTTCCTCTATTTTTGTTGATTTTTGCTTTATTGTGTTTTTGGAGTCACCTTAACTTTATTAAGTTTCTTTATTATCTATTCTTGCTACGAGAGTGGTATTTGAATGTTGATAGTCGATCATCAATAAATGCTCTTGGTGTTATTCTTGAGAGGAAGTTCTTGGTCTCCTTACTTTCCTCCTCCCCTCACCTTTAAAAAAAATTATAGGTTTGGAAAATGTGGCACAAAGAGAATAGGAGCAAGGAGTCTAGGGAGAATGAATAACAAGTAACATCAAGCAATACGAGGGCAGACGAAGGTAACATTGAACAACTCTGTGGTTGTAGGTAACATCTAGCTTGCATGGATGGTTTCATTGCTAGTTTCCTATGAGGCTGCTATGTGGTTTGTTGTCTGCATTTTGCTCTTCATGCTTTTTTTTACCTCCAAATTTTGTTAAAAATATGTTTAGCTTATCCCTATGTTTGAGTTTTTGGGATATGTTTGTGCTTTGGGTTGCACACTTGATCTTCACTAGCTTGGAACACATTCTCCTTGCATGGAGATGATGAGCATAGTAAAGGGTAATGTTGGGCTTGAAGGTAGTGTGTAGATCACTAGCCTTCATGGATTAGTCTGTGTGGATTCCTTTTTCTTATATTTCTTTGAAAACTATTTGGCTTGTTGTGCATCTCATTGAATCCTTTTGATGTCTGAGTTCCTACACAATTCGCACCTTAAAATCTCCTCTTTTGATGGATATGCATTGTATTTCATTTTAAATATATTTGCATAAATATTTTAGGGTTAGTTTTATTCATTTAATATTTTAGCTGCTTTGAAGCCTGTGTTAATATTAAAAAATTTCTAACCTTTACTTGCTTTAATCTTAGATCTTTTAGTTCATTGGTCTTATTAAAGCTTTATTATCAGTTATGATTAATTTAGTTCTTATATTGTTCTTTTAATCAATTGATAGACTAATTGTATTTAAGGTTAACTTAATTTTTTTGGAACTTCCTTAGATGCTCCTTCAATCTAATGATATATTAGTTTGTTATAATCTTTAGATTGTTAATTAATCAAATGATAGATTAGTTTGGAAATTAATATAATGGTAGATTAATTTATTTTAATATTTAGATTGTTAATTGATCAAATTATAGATTAGTTTGGTAATTCATATAAATATATAGTAATTTGTTATAATCTTTATATTTTTAATTACAAATGATAGATTAGTTTGACAATTAATCTAATGATAGATTAATTCATTAAAATATTTAGATTGGTAATTAATCAAATGATAGATTAATATTTAGTCTTGCAATTGAATGATAAGACTTGCAAATGGTAGATTGTTTACTTAAATATCTAAATTTTCTACTTAACCAAATGATGGGTTAATTTAATCCTTAAGCTAATGAAGGATTAATTTAGTTTTGGAATTTACCTAGTATTGGATTAACCTTTAGTTTTGGAACTAATATAACATGAGATCAATTTGTTATAGCCTTATATTATTAATCTAATATTGAATTTAACTGATCTAATATTTAGTTAATCCAAATGATAGATATACTAGATTTATCTATGGAGATAACCTTTCAAGATTGATGGTTTTTCTTACCCTTTGAATTTAAATATTTGTGGAAAATATTTTGGAAATAATATTTTTTTTTTTTTTATAATTAAAATTAAAAATTAAAAATTAAAAAAAAAATAAAAAGTATGGGCTTCTTTACTTGTGTTTTGCTATATTGAATTAGAAATGTATAGCTTTGGAATTAAATACTTGTGGAAAATATTTTGGAAAGAAGTATGGGCTTCTTTACTTGTGTTTTTCTATATTGAATTAGAAATGTATAGCTTTGGAATTAAATATTTATGAAAAATATTTTGGAAATAAGTATGGGCTTCTTTTGCTTGTGTTTGCTATATTGAATTGATTTATATAGAAATGCAAGGGCTTGGGTTTTAAAATATTTGTGGAAAATATTTTGGAAAAGAAGTATGGGCTTCTTTTGGGTTGTAGTTGCTATGCAATAAATCATATAGAAATAAATTCATACATGCACATGATCTATTCTGATCCCCATCTTCCTATAAAACTATCATGGAGGCCAAGGAAAGAAGACGTCATATCATGCTAAGTTAATTCTTTAATTATTCTTAGATTATTGTTGAAAATCACTCTTGGTTAAAGAGGATTTATTGTAATAGAAGCAAAGACTATTCTTTTGTAATCTAAAATTTTAATTGGATGATTATATGGCACCATGTTGATAAATGGTTTTATGGTTCTTATCAATGCTAATGCTTTGATATAAATATTTTATTAGATTTATTGTAAGCTTAAGATAATTAGTTTTGCTTCCATCATAGAAGATGTTTTTATTTTAATGCTTGTACAGTGATATAAAGAGAGAGAGAGAGATTTATCCTTGGGTTTAGGGGTTTCTTTAGGAAGGGTCCTAAATGTAACCTTGTTTAAAATCTCATTTTTAATCTTGGGAATTTATGGGGTAGCAACAGCTAGTTCTTGAGTCCATGAGAAGACAATCACATGGAGTGGTTGATGCTTAAACACCCATCATGGAGATGTGAGAGACTAGCATAAAGTTTAAGGGATCACCACAAAGGTGTAGTTAAGCTAGACTAAGGCATTACATTAAAGGACCCATCATAGACTGACTTATGATTTATGGAAGGAATTGGCATTCCTCCCTCTCTAAGGACTGAGATGAGATAATCCTAACACTAAGGACAAGAAGTCTAAATTTGTGGATAATACCAAAAAATTAGGGAGACCTTTTAAAGAGCATCCTCTATACCACAAAGGTATACAAGGTAAACCCTAATACCTATGGGATCTTGGCCTCTCCTATCCACTTGAGAGATATTTTTAGTATCATAGACTCAAAATTTGGGTGTCTAGTCAATATATGTATTCCATGGATACTCCTATGAATCTTATTAATTAAAAAAAAACTCTCGATTTTACTATATTTTGGGATTGTTACCGTTTATTTCAAAGATCTAGGTCGTAGGACTAGAAGCTTCCCTAGAAATGACTTAGAGATGTTTTGAATTGATGGATGACTTGGAATATGGCATTGTATGTGGAATTAAAATGTCCATAAAATACTATTAGATAGTATTTAATTGTTAGTACATTGAAATATGTGGCTAACTGATATGTAGGAGGCAATGTGAAGGAGAACTGCAACCTAACTTATTTATGGCACAAAAATTAAGGAGAGGAAGAAGAGAATATTCCATACCTCCAAGAAAATATAGGAAAGATAGTGCTGAGGCTAGACCCCCAGGAGAAATCTTAGGAAATTCCAATAGAGATGTGGAGAACCTGACTACTATTGTCCCACTTTTGCAAGAACAAATAGATCAACAAAGGGAATAAATGGATCAACAAAGATAGATGCTAGAAACTATAGTAAATTAGAATATAAATACTAAGGTTAGACAAGAAGGAAACCCTCCTTCATATGAGTAGGAGGTTAGGGCTCTTATAGAGGTAGAATTAGCCAAGGATTTGAAGAATGTTAAGACCTCTAAATTCATCAAAAAGGATGGGGGTGATTTAGCTAAAGCTTGGATGAATGAGCTAGAGACCTATTTCTCCATGAACAACTATTCTTCAGTGATCTGGACCTATTGGGCCACTCTCCATTTGTAGGAGACTAGATTGGAATGGTGGAACACATTTAAATCTGATCAAAAAATTCAAGAAATTAACCTATTGTGAGAAGGGTTTATGAAGGGCTTAAATAAAATATTCCTCATAGAACAACAATATATAAAAAATTTGAGGAATTTTCCACACTTCTCTGAGGGACAATGATAGTGGAGGTTAACTACCAAAAATTTGTAAAACTATTAAAGTATGTACCGTTCTATGAGCAAGATGAGAATATGAAGGTACATAAGTTTGTCTTGGGAGCAGATCCTAAGATAATATTGGTAGTAAAAATGCATAATCATGAGACTCTATAAAAGGTATATAACCTAGCTCATCAAACTAAGTCCAACATATAGTTGAACAAGACCCACTTTAACTATGTGGTATTGTCAGAAAAAAATCAACAAGCTTTAAGAAAAAGGAAGAGTGCTAGTTTTATGAGTTGGAAATAGGAACAAAACAAGAAAAGCAAAGATAAACCAAATATGGAAAATAAAAATGATGGAAAATAAGGGAATTCCAAGAAGAAATTCTAGAAGAAGAAGGATAATAGTACCCTTCAAGCATATAAATAATCAAAACTATCTCGAACTGAGTAGATAGGATAAAAGAACAATAAATACACCCTAGTACCAAAGGGGGTTGTTATGATTGTGGGGGACCTCATTATGCAAACAAATGTGCAAATTGAATAGGACTAAGAAAAAATATAGAGGAACCCAACCACAGAATCTATGTGGCAACTAGAAACAAGAATCTGGATATCCAAGCCACATCTATGACTGTAAATGGTAAGTTTTTTGACAAGGAAGTTAAGATCTTGATAGATAAAGGAGCTAAAAATAGTTTTATTTCTTCAAGTATAGTCGAGGATTTTCTAGAAAGATTAGGATTTTTGGCACAAGGGTATAAATTCAAGTATGGGTCCAGATAAACCTAATTAGTGTATTAATATTTTCCCATAGCTGAGATCACCCTACCCAATGGCTCTACCCTATGACACTTATATGTGACACTACTACATACCTTCGATATCATCTTGGGAATGGACTAGTTAAGGGCTCATGAAGCCATATTTAATTTTCAAGATATATGGATAGAATTTTCTTGTAAGAACAAGTAGAGACTAAGAATTCACAATGAGCAAGGGTATTTTCTCCCTCAAAATGATCTCAATAATGTAGCTAAATAAATCTATTAAGAAATGTGGTAAGGTCTATGTCGTTAAGTTGAACCACAAGACTGAAGATGATAGGAAGGAGGAATTATTTAAGGAGCATCCAATTTTGTAGGAGTTTGGAAATGTTTTTCCTAAAGAACTTTTGGGGCTACCACCTAAGAATGATTTTGACTTCACTATTGAGTTGCTACCAGAACCCATTCATATAACTCCTTATAAGATGAATCCTATTGAGATGCAGGAGTTAAAAGTGCAACTTCAAGGGTCTCTAGAAAAAGGGTGTCACCATGGGGTGTTTTTTTTTTTTTTTTTCTAAAAAAGGATGGATCACTAAGATTGTGCATAGATTATATAGTGCTTAACAAAGCAACTATTAATAATAGGTACCCTTTTACTAGGATTGAGGATTTTTTTGAACAACTTAAGGGTGCCACCATATTTTCAAAGATTGAATTGAAATCAAGATACCATCAGTTGAGAATCCATGAAGAGGATACTCACAAGACTACATTTAAGACTAGGTATGGAAATTATAAGTTCACTATATTACCTTTTGGTTTGACCAATGCCCTAGCAACATTTATGAATTTTATGTACAATGTGTTCAGGGAATATATGGATTAATTTATATCAATATTCTTGGATGATATTTTGATTTATTTATGAAATAAGGAAGAGCACAATAAGAATTTAAGGATTGTGCTTGAGTTGTTGAGAAGGAATCAAATCTATCAAAATATATCAAAATGTGACTTTTATGTTCTAGAGGTGTAGTATTTCAGACATATTATATCTACAAAAGGGATAGCAGTTGATCCAAAGAAGATAGAGGTCATTTTGAGTTGGCCACCACTTACTAATGTGTCTAAAGTGCAGAGCTTCATGGGCTTGATAGGGTATTATAGGTTTGTAGAGTATTTTTCCAAATATCCTACCCCATAACTAACTTTCAAAGAAAAGGAAAATAATTTAAATGGATAGACAAGTACAAAGTGTAGACACTAAAATCATGTCAATATGATTAGGTGATCAAAATTATTGACTAATTGGCATTATATGGTCCCATTAGGCAACCCTCATATGTTTAAAAGTGGTCCTAATCACTATTGGAAGGCTCTATCCCACTTTTGGGAGGTTTTGGGCCACATAGGCATGACCTTCACACCCTAGGATGGTCACAGTTCATGGTCGTCCCATCCAGGAAAGGTGGCAAAGTGGTCGTCTTTGGGTGGGATGACCAAAATTTTTGACTCCAAAAAAGCCAAATTTGGACAAAGGGCACCCAAAAACTTCCATTTATCTCTCCTATGTGAGCATGCAAGAATGGAGTTCAAAATGGGAGATTCTCTTCCCCTTCCAATACATGCTTAGTTTTAGAGAAGTGGCGCCTCTTTCCATGCATGCCCATTTGCCCAAATTCTTCCTTTGGATATACATTGGATCTATTTTCCACACAAGAGATAAGATAGGAGTTTTGAGACATAGAAACAAAGTGCTGCCAAGATTTCCCCTCACCTTTTGTGCCTTTTTCCCTCGAAATATCTACCTAGCGAAGGAGGTTTTTGAGTGATTCAAGAGGTACAATTTGTTTGTAAAACCAAATAATATGAGTGAATTTCACCACCAAATTTTATGAAAACACTAGTAGGGATTTTTTTGACCACGTTATAGAGGAATTGGTGGTAAATTAGGAGCAAAATTAATGGCTATCCCACCCCAGGATGGTCCCCAATCTATGATAGTCACCACTATCCCTAGAAGGTATGGTGATAAATCAATGCATTATTTTTATATAGTTTTTAAGTAGGAATATTCTAATTTATATTATGAATATGCTTTCCAAATTTCATGCAATTTGGAGTTATATTGAGAGAGATATTGCAATTTTAAGGTTTTGCAAGATTTTGGGGACCATATGAAGATGCACATGAAAATGTGACTGATTTTTCAAATATGACCATATGGGTATTCTTAAAATATTATTTTATGTATACTATCCAAGTTTTGTTTGATTTGTATGTGTTTTGGTCCAAGAATTACTTGTTTTAGGTTTTGTAGGCTTCGTAGGTACACTACGAATGCGCCATGGATTCAGATGCAATTTCTATTTGGTTTGCAATTATATCTTCCCAAAATAATCTATTATGCATTTATATATGATTTCAGATCATTTGGAGTTGTTTTAGATAGGCGCATTGCACATTTACACTTTCTAGCTTATAGTTGCATGTATGGCTTTTGCATGTTTCATATCCTATGCACTTGCTATTTAACAAATTTGGTTTCCTTGTGTGTAGGTGTAGGTTTTATAGTGCATGAGGAAGGAATACAATATTATAACATTGAATAATGAAGTGGCAGCATCATAGGTTCACCCACCTCAATTGTGGGTATGAGGAAGAACATTGGAAGTGCACATGAGCTTGTTTGAAAGGACTTGATTCTTGGACACCCCATTTTGTAAACAAGTGTATCAAACTAAGATTCCTAAAGGGAATATTTATTGTAACCATGTTCTTATTTATAAAATAAAATAAATAATAACACCCTTTTTATTACACTTATCTGGATCCCATGGTTGCTAGCATATGTCCTTTTATAATGCTTGATTAATACCAGATATAGATGCATCTTGTTTAAGCATTCTTAGGTGCACCATTTTTCCCATACTTCAATGGAGATCATGGTGGGAAACTATCCCTATTGCTTTAATTGAAGGTTTAATCCCTATTTTTGCCTTTGTTGTGTTGCAGGAACTTGTCATTTTGGCCTGAAACGACCTTTGGATTGCTAACCATCCCACCCTAGGACAACCACACAACCATCCCACCCTGGGACGGCCATCAAACTGGCCACCATACTGTTGTGGGCCAAACAAGGTGAATAGTTTCCTATTTTTGTCACATGCCCGTGCATTTAATTATCAACCCAGGGAGCTTTGTAAACTTGCAAAAAGTCAGAATTAGGTTACTACAATACCACTGGAGGTGAATTTGCTAATCCTACATTTGGGGGTGTTCTTGAAATGGTTATCAATAATTCCCACACTCCTCAATAAATTACGTAAGAAGAACATAATTAAATGTACAAAAATAAATCATGTACACATTCCTAAAAATAAATCTACTGCAAATACTAGAACTAGAAAACTAATGAACGTTCTTATGAAAGCAATAAACTAATTAAAATAAATAAATAAAAAGGAAATGGGGAAGAAATACTAGCTTGGAGTGGGCCCAGGCTCCAGCAGCTTCTTCCTGATCGAACACGCGCTTAGAACTTCTGGAACTTTAATTTATTCGTCAACACACTATAATTTATCTCTGTACATATAAATGGATCTTTATTTTATTTCTATATATATCTCAGAATGATTCGTGTGTGTTTATATAACACACCCACAAAACTTCTATTACAAAAGTGGTTACAATAGTCGATTCTTCCCAGACTAAATTAGAATAGTCTGGCGAATGCAATCGATGTCTAGCATTCTATTCTGATGGCAGCGTGTTCGTTTTGGTTCGTGCTTTGCCTGGCATCGATAAGAAATTTTGATACGTTGGTGCTATCTCCAATTTAGCTTTGCATGACGCAAAGCTGGAACTGCACTAGCCGCTACCGTCCACATCATTCAAATCTGGTCAACAGGTAAAGAATCAGTGGCACCTTCCTTATGAGGAAGGTACCTTGTTATCACGGTGCCTTTTGGTTGTAGGGAGGCACTTGCATTCTATTAGCACCTTTCGGCTGTGGGGAGGCACTTGCCTTCTATTAGCGCCTTCTAGCTATGGGGAGGTGCTTGCTTTCTGTTGACACCTTTCGACTGTGCAGAGGCGCTTGTCTTTGGTTGGTGCCTTCCAGTTGCAGGGAGGCACTCACATTCAATTGGCACCTTCCAACTACAGGGAGGCATTCATATTCAATTGGTGCCTTTTGACTGTAGGGAGGCGCTCGCATTCATTTGGTGCCTTCCAACTGCAGGGAAGCACTCGCATTCAGCTGGCACCTTTTTACTGCAAGGAGGCGATCGCATTCAGTTGGCGCCTTCCGACTGTAGGGAGGCACTCGTATTCAGTTGGCACCTTTCGAATGTAGGGAGGCACTTGTATTTGGTTTGGCACCTTCCGATTATAGGGAGGCACTTGTTCCCTTGGCACCTTTCAATTGCAGGGAGGCACCTATGTTCTCTACATTGACCCTCGATGAAATAAAGTTCCAGGTCCATCAAAAGGACCTCGACCGTTCCAAATCTAACTAAATCAACTGCAATTCCACAAAACATACTAAAAACACACAAATTAGATAACACGCATAATTATATAAAATATCTATATAATCATTCATAAAAGTATGCAATCCTTATTATACAACCACATATTGATCAAAGAAATATGTACAAAATATGAGCATTTTTGGTGCTCATCATCCCCCCATGCCTAACATATGTTGCGCCCTTGTGGCATCCAAACTGTAGGTAGCACTCTAAATTTTCATTGTCACCATCTCTTGGAGGATTCGACTGCCCCTATGGCCTGAGTCTGTCTTTTCATGCCGACATTTGAAGGTGTGGTTCGACTTTGCCTATGGGAAACTGTGGTTGTCAATTGTCCCCTTCTTGTTCTGGCCGCTACTGGTGGTGGTCTAGCTAGCATTGTTCCTGTTGATTGAAATGCAGCTTTGGTAGCTTGCTAGAGGTTGGCGTCTAGAGGTCTGACCACTACCAGAGGGATATCCGAGTTATCCCCTCTAGAAGGCACTACTTGGGCCTTGTATAATCCGACCGCTTCAGGGGTAAGCCCTGCATTCTCCTTTGCAATTGCAACGGCCTCCAATTATGGGCCATATACTCCCCATCGTTCCAAGTACCTCCTCATCATGGAAGGTCACCCTCGGGATGAACCATAGATGTCCCAAAATTGGCTATCTTCTATCGAATTGACGTATATTCCAGAATCTCATTTTACCCTCGAGGATGCCTTCCTAGCCTCCTTGGCTGCTTTCATTTTGTTGCACAGCTGCTTGAAATATTTTTGCCTTTCGACGAATAGCTGCATGTCCCATTCGTCCTCCTCTGACTCGGCAAAGGTCACCTTCACCTACTGTCAAGCTGTCCTGGGCCTCTTTGCCTTGGCCTCTGCAGAAAATGTGGCGGCTCGGATTGGGGTCTCTTCTATCTCCTTTGGGGACTTCTCTTTACTCTGAAGGATCGACTGTGCTGCTATCTCCGGGGGTGATCCTTCATTCTCCTGTCTACCTAGTGTTGACCCCTCAGGCTCTTCTCCTTCTTCAAGCTTTGGGAGGTCCTCCTTATCCTCTAGTATTATCTATTGCTGGAGACCTTCGTCTTGCTCTGTGTCACTCAAGACAATGACAGGGGGCATGGTAGGACTTCTTTTCTTTTCACCCCTAAAAATAGAGGAATCCTCCCCTACCTCCGGGCTGCTCTATCGAGAGTCCGATCGAATCTCCCCCGAAGAGAATACTCATTCGATGGATGTGGGAGAGTTTGTCGGCACTTCTTCTACCCAATCAGTCTGAGTGGACGCCTCCTGTCTTGCTATTCCTTTGTCCTGAAGTATTTGATTTTCCTCCTACAACTACCGAACCAGCTGCTCGAGCTGAGCGATTCATCTATCCCTTTCCTCCAATTTTGTTTTATGCTGGTTCTAGCAATCTTCTAGAATATATTGTGCCATCTAGCAATCAATTTGCCATTCGAGTGCCTCCTCCAAGGCTACATCGATCTGGTCGTTACTCCTAAAAGTTCATTTTGTGGACTCTGGTTCTTTAATTCCTGGAGGGTTTGGGTGACAAAGTCTATCTTTGGGTCACTCTATCCTTCCTCTATCAAGAGGAGTCACCACAGATGTTTCCTCCTGGGGATTGGTTCATCCTCACCACTGGCGAGAAGCGCTCCTTCCTTCTCATACTCAAGAACTGGCGAATGTCCTCTGTCCTCTATGTATTCGGGCATCGGTGACTGCTTTGTTCCTCCTAGAAAATAGGGCAATGCCAATTGCCTGATGTTTGTTACCTCTTCTGTAAGGGATGTTTTTTCTTGCTCTAATTTGGCAACCGCATTTTTGCTCTATTTGGCCGCCATCTCCCTCTGCATCACAGTTCTATCCTTGTGCTTCTGCGTGGCGGACCAATGCCGATATCAGCCCATGGTGGGCTAAGGCGGATGGTGCCCCTTTATGGTACTGAGCCACTTCATCTTTCAGAGCATTCGCTAGGTAGAAAGGTATGTTTAATTTCCTCCCATGCACTAGGTGATTGAGGAAGTGCACATGATTAATGTGCAGATGGGTATACTTTCCTATGCATGTGAAAAATCAAGCAATTTGCTCAAACATCTTTCGCATATTCATGGGGAGACTATTTTTGAGTAACCCCTCCCTGTCTATCTGCACATTTCCTCCTGGCAGTAGTATTTTAGTGTATAGTTTTAACACTCCACCCTTGTATGTACATTCTCCCATGAGAGGCAATCCAGTAGCTTGTGAGATGAACTCAGGGGTGATTGGAATTTCCACCCCTCGTACTTGGGCCACATCGCTCCTCAAAGAGGCAAAAAATTCTCTAGCTGCCTCCATGTCCTAGCCCTGACTGACCAGGGTGTAGTATTTGAGCCACCCATCGGCTTCGAATTGAGTCTTCATTGCCCCTCTGATCCCATCAGTATCACTGGGTTCATTCTTCTTGATCGCATGGTTCTTGGACCTTCCTCCCATGGCACCTTCTGCTGCTGTATATATTTTTTTCTCTCCTTCCTTCTCTAGGAAGGCATCTTCTTATAGAAAATATGCCTAACCCTAGCAGTTATGGAAGGCGCCCTATCATTGGCACATGATTTCGGCTATGGGGGGATACGATCTCTATGACGACGGTATCTTTTTTGGTACTATGTATTTATAAATAATTATATAAACAATTTGATTTAGTATGCACGTACCTGATTCATAATTCCAGTCATCGTGGAAGTCGCTGATTTGCTGATTTGTGACATGAGGGAGGGGTATGGTCCTTTGATGCCACTCATTTGTGCGATGCTTCATTCCGCTCGAGGCGTCTGGTAGATGTAAATGTTGCATGTGGGAGGCATTCTTTGGTACCTTTCCCATGTGGATGGTGTCCTTGTAGCACCTTTCCAACGTTGTCGGTGCTCTTCTTCGAACGAATGCACCTTTCGGTGCTATGAGGTGCCTCTGATTTGTGGGAGGCACTTTTGTCTACATGCGTCTTCCCAATGTGGGAGGCACCTCCTTCTGGTTCGTGCCTTCTCGATGTTGGAAGGCGTTCGTCTTGATGAATGTGCCTTCCTGATGTTGGAAGGCATATTCGACTGGATGAATGTGCCTTCTTGATTTTGGAAGGCATCTCGACTGGATGAATGTGCCTTCTTGATGTTGGAAGGCGTATCGATTGGATGAATGCGCCTTCTTGATGTTGGAAGGCGTATTCAATTGGATTTTTTTTTTAAGACTTGGTGCCTTCCTCCCATGAAATGCTCCTACATATATATATATATATATATATATTTAATAGAACTTTTGAATGGATGGAAGGTGCTGTCTTCCGATTTGGCACCTTTCAGATGCAGTAAGGTGCCTTCTTCTGGATGGGTGCCTTTCGGGTGTAGTAAGGTGCCTTCTTGTGGACTTGGTGCCTTCTTTTGGATGCAGTAAGGCACCTTCTTCTGGATGGGCACCTTTCGGGTGTAGTAAGGCACCTTATTGTGGACTTGGCACCTTCTTCTGGATGCAGTAAGGCGCCTTCTTTTGGATGGGCGCCTTTCGAGTGTAGTAAGGTGCCTTCTTCTAGGCTTGGCGCCTTCTTCTAGATGCAGTAAGGCACCTTCTTTTGGATGGTGATTTGACTAGAAAAAGGGTGATCAAGCCTTCCCAGTTTTTCACGCTGCCCAGATTCTACCTACAAGCCGATGTCGGAATGCTGAGCCAAATCAGGCCTGGTTTCCTAGATACCTATCCCTCGTGCTGTCAGGTCCTCCACCTGCAAAAAACAACTAAAAAAGAAAGGAAAATAAAGGTAGTTAGACGTGTTCTATGCCTGTTAGGCCCTGGATTAGGATGCCTACAACTTGCATGCGGGTGTCTTCCCTACAAAAACCCACATTACAAAAAAACTATATTAACTAAAAATTTTTGGGTGAGCACTTTCGTGCCCACCATTTCACCTGTGAGAGTTCGGTCTAGATCTAGCAAGATGGGGTCTCCCCCACGCCTACTCTAGATTCCACCTGTAACATTTTAGATGTATTATAGGGGCATAGTCGGTAGCCATTGACTATGAACATGGTGTTGCTGTCGTAAATTGTCTTAACGCGCACCGCCCCGTTCCTAATGAGCTCTGCCACCTCATACGACCCCATCCACCTCTGCATAAGTTTGCCCTTCCTTTCCTGGAATCGAGAATCATACAATAGTACCCATTCCCCTACCTGGAATTTCTTTAGCTTGATGTGGTTATCATGCCACTTCTTTCTCTACTTTTGTATAATCTTTGTCCTCTGCAAAGCATCTAGTCGGATTTCATCCAGCTGATCTAGCTGGCGAATCCTCTTTTTTTGAGCTTTGTCCAAGCTCAAATTTAATTTTTAAGCCATCCTCAAAATTTTGATTTTGAACTCGATGGGCATCATCGCATTTTTTCCATAGACCAGTTGGAAAGGTGTGCATCCTGTGGTGGATTTCCACGTGGTGTTGTATGCCCAAACTGCCTTTGGAAACCATGTGGCCCAATCTTTCTTGTGTTGCTGCACGGTTTTGGTCAAGATGTTTTCTATCCCCCTATTTGTCACTTCTACTTGCCCGTTCGCCTGCAGATGGTAGGACGTGGTTTTATTGTGCTAAACTCTATACTACTCCATCAGCTTCTCAATAAATTTGGAGGTGAATTGGAGCCCTTGGTCTATTGTTATCTCTCGAGGAACCCCAAATCATGTGAAAATATGGGAAAATAAGAAATCGATGACTGTTCTTTCCTTTGAGTCCCTTAATGCTTGCACTTCCACCCATTTGGTGACATGATTTGTGTAGACTAGAATAAACCTCCTTCCCATCGAAGGTGGATTAAATGGTCCTACAAAGTCCATGCCCCTTTTATCAAAAGGTTCTAAGTGTACCTGGGGCTGCAGGGGCATTTCATCTCGATGGGTTGGTCTACCCATCCTCTGGAACTCGTCACACTTGCTGGTATATGCTACCGCGTCCTTGAACAGAGTGGGCCAAAAATACCCAGCCTACAGGATTTTGTAGGCAGTTTGTTTCCCTACAAAGTGTCCTCTGCATGGCTCATCGTGGCATGCCTTGAGCACTTCTAAAAATTCCTATTCTGCTATGCATCTTCTTATAATTTGGTCCTATCCTATTTTAAATAGGATACCATCCATCCAAAGGAATGATGTGCTCTTCTCTATGACCGCTTGCTTTTCTCGGTAGGAGAGAGCAGGTGAGGTCCTTTCGGTGGCCAAGTAATTGGCTATGTTTGCATACCACGGAGTTCTTTCACTAATAGCAAACAAATGTTCGTTCGAAAAATGATCTTCCATTGCTTGATGATCTGCTGGTATCAATCTGGATAGAAAATTCACCATGACGTTGTCCTTGCCTAGTTTATCGACTATAGTGATGTCGAATTCCTGCAATAGCAACAGCCATCTGATAATTTTTCCACCAATGGCCAGCTTGCTCATCAGATACCTGATAGCCTCATGGTCCATATGGATGAAGACCTTGTATCCCATTATATAGTGGCAAAATTTGTTTATTGCATGGACAACTATGAGGAATTCTTTTTCTGTCATTGTATAGTTGAGCTATGCTCCCGCCAAGTTTTTACTGACATAATAGATGGCATAAAATTCTTTGCCATATTTCTGCCCGAGGACTGCTCCAATTGCACCGTTAGATGCATCGCAGTAAATATGGAACAGTATGGCCCAATTCGGTCCTCTCAAGACCGGTGCAGATATCAATTTTTCTTTTAGCAATTGGAATGCTTCTTCGCAATATCCTGTCCAATTGAACTCTACGTCCTTAGAAAGTAGGGTGTGCAGTGGTTTGGCAATCTTACTAATTGGCAATAAATCGCCGGTAGTACCCGGATGATCCAAGGAAACCTCTTACCTCCTTTTGCGTTCTGGGGCTAGGTAGGTCTCTGATGACCTCGATATTCTTCTTGTCTAATTTTATTCCTTTTGTAGAGATGTGGTGTCCCAACATGATGCCTTCCTGCATCATCATAAAACATTTTTCATTACTTAGGGACAAATGATTTTCCTTGCTCCTGTCGAGCACTCTTTCCAGATTTGTCATTGCCTCCTCGAAGGTTTCTCCATAGGCGATGAAGTCATCCTTGTATACTTCCACCCCGTCTCCTATCATATCAGAGAATATGCTAAGCACCATCCTTTGAAAGGTGGCCAGTGCGTTGCACAGTCCAAAATGCAATACTTTATAGGCAAACGTTCCACATGGAAAGGTGAACGTTGTTTTATCTTGATCTTCTTCCCCTATCTAGATCTGGTTGTAACCATTGAAATCATCCAGAAAGGAGAAGTATTTTCTTCCTAAGAGTGTGTCCAAGACCTGATTGATGAACGAGAGCAGGAAGTGGTCTTTCTTAGTCGCCTTGTTCAACGCCCGGTAGTCCACGTAGATCCGTCATTTCCCATTCTTTTTAGGGACCACCACTAATGGTGATACCCATTCACTGTCAAAAATTGGATATATGAATTCGGCAGCCAGAATTTTTTGCAGTTCTTCTTTGACAATGTCTTTCATTTCTAGGTTCATCCTTCTCTGTGGCTGTCGACTAGGAGTTGCTTGGTCATCTAAATAAATCCAATGGGTACATATTTTTGGGTTGATGTCGTGCATATCTACGTAGTCCCATGCAAATTCTTTCTAGTGTTTTACCAGAAGCTCTTCCAATTTTTCTAGCTGTGTGGGCGTCAACCTGTTGTTAACGTTTAATATCCTCCTTGGCCCAATGTGTATTTGTCAGATGTGCTGATCTTGGGCTCCAGTAAATGGCGATCCAGGTGTGGGGGTGGATGATTCTCCATGGAGAAAATCCATGATAGCACCATCCTCGTCCTCTTCTGCCATCCCCTCCAAGGTCATCACCGGTTGGATTATGGAAAACTTTGTAGTTCCATGCTCGATGATCTTGGGTTCTTCTGTCGAGTCCATAGACTGAGCTGGCAGTGAAATGGTCAGCCTTTTGACGTTTTGCCTATTGGAGATGGTCATTAGCCCATCTCAGCAATTGGTGTAAGCATTAGCTATTGCTAGCCATGGCCTCCCCATAATGAGCGGGTAACCGCCCAGCCTGGTCTTGGTTTGCAAAACTAAAAAATTGGTTGGATATTCCCATGCACTGACTGTTACGATCACATCTTCCAGCATCCCTTCCGACGACATGATTGATCAATCAGCTAACTGTAGCACTATTATGGTTGGCTTCAGGTTTGTGAGCTGCAGCCTCTACATGGTCTCTTGAGGCATCACATTGATGGCTGCCCGAGGTCAACCAATGTGTTGGACAGGGAATGTCCTCCAATTTTTATGGTCAGCACTGGGCTGCCTGGATCTGCATACTTCGGATGACATGTTCCACCCATCATTAGATCTACTAGTTTACCCATGACATTGATAGTCTGGGTAGCTTTTTGTCTCGGTATCCTTAGACACATTTCTCTAATTGCCTTGGTGTAAATGGGGACATCTCGAATTGCTTGAAATAATGGGATTGTCACCATGAGATTCTTCAAGCTTGACAAGATGTCAAATTTTGGCTATGTTGTTTTTCTTTGTTCCTGCAGTCAGCTAGGAAATGGAGCCTCCGCTCTCTCAAGTGCTTTTCCCTCTTCTACTAGAGGTGTCTCCTCTATTTCTTCCTCCTCTTCTACCAGTGGAGGTGTCTCTACTATTTCTTCCTCCTCTTCTACCAGAGGCGGTGTCTCTACTCCTAGATGCCTGCCTGATCTAAGCTGAATATTGTACATATGATACATCTCACCTTCTATCTTGTATGTCGACTAATTTACTCTATTATTTAGGTTTGTTGTCGGTTGTGCTGGTAGCTACGTAGGTCTCGCTACTGGCAATGCTGGTAAGTTCTGTTGGATGTGAGCAGGCACTGCACTCTATGGAGTCTGATTCCATGCATTGTGGCCTCTCCACTGCTACCCAGGATATGGATATGGCATCCATGGCTGCTAATTTGGAAATGCTATTGGGGGTGCGTTAGTCCAGGGTGATGGTCCCTACCACCCCATATTAGGTGGTTGAGGGGGTCCTTGGTGCATATATGGCCCTCCCCAATATGATGGCATTCCAGTTGGTATATTCCCTATGGGGGGCTATGGCCAACTCTTCCTATTGCCTATTAAGTAGGTCTCTGTGCTCTCAGCCGCTTCCTGGTTACTGGCAGTTGTGGGCACAATCGAGTTTTATGATTCAACTTGCAAAATGCGCATACTCTGACCTTGTTTTTTGGACATGCATTCTTTGCATGCCTTCCTCTACATTTTGGGCAGAAATAGACGAATGCTGCATCATTTTCTTGTTTCTTCTTTTCTAACAGCAGCGTATCCATCTGTAGTGCTAGATATGAGAGCATTTATCTCTTCAAATCCTCTAGCATATTGCCTATTTTTGTTTTGGTGACTGAAGCAGTCACCTTCATGGTCCTGGCGATGATTTTGCCTCGCCTTCTCAAGTAGTTTCGACATAATTGCCAGATGTCATCCATAGCATGCTGATAGACATCACCTCTAGAGATCATGTTGAGAGCCTCCAGTGACTCATTGGTATGTCCCATCAATAAGATGCTTTCGAGGGACTTATCAGATAGCTTCGAGTGAGGGGACCATTGAAGATTAAAGCTGAATCTCTCCCAATACTCCTTGAGAGACTCATATTCTCTTTTTGTCATGCTCAGGACCTCCTCCCTAGAGTCTCTTGCTCTCCCGAAATCTTGATATTGCTCTAGAAAGAGCTTCTTCATCTGGTCCTAGGTGGTGATGTGTTTGTCTCCCAAACCAATGAACCATCGTAGAGCTACATTGTCTAATGTAGAAGGAAATAATTTCAACTTCTGCGTGTTTGATTTGTAATCCACAGACCTGCACAAAACATCAAACTTGAATAAAACCAGGTCAGGGTCCTCAGTCGGGTGTCCTCTGAAGGACGAAAGGTGAGCAGGGGATATGTTTTTTTATTTTTGTATCTCCTACTCCCTCCTCTATTGGGAAACTAAAGCTAGATGATACTTCATCATTATCTACTATTTTTTTTGGAAATGTGGTTTCTAATGCAACGTTTATGGCCTTTTGGTTGTTTAAAACTTTCTGAGTCAATGCTCTAAGGTTGTCTGGCAAGATCGTCTGATCCTCCACAACCTTCCACAATAGGGCTTCCTCTAGAGGAGTCCTATTAAATAGGGTATTTATGATGATTCGTTCATCCCCTTGTTGATGGGATGAGGTGACACTTTGCACAAAGTGTGGTTCCTCACTCCAATGGACTGCTGGTAGGTCAGGCGAGTCTAACTCAAATCCAAAATGCTCGGCTAACTCAGGTCCTGATGGATTAGTTCTTATAAAGTGACCGTCAGGTCCTCTTCTTCTCGAAGAACTCATACAAGGTCAAATGGAAGGTTTTAGGGTATTGTAAGTAATCTAATTAAGATGCTTCCCGGGCAACGGTGCCAAAATGTTGCGGGCCAAACAAGGTGAATGGTTTCCTATTTTTGTCACATGCCCATGCATTTAATTATCAACCCAGGGAGCTTCGTAAACTTGTGAAGAGTCAAAATTAGGTTACTACAATACCACTGGAGGTGAATCTTCTAATCCTACGTTTGGGGGGTGTTCTTGAAATGGTTTTCAATCATTCTCGCACTCCTCAATAAATTACGTAAGAAGAACAGAATTAAATCTATAAAAATAAATCATGTACACATTCCTAAAAATAAATCTACTACAAATACTGGAACTAGCAAACTAATGAACGTTCTTATGAAAGCAATAAACTAATTAAAATAAATAAAAAAAAATGAAATGGGGAAGAAATATTGGCTTAGAGTGGGCCTAGGCTCCAGCAGCTTCTTCCCGATTGAACATGCGCTTAGAACTTCTGGAACTTTAATATATTCGTCAACACACTACAATTTATCTCTGTACATCTAAATGGATCTTTATTTTATTTCTCTATATATCTTAGAATGATCTGCGTGTGTTTATATAACACACCCATAGAACTTCTATTACAGAAGTGGTTACAACAGTCAATTCTTCCTAGACTAAATTAGAATAGTCTGGCGAATGCAATCAACGTCTGGCATTCTGTTCTGATGGTGGTGTGTTCATTTTGATGCGTTGGTGCTATCTCCAATTTAGCTCTGCATGACGTAGAGTTGGAACTGCACTAGCTGCTATCGTCCACGTTTTTCAAATCTAGTCAACGGGCAAAGAATCAGTGGTGCCTTCCTTATGAGGAAGGTACCTTGTTATCATGGTGCCTTCTGGTTGTAGGGAGGCGCTTGCCTTCTATTAGCACCTTTCGGCTATGGAGATGTGCTTGCCTTCTATTAGCGCCTTCCATCTATGGAGAGGTGCTTGCCTTCTGTTGGCACCTTTTGACTGTGGGGAGGCACTTGTCTTTGGTTGGCGCCTTCCAGTTGTAGGGAGGTGCTCGCATTCAGTTGGTGCCTTTCAACTGTAGGGAGGCACTCGCATTTAGTTGGCACCTTTCAACTATAGGGAGGTGCTCGTATTCAGTTGGCACCTTTCGACTATAGGGAGGCACTCGCATTCAGTTGGCACCTTTCGACTGTAGGGAGGCACTCGCATTCAGTTGGTGCCTTTCGACTGCAGGGAGGCACTCATATTCAGTTGGTGCCTTTTGACTATAGGGAGGCGCTCGTATTTGGTTTGGTGCCTTATGATTGTAGGGAGGCACTTGTTCCCTTGGCGCCTTCTAATTGTAGGGAGGCACCTATGTTCTCTACATTGACCCCCGATGAAATAAAGTGTCAGGTCCATCAAAAGGACCTCGACCGTTCCAAATATAACTAAATCAACTGCAATTCCACAAAACATACTAAAAACACACAAATTAGATAACACGCATAATTATATCAAATATCTATATAATCATTCATAAAAGTACGCAATCCTTATTATACAACCGCATATTGATCAAAGAAATATGTACAAAATATTAGCATTTCTAGTGCTCATCACATCCCAACCTAGGATGGTCACAAAATAGGAGCTTTTCTACTCCAAATTCCAAAAATAGCAGGCTTATAGGCCATTGAGGTAAGTACCAAAACCCTATGTTTTCATTTCTACTATTCAAAACTACTGAAATCTAGTTTTTCTTACCTCTTTTGATTGCTTGAAAATTAGAAGTTAGGTTTGCTTTTCTATAATAAAAAAAAAACAAAAATAAGAGGACAAATTGTAAAGGAACTAGGTATAAATTCACTTCTATGGTTTGTTTACTTGTAGCCTACCCAATGGGTAGATTCTAATTTAGTATTTGCATCTTGTAGGTTACTTTTTATATAGCTTTTTCTGAAAGAAAAACGTCATTTCTTTGCATTTAGTGAAATATCATTGTGTGCTTCATTGTTTACTTTCCTTGGGCTTAAAAATAACCACACACACCAAATTCCACTTGAATTATAGTGAGTTGGATTTCATCACCAATCACTAGTAGAGGTCAGTGATAGTGGCTTTCATCTCCACCCGTTGCCTCAAATACCATGAACCCTTGTTCTTTTCCAAGGCTGGCTCCAAGATTCGACATAGCTTGGAAAATTTACATGTACTATTCAAATGGTATAACGTTGACCAGGTTAGTACTAGGTAAGGACTGGAAAGACTTGTGCTCCCTGACTGGGTATGGGTTTCATATCCATACTTTGGTGGGTTTACGTGACCGTGAATTTTATTATCGGTTGTTGAGCTACAAGCATATAGGTGAAATTTAATTAAATACAAGATTATCATCCAATGAAATTCAAACATGTGACACAAGGTCTTATTTACAAACAACACATTTGAAACACACAAAATAATTTAGGGATTCACATATAAAACTTAAAAGAGATAATCACTTGTTTTATTGAGTGTTTCCTTTCTTGTGTGTTGTTTTATTAAGAATTTGTAAAGGAGATAATCATCTAGGGTTTGGTAGAGAGTAACAATGGTGTGCACCCACAACCAAGCCCAATCACGGGCAAAAGTTGTGGAGGGTGGACTAGGAGACACTAGTCATCTCTGCTTTAGCCCTAGGTATTTGGTCATACCTCCTTGGTGAGAATATACTCACCCAAGTCCCAGAACAGAGGGACATGAAAAAAAACTATAATGGAGCCCTATGCGAGATACCCCTATGGGTTTTGGACCTTACCTGGAGAGTGCTCCAAGTATGTAGACACATCACATGACTTCTTTGATGAAAGGCAACAGTGCATTGAGGTGTAAGTAGACAAAGTAGTGCCATACATCCACATTCTCGATAGGTCTAATACGCCTGTTCATGGGCTAGAGCATGACTTCACACATTGGGTAGGGCCGATTGATTGTACTTTTCCCATACACTACACTGATAGGTTCCAATAGCCTAGACAATAGGATGAGTATGATACTCATCACTCAGGGTGAGTAAACTTTGCCCTTCCCTTCCTCATCGATAGAGGAAGGTACGAGGAAATCCTCAATTATCCTCAAGAGTGGTATATCGTGCAAGCATGATGTGCCTATGCATCCACTAAGTATAATGAGCATATGCCCAAGCTCGAACCTCAAGTAAATGTAGCTACCCTCAATTGAGGGAATCACATAATGAATATCATAGATTATCTTGAATGAGATCAGTCTTAGGGTGAGATTCCTAGGCCTCCTAGGCCCCGCATAATGGAACAGATCAATCAAGCGATAGAAATATATGTGGAACACTAGGCATAGTTCAAGCAGCTTCAATAAGACAAAGAGGAACTAGACCGCTTGCATCAACTTGAGAAAGAAATAATCGAATGGCAGACCAACGAGCTATTACATAAAACTTTACATGAGAGGGTCCCTACCCCTAGAACATACAAACAGGAAGTCCATCCAAGGTAACCCACTCTCATTCAAGATATGTCTAATAGGTCTTATCCAATTTTGCCTCTGTGACCTCCTAGGCTAAATCAAGACTTCTCTCCCAGGCCAAACATAGGGTGCACATGTCAGGTAGGTACCCCTCTCTATAGACTAGCTCAGGAGATGCCCTATGGGGCTTACAGTTAGCATGAGCTAGAGGTGTAATATTTGGAAATGCCTTATCAAGGCAGGGGGTGACATGCCACCACCATGAAATAGGCCTCAGGATCCTCACCCTCCATCACAGGATAGGAACAAACAAGATAAATCAAATCCTCTAATGCATATAGGGTACTGCTATAGTGCTTAGAGTTAGTAGAGAACAAGACCTCTAGATCTAGATCTCAAAATTCCACTATGTTATAGCTATTTAGTCAGCCCCTTCATCCTTCGATGCTTGCCCCTTCCTATCCAAAATAGTTCAATATGCCTCACTTGGCTACCTTTAAGGGAGAAGAAGATGTGCAGGAGTATGTTATCAAATTTTTGATCCAATGCTTTGACATCCAGGATAATGATGCTTTGCTTTTATGGACTTTCATGACTACCCTCTCTGGCCCATATAAAAAGTGGTTTACCTAATTCTTGAAGCATAGCATCCATAATTTGGATTAACTCATACATGCATTCCTAGAATATTTCATCTTCAATACCAAGAGGAATGTGACGTTGGCTTATCTCATTGGGTTGAAAAAATATGATGATGACTCAATAGAAAATTAATGCAACATGTGGTGAGCATTTCTAACCAAGCTACCATATCTACTCCCCATGTTGAAGTTGACTCAGATGTTTGCCAAGAGCTACCTAAATTCAATCTCCTTATTATTGCAACTGCAACAATATCTAACTCTTGAAGAAGCCCTAGCGCAAGCTAGAATAATTGAAGACATAAATATTCAAGAGGGAGATATTACGAAGCCTCACAAGGAGTGGTAAAAGAATGCTAAGAATAGCCTAGTGCAACTTAAGATAGAATTAGTCAATCAGGTTGCCATTAGCGTCCTCGGGTCAGTGAAAATTACTCCACCTCGAAATCCCAATTACCAAGACACACCTGGGAACTATAACAAGGACAACTAAAATAATCAATGGCAAAATCAACAACATCACCCCAAGCAATAGTTCACACCCATTGAAGAGTCTATGGACTCTTTGTTTGAGTGCCTCTTAGAGGCTAACTCAATCAATCTACCTGAGAGTCAACCTATCAATCTAGATGCATTGAAGCCCAAAGGGTACTGAGAAGACCTATATTGTAAGTTTCATAGGCAAAATGGGTATGATGTGCAGATGTGCTATAAGTTCAAGCACTTGGTACAAGACATGATCGATAGGAATTCCCTTCAATTAGACAACCCTATCGTACCAAACAACCAACATATGGGTATTTTTAAAGACCCATTGTCTGCCCATGTGGAGCAGGCCAAGCCAGTACCCCAGATGAATGAGGTTCATCATGCACCCCCTAAGCAAGGGTTCATTGGCATGATTAGCATTGTGATAAGGAATAAGAGGTATCCAAGCCCAGTCACCCTTCCTACAACTTTGGGTGATGTTCCTTCAACATCGCAGTCATTATCGCCTCTAGTGTCGAGCCTCCCACCTTGACCTGTGGCCACAATCAAGAGCAAGCTTGATCAAAGCTTGAGAACAACATCTACCTGAATCTCCATCTATGAGCTCATTCAGCAATCTCCACCTCATAGAGAAGCTGTAATGGAGATCCTCAAGGTAATCGAGCTACAGCTCTAGGAGTCTAACTCCAAAAAAATTTTGGGGCATGTTCAAAAATGTACAGAACTGATGATTACCTTTCCAGAGGATGAAATTAAATTGGTTCCAAATGATATGGTAGATCCCCCCTTGCACATAATCACATGTGTAAATAGAACACCATACAAGAGATTGTTGGTAGACACTGTCTCTTCCAGCAACATAATCACTACAATAGCTCTCAAGCATCTGAAGCTCCCGAAATCCCATATTGTCACATCTACATACACCCATAAAGCATTCAATGATGCCATATGCTCAACAGTTGGTATGATAGTCCTACCCATTAAGGTAGGGCAAAAGACCATACCAATGTTGTGCCACATCTTGGAGGGTGATATGGTATAAAATATCTTACTAGGAAGACCATGGATTAGGGACGTGAAGTGTGTCCCTTCCATCGCTCACCAATGCCTAAAATACACCTATGAAGGGAAATTTCATTTCCTCTCTATAGATATAGAGCCCTACAAGTACTGCAACATGGTGCAACAGATCCCTGAGTCCACCTTGCCATCCACCCATATGGATTTTTAGTCAAATAAATCTATCCAAGGTCTGACTCCATCACCATAACTTTTAAGAGATCCATCACCATCTCATGCCATTCCATCCTCATCATCAACACCCTCTTATATGCCCCCATCATCAGTGAATCCCCCACTAAGGGACATAGGGAAGAGACCAATTGATGAGTCCTAGCCAACCGTGTCCACCATATCCATTTGAGAGACCCCTATCCCTATAGATGAGGAGTTACCTTATGAGGTCAACATTGAACCAACTCAAGCCTCACTCTCGTCCCCTTATTTTCTATAGCCATAGGTCATAATACACCTAGCTACCACTAGTTTAGGAGAATACATGGTTGGGAATGTCATAACCACCCCTACTATCGAGTCAGTGCAAGATATGGTTTGACCTCATCTTACCATAGGCACATTTGTGCCTCTTGGCCTTCCCCTAGTCATATTAATTTCATTTATGGTGGTATCGACTATGGCATCGAGCCTTATCAACATTAGGAAGAGGATGAGGAGCCCTTTTCTGAGGACATTAATTACATGTTGAACCCAAACTTCACCATGAGGTATCTTCACCTCTGTAATTGGTACGGTTATGGATTGGGCTTATATGAGCAGGGCACTCATGTTCCTTACCAATTACAATACCAAATGCCTTATGATAAGTTTGGCCTAGGAATCAACAATCCTATGACCCTTAACATCCTCATAGATAGTCTAGAGTACATTACTTTGGAATTTAGGGACGAGCTGGCATGCGATCCCTGTGCCAAACCTAGCCAAGTCTATTCACTGGGAGACTATTTCCCCACACCCATGGGTAATCAAGATACACTTGGTTATATCCCCCGATCCTATAAATGGGGTAAAATTTAGTATACCCTTCCACATGATAGTGAGGAAGAAGATCAAGGGTCTCCCTATGATGGTAAATCTAATGACGAGTCACATTATGAAGTGGCATCCATCAACTCTTCTAGTCCACATGTCAAGTTTGCATGGATTGTCCCATTGGATGATGAGCATGAGGGTTACTTCTCTATGTTCCCCTTGAATGACCCTATTTGGCACCATTTCCTCCCTGTTGAAGGGTAAGTCCACCCATATCCACACAGACCACCTCTGATCATTTCGCCTTCGTCGCAACCACCTCCTTAGGTCTTGTGACATCTCGATGTCAATAGACACCACCAGCCACCTAGGGGAAATCATTCATCCATAAATATGATTTCCATAGATGTTTTTGAGCCCATACAAGATCCAGATAACTCATCAAAGCCACTACACCTCAACTTGGGGGTTTTAGAATTTGATCAATGAGATTCTCCCCCATTGCATTCTAAGTACTGGCCTTATGATGAGATGCTACAACCATTCCATTTCTCTCCAAGGCCTACTCATGATGTATTCCATAAGAAGGAGGAAATTGAGGTTCCAATAGATTATTTGAACCCATTAGATGACATTCACCTGATCCCTAATCCCCACCAGTTGGAGGAAGGGTTGCATATGTCAATTGAGTCAATGATTGATAAATATATCAGCTTAGATATTTAGAATACTCAATGTATCAAGTTAGGGTAAAGCTTGTCCCCTGTCAAAAAGGTCGATTACATAGCCCTTCTCACAGATAATAAGGAAGCCTTTGCATGGACCTACAAAGACATGTCAAGACTGGATCCAAATCTAGTCATGTATAATCTAACGCTTGACCCCAAGGCCAATCCAGTTAAGCAAAATCTAATAAATATGCATCCAAAAATAGCCTTAATGGTTAAATATGAGTTACAAAAACTATTGGATATAAATTTTATATCAGTGTACTATCTACCATGGTTGTCCAACGTGGTTCCCATAAAGAAGCTCCATGGGAGGATTTAATTTGCACCAAATTTCAAGACCTGAACAAAGCGATTCCTAAGGATGATTTTCCTTTATCGAGCATCAACTCCCTGGTAGATGCTATAATGGGCCACAAAATGCTATCCCTCATGGATGGTTTATTTGGATACAACTAGATTCGTATCAATCTAGAAGACCAGCTCAAAATGGTGTTCACAATGCCTTGGGGAACATTTTTCTATAAGATCATGTCTTTTAGTCTTAAAAATGTCTGTGCTACCTACTAGCATGCCATGAGATATATCTTCCATGATTACATGCATAATATTTTGGAATATTACATGCATGAATTACTAGACAAATCATTATTACGCCATGAGCATCTCAATGTCTTGCGCAAAGTCCTTGATTACCTTATTGAGCATAACGTGAGACTGAACCCCAAGAAATGCATCTTCGGCATCACATCTAGAAAGCTCTTGGGATTTATCATATCTAAAAGAGGTATCAAAGTGGACCCCAATAAGGTCAAGGTAATCATCTAGATGCCTCTCTCAACTACCTAATCCAACCAAAAAGAGTGCACCCATCTACTGTAACATGTCGTATTCATTCATTCAAAGCATAAAATTAACAAGATTGCATAGATTCAACAAAATAGTCTTTCTTGCATTAGTAATTGCAAATAATCTCAATTACAATAATGACCCTCTTAGGTTCACCCAAATGACGATACGATTAATACAATGTCAAAGCCCTCAATAGGGTAGGTGCACTAATAGTGCTTTTCACTTGGTCACAAACTGCTCTAGGGTGGAGTTTCCCTCTTCTTCGCGTTGAGGAAGGAAGTTGATGGTTAAGTCTCCTTTGAATATGTTCCCTGCAGTCAAGAAAAAACATAAGAGTGTCAAAAATATATGCAAACTCTCATGATGAGGCCCTTTTAGGTAAATTGCATAAAGACACCATTAAACATGCATAATCAAGAAAATATGAAAAGTGCTTCTAAACTATGTTAATTGCATCAAGATTCATATATTTGCATGAAATAAAATAATAGCTACACTATGCATGGATTAATTGTGTAAAATAAAGCATGAAAGTGCATAAAGAATCCATTTATGTCCTAATTAATGATAAAAATAAAGAAACTAATCTAATCTAATTCTACCAGTCAGAAGTCTACTAAACTACAATTAAACAATGAAAATAGCTAATATAAGCTAATTAACTAGACATAAATAAAAAGGGTAAGGTGGTGATACCTCTACTGCAAACCGTAGCTCTGATGAGTAGTCTACATTGTAAACCGTGGCTGAAAGCCACAATTAGCAATATGATAGGTTTACCCTCAATTCCAAGGGCAGTGGGCTTGACCTCCTTTTCCAAATTGATGTTCAATGGTCTTCTTTAGTTTCCTCAGATTGATTTGGCAGTTTATTCGTTGTGAAGGGCCTTCGTCTACCCGAATATGCATTTCTTGGATCTCCTAGGCTCCTAGGGCATCCATAATGCAATTCATCGTGAATCTTGGCAAGTAGGTAGGGGATAAGTGCAATTGCTCTCTTAGTATACTCATTTGAGTGTACAATTTGACAAGGCTCCACTACTCAAATATACAATGCTCTCTCTTATCATTTGCCCTAATTCTAAGGGGTACTTATAGGACTACCCAAAGGCTAGGGGTGGCTTCATGGAGAAGCCAAGATTAAGAAGGGGTGGTTAGGACAGTTGGATTGGAAGCTTCCATCCTCTGACCACCTTCTTCTAGAACAAATGGTCATTCAAACCAATTTAGCTTAGATTGAAGGCCAATTGAACTTCAGTTAAAACCACAGGCCACAGCTGTAGTCTAGACTGTAAATCATAGGTCTCAACCACGGTTCAGCCTATAAACCACAGGTTTGGTCTTAGGTTCTTACTTATTAGGCCAAGGATCCCACATTGAGTGGTTAGAACCGCTGCTCTATCTTGGAGTCCATCAAATATCCTCCATATGGTCTTGTAGCATGTCCATATGAGTAGTCACCCTCGACATGATGCGTTTTAGGTGTCTACATATGCCCTTTTTGATATGCATTGTGAGATCAAACAATGCTGAGCAAAAATATACCTCCTAAAATGATGCCAAAGGTTCTATGATGATCATTTGTCAGATCAACATTAGATTCCCCAGGTCTTGCAAAAGGACACGTATCTTGGAATCATTGCTTCCAACTGGGTGAAAGGCTTAAACTTGAGAAGCTTGCACTAGCCATCAGTCATTTGGGTAGCGTTTCATGCTAAAATAGGATTTAGGCCTATATAACCGAAATGAGATGAGATACAAACAAATTATCATATTTGCTATTTTCCCAAAGCAAAGGGGTAAGCTTATGATAGTTGTTGACAATGATTCGCAAGGACGAACACAATTTTGACAAGATCAAGAGATCTAGGATTTTAGGGATCTTCTGTTGATTTTTATATTGATTTGATATTATGACTACCCCCTCAAGTGACGAGTCTATGAGGGTAATGACAATGATTAAAGCGATGATGTCACTTGAACACCATGGATGGTCTAAACAAATTTAGATTTGACTAAATTAATGCCTTGGCTAGGCCTAGTTCAACTTTTGATTCCAACTGTTAATAGTAATTGCACATTCCTATCCCATGGAGCATTCAAGCTACAATAGCCGTCTTAGGGAATCGAATTGATACAAATCCAATTAGATTTGTGTTGAATCAAATTATTGATTATTTGTTGAAAAGATGTCATAGGAGAAATAACATGTAACGCCTCGTTCCCATGGGGCAGTTCGGCCTCGAAGGCCTTCTTAGGGATTGAAAAGAAGCATATCAGATTAACGATGATAATTTTTCCCCAAATATCCTTATGGTAATTTACTCATTTTCTCAGATTGCATGGAGTGCAAGTTGCTACAACCACCAAGTGTATAGGGTAAATTACTAAATACGAGGCGCATTTGGTGTTTTTAATTATTTGGTTTTTTTAAATGTTTTGAATTATAAATTGAGTTTATTTATTTTGTTGGGAGGTGCATCGCTCCATGAAAGGATTGTCATAGCGACGACCTCGATTGAATGTACTTTATAATCTCAACCAAATATTTGATTTTTAATTGGACCCCGATGCTTGATTATCACCAAATTTCCAAATTGATTGATTTTATTGAGTTCTAATCCCCTAGGATTTATTGATTTATCATTTTAAACCTTACCATGGTGGGATTTTATTAAATTTCTTGCCAATTGCAAATCGCAGCTAGGTTCTGTGATTCCCAATTACAATTTTGGGAACCACGACTAGGGCTTGTGGTTCGTGCAAAATATGAGAAGCTTATATAAAGCCTAATTTTCAAATTTCTCTCATTATTCCTTGACAATGACTTACAATCTGGAGTTTTGACAGTGACATTTGAGAAACTGACCTGCAACCCTACCAAAATTTACATGTACACCTACTCACAACATGATGGCAGAGTGCAGGCAAGCTTCTTCTAGCTATGGTGATCGAGGCGAGGGTAAGGTAATCTGAAACCAAGACCTGTCATCCATTACCAATAAAACAAACCAAATTAAGTAATTGGTTAATCAATCACATTAAATTATTGGCAATGAACCCCACCTTAGGTTAGGGTAGCTTAGGATTGCTTTTTTAAATTTTTTTTCATTTTTTAGCCACGATAAAGTACCCGATGGGATCTCAGTCAGAGACTACAGGTACCAGCTATGGTTCCCAATTGATAAACTAGGGATCGTAGCTGCCAATTGCGGTTAGCATTTAAAATCCCAATGGTCAATTTTTGACCACATGCGGACCACAGGGTTGACCCATGGTTCACAAAATTTAGAAAAAAATTATCAAGTTTTTAATTTTTCTAAGTTTTAATAAGCAATTAATGTCATTTAATGCATTTTTGACCTGTCTGAGTGAAATTTTTTATTTTTAGGCCTGCATGATGACATGTTTTTGCGATTTTATTATATTTTAGATGTTTTTGATGATTTTTAGGTCATTTTTAAATGTTTTTGCTTATTTTTAGTTAGCTTTTTCCTTATATCATGCTTTTTATTTCAGAGGTTGACCTCCAGAACTCGAGAGCCTGACATCCTTAAGACTCTTCACGGAGAGCTCACTCCTAGGGAGAGAGAATGGTTTGGATTTGTTGACTTCGGCTACATACTGGATCTACCCACTATTAAGGTAGATCAAGCCTACTTGACTATGCTGGCCTGGTGCTAGAATGCATGGACCAAAAAATTTCACCTACCTACAAGTGAAATGACAATGACCTTGGAGGATGTCTACAGGATCTTTAGGATCCCCATTTATGGCGAGGCCATCGTATCTTCTACTTATGGGGCTAAGGAATTCATTTTTGATGCTATCTTCGATGCCCGAAGCAAGGAGGCTCAGTGAGATATTGATCATGGATGGATCCATATCAATTATTGGCAGGGGAAGAATGTCTTCTCCATATACGAGGTCATATTTATGCACCTAGTGCTGTAAGTTGTCCTTCCAGATTGCTCAGGTGCAAGGATCCCCTGGAACCTCCTAGCCACTATTCGAAGGGTTTTTTAGAGCACCATCCATTGGCCATTATGACTAGCCTAGGGGAGCACCCTGCTTTGCCAGTTGTATAGAGAGCTATACCAGATTATAGACCAAATTTGTTGGGGTATCAGCTATAACTTACTTCTTTATATTTGGGACTGGTAGCACATTAGGATAGAGCATCCTAAGGAGCTGCCACTACACATAATAGAGGTCGATGATACCCACCAATGTTATGCCACCTACTGGCCTCACGAGGAGGAGGGGTTCAAGAGCAGGATCCATGATGGTGACACCCAGTATTATATTACATAGTTTGCAGGACTTGACCCAGATGATATTGAGTGGTAGCCTTACATGGAGTGACATAACTATATTGAGTCCAACAAGTGGCTTTGATAGGCTCATCGGGACATATGGCTACTCGATCGAAAGGCTGATATTAGAGATTACCAGTTTTATTCTCACATCCAGTGATAGTTCATCCTAGTGTAGGACATTCTAGAGATCCCCTTTCTCTAGAGGTGCTTGGCTTTAGAGACACATATACCATTGATCCAACCTCTTGATCTAAGGGACAAGTTAGATGATTTCTAGGAGACTAGATTTGACCTGGCTGCTACCACTCCAACATACGACGGATGGTGGTCGATGCTACAGTGGCATGGATCAGGACCACTAGGCAGAGTTGATGACCACGCAAAGGCAATTGTGGATCTTGATGGGCACAGGGTGCACCAGCATATAGAGGGCAAATGGGGCATAGAGGCCACCACCGAGGAGGCTCCCGAGGATGACCCAAATGATGAGGCTCCAAAGGAGGGTAAGGTTTCTCGTGATAGCTTAGAGGGGCGACTCTTAGCTTAGGTTGCTGACTTGTAGAGTCAACTTGGTAGATATCAAACTTAGTAGCGAGAGCAAGACACCACTATCGCCACTCTGGAGGTGAAGCTAGTTGATCGAGATAGGTAGCTAGCTAAGGCATAGGAGGATATCACTAGTCTCATAGAGTGATCTACAATGGTAGAGGCTCGAGTTTAGGAGTTCACTAGCACCTACAATGTAGCAGTGGCACAACAGGATGAGGCAGTTGTAGAGATGAACCTACTTAGGCTATAGAGGGGAGACCCTCCATCCTCTTAGGTTGTCATGGGATCTCCAGTCACTCCACTTGTTAGGATCCTATCCTAACACCATGTTGTAATTCTCATTTACCTATGTAATAACCCACTTCCAATGTGGGAATCCCATTTTAATGTTATTATGCGATACTTAGTAATGTAGGTGGCAATAAAGGTACCTCTCCAAGTGGTACCATCTCATGTAACCATTTTTATCAATATTGTAACCAATGTAGTAAGATACCTCGCCAAGTGGTACCATTTCATGTAACCATTTTTATCAAGATTGTAATCGCCTTTTTGTGGAAGATTCTAGGTTAAGTGGCATTTTGCATGTAAGCCACCTCTTGAGCATTTAGGTAGGGTTGCATGAAGTTTTCCTTTAAAAATATATGAAACCATGTACGAGATTATCCTTTTGCAAGCTAATGAAATATTGAAGGAGGTTGTCCCCTCGAAGAGGCCCATGATTTAGTGTTATTATGAGATTGTTTCATTTATGTAATTGATTTCTGCATAGTTATATTGAGTTATTTGATGTATGTGAGTTATTTTTTAGTATTTTGTGTGTGTGCTTTATTAAAATTTTAGGTTCCTAACAAGTGGTATCAGAGCATTTTCCAAGGCCAAGTTCTACTGCAACTAAGATGATTCTTGCCAGTCATTCTACCTATTAGTTATAATTTTCCTATGTGTTTTTTATTTCTATTTTTCCTTTATAAAAAAAAATCCAAAAATACAGTCATTTTTTTGTAGAAAATCATAAAATACCAAAAAAAAATACAGTAGTTGTGTAGGTTAGAAACCCTATGTCGAGGGTTTTAAAATATCATGAAGAAGCTATCATTATTGGCTAAGCTAGATAGCCCATAAAGCGTCTAGTGAAGTGAAGGGCGATCAGGCTCCAATACCCAAGCCTCAGACAACACTCACACATGAAATTGAGCTCCCATGTATCTTCGAGTATATTAGGAGACAATCTAGGTTTAAACAATATTTTATCCATTAGGATGCTTTTCGGCCTTGTATTATCCATAGTCCACGGGACAACATCCCAGACGATTACCCTCTTGTCCTGTCAGAGAGGCAAATAGTGTGCTCAAGGGTATGTGTGGAATCCTCCTTGAGTAGTGGCCTGAAATATTATTCTAAGCACTATTGTTCATCACTAAGGTATAACAGAGGGCCTATGGGTATTACATACTCCCTTACTTACCATACTTAGTTCATGAAAACAAAACAAAAACAAAGTATCATCCCCTTAAAAATTAACCCATCCATGTTTTGCTAACCTAAATTCACCATCCCCAAAAGTGAGCATACGGAGAAGGATTTCCCTATCACAAAAAACAACTTGCATGCACCAATAGTCAAGACAAATTTCTACAAGTGTTTGAAATAGCCTATGGTCAGAATTTGAATATTTGGGACAACGACAGTAATAGTCCTATGTACCAATCCAAAATTATAGACTTTTAATGTTAGAAAAAGAGTTATTAGTGTCAAAAAATTACCTAAGTTCAAAAGTAGCAACTGTGTCAATAACCCTAGTACAAGTGACAGGAACAGAGAACAATGAGTGACATGGTGGTCAGGGTACAGACTATACAAGTCAGTGACAGTTGATTCCAGAGGGCAACTTTTGAATCGTAACTCCAAATAAAAAATAGAGATCAGTAAACTAACATAGTAGAGAAAAAAAAATTATTAAAACATGGATATCTCTTCACATAGAGCTCATATTGACTCAAAAATTTAGCAGAATATTCTACACTCTATTCCAGACAAAATTGTCCTTGGCAGCTCCTGGTCAAATTTTGCACCAAATTTCTAAAAATAGCAAATTTTGATTTTTCTTGCTAAGGCCATAAATTTTCATCGGTCCATCAAATTGATCCAAATTTTTGGGAATAGAATCTACTTGTTATTTTGCACAAAATACCCTCAAGGACTCATTGGTGAAATTTTAAGTACAAGTGGAAGAAATTACCTTGACATCTACTTGCAACCAACAGGAGATCACAAAAAGTCAAGAAATCCAGTATATCTCTTCATTGAGCGCTCAGATCAAACAACCACCGGAGTGAACCCTATCATAAAATCAGTGTTGCAACTCATTTCCCAAATTGAATTTTGGACCCTTACTAAAAATAGTAACTCCTAAAAATCTGAGCTCTATTTTTAGTAAATCAGCATAAGAGGGACCACAATGGCAAGCGACACTCGAGGACAACAACAAAAGGATTTAGACTTGGGCACATTATTGGTCGACCTACAAAATTTTATTGTTGACTTGACCTCTGTAAACAAGAACATAGGCACAACAATTCGATAGCTTCGACTGGATCAAGATAACACAAGAATCCGTTTAGAAGAACAACTCATAAATATGGAGACCAAATTGCATGACACTACCAAAACTGAACACCATGCTGAAAACTCTGAATGAGGTCAATGAACATCAGATGACAATCACTCTAATTGGGATCCAACCTTTAGAATACCTAAATTAGACTTCTCTAAGTTTAGTGGAAAGGATGTCAATGGTTGGTTATGTCGGGTTGATTAGTTCTTCCGACTCCATAATGTCCTTGTCTATCATCGGGTTCAGATGGCTTCCTTCAACCTAAAATCTGATGCCTTACACTAGTTCCAATGGCTATGTGTTGCTAACCTTGATCTATCCTAGGAGGACTTTGAGTCCCAACTACTCACCCGATTTGGCCCTAATGATTATGATGACTTTACAGGTGCACTGACAAAGCTAAAACAAACCACCTCAGTTCGTGATTACCAGACCCAATTTGAGAAATTGGCCAATAAAACTAAGGGTTTGAATGAGGGATTTTTTATGAGTTGTTTTGTTAGTGGGTTACGAGATGATCTCCATGTTGAATTCAAGATGTTCAAACCCCACACCATGATGGAGGCTATCAGTTTAGCTCGATTGGCCGAATCTAAACTCTCAACTCAAAGGTGAACATCGCAATTTTTGCATAACCGACCTTATTTCCCTCCTTGGGTCCAAAACCATACTGATAATAAACCTCCTACTCCCAAGCGACTAACTACAGAGGAAATGGATGTGCGTCGTGCCCAAGGGTTATGTTATAATTGTGATGAAAATTTTATGAAGGGGCATAGATGTGAAAATAAGAGATTGTTTTTAATATATGTGGAGGAACCAGAAACCAATGACCATAGTGATGAGGAGAGTGATACAACTAAGGCACCAACTCCACAAGAAGAGGAACCATTAGAAACAACAACAAAAATTTTAATCCATGCTCTTGTTGGGATTACCATGTCAGAAACGATGAAAGTTGTGGGTTATTTCAAAGGCCAACGTCTCACAATTCTTATTGATTCAGGCCATATGCATAACTTTATTGATCCTCAAGTGGCCAAACGAACCAACTACTATATACACTCATGCAATTCTTTTGAAGTCATGGTGGCCAATGGAGGCACCTTACCTTGTAAAGGTAAATGTCAAAATGTCAAAATTCAGATAGGGGATTATGAACTCAAGCAAGATATGTTTGCCCTCCAATTGGGACGATGTGACGTTGTGTTAGGATCCCAATCGATGAGCACCTTGGGCACTTTATCCTGCAACCTTGTATAACTATGGCTGCAATTTTCACAAAATGGACAAACATATACCCTTAAGGGTATCAAGGCTGGCCCTACACAAATTATTAGTTCCAATTACATGGAGAAGTTGTTGAAAAAATCCTCCCATGGGGTCATTGCACAAATATTTTCAATTCAGCCACCCACTTCTATAGAAAATCCACTTCCAGCAGATTTGCAACTTGTTCTAACCAAGCACAATGGCATATTTTTAGAACCAACTACACTGCCACCTCGTCGCTCTCATGACCATGCTATTCCACTATTTTTGAGTAGTGCATCACCAAAAATCAGACCATATCGGTATCCTCATGATATCAAGTCAGAAATCAAGAAGATGATACAAGAATTGCTCAAGGCAGGTGTCATTCAACCCAGTATCAGTCCCTATTCTTCTCCAGTTTTGCTAGTTCATAAGAAATATGGCACGTGGCGATTATGCATAGACTACCATGAGCTCAATAAGATCACCATCAAGGATAAATTTCCCATTTTGGTAGTGTATGAATTGTTGGATGAATTACATGGAGCTATGTACTTCTCCAAGTTGGACCTTCATTCTGTGTACCATCAAATTAGACTCAAGAAAGAGGATATTCCAAAAACTACTTTTCGTACTCATGAAAGTCACTATGAGTTCTTGGTAATTCCATTTGGTTTGAAAAATGCACCATCTGTATTTCAAATCCTTATGAACAACATCTTTTGTCCCTTCATGCGAAATTTCATCATGGTTTTCTTTGATGATATATTGATTTATAGTCGCTCGTGGGAAGAACACCTTACCCATGTGGATCAGAAATTACAGTTATTGGCCCAACATCAACTTTTTGCTAAGTATAAGTGCTCCTTTGGTTTGACTAAAGTGGAGTATTTAGGAAACATTGTTTCCAAATATGGTGTCAAGGTCGACCCTAAGAAGATTTAGGCAGTTCAGGATTGGGCAAAACCCTAGACTCTCAAAGGACTTCGGGGATTCTTAGGACTTATAGGTTATTACAAGAAATTTATTTGTAATTATGGAAAAATAGCAGCTCCCCTCACATCTATGTTAAATAAGGACTCTTTCACTTGGATAGGACCTACTGATCAAGCCTTTCTTGAATTAAAGTATGCCATGACCACCACACCTATTCTAGCCATGCCAAATTTCTCTAAACCATTCGTCATTGAAAGTGACACTTCTAGTTGCAGCATTGGGGCAGTATTGATGCAAGAAGGGAGACCCTTGGCATTCACTAGTAAGGCACTCTCTGAGCATAATTTGGGAAAATCTACATATGCCAAGGAGATGTTGGCCATCTTACATGTTGTCACCGATTGGAGAGAATATCTCATTGGGTGCCATTTTTCCATTAAAACAGACCATCAAAGTCTCAAATATTTCTTAGAACAAGGGGTTGCTACCCCGAAATAACAAAAATGGGTTTCTAAACTCATGGGCTATGATTATGATATCACCTATAAGAAGGGCAAATAAAATATTATGGTTTATGCTCTCTCTCACAAATTTGAGGCCCTCAGTATGATATGTGCTATCTCCGCACCTGTCCCCCAATGGATAGATTCCTTATGACAAGAGGTACTTCAAGATGTAGACCTGCAAGCTTTGATGGCTTCACTTCAAGCTGATTTGACTTCATACCTAGGCTACAATTGGGATGGCCAAGATTTGCGTTATCACCAACGCCTTGTTATTCCTTGTGCTTTGCCACTCCGTGACCTTTTCATGAACTACACACTGCTCCCTCTACTGGTCATTTTGGATTTCTCAAAATGTATGAACGCCTCAAGCACACATTCTTCTAGAAAGGGATGAAACATAACATCCGTGACTTTGTGGAAGCTTTTGATACCTGCAAATGGATGAAAGGTGAAATAGTTCATTCTTCAGGTACTCTTGAACTCTTTCCCATTACAGATCAGGTTTGGACTGATATTTCAATGGATTTTATCGAAGGGTTACCTAAATCGGGTGGTAAGTCTATTATTCTTGTGGTAGTGGATCACCTTTTGAAGTATGCTCATTTTTATCCCCTTGCCCATCCTTACATAGCCTCCACCATTTCCCAAATCTTCCTTGATTCCATTTTTTGCCTTCATGGTATGCCCACCTCCATTGTGTCCAATCGAGACCCAACCTTCACTAGTCATTTTTGACAAGATTTGTTTAAGTTGCAGGGAATGAAGCTCAAAATGAGTTTAGCCTATCATCTACAAACGAATGGTCAAACTGATATTGTAAACAAATGTTTGGAGACCTATATTTGTTGCTTTGCATCAAATCATCCTTCTCAATGGGTGAAGTGGCTTCCTTTGGTCGAATGGTTGTACAACATGTCCTATCATATAGCTACCAAAATCACTCCTTTTGAGGTTGTTTATGGGTGCTCTCCACCCATACCTTCTTCATACATTCTAGGTAGCTCCAAGGTCTAGGTAGTCGATATTACTCTTCGCCAGTAGACCAATGTCCTTCACCAGCTGAAGCATAATTTGGACATGGCCCAGAACCATATGCGACAATAGGCTGACTAGCATCGATCCAAGCATAGCTTTGATGTGGGTGATATGGTTTTCCTTCACTTGCAGCTGTACAAACAATCATCCCTCCAAATCCATCGGTGCCAAAAACTTGCTATAAAATTCTATGGGCCTTACCAAGTCCTACAGCGAATTGGTTCCACTGCTTACAAATTGGCTCTTCCGCCCACCTCCAAGCTCCATCCTATTTTCCATGTTTTATCTCTCAATAAAGTTGTGGGCACACAGGTACAGGTTCAATCAACATTACCAAAATTGAATGAGAAATGGTCCATATTAATCGAACCAAAATAGTTTTTGGCTTGTCACACTCGCACTCTCTACAATCGTACCATCATAGAATTCCTTGTCCAATGACGTGGGCTCTTGCTAGAAGATGCTACATGGGAGTCTCTCCATAAACTCCAACACTAGTTTCCTCAATTTCAACTTTGAGGACAAAGCTTTTCAAATAGGAAGGACATGTTAGGATCCTATCCTAACACTATGTTGTAATTCTCATTTACCTATGTAATAACCCACTTCCAACATGGGGATCCCATTTTAATGTTATTATGCAATACTTAGTAATGTAGGTGGCAATAAAGGTACCTCACCAAGTGGTACCATCTCATGTAACCATTTTTATCAATATTGTAACCGATGTAGTAAGATACCTCGCCAAGTGGTACCATTTCATGTAACCATTTTTATCAATATTGTAACCGCCATTTGGTGGAAGATTCTAGCTCAAGTGGCATTTTGCATGTAAGCCACCTCTTGAGCATTTAGGTAGGGTTGCATGAATTTTTCATTTAAAAATATATGAATCCATGTACGAGATTATCCTTTTGCAAGCTAATGAAATATTGAAGGAGGTTGCCCCCTTAAAGAGGCCTACGATTTAGTGTTATTGTGAGATTGTTTCATTTCTGTAATTGATTTCTGCATAGTGATATTGAGTTATTTGATGTATGTGAGTTATTTTTTAGTATTTTGTGTGTTTAATTTATTCTAATAGTAGGTTCCTAACACCACTAGTCACATGTGTGGATCCTATGGTAGAGATCAGGTGACTCACTTCTCTCATATATTAGATAAATGACTGACTGGATGTGAGGGTAGCTCGCATCACTGAGCTAGAGGGCTTCATCGAGCTGAGAGGTTTACAAGTTCTAGAGGACAAGCAGATTGTGGGGTCACAAAGGACCAGGACCAGGACTACAGGGAAGTCTTTAGCGAGTTCCAGCCATCAAACTCATAGGACCGAGCGAACTCACCAGTATTCTAGCACACACGGAGACATCTCTCATAAGAGCCACAGGGATACAAGCGGTGATTCACCAGCTGGGGGCATAGGCCCTCCTTAGTACACATTTTTTGATATATTTATTGTACCATTTTTGAGTGTAAGGTCGAGGACCTACACAGTTGTAGCCTATGGGAATTTTTATACTCCTGATGTACTTTGAGACACATATTTATATATGATATGACTGATCATTTTATGGCTCATTATTGTGTACTCATTTATTTTGATTTTATGTTTATGTGATGCACATGGATGCAATGCTTATGTTATGTTGATGCTATATGATGCGATGTATAGATGACATGCACTAGATAGATATTTAATTTATGATGATGGTATGTAGTGATCTATATGCTTAGATGTGCTATTTATGATGGATGCATATGGATGCGATGTTTTTTCTTAACGCATATTTGATATTGCTTTATTTTATGCATTAATATATGTGATGATTTATTTACATGATGGTAATCTAATGTAAATGAACCTGTATGCTTTAATCACTTAAAACATAAGGAATAAATGTAGATATGTTTATCAATCTAATGGATGACACCATAGAATGTATAAAAATCATGAATGTAATTGAAAATACTTAATATAAGAATTTAATCAATTAATAACCCATATATGAAATGCAATGGTATGTGATGTTACTATAGCACCCTAAAATTGGCACGGTTAAAACCTTAGTAAAAAGATAAAATATTAAAATTTGAATTTCAACCCCAAACTGCCCGTTAAACCGCCTTTTACCCGCTTTCCCCATTTTTTGTGCCATTTTTAGGATTTGTTTTGACCGTTGGACGATATCGTCGCAGATTAGACGAAATCGTCCCCGATCTGATGAATTCTTCTGGAATAGAACGTCCAGACGATTTCGTCCCAAAACCAAATTTTCATAATTAGCTTCTGTTTCAACGACCTCTCCAACTTGGGCAGAAGCGTGTCTACGCAGTTGGAGATTTCCCTGTTGGAGATCTCCCAGATTGGGATGATCCCCAACCTCCCAAACCTCTTTTTAATCCTATATAAACTAGGATTTTTCTAGTTTATCCCCCTACCTCCCTGCCTAATTCTTGCTGATTCTCCCTGAACCCCCAACCCCTTTGTTGACAGGATTTCATTGCAGAGTTAGCTCCTTATTCCCTCGCATTATTGCTTGCATTTTGGTATTTTGCATTTTTTTTATTGCAGGAATTCTACTATTTTTCAGTCGAAGCTAGCTTGGATCGTCGCAGACGATCTCGGACGATTGCGGATGATTTCATACGATTGGAGGCGATCCTGACTGTAGTCCAGATTAGGGGCAGTCCGAGTTTAGAGTTCGCATTTTCTTAAGCTTTTCTGCATTTTCCATAACATATTTCTACACTGTTTTAAGTTATTATGTTTTATGCACCTTGGAGTTCACCTCATTTAGCATAATTGCATGATAAAGGTAAAATCAATCATTAAATTTATTGCATTTCCTCATTTGTTATTAGACACTATTATTTAGGCAAGTTTGCTGTTATTTCTATCATTATCCCTTGCTTCTGCATTTGCATATTTGGTATTTTGTGTCTGTTTTTGTGATTGCAGGTTTCTGACGGATTCGTCTGACGAATTCATCAGATTTCAAGCGATTCTGTCCTATTTTAGATGACCTTCTGTGATTTGAGATGATCTCGAGAAATATCAGATGATAATGTGCAAACTGAGATGATCTGAACTGCTACAAGACTCAGAATCTCCATCAGACATTCGAAATCAGGTATGAATTCTTCTGGTTAGCATATTCTCTGTAATTTGCATCTATTTCTATTTTTTGTATTCATTGAAATCCGCATTGGCATATAGAATAGTTTAGATTCATATCGGCCAAACCTAGGAGTTGAATGATCAAGCATAAAAATGAACACATCAAACACACTATCAACCTAGGCATGGAAACTGCCATTCAAAAGTTTCCTGGTGAACCCACCATCCGTCGAAAATTCACCCTTATACACCTCCCCCGAGAGGCGGGACCTTCAAAGGGCCTCTCAGTCCGAGGTATTGTCCCATCCTTTTCACATCCCCCTTCCGGGCATGGATCCTATAGCCTGAAGGTAAGGGTGCGAAAAATTTGGAGCGATACATTTTGGTGAACCCGACGTGAATAACATAGGCATATTTCTGATTCAAAAATAAAATAAAAAACAAATATATATATATATATATATATATATACAAGAAAAACAAAAACAAAATCATCATTTCAAGTTTGTATGTTTTAGATTCAATTCTAAATAATAGATACTAAATATTACTTTTAGAAGTACTAAAGAAACCATGAGTTTTTACTCAAATCAATATGAGCCCATCAGTAATGTTGGAAGAATTCAGCCAAATACATTTGTTGATTATGACCAACCTCATCCCTATTCAACATCACCTCCATCACACTCTTCTCATTTTTCATCCTTAACCCAACAGGACAATCCCTTTTCCAATCCTCTCCATAACGATATTATCTATTCTCCCATATATCCATATTATGTCTATCAATCCACATATAATCCTCCTCCACCCTTTCAATATTCTTCTTTCAATACAACACATCCATTTCAACAAGAAAATACTTATTCTTCCAATCCTACCATGCACTCACATCATACTTCACAATCTTCCTATCATCATTCTACCCATAATAAAGAAAAGAGAGGTAAGAAACCATTAGGTCCTTTTATGACTGAACTCCTAAGGCACATATCAAAAACCTCTCGAAAACCTTCATCACGTACATTTACAAAGCTCAATCAACCAATGGATATAATTCTCAAGCATTTACTTGATACAAATAAGATTGAACTCCCTTCCATAAGACAACTTGATACCACCACAGATTGGTTTAAACCTGAGCTACATTGTGAATATCATAGAGTAGATGGACATATGACACAAAATTGTAAAGATTTAAGATGTGCAATTCAAGATTTGATTGATGAGGGTCTTTTTAATATAAAGGAATTACAATCTACAACTGATTATAAATCTCCAGTAAACTATCAAACTCCTACACAACAAATACCAATAATCAATCAAGACATGGGGATCTCCCAAGAACCCCTATTCAATTATCAACAACAGGAAACCAATCAAATATTGCATGTTAATGTGTCCCATCATGATGATATTACTAATATTGTAACAGAAACTACAAATGAGCAACCTCAAGTTCAATCAACTCAATCTGATATTCAAGATATGGATTCCTCATTTGACCAACCTTCAAAACTATCTTTGGCTCTAGAGAATGATCCAAAATGGAATGTAAGCATAGAAAGCTCATCTTTAGAATCAAAATCTCAATCTGAAATCCACTTTGATAGCCAAAACAGGCTTAATCATCAAGCAAAGAATCCCTTTTAAAAAAAAAAAATTTTCCCCCAACAATTTGTTCCTCATCATATTTTCTCTAAGAACATAATTAATGGTGTAAACCCTCTTGAGGTTAACCATATTTCATTCTATGATGAGGAGATTCCTTCCTCTACTCCACAAGAAGACTACTATCTTTACATTACAGGATCTAGTAAAGAAACACCTGTTAAAACTATCATGGTAGATAATGGCTCCTCTCTTAATTTATGCACTTATCAATTATTCCAAAAACTCAAATCAAAGGAAGAAGATCTTAATGAATCAAATGTTATTATAAAATCTTTTAACAATGAAATTCAAGAAGCTCAAGGTACTATAATTTTTCCCCTCAATATTGGATCCAAGATCCTGGATACTTTGTTTTATGTAGCATATTGCCCTTCACCTTACAACCTACTTCTCGAAAGTCCTTGGATTCATACGATGAGGGTTGTCCCTTCCACTCTTCACCAATGTTTGAAGTTTGAACTTGCAAATAAAATTGTTACCATACATGGTGACCCAACACCATTTGAAGAATATTTAACGGTTGAAACATCAAGTTCTATACATTCTCTATTGTCACAATTATCTTCTATCCATCACTTTTCTTCATCCATATATGATCATCCTTGTTTACCAAATAACACCCATGCATATATTTCATATATGCTCCCTCCATCTTATCAAGACTTGGAAGATAGTGATAAGAATGAAGAACCTTCTTATCCTTCTGACATTTTATTTTGTAACATGATCAATTTTACACATATAAAAGTCAAATCTTTTGCTACATTATTCTACATTATAACAAAGCTTTTGTTATCACTACCTTTTATTCATCACCTTTTGTTCTTACCTTCAACACAACCAAATTATCCTTCAAAACCTCCTTTGATTTTGAAGCAACCTTAGACATGCTATACTCAAATAACCTTGTATAGTGTATATAGATCATCTTGTATATACCACCAATTCCATCATAAAAAAAAAAAAAAAAAAAAAAAAAAAAAAAATTAAAATCAAAATATAAAAACATCAAAATTCACCAAAATCTTCAAAAACATCTTTTATTTTTGTACCTCTCAATTCTTGGAGTATTGCAGTTATATTTTCAATTATTTTGGATAAATGAGCATTTATTTGGAATCCCGCACTTTCACACTCACATGAATAAATCTCTTGATTTTATTTGGTATGATTATTCATCTCTCTTATATCAAAGCCCACATTTGAATTAAATAAAGTTTTGAGCATAGAGAACTGATCTTGTTATTTACTTGAACCAAGTATATCTCTTCACATTAAAATGATTTCATTGCACATTCGATATGATGCTACATAGTAGAAATGGTTTCCTGAGCGAAAAGTTTCCCCTGCTATCCTATCATGCACATGGTCTAGAATCTTTGAGAATTGACAAAAGGACAAGCTCACCCCTACCCAGAATAAAAATCCCTTGCTCTACAACTAATCCGAGCAAGTATCCCTAGCATAGGAAGAAAAGAAAAGTTCAAGAAACAGAGAAAAAGAAAAAGGTTATTTGAATCATCACAACAATATTTCAGCATTATCTCAAATATCAAGCAAAAATACAAAAGTACAAAAAAAAAAAAAAAGAAGCAAAAGTGAAAAGCAAAAGCAAAATACAATAAACTCCTTTCCCTACCCCTTGAAAAGAAAAGAAGGGTGAATGAGCTTGAATCCCTGGAATTCTCAATTATTCGAAAACTGTGAGGTAAGCCCCATAACAGGTGGTTTGTGCCCAACCCGCTTGGCCTTGGGTAAATCCTAGCATGGCGATATGTCTGTCACATTAGCGACCTTCTTTTGTACAGACCTCTGTTAGCTTATGGATTAGCTAGCTCTTGATAAACCTAACTTACATAGTAGTCTGGTATGGTTACATGCATATAAATCATGGTCAACAAACATTCATTTGGTCAAGGCAAATTACTTGTATCAAATTATCTTGCTCAAAATTGGTGAATGAACAATACAATCGCACACACATTTGTATTTGAGAGATTTTGTATCATTATGATAAATCAAGATCGGTAATGAACTCACATTTGCACATGAGGATTCCTTATAAACCTACATTTGTTTTTGAGATAATTTAAAATATCATTGTAACTCTTTTCGGAATAATTTCATCCTTTTATTTCAGAATTTTTGTTTTATGAAAGCAATTACATACATCTTGTCACAAAATCTCAAAAATGATTTCAAACAACATGTTCATCATATTATTATTTTCTGTTTATCAAACATCACAAAAAAAAAATTCATCTTGCAATAAAACCAACAATCTATTTTCTTCTTTGGATTTCGCGATGATGGTATAAGTTTATACCTATAATTCTATGCCTAGCGCAAACCATCGTTCTAATTTTCTTTTCCATTTATTTTAAAACAAAATTCATCAAAACATGTGACTTGCATCATTATGTTACACAATTATGCTTTACAAACAAACAAACACCTATTCTATTTCATGACATTATGTTCAAAATTCAATATTGCACCCATGGTATAAATTCTAAAGGAATTGTTCAAAATTTTATCACACTTAGGAATTTATGCCTAGCAACATCATATTTTTCATGCATACTATTTTTATGAAAATCTGAAAACAAATCATCAAACCATCATTATCTCCATCATTACAACACAAAGTCTTAAGACAGTCTCTTAAGCACTCTTTTACTTTTAACAATATTTCTATACTGGGATTAGCTTGACGACCGAGTGAGCGGCGACTCCATGAAATGGTCTATAATAGCGACAATGTCCTTTGAAATTATTGTTAGAAGTCCCTTTTATTTTTTATCAAATCACACCACAACCACCAATTGTTTACATCAGATTATTTCATTTAAAATCTTACAGAATGACATCAAAATTATAATATTTCAAAACGACATAATTATATGAATCCTCAATCCAATAAGCAAACAATTCAAACATTAAAGCATCATAAAAACATATGAACAAGTCATATCATCAAAAGACCATATATATATATCAAGACATATATGTACATCATATACAGTAAAAATGAATTAGGGTTTTTACCCTATTTTCTTAATTTTATTTAAAAAATCAACATTTTAATTTTTGCTTTTTCGTGTTTTTACCTCAAACGTTCGATTTGGGTAAAAACACGGAGGGGGCACCATAAGTCAGCATTCGTACGATTCGACCAAGAATCGTCGTCTAAAAAATTGAGTATATTTTTGCTTTCTCGTAAAACGGGAAAAACTCGTCTTTAACGCATTTTCTTCGGAAAATTCGCTAAAGAGGGGGCAAAATGTAGCACCCTAAAATTGGCACGGTTAAAACCTTAGTAAAAATATAAAATATTAAAATTTGAATTTCAACCCCAAACTGCCCGTTAAACCGCCTTTTACCCGCTTTCCCCGTTTTTTGCACCATTTTTAGGATTTGTTTTGACCGTTGGACGATATCGTCGCAGATTAGACAAAATCGTCCTCGATTTGACGAATTCGTCTGGAATAGAACGTCCAGACGATTTCGTCCCAAAACCAAATTTTCATAATTAGCTTATGTTTCAATAGCCTCTCCAACTTGGGCAGAAGCGTGTCTACGCAGTTGGAGATTTCCCTGTTGGAGATCTCCCAGATTGGGATGATCCCCAACCTCCCAAACCTCTTTTTAATCCTATATAAACTAGGATTTTTCTAGTTTATCCCCCTGCCTCCCTGCCTAATTCTTGTTGATTCTCCCTGAACCCCCAACCCCTTTGTTGACAGGATTTCATTGTAGAGTTAGCTCCTTATTCCCTCGCATTATTGCTTGCATTTTGGTATTTTTGCATTTTTTTATTGCAGGAATTCTACTTTTTTTCAGTCGAAGCTAGCTTGGATCGTCTCGGACGATCTCGGACGATTGCGGACGATTTCGTACGATTGGAGGCGATCCTGATCGTAGTCCAGATTGGGGGCAGTCCGAGTTTAGAGTTCGCATTTTCTTAAGCTTTTCTGCATTTTCCATAACATATTTCTGCATTGTTTTAAGTTATTATGTTTTATGCACCTTGGAGTTCACCTCATTTAGCATAATTGCATGATAAAGGTAAAATCAATCATTAAATTTACTGCATTTCCTCATTTGTTATTAGACACTATTATTTAGGCAAGTTTGTTGTTATTTCTATCATTATCCCTTGCTTCTGCATTTGCATATTTGGTATTTTGTGTCTATTTCTATGATTGCAGGTTTTCGAACGAATTCGTCAGATTTTAGGCGATTCTGTCCTATTTCAGATGACCTTCTATGATTTGAGATGATCCCAAGAAATATCAGACGATAATGTGCAAACTGAGATGATTTGAACTGCTACAAGACTCAAAATCTCCATCAGACATCCGGAATCAGGTATGAATTCTTCTGGTTAGCATATTCTCTGTAGTTTGCATCTATTTCTATTTTTTGTATTCATTGAAATCCGCATTGGCATATAGAATAGTTTAGATTCATATCGGCCAAACCTAGGAGTTGAATGATCAAGCATAAAAATGAACACATCAAACACACTATCAACCTAGGCATGGAAACTGCCATTCAAAATTTTCCTGGTGAACCCACCATCCGTCAAAAATTCACCCTTATACACCTCCCCCGAGAGGCGGGACCTTCAAAGGGCCTCTCAGTCCGAGGTATTGTCCCATCCTTTTCACATCCCCCTTCCGGGCACGGATCCTATAGCCTGAAGGTAAGGGTGCAAAAAATTTGGAGCGATACAATTATGATGCGAATAATATAATGTGTCATTTGATTATCTTCTACAAAATTTGAACAATATGCATGATATAGTCAATGGTCGTCTAAATAATATTGCTAATATCCATCCGGTATCTATCCTATATGTTGATTGTCCTTTATATAATGATGTATCATGGATTCAATAATTTGCAATTTGATGATTTATATTGTTGTGATATTTGACATTTTGTTGTTATAGGAGAAATTTTTGAAGTTTTCCATGAGACTCAAACACCCTAATAGACTTATCAAAAGTTTCATACTAACCACACTAGACTTTTGAGATAAAAGGCTTTTACTAGGATAGACCCTAACTATTCATTATTCCTGTGTGTGCACATGATTATTTTAATATAAGACACGAGCATTCCCCAATTTTAGGCAGGATTCTTTCAACCCATTGCTAAGATAGGGGTTCCACAAATGTCTTATCCAATCCTAAGTTTAGATTTTACTTGGACTAAACCACTAGGCAATGAAGGACACCTGAAGCTAGCTTTTCCATATTCAAACATTGGTCTTGTTCATAAGCGAGGTGCTAATGCATCAGACATATCATCATGCATAAGGTACAGTAGTGCCGATAATTCTAGGGATTCATGTTCATTCCTTTCTATCCTTCAATTTTTGGGATACTTGCTCATATGTAGTGAAGCAAGGGAGTCGATTCCATCTTCATTTTGAACTGTCTTTGGATCTTCATTTGATCTTTCATCAAACTGAATTTTGGATCTTCATTTGATCTCCGCTCGAACTTTGATTTATGATCTTCATATGATCTTCACTTTGAACTTTGATTTAATCTTATTTTTTTATCTTCACTCGATCTTCACTTTTCGATATTTATATTTAATAATTTTCTTCAAAAAATTTCCTTTAGGAGGATTTACTTGGGAAAATTGTTTATAGTATATCGATTGATAATATCGATCTTATGATATCAATATGGGATATCACTCTAAGGAGTCGATCTATGATATCGATCTAGGGTATCAATCATGAGGATTTATATGGGATATCACTATGGGATATTGCTCATTTTATCATAAGCAAGGGATTCTAAATAGGGAACTAACCTGTCCTTTTTCCAATAGCCAACATTTACCATATTGTCCACAGAGGGATAAGCAAGAATAAATCTTTTTTATTCAGGATACCTGGTCCTGCTTCATGGCTTTCATCTTCCCCTAGTCCTTATTAGGATTGTTTAAATTTATTTATTAGTGATAGGCTTATGATATGCTAAGGGCTATACTAACTAAACCTTAGCTACAAAATCAAAGCAAGATTTCTACCAACTCTTGATAAGACCACTAGGTATGGCTGAGTGACCGAAAACCCTAGTATGTCTCCATAGCAACATTATAGGTTGTGTTGAAAAACACAATTACTCACATGAATGATGGATTATGATAAATGTAGAGATGCATGATTTAAACACAAACGTGGTGTCATTTGTAATACTAAAAAACATAATGCCTTCTATTACGGAATGCAACAAATGACGAATGCCTATATGCAATGCAGTAATGTAGCGAATGCATGTGTAAATGCAAAATGACTATGCAAAATTCAAATGCAAATGCAAATGTTTTTGGATTTTATGCTTTACCATTTTTTTAGATTTTATTAATTTTATAATTTTTATGGGTTTTGAGCCTCATAATTGACCAAACAACGAGTACATACCTCTGGAGCCTTTGGATTGACCAAGAAATTTTTATGAATCCTTGGAGCTTTTAGGATTGACCAAAGGGATTATGGGTACCTTTGGAGCTTTTTGGGATGACCAAGTGATTTTGATAATCCTTAGAACCTTTGGGTTGACCAAGCAATTTTTCAAAAACTCTTGATACATTTTGGGTTTGACCAAAGGGCTTATAGATGCCTTTGGAGATTTTTAGGATGATTGAGCGATTATAAGCAAATCCTCAAGGATTTTAAGTGACATGACCAACTAGTTTGAGGAACCCTTGGAGCATTTTGGGATGACTGAGCGGTTTTGACAAAACCCTCAAATATTTTAAGGTTGACCAAAGGGCTTACAGATGCCTTTGGAGCTTTTTGATTGACCAAACCACTGATGAGAGTGTTTGGAGCTTTTTAGGATGATCAAGAAATTACAAGCAACTCTCAGAGCCTTTTAACTATGCTCTTCAAATATAAAACACCTTAATATGGATGATGTTGAGAGGTTCAAGCTCTTAAACACCCCCTAGAGATGTTAGGCGATAGGTATCCAGACCAATCTTTTTAGATATGATGTAGGGTCCTAGACAATTAGCCACGAATTTGTCTCACATATCTTGTGGCAAATTAGAGTTCTATTGGTTCTCTTTCAAGACAAGATCCCTAAATTCAAAGTCTCTTTGGTGGACTTTGATATTGTAAGATCATTTTAGTCACTCTTGATAAACACGGAGATGCTCCAGGTCATTCACACGACGTTCATCAAATATCACCAGTTGATCCAGTCGAGCTTATCGCGTAGTGTCATCATCGATGAACTCTTTCAATGTGATGCGCAACGTTGTAATTTCTAATTCCAAGGGCATAATAGACTCAGCACCATATACTAGTGAGAACAATGTTACCCCAATGGGCGTCTGAATACTAGTCTTGTAAGCCCATAGCACAAGCGGCAACTGGATATGCCAATATTTGTGGTTTTCTTATACCATATTTTTCAATATGGCCACCATTATCTTATTTGAAGCTTTAGCCTGCTCGTTTGCTTGTAGATAGTATGGAGTCACAAAACTGTGTTTTATTCTATATTTATATGTCAAAGCTCTCACAATTTTGTTCTTGAAAGATGTTCCATTATCTGATATTATTTTGGATGGAATCCCAAAATGACTTATGATATGCTCCAGTATAAACTCTACTATACAAGCTCCAGTTGTCATTGTTAAATGTATTTCTTCCACCCACTTTATAAAATACTCAGTAGCCATGATTATAAATGTATGTCATACCAATGACGGAGAAGAGATATTGCCTATAAGATCTAGTCCCCACTGAGGAAATGGCCAAGCCGCTTGAATGGGCTATAAGGCCTACAATGGGAAGTGCGTAATATTAGCATGATGCTATAATTTAACCCATTTATTAACATACACATTGCACTCCTTATCCATAGTGGGCCAAAAATAGCCCATACGAAGGATGTGCTTGACGATGGCCATGTTGCTGAAATGGCCACTACACATACCATCATGGGATTTTGAAATCACCCATGATACCTATTGGGGCTCTAAGCAATGAAGGAGAACTCCATCGTAGCCTCATCGGTACAAGATGTCTCCTATTAAGACATATTTGGCCACTTTTTGTTTAAATGTGCACTTCGAGGCACACAATAACCCCTCTAGGATTATGCTAAGATTTAGGAATTCTTTAATTTGTGACATCTAATTTTGATAAATCTCAACTTCGACTACTAAGATGACTATCTCCCCCTACGTATTTACCTTTGCAAATGCATACTTAGAAACAACCTTGTGGTGAATGGTAGTACCACTCCCCATAGGACTCTAAGAGGTTAATGACCCCCAGGGTGCCTTCTTAAGAAAGTCTTCAGCTTTGTAGAACCATTCAGCTTTTGGTTCTACACTAATCATTTTGACCAATTATCTATTATCATAGGCTGCATGCTTTGCTTCTGGATGCGAGAGCATCTTGAAATAGATGGTAGTGAAATCAGTAGATATATTCTAAGGGATTAAATATCCCAAAGATGCCATGGTGTCTGCAAACTTATTTGATGATCGAGGGATTGCCTCAATGTCATACCATTCAAATTTGGCCAAATATGTGTCAACCAGATCTTTATAGGCTTTTAGTATGGGACATCGACACTGAAAAAGTCCCTTGAATTGATTTACTATGAGCAAGGAGTCGCCAAAGATGTTCAATATCTTAATATTCATGGTGATGGCTATGTGGAGGCCTAGAATTAGGGCTTTGTACTTAGCTTTATTTTTGGTGCATGTAAAATCCAACTTAAACAACAAGGTCATTGGATCTCCTTGCGACGTGAAGAATACTATTCCAAAACCACCTCCTTGTTCACACTTTGAACCATAGAATAAAAGAGTCATGTCAGAATTTTTCTATGGTTCTTTGGGTTTTGGAGCTTCAGATATGACGAATACTGCATCATCTGAAAGCTCTATAGTTAGAGGCCTACTATTTGATAGTGGTGTCTCATCTAATTGATCTGCTATGACCTGTCCCTTAATGGACTTCCAGCTTAAGAATTCTAGATCTAATTCCATCAATAGCATGATCCACTTCATAGTATGTGTATTGTGATAAGTCTTACTCATCATGTACTGCTAAGGGTTTTTTTTGGATATAACATACGTCGTATGACTTAGCATATAGTGTCGCAATTTCTTTATAGAGAACACTACTGCTAAAAACAAATTTTCCACGTATGTATACCTGAGCTCATAGCTCACCAAGGTTAAACTAATATAATATATGGCCTGCTCTTTACCTTGCACATTCTTTTGGGCTAACATGGTTCCTAGTGCAAAGTTAGTTGCCAATATATATAGTAGAAAAGGCACCTCTAGCCTTGGTGGAGCTAGTACTGGCGACATCGCCAAGTATTGCTTTATCTCAATGAAGGATGCCTTGTAGTCCTCATCCCAGTTGAATGGGACCCCTTTATGTAGCAGTCGATTCATGGGTCAACATTTATCCAATAGGTGGGCGATAAATAACTTTATCGAAGCTACCTTGCCCTGAAGGCTCCTTAATTCCCTTATATTGGTGGGAGGACGCATTTCCAAAATGGCCTTGACCTTCGCTGGGTCTACTTCGATGCCTCTCTTAGAGATAATGAACCCTAGTAATTTTCTAGAATTTATGCCAAATATGCACTTCTTAGGATTCAGCCTGACATTATGCTCTTTCAAGCAATCGAAGACTTTTCTTAAGACCTCTGCATGCTCTTCTTGCAGCAATGACTTGGCTAACAAGTCATTGATATAATATTCTAGATTTTTTTGCATATAGTCATGAAAAATGTATGTCATGGCCGGCTGATATGTGGCACCAACATTTTTGAGACCAAATGGCATAAATTTATAGCAAAACATTCCCCATGGCATTATAAATGCGATTTTATGCTGGTCTTCAGGTTTAATTTGAATTTTATTGTAACCAAAAAAACCATCCATTAAGGAGAGCATTTCATGACTCGTAGTTGCATCTACGAGAGCATCGATATTGGGCAACAGAAATGAATCTTTGGGTGTTGCCTTATTTAGGTCTTTGAAATCTGTGCAAATATGGATTCTTCCATCGAGTTTTCCCACAGGTACCATATTGGACACCCATTTTGGATAATCTATGGAGATCATAAATTCAACATCCAATAACTTTTGTAGCTCATCTTTCACCATTAGGGCTACTGTTGGGTGCATTTTTCTAAGCTTTTGCTTGACTGACTTCTTTGTCAGATCTAGCGAAAGGTTATGTGTAACCAATTTTTGGTCTAGACCCAGCATATCCTTTTACGTCCAAGCAAACAAATTTGGTCTCTATTTTAGTAGAGGTATGAGGGTGGCCTACTCATCTAGAGTGAGACTCTCTCCAAATTTAGCCTTCTTTGTACTAGCGGGATCATTACTAATATCCACCTCAAAGTTTTCCTCTACCAACATATGCAATCCCTCATCAAGCGGGTGAGGCATAGGAATCATATGGATGTCATCAGCCAGGTTGATTGGTTCTGCATTGGAAGCATTTTTGGTATGATAAAAATCATATGCACAACCTGGTGCAAAATGGAAAGGTTGCAACATTTCTTCATTGGGTAAGAAATCCTTAGGCTTAAGAGGTGCATCAGCACGATCCCATTTGATAGCATCTTTTTTAAGATACAATGGTTTGGATGGATCTACTGGATTGCAGAGGGGAGTGGTCAAATCAATGGAGACCATGTTTATGGAATGGAATTGATCTTCAGGACCACACAGACCAGATTCTACAAAATATTCATAGTCCTCATACCCACGATTTGGCTCTAATGGCACAAGCACAAAGGGGTATTCCCTGTGAGTACTATGAATAATTGGATCCTCCCTATGCATTGAATGCAAAATAGGATTATTTGGCTCATGGATATCCATGTAGGTAAGCAGAAATGGATTAACCAACTGATGAATTTGATCCAAGTTTAACCATATTGCTTTTAGACACGAACCAACATGTAGATGCCGATACACATCGTCAATGTCGATAGGTTGATGATGGTAACAAAAATAAGGAGTACCACGGTAGACCCTATCTAGCTCATCTTCTTTGTCACTATCATAATAGAATCCTTCATTCGCCCCTACTCCTAGAGGGCATTTTGGCTAGTGCGGACCCATGCATCTGATCGCTTGATCGGTGTCATCACTATCTGGATAAACCGGATAATTATATCATAAGTGTGACATCACCAAGAAATATAGCTCCGCTTCTTCCCTTGAATGATTAACATTGGGAAGTATTTCTTTGGTAACCTGTACCGACTCAATAGGTAATAAATGACGCACATGCCAGGGCCTCTCATAGGCACCTTCGACTTCATCCTTAGATTTATCATCATTTGAGGATTCTTTGTCTACGTCATAACTTGGCCCACTTATATCGGAGGTGGACTCCACTCCATATTCTTTACAAAGCTCTCCTAGCTTGAGATCGTTTGCAATAATGGGGTTACACCCCTGCATGTCTATGTCATCGATTGTATCACAGGTTTGGTGTCCCAGTTGATCTTTGGGGTTCATTTCTATCTTAGTCTTCTCAAGGAGCCCTTCATGATGATCTTCGAGTGGCTTAACAGTGACGATAGATATAATAGTGTGATTCCTCCAAAATTTGGAAGGATCTAGATGATATGGATTAAAATCCACATCGTCCGCCATACTGAGGTACAGATGATCTAGGGATGCTACGAGTAAATCATCCTGCCCTCATATCTATAACCATAAGCCAAACCTATCAGTGACTAACTGATAATGAGGTTCCAAGAGAGTCCTCCTTCCTTTTTCAAAGAGACCAAGGTCATATCCATACCAATGATATAGCTCAAAAATATGCATGGCATACTCTAGATTGGATAGATAACAAACATTTAATGTGAAAGGTTCCTCGTCATCTTCATCCATGGGCTCTCACGTTGGAAGCTAGTCTAGCCCCACATAGATGAAGTTGGTCTGGTTAGGCGGCTCTCCCAATGGAACCACCGATCCAACTGGGAAATTATGAGTGGATGGTCAGCCCATCCCTTGCACAGTCTTCTAAATCAGTTCGAAGGTCACATTCTACACAAGGTACTCACCTAATATGGTGTTAGCGAGATGTCCTGTCATCCATGGTGTGGATGACCTTGCTAAAGATGTTGGCAAGGCAGGCTGAGGTGCCTCCTCAGCTTTGTCTTGGGGTTCCTCAAATTCTATGGAAATGGGAACCTCCTCGATGATTGGCTTAGTCTCATGCTCTTTATATTTCTTGTCCATTTTCCCCTTCAACTTCCTGTCATCCTGACGCATGATCGATGCTAATGGTTTTAAGGAAGTTGCAATGCTGTGCTCCGATCTGTGTGACACATATGGCATTGGTTGAGCACATACTGTTTTTTTACCTCCTAGTTTATTTGGTGATGACGGTCTAACATCTAGGTGCGTTGATGGGAGTATGAAACGCAAATCTACTAGGTTCACAAACTTAAATGGCTCTTCATCAAATGCCACTACGTGAACTTGTTCCTCATGAATATATTTAACACACTGATGCAATATCGAGGGGATGAAATGTATTTCATGAACCCAAGGCCTACCAAGTAAAATTTTGTACTACATGGCCCCTTCTATCACATGACATATTACTGAAATGGTCTTCAAACCTACCTATATGGGTAGGATAATTGTGCCAACATTTTAACATAGTGCTTCGTTAAACGCTCTCAATGTAAATGTAGTTGGTATAGTGTGTGATTTAGATAGCTTCAAATGACTCAATGCCTTGGTCGTTATTATGTTGATCGATGAGCTAGTATCGATCAAGACCCTTTTAAATGGCATGTGATTAATACATTTTATTATGTGCAATAGCAGGTCGGTCGTAGTTGTAGAAATCGTCCTTATCTCATGATAGTAAAATTGGATCATCGGTTCCTTACATTATTGTACATGTCCCACAAAATTAGTAAATGACTGCACATCCTAGGACTGTACTTCAATGGACCTCAAAATGTCCATAAGAGTCTCCCTGTGCCTCGGGGACTGTTGTATTAGCTCATATATTGACAACTTCATAGGATTTATTTGTAGGTTTTGGAACAACCTTCTCCTTATGGTCACCACAAATCTTGTTGGTGGACCTGGAATATTTTGCGTTGGACGTTGATTCGACATGGCTTGTATTTGAATGGGAGCACAAGGTTTATTCTATTGTTAATATATCCCATGCCTAGTGATAACATTCAACATGCCCCTGGGTTTGCTTGCCCTGTTGTTTTGTGGCACTCTTCTTTGGTCCCTCTCTCCTATTATTGAGCTTCAAGTTGCCTTCCTACAACTTGATGTTCTGAATCACTTTGGCTTACACCAAATCCTCTTTGAATGTAGGATACTCTTACAACTATAGTAGTACAAGATGTGCTTGGCATAACTCTTCGTAAACATTAGGGTTAACTCTATGGCAGGAATAGGTAATGGTAACTTTGCCATTAGTATCCTCCATATTTTTTTGTATTGCTCTATTGGCTCATCGACGTGCTGAGCTAGCATAGCCAGATTAGAAGGATTTACCTATTTCTTGATGCCAAAGAAATATCGTTCAAGAAATGCATCAGCTAATTTCTTGAAACCGGCTATGTTGGTTTTCTTTAGCTGATTGAACCACTCTCGGGCCAGACCTGAGAGTGTCATGATGAACGTATGTAACAATAATGCATCATTTCTTTCTATATAAAAACAAGCATCTAGAAAGCTCGTGACATGTTCCTATGCATCTTAATAACCCTTAAACTTGTTCAACTTGGGCATATCAAAATGCTTAGGGTAAGCCGGAGTAGGCACCAAAGGATCCAAAGGCTCGTTATGAATTTTTCTTAATGTCGGCTTTTGAATAGTCGTACCTTGTCTCTCGATGGCTTTGATATTCTTGGCTAAGGCCTTATAGGCCTCTGAAGATAAAAATTCCTCCTCCCTAAGTTGATGTGGAGGTGGCTTAGGAGGTACTATCTTCCTCGTACAAGATGGAGGGTGTTAATCTTCCTCCTCAGCTCGAGAGCTCTCAAGATATTCTTGCTTGTATCCATATCTTGCTTCTTATTCATGTTGCCTCTACCTCTAATTATCGAGTGGTAATGGACTCTCCCTCTATTCGGCACTAGCATGAGTACAAGCGTATCTTTACTCTTGATGCATATTGTCTTACGAAAAAGCCTTCCTATATACATGCTATCTATGCTCATCATGAGGATATAGGCCAACCCTAGCTAACCCATCCTCCTACTCCACATGTTCCTTCTAGGAAAGGATATGCTCTTTGCACATGCACTGCTCATATATTCTTTGTCTAATGAGCCTCTACGCTTGAATATTTTCATCTTCAATGCACTGCCTCTCTAAGCAAGCATCCTCCAATTGATCTTGGATGAGTTGGCATTTCTACTCTGATACCAGTCGATGTGACTTATCGATCTGATCAGTCATGGGAGGCCTCTAGTATCTCTGCTCTATACGAGCGACCTTATGGGTTCTATACCCATCAGAATAATGTGCTGTGCCTTTGCCTCTATTTGTGAAGATAACTTTGGCCTACTGTTATGTCCTATACTATGAAACACCATGTGCAGATAGTGGGTGTATCACATGAGGGCACTTAGAAGCCTTACCATGTTCTCTAGTAGTCCTGATGACACTCATGCTACGCTCACTCGGAGCATGAGCGGGTGGAGTGGAAGGCTTGCAACCTAGCTACTCTAAAACACTACCTAGACCCTCTAGCTACCTAGACCGCCATCACTCATATGGTGGTATGCCATTATATCCTATCTTTGATATATCAATGGTGATCTTGCATGGTGGAGCATGCATGGGAGTATGGTTAGACCTATGCTTGGTAGTGAGCCTATCTTCCTTCCCATGAATTGGTGTATCTCTAGTAATTTTATACTTAGAAGGTGGAGCCATGGATCCTCTAGTGGACTTAGTACATAGGGGCACCAACCTGGTCCCCTGCATGACAAACTCTTTGGTAGATCCCATGGATGTGCGTGCATTACGATCTCGATAATGGCTCTTGAGTGGAATACCCTCATGCTGGAAGGCTTCATGTTCTATCCTGTGCCTATATGAGTGTACTGAAGCTCCTCTATTTGGGTTATGCTCTACAGGCTCCTCTCCTATTGTGTTATTGTAACCACCAAAAAGGCTCACACCCAAAGCATCCTATTGCAATAATTGATAAAAGCATAACATGCATACAAGAATAAGAAATTGACAACAAATGAATCAAGAAGAAAAATGCTTTATTCCATTGTATTCAAAGTCAAAATCAAATTATAAGTACATCCCTCTTAGGGATAATCATTTTTATACAATATTACAATAAGAGTGTGCAATTGTTTCCCTCTCAAGGGTAGGTGTGATTTCCAAGTGCCTTTCAGGATGACACGAACTGCTCTAGGGTGGAGATACCTTCTTCTTCGTAATGGGGAAGGAACTTGATAGTTGGTTCTCCTTAGAAACTATTCCCTACAGTCAAGAAACAACACAATAATTTCAAAAATATAGGCAAACTCTCATGATGAGGCCCTTTTAGGAAAATTGCATAATGACACCATTAAACATGCATAATCAAGAAAACATGAAAAGTGCTTCTAAGCTATGCAAATCAAATCAAGATTCATATAATAGCACAAAGATAAGTAGAAGCTACACTATGCATGTATTAAATTTGTAAAATAATGAATAAAGGTGCATAAAAAACCATTAATAACCTAATTGAAGCATAAACATAAAGAAGCTAATATAACCTAAATCTACGATCAAAATTTTGCTAAACTAAATTTAAACCATGAAAACAAGTAATCTAATCTAATTACCTAGATAGAAATGAAAATAGGAATGTGGTTATACCTCTGCTGCAAACCGTAGATTTGGTGGTCTACACTATAAACCATGACTGAAAGCCATAATTAGCACTCTGATAGGCTTGTCCTCAATTCCAAGGGTAGTGGGCTTAACCTCCTTGTCCAATTAATTTTCAAGGGTCGCCTTCGGTGTCTTTTTGATAGGTTTGGTGATTGAATCACTATGATGGGCCTTTGTTTTCCTGGATTTGTGTTTCTTGGTTCATCTAGGCCCCTAGAAATTCCATGGCAAATTGATATTTTTGTGAATAACAAAGTGGCCTTCTCAAATGTATGAATTCAATTTATAATTTGATAGGGCTTCACTGCTCACTTGATCAATTAACTCTCTCTCAATAATTTGTCAACGCTTCACTATACAAATCATCTATATCTTCTCCCCATTTGGAGGGGGTATTTATAGGATGCCCTAGGACTGGGGGTGGCTTCCTGGAGAAGCCAAGATAAAGAAGAGGTGGTTAGAACAATTGGAATGGAAGCCTCTAGAATATTCCATCCATTAACTACCTTCTTCTAGATCAAATGGTCGTTCCAATCGATTTGGCTCGGATTGAAGGTCAACTAAACTCCAGTTAAAATCGTAGGTCACAGATATGGTCTAGACTATAAACCGCAGGTCTTAGCCATGGTTCTGGTGTAAACCACAGGTCTAGGCTATGGTTCAGACTTATTAGGCCAAGGAGCCCAAATTGAGTGGTTAGAACCATTGCTCTATCTTGGAGTTTGTCCAAGATCTTCCATATGGTATTGTAGCATGTCCATATGAGTAGTCGCCCTTGACATGACGTGTTTTAGGTGTCTACAGATGCCCCTTTTGAGATGCGTTGTGAGATCAAAAAATGCTGAGTAAAAATAGACCTCCTAAAATAATGTCAAAGTTTTTATGATGATCATTAGTTAGATCAAAATTAGATGCCCCAGGTCCAGAAAAAGGATGTGCACCCTAGAATCATTGCTTCCAACTCTTTGGAGGCTTAAACTTGAAAAGTGTGTGCCCTTATCATCTCATTCAGTTTAGTTATGCATTCCATAGGTATCTTCTGACCCATATATCTGAAATACGGAGAACAACAAGAAAAATCATATTTGTTATTTTTCCCAAGCAAAGGGATAAGCTTATGATAGTTGTTGACAATGATTCACAAGGACGAATGCAATTTTAACAAGATAAAGGGATCTCCAATTTCAGGGATCTTCTGTTGATTTTGATTATGATTTGATATTATGACTACCCCCTCAAGCGACAAGTCTATGAGAGTAATGACAATGTATGAAGCGATGATGTTTCTTGACCACCATGGATGATCTAAACAAACTTAGATTTGAGAAAATTAATGCATTGGCTAGGCCTAGTTCAACTTTTGATTCCAAATATTAATAGTGATTGTACATTTTTATACCATGGAGCAGTCAAGCTACAATAGCCATCTTAGGGAATCAAATTGATACAAATTCAATTAGATTTGTGTTGAATCAAATTATCGATGATTTGTTGAAAAGGTGTCATAGAAGACATGACATGAAACGCCTCATTCCCATGGAGCAGTCTCATCATGAAGGCCTTCTTAGGGATTGAAAAGAAGCATATCAGATCAACGATGAAAATTTTGTCCCAAATTTCCTTATGGTAATTTACTCATCTTTCTGGATTTCATGGAGCGCAATTCGCTGCAACTGCCAAGTGTATAGGGTAAATTACTGAATACAAGGCGTGTTTGGTGTTTTTAATTATTTAATTTTTTTGAATTATGCATTGAGCTTATTTATTTGGATGGGAGGTGCATCGCTCCATGGAAGCATTGTCATAGCGATGACCTTGGTTGAATGTGTAGACACCAAAATCCAGCCACTTGCAAGTCATCTATACCTTCCTGTCAGCCACGTGTCGGTAATCCACCTTCCTGCCATTATTTGGCCCAAATCCACACTTTCCCGCCATTATTTGGCCCAATTTCACCTTTCCCGCCATTTTTCATCCCCAAATTTATTTAAATTAATATTTATATATATATTTTTTAATATTTTAATATTTTAATATATATATTTAAATAATAGTTTAAGTGATTTAATCTGAGCCGTCCATCCTTCATTTAATCTCATCCATCCATCTATCTTAATCCATTCCACAACCAAGATTTATTCTCTACCCTTGGATCCGCTTTAATCTTAGCCACACGTTGAAAGTGTCGTTAAAACCCTAAAGTGTGCCCTAAGAGTAGATTATAAATTGAGTCACTTTGATGGCTCAAACCCTATATTCTTCGCCTATGTCTTTTGCTACTTCTATCTCTGATTCTAATTCTTCTACGGTTATCTCCTCTCTTTCGCTACCCTTTTCGTCGCATCTATCACTGTTTCTGTCGCCGCTTTTGCCGCCATTCCTTCTGCAACACTCTGCAGAATCTCCCATTCCTGTTGCAAGTTCCCACGGGCGTTTACCCCTTCACCAAGTGCCCACGGGCATTTACCAAGTGCCCACGGGCGTTTAACAAGTGCCCACAGGCGTTTACCTTCAGCCATAGACTCATACCGGCGTCTGTAATCCAGATCCAGAAGCACACGGGTGTTCGACGAGTGCACCAGGGCGCCTTCCGCAGCCTATTCTGACAACAACATTACTTCTATGTGTCGCCTGGTCTAGCTACGTTAACAGAGAACAGGTATAAATTAGTTTAAAGCAAGTAGCCGTATTTTATGTAATTATATGTTATTGATTTCCTGCATTCCATTTTTATAAGGTTTTAGATTGTTTCTAAGGGCTCACGCAGTGGAGCCCTCTCATTAATTTCTAACTCCTTGATAGTGTTAATGTGTGCAGGTTTTTGATGACAGATCCAGTTTATTGATGGCAGCTGATTAAGCTGGAGTGGTCCAAGCAAGGGATACGACAAAGCCCACTCACTCTGTTGGGATTGAAGATACGTTCTTCGGAAGCGCCACCATTCGTGTCAGCTAGGGTTTCGGAGAACCCTAGCATAATTTGTAACTGTGTATCACAAATAAAGGGTTACAGGCCCAGTTGTATTCAAAAAGGAGTTTTTAAACTCCATCGATTAATATAAATCGTTTGTTTTGTGCAACTATTATGTACTCCGTTATTGTGGTTTTATCTTTTGTTTGGCGTGGTATTTTTAATCTATAGAATGCACTTTATAATATTAGCAAAATTTATTATTTTAAATTGGATCTTGGTGCTTGATTATCACCAAATTTCCAAATTAATTTGATTTTATTGAGCTCTAACCCAATGGGAGGCATTACTTTATCTTTTTGGCCCTTCCCATGGTAGGATTTTTCTAAATTTCTTACCAATTGTAAACCGCGGCTAGGGTATGCGGTTCCCATTTACAATTTTGGGAACATCGGCTAGGGCCCACGGTCCGTGTGAAACATGAGAGGCTTATAAAAAGTCAAATTTTCAAATGTCTCTTATTATTCCCTGATAGTGACTTGCAAACTGGAGCTCTAAAAGTGACATCTGAGAACTCACCTAAAATTTACCAAATTTTACCTGCACACCTACTCACAGCACGATGGCAGAGCACGGGCAAGCTTCTTCTAGCCACGGTGGATGAGGTGAGAGAAAGGTAATTCAAAAACCAAGACCTCACATCCATTACCACCAAAAATGAACCCAATTAAGCAATTGGTAAATCAATCTCATTAAATTGTTGGCAATGAACCTCACCTTAGGCTAGGGTAGCTTAGGATTTAATTTTTTTTATTTTTGGTCATGGTATCGCACCCAGTGGGATCTCAATCGGAGACCGCAAGTACTAGTTGTGGTTCTCAATTGGTCAATTGGGTACCGTAGCTAGCACAGTTGTTAGCTATGGTCAGCATTTAAAATCCCAATGGTCAATTTTTGATCGCATGCGGACCGCAGGGTTGACCCGCGGTTCACCAACTTTAGACAAATTTGTAAAAATTTTAATTTTTCTAAGTTTTTAAAAGGCAATTAATATCATTTAATGCATTCTTGACCTATCTGAATGAAAATTTTGATTTGTAGTCCTGCATAATGATATTTTTTTGCAATTTTATCAGTTTTTAATTGTTTTTTATGTTTTTTAGATCAGTTTTAAAAGTTTTTTCTTGTTTTAGTTAGATTTTGCTTATATTATGTTGTTTATTTCAGAGGTTGACCTCTAGAGCTCAAGATCCTGACATTCTTAAGGCTCTCCATGGAGAGATCACTTTCAAGGAGCGAGAGTGGTTTGAATCTATCAGCTTTGGCTATGTACTAGATCTACCCACTATTAGGGTAGATCAAGCTTATTTGACTGCATTGGCCTAGCACTGGAATGCATAAACTAACACATTTCACTTGCCTATAGGTGAAATGACAGTTACCCTAGAGGACATATATAGGATATTTAGGATCCCCATTGATGGTGAGGCCATCATCACTTTGAATTCTGGAGCTAAGTAGTCCATATTCGATGCCATCTTCAGCGCTTGGAGCGAGGAGGCTCAATGCACCATTGACCATGGAGGGGTCCACATTGGCTATTAGTAGGGGAAGAATGTCTTCTCTATATGTGAGGCTATTTTTATGCACCTGGTGGTGCAATTTATGCTTCCAAACTCCTCGAGTGCGAGGATTCCTTGGAAGTTTCCAGCTACTGTGAGTAGAGTTGTTCAAAATCCCATTCTATAGCCACTGCTCCTAGCCTAGGGGAGTACTCTATGTTAGTTGTTTTGATAGCTATATCATATCACTAATTGGAGCCGACGGGGGGTCAGCTATAGTCTACTTCTTTAGATTTGGGGTTGGCAGCACATCAGGATAGAGCATCCTATGGATTTACCTCTGCATATCATAGAGATCTATGATGCCCATCAGTGCTATGCTACCTACTAGCCTCAGGAGGATGAGGGCTTCCAAAGAAATACCCATGCTGGTGATGTCCAACATTATATCACATGGTTTGCAGGACTCGAGCCAGATGATATCGATTGGTAGCCATACATGAATTTCCTGAATAGCCTGAGGCCGATGAGTGGCTTTGACAGGCTCGCTAGGATAGATGGTTACTCGACCAGAAGGCTAAGATCAAAGAGTACCAATTTTTCTCTTGCATCCTACATCATTTCGACATGGTGCAGGACATCCCGAAGATCTCCTTTGTCTATATGCATTTGGCATTAGAGTGGGATATTCCATGGATCTAGCCTCTAACTCTAGGGGATGATCCAGATGACTTCCAAGATACTAGAGTTGATAGAGCTACGACCACTACAGAGTATGACGGATGGTGGTCTATGTTCTACTAGTATGGAATAGGACCTCTGGGTTGAGCTGTAGATCCGACATGGGCAGAGGTGGAGCCTGACTGGTGAAATGTGGACCAATAGATAGATGGAGGCTAGGGCATAGATGTTGTAGCTGAGGAGGCTCCTAAGGTTGACCCTAATGATGAGGCTTTCGAGGAGGGTGATGTCCCTCCTAATAGTGTAGAGGGACTACTTTTAGCATAGGTGGCTGACCTATAGAGTTAGCTGGGGGGATTTCAGACACAGTAGAGGGAGCAAAACACTACTATCGCTACTCTTTAGGCACATTTTACTTATAGAGATCATCGACTAACATAGGAAGAGCAGCACATTGATAGCCTAATAGCATGGGCTACAATAGTAGAGACCCAGGTTGGTGAGCTCACCAGTGCTCATGATTTAGCACTAGCATAGAGGGATGCAACAGTAGTAGAGTAAGATTTTATTAGGGTACAAAGGGGGGATCCTTCACCCTCTCAAGTGATTATGGGGTCTCTGGCAACACCAATAGCAACACTACCAGGTGGTCAAGATCTTATGGCAAAGATCTAGCACTTGCAAGGATTACTAATGAGTACCAATGATAGGAATGCATCCAAGGTCGCTTGGGTGGACCAACTAGTTGGATACATATAGATGCTATGTACAAAGGTTCCAAATGATCAGTATGTTCCAAAGTCCTAGCAGACTAGATCCATGACCACAATACAGTCTACTACTAGCTCGATAATAGCCATCGTAGTGAGAGGACACATGGTGGTGGTAGTCAAACCAGGACTAGGGAGGTAGGGCATTCTGCTATAGCATCTAGCCATAGGTCTCGATGCACAGAGGTGCCCATTGCACAAGTGGTGGTTGGATGAGTGCTAGGCCTCTTCAACCTAGGTGGTACTTAAGGCTCTCAGCAGGATTCATAATAGACAGTAGGGCAGGAAGTAGATTAGGCTCCCGAGCATAGTATCGAGGGAGGTGATGAGATCTCTAATGCAGGGGGAGCAGATTAGAGCTAGGGCTCTACTATTGCAGGATACATTTTTTATATATGTCATTTCTGGTGTAAGGTTGAGGACCTACCCATTTGTAGCTTATGGGTATTTTTGTACTCTCGATGTACTCTAATACATATTTATATATGATATGACTAATCATTATTTTATAGCTCATTATTTTGTGCTCATGTATTTTTTATTTTATGTTTATGTGATGCACATGGATGCAATGCTTATGTTATGTTGATGCTATATGATGTGATGTATGGATGACATGCACTAGATAGCTATTTGATTTATGATGATGATATGCAGTGATCTATATGCTTAGATGTACTTTTTGTGATGGATGCATATGGATGTGATGTTCTTTTCTTAACGCATATTTGATATTGATTTATTGTATGCACTAATATATGTAATGATTTATTTACATGATGCTAATCTAATGTAAATGAACCTGTATGCTTTAATCACTTAAAACATAAGGAATGAATGCAAATATGTTTATCAATCTAATGGATGACAACCACAGAATGTATAAAAACCATGAATGTAATTGAAAATCCTTAAGATAAGAATTTAATCAATTAATCACCCATATATGCAATGCAATTGTATGCGATGTTTATGATGCGACTGATATAATGTGTCATTCGATTTTCTTTTGCAAAATCTAAGAAATATGCATGATATAGTTAGGGACCATCTAAATATTATTTCTAATATCCATTCGGTATATATACTATATGTTGATTGTGCTTTATATAATAGTGTATCATTAATTTGATACTTTTTAATTTGATGATTTATACGAATAAATTTTTGAGGTTTTCCACGAGACTCAAACACCCTAATAGACTTATCAAAAGTTGCATACTAACAACACTAGACTTCTGAGATAAAAGGATTTTTCTAGGATAGGCCCTAACTATTCATTATACATGTGTGTTCACATGATTATTTTAAGATAAGACATGAGCGTTCCCCGATGTTAGGCAAGATTATTTCAGCCCATTGCTAATATAGGGGTTCCACAAATGTCTTATCCAATCACAAGTTTATATTTTATTTGGACTAAGCCACTAGGCAATGCAGGACACCTGAAGCTAGCTCTTCCACATTCAAACATTGGTCTTGTTCATAAGTAAGGTGCTAATGCATCAGACATATCATCACACGTAAGGTACAATAGTGCTGACAATTCCAAGGATTCAGGCTCATTCCTTTCTATCCTTCAATTTTTGAGATACTTGCTCATATGTAGTGAAGAAAGGGAGTCGATTCCATCTTCTTTCTGAACTATCTTTGGATCTTCATTTGATCGCTCTTCGAACTGGATTTTAGATCTTCATTTGATTTCCGCTCGAAATTTTGATTTATGATCTTCATTTGATCTTCCCTTCTGAACTTCACTTTGAACTTTGATTTAAGCCTATTTTTTGTTCTTCACTCGATCTTCACTTTTTGGCATTTACACTTCGATAATTTTCTTCAAAAACTTTTCTTTGGAGATATTTACTTGGAAAAATTGTTTCTGGTATATCAATTGAGAATATCGATCTTATGATATCATTATGGTATCACTCTGAGGAGTCTATCGATGATATCGATCTAGGGTATCAATCATGAGGATTGATGTGGGATATCTCTTGAGTATATTGCTCATTTTATTGTAAGTAAGGAATTCTAAATAGGAAACTAACCTGTCCTTTTTCCAACTACCAATATTTCCCATATTTTCCACACAAAGGGATAAACAAGAATAACTCTTTTCACTTCAGGATACCAGACACTGCTTCATGGTTTTCATCTTCCCCTAGTCCTTGTTAGGATTGTTTAAATTTTTTGATTAGTGATAGGCTTTTGATATGCTAAGGGCTATACTAACTGAACCTTAGCTACAAAAGCAAAGCAAGCTTTCTACCAACTCTTTATAAGACCACTAGGTATGACTGAGTGACCGAAAAACCCTAGTATATCTCCATAGCAACATTATAGGTTCTGTTGAAAAACACAAATACTCACATGAATGATGGATAATTATAGATGTAGAGATGCATTATTTAAAAATAAACATGGCATTGTTTGTAAGACTAAAAAACACAATGCCTTCTATTACGGAATGCAAAAAATGACGAATACCTATATGTAATGTAGTAATGTAGCGAGTGCATGTGTAAATGCAAATGCAAATGTATTTGGATTTTATGCTTTACCAATTTTTTTGGATTTTATTGATTTTATAGTTTTTATGGGTTTTGAGCCTCGTAATGGATCAAACGACGAGTACATGCCTTTGGAGCCTTTAGATTGACCAAGCAATTTTTAGGAATTTTTGGAGCTTTTAGGATTGACCAAAGGGATTATGTGTACCTTTGGGGCATTTTGGGATGACCAAGCAATTTTGAGAATCCTTGGAGCCTTTGGGGTTGACCAAGTAGTTTTTCAAAAACTCTTGGTGCCTTTTGGGTTTGACCAAAGGGCTTACAGATGCCTTTGGATATTTTTAGGATGACCAAGCGATTATAAGCAAATCCTTGGGGCTTTTAACTAACACGACCAAGCAATTTTAGGAACCCTTGGAAAATTTTGGGATGATCGATCAATTTTGACCAAACCCTCAAAGCTTTTGAGGTTGACCAAAGGGCTTACAAATGCCTTTGGAGCTTTTTAAGGTTGACCAAAGGGCTTACAAATGCCTTTGGAGCTTTTTTATTTATCAAACCACTTATGAGAGTGTTTGGAGCTTTTTAGGATGATTTAGAAGTTACAAACAACTCTCGAAGCATTTTACTATATTTTTCAAGCATAAAACGCCTTAATATGGATGATGTTGAGAGTTTCAGGCTTTTCAACACCCCCTAGTGACGTTAGGAAATAGGTACCCTGACCAATATTTTTAGATATGATGTAGGGTCCTAGACAAATAGCCGTAAATTTCTCTCACATATTTGGTGGTAAATTAGATTTTTGTTTGTTTTATTTCAAGACAAGATCCCCAACTTCAAAGTCTCTCTAGTGGACTTTGACATTGTAAGCTCATTTTAGTCACTCTTGATAAACATGAAGAAGATCCAGGGCATTCATGTGATGTTCATCAAGTAGCATCAGTTGATCCAGTCGAGCTTTTCGCGTAGTCTCATCATCGATAAACTCTTTCAATGCGATGCACATCGTTGGAATTTCTAATTCCAAGGGCATAATGGAATCAACACTATATACTAGTGAGAACGAAATTGCCCCGGTTGGCGTCCGAATACTATTTCTATAAGCCCATAATTCAAGGGATAGTTGGATGTGCCAGTCTTTGTTTTTTTCTTGTATCGTCTTTTTCAATATGGCCACCACTCTCTTATTTGAAGTTTCAGCTTGCCCGTTTGCTTGTAGATAGTATGGAGTCACAAAACTATGTTTTATTATATATTTAGATGTCAAAGCTCTCAAATTTTTGTTCTTGAATGACGTTCCATTATTTGATATTCTTTTGGATGGAATATCAAAATGACTTATGATATGCTCCAGTATAAACTCTGCTATACGATCTCTAGTTGTCGTTTTTAAGGGTATTACTTCCACCCACTTTGTAAAATACACAGTAGTCATGATTATGAATGTATGTCAGCCCGATGACAGAGGAGAGATATTGCCTATAATATATAATCCCCACTAATCAAATGGCCAAACCGCTTGAATGGGTTGTAAGGCCTGCGATGGCAAGTGTGTACGATTAGCATGATTTTGGCATTTAGCACATTTATTGACATACACATTGCACTCCTTATCCATAGTGGGCCAATAGTAACCCATTCAAAGTATGCACTTTATGATGACCATGCTGCTAAAATGGCTACCGCACATACCATCATGGGCTTGCAAAATTGCCCATGATGCCTCTTGAGGCTCTAAGCAACGAAGGAGAACTCCATCGTAGCTTCATCGATACAAGATGTCTCCTATTAAGACATATTTGGTTTCCACTTTATTTTTAAATGTGTGCTTCATAGCACATGGCAATCCCTTTGGGATTATACTAAGATTTAGGAAGTCTTTAATTTGTGAAATCCAAGTTTGATAAATCTCAGCTTTGATTGCTAAGATGACTTGCTCCCCCTACGTATTTACTTTTGAAAATGCAAACTCAGAAACAACCCTATGGTGAATGGTAGTACCATTCCCCATGGAACTATGAGAGGTTAATGACCCCTAGGGTGCCTTCTTTAGAAAGTCTTTAGCTTTGTAGAATCATTCAGCTTTTGGTTCTACATTGATCATTTTGATCGACTCTCTGTTATCATAGGCTGCACGGTCTACTACTGGATGTGAGAGTGTCTTGACATGGATGGTAGTGAATTTAGTAGATGGATTATGAGGGATTAAATATCCCAGAGAATCCATGGTATCTGCAAACCTATTTGACAATCAAGGGATTTCCTCAATGTCATACCATTCAAGTTTAGCAAAATATGTGTCAACTAGATCTTTATAGGCTTTCAATACAAAACACCAACACTAAAAAAGCCCCTTGACTTGATTAACTATGAGAAATGAGTCACAAAATATGTTAAATATATTAATATTCATGGTGATATCTATGTGGAGGCCTAGGAGTAGGGCTTCATACTTAGCATTATTTTTGGTGCATGGAAAATCCAACTTGAACAACAAGGGCATTAGAGCTTCTTGCAGTGTGAAGAACACTATTCTAGCACCACCCCCTTGTTTGCACTTTGAACCATCAAAGAATAGAGTCATATCAGAATTTTTATTTGGCTCTTCAAGTTTGGGAGCTTTAGATATGATGAATACTGCATCTTCTGAAAGATCAGTTGTTAGAGGCCTATTGTTTGATAGTGGCACCTCAGCTAATTGATCTGCTATGACCTATCCCTTAATGTACTTATAGCTTATGAATTCTAGATAAAAAAATTTTAATAGCATGATCCACTTTACGGTACACGTATTGTTATAATTCATATTCATCATGTACTACAAATTATTGTGTTTGGATATAATATACGTCGTATGACTTAGCATATAGTGTCGCAATTTCTTTGTAGCAAAAACTACTGCTAAACACAATTTTTCCACGTATGCATACTCAAGCTCATAGCTCACCAAAGTTTGACTAATATAATATATGGTCTACTCTTTGTCTTGCACATTCTTTTGGGCCAACATGGTTCCCAGTGCAAAGTCAGTTGTCGAGATATATAGTAGAAAAGGCACCTCTAGCCTTGGTGGAGCTAGCACTGGTGACGTCTCTAGGTATTGCTTTATCTCAGTGAAGGATACCTTATAGCACTCATCCCAGTTGAATAGGACCCCCTTATGTAGCAGTCAATTCATGGGTTGACATTTATCTAATAGTTGGGTGATAAATCGCTTTATCAAGGCTACCTTGCCCTAAAGGCTCCGTAATTCCTTAATATTGGTGGGAGGACGCATTTCCAAAATGGCCTTGAACTTCACTGGGTTTACTTCGATGCATCTCTTGGAGATGATGAACCCTAGTTATTTTCCAAAAGTTATGCCAATACACACTTCTTAGGATTCAACCTGACATTGTGCTCTATCAAGCGATCTAAGACTTTCCTTAAGACCTCTGAATGCTCTTCTCGTAGTAATGACTTGGCTAACAAGTCATTGATATAATATTCAAGAAATTTGTGCATATAGTCACAAAAAATGTATGTCATGGCCTGTTGATATGTGGCACCAGCATTTTTGAGGCCGAATGGCATAACTTTATAGCAAAATGTTCCCCATGGTGTTATAAACATAGTTTTGTGCTAGTCTTTGGGTTTAATCCAAATTTGATTGTAACCAAAAAACCATCCATTAATGAGAGCATTTCATGACTTGCAGTTGCATCTATGAGAGCATCAATATTGGGAAATGGAAATGAATATTTAGGTGTTGCCTTGTTTAGGTCTCTAAAATCCGTGCAAATACAGATTCTTCCATCGAGTTTTCCCACGGGTACCATATTGGACACCCATTCTGGATAATCTATGGAAATCACAAATTCCACATCCAACAGCTTTTGTAGATCATATTTCATCATTAAGGATACTATTGGGTGCATTTTCCTAAGCTTTTGGTTGATCGACTTCTTCATCAGATCTAGCGAAAGGTTATGCATAACCAATTTCAGGTCTAGACTTGGCATATCCTTGTACGTCCAAGCAAACAAATTTGGTATCTCTTTCATTAGAGGGATGAGGGTGGCCCACTCATCTGGAGTGAGACTCTCTCCAAATTTAACCTTCTTTTCACTGGCAGGATCATTACTGATATCCACCTCAAAGGTTTCCTCTATTGACATATGTGATCCCTCCTCAAGTTGGTGAGGCGTAGGAATCAAATGGATGTCATCAGCTAGGTTGATTGGTTCCATGTTCAAAGAATTTATGGAATGATAAATATCATATGCATAGCTTGGCACAAAATGGAAAGGTTGCAACATTTCTTCATTGGGGAAGAAATCCTCAGGCTCGACGGGTGAATCAGCATGATTCAAGTTGATAGCATCTTTATTAATATGTAATGGTTTAGACGAATCTACTAGATTGTAGAGTGGAGTGGTCAAATCAATAGAGACCATGTTTATGGAATGGAATTGATATCTAGGACCACACGGACTGACCTTTACAAAATTTGCATAGTTCTCATACCCACAATCTAGCTCTAATGGCACAGGCACAAAAGGGTCTTCCCTGTGAGGACTGTGAATAACCAGATCATCCCTATGCATTGAATGCAAAATATGATCATTTGGCTAATAGATTTGTATGTAGGTTGGTGGAAGGGGATTAACCAATTGATGCATTTGATCCAAGTTTAATCATCTTGCTCTTAGACACAGACCAACATGTAGCTACCGATAGACCTCATCGATGTCGATGGGTTGATGACGGTAACACAAATAAGGAGTACCAAGGTAGGCCCTCTCTAACTCATATTCTTCATCACTGTCATAATAGAATACTTCATTCACCTCCACTCTTGGAGGGTGCTCCTTCAAATGAGGCCCCATGAATCTTACTTCTTGCATGCTATCGTCGCTATCCAAAAAATTGGATAATTATACCTCATGTACGATGCTACTAAGAAAACTAGGTCGATTTCATCTCCTGAATGATCAACGTTGGGAAGGATCTCTTTGGTATCCTGTACCAACTCGATAGGCAATAGATGATGCACATATAAAGGTATTACATAAGTGCCTTTGACTTCATCCTTAGATTCATTGTTGTTTGAGGATTCTTTGTCTGTGTCATAGCCTGGTCCACTCGTATCAGAGGTAGACTCCACTCCATCTTTGATACAAAGATCTCATAGCTTAAGATCACTTGAAGTCATGCCCCTACACATCTGTGTTGTTGACTGCATCATGGGTTTAGTGTCCTAGTTGATCTCTAAGGTTATTTTATGTCTCAATCTACTCAAGGAGCCCTTCATGATGATCTTAGAGTGGCTCAACGGTGATGACAGATATCATAGGGTGATTCCTCCAGAATTTGGAAGGATCCGGATGATATGGATTAAAATCCACATCATCCGCCATACTAAGGTACAAATGATATAGGGATGATGTGAGCAAATTATCCTACCCTCGTATCTGTAACCCTAGACCGAATATATCAGTGATAAACTGATAATGAGGTTCTAGTGGAGTCCTTTGTCCTTGTTCAAAGAGACCAAGGCCATGTCCATGCCAATTATATAGCTCAAAAATTTGCATGGCATACTCTGGATTACACAAATAACGAATGTTTACCATGAAAGGTTCCTCGTCATTTTCATCCATGGGCTCTCATGTTGGAAGCTAGTCTAGCCCTGCATAGATGAAGTTAGTCTAGTTAGGCAGCTCTCCCAATGGAACCACCGATCCAATTGAGTAACGATGAGTATATGGTCAGCCCATATCTTGTGCAGTCTTCAGAATTGGTCTGAAGGTCACATTTTGCACAAGGTACTCATGTAATCCAATATTAGAAATATGTACCATCACTCATGGTGTGGATGACCCTACTAAAGATGTATGTGAGGTAAGTTGAGGTGTCTCCTTGGCTTTGTCTTGGGTTTCCTAAAATTCCATGGGAATGGAAACCTCCTCGACGATTGGCTTGGGCTCACTCTCTTTCTCTTTCTCACCCATCTTCACCTTAAATTTCTTGTCATCTTGATGCATGATTTATACCAATAGTTTCAAGGAAGTGGTAGTGGTATGCTCCAATATGTGTGACACAGATGGCATTTATTGAGCATGCACTGTCGATTTACCTCCTAGTTTCTTTATTGGTGACGATGACTGAACATCCAGGTGCATTGACGATAGTATGAAACCCTTGAACAAATATGCTAGGTTTACAAACTTAAATGGCTCTTCATCTGATGCCACAATGTGAACCAATCCCTCATGAATATATTTCATGCACTAATGCAGTATCGAGGGAACGCAATGCATTTCACAAATCCAAGGCCTACCGAGTAATATGTTGTACTGCATGTCTCCTTCTATCACATGCCACATTATTGAAATGGTCTTCAGATGTACCTGCATGGGTAGGATAATTGTGTCAACAGTTAAACATAGTGCATCATTAAATGCTCTCAATGTAAATGTAGTTGGCACAATGTGTGATTTAGGTAGCTTCAAATGACTCAGCACCTTGGTCATTATTATGTTGATCAATGAGCTAGTATCGATCAAGATCCTTTTAAATGGCATGTGATTAACACATGCAATTATGTGCAATGGTGGGTCGGTCATAGTTGTAGAAACCGTCCTTATCTCATGATAATAAAATTGGATCATCGATTCCTGACACTGTTGTACATGTCCCATAAAATTAGTAAATGCCTGCACATCCTGGTCTTGTATTTAAATGGACATCAAAATGTCCATAAGAGTCTCCCTGTGCCTTAAGGACTATTGTATTAATTCATATATTGACAACTTTGCAGGAGTTATCTACAGGTTTTGGACCAACCTGCTCCTTATGGTCACCACCAATCTTGTCGGTGGGCCTGGAATATTTTGCGATGGTCGCTGATTCGGCGTGCCTTGTATTTGAATGGGAGTACGAGGTTAATTTTTTTTTTCATATCTCCCATGCCTAGTGACAATGTTGACCATATCTATGAACCCTTGGGTAGGTGGTTCGACACGTACTTGGTTAACTTGAGCAACATTGTTTTGAGGTGCCTCATGATTTGGTAAGGGGTTCTTGTAAATCCCCATATTCTTATTATCAAGCACCTGTAGGTTGTGTGCCACTACAAGATCATCCTTTTTAATCATATTTTTCACCAAGTGTTTGAAATATGAACACACCTCGATGTCATGGCCTTTCATTCGATGAAAAATGCAAAATATATCATCTTGGAACCCCTTTGGTTTGGGTTGATTGGGGTCTATCATCTTGACTTCGAGAAATCTAATTGCCTTGGCCTCACATAACTGATGTAAAATTGATGTCAGTGATTTCGTCAATGGTGTGAACTGGCAAGGCAGACTTTGATCTTTGTTCTTGCCCTTATAATTGTTGGTATGCTTTTCATATTGCACAGGAGGAGGTTGGGCTTGATAATTCTATTTTTGTTGCCCCTTGTCCTCCCGTTGGAGATTCAATACCACTTGATTCACATGGGCTTGCTTGCCCTGTTGTTTTGTGGCACTCTTATTTTATCCCTCTCTCCTATTTTTGAGCTTCAAGTTGCCTTCCTGAAACTTGATGTCCTCAATCACTTTGGATTGCACCAATGCCTCTTCGAATGTAAGATACTGTTGCATCTATAGCAGTGATGATATGTGCTTGGCACAACCCTTCATAAACATTCGGGTTAACTCTATGGTAGGAATAGGGAATGGTGACTTCATAATTAGTCTCCTCCATATCTTTCCATATTTCTCTATTGGCTCGTCATTGCACTGATCTAGCACAATCAAATCAGAAATATTGGCATGTTTCTTGATGCCAAAGGAATAGTGTTTAAGAAAGGCATCAGCTAATTTCTTGAAACTTATTATGTTGTGTTTCTTTATCTGATTGAACCATTCCTGGGTGGGACCAAAAAGTGTCATGATAAAAGTACACAACAATAATGCATCATTGCTTGCTATCTAAAAACTATCCAAATATCTCGTGACATGTTCCTATGCATCTTAATCACCCTTAAACTTGTCCAACCTAGGAATATAAAAATGCTCAAGGTAAGCCAGAGTAGGCACCGAAGGATCCAAAGGCTCATTATGGATTTTCATTAATGTTGGCTTTTGAATAGTTGTGTCTTGTCTCTTGATGGATTTAATATTCTTGGCTAAGGCCTTATAGGCCTCTAAAGATAGAAATTCATCCTCCCTAAGTTGATGTGTAGGTGGCTTAGGAGGTATTGTCTTCCTTGTATGAGATGGAGGTCATTGCTCTTCCTCCTCCTCAGCTCGAGAGCTCTCAGGATATTATTGCTTGTATCCATCTCTTGTTGCTTCTTCATGCTACCTCTACCTTTGATTATCGAGAGGGGGTGGACGATCCCTCTATTCGACACTAGCATGAGTACGAGCATCTCTATGCTCTTGATGCATATCAGCTTGTAACAAAGCCTTTATATATACGTGCTCTCTATGCTCCTCTTGAGGATATAGGCTAGCCCTAACTAACCTATCCTCCTGCTCCACATGTTTCTTTTGGGCATGGATATGCTCTTCATGCATGTGTTGCTCATATAGCCTCTATCTCATGAGCCTCTGTGCTTGAATATTCTCATCTTTAATGCGCTACCTCTCTAGGCGAGCATCCTCCAATTGATATTGGAGGAGTTGGTATTTCTACTTTGATACTAGTCGATGTGTTCTATCGATCTGATCAACCGTGGGAGGCCTCTAGTATCCCTTCTTTGTATGAGCAACCTTGTGGGTTTTGTACCCATCAAACTAATGTGTTGTGTCTTTGCCTCTATCTGTGAAGACAACATTCACCTCCTACTGTGTCCTATACTATGAACCACCATGTGTAGATAGTGGGTGTGTGACATGATGGCACTTAGAAGCCTCCCTATGTTCTCTAGTTGTGTGAACGACACTCATGCTATGGTCACTCGAGGCTCGAGTAGGTGGAGTGAAATGCTTATAGCCTAGCTACTCTAAAACACTACCTAGGCCCTCTAGCTACCTAGACCATCATCGCTCATGTGGCGGTATGCCATTATCTCCCACCTTTGATATATCAATGGTGATCTTGTGTGGTGGAACATGCATGGGAGTATGATTAGACCTATGCTCAGTAGCGAGCCTGTCTACTTGCCCATGAATGGGTGGGTATATAGTCCCTCTATACTTATAAATTGGAGCCATAGATCCTCTAATGTAATTAGTACGTAGGGGCACCAACCTGGTCCCCTGCACAACAAACTCTTTGGCTGATCCTGTGGATGCGTGTGCATTACGGTCTCGATAATGGCTCTCAAGTGAAACACCCTCATTCTGGAAGGTTTCCAATTCTATCCTATGCCTATAGGAGTGTATCGAAGATCCTCTATCTAGGGTTTGCTCTACTAGCTCCCCTTGTGTTGAGTTATCTCCTTGAATGCTAGCTGAACGATGTTTGGTTCACTCATGTGGTTGAGGAATTGACATGTATTATTGTGAATTAGTTAGGGGTTGGTCATCGATGTTGTCTTTGGACCTTTGTTGACCACCCCATGTATCCACAATTATGTACCTAGATTCTAAATGTATTATTATTAAGTAAACAAGGTATACAATAATGATCATCTCATTTTAAATTTTAAAAGCGAGTCCTAAATTGTTTGATGTGTTTTCAAGATTTTTTGTATCAATGTAGAAACTCTTATCGTGTTTTACAAAACTTGTTGGATTTTATTCTTAGTTTAAAGGATTTCATTGTACGCTCATAGCTTGACAACTTGGCTATGAACTCTAAGTCACGTAAATCCCTCATGTGTGGTAATGAAGCCCACACCCAGAAAAGGAGCACATGTCCTCCTAGATCCTCACCCATTTTTCCCTAGTCAGTGTTATACCCTCCAAAGAGAATACATGCAAATTTTCTAGGGTACGAAAGGTTATTGGATTTGGTATTGGTCTATATATCAAGGGTTCATAGGATTTGGGCCAACGGATGGAAGTTACGCCCACCGTCGTTGAACCCTACTAGTGGTTGGATGTCAAGCCCAACTCACTAGCGTTTAAGTGCCAAGTGGTGTGTGTGGTTCCTTTTAATTTACATAAAATAAATGCATCATATAGCATACATGCTCATTTTCTAAATTCTTGTGAATGAAAGAACATTTCAGATGTAGAAAATGTAAGCTATTCTAGATGCTCTTTAAGACTATGCACGTTACGATGCTAATTGGCCACTAATTGGGCCTCACACATGTAAATCATCCACACATTTCTATAAAGCACACTATAGCCTAGGGTGTACTGCAATTAGAGGTTCGATGTTCCCAGCAACACCTTTCTATTGAAAGCAAAACACAAAAACAAACTAGGACAATTGATTTTACCATTTTCTTAGTTCTTTTCCTAATTTGTGTTCGAATTAAACTTATTGTAAAAACACAAAGAGTAGAAAAGCAACAGAGGGTTGAAAATAGGACCTACCTCAAGTCTTGAATTTTTTGATATTCTAAACTTGACTGTCTGCGTGGTCAGTAGGAAATCATAGGTCTAATCTATGGTTCTGACTGTAAACCATGCTTTGTACCTATGGTTCAATTGTTGGCCCATAGTTGATATTTGTGGTCTATACCTACAAGTGAAAAAATAAGTAAAACATAATCAAATCATAAAAATGTAGGGTTCTGCCATGACCGCCTTCTATAACCACCAAAAATTCTCACACTCGAAGCATCCTATTGCAATAATTGATAAAAGCATAACATGCATACAAGAACAATAAATTGAAAACAAATGAATCAAGAAGAAAAATGCTTTATTCCATTGTATTCGAAGTCAAAATCAAATTACAGGTACATCCCTCTTAGGGATAATAATTTTGATACAATATTACAATAGGAGTGTGCAATTGTTTCCCTCTCAAGGGTAGGTGTGATTTCCAAGTGCCTTTTAAGATGACACGAACTGCTCTAGGGTGGAGATGCCATCTTCTTCGTGATGGGGAAGGAACTTGATAGTTGGTTCTCCTTTGAAATGGTTCCCTATGGTCAAGAAACAACACAAGAATGTAAAAAATATAGGTAGCCTCTCATGATGAGGCCCTATTAGGAAAATTACATAATGACACCATTGGAATGGAATCCTCTGGACTAGGGGTGGCTTCCTGGAGAAGCTAATATCAATAAGAGGTGGTTAGGACAGTTGGAATGGAATCCTTTGGAATCTTTCGTCCATTAACCGCCTTCTTCTATATCAAATGGTCATTCCAACTGATTTGGCTTCGATTGAAGGCCAACTAAACTCTAGTTAAAACCATAGGTCATAGCTATGGTCTAGACTATAAATCATAGGTCCTAGCCATGGTTCAACTATAAACTGTAGGTATGGGCTACGGTTCATAATGATTATGCCAAGGAGCCTAAATTGAGTGGTTAGAACCACTGCTCTATCTTGGATTCTGTCCAAGATCTTCCATATGGTCTTGTAGCATGTCCATATGAGTAGTCACCCTTGACATGACGTGTTTTAAGTATCTATAGTTATCTCTTCGAATGCTAGCTGAACGACGTTCAGTTCACTCATGTGGTTGCGGAATTGACACATGCTATTGTGAATTGGTTAAGGGTTGGTCATCAGCGTTGGCTTTGGACCTTTGTCGACCACCATGTGTATCCACCATTCTGTACCTAGTGTCTAGATGTATCTTTTATTATTAGGAAAATAAGGTATACTACAATGATTATCTCATTTTAAATTTTGAAAGTGAGTCCTAAACTGTTTGATGTGTTTTCAAAATTTGTTGTATCAGTGTAGAAACTCTTATTGTATTTTGCAAAACTTATTGGATTTTATTTTCAATTTAATGGCTTTCATATGTAGGCTCACAGCTCGACAACTTGGCTATGAACTCCAAGTCACATAATCCAACCTATAATGTGTGGTAATGAAGCCCACACATGGTCAGGGAGCACAGGTTCTCCCAGATCCTCACCTGTTTTCCCCTAGTCAGTGTTATACCCTCCGAAGAGAATACATGCAAATTTTCTAGGGTACGAAAGGTTCTCAAATCTGGTATTGGTCTAGTATCCAAAATTTCATGGGATTTGGGCCAACGAATGGAAGTTACGCCCACTATCATTGAACCTTACTAGTGGTTGGATGTCAAGCCCAACTCACTAGTGTTTAAGTGCCAAGTGGTGTGTGTGATTCATTTTAATGTATATAAAATAAATGCATCATATAGCACTCATGCTCATTTTCTAAATGTTATGCAAATGAAAGAGCATTTCAAATTCAGAAAATGCAAGCTATTCTAGATGCTCTTTGAGACTATGCACATTACGATGATAATTGGCCACTAATTGGGCCTCACACATACAAACCATCCACACAAATTCTATCAAGCATGTTTGATTCTAGGGTGGATTACAATCAAAGATTCGCTATTCCTAGCAACATCTTTCTAATGACATGAAAGATAAATGCAACTAAGACCTAATTCATTTTCTTTTCTTTCTTAGTTTCTTACTTGCATTCAAAATTTAGCTTTCTGGAAAAACACAGAGACATAGAAAATTATAGAGAGTGAGAAGCAGGTCCTACCTCAAATTCTCATCTGATTGAGCTTTATCCCTCTGTTGTTTGCTATGTCTAATAGAAACCGTAGGTCTAGGCTGTGGTTCTGGCTGTGGCCCATGGGTTGAACCTATGGTTCAATTGTTGGCCCATAGCTGGTAGTTGTGGTTTGTATCTGCAAGTCACAAAAACCAAAAAATAGAGTCATATGCTAGAATTGCCGAGTTTCATCATGATCACCTTCTGATCCAACCAAAAAGCATGCACCTATCTAATGTAATATTTCATATTTATTCATTCAAAGTATAAAATTGACAAGATTGTATAGATTGAACAAAATAGACTTTCTTTTATTAGTAATTGCAAAGAATCTTGATTACAATAATGCCCCTCTTAGGGTCACCCAAGTGATGATACAATTAATACAATTCCAAAGCCCTCAACAGGGTAGGCACACTAATAGTGCTTTTCACTTGGTCACAAACTACTCTAGGGTGGAGTTGCCCTCTTCTTCGTGTTGAGGAAGGAAGTTGATGGTTAAGTCTCCTTTGAATTTGTTCCCTATGGTCAAGAAACAACATAAGAGTGTCAAAAAGATAGGCAGCCTCTCATGATGAGGCCCTTTTAGGTAAATTGCATAAAGACACCATTAAACATGCATAATCAAGAAAACATGAAAAATGCTTCTAAACTATGTTAATTGCATCAATATTCATATATTTGCATGAAGGAAAATAACAATTACACTATGCATGGATCAATTGTGTAAAATAAAGCATGAAAGTGCATAAAGAATCCATTTATGTCCTAATTGATGATAAACATAAAGAAACTAATCTAACCTAATTCTACCAGTTAGAAGTCTACTAAACTACAATTAAACCATGAAAATAGCTAATCTAAGCTAATTAATCAAACAAAAATAAAAAGGGTAAGGTGGTGATACCTCTGCTACAAATCATAGCTCTGGTGAGTGGTCTACACTGTAAACCATGGCTGAAAGCCGCAGTTAGCAATCTGATATGTATTTCCTCAATTCCAAGGGTAGTGGACTTGACCTCCTTGTCCAAATTGATGTTCAATGGTTTCCTTTAGTGTCCTCAGACTGATTTGGTGGTTGATTCATTGTTAAGGGCCTTCGTTTGCCCAAATATGTGTTTCTTGGCTCTCCTAGGCTTCTGGGGCATCCATAATGCAATTCATCATAAATATTGGCAAGTAGGTAGGGGATAAATGCAATTTCTCTCTCTTAGTAAACTTAGTTGAGTGTACAATTCGATAGGGCTCCACTGCTAAAATATCCAATGCTCTCTCTCCTCATTTGCCCTAATTCTAAGGGGTACTTATAGGACTACCCAAGGGCTAGGGGTGGCCTCATGGACAAGACAAGATCAAGAAGGGGTGGTTAGGACAGTTGGATTGGAAGCATCTATCCTCTAACCACCTTCTTCTAGAAAAAATGGTCGTTCAAACCGATTTGACTCGGATTGAAGGCCAACTAAACTTCAGTTAAAACCGTAGGTCACAACTATGGTCTAGACAATAAACTGTAGGTCTCAACTATGGTTCAACCTATAAACCATAGGTCTGGGATGTGGTTCATACTGATTAGGCCAAGGATCCCAAATTGAGTGGTTAGAACCACTGCTCTATCTTGGAGTATTTCCAAGATCCTCCATATGGTCTTGTAGCATGTCCATATGAGTAGTTGCTCTCAACATGACATGTTTTAGGTGTCTACACTACCATTAAGTAACTTTGAAGCCTACAAGGTAACGTCGTATCCATAAAGTGCTTCATAGCACAATTTTTAGACAAGTGTTGGTCCATGAACAAGCTATTGCACAAGGGAGTCACATTCCATTGGGATGACGAGTGTCAAGATGCCTTTGATGCAATAAAATAATATCTAGCTTCACCACCAGTATTGGCTCCACACTGACCAGGAGTTTCGTTCCACTTAAACATCTTAGTCACTAAGATTGCATTGGGCATCATGTTGGCCCAAAACAATGAATTACATAAGGAACAGACTACTTACTACCTTAGCTGCACCCTGGTAAGCTATGAAATCAAGTACACATATGTTGAAAATCTATGCCTAGAGATTGTTTTCACCACCAAGAAGCTATACCATTACATGCTTAGTAATATCACATATGTTGTATAAAAAGAGAATCCATTGCGATATATGATAAGTCATAATTATCACAACAGTCGCACGACAAAATGGATCATGTTGTTGATGGAGTTTGACATAGAATTTATCGAATAAAAATCAATTAAGGTTTAGGTCATTGACAATCAACTCATGGAGGCTTCTCTCCAATATGAGCAACCTCTTAGCATGGAGTCTTCCAAATATCATAATCACTTGATTCTGATGAGCCTGAGTCACATGTCGATATGACTCTTTTCTTAGATGGATCCAAGTGCGAGTAAGGGGGTGGCATTGGAATCATGTTTTTCACACCTCAAGGGGCTCCCATACCCCTATCATTTAAACTTTATTTCTTGTGCACTAATAATAATGCCAAGTATGAATTCTTGCTCATAAGTATTCAAATGGTTGTCACCTTGAAAATAACCAAGCTCAACATTTTCGGTGACTCCTTGCTCATCATAAACTAGGTCAAAGATATTTTCCAAAGCAAGTGTCTAGTTTTGCAATCCTATAAAGCCCTTGTGGACAAACTCCTAGAAAATTTCAAATGGTATAATATCAAGGCACTCCCTCGATCATCTAATCATTTTGTGGATATAATGGCCTCCCTAGTGTCCTTGATCCCATAGAACCTTGCTAATGAAATGGCACATTTTAGGTCAAAACACTATCATAATATACGGTTGAGCGTGATAAAACTCAGTTCATGCCATAAGTCCACTTGATTTAGATTGAACCTAATCAAGATAGGTTCTTGCAAATTCATGAGCACCTGAATCATGCATCTTGGGGAACTTTGTTCCCTCAAATCCCTTTTGATAGTATCACAATGCTATTCTTACAAGTTCCACCCCACTCAACATTTACTCAGGATGAACTTCAAAAGGGACATGCAATTTATGCAATCGAGGCTTCCTCACAAAGGGATTGGTCTACTCAAATCAAGGATTACCTAAAGCTTAGTAATCTCCCTTCTGGATTTTTGCATACTACCAAAAGGATATTTAAGCAAAAAGCAACAAATTATGTTTTGCTAGGATAAATTTTGTATCATCGGAGCTACAAAGGTATCCTCCTTTATTGCTTAAAGCATCAAGAGTCAATTTGGGAAATCGCACAAGCACATGATGGTATTTGTGGTGGCCATTTTAGTGGCATTTCCATCACAAAGTGCATTCTTTGTATGAGCTATTATTGGCCAACCATAGAGCAAGATTGTTGTGCTTATGTTAAGAAGTGTGTAAAGTGTCAACACCATGCTAACTTGACACGCGTACCTTCTCAGGCCTTACAACCAATTTAATCGGCTTGGTCATTCTCGCAATGGGGATTTGATTTAATTGGAAAAATCTCACCTACGTCCTCAGGTCATCACACGTTCATCATCATATCTACCGACTATTTTAAAAAATGGGTGGAAGCAATTTCCCTTACCACTATTATAGGACCCCACATAGCGGAGTTCATATTGCACCTAGATGGTATCTAAGACCATATAGGTCACCCCAAAATTCTTCATGGGTATCTACGTAGCACTTGGTCAACCCAAAATTCACCTAGGTGGTCTATGACCATATAGGTCACCCCAAAATGATCCAAGGGTATGTACATACTACTTGGTCAACCCAAAATACTCCTAGGTGGTATATGACTGTCTATGTCACCCCAAAATACTCCAAGGGTATCTACGTACTACTTGGTCAACCCAAAATGGTCCTAAGCAGTCTATGACAATCTAGGTCATCCCAAAATACTCTAAGGGTATCTACGTACTACTTGGTCAATACAAAATTCTCCTAAGTGGTCTATGACCATCTAGGTCACCCAAAAATGCTCCAAGGGTATCTATGTACTGGTTGGTCAATCCAAAATGCTCCTAGGTAATCTACGATCATCTAGGTCACCCTAAATACTCCAAGGGTATCTACGTACCACTTGGTCAACCCAAAATGCTCCTAGGTGATCTACGGCCCTCTAGGTCACCCCAAAATACTCCAAGGGTATCTACATACCACTTGTGTAGTGAACACAATAGAGAAATATTGATTATAATGCTAGAATAATAAAAAGGAATCGCTTTTATTAAGGAATCATTGTTGTATTGTATGGGGAACCCAATAATTAATTAATAATTATATTCTTCGATGCCTCAACTACACCAAATGAAATGCCTATATCTACGAGTGTGAAGGTGTGATCAAAGGTCACAACCTTTGTTAAAGAGAGAGTTTTTAAATAATTAACTAATAATGTGATTAGTATGGAGGTTAGAAGTAGAATCCTAACATGCCACCTTCCTTAAAAATATCTTTGTCCTCAAAGCTCAAAGTAAGGAGCTTCATTGCTTGTTTTCCCAGTTGAATTTGTGTAAGTTCTTGTACTATTTTAATGTCACTTTTTCGAAGACAAGGATATATTGAAGGTCGAAGCATTAGTGGGGGGTTGCTAGAAAGGATAGTAGAATCTTCCTTAGGAGAATTGTGATGACGGTAGGCTTCTACTTTAGCTTATTCTTCCTATGTAGAATGAAGGGAAAATAAATGTGCACTCACTATTTTGCCTCCTTTCTGAATCAGGTTGCCTATACGATGAGAACTCACTATTGGTGATGAACTTTTGTGTAGTTATTTGAGAGTGTATGTCTTGCCTTCATTGTTTACTGCATGGATTTCTACCTCATATTTTCATGGTGCATCAAGCACTTCTTGCACATCGACCTCATTTCCTTCATTGTTATGATCAGGTGCTTTGGTCATGTCGTGCACATCTTCCTCACCTTCTTCCTCTATGGAGTGACAGGGATCAACTATATTCAATAAATACAATGTTTGTGTAGCACAACAATGAAGGGGCCCAAATTGATCATCACAAATATAGCAGAGGTCGTTCGCTCATCACTCCTCCATTTCTTGTAGGCTAAGGTACTTAACTGGCAAGGGTTTGTGTTTTGGAATAGTGTGCATGAATGTTGATTTATCAATAGGTTGCTCCCCATGTTGATGTTGAACATTGAATGTATCATCGGCTAACAAGGCTAATCCAATGGCTTCCTATAGGGTGCGAGGAGTGTACATCATGATATTTACTCTAATTTCTTCTTTCAATCCATTGATGAACCCACTTATGAGGACTAATTCATCCAACCCTATGATGCAATTGGCGATATCTTGGAACTAAATTTTATATACACTCATTGATGTGATTTGACATAGGTGGGCAATATTAAGTAGCAAAAGTAGGTTGGGGTCATGATATATTCTTCCATCAGCCATTTGCATAGTCGTTTGCCAAAAAGGTGTCACAAAAAGTGTTGAAAGTCGTCACAAAAATTTTCTTTAAAATTATCGTTAAAAATTGCATAAAAGTCATCCTTCGACCATTATGGTTAGGTTTTGGAGATTTTATAACCTTCGTAAGTGGCAGAATTAGCGATAATTTTATAGGACCCAGTCAAATGAGTGGCTTTGGTCACATGAGGAAAGGCTAGAGCGTGATTGAAGTCACAACTAACTACTTGCCCTGAATATTTTTTAAACCCTGCTTTGTCCCTCTTCCTATTGAATGTGGGATATGTGTTATATCCACTTTTTTAAATATTCTCTTGTCGACGTCGGAATACGAAGATGTATCAGAATTTTAGTTTTTCGATGACATAAAATGATTAAAAACTTTATGTTATAAGTTTTATTTTATAAAATAAGACCGGTTTTCTCCAAGACATCGTCAGAAGTTGCAGACGTCGCTGCAGAACAAATTTTTTTTTTTTGGTTTCTATTTTTGATCTAGGTGTTGACTACAAGATATTGGAGGATTTATAGGATATTTTGAGGGTATTTTTGGATTTTTTCCCTTCAGATTATACCTTCCCCATGTTCTGAGTTCACTGGTGGTTGGTGAGTGTATTTCGTTCTATGAGCTAATTAGATTCTTTTATGCTCAATCTGTGAACTTATACGATCTACCGCTTGGTCTCCCAATGACTCTTGATAATTAATATGTAGTGTTTGATGATATATGGATGTCTTAGGAATGATGTGGCAGATTATAAGATAAACGTAGGCGCAGGATCTGAATGGCAGATGACTGGTGATGATGAATGGGGTGAAAAAAATTTATGTTTTGAAGCTGGCTCTGATACCAGTTGTAGTGAACCCAATAGAGAAATATTGATTATAATGCTAGAATAATAAAAAGGAATCACTTTTATTAAGGAATCATTGTTGTATTGTATGGGGAACCCAACAATTAATTAATAATTATATTATTCGATGCCTCAACTACACCAAATGAAATGTCTATTTCTACAAGTGTGAAGGTGTGATCAAATGTCACAACCTTTGTGAAAGAGAGAGTGATTAAATAATTAACTAATAATGTGATTAGTATGGAGGTTAGTAGTATAATCCTAACAACTTGGTCAACCCAAAATGCTCCTAGGTATTCTATGATCGTCTAGGTCACCCCAAAATTCTCCAAGGGTATCTACATACCGCTTGGTCAACCCAAAACACTCCTAGGCAATCAATGACCATCTAGGTCACCCCAAAATGCTCTAAGGGTATCTACGTACCACTTGGTCAACCCAAAATGCTCCTAGGTGATATACGATCATCTAGGTCACCCCAAAATTCCCCAAAGGCATCTACAAGCCCTTTGGTCACCCAAAATGTCCCAATGACATTCCTTATGCCCATTGGTCAAACTATACATACACATATATCAAAACTCAAAAACATCATCAAAACATCAAAAATACAAAAATATTGCATTTCATCAAGTTGCATACCATTGCATTATATCATCACTAGCATTAGGCATACTCATCATGCACTTTTCATTTTAGAACTGCTCATACATATCTAGCACTGAGATTGTACATTAGTCATAATTCAAAATTAATGTTGTTAAGGTCATCATCCACATCATTCCATATGTCACTTATCATTTCCACCTACATTTTCCAATTTTCTATATTTGTGGCTATTTCCCTTCACCTAGTCATTTGTTCTAGAATATTGTTAGGGTTTTCGATCACTCAACCATCTCTAGTTTTCTTTTCAGATTTTGTAGAAAGCTATCCTGATTTTTAGGAGGTATAGTCTTGCTTAGATTGTACCTTGTATACATCAAAATCCCAACACATTTTCACACTAATAAATCTAATTTTTGCACAAGGAACGATGAAACCTACGAAGTGTTCTAGGTTACCTTAAGCAATAAATTTATCTTGATTATCCCCCTATGTGAATGTTTAAAAAATGCTAATAATTGACAAAAGGACAAGCTCCTCCTTACCCAATTCCCTAAAATAAACAGTGGTTTTCACCACTATCAATAAGCAAAATCCCAAAAAGCAAAAATCAAAATCAAAATAAATAGTGGTTATCACCACTCTCCAAATACCTTGCTCAAAGAAAACAAAATATAAAACAAACTGTGATTATCATAACTAAATATGAGCAAATATCCTTGAAATCAAATAAAAGAAAAGAAGGGAGTCCCAAACTTGAATCCCTGGAATTCTCAGTATTTGACAATCCATTAGGTGATCCTCATTATAGGTTAGGTGGCATCAAGACTTCCTATAAATGGTAGTATCCTTACACATGATGATATGTATGTCACATTAGCATTTAGCATGTGTATAGATCAATTTTTTCATGTGGATGAGCTAGCTTTTGGTAGCCTATACCACCTAGTAGTCTAATCCAACTACATAAAAAACCTAGGATCATGCCACTCATAGGGTGATCTTCAGTATAGATGGGTTGATTCAATCCTGTTTGACACTGGGGTAACCTTATGCTTATCACAAAATGAACTCACTTTCACACATAGGGATATTGAGTATCTGGGCCATCCTAGTAGATTTATACCTTGTCAAAAAGTCTTGCATGGTTAGTATATAATTTTTGACCAGTCGACTAGAGTGTTTGAGTCTCATGAAAACCTTAGGGATATTCTATAACATTTTACTATTCATTCCATTTCATACCACTTTATCACACATATGTCAGTCTAAATTCTCCCAAATCCATTATATAGTCTCATGACAATATCACAAATGAACTGATGAATTATGTACAATCTATGGTGCTAACATAGTATGTCATACAATATTCATATTCCATCAATACATATCAATAGATCATACATTTCATTATGCATACACACATTGCATATCATCAAATAACATTATAGTACAACACATGCATCCATTAATGCATCCATAAATCATAACACAAAATGCACAAAAAAAGGGTCCAAAACCCACCAAAAATAGATTAAATTTGTTTAAAATTCAATAGATATCCCTATTAACCTAAATTACTCTTGGATAAGTGGAAAATTATTTGCTTACAACCATAAGAAGGCCATTTTGGCTGGACCGCCCCATGGGAAAAAAAAATTCAGCTCCTTTCTTCCATGAAGCATCAACAAAATCATCAAAATCCTCTAAAAATACTCCATTTCATAGTGGTTACAGCTGAAGGAACCCAAATCAAGTGATATTGGTCAAGTGGCTCATCACTTTTCTCACTGGTCATTCCCTCATTGACTCATCGCTTGAGGGGGTAGTCATACTTAACACATTCATAATCAAAATCAATAATCAAACACTCAATCATGCAAATTGCATTCATCCAATTTATATTTGACAAAGAAAATCACGCCCCTGCTTGGGGTAGAAAACAAGCACAAATTTAAACTAAATAAATGCTTGGAATTATATAATCATGAAGAATCGGGCTTCACCACTTTATGAAGGAAAAATATCCAAGATCAAGCCAACCTTACCAGAAAGGTTGTACTTGAAGCAAGTTTCTTAGCTTGTCAAAAGCAAGGATTCAAGAACTCATGCTCTTTCCATGATTAGGGCATCTAAAATTGGTTAGGTTATTGAATAACCCTAATCATTTAACATTTTAGTCATCTATTTTTTCTCAACATTATTTTGCACCCAACACATCTCAAAAAGGGGTATCTATAGACACTAAAATCATGTCAATACGATTAGGTGATCAAAATATTGACTAATTTGCATCATATGACCCCCTTGGGCAACCCTCAAAGGTTTAACATTGGTCCTAACCACTCTTGAAAGGCTATACCCTACTTTTGGGTGGTTTTGTGCCACATAGGCATGACCGTCCCACCCTAGGATGGTCATAGTTTATGGTCATCCCACCCAGGGATGGTGGCAAAGTGATCGTCCTTGGGTGGGACAACCACAAGGTTTGACTCCCAAAAAGTCAAATTTGGACAAATGGCACCCAAAAACTACCATTTATCCTACCTATGTGAGCATGCAAGACCTGAGGGTGCAGAATCCTTATGGCATGTTGTAGAATGAAGGCCAAAATGGGATATTATGTTCCCCTTCCAATGCATGTTTAGTTTTATACAAGTTGCGCCTCTTGCCCTGCATGCCCTTGCATGTCCATTTTCCCAAAGGATTCCTTTGTCTATAAAGTGGATCCATTTTCTACACAAGATATAAGTGAGGAGTTTTAAGACATAGCAATGAAGTTTTTCCAATATTTCCCCTCACCTTTTGTACCTTTTTCCCTCAGAATATCTACCTAGCGAAGGAGGTTTGCGAGTGATTCAAGAGGCACAATGTTTTTTGCAAAATCAAATCATATGAGTGAATTTCACCATCAATTTGATGAAAATACTAGTAGGGATATTTTTGAGCAATTCACAGAGGAATTGGTGGTAAATTAGGAGAAGAATTGGTGGTCGTCCCACCCCAAGACGGTCCCCAATATATGATACTCACCACCATCCTTGCAAGGTAAGGTGATAGCTCTATGCATTATTTTTCTTCTATTTTTAATCAAGTATATTCTAGGTTAGGTTATGAACATGTCCAAATTTCATGCAATTTGGAGTTATATTGAGTGAGATATTGCAAATTTAAGGTTTTATAGGCTTCGAAGGACCATCTGAAGATGCACATGAAATAGTGACTGATTTTGCAAATATGACCATATGGGTCTTCTTAAAATCTCATTTTATGTATAATTTCCAATTTTGGTTTAATTTGGAGGTGTTTTGACCCATAAATTGCTTCTTTTGGATTTTGTAGGCTTCATAGGTACACTACGAATGCGCCATAGATCCAGATGTAATTTCTATTCTATTTGCAATTATATCTTCCCAAAACAATATATTATGCATGTATCTAAAATTTCAAATAATTTGAAGTTGTTTTAGATAGGTGCATTGCACATTTACACTTTCTAGCTTATAGTTGCATGTATGGCTTTTGCATGTTTCATATCCTACACACTTGCTATTTACAAATATGGTTTCCTTGTGTGCATGTGTGGGTTTTACAGTGCATGAGGAAGTAATACAAGATCAAAATAGTGAATAATGAAGTTGTGGCATCATAGGTTCACCCACATCAATTGTGGGTACAAGGAAGAACATTGGAAGTGCACACAAGCTTGTTTGAAAGGACTTGATCCTTGGGCACCCCATTTTGTAAACAAGTGTATCAAACTAAGAGCCCTCAAGGGGATATTTATTGTAACCATGTTCTCATTTATCAAATGAAATAAAGAGAAACACCCTTTTTCTTGCACTTATTTGGATTCCATGGTTGCTTGCATTTGTCCTTTTATAACGCTTGATTAATACCAAATATAGATGCATCTTGTTTAAGCATTCTTAGGTGCACCAGTTTTCCCATACTTTACAAATCCACTTTTAAGTTGCTTAAGTAGAGGCCTACTACTACACTTTTTCTCAAGATTCTAGATCCATAAGGGAATTTTTTAGTCTATATTGATGCTTCTTTAGAAGGTTTGGGAGGATTTTTATCCTAAAATGAAGTAGTCATAGCATATGATTCAAGGAAAATTAAAAAACATGAGTTCAACTATGCTATGCATGATCTATAACTAGAAACTATGGCGCATACCCTTAATATTTTGTGATATTATCTTCTAGAAAAGATTTTTGAGTTGATAATCAACCATCAAAGCTTGAGGTACATCTTTACCCAACCAATTCTTAATGCACGACAAAGAAAATGGATTGAGTTCTTAGCATAATATTATTTTGGTATATAGTATATCAAAATTAAGGAAAACAAGGTTATTGATGCCTTGAGTAGGATAAGGCATATAGCTACATTGGCCCAATGTCATGTGGAATTAATGGACCAAATTAGGGAAATGCAAGCACAAGACTAGTTTTACGATGAAATTCTAACCAATATGGAAGGGAATTCTGAAGAGAATCAAGATTTTGGCATAAAGGATGGACTTTTATATTTTCATAATGAGGTGGTGATCCCTAAAACTAGTTATTTAAGGAAATGGATCATGTAAGAGGCACATAGATCTCCTTACTTCGCTCACCTTGGAGGGTCAAAGATGAAGGAGCACATGAAAAAAACCTTTTTCTAGTTGAGTATGAAGAAGGATATCATTGAATTTATGGCTCAATATTTGGAATGCCAAAAAGTGAATGTTGAGCATAGACATCTAGCTGGAAAATTATAACCACATGACATAATAGTACAAAAGTGGAAGGTAATATCTATGGAATTTATAGTGGGTTTACCTAAGACCCGATACCAGCATGACACAATCCTAGTAGTTATCTATAGAATGACAAAGGTTGTGTATTTTATTCCAAGAAACACCAAGGATGATGTCCTGATAGTGGCCAATAGATTTGCCAAATAAATTTTTAGGTTGCATGGTTTTCCTAAGGTAATCATTACAAATAGAGACTCTAGATTTACATATGAGTTTTGGTATGCCCTTCATCGTGCACCTGGCATGAAGTTGAATATTAGCTATGCATATCATTTTAAAATAGATGGACAAATAGAAAGGTTAAACAAAATCTTGTAAGACATGCTCTGCATGTATTGCATGGACCAAAGGTCTCAATGGGAAGAATTTTTACATCTAGTTGATTTTTCATATAACAATGGATACCATGCTTCCCTAAAAATGGCCTCATTTGAAGCCTTTTATGGTTGAAGGTGCATAACTCCTATATCTTGTGATAACCCAAGGGATTGGGTTATCATTGGACCAGACATGATCAAAGAGATGGAGCAACTTAAGATGATTAGGCAAAGGCTTAAAGAATCATTGATTGGCATGATGATTTTGAATGTTTCCTTCTTTGTTTTCTAAAATATTATTTTAGATGCTAATCTGTTATAATTTAAAAATGGAGTTTGGTTTATTCTGGCCATGTTGAGGTTGTTTTCCTCCGTTTTAGTTGATTTTTTATTTATTGTGTATGTGGAGTCAATTTAACTTTATTAGGATGTCTTACTATCTTATCTTGCATGAGAGTGGCATTTGATTGTTTATAGTTGATCATCAAGAAACACTCTTGGTGTTACTCCTAAGTGGAAGCACTTGGCATATTTTCCTTCCTCCTCCCCTTACCATTACAAAGAAATTACAGGTTTGGAAAAGAAGGCATGTATGGAATAGGACAAATATGGCTAGGGAGAATGAAGAACAAGTAGTATTGAGTAGTGCAAGGGTGGACAAAGGCAAAATTGGAAAACTCTTTGGCTATAGGTAACATCTAGCTTGCATGGGTGGTTTCATTGTTGGTTTTCTATGAGGTCGTAATGCAGTTTGTTATTTGCATTTTGCTCTTGATGGTTTTTGTTTACCTCTAAATTTTCCTAAAAATGTGTTTGGTTTATCCCTGTGTTTAAGTTTTTGGGTTGTGATTGTGCTTTGGGTTGCATGCTTAATCTCTACAAACTTGGAATGCATTCTCCTTGCATGGTAATAATGAGTAGTAAATACCAATTTTGGGCTTGAAGGTAGCTTTTTCATTGGCCTTCACTGATTAGTCTATGTGTATTCCTTTACCTTAGAGTGCTTTGAACCCTATTCATCTTGTTGTGCATCTCACTGAGTCCTTTGGACATCTGAGTTATTATGCAATTGGCACCTTAAAGTCTTCTCTTTTGATGGATGTGCATTGTATTTTATTTATGTATGTTTGCATAAATATTTTAGGGTTAGTTTTATTCATTTAATATTTTGGTTGCGTTGAAGCTCATGTTAATATTAAAGAGTTTCTAACCTTTACTTGCTTTAATGTTAGATATTTTAGTTCATTGGTATTATTAAATCTTTATGCTAGGTTTTGATTAAGTTAGTCCTTAGATTGTTCTTTTAATCAATTGATAGATTAATTAGATCTAAGGTTAACTTAAATTTATCGGATCTTCTTTGGATGCTCCTTTAATATAATGATATATTAAATCATTATAATCTTTAGATTGTTAATTAATCAAATGATACATTAGTTTGGCAATTAATCTAATGATAGATTAATTCATTATAATATTTAGATTGTTAATTAATCAAATGATAGATTAGTTTGGTAATTAATCTAATGATAGATTAATTCATTAAAATATTTAGATTGTTAATTAATCAAACAATAGATTAATCTTTAGTCTTGCAATTGAATGATAAGACTTGCAAATGGTAGATTGTTTACTTAAATATCTAAATTTGCTACTTAACCAAATGATGGGTTAATTTAATCCTTAAGCTAACAAAGGATTAATTTTATTCTGGAATATACCTAGTATTGGATTAGCCTTTAGTTTTGAAACTAATCTAACATGAGATCAATTTGTTGGAACCTTAGATTATTAATCTAATGTTGAATTTAACTGATCTAATATTTAGTTAATCCAAATGATAGATATAATGGATTTATCTATGGAGATAACCTTTCAAGATTGATGGTTTTTCTTAGCCTTTGAATTTAAATATTTGTGGAAAATATTTTGGAAAGAAGTATGGGCTTCTTTACTTGTGTTTTGCTATATTGAATTAGAAATGTATAGCTTTGGAATTAAATAATTATTCTAAAATATTTTGGAAATATGAATGGGCTTATTTACTTGTGTTTTGCTATATTGAGTTAGAAATGTATAGCTTTGGAATTAAAAATTTGTAGAAAATATTTTGGAAAGAAGTATAGGCTTCTTTTGCTTATGTTGTGCTATATTGAATTGATTTATATAGAACTACAAGGGCTTGCATTTTATGGAAAATATTTTGTAAAAGAAGTATGAGCTTCTTTGGGCTTGTAGTTGCTATGCAATGAATCATATAGAAATGCATTCATACCTGCACATGAGTTGTTTTGATCTCTATCTTCCTATCAAACTATCATGGAGGCCAAGGGAAGAAGATGTTAGATCATGCTAAGTTAATTCTTCAATTATTATTGGAGTATTGTTGAAAATCACTCTTGGTGAAAGAGGATTTATTGTAATAGAAGCAAAGACTATTTTTTTGTAATATAAACCTTTAATTGGATGACTATATGGTGCCATGTTGATAAATTATTTTATGGTTCTTATCCATGCTAATGCTTTGATATAAATATTTTATTATACTTATTGTAAGCTTAAGATAATTAGTTTTGGTTCCATCCTAGAAGATACTTTTGTTTTAATGCTTACAGAGTGATAAAGAGAGAGTTATCCTTGGTATTAGGGGTTTATTTGGGAAGGGTTCTGTAGATACAAAAAAAAATACCAAATATAATAGATAAATAAAACCAAGAGACAATATTGCACAAAAGAGATAATTTTTTTGATATGAGGGAATCCTCAAATCTCCAATGTTACAATAAAGAATTTGATTTATTTTGATACAAAATATTCCAATACTAGGGTTATTTGAAACCCTAGTGAATAGTGTTGGTGGTGTCTCCAAACTCACTTTTAATCCCAATCGAGGTGAGTAGGCTCCACATATAGCTACCCAATACTAGGCCACTGCAGCTTAAGTAGCTACCCAATGTAGGTGTAGTATCTCCAGATCTGCACATAAAAGACAATAAAAACCTTAGTAGCAATTGTGAGGGATCCACATTATGAGGCCCTCAGGAATTAATACAAACCCTAGCTATGCAATATAAAGAAAGTGAGTAGAATATGAAAATATATGAAATGAAATAAATCAATGTTAGATTTACCTTGTTCACTTGTTCTTCGATCTGTAGTAGATGTTGTAGTAAAATGGTGTGGTGTAGTAGATGTTGTAGTAGATGTAATAAAATGGTGTAGTATATGAAGAAATGAAGAATGTTGAAATGGGGACAATGTATGGGTAATGTGACTGGGTTGGCCTATGGGAATGGAATTGGTATGTTTTATGGGAATGGAATGGGTATTGTTTATGGTGGAATAGGTATTAGTATGGTTTTGTAGAGGATTAGGGATGGAAACCATAGAATATTATGGTTCTCATGATGGAATTTGGTTAATGAGGATGGGTCAAGTAGAGATTAGTAGAGGCTTAGGGTTCACCTCCACTTGTTGTTGAGCATCTTGATGTTGCTTAAGTAATTTGTTCAAATATTCCCACACTTCATAAATTTCTCTATCAAAAGTAGAAGGTATGGATGTAGATGGCATGTAATATGTGGCTAAGGGATAAGTTGCACTTGGCATGGAAACATGAGGGGTAGAAACTTGTGAAGTAGCATTTACATGTGCTTCATATAAGGGTTGGTATAGGTGGATGTGTATGAAGACGAGATAGAAGTTCTAAGAGCACTTGGGTATTGGGGAATGGATATGAGAGAGGAAGGTGCAATCTATGCCTCAAAAAGAATGTTAATGTATACTTGGGTACATTTGGATGGTTGGGAATGAGAAAGTTCCTGCTATAAAGTAGGATCTTGACTAGGTGAATTATGAATGGGCTCTAAGACATAGTTAGTCAATTTGTAGAGAGCTTCTACTTTGGCCATGTTTATGTGGGTGATATTGTGATCAATGGATGGTGAATATGATTCTATTTGAGGAAGGTAAGTGTTGGTATACCTGTACGAGACATCAGTAGTCTATATAGTGTGATGGGTCCACAGACAAATCTATTTGTGTTACACTTGGGGAATCTACCATAGAAGTGGTGGGGAAGGTGGATTAATATTCCATGGAATTGTTTTAATTTAATGTTTTTTGATGATTTCTTGTTAAGACCATAAGCAACTAAACCAAATATAAATTGTGTAGTAAAATGAAATGCATAATTGAAACTTCACAAAAATAAAATTAAGACAAATAAATGCTAATTTTGTTCAACATATGTGTCTTACCTCATTCATTGATTATTTCATTTTAGTGTGAATTCATTCTTTTAGATTTTGATTATGTGTGTTTCAATTTACTAATCTAAATTAGAAATGGGTGAATACTATGGCTTGGATAGGGCAATGAGATTCTTGCTGGTGATGAAATCCAACAAGTTTGCTCAAGGATAATCTAAGGTGTCTAGGGGTAGATATTGGTGGATGGAGATGAAAGCCACCATCACCAAATCTCAATAAATGGTTGGTGATGAAATACAACCATTATTGTTTAATATGAAACATGAAGTGTGTGTGAGATTCCTTTTAAGGTTCTATTTTCTATGGTGCACATACAATATTAGAAACAACTTATTTCACTAGTCTAAATTAGAAGCCAACATTAAGAGTATCAATTTCTCCAAAGGATGTGAAGTACACCACTTAAATACCTCTCTAAATAGTGGGGGGTTCATCCACTCCTTCACCTAGAATTAAACCAATGCGAGGATACTTTTGACACACTAATGATATTCCTACTTAGACAAGCCAAAGGAGACGTTTCTAACCCTAAAATATAGTCTAATTTATGTATTTTTAATAATTCACATGCAACCAGAATGCAAGATTTTGCAATTGCAATACACCAAAAAAGCAAAAACTTTAAATGGAAAATGGAAATCTGTGAATGAATGCAATGATTAATCTAATGCCTAGAATGTAAACCATAATTATTATTTCTACCAGACTATTAGTGATGTTCTTTTTAATCCAGAAATATGTAAAAACATAAGAATATGAAAATATTTAAAAATAGAAAGCTTAGGGTTTCTTCTACAAACTTATAGAGAAGCCTATGAAATTACTATATCCTCCTATAAAACACCTTTGGATGCTTCTGAAACATCCTTGGGAATTTTTTAATGACCCTCGAGCATCATAGGCCATTTGCACGCCTTCTACAACTTTCTATGAATCTTCAGAAACCCTAATCCAACAAAAATCACATGATCTATGCTTTTGAAAATCCTACAAGATAAGATAGAAAATAACAAGTTAGTTAAAAAAGTAAATCAAAATGAGAAACCCTTAGGAGGTCCTACCATGATCACCATTTGTAGATGCAAAAAAGAAACACCAAATATAACAGATAAATGAAACCAAGATATAATATTGCACAAAAGAAATAATATTATTGATATGGGGGAAGCCTCAAATCTTCAATGTTACAATAAAAAATTTGATTTATTTTGATACAAAATACTACAATACTAGGGTTCTTCGAAACCCTAGTGAAAAATTCTAGTGGTGTCTTCAAACTCGCTTTTGATCCCAGCAGAGGTGAGTGAAATTCGTGATATCTAATACTGGACCACTCCATCTTAAGCAACTGCACAATATAGGTGTAGTATCTCCTGATATGCACACAAAAGATAACAAAAAAATTAGTAGCAACTATGAGGGCTCCACAGTGTGAGACCCTCAGTAATTAATACAAACCCTAGCTATGCAATATAAATAAAGTGAGCAAAATATGAAAATACATGAAATGAAATAAATCAATGTTGGATTTACCTTGTTCACTTGTTGTTCTTTGATCTATAGTAGTTGTTGTATGAAACTGGTGTGGTGATGCCCTAGTGACACTCGAGGGTTAGTAGGGTTGTAGAACTCTATTTTGGAATTCTCGTGGGCACTCAGTGGCAACAAAATATGCCTATGGCTACTTGAGGATGGCGAAAATCACCCAATGGAACTCAAGAATGGCGTAAAGTGCCCAGAGGTGCTCAATAATAGCAAGTGGGTGCTCAAGGAGTGAGGCAAGATCTATAGAAGCATATCTGATTTGAGCAAGGGATGCAATGACGGAAGCAACAGTGGATGTGAAGGCAAGGGTGATGATGGATGAACTCTTTAGGAAGCTCAGGGTAGAAGATAGGAAATTCTCAGATTGCTTAGGGTACTCCAAAAACTCAGGAAACTTAGGATGAAAAACTTTAGAGTTGAGCCATTAAAAGGGCTCTTATTTATAATCTCGCCTAGGGCACATTAGGGTTTCAGTGAAAATTTTTGCAGTCAATATTTAAACATGAGAGGGTAAAGATTAAATATAGGCATGTGGGATGGATCAAGGCGGATGAATGGCTGGGATTAAATCAAGATGGATGGTTGGGATTAATTTACACACACACACACACACACACACACACACACACACATATATATATATATATATATATATATATATATATATATATATATATATATACATTTATTAAATATATATATAATATAATATTAAATATTAATATTTTAATATATTAAACAAATATACCTAAATATATGTAAATAAATGGGTAAAAATGGTGGGAAGACCTGGATGGATGATAAGTGGCTAGATTTTTGTGTCTACAAGTTCTAAAGGTAACCTTATCTAAACTCTCCTTTTTAAACTTGGGTAGTTATGGGGGTAGCAATGCCTAGTTCCTGAGTCTATGAGAAGACAATCACGTGGAGTGGTTGATGCTTAGACACCCATTGTGGAGATGGGAGAGACAATCATAAAGTTTAAGGGATCACCATGGAGGTGCAATTGCTAGACTAAGGCATTACACTAGAGGACCCAACATAGATTAACTTATAGATTATGGAAGGAATTGGCATACCCCCCTCTCTAAGGATTGAGATGGGATAATCCTAACGCTAAGGTAAATAAGTCTATATTTATAGAGAATGACAAAAATATGGGGAGATATTTAAAAAAGTATCCTCTATACTGTAAAGGTATACGAGGTAAACCCTAGTACCTATGGGAGCTTGGTCTCTCCTATCCACTAGAGAGATGTTTGTAGCATCATAGCATTGAAGTGTGGGTATGTCTAGTCAATATATGTATTCCATGGATAATCTTGTGAACCTTATAAAGTTCAAAAACAAAATTCTCTCTTGGGTTTGTTAGCTTTTGGGGTTGTTACATTTTGCATAACATTTTGAAACATCCTACTTGGTATGAGCTTTTGCATGACATTTTCAAACACCTTACTTAGGTTGAAAACTTGCATGAAATTTTCATGTTGGCTTGTAATCTAAACTATCTCAAACTATATCAGATCCTAATATATTAAGCCACAATATCGTAGGTCTCAATATCAATAATCAATAGTAGAATTAAATATATATCCAAGCCAATATAAATATAATAACATTCACTATAATATCAAATATGAATGTAAATATCCAAAATCATTCATGTACAAGCATGAAGAATACTTACAATAATATTGCTTAAAATTTATATACAAGATTTATTATGAATGCTTGCTATTGTGATCGCTAAAAACCATTTTTCCACTTACATTGTACGGAGATTTGTCTCCATAATATATACATATAAATGTGACTCTTAAATAATTGTCTATTGCACTCCTCACATATCCACGAGTTGCAACCTTTCCTATTCTTTACCTTTGGCTTCTCATCTTGCCATTTGTATGTTGGCAATTTTGGGTATGTTTCCTAGCTTCATGGTTGTGAGTTATCATTGATGTCAAAAGGAATTTGTGTTGATATCAAAAGGAATTTGTGTTGATGTCAAAAATATTTTGGTGCCAAAAAGATCTTGAAAGTTCCATGATGTTTTTTTAAGGGTTTTTAATTAAAACCATGGTGACAAGGTTAAATATTTTTCTTAAAACCATCTAGACTCATTAAGGGTTTTTATTAAAACCATATTGGCTTAATGAAAAGGTTTTTTCTCCTTGAAAAAACCTTAAAAATCCATTTTGATTATTAATAAATAAATTAACTCAAACCTTTGAAAAGGTTTTAAGTTAGGTTTATTATTAATAAAATAATAATTATTAATTTAATAATTATTATTGAAAGGGTTTCTAAACCCTTAGTGACACCAATGTAGAATACTTACCTCGCTGACATCGTTTGTTTGGAAGGAGTGCCGACATCAACTTGCATGGGATGCAAAAGACTATTAAAGGACATTAATTCCTAAGGTTCAATACACCTCTGATTTGTGTGATTACCTTTGAATTCATATTTCTCTGTGACCTTCGATTTCGAATTGCTTTGTGACCTTCGATTTTGGATTGCTCTATGATTTACGAGTTTTTTATTGCTTTGTGTTTAAGTTACAATTTCGTACGCTTGTGAGGAAGACAAATATATTTTTCTTTAATTTCTATGAGCAAAGGGAAGGTAAAACGATGAGTGGCACTTGAGATTTTCTTTGGGCACTTGTGCTCCAATGGTGGAGGTAGTGGAGCGAAGGTGCTCTCTAGGCAGAGGTTTCAGGATCGATTCGCATCGGGCATGTTTCATTTTTGGTCACGGATTATTGTGCACGTGGTACAGCAGTTGCCCTGGGCCACGAGTTTGGAGGAGGAATCACTTTGGCACTTATGTTGGTGTCTCCACACTTCTCCTAAAGTTGGAGAATTGATTTTTGGCCAAGGTAGATCTTTTGTTGATAATTTGGAATATTTGATTTGACTTGGCAAATTATTGTTGGTAATTGGATGGAGGTATAAGGTTAAATAGAAATATTGCTTTGACATTGTTATTATTTATGCTTAATATTTATGTGGTAAATGCATTTATAAGTAATTGTATTTTAGGAGTTATAAGGGTTTAAGAAATAATTGTGCTTAATGTCATATTGGGGTTAGAAAGCCTTTGGAGTTATTGAGTGGACATTCTCTTGTAATTATTTTTGAGGTTGAATTTATTTTGTGATATATTAAGTAGGATTTATAAGGTGTAAAGGAATATTGTTGATATGTATATTTGTGAGTTTTGATTATTGATGAGTTGGAGTGATAAGGTGTTATTAGGACTCTTATCATTGTGCATTATTCCATTGTTGCTAACTCTAATTGTGGCAAATTGAGAGTTAGTGTTGTGACATATTTTGAGTTCTCCTTCATCAAAGTAAAGGTATGGGCACATTCTTCCATGGTTATTATTGATTGATGGTTTTATGAAAATAAATTTAGACTGAAAAGGATTAAATTAAGTTTCCTTATTTGGAGTGGATCTTATTTTTTGAAAGTGGAAGTATTGATTATGCATTATGAGATCATGATGATTTTATGAGTTATTGCATAATTCTGGTTTATGAGAGTGGAAGCATTTGAAGTTTGCTTTAGGATTTTTGAGTGAGAAGCTTATGCCATTGCTATAAGTTGTTGAAACCCTAATTGAGTTGTTTTTTTATTGAGAGTTGAAGGATAGAACATATTGAGTCTCTAACAATTTTATTTATGCTTCTATGATATTGATTTGAGTTGAGATTGAAAGTTGAAGGATAGAATATATTGAGTCTCTAACAATTATCTTTATCCTTCTATGAGATTGATTTGAGTTGATATTGAGAGTTGAAGGAGAGAAATTATTGAGTCTCTAACAATTATCTTTATGCTTCTATGATATTGATTTGATATGATTGGATGAAACACATTGGGTCTCTAACAATTCTCTTTGTGTGTTCACATTGGGCAAGTTTCTTGGTAAACTTGCTTGAGCTAATTTTGGCAAGTTCTTGGTGAGCTTGCTAGGACTAATTTGGATAGTTTCTTGTTGAAGAACTTGTGGACAGATTTGATGAAGTCTTTGTGAAGACTTGTGAGCAGTTGTGATTGATTTGTTCAATATTTTGGCTTAAGCTTGACATAGATCTGACAAAGATTTGAGAGTAAATTTGTGCTGGACCAGAGGACTGAGTTTGGTGCAGATTTGTGATAGAGTTTGAGAGGACTTGTGTTGGACCGACTGATTGTGTTTATTGCAGGTTTTGATGAGTAGATGTAGAGGTGATCAGTGAGGACAAAAGTCTCTAGAGCCATAGCAAGGAGGACAAGACATCTTCTATGGAAATGAGTTCCACCTGCTAGCAGAAGAAGAGGCAATGATCTTCTAAAGTATCATTTCCATATATTTTGGGGATAGGACATCTCCTTTAGGTAGGAGGCTCATAAATACTTGTTGAGGGGATAGGACATCTCCTTTGGGTAGGAGGCTCATAAATACTTGTTGAGGGGAAGGATTCTCCTTTGGGCAGGAGGCTCATAAATACTTGTTGAGGGGAAGGATTCTCCTTTGGATAGGAAGTTCATAAAATTTGTAATAGGGAAAGGTCCCAAAGAACTTGATTGAGAAATCTTTTAGTGAAAATATTTATGTGTATGTATGTAATGTCCCCTTCTAATCAACTAGTGGGAGCACATAGAGACTAGCCTATACACGGGTTCTCGTAGGCTATGTCATATGGATGAGAGCCTTTGGAGATATTTGAGACAACTTTTGAATTCTTAGAGCTCAATTTTGGTGGTCGTTCGGGGTCAAACGCAGCTAGGATGCTCGAATTGTTATTTTTAGCAGTGTCGGGTTTTAGGGTTTCTTGTCGAGCAAACAGGGGGATGTTGTTCTACAATGAAATGGGTATCCAGAACAGGTTTCAGTTGGTCATTCGGAGTTTCATAAGGTAGAGTTTTTAAAGCACAAAGCTTGGCTTTATTAAGTGAATTATTAAATTCATTTTATAAAGTTAAAAATTTATATTATAATTAAAGGGGAAGAAATATGTTTATCCCACATTGAGCGAAAAAAAAGAGTTTGCCAAGGAGGAGCCTATTTATTTAGTGACTTGGTCTCATTTTAGACATTCTATATTTTAGTTATTTCCTCTAGAGTTTGAGGCCAATTGCTGAGACTTCTTCTTCGAAGGGATGAAAACCCCAACGGTGTGGCTGAGGATGAAACCCCTCATATTTTTGGAGCTAGATGAAACCCCAGTTCTCTGTTGGCGAATTCACACAGGATTCACGCTTTGGTGCTTCAACGATTTTAGAGGTACTTTGGTATTTGCTGATTTAGTATATTTCAAGGGTTTGCAGACATTATGGAAAGATTATATTTTTAAAATATTGTAATTTGAACCCTATTTTGAAAGAAATTTGAAAAATAAAATTGTTAGTTATTTCCTATTCTTGGAGTTGTATTTTCTAATTTTACGAAATAGTAGTGTCCCAAATATTAAAATATCAAAATAGGGGGGGACATTACAGTGGTATTAGAGCTAGTTTTTCCTGCTAGCCTATTCAGGGTTTGATGAAAATTTTAGAAATGATTTCAGTATTGTGTGAAAAAAAAAAAATTGTAGCAGCCATGAGTATTTTTCAGACTTGGAAGTTAGGGTTTGGTTGTCGTTTCAAATCTAGGGTTTCTAGTTTCTGGGTATTGGTGATTTGAATACCCATTTGGTTGATTTGGGCTTTAAGAGTTATGGGTATTGTTAATTCAGAACTCAGTCTATTCTGCCAGCCTGTGGAAGCCTAATTAAATTTTAGATTCATGGAGTCTTATAATGATTGTTCTAGGAGACAACATGATTGGGATAGGACTCAGAGTGAGATACAAAAATCCATCAGTCAATTAACTGCAATGATGCAAATTTCTCTACCTTCAGTTTTTCCTCAGGATAAGGTTGATTTTTCATTAATAAATTGCCGAAGAAAGTTGGAGTTCAACAAAATACTTTACAAGATCCTAAAATTACAGCTAATATTGCAGCTAATCGTTGTCCCAGAAAAGTTGGAAAAGTAGTTGACAGTAGCTATGTCACCTAAGTCAGCACCTATGGTTCCTTCTAAGGCTAAGGTTGAGCATCACACATCCAATAACAGAAAACAAATTCAATCTACACAAAATTTTAGTAAAAGAATGGATGTAAGTTGTAAGCTCTACGCTTTGGGGAAACAACTTGAGTCCCATAAATTGTCAAAAGTTGTTCTTCTTGATAGTCTAAAGGAAATGGATACATGTCTAGTTGAACTAGATCAATCTGATCATGAGGTTTTGAATTGGGTAGTGAAAGTACCTATAATTGCATTAGGCCAGCATTGGATTATGAGACATGCAGATAGGGACATGAGACTTGCAATCACCTCTTGTCTCAATGAGATCATAAGGATTACAGCTCTAGAAGCACCCTACAATGATGACATCATGAAGGAGGGATTACAGCTAATGGTTGACAGTTTTCATGGTTTGAATAAAATTAGGGACCGATCCTATGGTAAGAGGGTTAGAATTTTGGAAGTGATGGCAAAAATTAGAATATATGTCTTTTTTCTTGATTTATATTGTGTTGATCTTAGTCTCCAGATGTTTCAACATTTTATGGCTTCTATTAGTGAAGATCATGAAGACATTATATCCTCTTACATGCAAACCATCATGGTACGCATCATTGAGGAAAGTGATGACTTTACCCAACCCATCTTGCCCAAGTTGATGGTTGTTTTGAGGCAAGGACAGATTACCTCTTCAGCTGCACGTAAATTAGTTGACAATGTTTCCAAGCAGTGTGAGAAGAAGTTGAAACCTCTCTTGGTACAGGAGGAATAGGAGAAGGAAAAGAGACCGAGTGACTTACAGATGCTAGGACTACCTCTCAAAAGCAAGAATCAGTTTAGAAGAGAACATCATTGCTTCACTTGCCAAGAAGAGTGGTAACTTGGACATATATGTGGGCCCATAACCCACAAGTCCCAGGACAACTATAGTACCAAGGGTAATGACAGGACAATAGTTGTGGAATTGCTTCCAGAGCAATCCAGTGAGGTTTGTGAGAACTTGGACATAAGGTATGATGACCCTTGCATTTTTCCTGGCAATAGTTCATTGTTGCATGGTGAAGACTCCAAATTTGATGAGGAGATCAATGTCGATGAAGATGTCTTCTGGTTAAAGTTCGAAATAGAACAAACCAGCAAGTGGTTGGATGGTGGCTTTCCTGATGAGTTGGAGAGTTATGCTAATGAAGTAAATGAGAAGATTGATAAAGACAAATTTCCTTTTGATCAGGGTGCTGACTTGAACATTTAAACTGCTGAAATTCAAAATATAAACATGCCACCTCTTCAAGAAACTTGTGTGGAAGTATAAGAGGACAAAATTGATGAAGATGAAGTTAATTCATCTTGTGGATCTCATTTTGGTGAGGGGCATAATGAATTTCGTGATAGTGGTGAGATCATAGAGCAAGCTAATTTTGACATTGTTAAATCAGCAGCTGGTGAGGATGTGCATGCAGTTGATAATTCTTGGGTTGAGCATGAGTCAGTCCTAACTTTAGTGCATGAAGTTGGAGAGTGTAGTGTCAAAAGGAATGCTGATTATGATCATTATGCCAAATATGGTAAATCAGAAACTTTATTATGTGCTACTGATCACAATCTAGAACTTGATACAATGCAAAGTTGGAAGGATAAGTTGCAGGTTACAGAAGAGAATATTGTCCAAACATTAACCCATTTGAATAGCACACACAACTTTGTTGAATATCTTTTGTAGACAACTCAGCTCAAAGATAGGCAAATAGAGTTGATTGATGTCTCCTCTATGGAAAGCGTGCAAACTATTAAGGTAGAAACTATTAAGCATGCTTTGGAGAAAATAAAATCTGATTACTTGCAATTGTTATCTGATAGGGATTTGGCTATCCAAACTGCAGAAAAGATGTACCAAGAACTCACCAAAAAGGAGAAGATAATTAACAAACTTAACCTTGAGTTAAGTTTTGTTCATAAAGAAGAAAATTGGTCAACTGTTACAACCACTCAGAAGGAACAAACCGAGTATGATGCTGATGTAGGTTCATTTCCTTGTGTTATGATTGGCGAAACATCTCCTGACTTCTATGTGTAGAATGTTGAGTGTTGTAGCACAGGTGATTGTATAGACCCTTCCATGGAACCAGTTGGTGAAGTTCAGATGGATTGTATAGTGAGGTATGCTCATAGTTTTTCTTTTAGTCCACATGTTGATGATTTGACCATGTCATATATGAATGGGAAGAAGGGTTGGTATAAGGAGTTATATGTATCACCTTGGCATGAGATGCTCTTCCCTATAGTTGTAGAATCAGTTTCTTGTTGGGTTCCTCGTTTGTTAGTCCAGAATGGGTTCTCCTTTGAGCTACAGAATAATTCAGTTGTAGTCAGAGTGGCACAACAAAAATTATTAAATTTTGGGAATGACAAAATCCCTATTTGGCTATGGGATCCAAGAATTCCTATGAGGGATGGATTGTTTTATAGAGTGGCAGAGCTCGACAAAGTTACCAGGACTGGTTGTATTGGTTTGGTGATAGAGATTGAAAGTGTTTTTAGTTTTTGGGATGACAGTTCAAGGCAGTTTCTTCATCATGATACATTCTTCTGATTTATTTGGGATCCTGACATACAAATTATATTGCTTGAGGACAAGCAATATTTGGGAAGGGCGGACTGTAATGTCCCCTTCTAATTAGCTAGTGGGAGCACATAGAGACTAGCCTATACATGGGTTCTCGTAGGCTATGTCATATGGATGAGAGCCTTTGGAGATATTTGAGACAACTTTTGAATTCTTAGAGCTTAGTTTTGGTGGTCGTTCGGGGTCAAACGTAGCTAGGATGTTGGAATTGCTAGTTTTAGCAGTGTCAGGTTTTAGGGTTTCTTGTCGAGTGGATAGGGGGATGTTGTTCTACAACGAAATGGGTATCCGGAACAGGTTTCAGTTGGTCATTTGGAGTTTCATAAGGCAGAGTTTTTAAAGCGCAAAGCTTGGCTTTATTAAGTGAATTATTAAATTCATTTTATAAAGTTAAAATTTTATATTATAATTAAAGGGAAGAAATATGTTTATCCCACATTGAGCACAAAAAAGAGAGTTTGCCAAGGAGGAGCCTATTTATTCAGTGACTTGGTCTCATTTTAGACATTATAGATTTTAGTTATTTCCTCTAGAGTTTGAGGCTAGTGGCTGAGACTTCTTCTTCGAAGGTACGAAAACTCCAACAGTGTGGCTAAGGATGAAACCCCTCAGATTTTTGGAGCTGGAGGAAACCCCAGTTCTCTGTTGGTGAATTCACACAGGATTCACACTTTGGTGCTTCAATGATTTCAGAGGTACTTTGGTATTTGCTGATTTAGTATATTTCAAAGGTTTGCAGACATATTGTGGAAAGATTATATTTTTAGAATATTGTAATCTGAACCCTATTTTGAAAGAAATTTGAAAAATAAAATTGTTAGTTATTTCCTATTTCTTGGAGTTGTATTTTTTGATTTTAAGAAACAGTATAGTGTCCCAAATATTAAAATATCAAAACAGGGGGGGACATTACAATGTAGCCCATATTGGGTGAACCATGTTAAAATGACTCTTCTTTGTGTGTTGCTTTTTGTGATGGTTAATGTTATGGTGATGCCACTGCTATCTAAAGTAAAGTTTTTTAAATGGTTGCATCTTATACTGTTCACCCCCCCTATCAATATAAGTCTATGTTCTTCATTGTATACTAGACTCTTCACTCTCTTCTTACATGCATGCTTAACTATATGACACATGCACACTTCTACATGATTCTTACTCTCCTACATTCACTCCTAATATAAGCACTTGTGCACATCCTCACATTACATATTTAAACACTTACATACATGATGCCTAGGCACATTATCTCAATACACACTTGCACTCTTACTTACATGACACTTGTGTATATCTTGCATATAGACACTCACATAACAGGGGAATATAAATCACTCATCTATTACATAATTATATTTACACCATTAATATACCATGGGGGTACATTTGCATGTACAAAATAATGTAATATACTCCAACACCCCCCTATATTATATTATTTGGTTATTGAAAACTTTAGTCTTCAATATTTATCTTCAATCTTTATCTTCATGTGATATTACATTGTTCATGAACCTCTACTTGAGATATGTATTCAACTTTCCTCTTGAGTTCTACTTTGAATTCCCCTTCATCTTTATTATTTGGTTCTTCAATATTTTCTTCATATGCTTCTTTGCTATGCACTTTTGATTCTTGTTCATGAAATACTTGAACTTCTTCATCTTTGATTTTTGGTTTGTGTTCTTATTTTATTTTTAATTTCTTGCAATTTTGATATTATCCTATAATTTTTGAACACTCAGAGCATCATAATAATTTCCTGAATTAGATGTGCTTGGAATTTCAGTATTGCATAAAGAATGAAACATTGTTTTCTAATATGATTCACTTATATGATTAAACATTATTTTTTTAAGAGTTTCAATTAGATACTTTTACTTTTGTTTTTCATTCTTATGAAGTTCAAGTGAAAATAATGGCATATATGTTATACTACCTATATCAATAGGTATTAATATATCATCTATTGGAGAGTCTGCCAAAAATTGGAGGGAGAGCAGGAGACCTCCTGCTCTGGGTGAGAGGCCCTTATTCTAATTTGTCTGCTCTCCCCTTTTCCAGTCATATGATTCTCTAGCTAGGAAGGTCTTCTTGGGATTATCTTGGGACTAGATGCATTTCTAGTACCATCACAATATCTTCCTAAAGCCTCCCAAAAAGGGTTTTACCTTCTCAAACATGAATGTTATAGCCTGTTTGGAACGTCTTGAAGGTTCTTTCCCTGGTGCCCTTTGGTGTTGGTTGGCTTTCAATTGGCTCAACTTGGAAGGTGTGTTGTGGAGCCTTTCCTTGTAGTATTTTTTTGGTATTTTATGGGGGACCTCACGCTTCATCCTTGCCCATAGTCATGGTTTCCTTCTTCTTCTCCTAAGCTAGGCTTTAGGATAAGGGTTTGGCACCCTATTTTTTGAGTGTCGATTGCTCGAGGATCTTTATCTATAATTTTCTTGGTCTTTTATGGGTGGCCACATGTTTAGCTTCTATAGATGAGTGACCCTCTTGGTTGTTTCTAGTAAATTCTTCAATGGTATTGATGGGGTCTTTCTAAAGATCCAGTATTTGTCCACTTTAGGTTTTATCGACGAAACCTATCTTTGGAGTCTATTTTTGTGGTCTTGAGTTGGGACTCTACATTTTCTCATGCAACTGTGGTAGATGATTTCTAAGGATTATTCTTTGAGTGGACTTTTGATGGGGTTGAGCATTGATATGATGTTGGTGGTTGTTTGATAGACTGTCTTTATAGGTTTATTTTAGGTCTTTGGAGGGGGACCTCGTACGTTCATGCTTACTATAGACATTAGGCTCCTAAAGGTAGTCCATGTGTCTAGTTTTTGCTTTAGTCATGGGTCACCATGGTGGTTAGCATCTATTTGGAATTTCTTGTAGTCAACTTGCATATTCTATATCCTTTATAGCAAGATATTGTGGCCTGTTGATGTTGGAAATTTTGAGTATATTATTGCCATTGATGTCAAAAGGATTGATGTCGTAAGTTGATGTCAATGTTTGTGAGAATATTCTTCAAAGGGCACATGAGACATGAGGCAGCAAGAAGAAACAAAATCTTTCTCCATGATGGTATTGAAAAATAAAAGGGTCAATTTGATTTACCATGGTGGTATTTGAAAAATAAAAATAAAAATGTCTATCTGATTTACCTTGGTGGTAAATTTGCAAAAGAAAAAGGATAAATTAATTTACTATGGTGGCAAAGTTTTTATCCTAAGAAAAGGCCCAAAGAAAATAAATATAATATCTAAATTATTATAATATTTTAAAATCAATTTGAATACCAAGGGTTTGAAATTCGTATTCACCGATGTCAAGGTCTATGCCAAATATGTCATATAAATATTGCAATGCCAATGTGGTTAATTGATAATTTGAAGAGTGAGAAATTTGTGTGCCAAAGTCTTCGTTCGATTCGTGGTGAAGAGGGAGAAGATGATAGGTCTTTTTTTAAATCAAGGAAGAGAAAGGTATAAGGAGCAGGGGCTCCAAAATTTTATTTCATTCAGAAAGCTAGCCCAGAAGGTGGTATTCGCAGTGCTAGGTCACGACAACAAAGAGATATCATGTTCGAGATGTGGCATAGGCAAGTAATAAGGTTTTGTTTTACGTGGTAGAGATCAGGTTAAGGTATAGTGAGTGCCTTTAGGGTTCGTGTGGGTGGCTAGCCCATGTGGTGGCCTAGTCATGGCTAGGGTGCAAGCCAGTAGGCAACACAGGTTCAAATCATGATGGTAGGCGGTAGCAAAGGGATTAATTTTTGTGAAAATTATTTTATGCAAAGACTAAGGTTCTAAGGTATGTGCGCTTGTCTAGGGAGATATAAGGGATATTGTTTTTGCTTTTATTTTTAAATAAAATGGTTATGAATGTGGTTTGACTTTTGGATAAAATATTGAGTGATATTTTTGCTAGTGCCTTGGGGTATAAAATAAGTGATGATTTCAGTGTCTCTTTAGAAGTGCATTAATGTCAAATAGGAGGTATAAGGTGTAAATAAACTTTTGCTTGTGTAATTTGTGATCTTTATTGGGTTGAAAATTAATTTGTAATATTAGGAGTGTAACCACCAAAAAGGCTCACACCTAATAGCGTCTATTGCAATTAAAGAAAGATAACAACTAAACATGCACCAATTGACAACAAAAAGGGAATGAAAATACGAGAATCCTTTATTAATTCCAAATTGAGTCAAGTTACATATTCGTCCCTCTTAGGGATACCCATTTTGATACTTTAATTACAATAGATCTAATTCCCTTTTAGGGTAGATGTGAATCAAATGCCTTCTAGGGTGACACGAACTGCTCTAGGGTGTCGATGACCCTCTTCTCCATGATTGGAGGGAATGGAATGCTTTGTCTCCTTCAATATTTGTTCCCTGCGATCAAGAAACAACAAGAAACACGTCAAAAGCAAAGGTAGCCTCTCTTGATGAGGCCTTTTGAGGAGATTTCACAAAAGATAACATAACAAGCATGTAATCAAGAAAATGAATAAAACATGGTAAACCTATATTAATCATGAAATGTCGCCATCAAACGTGTGCAAGAAAGCAAGTATTATCTATCTATTGGGTTAGTTTATCAAATGGAAAGCATAAACACATGAAATAACCACAATTGCACTAATTACCAAATTGACAATATGAAGGTAAATCTACTTTAAATGCCTAATTCAACAGGTTATAAATCTCTAAAATGCAAATTAAACCTATACTAAGCATAATATGATCTAACTAATTAATCTAAAGAAAAGAGCACAAGGGGATCTATCATCATTTGCTCACCATGGGTCTGATGTGCGGTTGGCACTGTTCACCATGGCTGATAGCCATGATGGGGCTCTGAATAGGTTTGCCCTCCAAATCTAGGCTTAATCTCTGATCCACCTTGCCAAATTGATGGTCAAGGGTCGCCTCTGTGTCCTCTGATAGATTTGGTGGTTGAATTGATCAGATGGTGCACGGATTGCATGAATTGGCATTTCTTGGCTCTCTTAGGCTCCTAAGACCTCCATGGCAATGTGATCTTCAATTGGGTAGCAAAAGTGTCCCTCTCAATGCACCTAGGTGAGTATGCAATTTGATAGGGCTTCACTGCTCAATTGATTATGCTTCTCTCTCTTTTCCCCAATTCGGAGGGGGTACTTATAGCAATTGCCAAGGGGCTAGGGGTGGCTTCCTCATGAAGCTAAGATCAAGATTGGGCAGTTGAGTTTGTTGGATGGAAGGATCCAGAACCTTCCTCGCTCAAACCGCTCCAATCCACAACCAATTGGCCGTTGCAACCAATTTTGGGTTGGATGAAGGCCAACTGATTTTGAGTGCTGACCATGGATGACATGCACGGTGAGCACTGCTAACCATGGGTGTCAGCAATGGCTAGCACTGACTAGGCAAAGATGCCCAAATGAGTGGTAAAAACCACTGCTATACCTTGGATTTGTCCAAAGGTCTTCCATATGGTCTTCTAGCATGTCCCATATGAGTAGTCACCTCGACATGATGCATTTTAGGTGTCTACAGATGCCCCTTTTGAGATGCGTTGTGAGATCGAACAACGTTGAGCAAAAATAGACCTCCTAAAATGATGTCATAGGTTGGATGATGATCATTAGTCTGATCAACATTAGATGCCCCAAGTCCTGCAAAAGGACGTGCATCCTAGAATCATTGCTTCTAACTCGATGGAAGGCTTAAATTTGAAAGAGTTTGCACTCATCATCAGACATTCGGATAGCATCAATGCCAAGTAGGCTTTCATGCCTATCAATCCGAAAGGAAGAGAGTTACAAACAAACTATCATATATGCTATTTTCCCTAGCAGAAGGGTAAGCTTATGATAGTCTTTGGCAATGATTCGTAAGATGAACGTAATTTTGACAAGATCAAGGGATCTTCTATTGAATTTGATTATGATTTGATATTATGACTACCCCCTCAAGCGATGAGTCGATGAGGGTAATGACAATAAATGAAGTGACGAGGTCGCTTGACCACTATGAATGATCTTGAACAAATTAAGATTTAGCATTTGAATACTTGGCAAGGCCTAATCAGCTATGATTGCAACTATTAATAGTAATTGCCTATTTCTATCCCATGGAGTGGTCCAGCCATGAAGGCCTTCTTAGGGAATCAAAATGAAGACAATCCCGATTAGGCATGTGTTGAATCATATTGTCGATGATATGCTAAAAATATCATAGGAGAATTGTGATGAATATCTCATTCCCATGGAGCAGTTCAACCGTGTAGGCCTTCTTAGGGATTGAAATGAAGCATAACAATTCCACGATGATGAATTTACCCCAAATGTCCTTATGGTAATTTACTCATCTTGTCGGATTGCATGGATCGCAAGTCGTTACAACCGCCAAGTGTATAGGGTAAATAACTGAATACGAGGCACATTTGACTTTTGATTTATTTGGATTTTTTGTTAATTTTGAATTGAATTTGTTTTATTGGCTGAGAGGTGTGCTCCATGAAAGGATTGTCATAGTGATGACCTCGATTGAATGTACTTTGTAATCTCAGCCAGTTATTTTGTTTTACCTTATGATGACATTTTCCAATGTCGTTGTGCTTTGTTTGGCTTATTTAGATTATTTTATATTTTTTGATGCACTTTTGGTCTGATGAACAATTTTATTTTGACCTTTTAAGGCTCTCCATGGTGGGAATTGGGAGCATTTAATGTAGCTCACTGACCATGCCTATCAACTATGGGTAATTGCTTGATCGTGACTCAAAGTCATGATCGCAAAACCCTAATTCGAGGACCATGGGTGTCAGCCGTGGGCCGACCCAAATTTGAAAAGGTTAAATAAGGATTTGCTTTTGAAAAATTCATTATTTACCTGACAGTAATAGTAAATCTGAGAGCTCTGAGAGGTAAATAACAAAATTTGACCCGAAACGCTACCTAAAACTCGACTCATTCCACACATTCCACACCGATGGCCGATCAGCCAGAGGCTTCTACCAGTGGAGGAGCCGGTGCCTCCAAGGTAACTCAAAAATCGAGACCTCGCTTGTAAATTACCAGATTAAAATTAACCACATTAAGAAAATGGTAAATTAACCTCATTAAACTATCGATAATGAACCTCACCCTAGCTAGGTTTAGCATAGGTTAGATTAAGGGGTGGGTTACTTTTTTTTTTTTTAGGGGTTTATTTGGGAAGGACGGGCCCAAAATGGGTCTCGCTCCCTAGCCGCGAGTGGCAGCCATGACTCCCAATTGGTAGATTGGGGCCATTTCACCACGATGGGATTTAAATCCCAATGATCAAATTTTTGACCATTGGGCGACCATGGTTCCAACCCATGATGCCCAAATTTCTCAAATTTTCAATTTTTCCATTTTTTGATTTTTTTGGGCAATTAATGCCATTTATTGCTATTTTGAAGTGCTCTTTTGATGTTTTTTGAAAATTTTGATCATATTTTTGCATGTTTTTGCATTTTTATGAGATTTTATGATTTGTTTATCATTTTTTAGTGATTTTAATTATTTTTTTTTTTTACTTGATTGCTTTTATTCAGTCCCTGATGAACAGAGCGAGGGAGACCGATCTCCTTCACAACCTTCACCACACTAACTAGCATAGAGGGGTTGGTTTACTACTATGGGGTTCAACTTCATCTTAGACCTCCCCACTATCCGAGTGGACTAGGCATATCTTACTACATTGGCCCATCATTGGGATGCGAGGACCAATACATTTCACCTACCTATGGGTGAAATGACTATCACCCTAGAGGACGTATACCACATCTTTCGACTGCCCATTGATGGTGAGCCCATCACTTCTTCTCCTACCATGGTGAAGAAGGTTGTATTTGATGCTATCTTTGGGATCGGAGCATGGAGGCACAGGGCCGCATTGACCATGGAGGCATCCACATTTAGGAGTGGTACGAGGCTAGATTTTTCTCACAGAGGGAGGCAGTATTCATGCACCTCATCATTCAGATCATCCTCCCAGATTCTTTAGGTGTGAGGTTCCCTTGGAACCTCCTAGCTCGGACCAGAGATGTCATGGTTAGCTCGATCGCATGACCGCTTATCTTGTCCTAGGGGAGCGCTCTCTTAGCGCAGCTCTACCATGAGCTATTCTAGATTACCCATCATAGTAGAGTGGGCATCGACTGTAGCTTCCTTCTATAGATCTAGGGTTGGAAGCATATCCTGATAGAGCACCCCATCGACTTACCTCTATAGATCACTACCCTTGTAGATGATCGATAGTGCTATACCACCTGTTGGCCCTGGGAGTAGGAGGGCTTCAAGAGTAGGTCTCATGTAGGAGACCTAGATCATTACATCGATCACTTTGCATAGCTATACCCCAAGGATATCCAATGGTGACCCTACATGGACTATCCACCATAGACTGAGGTAGATAGATACCTACATCGGGTGCATAGAGATAGATGGATCATCGACCACAAGGCCGATTAGCATGAGTATCACTACTTCTCTCACATCCTATGATAGTTTGGGATTCGATAGGATATCCTAGATATGTCGACCATTTATAGATGCTTGGTCCTAGAGAGGGACCTGACCTAGCCCTAGGTCACTCCACTAGGAGAGGATGATGATGACTTCTAAGAGTCGAGGCTAGCAGATGTTGGGACTACTCCAGATTATGATGGTTAGTGGGCCAACTTCTAGTGGCATGATGAGGGTCCTCTAGGTCAGCCAACTGAGGGATTTGTAGTCGAGGGTGTAGAGGGTGCAGAGGTGGATCCTCATGGGTACAAGACCCATCAATGGATAGAGGGAGCATGGGGCACAGTAGAGGAGGGCCCATAGGTAGAGGTAGAGGAGGAGGCCTCCAAGGAGGGTGAGGTAGCTCCAGATAATGAGGTCAGATAGCTGAGAGCATAGATCATTGACCTATAGAGCTAGGTGGGGAGACTCCACACCCAACTACTACATAGGGATACCTCTATCACCACTCTAGAGGTGAAGCTATCTCATAGGTAGAGGTAGTGGCATGGCTACGAGGAGGAGAGGGCAGCTCTCTAGGCATAGGTTACCACTATAGACATAGATCAGGGAGCTCACTAGCAAGTGAGATCTAGCATAGGCATAACTTAGTGTAGTGACTACTAAGAGGGACTTGCTCAAGGTGATGAGGGGAGATCCCTCATCCTCATAGGTTATCATGGGACCTCCCATAGTACCATCTACTTTATTGCTAGGAGGTCATGACCCTATGGCAGAGATCAGAGGCTACATACCCTCATGGAGGAGGGTAATGACGCATACAATGAGTGTAGCTCACATCGACCAGCTGGAGGGTCACATCAAGCTACTAGGTGGGGAGGTTCCAGAGGATACCCACACTACAGGGACCCACAAGAGTAGGTCTAGGACCAGAGAGATAGGGCAGTCATCCGCTAGCTCCAGCCATAGGATGCACAGGACTGAGAGGACTCATAGGTCTTCGAGTACTCATGGTGCCAACTCATAGAGGACCCACAAGGATGGTGGAGGTGATGGAGTTGCCTCACAAGCTGGGGGCACAGGCCCTATTTAGTACAAATATTTAGAGATGCTTATTGTACCATTTTTGAGTGTAAGGTCGAGGACCTACACATATGTAGCCTATGAGCATTTTGATGTACTCCACTTATTATTTATATATATATATGATATGACATTTCATCTCATTACATGTGTACTTTATTTTTGGTATTTTATATTTTATGTTATGCATATGGATGCAATGCGTTATTGATTTGATGCTATATGATGTGATGTATGGATGACATGCACTAGATAGCTATGTGATAGATGATTAGATGTTATGAGTTATGTATGCAGATGTACTACTTATGATGGATGCATTATGAATGTCATATTTTGATGTTAAATGCATGTATATATTTGCTTTACTTGTATGCATTTACTTTATATTGTTATGACATAATTTATGCCATGTATGTACTGCATGTATTTCTTTGTTTCTTTGATAATTGTTATGTAAAATGGACATGTATGCTTTAATCACTTAAAACATAATGTATGCAATATGAGTTTTAATCAATCTAATGGATGACACCATAGAATGTATAACAATCATGGATTGTAGTTGCTTTATATTTTTGTGAAAGATAGTACACCCATATGTGAGATGCAATTATATATTGTTTTCTATTCATAAGATTTTGTAAATTAAAAGAATATGTATAATATAATCAGTGGCCATCTAAATATCATTTTTGACATCCATCCGATATCTAATTATATAGTACAAATAGTTCTAATAAACAAACTCTCATAAAAGAAATTGATGTTTTGATGATTGCAATTTGAAAATTGGTTGTTGCTATTTGGGAATTTTTGAGGTTTACCATGAGACTCAAACACCCTAGTTGACTTATCAAAAGTTGTATACTAACCATACTAGACTTCTGAAACATAAGGCTTTCGCTAGGATAGGCCCTAACTGTTCATTATCCCTATGTGTGCAAATGAGTATATTAAGATAAGGCATAAGCATACCCCGATGTCAAGCGGGATTCTTTCAGCCCATTGCTAAGATCGGGGGTCCGCAAATGTCTTACCCAATCCTAGGTTTAGATTTTAGTTGGACTAGACCACTAGGTGATACAGGACACCTGAAGCTAGCTCTTCCACATTCAAACATTGGTCTGCACACAAGAAAAATGCTAATGCATCAGACATATCATCATGCATAAGGTACAATAGTGTAGACAATTCCAAGGATTCAAGTTCACCCCCTTCTTTTCTTCAATTTTTTGGGATACTTGCTCATATAAAGTGATAAAAATCACTATTTATTTTTGTACTATAGTGATAAAAATCACTGTTTATTTTGTACTTTATTTTTGAGCAAGGGATTTGATATTGATTTTACTTTCTTTGTACAATTTGATCTTCATTTGATCTAATTTTTGGGATTTACATTTGATAATTTGCTTTAGAAACTTCCTTTGGGGATTTTACTTTGGAGATCGATCTAGGATATCGATCTTATGATATCAATATGGGATATCAATCAGGATGTCGATCTATGATATCAATATATTGAGGATTGATCTAGGATATCACTCGGGATATTGCTCATTTTAATGTAAGCAAGGGATTCTGGGTAGGGAATAAACTTGTCCTTTTGCCAATTGCCAACATTTCCCATACCGTCCGCATAAGGGGATAAGCAAGAATAAATATTTTCACCTCAAGATACCTGGTCCTGCTTCATGGCTTTCATCTTCCCCTAGTCCTTATTAGGATTATTTAATTTGTTGATTAGTGATAGGATTCTGATATGCTAAGGGCTATACTAACTAGACCTCAACTACAAAAGCAAAGCAAGCTTTCTATCAACTCTTGAGAAGACCTCTAGGTATGGTTGAATGACCGAAAAACCCTAGTATATTCTTCATAGCAACAAGATGGGTTGTGTTGAAAAACACAATTACTCACAAGGGTGATAAATGGATGAAAAATATAGTGCATAGATGCATGATTGAGATACAAACGTGGTGTCATTTGTAAGATTGTAAACACAATTTATTCTAATGCAAGGGTGATGGATGAATATGCCTAATGCAATGCAAAGGTGAAATGCAAAATGAAATGCAATGCAATGATGCAAATGAAATGCACATGTTTTTTATTTTTGATATTTTTCAAATTTTTTATGGATTTTAACATTTTGACCAAGGGATTTTTGAAAATCCTTGGAGCCTTTTGGGATTGACCAAGCGGTTTTGAGAAACCCTTGGAGCCTTTTGGGATTGACCAAGTGGTTTTGAGAAACCCTTGGAGCCTTTTGAATTGACCAAAGGTTTTGAGAAACCTTTGGAGCCTTTTTGAATGACCAAAGGGCTTACAGATGCCTTTGGAGCCTTTTTGAATGACCAAAGGGCTTACAGATGCCTTTGGAGCCTTTTCTGGTTCTTAGGCATAGAACACTTTAAGATGAAGGATATTGAGAGGTTCAGGCTCTTCAACTCCTCCAAGCGATGTCAAGCGATATGTCCCAGGTCCAATATTCTTTGAGATCATATAAGGACCCAACCAGTTAGCCATAAATTTATCTCACATTTTTGATGGTAAATTTGAGTTATATTGGTTCTCTTTCAACACAAGATCACCAACCTCAAAGTCTCTCAGATGGACTTTGCTATTGTAAGCTCATTTTAAGCGCTCTTGATAAACATGAAGGTGCTCGAGGGCATTCATGTGATGTTCATCAAGTAGCATCAATTGATCTAGGTGAGCTTGTCATGTAGTGTCATCATCAATGAACTCTTTCAATGTGATGCGCAACATTGGAATTTCCAACTCTAAGGGCATAATGGCCTCAATGCCATATACTAATGAAAATGGAGTTGCCCCAATGGGTGTCCGAATACTAGTCCTATAAGCCCATAATGCAAGGGGTAGCTGGATGTGCCAATATTTGTGGTGCTCTTGTACCATATTTTTCAAGATGGAGACCACTATCTTATTTGAAGCTTCAGCCTACCCATTTGCTTGCGGATAATATGGAGTCACAAAACTATGTTTGATTCTATACTTAGACATCAAAGCTCTCATAATTTTGTTCTTAAATGATGTTCCATTATCCAAAATTATCTTGGATGGTATCCCAAAATGACTAATGATATTGGTGAGTATAAACTCAGCAATACATGCTCCAGTTGTCATTGTTAAGGGAATAGCTTCCACCCACTTAGTGAAATACTCAATAGCCATAATAATAAAAGTATGTCGACCCGATGATGGAGGAGAGATCTTACCTATGAGATCAAGTCCCCACTGAGCAAATGGCCAAGCCGCTTGAATGGGTTGTAAGGCCTATGATGGCAGGTGCATAAGATTAGCATGATGTTGGCATTTAATGCATTTCTTGACATACACATTGCAATCCTTCTCCATAGTGGGCCAATAATAACCCATACGAAGGATGCGCTTGATGATAGCCATGCCACTAAAATGGCCACCACACGTACCATCATGAGCTTGCAAAATTGCCCAAGATGACTCTTGGGGCTCAAGACAATGAAGGAGAACTCCATCATAGCTTCTACGGTATAGGATGTCTGCTAACAAGACATACTTTATCACTTTCTATTTGAATGTGCATTTTGTGACATGACAATCCCTGAGGGATTACACCAAGTTTAAGGAAGTCATATATCTGTGATGTCCAGTTATGATAAGCTTCGGCCTCGACCGACAAGACAACATGCTCCCCCTATGGTTCTACATTTGCAAATGTAGACTAGGAAACAACCCTATGGTGAATGGTAGTACCACTCCCCATCGGATCCTACGAGATCAAAGACCCCCAGGATGCTCTCTTGAGAAAGTCTCTAGCTCTGTAGAACCACTCATGGTTTGGTTCTACATGAATCATGTTGATTGAATCTTTGTTATCCAATGCTTCATGTTGCACAATAGAATGTGACAATATTTTTACATGGATGGTAGTGAAATCGGTAGATGGATTCTGAGGGATTAGAGATCCCAAAGATGCCATTGTGTCTACAAATCTATTGGATGAATGAGGGATTGCCTCGATGTCATACCATTCCAATCGAGCTAGATAAATGTCAACAAGATCCTTGTAAGATTTCAATACCGGACATCGACATTGAAATAATCCCTTAACTTGGTTCACAATGAGAAGGGAATCACCAAAGATATTTAACCTTTTTATCTTCATGGTGATAGCTATTTGGAGACCCAAAATTAGGGCTTCATATTCAACATTGTTGTTAGTGCAAGGAAAGTCCAACTTGAATGACAAGGGCATTGGAGCTCCTTGTGGCATGAACAACACTATTCCTGCACCACCCCCTTGCTCACACTTTGAACCATCGAAGAACAAGGTCATATCAACTTTGTTGTCTAGTTCTTTAGGTTTGGGTGCTTCTGATAAGGCAAATACTGCATCATCAGGAAGCTCTATGGTGAGGGGCCTACTATTTTTGAGAGGCACCTCAGCTAGTTGATCTGCTATGACTTGTCCCTTAATGGAATTTTGGCTTATGAATTCCAAATCAAATTCTATCAGTAGCATGATCCACTTTATAGTACGTGTATTATGATATGTCTTGCTCATCATATACTGCAAAGGATTTTGTTTGGATATGACATATGTCGTATGACTCAACATATAGTGTCACAATTTCTTTGTAGCGAACACTACTGCTAAACACAACTTTTCAACGTATGCATATCCGAGCTCATAACTCACCAAGGTTCGACTAATATAATATATGGCATATTCTTTGTCTTGCACATTATTTTGGGCTAACATGGTTCCCAATGCAAAGTTGGTTGTCGATATATATAGAAAAAATGGCACATCTAGCCTTGGTGGAGCTAGCACTAGTGGCATCACTAGGTATTGCTTAATTTCAGCAAAGGTTGCTTGACAGTCCTCATCCCAATTGAATGGGACCCCCTTGTGTAGCAATCGATTCATGGGTCGACATTTATCTGATAATTGAGTGATAAATCACTTTATGGATGCTACTTTGCCCTGAAGGCTTCTTAATTCTTTGATGTTCATGGGGGGACGCATTTCTAAAATAGCCTTGACCTTTGTTGGGTCAACTTCGATGCCTCATTTTGAAATGATGAATCCTAAGAGCTTTCCTGAAGTTACGCCAAACACGCACTTCTTAGGATTCAACCTGACATTATGCTCTATCAGGCGATCGAAGACCTTCCTCAAGACCTCTGCATGCTCAGAATGCAATAATGACTTTGCCAACAAGTCATCAATATAATCTTCTAAGATTTTATGCATATAGTCATGAAAGATATATGTCATAGCCCATTGATATGTGGCACCAACATTTTTAAGACCAAATGGCATAACTTTATAGCAAAATATTCCCCATGGCATTATAAACATGGTTTTATGTTGGTCTTTGGGCTTAATCCAAATTTGATTGTAACCAGAAAAATCATCCATTAAGGAGAGCATCTCATGACCTACAGTTGCATCTACAAGAGCATCGATATTCGACAATGAAAATGAATCCTTTGGTGTTGCCTTATTTAGGTCTCTAAAATCTATACAGATACGGATCCTTCCATCAAGTTTTCCTACAGGCACCATATTGGATACCCATTCTGGATAGTCGATGGAGATTACAAACTCTACATCCAACAACTTTTACAATTCATCCTTAACCATTAAGGCTACTATTGGATGCATCTTCCTAAGTTTCTGCTTGATTGGCTTCTTTGATAGATCTAGCGAAAGGTTATGAGTAACCAATTTTGGATCTAGACCCAGCATATCCTTGTAAGTCCAAGCAAAGAGAGTAGGTCTCTCTCTTAGTAGAGGGATGAGGTTGGCATGCTCATCAAGAGTCAAAATTTCTCCAAATTTAACCTTCCTTGGATTGGTGGGATCATTACTGATATCCACTTTGAAGGTTTCCTCTACTAACATATGGGATCCCTCCTCAAGCTGATGAGGCGTAGGGATCAAGTGGATGTCATCTACTAGGTTTATAGGTTCCTCATTGGAAGCATCCTCAACATGATAGACATCATGTGCATAGCCTAGCGCAAAATGGAAAGGTTGCAACATTTCTTCATTAGGGAAGAAATCTTCAAGCTCTAGAGGTGAATCAACGTGATCCCAATCGATAGCATCTACATTTAGATGCAATGGTTTGGATGGATCGGCTGGATTGTGGAGTGGAGTGGTCAAATCAATGGAGATCATGTTGATGGAATGGATTATGTCTCCAGGACCATGTGCAAGTGACTCAACATTAGCAAAACTACCATCCTCAAGATGTGGTTCTAGGGGTATGGGGATCTCTGGATCCGGTCTATGAATAGATGGTCGGATGGGATCACTAGGCTCAAGGAGCTCCATGTACATTGGTAGATCGAGAAACACCATATGATAAATCACATTAAGATTTGGTGGTCTCCCTCTAAGAAGAGGATGGAGATTGATCTCTCTATGCAAATCCTCTACAGTGTAAGGTGCATTACGATAGCGTAAGTAGGGAGGTCCTAAATAGGCTCTCTCCATCTCATCCTCATCATCACTATCATAATAGAGACCTTCACCACTACCAACTAGAATCGGGAGATTAGGAAGATGGGGTCCCATGTATGCCCACACCCGATAACTACTATCACTCATGAAGGATTGATCATCTTCGATGACTATTTCCTCCAGAAATAGATGATATAAATTATGAGGGCCTAGATAGGCCACCTCAATCTCATCCTCATATAGCTCACTATTTGAGGACTCATTGTCATCATCGCTCTCATATATGCAACTTGGTCCACCTATCTCATAGATGGATTCTATTGTATCCTCATCAGAATGATCTTCTAACTCAGAATTTATCACTAAATTATCATTATGAACCTGCATGCCTATATCGTCGACTACCTCATAGATTTTTTGGCCCAAGTTTTCTCTTGGCATATGATCTGGACCGGCCCCCACCAAGATATCCTCATGATATGTCTTAGGTGGTTCTATAGTGACATAAGACACTATCCGATTATCCCTCTAGAATGTAGAAGGATTAGGGTGATAAGGATTGAAGTCAACTTCACCCCCAAACTGAGGTACAGGTGGTCTAGAGATGCCACGAGGAGTTCAGCCTATCCTCCACTATAAAATCCCAACCCAAACCTATCAGTAGGTAACTGATACTATGGTTCTATAGGCCTCTTACGCCCCTACTCAAATAGTTTGAGACCATAACCATGCCAATGGTAACGCTCAAAGTATCACATGGCATAGTCTAGGTTAGAAAGATAATGAACATTCATAGTGAATGGTTCATTATCATCCTCATCCATGGGTATGGGAGATGCAATCTGGTCTAACCCTCCATAGATGAAGTTGGTTTGGTTAGGTGGTACCCCTAATGGTTCCACCATCCCTATGGGAAGGTGATGGGCTCATGGTCGGCCCATGTCATGTGTAGTCTCGATAATAGGTGTGAACGTCATATTCTACATAATATATTCCCCTAATCTAGGATTAACCAAATGGATGGTCACCTACGGTGTAGATGACCCCGCTGAAGACACAAGTGAAGCAGGCTGAGGTGCCTCTTCGACTCCTCCTTGAACTTCCTCTACTTCCATGGGAGTAGGGGCTTCAATGATAATTGGCTTGGGCATTTGCTTTATCTTCTTTTTGCCCACATTTTCTTTCAACTTCCTATCATCCCGTTATATCATGGATGCAGTCGGTCTAATAGAAGTAGTTGTTGTGTGCTCCGATCATTGAGATACGGATATTGTAGGTCTAGCACACACTTCTTTGACTTTACCTCCTGGATCTTTGATTGGTGATGCTGGTCGCACATCCAGGTGCATTGAGGGGAGCACAAATTCCCTTAGAAAATCTGCTAGATTCATATATTTAAAGGGTTCTTCATCCGAAGGCACCACGTGAACCTATCCCTCATGAATGTATTTGATACATTAGTGTAAAATAGAAGGGATGCAATGCATTTCTCTGATCCAAGGCCTCCCTAGAAGTATATTATACTGCATAGCACCTTCGATTACGTGACACATCATCGAGATGGTCTTCAGTCCTACCTAGATAGGTAAAACTATAGTACCGACCATCGAGCATAATGCATCATTGAATGCTCTCAACGTGAAGGTAGAAGGGATGATATGCATCTTGGGTAACTTCAAGTGAGTTAACGCCTTGGTAGTTATGATATTGATCGATGACCCCATGTCGATAAAAACCTGCTTGAATGGTTTGTGATTCACACAAGCAATAATATGCAATGGTGGGTCTACTATAACAGTGGAAACCATCTTGACTTCATGGTCATGAAATTGAATGACCGGTTCTTGACACTATTGCACATGCCCCACGAAGTGTGTAAATGCTTTGAGATCCTGAGGCTGCACTTCTATGGACCTTAAAATGTCCATGAGCATCTCCCTATGCTTGGGAGACTACTGAATTAGCTCATAAATCGACAACTTTGCTGGAGTTATCTATAGGTTTTGAATCAACCTACTTTTGATGGTCACCACCGGTCTAGTTGGTGGGTCGGGCACATACTGGGCTGGCCTTGGAGGAGGCACAGCTTGGACCCTAATAGGCATTGGAGGTTGATTCGGTCATTCATACCTCACATTTCTTGTGACAACGTTGACCATACCGATGAACCCCTGGGTTGGTGGTTCGATTCACACTTGGTTGACTTGGCCAACATTATTCTTGGGTGCCTCATGATTTGGTAGAGGATTTTTGTAAATCCCCATATTTTGGTTATCGGTGCTTATGGGTTGTCGACAAGAAGCGTACCTCTCTCGATCATATTTTGCACAAGATGTTTGAAAGACCAACATACCTCGATGTCATGGCCTTTCGATCGATGAAAGATGCAATAATGATCATCTTTATAGCCTTTAGGCTTAGGTTGATTAGGATCCATCATCTTGACTTTGGGTAAGTTTATAGCCTTAGCCTCACATAACTGATGAAAAATCGAAGTCAACGACTCCGATAACTGAGTGAATACATGAGGTGGGTATTGTTCCTTATTTTTACCCTTGTAATTGTTGTTGCACTGCTCATACTATGTAGGCGGAGGTTGGGCTTGATAATTTTGCTTTTGCTACCCTTTTTCTCCCTTTTGAAGGTTCAACACTACCTGATTAACATGGGTTAGCTTGGCCTGATGTCTCTCAATACTCTTCTTGTGCCCCTCCTTCTTATTCCTAAGCTTCAAGTTACCCTCCTATAACTTGATGTCCTCAATCACCTTGGCTTGCGCCAAAGCCTCTTCGAATGTCTGGTATTGTTGCAACTATAGCAACAACGAAATGTGCTTGGCACAACTCTTCATGAACATTCATATTAATTCAGAGGATGGGATGGAGAATGGCAGCTTTACCATCATCTTCCTCCATAATTTTCCATAATCCATCACTGGCTCATCATCATGTTGCATTAGAGCGGCTAGGTCGGATAAGTTTACCTTCTTCTTGATGTCGAAGGAGAAGCATTCAAGAAATGCATCAGCTAGTTGTTTGAAACTAGTAATATTGTGCCTCTTTAATTGGTTGAACCACTCTCGAGCTGGGCCTGAGAGGGTCATGATGAAGGTGCATAGGAGCAAAGCATCATTGCTCTCAATATGAAAGCACATATCTAGAAAACTAGTCACGTGCTCCTATGCATCTTCCTCTCCTTGAAACTTTTCTAGTCTAGGCATCTTGAAATGCTCAAGATATGTTGGAATAGGCACTGACATGCATAGAGGTTCATTGTGAATTTTGTTCAAGGTAGGCTTTTGATAAGTCATTCCTTGCTTCTCTATGGCTTGAACCTTCTCTGCTAAGGTCTTGTAGGCTTGCGAGGAAAGAAACTCCTCCTCTCGAGATTGTCTTGGAGGTGGCTTCGGAGGTAGGTTCTTCCTCGATCGAGGTGGGGGACTAGGCTCGCCCTCCTCCTCGAATTGGGAGATTTCAAGATATTCTTGTTCTAATTCCTCTCCCACTTCATTCTCATACTACCTATGCTCATGTTGTTCGGATGTTGGATGTCGATCTCTATGTTGAGTTGCATGGTGAGTATGTGTGTCTATGTGCTCAGGGTGTAACTCGGGCTGTGAAGCCACTCGTCTATTGACACGCTCCCTGATCTCACTATGAGGATGTAAACCGGTGCTAGCCAATCGATCCTCTCTCTCTACATGCTCCTTCTGATCAAGGATGCATTGTTCACGCATGCATTGTTCATACAATTTTTGTCTGATGAACCTCTACCTCTGAGTATTCTCATTTTTGAGGTGCTCTTTCTCTATGTGAACATCCTCCAATTGATCTTGGAGAATCTACCATCTCTGCTTTGACATCAGTCTATGAGCCCTATCAAGATGATCGGTCATCTGAGGCCTCAGGGAGTGCGCTCTGTTCGAGCGACTTTATGAGTATGTCCTCCAATGGACTGATTTACCACACTCTTGCCTCGATCTATAAAGATGGCATTCATGTCAGGTTATCTCCTATACTCAGTGCCTGCATGTGATGTAGGAGCATGCATGTCTCGAGAATGCTTGGAGCACTCTCCAGGTTCTCGGGTGGTCCTAATGGTGCTTCCGCTACACATGCTCATAGGATGAGAGGGTGCAGGCATAGGCTTATATCCTAGATGCCCTAGGACCTTGTCTAGACCATCTAATTGTTTGCTATGCCATGGCTCATGAGGTGGTATGCCATTTTCTCCCACTTTGGATATATCTATGGTGAACTTGGTAGGTTCACCCCTATAGGGAGTCTGTGTGGGCCTATGCTCGGAAGTAGCCCTCTCTATTTACCCCTGAATGGGTGGATCTTGAACATGTCTATGCTCGAATGGTGGAGGTCATGAGCCTCCCTTAGATACCGGTCGAAGGGGTACCAATCTGGATCCCTCGATGACATATTCTTTGGTAGAACCCATGGATCCATGTGGAATGCGGTCATGGTAAATGCTACCATATGTGGAACCCCCATGTTGGGAAGTCCCATGCTCTGATCTATGTCTAGAGGGATGTCTAGTACTTCCTCTAATTGGGGTATTCTCAATGGAATCCCCTCATGTAGAATTATCCCCTCTAATGCTCGTTGAACGATATCTAGGAGGATTCTATGATTGAGGGTATTCTACATCATGTTGTGCACTAGGTGGAGCTTGGGCTTCGATCTCGGGTCTATGCCTAGATCGGCCTCTCCGTGTTTGCACCATTGTGTATCCTATGTCTAGATTTAACTTTTATTAACACACAAAGAATACAATGATGATTATCTCTTTTTACAATTTTAAAATGAGCCCTAAACTATTTGATGTGTTTTCAATTTGTTGTATCAGTAAAGTAACTCTTATCATGTTTTGCAAAGCGTTGATGATTTTCTCAATTTTTTAATGGCTTTCACCTGTATGCTCATAGCTCGACAACCTGGCTATGAACTCCAGGTCACGTAATCCCCCCAAAGTGTGGCAATGAAAGTCCACACCCAGGAAGGGAGCACAGGTCCTCCCAGATCCTCACCCATTTTCACCCAGTCAACGTCATACCCTCCGAAGAGGAGTATATGCAAATTTTCTAGGCTACGTAAGGTTCTTGGATCCGGTATTGGTCTAGAACATAGGGTACGTGGGAGTTGGGCCAATGGATGGAAATCACCTCCACCATCATTGAAACCCTACTAGTGGTTGGATGTGACTCCCAACTCACTAGCGTTTACTATGAAATGTGGTGTGTGTGGGTTATTTTTAATTTGCATAAAGGAAAGATGCATAATACAACATTAACATGATCATTTCCTACATGATATGCAATAAAGAACGTTTGATATTCAGAGATATATGCATGCTACACTACTTGACCTTCAGAGAATGCAACTAGTATGATTAATTGACCTTTGATTGGGCTTCATGCAAGCAAAATCTATCATTCAAATTAGTCTAGACCACTGGAGTCTAGGGTGGGCTGCAATCAGAGGTCCATTATTCCTAGAAATGACTAGTAGAAGCATGAAATGAAAACCCTAAGGATCTAATTCACTTTCTCATTCTTTTCATCCTTATTCTAATTAGGTTTCATCTTTGATGTTCTGGAAAAACACAGACATAGAAAATAGAAATAGAAAATGTCAAAAGGGCCTACCTCAGGTCCTCATCTGATTTAGCTTTTTACTCCTACTCTATGATTGATCTGTTGCTGACCATGGCTCGATACTGCGACTCACGACTGTTGCCCATGCCTGTCAACCATGGGCCAACTTTTTACCCATGAATGTCAACCATGGTGAGTACCTACCATAAAAACACAAACCACAATTAGTAAATCATGGCTAAAATTATGGGGTTCCACCGTGATCACCTTCTGTAACCACCAAAAAGGCTCACACCTAATAGGGTCTATTGCAATTAAAGAAAGATAACAACTAAACATGCACCAATTGACAACAAAAAGGGAATGAAAATACGAGAATCCTTTATTAATTCCAAATTGAGTCAAGTTACATATTCATCCCTCTTAGGGATACCCATTTTGATACTTTAATTACAATAGATCTAATTCCCTTTTAGGGTAGATGTGAATCAAATGCCTTCTAGGGTGACATGAACTGCTCTAGGGTGTCGATGACCCTCTTCTCCATGATTAGAGGGAATTGAATGCTTTGTCTCCTTCAATATTTGTTCCCTACGATCAAGAAACAACAAAACATCAAAAGCAAAGGTAGCCTCTCTTGATGAGGCCTTTTAAGGAAATTTCACAAAAGATGCCATAACAAGCATATAATCAAGAAAATGCATAAAACATGGTAAACCTATATTAATCATGAAATGTTGCCATCAAACATGTGCAAGATAACAAGTATTATCTATCTATTGGGTTAGTTTATCAAATGGAAAGCATAAACACATGAAATAACCATAATTGCACTAATTACCAAATTGACAATATGAAGGTAAATCTACTTTAAATGCCTAATTCAATAGGTTATAAATCTCTAAAATGCAAATTAAACCTATACTAAGCATAATATGATCTAACTAATTAATCTAAAGAAAAGAGCACAAGGGGATCTATCATCATTTGCTCACCGTGGGTCTGATGTGTGGTTGGCACTATTCACCATGGCTGACAGTCACGATGGGGCTCTGAATAGGTTTGCCCTCCAAATCTAGGCTTAATCTCTGATCCACCTTGCCAAATTGATGGTCAAGGGTCGCCTCTATGTCCTATGATAGATTTGGTGGTTGAATTGATCAGATGGTGCATGGATTGCATGAATTGGCATTTCTTGGCTCTCTTAGGCTCCTAAGACCTCCATGGCAATGTGATCTTCAATTGGGTAGCAAAAGTGTCCCTCTCAATGCACCTAGGTGAGTATGCAATTCGATAGGGCTTCACTGCTCAATTGATTATGCTTCTCTCTCTTTTCCCCAATTCGGAGGGGGTACTTATAGGAATTGCCAAGGGGCTAGGGGTGGCTTCCTCATGAAGCCAAGATCAATATTGGGCAGTTGAGTTTGTTGGATGGAAGGATCCAGAACCTTCCTCGCTCAAACCGCTCCAATCCACAACCAATTGGCCATTGCAACCAATTTTGGGTCGGATGAAGGCCAACTGATTCTGAGTGTTGACCATGGATGACATGCATGGTGAGCACTGCTAACCATGGGTGTCAGCAATAGCTAGCACTGACTAGGCAAAGATGCCCAAATGAGTGGTAAAAACCATTGCTATACCTTGGATTTGTCCAAAGGTCTTCCATATGGTCTTCTAGCATGTCCCATATGAGTAGTCACCTCGACATGATGCATTTTAGGTGTCTACAAGGAGTAATAAGGTGTAAAAGTGGTTTGAAAATTTTATCATACCTCTTGCATTGTGAAAAGAATTTTTGTGGGGTTTTGTTGAGTTTTAATGCATCTTCCTTGAGATCAAAAGAAGGGTCCTAGAACATCATTTTCAGATTTCATTGAGCACATTTTTGAGGGAATGTTCATGTGGATATTTTGAAATAGACTCTTGCTATCTAACCCTTGAAGTGGCACAAGAAGGATTGGTTGTTTGTGAGACATGTTTTAATGACATATCTTCATCAAGAGCAAAATAAGAGGTATGGGCATATTTTTCCTTCTTTGAGGTGTGTTGTTGAGCAAGGTTTTCTGGAACATAAGGTGGAGATAAAAGGGTTGTTTGATAAGCATTGTTGAAAATATTTGAGTTAGGTTTTGAGACCTACATTATGCATCTTTGTTGAAAGAAAGTGGAAGCACCTATTAGGGTTTGTGAGAAAATTGTGCTTCATTATTTGAATGATTGTGTGAAGCTTTTGAGCATTGGTTTTGAGTGATATTGAAAGTGAATGTGCAAGCATTAGAAATCAGATTTGTGAAGCAAGTGTGTGCATCAGGAAGATAGGTGTCATGTGCTAGACTAGATCTACCTTTAAAAGAGTAATAAATGTGAGACATGTGAAAGTGATAGACTTAATGATTGAGTAGAACATATTGAGCTATTTGCAAGTGCATATCATTCTCTATATGTTCTAGAGGTTAAACGAATTCTAAGTAGAATATATCTATTTGAAGAAAGCATTTTTGAAAAAGATATAAGCTTTGTTTGTGTACAAGGTTTGGAAATATTTTAAGCAGGTTAAGTGAGCAGCATTGAAGGTAGATTTGAGCAAGTCTTTTGAGAAGGCTTGAAGGCATATTTGAGCAAGTCTTTTGAGAAGGCTTGAAGGTAGATTTGAGCAAGTCTTTTGAGAAGGCTTGAAGGTAGATTTGGACATAATTGAGAGGCAGGTTTGATTGCTGATTTGTTCAATATTTGTGTTAAGGCTTGAGGTAGATTTGAGATAGAATTGAGAGAAAGTTTTATTGTTGATTTTTTCAAGCTTTGTGTTAAGGCTTGGGGTAGATTTGAGATAGAATTAAGAGCAAATTTGTGAGAAGAGTTAGAGTAGATTTATGCTAGACTTGGGATAGATTTTGGTACATATTTGAGATAGAGTTGAGAGTAGGCTTTAGAGGTGATAGAGCAAAGAGGACAGTAGTCTCCAGTGGATAGAGATCCATCAACAATGTAGTGGGGACAGAGGTCTCCTATGGAGAGATATCCATAAGCCAGAGTAGTGGGGAGATTTTTTTTATAGAAGATCACCAACCATAGTAGAGGGGATAGAGTTCTCCTATGGATAGAGATCCACAAACTAGAGCAAAGAGAAAATAGTTCTCCTATGGAGTAAGATCCATGAACCAACTGGGGAGATAGAGTTCTTCTATGGAGAGAGATCCATAAACTAGTTGAGGAGATAGAGTTCTCCTGGATCAAGTTCCATGAACTAGAGAAAATGGGAAAGAGTTCTCCTATGGAGAGAGATCCACAAATCAGAGCATAGGGGATTGGTGTCTCCTTTGGATAGAGGTCCATAAACATTGTAATAGGGAATTGATTCCAAGAGATTTATTGAGAAAATTTAGAAGAAATATTTTCTCCATGGAGTAGCCCACATTGGGTGAACCACGTTAAATTTGTGTCTCTCTTGTGTGTGATGATTTATGCATTGATTTGATTATTGCTATTGATATTACCATTGATAATATTGGATAATATTATTTGGGAAAGAAAAGTAAAAGTTGATCTTATACTGTTCATCCCCTCCTCTTAGTATAAGCCTGTGTTCTTCAATTGGTATCAGAGTGGGTTCCTTCAAAAAAGTCTAACAACTTGAAGGAAGATAGTATAGGAACACAAATGACATCTCAGAATGGATCTTCATCAAATAAGGCACCATTGTTTGATGGGAACAATTATGCTTTCTAGAGCATAAGAATGAAGACTTACTTGATGGCACAAGGATATGAGACATGGCAATCCATTGAGGATGGGTTCACACCTACAACTACTCCTCCCATAGATAAATATGGTAAGATGTTACATGTGAATAATTCCAAGGCTATGAATGGAATCTTAAGTGGATTACGTGAAGCAAAATTTGTGAAAGTTATGCATTGCAAATCAGAAAAAGAGATATGGGAAAAATTGAAGCAAACATATGAGGGAGATAAAAAGGTCAAGATGGCAAAACTACAAAACCACAAGAAAAGGTTTGAAGATTTGAATATGGAAGATGAGGAAGATATTGCTACATACTTGCTTCATGTGGATGAAGTTGTAAATACCATGTGTGGACTTGGATTCAAAATTGAAGACTCTGGTGTTGCTCAAAAAGTATTAAGGTCACTTCCTATGAGGTATGATGGAAAGGTTTCAGCTATAGAAGAGATGAGAGATATTGAAAAATTGACTATGGATGAGTTACATGGAATTCTCATAGCTTATGAGATGAGAATAGTAAAGGATCCCAACTCCAAGAAAGAGGTAGCTTTCAAAGCATCAAAGAAGACAAAAGATAAGAAACCAGAATCAAGTGGTGAGTCAAGCAGTGATGAAGAAGCTAACTATGGTAGAAGAAACAAGAAGGACTCAAGAAAGCACAAAGGTATGAAAATAGTGAAATATTTTAACTATGGTAATTTTGGTCACTATGCATCTAATTATCCAGAAGCTGGAAGCAATAGCAGTGAAGAGAAAAAGGATCATAAGAAAAAGGAAGGAGGAAAATCTAGGTATGAAAAGAAAAATAGGTATGGTCAAGGCAAGCATGAAAAGAAGTTCTTTCAAAGGCACAAGAAGAGTTTCTATGTTAACAAGGGAAGCAAGGCTTCAAGTGATAGTGATGAAAGACTCTCAGATAGTGAAGAAGAAGAGATTCTATTTTTGGCAATAGAAGAGGAAGAAAATGCTCCTATTGAAGATAAGGTCGAAGAGTATGAAGATGCTCTTGGAGACCAAGAAGTAGAGAAAGATTCAGAAAATGAAGAGGAAGGCACAGTAGATCTAGAAGCAGAACTTATTGTTGCTCTTAGAGAATTGAAAAAGGTTAGAAAATAGAATTCAAGACTAAAGACTCAAGTTCAAGAATGTGAGGAAGAAAAATAAAAGCTTCTACAAGACCTGACAAACTCAAAAGCTAAGGCAAGGAAAATTAAAGAGGTCATGAGTGAAAAGTTAGAGGCAAAAGAGTTAGAATGTGAAAGATTAGAACATGAGGTAGTTTCACTAAGGATGGAAGTGAAATATTCTAAGGACAAGCTACACAGGTTTGGGAAAATTTCAAAAACTTTGGATAAGATTATCAATGCACAAAGATCTTCATCTATCAAAACAAGACTTGGTTTTGAAGAAGGACAAGGGAAACAAGAAGAAGGATCAAGCTCAAGCTCAAAATAAGAGGAAGTTTCAGAGGAAGAGAGTGAAGAAGAAATTGAGACTTATGAGGATAAGTTAAATAATAGAAGCTTCACTAAGAAAGGAAATAATGCACAAACAAGAAACATGGATCATCACAAAGAAGGCAAAGAAAGGACTAAGAGACCAAAAGGTTCAAGATAAGATTTCTTCAAAGGATATTGTTTTTCATGTAATCGATTTGGTCACAAGGCTATGCATTGCAGGATTCATGGAAATAAGGAGTATGGCCTCACTAAAAGGAATGTCAACTCTTTCAAATATGGATATTTCTTCCAAGGGTATTGCTACTCTTGTAATCGATTTGGTCATAAAGTAATCCACTATAGGGTTCATGATAGAAATGAGTATGGCTTCACCAAGAGGAACTTCAAGATATTTGCACCTTCCAATAACTACAACATTAAGTGTTACAAGTGCAATAATCTAGGGCATAAGGCCAAGTGGTGTAGAATAGAGTTTCCAGAGCTTCTAGAGACAAGAAAGAATAGGGACACTCAAAAGGATCAAAAGGGTATGTTGAGAAAGAAGGTTGACAAAGAAAAAGAGCATTGTATGTTGGGAGTAGAAATACTCCCACCCCAAAATTAATCACCTCAAGGAGAGGAGGTGGGGAGGGGGCTGAGCTAAGAGTCTTATATTTAGCCCCAAAGGAGTCCCTTTGCCATTGATGTCAAAGGGGGAGATATTTGAGTAAGGGGGAGAGCATTCAATCAAGGGGAGCAGTTTCTCAGGGGGAGCAGATTTGGAATCAAATGGTTTGGAAAAAGGAATTTTTAGAAAAGGGTTGCCATCAATGACAAAGGGGGAGATTGTTGGAAATTTTGAGTATATTGTGTTGTCATTGATGTCAAAAGGATTGATGTCATAAGTTGATGACAATTTTTATGAGAATATTATTCAAAGGGCACATGAGACATGAGGTAGCAAGAAGAAAGAAAAGCTTTCTCCATGATGGTATTGAAAAAATAAAAGGGTCAAGTTGATTTACCATGGTGGTATTTAAAAAATAAAAATAAAAAATATTTACTGGTGGTAAATTTGCAAAAGAAAAAGGATAAATTAATTTACTATGGTGGCAAAGTTTTTATCCTAAGAAAAGGCCCAAAGAAAATAATTATAATATTTAAATCTAAAGATTTAAATTATTATAATATTTAAAAAATCAATTTGAGCACCAAGGGTTTGAAATTCATATTCATCGACGTCAAGGTCTATGCCAAATATATCATATAAATATTGCAATGCCAAGGTGGTTAATTGATATTTGAACATTGAGAAATTTGTGCGCCAAAGTCTTCGTTCGATTCATGGTGGAGAGGGAGAAGATGACAGGTCTTTTTTGAAATTGAGGAAGAGTAAAGTATAAGGAGTAGGGGCTCCAAAATTTTATTCCATCTAGGAAGGTAGCCTAGATGGTAGTATCCATGGTGCTAGGGCATGGCAGCAGAGAGGTCTCATGTTCGAGATGCGGTGGAGGTAGGTGATAAGGTTTTGTTTGGAAAGTCTTTTGTTTCACACAATAGAGATCAGGTTAAGATATAGTAAGTACCTTTTAGTGTTCATGTGGGTGGCTAGCCCATGTGGTGGCCTAGCCATGGCTAGGGTGCAAGCCAATAGGCAGCATAGGTTTGAATCACAATGGCAGGTGGCAACAAAGGGATTAATTTTTTGAAAATTAAATTATGCAAAGTCTAAGGTTCTAAGGTATGCACTTGTCTAGGGAGATATAAGGGGTATTGTTTTTGCTTTTATTTTTTAAATAAAAGGGTTATGAATGTGGTTTGAATTTTGGATAAAATATTAAGTGGTGTTTTTGCTAGTGCCTTGGGGTATAAAATAAAGTGATGATTTAATTATCTCTTTGGAAGTGCATTAATGTCAAGTAGGAGGTATAAGGTGTAAATGAAAATTTTCTTGTGTAATTTGTGATCTTTGTTGGGTTGAAAATTAATTTGCAATATTAGGAGTAATAAGGTGTAAAAGTGGTTTGAAAATTTTATTGTACCTCTTGCATTGTGAAAAGAATTTTTGTGGGGTTTTGTTGAGTTTTAATGCATCTTCCTTGAGATCAAAAGAAGGGTCCTAGAACATCATTTTCAGATTTCATTGAGCACATTTTGGAGGGAATGTTCATGTGGATATTTTGAAATAGAATCTTGCTATCTAACCCTTGAAGTGGCACAAGAAGGATTGGTTGTTTGTGAGATAGGTTTTAATGACATATCTTCATCAAAACAAATAAGAGGTATGGGCATATTTTTCCTTCTTTGAGGTGTGTTGTTGAGCAAGGTTTTCTGGAACATAAGGTGGAGATAAAAGGGTTGTTTGATAAGCATTGTTGAAAATATTTGAGTTAGATTTTGAGACCTACATTATGCATCTTTGTTGAAAGAAAGTGGAAGCACCTGTGTTAGGGTTTGTGAGAAAATTGTGCTTCATTGTTTGAATGATTATGTGAAGCTTTTGGGCATTGGTTTTGAGTGATATTGAAAGTGAATGTGCAAACATTAGAAATCAGATTTATGAAAGCAAGTGTGTGCATCAGGAAGATAGGTGTCATGTGCTAGACTAGATCTACCTTTAAAAGAGTAATAAATGTGAGACATGTGAAAGTGACAGACTTAATGATTGAGTAGAACATATTGAGCTATTTGCAAGTGCATATCATTCTCTATATGTTCCAGAGGTTAAAAAAATTCTAAGTAGAATATATATATTTGAAGAAAGCATTTCTGAAAAAGATATAAGTTGTGTTTGTGTGCAAGGTTTGGAAATATTTGAGTAGGTTAAGTGAGCAGCATTGAAGGTAGATTTGAGCAAGTCTTTTGAGAAGGCTTGAAGGCAGATTTGAGCAAGTCTTTTGAGAAGGCTTGAAGGTAGATTTGAGCAAGTCTTTTGATAAGGCTTGAGGTAGATTTGAGATAGAATTGAGAGCAAGTTTGATTGTTGATTTTTTCAAGATTTGTGTTAAGGCTTGAGGTAGATTTGAGATAGAATTGAGAGTAGGTTTGATTTCTGATTTGTTCAAGCTTTGTGTTAAGGCTTGGGGTAGATTTGAGATAGAATTAAGAGAATATTTGTGAGCAGATTTAGAGCATATTTATGCTAGACTTAGGAAATATTTTGGTGCAGATTTGAGATAGATTTGAGAGTAAGCTTTGGAGGTGATAGAGAAAAGAGGATAGTAGTCTCTAGTGGATAGAGATCCATCAGCTAGTGCAGTGGGGACATAGGTCTCCTATGGAGAGAGATCCACAAGCTAGAGCAGTGGGAGTAGAAGTCTTCTAGAATATCACCAACCAAAGAAGAGGGGATAGAGTTCTCCTATGGAGAGAGATCCACAAACTAAAGCAAGGGGAAAAAGTTCTCCTATGGAGTAAGATCCATGAACCAGCTGGGGAGATAGAGTTCTTCTATGGAGAGATATCCACGAACCAGTTGAGGAGATAGAGTTCTCCTAGATCAAGTTCCACAAACCAGAGAAAAGGGGAAAGAGTTCTCCTATGGAGAGAGATCCACAAATCAGAGCATAGGGGATTGGTGTCTCCTTTGGACAGAGGTCCATAAACATTGTAATAGGGAATTTATTCCCAAGAGATTTGTTGAGAAAATTTAGAAGAAATATTTTCTCCGTGGAGTAGCCCACATTGGGTGAACCATGTTAAATTTGTGTCTCTCTTGTGTGTGATGATTTGTGCATTGCTTTGATTACTGCTATTGATATTGCCATTGATAATATTGGATAATATTGTTTGGGAAGGAAAAGTAAAAGTTGATCTTATACTGTTCACCCCCCTCTCAGTATAAGCCTGTGTTCTTCAGTTGAGATCTTTGGTTGCTACAGATCCATTTTCCAAGCCTTTTTCTTCTACTTTCTAGTTAAGGTTTCCCTAGGTGGAAAATTGTATTCTAATTTTGAGTGGGAAGCTCCTATGTTTCAAATTTTAACAATTGTATAGTTGTTCCTTCATATATCATCTCCCTATAGAGATCATCTCCCTGTTTTAGTTCTTCCTTGGTGGATTTGCTCCTCCCAATGGAGAATCTTGTTTCAAGTTTTAGCAGGAAGTGTGTTTCAAATTATGTTTCAATTTTGGGTGGGAAGGTCCTATGTTTCAAATTTGAAATATTTTATATTTGGTCCTTTAGATATAGTCTCCTTGTGGAGATCATATCCCTATTTTAGTTGTTCCTTGTTTGTATCTTGGAGATCATATTTAGGAGATGGTCTCTTTTGTGGTGTTCTTTTGTAAAAGGTTCAGGGATCCTTTCAAAACCCCTTTTCAACTAATCAAATAAAATATATCATCTTTTGAATTATCAATTCCTTAAACAAGCTTTAAATGCAAATGATATTCAAATGTCTTAAAACTTTCATTCAATGCTTCTCTATAGATGAATTTTATTGCTATATCTAACTTACCCTTAGATTTTTCAATCAGTTTACAAATGCTAGATTTTATAACTTCTAGTCTTTTGGATTATGGAATTCATATTTTCTTCCATAATAATTAAATTTTGTAATTCAATTACTTAATTCCTTTGAATTTGAAATCCTTATATCTCCTAAGTTAATAATTATAATTTCAAACTTCAAATAATCATTCAAATTTTAAAAAATTCAAAAAAAAATTGAAGTAGCAAACCTTTTAACTCCCTACTTTATAAAATTTTCAAAATTTCAAATATGTTCAAAAATTATAAATTTCAAATAAATTAAAATCTTAAAAACTTAAATCTTAAATCTTTTACAAATTATAATCTTCTAACTCTTCAAATTTAAAAAATTCAAAATATACTAACTCTTCAAACTTTAAAAACCAATTCCAAGTTTAAAAACTTAAATCCTAGTAGAAATCCTTATCACTCCAAAACTTAAATAAATTCAAATTTTTCAAAAATTAACTTTTGAAAAATAAATAAATTCCAAAAATCAATAAGGTAGAAAACCTTATAACTCCCACCTAAAAAATTCTAAATAATTCAAATTTAATTTAATTTAACTTTCCCTCTAATATGAAAGGTAATTTATCATACCTTTCTATCTTATGATGCACCAAATTTGGAATGCACTTAATCAACATTCTTCAAATTGTAACATTTGGAACTTACCTAGGACTGCCAACTAATTTATTTCCTCCTTTGACATTGTGGTATTCCATGTGCTAGATGGCATGCAATATTCTACCTCGCCTAATTAACACCTTATTCTACTTGCTCCAACACTTAGATTTTCATCTATATAGTGGCACTTGGATTTATTCTGGAGAATAGCACCCTTCATATTTGTTATAATTATCATATTCCCCATGGAAGAACATTCTCTTATAGTTATCTAATTTCTTGGATGGTGGCACTTGGATAGTGCTCAAAATATCTTCAAATATAGCACTTTGTATTTATTTTTTGGTTATCTCTATTAACATTTAAGTGCCTTCTTGATGATTCCTTGATGACAATGTTTATTCATATGTTTGTTTGATTATCACTGGTGGTGCTTTGGATAATACTTATATGTCTATCTAATTATTTTTGGTGGTTCTTTGGATAACATTCATATGACTATCCAATTATCTTTAGTGGTTCTCTAGATAACACTTGTATGACTTTATGATTATCTCTGGTGGTGGTGCTCTAGATAGTGCACTCTTGACTCTCTGGTAACTTTTGAATGACAATGCTCCTTAATAGATATTATGGTTCCCTATTCACCTTTGGATGATAACACTTATCACTCTCTAATATCCTTTGAATTATAGCACTCCTTGATGGATCTTATTGCTCTCTAGTGTATTTTGGATGATAGCACTTATCATTCTCTAGTAGCCTACTTTCTTACATTGAAATAGATCTCATAATATCTGAAAGTAGATGCTTTTATAAAAACTTCTAAGGACAAGACTAAAATTCTATATAGAGTTTCTAGTTAGCCTGATCCTTGATTGACCAAAACTTTTGCTTCTTCAATATTTTCTTATCTTTGGAAGCTTATGTTGCTTCCTTATTTTTTTTTCTTCTCCTTCTCTAATCTATGGAAGCTTATATTGATTCTCTTCTCTGTTATCAAGAAGCTTTGATGCTTCCTTCTCTGTAATCGTAGATGCTTCTTTATCTTATTGAAGCTTTGATGCTTCTCAATTCTCTAGAAGATTGTATGCTTCTTAATCCTTTGGAAGCTTTAATGTTTCTCTATTCTCTAGAAGCTTTTATGCTTCTCAATATTTTGTAATCTATCTTTGATGTCTTAGGTCAAACCTAAGAACAATGTGATTCTCCTCTTTTATAGAGAATCCAAAATATTATCAAGGTGACTTTGAATGTCCCCTCATGTCCAAATTTCTTCTAATTTGGCCCTTAATATATTATGGTTGAGTCCTTGTATTCATTGGTTTTTCATTGGACAGACCCTAGCATCCAAATTAGGATGAATTTTATTTGTCTTCACAATATCTACTCAATCGGACCTTTAAAATAGATTCCAAGTATTCATTGTTTTCAAAGTGGATAAAATCCAAATATTATGGTCACTCTAAAATAGAAATCTATCAAAATTGAATAGAATTAAGTAGTAGCTTTGGTACCACTATTGGATTTTAAACCAAACTATCTCAAACTATCTTAGGTCCCAATGTAATTAAGCCACAATATCTTAGGTCTCAATATCAATAATAAAGAGTAGACTTACATATATGAGCAATAAAATATATATCCATTCCAATATAAATATATAACATTCACTATAATATCAAATATGAATGGAAATGGCTAAAAATTATTCATGTACAAGCATGAAGAATACTTACAATAATATTGCTCAAAATATGTATACAAGCTTTATTATGAATGCTTGCTATGGTGATCACTAAAGAACATTTTCCCCTTGTATAAATATTTATCTCCATAATATATACATAGAAATGTGACTCTTCAATATTTTTATTTTACATTCCTCACATATCCTAGAGTTTCAACCTTTCCTATTCTTGGCCTTTGGCTTCTCATATTTCCACTTGTATACTAGACTCTTCACTCTCTTCTTACATGCATACTTAACTCTATGAAACTTTCACACTTATACATGACTCTTACTCTCCTACATGCACTCCTAATACAAGACACTTGTGCACATCCTCACATTACATATTTGCACACTTACATACATGAAACTTGTGCACATTCTCTCAATACACACTTGCACTCTTACTTACATGACACTTGTGCATATCTTACACATAAACACTTACATAAAGGGGAAATATAAATCACTCATCTAAACTATAGACTCAAACCCTAATCTAGTACATAATTACATTTTTACTATAAACGTGCCATGAGGTTACATTTGCATGTACCAAATAATGCAATATTATCCAAAATTTGAAACATCCCAATTGGGTTGAGATTTTGCATGGCATTTTGAAACACTATGTTTGAGGTGAGCTTCTACATAACATTCTAAAACACCTTATATGGGTGATCTTCTACATGAAATTTTGGAACACCCTACTATGATGATCACTTTTATAATATTTAGAAACACACTACATGGGATGAGCTTCTACATGACATTCTAAAATACCCTACTTGGGTGAGCTTTTGCATGATATTCTAGAACATCCTTTTTGAGGTGAGTACTTGTATGGCATTTTGAAATACCTTTTCTAGGGTAAAAATCACACAAAAATCTAAAACACCTCCTTACAAAATGAGGATACCCATTGCAACACCTATTTGGGTGAACATTGAAACACTTCTTAAGTAACTTGCTTAAGAGTGAGTATATTCAAATTCATTTAATATCATTACTTAAGTGATAGTCCCTTCATTGGGTATACTAGGCCACCACTTAAGAATTAATTTAATTTATACACTTAATGTTATTTTTGTACATCTCTCATGGCTTTATATTTCAAAATAAAAAAATAAGCTAAGTGTATGACATAGTGTAGTTTTTTAATTTAATTTTATTCTTCATGTAATTCATATTCCTCTATAAAAATAATCTATCTTCCTTTTCTTGAGGACCATTGGTGGACCAACCACTCATTGAAATCATAAGAGCCCATCTTAGGTTTTCCATAAGCCATATAGTATCGCTTGAACAACAGACTATTACTAAATTCATCCCTCATGTCTTCAGGATCCTCTACACAATCCCTTTTGTAATTTGGTATAGGATACCATATAAAAGGGGGAACTCAACTTATGCCCAATCCACAATGTCTCTATAGGTATTGATGAAGCTTATTACACCTTTTTGCACTCATTTTCGATTATAGCTTTCCAAACTTAATGGAGATAGTTTGGTATCACTAAAACTATTGATATAGATATTTTTTCATCCTCTTGATGCACCTCAAATATTATAGTAAGGTGTCATATCATCAAATGAATTTCTTAATACTAAGATGCTCTTCTTGCACCATCAACCCCTCTATGCAGTCCCATTTGGATAGATCTCTATTTGGTGTACTTTGGTATCTTCTATTAAAATATTCAACATGAAAGCCTTTAGTTGTACCTCCTCCATGTGTAGATTAGGCTTCTACCTTGTGATCTTGCGTACAACATAGTTATGCATATATAACGTATAGAATAGATCCTATTACGATGGCAGGCTAGAATATTATGCTTCACAAAATTGATCTAGTGTCTTGACCTCATCTAATATACCTAAGATGAGTCTTGAAATCATAAATATATGATATTTCTCTTGTAATATTAGGTAGTACATCCACACCATAGGTTTGCACTCCAAAATGGCCAACACTAGGCACCTTATGGTTGTCATCGTCTCTTTTGTGTAATCCAATTCTACCTATAGGTCCTCCACATTTTCCTCCTTGTCCTTTATATCTTGCTTCAACCTCATGTTACCTTTCATCAGGTTTAATATTTGATCTTGTATTTTCTTGTAGCAAGTCATCCATTGACATTCCTTCTCATAGATTATGCTTTTGTGCCTTTACAAGGGAATGAATCTAGGCTTTGTGGTATATATTGGATTGGACAATGTTCGTATGGGGTTTTCAATGTTCATCCTGATCACTTATGATTGTTGTCCTCCAACCAACATCACATTGTCTACTTCCCTTATTTCTTCTTTCTCACCTTTCTCTTGTGATAGGCTATTGTCATTGTTTGGATAAGTGAATGCTAACCCATTGCTAATAGGGACTATATCTCTAGACATGATGTTGTCTAAGCTTAGGCTACACAAGATCTTGATGAGGTTGTCTTGGCTAATTAGGATTAAATCCCCACTCATATAAGATGCATAGCTCACAAGGTTATCATTTATTGAGCCAACCTTGATGCTCTTATTTTTCATATCAATTGCATTCCCATATCTTGGGATTCCACTCCTTGAGCCTGCATTAATGGTGTAGATATTCACAATACCCATGTCCATGCTCTATCGATTTGTGCTCTATCCATTCATTATATTGGTATTAGAAAAATTGACGTCCATTCCATCATCCTCTACAATCCAAACACCAATGATGTTTTTGCCCATAATTTTTGCCCCCATATCATGGACCTTTCCTTCTATGGGGTCTATCACTTTTCTTCATTTTCTCATCATTTTTATGGATTTTATCTCCAAGATTTACATAGATAAAGGGTCTTGTGTCTATTATATTTGAAGAGATATTACTATAATATTTCCCTTCTCTCTATCCTTACCTCACCTTGGTGAGTAGATCTACTTCTATTTCTTTGAATTTCTCCTCTCATACCAATGATTCAACTAGCTACTTCTACAACTAGGACACCTATTGTTCTAGTTTCCCTACCCATATTTATGTTTATTTTAGTTGCACCTTGATTTTATATACAATATATACCAATTCTTACTACCCCAAATCCTCTTCTACTATGTGCTACATTTTTTTAGGTGTTTTATTGGTGGACTAGTCCCTTATATGCTTGTTGTTGCTTTCAATATGATCATCTTACTCCATTAAGGACACTCACTTCATTGCTTCTTCTTGGGTGCACTAAATTCCTCTATCATTGATAAGATCCCTAGATTTCCTTTTTAGGGTCCTACTAGAAATATCATGAGACCATGATGTGCTTGCAACCCCTAATCCCTACTTCGATGGTATTTCTTACACACATGCTCCACCGAACAAGTTATATAATAAGGTAGTTTTAGATGAAATTATTCTCCCTTTTTGCCAATTTTTACATGAATTAGTAGTATCAAGTAATGATCTATTATGCTAGAGAACCATTCACTACTCATAAAACATTTTAGATATAAATAGATGACAACAACATATAATTTTGGAAGTGATGCTTTAATGACTTACCCTTACACCACTTTACAATTATGTGGTTCATCAAGTCTCAATCACATGTGTCATCATGAATGGTTCCTTGAATATTTTCTCTTCAGTCTCTAGCAACCCTATTACCCTTGTGATTGTCACCCTCAAGACCTCAATTTATAGCCAATCAATGGTGGTTTTCGCTTTGCTAAAATTCATAGAAAACTCCACCATGATGTCTTTATCATACACCTATAGCCTTTGATAGTAATCCATACACCCTGCTTACTCAAAAATCATTGCAACCCAAGGTTCTTTCTCTACTTAAACCATGCTATCTAGTTCCTTGTGCATTGCCTTCTCCACTCTAGTTGACTATGAGGTATTCGACCCTCCTATCATTTTATTGTTACCAATTTTAGTGCATGAGAACCCTAAGCTATATCCTAATTTTTATATCGTCGTTGTTGGCTAGTCATATCCTATGTTTTGCATTATTCTCTGGTGTGTGTGTTGGGATTCTTTGTCCCTAACCATTTATGGAATTAGAAAAAGCAAGTTTGTTTGCCACTCAATATATCCTTGATGGTCTTGGGTATCTATTCCATGATAGGGAACTTATCAGTATATACCACCTCTCCCCTACCACCCCATGTCACTTTAAATTGTATATGTGATACTAAATATGATTCATGCACTTAGTAACTCATTTTTGTCACCTCAAGAACCTACACACTACATCCATGTCCATGATTTATGGTGACTCAATTATGCATCCACTACTTCTTGAGTCATGCTAAATGTCTTGATAGAGTTCACTCTTATCTCATTGGCTCATGTATCTTCTCATTTTCATAATACATATTTTTTAATTTTTTAGGACTTTTTTTTTATTTGCTTTTCCATTTATTTTCATAATTACTCCAATTCCAATTGTCATTTCATATTTAATTTGGTAAATTTGAAATATCTAGACATTACCTACCTCCCTTAACATATTTATTCAATCATAACCAATTTAAAATGACCAGACATGCAAAATTTTCATAATTATTTTAATACATTCATCCATGCATTCCTTTTAAAAACAAAAACATATGAATAACACATTTAATTATAATAATAAATATATCTATTATATGAAGAACACAAGCTTATACTGAGAGGGAGGGGTGAACATTATAAGACCACTTTTTACTTTTATTTCCCAATCAATATTATGCAATGTATCAATAGCAATATCAACAACAATAATCAAAGCAATGCACAAATCACCACATACAATAGAGACACCAATTTAACATGGTTCACCCAATGTGGGCTACTCCACGGATAAAATATTTCACTAAAATTTTCTCAATAAATATCTTGGAAATCCCTTCCCTATTACAATATTTATGGACCTCTGTCCAAAGGAGACACCAATACCCTAATCAAGTTCATGGATCTCTATCCACAAGAGAACTTCTTTCTCCTCTACGCTGGTTGGTGACCTTCTAGAAGAACTGTTGCCTCCACTACACTGGCTTATGGATATCTATCCACTAAAGACTCCTATCCTCACTTAGAAGACCTATCCTCACTGCCTTGGCTAATGGATCTCTATCCACTGGAGACTATCATCCTCTATACTTTGTCACCTCCAAAGCTTACTCTTTGCTCTATCTCAAATCTATACTAAACATAGTCCTTCAATATAGCACAAATATGCTCAATATCTATTTTTGGTCTGGCACAAACCTATCCTCAAATTTGTACCAAACTATATCCTCAAATTTGCACTAAACACAGTCCTTCGGTATAGCACAAATCTATCCTCAATCCTTAACACAAAGCTTGACTCAATCATAAATCAGCTCTGCTAGATCTGCCCCAAACCTTAACTCAAGGTTTGAACAAATCAATCAATCAACTCTGCTCTAAAGTCTTCTCAAATACCTATCTCAAATCTACCTTGTAAGCTTCTACAAAATCTCACACTAATCTATCCACAACTCCTCTCTAGAACTTGTCCAATCTGCTCAACAATCTCTGTCCTCAAATCTATATTATAAGCTTCCACAAAAGCTCACATCAATTTTTTCAAAGGTCTTCTCAAAGACTTATCTCAAATCTGCTCAACAAGTCCTCAATAGAACTTGTTCAATCTACTCAACAATCTATGTCCTCAAATCTGTATTGTAAGCTTTCACAAAAGCTCACACAATCTCTTTCCACAAGTCTTCTTGAAGACTTACCTCAAAACTACTCAATAAGTACTCACTAGAACTTGTCCAATCTCACAGAAACATATAGAGAATTTTTAGAGACTCAATATGATTCACACTCACCATAATGCTCAATTACTTTCAATCTCTCCTTTTATCATAGAAAAATATAGAGGATTTTTAGAGACTCAATATGCTTCTCATTCACCACAACACTCAACCTCTTTCTCAAATCAATTTAGAATATAGAACAATTTGTTTCACATAACTTGAACTATCACTTCAACACATCCACTTGACTAGGTTCAACCAACTCTACTTAACCAATCACTCAATGAAATAATCCTTGCTCACAAAACCTAGTCCAAACATATGAACACTCACTCAATTGTTTCCAACAATGCTTATCAAAAAATCTCACATAACAATGATACTCATGATATTTGCAAACCCTAGTTCAAGTTCTTCACTCAACAAACAATGCTTATCAAGTGATCCTCACATAATAATGATAATCATGATTTTTCACAACTTCGCATAACAATGATACTCATGTTCTTTGCACAAACCCTAGCTCAAGATAGCTCAATATTTCAAACAATGCTTATAAAACAAGGTTTTTATCATCATTTCTTACTCAGAAAAACCTTCAACAATCAAACTCAAAAATGCTTATCAAACAATACTTTTCACTTCAACTTAGCATTCACAACATCCAACAATCACTCACTAAGAAGATGTGCCCATACCTTTTTATTTATGTAGAAGTGCCCTTCAAAACCTGTCTCAATCACAATTTCCTTCTTTGCCAATTTCAATGGTTATATGAAAAAATATCACACACACTCTCTCAAAATATTTCCTCAATTACAAAAATAATCAAACTCAAATACACCTTATTACTACTTGAAATTAGCAATCATCACATAAAAATAATTACTCAATTACTCCTTATAATATCCAATTTTAATTAATTAATCTCCAAAAATTAACCTTTCAAAATAGTATTTGCCTACCCTTTTATCTTTCTCAAGATACTCAATATCCAAATTAATTCAGGAAAAAATTAAACTTTATAACCAAAAAATATATTTTATTTTTCTCAACCTTAGCACATCCAAAATAATCAAGCGACCAATACAAATGACATCAGTGCATACCTTAATATTACAAAAAGGCCTTGGTGGGTTTCGAACGTGAGACCACTCTATGTCGAGCACCTTATCAAGGCACTATCCCACCACGGGGATGGGAAGACATAAGTCTCCCTTTATCCCTTCGTTCAGTGCTATTCAAAAATAAAACTGCTCTCTCTTTCTTCCAAAACGAACCCGATGGGATTCAAACCCTACACACCTTGCCTGCCACATGACTTAGCACTATCCATCATTGCTAATTGTGCTACACAACATTGTGCAAGGTAAGAGGAGCCTTGCTCCTATTTATTCATGCTTCTACCATCAGAGACCTTTCAAACATGAAAAATTGTGTCCTTTTTGTGCACGATTCTTGGAGCATAGGAATTCGATCGATAGCATTGGGGATGTAAGGCAAAGGTCTTTGCCACCATTTATAGACATCAGTGCAATTAAATCAAATTTCAAATTCGATTTTTGACTTAGCCTTATAACCCTCTTTAGGGTTTATTAAATTAATAAAAATTAATTTATAATTAAATTAAAATTAAATTATAATTAACTTAAATAACTTTGGAAGTTAATTAAATTAATTTATAATAAAATTATATTAATTAAATTAATTTATAATAAAATATTATAATATTATTTGCTTGGGCCTCTTCTTTGCACTTTGGACCACATCTGACTACCTAGAACCAGATATGACCAAACTCTCCTTTTTGTACTGATTGCGGAGCTACTTCTCGTTGTACTGCTCATTGAAACTGACTTTTGACATCAATGACCACTCACTTTTGACATCAATGACAACTCATATACTCAAAATGTCCAACATATATTTATAATAACTTAGAATAAAAGTCTTTCTACATACAACCAAATTTCCATTAATTACATTTCTTTCTTTATTTTTTTATCTAGGCCAATTGTGGGCCACCTAGGTGCTAAATTTATATGCCCTGACATGGATGATCTCTCATTTATCTTAGTATCCCCTTGGTCTAGCATTTCAATAAAATGTTTCTTTCATTTCTTTTATATTTTCATTGTTTATATTATGGTAGTCTACTTTTAAATACCATAGCAATAAAAAATTAAACCATTGGCCAATCCACTTAAGCCCATCTTGTCGTAGTTTTCTAATTAGCACCCTAGTGTGAACCATCACCATTGACTAGTTGGCCATTGAGATTATATTTCACTTCTATAAAGTTGTAAGTAAACTTGAGAATATCCTCCTACTCTCATTGTGAGTGTCTCTTAGGAACTCTATGAGCACCTTGTTGAATTGTCAAAGGAGAGCCTCCTATATTTCCTACATTCTCTTATAACATTGAGGGATCAATAACAATGACCAGTACTATATGATGACTAAATTTTTATCTCAGTGTTTTACATGAACCATTAAGCTTACCTTTATTTCTTATCTCTAGTACTCTTCCCCCTAGTTACCCATTGATATCTTTGCCTATAACATTAAAAGGAAGGATCATATTTGCATGTCTCCCACACATGGATTCAGGACCCAATCCATGTCTTGATGATTTAATCTACCTAGGTATTATTTTGCACCCTATACTAAATTCAATATTATATGGCTCATAATTGCTTCTAAGACAACCCCCAAAGAAGGATAGTTCCTTGTGGAGTTGTTGAAAAAAACTAAAGAGAGAAAATGGAAATGGGTGAGAGAGAAAGGGTTAGAAATATTTATTTGAGTGTGACTATAGCTTAGTTAATAGCATTTCCTTAAGTTTCATGAGCATTGACAACTCAATAAAAGCAAAGCCTAACAAACTATACAATTAATGTTATGTAGAAAATACATTCAACTTAGATGTTACAATTTTCAACATCATAAGCGCTCTAACCAAAGAAATCCTAAATAATAGATTAGAGGAATACCAAACAACATTAAACCTAAAAAAATGACTTCTATTAAAGCAAATAAGAAATGACAAAAATGTAAATATTACATTAAGAGATCTACAAGTATTAATTGGGTTAACTCAAATAGTTCTTGATTGTATTGTAAAGTAGCACAAATATGCAAATTGTCATAGGCAAACAATAAAATATTTAACCCTTTATAGTGATGGGTATTCCCCTATTTATATTTTTTGCTTGACTCAAAATAAACCCAACTATTATATACAATAATGTACAAAAAAAGTTTTGCATGATCGAGGATGAGCTGCAACCACTCTACATCTTCAACACATCTTTTGTTAGTCTTCAAGTTGTTATGAATATATTATATTCAATCATGTTTTTCTAGGGTGGCTATCACTTTCTTGTTATGATGACTACCACATGGTCTAACTCTTATTTTAGTGTAGGGTGCTTTCCATATTTTCTTTTAAAGTAGTTATTTGCATGCATGCTAGACATTGTTGACAACCTTGTATTCATTAATGAATATCTAGTCTCGGTTACTAACCTACTTTTCCTATTATTCTTGTAGCACCCTAAAATTGGCGCAATTAAACCCTTAGTAAAAGATAAAAAGATAAAAAAAAATGAATTTTAACCCCAAAACGCCTGTAAACCACATTTTACCAGCTTCCCTTCTTTTCCATGCCATTTTTAGGATTTGTTTTGACCGTTGGATGATATCGTCGCAGATCAGACGAAATCGTCACCGATCTGATGAATTCGTCTGGAACAGAACATTTAGACAATTTCATCCTAAAACTAAATTTTCAAAATTAGTTTCTATTTCAACAGTTTCTCTAACTTGGGTAGAAAGCATGTCTACGCAGTTAGAGTCTCCCCTGTTGGAGATCTCCCAAATTGGGATGATCTCCAACCTCCTAACCTCCCCCTAATCCTATATAAACTGGGATTTTTCTAGTTTATCCCCCTAACTGCCTCCCTTGACCCCGTAGACTCTCTGCCTGAAATCCTGCCTAAACTCCCTTGAACTCCCATGCACCTTAGAGCATCCTTGCACTATCTTTTGCATTCTGTATTTCATGTTTTCTTGCAGGAACTTTACTATTTTCCAGTCGGAGCAAGATCGGATCGTCGCAAGTGATTCCAGACTATCTCGGACGATCCTATCGAGGAGTGCAGATGATCTTGTACGATTGGAGGTGATCCTAACTATAGTTCAGATTGGGGGTAATCAGAGCCCAGAGTTTGCATCTCTTTATTGTTTTCTGCATTTCTTTATACATTATCTTAGTTATTATATTTATGCATCTTGGAGTTCACCTCATTTAGCATAACCGCATGATAAAGTTAAAATCAATCATTAAATTTACTGCATTTCTCTTATTTATTATTTGAATCTATTATTTAGGCATGTTTGCTATTATTTCTATCATTCTCATTTGCTTTTGCAGTTGCATCGTTGGTATTTTGTATCTATTCCTGTGATTGCAGGTTTTTGACGAATTCATCAGATTGACGACAATCTTGTCTGATCTCAGACGATCGTCTGAGATTTGAGATGATTCGATGTAATTTTAGACGATTTTGTACGAGTTGAGACGATATGGATTGCTACAAAACTCAAAATCTTCATCAGACATCCAAAATCAGGTATGTTTTGTCCCATTCGGCACATTCTCTGTGTTTAGCATTTATTCATATTTTTTGTATCCATAAAAATCAGCATTGGCATATAGAATAGTTTAGATTCATCTTGGCCAAACCTAGGAATTGAATGATTAAAGTACAAAATGAACACATCAAACCCACTATCAACCTAGGTGTGGAAACTACCACTCAAAATTTTCCTGGTGAACCCACCATCCGTCGAAAATTCACCCTTATACTCCTCCCCGAGAGGTGGGACCTTCAAAGGGCCTCTCAGTCCGAGGTATTATCCCATCCTTCTCGCATCCCCCTTCCGGGCGCGGATCCTATAGCCTGAAGGTAAGGATGCGAAAAATTTGGAGCGATACATTTTGGTGAACCCGACGTGAATAACATAGGCATATTTTTGATTCAAAAATATAAAAAAAAAAAAACAAAAATATATATACATATATATATATATATGTATACAAGAAAACAAAAATAAAATCATCATTTCAAGTTTGTATGTTTTAGATTCAATTCACAATAATAGATATTAAATATTACTTTTAGAAGTATTAACTAAACCATGAGTTTTTACTCAAATCAATATGAGCCCATCAGTAATGTTGGAAGAATTCAGCCAAATACATTTGTTGATTATGACCAACTTTATCCCTATTCAACATCACCTCCATCACACTTTTCTCATTTTTCATCATTACCCCAACAGGACAATCCCTTTTCCAATCCTCTTCATAACGATATTATCTATTCTCCTATATATTCATATTATGTCTATCAATCCACATACAATCCTCCTCCACCCTTTCAATATTCTTCTTTCAATACAACACATCCATTTCAACAAGAAAATACTTATTCTTCCAATCCTACCATTCACTCATATAATACTTCACAATCTTCCTATCATCATTCTACCCATAACAAAGAAAAGAGAGGTAAAAAACCATTAGGTCCTTTTATGACTGAACTCCTAAGGCACTTATCAAAAACCTCTCGAAAACCTTCATCACGTAAATTTACTAAGCTCAATCAACCAATGGATATAATTCTCAAGCATTTACTTGATACAAATAGGATTGAACTCCCTTCCATAAGACAACTTGATACCACAATAGATTGGATTAAATCTGACCTACATTGTGAATATCATAGAGTAGATGGACATATGACACAAAATTGTAAAGATTTAAGATGTGAAATTCAATATTTGATTGATGAGGGTCTTTTTAATATAAAATAATTACAATCTACAACTGATTATAAATCTCCAATAAACAATAAAACTCCTACACAACAAATACCAATAATCAATCAGGACATGGGGATCTCCCAAGAACCCCTATTCAATCATCAAAAATAGGAAACCAATCAAATATTGCATGTTAATGTGTCCCATAATGATGATATTACTAATATTGTAACATAAAATACAAACGACCAACCTCAAGTTCAATCAACTCAATCTGATATTCAAGATATGGATTCCTCATTTGACCAACCTTCAAAACTATCTTTGGCTCTAGAGAATGATCCAAAATGGAATGTAAGCATAGAAAGCTCATCTTTAGAATCAAAATATCAATCTGAAATCCACTTTGATAGCCAAAAACAAGTGATTAATCCTCAAGCAAAGATATCCCTTTTAGAAGTATTACAAAGTTCTCATAAGGAAACTTTGTTCAAGATACCTATCCAACAATTTGTTCCTCATCATATTTTCTCTAAGAACATAATTAATGGTGTAAGCCCTCCTGAGGTTAACCATATTTCATTCTATGATGAGGAGATTCCTTCCTCTACTCCACAAGAAGACTCCTCTCTTTACATTATGGGATCTAGTAAAGAAACACCTGTTAAAACTATCATGGTACATAATGGCTCCTCTCTTAATTTATGCACTTATCAATTATTCCAAAAACTCAAATTAAAGGAAGAAGATCTTAATGAATCAAATGTTATTATAAAATATTTTAACAATGAAATTCAAGAAGCTCAAGGTACTATAATTTTTCCCCTTAATATAGGATCCAAGATCCTGGATACTTTGTTTTATGTAGCATATTGTCCTTCACCTTACAACCTACTCCTCAAAAGTCCTTGGATTCACACGATGAGGGTTGTACCTTCCATTCTTCACCAATGTTTAAATTTTGAACTTGCAAGTAAAATTGTTACCATACATAATGACCCAACACCATTTGAAGAATATTTAACGGTTGAAACATCAAGTTCTATACATTCTCTATTGTCACAATTATCTTCTATCCATCACTTTTCTTCATCCATATATGATCATCCTTGTTTACCAAATAACACCCATGCATATATTTCATATATGCTCCCTCCATATTATCAAGACGTGGAATATAGTGATAAGAATGAAGAACCTTCTTATCCTTCTGACATTTTATTTTGTAACATGATCAATTTTACACATATAAAAGTAAAATCTTTTGCTACATTATTCTACATTATAACAAAGCTTTTGTTATCACTACCTCTTATTCATCACCTTTTTACCTTCACCACAACCAAATTATCCTTCAAAACCACCTTTGATTTTGAAGCAACCTTAGACACACTATACTCAAATAGCCTTTTATAGTGTATATAGATCATCTTGTATATACCACCAATTCCATCATCTAAAAATTCATATAAAAATAAAAAAATTCAAAAAAACAATCACATTGTGTATCTTCTCAATTCATAAATTAAAATCAAAACATAAAAACATCAAAATTGTCAAAAACATATTTTATTTTCATACCTGTCAATTCTTGAAGTATTATAGTTATATTTTCAATTATTTTGGATAAATTAGCATTTATTTGGAATCCCGCACTTTCACATTCACATGAATAGATATCTTGATTTTATTTGGTATGATTATTAATCTCTCTTATATCAAAGTCCACAGTTGAATTAAATAAAGTTTTGAGCATAGAAAACTGATATTTTTATTTACTTGAACCAAATATATCTTTTCACATTAAAATGATTTCATTGCAAATTCAATATGATGCTACATAGTAAAAGTGGCTTCTTGAGCGAAAAGTTTCCCCTGCTATCCTATCATGCACATGGTCTAGAATCTTTGAGAATTGACAAAAGGACAAGCTCATCCCTACCCAGAATAAAAATCCCTTGCTCTACAGCTAATCCGAGCAAGTATCCCTAGCATAGGAAGAAAAAGAAAAGTCCAAGAAAATGAGAAAAAGAAAAATATCATTTTGTACCATCATAGCAATATTTCAGCATTATCTCAAGTTCCAAGCAAAATACAAAAAAAAAAGAGAGAGAGAGAGAGAGAATAAAAGAAGAGAAAAAGAAAAGGCAAAAGCAAAATGCAATAAATCCCTTTCCCTACCCCTTGAAAAGAAAAGAAGGGTGAATGAGCTTGAATCCTTGGAATTCTCAATTATTCGAAAACTGTGAGGTAAGCCCCATAACAGGTGGTTTGTGCCCAACCCGCTTGGCCTTGGGTAATTCCTAGCATGGTGATATGTCTGTCACATTAGCGACCTTATTTTGTACAGACCTATGTCGTCTTATGGATTAGCTAGCTCTTGATAACCCGACTTACATAGTAGTCTGGTACGGTTACATGCATATAAATCATGGTCAACGAACATTCATTTGGTTAATTCAAATTACTTGTATCAAATTATCTTTCTCAAAATTGGTGAATGAACAATACAATTGCACACACATTTGTATTTGAGAGATTTTGTATCATTATGATACATCAATATTGGTAATGAACTCACATATGTACATGAGGGTTCCTTATAAATCTACATTTGTCTTTGAGATAATGTAAAATATTTCTGTAACTCTTTTTGGAATAATTTTATCTTCTTATTTCAGCACATCTATTTAGTATAAAAACAATTACATACATTGTTTTCAAAAATCCAAAATTCTTTTAAACAACCTATTGCAAAATCTAGCAAATAAAGTCATGTTTGTATATTATTATTTTCTGTTTATCAAAAATCAAAAATCAATCATGCAATAAAGCTAAAATATCAAATTCTTTTTTTTTTTGGATTTTGTGATGATGGTATAAGTCTATACCTATAATTCTATGCCTAGCGCAAACCATTGTTCTAATTTTATTTTCCCATTCATTTTAAATCATGAAAACATATGGCTTACATCATTATGTTACACAATTGTGCTTTAAAAATAACGAACCATTTTTCTATTTCATTTCATTATGTCAACATTCAATTTTGCAACGATGGTATAATTCCTAGGGAATTGTTCAAAATTTTATCACACTTAGGAATTTTATGCCTAGCAAAAATCATATTTTTAATATTTCATGCATAATATTTTTATGAAAATCTGAAAACAAACCACCATCAGTTTTTCACCATCACAACACAAAGTCTTAAGACAGTCTCTTAAGCATTCTTTTACTTTTAGCAATATTTCTATACTGGGATTAGCTTGACGACCGAGTGAGCGGCGACTCCATGAAATGGTCTATAACAACGATAATGTCCTTTGAAATCATTGTTAGAAGTCCCTTTTTTTTCATCAAAACACACCACAAAACAACCAACTTGTTTACATCAGATTATTTCATTTAAATTTTACAACATGATATAAAATTATAATATTTCCAAATGACATAATTCCATGAATCATCAATCAACAACCAAACAATTCAAACATTAAAGCATCATACAACATATACACAAGTCATATCATCAAAAAGACCATATATATATATCAACAAATTATATACATCATATCAAAACTTGACTGGTATGCCACAATCAATACCCTGGCATACTCAATCCTCTCAACAAATAATAATAATATATACAATATCTGTGCAGTGAGCGGCTAGCCTCGCTCAATCATACCATAAATAGTAAAAATGAATTAGGGTTTTACCCTAGTTTCTTAATTTTATTTAAAATCAATAGCATTTTTTTTTTTAATTTTGCTTTTCCGTGCTTTTACCTCAAACATTCGATTTGGGTAAAAACACTGAGGGGGCACCATAGTCAGCAATCGTACGATTCGACCAAGAATCGTCGTCTAGAAAATTGAGTACATTTTTTCTTTCTCGTAAAACGAGAAAAACTCATCTTTAACACATTTTCTTCAAAAAATTCGCTAAAAAGGGGGCAAAATGTAGCACCCTAAAATTGGCACAGTTAAACCCTTAGTAAAAGATAAAAAGATAAAAAATTGAATTTTAACCCCAAACCGCCCGTAAACTGCCTGTTACCCGCTTCCCTTATTTTTTGTGCCATTTTTAGGATTTTTTTTGACCTTTGGACGATATCGTCGTAGATCAGATGAAATCGTCCCCGATATGATGAATTCATCTGGAACAGAACATCCAGATGATTTCGTCCTAAAATCGAATTTTCAAAATTAGCTTATGTTTCAACAGCTTCTCTAACTTGGGCAGAAAGCGTGTCTGCACAGTTAGAGTCTCCCCTATTGGAGATCTACCAAATTGGGATGATCTTCAACCTCCTAACCTCCCCTTAATCCTATATAAACTGGGATTTTTCCAGTTTATCCCTCTGACTGACTCCCCTGACCCCCTTGACTCTCTACCTGAAATCCTGCCTAAACTCCCTTGAACTCCCATGCACCTTAGAGCATCCTTGCACTATCGTTTGCATTCTGTATTTCATGTTTTCTTGCAGGAACTTTACTATTTTTTAGTCGGAGAAAGATCGGATCGTCGCAAGCGATTCCAGACTATATCGAACGATCCTGTCGAGGAGTGCAGACGATCTCGTATGATTGGAGGTAATCCTGACTGTAGTTCAGATTGGGGGCAATCAGAGCCCAGATTTTGTATCTCTTTATTGTTTTTTGCATTTCTTTATACATTATCTTAGTTATTATATTTATGCATCTTGGAGTTCACCTCATTTAGCATAACCACATGATAAAGTTAAAATCAATCATTAAATTTACTGCATTTCTCTTATTTGTTATTTGAATCTATTATTTAGGCATGTTTGTTGTTATTTCTATCATTCCCCTTTGCTTTTGCAGTTGCATCTTTGGTATTTTGTATCTATTCCTATTATTGTAGGTTTCTAACGAATTCGTTTGATGAATTCATTAGATTGATGATGATCTTGTCTGATCTCAGACGATCGTCTGAGATTTGAGACGATTCGATGTAATTTCAGACAATTACGTATGAGTTGAGATGATCTGGAATTTTACAAAACTCAGAATATTCATCATACATCCGGAATTAGGTATGTTCTGTCCCATTCGACACATTCTCTGTGTTTAGCATTTACTCATATTTTTTGTATCCATAAAAATCAGCATTGGCATATAGAATAGTTTAGATTCATCTTGGCCAAACCTAGGAATTGAATGATTAAAGTACAAAATGAACAATCAAACCCACTATCAACCTAGGTGTGGAAACTGCCACTCAAAAGTTTCCTAGTGAACCCACCATCCGTCGAAAATTCACCCTTACACTCCTCCCCCGAGAGGCGGGACCTTCAAAGGGCCTCTCAATCCGAGGTATTGTCCCATCCTTCTCGCATCCCCCTTCCGGGTGCGGATCCTATAGCCTGAAGGTAAGGATGCAAAAAAATTGGAGCGATACAATTCCTCTCTAGCTCTTTGTATTCCTTTCATTATGCCAAAAATTCTCAAGGCCTAAACTAATGTCATCACTTAGGAAGATTCAACTTACTTCCTCTTCAGAATAAATATTAATTACTTTACTAACTTTTCACTATGCCAAAAGTTTTGATGTGCCTTGCTAACCTTAGTAGAAAAGTTTCAATTGCTCCCTTTCAAGCTTTCTTATAACTTTTGGACTTGCAAAGGTAGTAAAATTTTGACTAGAATTCGGCCTTTCAACTTTATACTGATTCTAGGTGTTTTAATATTTTGCTAATGTCACTGCAACAAAGTCTAGTTTGGTATCTTCTAGGCTCTAACACTCTTCTTCTTCACCAGGTTTTTACCTTACCAAATTTTTTTAAGGGCATTGTTGACATCAATAGAAAAAGTACCACCATACTTAGACTTTGCAAGTTTAGCAAATCTTAGTGTAGGTTGCAGTTTTTGGCTTAACATTTTACAAGTTTGGCATTGCATATTTGGACTTGTGAATGTAGACGAAGAATTTTTACAAAATCAAGGAATTTGGCTATATAATTGGTACCTCTTGGGGAAATTTTCTTGAAAATTATGAACCTATATAACCTTAGATTTATCCTTGGGATGCAAATTCTTGCCTTACTATTTTTTAATGTTCTTCTTCTACAACAAGATCCTCTTCCTCCTTTAAACTAGGTGTGGAATATTCAATGTGTAGACCCAATATTTATTTGGCTTTATCCCAATTTCCTTGTGTTAGGACCAAGAATTTTTCAGTCTTTTGTGGATAGACATCACTTCAAAGGATTTATTAAATAGAGGGTCTTTATATCTCTTACCTAACTCCATCAACCTAACATGTAGTACAACCAACTTATTCACAAGATCAAATAAGTTATCTTAATCAACATTATCTAGCCATTTAGAGAACTTTGTTGGATCCTTTACTATTACATCAAAAATACCTTTCAAATCCTCCAAAGAAAAATTACAACCATCTAGTTCCACCTAGATAGATGGGAGTCCATAATTTATGATTTCATTTATTTCATCCATTAATTTTCTCTTAGAAGCAATGACTAAATCAATAGCCTCATAGCTTAGTTCCATTATTTGTTCCCACTCAATATTTTCTAATGTCATATTATGTATCACCATACTATCTCTAACTTAAGAAATTTAATGGTGGAATGCTTCATTCAATGCATCCATGAGAGTGCATGCTTCTCAACTCTTTTTGCCAATATTATCTTCCATGGTTTTGAAGTCATCTTGCACCTCTTGAGTCATATCCCTACATCAATTGATAAATTCTAGATATGGAAATAATGTTTTGATAGATTCAAAGATATGAATCCAATATTAACTTCTTGATACTCTAGTAGACATCTATAGGGACTTGAGAGCCCTATATTTGCTATTTGGCCATGTCAAGCTCTTCCTACAAGTCTTGCACTTTCTTCTATAGAGCTTGGATTTCAGCATCCTTCTCTTATATTTGTTCTAGCATTGAAGCCTCATCAAGACTCTACTATAGCTACTAGATTTGGTTCTTCAAGGCCTTTTATTGTGTCTTTCCTTATTCAAGGGCCTTGTTCAACCACTCCATTTTATCTTTCTATTTGTGGTTTTAGTTGTCATTTGAACTTTATTTATATACAAAACATAAATGGATGCATGCACAATTTGGGATTTATCCCCAATCAAGACTTTATAAATGCCCATGATATTGTTTGCTAGTTGATAACCATTCTTTATCATATGGGATGTTATCTTAGGTACAATAGGAGTTACGTATATCATAATGTATTTCCTTTGCTTGGGGTCAATCATACCCATAACTCTTATTGGTATAGCCTCTAGCTTGGTTCATTGTTTCTTCTTCCTAAGCCAAGCTTGTGTATTGTCTTGTGTCTATTAGAGTTATCTTTGTATTGTTGCCACCAAGATGTTAGGAATAATGAAATGAGATTGAAAAAGATAAAGGGGAGGCACAAAAACCATTATAGATATGGAAGGAATAGTTTTGAGTACTCTAGAATATGGGGAAGGTGAGAGTCTAAGAGCTTGAGAATTATTGGGGTATGGAGAGGTAGTAGCTACTTTGGGACAAGGCCTGATAGGTGTTTCTTTTTGTGGTAAAAAATGGAGAGAAGGAGGGGGTGGAGGAGTTAATTTAAGACAGGATAAATATAGATGAGTAGAGTGGGTTGGAGAGGAGAAAGGGGAGGAAGAATAAAACAAATTTAATGTACCTAATCCTTGTGTTTTATCCCTAGAATGCTCCCCTGGCAATGGAGGCATCATCCAAACCTTTATTCTCTTTTTTTTAGGCCCCTATTATTCCAAAAGGGATTCTATACTTTGTCACTTGTTTTTGGATGTTTCCTTTGAGGTTTTGGGAGTGTCAGGACCTATTGGTTTTTTAAGCCTTACTACCACAAAAATATCACAGGTCCCAATATAAAATAGCCACAATATTAAAGATCAAAATAATAATATAAGAGTAGAATTATATATGAGAAAATTAATATGTATATTAAGGCAAATATTATAAAGAAAATAACATTCACTTATATAAATAATTATGAATATAAATAGCCTAATAAATTAATGCACTATGCATGAAGAAAAACTTACCAATTTAATTGCTCAAAATTTATATACACGCTTTACTCCAAACTGGATCCCTCAAACAGATCACACTTTTGTTTCTCCTTATTTGATTGCTTTCTCATGGAGTATTATCTCCATAATATATTCATAGTAATATGACTCTTTAAGGACTCAACTAATTCTCTCCAAATGACAAATCTCATGACTCTTAGCTTATCATCTTACCACTTGCATGCAAGACTCTTCATGGACACTTTACTCTAAGACACTTGTGCACATCCTCACATTACATATTTGTACTCTTACATACATGAAACTTGTGCATATTCTCTCAATCTACACTTGCACTCTAACTTACATGACACTTGTGTATTTTCTACACATTGCACTCTTACATGACACTTGTGCATTTCCTGCACATTAACACTTACATGAAAGGGGAAATCTAAACTACACACCTAAAATATAGAATCAACCCTATAGACATAGGAAATTGACCCATCTAAATGAGTCAATTCCTCACTTAAGTGCTTATAAAGCTACTAAAAATTGCTATGTGAAATTTGTTTAGCTTCCCCCCCCCTTAGGCCAACCTTCTATCCTAACCTCACCAAATTCAGAGTCATCCAAAATGGGGTGTGAGTTCAATCAAGGGTTCTCAGCACCACCTGACCTCCAATGGCCATAATTCATGAATTCATGGTTGTCTCATATCGACTAAGGATTTGGTATTTTAGGTTTTTGCCCTCAAAACCCTAGACTTGCACCATATTTTTATGTTTTGGACACAAACCTAGTTTTTAGTGTTTTAATTTTCCCACCTAAGCCCTCCAAAGCCTTCTCTAAATAGAAGGGTTGGACTCCATTTTTGGATATATGTGTGCATGTTCAAAAATGCTTGAACACTCTTGTGTTACTTGTGATCTTGCCTCCCTTTTTGTGTAAGATCGTTGACATAGCTACTTTGGGTGAGCAAGTGGAGGAGCTTCTGATGATGGATTGTGTGTGAGACTTACCTTTAGCTTAATCCATGAAGAAGGGGGATAGCCTCACCATTCTGGTTGTTTCCTTCACTCCTTCCCATTTGCTCTTTTTGCTTCCATATTATCTTCACACCAAAATTTGGGGTACTGGAAACCCTAAAAAGTAAGGTCATATTTGGGGAAATTTTAACCTATTAAATCACCTTATAACTTCATAAAAACACCACCATTACATCAGGATTGAAAAGAGTTTTCCAACGAGTATAGATATGCCTGTGTTTGGATATATATTGTGGCAAATTGACCCTAAGAAAGAATTGGTCCCAAAAATTTCAAGCAAATGGGCTGAAGTCGAGGGTCCTCATATTCACCAATTTCAAATTTTGAAAATCCTAATATTCACCACTGTGCATAACCCTGGTTCATTTTATTTCATCTTAAATCAGAAATTGCATTTATGTTTAGTTCCTTACATTACTACACCTATGTCATTTTGTTTTCTATTCCACTTACATTTAATTTGTTCATATTGCACCTAGTTTTTTAATTATTCTCCCCTATCCCTTTTTTGTTAGTGTATTATTTATTTCTTCTTAGGTCACACTTCTCACCTTCATATTTTTTTATTTTTCTTTTGTTTTAAATTTGTGGATCGTATGTACAAGGCACAAATTCGGCAAAACCCTTGGTTTCATCACTACTTATCTATCATTGTTGTATGTTGTCATCGTAAATTCATAATCACTCATCAAAGGGGATGAATTTAGGTGTAAGAACTTGGGGTAAAGATTTTATCCTGAAAATCCTTGTTTTATTTTGTGCGTTTTTATTTTATGTTTCTATTGCATCCTTTTCTGTCTACACTCTACCATCTATTTACGTTTTATTTTGTTTTTAAAACCCTAGTTCTATTCATTCTTTATGTTCATATTATACAAATTTTCTTTCCTTTAGAATTTTATCTTTCTCATTTTTTTCATCTTGCATTCTACTAAATTCTATTATATCTCCAAAACCCTCATTTTGTTCACATTGTATTTTGTTGCATTTTGTCTGCTTGTCTTAAAAGGTCAACAATTAATTTTCATTTCACATGGTTAGCTAAAAAGACATAGGGGGCTTAACTAGTGTGCCTCCAAGCTCAACCTCATAGAACCCTAAGTAGACCCCCAAACACTAATCAATTTTTCAATTTTTTTTTTTTTGTTTTTAGGTCTCATCGAATTCACATTTAGGACATTTGAGGTGCAACTTCAGATTTGCGATTGCAATATCTAGGATGCACTTTAGGCTAGGATAAACCGTCGAGTCAAGTAAGTGTTCTAATAGATCTTCTAGGTTTTTTGTTGTGTGTCTGCATTTTATTTTTTGTTTTCTATAGCTAAAAGAATAAAATAACTTTAGAGTTTAAACATATCTAATAGATTAGTCAAAGAAAATAAATTTTAGTTTTAGATTATAAGAAAAAGAAAGTGTTTGGTTTCATTCCTAGGTATCAAATAAAAAAGGCTGTAGTTTGCATTTAGACTAGTTTTGTTTGCGCATTACCTTGGACCCTTGCCTTATAAAGAAAAGGTTTATTTTTATTGTAAACTTAGGAGTAGTTTTAATTAAAATTAAAGAATCATTTTAGGAATAGTAATTTTCTTGCCTACATTATTGTTTGCCTTGCATTTATTTTATAGTCCCGTTCTTTAAATTCTTTGTAGTTTATATTTTATTTAAGACCAAACTTAGGTGTTTTTTTTAATAAAAACACTAAACCTCCCATTTTGGACTTGGAGTGAGTCCTTAAACAACTCTTGGTGAACCCTTTTATTCCCCAATCCCATCAAGTGTAGAGAAATAATAGCCTCATGGTTACCTTAGCTCCCAACAAATACATCAAGAATCATTTGTGCTAGTTATTTTTCTCCTCTACAAACCCTAATCTATTTCATATTTATAATTGTACCATTAAGGTACCATTGGGGTATATTAGCATGTACCAAATAATATAATATTTCTCAAAAAGACCAGTACATTCATTGGGAATGGTTCAAGAGTATCAACACCTAATTTGGCTTTTCCCCTATGAAGTGGTGCTTGAGGAGGGTTTAGAGGTATGGATGTTGTTGGATCCAAATCTTCACCTGTATAGGCTATTTTCTCTATGATCCCAATACCCATAGTATATGTTTGTTGTAGTTGTTCTTCAGGTGTGGGTGATGGTGGAGTTTGTTGCCACTCTAAAATAGCTATTTCTAAAGCTTATTGCCTACTTGAAATTATAGATTTTGGATCTTTCTCTATCTATTCTGAGATATTGGCTTCTTCTTCATAATATTCTTCTAGATTACCTTGGTCCTTAGAGTTACTACTTTGTTCATAATTATTTTTGGGGTCTTTGTCAAAAGTATTTTTAAAATTTTAATCAAATGTTAGACCATAACCCTAGCTTTGAGTGCATTTCACATCCAAAAATCCACTATTCCAAGATTGTATTCTCAGAATAGCACTTTTCCACTATAATATATTTTCTTTTCTTCTTCAGCACATGGCTTGGGTTGTGATAAGGCTCATAATAATTTATCTTATTAAAAAACCTTCTTTGTGGAGGATGATTGTCCTTGAATGGTTCTATTTTTTCTTCTTCCTCCTTTATTGGTTTTCTCTTCTTCTCAACCTCTAGCCTAGGTTTATGCTGAAATGAAGGGTCTTGTTGTTCAAATTTGTAAGGCAATCATTTAAAAATCTATATGGGTCATAACTCCACCTATTTAGTTCTAATTTTATCATTAGGTTTATAAGCTTCTATTTTAGCAAATCAACCATTTTCTAGTTTTGAGAGTGATAGACCTACGACTCAATAGTAAGCTATACATGGCTATTTTTTTCATTCTAGCACCTAGATGTTCATATACATAATCCATCTAGTGATAAAAATCTAAACTGAAGAGCCAATCTATAAAGTAGAAAGGCAACATAACTAGTTCTATGACGAAGTCATATACTCTTATTATCGTGCCCTCTAGTACAAAATACTTGTCTTTAGTCTTATTTTGAGTTGTTTGCAATCTATCTTTTGCTTCTTTAGATAGTTGGGGAATTGGTCCCTTTATGCATGAAATATCAAGACCAAGGAAAAGCTTATTGAAATCTAAAAAGGAATTGGGTGTACTAATATCTGGTGTCTAGTCTAGTATCAATAAGGACCTTTAATCTTTAATTTGTTTTTGAATTTTATGACTCAAGAATATTTTTGGTTTACAAAATAGGAAAATCCAATCCGAGTAGGATGAATATTGGAAAAACCCTATTTGGTTGAATTCCACTAGTTGCTCACGTATTTGAGAGCTAAGAAACAACATCCAATCAAAATAGTAAAAAACTTAAAGGGATAGTTCTTGCACAGGCCATGGCTATTTGGAAATCATGCACTTGCTTGTTTGAGTATAAGAAAAAAATGATTTGCTAGCATGGAAAATATTTCTTACGCATATTTTTGAAAATCAACTAATGTAATTTGACTTTGACGAATATTTTTCATGGCATTTTCTAATTTATTGTTTAGCCAAGCCAATATCCTACTATTATAATAAGTTGTTTGGTCCTCTTTATCAAATGGCTTAGGTGCAAGAGAATGAATATTCCAAGAAAAAGTTATGAAATTTTTAGGCTTAAGATAAAATTATTGGAAATTTGAGGTATTTTATGTTGTCATTGATGTCACATGGATCATTGGTGTCACGTGGATCACATTGAGTTTTGGTTGCCAAAGTATTTCATAAATAAGCATTTATGATATTTTGGAAAGCATGGATATATACAGGGTTTTTGTGAAAACCAAGGTTGGCAAAATAAAAGGTTTTATTTAAAACCATGGATGGTAGATTTGAAATGAGTTTTACTTAAAACCCAGGTTGGCTTTTCGTTTCATAGAAAAAGGTGCCCTAGTGAAGGAGATATTTAATTTTAAATATTTAGTTTAAATTTTAATTATTTAATATTAAAATTAAAGTCATCGTCGACGTCATAAAAACCATACGCCATCAAAATGAAATTAATAAATTAAAGGTGTCGACATATGTGAAATTAAATGAAGGTTGCATATATATATATATGCAAATGCTTTCGATTCAAAAGACTAAGCATTGAACCAAGAGAACAAAAAGTGGAAGCCCCAAAATCCTTAGATGTGACAGCGTGGTCCAACGGTGAGCTTGGGAAGCGTGGAGTTTTTGGTTGCAACATGGCATGGGTTCGATTCCCATCGGGTTCGATTTTCATAGAGTGTGGAAGAAGAGAATTTGGTGCATGTTTTTGGCATGAGCAAGGGCAGCGAAATATAGGGAGCATTTTTGCTCTCTGTCCTATGTAAGCAGATAGCTCACGTGGTCTTTGGCGATGTGGTTGTGGTGTTGAGTGGGAAGTGACGAGGGTTCGATTCCCTCTAAGAGGTAAGTAAACATTTTATTGAATATTTTTTATTATTTCCTAATGTTGGAGGAATAAGGTGATGCTAAGGGAATAATGTTTGATTAAATTTTTATTTACTTGGAAGGCAAGATATAAGGGTTGAAATGCACTTTTAGAAAAAGAGAAATTTTTGGTGTTTTCCTCTTTTAGAAGTATACCATATTATATATCGTTGGAAAGCTTATTTCAAGGGCTATTTGATTAAATTGATTAGATGGAGAAATAATATGTATGTGAAGAGATATTTTTGTTTTTGTAAAGGGGTTCAAAGTGAAGGTTGTTTTGTTCTTTTTCAAAGTGTGTTGAATGTGGCAGATTTCAAAAGGGGTTTCTTCATATTCATAAAAAGTATGGGCACATTCTCCTATTGTTTGTTTATGGTGGATGATTTCTGAAATATCATTGGAGAGAAAAGGATTGATTGTGGTTTCCTTTTTGAAAGTGGTTGCTTGAATTCTTCAAGGTTTTCTAGTTTGTGTTGAGCAAAGTGCAGCAAACAATATTGTCATTGTTGTCAACACAGTCAGACAGATTTATTGATGCAATGGACAAGAGTTTATTGAACAGCAAGGTGCAGCCAAAGTACAATGGATAGGAGTTCAGTGTTGAGCAAGGTGTTGCAGGAGGATTGTCATTGTTGTCAATACGGTCAGTTAGATCTAATGATGCAATGGACAAGTAGTTTAGAAGTCACTCGGATGCGAGAGGATAAAGTTCAGAAGTTAGTCAGATCATGAGTCCTTAAATGATAGATGCACAGAAATAGAAAACATAATTCGGAATGAGAAGAAGAAGTCTTCAGAACCTGAGATGTCAAGAAGCGGAAAGGTTTTTTTGTGAAAACCAAGGCAGTCAAAATAAAAAGTTTTATTTAAAACCATGGATAACATATTTGAAATGGGTTTTTCTTAAAACCCAAGTTGGCTCTTCGTTTCGTTGAAAAAGATGCCCGGTGATGAAGATATTTAATTTTAAATATTTAGTTTAAATTTTAAAGGTTTTTTGTGAAAACCAAGGCGAGTCAAAATAAAAAGTTTTATTTAAAACCATGGATAACAGATTTGAAATGGGTTTTTCTTAAAACCCAAGTTGGCTCTTCGTTTCATTGAAAAAGATGCCCCGGTGATGAAGATATTTAATTTTAAATATTTAGTTTAAATTTTATTTTATTTAAAATTTAAATTAAAATATTAAATTAAATTAAAAGGGCCGACATGTTACTATTTCGCGGCAATAAGCTACAGGAAAGTGACGAAGGTGGAAGAAGTGTTTGAGGCCGACAAAGTTAAATCCGGGCCGACGGATTTTAGGGTTTGGCGGTGACAAATTCTAGGGTTTCTCAACCGACGTTCTTTTAGGGTTTGTTCCTAAAACTTCTTCTATAAAAGCAAGGGTACTTCGAGTTTGAAAAGTGGGGTGTAAAGATAAAGTGCGAATGCGAGCATAGTGTTTGTAAAAGTGAAGTTCGTGTTGAGCAGAGAGCAGAATGTGAAACGACACAGAGTGTGCGAAGCGTGTGCGCAGAGAAAGCAGAGTGTGCGAGAGAAGCGCGAAGGGCAAAGTTGATTGCAAAGTCACGGTTGTAGTAGTGCAGACAAAGCTGTGTGAAGTGATTGTGCAAGAGAGAGCAGAGTGCACAGAGATTGCAAAGGTGATGTAGACCAGTTAGAGTCTTGCAATAACAAAGGTATATGTCAAACATTTTTTTATTCAATATTGAAGTCCAGTTGGTGCTTGGAAAATTAAGGGGTTGGTGCCTCTTTCCGGTTGGTGTTGGTAAACAATTTGTCCAGATTGGTGCTGGAAAATTAAGGGGTTGGTGCCTCTTTCTAGTAGGTTCTGGTAAAATAGGAGTTGGTGCTCCATTCTGCTGAAGGAGATAAAGTTAAGGGGTTGGTGCTCCTTCCAGTTGGTTCTTGGTAAAGGATTATGTAAAGTTGTAGCTTTGCATTGGCTGGATTTGGATGGTAGTCCAAGCAGTATTTTTGAGGAGTAGCCACATTGGTGAACCTCGTTAAAATGTTGTGTTATGTGTGATGCTTTCTTGATGCATTTAGTATCTCTTTTATCTGCTTTAAACTATTGCTGGTTTTATAATCTAATTGTTTTAGAAGTTTTTAAAGAACACACTGATTCACCCCCCCTCTCAGTGTCATTGTGATTACAACAATTGGTATCAGAGCCAAGTTCCCAGTTCAGGCTTAATCAGTCTAGGTTGATCTTGGATTATTACACAAATGGCAAAGAAAGGCAAAAGTGGAACCATGAGACACAAGAAGAAAAGAACACACGGGGTCATGAAAGAAAATGAAGATGAATCAAACGGTGGAGAAAAGGCCAAGAGACAACTCGATCATGATGCGGGTTCTCTAGGTACAAAATTTTTTATTTGCGGTCAACTCGGTCATAATGAATGTCAGTGCCATGGTTCTAATAGCGATGAAGTTGAAGATGATCCATTCAAAATTGGTAAAGAAACAGATTTAGAACAAGAATATGATGAAGAAGAAAGTGATGCAGAAGCAAATTGGGAACAAAAACTAATTTCAGCTCTGGTTAAAAAGGTTGAGGATGCAGAAGATATAATCACCAGTTTGAAAGTACAGACAGAAGATTACAAGAAAATTTCTAAAAATCTCGAAATGCAGTTAACCATGAAATCAGAGTATTGCAGTAAGCTAGAAGAAGAGATAGACGGTCTAAGAATACAGACAGAAGAGATGAATAAGAAAGTTAATGTATGTAGCAAACATGAAGAAGATTCCAACAAAATAGTTAGCAATCTGAAGCTGCAAATAGAAGAGTTCAAAAGGATTGAAGAAACTCTTAGGTCTCAGATCAATGAGAAAGAGACTATTTGCTGCAAAAAAGAAGAAAAGATTATCTCTTTGAAGAAACAACTGGAAGAGGCCAATACAAATCTTAAATTCGAGAAGAGCACAAAATTGCTAGATAAAATGATAAATTATCAGAGAAGCTCCACGGATAAGCATGGTCTTGGGTATGAAGCTGAAAAACCCCCATCGTCCAAATATGCAAAGAAAAAGGAGCTCACCGTTGAAGGATCAAAGCATAAAAAGTCTGAAGTTGAACAACCTTCATCATCCAACTCTACAGAGAAGAAAAATTTCACTATTGAAGGGTTGGAGCAAGAAAAGATTAAAGCTGTATCTTCAAAAGAAAGAAAATATCAAAGGAGATTTACAGCAAAGCAGCCACAACAAAAGAGGTTCTACCACTCTCACTTTTTTCATGCTAACACTTTTAATGGCTATTGTTTCAGATGTAACCAGTATGGTCACAAGGCAACTTATTGTGGATTAAATAATAAATCAAAGAGTTATGCTAGTCAAAATACATCTGCATATCTGAGTGAACACTTTGTACAATGTTTTCAATGCAATGGTCATGGGCACATAGCAAGGTTTTGTCCAAGCACTTATGTATCAAATCTAAGGCAAAACAGTAGATTTCATAAGACGCAAAGAACACAACACAGACAGGGGAATAAATCAGGTTCATAGAAGAAAGGAAAATAATCATTCATCATGGATGCATAAGAGACAACCACACCAGAGAGATATTCGAGTTCACACAATGATGCAAAATAGGGACGCAGGTGAAAAATCCAAGCCCAAGGTCAAGAAAGTCTGGAGAAAGAAAGAAGAGAGGAAATCGTGTCTCCTTGAACTAAAGGAGACTGCTCTTCTACTGCACTAAGCAACTCCAGGTAACACATCCTCAAGGGGAGCATTTTGAAAAAGGTTTTATTTTATTGCTCTTATATGTTTGTTGGGTTAACCTGAGGATGAAAGGCAAGTAGTAAGGAGGAGTTGCACTATAGTTGTTTAAATTTATTTCAGTTCATATGGTTGTTTGTGGAAGTGCCATGAAGTCTGGAGATTAAATGGAGAGTCGCCACCATTTCTAGTATTGTTGTATGTCATTGTTGTACTGTTGATGGTTCTTACTATAACTGTTCAAAGCCATGAAATGTAACAGTTCAGATAATTTGATTAGTGAAAGAATGATTTCCCCAGCTGTGTATTTGTGTTTCGATAATAGCGGCATGTTTTTGTTTGGCGCTTGATGTGAAGATTGTCAGATCTTTCATGACACCTTGGTGAATATATTTAATTCACAGACAGGTTTTGTTTTAACTATTTATTTAATGCCAATCCAAGGATAAGAAGCTTGAGGCTGAGTAAGGTGCACTACGGTTGGCCATAAAGTGTTTGACAAAATGTCTTCTTCCGACATGCATAGTTGAAAGTAAGAGTTGGCAGTAAAATTGTAGTGCTGGACAAAAATTGGTACAGAAGTGAGTCACTTGTCAATTCGATGACAAAAGTGAAATCAGCATGTTGAATGGGAAGATTGAAGAAAAAAGTTTTTAATGAGCAGCCGAGATGATTCCCGCCTGGTGATGAATAGTTGAGTTGCTTTCATAGTGGTTGTTTTGATCAAGTTAATGCTTTTCTTGATACATGATTTGGGCTTACTCCATTGAGTTTGATTTGAGCAAGTTATTCTTTGCCTTGGTGATTTATGTTGGTGGCTGTCTTGTTCAAATACCTTTGGAAGGAAAATGATGTCTAATAGTTTCCTTTTCATGTAGTGATTGGTTGAATGCTTCAAGGTTAATCTTGAGTTGAATGATGTTGGTTAAACCTTGTCTATAAGCATTGTTGCTAAAGCCCTAATTGGTTGAGAAAAGATGTTGGTTGTGCTATGGTACAATGTTTGGTACTTGCACAGAGTTGAAAGTGGATTGAGGTAGCCTGCTTGGATTCTCACTTGCAGAGAGAGACAAACAACTGTCATTGGGTTCAAGCTTGTTGAGAATATATCCAAGATGCATGGTGAAGTTGTATGCAGATGTTGCTTGGCATTGCAGAACAAAAAGTTGGCTATATAAGATTATTGTATGCCTTCACTAACGAGTGGACAAGTTTGAGTTTGCAAGATAACGCGAGGGTAGTTGCACGGAAGACAGTGGTTCAGTCATGTTCTTACACATGTTATATTGGTGAAGTTGATGGTGATGGTGTCATTCACTGGTTATTGTTGCTATTCACATTGTTGATTTTATTGATGCCTATTATGCTTATCATGATGTTGTCAATCAGTGAAATGAAGTGGTCTTGGACTCAGGGGGAGCATTTGTGTACTTGTTTTTCTTCTTGTTCATGCTTGGAATATTTGCTAATTGTAATAATTTGTGTCTAAGAATATTGTGCATAGACTCGGGGGAGTCTGTAGCGACCCTTTGGTATTATTGTCAAAGGGGGAGAAGATTTACAAGAAAATTGCACATGTGTTGCCAACAATTCCAAAGGGGGAGATTGTTGAGCAAAGTGCAGCAAACAGTATTGTCATTGTTGTCAACACAGTCAGACAGATTTATTGATGCAATGGACAAGAGTTTATTGAACAACAAGGTGCAGCCAAAGTACAATGGATAGGAGTTCAGTGTTGAGCAAGGTGTTGCAGGAGGATTGTCATTGTTGTCAATACAGTCAGTTAGATCTAATGATGCAATGGACAAGCAGTTCAGAAGTCACTCAGATGTAGAGGATAAAGTTCAGAAGTTAGTCAGATCATGAGTCCTTAAATGATAGATGCACAAAAATAGAAAACATAATTCAGAATGAGAAGAAGAAGTCTTCAGAACCTGAGATGTCAAGAAGCGGAAAGGTTTTTTGTGAAAACCAAGGCAGTCAAAATAAAAAGTTTTATTTAAAACCATGGATAACAGATTTGAAATGGGTTTTTCTTAAAACCCAAGTTGGCTCTTCGTTTCGTTGAAAAAGATGCCCCGGTGATGAAGATATTTAATTTTAAATATTTAGTTTAAATTTTAAAGGTTTTTTGTGAAAACCAAGGCGAGTCAAAATAAAAAGTTTTATTTAAAACCATGGATAATAGATTTGAAATGGGTTTTTCTTAAAACCCAAGTTGGCTCTTCGTTTCGTTGAAAAATATGCCCCGGTGATGAAGATATTTAATTTTAAATATTTAGTTTAAATTTTATTTTATTTAAAATTTAAATTAAAATATTAAATTAAATTAAAAGGGCCGACATGTTACTATTTCGCGGCAATAAGCTACAGGAAAGTGACGAAGGTGGAAGAAGTGTTTGAGGCCGACAAAGTTAAATGCGGGCCGACGGATTTTAGGGTTTGGCAACTGACAAATTCTAGGGTTTCTCAACCGACGTTCTTTTAGGGTTTGTTCCTAAAACTTCTTCTATAAAAGCAAGGGTACTTCGAGTTTGAAAAGTGGGGTGTAAAGATAAAGTGCGAATGCGAGCATAGTGTTTGTAAAAGTGAAGTTCGTGTTGAGTAGAGAGCAGAATGTGAAACGACACAGAGTGTGCGAAGCGTGTGCGCAGAGAAAGCAGAGTGTGCAGAGAAGCACGAAGGGCAAAGTTGATTGCAAAGTCTGGCTGTAGCAGTGCAGCAAACTATGTGAAGTGATTGTGCAAGAGAGAGCAGAGTGCACAGAGATTGCAAAGGTGATGTAGACCAGTTAGAGTCTTGCAATAACAAAGGTATATGTCAAACATTTTTTTATTCAATATTGAAGTCCAGTTGGTCCTGGCAAATTAAGGGGTTGGTGCTGGTAAATAATTTGTCCAGTTGGTGCTGGAAAATTAAGGGGTTGGTGCCTCTTTCCAGTAGGTTGCGGTAAAATAGGAGTTGGTGCTCCATTCGTTGAAGCGAGATAAAGTTAAGGGGTTGGTGCTCCTTCCAGTTGGTGCTTGGTAAAGGATTATGTAAAGTTGTAGCTTTGCATTGACTGGATTTGGATGGTAGTCCAAGCAGTCTTTTTGAGGAGTAGCCACATTGGTGAACCTCGTTAAAATGTTGTGTTATGTGTGATGCTTTCTTGATGCATTTAGTATCTCTTTTATCTACTTTAAACTGTTGCTGGTTTTATAATCTAATTGTTTTAGAAGTTTTTAAAGAACACACTGATTCACCCCCCCTCTCAGTGTCATTGTGATTACATCAGTTTGTGAGTTGTGTTTAAACCTTATTTTATAATCTTAGTTGTTGAAGCCCATTGGTTATCAAAATAAATTGAGTTAGAAAAGAACATGAGTATAATTGTTATGTGAGATTTGTGGTTGAGCATTGTTGGAAATATTTGAGTTGGTCGATACATGCTTGGACTAGGATTTTGTGAGAAAGAGTTGTCCCTTATGGTGATTGGTTGAGTTGAGTTGATTGAACCTAGTCAAGTGATGTATGAATTGATTATTCAAGTTCAATGAAACAAACTATTCCATAATTCTGATTTGAGTTTAGAACATATTGAGTCTCTAACAATTCTCTTTATGGTTCTATAATACTTGATTTGAGTTGATATTGATTTGAGTTGAGATCATTGTGGATCAATGTTGTCATCCATTGTAGAGTGCATTGCCATTCATTATTGAGTTCATCATTGAGCCTTGCCTTGATAGTTTTGTGGATGATATTTGAGTACTACTTGAGCATGATTGATTGAGCCTTTGAGAAGGCCTTTGGGATATATTTTTGGACAAATTTGTGGATAGTTTTGGGACAGATTTATGAGCAATTTTGGACAAGTTCTATGTGAGCTTGTTGAGCATATTTGAGCAAGTTCTGTGTGAGTGTGTTGAGAATATTTGGACAAGTTTTGTGTGAGTTTGTTAAGTAGGTTTGTACAAGTTTTGTGTGAGCTTGTTGAGTAGATTTGGACAAGTTTTGTGTGAGCTTGTTGAGCATATTTGGACAAGTTATGTGTGAGCTTGTTTAGCATATTGGTAGAGTGCCTAGCTGAGTAGATTAGTGGATTGCCTATCTGAGCATATCAGTGTATTGCCTAGCTAAGTAGATTAGTGGATTTCCTACTTCAGTAGATTAGTGTGTTGCCTAGCTGAGCAGATCAATGGATTACCTACCTAAGCAGATTAGTGTGTTGCCTAGCTAAGCAAATTAGTGGATTGCCTACCTAAGCAGATCATTTTATTGCCTAGCTTTGAGTAGATCAAATTAATCATTGTATTGGATAAGGATCCTTATTTCTATGCGAAATATTATAAGGATATTATCTTATGGAGTACCCTACATTGGGTGAACCACGTTAAAGCTTGTGTCTCAAATTATGTGTGGTGACTTGTGCTCTTGCTTACTATTGCTATCTGAGTTATTAATACGCATTGCTATATTTGGTTATTGCAATTAAGGATATTAATTGATATTGGTTCAAAATAAAGTAAAAATTTGGTGCCATAGTGTTCACCCCCCCTCTCATTATAAGCTTGTGTTCTTAAATTGGTATCAGAGCAGGTTCCTTCAAAAAGGCTAACAACTTGAGGGTAGATTCTACTGGGTTACAGGATGGACAAATGGTATATTGATAGTGGGTGCTCTAGTCATATGACTAGGTATAAGGATAAGTTCATTTCTTTAAAAAGGAACAACAGTGGATCTGTGATATTTGGTGATAATACTTCAGCTAAAATCAAAGGGAGAGTAACTTTAAGTTTGGATAATGGAAAGACTACTACACAAGGTGTACTCTATGTTGAGGTTCTAAAACACAATCTAATGAGTGTAAGTCAACTTTGTGATTGAGAGTACACAGTTACTTTTTCCTCTATAGGATGCAAAATCAGGGAAACAAAAATAGGGAAGCTTGTTGCAAATGCAGAAAGAACCAATAACAATCTCTACATGCTCAGTGAAATAAAAATGTAAAAATGTCTTCTATCTCAAGAAGAAGAAAGTTGGTTATGGCATAAAAGGTTGTGTCACTTGAACTTAGATAACATAGTAAGGATAAGCAACAAAAAAATTGTTAGAGATCTACCAAAGATAAAAAGACCTTCAAATACAATTTGTGCATAGTGTCAGTATGGAAAGCAGACAAGATCAAGTTTCAAGGCAAAAGAATATTCCTCTTCCAAGGTATTAGAATTGATTCGTATTGATTTATGTGGTCCTATGAGAACTACAAGGTGAAAGTTACTTCATGTTGTCCATAGATGATTATTCTAGAATGACTTAAGTTGTTTTTTTGAAAGAGAAATCAGAGGCATTTGAGCATTTCAAAGTGTTTAAATAAATGGTATAAAATGAAACAAGAAATAAGATCAAGTGTTTACGATCAGATAGAGGAGGGGAATTCATCTCTACATAATTCATTGAGTTTGCATAACATGGAATCATAAAAGAACATTCAGTAACTAGGAATCCATAGCAAAATGGAGTAGTAGAAAGAAATAAGAGAACTCTTGAGAATATGGCCAGAGCAATGCTAAATGAATCAAGAATCTTATATGGGTTTTGGAAGGAAGTAATCAGTACAATAGTCTATGTTATGAATAGAGCTCAAGTTAGAACAAAGCAACATAAGACTCCATATGAGTTTTGGAAAGTAAGATCTCCCACGGTAAATTACTTTAGAATTTTTGGAAGTAAGTGTTATATGAGAAGAGAGGATAAGGACTTGGGCAAGTTTGATCCTAGATGTGATGAAGGTATTTTTCTTGGATACTCTAAAAAGAGTAAGGCCTACAGATGCTAGAATAAAAGAACATATACCATGGTGGAAAGTATAAATGTCAAAGTTGATGAAAAAATAGGAATAAATGAGCCATCTCAGAAAGATATTCTTGAAGAAGAAGAAAGTTGTCAGGAAGAAATGGGTGAAGATTCATATGAAGAATATTTGCAGAATATATCTTCCAAAACTACATCAAGATATATTCAAAAAAATCATCTAGAGGACTTGATAATTGGTAGCCTTGATGTAAGACGAACAAGAAGAAGAATCATAGGCTCAACAGAACAAGAAAATGTTTCACTACTATCCAAGATAGAACTAAAGAATTTTAGAGAGGTAGAAAATGATGAATGTTGTATTAAAGCAATGAAGGAATAACTAGATTAGATTGAAAAAATTAAGACTTGGGAATTAGTTCCAAGACCAAAAGGAAAAAATTTAATTGGTACTAAATGGGTCTACAAGAACAAACTAAATGAAGATGGTCAAGTCATCATAAACAAGGCAATATTGGTGTGTAAAGGGTATGCACAAGTATAAGGAATTGATTTTGATGAGACCTTTGCACCAGTTGCAATATTGGAAGCTATACGGATGTTTTTGGCACTTTCAAGCTACAAGAATTTCAAAGTATATCAGATGGATGTCAAATAAGCTTTTTGAATGGTCATTTAGAAGAAGAAGTTTGCATTGAACAACCAAATGGGTTTAATCAATCAGAAAATCCAGATTATGTGTGTATATTGAAAAAGGCTCTTTATGGCTTAAAGTAAGCTCCTAGAGCATGGTATTCAAGACTGGATAAATATCTTTGAGAGCAAGGTTTCAAAAAGGGAACAATTGATAGCAATATGTATATTAAAAATAATGGAAATGATTTGATGATTGTGGAAGTTTATGTGGATGATATTATTTTTGGGGGTAGCAATGATAGAATGTGTCAAGAATTTGCAAGAAACATGACTAATGAGTTTGAAATGTCTATGCTTGGTGAATTAACCTTTTTCCTCGAATTACAGATTTCACAATTATAAAAAGGGATATTTCTTTCACAAACAAAGTATATAAAGGAGATGTTAAATAAATTCAAAATGGAAGATAGTAAGCCAGTTAGTACTCCAATGGTTATAGGGTGTAAATTAAGCAAATATGATGAATCTCCTGATGCAAATCAAACACTATACAAATCTATGATTGGTAGCTTGTTATATGTTACAACTACAAGAACAGATATAATACAAGTAGTTGGTTTAGTAGGAATATTTCAAGCAGCTCCAAAAGTATCACATATGACAGCAGTGAAAATAATAATCAGATATCTCAAAGGAATAATGGAGTATGGTCTATGGTATCCTAGAAGCAGTAATTTTACTCTCACAACATACACGGATGCATATCAGACAAGAAAAATTGATGATAGAAAAAGTACAAGTGGAGGAGCATTCTTTCTTGGTGATTGCTTAGTTTCTTGGCTAAGTAAGAAACAACCATCAGTGTCACTTTCCATAATAGAGGCAGAATATATTGTAGCAGCAACATGTTATTCACAGGTATTATGGATGAAACATACTCTCAAATATTTTAGCATAGATCATGATCATCCCATTCCTATTCTATGTGATAATACTAGTGCTATAAGTATCTTGAAGAATCCAATAATGCATGCCAAAACAAAGCACATTCCAATCAAGTATCACTTTTTAAGAGAACAGGTTATAGAGCAACAAGTAATATTGGAATATGTTCCTACAAAATATTAGATTGCAGACATATTTACAAAACCATTACCATGAGAAATTTTTGAGCATTTGAGAGAACAGTTGGGATTAAAAGTACTTCCACCCGAAAATTAATCACCTCAAGAGAGAATGTGGTCAGGGGGCTAAGCTTAAGAGTCATATCTTTTAGCCCCATAAGTGTCCCTTTTTGCCATGATGTCAAAGGGGGAGATATTTGAGTAAGGGGGAGAGATTTGAGTTAGGGAGAGCAGCCTCCAAAGAGAGCATTGAGTTAGGGGGAGCAGCCTCCAAAGAAAGTATTGAGTCGGGGGGAGCAGCTTTGATTCTTAGAAATGGTTTTTGCAATGACTGTGGTGATTTGCGTTAGAGGTGTTTCCATAAATGACAATGGGGGAGATTGTTGGAAATTTGAGGTATTTTATGTTGTCATTGATGTCACATGGATCACATTGAGTTTTGGTGGCCAAAGTATTTCATAAATAAGCATTTATGATATTTTGGAAAGCTTGGATATATACAGGGTTTTTGTGAAAACCAAGGTAGGAAAAATAAAAGGTTTTATTTAAAACCATGGATGGCATATTTGAAATGGGTTTTTCTTAAAACCTAGGTTGGCTTTTCGTTTCGTCGAAAAAGGTGCCCCGGTGATGGAGATATTTAATTTTAAATATTTAGTTTAAATTTTAATTATTTAAAATTAAAATTAAAGTCATCGCCGACGTCATAAAAACCATGTGCCAGCAAAAGGAAATTAATAAATTAAACGTGCTGACGTATGTGAAATTAAAGGAAGTTTGCATATATATGCAAAGGCTTTCGATTCAAATTACTAAGCATCGAACCAAGAGAACAAAAAGTAGAAGCCCCAAAATCCTTTGATGTGACAGTGTGGTCCAACGATGAGCTTGGGAAGCATGGAGTTTTTAGTTGCGACAGGGCATGCATTCGATTCCCACCGGGTTTGATTTTCATAGAGTGTGGAAGAAGAGAATTTGGCACACATTTTTGGCATGAGCAAGGGCAATGAAATATAGGAAGCATTCTTGCTCTCTATCCTATGTGAGCAAATATCTCACGTGGTCTTTGGCACCGCGGTTGTGGTGTTGAGTGGGTAGTGACGAGGGTTCAATTCCCTCTACGAGGTAAGTAAATGTTTTATTACATTTTTTTTATTATTTCCTAATGTTGGAGGAATAAGGTGATGCTAAGGGAATAATGTTTGATTAAATTTTTATTTACTTCGAATGCAAGATATAAGGGTTGAAATGCACTTTTAGAAAAAGAAAAATTTCTGGTGTTTTCCTCTTTTAGAAGTATACCATATTATATATTGTTGGAAAGCTTATTTCAAGGACTATTTTATTAACTTGATTAAATGGAGAAATAATGTGTATGTAAAGAGATTTTTTTTTTTTGTAAAGGGGTTCAAAGTGAAGGTTGTTTTGTTCTTTTTCAAAGTGTGTTGAGTGTGGAAGATTTCCAAAGGGGTTTCTTCATCTTCATAAAAGGTATGGGTACATTCTCCTATTATTTGTTTATGGTGGTTTATTTCTAAAATATCATTGGAGAGAAAAGGATTGATTGTGGTTTCCTTTTTGAAAGTGGTTGGTTGAATGCTTCAAGGTTTTCTGGTTTGTGAGTTGTGTTTAAACCTTGTTTTATAAGCATAGTTGTTGAAGCCCATTGGTTATGAAAAGAACTTGAGTTAGAAAAGAACATGAGTATCATTGTTATGTGATATTTGTGGTTGAGCATTGTTGGAAATATTTGAGTTGGTCGATACATGCTTGGACTAGGGTTTTGTGAGAAAGAGTTGTCCCTTATGGTGATTGGTTGAGTTGAGTTGATTGAACCTAGTCAAGTGATGTGTGAAGTGATTGTTCAAGTTCCATGAAACAAACTATTCCATAATTTTGATTTGAGTTGAGATTGAGTTTAGAACATATTGAGTCTCTAAAAATTCTCTTTATGGTTTTATAAGACTTGAGTTGAGTTGATATTGATCTGAGTTGAGATCATTGTAGATCAATTTTTTCATCCATTGTAGAGTGCATTGCCATTCATTATTGAGTTCATCATTGAGCCTTGCCTTGATAGTTTTGTGGATGATATTTGAGTACTACTTGAGCATGATTGATTGAGCCTTTGAGAAGGCCTTTGGGATAGATTTTTGGATAGATTTGTGGACAATTTTGGGACAGATTTGTGAGCAGTTTTGGACAAGTTCTGTGTGAGCTTGTTGAGCAGATTTGGACAAGTTCTATGTGAGCTTGTTGAGTAGATTTGGACAAGTCCTTTGTGAGATTGTTAAGCAGGTTTGGAAAAGTTATATGTGAGATTGTTGAGCATATTTGGACAAGTTCTGTGTGAGCTTGTTGAGCAGATTTGGACAAGTTCTATGTGAGATTTTTGAGCACATTTGGACAAGTTCTATGTGAGCTTGTTGAGCACATCAGTGGAGTGCCTAGCTAAGTATTTTAGTGGATTGTCTACCTGAGTAGATTAGTGTGTTGCCTAGCTGAGCAAATCAGTGGATTGCCTACCTGATAATATCAGTGTGTTGCCTAGCTAAGCATATCAGTGGATTTTTTACCTGAGTATATCAGTGTGTTGCCTAGATGAGCAGATCAATGGATTGCCTACCTAAGTAGATCAATGTATTGCTTATCTATGAGCAGATCAAAGTAATCATTGTATTGGATAAGGATCCTTATTTTTGTGTGAAATATTATAAGAAGATTATCTTGTGGAGTACCCCATATTGGGGGAACCACATTAAATATTATGTCTCAAATTGTGTGGTGACTTGTGCTCTTGCTTACTATTGCTATTTGAGTTAAAAATGCACATTGCTATATTTGGTTATTGCAATTAAGGACATTAATTGATATTGGTTTGAAATAAAGTAAAAAGTGGGCACTATACTATTCACCCCCCCTCTTAGTATAATCTTGTGTTCTTAAAAAATAATACCTGGTTTACAACATTCCTCATAGTTCTTAATTTTGCATGGTAATGCTTTACTACTACCTAGACTAGCTCTAGACAAGGATGAACCCTCCTTGGTATGTAATGTCCTAGAAAGGAGTACCAAGAAAATGCAACCCAATGTTCCTTTGAATACCATGAAATTTTATGGTTAGAACAAGGTCCAAAACATCTCCCAAATAGTCTTTAAAATTCTTGGACTCCTTGGACTCAATAGTTGCTTTCACCAATATTTTACAACAAGGAACCATGTGAATGGTTCTTGTAAACAAATGGTTAGATTTTTGAATGCTTTTAACAGGTTGTATAGAGCTAATAGATATCTTTTATAAGATTTGATAATTGATATATGCTACAGGGTATTTAATGCTTTTGCATGTTTGAGTCATGATTCAAACACTTTTTTTCTTGATTAATTTTCCCAAAGCTTTGGTTTGTGTGAGCACTAGATCTATTTTTTGCTTTATTATCACTATCTTTTTTATACAATAACCTTTTGATGGCATATATTTTATTTAAATATCACATCTATACAATATGGTACAAGGTTTTGGCACATGTTTTTCATGTTTGATATCTCAAAATTTGTACCCATTCACCAAAATTGACAATGTCCCAACCAAATTGACCCAAACTTTCATTGCTTTTGAGTGTTTGTTCTTTAGGACACCTAATATTTCACAGTAAAAAAGTTATGGATTCTTCACTTTGAAATGCAATAAGTCCTCAAGTTTGTGTAGATCATTGCATTGAAATTAGGCTCAGAGAACTTTTTTATCTATAATTCTTCTATTAGCTCCTCCAAGCAATCCAAATGTTTTTCAATCATTGCTCCAAAATAGTTAGTATCATATTTATCTAATTGGATGATTTTCTCCTTAATCCTCTCTATGTGATAGGGGATTGGCTTCTTAGTATAGATCTAGAATTTCCTTTCCTTATATGAGTGAGTGTAGTCTAGAGATTGATACTCTTAAATCTTTGTTGTGAACTCCCTTGACAAGCATAGTCTAAATAGAGGTATAAGATCCACAACCATTATCTCTTGGATTACTGAGATATATGAAATCTTATGAAACACCATCAAAATACCTTTCACTACTCTCATCATCAAGATGTAGGTCCCATCTAGTTGCAGTATACCAAAACTAGTTTGGGTGTACTCCATATCCATAGCATCATAAACAACCTTAGGCATGATTGTTGTTGCAATACTAAAATCAACCATCTAGTTGTATATAATCCAACCTTCCATACACAAATACATATAGAGAGGAGGAAGCTTATTCTTACCCATGTTAGGAGCATGTTGTTCTTGTATCAAATTCAAATCTAGACAACTAGACCCACTTGGAAATGCATTCTTTAAGACAATCCTAAATAAATTGATTTGTCCAAGAATTAGCAGAGAATCATACATGATGAACCGTGAAGGGGTCCTCTTTAGTTATTCAATTATGCTAAATCCAAATTCCTTTGGCATCCTATATTACATTTAGGATGGCTTGTCAAACCTCCTTTTGAACTATTGAGTTACATCTAGATTTTGTTTCCTGGTGATAGAAGGGTACCATAACTTCCTTAGCATTTACTCCTTTAAATTTTCTTGGGTGGCCTTAGGCTATTCTATCTTGATCTACTCTTGGGGTTACTCCTTTTGAGGTGGAGGGGAGGTTTTTGGACCATTAATATTCTTGGGTTCTATCAAAAGAGGTATTTTATAGAATATAGTCAATATGTGGATCAAATCAAAAGTTGAAGGCTCTTCAACAATGAGATTTAGCTCTAGATAAATCAACATACCAACAAGACCTTTTGATTTTCTTTATGATTTTTGGTTAGTGGCCTATTGGCATTGGCACTAATAGACCATGAATATGTCAACATTGTTTGTAGGCTAGGCACCAATAGTATTCTTGAGTAGTGAATGTTCCCTTTTCCTAGCTTCTAACAATAATATTTTGCTTTATGACAATGTTTTTGGTTGAAGCCCCTTGGTATTTTATTACTGGGGTATCTTATTTGTTGATATCCTTTAAATGTTCTCTCAAAATTTTATCACTTTATCACAGTGATTTTATTTGTTAGGTTCCTAATTACAACTTTTAGCTCTTACATCTCTATTTATTATTTTGGTTTTAAAGTAGGCAAGATCAATATAGTAATGGTTGAAGTAGTATACTAAGTATATGGCTTGGGTATCAACAAAGTATCTAGTAAAGGGGATGACAGAGTTGAAAGTGAGGATTGGTTATAGTAATGGCCGAAGTAGTATGCTAAGGATATGGCTTGGGTATCAACAAAGTATCTAGTGAAGGCGATGATAGAGCTAAAAGTGAGGTTTGTCGACCCAGTTAAGGAATATCCAAGAAACATGGAATTATGACTTTCAAAGGGAGATTTCCAACTGAAATTAGTGTATTCTATGCTATAATAGCAACTTTGAAGATCTAAGAAAATATCATCTCACTGGACTATCAAATCTATAGCATTAAGTCCAACATAAAAACTTTGAGGTAGTAGATGTAAGCTTTGGTATGGGATGACCTTATGTCTAGAGGGATTCTTCTCCAAATTTTGTTGAACCAAATGTTGAAATCCATGATGTTCTCCAAGGGATGCATTTATATGGAGGTAAATTACGTGATAAGTGAAAAGATGTTCCTTAAATTATTAAACTCTAGGATGAAAGATTCAAAAAGGTAAGTGTTGGTATAGCTTTCTTCTAAAGAGTGGTACTAGGCCAATACCTTAACTCAAAAAAATAAAGCTAACAACCTCCTCGTTATATCTTCATGGATAATATTATACATATTAGCTAAAGAGTCTATATCATGGCAATTTTCATAGACCATCTTTTCACTACCATCATAGGTGGAAAAAACTTTTAGTGAAGCTTGAGGAATGTCATGGATATTTGGTAGACTGAGGGGTTTGACACTATTCCATTCAAGGTATATATGTTTGGCCATATTTATAGGTAGGTATCTAGTTACAAGTTGTATGGATATGGCCTATAATGGAGTGGGAATTTGGATGAAATAAAAAGCCAAGAAGCAAATAGAATCCCTCTAATTTGTTAATTATGGGGCTATGTACTTTAGCAAAGTTGTTAATTTCTAGTTTCTTTTAACAATGGAGTCACCATATGAATGAATGTTCTATATTATTTATGAGACCAATATATTCATCATAATATTGATAATTTAAAGATGTAGGTATGCAAAATGTGATAGCTTTTGATACAACATGCAATGGGAGATAACATTCACAAGATGCATAATAATAAGAAAGAAAGTAAATCTGTGATATGATTAAAATATTCTATAAATAAAATTTTTGGAAATGAGTACAATAGTAGCTATGGAGGAAATGAACACTCCATGATACAAGCTACCACTCAATGAATGAGGTCTGAGCGTATAGCTCACACACACTAAACTACTGTATATCCTACACTACTATAATCCTACACTACTATGATCCTACACTATTGTGATATCTCTTCTATATCTATGGCCCTTTATATAGGAAGATAAGTTCCTTGGCCAACACTCTACCTAGTTGTACAAGTGGAAACCTTACACATTACAACTTGCACATTGACACTTGTGCATTTATTACATTGCATGAAGTAACTAGATAACTTCCCCCTAAATTAATCTAATGTCCTAAGTATGTACCAAGGAAGGTACATTTACATGACCCAAATAATGTAATATAAGCTATTCTAAAAAATTACTCTTGTACACATGATGGCTTTGGCTTTTGATTAGGCATTTCTTTTTAGCTTTTGTCCCATTTGTGATTCTTCTACTTGATATCTTTAGGAAATCTTCTAATTGTGAGAGGAATTGATAAAATACTATTCCACCAGGCATGCCAAAATCTCATGATGCTTTGGTGGCTTTGGATTTTTTTTAGGTTATTATTATGCTTTTGTCCCACTAGTGGTTCTACTACTTGATATATTCATGAAATCTTCTAAATGTGAGAAAATTTGAGGAAATTTTATCCCACCAGGCATGTCAAATACTCCTGATGTTTTGTTCCACCTCGGTATGAATTTTCACCCTATACCAAATTCAAGATTAGGTGGCTCATAATTGCTTCTAAGCCAACCTCTAAAGAAGGTTGATTCCTTGTGAAGTTGTTGTTGAAAAATACTAAAGAGAAAATATAAAGGAGTGAGAGATAAAGGATTAGAAAAATTGATTAGAATTTTTTTGGAGCTCAACTAAAAATATTGCTTTAAGTTGCATGAGCATTGGCTACTCAGCACAAGCAAAGCCTAACAAACTATACAATTAATGCTATATATAAAATTTATTCAACCCAAATGTTATAACTTTAAACATCTCAAGTGCTCTAACCAAAGAAAGCCAAATAATTTAAGCCTAACAAATATACCAAAGGAATACCCAATAACATTAAACCTAATAAAAACTTTGATTAAAGCAATAAAGAAATGTTAAAAATATAAATATTATGTTAAGAGATCTACAAACATTTATTGGGGTAAGTTAAACAATTCTTGATTGCATTCTAGAGTTGCATAAATATATAAATTACCATAGGCAAACACTAAAACATTCAACCCTTTACAACGAGAGGTATTCCCCTATTTATAGTTTTTGCTTGGTTCAAAATAAAGCTAACTATTCTATACAATAATAAACAAAAATGGCTTTGCATGATTGGGAATGAGTTACCACCACTCAACATCTTTACCATATATTTTTTCAAGCTTCAAGTGGTTATAACTATAATATCATCAATCATGCTTCATCAATATGGTTGTCGCTTTCTTGCTTTGATGACTACCACATGGTCTAACTATTCTTTTAGTTATGGGTGCTTGGAACATTTTATTTTTTAAGCAATATTTTACATGCATGTCAAACATTTTACATGTTGATGTTCTTGTCTTCATTAGTGAATATTTGACCCAAGTTGCCAACCTACTTTGCATAGCTTCCTCTTATGCTCTTTGTATGTCTTTCATTATGTTTGACCTTTTTGAGGCCTAGGCTAATGTCATCGCTTGGGAATATTTGGCTTACTTCCTCTTCAAAATAAATATTTCTTACTTGACTAGCTTTGCAATGTGTCAAAATTTTTGATGGACCTTGCTAATGTTAGCAAGAAAACTTCAAGCATGCTCCCTTTCTAGATTTCTTATAGCTTTTAGTCTTGCAAATGTAGTAAATTTTTGACTTTATACTAAGTCTGGTATTTTTAAGCTTATGCTGATTTCACCACAACAAGGTCTAGTTTGCTATCATTTGGTCTCTAACACTCTTCTTATTTTCTAGTTCTTTACCTTACTAGAAGTTTTGAAGGACATTGCTGACATCAATAAAAAATTTTTGGTATACTTAGACGTTATGATTTTAGCATAGCTTAGTATATGATGTAGCTTCTAGCTTAACATTTTACAAGTCCAACATTTCATATTTGGAATTATGAATGTAGAAAAAGACTTTTTTTTTAAATTCAAAGAATTTGGCTACACCATGACCTCCTTTATAGTGTGATTGTGTAAGTATAACTCACACAATAAATCTTGATGTTCAAGTGCAATGTTGAAGAATAGCACACAAAATATTTCAAGCATGTCCATTTTGTATATGATGAATTTGATAAGACTTTTGAGATTATAAAAATAATTTACTATTCTTGAAGCATGAGCATGTAGATTTTAAGTGGTACCCATACATTCCAGTAGGTCTAAAACTTGTTTCCCACCATGTTATGTTTTACCTATATCTATTCTAGCTTTGATCACATTTTCACCTTCTCTTCCTCATATGCAATGATTGTATCATCCTTCTCTTCCATTTTCTTTTTCAACCAATGATTTTCACCAATAATCGACCATTCCACTCCTCCATGTGACCCTCTAAGATCAACCATTTTTTCTCCTTTTCTCCTACAACTATTGTCATGATCTATCATTAATTTCCCAAAGTCAAACAACATCCCTATTACCTAAGATATGATAAATATGCTTGGTGCTTCTTTTTCCATTGTCCCTCTTATGCTTCCTTCTCCAAAGTAACCTACCTTTGTTGTGTCCACCCTATACCCTAGTGGAATTGGTAGTGACCTGAGTATGTTAACCATGACCTTGGATGATTGTGTTGCCTATTCACTCTTTAACCATGCAACTTCTTATTCAATTCAATGATCTTCTATTGTGATGCTCGTAACTAGTCTTCTAATTCCATTTGCTCCTTTATGGCTAGTCATTTCTCCTTTTATTCCATCATAAACCTTGAATCTCATATGATCTCCTTTGGTTTGCATTCCCTTTCATTTTTGATAAACACCAATTGGCTTATAGATTTTTCTCCTATAGATGGCCCTAATCAAACTCTTAGGATCATATGCCTTTTTAGTGGTTCTTTGACCTCCTTAGGTGCACTTGTGTGTCCTCCTATTACTATAATATCTCTCACTTTCCTTCTTTGTATTTTCCACATTGATCATTCCCCTATTAGCCATGTCTCCCATGATAGTTTTTTTTGGCTCAATTACTCTATTATTATTTTCACCAAGCCATGATGTGATAGACTCCTTAGACTCCTATGTTGCTGATATCAAGTGCTCATATTTTTTAGTGCTCAATAAAGCTAGTATGACACATTCATTTTTAATCCTTACACCTCCTCCCCTTGATTAACATGAAACAAAAACCAAAAATGGTGTCTCATGATGACAAAAAATTACCCATAACCTATGAATTACTTTAATCAAAACAATGTAATTACATCATATGGTAAAGATAGGTGGTTTGCATTATCGTCCTATTGTTAAATACTTTATAGGTATTTTGATTATGAGGTAAGAGAAACTCCTCATGCATGGAATATATCATTATTGGCTCCTTAAACTTCCTTTGTCCCTCCATTTACAATCCAATCACTCTTACTATTATTATCTCTCCTCGATGTCAAAGTTGTACACCTTTATTTGACTCTCTCTAGTTGACCAAAGATTTGATAGCCAACTCTTAATCATATCCTTGCAATTAATTGAAGTATGTCATCCAACATACTCTTTCTATGAGTACTTCTATTTCATAATATTATGGTATTTTTTCCACATCCATCATCTCCCTTTTGATCATTTTGCATGTCATTCTATTTGTAACATGAAACCCCATCTTTCTTCTCATTAACTCTCAATTGTATATGATGATCAATTGCTTTATAAAATTTACTCCTACCTATGTATCTATAGTTGTGCCATCATGATCTTTGTGGCTTCCAGGGTGCTCTCATTTTCTATTCCCTAGTGATATGTGACTTGGATGGAATGAATTATCCCTTACCTTCTTAATTTTGAATGATTTCCAATGCAACATGTATTCCTCTTTGTACCACACTCTTATTTTTGTCTCGATATCTACACTTCTCAATGCTGAAAACCTATTTTTGACACCATAATTTATTTTGCATCGCACATAGGTACTTATACCCATGTGTTCTTGCAAATGCCCCACTCTTGATGTGCCTTTTTCCTTATGGTCCATGCAGTCCAATGTGCTTTTTCAAGTTTCTTTAGGAAAGTTACATTACCTTTGAAAACTTAAGGAGGCACACCTAGAGCAAGATTTATATTCAAAACACAATGCTCTTATAGAAAAATTGGGTTACCCTTTGTTAAATTTTTCATATGCTCATTTTACAATGAGTACTTAAAAAAGGAACAAAATGTAGACACTCAATTTTTGCACTATAGTTGCTTATTCATTGTTTCTATGCTCAGTATAAAAACATTTCTTATAGAATGCCTAAGTAACAATTCCTTTTGATGCCTAGATCAAAAATTCCATTTGTTAAGAATAACTATTTGTAGTGGCCCTTTAATAGTCACCAATAATGGATTTTTCTCATCCACATTGTGGATATCCATTCATGTCATAAATCCTAATCCATATCATGTGCCTTCATTCATGACCATGGGTCCTTATAAACAATCATGAATCTTTGTCCATATCATAAGCCTTCATCTATGATCTTATATCCTTGTATGCATTGTGTGATTTTAAGTTAAATTATCTCAAAATATCATAGGTCGTAATATAATTAAGCCACAATAGTATATCAAATATCCAAGGATGATGAAAATAAATCCAAACCCCCCTCGTAGCAAGGTCGAGGAGGGAAAAAATCCTCTGCAAAAAACCATAAATGAAGATACTCTCATGGAATGTGAGAGGCCTCAATGGTCTGACCAAGCAAATACTGGTGTCAACCATGAGGAAAGAAAATAAATCCACCATTCTTGTTCTTTAGGAAACTAAAATTGAAGGAACCAATATCGATAGAATTGCCAAATTTATCTAGAAAAATAGTGAGTACATTGCAAGCCCAGCCTAAGAAAATTTAGGGGGGCTTCTATGCCTATAGGACCCAACCAAAGCTAAAGGAAGACTTCTATCCTCTTCTGAAAGGATCACAAACATCCTCTTTTTTTGCAAAGATAGTAAAGCAACTTGGATCCTTTCTAATATCTACATCCCAAATAGTTCCCAGGGGAGTCTCGCCTTATGGAACACCCTCACTTAGATGAGAGTAGTATTCTCCAAAGAAACATGGATGCTAGTAGGATATTTCAACTCCCCCTCTATCCAATTGATAAAAAGGATGGGTTAGCCATAACTTAGAAATGCTATGAATATTTCAGATAATTTATGGACATAATGAGCTCATGGATGTCCAACTTAAGGGAATCAAATTTACATAGAGCAATAGAAGAATTTGTAACCAACTCATCCAATTAAGGCTTGATAGATTTATCTTGTTCAAGGAGGTCATTCATCTATTTGGGGATGCTACCCTTCATTCTGTTACCAATATTAGATCGTATCACAATACCTTGATGTTCAAACATCTCAAATATGCATCAGTCTACAAAACCCTATTCATATTTGAAACCATGTGGACTCAACACCCCAATATCAAAAACTAAATTTTTGAATGGTGGGATCAAGACTTCTCTGGTCCCTCCATATCTCAAATTACCAAAAATCTTTGCCTCATCAAAAACAACCTCCAGGTTTGAAACAAGGAAATATTTAGCAACATTTTCAAAAGAAAAAAAACCATTAAATATCAGTTGTAGATGGTAGAAGAGTAAATCCAAGTTGAAAACTTGACCCATTAGATCAGGTACAAGGAGAGGAGGATCCTGGCTGATTATCATAATATGCTATGGAAAGAAGAAACCTTCTAGAGGTAGAAATCTAAGGCTATGTGGATAAAATAAGGAGACTCTAATTCTAAAATTTTTCATGCCTCAACTCTCAAGCATCAAACCTTCAACAAGATAAGGGAGTTAGTCAAGAGTGATGGTTACATCATGACGAGCTTATATGAGGTCCGTTCTAAAGTAGTCTCTCACTTTGAGAATATTTTAGGGTCCCACCCTCCTTTTTTTGATCAATCATGTAACTCCCTACTCCATAATATTCCCTGTCTCATCACTCTTGAGTCCAATTTGCACCTCCTTCAAACCTTCTCCCATGATGAAAGTAAGAAGGCTCTCTTTTCTATGCATCTAAAAAAATTCCTTGGCCTAGATGGATTTCCACCTCATTTCTTTCGGTGTTCTTAGGACATTGTAGGCAGTGATATTTGTAAATCCATCCAAGACGTTCAAAAGTTAAAGGTCATCCCTAGAGATGTCAACTCCACTTTCCTAGCCCTCATCCCCAAGTCTTACACATGTAAGATCTTGTCTACTGGTCTACAAGTATTTGTAATATCATCTATAATATTATCACCAAATTCATGACCAATAGGTGAAATATATCTTCCCACTCATAATTAATACCTGCCAAGGAAGTACCGTCCAAGGCAAAACCATCACTAATGGAGTCATTACAATTCATGAACTCCTACACTCTATCTCCAAAATCAAGAAAGCTAGGTTTTTTCTTAAGCTTAACATGAACAAAACCTTCAAAAGAGTATCTTGGGACTTCCTTTTTAGGTCATTTCTAAGTTCAAATTCCATAATTATTGGATTGACCTCATCAAAGTCTGCATAACCTCAAGTTGGTTTTTTGTTATTTTCAATGGGTCAGTGGTGGGCTACTTCAAAGGTTTTAGATGACTTAGATAGGACAATCCCCTATCCCCATTCCTCTTCATTATTTTTGCCTAATATCTTGGTAGAGATCTCAAATTAGCTTGTTCCACCAGGATAATCTCTAGCATCAAAGCAATGTCCTCTCTCAAACCAATCACGCATCAAAATTTTGTTGATGACATGATCCTAACTACCTTCACGTCTGTTATCGAAGCCAAATCCATAAATACCATCCTTAATATCTATGAATAATTTATCAACCAGGTGGTCAATTACATAAAAAGCAAAATATTTTTCATGAATTACCATGTGGCCAAACAATTAAAGATCGCTCGAGTCATTGGTTGCACCATACTTGACTTGTCATCCTCATATTTTGATGGAATAACATCCTTGAAAGACTTCTCAAAAAACTTGTTGGGTGGAAAGGGACATTTCTAAGTCAAGCAACCAAAGAAGCATTGGTGCATGCATGTCTCTAAAGCATCCCTATGTACTTTATGTTCATCTTCAAAGTTTTGACAGTGATATGAATATTGATAAAATTCAAAAAAGGTTTGTATGGTTAGGATCATAGAACAAGAAAATTTTTTCCTCGATTGCTTGGGATAAAGTTTGCACCAAGAAATCCCAAGGAGGGTTAGGATTCAAGAAAATTGGTAAAATGAACATGGCCCTAATTTTCAAGGAAGGATGGAAAATCTTCACCAATGCTAGCCTAGAATAGATGTCCATCATCAAAAGAAAATATTTGTAGAATCATAATTTCTTGGATGAAAATTTATCCCACGAAGGATCCACCTTCTGGAACTTAGTTATCAAGTCTAGATTCATAAATACATAAAGGCACAAGATGGCAACTTGGTAGTGATCACCTTATTGATTTTTGGAAAGAATCATGGATATGTGACCATCCATTAATTGAGAATTCCAATCTCACCATTCTGAAGCCCACCACTAATCATCTCTTTGGAACCAAAGTTTTTAACTTCCTTAACGGTCTTGCTTGGAAACCCCTCCCTGTTAATTTTATCGATCCCAATCTCAGTGTTGTTAATTTTTTGCACTCTCTCCTCAATTTCTGCATCATTCCCAGTAATTGTCCTTTGGAACTCCCTGTCTGGAGAGATTGAGATAGTGGACAACTCTTGATCAAGATAACTTATTTCCTCTAGGATGATCCCATTGCTTCTTCTCTCCTGGTCAAATACATTTGGTCCAAAGGCCTTATCCCAAAGATTACCTTTTTCTCTTGGTTGCTCACCCAAAATAAAATCTTGACCATTGATAATATCCTAACTAGAGTCTTGATCCTTCCCAATTGCTATGACCTATGACAATTTAATTGGGAATTTATCCATCACCTTTTCCTCGATTGCCCTTTCTACATAGCTATCCTTAGGTTCTTCTTATCAACCTTCTATGTTAAGTGGGTCTAATCAATTTTAATTTTTTATATTTTCATTCAATGGCCCAATCTATTTTGAAATAGTCATCTCAAAGCTCTATGGTCCTTCTGCCTACACCATTATCTATGGCAAGTGTGACTTGAGTGCAATAGTAGATCTTTCTCAAAATTTTCTAAGGATCCCCTTTCTATCAATCCCAGAACATTGTGTGCCACTATTGAGAATGTCCAGTTGGTCCCTTCTTTGAAAGCTCTCAAACCTAAGCTCGAAGCAACCATTTTTCATCCCTCAACCTCTCATCGAATTTTTCACAACCATCCGTCCCATAAAAAGCAAATGACATATGGAATCCCCATACTGGATGGTTAAAGCTAAACTTTGATGGTGCTACAAAAGGAAATTTTGGAAAATCCATGGGTGGAAGCATCATCAAAGATCATAATGAGAGTGTTATCCTTACCTTTTCTAAGAACTTAAGTTCCCAAAAAAATCATGTCACTGAAGCTAGAGCTTTATACAGGGGACTCTCCATTCTTAGTGATCTTCCCTGCAAACTCATCATCGAAGGTGACTCTCTAAACATCATTGATTATCTCATAAGTGATAAGGTCTCAGCTTGGAAAGTTACCACTCTCATTCAATAATCTAAATAGTTCATTTGTATTCATGATAGCATTATTATTCAATATATTTACAGGTAAGGTAACCAAATTGTTGATCTGATGGCCAATATTGACCTTCATTTGGAGTATCTCCAAGATTGGTAGGATGAATTTCCCTAGTCTCTTATCATTGTTTCCTTTAATTATTAGGCCCCATCAATTTGATTTGCTTTTGTAGCTCCCTTTGACCACTGACTACCATGTCTCTAGTGGCATCATCCCTATTATTCTTGATCCCTTTCTTCCCAATGTCACCTATCATCTCCATCCCTAGTCCTCTACCCATCCTAGGCCTACCACATATCATCTCCATCCCTGCTACCCTATATTTCCTGCCCCTTATACCTTGGTTTCCCTTTTCAACCCTACCAACCCTATCACCCCTCAAACCCACCCCTACCTCTACACCACTTGTCCACCCTCTGTTGTAGCATTGCTTTTGAATAACCACTATACCAGACCCATCCACACCATGATAGACCTTACCACCACCTTTGGCTCCTTGTATTTTAATCATTTCCAAAGTGCTTAGTTTACTTACTCAAGGATTATTCATTTTCAAGATTAATACTCCACCAATAGTTATACTGATCCAATTTAGCTTTGGGCATACCTTTCCCATACCATGAACCCCTTGTGTAGGAGAGAAAATAATTTCCAATATGCTTACTTCTCAAATGGCAATATTTATTTGAACCATCTATGGGTGTACCTTTTTCATATCATAATTTTCTTGCATTACAAGGCTTATGCTTCCAATATCATCAACATCGATAATCATCAATGGCTCTCACGGTGATTCATCTCTAAAATATTCAACATGCATCTCGTGCAAGTTTCTCAAGGCATACTCATCTCATAACATTATATAGATACCTATAGGGACTCATGTCACCATCATTACTTGAGTTCTCCACCCACCCATAGCTTCAAAAGCTATCTTATTCTTAAAAATTCCCTTTACTAGTTGAGAATGGCTATCCTAGAGCTTTAATCCCTACAACTCAACCTAGTTGTTGAGGACATTCTCAGTAGTCATGGGTTTCTCCCTTTCATGAAGAATTTTAATGGGAGCGATGTTGAGGTCTCTAATGAGTTCACAAAATATTAAAATCATGGATGAGTTACTATCTGAGACCTGTAGTTCAATTTTAGCATCTGAATTCGTGTAGAGATCACATAATTAACAAATTATGGTAAGGTCATCCATCAAGAAAAATATTCAATGGTCTAGGAGACCAATAACTGTGCTAATAAGAGTAAAAATCTTGTGTGGGAGAATTGTGGAGTTGTTAGGAAGTTCCTCCCTAGCCCTTGGGACCGATTCATGAGCCCGGTGATGCAATACTTCATCATGGATAAGATTGAATCACCCCTCCATAGCTTCCATATCACCTTCTTGAACCACTTGAGGGATGTGAAGTTCATCAATGTACCTAACTACCTTTACCAATCCATCAAGATATCCATTGATAGTGTCAAGAAAAACAACTCCTCCAAACCCATCCATCATGGCCTTCATTTGATCCTCTACTATGATGCCCTTCAGAAACAAGCCCAAAAAGCTATCATCACTACAATTCCACTTGAGCAAACCACTATCCCTAGCTCAAGCTAGGAAATCCTAGATATTGATATTGCCAATGATGATGATGATCTATAGAAAGAGTCCCCTTATTTCTTGCAAATAGGGTAAAAATCCCCTCTTAGGGCTATCTATTAGAACCACCTTGCATTTTACTATCCGATGCTAATCCACTAGAAATAAGATGGCAAGGACTAAATGTAAGGATAGTCCCAATGTCGCATGGGTGTCTCCTCAGCTCAAGCAAGTCAATATTAAAAACTTATCCTCAAAAGTGATGATCAAGGACAACCTTTTCGACATGATGTTCTTTGAGCCCTTGGGTGAGCTTGCCACAAACCTATTCCAAAAAACTATCCTTGATCCCTTATCAAGAACCGTGGTGACCTTGTCTACTACTGTGAATGCAATCAAGACTATTTGAATGTTGTATAATTAGGCTACTCAGATTCTGGATGAGTTGTACCACCAGCTCAAGGACCTTCAAAAGCATGAGGATGCGAAGCCTACCAAAAATATCAATTTTGAATTATTTTTTATCTTCTTCTACCTTCCTAAGATAATATTTGTGGACTCTATGATCATCTTTACTATTATGTTGTTGACCTGTCCTCCCTTTCTTTCTAGGATGGCCTCCATGGACCCGTAGATTATTTTTTATATCAAAGGTCTTAATGACTGGTTTTCTTTTTCAATTTTATTATCTTGTTGACATATTTGTATGCTTTTTTATGTAATCGGTCATGATGACCTATCCATTTTAATCTTTGCTTTGTAATAAGGATTTGAGGCCCTTTCAAAACCCACTCCTCTATTCAATCAAAAAAATCCACAATAGTATAGGTCAAAATATCAATAATCAAGAGTAGAAATTTTTTTATTAGATAGAAGAAGGGGTTTTGAAAGGGTCCTTTAACCTCTTACAAACAAGAGATTAAGACAAAATATTATAATCATAATAGGATAAACAAGGAACAATCCAAACTAGTGGACCAAGAAACAAAAAAACAACAATGCAAAGAAGAAGTGAAGAGAATAAAGAGAACCTAAGGAAACAAAAGAACTTCATCAACCTTGATATTCCTCTTCCTCATAAGAAATATCATCCTCTACCTTTGAGTCCTAATTCCTCTGAATCCTACCCATCATCATGGTGACCTCATCCGCATACGTGGTAGCCATTTTGAACATGCTTCTCAAGAATCTTAACACATATTTGACTATCTTCATAGTAGTTTTGGGGGTTCTTAGAGGATCCTAAGATTTCATGGATATTTTTATTTTGACCATAAAGACACCCCCATAATATTTGATTTTATTTCTTTTTGAAGAAGTAGGAGAAGAGTCCTCAAAATATTGTGAGTCTAGGATGATGTGAGTGGAATTATCAGCATTCATCGATATTGCTTTTAGATGCTTGGAGCATATTTTCAATTCCTCTCTTCCTATATAGTCTCCTAGTTGTGTTGCTTCTCTATTCAGTTCCTTTTTAATTTTTACCACCTCTTTACCTAGAGAAGCCTTATTCTCAAAAAAATTATGATCGAAAGGATTAGGGGAGGGAGTTCTTAGCTTTATTATTCTTCAAATTCATAGGAGAAGTAACTTTCTTTGTAGCTTTAGTGTGGCTTCCAATCATAGACCCTAGATTAATCCCCCCATATTCTATCCTTTTTTTTGCAATATATCAAAAATAATTTTCAATAGCCCTTAGTGTAGAGGAATCATCATATCACCTCTTTGGACCTGTAGAATCATTTTTTCATGCGATTTGAACAGAAAGTTGGTATATTCATCCTCTTAATTTGATGAAGATAATTTAAAAAGGCTAGGTGGAAGCTCCTCATGATCATGAAGCAATTGTGGAAAGTTAAAAACTCCATAATAACTATGGTCACTCTATCCCACAATGCTTGGAGGGATTCTTGTAGAATCCCACTATGGTATTTTTCTAGCTTTTCACCCTTTCCTTTGAAAATATTGAACTCCTTGAAAAGGGAATGTTTCTCCCTATTAACACATTCACCAATAATGAGCAACCCAATTACTTAATAATAAAAGGAATGGTAATATCGAAATCTAGACCTTTTGCCTTAACACTACCCTCTTGCCAAAAGTGGGCAATTTCAATGGAAAAATCTTGGTCAAACCCATTAAAATTCTTCAAGAAGATGAGGAGACCACCCTTTTCTAAAATATCCCAGACGTCATTATCCAAAGAGAGAGCTAAAGGCTCCACCATTTTCAACATATATCATGTAATGCTTTCTAACCCATAGATGATCTTTGAAAACCAAAATAAATTTACTGGACAAAGAATTGCCTGTAAAATAAGAGGATAAAGAGACTCACAAAATGGGGCTGAAATTAACCATACGTCTCCATATATCAACATACAACCAGTATATAGAAACTTCCCCATCCAAAAACTCTCCATATAATCAAGAGTAGAATTAAATATATGAGCAATCAAATATATATATCATGCCAATATAAATTAAATTAACATTCACTATAATATCAATATGAATATAAATGGCTAAAATCATTCATGTGCATACATAAAGAAAACTTACAATAAAATTGCTCAAAATATGTATATAAGCTTTATTATCAATGCTTGATGTGGTGATCACTACAAACTATTTTCCCTTACATTGTATGGAGCTTTCTCTCCATAATATAGACATAGTAATATAACTCTTCAATACTTTTCTATTGCCCTCACATATCTGGGAGGTGTAACCTTTCCTATTCTTGACCTTTGGCTTCCAATATTTCCACTTGTATACTAGACTCTTCATTCTCTTCTTACATGACACTTGTGCATATCTTACACATTGCACTCTTACATGACACGTGCAATCCTACAAATAGACACCTACATAAAAGAGAAAATATAATTCACTCATATAAACTATAGACTCAAACCCTAGTCTATTACATATTTACATTTGTACCATAAAGGTACCATGGAGGTACATTTGCATGTACTAAATAATTTAATATTCTCAACATTGCCCTATATTACATTATTTAATTATCGAAGACTTTAGTCTTCAATCTTCATCTTCATCTTCATGTGACCTTGCATCGTCCATGAATCTCTATTTGAGATTTATCTTTAACTTCATTCACTTTATCTTCATTATTTGGTTCTTTAGTATTTGCTTCTTCATTATCTTGTTCATAAACTGGTTGAGCTTCTTATTTGGATTTGATCTCTAGTTTATATAGATCTACATATTTATTGTGCATGACTTCTTCTTCATCTTTGACCTTTTTTTTGTTTATGGAAAACACCCCAAAAGGGGTGTCTTTTTTGTCCTTACACTCATTATATATATTATTTACAACTAGCATACAAATTAGTTTTACTATAATTAGGTATGAAAGTTTAATCTAATCATGAAGTTTAATTTAGGAAAAAAAAAATTATTTATTAACAAGTTTTAAGTTCTATATAAATGAGGTGAGTGTTACTCATAGGAAAATTTAATTGTATATGTATATTATTTTTAAAATAAAATAATTACTAAGACTTATAATGAGACCAAATAATAGATGGTTGTTTTACCATAAACATGTGCAAAGATACATGATTTTACATTAGTTATATATTGTCAATTTTAGATCTTAAATGTTTGGCACATGATTTAGGTGTTTTTCTTTATTCATGATTTTGTATATCTGGGAGTGGGACCCAGTTAAAACCCTCTAAAATACAACTACAACTTACCAATATATATATATATATATATATATATATATATATATATATATATATTGGTAAGTTGTAGTTGTATTTTAGAGGGTTTTAACTGGGTCCCACTCCCAGATATACAAAAACTTCATCATATTGAAAGTACATTCATGTTGCATAATCCTCTACCTAGGAGGGATCAGTCTAAAATAGTCTAACCAATCCCGTGCAAGGGATATGTTTGCCAAAATTCCCTTGCAGGGGATGTAGAAGCCAATAATTAGGTGGTGCTTACCCTCACAGGGGGTACTAAAGCAAACCAAAAATAATCGATAGACATTCACCAGAGCCCTCGTAGGGGCTAACACATTGAGACCCAACCAGGTGGTTAGCCCAACACTAGACCAGACATTGCCAAACATTGCATCAAAAACCCCAAAAAACCTCAAAAAAATGCAAAAAACCCATAGACTTGCAATATCTCAAGGGTCAATCTCTGTGATGTCCTCTTCAGGATGGTCGACACTCTGCTGGAGGGCATGCTTCAGAGCGGCACTGGCACTTTCAAAGGCAATGATGAAACTTCGAAGAAAAATCCAAGTGATATAGTTGGAGATGCATGAAGTGGGGGCTGAGTCCCCACTGAGGTCTTCAATTTCTAGAGGATAATTCTAACTGGATCCTATTTTGGGCTTCTTTTCCCTGGAGGACCTACGGATAGGGGTTACCGCTTCTTCGATTTTAGCTTTACGTTTTCCCACCGAAGGCTTCTTGCTGGTGGGGGAGTGGTTTTGGATAGGGGTAGGGTAGGTTTGGAAGGGGAAGGGGTTGGCTTGGAAGGGGAGGGAGTGGGGTTGGGGGTAGAGAGGATGAGTTTGGAAGGGGCAGAGATGGAATGGACGGGGAAGTAGCAACACTACCTTTCTCAGAGGCCAGGGTGCTGGGAACTCCATCGCTGGCCATAAGATTGCTCGATATGGAATGAGTAGGGATTTGTGGGGCTTGGGAAAAGGGGTGGAAGCTTGTAAAGGGGTAGCCGCCATGGGGGTAATAGCCAAAACATGATAGAAGATAATGGTGAAAATCCCCTGGTGGGTAGGGGGGTACCTTTCTTGCAAGCAGCGCCTACAAAGAGGTGCATAGACCAATAAAGAAACCCTAGAATTTTCATGGGTCTATAACCCCAGATATGGTTGACAAGGGCAAGGTGGAAGCTTGCAATAGGATTTTTGGGATCATCACAAGCTAACTACTAAATTATGGGAATGGCAACAATTGGGAATGGGGGGGAAGGGATTGACAGTCTAGCGCATGGCCATCCCATGAGAAGTTCTAGTAGTTGCAAAAGCCTTCCAACTTAGGTTCCCAGCAATGTTTGTCTTGTCAGACAAGACACCCTCCAATCAACAACTCTGCAATCTCACCAATCATCTCTGGAGTGACCTTGAAGCGTAGGTTCCTGACATAGACATGGTCGTTCGACCACGTGTGAACAAAGTCCTTTGTGATGTCATCCTTAGCTCCACAAAATTTTGATAATAGGGTGGTGATTTGGGCACCCTTTAGGTAAGCAGACGCTATGTTGTCCAACTGGAGAGAGCTCGGTTTAAGGTAGGCCATGGTGGTAGAGGTGGGGATAGGAAGAGCGGTGGTGGATGAGGCCCACAAGATAGACTTGCAGAAGGGAGTGTCGTAGGATGAGCTAAAAAAGAGAATTAAATAGGTTGGGAAGGTGAACAAATCATGTCAGGCCTTATGAATGGGTGACAGGTGGACCGGGGATGCCACACCGAGGATGGCAGGGATTAAGGGGCATCCTAAGGACCATATCCACATAGGTGGAGGTGAAAATTTGGGTGAGGTTTGCAGACATGGGAAGAAACATGGAGGGGAAATGGGGTGCAGCTGGAAACATGGCATAGATCGTTGGTAGAGAGCGTTGGGACACCATGGATGGAAAACTGCACTTAGACTTTATTTGATGAGAACTAGCGGGGCAGCTAATAATCAACAGGTGTTGGAGCACACATCACGAGGCTCTAGGATAATGGGACACCCAATGTAAATCCTACACATTATAGAAACAATAAATCATTGGTTAGCATGGATGGATTTGGAGTACCTACCATGGCTTTTCGACATCACAATTTCAAGAACATCTGGCGAGGAGTCTTGCCACATGGAGATGGGTGTTTTCCCTAAGCCTAGGTTTGCCAGCCTATCCGCAAGCTGATCGACTTCTCTAAAATTATGACTGGATTCCACCTGTCAATGTTGATTTAAAAGCTTACTACTTTATTGGATAAAGGATCTGATATTCCATAGAGGGACTTTGTTTGAAATGAGGTAGCCAATGATATTGAGAGAGTCCCCTTCGACATGGATCTTGGCACATGACCCCTTGATGAGGTGCAAACTTTGCCATAGGGCCCACGCCTCGGCCATATTGTTGGTCTGATGATAAATATTCTCTACAAAAGCCATAACTATCTTTCCTCTATGATCCTTGATCACTCCCCCTGCCCTCGCCAGCCCAGGATTTCCTTTCAATGTGCCATCTAAGTTTACTTTTATCCATCCCTCAGGAGGGGGATGCCAACGAGCTTTGGTTCTGGGATGGATCGAGGGAGGGAGTAAGGTGGGGATGGGGATCTTGAGGGAATTGATGATGCCAGCCTCATTATTTCTCAAGGGGGAGCTGGACCAGGGGATGATATGGGAGTTTTCAAAGGTGAATGAGATGGATTTTGTGGCTAAGGAGGTGGAGTTGTAACGGGCGAAAGAAAAGACCCTACGGTTGTGTTCGAGCCAAACTTGCCAAATGAAATGGTGGAGACAAATTTTCCACAGGAAAGCTACTTTGGGGTTTCTGAATGGAGCAGGCCATTGGATGAACATGTCCAATAGGGATTTGGGGCGGGCCCGTAGGTAAATATAATTAATAAGCATGTCCATGTTTTGTTTAATAAGTATGGTTGTTTAAAGGTTTCTAGTTATAGCTATTGTAAAGTTATTTTGGGTATTTGGTTGTAGTTGTCACAAATATAACTTATAAAACTTTTAAAATTCTCATTTAGAAAATATCAAGACCTTTTATATTATCCTGTGTTTTCTCAATTTAGTCATGCATTCTTATTTTTATAGATAAATTATTTTAGAATACAAAATTAATGTATGTCAAGATAATACATATTTAGATTTAAATAAATAGTGTGTATGTAACACACACACACACACACACACACACACACACACACACACATATATATATATATATATATATATATATATATATATATATATATATATATATATATATATATATATATATTATATTCAAAAATATATAAAATTTTATCTTATCTATGAAAAGTAGAAACAAGTATACTAATTTTTTGAAAAATAATATATTATAAAGAAAATGAAATGCATAGAAAATTCTCACTCCCTATACTCATTCTTTCTATGTTATATAATCCTATTATGTCTAGTCATTAAACTAAAGAAGATTTTTCTACTATCTTTTTTATTCAAATTTGTATTATTTGTTAAATATTATTTTATGATAATTTTTAATTTACGCTAATTTGAAGAAACAATTTTAAATTGACTCTAATTTATATTATTTAATATATCATATTCTTATATTAAAGGTCCAATTTGTATTTCCTTACACAATAAGATTGGTGTAGATGGATAGGTGGAAAATGTTAACCATTGGTAATATAATTTTCATTTGTACTTATTCTTTATTTTTACTTATATTTATCGATTAGTAAAAATAAAATAAAAATTATAGTCTATCACTACCACACATAATCAAATGGTTTAAAATTATGAATTCATACAAATTTTAGTTTGTTATCAATTATGTATAGACCTAAAATTTGGTCATGTTTGGCCAAATCAAATGTACATCTAATAGATTTTTTATGACACATACTCAATTTTCTACTAACAAGAGTATTATCCAGTATTATATCACATTGAAAAAGAAAATATAAAGCTTTTAAATAGAAAACCTTTATCCAATTGGAAGAACATTTAAACTAGACTAGATTAAATTATTTATATATAATATACAATTATTATATGTGCCTATAAGCATTTCATGCACCATTTCCTTCTTCTTAGCCTACATGATTACATTTGATATAATAATGACAAAAGATGGTGCTAGTGACATGTGATTCTCCAAAACAATTCTACTACCTCATAGTCTATCATAGTAGTAGCTTGTTCACGTGGGTCAAATATTTCTTCAATGTTATGAAGATAGAATCTCTTATAAAATAAGCCCTTGAATTAGTAGGTGTCCAGTTATGAGCCACTTTTATGATCTGATTTATTCAAGTTACATGAGCATTCTATGGGTCCAATTTCAACCATCACCATCACATTCACCTCTTCTCTCCATACATTTTGTATATAGCTATTGTCTTCTATCAGTGAAATTTCTTCATCTATGATATCTCATGTTTCTTTACCTATGATTCTAATGTCTTCTTCCCTAAAGAGATAACATGTCCACCATCCTTAGATATCCTTAGAGAGATCCATCCTCCTTTAAAAAAATTTCTTATGCCTTTATTAACAAAAATGTGTTTATACAAGTCCCTCCCAACATTCACTACATTAGCCTTGTCTCCCAATTAATGAGTAGTCCTTATAAAAGAATAAGGAATATTCATCATCCCTTCAATGATGCATACTAAGCTATGTGATATCTTAAAATATGTCTTCCTTCATCATACTAAAATTTGAGTTGGAGGATCCATGACTATCACATCAAGTAATAATTTACACACACCTTCTAGATATATATAAAATTGATCTCATCCAAAGACACATAAGGGAACATTAGGTCTAATCAATAACAAATAAGATGAAATCCTCCAGTGCACCATCATTTAAAAATATTCTCATGGACTGAATATATATTATATCCAAAGCCTCCAGATGCTCTTTCATATTATCTTGTATCACAATAAAGGTAGAAAGTGAATTACTAGCATAACCAATCTCTTATAAGAATGTAGAAAATTTGAAATCCATGGATTTACTAATACCATCATGTCTTGATAGTTTTTAGTGGTCTAACACTTATAAGTGTCATAATTACTTGCCATCATTGTTGTTACTTAGCACTGATAGCAACTTACCATGTTGATGGTATTATTGTCCCTTCTCCACATCAAAGGATAGAGGAAAATATCCCTTTCTTCTTAATGGATTTCTCCATTATGATGTTCCTAATCATTTATACATAAATTTCAAAGATTCCCAAATCATAATGCCTTGATATCTTATTTATGCAAGTCATATTGATATCTAACTAGAAGGAGTAAATATTTTAGGAATAGATTCATCATACCCCACCGCCTTTTAATCCATGTAAGAGTTAAAAGAAGATTTTATTGTGGGTAATATTCTTTGGTTAAAAGAAGAGTTATAATATTTTGGCTTGCCTAAATTGGTTTTCTATGCCCTCTGTTATAGGTTTTTCATTGGTTTTTTGGTTGGACCAACTTATAGGGTCCCTCTTCCATGATTGCTTATCCATCCTAAGATGTATTGAAATGAGTTTTTAGTTATTATTATATATAATACTATAAAATATTAAAAAGCTAAAAACATGAAAATAAAAGAAAAGGAGGATAAATCTAAAAAGAATGGAAAGGGGGAAAAGGAGGTAGAAGAAAACAAAAAGCAAAAAATGAAGGAAAAAAAGATAAGAAGAAAAAGACAACAGAAAAATACAATGATTAAAAATATTAAAAAAAAGGAAAAGAAAAAAAGAAGAGGAACATTAGGCTTATTTATAAACTAGATTATATAGTAAAATAACTATACTTAAAATTAAACTTCTTATAATATTGATTATAATGACAATAAAGAATATGTTCAAATATGTTTTTTCTTGTGTTTTTAACAATTTCATGTCAAACTTTTATTCCATTAGTTGAAATTATATAATAACATCTAAAAAAAATTAAATTCATAATATACATAATTAAAATAAATATACATTAATACTATATTATAATTTTATTTATATTGCATTACCAATAAAACTCCACCATATTAGAGATTTAATGTGTTGAATGATAGTAAATATAATATTTATGTTATTTAAATAATATATTAAAAGTTTGTTTAAATAAATATATACTAAATAAATAATTATAAAATAATATAAAATTCCTATTATAAAAGAATTATTAAAACTCTAATAAAATAATTATTATTATTGTTATTGTAAAGGTTTTTTTTTTGGAGCTAGGGTTTTTGGAGCTGCAAAGCTACGACTATGGAGAGCTTTTATAGCTACGGTTGTGGAGTTTTTTTAGAGCTAGGGTTTTCAAAGCTACGACTATGGAGAGTTTTTAGAGCTACAATTATGGAGATTTTTTTGGAGCTAGGGTTTTTGGAGCTACGAAGTTATGACTGTGGAGAGCTTTTAGAGTTACGGTTATGGAGGTTTTTTTGGAGCTAGGGTTTTTACAACTATGACTATAGAGAGCTTTCAGAGTTGTGGTTGTGGAGGTATTTTGGAGATCTTTTAAAGCTACAGATATGGACTACCTAAACAATAAGTGAGATCTAAGTGTGAAGTGGAGGTTTCGAGGGAGGAGCGATATCTGAGCAACGATGTCAGAGGTGCATGGAGTGGAGATTACATAGGAGGAGCGGGATCTGAGCAACGGTGTCAAAGGTGCATGGACCAAAGGTTCCATAGGAGGAGCAAGATCTGAGAAATAGTTTTAAAATTATTATTATTATAATAGTTATTATATTTTTAAGTTAAAACAATTAATATCGAGTAGCTTCAAAAACCTTTGCAAAGCAGTGATGATAGAGGTGCATGGAGTGGAGGTTCCAAGGGAGGAGTAGGGTATGAGTAGTGATATCAAAGATGAATGGAGTGGAAGTACAAGGGTTCGATGGAGGAGTGAGACCTAGAATTTGAATGGTGGTGATCAAGGTGGGAAAGGGTGGGAGTGAGAGACTTTAAATTTGGTTTATGTTATTTTACGAAAGGGTAGTGGGAGCTCTTGAAAGATGATTGTGGTAGTTTTGGATTGGTTAGATGGTGTTCTTGTAGGAGTGCCAGTACTCACTTCACAGTTCCTTTGAGAAGCCATGGTCCATCAAAATATAAGTTGGAGGTTGGGTCCCATTTTCATGGCCCATGGTTTTCCACTAAAAACTCAAGGCTCGATATTTCATATGTTGCAATGATGTCTAAATATGGCAATGATGTCTAAATATGCGAAATAGATCTCAAAACCTATTTGCAACATATCCCCTATGGTAATTACCATTAGCATTCCAAGTGAACTAGTTAAGTTCACCATGGGTAATGGTAGTTGTGACCTTGTGGGAAAGTTCTAGGGGGTGAAGCCAAACCTAGATTCAATTCGAAGATGGATTCTAGTGACGTAAAAACCTCTAGGATCTATGGAAATTATGGTAGCCCCTAAAACCTTATTTATATAAGATTAAACTACATGGAATATGCAAACCATATCCTAGGGGGAGGCCCCTAGTTCTATGGCAAAAGAGGTATATTTTTGTGGAAGCTAGAACCTGATTTTAATCCTCATATGCAAAGGGTTAACTTTGTGCCTCTATGGGTTCATCTCCCTACCCTCCATTACTATCTTTAGCATGAAGATGTGTTGAGAGGTATGACCAAGGTTGTGTGGGATCTCCTTATATTCAATCTGATAACCAGAGCCAAATCAAGAATTGTGTATGCAAGAATATGTGTTATGGAAGATCCAAAGGTAGAACTTCCCTCTTATATTAAGCTTATCTCATTCTTGGGTACTTGGTACCAACCCATTGTTTATGAAAATTGGTCGACCTAGGGCTTTGGCTATGGAAAATTAGGTCACTAGGTGAACCAATGTCCCTTCAAGGCATAGGTAGAGAAGGAAAAGAGATTTGCAAGAACATAATGGATCCAAAAGGAGAACTCAATACGAGTCCTCTCAAAGGATTTGGGTGGTAATTCCTCAAATGTGGGGGAAGGAAAAGCTCAGTCCCAAAATGATGAGGTTTAGAAGCTAAAGGCTCTAGTATAGGAACCCTAGCCAACTTGGTGGTCATTAAGAATGCATCTAAGGAGAAGAACGTAGCCTCGAAGCTTAGTGTTACTAAGGTATGTTAGTCAAATATCATTTTTTAAACCATTATTTTAAGGCTCTTATTCATAACTCCTTTGATGGGCTTTGGTTCTACTCTTGAGGAGCCTATGATTCAATTGATGACCCCTAAGGTAGGGTCTTCTATTAGATCTCCAAAGACCTATTTAGAGAAAGGTTCTTTGGGTTCTAAAACTTAAAGGTAAAGTAAGGGAAATGTGGATGTGGGTGTTGAGAAGAAGTTAGGAAAACCCCTAACAAGTCTGTGAGGAAGAGGATAAAAGATTCTGATATTGTGAATGGATCTCAAGCTCTACTCAAATATGAAAAAAGGGAAGGTTGTAGGAGTAAGACAACTAAAGTTGGAATATTTCTACCAAAGTAACCATGGGGTGTTTGGGAGAAAGAAATATAATTCCAAATCTCGTAAATCAAGTGCCTCTCTTGAAATATTAGGGGCCTGAATGGGCTTTCTAAACAACGGGTGGTCACTTCCCTACGTAAAGAAATTTTACCTGATTTTTTTTCTTGCAAGAAACCAAGTTGGATGGTCAAGATATATAAGTGGTTAGAAGAAGGATTTGGAAATAAGCCCATTTTGTTGCAAGCCCAATCAATGGTTCCTATGGGGGACTCCTTTATCTCTGGGATGCCAACAAGTTTGAGGGCTCTGTAATTTCTTCCTCGAATAGGATTATTAATATTCTCTTTTGCAACAGAGAAAGTAATAAAAGGTGGGTTATGACTAATGTGTATGCACCAAAATATAGGCCTAATAGAAATATATTATGGAAAACTCTAAGTTCCATGAGAAGGATTTTTGCTCAAGAAGCCTGGTGCCTAACAGGGGATTATAATTTCCCTCTATTTTTTTAGTTAAAAAAGGAGAGAACTTCCCATTCTCAAAAAGCATGGAAGAGTTTGTAGATTTTCTGAATTATTATGAGCTATTGGATGTTGATTTGGAGGGTTCAAGGTATACTTGAAGCAATAGGAGAGTGGGTAACTAGCTCATCCAAATAAGGTTAAATAGGGTTCTTGTCTCCACGGAGTGCCTTTCATTGTTTGGGAATTTGTCTCTCTTCTTTGCCCAACATTGGCTTCAACCATAACCCCTTCAGTTTTGAAGTGGACCTGGAAGAAACCATATTCCTCAAGCCATTCAAGTTTGAGGTAATGTGGTGTCATCATCCTCAGTTGGAAGCTAAAATTACAAATAGGTGGTTGATAAGGGTCTAAGACTTTGATCTTTCCAAAATTGCGATGAAGCTTAGAGTTGTTAAAAGTGACCTTAAAGAATGGAATAAAAGAGTTTTTGGAAATATTTTTCCAAAGAAGAAAGACCTAAAAAGTCAAATAAAAGCTATTGAATCTGAGATAGAACTTGGAAATCAATCTCAAGAGATCAAATACATAGGAAAGGACGTGTTGGCCGAATTTCATAACACTATTTCCAAGGAGGAAATTTTTTGGAAACGGAAGTCTAGGGTACTTTGGATAAAGGAGGGAGATAAAAATTTTAAGTTTTTTCATATCACGACCTTGAAGCATAGAAGCGCCAACATGATTAGAGAATTTTGAAAAGTTGATGGATCTAGTGCTACTCACATTAAGGATATAAGAGCTGACATTGTAGTTTTTTTTAGAAATATCATTAGGGTGGAAGAGGTTTGTAATGAGGAAGACCAAAATAAGTTGCTTGGTAGTATTCCTAGCCTTGTCATGATTGATATGAACCAAGCCCTTGTCTCTCCATTCAGCGATGAGGAAGTCAAAGTTGCTATCTTTGTGATGGAAGGAATAAAGGCTTTGGATCCTGATGGTTTCCCCATCTTTTCCAAAAATATTGGCATATTGAGGGGAAGGATATTTTTTATGCCCTTCGAGAGGTCCAAACCACCAATCATATCTTGTTTGAAGTGAATTCTACTTTTTAAACTCTAATACAAAGACTATTGGTGCAAAGGGCTTGGGTGCATTTAGACCCATTAGCTTATGTAACACTATTTATCAAATTTTGATAAAGGCCCTTGTTAACATATTAAAACCTTTTCTTTTAGCCTTGATTGATTAAGACCAAAGTGGATCTGTGTGAGGGAGACAAATCCTGGATAGTATCATAGATGCTCTTGAAATCCTTCATTCATATGATAAAAGTGGTAGAGTTAGTATCCTCTTCAAATTAGATATGAACAAGGCTTATGACAGGGTTTTGTGGGAGTTTTTGTTAAAGATTTTGGGAAATTTTAGTTTTTGCTAAAGTTGGATAAAACTTGTCCATGCTTGTATCTCTTCTGCCAAGTTTTTGATCTTAATAAACGAGTCCCCAACAAGTTATTTTTCAAGTCTGAGAGGTATTCTCCAAGGGGACCCCTTGTCCCCTTACCTCTATATCTTAGTGGTGAAATCTCTAGGTAGGGCTATCAAGTTAGAACCCTTTGTGGAAGGTATCAAGCTTGCTTTTCCAATGAATCCTATTTCTCATCACCAATTTATAAAGGATTTTCTACTCTCCTTCCTTGCTTTAATTTCCCAAGTAAAGTTGCTAAAATGAATCTTGGAGGTATTTGAAATTACAACTAGGCAAAAGATAAATTATATAAATAGCAAAATATTCTTTTTGAATACCCACTTAGCAAGGCAGGATAGTTACTTACATCTTAGTTTATGAGGTGGCTACACTCCTATCTCTTTACCTTGGAATATCTTTGTTTAAATATAGGATTCGAGATTCGCTTTGGGAACCTATGGTGGAAATATTGCAAAGGAATCTAGTTAGGTGGAAAGGATCCCTCCTTGATCAAGCCAAAAAGGCTACCTTGGTGAATTCTACTCTTCAAATAATTCCAACCTTCTTCTTATCTATGTTTAGAATTCCTAACAAGATTTTATCAAATATTGAACATATTCCAAAGATGTTTCTTTGGTCCAAGTCTAATGAGAAGAAATTTTTTTGCTTAGTTATTTGGGAGTAAGTCAACAGATATGGTTTCTGTAACATCAAGAAGATGAATAAGGCTCTAGTTGCAAAACAAGGATGTAAGTTGACAAATCAAACTGAAACTAGCTAGGTCAACATTATGTCAGCCAAATACTTGAGATAGGAGAATTTTTTACTTGTTGATCCTTTTTTGACCTTTGGTTTAACCTTTTGGTTGAGTTTGTAAAATTCAAGGGTGCTAGTCTCCAAAGGTTGCAGGTGGAGGTTGGGTGATGGAATTAATATTTATTTTTGGAAATATATTTGGTTGATGGATCAGCCCCTTGCGCATATTCCAAATATGGCATGTTTGGAATCTAGGACCATATTGGTCTTTGGGTCTAAGGTGGCTAACTTTATCAAGGTGTTCAATGGGTTGAAGGTTTCAAAATTGTTAGACTAGTCTATTTTCAAAAATGCTAAACTTGAAGCTTGGATTCTAATTGCTAATAAGTTGAAGTTTCATGTCATTAAATAGAGAAATGAAGAGGATGAGATCTTTTGGGTAGGGAAAAATAATAGATCCTTTTCAATCAAGTCCACCTACAATTTGTTGGTTGTTAGGACTCCTTTGTAGTTCCCACATTTCAAAGTATGGCTTAAGGTCTAACAACAAAGGTGAATATATTTGTCTAGTTGGCAACTTAGAATAAGATTTTTACCATTGAAAATCTTAAAAAAAGAGGTTGGTTGATGTTGAAAAGATGTTGCCTCTATGGTGCTAATGAGGAACAGATGAGCCATTTATTCTTTCAATACTCAATCTCTATGGAAGTTCTTAGTTTTATTTTTAATTTTTTGAGACTGAGTTGGGTGGTGCCAAGTTCACTTGTTGATGTTTGTGCTCAATGGTCATCTCCTTTTTACTCTCCAAGGCTGAAATGTTTTTAGAACTTCTATTTGCCGCATATTTTTTGGAAAGTGTGGAAGGAGAGGAATAGTAGAATTTTTAAAAACTTCAAAAGAGATCCTACCTTTGTTTATGCCAAAGCCTTGGCTTCCACCTTGGATAATGTGTCCTCTCTCACTTTGGAGGAGGGCAAATTTGAGGAGGTTGAGCTCGAAAGGAAAATTGGATTTCAATAGAGCAACAGGGTTTCTAGTCTTCTTAGTCCTAATTATTGGGCCCTTATGAGGTGAGAACCTCCTTCTATGGGTTGGGTTAAATTGAACTTCAATGGAGCTTCAAAAGATAATCCTAGTAATATTGGCACACCGATGGGGTGCTTAGGGATGATAGAGGTGGGCTTCTGCTAGCATATGTTGAATTCTTAGATATCTAGAATTTGCATGTTGTGGAGGCTAGATACCTTTACCAAGGTCTCCTACTTGTGGAGAAGATGGGGTACCAAAATGTTTGAATTGAATGAGACTCGCTTATACTATAAAATTGACGAAAGATGATTCGATCCCTAGTTGGAACATTGAGGCTGTGATTATGGAATCTAGGTATATTCTTCAAGCTAGAGAGGATAGGGAGATAAAGCATATCTTTAGAGAAGGCAACTGTTATGCTAACTTTATAAAAAAACCTGGGTATAGGTCTCAATGGTCTATCTATTTGGAGAGATAATTTTTCCAAAGGTCTTCTTCATTTGGATTTACTGATGCATGCTTCTTGATATTCTATAATCTTTTATTGTTTATGAAGAAATGTTTTGTGTGCAGCCATGTGAGAGTGTTGGTTAGATGGGGGCTCATTGATGTTGTTCTAATTTTATTTCTTGTATCAAGTTGTAGTTGGTTCACTTGGTGATGGGTGGCCAGTTGTAGTGCTTTATAACTATTCTTGTCCTTGTATTATTGGTCTTAGGTCAAGTTTTGCAGGGCTTCTCCTATTATAAAAGGTTCGAGGACCCTTTAAAAACCCCTTTTATATCTAATAAAATAATAATAATACAATAATAATAATAATAATAACCAATATGGATAGCATATTTTACACTCGATAACACCAAATACGCTATAATTACCCTCTATTTTTTTGGATAAAAAAGGAGGGAACTCCCCAATATTGAAAAACATGGAAGAGTTTGTAGATTTTGTGAATGATAATGAGTTATTGGATGTTGAGTTGAAGGGTTCAAGGTATACTTGGAGCAATAGGAGAGTGGGTAACCAACTCATCCAAATAAGGTTAAATATGGTTACCGTCTCCAAGGAGTGTCTTTCATTGTTTGGAAATCTATCTCTCTTCTTTGACCAAAATTAAATTCAACCATAACCCCTTATGTTTTGAAGTAGACTAGGAAGAAACCAGATTCCTCAAGCTATTTAGGTTTGACGTAATGTGGTGCCATCATCCTCATTTGGAAGCTAAAATTATAAACAAGAGGTCGACAAGGGTCCAAGACTTCGGTCTTTCCAAAATTGCGATGAAGCTTAGAGTTGTTAAAAGTAGCCTTAAATAATGGAATAAAAGGGTTTTTGGAAATATTTTTTCCACTAAAAATTCAACTAAAAGCTATTGTATCTAATATAGAATTTGTAAATCAATCTCAAGAGATTAGATACAGATAAAAGGAGGTGTTGTCCGAATTTCATAACACTATTTCCAAGGAGGAAATTGTGTGGAAACAAAAGTCTAGGGTACTTTGGCTAAAGGAGGGAGATAAAAATTCTAATTTTTTTCACATCACGACCTTGAAGCAAACAAACACCAATAGGATTAGAGAAATTCAAAAAGCTGATGGATCCAATGCTACTCACATTAAGGATATAAGAGCTGAGGTTGTAGCTTTTTTTTTGAAATATCATTAGGCTAGAAGAGGTTTGTAATGAGGAAGCCCAAAATAAGTTTCTTGGTAGTATTCCTAGCCTTGTCACAATTGATATGAACCAAACCTTTGTCTCACCCTTTAGCGATGAGGAAGTCAAAGCTGCTATATTTGTGATGAAAGGAATGAAGGCTTTGGGTCTTGATGGTTTTCCCCTCCTTTTCTAGAACTATTGGCATATTGTGGGGAAGGATATTTGTGATGCCCTTCGGGAGGTCCAAACCACCAATCATATCCCGTTCGAAGTGAATTCTACTTTTTTTAAACTCTAATCCCCAAGACTATTGGTGCAAAGGACTTGGGTGCCTTTAGACCCATTAGCTTATGTAACACTATTTATAAAATTTTGAAAAAGGTCCTTTTTAACAAATTAAAACCTTTTCTTCTAGCCTTGATTGATTCAGCCCAAAGTGGATTCATGTCAGGGAGACAAATCCTCGACAATATCATAGTTTCTCATGAATTCCTTCATTCAATTGATAAAAGTGGTATAGCTAGTCTCCTCATCAAATTAGACATGAACAAGGCTTATGATAAGGTTCCATGGGAGATTTTGTTAAAGGTTTAGGAAAAATTTAGTTTTTTCTAAAGTTGGATAAAACTTGTCCATGCTTGTATCTCTTCTACCTAGTTATTGATCTTAATAAATGAGTCTCCAACAAGTTTTTTTTAAGTTTAAGAGGTATTCTCCAAGGGGACCCCTTGTCACCTTACCTATATATCTTAGTGGTGAAAGCTTTGGGTAGGGCTATCAAGTTAGAACCTTTTGTGGAAGGTATCAAGCTCACTTTGCCAATGGATCCTATTTCTCATCACCAATTTATAGATGATGTTATACTCTTTGTCCTTCCTTCAGTTTCCTAAGTAAAGGTGTTAAAAGGAGTCTTGGAGGTATTTGAAATTACAGCTACAAAAAAGATAAATTATATAAATAGAAAATTCTTCTTTTTGAATACCCCCGTAGCGAGGTAGGATAGTTGCTTGCATCTTAGATTGTGAGGTGGCTACACTCCTATCTCTTTGCCTTGGAATGCCTTTTTTTAAAGGTAGGATTCAAGATTCGCTTTGGGAACCTATGGTGGAAATATTACAAAGGAAGTTGATCGGGTGGAAAGGATCCCTCCTCAATCAAGCCAAAAAGGCTACCCTGGTAAAGTCTACTCTTCAAAGCATTCCAACCTTCTTCTTATCTATGTTTAGAATTCCTAACAAGATTTTATCAAATATTGAACATATTCAAAAGTTGTTTCTTTGGTCCAGTTCTTATGAGAAGAAAAAAATTTACTTAGTTGGTTGGGAGCAAGTCTGTAGACCTAAAAAGGATGGTGGCTTAGGTCTCCATAACATCAGGTATATGAATAAGGCTTTGGTTGCAAAACAAGGATGGAAGTTGGTAAATCAAACTAAAACTATCTAGGTCAACATTATGTCATCCAAATACTTGAGACATGAGAATGTTTTTCTTGTTGATCCTCTATTGACCTTTGGTTTAGCCTTTTGGTTGAGTTTGTAAAAGTCAAGGGTGCTAGTATCGAAAGGTTGTAGGTGGAGGTTGGGTGATGGACTTAAGATTGATTTCTGGAAAGATATTTTGTTGATGGACCTTCCCCTTGCAAATATTCCAAATATAGCATGTTTGGAGCCTAGGACCATATTGATATTTGGGTCTAAGGTGGCTAACTTTATCAAGGTGGTCAATGGGTTGAAGGTTCAAAAATTGTTAGATTGGTCTATTTTCAACAATGCTAAACTTGAAGCTTGAATTCTAATTGCTAATAAGTTGATGTCATTAGATAGAGAAATGAAAAGGATGAGATCTTCTGGGCAGGGAAAATAATAGAACCTTTTCAGTCAAATCCACCTACAATTTGTTGGTTTTAGGACTCCTATGTGGGTCCCACCTTTCAAAGTATGGTTTAAGGTCTAACGCCAAAGGTGAATATCATTTTCTAGTTGGCAACTCAGAATAAGATTTTGACCATTAAAAATATTTTAAAAAGAGGTTGGTTGATGTTGAACATATGTTACCTCTGTGGTGCTAATGAGGAATAGACAAACCATTTATTCTTTCAATGCTCATTCTCTATGGAAGTTCTTAACTTTATTTTTAATTTTTTGGGACTGAGTTGGGTGGTGCCAAGTTCGCTTGTTGATGTTTGTGCTCAATGGTCATCTCCTTTTTACTCTCCAAGGCTAAAATGTTTCTAGAAATTCTATTTATTGTATCTTTTCTGGCAAGTGTGGAAGGAGAGGAATGGTAGAATTTTTAAAAACTTAAAAAGAGATCTTGCCTTTGTTTATGCTAGAGCCTTGGCTTCCATCTTGGATAATGTGTCCTCTCTCACTTTGGAGGAGGGCAGATTTGAGAAGGTTGAGTTCGAAAGAAAAATTAGATTTCAATAGTGCAACATAGTTGCTAATATTCTTATTCCTAATCCTCGAGCCCTTATGATGTGGGAACCTCCTTCTCCAGGTTGGGTTAAATTGAACTTCGATGGAGATTCAAAATGTAATCCTAGTAATGCTGGCATCGATGGGGTGCTTAGGGATGATAGAGTCAGGCTTCTGCTAGCATATTTTGAATTCTTAGATATCTAGACTTGTAATGTTGTGGAGGCTAGAGCCCTTTACCAAGGTCTCCTGCTTGTGGAGAAGATGGGGTACCAAAAAGTTTGTATTGAAGGAGACTCACTTAATATTATAAACTTGGTCAAATATGATTCAATCCCTGGTTGGAACATTGAGGCTATGATTATGGAATCTAGGTAGATTCTTTAGGCTAGAGAGGATAGGGAGATAAAGCATATCTTCAGAGAAGGCAACTGCTACGTTGATTTTATGGCAAACCTGGGTATAAGTCTCAATGGTTTGTTTGTTTGGAGAGATAAATTTCCCAAAGGTCTTCATTTGGATTTAGTGATCCATGCTTCTTGATGTTCTATAAGCTTTTACTGTTTATGAAGAAATGTTTTGTGTGCAACCGTGTGAGAGTGTTGGTTGGTTGGGGGTTCATCAATGTTGTTATAATTTTGTTTCTTGTATCAAGTTGTAGTTGGTTCACTTGGTGATGGGTGACCATCTGTAGTGCTTTATAACTATTCATGTCCTTGTATTGTTGGTCTTAGACCAAGTTTTGTAGGGCTTCTCCTATTGTAAAAGGTTGGGGGAACCTTTCAAAACCTCTTCTATATTTAATTAAAAAACAATAATACAATACTAATAACAACCAGTATGGATGATATACTTTATACTCGATGACACCAAATAAACTATATAACTTGATGTGACTAAGTTGATGTAAAAAGGAAAATAAAACTCATTCAAAACCCTATTTTAAAATAAAATAAAATAACAACTAATATTATTAAAAAATATATATATTAAATTGATAACATAATCATATTAATGTAAATTTTTAAAATTACTTTGAACAAGATTTAATATTTTATTTAACCATATAAAAAGTTGTCTTTATTTTTTAATAAAAATTAAAGATAGGGGAACGATAAAGTAGTTTTCAACTAATATTATTATAAACAACTCTATATGAAATTGGTAATGTAGTTGTATTAATATAATTTTTTAAGACTACTTTGAAGATTTAATAATATATTTAATAATATAAAAATGTCATTTTTTTTAAATAAAATATAAAAATAGGAGAAGAATAAAATAGTTTTTAAGATGGATATTATTGAATATAAGATAAATATTGTTTACCCTCTTTATTCTTAACCATATCATAGGTATATGAAACATTATTATTTATCCAATATAAAATTATCTCCAAATATTAATTACAAAAATATAATATAAAACCTATATAATTCAATTAAGTATAAAATCTGCAGTCTTTTTCATATAGTAGATAATGATTTGTCCCACGATCGAATCCCTCCACTAAGCTATTTCCCATCTCGTTTTTTACTTACACCTATTTCAAACATCTCCTCTCGCCAAATTATTATCATAGGAAATATTATAGGCTCATCATTACTTATATCTATAAATCTATAAATGGTAGTGCTTTCATGATTTGTCTATGTGATACGAATTTCTACCACATCTTTAGGGTTGCACGTATATTTATATATAAGCATAGGTCTTGTCATCGTTTGAAATTTAAACTATGACTTTCTAACTATGTTAACGAAAATCTTTCATTCAAAGATAATAATTTAAACTATAACTTTTTATGTTAAATATTTGAAGAACTTTCTAACTATGTTAACACAAATCTTTCATTCAAAGATATATATGGTTTAAGTAATTAAATTATTTATAAAATAAAATTAGGATAGTTTATTAATATAATTTATTTTTTAGATTGGTTTTAAGATTCTTTAATTTATTTAAAAATTAGGATAACCTATGGACAAGGCCTATTCATTTTAGATTAGTTTTAAGATTCTTCAATCTACCCAAAGACAATGACTGTCATGTGGACCACTAATCTACTTATGTACCATTCATCTCTAAAATAAAGTTACTAAAAAACAGTCACACATTTTATAATGGTTTGAATTAAAAATGTACAAAGAAAATTCTGTGATTTTCCATTTCTAAGTGTAACTTGTCTTCAAGTACATAGTTATTCACTTTTTTTTTTTTTAAATATGTCAACGATAGCAACAATGTTCATGAGACTCCTCTAGAAGTTATATTTGGTACTTGAAGCAAAGGTTGAGATGAAAAAATAGATTTTTACATCTGATTTTACTAGAGCAATATATTTTTTCTTATTAAAAAAAGATTCGGCGATAGGGTTCATGAGTATTTTGTACCAGCACATAGGCCTTTTCATACTTTTGATTTAGTATAAGCAATATCTTTTTTAAATTATAAATAAATTGTAAATGGATAAAATAGTAGTAAATATCTGACATTACTTATGATGTATGGCGTCAGTTGTTGTATAACGTACCTTTCTTTACTTTACCACATCCATGAACTTGAAGGAAATATAATTATAAAATCCAAGTAGGACCCAGTGCCCCCATAGCCATAGCGCACTCTGTCTGGAAGTCATAGGTCGCCCATTGAAGCAAATTCTTAAAATGAATATGGAATACAGTGCCGTCATCATAAACAATGTCAAAATTTATCAAGCATGGACGAATAGTGTATACCAGATTGCAACCCTCAACATGTAGAAAGTCGTAAACAATCCACACAGCGTATGTACCACGTCATCTCTCGCCTTGAAAAACTGACGATCCTCATTGAAAATTAGCAATCCCCAGGGTTTTGTAAATGCAAAATGCAATCCTCATGTTTTAGGATGCAGGAAAATGCGTGAAAATCGATCTTCCAGAGTCGCACAATCCTCATAAAAAGACAACACAGACATAACGTTAAGTTTACAATTGGCATTTATTGTCCCATGAGTGCATGTGCCACACATGGGTGAGTTACATTACATACATTGCATTGCGAACCTTAAAGCCTGTTGGATAAAAACAAAGTCAACAAACTTTAATCCTTCAGGGTAGTTTACAGATAAGCACTTAAGCGCTACTAACCTTAGAACCTGTTGGATAAAGACTTCAGAGTAGTTTACAGACAAGCACTTAAGCGCTACTAACCTTAGAACCTGCTGGATAAAGGCTAAATCAACAGACTTCGATCCTCATGCACTCATGGGTGGGTAACATTGAGTTGTGAACCTTAGAGCCTGTTGGATAAAGACAGCTTCAACAGACTTCAATCCTTTAGGGTAGTTTACAGACATGCACTTAAGCCCTACTAACTTTAGCACCTGCTAGATAAAAACTAAGTCAACAGACTTCGATGCTCATGCACTCATGGGTGGGTAACATTGCATTGCGAACCTTGCTACTAACTTAAGAACCTGCTGGATAAAGACTAAGTCAACAGACTTCGATCCTCATGCACTCATGGGTGGGTAACATTGCATTGCGAACCTTAGAGCCTGCTGAATAAAGACGAATTCAACAGACTTCAATCCTTTAGGGTAATTTACAGACACGGACTTAAGCGCTACTAACTTTAGAACCTGCTGGATAAAGATTAAGTCAACAGACTTTGATCCTCCAGAAAATCCAAACTAAAACAACCTACAAACAAACACTTAGCCCTACTACTCCAACAATGAACCTATCTTCTTCTAAACAAGAAGCATACATGCATTGATTATACGTGACTTCTATTTTTTTCTGAGCGTTTGGATTTGTGTATTAATGTTTTTCAGTGCGTATGTAGATAGATGTGCAGAGGTGCAGTCAGGGTGATGTGACCTCGTTCTGAGCAAGGGGTGATTGGGAGAGGGGAGTACAAGCAAGACCATAAATGCAGAGCAGTTGTCCTCGATCCAGAGATCACGCAACATAAGATACTTTCTTCCATTTTGTCCCCACCATCTTTTTTGCCCTGAGAAACTTCCCGAACCCCAACACAAGGACGTGCACAGCAGCATCCGCAAAGGCGGATTACAGTGCATTGTCTACAACACAAAATCCCCGACGCTAATCGATTAGGTTGACTGGGAAACCGCCGCGGATAGGCTGCGGGACCGGCACATGTGAGGAGTCCTAGTCAAAAAAACATGCATGGTTTTGTTGGTAGCCAAGTAGATCATGAATATGTTATTAGAAATAAATAGTTTGTATGGGAATATAACATCATATGAATCGATTAAAAAGTAAGAGGACCAACTACCCACATGCCTGAGGAGGAATAGGAGATGATGAGGAGGAATAGGAGATGATGAGGATGGACGGAGTACAAACAATTACGCGTGCCCCGAGTGTTCCGTTGGAAAGACGGGGGCGTGGCTCGAGGTTTGGACTCAATGCCCAACGGGCTAACTCCTACGTGTCCACCTCGCTATCAGATTATGTGCACAGTAGGTCTTAGAACTTGACAAACACGCAAGGGCGATAACGAAAGACTAGTTCCAATTGTTCTCTCGCGGATTGCATCCCTTTCTGCCAAAATATATGTAAAGGATTAGAGTCAAACCCCGCGTCTAGAAAGCCAGGCAGTCAGCCAGAGAAGCCACAGTCGCGCCTTCTGTTTGTAGGCAGGCAGGTAGTCAGCCCGGCGCGCCGTAGAGTCGAATTGATGAAATCTAATCATAACCAAGTTACCAAATCCGTAAACATATGCTAAGCGGCGGGGCGGGGCCTTTACCCTCTCGGTATTGTACAGTGCAGGAATTGATAAAGGAGAGCATTTTGGTGTTTGAGCGTGCGGTGCCCTCGTTTCCCCTTCGGTAGTCGTCGGTCCGTCTGAGAGAAGCTAAGCTATCGATACTCTGCCGAATCGTTTGGCAGAGGAAGGACTGTAGAGAAGCGGGTTGTCTGTCTGCCTGCCTGCCTGACTGCCAGTCTGATTTTGTCTGCCCCTTTTGTTGTCGGTCTATGGATTGAGGCATCCCTCTAGGGGTGAAGGAGAGAAAGGGTACATCTCGATTGACCACAGAATTCAAATGATTGCCCACCACGGATTCAAGAGGGGTTTCTACGCAAACTCGTTATTGGGATTTTTATACTGAGCATGGCGACCAGCTTCCACCTCATTCACTTCCCAGAGGAAGACAACAACACACTATCGAATTCGGCTCTATAAGTCCTCCTTTCTCAAATGTAAGAAAAAACCTTTTTTGAATCTTCTTTCGTAGTATTTTTTTCGTCTTTCGGTCTGACTTGCAGGGTTCGAATTCGGAGACGCCTGTGCCCCAAGTGGTTTTTTTTTTATTACAGAAACAGTGTAGAATTTGTGGAGGAGACATGACATCTGACCTAATATTTGATTCTACCCGTATTTAAAGTTACAGATACCCTAACCGAGTGATCCTTTTCCATCTGTCGTCGACGAAATAAGAGGTTTTTGTAGGTCTGCGGAATCCTGCAACGATACAATACAACAGCCGTTCACCCTGAAAGCCTCCATGCCTTCCTTCACGACACGACTGATTAATTCCTATTGTGAATCGTGTCGTTTACCTCCTGCCTTGTCATGCGTTTTAAACTCGCTTGCATTATTAGTAAGATGTTGCTGCAGCAGTCTTTGTTCCCGTGCAAAAAAAATAACCTAAATTTGAACATACATGGCAGGTCGCTGCCCTACTCCCGCCGGTATTGAGTTTTACGTGTCATGAGTGCCTGCCGAGAATTTGCACGCGAGATCTCCTTACACTTTGGTACTACTTCCTGTCCTCCTGCGTCATAGATCTTCTGTGCTTCTTCTAGAAAATTTAGCCTCTGTGTTCTCTAGCAGCGAAACCGGAACCGGAACCAGAACCAGAACCAGAATCTGTGTGTGTGCATGTCAAATTCGTCCCCTTATAAAAATGTAAGAAAGGAAAGAAAATTAAAGGAAAGGTCGTTCTCATTGGATAGCCTTTGTCTTCTGTAGGAGCGAAACGGGAACCAGAACCAGAATCTGTATGTGTGCATGTCAAATTCGTCCCATGTAAGAAAGGAAAGAAAATTAAAGGAAAGGTCGTTCTCATTGGATAGCCTTTGTATTCTGTAGGGCCGAAACCGGAACCAGAACCAGAACCCGTATGTGTGCATGTCAAATTCGTCCCCTTATAAAAAATGTAAGAAAGGAAAGAAAATTAAAGGAAAGGTCGTTCTCATTGGATGCTGCCTGCACAAGCAGAAATTAGATAAATAAATGGAGCCGTAACGCTGCACCGTAAGCGTGGGTGCTTATTAGTTGCAAAAGTGACAAATTCGGGTAGCATTAAAGACAAGGACTGACCTTACTGGCGAGCCCTTTTATGTTGATGTATGTTATTTTGTCACTGTTACTGATTTCGCTGTTGCGTATAACAATCCATTGCTTTTCCTTTCCTTGACGCCTAAGCAAAAGATTGCTTGCTTGCTTGCTTGGCTTGCTACCCAGCGTTAGTTTTGACATATAAGGTGTATTGTGCGACTGTGCAGAAATGGCGTCCTCCTCGAATTCCCCATGCGCGGCCTGCAAGTTTCTCCGACGGAAGTGCACGATCGAGTGCGTGTTCGCGCCGTATTTTCCACCCGATCAACCGCAGAAGTTCGCCAACGTGCACAAGATATTCGGGGCGAGCAACGTGACGAAGCTGCTGAACGAGTTGCATCCGCACCAGCGGGAGGACGCGGTGAATTCCTTGGCGTACGAGGCAGACGCGAGAGTGAAGGATCCCGTCTACGGCTGTGTGGGCGCCATCTCCATCCTGCAGCACCAGGTGAAGCAGCTGCAGTCAGAGCTCCACAATGCACGCTCCGAGCTTTCTAAATACATAAATGCGGGGATCGCAATACCCCCCATGGCTGCTGGACCGTCTTCCACGTTAGGCATAGGAATGGGATTGGCAGGAACTTCGCGCGACCAAATTTTTAGGGATCAGAATATCATGGAACCGCAGATTTCAAGGCATCATATGCTCCGCAGTAATTACGAGCAGGCAGAGATTGCGAGGATTAGCGGGTCCTACGATCCAAATTATGTGCCCATGGCCATTGCGGGAGGAACCCATTTAGGAGTAGGAATAGCAGCACCACCGCCACCAGGAGGAGGAGGAGGAGCAGGAGCAGGAGGACACCCTCTTCATTTGAGCCAGTACCCAAGAACGCCCGTCTCCACTAACGAACGCACCCTCGGTCCTCCTTATTTACATCCGGTAACTTCCTTTCCTCCATCATTTTTGCCCAAATCAAGCCATTCATTCATTCAAATTCTAGCTTTTTTTAGCCCTGTTTGATTTCTTTCTTGCTGCTGTTAAATATGCTACAGGAAAAGCGCGAGGAGTAGCACCTGCTCGAACAATCGCCGTTCTAAAATATCACCCCCTTCTGCATGAACATTTATGTATTACTTAGTTTAAACGAATCTTCTTCTCCATATTTCTTCTTGAAATACGTCCTGCTAATAATGATATTTCCTGGTTGAGAGACACTCTTCTCTTCTGTGCGTGGACCATACTCATTATATAAGCTTCTGCCTTCGATTCAGGCTTGGCTATGGAGTTGGGTTGTAGTGATTTGAAAAGAAAGATGGGAGCGTAGATGATAGACTTTGTAAAAAGGAAAAGCCAACAAAAAAAAAACCAAAAAAATTAATGGGACAGTCTAGTAGTCTTGTGTACGCTTACATGCGAAACTTGTACTGTGTCATATTCCATGACTTCTCTTTATGCAAGACCGCTTTCTGGTATATAATTTCTGCTGTTGGGAGTTTCAAAATGAAGAGCCAGTGAGAAACATTTCGCTATATTTTTCTTCTACGCCTAACTTATCGTGATGTTTCCTTGATGTTAGATTGATTCTTATAATTTTGGGAAGGATTGGAGAACCTTACAATGAGAAGCAGAAGACCGGATATCAGATCTCAACTCTGTTCCCAACTTAAACCAGGTGTGTGTTTCTCATTTTGTTTCATTCCAACCCAACAAACCGATTTTCACTCTTTTTTTTTTTATTATTTTTTATGTTGAATGCTGCTCGGCCCAAAATATTGCATTGCAAATAGATATTATTTCTCTTGATTGTACCGATGAACTACATGACTTCAATTTTAAACTTTGACATCACCATCAGCGCAGGCCAAATCTTTGTTTTTTAGTGTTTGAAAGGAAAGAAATACTATTGACGTGGATAAACCTATTCCACATGCCTAAAAATTGATGTAAAATAAGAATCAACTAGTTTAAAGTGTCGAGGATTTTAGGGGATTTGCCATTTTGTAGCCGACTTGCAATCTCCTCTAAAATCGACCATATCTTTTCCTTAAGAAACAAGGCACTCCATGGTAGAAATGCCTTCTTTTCGTTTTGGTCCCAGTTAGGTCTGTGATGTAGAAGTCGACACCATAGGAGTCGGTAGGTAACCCTAAGATTTTCATATCTCAACTGCCGGTTACGTATTCCGGTTGTATTGGGATTCTGAGAATGGACCAGTAAAATCCAAAACCACTGTCTTATGTAAAAATTACTTATATATAATATTGCAACAGACCATTTCAGGTAACAGATAAGGTGGTTATCTGTGTTTCTAGGTCATACAAAAATTAGTGGTAATCTTTGACAACCACAACTGAACTTCATAGCAGATAAGTTTTCTAAATATATATAACCAAGAGGAGCGGATGAGAAAACCATGACGATATTCCTGCTTATAAATGAGTCAAATGGTGCTGGGTGTTTTTCAAAGTAGTTTTTCTTATGTAACATTTGCATGCTTCTCCTTCAAAGCATTTGCACACAGGAGAAACACACTGGAATTGTTAATTTTATACACTGGAATTGTTATTTTATATATATATATATTCAATAGGGTCGGATAGAAAACTACCACAAGTAAAAATTGCAGAGTAGACAAACCTTTCTAGGTGGAACAATTAATATTTTAGTTTTTTAAATTTCTGGTTTCATTGCATTTATTTATATATAAATAATAGAACACATTAGACTTTAATTCAATAAAAATAAAAAATTACACTAGCATAGACGTAGTTATTAATTTTTTTTTTTTCAAATAAAAATAAATCTGTTTAAATGTTTGATTTATCTTATTTTACAAGACCTTTTGTATTTTTTATTATATTTAACTGTCATACCTGTTAACCCAAGGAGGAAGATACCTTTGGATTGACTTATAGAAGACAAATTTTTGACTTTGCTGAAGTTTGATTTATTTTTATTGGATTTCTTTTTTAATGGACTTTAGTATTATTTGTACTTAGAAAAGTTAAAATTACAGGGTTCTTTGATTTGATGTAGCCTTTTAGTGGATTAATTGATCTCATTGAGGCACTAAATGCTAAAAGACCACTCCAGTTTTATACATTGACTTATTCTATGAACACTTGTAAAATTTTCAGCACTTTTCTTTATCTTATTAAAATAGAATTAAAAAGTCATTTATGCCCTAAAGATCTTAAACATCGTCGTGGCTGCTCATACCCTCCTCGGGGATTTTGTTTTCTTTACTTTTATTTTATTTTATTTTTTGATATATAGAAGCAATAGTTACAATCACGATCTTTAGTAACTACCAGCACAACTAGTAGGGTTCAAACTATCTACGAAGGCTTCCATGATTTTGTTTTCTTTACTTTTATAATATGGGTTCGTTCTTATTAAAATAAAACTCTACAACTACATATTTTTAAAATAATGTAAAAATATCTTATTTAAAAACTGTAATACATGTGAAAGAGTTATAAAACATCTTATTTAAAAACTGTAATATATGAGAAAGAGTTATAAAGTTGTTAAAAAGTAATTGTTTTTTAATAGGTTATATGCGATTTTTATTGGCGGTCATTTTCATCAAAATATTAAAATATTATATTTGTTATAGCATATATAAGTATTTTTATGTTTCTTGCTTTCTAATCAGTTCATGTGATGTTGTTTCCATACAACCTATTTATTTCCAATGACAATCCTATGTTGGAATTTCATTCCACTTTAACACTTCTTAAATATATTCTTCAACTTTATGTTTACACAATCAACTCTTTGATACCATTGTACTCCTTAACATCATTTTGATTAAGACATAAAATCTCACTTAGCCAATTACCTCCTAAAATTTGAATTTCACTTCGATGAAAATCAACACCATAATTCCCTAATTTATGCTCACACTACGAGGAGGTAATAGATGATGAACATCAACAATAATATTATTTTTGTTAATAGCATTGATGATAATTTGTGAGTCTCTCTCAATTGAAATATATTTCCATCTTTTTTTTGTTGTAATTTTAATCCTTGTAAGAAGTGCCCTAGCCTCTGCATAGTTGTTAGTTGAAGTTTCATATGATTTTGAATAAGTAAGGAGAATTTTGCCTTCACTATTTCTAAAAACACCACCTCCACCAGCTTTTCCTGAATTTCCTTTAAAAGCATCGTCAAAATTAATTTTGATAAAACCAATTTTTGGGCATTTTCATTTTACTATAGATCGAAGTAGATCATTTGTTTTAATTCTGTTGTCATAGATGACTCTTCCATGTATGTTCAAATCATGTAGCCAATTTATTAGCACCTCTTTTTTTGCAATTGAGACTTCCCATGTTGAGCACCATATTTGTAGACATTCTGCAAGAGAGGCACTAATAGGTTCCAAACTTGGACATGATTTCGATATATATTTTTTAAAAATTCTATTATCCTTTTCAAGCCATAAATTCCAACAAATAATGGTAGGACCAATCCTCCAAAGAATACGTAATGCTTTAGCTTTGAAATAATCTATCCAACATTTTATCAAGTATTTCAATGTTGATGGAGCTACCCAATATAATTTCATACTTAAAAAAAAATAACTCCAAATGGTGTGAGCAAACGGATAATGAAGAAGTAAATGGTCTTTATGTTTCTAAATCCTTCTCATACAAGGCACATTGAAGGGTCCAATATATCCTCTTCTTTGTAGACTCTCCTGTAAGAATCTTACTTTGAACTACTAACCAAAGAAATGTTGAGGCCTTAGGGAAAGCCTCTAATGACCAAATTTTCTTCCAAGGAAAATATTTGGGAGGAAATTTTGATTGTTCTAAATCCTCATATCCCAACTTGATCGAGTATCCACCATCCTTTGATAAATTTCAAACCAACTCATCCTTTCGTATAAAAATTGGCAAATAAAACTCTCAAAGCATATTTTGAAGTTCATTTACAATTTGTTTGAGTTCCTCTCCTTCAACACGATTGAGCCAATGGTTTCCATTTTGAGTCAGAGGATAAGGCTTCAACCAAGCATTAGACCAAAAATTTATAACTCCCCTCATTGACTGGCCATCTAATATGTTTCTTCATCAATTGAAAACTCTATGATATGAAGTTCTATGTTGACGATCCTTTGGGTAGAGTTCTTTTCCTAAAAAAATTCATTGCATCAAGAGAACCTATATATTTTTGAAGTAATATTTTTGCCCAGTTCTTTCCTTGATCTCTGAATATATTGAAAACGAATCTCCAATATATAATACATGCAGGTGGTTTGATAACCACTTAGTAACCAACCTCCCTAACTACTTAGAGAAGCATGAAGTGCGTATCTTAACGTAATAACCATAATGTAATAAACAATTATGTTATATGCTAACATCCCCCCTTATTACATTATTTGGTATAACATAGCAAACTCCCCCCCTTAATGTGAAGGAGAGAAAAATGAAGGTGGTGGCTTTCTACTCCCGTCGACTGCGGTAGCCCGACTGGTTGGTTGGACCTGTGCTAAGGCACTATGCGAGAGGTCGTAGTTTCAAACCTCGAGTACCCCATCCAGAACAATTTTTTTCTCAAATTGACAAAGAAGGAGAATTAACAGGTATTTTTTTTAAGTACTTTGCAAATTATTTATATATTTTTTGCAACACAGACAAAATAGTGCAATTTTTTTTCCCTAAAGGAGGGATACAAAACAAACAAAATTGCACATTTTATTTTTTGCAAACAAGAGGGGATCTCCAAATTCCACCAAAGCCTTGTTTATTTTTCAAATAGAAGAGGGGATCTCCAAATTCCACCAAAACCTTGTTTATTTTGCAAACAAAAGGGGGGAAAAACCAGTATTGCACTTAACTTAAGGTAATAACCATTATGTAATAAACACTATGCTATATGCTAACAGAATAATCTCCATCCAAGCTTTGCTCCTAAAGCCAAATTCATAAGTCTCCAATTTTGCAAGCCTGCTCCACCCAAGCTTTGCTCCTAAAGCCAAATTCACTTGCCCACTCCACCCAAGCTTTGCTCCTAAAGCCAAATTCACTTGCCCACTCCACCCAAGCTTTGCTCCTAAAGCCAAATTCATAAGTCTACAATTTCGCAAGCACACTCCTCCAATATTCTTTCCTTTGTAAACCCTATCCCACTTACAAAGAGGAAACCTAAATTTTTCCTCACAACATTTTCATAGAAAGTCTCTTTGAATTTTATCAGTTTTTTATTACTATTGGTAAAAAGTAATTGGTTTTTACTCTATAAACAAGAATCCTAAATTTAAAAAAATATAATGACATTAATTTTTTATTTTTGACTTTAAGAGGTGAATATATGCTAAGGATAGTCATAGTAAGTATAATAGTTCAAACTTTTTATTAATTACTAAAATCTTGCATAGAAGATATAATGATGATTTTAGCAACATAAGTCTAATTTTTTAAAAATAGAATAAAATAAAAATAACAAATTAAAACAAGTGTTATGTATTAATTGAAAAGCAAAAAATGTTTTTAACACAAAAGTTGATATTTTTTAATTTTTTTAAAAATAAAATTAGTTATAAATTATTTATTTATTATAGATTAAAAAAGCCAAAGTATTTCAATGTTGTGTATATTTTCTAATTATAATATTATAAGCATTAGCATATCCTTCAAAATACTTAATAATGAAACCTTTTAATACAAACCATATTATTTTTCATCTATAGTTATTCCCTTTTTACAATAATCTTATAATTTTATATTTAATTTGTATTCATAATGCTAATATCATCTATTGTAATATTTTTCTCTTGATCCCTCTAACTTAGTATAAAGTTTATTAGAAAAGTAAGTAAAAATTTTTAACTCATTATTACTTCAAAAACAATATAAGTAATAATGGTAATAGGCATATTATTTATAGTTTTTTCCTTTTTAACTCCTTGTTACTTATTATAAAATTTATTTCACAAACAAGAAAAATTCATTTTTTATTATTTAAAATTATGATTCTCATAAACATAATGTAGATCTCCATTAGATACTCGTTTAATTAGAAAAGTATTAGTTTGCATAGTTTTCTTTTGATGTGATTTTGTATAAAACTTATTCTTTAGAAGAATATCTCCTAATTATTATATGTTTTTATTTGCATAAATTTGTTTTGTATTTAATAAGAAATTATTTTTAATTATTATGTATTTTAAACTTTATACTATAGAAAAATATATTAAGGTTTGTTGAAGATCAAAATTAATACAATTTTATTTATAACTGTAAAAATTATGAAGTGACAAAAAAATTAGATGGAAATATTTTTTAATAAACAACAAAGACTATATTTCATATACAAATTAAAAAAGTCTGTCTTTTTTATATGATTTTATCATGTTTGTTGTTACTACATAATTCTTTTGTTGTTACTACATAATTCTTTAAAATCCAAAGCAAAAATAGTTTGTTCTAGACATGAAAGTGGATTTAAAAACATTATTCACCAAATATATGTTATTCATTTAATTGTTAATACAAAGATGCTTGTACATTTTCATCTTATTTATTGTTGTTTTGTGATGCCTTTTAGTTAATTGTAATTATTGGTCTATAATTTTAATGATAAAATTTAGTTAAATATTTAAAATGTTAAGTCTTAGCTACATATGGAGACCAATGATTTTAATTATGGCTATTATATTTATGAATAATATAAGATGTTGCATATGTTTTAGTTACACTTGAAAACCATTAATTTTTAATTTTTTTTAGGAGAACGTTTACAAATTACATCAACAACCATCTTCAAGGGGTTTTGAATACAAGACCACTTAAGAAACAACCACCTTCTTAACCACTAGGGCAACTTGTCGGCACCATTAATTTTAATTAATATTATATGTATAAATTATTATTAAAAAATATTACTTAGCCTTATCTCAAAACATCATGATGTATCCCAACAATTAAAATAATTATTATGTTTTTATGACTTATAAAATTGTATTGATTTATACATTTGAATCTTTTAATACATGAAATCAAAGGGATATTTGTTACTTTATTATTTTAAGGGGACAACTACTTATTGTAATGAAGAAAAGCCCCTATCTATATTTTTTAAGTTTTTTAAAATGTTGAGACTTGGTGTAGATCCACACAAATTCTTGGTTGTTTAATGATATTAGGTGAAATTATTTGTATTAGGTATAATTACAACTTTATATAATTTCCATTCATGATGATGGGATACAAATATTGTCTTCAAAGGTCAATACAACTTCAAAATTATATTAATTCATCATTTGTAAATTTATTAATACTTTAAGGAAACAAAACATAAAGGGAATTTGGTAATTCTTTCCTCATGTTCTTACCATAAGATGATGTTATTGTACTCAAGAGAGCTTTATCTATAATTTTCAAACATCCTTCTCTTTCCTCCATATGTTGGGACTAGGTGTAAGTTTACACAAAATTTTGATTTATTTATTTAAATAAATAAATAATTTTTTTTGTGTTGATGTATTTATGTTGAGATACTTATGAATTTATAAGTATCAATTAGTGATTATATTTGGAAAAAGAACCAACATTAAGAAAAACAAACACTTCATTAAGATTGTATTTTTTAATGTTTTGAAAGTCTATTTATTTTGAATGATATATTATAATTTAATTTTCTTAAAATAAAACATTTGGAGAATGCTAAACTTCCATATTTGTTATGTAAATAATTTGTTTATGGTTATGTATTTATTTTTTTAAAATACACATGTAGATTTTAAAAATAATATAAGGTAGAGTTATATATATTATAGATGTATATAAACTTATGGTAAATAGAAATATATAATAGTAGAATTTAGAAATAATATAAGGTAGAGTTACATATATTATAGATGTATATAAACTTATGGTAAATAGAAATATATAATAAATGGTGCTTTTAATATATCACAAATAATTTATATTATTATTTTTTTTTTTGAGTAACATTTCTTATAAACATCCGCCCTGGAGATTGAACCTCGGTCACATCACCTATAATGCAAATGGCGTCCTTGCCGGTAGACCACACTCGGTAGACCACACACACGGAGATAATTTATATTATTATTTACAATAATATAAATAAAAATTTCTACTTTAAAAATAAATATTAAAAAACTTCTCATTGTTATTCACTTTTATTAAAAATAACATTTTTAGTTAATTGTACTTATTGATTAAAATTGTATAAATAATATTTTTTAAATTATGAATGCTTTTGTATAATGTATTAAGTACTTTACCTAAGTAAGGCTTTCTATTATGTTGAAATATGCAAATCTAAATTATTTTTTGGTGAATAATATATCTACAATAAATTAGTAATTATTTAAAGAAAAAAGCATAAATTTAATTATTTATTTATTTATTTCCCATTAGTTATATGGGGATTAGAAGGAACCTAGTGTCTTTGAAAAAACTTGAATTAAAGTGATTGAATAGTTATTTATTATTTTTAATTGGTGACACAAGGTTAAAATAAGTTTACCTATCACACCTTGACCACAACAATTATACAATTATTCACATCCTTGAAAGTGCAGATATTTAACTTATTGTCATTTAGTTAAGTGTAATTTTAATTTTATTATTACTAAAATTTTAAAACACTCAAACCAATTTTTATAATAGTATGTTTTATTTCATAATTAATTTTTTTAACAAAATCTTATAAAAGTATCATTTTATTTGGGAGTTTGAAAAATATTCTATATTGCCTATATGAATAAGCATATTTCGTCAATTTTATCCTTGATACCCATGATACATCAAACAAAAAGATATCTACTAATTTAATGTTTAATCATATAACAAATGCTTTGTATTTTTACAAGTAAATATTATTTGTTGAATTAAGTCATTTCAAATTTGGTTCCCGACCAGTTAACACATGTTCACTGACCGTAACTTCAGTATGATGAAATAATGACGTTGAGTACTACTTTTTTTAATCTTACGCATGCTAGAACATATTTGACATTATAAGTTTTTAAAGGTCATGGTATCTAGAACATGTTGACATCCCAAGATTTTCCCGTATTAGGTGGATAATTTTGCTGACCTTTGATAGTACTTTGAACATATCAACTGCATTACTTAATGGAGTCTTCTGTTTGAAAGTAAATTCTACAGAGATTATTTTTACATGCTTCTTTTCAACGGTAATACCAGGAATCCACAGTTTTTTTTATTTGGCTTTCCCTGTTTTGAATATCATCTTACTGTTCCAAATATATGCAATATTCATGGAACTCTTCCAAAAGAGCCCATTTGGATGTACTTATTCACAGAGAACTAAAAGGTCGGAGAAACCGATTCCAACAGTGATAAAAGGATTATATGACAAGTTCACTGGCCGTGAATGTGAATAGGAATTTTTGCACTGTTCGAGTCATATCATATCCGGTAACGTATCAATTAGTTTTAAATCAAAAGGTGCATGGTACCTAATTTTACGTAAGAGAATATTGTTTTTCAACTAAAATAGGGAACGGCCAAGGCAAAATCCGTGTTAAATACGTTTTCCCGGGATCTTATAATGTACGACGATATTAGTTTGACGTGTGGATTGTTGCGTGACAAAGTCCTAGATCCTTCGGGCCCTTCAAATGAAAAGACATACGACTTCGTTCACATGCAGGCACATGGTTGCTATGGATAAATTACGACTTTGTATGGTGAATACAATAATAACAACAATGACGGTGATTCCCACAGTGTACTAATTATATTAAAGAAACCTAATTGAATGAAGCACATGAGAGGCTCAAGAATATAGATTAGGACGGGAACAAGTGCTGAGAATCTCGTCAGGAAATCGAGAAGTATTATAGGAGAACAAGAGAAAAAGTCAGCTTGGGGATCATGGAGGAGGAGATTTCATGGTAGTCCAACTTTACTATATAAGAGATAGGAAGTTAGTTAATAATTAATTAATTGAATGCGGACAATTTACTAGATAAATAGAAAATTTTAATCATGATATATGTTATTAAATTTGTATTATCAAGTTTAGAAAGAGAACCAACCCCACATATCCAAATAAATTATTCAATCTCCACATACCCAAAAAAATAAAACATTTGTTAATTACTTTATTATTGATCATAGCACTACTGTTCTGAATCTGAGAAGGGAAAGGGCTGGTGGACCAACTTTAGAAACCTGTGACATCATAAAGTACTGAAGATTGTTGTTAATGTTTTGCTGAATACTGATATTGTCGCAGTAAGGGATTCTTCGTATATTTTTGTTAAGTATAGATAAGATCTGCACTCGTGACCATGCTCTGAAAACACAGAAGGTACAAGTTTCCATACTGTTTTTAATGGGCAGTGATATGTTTGGTACTTTTGGAATTTTATGGATTCCTTATAACGTTTTCTTCTCGTCTCAGCCAAGTCTGGTCACTTTCACTACAGAAAACTTAGTGTTAAATCCCAATCACTGTCTTCCATTTCAATCCAATTTTTCTTCAGCTGCAAGACAAGGTCTTTGTCCTTATGTATTGAATGTCTCCGCGGTTGGAAGTTTACAGCAATGAAAGTCAATAATCATAACCCCACATGCATCCAGTCTATTGGAATGCTACTTGTATTATTAATTATGAGATCTAAATTCAATCCTACAATAAATACTTATAAAAATAATGATAAAAATAAAAACTTTCAAAAGAAGTTGAAATTGAGAGTGTTTCGACTGGTTAATGGGTTTAACGAAAAGCTCCGTTGAGAATATCAACAGTGATGTCCTAGAGAAACATGTTCCCTTATTTGGGTTTCTATGGTTATTTGCAAGTATGAGAAACAGGTAAGTAAAATGAGCGCTGTGTCTGTTGCTTATGGTTTGGCAAGTCGTAGTCCTGGTATTATTTATGATCCTTCTAAATCGTCCTGGAAAGGAGATGCAAACTCAGGTGCACCGTGCAATTCTATTCTGAATAAAAAAATTCTATGGAATGAGGCAATCAGTTCCGTTAACAGACTATAACTGCTGAAGTTTTTCCTTCTTTCTCAATGGTTGGGCTCTTGTACTAACAGCCCAACCATGCAATATTGTGAAATATTATACTGGACTGCGAGTGAATTGAGATGCCACCGATGTTGTCTTCCTAATAACAAGACATATTCTAAATATACCCATGCAATATCTGTCTTTTAGGCTCGCCATCATGTGCACAGTCCGATAATTGCTCTTTTGTGCATTGTAACAATAATCCTTAGTTGGAAGAGATCTAGCAAAGGAAATTTACATACCACTTTTTGGGTTTCTCCCCATTCAGCCACTGACCATTCCATAAATAATGGTCAATATCAATGTATAAAGCAAGCTGGGTATCTCCGTGAGATTATTAACATGGAGTTTATCAAGTTTGGATATATGTAGGGTTGGTGTTTTTGCTTTCTAACTGGTTAATATGATAATGAAGTCTAATAACTATTCCATGATTGGAATATTGAAATAAAAAAAGTTGAAAAGTTGCTAACCCAAATTAATAGGAGAAAAAACAGCCTTTTCAAAAATATTAATTGTCATATGATTTAAATAACTGTATTTCCATATTTAAAAATTCCATAAACCATATTTAACTCTCGCCACTTGATTAAAATCCTTCATTTCATACTATCTATCTATTTTGTAGCAAATTGTTAAAAAATTTCCAAAATCTTTCTGAAGTGCATATCAATTTGATATGCTAAATTCACCTCATTCTTATTTGAAAAAAAAGGTAATGTGGGCCCTCTATGTGCATGTTCCACGACAATATGTATTACGATTATACTACTCAGCCGAAGAACGCGACTCGATTCACATGGTGGTTACAGGTTACAACCCAGTCAATATGCTTATCCATCTAACATATTGCCTATGCCTATTGGCCTTCTCTATTTAAATTCTTGTTTAAGTTCTAATGTGCTCCGTTACAGGCTACAACCCAGTCAATATGCTTATCCATCTATCTAACCTCTTGCCTACGGCTATTGGGCTTCTATATTTAAATTCTTGTTACAGTCCTAATGTGCTCCCTAATATTCTTTCAGGTATTTGAATATAGTTCATGTCACATACTTTCTCCTCGATATAGTCAAAGAAAGATACGAAGATTGAACAGAACACCATGAAAAATGGTGTTGTCAAGCCGAAATTCACAAGTTTATGTGGCCCAAGCAGGAGAAAGTTTTGGGTAGTTGAGATGTTTACGGTCAACGCTTATACACGCCCGGAGATTCCGCTTGGGATGCAATCCCTGTCATTTATCTTTATCTCTTCCGGATATCACTAACCTTAAATCTTGGATAAAATAAAAACCGGATGACGCGGAGGATCATCTTGCTTACATTCAATTAACCACTCCTTTTCTGTAACTCAGCAAAAGAAAAAAAAAAAAAAAGTCCACTTAATGCCATGTGAGGGGCACTAGGGATAGGTATCGCAACATTTCACCTGATGAGGATAGGTATCGCAACAATTCACCTGGATCCAAGGTAGCCATGGACGTATGTCAGATCCTACTTTTGCTAGGCAATAGACGTTTACAGCATTCAAAGAATCTTTACAATTGATGCATACAATTAGGACACAACAACAAAGACTACCTTCTCCATAATTTGGATTTAAATCTTTATAACAAAAATTCAAGACCATATTAACTTATTTCAAATTTACATAGATTACCTTCTTCATAATTTAGATATTTACAATATTCAAAAAAATCTTACAATTTTTTCTTTTTTATAATTTGAATTGAAGTATACAATTAGGAAACAACAAAGACTACTTTCTCCTTAATTTGGATTTAAATTTTTATAAAGAAAACCCAAGACCATACCAACTTAATCTAAATCCACAAAGATTACCTTCTCCATAATTGAATCTTACAATTTTCTCTTCTTTCTAATTTGAATTGAAGCATACAATTAAGACACAACAACAAAGATTTTTTCTCCATAATTTAGATTTAAATTTTTATAATGAAAACTCAAGACCATATCAACTTATTCCAAATCCACAAAGATTACCTTCTCCATAATTTAGATATTTACAACATTCAAAAAATCTTACAATTTTTTCTCCTTTATAATTTGAATTGAAGCATACAATTAGGACACAACAACAAAGACTACTTGCTCCATAATTTGGATTTAAATTTTTATAACGAAAACCCAAGATCATACCAACTTATTCCAAATCCACAAAGATTACCTTCTCTAAAATTTAAATATTTACAATACAACATTCACAAATCTTACAATTTTTTCTTCTTTATAATTTGAATTGAAGCATACAATTAGGACACAACAACGAAGACTACTTTCTTAGTAATTTGGAAAAACCCAAAACCATACCAACTTATTCCAAATCCACAAAGATTACCTTCTCCATAATTTAGATATTTACAACATGCAATTAGAACACAACAACAAAGACTACCTTCTCCATAATTTGAATTTAAATCTTTATAACGAAAACCTAAGACCATACAAACTTATTCCAAATTCACAAAAATTACCTTCTCTATAATTTAAATATTTACAACATTCAAAAAATCTTTAATAAAACATAACAACAAAGACTACCTTCTTTATAATATAGATTTAAGTCTTTATGAGGAAAAACCATACAAACTTATTTCAAATCCACAAAGACTACCTTATCCATAATTCGAAAACCATACCATACCAACTTAATCCAAATCCACAATCTATACGTTTTAATGGAGTAGGTAAGCGTATGTATAGAAGAGAATACATGGTATTGACGTTTTGGAGGGCTTGAAGGGCTTGAAAGAGGGACGGGAGTACAGAACCGAAGACATCGGTCACGGAGATCTAGAGCGTGCGGCTCAAGAAATGTTTCTTTCCCATTAACCAAGGCCATCGTATAAGTAAAAAAAGCCATTTGTAGACTATATGACAGTTTATGTAGACTGATGAGTGAAGGTATTTACCTTAAAATCACAGAATCTATGATAATTAAAAAATTACACATTTTCAAAATGTAATAATATTTATTATAATCTCTAATCCTATATACATATAACACTTTCTTTCTAAACTCACGTGGCTCTGGGTGGTGATAGAACACAAACTACTGGAGTAATTATTTGGTTTAAATTTTAGATTTCAAATGTAAGGTCAAAATGAGTGGAACAGACTTTATGCCGAGGCATATTCCCAAAAACAATGAAAAATAAATATATTATCTATTATTTGACATTTTAATTAAAAATTGTGACTGATAATTAAATTAGTATATGAAATAATATGGTTAACAAGTTATAATCTATATTAAAATAACTTATTAACCATATTAGAAAATTGTATATAATTATTTAGAAAAAAAATTAAAATTAAAATTTTATGTTATAATATTTTAATTGATATTATAAAATAAAATAATAATATTGTTTAAAATGATATTAAAACAATAATTTATAATAGAATTAGTACAAGTAAGAAGTGAATATTTTTATTTTCATTTTAGATATTTAAATTTAAAAACAAAATATTTATATAGAGAAAAATTAGGTAATATAGAAGGAAAACCATATTTGAAAGTTTCATATGAAACTAAGGATGCCCTACATAGAAGAATGAATGCCCAAGCTAAAGAAAAAGAGCAAATATATGATTGAGTCTAATCTAGGTGTTAGATGATACATTAAAAGAGATCATCAAGGAGGACATAGTTGAGAATAATATTATGGTTTATAAAAGTAGAGGGTTAATATGTAAAAGTTCCATTGATTTTGGATAGGTTTTAAAGATTCAATATTGGATCAAATAAGAATAAAAGAATGAGTGGTAGCCCATGTTTTAGGAGGAGAGATACCCTATATCTAATGCCATGAAGTGAGAATTTTTCTATGGAGACTAAAACTATTAAAATTATTTTAAGGTAAGCTAGGACTTTTGGACTTCTATACCAAATTATCAATAAGGGTGTTTTGAAGAATATTAACAATACCCTATGGAGTTCATCAAGGAGGGACCAACACTTAAGGACCAAAATCATGCTATGTATATCTATATATTTGTTGCTATAGATATTTACAAAACCTTTACCACAACATATTAATATTAGATATGAGTCAAGAGAAAGATATTAAGTGGTAGATTATGAAAATATTGCATTATGATGTTGTAAATGTTATGTGACTAAACACATGGCAAGAAAACAAAAAAGTGAAAATGATGGAGAAAGAGACGTAAAAATTTGGTCTTAAGATAAACTTCAAGATGAAGTAAGAAGATGATGTTGTAATAGAAGCTTGATTAGATCAAAGACATTTCACTTTAGAAAAAGGAGATAAAGAAAGACTATCTATAACATCAAATAAAAAAGGCTATACAAGTTTACTTGAATCAACCATTAGAATAAACAAAGAAGAATTCAAGAAGTGAACAAATACAATATGAAATTCCATATTTAAAAAGAATTAAAGATGCAAAGGAAGACATGGAGGAAAATTTTAAGCAAAATAAGCAGAAGAGGTCATGTTTTTCTAAGAGAATTGTTGTCATTTCCCTCAAGTAGCATAAAATTATCTCCTTATAATTGAAATGAAAGCAATATAATAGTTATCCCTTACATTTTAGGGTTTCAAGAGTAGCATAGTAAAAAACGAGGATGGAGGATATACATAAAAATTTAAGGTTTTTTGGGCAACATAAGAAGGTAATTACCATAGAGGATTTTCCTTACACTTCAACGTTTCAAGGTCAAGAAGATATTCCTTGTACTTTATATCCTTCGTAGTAAGATAAACCTATAGACGATAAAGGGATTGATAAATGTGATAGTATTAGTGGGAATTAAAAAGGGAAGAAAGACCAAAGAAGAAAAAATAAAGTAAAAAGAAAAATAGAGGTCCTTATCGAGACACCCCAACGATATGCCATTGACATTTCAATTTAATGACCTCAGTTCGAATCACGAGGAGGGTGCCCCCTTGTTGCTATATCCTTGGGGAATGTGGCCCTATTCATGCCACTCGTTATAATTCACATTACTTCAACAAAAAAAATCAAAGAGATATTGATATGGAAAAACAAGAGGAAATGTCGCAATTATTAACAAGAAGTGGGTTTAAATCCATAGAAAAAAAAGTGATGATAAGAATGACATATTAGAATGTTAGGGGCCTGAATAAGACCCTTAAAATAGGGCTATTAGGGAATTGACAAGTTTTTATAGCTAGCATATTTATAAAGAAGAAAATTGGGTAGTAAATATTTTAGCTACTCATGATGTTGATTTTTGTTTTAACAAATTTCAAATTTTAGAATGCAATTGATTGCATCAGGTTTTATTTGTTAATGAAAATAATATCATGGATTTGATTGCAGAAACATAAAATTTATAAATTTTAGAATGCAATTGATTGCATGAGATTTTCTCTTAAATAAAATGATATCATAGAGTTGATAACAACAACATAGCATTTTGAGAGAGATGAAAACATGAAGAATATATTTGATAAAAGAGAAAATTGAATGTTTTGAAATAAAGTTTTATTATTTTGATGAGAGTGGCCCCAAATAGAAGCCACATAGCTTATTACAAAAAGAATAACTAATATTAAAATAAGTAAAATATTATAAAAAATAATTTTATATTTAAAACTTAATATATTTTATATAAAATTGATAATATTATTAATTATTTTCATGATATATTATCCTGCCTCCTTGTCGGTGTGGCATAGTTGGTGAATGTCCTGTATGCTGGTAGAGGCCAACACATGCTCCATTTTCCCTATGCCCCATCATGTGGATACTCAAATAACAATCCCTTGTGATTGATGCCATGTGGTATACCTAGATGGGATAGCTATGATTGGCCACAAAGCTAGGTTCTTGGGGTTTTTGTTTCACCTAAAAAAATTATTTGATTGTGTAGCATAGTTGGTGAATGTCTTGGGTGTTGGTAGAGGCCAACCTAGGCTCCATTCCCCTTGCCTCCACCCTATAGATATGTGGCACAATTGGTGGATGTCCTTTGTGCTGGTAGAGGTTGACACGGGTTCCATTTCCCTTGTGCCCCACCTTGTGGATACTCAAATAACAATCCCTTGTGACTGATACCATGTGGTATACCTGGATGGGATCGTTACGACTGGCCATAGAGCTAGGTTTTTAGGGTTTCTATTTTGCCTAAAAAAATTTAGTCCCAAGGGTTGGGTGGATTGACAAGTTTTGGGCACTTACCAAGAAGAGATCTAGGTTCAAACCTTGGAGGTAAGCCTTTTTGGGGCAAAGGTAGTAGTCTGATATGACTTTGCTAAGTGTGCACCAGTACAACAATGGTAGTACCAACCCTGAGTCACCGAGGGTCTCCCTCATGTCGGGTCATGTTTATCGAGGTGATGTAGGGGTTATAGTGGTAGCTCTAAGGATTTAACCTTTGATCGATTATAGCTTCCCTAGGGATTTGACCTTATGACCTGTAGTTAAAAATGAAGTGACGTTATCGATTCCCCTATATACCAAAAAAATATTCATGATATATGAAAGTTCAACTTGAGTGGCCTAACATTGTAGGCTTGGGTACTCCAAAGAGGAGGTCCAAGGTTTGAATCCAAAGGGATAGGATATGTATGTCCCAAAGGGCAAATAATACAGTAGGAGTGTTTTTGCCATGCATAATAAATAGGAATGCCTCCTCCTATGCATAGTTAACTAAAAAATATGAGATAGTTTGATATATAATGTATTTGATATTATTTATTCTACAAATATTTGCTTTCAAAACCTCTAATAAAATTACATAGAATTTTACATCTATTAAATTAAATGCATTATAATACATGATTTTTTCTTAATAACTATCAACTTATGCGAAGCCTCTAATACATATTTCTATAAGCACATTTTTTCTCAATTTTTAAAATAAAATAAAACTATTAAAAATATATAAAAAATTAATATTATTTTGACATTTATCAATTTTAAAAACTTTATTTTTCATAACAAAAATAACATCGTTTACCCCTCTCCCTCTCCCTCTCATTGTTGCTAACAATTTTCACAACCTTTTTATAAAAAACAACACCTTATTTTTGGTATTTTATATACTTGGTTCAACTTTTATTATGATTTTGGACCATTACATTATTAATATAATAGTATTTAATTAATATAAGTACACATTTTATTTTATTTTTAAAAAATAAAATTAAAACATAAAAATATGAAATAATTCTATATATTATTTAACATATAATCACAATAACACCTTTTATGCCTCCCTCTTCTTTAATTCTTTTTATTTTTATTTAAAAAATCAATAGATTTTTTTTACCTATTATATAGTTATTATATTAATATTATTATAAAATTAAAGTCTTAAAACCATAACAAAAGTAATTTATAAAACATTCACATTGTTTTAAACTTTATATTTTTTAAATTAGTTTTTTAACAGTAAAAAACTATTAGAAACCTTTTAGTTAAACTAAGCACATCTACATAAATATTGTAATAAAAATAGTAAATCATGAAAGACCAAAATATTGCAATAGGAAATAGAAATGCAACAATCTATATTAATCTCAACAGAATAACAATACATAATCACAGGCCTCTTCAATGGGGTAATGTCCTAAACAAAACTTTGATTCAATATGCAAAAAAAAATACATCCATATATGCCCCTTGCCTTTTTAAATACTCTTCATAACCCTAAACCTAACGCTCAAGGGTCGACTCACATGCAAGTTGTCACATGAGCTAGAATCTTCTATCAAACAAATAGATACATTCTTTATAACAGTTACATAAAAGGCCCCACTTATCTAGAAGCCTCTAGTGCCATAAACTATTATAAAATATTACATAATAACATTAGGATGGGTTCCCCATGTTAGAAAGGGGGTCATTACATAATAAGGTTGGGATGGGGAACTAACATGCCCTTCCCCTTCAAAAAGCTTTATCCTCAAAGTTGAAGATGCAGAAACGTTTGCTAGAGAGACTCCCATATGACATATTTAAGTTGTAATCCTTACCATTGAACAAGAACATCAATGATGATACAATCGCGAGGGTGTGCGATCTCTAGTCCAAAATTTGTTCAGGCTTGAAAGTGATGGATCCTTCTTCATCTAACTCGAGTAATATGGATTGATTGAACTTATACCTTGTTTCCAACAATATTCTTTAGAGAGGAGACATGAAAGACTGGATGGATCTTAGAAGTGGCTAGAAGGGTCAATTTGTAGGCTGTTGAATTGATCCATTATAATACCTAGTAGGCACCATAGTATTTAGCTACAAGTCTTTGGCATCTGTGGAGCTAGAGTGATGATCGTTTGTATGGCTACAGTTAGAGAAAGACCATGTTCACGACTTCAAAGTTGCACTCAGAATGGTTTTGATAAACTTGCTACTATTATTTTTTTGACAACTCCCTTGGCAAGCTTTGCAATATCTATTATTGATAACTACCCAATTTGACTGTATAACTCACTATTTTTTATGATTGTCATGGCAGACTCTATTTTGACTATTACTATTAATTGTCCCAACTGATATAATTTCCAACTATAATTGACAATTGCATGGTCAGACTTTGTCTTGGCTATTATTGATTATGGCCTTGGCTGAAATTATTTTTGACTATTACTGACAACTACCTGATAGAACCTATCTTGACTATTACTTTTACCATAATTTATTTCGTCTATTTTAGTATAGTCAATTATGTGATAGTGTAGTATCTTTAGTATACTCAATTTTCACAGTAAGGTTCTTGGTGTTAAGGTTTAACATTTAATAGAAATACAGTACTCTAGGCCAAGGTGTGTGCATTGTCCATAGCCATTTATTTTTTTTTACTAAAAAAAAATCTTAATTTCTATTTCAAGATAAAAAGAAGATTACATACCATAGATGCCCTAGACATACAAAGAAAAATAAAAGATAATGAATAACCCTATGTTATACTACAACAATGAACAATAATGCTCAAACTTATATTTTAGGTCACTACTCAAGGAGGATTCCACACATACCCTTGAGCATAGTACTTGTCTCTTTGATAGTACTTGAGGGTGATCTTCCTAAGAGTTGTGCTCAGTGTACTATGAATAGATACATGGTTGAAAATTTTCCTATGGCTAAAGGTTTCTCCTAATCCTAGGGGGTCTTCCAATATACTTAAAGATACGTGGGAGCTTAAGTTCGTATACAAGTGTTGTTTGAGGCCCGGGTATTGGAGTCTGATCACACCTCACTTCACTAGATTATTTATAGGTAATCTAGCTTAGCCAATAATGATAAATCCTCTGTGATATTTTAAACCCTTGACAGAGGGTTTCTAACCTATTAAACTAAAACAAAGGAAAAAAATGGCTCAATTGTTTTAGGATGATAAGCAAAAATTGAAAAAAAAGACAAATTTAGATTCTATCAAGATGAAATTCAACAACTTGAATGACTAAAATATTTGCTTCCAATATTTTTTATCTATAAATATCTTGTCTATGACAATATCACAATTTATTTATACCCTTTTTAGGGTTCTTATTCATTCCCCTAATATTCCAAGATATTATTTTCATAGTTATTTTTTGTTTTTATTTGTAGGTTTAGCCCTAGTTCTTGTTAGCACTTGTGAGGTTTGCTTGTATTTTCCGATATCAATATCCCTTTGGGTTTCTTTTTCTCTTTGTTTTTTCTTCTTGGATATTCCTCTTTTTTTTTCATTCCCAGCAATACTTTCATCTTCATTAATCTCTTCAATCTTCTCACTCTACTCATTGTAAGACTTATCATATTTAGGTTTTTCTTGTTCAGAAGGATCTAAAATGCAAGGAATAAATTCAAAAGTATAATCTTCTTTATGTTGCCCTAAAAACCCTTAAGTGCAGGGATACTCTTTTGTAGCAATTATCTTCTTATTTTGCCCTAAAAAACCTAAACTATTATGGGTTTCCTCCATCCTTATTTCTTTAATATGCTCCTATTGAAACCTTAAAGTGCAAGGGATAACGTCTTCACCCCTTTTACTTTTATTAATTGGAGAAGATTCTATACTAGAGGATATGAAGGCGATTTACCTGGAATAAACTTGACCTCTTTTGCCATATTTGTTTTAGGATTTCTCTCTACATCTTCTTTTGCACCTTTAATTCCTTTTGAACTTACTAAATGATACTATAGATAGGATTTCTTTGCCTCTTCTTTTGGAATGGAATATCCTTGATCTAATCTAGATTCTATTACTGTATGATTTCCTTTCTTCATATTGAATTTTATTGCATGGTTATAATATTTTATCTCTTTCTTCATAGTTTTCACTTTGTGAACTTTTTCCACGCGTCCAATCTCATAACAATTGTGGCAAAAAAATACGATATTTTCAAAATCTACTTGTTGATCCCATTCTCTTGATTTAAATTTAATCTTAATGGATTGTGTCAAAGGTTTTGAAATATCCATAACAACACATATTCAAGTATATATAGCATGTTTTTTATCCTTAGGAGTTAGTCCTTCCTCAATGAATTCCCTAGGGCATTTCTAATATTCTTCAAAACATCCTTATTTATAAGCTGATATGGAAGTTCAAAAAGCCTAACATAAACTAGAAGCTTCTTAATAATTTTTGTCTCAATAGAAAAATTTTCATTCCATGGTCTCAAATAAAGTGCATATCTTCCTCTAAACCATGGGCCACCAACCATTATTTTATCCCTAACTTTTGAATTAGAAAAGATGATGAGGAAAAAACCTTTATGAATAAAAGTCACAGAGTAATTTGAATTTAATCTCCACTTCCATTTGATCCAATTTTGAATCTCCAAAATTCTAGCCATGATCTATGGAACTTACATACTAACCCTCTACTTTTAAGAACCATTATATCATGTGCAATAATCATTCTTGATACTCACTTCTAGTGTAATATCTTCTACCTAATTTGAACTTGCCATGGATTTGCTCTTCTGCTTATCTCTAACTTAGGCCTCTATACTTCTAACTAGGTCATCTTGACTTCCCATTAGGGCTTTCAAATATGACTTTCCTTGTATAATATCTAATGGGGTTCGCTCTTAGCTTGCACTCCCTCTCAACTTGCACTCGCTCCTAGCTTACACTCTCTTCTACCTTTCACTCACTCTTGGTTTGCACTCCCTCTTGGCTTGCAATAGCCCCTATCTCTTCTTTTTCTCAACATTCTTTCGCTTCAATAGTTTTATGGAAATAATATTCCATGCATTTGTGGTAAGGATTTGAAGCATTGATGCACTCCATATGAACTCACCACTCTTCCACCATGACTGAATCTCAGCTCATATTCCCTCTTAGCTCACACTTCCTCCCAACTCTCATTCCCTCTTGTTAGACCTTAACTTTGTAATATATATATAGTTTTGTTTTATCTTTTGAACTTGATTTTATCATCTTTATTGTTCTTTTTTACCTAATTTTTTTTAATTGGTTGATTGATTTCTAGATAAATTTATTTTACTAAATTTTTATTTTTATTTTGATCTATTTCATACCATATTTAACTTTTTATATTAACATTTCTTCTGAGTAGTAATAATTACAATATAATATTATTATGTTTGAATCATATGTTTGATATTGATTAAATATATCAAATAAGCATTCTAATTCTTCTCTTGATAACATTCCTCTTTATACTAGTATTAGAGGTCTAAAAAAATGTATTTTTACTCTAAATTCTTAAAAAAAAAAAAAACAATTGAATTTTCAACTTTTCATTCTCTATATAATAGTGTTTTAAAAAGAAAAATATCCAATGTTCAATAATAATTCAATTTACTTATATTTATTTAACTATGGCATATAGAGTTTCTATACCTCTTGTCATATGTTTCTTTATACTAACATATAAATTGTAGTTAACATTGTATCTGTAACTAGGATCAAATTTGAGGATGTAATGAACCACTTCTAATTTCTAATTTATGCATGTAATATTTATAAATTTTTGTTGAGAAATTATTGCCGTTAATTTTTATTAATTGCATTCATTCTATATTAAAAAGAAAATAATTTTAATCAATAGTATATTATTGTTGATAATTCAATAGTTCAAAGTTAAATGGTAGTTATAGCTATAAAATTAAAATTACACAAAATGTTAGGAAATTTTATTATTACATTATTGTAGCTTACATAGATAAGTTCTAGAAGACATGATATTGTATTATTAGGTAGATTTAATTTCTTGTACTACATGCCTATTCTAGGTTGGTTGTAACAACTATTATCTAAGTTTAACTAGTTTGATGTATTTTTATTATTGTGCATGATGAATATAATCTTTGACCTTTAATGGTTTGTCAATGGTATCAGAGCAAAATTATTGCTTGATTCTAGATGAAAGAACGTGATACCCATGGAAATAGAAAGCATATAATTCATGATGGAGAGCATAAAGTTGAGCTTCTTCATTAGTAGAAGAAAACAAAGTTGTCAAAGTTGCTAATAGAAGAGAGGCTGTAGGCCATCTACAAGATCTATAAGAAAAGTTGCATGCCCTTAAAAATTCATGGGGATGACCATGACCTTGACATCACTAGTTCAAATTCCATTGAACAATGACTATACATTCTTATAAGCAAAATTTTAATGCAACATTCATATTGAGTCGAGAAAAACCTTGTTGGCCATGATGCTCTTGTGCATAATCATCCACTCTCACTTCTTGTTCAAATAGAGTAATAATGTTATAGTCCATGGTAAAAATGCATGTGAGGATGCATCAGCAATTCTTGGCATCACTACTAATCCAGGCCACATCAGATAACATGTTCTCAAGGCTTTATTGATGTGGCATATCAAATTGATAGTAGGTCAATGATCTAGAAACACAATTCACAACTAAAGGGAGATCTAATGTAGTTCAAAGCTTAATGTGAAGCCAATGATATTAAAGCTAATGCAATATTTTTAGTCTAATTGATAAACCATGTAGACCTATGACATGCAGTCTAATGTGGTGGTGAAAAAAAATAATCATAAAAAAATTCCAACTCGAGGTCAAAACTCTAAGCCACTACATCATCCATGTTGGATTCTAGTGTGGCCTTATTTCTTAGTATGTAGATGGATGCCAAATATTCTAGCATGCCTTCCACTATTATGGTGTATGCTGATCTCATATTTCACTTTACTAGGTTGATGAGGTTTAATTAGACTTTAGGTTTAATTTTTGCTTTTCCTAAAATTTTGTTTTTGCTGACATTTTATTGTCGGCTGTTTAGTCATGTCGGAAGCTCATGATTACGACTTGCCGACATTCCTTGTTTTCATTTGTCGACAGATTCTTATCTTCTCCTGCCGACTGTCTTTGTTTTTCTTTTTCAAAATTTTCAACTTAAAACATTGATGCTTTTGATGGCCCTTCTTCTTATAATATGTACATTCCACAGAATATTTGGAAGATTTTGAAGATTTTGAAGAAGAAGTAGGAGAAGGAGAAGAGGGATAAGAAGAAGAAGACGTAGCCGCCTTGGATTGCTGATTTGAATCCTTCAAATTTCCTCCCGATGACGAAGAGCGAGCCCCGCACGATGAATCTCATAATTCCTCCTCCGCAAGAATGGCTTGATTGAAAGCCATATCAATGCTCAAGATGGTTTTGTATTTCAACTTGCGATAAAGTGGTTCCTGCAGTCCACTTTTAAACTTGGTAACAAGTTGAATTGCAGTATCCTGCACAGAATTCAGAATTCTCAATTTGTTAAATTGCAACACATAATCATGAACACTCATGTGAGCTATTTGGCGAAGACGTAACCACTTAATTTGAAGGTCTTCAACATAATTTGAAGGGTAAAAACTACTCTTCAAAACGTGTTGCAATTCGTCCCATGTATCAATGGGATTCTGAGTTTGGTGGCGATCTGTGACAAGGATTTTAGCAAGGCCCGTCAACTTGAGTTTGGCAAAAGCAACTCGTTGGGCCTTCTCCAATTTGGTATACTCGAACCAACTGTCCATGTCGAGAATCCAGCTGTTGAGAACCTCCGGATCCCGTGAACCGTCATAGTTGGCAACATCACAATGGGGTTGAATGTCTTGAGTGGTGACTTTATCGGCCAAAACACTCACCAGTTGTGTGAGTTGGGCCATTTTGTCAGCCAACTCGGTAGCCATTTGAGCCCGAGTATGCGCCAGCAAGAGGGTAGCAAAAAGTGGTTATAAGAGGGTTAAAAAAACAAAAAGTAATTGCCAAAACTAATTGCAAAATGATGCAATTTTTACAATGATTCTAAATCAAATGACGATGGGGTAAAAAGTAATAAAAAGTAAAAGAACGTTTCTTTTACTTGACTTAACTTTTTTTTTTTTTAAATTATAACCCAAATCCAAAATGGAAAAGTGGAAATAATAAAATAAAATAACCCCAATGAGCGCTTTGCTCATGCATCCGACGCAACAACATTCGATCGTAGAATGTCACCGTTTTTCTGACAAGTTCGCCGGCGGCACGATGTGCATCCACAAACTTTTCAAAACAGTCCCAACGTGACAGGTGGTGCGTCAATTGCTGGCAATCCTTGGCTGAAGCAAACAAGGGTTTTTTTTTTTTTTAATGTGCAGGCGAGAAAAATCATCAGAATCAGGATCTAGAAGCAATCTTGTGGCCCGAAAACAGAGGTGCAGAATTTTAAAATCCAAAAACATAGAGGATAGGTAGATAGATCTATTGAACCCTGCAACAGAGTGTCTGGCAGTAGAGGGTGAACCGCATCCTGCTTCTGCGTGTTGGGAATCACTGTCGGAACAGAGTCACGGAGATGCATGGGCTCGAACCCAAATTCGACCCCTTGGAGGAACAAAATCGACAAGCTGGTTGGCTTGAAACGCGCAGAGAACGCGCTTACGAAAGGGAAAATAGAACGTCGTCGTCTTCTGCAGTGATGGGTATTTTTTAGATGCGACAAGAGTTGTCGCAACCTTGACAAAACCCTAGCGCTCATCGCCTATGGCACAGTCTGTATAGATCTTCCTTGCGACAGAGTTTTCCCAGTGGGCTCGTGACAAATCTGAGGTTGGACTGAATGACCAACTGAAAACAATTAAACAATCAAACCCCAGGCGATCGAAATGACCGCATAAGCTTGGTGATAGACAATGTCACGAATTGTATAAGCTTCACTACAACAAACTGTTGATGAAAACAACAGTGATGCAGCACACTGATAGAGCTTCAACTGGACTTGCAGATGAGGTCGGAAAAACCCAAAACCATCATCAATTCCAAGCTCTGATACCAATCTGATGTGGATTAAGCCAAGCTGAATTGAAATTTTATTTACAGGCTTAAATAGCCAAAGAAAACAAAGACAGTCGGCAGGAGAAGATAAGAATCTACCGACAAATGAAAACAAGGAATGTCGGCAAGTCGTAATCACGAGCTGCCGACATGACTAAACTGCCGACAATAAAATGTCGGCAAAAACAAAACTTTAGGAAAAGCAAAAATTAAACCTAAAGTCTAATTAAACCTCATCATAGGTGTACTAACTCAAAGTCCTTAGGAGGAAGGCATACCCACAGTGTAAGGTGATCCCATGCAACCAATCAAATGCAATGATCCAATCACGTGATGTGGATCCGTCTCTAAATGAAAATAACCTAAAACTACAAAGGTTGTGAATACCATGGTAGCTAGTAACACTGCCACCACTAATTTTATATAATATCTTTTAGAAAACATATTGGATAGGTACATCTTGATATTGGACTAGATTTCTCTATGAAGAAAGGAGCCATTCCTACAATAGATCTTGGAGGACATAGTCATGATACCTATCTTGGAGGACACATTGACATTCAAATTTTATGCATCATGTCAAAGATATTCACATTGTAGGTGATCCAAGCAAAGGAATGAAATAAAATAAGAAAGGAAAAAGTACACACAATGGTAGATAGAAGAATTTTTATTTTGGCATAATCTTAAGATTCTCAAAGATAAGAGTCTAAGGTTCCACTATCAACCTCTATATGTTTATTTAAAATTATATTTTTAAAAGGAAACAAAGTGGTATTTCCATTTTTTTAATGCACCTAGTAGAAGAGATTTGGACATAGAAACAAAGTATGCATTTTTTTAGGCACAAAAAACCCAATATTTTTACTACCTTTTAAATATTTTTAATTTCCCAAAATTTTCCTTTATAATGCATTATGTTACAAAACTAAAGGTAGTAGGTGCATTTTCAGTAGTGACCAACACCTTAAATTTTCATGCTTTAAAATTTTATACTTTGTATATCTCTTCCAAAACATGCATTAAGCACATAAGCAATGTTCGGTATCAACGACACCCTTGGCTCATGTTTATAGTTAAAGTTATTGCATTGAGCTGCTATATCTAATGTCTAAATTAGTTACCATAATGATGTATGGGCATTGACCCTATAAATAAGGGAGAAATAAAATATTCTTTTGAAAATTTCACTCTATTATTAACCCTATTTGTCACTATTTCTAGACGTAAACCCTAAAACTAAGAAATTTTGAGTATATAGGGAAGTTATGCCTGCATACATGGATTTATTTTTAAGTAGGTGTCATTGATAGAGTGAATCTCTTTATGTATTTCATTGGTACTTTGTATCATTCTCTTTTACATATCTTAAATTCTCCCTCATGTATGATTATGTATATAGATAGGACTAGCTTCTTCCATGTATCGATGGGTAGAAAGGAAGGACATGCATATAGAAAGGTTTAGTATATTGAATTGGTGGTATATTGAAAGGGGGGTCATTTGGGAGATATAAGGAACCCTCACCATGACCACACCGAAAGTATTTCTTACAAATTCTTAGATTCTTAGAGGTTCAAACTATGGACCTTGGAAGACTAAGATGAGAACCATCTTGGTTGTTGAAAAACTATGGATATTATCACAAGTAGAGTTATGCAACCTCATAACTACGAAAATGCTAAAAAAATTGATGATTTAGATGCACAAGCATTGATGTTGATCACCCTTTCTACAATTGATGTTATTCAACCACATATTTGTGAAGAAAAAACATCAAAGGAGGCATGGGATACACTCACATCTACGAAGGGAAGAATGAATCCACTATTCTTCACCTTCAATCACAACTCCACACATTTAGAGTGCAATATGAAGAAAGTATAGAGGCATTTATTCACAAAGTCGTAAAGTTGAATATATGATTGAATGCCATGGGTGAAAATATGAAATACAAGCTTTAAGTACCCATTTTATGTAGGAGCATCACATTCTAACCCTCTTTCTATTAAAATTTCTAACGGTCATATTTTCTTTTGGTTAGTTATTTTTTTGTAACTATTCCCCTACAATGGTCTTCTCTCTACAATGGTCATATTGTAACAACCATATTGTAATGGTCAAATTTATTAGAGCCTATAAATGCTCAATTCGATTAGTAGTTAGGGGGTGGGTTGTGAGCTCTGTATTGCCACTTGGTGGCCTGAAGTTTGTTATTTTATCTCTTTGTGTGATTTTGAGTCTTGTGTTGTTAACATCGATGGGTTTGTAATTTCAAAGTTGTGATTTAATAAAAAGTATTTATTTATTATTTGCATCGTGTTTATATATGTTGGTCGACTTCCATGTGACACTGTTGACATCAAGTGGTATCAGATCTCAAAATATTTCTTATGGGATTGTGTGTGCTTTTGCCTATCAGTTAAGTGTGTTGCATGTGTGAAATAGAACATGTATGTGGATTACAACATAAGTATGAAACAAAACTTACCTAAGGATCTATGCAAATGGTGAAACAATCACTTAGTATTTCATGGATTACCGTAAGTGTGTTACATGTGTAAAACAAAATGTGTACATAGATTATAGTAAGTGTGAAATAGAACTTACCTAAGGATCTACATGAGTGGTGAAATAGACACTTGATATTTCATGGATTATCCCAAGTGTGTTGCACGTGTGAAACATAATGTGTACATAGATTACAACAAGTGTGAAAAAGAACTTGCCTAAGGATCTGTGTGGTGAAACAAACACTCGATATTTCATGGATTACCACAAGTGTGAAACAAAAATTGCTTAAGGATCCACTTGAATGGTGAAAATATGCTCAAAATTTTATGCATGATGACAATGGCATACACACACCCTGTTGGTCAAGGTAGAGGTGACAGATGTGCAAATCAAGCTTCAAAATAATTGAACAACTCATGAGCAGGAGCTCATAAAATTTTAAAGCATGGGAGTCTGATGTAGGAGCATCACATTCTAACCCTCTTCCTCTTAAATTCCTAATGATCATATTTTCTTTCGGTTAGTTCTTTTTTTGTAACCATTCCCCTGCAACAATCTTCTCTCTACAACAGTCATATTGTAATGACCATATTGTAATGGTCATGTTGTAATGGTCATATTATAATGACCATATTGTAACGGTCATGTCGTAATGATCATATTGTAACAGTAAAATTTATTAGAACTTATAAATGCTTGACTTGATTAGTGGTTAGGGGGTGGACTGTGAGCTCCATACTACCTCTTGGTATTTTAGAGTTTGTTATTTTATCTGTTTGTGTGATTTTGAGTTTTGTGTTGTTATCATTAATGGGTTTTTAATTTCAAAGTGATTTAGTAAAAAATATTTATTTACTATTTGGCATCATGTTTATGTGTGTTGGTCGACTTCCACTATGGCACTGCTGACATCACCATCATACTATAATCTCTACCAGATTCATTTAGAGTGTTGATAACCACCTTATCATTCTCCAATAGGACGATTTCATTTGATGAGTTGGTCAATATGCTGCAACAAGAAGAAGCAAACAATAAATTAAGGGATCAATTGTTAAATAATGCACTTATCTCTAAGAAATTTAGGAATAAAAAACCACAAAAGAGTTCTTCAAAAAATAGTCCTTCATCATCATCACAAAAGCCACCTTAGAACAAAAGAGGTATTACCACATCTATAATAAATAAGGACATGATACCAATCATTGTTGGTATAACTCAATGATTCAAGGAGATCATGTCCATAAACCTCAAAAGAAATAAAACAAACCACATACCAAACAAAAGTGACCACAAGGGCATGTTATACATGACGAATTAGATTCAAATCCTGCACAAGCACACAAGGTGTTGATATCCAAGGCTATGACCAAACCAAAGGATGATGTTTGGTACATTGATTTAGGTTCTAGCAAGCACATGATGGACAAAGCATGTCTTAACTTATTACAAGCCAAATAAAGGAAACTAGTGACTATCACCAGTGGTAAATCATATTATGTCAAAGGAGTGGGAGATGTTCCTCTCAATATTTTAGGCAATAAATGCATAATTGAAAGGTAATATATGTTCTAGGATTGACAAATAACTTGTTGTCTATCCCATAAGTGTTGGATCACAACATGGTGATCAAATTTTGAATTGTTGATGGCCACAAGAAATATTTTATCACAAAAAATGGAAAGTATGTGGCAACTGGTTCCTACAAACACAACTTGTTTTCTCTAGATACCCTATCTTCTTCTAATATCACATTGTTAGGAGCCATGACATATGTAACCTCCCTTTGGTATAGGAGATATGGTCATCTTAGTTCAAGATACTTACTCCAAGTAAGGAACAATCAAATGGTCATAGATCTACCTAACCTTTTACCCACATTGCTAATTTTCTTAGGTATTTTAGTAGGGAAGCAACACTCAGTTCCATTTGAATTGGAAACTCATAGATCCAAAGGACTATTGGATGTGATACACACTGATCTATGTAGACACATGACAACTGGTTTTGATGGAAAAATATACTTTTAATTGTTTTTCAATGACTACTCAAGGAAGATGTGTGTGTCCTTGCAATTGAAGTCCAAAGTGATCACACATTTCTAATATTTTAAGCAACTTGTAAAAATGAAACTAGGCATTCAATTCAAGTCCTCCACTCAAATTGATGAGGGAATATTCATACAATAAATTTTTAAGATTTCTCGCATAGAATGGGATAAAACGACAACTCACTACAACGTATACTCCATAAAAATGGGGTTTCTAAAAGAAAAAATTGTTCCATCATAGAAATAGTTTGTTGCATGCTCATAAGAGTCAATCTCTAGTAATAGGATTGGGCTAAAGTTTTCTCCACTGCAATGTATCTTCTAAATATAGCACCCATAAAGTCCCTATAAGAAGTTACACTTGAAGAAGCCAAGTCTAGGAGGAAACCTTCAAATGGATATCTCAGAGTCTTAGTAGCAATGCATACATGTATGTTCCAAAGCAAAAGAGGACCAAGTTGGATGTGAAAACCTTATCATGCATATTTCTTAAATACAATTATGAGTTTGAAGGTTATCAAATGCTAGATCCAGTCACCAAGAAATTACATATAAGTTGAGATGTGGCATTTGATGAACAAGTTGAATCTAAGTCAAATAATGAAGATTTTGATGAGAATTTTATGAAGAATTTTTAACAGTCAATGAAGCTAAAGCAATTGCTCCTTCACAATAACAAAAGACTCCAAAATGGCTCACAAGTACCATGAGAGAAACCAAACTTGATGCACATCCTAATCTCACTTCCATATGACTATGTACTCATAGTATTTGACATTAGGAAATATAGGATTGTATATTCAGTAATGGAGAATTTAGAACGAATCACAGTGAAGGATACATTTAGCTTACCACAATGGAAGGTAGCTATGGATATAATGTATAATTCTTTGATGAAAAATAAAAGCATGGGATCTCATTGGTCTGTCAAAAGGAAATAATCCCATAGGCTATAGTGGATCTTCAAAATCAAGTACAAGGTAGATGGATCCATTTACAAATATAAAGCATGACTCATTGTAAAGGGATATGCACAAAGGAAGGAATTGACTATGAAGAACAATTTGCACCCATAGCAAAGATGACAATCATCCAAGTTCTTTGTGCACTGGTAGCATAGTTTTATTGGAAGCTATAACAAATGGATGTCAAGAGTGCCTTCCTTAATAGTTATCTCCAGGAAGAGGTGTATATGACTCAACCTAAAGGCTTTGTTGTAAATGGGTACCAACAAAAGGTCTGCAAACTAATAAAGTCAGGGTTATGCATAGCGACTAATCATTGTTAATTAATTAATATTTTAAATTTAAAATTTGGAATTGGCTAATATGAGGGACCCTTGATCGGGGTCCATTAGCCCATAAATTTTGGGTGTAATTTTATTTTTGGGTAGATTCACCCCAATTTTATAATAATTGGATCATTTTAAGTTTAAATATCCAATATTACCCCTAATAATAGGGGATATTTTCACCTTGAAATTATAAAGAATTTTGGATTTTGAAAATGATTCACCTCAATTGTATAAATACAATTTTGAAAATGATTCACCTCAATTGTATAAATACATTTTAGGGCCAACCCCTTACGCATAACCCTAAATAAAGTTCTTGTATGAGTTGAAATAGGCTCCTAGAGCTTGGTACATAAAAATTTATGATCACCTATTACAACATGGTTTCATAAGAAGTCCCTCAAACACAAATCTCTCTCTTAAGAAAGTTGGATCTGAGATAGTGATAGTTGTGTTGTATGTTGATAATTTTATAATCGCAAACAATTTAGATGAATTGGTCAATGTTGTGAAGAATGACTTAAAAAAGTATTTTGACATGATAGATCTAGGAATTCTACACTATTGCCTTAGCTTGGAGGTTTGGAAAAGAAAGAATCACATTATGATCTCATACAAAAAATATGCCAAGATACTATAAAAACATCGCATGATAGAAAATAAACCTAAGACTCCATCAATGACGTAAGGGTTACAACTATCCCGATATGACAAGTCACCTTAGGTATCTAGTACTCTTTATTATTAGTCGATTGAAAGTCTTATATATCTAACAAATACTAGGTCTGATATCAAATTTGTTGTGAGTTATCTTTTGAGGTTCATGTAGAAATGTAAGGAGAATCATTGGAAGGTAGAAAAGAGGATACTACATTATGTGTGTGGTATAGTGGAAAAAGACTTAGGATATAGGAAGATGATAAATTCCTACTACAAGGATACACATAATTTGATTATGCTAGATCTCTAGATGACAAAAGGTTAACATTTGGATGTGTTTCATCTAGGATCTAGACCTATCTCATGGTATAATAAGAAACAATAGGCAGTAGCATTATCATCCATAGAGGTAGAATATCGCACTACACAAGGAGCTGTGTGTAAAAGCGATATGGTTACATTGCATACTATCATATATGGTTGTACACTATAAATCACTAACATTACTAAATTGTGACAATCAAGGTGTTCTAAATTAGTAAATAATCTAGTGTTTCATAAAAGAACAACGCACATTAAATCTCAATGTCATTTCATTCAAGAACAAGTTCACAATCACCAAATTTAGCTCCAATACATTCCTACTGACAAATAGGTTGCAGTTATTTTCACAAAGACACGTGCCAAGTTTGAATTGTTTCACAACCCTCTTTGTATACCAAATAATGTAATAAGGGGGATGTTAGAAAATATATTATTACATTATTTTAGCGTACGTAAATAAGTTCTAGAAGACTGAATATTGTATTATTAGGTAGATTCAATTTGTTGTAACTACACACCTATTCCAAGTTGCTTGTCACAATTATTGTCTAAGTTTAACCAGTTTGATGTATTTTTATTATTATGCATGATGAATGAAATACTCGATCTTTTATGGTCTATCAAGTTACTATTTATGAATCCCATTACATAAGGTTTTGTATTTTTATATTATAATATAAATAGTTTTAATATACTTTTTTTTCAAATATACTTTGAAAAACCTTTCCTTTAATTTTTTAATTAAATTATATAGATAGTATTTTAAATATTATTTAATAAACTAATAATTTATGAAATAAAATATTTTTATTAATAGATTTTTTAATAATATATTTCTAAATTGATTATGTAGGATTAAAATAAGCCTCATTTTAACCCCCACTTTAATTACACTAACTAGATAGTGTTATTAGAATATTTTTGATAATTATGTATATATCATCTAAGAAGATTCAAACTCGTGTCATTTGATTTTTAATAAAATATTTTAAAATAATAAAATAACAACAAAATAAGTCATAGTATTTATTTTTTAAAATTAATTGATAAATATTTGGAACGACTATAAATATAATAAATAAATGAATAAAATATTTTATTTTTCAAATGAGACTGAAAGTTATGAGATAAAGAAAAAGATTAGTTTTGTTTGTTTGAATTTTTTCTAGAGCTTATTTGCAATTGAAGCACTATTTCACAAAGGTTTATTATATTTTAAAACTTCCTTCAAATATTTATGTGCTCTTGGAGATGGTAAAATTAATAACTCAAATGAATCACTCAATTTATCATGTTGTAACAAATATTTTTATCTAGGATGTTGATATGAAGGACAATGTAACATCATTGGTTTTTCATCCTCAACTTTTCTCTTCTTATAGAATATAAAAAGTACTCTCTTGTTTAATATTTTCCATCTTGACGATAATTTATCCTAAATAGGCTTTTAATATATTTGCTTTAATTGGGATCTTACTTTGGAGATGATTTTGTTCTTTGTAGGTCATTATTCACTTAATCTCACATTTGTATATATCCTCTGAATCTAGGGTTGGGTGTTGACGTAAGGCTGAATCTATGGTTGTGGTGACGATTCATCCTAAATCTAGGGTTTGCTACAGTGGAAGCGACTATTTTTTTGTAGAATCTAGGGACTATAGTGGCTATCACAATGATTCCTCCTATGAATTTAGGGGTCGGGTGTTGTCACGAGATTGAATCTAGGGTTGCAATGACGATTCACCCTAAAGCTAGGGTTTGATGTAGTGGGGCGGCTATTAAACACTATAATCCATAATGCATCCTTATCTCCCACTATATTCCATGGATTCCAACTCTGCATCTTTGCTCGATGATAGACATCAAGGATTTCAAATATTGATGGACTCAAGATTTTTTCAACTTGTCTTTGAGTGGGAATGGTGTACAGGGTAGTGGGGATGGATTTTAGGGTTGCAATATCGATGGCTAGGGTAGCAGGAATGGTGAGAATATGGTGGGTGAAGATTTTGAGGAGGTGATAAAAAAAGGTGAGTCGAAAGATAGTCTTTTCGGCCTTGTGGTAGATCATGTGTTTTTTCTAAGTGGAGAGGTAGACCCTTTGGTGTGTGTGGGTTACCTACTAGGTGGTATTATGAATGGGGCCTCTCTAAGGGCTTTAATCCAAAAGCCCTTTGATCCTAATGTTGGATCTTTGTTTGCAATGATAGTTTCATCTCATTTACGTTTATGTTTTTTGAATATTATTTTTGATATTTATTTGATTGAAGAAACCCTATGTGTTCTTGATGGTCTAATTAATATCATGATGGAGGATGGGACCTTCAATTTTGTGGGTAAGTTTCTAGGTGCCTGGCCAAATCTAGATGATGTTAGGAGGTGGGTTTTATATAAATGATGGCCTTAAGGTCACTTGGATATCATCACTTTTCCCAAATATTTTTTCATGTTCAAGTTCAATTGTGAAGAGGATTCTAGGTAGGTCCTCTACGAAGGTATATGGTTCTTCGAGAAGCGAGGCCTCTTCCTATGTCGATGGAACCCATATTTCTGCTCTGATACGTAGAAAATCAATATGGCCCCTCTTTGGGTTAGACTCCTTGACTTACCCTTTTAGTATTGGTGCGTTGATGTTTTGTGTGGTATAGCTAAGGTGGTGGATGAATTGATTTCTATCAATATTGCAACTAGAGAAAAATCAAGAATGATTTATGCAAGAATGTGCATAAATGCATATATGGAAGCTAATATTCCATCCTCTATTAATATCACTTTGAGCTTAGGGTCCTAGACCCAACCCATTGTGTATGAGAATCACCCTAATTTTTGTACCAATTACAAATCTATTGGTCATATTTTGGGTCAGTGTCTGATGAAGAAATTGGTGTTGAGTTCCTGGACAAAGAAAAAATCAAAGGGTAAATTTACTCAAGAGGAACCCTCAAAGAGGATAAATTCATAAGGTAAATTTGGCCAAGAGAAGCCCCTAAATAATACGACCAAGACAAATAGCTAAGAATTTGAGCCCGTTTAGTTCCAACAAGTTGAGAAAGTTGATATTTTAGGATTTGAGGTTATTCAGAGTGAGAAGCCACCCTTGGTTGAAGGTCATGTTGTGTCTCCCCTTTAGGGTGAGATGCTTCCCTTGGTTGAATATCGTGATGTACCTTCATTTGTTTAATCCAAAATTTAGAAACACTTTGAACAGGTAAGTGTCCCTTCTCTATTGACCTCGTTGTTTTTGTAGAACTTCTTTGATTACCTCTCATAGACTAGATGTTTCATCAGATTCAATAAATCCCCCCATCCACTCCTGTGGAAAGGGTGGTGAAACTAGGGAAAGGGTCCTCGAGCCATAAAACTAGAAGTCATAAATGTCTCCTAAAAGCCTTCTTGAAGAATGGATTTCTTAGCCCTAATCCAAGAAGTCTTAAAAAGGATTTTGTAGATGTTGGGGTTAAGCGTAATGTTGGGAGACCATCAATTAAAGCTCTGAGAAAAATGGAGACAGTCAAATATCACCAGTGGCTCTCAATCTCTATTGAAGATGGATATTGGAAATTGTCAACCTTCCCAGCCCTTTGCTAGGAGAAAGAGACCCAATCCCAATTGTTGTTAATGTAGTTTGTTTCATTGAGCTTTCAACAACATATGAAGTTTTCTACAAGTTTAGGGTGTTGAATTTGTGTATAACCTAGAGCCAGAATAGGGGAGGTCCCTACTATTTTTAGAATAGTTGTTGGTTTTTAGTTTAAGTTTGTGCTTGTTTCTTGACTCCCCTAGGTGGGTTCACTCCTTGTTGGTTTCTCTTGGTTCTTCCTTGGAAGCTTCTTTCTTTGTTGTAAAAGGTTCGGGGATCCTTTCAAAACCCCTTCTTCCACCAAATAAAAAAAAAAATCTCATTTTATTATTAGGATCTCATAAAAAATATTTATTATTTTTTAAAAGTTTTAAATTAATAACTCAAGTAAATTATTCTAGTTATCACTTTATAAAAAATATTTTTGTTTAAGATGTTATTATGTAGGAAAATGTAACATTAATGGTTTTTTTATGATCACCTTATTCTTTCTTATAAAATACACACATGCTTTTTCTTTAATATTTTCCATATTTTTTATTCAATTGCAAGATGATAAGAATGTTTCTAAATTGGATGTTAATACATTTAATTTTAAGGTGATTTTGCTCTTTGTACGCCACCATTTGATTGATCTCATACTTGTAATATTTTATTTTATTATTTTACTTTTTTTAATAGTATTGAATTATTAATAAATTCTCTAATTTTCTATTTATGTTTATGTAATATTGATACCAATATTTCATTTGACTTGATTACTTGAGTCATCAATATATAGTAAATTCACTAATTGTTTATTTATGTTTTTGGTATAGTGGAGAAGACTAGACGATCCAAAAATTTGGTGGAAAATAAAATAAAATTTGAGAATGATCCAATTCTAGTGGTGGACTTGGATTTGGAAGATTACACCTCTGTGAAGAAGGAATATAAGATTACCCTAGGTTTTGGTTGTGCTTAATGTTCCAAAATATGTTTTAAAAAGTGATGCTTGACTGTCAGGTTTCGTTGATGGTTAAAATGAATGAAGTAATATCTTGTGCAGATGAGGTTATAAACATGATTCAGTAGATCTAAAATAAGCCTGGCAGCTCGAAGCTGGGTGTGTTGGATTTTGGAAATAGTTCCTCTGATGATTGAGTCATTGCTGGTGGGCCCCATGCAAATTTTTCAACTGGGTACCCCCTTTGACTCAGGGTGATGGCCTCAATTTTGGATGGTTGGATTGTGTTTTTTTGTTTCCTCTTTGGATTCTTGGAGCTAGATTCTCCAAAATCCTTTAGTATATATTAGGAGTTTATTGTACTATTATTTGTTGGTAGCAGTGTGTTTTGTGGTTGTTCTTTTGTCTTCTGTAGTCTAGGACTGGTGTCTTGGGCTTGAAGTGTTACTTATTGTAAAAATTTCGAGGACCTTTCAAAACCCCTTCTTATATATAATAAAAAAAATATAAAGTAAGTTAATAAAGCATTTCATATATAAATAACTTTAAGTAATAATTTATTAAACATTATTTAAAATTAAATATTAAATTAATTTATTATTTATCATTTATTAAATAATTTTAAAAACATTTTAAAGAACAAAAAAATAAATTTATATATTTTAAAAATAAACATAAAACAATATTTATGAAAAATAATAAGTTATATGTGGCTTCTATTATGGGCCACTCCAATTAAAATATTAAAATATTACATTTAATTTTAGGTCAATTAAACCATGTCCAACTCACTTTTTTTTTATTTTGTTAAGATGGATTTTGTATTACTTAGAGGGTTTTTTGAGAGGATCCCAAAACCTTATAACATCGTAGGCCATAACCCTGGCATATACAGAAAGCCTCATGGGCTGGAGTAGCACAAAACCATTGCTTGACACTTACCAAAATATAGAAACAGATGCCCATAGGGCTACATGCGCCAAGCTTACCAACCTCCGCTTTGGAAATGCGCCAAGCTGATGAGGAGATAGGTGGCATGGTAGAAGCAAAGCCACCGAGGATCACCGTCGACCTCCTCCTAGGTGGTTCCATGAAAACTGTCTTGGTTTGCGGCTCTCACCACGTCCGTCGGGAAGCTCTAACGCCATACGACAAGACACATGGAAAAAAAACCTTTGTTTGCCATGTGGTCTGCTAGACCATTGCCCTCCCTGAAAGTATGCCGAATCTGGATAGAGGAATGTTGAAGAAGGAGGTTCCTTACCTCGAAAATGATGTTGAACACCTTCCAAGACGTGGTCTTGGAGTTAAGAAAGTAGTTGGTAATGTTCATCGAATCCCCTTCAACCAGCAGAGGACGGGGATCCTTCGAGATGAGCTCGAGACCCCTCAAGACCCTTTTGGATTCTATGATGTGATTTGATTGTATCCCTAGATTTTCATAGTAAGCGAGGATGAGCTTCCCATTATGGTCTCTGACGATACCACTCGCTGCTGTTGGACCTAGGTTGCCTCTGGCCACTCCATCAAATTTTAGCTTTATCCAACCATGGGGGGCCTGATCCACCTGGTATTTTTTCTAGATAGAGCTAGGTCTGCTAGGCAAATATCCCCATCAAGCTTCAGAGTCATGAAAATTTCCTCCTCAAGGCCAAACTTTGAGATTGGGCTAGAGAGGATCTTGGAGTTCTCAATGGCAAAGGCCAGGGCTCTATGGGCAATATAGGGAGGGTCTCTAGGGAAGTTTCTAAACACCCTACCATTTTGCTCCAACCAGATCTGCCAAATGAAATGGTAAAAATAGGCATTCAACAGGAAATGGAGTTTCAGGTTCCGAAAAGGATTGGGCCATTGAAATAAGGCTTCCTTAATTATCTTGGGAGGACTCCATTGAATATGAAAAGTGGAAAGGATGACTCCAATGATAGAATTGATGAAATAGCAGTGTAGGAAAAGGTGGTCAAAAGACTCAAAGGATGACATGCACATGTAACACCTATTTGGGAAAGCAAAGCCCCTTTTATGGAGGTTATCAATAGTGAGGGCTTTATTCTGAAAAGTGATCCAAGAGAAGAAATTTACCTTGGGTATCAAGTATTTCTATCAAACTAGGTTGCAAGGGAACTCCACCCTTGGTCCACTACATAGGAGATTATAAGCTGACTTGACCGAGAAGGTCCCACTATCTATTCCTCTCTAAATATTGCAATCAAATCTCCTTCGAGAAGGGATGGAGACCCCCTTTAGGAGAGAGGATAGCACAAAAACCTCCTTGTCACACCCATCCACTTCATTAATAACCAATATGGGTATCCATTCCTCCAAACAATGAAGTTGGCCACTTTTTGATAATAGTTGGGGTCCACCATGGATATAATGCGACCCAACTCAGTATGCTAACACAGAGGATCCTCCTCAAGCCACATGTCCTTCCAAAATTTTATCTTCTGCCCATCGCCCAAGATCCATCTAGTTCCATCTACAACCAAGTGTTGCGACTAGATGACAACCTTCTGGAAAGCCAATCCACCCATGGGAATGCCTTCATCGAGGATAGAAAGGTTGGAGATGTATTTCTTTTTTACTATTCTAACCCACTCAACTGAATCATTAGAGATGATCCTCTAGGAATGTTTGGCCACCAAAGCAAGGTTCATCAAGCCCATTGTCCTTATTCCTAGTCCCCCATGGTCCTTGCTTTTGCAAATATTTTCCCAAACTACTAGGGAAATTCTACCCTTGTCCTCATTTCCTGACCACAGAAATGTCCTTTGGATCTGCTTGATCTTGTGAAGGGCCAAAGCTGGGAGCCTGAACACCGACATAAAATAGGTCGGGATCCCCTGAAGGCATGCCTTGGTAAGGGTGGCTTTACCTACTTGGGAAAGAAACTTACCTTTCTAGGTAGCTAATTTTTTATGGATGCACTCTAAGACCATATTCCACAAAATCTCCTTGGCCCGGCCACATAACATGGGAAGACCAAGGTATGTGGTAGAAAGGGAGTCAATGGAGCACCCGAGAATCCTGGCTAACTGGTTTTGCCATCTTACCAGGGTGTTGAGGAAGAAGAGCTTACTTTTTATGAAAGTCACTTTTTGAACCGCAGCACGCTCATAGAGGAACAAGATCCTTTTGATGTATATAGTCTAGGCTACTGAGGCATAAGTAGAAAATAGAGTGTCGTCCATGAACTCCTGATGGGTGATCACATCAATCCCAAAAGTGGGAATAATACCAGTCACCTTATTCCTTTGAAGCACCTCCTTAAGTGCTCTACCTATTACTTCTACCAAGATAATAAAAAGGATGGGCAACAGGGGATCTCCTTGGCGAAGCCCTCTAGTACTTTGGAAGAACCCAGTAGGGGAACCATTGACCAACACAGAGAAGCAAGAGATGGAGATGCAACTTCGAACAAGATCAATCTAAAGAGGGTGAAAGCCAAACTTGGAAAGGACTGCATAGAGGAAGATTTTGTCAACTCTGTCAAAAGTCTTATTGATGTCGAGTTTGAGGAAAATGGCTACCTTATTTGCCATAGAAGTAGAGTGGAGGGTCTCATGAATCGTGATGACCCCGTACAAGATGTTCCTGCCTTTCACTGAAATGCCTTGGCACAGGTCAATGAGGAGGGGGAGGATGGGCTTTAACCTATCAGCCATGGTCTTAGTTAGAACTTTGTAGACAACATTATAGAGGCTTATGGGCCTGAAGTCAGAAAAGGTTCTACAAGTAGATGATTTCAAAATCAAAGCTAGGAAAGTGGAATTTAGCCCATGGTGAACAGTTCTAGAAAACTGGATTTCCCTTATGGCAGCACAGACGTCCTCTCCAAAGATGTCCCACACTATTTGAAAGAAGCGAGGGAGAAACCCATTAGGACCCAAGGCCTTATCAGGTTGCATGGAGAAAAGGGCTTCCTTAATCTCGTCTGAGGAGAAAGGTTCCATGATATTTTGATTAGCCTCCTGGGTGACTCTACAAGGGATGTTATTCAGGAGCTCAACCTGGGCCTGTTGGTTACTTTTAGGAAGAGCTCCCATTAAGTCCTAAAAGAAATCCACTGCTTTGGTTCTTATCTCCACTAAATCCTTGGTCGAGGATCCGTCATTGTGAATGATCTCTCTAATTTTATTGGATTCTCTATGTTGCATGGTTGAAGCATGGAAGAAACTGGTATTGGAGTCACCCTCCTTTAGCCATAAGTCCCTGGATTTCTACCTCTAGAAGGTATCTTCCCTAGCTCGGATGTTATGATAGTATACTAGGAGGATCTTCTCTTCGTTTTTGGTGGTTACGCTATGGTCCCCATTTTCCATTCTCTTTTCTATCTCTTGCAGCCTTTCTGAGATGGATTATTTGCATTCAAAAATGTTGCCAAATACCTCTTTGTTCCATATTTTAAGGTTTTCCTTGATTATCTTGATCTTTTGGGCCAACTGCATCGAGGCTGATCCTCCAACCTTATGTTTCCACCAAGAAGCAACTTGCCCTTTAAAATACTTATGCTAAATCCACATGGACTCGAACCTAAAAGGAGTTTTGAAAGAGGGAGCTTTCCTAGATTCGAGGATGACGGGGTTGTGGTTCGACCCAATTCTAGGCAAGGCTTGCAGGGTTGCATTGCCTAGGAAAGGAATGGCTTCTTGAGAGATGAAGAATATGTCTAGCTTAACCTGGATAAGCCCATTTCCCACCCTCCTATTGCTCCAAGTGAATGAGGATCCCTTGAGCATAATGTCCATGAGCTCATTATTGTTGACAAAGTTTTTGAAGTCCTCCATACTTTTTCTAAACAAGTTAGAACCTCCTTTCTTCTCTGACGGGTGCAATGGGCTATTGAAATCTCCACCGAGGATCCAAGGTATAGTCTTGAAGTTGCTTCTCATATGAGTAATGGTTTCCCATATCTCAACTCACTCTACAGGAGAGTTAGGGGTATAAATGTTGGACATGAACCATGAATGATTGTTGGTCTTTGAGTGAAAAAGAATATTGAGGATTCTATTTGAGGAAGACAGAAGCTTCCCTTCCACTAGGGTCAGATCCCATAGACACATGAGCCCTCCCGATGTTCCTTGATCAGGGCTAAACATGGTTTTTCCTTTGCTCCAAATGACTTTGGTAGTCTTCCTTGATGAGAACTCATAATTTTTGGTTTCCTCGAGAATAAAAATAAAAGGGTTCATAATTTTTCTGAGGTCAGCAACCATCCTCGGCTTGGCTGCACTATTTAGGCCTCTCACATTCCATGAGATGACCTTCATTTCAATAATTTAGGGTTTTTCTTGCCTCCCTTCACCAGCTAGAAGGGGGGTTTGGTGCCTTGTTTTTCATCCTTCTGTGTGTCAGAATCATCTAAGAACAACGTTAGTTGAGTCCCATTTTCCACATCCTCCATCGTTTCTTTGTTCCACTGGTCATTACTAGAGGGTCTTCCTCTCTTCCATTCACTGTCGTAGTCAATAGCCTACTTTTTGCTTCTAGTGTTCCTAGGGCTGATCTGCCCCAATAGGGAAGGCCCTCCTTCACCTTTATCCCACCGAGGTGGGGATTTCCTGTTACTTTTTAGATATTCTTCCATGAAGGATTACGAAACACCAGGTTCAAGGAAAAACTATACTTGGGAAACCGAGCCCTCTGCTCGAAGACTGCCTTGCGGCAAGGATTTTGAAGGAGCCTCTTACTGGTTCCAAATTGGTGAGGGAGCTTCTACATGTGCGTATTCCTACTCAAGATTGTTATCAGGTTCTTCACGATCCATAGAGGGTGGGAGATGATCCTCCCTTTGTTTAACTTCAACTTCGCCTTAATAAGGAGTCTTGGCTTGGTCATAGGATCGATGGGCAGGGTTGTGCAAAGTGAGTTCTGGCTAAGACTTTTTATTGCTAGACTCAGGGCCCTGGTTCCTCTGGTTTCCTCTCTTAGCATCTTCTTCCCGTTGCTAGACTTTTTGTTGAATTATGTTGATAATTATTGTCCTTATGGTGATCTAATCCTCCTACTATATTGTATGGATAACCAATCACTACAACTACCAGGGGGATAGGGTAAATCACTAGATACAAGGATCACTTAAGACTGAGTGGAAGAAGGAAATTTACACCTCTATCCCTTAGAGCAATCTAGTTGTATGGATTTCAAGAGGAGTTGAGATGATAGTACTTCAATCCTTTTAGGAGCCTATTTTTGAGATTAAATTTGACCAAAGGAATTGGGGTACCTTTGGAACTTTTTGCATTGACCTGTGACCAAATTGTTTAGTTGTATTTTGATTTCACCAAAGGTGAATGTGCCTTTGGAACCTTTTAAAATTGACCAAAGAGATTAGGCATATTTGGAGTTTTTTAGAGATGAATGTGCATGGAATCTATTCGAGTGTCCTTATGGTAATATACCCATCTTACTGGGTTAACATGGATAACCAGTCACTACAACTACCAGGTTACTAGAGTAGATCACTAGTTATGAGGTTATTTCAATATTTTTGATTTGATATGACCAAAGGGGTTAGGTGCCTTTGGAGGTTTTCTAAAATGAATTTGACCAAATAAATTGGGATACCTTTGTAGATTTTTACAATTAACCAAAATATTTTAGGTGCCTTTGGAGTCTTTTGAAATTGACCAAAGGTATTAGGTATCTTTGGAGCCTTTTGAAATGAATTTGACCAAAGATATTTGGGTACCTTTGGATCCTTTTGAAATTGACCAAAGGGATTAGGCATATTTGGAGCCTTTTGAAATTAACCAAAGGTATTAGGCATCTTTGGAGCCTTTTGGATTGATTTGGAGATAGCGAGGCAAAGTGTGTAACCTTTGACAAAAGGATGCAACATTTTGAACCTGGTAGTTGATTTGTTGATTGATTGAATGTGAGGCAAAGAGTGCAACTTTTTGAACCTGGTAGCTTATTTTTTGATTGATTGAATGTGAGGCAAATATCGTAACCTTTTGAACTTGGTAGTTGATGTGTTGATTAATGATTGACTTGAATTAGAATTTTGATCAAGAAGGTGTGCTACGTTGATTTACCCCATGTTGTTAAATTATTTGATTGATAATTGAGGAAGGTGTGATACCTTTGAACACCCCCAAGTAGATTGGTGATTTGATTGATTATTTGGGAAGGTGTGATACCTTGAGTGCCCCAGTTGGTGTTGAAGATGTTTGTGTGAGTTTTTAAATTTTGGGGCCATCTTGTGGTAGGATGGTTTCACTTAATAAATTTTGGGGCCATCTCATGGTAGGACAGTCGCATTGAATGTAGTCATCTAACGTAGGGACATTCACAAAATTTTGAAAATATAAAAGCAGTTTTTCTAAATTTTTGACATCATTTTCACTGCTAGCAATTGGAGAAAAGGAGAGGTAAGGAGGAGAGAAAAATCTAAAGTGAAGCACTACCATATTATCTATTTGTTTTTACCATGGACTAACATGAGGCTTCGATGAGTGGAGGAACCAGAGTGAGGAAGGTAGAAAGTGTAGGCCAAAAATGGCTACATCCATACTTAGCCAATATTTTGCAAAATTTGACTAAGTATGAAGAAGGGACACAAAAGCGCTAAAAATCACCTAAGATAGAGAAGTGCTGAAATCATCCCAAAAGTGAGAAGAATAGTGAATAGTGCTTCTTAGCACTCTTTGTATCTACCATGTAAAAGTGGAGACATCCAAAAATATAAAAGCATCATGAGAAGGGTGAAAAAAAGAAAGCATTAAAAGAAGGCCAAATTAAATAAGTCTTTCTAGATTGAACTTCTTAACTTCCTTTGTATTGAGCACATGAAAGAAAAGTACTAAAAAATGCCTTAAAATGATAAGCACTAAAAACAAAGTAAAATGAAGAAGTTGTGCAAGTCACGCTTCTTGTCCATATTTGCATTAGCTATGCAAACAAGAAAGCACTGGAAAATAGCTGAAAGGGAGAAGCACCAGAAGAGGGGCTAATGCAAGAAGAGTAGAAGATCATGCTTTCTTGTCCACTATGAATCCATAGTATAAATTATAAAAGGTTCAAGAAGGTCCCACAATCCAAGAAGCTGATAAAAATGTAGGGTCGCGATTCTCTTCCACCACGGAGATGAAGAGTAGCACTACAACCATCTAATTAAATCAGATCTACGACGGATATTCAACCTCCACCTACCCTGAATATTTTTGATGAACTTTTGTGCATGTGATTCAGAGAATAGGGAAAAAATGAAACCAACTACATGTTGAGCAAGGTGCAGCAAAAGAATTGCAAAAGTATTGTCATTGTTGTCAACACAGACAGATTGATGCAGTTGATGCAGTTCAGAGGTCAGTCAGATCAAGTGCAGTGAATTTCAAGACAAACAGAGGTAACCCAGATTCAGAAAATGGCAGAAAGAGACAAGGAAGAAAACTATCGCGATATCGCGACATGTTTTTTGTCGCGATTTCGCGACATGGTCGAGGAGAGAGAAGGCGCAGCCGAAAATGTCACGATTTCGCGACATGTCGAGTTTTCGTTGAGGAGAGAGAAAATGTGTCGTGATTTCGTGACAAAAAGCAGGAGAGAGAAAATGCATGCCAAAATGTCGCGATTTCGCGACATGTCAATTTTTTGCTGAGGAGAGAGAAAATGTGTCGTGATATCGCGACAAAACTGAAGAAAGAGAAACTGCAAGGAAGATTGTCGTGATTTCGTGACATTACCGAGGAGAGAGAAAGTGCATGCCAATTTGTCGCGATATCGCGACATGGCAGAGGAGAGAGAAAGTGAAAGGTAAACTGTCACAATTTCGCGACATGCTTAAGGATGACGTCAGCAAATGTTGAAAGTGTCGCGATATCGCGACAAGATGCAGGGAAAGCTTCCAAGAGCCAAAACGGTCGTGATTTCGCGACATGCTTAAGGATGACGTCAGCAAAAGTTCTAAGTGTCGCGATATCACGACATGAACAGAAGGAAATCTGTCAAAGCCAAAATGGTCACGATTTCACGACAGCAAGGGCATGAAGTGTGCGGCTTCAAAAAGTGTCGCGATATCGCGACAGTCTGGCAGGTAAAACCCGTAGGATCATGCAAGGTGACACGTGTCGGAAAAAGCGAGACGGGGAAAATCATGCAGCCGATTACGTAAAATGTAGCGATGTCGAATCTGCGATTCTGGATTGACAAGTGTCGAGTCATGCATTCGAACAACCGTTTGCTTGTATTCGAAGAATCAAATATAAAGTCTCGAAAGGTTTTCGAAAGTCTTTTTCTGACTTTCGAACGGTCGCACTCATGGAATCGAACGGACATTTTGCTTGTATTCAAAGAGCCGAATATGAAGGATCAAGATATGCTTTTCGAGAAGATATGTTTGCAGCATTCAAAATAGCCATACTACAAGAAATCAAAACGCCGTATTGCAGGGTTTCGAACAGTCATTTTCGAACAGCCACTTATTTGTAGGAGAAAAGAATTCGAACAGTTGGGTATATGATTCGACTGCATGTAGGATTGAAAGGTTATAAAAGAATAGTCGTACAGAGAAGATGTTGCTCCTGTTAGAGATAAATTGCTGTAAAAGGAGGGTTAGAAAATAATCAAGAGAAAAATAAGCAGAGCCGTGAGAGTGTGTAGATTTGGGTTAATTACAGACCAGTCAGGGTCGTGCATGAAGTGAAGACATTTTTATGTCATTCTAAATTGATCAGAATTGCAGTCCAAGTTGGTGCTTGGTACTAGGAGTTGGTGCTCCATCTGTTGCAGCAAAAAATTATAGGGGTTGGTGCTCCTTCCAGTGATCTTTAGTAAAGTATTTGTAAAATTGATTTTGCAAAAGACTGGATTTGGATTGGAGTCCAAGCAGTCATTTTTTGAGGAGTAGCCAAATTGGTGAACCTCGGTATATTGAGTGTTGTGGTGTGCTCTCTTGTTCAAGTTATTTTTCAGTTGTCAAGTTCTCTTTATTTCATATTAAATGCTGTAGATATAAAAATTAATAGCTACACTGATTCACCCCCCCCTCTCAGTGTCATTGTGTAATCATCACTACATAGAAGCCAAAAAAAAGTGGTTATAGTCCGAAACCTTCCAGAACCTCTTGATGAATTAGATTCAATTGCAAGATCGATGGGTAAGGTTGGATTTCAAGAACCAACTATGGAAAATATGAGCTCAACCAGAAGACTGTTGTAACAAGATCAAAAAATGCATAAGCTAGTAGGCATCATGAACAACAATGTGGTTAAGAAGATCAAGAGAAAATAAAATTCCTTGTAATACTTAAGAGTAAAATATGATTGTAAAACCTATAAATAAAGACAACAACCTCCTTCCAAATGGTCAGATCTAGAGTGTTTTATTGCACCACTATTTAAATTTTAGCAAAATGATGAATGAAGCATTACAAGGGATTTTTACCAAAAATTTATGCCTGTGTTGAATGGTGGACTTAATTCTTATAAGTTATCTCATATTGCTGCAATGGTTAGTTTATTCTATTAAAATAAAAAATAACTTAGAGTATATTAAGGTAATTGTTTCTGCATACATGTTTTTTTTAGAATTATATTTTTGTTATATCAGGGTGTTGATCTTATTATGTTAAATTGGATAATAAATGTATCTATATGATTGGAATAATTATATGAACATACAAAATCCATTTAATAGTGTAACCTCATAAAATTTGAATGCAGTTAATCCCCTAAGCTGCTTCTAAAATTATTTGTTAAAGATACTGTGTAGATGTCTTTGCTATTAGCTTCACTCATCCATATCATATCCATAAATTTCTAACCCCACAATTTCTATCCCTAAGTTTTTAATATTTGAGCTAAATAGAGTCAACGTTCATCGAGTTGACAAGGTATACCAACCTCTCTAGAGGTCGAATCAAAGTAATTTGATTCTTCCAATGTTTAGCCTGGGTTGTTATTAGAGGGTGCTCACCTTTAGATTCAAAAATATAATGATCATAGTTCTAGCATTGGCTATATGGAAAAATGGACTACAATAAGTTTTGGCATGCCTGGTGGGACGATTCCACCATACATATCTACTATGTTCTACCTAGAGGAATCAAAATTCAATGAATTTTTTTGACCTCATATGCAGAGAAAGTAAATTCACTTGGTGAATCCCTAAGAATAAAACCTAGTAAGGCCTTAGTCCTAACCTTTATATTTTCATGTTCACTAGAGGTGTAGCTAAGAAAAGTGATCAACCTACAAATTTCTATGAATTATTCTCAAAATATAAGTATCCAAGATACTCTTCTTCTAAAACTTTCATAGAAGAAACCCCAACAACATCCTCTTATTCATATTATTCTAGTACTCAATCCAATATGACATAATAACGGTATGATGTTCTACACAATTATCCATACTAGGATGCCCCAACTCCACTATCATTTCAAGATTCACATGATATTTCCCAAGATGCTATCAAATCCATCCCGACCTATGATGGCATTGGAAGAACAACATATGAGCATTGTCAGGATGTACTATTAATGGTATATGTTCATAATATAAGACATGAATATGTCATCATAAAGTTGTTGGTTATTTCCTTCAGAGGTAAAATACTACATTGGTTCAGGATCTTGGAAAATGGTTCTATTAGAAATTGGGCCAACTTGGCGGGTCCTTTTGTAGAAGAATTCAATGAGTCTGTAGATCCATTATCACTTTTGACTCAGTTTATAGGTATTCAAATATATCCTCAAGAATCAGTATTAGATTTTAATCTCATATTTAGCAGAACTTGGAAAAGAATCCCTAATGAGTTTAGACCAACTTCTCCCTTAGCTTACAAATATTACATCAGAGCTTTAGGACCAGACATTAGCTTGTAAACTCAACAATCTAGAATCACCACATTTTCAAATTTTTATCAAATAGTGGTTCACACTAAAGACATCTTGATTTTAGTAGGAAGATTACCCTCCAAGCATGTTACTCCATATACTCCTAAAATCATGCAACAACCCTCAGTTTCATCCCTTCCCACTATGAATCCTATCCCTATTGCAACTCATCTCTCTACGGTGAACCCAACTCCAAAGTTACCCACCACTGTACCTTTTCCTCCTCTTCCATCATAGCCATCCCAAGATTCCTCAGTACTTCTTGATATTTAGAATTATTTGAAAACTATCAGCAATAAGGTCAATTATATAGAGAAAAGAGAAGTTGAAAGATCTTAGCAAAGGATATTTCCTTAAATAAAGATCAAAACCCAATTTTGAGCAACAGTGCAAGACCAAGGATCAATATTAATCAAGAGGAATGTGATTTAAGCCATGCTACAACTCTAGTTAATATTTGGTGCTTGGTCTAAAATGATCCACATGACCCTGATTCTTGTTATATGTATCAACATAACATCCAACAAGCTATAGAATGAGTGAAAAATGACCAAAAAGGGAGAATTAATATGTTGAGGTAGCACAAGAAAAAGGAGGACAATCCCAAATCTTTCAAACTAGAACATATTATAGTCTTGACTAGATCTTGAAATAAACCAATACAATTTGATTCACAAAAATTGGTATCATTTTAGTTTCCTTCTCAAAATAAAAAGGATCATCCCTTTTCAAATAAAGAAAAATTCCCTATTCCTTAGGCTATTATAGAGTTAACACCCCAGAGACAAGAAAAGGGTAAAGTTACACTGAAACCAATATACAAGGATAAATAACAATAAAGTTATAAAGAAAAAGCTAGAGAGAAACTACAATTCCCCACTAAAAGGTAGAGGATAAAAGTTACGCAACAGTATAGAAGGATATTCAAAGATATGGACAAAATGGAAGAGAGAAATCCTTTGGATAAGCCCAAATTTAACATCAAATAAGAACTTAAAAATATTTTGTTAAGAGCAAGTCTCTATGATACTCTTTGAATCCTTGATCAAATTGATTTGTAAAAAGCATCTCTTAATAATAAATCCCAAGGAAAAGAAATGGCTACTGTGCTCAACTAGCCTCTAGAACAGAGATAATTGTCCCCTGCTACTTTGAAAAATAAACCTCCCCCATTCTATATTTTCTTAAGAATGGAGGGATGGATAGTCCATAATTGTATGATTGACTCTGGAGCATCTACTACAGTAATGCCTAAGATTTTTTGTGACAAAATGGGTATGGAATACACCCACTCTTGTTAAGGTATTCTGCATCTAGATGGTACCTAGTGAAAATGGTGGAAGTAGTGGAAGATGTATTAATGAGGTTGCATAGATCTCCTGAGGTCACTATCGTACAAGAAATTGTAGTGGTAGATCTTGAAACCTACTTTGTCTTGTGTCTTTCTAGAGAATTTACTACCAATATGGGAGAATACATGTACTTGGACTACTTTGGCATGATGATACCTCATAAAGAAACAAGGATAAGATTAATTCTTGAAAAGCCAATCACTTACCATATTGAGAAGTTAGAAGAAGAAATGTACAATCATTGAGTTATGGACAGTGTTCCATAGGGATGCATCCCCCCTTGGGGGATGCGTCCCCCCATTTCCTGCGTCCCCCCATTTCCCACATCCCTTAGCATAGGGGGATGGTAAGGGGGATGTTTCCATCCATATCCATTTTTGGGGGATGGCTGTGAAATGTCCCACATATGGCTGAGGCCTATGGCCTCCCATCCTTAGGACATCCCATTTTTTAGGGTATCCCTGGGGATGGTTGGGTCCCTTTGGGGATGCTTGAGCCATCCCTAGGGATGGCTAGGCACCTTTAAGAGGTGTCCAAATGTCCTTGTGGATGCCCAACCATCCCTAGGGATAGTCTGAGTGTCCCTAATGGTGTCCAACCATACCCCACGACTAGGCGTCCTCACCCAAAAGAGAAACACAAATAAAAAATTCCAAATATTTTCAAAGGGGAGAGAGGGTTTTGGTGTAGTTATGATAAGACACAGTGGGTGGATGAGCTTGAGAGAATGATAACTTGTAGGTCTACTATACTATTTTCTCAATTAAGTAATGGCTTAAGCTGATTTCCAAGAATATGATGCAGGCTATTCATGGAATGATGAGAACATTAGTGGAATGTAAAGCAAAAAGTATTTTGATAGTGGATATAAGAGAAAAAAGTTAGTGAAACTCTACAATAGTTTAAATTATTTATATTTTACTCAAAAAGGCATACAAATAATTTTTATCAGTGGACATTAAAATATAAACACCATAGGTACAGTTTTTAGTGTCCACATTGTGGATCAGCAAAACAACACACAACACAAAATATATGCACCCAAGCTAGTGATGGCTTTAGCACATTACGTCAAAAGCTAAGTCAACTGATATTCATTATAGTATAACCATTAATGGAGGAAATAGATGAACATGGACACTGCATTAAACTCCAGTAGGAAGAATAAAATATAGAATATTAAAAAGTAGGAATAAACAATAATCAGGGTAAATGTAGGTCTTGAAACAGGTTCTTGAAGGCAAAAGTATGGAGATATCTCTCTAAGAGATGATCGATGCAACAAATTGTACATTAAAATAATTAATATGGAATTTATTTTGAATGAAATATAGAAGAGCTGCAATTATCCTAATAGTAATTAAACTAGCAAAACACATGTAATGGAACAAATTTGATGTCATATTGGTTCAAGAAACTAATATTAATTTTGAGCGTTCATTTAAAAGTGTTGAAAATGTATGGTGTAAGATGAACTTGATGGGAAAACTCCATGGCAGGTCTGAGGGTCAAAATTTCAAGCTTTTTCCACATACATTGCATGTTGGGGATTGTAGCCTATTTCATTTATACACATTCAATTCTACATTATATATAATTGTTGTATACATACCTTTGGATGTTACCCCTCAAGAATTACACTCATAGGTTTTCACTGAATGCATATTTTCACAGCGAAAGATCCAAGTATGGAAATCCTCCCACTCATTAAAAACCCTTGTTAATACAAAACAACAAACATGCTCCCAGTATGTACCCAAAAATGAGGGGTATATTAAAAAAAATAAAAGATTTGTCATCTCTTTATATTCACTCATTCCTATTTTTACTATTTTAGTATTTACTAATTTAGTTTTATGATGTACATTGTATACTTTTTTGAGTATTTTTGTTGTAAATGAGCATTGATACTATGGGTATTTCAGATTTCTAATTCCTGTCATATTTGAACAGTTGGTGACTGAGAAAATTAAAAAATGATAGTCTTTGTTTGAACATTGGTGTCTGAAAAAATGATGATTGTTATTACTTAAAATGATGATTGTTTGAACATTATTTGCACTTGATATCCTTGGTTGAACCTTCAAGTTATAGTTATTGAACTTGAAACCATTAAATGGATGCACTTAGTAACTAATATGAATGTCCTAATACCACATATGTGTTAGTAACTAATATGAATATGAATGGCTGCACTTACATAGTTGATTACTAATATAATTTTTGTTGGGTGTAGAATTTTGAATGTGTAGATTATTCTAAATATCTAAAAAAAATCAATTTTATAGTATTATACCAGTCGTCCCCCCTAGCCATCCCCTAAAATCAGCTTGTTGTCCCCTGTCATCCCCTGAAACTCGTCCCCCATCCCCAAGCTCATGGAACCTTGGTTATGGAGGAACCAAAGTTGGTGGAACTCATGGACGATTTGAAATTTGATGATCAATTACCTTTCCAAAATGATCAAGATATGCTATAAATAGGATTAGGGACATATATTATAACATCATAAGTAGATAAGAAAATTCCTGTGATCTCCAATCAATCATTAAGAGAGTCTAAAATTTGGACAATGTATTTTAATAGAGCAAAATACAAAAATGGAGCTGGAGCAGGTGTGGTTTTAAAATATCCATCTAAGGGAATCAAAATTTTCTCTTTAGACTTGCATGGTAATGCACAAACAATACCATAGAGTATGAAGCTCTCAAGCTAGGTTTAATTTAAGTAGAACAAAAGGGCATCAAGATGTTAGACATTTATGGTGACTTAGAACTGGTTGTTAATAAAGTCACTAAAATGTACAATAGTAAACATCATTATCTGAAGACTTACAAGAACAAATTCTAGGACCTACTGTAATACTTTGACACTTTGAATTTACATTTCATGCCTATACAACAAAAATACTTTGTAGATGCATTAGCTAGTAAGGGAGATAATTTCTCTCTCTCAACATTTTATGGATTGCCAAAAATAGGATATTTAAACTGGTTTTAGTCCGTCAGTACCTGATAAGCATATTTACTGGAAGGTCTTTGAAGATGATGAACATATTGTTGATTTATTAATCAAAGAAGTAGATTGTACTCTTTCTAATGGTGAGCTTGTTCAATATATTGATCAAATGGATACTATTTAGTTAAAAAAACCACATACCCAAAGGCTTGATTACTCTAGAGAGCTTGTTTGATAATGAATATGTTAAAAGACTAAAATAAATGAAGGTCGATGACCAAATATACAAAGAAATTAAGATGCAGAATGGAGAAAAGTTAAATTTTGGTATCCAGTGCACTATAGAAGAAACTAAAAGCTTTAGAGCTCTATGTCACAAGTACCAAGACATAATAGCCTGGACTTACGATGACTTGAAGGTATATGATAAAAATGTCATTCAACATACTATTGAGTTAGTACCAAATGCTAATCTATTCAGAAAGAAGCAAAGGGTAGTAAATCCCAAGATTGAAGTAATTATGTGGCAATAATTACTTAAGCTATTAAGAGCTAAGATAATTTACCCAGTCAAACACTCAACTTGGATGGCCAATCTAGTCCTAGTGAGGAAGAAGAATGACAATATTTGCCTTTGTGTGGACTTCACGATTTTGAATTAGGCTTCTCTAAAAGACCACTAACCCTTAACACAAATGAACCAGATCTTGCAAAATGTAGGAGCAGAGAGGTTCTCCTTACTAGATGGTTTATCTAGGTACAACCAGATATGGATAAAAAATGAAGACCAATACAATACCTCATTCACAATAAAGTAGAGCACTTTCGCCTATCAAATAATGATATTTGGTTTATCAAATGCTGGTGCTACCTTTAAAAGAGTGATGGATTATGAATTTGGTAAACTGATTAAAAAATAATTCTAATATATCTAGATGATATGATTGTATTCTCACATGAAAAACAAGATCTTTGTCATTTAGATCAAGTTTTCAAAAAATATAGAGAATTTGGCATATCATTAAACCCTAAGAAATACATCTTTGTAATCCATGAAGGAAAGGTGCTAGGGCATGTAATATCAAAATAGGGAATGTCTATTGACCCTGATAGAGTAAAAGCACTACTAGCATTATCCCTTCCAATAAACAAAAAGGCTCTACAATCTTTATTTGGATATATTAATTATGTAAGAAAATTCATTTCAGATTTTTCTCAGATTATCAAACCAGTCTCAGAGTTACTCAAAAAGAATGCAGATTATAAATGGATTGACAAAAGGAAGCAAGCATTTGAAATGATCAAACAGGCCATTGCCACAACTCTAGTTTTGGTCAATACAAACTTTGATAGGGACTTCATTCTTTATGCCTATGGTGTTGAAGAGAGTTATGCCATTGTACTAACCCAAAAGGATGACCAGGGAAATGAACATCCTATTTTATTTTGGAGCCAAACCTTGCATGAATACCAGGTAAAATAAAACTTCATAGAAAGACAAATATTTGCAATCATGAAGTCATTAAAAAATTTTAGACTGTATCTAGCTTAGAGAAAAATAGTGGTCTATGTGGTCTATCCTAACGTAAAGTCTTTCATCTTACAAGGAGAACTCAATGAAAATAGTAGGTTGGATTACAAAAATTCAAGAGTTTGACATTGAAATTCACCCCAGCAAAGTGGTAAGAGGTAGAGCTCTCTATCAAGGATTGGTAGCTACTAGAAAATCCACAGGAATAAGTACTGTTCTAGATCAAAGAGCTAGATCAAGAAGGTGATATTCTACCATAATAATCTAACTAGATAGATCAACTCACAAGTTCCTTTCAGACTGGAATCTATCCTTAAAATATTAATGATTCACAGATAATAAGATATAGGCTTCAAGCCTTGCACTATACACTATTATTTGGAGAACTTTACAGAAAAAACCTTAATGGTGTTCTCTTAAGATGCATAAGAGAAAATCAAAAGCATAAAGTCCTAAAGGAATTTCACGATGGACCATCTGGAGGCCATTATTCAGGAAGATCTACTACACTAAAAATTATAAGGGTAGGCTATTTATGGCCTAATATTTTTGTTTACACCTTTAAAATTTCTAGAGCCTGTGATAAATATTAGAGATACATAGGTAGCAATAAAAGGGTTGCAATGCCTCTTCAGCCGATACAGGTTGAGCAACCATTTCAGTAGTGGGGTCTAGACTTTGTAGGAGAAATTAGTCCTAATTATTTAGTATGACATGTATATTTCTTGACTGCCATAGATTATTATACTATATGGGTGGAGGCAATACCAACCAAGAGGTGTGATCAGGATGTAGTGCTTGAATTTCTTCAAACTCTGATCACCAGGTTTAGAATTCCTAAAGCTTTAGTAAGTGATAATGGTCCAACTTTTATAGGATCCAAGTATATATATTTTGCTATTAGATATGACATTTACCTGAAAAATTATTGCAATTATTATCCATAGGGAAATGGCGTAGCAGAGTAAAACGATAAAAACCTTCTTAGAATGCTTAAAATATTTTTAGAATATAATAAAAAATCTTGGTATTTATTGATGAACCAGGTACTATGGGAAGATCAAATCACCATGAATAAATCCATAGGTACATCTCCCTATACTCTTTTCTATGGAAAATAAGTTGTGCTACCAATCCATTTAGAGTTTACAGCTTTGAAGTACATCAACAATAATGATCCTGATAAAGGAGATCCTATCAATGAAAGACTACTTCAACTATTATAGTTGGAAGAATAGAGGGATGAATCCTACAATATATTCCAAAGGCACTTGTCACAGATAAAGGGTTGGTTCGACAAGAGGAACATTCATAAGGTTTAAATTTGATGACTTAATTTTTAAAATGGAACGTAGACAAGACCAAGTCGGGTAAACACAAGAAGTTTAACTCATTCTTGGAAGGCCCTTTCCAAATAGCATCTGTCAAATAGAAAAATGTTTTACAGCTAAAAAATAAATAAGGAGAGGTGCTACCCATCCTAGTGAATGGATATCACCTCAAGTTGTACATCCAATAGTGAACTATCTCTTGTGTATCATATGTATCATAACATGTAAATATTTTTATTTTTGGTACTTTATTTTATGATAAGGGTGACTAAAAGATAAAAACTACTCTACGATGGCAAGTATTCCTGTAAGACACAATGTCCAACTTGCTCATAAGTCAATCGTGTTATGTGGATCACAGTGGCACCATATTGTTACAAGAAAGGAATATTATACTACATAAAAGAGAAAAGGGATACCAAAGTAAGATCACACTCAATCAAGAAAAGACTCAAAATAAATGTGAGACCCACAATCCAAAGCAGAGCCAACACGATTTTTTATAATCCTAAGTATAAAAGATGCATACATGTCAAAGAATTGTCGTCAACCTCAAGGGTGATCCAATTGTAGGAATAAATGACATCAAACTTGTTTTACATGCAGATGAACATTGCAACCACCTCATTTAAATAACACATTTTGAGACAACTACATGTTCAACGCCACCCAGTAGAATCTTCTTGTTGCATAATTTTATTTTTGAGAATTATGTGAAAGGATAGAGAAAGTAATATTCTACGTAACAACCAAGAATTTGAATTTTTTCTTTCAAAGAAGAGTAATCCAATTCCACTCAGAGCCATGTCTTCATCATATGCTACTACCAAGAAGGTTGTCACTGAAGAATCTCAAACAAGTATTCATTTCCATGATGATGCAAGCAAGATTGTAGATATTGTTACCACCTTCAAGAAAAAATCTTATATGAGGTTGGAAGCAGATCAAAGAGTTTCTAAGGGCATATCACCTTCAATTAAAAGGGCAATAGTGGTAAATTCATTACTATATTTATATGTGTGATTTTGTACACCCATACCCTAAACTCATTCAAGCCATTGTTGAAAATTATAACCCTAAGCATAAGATGTTGTAGAGAATTCAAGGAAAAACCCTAATGCATTTCAAAGTTGAGTCCTTCAATAATTCCTTCATCCCAAGGAAAATAGGTTCAAGAGCCAAAATATGTTCCACAAAGGTCCAAGCTCAATACTATGCCCTGAGTAACCATGTCAAAGGGCGAAAGAATTTTCTAAACTAGGTAACATACCAGATAGACAAAAAATCGAGTGACAATACCCTACATTTGACCACCACCAAGTTGGAGAAATTTAAAGAAGTAGATATCTACTCATGTTGGCTTTAATTACTAGGTTACCCACCAATAAACAAGTGTACAATTGAAAAATAGCTATGACTCATTGCATTTCCAACCCTGAGAATTATGAGTCTTCTAGGTATAGTAATAATCCAAAATTATTTGATTGACTACAATACTTAGTAGTCATATCTCAAGAATATCTAAGTCGAATGAAAGACAACAAGGAAGGGACATCCTTCAAGTACTATTCCCATTTGACTTGGATCTTCTTCTACTTTAATCATGGAGAATAGCCATTCATCCGTACAAAGAGAGAAAACCCTAATGGAACTACTCATCATGTTTATGCATGGATGAATACTTTGAGAAAAAGAAAGTCTTTTATAATTTCAACAGAGAGTTCGTTGGGATAGCCCTGAAGCTGATTAAAGGACAAGTACCTAGAATTCTCCAATTGGAAAAGGATTCTTGAGAAAGAAAGGCAAAGAAGAGGGTGACTGGTACATTCTAACTGAGGGAAAAATTATTTGTATATATGATTTTATTGAGAAACCGTTCATTTTTCCCCACTATGTCACTAAGTGAATGTTCACTTTAGAATATTGTCACAAAAACAATTATACAAAAATCATATTTGGAATAGGCAAGGTTAGGAAGTGCACCTGCACTTACCCCTTAATATGAGTGATATAGCTATCAACAAAGGACAACACAAAAGCATCACCAAAATACATGCAATTATTGGGGTTGGTTGAACTTCCCCATAGGTGGAGATATGACCCAAAAAAAAGTTTTTAGAGAATATTAATGATCCAAAAAATAAAACTCAAAGGTTCAAGAGGACTCTTCGACCCCACATAGAGAAGTTTAGAAATAATGATGAAAAATCATAATTAGAATGGGATGTCCAACATATGGAAGCATTGCCTCCTTGGAGAGACTTCTATGATCATGTCATGGATTATGATCCATAAAACAATCCAACACATGTTTACATAGAGTATGATGTTAAGGCTTTGATAAAATTGCAAGCCTAGAATTTCACAAAATATTTTGAATTTTGGAGAATGCGAGTAGAGACAAATACCATAAACTCTAGATTCCCAATTAAGACCGATAGAATTTTGAGGAATATTATGATCTACATGCTAGCACTTGGTAGGGCACTGGAAATTTTCTAGAACTAAGCTTCAAGAGGCCTACTGGCCAAAGAGAGGTAACAAATAGTGATCAGGACATTAGGTCAAAATTAAATTCAGTTACTATTTGGACATCTTCATCCTCTCCTCAATAGACAAAGGATTCTATGGATAATGTACCTACTGGAAAGGGTAAACAAGCTACTTTCTAATCCCTAATAGGGGAATTACAAACATATGGACCAAATGCCAACCTGATGCAAAGGCAAAGGTACCAAGGAGGAGTCTTGGACCCTAATGAGGTAGGTTGTGCAAGACCTATCCCAGTTGAATAAATACCATAAATATTAGCTCTAGGATAATATTTTGAAGGTTATGTAGAACCTAGATACATAGGATACCAATATCAAGTCATTTTTAGGATCCATGTGGTAAGATTCACATGACCCACTATCTCTCAGTAGCAATATTAGCCTGGGAACTACTGATTCCTCTAGATCACAATTGATAGTAGCTATTTTTAGAATGGCTCAAGTGATTGAAGAAGAGGAGCAAGAAAAATAAGAGGTAGAACAAGAAAAGGAACAAGCTTAGGCTCCATTTAAATAGAAATAAGCATGGATTAGGACACACATCAGTCCCCACCGAGGGACTCAGGTACATTCTCTATCCCTTCTCCTTCTAATATTTCACCTCTAAGTTCCCAAGAAGCACTCCCATCCCATTCTAAAGGACAAGTCCAAATAGTTGGAGTTCCCCTTCAGTCACATATCATGTTTTTACATTAAGCCCACCTTCATCCATTCAACATATATAAATTTCCATTGAGACCCCACTTCCATCTCCCCCAATCACAAGAGCCTCCTACATTTTCATCTACAGTATTAGTAGGACCTCAAGTCATAGTTCCACTCCCTATACCTTCATAAAATAAGGTTGTGAAAGCTACTCCTTCATGACAAGATTCCACCATTTAGCCTCTTTGCTTACCCCTGTTAATATGGTGTCATATTTGGTCACCACGTCTATTCAAACTACTAACCCTATTGCAAATAAACATCAAAGAATAGAGGAAATTTCCTTTAATGTAGTAGCCTGGTGAAATGAGCAGCTGACAAAAGAGTCAGAATATGTAGCACAAAAAAGAAATACTGTAGTTTTTGATCTAGCGTCTAGGAAAAAAATGAAATTCACTATTACTCCAAAAGTGAAAAAACCAAGAAAAGAAATGACTATGGAAGATTATAAAATAGTTGAAAATTTGTATATATCATGCAGTTACCAGCTTTTAATGAATTGATAATAGCCAAAGCTCTTATGAATATGATCTTATTGCAAGGAGATATGAGAAGAGAAGAAAATGAAGAGTTAAAGCAAAAGATAGAGTAGCTAGAGATTTCTCTTAGAGAATGTGAAGACTTGGTCAACTCTCTCAGAGATGAGGTAAAGGAATGGTAAGATAAATATCAAGAAATGGCCAAATTTGAAGATCAAGTAGAAAGTCTTCAAGATCAAATAATAGCCCATACAACCCAAAATGAGAAGTTGCACCATCAACTATTATCAGAAAGAGCTAAACCTACTAGATTCTCGAAGGACACTATAAAATGAACTTGAAAAGAGATATGGTCAGAGATAAAAGTGAAAAACTTAGAAGAAAAACAAGTTTTTTTCTTCCTAGATGAAGCTACAAATGATCTAGCAAGCTCAAGAAATATCCTTTGGTAGGTAAAATATGAGCTTCAACATAAAGTGACTCCAACAGATAAAATTTGTAGACTCGCCAAAACCAGGTCTAGAGTCATGGCCAGACGCATTTCAAATAAACAATGGTGTACATTCAAGAGAATAGCCAAAGATATCCTATCCAAAATATAAGTTTATAGTGAAGGGTCTACTATTGCAATACATACTGGAAGAGAAAATGAACAAAATGATGAGAAAAATTTCTCACATTAGATTGCTTAGATTCCCTAATTACTTTTGGGAATACCATCAATTCGTGGGAGATACAGTGATGTTAGATTATTTAGACCTGATCATACAATATGACTCCAAAATAAAGAGGTGACCCAAACCAATACATCAAGAGAAAGTAATTTAGATTATTAAGAGCTTAACAGAAATAAAATATATTATATCTTAGTTGGATAACGACGGTTCTGAGCCATCTCACAAGAGGTTGTCCAGCTTGCAAAGACTTCATTGGAACATTTTATTATTACCAGGGATTCCAGAGAATATCTGGGAACAAGCCTCTAGTGTGCTAAGTAAATTCACCCAATTACTCAGTGAAAAAGATGATGATGATGCTGAGACCAGTATGGAAGACAATGAAGAAGACATGTCCAAGGAAAATAGGTCTCATGAAGAAGCTTGGGGGAGGAATAAGAGCAGATCAATGACAAGGTTAGGAAAGATGAAGAAGAATATGAAGTCTAGGAAATCATTCCTGATAGGCACAAATTTGAAGTGGTTCATATCAAACAAGAAGAAAAACATGAGGAATATGGTGATTAACTAGTCCAAGGAAAGGACTGATTGAAAATACATTTTTGATAATTTTTTTTGCAGTCTAACAAAATTCAAAGAAATAAATAAAGTATGAATCTATATAGAGCCTCATGCATATGGAATTAAAAATTGCTTAGAGAAACCTTTAAGATAAACCCTCCTTAAAACTAGGAATCACATTTTTTGATTCACAAATAGTTTCTTCATGACTAACAATTGCAGGATATTTTATCTCTAATCATGAATTTGGTAGTCATAAAGGAGAAATTTTTGAACCATGATAATATAAAAATCCAAATTCTTATTAATCATCCATTTCCCTTCATATCGTTCCCTTAATTCACTCATCATGCTTCCCTACCATTTCCCAACTTCATATTGTCCATCTCACTACTTGTTTTTTGTTTTCCCTCATTCCATAAACCATTTATCCCCTTAGACTCCATAAAATGCAATGAATAAGACTCGAAGTTATAAAAACTTGCAAGCAAGATTCCCTAGGAGGTACCAATGAAAAATCCTCCAACACGCTAAGTAATTTCAACCAATTACTCAGTGAAAATGATGATGATGACACTGAGGCTAGTATGGAAGACAATGAAGAAGATAGGTTCGAGGAAAATAGGTCTGATGAAGAAGACCGAGGGGAGGAAGAAGAGTAGATCAACGATGAGTTCAGGGAATATGAAGAAGAATATGAATTCCAATAAATCATTCTTGACATGCCCGAAGTCGAAGTGGTTCATATCGAAGAAGAAGAAGAAGAAGATGAGGAAGAGGGTGAATAACTAGTCCAAGGAAAGGACCGGTCAAAAATATATTTTTGATGAATTTTTTTGTAGTCTGATAGAATTCAGATAAATAAATAAAGAATGGACCTATATAGAGCCTCATGCATATGGCATTAAAAATTGTTGAGAGAAACCTATAAGATAAACCCTCCTTGAAACTAGGAATCACACTTTTTGCTTCATGAATAGTTTCTTTGTGACTATCAACTGCAGAATATTTTATCTTTGATCATGAAGTTGGTAGTCACGAAGGAGCAATTTTTGAACCATGATAATATAAAAATCTAGAGTCTGATTCATCATCCATTTCCCTTAATATCATTCCCTTCATTCACTTATCATGCTTCCCTGCCATTTCCAAACTTCATATTGTCCATCTCACTCCCTATTTTTTTGTTTTACCTCATTTCATAAACCATTTATCCCCTTAGACTACATAAATCCAATGAATAAGACTCTGAGTTCTAAAAAATTGCAAGCAAGATTCCCCAGGAAGCACCAATAATATAGGCTTAAACTGGCTACATCCATACTTATGCAAAATTTTGAAAAACTTGACTAAGTATGAAGAAGGGATGTGAAAGTGTTAAAAATCACCTAAGACAAAGAAGTGTTGAAATCAACCTGAGAGTGAGAAGTCTAGTGAATAGAACTTCTTAGTGCTCTTTGTATCTACTGCTCAAAAGTGGAGGATTTCCAAAAATAGAAAAGCATCGTGAGAAGGGTGAAAACAATAAAGCGCTAAAAGGAGGATAAATTAAAGAAGTATGGCGAGGTCACACTTCTTAAATTTTATTGTATTGAGCGTGCAGAAGAAAAGCATTGAAACTAATAAGTGTTGAAAATAAAGTAAAATGAAGAAGTTGTGCAAGTCATGCTTCTCATCCATATTTGCATTAGCCATGCAAATGAGAAAGTTCTGGAAAACAATCAAAAGGGAGAAGTGTTAGAAAAATGGCTGATGCAAGAAGACCGAAAGATTGCACTTTCTTGTCCACTATGAATCCACCGTGTAAATAAAAAAAGGTGTGATAAGGGCCCACATTCCAAGAACCTGATAAAAATTTAGGGTCACGATTTTCTTCCATTGCATAGATCAAGATCAGTGCTACAACTATCTAAGTCAGATATATGATGGATATTGAACCTCTGCCTACCTTGAATATTTTTGGTGAACTTCTATGCATGCAATTTAGAGAATAGGGTAAAACTAAAACCAACTACATAGAAGTTGAATCAAAGTGGTTACAGTCCAAAACCTTCTAGAAAATCCTGATGAACCAGATTCAGTTGCAAGATCAACGGGTAAGGTTGGATTTAAATAACCACCTACGAAAAAGATGAGCTTGACTAGAAGACCATTGGAACAATATCAAAAAATGCGTAAGTTGGTGGATATCATGAATAGCAAAGTGGTTAAGAAGATCAAGAGAAAATAAAATTCCTTGTAATTATTAAGAGTAAAATATGATTGTAAAACCTATAAATAAAGGCAACAACCTCCTTTCAAATGGTTGGCTCTGGAGTGTTTGCTTCCCCCACTGTGTAAATTTTAGCAAAATGAATAATGAAGTATTACAAGGGATGTTTGCCTTGAATTTGTGCCTATGTTGAATGGTGGACTTAATTATTAGAAGTTATCTCATATTGCTTCTATGGTTAGTCTATTCTATTAATTTGAAAAGCTGAATTAGATTAGATCGAGGTAATTGTTTTTGCATACATGTTTTTTCAAGAATTCTATTTTTGTTAAATCAGGGTGTTGATATTATTCTGTTAAATTGGATAATCAATGTTTCTAGATGCTTGGAATAATTTTATGAACATGCAAAAGCCATTTAATAGTGTAACCGCATAATTTTGAATGTTGTTAATCCCCTAAGCTACTTCTAAAATTATTTGTTAGATATACTGTGTGGATGTCTATGTTGTTAGCTTCACCCATCCATATTATATCCATACATTTCTAACCCTACCATTTCTATCCCTAAAATTTTAATATTTGAGCTAAATAGAGTCAACATTCATTAAGTTGACAAGGTATACTAGCCTTCTCTAGAGGTCGAATCAAAGTAATTTGATTCTTTCAATGTTTAGTCGAGGTTGTGATTAGCAGGTTCTCACGTTTAGATTCAAAAATATAATGATCATAGTTCTAGCATTGGCTAGATGACAAAACTGGACTACAACAAAAATTTTATTCCCTCTTTTATTATTTTGCAATTTAAAATAAACCTAATTAATTAATGTGGAAAATGAACCACAAAAAAAAATTGAAGGCAATGAAACTCATTTTAGATGTAGGATGTAGTGTAGGTTGTTATTTTTTACTTTAAGGTTTGTTTGTGTGTATTTTTTTTATTATTTTTGCTTGCACATACCCCAATTTTGGGGCCATCTCACAGAGGGATGGTCCCTCTTATGGGGTTTTGGGGTCATCTCGGGGTGGGACAATAGTGTTTGAACAATTTTTAACCATTGCAGCGACCGTCTCGCCCTAATATGACCATGAGGAGAGATCATATTGACCTAGGAAGCCTGCAAAAGAGACCTTCTTAGACCTAGATGGCCTCAATGAGAATGCATTATGCCTTGGTTTTTTTCTTTTTGAATTTTTTTAGACCTGATTGTCTGATTGTTCTTTTTATTTTGATTTTTGATTTTGGTGACCTGATTGCCAATTTGTTTAGCTTATTAGGGTACATCACATATTTTCAATAGTACTTGAGACTACACAAGGGCACCTTAATAAGGATGATTGTGAAGTGACTGAAAGACAACCATTTCTAAAAATAAATATAGAAAATGTTCACAATGCTACTTTATTCATTTTGAATGTAGGGTTACAAAATAAGTCTCTCTTTCAGTGGAGATCTTTATTCCCTATTTTCATCACAAATATGAAGCATCTGATGGTATCTTTTGGAGCTCCTCAATGAAGGTGGGCTTCTGTGTGTATGTGCCACCGGTAGTCTACTGGTGTATGTCCTTTTGTACCTTTTTTGGGCCTGCAAAAGGGTGTTAGTGTGTTTTGGGGCCTACCTTGGTCAAGCCCCATAGCTATGAAGACAAATCAACTCAAATATACAGAAAAACATGATGAAAGTTGTTGGAAATATTACATAAGCTATTAAAAATTGATTTATACCTGATATGGTGTTGTAGACCTGATGTACGATCAATTCGTAGGATGACCTACGAACTGGATCCTAGGTTCATAGGTTGGGGGTGAACTAGACTATAGTTGACTTTTGATGAATATTTTCTATCTGAATGGGATCCAGAGGTTGTTTGATGTTGTTTGTCGAAAGCAAAGTCATAGAAGGTGATTCTGGTGTGATTTCAATAGAGTCTAGATAGGTTGACTGAAAATGTGAGAGAGGTAAAATGAGGGAAAATACCCTCTATTTATAGGAAAAACCAAGGTCAGGGGGGTAGTTAAGTATACCACACCCTAGGGTCAATTCCTAGTATGGTTAGGTTAGGGTTTGGGAGGTGGAAAGCTTAGTCATCCTCTCACATGCCTTGAAGGAAATATCTCATCCTCACACATGTGTGAGCAAGGATTAGGGTTAACTAGGGTTAGCTAACTCCTAGGTTAGATGGGGGTTGAGTTAGGATTTCTAGGAAATATCCTAACCAACTTAGGGTGCACACATGTGTGAGGACATGTTTAGGACTAATTTGATCATTAATCCTAATTAAACCCTTTTTAATGATAAAGTGTAACTTAAGTGAAAGTCAACTACAAATTAGAATCCTAATTAGTCTAATTAGGGTTTTTGGTAGGGAATGGTCCCATGGGGGCCCTAATTAGGCATAGGAAAGGGCTTAGGTGGCCTTAGGGATCTAGTAGGTGGTCCTCTTGTGGATAGAAGGTATTTTGGGTGCATTTTACATAGTTTTGTAGGTTTTGTGCCTACGGATAACTACGGTAGCCTACGATGGCCTATGGTGACCTACGATGGCCTATGGTGGCCTACGATGGCCTATGATGATATATTATGGCCTATGATGGCCTATGACTGCCTATGATGGCCTATGACTACCTATGCAAACCTACAAGTGTCTATGTAGATTTACAAGAATCTAGGAATGAGCATGTGCGACTTTTAGGTGTCTACATTTACCCCTTTTTGTACTATGTTGTGTGAAACATAGTTTAGTGCAAAAATATGATGGAGGGTGGTGAGGTGTTTGTGAAATGGATGAGAAAGGGAAAGAGAAGAATGGGATTCAATCAAAGGTATGTAGTCGCTTGAAGCGTGACCATACAACATTGATAGAGAACCAAATAAAGGTAGAGAGAAGAAGGGGAAGAGAAGAATAGAATCCAATCAAAGGTATGTAGCCACTCAAAGCGTGACCATACAACATTGATAGAGAACCAAAAAGAGGTAGAGAGAAGAAGGGGAAGAGAAGAATGGAATCCAATCAAAGGTATGTAGCCACTCAAAGCGTGACCATACAACATTGATATAAATCCAAAAGGAAGAAGAGAGAGGATGAAGAAGGTATGGGTGGATGAATGCGAATGAATGACTATGGATGAAACATGATGATTTGCCAATTTAGTACAATATTTGTAATATCGTATTGGTTTTTTGTGAGGGCAACTTAAGACTGCTTTGCTTTTGCGACCAATGCAAGATGGTCCAATTACGAATAGAACAACTACCTATTCAAATTTTTTCTTCTGATTGATTGATGAGTGCATGATGACATATGTCAAACCATTTGAGTTGAGTGGTATGGATAAATCAAGTGTAACATTCAGTATGTGGTTGGCATTGATATACATGAATGAAAGTGAGATGTCTCTGATATTGCGCATGGCTCTCATGATCTAACAAATGTCTAATTTGGGATGAGGTTTATCTTGAGATAATCTTCAGCAAAAATTTTGTAGATAGATGCGATATCCATGATTGGATGTTTGATTGTTTGGTTGTATGCAAAGCGGATTTGTGTATGAATACCCCCTCAAATGAGGAATCAACAATGATATAAATGAAATATGGTGATGTGGTGATGAGTCGATTGATAGAAGAAAAATGTTGACAAAAGGTGGGAAAATTTGGGCAGACGGTGGAGGAAAGGAAGAAGAAGTTGCAGGATTGAAGAAAATGTGGAAATGGTGTCCTGAGGGTTGGTTCATAGGGTGGCCTACGAACTAGACTGTAGTTCATAGGGTGGCCTGTGAACTGGATTGTGGTTCATAGGGTAGCCTATGAATTAGGGTTTTGGGGTATATAAAGCTTTTTGGAGGTATGTAAAGCTTCATTTATGTTGGGAGAAGTTGCAAGGAGGAAGGAGTGAGGAATAGTTTGTGAAGTGGAGCGCTTGTAGGATTTCGAGGTGTTGTAGAGATGGTGAGAGGGTAGACCAGCATAGGCAGACGATGTGGGAACCCACCGATAAGTATCCGATACTCCAACTAGATTTGATTTTGATATGCATGAATATTTAGAAAATATGGGAATGTGAGTTTGCATGTGAATATGTGTTTGCATGTGATGTTTGTTTGAAATGCATGCACAAAGTGTGAAAATGGCCAAATGGGTATCTAGAAATGTTGCTCATTTTTTGTGTTGACCAATAAATGGGTATGTTTGACTATGTGATAGGTGTAATAGTTGACCTTGATTTTCGTGATGAAAATTGTACTATTTTTGAAATGTGATTGAACTTTCATTGTAAAAGGGTGAAATGGGTGTCCAAAAATGTGACTGTTATTTTGATTTGTTATGTTTTTGTGAGTCACGTGAATGTGTGTCATAGGATGAATGTTGGTGAGGTTTGACTATGTTGAATGTGGGGAATGGTGTATTGTTTTGGAAAACCATTTGAACTTTCATTGTAAAAGGGTGAAATGGGTATTCAAAAACATGATTTGTTTGGTATTTTGAATTGTTTTGGTGTGTGTTGGAATTGTGTGCCATGAGGTATATGTGGTCGAGTGTGAATGTGTTGTTGGGTGAAAAATATGCACTATTTTTAGAATCTATTTGAACTTTCACCATGAAAGGGTGAAATGGGTATCCAAAAATATGACTTGTTTGTTGGCGTGTGATGTGGTTGTGTATGTTAGAAGTGCTTGCCTTGAAATGCATGTTTTTTGGGGTTGCATGATGTTTTGTGTGTCAAAAACATTATTTTTGTATATGATGAGACCAATTTTTCAGGAAAGGGGCTAATGGGTGCCCAAAAATGGCCTTCTCAGCTAAGTTTATAGGATGGCATGCGAACTAGGCCTGGAGTTCACATGGTGACCTACAAATTGAGCAAAAGGGGTTGATTTTGTTGTTTTGATGCATGAGGTATGTTGTATGGATGTTGTATGCCATGATCATTTGTATGAAATGATGAAAATGAATATGTATGTATGTGAAACTGATCAAAATTTTGTGATGTTTGTGGATGGAACAGATGAAGATGATTGAGTCATGACATCGTGTGCGGTCATTGAGAGATACCCTAGGTGAGGCCTTGGATGAGGTGGATGTGGAGTGGCTGGAGAAGGTGTGGATGAAGGGAGTATGGGATTGTGTGAGTATTCATGCCAATAGGGCATATATTTTTGCATTGTGTGAGAGGTGGGATCCAGATAAGAACACTTTTCACTTTCCTATAGGTGAGATGACCATTACACTGGAGGACATATACAGGATATATAAACTACCAATAGAAGGTATTCCAGTGAGGGTAGCAGTGGATGAGAGATAGGAGGAGGTGTTGCAGTGCACATTTGGTGTGAAGTGGGGAGATGTAGACACGAGGAAGGGGGTGGATTATGAGTATTATTGGTATAAGAAGATGTTATCTGATCACCAATGTGTGGCGATGCTTATGATATCTACCTATGCTCTACTAGATACCTCAAGAGTGAAATTATCCTAGAATATGATGGATATAGTATGTGATATGGTGGAGCATGAGGTTGTGTTTGCATGGGCACCTACGTTGTTGGCATAGATATATAGAGAGTTGCATGATGTAGTGTGAGTGGCATGGATGGGTTTGAGTTGGACCCCATTGCTATAGGTTTGGGCATGGGAGCACATAGTAGTAGAGTGATCGATGTTGTTGCCATATGGTGTGCATGCAAATATGGGTGACCTCATACCCTATGCTTTGAGGTGGCGTAGAGGATGAGGAGAAGGGGATGAAGAGGCCACATGAGGGAGATTATTTATTTTTGAGGATATAGTTTGGCTCTTTGGAGCCTAAGCATATTCAGTGGAGGCCCTAGAAGGGTGGGGTGGTGTGGGAGAAGGATGGGGAGTAGCTGGGAGTGATCTACCAAGGGTGATGGGTGGTAGGATGGTATGCATGATAGGAAGAGTTCTTTCCTTTTAGTAGGGTCATGCACCAGTTTGGTTTTTGATAGGGGAGACCAGATGCACTAGTTGTGATATATAGGAGGTAAGGTGAACCAAGGGAGTGATTTGTGGTGCCTCCCTGGAGTGGTGAGAGGGATCCACTAATGGTGATTACTAATGTGGATTATGTAGAGACTATTCTTGAGTATGATTCATTATGGACCACGTAGATTTGGGAGCTAGGCATTAGAATTATTGATATTTGGGTGTAGCCAGTAGGTGGATTGCTTGCACCAGGGGAACATGCACCATGAGGAGTTTGACCAGAGCTAGGTGTAGGATAAGGGGATGAGGTAGATGAGCCTATTTAATGATAGATACAATGTTAATATGATGGGTCTATTATTCCTTTAGGGAGATCACCATAGCGATAAGTTGGTAGTGAGGGCCAACCTATGGATGATATAGTGCCTATGGAGGAGGAGGGAGGTGGCATGGTAGGTGATGTCTTTGGAGGATTTTCATAGAGAGATATGGTGATGATGGAGGAGGAGGATGCTGGAGATATGGGGGATATACCTTTCAACATACAGAAGTGGATAGATTTTGAGGAGGAGCTATTGGTATTGAGATAGAGGGTATGATATCTAGAGGGGTGCTTGCATGAGAGTGAGGTAGATTGGGCCTTGGATTTGGGTAAATGGATATAGGAGCATCATGAGCTAGAGGAAAGGTTAGGGGAAGTCAATAAGATGAGTGACACATATATAAGGGAGTTGGAGATACGATGTGTAGAGTTGCATGGTGGCTCGAGGTAAATGAGGTGAGACATGTTAAGGTTTTAGAGGGCTTGTGTCACTTGGTTGTAGATGCTATGGTTGTTGGTAATAGATTGAATGTGTAGGTGAATAGCGATACTCAATGAGCTTCTCATGTGACAAAGGTAGTAGAGTTGCATTTTAAGATAGAGAGGTAGCAGTAGGCACAGGAGGAGGTGGAGTGTGCGAGGGTAAGGGAGTAGATCATGGTGGAGATGTCTACTTTGAGGGTAGAGGTAGATCATTTAAAAAAGGTACATGAGGGTGTTTTGGGGCTATTAAGAGAGGAGGGGGCAATGATACTACAATGTGAACTTACCTTAGTTTCCTATGGGCACCCACTTCCAAATTATGGCAGGCCGTGGTCGAGATTGAGATCATGATCATGGATAAAAATGTAGTCATAGTAGAGTTGATAGAGTGTACCATCTATAGTGTTGAGGGAGATAAGGATAGTAGTACCCATGATGTCTCAGGTAGTGGGAGTTGCCCCAGATGTAGATAGGACAATGGTACCTATGGCAGTGCAAGTGGTGGTAGCACCAGATTCAAGTGGGGCAGTAGAGTTGCATGGGATGGAGCAGGCAATGATGGCTTAGGAGGGCAGTGGAGAGACTCCTAGCGATCAATAGGACTGAGATGTGCTATGAATGTATTCTATTTTTATAGCCAAAAGGTGTTTTTGATCATAATATATACACACATTTTGTCATGACTTTATATATGTGTCATGATTTGATTTGAATGTATGTGTGATTTCTCGTGTATGTGTGATGTAGAATATTGATAGGTAAATGTGTGATGAATGAATATATGTGCATGTGGTAGCAGTTAGGAGAATGATATCATTGTAGTGTAGATGTAATGTAGAATGATGTAAATGTAAATGAATGAATGTAGGATAGATGCAATGATGCATGTTGTAATGTAAATGCATGAATGTAGGATAGATGCAATGATGCATGTATGTGTATGCTGAAATACGTAGAGGAAGCACTCGTATCGTAGCATAACCGGTGGCAATGTGATCCATTCCATAATCTCAGGGATGTAGGATGGTATAGGGATTATGCAATAATATTGACAATCATAGTTATAGTAATCAAACCTCATGAGGAACTGAGCAAGGTCCATCTACAACTCATAACTAACCTGACTGGGTCAAAGTCTATCAGGGACCAATGTGTGCAATAAGTGATGTTCATTTATCCATTTTGAGGGAGGTAGGACTAACCCATTATAAACATAGCCAAAGTAGCTAGCTCATCCACAAGCACATAGTGATCTGTACAAAATAAGGTCACTAATGTGACAGATGTGTCACCACTTGTAAGACTATTCCATTAGCAGGTAGGTACTTAGAGCCTATAGTTGGCGATGGAAATCATCCCATGATGTTATGTTAAACCTAAGGACCAAAGGAGATGAAGCATAATAGTTGTGTTTCTTGGAGGCTTTTCCTTTTGTTTTCTACCCCTCATTTTGTTGATTCTCTTTTTGTGGTACTCTTTTTCTTTTTTATTTTTTTTTTGGAATGTGGGTGTTGGATTTTGTTTTCTGCCTATTTTTTCTAATTTTTTCTTATGCTTATCCCTTTGTTTATCCCTAGGTCATATGTTGATCATGCAAATGATAGGATGAGTAGGGGAAATCGTTCTCTAGATGGTGATATCTATGCAAGGTGTTATCTTCCCTAGACTCAAAATTTGCTTTAAAAATATGACATGTGTGAATGGTCCTTGAAAGAAGTTGAACCAACCAAAGAAAGTTATGAGTAGCGTAAGAACCTATCAACTAGAGGTGATGTTTGATTGACTTAACTGGTGAGTGGCCAAGAGCACACAAAACACCGTATACTCTGTAATCTTGAGAAGGGGAGAGGACATCCAAGTGGTAATGCTAACAAGTGTGTATGTTATTCCTACCATGGGTGCATTTCTATAGGGGGAATATACAAACATGAATATAGATGTAAAATAAAGATGATGTATATATGCAATGGATGCAGTGTGAAATATATAGTATGCAAGGAAAATATCTACAAGAGGAATTTTGTGAGACGTAACCTAATGAGATTAGAAACCATGTCAAAGGAGATATGTGGGTGAAGAAATGATGAGAAGAGGGAGTCATGGTAATGGTTACCCCAGTGCATGGGAGGGTGTAGAAAACATGAGAGAAGTATGTAAATAGGAAAATGCATGTGATAATAAAAAATTAGGAAAAACTGGGAGTGATAAGAGATGTAGAGAAAAACGAGAATGAAGAAGTGCAACAAAGAAGAAAGAGAGAAGCAACGAAGAAAAGAAGATGAGAAGAAGAGGAAGAAAAGGGTAAAATCAGCATAGGTATGTAGTCGCTTGAAGTGTGACCATACAACAATACCAAATAGAAAGGGGAAGAAGAGATGAAGAAGGGAAATCTAGCATAGGTATGTAGTCGCTTGAAGCGTGACCATACAACTACATGGGATAGCAAGAAGAAGAAAGAGAATGGAAGAATAAATAGGAGAAAGCAAGCTAAGAATGTGTGAAGTGATGAGGATCAGGTCACAATTGACTAGGTGAAGTGACAATGCGACTAGGATTTTGTTAATTCGTGTAGTTGGGTAACTTCTATAAATAACAAGGTGTGGATGTGAAATATCCGTATGGTGGTGTAGGGTAAGGTACAAGATGACATGGAGGGCTCTGAAGTTGAGTAGGAGAGAGAGCATGTTCGGGATGTGGGAGAGATTCATCGAACAACATGTCTTGGACAAGGGTTTCAAAAGTGTGGTATGCATCGATGTCATGCCCCAATTGATGATGATAAATGCAAAATTGGTTCTCTCTGTAGTTTTGTGGCTTAGGGTGTAGTGGGTCAATGGGGTAGATCTTAGGTAGAACAAGGAGGTCTTGGTGGAGCAACTAATGGAATGTTTGAGAAAGTGGTGTTGAGAAAATAGGCATGGGGTATATGTATGGCTCAAGTGGTGATGAGCATGAGGTATGTGGAGTAGGTGAAAGTGGTTGGATTGTGGACCTAGGGTTCAATGGAGGTTGCATGTTGGAGTGAGGGACTAATGTGGTAGAAGGTGAGGGAATGTGGGTCATAGTAGAGTGGTAGGGAGAAGCATGGCATCAACAATGGCTCAAGTGTAACTCGAGGTTATCAAGGTGAGAAAGGATATGTTGGATGTCAATGAGAGGGGGTGATAGAATCAAGGTAGGTGGGGATTAGGATTCCAATGTGTAAATGGGGTTGGGATAGGGGCACAAATATGAGAATGAATGAGAAGAAAAAGGGGGAGATTGAAATTGCTAAGTGGGTGGTGGAGTAGGCTAAAGTGGAATACCACGTAGTGGGGATGGGGGTATCTGGAGAATAGGTGGCATGGGAGATAGTTGTAGATAGTGATGTGGATGAGATGGGGGAACATGTGTAGAGGTATCCTAGGTAACATGTTGATAAAGGGATTGGTCATAAGGTGACATCCCACTCGGTAGGGGTGGAGGTAGTCCTAAAGAGTGTGCATGAAGAGGTGTGGTTCCCCTATTAGGAGGACAGTATCCTAGTGAAGGTTGTCGAGATGGAGAAGGTGGTAGATAAGGATATCTCATATCAACCAAGTGAGGGGGATGGTCCCCATGCATGAGGGTGTGGTGGGTGAGAGTGTTCCTCCTTATCTACAAAGGAGGATAAGGAGATCTGGCTATCACTAGAGCAAGGGAAATAGGAAGAATCCCTACGATCGGATGAGTGATGCCAAGGTGAAGTGTGGTGATCAGAATGTGATGATAGGGATACCTAACGTATGTGAATGGGGCTAGGAGGTATGGCAAGGTCGATCAGGGTGATTGGTACTAGAGGTAGTGTCGAAAGGTCCTACATGATGGGGGAGTGGTATGTTGGAAGTGTAAACCTGGAACAATGTATCTTTGTGGAAGATGTCATAGTTGTTGGAAATTTTGAGTAATTATGTTGGCATTGATGTCAAGTGTTAAATGCAAGCAAAGTTTATCTCAATGCAAGGAAATTGATAAAAAGAGGGTTAAAATATTTATATTATAATCCCAAGAGATTTGGACAAAGTTTCACGTCTTGGCTCAAAAAGGGAATAATATTATAATATTTAATATTATAATATTAAAGTTGTAAAGTTAAGCCTAAGGTTCAATTATAAAATAATTATAATATTTTATAACCCTAAGTGGGTTTGGTGCCAACCTTTGCAAAATAATTTTTAAATTCTTAAGAATCGTCGACGTCCTTAGCATGATGGTTGATTCATATTTATATGGTAATGTTTGGTGTCCTAAGTGTGTGGTTTTATGTGCAATTTCAAGTGATTAAATTGAATTTTTTACATGCGCAATCATGAGAAAGGAGGACAAATTTTTAATTTTAAAAAAGAAGAATATACATTGGACAGAGATAAGGATAAGGTCGTGGAATCTTATCCTCGACCAGGCGATTGGATTAGCAGCAGATAGGGTAGTGTTAAGACGTGGGGCAGACAACAGGTTCTGAGTTCGAATTCAAGCGGTGACATTTTCTTCATTATTTTTATTGGCAAGAAATTTGAGTGGAGGTTAAATAGCATGTTATGCTATTTCATCCTTGTGTGGGTGGTTGGCCTAGTAGTGGCTTGAAGAGTGCTAGCACACTGGAAGGTGGTAGGTGATGTGTTCGAATCTCCCATGGCATATTTTTTTGTAAGGATTAATTAAAGTTTTAAATTGCCTAAGGTTGAGAGTTAGGCACATGTGGTATATTTGATTGTTTGAGCGTTGTGGACTTAGGAGGTATAAGGGGAAATAATTTTTTAATTATTTCTTGCAATTTCATTTTGAGGAAAAATATTATGGAATGTCTTTTTGTTGAAAAGTAATTTTGTGGAGTAATAAGGGTTTTTTATAGTTATTTTGATGAATGTTTTAGAAATAAGAGGGAGTTAAAAGGTGTATGAAGTATTTTTATTGCTTGTATTTTGCTTAATTTTTAAGGGCTTGGTGTTATAATTTAATGCTCTAGTTTGAGAAACCAAGAGAGTTGGTTTGGAATTTAATTATGCACATTTGTTGAGAGAGGTCTCCAAATATATGAAAAGGTGTTGTGCTAAATTTTATAGTTGCAAAAGATATTGTGTGTGAGACAGATTTTTGAAGACATATCTCCATAAGAGCAAGCTAAGAGGTATGGGAACATATCTCCTTATTTAAGGTGTTTTGTGTAGTGAATATTTATGAACATAATGTGGAGTGAAAACGATTGTTTGATAAGCATTATTGAAAATATTTGAGTTAGGTTTTGAAACCTACATTGTGCTATTTGTTGGAAGGAGTTTGAAAACACTTGTTTAGGGCTTGTGAGAAAATTGTGGTTTATTGGTTGAATGAGTGTGTGAAGATTTTGAGCATTGGTTTTGAGTAATATTGAAAATGAATTTGCAAATATTAGAATTCAGATTTGTGAAAACAAGTGTGTACATTAGGAAGATAGGTGTCATGTGCTAGACTAGATCTATTTTTAAAAGGAAATAAAAGTGAGACATGTGAAAGTGATAGACTTAATGACTAAGTAGAACATATTGAGCTATTTCCAAGTGCATATCATTCTCTATATGTTTCAAAGGTTAAATTAATTATGAGTAGAATATATCTATTTGAGGAAAGCATTTTTGAAAAATATATAAGTTGTGTTTGTGTGCAAAGTTTGGAAATATTTGAGTAGGTTAAGTGAGCAAATTTGAGGTATATTTGAGCAAGTCTTGTAAGAAGACTTGAATTAGATTTGAAAGAAAATTTAGGGATAGATTTGAGCAAGTCTTTGAGAAGGCTTGAGGATATATTTGAGCAAGTCTTTGAGAATGTTTGAGGATATATTTGAGTAAGTCTTTGAGAAGGCTTGAGGATAGATTTGAGCAAGTCTTTGAGAAGGCTTAAGGATAGATTTGAGAAAGTCTTTGAGAAGGCTTGAGGACATAGTTGAGCAGAGTTGATAGCAGGTTTGATTGATAATTTTGTTCAAGCTTTGTATTAAGGCTTGAGGTAGATCTAAGCAGAGTTGTTAATAGGTTTGATTGTTGATTTATTAAAGCTTTGTGTTAAGGATTGGGGTAGATCCAAGCACAATTTATTGGTGATTTGTTCAATATTTGTGTTAAGGATTGGAGTAGATCTAAGTAGAGTTAATATTAGGTTTGGTTTATGATTTGATCAAGCTTTGTATTAAGGCTTGGGGTAGTTTTGAGTAGATATAGAAATAATTTGAAACATATTTGAGCTAACCTTGTAATGAGGTTTGGTATAATTTTGATATAGAGTTGAGAACAGGTTTTGGAGATGATAGATCAAAGAGGACGGTAGTCTCTAGTGGATAGATATCCATCAACCAGTGTAGTGGGGATAGAGGTCTCCAATGGAGAGAGATCCATAAGCAAGAGCAGTGGGGGCAGAAGTCTTCTAGAAGATCACTAGCCAAAGTAGAGGGGATAGATATATCCTATGGAGAGATATCCATGAACTAGAGCAAAGAGGATAGAGATATCCTATGGAAAGAGATCCATGAACCAGATCAAGGGGAAAGAGTTCTCCTATGGAGTGATATCCGTGAACCAGTTGGGAAGATAGAGTTCTATAGAGAGAGATCCACAAACCATTTGAGGAGAGGAAGTTATCCTAGATCAAGCTCCACGAACCAGAGCAAATGGGATAGAGTTATCCTATGGAGAGATATCTACAAATTAGAGCATAGGGTATTGGTGTCTCCTTTGGATAGAGGTCCATAAAATTATAATAGGGAATTGATTCCCAAGAGATTTGTTGAGAAAATTTAGAAGAAATATTTTCTTCGTGGAGTAGCCCACATTGGGTGAACCACGTTAAATTTGTGTCTCTCTTGTGTGTGATGATTTGTGAATTTATTTGATTAATGCTATTGATATTGCCATTGATAATATTGGATAATATTTTCTAGGAAAGAAAAGTAAAATTTGATCTTAAACTATTCACCCCCTCTCAGTATAAGCTTGTGTTATTCAATTGGTATTAGAGTGAATTCCTTCGAAAGAGTCTAATAGCTTGAAGAAAGAGGTTAAAGGAACACATATGGCATATTCGAATGGATATTCATTAAATAAGGTGCCATTGTTCGATGGAAACAATTATGCTTTCTGGAGCATAAGAATGAGAACTTACTTGATGGCATAAGGATATGAGAAATGGCAAGTAGTTAAGGATGGGTTCACCCCTACAACTATGAATAATTATAAGGCTATGAATGGAATCTTAAGTGAATTACATGAAGCATAATTTGTGAAAGTTATGCATTGTAAATCAGCAAAAGAGATATGGGAAAAAATGAAGTAAACCTATGAGGGAAATAAAAAGGTGATATAGATATTATTGTGCTAGGCATAGGTTTAATAAAAACCTAGGTTAGGACTTAATTAAGTCTTCTTTTTAATTTTATGTGAGCCTTTGTTGCTCACGTAGCCCTTGCCAACATCTTCTAGATTAATAGTTGGCAATATTCTAGATAGGGTTAGTTACAACTTATCCTCCTTGTTTTGAGGATTAATGTTTATCTTTCGAATATGCATTTCATTGCTATTTGGAAGGGCAATTAGTTGTATTTTATGCTTATTTAAGCATTGTATTTTTAATGTAAATGTATCGAGAAATTAATTTCTATCTTGATAATTAGTTCCTTATCATTGGTATCAGAGCCTCGTAGCTCTTGACCTGTGAGGGGGAATTTACCTTATGGAAATTTCCCCTCTTCCTTCCACATTTTGATACTCTGGTTTGATTTGAAGGATTTGGAGAGGCTTTGGGACATTTCATTTGGCTTCAAGTTATTTCCAGCTAACAAGAAATCCTATTTAAGAAGCTAGAGTGGAATATCAAGATCGAATTAGATCTCTTTGATGGCTATGTTTCTACCCCTGTTGCCTGCACCTTACTGTTCAAAGTTGTTGTCTCTTGCCCTTGGTGAAAAATTTATTCACTTTTTCTTATGTGCAAGCTTTGATAATTTTGTTCACTAATTGGTTGTTTTGAAAAACAAATTGTTTTCTAGAGCTTTTATTATTAATTCTATTCATGATTGAAAAAAAAATGAAGGAAAGGCTTTCATATGTATATTTTTAAATTTATTTTAAAAAAAAGTAGGCAGCATGGACCTAAACTTTTAGGCCCATGCCACCAGTGCAATGCAGCTGCACCGAGTCCAACATTAGCGTTGGTTCTTGTGCTGACTACATTTATCGACACCCAGTAGCAAATTTTGATCGACAGTCACTGGCTCGACCTTCGAAAGCCATAGCATTGATAGGAGGTCTTCTGCAAATGCATCACAATGTGATATTTCCTTGAACACCTCTGATCGTGGATCTACTATGGGACGATACGCGTATTCATTTCTAGATTTAACTACCATTGGCCCATGATTCTCGATAATGGTTACACTACCCCTGTAGACCTTCTATAGGAATTTTAGAGGAGATGATTTTCATTTGCCATAAATGATTTGGCTTTCCACCAGCAGATCTGGTCTCTACTTTACCTGTAGTGGCTGATCTAGCCTACCATGATATCTTGACCTTCTAGCACTTCTTTCTCATTTCCAGTGGTCGTTGTCTGTTACATGAAACCATGATCTTGCATCCCTTAGTTGGTCATTTTTTTTGGCATCGGAGTGCACCGCTCAATGCAGATCACACGTTTCACTATAAGGATTCCTTCATGGCTGCACTGGTGGTGTACTCGAAAGGATTATCAAATCTATAAATTATCTACAATTTGCTACCATTGGTGAGTGATCTACACATCGATCATGTTGTTTTCGTGGTGTCCTCGCTACTCGATTCGGCCATGGTTTCAAAGCATGGAATCGTCTATGACTAGATTGTATCCATCAATGGTGAAGTCTTCCAGACTTGGTGACATTGTGCTATTCTATGTGAACACAATAATCCACAATGAGCCACTTTCGAAGGAGATCCAATGAAATTGTCACTCAATTCATAGGCCATCGATTGCAACCCAACGGAATGAATCATCGCTCGAATCAAATCCTATAGAATCAATGTTGATGATTAGTTCATGATGATTTCAATATGTGATGAGGAGGTCACCAAAGTCATTTTTATAGTCTACAAAATCTGGGTCTTTGCTCTCAAAATTATTTCATCACTGCTCGCCAGCTCGCGGTGAATTAAAAGCATTTATGCAACAAGGCCTCATTGAGTAATATTTTGGCCTTATGAAAGGTCCTTCCTAGCATGATTCTTTTGATCTACCCCTATCACAAATATTCATGGATATGTGGTTATAGAGACTGTCGATAATTTTTTGGGCTGGCAACATATTTGTAGTATAGTAAGGGAAATTATACAACATTGCTCACGGGATGGCTTTCGCATGGTTTCAGAGGGACACGGCTTCCCCCTTTGAATGGTGGTCAAGGGGGCCTCCCTTGTTTGGTCACCCCATAACTTTAGTGGCACTTTTTAGCCATCATGTGGTGGATTGTGCGCCCCATATGCCTACCTTTGATGGTTCATTACTTCTGTTTTGACCGTTTGGTGCCCGATTTGGCATTATATGAGGACTTGGTGCACGATTTGACCTATTATGATGTCAACGATTGCAAACATCCTCTTTTAACATATAAACCTATCGGTTTTTAATCCTTTGCACCATACCAAATATTCCATTACCTTTTATTTTGCTGCCAGAAAGTTCACTATTTTACACAGTTTTTGAGGCTAATTTTTTTTTCAAGTATAGGCTTGCATATAGTCGTTGGAAAGCTCTTTTCTAGCCAGTTCCACTTAGACTATTACTTTGATGTTTTATAAAGGTCTATTTTGACAAATATTACTTTGAAGTTTGGATCATTGAAACCTTCTTCAAAAACAAAGTGTTGTAAAATGGAGTGCATTTTCGGTTGAACCCGACACTCCTTAAATCCACTTTCATCCTTCGAGACTTTTGGAAGTAGACTTTCTTATGACCATGGCCCTCTTGATATTCCATCATGATTTTGGGTACTCCTACTCTAGGAGGTGTTGTTTTTCGATCATGGGAATTTGGGTACTCCAATTTTGGAGTTGTCATTGTCTCTTCTTTTGACCAAGGCCCTCACATGGGTACTCCACACACATTGGAGTTGTCTTTGACCTAGTGTATTGGCTCTTTGTGGATTTCAGCTTTTCATATTTGCTAATGTCTTCATCAATAAGACTTGCAAAACTTCTTTGAGCAACACTACATCAAGCTTTCACATTAGCTTCTTCTCCAACTTCAGGATTGATTGAAGCATATGAGGAGAACCATTTCACTTCTCTTACTTGGTGCATTCATCATTTGGTACATTGCTACACGCCACTTGTTAGCTTTTAATAGCTATTTTCCACTTGTAATTGTGGATCTTTGAGGAGTCACATTACTCCTCCCATTTAGGATTCTACAAAAATTTTGGATTTGTAATGAAGTGCAGCTCGGTGGTACCTGACACTTCATCCTTTGTGTACATCCATTGTATCCCACTTGGGTATTTTTACTACTCCCTCAGTAGGAGTTGAAGTCCCTTTGTGACTTTTTGAAGGCATCACTCCATTTAATGCCTTTCATTGAGCCGAAGACTAGAGATTCGACACTTAGGACACCAAATTTTTGAAGACTACATAGACACTTACACTTCAGAATATGCCTACTTGTGCCTTTTTCCTCCACTCTTCCTACATCGACTATATTTGCAATATTATTGCTTGGAAAGATTGTTTGTACTTGGTTTTGGGTGCATGCTTATGGTTTAGCATGATTGGTGTGAAGAGTTGCACCTTCTTGAAGATTGAACAACATTTTGACAAGGCCCTTTTTCAGCATAGTAGTGTTCATTCCTACATGCTAGAGGCTGACCCAAGTGGTAACAAACCTTGATATCCCCTTGGGTTTCCTAATTGGACCCTTTTTGAGCATGTGTTTTGCTCATTTTTGCTCCCTTTGATGGAGTCGTGGTGATTTCTTTGGGGCTCTTGTACATCATCTATCTACAAAACCATAATAAAAGGCACAAGAAAAGGTTTGAAGATTTGAATATGGAATATGAGGAATACATTGCTAGATACTTACTTCATGTGGATGATATTGTTAATACCATGCGTGGACTTGGATTTAAAATTGAATAATCCAATGTTGCTCAGAAAGTTTTAAGGTCACTTTCCACAAAGTATGATGTAAAAGTTTTAGCTATAGAAGAGATGAAAGATATTGATCAGTTGACTATGTATGAGTTATATGGAACTCTCACAACTTATAAGATGATAATGGTAAAGGATACCAAATCCAAGAAAGAGGTAACTTTAAAAGCATCAAAGAAGACAAAAGATAAGAAACCGGAATCAAGTAGTGAGTCAAGCAGTGATGAAGAAGCTAACTATGGGAGAAGAAACAAGGACTCAAGAAAGCACAAAGGTATGAAAATAGTGAAATGTTTCAATTGTGGAAATTTTGGTCACAATGCATCTAATTGTCCAGAAGTTTGAAGCAGTAGCAGTGAAGAGAAACGTGATCAAAAGAAAAAGGAAGGAGGAAAATCCAAGTATGAAAAGAAAAATAGGTATGGTCAAAAAAAGCATGAAAAAAAGTTTTTTCAAAGACATAAGAAGAGTTTCTATGTTGATAAGGTAAGAAAGGCTTCAAGCGACAGTGATGAAAGACCCTCATATAGTTAAGAAGAAGATATTCTATTTTTGGAAATAGAAGAGGAATAAAATGCTCTTGTTGAAGATAAAGTTGAAAAGTATGAAGATGCTCTTGAAGACCAAGAAGTAGAACAAGATTCAGAAAATTAAGAGGAAGACACAGTAGATCTAGAAGCAAAAATTATTTCTACTCTTAAAGAATTGAAAAATGTTAGAAAGTAGAATTTAAAATTCAGGGCTCAAGTTCAAGAATGTGATGAAGAAAAAGAAAATCTTATACAAGACCTAGAAAACTCAATAGCTAAGACAAGGATATTTAAAGAAAAGTTAGAGGTAAAAGTTTTAGAATGTGAAAGATTAGAACATGAGGTAGTTTCACTAAGTATGGAAGTGAAAGACTCTACGGACAAGCTACACATGTTTGGAAAAATTTCAAAGACTTTGGATAATATTATCTATGCAAAAATATCTTCATCTATCAAAACATGACTTGGTTTTGAAGAAGGACAAGGAATACAAGAAGAAGGTTCAAGCTCAAGCTCAAAGGAATAACTTTCAGAGGAAGAGAGTGAAGGAGAAATTGAGAATTATGAGGATGTTGAAGAATATAATATTCACTAAGAAAGGAAACAAAGCACAAACAAGGAATAGGGATCATCACAAAGAAGAAAGGACTAAGAGACCAATGGGTTCAAAACAAGATTTCTTCAAAGGACATTGTTTTTCATGTAATCGATTTGGTCACAAGGCTATGAATTGTAGGGTTCATGAAAATAAGTAATATGGTTTTACTAAAAGGAACTTAAAATATGGACATTTATTTCAAGTGTATTTCTAATCTTGTAATCGATTTGGTCATAAATAAATCCACTACAGGGTTAATGATAGAAATGAGTATGGCTTCACCAAGAGGAACTTCAAGATATTGGCATATTCTAAGAACTACAACAATAAGTGTTACAAGTGCAATAATCTAGGGCATAATGCCAAGTGGTGCAGAACAGAGTTTATAAAGCTTCTAGATATAAGAAATAATAGGTACACTCAAAAGAATCAAAGGTAATATTGAGAAAGAAGGTTGACAAAGAAAAAGAGCATTGTATTCTGGGAGTAGTTTTACTCCCACCGCAAAATTAATCATCTCAAGGAGAGGAGGTGGGGAGGGGGATGAGTTAAGAGTCTTAGCTTTAGCCCCAAAGGAGTCCCTTTGCCATTGATGTCAAAGGGGGAGATATTTGAGTAAGGGGAGAGCATTCGATGGGGGGAGCAGTTTCTCAGGGGGAACATATTTGGAATCAAATGATTGAAAAAGGAATTTTTTAGAAAAGGGTTGCCATCAATGACAAAGGGGGAGATTGTTGGAAATTTTGAGTAATTATGTTGTCATTGATGTCAAGTGTTAAATGCAAGCAAAGTTCATCTTAGTGCAAGGGAATTGATAAAAAGAGGGTTAAAATATTTATATTTTAAGCCCAAGATATTTGGGACAAAGTTCCACATGTCTAGGCTCAAAAAGGGAATAATATTATAATATTTATTATTATAATATTAAAGTTATAAAGTTAAGCCTAAGGTTCAATTATAAAATAATTATAATATTTATATTATAATATTTTATAACCCTAAGTGGGTTTGGTGCCAACCTTTGCAAAAGAATTTTTAAATTCTTAAGCACCATCGACGTCCTTAGCATGATGGTCAATTCATATTTATATGGTAATGTTTGGTGCCCTAAGTGTGTGGTTCGATGCACGATTTCAAGTGATTAATGCGAATTTTTGATGTGCGCAATCGTGAGTAAGGAGAAGAATTTTTTATTTTTAAAAAAGAAGAAAAGACCTTGGATAGATATAAGGATAAGGTCGTGGAATCTTATCCCTCACCAAGCGGTTGGCCTAGCGGTAGACTGGGCAGTGTTAAGATGCAAGGTAGATGGTAGGTTCTGAGTTCAAATCTGAGTGGTGACATTTTGTTCACTGTTTTGATTGGTAGGGAATTTGAGCGGAGGTTAAATAGCGTGTCATGTTGTTTCATCCTTGTGTGGGTGGTTGGCCTAGCGATAGCTCAAAGAGTGCTAGCGCACTCGTAGGTGGTAGGTGTTGTGTTCGAATCTCCCACAATAGATTTTTGGTAAGGATTAATTAAAGTTTTAAATTGCCTAAGGTTGAGAGTTAGGTGCATGTGGTATATTTGATTGTTTGAGCATTATGGACTTAGGAGGTATAAGGGGAAATAATTTTTTAATTATTTCTTGCAATTTCATTTTGAGGAAAAATATTATGGAATGTCTTTTTGTTGAAAAGTAATTTTGTGGAGTAATAAGGGTTTTTGATAGTTCTTTTGATGAATGTTTTAGAAATAAGAGGGAGTTAAAAGGTGTATGAAGTATTTTTATTGTTTGTATTTTGCTTCATTTTGAAGGGCTTGGTGTTATGATTTAATGCTCTAGTTTGAGAAACCAAGAGAGTTGGTTTGGAATTTAATTGTGCACATTTGTTGAGAGAGGTCTCCAAATATATGAAAAGGTGTTGTGCTAACTTTTATAGTTGCAAAAGATATTGTGTGTGAGACATATTTTTGAAGACATATCTCCATAAGAGCAAGCTAAGAGGTATGGGCACATCTTTCCTTATTTAAGGTGTTTTGTTGAGTGAATGTTTCTGAACATAAGGTGGAGTGAAAAGGATTGTTTGATAAGCATTGTTGAAAATATTTGAGTTAGGGTTTGAAACCTACATTGTGCTCTTTGTTGGAAGAAGTTTGAAAACACTTGTTTAGGGTTTGTGAGAAAATTGTGCTTTATTGGTTGAATGAGTGTGTGAAGCTTTTGAGCATTGGTTTTGAGTGATATTGAAAGTGAATGTGCAAACATTAGAATTCAGATTTGTGAAAGCAAGTGTGTACATCAGGAAGATAGGTGTCATGTGCTAGACTAGATCTATCTTTAAAAGAGCAATAAAAGTGAGACATGTGAAAGTGACAGACTTAATGATTGAGTAGAACATATTGAGCTATTTGATAGAGCATATCATTCTCTATATGTTCCAGAGGTTAAATGAATTCTAAGTAGAATATATTTGTTTGAGGAAAGCATTTTTGAAAAAGATATAAGTTGTGTTTGTGTGCAAAGTTTGGAAATATTTGAGCAGGTTAAGTGAGCAGCTTTGAGGTAGATTTGAGCAAGTCTTGTGAGAAGACTTGAAGATAGATTTGAGAAGTCTTTGAGAAGGCTTGAGGACATATTTGAAAGCTTTGAGAAGGTTTGAGGATAGATTTGAGCAAGTCTTTGAGAAGGCTTGAGGATAGATTTGAGCAAGTCTTTGAGAAGGCTTGAGGATAGATTTGAGCAAGTATTTGAGAAGGCTTGAGGATAGATTTGAGCAAGTATTTGAGAAGGCTTGAGGATATATTTGAGCAAGTATTTGAGAAGTTAAGGATAGAGTTGATCAGAGTTGATAACATGTTTGATTGATGATTTGTTCAAGATTTGTGTTAAGGCTTGGGGTAGATCTAAGTAGATTTGATAATAGGTTTGATTGATGATTTATTCAAGATTTGTGTTAAGGCTTGGGGTAGATTTAAGATAGTTGATTGATGATTTTTTCAAGCTTTGTGTTAAGGCTTGGAGCAGATCTAAGCAGAGTTAAGAGTAGGTTTGATTGCTGATTTGATCAAGATTTATGTTAAGGCTTGGGGCAATTTTGAGTAGAGATAGAAAGCAGTTGAGATAGATTTGAGCTAACCTTGTAATGAGGTTTGGTACAGATTTGAGATAGAGTTGAGAATAGGCTTTGGAGGTGATAGAGAAAAGAGGACAGTAGTATCCAGTGGATAGAGATCCATTAGCCAATGTAGTGGGGATAGAGGTCTCCAGTGGAGAGAGATCCACAAGCCAGAGTAGTGGGGGTAGAAGTCTTCTAGAAGATCACTAGCCAGAGTAGAGGGGATAGAGATCTTCTATGGAGAGAGATCCATGAACAAAAGTAGATAGGATAGATATCTCCTATGGAGAGATATCCATAAACCAGAGCAAGGGGAAAGAGTTCTCCTATGGAGTGTGATCCATGAACCAGTTAGGAAGATAGAGTTCTTCTATGGAGAGAGATCCATGAACCAATTGAGGAGATAGAGTTCTCCTGGATCAAGTTCCATGAACTAGAGCAAAGGGGATAGAGTTCTCCTATGGAGAGAGATCCACAAATCAGAGCATAGGGGATTGGTGTCTCCTTTGGATAGAGGTCCATAAACATTGTAATAGGGAATTGATTCCCAAGAGATTTATTGAGAAAATTTAGAAGAAATATTTTCTTCGTGGAGTAGCCCACATTGGGTGAACCACATTAAATTTATGTCTCTCTTGTGTGTGATGATTTGTGCATTGCTTTGATTACTACTATTGATATTTCCATTGATAATATTGGATAATATTGTTTGGGAAAGAAAAGTAAAAGTTGATCTTATACTATTCACCCCCCCTCTCAGTATAAGCCTGTGTTCTTCAATTGGTATCAGAGTGGGTTCCTTCGGAAGAGTCTAACAACTTGAAGGAAGAGGTTACAGGAACACATATGGCATCTAAGAATGGATCTTCATCAAATAAGGCACCATTGTTTGATGGGAACAATTATGCTTTCTAGAGCATAAGAATGAGGACTTACTTGATGGCACAAGGATATGAGACATGGCAAGCAGTTGAGGATGGGTTCACACCTACAACTAATCCTCCCATAGATAAATATGGTAAGCTCTTACATGTGAATAATTCCAAGGCTATGAATGCAATCTTAAGTGGATTACGTGAAGTAGAATTTGTGAAAGTTATGCATTGCAAATCAGAAAAAGAGATTTGGGAAAAATTGAAGCAAACCTATGAGGGAAATAAAAAGGTCAAGATGGCAAAACTACAAAACCACAAGAAAAGGTTTGAATATTTGAATATGGAAGATGAGGAAGACATTGCTACATACTTACTTCGTGTGGATGAGATTGTTAATACCATGCATGGACTTGGATTTGAAATTGAAGAATCCAATGTTGCTCAAAAAGTTTTAAGGTCACTTCCTACAAGGTATGATGGAAAAGTTTCAGCTATAGAAGAGATGAAAGATATTGATCAGTTGACTATGGATGAGTTACATGGAATTCTCATAGCTTATGAGATGAGAATAGTAAAGGATCCCAACTCCAAGAAAGAGGTAGCTTTCAAAGCATCAAAGAAGACAAAAGATAAGAAACCAGAATCAAGTGGTGAGTCAAGCAGTGATGAAGAAGCTAACTATGGTAGAAGAAACAAGAAGGACTCAAGAAAGCACAAAGGTATGAAAAAAGTGAAATGTTTCAATTGTGGAAATTTTGGTCACTATGCATCTAATTGTCCAGAAGCTGGAAGCATAGCAGTGAAGAGAAACAGGATCATAAGAAAAAGGAAGGAGGAAAATCTAAGTATGAAAAGAAAAATAGGTATGGTCAAAACAAGCATGAAAATAAGTTCTTTCAAAGGCACAAGAAGAGTTTCTATGTTGATAAGGGAAGCAAGGCTTCAAGTGATAGTGATGAAAGACCCTCAGATAGTGAAGAAGAAGAAATTCTATTTTTGGTAATAGAAGAGGAAGAAAATGCTCCTATTGAAGATAAAGTTGAAAAGTATGAAGATGCTCTTGAAGACCAAGAAGTAGAACAAGATTTAAAAAATGAAGAGGAAGGCATAGTAGATCTAGAAGCAGAACTTATTGCTGCTCTTAAAGAATTGAAAAAGGTTAGAAAGCAGAATTCAAAATTTAGGGCTCAAGTTCAAGAATGTGATGAAGAAAAAGAAAAGCTTATACAAGACCTGACAAACTCAATAGCTAAGACAAGGAGATTTAAGTGAAAAGTTAGAGGTAAAAGTCTTAGAATGTGAAATATTAGAACATGAGGTAGTTTCACTAAGGATGGAAGTGAAAGATTCTAAGGACAAGCTACATAGGTTTGGGAAAATTTCAAAGACTTTGGATAAGATTATCAATGCACAAAGATCTTCATCTATCAAAATAAGACTTGGTTTTGAAGAAGGACAAGGGAAACAAGAAGAAGGGTCAAGCTCAAGCTCAAAGGAAGAAGTTTCAGAGGAAGAGAGTGAAGGAGAAATTGAGACTTATGAGGATAAGTTGAAGAATAGAAGCTTCACTAAGAAAGGAAACAATGCACAAACAAGGAACAAGGATCATCACAAAGAAGAAAGGACTAAGAGACCAATGGGTTCAAGACAAGATTTCTTCAAAGGATATTGTTTTTCATGTAACAAGTTTGGTCACAAGGCTATGCATTGTAGGGTTCATGAAAAGAAGGAATATGGTTTTACTAAGAGGAACTTCAAATATGGACATCTCTTTCAAGGGTATTGCTACTCTTGTAATCGATTTGGTCATAAAGCAATCCACTATAGGGTTCATGATAGAAATGAGTATGGCTTCACCAAGAGGAACTTCAAGATATTTGCACCTTCTAAGAACTACAACATTAAGTGTTACAAGTGCAATAATCTAGGGCATAAGGCCAAGTGGTGCAGAAAAAAGTTTCCAGAGCTTCTAGAGATAAGCAAGAATAGGGACACTCAAAAGGATCAAAAGGGTATGTTGAGAAAGAAGGTTGACAAAGAAAAAGAGCATTGTATGTTGGGAGTAGTTTTACTCCCACCCCAAAATTAATCACCTCAAGGAGAGGAGGTGGGGAGGGGGCTGAGCTAAGAGTCTTATATTTAGCCCCAAAGGAGTCCCTTTGCCATTGATGTCAAAGGGGGAGATATTTGAGTAAGGGGGAGAGCATTCAGTCAGGGGAGCAATTTCTCAGGGGGAGAAGATTTGGAATCAAATGATTTGAAAAAGGAATTTTTAGAAAAGTTTTAGAAAAGGGTTGCCATCAATGACAAAGGGGGAGATTGTTGGAAATTTTGAGTAATTATGTTGTCATTGATGTCAAGTGTTAGATGCAAGCAAAGTTCATCTCAGTGCAAGGGAATTGATAAAAAGAGGGTTAAAATATTTATATTTTAAGCCCAAGATATTTGGGACAAAGTTCCACATGTCTAGGCTTAAAAAGGGAATAATATTATAATATTAAAGTTGTAAAGTTAAGCCTAAGGTTCAATTATAAAATAATTATAATATTTATATTATAATATTTTATAACCCTAAGTGGGTTTGGCGCCAACCTTTGAAAAATAATTTTTAAATTCTTAAGCACCATCGACGTCCTTAGCATGATGGTCAATTCATATTTATATGGTAATGTTTGGTGCCCTAAGTGTGTGGTTTGATGCACAATTTCAAGTGATTAATGCAAATTTTTGGCATGCACAATCGTGAGTAAGGAAGATGAATTTTTATTTTTAAAAAGAAGAAAAGACCTTGGATAGATATAAGGATAAGGTCATGGAATCTTATCCCCAACCAAGTGGTTGGCCTAGCGATAGACTGGGCAGTGTTAAGATGCAGGGCAGATGATAGGTTTTGAGTTCAAATCCAGGCGATGATATTTTGTTCACTATTTTGATTGGCAGGGAATTTGAGTGGAGGTTAAATAGCATGTCATGTTATTTCGTCCTTGTGTGGGTGGTTGGCCTAGCGGTGGCTCAAAGAGTGCTAGCATGCTGGCAGGCGGTAGGTGTTGTGTTCGAATCTCCCACGATAGATTTTTGGTAAGGATTAATTAAAGTTTTAAATTGCCTAAGGTTGAGAGTTAGGCGCATGTGGTATATTTGATTGTTTGAGCGTTGTGGACTTAGGAGGTATAAGGGGAAATAATTTTTTAATTATTTCTTGCAATTTCATTTTGAGGAAAAATATTATGGAATATATTTTTGTTGAAAAGTAATTTTGTGGAGTAATAAGGGTTTTTGATAGTTCTTTTGATGAATGTTTTAGAAATAAGAGGGAGTTAAAAGGTGTATGAAGTATTTTTATTGCTTGTATTTTGCTTCATTTTGAAGGGCTTGGTGTTATATGTTTTAATGCTCTAGTTTGAGAAACCAAGAGAGTTGGTTTGGAATTTAATTGTGCACATTTGTTGAGAGAGGTCTCCAAATATATGAAAAGGTGTTGTGCTAACTTTTATAGTTGCAAAAGATATTGTGTGTGAGATAGATTTTTGAAGACATATCTCCATAAGAGCAAGCTAAGAGGTATGGGCACATCTTTCCTTATTTAAGGTGTTTTGTTGAGTGAATATTTTTGAACATAAGGTGGAGTGAAAAGGATTGTTTGATAAGCATTGTTGAAAATATTTGAGTTAGGGTTTGAAACCTACATTGTGCTCTTTGTTGGAAGAAGTTTGAAAACACTTGTTTAGGGTTTGTGAGAAAATTGTGCTTTATTGGTTGAATGAGTGTGTGAAGCTTTTGAGCATTGGTTTTGAGTGATATTGAAAGTGAATGTGCAAACATTAGAATTCAGATTTGTGAAAGCAAGTGTGTACATCAAGAAGATAGGTGTCATGTGCTAGACTAGATCTATATTTAAAAGAGCAATAAAAGTGAGACATGTGAAAGTGAAGAAAACAGACTTAATGATTGAGTAGAACATATTGAGCTATTTGCAAGTGCATATCATTCTCTATATGTTCCAGAGGTTAAATAAATTCTGAGTAGAATATATCTATTTGAGGAAAGCATTTTTGAAAAATATATAAGTTGTGTTTGTGTGCAAAGTTTGGAAATATTTGAGCAGGTTAAGTGAGTAGCTATTTGAGCAAGTCTTGTGAGAAGACTTGAAGGATATTTGAAAGCATATTTGAGGATAGATTTGAGCAAGTTTTTGAGAAGGCTTGAGGAAGATTTGAGCAAGTCTTTGAGAAGGCTTGAGGATAGATTTGAGCAAGTCTTTGAGAAGGCTTGAGGATAGATTTGAGAAATTCTTTGAGAAGGCTTGAGGATAGATTTGAGAAAGTATTTGAGAAGGCTTGAGGATAGAGTTGAGCAGAGTTGATAACAGGTTTGATTGATGATTTATTCAAGCTTTGTGTTAAGGCTTGGGGTAGATCTAAGTAGAGTTGATAACAAGTTTGATTGATGATTTGTTCAAGATTTGTGTTAAGGCTTGGGGTAGATCTAAGCAAAGTTGATTGATGATTTGTTCAAGATTTGTGTTAAGGCTTGGAGTAGATCTCAGAGTTAAGAGTAGGTTTGATTGTTGATTTGATCAAGCTTTGTGTTAAGGCTTGGGGTAGTTTTGAGTAGAGATAGAAAGTAGTTGAGATATATTTGAGCTAACCTTGTAATGAGGTTTGGTACAGATTTGAGATAGATTTGAGAATAGGATTTGGAGGTGATAGAGCAAAGAGGATATCAATCTCTAGTGGATAGAGATCCATCAACCAGTGTAGTGGGGATAGAGGTCTCCAATGGAGAGAGATCCACAAGCCAAAGTAGTGGGGGTAGAAGTCTTCTAGAAGATCACTAGCAAAAGTAAAGGGGATAGAGATATCCTATAAAGAGAGATCCACAAATCAAATAAGAGAGGATAGAGATATCCTATGGAGAGAGATCCATAAACTAGAGCAAGGGGAAAGAGTTCTTTTATGGAGTGTGATCCATGAACCAGTTGGGAAGATAGAGTTCTTCTATGGAGAGAGATCCACGAACCTAGTTGAGGAGATAGAGTTCTCCTGGATCAAGTTCCACGAACCAGATAAAAGGGGATAGAGTTCTCCTATGGAGAGAGATCCACAAATCAGAGCATAGGGGATTGGTGTCTCCTTTGGATAGAGGTCCATAAACATTGTAATAGGGAATTGATTCCCAAGAGATTTGTTGAGAAAATTTAGAAGAAATATTTTCTCCGTGGAGTAGCCCACATTGGGTGAACCATGTTAAATTTGTGTCTCTCTTGTGTGTGATGATTTGTGCATTGCTTTTATTACTTCTATTGATATTGCCATTGATAATATTGGATAATATTGTTTGGGAAAGAAAAGTAAAATTTGATCTTATACTATTCACCCTCCCTCTCAGTATAAGCCTGTGTTCTTCAATAGCGAACGATAAGAGACCTACAAAACCAAAATATACCAACAATATAAAAATGACATAAAAAGCAAAGGTGTTTATGTTGTGTAACAGAAAGTGAAAGATGTGTGTTCAATACGATGTGGCTTGTGAATCTGTGTGTGAAGTGATATGTACAAAATTATGATGGTAGTATGTGCAATCTATGGTGATGTGTATCTAAATAATCTAGGCATTAAATGTGTGTAAGTGGATGTTGATGGGTTCAAGTTTGATGAGCCCTTCTATATTTTCCAATTGATAGGCATCAAAACTAAATTTGTGTGTAACGATATGTGGGCCTAGCCAATTGAGAGTGAATTTGTCTCACTGTTGGTAGGGTTGACTAGTGATATATTGATTCTCTTTGAGAACTAGATCACCAATCTAAAACTTGCACTGGTGTACCTTACTATTGTAGGCATGATGAAGATGATTTTGATATACATGGGTGTTTTCTATGGTATGGATGTGATGCTCATCTAGGAGCGTTAATTGGTTGAGGCAAGCTTAATGAGTAGTGTCGTCATCAATGAAGTCCTTCATGGAGATGAGTAAATATGGTATTTCAATCTCAAGAGGTATAATGGCTTTGGCACCATAAATCAAAGAAAAGGGTATTTCCCCAATGGGAGTGTGGATGCTCGTATGATAGGCCCACAAGGCTAATGGTATTTTATTAAACAAATAACGATGAGATTCTATGACCATTTTATGAAGAATAGAGTAGATGATTTTATTGATAGCCTCAACATGGCCATTACCTTGCAGGTAGTACGGGGTAGAGAAGTTATGGTGAATGTTAAATTTGGTGCATAAGGTATGGATAGTTTTGTTTTTTAAAGGAGTACCATTATCAAAGATAATTAGTGAAGGGATTCCAAAGAGACATATGATATGGTCAGTGATGAATGTTGCGATTTTGGCCCCTGTAGTTTGAATGAGTGGGATGACTTTGACCCACTTGGTAAAGTATTATGTGGTAGTGATAATGAATTTATGGTTTCTTGATGAAGCAGGCGAGATCTGTTTGATAAGATCTAAACCCCATTAGGAAAAATTCCACTTGTATTTGATAGTTTGGAGTGCTTGTGAGGGTAAGTGTGTGAGGTTAGCATATTGCTAACACTTGGTACATTGCTTTACATACTCACAGTAGTCATGTTCCATTTTGGGCCAATAGTAGCCCATGTGCAAAATGCATTTTGTGATAGCCATGCCACTAAAGTGACCACCACAAGTGCCATCATGGGTTTCTTGGACCACTCATTGAGCTTCATGTGGATCTAGGCAACACAAAAGAATACCATCATGACTGCAGTGACATAGAATGTCCCCCAACAGTGTGTAACGGATCACCCATTATTTGAATACTCGATGATGAGCATGTGGTAAGTCACAAGGTAGAAAGATTTATTTGATATAATTCTTAATTTGTGAAAACCAAGGATCATATGGTTCAGTATGGATGACATGGATGCCATCATCATCTGTGGGAGCTGAAGATGAAATAGCAAACTATGTTAGAGTATGAATGGACACGTGTGTTGTGTCAAAGAGGGATTTGTGTGGTATTAACGATCCTAGGGAAGCCATTGTGTTGGTGAAGCAATTTGAAGAGCGTGGAGTGGCTTCAATAGCATACCACTCAAGTTGGACAAGGAGTTATTGGAAAATATATTTATATTGTTATAGGACTAGGCAGTGGCATTACCAAATCTCGTAGACTTGATTGACGACAAGGAGGGAGTCACCAATGATGTGAAGGCATATAATGTGCCTAATTTAAACCAATAATTAAATCTTCATATTCTATATTGTTATTTGTACATGGAAACCCTAATTTGAATGAAAAGAGCAATGGTTCCCCATCAAGTGTGAAGAAGACAATTCCTACACCCCCAACATGAGTGCAGTGGGAGCCATCAAAAAAAATGTTAAGTTAGCAGGTATTTTTTGTTCGATATACTCATCAGCATCTTTGACATAGAATATGGAATCATCAGGGAGTTGAATAAGAAGTGGTTTATTATCAGGAAATGGAGCCTTAGAAAGTTGGTCAGCGATGACCTGTTCTTTGATGGACTTCTAAGAAATGAATTCAATGTTGAATTCATTGAGGAGAATAATCCATTTGGCATTACGAGAGTTATGATAACTCTTATTCATCATATATCGAAGCAGATTATCATGAGCGATGACAAATATGGTGTGATTAAGCATATAGTGGCATAGTTTTTGTGTCATAAATAATACAGCCAGGAATAGCTTTTCCATGTATGTGCATTGGATTTTATAGTTGACTAGTGTACGATTGATGTAATATATGGCTTGCTCTTGATTGAGAATATTCTTTTGAGCTAGAAATGTGCCAAGTGAAAAATCCATATAAAAAATGTACAATATGAATGACAGCTATAGGTGAAGGGGAGATAGAACTGGTGATGAAGTGAGATAGGCTTTTATTGAATCAAAAGCTTGTTGACAGTTTACCTCCTATTTGAAGGTGACCCCCTTTTATAGAAGATGATTGAATGACTTACACTTTTCTAATAATTGGGCAATAAATAGATGAATATATTGAAATTTTCCCTGCAAGCTACATAGTTGATTGAGATTGGTGGGTGGAGGCATCTCGATGATGGCTTTAACTTTTTTGGGGTCTACTTAAATGCCTCATTGAGAAACAATGAACCCTAATATTTTACTAGAAGTAACACCAAAGAAACATTTCTTTGGGTTGAGATGAACGTTGTGCTCTAGAAGGCGAGCAAAGATCTTGCGTAGATCAGCAAGATGTTGTGAATGTTCTTTGGATTTGGTGATGACATCATCAATGTAATATTCCATGATTTTATGAATGTATTAATGAAAGATATAATTCATGGAACATTGGCAAGTTGCCCCAACATTTTTAAGACCAAAAGACATGACCTTATAATAAAAAGTCCTCCAGGGGGTCGTGAATGATGTTTTGTGTTGATCAACGAGGTTGATCTTAATCTAATTATTACCAAAAAATCTATCCATGAGGGAGATCATTTCATGATCTACGATAGCATCAACTAGCGAGTCTATGTTTGGGAGAGGGAAGTTATCCTTGGGAAAATATTTGTTTAGATCAAAAAAATTGGTGTAGACACAAAATTTTCCATTGGGTTTAGGTATCAGCACCATATTGGAAACCCATTATGGGTAATCAATAGGTTGGATGAAATTTACATCAAAGATATTTTGGAGCTCAAATTTTACCAGCAATACAACCATAGGATGCAAACATCACAATTTTTGTTTGACGGGTTTAGCATCACTATCGAGAGTGAGATTGTGAACCAAGAGAGAGGAATCAAGGCCATGCATATCCATGTAGGACCAAGTAAATACTATGATGTATTCCTTAAGTAAATTAGTAAACACTATGTGCTCCTATGATGAGAGGTTGATGATGAATTTAATAATATGTATATTGGTGGGATCATCACCAATATCTACATTGATGGTGTCTTCCACAAGCATGTGGAAACCATCTCAAAGTTGCTATGGGATTGGAATAAGGTTGAGGTCATCGACAGCCTTGGGTAACTCAAATTCATCATATAAGTATATGTCAGTGTGATGAATCTATGGTATGTGAGGTGGGGTAGATGGTGGAGCATTCATAGTATGCAAGATGGGAGGTGATAATTGTAGACACCTAAAACACGTCATGTCGATGGCGACTACTCATATGGACATGCTACAAGACCATATGGAAGATCTTGGATAGACTCCAAGATAGAGCAGTGGTTCTAACCACTCAATTTGGGCTCCTTGGCCTAATCAGTCTGAACCACAGCTGAGACCTACGGTCCACAGTCTGAACCATGGCTGACACCTATGGTTTACAGTCTGAACCACAGCTGTCACCTACGGTCTTAACTAAAGTTCAGTTGGCCTTCATCCGAGCCAAATCGGTTTGAACGACCATTTGATCTAGAAGAAGGTGGTTAAAGGATGGAAGCTTCCAATCCAACTATCCTAACCACCCCTTCTTGTTCTTGGCTTCTCCATGAAGCCACCCCTAGCCCTTGGGTAGTCCTATAAATACCCCTTCAAATTAGGGCAAAAATATAAGAGAGCATTGGAGATTAGAGCAATGAAGCCCTATCAAATTGTGGACTCACTTGAGTGCACTAAGAGAGATATTTGTTGCTATCACTTTGCCAACCTAAGCATCATGACAAATTATGCCATGGATGCCCTAAGGAGCTAGAATGCCAAGAAACGCTAATTTGGGCAAATGGAGGCCCTATCGAGCAATTCAACCACCAAACCTATCAGAGGACACTGAGGTGACCCTTGATCATCAATTTGACAAGGAGGATCAATCCCACAACCCCTGATTTGGAGAGCAAAACTACTTGGTTGCTCACCGTGGCTTTCAACCATGGTTTACAGTGCAGACCGCTCATCCGAGCTATGGTTTGCAATAGGTATAAGATCCCCTTACTGTTCTTTTTGTAGTGTGCTTAGCTAGTTTAGATTAATCATTCTAATGGTTTATTTGGTAGTTTAGAGACTCTGACTGACCGTATTAAATATTTCATTAGGTTTACTTCATTTTAGAAAGTAGGACATAATTAGTTTCTTTTCATGTTCTAATGCTTTATTTCATACAATTGATCCATTAGATTGATAGATGTACTTATTATTTACATATTTCCATCAATATTTATAAGAATTGCATATGTTTAGCATAGTTTATCTACTTTCTTGATTTCATTAGTATTATGGCCTTTGCATGTATAAATCCTTTAAAGGGCCTCATCATGAGAGGCTGCCTATTTTTTTAATGTTCTTGTGTTGTTTCTTGATCATAGGAAATAGATTCAAAGGAGCTTCAATCATCTAATTCCTTCCTCAACGTGAAGAAGAGGGTCAACTCCACCCTAGAGCAGTTTGTGACTATTTAAAGAGCATTAGTATTGCACCTACCCCATTGGGGGCTTCAAAATTGTATCAATTGTATCAACATTTGGGTGACCCTAAGAGGGGCATGATTGTAACCGAGATTCACTTTCAATATTAATAAAAGAAACATCCATTTTATTGTCATATGCAATCTTGATTCTTATTTCATGCTTTTATGTTGATTTCCATTGATCTACTAGATAGGTGCACGCTTTTTGGATAGGTCAGAAGGTGATCACGGTGGAACTCCACAATTCAAGCTATCTAACTACCATTTCTTATGTTTTTGAAATTGCAGGTGCAAACCATAGCTTCTAGTTGCGGTCTCATTGTTGGCCCATGACTTCAAGACATGGTCTACAGTATAAACCATGCACCAGACCTACGGTTCACAACAGATAGATCAGATAGTAGAGGACAAAACATAGATCAGATGTGGACCTGAGGTAGGTCCCACTTTTCACCCTCTATAACTTTTTCTATCTCTGTGTTTTTCTAGAATGCCAAATTTGCAATACAACTAGGAAAATTAAAAAAAGAGAAATGAACTTAGGTCCTAGATTTGTATTCATTTTTGTATTATTAGAAAGGCGCTGCTAGGAACAATGGACCTCTGAGTGTAGTCCACCCTAGAATACAATGTGCTAGATAAAAATTGTGTGTTGGTTTGCATGCTTGAAGCCCAATCAGAGGCTATATCATCGTAATTGCATTGTCAAAAATCATTTAGGATATAGCATGCATATTTTCTAAAATGAAATGTTTATTTTTGCATATCATGTAGGAAACAATCATTTATGCTATATTATGCATTTTCCTTTTATGCAAAAGAATAAAATGAACCACACACACCACGTTTCACTTAAACGCTAGTGAGTTGGGAGTCACATCCAACCACTAGTAGGGTTCAATGATGGTGGGCGTAATTTCCATCCATTGGCCCAAATCCTACGTACCCTTGGATACTAGACCAATACCAGATCCAAGAACCTTTCGTACCCTAGAAAATTTGCATGTATTCTCTTCGAAGGGTATAACACTGACTAGGGGAAAATGGGTGAGGATCTAGGAGGACCTGTGCTCCTTGTCTGGGTGTGGACTTTCATTACCACACATGGGGGATTTACATGGCCTGGAATTCATAGCCAAGTTGTCGAGCTATGAGCATACAGGTGAAAGCCAATTTAACTAAGAATATCATCCAACAAGCTTTCAAAACATGATAAGGAGTTCTTTACTGATACAACAAACTTGAAACAACATCAAACAGTCTAGGGCTCACTTTTAAAAATTAATACGAGATAAACACCATTGTATACCTTGTTTGTGTAATAAAGAATAAATCTAGACACTAGGTACACCATGGTGGAGACACGAGGTGGTCGACAAAGGCATAAGCCTGATGCCCATGACCAAGCCCCAATAGATTCACATCAACACATGTCGAATCCTCACCCACATGCACTTCCCGAACATCATTCGATGAGCATTAGAGGAGACAACTCGACAAGAGGGGAACCTATTGAGCATACCCCCAATAGAGGAGTTTATATGCATTCTTCTAGACACAGAATAGAGCAGGGAGCCTCTCAGCATGAGGGTGTTCCACTCGAAAGCCATTACCGAGATCGCATTGCACACGTGTCCATAGGATCGACCGAAGAGTATGTTATCCAGGGGTCCAAGTTAGTACCCCTACATCATAGGTCTACAGGAGGATCCATGGCTCCACCTTTAGAGTACAGATGGGATCGAGATCCACCCATTCAAGGGCATGCAGACAAGGCCACCACTGAGCATAGGCCTATGTAGACTCCCACACATAGTGAACATCAAAATATCACTATTGATATGGCTAAGGTGGGAGCCAATGGCACACCACCACATGAGCGATGGAGATCCAGATAGTTGGATGGCTTAGGTAGCATCCTTGAGCAGCTAGGCTATAAGCCTTTAGCTCCACCCACTCATGCCTCGAGTGAGCATAGTGTGAGTTCTATTAGGACTACTAGAGAGCATGGAGAGGCTTCTAAGCACCCTCATGTGATACATCCACCATCCATGCATGGTGGCACAGAGCACAGAGCTCAATAGGATGCCAATGTCATATTTACAGACAAGGGCAAAAGCATCACAAATCAGTCAGATGGGTACAGAACCCATAAGGTCGCTCACACAGAGCATGCATACCAGAGGCCTATCATGGCCAATCACCTTGATAGATCACATAGACTAGTATCTGAGCAGCGATGATAGCTCCTCCAAGATCAATTGGAGGATGCTCACCTAGAAAGGCAGCGCATTGAAGAAGAGAATCTTCAATCGTAGAGGCTCATCAGACAAAGACTATATGAGTAGCACATGCATGAGGAATGCATCCTTACCCAAAAGGAGCACGTAGAGTAGGAGGATAGGCTAGCCAGGGCTGGTCTATACACTCACATAGAGAATAGAGAGTGCATTCAGAGAAAGGTTTTTCACAAGTCGATGTGCAGCAAGAGCGCAGAGATGCTCACACTCATATTAGTGCCCTACAAAGAGAACGACCACCACCATTCGAACATGAGAGGCAACAACAATATGAGGAAGAAGAGGGAGAGGGAAACAATCAAGAGTATCCTAAAGACTCCCAAGTTGAGGAGGAGGAAGAGCAACGTCCTCCACCTCGATAGAGGAAGAATGTACCTCCAAGACCACCCTCACGTCAGCTTAGGGAGGAGGACTTTTTATCCTCAGAGGCTTATAAAGCCCTAGCAGCAAAAGTAAAAGTGATTGAGAGGCAAGGCATGACTCTTCAAAAGTTGACATTAAGAAAGATTCATAATGAGCCTTTGGACCCCTCGATACCTACTCCTACCTACCCTGAGCATTTTTTTATGCCCAGGCTAGACAAATTTAAAGGTGACGAAGATGCGCAAGAGCATGTCACAAGATTTTTGGATGCCTATTTCCAAATTATGAGCAATAATGCCTTAATTTTGCACACATTCATCACAACCCTCTTAGGCCCAGCCTGAGAGTGGTTCAATCAGCAAAAGAGGCACAACATTACCAGTTTTGAGCAACTAGTTGATGCTTTCCTTGAACGCTTTTCTTTTGGCATCAAGAAATAGGCTAACCTTTTCGATTTGGTTATGCTAGCTCAGCGTGATGATGAGCCAATTGAAAAGTATAAAAAGAGATGGAGGAGGTTAATGGTGAAGCTACCATTCCCTATTCCTACTATAAAATTGACCCGAATGTTTACCAAGAGTTGTGCCAAGCACATCTCACTATTATTGCAACTACAATAGTATTCAACATTCGAGGAAGCTTTGGTGCAAGCCAAGGTAATTGAAGATATCAAGTTGCAAGAAGGCAACTTGAAGCTTAAGAATAGGAAAGAGGGGCCCAAGAAGAGCTCCACAAAACATAAGGGCAAGCAGGCCCATATCAACCAAGTGGTGCTAAACCTCCAGAGAGAGGATAAAGGGTAGCAAAAGCAGAATTATCAGGCCCAACCTCCTCCTGCATAGTACAAAAAGTGCAATAATAATTATAAGGGCAAAAACAAAGAACAATGCCCACCTCACCAATTCATGCCTCTAACGGAATCATTGACATCAATATTCCATCAGTTATGTGAGGCTAAGGTGATCAGACTACCCGAGGTTAAGCTAGTCGATCCGAATCAGCCCAAGTCGAAGGGGTATCAGGATGACCTATTTTGCATTTACCATCATGCGAAGGGCCATGACATCGAAGTATGTTGGTCCTTCAAGCATATTGTGCAAAATATGATTGAAAAGGGTGAGCTTGTAGTACCAAGTAACCCACTGGCACCTGACAACCAAAACATGGGGATTTACAAGAATCTATTACCAAACCATGAGGCACCATGCAACAACGTTGGCCAGGTCAACCAAGTGCACGTCGAACCACCTACCCAGGGGTTCATAGGCATGGTGAATATTGTTACCAGACATGGGAGATATGAGAAACCAAATCAACCATGTGCTCCCATTAGGATACAAGCTACACCGAATCAACGGCCAATGCAGAATATTCTAGGCCCACCAACGAGACCGATGGTGACCATACGGAGTAGGCTAGTCCAAAACCTATAGATAGCTCCTACAAAGCTATCTATATATGAACTGATACAATAGTCCCCTAGGCATAGGGAGACTCTTATGGACATTCTAAGGTCCATCAAAGTACAATCTCAAGATGCTCAAGCATTTACCAATTTTGTGGGACATGTACAATAGTGCTAGGAGCCCATGATCCAATTTTATGATCATGAAATCAAGATGGTTCCCATAGATACGGCTGACCCACCGTTGCATATCATCGCATGTGTCAATCACATGCCTTTCAAGAGGGTCTTGATCGACACTAGTTCATCAATTAATATAATAATGACCAAGGCATTGAATCATCTAAAGCTACCAAAGTCACATATTGTGCCCACCACCTTCACGTTGAGAGCATTTAATGATGCCCTATGCTCGATGGTTGGCACAATCATCCTACCTATTTAGGTAGGCCTAAAGACCATCTCTGTGATGTGTCATGTGATCGAGGGTGCTATGCAATATAACATCCTACTCGGGAGGCCTTGGATTCATGAAATGCATTGTGTTCCCTCTATATTACACCAATGTGTAAAATATCTGCATGAGGGATGGGTTCATGTAGTGTCATCAGACGAAGAACCTTTTAAGTTCATGAACCTAGCAGATTTTCCTAGGGGTTTCATACTCCCATCAATGCACCTGGACGTCCGACCTGCATCATCGATTAAAAATCTAGGAGGTAAACCAATAGTACATGCTCAACCATCGATATATGTATCGCACAGATCTGAGCGCACTACTGCTACTTCATTGAAACCGACTGCATCAGTGATGCTTCGGGATGACAGGAAGTTAAAGGTGAAAATGGGAAAAAAGAGAAGAAACATATGCCCAAACCAGTCATCGAGGAGGCTCCCATCCCCATGGAAGTGGAGGAAGCCCAAGACATAGTCGAGGAGGTACCTCAACCTACCTCGCCTACATCATCAGTAGGGTCATCCACACCATGGGTGACTGTACATCTCACCAACACAAGGTTAGGCGAGTATATTGTGTAGAATGTAACCTTCGGACCGATTTTAGAGACTGCACAAGAGATGGGTCGACCGCATGCTCATCATTTTCTAGTTGGATCGATGGTACCATTGGGAGAGCCACCCAATCAGACTAACTTCATTTATGCTTGGTTGGATCAGCTTCCAACACGAACGCCCATGGATGAAGATGGTGATGAACCTTTCATAGTAAATGTTCATTATTTATCCAACCCAGAGTACTCCATGCATATTTTCAAGTTATATCACTGGCATGGGTATGGACTTGGCCTATTTGAACAAGGGTGTAGGACTCCGCTTGAGCCACGTTATCAGCTAGCAACTGATAGGTTCGGGTTGGGATTACAGATACAAGGACAAGATGACTTGCTCATAGCATCCTTAGATCACTTGTACCTTAGTCTGGGGGATGATGTGGACTTTAACCCATATCATCCTAATCCATCCAACTTTTGGAGGACTCACCCGATGGTATCTATCATCACCTCTGAGCCACTTGAAGAAGATCATGAAGGGCTCTTAGAGTAGACTGATATAGAGTAGAACCCCAGAGGCAACCTGGGTCATCAAATCCATAATGCAACCAATGACATAGGTGTGTAGGGGCATAACCCCATAGTTTTAGGTGATCTCAAGTCAGGAGATCTATACAATGATGATGGAGAGGAGTCCACCTCCGAGATAAGTGGACCAAGTTATGATGTCGATAATGAATCCTCAAACAATGATCAATCTAAGGATGAAGCTGAGGGGGGCTATCTAAGGCCTTTGTATGCACATCACCTACTTCCTACAGAGTCGATACATGTTACCGAGGAGATTCTTCCCAACATTGATCATTTGGGGGAAGAAGCAGAGCCAATTTTCTCATCAACATCATACATACGAACTTATTATCCAATTTTTCTGGACATGGATGATAGTGACCAGGAAGTGAGATTCATGGGACCACACTTACCAGAGCATCCTCCACCTATAGGGGTAAATGAAGGATTGTATTATGATAGTGATGAAGAGGATGAAATAGAGAGAGCCTATCTAGGACCTCCTTACCTACGTCACCACAATGCACCTTATACGATCGAGGACATGCGAAGAGAAATCAATCTCGACCCTCACCTTAGGGGAATACCACCAAACTTTAATGTGATTTATCACATGTTGTTTCCCCATCCACCTACCTACATGGAGCTCCATGAGCCGAATGATCCCATATTGCAATCAGTGCATAGGGAGGATCCAATAGTCCATAGTCCTCATAGAGAGGACCCATTTGTGCCTATGCCATTAGAGCCAGATCTCGGGTATGAGGACTACATCGATTATGTAGAAGTTTATCCATGTGGTCCTAGAGATCAATTCCATTCCATCAATATGGTCTCCATTGATTTGACCACTCCACTCCACAATCCAACAGATCCATCCAAACCATTGCATCTCAATGTAGATGCTATCGACTAGGATCATGCTGACTCACCTATAGAGCCTGAATATTTCTTCCCTAATGAAGAAATGTTACAACCATTTCATTTTGCACTAGGTTATGCTTATGATGTCTATCATGCTAAGGATGCTTCCAACATGAAACCTATAAACCCAATGGATGACATCCATTTGATTCCTATGCCTCATCAACTTGAGGAGGGATCACATATGTCAATAGAGGAAACCTTCGATGTGGATATCAGTAATGATCCCACCAATCCAAGGAAGGTTAAATTTGGAGAGAGTCTCACTCCAGATGAGCGTGCCACCCTCATCCCTCTACTGAAAGAGAGACCTAATATTTTTGCTTGGACATACAAAGATATGCTAGGTCTAGACCCAAAATTGGTTACCCATAACCTTTCGCTAGATCTGACGAAGAAGTCGGTCAAGCAGAAGCTTAGAAAGATGCATCCAATAGTAGCCTTAATGGTGAAATATGAGCTACAAAATTTGTTGGATGTAGAATTTGTAATCTCCATCGACTATCCGGAATGGGTGTCCAATATGGTACCCGTAGGAAAACCTGATGGAAGAATCCATATTTGTATGGATTTTAGAGACCTAAATAAGGCAACACCCAAAGATTCATTTTCATTGCCTAATATTGATGCTCTTGTAGATGCAACTGCAGGTCATGAAATGCTCTCCTTAATGGATGATTTTTTTGGTTACAATCAAATTTAGATTAAACCCGAAGACCAACATAAAACCATATTTATAACGCCATGGGGAACATTTTGCTATAAAGTTATGCCATTTGGCCTCAAAAATGTTGGTGCAACATATCAGTGGGCCATGACATACATCTTTCATGACTATATGCATAAGATTCTAGAAGATTATATGGATGACTTGTTGGCCAAGTCATTGCTACGTGTTGAGCATGCGGAGGTCTTAAGGAAGGTCTTCGATCGCCTAATAGAATATAATGTCAGGTTGAATCCTAAGAAGTGCGTATTTGGCGTAACTTCTGGTAAGCTCTTAGGATTCATCATTTCAAAGTGAGGCATCGAAGTTGACCCAATGAAGGTCAAGGCTATCTTAGAGATGCATCCTCCCTCCAATATTAAAGAGTTAAGGAGCCTTCAGGGCAAAGTAGCATCGATAAAGTGATTCATCACTCAGTTATCGGATAAATGTCGACCCATGAATCGACTGCTACACAAGGGGGTCCCATTCAATTGGGATGAGGACTGTCAAGCAACTTTCACTGAAATAAAGCAATACCTAGTGACGTCGCCAGTGCTAGCTCCACCAAGGCCAGATGTGCCTTTTCTACTATATATATCGATGATCAAATTTGCATTAGGGACCATGTTAGCCCAAAATAATGTGCAAGGCAAAGAACAAGCCATATATTATATTAGCCAAACCTTGGTGAGTTACGAGCTAGGGTATGCATATGTGGAGAAACTATGTTTAGCAGTAGTGTTCGCTACCAAGAAATTATGACACTATATGCTAAGTCATACGACATATGTTATATCAAAACAAAATCCTTTGCAGTACATGATGAGTAAGACGTATCATAATACGCGTACTGCAAAGTGGATCATGCTACTGACAGAATTTGATCTAGAATTCATAAGCCAAAATTCCATTAAGGGACAAGTCATAGCTGATCAACTGGCTGAGGCACCACTATCAAATAGTAGGCCTCTGACCATTGAGCTTTCGGATGATGCAGTCTTCATCATATCCAAAGCTCCCAAACCCGAAGAACCAGAGAATAATGTTGATATGACTCTATTCTTTGATGGTTCAAAGTGCGAGCAAGGAGGTGGTGCAGGAATAGTGTTTTTCATGCCGCAAGGAGCTCCAATGCCCTTGTCATTTAAATTAGATTTTCCATGCACCAACAACAATGTTGAGTATAAAGCCCTACTATTGGGCCTCCACACAGCCATCGCCATGAACATTAAAATATTAAACATCTTTGGTGACTCCTTGCTCATAGTAAACCAAGTTAAGGGGCTCTTTCAGTGTCGATGTCCAGTACTGAAAGCCTACAAAGATCTTGTGACTACATATTTGGCTAAATTGGAATGGTATGACATCGAGGCAATCCCTCATTCATCAAATAGGTTCGTAGACACCATGGCATCTTTGGGATCCTTAATCCCTTAGAATCCATCTATTGATTTCACTACCATTCATGTTAAAATGCTTTCGCATCCTGCTGTGGAACGTGAAGCCTTTGATAATAAAATGTCAATCAACATGATCAGCGTAGAACCAAAAGTTGAATGGTTCTGTAGAGCTGAAGACTTTCTGAAGAAGGCACCCTGGGGGTCATTAACCTCCTAGAGTCCGATGGGGAGTGGTACCACCATTCACCATAAGGTTGTTTCCCAGTCTGCATTTGCAAAAGTAAATACGTAGGGGGAGCAAGTCATCTTGGCAGTCGAAGTTGAGGCTTATCAAAATTGGATGTCACAAATCCAAGACTTCCTAAAACTTGGTGTAATCCCAGAGGGATTGTCGCATGCCACAAAATGCACATTCAAGCAGAAAGTGACTAAATATGTCTTGATAGGAGACATTTTGTACCGACGAGGTTACGATGGAGTTCTCCTTCATTGTCTAGAGCCCCAAGAGTCATCTTGGGCAATTTCACAAGCTCATGATGGTACGTGCGATGGCCATTTTAGCGGCATGGCCATCATCAAGTGCATCCTTTGAATGGGTTACTATTGGCCCACTATGGAGAAGGATTGCAATGTGTATGTCAAGAAATGCATCAAATGTCAGCATCATGCTAATCTTACGCACTTGCCATCATAGGCCTTACAGCCCATCCAAGCGGCTTGGCCATTTTCTCAATGGGGATTAGATCTTATAGGCAAGATCTCTCCTCCATCATCGGGTCGACATACATTTATTATCATGGCTACTGAGTATTTCACAAAGTGGGTGGAAGCAATACCCTTAACAATGACAACTGGAGCTCGTATAGCAGAGTTTATACTGGAGCATATCATAAGTCATTTTGGGATTCCATCCAAAATAATTTTGGATAATGGAACATCATTCAAGAACAAAACTATGAGAGCTTTGACATCTAAGTATAGAATCAAACATAGTTTTGTGACTCCATACTATCCATAAGCAAATGGGTAGGCTGAAGCTTCAAATAAGATAGTGGTGGCCATCTTGAAAAATATGGTCCAAGAAAACCATAAATATTGGCATATCCAGCTGCCCCTTGCATTATGGGCTTACAGGACTAGCATTCGGATGCCCACTAGGGCAACACCATTTTCACTAGTATATGGCATTGAGGCCATTATGCCCTTGGAATTGGAAATTCCAATGTTGTGCATCGCATTGAAAGAGTTCATCGATGATGACACCGCATGGCAAGCTCGACTAGATCAACTGACGCTGCTTGATGAACATCACGTGAATGCCCTGGAGCATCTCCATGTTTATCAAGAGTGACTAAAATGAGCTTACAATATCAAAGTCCACCAGAGAGACTTTGAAGTTGGGGATCTTGTCTTGAAAGAGAACCAACAGAACTCTAATTTACCGCTAGATATGCGAGACAAATTCATGGCTAATTGGCTAGGACCTTATATCATATCTAAAAATATTGGTCTAGGTACCTATCACCTAACATCGCTAGGGGGTGTTGAAGAGCCTGAACCTCTCAACATCATCCATATTAAGGCATTTTATGCTTGAGAGCATAGTAAAAGGCTCTAAGGGTTTCTTAAAACTGCTTGGTCAATCTCAAAGGCTCCAAGGGTTCTTATAACCACTCGGTCATCCCAAAAAGGCACCAAGGGTTTCTGAGAAACCACTTGGTCAACCCAAAAGGCTTCAAGGGTTTGCTTAAAATCACTCGATCATCCTAAAAAGCTCCAAGGATTCTTAAAAATTGCTTGGTCAATTTAAAGGCTCCGAAGGCATGTACTCACCGTTTGGTCAAATATAAAAGCTCAAAATCCATAAAAATTATAAAATCAATAAAATCCAAAAAATGGTAAAGCATAAAATCCAAAAACATTTGCATTTGCACTATGCATTTTCATTTACACATGCATTCACTTCATTACATTGCAAATAGGCATTCGTCATCCATTGCATTCCATAGTAGGAGGGATTGTGTTTGTCAGTCTTACAAATGATGCCACATTTGTGTTTTAATCATGCACCTTTACATTTATCATAATCCATTGCATTCATACACAACACCTATTGCTATGAGATATGTGTATACCAAAGTTTTCTAATCACTCAACCATACCTAGTGGGTTTCTCAAACGTCATAGAAAGCTTGCTTTGCTTTTGTAGATGAGGTCACTAGTTGTGATAGTACTTGGCATATCAGGATCCCATCACTAATTGAAACATTTAAAATCCTACTAAGATAAGGGAGGATGAAAGCTACGAAAGTGGTCCTAGGTATTTAGAGAGATGGGTTTTATTACCTACTTATCTTGCAAATAGTTCGGTCTAGAATGGTGAACCTTGGAAAAAGGACAAGATTTCCCCTACCCATACATTTCCCTTCTTAAAATAAAAAACAAACAAACAAAAAAAAAAAAAAAAAAAAAAAAAAAACTATCAAGTTCAAAGTTCAAATCTAAAATGATATAGTGAATCAAAAGCACTATATAAATCCCTTGCTCAAGAAAATGAGAATAAACAATGATTTTTATCACTCAGTAAAACATGAAAAACAATGATTTTTATCACTACATATGAGCAATATCAAAAAGAAGGGTGAGAACTTGAATCCCTAAATTGTTCACCATTCAAAGCCATAAAATGAACCCCGATTGCAGAATGGGTTGAAAGAGTCCCACCTACTTTCAGAGTAGTAGTTTTATTGGGTGATCCCCAAACACAACAATGGGTTGAAAGAGTCCCAACTATTTTTGGAGGGGTAGTCCTGATCAATTTGCAAGATGAGCTAGCTCTAGGTGCCTGGGGTTGTCTAGAATTATAGTCCAATCAAGTCTAAAACAAGGATGATACGAACATAAGAGGAACCCGATCTCACATATGGGTTGAAAGAGTCCCGACTGACATCTGGGGTATGCCTATGGTCTATCTAAAAATACTCACATGCACACACAGGGGTAATGAATAGTTGGGTCATTCATGATGAAAGCCTTGTCCAACAAAAGCCTTGTACAATTAGTATGTGATGTTTGAGAAGTCTACTAGGGTGTTTGAGTCTCATGGAAAACCTCAAAAGTTTCTCTAAATAGCAACAAAATACCAAATATCACAAACCATATAGAATAAAGTCATTCAAATCATCAAATTGCAAAGTATCTAATAAGTGATACATCATTACATAAAGCACAATCAAGATATAGGATAGATACCGGATGGATATCAAAAATGATATTTAGATGACCACTGACTATATTGTGCATACTTTTCAAAATTGCAAAAAGGAATACAGAGTGACATATCATATCATTCGTATCATACCATTTCATATCATTGCATTTCATATATGGGTGATTAATTGATTAAATTCTTGTAATGAGGATTTTCAATTACATTCATGATTTTTACACATTCTGTGGTGTCATCCATTAGATTGTTAAACTTATATCGCATTCATTCCTTATGTTTTAAGTGATTAAAGCATACAAGTTCATTTACATTAGATTACCATCATGTAAATAATGCATTACATACATTGCATAACCATATCATGATATCATCATAAATTAAATGCATACAATAAAGCAAAATTAAATATGCATTTAAAAGTAAACATCGCATCCATATGCATCCATCATAAATAGCATATCTAAACATCTAGATCACTACATATCATCATCATCATCATAAATTAAAATAGCTATCTAGTGCATGTCATCCATACATCACATTACATAAGCATAGCATCAATATAAACATCTGCATCCATGTGCATAACATAAACATAAAATTAAAAATATACAAGTACACATAATGAGCCATAAATGATCAAATATCATATATATATATATAGTGTGTGTGTGTGTGTGTCAAAAGAGTACATGGGGGTACATCAAAATGCCCATAGGCTACAATTGTGTAGGTCCTCGACCTTACACTCAAAAATAGTACAATAAATATCTCAATAGATATGTACTATGGAGGGCCTGCACCCCCAACCTGAGAGTCACCGCCATCACCCCCACCATCCCTGTGGCTCCTGTGAGAGCTAGCTCCATGAGTACTAGAGGACCTATGTGTCCTCTCAGTCCTATGAGTCCTATGGCTCGAGCTCATAGATGACTACCTTGTAGTCCTGGATCTAGTCTTCTGACTCCTTGCAACATGAGAATCCTCTAGGAGCTACCCACCTATCAACTATGTAGCCCTCAAGCTAGGTAGATGTGAGCTACCCTCATATCTAGATCATTTCCCTCATCTACGAGGGAGGTAAGCATTGAATCTCTAACATGGGATCACGACCACCTGGTAGAATGATAATGGTGCTATGGGTGGTGCCATGATAGCATGGGAAGATGAAGGATCTCCCCTTTGAGCCTAGGCCAAGTCCTCTCTGCTATAGTTATACCCAATCATGCCTCTACCAAATCACATGCACTAGTGAGCTCCTAGACCTACCCCTCTACCATTATAGCATGCGCTATCATAGATATGATATCCTCCTGGGCCTCCTATAGCTACCTCTCCCTATTAGCTAGCTTCACCTCTAGAGTGGTGATAGAAGTATCCCACTACAACTATTGGGTCTGTAGCCTCCCAACCTAACTCTATAGATCAACAATCTAAGCTAGTAGCTACCCCACCTCACTATCAAGAGGTACCTCACCCTCCTCTAATCCATCCTCCTCTACCTCTACCTATGGATCCTCCTCTATGGCCTCTATGCCCCATCCACCCTCTATCCATTGGTGCACATTATGCCCCTATGGATCAACCTCTACCCCATCATCTATCCTATCGAGGGGCCCTAATCCCTACCACTATAATAGGGACCACCAAGTATCATAAGTAGGAGTGGTCCCAACCCTAGCAATCCCTATCTCCTAAAAGTCATCAACAACATCTCCAAGTGGTGTAGGTTGTACCCACTATAAATCTATCTCTAGTACCAAGCCTATAGATAAGAGGTAGCTCTAGGATATCCTAGACTAGGCCAAACTACCATAAGACATGAGAGTAAAACTGATACTCCTTGATCTCATCCTTGTAGCCAAGTAGCCACCTATCTCGATGAGCCTAGTAGCTCGTCAACCTCCTCCCATGGAGAGCAATCCATATATGGTGCCACTCAATGTCATCGACCCAAGTGCTACAAATCAACCAATATAGTGCTCGATATCCCTAGCATGGGACCTACTCTAGAATCCCTCCTCCTCATAAGGCCAACATGCAGCATAGCACTAGTGTGCATCATCAATAGAAGTGATAGTAAGGGGTAGCTCCATAGGATGCTCAATCCTGATATGCTGCCAACCCCAGATCTAAAGAAGAAGACTACAGCTAATCCCAACCTAGCTTCGATTAGTGATCTAGTATAGCTCATGGTATAGCTAGCATAATAAGGTGCTCCCCTAGGCTAGGAGCAATGGACTTGTAGAGCTCTATGTAACCCTCCTGACACTAGCCAGAAGGTTCCAAGGGATCCTCACACCCGAGGAGTCTAGAAGGACAATCTGCATGACCAAGTGCATGAAAACTACCTCTCAGATAGAGAAGATTCCCTCCTACTACCAGTACCCGATATGAATGCCTCCATGGTCAATCTTACGCTAGGCCTCCTAGCTTCGATCATCGAAGATAGAATCAAAAACACACTCCTTTTGAAGGAGGAGGAGGTGATGGCCTCACCATCAATAGGGATCCTAAATATCCTATAGACATCCTCTAAAGTAATAGTCATCTCACCTATCGATAGGTGAAATGTGTTGGTCCATGCATTCCAACGTCGGGCCAACGCAGTCAAGTAGGCTTGATCTACCCTAATAGTGGGTAGATCCAAAACGTAGCCAAAGCCAATGATACCAAACCACTTGCTCTAAGGTAGTAAGTTGCCTACATAGGGTGCATAGGATTTCTAGCTCTCGGGCTCTAGAGGTCAACCTCTGAAAAAAAACATTGTATAAGGGTAAAATCTAACTAAAAACAAAAAATACAAAATGACCTTAAAAACATCAAACAAATCTAAAAATTGATAAAAATGACAAAAACATGTCAAAAGTGATCAATAAAAATAAAAAATAAAAAGGCATCTCAGAAGTGCAATAAATGGCATTAATTGCCATAAAACCTTAGAAAAATAAAAAAATTGATAAATTTTTCTAAAGTGGAACCGCGGGTCAACCCTACGGTCCGCATGCGATCAAAAATTGACCATTGGAATTTGAATTCCAACCAAATGATAGCTACGGTCCCCAATATAACAATTGGGAACCATTAGTGGTCTAGGAACGAGACCCATTCTGGGTCACTTCCTAGCCTAGCTAGCAAAAAAATTAAATCCTAAACTAGCCTAGTCTAAGGTGAGGTTCATTGCCAATAGTTTAGTGAAAATTAATTTACCCATTAATTAATGAGGTTCATTTTTAAATTGGTAATGAGTGCGAGGACTCGGTTTTGAGTTACCTTGCCCGCACCGAGGCCTCTGCTAGTGGAGGGTTGTCCAGGGTCCGCCATCGGGGTGTGAGTGCGATATTGGGTAGAGGTTTAGCAGCGTTTCGGATCAAGAAATGCTTCTCACCTCTAAATTGTAGTTGCTTTCAAGACAATAATGAAATTTTCAAATGGGAAAGCTATTTATAGGTTTCCCTAATTTTGGTGGACCGCAGTTGACACCCGTGGTCCCAAAATTAGGGTTTTGCACCCGTAGGTCTGACCTATGGTTCCCAAATTTTGAAAGTTTCAATCGTAGACTGTACCCATGGTTCGCAACTAGCATTAAATGCACTAAAATCCCATCATGGGAAGATCTTAAATGATAAATCAATGACTCCTAATGGATCAAAATATCAATAAGAGCAATCAATTTTGTAAATTTGGTGATGTTCAAGCACCAGGATCAATTAAAAAATTTAAAATTAACAAAAACATTTAAAATAATCAAAAGCCAAATGCACCTCGTATTCAGTTATTTACTCTATACACTTGGTGGTTGCAGTGACTGACGCTCCATGCAATCCGGTGAGATGAGTAAATAACCATAAGGACATTTGGGGTAAAATTGTCATCATTGATTTGATATGATTCTTTTCAATTCCGAAGAAGGCCTTCAAGGCTGGACTGCTCCACGGGAATGAGGTGTTTCATGTCATTTCTCTTATGACACATTTTTTAGAAAATCATCGATAAAATTGATTCAACATAAATCTAATTGGATTTGTATCATTTTGATTCCCTAAGAAGGCTATTGTAGCCCGATTGCTCCATGGGATAGGAATGTGCAATTACTATTAACAGTTGGAATCATACGTTGAACTAGGCTTAGCCAAGTCATTAAAATGCTCAATTCTAAGTTTGTGCAGATCATTCATTATGGTCAAGCGACCTCGTCACTTCATACATTGTCATTACCCTCATCGACTCATCGCTTGAGGGGGTAGTCATAATATCATAATCATAATCAAAATCAATAGAAGATCCTTGAGATCGTAGATCCCTTGATCTTGTCAAAATTGTGTTCATCTTACGAATCATTGTCAACAACTATCATAAGCTTACCCCTTTGCTTGGGGTAAATAGCAAATATGATAATTAGTTTGTAACTCTCATCCTTTCGGTTATATAGGCCTAACTCCTATTGTAGCACCAAAGCTACTCGAATGTCTGATGACGAGGGCACAACTCTTTCAAATTTAAGCCTTTCACCCAGTTGGAAGCAATGATTCTAGGATGTGCATCCTTTTGCAGGACCTGGGGCATCTAATGTTGATCCGACTAATGATCATCATAGAACCTTCGACATCATTTTAGGAGGTCTATTTTTGCTCATGCATTGTTCGATCTCACAACGCATCTCAAAAGGGGCATCTGTAGACACCTAAAATATGTCATGTCGAAGGCGACTACTCATATGGACATGCTACAAGACCATATGGAAGATCTTGGATAGACTCCAAGATAGAGCAATGGTTCTAACCACTCAATTTGGGCTCCTTGGCCTAATCAGTCTGAACCACAGCTGAGACCTATGGTCTATAGTCTGAACCATGGCTGAGACCTACGGTCTACAGTCTGAACCACAACTGTCACCTACGGTCTTAACTGAAGTTCAGTTGGCCTTCATCCGAGCCAAATCGGTTTGAATGACCATTTGATCTAGAAGAAGGTGGTTAAAGGATGGAAGCTTCCAATCCAACTATCCTAACCACCCCTTCTTGTTCTTGGCTTCTCCATGAAGCCACCCCTAGCCCTTGGGTAGTCCTATAAGTACCCCTTCAAATTAGGGCAAAATATGAAGCAAGCATTGGAGATTAGAGCAGCGAAGCCCTATCGAATTGTGGACTCACTTGAGTGCACTAAGAGAGAGATTTGTTGCTATCACTTTGCCAACCTAAGCATCATGACAAATTATGCCATGGATGCCCTAAGGAGCTAGAACGCCAAGAAATGCTAATTTGGGCAAACGGAGGCCCTATCGAGCAATTCAACCGCCAAACCTATCAGAGGACACTGAGGTGACCCTTGATCATCAATTTGACAAGGAGGATCAATCCCACAACCCTAGAATTGGAGGGCAAAACTACTTGGTTGCTCACCGTGGCTTTCACCGTGGTTTATAGTGCAGACCGCTCATCCGAGCAATAGGTATAAGATCCCCTTACTGTTCTTTTTGTAGTGTGCTTAGCTAGTTTAGATTAATCATTCTAATGGTTTATTTGGTAGTTTAGAGACTCTGACTGATCGTATTAAATATTTCATTAGGTTTACTTCATTTTAGCAAGTAGGACATAATTAGTTTCTTTTCATGTTCTAATGCTTTATTTCATGCAACTGATCCTTCAGATTGATAGATGTACTTATTGTTTACATGTTTCCATCAATATTTATGAGAATTGCATATGTTTAGCATAGTTTATCTACTTTCTTGATTTCATTAGTATTATGGCATTTGCATGTATAAATCCTTTAAAGGGCCTCATCACGAGAGGCTGCCTATTTTTTTAATGTTCTTGTGTTGTTTCTTGATCGCAGGAAACAGATTCAAAGGAGCTTCAATCATCTAATTCCTTCCTCAACGTGAAGAAGAGGGTCAACTCCACCCTAGAGCAATTTGTGACTATTTAGAGAGCATTAGTATTGTGCCTACCCCGTTGGGGGCTTCAAAATTGTATCAATTGTATCAACATTTGGGTGACCCTAAGAGGGGCATGATTGTAACCGAGATTCACTTTCAATATTAATAAAAGAAACATCCATTTTATTGTCATATGCAATCTTGATTCTTATTTCATGCTTTTATGTTGATTTCCATTGATCTACTAGATAGGTGCATGCTTTTTGGATAGGTCATATAACATGAAGTCATGCAGCGAAGGCATTAGGGAAATATAAGTAAAACCAATAAAGTTAGGGTTTGGTGTGTCATCATGATTTACATGAGATGTGTATCAAAGTGGTAATAATAGATCCACATCGACCATGTTTATGGAAGTAGTAGAGGTCACCGAAGACAATGAGTCTAATGGTGAAGATTTAGAAGCATTGAGTGTTGTGGTAGGTTTAATGGTGGATGTAAAACCATGAGTGGAGAATGAGGTCAAGTTGTGGATCGATAAAGTTGTCAGTAAGTAGGCAATGGTATGGCTGGATGTATAGGTGATGGAGGATGAGGTGAAGTATTGCACTTTGGAGAAGGAGTTGTGAGGGACAAGGTAGAAAATTGGTCAAATAGTGCATCGATACAAAAAGCAAATGTGGTGTCAGTAAAATATATATCTTGGAAGAAGTTGCATAGAATGGTGATAGTAGAATGAAAGGATGGAATCTCATCTAGAATATCCATGTCAATGTATTCTTCCAACGAGTGTGTAGGAATTGACATGGGATGTAGGGAGAGATCTTGGAGTTCATCCTTGAGCATGTGAATGGTAGTAAGGTGATAACATAGGCTGGATTTTTTTGTGGGGGACTGAACATGGGGGTTGATAGGCATGTGTAACCCTTGCTCATAGTGGCCTAGTCCAAATTCATGCCAATGAAAATTTTGAATGTAGCATAAGGCAAGTTGAGGATTGGACATGTGGTCAAGAGTGTTATAGAAAATAGATTGTAGTGGTGGGGGTATAGTAGTGGGAAGCGATGAGTCTAGACCTACATACACAAAATTGGTATGATTTTTTGGGTGGACCAAGCAGTATGATAGTACCAATGGTGAAAACTAAAGTTGAAAGACAATCAACATCATGCACAGATAGGATCGTATAGGGTCGAACACAAGCATCATGAATATTATAGTCACTAAGCCCAAAAGTTGTCATAAAAATGACACTCGAGGCATTGTGCATGTTGGGGATCAAGGTGGTAAATCATAATTAGAGGAATATGATACCATCTAGGAATCATGAATGATAGTAGGATAAGAATGGAGTAATTGGGTATCTAAGTGGGAGTCTCATTGTTCCCAATCATGGCATTTAGTCGTGGTGTAATGAATAGGATGGTTCACATGTGGGAACTATGTGGTGGGGGGAGGAGGTGTATGCATCGAGCTATGAGAAGATGTAAAACACCATGGTCATGGAAAAAAGGAAGTGGGGGTGTTTGAGGAGTGTGAAGGAGAGAAGGTTCTATAGAGGAAGATGTGTGAGATATAACATGAGGCTATGGTGCTGGTGGTAAAAAATATGCAAGTGTAGGAGGTAGATACATGGAAGATGATGGTTGAGAAGGAGGGGGGGCATGAGGAAGGTGGTGAGAAATATATAGTAGTAGGACAAATTTCTATGATATATGATGAAAGGGGTGTGGGCATAGATGGAGGGGAATGTGTACATGCCCATAATGATTGTTGTGGGGATGAGGTCGATATAGAAGAAGATGTAGATGCTCCTATGGAATTATGAGAAGGAATGGGAAGAACCTAATTAGAGGATGATGAGGGTCCTAGTGGAAGGTCTACAATATTGCATAATTTGAAAGGGTCCCCATCTATAGGAACACAATGAACAAGTCCATCATAGATATACTTGAGACAATGATGTAAGGTAGAGGAGACACATTGCATGTCTTTAATCTATGGATATTCGAGTAAGATACTGTACTACATCTCACCCTAAATGATGTGTATTAAAATGGAGATGGTACGATTACCTAATCTTATAGGTAGGACAATGGAACCTATAGTGGGTCACATGGAGCCATCGAAGGCATGAAGGTTGAGCGATGGGGTGGAAAAGTGAGTAGGTGGAATGTGAAGGTGATGTAGGGTGGCAGTAGAAATGATACTAATGGATGAACCAGTATCAACAAGGACATGCTTGTAGGTGATGTCGTTGATGTTTTCTTGTATATGAAGAGGGTCAGCTCCTTCGCCTATGAGATCTGTAATATCATGGTCATGGAAACTAATAGAAGGGTAAATGTAGCATGGGATTTTCCTTATGAATTTCACAAGTATGTTCATGTCATGAATTTCAAGGTCAATGGATTGAAGGATGCCGTTCAATGCCTCATGATGGGGTTGAGATTGTTGTAAAAGATCAAAAATGGATAGCCTAGCTAGGGCATTACATAATTGATCTATAAGGCTACCACAAATAGTGATGATGTTTTGGGGTAATTATGGGGAAACATTTGAGGCTGTTGGGGGTTGCAACAAAGTAAAATATATTGGAGGGGATACTACAGGTGCATCCTATAATAGTGGATAGCGTTGAGTGCAAGTTTTTATGTTGATCATGCCAACTATATTGTGTGAAGGAGGATCACATTGAATATTTTTAACCTGTTGGGGTTACCCTTGGAAATTGGATTGGGTTCCTTGGGTATTGGTCCCCCTGTGTTCAGGTAGCGGGTTTTGATAGATACCCAAATTTTTATTTTTTTGTGTGAGGGGGTTTGTAACCTGAATGGTACCCTGATCAATGAGGTCTTAGACAAGACCATGGAAGGAGTGATAAGATTCTATATCATGGCCACGCTATCGATGGTATGTACAAAAGGTCTACTCAATATACCCCTAAGGCTTGGATTGGTTTGGATCTATATATCAAATTTTTGGCAGGGTAATATGACCTACATCATATAATCTTTAGAATAGATCTAGAAAGGGCTCAAAGAGGGGTCAAATTGCGCAGTGGAAGTTGTGAACGAAAGCCACGAGTCTATTACAGTTTATGTGGAAGGGGTGTGTTAGTTTGGAACAACTGCTACTATGGAGGAGGAGGTCATGAGATGGATGAAGAAGTTGGATAAGCTGCTACTACCTAAATTTTTTGTGGTGGTTTGGGGAAGTGTTGATTTGATGCATTTTGGTTAAAGCAAAAGCTAGAGTTTTTGGGTACGGATATGATGATGTGGGTGGTGTATATTGTTGCTATAAAGGATTTTATTTTGGGGGAATTTTAGGTGAGGGCGTCTGAGTGCTCAGAGTGGAATATGAGGGATCTCGAATCATTCCTAAAGTAGGGGCGAATGATGCAACATTGGGGTAAGTATGGTTGAGCAAGGAGGAGTCATTATCGAAGAGGGATTGAGATAGACTCTAAAATAAAGGATGTGCAAAGGTGGATGAGGTAGTTGGGGTTTCCTCATCAATAGTGAACAAGGAAGGTGGGTGTCCTAGAGCGGTATAGATGATGTGGTCACTGAATGTGGAAGGTAGATTAGGTGAAGGTGAGTGGGGAAGAAGTGGATGATGTTCGTTGAATAAAGTGGTGAGGATCTCACCCAGGGTAGAATTATTTGCATGATATATAATGAATATGTGCAATGAATTAGAACCTATAAGGAGGTCTGTAGTGAGAGTGGAATTACCCTTTGTGAATGAAAAAGGAGGAATGGACTGATTGGAAGTGGCACAAGAAGCCTCCTCCTCAAGATGCACTTGCTCACCTACTTGACTATGGGTGAGAATAGGAATGATATCGTGCATAATGAATTGGTGCTCAAAACTACCCAGATATATAAATATGAGGTTCTGGTTGTGCTCTATGTGGGATTCTTAGGTAACCATATGAAATTGGGAAGTTTTAGTATCTTAAAATAGAGTTCACAGGCCGCTATGCAAATTGGGAGATGGTTCATAGGGTGACTTGCGAATTGGACTTAGACTATGAGTTTGAAAAAAATAAAAAATGACAGGCTGTAGATAGCCAAAAAATGGGTTGCTCACTAGTGAATGTGTTGAAACCAATTTTTGTGAGCATTCAAACAAAGCGTAACTAGAATCAGTTTTAAGTGCATAAAAATAAAATATTTGTTTATTTTGTGTGTTTTTATGTTGAAATATACCCCTAGAGAAAATCATAGAAAGTGGGATGAAATTCTAGAAGTAACAGGAATGTCATCGGTACGGAACCTTCTACAACACCCAAAGTTGTGCAAAATAGAACGGTGCCACAACAGAAAAATGGTGATCTAATTTAAAGGTGCAGTAAAATGATAACCAAATGGGGGAACTCAAAATTCTCTAATGAGTCCAAAAGTCTCTCACGAGAAGAGGTGGTACTGTCTAAGACCTGTTATTAGCATACCCATGCTTTCGCTTCACTCTCGGGCGAGCTTAGTCAAGAATGATAAATTACCTGTTCACTGATTATGTGAGCCTTGTGAATAAATGTGTCTAACCCTATCCTACTCTAAAGGTCCCTTCCAATGATGAATTCTAGAAAATCAGTCTCAAGAGTAGGGGATTTTCTGGTGATGAAGTCCAAAAAACTACTCCTGGGGGCTACTATGGTGACTAAGGCACAAGCTGGTGGAAGGATATGAATTCCAACGTCACCAATATCGATCGATGGATTGGGGATGAAGTCCACTATCACCACTGTGTATGCCATGTGAGTGTGTGATGGTGTGTTTATTACCATTTACGGTGAAATAAAAACAACTAACTAGATACCTTTTCAAAATTAAACTAATCCTAGATGCATTTTCAAAATGAAACTAGATCTAGATGCATTTTGGAATGAAACTAGTCCTATGTGCCTTTTTGGAAAACAAGAATAAATCTATTATATGAAATGTGCAAGCAATCAAAGGGTAAGCATGTGAACAAAGGATATAGAAACTCTAATCTAGAAGCATGAAAGAAATTGAAATTAATTTTTGCAAAAAGAGATGTAAATCCTATGCTAAAAGATGCGAAAAGGAATTGAAATCCTAATATAAAAGCATGAAATAAATTTGAAAGTGACTTTGCAAAAATGGATTGAAATTTTATACTAAAATATGCGAAAAGAAATTGAACCCCTAATCTAAAAGCATGAAAGAAATTTGAAATCAATTTTGCAAAAAGGGATTAAAATTTTATGGTAAAATATGCGAAAAGGAATTGAAACCCTAATCTAAAAGAATGAAAGAAATTTGAAGTTGATTTTGTAAAAAAAGGGATTGAAATTTTATGTTAAAAGATACGAAAAGGATTTGAAACCCTAATCTAAAAGCATGAAAAAAATTTGAAATTGATTTTGCCAAAAAGGGATGTAAATGCTAATTGAAGAAAAGAAATTGAACTGATTAATTTAAATGCAATTTTTGAAAAAGCAGTTTGAAAAACCTAACCTAATGACATGGAAAGAGATTTGAAATTTGATTTGCAAATTTTGATAGAAATTGGAAAGATACCCTAAGGATTTTGGAAAGAAAAGTGAAACCTAATTTAGTGACTTGAAAGGAAATTTGACAAAATGATTCTAACTACAACTTTGGGAAGGAAATTTGAAAACAAAATGGAAATAAAATGAAAGGATTGCAAAAACCTAATCTAATTTCTTTAGAATTGACTGAAAATTTTATTTGATTTATTTTAAACAGAGATTTCACACAATGACCTGATGCATTTCAAGTGGAAATTACTGCGTAAAAATATGATGAAAAAGTGGAGTTATGAGAAAAATACCTAACTTCTATTGTATCAGATAAACTTCCCACTGTCTCTGTTGTTGACTCCTACAATTTCAAGTGATTTTGATGTTGTTTGGTGGTGTTCACAGGGTGGCATGTGAACCGGCTACTGGTTCATAGGTCAGGGACAAACTAAATCTAGAGGTTTGAAACTCTGAATCTGAGGGCCTAAGTTGTGTTTCAGGGCTTTGTTGGGTTCTATTTTGTGTTTAGAGTACCTGAAACATCAAAAGAAAACTAAAAATTGAGTTAGATTAGTTTGAGCACTATTCTAAAACAACCATAGTGGGGTCCCACCAGGTGTGCCATAATGAAGTGACTGAAAGACAACCATTTATAAAAATAAATGTAGAAAATATTCACAATGCTACTTTATTCATTTTGAATGTAGGGTTACAAAATAATTCTCTCTTTTAGTGGTGATCTTTATTCCCTATTTTTATCACAAATTTGAAGCATATGATGGTATCTTTTAGAGCTCCTCAGTGAAGGTGGGCTTTGGTGCACATGTGCCACCGGTAGTCTACTGATGTATGTCCTTTTGTACCTATTTTAGGGCTGCAAAAGGGTGTTAGTGTATTTTAGGGCCTACCTTGATCAAGCCCCGTAGCTATGAAGACAAATAAACTCAAATATGCAAAAAAACATGATGAAAGTTGTTGTAAATGTTATAGAAACTATAAAAAACTGATTTATACCTGATATGGTGTTGTAGACCTCCTGTAAGGCCGGTTCACAGGGCAACCTATGAACTGGATCCCAGGTTCATAGGTTGGGGGACGACTTGGACTATGGTTGACTTTTGATTAATATTTTCTATCCAAATGGGGTCTAGAGGTTGTTTGATGTTGTTTGATAGAATAAAAGTCATAGAAGGTGATTATGGTGTGATTTTGATAGAGTCTGGACAGGTTGATTGAAAATGTGAGAGGTAAAATGAGGGAAAATACTCTCTATTTATAGGAAAAACCAAGGTCAGGGGAGTAGTTAAGTATACCACACCCTAGGATCAAATCCTAATATGGTTAGGTCAGGTTTTGGGAAGTGGTAAACTTAGTTATCCTCTCACATGCCCTGAAGGAAATATCTCATCCTCACACATGTGTGAGCAAGGATTAGGGTTAACTAGGATTAGCTAACTCCTAGTTTATATGGGATTTAAGTTAGGTTTTCTAGAAAATATCATAAAAAAATTAGGGTGCACACATGTGTGAGGATATGTTTAAGACTAATTTGATCATTAATCCTAATTAAACCCTTTTAATGATAAAGTGTAACTTAAGTGAAAGTCGACTACAAATTAGAATCCTAATTAGTCTAATTAGGGTTTTTTGTAAGGAATGGTCCCATGGGGGCCCTAATTAGGTGTAGTAAAGGGTTTAGGCAGCCTTAGGGAGCTAGTAGGTGGTCCTCTTGTGGATAGAAGACATTTTAGGTGCACTTTACATAGTTTTGTAGGTTTTGTACCTATGGATAACTACGGTGGCCTACAATAGTGTATGGTGGCCTACAATTACCTATGGAGGTCTATGATGGCCTATGACTACCTATGATGTCCTATTATGGACTATGACTACTTATGCAAACCTACAAGTGTCTATGCAGATTTACAAGAATCTAGGAATGAGCATGTATGACTTTTAGGTGTCTACAGATTGGAAATGGCTTGAGGCTATTGGCCTTAAGTAGATGACAGATTAGAGTTTATGATGGTATATCAGGCTTATATGACTACCTTGGTAAACTGATGGGATAGTCTAACCAATACCTTCCACCTCCCGACTAGTGAGATGATAGCCACTTTGAAGGATGTTTACAGGATCCTTCATGTACCGATTGAAGGATGTCCCATCATATCAATGCATGTTAGTTAGTAGGATCGAGTACTACAAAAAAAAATTGGTGAGGATTGGTAGGTGGAATAATGTGGTTTACGTAGTGGTGAGATATTAGTGGATGCATGGTATGAGGTTGAGGTCCTGACTATAAAGACATGTAGTGGTGATGTCACTCATGTTGATCCTTCTACTACTAGATTCATTAAGAGTGAGGTTCCTGTAACAACCCTACAAATGTGTTTATTCTTTGGTTATAATATCTGTAAGGATGAGGTACTGCTGATATATTTTTGGATACAGGAAACATGTATCGTCTATGATAAAAGCAACTCAGAGCTGGGAGGTCTTCATGCAAAAATATTATTCGGCTTAAGGTAAGTCCATAAAGGTGATGAGTAGTGGGGTATTCGCCACATCTGAATCTAAGAATCCTAGAGGTAATGCATCCATTAGTGGTCCATGTAGCTGCATTTCATGTAGATGCATCTCTAGGTGGTTTGATTTAAATATTAACATATATAAAGTATTTATAAAAATATTTTAATAAATAAGAAATTAATAGATTATTATATTCTATTATTATTTTGATAAACACAATCAAAATATTTATATTAAAGGATACAATAAAATAATAAACAAATATAAGTATAAAATTTATATATTTAAGTATTGAAGGTTTAAAAGAAATATGAAATAAGGTTCTTCGTTATGATACAAATATGTATAGGTTAAATATAATAAATAATTAAGTAATGGCAAAATAAGAAATAAAATATAATTAATTAAATTACAACTAAGAAGAATTTTTATTATTATATATATATATATATATATATATATATATATATATATATATATATATATATATATATATATATATATATATATTTTGACATCGAAGGCAATGATCCGACCCCTCCTCTCCACTTGGCAAGACTTCGGGAAACAAGGGACACGTAGTTTAACTAATGCTACTCACTTTAATTGGGCTAATTCCTTATAAAAATGTTAGGAGGAATGTTTTTGGGGGGGAAAAATACGGGAGCGGTGGAAGCTTGGATGGTTCGTTGAAGAGGAAGTACAGAACATTGTACAATGAGTTTATCTTCTCTTTCTCGTTGTTGCGATGGAAACTAAATAGAAAGCTTGAAATAAATTATGTTTAGGGATTTATAAACTATGGGTAGATAGTTTATCATCAATCGAATAATTTTGAATGGGATATTTTTATGTATTCAAATAAGAACCCTGAAATGAATTAGGTTAAAAGAATTTACAGTTGAATAAATTTTGAAAGGGAGATTTTTATGTGTTCAATTTAAACCAAATAGAAACCCTGAAATGAACTAGGTTAAAAGAAATTGCAGACAATGGGAAGATAGTCTATCATCAATTAATTTTGTATGGAAGATTTTTATGTGTTCAAATTAAATGCATGTTGAATAGCAGAGCCTAATATGTAATTGAATTATGTCGTGTGTATGTTGAATGGAAAATAGTAACAAGTGTTTGTATTATCAATGCATTGGTTGAAATTGTTGTGCATATAGAGTAGATTGCATTGGCATTGTTAGATTGACCGCTCTGATCTCTGGAATTTTAGCCGGGTAATCCTTGATAATGCATATTAGAAACCCTAGTTTCAACTGGATAAAGAAGCACCTGCCAAAAAAAAAGCATGATTCTAGAGAAGTGCAAGGAGTTTTACTCTCTTTCGAACCAGATATATATAAATTATGGAGGAAAAAAAATTATTATACATTGAACTTTAATTTTCTTTGAACCAAAAATATATAAGTTTATTATACATTGAGCTTTACTTTCTTTGAACCAGATATATATAAACTTCTCAAGAAAAAAAATTATTATACTTTGAGCTTTACTTTATTTGAACCAGATATATATAAACTTCTGGAGGAAAAATTATTATACATTGAGCTTTACTTTTTTTTGAACCAGATATATATAAATTTCTGGAGGAAAAATTATTATACATTGAGCTTTATTTTCTTTCGAACCAGATATATCAAACATACTGAAAAAATATTTTACATTACTGGGTGTGAGTTTTTATGGTATTTGTAAAGAAGAGAAGAAAGTCTTTTATAATGGAAAGTATATATATAAGAGTTTTTAGATCCTTCAATATAATTTTAAAGGATGAAAATTGTGTACCCTTATCTTTATTTTGGTGCTTAAGTTTCTCAGACGGCTTGTTGAGAATTACCAATATGTGGTTGTGGCAAAAACTCTAGGAAATAGTATATTTTATCTATTTAAGAATGCAATAAAAATTAATGGAAGCCCTATGATGAAAATATCTATAGAAAATTTTATAATCTGCAATATATTTTAAAGAATGAAATGCTGTAACTCTTGAATTGTGCTCAAGTCCTTCAAATGCTTAGTTAGGAAAATCAATGGTTGGCTGTGGAAAAAAAATCTATGAAACAACTTGTTAGAACTGAATAAAATATCATCTAAATAGAGGGAGTCCTTGTGTTGAATATTTTATATACTAATCTGGATAATTTGATTGGAGAATTTATAAATCAATAACTTCGAGATGCACTTAATCTCCCAGACAATTCGTATGTGGCTACAACAAGACCTTATGGAATAATTTATGTTATCTATGTTGACATGTTTAGATTTTCATAGAGGATAATGTAGCGAGATTTTTTTTTATGAGAAATAGTTGTTAGTTATATTTTATAACATGTTGGCCTCGGTTTAGATAAACTAGAAGTGTTATAAAAATTATCTTAAGGATCTCATTTTTGAACTGTGCAATGTGACGTATTTTGATTTACTTGTAATTTGAATTAAAACCATCGTGGAAATAATTTTATCAATCAATTCGAAAGACAACTCCCTTAAATTTATCGTCATTGACCTCAAAAAAGGAAAACCAATAACAGAGTTTTGAGTTGGGAGGATTCCCGCTTTATCTGGAAATTTTCATGATATGATGCAATATTAATTAATAGAGAGAAATTATAAATTGTTAAAAATAAAATCGCCTGCAAGATAAGTGAAAACATCTGCTAATATCAGAAAAAACGTAATGGTATGATTACCCAGTCTTCTACGTGCATCATATGAGATTTTCTTTATTGAGATTCGTGGCTCACGTAGTTTAAGAGTTAAGGTCGCCCAATGACGTTAAGAAAATATGTGTTAATCTCAGTGACGTCTTGGCGATATGAAATATTGGATGTTTAAATGATTGAACTTCAGAAATTAAATTAATAAAATATTTTGGGTTTCAATAATAGGCTCATGAGGTTTTGTTTTATTATATTAATTGAAAAATAATTGTTTATAGAGGACCTCGATGGTCACACAGAAAGTATAAAGTGTTTTATGGTTTGCGCTGCTAGTAATTAGTGTATTTATAAGTTTTGGTTGTAGTATCTTCTTTTGGGTCAAAGAAAAATTACAAACTGATTAAGGTTCATTTTTCTTAGAAAATTAAAATGTTCGTTTAGACAAGAATAGATGTTTTGATGTTGTATTTTAAGATTGGCAATTAGTAATATAGAGGTTTTGACATTGTATTTTAAATAATTGACTATATCATTTAGAGAATTATTATGTTCTTTTTTAAAAAAGGGTAGAGTAATGTTTTGTTTTAAGATTGGAAATTATTAATATAGAGGTTTTAACATTTTATTTTAAATATTGACTATATTATTAAAAGAATTATTATGTTCATTTTTTTAAAAGGTAGAGTAATGTTTTATTTTAATATTGAAATTTATTAATATAGATATTTTGACATTATATTTTAAAGATTGACTATATTATAGTAATGTTTTATTATTGCACTTTATGATGGGCAATATTAATATTAATAAATTGCTTAGTGTTAAACTTCACTTGAATATAGTAGTTGCTTATTAATATTAATATGATTTAAAATAATTTATTATTCCTTAATAGATATGCATCCATGTTAGTTTTAAAATGTTAATAGAATAATAAGAATTAAAAAAAATTTAAATAACCCAAGTGTTGTAGGTGAGTTGGAGAGGAGAGGGCAATCCTCCAAGGGAGGTCCCAGGTTCAAATCTCCACCCTACCAAAAAGCTGAATTGGGTATCTAAAATCCAATTGATAATGTTGGTGTGGGCAGGGTCGAGTGCGACCCCGGGTGACTTTGACGGTGTAGAACTCCCTGTTCATGGTCTCTCAGACCAAGGCGGCTCCGCAAGGGGTTTTTCTCTTCAAAAAAATAAAAAAATAAAATAGAAATTACCAGACCTTAAAGAGGTGTATCCATTAAAACAAAGTTCTTGTAACCTTGTCTCAACCTAAATTTTTAAATATGACACACCCAAGGTCGTAAAAGTCTTGACCTAAGAATTCAGAAAGATTTTATAAAATTCTAAAGGTTGTGGGAAGACAACCTAACTCATGGAGATTGTGGGTAGACATTCTTCCTTATTCCAACCTTCAAGATGTTGCGGGATGGCTTACATCTTGACATGGTTTGCCAACTCTAAAAATATAGAGCGGGAGGTATAGGGGTGATGATATGGGCATCACACCTAGGTAAACCATACTAGTACAAGAGCAGAAGATCTTATAGTCCAAAAGGATACTTGCATAATGAAATGGGCGCTACGCAAATAAGACTTCTTAGGTTCTACCAAGGTAGTGGTAGATCCATGATATACCTCAAGGAAGTGAAGGTACATCAGCTCTAGCATGTATACGCTAGTATCTTAAGTCAGGATACAGGGAAGTAAGCATGCAAGCATCCAGGTGATATGGGCCCTGGAAGCAGAAACCCCTACCAATACTTGGATTCTCGGGTAAGGAGAGGAAGTAATTGAAAAGGCAAACACACCGAGATTTGGCCAATCTTGATCTCACGGATATTTCGGCTACAATGAAATGGCATCCGTGATGATTAAACATGCTTGTACTAGGCTAAGTTGGATAAATTTTTGAAAATTTCACTTTTTGTGAATGAAACCAAGTGGGATGACTTGGGTTTTTACAATTGGTATCAGAGCATACGAATTCTTAGATAAACAAAACTTTTAAGTTATTATAGTAAACTACATTAGGTTCTAAAACTGAAAAAATTAATTAACAAAGCTCTTTCTGAAATAGGCAATGGCATCCGGATTAAGGGCTAGTTCCTCAAAGAGACCTATGGTGGCACAACGGGAAGGGTTGGCCGAGAATCCTAAGTGGGTCCTTAGAAGAGTTGTAAGGATAGGAGCTACAGAGGAAACTATAGAGCCCCCTCGGGTGATAAGGAGGGAAAAGGAGCCTATGCCAAAAGATGATAAGATGACTCGGATGATGCAATTGATGCAAGAACAAATGAGTCAGCAGAAAGAGCAAATGGACCAGCAAAGGGCCCAGATGATGGAACATATGGATCAACAAAGAGCACAAATGTTAGAACATATGGAGCAACAAAAAGCTCAATTATCACAGCAACAAGAAATGATAACACAACAATAAAAGATAATAGAAAACTTGACCAAAGGAAAGGAAACAGTAGTTGCTGGAGATGAATCATCTATCGATCCCGGAAGAAAACAAGTGGGATCTAAGCTTGATAGAGACATGCATAGAATTGATATAGCTAAATTTGATGGCAAAGGAGATGGGGAAGAAGCTGAAAGATGGTTAAATAGCCTAGAAGCATATTTTGCTGTCAGGACTCTTTCTTCCAAATCTAAAACCTCATACGCAGTCTTTCGTTTGATTGGGGCTACCGCTGACTGGTGGGATACATACAGAAAGACGCATAATGTAGAAGCTGTAGATGTACCTTGGGAGGATTTTGTGATGGTATTTAAGGAGAGGTATCTGTCTCCCCAATTTTATCTTGAGAAAACCATAGAATTTTCTAGACTGACTCAGGGTAGTATGACTGTCACCGAATACTATCAACGATTCGTACAATTGCTTAAATATATGCCCAAGTACGAACAAAGGACTGAGATTAAAGTTCAAAAATTCCTGTTAGGACTTCATCCAAAAATTGGAAACCTACTTCTTATGCTTAAGCCAGTATCTTTGACTACTGCCTATGATTTGGCCCGTCAACATGAAGAAAATTACAAGGCCAAAAAGGCATATTACCAAAAGACCCTTGACAAAGAGGAATTGTCAAAAAAGAAGAATACTGGTCCAACCAGATGGGAAAAGAACAGGGGTAATAAGGGACGGAATGAGAACAGGAATAGATTTGACAAAGGCAAAAATAAATTTCAAGGGAATAAGAATTCGAACAAACGTGGAGGTCAGGATAGGGGAAATTTCAATAGATATGATCAAAAAGCTAGAAATGATGCTCAAGAAAGCAACAATGGAGACAAGAGAGAAAAGGCACCTCGAACTGGGTGTTGGATCTGTGGGGAGCCTCATTATGCTGATAAGTGTCCTATGAGAGCTGACAGAAGAAAGGAACCTGCAGAGCCAGTTCATAAGATTTATGCTGCAACAGGTAACTCTAAACTCAATGGTCAAGCTACACCTTTTCTGATGAATGGAAAAATCTATAATAAATATGTAAGAATTTTGATTGATTCAGGAGCTACTGATAGTTTTATTTCTCCAAATATTTTGAGAGACATACCGGAAAAACCTGGATTTATGGCTAATGGGTGGAAGGTTGAGTATGGCTCTAGGTAAACCTATACTATGGATCAGTGTTTATTTGACCCTCAGATTATATTACCTCAGGGGAAGACTAGTTGGCAACTGTATGTAGCACCTTTACATGCCTTTGACATAATTTTAGGAGTTGATTGGCTCAAGGCTCATAAGGCATTATTAAATTTTGAAGAAAGGTGGATGGATTTCACTGATAACTCCAAGCAAAGGATTCAAATTTATTATGGATGTGAGTCAGTGGAACCACATTTTCTATCAGCCATGCAAGTTAAAAGAGCCATTAGGAAAGGAAGTAGAGTCTTTGTAGTCAAACTTAATAAGAAAGAGGAGATTGAGTCTGAAACAAGTCTTTTCTAGACCTATCCAGTGCTAAATGATTTTTGGGATGTTTTTCCTGAAGATCTACCCGGATTACCTCCCAAACGAGAATTTGACTTCTCAATAGAACTTCTTCCTAGCACTACGCCAATAGCTCGAGCACCCTACAGAATGACCACAATAGAGATGCAAGAACTCAAAACTCAACTTCAAGATTTGTTATAAAAAGGACATATTAAGCCAAGTGTCTCACCATGGGGTGCACTAGTTCTTTTTGTGAAGAAGAAAGATGGGACTTTGAGACTCTGTATTGATTACAGGATGCTCAACAAGATGACCATTAAGAACAAATATTCCCTACCCAGAATAGATGACTTGTTTGACCAATTGAAAGGAGCTACAATATTTTCAAAAATTGATCTTAGATCTGGATATCATCAGTTAAGAATTAGGGAAGAAGATACCTACAAGACAACTTTTCGGACTAGTTATGGCCATTACGAATTTACAGTCCTACCTTTTGGGTTGACTAATGCCCCAACAACTTTTATGAACCTCATGAATAGTGTATTCCAGGAACAGTTAGATCAGTTTGTGTTGATATTTTTAGATGATATACTGATCTATTCCAAGAGTAGAGAGGAACATGATCAACACATACGGGTTGTTCTTGAAGTACTAAGGAAGAACCAGTTATACGGAAAATTATCCAAGTGTGAGTTTTACACTTCTCGAGTACAGTATCTGGGTCATGTAATTTTCATTGAAGGAGTATCTATAGATCCAAAGAAGATAGAAGCTATCATTGGTTGGCCAACCCCTACAAATGTGTCTGAGGTACGAAGTTTTATGGGAATGGCTGGATATTACCGATATTTTATCAAGAACTTTTCCAAAATAGCTTATCCTATAACTAACTTGCAGAAGAAGGGTAAAGCTTTTAAGTGGACTGAACGTTGTGAGGAAGCCTTCAGGACACTCAAGGAAAAGTTAACAACAACACCAATTCTTAAAATACCAGATCCTAAATTTCCATTTACTGTATGCACTGATGCCTCCATAGAAGGAATTGGTGGAGTTCTCATGCAAGAAGAGAGTGTAATAGCTTATGAATCATGAAAACTTAAGAAGCATGAACTGAATTATGCCACACATGATCTAGAATTAGCAGTAGTGGTGCATGCTCTTAAGATGTGGCATCACTACCTGCTAGGCAAACCTTTTGAGCTTTGAACTGATCATCAAAGCTTGAGGTACATCTTCACTCAGCCAATGCTCAATGCTAGGCAGAGACGTTGGATGGAATTTTTAGCAGAATATGATTTTGGTATTGAGTATATTAAGGGGAAAGAAAACAAGCTAGCTGATGCTCTGAGTAGGAGAAGGCATATCTCTGCTATGACACAATGTCAATTTGATATAATTGAACAGATAAGAAACCTACAATTCCAAGATGAATTTTCTCAGAAATGTCGAGAGTTAGTGCAACAAGGATCTAAAAAAGCCAAGGAATTCAGGGTTCGAGAAGGCACTCTACTTTTCATAAATAGGATGGTGGTACCTAATGATCAGAATCTCAAAAGCAAGTTATTACAGGAAGCACATTATGCTCCATACTCTGCCCATCCAGGCTATATAAATATGCACAAAAATTTAAGTAAGGATTATTATTAGCCAGGGATGAAAAGGGATATTGTTGAATATGTGGCAAAGTGTCTGGAATGCCAGAAGGTAAAGGTGAAACATTTACATCCTGTAGGACGTTTACACTCTCATGTAATTCCAGAATATAAATGGCAAGTAGTAACCATGGATTTCATAGTCGGGCTACCTAAAAATCATTTCCAGCATGATGCTATTCTAGTGATAGTCGACAAACTAACTAAAGTGGCACATTTTATACCCAAAAATGTTAAATATGGAGTGCCTATTGTAGCACAAAAATTCTCCAGGGAAGTGGTCGACTACATGGGTTCTCAAAAACCATTATATCAGATAGGGATTCTCGATTCACCTCTAAATTTTGGTAGGCATTACACCAAGCATGGGGAATGAAACTTAACATCAGTATTGCATACCATCCTAAAACTGATGGACAAATAGAAAGGGTTAACCAAGTTTTGGAGGATATGTTGCGAATGTATTGTATGGACCATCAAACAAAATGGGAAGACTACCTATTTCTAGTCGAATTTTCTTACAATAATGGGTACCATGCCTCATTAAAAATGGCACCTTTTGAGGCACTATACGGGAGAAGGTGTAGGACACCTTTATCATGGAGTAATCCGGAGGATCGTGTAATGATCGGGCCAAATATGTTAAAAGAAATGGAGGATCAATTAAATGAAATTCGACTTAGGCTTAAGGAAGCCTCTGATCGACAAAAGAGTTATGCTGACTTAAAATGAACTCCGAGGGAATTCGTTGTGGGAGACAGGGTATTCCTAAGAGTTAAACCCACTAAAAGCTCTATCAAATCCTCCAAGCTCAGCCCAAGATTTGTAGGACCATTTGCCATTATTGACAAAATTAGCCCAGTAGCTTACAAACTGGCCTTACCTCCCAACTTGTCTAAAATCCATGATACTTTCCATGTGTCTCTCCTTAAGAAATATATATCAGATCCTTCTCATGTTTTGAATGTTGACCATTTGTAGATGACAAATCCCCTGCACATTGAGGTGCGACCAGTCAAAATTCTTGGATATAGAACAAAGCAGCTAAGGAAAAGAAGCATTGACCAATGTAGGGTCCAATGGGACCAATTTTTAGAGAACAACGCCACATGGGAAGATGTGGATATGATGAAAAGATAGTTTCCTTTTCTATTTGAACAATGATCAGAACATAAATTTTGTACATCAAAAACTGATTGATAAATGTTGTATGAGTAATGATGTAAATCATGTGATTTTGTGTTGAACCACTTTTTTTTGTATGACATTGCATATATTGTTGAATCATATTTTGTATGACATTATATATACTACTTTAAATGTATAACTTATGATGTTATATATTGCAAACACAGGGACTGTGTTTAGTCTTAGGGAGGAAGTATGTAACAACCCTACAGATGTGTTTATTGTTTTGGTTATAATATCTGTAAGGACGAGGTACTACTAATATATTTGTGGATGCAGGAAATAGGTATCGTCCATGGTAGAGCAACTCGGAGCTGGGAGGTCTTCATGCAAAAAGGTTATTCGGCTTAAGGTAAGTCCAGAGAAGTGATGAGCGGTGGGGTATTCACCATAATCTGGATCTAAGAATCCTAGAGGTAATGCATCCATCAACGGTCCATGTAGCTGCATTTCATGTAGATGCATCTCTAGGTGGTTTGATTTAAATATTAAATATATAGAATATTTATAAAAATATTTTAATAAATAATAAATTAATAAATATGATTATATATCTATTATTATTATGATAAACACAATCAAAATATTTAAATTAAAAGATATAATATAATAATAAACAAATATAAGTATAGAAATTATATTTTTAAGTATAGAAGGTTTAAAATAAATACGAAAATAAATGTACATCATTATGATGTAAATATGTTTAAGCTAAATAAAATAAATAATTAATTAATGGCAAAAATAAGAAATAAAATAATTTTTAAATATATATATATATATATATATATATATATATATATATATATATATATATGTTGACATCGAAGGCAATGATCCAACCCCTCCTCTCCACTTGGAAATACTTCGAGAAACAATGGACATGTAGATTAACAAATGCTACTCACTTTAATTGGGCTAATTCCTTATAAAAAGGTGAGGAAGAATGTTTTTGAGGGGGAAAATACAGGGAGCGACGGAAGCTTGGATGGTTGGTTGAAGAGGAAGTACATAACAATGTATAGTGATTTTACATTATCTTTCTCGTTGCTGTGTTGGAAACTAAATAGAAATCTTAAAATGAATTATGTTAAGGGATTTATAAACTATGGGTAGATAGTTTATCATTAATTGAATAATTTTGAATGGGAGATTTTTATGTGTTCAAATAGAAACCCTCAAATGAATTAGGTTAAAAGAATTTACAGTTGAATAAATTTTGAAAGGGATATTTTTATGTGTTCAATTTAAACCAAATAGAAACCCTAAAATGAACTACATTAAAAGAGATTACAGACTATGGGAAGACCTTAACTCCGAGATGCACTTAATCTCCCAGAAAATTCGTATGTGGCTACAACAAAACCTTATGGAACAGTTTATGTTATTTGTGTTATCATGTTTATATTTTCATAAAGGATAAGGTGGCGAGATTTTTTTGATGAGAAATAGTTGTTAGTTACATCTTATAACATGTTGGCCTCGGTTTAGATAAACTGGAAGTGTTATAAAAATTATCTTAAGGATCTCATTTTTAAACTGTGCAATGTGACGTATTTTGATTTACTTGTAATTTGAATTAAAACAATTTTGGAAATAATTTTATCAATCAATTGCAAAGACAACTCCCTTAAATTCGCCATCATTGACCTCAAAAAATGAAAACCAATAACAGAGTTTTGAGTTGGAAGGATTTCCACTTTATCTGTAAATTTTCATGATATGATGCAATATTAATTAATAGAGAGAAATTAGAAATTGTTTAAAATAAAATCGCCTGCAAGATAAATCCCAGTTCTGACACAATTGATGATGAAATCTTGGAAAAACCATACTGTGTAACTAGTAAAAACATCTTCTAATCTCAACAAAAACGTAATGGTATTATTACCCAGTATTCTACGTGCTTCATCTGAGATTTTCTTCACTGAGAGTTGTGGCTCACGTAGTTTAAGAGTTAAGTAGGTAACTCAAAAATTATGTGGTCGCCTAATGACGTTAAGAATATGTGTTAATCTCAGTGACGTCTTGGGGATATTAAATATTGGATGTTTAAATGATTGAACTTCAAAAATTAAATTAATAAAATACTTAGGGTTTGTTTTATTATATTAATTGAAAAATAATTGTTTATAGAGGTTCTCGGTGGTCACATAGAAAATATAAAGTGTTTAATGATTTGTGCTGCCATAAATTAGTGTATTTATAAGTTTTGGTTGTAGTATCTTATTTTGGGTCAAAGAAAAATTACAAGCTGATTAAGGTTCATTTTCCTTAGAAAATTATAATGTTCGTTTAGACAAGAATAGATGTTTTGATATTGTATTTTAGGATTGGCAATTAATAATATAGAGGTTTTGACATTGTATTTTAAAGAATTGACTATATTATTTAGAGAATTATTATGTTCTTTTTTAAAAAAGGGTAGAGTAATGTTTTATTTTAAGATTGGCAATTATTAATATAGAGGTTTTAACATTGTATTTTAAATATGGACTATATTATTTAAAGAATTATTATATATATATTTTTTTAAAAGGGTAGAGTAATGTTTTATTTTAAGATTGGCATTTATTAATATAGAGGTTTTGACATTGTATTTTAAAGATTGACTATATTAGAGTAATGTTTTATTATTGTACTTTATGATGGGCAATATTAATATTAATAAATTGCTTAGTGTTAAACTTCACTTGAATATAGTAGTTGCTTATTAATATTAATATGATTTTGAAATAATTTACTATTCCTTAATAGATGTGCATCCATGTTAGTTTTAAAATGTTAATAGAATAATACGAATTAAAATAATTTTAGATAGAAATTACCAGACCTTAAAGAGGTGTATCCATTAAAACAAAGTTCTTGTAACCTTGTCTCAACCTAAATTTTTAAATATGACACACCCAAGGTCGTAAAAGTCCTGACCTAATAATTTAGAAATATTTTATAAAACTCTAAAGGTTGTGGGAGGATAACCTAACCAAGGAAGAATGTGGGTAGACATTCTCCCTTTTTCCAACCCTCAAGATGTGGCAGGATGGCTTACATCTTGACATGGTTTTCCAACTCTATAATATAGAGCGGGAGGTATAGGGGTGATGATATGGGCATCACACCTAGGTAAACCATACTAGTACGAGAGTAGAAGATCTTGTAGTCCAAAAGGATACTTGCATAATGAAATGGATGTTATGCAAATAAGACTTCTTAGGTTCTACCAAGGTAGTGGTAGATCCATGATATACCTTAGGGAAGTGAAGGTACATCAACTCTACCATGTAAATGCTAAGTATCTGATCAGGATACAAGGAATTAAGCGTGCAAATACCAGGTGAAATGGGTCTTGGAAGTAGAAACCCCTACCAATACTTGGATTCTTAGGTAAGGAGATGAAGTATTTAAAATGTAACCACACCAAGATTTGGCCAGTCTTGATCTCATAGATATTTCAATTGTAGTGAAATGGCATTCGTGACGATAAAACATGCTTGTACTAGGCTAAGTTGAAAAAATAATTGGAAACTACATTTTTTTGAATGAAACCAAGTGGAATGACTTGGGTTTCATAGTTCCCATGGAACCTCCTCTAGTTGGTCCAGTTGTTAGTTGATTGCACCATTGAGAATACAATGGTTATGGCCTGGGAGAGCATCCTACTTGCACATATGTACAATAAGTTGTATGAGCTCTGACATCAAGGTAGACATGGATTGGGTTGCAACTTCCTTATGCAAATCTAGGATTGGGAACATATCTAAGTGGATAGACCAGAGGGATTTCATGGTCACCATAGTTATAAATGGAGGACCTAGAGATTGGATATGTGATTTGATGGAGGTAAGACTAGGAGGTGGGTCAGATTCATCCTCATGCAGGTAGGTTTGCATACTACGTAGAGTCCTTTGAGGGACTGAGCCAGAGTAGGTTATATGGAGGCCTTACAGGGACTGCCTAACATGGACAAAGGTAGCAGAGCAATTGAGACATGTTAGGAATGAGTGGTGGTTGATTGGATGATATGGCACAAAGTGAGAGTATTTTTAGTACTCTCTCATTACTCAGTAGTTTAGGGTTCATCAGTATATACTTGGTGAGCCCATTATCTACCACTATCAAGGGATAAAGACTTAGCCTAAGTGGCCTCGAGTAGTGCTAGTGGGAGATAAAGTAGATAATCCACTAGTGGATCCAAGTTTTGATGATGCATGTATGATAGTAGAGTATGATGCCTCATGGGTGACTCAGTTATGGTAGGGGGTGGACCTATGGGTAGGCTATTTGGGGCTGTAGTAGAGAAGGGTGTGATAGGGGAGGCCTTGGTAGATGAGGTAGGTGAGAGAGGGCAGTGAGTGCATCCCAGATGGAGGGATAGTGGGGCCAGTCCTTAAAGGGAGTGGAGGAGCCACAAGATGAGGGTGGAGATGAGGAGAATCCTAAGGATGAGGGTGCTCAGCTTAGAGTACATGTGTAGTCCCTACATGCACAGTTGGTGAAGTAGGATGCCATAGTAGCAGTACTTCAAAGTTAGCTAGCCAAGGAGAGGTAATAGTGAAGAGGATTCTCTAAGGAGAGGGACCTACTTAAGGCCTAGGTGTATAGTTATCAAGAAGTGATGTACAAGGTGATAGAAAAGAGAGATGCTCTACAGGCATAGATGGCTACTAGGATAACATAATGGGATGCTCTTCAGGCATAGATGGTCGTTAGGATATTAGAGTAGGATGATCTATAGGCATAGGTGGTTACATTGACCATAACTTAGGGGTAGGTAGATAGTCCATAAGTGATGTGGTAATGCTATTGGCATAGGTATCTCAGTATTCCTCTCTTCAAAAATTAGATAAAATGAATATCATGATCTTGGAGGATTAGGTGGAGTGATGTGGAGGTATATTATCCATACAATCCTCATCAGGTGCATCACATCAAAGCCAATGCACTGATTTGGGGCAGCTATCATTGAGGTAGCATGTTCCACTATTTTGAGATAATCCTTAGAGATCACATACCAATGGGTCTTCTCAGCCTCGTTAGGGTAGGGTTGAGGGTGGTGGTGAGAGTAGTGGTGCAAGGTCAACCTAAATTATGTTTGTATACACCTATTTTCATAGTGTGAGGTTTGAGGACCCACTCTATTGTAGCCTATGGGTATTTTTGTACCATGATGTACCAAATATTATTTATGATATATATGATATCATGTTTTCATTATGGCTTATCATGTGTTTGTGTTATGTTTTTATTTTATGTATGGATGCAATGATGGATGTATGCTTAGATTATGTGATGTATGGATGTGATACCTAGACATTGTAGTATAGATGTATAGATGTATGCCTAGATATGTGTATGTATAGATGCAACATCTAATGTTAGATGTATGATTTAGATTTGTTTAGTTGATTATGAATGTGAATTCATGTTGTTTTTATGACAAATCTAGTATGTATGAGATGCATTAATTTTTATATGGATGTTCTAATACAAATTATGGATGTATGTTTTAATTACTTAAAACATGATGAATGAAACTAAATGTGTTTGAAAAACTCATGATATACACCACATAATGTATAAAAATCTTAAATCAAAATGTTAACATTATCACAAGAGTCATATTTGTATGTAAATGTGTGAGATGAGATATTGGGATGTAGGAGGTTTCCCTATGATCTTTTGTGAACTAAGAGGTGTAAGTAAAATAGTTAGTGGCCATCTAAATATCATTGTTGATATTCATCCAGTATCTATCCTATCTTACGAAAACCCCTTAATAAGCAAAATATAATAAGAAAAACTATAGATAATGAGATAGTTAGCTTCTATGAGGGAATTTTAGGGTTTTTCATTAGACTCAAACACCCTAGTTGACTAGTCAAAAATTGTTTATTGACTATACCTAACTCTATAAGATAGAAATTTGCTAGGAAGACCCAGATATTCAATATCCCTGTGTGTGCATGTGATGTTTATTTAATGACATATAAGACTAACCCATTTCTAGGAAGGTTTCATTCAATCCATTATTGTAATGAGGATCATCTCATGGTTATTTTTATCTTGATTTTGGATATAGTTGGACTAGACCACTAAAAAATACAAACCACCAAAAACTACTTCATCCATAAGTCAACATTGGTCTGTACAAAAGAATGTCACTAATGTAATAGACATATCACCACGCGTAAGGCTACTCCATTTTTGTAATGGAGATTTCCCCATGGATTGTCAATGATTGAGGATTCTAGGGATTCAATATCATTACCTCCTTTTCTTTTTATTTCTTGGGATACTTGTTCATTCTTAGTGGTGAACACCACTTTTATTTTTTGAGCAAGGGAATTTTATTTGTTTAGTGGTGAAAACCATTTTTTTTAGGGATACTTGCTTGTTTTTGTGGAGCAAGGGATTTTATTGGGTAGGAGGTATCTTGTCCTTTTGTCAATTCTCAACATCCTAGACCATGCACATAATAGGATGAATGAGATAAACCTTTCACTTAAGGGAGCAAGGATTATGTTGTAGTGTAATCCTTCCTTTTTCGAACTCAAGAGTTAAATGTGTGAATGTGTTTATAATTTGGATATATGCAAGGTGCTATCAAATCAATAACCTCCCTTCTAAAAGAAAAAAAATCTATCTACAAAATATGAAAGGAAAACTAGGGATGGTTGAATGATTGAAAATCCTAGTTGTTAGAAATAGATTATATTCCATCATTTGGGTTATGCAAATGTATCTTCCAAGGTACATACTTAGGACATTAGATTACTTTAGGTGGAAGTTATCTAGTTAATTCATGCAATGTAATAAATACACAAGTGTCAATGTGCAAGTTGTAAATATGCAAGGTGTCACTTGTACAGCCAAATAGAGTGTTAGCCAAGTATCCTATTTTGCCTATATAAGGAAAGCCTCATTGTTAGATAGATATGAACAGGGAGAGTCAGTGACAAAAAATTAGGGATCTTAGTAGGTAGTACAGTTTAGTGTGGATCACCATCCATTGGTAATGGGCACAATGCAATCTAGTAGATTTTATGAGGGAGTGTTCATTTCCTCCATAGCTACATTGTATTAGTCTATATATCATTTATATTTATTGCATATATTAGTCATCTAGCATATTTACTTTCTTTCATATTAATTTCCATCTCATGATTGTTATCTCCCTAGGCATATTATATCAAAATCTAACAATGGTCTCAGAGCTACGATAGATCTAGTCTATGTAGGTCTACAAGAAAATCACCATCATTATTGAGTCTGAGTGTTTTGTCAACCTGATGCACCATTGGACCAGTCATTGTCAAAATATCTCAAAAAAATATAGGTAATAGAATCATGGAGAGTCATAAGTGAGGACTGAAAGAAATCTTAGTCCTATAAAATATTGAGATTGCATTTGACTAGAGTCTTTCCACAAAGTTATAGGAAAACTCATGATGAGGCCTAGAAATACCTCATTTTTATCATGTTTTGAACATTTAAATATTGCCTTAAAAACCAAATATGATATTATTTTATGTCAATTATGTGATTAAATGCATTATTTGTTAAGTGTTTGCATGATTTAATGTTTAGGAACACTTACCCCTATTTTGACTATTTTTCAGCATTTTTACCCTGTTTTTGCATGATTAGTTAGTGAATAATGCATAATAAAATTAGTAGCCAATAAAGTGTGCTGAGGTTTGTGGTTGCATAAGATAATTTAAATATTTTCCCACTCCAAATACAACTGGTAAAATTATTTGGCACCAAAATCCACCTTTCTGCTAAAAACGGGATGCTCCACCTGTAGCAGTAATCTCATACAAATTCCAACCACCTATCATGTTAAAGGGAGGTATTGAATTTGTTAAAAGAAGTAAATGGTTACTATGGGGAACTATTAAGGTAAAATTAGGAAGAGTCTTGAGCCACATGGCAGCATTTCTAAATATTCCAAATGAAGGCAACAAGACATAGAAGCAAAATTATAGGTACAGTTGGAAAACAACATTTAAAAACCAGAATTGCACAAATATTAAGGTCACACAAGGAAGACACATGTAAGTGGTGGAAATATGTATTAAAAATCAAGGAAAGATAAATTTTATATTTTATTATGCTCCTATCCAACCGGAATTTGTGGCAACAGTTCAAATCTATTACTTTGCCTTATATTCCGAAGCTGCTCCATTATGAAGGCAAACTTTGAACTGTTTAGACAAAAAAGGTAGAAATGCATCCTTTTTGGAAGGAAGGGAGAAGAATCAGGTGAGGACAGGTGTTCCAAATATTCTTACACTATTCTTGAACCATTCCACTAGTTGGAGAGTGCGGACAAAAAGGCAACAACAACATATGTCTTAAATTAGACTAGGTCTTTGAAGTAAAATAGGCACATTAAAAGCAGACAACACAAAAGAGGTTATTTTTGTATTTGTAAAATATTCATGTAAGAAGTAGTATATATAGGAGCTCCCTAATTGGTTGAGCTAGGTCCACATATAATAATAGTAGAAGAGTAGAGAAATAGGAGTTAATCAAAAATTGATAAAAAGTTGTAACAGTTGTTGGTTTTGACAACTTTCAATAAAGTGAAGAGTTCAAATATTTTGATTTAAAATTGTACATGAGTGATTAGGATCTAGTTCTATTGTGATTTTACCTTCCTCTTAAATTGGGAGTAAGGGCCCACTCTCATAACCAAAGGAAGGAAACTAACTTAGCAGGTTTTTGACAATTAATTACTGCAACAATTTCTTGTTAAAAACTGTGTAGCAGTATTAACTTTGTTTTTATGTATTATTTATTTTGATGTTTTAAGAGTGGTTTGTGTGATATTTTTGCATTCAGCTAACCCTTGTATTGTGTATTTTTATTTCTTGCATTTCCCCTATTTTATTTCAGCAACTTTTTCTGATTTCAGCAACATTTTTCTATCAACTTTTTACAACAGTTTTTGTAACAGTTTTCAGCATTTTTAATTTAGCATGGTTGAATTTAGTTTGTTTCAATTTAAGAAATTTCCATTTATGTCATTTCAATTTAGCAAGCATAAATTAGATTTTATTTCAGCAATTTCAATTCTGCAATTTAAGTTAGTTTCCATTTTATAGATTAGGTTTAGTGTGATAGGCTAAACCAACATCTATTGCAAATTAGAAGTAATTTCAATTTTGCAAGTTAAGTAGTTTTAAATTCTACAATTTAGGATTAGTGTGATCCAAAACCACTTGTTTCACCAAAAAAATCTTGTGAACTAATTTCCTGAACTATAACTTGCCAAAACCTTTTATCATAGACAACCTTGGACACCGCCCTAGATTTGATAAATATTAAAAATAAATGATAACAATAATGACACTCATCATTTTTGGCACCATTATCGGGGAACATGGGTGTTTTTAGAAGGTAAAATAGTTAAACAATTTTTAATTTGTGAATTACAATTTAGAAATTTAGAAACACAAGCATAGCAAGAAATTACAGGAAGAAAACATTCACAATACGAGATTGAACTATGTCAAAGTTAATTTGAATTAGAGATTCTTGAAAAAATTGGAACTTTAAAAGAATTACAATTATATACTTTAGGAAGTGAAAAATCCTTTGAGAAAACATTCCATAAAGAATAAAGTGTTAGTTCAACACCACTCTCCCTTGACAAATTTATGCGATCAAGACAATTTAAATAGATTTATAATTGGTGTTGGAAACGTATAATGGTAGGCTTACATGAAAATCCAATAAAAGCCAACAATGTGCTTCATCTTGGTAAAACTAGTGCATCTACCAAAAATTTCCAATATCCTATTCAAATAGATCAAAACTCTCCCATGGAAGTCATTTCACCTTCTAAATTACCAAATTTTAAGGGAGTGGCATTTGAGGACCCTGATCAGTTTCTATTTAAGTTTAAGATTGTATGCCAAGCTTGTAACTATATCAATGACAATAAAAAACTTAAATTATTTTCTTTTACTCTTAAAGACTCAACCCTACAATGGTTCATGAACTTAGCACCAAATCCAATCCAAACCTAGGATGAAATGGAAAGCATATTTTTGGAGAAATACCAAAAATACTTGTTGAGTAAAGAATCAAAAGGATAAATTTTCTAGGATGAAACAAGAGGAAAATGAAACTTTTGATACATTTTCCCTTGTTAACAAGAGATGTGGAGTAGAACCAAAACTTAAATTCTTGAGAGGATTACCAGATAAATCAAGAGATGTATTGAGTCCACCTCAGAAACAAAAAAACCATAGAACACAACATCCACTGTTGGCTCAACCTATGATTGATCTCAATAATGTTAAATAGGTAACCCTTATATATACGAATAAATCAAAATATGCAACCATAATAAATGCCATTGGTTGTGACAACATTCAACTATGTTCAGGAAAAATACTTCTTGAACATATTCCACCTATCATTGTAGAAATGGGAGTTAAAGGGAATAAACATGAGAACCCATCTACACTGAAATGAGAAAAAGAAAATCTGCCTCAAGATGATTTAATAGAGAAGGTACCATATTCTGGACAATTTGACATATCAAAAATGACATCTTCAAAATTAGATCTGGTAAAGAAATTAGAACATTTTAATGTTACAATTCCTTTATTACAGGTTGCTAAAGATGTATCTACAAATAACTGGATTGTTTAGGAAATGGGTATTAAGAAACCAATAAAAAAGAAATTCTATCCTAAAATCATACAAGTAGGTGGAAAATTAGTAGACTTGCTTGCAAGAAAACTTACTCCACCTAAGTACAATTATCTAGGAAGCCCATGGTTTCTTGAATCAAATAAAGGAAATCAAAAGAAACATATTTTTCTAATTGAGTTTGAATTCCTAACACTTCATATATATTTGGAATATGGCATTGAGTTGTTGTAGGTACACGAGAAAATCCTACATTTGAATGCAATGGATGAACTCTGGTTGGAGACACTTCACCCAATGGAGATCATTCAAAAACAATAAGGAATGTGGTATGATAGTCATATTAGAAGTAGCAAATATGAATTAAGTGTTAAAGAGTAAAGCCATTCAACTTTATTCAATTGATTATTCAATGATGACAATGGTGGTGAATGAATATTGTTTACAATTATACCATAAGCCACTACCAAAGATGGAATTTGTTCAATATTTATCACAGTTAAACTTGCATATGATAGAAGAGGCTTCCTCTTCTGACAAATATTCTAAATGATCATATCTTTGAATCATGAAAAAAAAAAAAAAAAAAAAAAAAAAAAAAAAAAAAAAAAAAAAAAAAAAAAAAAAGAGAAAAAAAAAAATTGTAGCATAAGGCATGTCCCACAAAATGCAAATGTATGAGGACATGCATCAATTTTAGCAGGAAGAAGGAAAAATGAAGCTCATATTTCATTTTCAGAAATAAGGAGACAATGATGACATGAGAAGATTCTTATTTATCATATGAAAAGAAAGGATGATGCTTCATTGTTGTTGTTTTCTTGTAGAAAAATAGATGTGTTCTTGCAAAATAAGGATTATTCTTATCCAAATAAAAATGAGAGATATTCTCTCTCATTAAAGCCTCATGAGAGACATTCTCTTTCATTGAAGCTCCTAAAAAAAAAAAATAGAAATTGGTTGAAAACCAGAAATGGTAGCCTCTTTTGATGAAAAAAAAAAAAAAATAAAAAATAATTCAATAGTGAAAACCTTTTCGAAGGTGCTATTGAATTGAGGCTTACATGAAAATTGGTTTTTTGCATGTTTGCTTTTTTTATCTATCCACCATTATACAAATCTCACCAACTACGCATGTGTTTTGTTTTTGATTTCATATTCTCAACTAACAATCATCAAAAGCAAAAATTTGTAAAGTGCATGATAAATTTTTAGGACAACCAGGAATGTGTATCTTGCATTTTGTCATAAGTAGGCATTTAGCATGTATTGTATGATAATACATGTTTGGCATAAAAATTTTATAAACCTAGAAAGTAAAAATAGGTATTCTATCCAAAATGTCAAGAAGCATCCTATACTGCACTTTGTCACATAAAAATTTTAGTCCGATAGCATAAAATAGAGTTGCAAGCAAAAATCTGAAATATCATAGGTAAAGTGCTTCACAACATGTAGAATCATAGAATTTCTAAAAAATGTAGTTGGTTTCAACATAGCAAGGTAAAAAAAACAATGTAGTTGAAAAAAATGTAAATATTGTAGTTGGAACAAATTTCTACTAAAAATAAGCCAAAACATGTAGAGAAAGGTGCAGGTAGGACAAAGACCCCCAAAAAATAGTGTTGATGAAGTTACAGGTAGGGAATATACCCCTAAAAATAATGCAGATGACAGGGTTACCCCTTCATCTCCCCAAGGTCCACCAACTACCAAGACCAAAGCATAAAGGAAGAGGAAAGCTGAGTCTAGACCTACAAAGCAGCCAAAACCTAAGAAGGTCATATTTTGTGATAAAGTTACAAAAAAAATGGCTCATGCATCTACATAGTCAAAACCCTTAGATTTTTTGTACATTGGATCTTTGGCTAAAGTAGTAGTTTTCATTAGATGAATAACAACTTGATTCTAATATTTCATTGAAGCTTATAGGAATAACAACTATAGGAACATGGCAAGCTAGTGGAGAGATAGGTATACAACATCTAAGAAAGTCCACAAGGCTATATAAATAATATTTTGCAGAGGAGTTGGTTGAAGTAGAAGAAACAAAATATGAGACACAAACATATCCACCTTCACCTCCTCCTATGAGAAGGAGTTTAATAAAAAGCAACATGGTATAACTACAGCTATTGAAACCATATCTCCAACACCATCCAACTATAGGAAAAAAAAGAAAATTAAAACTTCATTAGGATGAAGATGAAGTGGTTGAAGAAATTATAGTTCAATAACATGATACTTTGGTTTAGGAATCACTCAATCTAATCGAACAATCAGTTGTAGAAGTTGGAGGTAATGAAGAACCATAATCACCACCTACAAAAATTTAGAAATTAACAAGAGGACTGGCACTATTGAAGGCATTGTCCACAAAAGCATATTCTAGAATGGAAGTAGAAAAAAATTTACTTTAGTTAGCAGGGTAGGTTCTAGAAGAAGATATGTAAATTGATATCCCTCAACTGCCTCATAGATATTAGGAGAATAATCTGGAAAATACACTTAACATTTTTGTTTTAATTACTGCTGCAATAGCACAACAACATGCAGGCCAAGAAACAACACCTAAATAGAGTGATGGATAAGGTATTTTTGATGCAATGGAAGGCTTACACACCCTAGATATAGGCCCACAATATATTGTAGTAAAATTTTGAAAAGAAGACCATTTCAACACTTTTGGATTCATCTTCAAAATGAAAATAGAGATCTGAAATGAAAACTACACATTTTGGTTGAATGTATGCAGGAAAATATAGAGCTCTGGAATGAAAACAAAGCTTTGGAATGAAAACTACACATTATAGTTGAATGTATGCAAGAAAAACATAGAGCTCTAGAATGAAAACTGCACATTCTGATTGAATTTATGCAGGAAAAACACAAAGCTTCGAAATGAAAACAAAGCTCTAGAACATCCAGAAACTATGCCAAAATACTTTGAAAATGCTACATAATAGTAGAAAAAGCAAGGAAAATTAAATATTGAGGTTCCTGAATCTCAAAACACCCCATTACAAGTAATTTATCACCTCAAGTAGATCTAAATCAAAGTTTGGACAGTTCTATTTTTAAAGTGTAAATAGTAGAACTTGATGAAGTTTAAAGATAACATGGGGAAGAAGAACCAAAAAAATCCTGATAACCCGGAAGATTTAAAACAACCCTACTACAAATAAGTACATTACCTCAGGTATATGAAAATCTAAATGTTGATAGTTTTGTTAAAAAAAGAAACAAATTGCAAAAAATGACAAAAAATACAAAAAATTGCAAAAATGACAAAAATTGCATAAATTTTTGAAATTGCTATAGCACAAGAAATAACATCCCTTGCACCATCCAATGATGAAAAAATATAAAAAAATTGAATTTAACAACATCTGATTCAAATTTTGCTAGGATGCATAAGGGCATGCATCAGGTCAAGTTGGGGGGAATGATGAGGTCCAAAAATGCCCCATTTTTATCTTGTTTTGAACATTTAAATACTGCTTTAAAAACCAAAGATGATATTATTTTATGCTAATTATGTGATTAAATGCATTATTTTTTTAGTGTTTGCATGATTTAATTTTTAGGAACACTTACCCTTGTTTTAACTATTTTTCAATATTTTAACCATGTTTTTGCATGATTAGTTAGTGAATAATTCATAATAAAATTAGTAGTCAATAAAGTGTGTTGAAGTTTGTGATTGCATAAGATAATTTAAATATTTTCCCACTCCAAATAAAATTGGTAAAATTATTTGGCACCAAAATCCACCTTTATGCTAAAAACAGGACATTCCAGCTGTAGTAGTAGTCTCATACAAATTCCAACCACCTGTCATGTTAAAGGGAGGCATGGAATTTGTCAAAAGTAGCAAATGGGAACGATGGAAAAATATCAAGGTAAAATTAGGTAGACTCTTGAGCCACCTGATAGCATTTCCAAATAGTCCAAATGAAGGCAATAGGACATAGAAGCGAAACTGCAGGTACAATTGGAAAACAACATGTAAAAACCAGAATTGCATAAGTATTAAGGAGGTCACACACCCGGTCAAGGGAGACACATGTAAGTGGTGGTAATATGTCTAAAAAAGATATAAAATATCAGTTTCATGTTTTAAAATGCTCCTATCCAACCAAAATTGGTGGCAACAGTTCAAATCTATTACTCTGCCTTATATTCCGAAGCTGCTCCGGAATGAAGGTAGAATTGAACTATTTAGATAAAAAAAGGCATAAATGCATCATTTTTGGAAGGAAGGAAGAATAATTTGGTGAGGATAGGTGTTCCAAATATCCTTACATTATTCTTTAACCTTTCCACCAGTTGAAGAGTGCGGATAAAAAGGCAACAACATCATATATCTTAAATTAGACTAGGTATTTGAAGTAAAATAGGCACATTAAAAGCAAAAAGCACAAAAGAGATTATTTTTATATTTGAAAAATATCCATGTAATAAATAGTATATATAGGAACTCCCTAATTGGTTGAGCTAGGTCCACATATAATAATAGTAGAAGAGTAGAGAAATAGGATTTAATCAGAAATTGATATAAAGTTGTAACAGTTGTTGGTTTTGACAACTTTCAATAAAGTGCAGAGTTCAAATATTTTGATTTAAAATTGTGCATGAGTGATTAGGATCTAGTTCTGGTGTGATTTTACCTTCCTCTAGAATTGGGAGTAAGGGCCCACTCTCATAACCAAAGGAAGGAAACTAACTTAGCAGGTTTTTGACAATTAATTACTGCAACAATTTCTTGTTAAAAATTGTGTAGCAGTATTAAATTTGTTTTTATGTATTATTTATTTTGATTTTTTAAGAGTGTTTTGTGTGATATTTTTACAGTCAGCTAACCTATGTGTTGTGTTTTTTCGTTTCCTGCATTTCCCCTATTTTATTTTAGCAACTTTTTTATGATTTCAGCAACATTTTTCTGTCAACGTTTTGCAATAGTTCTCAGCATTTTTAATTTAGCATGGTTGAATTTAGTAATTTTTAAATTTAAGCAATATCTATTTATGTCATTTCAATTTAGAAAGTGTAAATTAGATTTTATTTCAGTAATTTAATTCAAAAAATTTAAGTTAATTTCCATTTTATATATTAGGTTTAGTGTGATAGGCTAAACCAACATCTGTTGCAAATTAGAAGTAATTTCAATTTTGTAAGTAGTTTTAAATTCTACAATTTAGGATTAGTGTGATTCAAAACCACCTGTTTCACCAAATAAATTCTTGTGAACTAATTACTTGAACTGTAACTTGCCAAAACCTTTTATTGCAGACAGCCTTGGACACCGCCTTGGATTTGACAAATATTAAAAATAAATGATGACAATAATGACACTCATCAACTCATGAATACCAAGACTCATTACTCAATCCACTAGATTGAAAGATCATCTAGTGAAGATCTAGGATATCTAGAATTTTCTAACTATTGCCCAAAGTTACTTTTATTGCAGATAATTAATTCTTAGAGGATTGGTATTGCTCCTATGATAGAAAGCTAGGAGACTCCAACTTTATTACCCAAAGATTAATGTGCCCTCATAATGTATATATTAGTTCCTTGTGTAGGATAAGAACACTATGGAATAAGACTTTTGAATAAAAGGCATGGTGAAGCTAGGAGACTAAAGATCTCCATTACATATTGAACAAATTCATAGTTGAAGAACATGCCATAGAAGCCTTGACACAAAAAGTCCATAGTAGCCTTGAATAACAGGCCATAGAATCCCTTATACAAAAAGGTCATAGAATCCTTGAAGTAGAAGCCATAAAAGTCTTGATACTGAAAATGCCACATAAGCCTTGAAGTAGAATCCATAAAAGTCTTGATACTAAAAATGCCATAGAAGCCTTGATACTGAAAAAGGCCATAGAAGCCTTGATACTAAAAAGACCACAAAAGCCTTGATATTGAAAAGGCCACATAAGCCTTGATACTAAAATAAGCCACAGAAGCCTTGATCCTGAAGAAGAATTCAAAAGGAACATCTTATTCAAAAGTAGATTAATATTTTGGTATTAACATTTTTATTGTAGGGAAATAAGATTCAATGAGTTGGGAAACTTCCTACAAGAAAGTTAGGAAGGGTATCTTCTTTAGAATCAATTCAACATCTGAAGCAAAGGATATTAGGAGAAGATCTTATTGAAGGACTTCCAGAATTGGAAGAAGGGTTAGGAGAGTCCTGCTCGAATACAGAAGTAGTAGAATCAGATATCCAGGAGCATATCACATCACCAACACTTCTAGGAGCAGAAGGTTGAAGAGGTCTCAAGTGAATACCGATAAAAGCTACAAGATCAAAGACCTTGGGAAGGTCTCATCGAGCAGCCAAAAAATGCTAGGAAATCCTTACTAAATAAATCATCAAAGGAGATATCACTAGAAAAATCCACTACCAAGGATAATCTCCTAATAGTGAAGGACTTGGAATAATTGTTGCCATCTGAAAACAAGCCTAGGAGAAAGTGAATTTTACAAGGAGTGCCACATTGCAGAAGAAGAATCCATTGAAAGACCTCAAGATATTCAAAATATTGAGAAGAAGATCCTGCTTGAAGTCAGAATTCGATAACCCAGGTGTTGTAGGTGAGTTGGAGAGGAGAGGTCAATCCTCCAAGGGAGGTCCTAGGTTCAAATCTCCACCCTACCAAAAAGTTGAATCGGGTATCCACAATCCAATTGATAATGTTGGTGCGGGTAGGGTCGGGTGCGACTCCTGAGTGACTTTGACAATGTATAACCCCCTGTTCGTGGTCTCTTAGACCAAGGCGGCCCCGCAAGGGGTTTTTCGCTTTAAAAAAATTCAGAATTTGAAAAGAAGACTTGAAGACAGAAGAAGCTCATCAAATCTAGGATATTTGAAGATTACCTCTCATAGCAAGAAGGCACCGATTCAGAGACAGAGACTTCTCCAAATCTACAACATAAGGAGAACATTATAATAGGAGAACAAGCCACCAAATTTAGGCTCATGAAAGAAAGTTTGAGACCATTATTTGGTAAATAAGGAGTTTTTTAAAACTAATCTACAAAGAGCTACAAAATCCTACTCGAAGCAAAAACTTGGTGATCTTAGACACCAAGATCCACATCCTCTATAGAAGTGGTAAAAGTAGTTATAAAATATTTTAAAAATGTATGCAACTACTGGTTCTAAGTAGCTCATTAATTATACTTCTTATTAGATTCATTAGAGCACCTTATCTGAATTAAAGTTGCATGAAGAAAAAATAGATTACAATATTCAAAAGTGAAAAAAGGGAAAGGTTATTTTTAAGGTTCATTTGCACATTAATTAGGATTTTATCATATTTCAAAATTATATCTATCAACTACCTATCATCTACTTTGGAAATATAAAATAAGGCTAAGTCCTACAATATTAGTTGTAGTGAATTTGCAGAACAACTTTTAAAGATTCATTTTAGGTTATTCTTGATTAGGTGTAGTAGATTGATTAAAGTGCATTATCTTGAGATTTAATTCGAGTGATAAGCTAAAAATTTTTGTGCATTAAAAATAAATTCTATTAGATTTATTTTGCACTATTATACAACTCTCAAAAGAAATTAGCTTTTGTTTTCTTGAAGGGCACAAAATCTTATTTGTATCAAGTGTCTATAGACACTATTGAAGCATAGAAATCTGCAACTCATAGTGGCCTAAAGAAGCTGCCCAAAAAGGTTAGAATCCTCCAAAACTTGGATAAGAACACAACTAACCAAAAACAAAAATAGAAGCTTTAAGATTGAGACTTAGTGAATCTCAAATCCAGAGCATTACAATACTGGATGCATGAAAAGAAAATGAAGAAAATTGCATAAACTAAAAGGATTCTATCTACTATTATCTAAGCTTGGATTTATTATAAAAATGTCCAAGAAAAAAGTGGAAGGTGTACTCATAAAATACAACCTCAAAACCCTTGTATTGCAGGAAGAAAAATCTGCCATAAAACCAGAATTTCAGATCTGAAATAAGAGTGCAAAAGAAGGAGGTTTATGTACAATATATAGTAGATTTTATTGCACCATTTTAATATGGTTTTTACAGCCCAAGAGACTATTTGGTTGTGTCCCTAAAAGTCACAATATCAACAGGATAAGCAGCCAAGAAAGGCTGAACATAAGAACTCTTCTTCCCAAGCAATAGGAGCCACTCAAAGAGCTCATCTTGGATGGACGAACGTGCAAAACAAATCCCACAAGAGGCTATCATCAAAGCTACATATATGTAGAGAAAATAGTGCATATCTACTAATGTACAAAAATGTGAGATAGACAACAATGTGATATGAACATCAATGTAGGATGAATAGCATCTACACTACAAAAATAAGGTGTCTACTTCTACCAACATAAGACGGACAACAATGTGGGATGAACAACATATAAAATATGTCTATTTCTACCAAAGAGAAACAAACATCTACACTATAAATATGCACAGGTATTAATATGTTGGAGGCATAGAATATAAATAACAAAGGAGCTACATTTAGAACTTGGTGAAGATCATCCACCAAATGAAGCATCAGAATCGCTATTCAAGCTCTATAGCGCCTCATCAATCCACTTGTAAAAAATAAGTTTGCTTGCTACTCAAGAAATGTAGCAAAGCAAAGAAATGGTATAAATACCTAAGGAGTTATAATAATCTCCTTATAAGGCATTATGGTTAAGGTATACATGCAGAGAGCGTGAATGCCACTTGGCATCAATCTTCTAAAGAGCATGTCACCATCTCTCAATGCTCAAGCATACATTTTAAGAACTTTTCTCAAGCATGCATTACATAAAATTCATCTCTCAATGCATAAGCATATGTGATGATACTTGTTATTCTCCTCAATTCCCACACGAGTGATAAGGCATTACAAAGTGACCAGCATCGTTGAACAAGAAAGAGATACGAAGAAGGAGTGCAAATATGTAACAGACGTGACACTTATCACAAGGATTGAGTTTGCTCCTCCAATAAAAATTTTTGAAGTCCAAATATCATAGTAGGAAGAGAGAGTGAAACACGGTCAAATTTAGTCAAGCATAGCATGGAAGAAAGGTAGAAGGAGTATTTAAGTCTCCAGGTCTTGAAGGTCAAATATTTTAAATTTAGTAGTGTATACATTCCAGCATTAAAGACAAGCATATCCATTGATTCTAGTACCCAAGGGAACCTTATCATTGTTGTTATATTCAGCCAAAGGGAGCACTGAAAAGTGAGGAGACTAGCATAAAAAAGGTAAGGTTTAAATCCCACTTTATTATTGCTTTCAACTTTGGAGATATAAGGGTTATAAACTAAGGTAGAAAATTTAGTGAAAGAAAAATCTATAAGGGATAACTTACCAAATTAAAATAATATTTGCATCTCAACCTAGGAGAAATAAGGAATTCAACTTGGATTAATTTCTTTGATATTTTGCAAACATTATTGATATTTTAATTTTCCAAATTTAGGAGTGACAAGGGTTACAACATCAAACTAGGTCTTTGGAAATTAGAAATTAAAACCTAAGGGTTATTAAATATTTATTTTAAATTTGGAAATTTATATTTTCTTGTCTTTAAATTTCTCAAAAGAGACAAAAGGAATCCAACATTAAAACCTCTTCAAAATTTGGAAAAGTGCTTAGTTCAATTAGGAGAAATAAGGTGTTATAAACATTGATTTTTTATTGTAAAAAATCAATCATAAAATTGAACTTTATTTTTACAAAAGCACTATATCATACTCCAAAACATTAGGGAGTCATAAGTAATTCTACAAAACTTGATCAAAGGTTGTCAAGTTGGGAATATATAAGCTTTCTTCAAAACCTAAAATTAGGTGTTCATACTCTCATTACTAGGGAGACATAAGGAAGCCTACAAATCTAAAATATTACTAAAGGTTTCATCAAATTAAGCTTATATACTTCAATCAATGTTTTCATATCCTAAGGAAGACTACAATTCTATCTCATCTCTTCAAATTCAACCTCTTCAAATGGGTAAAGGAATGTCATACAATGAATTTAAATCTTGCTCCAACAAAAAATAGCTCACAAAACATGAGCACATGTGGTATATTGACTCAAGAGCCATTCATCATATGATAGGAAATATACATTGGTTTGACTATATTGAAGTTTCTAAAGGTTATAGACTAAGAATTACAGACATCCAAACTTATCCTATTCATGGATATGGATGTGTAACTCCTAGAAAATCATTTACAAATCTTCTACTACAAAATGTGTTGTATGTTCCTGGATTAACATTCAATCTCATCTCAGTAAGCAAGCTAGTAGAAAACAACTATATGATTAACTTTGGATATATGGATGGGATCAATACATGTCTTATTATGAATCAATATGGAATAAAAGCAACAAATTCAATCCATGAAAATACATACATTCTAGACTCAATTGGAATCTCACAAGATATTAAGATGGTTCAAAATGTTGCTAACATATTTACAGAAGAACAAGTTGAAGAAAGTGAAGAACCAATACACCTAAAATGTAAGCTCAGAAGGATCAAAAAAATATGAGAGGAAAATTACACCATACCCTACTCAAACATCAGCAATCATATCCAAATGAAGACACTTGCAAAGAGAACTATAAAGGTGGTTGGATAGAAGATAAGGAAGATGAATCAGAATAAGCCAAATATCATCTGATGAAAGAAGAATATTTAGCATCAGCTACAACTTACTCTACATAATATGAAGACATAGATTACCTATTGAACCTGAATACTAAATATGCAGAAGGAGAGTACAAAGCTCAAGAAGAAGATGAAGATCCATATTGAAGACTAAAAGTCTTCAATACCTAAATAATGTAATACAGGGAGGTGTTATAAATAGATTATATTCCATCATATAGGTTATGTAAATGTATCTTCAAAGGTACATAATTAGGACATTAGATTACTTTAGGAGGAAGTTATCTAGTTACTTCATACAATATAATAAATGCACAAGTATCAATGTGCAAGTTGTAAATGTGCAAGGTGTCACTTGTACAGCTAGATAGAGTGTTGGCCAAGTATCCTATTTTATCTATATAAGGAAGACCTCATTGTCAGATAGATATGAACAAGGAGATTCAATAACACAATTTCTTAAGGATATTAGTAGGTAGTACCGTTTAGTGTGGATCACCATCCATTGGTTATGGGTGAAATGTAGTCCAGTAGCTTTATTGAAGGAGTGTTCATTTCCTCCATAGCTACATTGTATTCATTTATATATCATTTATGTTTAATGAACATCTCAGTCATCTAGAATATTTACTTTATTTTGTATTATTTTGCATCTCGTGATTGTTATCTCCCTTGGCATATTATATCAAAAGCTAACACTAGTGAAGACCCTATAACAACTTATTGGTTGTGTTAAAAACACAGTTACTCACAAAAGGGAATGTGGATGGTAGTGATATATGGTATGTGGAAGTTTTCCCTATGACATTTTGTAAACTAAAATAGTGTGCGTAAAATAGTTAGTGGCCATATATATATCATTGTTGATATCCATTTAGTATTTAACCTATCTTACAAGAACCCCTTAATAAGAAAAAAGCTTGTAAGGAAAACTGCAAATGATGATGATGGATAAGGTTGATATAAGGCTCATGATTGGCATACAGACATGGTGTCATTCATAAGAATGCAAACATAATTTTTCCTAGTGCAAGTGCAATGGATGAGTATGCCTAATACAACTAATCGATGAATGCAATGAGATGCATGATTATGTAATGCAAATTTTTTTGTATTTTGATGTTTTGTATTGTTTTTGTGTTTTTATGTTTTTCTTATTTTTTTGTTGTTTTTGTGATTTTGATTGTTTTTTGTGTGTGGAAGAAGGTGTGATATCTTAAGCACCCCCAAAATATGCAGTGATAGGTGAATTTAGGGAAGGTGCGATACCTTCAGAGTCTCCAACTTGCTTCATTGGTTATAATGTGGATGGTGGGGAAAGTGTGATGCCTTGAGCACCCCCAGTATACATTGTGCTTAACATGGTGTGATTGGCTTGGTTTGGAGGAGTGATAAAAATTGACCACCCTATTGTGGCAAGGAATTCTGGCCAATACCACTATTGTGATGAGATGAGGTTAGCGAACCATCTATTTGGAACTCATTTTGTTCTATCATGTCTTCCACAAGATTCTTGAACGAGTAGAAAATTTTAATGTAATGCCCATTCTGATGATGATAGATACAATGTAAGTCTTCCCTAAAGTTTTTACCCTTTGTTTTATTCAGATATGTTTATTGAACATTAGGCATATTAATGGCCTTTGCCTCACATAAGCAATGAAAGAGCGATGCCAATAACTCATGCAATGGTGTGTACTGGCAAGGAGGGTGAAATTGGTGTTTTGTTCATTGGTTTTGTTGAGGTGAGAGGAGCAAATTATCTATGGGAAAAACTTCTCTATCAATAAGATATTGGACTACATTTTTAAATGTAAAGCAATGATTAATGTTGTGACCTTTTTGTTTGTGATAGACCTAGTATAAATTATCCCTATACATCTTTGGTTTGTATATTTTGAGCTCAATAAGGCGTATGTTAGGTAAAATTATTGTTTTTCCCTCTTAAAACTTGTGAAATGTTATCAATATGGGCTTGGATAGAGGATTCCAAGTATGTAATTGGGATTGTGCATGATGTGAATGAGGTGGATGAGTTTGAGGTAAATTTGTGAAGAACACAAGCTTATACTGAGAGGGGGAGGGTGAACAATATAAGACCACTTTTTACTTTTCATTTCAATTCAATATTATGCAGTGTATAGACAACAATATCAATAGCAGTAATCAAGCAATACACAAAACACCATACACAATAGAGACACCACAATTTATGTGGTTCACCCAATGTGGGCTAATCCACAAAGAAAATATTTTACTAAAAATTTCTCAATCAATTTCTTTGGTAATCCTTCCCAATTACAATATTTATGGGTCTTTGTCTAAAGGATATGTTGATCCCCTAATATCAATTTCGTGGATCTCTTCCACAAGAGAACTATTTTCCCTTTTGGATAGTGATCTTCTAGAAGACTTTATCTCTCTGCTGCACTGATTGGTGGATCTCTCTCCACTTGAAGACTCCTCACTCAGATTTGTCTTCAATTGTATTGGCTTTTGGATATCTATCCACTGAGACTCTATCCTATGTACTATGTCACCTCCAAAGCTCTATCAATAAGCTCACTTAGAACCTGCTCAATAGGCTCACTTAGAACCTGCTCAACAAGCTCACATAGAACTTGTCCAAATATACTCAACAATATCACATAGAACTTGTCCAAATATGCTCAACAATCTCACACATAACTTTTCCAAATCTGCTTAACAAGCTCACACATAACTTGTCCAAATATGATCAAGCAAGCTCACCAATAACTTGCCCAAATATTCTCAATAAGCTCACACAGAACTTATCCAAATATGCTCAAGCAAGCTCAACAAGAACTTTCCCAAATCTGCACTAGCAAGCTCACAAAGAACTTGCCCAAATCTGCACTAGCAAGCTCACCAAGAACTTGCTCAAATATGCTCTAGAAAGTTCACCAAGAACATGCTCAATAATTCAATCTTATAGAAGCATAAAGAGAATTGTTAAAGACTCAATATGTTCTATACTCAAATACCAATCTCAACTCAAATCAATCTTATAGAAGCATAAAGAGAATTTTTAGAGACTCAATATGTTCTATCCTCAAATCTCAATCTCAACTCAAATCAATCTTATAGAAACATAAAGATAATTGTTAGAGACTCAATATGTTCTATCCTCAAATATCAATCTCAACTAAAATTCATAATATAGAATAGTTTGTTTCATGGAACTTGAACAACCACTTCACACAATCACTTGACTAGGCTCAAACAACTCTTCTCAACCAACTACCACAAGGAACAACTCTTTCTTACAAACCCTAGTCCAAGCATGTATCAACCAACTCAAATGTTTCCAATAATGCTCAACCTCAAATCTCACATAACAATGATACTCATGTTCTTATCAAGTTCAAGTTCTTTGCATAACCAATGGGCTTCAACAAAAATGCTAATAAATAAATAATACTCACGTTCTTCTCAAGTTCAAGTTCTTTGCATAACCAATGGGCTTCAACAACAATGCTAATAAAACATTCTTCACATAACAATGATACTCATGTTCTTCTCAAACCCTATCTTAGGTTTTTCACACAACTAATGGCTTCAACAACAATGCTTATAAAACAAGGTTTAATAGCAACTCTCAACCCAGAAAACCTTGAAGCATTCAACCAACTACTTTCGAAAAGGAAACCACAATTAATCCTTTTCTCTCCAATTATATTTCAGAAATCAACCACCATAAACAATCAATAGGAGAATGTGCCCATACCTTTTATGAATATGAAGAAGCCTTTTGGTTGTCCACAAAATCTGTCTCACTCAACACACTTTATTTTTCAAATTTCAACAAGGGTTAGATATATTTATTAATAACACAAAAATAACATCCAAATAACACCTTATTACTCCTACTCAATAACATACACCATGTCACTTCATAAATGAATTAATCTCTTTTGAAAAAGAACAAAGCAACCTTCACTTTTGAACCTCTTTACAAAATCAAAAATATCTATTTACACACACCTTATTTCTTCCTCTAAGTAAGTTAATCAAATAGCATATAATATGATATACTTCTAAAAAATAAATCACCAGAAATATTTCTTTTTTTTTAAACATGCATCATAACCCTTATTCCTCCTAGGGCAACTTTAGAAAAATAAAATATATCTAAAAATTATTAACTTGCCTCTATCCCTGACGGTATTTGATCTTGTGACCTTCCTTGCTTAGTGCCTTAACCATATCCAACCTATTGTTGGGCCACACGCCCTCACGTGCTCAAAATGAGCACACAATAAAACCTTGTCGTAAATATTTGCGCCCTTCAAAAATAAAACGTGCTTCACGTGTTTCAACACAGCAAAAAACCTCCAGCAAGAATCGAATGCAGGACCTCCTTCTTCGCACACAGTGCACAAACCACTAGGACAAGGAGGCCTATACATCTGGCTTTACTCCACAATAGTATCTTCAATGAACATGAAAATCGTAAGCCTTTTAAAACCCTTTTCACACACACTTCGACACACGATGCACAGGCTCTTTTACCATTCGAATCCAAATATCAAATCAAGCGCTTAGAGAAATAAATAAAAAATTTGGACATATATATGTCCTCCTCATTTCCTTTGAATTCGGCGCTATAATTTAAATATTAGTTTTATGTCTTTTCCTTTCTTTGACTTTGGTGCTATAAATTAAATTTTAATTTTAATTTTAAATTTTAATTTTAAATTTTAATTTTAAATAATTTAAAATTAAATATCTCCATCATCGGGGCACATTTTTCGATGAAATGAAAAGCTAACCTGGGTTTTAATAAAAACCCATTTCAAATATGCTATCCATGGTTTTAAATAAAACCTTTTATTTTTCCTGCCTTGGTTTTCACAAAAACCCTGTATATATCAATGCTCTCCAAATATCATAAATTATTATTTAAGAATTTTTTTGGCCATAAAAACTCAATGTGATCCATGTGACATCAATGACAACATAAAATCACTCAAATTTCCAACAATCTCCCCCTTTGTCATTGATGGCAACACCTCTATTGTAAATCACCACAATCACTGTAAAAACCATCTCTAAGAATCAAAGTTGCTCCTATGACTCAATACTCTCTATGGAGGCTTCTCCTCCTAACTCAATGCTCTCTTTGGAGGCTACTCCCCCTAACTCAATGCTCTTCCCCTTACTAAAATCTCTCTCTTTGACATCAATGGAAAAAGGGACACCTATGGGGCTAAAATATATGACTCTTAATCTTAGCCCCCTCACCACCTTATCTCTTGAGGTGATTAACTTTGGGGTGGGAGTATTTTTACTCCCATATTACATTGTTTCTTTTATCTATCAACTTCCTTCCATGTTTTTATGATATCCTTATCTTGATGAATTACTTGATCTTCTTGTCTTGAACCTGTTTGACCTTCTTGCCTTGAAACTGCTTGACCTTCTTGTCTTGAACTTGTTTGGAATTGAGTCCTACACCATTTTGTAATATGTCCAAAGTTATTGCAATTAAAATACTTGATATTGTATCCTTTGTATGGTGCCCATATCCTGAATTCTTTCTTGAAATAATTTCCATATCCATTCCTTTCTTGAACCCTGTATTGTGAAGTTCTATTTTCATGACCATTATGACCATGAATTCTGATTTGTGTATCTCTAAAACCAAAACCATGTTGCTTATTTTCTTTGCACTGAGAAGCTCTATGACCAATCATGTTGCATAAGAAGTAATGTCCCTGAAAACCATACCTTTTTCCTTTGAATTTTCTTCTCGCAAAATAAAACTTCTTTGATCCATGGATCCTACAGTGTATAGCCCTGTGTCCAAATCCATTACAAGAAAAAAAATGTCCTTGAAAAGCCCTTTGTTCATGCCTTGGTTCCTAATACCTTTCTTGATCATTAGCCTTGTAATCATCTTTGACTTGTGTATTGTATCCTTGAATATTCTTTGTAGCATCTAAATCCTCTTCCTTAATTTCTTCCTTGCTTTCCTCTTCAAGAATTTATTTTTCTTTTGAACTTGATTCACCTATCTCAAAACAAGATCCAAACTAGATGTTTGGAGCCATAGGAACTTTGGAACTTTCTTCATAAATCTTAGGTGCTTCCTTGCTTTCATATTTTAAAACTTCCTTTCCCTTTGAGTGTGACTTTTCTTGGAAATAAGATACAACTTTAAAATAAGTTTCCACTCCTTTTGAAACTTTTCATTTAATGTTTCATATCTTGCCGTTATTGTCATTAATTCTTCATTCATCCTTTCCTCTATACTTTTTGCATTTTTAAGCTCATATTTTAGATCACTGATTGTCTGAAGTTGTTCTACTCTAATTTTTACATTTGTTCGAATCTTGTTTTCAAGATTCCTAATTTCTTCTTTTAGACTTTTGACTTTTGTTTTTTATTTTCTTGGATCATCCTCTTCTTTTTATATTACCAAAAGTGATACTTTTTCTATTTCTTTTATCCCATAGAAAAACCCTTCTTCATATTCACTGTCACTAAGATCATTATAATATTCTATAGCAAACAAACTCTCATTATTTATCTGACCAAATCTTCCGTGATGTGTCATCTCATATTCACTATCACTAAAGCCATTGCAATATCCTGATCTGTGATCTCTTTGACCACACACAAATCATTGTTCTCTTTCATCTTCTTTTCCTAGGAATATATGTTCTTCATTTTCATCATCTGACTTATCTCTATCATTGTGATATGAGCTATCACTTTCTTCTACAATGTAGAAGGTTTTCTTTGTCTTATGAAAATTTTTCTTCTTCTCATACTTGCTTTGCTTGTATCTGTCATCTTTGTCATGCTTATGCTTTCCATATTATTTTCTTCTGTGACCTTGTTTTTCATCATCACTATTTTCTTCATGTGGACACTTGTATGCATAGTGACCAAAATCACCACACTTGTAGCATCTGATTTTCTTCATATCCCTATAATTTCTTAAGTCCTTTTTCCTTTTGATGAAGTTAGCTTCCTCATAATTATATGAATCTCTATCTGTCTCTATAACTTTTCATTTATTTTTCTCTGAGGTCTTGAATGCAATTTATTTTATTGTAACCTGATGCTTACTTCTCCTCATATCATAAGTTGTGAGAGTTCCTTGTAGTTCTTCCATTGTTAGCTTATTGATATCCATTGTTTATTCTATTGCTGAAACCTTTGCATCATACTTCATGGGAAGTGATCTCAAAACCTTTTGAGTAACATCTGATTCTTTCATCTCAAATTCTAGACCTCTCATGGTGTTAGTAATATCATCAACTTGAAGTAAAAACTGTGCAATATCTTCAGAATCTTTCATTTTTAATTTCTCAAATATTTTTCTATGAGTTTGTATTTTTTCCAACTTTACCTTGGAATCTCCTTCATAGGTATTCCGCAACTTGGTCTACATTTCATTTGCTAAATTACATACCATGACCTTTGTAAAATTTGTCTCACATAGACCACTTAGAATACAATTCATTGCCCTTGCATTGATCTCAACCAATTTCCTGATAGTCTTATTTACCTTGGGATTACCTTCAACCTTATACTCTTTTGCAACCATATGCCATACCTCATATCCTTGTGATATCAAGTAGTTATTTATTTTCATGCTTCAGAAAGCATAATTGTTACCATCAAAAAGTGGAGCCTTATTTGTAGATGATCCATTATGTGAAGACATCTATGTTCTTATCGAATCTGCCCTCAAGTTGTTAGTCTTTCTAAAGGAACCTGCTCTGATACCAATTGAAGAACTCAAGATTATACTAAGAGGGGGGTTGAACAGTATAAGACCATTTTTTACTTTTATTTTCAATTCAATATTATGCAGTGTATAGATAGAAATATCAATAATAATAATCAAGAAATGCACAAAACACCATAAATAATAGAGACACCACAGTTTGTGTGGTTCACCTAATGTGGGCTACTCCACAAAGAAAATGTTTTAATAAAACTTTCTCAATCAATTTCTTTGGGAATCCTTCCCAATTACAATTTTTATAGATCTCTGTCCAAAGGAGATGTTGATATCCTAATCTCAAGTTCATGGATCTCTTCCACAGGATAACTCTTTCCCCTTCTACTCTGGCTAGTGATCTTCTAGAAGACTCTATCTCTCTGTTGCACTAACTGGTGGATCTATCTCCACTTGAAGACTCCTCACTCAGATCTATCTTCAATTATGTTGGTTTTTGGATCTCTATCCACTGAGACTCTATCCTCTATACTTTGTCACCTTCAAATATCTATCAATAGGCTCACTCAAAACCTGCTCAATAGGGTCACTTAGAACCTGCTCAACAATATCACACAGAACTTGTCCAAATATACTCAACAAGCTCACACATAACTTGTCCAAATATGCTCAACAAGCTCACACAGAACTTGTCCAAATCTGCTCAACAAGCTCACACATAACTTATCCAAATCTGCTCAAGCAAGCTCACCAAGAACTTGCCCAAATATGCTCAACATGCTCACATAGAAATTTTCCAAATCTGCTCAAGCAAGCTCACCAAGAACTTGCCCAAATATACACTAGCAAGCTCACCAATAACTTACCCAAATCTGCACTAGCAAGCTCACCAAGAACTTTCCCAAATCTGCACTAGAAATCTCACCAAGAATTGGTACAAATATTCTCTAGCAAGCTCATCAAGAACTTTCTCAATAATTCAATCTCATAGAAGCATAAAGAGAATTGTTAGAGACTCAATATGTTCTATACTCAAATCCCAATCTCAACTCAAATCAATATTATAGAAATATAAAGGGAATTGTTAGAGACTCAATATGTTCTATCCTCAAATTTAAATCTCAACTCAAATCAATCTTATAGAAACATAAAAATAATTGTTAAGAGACTCAATATGTTCTATCCTCAAATCTCAACATCAACTCAAATCCATAATATGGAATAGTTTGTTTCATGGAACTTGAACAACCACTTTACACAATCACTTGACTAGGCTCAAACAACTCTTCTCAACCAACTACCACAAGGAACAACTCTTTCTTACAAACCCTAGTCCAAGCATGTATCAACCAACTCAAATATTTCCAATAATGCTCAACCACAAATCTCACATAACAATGATACTCATGTTCTTATCAAGTTTAACTTATTTGCATAACCAATGGGCTTCAACAAAAATGCTAATGAATCAATGATACTCATGTTCTTCTCAAGTTCAAGTTCTTTGCATAACTAATTGGCTTCAACAAAAATGCTAATAAAACATTATTCACATAACAATGATACTCATGTTCTTCTCAAACCCTATCTCAGGTTTTTCACACAACTAATGGCTTCAACAACAATGCTTATAAAACAAGGTTTAATAGCAACTCTCAACCCAAAAAACCTTGAAGCATTCAACCAACTACTTTTGAAAAATAAACCACAATTAATCCTTTTATCTCCAATGATATTTCAAAAATCAACCACCATAAACAATCAATAGGAGAATGTGCCCATACATTTTATGAAGATGAAGAAGCCTTTTGGTTGTCCACAAAATCTATCTCACTCAACACACTTTCGTTTCAACTTTCAACAAGGGTTAGAGATATTTATTAATAACACAACAATAACATCCAAATAACACCTTATTACTCCTACTCAATAACATACACCATGTCACTTCATAAATGAATTAATCTCTTTTGAAAAAGAACAAAGCAACCTTCACTTTTGAACCTCTTTACAAAATTAGAAATATCTATTTACACACACCTTATTTCTCCCTTGAAGCAAGTTAATAAAATAGCCCTTGGGATAAGTATTCCAATGATATATAATATGATATACTTCTAAAAAATAAATCACTAGAAATCTCTCCTTTTTTTAAACATGCATCATAACCCTTATTCCTCCTAGGGTAACTTTAGAAAAATAAAATATATCTAAACAAATTTAACTTGCCTCTGTCCCTGATAGGATTCGATCTCGTTATCTTCCTTGCTCAGCACCTTAACCACAGCCAACCTGCCATTGGGCCACATGCCCTCACATGCTCAAAAGGAGCACACAACAAAACCTTATGCCACAAATATTTATGCCCTTCTAAAACAAAACGTGCTTCACGCGTTTCAACACAGCAAAACACCTCTAGCAAGAATCGAACGTAGGACCTCCTGCTTCACACATAGTCCACAAACCACTAGGCCAAGGAGGCCTATACATTTGGCTTTACTCCATAATAGTCTCTTCAATGAATGCAAAAATCGTAAGCCTTTTAAAACCCTTTTCACACACACTTTGACACACGATGCGCAAACTCTTTTACCATTCGAATCCAAATATCAAATCGAGCGCTTAGAGAAATAAATTAAAACTTTGGGTATATATATATATATATATAGATATATATATATCCTCCTCCTTTCCTTTAATTTCGATGCTATAATTTAAATATTAGTTTTATGCCTTTTCCTTTCTTTGACGTCAACGCTATAATTTAAATTTTAATTTTAATTTTAATTTTAAATAATTTAAAATTTAAACTTAAATATTTAAAATTAAATATCTCCATCATTGGGGCACCTTTTTCGATGAAACGAAAATCCAACCTGGGTTTTAAGAAAAACCCATTTCAAATCTGCCATCCATGGTTTTAAATAAAACCTTTTATTTTTCCTACCTTGGTTTTCATAAAAACCCTGTATATATCCATGCTCTCCAAAATATCATAAATGCTTATTTATGAAATTCTTTGGCCACCAAAACTCAATGCGATCCATGTGACATCAATGACAACATAAAATCACTCAAATTTCCAACAATTTGAAGGTTGTTAAGGTAGTTGAGGTTGTTGAATTGTTTGATGAGGTTGATGATGACTCAATAATAGTTCAATATTTATGATTCGTTTCAATATTTGTTGTAAAATTAGAAGAGTGTTTTGGTAACTCCATCGTAGTTCATATTCTCTACAAAACTCATCAGAGCCAGACCTCTCAACATGGTATGGGTGTGGGGGTGATGATTGATGAATGGGTTGATGACTGAATTGTCTTTCAAGGAATTCAATGTGATCAGTCAAATGATTCAAGAAGAGGAGTTCAGTTGGGATCATTTGGTTATCCCTATTTTGGTATGGTGTGTACACATATTCTTAATTTAGTGGTTATGTTGGGTGAGATGGAATGTGAATTCAAGGTGACAACCTTCTACATGATTTAGTATGTGAACATGCATTCTTGTAGAAGGTAGATAGAGTGGCTTGATTAGGAATATCATCATCCTAGCCATAATCAAGACTCGTGGATGGATCTTTTGGATTGATTCGAAGATATTCCATGTCTCTTTATGATTGTTCAGCAACATTGGCTCTTGATTGATCTTGATTGTGTGTTGTTACCATGATCTTGATTACGTAAGTAGTAAAGAAACAAATAAAGTATACAATGTGATTATATATTTTAATTTTTCTTTGTGAATCCCTATACTATTTTGTATATTTTTATGTTGAAAAACCCCTATTTCTATAAAACTAAGGGTAAACATAATAGAAAACTACTAAAAGGTAGTTTAAGCACACCCCCTATTGAGGGGTGTAACTCAAATGACAAAAAAATGGCTTCCTATTGGATTTAGGCTCAAGGTAACCTTAAGGGAACAAATTACCCCTTTAAAGGTGGCACGTTGTCTAATGTCCTAGTATTGGTGAAGCATCACTTTCCCTTAACCCTTGTATTTAATGCATGTATACTAATGACAACTACATCTAATGAGTATTTTAAAGAGCCCCATGATAAAATATCTCTACTAACCTTCCCACTCTAGGTGCACCCAATATTAGGGGACCTTCTGGTGATGAAGTCTAGAAGACCACTCATTTTTTGCCACTAAGTTGCTAGGGTGTGAGCCAACGAATGGAGATTAAGCCTACCATCACTGGTCTCGATTAACGATTGGGGATGAAGTCCAACTCGTTAATGTTAAAATGAAACATGGTGTGTGGGGTTCCTTTTATTTTATGTAAAATAAAGTAAAAGCAAGAAGCATTCCATGATATTTCACTAATGCATAAAATAATGTTTCAAATTTAGATTTCTAAGTAATGAATATTTTAATTTCAAAAACCTATTAGATATAGAACCCTGCATGAGTAGCCTTTGGCCAGCTAGAAAGCAATAAGACCAAAAATTAGTCAAACATAGGTCATATTTATAAGGGAAAATATGGATAAGAGGTTTTATAACATGGGGATGGCCATAAATAGGGATCATATGGGATAGGAACGACCACAGATAGAGGCCATATGACCCAGGGATGGTCATAGATAAAATATTTTAAGTCGTAAAAATCCTCTATAATTTCTTTACCTAAGCATGAAAATTCTACTTTTCTTTAGTAAAATAGGAGAGGATAGAGTATCTTACTATGATATCCTAAGTCTAATGAAGATATTATTCTCTACTATTTCTGCCTTCTGCTCTAAGGTCATCTTTGGGAGGGACGATTGTATCTGTTGGTCATCTCACATGGGGACAATCCTGATTGTTGACCATCTCTATAGGGGACGGTGGTATCTACAATTTACAAATACCAAGAAAACATTAATTAGTGATGTGAATATGCAATGTGGACAAGGTTCACCCGTGATCACCACTAAAAATGCCAAAAATATCATACACCTATGCAATAAAATAAAGAACAAACTAGATAGCAAATTATGTAACCATAATGACAAAACAAGATATGAAATAATGGTGCCCTTTTTATTAATATCAATTCTATCCTTCAAGAAGGTTACAATGAGATCCCATTGAGGGATTTGCTACCAATTTTATACAAATATACAATAAGAAAAGTAATCTAGGTGTATCTCGTACAATCTTTCTTGTATCTCACAAACTAATTTGGGGAGCGTTTTCTTGTGACCTCCACAATGTATGATGATGGATGAATCTTTATGCTATTTCTCCCTTTTAAAGACCTATAATATACACACAAGAAGATATAAAGAGCATCAAAATCATATGAAAAGCCTTTCAAGATAAGGCTCATAATAATGACAAATAAAGTGATAAAGAAGCTAAAATAAGATAAATACATGCATGCAAATGAAATCTAACTATGCTAAACAATAACTAAATTGTTGCTAAAGCTAAAAAATAAAAGAAAATAGGGAACAAATATATGCCTGGGAGGCCATCCCTATGCAGGATGGTTATGCCTATAGGCCATCCCTTAGAGATATGGTCGTACCTATGGGTCATATCTAAGAGAGATGAATGCTAAAAAACAAGTGATTTTCTTGTGGCCAATGCAAGGCATCATTGGGTTTGATCCATGGAGTGGTTGACATTATTGGTGCATCTATGATAAAAGAATTAGGGGTGGAATATACATTGAAGCAAGGGCATTGGATGATGCAAGGAGTATGAATTTGATATTCAACCTTCAATATGCTCCATTGGCATGCTTGGAAACTCCATGGTTGAATTTTGATAGCACTTCATTGCTTTGAGAATGAGAGATCTTTTATTCTTCAGTTCGACAACACTTAAACACATGAAATTTCTAGGATTTTCGATGAAGTATAGGCACATTTTTTTATAATTCCCAATGGGATTCCAAATATTTCTAGAGAAGCCAAGAAGTGGTTAGGATCAAGAAGAGTAACCACCCATTCTTGAAAACCATCACAACTAACTTCGTTATGTTGTTATGTCTAGCTGGCATGTGTTACTATTTGAACCATAGTGGTAAAACTTGCTTCTAGTGTGACCATATCAGGGTGGTATGGTCATAATTTCAAGACATATTGGGGTAATATTATCATGGTTGGGGGTCATATCGAGGTGAGATGGTCATGGTTGCAAAGGAAAATTCCTTCCTTTTGAGTGGTGAAAACCACTATTAAGCCCTAGGGTTGCCCAAGGTGGGTCATATGGCCTTAAAAGGTGTTCATATAGGTAGTTTCCTCAACATGACATGTTTTAGGTGTCTGCAATATCCTTGTACCAAGGATTAAAGTATGAATCTACTTCTAAGGAGAAGACTTCTAGAGGAATCTAAATAGACTCTAGGGTTGAAGGTTCCCTAATTTTTCAAATGATGATCATATATTATTCATAATATAGATATAAGGGGATCAATAATGTATTCAATTCTATAATAGCAGCATGGTAGTTACTAGACTTGGGTATAGTGTCAATAGTGATTTTATTAAAGCAACAATTAGATTATCAAAAATACCTTTTAAGGGATTGATTTATCATCTTTAGTTTGATAGACACTATTGACTTGATTAATTATTAGCTAGGAGTTCCTAAATACAAAAAGGATTTTGACCTAGAGATATAACATTACATGTATCCCTAATTTAAGAGCTTCATTATGGTGCTATTGGTATAAGAACACGAGTTTCATATCAAAAGGAATTAGTTGTAATTAAGGAGTGACAAAGATGAGTCCTACCCTTGATCCTTTGATACATTTAGTGCCATAAAATTATAAGTTCCAAGAGTCAAGTTGATATGCTTTCAGGTTAAAGACTAATTAATTATTAAATTCTATTATTGAGGGTCAACTAGCTTCTAATGGTACAAATACTAATGGGTCAACAATGACTTGACCTTTCAAAAGCTTTTGATTGATGAACTCAATATTTAACTCACTGAGCACAATGATCCATGGCAATTTATCCCAAAATGTGATGTTTGGGCATGAGATATCATAAGGGGTCAACCCTTGCAATGACAAAGGTCTTGTGGCTAATCATATAGTGTTGAAGCTTCTAGGAAGAAAATGCTACTACAAGACACAACTTGTCTAAGGGCGTATATTTGACTTCATAATTAACCAAAGTATAGGTAATGTAATAGATAGCATTTTCTCAATATTTATCATCATACTATACCAACATATCACCTAAGGCATAGTTGATAGCTACTATGTATAGTAGCAAGGGCCTAAGAGGATTAGGTAGGAAAACATGAGATGGAAAAAATAGTATATTTGAGAGCACCAAATGTGATTTAATAGTTAACATCTTATTCAAATACTATATCCTTCCTCAAAGGATTGGTGAAAGATAGACAATTGTTATATAGCCTGGATATGGACCTTTGAATATCCTAGATTTTACCTTGGAGTCTCCTTAGTTGAATTAGAGCTCAAAAGGGTGGCATATTGACAATAGCCAATATTTTATTAGGATAAACTTTGATGCCACATCAATACATAGTGAATCCTAATATTTTTCTTGATGTTACCCCAAAAATACAATTTTGAGGCTTGAGGCATAACTTATACTTTGTAAATCATTTGAAGATGTAACTTAAGTCCCAAACATAGTCTTCCTAGTTTAAATACTAACAAAAAATATTGTCAATAGTCTTCAACAATGCCATGCATTATGTCATGAATTATGTATGTCATGGCATGTTGATAGGTGGATAATATTTTTTTAGCCCAAAGGGCATAACTTGATAGTAAAATATTCCCAATAGGGTGTGAATGATATTTTAGATTGGTCCTCAAGTATGATCTTGATCTAGTTATACCCTAATAATCCATCCATTAAAGACAACATTTCATATCCTACAATAAAATTAACAATCATGTCAAAGTTGGGTAGAGAAAAGTCATTTTTAGGACATGCTTTATTGATGTTTCAAAATTCAATGCAAACACTTTTTGTTTTTGGCAATAGGTACAATGTTATCAATTCATTTAGATTAGTAAAAGGATTTGATGAAGACAACATTTAGGATCTTTTGAAGTTATTTCTTGACCAAAAGTATGAATATTGAATGTAGTTTCCATATTTTTTGCTTTATATATTTTGCATTAAGAGTGAAAAAAACCAGTAAAGGATCACAACCAGGCATATTGACATAGGACCATGCAAATATATCTTTAAACTATGTCAAGATATTGGTGTATTCTTCATGTTCAATTGGGGTTAAGACTTTACTTACCATGAATATCTTTAGATCATTTAGACACCTAATATAAATGTCCATAGTTTCCTCAATTAAGATATGATATATTTCTTCTAATTGAAGGGGATTTGGGAGAACTCCTAGGTTCTTTAGATCTATCAGATCCAAGGTTTGTTGATAATTATCAATTTGCTATGAGATAGCCATATTTTTTATTTCGAAAAAGGATCTCCCGAAATAAAAGTAATTCTTGTATATATATTTTGATATACCATCTTGGAGAGATCATTCTTGACATCATCCTTTTAATATTATTCCTCATCAATAATAAATTTAGGATAAGCTAGGGTTAGAAAATTTACATAAACTTATTAGCTAAATGGGGAGAAGCTAGGATCTATGAGAGGCAATGACCTATTTTCATCATCCTCATCCCATGTAGTGATATTTGATTATCTACTCATATAGGCCTATCCCTTTGCCTTGATATCCCATGTTAGAAAGCATTTATTTTATGATGGAATATGAAGCATATTATCACTGAACTAGGCAAGGGTTACTGCCATGGATTTTCTCCTTGTTGGCACTACCAATTTAAACAAAGAATCAACTTCCAATTTGCACTATTTTTCCCTTATTGCTAGATGGAAAGCCTAATGTTTGGAGATATGGATATATCTTAGTGTTAGGAGTTATTACATCATAGACCATGTGAGAAGTCAAGTGGTATAACCACCCCTCATAAGGTACATGCATGTAGTATAGGACAAGGTAGTTGCAAGTTTGTTTGATGGTTTGTTATGCCTAAAATAGACATCTTATGTACTTAAATACTCTTCATTTCCATAATAAAATCATTTGAAGCATTTGGAATTAGAGTAGGTAGAAGGAAGAAATAATTCTTCTTTTAGTCCTCTTCTAGCTTTGACATAGATAAAACCAAAAATGCACTTTGTTTGAGAAATAAGTATCAATTTTGAAATAAAAAGTTTCAAGGGTAAAATTACCCTATATAAAATTATCTTTATAAATAAAAATTCCACGGCACATTCAAAATTTTTAGGGTTAAAAACCCTACCAAAGCCAAAAAAATTTAGGCCTAAAAAAGGTTTCAATACCTTTTTCAATACCAAAGGTCATAAATCCTACAAGAAACAACCAGAACAATCTTAGCAAGAAAGAAATAATTTCCATTTCAAAAGGTAAATATGAGGAATCCATAGAAACTCCTTAAATATCACAAGAAAACAAAGATAAACTGTTTAATATTGCAAGAAAGGGAATCCATAGAATCCCCTTTAAAAATCATTGTTGTGGACTAAAAATGGTCCTTATGATCTAAGTGTAGGTTTCATCGTGTGCATCTAGTGACCATGCCTCACATGGAACACTAGTCTTGGATGTTTAGGGTATCATGGAACACAGACCCTTTGTATGACCTCTAGGATGTTTTATAAAGGCTATATCATTATATGTATGTGATTTTTTGTGCTTCGCTATGCTCCCATGCTAGCCTAATATAACAAGATCTTGCCAAGAAAAAGGGATAGAGAGGAAATTGGTAAATGACTAAAAGCAAATAATAGGAAATTAAATCCATGCTAAGGGATGTAATGAGCCAAATATTATAAATTCCATATTTCATACAAGTGGTATTAGTGAATAAATGATCCAATGTGATACAGTTAAAATTAACATGGTCACAATTAAATATAATTTCAAATCAAACGATATTTTATGGAAGCAAAGACAAATACTAGTCACAACCCCCCATAAAACAATATATGCACATCAAAACTAGGACAAAATTGTTAGCTTTTGATGAATAAATACTCAAAATAATATTGCCTCAAGATCAATAATATAATTGCAATATGAAAGATATAATAATGCTGATCAATCAAGCATATAAATTCATAATCTACTAGATAATAACTCAAATAATGCTAATGCCAAATACTCAAAAATACTCAAAAATCTTTATTGAATGAAGAGATCAAAATACATCATATTACATCACCTTCCATTGCTTACATAGGTGAATCTTTCTCCTTTGCCATGTCTCTTTTACATCAATACATCCTATATATAGAATGGAATGTGACTCTTCATATGGAGGTTTCTTGGGCCTCACTCTTCCTATGACTCTTCATCTTCCTACTCTATTGACACATGTACATAGGGACAACTATGCACATTTACATTACCAAAATATCATTGCACACTTGTGCATTACATTGCATAAAGTAAATCCTAATATAAGACTCTTTTCCTAATATATAGATGTACCCATGATGGTACATTGGCATGTACCAAATAATGTAATATATTCCAACACCTCCCTATATTACATTATTTGGTTATTGAAGATTCTAGTTCTTCAATATGGATCTTCTTCATCTTTCTTGAACTTGTGTTCTTCTTTGTCTTGCTTCATGTTTTGATCAAATAAAAGATTAGTATTTTCATGAAATACTATATTTTCTAGAAGAGCTTTAGCTTCATGTACTTTTGCTTCATCTTTTAATTTGTGTACTTCATCTATCTCTTGGGCTAGGTGCCCCTTTTGATTTCCTCCTCTATATTGAGTATGTTGTGGGTATTATTGTTGTGGTGATCTGTATTGGTTTTGATATTTTCTAGGTTGAGACAACCTATTTTATTGTCCTCCTGTGCTTTCCTGATTCCTTTGATGTTGATTCCTTGGATTGAATCTGCAATAGTTGGTACTATGTCCTCCTCTCTTGCAAATTTGGCAATACCTGTCATTCCACTTTGGTTTACTTCTTGGAAATGAAGCAAAATTCCCTTGTGAGTTATCCTTTGATACTAATGCATTATTACTCATTTCATCCTTCACTGATTTTTGAACTTCATATTCTTGTAGTATGTTAACCAAATCGTCAAAAGAAGTATCCTTACTTAGGAGTTGTAAATATGTAACTAGATGTTTGTAATTTTTTGGTAGTGCTCTCAAGATGACTTGAACAAGAAATTTATCTTCAACTATTTCTCCTAGGGTTAATAACTTCCCTTTTGTATCTGCTACTCTTCTCAAAAATAGTTCAATGGTTTCACCACCCTTGACTTTCAAATAATGCAATTGTGTTTGTAGATTTAGAATAGTAGCTTTATTTTTTCCTTCAAATATTTTTTCTAAAGTGTTCCATGCATCTGTAGAAGTTCCTGCTAAATTGATATATGGTTGTATGTCATCTAAAATTGCAAAATTTATGATCATCAATGCTTTTGCTTCATCTTCCTCAAATTTTTGTATATCTCTATCATCTTCAGTAGGTTTAGTTTTTGCTCCTTTGACTATGTCCCAAAGTTTTTCCACTATCAATATTGATCTTACTTTATTTTTCCATGAAGTATAGTTAGGGCCTTTGAGCGATTGGGAATCTGAAAGAAAGAGTTTGTTTGTAGTTTTCATGAGGAGACTATCTTATGATTCCTTAATCCTTTACAAATATTCAAATATTAATGCAATATTCCTTTATGTAGAACTCCTTTTGTCTCCCAAATTTATGAATAAAATATTTAATTCTAAATTTCATAAACTAATTTGAAGTAGGATTCCTTATTCCTCCAACTCTAGAAATTTAGAAAAATAATATTTGCAATATTTTGTAATCCTAATTTGATGTTGTATGCCTTATTTCTCCAACCTTAGCAATTTTTCAAATATTAACTTTGTTTTGTAAATCTAAATATGCAATTTTACAAAACTCAAATATAATGTTTCTTCAACTTCAAATAATCTTCAAATATGCAATATTCAATATTTTCTAAGGTTCTATAATGCTTATCACTCCACTAGAAAACTTTAAATCTTTAACCTTAGAATATATTCCTTTAATCCTTATTTCTCCTACCAATATATAAACTTTAATATGGTGGTAAATATTACCTTAATAATTTAGGCGCTCCTCCTTTACTTGTTGGGCGCTTCTCTTGATTGTTGGGTGCTTCTCTTCTGGTCAAATTTTCTTGGAATATGCTACGTATGGATCTTGGAAGATGCTTTGACCCTTTATTTAATGCTCCTACCTTGAATTTTCTATGTATGGTGCTAGACTTTGCTATATAAGTGCTTCCACTCTTACACTTTGGCTATATGAGCACTTCTCCTTTCTTTTGTTGAGTGCCACATGTTGCAGGTGCTATAAGATGCTTTGAATCCCTTCTTGGTGGCACCAACATTCATGAAAGAGTAAAATGGATACTTGGCACAATATTCCTTTCTATTTGGGAGTTACTAAATATTTCTTGAGTGCTAGGTGATGATGTAGAGCGTTGAGCACTCTTCTTTCCTAGAGATTTACGTTATGGCTTATGAGCCAACTTTGACCCTTGTGCCAAATGGAAATATTCCCTTTTCTTGCTCAGGACAAGTGTTACAAAATTTTATGCATGTGCTCCTTTCTCCAATGTATGAAATTACAAGGCTTTTCAATGCCTTTTTCTTTTCACTTTCCTCCAACGTATTCTTGCTTCTTTGTAACTACACTTTGTGAGGTTTCTTCTCTCCTTGGATGATGGTGGATGTGTTCACGGATGGCTCCAGCTGTAATACCTCTTGTATGCTCCAATGATGGCCCTATGGTATTTTCTTTGGCAGCTTGATCTATTGATGATATTTCTTTGATAATGCACCCTGTATTTTTCTATATTTTTACAATCTACCTTGCTTTGAGTAGATAGAATGGTTGTGCTATATAGGATTTACGTAGATTGATATTTTGTAGGTTGTATTTGATATCTTCTTGCTCCTTTGGCTGGCCGAATCTTGAGCCTAATGGCTCTTTTCCTTAAGCACTTTTGTTAGTGCTTATTTCCTACAAATGGGTGGATGTTTGTTGTAGAGCTTGCCCCCTATATTCTGGTGTTGAATGGTGCTCAATATGGTGGTGTTTTTCACCACTCTTTTAGTGGTTTTATTTACCACTTTCTATTGTACGTCTAGTGTTTTTAAACACCTGTAATCTACCTTGAATTTTGGAGCTCTTCTCTTTCCAAAATCTACTATATGTTGAGGAATATTCTTCCTCACAAACGTAGGATAATTTTGCTTTTACATTCACTTAAAAATAACATATACTATTCACTTATAACTCCTTTAAAAACTCAATCTAATGTTGTTATAATATTGCTGATTTCTCTAAAAATGAGAGTAAATCTATCTTACGAATGAATGTAAAATGAATCTGATTTTTCTATTACAAAAAATAGCATATATCAAACTCCTTATCACTCCTATTAAATTGTAACTTTTAGTTGTTGTAATATGCAATATTTCTATAAAATAAATGGTGTGTAATGGTGTCTTTCCTTGGCTTAATGACACCCTACAAATATTCCTTTTTGCTAGCTCTAAATGGCTCTAAAATTTGATGCTCTAAAAACTCTTAATAGGCACCTTCAAAAACTTTGCAATAATAATCTATATGGCATAAAATTAACACACTTTTTTGTAGCTCCTTTCTTTATAGCTTGTTGTCTTGTATTTGTTATAATGCACCTTTCTTTTTTTGTCAGTAGACTCTTCAATTTGTAGCTATAGTTTCTACCTAACATCAGATTTATTCTTCTTCACATGTGCTAGCTATTTCTGTAATTTGTAGCTTCAAACGTTGCTCTTTCACTGTTCAATTTTGTAGGAGGACTCCTCCTTAGATGTTGCTAAAATATGCTTGAGCTTTTTTGTCCAAAGCTATCTCAAAACTATTCCAAAATTTTCTAAAATGCAACTCACTTTCCTCTTTCAATGTTGCTCAAAATTGCAGCTTAAATCCCTTCTATTTGTTGCTTACAAAATCTGATTTGGTGTTGTCTTCAAGCCTTCAAATCTGCTGCTCTTATTTCTATCAAGCCTTCTCTTAGTTGGTTGTTCAAATATTTTCTGAAAGCTTCTCCAAAGATTTCTCTAAACTATAGCTTTTTGCTTCTACTTTTTGTTATCTTTTCAGCTTCTCTTTCAGCAACTTTGTGCTTTTATAAATCAGCCTACAAAACTTTGTGGCTGTCTTCAAATCTCTCTAAACTATGACCTCTTCAATCTTCTTGCTTTATTCTGACTTCTTTTTGAATTTTGACTTCAACTCTGACCTCTATCTCTGTCTTCTTTCTCAAGAATCTGAATGTCTTGAGTTCTCAAAATCTTCTCAAAATTTGACAAACTTCTTGTCAAATCCTTTTTCCTTTTGGGCTTGTTGTCGTATGGCGACAATTGTCCCAATATCTTATGGTCAGGTGCTCCTTCTACTTGCAATATTCTACTTCAAATATCTTCAAATGGTCATTGCTTCAACTTATGCAATAAGGCTTTCTCTTGCCTTATTTTCTTTCTTCAAAATCTTCTTTAGACCTCTATTCTTGGGTCTTCTAATTTTGTAGCCTTCAATTCTCTTAGTAAATACTTTTAATGAAACCTTACCTTGGTTTCTTCAATTTTCCAACTATGGAAAATTATTCAATGAGATATCTTTCTTGGATCTCTATATTCTTCTACTTCTATCTGCAATAGGACCTTTTGTAGTCCTTCTATATTCTATCTTCAATATTCAATCTTCCAATCTTGGAAGTTCTTCAATGTGACCTCTTCTTGGGTCTCTTTCTTCAATCTGTAATATTGCAATGAGAACCTTCTTCTTGGTTCTTCTCAATATTCAATAAGGTCTCCTTCTTGGACCTCCTTCAATGTCTACTTTTCTACAACAAGACTTAGATAAAAATAATTATATGTATTCAATGTTCTAGAAATAATAATCTTCACTAGCTATCTCAAAAACTAGTGGAATTAAATCTATATTGAATCCTAGTCTTCATGGGTTTTTCTTTCAACCTTGTGGAAAGATTCTAGCCAAATAATCTAGAATCATTTTTTTATCAAGCTTATCAATAGGACCTGTTGAGTGGTATATTCACCCAGTTGTGAAAGTACACTCTCCTTTAGGATTTGGGTTCCAAATCCCCTCTTGCAAAGAAGTTAAACAAACAACTTCTCCAAGGTCTCCGTTGTATTAGCATTTGCATATGTGTATTAATAATCTCAAATAAAGATATTCAATTTAAATGCTTGGAACACCTTAGTGATTGCAAGTAACTGTAAACAAGGGGTAATGTTGATTTATTTCATCATGAAACTTTAGTGATTGTTCATTATTTTTTGGATTTTGATTTTTTTTAAATGTTTATTTTAATGCTTGAGAATTTAAAATAAGTGAAAATATTTGGAAAGAAAATAAAATGCAGAAAATGAAAATGAAATGCAGAAAACTAAAAATAAAACGCATTCAGTATGATGCTATCCTATTTCGACAAAACCGAAGATGTGAGGTTTTCATGCATGCGACCTAACCTATTGGACCTGCAAACAAGCACAATCCGGATAAGCTAAGTGCTGGCTCCTAGGGTTTTAAATGAGGTTTTTTAGATTTAAACATTCGTATGAAGCAACCAAGAAAACTTGCATAAACTCCATTTACAAGCCTAAAATCTGAAAAGGGGAAAGATAGACATTTAATCTAGCATGTAGAAAATGACTCCTCCTTTCTTGTCCATAAGATGCAACTTTCTAAAATTTTCCGTATTAAAAATTTGTCATTTTACAATAACAAAATTTTTTGGTTTTCCCAAACCAGTCCACGAAAAAAAAATGACTCAAACAGGTCCAGAATGGCCTTCTCGCCTTCAACTTTGCAACTCTGCTCGCAGCAATTTCCAACCCTGTCCATGAAGAAGAAAAACTAGTCTACGAAAGAAAAACAGCCCAACTAGGTCCAGAATGGCTATCTCGCCTTCAAATCTGCAACGCTACTTGCAACAGTTTTCGACCCCTTCTGGCCTCTTTGAATGGTGTATTTAAACTTTTGAAAACATTGTTTCTCCTTCCATGACGGTTCGTCTCATTTTTTGATGGCTATTCGTTTCACCTTCTCTGACTGTTCGTTTCACCTTCCCTTGTATGCGTGTGCTTTGGTTTTCATTTTGTGGCCCTTCGCTGCGTTTTCTCCACATGGGCTTGCATCTGTTTCCCTCCGTGTGTAACAACCATATTAAATGATTTCAAATCATTAAATATTCCTTATGTAATGTTTTGTCTTATTCATTAGACTTTGTCCTTATGTCCACGTCACTATGCAGGTTCGTTACCTTGGCGAAAATGGAACATGTCGTGATATCACGATACTTTTACCTCCTTGTTCTCTTTTGTTGCTTTTAGCCATAAAAATGTAACATGTCACGATATCACTAAATTTTTCTTTTTAGTTCTTTCTCTTCTCATTTAGCCACAAAACTGCAACATGTCGCGATATCGCGACACTTTTTCCCTTTTGGCCACGATAGTGCAACATGTCACGATATCGCGACACTTTTTTCTCTTTTGCCTCTCTCTATGCTTTGAATCGTGAAAATGCAACATGTCGTGATATCGTGACACTTTTTCTCTTTTGACCGTGACCATGCAACATGTCGCGATATCGCGACACTTTTTCTCTTTTGACCGCGACCATGCAACATGTCGCGATATCATGACACCTTTTCTTTTTTGGCTGTGAAAATGCAACATGTCGCGATATCGTGATACCTTTTCTTGTTTGGCAGTGAAAATGCAACATGTCACAATATCGTGACACCTTTTCTTGTTTGGCAGCGAAAATGCAACATGTCGCGATATCGCGACACTTTTTCTTGTTTGGCCACGAAAACGCAACATGTCGCGATATCGCGACACTTTTCTTGTTTGGCCGCAAAAACACAACATGTCGTGATATCGCGACACTTTTTCTTCGTGCTCTTTCTCTTTGCTTTGTGCCACGAAAATGCAACATGTCGTGATATCACGACACTTTTTCTTCCTCGTTCTTTCTCTTCTCTTTTGGTCACGAAAATGCAACATGTCACGATTTCACGACATTTTTTCTCTTTTGATTGCGAAAACGCAACATGTCGCGATATCGCGACACTTTTTATCTTTTGGCCACGACAATGCAACATATCTCGATATCACGACACTTTTTCTCTTTTGCCGTGACAGTGCAACATGTCGCGATATTGCAACACTTTTTTTCCTTTGGCCATGAAATTGCAACATGTCACAATATCGCAACACTTTTTCTCCTTGTGGTGTTTTGCTTTTTTCCTTGATCTTTAGCCTATGGGCCACTTCGTTCTTCTTGGAACACATGCAAAAAAATGTGGGTCCCCAATTTTGGGGTATGTTGTGGAGCAACCACAACAGGACCTCTTATAAGGGTCTCTTAATAAAGCTCTATATTCAAGACCTATAGATTTTCTTCTATTTCAATTTTGCTCTTGGAATAGGTATATTCTCTTTTCAATATCAAGGTCTATCTTCAAGAGCTGTAAATGTTCTTCTATTCTAATTTTGCTCTTAGAATAGGTAAATTATCTTCTTCTCAATATTTTTTTTTTGTATTTACATGGTGGAATCGGTAGCCGCCATGAATCCGGGTAGGCTGTCCAGCTTTTATGGCCGCCACAGTATTCTGTGCTGTCCGCCCCAAAATCCGCCACACAGATCTTCGCATAGTCCACCCCTATAACCACCATGCCATAATCATTTTAAACCTTTTATGCCACTGAAAGCACCAGGAAAGGGACAAGCGTATCTTCTTCTCAATATTAAGTTCTATCTTCAATACCTATAAAATTTCTTCTATTCCAATTTTTTTTATTGGAATAGGTATATCCTTAAATATCACTGGTTTTCCTTCAACACAATGAAAATGCTATCTTCTATGGTTTCTCTTTCCAGAGGAAATTTATTTATCTTCTCTAGTTATTTTCTAGAGGTAATTTATTTATCTTATCTGGTTCCTTTTGTAGAGAAAATTCTCTTCATCTTCTCTAGTTTAATTTTCCATAGAAATTTCTCTTTATCTTCTCTGATTTAATTTTCTAGAGGAAATTCTCTTTATCTTCTTTGGTTTACTTTTTTAGAGGAAATTCTCTTTATCTTCTTTGGTTTACTTTTCCAAAGGAAATTCTCTTTATCTTATCTAGTTTACTTTTCTAGAGGAAATTATCTTTATCGTTACTGATCTCTTATTAACCAGTAGAAATATTATTTCTTTTGATCTATATAATGACTCTTGAGGCTCTTTCAATTTCTATCTAGATCTACCATAGCTTTGATACCACTATTATCTTTTGATCATTAAATACTCAAAATAATATTACCTCAAGACTAATAATATAATTTTAATATGAAACATATAATAATGTTGATCAATTAAGCATATAAATTCAGAATCTATTAGATAATAACTCAAAGAATGCTAATGCCAAATATTCGAAAATATTTATTGAATGAAGATATCAAAATACATCATATTACATCACCTTCCATTGCTTACATAGGTGAATCTTTCTCCTTCACCATGTATATTTTACATCAATACATCCATATATATATAGAATGGAATGTGACTCTTCATATGAAGGTTTCTTGGGTCTCACTCTTCCTATGTCTCTTCATCTTCCTACTCTATTGACACATGTACATAGGGACAATTGTGCACATTTACATTACCAAAATATCATTGCACACTTGTGCATTACATTATATAAAGTAAATTCTAATCTAAGACTCTTTTTCCTAATTTATAGATGTACCCATGATGGTACATTGGCATGTACCAAATAATGTAATATATTCCAATAAAAACTATAAGTAATCATAACTCATTTTATTTAAATTATAGATATAATTACAATTATATAAAATTGAAACAAGCTTAGAAACCTACACACACAATGACTCAAGGCTTGAGTCCAAAATGGTATACAAAATACAAGTTGAGAGAAGATCTACCTAAGGAGACATACTAGGCATGAAAACAATTCAACATCTACTTTTCCCAAAGATGGATATTTATAATATTTACATCAAAATTCAAAATTCCCCCCATATGGCTATTGGAAGGAGCTCCTACATCATTCTTGGTTGCTAAATCAAGAGGTTGAGTTGCATTTATTTTTGGATAATCCAAAGCTGATTGGAGGGTTAAATCATCATAAATTCTCCTATGGATGGCATAATCCTTGAAAAGGTGTCATTAATGAACCCAACCTCTCTCATTCAAAATCAATATTGGATGGTGGATTTTTCCAATGGAGCCCTGCTTCAATGGTCATGACCTTGTCCTCTCCTAATTTTTAACCCATATCAATATGCTTCTCCCATTTTATGTTGGCCCACCAGATATTGGTTATGGATTAGTCTTGACCCTTCTTTCTGGTGATTTTCTACTTTAGTATCTTCATTTATACAATCTTGTTGGCCTTCTATCATACTTTATGTAACATTCAAAGTTACCTTGTTCCTTCTAATTATTGACTAGCTAAAGACTCCTCTATGTGGGATTCCATCAAACCTTGTTTGATGGGAATATTTATGGTCTGATGTGGTTTATGCATCCTATTCTTTTACGTCTTGCCACAATTCCTCTAGGGGATATATATATGTCGATTAACAAGATCTAGTGATCTTATGGAATCCTTACTTGACTCATCCTATCCCCCTCTCCTTTTCACTCTAGGAAAGTTGGGTCTTTCCTAGTGAATACATTGCTCATGCCATTGAGAAATTACACCTAGGTATATGGAGTGTTTTGACCCAATTACTAGAATAGGGTAACCCAATTTTGAATCATGTTGGGATTCAAATTGACATCAAGCAAAAATTGATAATGTGACTGTCTATATTTCAACTTTTTTATTAGGCTTGCACCTGCTAGTCACATCTTAGATTTCAACATTGGATGGACTAAATATTTCTCTAACCCAATCCAGAGTACGTTGGTTGGTTCCTTGTCAACTGACAAGGTTTTGACTCAATTAAGCTCAGTAATTGTTTAAGATATAGGAATACAAAAGGATTAGTATTAAGAAATTTTGAGTAAAATAATTGTAAGATAGAGCTAATAGCATAGGCATCCACAGGGAAAACCTTTTAGCAAATCATTTCCAGTGTCCCACACTCAAGATCAACAACACCCAAAATTAGAGTAATATTCATACCAGAAACACAACAGAGACATAATCCAAGAAGTAATTTTAATATCCACAATACTAAAAATCCAAATTAGCAGAATAGATCATTATCTATATTTAACATAAACAAAATTCTTGTAAGCATAGATTTAACTATGAACATATTTCAATTGCTTTACAACTAGTAATCCAATATCAGTGGAATGAACTAACCATATCAGTATTAGCAGAAATGTGATTCACAACTTGAGTATCTCAATAAAAATATTGAAGACAATAGTTCTCGAGTCAAAAATCCAAGTAATGCTCCTTCTATTAATTTGCAAAATATGTTACATAGTAGGGCAAGCAAACACTCTAGAGCTGATCCTGAAAATCAAGGGTTTGACCTCTATATATAGTTTTTATAGTGAAATAAAGGGATGGAACATTACAAGGATAGAGACATGAAATATTAGTAGAATATTGTGGTGGCATTATTTCATTCACTTTTGAATTCTGGAAAATTTGCTTGATACCGCATGCCATGGCAGCTTGACTCTGCAACTTGCTAGTTTTGTAATGGTATTTAGACTCTAGGTCATTAGAAACAAAATCTAAGCCATTCATTTTTATTAGGGACTTTATCTAGCCATAGATATGCAACTACCTACGTTATTGGTTCTTGTTCTCATGGACACTTCAACTATCTACTCGAACCAACTGGTTCTTGTTTGCCAAGAATTCACTTTTGTATATCTAATAAAATATTAGTATGATCTCAAATATTGATTCATTCATGGATTATTGTGATTGAATATTAACAATGCTCTAAATATTAGTAGCATAGAACATGCCACCTAGCCTCTCTTTTGAAAGAATTATCACTTGCTTTGACTATTTTGACCAGTAGTGTGGAGAACATCTAAAAATACACTATGCTTTGAGCAGAATAGAGTGTGTCATCAGGCCGCTGGCTATGTCTCTTAAAAATTTTTAATTTTATTTTACATCCATAACGTAGAACACATTGTCCATAGCCTTCTCCTTAAAATCTGCTTCATCGAATTTTGATCAAGGTTGACGGTGGGATAGAGCCGTACTCTGACCTGCTCAGGAAATAATGTAAAGTAATGTTTCAAGGAAATTTACAATACATCGCTACCTTGTGCTTCATTTTAAATATTTTAGCCTCTTCAACCAATGATGTGGAGCATGTGTTCTAGTCTACTCTAAAATGAACTTAGACCTTCGTAGCATGGAACACAGCAAAACTTAGTCGCTTATTTGCATGGATTGGAAAAATGTGTGCTAGGCCACTCATCAGATAATGATGATGTCAAATTTGACTTAGTTTGATAATAGTGTGGAACATGTCACTGTACCACTAAAAAATACACTAAGTATGGAATGGCTAGGAGCATATCTTCTTACCTTAGCAATTGTGTCATATGTTGCTCTTTTGAAGTGATAACAATGCAAATTTAGCTACTCTGCTAGTGGCATAGAACATCTTGTACTATAATACTAGGAAATACATTGTATGTTGAGCGACTGGGAGCATCTTCATGCCTTGTAAAATATATTTTCAAAAATTTTCTAAGGATGTGACCATTTTGGGCCTACATTCTAGCACCTCATGGGTGGATTTTCTTGCAAATCCAACAAACTCATAGTCTTATCCATTGGGCATCAGGAGTCAAAAAATACAAATCTTTGAGCAATGCTTCATAGAATAATTTCTATATGACCATTACCCTTTGGAAAATTTGTGAAGCCACCCAGAGGATAATGGTTCACATGGAGATCATACTAGAAACAATAATCTTCACCACCCCTTCCTACTAAAAACTGCTCTATGTCAAGCAAAAACAAAGCTATGCTCTCCCTTATAAGCCTGATCAAAGTGATAAAAATATCTTCATGAGATCTTCATTTTTTGCTTTCTTACTTCATGCTTTTATTATTATCGTCTGACAATGTCAGGCTAAAAAAAAAGATACAAGTTCAAAATGAGAAAATCTACATGTGTGTCTCTTGAGGGTATTCAACAACTCTATTTTATTCTTTCTCCTCCTGAGCTTCTTCCTCATCATTGCCTTCCTTCTCTTGGTTAGCTTCCTCCTCTTCTAGTGAGTCTTACCGCTTATCATTTTTCTCAACATCGGGTCTAAATAGTTGAATCATAATTTTAAGGGTCTATAAAGCTTGGCTCCAAACTACCTCAGAAGGGTTAGAAGTCTCCTTTAGTTGTTTATGAATAAAATCCAACTCGAAGGTATCTTCATATTTTACAGAACTTTCCTTGTTCACTAGGTCCTCCATCAAATCTCTAAGCTTGGTTAAATAAATTATCATCTAAGAGGCACTCTTGATAAATCAACTCTTTCCATGTATAAACCTCATATTCCTCCTAGTTGCTTAAAGCTACGTTCTTCTTGATCTTCTCTTCTGATAATAGAGTATTATTCTTAAGCCAGAGTCCTCCAAAGCCATATTGAGTCATTTCTTGGTTGATATCTACCACATCTCAAATTGTGTTTTCCACTTTATAATATAACAACCAATCCTATGGAGCAATCTATTCTTTTTTATCACAACTCTAGAAGCCAATCTAGAAATATTATATTCCTTGTTGGGGATCAGTTTAGTAGCCTCATTAAGCTTGCTATCAGACAGTTCATAGATTTTTTCTGCTAGAATGACCATGGGTTGCAACTCCCGAGTGAACTTATCTAGGTCTTCTTTAGTATTTTGGATCAAATAGCTAGCATCATCCATATAATCTATTATGGATTGTATTTCAAAGCATTTCTCCAAGACTTCATACCAAAGCTCTTTTCTTACCTTCTTCACTCCTGCTTTTGAGAATCCTGAGGACTTGGCATTTTCAATCTGAAGTTGATGCTTCAAGTCTTGTATTTCCTTGGTCTATTCTTCATTTTTATTTTTCAACTCCTCAAATTGATCTTTAAGCTTGATGGCTTCCTGATATTTTCTTTTCCAACTTTTAACTTCATTCCTGACAATATTTTCTACCTATTTTTAGTTGCTGATAGTCTTCTCCAACTTCTCTATTTTTTGCTCTAACTTCCCAGTTTTCTCCTTGTAGATATCAATCTTGACATAGAAATTTTCTAGGTGAGCTTTTACTATGACAAGTTCATCTTCAACTAGTAGTTACTCAATATATTCAGTATACTCCTCTAGACGATAATCTTGTACATTCATCTCTGCTTGTGTATTGCTCACCAAAGGGATAATAGATTTGGATGCTCTTTGCCTTATGACTAGATCAACAGACATTGTGCTCCTCTTTGTAGCTATTATTTTTGAAGGCTTGGACAACTTCTCTACCCAAAAATCTTGAATCTTCTAAGAAACATCCTTTTCCTTTCACAAGGAAGCCAACATGGGATAACTTGTAGGAGGAGAAGAAGCTATGATATATGGAAGGGTAGACTCAGAAGCTGATGATAGTGGAGTAGCATTGACCACAATTGAATATGTGGTTATTATTACGGTTGTAATAGGTAAAGACATGGGAATTGAAACAAAATTTAATAATGAGTAAGTGTGGATGAAACAACTTGTGTTTTAGATGACACTAGGGGTTGTGATGATAAAAGTGGAATGATCGGAGATGGTGTGATTGGTATTTTGGATGAATTTGGAGGATATGGATTGGTTTAGCCCTTTGTATTAACTATTGAGATAGGTGGTGAGTTATGAGGGGGAGAGGGAACCTTTATTTTGACCTTTTATTGATAAGGATAAGGATATTTCTTTGGGAAAGAGTAGGAGAAGGAGAAGAATGGATAGCAATCATATCTTAACCTACAGATGTAGGATGTTTTGGAATCACCTATGTACTTTGGTGTTACACTTGTTGTACTGACTTCTCTACAACTGAAACTAGGGTTTTTTCAACTCTCTTTCTCTTATCTACTTTTATTTTCTTGCAAACATCCTTTAGGGTTCCTTTTGGTGCATCTTTAGCCTTTCTCTTGACAACTCAAAAAATTATTAGTTTATCACTCTTTGTATCCTCTTCGATAGGCCCCTCCTGCAATACATCTTTAGTAGTAGGGTTTGACTCAGCTATGGCTACGATAGTAAAACTCATAGGTGTGAACACTTTTATTCCAATCTATCTCAGCTTCAGGAGGCTCTCCATCCAAGGCTAGGTGTTTGGGCCTACTAGTTATTTGGATGACTTCTGTGTTTACTACCCTATCGTTAGAGTAATGCATTTTGCTTATAATTTGGGCCCCTACAGGATACTTATCTAGCTACTCTGATGAGGGTTCAAATATTTTAGGAGCTTCTATAGTAACTATTGGAGTGTTAGTCCCTACCTCCTAAGCTTCCTATTGTGAAGGTGGGGAAGGAGAATATGTTTCTGCTTGATTCTTCTTATAAATAAGTACTAGATTCTTAGGATCCTTAGCTTTCTAGGTTTTAATATGCTTGTTATATCACTTTGAAAACTCATCATCTATTACTCGACTGAATCTAGATTTATCTATACTAGTTTCTACTCTCATTATCCACCAATCTATGATTTTGCCTTCATCCCACTTCTTTTTATTTTCAATTTCTTTAATCTCACTCTTTTAACTAATGGCTTTCATTGTTAGTAGAATCAAAATCAACTACCTACTCATAAAATTCTAGCCATGAGGGTATTTGTTCTATTTTAGCGATATTCCAATCCAATGGGGCATTTTATTTGTTATTCATCCCCTATTCAAAAGAGGCCTTGAAGTCTTCTCAAATTTAAGAACTTTTTCTTTGTTAAGCTTGGTATTCCTCTTCGTGAATATATCGTAAGGGTCATACCTCCACCTATGTGGGATGTAAAATATGTTGAGGCTCTCCAAATATTGGATAATTTGTTCACCTTGACCCCTTCTAATAATTTTTATGTCATCGACATTACAGAAGTAAATTAATAAATATTTCCTCCCTTTCCCAGAGCCATAATTCATATTGATGAAATCTGCTTACCTCAAGTATTCCAAGGCAAAAAATATGTCAGTCACAAAATGGGATCACATAAAAGGCTTACCATTGAAGCCATAAAGTCTTATGACAATGACATTTATGAGAACATACCAGTCTCCTTCTTTGATGTTTGGTACTCTTAATAATTTCTCGATCAAAGATGGTAACCTAGGGCATTTCCCATACATAATTTTCAAAGCTGACCCTAGGAACTCCAAATTAAACCTATAAAAATACTTTGTGCTCCTTAAATAAGAGGTCAAATAATACACAGGGATGGGGTCTCCTTTTTCATTCTTTTATTTCACTGGAATCTAGGGCATCATGTGCCTTACAACAACATAGAACATCCAGACCAAATTAAAATAGTGTTATAAAGAATGGGCCTTTGAATCCCTTTTCATCCTTACCAATTGCTCATGCATTCATTTAGCAAGAAAGGTTTGACAGTCAAAGTAAATCACCTTAATACCTTCCTTCTCTGCTTCAATTTTATACATCCTTTCATTTGAAATGTAATAAGCAGTAGCTATTTGTCAATCCCTTACAAACTGGTCAGAATCTAAAACCTCTAAACAAGCTAGCATGGAGAAAATCTCAGAGTTAGCAAAATTCTTGATTGGAATTGGGGTATTAGGTATTTCATCTTCATCTTGAGTTTAATAGTTTTGAATTGACCATACACCCACTTCCTAAAAGGCTCTCCTTCATGGGTGCACTTTTGCAGGGAATAATATCCAGCTTGCTCGGTTACATTGAAAATATTAGACCTTATAGGTGGGTCTATTCCTAGAGCAAAAAGGTCATGACAAGCTTTGGATGTGATGCTAAAAAGGTTTTACCATTAGCTATTTTTACATATTTTTCCCTAGGGTCATAAAACTTGACAATGGTCGATATTAATTTGAGACAAGGATGAACCGAATCACAGATATAAAAAGACAAGAAAGAGCGGATATCACAAGTACCTTGGACTGTAAAGGTTTTGCCTCTTCGATATTTTTCATTGATGCTCCTTCTGAGCTTAGTTCTCTCTATGATAATAAATTTGGTATTAGCCACCACTTATGTTTTATCAATATAATTGCCTAGCCCCTCATTCACCGATGACTATATTTCTTGGGTCTCTTCGAAGGCCATTTTTAGTGGAAATTCATAGGGTGTTCTTCTTCACTTATTCATGAAAAATTGTTGACTACTCCTTTGCTCTTTCTACTAGGTAAGTGTCTTTTGTGGAATGAATGAGCTTTGCACTTAAAAACACTTTTAAATGTTATTGCATGTATACCTTCTACCATTAATGCAGCTAATGTGAGAAACTATTTGAATGTATGCATATTGGCAGCTAGCAACATCATTTCAATCACTGATTGGTTGTAGCATGAAGCACTTCATTGAACCTATAGTACTTTTCATCGTATTTTCTTATCTTGGAGCAGTGCATAGCACACATTGTAGCTCATAGGTCTTTCATTCATCGGAGAGTAGCGTAGCACATGTGTCATGTTTCCATTCTAGAATGGACATGAACTTCAGTGGTATGGAACACATGTTGTATTCCACTGCCACCCTTGCTTATTGGAGAGCAACGTGGAACACATACTATATTTCACTACCACCCTTGCTTATTGGAGAGCGATATGGAATGCATGTTGTATTCTGCTATCACCCTTAGTTTATTTTGCAATTTTGAAATAGTTTTTTTGAAGCAAAAATTTCTCTTCCTTTTTATAACACTTTACAAAATGAAAACTTTCAGTAAAGGGGAAAAAGAGATATGATACAAAAATATGTACATATGTTACAATGAACTTGTATTTCAATCAAAGTAGAGTTTTAGATGAAAACCATTGATCGAGATCGGTTGTATGTTTCCTTCTAGGTCTTCAAGCTAGAAAATATTTCTCCTTAACCTCTGCTACTTTGAAAAGACCATCCTAGAAGGAATTAAAATTCTGATGGTTCCCTAACTTGGCTCTTTCCACATTCCACCTGAGGACAAAATCTCCAACTTTGAACTCTCTAAACCTAGATTTCTTATCAAACCATGCCTTGATATCAAATGAGTGCTTTTGGAAGTCCTCATATGCTTGAGTCCTTTTCTATTCTAGCTGCATCAAATGTGTTAACCTGGTTTCAACTGGATTCTGTTCAAACTCTTCCTCTGTATCTATCAACTTGAGAGTTAGAATTTCCAAGTGAATAGGTAATATTGCTTCTTTGCCATATACCAAGGCATAAGGAGAGGTTTTAATGGATTTTTTTATGGCAATCCTATTTGCCCATAGATATTGTTCCAATAGCAGATGCCAACTTCTCTTATTACCTCTAATGATATTCTCGAGATTCTTAGCAGATTTTTGTTAGTCGATTCTCCTAGTCCATTCCCCTAGGGGTAGTAGTTAGAGGTATTTTTTATAGTGATGCTATACTTGTTGGCAAACTCAATGTATTTAGCTCCTATGAATGTTGGTCCATTATCACTCACTAAAGCTTTTGGGACACCAAACCTTGTGATTAAGCTTTCCATGAAGTCTATTACCACATCTTGGTCTAATTTATTTATGGGGATGGCCTCTACCCATCTGGTGAGATAGTCTGTGGTAGTCAGAATGTACTTGTGTCCTACTAAGCAATTTGGATTAATAACCCCTATGAAGTCTTTCCCCCACTACTAATAAGGTTCTTCAACCTGAATTGGCTTGAGTGGGAATGATGCATTTCTAGTTCTTCCCACATACCGCTAGCATTTATCGCAAGCTCTTGTAACTTTGAAGTGTTAGAAAAAATGGTAGGCCAGTAATAACCTGCCTTAATTATATTTAAATTTGTAACCCTTCCTAATAAATGCCCTCTAGATAATCCTCCATGGAACTCCTCTATGACCTTTTATTTTTTATCATCTCTTAAGCATATTAAGAGGACTCCATCAAGTTTTCTCTTGTATAGACCTTCTGGTAATAGGACATATTTCAAATATTGAAGCCTATATCTCCTCCTTTGTGATGTATTAACATTAGAAGGACACACTCCATTATAAAAATATTTGGTCATCCAATAAACCCAGTCTGATTCTCCTGACTGTAGTTCTTCAGGCTAATCTTTTGTTGCTGACTAACAGGCTATCACTTCTGCTATAACTGCTACTTTTGTCAAACCTTAGCATAATGCTCTACCTCTGACCATCTTGGTAGGATGAATTTATAAGTTATATTCCTAGATCTTAGTAATGTAGCCAACTCTTTTGTCTCCTAGTTCACCTTGTAAAATAAAACTTCTAATGTTTGTTGAACCACATAAACTAGGGTTTTACTTTGAACCAAGTATTGCCTAAATTTTTCAATGACTTCATCACTACAAATACTTATTTCTCAATAAAATTATACTTGACCTGATATTCATGAAGATTCTAGATCCAAAATAATATATATATATATATATATATATATATATATATTTAAGCAAAAAACCCCTTGCGGGGCTGCCTTGGTTTGAGAGACCATAAACAAGGGGTTCTACATCATCAAAGTCACCCGAGAGTCACACCCGACCCTGCCCACACCAACATTATCAATTGGATTTTGGATACCCAATTCAGCTTTTTGGTAGGGTGGATATTTGAACCTGAGACCTTCCTTGGAGGATTGCCCTTTGCTCTCCAACTCACCTACAACACCTGGGTAGATCCAAAATAATATGGGGTGTTCTTCTCCTTCATCATTATTTTGGGTGAGTACTTATGCATAGCTCTCTTCAGCTCCATAAGCATATAGAATGAAATATTTGTTGAAGTCTGGATTCATTAGAATTGGAGCTATAGTAATGGATTGCTTGATGATATCAAAATCTTGTTTTCTCACTTTAGTCCACTTGAAATATGTATTCTTCTTCAGTAGTTCTAAGATAGGTTTCACCTTCTGAGAAAAATCATAGATGAATATTTTGACAAAATATAGCTGACCAAAGAAGGACTGCAAATATTTCTTGTTCATGGGTAGTGGAAGAACAAGCATGGATTTAACTTGTTAGAAATTTTGAGTATATTTTTGTCATTGAATTCAAAGGATTGATGTCATAGGTTGATGACATTGGTTGTCATTGATGTCAAAGATAGCTTGGTATAGCAAAAATATAAGGTTTATAAGTTGGTTAAATATGCAAGGCAAAGTTCATCCCAATGCAAGGAAATTGATAAAAATGAAAAGGTTATAATATTTACTTTAAATATTATAATACAAAGAGGTTTGGGACAAATATCTAAGTGTTTGGTTAAAATGTTGAAGACCCTAGTTTAAATACCATGTAGAAAGCAAGTGACTAAGGCTTAAAAAGAAATAATATTTTAATATTTTAATATTTTAATATTTTAATATTAAGGACAAAATTTTGAAGCCAAAGTTTAAATAATAAAAAGTTATAATATTTTATATTATAATTTAAACCCAATACGGGTTTTGGTCCCAACATTTTCGAAGGTTTCAAATAAAACTTATAAAGCGCCAAAATCAAGAAAGGGGGGTAAAATCCATATAAATATGGATTAAATTTATGCACTATGGTATGGTTCTTAATTGCAATGGTATTCGATTTCCTTGCATGCACGATTGTGAGAAAAGAAAGGATGAATTTTAATTTAAAAAAGGTGACACTGGACTGTTGGATAAAGTGCACATCGTGGGAGTTTATTCTCAAGTAGGTGGTTGGACTAGTAGCAAACTATGAAAAACTAAGGCGTAGGGTAGGCATCAAGTCATGAGGTCAAAACCCGATGGTGATAGTTTTGACATTTTGCTAGCAAGTAGGATTCGTGAAGCATTTAAAAAATAGAACGTGCATATTTGGTTTTGTGTGGGTGGTTGGCCTAGCAGTAGCCAAAGTGGTCATAGCGTGCTGGCAAGCAGAAGGTTTCATGGTTGATTCTCACCCGCGATAGTTGTGGTAAGCGAAATAATTTTTATTATTTGTGACTAAGGTTGAGTTATTAAGGGCCTAAGTTGTGCTTGATTATTGTGCGCTCTATTGGACTTAGGGAGTTATAATGGAAATAAATATTTTATTTTTGCCATTGTTTTAGAAGGAAATAAAGGGGGAAGTTGCAATTAATTTTGAAGTATTATTTTATGGAGTAATAAGGTGTAATTAGTGGTTAATAAATTTGTGTTTGTTAAAATATTTAAGTGGGAGATAAAAGGTGTATAATGTGCTTTTATTTTTTTTAATACTTGCTTTAATATTGAAGGACTTGGTTCATGATTTGATGTTATATTTTGAAAATCCAAGAGATTTATAGAGCATTGGTTTAGAACATAATTGTGCACACATTTTGATAAGGTTTTCCAATATATGAAAAGGTGTTGTGCTAATCCTTTTGAAGTTGCAAAATATATTATTTTTTAGATAGATATTTGAGGACACATCTTCATCAATAATTTTGAGGTATGGTGGTTCCACTTCTTATCTAGGTGGCTGTGTTTTGAGAAAGTAATTTTAAGGTGGAGTTAAAAGGGTTTATTGGTGTGCATTGTTGGAAATATCTGAGCTAGAATTTGTGAAACAAATTGTGCATTATTGATTGATGAAAGTGGAAACAATTGCATTAGGGTTTGAGACCTACATGTGTTCTATTGTTGAAAGAAATCTGAAATACTTGTGTTAGGATTGAGACCAAGTTTGTACATCATAGTGAAACATTATGGGCATTAGTTTGAGTGCTATTGAATGTGAATGGACAAGTGTTTAAGATCAGTTTTGTGAAGAAGAATTGTGCATTATTGTGGTTGATGTTTGAGAGCAAATTTGCAAGAAAGATAGACCAGTTTTGTGAAGCAAAGTTATACACTAGTTTGATTTGATTTAAAAATGATTTTGCAAGAGGTAGATATTGGATTAGATGAGTGCAAGATTTTTGAATGTGAAGAAAATATTGAGTATTTAATAGTACATATCATCCTCTATATGTTTCAAAAGTTAAACGAATTCTAAGTAGAATATGTTTGAATTACCTAGTTGAAGAAAACATTTTTGAAAGAGATATAAGCATTGGTTGTATGCAATATTTGGAAATATTTGAGCAGGTTCATTGAAGCAACATTAAGGTAGATTTGAGCAAGTCTTGTGAGAAGACTTGAAGTAGCATTAAGGTATATTTGAGCAAGTCTTGTGAGAAGACTTGAAGCAACATTAAGGTATATTTGAGCAAGTCTTGTGAGAAGACTTGAAGTAGAATTAAGGTATATTTGAGCAAGTCTTGTGAGAAGACTTGAAGTATAATTAAGGTAAATTTGAGAAAGACTTGTGAAGACTTGAAATAACATTGATACAGATTTGTGAGCAGATTTAAAGCAAGTTTGTGCTAGCCTTATGATGAGGTTTGGTGCATATTTAAGATAGAGTTGAGAGTAGGCTTTTGGGTAGACCAGAGTAGAGGGGATAGAGTTATCCTGTGGAAATATATCCACAAACTAGGGTAGATGGGATATATTTCTCATATGGAAAGACATCCATAAACTAGAGTAGAGGGGATAGAGTTCTCCTGTGGAGAGAGATCCACAAACTAGAGCATATGGGATCGAGTTCTCTTGTGGAAAGAGATCTAAAAACTATAGCATAGGGGATAGATTTATCCTATGGGGAGAGATCCACAAACTAGAGCAAAGGTGATAGAGTTATCCTATGGATAGAGAACCACAAACTAGAGCAGAGGGGGTAGAGTTCTCATGTGGAGAAGGATCCACAAACTATAGAAGAGGGGATAGAGTTCTCTTGTGGAGAGAGATCCACAAACTAGAGCAAAGGGGATAGAGTTCTCCTATGGAGAGAGATCCACAAATTAGAGAATTAGGGATTAAGATCTCATTTGGACAGAGGTCCATAAACTTTGTAATAGGGAATTTATTCCCAAGAGATTTGTTGAGAAAATTTAGAATAAATATTTTCTCCATTGATGTAACCCACATTGGGTGAACCACATTAAATTTTTGTCTCTCATGTGTGTGATGATTTGTGCATTGATTTGATTACTACTATTGATATTGCAAATTGATAAAATTGGATAATATTGTTTGGGAAAGAAAAGTAAAATTTGATCTTATACTATTCACCCCCCTCTCAGTATAATCTTATGTTCTTCATGACTCTATATGGATCAATGTCCATACTTTATTTTGAGACCAAATGGCGTAACAACTTTAACAATTATTCCCTCATTATGGCTTCAATTCTAAGGTTCATAGGCCTCTGTTTCTACCTAAATATTTTTACATTTGGTTCTAGCTCAATTGTATGTTGGATGATCTTCTTGTCATATACTTTAATATCTTCATATGACCAAGCTATAATGTCTTGGTATTTCTGGCATAGAACTTTGATATCCTCTTCTTTTGGAGAATATCAGACTTTAACTTTGAGCTTCTTTTCCTTTTTGATCTCAATTTCCTTGTAGATATTTTTATTTATTTCCATGGATTTGATCCTTTTCTTATGTTCATTGTCAAACAAGCTTTCTAGAGTGATCAACCCTCTAGGTATATGATTATAATCTAGCTGGATGACATATTTTTGGTCTATATCTTCTATATTTTCCTCTTAAATGGTAGATAGACATGCTTATCTTACCAGGAAATCAATGATCTATTCATAACTTTCAAACACCTACCAGAAAATCTGCTTGTCTGGTATTGCAAACCTAAAAATCATTTTGATCCCTTTGTCTTTTGTGACTCCTAAATTTGTAGAAGGGTTGAAATTAGCTCCCCTTACTACCAAGGAATCATACAAGGCGTTCTATATTTTGGGAATAAAATTAATATTTAGGGAATAAAAGGATTCCATCAAATACCATACCCTATTCCTGTATACCTTTAGGTAATGGTGTTTTCGACTGCACCTCTCTCTTACTTGATTGACAATTAGTTTAGAATTATCATATATATTCAATATCTTGATGCACATGCTCTTAGCTTGCATTAGCCTGAGGCATAAAGCCTCATATTCTACAAATTTTTTAGTGCATGACCACGTTAGCCTATATACAAAATATTTACACCTTATGACTAAGACTACAATAGTACACTAGCACCAGCACCATTTCTACATCTTGCACCATCAAAGTGTATGGTCCAAGTTTATATTTCTCTCAGGGACTGATTAGATATAGTAGGGATTATTTTCTCCATTTTTGTGGAAATGCTATATGTACCCATACGTGTCTCAAATTGACTATAATATTCTTTGAAAGGTATCTCATATTCAATATATAACTCTTCAAAACTATCCACTAGTTCAAATGCATCTATAGGAGTGAGATTACATGTCTTCTTCAATTTTTTAATATGATAAGACATAGGCTTCTCTGGTTCCTATTTTTAGCCAACATATTTACCGATTGATTTTAGGGTATTATCAATCGAAAGATACCGATCGATTCCACAAACTTGACAAGGTTACAGAGGAGTGCTCAACATAAATTGATCCATTACAAAGGAGTATTATTTGATATATGTCGATTGGTTGTATAAACCAAGGTGAATCAGTTTTATAGGATAACCTCTTGATATAAATTAATCAATTGTAGAGTGTCAATCAGCATATTTTGATAGATTATAGAGGATTATCAATCAGCATAAGTTGATTGGTTGCAAAGGAGTATCTATCAGCATAAGCTAATCAGTTATAGAGAAGATTTAATCAGCATAAGCCGATCGGTTGCAAAGGAGTGTTAATCAAAATAATTTGATCAGTTGCAAAGGAGTGTCTATCGATATAAGCCAATCAATTGTAGAGGAGTTTCAATCAGCATAAGTTGGTCGGTTGTAGAGGAGTGTCATTTGGTATAAGCCAATTAGTTAGAGAGGCATATCAATCGACCTAAGATGATCGATTATAGAGGATTTTCAATAGACATAGGCCAATCGGTTGTAGAGGAGTGTCAATTGGAATAAGCAAAATTATCAATCAATAATTATTGATTGGTTGTAGATATTTTGATAGTGATGATCAATTGTAGAGGATTTCCCATCGACACATATCGATTGGTTGTAGTATATTTTTTATCATCAAAAACCGATTAGTTGTAGATATTTTGACAAGTGTGACGATCTATTGCAAAGGATAATCTGTTGTAGAGTATTGTTAATCGATCATGATTGACCGATTGTAGTAACATTAAAGTGACTATCGATGATAGAAAGTTGTGATGATTGTGACAATAGGTAAATTGAAATCTTCCAAAAATCAATGTGCTTATTTTGTTTTGGATAATCTCTAGCAATAAATTTGACTTAATGTCTACTTGTTGTTGTAGACTTGTTACTTCTTTTTTAATCTTTGTTAGTTTATTTAGAATTGCTAGCTAGAGTATTCTTCTTCCATAGTTTTTTTGTCCAAAGCTATTTTTCTTCAGTTTCATAGGTAACATAGATGCACTATTTGCAACTGTGGTAGACAAGTATCCATGTTATATTATTGTGTGTTAGGAGCATTTTTATTATCAGATACTGCTTCTTGTCTGTTAGAGTATGTTTTCTTAGCATTGTTTTGATTTGTTGTTGTTCTTCGAGCACGCAAAAAGATGTCATTCTAGAGAGTAGCGTAAGTTCATCTGAAGACTCATAGATTCTTTATGGAATTATAGTTTAACCTTGGTTACTTAGAAACACAAATTATTATTGAGGGAAGTATGCAATTTTTCTTCAATTTCATATTCATTTCCTAACATCTAAAGGTTTTTCATATACAATGTCACCTACTGAATATGGAAAGAACTATTGGAAATTTTGAGTATATTGTTGTCATTGATGTCAAAGAATTAATGGCATAGGTTAATGACATTGGTTGTCATTTATGTCAAGAAAAATAAAGGTTTAATGGTTTTACCATGGTGGCATTTGCAAAAGAAAAAGGAAGAGGTTTTCCAAAGAAAAGGTCCAAGAAGAAGAAAAATATTATAATATTTAAATCTATGAAGATTTAAATAATTATAATAATTAAATATTAAAAGGCCCAAAGGTTAAAATAAAATTATAATAATTAAATCTACCTTAGATTTAATTTATTATAATATTTTTGAAAAGGTTTAATGGTGCCAAAAATCAAAAATCAAAATTGCATGGAGGTATTTGTTTCAAGTGCGTCGACGTCCAAGGTCAAAAGGCAATGTGTATAAAAGGGCTAAGGTATTGCAAAGCCAAGGTGTTCGAATTAATTAACCCCTAAATTATTACTTGCAATATTCATTCGGCAAAGGTGTGAAGGCAGACATAGAAGATTCTACGAAATTCGAGGAAGCACGGAGATAAAGGTAGAGGGTGTCCAAACTCCATCCGACGGTGGATGGTAGCCTAGCTGGCAAGCTCAGCTTGTGGAGCGCATAGTTGGCAGCAGGTTCGGCGTTCGATTCGCACGAAGGGTTTTTGTGTGTTGAAGTCTTTTGCATCGGTGGTGGAGGATAAGAAGGAGCGCGTGCTCCTTAGGTTTGTGTGGGTGGCTAGCCCACGTGGTGTTTGCCCTTGTGCTAGGGTGTTAGGGCCAGCGAGGTCGCGGTTTCAAACAATGGTGGCAGCGCTTGAGGGCAGAATTAAATTTTGTTAAAAGGTATGCACTTTAAGCTTGGTTAGGGAGTTATAAGGGTTAGTTAATTTTTATTATGTTGATGTGAAATGGTTAGGGAGTTATAAGGGTTAGTTAATTTTTATTATGTTGATGTGAAATGGTTAGGGAGCCATAAGGATAGTAAAGTGATTTGTTTTAGAAAGGGTTGAAAAGTGAAATTTCAGATTGCTAGTGCTTGGTGGATGCATGAGATGAAGTGATAATTTCTTTGGTCTTATTGAAATTTGAAGTGCATTATTGTGTTTTCATAAGAAGGAGGTATAAGGTGTATATGTGAAATTCATGTGTGTAATTTCTGGTTTGTTTTGTTGAAGCATTATTTTGCATGAGAGAATAGGAGTAATAAGGTGTTATAGTGGTTGATATTTTATTGTAATATTTGTATGGTGAAATATCTTTTGAAGTGAAAATTCATGTGGATGTGTTGAGAAAATATCTTGCAATCTAACCATTGGAGTGGCATTAGAGAAATTAGTTATTTGTGAGATAGTTTTGAAGACATATCTCCATAAGAGCAATTAAGAGGTATGGGCACATCATCCCTTGTTTAAGGTGTTTATTGGAATGAATGTTTTGGAACATAAGGTGGAGTGAAAAGGATTGTTTGATAAGCATTGTTGGAAATATTTGAGTGAGGTTTTGTGCTTCATTGTTGAATATTTTGGAAACATTTGGGATAGAGGTTGAGAACAAGTTGTGCTTTCATTGTTGAAAGAGATTGAGATATTTGTGCTAGATATTTTGAACTACTTGTGCTAGGGTTGAAGACAAGTTAGTATATCTTTGTGAAATATTTTAAACATTGGTTTGAAAGATATTGATTGCAATTGTGAAAGTGTTTGAGATCAATTTTATGAGGGAAATTGTGTTTTGGTGTGATTGATCTTTGAGAGAAATTTGCAAGAAGAATAAACCAATTTTGTTATACATTGTTTTGATTTGAAAGGGATTAGCAAGAGAAAGAGATTGGTTGATTGAATACAAGTTTTGTGAGTGTGAAACATATTGAGTTTTTGATAGAGCAAATCATTCTCTATATGTTCTAGAGGTTAAATAAATTCTAAGTAGAATTTGTTTTTGTGAAGAAAGTTTTTGAAAGAGATTTAAATTGTGTTTGTGAGCAAGTCTTTTGAGAAGACTTGAAGATAGATTTGAGCAAGTATTTTGAGAAGACTTGAAGGTAGATTTGAGCAAGTCTTTTGAGAAGGCTTGAAGGCAGTTTGTTCAAGCTTTGTGTTAAGGCTTGAGGATAGATTTGAGATAGAGATAGAGCAGATTTGTTCTAGACTTGGGATAGATTTTGGTACAGATTTGAGACAAAGTTTGATGTATATTTTAGATAGAGTTTGGTGTAGATTTAATACAAAGATAGAGCAAATTTGTGGTAGACTTGAGATAGATTTTGGTGTATATTTGAGACAGATTTTGGTGTAGATTTGAGATAGAGTTTGGTGCATATTTGAGATAGAGTTTGGTGTAGATTTGAGATAGAGTTGAGAGTAGGATTTGGAGGTGATAGAGCAAAGAGGAAAATAGTCTCCAGTGGATAGAGATCCATCAGCCAGTGTAGTGGGGATAGAGGTCTCATATGGAGAGAGATCCACAAGCTAGAGTAGTGGGGGTAGAAGTCTTCTAGAAGTTCACCAACTAGAGTAGAGGGGATAGAGTTCTCCTATGGATAGAGATCCATGAACCAGAGCAAGGGGAAAGAGTTCTCCTATGGATAGATATCCATGAAGAAGGAATTTCTATGGAGAGATCTGGAGATAGAGTTATTCTATGGAAAATCCTTAAAGATCTCTATCCGAACAGAGAAGGGATAGAGTTCTCCTATGGAGTAAGATCCATGAACCATATGGGGAGATAGAGTTCTTCTATGGAGAGATATCCATAAACCAGTTGAGGAGATAGAGTTCTCCTAGATCAAGTTCCATAAACAGAGCAAGGGGATAGAGTTCTCCTATGGAGAGAGATCCACAAACCAGAGAAAAGGGGAAAGAGTTCTCCTATGGAGAGAGATCCACAAATTAGAGCATAGGGGATTGGTGTCTCCTTTGGATAGAGGTCCATAAATATTGTAATAGGGAATTGATTCCCAAGAGATTTGTTGAGAAAATTTAGAAGAAATATTTTCTTCATGGAGTAGCCCACATTGGGTGAACCATGTTAAATTTGTGTCTCTCTTGTGTGTGATGATTTGTGCATTGCTTTGATTACTGCTATTGATATTGCCATTGATAATATTGGATAATATTGTTTGGGAAAGAAAAGTAAAAGTTGATCTTATACTGTTCACCCCCCTCTCAGTATAAGCATGTGTTCTTCAATTGGTATCAGAGTGGGTTCCTTCAAAAGAGTCTAACAACTTGAAGGAAGATAGTACAGGAACACAAATGGCATCTCAGAATGGATCTTCATCAAATAAGGTACCATTGTTCGATGGGAACAATTATGCTTTCTAGAGCATAAGAATGAAGACTTACTTGATGGCACAAGGATATGAGACATGGCAAGCAGTTGAGGATGGGTTCACACCTACAACTAATCCTCCCATAGATAAATATGGTAAGCTATTGCATGTGAATAATGCCAAGGCTATGAATGCAATCTTAAGTGGATTACGTGAAGCAAAATTTGTGAAAGTTATGCATTGCAAATCAACAAAAGAGATATGGGAAAAATTGAAGCAAACCTATGAGGGAAATAAAAAGGTCAAGATGGCAAAACTACAAAATCACAAGAAAAGGTTTGAATATTTGAATATGGAAGATGAGGAAGACATTGCTACATACTTACTTCGTGTGGATGAGATTTTTAATACCATGCATGGACTTGGATTTGAAGTTGAAGACTCCATTATTGCTCAGAAAGTTTTAAGGTCACTTCCTACGAGGTATGATGGAAAAGTTTTAGCTATAGAAGAGATGAGAGATATTGATCAATTGACTATGGATGAGTTACATGGAATTCTCATAGCTTATGAGATGAGAATAGTAAAGGATCCCAACTCCAAGAAAGAGGTAACTTTCAAAGCATCAAAGAAGACAAAATATAAGAAACTAGAATCAAGTGGTGAGTCAAGCAGTGATGAAGAAGCTAACTATGGTAGAAGAAACAAGGACTCAAGAAAGCACAAAGGTATGAAAATAGTGAAATGTTTCAATTATGGAAATTTTGGTCACTATGCATCTAATTATCTAGAAGCTGGAAGCAATAGCAGTGAAGAGAAACAAGATCATAAGAAAAAGGAAGGAGGAAAATCCAGGTATGAAAAGAAAAATAGGTATGGTCAAAACAAGCATGAAAAGAAGTTCTTTCAAAGGCACAAGAAGAGTTTCTATGTTGATAAGGGAAGCAAGGCTTCAAGTGACAGTGATGAAAGACCCTCAGATAGTGAAGAAGAAGAAATTCTATTTTTGGAAGTAGAAGAGGAAGAGGACACTCCTATTAAATATCAAGTTAAAGAAGATGTTGAAAAGAAGATGAAAAAATATGAAGATGCTCTTGAAGACCTAGGAACAAGATTCAAAAAATGAAGAGGAAGGCATAATAGATCTAGAAGCAGAACTTATTGCTGCTCTTAAAGAATTGAAAAAGGTTAGAAAGCAGAATTCAAGATTCAAGGCTCAAGTTCAAGAATGTGAGGAAGAAAAAGAAAAGCTTATACAAGACCTGACAAAGTCAATAGCTAAGACAAGGATATTTAAAGAAAAGTTAGAGGTAAAAGTCTTAGAATGTGAAAGATTAGAACATGAGGTAGTTTCACTAAGGATGGAAGTGAAATATTCTAAGGACAAGCTACACAGGTTTGGGAAAATTTCAAAGACTTTGGATAAGATTATCAATGCACAAAGATCTTCATCTATCAAAACAAGACTTGGTTTTGAAGAAGGACAAGGGAAACAAGAAGAAGGGTCAAGCTCAAGCTCAAAAGAGGAAGAAGTTTTAGAGGAAGAGAGTGAAGGAGAAATTGAGACTTATGAGGATAAGTTGAAGAATAGAAGCTTCACTAAGAAAGGAAACAATGCACAAACAAGGAACATGGATCATCACAAAGAAGAAAGGACTAAGAGACCAGAGGGCTCAAGACAAGATTTCTTCAAAGGACGTTGTTTTTCATGTAATCGATTTGGTCACAAGGCTATGCATTGCAGGACTCATGGAAAGAAGGAGTATGGTTTTACTAAGAGGAACTTCAAATATGGACATCTCTTTCAAGGGTATTGCTACTCTTGTAATCGATTTGGTCATAAAGCAATCCAATGCAGGGTTCATGATAGAAATGAGTATGGCTTCACCAGGAGGAACTTCAAGATATTTGCACCTTCTAAGAACTACAACATTAAGTGTTATAAGTGCAATAATGTTGGGCATAAGGCCAAGTGGTGTAGAACAGAGTTTCCAGAGCTTCCAGAGACAAGTAGAAATAGGGACACTCAAAAGGATCAAAAAGGTATGTTGAGAAAGAAGGTTGACAAAGAAAAAGAGCATTGTATGTTGGGAGTAGAGATACTCCCACCCCAAAATTAATCACCTCAAGGAGAGGAGGTGGGGAGGGGGCTGAGCTAAGAGTCTTATATTTAGCCCCAAAGGAGTCCCTTTGCCATTGATGTCAAAGGGGGAGATATTTGAGTAAGGGGGAGAGCATTCAATCAGGGGGAGCAATTTCTCAGGGGGAGCAGATTTGGAATTAAATGGTATGGAAAAAGGAAAAAGGAATTTTTAGAAAAGGGTTGCCATCAATGAAAAAGGGGGAGATTGTTGGAAATTTTGAGTATATTGTTGTCATTGATGTCAAATAATTAATGGCATAGGTTAATGACATTGGTTGTCATTTATGATCAGAAAAATAAAGGTTTAATGTTTTACCATGGTGGCATTTGCAAAAGAAAAAGGAAGAGGTTTTCCAAAGACAAGGTCCAAGAAGAAGAAAAAATTATAATATTTAAATCTATGAAGATTTAAATAATTATAATAATTAAATATTAAAAGGCCCAAAGGTTAAAATAAAATTATAATAATTAAATCTACCTTAGATTTAATTTATTATAATATTTTTGAAAAGGTTTAATGGCACCAAAAATAAAAAATCGAAATTGCATGGAGGTATTTGTTTCAAGTGCACCGACGTCCAAGGTCAAAAGGCAATGTGTATAAAAGGGCTAAGGTATTGCAAAGCCAAGGTGTTCGAATTAATTAACCCCCAAATTATTACTTGCAATATTCATTCGGCAAAGGTGTGAAGGTAGACATAGAAGATTCTGCAAAATTTGAGGAAGCACGGAGATAAAGGCGGAGGGTGTCCAAACTCCATCCGATGGTGGATGGTAGCCTAGCTGGCAAGCTCGGCTTGCAGAGCGCATAGTTGGTAGCAGGTTCGATGTTCGATTCGCACGAAGGGTTTTTGTGTGTTGAAGTCTTTTGCATCGGTGGTAGAGGAGAAGAAGGAGCATGTGCTCCTTTGGTTTGTGTGGGCGGCTAGCCCACGTGGTGTTTGCCCTTGTGCTAGGGCGCGGGGGCCAGTGAGGTCATGGTTTTGAAATAATGATGGCAATGCTTGAGGGTAGAATTAAATTTTTTTAAAGGTATGCACTTTAAGCTTGGTTAGGGAGTTATAAAGGGAGTTATAAGGGTTAGTTAATTTTTATTATGTTGATGTGAAATGGTTAGGGAGCCATAAGGATAGTAAAGTGATTTCTTTTTTTTTAGAAAGGGTTGAAAAGTGAAATTTTATATTGCTAGTGCTTGGTGGATGCATGAGATGAAGTGATAATTTCTTTGGTCTTATTGAAATTTGAAGTGCATTATTGTGTTTTCATAAGAAGGAGGTATAAGGTGTATATGTGAAATTCATGTGTGTAATTTCTGGTTTGTTTTGTTGAAGCATTATTTTGCATGAGAGAATAGGAGTAATAAGGTGTTATAGTGGTTGATATTTTATTGTAATATTTGTATGGTGAAATATCTTTTGAAGTGAAAATTCATGTGGATGTGTTGAGAAAATATCTTGCAATCTAACCATTGGAGTGGCATTAGAGAAATTAGTTATTTGTGAGACAGGTTTTGAAGACATATCTCCATAAGAGCAATTAAGAGGTATGGGCACATCATCCCTTGTTTAAGGTGTTTATTGGAATGAATATTTTGGAACATAAGGTGGAGTGAAAAGGATTGTTTGATAAGCATTGTTGGAAATATTTGAGTGAGGTTTTGTGCTTCATTGTTGAATATTTTGGAAACATTTGGGATAGAGGTTGAGAACAAGTTGTGCTTTCATTGTTGAAAGAGATTGAGACATTTGTGCTAGATATTTTGAACTACTTGTGCTAGGGTTGAAGACAAGTTAGTATATCTTTGTGAAATATTTTTAAACATTGGTTTGAAAGATATTGATTGCAATTGTGAAAGTGTTTGAGATCAATTTTATGAGGAAAATTGTGTTTTGGTGTGATTGATATTTGAGAGAAATTTGCAAGAAGAATAAACCAGTTTTGTTATACATTGTTTTGATTTGAAAGGGATTAGCAAGAGAAAGAGATTGGTTGATTGAATACAAGTTTTGTGAGTGTGAAACTGTTGGTCACAAATCTTCCACAGGAAAGGATTTTGTACATGTACGCGCCCTAGACTTGGCCAACATTGAAATGCCGAGAGAAAGAGAAGTCTCCCGAGCCAATATCCAGAGAGGGCTGGCTCCCACACTAGTCTAAACTGGTTCAAGATAAAGATGCAGGAAAGAAATGGGAAAATGCGAAAAGGAATGGGAAATAATTACGGAAAGAAATGGGAAATATGGCCAAAGCCGATAGTTAATGGGGAACAACCTCAGATAGCAAACATTCTAAAACCAGATCCTGAAGCTTAAGCGGTAACCGATTCTTAGGCATAGACAAAAATAAGATCAAAACTAGCCGTAGATTCACCTTCAATTATACTTCAAATATTTAGATGAAAAATACAGCTAAATTCAGGAAAACATAATTCAACTTATATTAACACTGCACGATACAAAAGTAAAATACTCAAAAAATAAAACGTGAACAATAGTTTGGATCACCGACTCAAAATACGCTAAGAATAGAGCGAGATTGCATCTAGGATTTTTGCTTCAATATTTTTGCAAAAAGGTTCTCCTCCTTTGTTTGAGATTGTACATTGATATTTATAGAGGTGCCTGCCTCTTTCTTTCGTATTACAACATTTAATACAAGAAACAAATTTTGAAGAACGATCCCCTTAATCTGTCTCGAAGAAATGACAGTCCCTATTTTTAATGAATTACAACTAAAAATAAACGGAAACAAGGGACCATATTTCTTCATTTAATGACCATTATCGGGGCAAGCCAGAAGTTGTTAAGAAACCACAAATAGGAGCTTTGAATATTGGAGGCGTCTTTAATTCTGGTGGCATCAAAAACTGCCTCAGGTTCTTCCATCTTGCGCACATCGGTAATCAGTAACATTTAATCTTAACGCTTCTTTGACCACGATCTCAAAAACTGTTGGCACAAGTGGGTTTGTCAATTTGGAATAAAAACTGTCCCATCGATTTTATCAGTTGGAGAGCTTGATCCTTATCTTCTCTGCACGTTCTATGCAATTCTGAATAAAAATACAAACTGAACTGTATCGGGCCTTTGTTATTGCTTCGGTCGCGAAAATGAGACAGGTCACGAAAATGCGACATGTCACGATATCCCAACATTTTTACCTTACTGCCTCCTCTTCTGCCACCAGTCACGAAAACGTGACATGTCATGAAATTGCAACATTCTCCTCTTTCAGCTTTGTCGTCATGATATGTCATGAAATCACGACATTCTCCTCTGTCTAGCTTTGTTTGCTGCTCCTTATCGCAAAAATGAAATATGTCACGAAATCGCGACATCTTCCACTCGACACTATCTTGTCTTCTTTATACCTGCGAATATGCGACATGTCATGATATCGCAACAATTTTTGTTTGCCTTGTACTTGTCAACTTTCGTTTTGCGAAAACGCGACAGGTCGTGAAAATGTGACATGTCGCGAAATCGCAACGTTTTCTCCATTTTGCTCTTTCATCTTCAACATGTCGCGAAATCGTGACATTTTTTGTCTTCATGCACTTTGTTGCTTTTAGGCCACAAAAATTTGACATATCGTGAAATTGCGACATTTCTCTGCGCTTTGCCCGTCTTCCCTGACATGTCATGAAATCGCAACAATTTCTTGCCTTCTCTGTCGCTGGCATTTCCTGTCGTGATATCGCGACAAGTTCCTCTTACTTGGCCTCATCCTCAAAAAATGTCGTGATATCGCGCATTCTTTCTTCGCCTTATGTTTATCTTCAACCCTGCTGCGATAATGCGACATGTCGTGATATCGTGCCATTCTGTACAATTTGTCCCTTGCTCGCTTTTTTGTCGCGATATCGCTACAAGTTTCTCTGGTGCTCTTCCTTACTGCTTTATGTCATGATATCATGACATTTTCCCATCACGTTGCTTTTTTGCCTTTGCAAGTCATGAAAACGCGACATGTCGCGATATCGCGACAATTTTCAATTTTAGTGTTGCCTTTGATTGCGTTGACCGCGAAACTCCAACATGTCGCGATATCGCGACAATTTTACCCCCTTGCTGCCATTGACTGTTTTGACCGCAAAAATGTGATAGGTCACGAAAATGTGACATGTCGCGATATCGTGACATTTTCTGTCCTTAGCTCCAACACAAAAACTTGTAGAGATTTTTACATTTCCCTTTCAAAATACTTGAAGGGAAAAAAATGAGTTAGTATCTCTACAACTTTTGCATTCTTTTACATGAAAAATATTAATAAAAACAATGTGGCAAAAATGCCAAAATTCTTGGCGGCTCGCGGGGTATACAGTTCTGCTGTATACACGAATCTCAGGCCTTAATCCATTGGGCAACAGAGTCAAGAAGCTGGAGGAGCAGAAAGTGAATGCTGGTTGATGCTGGATGGCTCTGTGGACTGCTGCAACAAATCTCTTACTGGTACTCAGCACTTAAAACAGGACCTTCAACAAAAATTTAAGGAAGAGCAGAACTTCCTTTATTTTATTTTTTTTGGAACTACTGCATTTTGCCTAGCTCTATTGAGTTGGGTAATCATCAGGTGCTATGAAAAGATCTCCATGGCAGTAGTGAAAAGCACCTGAATTGCAAAAATGAAAATGAATGGAATGATGACCAGCGGATGCGCAGGCCATGGAACGGGAATGGGGAATGATGAAATGGTGGAAAATGGAGGAGTGGAAGCGGTAGATACAGCAACAGGGTGCTACTGTGCTACCAGCTGTTGGGTTTTGATGAAAATAGAGAATGAAATGGGAATGGATGGAATGGAGGAGGTAGGAACTATGAAGAAATGCTCAAAAGACAAAGGACCAGAAGAAAAGGAAAGTGAAGAAAAGGGAACATCAGAAAGGGGAGTACAAACAACAGTAGTGGCTTGATTATTTGCAGAAGAAGGAGGAGTATGAGAAGAAGCGAATGAAGTAAGGAAGCGAAAGAAATAAGTAGAAGGGAAGCCACTAGCTACTGGGAAGGAAAATAAAAAGGAAAAGAAATAAATGTACTTGTGTGCTCGTATGCAAAATGAGCCGAAGTTCACGAAAAAAACTTTTGTTTTTTTTTTTTTTGTTTTTTTTTTTCTTTTTTTTTCTATGTACAAGGTAATCCCTGAGTTTAGCTATGAACTCTCAGGAGAGACACATACCAAAGCATGGATCTATTATCTCCTACATCATAGACCTTGAACAGACACTCATCGGTCTTCTGATTGATAATCAGCTCGGAGTCACCAAGGATTTGCAACTATCGCGCTCCAAGTTTCTCGACCGTCTCGATACCTAGGTAGGATTATTGAATTCCAAAAGGTGATACTAGAACAGTCCCAGTGTTAGCGCCATTTCTATATCATGCTCCATCAAAATAGGGCTGATCTGGCATAGAGTCTTGACCAACCTGATCAGGAGGTAACTCTACTTCAACCTCTTCAGGATTTGTAATGGAGTAACAACCAATTTCAGTTTCCATCATGGAATTAAAATCGAGCATTGAAAACTCATCCTCCAAGAAAAAATCAAGCATTGAAAACTCATCCTCTAAGCGAGGCTCATCCAGGAATTCATCCATCAAATCAAGATCTTCCAATTCTTCAGTTATCAAGTTGACAGAATGTTTGGACTTTTCTCCCTCTTCCATCTTATCTAAATGAAAATTAGAAGGCTTATGATTGTAAATATGGACTCTTCTTCCTTTGAAAGGAATTTCCAAGTGAGAATAATCCAGAGAAAGGTAACCTCCCAGCTTGGCAGTGAATTCTCTTGACAAACACATACAGAAATATGGTTTCAGATCAACCACAACTATCTCTTGAATTACTGTAATATGAGGCCTACTATGTAGAGAAATAGGAACATCCTTGATCACACCCACTACTTTTACGGGAGTCCCGTCCAACTGCAAGAGACCAGAGCTACTTCTTGTATACTCCATACCCATGACTTCACAAACTGCCTTTGGCATGACAGTTGCCATAGCACCAGAATCAATCATACAGTTGTGCACTATCCAACCCTCCATTCTGAATGACAAATAAAATGGGGGTGGTCTATTTTTTACAGTGGCTGAAGAAGTCAGAGTTTGAGATAGAAGTACCTGGGCTGGAGCCTTCCCCTTACTCTGTATGTTTTCCAAGGATTCCTATAAGATATTTACCTATCTAGGCAGCTACAAGGTGTCATACAGACTTACCTTAGCTGGTATTCATTTGAGTTCTTCAAAAATGTTGTACTCCATCGAGATCTGTTCTTTCCCTCCACTGGCAGCTTCAAATTTGCTTCTATATTGCTAGGTGGCCTCCGCTCATTGTAGTTTAGTCAATTATGGATACCGCAACGTCGCTCTAACTTGTTCCTGTGTTTCTACTTGCATCTGAGAGACATAAGCTTTTTCCTTCTCTTTTGCTTGTGGTGGAAGCGGATCCTTCGGCAAAATGGGTGGTTGCTGTGGAGCTGGAGAGTCATGATCCCTTGCAGGTATTTGTAGCTTTGTTGCTTGTACAGGAGGCACTTTCAATGGCTCCATTTTAACCAGATATACCAACATTGGTTTCTTCCTGCTGCGTGTCAAGACTGCCAAGTATTCCTCAGGAGGCAATGCAAGACTATGATCCACCTCACAAATCATGTTCACATGGCTTCCAAGAACTTGCAAATAATTTTGGTGAACCATGCAAGTAGACTCGTCATGTGGGTCATTGCATGAAGAACACCAGTAAGAAGGCTCATGTGCAACTTCAGAAGGGCCAGCCTCTTCACTTACCAGGATCACTGAGTTCCTCTCAGGTGCTTTCTCCATAGCCTTGCTAGGAGCAAGTTGCTCTCTAGTTACTGTCGGAAAAACTCTTCATGGATGATAGTTCCTTTCTGCCTCTCTCTGCTCTAGAGATGTCACCTTGTTAGTGAGAGCTCTCATGGCCGACTGAATTTCTTGCAAAATAGCCAATTGAGGATCTGGGCTTGTGGACACAGGTGATGCAGGTAGAGGTAATGGAACTGATGGATAAGGTAATACAGGAATTGGAAGTGGAGAGGTTATATGTGGAATGGGAATCATAGGTACTGAAGGTATGGGAGGATTCCATGAAGATGAAGGATATATGGATGGAGCAATGTAAGATGTTGGGGCTGCACCTGTATGCTGATATTGTGGAAGCTCGGGAAAAATAGGCATAGTCATTTTCGAAGGCAATTTCCCAACGGAAATCAGATCAGCCTCAGCCTTCTATTCCTGGGCATATAGTGCAGGAAAGTTTTGAACACCGGACATCCTAATATTCATACCAATATTTGAATGGAAAGCCCTAAAAAAATACAATGTTGCTTGTTCATGAGTAGGGCGAAGACCTTCAGGAATTCTCTGCCAGGTTCGGGCAAACCTAACATTGAAATCCACTATCTCCTCTTGAGGATGCCTCTTGATAGTATTAAATTGATGCACTAGAGAAAATGGATCTGCTTGCTCATTGAACCATTCGATTAACATCTCTGCTAATTGATCCCATGAATTTATGGAATTGGGAGGCAAGGATCTAAACCAGTACAAAAACTTACCTCAGAGTGATAGGACGAGCAATTTGATCATGACATCTTCGTCTGTGATATTGTGAATTGAATCCAAGGTTGCCACATCTGACACATGCTCATACATTGTCTTTCCAATCCCATCGTATGTAGGTAAGGCTTTTATTGCTGTAGCAGGAACTAGATTTTGAAAAGGCAGGTCTAATGCTCCCGAATAATTCTAGGTAGGAACTCGTCATGGAGGAGGTTGTTGACTAGCCATTTGGACTGCTGGATCTGGATGTTGCAAACTCATAGCAGTACTGGGAGGAGTCAGAGATGGCACAAACTGACCTACTGCCTGTGAAGAAACAACAAATGACAGGTTCATAAGACTTACTAATCTTGAGCACTCCCTCCAGTTTTGAACATCAATCTCGAAGAATTCGACTGGATCTTCTGATTCTTTGGCACTTGATCTCGTGATCATGAAGCAAATATGCAAAAATTTTCACCGAATTTAGGATTAGAAATTTCCAAGTACTATACAGTCACCTTCAGCAGAGTCACCAGATGAACTTACAATCACCACTTTGAGGTCAAGACAGTTCATCAAAAATCCTGATTCCTCCGGGTTTTAACAAATGGAACTTGTGAGTCCCACCGGGCATGCCAAAAATTGTTGGCACCAGTGGGTTCGTTAAGTCAAAATAATGCTTAACCCATCGATTGTGGATCTTTCAGAGATAGAAATAGTCTATCCCACCGGGCGTGCCAAAAACTATTGGTCACAAATCTGCCACAGGAAAGGATTTTGTACGTGTACGCGCCCTAGACTTGGCCAACATTGAAAGGCCGAGAGAAAGAGAAGTCTCCTGGGCCAATCTCCAGAGAGGGCTGGCTCCCACACTAGTCTAAACTGGTTCAAGATAAAGATGCAGGAAAGAAATGGGAAAATGCGAAAAGGAATGGGAAATAATTACGAAAAGAAATGGGAAATATGGCTGAAGCCGATAGTTAATGGGGAACAACCTCAGATAGCAAACATTCTAAAACCAGATCCTGAAGCTTAAGTGGTAACCGATTCTTAGGCATAGACAGAAATCAGATCAAAACTAGTCGTAGATTCACCTTCAATTATACTTCAAACATTCATATGAAAAATATAGCTAAATTCAGGAAAACAGAATTCAACTTATATTAACACTAGACGAGACAGAAGTAAAATACTCAGAAAAAAAATGTGAACAATAGTTTGGATCACCGACTCAAAAGACGCTAAGAATAGAGCGAGATTGCATCTAGGATTTTTGCTTCAATATTTCTGCAAAAAGGTTCTCCTCCTTTGTTTGAGATTGTACATTGATATTTATAGAGGTGCCTGCCTCTTTCTTTCGTATTACAACATTTAATACAAGAAATAAATTTTGAAGAACGATCCCCTTAATCTGTCTCGGAGAAATGACAGTCCCTATTTTTAATGAATTACAACTAAAAATAAACATAAACAAGGGACCATATTTCTTCATTTAATGACCATTACCGGGGCAATCCAGAAGTTGTAAAGAAACCACGAACAGGAGCTTTGAATATTGGAGGCATCTTTAATTTTGGTGGCATCAAAAACTGCCTCAGGTTCTTCCATCTTGCGCACATCGGTAATCAGCAACATTTAATCTTGACGCTTCTTTGACCACGATCTCAAAAACTGTTGGCACAGGTGGGTTTGTCAATTTGGAATAAAAACTATCCCATTGATTTTTTCAGTTGGAGAGCTTGATCCTTATCTTCTCTGCACGTTCTCCTATGCAATTCTAAAGAAAAATGCAAACTGAACTGTATCGGGCTTTTGTTATTGCTTCGGTCGTGAAAATGAGACAGGTCGCGAAAATGCGACATGTCGCGATATCGCGACATTTTTACCTTACTGCCTCCTCTTCTGCCACCAGTCGCGAAAACATGACATGTCACAAAATCATGACATTCTCCTCTTTCAGCTTTGTCGTCATGATATGTCATGAAATCGTGACATTCTCCTCTGTCTGGCTTTGTTTGCTGCTCCTTATCGCAAAAATGAAACATGTCGCAAAATCGCAACATCTTCCACTTGGCACTGTCTTGTCTGCTTTATACCTGCGAAAATGTGACATGTCGTGATATCACAATTTTTGTCTGCCTTGTACTTGTCAACTTTCGTTCTACGAAAATGCAACAGGTCACAAAAATGTGACATGTCACAAAATCACGACGTTTTCTCCATTTGGCTCTTTCATCTTCAGCATGTCGTGAAATTGCAACATTTTCTATCTTCATGCACTTTGCTGCTTTTAGGCCACGAAAATTTGACATGTCGCAAAATCATGAAATTTCTCTGCGCTTTGCCTGTCTGCCCTGACATGTCACGAAATCGTGACAATTTCTTTCCTTCTCTATCACTAGCACTTTCTGTTGCGATATCGTGACACGTTCCTCTTACTTGGCCTCATCCTCAAAAAATGTCACGATATCGCGCATTCTTTCTTCGCCTTGTGTTTATCTTCAACCCTGCCGTGATAACGCGACATGTCACGATATCGTGCCATTCCGTACAATTTGCCCCTTGCTCACTTTTTTGTCATGATATCGCTACAAGTTTCTCTGGCGCTCTTCCTTACTGCTTTATGTCGCGATATTGCTACATTTTCCCATCACGTTGCTTTGTTGCCTTTGCAAGTCGCAAAAACGTGACATGTCACGATATCACGACAATTTTAAATTTTAGTGCTGCCTTTGACTGCGTTGACCATGAAACTCCAACATGTCACGATATTGCGACAGTTTTACCCCCTTGCTGTCGTTGACTGTTTTGACCGTGAAAACGCGATAGGTCGCGAAAATGCGACATGTCGCGATATCATGATATTTTCTGTCCTTAGCTCCAACACAAAAACTTGCACAGATTTTTACATTTCCCTTTCAAAATACTTGAAGGGACAACAAAGGAGTTAGTATCTCTACAACTTCTGCATTCTTTTACATGAAAAATAACAATAAAAACAATGTGGAAAAAATGCCAACATAAACATATTGAGTTTTTGATAGAGAAAATTATTCTCTATATGTTCTAGAGGTTAAACAAACTCTAAGTAAAATTTGTTTGTGTGAAGAAAGTTTTTGAAAGAGATTTACAGTGTGTTTGTGAGCAAGTATTTTGAGAAGACTTGAAGGTAGATTTGAGCAAGTCTTTTGAGAAGACTTGAAGGTATATTTGAACAATTCTTTTGAGTAGGCTTGAAGGCATTTTTGTTCAAGCTTTGTGTTAAGGCTTGAGGACAAATTTGAGATAGATATAGAGCAGATTTGTGCTAGAATTGGGATAGAGTTTGGTGCTTATTTGAGATAAATTTTGGTACATATTTGAGACAGATTTTGGTATAGATTTAAGACAAAGATAGAGCATATTTTTGCTATACTTGGGATAGAGTTTGGTGTAAATTTAAGACAGAGTTTAGTGTATATTTGAGATAGATTTTGGTGCAGATTTGAGATAGATTTTGGTGTAAATTTGAGATTGAGTTGAGAGTAGGCTTTGGAGGTAATAGAGCAAAGAGGGCACTATTCTCCAATGGATAGAGATCCATCAACCAGTGTAGTGGGGACAGAGGTCTCCTGTGGATATAGATCCATAAGCCATAACAGTGGAGGAAGAAGTCTTCTAGAATTTCACCAGCCAAAGTAGAGGGGAAATATTTCTCTTGTGGATAGATATCCATGTTCCAGAGCAAGGCGAAAGAGTTCTCATGTGGATAGAGATCCATGAACTAGAGTAAGGAGATAGAGTTTTCCTATGGAGTAATATCTATGAACCAACTGGGGAGATAGAGTTCTTCTATGGAGAGATATCCATGAACTAGTTGAGGAGATAGAGGTCTCCTGGATCAAGTTCCACAAACTAGAGCAAGGGGATAGTGTTCTCCTGTGGAGTAAGATCTATGAACCAATTGGGGAGATAGAGGTCTTCTATGGAGAGATATCCACGAACCAATTGAGAAGATATATTTCTCTTGGATCAAGTTCCATGAACCAGAGCAAAGGGATGGAGTTCTCCTATGGAGAGAGATCCATGAATTAGAGAAAAGAGGAAAGAGTTCTCCTGTGGAGAGATATCCATAAATAAAAGCATAGGGTATTGGTGTCTTATTTGGACATAGGTATATAAAAATTGTAATAGGGAATTGATTCCCAAGAGATTTGTTGAGAAAATTTAGAAGAAATATTTTCTTTGTGGAGTAGCCCACATTAGGTGAACCACATTAAATTTGTGTCTCTCTTATATGTGATGATTTATGCATTGATTTGATTATTTATATTGATATTGCCATTGATAATATTGGATAATATTATTTGGGAAAGAAAATTAAAATTTGGTCTTATACTATTCACCCCCTCTCTCAGTATCAGTTTGTGTTCTTCAAGAACAAAGGCCAATATTTTAGTAAAAAGACAATTCTGAAATATTTTAAACAAATATCAAAATACAGTGAGGCATCCACATCTACATAACATGCAGGTAAAAACATGTTTTACCATCAAATCATTACTTTTTCCATCTGTTATTCTTAAATATAAAGCCTTTCTTTATTAATAGATAACCGATTATATACTTATCTACATATTTAAAAATAATACCTTTTTACATCCAAAAATGATATAGAACACCAAATATTGAATGCAATAAACACTATCAACCCTGAAATGCGTCCAATCAGATATATTCCAGCGGATGATATGGGACCACATGATAAGTTTCTTAATAACAACATTCAACAACCACTTCACGAGATGCCTAATACAGATACACCAACCAAAAAAAAATGATAGTACAATTTAAATATAGTCCTCTAGAGAATATTGTAATCAACAATCTAAATATCAAAAGACAAGTGAATGGACTATTGGAAGGGATTTTAAATATGAATGGACGCTTTTATGCCCCTCTATTGAGTGATATGAGACATAGAAAATGTGTAGATGTGTTATTTGTAGTTGGAAACTAGGAAAGGATCAGTTGTTGTAAAATAAGAAAGACACAATAGAAAAATAATGTGGGAAAGTTTATATCAAAGAAATACAAAGTGATGGAACAATTAAGATATCTCATAGGTGGAAGGATGCATTGGAATGTGTGCATGTCAAATATGCTCTTGAATATGAAAAGCAATGAAATGCCAACAAACTCTCATTGAGAAGGGTGGAACAATTGAGGTCCAATTTCAAAAAATTAATAAGACCGTATTAACCTCAAAACATTTGTAGTTTGCTATTGTATACATTATTTTAAAAAAGGGTCGACCCATGTTTGATTTTGCTGATTATAAGCAACTTCAACTAGCCGATGTACAGAACCTTAACAGTTCCCATTGGTCAGATCGAAGTAGTTGGAAAATAGTAAAATGTCTATCACTGGTTGAGAAGGAGGACCTAAGAGAGAATGTAAAACAAGCCAAATTTATTTCACTTTCCATTGATGAGGTAACGGTTGTTGAAAACACATCTTGGATTTGCATACATTTTTACATATTCCACAATCATTTGAGACAACCTCATTTGCTAGCACTACATAATATGATGAAAAATTGTAATGTGAAAATTTTTTACAATGTTGTTGTAACTAGTTTAAAGGATATTTTCAAAATGGATGAAAAATAAATTTCCACAAAGTTAATTTGTGTTGGAGTTTATGGTGTAGCTATAATGCAAGGACAAAGGAACAATATTTTTGTTAGAATTTAGATATCAATTACCCCATGTTTTATTCCCATTCATTGCATGGTTCATCAAATGAATCTTGCATGTAAAATTGTGAGCACATTTGAAAATGTAGCTAGAGTGAAAGATCTCATCCGTGAAATACACTCTTACTTTTCATGCAGTCCAAAAAGGTTTGCAGAGTTTCAAAAAATTTCTCTGGGTGTAACTGAAGGTAGAAATTTGTTAAAATATGTGGACACAAAGTGGATTTTACTGTTTCTTCCTGTAAAAAGGGTTTTTTCAAAATATCAATCCTTAGTGGGGTTTATGTATGCACATAGGGATGTTGACAAGGCAAAATATTTTTAATTTAGTATGACTAACTTGGAAACTCTTATCACATTATGTGGTATTCTTCTATTTGTGCAAGAAATTAATTATTTTATTAAACTCGCATAGTAAAGAGCAATTTATATCATCAATTTCATCAAGATGAGAAAACAAATATGTATGCTTATTGATAAGATTTACTTGTTCAGATAAAATTTAAAGGCCTTTGTTTGATAGTTGTAATATGTTAGTTCAATTCAATGATCCTAATAGCTTTTTAAAGTTCAACATCAATGATAATATTTGTATTACTATCCACGGAAATATGATTCCTTTATATCATTATGAAAAGCGGTTAGATACACTTACAAATGATGTTGAACAAGTGCCCATAACATATTGCATATTTGATGAGGTTTTGGATAGTACTAAGAATAAATTGATAATAATTGTACAAACATTAAAAATGAAAATAAGAGATCATTTTCACAGATATGTGTTGCTTGAGTCCATGGTTGTTGTTAATCCCATGTTCTGGAATCCTTGTATTGACCACAATACTAAAAATGAGTTTTTTATAAAATATATGGGCACTCTTATGACACATTTATTTAAATGTATGGAAGTAAATGGTATTCAAATCAATGTTATTATAAACAAAGCACTTCTGAGACAACAATAAACCAATTTTGGAATAACAATGGTTAATCAAATTGCACATTTCAAAAAACACATGAGACTAATTCCATCACGCGTTTGTGGAAAAAATTGTATCCAAGTAGTTTCTTACAAGAAACTATGAGTGAATAATTTATTTTATATGAATTATGTCAGACAATTATTTTGGGATCTATTGAAGGTGAAAGGATTTTCAGTGCACTATATTTTGTTAAATCTGAAGTTCATAACAGGTTGGACAAAACTTTGTAAAATTGTTTGAGAATGTATGTGTCATCGTACGAGTTGGATAAGTTTCTCTATTATAGAGCTTTGAAATATTGGAAGTCCTTAACAGACAAAAGAGGTCTCACTAATACTGTTGATAATGAGGATAATGACTTAGCTTGCAGTTATGAGATTATGGAAACATAAAATTCACAAAGTATTCTTGGTTCTTTTGGATAAGTCGACAAGACATTGTTTTAGCTTCCAGCAATGTAAAATTTCAATGAGTTAAACAAATTCATATTATCAATGATTTTTTGGATTTGATATCATTTGTAAAATTTCAATGATTTAAAAAAATTCATATAATTAATGATTTTTCGCATTTTATATCATTTGTAAAATTACAATGATTTAAAAAAATCTATAATCAATGATTTCTTGTATTTGCTTTTTAATGTTATTGACTATCTATGTTGGCAAAATTTTATGATTTATGCTTTAGCTTTGAGTAAACTTGAAATTTTAAAACCATTCATGCATACATAATTAGTAAATATTTCTTTTACAAAGTGTTGTGTGTAGTCTAGAATAGTAGAAAGTACAATGCAAATAGCATAAATCTCAAGTTACAGAAACAATAATACAATATAAATGGAAATATCATGAAATCCAAGCTATGGAAATAACACAAGATAACTCTCATTATTATATCATAGCTTTTTTATTGATTTAATTGTCTATGTTGACAAATTATTATGATTTATGCTTTGACTTTGAATAAATTGAAAATTTTCAAACCTTACATGTATGTATGTATCATTAGTAAATATTTCTTTTAAAAGGTGTTGTATGTACTCTAGAAGGAAAAATGCAAATAACATATTACTCTAGATATGGAAATATAAAAACAATATAGCATAATACACAAGACAATACTCATTTTTATATTATAACAAGATTGACTTTGAATAAAATAAAAATTTAAACCCATGCATAGATATATTCTTCGTAAACTCAAGCATAATTGATTAATTGTCTATGTTGATAAATTATTATGATTTATGCTTTGATTGACTAAATTGAAAATTTTCAAACCATGCATGTATGTATGTATCATTAGTAAATATCTCTTTTAAAATGTGTTGTATGTACTATAGAAGGTAAAATGCAAATGGAATATTACTCTAGATATGGAAATATAAAAACAATATAGCATAATACACAAGACAATACTCATTTTTATATCATAACAAGATTGAATTTGAATAAAATGAAATTTAAACCCATGCATAGATATATTCTTTATAAAATCAAGCATAATTGAAACAACATAATACTCAAGTGATGAAAATAACACACAAATATAAATGTAAATAGTATAATAGTCAAGTAATAACAACAAATGTCTTGTTTTAAAATGAAAACATATCATAAAATTGTCTTTTTGAAACAATAAAAATTTTAAAAGCAATAACAAAAATAGGCTATCCTTTGGCTTTTCATTTCTTAGATTGGGGGCTAGAGGTAATTTCAACTTTTTTTATTTTGTTTCTGCTTCCACATTCTGCATTTCAGGGGGTCCTCCCTCAGGCTGGTTATCAGTCCTCTCCATTGCTCCAAAAATTATAAGGATATTCTCTACACTTTTTAAGCCTTTGAGCAGGGTGTTTTCCTCTTTTCCAGCATCTTCGGATATTGGTGCAAGAACTTATTTACCCTTCTCCTTAAGAAGAACATCAAGATCCAATCCATTTCGAATAATTATCTTCCTAAAAGCATTGTTTTGTCTAAATACTTCTTGAGATATGTTTTTCATTGTCATAGAAGCCATTAAAAAATCCTTTGCCATCTGGAGATAGTCTTGCAGGTTTTGAACTTGCTTCCTCAGATTACCAAACTTTTACTGCAAAAGAAAAAATAAGTAGTCAGCAGACATTTACATTTTAAAAAAGAGAACAAAAATTTTTAGAACACATTAGTCTAACCTCAGCAACAGTCTTTGTAGCTACAACAACAATAATCATTTTCTTATCACATGCCCATTCATTAAAACAATCTTGGGCTTCAGGATTTAAGTTCTCCAATCTGTTTAACATAATGCTTAAAATTTCATCATTGTAAGATGGTGTAACCTTCACCATGCCATATTTAGCTTGATGTAGAAGAGCATCAATATTTTTTTGTTCTTTTTCAACTAAAGAAAAAAAAATTCTCTTTTTGAATTTTTTTTGAATCAGGTATTTATTTCCTTTATCAAAAATTCGGCTCGATACTCCCATTGCTTCATTTCTTTTATATTTGGAACCAGAGAATATTTAATGGTTTATTGAACATTATCAAAAACTAATTTATTTTTAGAAAATTTTACTTTTTCATCCTCTGGTAGAGGATGAGCCTGAGGGGTGCTAGTTTTCTTAGGAGGAGATGGAATTGAACATTCTGATCCTGCTTCATTTTGAGGATCTTGAAGCAAATATGATACTTGAAAATTAGTCGGTATGTTACCTTGTAAAAATAAATCCTGATCAAGTGGAGGATTATCTAACCCAACACTAGAAGCTTCCTGTACACCTGTAAAATTACCAAAAGATATATTTTCAAATCCTAAAAATTGGTTGGATGTTGTTCCCTGTGGCCTAGATGGAATAAAATATTTTCTACCTTGGAACCATTGTTGACCTCACATTTGAGGTTTACGTGGTGGAGGAGGGGATGATATTGATAGTTTTTTTTCATGATGAAATTGTTGTTGAGGACCTTAAAAAATCAAAATAAAAACTGGTTACAAAATTTGTGAAGGTAGATTGTAAAATTTACTGTTAATTTATAACACTTACCAGTCGAAGAAGAGACCTCTTGCGCAGCCATAGTTTCAAATAGAATGTGTATGCACTGTACATCTGAAAACACATTATAAAATTTAATAAAAAACATAGTAAAATTTGGTAACAAAATTTATGGAGGCAGACTGTAAAACTTACTTGTCGAATATGAGACCTCTTAGGCAACTACATCTGTTGGTAGTGGACATGCAATTGGAGGTTGTCGAGGATTAGGATAATTAGATCTTACACATTTTCTAATTCCTTTTCTTAGTGGTGGTGTTGTTTCCTCCCTAGGTGTTTCGGAGTCTCCCGATTTCTCTAGATTATAATCTCTTAAAGCAGCATCCCACTTTGAAGAGGAAGAGGATACTCTTTTCTGTATTTTGTATAAATTGTTAAAATTATAAAAATGAAAAAAATATTAAATATCAAAATTATTAATTTCATATTAACTAAAAATTAACTGCACCTATTGTTCTATCATGGATGCAATGGCTAGGTCTGGGTGCCAAGAAGTTGGTATTGCAGTATTCTGCAAATTAATAAGATTCATTAAAAAACCAAGAATTAGTTGCATGTGCTTATTGTTGGCAATGGAGAAGCGTGGGTTTTCACATTTTGGATATCCATTTTGATCTGATGTGATACATAGGTGGACCAGTTGAATTTTGGGTGTGCAATACAACGAACCAAATATGCCAACGTCCACATCAAAAAAATTGGCGGTCTTCCTTGTAAAATGAGTCTGGTTAGGAAGAATTCATAACATACTCAAAGAAAATTATTCTAAATAGCTGGTATATTCAAACCCCTTCTAGAATTGGTAGTAATAATTGTAAAAAAACAAATCATTAATTGTAAACCCTAGAATTTAAATTTAATTAAATATAAAAATTTATAGTTATACCTTGAAAAGACTCTGACTAGACATTGAAGGCGGTCTCTAGGTAGAGTTTATCATCATCAGGTAAAGTGAATTTTGATGTGATAGGATCACAACCGGTGTGAGGCAATCCTATCAATATGGAGACATTTGAGACTATGAAAGAAAATCTGATATTTTTGTTGTCAATGACAACATTTATCGTACTCGAATCAATGTTGTAACCTGTAATTATCGTCTCCAGTATTTTTATAATTCAAACTATGGCATTGAAACTAGACCTCAAAGATCAGAGTCTTGGACCCATAACATGTCGTAACCCAATGTTGATAAAATTTTAGAAATTAAGGGGCAAACAAGGTTTTTGAAATTAATTTTTAACATTGGAAGGGTGGTAGGGGATGTCATTGGGTTATTTCGTTGGGTACGAGTGACTATGGATCAGGAGGTAGGATGGAAGGTATTGAAAACTTGATGTAAAATGTTAGAAAAGGGTTAAAACGAAAGGAAAAGGGTTAAAACTACGTTAGGAAAGGTGAAGAATGAATGTTTATGCCTTTATATAGACTTATCTAAATGAAATTATCGAATAAATAATAGACACATGGCATTTACATGTAATCATTTCATGCATGGTTCACAAGTGGCATAGATGCAATGCATCATCAATACAAGTAATCAACATCAGATCATCATTGTTGCAACTGATCAGCTTTACTACAACTAATCGACTTTGTTGCAACTGATCAACTATGATGCAATCGATCAGCTTTGTTATACCTAATTAGTTTTACTACAACCTATTAGCTTTTCTACAACTGATCAGCTTTGCTACACATGATCAGCATTAGTGCAACCGATCGACTTTGTTGCATTTGATCATCATTACTGCAACAAATAAGCTTTGATGCATTCGATCGGTATTGCTACACTTGATCAACATTGATGCATTCGATCGACATTATTGCATTTGATCAACATTACTACAATTGATCGGTATTACTACATCTAAACGGTATTAATGTAATACACTAACATTACTACATCTGATCGACATTGTTGCATCTTATTGACATTGCTATATTCAATTGATATTGATGCATATAATTGGTATTGTTGCAAACCATTGGTATTGTTGTATCCAATCGGTATTGCCGCATCCAATCGGTATTTTTGTAATCAATCGATATTACTCCATATGATCGGTATTAATGCAACACATTGGCATTGATGCATCTGATTGACATTACTGCAATCAATCGATATTATTGCATCTGATCGGTATTGTTGCATCTGATTGACATTACTACAATGCATCGATATTGATACATCACATTGGTATTGTTACAACATATCGATGAGCGATATTGCACCGATCGGTATAGACCGATTGACATATACACAATCGATCAATATTTTTTGACCATTATGTCTACAACCGATCGATATTTTATGACTATCATATCCACAAGAAATCGGTATTTTTTTTCCATCATATCTTTAGTCGATCATCTCAGATCGATTGACATAGCTTTTTTCTATCGACACTATTCTATAGGTATAGTCTGATTGACATAGCTTTTTTATTGGTATAAAGCCTTTGATTTTGTGGTACAGGTCTAGGATTTGGCAACCAATAGACATAACCCCCAACATAGAAAAATTCTCCACAATTTGAAAATTTGTGATGAAATGTTAATGCAATTTGCCATTCCTCCTTGGACATGATTCACCACGATTTCAAGACCGATTCACTAGGATTTAATAAATATATTTTGGGGCTGACCCCTTATGCATAACCCTATCCTACACCCTCCAACTAAGGTTTCATTCACTTGTACATGAGATATTTGTCTTAATACCCCTTACATAAGTCTTATGATAGTACCACATAAGCATATTAATAATACATCATAAGATAAACTTGTTATTTGATTTTGGTTACAAGTGACACTTGTCTAACTTCAACTTATACATCACTCTAGATTCCTATGTGTAGAATATTTTAGAAAAATTAGGCTTACATAGTTGGAAAGATAAGAAGGTGTGATATAGTGCTTGAATCTCCATTATATATCTTGTGCATGTTTAACTAGATGTAGGACATAGGAGGTCTTAGGTGGACAAATATATGTGATATTTTTCTATAGATGATAGATCCATGCCTTGAAATTTGAAATTATTATTGTGTTGCTTTGTTATAACCTTGCATAGCAAGGGTTTAAGCATTTTATTTTTTAATTTTTGTTTGTGGAAAATACCCCTTTTAGGGTGCCACTTTTGGATAAGATCCAAGGAGGTAGGGGTATCTATTCCTCCAAAATAGCCTACCCTCTTAGGCACACTCAAGGAGTATGCCTAAAGCAACAAAAATGTAAACAACACAAATCAACAAACACAAAAATACAAACAAACACAAACACACAAAAACAATGACAAAAAAAAACAACAAACAACAACAATAAAACACGTAAAACAATAAACCATACCAAAACACAAAAATGCAAAAAAAAATCACATAATACAAAAAAAAAAAAAAACACAACACAATAAACAAAAAAACACATACCAAAAAGTTAAATCAATGAAAAAACATATTACATCTATGGATTTTCTAAGCCAACATGCCTTTTAACCAAGAATCAATGCAAGAAACATAAGAATGATCTTTCTAATATGGGGACCTAAAATACCTTGACTAGACCAAAAAGAGGCTAAAACAAAGAAAAATGAAACTAGGTACCTCTAGTATTGGAGCCATCCAAATAAAGGATACAAAGAAAAGCATCCCTGATATGTGAAGACCACCATCTAGAAGGGTGTTTATAGCAAGTACGATCACCTTTATCCAATGCCCAATTAGCTAAAGCATCAACAATCCTATTATGTTATCTAACCACATTATTGTATTCAACTTTCAAAATCGCATTTGGATTAATTGAATCTTCTCAATAATTTTTTTTATTCTCCAATCAATATTATGATTCTTAGGAGTCTTCAATAGATTAATCATGACTTGGGAGTCAATTTCAACCAACACATTTTACCATCCAACCTTCGTAGCCTCTAGAAGGCCTTTGAGGATACCATACCCCTCAGCAAGGTTATTGGAAAGGATACCCAAATTCTCAGCAAAAGTGAAAACCAAGGAACCATCTGAAAGTCTACAAATTCCTCCAACACTAGCCTTTTCAGATTTCCCCTAGAAGCTCCATCCATATTAAATTTTCAAAAATCCTTTGGAGGAGGTTATCAACTCCTTGTTCTATTCATATTTTGATTACTCACATTCCCTTTAAGATATTTTCCAATAGAAGAGTGAATATTCAATCTTTGCATAACTTGATCCCATCATTGGTGGGAGTCCTAGGGGTGATTAAGGAGTTGCTAGACTGATTCAGCTAAGTTGAAAATGGTGTTTTACCAAATATAGTGAATATCCTTCCTTTCCTATTTGAAAATCTAATTGTTTCTTTTCTTCTAAATATTCCAAGGCAGGATGGTAGTTCCCATCCAAACTAACTATCTAACAAAATGATCAACAACCTCCTGTTTAGGCCAATCCCTCCAAAGTTGTTCAAGAGTACAAAAATTGGACCATTGTAAACCGAGTAAGGTAGCCATTCTCCTCCATAGCTCAAAGGCTAAGGGACACTCAATAAAAATATGGCTAAGTGTTTCCATATTATTTCCACACATATCACATCTAAACATGCCATGAAAGCCATGTTTCATAAGTTGCTCACTAGTGAGCACCCTTCGATGTAATAAAATCCAAATAAAAAACCTAACCTTAGGCCAAAGTTTCTAAGCCCACAATTGTGTAAATATGTCATAGGACTGGTTAGGATTATTGTGGCATAATGCCAAATAACATTGAGCAACAATATACTCACCCATAGTAGTGTTGTTCCATCCAAAATAATCCTTATCATGGGATCAAGAGAGAGATATTATATGAAGGATGCATTGGATATCTCTCCTTTGCCTTTTTAGAAATTTAATAGGCCAGTCCTCAATAGGGATCCAATATCTACCAACCTCTAAATTACCAATCTAGTACTAATAGTAATTTGCTACCTTTATCTAGTTAGCTTGGTGAAGCTTCTCCATCCAAGTTCTCCAATAAGGAAACTGAGTTATCAAAGGTTGGCAATTGTTCCAAGAATTTATCCAAAAATTAGTCTATTGACCATTATGAATGATCCAAAATAACTTCTACTTTATCAAATCCTCACCAATTCTAAGAACCACAAAAATAGGAGAACCTCTAGTAGGAATTTGATAGTGAACAAGGTATTTAGGACTTTTGTATTTAGCATATTTAGCATGGAGATTATTTTCCCATAGGATATTGGGGTTATTAAAAATCCTCTAATACAACTTTGCCTCTAAAGTCTTATTATGTTGATAGTAGACCAAAATTCTAACCCCCCTTTCATGCATGAGAAGGCATAAAGTATCCCATTTCACCAATACCCATTTTCTTTTCTCCTTAGTACCACTTTAGAGGAACCATTGATTTATTTGATCCAGTTCTTGAAGAACTATCTTTGGGATATTCAACACATCAAAAACATAAATAGGTATATCTTGAAGGACTGATTTTACCAAGGTAATTATGCCCCCAGATGAAAGCCACCTATTGGTCCACTTTCCAATATTCTTCTTTAATCTATCCAACAACCAATTCTTATATTTTTTTGTCTCTGGATATTGATAGCAATGCCTAAATAAATTATCAGAAGGAAGGCCTTATTATATCTTAATTTATTTAGAACCATGGATTCATGTCTAGGAGAGCAGTGAAATAATATCACTTTTGATTTATCTTTATTGATAAATTGCCCCATAGCATTAGTGAAACAACAAATGATTTGATTGATCATAGAGGTTTCCTTAACCATAGCTTTACCTAATATAGTAGAGTCATCAAAAAACTAAATATGAGAGATAGTGATGGGGAGCCAAAATTAACAACAAGAGAAAACTCAATTTTATTCAGAGAACATGGAAAGATTACAAAGTACATAAGGGAAATACAATGCAGTCTCAATCTACGTCTTTCCAGCCTTTCGAATCCTTCAAAAAAATCCCCTTTTATAATCCAGGCTTCTTGCTGCAACCGTCGTTCGTAACCGTCTTAACGGCTTCTGGAACCGCCACATGGAACTGCCTTAACGGCTTCGGAACCGCCACTTGGAACTGCCTTAACGGCTTCCGGAATCGCCACCTGTCGTTCTGCAATAGTCCACGAAAAACCCGTCTTCTCCTTCTTAGCCAGGTCGCGAAAACGCGACATGTCACGATTTCGTGACACTTTTCTGCCCTTGGCTCTCCTTCTCCAATGTGTCGCGATATCGCGACGTTTTTCTGCTTTTGGTCCTCTTTCTCCAATGTGTCGCGATATCGCGACACTTTTCTGCTTTTGGCTCTCTTTCGCCAAAGTGTCGCGATATCGCGACACTTCTTCGACTTTTGGCTTTGTCTGTCAAAGTGTCGCGATTTCGCTACACTTCTTCGGCTTTTGGCTTTGCTTGCCAAAGTGTCACGATATCGTGACACTTCTGTGGCTTTTGACTTTGGCTGCCAAAGTGTCACGATATCGCGACACTTCTTTGGCTTTTGACTTTGGCTGCCAAAGTGTCACGATATCGCGACACTTCTATGGCTTTTGACTTTGCCAAAGTGTCACGATATCATGACACTTTTGTGGCTTTTGCTTTCCAAAGTGTCACGATATCGTGACACTTTTGTGGCTTTTGGCTTTGGCTGCCAAAGTGTCGCGATATCGTGACAACTTTGATGTCACGATATCGCGACCATCATTTGCGCTTGCCACGGTTCTAAAATACGTCGCGATATCGCGACGACATTTGTGTCGCGATATCGCGACCATTTTTATACTTAGAAAAATTTTGCAAACTTCGAACTTTTTTTTTTTTTTTCTTTTCGGTGATGCAAGATTGTTGTGCTGCCCTGGATGCTCCTGCATCAGACACCCGAGGTAGATTTTTTTTAGAAGTGATCCTCACTTCTGGGCGATCAGAGGAAAACCCAAACGATCAACCTCTGATTTGGACAACCATGTGGCATCTTCGATAGGTCGGTTCTTCCACTTGACCAAATACTCCGAATATTGCCTGTTTCGGGTACTTCTGCCTTCACGAGTGTCGAGGATGTCTTCAACTTCTTCTTTGTCTGGAGTGGATGCAGGAATGTTCCACAGATCCGGACTGGGTGGTTCACTACAACTTCCTGCATGATATTCAACCAAGTCTAAAATATTGAAGATAGGGGAAATATTCAGCTCACTTGGTAGATCAACTTCATAGGCATTGCCTGAATCTCGTTTACCTATGATCCGGCATGGTCCAAACTTCTTCATCTTCAACTTATTGTATGTTTTTCGAGGAAAACGTTCCTTACGCAAATGAACCATGACTTCATCCCCTACCTGGAATTCTTTGAAACGTCGCTTCTGATCTGCTCTGGCTTTGTATGAAGCATTCATTTGACTGATATGCTGTTGTACCTCTTCATGTAAAGTCTTCATGTGTGCTGCAAAGTCTTCAGCTTCAAGACCGCACTTATCTACTTTATCCATCGGTCTTAACTCAGAAGCGTTTCTCGGGCTGTACCCATGCACAATCTGGAATGGTGATTTACCAAGACTGCGATTGACAGAATTGTTGTAAGCAAACTCTGCCTGTGGTAAAATCAGGTCCCATCCCTTGGGTTTATCTCCTACCAAACATTGTAGAAGATTACCCAAACTTCGTTGACTACTTCGGTCCGTCCATCGACTCATGGATGGTACGCGTAACTGAACTTCAAGTCTGTTTTCAGCTTCTTCCATAAGGTTCTCCAGAAATACCCCACAAATTTGGTATCTCTGTCCGAGACAATGCTTTGGGGTAGACCATGAAGTCGGACTACCTCCTTGAAGAACAAGCCGACAATGTGAACCGCATCACTTGTCTTCTGACATGGAATAAAATGGGCCATTTTTGAAAACCTGTCAACAACAACAAAAATGGCATCATTTCCACGTTGTGTTCTTGGCGGACCAAGAACAAAATCCATGCCGATGTCCTCCCACGGTCTCTCCGGTATAGGCAATGGCCGGTACATTCCTCGTATTCTGGTCGACACCTTTTGCCATTTGGCACACTCTGCAACCCTGCACAAATCTGGTCACATATTGCTGCAACTGTGGCCAATGGTAATTCTCACTAACAAGAGCAATGGTCTTATCACGACCAAAATGCCCCCGCTAGTCCTCCGCTATGTTTCTCTTTGATCAAATTTTCCCTCATGGAACTTCGTGGAATGCACAACTGATTCCTCCGAAACAACATCCCATCTTGGATCATGAAATCCAACCACTTAGTGCGATCCACAGTAGTAGGAGACACACATGCTGTCCATGCCTCTGCAAAATCTGGATCTCGCTGGTATAAACTCTTGAGTTCATCAAACCCAACAACCTCGCACTCTCATTTCTATCAACAAATTATGCCTTCTACTCAAGGCATCTCGCAACTCTATTAGATTTGCCACTTCTATGCTTTAGTACAAAGGTATAACTCTGCAGGAATTCAACCCACTTCAAATGTCGTTGGTTAAGTTTACCTTGACTATTTATATACTGCAAAGCTTGATGGTCAATATATAAAACAAACTCTTTGGTTAGCAAATAATGTCTCCATTTCTTAAGATCCAGAATTATAGCATAGAATTCTTGATCATAAACAGAGTATTTATTTCTAGCATCATTCAATTTTTCACTAAAGTATGCAACAGGTTTACCTTCTTGACTCAACACAGCTCCAATGGCACTGCCATTGGCATCACAACCAACCTGAAACACTTTATTAAAATCTGGAAGTGCCGTAATGGGCTGTTCTGTCACTTTCTTCTTCAATATGTTCATGCTGGTATCTACCTTGGCAGTCCACTTAAATTCTCTCTTATCCCCTCTCATAGTTTCTGTTAGGGGTGCACAAATACTGCTAAAGTCTCTAATAAACTTTCTATAGAAACTTGCAAGACCGTGAAATGATCTTACCTCTCGTTACATTCCTTGGGGCAGGCCATTCAAGGATAGCCTTCACTTTCTCAGGATCCATTTTCAGACCCTCCTCTCGAGATGACAAATCCCGTGTATATCAACTCTTTCCGTACAAAACCGCACTTCGTATATTTATCAATAATTGCTCCTCACGCAGCTTTTTCAAAAACTGTCCGAACATGCAACAAATGTTCATCCAAAGTTTTACTAAAAATCAGAATATCATCCAGATAAACTATCACGAACTTTTCCAGGAAGTCACGCAATACCTCATTCATCAGCCTCATAAACGTACTGGGTGCATTAGTCAATCCAAATGGCATAACTAACCACTCATACAAACCCTCTCTGGTTTTAAAGGTTGTCTTCCATTCATCACCCTCTCTAACACGTATCTGATGATATCCGCTCTTCAAATCAATCTTAGTGAAGTATTTAGCTCCACTCAAGCAATCCATTATATCGTCCATTCTGGGTAATGGAAAGCGATATTTAATGGTAATTTTATTAATGGCTCGGGAATCAGTGCACATTCGCCATTCGCCATTCTTCTTTGGTGCAAGTATTGCTGGCACTGCACAAGGGCTCAAACTTGCTCGAATCAAACCCTTCCTCAACAATTCCTGAACTTGCTCGGTTCAACTCTTCATTCTCAACAGGAGACATTCTATGGGCTGCCTTGTTGGGTAAGCTAGACCCCGGCATTAAGTCAATCCGATGACTAATCTTCCTCATTGGCGGCAAACCCTCAGGCACATTGTCTGATATAATATCAAGAAATTCTGCTAACAGATGTTCAACTTCTGCTGGAATGTCAGTAGTATCTTCTCTTTTTACAGTAGGAATTAATGCATAACACATTGAATCCCTCTTTATACCATCCAAATTTTTTTTGCCATCTACTAAACAAATTCTAGCATTATTGCATACCTTTTCCTCAACCTCCTTCAATGGCTTCAGTTTTGTGGCGTACTCCGATCTTTGTCAGGGAATAGGTATTTGCATGCCCATCATGCGCCGCACGTCTATCAAATTGCCATGGTCTTCCAAGTAACAAATGACAAGCATCCATCGGCAAAATATCACACAGACCTCATCCCGGTATCTTCCAATTTGAAACTTGACCAAGCATTGTTCACTGACCAATGCTCTATGATCCTTCTCGCAACCACGCAATCCGGTATGGATGCGGGTGCTGTCTTCTTTCTAGCTTTAACTTAGCTACCATTTCCTCAGAAACCAAATTATCTGTACTACCATTATCAATAATAATATTACAGATTTTACCTGAACATTTGCACCTTGTGCGGAACAGGCTTTTTCGCTGATCTGGTTCCTTCTCTTCATTCAACAAGGTTCTCCTTGTGATCATCACTTCCCCGTGCTCTGCTTCTTTAGAATGCTCAGATTCAACACCATCCTCAACAACTGCAGCTCTGGCATTACCTTCAGGCCTTCTGTTCGGTGTTTCTTGGTGTTTGGGACACTCAAATGATCGATGCCCTTCTTCTCCGCAATTAAAACAGGTTCCACGGAATCTGCCTCTGCCATATCCACGTCCACCTCTACCTCGTCCCCGTTGATAATCATTGTTCTGATTACGGGGTCGGTAAGCATTCTCCTCCTTCTGTTCTTGGCGATTGCTGGTTTCACCAGTCTATTTTTGATCATCATATTTACCTCCACTGGTTCTTCCACCAGTTCTTCCACCACGACCTCTTCCTCTTTGCTTGCTGTCAAATCTGTGGTTCAGTTTCTCTTCCACTTTCAGAGCAAACTGGTAAGCATCTTCAATGTTGTTCATTCGAACCAGACTTAATTCTTCTTGCACGCTAGTTCTCAACCCATTAATGTAACGGGCTACTCTTTCTTTATTTGCTTCTGTATGACCGGTTCTGATAGAAATTTTAAAAAATTCTTCTGTATATTCTTTAACAGATTTGCTGGACTGGCGCAAACTCTGCATTTTTCTCAGCAGATCTAATTCGTAATCTGTCGGAATAAACTGCCATTTCAGTTTTTCCACCATTCGATCCCACCTGGTGATCTTTTCTTTTCCTCTCCGATTTCTTTCCAGTTGCACTCCTTTCCACCATATGCCAGCATGGCCTTTCAATTTTGTTCGGCAAATTTAATTCGATTTGGATCTTCAACTTCCTCATATTCGAAATATTCCTCCATGTCATTAATCCAGTCGATTAATTCTTCTGGATTTAAATTTCTAGAATATGTGGATACATCTAGCTTCGGCCTTTTCCCAATCTGAGAAATAGCTTTAATCATTCTCGATTCTACGGCACTCATTGCTTCCTCTTCTTCTTCAGACGGGTCTTCAACTCCGTCATCATCGCTGTGGTCTTCTCCTCTCGGCTCTACTCCTCTACGCAATTCTTCCTGCAAGGCCAACACTTGCCTCTGTAATGCTCGAAAGTCTCCTTCAGGAACCACGTTCCTTCCAAAGCCACGATTTCTTCGCGATGGCATTCTGCTTCATAGTTTCTCAGAACCCGTAACCCTAGATCCTGGTGCGAGCTGCCTCACGTTCGGTGCTCTGCTCACACACTCAGAATCTTGCTGCTCTGATACCACTTGATGGGGAGCCAAGATTTAACAACAAGAGAAAACTCAATTTTATTCAGAGAACATGGAAAGATTACAAAGTACAAAAGGGAAATACAATGCAGTCTCAATCTACGTCTTTCCAACCTCTCGAATCCTTCAAAAAATCCCCTTTTATAATCCAGGCTTCTTGTTGCAACCGCCGTTCGTAACCGTCTTAACGGCTTCGGAACTGCCACATGGAACGACCTTAACGGCTTTTGGAACTGCCACTTGAAACCGCCTTAACGGCCTCTGGAATCGCCACCTGTCGTTCTCGCAATAGCCCACGAAAAACCCGTCTTCTCCTTCTTAGCCAGGTCGCGAAAACGCGACATGTCACGATTTCGTGACACTTTTTTGCCCTTGGCTCTCCTTCTCCAATGTGTCGCGATATCGCGACGTTTTTTTGCTTTTGGTCCTCTTTCTCCAATGTGTCGCGATATCGCGACACTTTTCTGCTTTTGGCTCTCTTTCGCCAAAGTGTCGCGATATCGCGACACTTCTTCGACTTTTGGCTTTGTCTGCCAAAGTGTCACGATATCGCTACACTTCTTCGACTTTTGGCTTTGTCTGCCAAAGTGTCACGATATCACGACACTTCTTCGGCTTTTGGCTTTGCTTGCCAAAGTGTCGCGATATCGCGACACTTCTTTGGCTTTTGGCTTTGTCTGCCAAAGTGTCGCGATATCGCGACACTTCTGTGGCTTTTGGCTTTGGCTGCCAAAGTGTCGCGATATCGCGACACTTCTGTGGCTTTTGGCTTTGGCTGCCAAAGTGTCGCGATATCGCGACACTTCTGTGGCTTTTGGCTTTGGCTGCCAAAGTGTCGCGATATCGCGACACTTCTGTGGCTTTTGGCTTTGGCTGCCAAAGTGTCGCGATATCGCGACAACTTTGATGTCGCGATATCGCGACCATCATTTGCGCTTGCCACGGTTCTGAAATACGTCGCGATATCGCGACGACATTTGTGTCGCGATATCGCGACCATTTTTATACTTAGAAAAATTTTGCAAACTTCGAACTTTTTTTTTTTTTTTTTTTCTTTTCGGTGATGCAAGATTGTTGTGCTGCCCTGGATGCTCCTGCATCAAGATAGGCCTAGCTTCATGAGAAATTGTAAGTCCCTCAAGGATTTTTTTTTCTCTATTTTTTTCATAGACCTGCATAAGCATTCAGCAAGAATGATGAATAAATAAGGGGAGAGGGGGTCACCCTACCTAATACCTCTAGAAGTTAAGAACACCTATGAAGGGTAGTCATTGATAAGAATTGATTAGGACATCAAAGAGACATCCCATAATCCAATCTATCCAATCTTGAGAAAATCCAAATTGCCTCATAAATTTGAGGAGGAAGTGCCAATAGGTCTAAATGGATGAACATAGAAGGAGAATTCTATGCTTCCATGTAATGTATGGCTTCTTGAGAAAGAACTATATCATCCATAATCTAACACTCTTCCACATAACCTTCTTGTTTAGGGAAAATAATATTATGCAAAATATGTTTTAGCCTCTCCGCTGTGATCTTGGTAATAATTTTGAGAATATTACATAAAACTATCGGTCTAAAAATTTAGATATGTTCTACATCTTGAGCCTTTGGTACCAAAGCTATATAATTTTAATTGATAACCTTCAAAATATCCTTTGTCTTACTAGATTCTTCCACCACCCCTAATAAATCAACATGAAGAATATCCCAAAATTATCGGTAAAATTTGGTGGGAAAACCATTAGGCTCTAGGGTCTTCCCATTTTACATCTTAAAAACCACTTGATGAATCTCATTGATAGTAATTGGAGTAGTCAAATTAGAGTTCTCCTCATATGTGATAATATTTGGGATCACTTGAAGGAAATCTATTGAGAAGTCGAGTCAAGACATTTAGTAGTGAATAGTTTGGAAAAGTATTTGACTAGGATAGACTTCATGTCGTCCCAAGTGTGGATAGAGTCTCTAGAATCTAAATTTAAGGAAGAAATAAAGTTGTGGTATCTATGGGCTAGAAGAGATTTGTGGAATAATTCCATGTTTCAATCTCCTTTGAGCCATTGGATCCTAGATTTTCGCTTCCATAAGATATCTTCTCTTTTTTCCATTCCTCCAAATATGATGTGAGCCTAATTTCATTAATACTTCTACTCTTGGTGAGGCCATCTAAATGGATTTGATCATTCAACTCATCAAGCAAATCAATCACTTATTGTTTCATGATGTCTCCAAATTCCTTCCAGTTCCAAATCTTGATTTTGAATTTTATGTATTGCAACCTTTTGATGAAACAAAAAATATTAGTTTCATACCTTAGTTTACCTTATTTATACCATTTCTACTCTTGGTGTTTGAAGGAACTATCTATGAGCCATATTAACTAGAATTTAAAGGGTATAAAATTGACTTTGATTTTCCATATTTCAACCATGACTAGCCAATGATCTAGACCAACATTGTTAAGAGTTTTTCATGTTAGGAATGTGACCATGGATTAATAATTGTTAAATAACAAGAACCTATTCAATATTTCCATGATACAAGTAGTCTTACCTTCTATTAGACCAAGTCATGAGGCTATTATTAGGCTGGATGGTGAAGGTTTTAAATATATTCACTCATGAGGTCTGAGCTCTCATCTATATTCCTATTTCCCCTCCTCTTCTCTTTTAAATAGAGGATGGTATTTAATTATCTTCTAATCAAGACCCAAGATTCAAGAAAATAGGAGATAATATAAGTTATATTCTTCCATTATCTCAAATTTTCCTCCAAAGTAATTGGAGCATAAATAGTCAAGCATAGCATAATTTGGTTAGATTGTCTACTTTGTGCAACCACATCCAAGAGACCCCAACTATGAACCATATGGTGAATAATAATCTCTTTCAGGTCCTAGAGGCTATAAATACCACTAGAAGTCCCATGGGAGCTGAGTGAGACCACTTTTCTTAGTCGACCAAATTTTACTTGCAATAGACTCCATTTCCCCTATAGACATTTGTTTCTTGAATGAAAACTATATGTGGTTGGTTAGTCTGAATAATTATTCTAATTTAATTTTGTTATGAAAGACTCCCTTTGAGTCCTCTAATATCCCAAGTGATTATATTCATTAATAATAGGGCTAAATATATTGGCAAGGGTATTAATATTACCTTCCTCTACAATTTTTTCGTCTTCTTTTACCATATGATGTTGATTAGTCTTGTGGCCTTCCATATTCAAAAAAAATCATATATCTTTTCTTACCCCAATTGAATTTGGGATAGCTTATAACCCTGAAGTATGTGTATACACAACCAAAGTGTTAATGGAAGGTTCAACAAAGTCTATCTTGGGATCTAAATTATTTGAAGTTTTAGCGTTTAAAATATTGTTCTTGTCTATGTTCTCTCCCCTATTTTTTTGTTGAAAATCTTTGATTTCTTGGTTTGTATTTGAGTCCTTCTTTGTATCTTTAAACTGTGTTTCTAATATTTTTATCTCCATTATGTCGTCTTCCTCACCTGTGAGGTTATTTTTGGAAATAATTCCAAACATATTAGTTGACAACATCGCTTGATCCTTTATAACTGGTTTTTTTGTGTGTTATTCTTCTTAGGCATTTGGAAATCTTCTAAGTTTGTGTCCTCTTTTTTTAATCTAGAATATTATTTGGATAGACACTAGCCAAATGACCATATTCATGGCATGTTCTGTAACAAAATGGAATATTCTCATAGTCCACCACTTGCTCCTAGTGTCCTCCCCAAATTGTAATGAGATATTTTATGGAAGGGGTTTGTCAAAATATATTAAGACACAAATTTGAGCATAAATAATGTGTCCAAATTTGTGTGTATAGTCAACATTCATAATAAAATTTCTAAGAGAGTTTCCAATTATAGAAAAAATAGTTGTATTCCAAAATTCAATTAGGAGGCCAAACAATATAACCCACACAAGTCCTATACAAGGCATCTATTCTTTAGCTTTAAATTTAGTGTGCAAAGGCTTCATGAAAAGTCCTACCCTTCCAAAAAACCAAGGACCCCCTTGAAATATTTTCTCTCTATCTTCATCATTAGCAAAAATCAAGAAAATAACCATTGGGATAAACAAATATTTGTAACTCACCTTGTATTTTCCAGTATTTTGTAGCCCACACTTTGAAAGTAGATAAGCTCGGATGAAAAACCAAGAAATGGAAAATCAGTCATCTTCTTTCCAAATCTTCTATTTTGTCTTAAATGTCACCCATTTTTAGCTTAACAATTGGGGTTCCATTAGCTACTCTTAGACATCCCGACTCAATTTTTCTAGGATCAATATTAGACATTCTTAGAGGTCTATGAGGTGCCTTAAGATTAATATTAGCATTATTCTAGGACTATCCACCATGAAGGGCATCCCTAAAATTCATTTTTGGGGCTGAATCCCCAAAATCCTTACCCTTGAAAGGGGTTTCTATAGTGGATTTGTTTTGGGGTGTTCCTTAGTAGTGGGATTGCTTGAGTTATAAACTATTTTTCTTTTCCTAATCAGGATTCTCTTATTTAATTTGCAACTTGAAATTTATTTTTGGGTCTCTTTAATCCATACCTCAAACACAAAGGAAAGATGTGATTTTTACTTTTTTCTTGGACAAAAAATTTGAAGCATTTTTCAATCAAGTTCGTAGCATGAAGATTTGTTGAATGAAAAATTTCTATTCCATTGTGGGTCTCTTGCAAAATATCTAGCATTTATCTTGGGCAAAAACAACAAAAAAAAAAACAAATTGACCCCTAGGTCCTAAAGGCCTTGAAAAATAGCCCTTGTCACTGCCTACGCTTGACCCACACAAAACCCTCACACAACTACCTTCAAAACCCTCATCGCTCTTCCAACTTTTTTTCTCCTATACCAAAACCCTATTCATGTTTTGTATTAATTTGATTGATAATGTCTAGATTGAACATTTTATTATTCTAGCTAATTCACCTACATTTTTTCTTTATGGTTTTCTAAAGAAAAACTATCTAAATTTGTGTGATTGTGTGATTGCTCCTTGTATTTGCAAATATCAAACAATATGCTTTTATTTTATTTTTTAATAGTAACAAATACATATCATTCCTACTCATAACCTATGGGATATCATCCATTATTTTTTCTTGACTTCTTAAGTGGATAAATTATAATAAAAAAAATTCAAAAGAGAAGTCATTTATTAATATGGATCGAATACCCAGTTCCTTTCAATTCACTTCAAATTTCTCTAGAAAACTTAACTACTATCCATATAACTTCCATATTAACACTTTGCTTTTAAAAACCATTGCATCACACTTGATTACATTACTTTTGATAATCACTATTGGATATAGATACTACAGGTTCAATATTCCTTTTTTTGTAGATAGATAAAACTTTACTTCTCGCAACAAATGCATCATTACTTTTAATTAGGGCTCTCCTTACATAACTTATTTTTTTGCTATCACTATCAAATTTTCCTCATGATTGTCATTCATTTTTTGAATTTATCAAAATATTTTTTTTGGTAAGTTGGAATTTTTATTTATAAGGGTTTTAACTGGGTCCCAACCCCAGATATACAAAAACCTTTGAGAGGCCGAAATACACCAATAGTGCAGAATCCCTTTCCAGAGGGATAGACATGTGCCATTTTAACCATTCCCGCGTAGGGGATATTACGGACAAAATTCCCTCGTAGGGGATATTAGTGCCGATAGATAGGGGATGCTTGCCCATGCAGGGGCTGCTAGAACCAGACATGACATGACCATAGACAGAAGCTATAACCCTCACCGGGGCTATTACAGAGAAACCCAAACCAGTAGGGAGACAAAGGGCGCAAAAACAAACACAAAAACCCACAGCAGGAAATCCCATATGAGTCTTCAAAAACTTACACTCCTGAAGCAGCTTAGGGGTCAACCTCCGTAATGTCTTCTTCCATGTGCTCTGCACTCTGCTGGAGGGCCTGTTTCAGAGCTGAGCTTGCACTCTCAAACGCGATGATGAAACTCCTCAAAAACATTCTGGTGAGCCGATTTGAGATGCCAGAGGTGGGAGCCGAATCTTCGCTCAGGTCCTCGACCTCCAGGGGTGAATTCTGGCTAGACTCGATTTTGGGCTTCTTGGTCCTGGAAGACCTGCGGACTTGAGGGACCGTCTCCTCAGTTTTGACCTTGCGCTTTCCCAACGAAGATTTCTTGCAGGCGGAGGGGGTGGGTTTGGAAGGGGAAGGGGTGGGTTTGGAAGGGGAAGGGATGGGCTTGGAAGGGGAAGGGGAGGGCTTGGATGGGGAAGCAGTCGCCGTGCCTTTTTTGGAGGTAGGGGTGTTGGGAACACCGTCGCTGGCCAAGGGCTCACTGGACAAAGAGTGAGCAGGGCTTTGGGAAGGAGGGGGAAAGGGGGGACTGGACTGTAAGGGGGTAGCCGCAATGGGGGGATTGGACAGAACATGGTAGTAGATAACAGTGAACAACCCTTGGTGGGAGGGAGGGGCGGACTTCTTATGGGTAGCTGACACCGAGAGATGAATGGAGTGGTGGAGGAAACCAGGAATGTTCATAGGCTTGTATCCTCGGATGTGATTGACCAGGGCAAGATGGAAACTAGCCATGGGCTTATTAGGGTCATCGTAGGCAAGGTATTGCATAAGGGGAATTGCAACGGTGGGAAAAGGGGGTGGAAGGGACTGGCATTCTAGGGCAAGTCCATCCCAAGTGAAATTTTGATAATTGGGGAACCCCTCCAGCTCTGGGTCCCAACAATGCTTGTCATGATGAACCAGGCGGCCAGTGAGTGGCAAGTCTGCAATCTCACCAATCAGTTGGGGAGTAACCTTGAAACGTAGATTCTTGATGCAGACATGGCCATTCGACCATGTTCGGACAAAATCCATCGTAATGTCCTCTTTCGCTCCTCAAAATTTTGATAGAAGGGTGGTGAGTTTGCAGCCCTGCAAATAAGCAGACGATAGGGCATCCAGCTGAAGCGGACTCGGCTCCAGGTAGGCCATGGTGGGGGTGGGGATTGGATGGAAGGTGGTGGAAGATAACAACCAGAGGAAGGGCTTGCAGTGGAGAACATCGATGAGCACACGATGATGAGGATATAAATAAGCTAGGGGAAGCCGATGGGGCATGCCGAGCACCACGGATGAAAGATAGGTGGATGGGCGGTTGCCATACCAAGGATGAAGGGGATTGGGTGGGAGCTTTGGGAAAATGGATGCACGGGTGGAGTTAATATTTTAGGCACTTATAGCAGAAATGGAAGGTGGCGGAGGGATGAGATGAGGGGCGGCCGCATACACGATAGTGGGATTAGGCGAAAGGCTTTGGGAAGCAGCAAAGGAGGACATTAAGTTCAACTCGATGAGATGATTGTACTGGACCTCAGTAGGGCGGCCAATCACGATGTGGCATCGGAACGTACTCCACGAGGATCTCGAGAAATGGTACGTCTAGAGCAATACCTACAACAAATTGAAACCAAAAATCATTGATTAGTGTGGAGGGGTTTGACAGACCTGCCTTGGTTGTCCGAGGCCATGAATTGGAGGACATCTAGTGAAAAAGAATCGTGCCACACTGTAATAGGTGTCTGCCCTATGCCCATGTTGGCAAGCCTATCAGCAAGCCGATTGGCTTCTCTGTATGCATGGGTAGCTTCCACCTGGCAGTGCTTACTTAAAAATTCCCTGCTCTCTTGGATCAAAGATCTGATGTTCCACGGGGGAATTTTGTTAGAGGTCATATAGCCAATGATGTTGAGGGAATCCCCTTCAACGTGGAGCTTGACTCACGTATCCCTGATCAGGTGTAAGCTTCGCCACAGGGCCCATGCCTCGGCTACATTGTTGGTTTGGTGGTGAATATTTTTTGCAAAAGCCATAATGATCTCCCCTCTGGGATCCCTGACTACTCCTCCTACTCCTGCCAGACCAGGATTCCCTTTTGATGCACCATCGAAGTTAAGTTTCAGCCATCCCTCAGGGGGGATTCCAGCAAGATTTGACATGGGGATGGGGAGTGGGGAGGGATAAGGTGGGAATGGGGATGTTGAGGGAATTGATGATCTCAAGTTTGATCTTGCTTAGCGGGGAGTTGGGCCAAGGAAGAAGTTGGGAGTTCTCTGCAGCATAGGACATGGCTTTGATGGCCGAGGAGATGGAGTTGTTTGAGGTGGTAGAGAAGACCCTATGATTGCGCTCGAGCCACACCTGCCAAATGAAGTGGTGGAGGCAAATTTTCCATAGGAAAGCCACCTTGGGATTTCTAAAGGGAGCGGGCCATTGGATGAACAGGTCCAAGAGGGAGTCGGGGTGGGCCCATTGGATTTGAAAAGTGGTAAACATGTGGTCTAGGCCTTCCCTAGCATAATCACACTCTAAAAGGAGGTGGTTGATAGATTCCCAATTGGATAGGCAGAGGTGGCATCTGTTGGGGACAGGGATTCCCCTTTTCATGAGATTGTCAGTGGTGAGGGCCTTGTTTTGGATGGTTGTCCAAGCAAAGAAACCAATTTTTGGGATAAGGCGCTTGATCCACACTAATTTGAATGGAATAGTGGGAACACGAGGGTTGACCAGAAGGGAATGAGCTGACTTAACTAAAAAATCCCCACTGTCGGTTCTCGCCCACACCGGGAGGTCTGGGGAGGCTGAGGTGGGGATGATGGTGGTTCTTAGCATCTCAGATAGAAAGTTCCCTTCCCTCACAAGATGCTCACTGCCTCCTGAGGGGATCTTCCATTTGCCTTGTCTATCTATATAATCTTTTACTTTGTTTCCCCATCTCCTCTCTAGACTCGGTCTTAGGTCGACCACCTCAGGGAGATCCTTGAGGGGTTTGTCTTTCAACCACGTGTCATCCCAAAAATTGATAGAAGTCCCTTTGCCCAGCTACCATCGGGTGCCTCTGATGATAAGAGGTTTCGCTTGGATTACGGCCCGCCAAAAGGCTGATCCATTAATAGGAATGTTGTTGTCCATCAGGGATAAGTTTCTGAGGTATTTGCTTTGGACAATTGAGACCCATTCTGCCTTGTAGTTAGTGAACAACTTCCATGCCTGCTTTGCCAAGAGGGCAATATTCATGTTGGCTGATCTTCTCATACCAAGGCCCCCTTGGTCCTTGGGTTGACAGACTTTATCCCAACTTACTAGGTGGAATTTCCTTGTGTTTTTTGGACCTGCCCACAGAAACCTCTTCTGAATTTGCTCGATTTTGGAATGAACAGAAGTAGGAGCTTTGAAGACTGACATGAAGTAGACCGGGATGCTCTGGAGGACCACCATAGTAAGGGTTGCTTTGGCTGCTTGGGATAGGAGGGAGCCCTTCCAAGCCGCAAGCTTGCATTTGATCCTATCAATAACATTATCCCACATTGATTCCTTTGGGCTCTTGGTGAACAGAGGGAGTCCCAGGTAGGAGGTGGGAAGATCAGCAATGCAACATTGGAGGATGCGAGTAATTTTTCATTGCCTATTGCCTGGGGTGTTGAGGAAGTAACACTTGCTTTTGAGATAGTTGATCTCTTGGCCTACTGCATGAGCATAGGTGTCAAGGATCCCTTTGATAGATTTTGCTTGGATGATGGAAGCTAAGGTTGCAATGATGGTGTCATCAACAAACTATTGATGGGACAGGGGAGGGGATTCTGAAGAAGCCTTGATCCCTATCATACACCCAGAAGAAACAACCTGCTTGAAGGCTCTACCCAGGGATTCGACAAGGATGATGAACAAGAAAGGGGACAAAGGGTCTCCCTGCCTAATCCCTCTGAGGCTAGGGAAGTAACCTGTAGTAGATCCATTGACAAGAACTGAGAACCATGGAGTAGTGATGCAACCTTTGATGAGATTGACCCATTCTGTGTGGAAGCCAAACTGAGAGAGGAATTTCAGGAGGAAACCTCTGTCTACCCTATCAAAAGCTTTGCTAATATCCAATTTTAGAAACATGGCAGCTTTTTTGTTGCACATGGTCGAGTGGAGGGTCTCATGAAGAGATATGATGTTGTCAGTGATAGATCTCCCTTCAACCGAGCTGCCCTGGCAGGGATCAATAATGGAGGGGAGGATTTTCTTTAGCTTGAGAGCTAGGGATTTGGTAAGGATCTTGTAGATGATGTTACACAAGCTAATGGGTCTGAAGTCATTCATGGATTTGCATTGGGGATTTTTAGGGACCAAAGCAATGAAAGTGGAGTTTATCCCTCGAGGGATGATTTTGGTTCGTTGGAGTTCCATAATTGCATCGAAAACCTCTTTCCCCACTATGTCCCAGAAGGTTTGAAAAAATTGAGGGGGAAACCCATCAGGTCCAGGGGCCTTGTCAGCTTTCATGGAAAACAAAGCACTCTTGATTTCTTTCTCAGAGAGAGGTCGGATCAGGGATCGGTTCATCTCAGGGGTGACCAGGGGGGAATGTTTCCGAGCAGGGCTTCCTGGGCTTCAGTGTTGGTGGGAATGGCAGTTCCCATCATGTTGATGAAAAAAGAGGAGGCCTCCTCTCGGATCTTGAGGATGTCTTGACTGACGGTTCCATCTGCCAAGGTGAGCTCTCTGATCTTGTTTGTGCTTCTATTTCACAATGTAGATGCATGGAAGAATCTTGTATTGGCATCCCCATCCTTGAGCCAGAGAGCCCAAGATTTTTGGTGCCAAAAGGTTTCTTCTCTGGCTAGAATGTTGTGATATTCTGCCATCAACTATCTTTCTTCATCCCTCAGCTGGGGGGTCCATTGGTCATGCTGGATTTGTTGCTCCAGAGTTTTGAGTTTGCTCAAGGTTTTTTCTTTGAGTTTGAAGATATCCCCAAATACCTCCTTGTTCCAAGTTTTCAGGTTTTCTTTGATTGACTTGAGCTTTTGGGATACCTGAAAAATGGTTGATCCATAGATAGGGGTCTTCCACCAGTCGTCGATCCTCTGCTTCAGGTCCGGGTGATGGATCCACATGTTTTCAAACCTGAAGGGGGTTTTGAAAGATGGAGCTTTATTCGATTCTAGGAGAAGGGGGGAATGATCAGAGCTGATTCTTGGGAGAGGGATCAGGGAAGTGTCTCCAAATAGGGGAATGGCCTACTGGGAGAGAAAAAACTGGTCCAAATTCACCTGAATGTGCTCCGAGCCAGCCCTTTTATTGCTCCATGTGTATTGGCAGCCTTTGATCTGTAGGTCCATGAGTTCATTCTCAGTGACAAACTCCTGGAAATCCAGGATACTTTTGGAAGGGGTAGACACACCCCCTTTCTTATCAGAATGAAAGAGGGGGGAATTAAAATCCCCTGCTACCATCCAGGGAAGGTTGGAGAAAGTGTCCTTCATGAGGGACAGAGATCTCCACATATTGTATCTTTCCATTGGATTGTTGGGAGCATAGATGTTGGACAACACCCACGTGAATTTGTTTTCTTTGCAGTAGAAAACCATATTCAGTGTTCTGTTGGAAAAGGATATGACTCTGCCTTCCACCTTTTTAGGGTCCCAAAAGCATAGGAGACCCCCGGATGAACCTGCTACCAGGGATGAGGCCCATTGACAGTGCTTCCAGATTTTTTGAGCTATATTGTGAGTTCTGGCAGCATCAATTTTTGTTTCTTGAAGAATAAGGATGGTTGGTTTATACTCCTTCCTGATGGTTCGAGCTAACCTTTGTTTGCTCATGCTATTGAGGCCTCTGATATTCCAAGAGAGGATCTTCATCTAGATGGTTTGGTGGATTTCTTGCCTCCCTTGCTTGGTGGGGGGGAGGTTTGGGATTCTTTACCTCATCCTTGGATTGGTTGAACAATTCAGGAAAAAGAGTTGACTGCACTCCATTGGCCACCTGGTCATCAATATATTTTTTGATCTGCTCAGAAATAGTAGGTCGACCTCTTTTTCTTTCACCCCAGTGTCAATGGGACCTTTTTTGCTTCTGGTGATGATGGAGTTAAAATCCGCCTTGGTGTGGGTGGGACTGGACGCATCCTCCTGGGACTCGGGGCATGATCCTGTTGGGGATAGAGGGTCTTCCGAGGGAAAGGAACAGGGAACACCATCATGAAGGAGAGGGTTTACCTCAGACAAGGGATCAGAAAGGGGAGGGAGGGGGAGGGGGCATCAGGGGTGGGAATGGAAGGCCCAAATTTGGAAGGGGAGGGGGGATGGGGGTGGGTGGGCGGGGGTTGCATGGGGTTGGATTCGGGGAAGAGAACCTCATCGTTTGAATAGGATAAAGGTCCAAATATATTGGGGAAAGCAAACATAGAGCATACCTGTTCAGAGCTTGAAGAGGGGTTGTTGATGAGTGGTTCCTGATGAGCAGCCTGCTTCCCTTTGTACTCCCTTTCCTGCCTGTTGCCAAAGGGGCCTTTGAATCGATCATTTCGCGTTCCCAAGTGGGTGTTGTGGGTTCGGAGGGGGGAAGCTTGTTGCTTGGCACCTCCTGCTGGGGTTTTAGAGATGGACATTGGGATTTGAGGTGTCCCTGGGATTTGCATTCGATGCAAAATGCTGGTTTATTTTCGTACTCGAAAGCTTGGCACCATTGAAAGTCCCCATAAATGAGGTTTAGGCGTGTTGGGAGTTGGGATGCTAAATTAGCATTGATACAGATACGGGCTTGGGCCATGCGGGAATGAGCTTTGGTTGTAGAGTCAATAGCGATGAGGTCCCCTATGTACCCCCCAATCCATCGGAGGATGTCTTCATGGTAGAACTGGATGGGGAGATCGGGAAGACGAACCCAGATCGGAGCATAGTTAATGTCCTAGGTTTGGGGATTGAAGTCTTCCCCCCATTTTCTTAGGAATAGGATTTTCCTTCCAAAAAACTAGGGCCCGCCAGTGAGGATTCGGGCATGGTCATCCGGGTTGTTCAGACGGATCAAGAAGAACCCCCTTGAAAGGGCTACGAGCTGAAAACTTCCTGTTGTGCGCCATTTGAAGCTTGCCCATTTCCTTATGGATTCCATGTCAGGTCTGCCTCCCACGAACTTGCCTACGAGGGAGAGGGATTCCAGAGCGAGCTTTTCAGCCATGATAGAGACAGGGATGACCATATTTTCTCTTGAAGCGATCATCGGGGGATGATTTAGGGTTCCAGTAAAACTGGGGTTTGGTTTACCCATTACTTTGTCATGGTAGGTCAGGAGGGCATCACCCTTCCCGCCAGGGTCCAGATCAGGGCCCTTGGGATCGTCCGCCTTGGGGCCTGTATCCGAGGGGGGAATTTCCCCCTATTCTAGATCCCCTGAATGGCCATGGGGATTCCCACCAGAAGAAGCCAGAGTTGCAGAGGTCATTGTTGAGGTCATTGTTCATTCCTTACTAGTCCAATTTATCCAAATATTTAGATAGAATGATGGATTTGAACTTGAGGTTTGTTCCTATTGAAACTCACTCCCCTCTTTACATTTGACTTCAATAGTTTTAGTTGTGTAATAATTTATAATATTGCATGTCAACATTTCATAACTAAACAATTAGAAAATACATAAAATAAAGTATTTATTCATATGATAGAATATGAATCTAAAAACTCTAGAATATTTATACAAGTGCTTTAAAAATTAAACTACACATTTTTATGCAAAGTTTAAGATTGAAATTTTAACTTTATAAAAGATATGATTAAACCTAAAAACTAAATTCAAATAAACATCTAATAAGTAATAAATTTTAAAGTAAATATATTTATTTTTGGCATATTTACATATTGTAAATATAAATAATATTCAATATATAAAATTATAAAATAAGAGAAACTATAAGGTTCGACAACAACAAAGGTAAACAAACAAATCATCCCTCTAAAGATCGATAAATTAGGGGCTTAGGACTTTTTTGATGGGGTTAGATAGGGGGTCCCTGGAGTTTTTGGGGTAAGAGGATTACTATATATTTGTGACTCATTATTTTAAATTCAAGGCTATATTGGGATAAGGTTCTAATAATTGTGCTAAAATTATGACCATCAAATTATTGGTCCAATTGGAAAAATCAAAAGGAATACAAAAAATCCAAATTTATGGATATTCATAAGTGGTAATAAATTGGATGCTTAGTGTTTTTAGGATGGAAAACTTGATTCTACAACCCATGTTCTCTCAAATAAAATAAGCTATAGATTGAAGTGAAGAATTTACTTTTTAGCATATTTATATAGAAATTAATAGGAAGTATATGAGCTCTCAAAGAAGGTACTTTGGATTGAACCAAGTAAATGCTTAATAGAGGAATTTAGTGAAGGTAATGCACTGTAGCTAGTCCATATCTCTATCTGAGGGAATTAATTCATTCCAGTTAAAGCAACTTTTTCAAAAAAATTAGAATTTAGTGGTTGAAAGGATCCTGGTTGACAAATTAGGAAGGTATCTAAGGATAAAAATTAGCCTAATAGAAATAGCTAGTTATGATGTGTAAGTGACCTAATTTTTAGGTAATTATTGAATCTTTGAAGAAATGCCAAAGAGGCGTCTGAAGAATGTAATTTCATATTTTCTTAGTATAAAATTATGACATTTTCAAGGAAAATAATAATATTAAATAATATCATTTAGATTATAATTAGTTTATAAAAATATAATTGAAAAACTAAATTCTTGTTTTCAGAATTATTAATATTTTTGCTTTAATTATAAGTGTTGGATTATTTAAGTGTAGTTCTTTTAAAAGAATGTACAAAAAAAATTAAGATCATAATTTCATTTAATACTAACTCAATTGTTTTATCTTTGATGAACTCCCCTAGGGTAATTTTATTGGATTTTTAAGCCTTACTACTGAATAAGCGAGAACAATGATTATGCCTAATAGATTGAATTGAAATGCATCTAATGTAATTATTGAATTAAAGCATGCATAAGAAAGACTATAAAGTAAGCTACTAAATTGAAAAATGTGTTAAAAAGAAAGAAGGGGGTTCTCCTTGTATTTATTAATTCATCAATTCAATGGTTACAATACATCCCCTTGAGGGCTTTTCAATGTGATACATTTCAATTTACAAAACTTGAGGAATCAAATCCCTCCATGAGCTTAATGGTGCACTTCCAGTGTTCTTCTTGCAACCCACAATATAGAGCTATCTTTGGGCTACATTTATTCAGCTCCTTAGCTCCTCCCTCATGCATGGAATACCTATACCTACACACAAGATATTGAAATATGTTAATAGCATATGCGTTTGATGATAAAAACCATGAAAAGTATGCAATAATGAATATAAAATTTATTTGCGACTAATCTAAACAACTCCAAATGACTTGAAATTTTAGTATGATGTTTAATAGGTGATTTAGTAAAGGATCTGAGCAGAAATCAAAGTGAAATTATTAGCAGAACTTGTGGTCATTCCTGGGAGGGACAACTAAGACTACAATCATAAAAACATTAATTGACCTATCAAATCTACTCAAAACTTCACCAAATTTGGATATGATGTTAATCTAATGCTATAGAATTGAACTACATAGAAATTAGATCAAAATTATGGGCCAATTCATGGCCATCCCTAGGAGTTCCAATAAGACCTACTAACCATCCCAGGGGGACGACCACAAAATAGGGTGGTTTTTGCCACCAATTCCACTTGGATCTAGTCAATAATCCTCCTAGGGGTATTGTCATAAAATTTGGGAAACTAACTCTCAAAATTGATGGGTTTTGGAACAAATTAACATCTCCTAGAACACCCTAAAAGTACCTTCGATTGAAGAGGTTTCCAAGGCAAATAGGTGGGCAAAGGTTGAGGGTAAATATTGGCAGCACTTCATGGTCAATAATTGCAGAATTATCCCTTTTTTGAATTGGGTGAAAACACATCAATTTATAGCCCAAGAGGGCATAGGGGGAAAAGGGGAAAGTTTAGGCATGCAAGGCAAGTTCCGCCACTTGGCAATGCCTTTGCCATGCATAGGGTGGAAGAGGCCTCCCATTTGGACCTCCAATTTGTAGGTCCTAATGGCCATGACAACCTCCCAATCTATCATGATTGATTGGGTGGGATAAATGGTAGGAATTGATTGCCATTTGTCCTACCCTTTGAATTTTGAGGGGTCTGGTTCATGGCCATCCCACCCAGGGATGGCTGCATGTGGCCATCCCTGGGTGGGATGGTCATGAACTGTGATCATCCTGGGGTGGGACGGTCATGGCTACATGCCCCAAAACCCTCCAAAAGTGGGGTAAACCTTCCCAAAAGTGGTTGGGAGCCCTAATTAACCCTTGAGGGTTGCCCAATGGGGCCATATGATGTCGATAAGAGTGGCGCATTAGCAATATTATCCGATTTACATGATTTTAGTGTCTATAGATGCCCCTTTTTGAGATGCGTTGTGTGCAATAGAGCGCTGAGAAAAAATAGATGACTAAATCATTAAATGATTGAGGTTATTCAGTAACCTAACCAAATTTAGATGCCTCCATTGTGGAAAGAGCATACATTCTTGGAATCCTTGCTTTTGACATAGTTGAAGGATTGATTTTGGTATACCTTTCAGCCACACTGTAATGACAGTTGTATGGGCTTAGGGTATACTTGGTCTTGGTTCCTTGTTTCCTTGTAAGCCTTTGTGTGGGTAAATTCTTGAGGCTTCAAGGAGGCCAAGACTTTGCTTTGTTGCATTTTCTGATTTTTTGCCTAGCATAGGCTTGAAAATTTGTCTTTGGCAAAGATTCTTTTGAATGTATGAAAATTGCACTTTTGAGTGTTTTAAGTGTTGATTTGATTATGAATTCATTATTATGACTACCCCCTCAAGTGATGAGTCAATGAGGGCATGACCAATGATAAAGTGATGAGTTACTTGACCCATATGACTTAATTGGGATAACCATCAATTTTACCCATTATAAGATTTATCAATTTTGCTAGGATTTTGATCATTTTGATGATATTTCATGGAAGCAAAAGACTAAATACCTCATTCCCGTGGAGCGGTCCAGCCATAATGGCCTTCTTGGGGAGTGAAGTAGAGACTTTTTAGAGCATCCATGAACCCTTTGAGTTCAATATTGATCCTTTGTTAATTTTGTCAAATTTGACTTGTTTTTGGTGGGTTTTAGGCCCTTTTTGTGATATTTTTTAGCTATTTTTGTGAGGATTTTTTGGTGTTTTAATTGTTTTTTAATTTTTTATTTTTGATGAGATTTCATAGAAGAAAGGAAATGAATACCTCATTCCCATGGAGCAGTCCAGCCGCAATGGCCTTCTTGGGGATTGAAGTGAAGACATTTCAGTTCGACTATGAATAATTTGGTTCAAGTAGCCTTATGGTAATTTACTCATCTTGCCAGATTGCATGGAGCGCAAGTCGTTGCAACTGCCAAGTGTATAGGGTAAATAACTGGGTATGAGGTACACTTGAGATTTTTCTTTATCTAATTTTTTTGTTGTTTTTATGATTTTGGGAGCGTGAGGTCTGAGGACCCACTTGATTGTAGCCTACAGGCAGTTTTTGGATTATGATGTAGCTTTTTTCCCCATACATATATATATATGAGATTTTCTGTTGTCATCATGTGTTTCCTTACTACTTTATGAGATGTATGCAATGCTTATATTTTCTTTATGATGTTTTGATGGATGTCTAACATGTATGCATGTATTGTAATATGATGTGATTTGATGATATGTATATATGTATATGCATAATGAAATGAAATGGTTTATTAATTTGTATGATGGATTATGAATACTATTTGACATACTAGATGCTAGCACCATAGACTGTACAAAATTTATCTCATCATTTTAATGTTATCATGACACTATGTAATGGCTTGTGTAAATGTAAACTAACAAACATGTGATAGCATGATATGAAATGAAATGAATAATATAATGTTATATGATGTGTTTGGGATTTTTAGGAGACTCAAACACTCTAGTTACCTAATCAAAATTTGTATAGTAACCATGCAAGACTTTTTGGCAAAGTATAAATCTGCTAAGATAACCAAGATATTCAATATCCCTGTGTGTGCATGTGAGTTCATTACTATGATAACGCATAAAGTTACCCTAGTGCCAAACATGATTTATTCAGCCCATCTGTACTAGAGATCACCCTATGAGTATCATTATCCTAAGTTTTGTACGTAGTTGGATTAGACCACTAGGCAATATAGGCTACCAAAAGCTAGCTCATCCGCATGCAAACATTGGTCTATACAAAAGCAAGTTGCTTATGTGATAGACATATCATCATGCGTAAGGATACCACCATTTCCAGGTGAGCTTGATGCCACCCAACCTGTAATGAGGATCACCTTATGGTTCTCTAATGCTGAGAATTCTAGGGATTCAAGTTCAGTACTCCCTTATTTTCTTTTATCTTTGAATTGTGCAAGGGAGTTGCTCATTTTTGTTATGGTGAGCAATGGATTTTGGTAGTGGTGAGAACCACTATTTATTTTACTTTTTTCTAATGGTAAAAACCACTATTTCTTTTGAATATTGTTAAGTGGTAACAACCATTGTTTATTTTTCTCTTTTGGATACTTGCCCCAATTTGGTGTGAAGCAAGGGATTTTGATTATTTTGGGTAAGGAGGAACTTGTCCTTTTGTCAATTCTTAGCATCTTTGAACCATTCACACAGGGGGATGAGCGAGATAAACTTTTTACTTAAGGTAACCTAGACCACTTTGTAGGTTTCATCTTTCCTTGTGCTAAACTTGGATTTATTAATGTGAAAATGTGTTGGGATTTTGACATATACAAGGTATAATCTAAGCAGGATTCTACCTTCTAAAAATCATGATAGCTTTCTACAAAATCTGAAAAGAAAACTAGAGACGGCTGAGTGACCGAAAACCCTAAAGATACCTTTATGAACAATGGCTAAGTGAAGGGAAACAGACACACAATATGGAATGTGGATGGAAATGATAAAGATAATGTAAATAGGTGGTAAAACTAACTTTTGACAACATTGATTATGATAGATGCCTAGTGTACATACTTGGTGCTAGACATGTATGATCAACTTCTAACAATGCACAATGCAATGATGAGGATGCCTAATGCAAGTGATGTTATAATGCAATGATATGAAATGCAATGCAATGCAATATTTTTGTGTTTTTGATGTTTTAATGATGTTTTTGGATTTTTATATATATATGTATATATAGTTTGACCAATGGGCTTAGTGAATGCCATTGGGGCTTTTGGGTGACCAAAGGGCTTATAGATACCTTTGGGGCTTTTGGGGTGACCAAAGGGCTTATAGACACCTTTGGGGCTTTTGGGGTGACCAAAGGGCTTATAGATACCTTTGGGGCTTTTGGGGTGACCAAAGGGCTTATAGATACCTTTGGAGCTTTTAGGGTGACCTAAAGGTTATAGATACCTTTGGGGATTTTAGGGTGACCTAAAGGGTTATAGATAACTTAGGCATATTTTAGGGTGACCTAAATGGTCATAGACTGCCTACAAGCATTTTAGGGTGACCTAGATGGTTATAGACCACCTAGGAGTTTTTAGGGTGACCTAGATGGTCGTAGACCACCTAGGGATATTTTAGGGTGACCTAGATGATCATAGACCACCTAGGGGTATTTTAGGTTGACCTAGATGGTCGTAGACCACCTAGGAGTATTTTAGGTTGACCTAGATGGTCATAGACCACCTAGGAGTATTTTAGGTTGACCTAGATGGTCGTAGACCACCTAGGGATATTTTAGGTTGACCTAGATGGTTATAGACCACCTAGGGGCATTTTAGGTTGACCTAGATGGTTGTAGACCACCTAGGGGTATTTTAGGGTGACCTAGATGGTCGTAGACCACCTAGGAGAATTTTAGGTTGACCTAGATGGTCATAGACTACCTAGGAGTATTTTAGGTAGGGCATGGTGCTCTAAGCATGGAAAGGTCATAGGTGACTGATATTCAAGGGTTCAAGCTCTTCACTTCCTTCAATGGATGCTAAGCGATAAGTTCTAAGTCCAATATGACTAGTAATGATATATGGACCTAACTAGTTTACTACAAATTTATCCTATAGATGGGGTGGCAAATTTGAGTTTTGTTGGTTCTATTTTAGAACTAAATCACCAACCTAAAAGTCTCTAGGGTGGACTTTCATGTTGTAAGCTCTCTTAAGGTGCTCTTGATAAACACGTAGATGCTCAAGAGCATTCACGCATCACTCATCAAGCAAAGTTAGTTGATCTAGATGAGCTTGTCATGCAGTATCATCATCGATGAACTCCTACATAGAGATGCATAGTGACAGTATCTCCAACTCTAAAGGCATGATAGCCTCAGCACCATACACTAGTGAAAATGGAGTTGCCCTAGTGGGAGTCCGAATACTAGTGTGATAGGCCCAAAGGGCAAGAGGTAATTGATTATGCCAATCTTTATGATTTTCCTTAATGGTTTTCTTTAAGATTGCAATTACTATTTTATTAGATGCCTCTGCTTGCCCATTAGCTTGTGGATAATAGGGCATAGAAAAGTTGTGTTGTATGTTATATTTTGTTGTTAGAGCATGCACATATTTATTCTTAAAGGGTGTCCCATTATCTAAAATTATCTTGGATGGAATACCAAAATGACAAATGATATTATGCAACATGAACTCCATGATGTGAGGTCCAGTCGTAGTGGTAAGGGGAATTGCTTCCACCCATTTTGTAAAGTACTCAGTAGCCATAATGATAAACGTGTGATGGCCTAAGGAGGCGGGTGAGATTTTCCCAATTAAATCAAACCCCCATTATGAAAATGGCCAAACCGATTGAATCGGTTGTAAGGCCTATGAAGGTACATGTGTCAAATTTGCATGATGTTGACACTTTATGCACTTCTTGACATAAGCACAACAATCTTGCTCTAAAGTTGGCCAATAATAGCCCATGCGAAGAATGCACTTTATGATGGCCATGCCACTGAAATGGCCACCACATGTACCATCGTGTGCTTGGGCAATGGCCCAAGCTGACTCTTGAGAGTCTAAGCAATGAAGGAGGATACCCTCATAGCTTCGATGATACATTATGTCTCCAAGTAAGACATACTTTGTCACATTTTTCTTAAATGCTCATTTTGTGGCATGCGACAATCCAGAAGGAATACTTCCAAGTTTTAAATAATCTTTTATTTGGGTGGCCCAATCTTGTTTTAAAGAAGCCTCAATTGTATGAATTGCGTGATCCTTTTGATGTTCATCTCTCACAAATGTTGATTGAGAGAGAACTTGTAGATATAGCATTGTGCTAGTATCAAAAGGATTTTGAGGGAACAAAGTCCCCCAAGTGGCATTATTCAAATAATTGTGAATTTGAGAGAACCGTTCATGTGAAGGTTCAATATGAATCATGTGGACTTCTGGTATGGAGTTAAGCTCATCATACTTAATCATAGATTGTGATAGCATTTTGACTTGAATGGTTGTGATATCATCAGATGGGTTCTACGGGATTAAAGACCCTAAGGAGGCCATTGTATCCACAAAATGGTTAGATGAATGAGGGAGTGCCTCAATATCATACCATTCAAACTTTACCAAAAATTTATCCACTAGGGCTTTGTAGGCTTGCAATACTAGGCACCTACACTAGAATATTCCTTTGACCTGATTAACTATGAGCAAGGAATCACCAAAAATGTTAAGCTTTGTTATTTTCATGGTGATTGTCATTTGAAGGCCTATGAGAAGGGCTTCATACTCGACATTGTTATTGGTGCATGGGAAATCGAGTTTAAATGAAAGGGGTATTGGAGCCCCTTATGGTGTGAAAAACATGATTCTCATACCACCCCCTTGCTCGCACTTAGAGCCATCAAAAAATAGAGTTATGTCAGCTTATGACTCAGGCTCCTTAGGATCAAGTGATTCTGAGACGTGAAAAACTCCATCATCAGGAAGCTCTATAGTGAGAGGTTGGTCATCCTAGAGAGGAGCCTCTACTAGTTGATCAACTATGACCTGACCCTTAATTGATTTCTATCCAATGAACTCTAGGTCAAATTCCATCAACAACATAATCCATTTCACCATGCGACTACTATGGTAAGTTTGACTCATCATGTAAGAAGTTATGCTTAGAAGTTGCTAACCCCCTTGTGTAGTAACTTGTTCATAGATCGACACTTATCCGATAATTGTGCTATGAAGCACTTTATGGATGTGACCTTTCCTTGCAAGCTATATAGCTGCTTGATAGTTGTGGGGGGAGGCATTTCTAGGATTACCTTGACTTTATTTGGGTCTACTTCTATGCCTCGCTTAGAGACTATGAATCCCAAGAGTTTACCAGATGTGACACCAAATACACACTTCTTGGGATTTAGCCTAACATTATGCTCAATGAGGTGATCTAAAACCTTGTGCAATACATCGATATGCTCATGGTATAATAAATATTTGGCCAATAAGTCATCCATGTAATCTTCCAAAATTTTATGCATGTAGTCATGGAAGATATAGGTCATGGCTCATTGGTAGGTGGCACCAACATTTTTGAGGCCAAAAGGCATGACCTTGTAACAAAATGTCCCCCAAGGCATTGTGAATGTCATTTTGATTTGATCTTCTAGATTAATATGAATTTGATTGTATCCAGAGAAACCATCCATAAGGGATAACATTTCGTGTCCTATTGTGGCATCTACCAATGCATCAATTTTTGGCAAAGGAAACTCATCCTTAGGACTCACTTTATTGAGATATCTAAAATCAGTGCAAATGTGAATCCTCCCATCAGGTTTCTTGATAGGTACCATGTTGGAAACCCATGGTGGATAATCAACTGATATAATAAATTTGACATCCAATAGTTTTTGCAATTCATATTTTACCATTAAGGCGATTGTTGGATGCATCTTATGCAACTTTTGCTTAACTAGTTTGACACTTGGATCCAGTGTAAGATTATGTATGACTAAATTAGGATCTAGTCTTAGCATATCTTTATAAGACCAAGCAAAATCTTCTATATTCTTTGTTAACAACTTTGTATAATCAACTTGTTCATCAGGGGATAGACCTTCCCCTAATTTGATGTTATGGGGATTATCGGGATCTGTGTCGATATCCCTATCAACTATTGGTTCAATTGACATATGTGATCCATCTTCCAACTGATGTGGAATAGGGATCAAGTGAATGTCATCAACTAGGTTTACACCATCAATTGGCAACTCATGCTCAACCTCAGCTTGAAAGACATTTTGAGTAGTCCTTGGAGAAAAATGAAATAGTTGTAACATTTCCTTGCAAGGCCAATACTCTGATGGAGATGGGGGAGAATCTCCTTGATCAAAGTCAATTACCTCAAGGTCGAGGTGCAATGGCTTTGATGGGTTATTCAGATCTCTCAATGGTGCATTAAGATCTATGGAAATCATGTTGATGGATACATGATCTCCCTTGGATGGGTGAGTGAATCTAGAGATCTGAGGTTGTCTCTTAACTCATGGGGGTGGTTGTGGTGGAGGTGGAATGACCGATGGTGGTCGATGTGGAAGGTGATGAGCTTGCTCTTCAAGTGGTAAAATCTATCACCAAATAGGATGTTGTACTAGGAACATGCGAAGATAGAACTCTTCTTCATCATCCAAAGGGATGACTTGATCGTGTTCCTCATCTAAACTTGGGTAATTTATGGGAGCTATGCCATAGTATGATTCATCATCTATTGTCCATTCATGAGGAGGACCTTGATCCTCTTCCTCACTATCAGATTGAAGGGTGTGCGAACTCTCTCCCACTTCATGAGGTTGAGCGACATCACTAGATAACCCTTGATCTATCATGTTTATGGGAAAATAATCTCCCAATGAGTGGACATGATTTGGATTGGCATAGGGATCACATGCAAGCTCATCCCTATAATTCAGACATAGGCATTCTAGACTCTCTATGAGGACATCTAAAGGTACTAGCTTGTTGTGTCCCAACCCAGATTTATCATATGGTAACTGATATTATGGTTGGTAAGGAACATGAGTACCCTATTCATATAACCCTAGACCAAAACCATGCCAATTGCAGTGATGTAGATATCACATGGCATAGTCAAGATTTGACATGTAATTTATATCCTCAGAGAAAGGTTCATCATCTTCTTCTTGCTAAGGAACTGGCAATATTCCATACTCGATACCCCCATACATAAAATTTGTTTGATTGGGTGGTATACCTAGAGGTACAATGCTACCTATGGGGAGATGAGGTCATCCCATATCTTGCACTATCTCGATGGATGGAACTATTGTGATGTTCCTGACTAAGTACTCTCCTAACCCTATACTAGCCATATGGATTGTAACCTAGGATGATGAAGGTGGAGGAGATGGAAGTGAGGCTTGAGATGACTCAATGTGTACCTCCTGAGATGGTTCCTCATCTGCTAGACTAGGAATCTCTTTCGTAGAGATGGTGGAAATGATGGGAGGGATCTCATCGATTGGCCTCTTCGACATGTTCCTCTACGGAGGATTAGATGATGATGAAGGCTTTTCTAAAGTTGCCAATGATGATGATGGTATGGATGAAGATGGTAATGGTGTAATGGAAGGTAATGGAGATGGAAGTGGACTCTGAATGGATGTGTTTAGTTGGAAGTCCACATGAGTCGATGGTAAGGTCGACTCGAGGATTTGTTGCACCATGTTGTAATACTTAAAGGGCTCAAGGTCTGTAGAGACTACATGTACCTACCCTTCATAAGTATACTTTAGACATTGGTGAGTGATGGAAGGGACACACTTCATATCCTAGATCCAAGGTCTACCCAGCAATATGTTGTAGGCCATTGCACCCTCCAAAACATGACACAATGTCGGTATAGTTTTGCATCCCACCTGAATGGGTAGGACTATAGTACCAACTATGGAGCATATCATATCATTGAATGCTCGGAGGGTGTAGGTGGATGCAACAACATGAGATGTTAGAAGTCCTAGGTATTTAAGAGCACTAGTGGTTATTATGTTGCTTGATGAACCAGTGTCTATTAAAACTCTCTTATACGATATGTCATTCACACATGCAATGATGTGTAAAGGAGGGTCCACCACATCACTTGCTATGGGTTTGAGTTCATGCTCATGGAACATGATCACTGGTTCCTTACATTGTTGCACATGCCCCACAAAATTGATAAAGGAGTTAGACTCCTAGGGCTGCAACTCTATCGACTTAAGAATATCCATTAGAGCTTCTCTATGAGGTGGAGATTGTTGAATGAGCTCGTATATGGACAATCTAGTCGATGTTGTTCTTAAGCTTTGTGCAAGCTTACTTTTTATTATCACTACTAGCCTAGGTGGAAGGCTTTGTACTAGAGGTGGTGGAGGTTGTGATGTTGATGGAACATCACTTGAAGCTGTAGGTGGTGCAACTTGACTTGGGTAGCATCTATTCCTAGTCACAATACTAACCATCCTAATGTACCCTTGTAGAGGGGGTGCCATCTTGACCTCATTCATTTGTTTAGCAGGAGCTACATGTACCTCATGAGTAGGTAATGGGTCTTTGAAAACACCCATCTATTGATTATTTGGGGTGAGAGGATTATCCACTTGGAGTTCATTCCTCTCTATCATATCCTACACTAGGTTTTTGAAACCATAGCACGTAGGCAAGTCATGGCCATTTTGCCTATGATATCTACAAAATAGCTCTTCTCAACATCCCATAGGCTTTTGTTTACCTATATTCAGGTCTATAGGCTTGATTTATAGTAAATTAATCATTTTGGCAGCCCACAAATGATCGAATAGGGAGTCCATTGACTCAATAAAGGGTGTAAACTATCACCTAGGGTGACGTTGCTAATTTTGGCCCTGATTCACTTGAGTATTATTATTATAACTCGTAGGAGGAGGTTGGGCCTAATAATTTACCTTTTGAGGAGGCATCATTTGTGTAGGCCCTAGGACATTAATGGCCACTTGATTGACCATTATTAGCTTTGATGGCTGGATTGCTCTTTGGATTTTTAGTCCACTCCTTGTGAGGTTTTGCTATCTCCCCCTCTTGGATTTTGATCTCTTCTATGGTTCTAGCCTATGCTAGAGCATCTTCAAGAGTGGGATATTGCTAGAGTTGTAATAATAAAGATATTGGTTTTAGACAACTCTTTGAAAACATCCGAGTCAACTCGAACACTAGCAATAGGTAGGGTAGCTTAGCTAGGAGTGTTCACCACCTATTTCCATAGTCAATGATAGACTCATCATCATATTGTTTTAACCCCGTAAGGTCAGTTAAGGTCACCTTTCTCTTGGTATTGAAGGTGAAACATTCCAAGAACGCATCTGCAAACTATTCAAAGGTATAGATGCTATGCCTTGGAAGTTGATTAAACCACTCAATGGCTGGGCCAGAGAGGGTAATTAAAAATATTCTCAGGAGTAATGCATCATTCTCCTATATGCTGAAGCACTAGTTCATGAACCTAGTGATGTGCTCTTGAGCATCTTCTTCCCCTTTAAATTTGTCTAATTTGGGTATTTTAAAATGCTTAGGGTATGTAGGGGAAGGTATATATGGATGCAGTGGTTGACTATGCAACTGGTGCAAGGTGGGATTTTGAAGCCCAGTCCCAGCTATCTTACTCTCTATAGTTTCCAAAGCGTTCAAGCAATGCTTGATACACATCAGAGGATTTAATCTCCTCTTCTTTATTTTGGACCCATGGAGGGGGATAAGGAATGTTAAGCATATGTTGAGGTGGTTGATTGTCATCAACCATACCTCCAAAAGGTGCTTCTAGGTATTCCTCATTTTGTTCCAAATCATCATAAGCCCCATAAGGTGTTTCTGGAATGGGCCTACAAGGAGGAACTAATGCCTGCTGAAGGTGATCTATATTAGGCCTAGTAGGTAAGTTTTGATCAGGCCTAGGAGGTCGAGGTGGTAGCATTTGATTAGGCCTAGGAGACCTATTTTGATGGAAAGTGGGCTACCTCTAACGAGCCTCCTGTCTATGTGTGCTTGGAGTAGGAACCCCATTACGCAAAGTCTCTTGAATATATTATTCAAGTCTTTGTCTTTCTAATTACTATCGATGCTCTAGGAGATCCAAGCATTGTTTATCAGACCAAAGTTGATTAAACTTAGCTTGACGATCAACATACCTTTTGACTAATTGATTAATTTGATCAGCTATATTAGGCCTATGTGCCTTAGCATTATTGCCCTGATACCTATCCTATTCAAGAGGATTTTTGAGGTCTATTACAGCTTTCCCTCGATTGAGAGAAGTCGCATTTACTTGAGGCTCACTCCTAAACATATGTTCTTGGTATTCTACTAGCGTAGAGGCACATCGTGCTTGCATGGAATGATGTGACTAAGGATAATCAAGATCCTCCTTAGGTCTTCCCTCATAAATGAGGAAGGGTAGGGTAGAATTGACTCACCCAATATGATGAGTATCATACTCATCTAGATTTTGGTACCTTGGAGAAGGGTGATTTGAGAGCATAATATGATCATTTAACCCTACCCTAGGTGTATAGTCTTGATCCTGCACACAAGTGTGGAGTAGACCGAGCAGGCACGTGAATGCATGGTATTGCTCTATGTGTAGGTGCCTCATTACATGGTTTCCTTTCTTGAAAGAAGGCATTGGAAGTATCCATACTTGGGAAGTAATTTCCCATATTGGGACTGTGACCTATAGGGGTACCCCGTGTAGGGGTTCCTTGTAAGCTAGGTCCCCTCTCTGACACTCTAGGACTTGGGAGAGTAGGTGGCCACCAAGGAGGTATAACCATGTCCTTGGGGTCAAATTGGATATGTTCTATGTCTCCTTGCCTACTCCCCATAGCGTCCACCCTTAAGTGGGCTTGGCTACGGGTATATACCATGACTAATTTTTACCAACCTCTATGTGATTATCTCCTTTACAAGTTTTATAGATTTAAACACACAAAAATAGAAACACACAAGAATACAAATGATTATCTCTTTTAAATATTATGTGTTCCTAAACTTTTTGATGTGTTTGTGATTTGTTGCTTTTGTAAAGAATCTCTTTCACGTGTTTTGAATGTTTGTTGATGTAATTCTCAATTGTTAAAGGGATTTCACCTATACACTCGCAACTCGACAACCGACAATGAAATTCTGGTCATGTGAACCAACCAAAGTATGGATATGAAGCCCATACCTAATCAGGGAGCATAGGTCCTACCAATCCTCACCCATATTGACTATGGGTAGCGATACACCCTTCGAAGAGGAGTGCATGCAATTTTCCATGGCTAAGATGGTTCTTGGAGTCGACCTTGGCCAAAAATAGGGTACATAGGATTTGAGCCAATGGATGGAGATGAAACCCACCATCATTGAACTCTATTAGTGGTTGGGGATGAATTCCAACTCACTAACGTTAAAAAGAAGCATGGTGTGTGTGGTTCCTTTTAAAATGATTGAAAGTAAACAAGATAGCATTCAATGAATTTTCACTAAATGCATTAAATAGCATTTTACTTTCATAATCATATGCATATATAAATAAGGAACCTACAAAATATTTTACCTATATGAAAACCTAACCCTTAGGCAGGTCACACATAGGAAAACCACTCAAATGCATGTCTAAAGTTGTTCTTTTTCTAGTTTTTCTTCAATTTGTTAATGCGGAATTTAGGAAAGGGAAATCTAACTTTCAACCACACATAAAAGACATAAAATTTGAAAAGGAGATAATTAACTAAAAAATGAAATTTCGCTTCCTTCCTCCATTACTTTCTACATTTTTGTGTGTGCACCCTTCGTCTCATCACCCACCATGCTCATTTATCTTATGGTAAATACCGAATGTATTCTCTCAATTTTTTCTTGTAGTCCCTTCTTCTCCTTCCCTACCTTAGAAAGTGCTTCAATTAAAAATATGGTTGTATGAGTTCTTTATTTCCACAAGTGAAAATCCCTTATGAGTCACCAAGAATATGGGTAGTTTTTATCCCTACCCACGCAAATATTCTAGTAAATTATTTTTGTATCTTAGAGTGGCAATATTTGACCAAATTCGAGGGTTATTAGATTTTTTATCCTTGAACAATGGGTAAATTGTTATGAGGATAGTTAAAAGAAACAAATCTTGGTTGAATGAAGTCTATTGTGCAACCATAGAACAAAGAATTAAAATTTAGCTAAGTATAAAAATAAACCATGATCATGTGACATGTATCTATGTCATGGTCAAAGATGTTGAGAAGTATGAAAGACCGAAAGAATTCATGGCTATGCAACATGACTCTATGCCACGATAAATGATGTTGAGAAGTGTGAAATGCTGAAAGAAGCCATGGTCATGCAACATGTCTCCATGCCATGGTGAAATATGCTGAGAAGTGTTGAATGCCGAAAGAAGCCATGACTATGAGACATGTCTCTATGTTGCGGTCAAAGATACTAAAAGGTGTGAAAGGTTGAAAGAAGCCATGACTATGCAACATGTCTCTATGTCGTGGTAAAATATAGTCAAACATGCCACTTTCTAAATATTCACCATGACTATACAATAAGCATTTTGAAGCAAGAGGTCAATAAATATATCATGAACTGTGGTTAGGGATAAAAACTACCCACATTCTTGGTGACTCATAGGGGATTTTCACTTGTGGAAATAAATAACTCATACAACCATATTTTGAATTGAAGCACTTTCTAAGAGAGGGAAGGAGAAGAAGGGACTAGAAGAAAAACTTGAGAGAATACATTCGGTATTTACCATAAGATAAAGGAGTGTGGTGAGTGATGAGGTGAAGGGTGCACACACAAAAAGGTAGAAAGTAACTGAGGAAGGAAGCAGAATTTCAGTTTTCAGTTAATATTCTCCTTTTTAGTTTTTCATGGCCCAAGTGATCCTTTTGATAGCACTCCTAAAAGAGAATGGGTTAACATCTTGAAGGAAAATTTGGGCCCACTTGAGCATCAAACAACCTATGGAAGAGTGGGCCACTTCATGCTTATAAGTAGCATTAAAGACATACTAGAGTATCAAACCATTAATTGGAAAATTGTCTAATTTCTTATGCACCTCATAAATATGTCAATAAATTTAGAAGAAAGGATATATTTCTACCTTCAACCTCTCTATTTAGGTCATCTTTTCCAATCCTCACTAATATAATCTAATTATAGAAAATAAATGTGAAACTAAAGTTTTTAAAGTTAATGATGCAAGGTATTAAAATCAATTACAAAAAATTAAATACACTCATATTTTTATCAAGAAAAATGGTGATTAATTAATGCATGATAAAATCAAATAATAATGTTCATCCATGCATATGACATAGGAATGACATGGAAGCAACTCTTGATTGACTTTTTTCTTTCCTGGTTTATCTTTAGGTGGCAATGCAAAATTATGGTGGGATTCTACAAATATAGGCTCATGTAAAGGAATTCAAATCTAAGGAGGCTAAGATCTAGGGGCTCAAGGGTCAAGCTAATTCTTTAAAGGAAATTATTACCACTTATAGATATAATAATAGGGAGGGACATCTAATGAAAAATTTCTTGCTAAAGCTATAAAGGATTGAAGCTAAGTTTTGTTAGAATTCAAAATATTTTTCAAAAATAAACAACTAGCCATCCACTCAAATATTATACATAAAGCATAAACGTATGAAATAAATATACATATATGATGAGTACTCGTAGAAACCATAAATAATTACTATTTTTAGATATTGCAGCACAACACTATGATGAGAAATGAACACTTTGATGAGAAATGAAGAGTGTGAGGGGGGTATTTATACAACTACCACAACCTCCAATTACATCATAAAGTTTAACCTAAGCCAAAATAACAAGTGGTATTTAGGTTAATTATAAGTATTAAATAAGTTTTAGCCATAGCATGGCCCATTAGGATTACATAATAAAATAATATAAAATATTAAATACATTACACAATGAAATGTCCTTAGACCTGTCCAATACATCACACAATGTTGGCTCTTATCCATGAATCAAATTATAAATTTAACACCCCCATAATCTAAACTAAAGGTCCAAGGAGATAATAAATTATTGATAAAACATCACCCTCCCATAATGGATGCTCTAGTGGGCCTCCATATATTATGGTAGATTCACTTGGATCCCCCCATCATCTAAAATCTACTACTACAAAAATATTTCTTGCACAATAGTCTCCTTAGGATGGAAAGTAGTTACCATTACCATTAATAGACACTCCTATACATAACCACAAAATAGTTTCACTATGAATTTTAATAAAGAAGAGTTAAAATCACCATCTCATTTAAAATAATCTCTTTCAATCTTCCATTGTTGTATAAGGTATGTCTTGAAATACAACTCTCCCATTCATGGCATGCATCACCCTATTTGAAGACATCCTCTTGCATATGGGCCACCTAGTTTTAGTGACCAAAAGAGGCTAATACTAAAATAAAAATCTATAACAAAATTCTAAGAGTGTTTGGATAAATAATAGAAGAAGGAAGAGATCATAAAGAATTACATCTTCATGAATAAGATGAATAAATTTTCCAAAGAAAGAACATGGATTGACTAAAACACATCCTGAATTATTTTCTTGTAAGCCTCTAAAAGACTCAAAATATGCTACAACTATCACAAATACATTTGTATCTCCTAAAAAAATGGGCCAAAGACTCTAATTACATAGAATAAAGGAAATCCACCCAATCAAATTACGGTAGTAAGGCTTGAGGACAATTCCATATAATTTGGCCCTAAACACTTAAATATCTCCATAGAGTGATGTTCCCAATACATACAGCTAAAAAAATCAAATGAGTTGAAAACAATGGGCTCAAAACACTTTTGGATATGAAAGTTATGGTCTCTAGAATTTTTCCCTAATAGTCCTCAAAAATTTAAAAATTATATCCTCAAACTTTAGAAAGAATATGTCAAATTGTGGCATTCCATGTCTTTGTTGGAATAGGTTTTTAGAATCTAGCTCATGCTCATCTAGGTACTTTATTTTTATATTAGTTTAGTTTATTTTTACCACCCACTTTATGTGTGGATATTTGTGTTTATCTTATTTAGATATTATGGGGATATTTGGCATTCCTAGGGAGTGAAGAACATGATCTTATACTAAGAAAGGGGGGTGAATAGTATAAGATAAAAAAATTTACTTTTCAAACCATATGATAACATCAATAGTATTAAAGTAGTAAGCATTACACAAAACATCGCACACATGAGAGACATAATTTAAAGTGGTTCACCCAATATGGGCTACTCCACGGAGAAAACATTCCTTATAAAATTTCTCAATAAATGCTCTTGGGAATCCTTCCCTATTATAATATTTATGGACCTCTAAGGAGACAATAATCCCCTAATCAAGTTTGTGGATCTCTGTCCATAGGATAACTCCTCTTCTGCTCTAACTGGTGCTCTTAGAAGACTTCTTCCCCCACTGCACTTGCTTGTGGATCTCTCTCCACTAAAGATCTTTTTCCTCACTCAGAATACCTCTATCATCACTACCTTGGCTAATGGATCTCTATCCACTAGAGACTACTATCCTCTACTCTATCACCACCAAAGCCTACTCTGAATTCTATTTAATCTCTATCTCAAATATAAATTGAACACTATCCTCTGACCTGCACAAATTTGCTCACAATTTTTTCTCTGCTCTATCACAAATTTATTCTTAAATATGAACCAAACTCTATCCCCAAATCTATCTCTACTCTGATACAAATATTCTCACAAATATGTATCAATCTCTTTTCTCAAATTTTTCATCAAGCCTTAACACAAAGCTTGATCAAATCATAAACCAACTCTGCTTAGATTTTCACAAAGCCTTAATACAAGGCTTGAACAAATGAATCAACTTTGCTTTCAAGTATTCACAAATACTTACCTCTAATCTATCCTTAAACTTTAAAAAAATCTCATTAAAAAAAAATCAGATCTTACAAAAAAAACACAACTAAATTATCTTTCAGAAAACCTCTTCAACATACAGACAAGTTTCACTCAAAATCTTGCTTAGCCACAGAAACATATAGAGAATGATCAAAGACTCAATATGTTTCACACTCACAATATTTTATACTCAACAAAACACTCTATCACTTTCAAACTCTCTTTCAAATCAATTCAGAAATAAAGTATAATTTATTTTACAAAACTTGGACTATCACTCCAACTTTCAATCAATAATGCTCAATCAACTTTGCTCAAACATCCACTCAATGAAACACAACTTGCTTATAAAACTTAACCAAGTGTTTCACTATACTTACAACAACTCACACTATGGGACTCAAACCTTGACTCAAGATGATTCCAATATCACATAACAATGTTACTCATGATCTTTCAACATACATAAATTATGCAAATGAAAAATCACTCAAACATTTCCAACAATGCTTATCAAACAATCCTTTTTACTCCACCTTTGCATTTCATAACATTCAATCCAACAATATTTCACTCATAAGGATGATGTTCCCATACCTTTTGTTTTTATGGAGATATATCTTAAAAATCTATCTTAATCACAATTAAATCCTCTTTGTCAATTTCAAGGTTAGATAGCAACAACCTATCTCAAAATATCCAAACAAATATTCTCCCCAATAATTATTTCACCATACAAAAATATCAAATCTCTAGTACACCTTTTAATCTCCAAACTCTCAAAATAATATTCAAATATCAAGTTCCTTTATTAACACCTTATAAACTCCAACCTTTCACCCAGGTGTTGTAGGTGAGTTGGAGAGGAGAGGGTAATCCTCCAAGGGAGGTCCCAGGTTTGAATATCCATCCTACCAAAAATTTGAATTGGGTACCCAAAATCCAATTGATAATGTTGATGCGGGCAAGACTGGGCACGAATCTCGGGTGACTTTGATGGTGTAGAACCCCCTGGTCATGGAGGCGGCCTTGCAAGGTATTTTTTTCTTTAAAATAAATAAACTCCAACCTTTCAAAATAACATCCAACATATAAAAATCAAATTCTTTTATTAACCCGTATAACTCGAAACTTTCAAAATAACATCTAGACCTTTATTTATTTTTCTAAGCAACAAAAATATAAAATAATTTTAATTAAACTTATAACTCCCTATGCATTCCACTATGCAAAAATATCATGTGTCTTTATAAAACCTGTGCCTCCCAACTTCGATGAAATTGAATAATAATAATAAAATGCTTACCTTAGTATCACATCTCAAAAAATATTATGCACTACTTGGCTATGCTAAGACTTGAACATGTGACCAACTGTCGTCGAGCACCTCAGCCCAAGGCTAGGCTACCATTGGGCTACATACCCACACGTGAACCCTTAGTTCACGCACACCCCCTTATGCCTCCGCAGGATTCGGTGAACAAAATAAAAATGACTTCCTCCTTCATAAAACAAGTTGCATGGGGATTCAAAACCACAACTCTGTTGTGTGAGCGCCTTAACAAGTCTTTGGCAACTTACTGTGCTACACAACACTATGGAACCTTTTGATCACGTCACTTGTACTTAAACCAATGACTACCTCTTAAAACTTTTAAAGCCACGAAACCTCTCTTCTCACTTAGCAAAACAATGCACGAAAAATCACATATATCATTAGCATAGCATAGCATTCGATAGCATAGGTGAGGGGGTAAAATAAAAATCATTTTCCCCTTTTTATACACATTTTCCTTTGCACTTAACTTGTCAGCCCAAATTTGAATTTTGAATTTTGAATTTAAATTTAAAATTGTAAAACCCTTTTAAAAACTTTGGCACCTTTGGTTTATTTAAATTAAAATTTTAACCATAGGTTAAAATATTTTAATTTAAATAAATTAAATTAAATCCTTTAAAAATTGCTCAATGGGTTTTTTCAAGGAAATATTATTTTAATGATTCCTTGGACCTCATTTTCTTCACCTCATCCTTTTTCCCAAAATATTATAATATTATTATTTCTTTTTAAACCTGCTCCTTCCTTGAGTCTTCAAAATTTTAGGCCTCTTTTAGGCATATAATATTTAAAATAAATATTATATCCTATTTCTTTTAATCACTTCCTTTCCTTTTGGAAAAACCACATGATGACACTAATGATGACAAAACTTGGACATCAACCTTTTGACATCAATGACAACAAAACTTGCTCAAATTTCCAACAAGGAGTTACATTTATTGATTACATTTGGAGAGTTGGAATCTTTTCTCCACAGATCATATTGCACCTCCTTATTTGTACGATGGATATTTATCCTTATATCTTTGTTTATCCTATGGTTATAGTGGATATTACGTGCCTATTTAAGCAAGGCTTATCCATTGTATTCACAATCAATTCTAACATATGATATTATATTAAAGTTTTTATGTTAGCTCCCATTATCTTGTTTCTATTTTTTAGTCTCTCTAATTTGGTTAATGTGGTGTTGCTTCAACCCCTTGATCCTAATGGCTTGGTTTAGTGTTTAGCATTTTCCATCATTCCTTCAATGGTATCATAGCTTTGAGAACTGTTGGAAACATTCATTGTTGAGGTTCATTAAGTCGGATCATGTTGAAGGTTTTGCAATTGGATATTAGAGGTTTCTAAGCCCTAGAAGGTGAAAATTATTTTTTTTTTCTTCTATTATTTTTATGAAGAGCTTTTATATCTTTTTAGCCCTTCATTGCATCTTGGTTTACCTCTTTAACCACGAAGATCGATCAAAAAGGTTTTATGTTTTGAAAGTTTTTTTAGAGTTTTTTGTGGGTTGTTTTAATAGTTGTAGAACCACCGAATGCCATATTCACCTGAATATCATTGATCCAGAACCATTTTTGATCACTTCCAAACATCAGCAACCACTATAATATACAAAAAAACAATTGTATGCAAGTTTTTTCTTGCACACAGTCCGCAAAATATCTATTTTTCTACAATATCTGAAGTTGCTTATTGTGGATCTAGTTTTCTGAAATTTGCAACCTATCTTATTCACTCCTGAGTTCTTTCCAAATTTTAAACTCAAATATGCATTTAATTTACTAACAAGGTTTTCTAAAAATATGTTTTTTTTAAACATATTTTACAGTTAGTTCTATGTATTTGAAAACAACTTTGTAAAAGATTTATTTTGTGAAGTTGTTACTCAATTTTTTTATTTTTAGATCTGCAAAATTTTAGTGATTGTAAAAATTATATTTGATCATATACTCTTTTTAACACTTGATTTATAAAGGCATTTGATTTTTGGGGGGCTCTTATTTATAGAAGCATTGAATAAAAATATTTTGGGTGGGGTGTCTTGGTGTCGATTTGAACACCATCTTTATGGATCTTGCATTTTATTTCTTGTGATTGAAAATGGGTTTAGAGGATTTTGATCTAATTAACTCACATAATTATCACATATGGAAACCATGCATGATGATACTTATTCAATATAAAGGGTTATCAATATTAATGCAAGAAGAGCTACCTGAAGTTACAAAAAAGTATCATAAGTTTGTTCGTGATTGCAAAATGGATGAATGTAAGGGATTAATTGGGATGCATGTTAATGACGATCTATTATTTCATATTAATTATTATAACACTCCTTTCAAATTTGGGAGAAGCTATTTAGGCAATTGGACACTTTGAGAGTTTTACATCTTGATGTTGAACTTAGTGCTCTCAATCCAGATGATTTTCCATCTATGGGTGATTTTCTCACTAAGTTTCAATCCTTTCTCACACTTTTAAAGAGTAGTGAAAAAACTAAAATAGATGAATAATGTATTTTCATGATCTTGTCAAAACTTAGGGGTTAATTCCATATCTTTGCCTCCAAATTTTTGGCCAATATGAATTCCATGGGTTCTGATCACAAAAAAGTCTATTTTTGAGAATTTTTATGCCAATATTTAAAGGGAAGAATCCAAAATTCTTAACTCTGAGCATTACACCTCCTCGCATAAAGTAATTCTTGCATCATCCACTTCCACTCCCAAAGGCAAGGGAAAGTCCAAGTCTTAGTCCTAACCTAAATCTTCCCCTTCTCCTTCATTTCATCAAAATCCCAAATAGTCACATCAAAAAGAGTCTGATCATAAACCTAAGCATTCCAAAAGCAAAAATAGGTCAAATGTTACTTGTTCATATTGTGGATTCAATGATCATTTTGACAACAAGTGTTGGAAAAAGTTATAAGACTTAGAGGAAGCCTTTAGGAATTAAAAATTATCCTTCACTCCCTCAAAATATAAGGGCAAGGCTTTGAATACTTTTGGTAAATCATCTAAGGCTATTTCTAAGGATTGGATTTTGGATTATGGAGTGACTCATTACATGAATTTATCCAGGGAGTCATTTACCACCTTGTGTTCTACTTTTACATCTTGCATTGAGGTTGGAGATTCTTCTTCTATTTTAGGCAATGGAAAAGGTGATATACAGGTTGATGGTGGATGCATTTAGAATGTTCTTTATGTTCCAAATATTTCCACCAATTTTCTCTCCATGTACCAACTTTTTCATTCTAGGGGGGCAAAACTATGTTGTTTACACCTCAAGGAGTTGATATTAGAGATTTGAGGGACCCACACAAGTAGTTTTTGATCCTAGATAACATCTTTATAACTTTGAGGGTTTTGATTCTTCACTTAGAGGTACTTATTTGGTGGTTCATGCATATTCAAAAGAAATATTTGGCATGAGAGATTTGGCCATATCAATTAAGGACTTAAGAACTCATTATATGGTCATTGGATTATCTAAGGTCTCCTGTATTGATGGAGTTTTTCTAGGTTGTGTACTTGGCAAACAACATCAAGATACTTTTCCCAAAGGTCATTCCAAGAGAGCTTCTTCCCATCTTGAGTTGTTGCAGAGTGACTTGATGGTTTTTCCCACTCCTTTTTTGGGAGCTAAGTATGCACTCACCTTTATTAATGTTTCTCAAGGAGAACTTGGGTATATTTTCTCAAGTTCAAGAGTGATTTTTTTGCCACATTCAAAGTCATTAAGGCTTTTTTTGAGAATCAATCTTCAAGTTGCATCAAGAAGATTCACACAAATAATGGGGGGGATTATTTTAGTAGGGATTTTTTAGCCCTTCATGGGATTCTACATCAACACTCTATCCCATATACACCATAGCATAATGGTGTAGTTGAGATAAAAAATAGAACATGCAAGGAAATGGAAAATTATATGATGCACTCAAGGGATTTACCTCCCAAGTTTTGGATCAAGGCAGTAAATCGTGTGAATTACATTCAAAATCACACACCTCATCGAGCTCTTGAGAATATGACTCCAGAGGAGGCTTGGACAGGGACAAAACCTAATGTTTCTCATTTGTGATTTTTTGGGAGTCAAGCATGGGCTCATATTTTGAAGATTAAAAGGATAGCTTTGGATAGAAAGAGCAAGTCATTTATTTTTGTTAGCTATTATGAGGTTATGAGGGCTAATAGATTACTAAATCCAGATATACATGAAGCTATTTTTTGAACTCATGTCTAGTTTGATGAGCATTATTATCCAATTGAGCCCACTCTTTCTACTCCTTCTTCGTCCTCGTCTATTTTTCACTTTGAAGATGGTTGTTTTGATGATGATCACAATGAGAATGAGGATATTATTAAGATATTTGTAAACATTCCTACACATGCTACCCCCATACCTATATGGGCTTAGACTATAGTTGATGAGGCATCACCTTTCACTAAATATCTCCCACCTTCAAGGTATACTTCTACTTCTAGCATGGGTCTTCTTTTTCAGATAATTTTTATTGATCCATAAATGTTTGATGAGGCCCATGGCATTCGGGAGTGGTATGATGCCATGGATGATAAGTATTCTTCCTTAATAAATAATCATACTTAGGATTTGGTTCCTTTTCTAAAATGAAGAAAAATGGTGAGATGCAAATGGGTGTATCACACCAAACATGTAGTAGATGGGTCCATTCATAGGTACAAGGCTTGACTTATGGCAAAGGGTTTTTCACAGGTTGAGGGGGTTGATTACTTCGATATTTTTACCCCTGTCACCAATTTTGATCCTATTCATCTTGTACTCTCTATTTTTGCATCACAGGGTTGTTCATATTACTAGATGGATGTGAAGAGTGCCTTCTTGCATGGAGATTTGGAAGAAGATATTTATATGGAGCAGCCTCCAAGATTTATCTAGGATTCTTCATTGGTGTGTAGATTGCAAAAAATACTTTATGGTCTCAAATAGGCCCCTAGGGCTTAGTATGAGAAGAAGGATTATTTTCTTCTATCTTCTAGATTTTTTAGATGCTATTCTAATCCTACAGTTTAACTTTGAGGGATAGAGAGGACATCATCTTCATTGTCTTATATTTTGATAAATTATTGATCACAGGTAGTTCTACTTCATGCATCCAGGTTGTGCATCACTCTCTTTCTAAGCATTTTGAGATGATAGATCTTAGAATTCATACTTTTTCCTTAGATTTCAAATTTCACAGTCAGATTTAGGGATCTCTATTTATCAACAAAAGTACACATTGGATTTGCTTCAACAATTTGGAATGGTTGACTACAAGCCATCTCCTACTCCTTTTTAGTTAAGTGTTGTTTTGAGTGCCACATGTTCTACTCCTAGAGTTGATACCACCATTTATAGATAGTTGGTTATGAGTTTAATTTACTTAATTCACACCCATCCTAGACATATCATTTATAGTTGGTTTGATCTCTTAGTTTTCACATGATCCACATGACAATCATTGGTAGGTTGCCACACAAATTTTATGGTATCTTCAAGGGATTTAACTTTTCTAGGGGCCTTTACAATTGGCTAGGTATATATATTTTTATTGGCTAGGTTGTTTTGATATTCGATGGTCTACTTCTTGTTATGTCTTCTACCTTGGTTCTTCACCTATTGCTTGGGCATGCAAAAAGCATACAACTATTGCACTTTTATCAATAGAGGTAGAATACCAGGTAGCAGTATTGGCTAGTCAGGATATTCTTTAAATTCAATAATTTTTTATAGATTTTGGCCTCTCATAAGATCAGTACAGCACTTCACTTTGGTGTGATAACAAAAGTACCATACACATTTATTGCAATCCTATTGAGCATCAAAGGATCAATCAAATTGAGATTCATATACACTTCATTTGATTATACAGGATGGAGTTATTAGCTTGGACTACATTACCACTCAATAGAATATTGTTGACATCTTCACTAAACCCTTCCCATCTCCTCATTTTCATTTTTATGAGAGATGCTTGGGTGAAGGAAATTATCCTCGAGGGATGTGAACGAGGCTAGTGTTAGTCTAAAAAATTAGCTTATGGAAATATTGTGCACCCAAATACTTAAACCAACATTGAATGACCTTCAAGCTATGATTCTTTGAGTTTAATCTCTGAATAGGGATGGTTCCTATGGATTTATAACTTAATTAACTTGAAATAAAAAATGGGAGAAAGGGTGCTGAAATAAATAAATAGATCTAAAGCTAGAACTTATAAAGAGTATAGATTAAGCAACATCAAAGTACATGCAATATAAAAGCTTTGATCACTGAGAAATCAACTATTTCAATTAATAGACCAATTTTTTTCTTCAATTAGAACACATTATCATTTATTATATCTATTTTGAATACGAATTCTAGAACTAGAGAATGAATACACAAATATCTAGATAGTAGAATATCAACATAATCATTCAACAGGTTGTGTATAAATAAGTAAACATTCATACATACATGTTATGTGTAAAAGAATCAACTGGAGGTTAAATATTGATTCACTTGTATTTCTTCAGAAGCCAAAAACAATTTACATGTAAATTGTAAAAGCCTAAGAACTGACATTTTTTCTAGAGGATTTATAGATTCTTACAATTGGGTATTTACAATGAAAAATTTAGAATCAAAGGTTGTTACAAATAATATAGTGGGTTGAGCTTTGATCTGGCTCATCCCTTATTCTTGAAGAAATTCTATGTTGTAGATTTGTAACAGAGTTTGTTAGCTAAATATTCTTGAAGCAATTATTTATTATAGATTTGTAATAGAGTTTGTTAGTTGAATATTTCTCAAAGATTGTATCACATGGTTGTGATTCCTTTCTACCTTCATTTCTTCTCAGCCTACTCAATAGTAGCATGGAGACATGTCACATGGTTGTGACTCTTTTTTTCTTTCAACACTTCTTGGCTTACTCGACCGTGTCTTGGATACATGCCATGCATCCATGGATTTAACTTGGATTTCATTGTTTTTTACTAGGTTGACCATGGTTCATGATATCATTGTTGACCTCTTGCTTTAAAATGCTTGTTGCACAGTCGTGGTGAAGATTTAGCAAGTGGCATGTTTAACTACATTTTACCATGACATAAATACATGTTGCATAGTCATGGCTTCTTTCGACCTTTCATACTTTTTAGTATCTTTAACCGCAACATAGAGATATGTCACATAGTCATGGCTTCTTTCAGCCTTCAACACTTCTCAGCATCTTTGACCATGGCATGGAGACATGTTACATGATCTTGGCTTCTTTCAGCATTTCACACTTCTCAACATCTTTGATCGTGACATAGAAACATGTTGCATGGTCATGGATTCTTTTGGTCTTTCATACTTCTCAACATCTTTGACCATGACATAGAGACATATTGCACGATCGTGGCTTCTTTTTATACTTAGCCAAATTTTAATGCTTTGTTCTCTAGTTGTACAACAGACTTCATTCAGCCAATATTTGTTTCTTTTAACTATCCTCATAAAAATTTACCCATTGTTCAAGCATAAAACATCTAATAACCCTCGAATTTGGCCAAATATTGCCACTCTAAGATACAAAAATAATTTACTAGAATATTTACGTGGGTAGGGACAAAAACTACCCACATTCTTGGTGACTCGTAGGGGATTTTCACTTGTGGAAATAAAGAACTCATACAACCATATTTTGAATTGAAGCACTTTCTAAGGGAGGGAAGGAGAAGGGACTAGAAGAAAAACTTGAGAGAATACAGTCAGTATTTACCATAAGATAAAGGAGTGTGATGGGTTATGAGGCGAAGGGTGCACGCATAAAAATATAGAAAGTAATGGAGGAAAGAAGCAGAATGGAAATCATGGGGAGGATAAAATTTAGAAGAAATAATAATACTTACATGGATGAGGAAAAGTAGAAGAGGAAAGGAGAATAAATAAAGGTGTTCATAATAAAATATACAAATGAACGCCCAAGGAAATGGAAACTCAAAAAAATAAGAAATGAAAAGGAAGGGAAACCTAGAATTATCTCATCAAAATGGTAAGAAGAACTACCTGTTCCATGGCACTAAGAACACAATCTTATACTAAGAGGGGGGTTGAACAATATAAGATCAAAATTTTACTTTTCTTTCCAATATCAATACAGTAAATGAAATAATGCATAAATCATCACAAACATGAGAGACATAGATTTAACATGGTTCATCCAATGTGGGCTATGTCCATAGAGAAAATATTTTTTATAAATTTTCTCAACCAATCTCTTTGGAACAAATTACCTATTACAATTTTTATGGATACCAACCCAAAGGAGACACCAATCCCCTATGCTCAAGTTTGTGGACCTCTATCCATAGGAGACACTAATCCCCTATGCTTTGGTTCAAGGATCTCTATCCATAGGAGACACCAATCCCCTTTGTTCTGGTTAATTCCAAATCCTGCTCACAACTCTACACAAATTTACTCCAAGCCTCCTCATAATACTTGCTCAAATCTACTTTAAGCATTCTTACAAGTCCTCTCAACTCTACATAAATATTCTCCAAGCCTCCTCACAAGACTTGCTCAAATCTACCTCAAGCCTTCTCACAAGGCCTGCTCTCAACTCTACACAAATCTGCTCCAAGCCTCCTCACAAGACTTGCTCAAATCTACCTCAAGCCTTCTCACAAGGCCTGCTCTCAACTCTACACAAATCTACTCCAAGCCTCCTCACAAGGTCTGCTTTCTACTCTACTCAAATCTACTCCAATCCTCCTCACAAGGCCTACTCTCAGCTCTTCTCAAATCTACTCCAAGCCTTCTCACAAGGTATGCTTTCTACTCTGCTCAAATCTAATTCAAGCCTTCACTCAAGGCTTGCTAAAATCTGCTTCAAAACCTATTCTCAACTTTTTTTAAATCTGCTCACCAAACCTGCTCAAATATGCTCATCAAACCTGCTCAAATATTCTCAAAAAACCTACTCAAATCTTCTCAATAAACCTGATCAAATATTCTCTAATTCATGCTTAAAAACTACTCATATCACATGCTCAAATTATTCCCAATTCTTGCATACAAACAATTTCATATATCTTTCCTAAAAAGTGCTTTCTTTGACTAAAGTAGTTTAGACATATTTTACCAAAAATTCATTTAACCTCTTGAACATGTAGAGAATGATATGCACTAACAAATGCTTAATATATTCTTCGCATTAATTTAGTCTATCGCTTTCACATGTCTCACATTTATTGCATTCTAAAGGTGTAGCTCTAGTCTAGGACTTGATAATTGCCCTAGTTATATCTGAGTTGCACCTTTACTTTAATACCAATCATAATGCACAAGTCTTTCTCATCTACTCATAAATTCAATCATGAATATGCACAAATTTGCTTCACAAAACTTATCTATAACTCTTGCATTTTTATTTCCAATATCACTTAAAACCAATGCACAAATTTGCTTTCAAACCCTTGCTAGTATATTTTCAAATTCATTTAACAATAATGAAGCACAATTTTTCTCAAACCCTAGCTCATGTATTTCCAACAATGCACATACATAATCCTTATTTCTCCACCTTATGATTCAAAAATATTTGTGCAACCAAACACCCTAAAGAAGTAATAATATCACCATACCTCTTAAATTTCTTTGATGAAGATGTGCCCTCAAATCCTGTCTCAAAAATAAATTCCCTTTCTAGTGCCTCTTTCAAAATAGGTTAGTCAAAAACTCCTTTTTCAAGTCATCCTCATTAGAAATTCTCTCAAAAATATGTGCCCAAAAATGCTTGAAAATAATACTTGTAAAAGCCCTCAAATTTCTTTTCAATAATACAAAAATCAATGCTCACAAATACACCTTATTACTCCTATCCGAAAATACAATATCACAACCTTCAAATTTATTTCATGCTAAATTTGCAATATCAAATACCCTTTTAACACCTTATTACTCCTAAAAATACAATATCACAACCTTCAAATTTATTTCATGCTATATAAAATACTCTTTTAACACCTTATTACTCCTAAATTGAATTTCAAATTACAATATAAAATATCCTTTGTTACACCTTATGGCTCCCTCTAACTAAAATATCAAATTAAAATATTTTACCCTAAAAAATATTCAATCATGCACAATGAACGAAACACCTTAACCACTTAATTTTTAATCAAAAAATTCATACCTTTCATGATCCCACGATTTACCCCTTTGCTACCTTACAAAAAGTGCTCTCAAGAATTGACACTGTGACCTCCTTCTCCACATTGCCATAGAAATTTCTAGGCATATAGTTGGGCTACCCCCAGCGATAGCAATAGTGATACACAAACGTAATTTTAAACCTCTTCTCATGCTGCCAATCAAAACATTATATTTGTCATCAAAACTATCTTCTACATGATTCAAACTAGCGATCACCTCTCTCATAGTGCCTTAGTGTTGCCCTAGTGACCAGCTATGCTAGCCTACTATATGGAAACAAATCATGCAACCTTTCATCTTTATCCTTGTTGTCCCTTTCACCAAAAATTGTGCTCCTCTTCTTCTACGATTTATCATTTCCAAGCATGAGTGGATTTCAAAATTTTATCCCACAACCAACATTTTGCAAAGGTTTTGAAACTTTATTTATATGAATTTTTTCCTCCTCTTGCCATGATGTTGGTGCTCAAACTTTGATATTGTTTTTATTCCTTTTCAAATAGCTTCCACAATTTTGCACTCAAACCTCTATTTAATTTTTGAATATTTAAATCTTTTTAGATTTAAATATTATAAACCTTAAACCTTTGGCCCTTGGTTATCTTACAAATATTTTTCAAGCAATAGAAATAAAATCAAATTTAAACCTTTTTCTTTTTCTTGCAAACTCAACCATGGAGAATGTTTTTTCCTTGATGATTATCGTACCTTTTGACATCAATATGTCTATCTTGAAGATAAATCTAAAAAAATTGACTTTTGACATCAATGACAACCAATATACCTAATATTTCTAATAGGCACACCCCCATAAACTACACTTCCATGAATATACTCTGTTATAGCCACCATCTGCTTCAAGAATAGATAAATTACCATGAGCACTTGTTATCCGTGCTCCATTTTTTTCTTTCTCACATGGTTTAACAGGAACCTCCTTTGCTGATCAAAATTCACCATTCGAGCATTCACTTGCACTCTTGAACTCATATTCATTCCTATAAATAGTTTTTTTTATGTTGCACATAAAGCCTTATATAGAGAAGAAAGGTGTTTCAACCAGTTGGAACCTGTGGAGTCATATATCCTTATTGGGTATTTTTTTCAAAAAAAAGGTTTGATGTGAATTGTCTATTTTGTGTCAACCTAGACCCTTATTTTAGTGCTTTATTATTCTACTGATATTATATCTTCATGTGGAATGACATATTATAATTTTCATACGATTCATGTTAGTTTTGCTTGGTGAAAATCCTTAGGTGCATGTTCTGCAATTTTGGTATTGTTCTGATTATGTCCATTAGGCTACAAAGTTAGTGAACTAATGATGGAGGAAGAATATAGAAAGTTGATAGAAATTTCTCTATGAAATATTATATGGTTAGCCAAAATATGTTCTAAATTCCCTCTTTCTAGTTGTTGTAATGGTCCCTTATAAAAAATGATGTAATACATTCATCACCTAAGGGTGTGTCATATTTATCTAGTGTGGTTGTAATTAGCAGCTTATTTATTTGTCATCTATGTACATACATTTCATGGCTCACCTCTAATGCCTATCCCAAAGGATTTCTTGAAGCTTATCCTATGAACCTACAGTGTCTAGACCATATGACACCAAACTTGAGTTTCTCTTCATGTTTAGTTTCCCATAGGTCACATATGTTGCCAATCCTAGTTAGGCATTTTGCCTCTAACATTTGCTATAAAATTCCTATACCTTTTCTCTATGTAGAAATATCTTATTTTTTTTATAATTATCCAATCAAATATCAGTCTTTCTGATATCTCCTATAAGTGTTCTCTTTTCCAAGGTTGTATTAGGTTCCTTATCTAATGCTCCATACCTTGTCTTTATATCTCAATTTGAGTAGCTACCCAAAAGCAATGGGTTTTGAATTATTCTGCACCATAGAGGAGAGTAAAGTTGGTTTTTGTATCATTATGGAATTTAAGATCAATATGTATGTAACACTACTCTAGCTAGGTTGACCTTATTCTTGATACATTGATTGCATTTACCTTTATATCGCAACTCATTTTCTTCATAAGGCTTGCTTCTTGATGTTTGTAATCTTCAATGTGGAAAGGATGCAGACCTTGATTTTGAACTTTAATCGCCCTTTCATTACCTGAGATTGTCATCATATTATATCTCTACTTCAGGCCTCTTTCTATGTGTTTCAGGAGATATTTAGATAGATATATCCCAAATAAAGAGGCACATCAGCAACCATGATGTCTTGAACAATAGCTAACTTTGGATGTTTGCATATCATCATAAGCAAATTTTTAACAATACCCATTTTTTTACCAACTTTCCTCTAAAATATATCCATTCTAGCTCTTGTGTGTCCATATTTAGACCCAAAATTTTAAAAATTTCTAGTGGCATAATTGATCTTTCAGCCTTTGAATCCACTATACAGTTATGTAATATACCCTTTTCCAAGAAGAGAGACAAATAAAATGGGGAGGGAGGTATTTGTTTAGTTTTCAATGAGATTCCCTTTACATTGTTGTCTTCTCTTGACTGCCCAATAGAGATGTCAAGCAAGTCCACCTTCTCAAACACTAGAAAATATTCCCTTAGGTTTCCAGGTATTGAGATAAAGTTCTTGAATAGGCTATGAAATAGCTCAATATTTTTTGCTCTCTGTTCCAGTGTTATAATCAAGAAATATAGCCCTTTATATGTCTCCAACCTTTTCTAATTCAGTGATTATTTTTGTGAGGTGTGAAGCTACATATTTATTTGAGTCCTCTCATCTATGCTTTGAGAAAGTGGGGATACGGTACAAATATAATTGTAACAATCCAGTTGGGATGCTACAAGATTTGCATATTTCCTATTCTTATAATTTTTTACTATTTTGCAAGCTACCATGTTATCCATCAAAGGTAGTTTTCTCACCTTTTCATAATAAACCTTTTAAGTTTAAATATGAACTCCATTATGTAGTAGAGAGTTAATGGGAACTAATTTTTCATTACCCTTTTATTCCTCATATATATCAACATCTTGTTGAACCCTTTTTTTTTAATTGGTAATTACATTTTCTATTAGTTGGAAGTTGTTGGGTTGGCAAAGTTGTTGTATAGATGGCCCCCAGTGTAACAACCCAGGTCTAACACACCTGGTTGTCCATATCAATCAAACTCACTAGAATAACAGAGAATTTTTTGATCAAACATAAGGTTTCAAATACAGAGAGTCTAATAATCACCCAACATTTAATTAGTACATAGGCATTGAGTTACTCATTTCGAGGAAGCTGACCACTATAGATAGTCCCCCAAACGATTGAGATTAACCAAATTCTACAATAGGTGCCATTTTGTAAACACATTCGTCTCCTTTACTAGAGGTCTATGTTCATGGTATGGGGTTGTCCTTCTAGGTCCCATATCACCTAGAAGGATGGACGCATAATTTCTCATCCCATAGCATGGAGGACTTAGGTTCCTTTGGCCTAAATATTATCCTTAACTTATCATCATGATTATATATATATATATATATATATATATATATATATATATATATATATATATATATATATAATCGTGATGATAAGTTAAGGATAATATTTATATATATATATATATACTTAATCCATGCTAGAGTATAGCGTAAATATACCTAGTGCCTAATTGAGAGTCCAACATTCTAAGGATTCAATTAGGGTCCACCATTGCTCTAGCTTGGGACCAGGTATCTCAGGTCATTTTATGATTGACGAGGAGTTATCCCATACCAACTCATCGTTGAACCTTCTAGCATCGATATCTAGCTTCTCCTAGTTCTAATATTCTTCTAGAAATTCCCCCATCAAAAAAATAATAGGATATCCCTCATGGTACTACTCGCATAACAACCTAGAGATGGCGTCCCATATCTCCCCTCATTACTTGTTCTTGGAAAAACAACCACTTGTCCTGGGCAGGTTTACCAAAAAGTAATTATTATCGAATCACAGTAATTATCCATCCTACAATTACTGGTGTTGGGTGTTATATGATTCATAGTGATTTCCCTTCTTGCAATCATCGATATTGAGTGTAGGAATCACAATGAATGCCCTTCCTACAATCATCGGTACCCTTTGATGGATAATTCTTCATGATAAAATGGTTTAAGGATATGGTCTAGTAGGGCCTCATAAGTTGGATTCTTATTCATACACTTTAATTACTTTAATATTTTGATTTTAAACAATATCTAAAATTTAGACCTTACTCTAATTTTTGGTGTTAGTTGTTAAGCATCCATCATCCTCTGATGGTTAACTACCATTTGGAAAATACCAGGTATAGGAGAAAATATAGAGGTCCTTTCATTCAAAGTTAAAGTTATAACAAACAAGGTGTATTTTTATAATAACCACATTACCCTAATACAACATTTATTTTCCCTAAAATAATGTCATTCTATTTACCTAACATGTTCATATTCTTATATTAAGATTACAAAAATAAAAATATTAAATTTGAGTCTAATTAAACATGTATATATTCCAAGTTATAAGTACGTAAAAGATTAAATCAACTAATTTGTACTTCACAAACTTATAAATTAAATTTAAGAAAACCTTCACTAGTCAACATATAAACACTATTTTTACTATACTAACTATATTAAAGTACTTATTATTTATTTACAAGTTATAGAAACATGTTCTAAACTAACAACCTTAACCGATTAAAATAAACATTAAATAATTTTAAATATTCTTATGTAGCAACTACCTTAGTTCAGATTTTTGGTTCGAAAGAAAGGGTCCTTTCCTGCTAGTTTGAAATTAATGTTTAATTTTCATTTAATATTTAGAAGTGACAATTATGTAGATCATGGCCATTTAATATTTATGAATGACATCTATAAAAATCAATAAATTCTACCATAATTAAAATATAATCTTCTAATTAATTTTTGACTATTTAACTTTAATTACATTAGACTCTTAAACTATGAAATTATTTGATATTACCTTGATATTTTAAATTATATTATTTATATAATCCTAAGGAACAATAGTTCTTTAATAAAGGTGTTTCATTCAACATCAATGAAAGAAGTTAAATAAAAATAAAAATTTATTAAAACTTAAGATACTATGACCTAATCCATTAACCGAAAATCATATAAGAAGACTATTTTAACCTGAGATACATATATACAACTTACATTGTATTAAAATAAGAGAACAATTTAGATGACACTTAAGAAGGACAACTATTAATGTCAACTATGGCATCATTTTCATCCTTTTTTATTGAAAACTACTTTTATTACATGCACTTCTAATATAAAACATATATTTATGATATACTCTACTTGTCTATCTCCCATTCTTCAAATATTTAAGCTAAATTTTAAATATGCTAAGCTAACTATGAAAAATACAAAGCTATAAAAATATAATAATATAAAAACATTGTTCTAATTTTTTCCTTCAAATATGATCGAACATATTTTGAAGTTAACTAATGATAACCACCTCTATTAAGGTTTTAAGGTTTGGATTCAGCTTAAAATACTAGAATCTTCCTCTATCTAAACCAATCGAAAACTACTCTTAAAAGTTGTTTTCAATCAAGATTCAGTAATTTCATTTGATTATATTTATACCATTTGAATTTTATCTTTACTCATATTTTAATTTATCCAAATAAATTGTTTCACAAGACGTATATCTATGTGTTCGAAGGGTGAAGTTCAATGAATTGTGAGTCTTTATAAATGTAAGACTATGCTTGAAACAGTAGTCATATTTCACAATCGTGTACACAATCGTGTACACATATTTCAACTCTTGTACAGTAGTCATAGTTCAACTTTTTTTTCCACCAGGTGGTAGTCATATTTCACAATCGTGTACACATAGCCTCTAAATATTATTAAATACTTTACTTTGATTAATCCTTATTTATATATAAAACCACATAAAACTCAAACTATAAATAAAGCACATGAAAACCATAAATGCAACTATATGGATGCAACTACATGGACTACTTGATGGGTGTATTGCTAATAGGGATTTTTTATCCCTATAACTGTGAATATCCCCATCATATCCCCATCTAACCTTTTTTCGTTGCTCTTCATATACCGTCTGGAGGTGGTGTCTAGCTCTCTTGATCTGCTCCTCCTATGAAATATACATATTCCTACAGTCACAAATTGATCAGCAGTATCTTGTCCTTATAGATGAAACAAACAAACTAATAGCTAAATTTGAAGGTATGTTATACCCAATCATTGAGATCATACATTTTGGACTACAAGAGTTGCTTCTCTATGTTTCCAACCTACTCGACTAGTCTTTGAATCATCATTTTCAACTCTTGCTCTATTTGAGACCTATTTCCATAAGGATGGGTGGAAAAACCATAAGTTAACAGATCAATTATTTTTTCTTCAATCAGAACACATTATTATTTATTATATCTATTTTGAATATGAATTCTAGAACTAGAGAATAAATACACAAATATCCAGATAGCAGAATAGCATCATAATCATTCAACAGGTTGTGCATAAATAAGTAAATATTCATACATACATGTTATGTGTAAAAGAATTAATTGAATTTTAAACACTGATTCACTTGTATTTCTTCAGAAGCCAAAAACCTTTTACATATAAATTGTAAAAGCCTAAGAGTTGGTCTTATTTCTAGATATTGCAACCTCTATTTATAGATTTTTATAGTTGGATATTTACAATGCAAAATTTAGAATCAGAATCTGTTACAAAGTTAGTGGGTTGAGCTTCGATCTGGGCCATTCCTTATTCTTGAAGCAATTCTTTGTTGTAGAATTGTAATAGATTGAATATTTTTGAAGCAATTCTTTTTTTTTAACTTATAACAGAGTTTGTTAATTGAATTTTTCTTGAAGACTACATCACATGGTTGTGATTTCTTTCTACCTTCATTGCTTCTCAGCCTGCTCAACAGAAATATGGAGACATGTTGCATGGCCATGACTCTCTTTGTCCTTCAGTGCTTGTCCTTCAGTGCTTCTTGGCTTGCTCGACTGTGGCATGGAGATATGTCACAAGCTCATGTATTTGTCTTGAATTTTATTGCTTTTGACTAAGCTAACTATGGTTTTGCAACATCATTATTGACCTTTTAATTTGAAATACTTGTCATGCGACCATGGTAAAGATTTAGAAAATGGACTATTTGAGTATCTTTGACCACAACATAGAGATATGTCATGCAATTATGGCTTCTTTTGTCCTTTCACACTTTTCAATGTCTTCGACCATGGCATAGAGACATATTGCATAATTGTGGCTTCTTTTGGTCTTCAGTACTTCTTAGCATATTTTATCATGGCATGGAGACATGTTATGCGATCATGACTTCTTTCAACCTTGCACACTTCTCAGCATCTTCGATCATGGCATAGATACATGTTGCACGACCATGGCTTCTTTCGTCCTTTCACACTTATCAGCATCTTCGACCATGTCATAGAGATATGTCACATGGCCATGGCTTCTTTATACTTAGAAAAATTTTAATGCTTTGTTCACTGGTTGCACGATAGAATTTTTTCAGCCAAGATTTGTTTCTTTTAACTATCCTAGGATAATTTACCCACTATCTAAGCATAAATCATCGAATAACCCTCATATTTAGCTAAATATTTCCACTCTTAGTTACAAAAAAAAAATTACTAGAATTATTGCATGGGTAGGAACAAAAACTACCCATAGCCACCTTCCTTTCTTCTTCTTCTCTCTTTCTAGTTGGATGGTTTTTCCCATGTGGTTTTCTCTCTTGTTTTGAGAGCTTTCGTATACACATTATACATGAGTACTTGATCAGACCTTATTGTCAGGACTCATATTGTGAATATGCCACTTATTTTTTACCCCTAGCTTCGCTTAAAGGGGGTGTTAGAGTAGGTGTTTAGACTCTAGCTCATGCTCACCTAGGTACTTTATTTTCATATTAATTTAGTTTAGTTTAGTTTTACCACCCACTTTATGTGTGGATATTTATTTTTATATTTTTATATTTTTTTTGGATACACAAGGGATTTTGTTACCTCCACACTATTTTTAGTAACTGCTAAGTGTAGGGTTCAAACCATAGGGATTTCTCCCAAAAAGCCTATACCACCTTATTATTGTTGATCCAGCGTGAGGGGGACTACCGATCACTCAAGATTCATACCATCATCGTTGATATGGAATGCACTCCAAGGATTCATATTAAACTACTACCTTTACAACAAGCATGTCCCCAAGGTTTGAACCTAGGTCTCTTCTTGGTAAAAATCTAGCCAGACATACAAGTACCAATCCACTTAGCCCTTGGGGGCTAAAACTTTTAGGTTAGAAAGAAACCTCGAGAGCTTATATTAGGTGGTCGATAATACCATCCCATATAGTTATACCAATATATAGAGGGAAGCCACAAGATATTTTTTTGTGTCCCCCTTCGCATCGCAAAGGTTCAAATTGTGGACCTCCCATTCAATGATGTCAGGCTTACCTTCTCCACTTGTGCTACAAATGTGGACATTTTTATCTTATTTAGATATTATGGGGATATTTTGCATTCCTAGGGAGTTACACTCATTGACTACATTTTGAGGGTTGAGATCTTTTCTCCACAGATAATATCACACGTCTTTGTTTATATGGTGGATAGTGATCCTAATCTCTTTTTTGATCCTACGACTATGATGGATCTTCTTTTCCAATTTAAGCAAGGCTTCTCCATTGTATAAACATTCAAATCTAACATATGATATGATATTGCAATAAGTAACCTCCAACCTCAAATACTACTAATTTTAAAAGTGAATAAGTAACCTCCAAATATCTCAAAGAAAAAAATAAGGGATGAGGATAAAACTTGTTTTTTCCTCTTATGCAAAAAAGGCTTATGATGATTTTAAGAAAAATAATGTCCTCTAGATCAAAAGAATTAGAAGATCCAAATGGTATTTTTGCATGATCAAGTGAGGTAGCTTCATACCCATTCCATTACCATGTCATAATTCACAATATATTCTAAAAATAAATAGCAGTAAACCATCCACTCAAATCTTATAAATAAAGTGTAAAATACAAAAGAAATAGACATATATTATGGATTTCTATAGGCACCATAAATAATCACTATCAATAGATATTATTGCAAAACACTTTTATGAGAGATGAGGAGTGTGAGGGGAGTATTTATATCAATATCAAAACCCCAAATTACATCATAAAGTATAATAAAATATAGCAAGTGAGCTTTAGGTTAATGATAAATAATAAATAATATTTAACCATAATAAGGTCAACCGTATTTCATCAGGATTACATAATAAAATATTAAATACATTGTACAATAAAACTCCCTTAGGCCTATCTAATACATTGCACAATGTCAGCTCTTAGCCATGTATTCGATTATAAATTCAACAAGTTCTTGAATATCAATGGATGTCTTCATAAGATGAAGGAGATTCTAAAAGATCTTCCTCAAATATAGAGGCCCCCTAGAGCATCCACTATGGGTTAAGATATTATTATAACTAATGTCTTCTATCCTTGGCCCCTTATTTTATATTGTGGAGGGTGTTGAGATTGTAATTTGATTCATTGCCAAGGCCAACATTGTACGATGTTCTATATAGGCCTAATAGAATTTCATTATATAATGTATTAATTATTTATAATATTTTATTATGTAAGCCCTATGGGTTATAACTAAGCTTGTTAGGACTAAACCCTATTTATAGCTTGTAATTAACCTAAATTCCTCTTGTTATGTTAGATTAGGTTAAACTTTATTATGTAATTTGGATTTTGGTATTGGTATGTATATCCCCCTCCCCTCATTTGATTATCAGAGTGTTGTGTAATATTATCTATGGATATATTGATTATTTATGATTCTTGCAAGTTCCCACCATATCTTTGTTTTTTTTCCTTTTTTTTCTTTGTGTATAATATTTGAGTGGATGGATTGCTTTTATTTATTTTTAGAAAATATTGTAAATCCCAACACATCCTTAACTTCAAACATTTTAAATTCCACAATTATTTTCTTAGTTATATTATATTAATTTTTATTAGCAAGGATAGTGGGAATCCATCCTAAATTCAAAGGTTTAATGGGGCATGATCTTCCTTATTTCAAATCTATTGATGGATTTGTAAGGTGCATAGCAAGTTAGACAATTCTCTAATCAACTAGTTTTTGGGCCTACTTGTTGGGATCAAGGGATTGATTTCCATGTAGGAATTGAATGTATTCTTAATTTTAAAATCTAATATTACATATCTTTTTTATTTTGCATGTGACTTTATAGGTGCTTTATGAATGGTGACTCTATATTGAACTTCATCAAATATCTAATTTTGTGAAGCAACTTAAAATTTCTTCAAGTTTCCTATATTTTTGTGCCAAATTGTATTTTGCCACTAGCAAGAAGTGATTTTCCAAAATAGGGTATTTTTGCAAAGTTTCAATCCAGGAAATGATTCACTCTTTAAAAAGTAAATCACCTAGAAACATAAAGTAAATCACCTAGTAGAAGAATGAATTTTTTTGTGTTGGAAAAGTAGTTAACATGAAAATTAAAACTAAATCACTCTAAGTGATTCAGTCCACCTTTTTCATTGAAAATTTTTCCAAGTATTTAGGAATCAATTTTCTTCACCTCATAAATCAATTTGCTCCTTGTTAATAGCTAGATTTTTAACGTAAACATATACATTAGGAAATCTAGGCCTATGAATACACACTCAAAGACATAGCAATTAGTCAAAGGATTTGATCCAATCACCCAATATCATACTAGCAATATTCTAGTATCAATCCAAGGTATAGTATAGAATTTATAAGTATTTCATGATCAAATCGAAACACAAGGAATTTAGGACACTACTTTGAATCAAATGTTGACCCTAACCATCTGATTTGAAATTTACATATGGCTTATCCAAATCAACCTATGTTAAACATAGAATTCATACCGAATCAAAATTAAGCTTACCCAAATATATATTTGATACATAATCTAAATCCTTAGTTTTCATCACAGTATTATGCTTCCCCAAAAATCCACAAATTATCCATATATGCCACCTCTTCAAGCATACACATCCCCAAATCATAACCATATGATGTATCCTCTACCAATGTAATATGTATAATTCCCTCAATATAACTAAGAACATAAACCTACTAGGCCTCACAACCAACTACCTAACTAGACCTATCAAGGATATTTAAATCTAATTTCTTAATTCCCAATTCTAGTTGTCCTAATAAATTTATTATCAAACTTCGATGGAAATAGAACCAAGACAATGTTGGATCATCCTAATTAATTATAAACCTTGAAGCATTTACATAACATTCAAGAAGAAGACATTATGGTATGCTTACATATTTACTCATTAAATATAAGGCTGCTTTATGGTATAGAGATTTATCTAATATTTTGGTTACAAATGGAGAATTAATTAAAGAATCTTTCATTAAAATATTTAGTAATATAGGCATTGTGTAAGTATAAGTTTCAATTAACCTTAGAATAATTAGGCCAAGGTAATAAACAACTAACACGAAAAATACAGCCAAAAACATTCATTAAAAAACCAGCCGATTGGGGAGGGTGGGGATGACAGTGGGCGGGAAGGCTGTTCTGGGAGAGCACGGGAGCGTCGGCAGGTCGAACCAGGGGCTCGACAGGGTGGAGGGAGGGCAAACAGATTCTGGGGACGCCGAGGAGTCCTTGCCAAGTCGCGGTAAGGATCCGCCAGACAAATGGGGAGATGGACCTCGAAAGTCATATGCTTTGGCAGTGGCCTCTGAAACCTTAAGCGGGCTCTTCTCCAAGGAGTTATTTCCATCCGGGGACGAGTTGGACATCCCGATGGAAATTCTCTCAAGATTTGTGGATTTCAAAAAATTTACCCTCATCGGTAAGTTTATTGGTGGTCGTCCCGACATGGAGACCATTCACAAGTGGGCGTCTGGAAAATGGCGGACCTCTGGTCACTTAGAGCTGGCTGCCCTAACCCAAGGTTTTTTCGTGATTAGGCTGAGCAACAAGGAGGACTACTGTAAAATCCTGGCTGGAGGGCCTTGGTTCTTGGGCCGTAGGAGTCTCTTTCTAAGGAAGTGGGGTTTGGACTTTAACCCCGATACCCAGAATATCAACATTGCTCCAATATGGGTTAGGCTCCCGAGTCTTCCCCTTTTTTGCTGGCATGAAAATGTAATCAGAGGTATTGCTCGGTCCATCGGGGAGATGATCACTTTAGACCCTCCCACCAGAGCTCGAACTAGATTTTTCCAAGCCCGATTCTGTGTTTTCTACACAAGCAAGCTATTGTTTATGAGAACAGGCTAGCTTTCTGCCCTCAGTGTAGTTCTCAAGGGCATCTTCAGTCCAATTGTCCTCTCCAAAAGTTGAGGAAGAAGGAGCGGGATCCCTGCAACCCTCTGGAGCACGATGAAGGTCAGATGAAGCACCCTTTTGCGAAAGGCCATGAATCTCCAAGTCCATCCAGGGACCATCTCGAATCCTCCTTACCAGAAGAGGAAATCACCACCCATCCGGACTCCGAGCAGTGTGGTGGGCACCCCCAACTAGGACCACATGAGGAAAAGGAACAGGCCCCCCCCCTTATCACCACACAGGCAGATTCACCCAAAATTTATGACCGAAACTCTCTCGAGGCACAAAAGATATTGGAAGACTACTTGCTGGGAAGAAGAGGTTACCAGCCTAGTAATATTAGCCCTCGAATTACAAGGAGTCAAAAGCGAGGGGTGGATTTTGGTATTGAAATGAAGCAGGGCCGTCCCCCCAACAAGGAAAAGAGAGACAAAGAAACTACGGCTGATGTTGCAAATGGAACCCAACGGTTCTTTGTTTCAGGATGACTCTGATTCTCTGAAGGGTGACGCGCTTATCCCAAAACCTCCCTTCTAGCGAGGAAAGGGAAGTAAGAAGAACCTCAAACCGTACGGATGAAATCCTGGATGTGAGAAGACTAAACGAGTGGCCATTTGGGCCAGGGCAAAATTTTCCAGCAGGATTTTCAACGGTTTGTTTCAGTCCAGTCATTTTTCTTGGATCCTATCCAACATGTATGCTTCGAATTCTGCCTCCGAGAAAGCAGAAATGTGGAAAGTCATTTCCCAGGTATGGGAGAATTTTTTGTAGTTTTCTTGGTTGTCTTCTTCTGCTTTCCGATGGTCCAGCTTCTCCGGCTAGTTTTTGTTTTCCCAGTTATAATGGCCATGGTTTCCAGGATAATCAGGCAAAAATGCCTTACTTGTAGCCCTCGGGCAATTATCAGCTTTTTGTTTTTTTTTTTGCATACAGGTTTATTCTTCCAGCCAAGAGGCATGAAGCACTATTTAGCAAGGCTGATTTTGTATATAAGGTTTTTGGATCCTCTATAAAAACCCACTGTTAATCTATTATAATAATTACCAAAAAAAAAAAAACCAGTCGATTAATACATTAACTTAAACCTTATATAGGTTTAGAACTTGCGTAATCATAGGAAAGGAAATGTGGAGGAAGATTGGGGATTTTAGAGAAAACAGAGGAGTAGGAGGTGGAGTAGAAGGTGGCAGTGAGCGTGGGGAGAGGAAGGGAGTGGAGTGATAAGGGAAAATGGACGGCAGGAAAGGAGGAAGCTGAATGGAGGGATAAGGAGAAAATGAAGGAAAATATCATGCCGACCATCCAAGCAAGATTAGCCGACAAAAGGTGAGTGTGTTCACACTGGGCTTAGAAAAACTAGTTTTTTCTAAGCCTATTTCAAGCTAAGTTCTGTTCACACTTGCAACATTCTCCCCCTTAAATTTGAGAGAACTGACTATACAGTCTCTCAACTTTACAAATTGAGCTTTATCCAGCGCCTTGGTGAAGATGTCAGTGACGTTCTCCAAAGTGTGGCAATAGTGAAGCTCTACAATATCAGTTTCCACCATATCTCGGATGAAGTGGTACTTCATACCAAAATGCTTTGATCTACTATGGTGGACAGGATTGTATGCCAACTGAATGGCACTAATGTTGTCATAGAATATTTGAGTTGGACCACTTTGTTGCTCTCCAATCTCTTCTAATACCTTTTGGAGCCATAGAGCTTGAGTACTAGCATGAGTCACCGCTATATACTCAGCTTCTATTGAAGATAGTGCTACTATTGTCTGCTTCTTGGAACTCCAAGTTATTATGCCCGAACCAAGACTAAAACGGTTACCCGATGTGGATTTTCTATCATCAATATTGTTGCCCCAATCACTATCACTAAAGCCTTCAAGCTTGATAGTATCACTTTTGTAGTACTGGATTCCAAAATCCAATGTACCATTCACATATCTCAAAATCCTTTTAGCTGCCTACAAATGCAACTCAGATGGATTAGACATAAATCTAGAAACAAGAGATACAACATACTGGATGTCTGGTCTGGTGTTGGTGAGAAACATCAAACTCCCAACAATGCTTCTGAAAGTGGTCACATCAACTTCCGGTGCTCCATCATCCTTGCTTAATTGGATCCCATGTCCAATCGAAGTTGCAACTGCTTTGCATTGCTCCATAGCAAACTTCTGAATCATATCTCGAGCATACTTAAGTTGACAGATGAAGATCCCTGAATTTTTCTGATGTACTTCCATTCCAATAAAGTATTTCATCAAGCCAAGATCCTTCATCTCAAATTCCTGCATCATGGAGTGCTTGAACTCCATGTTAACTTTTTCATTACTACCCATAAAAATGAGATCATCCACATACAAACAAACTATGAGGATGTCATTTCCTTGATTCAAGTAGTAGAGCATGGGTTCATTTTTGCTTCGATGAACCCATAATCTTTAAAGTACCCATCAATGCATGAGTACCAAGCTCTCGATGCCTGCTTGAGGCCATAAAGAGCCTTCTTTAGTTTGTAAACAAGATATTCCTTGTATTTCTCTTCAAATCCCTATGGTTGCTCAACATACACTTCTTCTATCAAGTAACCATTTAAAAATGCACTCTTTACATCCATCTATTGGACTGTCCATCCTTTGTGTGCAGCTAAGGCAAGAACTATTCTGATAGTCTCATGTCTGGCTACAGGAGCAAAAGTCTCTTCATAATCAATTCCATATTTCTGAGTAAATCCCTTTGCAACTAATCTCGCCTTGTGCCTCTCAATGCTACCATCAGCATTAAACTTGGTCTTGTAGACCCACTTACATCCAACACATTTCTTTCCTTTAGGAAGCTTCACTAGCTCCCAAGTGTCATTGTTTTTTATAGAGGTGATCTCCTCTTTCATGGCCTCTTGCCAAATATTTTGAGTACAAGCCTTCTCATAACTAGAAGGTTCAAGCTGTGTATTAGTTAACAAAGCATAGTTAACTAAATCTCCCCTAGGTTCTGGCTATGAAACATCATCACCATACAAGTGCATATTTTCTAATCTTTGTAGAACAGAATTCATTTCACTAGCTTGACTCCTAGTGTATCTTTTTGAAAAAAAATTATCCAACATCTGATATGATGGATGATTTTGTAGAGTTCTCTTACCTCTAGATGGAGAATCGATGTCCATTGGTGAGGAACTTACTGATCTCTATGGAGAAGGACTTGGTGAAGAAGTTGAATCAAAAGATGAACCTGGATCTCTGGGAGGAGACTGCTTACTTTTCTATGGTGTCTACTGTTGCACCTGCTGAGAACTACATCACTAGATTCATCATCACTGAAAATCTAAGGCTTACCCCATTCTCCCCCTTCATCAAAAATCACATCCCTGGAAAGCAAAAACTTTCTTGTCCTGGGATTGTAGAGTCTGTAAGCTTTTGTATTCTCACAATATCCTACAAAGATGCATGTCTGACTCTTTGGATCGAGCTTCTTTCTAAGCTCATCAGGAATGTGAGAATATGCTAGCGAGCCAAAAACTCTAAAATACTTAACATTTGGTTTTTTACCATACCAAGTTTGGTAAGGTGTCTGACCTTCCAAACTTGAAGTAGGACTTCTGTTCAAGATATGTACGTTGGTCCTGGCTGCATCTGCCCAATATGAATTAGTCAAATGCTTCATCTGAAGCATAGACCTTGCCATCTCCACAATGGTGCGATTCTTCCTCTCTACGACACCATTCTATTGTGGAGTGTAGGCAGCTGTGAACTGCCTCTTAATGCCATGTTACTTACACAAAGTCAAGAACTCATTAGAGGAGTATTCTCCTCTATCTGATCTAAGACATTTTACAAAATATCTACTCTCACTTTCAACTCTTGTTTTGAAATCGACAAAGCAGTCAAATGCTTCATCCTTATATTTCAAAAAAAATATCCAGCACATTCTAGTATAATCATCAATGAAGAGTAGGAAGTAAGAGTTGTTACCAAGACTCTTGGTCTGCATCGGACCACAGATGTCTGTATGCACTAGCTGGAGTGGATAGCTAGCCCGCCATGCTTGTACATGAGAAAATTTTGATCTGGCATGCTTCCCAAGAGCACACCCTTCATAGACTTCCTTACTATCCTGAACCTTAGGAATTCCGGTTACCATCGCTTGGGAAGTTAGCATTTTCAAACTAGCATAATTCAAATGACCATATCTCAAGTGCCATAGGACACTTGGATTGGAAATAGCAACATTTGCTAACTTATCTCCCCCTGGCTGTCCAAACTTTAAAGGAAACAATTTATTCTTTGACATTGGCACTTGTGTAATGATTCTATTACTGTTATTTTTATCAAAAATGGTGCATTTTCCCTCATCAAAAAGCAACTTGTAGTTCTTTTCTAACATTTGACCAACACTTAAAAGATTGTATTGAATATGGGGTGTGTAATAGATATCACTTACATGTTTGACGCCTTCTTTAGTTGGAACTGCCATTGCTCCAATGCCTTCAATTGCCAATGATTTATCATCTCCCAATTTGATGTTGGATTTGTATGAGGATTTTAGAGTAGCAAAGAGCCCTTATTTGCCACTCATATGGTTTGAACACCCAAGTGTCCAAGATTCATGTATCATTCATGTTCTGATCTGCCTGACCATAAGAGAGAAAGAGATTTTTGGCCTCTTCCTCTTCTCTAAAATTTCCAAACTGACTGCTCTGGCTACTACTAGTTCCTTGTGAAGACTTTGTCCAACAGTCATGAGCATAATGGCCAAGTTTGCCATAATTGTAGCAAGATTGTTTTGACTTATCTCCTCCTTTGCCTCTGCCTGATTGTTTTCCTCTATTTTGTTGTCCTCCTCTATTTTGTTGTTCACCTCTGTTTGAGAATCTACCTCTTTGATTATTTCTGCCTCTACCTCTATTCTATCCTCTACCACGGCCTCTACCTCTACCTTCTTGTGAAGCAAAGGCTTTATCATCTCCTCCATAACTTGTGGAAGGAGTTTGCTATAACCTCTCTTCATGTGAGAGAAGTGAGCCAATTAGGGATTCAAAAGACAAAGAAGTTAGGTCTTTGGATTCTTCTATAATTATGGCAACTGAATTCCACTTAGGAAGAAGTGTCCTCAACACTTTCTTCACTATAACTTCAGGTTTTACATCTTCTCCTAAAGTGACCATCTTATCTACTACGGCTTTCACACACACGTAATAATCACCAACCTTTTCACTCTCTTGCATTTTAAGAGTCTCAAACTCTCATTTCAAGGTTTGTAGTTTAACTTGTTTGACTTGGTCACTACCCCTATAACTTTCTTTTAAAGCATTCCAAGTAGATTTAGCAGTTATAAAAGAAGTTATTCTAGGTAAAATACTTATATCAAGGGCAGCTTGGATATGATAAAGGGCAAAAGAATTATTCTTATGTGCTTCCTTTCTAGCCCTTTTATCAGCAACACTCAAAGCGACCCATTCAACAGTAGTAGGTTCAGTATATCCCTCTTCAATAACATCCCAAAGACCTTTGCCTATCAAAATATTTTTCATTTTAATTGACCAATACTCGTAATCACCACCATTGAACTCAGGGATTGGTAGACTAGTATTGGAAGCCATATTAGAAAGCAAACTTTATTGCAACTTCAAACAAGTAGTACAAAGAAGTACAAAATAGATCACTGATTTACTGATTTAAATCAAATCTAGATATCTTAATATGCTCATTGATTTGGCATTCTTCTTCTCGAGGATCACCCAAAATTGGAAAGGTGAAATTGTCTGCTTCGTCGTCACTAATTATAATGACTTCAGGTGCTGTCATCGCTGGTTCATAACTTCATTTGAGAACATTTCATTCTTCAATTGCAGGTTTCACTTCTACTGGTTCTTCTTCCTCTTCTTCCTCTTCTTCCTCTTCTTCTTCTTCTTCTTCATCTTCTTTTGGTTCTGAATCAAGAGAGCGTGGTGTATAGCTCTCACTTGTTTCTACTTCAGGCACTGCAGGTGTATAATTATCACTTGACTGTCCTTCAGGTACTATTTCAACCATCTCGGATTCAACTATCCTTTGCCTAAAGATATTATCTTCAGAATCTGCCTCGTAGCCAGAATCTGGTTTCCTCTAATGAGTAATCACTTGATTCTCTAATTGGCAAAACACTCTATGAAGTCCATACTGCTGGACTTTCCCGTCAAAGGAATCAGGAGTCTCTCTTCTCAACAGAGAGAGTAATGCATTATAGCATCCGGTTGACCGGATCATCTACCCAGAATCACACCGTATGAACTGGGTTACAACTTAGTATGATGCCAAAAATAAACTTTTTATATCAAAAAAGCTTTGCACCCTTTTAATTTAAAAAAAAAAAAATCTAAAATTTGTTTTAATAAAGACTTTTTAAAAAAAATTAACAATATCCTATATATATTTTTAATTATTATTTTTTAAATGAAATGGATATTTAAAAAACAATAATAAAAAAAAACATATATAGAAATTATAATTTTTAAAAAAACTTTAAAAAAAACAAATAATAAAAATTTAATTAAAAAATTAACCTTTTTTTCTGGAAACCCTCGCTGGGATTCAAACTGGTAACCTCCGCTGTATTACCCGGCAGACTTAGCCGCTGCACCACGCGGCTGTTGGTGATGTACAAGGTAAAAAATACAAACTTAAACCTTGCGATAGGCAGAGAACACAAAAAAAATAAAAAAAAAATTATACCCCGGTGGGATTCGACCCTGGATCTCTTCTTTGCAAGGCGGGGAAGTTTACCGCTAGGCCACGCTAGATGGACAAGAAAGGAGAGGAAGAGGGTTTTACTTAAAATGTGGCAAAATACACTTTTTTTTTTTTTTAAATCCAGTTTTTTTTAGTCCCACATGCAGCGGGCAAAGAAACTGTCCAGGCTTTATCAAAGCTTGCGGACACACAAGAGGTCGATTGCCTTCGGGAAATTGATCCGCCAATCCTTTTACCCATTAGACGACCAATCAGATGTTGCCATGTGGCACACATCGGATCCCTTGTCCACATCATCCACCACGTCAACATGCATCCACGTCAACCAGCCACGTTAGCCTCGATCCTCATGTTGCCAACTCTGTCACCACGTCAGCGTCCAGTCAGCTCCTAGTTAGCCTCAATCCATGTACTGCCAGCTTCGTCACCACATTAGCCTGTTGTCAGCTCTGTCACAATGTCATCCTACTATCAGCGTCGCTGCCATGTCAGCGTCCAGTCAGATCCTCGAGATCCGAATGCTCCTCAAAATTTGTGTGATAGCCACTTTGCCGCTCCTTAGGATCCATGCGATAGCTTCTCTGCCACTCCTTGGGATCCATGCACTTTGGCTTTCGTGCCTTACCTCGGCCCTTGAGATCCGTGCCCCCTCAGCTCTGATACCAGTGTAAGTCTAATTTTCAATTAACCTTAGAATAATTAGGCCAAGGTAATAAACAACTGACACAAAAAATACATCCGAAAACATTCATTAAAAAACCAGACGATTAATACATTAACTTAAACCTTATATAGGTTTAGAACTTGCGTAATCATAGGAAAGGAAAGGTGGAGGAAGATCGGGGAGTTTAGAGAAAATAGAGGAGTAGGAGGTGGAGTAGAAGGTGGCAGCGAGCGTGGGGAGAGGAAGGGAGTGGAGTGATAAGGGAAAATGGACGACAGGAAAGGAGGAAGCTGAATGGAGGGATAAGGAGAAAATGAAGGAAAATATCATGCCGACCATCCAAGCAAGATTAGCCGACAAAAGGTGAGTGTGTTCACACTGGGCTTAGAAAAACTAGTTTTTTCTAAGCTTGTTTCAAGCTAAGTTCTGTTCACACTTGCAACACATTGGATATATTATTATTTTCCAGTTAAATTCCATGTAAATACACCCTCAAGAAAATATTCACAATTATAACACTATCTTTATTAGGATGTTATATTTAGTTCCATCGAATGTGCATCTTAAGAAAGAAGGCTTTTCTATATTACATAAAATGTTTAGGATATGATTTTGGAATTAATGGTTTGTAATGCTAATCATATAAATTTAGTTGTAAATTTTAAGAGGTAACCCATGCACAAGATATCCTTAATGGGGTAAAAAATTTATCTCCTACTCTGATTATAGCTTACATAGCCCACATAATCTAAAGTCCATAGATTATAGGATATCTGGCTACCATTACATCAATTCCAAATTCCCAACCTCCATTCAACATGATCACCTTATACACAAATAAATTCTTCCTACATGGTGAATCTCCCAAAGTAAAGTAATCCTTACTCCATATCTTTCTAATCCCAATTTCCCATTTTACTAGATCCACCATAAAGGATTAATATGATTAGTTCAACTCAAATTCAAGACTATGTACTAAAGGGTTAGATTATTAAAGTGATTAATTATGAGCAATTATAACAAGATATATATAAATTTTACATTACATAATTAAAGTAGCATCGACAAATTTAGATTCAACATATTCAAACAAAAATATACTCCATATAAAGTTAGCATGATGGAATCCCTAGTATCATCAGGTCAAAGGTATCTAATCTAAGAACCCCTCAAAGAGAAGGAAATAAGTTATACTAAGGCTAATAATGGACCACCACAACAAGAATAGTTTAATTTACTAAATCAATATAATTCAAAATCAAATACATTAGCTATTAAATTCAATATGGCTAATATACTAAATACTCTAAAACTAAAGATGTTGAAGTTGGCATTATTCTATGTCACTCTAGAATTTAAAATTAGTTTCTAAGAAGTTGTATGGTAGACTTAACACAAATTGTAATGGTTATGCTAAATTCCATGTGTAAGGAGATGAAATAAATCCTATATAGATGTATGGAACTGAGGTGAACATCATAAGGTTCTTGAAATATCTAATCATAACAATTACAAAGCACCTAGAACTTGTAATTGTACAATAAGTCATTGTGGTTGATCTCCCTCCTTACTTCAACATGTTGCTAATGAGGGAATGTACTAGAAATGGATACCTATTAATGGACTATATGAAATGAAGGTGCTTAGGGGTAGAAAAAGTATTAAGATAAAAATGAGCCTTTATGCAACTACCTATTGCATAAAATTGATAACTATAGTGTGGTAAACTAGATTTCACTATACGTAAATTTGTGGATAACCCTATTGAAAGTGACCTTATTTTAGAAATTGATATGATCATAGGCATGCTTTAGAAGTATGATGACCCAAAAGTGGGTTTTGAAGAAATTGATCTTGGTAATTATCTAATATCTAAGCAACCTACCAATATCCCAACATTGACTAGTAAATGGGCTTAGGTATCAAATGCCAAATAGATTATGCATTTTGATAGTGAAAGAACCAAGAACGGAGTCAATGTTGGTATCTAGTTAATTGATCCTCAAGATAATAAAATGAAATATTCTTGTAGGTTGTTATTCAATTGCATGAATAATGTGGTTAAATACAAAACACTTTGCATGAGTCTAATTATAATTTAAAATAATGGGGTTAAGAACATTAGGGTTTTTGATGATTCTAAGTTAGTTATAAATCAAGTTAATTTAGAGTGTTCTACTAAGAATAAACACATGAAATCCTATAAAATGCCAAATAGATTATGCAGTTTGATAGTGAAAGAACCAAGAACATAGTCAATGTTGGTATGTAGTTAATTGATCCTCAAGATAATCAAATGAAATATTCTTGTAGGTTGTTATTCAATTGCATGAATAATTTGGTTAAATACGAAACACTTTGCATGGGTCTAAGAACAATTAAAAATATGGGGGTTAAAAACATTAGGGTTTTTGATGATTCTAAGTTAGTTATAAATCAAGTTAATTTAGAGTGTTCTACTAAGAATAAACACATGAAATCCTATAAAAATAGAGTTTAGAATTTAGTAAAAGTCTTCAATACCTATGAAATTTAGGTCATTCCTCAACATTTAAACACCAAAGAAAATGAAATGGCTTACACAACAACTAAATTTGATCCCATAATTGACATGTAGGATAATCCAAAAGAACTTAAGATATTTTTTAGACCTGTTATTCTTGGTAATTATCATTGGAAAGTTTTTAATAATGATAAGCATATTATAGAAATCCTCCTCAAGTAAACTCAACATACTAAAGATAAGAATGAGTACAAGGATGATGTTAAATATGGAGTGATTCAACTAAAGACCAATTAGCTACCTAGAGGGTTAATTACATTCAAGAGTTCATTCAACCTTGATAATAACTCCAATAATTCTAGCATTAATGTGAACACATCATCATATCATCTTGTTAAAATTTTCAAAGGTAAAATCTTGCTCTAGGGAAGGAATATACCAAAGGTGGTAATCCCTATTGAAATAACTTTGGGAAAAGTATGGTGACATCGTTTCTTGGTTATAAGAAGATGTAAAGTTTTATGACAAGAGTATCATTGAACATATTATAAAGCTATATCTAGAGTTAACCTCTTTTGTTAGAAGCAAATGCCTATTAACTTAACATCAAAATAGTAATGAAGAAAGAGCTCCTCAAGATTCGATAGTCTCAAACCATATTTTCCATTAAGAATTCCATGTATGTGGAAAATCTAGTTCTCATACATAAAAATAATTTGGAGATCATATTGCACATTGATTTTATAAAATTGAACAAAACTTTATTAAAATATCATTATCGACTAAAAACAATCGATCAAATTTTATTAAAATTGTCAAGATCTTAGATATTTTCACTACTCAACAATTTTTTAAGGTATAACTAGATATGGGTAAAGGAATATGACTATTAAGGTACCACATTCTAGAGAGTTATGGATATCACCTTTGTAGGTTCAATAGATGAAATCATACTCATATACCTAGATGATTGACCATATTTTCAAAGGAAAGAAACAAGCATATTGAATAGTTGGAATTAGTTTTTAAGATGGAGAGGGAGTATGGAATTTTACCAAATCCTAAGAAGTTTATATTTATGTGCAAAAATGGATGTTCCTAGGTCATGCTATATCCAAACAAATCCTTGCACTGATCTATATAGAATTGAGGTAAGATAATCCAATATTTACCTTTACCAATGTCAATCAAAGGGATTAGATTATTTCTTAGGGATTAAATTTATAACTAACATTGCATAGTTGATTCAACCATGAAAAGGATGTCATTTTATTTTGGATTGAAGAAGGTAAAAAATATTTACAACATATAATTAACATGATCACAAAGGCTCCAATCCTTATTAACACGGATTTTTAGCAATAATTTAGGTTGTATGTGTTTCGTATCAATGAAAGCATTATTGCAATCTTGACTCAAAAAAATGATAAAAAAAGAATAATATATGATCTCCTTCATGATCTAAGTACCACAGAATTTTGAGAATGGTATACTTCCATAGAGAAAAAAGTTTTTAGTATAATGAAGACTCTATGATATTTATGTAAAATTTATTTCAAAGTAAATCCATAGTTTTTGTAGTATATCCTAATGTTATATATGTAGTGTTACATGGTGAAGTGGAAGAAAATAAAGTAGGTTGAATAAATAAAATATAATATTTTGACATAGAAACCAAGCCAACTAAACTAGTTAGTGGTAGGGATCTATGAGAAAAAACTACTTATGTCAACTCCTAAGAAATTGGTAGAATTATTAGAAAATATTAAACATAATGGTTAACTAGGATGGATAGAAGACATTAAAATGTATATGGTATAAGGGAAAGTTCAAAAATATTTAATACCAAAAAAAAATATCTAGGTTCAGGCAAAAGGTAAGGCACTACACCTGGTTAGAAATTTTTTATTTTGAAAGGGGTATGATGGAGACATTTTGATATGTGTAGAGGAAGAAACCCTATCAAGGAGTATCATGATGAAGGAGAACATTATTCTTCCCAAAAAAAAACTCACAAGATCTAAGGGTAAGATACTACTAGCCTAATATATTCACATATAGATTAAAAGATTCTAAATCTTGTTGCATGTTTGTGGGAAAGAGAAGAAAAATATTAACTTCCTTAAAACCCATAATTGTCACTGATCCCTTTCAACAATGTGGTCTTCATTGAGAAAACTAATCTCTAATGGATTATTACTACCACTGATTCCTTCACAAGATGGACTGAAGTAGTTTGAGTTAAGCCTATAAATCAAGAAGTCACTAATTAACTTTTGGAATACAATATCACTATATATGGTATCCCTTCCATAGTATAACTAACAATTTCACCATTTTCATAAAATTGATTAAATTTACACTTGAGTACCATTTTGTGTTAAAGAATATATCTAATAACTACCCTCAAGGCAATTATTTAATAGATTCCACAATTAAGAACATTGTAATAATGTTGAAAACAATAATATCATAAAGAGATTGGCATATGAAATTGAAAAAAGTATGCATCTAGATATGGTAATACCTAAAGCTCCCACACAATCATCTTCAACTTATCTTTGGAAAATAAGTGAATCACCTATTAACTTAGAGCTCCTTCTCTTCAAATATCCCAATAATTATAGCTTAAATATGTATATATTAAGTCGATTCAAGCATGATTAAATACCTTATTAGCTCTAAAATAAGTGGAGAGAGAGAGAGAGAAGGCATTCAAAAAATTCACCAACACTAGATGGTAGTCAAATTATGGAAATACAAGAGGGTAACTAGAATAAAGTACAAGGAAGGAGACTCAGTATTCCAATGGGATGAAGATAGATCTAAGAATCAATACCATGGGAAGTTTTATTCACTTTGGATTGGATCATACTAAATCAACAATGTCACGGGTCCAAATCCTTATAGACTTGACACTTGATGAAAGGTCATTTCCCATTTCAGTCAATGGATAACATTTAAGGCCCATATGAAGAAGTTTGGAGAGGAAAAATAAAATGTAAATGTGTATGTCATTCTTTTTCTCTTTTCCTAACTTTTATTCTGCTTATATATTCTTTTTATAAAAGAAAAGATAAAAAGTAAGAAAAATCAATAAGAAAATATTGATTTTGACTTAAAACCTCAAAAAATGTGTTTTAGAATATTATATTATTTGGTACATATTAATGTACCCCCATGGTACCTTTATGGTACAAATGTAAATATGTAATAGATTAGGGTTGAATCTATAGTTTAGATGAGTGATTTATATTTTTCCTTTCATGTAAGTGTCAATGTGCAAGAAATGCACAAGTGTCATGTAAGAGTGTAATGTGCAAGAAATGCACAAGTGTCATGTAAGTTAGAGTGCAAGTATATATTGAGAGAATGTGCACAAGTATCATGTATGTAAGTGTGTAAATATGTAAAGTGAGTATGTGCACAAGTGTCTTATATTAGGAGTACGTGTAGGAGAGTAAGAGTCATGTAGAAGTGTGAAAGTGTCATAGAGTTAAAGTATGCATGTAAGAAGAGAGTGAAGAGTCTTGTATACAAATGGCAAGATGATAAACCAAAGGTCAAGAATAGGAAATTTTGCATCTCTTGGATATATAAGTAATGCAATAGACAAGTATTGAAGAGTCACATTAATATGGCTATATTATAGAGATAAATATCTATACAATGTAAGCGAAAATAGTTTGTAATGATCACCACATAGAAAGCACTGATAATAAAGATTGTATACATATTTTGAGCAATTCATATTGTAAATTTTATTTGTGCATGTACATGAATGATTTTGATCATTTTACATTCATATTTGATATCATAAGTGAATGTTATTTCATTATTATATTGGCCTATATATATATTTGAATTGCTCGTTTATATAATATTACTCTTTATTATTGATATTTTGACCTATAATATTGTGGCTTCTTTATAGTGGAACCTATGATATTTTGTGCTAGGAAGGCTTAAAATCCAATGGTGGTATCAAAGCTACCACTTAACTATGTCCATTTTTGTATATTTATATTAGCCCCCTTAAATTAGATTCTATACACTTTCAAAGTAGTGAAGACTTGGCCTCTATTTAAGGTCTGATTGAGTATATATTGAGGGAACAAGTAAGAGTCACCCTAATTCAGATGTTAGGGTCTTTCCACTTGGTTGAAGTAAAACTAGTGAATACTAGGACTCAACTTGAAGTAGTTAAGGGCTAAATTAGAAGGAAATTAGATGTATAGGGATATTCATAGGCATCTTGATATTGATTTTTGGATTCTCTAGAAAAGAGGAGGGTATTTTTTGGTTCTTAGGTTTGACCTAATACATTAAATATTTCATACATTGGAGATAGGTTTCAGACATTAGAGACAGGAACTAGAGATTGAGGATTATCATAGAGACCAGATATTGAGAAGTATCATATCTTCTAGAGATAAAGGAGCATCATAGCTTCTAAGAGATAGAAGAGCATCTAAGATTCCAAGAGATAAAGGAGCATTTAAGCTTCCAAAGATAGTGGAGCATCTAAGCTTCTAGAGAAGAGAAGCAATACAAATATTTTATAAAATAGAGAATAAGTAAAGCACAGAGAAGGAGGAAGTATAAAAAGCTTCCTAAGATAAGGATATTTTGTAGAACCAAGCTAACTAAAAATATCTACATTTTAATCTTGGCCATGGATAATTTTTGAAGCAATTTCATCAAAGTAGTTATTACACCATTAAAACTATTAGTGCAATAGTGCACTACCCTTCAGAGGTAAATACAATTGAGGCTATGTGAGCAAGAAAACTATAATCTAAGAGCACAGTCGTAAAATTTGTTTAATAGAAAAACTTTGTTAAGTCTCAAATGTTATCCTTTAAGAAAGGATAGAAGATCTCAAGTGCTATCAAGGCACTTAGATGAGTGATAACAAAGGTGGTAGATTTTAAGAGAATAGATGAGCACTATCAAGGCACTAGGGGTAGCAAAATATTAAAATAATTTGATGCTAGCATTTATAAAAATTGAAAAGCATCATAAAATGCATTAGATACACCACTTGTAGTAAGAGAACAATGTCTATAATAGCACCCAAACATGGTAACATCATCCACCAAATATGATCATTAGAATATAATCTAAACTTGCTATCATTGTCCACCAAATATGATCATTAGAATAGCATTCAAACATGCTAAAATTAATGACTAGCAGAATAGCACACAATCATGCTACCATCACAGCTCAGTGAAGACCAACAAAGTAGCACTTAGTGATCAACAAAGACCAATAGAGAATATCACAATAGTGCCACCATCATAGGCCAACAAATATTAATCAAAGTGGCATTTAGTTAGGCTACCATAGTCACTCAGTAGGCATCTAAAGAGTAGAATAAAAATGTGAAATTTTTCCTCACATTAGAGTGTTGGAATTCCAAACACAAATATTAGCAAAGAGATGCATTGGAGTAATAAGGTATTATTAGCAATATCTTGACATAAAACAACAACAAATCCATCGACCAACCTAGGTAATTTCTATACGTTGTATTCTATTTTTTATGCATTATTAACGTTTTGGTGAGAAAACAAATTCAAATTGTTTTTGAAAACTTTAGGTGGAGATATAAGGTTTTCCACTTTAAAGGTTATTAAAATATTTATACACCCTGATTAAGTTTTTCAAAATTTATTTTTTTATTTGAATTTATATTTTTTAGTTATGGAGTGATAAGGATTGCTACTTGAATTTAATTTTTTAAGATTTAAAATTTTTCAAGATTTGAAGTATTTTTTAAAGTTAAGGCTGGTTTGGAGTGAAAAGGATTTCAACAAGGATTTAAATAGTTTTGAATTTGAAATTATTTTATAATATTTGAAGATTAGAAGTTTTGAGTATTTTTAGTTTTTGAATATTTGAAGAATTAGAGATTAGTGGAGTTAAAAGATTTGAAGATTTAATTTTTAAGTTTTATGAAGATTTTAAAAATATATATATATTTGTGGAAAATATCCCAAAAGGGATGCCACTTTCGGGTAAGACCCAAGGAGGCAGGGGTATCCATTTTGCAAAAAATACCCAGGATTCGGACCTGGCCTACCACCTTTGACATACTCAAGGAGCAAACAAACACACAAAACCAATTTAAAAATAAGTAAATAACAACAAAAATAATAAAATAAAATAAAAAACATGCTTCTTGAGTGTGTCAAAAACAAAAGCACAACCAAACACGCACAATAAGATAAAATAAACCACAACACAAAGCACATAGAAAAACACAAGAACCATATAACAAAACACAAACAAGACAAAAACAACAGAACACTACAAAGACATAACCCAAAAAAAACATGAAAAATAAACACAACCAAAGCCTAAGAATTAAAAAAATAAAATAAAACTAAAAATAAAAAACAACCAACAACAGACAATAAACAAAAACAAAAAACATAGAAAACACTCACACATAAAAACACGAAATAACACAAACAAAGAGAAACCCAAGAACAAGAACAAAAAAAACACAAGAACAATAACAAAAAACATAAAAATAAAAATAAAAAACAACACAAAGAACACAAAAACAAAACAAAATAAAAAAAAAACCCACCCACCTTAAAAAACTAAAAAAAAACAAAAAATGAACAAAACATGACCTATCTAGACCAGAATACTATTAAGGCAAGAATCAATAGAGGAAACAAAATAAAGAATAGAATGAGCTAGGGAACTAAAAAAAAACTGAATGAACCAAAGAGAAGCAAAAAAAAAAAAAAACAAGAAGAAACTAGGTAACTTCAGAACTGGAGCCATCCAAAGAAATGATAGAAAGAAGAGCTTCCCTAATTTGAGAAGCCCACCATATAGGAGGGTGGCCATAACAAGTAAGATCACCTTTGTCCAAAGCCTAATTAGCTAAAGCATCAGCACTCTTGTTTTGATCTCTGACCACATGAATATTTTTTAAATTTGAAGTTATTAAAAATTTTGAATATTATAAATTTGAAATTTTGCAAATTTAATGTATTAGGGATTTAAAGGGATTACTACATAAAAGGTTTAGAAATTTTAAAAAGTTGTAAATTTCGTATTTGAGTGATTTTTTAACTTGGGAGATATAAAGTTTACTACTTAAAGGATTTCAAAATTTTAAATTTGAATGAGTTCCATTATGTCAAATAATAAAATCTTCCTTTCTAAATCTCAACTTTTGAAAGGACCAAATTTTGCATCATGGAAGAACAAAATGAAATAAATTCTTATTGTAGAAAAAATATGGGATATAGTAAACAGAACAAATAAAAACCCTAGTGAGGATGAAAGAGAAATATAAAAATTTGAAGAAAGTGATGCAAAGGAACTCATGTTAATTACATTTGGAATAGTTGATGAAATACAACCATACTTAAGTGGAGCAGAAACTTCTATAGATGCATGGAATACATTATGCAAAATATTTGAAGGGAAAAACAAAGCAACAATTCTAAATTTACAATCTCAATTATATTCCTTAAAGGTTAATAGTGGAGAAAGTATATAACTCTTTATTTGAAAAGTAACAGATATAAAGGCAAAACTATTAACTCTAAGAGAAAAAGTAGAAGATAAATTTCTTGTTCAAGTTACACTAAGGGAACTTCCATAAAGTTATAAATATTTAGTTACTTCTTTACAAGTTCTAAGTAAGGAGACTACATTTGATGATTTAGTCAATATTCTTTAGGAATATGAAGTAGAGAATTTAGTCAAGGATGAAATGACTAATAATGCCTTGGTATCTAAAGAAAATATATCAAGTAATATTGCTACAACATCCAGGTATAGATCTAAATGGAATTCAATATTTTGTCATATATGTAAGAGAAAGGGTCATAGTATAAATTTTTGTAGATATAATCAAGGAAATGAAATGAATAAAATAGTTTAGCAAAGATAATATCAATCTCAGTATCGATACAATCCATGATAACAATAATTTTAGTCTTAATACCAACAATGTCAATATCACCCTCAGTATCAATATGGTCGTCAGCAAAAATCTCAACTACAATTTAGAGAAGAAAATCAAAAAGAAAACTTAGTTCAAGAAATTCATGAAATTCAAGAATTAGAACAAAAAATAGAAGGAAATGGTTCAAATCTCTTATAGTAAAACTCTGTGTCAACGAAGATATTCATTCTTCAAATATTTCTAATGATACCAATATTGCAAATATTCTAGAAAATCATAATACAAGAGAAAAGGCTTTAGAAAGATGACAAGGAAAAATCAAGACTAGGACAAAAAAGAATAGAATAAAAAAATAGAAGAAGATCAGGAAAGTAAAGAGGAAGAAAGCTAAAAGAGATACAAATAAAAAGCAAATGTTAGAAAAAATAACTTGAAATATCTCAAGCAGGATTGTATATTGAAGACTCTAACAAAAATATGAGGGAAGCAAATTGAACATGAAGACAAAGACGAAGAAAAATATTGAAGACTAAATTTTTCTATAACCAAATAATGTAATATTGGAGGGTGTTGGAGACTATTACATTATTTGGTATATGCTAATGTACCCCCATGGTACCTTTATGGTACAAATATAAATATGTAGTAGATTATGATTGAGTCTATAGTTTAGATGAGTGATTAATATTTCCCCTTTCATGTAATTATCAATCTGCAAGAAATGCACAAGTTTTATGTAAGAGTGTAACGTGTAGGAAATGGACAAGTGTCATGTAATTTAGAGTGTAAGTATGTATTGAGAGAATGTGCACAAGTGTCATGTATGTAAGTGTATAAATATGTAAAGGGAGGATGTGCACAAGCTTCTTATATTAGGAGTGCATGTAGCAGAGTTTCATGTAGAAGTGTGCAAGTGTCATAGAGTTAAAGTATGCATGTAAGAAGATAGTAAATATTCTTGTATACAAGTGAGAAGCCAAAGGTCAAGAATAGGAAAGGTTGCATCTCCTGGATATGTGAGGAGTGCAATAGACAAGTATTGAAGAGTCACATTACTATGGTTATATTATGGAGACAAAGCTCCATACAATGTAAGGGAAAATGGTCTATAACGATCACCACATAGCAAGCATTGATAATAAAGCTTGTATATAATTTTTGAGAAATTCATATTGTAAGTTTTCTTCATGCATGTACATGAATTATTTTGGCCATTTTACATTCATATTTGATATTATAAGTGAATGTTATTTCATCATTATATTGGCCTAGATATATATTTGATTGCTCATTTATATAATTCTACTCTTGATTATTGATATTTTGACCTATAATATTGTGGCTTATTTATATTGGGACCTATGATATTTTGTGGTAGTAAGGCTTAAAAGCCAACAAAAGGCGGTCAACCATATCATTTCTTATTTTTTCTCCCCATTTGCTAAAAAAATCCTTGTAAACATTATGTATAATTTTGATGGAGTGAAAAGAAAAAAAATCACTCATTCAAGAGCAAATCACTCCAACTAAGAGGACGAATTGATCTAATTTCAAGAGTGAATAGCTCCAAAAAATTAAGAAAAACACTCCTTAGATGCCATAAATACTCAGTTAAAGGCAGTTCAATATGCAAGATAAGGACTTTTTAACCGCAAATTTTCTCCATTTTTGCCATTGTTATCGATGTAACCCCCATAAAACTTTTCTAAGCATAGTTAATCCTTGTTCGAATATGATTTAATACTACTATGTCTTGCACCACTAGTTTATAGATGTAAAAGCTAGGGTTTATATTTTTCACAATTTTTCATTCTCCTTAGTCACTACACAATTGGAATTCAAGTCATGAATCCAACATAATATTTAACTCTTTTTACCCTCACTATAGTCATAAGACCAATAATATCCCCCTCACTATACCCTAGTCTCACTTCAAACCAGTCACACCATAGTACCCTCACAAAAGCTTAAGATCACTCAAAAATTTCTCAATTTTTGCAAGTGAAACCATTAAGTTGCAAATCCATGCTAACCCTATTGAAAATATTCAACTACTCATGGAGAAATTTTCTCCACCAAGTATGAACAATTCATTCAATCCTCCAAATAGTAAAAAAAAAATCTAAGTCTTCTTTTGATCCTTCGATAAGCAAAAAATATATATTGCCAAGTGATTCGCTCCTCTAATCCAAGTGAGTCGCTCCTATATGCCAAGAATTAGGAAAATTCTTATAGTAAGCCTAACTTTCTAGGTTTTTTAATGGACACTAATGCATCCACTACAAGTGATTCCATGGTTGAGTCCACTCTTATGAATCCTCCATCCACTACTACCATGACATCCATCAACACACTTATCCAAATCACACAAGCTCATATGCTAGCTGCAAAGGTGAGCACATCCAAAGTAAATTTAAGAGCAATAAAAAGAAATATCCTCTCTCGTCCAAAATTTCAGAGGATATGTTCAACATGCCTTATCAAAAGGTTTTCAAAGAAAATATGAACACTCTTCAACCAAGGTCAGGAAAGAAGCATAAAGGAGATTTAACCTGGGGCCCACCATATATTCCTAGAGTTTAAGTAGACTTTGGAGCTTGAGTCTTGTGATGAATCTAGTGCTATAGGTATGGGATTGCCCCAAAATTGTAGAATCATATACTAAAATACTAAACTATAAAATAAATAACATCAAACCACACTCTTGGGAGGAAATTGTGTTCTTCATTCAAAAAATAAATAAAAATATGCTCAATGTTGAAGATAATCCATTAATATGTATCACATGTAACTTAAAAGTGCAAATAGAATTATCATTTATTCTATATTGACTACAAGAAAAATGCCCTAGCACTACACTTAAAGTATCCAAAGAAGACCTAGTATTTTGACCTACCAATGGAAATTGATAATTTCAAGGATGATGTCCAACTAGTTTTGCTAGATATTATTATAGTATAGAATGATATGATAGATGAATTGATCTATGAAAAGCACATGGAACTCTTAAAAGTAATAAAAATTATCCTAGACACTTTTAGATGATTGATTATGCCAAGTATATAATATATCAAATGAATAAATAGTTGCAATATTTCAATGAGACCAAAATATTTACCCTTACATCATACCTAGTTTGGCTAATCCTAAGTCAAAAGAAGGAATGATTTTCAATGACATAGTTAATCCAAATGGGTCCAAACAATAAGCTCTTACTTTATAGGAAAAATTTTGCACCCCTTTCCCTCTAGGAATATGGATCCATTCCTGGAAAGGGGATGGGATGTTTACACTACAACACCTTGATGTGAGGGGTACCTGGTGATGTACCTCCTTTGGTGATGATTGAATAGATGTGGGTTCACCAAGAAGTATTTAAAGACTACTTCTAAGTCTAGCCAAGGATGTTTGTTTAGATGTGTTCTTTACTTTGCAAACACCTAGGTTTGAGCCAAATGCAACTAGGACCTAAAACTATATGCAATTTCATGTTTCCTTGAATACAAAAGCACACCAAACAATTTCTAAGCTAATATGCATTTCATTTTTATTTTGGTATTTTTAAATATTTTTCTTTCAGTGATCTAAGAAAAATAAATAAATATGATGCTCGAAATAGAAGTATGAAACTGAAATAAATTTGGTAAAGCACCTACTTGGTCCTAATGCCTATTTAGATTGAATTCATTGTCTATAATAAAATTTGTGTCTTGTATCGTGAATTTGTGGCTTGTGCAGCAAATTTGTCATAAATTGACAAAATAGTTGCACAAAAATACTATAAATTTTGATCAGTGTTTGGGGACCTGCTTAGGCCACTTGTATGATTAGTCTTAGTTATGTGGTAATCAAATCCCCTTGGTCCTTTTAGCAAAACATGCATAAGAATAAAAAAATATTGATATTTAAGAACAAATGCGAGAGTTGAAATAGAATGATGTAAACAGTGCCAAAAAGAAAAATGCTATCAGAAGTAAAATGACCTAAATGTAATATGCAAAATAAGACAACAATTTTGAAGACAAATAATTACCCCCAAAACTTTAGATCAATTAATTCATGGCCTCTAATGCGAATTCATGGTCTGTAATGTGAATTCGTGGTTTGTGTTACGAAGTCGACTAGAATGCAAATTTTGAAAGTAAATGCACTAGTAGAGATGAAATAACATAAAAAATCTAGGCAACATAATGCTAATAGAAGTAATATGATCTAAATGTAGTGTACAAATTGAAACAATACTTTTGGAAGCAAATATTTACCCCCAAGTTCCTATGACAGTGAATTCACGATCTAAAAGGTGAATTCGTAACTTCTAATCGAATTCGCAGACTAGCTCGCAAATTCATAAAAATGCAAAAGATATGATATAAAAAGGCAAAATTAAATAAGAATATAGCAAATATGCAAAATTATCTCCTTATAGAAAATATATCACAATTTGGATCACTTGATTCATAGTAGAAATGGTGGTCGTAAGATCTAGCACTAATACTCCTTCAACAATTTGTTCATTCATTCAACCATTCATTAGCCTCTTTAGGAGGTAAGATGTGCATTTTATAATTGAAATCGATAGGGCTCAACCAAAAATCATGGGATTCAAGGTGGTGGTTTGAGGAGGTTAGGAATTTTTTGGAATTTTCTAAATTTTAGTGAATTCATGGCCTACAAATTTCACAAAACATGGAAAATCGAGCTGATTTGGAGAAAAATCATTTGTCCATTTGGGTGGTTGAACAATTGCCTATTTTAGAAAATTCATGACCTAAAATTAAAGACCATGAATTTGTTGAAAATGAGCAAAAATACAAGGTGGAGGTTAGGGAGTGGTTTGGATGTTGTGAGAAAAAAAGTAGGCTAATGGGTAGGTGGATTACGCATGTTAGGGGAGGGGAAGGATTATGACTTGGTTCAAAAATACTTGTCTAAATGCATCAAATAAATATGTAGACACTTGAGCAAAAATCGCAGTGGTTGATGTGAGCAAAAAAAAGGGTAGATGGTTTAGGATGAATGGTTCATGTAAATTTTTTTGTCAAAAAAAATGGCATGCAAATCAATGCATAAAATGATTAAAATTTTCTCGATCAGGGTGCCCCCTTGAGTTTCATGAGAAATACGATATTCCTAATAGAACTCAAAATGAATGATTGAAAAAAGTAAAAAAAAGTGGTGAAATGAAAAGTTTGGGAGGGTTAAAATGGAGGGTGAGGTAAAAAACTAATTCATTTTTATCGTGCAACTTTTTGGTTTGGAGCTCTGGAGAAAAATGGCACTTCTTATCCATAGGGTAGAAATGGTGCATTGGGACAACAACGTAGCAGCTGGACAATTACAGGTAAGTTGCAATTTACGTTTTGCTTGTAGATTTTTTTTTATTCCATTTTTTTTAATTTTTTATATTTTGGGGCAGATTTTTCATCGTGTGGTCGTCATCACAAATTCATGACCACGTAATGAATTCATACCCCACAAATCCATTGAATCCTAGGGTTTTACAAATTTATGAAAATCCTAACAAATTCATAGCGAATTCACTAAACCCTAGCATTTTCACCATGAAATTGCAAAAACCTAGCGAAATCGCTTTTTTTCTTGATTTGCTATGATTTGCTAGAATTTTGATGATTTAATGATGATGATGAACTAATGATGTTATTTGTTGATGTTTTTGTTTGTAGTATGGTACTCTCGAGAGTCGGGAGTGGTGATGCAAATATTTTGAGGATAGAGTGAGGGATCTTGAAGCAGAGGGATCTTGAAGCAGTAGAGAGGAGGGTCCTTGAGTAGGTGGGGCTTCTCCATGTAGCAGAGATAGCCGAGGTGGATGCAAATTACTCTCTTTTAACCTCATTGGTAGATAGGTGGTATCCAAAATCATCATTTTGGTTACTGAAAATGGAGATGACAGTGACTCTAGAGGACATCTAGAATATTTTGAGGATCCTGATTAGGGGACAGGTAGTGTACTAGTCTTTGGTATAGGCGAGGGCTATGGAGAAGCTAATAGAATATTAGCACTATCTAGTCCAACAAAGTGATATAAATGTAGAGGGGATGGTAGGGATATAGGTTATATCTACATTGATGATTGTGTTGAGTGGAGTGGTTGCAGGATTGTTAAATTGTCCCATGAGCAAGCGATATCTACCATGGACCTTAGCTAAAGGGGTATGGTCGAGATGAGGGATACCAGGATGCGCTTTTCATGGGATCCCTTTATATTATGTCATTTGTATAGGATATTATATAATATCATGTACAAATGAGGTCACGACATTGTCCTTACTACCTTGCTCTAGGTATGGTGTTGGGAGCATGTGGCAGTGTAGAGGCCTGAGGGGTTGCCTTGATAGTAGATAGATGAGGGGTGACCAACTATGTACCAATGGGTTCCTTTGATGGTTGTACATAGAGATGGTTAGCTAGATGTAGCTAGGTGGGTGATAGATGACTTGCATCCTCATCGAATCACATGGAGGCCTTGGTGGATGCACCTAGGTTGGGATGAGGATGGCATAGAGTTGGCTCATGTGTGGTAAATTCAATGGCTTTAGTTAGAGAAGGGAAATGTAGAGTTGTATCATTTTTATTAGGTACAATTATAATTTGGATTAGTGTATAGGATATCATAGTTGAGATATTTTAGGTTTGATGAATGACGAGGGATCCACCAAGGTTATATGGTGACCCTAATGTCACACAATTATTAGATTTGAATGAGGATAACTCTTTGTTGGTGATTTTAGGGATGGATGATGTAGGGATAGAAGCTGGATACCAGTAATGGTATCAAGAGATGAGGCCCCTAAGTATTACTCCTGAGTTGGCTTTGCCTACATGACCAGTGGTGGATCGAAGGATGTAACTGGTAGTACAGGAGGTTGCTCGAAAGAGGGAAGAGATTAGACCTAGGTAGGTGGAAGTATAGAGATGCAGGTAAAGAGTAGCACCTAGACCTAGATAGGAGGAGACACCTAGACTGATAGAAGGAGATGCATCCTAGAAACATCATGATGAGGTAGAGATGAGTTGTGAGGTAGGTATAGTTGGTGGCAACCAAGAGGACGAGTTAGAGGTGATCACCTATAGCATACAGATAGCAGTGCAAAGTGCATAGCTAGCAACTCAGGAAGAGTATATTATGACTCAGAGTTCTTAGATAGCAACATAGACAAAGTAAATAGTAGCTTAGAGCATTCAAATAGTAACTTAGGCTGAGTACATTTGTTCATTAGATACCCAAGTGAGCTCATATGTAGTAGGAGTTGGGGGGAGCACCCTCTACGAGTAGTAGGGATTATCACATCCTACAGGAGGAGCTAATGAGGGCCTCACGATGAGAGTTATTTTACCAGACTCTCTACTACCAGGCGGTTCTGTAGGGGCAAAGGATGGCTATGCCAATATCTATGATGACTCAAAGTCATTCACGATCGAGGTCATGGATAGTGACTCAATCTGTGAACATACCCCCAATAGGACCACCACCAGATATGGATGAGGGTCAGGGATCTAGGGGATGATATTCCAAATTCTATATTTTTGTGGCATACTTCCTCGATGATTGAGTATGCCAAGATTTTTGATTGTGGTATACCAATATAACACTATGCATATGTACTTACTCTCGAGATATATACCATACTATATTTTTGTATTTTTTCTTGTATTATGTTGATGCATTGTATGTGGATATTTTATTTTTTAAATACTTTTATGTAAATGCATATTATGAATGATCTAAATGATGATGTATGATAATGCATATAATCATGTTGATTTTAATGCATACTTGTCATGCTAGTCAAAATGTGGTTTGTGAAAATATGAAGTGTGGAGATAAGTGATGATGAATAAGAAGAAGTGGAAGACAATATGCAAAAGATGATCAAAATGTGTTGAGTGACATGTCCTTACGACATCAATTTTCAAGAAATAACCTGTGAGGATGTGCACTTGTGTATGACCAAAATGGAGGCTGCCCCTCATGTGTGGTCATGAAGCAAATCCTATGTGAGGTAAATTATCATGCCTAAGTCGAAGGTATGAAACCCAGTAGGAAAAATGGTCAAATTTGATGGTCAAAATGATGATTTAAAAGAAAAATGAATGAGAAATGGTCCATACCCTTTATATCAAAGAATCAAGGATATGAAAGGAATGTAAATGACTAGTCATGAAAGATGCAATTTTTCCTATATGGGGAGACTTTACTAGGCATCAAAATCCTTGGTTAAATGGAATGCATATGGGCAAAACCTGACCAGGTATCATCCCATGCCATAGTCATGAAATCCCTATGCAACTATATGATCAAGCAATCATGTATGAGCAAGCAAGATATGTACAATATGACAAGCAATCATGCAATGTGATGAAGCAATCATGAAAATGTATTATGAAAAAGGTATATGGATGTGAAATGCAAAACTAATTATTGATTTGGCACCAATTACCTATGATAATGGTCATACATGTCCAATGAAGATATTATGACATTAGCCAATCAAGACTCATCAAAAATATTGGTTATCCTCGAAATGAGACGAATTCCATCAAGAGCCAATGTGTGAATAGTGAGTTCATTTACTAATCTTGAGTTTGATTATGATGCAAATCGATCAAGAACCAATGTGTGTGCTTGTGAATTTCATTTACCACTTTTGAGTAAGGTAGTGACACAAGCCAATCAAGAACCATCGTGTGTGCAAATGATGAATTTATTTACCAATATTGGATAGGGTGAGATTGAACCAATCATGGAGAGAATCAAGAATCTAGCTTGTCCTTATGTGCGTTCAAAGGTCTCTTCAAGAGAGATGTGTCACCATGCATGAGCATACTCCACTTCCATTCAGTTTATAGCCTCAATGGAGGTTAACTCCATAGTCCAATAATAGGATCTCAAGCTTTGGGAAATTAGATTCTCAACCACTCAAATCAAGTCCTGATGAGAATTGAACCCTATCCTTACTACTTGAGCTCCATTATTATTATGTATTTGTAAAAGAGTTAGAGCTTTGGGGAGTCGGATTCCCAACCACTCGAATCGAGTCCTGATGGGAATTTTACCCTATCCTTACTACTCACTCTTTTCTTTTTTGTATAATTTTGTAAAGAATATATTTTTTATAATTTGTTGGACTATGTGCATAATGGGACAAGCAAGAAAAATTATTCGCTTCAAGGTTCAATCCAATCATGGCATCATTCCTCCCAGATGCAAAATTTTATTAATAAGTGTAACATGTGTTTGGTTCAAGAATGGCAAAGTCAGTTCCCAAAACTCAAGAGTTTTCTTAGTGAAAATTGTGTTTTGGTTCAAAAAATATTTTTGATCAATGTCGAGCATCAATATTTGATTAAAATGTGAATCATGTGGTTGGTTCAAGATGGACTCTTAATCATTCGAGGATATAAATATTACCTATGAACATGATGACATTAGTCTAAAATTGCAGTGGATAGATATGACCATGTTACTTAGATAATTGAGCTAATCAAAATTTAAGAGACGCAACATGCAAACTATATTATGAAAAATGCATATGCTATGTAAAATGCATGATCATGATGATGCAATGTAATATGAAAATGATAATTATGGAAGATGGGTTATATACAAGATGTTCTATATACATTGTACAAGGTGATTTATGCATAATATTTCTTTAGTTGCATTGTGTTCATTAGCTCCTTAAGATATTTTCCATCCAGTGTGGCCAAATGATACACACCTGATCCAAGCTTAGTGGTTATGACAAAATGTCCTAACCAATTAGGTTTGAATTTTCCTTATAAATTCGATTGAGCGTTGGTGTTGTTTTGATTTTCTTTGAGAACAAGATCACAAAAATTGAAAGAATAATTATGGATCTTTGAATAATATCTCTTGATATTTTCTTTATAAGAACAAAGATTCTCTAAGGAATTGATGCACTTTTCATCTAATAATTCCAATTGATTTAAACATCCCAAGTGATATTCGCCGCTTACCTCAGCATCTTGTAGCAAGATTCCTAAAGAAGGGACTTGGAAAAAATAGCTTCTATGCCATAGACCAAGACAAAAGGAGAAGCACCTGTAGGGGTTTGCACTCTAGTCCTATAAGCCCATAGGTAAGGATACAATTGAATGTGCCAATCCCGACCAATTTTGTTGACCAACCTTTTAAGATTTTCACTAAGGTTTTATTAGATTATTCTACTTGGATATTTCTTTGTGGGTAATATGGAGTAGACCATCTATGTTGGATCTTGTATTTCATGCAAAGCTTATGTATGTCCTTTTTCTTAAAACATGTACCATTATCCAAACAATTACTGAAGAGATCCCAAATCTACATATGATTTGGTTGAAGATAAACTTAGAGACTTGGAAACCTATGCAAGAGACTAAAGGCATGGCCTCAACCCACTTGGTAAAGTAATTGGTTGTTGTTATGATGAACTTGTGGCTATTGAAAGATATAGGATTAACCTTCCTAATAATATCAAGTCCAAGGAGAAGAGATGAACCTAAGTTCTTGGTAAGGATAATGGACAAGGTTAGCATGTCGTTGACACTTATGGCATCGACAAATAAAATCACATGCATCCTTTTCCATGGAAGGCCAATAGTAGCTCATTCAAAGGATCTTTTTGGTAATGGTGTTGCCACTAAAATGGCCTCCACATGATCCTTCATGCACTTTGCTAATGGTAAGCTTAGACTCTTCAGCATTAAGGTATCTCAAAAGCATTCCATAAAAATATCGTCGATACAAGGTATTACCCAAAATAATAAAGTGAACAGATCTCTTACGTAAAAGCCTATGCTGATTTCAATACAAGTGATTGGGAGCTAAGTTATTTTGAATAAAATTTTGAATATTCGTATACCATGGCTCAGACAATGTATCTCCAATAGTGAAGACATCTAGCGGTGCAAGACTGGATTCTAAATATGTGGGTTCTCAAAGTTATCATATGATTTTTGTAGCATTACTATTAATTTTGATTGAGAATGCACTTTTTGGCCAATCACCTTTTTGAGACAAGAAACATAAAATACTAGATGTATACGGGATGAGGGAGGAAGCTCAAGTTGATATGCTACTTATCTAATGCGGCACACTATTTTTTAAGGACCATAAAATCATGGAGCCAACTTCTAACTGGTCTTGATATTCAATGATAAATGTGTGTAGGGTTGCAAACGTAGAAACACCATATCACCTGTATTAAGTTATATTTCAGAATGGTGTGTCTTGTTGCTGCTTCATGCGATCCTATGCTTGGACCAAGTTGTCTTTGAGAATGTTGAGCATTGATTATCGGTGTTGGAACCAATCGTCTACTTGGGCCACTTTGGAAGAACCTGGAACATAATATACTATTTTTGGTGGTTTGACTCCATAAAATTCTTCAAATGGAGACATCTTGATGGAATAATGGTATGAAGTGTTGTACCACCATTTAGCCAAAGAAAGCCAATGACCCCATTGATACTATTTATCTTGAGCAAAACATATTAGATAAGTACCCAGACATTTGTTAACTATCTCAGTTTAGCCATCTATTTGAGGATGGTATGCAGAGGACATATTCAACTTGGTACCACTAAGGAAAAAAAATTCTTTCCAAATATTTATAGTAAATATGGGATCACGGTCACTTACAATATTTTTAGGCATTCCATGCAACTTGAAAATTTAATCCATAAATACCTTAGTCACTTTGCTTGTTGAAAATGGATGTTGTAGAGCATTGAAGTGAGCATATTTGGAGATTCGATCCACTACCACAAAAATTATGATTTTGCCTTCTTATTTAGGAAGACCTTCAATAAAATCCATTGAAATATGTTCCCATTGGTGATATGGAATAGGTAGTGGTTGAAGCAATCCTGGTGATTTAACTGTTTCACCCTTATTACACTAGCATACTTCACATTCATCCACCCATGTTTTAAACTTTGATTTTAATCCTTTCCAATAAAAGGATTTTTTTACCCACATATATGTCTTCAAAAAACCTAAATGTCCTGTTGATGGAGAAGCATGCGATTCTTCCAGAATCTTGGATTTGATTGTAGAATTTTGTGGAATGTAAATACAATTTTTTCTTCTTAGTACCTTGTCATCATAGGAAAAAATAGGATGCTTGGATGATCCTAACAACAATTCCTAAATTATTTGAGCAGTTTCTATATTTGACAACTATTCTTATTGAAGTTGAGAAACCCATTGGGAACATGGACCTGAAATAGCATTTATAACCACTTCATCTTCATATTTTCATGATAATGCATTTGCTTCCACATTTTATTTCCCTTTCCTATACTCAATAAGAAAATCATATCCCAGCAATTTTTTTAACCACTTGATTTTCTCTGGATAAGAAAATATTTATTCTAGAAAATGCTTTAGACTACTATGATTCATTTTAATAACAAAGCGGCTACTGATTAAGTAATGTATCCATTTCTCAACCACAAGTATAATAGCCAACATTTCTTTCTCATATGTGGATCTTCCAAAAATTTTACCCAAAATTTGTTTACTTTCAAATGCCAATGGATGCCCTTCCTGCATTAGGATGACCTCAATAACTATTCTCGAAGCGTCACATTCAATCACAAATGGTTTGTGAAAATCTGGGGTTGCCAAAACTAGATTAGTACACATTGCTTCTTTGAGGGTCGTGAATGCTTGATTTGCTGCTTCATACCAATTAAAAGCATATTTTTTTGTGAGAGCTATGATATGGGCTATAATTTTACCATACTTGCATAAAAATTTGCGATAGTATTCGGTAAGACCCAAAACACCACGAATTTTCTTGAGGGTTTTAGGTAAATAACAATCCTGAATTACCTTAATCTTGTTAGGATCCACTTTAACACATTTATGAGAAATAATATGACCTAAATATTCAACTTCTTGAACACCAAAAGAGCATTTAGAGCATTTGAAAAAAAAAATTCCCTATGTAAAATATGAATAATCTTCCAACATGCATCAAATGATCCTTCCAAGTTTTAGTATATATGAGAATGTCATCAAAAAATACTAGGACAAATTTATGAAGAAATGGACGAAACACATGGTTCATGAGACTTTAAAATGTGGATGGGGAATTAGTGATACCAAAAGGCATGACCAAGAATTCATAGTGACCTTCATGAGTACGAAAGGTCATTTTAGGAATATCCTCATCTCTCACTCTAATTTAATAAAAACTAGAGCGTAGATCTAATTTTGTAAAAACATTTACACCATGCAATTCGTCTAATAAATCATCAATGACATGAATAGGGAATTTATCCTTGATGGTGATTTTTTTGAGAGGACAAAAATCAGGACACATACACCAATAATTGTCCTTACGATAGGATAAAACCATTGGTGAAGAATAAGGACTAGTGTTATAATGAATGACTCCATGTTCTAAAAGTTCTTGGATAATTTTTTCAATTTCTATTTTTTGAGGTTAAGGGTAATGATAAGGACAAACATTAAGAGGAATACTTCCTGGAACAAGGTGTATGGCATGGTCATGAGATCGTTTGGGAGGTAGTCATTTTAGTTCTTGGAAAACATCATCATAGATAGCCACAATATCTTGAAGATATTTTGAATGAATTTCAGAGATATCCTGTGCTTGCTTTTCCAAACAATTGATTTGACCTATAAATCCATGACTTCCTTTCCTTACTATTTTCTCCATACTGTGATAACTTACTATTTTTTATGAAGGAGTTGTAATTCATTGGAGGCAAATGGTCCTTCCATTTTCTTTCCATTCCACAAAGGGTTTCCTGAAATTAAAATTGACTGTGTCTAATTTTTCTAACCATTCAACTCCCAAAATAACCTCTAAATTTCCAAAACTCATAACAAAAAGAGTTTTTTACCAAGTATAACTTCCGATTTGTATCGAGACTAAAGATGTTCTACCAATACATTGAGAATTTCCTCCATTTATAACCAAAACTTGAAACTTATCTTGATTAGAGGAGTGAATGAATAAGTTCAATGCCTTTGCAATTTTTATGTCAATAAAGTTCTGAGTACTACCTAAATCTATTAACACATGTATCTTTTTATTTTGAATGAATTTTGGAACCTTGATTGTATGGTGAGTTGTTAATCCCATAAGAGCATTTACTGAGATATCCATAGTGTCTTCATCGCATGTTGCTTCATTCTATTCATTTTATTCCTCGACCACGAGAGGATCCTATGGAATGCTATCCTCTTCTACCTCCTTGTCTTCCCTGTTATGATATTCTATTTGAAATTTTTGTCTTGGTATACATGCTTGATCTTTTGGATGGTGATTGTGATATTTATAGCAATAATATCTTGATGGTTGATCATTTCTACGAAAGGAGTTGTTGCAATATTGAGGACGACTATAGGAGTCTCATCTAACAAATGTTCCATATTGCACTTTTTTCTCTACCAACTTGGCTACCTTTATACATTCATCTAAAGAGTACGGATTATGCAAGTCAACTTCAATTTGAATATTCTATTACCATACTCTCTTACTGATCTTGTTTGTTTAAGTGCCAAAAATTGAACCATGTATGAGGAGTAGGATCCTTCATCAAATATCTTGAGAAAAAGTGGTTTAAATTCATCCCATATGATGGGTCAACTATGCTTACATTTTTTCCAAGCAAACCATTGGTAAGCTTCAGTACCCAATTTGGAAGAAGCATAAGGAATTTTTTCGGATTTGAGAACCTGATATAAGTCTTAAATGCCTTTCATTTTGGCTATCTACCCATGTGGATTACTATCCTAAAATGTGGGTATATTAGTACATGGAATATTCACACCGGTAGGCCATATTTGTTTTTGGTAATATTCCTTTGTATCCCTATCTTCACTAGAATTTCTTTTATGGTAGTTATGTGGGTAATGAGGGGCTTCTTGGTTTTGTCTTCCTAAATCTTGTCACAACATTATAGTTATGATGTTCATACTATTTTCTAGTTAGGCCATACTGGTGTGGAGATATTGGGTATTTGCATTGGTGTTTTCCACTCCCTCATTTGTGATATTTTCATGAGATGAGTCGAAAGTAGCCTAGGGTTAATAGTAGTATGGTTGGGATAAAAATTATTAATGCATAAAGGAGAGTTATATTATGTACCTTTATTTCTTGGAGGTCTTCTTGGTGATCTTAGGAGTCCTTCATATGGGTTATCTAAGCTCTACAATCGACCGTTTGGTCTTTTAGTCCACCTTCCACTCATGCAATTGCTAAAATTTCTGCTTACAAAATTTACCTTTAAATTCTGAAAAAAAATTGGTTAATTTGGAAAATTTGGTTTTGTTTTTCACTTCAACTGTCGCTCCAACAGCGATACGGATTTTGAATTTGATTTTTTTTAATGAGTATATTTCTAATGGTTATATCCAAAATATTCTTATCCAATGGCTAGTGCCTGTTTTTGAAACTCCAATGGCTCTTTCGATACGATATGTAAATGTTAGTCTCAAGCGGACAAGAACTACCCTTAACGGCTACTAAGCTGACCGACATGACACCAAACACAGACAAACAAGAATAACCTTCAATGGCTAGTAGGTTGACCAACGCAACACCAAACATGGATGAACTGATTACACGACCCTCAATGGCTAGCAGGCTGACTAACATGACACCAAACACAAAAAAACTGATGTTACAATATTTAATGGTTAGTAAGTTGATCGACGCAACACAAAATTATGGATGATATGATGATAATGACTAATATTGAAACTCACAAAATATAGTTAATATTGACTATGCAAGATGATACGACAACCCAAAAGACTATGACTACATGACAGGCCACGATAAGACAATTGGACAACAAGATGCTCAATGAAAATATAGTGGACATGTGTACCAGTAAGGACCCTAGGGTGACTAACACTTGGAGTTGGATAGGACCACCATTTGTGCAAGGAGAAGGAGTTCATGTGGCCTAATCCATAGGTTACTTAATGAGAGAACACCAATATAAAGCACACTTAACCAACTCCCTGGCCCATGTGGGATAAAGAGAATCTTGAAGCAAAAAATTAATCAATTAACCTTAGGAGATAATTAGATTTTAGGGTTACCTAGCATTTTGATTGGATGATGGTGATGTTTGATATATGTTAATCAAACTTTGGAGTTTTTTTATTCACTTGTTTGTATCTTGTGATTACAAATTTGTTAGGTACACTAGTTTGTCTTATGAGCACTCACAAAATGCTTTATTATGAATGTGCATTGACTACTAGATGAGTTATGAAACCGACATTTGATATTGTACCTTGAGCGTACACTTGTTTGTATTGAAAAAACTAATAAACCCTTTGTACACAAAGCAATTGGTGATTTATCCTTTAGTTTAATTTTTTTTCTAGCGTGAATCTGATGTGTGTTCGAATGTTTTAACTTCTTCTCTACACATTTTTTTAGGCTTCCAGAATGGCAACACTACTACCCGAAATTACGTACATATATTACAATTTATTGGTGGTAGTCTTAGAGATACGTTTGATCAATCTTATGGACTTCATTTTAATTAATCACCTTGCATGATTTATTTCACACCTACAACTCACTATTGTAAGCTTGTAATCATCGTGCTACAGGTAAAATAGAAACTGTTGTCTTTCGATATTGAAGCGAACTTCAGTACTGGGATATATGGATTAGTTTGTGATACCGCTAAAGCAAGAATTAATTTTCTAGGAGAGCTATGTCAGGAATTTTTGAATCTGATACCACTTGTAGCATTATTATCCACTAATGAATGTACATAATTAAATCGAACAGACAAATACAATCGATTAAAAGGAATGAATTATTAATGCCACTTAAGGAGGGCTATGTCCTTTTCCACTAGGAGGGCTTAGTCCTTTCAATACATGCAAATTAATTATAATGATGATAGATGATAAAAATAAATCAATCCTACATTATTAATATTAAATCAATGACAATTAATGGTGACAACAATAATATAGCTGACTAGCTATATTAGGGTTGTAACAATTATGGCAGCATGATCATCCTCTAACTCCAAGGATATTAATGAGTTAGTTGTTGCCATAGCATCTACCAAATAATTTCTAGAATGTTAAATGGACTCGATGGTGACTTCCTCAAACCAAGAGATGATTTTGAGGATAAACTCTTTATAGAGATGTAGTTTCTCATCACAAGCTTGATACACATTGTTGATCTAATTCACCATAAGTTGGGAATCCCTAGAGATAGATAAGACCTTAATTTACAATTCCAAATCTACACGTAGACCAAGAATCAAAGCTTCATATCCAGTTATGTTATTGGTGCAAGAAAACTAGATTTTGAACAATAAAGGACTTAGTTGCTTTTGAGGTGACACTAGTATGATGCTAGCACCAGCACCACTCATACGGTGAGCTCCATCAAAGAACAAAGACCAAGAGTCAGAGCACTCAACTTCTAGGCTCAGACACTCATGCAAAAATTCTACTATTAGGGGATAAGCAGATTGAAGAGTAGATACAATGAGTTGAATAGCTATGCCTTCTCATTTAAAGGATTTTTGGCCAATAAAGGTCAAATAGAACTCACTAAGGGTAAGAACCCATTTTGTAGCTCATCTTGGCAAGTAAGGTTTTCACATAAAATAGTGAAGTGGATCAAATTAAGCAATGACAATGACCTAATTATTTATCATGTAATGACATAGCTTCTACATGGAGAACATAATAGCAAGGAAAATATTTTCAATGGGGATATAGTGAGTTTCATTACTCACCAAGGTCTTGCTAATGTAATAGATTTCTTGCTCTTTCTTGTCATCATCATGTTGAGCAAGCAATGCCCCAAGGCATATTAACTATGGTTGATATATAAAGGATAAAATGTTGATCTGGCATGGGTGGAACAAGTACCGGTGGTGAATTTAGATAGTTCTTTAGGGCCTCAAATACTTTTTGACACTTATCATCCCAACAAAAATGTGTATCATTAAGCTTAAGAAAGGGTTGAAATTTATTAGGTAATTGGGCGATGAAGTGATGGATAGCTTGAATATTTCCTTGCAAGCTACGAAGCTCAGTAATATTAGAAGGTGGTGGAATATCTACAATGGTAGATATCTTAGTGGGGTCTATCTCTATGTCCCATGTGGACACAATAAATCCCAATAATTTTCTAGATGTGATGCAAAAAACACATTTATCAAGATTTAGACAGACTTTATATTCACAAATTCTATCGAATATCCATCTCAAGTTAGAAATATGATCTTCAAGCTTAATTGACCATCCTATGTTGTCATCCACTTTTAGGATTTCATGCATCATATCATAAAATATTTAGGTCATGGTACATTGGTATGTGTTGCCTGCATTCTTTAAGCCAAAAAGCATCACCTTCCAAAAAAAGGTGCCCCATGGCATAATAAAAGTTGCCTTAGGTTGGTATTTCGGTGTGATGTGGATTTGATTATATTCAAAGAAGTCATCCATAAGGGATAACATCCCACTCCTAGCTCTGAAATCTATAATTTTATCCAATTTTGGAGAGGGAAGTCATCTTTTGGATAGGCAGCATTGATGTCCCTAAAATCTGTGCATATTCTAATTTTTCCTTCCTTTCTAGCTACAGGAACAATGTTGAATATCCAATCAAAATAATCAATAGCTTGGATGAAATCAACATCTAATAGCTTTTGAAGTTCTTATTTGACTATAAGAGTGATCTTAAGGTGCATTTTCCTAAGTTTTTGTTTGACTGGTTTGGCATCAAGACGTACCATCAAATGATGCATGACAACATATTGGTCAAGACCAGGCATATATGCATAAGTCCATGTGAAGACATCTAGATTCTCTATAAAAATATTTGTGATCTTTTTTTATCTCTCTTCATCCAAGGTAGTTCATATCTTAAGCATACGTGGATTAGAATCAGTGCCAACATTAAGCTTCAAAGTGTCTTTTATTAAAATGTGAGAATCTCTCTCAAAATATGGAGGAGTGGGTGAGAGACCCATTTGTTTGAGGTCTTCTAGATATAGATCAACACATTCATTTTGGGAATTAGGTGCTTGAACATGGGCTACACATGGGATAGATCCATAAAAAATAAGTGATTATGTAAGACCTCATTGTGTATTATATTGCAAAAGACATCTCCTTCTACACACTCATTTGGAGTCATGATTAACTTAGGATAAATCAAGGAAATCATATTGCAATCAATATTAGAGGGAGAAGGGGGTCCCTCGTCTTCTTCTATCCACTCCAATTTTTGATGACTTTCTATATATTCAACACAAGTGATCATATGGTCATCATCATCAAAAGGTAAGGGTTGGTTCTTCATAGGGATGTAGTCGATACCACATCATCCAATCCAAGAATCAGATTCAAGTAGCTCATGTATACCATTTTGTAGGTGATCCAAACACTTACCCATATAGCCCATTGTTGGAACCAATTATTGCATCCGTAGGAAATAAATTGAATCTTTCTAAGTCCTCCCCGACAACGGTGCCAAAAAATTGTTGGAATTGATTCTTACATCCATAGGAAATCAATTATCATGCTACAAGAATCCATTTGAAACCAATGACCTATTACAGGCTCTGGTCAACCTGTCTCATGTTCTTCTAAACCCAAATATTGCTAAATAATATGGTAGAACGGGTAAGGAAATCCCAACGGTAATTCTTTAATTAAGCTTCTAATTCGCATTCTCCAAATTTATATTAAACTATAAGTATTCTTATTAAAATGACCAAGCATGAAAATAACAAACTGTTATGCCTTATGTAGACTGGTGCCTAGATTCATTGGGTTGTTATAGCAATTTAACAATAATTTTAATATAAAACAGAGAGAAGGGGAGAAGAAAATTGGTGTTCTTAATCTCATTCGAATATCGCAATAAAATAAAGAGTTAACAAATGAAATATTTATATAATGCATTCAAATAATGTAACCCATTACACAGTACAATGACAAAGATATGACAGGAATAAAACCCAAAATTGTATTGATTTCATAAAATATTACATGCAGAGTGGGTGAGATGCCTTTTAACTATGTTTTTCTTAAAGAAATACATTAATACAATGGAGAAGACTCTGTTCAAATAATGTAACAGGTCTCTCCAACTCTCCTTGTTCCAATCTGGTAACAATAGAGTCTCTGAATCCTAGGCTCAAGAAGGTAGGAAATGATCTCAGCTTCTTGAACGATTTCCTATCACAATCCTGCAAAGCAAGGGGAGGAAGAAAGAATGAATAAAAGAAAATAGACACAAATAAATACAACACAACTAACAGGGCACTCAAGTATACCTCTTAGCAAAAATGATATTCTCTAATTGCTTGATGCAGAATCCAGACATACCTACTTCCTTTTATAGCTATTGGTTCTTGATTTTGTTATTTCTGGTTGAATTTTGGTTGTACACTTGGCATCATCTGATTGAACCTATTCTATATGCTATCTAGCTGGTGCAGCTCTGAACTGACTTTTAAGGTTCTTATTTGGACTGAAGGGAGATCTTTGTTATTTTAATTTGGCATTTTTTCTCTCTTAGTTGGCCCTAGAAACTAAGGATTCATCGTTATAATTTTTCTCTTTGTTCTTCTTGTCCCTGTCACTATGATTTGCTGCTAAGGCTAGATCGGGTTGTTATCATGAATATTATACGAAGTACAGAGGGGAGATCTATGTAATGGTGAATACAAGGGGTGGCATGCCAGTGGCAAACAAATGGAGTTGCACTGATCACATGATAGAGTGAATAAGTAAGGATGGTGAGGGTTTGATGGATGGAATAACGGGGGGTAAATGGTAAGAAGTGGTAGTGGGTGAGAGTGACATACTAGGAAAAATTTTAAGATGGTCAAGGAGGAATACCCAGGAGGAGGAGGGTAGTGGTAAGTAGGAAGAAGATGGGAATGGACAACAAGATCTAGAAATATTTATAATTTTCTTCCATACTATATTCCATTGAAGTGCTCCCCTGGTAACTATATTTCATCGAAGCGTGGATTTGAATGGTTTTTTGAAAATCAAAACCATGTTTTTTCTTCACGCGCATCCTTTGCCTTAAGTATTTGCAGAACAAAAATTGAATACATTTGTATTCCTTGTATTCCATTGTTTCTCTTTACTGATGCTCTTAGCTCTTCCCTACTATCTCTTATTTATAAGCCAGTGACTATGCTTTGTAGTCTTATCTTGTGGTACACCATTATTCCTATGAGATATACATGATCTAGTGGCATGCTTGAGCGTCAAGATTTGTCTTTTATTTGTTTTACTTTGTTCTTAATAAGGTATTGTACACGGGATTTTCTTCGATTTATTTGAATCTTTTCTCCCATGAGTATTCTTCTGGATTCATAGCTTCTGTGTGCACTATTTTGACTCAGTATTGGCTATTGATTTTCATAATATCTTTCAGTGTACCTTACTGTGAATGAGTCACTTATTTTATTCCTACCTTGATAATGTTGTAGGCATTTTTTTGAAGTAATCACTTTTCTTTTGAGGCTTGGTTCTTTGAATCTTTCTTACGGGTGATTTTACAAATTTTTCTGGTTCACGATCTTCATAGGTTCCATCATGGCAGTTTCTAGTACTTTTAAACCTTTGAATCGTGCGCTACCGTTGGATTGATCTGGGGTGTAGCGCATCCGTTGTTGTTCTGAAACCTATATGATGGTTAATGTACCTAGCTGCATATAAACACTTGACATAACGTGTTTTATGGTCTTCAATTAATCATGATTATCCAATGTTAATCTTCATTATTTTCAAACCTTTGCAACTCGTATTAATTGATGGTAACATATGATACGGGCATTTTTATTTTGCGATCATCGTTAGATCTTATTGTGGTGAGGCACAATCATTGGATCATAAATATGCACATGGTTTTTAATAAATAGGAAACACTTATACGTACCTTGGTTTAATTAATCAACCTTTTGAAATACTAATGCTTAGATTAACCTTCGATTGATCTTCCCATATGTGCACCGTTAGATCTGGGGGAAAAATGAGCGTCGCCATCCAATTTGTGTACTATTAAAATTTCTTTATTTAGATTTATATCTTTTTCCGCTACTACAAGCCTTCGCGACCATCGATTTTTAGATTAATTTGGGCACTATCATCAGATTGCCAATAAGATGCCCACCATATAATCAATGTAAAAACTTTTGATTTTCTATTAATCATGATTAAGGAAAAGGGGGGTGATTAGTCAATGTATTAAACCCTCGCTAAACACAATTAATATTTATCTTTACCTTAGCCTTTCTTTTACCATTCACGATTTCGGTGCGGTCGTCGGATTTCAAGTGGAGGCAAGCGCAACCGTTGGATCTAGTCAACCTTTAAGTTATTTTAATCGAGTACGTATAATATTAATCATAATTAAGGTGAAATGGGGAGGATTAGTCGATGTCTAAAACCATTTTTAATTATATGATTAACATTAATTAATTTTTCTAAACTTTAATTCTCTTTAAGGCATCTTCAATTAGTGCGCCACCGTTAGATTAAAAATTGATCGAGCACAACCGTTTGATCTTGGTAACTAACCCGATGATTAATCAAATGGGGCGCATCTTTTTTAATATTGACTTTTAAAGTTCACTTTAATTGAAGCAATCACAACCGTCAATTTGTACTTTTTTTGGTGCAATCATCTTACCACTGTCAAGCATATTTCTTTCTATATCCATTGCTTTTTCCATACAACCATCAATGGTAGTGGCTTTTTATTGCCTTAATTCATAGTTAAACTCTCCTTGAAAAGTATTCTTATAAAAATAAATAGACTGAATATCACTAGGCCTGAGGTTGGCAGGGATTTTTTTCTTGTCTTTGAAAATCTTCTATTAAAATCACTAACAGCCTCATTTTCTTTCTTATTCATAGTGGCTAGCTCAGTTAACAATGATTGTTCATTTTTCCTTTCACCATAATTTTTTAGGAACACCTCTTCCATTTTGGTGAAGTCTGGGATATCATTGTTAGGAAGGGAATTAAACCATTATCTAGCATCTTTTTCTAAAGTCTGTAGAAAGTCTCAATACTACATCTTCATGTTCAACTTCCATACTATCCATTGCATATAAGAAACTTTTGATATGATCCTCTCAAGTTACTGCACTGTTTCCTAAATACTTAGGGAGGTATTTGTGAGCTTTACTGGGTAAGGCATTTAAATTTAGTGGTAATACAAAATGTCTATATTTGTTATTTCTCCACAAATGAACATTACCCTGAGCCATAGCTACTATTGAATTTAATTTCATAGATGTAGTATCTACGATGGTATGGGTCTAGGCAGTTTGAACGTAGATTTATGAATTATCTACCTTTGAATGAGAATAATCACATATATCTTCTACTACGGATTTTAAACGTTCATCTTTAGTAATACCAACAGTAATAGTATTTTGGATTTTCTTCATGTAATTTTTACCACTAGAATTTAATCTACTATTATAAATAGTATTCTTAAAAAGTGGAGTTTTCTAGGTATGTATAAATACCTCTATATTCTCGAGTTCTATAAATAGTTCCTTACCACTTCTCCTGGTTTTCGCCAGTATGTTATGTTCTCTCCTTTTTTTATATTTTTCTTCTGGGTTCATCCAGTAGAGTCACCAACACTGGGGTGCAGAAATAATAGTGTATACTCTTATCAATAATGCTTGATATTATATCTCATCCTCACAAGAGTGGGTTCTTGGGAAAAATCAATAAAATCAAGAAACCAAAATTTCAAGAAAATCAAGAAAGAGAAATTTTCAAGAAAATCAAGAACGTAAAAACTTACTTCAAAACATAAACTATGGACATAGGAAAAATAAAGAACTTCTAACAAAGTAAAAATTAAAACACTGGTTCTTTACTTTAACTGGTCGTCCGTTGATTAAAAATAAATGTTGAAGAAAACTTTTAAGAAGATAATTGAATCTTTCTAAGAAGTCCTCCCCAAAAACAGTGCCAAAAAATTGTTGGAACCAATTCTTGTATCCATAGGAAATCAATTGTCATGCTACAAGAATCTTTTTGAAACCAACGAGCTATTATAGGCTCTAGTCGACCTACTTCATGTTCTACTAAACCCGAATATTGCTAAAGAATATGGTAGAATGGGTAAGGAAACCCCAACGACAATTCTTTAATTAAGCTTCTAATTTGCATGCTCTAGATTTATATTAAACTATAAGTATTCTTATTAAAATGACCAAGCATAAAAATAACCAATTGTTATGCCTTATGTAGACCGGTGCCTAGATTCATTGGGTTGTTATAGCAATTTAACAATAATTTTAATATGAAACAAAGAGAAGGGGAGAAGAAAATTGATGTTCTTAATATCATTCGAATATTGCAATAAAATCAAGAATTAACCAATGAAATAAACATATATAATGTGTTCAAATAATGTAACTCATTACACAGTACAATGACAAAGATACGACAATTGTATTGATTTCATAAAATATTACATGCAGAGTGAGCGAGATGCCTTTTAACTCTATTTTTCTTAAATAAATACATCAATACAATGGAGAGGACTCTGTTCAAATAATGTAACAGGTCTCTCCAACTCTCCTTGTTCCAATATGGTAACAGTAGAGTCTCTGAATCCTAGGCTCAAGAAGGTAGGAAATGATCTCAGCTTCTTGAACGCTTTCCTATCACAATCCTGCAAAGCAAGGGGAGGAAGAAAGAATGAATAAAATAAAATAGACACAAAGAAATACAACACAACTAACAGGGCACTCAAGTATACCTCTTAGCAAAAATGCTATTCTCTAATTGCTTGATGAAAATCTAGACCTGCCTACTTCCTTTTATAGTTGTTGGTTCTTGATTCTATTATTTCTGGTTGAATTTTGGCTGTACACTTGGCATCATCTGATTGAACCCGTTCTATATGCTATCTAGTTAGTGCGGCTTTGAACTAACTATTAAGGTTCTTCTCTATACTGAAGGGAGCTCTTTGTTATTTTAATTTGGCATTTTTTCTCTCTTAGTTGGCCCTAGAAACTAAGGATTCATCGTTATAATTTTTCTCTTTGTTCTGCTTGTCCTGGTCAGTATGATTTGCCGCTAAGGCTCGACCAGGTTGTTATCATGAATATTAGATGAAGGATGGAGGGGGGCTCGACGTAATGGTGAAGACAAGGGGTGGCATGCCAGTGGAAAATAAATGGAGTTGCACTGATCACGTGATAGAGTGAAGAAGTAAGTATGGTGAGGGTTTGATGGATGGAATGATGGGGGTAAATGGTAAGAAGCGGTAGTGGGTGAGGGTGACATACTAGGAAAAATTTTAGGATGTGTCAAGGAGGAATACCTAGGATGACGAGGGTAGTGGTAAGTAGGAGGAATATGGGAATGGACAACAAGATCTGGAAACATTTATAATTTTCTTCCATAACTATATTCTATCGAAGTGCTCCCCTGGTAACTATATTCTATTGAAGCACGGATTTGAATGATTTTTTGAAAATTGAAACCATGCTTTTTCTTCACGCGCATCCTTCACCTTAAGTATTTATAGAATAAAAATTGAATACATTTGTATTCCTTGTATTCCATTATTTCTCTTTACTGATGCTCTTAGCTCTTCCCTACTGTCTCTTATTTATGAGCCACTGACTATGCTTTGTAGGCTTATCTTGTGGTACGCCATTATTCCTGTGTGATATACACGATCTGGTGGCATGCTTGAGTGTCAGGATTTGTCTTTTATTTATTTTGCTTTGTTCTTAACAAGGTACTGTATATGAGATTTTCCCAGATTTCTTCGAATCTTTCCTCCCATGAGTATTCTTCTGGATTCATAGCTTATATGTGTACTATTTTGACTCCGTCTTGGCTATTGATTTTCATAATATATTTCAGTGTACCTTACTGTGAATGACTAACTTCTTTGATTCCTACCTTGATAATGTTGTTGGAATTTCTATGAAGTAATCACCTTTCTTTGGAGGATTAGTCCTTTGAATCTTTCTTATGGGTGATTTTACCAATTTTTTTGGTTCATGATCTTTACAGGTTTTTTCATGGTGGTTCCTGGTACTTTTAAACTTTGAATCGTGTACTACCGTTGGATTGATCTAGGGTGTAGCGCATCCGTTGTTGTTCTGAAACCTATATGATGGTTAATGTACCTAGCTACATATAAACACTTGACATAACGTGTTTTATGGTCTTCAATTAATCATGATTATCCAATGTTAATCTTCATTATTTTCAAACCTTAGCAACTCGTATTAATCGATGGTAACATATGATACGGGCATTTTTCTTTTGTGATCACCCTTAGATCTTACTGTGGTGAGGCGTGACCATTGGATCGTAAATATGCACATGGTTTTTAATAAATGGGAAACACTTATATGTACCTTGGTTTAATTAATCAACCTTTTGAAATAATAATGCTTAGATTAACCTTCGATTGATCTTCCCGTATGTGCACCGTTAGATCTGGGGAAAAATGAGTGTCGCCATCTGATTTGTAAACTATTGAAATGTATTTATTTATATTTCTATATTTTTCCACTACTACAAGCCTTCGTGACCATCAATTTTTAGATTAATTTGGACACTATCGTCAGATTACGAATAAGATACCCACCAAATAATCAATGTAAAAACTTTTGATTTTATATTAATCATGATTAAGGCAAAGGGGGATGATTAGTCAATGTATTAAACCCTCACTAAACACAATTAATATTTGTCTTTACCTTAGCCTTTCTTTTACCATTCATGGTTTCAGTGTGGTCGTGATATTTCGAGTGGAGGCAAGCGCAGCCATTGGATCTAGTCAACCTGCAAGTTAGTTTAATCGAGTACGTATAATATTAATCGTAATTAAGGTGAAAGGGGGAGGATTAGTCGATGTATTAAACCCTTTTTAATCACATGATTAACATTAATTATTTTTTTGAACCTTAACACTCTTTAATGCATCTTCAATTAGTGCACCACCATTAGATTAAAAATTGATCGAGCACAACCGTTTGATCTTGGTAACTAGCATGATGATTAATCGAATGGGGTGCATATTTTTAATATTGAATTTTAAATTTCACTTTAATCGAAGAAATCACAATCATCGATCTATAATTTGTTTGGCATGATCATCCGATCTATCAAACTTACTGTTTAATCCGAACCTTTGACCATCAAGTCTTGCATTTAAAATTTTGACTCTTCGGACAGCACGTAGCCATCGATTTGATCTTGGGGTTAGCGCATACATTGATCTTGTTAAAGGTGCAAGGAATTTAGTAATATATGTTATTATTCTATGACTTAACCTTTGTAATCTTAGTGAGTGCACGTCCATTGGATTTATTCCTCGACGAAGCGTTGTCGTTAGATCGAAGACAACTTGCTCGTTTAAAACCTTGGGTTAGAATTTTTAGACCCATTTGACTTATCGTACGGGTTCTTTTGGAATGCACATCCGTTAGATTTTTTCATGATGATGCGCTACCGTTCGATTAAGCCTAAGGTGCTATCTTTTACTTCTTGACCATGGCTTGACTTTTGATTTATCCCTTGGTCGATTTTATTAATGTGCTACCGTTCGATTTTTTATTGATTGAGCACAACCCTTGGATTAAATCTAAGGTTCTCAATTGTTAGCATTGCGGGGTGCATCCCCTTAGGTTTTAATTAATTAATATTTTCTTTAACCTTAGACCTTTCAGATTTTGAGACCATGGTGAAATGACTTAACCGAATTTAGATTAAAATATTTATGAAGGTCGAACTTAGGCCCAAGGAAATATTTAATTGAAGGTCGGACTTTGGCTTTAGATTTTTAATTTGAAATTTTCTTCCCTAACCATTTGAGGTACTTTTATTTATACCATGAAGACTACATTATTAAAAAGTCTAAGGTTAGAATTTATCAAACCAACCAATGAAAAATCGAATTACTCACAACAACTTAAGTAATGACCAATAGTATTAGCAGTTTGATTGAAACCCAAAAATTTAAATTTGGGGGTCTTCAAAGTTGAGTCAAATTTTGCTCTTACACCCATGTTACACAATATTTATTTTGGGATTGGATACTTATCAAACAAGTAGCAATGGGTAAAATTATTTTCTTCAATAATTATATTTTTTCCAACGGTGGCCTTGTTTGTGGCATATCTGATAAAAACAAAGGTACAACTACCAAAATGTATAGTGTATCCTTCCTTATAATGTGATCCCATGGTTCTTGGAGATTGTGGTAGTTGATATAGGATGAGAGAATCTTGAATAGAAAAATTCTCATGGTTATTTGATGGTGAAGTGATGGTCAAGTTATCAAGTGATTGGTCCATAAGAGAATAAGAGATGGAAGGTGATGTGTTAGTTGTATGAGAAGCATGAATTATGTTAGCAGAATGTATATGATGATTAAAATTAGGTGTATGATATGAATAAGGTTGTTCATATGTAGATGAAGAAGGATAATCAACAAAAAGCACCAATTATTACAAGGAAGGACAAAATGAATACCCAAATGGCTCCACCATTGCACAATACTCAAATGGTCTTGGATCACCATGGATGGTGACAAGTTGATTCTTAAATTTGAATTTGATAAATTGGTTCAATGTGTATGGGACCACCTTCATGACATGAATCCATGATCACCACAAAAGGATATTGTATAATGTGGTGTAATGTACAACATAAACACTCGTGTCCAAAATTCTAGGGCCAACTTGAAGTGGAATAGATATCATGCCACAAGCTTCTTGGGGTTCATCATTAAACGCTTTGATGACCAGATCTGGTTTTCTTAGGTCCTCATTTTTGAAACTAAACTTTTGAAAAAATTCATATGTGCAAATGTTCAATGAGGAGACATTATCTATCAACACTATTTTTATGAGAACATATCTAATCATTGTTGTGATGTATAGAGGGTTTTCTGTAAATTGAGAAGGGATATCCTCATCATAGAAGTTTATGTGATCCACCCTATGAGACTCCACAACATTTATTATAGAAGTTATTTGAATATCTTGTGGCACCGTCATTTGACTCAAAGATTTCATCAACTCCTCCCTATGGATGGGGGAAGACCAAAGAAGCTCCAAGAGAGAAATTTTGATAGGTGTGTGAGCAATTTGATGTTTGATATCAAATGGTAAATTTTGTTCTATTCTATTTGTGTTATTTTTTCTTTGTAGTTCCCTCAAAATCAAAGGCTTAAATGGCTACTTGGTTAAGGTGAAGGAGATTGATATGGGTTTGTTGATTGTGGGTTTTATTGTTGCAATGGTTTGGCTTGAGCCTGTTATCAAGTTGTGGTCTCGATCATGCCAACTGTGTCATCATGGGGTGGTGGAAGAAGCTATAAAATGATGGAAAAATAATATGGAATGGGTTGAATGGGGTGGTTTCTATGAAGTGTCAATTGTTCCAATGGAAGCAAGTGATGCATGGGAGGGTGATGTGTTAGGATATTTTCTAATGGACAATCTAGAATAAAAATATCTATGACCAACATCATAGGCACAAAGTCCTCCTCTGAAATATTGGAGGTGACCAAGGTGGTTTTAGATTGGTTCACCTTCAGAATGATCAAAATATGAAGATGGATGGGCCTCCCCTTGGTCTCTCTTGCCGACAACAGCAGAATGTGAAGGCACAAGTGTATTTGATGGAGATTGTTGTCTTGGTACACTACTAATCATACCTATATAATGTTATGTAGGGGTTACATTTTGGTAATTAACCTAATGTCTGCTTTTTTTTCCATGATTAGGTAGTGGTTGTTGAAAAATCTCCAAATCTTGGTTTGCAGTTTGTGCCTGTTGTGCAGGAGGTTGACTAGTTATTGGGGGGTCATAATTACCCTCTTTAACTATAGACACCTAAAATTTTTTATGTCAAGTATGACTACTCATATGGGACATGCCACAAGACCATATGGAAGATCTTGGATAGATTCCAAGATAGAGCAGTGGTTCTAACTACTTAATTTGGGCTCCTTGGCCTAATTAGTTTGAACCGTAGTTGAGACCTATGGTATAAAGTCTAAATCATAGCTAAGACTTGAGGTCTATAGTCTAGGCTACAGTTGTCACCTAAGGTTTAAACTGAAGTTAAGTTGGCCTACATCCGATCCAAATTGGTTTGAACGACCACTTGTTCTAGAAGAGGGTAGTTGAAGGATGAAAGATTCCAGAGGCTTCTAATCCAACTGTCCCAACAACCTCTTCTTGATCTTGGCTTCTCCATGAAGCTACCCCTAGACCTTGGGTAATCCTATAAATACCCCTTCCAAAATATGGCAAAATATATAGATCATATAGTGCATTTTGATAGTGAAGCGCTATCAAAATAGAGAGAGCAAAAGAGAGAATTTTGAGCAGTGAAGCCCTGTGAAATTGTAGACTCATTTGAGTACATTCAGAGAGCCTAGTTGCCATTCACTTTCCAATTCATCAAGCATCATGTCAAATTGTTCCATGGGTTCCCTAAGGATCTAGAATTCCAAGAAACGCTAATTCAGGAAAATAGGGGCCCAATTGTGGAATACAACCGCCAATCCAGCCAAAGGACACCAAGGCGACCCTTGATCATAAATTGGACAAAGAATATCAAGCCCATAGCCCTTGATTTGTAGGTCAAAGCTACTTGATTGCTCTTTGTGGCTTACAGCCATGGTGTGTAGTGCAGACCGCTCATCTGAGCTACGGTTTGCAATAGGTGATAGATCTCCTTACTATTTCTTTTACATTATGCTTAATTAGACTAGATTAGGCATTTCAGTAGTTTATTTCATGTTTTAGAGACACTGACCAATTTAATTAGGGCTTTATGTGAGTTCTTTTCATTTAAGAAACTTTACACTAATCTCTTGTTTCCATGCATCATTTCATGTAATTAGGTTATGAGATAGATAGCAATACTCTTCATTTCTATGTTTTAAGCAATCTTTATGAGTTTTGCATAATTTTAACATGATTTGTTTATTTTCTTGATTTCATTAGTGTTATGTCACTTTCATGTTTATATCCTTTAAAGGGCCTCATCACGAGAGGCTGCCTATGCTATTGATGTTTTTGTGTAGTTTTTTGACCACAGGAAAGCAGGTTCAAAGGATATTTAATCATCTAATTCCTTCCTCAACGTGAAGAAGAGGGTCAACTCCACCCTAGAGCAGTTTTTGACTATTTAGAGAGCCTTAGTATTGTGCCTACCCTGTTGGGGGCTTTTGGAATTGTATCAATTGTATCAACATTTGGGTGACCCTAAGAGGGGCATTATTGTAACCGAGATTCATTTTCAATATTCATAAAATAAACATCCATTTTATCGAATGGGGCGTATATTTTTTAATATTGACTTTTAAAGTTGACTTTAATTGAAGCAATTGCAACCGTCGATCTGTACTTTTTTGGTGCAATCATCCGCTATGTCGAACTTACTCATTTTTTAATCAGAACCTTTGACCATCAAGTCTTGCATTTAAAATTTTGACTCTTCAGACAGCGCGCAGCCATCGATTTGATCTTGGGGTCAGCGCATCTGTTGATATTTTTAAAGGTGCAAGGACTTTAATCATGTCTTTTATTAGTCTATGACTTAACCTTCAGAATATTAACGAGTGTGTGTCCATTGGATTTATTCCTCGACAAAGCACTATTGTTAGATCGAAGACAACTTGCTTGTTTAAAACCTTGGGTTAGAACTTTTGGACCCATTTGACTTATCGTACGGGTTCTTTTGGAATGCACATTCGTTAGATTTTTTTATGATGACGCGCTACCGTTCGATTAAGCCTAAGGTGCTATCTTTTACTTCTTGACCATGGCTTGACTTTTGATTTATCCCTTGGTCAATTTTATTAATGCGCTACCGTCCGATTTTTTTTGGATTGAGCGCGACCCTTGGATTAAATCTAAGGTGCTCAATTGTTAGCTTGGCGGGGTGCATCCCCTTAGGTTTTAATTAATTAATATTTGCTTTAACCTTAGACCTTTTGTATTTTGAGACCATGGTGAAATGACTTAATCGAATTTAGATTAAAATATTTATGAAGGTCAGACTTAGGCCCGAGGAAAGATTTAATTGAAGGTCAAACTTTGGCTTTAGATTTTTAATTTGAAATTTTCTTCCCTAACCATTTGAGGTAATTTGATTTATACCATGAAACCCACATTATTAAAAAGGCTAAGGTTAGACTTTATAAAACCAACCAATGAAAAATTGAATTACTCACAACAACTTAAGTAATGACCAGCAGTATTAGCAGTTTGATTGAAACCCAAAAATTTAAATTTGGGGGTCTTCAAAGTTGAGTCAAATGAAAATATGAAGCACTTGAGAACCACAGAATCTCCTGGTTTTATTTTGTAAAAATTTAACAAAAAACAACAAAATTTTGATTGCTAAACAAAACTTGAAATGCATAACAGAAAAAACTTCCTTCCTCTTTTTCTTTCTTTTCTTCATCATCATTTTTATTATTATTATATATATACTGAAAACATGTATGAATAACATGATATCAAAGCAAGTAGAGTATGAAAAACTATAGATCCTTTTTCATTCAATTTGGAAACAAAGGTTTAGAAATTTTAGAAATCAATGAGTTTTATTTTGAAATATTGTAATGCTTGTTTTAGCTAAATCATGAGATATGATTACACATATTTTGTCACAACCATTTGTCTCATCATATTTTTTGCCATGTGTGTGTTTGTGCATTCTTTTTTGGATTTCTAAATCTTTCATAACTTTATCATATCTGAGTAAAATAGCCAAGTCTAATATGTGATTTCACTCTTTAAAAAATTTTACCATTCTGTAGGGCTCCATTGCCAGTCAGGGGTCTATAGCCTCGGTGGAGTTGCTTCTAATCCCATATTGGTTTTACCCTACTCCCAGTCAAGCGTCTATAGCTCTGATAGAGGTTTTCCAAGATATCTCAATAAGTGACTCAATTTTACTTTTTTTTTTATTTTTATTTCTCATAAGAGAAGTGTTTGGATATATAAGTAAATTGTGTAATAAGTATGCCTGAGTTGAGGATTAGTTTTTGGCTATAAAATATGATTGTAATAATTGTTGGCTCAACTACCCTCTCAAATATAACTCAGTTCTTTGGACCTTTGAAGTCACTTTAAGTATCATTTGTAATGTGAGGCTTGACATGATGTTTCAATCATCTTTTTTTTTGTCTGTTTTATCTCATATCAATCAACTATTACATAAACAAGCTCATCAACATCTAAAATAAATTCTTTTGCTTTTTATTTTATTTGGTGGAATCAACAGTTAGATATACTCATCAAACTAAGATATCATATGTATAGTAAACTCAAAATTATTCAAGAACAAAATGGAAGCTTAACTAATAAACAAAATACACCACTTTGTTTTTGGATTTTTGTTTTTCTATTTTTTTTTTAATAATGATTTTTTTTGTAAGTACACCTTCAATAGGGAGTGTACATTTTGAGGTGTTGGCCATTAAAAGGGATAGTCATTATATCTCCCTATAAATTTTTTAGCTTGTAAGTATTCTGACTGATAACATGGGCAATTTGGTATGGGCCAATCTATTTAGGTTCAAACTTACCCTTTTCACCATGCTTATCATTTTTAGGATCCCAATAGATGACTATATCTCCTTGAGAAAAAGGAGTACCCTTGGATTTCTTATTAAATAATTTTACAATTTTATGGGTTTGTTCCATCATTCTATTGAGGGTCTCTCTTCTTTGTTCTTCTAACAAGACAATTTGGTCAAGCCTTCTCTGAATGGGATCAGGGTTTTCATGATCTTGCAATAAAAGGAAAAGTGTCATTTTTTCTATTTTTGGGGGCAGTAAGGCTTTTTCTTCATAAAACATCTCATAGGGGGTTCTTCTTGTATTTATTTTAATAGATAGCCTATCATCCCATAAAGCAAATTTAAGTTCACTGTCCCATCCCCTTTTGTTTTTTCCTAATGACCTTTTTATTCTTGTTATTGCATTTTTATTTGATGACTCGGCTAGACCATTTCCTTGGGGATATATATTAGCAGAATGAGATAATTCAATTCCATATTCAACACAGAATTCTACCATTTCATATGACACAAAATATTGAGCATTATCAGTTACAAGCTTTTTAAGAACTCCATACCTGGTCAAGATATTTTCCTCTATGAATCTGATGACTGCATCAGATGTAGATGTTCTCAAAGGTGTAACTTCCACCCACTTTGTGAAGTAATCTTTTGTAGTTATGAATCATATTGCAAAAGTTTTACCATCCATCTTGTTGGTCTTCCCAATGGCTCTTATTGAGAAAAGATATATTTTATTGCTATAAATGGAATATAGTAGTAAACTTTGTTTGAGCCAAATATACTTTTAAAGTGTTCCAAAGATTGGATGACTACATAGGCATGTTTTTCCAATAGGGTATATTTAATATTTGCTCCTTTTAGACCTGATCTCATAAAGTCTATTGGCCTTTCATTATTTTCTTCATCTTTCTTTGAAAGGACTGTAGCAATAGAGTGTTCAGATGCATAGGAGTAGATATTAAAATCCTTTGTATAATCAAGGCAACTTAGGGCTGGTGTGGTTGATATGGCTTCTTTTATTTCGTTAAATGCTTCCATATTTTCCAATGTCCATTTTATTTCTCCAGTTTTCTTCACCATATCATTTATGGGTTTGTTTATTTCTGCAAAATTTGGGACAAATCTTCTGATAAAATTTATTTTACCAAAGAATGACCTTAGACCTTTTAGATTCTTGAGTGGGGGAATTTTATAAATGGCTTCTATCCTTTCTGGATCAATGCTTATTCCCTTTTCTGAAACTATATGACCTAGCAATTTTCCTTGTGTGGTTCCAAATATGAATTTTTTTTATTTAGAGAAATTCCAAATTCCTTGCACCAGGAAAAAATTGTAGTCAAATGTTCTAGATGATCTTCTGGATTTTTAGAAAAAACTGTGATATCATCTAAGTACACTACTACAATTTTGAACATTAGTCCTTTGAAAGCAAATTCCATCGCTCTTTGGAAAGTAGCACCTGCATTCATCAATCCAAAATGTATTCTTAAATATTCAAATGTGCCCCAAGGTGTGGTGAATGTTGCCTTGTATCTATCTTCTGGATTTATCAAAATTTTATTGTACCCTGAAAATCCATCTAACAGGGACAATCTAGTTGAACCTACTACTGCTTGCAGTAGTTGGTCCATGTTAGGTAATGGGTAATTGTCTTTTAGTGAGCTCTTGTTTAAATTTCTAAAATCCACGCATAGTCTAATGTCCCCATTATTTTTCCTAACTGGTACTAAGTTGGATATCCAAGAGGAAAATCTGATTTTTCTTATGGAGTCCAACAATTTTTGAAGCTCTTTTTGCATTACTGGGTGCAGAGTTGGATTGTACTTTCTCTATTTTTGCCTAAATGGCTTGGCCTCTTCTTTCAAGGGTATTATATGTGTCATTACATCTGTTTTGAAAGTTTTGAGATCTTCATAGGTCCAAGCAAAATGTTCTTTGTTTTTTTTTAGGAAACTGATATATTCAGTCTTTTCTTTAGCAGGTAATGTCATGTCTACTTTCACTATTCGAGGTTCTTTCATTGAGTCAATATTAATATCCTCATATATCACTTCTTTGCGTATAGGTTTATAGGCTTTGTCAAAATCATAAAATAGACTTTCAAGAGACACCAATCCTTTGGGTATTCTATTAGTTTTCAACTGTATTACTTCTACTAGTTCTCCTATTTGATCTTTTATCTTTTCTTCATATTTTTCATCACAAATGACATCTGCATACTGATTTTGCAAAGTCATAAAATCCTTAATATCTATATCATCTTGAAAGACCTAAAGATAGGCTATTTTATCTAGCACAGAAGGTTTATAGACTGAGATAGTTGGAAATCTTTCCATGTACTCTATAGTTATTTCTGGATGATCTAGACATGAGGCATTGATAGCTAACAGATCTGCAATATGATTTTGTTCTCTAGGGATGTATGAAATATTGAAAGCTAAAAATTTATCAATTTCTTCCAATACTGCATTTCTATATTTCTTAAGTCTAGGATGCTTGGTCTAATATTTGTCTTTTATTTATAGGATAATAAGTTTTGCATCCCTGTTACAGATAAGTAGTTAATACCTAACTCTTTTGCTTTCCTTAGCCCTAATAGTAAAGCTTCGTACTCATCTACATTGTTTGTGCAAGGAAATTGTAATCTATAAGGGATACCAAGGTAATTTCCTTTAATATCAATCAAATTTACACCTACACCTGCTCTAGATTGGGATTTAGCCCCATCAAATGACATGGTCCACATTTCTTGGGTTAATACTCGATTTTATTCAGCATCAGTTATTCTCATATCTTCTAGATCCATATTCTTTGCATCTGGTACTTCCATCAGGAATGGGTTGTGCCATATTGAATAGACTCTCATCCCTTTTTCTTCCATATATTTAACTAAATTAATCATGTTTTCATCTATTTGAATTAACTCTATGGAGTGTTTTTTGAATGGTTCCCTTCTCAAAATTATATTCTCCTTATCTGATATGGGGATGGTAGCATAATACCATTCTAGTTGTATTGATCCCCCTAGTTGTTTTACCCAATGCCTACTGAGTAATAGTGAGAAGAATGGGTTAACATCAACTACTGCTACATCTATGACAATGCCCTTTTTAGGATGTTGGTCTAAGAAAACTAATAATCCAGTTATCACTCCTACATAGATAATTTGTTTGCTGTCCATTACAGAAATAGGGGCAAAATCTCTAGTACAGATTAATCCCATTTGGTCAGCTATTAACTTAGGCATTATATTATGTGAAGCTCCATCGTCAAGCATGCAATTATGAATCACATATCTTTCCCATTCATATAAATTATATCTTAATGACACGTAGAAGGGTCTGACAGAAGATGGTGATCTTGTATCATATTGGTTTTGTCTAGCAGTATGACAAGTAGGGTCTTCTTTCTGCTCTACTAATCCAAAAGCTCTACATACTTGTTATTTGTATGTTTGAACTTTCATAAGTTCACCAAATGTGATATTAACTTTTTTCTTATTGAGTTCTGACCCAGCATCAAATTCTATCTTCTTTATATCCAATGGTTTATTACTTTCTTCTTTGGGAACTTCTTATGTTGATTCTCTTACCTCAGGAGTAGTTTTTTTAGGGTTCCTATTAGTTTTCTCTTTACTGATGTTTTTATTTGTGAAAGTTTGTCTTCTTGTTTCATTTGTAGGTAATTTCTCTTTTCTTTCAGGGACTATTTTATTCCTCAAATTTAAAACATGGGTTGCCTCTAATTCTTCAACCTCTTGAGAAGTGGTAATCAATTTTCCTTGCTTCATATTATCATATATTGACTCATGTGACTTTTGCGAGATTTTAGTTCCTTCAGTTACTAAGATCTGAGGATGATGATTTAAAGCATATTTATCCATGTCTTCTTCAAACAACCTTTCTTTGGATTCATCTTCAATGGATCAACATGCATTGATTCTTATATCCTCTTCTCATTTTGCATGCATATCTACATTACATTGATCACTCAAGTGTATTCCACATGCATCAGGGTTATGGGGTGCATCACAAGTAGAGCAAAAATAAGGAAAACCTTCAACTACATTGGCAGGTGGCATTGGATTAGGGACATTGTTCTGATCCTTGTCATAATCTCTGTTTTTCTAGTTGTTATTCCTATTACCCCTATTCCTATTCCCTTCTTAAAAACCATTGTTGTTTCCCCAATTCTTATTGTAATTTTTCTTAAATGGGGGATGGTTGTCAACATGTGGTCGCTCTGTCTGTGAATATTCACTACTATTTCCATTTATTTCAATTCTTGATAACTTGTTACTCATGTTGTTGAACATTTTTGTCATTTTCCTGGTCAAATTCTCCACAGGATCAATTTCAGTTCTTCTTTGTATATCAAAAGCTACTCTCTTAGGTTTTCTCTCAGGCATGTTAACTTCTAAATAATAAGGCTTCATCTTACCAATGTCAAGCATATTTCTTTCTATATCCATTGCTTTTTCCATACAACCATCAATGGTAGTGGCTTTTTCTTGCCTTAATTCATAGTTAAAATCTCCTTGAAATGCATTCTTACAAAAACAAATAGACTGAATATCACTAGGCCTGAGGTTGGCAGGGATTTTTTTTCTTGTTTTTGAAAATCTTCTATTAAAATCACTAACAGCCTCATTTTCTTTCTTATTCATAGTGGTTAGCTCAGTTAACAATGATTGTCCATTTTTCCTTTCACCATAATTTTTTAGGAACACCTCTTCCATTTTGGTGAAGTATGGGATATCATTGTTAGGAAGGGAATTAAACCATTCTCTAGCATCTTTTTCTAAATTTTGTAGAAAGTCTCGGTACTACATCTTCATGTTCAACTTCTAGACTATCCATTGCATATAAGAAACTTTTGATATGATCCTCTCAAGTTATTGCACTATTTCCTAAATACTTAGGGAGGTATTTGTGAGCTTTACTGGGTAAGGCATTTAAATTTAGTGGTAATACAAAAGGTCTATATTTGTTATTTCTCCACAAATGAACATTACCCTGAGCCATAGCTACTATTGAATTTAATTTCATAGATGTAGTATCTACGATGGTATGGGTCTAGGCAGTTTGAACGTAGATTTATGAATTATCTACCTTTGAATGAGAATAATCACATATATCTTTTACTACAGATTTTAAATGTTCGTCTTCAGTAATACCAGCAGTAATAGTATTTTGGATTTTCTTCATGTAATTTTTACCACTAGAATTTAATCTACTATTATAAATAGTATTCTTAAAAAGTGGAGTTTTCTAGGTATGTATAAATACCTCTAGATTCTCGAGTTCTATAAATAGTTCCTTACCACTTCTCCTGGTGTTTGCCAGTACGTTATGTTCTCTCCTTTTTTTATATTTTTCTTCTGGGTTCATCCAGTAGAGTCACCAGCACTGGGGTGCAGAAATAATAGTGTATTCATCCTCACAAGAGTGGGTTCTTGGGAAAAATCAATAAAATCAAGAAACCAAAATTTCAAGAAAATCAAGAACGTAAAAAATTACTTCAAAACATAAACTATGTACATAGGAAAAATAAAGAACTTCTAACAAAGTAAAAATTAAAACATTGGTTCTTTACTTTGACTGGTCGTCCGTTGATTAAAAATAAATGTTGAAGAAAACTTTTAAGAAGATAATTGAATCTTTCTAAGAAGTCCTCCCCGGCAACGATGCCAAAAAAATGGAGGGGGGCTCGACGTAATGGTGAAGACAAGGGGTGGCATGCTAGTGGCAAACAAATGGAGTTGCACTGATCATGTGATAGAGTGAAGAAGTAAGGATGGTGAGGGTCTGATGGATGGAATGATGGGGGTAAATGGTAAGAAGTGGTAGTGGGTGAGGGTGACATACTAGGAAAAATTTCAAGATGCTCAAGGAGGAATACCTAGGATGAGGAGGGTAGTGGTAAGTAGGAGGAATATGGGAATGGACAACAAGATCTGGAAACATTTATAATTTTCTTCCATAACTATATTTTGTCGAAGTGCTCCCTTGGTAACTATATTCTGTCGAAGCACGGATTTGAATGGTTTTTTGAAAATTGAAACCATGCTTTTTCTTCACGCTTATCCTTCAACTTAAGTATTTATAGAATAAAAATTGAATACATTTGTATTCCTTGTATTCCATTATTTCTCTTTACTGATGCTCTTAGATCTTCCCTATTGTCTCTTATTTATAAGCCACTGACTATGCTTTTTAGTCTTATCTTATGGTACGCAATTATTCCTGTGCGATATACACGATCTGGTGGCATGCTTGAGTGTCAGGATTTGTCTTTTATTTATTTTGCTTTGTTCTTAACAAGGTACTGTATACGAGATTTTCCCTTATTTCTTCGAATCTTTCCTCCCATGAGTATTCTTCTGGATTCATAGCTTATATGTGTACTATTTTGACTTCGTCTTGGCTATTGATTTTCATAATATATTTCAGTGTACCTTACTGTGAATGAGTAACTTCTTTGATTTCTACCTTGATAATGTTTTTGGCATTTCTATGAAGTAATCACCTTTCTTTGGAGGCTTGGTCCTTTGAATCTTTCTTACGGGTTATTTTACCAATTTTTTTGGTTCATGATCTTTACAGGTTTTGTCATGGCGGTTCCTGGTACTTTTAAACCTTTGAATCGTGTACTACCGTTGGATTGATCTAGGGTGTAGCGCATCCGTTGTTGTTCTGAAACCTGTATGATGGTTAATGTACCTAGCTACATATAAACACTTGACATAACATGTTTTATGGTCTTCAATTAATCATGATTATCCAATGTTAATCTTCATTATTTTCAAACCTTAGCAACTCGTATTAATTGATGGTAACATATGATACGGGTATTTGTCTTTTGCGATCACCGTTATATCTTACTGTGGTGAGGCGCGACCGTTGGATCGTAAATATGCACATGGTTTTTAATAAATGGGAAAAACTTATATGTACCTTGGTTTAATTAATCAACCTTTTGAAATACTAATGCTTAGATTAACCTTCGATTGATCTTCCTGTATGTGCACCGTTAGATCTGGGGAAAAATGAGTGTCGCCATCTGATTTGTATACTATTGAAATGTATTTATTTAGATTTTTATATTTTTCTGCTACTACAAACCTTCATGACCATCAATTTTTATGTTAATTTGGACACTATCGTCAGATTACGAATAAGATACCCACCAAATAATCAATGTAAAAACTTTTGATTTTCTATTAATCATGGTTAAGGTGAAGGGGGATGATTAGTCAATGTATTAAACCCTCACTAAACACAATTAATATTTGTCTTTACCTTAGCCTTTCTTTTACCATTCATGATTTCAATGTGGCCATGGTATTTTGAGTGGAGGCAAGCGCAGCCGTTGTATCTAGTCAACCTGCAAGTTAGTTTAATCGAGTACGTATAATATTAATCGTAATTAAGGTGAAAGGGGGAGGATTAGTCGATGTATTAAACCCTTTTTAATTACATAATTAACATTAATTATTTTTTTGAACCTTAACACTCTTTAATGCATCTTCAATTAGTGCACCACCATTAGATTAAAAAATGATCGAGCGCAATCGTTCGATCTTGGTAACTAGCCCGATGCTTAATCGAATGGGGTGCATATTTTTAATATTGACTTTTAAATTTCACTTTAATCAAAGAAATCACAATCATCGATCTATAATTTGTTTGGCATGATCGTCCGATCTATCAAACTTATTGTTTAATCAGAACCTTTGACCATCAAGTCTTGCATTTAAAATTTTGACTCTTCGGACAATGCGCAGCCATCGATTTGATCTTGGGGTTAGCGAATACGTTGATCTTGTTAAAGGTGCAAGGAATTCAGTAATATCTGTTATTAGTCTATGGCTTAACCTTTGTAATCTTAGCGAGTGCATGTCCATTGGATTTATTCCTCGACGAAGCGTTGTCGTTAGATCGAAGACAACTTGCTCGTTTAAAACCTTGGGTTAGAATTTTTAGACCCATTTGACTTATCGTACGGGTTCTTTTGGAATGCACATCTGTTAGATTTTTTCATGATGACGTGCTACCATTCGATTAAGCCTAAGGTGCTATCTTTTACTTCTTGACCATGGCTTGACTTTTGATTTATCCCTTGGTCGATTTTATTAATGCGCTACCGTTCAATTTTTTTGGATTGAGCGCGACCCTTGGATTAAATCTAAGGTGCTCAATTGTTAGCTTGGCGGGGTGCATACCCTTAGGTTTTAATTAATTAATATTTTCTTTAACCTTAGACCTTTCAAATTTTGAGACCATGGTGAAATGACTTAACAAAATTTAGATTAAAATATTTATGAAGGTCGGACTTAGGCCCAAGGAAATATTTAATTGAAGGTCGAACTTTGGCTTTAGATTTTTAATTTTAAATTTTCTTCCCTAAACATTTGAGGTACTTTTATTTATACCATGAATCCTACATTATTAAAAATATTAAGGTTAGACTTTATCAAACCAACCAATGAAAAATTGAATTACTCACAAAGACTTAAGTAATGACCGATAGTATTAGCAGTTTGATTGAAACCCAAAAATTTAAATTTGGGGGTCTTCAAAGTTGAGTCAAATTTGGCTCCAACACCCATGTTACACAATATTTATTTTTGGATTGGATACTTATCAAACAAGTAGCAATGGGTAAAATTATTTTCTTCAATAATTATATTTTTGCCAATGGTGGCCTTGTTTGTTGCATATCTGATAAAAACAAGGGTACAACTACCAAAATGTATAGTGTATCCTTCCTTATAATGTGATCCCATGGTTCTTGGAGATTGTGGTAGTTGATATAGGATGAGAGAATCTTGAATAGAAAAATTCTCATGGTTAGTTGATGGTGAAGTGATGGTCAAGTTATCAAGTGATTGGTCCATGGGAGAATAAGATATGGAAGGTGATGTGTTAGTTGTATGAGAAGCATGAATTATGTTAGCAGAATGTATATGATGATTAAAAGTATGTGTATGAGATGAATAAGGTTGTTCATATGTAGATGAAGAAGGATAATCAACAAAAGGCACCAATTATTACAAGGAAGGACAAAATGAATACCCAAATGGCTCCACCATTGCACAATACTCAAATGGTATTGGATCACCATGGATGGTGACAAGTTGATTCTTAAATTTGAATTTGATAAATTGGTGCAATGTGTATGGGACCACCTTCATGACATGAATCCATGATCACCACAAAAGTATATTGTATAATGTGGTGTAATATACAACATAAACACTTGTGTCCAAAATCTAGGGCCAACTTGAAGTGGAATTGATATCATGCCACAAGCTTCTTGGGGTTCATCATTAAACGCTTTGATGACCAGATTTGGTTTTCTTAGGTCCTCATTTTTGAAACTAAACTTTTGAAAAAATTCATATGTGCAAATGTTCAATGAGGAGACATTATCTATCAACACTATTTTTATGAGAACATATCTAATCATTGTTGTGATGTACAGAGGGTTTTCTGTAAATTGAGAAGGGATATCCTCATCATAGAAGTTTATGTGATCCACCCTATGAGACTCCACAACATTTATTATAGAAGTTATTTGAATATCTTGTGGCACCGTCATTTGACTCAAAGAGTTCATCAACTCCTCCCTATGGATGGGCGAAGACCAAAGAAGCTCCAAGAGAGAAATTTTGGTAGGTGTGTGAGCAATTTGATGTTTGATATCAAATGGTAAAGTTTGTTCTATTCTATTTGTGTTATTTTTTCTTTGTAGTGCCCTCAAAATCAAAGGCTTAAATGGCTACTTGGTTAAGGTGAAGGAGATTGATATGGGTTTGTTGATTGTGGGTTTTATTGTTGCAATGGTTTGGCTTGAGCCTGTTATCGAGTTGTGGTTCTGATCATGCCAACTGTGTCATCATGGGGTGGTGGAAGAAGCTAGAAAAGGATGGAAAAAGAATATGGAATGGGTTTAATGCGATGGTTTCTATGAAGTGTCAATTCTTCCAATGGAAGCAAGTGATGCATGGGAGGGTGATGTGTTAGGATATTTGCTAATGGACCATCTAGAATAAAAATATCTATGACCAACATCATAGGTACAGATTCCTCCTCTGAAATATTTGAGGTGACCAAGGTGGTTTTAGATTGGTTTACCTTCAGAATGATCAAAATATGAATATGGATGGGCCTCCCCTTGGTCTCTCTTGCCGAAAACAGCAGAATGTGAAGGCACAAGTGTATTTGATGGAGATTTTTGTCTTGGTACACTACTAATAATACCTATATAATGTTATGTAGGGGTTACATTTTGGTAATTAACCTAATGTACTACTTGTTTTCCATGATTAGGTAGTGGTTGTTGAAAAATCTCCAAATCTTGGTTTGCAGTTTGTGCCTGTTGTGCAGGAGGTTGACTAGTTATTGGGGGGTCATAATTACCCTATATAACTATAGACACCTAAAATGTGTTATGTCAAGGGTGACTACTCATATGGGACATGCTACAAGACCATATGGAAGATCTTGGATAGATTCCAAGATAGAGCAGTGGTTCTAACTACTTAATTTGGGCTCCTTGGCCTAATTAGTCTGAACCACAGTTGAGACCTATGGTATAAAGTCTAAATCATAGCTAAGACCTGAGGTCTATAGTCTAGGCTACAGTTGTCACCTACGGTTTAAACTAAAGTTAAGTTGGCCTACATCCGATATAAATCGGTTTGAACGACCACTTGTTCTAGAAGAGGGTAGTTGAAGGATGCAAGATTCCAGAGGCTTCTAATCCAACTGTCCCAACCACCTCTTCTTGATCTTGGCTTCTCCATGAAGCTACCCCTATACCTTGGGTAATCTTATAAATACCCCTTCCAAAATATGGCAAAATATATAGATCATATAGTGCGTTTTGATAGCGAAGCGCTATCAAAATAGAGAGAGCAAAAGAGAGAATTTTGAGCAGTGAAGCCTTGTCAAATTGTAGACTCATTTGAGTACATTGAGAGAGCCTCGTTTCCATTCACTTTCCAATTCATCAATAATAATTTCAATTTGTGCCATTGGTTCCCTAAGGAGCTAGAATGCCAAGAAACGCTAATTCAAGAAAATAGGGGCCCAATTGTGGAATTCAACCGCCAATCCAGCCAAAGGATACCAAGGCGACCCTTGATCATAAATTGGACAAATAATATCAAGCCCATAGCCCTTGATTTGTAGGTAAAATCTACTTTATTGCTCATCGTGGCTGACAATCGTGGTGTGCAGTGCAGACCACTCATCTGAGCTACGGTTTGCAATAGGTGATAGATCTCCTTACTATTTCTTTTACATTATGCTTAATTAGACTAGATTAGGCATTTTAGTAGTTTATTTCATGTTTTAGAGACACTGACCAATTTAATTAGGGCTTTATGTGAGTTCTTTCCATTTAAGAAACTTTACACTAATCTCTTGTTTCCATGCATCATTTCATGTAATTAGGTTATTAGATAGATAGCAATACTCTTCATTTCTATGTTTTAAGCAATTTTTATGAGTTTTGCATAATTTTAACATGATTTGTTTATTTTCTTGATTTCATTAGTGTTATGGCACTTTCATGTTTATATCCTTTAAAGGGCCTCATCACGAGAGGTTGCCTATGCTATTGATGTTTTTGTGTAGTTTTTTGACACAGGAAAGCAGGTTCAAAGGATATTTAATCATCTAATTCCTTCCTGAACATGAAGAAGAGGGTCTACTCCACCCTAGAGTAGTTTGTGACTATTTAGAGAGCCTTAGTATTGTGCCTACCCTATTGGGGGATTTTGGAATTGTATCAATTGTATCAACATTTGGGTGACCCTACGAGGGGCATTATTGTAACCGAGATTCACTTTCAATATTCATAAAATAAACATCCATTTTATCGAATGGGGTGCATATTTTTTAATATTGACTTTTAAAGTTGACTTTAATTGAAGCAATCACAACCGTCGATCTGTAATTTTTTGGTGCAATCATCCGATATGTCAAACTTACTCATTGTTTAATCAGAACCTTTGACCATCAAGTCTTGCATTTAAAATTTTGACTCTTCAGACAGCGCGTAGCCATCGATTTGATCTTGGGGTCAGAGCTTTCATTGATCTTGTTAAAGGTGCAAGGACTTTAATCATGTTTGTTATTAGTCTATGAATTAACCTTCAAAATCTTAGCGAGTGTGTGTCCATTGGATTTATTCCTCGACAAAGCGCTATCTTTAGATCGAAGACAACTTGCTCGTTTAAAACCTTGGGTTAGAATTTTTAGACCCATTTGACTTATCGTACAGGTTCTTTTGGAATGCACATCCGTTAGATTTTTTTATGATGACGCGCTACCGTCCGATTAAGCCTAAGGTGCTATATTTTACTTCTTGACCATGGCTTGACTTTTGATTTATCCCTTGGTCAATTTTATTAATGCGCTACCGTCTGATTATTTTTGGATTGAGCGCGACCCTTGGATTAAATCTAAGGTGCTCGATTGTTAGCTTGGTAGGGTGCATCCCCTTAGGTTTTAATTAATTAATATTTGCTTTAACCTTAGACCTTTCATATTTTGAGACCATGGTGAAATGACTTAACCGACTTTAGATTAAAATATTTATGAAGGTCGGACTTAGGCCCGAGGAAAGATTTAATTGAAGGTCAGACTTTGGCTTTAGATTTTTAATTTGAAATTTTCTTCCCTAACCATTTGAGGTACTTTGATTTATACCATGAAGTCCACATTATTAAAAATTCTAAGGTTAGAATTTATCAAACCAACCAATGAAAAATTGAATTACTCACAACAACTTAAGTAATGACCAGCAGTATTAGCAGTTTGATTGAAACCCAAAAATTTAAATTTGGGGGTCTTCAAAGTTGAGTCAAATTTGGCTCCAACATAGCCTCTGACTGGGACAATGTTTTGAAAATATGAAGCACTTGAGAACCACATAATCCTGGTTTTATTTTGTAAAAATTTAACAAAAAGCAACCAAATTTTGATTGCTAAACAAAACTTGAAATGCATAACAGAAAAAACTTCCTTCCTCTTTTTCTTTCTTTTCTTCATCATCATTTTTTTTTATTATATATATACTGAAAACATGTATGAATAACATGATATCAGAGCAAGTAGAGTATGAAAAACTGTAGATCCTTTTTCATTCAATTTGGAAACAAAGGTTTAGAAATTTTAGAAATCAATGAGTTTTATTTTGAAATATTGTAATGCTTGTTTTAGCTAAATCATGAGATAGGATTACACATATTTTGTCACAACCATTTGTCTCATCATATTTTTTGCCATGTGTGTGTTTGTGCATTCTTTTTTGGATTTCTAAATCTTTCAGAACTTTATCATATCTGAGTAAAATAGCCAAGTCTAATATGTGATTTCACTCTTTAAAAAATTTTACCATTCTGTAGGGCTCCACTGTCAGTCAGGGGTCTATAGCCTCGGTGGAGTTGCTTCTAATCCCATCTTGGTTTTACCCTACTCCTAGTCAAGCGTCTATAGCTCTGATAGAGGTTTTCCAAGATATCTCAATAAGTGACTCAATTTTACTTTTTTTTTTTATTTTTCTTTCTCATAAGAGAAGTGTTTGGATATATAAGTAAATTGTGTAATAAGTATGCCTGAGTTGAGGATTAGTTTTTTGCTATAAAATATGATTGTAATAATTGTTGGCTCAACTACTCTCTCAAATATAACTCAGTTCTTTGGACCTTTGAAGTCACTTTAAGTATCATTTTTAATGTTAGGCTTGACATGATGTTTCAATCATCTTTTTTTCTGTTTGTTTTATCTCATATCAATCAACTATTACATAAACAAGCTCATCAAAATCTAAAATAAATACGCTTTTTTCTTTTTATTTTTTTTGGTGGAATCAACAGTTAGATATACTCATCAAACTAAGATATCATATGTATAGTAAACTCAAAATATTCAAGAACAAAAGGGAAGCTTAACTAATAAACAAAATACACCATTTTGTTTTTGGATTTTTTTTTTTCTATTTTTTTTTTAATAATGATTTTTTTTGTAAGTACACCTTCAATAGGGAGTGTACATTTTGAGGTGTTGGCCATTAAAAGGGATAGCCATTATATCTCCCTATAAATTTTGTATCTTGTAAGTATTTTGACTGATAACATGGGCAATTTGGTATGGGCCAATCTATTTAGGTTCAAACTTGCCCTTTTCACCATGCTTATCATTTTTAGGATCCCAATAGACAACTATATCTCCTTGAGAAAAAGGAGTACCCTTGGCTTTCTTATTAAATAATTTTACAATTTTATGGGTTTGTTCCATCATTCTATTGAGATTCTCTCTTCTTTGTTCTTCTAACAAGACAATTTGGTCAAGCCTTCTCTGAATGGGATCAGGGTTTTCATGATATTGCAATAAAAGGAAATGTGTCATTTTTCTATTTTTGGGGGCAGTAAGGCTTTTTCTTCATAAAACATCTCATAGGGGGTTCTTCCTGTATTTATTTTAACAGATAGCCTATCAGCCCATAAAGAAAATTTAAGTTCATTGTCTCATCCCCTTTTGTTTTTTCCTAATGACCTTTTTATTCTTGTTATTGCATTTTTATTTGATGACTCGGCTAGACCATTTCCTTGGGGATAATAATTAGCAGAATGAGATAATTCAATTCGATATTCAGAATATAATTCTACCATTTCATATGACACAAAATATTGAGCATTATCAGTTACAAGCTTTCTAGAACTCCATACCTGGTCAAGATATTTTCCTCTATGAATCTAATGACTGCAGTAGATGTAGATGTTCTCAAAGATGCAACTTCCACCCACTTTGTGAAGTAATCTGTTGTAGTTATGATCCACTTATGTTGTCCAGATGAATTATCTTTGATCTCTCCAATCATGTCAATACCCCATTGAGCAAAATGTGCTTCAATGATTACTGGCCTGAGGGGCATGGCTGGTAGATGTTTTTTTCCTATAAAAACTTGGTATTTATGACAATTCCTTACATATTTATATACATACTTAAAAAGATATGGCCAATAATATCCTACTCTCATGATTTTATTGGTTGTAGCTCTTGGAGCAAAATGTCCCCCACAGAAACCATTATGAAATTCATTAATTATTTTTGGTACTTCTCTTTCATATAAGCAGACTAATAATACTCCATCAGGATGTTTCCAATATAATACTCCATTTTGTATATAATACTTTTGAGCTTGAAGTTTGACTGACCTCATTCTGTTTATTGAAATGTTTTTGGGGAATGACAGAGTTTGTAGATAGGACAAAATTTCTTCATACTATTTACATTCTTCATTTTTAATTCTTCTGTCATCATATGTCTGATCTATGGTAAGAATATTTTCATATCCTGCTTCTTCTTTGTTAGCCAACAGTTTAGCTAAACCCTGTCCTTTGACTGTTTTAACTATTTTTAATTCAACATCATATTGCAAAAGTTTTACCATCCATCTTGTTGGTCTTCCCAATGGCTCTTATTGAGAAAAGATATCTTTTATTGCTATAAAGTGTATACTGTAGTAAACTTTGTTTGAGACAAATATACTTTTAAAGTGTTCCAAAGATTGGATGACTGCATAGGCATGTTTTTCTAGCAGGGTATATTTAAGATTTGCTCCTTTTAGACATGATATAATAAATGCTATTGGCCTTTCATTATTTTCTTCATCTTTCTGTGAAAGTACAATAGCAATAGAGTGTTCAGATGCATAGGAGTATATTTTAAAATCCTTTGTATAATCAGGGCAACTTAGGGCTGGTGTGGTTGATATGGCTTCTTTTATTTCGTTAAATGCTTCCATATTTTCCAATGTCTATTTTATTTCTCCAGTTTTCTTCACCATATCATTTATGGGTTTGGTTATTTCTACAAAATTTGGGACAAATCTTCTGATAAAATTTATTTTACCAAAGAATGACCTTACCCCTTTTAGATTTTTGAGTGGGGGAATTTTATAAATGGATTCTATCCTTTCTGGATCAATGCTTATTCCCTTTTCTGAAACTATATGACCTAGCAATTTTCCTTGTGTGGTTCCAAATATGCATTTTTTTTATTTAGAGAAATTCCAAATTCCTTGCACCAGGAAAAAATTGTAGTCAAATGTTCTAGATGATCTTCTGGATTTTTAGAAAAAATTGTGATATCATCTAAGTACACTACTACAATTTTGAACATTAGTCCTTTGAAAGCAAATTCCATCGCTCTTTGGAAAGTAGCACCTGCATTCATCAATCCAAAAGGTATTCTTAAATATTCAAATGTGCCCCAAGGTGTGGTGAATGTTGCCTTGTGTCTATCTTCTGGATTTATCAGAATTTTATTGTACCCTGAAAATCCATCTAACAAGGGCAATCTAGTTGAACCTACTACCGCTTGCTAGGTTGGTCCATGTTAGGTAATGGGTAATTGTCTTTTAGTGAGCTCTTGTTTAAATTTCTAAAATCCACGCATAGTCTAATGTCCCCATTATTTTTCCTAATTGGTACTAAGTTGGATATCCAGAAGGAAAATCTGATTTTTCTTATGGAGTCCAACAATTTTTGAAGCTCTTTTTGCATTATCGGGTGCGAGTTGGATTGTACTTTCTCTATTTTTGCCTAAATGGCTTGGCCTCTTCTTTCAAGGGTATTATATGTGTCATTACATCTATTTTGAAAGTTTTGAGATCTTCATAGGTCCAAGCAAAATGTTCTTTGTTATTTTTTAGTAAACTGATATATTCAGTCTTTTCTTTAGCAGGTAATGTCATGTCTACTTTCACTATTCTGGGTTCTTTCATTGAGTCAATATTAATATCCTCATATATCACTTCTCTGCTTATAGGTTTATAGGCTTTGTCAAAATCATAAAATAGACTTTCAAGAGACACCAATCCTTTGGGTACTCTATTAGTTTTCAACTGGATTACTTCTACTAGTTCTCCTATTTGACCTTTTAGCTTTTCTTCATATTTTTCATCATAAATGACATCTGCATACTGATTTTACAAAGTCATAAAATCCTTAATATCTATATCATCTTGAAAGACCTAAAGATAGGCTATGTTATCTAGCACAGAAGGTTTATAGACTGAGATAGTTGGAAATCTTTCCATGTACTCTGTAGTTATTTCTGGATGATCTAGACATGAGGCATTCACAGCTAAGAGATCTACAACATGATTTTGTTCTCTAGGGATATATGAAATATTGAAAGCCAAAAATTTATCAATTTCTTCCAATACTACATTTCTATATTGCTTAAGTCTAGGATGCTTGGTCTAATATTTGTCTTTTATTTATAGGATAATAATTTTTGCATCCCCTATTACAGTTAAGTAGTTAATACCTAACTCTTTTGCTTTCCTTAGCCCTAATAGTAAAGCTTTGTACTCATCTACATTGTTTGTGCAAGTAAATTGTAATCTATAAGGGATACCAAGGTAATTTCCTTTAATATCAGTCAAATTTACACCTACACCTGCTCTAGATTGGGATTTAGCCCCATCAAATGACATGGTCCACATTTCTTGGGTTAATACTCGATTTGATTCAGCATCAATTATTCTCATATCTTTTAGATCCATGTTCTTTGCATCTGGTACTTCCATCAGGAATGGGTTGTGCCATATTGAATAGACTCTCATCCCTTTTTCTTCCATAGAGTTAACTAAATTAATCATGTTTTCATCTATTTGAATTAACTCTATGGAGTGTTTGTTGAATGGTTCCCTTCTCAAAATTATATTCTTCTTATCTGATATAGGGATGGTAGCATAAGACCATTCTAGTTGTATTGATCCCCCTAGTTGTTTTACCCAATGCCTACTGAGTAATAGTGAGAAGAATGGGTCAACATCAACTACTGCTACATCTATGACAATGCCCTTTTTAGGATTTTGGTCTAGGAAAACTAATAATCCAGTTATTACTCCTACATAGTTAATTTGTCTGGTATCCATTACAGAAATAGGGGCAAAATATCTAGTACAGATTAATCCCATTTGGTTAGCTATTAACTTAGGCATTATATTATGTGAAGCTCCACTGTCAAGCATGCAATTATGAATCACATATCTTTCCCCTTCATATAAATTATATCTTAATGACACGTAGAAGGGTCTAACAGAATATGGTGATCTTGTATCATATTGGTTTTGTCTAGCAGTATGACAAGTAGGGTCTTCTTTCTGCTCTACTAATCCAAAAGCTCTGCATACTTGTTCTTTGTATGTTTGAACTTTCATAAGTTCACCAAATGTGATATTAACTTTTTGCTTATTGAGTTCTAACCCAGCATCAAATTCTATCTTCTTTATATCCAATGGTTTATTACTTTCTTCTTTGGGAACTTCTTCTGTTGATTCTCTTACCTCAGGAGTAATTTTTTTAGGGTTCCTATCAGTTTTCTCTTTACTGATGTTTTTATTTGTGAAATTTTGTCTTCTTGTTTCATTTGTAGGTAAATTCTCTATTCTTTCAGGGACTATTTTATTCCTCAAATTTAAAACATGGGTTTCCTCTAATTCTTCAACCTCTTGAGAAGTGGTAATCAATTTTCCGTGTTTCATCTTATCATATATTGACTCATGTGACTTCTATGAGATTTTAGTTCCTTCAGTTACTAAGATCTGAGGATGATGATTTAAAGCATATTTATCCATGTCTTCTTCAAACAACCTTTCTTTGGATTCATCTTCAATGGATCAACATGCATTGATTCTTATATCCTCTTCTGATTCTACATGCATATCTACATTACATTGATCACTTAGGTGTATTCCACATGCATCAGGGTTATGGGGTGCATCACAAGTAGAGCAAAAATAAGGAAAACCTTCAACTACATTGGCAGATGGCATTGGATTAGGGACATTGTTCTGATCCTTGTCATAATCTTTGTTTTTCCAGTTGTTATTCCTATTACCCCTATTCCTATTCCCTTCTTCAAAACCATTGTTGTTTCTCCAATTCTTATTGTAATTTTTCTTAAATGGGGGATGGTTGTCAACATGTGGTCGCTCTGTCTGTGAAGATTCACTACTATTTCCATTTATTTCAATTCTTGCTAACTTGTTACTCATGTTGTTGAACATTTTTGTCATTTTACTGGTCAAATTCTCCACAAGATCAATTTTAGTTCGTCTTTGTATATCAAAAGCTACTCTCTTAGGTTTTCTCTTAGGCATGTTAACTTCTAAATAATAAGGCTTCATCTTACCACTGTCAAGCATATTTCTTTCTATATCCATTACTTTTTCCATACAACCATACAACCATCAATGGTAGTGGCTTTTTCTTGCCTTAATTCATAGTTAAACTCTCCTTGAAAAGTATTCTTATAAAAATAAATAGACTGAATATCACTAGGCCTGAGGTTGGCAGGGATTTTTTTTCTTGTTTTTGAAAATCTTCTATTAAAATCACTAAAAGCCTCATTTTCTTTCTTATTCATAGTGGCTAGCTCAATTAACAATGATTGTTCATTTTTCCTTTCACCATAATTTTTTAGGAACACCTCTTCCATTTTGGTGAAGTCTGGTATATCATTGTTAGGAAGGGAATTAAACCATTCTCTAGCATCTTTTTCTAAAGTCTGTAGAAAGTCTCAAATACTACATCTTCATGTTCAACTTCCAGACTGTCCATTGCATATAAGAAACTTTTGATATGATCCTCTCAAGTTATTGCACTGTTTCCTAAATAGTTAGGGAGGTATTTGTGAGCTTTACTGGGTAAGGCATTTAAATTTAGTGGTAATACAAAAGGTCTATATTTGTTATTTCTCCACAAATGAACATTACCCTCAGCCATAGCTACTATTGAATTTAATTTCATAGATGTAGTATCTACGATGGTATGGGTCTAGGCAGTTTGAACGTAGATTTATGAATTATCTACCTTTGAATGAGAATAATCACATATATCTTCTACTACGGATTTTAAACGTCCATCTTCAGTAATACCAACAGTAATAGTATTTTGGATTTTTTTCATGTAATTTTTACCACTAGAATTTACTCTACTATTATAAATAGTATTCTTAAAAAGTGGAGTTTTCTAGGTATGTATAAATACATCTAGATTCTCGACTTCTAGAAATAGTTCCTTACCACTTCTCCTGGTGTTCGCCAGTACGTTATGTTCTCTCATTTTTTTATATTTTTCTTTTGGGTTCATCCAGTAGAATCACCAGCACTGGGGTGCAGAAATAATAGTGTATACTCTTATCAAGAATGCTTGATATTATCTCTCATCCTCACAAGAGTGGGTTCTTGGGAAAAATCAATAAAATCAAGAAACCAAAATTTCAAGAAAATCAAGAACGTAAAAACTTACTTCAAAACATAAACTATGTACATAGGAAAAATAAAGAACTTCTAACAAAGTAAAAATTAAAACACTGGTTCTTTACTTTAACTGGTCGTCCTTTGATTAAAAATAAATGTTGAAGAAAACTTTTAAGAAGATAATTGAATCTTTCTAAGAAATCCTCCCCAGCAACAGTGCCAAAAAATTGTTGGAACGGATTCTTGTATCCATAGGAAATCAATTGTCACACTACAAGAATCTGTTTGAAACCAACGAGCTATTACAGGCTCTAGTCGACCTACCTCATGTTCTACTAAACCCGAATATTTCTAAAGAAGATGGTAGAACGAGTAAGGAAACCCCAACGACAATTCTTTAATTAAGCTTCTAATTTGCACGCTCTAGATTTATATTAAACTATAAGTATTCTTATTAAAATGACCAAGCATGAAAATAACCAATTGTTATGCCTTATGTAGACCGGTGCCTAGATTCATTGGGTTGTTATAGCAATTTAACAATAATTTTAATATGAAACAGAGAGAAGGGGAGAATAAAATTGGCATTCTTAATATCATTCGAATATTGCAATAAAATCAAGAGTTAACCAATGAAAGAAACATATATAATGCGTTCAAATAATGTAACCCATTACATAGTACAATGACAAAGATATGATAGGAATAAAACCTAGAATTGTATTGATTTCATAAAATATTACATGCAGAGTGGGCGAGATGCCTTTTAACTCTATTTTTCTTAAATAAATACATCAATACAATGGAGAGGACTCTATTCAAATAATGTAACAGGTCTCTCCAACTCTCCTTGTTCTAATATGGTAACAGTAGAGTCTCTGAATCCTAGGCTTAAGAAGGTAGGAAATGATCTCAGCTTCTTGAACGCTTTCCTATCACAATCCTGCAAAGCAAGGGGAGGAAGAAAGAATGAATAAAATAAAATAGACACAAAGAAATACAACACAACTAACAGGGCACTCAAGTATACCTCTTAGCAAAAATGCTATTCTCTAATTTCTTGATGCAAAATCTAGACCTGCCTGCTTCCTTTTATAGTTGTTGGTTCTTGATTCTGTTATTTCTGGTTGAATTTTGGCTGTACACTTGGCATCATCTAATTGAACCCGTTCTAAATGCTATCTAATTGGTGCAGCTCTGAACTGACTATTAAGGTTCTTCTTTATACTGAAGGGAGCTCTTTGTTATTTTAATTTGGCATTTTTGCTCTCTTAGTTGGCCCTAGAAACTAAGGATTCATCGTTATAATTTTTCTTTGTTTTGCTTGTCCTGGTCACTATGATTTGCCGCTAAGGCTCGACCAAGCTATTATCATGAATATTAGATGAAGGATGGAGGGGGGCTCGACGTAATGGTGAAGACAAGGGGTGGCATGCTAGTGGCAAACAAATGGAGTTGCACTGATCATGTGATAGAGTGAAGAAGTAAGGATGGTGAGGGTCTGATGGATGGAATGATGGGGGTAAATGGTAAGAAGCGGTAGTGGGTGAGGGTGACATACTAGGAAAAATTTCAAGATGCTCAAGGAAGAATACCTAGGATGAGGAGGGTAGTGGTAAGTAGGAGGAATATGGGAATGGACAACAAGATCTGGAAACATTTATAATTTTCTTCCATAACTATATTCTGTCGAAGTGCTCCCCTGGTAACTATATTCTGTCAAAGCACGGATTTGAATGGTTTTTTGAAAATTGAAACCATGCTTTTTTTTCACGCGCATCCTTCAACTTAAGTATTTATAGAATAAAAATTGAATACATTTGTATTCCTTGTATTCCATTATTTCTCTTTACTGATGCAGGTACTTTTAAACCTTTGAATCGTGTACTACCGTTGGATTGATCTAGGGTGTAGCGCATTCGTTGTTGTTCTAAAACCTGTATGATGGTTAATGTACCTAGCTACATATAAACACTTGACATAACATGTTTTATGGTCTTCAATTAATCATGATTATCCAATGTTAATCTTCATTATTTTCAAACCTTAGCAACTCGTATTAATCGATGGTAACATATGATACGGGTATTTTTCTTTTGCTATCACCGTTAGATCTTACTGTGGTGAGGCGCGACCATTGGATCGTAAATATGCACATGGTTTTTAATAAATGGGAAACACTTATATGTACCTTGGTTTAATTAATCAAACTTTTGAAATACTAATGCTTAGATTAACCTTCGATTGATCTTCCTGTATGTGCACCGTTAGATCTGGGGAAAAATGAATGTCACCATTTGATTTGTATACTATTGAAATGTCTTTATTTAGATTTCTATATTTTTTCGCTACTACAAGCCTTCATGACCATCAATTTTCAGATTAATTTGGACACTATCGTCAGATTTCGAATAAGATACCCACCAAATAATCAATGTAAAAACTTTTGATTTTCTATTAATCATGATTAAGGCGAAGGGGGATGATTAGTCAATGTATTAAACCCTCGCTAAGCATAATTAATATTTTTCTTTACCTTAGCCTTTCTTTTACCATTCACGGTTTCAGCGTGGCCGTCAGATTTCGAGTGGAGGCAAGCACAACCGTTGGATCTAGTCAACCTGCAAGTTAGTTTAATCGAGTACGTATAATATTAATCATAATTAAGGTGAAAGGGGGAGGATTAGTCGATGTATTAAACCCTTTTTAATCACATGATTAACATTAATTAATTTTTTTGAACCTTAACACTCTTTAATGCATCTTCAATTAGTGCACCACCATTAGATTAAAAATTGATCGAGCGCAACCGTTCGATCTTTGTAACTAGCCCGATGATTAATCGAATGGGGTGCATATTTTTAATATTGTGTTTTAAATTTCACTTTAATCGAAGCAATCACAATCATCAATCTATAATTTGTTTGGCATGATCGTCTGATCTATCAAACTTACTATTTAATCAAAACCTTTGACCATCAAGTCTTGCATTTAAAATTTTGACTCTTCGGACAGCATGCGACCATCGATTTGATCTTGGGGTCAGCGCATCCGTTGATCTTGTTAAAGGTGCAAGGAATTTAATAATATCTGTTATTAGTCTATGACTTAACCTTTGTAATATTAGCGATTGTGTGTCCGTTGGATTTATTCCTCGACGAAGCTATGTCGTTAGATCGAAGACAACTTGCTCGTTTAAAACCTTGGGTTAGAATTTTTAGACCCGTCCGATTAAGCCTAAGGTGCTATCTTTTACTTCTTGACCATGGCTTGACTTTTGATTTATCCCTTGGTTGATTTTATTAATGCGCTACCGTTCATTTTTTTTTGATTGAGCACGACCCTTGGATTAAATCTAAGGTACTCAATTGTTAGCTTGGCGGGGTGCATCCCCTTAGGTTTTAATTAATTAATATTTTCTTTAACCTTAGACCTTTCAAATTTTGAGACCATGGTGAAATGACTTAACTAACTTTAGATTAAAATATTTATGAAGGTCGGACTTAGGCCCAAGGAAATATTTAATTGAAGGTCGGACTTTGGCTTTAAATTTTTAATTTGAAATTTTCTTCCCTAACCATTTGAGGTACTTTGATTTATACCATGAAGCCCACATTATTAAAAAGGTTAAGGTTAGACTTTATCAAACCAACCAATGAAAAATTGAATTACTCACAACAACTTAAGTAATGACCAATAGTATTAGCAGTTTGATTGAAACCCAAAAATTTAAATTTGGGGGTCTTCAAAGTTGAGTCAAATTTGGCTCCAACACCCATGTTACACAATATTTATTTTGGGATTGGATACTTATCAAACAAGTAGCAATGGGTAAAATTATTTTCTTCAATAATTATATTTTTGCCAACAGTGGCCTTGTTTGTGGCATATCTGATAAAAACAAGGGTACAACTACCAAAATGTATAGTGTATCCTTCCTTATAATGTTATCCCATGGTTCTTGGATATTGTGGTAGTTGATATAGGATGAGAGAATCTTGAATAGAAAAATTCTCATGGTTAGTTGATGGTGAAGTGATGGTCAAGTTATCAAGTGATTGGTCCATGAGAGAATAAGAGATGGAAGGTGATGTGTTAGTTGTATGAGAAGCATGAATTATGTTAGCAGAATGTATATGATGATTAAAAGTAGGTGTATGAGATGAATAAGGTTGTTCATATGTATATGAAGAAGGATAATCAACAAAAGGCACCAATTATTACAAGGAAGGACAAAATGAATACCCAAATGGCTCCACCATTGCACAATACTCAAATGGTCTTGGATCACCATGGATGGTGACAAGTTGATTCTTAAATTTGAATTTGATAAATTGGTGCAATGTGTATGGGACCACCTTCATGACATAAATCCATGATCACCACAAAATTATATTGTATAATGTGGTGTAATGTACAACATAAACACTCGTGTCCAAAATTCTAGGGCCAACTTGAAGTGGAATAGATATCATGCCACAAGCTTCTTGGGGTTCATCATTAAACGCTTTGATGACCAGATCTGGTTTTCTTTGATCCTCATTTTTGAAACTAAACTTTTAAAAAAAGTCATATGTGCAAATGTTCAATGAGGAGACATTATCTATCAACACTATTTTTATGAGAACATCTCTAATCATTGTTGTGATGTACAAAGGGTTTTTTGTAAATTGAGAAGGGATATCCTCATCATAGAAGTTTATGTGATCCACCCTATGAGACTCCACAACATTTATTATAGAAGTTATTTGAATATCTTGTGGCACCGTCATTTGACTCAAAGAGTTCATCAACTCCTCCCTATGGATGGGGGAAGACCAAAGAAGCTCCAAGAGAGAAATTTTGGTCGATGTGTGATAAATTTTATGTTTGATATCAAATGGTAAAGTTTGTTCTATTCTATTTGTGTTATTTTTTCTTTGTAGTGCCCTAAAAATCAAAGGCTTAAATGGCTACTTGGTTAATGTGAAGGAGATTGATATGGGTTTGTTGATTGTGGGTTTTATTGTTGCAATGGTTTGGCTTGAGCCTGTTATCGAGTTGTGGTTCCGATCATGCCAACTATGTCATCATGGGGTGGTGGAAGAAGCTAGAAAAGGATGGAAAAATAATATGGAATGAGTTGAATGGGGTGGTTTCTATGAAGTGTCAATTGTTCCAATGGAAGCAAGTGATGAATGGGAGGGTGATGTGTTAGGATATTTTCTAATGGACCATCTAGAATAAAAATATATATGACCAACATCACAGGTACAGAGTCCTCCTCTAAAATATTGGAGGTGACCAATGTGGTTTTAGATTGGTTCACCTTCAGAATGATCAAAAGATGAATATGGATGGGCCTCCCCTTGGTCTCTCTTGCCGACAACAGCAGAATGTGAAGGCACAAGTGTATTTGATGGAGATTGTTGTCTTGGTACACTACTAATCATACCTATATAATGTTATGTAGGGGTTACATTTTGGTAATTAACGTAATGTACTACTTGTTTTCCATGATTAGGTAGTGGTTGTTGAAAAATCTCCAAATCTTGGTTTGCAGTTTGTGCCTGTTGTGCAGGAGGTTGACTAGTTATTGGGGGGTCATAATTACCCTATATAACTATAGACACCTAAAACGTGTCATGTCAAAGGTGACTACTCATATGGGACATGCTACAAGACCATATGGAAGATCTTGGATAGACTCCAAGATAGAGCAGTGGTTCTAACCACTCAATTTGGGCTCCTTGGCCTAATCAGTCTGAACCATAGTTGAGACCTACGGTCTATAGTCTGAACCATAGCTAAGACCTATGGTCTATAGTCTAGGCCACAGTTGTCACCTACGGTCTAAACTGAAGTTCAGTTGGCCTTCATCCGAGCCAAATCGGTTTGAATGACCATTTGTTCTAGAAGAAGGTAGTTGAAGGACGGAAGATTCCAGAGGCTTCCAATCCAACTGTCCCAACCACCTCTTCTTGATCTTGGCTTCTCCATGAAGCCACCCCTAGCCCTTGGGTAATCCTATAAGTACCCCTTCCAAAATAGGGCAAAATATATAGAGCATATAGTGCATTTTGATAGCGAAGCACTATCGAAATAGAGAGCAAGAGAGAGAGCATTTTGAGCAGTGAAGCCCTGTCGGATTGTAGACTCATTTGAGTACATTGAGAGAGCCTAGTTGCCATTCACTTGCCAATTCATCAAGCATCATGTCAATTTGTGCCATGGATTCCCTAAGGAGCTAGAACGCCAAGAAACGCTAATTCGGGCAAACGGAGGCCCAATTGTGGAATTCAACCGCCAATCCAGTCAGAGGACACCAAGGTGACCCTTGATCATCAATTGGACAAGGAGGATCAAGCCCACAACCCTTGATTTGGAGGGCAAAGCTACTTGATTGCTCGTCATGGCTGACAGCCATGGTGTGCAGTGCAGACCGCTCATCTGAGCTACGGTTTGCAACAGGTGATAGATCTCCTTACTGTTTCTTTTGCTTTATGCTTAATTAGGTTAGATTAGGCATTTTAGTAGTTTATTTCATGTTTTAGAGACACTAACTAGTTTAATTAGGGCTTTATGTGAGTTCTTTCCATTTAAGCAACTTTGTACTAATTCCTTGTTTCCATGCATCATTTCATGCAATTAGTCTATTAGATAGATAGCAATACTCTTCATTTCTATGTTTCAAGCAATATTTATGAGTTTGGCATAAGTCTAACATGATTTTTTCATTTTCTTGATTTCATTAGTGTTATGGCACTTTCATGTTTATATCCTTTAAAGGGCCTCATCATGAGAGGTTGCCTATGCTATTAATGCTTTTGTGTTGTTTCTTGACCGTAGGAAAGCAGGTTCAAAGGAGATTCAATCATCTAATTCCTTCCTCAACGCGAAGAAGAGGGTCAACTCCACCCTAGAGCAGTTTGTGACTATTTAGAGAGCCTTAGTATTGTGCCTACCCTATTGGGGGCTTTGGAATTGTATCAATTGTATCAACATTTGGGTGACCCTAAGAGGGGCATGATTGTAACCGAGATTCGTTTTCAATATTAATAAAAGAAACATCCATTTTATTGTTATATGCAATCTTGTTTATCATTTTATGCTTTTATGTTGATTCCAATTGATGTATTAGATAGGTGCATGCTTTTTGGATAGGTCAGAAGGTGATCACGATGGAACTCCACAATTTATGCCCCTGATTTCTAATATTTTTGTGTTTTTTTATATCAGGTGCAAACCACAGCTTACAACTACGATCTCATTGTTGGCCCGTGGCTTCAAAACACGGTCTATAGTAGCAATCATGCCACAGATCTATGGTTTACAATAGACACAACAGACAATAGGAGTTCAAAGCTAGATCAAATGAGGACCTGAGGTAGGCCCTTTTACACTCTTGTATCTCTATCATTTACTATCTGTGTTTTTCCAGAACAAAAAAATTGAAACATAAATAGACTAAGGATAAAAGGAAAATGAAAATGAATTAGGTCCTTAGGGTTTCTTTTTCTAAGTTTTAGCTAGGTGCTGCTAGGAACAATGGATCTCTGAGTGTAGTCCACCCTAGAATCCAGCGTGCTAGAGTATTTCATGTGGTGGTTTTGCATGCTTGAGGCCTAATCAAAGGCCATTAGTCATCGTAAACTTGCATTGTCAAAAAGGTCATGTAGGATGTAGCATGCATGTTTCCTGAATATCAAACGTTATTTTATTGCATATCATGTAGGAAATGATCATGTGAGTGCTATATTATGCATCTTTCCTTTTATGCAATTTAAAAAGAACCACACACACCACGTTTCAAATTAAACGCTAGTGAGTTGGAAGTGACATCCAACCACTAGTAGGGTTTCAACGATGGTGGAGGTGACTTCCATCCATTGGCCCAAATCCTACGTACCCTTGGATACTAGACCAATATCGGATCCGAGAACCTTTCGTACCCTAGAAAATTTGCATGTATTCTCTTCGGAGGGTATAACGCTGATTGGGGGAAAATGGGTGAGGATCTGGGAGGACCTGTGCTCCCTGACCGTGTGTGGGCTTCATTACCACACATTATAGGTTGGATTACGCGACTTGGAGTTCATAGCCAAGTTGTTGAGCTGCGAGTATACAGGTGAAAGCCAATTAAACTGAGATTATCATCCAACAAGCTTTCAAACACGATAAGAGTTTCTAATACTGACACAACAAATCATGAAACAACATCAAATAATTTAGGGCTCACTTTTAAAATGTAAAGGAGATAATCACATTGTTTACATTGTATGCTTCTTTATTGCTTAATTCATCAAGATAAGGCCTTCCTTGAGGCCAAAATTTTTAGTAAGAGAGGTTTCCTCTCAAGACTTGTGTAGTTGGCACATCATGACAACTAGGCATAGTCGAGCTCACTCACGAGCTAATGACTCAGAATATGCAGGGAGAGGCCCTCAATGCCTTCGGTATTCCCTTGAGGATCTTTTAGATCTTGCACGCCTCCTTGCTAGGCGTCATACGCATCATTCACCTGAGGATCTAATCCTCCCAGCACGACATTCTGATAGTCATCGTGAGCCCCCTTCATCACGTAGGGGGTCCACCCATACAGGCCATGGGGTTTCTTCCCACACAGAGAGAACCCATGTCGTTAGGTCTCCCCCTAGCGAGATAGAGAGTTGTGGATCCTACTCCATGAGTCAGTCATATAGGAAACCTGAGTCTCATACAGTCCATAGGGGGTGACTACTCCAAAGTCAATTGGAGGAAGCACGCATTGAGTGGGAATGCCTAGAGCGTGAGTACTCAGAAGAGAAGAGATTGCATCAACAAAGGTTGGATAGGCTCCAACAACGTGAAGGGAGGATTTACCAATAGAAATTACGTGAAGAACAATCATGTGAGGTAACTCCTAAAAAGAAGCTCATACCTAGAGTGCTTAGGCAACAAGTCAATGCGATGCACCCTACGCATCATCAAGAGTTGCCTCTTAAGCAAGTAGATAGCCATTCTCTTAGACAGATAGACATACCGTCGGCTATTGATAAGAAACAAGAAGACATGCCTAAGGATCCCATGCTCAAGCATGAGGTTGAGAGTAGGTCAAGTTAGATAGGTGAGCAATGTTAATGCTCGAAAGTTGTCACAATCCTTGATGCATATACAGTCTATTCTATCATATAAGGAACCTATGATTACCTTCCATAAATAGGAAGTCAAACCTATCCCTATCAAGGAATCTGATCCTCCATTGCACATCATAGCGAGGATAAATCAGATTGTGTATAAGTGAGTGTTGGTTGATACAGGATCGTCCATCAATATTATCACCACCTCTACATTCAAACATCTCAAAATTCCACCTTCCCACATCAAGGCATCGAATTTCATGCTACAATATTTTAATGATGTGGAATCCCCTACAGTAGGCACAATAGTCCTCCCCATCGAGGTGGGACAAAAGATTATTTCTACATTGTGCTATATTTTAGAGGGTTCAAGATAGTATAACCTGCTGCTTGGAAGGTCGTGGATAAGAGCCATGGAGTGCATACCATCCATAGTGCATCAGTGCATTAAGTACACCCATGCAAATGAAGTTCATGTGGTTGAGGTGGACCCAGATCCTTTCAAGTATTACAAACCGGGGGATCATCCACAGGAACCTAGTGGGGTGCCCACGCATCCGAACACTAAACATGATGAGTCTATCCAAAGTTTGGATGCAGCCTTGTAGACTATTGTGGAGTTACTGTCACCACCGCTGTCACCTGTGGAGTCACCTATAACTCCTTCATCTTCGATCTTTCCTAGTAGGGAAGAACTGATGAACTCAATCACAGAGATGCTCACAACTACCTTGGATGTGTCATTAGAGGACCCTCATACTCCTATCAAGGAGGGGAATACCTAGCATGGTCATGGATGCACCTGAGTGTATCACACCTTCATCATCCATCATGTCACAAGGTAGATCTCATGGGGATGATGGTGAATGTACAGAGCATATGGAGGCAGACACCACGGTGTCACCCATCATGGAGATCATTGAGGATTTAGGTCAGCTTCTTGTCGAGTCTCTACCTATTGAGCCTATCCTTGATGCATCGAATGAGCATGAGGAAGAGTTAGTTGTTACAATTGAGATGCTACAACCCCAACAGGTTGACGAGTCACCTACGACTCATGCAATGGTGGAATCATTTTCTCACGAGTTTGTGGGAATGGTTGACATTAAGTTAGAGGATCGAGTGACTCTAGAGAAAATAGAGCAAGATATGGGGCAATCAGACATTGCTTCCATATCGAAGGGGTCCAAACATTTAAAATTAGTCACTCCTGACTCATTTCTTGTGCCACCTTCTCAAGGACAAGAGCAAGTGTGTACCCCATATCAGGTTGGGGGTACTAAATCTGACACAGTTCAATTCTTTCAAGTCGAGCAACAACATGAACTGAGTCATGCGCATGAGCATGTGGATAGCATTGATGAAGTGTGTCATCAAGAAGCATCCGCATCAACCCAAACGAAGGAAATAGGTGATTTGCAATTACCTAATGGATCTCTAGCATCCACTTTTCTATTTCCTTCAATAGACAAAGGTATTTCAAATCAATCATTGGAAATACATATGAACTCTTTGTCAGTCTTGCGAGCCATTCTAAGTCATCTAGAACAAATGGAACATCGAATGGATGAGCAAGATAAGGCATTGCATTTTATCATGAACCAACTTGGAAAACTAGGATCACAAAAGCATCCCTTGTCTGAGGCTGAACCACTTCCTATGCAAGTACAGGAAAAACCTCAGCAAAAGCAAGAGCCCATGTGGCCTACCCAACCATTGGGTCCTCAAAGTAAACCAATGTGGGTCGAGCACCCAAAATAGTCGTAGCGCATTTGGACTCCTTTAAAAGAGTCTATGTCTGACATCTTTTAGAAGCTACAAGAGGCTAAGGTCATCACCTTACCTAATATCATCCCTTTAGACCCAAATAGAGCTAAACCTATGGGTTACAAGGAGCATCACTATTGTCTCTATCATCGAATAGAGGGTCATGGCATTCGAGATTGCTATGAATTCAAGAGTAAGGTGCAAAACCTTATAGATAAGGGGGTTTATCATGAAGATGGTTCTCTTATAGTGCCCCAACATGTTGAAGTGGAGGTCACACCTCCTCATGAGCGACCCCGAGGTCGTTAGTCACCTCGTAGGCCCGATAAGCCAATGCAACGAGTAGTTTCATTTCAGATGACTACTCTAACTTTGTTCCAAAATTTACACGAGGCAAAGGCATTCATATTACCCAAAGTCAAGCAAAGGGCATCCAAGATTGGGTCACCTGATAAGAGCCCCTTTTGTGTGTATCATCGAGCACATGGACATGACATTCGGGATTGTCAATCATTTAAGAGGGTCATCCAAGACCTAGTAGAATGAGACGCGATCCGCGAGGATGGTTCACTCATTCAACCCTGCCAAGACATAGGCACTCCACTGAGGTCCATTCCTCAGTTGGGAGAGTTGATTTCTATCACTCTTCCTAAACAAGTTGATTACATTTCAGTGGATAGCATGCACGTTGGGGGTACATAGGGTAGCATACCCTCCCCAAAAGGCTCCAAGGGTTCCTAAAACCACTTGGTCATGTCAGTTAAAGGCCCCAAGGGTTTGCTTAAAATCGCTCGGTCATCCTAAAAGGCACCAAGGATTTCTAAAACCACTTGGTCAATCCAAAAGGCTCCAAGGATTCCTAAAACTACTTGATAATCCCAAAAAGCTCCAAAGGTGCTCACAATCCCTTTGGTCAACCTAAAAGCCCCAAGGATTTTCTAAAAATCGCTTGGTCAATTTAAAGGCTCCAAAGGCGTCTGTTAGCTCTTTGGTCAATCCAAAAAGGCTCCAAGGGTTCTTAAAACTACTTGGTCAAATCCCAAAGGCTCCAAAGGCATGTACTCATCATTTGGTCAAATATAAATAAAATCAATAAAATCTAAAAAAAATTGGTAAAGCATAAAATCCAAAAACATTTGCATTTGCATTATGCATTTTCATTTACACATGCATTCATTTCATCATTGCATTGCATATAGGTATTCCTCATCCATTGCATTCTGTAGTAGAATGGATTGTGTCTGTCAATCTTACAAATGATGCCACATTTGTATTTTAATCATGCACCTCTGCATTTATCATAATCCATCATTCATGTGAGTAAATGTGTTTGTCAACACAACACCTGTTGCTATAAAATATGTATGTATATATACCAAAGTTTTCCGGTCACTCAGCCATACCTAGTGGGTTTCTCAGATGTCGTAGAAAGCTTCTTTTGCTTTTGTAGATGAGGTCACTAGTTGTGATAGTACTTGGCATATCAGGATCCCATCACTAATTGACACATTTAAAATCCTGCTAAGATAAGGGAAGATGAAAGTTGCGAAAGTGGTCCTGGGTATTTAGAGAGATGGGTTTTATTACCTGCTTATCTTGCAAATAGGTCGGTCTAGAGTGGTGAACCTTGGCAAAAGGACAAGATTTCCCCTACCCATACATTCCCTTGCTTACAAATAAAGGAGCAATATCCCAGAGTAACATCCTAGATCAACATCAGAGGTTGATACCCCACATCGATATCCTAAAATCGATATCCCAAATTGACATCTCAAAAGTCAAAACCCCCAATATTCAAATCAAAGATCAAATGAAGATCAAAATCAAGTTCAAATTCAAATCTAAAGTGACATAGTGAATCAAAAGCACTATATAAATCCCTTGCTCAAGAAAAACGAGAATAAACAGTGATTTTTATCACTCAAAGTAAAACATGAAAAATAATGATTTTTATCACTACACATGAGCAAGTATCCCTATGAATAGAAAGAAAAGAAGGGTGAGAACTTGAATCCCTAAATTGTTCACCATTCAAAGCCATAGAGTGAACCCCGATTACAGCAATGGGTTGAAAGAGTCCCGTCTACTTTCGGAGTAGTAGTTCTATTGGGTGATCCCCAATCACAGCAATGGGTTGAAAGAGTCCCGACTATTCTTGGAGGGGTAGTCCTGATCAATTTGCAAGATGAGCTAGCTTTGGGTGCCTGGGGTTGTCTAGCATTATAGTCCAATCAAGTCTAAAACAAGGATGATACGAACATAGGAGGAACCCGATCTCACATATGGGTTGGAAGAGTCCCGACTGACATCTGGGGTATGCCTATGGTCTATCTAAAAATACTCACGTGCACACATAGGGGTAATGAATAGTTGGGTCATTCGTGATGAAAGCTTTGTCCAACAAAAGCCTTGTACAGTTAGTATGTGACGTTTGAGAAGTCTACTAGGGTGTTTGAGTCTCATGGAAAACCTCAAAAATTTCTCTAATAGCAACAAAATATCAAATATCACAAACCATATAAAATAAAGTCATTTCAAATCATCAAACTGCAAAGTATCGAATCCATGATACATCATTACATTGAGCACAATCAAGATATAGGATAGATATCGGATGGATATCAAAAATGATATTTAGATGACCACTGACTATATTGTGCATATTTTTCAAAATGCAAAAGAAATATAGAGTGACATATCATATCATTTGCATCATACCACTGCATATCATTGCATTTCATATATGGGTGATTAATTGATTAAATTCTTGTAATGAGGATTTTCAATTACATTCATGATTTTTACACATTCTGTGGTGTCATCCATTAGATTGTTAAACACATATCGCATTCATTCCTTATGTTTTAAGTGATTAAAGCATACAGGTTCATTTACATTAGATTACCATCATGTAAATAATGCATTACATACATTGCACCAACATATTGTGACATCATCATAAATTAAATGCATACAATAAAGCAAAATTAAATATGCATTTAAAAGTAAATATCACATCCATATGCATCCATCATAAGTAGCACATCTAAGCATCTAGATCACTGCATATCATCATCATCATAAATTAAAATAGCTATCTAGTGCATGTCATCCATACATCACATCATATAAACATAGCATCAATATAAACATCTGCATCCATGTGCATAAACATAAACATATATAAATGACAAGTACACATAATGAGCCAAAATGATCATATATATATATAAATATGTGTATCAATGAGTACATAGAGGTACATCAAAATGCCCGTAGGCTACAACTGTGTAGGTCCTCGACCTTACACTCAAAAATAGTACAATGAATATCTTTGAAGATCTATACTAGGGGCCTGCACCCCCAGCCTGAGAGTCATCACCATCACCCTACCATCCCTATGGCTCCTGTGAGAGCTAGCTCCATGTGTGCTAGAGGACCTATGTGTCCTCTCGGTCCTGTGGGTCTAGTGGCTCAAACTAGTAGAGGACTGCCCTGTCATCCTAGTCCTGGTCCATTGTGACCCGAAAGCATGTGGATCCTCTAGGACCTACCCACCAATCAACCTGATGTGGCCCTCTAGTTGGTCTATGCGGGCTACCCTACCTATGTGCCTCTCATTTCCCTCCTCCATGAGGGCCTGTAAGCACTAGATCTCTGCCATGGGGTCTGACCGCCTAGTAGCAATGAAGATGGTGTGGCTAGAGGTCCCATGATAGCCTGGGAGGATGAAGGATCCCCCTCTATACCTTGAGCAGATCTCTCTCTGTAATAGCCACACTAAATCATGTTTGTGCTAGATCACGCACATTGGTGAGATCGCGGACCTATGTCTCCACCGTTGTAGCCCGTGTTGTGAGAGTTGTGATCTCCTCTTGGGCCTGTTGTAGCTGCCTCATGCTATGAACCAGCTTCACCTCCAATACAAAAATAGAAGTGTCTTACTACAATTATTGGGTCTACAGCCTCCCAAACTAACTCTGAAGATTAGCAACCTAAGCCAATTTTTGCCCCACCTCATTTTTTGGAGGTGCCTCACCCTCCTCTGATGCCTCCTCCTTGGCCTCAACCTGTGGATCATCCTCTATGCAGCCCTCCATGTCCCATACACCCTCGATCTTCTGGCACATATTGCATCCCTCTAGATCAGCCTTGACCCCATCGTCTATCCAGTCGAGGGGCCCCAAACCCTGCCACTATAGTAGGGACTACCAAGTATCATACGTTGGGGTGGTCCCAGCCCTAGCCACGCTTGTCTCCTAGAAATAATTTACCTCACCTCCAAGTGGTGTCGATTGAATGTAGGGAAAATCCCTCTCTAGTACTAGGCACCTATAGATGGTAGGTAACTCCGAAATATCTTGTATGAGCCCAAACTAGTAGAGGATGCATGAGTAGAACTGATACTCATGGATCTCAACCTTGTGGTTGAGTAACCACCTATCCCTCCTCACCTAGCGTAACCGCTCATCAACCTCCTACCATGTAGGACAATCCATGTACGGATGCCACTCTATGTCATCCGCCGAAGCTATGCAAATCTAGCAATATAATGGTCCACATCCCCAGCATGGGACCTACTCTAGAACCCCTCCTCCTCATGAGGCCAACATGTCATATAGCACTAGTGTGCGATAGGAATAGTAGTGATAGTGAGTGATAGGTCGATTGACGCTCGATCCTGATATGCTACTAGCCCCAGATCTGAAGTAATAGGCTACAATTGATACCAACCCTGGCTCCTACACATAGCTTGGTACAACTCTCGTATAGTAATAGAGTGCTCCCCTAAGCTAAGAGTAGAGGCCATAGAGTAGAGCTCTGAGTAACTCTCCTGACGATGGCCAGGAGGTTCTAGGGGATCCTTGCACCCGAGGAGTCTAGAAGCACAATATGAATGACTAGATGCATAAATACGACCTCTCGAACAGAGAAGATGCCCTTCTCCTACCAATATCCGATATGGATGCCTTCGTGGTCGATCCTTCCCTAGGCATCCTCACTACGGTCACCAAAGATATCATCAAAGACATCCTCCTTACTCCGAAAGGGAGAGGAGGTGATGGGCTCACCATCAATCGGGATCCTGAAGATCCGATAGATGTCCTCCAATGTAATAGTCATTTCACCTATGGGTAGGTGAAATGTGTTGGTCTGCGCATCCCAACGTTGGGCCAATGTAGTCATGTATGTCGGATCTACCCTGATCATAGGTAGATCGAGCACATAGTCGAAGCCAACCGCATCGAACCATGCTCACTCTTGGTCAGTGAGCTATCTATGGAGGGTGCAGAGGATATCTGGCTCCCTAGCTCTAGAGGTCAATTTTTGTAGAGCAAAAATGTATAAGGAAATGATGACTAAAAATAACTAAAAATAGATTAAAAAATGACCTAAAAAAGATAAACAAATCTAAAAAATTGCTAAAAAATACAAAAACATGCAAAAAGTGATCAAAAATTTCAAAAAAATTCAAAAATGCATCTCAAAAGTGCAATAAATGGCATTAATTATCAAAAATCATTAAAAAAATCAAAAATATTGAAAATTTTTCTAAAGTTGTGAACCGCGGGTCAAATCTACGGTCCGCATAATGGTCAAAATTTGATCATTGGGATTTGAATCCCATCGTGGCTGATAGTTGCGGTCCCCAATATGACAATTGGGAACCACATCTACCAGCTATGGTCTAGGAATGTGACCCTTTTAGGGTCACTTCCTAGCCTGAAACCAAAAATTAAAATCCTAATCTAGCCTAGACTAATGTGAGGTTCATTACCAACAATTTAGTGAGGTTAATTGGACCCATTACTTAATGTGGTTCATTTTAAGTTGGTAAGGAGTGCGAGGACTCGGTTTCGAGTTACCTTTCCTGCATCGATGCCTCTGCTGGATGAAGGTTGTCCAGGGTCTGCCATCGGGATGTGTGGAGGTCGTAGGTAGCATTTTTGGTAGTGTCTCGCATCAGTAATGCTTCCTCACCTCTCAGAGCTCTCTAGTTGTAGTCGCTTTCAAGGAATAATAATAAAATTTTCAAATGGGAAAATTTATATACCTTTTCCTAATTTCGTTGGACCGCAACTGACAATCGTGGTCCCAAAATTAGGGTTTTGCAATCGTAGGTCTGAGTTGCGGTTCCCAAATTTGAAATTTCTAGTTGCAGCTTGTGAGCGTAGTTTGCAACTAGCATTAAATGCACTAAAATCCCATCGTGGGAAGGTTTTAAATGACAAATTAATGATTCCTAACGGATCAAAATCTCAATAAGAGCAATCAATTTAACAAATTTGGTGATTTTCAAGCACTAGGATCAATTAAAAATTCAAATTAACAAAAAAAATCAAATAATAAAAAGCCAAATGCACCTCGTATTCAGTTATTTACCCTAGACACTTGGTGGTTGCAGTGACTGACGCTCCATGCAATCCGATGAGATGAGTAAATAACCATAAGGACATTTGGGGTAAAATTGTCATCATTGATTTGATATGCTTCTTTTCAATCCCGAAGAAGGCCTTCAAGGCTGGACCGCTCCACGAGAATGAGGCATTTCATGTCATTTCTCCTATGACACCTTTTTAGCAGATCATCGACAAATTGATTCAACATAAATCTAATTGGCCTTGTATCATTTTGATTCCCTAAGAAGGCTATTGCAGCCCGACTGCTCCATGGGATAGGAATGTGCAAATACTATTAACAGTTGCAATCATAAGCTGAACTAGGCTTAGCCAAGTAATTAAATGCTCAATTCTAAGTTTGTTCAGATCATTCATAATGGTCAAGCGACCTCATCGCTTCATTCATTGTCATTACCCTCATCGACTCATCGCTTGAGGGGGTAGTCATAATATCATAATCATAATCAAAGTCAATAGAAGATCCCTGAAATCGTAGATCCCTTGATCTTGTCAAAATTGTGTTCATCCTTACGAATCATTGTCAACAACTATCATAAGCTTACCCCTTTGCTTGGGGAAAATAGCAAATATGATAGTTAGTTTGTAGCTCTCATCCTTTCGGTTATATAGGCCTAACTCCTATTGTAGCATCAAAAGCTACCCGAATGTCTGATGACGAGTGCAAACTCTTTCAAATTTAAGCCTTTCACCCAGTTGGAAGCAATGATTCTAGGATGCGCATCCTTTTGCAGGACCTGGGGCATCTAATGTTGATCAGATCAATGATCATCATGGAACCTTCGACATCATTTTAGGAGGTCTATTTTTGCTCAGCGTTGTTCGATCTCACAATGCATCTCAAAAGGGGCATCTTAGACACCTAAAACGTGTCATGTCGAGGGTGACTACTCATATGGGACATGCTACAAGACCATATGGAAGATCTTGGATAGACTCCAAGATAGAGTAGTGGTTCTAACCACTCAATTTGGGCTCCTTGGCCTAATCAGTCTGAACCATAGTTGAGACCTGTGGTCTACAGTCTGAACCGTAGCTAAGACCTGTGGTCTACAATCTAGGCCATAGTTGTCACCTATGGTCTAAACTGAAGTTCAGTTGGCCTTCATCCGAGCCAAATCGGTTTGAACGACCATTTGTTCTAGAAGAAGGTGGTTGAAGGATGGAAGATTCCAGAGGCTTCCAATCCAACTGTCCCAACCACCTCTTCTTGATCTTGGCTTCTCCATGAAGCCACCCCTAGCCCTTGGGTAATCCTATAAGTACCCCTTCAAATTAGGGCAAAATATATAGAGCATATAGTGCATTTTGATAGCGAAGCACTATCGAAATAGAGAGAAGAGAGAGAGCATTTTGAGCAGTGAAGCCCTATCGGATTGTGGACTCACTTGAGTGCATTGAGAGAGCCTAGTTGCTATTCACTTGCCAATTCACCAAGCATCATGTCAATTTGTGCCATGGATGCCCTAAGGAGCTAGAACGCCAAGAAACGCTAATTCGGGCAAACGGAGGCCCAATTATGGAATTCAACCGCCAATCCAATCAGAGGACACCAAGGTGACCCTTGATCATCAATTGGACAAGGAATATCAAGCCCACAACCCTTGATTTGGAGGGTAAAGCTACTTGATTGCTCGTCACGGCTGACAACCACGGTGTGCAGTGCAGACCGCTCATCTGAGCTATGGTTTGCAATAGGTGATAGATCTCCTTATTGTTTCTTTTGCATTGTGCTTAATTAGGCTAGATTAGGCATTTTAGCAGTTTATTTCATGTTTTAGAGACACTGACTAGTTTAATTAGGGCTTTATGTGAGTTCTTTCCATTTAAGCAACTTTGTACTAATCTCTTGTTTCCATGCATCATTTCATGCAATTAGTCTATTAGATAGATAGCAGTACTCTTCATTTCTATGTTTCAAGCAATATTTATGAGTTTTGCATAAGTTTAACATGATTTGTTCATTTTCTTGATTTCATTAGTGTTATGGCACTTTCATGTTTATATCCTTTAAAGGGCCTCATCACGAGAGGTTGCCTATGCTATTAATGCTTTTGTGTTGTTTCTTGACCGTAGGAAAGCAGGTTCGAAGGAGATTCAATCATCTAATTCCTTCCTCAACGTGAAGAAGAGGGTCAACTCCACCCTAGAGCAGTTTGTGACTATTTAGAGAGCCTTAGTATTGTGCCTACCCCGTTGGGGGCTTTGGAATTGTATCAATTGTATCAACATTTGGGTGACCCTAAGAGGGGCATGATTGTAATCGAGATTCATTTTCAATATTAATAAAAGAAACATCCATTTTATTGTTATATGCAATCTTGTTTATCATTTTATGCTTTGATGTTGATTTCGATTGATGTATTAGATAGGTGCATTGCTTTTTGGATAGGTCAGAATTTTCAACCTATTGCATGAGTTTATCAAATATCCAACCCTATGTCAATCATAGTGTTGACCTGGTTTATACCAATCAATCATGGTATCTGGCTGTCTAATGTCAGGAAACTCTATCATACCTATTTCCAACAATTGTTTTTGGACCATGGACAATGGTTGATTTAGTTTGGTAAAATTTCATGGTGGGGATTTTTTTGGAGCCTTTAATATCATTTTCCTCAAAGTATTGGTAGTATTAACATTTGGAGCAGGTCTATTATCCGTAACTCCATCCCCCACTACATGTTTATTCTTGTATTAACTTTTGTATGTTTTCTCTTCCTCTTTATTTTTTATCTGTCCTCTTCTAAGAATATCTTGCTCTACTCTTCTAGATACATAAATGGCTTGCTCAAAGGAATTTACAGTGGCAATTGCTATCTCATAGGAAAGTCGTTCTTGTAAGTTCTCAATGAATATTTCCAGCATCTCCCTAGGATGTAAAGTGAATCTAAGTTTTCCCACTGTATTTCTTCATCAGACTAGGAAATAAGAGAAACTTTCTTTTTTTCTTGTTTCAAATTATACAAATCCTTAATGGTTACATGCCTCTCAATGTAAGTCCCAAATTTATAAACAAATAGTTTAGTTGTTTCTTTAAAGTTCCTCAAAGAATTATTGGGTAACTGATAGTACCATTCCAATGTCATACCCCCAAGGCTCTTTGGAAACATCTTTAGTAATAGCATGTCATCATAAGTTATGTCATGAAATGCCATCCTAAACATCCTTAGATGTTCTATAGGATCCTTAGTCCCTTTGTAGATGGGTAAAACAGGCATAGAAAAGTGCTTCGGGTAGGGTCTTGCAGTAATGATAGGATCCAATGGTTGGTTGCACATCTCTTTGTAACTGAAGTTGGGGTGATAGAGGTCAATGTGATCCAGTTGTATGGCAAGATATTTCACTATTGCCTCTAGATATTATGTTTGAGGATTGTGTGTGGTTGGTGCTACTACATTCTCGAAATAGAAATATTAGTTGGGGTGTGACGCATGTTGATATGTGTGCATTTTGGGAATGGTGACATTGTTATGAAATGGATATGAAAAAGAAGCATAGGCTTGTTTATGTGGATATGTCATGTTGAATTAAGAAGATTGAAGTGGTTCTAATGACACTAGTGATGAGAAAGAATATGGAACAAAATAATGTGGGGGAATTTTTTAAGAAGAAGATGATGAAAGAGGAGGTGGTTGTGAGGACGATGATGTTAGTTGTAAGTGATGTTGTGGGGGGGTTTATTATAATTATCCAAAGTAACTTTTGGTATTCCCCTAGCATTTATGGTTGTGGTGGTAGCATACACAGGTTGGTTTTGATTAGGTGGAGTAGGATTATACAATGGATTGACATATGTGATGTGGTGAGGTGAATTTAGGTTGTATAAAGCCCTAACCAAGGGTGCATTTGGGTTAATATTAGAAATAAGAGGGTGAATATCATAATGTTCACCCTCCTCATTACAATTTTTCTCTTCTATGGCTTGGCCAAAAGCATCATGATTACCCTTTACAAACTCCCAAAAGTGTTTGATGGACCTAAATGAAATAGTTCCATCAACTTCTTTAGGGTCAAGATCAATTTCTTCTTTATGTTCTTTAGGTTTTGTGGCTTCAATGTTTGGATCTTCTCTATCAATTTGGTCCTCTTCGGGACTAGAAATTTCCTTACCATTTTTAAGGTTCGTGGTCATGTTTTGAAAAGAATGAACAAGAATTGCTTTAAATAACTAAGTCACACAAAGATATTTCCCTTATTTTACTCTTTAGGATTCCTTTTTTTTATTTATATTTTTTATGTGCCTAAATTCCTTAGAGGGTATTTTTTAATGCAAAGAAAAAATATATGATGAAAGAAAGATGCTCTTCCAACAAAAATCCTCTCTCAAAGTTATCTCCAAAGACGTCTAATATTAGTTGTCTAGTTGTCCCAAGAGTAGGAGGTGTACACCACTTAATATCCAACTTTGACAAGTTGGAGGGTTCGACCCCAAACCCTCACCAAAACTTGGCACCACCTAATGCCAAGGGTGGGATGGAACTAGAACGATGTCAGTACATATGATCAATGGAAAAACTAGAGGGGTGGAAATGAAAGGAAAAGAAGATGAAAAGAAGAATGATTGATGATTTGAACCTTTAGTGCATGAAATTCATGTTAGGTTCACCAAAGAATGTATAGGGAAAATTTTGTGCCCCTTATAAACATTCATCGTGGGGATTGAACCTGGGCCACATCACCGATAATGCAAGTGGTGTCCTTTTCGGTAGAAGTATTATTCAAAAAAAAAATTGTGCCCCTTTCCCTCTACGTAAATGGATTCATGCCTAGAAGGAGGATGGGATATTTACACTATAACACCTCGATGTGAGGGGTACCTAATGATGTACCTCCTTTGGTGATGATTGAATAGATGTGGGTTCACCAAGAAGTATTTAAAGACTACTTCTAAGTCTGGCCAAGGATGTTTGTTTAGATGTGTTGTTTACTTTGCAAACACCTAGATTTGAGACAAAATGCAACTAGGACCTAAAACTATATGTGATTTATCTTTTCCTTGAATACAAAAACACACCAAACAATTTCTAAGCTAATAAACATTTCATTTTTATTTTGGTGTTTTTAAATCTTTTTCTTTCAGTGATCTAAGAAAATAGAATAAATATGATGCTAGAAATAGAAGTATGAAACTAAAATAAATTTGGAAGGGCATCTACTTGGTCTTGATGCCTTCTTAGAGTGAATTCATGATCTGCATTCAAATTTATGGTTAGTATCGTGAATTCATGGCTTGTACAGCAACTCTGTCAGAAACCTGCAAAATAGTTGCACAAAAACATTAGAAATTTTGATCAGTATTTGGGGATCTACTTAGGAAATTTGTATGACTGGTCTTAGTGATGCGGCAGTCAAATGCCTTTGTTCCTTTTATAAAACCATCATAAGCAATAAAAATTGGTGACCTTTAATAACAAATGCTAGAATTGAAATAGAATTATGTAAACAGTGACAAAAAGTAAAATGCTATCAGAAGTAAATGACCTAAATGTAATATGCAAAATAAGACAAAAATTTTGAAGATAAATAATTGCCTCCAAGACTTTATATCAGAAAATTCATGGCCTGTAATGCGAATTCACAGTCAGTAATGTGAATTCACGATCTGTGTTGCGAATTTGACTAGAATGCAAATTTTGAAAGCAAATGCACTAGCAAAAATGAAATAACATGAACAATCAAGACAATATAATGTTAATAGAAGAAATATGATCTAAATGCGGTGTGCAAATTGAAAAAATACTTTTGGAAGTAAATATTTACGCCCAAGTCTCTATGATAGCGAATTCGTGATCTAAAAGGTGAATTCGTAGCTTTTAAGTGAATTCGTGGACTATCTCGTAAATTTATGAAAACGCAAAATATATGATATGCAAAGGCAAAATTAAATAATAATATAGCAAATACACAAAATTATCTTCTTACAACAAATATATCGCAAGTTGGATCACTTGATTCGTAGTATTAATGGTGGCAACAAGATCTAGAAGCAGTATTCCTTTAGCAATTTGTTCACTCATTCAACCATTCATTAGCCTGTTCAAGAAGTAATATGTAAATTTTATAATTAAAATAAATAGGACTCAACCAAAATTTGTGGGATTAAAGGTAGCGGATTTATGACTTGGGTCAAAAATACTTGTCTACACTTACTCATTATGGAGTGTATTGGCATACCCTAACAAGGAGAAGGGAAAACCTCCTATGACTTCTATAATACAATGTACAACCCCATCATGAAGGGCATGAAAGAAAAGGTGCCTTGCCTATAAAATGAAGCTCATATTTTTCTAAATTCTAATCAAATTCCTAATGGATAATTTTATCTTAGTGAACACAAACCATTCATTTGGATTTGAGATCTTTGTGATGTCATCTAAAATCTACATTTGTTCCTAATTATTTATTCAATATTGAGTATGTGTGGTAGTTGGATTATGTAGACCTAAATAATTTCAAGGTCCAAAAGAAGTCCACATCTACATTTTCAATAATAATACCATAGCGATACCAGTTTTTCACTCAAACATTGTGTTAACCAAATTATCAAATCACCATTTTAAGTCGGTTGATCATAAACAAAAACAAAGACAAAAATCAAAACCTTTTCCAGTTAGTCAGAGAGGGGAGCAGTAGTCTCCCATCAAATTCACCACTGTAGCAGCCGACACTGTAGAAGCACGCATCTCGTAGCGACCGCCACTTTAGCGATCCGTGCACGGTAGCGGTCACAAAAATTTTGGCCCTAAAAAAAAAAAAAAAAATGGCAGATTTTGGAGGCAACAAGTTGTGACGGATGGAGCAGCAAGGAGGAGGAGCGAGAGGTCTAGGGGCATCAAACCCTAGGTGTGGGACTTCAGAGGGCAGATCAGCGAGACGCGGCAGGTGGGGGCTCCGGCGAGATAGCGAGGCCCCCGGGCGGAGGATGTGGACAAGGAAGTTCTATTGGAACCGGTCCAAGGGCGTTGGGCGGATGCGGTTGAAGATTTCTACGAGGGGGACCCGGGACTCTATGCGTCGGGATCAAAGGAAGACCCAAGAAGGAGACAAAGAGAAACATGGCAACTGGAGACCTTCATATCTTAATGCTCTTCGCGGTAAGCAAAAATTATCCGACTCTTGTTTTAATCTAAAATCTGTCAATGGTAGGTTGCACGTCCCGGATTCCTTATCTCAGCATGTGGCTATGGAGGGCAGAACATCTCTGGTGGCTAAATTTATGGGGGTGAGGCCGGACATGGAAGTCATAAGGAGATGGGCCATCCAAAAATGGCGGCCAAGGGCCGGTATGATGATTAAGGCTTTACCCAAGAGTTTTCTTTTGGTGACATTTCAATGTGAACGGGACATGGAAAGGACTCTCCAAGGAGGTCCTTGGTTTTTTGGGAAAAGGGGCTTGTATACGAAGCGTTGGTCCCCGATTTCCAACCCCCGGACTCGGAGTCTTTGGATTTGGCTCCTATTTGGGTTAAGATGCCAGGATTACCTCTGCTTTTCTGGAACGAACAAATCTTGGCTGGGATAGCTACGAGAGATTGGAGAACTAATAGCTATTGATCCTGCAACCTTGAGCAAAACAAGACTCATGTCTGCTCGCATGTGTGTGTTGGCGGACTTGAGTAAAGAGCTCCCTAAATCCATTATTTTGTCGTCTATGTTTGGCCTTCATACTCGGGTCTTTGAATATGAAAATATGTCTTTTAAGTGTAGTGTTTGTGGGAAGGTAGGGCACCGGGGTATCCACTTGCATTTCCAAGAACCGACCCCCACTCCAAAATGCTGATCCTCAAACCCGAGAATAATATCCCTCCCCCATGAGATCTCCATTCCTACCCAACCTGGGCCTCAAGGACGTGGAGCTCGAAATCCGAATATCGAGAGACCACTGTTCGCCCTATTGTAAGCAAGAGGCAGCGTTTTAACCCTCCTCCCAAAAATTCCTATGCCCCGAAACCCTCTCACGGGGGAGCTGGTCCCTTTGATGGGAACCCTCAAGCTCAACCTGCTCCTAAGATGATACGACAAGCCTCGGAGCCAAATCACAAAGGAAAGAACCCCATAGATCAACGCCCTAGGGCAAGTAAGTTTGATTGGGTGATACGGGAGGCCTATGGAGGCTCGGTGGAAGTGGTCCCATGTACTGCAGAGGAATTTATGGGAAGAAATTCCAAGGAGATCAACATCCCGAGTGGAGAACAGTTTTGATGCATTAAATCATTTGAAGGGAGATCGGATGGACGGCCAAGAAGTGGAATGCGAGGTAGAGGAGACTCAAGAGAAGGATTTAGAGGAGAAAAATCGAGAGGAAGGAGCGGGAAACTAATAATACGAGGCAAGGATACTCGGGGAGGAAGAGGTGAACCACCAAGATCGGTGTAACCCCAAAGCGGGGAAAAAAGAATCTACTAATCAAGAAGCTAAGAGCACGGAATCATCTCCTTTGTCAAAAAGACCGGTTAACCTGGAAAGCCAGATTGTTACCCCAAAGACCAAGACTGACCTACCCAAGATGGTTACTAGAAGCCAAGTGAATCCCAAGGAACTTCAACCTAGAGCGGATGTATGGGGATATGGTTCGGTAGGAAGAGGGAAACCTAGCAATGTTGCCTTAAGGCAGAAAGAAGCAGAGCGAGGAGTGGCTGATGGCACTCAAGCAGTATTGCTCTTTGGGGCGAAGGCTCGAGGATCCAAAGCCCATAAATGAAGATTCTTTCATGGAATATTCGTGGGAGTAATCCTGCAAAAATAAGAGCTTTGTATGCTCTTAGACAAGAACACAAACCGGATATGATTTTATTGCAAGAAACTAAAATGGAGGAGAGTAGAGTTATTCCTTTTAAGAATAGGACTTGGCGAGAAGGTGAAGTAGTAGGCCAAGAGGCCACTTGGAACAGCGAGGAGGGTTCTTGGTTATGTGGAACAAAAATGTGATTGATAGTAGAGTGATTCGAATGTCTAGTTGGTTTATTTGTCTCTTATGTGTGGATAAAACCACGCGGGAAGAGTGGATCTTAACGAATGTATATGCTCCGGTTAGACGAGGGGTCGAGAAGGGTTCTTTGGAGTCGGCTAGCTAAATTGAGGGAGACGGTCCCCAACTACCCTTGGATTGTGGCGGGGGATTTCAATTGCTACCTTAATCCTGTAGATAAATTGGGGGGCTCTCAAAGAATATCTGCTGATATCTACGAGTTTAGAGATTTTGTTGAGCAACATGAGCTGATGGATGTGGACCTGCGTAGATTCTCCTATACATGGTCTAACAAAATATTGAAGGAAAACCAAATTCAGATAAGATTAGATAGGTTTCTTCTTTCTCAAGAATGCATGGAGAGGTTTGGGGACTCTTCATTAACGGCACTCCCAAGAATCGGGTCTGATCACAACCCAATTCTATGGGAAACGAGGGGAGGACTCTAAGAAAAGATACATCGGACCCTTTCGATTCGAACTTATGTGGTTCCAACATCGGGATCTCAAGGATGCTGGTTGCCCAATGGTGGGACAAAAAGTATAATGGTTGAAACTGGCCCAAGTGGCATGTAAACTAAGGAATGTGAAGGCTAACATTAGAGAGTGGAACAAAACTTCCTTTGGCAATATTTTTGTTAAAAAGGCAGAACTAAAAGACAAGATCAATGAACTACGGGAGAAGCTGAAGTCAGAGCAGCTTACGAGAGGATACGAGAAACCGGGAGAGGGAGGCTGTTAGCCGAATACCACACGATGCTAGGATTTGAAGAAACCTTTTGGAGGCAGAAATCCAGGCTGCATTGGTTAAAGGAGGGTGACAGAAATACAAAGTTCTTCCATGTCTCTACTCTTCGCCACGGGAGTACTAACAAAATTAAGGAGATCAAGATGGCCGATGGGTCTAACACCAAAGATATGGAAGACATAAGGAGGGAAGCGGTTGAGTACTTTAAATCGTTGCTAGAAGATGTAAATCCGACTATTGAAGAAGAGGACTCTCTGTTGGCAGCCATTCCACCCCTCGTAACTGATAATCTTAATGGATTCTTACTTAGTCCTTTCACAAAGGAGGAAATCAAGAAGGTCGTTTTTGACATGGATGGTAACAACTCCCCAGGACCGGATGGCTTCCCTGCGACTTTCTTCCAGAAGTTTTGGGATATCCTAGGCAATGATGTAGTGGAAGCTATAATTGAGGCTCAAAAGGACATGGAAATCCCGAGAAGGAGTTAATGCTACTTTTTTAGTCCTCATCCCTAAACTAGTGGGAGCAATGGAATTTTCCGAGTTTCGCCCTATCGGTTTATGTAACACTACGATGAAGATTCTCACAAAAACAATCGCCAATAGGTTGAAGGTTATCCTTCCTTTCATCATTGATATGAACCAAGGTGGCTTTGTGAAAGGGCGACAAATATTGGATGGTATCATCACAATTCATGAGGTTATTCATTCAATGGTGACTAGTAAGGAAGCAGGTATGTTACTAAAGCTTGATATGAATAAAGCCTACGACCGGGTCTCATGGCGGTTCCTCACCAAGATTTTGGGTAAGTTTGGTTTATGTCCCCAGTGGATTAAGTTGATTTTTAGTTGTATCTCTACTACAAGATTTTTTGTCATGGTGAATGGGTCACCCTCCGGTTACTTTAAGAGTGAAAGGGGGTTGCGACAAGGAGATCCTTTGTCTCCATACTTGTTTATTATTTTAGCGGAAGCATTGGGTAGGAACATTTCAGCGGCGGTGGCAGATGGTCAATTGGAAGGTTTTAAACCGGCCTCAACGAGCGAGCCGGTGTCTCACCAACGGTTTGTGGATGATACAATCATTGTGTCCAAAGCCTCGGTGCCTCAAGCTAGGAAGTTGAAGAGAATTCTAACCAAGTATGAGACAGAAGCGGAGACGGTACATAAACTATAAGAAGAGTAGCATCTATTTCTTTAACACGCCTGGTGGGAGGGAGGAAAGAATAGCTAACCTCTTCGGTTGTGGAAAGGAGCTTCTACCGGCAACTTATCTAGGCATGCCTATGTTCGAAGGAAGAATGAAGGCTACTTTGTGGAACTCGGTCATTGACGGGATCTCCAAAAAGTTAGCGGGGTGGAAGGGCGGCCTTCTCGGCTCCGCGAGGAAAAGCCTTATTAGTTCAAACTACTTTACAGAGCATTCCAATTTCCTGCATGTCTCTATTTAGAATGCCTGCAAAGGTCCGAGCTACATTGGAGCTAATTCAACGCAACTTCTTGTGGTCGAGGTTCGAGAGGAGAGAAAGAGAATTTCGTTGGTAGCATGGAATCAGGTGTGTGCAAGCAAGGATCAGGGGGGACTGGGGTTAAAGAGAATGAAAGAAATGAATCAAGCTACGATTGGCAAACAGGTATGGAGATTTATCAATAATGATCAATTGGGATGGGTAAAACTTCTTAAGGCAAAATATATCGGAAATAATCGGGACTTCTGAAAGCTGATAATCTTCCTAGAGGATCCTATTTTTGGAATTGTTTGCTCGAATGTCGGGAGGTAGTCAGGAAAGGCATAAGATGGAGAATTGGTAATGGAAGACAAGTGGACTTTTGGAAAGACCCGTGGTTGGAAGAGGCCCCTATGAAAGATAACTTAGACCTTCGGGTCCTCCAACATAAACTTTCGAAGGAAATGGGAGGACAAGTAGGGGATTTTATTGCTGTAGCACAGGAAACTTCTTCTTGGAAGAAAATCACGGTTCATAATCTGTCAGAGCAAGAGAAGGTGGCCCTAACCAAACTCAATGATGCTTTAAGGGTGTTCCCGATCATTCCTGGGGGAGGAAGAGACAAGGCGATTTGGGGCAAAACTACAAGTGGGATCTATTCAGTAAAAAGCGCCTATAAGTTAATCCACTCGGGATTCAATGGGTGGACTCCGACTTCATTATTTGGTTAAATAATTTAACCCCAAAAATAGCTTTCTTCTTTTGGTTGGCGAGTTCAAAATAAGATCCCGACAACGAGATAATCTGCAAAGGAGAGGTTTCCAATTCATCAATCGATGTATCTTGTGTGAGAAAGCAATAGAATATGTAAGTCATATATTTCTAACTTGTGATTTTTCTTGTACGAGTCTTCCAAATGATCTGTCCAAATTTCATATAGATTGGAGTCTGTCCAAATAGCATGTCGACTTACGCATACGGTGGGCTTCCCCCTTAGGGCAAAGCTTTTGACTTGGCTGCGGAAGCTCGGCTTACCCCATTTTTTATGGGGGATATGGAATGAGAGAAATAAGAGAGTATTTAAAGGACGTAAGAAAGATCCCGGGTTATGTGGTAATAAAATAATCGAGCTTTGAAAGAAAGCTGGAAAACTTTCTTCTTCAAAAATGAGACCATGTCTCTAAGGGAAAGGAGGATTTTGCGGAGCCGGGGAGAGGAACTTCCAGGACCTAGACATTACAACCAACCCACGGGATGGTGTCAAGTGGATACCCCCCACACAAAAGTGGGTTAAGTTTAATTTTGACGGGGCGGCTAAAAGGAAATCCGGGAGCTGCGGGAGCGAGGAGGAGTTTTGAGAAATGAGGAAGGAAAAGTGGTCCTTGCCTTTGCGAAACCTTTGGGAACTCAAACAAATCATTTTGCGGAAGCCCGAGCTGCATGCGAGGCAATGAGAATTGCCGGACTTGAGGGTTATAAGGAAGTTATCTTTGAAGGGGATTAACTTAATATAATCAAGGCAATTAAGGAGGATAAAGACCCCAGTTGGACCATATTGGAGCTTATCCTAGAAGCAAAGATTCATAAATCTCATTTGGTTAATGCCCGAATCCAACACACCTTCGAGAGAAGGGAACCGAGGCGGCGGATCTAATGGCAAATATTGCGGTTTACGTTGGGGAGATGCAAATTTGGAAGGATAACTTCCCTCAAGAACTATTGGTGTTGGTTGCTAGAGAAGAGCTAAGATCAAACCTGTTAGAGCATCGGGGAGATCGAGAGGGGCTGATGATGAGTAATCCGACGAGATGGAATTAGGCGAGAAAAGGCATCCCATTTCCTTGGGGCACGGGAGGTGACAAGTGTACGGTACGACAACCTAGTGTTAGTAAGTGCTAGGTGTTGTTTGGTTTTTGTTTTATCTGAATAGTCAAGCGACAAGTATAGGATTGTGGACTCTAAGTATGGCTTAATGTGAGTCTTAGAAAGATCCATTTTGTATTTTGATTATACGGGCTTGATGCTAGAACCAGCCCATTTTGACTTTGTAAAAGGTTTGTGGACCTTATAACCACCTCTACCTTATACCAAAAAAAAAATACCATAGCGATCACTCTTAAGGTATGAGGATATTATCCAATCATTGATAAGATATTTAATAATATGGTATTTGATGCATCTAAAATATTTTTGGTCATATGACCTCGATAGGTACTCCAAGAAACAACTATAATATCGAGGGCTAAACACTTTTTATGTGCATGAACAAAGGTATAGGATTGACAAGGAGACCAATTTCACCAAGGAAGTAGCATTCTCCAAGTTGGAGGAGCCACACAGATATGAATATGAAGGTACAAACACCCTCCAAAGTGGTTAACCTTCTATGTTGGTGCAAAGGTAAAATATTACTCTGACCTTGATCATAATATAAATCATCAAATCAAAAATTGCCCTAGATAAACATGGTTATACCAAGAGGAATATCCTCATATAGCAAAGGATGAGATATGAAATAGGAACTCTAAAAATTATTTTTGAGCAAGCTATTTTTATAATTAATTTTTAAATATTTGGAATAGAAGGTATAAAAAGGCAAAAAAGAGGGCAAGGATAATTAAAGACTCTCTTATTGATCCAAAAATTAGTTTGTAGGTTGCTCCATATATGTTCACAATGATAAATTGTGTAGTATAGAAAATGATCAAGGAGCACATGCAAATAGGGCACAAGGATCCACATAGCTTAATTTTGAAAAAAATGGTTACAAGAATGAAATAGTACCTAGTGCAGGCCCGAGTGAAGGTGCAATAAATCCACAATATGAACAATTTCCATCTAAATATGCTCTTATAAAATTTATTATTTTTAGAACTACTACTTATACTCTTCCTCCCTCTTGTCATTATGAATGCCCTACTTATCCTCTATTCCCAATTTCTTCCTTTCTTCTCGCTTCTCTCCCTACTAATTTTGTTACCACATCTCAAGTCTTGCCTACTTATTCTATTGCATTTCCCTTCCATTTTGTAAGTGCATTCATTGGTTCTCCGAAGGTAAATTACCTTCTACCTATGGTCACATATCTAGTATCTCCACCACACCCATTACATCATTCTCATCACCCATAGTTGAAGTAACCACCACTCATCCATTGGTCTCATACACTACAAGTCCATATTCACCTTTATTGTTGTCATCACTATCCACCATGCTAACATAAATGTATAAATTATCAATGTCTACATCCACCTTTACCTCCATATCCACCAATCATGTTGACTCGCCCACCTTGTCCACCAAGTGTCTTAGTTTCAAGATCCATCACAAATAAGATGACATTCTCAACATTTTATTTCATGATCGAGTCCATTAATATTGCCTAGAAACAACATATAGCCATAGGGACTAGCCAAAGACTTCTCTAGAACTATTTATGTGTAGGGTTTTATGACACCAAGGAGATGTTCGATCGAATGCAATAATAGGGAGAAAAAATTGGAGATGAATTTCAACAAAGAAAGAAGTAAACCCTCATCATGTTACTAGCCTTACAAAAACAAATATTAGAGGGTGGTAATAATATTATCATTGTAGATATTCTCAATAAGGATCTATCCAAGCCTTACATTAATTAACTTTATTATCAAAATGTTTGAGCTAGATTTCACATGCATTTGCCCTTTCTAGATGTTGCAATTCATAAGCCAATTATAACTTAGGGCTACAATGAAATATGTGGAACTGGATATGAAGAATGAGATTACCAAGAAAAATATATAGTAAAAAAATCAATCAATGACTCAGCTAGAGGTAGAAAAGAAAAAACTTCAAAAAATAATGGAAACCTTGAGGAAAATACAGTCGAGGGAGCAAGTTGGAGAAACAAGTAGGAGAGCTACAACACAAAATTGCTAAATAGGAGAAACAAATGAATTTGTTAGAGGAACTTTTAGTGCATATTTTCCAAGGTCAAATTCAACTCAAATAGCAACATAAATAAGAAAATAAGTGTTTATAGCTACAAGAAAAGCATATGAAAGTTACATCTAAAGCAAAAAATCAAGAGATTTCTCAAATACAAAAGAAAAACAAATATTTGAAGAAAGGGGAGGTTTGGGGGAAAGAGTGACCCCCTTGCACTCTTTCGGCATCGTGACCTCCCATGGTTGTGACTTCATCATTTTACTGCCTTGATCAAGTGGGTGTGTTCAATGCCCTATGCCTCATGTGGGAGCACTAGTCCTAGGAATTCTAGGAGAATGTGAGATGTGGATCCCATGAGACAACCTCCAAGGTTTTTTATCTAAGGTCAGTTTCTTGCTTTCAAACATCTCCTTTGGTGCTCATATTTTTGTTGTCACACTAGTCTACTCCTGCTCTAATTTCTTTAATGGGAAAGAGGAAAGAAATCATGCAATACAATGAAAATTAAAGTACAAAAAAAATACTATCTAGCCTATCTAAAGGGAGTGATGCACCAAAAGAGATTTCTTCCTCCACTCAATTGGATTTAGTGAACACATGAACTATGCACAACCATAGATTGAACACATATTTTCTCATACAAATAACTTTTCTAGATCAAATAAGGCGCAGGGCCTATACATATAGTTGGATCAAGGTTTGAGTCCGAACTAAGTAAGAAAAAAGAAAAGGGAGAAATCAATTGTTGCAGGTCAGATGCTTGACACAACAACAAATCCAAAAATCCTCATTTTGATACAATAAATATTATTTATAATATTTATAGCTGAGGTTTGAAATGCAAAATTCCCCCCAAAATGATTCTGAGTGGGAGAACCATCATCAGGTTAGATCATGGTATTTTGAGGACCCTGTTGCATTAAACTTGATGGAGTCCAAAGCTATAAAAGGGGGGAAGTCACAATTAATTCCTCCATGGGTGGCATGGTCCTCTTTTCATAGGGGTTATTTAATACACCCACCTTCCTTCATGGATAAATGAGCACATGTGTTATCCTTCCTATGACTATTAACCTATCCTAATAATTATTTCCCTTCTCATACTAACCCCCAGACCTGATAGAGGCTTAGGACCATTTTGGTGATCGGGTTGCTCTATTGAGATATCCTTTTTTCTTCTGGTTAAACCTCTGTCTGATTGTTATTGCTTTTTTTGTTTCCATATCCTTCATGGTGGCTAACTCTTAAGAATACTTTTATGTTGAATATCATTAGGATTCATTTGATGGGCATGCTTCTAGCCCTAGTGTTTTTTCCATTCTCTCCTCTTCCCTGGCCCCTAGACCTCTGAGGGAATATTGATAAAGGTCGATAATGGATGGTGGCCCTGCTAGATCCTTACTTGACTCCTTTGATCCTCATTTTCTTTCCCTCCATGGATTTTGGGCTTCCCCTAATGGATATGTTATAAATTTCTTTTATAAATTACCCCTAGGTATATGGAGTGTTGTAACCCAATTACCAAGGGAAAATGGCCTAGTTCTAGGTCCCTATGGTTGGTCAAGCAAGTAGCTGCCAATCCATAAAGCTATTGGAGGCCTCCTTATCAAGGGAACCATTTTAGTCACCATCGAGAAGGCTTACAGGTTCCTCTTGATGATGGGGTGAGGTTTATTCACCATCAAAAAGACTAAATTTCTTTGTTGGCTTATTCTAGATGAATTAGTTTGCCTTGGGATGAAGGGAGTTTCAAGCATGTTATCAGTATTTGATATACATTATCGTTTGCAAATTATTTCTCTAAATTATCTACTTGGTACATGGATGGATCTTTAGGGCGTCTCATCTAGTTGGTCCCGATAGTAGTTTTTTCTTGTTTATGTTTAGGCAAATAACCTACCTCACTGTAGTGACAACTTTAGTATAGTTCTAGTGACTCACAAGGGACTTCTACTTGTAGGAGTAAAAGAACCTAGAAAACAATAGCCTTATCCATTGGGCATAAATTCTTCAAGGTAGGTTTTGGAAGCTTAGGATCTTAGAAGAGGAATTTTATCTTCTTCAAAGGTATCATGGGAAGAATCCCTCTCTTTATAATCATTTGGATGATGGAGAATTAAGATCCTCTTGTACTACCTTTCTTTTTCCTAATTCCTTATCATGCAACTAGATCGAGGGTGGCGATATTATCTACTACATTTTCATCCTTTAGCTATAGGGATTTACTCCTTGGTATTTTTTGCATGTAGCCTAGAAATGATTACATGGCATCATTCCTTCCAATCATCAATCCTCTTGTCCCATGCACCTTATTTTTCACATAAGTGGTAAGTTTCTCAAAATACTTTCTTTTTTTATCACCACCTCTTTACATTGGCCAAGAAATATAGCACTTGGACTTTCTTTGTTTAAATATTATAAATTTACATAATGTACATGACTTGGAACACATAGACATGTCAATTGTCTCTCAAACTATCACTTCATCAAAAATTGCAATATTTGAACCATAGCAACCCAAAATTTTATTTATCTTGATAGCTTGGTTGAGTGGGGGTACGTGTCCTAGGTCTTTATGTGTTGTAGGTTCCTGAGGGGGTATCTCCCATAGGTATGCTAGACTTCCCTTCTTGCATCATGTTTGCCTCAAGTGTAATGGCCATACTTGCCAAAACTTGGTCTTAATACTAAATTATATATTGATGTGTGAATATCTAATGTATGTTCTTATTTCTATGTTATCAAGATGAGTTGGTATTGTATTTTATACTTTGATTAAAATATATGGATAATATGGCACTATTGAAGAACCTTTGAGATGTAGGACCAGGTACTCTCATCGATGGATTGATATAGAACAACCACCAAAGATGAGAGAAAAATGAGAAATTATGATGATGACTTGTATATCAATGGCTCAACAGTAAGATAATTCCCTTCATGTAGATGCATTGCATATATGTTGTTTGAACACCCATTGGGCAAAGAAGTTGCTATCACAAGGGAGTCTTCCTTAGTAGGTAGGTGATAACATTGGTTATCTTAAAGGAACCACCTACTTAAGGAAAAATGGGTGTAGTATTGGAATGCTTGATTTCATCCTTGTTGGATTTATTTGGCTTGGCAAGAGCCTTTATTTTTTGTTTGGTATCGATGCTAATGGTTGATATTAGCACTTGATAGTATCCAATTTGGTGGATAATTATTATTTTTCTAATTTTAATAGCTTTGCAAGGAAACAAATTAATAAGAGGAAATTAATTATTAATCCAAAGAACATTAGCATAAATAATACTAGTGATTAAGCTTTGCTTTGGTAATTATTAAGAGCCAAAATATCATTAATTAAATTAACCATGAACACAAGTTTTAATAGAGAACATTCTTGAAATTTTTTTTTTTTTTTTTTTAATTTACATGGTGGAATCGGTAGCCACCACGAATCCGGGCAGGCTGTCCAGATTTTATGGCCACCACATTATTCTACGCTGTCTACCCTAGAATCCGCCACATAGATCTTCACGTAGTCCACCCCTATAACCACCATGCCACAATCATTTTAAACCTTTTACACCATTGAAAGCACCAGGAAAGGGACAAGTGTTCAGTCCGACGATGCCCGAGATTTGAACCTTGGACCTCTGCCCCCTTATGGGGTTTGGATGAACCAATTGGTCTACACCTCGGACCTATGCTTGGAATTTATGACAAGTGGAAAATCTTGTTTAACAATGTATCTTGAGTGAAAACGTTCCTTTTGGAGTAACATAATGCATGGAAGACTTGGAGCTTCAACCTTGGAAAGGGAGATGCTATTTGAACTTCAAATATCAATGGATTTTGAGGTTAGAAAAGACACCAAAAGAGGCCTATGAAATAAAATCTAAGCAAGTGACGACGAAGGTAGATCGATTCGAGGTAATCCTTGTTAGAATGCAATATAGAGGTGCCTCTTGGAATTGATGTGTTGTTGCTTTTTTTTATTAAAATGCATAGTTTCTTGTTGTTTGTAAATATTTGGGTTTAGATTTTAGTTTACAGGCCTCTATTGCTTTATTTCCTTGTTGTTGGTATAGACAGGTTGAATCCTTGTTTTTGTTAGCCTTAATTTGAGAAGATTTAGCACTCTTTCTTGTTTGATGTGTTCATATCTTCTATGTTTATCTTGCTTTGAGAGATGAATCTTTTTAGTTAGGATTTTTTTGATCTCTTCCTAGCTTAAGGGTATTCATGTTACTACATGTGTGTGTTTTGGTTTGTTGCCTTAAGGGCATCCATATTGTTGCCAATGTGCATTTTGTATTGCTACCTTAAGGGCATCCATGTTGCTTCATGTGTGCATTTTTTGTTGTTGCCTTAAGGTTGTCCATGTTGCTGCTTGTTGTGCATTTTTATGGTTGTCTTAAAGGCATCCATGTTGTTACCTATTATGTATTTGGATTGTTATCCGTAGTGTATTTTATGTAGCTCTCGATGTCTTGTAGTTTCATCCATTACTGAGTTCGATCAGTGCACTCTAACAATCCCTTGGAGGTTATGTTACTCTCAAGCTTGTCCATTTTTTTTCATCAATTATGGTAGCTTTGGGAGTGCATGCGATACTACGTTTGAAGGTGGCGTTGGCCGACTTCATTTGTAGGGTTAATTATTTTACCTTTTAAACCTTTGGAGTGAGGTTTTGATTTATGGTTGTTGGTTGCTTTCTTATGTGGCTTTAATTTAATATGAATGTTGAGTTTGGAGTTGTAGCATTTATGTTTTTACTTAAAGCTTCATTTAAATATCTTTGGATATTTATATAACTTAATGAATGGACATCAATAAGTTATTATTATGCTTTTTGCTTCCTTTCAAAATTATAAAGAAATTAATAGTTGTGGATGATATTATTAATTATTAGAGAAATGCATAGTCTTATATTAGGAAAGGAAGATATTTATGCTTGATGTAGATGAAGTAAGCATTATTTTATTTAATTGTGAATCTTGGCTAATTGTTTTAAAAGCATAATTGAAGGCTTGTAAATATTCTAAATAATAAATTTGTTAGCCTTGGGTAGATAAGAAATACATTATAAAGAGAAGTATGGGATTATCTCATTTATGAAATGTATATGTGCATGGTTGTTGCATTTTTACATAGAGCATATTAAGTTGCATTGCATCAAGAGTTATCCTGATCCCTAAGTTTTCTTAAAAACTATGGGTGACTCCTTTCATGAGAAATATCATGGAAAGAAGATGGTGCAGAGGCCACTTGGGTGGATTTTCTCTAGCATACTTGGGCATGAAAATATGTTATGTGAATGGAAAATTTTGTTATGTAAAAACTTGGTTATTCTTTTCTAAAACCCAAAAGGCTTGAAAATCTCTATATTAATAAATGGAATGATGATATTTTGATCAAATAAAGAATGATATAGTTATGAGCTCATTTGAAGATGTTTTCTTTATTGTGGAATGAAATGAAAGATTTATATGATAGCATTAGAAACTATTTGAGCTTATATTTCTAGTTTTGAAGAAATAGGATTTGGTTAGCACTATGTTTAAATAATTCTATCACAATTAATTCAAATCATGTTTTATGTGAGAGAGATGTTCCTATAAGAATAGTATTATGATGGAATTTATATCTTATGGATTATATGTTTATTTAAATCCAAGGATCTAGTGTTTTGTTATAACTAGACATGATATTGTTGTTATAGCTTAGATTATTTTCATGGATGAATGTTAGAGTACTTGATTAATGCAATCTTGGTTTTGTTGGGGGTTTTGGGTTATGGATTTAGAACCTTGTTAGGAACCTTGAGTCAAGAGTTAACCCAATCCTAGGAGGAGTTGTGATGATGCAATAACCAGGTAGTGGTGATTCTTGGAAATATTTTAGTGATGCAATAGCCAAGTACTCACGAATATAGAAGAATTTGTGGGGATGCAATAGCCAGGTGATCATAATCAAAACACCTTGAATGGTGGGGTTCAGGTGTTCCATAACTACTAAAGTAATGAAATCAATTACAAGATAATTATGGTTATACTTGGAATGGTGAATTTTTGGTAACCATATTCATTACCAAGTGAGCGATAATGACCTTAGTTAGCCCATGGAGGTGTGGTAACTAAGCACCAAGGTTATAAATGGACTTAAGTTAAGGTTAGGGAATAGGCATTCCTCTTTAAGTGATATGGGCCTTAAAGGATAATCCTTATACTGTGGTCAAATTATCCTATACCGATGAGGGTATAGGAAATGTGATGAGATCACTTTGGCATCCTTCTAAATGGTGAGGTTTAGTAAGGTGAATCCAAAAAATACAGGATTTTGGCCACTCATGTCCACTTGAGTGTCGTCTACAATAAAAATAGACTCAAAATATGGTGAAACCTTGAGAATGCTGAAAGATATTATTGGGACCTTGGTGAACCCTACTTGCAAAAAAAATTGTATCTCTCTCTTGGGTTGGTTTTTATGGGTTATTACATCAGGTTTGGTGCTTATGGCTTCCTCTTGCTAGTTTTTCTTTCATGTGTCGTTTTCCCATTCATCCATCTAATCATTTGGAACTTGGGAGTGCACCTCATATCTAAGCATCTATGGCTCTCCTATAGCAACTAGGTACACCCATCCCCTTTGGTCCTACTAGATGGATTGAACTCCACATGGTGCATATGGAGTGGCTTTGATGGTAACTTCATTTTTCCCTCGTAGTAAATCCTTAGGAATATGCGAGACCAATCTAGAGATAGGTATACATTGGTCTTCGCAATGTAATCCTAGGAGAGGCAAGGGCCAAATGATGCAAGGAGATCGATCACCATCATCTCTTGGATAATGGTTACATTGGGGTAAGCATACAAGGAAACTTGTAGGTCCTTTAGAATACCAAGGATAGGTATTAGTGCCCCATCTAGATACACCACTCCTCATTTAACTAGCTCATAAGCCAGTACCAAGGCATCATTGAGTCTCTTTGGCATAACCGAGGTGCTCACTCCAAAATACATGAGGCAATTGTGGATGATTTTGTCACCACATATGAGAGTAAGATTATTTTTTTAATGTTTTCTCTAACTGCTTAATTTTCTCTAGAATAGTGAGGACATCCCATACAAGTACCAACATAATGGTCTTCTTAAGATATTCAACCACATTAAAGTATTCTAGTGGTTTGGATTTCGTTATAGCATGGAGGATCCACTATGCTCTAGGCCTCTCTAGGTTGAAGCTAGAAGCTTATATTGACCCAATATTGGTTGTACCGGTGTCAAATAACTAGGCATTGGCAGCTTAATCCAATCTACGGTTACCTCTTGTGCTAGACCATTTTCTTGCCTAAGGTATTTTGATACCAGTTGTTGCTATCCTCGATTATCTTCCATTGCTCTCCATTTGCTTTTAATTATGATATCAAATTAAAATTAATTTTGGTTAACTGGTTGACTTCTTCCTCGTCCCATGTAACCAAGGTCTGCTCTAGTGCTCTAGTATTCGATCCTAAGGAATACTTCAGTTGCATGCTTTGTGCAATTGGACCTAGTACCTGCATTGGTTCAGTGGGTGGAGTAATAAGGTATGTGGATGTATGGAAGTATCCGTAGTTTTATTAGTAAGGATTCAAGTAGTTGCATGGCCAACCATAGGGATATCCTATATATTTGTTCTAGGTTGGGACCATGTCTCTTACCATATCCATAGGGGTGGATTGGATGAGCATCATAACAGGTACCATCTATCTTTTGAGACTCTAGAAAAGTATTGAACTCTCTACCAGGGTGAGGGTATTTCTAGTATCCATTCGGTGGAGGTTGATAACCTTGATTGTTCTGATAAAATGGATGGTGAGGGTAGTTTTGGTAGCTAAATATTTGGAAAATATGTTGATTTTTGAGGGATATTATCTCGTTATTCATGTCCCTCACAGTGATATACAACCTTTCCATCTCTTGGAATTAGAAGTATGATATGGTAGAGGTAGTGGGAGGAGGATATGTTGACATGGAAGGTTGATTGGACACAGAGACTGGTTGAAATGTTATTGGTTGTATAACCGAAGGAGGATGGTATAATGACTAAATATCCAAAAAAAAATGTATAGGGAGCCTGGATTATAACTTCCCAATTTGCATGAGATCTCTCTCAGCTAGGGTGGTTATTCCATAATTTGTTGGTAGTGAATTACCCCCCTGAGTTTTTACCATCATGGCTATTTTAGAATTGATTTCTTTGAGGTAGTATATGAAATCCAAACCTGGAACCAATCAAATTTTCTTCAATACCCTTTGTCGAGCTTTTTGGAATCTATAGTTGAAGTCATCCATGGATTTCATAGGAGCCCTCTAGATAGTAGCCAAATGCTCCAACAAAGACACCCCATCTATCTTTTCTTCAAAGTGCTCAATGAGCTTATTTGCAAGTTGGTCCCAGTTAGTGATAGAATTTTGGGTAAGGAAGATGTACAAATCTCTTGCTTTCCATTTGAGAGAAGTGGCTAGAATCTTGAGGGTGACATCTTGTTCTCCAATATTGTAGAGTTCATGAAGGTTTGCCATGTGCGAGATATGCTCTATTAGAGTAGTAGTGTCCTCCTCGATGAAGTACGATAGGGTCTTCAATGTAGATAAAATAATTTGACCCCATGTGGCTCGTGCTACTAGTGGTTGCAGGGGGGCTCCATTATCTGAAGTAGGGAGTGCTCTCTAATTTTCTTTAGGTATAGTAGCCATCATTTATTTTCATCTCCTTTTTTTTCCACCAAGCTTAAGAGGAGGTACAAGAATTTGAGGGTTGGCTCTTGATATTGATCCAATGGCAGATCTTGTACTCATCAAACTATGAGGTTGTATCTATCCACTTTATCTATGAACTCTCTTATTTTTTTATCCCCATTTAAGTCACCAAGTGATGATTATGCAACCTGGAGGAGGTCCCCAATACAACCTCATTCGAAGGTGATGGTTTGTCTTTCTTATGGATTCTTCTTTACCAACAAATCCATCAGGTAAATATTACAGGGTGCTTCAATAATCTGATGACCATGGCCTTCATCAAAATCATAGTTTGGCTTCTAGATCAAGAGACATATGTTATAAAATTTGGATCGCATCGAGTGTGCCAGTCAGAACTGTTGGGGGGTCGATAGTGACCCCCTTGTGCTCCTCAGGTGTCATGACCTCTTGTGATTATGACTTTAGTGTTTTACTACTTTTGTTGAGTGGGTGTGTTTGGTGCCCTATGCTCCATATGAGGGTGCCAATATTGGGAAGTTGAGGTTTTTTATCCAAGGTTGGTTCCTTGCTTTTAGATATTTCCTTTAGCACTCATATTTCTATTGTCATTATAGTTTTCTCCTACTCTAATTGTTTCAATGGAAAAGGAGAAAAAGGAAATAAATCATGCAATACAATTAAAGTAAAGTACAAAAACAAAAACCTATCTAGCCTATCTAACGAGGGTGATGAACCAAAAGAGAATAAGATACAATTTCTCACTCCTCAATGGGATTTAGTGAACACATAAACTATGCACAACCATAGATTGAATACAAATTTTCTCATACAAATAAATTTGCATAATCAAAGGAGGTTTGGGGCTTGAACATAGAGTTGGCTCAAGTTTCAAGTCCAGACTGAGCAAGATAAACGAAGCAAGCAATTATTGCAAGTCATAAGTTTGACATAGCAAAAAATCCAAAACTTCTCATTTTGATACAATAACTCTTATTTATAATGTTTAAAGGTGAGGTTTGAAATGCAAAATCCCCCCCCCAAATGAGTGTAGGAAGGGACACCATAGTTAAGTAAGATCATGGGATTCTGAGTACTATGTTGCATAATATTTAGGAGATTCCAAAGCTATAAAAGGGGGGATGTCACTATTAATTCCTCCATGGGTGGCATGGTCCTCTCTTTAGAGGGTTTATTTAATGCACCCACATTCCTTCATGGAGAAAAAATTACAAGTGTTAGTCTTCCCATGACTATCGATCCACCCCGATGATTCCTTCTCTTCTCATACTAACCCCCAAACCTAGTAGGGGCTTAGGACCCTTTTGATGATTCGGTTGCTTTGATGATATATCCCTTGTTCTTTTGATTTACCCCAAGTCTAATTGTTGTAACTTTTGATGTTGCCCTATCCTTCATGGTGACTGACTCTCAGGAATGCTTCTACATAGGATCTCATTGGGCCTTATTTGATTGGCATGCTTCTCACTCTAATTTTTTTCCATGCTCTTCTCTTCCTTAATCCCTGGACCTCTAGGGGAATATTGATGAAGGTTAGCAAGGGGTGGTGGCCATACTAGATCCTTAATTTACCCCCATGATCTTTGTTTTCTCCCTTTAAAGCTTTGGGGATTCCCTTGATGGGTATGTTGCTCATGCTTTTGAGCAATTACCCCTAGGTATATGGAGTGCTACAACCCAATTAAAGGAGCTAAGTGGCTTGGTTCTAGACCCCTACGACTGGTCATATGAGAAGGTGACAGTCCATCAAGCTATTGGAGGCCTCATCATTAAGGGAACCCTTTTAGTCACCACTAGGAAGGCTCATTGATACTTCTTGGTAATGGGATGAGGCTTAGTCACCATCAAAAATGCTGAATTTTCTTGTTGACTTGTTTAGGGTGAATGACTTTACCTTAAGGCAAAGGGAGTTTCAAGCATGCTATTAGTATTTGGCATAGACTATCCTTTGCAAAAGCTTTTTTTTTAGCTAATTGGTACATGGATGGATCTTCAAGGCCTCTATTCTGGTTGGTCTTAATGATAATTTTTACATGTTTCTGGTTGGGGTAAGAACCTGCCTCACTATAGTGAAAACTTCACTACAAGGGAAATAGAAAAAATGGCACACCTTGGATGTCAGACAAGGAAATTTCCTATAGTATTACATTAAGAACAAAGTGCTAAATGCTAAGGGTTATTTAGACTTTGTCCTTGGGACAAATACCATCTTAGATAAAATTGTCAAGATCATTTGATAAGTAGAGGATGATCTAGCTGCAAAGAAAAGATATCAAAAAGTAATAAAATGACTTACCACAATGTCAATAGCATAGACACAATAGTTAGGGGTGATGAATAGAAAGGATATGATCAAGTAGTTGAAAGCAATCCCTTATGCTAAGCAAAGACTACAAGTATGCAAGGATACCCTTGCCACCCTAGAAACTCCAATCAAGATATGATAGCTAAAATACATGGGTTGGTGAATGTTGGAATATCAAATATCCTCATTGAACATAAGAATCTCCTTGGTGAAGACTAATTACAGAAACTCTTTGAGGAAAAGGTTAAGGCTAAAATGGATGCATCATCAAAATAGCTGGAAAAGTTAAGGTTACTGATGGAAAGGCTAAAGAATTTGGTAGAGTAGAAGAGGGAACTTTATAAGAGCCCATACAAATACCTTATAGTTGAGGATGATATTGTTATATACCTAGAGGTGTCTAGAGATGATATATGGTAGGATTTTCTAAAGACACTACTATAGTGTTCAATGAGGAATAGAAAAAGTTTATCTTTTTGTCGTAGGGTGATCCTAATTTTGTAGACTTTGTGCCCAAGGATAAAATACAAGAACTAAGATCTCTCATAAATTGAGCATGACACCCCATGAAGTCACCAAAACTTTAGTAGCCTAACTACTATCTTGGAATTCCCAATGCTTATGAGATTTACAAAAACCAAGAACATGAGAATTTGGAGACTCCAGGGAACTAGTTTTGTAAAGTAAAACTCAAATAGGTAATTTGTTCTAGAGATATGACTGGCTCACATAGAGAATAACATTGGTTACATGTTATTAACCTCTATTCTCATTAACAATAAATCATTCACCAATATGCAAAATATCAAACATGCATCCACAAATAAGTTCCACAAGATAATCCACACAAAGAGATAGAGAAAGATAATACCCTTGAGATAAGGCAACACCAAATTATTCCTTAAGGAATAAATCACTCCATAATATCCAAGTTCCGCGAGCCAATACTATTACAAGAAAACTTTATATGAATTTTATTCCCACCCTTGACTTTATATAAAGCCTACAAGCATATCTCCTTACTATTTTATGACATTGTTCTATGAAAATATTTTGACAGTATTCTATGACAATATTCCTTGATAGTTACATATATGATTCTATTAAAGTTATATATGACAATATTCTCCTCTCTATTCCTAGCTTGACATGTTGTCTTTTTCATATATGTCATATGGTACAATAACATAGGTCGACATGGATTACATTAATGGGGGTAGGTAACATGCCACATTAGCCACTAATTTGTTTATGGATCATACCAATATACAATACAATATTGTATTATTAAGTACCTATGTTGGGTACCTAACATTATAGTTGGACCAAATCACTCCCCTCTCAAGAGTGAATCACTCATTGGCAGGAAAAGTATGCATGAATGCTAAGAAATATCTCTAAGAAAGTGACTTTTTGTCTTTTTATGGTGCTATAACCCATTTAGTATGCTTATAAGTGATTTAGAGAGGTAATTAGAAGCATGCAATATTTGGGAGTGCATAATTTTGTAAACATGCCCTCAAATTGGTAGATTTCTTAGAACTATAAATTTCTCACCCCAAGTAATTCCTCGATGAATTATTCCTATAAATAGGAACCATGGGATCTGTTGAGTGGTATTTTCACCCGATTGTGAAAACACACTCTCCGATAGGATTTGGGTTCTAAATCCTCTCTTGCAAAGAAATTTAATAAACAATTTCTCCAAGGTTCCGCTATGTTAGCATTTTACATCTGTGTATTAATAATCTCAAATAAAGATATTCAATTAAAATGCTTGGAACACCTTAGTGGTTGCAAGTAACTGAAAACAAGGGGCAATGTTGGTTTATTTTACTGTGAAACTTTAATGATTGTTCTTTGAACCCGAATAAAGCAAATGTGATTTGGTCCCTATATGACCATGTTGTAACTTCAAAGTGGAAATTGATGAAATGCCATAAAACATAACTCCTTCAATGAAATTGGAATTTTCATGAAGGGAATGTCATCATCGGCTCATGAATGAAAAATAAAACTAAAAATGAAATTCTGGCCTTGAAATGGAAATTTTCTATTTTCAGATTTTGGAATTTTTAGTTTTTTATTTATTTTTTTTTTTTTAATGCCTGTAAATGAAAATAAAGTGCAAAAAAAAATGAAAATAAAATGTGAAAGAAAAATAAAAAGTGCATTCAGTATGATGCTATCCTATTTTGACAAAACCGAAGCTAATGAGGTTTTCTGCATACAACCTAACCTATTGAACCTGCAAACTCGCACAATCCAGGTAAGTTAGGTGCTGGTTTCTGGGGTTTAAACTGTAATTTTCAGATTTAGACATTCGCATGAAGCAACCAAGAGAACTTGCATTAAACTTCACCTATAAGCCTAGAAATCTGAAAAGGGGAAAGATAAACATTCAATCCTTGCATGCAGAAAATAACTCCTTCTTTCTTGCCAATGAGGTGCAACTCTCTGAATTTTCTGTATTAAAAATTGGTCATTATACAACAACAGAATCTCTGGTTTCCCAAACCCAGTCTATGGAAGAAAACAGCCTCAAAGCAGGCCCAGAATGGCCCTCTAGCCTTCAGCACTGCAACTCTGCTTACAACAATTTCCTACCTAGTCCAATGTAAAGGAAATATCCAGACAAAGTGGAAGAAAAACACCACAAAAGCAGGCCCAGAATGGCTTATTGCCTTTGGCTCTGCAACTCTGCCCGTAGTGGTTTTTCGACCCTTATACCAATCTGTGCTTCTACTTTTATACTTTCTGGCAATGCTCTCTGCTTCGCTCTGTGACGCTTCATTTCATCTCCCAGATCGCATCGTTTCACCTTCCCGCCTCTTCATTGTCTTTGACTTTATGTTCGACATCAAAACATTTAATATTCTTTGTGAACTCGTAACGCCTCTGTAGCCCTTACACCTTTATGCCACGTGTTTCACGCTTTTTGCATGTTTCATAATGGCCCCTTGTAAATCGTGACCAAAAATAGCATGTCACGATATCGCGACATTTTTATGTATGCAGCTTAGCTTTTCTTCTTTCACCGCGAAAATGAGACATGTCACGATATCGCGACATTTTCTGTCAACAGCCTTGTCCGCCATCATGCATCGCGAAAATGAGACATGTCATGAAATCATGACATTTTTATGTCACCAGCAAATGCAACCTGTCACGAAATCGTGACGTTTTTCTCTTTCGGGTTGTGCAGATGCAACCTATCGCGAAATCATGACATTTTTCTCTTTCACTGTGTTTTGCTTTTCACATGTCATGAAATCATGACCCTTTTCATTCCTTTCACTCTAGTAGCTTTCTGTCACGAAATCATGATGCCTTTCATCTTCGTACCCCTTGGCTGCTTTCTGTCGCGAAATCGTGATGCTTTTCATCTTTGTACCCCTTGGCTGCTTCCTATCACGAAATCATGACACTTTTCATCTTTGTACCACTTGGCTACTTTTTGTCATGAAATCATGACATCTTTTCATTTGGCATATCTTGCTGCTTTATGTCGCGATATCGCGACAACTTTAGTGCCTTGCCCTGTTTGACTGGTTTGACCACGATTTTGTGACATGTCACGATTTCACGACAATTTTCCATTCTATCTTTCTCTCTCTTCTATGACCCACGATTTCACAACACGTCGCGATATCATGACATTTTCTCTTCATGATGCATTCTGCTGCTCTTAGCCACAAAACGCGACATGTCACGAAATCGCGACAACTTTCCATTTCTAGCCGCGGAGCAACATGTCGTCAAATCGTGACAACTTTTCATTTCTCGCAACATGTCAAATCTGACAACTTTTCATTTTCGCGACGAGCAACATGTCGCGAAATCGCGACAACTTTTCATTTTCGCGACGAGCAACATGTCACGATATCTGACAACTTTTCATTTTCGCGCGATCGGAGCAACATGTCGCGATATCCTGACAACTTTTCATTTTCGGCCACGCTGGAGCAACATGTCGCGATATCGCGACAACTTTTCATTTCTGGTCGCGACGGAGCAACATGTCGCGATATCGCGACACTTTCTTCTTATGTTGTATTTTGCTCTTCCTTTGATTTTTTAGCATCTGGGCCATTGTGGTCTTCTTTGAAAGCATGCAAAAAAGGTGGGTCCCCAATTTTGGGGTGTGTTGTGGATCAGCCACAACAAATGGTGACTCTGCTGTCAAATGCTCCTGAGCATTTTGGTGAGAACCCAACCTGAAATATACAAGCTTAGATACAAGCATCTAGCACATAAAAGATAAACAAATACCGATAGATCAGAAATACATGAAACATCAGAATCATTAAGTATCAGCTCGGTGTGTGCAATGTGTTTTCATTCCCTATCGCTTGAACTTGATCAACATTCCATTGTCAGTTTCACTTATGATTTGTATGCAAGGCTATGAATGATTTGTGCAGGATTTGATGTATGATGAAGATGCTAAAGATATAACAACCTGCTTTGCAAAGGCTCAAACCTTCTAATATCATGAACAAACATATTAAAATTGTCAAACCCTCTTAGGACCAAATATATGTATACTGAATTAATTTACTAGATCCCAAAGTTGGTTATGTGTCACTACCATCTTGAACCCATGTGCAAGTGTAAGTGAAATCAGAACTTTGGGGAATAGGATTCCCAACCTAAGCGAGATGGGAATTTAACCCTATCCTTACTATTCTGATTTGGAGTTCATTACCTCATCTTGAACAAAATGATTTAACCAGTTATGGATGAAATGGTCAAGCTAGTCTATCCATATGAGCAATCAGTGGTCTTGCTTTTAGACAAGACATGTTGCCACGCATGAGCATACTTAACCCCATAATCCATGATTTGGCTTCATTCATTCTCTTCTCTTTTTTTATTTCTTGGACCTTTGGGATGACTACCCATCCTTGCTAGGGACATGTAGTACGATCCTTCCAATCCAATATTGAGATGAAATGGGAAATATTAATTTTTTACTTCTTGGACCTTGGGGATGACTACCCATCCTTGCTAGGGACATGTAGTACGATCCTTCCAATCCAATATTAAGACAAAATGGGAAATATTAGTTAATTTTATTACTTGGACCTTTGGGATGACTACCCATCCTTTGTAGAGGACATGTAGTACGATCCTTCCAATCCAAGCTTTATGATGAAATGGGAAAAATGGAAGCTTTGGGGAATCGGATTCTCAACCTAAGCGAGATGAGAATTATGTCCTATCCTTACTACTCCATGTAGGTCAAATCAGAGCTTTGGGGAGTTGGATCCTCAACCTAAGTTCGATGAGGATTTAACCCTATCCTTACTACTCTGATTTTAGGCTTTAAGCATTATGGGAGTGGTAAAAACCACTTTTTTAAGGATTATGTTGCATGATAGGACAGACATGAAATATTCTTTTCACCTCACCTTTTCATCCAAGTATGGTTTTGACCATTTTGCTCAAGATTCTTCTTTAATGTGCATAGAATGTGCTTGGTTCAAGATAGTTTGGGCATCAGTTCCCAACCTTAGGATTTTTTATGTTTTATGTTATAGAATAACCCTAAGAGGATTCGACACCTTCTCAATGATTGCACATGAAATGAAAATGTAACTTGAGATGACATGTATATGCAATGTGGAATGTGACATGAGATATGAATGCACTGCTTCTTTTGGAATATATCATCTACTTTACCATAATGTGCAAAACTGACAACTTCATGCATCACAAGATTCAAACGATATTATTTAAATGTTTGTGTTACTTGTGGAGCTTTCTACAACACAATTCCAATGTTTCATATTCTCCTGATCTTAGGCATAAGTTGACATCTCAAAAACAATTTTTCTCTTTTTTTTTTTTTATAAACAAACCAAACATGTCCAAAGGACCAACACACAACTTAAATCCAAATCCAAATAGCAATCCCAAAATGAAACTTGAAAACACAAACCCAAAACCAAAAACCAAAATCTATATACAAATGTACAATATAATACAAGATGATGCAAAGCTTGGATTATCACTTTCCTGGATCCCAAACATGATTAGAACATTTCAACAAAAATATAACATGATATGCATGCCAAATGTTGTAGGAATCCAACAAAAACAATACTAGACCAAACAATGCAACCCACTTCAACTTTCCTCTCTCACCCCACCAATTAAATTTAGTTCCATTAGTATTCTCATAGGTGAGATTCAAATTTTCAAATTGATTAGACAATGATTGATTTTCAATTTTATCATGTCTATTCTTTAAAATATAAATTTCATAATTCCCTCCTTGATTTAGAATTAGGCTATCTTTTTCAAATATGCAATTTTGTAAGTAGGAGCCTATTTCTACAAATTTCAAAGCCAAATCATTTTCCAAATTTGTAGGCCAATCAAATTTGTGCAACAATTTGCAAGCATCTAGGATATTTACTAAATTAGGATCATTAAAAGTTTTTACCCTAGATTCAATTAGTAATTGTTGATGAATTTGATTTAACAATTCAAGTGCATCAACTTCTTTTTCATTCATTAAAACAATGTTATCAAAGGTGTGATTAGAAATCATACCCTGTTTTTCATTCACCTTTAATGACATTTCATCATAAACATCAATCAAATTCAAAATATGGTCATGCAAATTTTCACCTAAATCTTGGATGTTTGAACACAAAAGGTTAGATTCTACCTTTTGAACATTTTTATTTACCAAAATTTGATGGGGATTTGTAATTCCCTCTTTTACCTCATGGTCTTCATATTCTTCATTGATTACTTGTTCATCAAACATACCAAAATTGGGCACCCAATTGAAAACATGCCCATCCTTTTCAACCCTCAAATGTTCTTGGTCAAAGTGTATGTCCCATGACTCATCTTGATGATCCTTCATTTGAGTTGCTTCCAATTGATCAATCTCTTTGTCATTTGGTTCCAATTCTTTGTTCACTATCCATGGTATCTCTTCATGTGAGGTAGAAGTTTCAACATCCTGCATATCAAGTGAAATATGAGTTTCATCTATAGGGATGTGAGAAAAGAATGCATTATCATATCTCCCCCAACCATTGTGAAAATTGTCATCCAAATCCATGGCATGAAATTCCATGATGTTTGTGGCATGATCTTTTGATTCATTCATAAATTCTTTTTCTTCTTTGTCCTTGGCAATAGGATCATTATAATCTTCCAAAATTTGATGAGATTTGAAACCCTCTTCCAAAACATCCTCAAATTGTACAGGAGTTGTAATATCTTCCTTTGAGTAGGCAATTATGTTGTCCTCTATATCAATTGGCACACAAGTTTCATTAGTAGTTTTGGAGTGAGTGTAGTCTTCCCACTTCTTCCAAGCATCATAATAATCATCTTCCAAAATCAAGTGGTGACGTTCAACTACTTCTTCAACATCCTCCAATTCATCAATGTGTTTCTCATCAAATTCATCTTCACCTTCCTTAGATGGTTCAATTATTTCCAAAAGTGGGTCATTTCTTGAATTCAAATTTGTAAGGCTATCATCGTCCAAATTAGTAACCCATGATTCAATTTTATCATAATTTGGAGGGTGAAGAATTTCTTGATCGTTAATTTTACACATCTCATCAATAGTATCTTCCAAGAACAAGTGGTGAAATTCTATCATATCTTCAAATTTATTTATTGATTTTCTTTCCATTTCACTTTCAACCACTTCATTCAATTCTATGGTGGGTTCCGTCCTATCACATATATCAAACATTGTTGAATTTAGAACCCCTTCATCCGGATAATCGTGTATCTCTATGAATGAGATCATTTCTGCATAATCCTCACTAGCGGATGTTGGCTTAGCAATTTGCACCTCCTCGTGGACTACATCTAAGGTGGTTGTAAAATTTGGATATTCAAATTCATCCCCTTGATCATTTACCTTAGATATCATTGGAGTGGAGGGTGCTATATTTGATGGTTGGTGTAGGTTGGCATCAATATCTTTAGAAGGACAATCTCTCATGTGAACATGTTGTGCCTTTTCTTCTTCAAGACCTTGTCGTTCTATCTCTTCTAAGATCTCATGGATTTTCTCTAGAGACAAACCACTCAGTTTTTCCTCAATGAGTGAAGCAAGTGTGGGGTGTATGGCTCCTAGGTATACTTCCATGGCTTCCTCTTCTAATGTGTTAAAATTTTCCCACATTTGGGAGTGCAACTCACGAAATCTTCCATTGAATTGACTCAAGGATTCATTAGGCTCCTTACATATGGAGGTAAACTGATTTTTCAAGATTTCTAAGTCAATCTGATTACCAAAATGATAAAGATAGGCTGCTTCTAGTTGTATCCAAGAAGTCCTAACCTCCATGGGTAGTTGGCTATACCAAAAGAATGGTTTATCATCCAAAATGTATGCAAATAACTTACAAGCCACCTCCTCATAGAAAATCTGGAATTGACATAATGTATTCTTGTAGACATGCAGTCTTTGCAAGTATCCTAGTGGCACCTCTTGATTAAAACACCGTAAAAAATCCAATAACATTTTAGGAATATGATAGGGTATCACATGTATAGACAAACCCTTATAATGATCCTCCATTGTAGATACCATTCTTTCTCTTAGAGATGCTATTTCAGCTCTTAGGGATACAATTTGCTCCTCAAATGTTGCCATTAGTGAACTCAGAATGTAACTTTAGAACCAAATCTATTGAATATTCAACCTGCAATGTATAAAAAATCAAGTTAGCATCAACTAAGAGATGTATTCATTAAAATCAAATGAAAAGTAATTGCATGGAAACAACACTTTGTTAGTCAAAACCAAAATTTTCAAAATTAAATCAAATCACATTGTTTCTGTATGAACAATCAAAAAATATATACAACATACCTGAATTGCTTAAAATAGAATAAAGTAAACCAATTCAGGCCCTCCTTTTAACAATCTGTCGAGTGTTAGAGGAGTAAAGATAACAATTAACAGGGCATGAAATATTCAAAATTTAAATCCCTATAGCACTTAAATCACCATGAAATAAACCAGTTCAGGCCCTCCTTCTAACGCCAATCTGTTGAGTGGTGTTAGAGGAGGCCGAAGATGCTAATCAAATGGACTTGAAATATTTAGCAATGTAAAGCTCTCAAACAATTATAAACCCATAGCATCTAAAATCATGATAAAATAAACCTTTTCATGCCCTCCTTCTAGCGCCAATCTTTGAGTGGTGTTAGAAGACTAAAGATAACAATCAGTAGGGCATGAAATATACAAAAATTTAAATCTCACTAAAATAAACCCATCCAACCCTCCTTCTAGCGCCAATTTGTTGAGTGGTATTTTCACCCGATTGTGAAAACACACTCTCCGATAGGATTTGGGTTCTAAATCCTCTCTTGCAAAGAAATTTAATAAACAATTTCTCCAAGGTTCCGCTATGTTAGCATTTTACATCTGTGTATTAATAATCTCAAATAAAGATATTCAATAAAAATGCTTGGAACACCTTAGTGGTTGCAAGTAACTGAAAACAAGGGGCAATGTTGGTTTATTTTACTGTGAAACTTTAATGATTGTTCTTTGAACCCGAATAAAGCAAATGTGATTTGGTCCCTATATGACCATGTTGTAACTTCAAAGTGGAAATTGATGAAATGCCATAAAACATAACTCCTTCAATGAAATTGGAATTTTCATGAAGGGAATGTCATCATCGGCTCATGAATGAAAAACAAAACTAAAAATGAAATTCTGGCCTTGAAATGGAAATTTTCTATTTTCAGATTTTGGAATTTTTAGTTTTTTTTTTTTTTTTTTTTAATGCCTGTAAAAATAAAGTGCAAAAAAAAATGAAAATAAAATGTGAAAGAAAAATAAAAAGTGCATTCAGTATGATGCTATCCTATTTTGACAAAACCGAAGCTAATGAGGTTTTCTGCATACAACCTAACCTATTGAACCCGCAAACTCGCACAATCCAGGTAAGTTAGGTGCTTGGTTTCTGGGGTTTAAACTGTAATTTTTAGATTTAGACATTCGCATGAAGCAACCAAGAGAACTTGCATTAAACTTCACCTATAAGCCTAGAAATCTGAAAAGGGGAAAGATAAACATTCAATCCTGCATGCAGAAAATAACTCCTTCTTTCTTGCCAATGAGGTGCAACTCTCTGAATTTTCTGTATTAAAAATTGGTCATTATACAACAACAGAATCTCTGGTTTCCCAAACCCAGTCTATGGAAGAAAACAGCCTCAAAGCAGGCCCAGAATGGCCCTCTAGCCTTCAACACTGCAACTCTGCTTACAACAATTTCCTACCTAGTCCAATGTAAAGGAAATATCCGGACAAAGTGGAAGAAAAACACCACAAAAGCAGGCCCAGAATGGCTTATTGCCTTTGGCTCTGCAACTCTGCCCGTAGTGGTTTTTCGACCCTTGTACCAATCTGTGCTTCTGCTTTTATACTTTCTGGCAATGCTCTCTGTTTTGCCCTGTGACGCTTCGCTTCATCTCCCAGATCGCATCGTTTCATCTTCCCCGCCTCTTCGTTGTTTTTGACTTTATGTTCGACATCGAGACGTTTGATCTTCTCTGTGACTTGTAACGCTTCTGTAGCCCTTACACCTTTATGCCACGTGTTCCGTGCTTTTCTGCATGTTCCGTAACGGCCCCTTGTAAATCGTGACCAAAAATAGCATGTCGCGATATCGCGACGTTTTTATGTATGCAGCTTAGCTTTTCTTCTTTCATCGCAAAAATGAGACATGTCGCGATATCGTGACATTTTCCTGTCAACAGCCTTGTCCGCCTTCATGCATCGCAAAAATGAGACATGTCACGAAATCGTGACATTTTTATGTCAACACCCGAGCAAATGCAACCTGTCACGAAATCGTGACGTTTTTCTCTTTCGGTTGTGCAGATGCAACCTATCTGAAATCGTGACGTTTTTCTCTTTCTTGTGTTTTGCTTTGCACAAAACTGACATGTCACGAAATCGTGACACCTTTTCATTCCTTTCACTTTGGCAGCTTTCTGTCACGAAATCATGACGCCTTTCATCTTCGTACCCTTTGGCTGCTTTCTGTCATGAAATCATGACGCTTTTCATCTTCGTACCCCTTGGCTGCTTCTGTCATGAAATCACGACGCTTTTCATCTTTGTACCACTTGGCTACTTTCTGTCGCGAAATCGTGACATCTTTTCATTTGGCATATCTTGCTGCTTCAGGTCACGAAAACGCGACATGTCGCGATATCGCGACAACTTTAGTGCCTTGCCCTATTTGACTGGTTTGACCATGATTTTGTGACATGTCGTGATTTCGTGACAATTTTCCATTCTGTCTTTCTCTCTCTTCTATGACCCGCGATTTCACAACACGTCGCGATATCGTGACATTTTCTCTTCATGATGCATTCTACTGCTCTTAGCCGCGAAAACGCGACATGTCGCGAAATCGTGACAACTTTCCATTTCTAGCCGCGATAGAGCAACATGTCGCGAAATCGCGACAACTTTTCATTTCTAGCCGCGACGAAGCAACATGTCGCGAAATCGTGACAACTTTTCATTTTCGGCCGCGACGGAGCAACATGTCGCGATATCGTGACAACTTTTCATTTTCGCCGCGACGACACACACAACATTGATATCGCGACAACTTTTCATTTTCGGCCGCGACGGAGCAACATGTCGCGATATCGCGACAACTTTTCATTTTCGGTCGCGACGGAGCAACATGTCGCGATATCGCGACAACTTTTCATTTTTGGTCGCGACGGAGCAACATGTCGCGATATCGCGACACTTTCTTTTTCTTGTGATATTTTTCTTTTTTCCTTGATTTTTAGCATCTGGGCCACTGTGGTCTTCTTTGAAAGCATGCAAAAAAGGTGGGTCCCCAATTTTGGGGTGTGTTGTGGATCAGCCACAACAAGATCCATTGTAAACATATTCTAGCCTTGAGTAGTTTAGAGCTACACTCTGTGAGACCCACATTGTATTTGCTCTAATTTTAAAAATGATAAAGATATTATGCAAGACTTTTTGCTTTCCAATTGTGGCACTACTCTTTTGGATTGTAGAATGCATGGTGATTGTGGCACTACCCTTTTGCCTCCTTGGGATTCCTTGTTCTTTTTATTTCATAGTATGGGGGCATGTTATCGTTATTTGATTTTCTCTTGCATTAATTTATTACGCACTATCCTTGCTATGGTTGCAATTGTATTTAATTTCATGCAAATGACTTATTATCTCACATCCCTACCTTCAGCCATATCAAATTATTCACTTAATTTCTAAAATTAAATTAGATTATTTTTTAGATTATCAATAATAGTGATATCTAGCTTAAATTTTAAGGTTAAAGGGACCACAATATACCTTCCTCCATATTTGTTGATAAATTTGCGAGGCACATAAGAATTTAAACAATTTTTCCAATCAACACAAACTCAAGCTAACCATCCACCTATATATCCAACACCATTGCATAAGGCAAGGTATGATCAAGCTCATTATCCACAAGCTCATCTATTGCAGGATTCAAAACTATATGTTGGATAAAATTCCAAAAGAAGATGAACTAAATCAGTAGAACTTATAGATGTAACCTTGTTGGGAGACAAAGAAACTAGGGTAACTAGAATTGTATCATCAACAAACTTAGAGAAGGAGTAGGAACCATTAGAGAAGTTGTGACAAGGGAATCATCAGCTAAAAGAGAAAAAAGTGGACATAAAGGAGTATATGGAGGCACCTCATCAAAGATCACATATTTGTAAAAGATAACATCCCAATTTATGGGATCATACAAGTGATAAACATTGGAGGTATTAGAATACCTCACAAGCATGTAGTGATGTCTCTTGGTGTTTGTCATCTCTCATGTGTCTTTGAGAATGTGGTCCCATGAAATAGATCCAAATATATGAAAGCTAGACATATTAGAATTATTGTCTATCAATATCTCTAGTGGAGCCATATCCTAAAGGGCTTAATTCAAAGTTTGATTGATGTTGAGTCACACAAGTCACTACTTTACCCTAGAACTTGGAATTCATTATCTTGGCATGCAACATTCATCTATCCATCTCCATGATAACTTTATCCTTTCGCTCATCAACCCCATTTTGTTCTAGGGTATAGTGAACAGTCCTTTGAAAATAAATTCAATGAAAAGCCAAGAAATAACCAAAAGCATTACTAACATGATCACCTCCTCTATTTGTCCACAAGTATTTGATCTTCCTATCAAAATTATTCTCCACAAGACCCTTGGAGTCCTTGAACTTACCCAAGGCTTCGTATTTGATGTGAATGGTGTACAACCAAATATAATTGGAGAAATCATCAAGAAAGGTAAAAAATTACTTATTCTTTCAAAGAGATGATTCCCCCATGGACCTACAAATATCACTATGAATAAGCTCCAAGGGTTATGTAGCATGCATAGTTGTCCCTTTTGGAAAAGAATTTTGATGATTATTTCCCAAGATACATCCCTCACAAATGCCATTAGGAGGAGAAATAGGAGGAAGACCAACTACCAACTAATGCCAACTTATGTACCTAAAGGATCTATAGCCAATGTTCCCAAGTGTCTAGTGTCATTGCTTGCTAAGGTTATTTTTCCTTGCCACCATAACCGCTAATTTTTTCTTTTTAATAGAGTACGAAGAAGATAAATGATCACAAATCTTGTACATCCAATCATATTGATCACAATATCCTAAGGAAAATATCTTGAAACAATTATTAATGTGCTTGATCACCCATTGATCTAGCCAAAGCTCAATATTCCTGTGTGTATGAGTGATGCTATAGATATAAATAATATTGAGACACACCTAGAACATGAAGGACTTCATCAAGTGAGGAGGAACTAACTCTCACCTCATCATATCTAGATACCTATAGAAAATAATCATCAATAATGACCACATGCTCTCTAGAATATTGTCCACTATAGTCATGCAAATTAGGGTGATACTTAGTCATGTATTAGGTTGTCCCCTCAATCTACAATCCATTCTTTAGAGGAAATGGATGTCTAGTATAATGAATAATCATTTTGAGGTGCCTATGAGGTTTCAACATCATGATCATCCTCATCCTGGGCAAAGAAGAAAGTAGCATCAACTCCCCTCTTTAATTGCTTCTTTAGTCTTCTTAAACCATAATAAACAAAACTCTACCTTGTATCAATTTTTACTATAGTGAATTCTCACTATATTTTTTTGACGATAGGAAGCAAACGCAAAATGGCAAACAAAGTACAAAAGAAAATTTTGATCAAAATTTTTCGAGGAATGAAATGTTGTGTTCAAAAAGTTGGAATTTTACCAAGTCTCAATCAGAGATGAGAGGCAAAAGCTCTGACATGGGGATTCTTATGGTCAAAATATCGAAGGTCAAAAAATCTTGATGTTTTGATGTCAAGTGGTGAGAAAGACCTTCAAAGAAAACACCTATGCCTTGAAAGTCAAAATTGTTGAGGTACATGATCTTCTAGTAGTATGATCCTTTCCTACAAAAGAATACTACATATCTCTTCGAAAGGATAGCGACAACATGGGAACCATAGTAGAAGCAGTCTGCAAATTTGGAGTATTAAATGAAGAAATATTTTACACCCAAATTATTAGGAATTCCCAAAAATAAGTAGATGGCAATAATGACGGTAGTTGTTCATCCAAAGACTCAAAACCATTTGAAATTCATGACTCCAGATCCAAAGACCTCAAGGAGACCAGCAAGTTAAATGAAGGTATGATTGGACGTCATAAAGCATCAATCATCTTGAAATTTCTACATGAGTTGTTGCAGGGAAACCCTTCTCTTTGTAATTTATAAATAGTAGCTTTAGCATTGTAAAGGATCAACAAGTTTACATTTGTAATCCCTTGTAAGATTTCCTTTCATTTCTTTCTATGGAGAAATCAGCTTTTGGATTGTTTGTGGGCAAATCAAACCCCCACTCCAAGCACAATATTTGTAAAGTTTATTTGCACACACACACACACACATATATATATATATAGGAGGCTTGTGCTTTCTAGCTAGCCATTTGTGGTTCCCATGCTAACCTATCTATGTGTGTGTGTATGTATGTTCTCAAGCTTTACTTGTTTTGACTTTTATTTTGCATGTGTGTAGGAGGCATGTGTCAATTTTTAGAGTAGTCATCTATGCTTCTCATGCTGACTCGTCTCTCTGTGCATGTGTGCGTTGGTAAATCTTATTTGGGCTCATCTATGTCAAGGATATGAAGTGTTCACCATTGGCACATAGCGCTCAAGCCTATTGTGCAAGATCTTAGTGGATATTTGGCGCATCGCCACTCTAGTAGATTAGGTTGACTTGTTTTTATTTTTATCTCTCGCATCCCTTTTCCCCCTAAGTTCAAGTGCACTTAAAGATCACATCATAACAAGGAGTCAGCCTTGTAAAAAACTCTTGGAGGCCCCTGATTGAGCCAAACCCTAGGCTCTCGATCGAGGATCTGTACAAGGCACGATTGTTCCAACATTCACAAAAACTATAAACCAACTTCTTGAAACACTTCATGGATATCTTCTCTCCTTGCCTTGGCTACTTTTCAACTTTTGATATAACCACTTCCTTTGCATTAGCTTGGATAGTGAGAGAATATCTCTTTTGCCTTTATCACTAAGTCTGATGAAGAAGAAAATATTTGAACACATCAAGAGATGGGATAGGACTTACAAGAAACTATATGTGAAGCATCTCAAATACAATGGAAACAATTTCATATGCTTTGAAAACATTGTTGAAGAAATTATTAAGAAGATTGAGAGTTTACTTTTCAGTAGTACCATTTCTAGCAATGTGAATGTGTTCTTGCAGTTTCTTAATTGACTGATGTACACATCAATAGTACCAAAGCTATCCATGCCCGAAGTGGTAAGCTCTACCTCTAATCTTCTAATCTATATAGAGCAATGTAGTGATGCATATATATAATTTCTTTAGTAGTTTCTTTTGACTTGAAGTATTAATGATATGACTATCGTAGATCTTGTTAACATGAAGAGCAATCACCTCATGGTTTTCTTCTTTCTTGTCCTTGTACAACTTCTTTTTCTCATCAAAATCAATGTCTTGAGGGTTCTCATTCCCAAATTTGAGAAGTCCCTTACTCTAGAGCAGAGCTTCAATCTTGATTTTCCAAATGGCATAGTTAGGTCCATTAAGCAAGGACACGTGATGATCCATGAAATCCATGTCAAAACATAGTCTTTGCATGTAGTTATCACCAATACTATACTTTCAAATGAAGCCATAAGGATATAAATGAGGAGATAGCAAGAGTTACCCTAGCAGTCCATAGGATGATTCAAATTATCCAATAAGAAATCCATAAAATTAAATAGAATATTTTAGAGAGTAATAATATCTATCCATTTACACTAGCCTTGAGTAAAACTATTATTTTTTAGAATATCATGTAAAAATATCTCACAAACCCTATCATATGCTTTGTTTGTGTCCAATTTTACAAGCATCCCTAATTTTTATCATGGAATGAAGAGATTGTATGACCTCTTGTGCAAATGACTATATCATCAAAGAATTTGTTTACCGCAAACAAAACCACCTTATTCCTTTAAGATGACATAATCTATAATTTTATTCAATATATTCATCATAATCTTTGAAATCATATTATAAACTATATTACAAAGGCTTATTAGACTAAAATTAACAAACCATTTTATCTCATCTTGTGAACCAACACAATAAAGTTGGCATTGATCTCATTTTTAATAACTTGCTTTTCTTGGCCTCTTCAAAAAATCCCAAAAAATTGAAAGAAAAATGCAATAAATCCATCGAGACCAAGTGCCTTATCGAGGTGGAAAGAGAAAATCATCTCTTGGGCTCCTCTATAGAGATCTTCCTCACTAACCTCTCACTTTGCTTTTGTATGGTAATTGATGGTTTGCAAAATCTTACCCTAAGCCTCCTTATCTTACCCAACTTCAAATAGAATGTCTTTGAAAAAAGTAATTGTTTCCTTCCTAATATATTCTTCTTCATAAATACTCTTTTGATGTTGAAAGATAAATTTGATTTAATGTCAACATGAAAAGATTTAGTAATTTTATTCCATTTCTTATGTCATCTCTCCCTAGATTTTTAGCCCCAATACAACTTTTCCTTTTCTAATACATTATAATAATAATAAGTAATTTTTTTCTTGCACATAAGTATCTTGGTCCATTATGCTAATTTCTATTATCTCTTATAAATTATTGAGTTTATATTTAATTTCCTCTTTCATTTAAATATGTAACCAAAAGAGTTAACATTCCAAATCTTCATTTACTCCTTTAGATATGTTATCTTTGAGCAGACCTATGCATACATGCTCCTTAAAACTGTACTTCATCCCACTCTCACGTAAGCAATTAGAAGAAATTAGGGTCTTCACATAGACCCAAATTGAAATCGCTTTGGATTACTATTATTAAGTAGATCACATCTTAAAAGAATGGGTTTGTGACCAAATCCTCCACGTAATAAAATGCTTGTAGAGATTGTATACTCTATTTGCAACCATTTATTAGATAAGAAAAACCTATTCAATCTTTTTGCTATCCAGTTAGCTCTTATCTTGCATATATCAAAAGAGCATCTCAAAATCCATTTGAATTGACTAAGGAAGCAAAATTTTAGACCATCCAAAAGCACCACCCTTTTCTAGATTGACAAGTCACAACTATGAATAATCTTTGAATTTGACATAAATAAACTGATATCATTTTAACATCTATCACATAAATTAAATGTAGTTGGAGCATACATATTTATGACTTCAACTTTGATATTTTCTTTTTCCTACAAGGAGACTAGCAACAAAATCACTAATTGTTTCTAGCATTCATCTATCCTATTTGTGTTCTTATATTTTCGCAATACCTCTTGTAGCAAAAACTACTAAACATTCACCATCTTCCAAATCCTTTTGAACACATCCTTACACTCCCCACCTTTTAATTATTGTTTCTTGTATCAAAATAAACTCAAGGCTATAACAATCTATCAATTCTTTGTTTTAGGGTCTTATTCATAGTCGTAGTATTCCAAGATAACATCTACATCATCACTTTTGATTGTTATCTGTGGGTTTAACCCCACTTATTAACAAATGAAATATTTGTTTTTGGTTTCCGAAATCGATCTCTCTAAGTTTCCTTTTATCTTTATTCTTGCTTTGAAGGGATGCCTCCCCTTATCCATTTTCACCACTTTATATTCATCATCCTCATCAATATATTTCATTTTTGCATACAATTCATATGTACCTTATCATCTATAGGCAAGAACCTTAAGTGCAAAAGATATCTTTGAAAACATCTTTTTCTTTATGATGTCATGGAAATTGTAACATGCAAGGATCATCCTCCATACTACTCTCTTATGCTGGCCCTAAAAGCCTTAAATTGCAATGATCTTCAATACTCTTTTGTTTATTATGCTTGATCTTCCGTACTCTTTTATTTGCTATGCTGCTCTTTAAACCTTGAAGTGGAAGAGATAAACTCTACACTAATTTGATTTTTATTGTAAGGAAATGATTTTCTACTATGGAAAATGAAACAATTTACTTGATTTGAACTTGACCTGCTCCACCTTTGTTTTAAAATTTGCCTATGCATCATCCTTTGCATCTTTAATTCTTTCTAAGATCTTACACATTGTAATTCTCTCTTTCCACGTATCCTTCTTAGTATCTTTATTGGTTGCTTCAAATGAACCATAAAGGCCCTTTTCTCATTTGATGAGGTAAAAGGTTTTTTTTTGTCATTCTATTGGAAGCAGAAAATCCTTGATCTAAACTAGGTTGTACTACATTATGATCTTCTTGTTTTATCTTGAAGCTTGTATCTTTTGTTAATCTTTTTCACTGTGAAATCCCATACCATCTATCAAGTCTCATAACATTTATAACATCATAATGTAATATTTGTTATATACTAAAGGTGTATCTAATAACATACCATCAAGTCGATATTCTACACAATTTGGTGCCCCATGTGAATTTTAATGGAATAAAAGTATATATAATAAAATGACTTGTTATAAAAATTGGTAAAGCTCCTTAACATTCACATCAGGTTGGATGGGTTTTAAAAAATAGTATCTTAGATAATGCATTTAATAAACATTATTAAAAGCACCTTAATATCCCAACATTGGGAGGAAAGAAAGAGCAAAGAAAAAAGAAAAAGAACTTGGAACAGGATCACATGTACAAGAGGGGCTCCCCGATGGAGACAGACAAATTTATATAAATAGATAAATAAAAATAAAAATAAAAATAAAAACAAATTTAACAATCACTTTTTTAAGTATGTTATGTAACATGCATTCCCCAATGTTAAAAATATAACACAATGTAAACCAAAACAAGTGCATTTAACGTGAAAGATTTCAAATTTAAACCAAAATCTCTTGCCCAATTCATATGCCAAAATTTACATAAATCTAAAATATAAAAAATTGAGACAATCTTTTATATATTCACGTGTCTCTTAAATGTCCAAAGATGTTGAATGATTTGGCTGCCCAAGCATCCTCAAGACTTCTGAGGGGTGTCTCAAGACTTCTAACGGGTGTCTCAATGTCTCCAGCCATTTTAGAAATTTTTAGGTATCCTTGAATTTCCTAGGCGTTTCAAACTAATGATTCCACTAGACGTTTCGACGTCCCTGTGATGACTCGATGACTCCTAGGCATCTTCGAGACATCAAACCTGTGACTCCTAAGCTTCCTGGAGACATCACCGCCATAAGGGTACTATCGGAACATAGTTCTAAGAGATAGAATTTCCAAATTTTCAAGAACAAAGAGAGTTCTAATACATAAATTTTCAAGAATAAAGAATGTGTCAGGATCTATTATTCTTCATTCAACTTTTCCATTGAATATGTAGGAAGGGAAGCAGTTAAGAAATGCTTACTATTACAGTACTAGAGAGTGTTGAAAGATTCTTTATAATGATCTCAATACACACTGCAGATAAATTTCACATTTGAAAACTCTCTTAATTTCAAACATCAATGTCAGGTAGTGATTAAGAACGAATAACGGAACTGAAAACGTTAGTGGTCAGAGTGCAGAATGGAAATGCCGAATGCATCTCCAGTAATTTCATGCACGGCTGAGACTAAACACAACAATAAAAGCCTACATGAAACAAGATCATGATGCGACAAAATCCTAAGTCTGGGATGTGCCCGAGAACCCAAATCTATGTTAAGCAGCCACTCTCCTAATCTTCCATATCAAGAGAACTCTGGCACCAAAACAATCATGGCAGTCACCTATACATCTTGTCAGAAGCACTAATGGTTTCAACTTTAGATAAGTACCAAATTCCTTTTTGTGTATTAATAATTTATTGGTCATTGTTTTCTCTTACAAAATCAAAGCTTGTTTGTCAATAAATAATATATCCTTTCCAAAGAGAGAAACTGAACTCTCTCTAGTTCCCTCGTATATGATGCCCCACACAACACTTCGTATGGTTCTTTGACATGACACCAACCACAACCAACCTAAGAAAGTAAATTTCGGCATTGCAGAGTCTGTCATTAAAATAAACCCCTCTCGACCATGATGATCGAAACTAGGTTTGACCAATCTTGTAGTTGACACCAAAATGACAATGAATTTGGCCAACAGAACATTTCACAAGTGGGCCTTTATTTTCTATTACGAATCTTATGCTCAAGTTTCACATCCTTGAATGCAATTAGCCTCACAACCTTTCCAATAGGCAGCCAAATTCCATAAGTGTATTCCTGTAAATTATGTAGATCTGTCTTCCAAATATTCCACCCAAGTAGAATCTGTAAGGCAAAGAATTAGAGAAGGATGCTTCTTATATACTCATGGGAGATCGCATACAGTAAAAAAGTGTATGCGATATTTTTCTTTACAAATGTATTAGTACAAAAACATATGGACAAGAGTATCTTGTCATGGAATCTTGCCAGATGAGATGTGACTGTTCTGTTGCACCTTTGATCCAGGTGACTTGCATGCTCAAGTTATAATCTTTTCTGAAATCTCGTTGTACACATAAAATTGACATAAAGAATCTACTCTTCTAGAATTTGCAGGTATCCAAAATTTACAGTGGGAGTTTGGTACTATTTGAATAAGACAGTCATGAAAAACAACTCTTTCAGATATATGAAAGCTGATTTACCATCCTTGCCTTCAGAAACATGCAATTAAGCCATCTTACAACAGATGCAGAAGGGCTGAATGCTCTGTACAGAGATAACTACTACACTACATGCACCCACGGTCCCCCACACATAGGACATCCACATGCCCATCTTCCTATCCACCACGGTTCAAGATTGTTGTTTTGATTAGCTGAGGTTGAAGAGTTGGGCAAAGCCAATGCAGAGGTTTGGCGTCCACACCTTAGACACTGCAACCAATTATACACAAAAACAAGTATTTAATACGACCAATATAAAAGGTAAATGCATTACCACACCATACATAAAAATAATGCAACAAATTATACACATGAAACACATTAGTCTATATATAGAAGGAAAGAACATTCAAACAGAGTAACATCATCACACCTTGTGCCATGCTCCATGTAAACCTGTTTTCCATGATGCAGTAATTACATCTCTTCGGGATCCCATTAAACCCAAGTATGCTCCCATTCCTACTGCTGTCTTCAGACCAAATGCTGCATCTCTCTCAGAAAACCTTCGTTTTCTTGGCCAGAGTCCTTTCACACTCTGATAATCATCTGAAAACATCCCAGTTGAGAAGTCTGAGATGCCAGCCACAGCACCTAAAGTTGTGCTTATATTCTGTTCATCTGAGCACACTTCAAGGTCTCCAAGATCAGACCACGGCCCACCAAACATATTGCGCTTATGCCAATCTTCTGCTGGAGGATGAAGTTCTAGTTCCCGAAGCAATAATCCAGCAGCATCCGCACCCCGTGGACGGGGTAAATTCTAAAGGTGAAACAAAAATGTCGGTGAAAAGTTAAAGCAGGCCAATAATTTGCAGGCTATGGCATAAAAGACAAAACTTTGCCTGCTTATGTGGTCCAAATTTTTACCTGCATATGAGGACCAAGAGATGCCTCTACCACTTCTGGCGCAACGGTATACTGTCCATCTATGTAATGCAAGCGTATATTTACATTGGCAGCCCCAACTTGGGATTTAGGTAAAGGGTGTGCTGATGGTGCTGTCCTCTTACAAAGATCAACCAGTACAAGAAAAAGAACCTTTACCTGCAAAAACCATCATGCATTTTTCAAAATCAACCTTGTATAAATCTCATCATATCATGCTATTCAAGCAGGAACTTTTTGCCTTTTTGTCATGTTTCTATCATAGCGCCAATCTTGGGAAATCCCATTCATTCAAAGAAATATTATATGCAAAAGTAATAGCAATCAAAGTTAGAAAAATTGCCAAGAACCCACAATTTCACGCAAAACTCGGGAGAAATCACAGCCTGCGACTTGTTTTTTAAATTTCTCAGTGCCAAGAAACTTGCCAACTTTCAGTGAGATTTCCACCAAAAATTGGCTGCAGTAACAAAAACAGACGAAAAATGCAGAAATTTATTTTAAAAACTCATTTCTTCTCATTTGCTAATTTTGCCTTCTCTCCAGCTCTGTGGAAATTCTTCTAAGAGGTAAAAACAATAATCTTAAACCACTTTTTCAGATCACATTGAAGATTGAACACCGGTTCAAGGAGATTTGAGGCAATTGAATTGGATGAGCTAGATCCACTATGTGATTGGATTGCTGAGAGTCCTGTGGATACCAAGTTTACTGCAGAGGACATTGAGGCACTTGAGGAGGAAGCAGAACATTTAAGAGGATTGGAGTAGATATACCATGATGATACTATACCTGAGGAGCCTCCAATTCGTCCACCAGTTCAAAGCCAAGGCCAACCATCTAGTGCGAGGGGGAGGAAGGGAAAACAAAAAGCAGTTTAAAAACTGCTTCATATTTTGAAATGTTGCATTTCTATGATGTATTTGATTGGATTTGCTGATTCATGAACTGTAAATTTACTCATTTTATGAATATCTAATATAATATCAACCTTTTGGCTCTCCAATTGTTGTTTAAAATGTTTTTTTTTTTAATTGAAAAAATTTCTTCGGTTTTTTCTTTTTGGCCCAAGTTTTCCCTAGTTTCCAGTAAATTTTCCAAAATTGGGCTGCTGAGTTTATCGTGAGTTGCAAGTTTACCAGCTATGATCACAATTACATTGCTGGAATACACCAAAAAGAACACAATTGATCAGTAGTGAAGTTATGAAAATAGCAATGAGCCACCAAGCTATCCAAGTGCCCATGTCCTTTTCATGTCTATAAATAGATAGACACTATTTACCATGAAATACAAGACTTTAGAACCAACTTTCTCTTGGCTATCACATGCCCCTTCTATTCAACACACAAATTTCTGTAACCGCCCTACAAATTTGAAACTATCGATGTGACACATTTCTTGACTTTCAAGATGCAACATATTTTACCTGAAATGATCAAGTGCAGTTTATATGGCAATTCATATTTGCAGATACAAAAAATCACTCTTCATCAACTAGTAGTTGTTACACTAGAAACTACCTGCCATGTGTACCCTTCTTTGTAACTTGCTATTTGAACATCTGCAGTATTCTCAGAAAGCATGCAATCTCAGCTGATTAACAATTTTCCTTTTGTATTGAAATAGGGATATTTTAAACAAAGAAAATTTAAACATCTAAGCAAGAGTGGAAATAAGAAGAGAAAGCGGAACAGTCATCCCATCTCTAATTTTCAGTCTCTGGGGCCACCTCAGTTTCTATGTCTCTGGATCTTTGGCAACCTGATGACACCTCAGGATGAGTCATCGCCTTCAAACTTTGGTTTCAGAATCTATTTCCATGCTGGGAGGGACACCTGCAATCACATGATTGTTGTGCCAAGCACTACTGTAACCAGGTAAAAGACAATGGATTTGACATATTTGGCTTTTTCTACATGTCTATTACCTCTTAATGTCTGCCTACAGACTTGTTCAAATATGGGTATGTCAAGTATTTGCATAAGTAACGGAATCACCACTCTCGATGCCGTCTGACACTCTTCTTCGCCCAATCCCTCAGGGTATGACTGCTCTAAATAGTGGTTCTGGTTTGAAACAAAAACCAATAAAATCGTATATGGAAACTCTTCCTTCAAAATGACATAAAGGCTAACCTCCTCAGCCCCTATCATTTCCAAAAGCCCTTCCTGTGGAGAATGAAGAATATCAAATCCTCAAGAAGAAATGAATGTAGTTTCTCCAACTAACAGAAGCCTTTTATAAAGGAAAAGCTCCATGAAGTGTTGCCACACTCTCACTTTTCTTTTGCCAGTTCCCAGAAAACTAGACCATGTAGCAAAAACAGCAAATTTATATAAAAACGTTTGATTGATTTAGAAGCAGTAGGTGCCAGACTATAGTATTGCATTTGACCTTGTTTTCATTTGCAAATTCAATGGCTTTTGGTTAACTGCATAAGCCTTGAAAAAGATGGAGTTTGTTGCAGTTAGATAACCTCAACATAACTGTGACATGCACATCCTCCTCAAACACTTCCTAATTGTGAATTTTCTGTCTATGGAAGACCAAAGATACTTTAAGGGTGTCCCAAATTTTACACAAAATCCAGACTGCACATGGAGCCATGATATTCTTGAGTTTTGTCCTCTAAACCACAGGCATCCCTAGTTTTGGGGCAAATCCAGACTTCACTAGCAGCCAAAATGTTCTTTAGTTTTACTCTGTAAACCACATCCACAACTCAACACTTCGTAAGTCAAGCAACTCTCCTTTGAGGAATTGTCTCTCTGGCCCCAAAAGAAATTTGAAAAAAAAAGCGAAATGATATTGAGATGTGCATTTGTGTTAAAATTAGTGAGCAATCATCATCCAGACAATACCATTTTGGACTTCAGTCTTTAGATGCATTGAAGAAAAAAATTAACAGCAGCTGGAATACAGAAATCTGGGATTCATATGTAATGATTGCTATACCTATAGTTACATTGCAGCCTCTTGCCCTTCAAAACAAGCTTTCTCAGAACTATGTAGAAGCCACCTGATGAGTTAAGCCCAAGGCATAAACAAATAAATTTCGTATAATAATTCAATATTTCTGTTCTTCATGGTGTCTCCAACTAATGTCTGATGTGTGAAATCATTTATTCTGAAAGTCCCAGTTTATGGTGAATTTTTAGTTTCTCATCATTCTCAATATGTTGAACATAGCGTTTGAGAGGAATTTGATAGCTAAAAAGGTTAGGTGAGCTATACCTTAACCATTCGACATTCCTTGAATGAAATTCCAGGGTTGAAGTTTGTCTATATGCTATTGTGTCACCTTCTCTGATTCTTTATTTGTCAAGATTTCTTGTGATTGTGGACGAGAGTGGACAGGACGGTACTGAGGATAGAGTGACAATTTGGTGACTACAGCTCCCGTGAATATGAACTTTTGTCACCTTCATATGAAGGTGACAACTTTTCTTTCTCCAAAACTAAGCTCATTGTCCATTGGCTTGTTTGCACTTGATGTTGCTTATAATTATTAGGTGACAGCATAATTCTCTAAATTAATAAAAAATTAAAGGGCTCAAACAATAAAAATCAATTGAACCCCTTGTTTTGTGTACTCTACTCCCTTTCAGTTTTAAGCTTTGGAATTTGGGGGAATATGCTTCACTTTACTCTACTGGATTGGATCCTCTACATTGGTTTGGTTCTCACATTCTTCTTGTACTACAATAGACAGATGCTAATTTGACTTGGACTTGTCAAAACCAACACATCAAGCCAGCTAGGGCTCAGCAAAAGACTTGACTACTCTAAACGAGGTCTTTGACTTGAAAAGAAGGAGCTTGTTTCTCTGTTTTTAGGACAGCAAAGTCATGCTCAGAATTGCAGTCTCACCAAAACTCAGTGCTTGCCAGAATTGCTTGTCCAAGCACTAGGAATTGAACTTTCACGGCTGCAATCTGGCCCTTGGTAAGAAGCAAATTCTAGAAAATTTCACAGGGAACACCTTGGCCATTTACCTCATCAATAGTTAATTTTAGAACTCACCTTGACCCTGCAAACATGTCAGAATGGTCAGATACCCTCTGTGAAAAGTGGCACAAAGTGGAAACAAAGGGTCAAAATTTACAGAATTAAAGCATGCATGTGTGATAAAAAAGTATAGGTACACAAACATCCTAGTTATTTGTGTAGATTTATGCTCCAAATCACCTGGAGAGCTCATAATGACTAATCCATTAAATTTTTCAGGGACAATTGTCATATGAGATCTAAGCACCACTGCAATTGAATGGATGGCAAAAGCTTTCTGCCTTCTGTAATGGCATTCTTTGAAAACATGAAAAAGGCCCAGGTACAAAAGGCAATGCTTACATGGCCAATAGCCACCATAAACTTTTGATTGGTGATTTCTCTCTTTCTAGTCTATTTCACTATATTCCCCCACGCTTGCAGATTAATACGCGTACATAATACCTGATTTCAAATTTCAAGATCTATAACCTTATACCCAGAAACCAAAATACTTAGAAGCTTGACATTTATGATCCCAATACATTAAGTGAGCTATGCCCATTTGAAGTACGGAGAACACGGATGCAGCCTATAGTACAACAGAAAAAAGCCCACTGACAAATATTTGAGGAAATTAATATCTAAATGATTCACCACAATAAAGTAACTGATATTAAACTTCCTTTTATTGTTTAAAATTAAACAATTTCAACTATCAATGATAAGAACATGTCCATCTCAGCCAAACATAAGCATGTTTGAGTAATAAGCTAACCTCATCTGCTGTGTAGCCTTGACCAGCATTTCCATGTCCTAAGCGTGCAGGTCGAGTATTAGAAACTTCATCTAGCCCCCCTTTGAATCCAGGAATCAGTTGTCCGGGTCTGACACCTTGGCCATCTTCACTTTTAACAACAACCATTGCAGAAGAGGGCCTTGAAGCACCTTGATTTATTTCTTCAAGATTTTTACCTCCAAAGCCTGGCTGTGGCTTGACTGATTGCACATCAGGATTTCTTTGTAACCCACTCATGAAGCGAGGGAGCTGCCTTCTACGAAAGATCAAACAGAATAACAACAATTGACACAGCCTATGGAGGAAATGGCAATCTCCGATGAGCCTTACAGCAGGGGTTCCAGGAAACGTTGCTGTATTGACACTAAGTGGCAACAAAGGAGCTGGCCCGTTTACAGAACTAGGAGTCGTGGATGGGCTTCCTTCTGCATTGCTGCTAATCTTGGCAATAGCACCTTGGACCCATGCTTGCATTTGTGTATTTCCAGGGTTACTTGCTGTTCCGCCAGGAGCTCCTGCATATAAATATATTAAAAAAAAAAATCTGTATTAGACACAAACAGTTTACAAATCAAACTGCTAAAGTGAAAAACTCAAATGCAGCTTGATGAATGCATAGATCTGTTCATCCCAAAGAAGAGGGAATAAAATACTTTAATGCTCAATGGGTTTGGGGCAAGCAGTGGGCAGCAAGGAGTTTCACACTGTAAGCGAAGGATCCAATTCCATGGATGAATCTTTAACATTTTTAGCCTAACAAGTTTGGGGCCAAGCGGTGGGGAGCATGGAGTTTCACACCATAAGCCAAGGTTCCAATCCCACAAGCAAGCACCTTGGAAAGCCATGAGGACACCAAGAGGTAGGGGTTAAACTTATGGCAATGCATGGACCTAGGGACAGAGTGGCCATAGACCTAGGGGTTGACTATATCCATATTACGAAGCCAAAACCATCCTAAGATTCTCTATGACCTTTGTCCGATGCACTTTTAATAAGGTTTAAGTCCCATTGGTGAAAATGTTCAGCTCACAAAGAGCCCACTAGGTTTCAATTTCCATGGGTATTGTGATAATCATAATATAGTTTGCTGTATGACTACAATGTGTTTCATTGAAATACCACAGCAACAAGTGGTCATGATGTAATACAAATGGGGCCCATTTCAATCCCATATAACCAATGCATAAAAATAAAAATGAAGTTCAAGATTTCCATAATATCCCTAGCAAAAAAAACACAAACAAATAAAGCTTTTCAATGCATCAACATTTATGGTAAAGAACTAAACAAGATCAAGACATTTAAAGCAAGTTAATTGCAAAAAAGTAAATAAATAAATAAATCATGCCCAGATTGAAAGAGAAAAGCAATTCGCATTGCCTAAATTAACCTTGGCCAGGAGATGGAGAAGCCCCTCCGGTAGTTGGGCTTGCACCCATATTGCGATTGCCTACCGAACTAGCAGACACTCCAACAGCATGACTTGCTAACGTACGACAAAAACTAGCATACCGCCGCAGACGTGTAAGAAAATGGGAAGCTAGATCAAGAATAGCATCAACATATGCCTGTCAAAATACAAATGCTCATGGTAAGTTGTTATTAGAAGTTATTCTAGGCAAGAGATGCTGTAAAGGAGTAACGGTCCTTAAGAAATAGTTTTGCATCATTTTCTTACAATAGTGCAAAGGAAAAAGCATTACACTTCAAAGAATATCATTACTAGCCACTTCAGAAGTCTTGTAAGCACAGCTGCACATTTATGTGGCAACATATATTTTAGTACTATTTAAGTTAAAAAAATAATAATTAAAAAATGAATTATATAGTTGAATAAACTGTAGTGACTGTTGAACTACCTCTGTTCTTAATATGTAATTGAATATACGGGATGTCATGTATCCTTTTCTTTAGAAAACATTTCTCTTACTGCCTTGCATTATTTGTTTAGGAGAATGCTATAATTTTTGTTGTAGTTTGTGATATATGTTCTTGTTTATCTGCTCCAGGCTAATCTATAGACGGCATCAGACTGGGTGAGATCAAGGCTGCAAAATATTTTATATCCAATGCGTAGGAAGGGTTCTTGCTTGTGCAACCAAAAAAATTTAATGATAAGACCATCCAATTGTGGCAAATCAAAAAGAAAGCAACATACAACTTAGGATTCTAGAGTAAAGGTTGCCGATCTATTCAAAGAGTGCAAATCCAAGGATGATGCAGCACACTGAGATTTGCTCCAAAGTGATGATTTGTTTAGAGAATCAACCATGGATGAAAGACTCAGCAATGCATATGTGAAAATGTAAACAGTTTTGGCTTGCCTCCAACTTTAAGAATATATGGATAGCCAGTAGTTCCACTTAGATACATACACACAACTGGCCAAAGTACAAATCTTACTTCCTGTTAAACCTCTTGGGAAGAACAAAAAGGTTCTAGCTAAAAGCGGCTGCACATGTCTCAGAGTAGACATCTTCATCAATAATACTTTGGCTTCACTGTCACGGGGAGTAATAAAAGTTTGTAAATGTTTGCTGAGGAAGACTCGTGGAAGTACTGCTGCATGTTTACATGGGAGCAATTTTCTAGTATTAGTTTAGATATAAAATTATAAAATAAATTATTTAACAAAATATCTACAGTGATATTTCAATTGTCTCTGCTCTAGACATGTCATAAGATAAATAGAATGTAATCTCTCATTTTCTTGAGGGAACATTTATCCTGCTACTTTCTAATAGTATTCTATTTGGTGCGTGCCATAGTTCTGTTGTAGTTATGTAATGTATGTTTGAGTTTATTATCACATGCTGCTAATCAGTAATCTTTAGAGTAAGTAGCTTGACAATGAAATAAAATAAAGAGTTGGGATTGCCAAATTTTTTATCAAAGACAGGCAACGACAAAATGTAATGGGAAAGAATGCATACAAGATAAAGAGCAGAAAAAAAAAACCAAGAAATTTGTTGCCCACAAGCATTAGCAAACAACAATAGCATTATCAACCTATGGACTTTGTCAAGAAAATGATACGGAATATGAAATCTACAAATAATTTATTTACAAGCCCTTAGAATTCCATCAGAGAAAATGCATCCGTAGTCCTGAAAATTACATAGTTATCCACAAATACGTATCTTAGAAGACCAAAAAATTCACTATAAAATAAAATCCCAATCAAGAATTTCAGAGATTATCATGTCCACCACAGTCCTTTGGACAAATGCAGTTAGTATGCTGAAAGGCGACTCAGTGTATTGTATGGCCAGACACACCTCTCTGCTAGCAAGCCACTACAGATAAGAAATGCCCCTCCTGACCCATAGATGCAATATCCATAATTCCAGGAAGAAATTCTTTTTAAAGCAAACCTTAACACTATAACAACTAACAAAGAATCTATTCCACCTTATGAACAGTAAATTGCCAATCTGCCTAAGAAGCACCAGCATTGATACAAGGATAGGCAAATCTTCCACTTACAGTTCAACCTCTTTGGAGATTAATTTACTAAAATTATAAAGGCAACAAATTAACTACTTCTGATGGAAAGGAAATTGGTCGAGTTGAAAGGCAATGCCTTTCCATCAGCAGCAATGCAACAATGCAATCAAGTATGAGCATACCACAAAATAACAATAAAAGGATTCCAAAACTTCAAATAATCACAGTTGCCAACACAGAGCGCAGGTACAAGAACTGGCTACCAATGTGCATATGAGAGGAAGTGCCTCTCAAAAAGCATCAGGCTTATCAAAATACATGTGTCTATTCTTAAATGCTTTCAAAGTGAGTAAAGCAATATATTATTAAACAAATAAATGACTTGAGGAAAGGAAAAATCACCAAGATTTGAACTCCACGAACAAATAACAACTCGAAACAAGCAATGCAATTAGCCCCAAAATGCGTTCAGCATCAAGCAGGCCACAAGATGTTATCAAAAAATGTGCGTCAGGCATGCCACAAGATGTTATCAAAAAATGTGTACTTTTATCCGTTTCCAAAAAAAATAAAAAAAGTCTTAAAAAAGAAACAGAACATCATGAAAACTTGAACTCCACGCACAACTAACAACTTGAAACAGCCAATGTGATTGGCCCCAAAATGCCTTCAGACCAAATAATATGTTCTACATAAAAACTCAATTAATGATGTACAATACACTACTTAGACAGATACATAAAAGAAAATAGAGTACATAACTAGCATATTTTTGGTTGCTGAGGACATTCAAATGCTAAATGCACTCTGTGCAGCCAGGAGATATTTTATTCTTATCATAAGTATCTTTGTGCAGACATTCCCTATGGTATTAAACCACATAAGAATTGTATTGTCACTCATAAGTTCTAGCAAACTAACTTCATTTAACTGTATTTTTGGATTACCCAAATATACAATGTGTATGATTTTCTATCAAAAACATGGACAGGAGTACAAATGTTCACCACCAATTTACTTAACCTATTATGTAATCTTATTGTTCTCAGGTATAACAGCAGCTGAATTTTCTCAAAGAAAAAAGGAATGAACAACATTTGCAATCATAATAATAACAAAACTTGATTTTACATTTGCTACCTTCAACCAATACAGTTCAAAAAAATATCTGCAAATGAACTGTATTACAAAATATTATAATGCCAGTCCATTCAACATGAACAAGCAAACCACACAATAATTGAATTCTTGTGCAAGGTGAGCATAAACTTAACATCGTACAGGAAAACCAAAGACTAAACATAAAAGACAAAATGTGTCTTGTGAACATATTAGTAGCTAACCTGGATACTAGGAACAAGAGCTGGATCAACAGTCATTGCATCCATTCCAAGAGTCGATAAGGTCTCACTAGAGGCCTGCCAAGGATCAGGTATTAAAGTTGCAGGATTTATAAGAGCAGACTCGATGCCCTTTCCCAACATATCTAGCAACAACCTTGCCTGCATATCTAGTACAAGTGCCCTAACATCTTGGGCAACTGTGCCTTCCAGTAATCTGCACTTTATTCTATCCAATGCCTGCAAAGGAACAAGAAAATTGATTTCAAAAGGTTGTCTGTACTCTGTATAAAAAACAACTCTAAAAAGTAACCAACAAGGGCCAAATAAGAATGATATTGTTAAAATCTTATTAAATAAAAGGCATTTTCATTATATTAAAGATACTATAATGCGTGCAAAGAAAGGTTTTTGCAAACAGGGTTGCAATAAGCACTTCATTCGAATAATTTATGGTTTGTCCACTCCATTGGAATAGAACTTGCGGTTTGACCGTACCTATTATTAAACAATGTAATAGGGCACACCCTAGTTCAATTAGCACTCAGCAAGTTTTCCAGGTCATTCTAAACCCCATGGCATTGAACACAGTACATGCTAACAAAGCAGGAAAAGAAGGAACCATAATCCAAAAACTCAAACCACACGAGTATATATAAGCAGTGGTGATCTCAATCAACTCATCCTTATAGATGAACTCAAACTTAGAAAGGGTTAGTCATGCTAATATTGACTGCCAACTGTTGTAAGTCACAAAAGAGAGAAAGCATCCAACTGTTTTTATAGGCCCAGAGGAGTGCGACCAAGAACTATGTCATCTGTAAAAAGCAATATGGCTATCAAGACATGATTTGGAAGGCAACCATCATCAACATGTGTGTTTTGACAAATAAATTATTAAAGCTCATCAACATAGATCCCAAAGAGTTAAGAAGAAAAAGGGCATTCTCGTTTGACACCAATGGTCCTTTGGGCATCATGTCAAAAACCGAAATTTGTTTGAAAACGACAGGCAACTACCTCCTATAGTCTCTTGATGGCAGTGATAAAAAGATCCAAGATGCCAATGTCATTTAGCCTTTGAAACCAAAGATTCCCAGGGGCAATGTCAAAGACCTTACTATAAAGTCCACACAACAACAAAAGACTTTAGAAGACAGTTGATGAGCCTCCTCAATAATAGCTCGGAATGTAAAAACATGTTCAATAGTTTGATGATTACTTCTGAAGCCAGCCTGCCCTTGAGCTCTAAGCTTATCCTGATCTAGCACTTTTGAGAGTTTCATATTCAAAACTGTAGCATAAACCTTAGTCAATGTGTGCCCAATAGTCCCCAAATTTGTGTGGATGGGGTGGATAATATGCCGTGATTAGAAGGAAAGGAGGCCAAAACAAACAACCTGATTGAATAATTCTACAATGGGATGGCCAATACCTTCAGCACCATATTTCATGAATTAAGCCTGATATTCCTCAAAATCAGTAGCCTTGCTATGCATAATTTATGTACAGCGCTTTTGATGCCCCCTAAAAAGAAGAGGTGAAGAGATATTAATGGTGGACTGCCTTAGGATATCATATAAAGAATAAGCATGGAAGACCTATGATAGAATATTAATGTGCATAGGACAGGACTGCCGAGAGAGAAGAGTGCACCAAAAGGCTTTGGGAGAGTGATGAAGAACATCCAAAAGCTCACCACACCTAGTAGTAACAAACTCTCGTTTCTTACGATGAATGAGACATTTATATTCTTGGTGGAATATATATCAGTAGGCTCATGGATAAGTGCAAAACAGACCTTCTGATGCATGGACTTACATTCTTTATCATAACAACAATTCACAAGGGATGAACCAATGTGACGAACAGATTTTGGCCGAGGAAAAGTCTGCAGAAAGGAGTCCAAGGGCAGCATCCCATAATGTGCAAGACAAAATTTCACATTTGGTTGCCGCCATGGTGGTATTAAGGGAGTAGTATTCAGACATTAAGTCAGTCTCTCGTGTAACATCTGACACCAAAGAATGATGGCTTACCAAAAGCGAACATATATATATTCCATGTGTGTACCTGTTAGCATATCAGTTTGTAGGCAATATATGTCTAAGGTCACAGAGAATATCTTGTTACAAAATTTGTGACACCAACCCAAGGATCACAGCACTAGCACTGATACCAGAAAAAGTTGCATCAGACACATATCTCTGTGTCAAATTTGTCAAAAAATAGCAACCAAGATGCAGCCTACTGGGACATAACACTTTCCACACGGTCCATAACCAATTTGTCGTAGTTCATAGTTACATGTACAATGACGATGTTATATCATCAAATGTAGAACACTTCTAATCACTTCTAGGATTTTGTTTTCTTCATACTAATCAAGACAAACTATATCTTCTCCATCTTGTAGTCTTCAACACATACAAGTATATACATACATGCATC